>OX382384.1:15000-10015000 GCA_947508005.1 Amphipoea lucens | reverse complement strand
CATAGGGTACCTTTCATCCCAAAAAAAGTGCTGTTCCCGAGGAGAACAACAATAACGTTATTATGCTAATAGATGGCGCCACGAGTCTTTCGAAACTTATGCGGGTGACACCGCGGGGCGTTGCTAGTTTGAAATAAATAATTTGACTTTGACTTTGTAATACCTAACAATTGTGCTGTTCTATATTATAGTTTTTAGAATATTGAAACTCCAAGCATATTTATACAGCATATATCCGAAAGCATAATCAACCTGTAATGTTCCCACTGCTAGGACACAGGCCTCCTCTCTGCGAGAGGGAGTGGGCCACAAACCACCACGCAAGCCCAGTGCGGGTTGGCAGATATTACATGTCTTCGAATTATTGGTTCTAGGACATGCTAATTGCATAACACACTATCAATCTCAATTTGAATCATTTTGAAGGATATTGCTAATCCATTGCTTCATATGTTCGAAAAATGTGTCTGCTCAACAACGTATATAACGCAATGAATGTTGTTGAACTGTCAAAATGAAACCCATTGCTACTGATAGTGCGTTACGCGGATTAAAGGACTAACCAAAAGAAAATATAAAAAAAAAAAAAATACTCACGTTAAGAATACCACATTCTCCGCTGTATTTTGGCAGGAAGACCCTCTGGATAGATTCTCCGAACTCATTCTCCACTCCGAATCCTCCATTCTGAGAAAGGCTGAATCCTCCTTCCTGGATTAACTTTTGACCTTGACCTTGCTGTATTCCAAAGCCACCTCCCTGTTGCACTCCAAAGCCTCCCCCTTGTTGCACTCCAAAACCACCTCCTTGTGACACTCCAAATCCACCACCCTGCTGTACTCCGAAACCAGAGCCTTGTCTGACTCCAGAACCGCTTCCTTGGGTAACTTCGAAACCAGACCCTTGTCTGATTCCAGAACCGCTTCCCTGGGTAACTCCGAATCCAGAGCCTTGCCTGATTCCAGTACCACTTCCTTGGGAAACTCCGAAACCTGAGCCTTGTCTAACTCCAGAACCGCTTCCTTGGGTAACTTCGAAACCAGACCCTTGTCTGATTCCAGAACCGCTTCCCTGGGTAACTCCGAATCCAGAGCCTTGCCTGATTCCAGTACCGCTTCCTTGGGAAACTCCGAAACCTGAGCCTTGTCTAACTCCAGAACCGCTTCCTTGGGTAACTCCTACACCACCTCCTTGGATAACACCCTGTCCTTGGCCCTGTCTGATTCCTGTTCCAAATCCTTGAGAGACGCTCTGGCCTCCACCTTGGGAAACGATCTGGCCTCCACCTTGGGATACGCTCTGGCCTCCACCCTGGACTACGCCGAAGCCTTGTCCCCTGGATACTCCAACTCCTGAGCCTTGACGGACTACTTGGCCTCCACCTTGGGTGATGCCAAACCCTGATCCTTGTGTGACTTTGGTACCCTGTTTGGAGAAAAGGAATGTTTTTGTCAGTATGTTATAGTTTTACAGTTTTTGAATAGAATGATGTTGGATTGGATGCCGATCGCATACTTTAAATAAATTTTGGGAAGCCCCGTGTTCATGGAAATTTTTTTTGAGCAACAGTTTATCAACATTCGTGATGAGCAACGACAAGGTTGTTGGACAAAAAGTTTATATTAATATCTTGTCCACACGCCAGTCTGCGTCAAAATGTTGACCGCGGAAGTAGTGTTGTAATCTAATGTTTATAAATTGGTTGCAAACACGTCTACACACGTCAACAATTATTGTTGATAAACACATGTTGTCGCTCGTCGAGCGAGAACTTGTCAACATGCCGTAATCAACTCTGCAACACGCAGTATTGTCAGCAACCCATTAACTTGTTGACTAAACTTTGAATACGGGGCTTTACGCTCAAAAAAGATATAATAAGTTGCGGATTCCGAAAATTTTATGGTCTAAACTTCAGATTCTAAATCAATATGCTAACTCATCAAATGCTCCTCTAACCTCTTTTCCAATAAAATTACTATGTTAGTGACCACCTTCAGTCTAATCAGATGCCGCTGAATATCACAACTTTACATGGAGCGACTGACCTCTACCACCCAGTTACTGAGTAAGACGATACCCCTTGGTAAGATTGGATGACAGACTTTACGGCTTCTGCGTAACTACTGTCAAATTTACTGCAGACGCAACACTACAAATAATGGAGTTCTATACACTAAAAATCAAGCCAAAATAACACTTATTTCCTCACCTGTCCTCCTTGAGAGTAAGAACCCTGACCCTGGATCACAGTCTGTCCACCACCGCCGGTCTGTCCCTGGCCAAATCCTTGGGAAGTTAGGGAGACTGAAGAGCCTTGGCCGAATTGACCGCCGGAACCTGTTGGCAAGTGTACCATGAAGATTTTTGTCTTTTAGATGTGGAGAAAGGGTATGAAGAAATCGCGGAGAGTTTCTAAAAGATTTGCAGGAAATCTGCTGTTAAATATTACGGAAGTCGTGATTGGTCCAGCTATGGCAACGCAAATAACAAGAACCAATTTTTTAAAAGTTGACTTGGCATCTGACACCTGAAGGGCAATTTTCGTAATAAATAGACAAAGTGACAGCGATGACGATGAAGGGAAAGTCAAAAATGTATTGGATCGACATAAACTACCAAAAAGCTTATTATGTCAATCCTGTTGGATAGTCTTAGTAGAAAAACGAAACGCTTTGAAAGCGATTGCCAGTTTTAGTTGTAGGCCCGCAGAAGCCTTCAACTATGAGCATGAGTGAACATTACACCAAGTTCCTCTGTTCCTCATACCTCTATAACCTCATAAAAATTAAATACACACCTTGATTACCTTGTCCAGCTGACCCAAACTGCCCTTGACCTTGGACCGTGACCTGACCCTGTCCTCCTGTCTGGTAAGAACCCTGGCCTCCTGTGGAATAAGACCCTCTTCCTCCTTGAGAGTAGGAGCCCTGGCCGAACTGGTTCTTTTGGATGAAGGAGCCAGGAGTAGGAGTTACGGGTGAGGGGAATCCTGGGGTGACCTGGTTGGGGCCTTGTGGTGAAGTTGGCTTGGCGGTTGATCTGGAAAGGTTTTGTCTGGTTAGCATAGTTTTTGGGGTATGGAAAGGCATTGTTTAAACAAGCATATTATAGATTAGAGGATTATATCCATTTTAAGAACGCTTGGAAACATGCAACTGTAATCTACCACGTGGGCCCAGCGCGGGTTGGTAGATGTCACATGTCTTCGAATTTTTTGGTTCTAGGACATGCCGGTTTCCTCACGATTTTCCCGTGTTCCTTATATCCCTACTGATATATCTCCATTGGTAGGGATACTTGGAGATTTTTTCCAATTATCGCTACCGGTGGGGATATATGGAACTTTGTGCTCCATATATCCCTATTTTATATATCCCTTTTTTTTTTAAATCGCACAAACCCGTACTGAATTTGTTTTCATTAGGTATTGTTTTCTTTTGTTTTTTTTTTTATATTTGTAATCACAAGTAATTCAGGAACACCTTATTAATCATAAAGAAACTTTTGGTAACTTTTTAATCCCTACTGGTAGCGATAAACGGAAAATAAACCCAACTATTCCAACCAGTGCGGATCAGTAGGGATATATGGAGCACAAGGTTTCATATATCCCTACCGGGACGATTTTCACCTTCACAGTTTTGAGAGCAGTGGTGATGAAATTATTTACACGTAGTAATGCATCGGCTTGGGTTGGAACCTACGACCTACAACTCGTAAGTCCAGCGTTACCACTGCGCCACCACTGGTCTTATCTCTACAATGACATGACAAGATTTTATATCTTACCCGAAGTTATTCAGGTAAACTGATCCAGTAACCGGAGGTCTCACGGTGACTCCAGGTTGATTGTTGGAGCTTCCTCTGCTGTCGGGCGCGTATTTACCGTCGTTGCCTCCGAAGACACCGGGAACCCACTTGCCGAGCTGATTGGCAGGCCAGGGGTCAGTGTAGAAGGGGTCACGGCAACATTTGCCGATGCGGCCTGATTCTAGGTCCTTGCAGTCCTGTTGGAAGGTTGTTTAGGTTAGTCTTGTCCGAATCTCAGCGGCGATTGGCCATCTACGCGGGAGATATTATGGTGCACAAGTATATGTGCAAACATAGATGCAGTCACTCTCATAGTGCGATGAGACGGCAATCCGTCACTACCAGAGAGAGATACTTTCCGAGGCATGGTATCATACCGCCAACGTCCAAACTCCGGGCTGTTGCTGAGAAGTTCCTTATAAAAAAGCCCAATAACATTTTGCCCGATCTGGGAATCGAACCCAGGACCCAACGCTCAGCAGTTAAAGCATTAAAGCAAGATTAAGCAGTACATTCCGGGATTAAAATTATTTTTTGCACCTGCTAGAAGTATGTGCAGAAGATTGCAATTAAACGCGTTCGACAAGCCCTACATGACGTACCCAGCAGTAATGGCTTTAATTTTGACAGTTCAACAACATTCATTGCGTTATTTACGTTGCTGAGCAGATAAATTTATCGAACATAAAAAGCAATGGATTAGCAATATCCTTCAAAATGATTCCGATTATGTTTGATAGTTTGTTGCGCAATTCGGGTGCTGTATTAAGTCCACAATGTTAAATCAGTTTTCTATATAATATATAAAATTCAAAGTACTGACTGACTGATATATTAACGCACAGCCTAAACCGCTGGTCCTAGAGACATGACATTCGGAGGGTGTGTTCTTTGTGAAGAGTAGGTATCCAATAAGAAAGGGTTTTTCGAAATTGCACCCCTAAGAGGGTGAATGGGGGAGGGTGAAATTTCACGCGGACGAAGTCGCGGGATAAGCTAGTACAGTATACTTACAGTCAATGGTACTCTGTAGGCTTCCTGGTCCCTGGTGAGGGCGACAACGGTGGTGGAGATGACTCCCTCCGCGGTACAGTACTCGATGGGTGTGCATTTGAGAGCAGCGGCACAGCCGGCTGGGACGTCGTCTAGTGGAAGATTAGGTAATGTAGCTTAATTGCACAAGCAGCCTATAATATTCCTACTAATGGGCCAGGACTTCTTTCATAAAACTCTGATAACTTTTAATTAACCTTTTAAGCGCTTGGCTAAATATCAATTGCCGTGCCCCTAGCGCGCGGCTACAAATCGATAAAATCAAGATAAAATAATACCTACAATAAATAAGGAGGAGAAATCGTTGTATCGATTAAAAAATAGTCAAAAAGTTTTTTTCTCTATTTAATAATGGTTTTAGTTGTACCACGCAGTTAATAAGACGAAAATAGGAAGAAAACATCATGCATGTTCTCTGTCGCAGAAATACGACACGAGCGGTAGGGGCACGGAAATGTGTTGCATAAGGGCCAAAGCACACACGCTACTTTTTGCATCGGCGATCGGCGATTCAGCTGCATTTTAGAAGCTAAATGCAGCGACCAAGTATTCCACACCGCACACTTAAAAACGCCAAACGCGGCGATTCAGTCGCTTTTCGGAAACTCGATACAGCGGCTGAACGCTACACTCCGCACACATTCGGATTCGGTCGCAGCGATTTGGCATTTGCGCCAGCATCGGAGCAGTCGCTAAAACTCGCGATTCCGATACCACGTCCGAACGCAGACAGTCGCCAAAACGCGATGCAGCATCGGAGCAGTCGCTAAAACGCGCGATTCCGATACCGCATCCGAACGCAGAGAGTCGCCAAAACGCGATGCAGCATCGATACAGCCGCAAAATCGCCGATCGCCGATGCAAAAAGTAGCGTGTGTGCTTTGGCTCTAAATGCGACACAAGCGGTTAAAACGTTAATAAAATCACTGTTCTGTCCTTAAAATCACTGTTTTTACTTGAGTTATTAAGGTCGTTTTTATTCTTATTACTCGTTTTATTTATTTCTGTTTCTGACGAAAGACGACACGGACGAAAAGAAACTACTGTCATAATGTGCATTAATTTAGTTACACAATGTTTACTTTAAAAGTTACAGAAACAACATGAAGACTAAACAAAGACATTAAAATTTTATATGTCTTAAATCTCTTTGAGACTAAACGAAGCTTTATTTATTTATTTTATGTACAGTTAACAAAAGAGATAAGTATGCAGGATCGTTGGATATAGTTGAAGTTGAGTAAGAAACCGATGGATGTTCTCGAATAAAATGTAATTTTATTAATAGAAAAGTAAACATTATCCATCGGTTTCTTACTAAACTTCTACTATATTCCGACGATCCTGCGAAAACTACCTTTTGGAAGGGGCGACTAGAATAAATTCTATATTATTGTAATTATTGACGTTCAAATGTGCATATTTGAAATGAATGCTTTGACTTTTGACTTTGACATAAGCGTCCATGTAGGTTTATGTGAAATATTTTTTTTTCTTTTACTTACTGTTCTGAGGTATTCTGGGAGTGGTCTGGAACTGGTCAAGAATCGTCGACCCGGTCGAATGCGGATATATCTGAGAATATTGGTTATTGCTCGGAGATTCAACAATGTCAATTGGAGGTAAGTACTCCGGCGCCTTGGTCGATGCAGGTGGAATGTACGTCCTAGGAGTAGTAGTATATGGCCGGGGAGTAGTCACAGGACGTGGGGTCGAGAATGGACGAGGGGTGGTGACGAAAGAAGGAGTGTATGCTGTAGAGACTACATTGGATCCGCTAGTTGAAGTGTCTATGGGAGGAAGGTAAGGTACGCCAGGTTTGAGCCCAGTTCCAATCCCGCCAGGACGGAAGACACCAGCATTTTCTGACCCAGATGAGAAGGAATCAGTTTCCACAAAGTTCGATTGACTGGTCGACTTGAAGACTTCGTTGTTGAAGTTTCCAGCGTTGGAACCGAAGCGGGTTGGTTTCGGTGCTGCAGTTGATCCAAAACCTGATGCTGTTGATCCAAATTGGTTGCTGTTGAATGCGGAGCCTGACCCGAATTGGCTTCCGAAGCCTGTGCTTGAACTTCCTCTGTTGGCGTTAGCATTAAAGGCTGTGTTTGTCTGGCCTGCTCCGAAACCTGCCTGGCCTGTGGAGCCAAAGCTGCCTTGGCTTCCTTGGTTTGAGCCTGATTGGCTGAAGAGTCCTTGACCACTACTGCTAGATCCTTGGAAGGTGCCGGCGCCGACTCCGAGGGAACCTTGGAGGTTGTTGTTACCAGCGAGGGAGGATGTTTCGATACGGCAGCAGATTTCGGTCCTGGTGTTGCAGTATTGTTTCTGTGACAAAAGAAAGAGTTTGGTTAGGTTTTGGATATAGGTACAGGGCAGTGGCGAAGGATGAATTTATGACAGAGGTAAGCCGGAGCAAAAAAAAATGCCAAAAATAATTTCAATTATGAATTGACTATAGTGTGGTTATGTTCTGAATTTTCAAAGGGAAGCCAGTAGGATTCGAGTTGTATGGTACCTTCGCCACTGATACAGGATGAAGTTAATTTAGCTAGCTAAACTCAGACGTGATGGTTCTCGAAATCTAAACATGATAAACGTGAAATAGCAACTCCACATTTATCCTCAAAACTTTCCTAACGACAGTATCCTCATTCCTCCGCATTGCGTTGCACCTGTGTTATTTGTTATTTTATGGAATCGTTATAAATTGCCGTAACATCATTAAGACCTGCACTAAGATAATGCATTATCTTTTATTAATGTTTCTCTGAACGGCAACCAAAACTGTTTAATTAGCATTAAGAATCTTCTAATCCATATCGACGGTTCCCCGGCTATTTGATCTAGGCGACATTGTTTGCGAAATTGAGTTATTTACATAACTGGAATCAGAAAAATTCGCTGATTCCAATTATGCTCAATTTCGCTTTTCTATTTCTATGTAAAGGGTTTAAAGTAACCTAACCAAACCGAACCTCGGGGTGCCCTTCGCTCGCTCTTGCATCCTACGTCGTCTATTGCGTTCGTTGAGTTCGGGTGCGGTAACGGAAATAATTCGGAGTATTGAAAATCGGAATGTCGTTATTCGGATCGAGAACCCATCGAGCATTAATTGATTCTTCGATTATATGAAAATCGGAAAACAAACAAGTCGCATTTATGACTTTCGGTAAAATAAATTTCGTGATTTTTAATAATAGACATTATGATTCTTAGGTATTATGAAATTCGGACTTTTGAAAATCGGAACATCGAAATTCGGAATAAAATATTTCGGAGTATTTGGGTGTTCCCGTGAAAAACTTGTCACAAATGCAGAGAACACAAATTAGAGGTATTTTTGACAGATTGAGACTGAGATCAGACTGTGAACGTTCTTAAAGTTACGAGAACTGCCCCTCTGAAATCCACACAGACGAAGTCACGGGAAAGTACTACTATGAAATTAAACTGCAGAGCGTACGGTACATGATTAAACATTGCAACACGTACCGCTGAGTGTAACTTTAACTGCAAATCGTAAACTAGGTAATGGCGACAAAGCTCGAAAGATGGATAATTGTCTGTATTGAGGCTTGGTTCCATATATAGTCAGTCTTTTATAAATGCTATGTCTCATAAATGTCACACGCAGAGTGTCAATTTAAATTTATTTTGCGAAAGTTAAAGTTAGTCTACACGGGACGAAAAATTGGGCAGCTATCAGTTGCTTTAGATTGTTGATGGCAACTTTAAATGTTGGTTTAAAGTAACAGTCTTTAAAATCATCTGCGTTGCCTTTTCCCAACTTTGTTGTGGTCTGCATCCAGTCTAACCAGATGCAGCTAAATACCAGTATTTTATATCGAGCGACTGCCTATCTGTCCTCTACAACCCAGTTACTGGGTAAAACGATACCCATTAATAAGACTGGTTGTCTTTGCAGGCCTCTGACTGACAAACTCTACAGAATAAGCACGTTGAAGTGGCAATGGGCCGTTCATATTAGCCTTAGAACTGATGACCGCCGGGGTAAACGTGTTCTTGAGTGGAGACCGCGAATGGGCAAACGTAAGGTAGGACGCCCAAAGGCTAGGTGGAGCGACGATCTTCGCAGGGTGGCTGGTAGCAGCTGGATGAGAGTTGCCGAGAATCGATCTAAATGTCCAGCAGTGGACTGCTATGGAGGCAATCTTTGCGCCCTCGTAGCCCTAGTCGTCGCAGGAGACGCCATGGGCGTCGGGAATCGCTACCGTAGGCGCGGGCTTGCGGACGGCGAACAATGGGCAGCTCGCCGACCGGTAAGGACCAGGCCCGGGTCGACGGCGCGTTGTGTTCCACGCGCGCCTCAAAGAGATGTCAGCACTAACTAACGGGGTCTACCAGGACCGAAGCCTGCCGGGGTCGCGGGTTGTTCGAAAGAGATACCGTGGCCCCTGGAACAGGCAACTGAAGGAACATGGGTGGGTTTTAGTCAGTAAAAGTCTGGACCGCCCTCTCGCTCCACCCAGGGCGGGAGAAGTTATTTGATAAATTCCCACTCAAAAAAAAAAAAATGTGGACTGCTATGGGCTAATGATGGTGATGACAACCCGTAACGACTGCCAAAGATCTACGAGTATCGCCCGATAATTGCTATTGTGTAACCAGCCTAAGATTCGCCATTTATAAAGACGATGTCTTTTATACATCACCGAATGTCAATTTATTTGCGACACTGCCGTAATGACATTTTGTCACAATCTTTTGTATAGTCTTCTTTACAAATACTTTCTTTGGACGTAGGTGGTGATTGCAAGACGTAGGTATTTATCAATATAATTGCCTTGGTATTTAAAAAAGTTTCTATTGCATGTTCTTTGTGAAGGAGCTCATCTGGGTTCTCAAATTAGACAAGATACACTTTCATCGACACCAACCTTTGATTACCAACCGTCAGAAAGATTAATATACAGGAAGTTTTTTTTATCACCATCCAAATTTTTACAGGGTGTTCTACCCATGAATATGAACAACTTTCACTATGGGACCAAATCTGAAATCACGAAAAAAAAAAAACAGCTGTTTAATACAAAAGTTCAATACCTACTTGACCAAAATGTATGAAACAGCAGATTTTTTTTTCGCGATTTCAGTGTTCGACCCATAGTGAAAGTTGTTCATATTCATGGGTAGAACACCCTGTAAAAATTTGGATGGTGATAAAAAAATCTTCCTGTATATTTACGAGCGTTTACGATGCACGGCATTTCATACAAACTTTCAAGCCCTTGTTTTTCGAAATGAATGAACCGATTTTAATGAAACTTCGTACGCGTAAGCAGGATACAAAGGTCTAAAAAGTAAGTTAAGAACATTTTCGAAAAATTGTGTTACAGCCAAATTAGACCAATTTTAAATTTTCCATAAAAACAGAGATTTCCAGTTATCTTTTTTTAAATTTATAAGACATTTCGAGAATGTTCTTTACTGACTTTATAGACCTTTGTATGCTGCTGCTTTGCAGCCTGCTGAGAATTGACTTTCTAGGGCCTAATTCACTATGACCTCTTAATGATTCCTTATTTCGAAACCTTAATTAATAATTTCTTAGTTAATCACGACACCTGCTGGTCATACACGCACGCTAGTTGCGAGTACTATGCACCTGATCTTTCCGACGAACATCATTAATAAGGCCTCTATATTTTAATTAGCTAATGAATTTTAAATACTAAGATGTAATTTACGCAGTACTTAAGCAGTGGCGTAGCTATCGGAGGGCTAGGCGGTGCCGTGCACCGGGGCCCCCAAGCTCAGGCGCCCCCTGGGCCCCTGATCAGCAAACCTCGAACTGACCCTAAGGTCCGGCCGCGCTACATTTGTCAAAGATGTAAACAACAATGGCCGCTCGAAATTGTTTAAAATCGATATACAAGAAGTTAGCACGGAGATTTAGACGAAAACAAACATTACTTAAAATAAATGTTCCCTCAAATCTTTTTACGTAATAAATGAACAGCCCCTAACCAGCGGGGCAATTTCGTAACACATTATCAATCGGTTTCATTTTGACAGTTCAACAACATTAATTGCGTTGTTTACGTGTTGAACACACAAATTTTTCGAACTTATGAAGCAATGGATCAGCAATCTGCTTCAAAATGATTCAGATTCCGATTGATAGTGTGTTACGCAATTAGGGTGCAGTTTAGATAGCGCCCCAACTTTTTTTTTTGCACCCGGGCCCCTTGTCACGTAGCTACGTTATTGTACTTATGGTAATGTTAACTCCATTTGATAATTATATATCAAAGTTAAAGCCATTTAATAAGGCAAGTTTACAAGTATATTAAATTACAGTTATTAACACTAAGTTAGTATTGAAGTAAACGGAATCGCTTAAGCTACAATTAAAATATTTGCTTAAATGTTAATTGTAGGATGTTTATGTATGTATTTCCATTAGGAAATCCTCAGTAGCGGCTCGGATTCTTACATGCTTAGTACATAAATGGAAATAGGCTTGCCCTTTGTGCATGTCTTCAAATAAAATGTAATTTAATTAATAGAAAACAAACAGTTCATTGATCAAATTAAATTTCATTCGAAAACATCAATCGGTTTCTTACTAAACTTCAACTATACCCGACGACGTTCCATCATAGACCTCATCTATCGCTTTCCATCAGGCGTGATCGGGGTCTAGAGCGCGCCCATTTAGCAAAAAAAAAAAAAATTTGGTTCGCTCCCTGTTGCTTGGGGCTTGAATATAACTAGCGAAATGTGGACGCACGTGTAATAGGTTCACCTCTGCATAACCAATCGGAGATTACAAGGCGTGTTCTGTTATTCCGAACAAAAACACTGAACGTGGAATATCATCTTCGCGTATAATACTTGTTATTGATGCTAATTACAGAAAAACGTATAGAAAAACTATTAGGATTCGCTCAACAATAGGACAATGGGTCGCACGCGGAAAAAACTTAATTAGACCACAGACAAACTGCGTTATTTCCTTGGAATAACGTCATAGAGAAAAAAATACTGATATCCGGAAACGTTACATTAACGTTGGCAATTATCGTAGTCTTCACTCGGTTTGTGAAAGATTAATTCATCATCTGCCTAGACTTGTTCCAACTATGTTTAGGTCGGCTTCTGGTCTACCTGAATTCAAAACTAACCTAACAACATCATCTCGTTTGTTCTCACATATCGAACTCGAAGCAATATGAATAATGTACCCAGTATGTTTTAAATTATCTTGATTTAAAGTAGGGTCCTTGTTGTTTCTTACGTTTTGGGACAGATAATATAATATTCACAGATAATATAATATTCACAGATAATACTATAATACTCACTGATAATATAGTACTCACAGATAATATATTACTCTACGTGTTTTGGTATACCTTTATCTTTCTCACGAACTGACCGACTCATTGACCATTCAAAAGTGCCTGTAAATCGTTCAATTGAAATAAATGCTTTGAATTTGATCATGGTATTTCTCGAAGAGGTAGGTAAAGACTTTAGTACAACTACATTTAAGCAATATTTAAGCCTATTAAATACAATTTGATGTTTTGTATTTCTTTCTTTTGAAATGTTAATTACTTTGCATGTGAATTTAGAAGTCTGTCAGAAGAATTTTGACTCAATTAGAATCAAATTCTTCTAACTGAACAGACAGCTGTGCTGCTAGGGAGTTTGTTGTCTTTTTCGCAGCTAAAGCAAAAGGATGGTGTGCCGAGGTGAGCAATGGCGAAGGCTGGGCGTTTTTGGCGACTGTCTTATGTAATTTTGACGTCCAAAAAGTGCTGATTCTCGCAGCCTAATTTGAATAACTGACTGTTGGTTTTGTTGGCAAGTATAGCTTGTGACGGATTTCCTGATTTGAGTTCATGAATTCATCAATATCAATTACCAGGGGACACCTTATGCACCAAAATTAGCTCATCATTATCCCGCCCTTATCCACCAGTCGGATTTGAAAAATTATTTAGTTTCGGTTAACCGAGCACAAACGCAATAACATTTAGACAAACACGAAGTCATCTTTAAAAAAATTGTGAAGTTGCATAAAAAAAATAGACGAGAATTTTTGAATACGGTTGACGAAATTGGTCCGATATATTAGCATTGCGTAACACATAACACGCGCTCCGCTTAGTCGGGTAAACATTTCAATTTGTTGACGGATTGTTTCATCAAATATTTGCATTTCATTGGTCCGTGGTTAAAGTTTTGCAATTAATTTTATTGGTAGGTAATCGTATTAAACATTTTATGATCTCGCTTCTCATGCACGAGGTTGTGGGTTCCGATCAGCGGCGTAACACGCTGACAGTAGGAATGGCTTTCATTTCGACAGTTCAACAACATTCATTGCGTTATTTACGTTGTTGAGCTGACAAATTTTTCGAACATATGAAGCAATGGATTAGCAATATCCTTTCAAATGACTGAACCATTTGAATGTGATTGAGATAGTGTGTGACGCTATTAGGGTCCGGGCAAGTACATACCAATGTGATTTTTTCAATTCTTTCAATAGTTACTTTCTAAGTTTATCTTTACGTTACTGACAACGGTGATGGAAAACATTTTGAGGAATCCGCCTTGACCAAGCATGGTGATCAATGAGAAGATGCCATTACCCTGCATAGGTAATCAGCCTATAATATGCCCACTGCAGGGACACAGACCTCCTCACTTCGAGGGGGACTGGACTATAACCTAAGCTACCACGCGGACCCAGTGCGGGTCGGTAGATGTCACATGTCTTCTAATTTTTGGTTCTAGGACATGCCGGTTTCCTCACGATGTTTCCTTCACCGTTTTGAGAGCAGTGGTGATGAAATTATTTACACAAAGTAAAGCGCCTGTCTGGGATCGAACCCATGACCGTAAGTCGGGGCCATAGCCACTGCTCTTTTGCCTTTTGAGGCAATAATTGGATAATAGTATATTACTTAAAAAATCACTGTATTTAACAGTTTCAGTGGAAAAGAAAATCATGAATTAAGTTTTCCGTCATCGTCCGCATAAAATTTCCTATAAAGCAACACCAAGATCTTACTTCAAGCCCTTACAAAATTATCCTAAAAATAGAATAGAAATGTCTAAACGTCAAAAGGGCAACACTTTACCCGACTGTGAAAGGTCAAAGTTGCGTTATGCTGTGACAGCTAGCTGACCTAACTTCTAGAACGGCGCAAACGCAGTAGGCAACATAGATATATGATTATATGATCCTTATCTTGACATATAAACTTGGATTGTAAATTGACAGCTAAGTCTTTAAGGGAAATGTCGGAGGGGTCACCTTAAGTGTGAAGCAATTTTTAGTTTTAATTAACGTGACTGCTTCGTTGGTCTCGTGGCTAAAATAACAGCCGCACGGGTATACCTTTAAGGTTAAGCAACACTTGCCGAGGTCAGTTTGTGGATGGGTGACCATCCATAACATACCGACAGACCTCCCGTTAAGCAGTTGGCCCCGGTTGTCATTCGAGGATATTTGATCGTCGTTACGGGTCGTCAGAAACTCGAAAGTCTGACAACCAGTCTTACAAAGGGGTATCGTGTTACCCAGTAACTGGGTTGTGGAGGTCAGATAGGCAGTCGCTCCATGTAAAATACTGGTATTCAGCTGCATCCAATTAGACTAGAAGCCGACCCGAACATAGTTGGGATCGAGACTTATGCGGATGAAACCGTGGGGCGCCACTAGTGATATTATAAACTTATTTAACATAAAACTTGATGTTTACATGACCTCTTCTTAACGCACGTAAATCATAAGTCTTGCATATTTTGACGCAGATAATTTATCATAGCGTATTTAAACGGTAGGGTCCTATTATGTGTGTACTCGTAATATAATAATGATTGCTATTACATACTTAATAGTGGCTTGATAATAGTGATATTTAGCCGCATCTGGTTAGATTGGAGACCTACCTCAAATTGGTTAGGAAAATATTAAGTTTTTATAAGATGTATCCATACAATGCGAAAGTGTGTCTGTCTGTCTGTTACCTCTTCACGCTTAAACCGCTAAACCGATTTAGATGAAATTTGGTATAGAGATAGTTTGAGTCCCAAGAAAGGACATAGGATAGTTTTTATCCCGATATTCCCACGGGATCGACACTTAATCGATCTACATAAATCGATATTTTAGGAGAAATCTCCGGGTATAATCATAAATGATCATTATCATCTGCCTAGCCTTTTGTAATGCAATCTGCTATCTGTCGAGACTTTTCCCAACTATGTTGGGGTCGGCTTCCAGTCTAACTGGATGCAGCTGAATACCAGTATTTTACATGGAGCGACTGCCTATCTGACCTCCACAACCCAGTTACTGGATAGCTGAAATTTGGGCTTCTTGTAACGACTGTCAAAAATCTACGAATGACAGTCGGGACCAACGGCTTACTGTGCTTTCCGAGGCACGGAGGGGTCTCAAAATGTGATGTTTGGTCACCCATCCACGAACCGACCGCGGCGACCGTTGCTTAACCTTGATCAATTGACCGGCGGTGCAGCTGTTACTTAGCCACGAACCCCTCCCATACTGCCATTAGATACTATTTCGAAATACCATCTATGTCTATCCAAAACACGATAATATTCGATATTGTAATAAGTGAACTACCATTTATCATCCCGTCGTGTACTGTCAAGAAGACAAGTGTAGACAAGTACCGAGGTACCGGCGCTTGCGCAAGATGTTTGTTTATTTCGTAAGTACAAGTCTAAAGTATGGATATGTTATGACCTTTTTCCTGACCTGTGTGACTTGTGGCAGTAGGCCCGCTCCCTTTTACTTCATCATCTGCCTGCCTTTCCCCAACTATGTTGGGGTCGGCTTCCAGTCTAACCGAATGCAGATGAATACCAATATTTTATATGGCTCGGTCTCTTTTATCATCATCATTGCAACATGTTTTCGTCTTCCATACTTCTCTATCAGGCGTCATCTCGGTAGTCACCCCCTTTCTAACCATATCATCATTCACACAGTCCATCCATCGTTTCTTTGGTCTTCCCCTACTCTTATAGCCATCGACATTCATACTCAAAACTCTCCTCACGACATTTTCCTCATTTCTCCGTAACACATAATATGCCCTTTACATGACAACCGATTTCCACATCACTTTTATGTGGGCTCGCTCCCTTTTATATGGGACCATAATGTAACTGGTGCTTTGCATTACAATACTATTTATTATAAAGTTTCAAATGCCAGAGGGCTGGCCTATTTCTTGGCCAAAGAATTAGCATTGCCATACATTGTGGCAATGCTGCCAGCCTTTTGGGCACTGTTCCTGTTGACAGCGATGCGGACGAATTCTTTGATGCCCTACGACTATTTTGTTTATTTTTTCATATAATTGTACATATTATTATAGTTTGTATGTTAGCTTATATTATGTTAATATCTATACAATCACAGATGAATAAAAGAAGGTTCAAATTCTATCTAACTTATAAAGTAACAATTGGTAGGGAAAGTATAACATTTCATTATTCCTAATAATATAAATGATGGCTATTAGTGTCCTATTTGTTGATACTATAGTTATTAAATATACAGCCATCAGGAAAGTTGGTAAATATATTCGCTCATTTGGAGAAATATTGATGTAACTGCTACTTTTTTTTAAAGTCTGCATTCCTAATGTAAATACGCTTTCTAAGTACTTTGTCATATTTAACAATATTTTGCAAAAAAAACTTTTACGTCGATGTTTCTCCAAATGAGCGATATAGTAATTGTCAAGCTTGTAATCGTTTAAGAATCTACAAAGATTCGGAAGCAGAAAATGTTCAAATACCAAGACTCATTCACAAAAAAAACCTTTTCAAAACTAAATAAATTCATCAATCACTTTCGACGGCAACTGTACCTAAAGTCAAGAGCCTATGACGCAATAACTGTTCACACCCATACATATTATGTATGAGAAGTGTATGTATTTATGTATGACTATAGCTTCTGCCCGTGACTTTGTTCGCGTGGAAGTCTTTTGATTTTTGTATGTTGTGTGTCTTACATACTCGTACCAAAATTACTGTCACATTTTTATAAAACTCCCCCCGGTCCACCGCGTCGGATCGCGTCGCCTTTACTTCGTTATACCAAACAAGAAATCGCGAAAAAAAAAATCAGCTGTTCCCCACATTTTGACGAGTTAAGTGAACATAAATGTAGGGAACAGCTGATTTTTTTTCACGATTTCAGGTTTGGTCCCATAGTAAAAGTTGTTCATAATGACGAGTATAATGACCCCTTAAGAGGAAAACGGTGGTTAAAATTTCACCCTTTATAATGAATAGTTCTAGCTGCTCCGTTTGATCTTGTCCTGTCCTTTCAATTATTTATACAAAAAAAGGATGAACGTCCGTTTTTCCCGAATTGTCCCATTTTCCCGAATTTTTTTGAATTTTTTCTTTCTGTTATAACTTAATTGAGACTATTACGTATAAAGAGGTAAAATTTGTTTGTAAGTTTGTATGTAGGGGGTAATCTCTGGAACTACCAGTCGGATTTGAAAAATTCTTCTTGCATTTGATAGCCCAATTCTTGAGGAAGGCTATAGGCTATTTAACATCACGCTATGACCCTTAGGAGCCGAGCAAAAATAAAAAAAGTCAAAAAGAACGTTAAGTGATAGCACGGGCGGGTGATGCGATACGACGGGGTGGCTCGGGGGAAACAAGAAGTTTCACGCGAACGAAGTCGCGGGCTGAAGCTAGTTTCTTAATAAAATAAAAGGGTTATAAAAAGGTTATGGTGAAATAAACGAAAGTTCAACAATACACAGGTGATTCCTGAAGGGACAGTCAGCTGTGTATAGATCTTTGGTATTACCCAGTAACTGGGTTGTGCAGGTCAGATAGGCAGTAAAATACTGGTATTCAGTTGCATCGAGTTAGACTGGAAGCCGACCTCAACATAGTTGGGAAAAGGCTAGGCAGATGATGTGGTAGATGTGTATATTTTCACTCTCATTTCACCATCAGTGGAGTCCCATGTAGGTACGAGGCGAGCTTAAATATTACTAGCTGCACCCCGCGGTTTCACCCGCATAAGTTTCGATCCCGTGGGAACATCGGGATAAAAACTATCCTATGTCCTTTCCCGGGACTCAAACTATCTCTATACCAAATTTCATCTAAATCAGTTCAGCGGTTTAGGCGTGAAAAGGTAACATACAGACAGACAGAGTTACTTTCGAATTTATAATATTATTGAGTATGGAAGTATGGATTATTATAATCAGCATAATTAATGTTCCCGCTGGTGGGACACAGGTCTCCTCTCGGTGAGAGGAAGTGGGCCGTAATCCACCACGCGCGCCCAGTGCGAGTCGGTAGATGTCACATGTCTTAGAATTTTTGATTCTAGGACATGCCGGTTTCCTCACGATGTTTTCCTTCACCGTTTTGAGAGCAGTGGTTATGAAGTAATTTACATAAAGTAAAGCGCCTGTCTGGGTTCGAACCTACAACTCGCCAGTCGTGGCCGGTACCACGAGGCTACCACTGCTTGGTCGTTGATATCACACTAATTATAAGGCTGAGGCCAAACGAGCGTAATTTTTTGAGCTGTGAGTCGCATAAAATGAGTCGCGGAATTTACGCTGCAATCGATTTCATACTAAAGTCCTGTTTGTACCAAACGGCGACGCAAAATGAGTTGTCTGCTGACTCACGCGCGTTATTTCAACCGAATTGCGCTCGGGGTGAGGGAGGTTAGCGAGGCAAGCGTCAGTTATGTTACAGAATGGGACCGAAGTTACGTCCGTCCGTCTGGCAGCCTAACCGAATTTCAGTTGAACCTAAATTGCGATACTCATAATACGCGACTCACCACTCAAAAAATTACGCTCATTTGGCCTCAACCTAAAGGCGAAAGTTAGTGAGTGTGTGCGTTTATATGTTTGTTACTTCTTCACGCTCAAACGGCTGGACCAATTTTGATATAATTTTGTATAGAGGTAGCTGACACCCTGGATTAACATATAGGCTACTCTTTATCCCGATACTCCCGCGGAATCGACACTTATGCGGGTAAAACTGCGGGGCGCTGCTAGTAGGTTTATAATTTTATGATGCCTAAACCCTCCGCCTATTCTTTTAAGCTATTTACCGTGAACATACACATAATATCCTCAGCCAGACAGGTCATCAGGTTTACTACTTATGTCGCAATAGGTATGTACCTACATACGACTCGACGTCGCCGAACCAAAGGACATCGAGATAGATGAGCGTTAGCAAAAATGTCAGGCTTTAAGTATTGTTTGTTTTGACATTTTCTTGGAGGCCTGCTGTGAGAGTGGTTTATGGAGTTTGTTTGAAATGTTGTTGTGAATTATTGGTGGTCTTTTAAGGGTTGACAATGCGAATGAATTTTTTCCCAACAATGTGGGGTCGGCTTCCAGTCTAACCGTATGCAGCTGAATACCAGAATGTTACATGGAGCGACTGCATATCTGGCCTCAACTATCTACCCAGTTACTGGGTAACACGATACCCCTTGGTTACTCGTTTAACAGAAACGAATATCGAACTAACATAGTAAGAATATACTTTTCTATTGGCGTATCGGAAAAAAAAATGGTTAGTTATTTATTTTTTATTTTATATCTTAGAGCCACACAAACAGGACAGTAATCTATTCCATACAAACAATACTAATCAAATACGAATGTATGGAACAGTTGATTTTTTTTTTCATTATTTCATAGTTTCTCCGTGATAAAAGTTTTAAAAATACATACATAAGTAGGTTCCTACTTTCATCCCCTGAATGTCAGTTAAAGGCAGTTGGTATAAAGAAACTGTTGTGGGCTTCTATTTTCTAACTTATAGGTATTACAATAAGGGCTACATTTGTACTAATAAAAAAAAATGAAAAAAAATATACGCGTCGAATTGAGAACCTCCTCCGTTTTTTCGTCGGTTAAAAATATGCCAATGATTATAAATAACGTTTTACGACGGTTTTTTTATGAAATACTTACTTGAAAAAAAAAAACAGGAATATGCCGCAAAGGCATTAAGGAGGCTAGTTATTTAAGCAGATCATAGATTTTATCTATGTATATCTATGAAGCAGTCTAAAAACCAGAAAAACCACATAAACCACATCTAAACTTCAACTTAAAATGAAATCCCAAACTGTTTTGCCAACCGTACTTGCCTTGTTTCGCTAGATGGACATCAAAATGTTTTCTTTACAATTGCTTAAGTCCATGCGCAGAAACGTGTTAGCTTTTTATGCTGACCTTAATTTAGGCACACATGTTAAATGCTTACGTTTTCTTGGTAAACTAGTCGGTTTTTCATTAGGAAATTGGGCATAGGTCACATCATATTATCACGCCTATAATTCACGAAGTGTTAGGCAGAGGAGTACACAACACACCTTTGAGTGTAAAGTCTTCGATCTTCATGTATCCTCAGTAGAGCTTCCGAAACAATGGGTCATGGACAAGATAGTTTCAACACCGTTTGGGAAGCTCTTCTGAGGTCATCGAGCATTGTACTGAGGTCCTCCATAGTCTTTATTATCTGTAGCACATTTCACTAGTTAAGAGCGTATACGACGAACGGCATTTCATACAAACTTTCAAGCTCTTTTTTTTTCGAAATGAATGAACCGATTTTAATGAAACTTCGTACGCATAAGCAGGATACAAAGATCTAAAAAGTTAGTTAAGAACATTTTCGAAAAATAGTGTTACAGCCAAATTAGACCGATTTTAAATTTTCCATAGAAACAGAGATTTCCAGTTATCTTTTTTTAAATAAGGCAGTTCGGCTGTTTCCCTGCCTGCTTGCGGCCTGTTTTCTTTCTGGTTGATAACCATAAAGCAATGATTTTTTACAAAATAATAAATATTAACTACTTGTATGTCCCTATGTTTTCCTTTTTGATGATACATTATTTTTATAAGCACTAGAACCCTCAAAAAATGCCGATTTAAACCGCTGTCAACAGAGGCCTAGTGTACAAATTTGACAACCATTAATGAAAAAAAAAAAAGAACATAGGGACACAGTATACAGGGTGTTACGGAAAGGGTATATCAATACAAACGGGTTAAAGAGTGTATCTGGTCTAGAATATCTGTACAAAGTTTCAGCTCAAAAGCAGTAACTTTGAAAATGCTTAATATTTTTTTATTTCGATAGTTTATTAAATTGAAATCATAACAAACGTGTCACTGCACTACGAGGGTCATTATCCATTATCTGTAGTGTGTATGTACGCCTAGTACACGGACATCACGCCGCCGCGCGCCAGTGCAGCGCCGTGATGTCGAAATAAAAAAATATTACGCATTTTCAAAGTTAATGCTTTTGAGCTGAAATTTTGTACAGAGATTCTAGACCAGATACACTCTTCAACCCGTTTGTATCAATACATTGATATACCCTTTCCGTAACACCCTGTATATCCTTTTTATTCAGTTTATGAAATATCTTTTAAATTGGTCGAATATTGGAGGAGGAAATAGGCGAGAGCCAAACCTCGAATTATGAATTTTTACTTAGGCTTTTTCAAAAGTCTCTCCGACCGCATTTCCTCTTAAGTAGTTAAAGTTTGTATGCAAAAGAAGTCACAGGAAACGGACAGTTTCTAATCTAATGACTATTATAAATTATCAAGCCTCTAGGTATCCTTATTATTATTACTATTTAATAATGAAGACCTCCTTGGCCCTGTTTTAATAGGATTGTCATTGTAAGGCATTTTATAATAACGTATCGGTTTCGGATGTGCGGTTATAAGGTCCTAGGATCGACCCTTGGGTAATTAATCTAGTCAAGATTAACAAAAAATCTGCGATAGTAATAATAGATATACATACACCGTGTTCCGGACGATATACATAAACTTCGACCAGAAGTTCAGACCATGGAAATAAGCATTTTTTATTATGGACACATAAGTGAATTCTTATTTTTTATTTTTTGTTAATTTTCATACAAACTAAATACCTTGACGTAAATCGCCCAATATGCATGCTTCTTTATCCGAATTGGCAACGATGACGTATTTTCATTTATAAGATTTGGCGGGCTGCAACTTGTCAAAACTGAGTTAGACACTTTCTTACTGCATAGCTCAATCAAATTTCACTAAATGAAATTACGAAGTTCGAGTGGGTCCAGTTGACCAAAGACTCCGAAGCCTTTTCAAGTACTACTTCCTTTGTTAGATTTATTTTGTAAAAGCTGTAGAAGCGTTCGACAAAGTTTATAGATATCGTGAAGAACACGGTGTATAGCTACAAAAATCAACAGAGATAGATACATCCACGCATCGATAGTTATGATTAAGTTCCATATAATAGGGGGCGATTATCTGACTTCCACAACCCAGTTACTGGGTAGCATGATACTTAATACTGGGTGATTTACAACTACCCGTAACGACTGTCAAAGATCCACGAATGACAGCCGGTACCAACAGCTTAACGTGCTTTCCGAGGCACGGAAGCGTCTCGGTATACAATGGATGGCCACCCATCCACAAAACAACCTCGGCAAGCTTTGCTTCACCTCGAAGATCGACCCGTGCGGCTTTTATTATTTAGCTAGAAGCCCCTCAAGTGTGTACAGTCAACAAAAGAGATAAGTAAGCAGGATCGTCGGATATAGTTGAAGTTTAGTAAGAAACCGATGGATGTTCTCGAATAAAATTTTATTTTATTAATAGAAAACAAACAGCTCATTCATCAAATTAAATTTCAGCCGATAACATCCATCGGTTTCTTACTAAACTTCAACTATATCCGACGATCCTGCATATTTATCTCTTTTTTTGACTGTACTATGACAAATGATTTCCTCAATTTCGTAAGTTTTCAACCACACCCAAAACGCCTTCAAAACCAGTGTCAATTAATTAATTTACAATCTTAACAATCATCATTAATTTACTGTTGTTAGTTAACAAAATTCTCGTCACAATAAATCTATCAGTTCTATAGATAGACAGACAAACAAATACATATGAATAAAACATAATTTGTGATTGGGAGGATCCGGGTTCGATTTTCGGCTGTGGCATTTTAATTTAGACCTTGACATTTCGCGGGGTTTGTCATAAAAGATGCGTAGATTTGATTACATGATAATTTATTCTTTTACGCATCTTTAGAACACGGTCTAGTGGTTATAAGTGCGACTGCTGAGCGAAGGGTTTTAGGTCCGACTCCTAGGTCGGGCAAAGTGTATTTGAGTTTTTCTATCAGGAATTTTTCATTAGCAACCCGGAGTTCGGATTTGTGCCCGGTTAATGGCAATAAGCTCACCCCATGTTACATGAGACTTAAGTAAACATAACTGGCGAAATGTGGGTGTACTATCAAGGGGTCGGCTTCCAGCAGTGGCGTGCATTGGTTTTCAGAATAGGTAGGCACTAGGCCGGGTCTAGTCTAGGCAAACGCGGTCACTAATCAGAAAAAAAAGTGAGGTCAACAGTGTGGTTATTTGAGTAGGCATGCCTACTTAAGGGTGATAAATTGCGAAGGTCGAACGTCTTGGTATTACGCGTGAGACGCACGTGTTTTTAATTTTGTCGTATTAACTTGAACGAGTAAAGACCAATGACAATGTGCGAATAGTACAGGAGCCGAGTAGGCCGTCCGGCGACTGGCTACTGCCGCGCGTGTTTGTAAGTATGAAGATTTTGTTTTTTGTTAGGTATGATAATTTAGTGCACACACTAAAATGTAATTGACAGGCTTATGTTGATATATCGAGGTAGGCACTGCTTATATGCCTATATGCAATGCACGCCACTGGCTTCCAATCTAACCGGATGCAGCTGAATACCAGTATTTTACATGCCACGACTGCGTATCTGATCTCCACAACCTGGGCTGTTTTAGACAGTTATATTGAAATCCCATAGTTCTGGAACTATGGGACTTCAAGATAACTGTCTGAAACGGGTGCAAATCAAAATCAAAAGTCATTTATTCGAATTAGACTGAGAATCAGCACTTTTTGAACGTCAAAATTACATAAGACAGTCCCCCAAAACGCCCGCCCTTCACCACTTCCTAGTGCTTTCGCTGGGGAGAAGTGGCGCAACAAACTCCCCAGCAGCACAGCTGTCTGTTCAGTTAGAAAAACTTGCTTCTATATAATGCAACTCTCTCTGCCAGTGGCGTTGCAAATAGGCATATCGAGGGTATAGTGCTCAAACTCAATAAGTACGAAATTCGAAACGGCGAAAAAAATTAAGAAACGGCTAAACGTGGTGACTTTATTGGGTTATTACCTTAAGTAATTATCTTTCTGCTGCGAATTCCACTTATTGGATTAGACCACTGGAAAGAGCGTCAAAAATGCATTAAGATGTACTAATAAACCGATTTTTATAAGCAGTGCCTACCTCGATATATCAACATAAGCCTGTCAATTACATTTTAGTGTGTGTGCCTCACAATTAAGAAACTCACTAAATTATCATACCAAACAAAAACAAAATCTTCATACAAACGCGCGGCAGTAGGCAGTCGCCAGACGGCCTACTCGGCTCCCGTACTATTCGCACATTGTCATTGGTCTTTACTCGTTCAAGTTAATACGACAAAATTAAAAACACGTACGTCTCACGCGTAATACCATGACGTTCGACCTTCGCAATTTATCACCCTTAAAGTAGGCATGCCTACTCAAATAACCACACTGTTGACCTCACTTTTTTTTTCTGATTAGTGACCGCGTCTGCCTAGACTAGACCTGGCCTAGTGCCTACCTATTCTGAAAACCAATGCACGCCACTGCTCTCTGCTTACCCTATTGAGGAAAATAGGCGTGATGTTATGGTATTTGATGATTCAACTCATTAGTACAACCTCTGTTCATTATTATGACATCAAAGTCAAATATCGGAAACTTGACCTTAAGCCACTGAATCTACTTAAAGGTCGAAGCATCCATACTGTTTTTTTTTTTAACAGCCATTTGAAATTCTCAATATTTCCTTGATATTGGACAGGTATTGATTAATGATCTGCGAAGATGACGTTTGCGCATTGCAGGTGGTCGTTACTTAATTTGTGAGGTGAAGCTGTGTTTGTCGTGGCCAGTTTTGGGATGGGTGAAATTTTTTTGCTATTTAAGTTGTTTTGGAAACGATTATCAAATGAATATAATTTAGCAGTGATTTTTGGGAGCAGTAATGAAATAATTATGTAGAATTTGGCCAAAGAATCAGTATTGCCATACAGCGTGGCAAATGCTACCATCCTTTTGGGCACGTTTCCTGTTGACAGTGATGCGGACGAATTCTTTGATGCCCTTTGATTATTTTCCTTCCCATTTTATATACTTAAACATATTATTATTATAAGATTGTTGAATTTTCTGTTTCCCACATACACTACGTATATTAAATTATGCCCAAGATTCCATGGAATTTTCTAGTTTTAATGGGGCACCGGGAAAATACAATTTGATTTTTTAAAAGAGTCTAAATTAATAATCAATAATGTGCAAAAACGCAGTCCTCATTTTGTGTACGCTACTCAAAATAGCACATCTTGCATAAAGAAACAGCTTCACATTTTTTTAATCAACTGGTCTTATTAATCATCTCGCATTTAAAACATCCAGTCTCCGGATACGGAAGTAACACAGACGTAAGCATTATGTAAAACATGAAGCTAATGGGTGTAATAAATCAATGTCTTCACAATTCTATTCTAATTAATAATAAATTAATCTCATCTAGCCAAAAAAGGCCCCGACTTACGAGTTGTAGGTCGTGAGTTCGAACCCAGACAGGCACTTTACTTTGTGTTTTTTAATTTAATCACCACTGCTCTCAAAACGGTGAAGGAAAACATCGTGCGGAAACCGGCATGTCCTAGAACCAAGACATCGCACTGGGCCCACTTGGTGGTTTATGGCGCATTCCCCATGTGCAATAAACATTCACCCTTTTTTTTGAGTTTGGGTAATCATCAAATGACCCCTCCCGCTCTGAGTGGAGTGGAAGGGAGTGTCAAACTCTTACTGACTAAAACCCTCCCGTGTTCCTTTCTTAGCCCTTTATGTTCCGGGGTAGCGGTAACCCTTTCGGACAATCCCGCTAACCTTCACCCTTCGGATGGTAAAGCAAATAACGGTACCCTGATTTTGCTGTCGCACAGTCGCTTAAATAGGAGAGCTATTATACATATATTTTTTTAAATTTCATAAAGGACTCACCTGTGTATTAGCCTGCAGAAGACTACCTCCATTGGTGTTCACGACTCCATTATTGCACTGAGATTTATGAACACAGACGTATCCTTGTCCGGCACAGGTCTGCTGCAGATCTCCTCCAGAATTATCATGAGCGTTAACGTTTCCAGTGCTCTGGAAGATCTCATCTATGTTCTGCTGTGTCTGCTGCTGTTCGAAGTCGTATTCGCTTTTCTGGGTGTTCTGGATAAGGTTCACGTTAGCACCAGCTGGCGCGAAGGGTGCGGGAGAGGATCCAGTGAAGCCGGAGCCTGAATTGAATTTGTTGTTGGAGTTGAAGGCGGCTCCTTGGGTGCCTTGGGCACTGCCGAAAGCGGTTTGACTGCCTTGAGCGCTGCCGAAAGCGTTTTGACTGCCTTGAGCGCTGCCGAAGGCGTTTTGACCGCCCTGAGCGCTGCCGAAACCATTGCCCTGCCCAGCTCCAAAACTACTCTGACTACTTTGAGAGTTTGAACCGAATGCGCTTTGTGACCCACTGCCAAATCCACCCTGTCCTCCAAATCCAGCACCACCGGCTGAGACACCACCGTTTAAGAACGGATTGCCCGAGATATCAATCTCCTTTGTCGAAGAAGATTCGAAGGATTGGGTGTTAGCGAAGTTACCACCAGCACCATTGAATCCTGCACCACCAGCTCCATTGAATCCTGCGCCACCAGCGAGCTTAGAGAAATCACCATTCAAGAAAGGATTGGCACCCAAATCAACACCTCCAGCACCACCGTTGCTCGAGCTCGTAAAACTAGAGGAAGATTTGCTGAACTTCTCAAAGGAACCACCGCTGCCAGCAGCACCAGCTTTGAACGGAGAATTCTGGTTCATCCACCAGAACGGTCCACCATTTGGTGCACCACCTTCGAACACGCTGTTCCCAGCCGCTTGGAACTGGAATTCGTTAGCATTATCAGCATTGGCTGCTGCGTTGAAAGCTTGTAGGTTTCCGAATTTCTCGATGATTTTACCATCTTTTACTTTAAGTCCAGCACAGCCCTTCTCAGAGGAACAGCCTTCGAAGGATTCTTGTGTGTGTACTTGAGTATTTGGTAGGGTCTTTAGTGCTGCTAAGAACTCTTTGGGTGATTTAAGGTTATGGGTGCCGGAGCAGGCTGTGCAGCGTTCGGCTCTTGCCTGTGGCTCGCTGGCCTCTGCTTCTAGGATTAGCTCTTTGCTCTGGGCCAGTTCTTTTACATCTTCGATGTTTTCGGGGTGAGCGTTGGCCGCTATTACCAGTATGGCAACCACTATTGAAAATAGTGGCTTCATGGTTCTGTAACAAAAGAAAGGGGCTATTAGTAATCTTGTAACGTCAGTCACGGACTTTGCTGAAGTGGAATGTTATAAACTAAAGGTTTTGATGTGTTTGGTAATCGTTAGGTTAGGTTTAGTTTCAAGTTTAAAATTTTTTATCGATTTCCATTGTAATTTTGACTTAAAACGTAGGTAACTATTTAGCCAAGACCAAAAGAATACGTATATGCTAAACGAAAAATATGTATTTACTAAAAACTGTTTTGTAAACCACATAATATAAATAAGACAACTAATATCTTTTTTATTTTTTAAACTTATTAATTGAAAAAAAAAGATACTAATAGTACTACTTTTTAAACTTCTTTTAATCATTTATTAATAACGTTAATATCATTTCTGTCAGTGGATTGTATTACGTATTTTGTTAAAAAATATGTGGACAAAGTATTGTTCTGGATCCCTAACGGCACGTTGACGTCTAGACTTAATATCGGTCTAAATTCAAATATCGATATTATGCTTAGTAGTTTGATCACTGAGCCCATAAATAATGCAACTGACTTGCAACAGATGGAGGTTACCGCATAAAATCAGAGCCAATTCCGTCATCAACCCAAATAAAAATAACAGATGATACAAGTATAAGGCAATTGTCCCACCGCTGGCGAGCAAGCGACTGACTATTTTCTCGCTCAAGAAACGTACAATAGATATACATTCTGTGTTAACAAAAGAGATGCACATATTAATAGTTGATCGCTGACTGTTCACACTGCCGGCGAGGACTCGCTCCACTGGTTTGTCGCTGAGTGACAAGAGCTATCAAAGACAATACTCGCTCAGCGATGCTCGCTTGGCGGTCAGAGCTCACGCCCGCTATACCTATATATCTCCGCTCCGAGCGAGTGCAAATAGCCCATCGCACTCGGACACTCGCTGATAGCCCAGCGACAAAACTATCAGAACTACACACTCGCTGCTCACCGCTCGCCAACTCGTTTTCAGTGGCTAGTTCTATTCGCTACTCGTTCATCGCCGCCGGTGGAACAACTGTCTAAGAAATCCCAGTTTAAGAACTAGTATAGCCACGGAATTAGCATATAAATAGTACAGTTTATTACCGCGTCTACAAAACCCAACCGTTTCAAAGTTTAGACACGTCTGTCTAGATTAAAACGCGGAAATACCTGTCTGAAACCTTCTCTTAATTTAAAGATACTAGCTAGATTTTTTGTTCGGCATCGATTTTATGTGATTAAAAATTTAGCAGTGTAAATATCATTTGTTTTTGCTTTGTTGTGACCACAGTTTCATTCGCGTTGACCATTATATTTTATGTGTACTAAAAATCTAGCCGGAAAATATTCTGGGTGCCTTTGGTGTCATTAAAATTCTCCCATGGGGTATAGTAATAATTACTATGGGACCAAGTCATTACTCGTAGTAGCCAAAAATAGCATTTTTAACAGACTTCAAAAAAGGAGGTTCTGTATTCGACCCGTATGTATGTATGTTCGTATGTCCGCGATTTTCTCAACAATTTTGAAAATTCTTTCACTAATTTGATCTACATACTTTCAGGAAGGTATATAATACATTAGGTAGTTTTTCTTATATAAGAAGTTATAAGCATAAATGTACAGCATCTCCGGCATTTCTATGCGAATTTTGATGATTCTTCTAGTCAGTGTCTTTAATTCTTCAATGCGCTAGTGTTAATTGAATTTTTGTGGGGTAGGTACAACTAAAAAGTGAAAAATAAAAACTTATTTACAAAAAAAAAAAACTACAAAGTGATAAATAAATAACTTTAATTTCGGAAGTCGGTGTCAAAAAACGAAAATGAGAACTCACCGACACCGACTTCCGAAATTAAAGTTATTTATCACTTTGTAGTTTTTTTTTAAATTGGAGGTTGGATTCTAGAAAACAGTCGATTTTCTTTTTCAAGCACTCAGAGTTAGGATTGGTCCAATAGTAATGGTGTTTTACCCCTGAAATAATGCTGATAATAATTCCTATTTTCATCTTAATGAGAATACAATTAAGATTTAACTCAGTAAGCTCCGCTAATGACACAATTGATTTTCTATTGTATCGTACAGGATACGCGCGGAGATTAACCGGTTAAAAAAAAACAAGTAAGTCGGATTGTGGGCCCAAATTGCACAGAGCTGGTGCCGAGAGAGAGTGAAAAAAATTCAAAGACATGTGACATCTTCCAACCCGCACTCGACCCACGTGGTAGATTACGGCCCACTCCCTCTCACAGAGAGGAGGCCTGTGTGCCTGTAGTGAGGATATTTAGTGGCTGATTATCATCATCGGCCTAGCCTTTTCCTAACTATGTTGGAGTCGGCTTCCAGTCTAACAGGATGCAGCTGAACACCAGTATTTTACATGGAGCGACTGCCTATCTGACCTCCACAACCCAGTTACTGGATAATACGATACCCCTTGGTAAGACTGGTTATCAGACTTTCGAGCTTGTGACTACCCGTAACGACTGTCAAAGATCGACGAATGACAGCCGGGACCAACGGCTTAACGTGCTTTCCGAGGCACGGAGGGGTCTCGGTATGTAAAGGTGGTCACCCATCCACAGACCAACCGCGGCAAGCGTAGCTTAACCTGATCAATCGACCTGTGGGGCTGTTATTATTTAGCCACGGGCCCCTCTTTATTTAGTGGCTGATTATGATTTGATGTTATCGATGAGAGAATGTCACTTTATCTACTCCATCAAAAGATTCCTAAATCCTGCGGGCAAAAGCGACCTTTTAAACAATATTAATATTTTGATAAGCGAAACAAGATAAGTCATGTTACAATGGGCTATCGAAAGTTCATGGCCCGGATTTGAACTCCGATCTTTATACCTAACGACAATAGCTCTGATAGAAGCCTTATTTCTTAGATATTTTGATAATCTATATCTATATTGAAGTGTCTGTTTGTAATATTAAAATAACCGCTTTTTACTAAATGCATATGGATATATTTATACACGGTACATATACCAAAATATTTTTTTTTACAATTTTTGTCTGTCTGCCTGTTTGTTCCGGCTAATCTCAGAAACGGCTGGACTGATTTTGACGGGACTACTGTAATTTGAAAACATTGTAAATGCCAATTATTTTTAAAAGAGTAACCGTGGAGTTTCTTGCCGGCTCTTCTCCATAGGAAACGACCAATCAGAACCGTGCACCTAGCTTCTGACGTTTCATAAGTGCCCATGTAGGTTTATGTGAAACTAGCTGCGCCCCGCGGTTTCACCCGCGTAAATGTCGATCTCGTGGGAATATCGGGATAAAAATTAGCCTATATGTTAATCCAGGGTGTCAGCTACCTCCATACAAAATGTTATCAAAATTGGTCCAGCCGTTTTAGCGTGAAGAAGTAACAAACACATAAACACACACACACACAAACTTTCGCCTTTATAATATTAGTGTGATGTGATAAAATATTTTGATTTTTGATACCTACTTGATTTATGATAGGTTAAAGCATATACAAAGCATAGAGACGGACAAAGCGTTTTTTTATTCTAATACTTATCAAAAACATTGATTTTTCTTCTAAATGTCAAGCTATTTATACTAAACCTTTGAAATTAGCTTCAACACTATTTATCATTCAAAAATAAGTCTTAATTGTCAACACATAAGATGTAAATTACCTAAATTTTTCTTTAACAAACCTCTGCTATTCAATTTCAAACTTTGCATCCATGAAAATAAAGTTCTGTTTCATGTGTTTGGTAGTATAAATGGTATCTAATTAGGTATTCAACCTTGGAATAAAACATAATAAAAATCAATAGGTTTTGTTTGAGAACCAGGTGTTTTTCGACGGAAATACCAAGTTTATAACTAGCTTCTTCCTGCGACTTTGTCCGCGTGTTTATTGTTCCCCGACCGACCCCGTCGCATCGCATCGCATACCCACGTTATTACTTCGACTATCCTAACCTTCCTCAAGAGTTGGGCTATCTAATGAAAATATTTTTTTTTCAAATTCGACTGTTATAGTCCGCGCGGAGCTAGTTGGCCGCGCCTTAGGTATGTGAGCGGTGGGACGGAGGTGCGGAGGCGCATTACTCAGTACGTGCGTTGCGAACCGCCGCCTCACCCCTGTCCTGTGTCGTGCATTGGTTTTCAGAATAGGTAGGCACTAGGCCGGGTCTAGTCTAGACAAACGCGGTCACTAATCAGAAAAAAAAGTGAGGTCAAAAGTGTGGTTATTTGAGTAGGCATGCCTACTTAAGGGTGATAAATTGCGAAGGTCGAACGTCATGGTATTATGCGTGAGACGTACTTATTTTTAATTTTGTCGTATTAACTTGAACGAGTAAAGATCAATGACAACGTGCGAATAGTACGGGAGCCGAGTAGGGCGTCCGGCGACTGCCTACTGCCGCGCGTGTTTGTATGAAGATTTTGTTTTTTTTTGTTAGGTATGATAATTTAGTGAGTTTCTTAATTGTGGGGCACACTCACTAAAATATAATTGACAGGCTTATGTTGATATATCGAGGTAGGCACTGCTTATATGCCTATATGCAACGCACGCCACTGCCCCTGTCCCCACCTCAGCGGCCAACTAGTTCCGCGCGGACTACAGTTCTGGAGAATAGCGTGTTCAAACAAACAAACTCTTCAGCTTTATTAGGTACTAGCTGCACCCCAAAGTCAAAGTCAAAGCATTTATTTCAAGTAGGCACATAAAAGGCACTTTTGAACGTCAAAAATTATCTTAAAATAGAATTGATTCTAGTCGCCCCGCTGTTTCACCCGCACAAGTGTCGATCCCGTGGGAATATCGGGATAAAAAGTAGCCTATATGTTAATCCAGGATGTCAACTATCTCCGTACAAAATTTTATCAAAATCGGTCTCGCCGTTTGAGCGTGAAGAAGTAACAAACATAAACACACACACACACACTCACAAACATTCGCCTTTATAATATTAGTGTGATAGTGTGATTAGTATTGGTATAGATTATTATTATGTCTGTACTGGCTTACCGCGAAATACCTACTTAATATTCAAATACATATTACCTTAGACCAATTTGAAATAAGCCTCTTTGCCTCTTAGGTCAGGTGCGGAGGAACTAATCGCAACTAGCGTGTATGACCAGCGCTGGGGCTCTGTCTTGCATAGGGTCGCAGCGTAATGCTGAGCGATAGCCGTTTTGCGTGGATGTGACGCATGTTTCCCTCTGCCTTTTTATTTTATTTTTTGTGTTTATGTTCTTTTTTGCGTCATTTTTACCGCAAATAAACGTATTTTCTTTTCTTTCTTTCACTCTTTGCTTAACAGACTATCGATCTCAATCGAATCATTTTGAGGGAAAGGCTAGGCAGATGATATTGTTTACTTGGATTAAATTATACATAACCAGTCAAAGTTATGTTTAAACGTGGTTCTATGTGCGTAGCATAGAATAGTCATTTGTTTATTGCTTAATTATTATGATAGGTTGTTTATTCGCCTACTCAAATGATTCAAGATTTGGTTGACTCATTTTGGTTGGTAGATGTCACATATCTTCGAGTTTTCCGGTTCTAGATTATGTCGATTTTCTCACGATGTTTTCCTTCACCGTTTCGAGAGCAGTGGTGAAGACAAGAATTACCTACAGTTTTTGTCTGTCCTTCCCCTTTTTAATCCATCCAAAGATTGTCTTTAAAAGATCGCTATCGAGCGATAAGACCGCCCATTGTGTCACCCATTGTAAAGTTTCTATATTTGTCTGTAATTTATATGGTGTACATAATAAAGAGTATTCTATTCTATTCTTACACAAAGTAAAGCGCCTGCCTGCCCTGGGTTCGAACCCACGACCTACCAGTCGTAAGTTAGAGCCGGCTGCCACGAGGCCACCACTGCTCAAGCCCTCAGCAAGTCTTTTGTAAAACAAAAATCTTAGCACAGCATGTTGTTAAACTGATCCCCAAACGGTGAAGCTGTAGCGGTTCTACAACACCATATGCGAACAACGCGTCATACTGACGTTACGCAAAATCCTGCATCTCGCAAGCAGAGTTTACCGCGCAACTAGATGCAACGGCCCGACATGAATCATAGAGCAGTTGCCCGCCAGATACAACACCCGTCTGGTTGGAGGATCCTCCCTTTTCTATAGAGTATGAGTGAAGTTTACACCCTGTTCTTCATACCTCAAAGGAAAAAATTGGTAAGGAAACCGGCATGTCCTAGAATCGAAAAATTCGAAGACATGTGACATCTACCAACCCGCACTTTGCTAACGTGTTGTATTGCGCTCCACTCCCTCTCAAAGAGGAGGCCTGTGTCCCAGCAGTGGGAACATTATAGGTTGATTATATATACCGCTTCTAAATGTCTAACCAGTAAGGGCCCGTGGCTAAATAATAACAGCCGCACAGGTCGATCGGTTGCCGCGGTTGATCTGTGGATGGGTGACCATGTTTAATTACTGAGATCCCTCCGTGTTTCGGAAGCACGTTAAGCCGTTGGTCCCGGCTGTCATTCGTAGATCTTTGATAGTCGTTACGGGTAGTCAGAAGCCCGAATGTCTGACAACCAGTCTTACCAAGGGGTATCGTACTGGGTTGTGGAGGTCAGATAGGCAGTCGCTCCATGTAAAATACTGGTATTCAGCTGCGTTCGGTTAGACTGGAAGCCGACCCCAACATAGTTGGGAAAAGGCAGGCAGATGATGATGATGTAACAAACATATGTAACATTTTTGTCATTTAAACCGGAAACGGACATCGCGAGGAAAACGGAACCACCTTCCTACTTCACCTCAAAGTTCTAACAAGCTCAATTATACCTATTTATCATATTTTTATTTGGTATCGCACCTCTTTTCAAGGCTTTTCTTTATTTGTCAAGAATCTGGTTAAAATAAATATTTGTTTAGCTTCGTTTGGCCTCTGCCTTCCTCGTGTTTGTTAAGCGTCGTGTTGGTTTAAGAATGTTTGGAGAAGAATTAGCGAGGTTAAGCTGGGGGATCCCGAGGTTTGGATTTTGATGGGTGGGTGGGTACTTGCATTATACACACAGTAAGAGTAGGGGAAGACCAAAGAAACGATGGATGGACTGTGTGAAGAAAGAGGGAAGGCAAACATCGTAAAGAAACCGGCGTGTCCTAGAACAAAAAATTAGAAGACATGTAACATCTACCAACCCGCACTGGGCCCGTGTGGTGGATTCCAGCCCACTCCCTCTCACAGAGAGGAGGCCTGTGTCCCAGCAGTGGGAACATTAAAGGCTGATTATGAGGTATGAGCCCGGAGTCTGGATTTGTGCCCGGTTGGTGGCAACAATAACATGCAGGATTTGCTAATCACACTAATATTATAAAGGCATAAGTTTGTGAATGTGAGTGTGTGTTTATATGTTTGTTACTTTTTCACGCTCAAACAGCTGGACCAATTTTGATAAAATTTTGTATGACTGACACCCTGGATTACCATATAGGCTACTTTTTAACCGACTTCAAAAAAAGGAGGAGGTTATCAATTCGACTGTATTTTTTTTTTTTTTTTTTTTTTTTTTTTTTTTTTTTTATGTTTTTATCCAGATATTTTCACGGGATCAACATTTACGCGGGTGAAACCGCGGGGCGCAGCTAATACTGCAATAACTGGGGAAACGTGGATGTACTATCGATACATCTTTGCCTAACCCTTCGGGGAATGTAGGCGTGATGTTACAATGGTTATCTCTGGGACTTATTTATTGAGGTCATAAGACAGACGCCAGCACATAAAGCTACCCGAAACTGTCAAATTTTCCCAATCAACTTGGAACCTTATAATTTAGTGATAAAGTTGCAAATCTATTAAAGAAATTTGACAGATTATAGTAGCTTGAGAGCAGTGGTGGCCAAGTGGTCACGGCCGTAACTTACGAGTTGTAGGTCGTAGGTTCGAACCCAGGCTGGCACTTCACTTTGTGTAAACTACTTCATCACCACTGCTCTCAAAACGGTGAAGGAAAACATCGTGAGGTAACCGGCATGTCCTAGAACCAAAAATTCGAAGACATGTGACATCTGCCAACCCGCACTAGGCCCGCGTGGTGGATTACGGCCTACTCCCTCTAACCGAGAGGAGGCCTGTGTCCCAGCAGTGGGAACATTATAGGCTAATTATGATGATAGTAGCTTGTTGTGCTGTCTGTACCAACCCGTGCTTTAAACACAAGAAATATTACAAAATCATTACACATCCTTTTTCCTTCACAATCGATGAAAAAAGTGAAAATTAGTTATTTACCTTTTTATTTAGCATCGAAACAGAGTGAGAATTTACATAATACTCGTATCAGTCGCGAATCTTGTAATACATGGCAAGTATAAGATGACTTCTGATTGCACGAAAAAGCTTTACAATGCGAGGTCAGCTAAAATGGGGAGTGTATAGGTAGCTTGATTTGTCGCCGTTGGTACCATCATTATGTAGATGTACTTGCATCTACCTACGCGATAAGGATTGTAGTATATGGTTAGGGAATTTGCGATGCTATGATGTGTGATGCTATTGTTGCGCGCCACAATTGATGGCGACATTAGCTACCACTAGCGCCATCTAGTATCGAGTAGCAGAACTTATAATTATTCGGGTCCCTTCTAGAAACTTCGATGATAGAACTTTCCAGAACTATCGACGTCTGGTCCGTCGGGTTCGGTATGTACTCGAACATTCTAGATGTTTCTACGGTAGAAGGTTCTGGAACTATCCGAGGCCTATATAAGGCCGGTGTGCCTGCGAGCCGGCATTCAGTGTTGGATAAGCGATACAAGCGAAAACATCGAAGCGATCTTCAAGTGCGACTTTCAAGTGATCTCGTAGTGCGATTGTGTTTTATTGTTAGTGTGTTAAAGTTGTAATTGCTGTTTTTAATTAAAGTGTCTATTTTTGGTTTTTAAATCGGCAGTTTTTATTGTCACGAACCCCAAGCTCGTAACAATTGGTGTCAGAAGCAAGGATTAAAATCATGCCGATTCTACCGAAGGACGACACGGAGGGTATCCGTACCCGGAGTCAACGCCAGCAAGAGACGGACCAGAGGCGATTCGGTGGAGCAACGCCACAGACGTCGGAGGGCCAACTACCGATCACGGAAGCCGGACCGTCCACAGCTGCTCCAGCATCATCAGCACCAGATTTTGCTGCTCTAATGATGATGCTGCAGGAACAGTCTCGCCGTCAGGAGGAACAGGCCCGCCGACAGGAGGAACAGGCCCGCCGACAGGAGGAACAGGCCCGCCGACAGGAGGAACAGGCTCGTCGGTTGGAGGAACAGCTCCAGCGGGACAAGGAGGAACAGGCCCGCCGTCAGGAGGAACAGGCCCACCGTCAGGAGGAACAGGCTCGTCGGTTGGAAGAACAGCTCCAGCGGGATAAGGAGGAGCAGGCGCGCCGCCAGGAAGAGCAGATGCTCCTTATGAAGGAACTTCACGCTACCTTCGGGAAAGACATGAAGGAGGTGAAGGATAAGGTTGCTCAACACGACAACCGCCTGTTGGAAGCTGAAACCCGAATCGACCAAGTGAATAATCGGGTTGACACCGTGATGGCTGACGTGAAGAAAACCGTAATGGCTGACGTGAAGAAAACGCTGGATTACCTTAAACTTGAGGATGGAATCGCAGCCCCCGTAGCTACAACACCTTCGCTACGGGGATTCAAAGTGCCACCGTTCGACGGAATTTCTTCCTGGTCGGCCTACAAAATTCAGTTTGAGGCTGTCATGAAGGCGAACGGGTGGAGTAAGAGTCAGGCCATGACTGCCCTCACCCTAGGCCTGCGCGATCAGGCCTTAACTGTGCTGGAAGCTCTTGGAAAAGAAGTGACTTACGAGCAGCTCCTTGAGGCATTGGAGGCTCGGTATGGCGACGCTCACCTGGAACACGTGTTTCGTGCGCAGCTCAAGGATCGCGTGCAACGCAATAATGAAAACCTGCAGCAGTGGGCCCTTGAAGTTGAGAAGCTGGTTCGGAAAGCATACCAGTCTGTACCTGCGCTTATTGATGGGAACCTGGTGCAGGTATTTATCGACGGCATCCGTGACCTTGAAGTTAGAGCTGCTGTGAGGCTCGGTCACCACGGGACCCTTAAGGACGCCTTGGCCCATGCACTGGAGGTAGAAGCTGTGCGGCAGGATCATCGTTCCCATCGCGTCAGGGAGGTTGCAGCGGCTACAGTTCGCGACCGCAACAAAGGATACAGCCCTAGGTGCTATGGCTGTGGGGAAAGGGGCCACCTTCGATCTAGTTGCCCTAAGCGAACTGAAGAAAGAGTAGACCGAGCTCCAGAGGGTAGTGCGGCTAACAGCACCGCCCAGCACCAGCAGCAGGGAAACGAGTAATAGCCAGGACTGCGGGGCGGGTGCTGGCTGATGCTCAAAGAGCCCCAAGGATTTCGATCACACAAACCCTTGACGGGAACAGCTTAATCATCAAGGGCGAGGTCGACGGAACGCCGTGTAAGCTGACCATAGATACTGGAGCCTCTCGTACGGTCGTCAGTTCCCAACTTATAAGTCGGTTCCTTGGGGACTCCGCATACAACCGAGAACGCATTAATTTGGTAACAGCCACCGGTCAGCGTATACCCGTCCATGGAGAGAAGAAGATGGAGTTGAAGCTAGGCAACAGAATCTACCTGCATAATGTCATCGTGGCTGATATAATGGACGATTGCATCTTGGGCCTTGACTTTATGAGGAAGAATTATTGCGAGATTGACGTCAAGCAAGGTGTTTTGAAATGTGGACAAGAGGAACTTTTTATGGAAGGGGCATTACCAGGGAATGTGTACAGTCTTAAACAGATTGTTCTTCCGCCGAGATCGGAAACGATTGTGCCGGTAAGTCTTCCTCGGAATCCTGGGCAAACTCATCGTTGTGTACTCGTGGAAAGGGTAGACAATGACCTTCCATGGAAAGTGGCACGAACTTTGGTCAGGGCCACCGAAATCACAGGGGTACGTGTGCTGAACCTTTGTGATCGGGAACAGATTATAGAAAAAGGCACACTAGTTGGTACTTGCGAGGAAGTGGATTGGTTGCGTCGATGCCAACATCTATCGACTGGGACCCTCAGCAAGGATGCACAAACGAAAGTGTCCACACTTTTAGAAGACTGCCGTAGCGCTCTGTCCCAAAATGAAATAGTGAAGGCTAAGAAGATGTTACTCAAGTACGCCGATGTTTTCTCGGCAAACGATGCTGACATCGGGAAGACTGGCTTAGTTCAACACAAAATAAACACAGGAGAAGAATTGCCTATCCGTCAGCGGCCAAGGAGATTGCCGGTAGCACGTGAAAAGGAAGTGGAAACCATGATCGAAGGAATGGTGAAGGATGGTGTTATTGAACCTTCATCTAGTCCATGGTGTTCACCTGTAGTGCTGGTAAGGAAGAAGGACGGCAGCATGCGGTTTTGTGTTGACTATCGTCGTCTGAACGACGTTACGAAGAAGGACAGCTATCCTTTGCCAAGAATTGATGACACGCTGGACATGCTTACTGGAGTAAAGTGGTTTAGCACTCTAGACCTGAAAAGTGGCTACTGGCAAGTTGAAATCGATCCCAAGGACAAGGAGAAAACTGCGTTCTCGACAGGAAAGGGTCTTTGGCAATTTAAAGTTATGCCGTTTGGATTGTGCAATGCTCCGGCAACGTTTGAAAGGTTGATGGAACTTGTACTTACCGGGCTAATTGGCGATGCCTGTCTGGTCTACTTGGATGACATCATCATTGTAGGCCGCACGTTTGAAGAACATCTTCAAAACCTGGAACGCGTGCTCATGAAGATCCAGAGTGCCAACCTCAAGTTAAGTCCGAAGAAGTGTTCACTATTCAAACGACAAGTTAGCTTTTTGGGGTATGTAGTGTCGGAAGAAGGTATCCGCACGGATCCTGAGAAAATCACCGCTGTCAAGGATTGGCCAGTTCCAAAAGACAAGACGCAGGTCAGGGCATTTTTGGGTTTGTGCTCTTATTATCGGCGATTTGTTAAGAACTTTGCGGATATAGCCAAACCCCTGCACAAGCTAACCGAGGAGAAGCGACACTTCTGCTGGGATGAAAGTTGCAACATCGCATTCCAGGAGTTAAAGGACCGACTGTGCAAAACACCTATTTTGGGGTACCCTGATGCAGGCAAGGAATTTATAGTTGACACAGATGCAAGTGACATAGGACTTGGTGGTGTATTGTCTCAACGGAACGGTGATCAAGAGGTTGTAATAGCGTACTTCAGCAAGTCGTTGTCAAAGCCGGAACGGAACTATTGTGTCACGAGACGGGAATTGCTTGCCGTGGTAAAGTCATTGCAGCATTTTAGCAAATATCTTTTGGGGCGGAAATTCCACTTACGAACTGACCATGCTGCACTGAAATGGCTATTGCAGTTCAAAAATCCAGAAGGACAAGTTGCGAGATGGATTGAGTTACTGCAGGAATACGACTTCGTGGTCGAACATCGCAGCGGAAAGTCTCATGGCAACGCAGATGCATTGTCAAGAAGACCTTGTCCTGAAGACTGCAAGCATTGTACTAGGCAAGAAAGTAAAGAAGTCGTACCTGTGAGGATGCTCAGGACAGACCTCAGCAACGAGTGGAAAGAAAGCCTACAACGTGCACAGCAGGAAGATTCAGACCTCAAGCCGATTCTCGAGTGGATGAAGGCCAGTGCACCTAAGCCCACGTGGAGTGACGTCTCAGCGATGAGTTCGATCACAAAAAGCTATTGGGCCCAATGGGACAGCTTGGTGATTCAGGATGGAGTCCTGTGCCGTAAATGGGAAAATGCTCGGGGAGACAGCTGTCATTTGCAAATGGTTGTCCCTAAAGCTCAAGTACCGGATGTTCTACAGCTGTACCATAATGGTTGTTCAGGAGGCCATCTGGGAGTAAAACGGACTCTACTGAAGATACGAGAACGGTTTTACTGGGTCCACTGTCGGGACGATGTCGAGGACTGGTGCCGCAAATGTACGAGTTGTGCAGCTGTAAAGGGACCTCAGACTCGTAGTAGAGGTGCATTGAAATTGTACAATGTTGGTGCACCATGGGAGAGGATAGCCCTAGATGTTGCGGGACCGTTTCCGGAAAGTGAAAGTGGTAACAAGTATTTCATGGTTGTAATGGATTACTTCACTAAGTGGCCGGAAGTCTTCGCCATACCAAATCAAGAAGCTTCGACAGTTGCAGATAAATTAGTCCATGAAGTCTTCTGTCGTTTTGGAGTACCTTTAGAGATTCACAGTGATCAAGGAAGGAATTTTGAGTCCCAAATATTCCAGGAAACTTGTCGAGTTATGGGTACTCATAAAACGAGAACAACTTCTTACCACCCACAATCGGATGGAATGGTGGAACGATTTAATCAGACATTGGAGAGATACCTGGCGAAAGTTGTGGAAAATCGGCAACGAGATTGGGACAAGCACATACAACCGTTTTTGTTGTCATATCGAAGTGCTGTTCACGAAAGTACATCGGTGACACCAGCTTTCGCAAACTTTGGAAGAGAATTACGGTTGCCTGCAGACCTGATCACTGGAATACCACCTGATGCCCCACGCAGTATAACCGATTATGCGAATGACTTGCGGAACAAAATGAATGACATCTATGAGCACGTCAGACAATCGGGCCAGCAAATGTCTGAGAAGATGAAAACCCGTTATGACCGCAAAATGAACAATAAAGGGTTCGACCAAGGTTCACTAGTATGGTTGCACAATCCAGTCCGCAGCAAAGGGAAATCTCCTAAGCTTCAAGCTAAATGGGACGGACCGTACCGGATTGTGACAAAGATCAATGACGTAACCTACCGGATACAGAAAGGTGCAAGAGGTACTCCTAAGATCGTCCATGTGGATCGACTGGCGCGTTATTATGGGGCCAATAATGCTCGGGACGAGCATGTCTTAGGAGGGGGCAGTGTTGCGCGCCACAATTGATGGCGACATTAGCTACCACTAGCGCCATCTAGTATCGAGTAGCAGAACTTATAATTATTCGGGTCCCTTCTAGAAACTTCGATGATAGAACTTTCCAGAACTATCGACGTCTGGTCCGTCGGGTTCGGTATGTACTCGAACATTCTAGATGTTTCTACGGTAGAAGGTTCTGGAACTATCCGAGGCCTATATAAGGCCGGTGTGCCTGCGAGCCGGCATTCAGTGTTGGATAAGCGATACAAGCGAAAACATCGAAGCGATCTTCAAGTGCGACTTTCAAGTGATCTCGTAGTGCGATTGTGTTTTATTGTTAGTGTGTTAAAGTTGTAATTGCTGTTTTTAATTAAAGTGTCTATTTTTGGTTTTTAAATCGGCAGTTTTTATTGTCACGAACCCCAAGCTCGTAACACTATATACAAGATAAAATTAAAAACATGCGACAAATCAAAATGGGAAATTGTACTCATCATTATGAACAACTTTTACTATGGCACCAAACCTGAAATCGCGAAAAAAAATCAGCTGTTCCCTACATTTATGTTCGCATAACTCGTCAAAATGTAGGGAACCCGGAACAGCCGATTTTATTTTCGCGATTGCAGCTTTGGTCCTTTGATAAAAGATGTTCATAATGATGAAAACGATGTCCAATTTCGGTTTGTCGCACGTTTTCATTTTCATATACTTACTAATATTATAAAGAGGTAAAATTTTGTTTAAATGTAGGGGGCTGATCTTTGGAAAAACCAGTCGGATTAAAAAAAATATTTTTGCATTTGATAGCCCTATTTTGAAGAAGGCTATTTAACACCAGGCTACGAGTCTACGACCCTTAGAAGACGAGCGAAAAGAAATAAAATTCAGAAAGATCGCTAGCGTAAACCGAAGTATCGCAATATATGATGTAAAACATTTTAAAAGAGTAACGGTGGAGTTTCTTGCACATTCTTCTCCATACGAAACTACCTTTTGGAAAGCGCAACTAGAATCAATTATATTTTCTTGCAAATAAAGTTTAAAAGGGCCTTTTAATGGACACTTATAATAAATTTTGACTTTGTCTATTAGTCCTGGAGGTAGCGTTGCATTTACGGCAGTGATTTTACGCCGATTGCTTGCCATCTTTTACTATAGATTTCGAATGACTTATAACTGAACCAAGCGTCAGCTGGCGCACCCGCGGTGGGTGTGGAATTGGGAGGTTGCGGAAGTTGAAATAATTATGGGATTGCATTAAATGAGGGTGAGTTGTAAATCAGCGTTGATGAGCGTAGATGCTGTGTTGAACTACTCAACATTTTTGCTGACACCACTTTTTTAAATTTCTTAACTCAACATCATCTGCGTAGCCTTTTCCCAACGATGTTGGGGTCGGCTTCCAGTCTAACCGTATGCAGCTGAATACCACTACTTTACATGGAGCGACTGCCTATCTGACCTCCACAACCCAGTTGCTGGGTACTTCAATACCCCTTGGCAAGACACTTGGTTGGTTTTTATATTTCACAACAATTTTTCCTCATAGTTTGCGAAGTTACCTATAAATTAATATTCAAAGTAATCAATCAACTTTAACCCACAAGTTATTTATGATGGACGATCATTTTGTAACCAGTAAATTCTTGAATGATCTGGTATTTCAGAAACATATGATTGCGATGGTTTTTAAATATGCGTAGGTCAGATGCAAAATTGATGAGGTTAGATTGGTATTGGGCAAACTGGCGCCAGTAGTTAGAAGCTTGCGCGATCTCGAAACAGGTCCAGTTGAAAACCAGCGTCAGGCACTAGTTGTCTGGCATTATTGCTGAACTGGGCCTTTTTGGCGCAGCCGTGAGGCACACTTTCCTGCCAATTACTTACATCGACTTTGCGCTTTTTATTTGATCTTTATTTTTTTTTTTTTTTTTTTTATCTGATGTATCTGGTGTATTGTGTGTATTTTAGTCTGTGCTTAATAAATGTATCTTCTTTCTTAAATAGTCTGTTACATCTCTAAAACCCTAACTAATATTATAAATGTGAAAGTAAGTTTGTTTGTTACCTGTTCACGCCTAAACCACTGAACCGATCATCCTGAAATTTTGCATATCGACAGTGAAGTGTCAATGGCGCCGATTCCCTTGTTCACAAACTAAACTAAATTTAAGTTCAGTGTATCTTATTCTTTCTATTTCATTAAGAAAAGGAAGAACATAAATATTAGTTTAGTCCTGTCAAATTAGTCAGCGCCTGACATAAATTTACGAATTTTAGTAGCCAATTTTTTAATCACGTCTAAACTTGTCTATGGAGTATCTTGATTTGACAGGACTAACCTAATATTTATGTTCTGTTCTTTTCTTAATGAAATAAAAAGAAAAAGATGCACTGAACTTAAATTTAGTTTAGTTTGTGAACAAGGGAATCGGCGCCATTATAACTAACTAACATTTTAGCGATTTTCACTTTATTGAATATTCGTAGGTAAAATATGAAATAGCTCATATTTGTAAAGACATAAAGGTCTTGAATCGACGACGACGTTTCCAACTATTTGTTTATTTAATATAAGTAACTTTTTTATTAAAATATTAAAAACTATAGAAATGAAACGTTTTTTTCGCCTCCTGTAAAATCATGATTTTGTAGTTATTAGATATTGATATTACACCGTCGATATATGTTGTTAGGTGTATAGAAACGGACATAGGGTACCTTTCATCCCGAAAAAAAGTGATTTTCCCGAGGTAAATAACAATAACGTTATTATGATAATAGATGGCGCCACGTGTCTATTGAACTTTGTCACATTACTTATGTTAGATAGTAATTTATAATCTTTATATCGTCCCCACACTGTACCACAATCCTTATCTCCAACAGTAACTTTCGCCTCACCTTGCGCCTACGCGGCACTTATTTAGACAGCCTAGGACAAACGACGACCTGTTTAGATGACGCCTATATTCTAGGCTATTATGTTTACGCCTTGGTTCTGTTGTATGACTACCTACTACTTTAACCTTTTTGACCTACAAGCAAGATATGCCGATATGCTGTCTTCATCACCTGCCTAGCCTTTTCCCAACTATGTTGGGGCCGGCTTCCACTCTAACTGAATGCAGGTGAATACCAGTATTTTACATGGAGCGACTGCCTATCTGACCTCCACAACCCAGTTATTGGGTAATACGATACCCCTTGGTAAGACTGGTTGTCAGAATTTCAGGTTTGTGACGACCCGTAACGACTGTCAAAGATGCATGGACGGACTGAATGCGGGAGGCGGAGGACAGGGTGCTGTGGCGCAGTCTGGGAGAGGCCTATGTCCAGCAGTGGACTGCGATAGGCTGAGTTGATTGATTATTATGTCATGGATTCTATTTTAATATTCCTGTAACATGGGTAGCGTGAAGATACTTGACAAAAAACAACTTTCACACGAAAACGAAAGTGATAATGCTGTTTTAAAAATAAAAGTCCTTTATTATAAGCATCCATAAAACCTTCACTTGCGGAGAGCCTTGCATTACAATAAAATCCACTTTCGAAAACTTGTATGAGCTCTGCGCACGATATGGTATCCTCTTGGGTTTGAATCTAAAGCCATAATTGGGCTTATGGCTAAGTAATAACATCCGCACGGGCCGATCGATCAGGTTAAACTACGCTTGTCGCGGTTGGTCCGTGGATGGGTGACCATCTGCACATACTAAGAAGACCCCTCCGTGCCTCGGAAAGCACGTTAAGCCAGACAGTCTAAGGTATCCTTTAGGTATTTTGAATGAATTATACTTGAATGAACTACTAGGTACATTCTTTGAAAACAGTGACATCATTCTTTTGTCATCCGGATCAGTGCCAAGTATGTTGGCTAGAACCTAATGATGCCAAGAATTATTACGAGTATGGAGTTTATAACGGCATACCTACCATATTTAGTAGTAAACTAGGTAAGTTTATGTCACAGATAATAATATAAAATACGGCCAAGTGCGAGTCGGACTCGCGCACCGAGGGTTCCGTATAAAAATTTAAGGTTTCGGAATTTTTCCTTTATTTGTGCTATAAAGCATTGCTTCATGCCAAATTTCAAGATTCTAGGTTGATTGGAAGTACCCTTTAGGTTTTGATTCCCTTGCGAGTAGTTGCGAGTTTGAAAATATGCGGTTAAATTACCGTTTATTTTGATTGCGTTGACATAGAAGTTTGATTTTGTTACAGCTTAAAGGTATTATAGACTTGAGTATTTGATATTAATTTCAATTTAATACCTTTACGCGTTCATGAGAAAAGAAGTAGTAACTTTAAAATTTTCAAAAATATTTTTATTATATGATGAAACTAAATATTTACGGTTTTCGCAATTTTTCCTTTATCTGTACTATAAGATGTTACTTCGTACCAAATTTCAAGATTCTAAGTTCACGGGAAGTACCCTGTAGGTTTTGATTCCCGTGCGAGTTTCGAAAATTTGCGGAAATTTGCGGCATAAACGGCTGTATCTTTTGATTGCTTTGGTTTAGAAGTTTGATTTTTTCACAGCTCCAAGGGACAGTAGACCTAAGTATTAGATATAAATTTCAGTTTGATACCTCCACGCGTTCCTGAGAAAAACGGTCTTGACAGACGGACGGACGGACGGACGGACGGACAACAAAGTGATCCTATAAGGGTTCCGTTTTTTTCCTTTTGAGGTACGGAACCCTAATAAAACTAGCGGTTCAAAATTAAGAGTCATTTATTCAAATTAGGCCGGGTATCAGCACTTTTCGAACGTCAAAATTATATGACAGTCCCCCAGAACGCCCGCCCTTCAGCACTTCCTAGTACTTTCGCTGGTGGAAGAAGTGGCGCAACAAAATGTCCAGCAGTGTCCAAATGTTGGAAGCATAGTTTAAAAAAAAAACAGAGGCACTCCGGGAGTGCCGGCAGAAGTGAAAACAAAACACAAACAGAATACTTTGCCATCACTCACTGACATATCGGATATACATTAAAACCGAGTACATCCCGAGGACATCAGAAGCGGTGTCGATTACGGTAACAATCATGCTCACTTAAATGTCTCACTGATGGTGGCGCGTGTGTTGGATCATTCTGTTCCCTACAAAATGGTTGAGCTGGATGGTGCTGATCCATGCGTCATGTTCGTGAACGGACGCCGTCGGTTGAGACTGGTCATCTCTTAACTGCCAAGGCTTATTTTTAATCTTATTTCTTGTATTGTTTCTTCATTTGTGTGTTTTTTTACATTGTTCTCACATATAGAAGCAACAAGAATAATGTACCCAGGATTTTGTAATATCTTTATTTAAAAGAGTGTCCATGGAGTTTCTTGCCCGTTCTTCTCCATGGAGATCTACGCTTTGGAATGGGCGACTAGCTTCAACTTTCTGACTAACTGACCGACTACTTAATTTTGACAATTCAAAAGTACCTGTAATGGTTTAATTGAAATAAATGCTTTGAGTTTGAGTTTGAGTGGCGCGAGTTCAGTAGTTTTTTCCCATCTCTAAAATAGTCCAAAACGCCTAAAGAAGTTTTCACTTAAAAAAGGTAGATGTCAAATGAAACAAAATTATTTTTACGCTGGGTCTCAAAGAGGGCAAAAATTGTGATGGTTAGATTTCGTAGCCATAATATACAAAGTATTCTACATGGAGCGACTGCCTACCTGACCTCCATAGCTCAGTTATTGAGTAACACGAGACCCCTGGACAAAAGCACACACGCTACTTTTAGTATCGGCGATCGGCGATTTTGCGGCTGTATCAATGCTGCATCGCGATTTCGCGACTTCCTGCGTTCGGACGCGATATCGGAACCGCGCGTTTTAGCGACTGCTCCGATGATGGCGCAAATGCCAAATCGCTGCGACCGGCATCCGAATGTGTGCGGAGTGTAGCGTTCAGCCGCTGTGTCGAGCTTCCGAAAAGCGACTGTGTTTTTAAGTGTGCGGTGTGGAATGCTTGGTCGTTGCATTCTGCTTCTAAAAAGCAGCTAAATCGCCGATCGCCGATGCTAAAAGTAGCATGTGTGCTTTGGCCCTAGACTCTCAGACTTCCGAGCTTCTGACTACCCGTAACGACTGTCAAAGATCTACGAAATGGCAGCAGGAACGGACTGTACATGTGCTATACGAGACACGAGAAATTCTTAATCATCAAAATTCATAATAGTTTAAAACGTTTCATTGTGTTCGCCCACAATGAGCTACCTACTTATAGTATGTAGGTAAGCCCTCTCAAGGTTTTGATGTCAAGGTCATTCATGACACGATAAAAAAAAAATATATTGAAGAGTTTGTTTTAGTTTTTACGAAAGCGGCATCTTCTAGGACCATAGAGCAGTGGTGGCCCAGTGGAACGGCCGCGACTTACGAGTTGTAGGTCAAAGGTTCGACCTCCGGCAGGCACTTTATTTTGGTAAATTATTTCATCACCACTGCTCTCAAAATGGTGAAGGAAAACATTGTGAGGAAACGCGGCATGTCCTAGAAGTAAAAATTCGAAGACATGACATCTACCAACAAGAACTGGGCCCGCGTGGTGGATTACACAGCCCACTCCCTCTCACAGAGAGGAGGCCTGTGTCCCAGCAGTGGGAACATTATAGGCTGACTATGCTTTAGGAAATATTGTACCTAAAACATTTTAAAAGAGTAACGGTGGAGTTTCTTGCCCATTCTTCTCCATACGAAAACTACCTTTTGGAATGGGCGACTAGAATCAATTCTATTTTAAGATATTTTTTGACGTTCAAAAGTGCCTTTTATGTGCCTATTTGAAATAAATGCTTTGACTTTGACTTTGACTTCGGAGGTCGGGCAGTAGCTCTTCAGCATCTCATCTTTGTGATAGACCGACTGCTTGACAATTCAAAAGTTCACAAGTTCCTGTAATTGGTTTCAGTTATGAAGTTTGTTTAATAAACGAGTTACTTATTATGTAATAAACCATGGCGTTGATTGGTTATGCATGCTTTAATCCAACTGTTAACTAAAGATGACCAGCTACTAAATAACGTGTTGATAGTTTAAATAGTTAACCATTATAATTAATGTTATAAGCTTCGATATTTAATTGACTGTTTTATTGGCTAAATTATTTTGAATGTGGTAGTGAGGGATAGATAGACTTGCATTTTTTAATGATAGATTCGATGTATGCTGGATGATATGATAATATTCTGATAAGATTTGACTTTTTTATACTTCGATTATCATTTTCTGCTCATCCTACTAATATTTATAAACGCAAAAATTTGTGGGGATGGATGAATGGATGTTTGTTACTCTTTCACGCAAAAACAACTGAACGGATTTGGATAAAATTTGCCACACAGATAGATTACCACATAGGATACTTCGGGATCTTATGCGGGTGAAACCGTGGGGCGCTGCAGTTGTTAGAAATACAGAATAGCACTAAGGACTCTAGGACTATAGTTCAAAAGTCAAAGTCAAAACATTTATTTCAAATAGGCACATAAAAGGCACTTTTGAACGTCAAAATTTGCATAAAAAATAGAATTGATTTTAGTTTTCGAGGCGCTCCTGGAAATTTTCAACGTCAAATGGAACATTTAGTTTTTTTTTTACAATTCCTTTCCATATCTCTTTACCTCGATAAGTCTGTCTACCAAAGTCCGCTAAAAAGGATGAAGAATACATACAAGAGTAACATGGCGGCTAAAGAATTCGGTGGCGTCAAACCAGTTTGATGACCGGATCTCGTTTACCTTTGTAGTTACGCAACAGCGGTTGCGCGTGCGTCGAAAAACTTATTGGTTACACAATATATTTGTTTGTCTCCTGGGTTGAGGGTTAAATTTAACAGTTTAGGTTAACTGTAGTATCGATTTTGGAGGATAACTTTTTAAGAAGATAGAAAAAACAATGGTAGTTTTTTTTTATACGAGATTATAGTAGAAAATAGCCATCCAAAGCTTTGACTTGACGGCTTGACCTATCCTAATCCTAACAGTGTGCGCTAAGCCTGCGTCGTGTACGCACGACGATATAGCAAGCTATATATTTCCAGAACACGGAGAAATGAGGAAAATGTCGTAAGGAAAGTTTTGGGTATGATTGTCGATGGCTATAAGAGTAGGGGAAGACCAAAGAAACGATGGATGGACTGTGTGAATGATGATATGGTTAGAAAGGGGGTGACTACCGAGATGACGACTAATAGAGCAGTATGGAAGACAACTTCTGCCCGCGACATCGTCCGCGTGAAATTTCACCCTCCCACATTCACCCTCTTAGGGGTGGAATTTCGAAAAACCCTTTCTTAGTGGATACCTACTCTTCACAAAGAACACACCCTCCAAATATCATGTCTTTAGGACCAGCGGTTTATGCTGTGCGTTGATATATCAGTCAGTAAGTCAGGACTTTGAATTTTATATGTATAGAAAAAGACATGTTGCGCTGACCCCAGGTGAATTGGGATAACAAGGTGTTTTTGCCCGTCCGAAAAAAATAATGAATCGGGTGTAGAGTGCATTCCAAAGTTTCGAAATACATTCGAACGGGCTCGTATCTTCGTCGACAGACTTATAGAGTAGGACCCACGGTTCCCGGGGACGAGCAAAGTGTCATTAAAGTGAAAACTTCTTTAGGCGCGTCGGGCATTTTTTTAATGGGAAAAAACCATTGAATTCGCGCCACTGTTACTGTAACGACACCACTTCGGATGTGTTCGGCTGTCCTCGGGTTGTACTCGTTTTAATGTATATCCGATATATCAGTGAATGATGGTAAAGTATATTGTTTGTGTTTTGTTTTCACTTCTGTCGGCACTCCCGGAGTGCCACTGTTTTTTTGGGTTTTTTCATATGGGTTGATGGCAATAGATTCGCCCCCTATTATAATATAAGATTTAAAACTGGGGATATATGAGTGTACAAATAGGAATACCTCTGTCTATTCCTTTGGTTTAACAAGGCGAGATGTTATGATAAGTTTAGTAGTAAGAATAAAAGTCTTAAAAAAAATAATGAACGAATGAATTAATTGCACCGATCCCAGCGTGGTTAAACCAGACTCGATTAATCGAATGAACCCCAAGATTCGCACTAGCTCCTGTAGCCTCATGTTCATGGTGCTACAGCGACCATTGCATATCAAGGAATAGACCGGGGGGCGCGGTAATGGTAGGGAAGACGTGCCCGAAGGATAGGTAAGGATTTAAGAGCCTACCGGATGTGCATCCTAGAGCAAGCATTGGACTAGTGGAGAGATGGGTAATTATATCTATGGATGGGCATCTGTTAACGACCTTCCCGCCAGGTTGGTTAAGGTCGAGCTTCATCTTTGAGTCTTTTGGCGAGGTTCTAAACATCCAAATTGAGAACCTCGTCCTTTTTTGAAGTCGGTTAAAAATGCGGGACTGTCAACCTTTGGAGTCATCGAGATCAAATTAAAATGTGATAATATGTGACTGGGCCAGTTTCTATTTATATATTAGTTTTTTTTCTTAAACCTGTTCCGAATACCTATGCGTCTAGCAACTCGCAGATTTCTAGAAAAAAACTAGTTTAATAAATTAATTAAGTATGTTAATTTAAGTAAAAGTGTCCAAGATTCGTTTTTTTTTTTCTTTTTCGTTCCTAATACTATAAGTGTGGTTTAGTTTTATAATAAAATGCATAATAATAGCCTCGCGACCGATTTCGGTCACGGTGGCCAATCTCAACGGAGATTAGCCAGGTACGCAGGAGATATTATAATGTACAAGTGTGTGCGCAAACACAGGTGCACTCTCTGTTCCTTTACTCTCATAGTTCGATGGGACGGCAATCCGACACGATTGGGGAGAGATCAGACGCAGGACCAACTGCTTTCCAAGGCACGGGGGTATTAAACCGCCAACTTCCAAACTCCGGGCTGTTACTAATGGAAAACCCATTAACACTTTGTCCGACCCGGGAATCGAACCCCGGAACCGACTGCTCAGCAGTATGAGACCAACGGGGTAGTCAAAAAATAAAATAAAATGCATAAGATTTGAATAACTAATTGTCAACTTGTTTTTTTTTTTAGTATATCTAGGTTCGAATATTTTTAAGTTAGATAATATCAATGTTGTAATGTTTATTTTTATTTTTGTGAAATATTTAAAGCTTTGTGTTTACGGATTCTTGTTGAATAGCAAAAAAAAAAGATTTTTAACCAGTTCAGCTGGTTTTAAATTTAGATAAAAGCATTGTTATTTTATGTCTGGTGGTTTCATATTTTTATTTTTGGATTTTTGTTTTGGTGGGTACCTATACCTACCATGGACTAATTATAACTAAATAGTATGCAGTAACATTTTTAATATCTTTTTAATTATGTATATAAAATGTTTGTAAAGTTTCGCTAAGGGGTTTGAAGATTTTTGTATGGAGGGTGGCCCTAAGGTCGGCCGCCATTTTGATTTTTTTTCAGAATCGCGGTGCACAACAAAAGTTATATATTTAGATAGAGGACACTTATACGAACAAAAATGTAGTATAACATAATATCCTAAAGCGTCAGGTTTCGGAGTTATTCACCAAAATATAAGTCGAAAACAACAAGGATTTTTTTGTTTTTTTTCCCTCCAGGTAAGCATATTGAACTATTGAGGTAATAGAAACGTTATGAAACCTTTATGGAAAAGAAACAAATGAAGAATAGACATTTTTTAAATAAATAATTAAACACGGCAATTTTTAGTTGGTTTTTTAATCCCAGAGTCTAATCTGACATTTAAATCTTTTGTGTTTTAGTTTTTTTTAGTACAGAAGTTTGACATTACACTTGTCAGATTAGTCTCTGGGATCAAAAAACGAACTATAAATTGCGGTGTTTAATTATTTATTTAAAAAATGTCTATTCTTCTTTTGTTTCTTCTTCATAAATGTTTCATAACGTTTCTATTACCTCAATAGTTCAATATGCTTACCTGGAGGGAAAAAAAAACAAAAAAATCCTTGTTGTTTTCGACTTATATTTTGTTGAATAACTCCGAAACCTGACGCTTTAGGATATTATGTTATACTACATTTTTGTTCGTATAAGTGTCCGCTATCTAAATATATAACTTTTGTTGTGCACCGCGATTCTGAAAAAAAATCAAAATGGCGGCTGATTTTAGGGCCAAAACCTTCAAACCCCTTTGCGAACGATACAGGTTTTGTAAACAAAAAAAAAATGGCGGAAAATATCAAATAAGAAATTGTCCAGTTGAGTTATTTTCGCGGAAAATATCAAATAGGAAATTGTTGTATAATTTTCGTACCTACAAGAAGTCGTTTTTGAGTATAAATAACTAATACTTAATAATCCTTTATTGCTTCATAATAAGTAACTAACTATATAACTTACAATAATCCTTGTTTTTCCAATTTTTAGTTAAAAAAAATGTCCAATCTTCTTGTCATCTCTTCCTCTTTTTTTTAGAAATATTACTTTTAATAAGTACTAATAATATCCTAATAAAACATCCAATAACACTGCAACGTTTTCTTCACGTGACCAGAGGGCTGGCCTATTTTTTGGCCAAAGAATAAGCATTGCCATACAACGTGGCAATGCTGCCAGCCTTTTGGGCACTTTTCCTATAAACAGCGATGCTGAAGAATTTTTGATGCCCTTTGATTATCTCCCCTCCTTTTTATATACTTGTAAATATATATTTTTGTAACAAATAAAGTATCATAACACTTTGCCTGACCCGAAAATCGAACCAAGCAATCATACTCACAACCACTAAAACAACATATTACAGTCCAAAGTTTCTACTAAAAAAAAAAAACTAGTCGATTACAACACGTTAACGTAACATTTTATCGAATCGATAGAAGACTCGACTCGATAATAAGCAACATTCGACCTTGTGCCCCAATGTCGTATCTCTTTAGAGATGGCACCAAAAACTTATACACACAAGCGACTACATACCAAGCCATACATTTATATCTTCTACTAGCTTCTGCCCGCGACTTCGTCCGCGTGAAATTATACAGGCCAATTTTTTTATCACCATCCAAATTTTACAGGGTGTTCTACCCATGAATATGAACAACTTTCACTATGGGACCAACACTGAAATCAGGAAAAAAATAAACCAGCTGTTTCATACATTTTGGTCAAGTAGGTATTGAACTTTTGTATGAAACAGCTGATTTTTTTTTCGTGATTTCAGAGTTGGTCCCATAGTGAAAGTTGTTCAATATTCATGGGTAGAACACCCTGTAAAAATTTGGATTGTGATAAAAAAATAATCCTGTGTACCAGAAGGTCCATTTCCCGTAATTAGAAATGTTCAAAATAATATCATCTCAGCGTCGTATATCGTCAAAAACGTGTCAAAAATGTAGGAAAATTAGAGATATTTTTGACAGATTGAGACTGAGATCAGACTGTGAGCGTTCTTTAAATTACGAGAATTGCCCCTCAGTTGTTACGGGTCGTCAGAACCCCATAAAGTCCGACAACCAGTGTTACCAAGGGGTAGCGTATTACCTAGTATCTGGGTTATAGAGGTCAGATACACAAACTACAGAAACGACCAATTGGAACCGTGCACCTCGCTTCTGACGTTTCATAAGTGCCCATGTAGGTTTATGTGAAATAAATATTTTAATTATGATTTTGAGACAGGCAGTCGCTCCATGTAACATACTGGTATTCAGATGCAACCCATTATAGTTGGGAATTTGCCTAGACTGAACGTTAGAATCGGCCTAGCCTTTTCCCAACTAAGTTGGGGTCGGCTTCCAGTCAAATCAGATGCAGCTGAGTGCCTGTATTTTACATGGAGCGACTGCCTATCTGACCTCCACAACCCAGTTACTGGGTAATACTATATCCCTTGGTAAGACTGGTTGTCAGACTTTCGGGCTTCTGTCAAAGATCCACGAATGACAGCCGGGACCAATGGCTAACATGCTTTCCGGGCACGGAGAGGTCTTGGTATGTAAAGATGGTTACCCAATCAGGGACCATCCGCGGCAAGCGTAGCTTAACCTGATCGATCGACCCGTGTGGCTTTTATTACTTAGCCACAATGGAGGTGGTAGCTGTAATTAAATTCTTAATAGGCATGACCTTTGGCAATATTGTGATAGCTAATACCATTGAAATTATTCAATGGATTCTTGGTAGCCAAGATTTGAATAGAATTTGCTGACTCATACTTATATTGATCTCATAGTATCGCACTTTGGTTTAATTACATTAAGCTAGGGATGGCTGACATACATAATTATAAATATCGACTTGACATTTAAATGCTATACATGATTTTTGATGTGAAAACTTCTTAGGTGCGCTAAGCGACTTTTAACCGACTTCAATAACGGAGTTTATATTTTTGAAGTGAAAACTTCTTTAAGCGCGTTGGGCAATTTTTTGAGATGGGAAAAAACCATTGAATTCGCGCCACTGTTACCGTAAGCGACACTGCTTCGGATGTGTTCGGCTGTCCTCGGGATGTATATCCAATATGTCAGTGAGTGATGGCAAAGTATTCTGTTTGACTTACCAACTGAACTTCGACAAACTTTAATACGGCAAGATTTTAATTCGACACTACGGAACTCCGACACGTCTTCATTTCGGCAATACTTTAGTTCGAAATACCTCAAGTCCGACACTACTGTACTCCGATAAAGCGTTTCTTCGACATGTTGTGTTTGGTTTCACTTCTGTCGGCACTGCCGGAGTGCCACTGTTTTTTTTACATGTTATTATGATGTAGCCGTGTCTAGAAGTTTCTGTGGGTAAGACGAGAGCCTTCGAATATTTGCTGATTTGTGACGACGAACAATTTTTTTTTTTTTTTAGTTTTGCCATCGAGTTTCAGGCCATTAACCGGACACAAATCTAAATTCCGGACAGCTACTGAGAAATTTCTGTCAGAAAAACCCAAAGTACAACAAAAATGTTATAAAAACATCGAAAACTACATTTTTTTCTACAAAATCCGGTACCTATGTTGTATTTATAGGTTTTCTATGTAAATTTAATGTCCTTGGTATCCTGCTGATGCCGTGTGAGGTAATAAGATTTATGATATAATATGTTAGGAGGACGTGTCCATAATATTGCTTGGGGTTGGCGTGAAAATTACAAAAAATGGCGGCTAAAATATACTGGAAAAATCATTTTGTAGAAACATTCGTGTTTCCTGAGGTTATGTGGCTAAATAATAACAGCCGCACAGGTCGATCGATCAGGTTAAGCTACGCTTGCCGCGGTTGGCCTGTGGATGGGTGACCATCTTCACATACCAAGACCCCTCCGTGCCTCGGGAAGCACGTTATGCCGTAGGTCCCGGCTGTCATCAATTAATTAATAATGAAATTTCTTTGGGCCACTTTTTTGGAAAAAAATGTGTTGAAATAAATCCTATCACACTAATATTATAAAGGCGAAAGTTTGTGAGTGTGTGTGTGTGTGTGTGTGTGTGTGTTTATATGTTTGTTACTTCTTCACGCTCAAACGGCTGGACCAATTTTGATGAAATTTGGTATAGAGATAGCTTGAGTCCCGGAAAAGGACATAGGGTACTTTTTATCCCGATATTCCCACGGGATCGAGACTTATGCGGGTAAAACTTAAATGATGTATTCCTGATCATCAGTTGGAGTACGGGTCCCTAGTCCCCGTGCTTCACCCAGGTGGAGTAACTAGATGATGCACTGGTCCGGACCCTGTCAATCGTAGATCTTTGACAGTCGTTACGGATAGTCAGAAGAACAAAATTCTGGCAACCAGTTAAGAGGTTACCCAGTAACTGGGTTGTGGAGGTCAGATAAGCAGTCGCACCTCCTTCTGTGAAGCAGTCATGCTAGCGAAGGAGGTGGCGGGACGGCTGAGGGAGAGAGCCTCACGTCCCAGCCGCCGCGGAACACGCTCCGGGCGTCGGGAGCCGCGTGACGACTCTCGGCCACCGTAGGCGCGGGCCTGCGGACGGAGAGTAATGGGTAGCTCACCGTCCGCTCAGGACCAGGCCCGTGCCGGACGGCGCGTACGTGTTCCACGCGCGTCTCAAAGAGATGTCAGCAAAAAGGAAGGGGCCTGCCAGGCCCGAAGCCTGCCGAGGGTGCGGGATTGTCCGAAAGGGTTACCGCTACCCCGGAACATAAAGGGCTAAGGAAGGAACACGGATGGGTTTTAGTCAGTAAGAGTCTGACACTCCCTTTCGCTCCACCCAGAGCGGGAGGGGTCATTTGATGATTTCCCATCCATAAAAAAAAAAGATAAGTAGTCGCTCCATGTAAAATACTGGTATTCAGCTGCATCCGGCTAGAGTAGATGCCGATCGCAACATAGTTGTTGTTGAGAACAGTGTTGTTTTTCACAAAAATATATACATTTTACTAACATAAAATATGTATGAATGCACATATTACCTACAATGGTTATGCACAAAGCCAACTTACGCTATGAGTCAGATCATATCAGTCAAACGATCTTTGTAGGCGGCAGAATAGACCGCTAAAGTCTATTTGAAATATTATTATTGTTTGTTTTGGCAAGACTTATTGCTGTAAATACTAGGTGTTATTATATGTTACTAGCTGCGCCCCGCGGTTTCACCCGCATAAGTTTCGATCCCGTGGGAATTTCGGGATAAAAACTATCCTATGTCCTTTCCCGGGACTCAAAATATCTCTATCCAAATTTCATCTGAATTGGTTCAGTGGTTTAGGCGTAAAAAGGTAACATACAGACAGACAGAGTTACTTTCAAATTTATAATATAACTAGCTGCGCTCCGCGGTTTCACCCGCATACGTTTCAATCCCGTGGGAATTTCGGGATAAAAACTATCCTATGTCCTTTCCCGGGACTCAAAATATCTCTATCCAAATTTCATCTAAATTGGTTCAGTGGTTTAGGCGTGAAAAGGTAACATACAGACAGACAGAGTCACTTTCAAATTTATAATATAACTAGCTGCGCCCCGCGGTTTCACCCGTATACGTTTCGATCCCGTGGGAATATCGGGATAAAAACTATCCCATGACCTTTCCCAGGACTCAAAATATCTCTGTCCAAATTTCATCTGAATTGGTTCAGTGGTTTAGGCGTGAAGAGGTAACATACAGACACAGACAGACAGAGTTACTTTCGAATTTATAATATAACTAGCTGCGCCCCGCGGTTTCACCCGCATACGTTTCGATCCCGTGGGAATTTCAGGATAAAAACTATCCTAAGTCCTTTCCCGGGACTCAAAATATCTCTATCCAAATTTCATCTAAATCGGTTCAGTGGTTTAGGCGTGAAAAGGTAACATACAGATACAGACAGACAGAGTTACTTTCGAATTTATAATATTATAGTATAGTATGGATGGATATATAGTTAATATAGTAATATTGTATTAGTATCGATGGAGCAGTGGTGGCCCAGACTTGCGAGACAGGACTAAACAAATATTTATCTTCTGTCCTTTTCTTAAGAGCCTATACTACCTCAAATGGCTTAACGTGATCCTCCGTTATGTCAAAAATACTGCACCATTAATTTTGAAATAAATATATGGTATAGTTGAGGATTAATGCTAAGTCTTATGTTAGACGAAAACACGATTCCATAAAATTTTCTCGATAGAAAATAAATCCAAAGTTACCTCTAACCCGAACAATAAACCGCTGGTGTTAAAAAAATACTTCAAATTAGATCATGAAACTTTACATACTAACTAAACTTACTTTAAAGCAGGTCTTATGTTATTTACTTTTTTATAATTACCATTATTTTCACTGTAAAAAGCAAATACCTAAACTATTGGCGCTGCCTGCCGTCCAGCATCGCACTCTGTCTCGCTCTCACTTAGTCAGCGAGCTGTATCGTATGAGCGAGATAAAGAGTGAATTTTAGCTGAGGTAGTATAGGCTCTTAATGAGATAGAAAGAAAAAGATGCACTGAACTTAAATTTAGTTTAGTTTGTGAACAAGGGAATCGGCGCGTTTGTTATTGTAGTTGCTGCCAATTGTTTATTCGGGTAGGTTACATACTCAAGAACGGCTGGACCGATTTTTATGATATTTGATGTGTTGCATTTGCCTCAATCTCGAATAACAGAATAAATATTAAAACATGGGAAAAATTTTCGAAAAAAAAAAAACTTAATTCATAATCTGAGGCGATGCTAAGTTCGCGGGGTCGCCTAGTAAAATATAAAACATATATTTTCAATATAGTTTATTATATGTTAGCTTATATTATGTAAATATCTATACAAATATTTACAATTAACCGTTCCCCATAAAAGGTTAACGGTGTCATCCAAATATATATATTTTTTTTTTATGGCTTTCTATAGATTTGATAAAATTTATATATTTATTATTAATATAATTTATATACATATTGACGCAGCAACACGCAGTAGTAACCAGTTTCGAAGGACATGGGTTTATTTTATGACTTTTTATTTACATAACTTGTAGTAATTTAACCCTAGGTTTAGGGTTCCGTAAGAATTTTTATTTGAGGAAATATAATGTTTTTTATCACAATATTAGATTTTGAAATTTATTGATTTATAATTATTGCATTTACGGGATAAAGACCGAAAGATTTACTTGTGTGAACAGTGAAAATATTATAAGGTAGGTATGAACGCTACAGGTAATTTTTTTTTGCAAATAATCTTTTTTTTCTTGATAGGCAGTTTTCAAATTAAATCGTTTTTCAATCTTTTTTTTCTCCCTTACTGTTAAATTGTAAAAAGCTTGTAAAAACAAAGATAAACATATAAGCAAGTTCGTAATTATTATTTCAACTTGATACTCAACATATTAAAACGTTTTTCTAAAGCAGTGTTGACAAGTCAAAGGTCAAATATGTAAACAATTTTTTTTTCAACAACCATTATTTTTACTATCTATTAAGTAGGTATAATTATATAAAAATATCTAGCAAGTTAACATCAATATGTTTTTTTTATTATTATTTTTATGAGTAGCCTTGAATATACACGCATAATTATATTATGTATACCAACCCGCACTTGGCCCGCGTGGTGGATTACGGCCCTCACAGAGAGAAGGTCTATTCTCAGCAGTGGGAACATTACGGGCTACTTATGGATAGATACTTGCAAAATTCCCACGCTAATACCATCTAACGCCCCACTAAGCAAATAAATAAAAACAAAAATAAAGATAAACCGTTTTGGTATACGGAACTCCTAAAAATATGTAATAGCATATTATTATCTATGATTTTAAACGTTTCGACAAAAATGGTGGTCGCTAGATATTTGACAATAACAATTTGATTTATATTATAGGATGTTGAGTGGTAGCTCTATTTGATAATATATTTATTATAATAAATAATATATATTAATGACGTTTACTTATATGGATAGTCGTAAAACGTAGTCACAAGTTTTTTGGTATGTTTGATTGGATTTTGGTTGACTTAGCCTTATTTCAACTAGGTTGTGGTCGGCTTTTAGTCTAACCGGATGCAGCTGAATACCAGTATTTTACATGGAGCGACTGCCTATCTGTCCTCCACAACCGCGACGGAGCGCGGGAGCCGGAGCCGAATTCACCGCGAGAAAACGCGTTTATATTGAACTAGCTGCGCCCCGCGGTTTCACCCGCTTAAATGTCGATCCCGTGGGAATATCGGGATACAAAGTATCCTATGTCCTTTCCCGGGACTCAAGCTATCTCTATACCAAATTTCATCTAAATCGGTCCAGTGTGGTTTAGGCGTGAAGAAGTAACAAACATATAAACAAACACACACACACACACACTCACAAACTTTCGCCTTTATAATATTAGTGTGATTTGTATGTAAAAAAATCGCGTAAAAAGTCGCCTGGCGCGTTGGAATGTGTGATCCGCCATACCCTATATACTCAAACTCGAAGTATTTATTTTAATTAAGCCATTTACAGGCACTTTTGAAGTGTCAAGAAGTCGGTCATTCAAAGGACCAAGCTAGTTGCCCATTCCAAAGCGATAAGTAACATTGGTGCCTAATTGACGAGCCAAACCTTTTAAATTACTGGGTGCGTAACCCAAATATGGCAAGAAGCGGCTAGGCATCTTTTTTATTGAATTAGAAGCGGCACCTCAATCATTTACGGCGCCACAACATTCTTCAATAAAATACGTTTGAGTGTAAAAAAACACACACTGCCAATAAAAGTAGATTATGCACTTAGGGGATAAAGCAGTGTCTTATGACACAGACGTATATTTGCCCAGGACGAAGACAGTTTCATCCCCGAGGAGAATACTCAACATTTCACATTTTCTGCGATATAATCAGAAGCAGTTTGTCAGTTTTAATTGAGGTTCTAAATTCAAATCACATTATTAACCAGCGGTTTATAATGAAATTAAATGCAATATTATTGCCCGGCTAGACCATTGGGCTATAGTGACGTACTTTAGGTTAGGGTTGCATAGCAAAGCATAATCAGCCTATAATTTTCTAACTGCTGGTTAAGGTCACATGACAGCGCGGGCCTGCGGACGGAGAGTAATGGGTAGCTCACCGTCCGATCAGTACCAGGCCCGTGCCGGACGGCGCGTACGTGTTCCACGCGCGCCTAAAAGAGATGTCAGCAAAAAGGAAAAGGCCTGCCAGGGCCGAAGCCTGCCGGGGGTGCAGAATTGTCCGAAAGGGTTACCGCTACCCCGGAACATAAAGGGCTAAGGAAGGAACACGGATGGGTTTTAGTCAATAAGAGTCTGACACTCCCTTCCACTCTACCCAGAGCGGGAGGGTTCATTTGATGACTTCCCATCCATAAAAAAGGTCACATGACAATTTAACATTATCGAGCAAGTGTTGTGAAAAAATTCGTTTATCGACACGAGCACATCACTAGAGAGAGAATCACGTTGTCAAAATGGCGAAGGCGGGAGGATCCGGTACATTTCACAACCGCTTGCGAAAGTATGCAGCTGATAATAAAGTTAAAAACTAGCTATGCACACCTCACGACAGAACGTGTACGAAACATCACGCCTGTTCCACGAAGGGGGTAGCCAGAAATGTATAGAAAGTACTTTTCGACACTAAAGGTGAGGGGCCATGTTATAGGAGCGAGTTTATTGCCATCAAAAAATTGAAATCAAATGAAAAAAAAAAAAAAAAAAAACAATTTTTTTAATTGTTGCTTGTTCATTGTATATTGGCTTGCTGAAGGGTTTCTGACTGAAAACTTCCTAACAGAAACCCAATATCAAAATCAAAAGTTATTTATTCAACCTAGGCTGAGAATCAGCACTTTTTAAACGTCAAAATTACATAAGAAAGTCTCCCGACACTCCCGCCCTTCACCACTTCCTAGTGCTTTCGCTGGAGAGAAGAAGTGGCGCAACAAACTATACATACATAACATGGGCTTTCCGCCACAGAGAAGGGAAAACACCAGAGTAAAGGGAGAAGTTTACTATATGGGAAATTGCAGGAAGGAGCTGATCAACCGCTGTCACGATCATGTGTCGACTGATGTTATCACAACCAACGGCTTTGGATTTTATGGACAGGATAATCTTTTTGATCTCTCCCGGGTCGACTGGGGTGAAGGCAAAGGGGGTAATATTGGGTCGCGTCAGACCAGCAAGGTAGTCAAGGGTTTGACATTTGGTTGGATTATCAAGGGTAGGAACAGTGGAGAAATGCCGATTTAGATCGTCCAAGCCAAATGCGTTAGGAAGGTCTGCATGCCGCGATTTGCCGATACCTAGAGTTCCAAGGAATTTCCAGATATCAGCAGGAGAAGCAGAAGTGATGTTATCAAGGTAATCGAACCCAGCTTGCACATACGACATAGCTTGCAGAGTAAGCAAACTGAAGTGGCAGTGGGCTGGCCATGTCTATCGAAGGACTGATGGCCGGTGGAGCAGACGAGTCCTGGAGTGGAGACCGCGTACCGGCAAGCGTAGTGTGGGACGCCCCCCCGCTAGATGGACGGACGACCTAAAGAAGGTGGCTGGGGTAGACTGGATGCGGAAGGCGGAGGACAGGGTGCTGTGGCGCAGTCTGGGAGAGGCCTATGTCCAGCAGTGGACTGCGATAGGCTGAGTTGATTGAATCGAACCCAGGACCTCGTGCCCAGCAGTAGCATTTGCGACCACTAACCGTACGAGACCGTCCACAAAAAGTCTAACTTAATTAACACTATAAATTACACACACGCAACATTGCACCGAAATCACTTGACCATAATAACATGCAAATCAACCTGCCCATCTTGAAATGTGATCACAACAAAAAAAAAAACTAGGGTACCAAGCCATTCTAAATTCAAAACGGGGGCAATCCTAGATGAATACATTATAATATAGCAACGCTAGCTTTTATCCGCGTCTTCGCCCGCTTGGAGGTCGGAAATTATTCCACAGGGCTACGGGACATAGTACACGAAGTTAAGCAGTGGATTCGGCAGTGACCTTGAGTTTTTAATAACAGCCGCACAGGTCGATCGATCAGGCTAAGCTACGCTTACCGCGGTTGGTCTGTGGATGGGTGACCGTCTTTACATACCAAGACCCCTCGGAAAGCACGTTAAGCCGTTGGTCCCGGCTGTCATTCGTGGATCTTTGACAGTCGTTACAGGTCGTCAGAAGCCCGAAAGTCGGACAACCAGTCTTACCAAGGGGTATTACCCAGTAACTGGGTTGTGAAGGTCACATAGGCAGTCGCTCCATGTAAAATACTGGTATTCAGCTGCATCTGGTTAGACTGGAAGCCGACCCCAACATAGTTGGGAAAAGGCTTGGCAGATGATAAGTGACCTTTACTTTTGTGTACTGTGACCAGGATGAAAAGTATCGTATGTCCTAACCTAGGTCATCGTCTACCTGTGTGTCAAATTTCATCTAAATCCGTTTAGCTGTTTTAGCGTGACAGCGTAACAAACAAACATTAACCCAACACCTAACAGACGTTATCCTGCCCGAACAATAGCTTCGCAGTACCACCTAACGGGTTCAATTGTAAATTTAAACCATCCAGGGACCCCCACAAACACACAAAAAATTTCATCAAAATCTGACCAGCCGTTTGGAGGAGTTCAGTGACATACTTACCTACACACGTACAGAAGAATTGTATAGATAAAAACAATATAGAAGTATAGATTTGATTGTTTTTAGCGACTATAGAAGATGTGTTTTGTGTATTTACATACATGGCCGCGATATATCCGCCTTGACGTCAGACATTGCGTAATAGACATTCCTTTACCTCACATTAAACAGTGACAAATAAGATTTTTATATAAGACTAGCTGCGCCCCGCGGTTTCACCCGCACAAGTGTCGATCCCGTGGGAATATCGGGATAAAAACTATCCTATATCCTTCCCCGGGACTCAAACTATCTCTATACCAAATTTCATCTAAATCGTTTCAGTAGTTTAGGCGTGAAGAAAAGACAGACAGACAGACAGAGTTACTTTCGCATTTATAATATTAGTTTGGATTAGTATAGATATAGATTTTTTCTGTTATTTTGGTAAACAATTAATTCATTGATTGAGTTGAGCCTTCTGAACATCGGGTGAAGTCATTATTCCCAAGGGGTATTATGTTACCCAGTAACTGGGATACACTTGTGGTGGTCAGATAGGCATTCGCTTTATGTAAAATACTGGTATTCAGCTGCATCCAGTTAGACTGGAAGCCGACCCCAACATAGTTGGGAAAAGGCTACGAACAAAGTCGGGTTAGTAACACCATTTATAACTCAAGAATGGCTGGACCGATTTTAATGATCGATTATATATTTGTATTTGTGTTATGTTATTATATTTATTGGATATTTCGCTGCCACGAAAAGCAGAATAATTATTAAAACATGGGAAAAATTTAAGAAAAAAACAAAAAAAAGATAATTCATTTTCTCAAACATCCATACTAATATTATAAATTCGGAAGTAACTCTGTCTGTATGTCTGTATGTTACCTTTTCACGCCTATACCGCTGAACCGATTTAGATGAAATTTGGTATAGAGATAGTTTGAGTCCCGGGAAAGGACATAGGTTATTTTTTATCCCGATATTCCCACGGGATCGAGACTTATGCGGGTGAAACCGCGGGGCGCAGCTAGTTTTGTATATATTGACGAAGTTCACCGGGTCAACCGCCAATTAAGGCTGTAACTCCGTAATTACTTAACAGATTAGTTAATCGTCACAATAATTAAATATTTATGAATTTCTTGCGCTCATTTCGAATCTAGATTCTTTATTTATCCGGTGTTGCTAAATATATATAATTAAGTTAAATACATCCTAGACGGAGATGACCTAAATGGTTCAGACGCCAGCACATCAAGCTACCCGAAACTGTCAAATTTTCCCAATCAACTTTGAACTGCTGCAACTGTCTGCGGATGGATTACCATCAATTTCATATTGAGAATTTTAGACACGTCCGTGTCTCGGGAAGCACGTTAAGCCGTTGGTCCTGGCAGTCAATCATGGATTCTTTGACAGTCGTTACGGGTAGTTCGAAGCCCGAAAGTCTGACAACCAGTTTTGCCTTGGGCAGTGGCGGATTTAACAATAGGCTGAGTTGGCTGGAGCCTAGGGCGGCAGATTTTAGGGGCGGTGAATTTGGGTCTAACATTTTTTTGAAATTAAAAATATTAGTATTTTATATACCTACCAAGGTTTTTTGTAAAGAATAAACAAAGTGAATGCTCAAATTCAGGCTTCTACCGTAGATTTTATCACAGTTGCCGGTCATTACAAAATCTCTTTGCAAGTTTTTCGTAGCTGATGATCGAGAACATTTTAAGTTATTTGAAGAAAAGGCGAAGCAGTATACAAAAGACATGGGACATTATCGTAGAGGTCGGTAGGGGCGGCAAAATTTGAATAGCCTACTGGCGGCAAATGTGTAAATCCGCCACTGGCCTTCGGGTACCGTGTTCCCAGTTACTGGGTTGTGGGGGAGAAGAAGTGGCGCAACAAACTCCCCAGCAGCACAGCTGTCTTATTCTAACTGACCAGACGGTCAGTTAGACTAAGTTATCAAAGAGTTGTTCACACAGCCACTATTGACAGATTTCGTAACAGTCAAATTCCTTAACAGTTAGCGAGTTTCTTTTATATCAAGTGATAATAAGTGCTGAGGTTAAAGTATGTGCAATGGTTTAAAAAGTTGACAGCACCTACCTGATTCTATATAGGCTGTTTTAGAAGTACGATCACGATTTAAAAATGTGCAAAAAAATTGTGAAATTCCCATCTGAGAGTCTGTTAAACATAACATAACGCCTGCCTTTCTTAAAGACAGAGGTCCTGAGGTGCATAGTGCACACAAAATCAGAAATATAATTTATTTGGGTCACGCATAGGAAATACATAATATAAACAGTAAAAAAAAACCGTTCAAATGCGAGTCGGACTGGCGCACCGAGGGTTCTGAACAAATTTGTAGGTGGTATGTAACTACAAATTTACGGTTTTCGGATTTTGCCTTAAGTTGTGCTACATCACATTGCTTTTTGCCAAATTTCATGATTCTTGGTCAACGGGAAGTACCCTATAGGTTTTGATTCCCTTGCGAGTGTCAAAATATGCGGCGTAAACGGAACATAAACGCCCGTATCTTTTGATTACGTTGACTTAGAAGTTTGATTTTTTCACTGCTTCAAGGGATTGCAGCCCTGAGTTTTTGATATTAATTTCAACTTTATAATTCCACGCATTCGTAAGAAAAAGGACAGAGAGTGACAGACAACGAAGTGATCTTATAAGGGTTCCGTTTTTCTTTTTGAGATACGGAACCCTAAAAAAACATGAAGTTATGTTGCCAGGCAAAGAATCGCAAAGACAATTATTCGTTACTAATCTTGGGGAAACCCTAATGTTACTATGTATACCTATGAACACCTACATTGTTAAACCATTGTATTTAATAATAAATAAGTGTCTAGAAGTTATATGCTATGTGAGCAGAATAATAAGAAAAACTATTAAAGTTTTAAGTAACAACGACACGTCATGTGGTTATTTTTAACCGACTTCTAAAAAGGAGGAGGTTCTATGTTCATTCATCGATATTTTCATCAATTGTGGACCGATTTTGAAAATTGTTTTTTCATTTGTTGGAAGCATGCGCGGTAATCACACTAATGTTATAAAGGCGAAAGCTTGTGAGTGTGTTTGTATGTTTGTACATTTGGTATGACATACTGGGTTAACAGATTGGCTACTTTTTATCCCGATATTAATAATAATATACTTTATTGATACTAGTCCTTACAATATGCTTAATATCTTTTTTTTTTCGTTCTAGAAATTTTTATTCAGTACATATTTACATAATTTAAAAAGCTAACAATCTTAAAATAATAATATGTACAAGTATATAAAAAGGGAGGGAAAATAATCAAAGGGCATCAAAGAATTCGTCCGCATCACTGTCAACGGGAAACGTGCCCAAAAGGCTGGCAGCATTGCCACGTTGTATGGCATATCGGTAGACAAATTTATGCTCCCTATTACTTGTCCCTTTTACTTGTCACAGCAATGCCACAGACCACCAACCAAAGTGCCTGTGACACTCAAGGCATAGACAAGTAATGAGGTTACGTCTGGCGCGATTTAATTTTATTTGCTAATATTTTACAGGTTAAATCTATTTTAATATTTATTTATTTATTTCTGTAACTGCCCGTGACATCACAGCGGCGGGCCCTATCAGAATACCAGCGCTCCGACATTTATTTTTTAAATGTCGCAGCATCATGCTGAGATAGGAGCCTTTTGGCCTCGTATAGGAGTTTCTGTATCATTTTTCTTTTTGTTACTTTTTTTTTTTTTTTTATATAACTTGGTTTTTATTTTTATTTTTACTGTGTTTAGTTTAGTTTGTGATCTTCCTGTACGAGTCACAATAAATACTTTTTCTTTCTTTCTTTCTTTCTTTCTATTAAATGGGAACTAAACATAACTGGCGAAATGTGGGTGTACTACTTGATTAACAAGGCAGTAAAATTTAATTTAATGGGCGGCTGCTGCAGGTGCAGAAAACCTCAAACGGCGAAAATATTGCAACCTGATTGGGAGTTATATGTTCGAGCCGTTTGGGGTTGAAACACTAGGGCCATGGGGTCCGAGTGCCCACTTGGTTTTTCGAGATATCGCCAAGCGGTTAGTTGACTTTTCACGTGACCAGAGGGCTGGCCTAACTATTTCTTGGCCAAAGAATTAGCATTGTCATACAACGTGGCAATGCTGCCAGCCTTTTGGGCACTGTTCCTGTTGACAGCGATGCAGACGAATTCTTTGATGCCCTATAATGATTGTTTATTTTTTCATATAATTGTACATATTATAGTTTATATGTTAGCTTATAAATTATGTAAATATTTAATTTTTGGAATAAATACAATTACATGTTTTTTAAAATAAATTTAATGGAAAAATACATATGTAGAAAAAAAAATGGTTACAAGTTGACGATATTCTTCTTAATATCTTTAATACCTAGATAATCTTGAAATTCTCGAATCCAATTAGGAGTTATTATTTAAATATTTTTAATTGCTACGCTAAATGCAAAAAAATATAATTACTCATGAATGATTAATATGCCGGACGGATGTTGATATACTGTAAGAATAATTATTTTACTTCGAACGTGTTTTACTCATCTCAGTTCAAAATTAAACTCAAAGCATTTATTTGGGGGCATTTATTTAGCAGTATGCATTTAAACGGAAAATGCAAGAGTGATTTTAAATATAAAGAATACGCATAAACCTATTAAAACTATAAATATAATATACTAGCAGCGCCCCGCCGTTTCACCCGCATAAGTTTCGATCCCGTGGGAATATCGAGATAAAAAGTATTCTATATGTTATTCTGATGTTTAAGCTATATTGCTGCAAAGTTTCATCAAAATCCGTTCAGTAGTTTTTGCGTGAAAGAGTAACAAACATCCTCACAAGCTTTCACATTAATATTATAGTAGTATTTTATATATATAATAATAATTTTTATCTTCTAAATAGGTTTTAGATCTTCCTTGTACCAAAAGTCATGAATTACTTTTAATATGACGTTTACTTTTTTTATAGATTTTATATTTAATGTTGTGCATACAATATTAACTTATTCTGTTTATTTAAATTTGTTATATATATTATTTAATATTGTGCAATGTTAAAATCTTGTTAAAAATTTGCAAGAACTGGTCCTTAGCAGCTTTGAACAGAGAGAGGTGGAAAGAGAGTAGGGAGGCCTTTGCCCTGCAGTGGGACATCACAGGCTTTTAATAATATATAACAAATAATGAAAAAATCTACCTAATTACAAAGCTTGGCTTTTTCCCTAAAACTGTGAAATTTGGTTGTTATTGACTGGCTTATTTAAAATTCGTAGCTTGAACATACTCTGATTATTATTTTATGGAAGCGAGACTGACTTAATTCAATATATATTTAAAATATTGTAAAAACCAACTTAAACCGAAAAAAAACGTTTTTTTTTGCGTTGCCTATTTTAAATGAATTCGCTATTCATTTAATAAACTAAAACCATACCAAAACCTAAAACTAAACCCATATAATTATTAGAATAATATTATAATTCAATAAAACCGTATATTACCACAATTTAATAATTTAATAAAATCGCAAAACCGCAAAAACTCGAAAACGCAAAAAAAAAATTCAAACCCCCAAACATTAGACATCAACGCGCGTCCCTAACCCAACTAAAAAAAAACACAACATTTTTTTAACTCACTATAATTAAAAAAAAAATTGCAAAAATTAAAAAACTCACATTAAAAAATTCACGGCAACCACTCCACACTGAATACCACACCACACTGAAATGAACCACGAGAGAACTTTGCTTAATACGTCTTTTGATATCACAGATGGAGAATTTTTTTTAACAGTTTTTTTTAGCGCGCGTGGCACGTCACTTTCGTTCGTCGGATAAGAACAACCGCTGTTAAGATGCAGCGGACGCTTTTATACAACTGTTTATGAAATTACCGTGACCTCGGTTTTCATACTACATGCCTCGGAACTCAGAGAGCCTGAATCATTGTTTTTTTCCTTTTTTTAGTTGTAGTTTAAGGATGTAGAGGAGGGTTGTCTTTGGTATTTTATTTTTAACTTGTAACTTTAAAAAATAATACAAAAAAAATATGATTTTGGTGTTTAAGAAAAAGAACTTCCTTAATAACTAAATAACTGGCCAGTTTTTTTTTTTTATTTATTAGTTAGGGATGTTGAGAAGGGTTATCACTGGTATAATTTTTAATTAATCACACTAATATTATAAAGGCAAAAGTTTGTGAGTGTGTGTGTTTATATGTTTGTTACTTCTTCACGCTCAAACGGCTAGACCAATTTTGATAAAATTTTGTATGGAGGTAGCTGACACCCTGGATTAACATATAGGCTACTTTTTATTCCGATATTCCGACGGGATCGAGTCTTATGCGGGTGAAACCGCCGGGCGCAGCTAGTATGTTAGTAAAAAGTGGTGCAATTTGTAGATTTTGTGACGTATAATTTGCATTCACATATTTTTGTTAATTTAAGTTATGAAAACGAATGAATTTCAATCTTACGCTAGCAGAACATGTTAAATTACTACCTTTGTGTAGAATTTGGGTCACCAAGATACAGGATGTGTCTAGTTTGGGACCCACTGTTAAATTTGTCAAAAATTTCTGTTAGTCTAAACTACTATTACAAAGAGAAAAGATTTGATTTTTTGTGTTTCTTTGTTACCTTTTCATGCAAAAATGGCTGAACGGATTTGTATGAAATTTGGCACATGGGTAGACCACGACATAGGATACTTGTAATCCTGATATTTCAACGGGATCGAGCCTTATGCGGGTGATACCGCGGAGCACAGCTAATCCATACTAATATTGTAAATGCGAAAGGATGTCTGCCTGTTACCTCTTCACACTTAAACCGCTGAACCGATTTAGATGTGGTATAGAGATAGTTTGAGTCCCGGGAAAGGACATAGGATACTTTTTATCCCGATATTCCCACGGGATCGAGACTTATGTGGTTGAAACCGCGGGGCGCAGCTAATATTTTATATTGTTATAAAAGAAAATACATTGTTCTTCAGTTTTATCATAGATTATTGACATAATAAGCGATTGCAAGATTCTGTTCTTTCTTTAAGTGTCTACTGCAAGTGTTGCAAATTACCAGCTCGAAAGGATGCTGGAGAGTATGTTGCGCCACTTCTTCTCCCCAGCGAAAGCACTAGGAAGTGGTGAAGAGCAGGCATTTTGGGGGACTTTCCTATGTAATTTTGACGTTTAAAAAGTGTTAATTCTCAGCCTAGTTTAAATAAATAACTTTTTGTTTAAATAAATAACTTGCTTGGTTTTGTTTATATATCTCAGTCAATGGGCTTGTTAAACGGATTGGGATTGGAACTGAAATCGTGAAAAAAAAATCAGCTGTTCCGTACATTTAAATGTTCGCATCGTCAAAATATAGGGAACAGCTGACATTTTTTTCGCGATTTCATGTTTGGTCCCATAGTAAAAGTTGTTCATAATGATGAGTGCAATGACCCCTTAAGAGGAAAACGGTGATTAAAATTGAGACTCTTCCGTGCTTTGGAAAGCACGTTAAGCCGTTGCGCGTTGGTCCCGACTGTCATTCGTAGATCTTTTGCAGTCGTTACGGGTCGTCAGAAGCCCGAAATCAGACAACCAGTCTTACCAAGGGGTATCGTATTACCTAGTAACTGGGTTGTGGAGGCCAGATAGGCAGTCGCTCCGTGTAAAATACTGGCATTCAGCTCCATCCGGTTAGACTGGAAGCCGACCACAACATAGTTGGGACAAGGCTAGGCATATGGTCAGCGGGATTGTCCGAAAGGGTTACCGCTACCCCGGAACATAAAGGACTAAGGAAGGAACACGGGTGGGGTTTAGTCAGTAAGAGTCGACACTCCCTTCCGCTCCACCCAGAGCGGGAGGGGTCATTTGATGATTTCCCATCACAAAAAAAAGGCTAGGCAGATGATGACTTATAGGTACCTAATCTTATAGCACAGTAATAAATAACAATGTTTTTTTTTTTTTTGTAATAATCAACTTTTTATCGTTATAGGAAGTTACTAATTATCAATATGTAATTAAAGTCTTTACAAGTAGGTCAACTCAACACTCTTGGTTTTTCCTCAACTGCAAAGAAAGGTTATGTTTTTAAACTATAGAGGTACGAGGAACAGGGTGTAAAGTTCACTCATACTCTATAGAAAAGGGAAGATCCTCCGACCAGATGGGTGTTGTGTCTGGCGGGCAACTGCCTGATGATTCATGTCGGGCTGTTGTATATATGCTAGTTGCGCGGTAAACTCTGCTTGCGAGATGCAGGATTTGCGTGACGTCAGTATGACCCGTTGTTCGCATGTGGCGTTGTAGATACTGTTACATCACTATTGTACATACATACTGCCTTGTGATCGCAAGCGCTGCTGTTGAGCATGAGGTCCTGGGTTCGTTTCTCGGGTCAGGCAACTCGTAATTCGAAGCCTTTACCACTGAGCCACCACTGCTCTCGGGAACCCTTTGTGTGGAAACTTTTGCCCAGCGGTCATTGTGCATTCCTCTGATCTATCTATCTATATAATAAAATTCAAAGTCCTGACTGACTTATACAGGGTGTTACAGAAAGGGTATATCAATACAAACGGGTTGAAGAGTGTATCTGGTCTAGAATCTCTGTACAAAATTTTAGCTCAAAAGCATTAACTTTGAAAATGCCTAATATTTTTTTATTTCGACATCACGGCGCTGCACTGGCGCGCGGCGGCGTGATGTGCGTGTACTAGGCGCACAGACACACTAAAGATAATGGATAATGACCCTCGTAGTGGGGTGACACGTTTGTTATGATTTCAATTAAATAAATTATCGAAATAAAAAAATATTAAGCATTTTCAAAGTTACTGCTTTTGAGCTGAAATTTTGTACAGAGATTCTAGACCAGATACACTCTTCAACCCGTTTGTATTGATATACCCTTTCTGTAACACCCTGTATATCAACGCTGGTCGTAGAGACATGGAATTTGGGGGGTGTGTTCTTTGAGAAGAGTAGGTATCCACTAAGAAAGGGTTTTTCGAAATTCCACCCCTAAGACGGTGAATAGGGGGAGGGTGAAATTTCACGCGGACAAAGTCGCGGGCAGGAGCTAGTGTGAAATAAAGTCGAAAAGATAATACTGTCGTTAGTAAGAGTCACATGATACAAAAAAATTAAAATACATTAGATTGTAAGACTCCTTCCGTTACCGTTGGTCCCGGCTGTCATTCGTGGATCTTTGACAGTTGTTACAGGTCGTCAGAAGCCCGAAAGTCTGACAACCAGTCTTACCAATTGGTATTACCTAATAACTGGGTTGTGGAGGTCAGATAGGCAGTCGCGTCATGTAAAATGGTCGGTATTCAGCTGCATCCGGTTAGACTGGAAGCCGACTCCAACATAGTTGGGGAAAGGCTAGGCAGATGATGATGTGAGACTCCTTCCTCTTTTTGTCTAAGTCGACCCAAATAGAAAAAAAAAAAATAATTTAACCATTTTAAATAAGCCGTCATTAAGAAAGATCATGACACGGTACCACTTTACGGTCGATACCCAGTAACTGGGTTGTGGAGGCCAGGTAGGCAGTCAAACAAAATCAACTCAGCCTATCGCAGTCCACTGCTGGACATAGGCCTCTCTCAGACTGCGCCACAGCACCCTGTCCTCCGCCTTCCGCATCCAGTCCGTCCCAGCTTTTGAAGTCGTAGGTCCATCTAGCTGGGGGGCGTCCCACACTACGCTTGCCGGTACGCGGTCTCCACTCCAGCACTCATCTGCTCCACCGGCCATCGGTCCTTCGACAAACATAGCCAGCCCACTGGTACTTCAGTTTGCTTACTCTGCAAGCTATGTCGGTAATTTCGTGTCTGATTTTATCCTCCAAAGAAACTCCGAGCATAGACCGCTCGATGGGCAGTCGCTCCATGTAAAATACTGGTATTTACATGCAATCGGGTTAGACTGGAAGCTGACCCCTACATAGTTGGGAAAGGCTAGGCAGTCTGTAAAAATTTATATGATTTTTGTTCAATAAATATAGATTTATTGAGTATTTGATGATGTGATGGTGATGGCGATGGTGATGGTGATGGTGATGGCGATGGTGATGGTGATGGTGATGGATGGATGGATGGTGGACGTGGACGTGGAAGTGGATGGATGGATGGATGGATGGACAGCTGATGGCTCGACCGTCTGTGTAGTAGCCACACTGCTGTGTATTCGTAAAATTCGTGTATATAAAGTGTTTAAAATATGGAAATTGAACAGAGTGCATCGATTAATGAAAAAACTGACGCAGAAATAGTGAAAAAAAATTAGTTATGTTAATTCAATTAATAATTGATTTATTTCAACGTTAATATTCAAGTTTTCACTTCTGCTGGCACTCCCGGAGTGCAACCCCTCTTTTTTTTATCATTGTTCCTCTCAACCAAAGCACCTGCCATCTAATCTCTTCACCACCCTTGGTTGACTGGTAGAGAAAGCCTAAGGCATTAAGTCCGCCTTTGTACCTTATTGTGCAAAAAGTTTAAATAAATAATAAAAATCATATAAATCCTTTTAGTTGCTATTTATAAAACTAGACAGACATTTGATGACAGAAATAATGCAAAAAGATAAAATCATAGAAATAGTTTTTAGGCGGTTGTGGGTAGGTATTATAGTGTTTTAAACGTTAAGGCTAAGCGTGCATTGTAATGCGTTTTTTTAAATCGTATGTTCATGCGAAATCAGCGCCGGCTGTCGCCGAAAACCAGCGTTGGGGCTCTGTCTTGCATAGGGCCGCAGTATTATGCTAAGCGATAGCCGTTTTGCGTGGATGTGGCGCATGTTTCCCGTACCTTCTTTTATTTTATTTTTTGTGTTTATGTTCATTTTTGCGTCATGTTCACCGCAAATAAACGTATTTACTTTCTTTCTTTTAAATAAAATCGCGAAAGCAAATATATTCGCGGACTCTAGTATGTTAAGTACTAGCTTCGCCCCGCGGTTTCACCCGCAAAAGTCTAGATCCCGTGGGAATATCGGGAAAAAACTATCCTATGTCCTTTCCCGGGACTCAAACTATCTCTATACCAAATTTCATCTAAATCGGTTCAGCGGTTTAGGCGTGAAAAGGTAACATACAGATAGACAGTCAGAGTTACTTTTAATTTATAATATTAGTATGGATTATTTATTTATTTTATTTTATTACTTTTAAGAAAACTTACAGCTAATACATTCGAGTGATCAGAGGTAATATGTAGAAGAAAGCCAATTACAAGTTTCCACTTATATAAACTACTAATTTACAGATTGGCGATTATTTATCGCAACGATTAAAATGTGCATTGCGCGATTATCCTTATATCGTTATTAATTAAATGTCCAACTTTATTGTTTATTTTAAAATTGATGTTATTTTGTGATGAATATAATATATGGTAAGTGATTTATTATTTTATGACTTTATAACAAATCAACAATCATTAGTTTTTTATTTACATCAGCGTAACCGCTAACTTCCTGGTGGACAAGGTTCAGGGTTCGATTCTCAGGTCGGATGAAATATTATTGGGTGTTTCTATGTGGAATTGCCAGGAATCTAGCTGGACATCTGCCCGGTTAAAGGCTATAGGCTCGCCACTATTAGATGGAACTTAAGGCGGTACCCGGACCAAATAACCTTGCGCATTGCGACAGAGACAGAGAGCGACACGACTTCCTCGTACGAAAGGAATGCAGCGCACCCTGCGCACGCCCCTTTATCATAGAACACGCACAATTTTTGGAATTATTTTAATAAAAAAAGAACAGCGACCTTTTTAAATAAATTAAAACATGGATTATTTAGATTTTTAAATTATCTATCCATTGGTGGAATCCTCAAATTAATAGAACGTCAAATTTAGCAAAAGATGCATGCAATCAATAATTTTAGTCACTTTTTTAAAAGCAGATTTTATTAGTAACATATAAAAACGAATAATACCATGCAATGTGATGATAGGATATCGAACATTAATAATGTGCTTTCAGATGTAGTTTATTTCTCATAATTATTGAGTTACTAGCCTCTGAATAACGAAGAAAGCTGCGGTTTTGGTCGGGGTACCGCCTTAAGGGGGATGCCAGCAGGATTGTCCAAAAGGGTTACCGCTACCCCGGAACAGAAAGGGCCAAGAAAAGAACACGGGTGGGTTTTCAGTAAGAGTCTGACACTCCCTTCCACTCCACCCAGAGTGGGAGGAGTCATTTGATAATTTCCCACTCTCAAAAAAATAAAGGAGGATGCCCAAACACACACAGATGCAGGAAAAGTGCCCAAAAGGCTGGCAGCATTGCTACGTTGAATGGCAATGCTGATATTTGGAGACATAGGTTGAAATGTATTCTACCTGTCTCCTCTTACGCGTATTGGAGGTGAAGTTGTGATCGCAGAGCGGCAGTGCAACTCCAACTGGCAGAATTGCCACACACGTATTATAGTTTAAAGTTAGGTACACTATTTAGCACATATTATAGTTAATTAACAAGTACTAGTAGGGTCAAAATAAACTAATCTAGTCCGTGTCCCGTGACGATTGGCAAGCAAGAGAGGGACGCTACTAAAGGAACGCTATGGTTAGCGCCCCGGATCGTAGATTCGTGTTGCCACGTAACAGGCCTTTTTTTTGTGGATGGGTATTCATCAAATGACCCCTCCCGCTCTGGGTGGAGCGAAAGGGAGTGTCAGACTCTTACTGACTAAAACCCATCCGTGTTCCTTCCTTAGCCCTTTATATTCCGGGGTAGCGGTAACCCTTTCGGACATTCCCGCTGACCCGGCAGGCTTCGGCCCTAACGGCTCCTTCCCTTATGCTGACATCTGTTTGAGGCGCGCGTGGAACACGTACGCGCCGTCCGGCACGGGCCTGGTCCTGATCGGACGGTGAGCTACCCATTACTCTCCGTCCGCAGGCCCGCGCCTACGGTGGCCGGGAGTCGTCACGCGGCTCCCGACGCCCGAAGCGTCTCCCGCGGCAGACGTAACAGAGCTGCGTTCCTGACTAAACTAACTTATAAATACTTATCTAAAACAACAAAAGCATATTGATTATTGTGACATATTTATATGACTTATTAATAAAAATGTACTACGTATAATAAATTATGTTTCTATTATGCATGCTGACCAATTTTTTTTTCTTTTGGTTATAGGCATTTTGATTTAAACCTTTGTGATTAATAAAAAAAAAACATTATACTGATTTGAAAATCAACCAACCCTTAGGGGCCGTCTCCACAAGCGGGAGAATCGCGGCGATAATATTGTCGTGGCACGTATTTCTATACACTCACACTATAATTTTTACTGTTTCATATTTTTACTTCATTTCTCTGTGACAATGAAACTGCTGTCCCTCGTGGGAACCTGTGTACCTTTGTGTAATATCTTTTGTTGGAACACTGGTACTCATAACACAAGTTAGATCTTACTTTGAGTAAGTACCAGAGTTCAAAATACACTAGTTTTAAAAAAAAAAGGTAATACAGTTCTTAGCGTATCATAGTTACTAGTGTTTTTGTTCACTTTTTTGCGAAATAAAGAATTTATTATTATTATTATTCTCTTATGCCGGGGCCACACTAAACGGGAAACGTCGATAATTATCGCGATGACTGTTAATCGTAGGTGCAGCCAATGAGCCATAACTTATCGCGATAATTATCGGCGTTTCCCGTTTAGTGTGGCCCCGGCATTAGAACGTGTCTCCACACGGCGATATCATCGCGGCGAAAATTTGATGGCACAGCGAGAATACCGCGATTCTCTCGCTCGTGGAGACGGCCCCTTACCAATGATTAATACGACATCGCATTCATAAAATTCTTTAATAAAAAGATGATACACCGTCACATTACCTAAGTAATTAAATTCTATAGTTATTACCCCTATTTTGTTCGACGCAGACTCGAACCCGGATACGTGCGGCCGTGGGCGAACCGCATAGCTACATGTTTACTGTTTTATATCATCTGGAGTCTTGGTATGAGGCTGGATGTCTGAGACATGATATGAGAAAATAATAAAAAGCGGTCAAGGTTCCGTATCACAATTAAAAAAAACTCCGGAAAAAAACACGTTTCTTATATGGAGACCATCTTAAATTTTTAACTTTTTTATAATTTTTAGGGTTAAAAGCAAGCCGCTAGCATGCGACCACGGGAAGGTACTTTTCTTGCAGAAGTCGGGTTTTAGTTTTTAAACTTTTTTTTTTTTGTTCAACGAAGACTCGAACCCGGATACGCGCAGCCGTGGGCGAACTGCATCGCGATTACTAGCCTAATTTGCATAATTCTTTTTTCATTTGTTACAATCAAAATCAGAAGCCATTTATTCAAATTAGGTTGAGAATCAACACTTTAAGAACGTCAAAATTACATAAGACAGTCCCCCAAAACGCCCGCCCTTCACCACTTCCTAGTGCTTTCGCTGGGGAGAAGAAGTGGCGCAACAAACTCCCCAGCAGCACAGCTGTCTGTTCAGTTAGAAAATTTTGATTCTATACAATAGTACGTATGTAAAGTAATTAACGTTACGAGACACAGAACATTAAATTAAACTATTTGGCATATGTCCAGACTGCACCACTCCACGAAGGTTGAGGAGATCGTGGAGTACTTGCGTGTTAAGACCAACTGGACTTTGAGGGTCGAGAAGTTGGAGTCGCGTCACAACACGACCTTCAAGTCGTTCGTGGTGCGTGTTCCGACACACCATCTCGAGAAGTTCCTCAAGGAAGAGTTCTGGCCGAAGGGTGTGGTGCATCGCCGGTTTCGTGGCACCAGTCAGCGAAACACGACGCCGTCACTTCGTGTTTAGTTAGTTTCTTAGTGTAATTATAATGATGTATTTATTTATAGTATTATTAAGTTTTATTAATATTGTATTTTATGTGTTTTCTATGGGCCTTGATGCCTGAAATAAATGGATAAATAAATTAATAAATCATCATCATCATCATTTCAGCCGAAAGTCGTCCACTGCTGGACATAGGCCTCCCTCAAGCACCTCCACTTCGACCAGTTCTGTGCTTCTCGCATTATAACCGGATGCAGCTGAATATACCAGTATTTCTTCACTGCTTCAAGGGATTGCAGCCCTGAGTATTTGACATTAATTTCAACTTGATAACTCCACGCGTTCCTGAGGAAAAGGGTCTTGACCGACGGACAATGAAGTGATCTTAAAAGGGCTCCGTTTTTCCTTTTCAGCTACGTAACCCTAAAAAAACAACGCGCAAGAGTACCATCGATACGAAAAGAAGAATTAAAAAGTGAAAAAATTAAAAACTTCGAACTAATAGATTGGTTTTTAGCCATTCGAGAAAGTAGCACTATAAACTTAGTGTGGGGTCTAAGGTCAAAGTCGCATAACGTTTGGACTAAAGACCTGAATTCTTTGGTTACGTAACCATTATTATGTCCAACACATTTTTCATGTCTACAAAACAGGCCAGCAGTGCCGTAAGTTGTTATTCTGCGCTGCACGAGGGGCACATGGCTACGTTAAGCAACACTTGCCGAGGTCGGTTCGTGGATGGGTGACCATCCATCACATATCGAGTGATGGATGGTCACCCATCCATGGACCGACTTCGCCAAGTGTATAGCGTGTAGTATGTAGCGAAGGAGATACCGAGACTCCTTCGTGCTCATGGCTACGTTAAGCAACACTTGCCGAGGTCGATCCATGGATGGGTGACCATCCATCATATACCAAGTGATGGATGGTCACCCATCCACGGACCGACCTCGGCAAAGTGTATAGCGTGTAGTGTGTAGCGAAGGAGATACCGAGACTCCTTCGTGCCTTGGAAAGAACGTAAAGCCGCTGATCCTGGCTGTCATTCGTAGACCTGTGACAGTCGACACAGGTGTTCAGAAGCCCGAAAGTCTGACAACCAGTTTTACCAAGGGGTATCGTGTTACCCATTAACTGGGTTGTGGAGGTCAGATAGGCAGTCGCTCCATGTAAAATACTGGTATTCAGCTGAATCCGGTTGAAGATGCCTAAGGCACTGGAACTCCCACGCAGCGACGAAACACTTTGACTTTGAAGGCTGCTTGACGCCGGACTCCAGTGGGAGGGTGGTCGCAAACCAGGCGGGCGTTAGCCCTACCACCGCAAGGGCAGAGTTGGCCAGTCAAATAAGGTGTTGGGTGTGACTGTCCAGGATGCGCCGAGAGCTCGGTTCAGTTGAGTAACTGGCGGAACAAACTGCGCTACACGAGGAGGCTTCTTCATGAATGATGCACATAGGTGCAGTATTTTACATGGAGCGACTGCCTATCTGACCTCCACAACCCAGTTACTGGGCAATACGATACCCCTTGGTAAGACTAGTTGTTAGACTTTCGGGCTTCTGGCGACCCGTAACGACTGTCAAAAATCCAAGAATATCAGCCGGGACCAACGGCTTAGCGTGCTTTCCGAGGCACGGAGGGGTCACGATATGTAATGGCTGGTCACCCATCCACGAACCGAGGGTGGCAAGCGTAGCTTAACCTGATCGATTGACCTGTGCGGCTGTTATCGTTTAGTTACGAGCCCCACCGAATTAGGTAAGTATCATAAATTAAACAAACAGGACGACACTCCCTTTTTATGTCACAGTTACAGAATGACCAATTCAATATTAGTCATATCCCATTTTTTAAGGTGAGACACCACAGCTGTCTGTTCAGTTAGAAAATACTTGATTGTATACAATACGGTTATTATTATATTATTTACATTAGAAAAAAGAGGCTCGCAGAAGCAGGAGTACGAAACCTTTTATTTTCAAGTTAAGTTCAAACAATTTTAATAAATAATGTATGTGCTTCTTTTGTAAGTAACAATGTATGGCATACAATAAAGCATATTCTATCTATCTACTTGTCACGATGCTTGTATAGGTACATGAAATGAAAATTTTTTTATTAACAATCAGTTTATTAAAAGCAACTTTATATATAAACCGACAAAAAAAAACACGTGCTGCCACAACTTATGAAGGGAATAGGTAACATTTTAGATTTGGTAGAGTTATAGTAACATGAAAAACGTTCCCGGTACTGTCCGCCCCTGCTTCTTTTAGATTTTAAACATTGACACGACAATATTTTATGTAAAAACTAAATAATATTAAATGAAAGCCTTGTAATTTCAGAAGGTAGATAGGTTAAATAAGTACAATTAAGTGTGACTGTTGTTATTTAAATTATATTTAACTCCACATCAATCTCGACTGTAATAATGTTTGTTGTACTTTTATTACAAAGTGTGCCCCTAAAAGAGCCTTTTTTAACTTCTGTCTAATGCTATAGTAAATGGAGTATAGGTATGCAATAGTAGATTGTTTGCCAAGGGAGCAATCAACTGTTTTGAAGGCGAGAGTGTTTTTTTAAATCCAGAGCGGAGCGAAGGATTCTAGAGTAGAATCCTGAGCGCAGCGAGGGGTTCCAAAGTAGAATTCTTAGCGCAGCGATGGATTCAAAGTACGTCTCTCGAGCTTAAAATAGTGTTGCTCCCGAGGCGGACAATCTACTTTTTATCACCTCTATGAAAAAATAAGTAAGTGCAACTTATGAATAACTTATTTATTTACTTGTACAATTACTTGAGGAAAACATACAATTTTTTTATAAAACTAAGCAAAATCCTAATTTGAGTAAACAATTACGAACGAAGGCTTTTTTTTTTGCTTTTCGCGCGTTTTTTTATTTTTTCACAATATTTTTTTTTTTTATTTGGCTCGCTCGTTTTACTTTATCATACAACCTGTTACTTGTTCATACAATGTTCGTGATTGATCCCTTTGGTGATTGGAACTTTTATCACATTCCAAATTCAAATCACTTTTAGTCCCTAGGGATTAAAGAGCTATTTTAGTCCCTGTTTACGAAGAATACACTAGCTCTTTTTGAATAGATGTGATAAAAAGTAATTAACATTACAAGACACAGAACATTAAATTAAATTATTTGCCATATTTTGTCAGCTAGCCACGCCAATATACAAACAAATACAATAAAAACTATACTGTACTCAGGTAAAAGACTAATAAATAAAAATTCAAAATGTATACAAAAACTTACTACCTAAATAAAACAACGAGAATTAAAATCACTGTGATATTAACGGAGTTTTCAGTGGCAGCGAGCTAAAATCAACCTTATTGTAACAGAATAAAGTTGACAGTAATGCATTAACAGAGGTAAAATAACTATGAATGGGTCAAACAAAACATACAAAAATCAAGAACAATGACATATTTTCTGTTCTTTTTGCACACCCATCTTTTTTAAAACCGGATCGGTGACTGCTTACTGAGACGGATGCAATTAGCCTTTAACCCTATAAAAGACCATTAGTTTTGAATATTTTTACTGGATTATTTATTTACCAACATTATTATATTAAGCGGGCATACCTACTGGACGCAGGAAAGATGGCTGCCAGGCTCTTATGGGATTGGTCAGGTCACGTCAGCCGCATGCACGATGACCACTCGGCAAAAGCCTCCACACAATGGGTGTTTCGACTCCCAGCCACGGCAAACTCAAACTCAAAGCATTTATTTCAATTAAACCAATTACAGGCACTTTTGAATTGTCAAGGGGTCGGTCAGTCAGAAAGATGAAGCCCATTCCAAAGCGTAGGTACCTATGGAGAAGAACGGGCAAGAAACTCCATGGACACTCTTTTAAAATCAAAATAATATGGTCACAAAGTCTTTGTTACATCATTCATGTTAAAAATTATACATGTGAAAACGGTGCAGAACGTTAAAAGCGTCCATAATGAAAAGATGAGAAAAAAAAAACCGAGTGTGCTTGTGAGTTTATGACCACACGACTGAAGTGAAACTTCAAACTTATTAGGCTATGAGAGGAAGAGAGAAAGAAAATGTGCGCGCGCACTGCTTTCTCTTGCTTATATCCCCCACTCAACTCCCGTTCGCCTCGCCCGATCATACTTTTCGTAACGCTTACGTCACGCGTTCGCCAGCTTACTCCCCAAGTCAAGCGTGCGTGAAGAAGTTTCACTTCAAAAACAAACAATCTATGGAGAAGAACGGGCAAGAAACTAATGCTAGATACTTTCCCCTTTATTCATAAACGTTGCTTAAAGTTGAGTAGTGATTAGCGACTGTTTAACCATATATTTTTGACGTTTAAACGTCACTTAATTTTAATCATGCATATAAATAAAACAAAGTTGGGTAAGTTGCACCATTTTAACTCAGTTAGAACCGCTGGACCGACTTTTATCGAAGTGAAACTTCTTTACGCACGCTTGACTTCGGGAGTAAGCTGGCGAACGCGTGACGTAAGCGTTACGAAAAGTGTGATCGGGCGAGGTGAACGGGAGTTGAGTGAGGGATATAAGCAAGAGAAAGCAGTGCGCGCGCACATTTTCTTTCTCTCTTCCTCTCATAGCCAAATACGTTTGAAATTTCACTTCAGTCGTTTGGTCATAAGCACACTCGGTTTTTTTTATATTTCTTAAATTCTTCTTAGCGTGTCGATAGCAATCTAAATGTACTCGGCCCAGAATTCGGCCACTTGTTTGGCGCCATCACTAGCGTCCATCAGTTCTTGTAACGTGCAGCTGACAGGACACGCAGGACACGATACTAAGTGTCCCATCGTTTGTGGAACAGCACCGCATTTACACTCCAAGGCGGAGTCGTCTATAAATCTCCACCTGAACAGGTTTTCCTTGCTTCGGCCAACCTGGGTCCGGAGTCTGTTTATAAACTTCCAGGTTACCCAAGGTAACTCATGTCCAGGTGGGAGTTTCATGTTTTTATTTTTTGAATTTGTTTCCGCCCCAAAATAGCAGCATAACTATTAAAACTTGGGAAAAATTCGCGAAAAACAGTAATAATGAAGATAATTTATTGCACGAGAGAGTGCTTTACGATCTATTTTTTTTGCCTCCTTTCTGCAACTGTTTCTATTGTTATACTCCTGCACAGAACCTACTTTATTTATATACCATTGTATAGATAATTTAATGGAGATTAATTCTGTACTTTTCAAAAAAATATTTCAAAAAATGTCTCGTCAATCAAACGTGAAATCTAAAAACATTGTAGCTTGCGAAAAAATCAATTAATTGAATCATTTTTTCTATTAATAGATTTGTTTTCACCCTTATGAGGAACCCTATTGAAAAAGGCTCTTTTATACAAAGTAGTTTAATTATAATTAATAAAAAACTAAGTATATAATATTTATATTATTGTATAATATGGTTTTTTATACAATCAAATGAGTATAATGAGTCGTGCACTTTTGGATTTTCCAATTTTTTTCTAATACATTCGTTTTTATTGATTCCAAGGCGGTACTAAGTTCGCCGGGTCAGCTATTCGGTTATAAATAAACCCCTTACAGACGGTTATAGCATGCATTAGATGATTTCACAACCAAATCACGCCAAATCGATTAAATATTAACACTGTATTAATAAGGTGATTTCTAGTCAATGCGACGTAAAACTATTTAATGACTTATGAGTCATTTTCTAAGCAATACTAATAATAAAGCTGAAGAGAGTGTTTTAACGCGCTTGTATCTGGGACCACCAGTCAAGTTTGAAAATTCCTTGTATAGAGGTATGAGGAACAGGGTGTAAAGTTCACTCATACTCTATAGAATAAGGAGGGTCCTCCGACCATACGGGTCTTGTGTCTGGCGGGCAACTGCCCGATGATTCATGTCGGGCTGTTGTATCTATGCTAGTTGCGCGGTAAACTCTGCTTGCGAGATGCAGGATTTGCGTGACGTCAGTATGACGCGTTGTTCGCATGTGGCGTCGTAGATACCGCTACACTTGCATCGGCCAACTTGGGTCCGGAGTCTGTTTAAAGACTTTCAGATTACCCTCTATGCTTATACTAGGTGCCTGCTTACATGCTCATGTCATTTGCAATAAAACCCGAGTGTGCTTATGACCACACGACTGAAGTAAAACTTCAAACGTATTTGGCTATGAGAGGAAGAGAGAAAGAAAATGTGCGCGTGCACTGCTTTTTCTTGCTTATATCCCCCACTCAACTCCCGTTCGCCTCGCCCGATTACACTTTTCGTAACGCTTACGTCACGCGTTCGCCAGCTTACTCCCCAAGTCAAGCGTGCGTAAAGAAGTTTAACTTAAAAAAAAAAGTTTAATAAAAACTAAAACCCGACTACCGGAAAGGATGAAACAAGAAAGTACCTTCCCGTGGTGGCGTGGTCGCATGCCGCTGTACTAATATACTTATAAACTATGGTAGCATGCGACCACGGGAAGGTACTTTCTTCAGTAATATTTATATTTTTGAAATGTGCTAATTAAGCCCTTTCATTTGACACCCAACACGGCAGGATAAAAAAAAATTTTTTTTTAGATCATGACTTTATGCCCGCTAGATGGCGCCATATTAAATTTAATGTGACGTTACATAGCCTATAACCAGCGGACGATCAAGACTCTTCCAACGATACCTCATTTGTCCAATTATGACAAGGAGTTTTAGAAGTTATGAGGGAACAGATGAACATACATATACAGGAAGATTTTTTTATCACCATCCAAATTTTTACAGGATGTTCTACCAATGAATATGAACAACTTTCACTATGGGACCAACTTTGAAATCACGAAAAAAAAAATCAGCTGTTTCATACAAAAGTTCAATACCTACTTGACCAAAATGTATGAAACAGCTGACTTTTTTTTCGTGATTTCAGAGTTGGTCCCATAGTGAAAGTTGTTCATATTCATGGGTAGAACACCCTGTAAAAATTTGGATGGTGATAAAAAAATCTTCCTGTATACATACCGGTCAAAATCATAACCCTCCTTTTTGCTTCGCCGTAGTTGGGTAAATAGTCCTACAACTAGGTTAATAGTTACTTAAAACGAACTGATGTCAACAAATGCCGCTTTCTGGTCATATTTTGATGATGTTATTATTCTAACCTTTACATACCCTATAATGGGCGTGAAAGATTAAATTCCTAAGCTGTATTTACATAGCATCATGCATAATCATAGGTCTATGCTTGGAGTTTCCCTACGTGATCGAATCAGAAACGAAGAGATCCGCAGGAGAACCAAGGTAACCGACATAGCCCGAAGAATTGCCAAACTTAAGTGGCAGTGGGCAGGGCACATAGCTCGCAGAACAGATGGCCGATGGGGCCGAACGGTTCTGGAGTGGCGACCGCGTACCGTAAGACGTAGCGTTGGAAGGCCTCCCACAAGGTGGACCGATGACCTTGTGAAGGCCGCAGGAACCCGTTGGATGCGAGAAGCACAGAACCGGTCGAAGTGGAGGTGCTTGGGAGAGGCCTATGTCCAGCAGTCGACGTCTTTCGGCTGAAATGATGATGATGATGCATAATCAGCCTATAATATTACCACTGCTGGGACACAGGTCCTCTCTCTCTGAGGAGTGTGCCGTAGTCCACCACGCGGGCCCAGTGCGGGTTGGCAGATGTACCATGTCTTCGAAGTTTTGTGTATAGGATATGCCGGTTTCCTCACGATGTTTTCCTTCACCGTTTTGAGAGTATAAATTTAAGTACATTACTATGCTTAAATTAGGACGCAAAATTATTAACTGCTTAGCTTTTTCTGAACTATGTATGTAGGGGTCGGCTTCCAGTCAAACCGGATGCAGTTGAATACCAGTAATTTACAAGAAGCAACTGCCTACCTGACCTCCACAACCCAGTAACTGGGTAACACGATACCCCTTGGTAAGACTCGTTGTCAAACTTTCGGTCTTCTGACTACCCGTAACGACTGTCGGCAAATGACAGCCGGGACCATCGGCTTAACGTGCTTTCTGAGCCATTGAGTGGTCAACAATTTGAAATTGATAGTCATCCATCCGCAGACCGACCTCGGCAGGCATAGCTTAGGTAGCTTGACTTTGGCAGCTGTGCTGCTGGGGAGTTTCTTGCGCCACTTGTTCTTCCCAGCGAAGCACTAGGAAGTGGTGAAGAACGGGCGTTTTGGGGGACTGTCTTTTGTAATTTTGGAGTTTAAAAGTTCTGATTCTTAGCATAACTGACTTTTTATTTTGATCCTTGTGGCAGTTATTACTTAGCCACGAGCCCCTCCGACATAAAATTAATGTCCCTACCATAGTGTAAACGATATCTTACATGTAAATAAAGACAACGATTTGCCCTTTAATAAGAAACATGAATTATTCAAATAATGTCCATCTTTGATGTCATGAATTTGTCATCGTTTTTAGTATTACGACCTTCCCAGCAGGGTTTTCCATTATTTTAAGATCCGCTTTCATTGAAGGTAGGTGTGATCTGTTCGTCCTTTTTCTTCTCTTAGGTCGATCTGGTAAGGTTAAGCTACACTAGCCGCGGTCGGTCCGTGGATGGGTGATCATTCATTCAAATTCAAAGCATTTATTTAAATGAAACCACTTTTGAATTGGCATCAATCTATTAAGGTTAAGCTATACTAGCCGCGGTCGGTCCTTGGATGGGTAACCATTCATTCAAAATCAAACTCTAAGCATTTATTTAATTTAAACCACTAACTAAAAGCGCCAAAACTTTTAGAGGATCAATCATTCAAAAAAGTATCCATCATTAGAAGATCAATAAGTTTTTTTGAGGATTCGTTAAATATTTATCTTGATGATTTTCCACCATTACGATTAAAAGAACATGTATACTGTGTTCCTACGTCCAGCCGTTTTATAGGCTGTTAAGGTCACATAATAGACTAGTTTAATAGTTTCATAATAAGCTAGTTTTATTGTTTAACGACTTTTACAATGTTTTTGCTATTATAGGCACGTGGAAGATAATTACTATATTAGCTAATAATAATATGCTTGATTTTATTTGTTGTAGCAATTAGGTATTAATGTTCAAACTTAGTGATTAAATAATTATAGGCATACTTAATTATTTATCAAATCTGGTTGTCAGACTTATGGGGTTCTGCCAAGTTATCGTTTTACCCAGTGGAAAAAGTGTGCATCATTAGAAGTGCCAAAAATTTTAGAGGATCATTCATTTAAATAAATTTTCATCGTTAGAAGCGCCAAAAGTTAAGAAGGTTCAATCATTAAAAAAAAAATCCACCATTAGAAGTGCCAAAATTTTTGAGGTTCAATAATTCAAAAAAGTATCCATCATTAGAAGATCAATAAGTTTTTTTGAGGATCAGTTAAATATTTCTCATGATGAACTTCCAATATAGGACGATTAAAAGAACATCCTCCCATCATCTCATGTACCTACGTCCAGTCGTTTTCACTTAATAGACTAGTTTAATAGTTTCATAAAAAGCTAGTTTTATTGTCCCGCGGCTACGCCCGCGTGAATGTCGAGAATTATCCCACGAGAACGTGCTACCGGGACAAAAAGTAGTCTATATCCTTCCCCAGGATGCTATCTATCTCCTTGCCAAATTTTATCGAAATCCGTTCAGTGGTTTAGGCGTGAAAAGTTACATACAGACAGTGTTACTTATAATATTAGTATGGATTCATATATTAATATCACACTAATATTATAAAGGCGAAAGATTGTGAGTGTGTGTTTATATATTTGTTACTTCTTCACGCTCAAACGGCTGGACCAATTTTGATAAAATGTTGTATGGAGGTAGCTGACACCCTGGATTAATATAGTATAGGCTACTTTTTATCTCGATATTCCCATATGATCGACACTTATGCGGGTGAAACCGCGGGTCGCAGCTAGTCGATTATAAAAGCTTCATGTGAACAGGAAACAGACAGACGGACAACGAAGTGACCTTATAAGGCGCGTCGCCCACACGAGCTAGAGTCGAGGCGGCGTCGAGGTGCGGGCGCACGTTTTCTATAGGAATAAATACATACCTATATTTACCTATATTTATTCCTATAGAAAACGTGCGCCCGCGCCTCGACGCCGCCTCGACTCTAGCTCGTGTGGGCGACGCGCCTATAGGTTCCGTTTTTCCTTTTGAGGTACGGAACCTTAAAAACGAAAAGGTAAGTATTTAAAAATGAATAAAGTTTATACAATAACCAACAATCAGTATAACAATGGGCGAATAGATATTAAATTAAAAAAAAAAAAAAACAGTAGCCTATTTGAAACATCGTTTAGATTTTATTGTCAGTTATAGATATCGTAAAATATAATGACGTATGCAGATAAACAATGATTTTACGATAATTGTTATATTTTTTTAGTGGCTAAGAAATTACAGCCGCGCGGGTCGATCGATCAAGTTAAGCTACGCTTGCCGCGGTTGGTCCAAGGATGGGTGACCATCTTTACATACCAAGACCCCTCCGTGCCTCGGAAAGCACGTTAAGCTGTTGGTCCCGGCTGTCATTCGTGGTTCTTTGACAGTCGTTACGGGTCGTCAGAAGCCCGAAAGTCTCGACAACCAGTCTTACCAAAGGGTATCGTATTACCCAGTAACTGGGTTGTGGAGGTCAGATAGGCAGTCGCTCCATTTAAAATACTGGTATTCAGCTGCATCCGGTTAGACTGGAAGCCGACCCCAACATAGTTGGGAAAAGGCTAGGCAGATGATAAAAATTTCTTGTTCCCCCGGCCCAACATGTCGCATTGCATCGCATCGCCTGCCTGCACTACACATTACTTCGTTTTCGCTTAGCGTTGTTTCAGACCTTTTCTTTTTTGCTCGGCTCCTAAAGGTCTTAGCGTGATGTTAAATAGCATATAGCCTTCCACAAGAATTGGGCTATCAAATGGACCGATTTAAGCAAAAATGATCTAGTCCACACAAACCTCATTTCGAGATAATTGAGTTTAAAGTTTATTGCGGTATTGCTCTGGCTTTGTAGTGCTAAATGTTGTGCTAAATGTTGTGTGTGTTGGAGTACGGTCAGCATCAAAAGTTGATTAACACTTTAGTTTTTTTAATCTTAATTATTGAGCAAAATATTTGTTCAAAATTGCAGCAGAAGAATTTTTTTTAGAATATATACTCTTGTCTATTATGTGAAAAGCTAAAAACCAGTTTATTGAAAAAAGTTGTTGTCAATTTAATAACATGTAAAAATGATAGTGTTAATCGACTTTTGATGCTGACTGTACATAGATCGCAAAAACTCGAAATTGTCGAGGTTGTGGGTTGGATCATTTTTGCTTAAATCAGACCAAATGCAATTTTTTTTTTTAAATCCAACCAGTAGTTGTAGAGATGAACGCTTTCAAACAAACTCTTGCGCGTTATTATTAGGTAGTATAGATAGATAAAATAGTGTTTGCAATGGTTGAGGTGCTCGTGGCTTAATAATAACAGCCACACGGATCGATAGGAACAGTGGTGGCCCAGCAGTCGCGAATTACCGTTTGTAGGTTCGCCGGTTCGAACCCAGACAGGCGCTTTACTTTGTGTAAATTATTTCATCACCACTGCTGTTAAAACGGTGAAGGAAAACATCGTGAGGAAACCGGCATGTCCTAGAACCAAAAATTCGAAGACATGTGACATCTACCAACCAGCACTCAGTGGCGTGCATTGCATATAGGCATACAAGCAGTGCCTACCTCGATATATCAACATAAGCCTGTCAATTGCATTTTAGTGTGTGTGCAACAATTAAGAAGCTCACTAAATTATCATACCTAACAAAAAACAAAATCTTCACACAAATACGCGCGGCAGTAGGCAGTCGCCAGGCGGCCTACTCGGCTCCCGTACTATTCGCACATTGTCATTGGTCTTTACTCGTTCAAGTTAATACGACAAAATTAAAAATACGTACGTCTCACGCGTAATACCATAACGTCCAACCTTCGCAATTTATCACCCTTAAGTAGGCATTCCTACTCAAATAACCACACTTTTGACCTCACTTTTTTTTTCTGATTAGTGACCGCGTTTGCCTTGACTAGACCCGGCCTAGTGCCTACCTATTCGGAAAAGCAATGCACGCCACTGCCAGCACTGTTCCCTGTCGCCCTCTCACAGAGAGGAGGCCTGTGTCCCAGCAGTGGGAACATTATGCTACAATCCTTATATACTCCATTTGCTTCGTCAGGGTCATATATCTGGTCATACTAGTATAGAGGTACGAGGAACAGGGTATAAAGTTCACTCATACTCTATAGAAACGAGAGGATCCTCCGACTAGACGGGTGTCGTGTCTGGCGGGCTACTGCCCGATGATTCATGTCGGGCCATTCTATCTATGCTAGTTGCGCGGTAAACTCTGCTTGCGAGATGCAGGATGACGCGTTGTTCGCATGTGGCGTTGTAGATACCGCTACAATGGCTTGCAGAGTAAGCAAACTGAAGTGGCAGCATGCTGGCCATGTCTGTCGAAGGACCGGTGGCCGGTGGAGCAGACGAGTCCTGGATTGGAGACCGCGTATCGGTAAGCGTAGTGTGGAACGCCCCTAGATGAACGGACGACCTAAAGACGGTGGCTGGGACGGACTAGATGCGGAAGGCGGAGGACAGGGTATTGTGGCGCAGCCTGGGAGAGGCTTATGTTCAGCAGTGGACTGCAATAGGCTGATGATCTGGTCATACACGTCTACCGGTTGCCAGTACTATGCACCTGACCTTTCCGAAGAGCAACACCTATAAGCTCACTATATAGTGAGCTTATTGTCCTTCTAGGGCTTGCCCTCCCGTCGTGTCGACTCACATCTTCCTTGTAAACGGAATCTGCCATATTTAAATCGATATCTTTACTTGAGTAATTTCCGTAATCATATTTGCATACTTAAATATGTAAATAAACTAAAATACAACACAGCATGGGCCTACAAATTCCAACCATCTTGGGAAAAACACAAGTTGATTGAATTACCGGATGTATAATTTAATGACATAGGGAAATACGTCATATTTATTACTGTTTATGATGATTTCCACTAAACGACACGCATCACACCGGATCAGAATAGAATAGAATATTCTCAGAACGGATTTTACAATCTTTAAACGATATTAAATCGTGTACCACAGTATTTAAAGTCTATATTACCAAGCCGCGCACAGCAGCTTGACCGCGGGCGTCTTCCGCGGCACGCGATCGTAGCCGAAAGTATGCTACGACGCGCGATCGGCTCCGTTCGCCTGTCGTCGTATCCGATCGAATCCTTTCGGATGTCGTCTAAATTTTTCTTTTCCTCCTCTATGTTTTATGATTATTTTCTTCTTCTTCTAATGAATAGCCAACAATACTACGTCAACTTCAACCATTATCAAAAATTAGAACACGTCAACACGGTAGGAATGAAACTATTTGACTAGGCGCAGAAACGGATACGTTTGCAAGCGACGTACGGAGCCGACCGTATGCGTCGACTTGCTGCCGGACGCGATCGGGTGTCACCGCATCTGTTCGTATCCTTTCCGATTCGAGGCGATGCGAGCCGTTTGGTGGAAATCGGATATCTGTGGGTGGAAATCATCCTTAAGAATAGTACATAACATATTATTAAGCTTGTAGGTAGGTATATCCCCGAAGGCAGTAGGTCATCATCTGCCTAGCCTTTTCCCAACTATGTTAGGATCGGCTTCCAGTCTAACCGGATGCAGCTGAGTACTAGTATTTTAACATGAAGCGACTGCCCCTCCATACTAAAACTACCTTTTGGAAGGGGGCGACTAGAATCAATTCTATTTTAAGGTAATTTTTGACTTTCAAAAGTGCCTTTTATGTGCCTATTTGAAATAAATGCTTTGACATTTTGATTTTGAATAGCACTTCACCCGACCCGGCCTCATCGAACCCGGGACCTCATGGTTAGCAGTAGCGTTAGCGACCACTAGACCGACTTACACAACTATAATTAAACCCACCATCTTTATAATTGTTTACCACATAACTCATTTTATACTTTATATGAATGAATGACGTACTTACAATTAGTATCTAGTATCTACAACTTTTATTTAAATTAAAAACTAACTATATACACTAGATACTATAATAAATTACTAACTAACTTACAATACAAATACAAGCTGTCGACAGTCTCGGACACCATGGCCTGTCCTGCTGCAGAAGCGCAGGTCGCATAGCACGGCACGCCAGCATCAACGATATTATTCGTCGAGCCCTTGTCACCGCCGGCGTACCAGCGGTGCTAGAACCAAACGGCTTGGTACGTGATGATGGGAAGAGACCAGACGGCATGACGTTGTTGCCTTGGAAGGTGGGTAGGCCTCTGGTGTGGGACGCAACATGTGTCGATACCCTTGCGCCATCTCATGTTCCTAGCACTGCGGGCTGTGCTGGCGCCGCTGCTGCAGCTGCTGAGACCCTCAAACGGCGCAAATACTGTAACCTTGTGGGCAACTACAGCTTTGAGCCGTTTGGGGTCGAAACGCTCGGGTCATGGGGCCCGAGCGCGCGTCTCCTTTTTAAGGAAATTTCTCGCCGGCTGGTCGATACTTCACGTGACCAGAGGGCTGGGTCGTTCTTTGGCCAAAGAATTAGCATTGCCATTCAACGTGGCAATGCTGTCAGTCTTCTGGGCACGTTTCCGGATGACAGCGATGCGGATGAATACTTCGACGCCTAAGTTTTTTATTTTTATATATTTGTATTGTAAGTTAGTTAGTAATTTATTATAGTATCTAGTGTATCTACATAGGTATATCTACTACCTATAGCTCTATCATCACGCCTGTATTACCTAAAGGTATAGGCAGAGGTGTATTATACAGAGTCAAATTAAGGTAGCGAGGGAAACTCCGCAGACTTGATGGTTATCTAAACATGATAAAATATTTTTTCACTTCTCATGCTCTAAAAGTCCGTCTTTATGTTGTGCTTAGGCGACATAAAATCGCTTTTTATGTTCTAGTGCATAAAGTAAATTTTTTTTCTAAGACTAAAGTAATCAGGCCCAACAGCCACACGCACAATAAAACTTCGCAGATTAAAGTCGTGATTTATTTCATTTTCTTTAATTTATACCACTTCCGTGTTTTCTATCGTTAATTTAATAAAATCAGGTAAAATAGTTGTCTTTTATTATTTAAAAAGGCAAAGAAATGTTTTCATTTTTTGGCAGTATGAAGTACCCAAGTCGAATGACAAATGTTGAAAATTTAAAAAAAAAACTTTTAAAAAGTTTCGTGGCGGTATTATCTGTGGTGGCGGGAATTAGCTATGGATGCAAAATTTTTGATTAATTATGTACTGTATACTTTATGCCTGTTTCATTTTCTCGCAATCGAAGTGAAAAGCAAAGTGTATAACTCAGGCATAAACGAGCCATTTTACCCCTCGACTTAACTATCCACCCTCGCCTGCGGCTCGGGTGGATATAAACGTCTCGGGGTAAAATAGCTTCTTTTATGCCTTAGTTGTACAATCTACTATTTTTAATTATTTGATAATATTCCTTTTGGGGTCAACGAGTTATGTAGTTATTTAAAGTATGTGTTGCGAAAATCAGGTTTTTTTTTGTTTAGCATTTTTTATTATATCTATAGGTACCCATCACGTCAGTGAAGTTTACATATTCAAGTAACTACACTACGTAAGGTCGTCGACTCCATAAAAAATTACAATCAAAACATTTTTTTTTTCGTTTTAAATCATGTTTATACAGGGTGAAATTAAATTCATGGGCATCTTTTTAAGGGGTCGTTGTAATCATCATTATGAACAACTTTAACTGTGGGACCAAACCCGAAATCGTGAAAAAATATCAGCTCATTCCCTACATTTTGACGAGTTATCACACTATCACACTAATATTATAAAAGCGAAAGTTTGTGAGTGTGTGTGTTTATATGTTTGTTACTTCTTCACGCCTAAACCACTGAACCGATTTAGATGAAATTTGGTATAGTCCCGGAAAAGGACATAGGATAGTTTTTATCCCGATATTCCCACGGGATCGACATTTACGCGGGTAAAACCGCGGGGCGCAGCTAGTGCAAACATAAATGTAGGGAACAGCAAATTTTTTTTTCACGATTTCAGGTTTGGTCCCATTGTAAAAGTTGTTCATAACGATGAGTACAATGACCCCTTAAAAAGATGCCCATGAATTTAATTTCACACTTTATAATATCGATACCAATATCGATACCAATATCGATACCAATATCGATACCAATATCGATACCAATATCGATACCAATATCGTCTACAAAGTTTCGCTAGCTAATTTGATTTGACCCTGTAAAGTACACACTCAACATCCGCTCACTCTGTAATAAATTAATTTATTTTATTTATTTATTTATCCATTTATTTCAGGCATCAAGGCCCATAGAAAACACATAAAATACAATATTAATATAACTTAAAAATACTATAAATAAATACATCATTATAATTACACTAAGAAACTAACTAAACACGAAGTGACGGCGTCGTGTTTCGCTGACTGGTGTCATGTAGCCGGCCACGACCCGGTGGTACACAACACCCTTCGGCCAGAACTCTTCCTTAAGGAACTTCTCGAGATGGTGTATCGGAATACGCACCACGAACGACTTGAAGTTCGTGTTGTGACGCGACTCCAATTTCTCGACCCTCAAAGTCCAGTTGGTCTTCACACACAAGTACTCCACGATCTCCTCAACCTTCGTGGAGTGGTGCAGTCTGGACACGTACAGCTGCTTGATTAATGAGATCTGAAGATAAAGAATCTTTAACGTTTCATCGGCTTCGTCAGTCAGTCAAGATATTATTCCAATAGTTTTTGCTAAACTGATACGATCTACAGAAAAATCACAGTAAAAAGTATTGGCATCACAGAAATCAATCTATTGAAGATAACTATTGTTCTCATCGCGTGTTTTTAATAAGACTAATTAGTCATAATTGTTGCTTGCAAGAAAACATCTTGACATATCAATGTGATGTGTACATGCTTCCTATAAAGGATTAGAATTACCAGTGTTATTGGTGTTTTGAAATCATATTATTATGGTGGCAGGCGGCCAACCCCTATACGTTTACTGACGAGCCCATACATATATACACCGTGTTCCGGACGATATACATAAACTTCGACCTGATGTTCAGACCATGGAAATAAGCATTTTTCACTATGGACACATTAGTGAATTCTTATTTTTTATTGCAGTTGTGGTTAAGTAGAGCGGTGGTGACCAAATGGTTACGGCCGCGACTTACGAGTTGCAGGTCGTAGGTTCGAACCTAGACAAGCGCTTTACTTTGTGTAAATTATTTCATCACCACTGCTCTCAAAACGGTGAAGGAAAAACATCGTGAGGAAACCGGCATGTCCTAGAACCAAAAATTCGAAGACATGTGACATCTACCAATCCGCACTGGGCCCGCGTGGTAGATTACGGCCCATTCCCTCTTACCGAGAGGAGGCCTGCGTCCCAGCAGTGGGAACATTATAGGCTGATTATGTATGTATGTATATAAACTAAATACCTTGACGTAAATCGCCCGATATGCTTGCCTCTTTATCTGAATTGGCAACGATGACGTATTTCATTCATAAGATTTGGCGGGCTGCAACTTGTCAAAACTGAGTTAAGACCCTTTCTTACTGCATAGCTCAATTAAATTTCACTAAATGAAATTACAAATATCTTTGTAACGAATTTTTAAGTACTACTTCCTGTGTTAGATTTAATTTGTAAAAGCTATAGAAGCGTTTGGCAAAGTTTATGGATATCGTGAAGAACACGGTGTATAGTCGGTGTCGTTGGTTCCGCATTTTCGTTTTTTGTTTGACACCGACTTCCGAAATTTAATTTTAATCACTTTGCAGTGTTTTTGTTTTTGAAGTCAGTTGTTTTTTTTTGTAAAAAAAGTTTTTAGTTGTACCTACCCCACACAAATACAATTAACACTAGTGCATTGAAGAATGGAAGACACCGACTAGAAGAATCATCAAAATTCGCATAGAAATGCCGGAGATGCAATACATTTATGCATACAACTTCGTACATAAGAATAGTTACCTAATGTATTATATACTAAAACCTTCCTGAAAGTATGTAGATCACATTAATGAAAGAGTTATCAAAATTGGTTCATTAGAGATTTGAGAAAATCGTGGACATACATATATATATACATACCTCCTTTTTTGAAGTCGTTTAAAAATATACACTTTTCGTTTTTTAAATTTGTTTGGCTCAAAATGCAGCAACGCGAATAGCTTTCGCTGACGCAGCGATTAGGTCCTCACGTGTGCAGGTGACAGGGCATGCGGTGCAAGATAAGAGGTGAGCCATTGTCTGTTAAGTCCCATGTATACATAACATACATAATCAGCCTATAATGTTCCCACTGCTAAGACACAGGCCTCCTCTCAGTGAGAGGGAGTGGGCTGTAATCCAACACGCGGGCCCAGTGCGGGTTGGCAGACGACACATGTCTTCGAATATTTTGTTCTAGGACATGCCGGTTTCCTTCACCGTTTTGAGAACAGCCCATACCCATGTAATAGTAGGGAGCAATTTGACGACGAGGTTTTAATACTGAAAGTGTCTTTGAATAAAACCCTTAGTCACTGCTTGCGACATACAGGTAGAAAGGGAGGCCTCGTTCATGCAAATGGACATAAATATGAGATTATGACGTCCGTATTATTATGGGTTTTCAAATTTCGCAAGCTATGGAATGATTCAAGATACTTTCATAATATTGTATCATATTCCGAAACCAATGTTTGTTGCCGAAACGTGGACACTCACGGTACGGCTGGTCCTTAGATTCAAGGTCGCTCAGCGAGCTATGGAACGGGCTAAGTGCTGAGGGTCCTGGGTTTGTCCCTCGGGTCGGGCAAAGTGTTACTGGCTTATTCTATCTGGAATTTCTCAGTAGTATCCCATCCGACTATAAAAGTCCCATCGGACTATGAGAGTGAGGGAAGAGGGAGTGCACCTGCGTCTGCGCGCAAAGTTGTCCATACTAATATTATAAATTCGAAAGTAACTCTGTCTGTCTGTATATTAGGTACCTTTTCACGCCTAAACCACTGTACTGATTTAGATGAAATTTGGTAAAGAGATCGTTTGAGTCCCGGGGAAGGACATTTATCCCGATATTCCCACGAGACGAAACTTATGCGGGTGAAACCGCGGGGCGCAGCTAGTACACTATAATATCTCCCGCGCCGAAGGCTTGTCTTCATTGCGATTGACCGCCGTGACCGAAATACGGTCTGGAGGACTTTATTTATATGGTAAGATTTGCACAAAGAGCCATGGAGCGTTCCATGCTTGGCATAAGGCTTATAGACTCAAACTCAAACCATTAATTTCAATTAAACCACGTACAGGCACTTTTGAATAGTCAAAATTAAATAGTCAGTCAGTTAGTCAGAAAGTTGAAGCTAGTTGCCCATTCCAAAGCGTAGATCTCTATGGAGAAGAACGGGCAAGAAACTCCATGGACACTCTTTTAAATCAAGAATATTACAAAATCCTGGGTCATTATTATTGTTGCTTCTATATGTGAGAACAATGTAAAAAAAACACAAATGAAGAAACAATTTAAAAAATAAGATTAAAAACTTTTTAACAAAAAAATTAAACCTCCGAAAAAACTGAAAAGCAAAAAATAAAAACATTTTTTATTTTACCTTAATAAATAAGTTTTAAACTAATGCAAGTATACCTAAGTAATTTTGAGTCGGCGCCAAACAAGCAACTTAATATCGTTGCGAGTGGTCGTGCGGAGAGCGCATTTTTTGTTTGGAATGTTATATTTATCGCTGGAGATTTCACGTTGCATTATTAATTTGATTTGGTTATTTCTTTAAATTTAAGGTAATTTAGTGATCTTTGTTCATTGATTGCTTGGCGCCGACTCAAAATTTCTTAGGTATACTTGCATTAGTTTAAAACTTATTTATTAAGGTAAAATAAAAAATGTTTTTATTTTTTGCTTTTCAGTTTTTTCGGAGGTTTAATTTTTTTGTTAAAAAGTTTTATTTTATAATTTTTTGAGGCTATAATTTACTAATTACTACATGCTTAATTTTTATTACTTTTAAATTAGCTACCTACCCTACTTTAGATATTAACTGTTATATAATCTTAATTTAATTATTATTTTTTGTATAATAAAATACTTAAAAAACAGGCTTTATAAAGCTCAGCATTAAAATGTGTGAATGAACAATAAATCACCGCTATTTTCCCACCCTTAGGGTAGGATTTTTTTTTCCAAATTTACATGGGACCAACTTCGAGGTATGTCCTATCCAATAAAAAAAGAATTATCAAAATCGGACTACTCTGTGAAAAGTTATGCGTGCTCATACATTACAATCAGTGAGTGAACAATCAATCATCCCCTGTTTTCCTACCCTTAGGGTTGGATTTTCTTTTCCAAATTTATATGGGACCAACTTCGGGGTATATCCTTTCCAATAGAAAAAGAATTATCAAAATCGGACTGCTCTGTAAAAAGTTATGCGTGATCATACATAAAAAAAAAAAAATATACGCGTCGAATTGATAACCTCCTCCGTTTTTTTTTCGTCGGTTAAAAATAAGCCTTGGTAATTAAGAGATGACCAGTCTCAACCGACGGCGCCCGTTCACGAACATGACGCGTGGATCAGCACCATCCAGCTCAACCATTCTGCCGGAACCGAATCGGATTAGGAATTCCCTTGAAATTTCCAATGGATTAGGAGTTTTCTTTAAAACTTTCGGATTGTGCACCTTGAACCTGCAGTGAAACAGTTACAGACAGACCGATAATTACTCATATAACATCCTCATTCTGAATGATTTTGTCCGTTGTATGAGTAAATTTGCCTTGAAATAGCTTAGTGAGTCAACAGTGATTCAGATACCTAAGTTTATAACTTATACCCCGAAAAGCAAGTGCCAAAAATTTCAAGGTTTTATCGGAGAATACGTGCTAACGTCACGTAGGAATAAACTCGTGATAGTTTGGGATTTAAGAGCCCATACTATCTCAGCCAAAATTCACTCTTTATCTCGCTCATACGATACTGCTCGCGGACTGAGTGAGAGCGAGACAGAGTGCGGTGCTGGGCGGCAGGCAGCGCCAATAGTTTAGGTATTTGTTTTTTACAGTGAAAATAATAGTAATTATAAAAAAAAAATAACCTGCTTTAAAGTAAGTTCAGTTAGTATGCAAAGTTTCGTAATCTAATTTGAAGTATTTTTTGAATACCAGCTGTTTATTGTTCGGGTTTCGAGGTAACTTTGTATTTTTTTTCTATCAAGAAAATTTTATGGAATCGTGTTTTCGTCTAACATAGGACTTAGCATTAATCCTCAACTTTACCATATATTCATTTAAAGATTAATGGTGCAGTATTTTCGATATAACGGAGGATCACGCTAAGCCATTTGAGGTAGTATAGGCTCTTAAAGAATCGCTTTTCAATACCTATTCAAAAAACCTGTACGTTTTTCAATGTCAGAAGACTTTCTAAGTTATTTTTAGGGTTCCGTACCCAAAGGGTAAAAACGGAACCCTATTAGTAAGACTTCGCTGTCTGTCCGTCCGTCTGTCTGTCACCAGGCTGTATCTCAAGAACCACGATAGCTAGACAGTTGAAAATTTTACAAATTATGTATTTCTGTTGCCGCTATAACAACAAATACTAAAAACAAAATAAAATAAATATTTAAGGGGGCTCACATACAACAAACGCGATTTTTTTGCCCATTTTTGCTCGGTATCAATAATGGCAACAGGTAGGCACTTGAAATATTCACAAAATACTCAGTTGTATTTTAACTTTAATAATAAATAATAAAATTAAAATATAATAAATATTTAAACGTGGCCCCCATACAACAAACGTGATTTTTTTATATTTGTAGTGTTAAATATTGTACAGTGGTACGGAACCCTTCGTGTGCGTGTCCGACTCGCACATGGCCGGTTTTTAATTTGATTTTTTTCTTTTGTTCTTAACGCAACGCTACACTCAAAGTTGTGGACAAGTATTTTTACCTAGGACAAACTATCCAATTAAGTAGGTCCACTTCAAGAAAAAGGTCAATTGTCGAATCCGACTCGTCTGGGCAGCGTTCGGGAAGCTACGCAATATTTTCTCATCCCATATACCGCAGTGTATCAAGACGAAAGTCTTTGACCAGTGCGTTTTGCCAGTGATGACATATGGCACTGAAACGCGGTCACTCACAATGGACCTTATTGGACGGCTAAAAGTCACCCAAAGGGTAATGGAGAGGGCTATGCTTGGAGTTTCCCTACGTGATCGAATCAGAAATGAAGGGATCCGCAGGAGAACCAAGGTAACTAACATCGGATTATAAGACAGCAAGAAAGAGAGTGCACCTGTGTTTGAACACACACTTGTACACTATAATATCTCCCGCATCGATGGTTTGTCTCCGCTGAGGTACACAGAACACAGCAGCACAACACAGCACAGCACAGCAGCGCACTGAGGGCGACATGGCCGAAATTTGATCAGGAACATGTAACATTTATTTTCTCTTGACTCTACTTACCTGTCAAAAATAGTAACCTAGACAGTGGCATATGAGCAGTGCCTACCTCGATATATCAACATAAGCCTGTCAATTACATTTTAGTGTGTGTGCCCCACAATTAAGAAACTCACTAAATTATCATACCTAACAAAAAAATCTTCATACAAACACGCGCGGCAGTAGGCAGTCGCTGGACGGCCTACTCGGCTCCCGTACTATTCGCACATTCTCATTGGTCTTTACTCATTCAAGTTAATACGACAAAATTAAAAATACGTACGTTTCACGCGTAATACCATGACGTTCGACCTTCGCAATTTATCACCCTTAAGTAGGCATGCCTACTCAAATAAACACACTTTTGACCTCACTTTTTTTTCTGATTAGTGACCGCGTTTGCCTAGACTAGACCCGGCCTAGTGCCTACCTATTCTGAAAACCAATGCACGCCTTTGAACCTAGATAAAGTGGATAAGACAGAGATTAATACAAAATAAGAACTAGCAGCCCCACCTTGGGGTTCAGGGGATGGATTTATTTTCGTTGGATCCCAATCAGACCGGGATAAATCGACATTTTATTGTGTTTTAACCGACTTTAAAAAAGGAGGTTCTGTATTCGACCCGTATGTATGTATGTATGTTTGTATGTCCGCGATTATCTCAAAAACTACTGAACCGATTTTGATAATTCTTTCATGGGTGTGATCTACATACTTTCAGAAAGGTTTTAGTATATAATACATTAGGTAATTATTCTTATGTACGAAGTTATATGCATAAATGTACTGCATCTCTGGCATTTTTATGTGAATTTTGATGATTCTTCGAGTCGTGTCTTCAATGCACTAGTGTTAATTGAATTTGTGTGGGGTAGGTACTAGGGCATGCAAAACCGGTTTTCCGGTTTTGCGCAAAACCGGAAATCGGCCAAAATTTAACGATTTTTGAAAACCGGTTTTGAGAGCCAAAACCGGAGCTCAGCTCCGGTTTTGTCAACATTTTTTTCGAAGTAATGTTATTTTGTAGTTCGTCTTCAAAGTTACAAAAATGTTGATTTTTTTGGTTATTGTGGGTGGCTGTGTTTAATATTTGAAGATGCTGATTGTGTTTTCTATGTTTAAAATATATTATTTTGATAGCAGACTTAATAGGTACCAAAGATACCAAAAACTTACTTGTTGTTGATTTGATTTCAGTTAATTAATCTTTATACTATTATAAGTTCATTGTTATCTGTACAATTATTATGGTTTGGTTTAAAAAAAAAAAAGTAAAAAAACTAAAACCCGACTACGACAAAAAAAAACGACGCTGAAAAAGTATGAAACAAGATTTTCATACTTCGAACAGAACAAAAAGAAAAACCGTAGTCACACGTTATTAAAGTGTTTCGGTTGGTACCTATAACGTGTGATTACGGTTTTTCTTTTTGTTCTGTTCGAAGTATGAAAATCTTGTTTCATACTTTTTCAGCGTCGTTTTTTTTTTGTCGTAGTCGGGTTTTAGTTTTTCTACTTTTTTTTATTTAAACAATTTTGGTGTTAAATTTAACACATGACTTTTGTCCGCTAGAGGGCGTCGCTTTAAATTTGAGCAATATTTTGGAAATGTACAAGTGAAGCCCTTTCAAATGATACCAAACATGGCGTATTTATCTCAATTTTTATTTTTAACACATTACTTTTTGTCCACTAGAGGGCGCCGTATCGAGTTTTGTGCAACGTCACGTAGCCTATGTTCAGCGGACAATTAAGACGGTTCTAACGATACCTCATATGTCGAGTTCCGATAAGTAGATTAGGAGCTATGAGGGAACAGATGAACATACTCACATACATACATAGCCTGTTAAAATCATAACCCTCCTTTGGCTTTGCCGTAGTCGGGTAAAAAGAAATGTATCATACAATTTGTTTTATTTGTAGACTTAGGCAGGCCGCATACGTCCGGTTTCCTGATTCGGAATTCAGTTTCGGAATTCAGATTCGGAGACACCGAATGCACGCATTTCATACAAAATGTTCTCTCCAGCGCACACGTACTTAAATTTTCCGTCCGGGTTTCAGAACGGAAAATTTAAGCACGTGTGCGCTAGTGAGAACATTTTGTGTGAAATGCTTGCATTCAGGTTTCCGAATCTGAATTCCGAAACTGAATTCCGAATCAGGAAACCGGACGTTTGCGCCCAGCCTTAGTGGGTATTTAAAAAAAATGGTGTTTCTTTTTAAATTATACTACATTCGATTTTTTTTGCTAAAACCGGAGCTAGCTCCGGTTTTCGGTTTTGGTCCCAAAAAAACGATGTTCAAAACCGGTTTTGATGACTTTCCGGTTTTGCATGCCCTAGTAGGTACAACTAAAAAGTGAAAAATAAAAACTTTTTTACAAAAAAAACAACCGACTTCAAAAAAAAACACTACAAAGTGAAAAATAACTTTAATTTCGGAAGTCGGTGTCAAAAAACGAAAATGCTGAAGCAACGACACCGACTTCCGAAATTAAAGTTATTTTTCACTTTGTAGTGTTTTTTTGAAGTCGGTTGTTTTTTTTTGTAAAAAAGTTTTTTGTTTTTTCCTTATCAATGCGTTAGGCAATATAGTTGGACATCAGTAAACATGTGGCGCCTAGTGTTTCTCTCTTGGAGGTCATAAGTGGGTGACTCAAACATTGATCCACCTACAAAAACTAACAGCCTCCATTTTAGAATATCGATAATTTGTCAAATGTTTATGTTTGGAGTCCTAATGAGTTACGTTATCATTGGCTTAATCTTTTTTTAATATATTTTGTTACCTATTTAAATGGGTGTGGGAGAATTTCAGTATTTTTTTATGAAGAGATTGTGCACCTGGCCTCAAAACCTATGTTGATGCAATGAAATAAATAAGCAGTAAATAAAAATGAAAAAAACATTGATTTGAACTGCTTTAAACAGTTCCATATGAGCCTAACGTTCAAAACAGTATTTTTTACTGATCCGAAAACAGTTAAAGCTTGAGGGAAAATGTTACCGTCATTACAGTAAACTTTCACGTTTTGAGTAGCTAAAAGGACACGTAATTAACTGTTTTATTTGGTGATATCGTTCAAACAATAAAATTGTTTACTTACATTGCAGTAATGGAGTGCTATTAGTTATTCTGTGGTAATGGTGGTAGAGCAGTGGTGGCCCAGTGGTATCAGCCGCGACTTACAAGTTGTAGGTCGTAGGTTCGAACCACGACAGGCGCTTTACTTTGTGTAAATTATTTCATCACCACTGCTCTCAAAACGGTGAAGGAAAACATCGTGAGGAAACCGGCATGTCCTAGAACCAAAAGTCACAGTAACGATAAACCAAGTCACCTTTGCATTAATAAAGAAATTTGCCATTTTCCTAATAAAGGGATTTTTGACATTTGAACCACTAACACAAAAGTTCGAAAAAAAGACTGAAATAACAGTTTTCTTTAAAATTTTATTGGGTAACTTAAACAATTAATAATCCGTGTTTCTACCGCGAACACTAACAACACAAGAACATCGGTTTGGCATACTCAAAATGAGTTCATCCAAATCACGCTGTGGAATGGCCGCCCATGTTCGTTGCAACAACAAAAAAGGTCTTCTTGCGACTGGATACCCTCCATATTCGGCAGAGCTCTTCTCTGTAGCATATCCCATGCATGCTCAATCGGGTTCAAGTCTGGCGACTGAGCAGGCCAGGGCAGGACATTGATGTTAGCTGCGGCGAGAGTCTGTCTTACAACTCTTGCGGTGTGCGGTCGTGCATTATCATGCATTAACTGAAATAAGGGACCGATTTGCACTTGTAGAGGAACGATGACGTCTGATACAATCGTCTCAGCATAAATTTGAGCGTTGAGGTTGCCTCTGATCCAAATCAACTCAGTTCTTCCGCCGATCCAAATACCCGCCCATACCATGATGGTTCCACCACTATAAGGATGGACTTCCTGGCAGGATTTTAATCGCTGTTGGCGTCCAGGGGTTCTCCAGTGTCGTATACGTCTTGTATCCGGTCTCATACCAAAACGAGACTCATCAGAAAAGCACACGAAACGCCATTGTTCTTCTGCCCAATTTCTGTGTTCAAGAGCCCATTGATATCGAATCCTACGATTGTGCATTGCTATAGGTGGTACCCGTAGCGGTCTTCGGGAATGAAGGTTCACTTCATGCAAGCGGTTTCTGACTGTTTGGTCGCTAATTAAGTTCCCTGAAGAGTGATGAAGCCTCACGGCTAACATCATGGCGGTTATTGTTGGAGCTCTTCGAGTTAAGATTTGAATGTATCGGTCTTGTCTCCGTGTGGTGCAGCGATACCGTCCTCCATGGCGCTCAGCCATACCGTGGCTGAGCGCTTCGGTAACGTGTCCAAAGTCGACTGATAACACTCTGACTTGTATTCAGAGCTAAAGCCACAGTACGTTGCCGGGAACCAGCTTCTATCATTCCCACGGCTCTGAGCATTTCTTCCCTGCTTAAATGACGTCGCCGCTCCATAATAACGTTGGTTTTAATCAGTAGTAGGGAAACAGTAGCACTAATAATGTCTTCAATGCGTTGTATGTTTTTATAGGGAAAATATTGACAGCTGATTTTCATCTTTTACTCGAATTTGATTCACAGTTCCTGATTCAAATTATGAAATGCACCAAAAAGGATCCATATAAATTTATAAAATCATAAATTTATTACAAAGCCACATCTCAATCTCAAGAAATCCGCATAAAAATGCTTGATCCCTAGACACTTTTGATGTGTGTAATTGTTTTGGTCTGAATTTTTTCTCCTGTATCGTGGTGGCGTTTTCAGGACAAATACCTAAGCTCATATACACTGGCATGGAGTCACCCAGATTAGGACAAAAACCCTCGGGGCACCTAGATCATGTTCTTAACAGACCAGGAGACAGTGTCGTGCATTGGTTTTCAGAATAGGTAGGCACTAGGCCGGGTCTAGTCTAGGCAAACGCGGTCACTAATCAGAAAAAAAAAATGAGGTCAAAAGTGTGGTTATTTGAGTAGGTATGCCTACTTAAGGGTGATAAATTGCGAAGGTCGAACGTCATGGTATTACGCGTGAGACGTACGTATTTTTAATTTTGTCGTATTAACTTGAACGAGTAAAGACCAACGACAATATGCGAATAGTACGGGAGCCGAGTAGGCCATCTGGCGACTGCCTACTGCCGCGCGTGTTTCTATGAGTTTTGATATTGTTTTTTGTTAGGTATAATAATTTAGTGAGTTTCTTAATTGTGGGGCACACACACTAAAGTGTAATTGACAGGCTTATGTTGATATATCGAGGTAGGCACTGCTTATATGCCTATATGCGATGCACGCCACTGCCAGAAGATCTAGTCAGCTTCTGGAGGGAGGTGGGCTGGTTGGGATAACCACCGACGGCCGCCATGGCTCACGCACAATGTTCCACTTGAAGGATTAAGTGGACTACATGACCTAAAGCGCGGTCACTGTCGGACTGCATAGAAAAGAAAGAGAAGCGCGATGACACAACGCTGGTCATATATTTATTAGTTAATATATTAGTTATTAGTTATATATTTTTAATATTTCTATTTTTGCTTATTGTTATTCTGTTGTCTTTTACTGTTCTTCTTCTTATTATTTTTATTGTATTATTATGTAATAATTATTCATTCATTTTATTGCTCATTTAGTGGCACTTATTACCATTTTTGTTTGTAATATGCGGATAATGTAGTGGGCCACAATATTGTTAACACTCCTTATATTATTTTTACAACATGTCATATTTTATATTGTAGCTGTTTATCCCTCATTAAATAAATAAATAAATTTTGCAAAGTATGAAGCAAATTATCTATTTACAAAAAATCTATTGTTTGGAATAAAAAATTAAAACACTAGTGCTTTAGTATGTTGCTTGTAAAATAATCTGACAAAAAATCAGAATGATTGTCTATTTAAGCATCTTATTATGGTTTTTATTGTAAAAAGAAAGTTTTTAGAGGTATCTTCATGATTTTTTTCTATCATGCCAAATTAGTTGTATTATGTTTTCAGAACACTATCTATCTAGCATATATCCTGAAGAATATCATATATTTTTCTGATTTTGTTTACTGTAGTCGATCATAATTATACTTTTAGGCATTATAAAACTTGCGTTTTTTTGCGTTTAGGCCCTTAATCATCAAAACCCTTGATATAAAGAAACACTATTATATCACCCATAATGCTAATGACCTTTAGAAAAACAACAAAGCATCGCGCCACCCATCTAATTCTATGCCTCATCAACGCTACCTCAACTCTAGTCTTATTTTCTCTAAACAACCTTGACGCTAGGAATCCTTATGTGTCAATGTGTCATTAAGAAATGACTCACTAATCTAAACCAATATTTTGAAATAATGAATTAAGACTGTCTGTTTATTGTATAATAGCTTTTGCCCGCGACCTTATCCGCGTGAAATTTCTTGTTTCAACACAAAATATATACTTTCCGAGTATCAGGAAACCGCGTGGTATCGTAATACTCTGTAAGTCCAGTAACTGGGTTCTGGAAGTCAGATAGGCAGTAAAATACTGGTATCTAGCCGCATCTGGTTAGAAAGGAAGCCGACCCTAACATCATCTGCCTAGCCTTTTCCCAACTATGTTGGGGTCGGCTTCCAGTCTAACCGGATACAGCTGAATACCAGTATTTTACATGGAGCGACTGCCTATCTGACCTCCACAACCCAGTTACTGGGTAATACGATACCCCTTGGTAAGACTGGTTGTCAGACTTTCGGGCTTCTGACTACCCCGTAACGTCTGTCAAAGATCCACGAATGACAGCCGGGACCAACGGCTTAACGTGCTTTCCGAGGCACGGAGGGGTCTCGGTATGTAAAGATGGTCACCCATCCACAGACCAACCGCGGCAAGCGTAGCTTAACCTGATCGATCGACCTGTGCGGCTGTTATTATTTAGCCACGGGCCCGAAGCCGACCTTAACATAGGAAATCACTACGCAGATAATGACGGATCTGTGCCTATACGAGAGAAGATTTTATTTTTTTGACAATCTTTACATCCACAGAGCTATGTTACAACCTGACATAGTCAATTTTATAACTTTAAACTTTTTCAGTGTTATTTATAAAAAAACTCGTTTGTCGTAATCCATATATACGCACTACTCGATATTATGAACAAAATAACCCCGAAGCACAACGATCCTATTAAATCCGATCCGAATCCGATCAGCTGATTCAAATAAAATCCGCCATGTTGCCTCTTAGCATCCCCTTAACCAGTGCTCCGGTGGTGTTTAATTTTGACAGCTACTAATCAATTGCTTAGCAACCCCTTAGCGCTAAATAGTGTTTATGAATAAGAAATCTGCTGAAAATGTATGTATGTATTGTAAAAATTGCTGTGTCCTTACAGGATTCATGTCTTCTATCTGTACTTTTTTCCACATGTGAGCAAACTCAAACACAACGCGTTTATTTCAATTAAACCATTTACAGGCACTTTTGAATTGTCGTCCAGTCAGAAAATATGAAGCTAGTTGCGCATTCCAAAGCGTAGGTACTTATGGAGAAGAACGGGCAAGGAACTCCACGGACACTTATGGCTTTCAAATTCAAATATCTTTTTGCTATGCGTCATGTTCGTGAACGGGCGCCGTCAGTTAGGGCTGGTCATCACTTAGCTGCCTCGGCTTATTTTTAATTATTTTATTTTTGGATTGTTGTTTTGTTACTATTTGCTGTACTCTGGACGCTTTTAACTCGTACCTGCGCCTCTTTTTTTACATCGTTGTCATATAATAATCATAAATTCAACATTAATGATGTAACTAATATTCTTGTTAAAAATATAATTTAAAAGAGTGTCCATGGAGTTTCTTGCCCGTTCTTCTCCATAGGTACCTACGCTTTGGAATGAGCAACTAGCTTCATATTTTCTGACTGGACGACTTCTTGACAATTCAAAAGTGCCTGTAAATGGTTTAATTGAAATAAATGCGTTGTGTTTGAGTTTGCTCTCATGTGGAAAAAAGTACAGATATAGGACATGAACCCTGTAAGGACACAGCAATTTTTACAATATTAAAAGTTAATTAATTTACATTTTAATATAGCCTTAATAGTTTAGTACTTATATATCATGCTCATGTTATGTTGTGTTCATGTTATGTATTTTTGTGGTGTACAATAAAGTATATACAGGGTGTTACGGAAAGGGTATATCAATACAAACGGGTTGAAGAGTGTATCTGGTCTAGAATCTCTGTACAAAATTTCAGCTCAAAAGCAGTAACTTTGAAAATGCTTAATATTTTTTTATTTCGACATCACGGCGCTGCACTGGCGCGCGGCGGCGTGATGTGCGTGTACTAGGCGCACAGACGCACTACAGATAATGGATAATGACCCTCGTAGTGCGGTGACATGTTTGTTATGATTTCAATTTAATAAACTATCGAAATAAAACGATATTAAAAATTTTCAAAGTTACTGCTTTTGAGCTGAAATTTTGTACAGAGATTCTAGACCAGATACACTCTTCAACCCGTTTGTATTGATATACCCTTTCCGTAACACCCTGTATAAATACGTCTAGTCGCACGCACACAAACACCGTGCCGAAGTATGCCGAACTGAAACGACGTTAGACGATGCACGGCTGTCAACGCCGCATCGCTGTGCCGGTCGGAGTGGGGGGTGTTAGGTTTATTTTCGTTACGGAATTTCTTGATTCGGTCGCCGCGCTCAAAGCCCGCGATAAAAGCTATGCAATAGCTTAATACATAAATATATATAAGCACGCGCAGAATAAACTCATTTTCTTTCTTTCGTATCTTTGTCTCTCAACTCAATACCTATTTAAAATTCATAGACAAAGCCACGTGCAAATACTTGTAAATAACAATGTCTGTATTACAATAGGTATTATGTATGTAGCCATTATATTTAGCTCGCGGCATGTCCGTAGGCGTAGGGCGTAGAGGTTAAGTCACTGCTGGTGCACATAATAATAGGATGGGTGGGCCGCGTCAATTGTCAAGTCAAATGATGATTTCATTATTATGGTAATGTTTGGGTAGACGAATTAATCATAATTTTGTAAGTAAAAGATTAGAAGTCAGAAGTATAGAACCGGTCGAATGTGGCGGTGCTTGGGGGAGGCCTATGTCCAGCAGTGGACGTCTTTCGGGTAAAATAATGATCATCATCATCTGCCTAGCCTTTTCCTAACTGTGTTGGGGTCGGCTTCCAGTCTAACCGGATGCAGCTGAATACCAGTATTTTACATGGAGCGACTGCCTATCTGACCTCCACAACCCAGCTACTGGGTAATACGATACCCCTTGGTAAGACTGGTTGTCAGACTTTCGGGCTTCTGACTACCCGTAACGACTGTCAAAGATCGACAAATGACAGCCGGGACCAACGGCTTAACGTGCTTTCCGAGGCACGGAGGGGTCCAGTATGTAAAGATGGTCACCCATCCACAGACCAACCGCGGCAAGCATAGCTTAACCTGATCGATCGACCTGTGCGGCTGTTATTATTTAGCCACGGGCCCCTCCGGGTAAAATAATGATAATAAAAAAAAAAAAAAAACCGAGTGTGCTTATGACCACACGACTGAAGTAAAACATCAAACGTAGTTGGCTATGAGAGGAAGAGAGAAAGAAAATGTGCGCGCGCACTGTTTTCTCTTGCTTATATCCCCCACTCAACTCCCGTTCGCCTCGCCCGATCACACTTTTCGTAACGCTTACGTCACGCGTTCGCCAGCTTATTCCCCAAGTCAAGCGTGCGTAAAGAAGTTTCACTTCAAAAAATCTTTAATTCGGATAAGCAGCATCCACATGGGTTAGTAAAAGATAACTTATACCTATGTTAGCAAACTAATCTATTTGGAAACAAGGCTGTTGTACGAAATACATCTTCGAACAACATCACTTAATAGCGGAGACTCGCACCTCCACGCTATGGTCTTCAGGATGGAGTTGGAGCTCCCCGGCACTCTGCAGAGCAAAGAGGCAGATTTCCGTCTGACAATGGCGTGAAAGCCTTCGACGTGTGCTTGTGCAAACGTGATGCAAAATGATGAAGCAAAAAGTTTACGAACTCGATTCTAAAAGCGATAACATTGTGGCGACATCTACACAGCTACATGTGAACAACGCATCATACTGACGTCACGCAAAATCCTGCATCGCGCAAGCGAAGTTTACCTCATACCTTCATAATATTGCACTAGGGCCGGACACAAAGACAAGCTGCTCACAGTAGCCAGTAAAACAAAGCTTTTGCACAAACGCATCTTTTGTATGGGCCCACGTATCCATACTAGTATTATAGGTAGCATAGTTTTTATCCCGATAACTCAAACTCAAACTTAAAGCATTTATTTCAATTAAACCATTTACAGGCACTTTTGAATTGTCAAGAAGTCAGTCAGAAAAAATGAAGCTAGTTGCCCATTCCAAAGCGTAGGTACCTATGGAGAAGAACGGGCAAGAAACTCCATGGACACTCTTTTAAATCAAAATAATGTGGTTACAAAGTCTTGGTTACAACATTCATGTTAAAAATTATACATGTGAGAACGATGCAGAACGTCATAAATTCGAAAGTAACCGTCTGTATGTTACCTTTTCACGCCTAAACCGCTAAACGGATTTAGATGAAATTTGGTATAGAGATAGTTTGAGTCCCGGGAAAGGACATAGGATACTTTTTATCCCGATATTTCCACGGAATCGAGACTTATGCTGGTGAAACCGCGGGGCGCAGCTAGTTTATCCATCAGAGAATTTCAAAATAACAATACATTGAATCATACTATTTTGTGACATCACTAACTTGTAATTTGACATAAATATTATACTAATTTAATCTTAATGTATTGTATGACAATTTAATGTATTGTATTTTAATTATGTCATCATCATCATCTGTCGCACAGGTCCATCGATCAGGGTAAGCTACGCTTGCCGTGGTTCGTCCGTGGATGGGTGACCATCTTTACATTCCAAGATCCCTCCGTGCCTCGGAAAGCACGTTAAGCCGTTCTGCCTGGCCTGTTCCTAACAAAGTTAGGGTTGTCTTGCAGTCTAACCGGATGCAACTGAATACCAATATTTTACATGGATCAACTGCCTATCTGACCTCCACAACCCAGTTACTGGGTAACACGATACCCCTTGGTAAGACTGTTGTCAGACTTTCATGCTTCTGACTACCCGGTTTCAATGTCCCGTCGTCTCCAACGATCATAAGACCACTGCTACTTTAGCTTCCTTTTTCTAGAAACTATGTCTAGATCTTCTTCAGTTATGTTGTAGTTCTAATGAAAGATTTCCAATGCTGATGAAATTAAATGTTTATTTATGTAATTAAGACACGTTTACACGTCAATATTTTGTTGGTCAATATTTTGTAAATTAGATTGCGCTGGCATTTCCTTGTTGACTGATCCCTGTGAAGAAATGCCGAATTTATAAACTCTGAGGTCATGGTCTTTTTAGTCCAGACATTATACAGGGTCCCATTCAAATAGATGGACAAATAAAACAGAGCTCAGTACGTCTAACCAACGATATCCAAGCAAAACCCGGCGCCTGAGACCTTTTACTTGTCACAGCAATGCCACAGATACACCAAAGTGCCCGTGACACTCAAGGTATAGAGAAGTAATGACGTCTGGCGCGGATTAAAAATTTAAAAGAGATGGCTAAAATAAAACCCAGAATCGCCAGAAATTTCATATATGCCATTTTTATAGGCATAATATGTACAACAAAAATATATAATAATATACTGTAAAAACGACGTGGTATACTAGATATACAGGATGAATTTTTCAAGTGGGCGTGGATGGCCAAATCCGAAACTATGAGGACTAGTGAAAAGTACTCAAAGGAGTCGCGGGCTCAATTTTGATGAAAACTAAAACTGCATCATTGGATTTTTGAAAAATCAATATTTCTAGCCAGGAATCGAACCTGTTGATTTTGAAAAAAAAAAACACACACTGTATTATTATACCATTCGATAGTGTCGCTAATAAGGATCGAATTCTGGGAAGTAATGATATACGTCAAACTAAAATAAAGAGCTCATTTATAACAAAGTAAAAAAAAAGTCACCCTGTATAAAGATTATTAATAATAAAACATATTAAAAGATGTATTGAAGGGTATATTTTTTACATTATTTTAATATATTATCATAATTATACTAAAGAGATTGTGATAAAATAAAAGTCGAGTAATCAATGTACCTACCTACTCGTAAGTATGAATAACATAAACACACAAAGTATAATAACTTTTATACTCTATGGTTTAGGAGGCTGATTTTTTGAAACCGTACTGGGTTTACTATAGTGAACCCATTTTTATACATTCCGTTGCTGGCGATTCTGGGTTTTTTGTCTATGAACTTTTAGCCATGTCCTTTTATTTTATTTGCTAATATTTTACATGATATTATTTATTTATTTCTGTAACTGCCCGTGACATCACAGCGGCGGGCCCTATCAGAATACCAGCGCTGCGACATTTATTTTTTAAATGTCGCAGCATCATGCTGAGATAGGAGCCTTTTGGCCTCGTATAGGAGTTTCTGTCTCATTTTTCTTTTTGTTGGGTTTGAACCCACGACCTATAACTTGTAAGTTAAGGGCGATACCACTGGGCCACCACTGCTCTTTTCTTTACGAGAAGAAACTTTTACCTTACGATGAGAAACATACACGCTGATATAACATTGTTATTATTTAAACTGTAATCCAAGGCGAAATTCTTCGAGCTAACTACACATTAGAATACCGTTGAATGCGTCACAGAGTGAAGGTTATTTTGTGAGTAAGATGTAGGGAAAAAGGTCAGAGTAATAACGTTGATGAGTGTCTAGCCTATATCTATGCTTAATACTAGCCGTCCGCGTGAAAGCGGATTGAAGATTTTTATATGGAGTCTGGAATTAACTCAAACTCAAAGCATTTATTTCAATTAAACCATTTACAGGCACTTTTGAATTGTCAAGAAGTCAGTCAGTCAGAAAATATGAAGCCAGTTGCCCATTCCAAAGCGTAGGTACCTATGGAGAAGAACGGACTAGAAACTCCACTCCACTCTTAAATTACAAAAATATAAGTTACATCAATAATATTGAATTTATAATTATATGTGAGAATGATGTAAAAATAAAAAGACGCACGCGTTAAAAGCGTCCAGAGTACAGCAAATAGTAACAAAACAACAATCCAGAAATAAAATAAATAAAAATACGCCGAGGCAGCTAAGTGATGACCAGCCCCAACTGACGGCGCCCGTTTACGAACATGACGCATAGATCAGCACAATTCAGCTCAACCATTTTGAAAATTTAATTTTGTTAACTAATTATACAGATCGGACTAACTTACCTAGTGACGTCCGATCCTTAATTATGTGAAGTAATCTCATCCTCATTGTATAGGTACTATGTAGTCGCACCATTTCGTGCGCACACGTCACAATATTTAAAGATGAAATTCAAATTTTTTCATCCTAAGGAAAAACAAATGTTGTCTGTGGTCCAGTCGTTGGCGCGGTCTCCTGACATCTGTCAATCATTCTTTCAAAGCATAAGAACGGGACTTCACGATGACCTACATGGGCATCGTATAGTCCCGGCATACAGCACAACACAACTTCTAGAAGGGGTTTAATAAGGCAATCCAATACACCTAAAGTATAGGATGATTATCTGGGAAGGGTTGGGATACAATGAGGATGAGATTACTTCACATAATTAAGGATCGGACGTCACTAGGTAAGTTAGTCCGATCTGTATAATTATGCTACGTAATCTCATCCTCATTGTATAGGTACTATGTAGATGTTCAAAGAATAAAGTTGTGTTGGTCATCATAGGTACCTACATAAAATGAGCATTGTTCAATAATTGAACGTTGTAACATAACATGCATACTAATTGTAATGCATTTCTATTAAGAATCAGTGTACCATTAAGGTAAATAGTTACCTAACTTAATTTATAATTCTCTAATTACTATTAGATTCTGGAAATATAATCAGTTTTGAATCAACTAGTTTAATTAATAATCCCATATGGCACACATCAATTTCTTGTAATCAGACAATTAACATTGACATGTAATAAGTTCTATGTACAACCACTCTATAGAGCACACAGCTGGTGCAAAAACATTAGAATCACTAATAAAAAGGTCTCTTATAAAACCGAGTAAGGGTTGAGAAATTTGTGGTCCAACCAGCATAATGACACCTTCTTCAGAGCCCTTTGAAGTAGAGGCATGTCTGTATATGTGAATTTAGAAATAATAATAGGTATCTATTCCACTCTTACTTGAAATTTGTTTTATCCATCTATTATTGGTTGCAGTAGAGGTTGCATCATAAGGCTTTCTTATAGTTATAATTAATGATTTACAATTTTGTCTTATACTCTTACCTAGTAAAATCTAGATAGGACAATTTAAGGGTTGTGGCAGTACAGAAAGATAAATTATCTTTAAAAAATGGTAGAATCAAGTTGAGTTCGGATCTACCAGGTTTTAATTATATCTGGATTTTTATGTTAATTTTGTCCTCATTATAAGAAGTGTACTAATGAGTGACCAGGTTTGAATTTTGTGTGCAGTTACAAGAGCTATTATCGTTACTAATTGTTTGGTTAGAAATTCTAAACCAAGGGTTTGATTGGGAAATAAATTGATCTGTCGAACTCCGCTAATGAGATACAATTGATTTTCTATTGTTTCGTCGCCAATAGGCGACGCGCGGTGCTTGGCCGGTTAAATAATGCAAAACGATACTAGGGTCCCACTAACTTCCTATTTGGGATTCTTTGGTCTTAATATAAATATATCCCTGAGAAACCTTGTCGCTCTGTCATTATTGTGTCAATGTGGCGGCCAAAAACTACAGAATTTGCTGATTATTATATAGCTCACTCAATACCATTAGGATATCATACATCATTAAACTTAGTGGTAAAAATTATATGACTATCATGACTGAGCCTAGGGGTCAATGTCTTGTGTCTAACAGAAGAGAGTCTACTGATCTAGAACAAAGCTAACACTATATTAATTGAGGGATCAGTCTTTCTCCTATCAGGAAAGCGTCCCTGATAATATGGCAGCAAACAGTGACTCCTGTGCATTGGGTGTTGAGATCCCATTTGACAGTGAATAGATCTACAGAACATACTTGGATCAGGGAGCCATGATATGTTGATATTTAGTATTCGACCTGATTGTAAACAGGTTAATCGGGGGCTGGCCCAGTACAGCACACACCCCCCCCCCCCTGCTTACATAGGTATATCTTTACTTAGAAGTATGTCCTTATGTAGGGTTTCAAAGTTTTACAAGTTGCTGCAATTTTTTTTTTTTTTTTTTTTTTTTTTTTTTTTTTTTTTTTTTTTTTTTGCAACATTTGACTTGTAGGCTATATCACATCACTTCCATTTAATTTCTATGTTAGGAAGCCTAGATTCAATTTCCCATACTGTTTTCTTTGGAAGTAATATAAAATGCATAAACCCGTATTTGTCATTCCTTGTACCGTTGCCAAAATTGTTAAGCCAAGCTATTCAGATGAGTAAAATGAGTACCACCCATCTTACTGACACAGGATATGGCCGTTGTGATATCTTTTCTAAGTCCTTACAGTAACTGAGTTTGCTTGCAAATGTTTTGAGCCCCATAAATGCTGCTAATAGTTCAAGGTAAGGTAAGGAACTTTTCAACATTAACTGTCCAGTGCCTGTGGATGTTGATATCATTACATACCAGACCCCAGTCAGTTTGGGACAATATTTCGAGAACAAAATCTAATTGTTTAATTCTATTGTGGTTTGTTGGAATGTAAGGTAACCAACAATCTCTGCAAATAAATGATTTTTAATTTGTTTCTAGCCCTGTTGTATTTGTAAATAAGTGATTTTTAACCTAGTTTGGTATGAAGTTAACCATATTCATATACAGATGCAGCTACTAGAATACCTAGTAATTAGACACACTCGATTATTTATATCTCATTTCAGACTTAATATTTTTTATGGACTACAGGGTAAAGTCTATATTTTCCTGAGGAAGTGAAATGGCAAACTGGACTGAACCCAACTAATATCCTAGACATTGGCAGCACTGTCTGGGCACTCTTTTCAGTTTTAATAATAAATCCTAGATATTTAACACAGTTTGAGTATCAGACATATTTTCTAAACACTGCATATGGATCGGCAGGGCACAGAATATAATTGTCAAGATGTATGACAAAAAACAACCCTAGTGACCTCCGGTGACAGACAACTGGCTTTATGATGTTTGTGAATACATATGGAGCGGTGCTAAGTCCAAATACGAGGCATGTAAACTGTTATAACATATCTTGAAATAGAAACTGGGGATATCTCCTGAAATATTTTCATATGGATAATTGATATGAATTTTTTAAATCAATGTAATATTGTAGGCAAAAAACTTATATACCTAGTAACATACTACATATTAAGTTTTTATTTAATATGTATCTCCAAACACCATGCGATTTTGGTACAATTATACCAGATAAAATTACTTATTTGACAGGAGCACATGTTTCTATAGCACCTAATATAAGAGATTATTCCATGGGGATAGATTGCTTTCTTTCTGAATGAAGTTGTTATTCAGAAGTTTGAATTGGAAACTCAGTAAAAGGTAGTTTATAACCCTTGATCCACTCATATATGGTTGGATTAGTAGTAATATCATACTTCAGAGAAATATTGCAATCTACCAGTCTGTACCTGAGCTAGTGATGATGCTGGTTCTGGCAACGGTTGTTGGCATTGGATTTATCTTGAAGCTTATAGATAGCTATTCTGAATTGGTGTGTAGAATAGGTATTTTGATATTGGTGTTTACTCACATCAATTCTTGAATTTCCTCATGGCTAGGTAGGATTAAGGATCTCAGATTATTGCAATTTTCATGATAAATTAATGTCACACTCAGTCTAGCTCAGTAACTTAATGTTTCGATTTGATCTGCACTATACAAACGCTTGGGAGGCTATTAGACTGTTATGAACTGTTCCCAATGAATGTAATAGTAGCGGCCACTGTAGTTCGCTGCCCCTTGCTTGTGTGGTCCCATTTGATTCCACTTCCATTTACTGCTGCCACCCTTCCTTTTTAAATTCTGGTGGGTTCAATAGGCTACAAATTATGAATGTTTCATACTTCTTTTAAATGTTTAGCTTCATCTCCACATTTAGTCCATTATCATAATTGACCACCGTGTGGCCAGACTGCCATGCAGTTCTACAGGTAAAGTAGCTAACTGTACCCCAGCATCTCACAAGTAGATTTTCAATACTTGAACTTAGGACTTCACGTTGGGTATGTATATCGTTCCACTCTCAGCCTCCTTTCGGCTGTATTTTAGTAGAATTGAAGTACTAACATAGCTTATATAAGTTAAATTGTATATTAACACCCTCACTGAGAGGAGGCCTGTGTCCCAGCAGTGGGAACATTATAGGCTGATTATGTGTTATGTATGTATATTAACATCTAGAATATAAAGTATTTTGGAATTAGATTATAATTAACGGCATTGAGTATGGATATTCCCAATCCGGCTGCGTTGGCTTCGGTCACATAACACAAAGTCCAACTGTAGTCTTCCATGGAAGAGGGCTCCGTACTCATCTACGAAGACTAATTAGAGTTAGGTCCCAGACTGCTTAGATCTAAATCCATGGCTAACCTCACGTGATAGCTCTAGGAATGCAGGAGGGATGTGTTTTTAACACTGGACGTATAGACTGGTTTATATCTGATTTTATTTGATTTAACCTGAAATAAATGGATTATTATTATAGAACATTGACTAACCTCTCGTGAGTCTGTGTGGAGTTGATGGCACAGTTGAATGTTCTCATGGTTCACCTCGCGTGAGAACACTTAGAGACGGCCAAAGATCCTCAGAACACTGAACGTATATACCATGTAGTGTCGTTCTTATGTAAGTATACAGCACAGTTACGTTCTCATGGTTGACCTCACAGTGAAAACTAGAGACTGCTGTGTGTATTACGGCATCCCTTGTCAGCCAAAGATCCTCCGAACACTGAACGTATATACCATCGGCTAGCCTCGCGTGATAGCTCATGTGGTATCGTTCTTGTGTAAGTATACGGCACAGTTACGTTCTCATGGTTGACCTCACAGTGAAAACTAGAGACTGCTGTGCGTATATTACGGCATGATTTCAATTGCCGACAACTGAGTTTCGATGACGGCTCCGCTTTGCTTTTTCAAGCGATTTTTCCAGTTCTCGCAGGCGTACGGTCAGCTCCTACATTCCATCGTCTCGTTTTCTTCTGTTTTCCCATCTTGTTAAAACTTTTCTGAACTTTTATATACGAAAACGTGATCAGTGCGCGGCACAAAAAAGTACAATGATTGACAGATGTCAGGAGACCGCGCCAACGACTGGACCACAGACAACATTTGTTTTTCCTTAGGATGAAAAAATTTGAATTTCATCTTTAAATATTGTGACGTGTGCGCACGAAATGGTGCGACTACATAGTACCTATACAATGAGGATGAGATTACGTAGCATAATAGAAAACAAACAGCTCATTTATCAAATTAAATTTCAGTCGACAACATCCATCGGTTTCTTACTAAACTTCAACTATATCCGACGATCCTGCATACTTATCTCTTTTTTTGACTGTATCTACACTGCACCCACATTTCGCCAGGTATGTTTAGTACCTATAATCAGACTATAATGTTCCCACTGCTGGGACACAGGCCTCCTCTCTGTGAGAAGGAGTGGGACATAATCCACCACGCGGGCCCAGTGCGGTTTGGTAGATGTCACATGTTTTCGAATTGTTTTGATTCTGGAACATGCCGGTTTCCTCACGATGTTTCCCTTGGGTAAAATAATTTACACAATGTAAAGCGCCTGTCTGGGTTCGAACCTACGATGTTCGTTTCAACTTGCCCGTACATAATTCTCCCACGTAGTCCAAATTCCAAAAGAGCGATATTTCAATCTAAAAACAAAATCGTGATAAGTACATATCACTCGAGTTTTGTGGCTCAAATCAAATATGTCTAACATGAACTATCTCAAAAAATATGAAATGTCAAGGTGGCGAACTAGTACAATGAACTGCCTATTTTTATTGTTATACGAAGATTTTTATGACTCACAATAAATAATATACTCAAATCGAAATGGTTTGTACCAAATTGTAATTTTCTACGTCTACAATCCCACGTACAACGGATTAAATGGGAGCCTTTTTTTTTATGGATGCGAAATCATCAAATGACCCCTCCCACTCTAGGTGGAGCGGAAGGGAGCGTCAGACTCTTACTGACTAAAACCCATCCTTGTTCCTTCCTTAGCCCTTTATGTTCCGGGGTAGCGGTAACCCTTTCGGATAATCCCGCACCCCCGGCAGTCTTCGGCCCTAACAGGCCCCTTCCTTTATGCTGACATCTCTTTGAGGCGCGCGTGGAACACGTACGCGCCGTCCGGCACGGGCCTGGTCCTGATCGGACGGTGAGCTACCCATTACTCTCCGTCCGCAGGCCCGCTCCTACGGTGGCCGGGAGTCGTCGCGCGGCTCCCGACGCTCGGAGCGTCTCCCGCGGCGGCTGGGACGTGAGGCTCTCTCCCTCAGCCGTTCCGCCACCTCCTTCGCTAGCATGCTGGGTTGGAAATTTGTTGGAACCCACGACTCGTAAGTCGAGGACGATACCAATTGGCCACCACTGCTGCCAGCTCTATTTACAACATAGCTAGCGAAACGTGGCTACACACCTCTGTTTACCTCTTTGAGGAAAACAGTCGTGATGCTATGTTATCCTAAAGCATAGTATTGAGATGAAATCATAGACAATTATCAAAACAATGGCTGGCCTCTGACGAATTGATTTTCTATACGAATGCTAATATTGTAGTGTGACCATGGGTTTGGGATTAACGAATACAAAAAAACCACGATTTATTTTTTGTTCCGGCAAATATTTTTTTTATGTTAATGAGTAAGTAATCGTTGTTTAATAAGTAATTATTATTTCAGTATTTTATTTAATACTAGCTGCGCCCCGCGGTTTCACCCGCATAATTTTCGATCCCGTGGGAATATCGGGATATAAACTATCCTATGTCCTTTCCCGGGACTCAAACTATATCTATACCAAATTTCATCTAAATCGGTTCAGTAGTTTAGGTGTGAAAAGGTAACATACAGACAGACAGACAAACTTACTTTCGAATTTATAATATTATTAAGTATGGATAAGTATGGATTATAAAGTATGTCAAATGTCGTGAGGAAGGTTTTGAGTATGAATGTCGATGGCTATAAGAGTAGGGGAAGACCAAAGAAACGATAGATGGACTGTGTGAATGATGATATGGTTAGAAACGGGGTGACTACCGAGATGACGACTTCTTCTTCTTAGCGAATCGATGGAAAAATTTTGTTTTTTTTTTCTTAAACTTGTTTGGCCCAAAATTCAGCAACGCGGATAGCGTTCGCTGACGCAGCCATTAGGTCCTCACGTGTGCAGGTGGCAGAGCATGCGGTGCAAGATGGGAGGTGAGCCATTGTGTGTGGAGAGACACCGCATACACACCGGAGGTCAGTGCCTTCTGTGGAGGTTATTGCCTACTTGGGTACGAAGTACCTAAAATCATTCGCCAATTTCCGTTGAGACGCTTTCTTTATTGCTGAATGGGCCCGCTCTTGACCTCGATCACGCCTGATGGAAAACGATGGATCAGGTCTATGGTGGAACGAGCGTGCCCAGAAGATGCCTAAGGCACTGGAACTCCCACGCATCGACGAAGCGCAGCAGGCTGCTTGACGCCGGACTCCGGTGGGAGAGTGGTCGCCAACCAGGCGGACGTTAGCCCTACCCCCGCAAGGGAAGAATTACAGAAAGGAGGCAAAAAAATGTTTCGATCGTAAATCACTCTCTAATGCTTCGCATTATGAGCCGTGCAATGTCTACGCTAAGGGGTCAGAATAACTCACCATCCGATCAAGACCAGGCCCGTGTCGGACGGCGCGTACGTGTTCCACGCGCGCCTCAAAGAGATGTCAGCATAAAGGAAGGGGCCTGTTAGGGCCAAAGCCTGCCGGGGTACCGGGATTGTCCGAAAGGGTTACCGCTACCCCGGAACATAAAGGGCTAAGGAAGGAACACGGATGGGTTTTAGTCGGTAAGAGTCTGACACTCCCTTCTGCTCCACCCAGAGCGGGAGGGGTCATTTGATGATCTCCAATCAAAAAAAAAAAGGGGTTTGGAATCATTTGCTGAATTCAATACTCAATTCTTTATTGCATTCCATATGTATTACATAGATGGTATTATAAAGTAAAAGATGAATATGAACCCTGTCGGGCACAGCAAAATTAGGAGAGAGGAAGGTTAAGGAACAAGGAAAATTCAAGGTTACAGTTTGCGGGTCCATGTCCTTGACACCCTGTTTAAATGACAATAATCATAAGATGAATAATCGTGCAAAACAAATCAATACAATAAAGTATTAAAATCTATAAGTAATCTATAAAAGTTAATAGATTAATAAATTGAAAATCATTAGTAATATCTTCTTTGTAAGTTTGAAGATGTTAAATGATCAATAAACCTTATAACATTAATGTAAATTAGATGCGCAAATAAAGGTTGCTTTGTGGTCTGCTTCCGTTTTTTTCAAGTCCGTCATAATTAATAACGCGTTGGATGTTTAAAATGTAATGTCACTATAATATTTTATAAGTATATAAAAAAATATTTAAAGGTACATGCAAAAATAAAAAGTGTCGTCATGGCCCAGTAGTTAAGGCTTCGTCTCTTATGCACGAGGTTGTTGGTTCAAATCCGGACAAGTACCAATGTGAGTTTTTTAATTTATTCATATGTAGGTCTGTACTATTCATATGTAGGTGTGTATTGCACCTACCACTGTTTTTCTCTTCATCACCTAAAGGTTGAATGGTAGACAATTCCTAAAGGCGTTAAGTCCGCCTCTGTAGATCTGTGTGCTTAAAATCATCATCTGCCTGCCTTTTCCCAACTATGTTCGGCTCGGCTTCCAGTCTAACAAGATTACGGTTACCATTTAGAAATTTGAAAAGTCCTGAGAAAAAGCCGGACATTTCAATAAAAGTCCAAGCATTTTACTCACAAAATCCAAAAATTTACCCATTTAGTAAGTGGTAAAAAGTGCGCTGAAAGATATAAAAATTAATACCTATACCAGAAACTAGAGTTATGTTTGATTATTTTACATAAAAATATTTTTATTTCGAAAAAAATGTTTATGTTTGAACTAGTTGATTGTTTGCAAATTTTCAATACAAGATTTATTGTTTGATCTCGTTAAGTTGATTGATAAAGAAGTCTATTTTGTTTTTAGGGTTCCGTACCTCAAAAGGAAAAAACGGAACCCTTATAGGATCACTTTGTTGTCCGTCTGTCCGTCCGTCCGTCTGTCAAGACCCTTTTTCTCAGGAACGCGTGGAGGTATCAGACTGAAATTTATATCTAATACTCAGGTCTACTGTCCCTTGAAGCTGTGAAAAAATCAAACTTCTAAGCCAAAGCAATCAAAAGATACAGCCGTTTATGCCGCAAATTTCTGCAAATTTTCGAAACTCGCACGGGAATCAAAACCTACAGGGTACTTCCCGTGAACTTAGAATCTTGAAATTTGGTACTAAGTAACGTCTTATAGTACAGATAAAGGAAAAATTGCGAAAACCGTAAATTTTTAGTTACATCATATAATAAAAAATATTTTTGAAAATTTTAAAGTTACTTCTTTTCTCATGAACGCGTATAGGTATTAAATTGAAATTAATATCAAATACTCAGGTCTATAATACCTTGAAGCTGTAACAAAATGAAACTTCTATGTCAACGCAATCAAAAGAAACGGCAATTTAAGCCGCATATTTTCAAACTCGCAACTACTCGCAAGGGAATCAAAACCTAAAGGGTACTTCCAGTCGACCTAGAATCTTGAAATTTGGCATGAAGCAATGTTTTATAGCACACATAAAGGAAAAATTCCGAAAATCTTAAATTTTTATACGGAACCCTCGGTGCGCGAGTCCGACTCGCACTTGGCCGGTTTTTTGATAAATGAGAAGTTAATAAATATTAAAGACTTATTTGGTATTAAGTACTTATAAGTCTTATTACTCGTCTTCCATCTAAGCCAAAAAATCCGGACAAATTAAAGAGCCGGACAAAGTCCGGATAAAAGTGTAGAAGTCCGGACATGTCCGGACAAATCCGGACGGATGGTAACCCTAAAAAGGATGCAGCTGAATACTATTATTTTACATGGAGCGGCTGCCTATCTGACCTACACAACCCAGTAACTAGGTAATACGATACCCCATGGTAAGATTGGTTGCCAAACTTTCGGACTTCTGCAACCCGTAAAGGCTTCCAGAGGCACGGAGGGCTCTCGGTATGTAAAAATGGTCACCCATCCACAGAGCGCCCGCCTGATCAATAAGGCTAAACCTGATCGATCGACCCGTGCGGCTTTTATTACTTAGCCGGTACGAAATTCAAATGGTGTCCTAAATAATTCCAAAACCATGGTAACACTAACATAAAGTTCACGAAACATTGTGTGTGATGGTTAAAAAGTAATTATTTCATTATTTTTAACAAGGAAATCGTTAATATTAAAACTACAGGGCTCAATTTATTCAAATATGTATCATATACATATTATATGCACTGTACTTTTAACAAAGGACTGACAGATTTTTTTTAATAAACTCGCAGCGCCCCGCGGTTTCACCGGCATAATATCGGGATAAAAAGTATTATATGTGTTAATCCTGGTTATAAACTATCTGTGTGCCAAATTTCATCCAAATCCGTTCAGTAGTTTTTGCGTGAAAGAGTAACAAACATCCATCCCTCGTCACAAACTTTCGCGTTTATAATATTACTAGCAGCGCCCCGCGGCTTAACCCACATAAGCGTCGATATCGTAAGAATGCCGGGACAAAAGAAAACTATGTGTTATTCTGATGTACAAGCTATATCACTGTAAAGTTTCATCAAAATCCGTTCAGTAGTTTTTGCGTGAAAGAGTAACAAACATTCATCCATCCATCTTCACAAGCTTTCGCGTTTATAATTACTTAGTAAGAAATTAGGAAGTAGGACTATTTCCCCTATTTCCATTTTTTATTTTCCTATTTCTGAGGTCTTCAGGCTTGTGGCCAAGTAATATCAGCCGCACGGGTCGGTCGATCAGGTTAAGCTACGCATGCCGCGGTTGATCCGTGGATGGGTGACCATCTTTACATACCAAGATCCCTCCGTGCCACCGGAAAGCACGTTAAGCCGTTGGTCCCGGCTGTCATTCGTGGATCTTTGACAGTCGTTACGGGTCGTCAGAAGCCCGAAAATCTGATAACCAGTTTTACCAAGGGGTATCGTATTACCCAGTAACTGGGTTGTGGTCTGATAGGCAGTCGCTCCATGTAAAATACTGGTATTCAGCTGCATCCGGTTAGACTGGAAGCCGACCCCAACATAGTTGGGAAAAGGCTAGGCAGATGATGATTTCCGAGGTCCTCAAATAACCTATAAATAACTGTTGAGCTTAACCTGATCGATCGACCCGTGCGGCTGTTATTACTTGGCCACAAAAAATATCTATAAAACAAAGCGTGAAATATGATATGGCTAGAAAGAGGATGACTATGACCGTTGAGCTCCTCAAGTTCTGAGTTGAGCTGCACGATTTTTGACAAATGCGTGCACTGACTGGACAGGTCCGCTCAATCTGTGTGGTTCTTTCCTCAAAAGACCATTTCACACACCAATCTACATGGTCTTCACATGATCTGACCAAGATTTTGTCTGGACTTTAAAAGAGACTGTGACCTCTGAGTTTGTTTCGGCCTTTCTTCTCAGAGTATTCAGATAGGAAACGCCAAACCTCATCTAGCTTTAAAAAATATGATTGACGTGTAAGTGTTTGTACAAACCTACTTACAGAAATAAATCATTTATCATTTACCGAGATGGTTAGGTTAGGTTTATGTGTATAACAAACAATTTTGTATTGAGTATTATATGTATTTATAGTTTCTAAATAAAGCAACAGACCTTTTTAACCGGTTCATAGATTGTTTTTATACAACTTTAATATAACAAGTGCTATTTAAGGCAATAAATAAACATTACTTACGACATATTAACATAATCGCCGCCCACAAGCAACTTGGGAACTGTATCAGAAATCTATGAACTGACATTTTTATACAAATGTCACATTTTTTTGTTTAAATTGTTTAATTAAAGCCAGTTCATTTGCAAGATAGGTTCTAAATGTGGAATTAGGAAATAAACGTAAATTCACTTTTAGAAGTGATTTTGTGTTAGGAATATATTGAGTACTAACTTGCGCCAATGCGGCTGCGTGGTATGTATTTTTTTATTGCTGAATGGGCCCGCTCTTGACCTCGATCACGCTTGAACGAAAGCGATGGATGAGGTCTATGATGGAACGAGCGTGCCCAGAAGATGCCTAAGGCACTAGAACTCCCACGCATCGACGAAACACAGCAGGCTGGCTTGACGCCGGACTCCGGTGGGAGGGTGGTCGCAAACCAGGCGGGCGTTAGCCCCACCACCGCAAGGGAAGAATTGGCCAGTCAAATAAGGTGTTGGAAGTGACTGTCCAGGATGCGCCGAGCGCTCGGTTCAGTTGAGTAACTGGCGGGAAGATGCCTAAAGCATTAGAACTCCCACACATCGACGAAACACAGCAGGCTGGCTTGACGCCGGACTCCGGTGGAAGGGTGGTCGCAAACCAGGCGGGCGTTAGCCCTACCACCGCAAGGGAAGAATTGTACAGTCAAATAAGGTGTTGGGTGTGACTGTCCAGGATGCGCCGAGGACTCGGTTCAGTTGAGTAACTGGCGGAACAAACTGCGCTACACGAAGAGGCTTCTTCATGCATCCCAAAATGGTGGTGACCAAACACTTGCCATCAGGTAGTCGTGACCACCTGCCGTTTACTAGACCGTCTAATCGTTTGCTATTGCGAATGGTTCAAAAATATTGTGTGTTGTAAGTACTTTACTAGACTAGTTATTTTAGGGTTCTGTAGACAAATGGCTAAAACGGAACCGTCCGGATGCGACACAGGCATTTTACTCGGATACAATGTCGTGAAAATTGAAAAAAAAAATATGTATACTGTGCACCGCTAAACAATGGTTTTGTTAATTTACGAAAAACATATTAGGCGTGGCTGTCCATACTTAATTTAAAAGCTAATGACTTAGCAATTTGAAGCAATATTTTTGAGATATGGGATGTTTTTGGCTGAAATAACTTTGCTTTTTCATAAAAATTTCGAGAAATACTATAAAATACAGACGTAGATAAAATCAATATTGATTAATTATTTATAAGTATACTAGCAGCGCCCCGCGGTTTCACCCGCGTAAGTTTCGATCCCGTGGTAATATCGGGATAAAAACTATCCTATGTCCTTTCCCGGGACTCAAACTATCTCTATACCAAATTTCATCTAAATCCGTTCAGCGGTTTAGGTGTGAAAAGGTAACATACACACAGACAGACAGAGTTACTTTCGAATTTATAATATTAGTATGGATTGATTTGTTTGTTACGTTTTCTCCAATTTTGATTCGTAGTGTTTCATTTAGTTTTAGAAGTAGACCTATTTCACTTGTATTACCGAACATGTTTTTCAACTCGAAATGCTTAAATGGTCCCTTCACATTGGAGCCCAAGCTAGCCTAGTTTGGGGCTAACTTAATACCTTTGTAACCTTTTTAGCAACAAATTTTTAATCATTCTCCTGCCCTCATTCCAATTTATTTGTGGTCGGCGCAACATGTATTTTTTTTCCATACTTCTCTATTAGTCGTCATCTCGGTAGTCACCCCCTTTCTAACCATATCATCATTCACACAGCCCATCCATCGTTTCTTTGGTCTTCCCCTACTCTTATACTCCCTACTTTAATATTATTATGAATACTGTGCATGCGAAAATATCCATGCCAATACGGAACCCTTCACTGCGTGGTCCGACTCGCACTAGACTTTTTTTATCCTGTTTGCCCTGGACTTTCACTGGTGCAAAATAATGACGATACGAAGTATAATTATCTTGTTACATAGTTTTAAACGCTCTTCAATCAAGAGATTCGCTATATAACATTTCAATTTAATTTACTTACATCTAGATTAACCTGCATATACTCGAGCCAAATTCTGTGACATCTCGCGCGCGGTCTTACAGACCGCAAGTTCAGAAGAAATATTTTAGATTAATAAAAAAAAAGTAATAATTATGTTTTCAGAAACTATGGAATATTGATCGTCGATCCTATGGGAATATCGGGATAAAAAGTATCTTATGTGTTAATCCTGGTTATAACATCCAAATCCGTTCAGTAGTTCGTGCGTGAAGAAGTAACAAACATACAAACACACTCACAAACTTTCGCCTTTGTAATATTAGTGTGATAAACCATTCATAACCAAACATTCATAAATAAAAAAAAAAGGAAAAAAATAATAAATGGAGTAACTAACAGTCTCATATATAAAAAAAAAAAATAACAGATTTTCGTAAAAGTTCACAAAATATTAGCAAAAAACTTTTTTACAAACAAAAAACCGACTTCAAAAAATCACTACAAAGTGATAAATAACTTTAATTTCGGAAGTCAGTGTCGTTAGTTCTGCATTTTCGTTTTTTGACACTTTGTAGTGGTTTTTTTTAAGTTGGTTGTTTTTTTTTTTTGTTAAAAAGTGTTTACTTTTCACTTTTTAGTTGTACCTATTACACAAAAATTCAATTAACACTAGTGCATTGAAGAACTGAAGACGCCGACTATAATCATCAAAATTCGCAAAGAAATGCCGGAGATGCAGTAGTTGCAGTACATTTATGCATATAACTTCGTACATAAGAATAATTAACTAATGTAAAAAGTATGTAGATCAAATTAGTGAAAGAATTATCAAAATTAGTTCATTAGTTTTTGAGAAAATCGCGGACATACAAACATACATACATACGGGTCGAATACAGAACCACCTTTTTTGAAGTCGGTTAATTAAAAAAGAGTGCTTTCTCGGTCTTACAAACCAATGCGCGGTATAAAAAGGTTAAATGAAGCGGTAAATAATTTACATAGTAGATAATTGCAAATATTAATTGAATGCTATGCGGAGTAAACATTCACTAGTTATTTGACCTGGTTTTGAGCGCAATTTGCTGATGTTTTTCGACCTTGAAAGTTGAAATGTTGATTTTTGAATCGGATGCAAATAAAAATAATTTTTAAAGAATATTATTTCTCATTTAACCAATGATATTACTATGTAAGATAAATAAAAAAAAATATTATTAAAATTATTACAAAAAGGTCATAGCACACGTATCAAACCGGAAAGGGATCGTCACCGTATCAACTCGAGCCATTCAGTATTCTTTGTATGAAACTCCCTACTGCAATGCACACTAAGCGGAATCGTAACGTAATCGCCACGCCTCGGGACAAGCTCACGAACCGCGGTACGGTGCAATATGGCTCGCCGTCCCCGCGCTTACGTCTTTCCGTACCCGAGCTCACGTCTCTTCGTCCACCCTTGCCCCTCTCACACCTCCCTCGATCGGCGAGCCGTAAGCGCGGCGTCGCCTAGCCGTAGCCGAGTCGGCGTATCGGAGCTGCTGATCCGTTTTGGTTACGCGCTTACGTTAGGTTGACGCGAAAGGCGATACGGTGACGATCCCTTTCCGAGTTGATATGTGTGCTATGACCTTTACTTACGTTTTTTGCAATTTGCAGGTCAGTGTCAGGTTGTGTGCTGATTATAATATGATTCGCGGCCATAACAATGGCTTTACAGAATTATAATCATTAGAATCAGTAATACCTACAGCTCCTTGAGTTACAATTGGCCTCGAATGTCATGATTTCATGAACTAGTCATTCAATACGGTAATATTTTTATGATTATAATTTTATCATTTTATCACACTAATATTATAAAGGCGAAAGTTTGGGAGTGAGTGTGTGTGTTTATATGTTTGTTACTTCTTCATGCTCAAACGACTGGACCAATTTTGATAAAATTTTGTATGGTGGTAGCTGACACCCTGGATTAACATATAGGCTACTTTTTATCCCTATATTCGCACGGGATCGAAACTTATGCGGAAGAAACCGCGGGGTGCAGCTAGTAATAAATATTTGTTACTGCCACGAATTATATTTAGATCAACATATAACCCGATCCACCATGATCCTATCATGTAGGTATCCATTTGACCATACAGGGTGTTACAGAAAGGGTATATCAATACAAACGGGTTGAAGAGTGTATCTGGTCTAGAATCTCTGTACAACATTTCAGCTCAAAAGCATTAACTTTGAAAATGCTTAATATTTTTTTATTTCGACATCACGGCGCTGCACTGGCGCGCGGCGGCGTGATGTGCGTGTACTAGGTGCACAGACACACTACAGATAATGGATAATGACCCTCGTAGTGCGGTGACACGTTTGTTATGATTTCAAATTAATAAACTATCGAAATAAAAAAATATTAAGCATTTTCAAAGTTACTGCTTTTGAGCTGAAATTTTGTACAGAGATTCTAGACCAGATACACTCTTCAACCCGTTTGTATTGATATACCCTTTCCGTAACACCCTGTATATCATCAGGCACTCAGAAATATAGTAGCTTTTTATCAATGAAATAATTATCGGAATCGGATGAGCAGCGATGCTATTCTGTAAAAAGATCACCGTGATAACTTAGGTGAAGTGGGCTTAAAGTGAGCTGTTATTCCACCTGGTGCTAGGGATGACGCTATTGCCAGCTCACTTTAAGCTCACTTCATCAACGTTTTCACGGTGAGATTTTTACAGAATAATAATAATAATATAAAACCCAGTTCTCGAAAATGGTAATATCACATTGTACTGGGATCGATCCATCATCACTGACAGGACTATTGTTGCCAATAAGCCTGATATAGTGGTGGTGGATCGATCAGAGCGGCGCGCAATGATTGTTGACATAACTGTCCCGCATGATGAGAACCTCGTGAAAGCTGAGAAAGATAAACAAATTAAGTATCTTGACTTGGTTCGCGAGGTTGTCGACATGTGGGATGTGGACTCAGCGATCATTGTGCCGATAGTCGTTACAGTCAATGGTTTGATAGCCAAGAGCCTCGACCAACACCTAAGGAGGCTCTCGTTGGGCAGCTGGATCAAGGGCTTGATTCAGAAAGCGGTACTTCTGGACACGGCTCGCATTGTCAGGAGGTTCCTCTCTCTGGAGCCCTGACCGCCGGTAGCTTGGACCCTGTTCCCGATACCGGTGGGCTACTATTTTTTATATTTTTAAATGTTTTTATATATTTTTTATACTAATATTTAAAAATATAATTTATATATGTATATAGTGAAATAAAGGAATAATAATTTAATTTCAAGCAACAAAGACTCATAGTGTTAGTAACAATATACTTACAAACTAAGTTAGTAATACACTTACAAAACACAGAAAACAGATTGCGACATCACTGCTGCACGGTGACAGGCCCAGCCGAAACCCTGCAGCAGTGGTTCACAAACGCACAATCAAGCCTGCTCGCTATCATAGACAGGATGCTGTTGGCGCTGCCCCGTACCCTACGGACTAAGGCCTCATTTACGGAGACGCGGGGCGTCTCGCGTCGCGTGTGGCGTGGCGTCTCGCGGCGCGTCGGACGTTTTTTCTGTTTACGGCGGGGCGGCGCGTGAAGCGGCACGCATCATCGCACGCGTAAACACAAACTTATAGCAATATACGACCATGTTCATAGAGAAGCGAGACGGGAAGCGTGGCGGTGCCCGCCGCGGCGCCCGCGGCGAGTCCTCTAGCGTGTAGCGAAGCACGCGGCGGGCATCGCGGCGGCGCACGCTCGCCTCGATCAAATCGACTAGTTTTATGTTGGCGAGAGATGGGAGCGCACGAAGACTGACAGAAGATTCCGCCTCGGACATAGCTTCATCGAGAATTGCCGCTGCGTGCGCCGCCGCGATAAACGCCGCGTGGGACGCGTCGGTGCCATCCGCGGGCTCGGCCGCAAAAAACGCCCTAATTCAAACAAACGCGTCTAAAATCGCTTCTCCGTAAACGCACTCATACAACGCCATATATTTGAATTCAGTGCGGGCCGCGCCGCTCAACGCAACGCGCGACGCCCCGCATCTCCGTAAATGAGGCCTTAGGATGCGCACCGCTTCCGCATCACGGTATAAAAACAGTCCACGCGAGCTTCAGCGAACATCCCTGACGCGCTACAGTACCGGGGCAACCCCATCAACACCCTGAATGCATTATTGTATTGGATGCGAAGCATAGAATAGCATTACAGTTCCGTTGATTACATTTACCTCTTTATAATCAAGCAATATGCCCCTTACGGTTTTTATGACTTGCCCAAACAAATTTCTTTATTTTATGTAAGTTTAATACTTATCTTTAATTGATTTCGGAAGGTATAACACCTTCCGAAATCAATTCTCTACCTAAATGCCAGCAAAAACCGCATCAAAATCGGTTGCGGAGTTTAGAAGAAAAAGGCAGACAGCGCCTTTAATTTATAATATACAGGGTTATTGGAAAAACATTAACAACCTCTTAAGAGATTATTGTACTTATCATTATGAATAACTTTTACTACGGGACCAAACCTGAAAACGCAAAAAAAATCAGCTGTTCCCTACATTTTGACGAGATATACGAACAAAAATGTAGGGACCAGCAAATTTTTTTCTTCGCGATTTCTGGTTTGGTCCCGTAGTAAAAGTTGTTCATAATGATGAGTACAATGACCTCTTAAGAGGTTGTTGGTGTTTTTCCAATAACCCTGTATATGTATAACTTTTGCCCGCAACTTCGTCCGCATAGAATTAGTCATTTGGGTAGCTTATTTTTTATCCAATCTGCTTTTTTTATATTTTTTATAATTTCGGGCATAAAAACTATTCTATATCCTTCCCCACAACTCAAACTGTCTCCATACTCCATAGCAAATTGCATCTAAATCGGTTCAGCGGTTTAAGCATGAAGAGGTAACAGACAGACAGACAGACAGACACACTTTCGCATTTATAAAGTATTAAAAGCGCGGAGCGAAGCTAGTAAGCTTCGCTCCGCGCTTTCATCCGCATAAGCGTCGATCCCATGGGAATATCGGGATAAAAAGTAGCCTATATCCAGGGTGTCAGATACCTCCATACAAAATTTTATCAAAATTGGTCCAGCCGTTAGAGCGTGAAGAAGTAACAAACATATAAACACACACACTCACAAACTTTCGCATTTATAATATTAGTGTGATATGATAATTATACATATATAAGTATGGATTAGCAATGGATGTACAGAAGTATAGATCTCGCTTACTCAGCGACCCGGTTCTCATCGAATAGTACCACAAGTTGACCTTAACTTTTCTAAGTATTGATGTTAACTTAACTTTTAATGAAATATTACGATATTTAAATTTACATAATATATCAATTACGTTTTGTGAAGAGTGAAGTACCGACTAGTATCGCAACCATGACATTACTTCTGATAGCAATCATAAGCGGCTGCTAGAGGAGGCATTGTCAACGCTTCCATACAAACCTAGCGACAAGCGTCAGCCTAGAATGTTCCCACTGCTGGGACACAGGCCTCCTCCCTGTGAGAGGGATTGGGCTATAGTCCACCACGCGGGCCTAGTGCGGGTTGGCAGATGTCACATGTCTTCGAATTTTTGGTTCTAGGACATGCCGGTGTCCTCACGATGTTTTCTTTCACCGTTTTGAGAGTAGTAGTGATGAAACAATTTACACAAAGTAAAGCGCCTGTCTGAGTTCGAACCCACGACCTCAACTCGTAAGACGCGGCCGTCACCACTAAGCCACCACTGCTCTCCAAAACTTAGATTATTCAAGTCTAATTCCTAAATGCAATAACCTCGATTTTTTAGTTACGTCTAGAGGATGATTACCACCAAACGGCTCGTTTCGCATCGGATCGGAAAGGATACGAACGCATGCGGCGACAGCCGATCGCGTCCAGCAGGATGTCGACGTATACGATCGGCCCTGTATATCTAGTCAAATAGTTTCATTCCTACCGTGTTATAATTTTTGAAAATGGTTGAAGTTGACGTCGTATTGTTGACTATTGCATTAGGAGAAGAAGAAGAAGAAAATAATCATAAAACACAGAAAGGGAAAAGAAAAATTTGGACGACAGCGGAAAGGATTCGATCGGATACGACGACAGGCGAACGGAGCCGATCGCGCGTCGCCGCATACTTTCGGCTATGATCGCGTGTCGCGGAAGACGTCCGCTGTCAAGCTGCTGTGCGCGGCTTAGTAATATAGACTTTAAATACTGTGTACACGATTTAATATCACTTTAAATACTGTGTACACGATTTTATATCACTTTAAATACTGTGTACACGATTTAATATCACTTTAAATACTGTGTACACGATTTAATATCACTTTAAATACTGTGTACACAATTTAATATCACTTTAAATACTGTGTACACGATTTAATATCACTTTAAATACTGTGTACACGATTTAATATCACTTTAAATACAGTGTACACGATTTAATATCACTTTAAATACTGTGTACACGATTTAATATCACTTTAAATACTGTGTACACGATTTAAGATCACTTTAATCATCCTTAAGCGAAAAGAATGTTATTATCTAATCATCATCGCCATCTACCTAGTCATTTCCCAACTATTTTGAAGTCGGCTTCCAGTCTAACCGGATGCAGTCGAATACCAGTATTTTACATGGAGCGACTGCCTATTTTGCCTCCACAACCCAGTTACCGGGTAACACAATACCCTTAGTAAGACTGATTTTTAGAATTTCCGGCTTCTGACTACCCATAAGTATCCGAGACACGGAGCGTTCTCAATATGTAATATATGGTCACCCATCCACGCGCTGACCTCGGCAAGCGTTGCTTAACCTTGAAGATCGACCCGTGCGGCTGTTATTATTTAGCCACGAGCCCATCCGGTAGTCATTTTGTCTCAAGGTGTTAAAATTAACACTTTTTAAAAATCAATTTCGAGATAATCCCAAAAGTATTGTGCACCAAATGCATTTTTAGTTAAGTATACTTAAAGGTTAAAATTTTATTAACAGCTTGACCGAAACCAAAGGTCCTCTTAATAGGCGATCTGACCTTTGTAGGTATTTGATACCATTTCGTAATCCATACTATACATATATACAGGGTGTTGCGGAAAGGGTATATCAATACAAACGGGTTGAAGAGTGTATCTGGTCTAGAATCTCTGTACAAAATTTCAGCTCAAAAGCAGTAACTTTGAAAATGCTTAATATTTTTTTATTTCGATAGTTTATTAAATTGAAATCATAACAAACGTGTCACCGCACTACGAGGGTCATTATCCATTATCTGTAGTGTGTCTGTGCGCCTAGTACACGCACATCACGCCGCCGCGCGCCAATGCAGCGCCGTGATGTCGAAATAAAAAAAATATTAAGCATTTTTAAAGTTACTGCTTTTGAGCTGAAATTTTGTACAGAGATTCTAGACCAGACACACTCTTCAACCCGTTTGTATTGATATGCCCTTTCTGTAACACCCTGTATACTATATATATATACTATACTATATATCCATACTAATATTATAAATTCGAAAGTAACTCTGTCTGTCTGTCTGTATGTTACCTTTTCACGCCTAAACCACTGAACAGATTTCGATAACTTATTTATTAAAATATTACCAACTATACAAATGAAACGTTTTTTTCGCCTCCTGTAAAATCATGATTTTGTAGTTATTAGATATTGATACTACACCGTCGATATTATGTTCGTAGCAACATAAAATTACAATATATCAATACAATTAAGTGTGTGTATAAAAAAGATACTCAGTGTATGTAAAGGCGAATACAGACATTGCGAGGCATCAGTGGCGGATTTACCAATAGGCTAAGTAGGCAGGAGCCTAGGGCGGCAGATTTGGGGCTAACATTTTTTTTATGTCTTTGGTACTGAAATTAAAAATATTAATAGATATTTATATACCTACCATGTTTTTTTTTGGAAAGAATTAACAAAGTGAATTCAGGCTTCTACCGTTGATTTTATCACAGTTGCCGATCTTTACAAATCTCTTTGCAAGTTTTTCGTAGCTGATGAACGAGAACATTTAAGTATTTTGAAGAAAAGGCGAAGCAGTATACAAAAGACATGAGACATTATTCTAGAGGTCGGTAGGGGCGGCAAAATTTTAATAGACTACTGGCGGCAAATGTGTAAATCCGCCACTGCGAGGCATACGCAGCGCACGGCGCTCATCGCGTGCTTCGCAATGTGTGGACGTTCATATGTGTGGTGAGGCTACTCGTTTTTTTTTCTTATTAGCCTGTGACGTCCCACTGCAGGGCAAAGGCCTCCCTACTCTCTCATGAGAGAGTAGAGGTTTAGGCAAATTAACCCACCGCGCTTGTCTAGTGCGAGTTGGTGGGTGTACAGTGGACCGCCTGACTGGGTCCGTGGGCGCCGCCTTTGAAGTGCTAGATGTTCATCAGCCGCCGCCCTGAGTTGATATCCTGCACTAATATCGACTTTTCCATCCGAGCCTATTTGGGTGTATTTATCCCATAGCCTACAGGTGGCGTTCTACATTTAGTTCAATACTAAATGCACGACAGCTTAAAGTCATATCGAGGACTAAGGCTACTCGTTACTTGAGGAAAATTAATATCGAGGCGCGTGTTGCGAGGCGTGCGCGGCGCATGCCTCGCAATGTCTGTAACCGCCTTAAGACGCTCGTGACTGTACGCGCCATCATTGATTTCATACCTATTAAGTAGTCGTCTGTGCACAGCCTAAACGGATGTAACAATATGACTTTTGTTCTCGACCTTACACACAAAATGGGCCTATGAACAATGACCTATAGTGAACTGATCTAATCTTATTATTAAACTATTCAGATGATCTAACTATGCAAAATAAATTACGCACCGATTTGAGCATGACATTATGTTCCAAGTGTTTTTACTAAGGCTTCGTACTGATGGTGCGTTTTCAAGAACTTTAAGTATTGTTTGAAGGTGCGGGATTGTCCGAAAGGTGCGGGATCGTCCGAAAGGGTAACGGCTACCCCGGAACATAAAGGGTTAAGGAAGGAACACGGATAGGTTTTAGTCAGTAAGAGTCTGACACTCCCTTCGCTCCACCCAGAGCGGGAGGGGTCATTTGATGATTTCCCATCCAAAAAAAAAAACCGGCCAAGTGCGAGTCGGACTCGCCCATGAAGGGTTCCGTAGCAGCAAGTAACATAATATAAAAGTTCTTGTAGTTCGTTGTAACTTTGTGAAAGGTAAATCGCGGTTTTCGATTTATGACGTTTTTAAAAAAAACTACTTACTAGATCTCGTTCAAACCAATTTTCGGTGGAAGTTTACATGGTAATGTACATTATATATATTTTTTTAATTTTATCATTCTCTTATTTTAGAAGTTAGAGGGGGGGGGACACACATTTTACCACTTTGGAAGTGTCTCTCGCGCAAACTATTCAGTTCAGAAAAAAATGATATTAGAAACCTCAATATCATTTTTGAAGACCTATCCATAGATACCCCACACGTACAGGTTTGATGAAAAAAAATTTTTGGAGTTTCAGTTGTAAGTATGGGGAACCCCAAAATTTATTGTTTTTTTCTATTTTTGTGTGAAAATCTTACTGCGGTTCACAGAATACATCTATGTACTTACCAAGTTTCAACAGTATAGTTCTTATAGTTTCGGAAAAAAGTGGCTGTGACATACGGACGGACGGACAGACAGACAGACAGACAGACATGACGAATCCATAAGGGTTCCGTTTTTTGCCATTTGGCTACGGAACCCTAAAAAGGATTGTTTGAAAAGTAGGTATCAATATGCCTAGCCTTGTCCCGACTATGTTGGGATCGGGTTCCAGTTTAACCGGATGCAGCTGAATACCCAGTACTTTACATGGAGCGACTGCCTATCTGACCTCCAACTACTGTCAGTCTTTCCTGCTTCTGACTATCCGTAACGGCTGTCAATGATCTACAAATGACAGCTGAGATCAACGTCTTAACGTGCTTTCCGAGATACGGAGGGTCATCATCTGCCCAGCCTTTTCCCAACTATGTTGGGTTCAGCTTCCAGTCTAACCGGATGCAGCTGAATACCGGTATTTTACATGGAGCGACTGCCTATCTGACCTCCACAACCCAGTTACTGGATAATGCGATACTCCTTGGTAAGACTGGTTGTCAGACTTTAGGGCTTCTGACGACCCGTAACGACTGTCAAAGATCTTCGAATGACAGCCGGGACCAACGGCTTAACGTGCTTTCCGAGGCATGGAGGGGTCTCGGTAAGTAAAAAGATGGTCATCCATCCACAGACCAACCGCGGCAAGCGCAGCTTAACCTGATCGATCGGCCTGTGCGGCTGTTATTATTTAGCCAGAGGGTCTCAGTTTGAAATTCATGGTCACCCATCCACGGATCGACCTCGACAAGCGTTGCTTAACCTTGAAATCTCAATCTTGAATCTTTGCTTATGGTGGTAGTAGATAGTTATAATATCGACGTACATTTTGCACACGCGACTAATTCGCAACACGTCAATACAAACAAGCCTTTATAAAATCCTATGACTAACAAAAATGTCACTTCACAATATTAATAGCCTTTTGGGTTACCTATTTGTTATTTGTGTCATGATGAATAGGTGCCCAAAAGAGGCTCATTGCAGACTTCCATAATAGGCAGAGGCGTCGGATTGTGACTGAGGTCAGCAGTTCGTTCCGCACCTGTAGAATTATTGAAGAAGACACTCCTACTGTTTATATCCGTTTGAATATTTATATCTTTATTTACTTTTCCCTATTGGTCGATGAAACATCTTATGAAAGGACCTCTCCCGCTTTCACTAAAACGAAAGCTCATGGACATGTGCATTCTTCCCACCCTCACCTACGGAGCGCAAACATGGTCTCTTACAAAGCGTCAAAAGTCCGCACTTGGAGTCTGCCAACGGGCTATGGAACGAAGTATACTGTCAAGGTGTCAAACTCACTGACCGCATTAAGAACTCCATAAGTACTTCGTTCCAAAACACAAATAGCGGACGCTGGCCGCAGATTTATTACCGTTGGATCCCGTTTTTGAATCCCATTTTAATATTTTTGGCGTTGGATCCCGCAAAACATTATTATGTATTTCCGTTGGATCCCGAATTTAAAAAATGCAAGATAATTACGTTTTATTGTCGTTGAATCCCGAAAAGTATTTCCGTTGGATCCCGAATGCTTAAAAAAATATGAATGCGGGTACTTTCAACAACAAAATTGTTTATAATAAAATGAGGGGTTCACTAATGTTTCACCAAAACTCCATTGACAAATTTTTAGTTTACAACCAACGTTTCGTATACTATTTATTTCACAAACAACTCATTTTCTATATAATCTAGTCGTTTCTGGCACTCGCCGGCCGCTGCCGCGGCACCGCTCGCTTCGCTCGCTCGGCTCGTGCGTAGGGGTCACAGTTTTAACCTAACCTAACATTGTTTTTTTTTAAATAATTAACCTAATCTAACTAGTTCGGTTCCGGGTAACCCACTAAAAATAATCTCTTTTTAACCGACTTTTTAACCGACTTTAATTAACCGACTTTAAAAAAGGAGGTTCTGTATTCGACCCGTATGTATGTATGTATGTATGTATGTATGTATGTTTGTATGTCCGCGATTATCTCAAAAACTACTGAACCGATTTTGATAATTCTTTCATGAGTGTGATCTACATACTTTCAGGAAGGTTTTAGTATATAATACATTAGGTAATTATTCTTATGTACGAAGTTATATGCATAAATGTACTGCATCTCCGGCATTTTTTGTGAATTTTGATGATTCTTCGAGTCGTGTCTTCAATGCACTCGTGTTAATTGAATTTATGTGGGGTACGTACAACTAAAAAGTGAAAAATAAAAACTTTTTTACAAAAAAAAACAACCGACTTCAAAAAAAACCACTACAAAGTGAAAAATAACTTTAATTTCGGAAGTCGGTGTCAAAAAACGAAAATGCTGAAGCTGTCGTTGCTTCAGCATTTTCGTTTTTTGACACCGACTTCCGAAATTAAAGTTATTTTTCACTTTGTAGTGGTTTTTTTTGAAGTCGGTTGTTTGTTTTGTAAAAAAGTTTTTTTAGTGTTTGATAAAGGTAAATCACTTTTCTTCTGAAATGTACAGTCGCCAGCAAAATTGCATGGGTACCTTAGTGTCTATTTTCCCGTGAACGTTTGAATTCAAGTTTTCGAAAATAAACTAGATGGCGTTGGTTTCTTCACAACTATGACTAATTTACGAAACGTAAGGAGTTAGGAAGAAACGTATTAAGTAGGATTGAGCAAGGAGTTACAAGGCTAATACATTTATCTAATTATTACATTACATTTAGCAGCATACGTAGCTTATATGATAAAAATAATAAAAGAAACCGATAGGAATATATTTATTAAGCTAACGAGTGGGTATTTTAATAATTAATTTAATATTCGAATTGGTAGTTACTTAGCAACAGGAAAGAAGAGCAGATTCATCGCAGGTAAACAGGCTCGCCTTGTGGGCTCACAAAAAAAGGCACTATAAAAATTATAGAGGTTTATTTCTTACAGTTTATTATTCAAATTTAATAGTCACTTTATTAATTATTATAGGTATAACATTATAATATTGTGAAGTTATTGAGGTGATAGCTTAAGTATTCGTTTCCAAAATCGGAAAGAGGATTGAAGCTTATGTAACCTCAATAAAAACAAACAGGAGACCAGGTTATTTTATTACAAAGGTCAAACGGATTAAATGGATACTAAATAAGTAGGCTAAAAATTTACAAAATTGCACAAAAACATCAAATGGTTAGTAGGTAGGCAACATAAAAAACTAAAAACTATGTTGTTTGGACTTGAAATGTTCATAACTTTTTAAATTACTAAAAATACTTAAGTTATAGGTTATACGCACATAACCAGGTCTCCAGTCAATATAAATAATATTATCTAAGTATAATTATTTAGCTCGTAGCTACGTAACATCTTGTGTATCGCGTATTATTTCGACGCCACAAACATAAGCGTCCGTGTTCACTGGACTTAAAAGTTTTACACCAATCACACTCTATCACTCTCATTACTCCAACTGAAGTTTATGTGATCCAAAGTGAACTGTAATCTTGCCTTTTTATGGTTTTCCGTGAGCAAGGGTTTCACAGCATGCCTCCGCGGCCCACTATGAAGAGCACAACGGACAGTGTCAAAACTTATGTCAAATAAACCAGCATAGTGGTTCGTCGGCAGAAATCTATTTTCTTCATACTCCCTTATCACGGTTTGATGCTGCAATGTGTTTTATAAGCCATGGTCTACCAGTTCTTTGATGGTGTTTCAAAGAACCCTCCTCTTCAAATCGTCGTACTCAAAGAACAACTGTTTTTCTCTGCAACAATAAAACAGAAATATATAATACCCAATAATGATTATTATGTAGTACCTATAGTACAAAAAAATAATCCAGTTTTTAATATAAAAGTGTAAAAATAAAACTACTTACGTTTACACCGGTCTCTGGCTATTTCTGACAAGTTTTTGGCTTGATTATTCAAAGCAATTATTTGAGCTATTGTAACGAAATCAATATTATAACTCGTGCTCATTTTGGTAAAATAAGTAATTCGCCTGATCATAAATAAAAACTGAACAAAAGGCACTCGAACGAGGTAATCGAAATGAACTTAGCGAACGATCAATTAAGCTGTCATAAATCTTCGATCTAAGTATTATTCATACCACATACCAATTATTTATAAATCCATATTCAACCTACCCTCTCAAGTTTGAAAAATAAAACTTAGATCAGATCAGATACCTACCTACTTATAAATTGATATTCAATTTTCACATAGTAGGTTAATAATTAGGAACAATTTTCTTTAAAAGAAACTATTAATTATAAATTGTTTGAATGTTTGAAGAGACAAAAAGAAACTACAAATATATTTTATCATATAAAGCAAAGCAACGCCATCTAATAACAGCATAATTAAATTTTGTTAGTCGTTAACTGGTTTTTACGCTAGATGGCGTCATTTCTCGCTTCATACGATTTTGTTTCTGTACCACCCATGCACTTTTGCAGCCTATTGTACACATGTTGTTATAATATGGGATTCAACGGAAATAGCAAACGGGATCCATCGGTAATACCAAAAAAATGGGATCAAAAAACGGGATCCAACGGTAATAAACGTGGCCGCACAGCTGCTGGATTAAAGTGGAACTGGGCTGGCCATATCTGTCGCATGTCGGAGCAGCAATACGCAAAAGCCACCACTCTGTGGATCCCCAATGGCAGGAAACGACTGCGCGGCAGGCCCAGAAAGAGATGGCGGGATGAGCTGAACTCCTTCTTAAAGGATTGGCCCACTATCGCGTTAGACCGGGAAAAGTGGGAAGAGAGAAGGGAGGCCTTTGCCCTGCAGTGGGACAACACAGGCTTATAATAATAATAATACTTTTCCCTGCAAAATGGTTGAGCTGGATGGTGCTGATCCACGCGTCATGTTCGTGAACGGGCGCCGTCGGTTGAGACTGGTCATCTCATAATTGCCAAGGCTTATTTTTAATCTTATTTTTTTAATTGATTCTTCGTTTGTGTTTTTTTACATTGTTCTCACATATAAGTAGAAGCAACAAGAATAATGTACCCTGGATTTTGTAAAATTCTAGATAAAAAAAAGGAATTAAAAAAATTAAAAATCCCGACGGCAACCTTTATACCAAAACTAACTGAAAAGCTAAAAACAAGCCCATTTTAAATTAAATAAAAGTTGGAAGCAGGCGGGACCCATTTGAGTTTGAAACTATAATAATGGTATGGGCCCCGCCTGCTTCCAACTTTTATGATTTTTTATACCTAATCTTTACAAAGACCACACGCTCCAAATTTCATGTCTCTAGGACTAGCGGTTTAGGCTGTGCGTTGATATATCAGTCAGTCAGGACTTTGAATGAAAGGAAGGGGCCCTTTAGGGCCGACGCCTGCCGGGTCAGCGGGATTGTCCGAAAGGGTTACCGCTACCCTGGAACATAAAGGGCTAAGGAAGGAACACGGGTGGGTTTTAGTCAGTAAGAGTCTGACACTCCCTTCCGCTCCACCCAGAGCGGGAGGCGTCATTTGATGATTTCCCACACTCAAAAAAAAAGGACTTTTAATGTTATATATATAAATAGAGACTATATAGATTTGAAATTCATAATTGCTACCATCATTATCTCACTAAACCTAGTAGCCGATTATGTCATAATAAATTTCCGTCCATCAATCAAAAAGAATGTCTAGATATATGAATCAATCATGAGATTAAATCTCTAAATTAAGATTAAACCATTCTTCTAAATATTAATCAAATCGTTGCACAATAAGTTTGAAGTATTATCTGTCTGGATATGTCATTACAGGACAAAGGCTCTTCTCATGCGGAGAAGATTGATTACCATTTATGATTTCAAACGTAGGCATAGACTATGTGACATTCTATAAGCGATAACGATGACAGAGAAGTCAAAAAAAAAAATCGACGATCGTTCGATGTCCTTCTTTACTATTGTTCGTCGAATCGTTGAGCTCCTTAAGAGCCTATACTACCTCAGCTAAAATTCACTCTTTATCTCGCTCATACGATACTGCTCGCGGACTGAGTGAGAGCGAGACAGGGTGCGGTGCTGGGCGGCAGGCAGCGTCAATAGTTTAGGTATTTGCTTTTTACAGTGAAAATAATGGTAATTATAAAAAAGTAAATAACATAAGACCTGCTTTAAAGTAAGTTCAGTTAGTATGCAAAGTTTCATAATCTAATTTGAAGTATTTTTTGAATACCAGCGGTTTATTGTTCGGGTTAGAGGTAACTTTGGATTTTTTTTCTATCGAAACATTTTTGTGGAATCGTGTTTTCGTCTAACATAAGACTTAGCATTAATCCTCAACTTTACCATATATTTATTTTAAAATTAATGGTGCAGTATTTTCGACAAAACGGAGGATCACGCTAAGCCATTTGAGGTAGTATAGGCTCTTAAGTTCTGAGTTGAGCTGCACGATTTCTGACAAATGCGTGCACTGACTGGACAGGTCCACTCAATCTGTGTGATAGTTTCCTCAAAAGACCTTCTCAGACATCGATCTACATAGTCTTCACATGATCTGACCAAGATTATGTCTGGACTTTAAAAGAGACTGTGACCTCTGAGTATTTTTCGACCTTTCTTCTCAGAGTAGTCAGATAGGAAGGAAATGTCGACCTCACCTAATTACCCGACTACAGCGAAGCAAAAAGGAGGGTTATGTTTTGACCGGTATGTATGTATGTATGTTCACCTCTTCCCTCATAACTTCTAAACTGCTTGTCATAATTAGACAAATGATGTATCGTTGAAAGCGTCTTAATCCTCCACTGGTTATAGGCTATATGACGTCACATTAAATTGAATATGGCGCCCTCTAGCGGACGTATAGTCATGGTCTAAAAAAAATTTTTTTTTAATCATACCTTGTTGGGTATCAAATGAAAGGACTTACCTAATTAGGACATTTCAAAAATATAAATAGGGATTATTTTTAAAATATGATTGAAAAGAAAGAAAGAAAGAAGAAAGAAAATACGTTTATTTGTTTGTTTTAAAGCTGGTATTGTAGTTGGCGGTGTGCCTTGGAAAGCACGTAAAGCCGTTGGTCCTGCGCCTGATCTCTCCCCGGTCGTGTCGGATTGCCGTCCCATAGGACTATGAGAGTGAGGGAAGAGGGAGTGCACCTGTGTCTGCGGACTATAACTGAAGGGCTTGGACGTCGTAGCCGAAATTCGGTCTGGAGGATTATTATTATTATTTTTTAAATGGGCTTGCTCTTAACTCTAGCCTAGGTCAAAGGTGACAGAGACAAAGTCGACGATGGAGCGAGCTTACCCAGAAGAAGCCTGTTCACTCTCACTTTGAAGAGGTTCGGGTTGTATGCGCTCGGAAAAACAGACGCAGGTAGAGAGTTCCACTATTTTGCTGTGCGCATTATAAAGGACATTTGCAAACGCTTAGTGCGAATTGGTGGAACAGCAACCAGGTAGGGATGGTAACTTGCAGTGCGCCTGGATGTCTGAAGGTAGAAGGGGGCCGGTGGAATGAGGTCGTGGAGTTCTTTTATTATTATTTACATCTCTGCGAGGAGCTTGTGCCTAAGAAATAACAGCCACATGGGTGGATCGATCTGGTTAAGCTACGCTTGCCACGGTAGGTCCGTGGATGGGTGACCATTTTTACATACCAAGACCCCTCCGTGTCTCGGAAAGCACGTTAAGCTGTTGGTCCCGGCTGTCATTCATGGAACTTTGACAGTCGTTACGGGTCGTCAGAAGCCCGAAAGTCTGACAACCAGTCTTACCAAGAGGTATCGTATTACCCAGTAACTGGGTTGTGGAGGTCAGATAGGCAGTCGCTCCATGTAAAATACTGGTATTCAGCTGCATCCGGTTAGACTGGAAGCCGACCCTAACATGGTTGGGAAAAGGCGACGCAGATGATGATTTAAACCTCTGCTTACCCTTCGGACAAGACAGGCAAGATGTTACGTTAGGTTTTATATTATACTAGCTACGCCCCGCGGTTTCACCCGCATAAGTGTCGTTCCCGTGGGAATATCGGGATAAAAAGTAGCCTATACGTGCAAGGTGCCGGCTACCTCCAAACAAAATTTTATCAAAATTGATCCAGTCGTTTGAGCGTGAAGAAGTAACAAACATATAAACACACACACTCACAAACTTTCGCCTTTATAATATTCGTGTGATAATATTTAGATTCAGATCAAACAATAAAGATATATCGAATGCATCTGACCTGACATTTTAAGTCGACCGTCCCAAGGTTTTTCTATACATTAATCATTTGTTTGGTAGCTTGTAAAACAGACAATATTTTTTTAAGTTATGATTGTGCTAACAGATGTTTATAGTCTTGCATACTTTATAGTTGTTCTAAACAAAGTATATTACAGCAGGATTTTGTAAGAATCGTAGCATAATCCATGCTTCCATACTTATAATTTTACTAGCTGCGCCCCGCGGTTTCACCCGCATAAGTTTAGATCCCGTGGGAATATCGGGATAAAAAGTATTCTATATCCTTCCCCGGGACTCAAACTATCTCTATACCAAATTTCATCTAAATCGGTTCAGCGGTTTAAGAGGCTTACTAGACCTAAGTGTCCTTGAAAAACGCATGCACACATATGCAGAATCGACGCAAACGCCATCTAACGACGACGCCCATCACAATTATGACATAAAGCATACATGAGATTTAGAAGTAACGGTTTTGTGAGATTACGCCCTAGTATTCTAATAGATGGCGCGGAAACGATGTGCAAATAAGTTAAAGATCTAACAAACAAATTATGTAGTTATGTGTGACAACATAATAAATTTTATTCGTTTTGAGTGTGACTTGAAAAACTTAAGGATGTGGGTGATTTTGAAATAAAACTGATTCAATGAAATTTAAAACATTTTTAACCGACTTCAAAAAAGGAGGTTGTGTATTCGACCCGTATGTATGTACCTATGTAATGTATGTATGTGTGTATGTTTGTATATATATTTGTAGATTTTCTAAAAAACTGATGAACCAATTTTGATCATTCTTTCACTAATGTGATCTACCTACATACTTCCAGGAAGGTTTTAGTATATAATACATTAGGTAATTATTCTTATGTAGTATGTCCGAAGTTAATATGCATAAATGTACTGCATCTCCGGCATTTCTATGCGAATTTTGATGATTCTTCAATGCACTAGTGTTAATTGAATTTTTGTGGGGTAGGTACAATTAGAAAGAAAAAGAAACAACCGACTTCAAAAAAAGCACTACAGCGTGATAAATAACTATAATTTCGGAAGTCGGTGTCAAAAAACGAAAATGCGGAACCAGCGACACCGACTTCCGAAATAAAAGTTATCACTTTGCAGTGTTTTTTTCTAAAACTATGAATTTTGGAAACATCTAAGAAAGTGCAGTCATTTCGAATAAGCTAAGTATTTTCGACTTCACGTGCAACTGTCACAGTGGCGTATGTGGACGACGTGTAGATTTGTATTTGAGAGTCCCCGGGTTCGATTCCCAAGGTTACGAAATCGAATTTTCTATTTAATGTCATTTTGAATTTTTAAATATATCTATTATATATTTTTATAAATAACTAAAAAAAAGTCTACAGGAGAAAGAAAGTCGAAAATATCAACACGGAAGTTAGGTATTTCTAATGCGCAAGTACCTACACGTTTTCTAAGCTATTACATAAATAAAAAAAATTCTGACCTAATGTTTTTATTAACAGACCGCGACTTATTGATAATGGGCATAATGAAATAGGTAACAGTTTCATCTGAAAATTGCGATGAAAATTATCAAAAGCAAGAAATTAGATTTAAAATTTATTGATTTTGTTTATAATAAACTAGCGGCCCGCCCCAGCTTAGGGTTGCCAGATGAAAATTCGATTAAGGAGGACCTATATGTCTAAAAAGGAGGATTTTCTGTAAAAAGGGAGAACATTTATAAATAAAACGATTTCTTATATAAAAATTATATAATTCACTTTTTTAAATTAAATTTTAATCATATTTTGCTGAGCTGCCGATTTTTGCAAGAAGTTCTTGGTTTTTCAACAAATAATTATGAAAATCTTCACATAACATGCTTTTTAAATTATATTGAGTAAGAATTAAAGATTTAACTGACTGAACACTTAATCTGTTCCTCTCTTTGCTCCACTGAGTATTAATCAGTGAGAAAACTCTTTCCACATTCGCGTTATGTGCGCTTATACAAAAATAAAACTCGCAGATCTTAAGCAGTTCTGAGAAACATTCAATGTTTTTAACACTTTTGAAGTAGATTGTCCACTGCTCGTGCAACTTCAAATCATAATACACTTCAGCAGAATCATCTGATTTGGATTTAAGAAATGACATTAGGTTACAAAATTGATTGTGTAGCTTAACATCGTCAATCTCTACACCTCTGATACTCAAGAACTCAATGCACGAAACCAAATCATCATATTTTAGGTTTGCGTTATCTTTCAGCAACGTCATCCACTCGAAACATTTGAAATCTTCCCAGGGTTTAATCCATTCCACCAAATAATCTTCACAAGCGTTGTAAACTCTGTAAAATTCACACGCTCGTTTGACCTTTGGCCATGCACGATGCACAAAAAAGCAAAAGGAGGACTTTTATTAGGTAAGGGAGGACGGGAGGACAAAAGATGATAAAGGAGGACATGTCCTCCCTTTGGATACCATCTGGCAACCCTACCCCAGCTTCGCACGGGTGCAATTTTTTTTTTCGAATTTCCAAAATTTTCTTTCATACAAACCTTGTCCCGGCAATACCGATCACAACAAAAAAAGAATTAGCGAAATCGGTCCAGCCCTTTTCATGTTATGTCGTGACAACGGAAAACGGGTTTTTTTTATATGAAAGGTGTAACATTATTAACGCAAGTCCTGAAAGTACTTTGTTCATAATTGACTACTGAATCGATTTCAGTAACTTTTGATGTAGGTAATCGAGGCGGGCCAATTCAGCATTAATAAAAAGAATTACTTTTAACCATATAGGTAAGTTGATATATAAGGTGTAAAAAAATTAACTGCAAGAACTTTAAGAGGCGCTTTAGACCATCGAACTGAACAACTTTCACTATGGGACCAACTCCGAAATCACGAAAAAAAAATCAGCTGTTTCATACAAAAGTTCAATATCTACTCGGCAAAAATGTATGAAACAGCTCATTTTTTTTTTCGTGATTTCAGAGTTGGTCCCATAGTGAAAGTTGTTCAGTTCGATGGTCTAAAGCACCTCTTAAAGTTCTTGCAGTTAATTTTTTTACACCTTATATTTTTGTAATCGCCTTTTAAAACCCTTTATTTTGATACCCCACTCGATAGGTTTTGAGAAAAAAAAAATTTGTGAAAACATAGTATGGCGCCAAAAATCCGCCATTTTGTTTTTTTTTTATTTTGATATACCCAGTGTCACTCTCACAGTAATGCGAATCTAACGACATCTCTCAAGCTGAAATCGATCAAGCCGTTTAGGCTACAGAGCGTGCCAAACAATTATACGTTCATGCATACATACTCTCGAAAAACATCACTCCTTCTGGCGCAGTCGGGTAAAAAGTGTCCATCATTAGCAGGTCAATAAGTTTTGAAAGGATAAGTAAGGCCCTTTACACAAATTATGCCGTGGCGGCCGGCGGCGAGTTTTGATAGATCTTATCAAAACTCGTCGCCGCGCCGCACCGCCGGCGGCGCGGCGGCGCCGTGTGTTCATACAAATCCAAGGGTGACTGATGCAGCGGCGCCGCGGCGGCGTGATGTGTAAACGGCCTCAAGGATTAGGTACTCGTACCTAACATTCATACATAATTATTATGATTTCTATTTATTATAAACACAATCAATAAAAATTACACTCTTGCTTGTGATAATTTTCATCGCAATTTTCGGATGAATCTGTGATTTCTTTATGCACATTATCAATAAGTCGCGACTCGCGGGCTGTTAATAAATTTAGGTTTTTTTTATTGTTACAATGGCTTAGAAAACGTGTAGGTACTTACGCATTAGAAGTAACTTCCGTGTTGATATTTTCGACTTTCTTTCTCCTGTGAAAGATAATTACATTGTAGACGTTTTTTTAGTTATTTATAAAAATATATTTAAAAATTCAAAATACATTTAAATAAAATTAAATCGATTTCGTATCACTGGGAATCGAACCCGGGGACCCTCGAACACAAACCTGCGCGTCGTCTACATAAGCCAATGTAACGGTTGTGTATATCGTCGAAAAAACTGAGCTTATGCGTAATAAGTGCATTTTCTTAGACTACCAAAATTCATAGTGAAAAAAAATATTCAGTAATAATAAAATGCTCTTACTTTTTAATTTCGTTCATATGTTCGGCGTTTGTTTTATATGAACGTTTTGTAGTCCTCCTAAGGGAATGTTTCACTTTATTTCCCATATTTACAAATTATATAATTGATAGCAAATTATTACGCTATTTTAACTTAAAGTATTTTATATTTACATGAAATAAAAATATTTACAGAAAGAAGATATGCAAATAGTAATAATAAACAATGAATGCATGTACAAATAAAACGTTACAAAAACAACAATCTTGACGGAAATAATGCGGCGAAAAGAGCGACACGTCCGTATAGTATCAGGCCTCGGCCGCCGGCATTATCGCTACACGGGGTGACGGGGGTTTACCGTTTACGTACACATGCGCACTTATTATGTTCGGAACTATGAATATGCTATTTACAATAAAACTATTGTTTGAACTAAAAAATTAAAACACTATTATTTTAGTATTTTGCTTGTAGAATGATCTGACAAAAAATCAGAATGATTGTATGTATATTAGTATGGTTTCTATTGTAAAAAGAAAGTTTTTAGAGGTATCTTCATGATTTTTTTCTATCGTACCAAATTAGTTGTATTATGTTTTCAAAACACTATCTATCTAAAAATTCAAAATACCTTTAAATAAAATTTAAAAAGAAAGTACGTTTTCGTAACCTTGGGAATCGAACCCGGGGGCTTTCGAATACAAATCTACACGCCGTCCACATGCGCCGGTGTGACAGATGTACGCGGAGCCGAAAATGCTTAGCTTATGCGTAACATAATGACTGCACTTTCTTAGATGTTTCCAAAATTCATAGTTTTATTGCAAAAATAAAAATATTCAGTTAAAAATAAAATGCTCATACTTTTTACTTTCGTTCATATTATGTTCGGCTTTTGTTTTATATGAACGTTTTGTAGTCCTCCTTACGGAATGTTTCACTATATTTCCCATTTATTTACAAATTATTACGCTATTTCAACTTTGTTAGGTAGTACGCGGACCGCTGCCGGGAGACACAAGTGAAACGACCGGGAGTTGGGACTAGCCGTACAATAGATGGCGCGCGCCTTGCACCCATACATAACAAACTTAAAAGTATTTTATATTTACACGAAATAAAAATATTTACGGAAAGAAGATATGCAAATAATAATAAACAATGAATTTACAAATAAAACTTAACAAAAACATAACAATCTTGACGGAAATAGTGCGGCGAAAAGAGCGACACGTCCGTATAGCATCAGGCCTCGGCCGGCAGTGTCGCTACACGGGCGTTCACGCACACATGCGCACTTTTTATGTTCGGAACTATGAATATTCGATTTACAAAAAAACTATTGTTTTAAATAAAAAAATAAAACACTATCATTTTAGTATGTTACTTGTAGAATAATCTGACAAAAAATCAGAATGATTGTATGTATATTAGTATGGTTTTTATTGTAAAAAGAAAGTTTTTTAGAGGTATGTTCATGATTTTTTTCTATCGTACCAAATTAGTTGTATTGTGTTTTCAAAACACTATCTATCTAGCATATATCCTGAAGAATATCATATATTTTTCTGATTTTGTTTACTGTAGGCGATCATATACTTTTATTGTTTCGAAAACTACCGTTTTTTTGCGTTTAGGTCCTGTAAGCCCCTTAAGCGTGAAGAGGTAACAGACAGACACACTTTCTCATTTATAATATCAACTAGCTGCGCCCCGCGGTTTCACCTGTATATGTTTCGATCCCCTTGGAATATCGGGATAAAATCTATCCTATGTCCTTTCCCAGGACTCAAACTATCTCTATACCAAATTTCATCTAAATCGGTTCAGCGGTTTAAGCGTGAAGAGGTAACAGACAGACACACTTTCTCATTTATAATATCAACTAGCTGCGCCCCGCGGTTTCACCTGTATAAGTGTCGATCCCGTAGGAATATCGGGATAAAAACTATTCTATGTCCTTTCCCGGGATTAAAACTATCTCTATACCAAATTTCATCTAAATCGGTTCAGTAGTTTAGGCGTGAAGAAGTAACAAACATATAAACACACACACACACACACTCACAAACTTTCGCCTTTATAATATTTGTGTGATATAGTATGGATTCCTAAAAAATCCATTCTCGTTAAACAAAAAATGGCGCCTACCGTGTCAAATCTCCTACCCGGATCAAACCATACACGTTACATCCTGCGGTTTTCACCAGCAGAGCTAAAAACCCATTTAAAATAATAGGCTTCTCAAATATTTATGTTGAACCAAATAGTTCGGTATTTCCTAAATAGAATGATTCATTGTTATAGATATATTTTCCTTATACGGATCTTCATAATGTTGTATGTATTGTTGGATTTTAGACATTAGTATTTTTTAACTTTTACTAACAGACTAGCTGCGCCTCGCGGTATCACCCGCGTAAGTTTCGTTTCCAAAAAAATTCTGGAGAAGGCCTACCCTTATCACCTGGGGGTATAAAAAATAGCCTACGACCTATTCTCAGACCTACCAAATATACACAAAAAAATTCATAAAATTCAATCAAGCCGTTTCGGAGGTGTTCGGTAACAAACACTGTGACACGAGATTTTTATATATAACATAATGTTATATACAATAGTAAATTATTCTGTAACTAGCAATTTACACTACTAATTTAGGTTATTTAATTTAATACCCCTCTCACTGAGAGGAGGCCCGTGTCCCAGCAATGGGAACATTATAGGCTGATTATGTTATTAATTTAATACCTAGTGCACGTTAAAGCCGTTGGTCCCGGTTGCCATTCGTGGATCTTTGACAGTCGTTACGGGTCGTCCGAAGCCCACAAGTTTGACTAGAGTCCGCGCAAGATAGTCTGCGCGCGACCGACGACGTTTGACTTCAAGATTATATCCCTGCTAGCACTTTAAGGCGGTACCCCGACCAAATAACCTTGTGCATTCGCGACAGAGACAGAGAGCGACACGACTTCCTCGTACGAAAGGGATGCAGCGTACCCTGCGCACGCCCCTTTATCATAAAATTCGCAACATTTTTGGAATTATTTTAATAAAAAAGAATAGCGATCTTTTTAAATAAATTAAAACATGGTTTATTTAGATTTTTAAATTATCTATCCATTGGTGAAATCCTCAAATTAATAGAACGTCAACTTTAGCAAGAGATGCATGCAATCAATAATTTTAGTCACTTTTTAGGGTTCCGTAGCCAAATGGCAAAAAACGGAACCCTTATGGATTCGTCATGTCTGTCTGTCTGTCTGTCTGTCTGTCTGTCTGTCTGTCTGTCTGTCTGTCTGTCTGTCCGTCCGTCCGTATGTCACAGCCACTTTTTTCCGAAACTATAAGAACTATACTGTTGAAACTTGGTAAGTAGATGTATTCTGTGAACCGCAGTAAGATTTTCACACAAAAATAGAAAAAAAACAATAAATTTTGGGGTTCCCCATACTTACAACTGAAACTCCAAAAATTTTTTTTCATCAAACCTGTACGTGTGGGGTATCTATGGATAGGTCTTCAAAAATGATATTGAGGTTTCTAATATCATTTTTTTCTGAACTGAATAGTTTGCGCGAGAGACACTTCCAAAGTGGTAAAATGTGTGTCCCCCCCCCTCTAACTTCTAAAATAAGAGAATGATAAAATTAAAAAAATATATATAATGTACATTACCATGTAAACTACCAGCGAAAATTGGTTTGAACGAGATCTAGTAAGTAGTTTTTTTTTAATACGTCATAAATCGAAAACCGCAATTTACCTTTCACAAAGTTACAACGAACTACAAGAACTTTTATATTATGTTACTTGCTGCTACGGAACCCTTCATGGGCGAGTCCGACTCGCGCTTGGCCGGTTTTTTTAAAAGGAGATTTTAATGAAAGTCAAAGTCAAAGCATTTATTTCAAATAGGCACATAAAAGGCACTTTTGAACGTCAAAAATTATCTTAAAATAGAATTGATTCTAGTCGCCCATTCCAAAAGGTAGTTTTCGTATGGGGAAGAACGGGCAAGAAACTCCACCGTTACTCTTTTAAAATGTTTTAGGTACAATATTTTGCATGGGTACATTAATTATATAATAACATGTGAGGACGATGCACCTACAATAAAATTACTATATCACAATAGGTAAAAGAATTAAAAACGAAACCATGACATATAAATTAATAATCTGCTAGATACATGGTGCTCACATATTTACAAACATGGTACAAGCAAAACGATTTTAATTAAAAGACAAAATATAAGTAATAAGTCAGGGTGTGAGTAATAAATGTAAAAAAAAAGAATAAAAAAATTTACAATTAAATTAGCAACCAGTTTGATTTTGTCTAGACTCTAGATTGTCCTATGGAGCAGGACCAGCATGTTTCCAAGCGTTCTTATCTTGGATATAATCTTCTAATTTATAGTATGCTTGTTTACAAAGTGTACGTTTAATGTGAGTTTTAAATTTTCTTTCATTTAATTGCAATATATCACAAGGTATTTTATTGTAACATTTAACACAGTACCCCATAAAAGATGTATGTACTTTGGCTAATCTGAAAAATGGTTGATGTATTTTATCTTTATTTCTTGTATTAAAGTTATGTCTATCGCTTATTTTATTAAAAAGGTGTAGATTTTTTCTTACATTCATAATATAATATAATTATATAAGTAACATATAAAAACAAATAATAACGTGCAATGTGATGATAGGATATCGAACATTAATAATGTGCTTTCAGATGTAGTTTATTTCTCATAATTATTGAGTTAATAGCCTCTGAATAACGAAGAAAAACGTGGTTTTGGTTGGGGTACCGCCTTAATCACCTTCGGCATAATGATGGCAATTATTTACATTAGAAAACACGGAACACACCACACTCTCTTGTCACCCGAAATAAACGTCCAGATAGCGGCAAACGCCTATTTTTTATTTCGTCCGCGCGCTGGCTTATTTTGCGCGCTTTCTACCAGTCTTATCAAGGGGTTTCGTATTACCCAGTAACTGGGTTTTGGAGTTCAGATAGGCAGTCGATCCATGTAAAATACTGGTATTCAGCTGCATCTGGTTAAGCTGGAAGCCGACCCCTCCATAGTTGGGAAAAGATAGGCAGATTTAAACTCCAAACGGCTGGTTGACACTTCCCGTGACCCAAGGGCTGGCTTTTACCTTGGCCAGATGCTAAGCATTGCCATACAACGTGGTAATGCCGCCAGTCTCTTGGGTACATTACCAGTCGACAGCGATATGGGGGAATATTTCGACGACGTATTATATTTGTTTGTTTATAGGTTTAGTTAGGTTAGGATATTTACTATCCATACTAACTACTATTATAAATGCGAAAGTGTGTCTGTCTGTCTGTTTGTTACCTCTTCACGCTTAAACCGCTGAACTGATCTAGATGAAATTTGGTATAAAGAGTCCCGGGAAAGGACATAGGATAGATTTTATCCCGATATTTATTTATTTATTAAAACTTTATGCACAAGTAAAAAATACTGTACAAAGGCGGACTTCATGCCTGAGGCATTTTCTACCAGTCAACCTTAGGGTGATGCAGAGACAAAACATGGCAGGTGCAACATACAGGTTAACTAGCTAGGAAATGACTATAAAATACAAGAATATATACATAGATACATACATATAAACCAAATGAACGATATTCCCACGGAATCGATACTTCTGCGGGTGAAACCGCGGGGTGCTGCTAGTATTTTTATAGTTTGTTAGTTTATTTAGTATTGGCACATTGATCGATCATAAATGAGGACCACGTAGATTTCAGAAAATGTCTATATATTTCTGTTTACCTGCGACATTCCTTCTTGGTATTGTTAGATAATAGCCACTCGTTCATCTTTCGTTTCGATATTTTAATATATTATAATCCTTTCTTAATAGGGTATAAAAAATGAGCATTTTAACACAATACTTTTGAAGATGTAGTCTAGAGCGGTATACAAGGTGTTACAAATAAAAATGGATATTCATTCGCAAGAACGTGTTTGTAATTTCACCGGTCAAGCGGCGCGCGTCGCCCATTGGCAACGAAACAATAGAAAATCAATTGTGTCTCATTAGCGGAGCTTGACAGATTAAATACAAGGTGTAATTTAAATAACGGAGAACCTGAAAAGATTGTACTTATTATGAATAACTTTTACTATGGGATCAACCTTAAAATCGCGATGAAAAAACCCCTTATTCCATCACTTGCTCGTTTAGTCGGGACAACCACAACCCAGTTACTGGGTAATTCGATACCCCTTGGTCAGACTGGTTGTCAGACTTTAGGGCTTGCGACGACCCATAGCGACTGTCAAACATCAACGAATTACAGCCGGGACCAACGACTTAATGTGCTTTTTGAGACACGGAGGGGTCTCGGTACGTGAAGATGGTCACCCATCCACGGAGCAACTGCGGCAAGCGTCGCTTAACCTGATCAATCGAACCGTGCGGCTGTTATTTCTTAGCCACAAGCCCTTCCAACTAACTGCTTACCATCCGTTTCAAATAAGAAGAATTGATGTTAAAAACATACATACATACGGGTCAAATACAGAACCTCCTTTTTTGAAGTCGATTAATAAAAAATCATGAGTTTTTCATTTAAATCATAATTGTATAGGCAATTCTAATATTGTATAGCCAATTTTAAAACAATTAGTAAACGATCTATAATTCTAATTCGTGAGATAGGTATGCCAAACCAAGAAATATTTAAAACTAGCTGCGCCCCGCGGTTTCACCCGCATATGTGTCGATCCCGTGGGAATATCGGGATAAAAACTATCCTATGTCCTTCCCCGGTACTCAAACTATCTCTATACCAAATTTCATCTAAATCGGTTTAGTAGTTTAGGCGTGAAGAAAAGACAGACAGACAGACAGAGTTACTTTCGCATTTATAATATTAGTTTGGATTATACCAACAGAATTTACAACCACATCCTGTATTCGTAAGCTGTTGGTTAAATGTCAAAAACGTGGTCCTCTGACACGTGACTTAGCTTCAAGCTACCGTGGTAGTTATAACTTAACATCACGCCTATAAAACTTGAAGAGGCAGGCAGAAGCGTTTAAGGCGACAGCGATGTTTTTCTTTACCGTTTTGAGAGCAGTGGTGATGAAATAAATAACATGAATCACACACACACACACACTCACAAACTTTCGCCTTTATATTAGTGTAATAAACCCAGCGTCATACACAGTGGCGGATTTACCAATAGGCTGAGTAGGCTGGAGCCTAGGGCGGCAGATTTTAGGGGCGACAAATTATGGGCTAACATTTTTTTAAATGTCTTACTGAAATTAAACAGATTAATATTTGTATACCTACCATGTTTTTTGGAAATAATGCTCAAATTCAGGCTTCTACCGTAGATTTTCTCACAGTTGCCGATCTTTACAAATCTCTTTGCAAGTTTTTCGTAGCTGATGAACGAGAACATTTTAAGTATTTTAAAGAAAAGGCGAAGCAGTATACAAAAGACATGGGACGTTATTGTACAGGTCGGTAGGGGCGGCAGAGTTTGAATGGCCTACTGGCGGCAAATGTGTAAATCCGCCACTGATCATACAAGACAAAGTTCAAATTCCATAATTTTATCTACCAACGATTTTTGAGGCCCTTTTCAAACAGTTACTCAAAACTCAACCTAAAATCTTAGCAATAAAATACAAAATGCTGAAGTATATAGTTGTGTAATTGGTGTTTAGTAATACCTAACCAATAATTGCTCCGGTGCACTACACTACGGTAATCTGAATTAATAGAATAATAATTACCTTAATTAATTAGATGATCATGTATAATACCAGAGGGACAATTCTCGTAATTTTAAGAACGTTCACAGTCTGATCTCAGTCTCAATCTGTCAAAAATACCTCTAAATTTCCTAGATTTTGACAAGTTTTTGACATTTGTTTGTCGCCGAGATGAGACTGCGACTAGATTTTGAACGTTTTAAATTATGAGAGTTGGTCTTCTGATATATTCAAAACTGGGATCCAACGAAAATAAATCGTTGGAATGTAGGTAACATTTCTGATATATGAATTCAAGTAGGTATAGGTATCATAATTTTCTTTTTGGAGGGGCTCCGGCTTAGTAATAACAGCCGCACGGGTCGATCGATCAGATTAAGCTCACCGCGGTCGGTCCGTGGATAGGTGACCATCTTTACATACCTAGAGCCTTCCGTGCCTCGGAAAGCACGTTAAACTGCATTCGATTCGTTTTCAATCTTCGTAAGTATGACCATGTTTCTGAGCACCGGCGGCTTTTAAAATGGTTACCCATTCGCCAGCGCAGAGAGTTGAGGGCGCTGACTACGTTGTTCTCTATTCTTGACAAACCCACTGCTCCTTCTTACATGACTTCCCAAATTCAATATTTATGCTCTGCCCATGCTAAAAATCTTCGTTCCACCAACAATCGAATTCTACGATGTCCTTCTCACCGTTCTGGTTTCATTCATTCTTCTTTCTTTGTCCAGGCGGTCTTTCTATGGAATGCGCTCCCTCTGAACATCAGGACGGCAACCAGTCGGTTATCTTTTAAAGTGAAGGCACGTGAACATATTCGGCAGAAGTTGGCTGTAACATCCCAGCGCTGATTTGCTGGATTCGTTTTCTCTTCTACCGATCATTTCTCCCCTAAGAGTTCATTTGGTTTATATGTATGTATGTATGTATCTATGTATATATTCTTGTATTATTAGTATTTTATAGTCATTTCCAAGCTAGTTATTCTGTATGTTGCACCTACTGTGTATTGTCTCTGCATCACCCTAAGGTTGACTGGTAGAAAATGCCTCAGGCATTAAGTCCGCCTTTGTAGGTACAGTATTTTATTACTTGTGCAGAAAGTTTTTAATAAATAAATAAACTGTTGGTCCCGGCTGTCATTCGTGGATCTTTGACAGTCGTTACGGGTAGTCAGAAGCCCGAAAGTCTGACAATCAGCCTTACGAAAGGGTATCGTTACCCAGTAACTGGGTTGTGGAGGTCAGATAGGCAGTCGCTCCATGTAAAATACTGGTATTCAGCTGCATCCGGTTAGAATGGAAGCCGGCCCCAACATAGTTAGGAAAAGGCTCGACAGATAACAGATTGCATTACATAATTTTCGTTTTGAAAAAAAAAGATGGTTTACTAAATGCATTGTCTTTTGAATCTATGGGAGATCTTAATTATCTTAATGACACTGACTTCATCAAACGGACACAGCAGTAACGGTCGTTGACACCTCATCAGGTTGTTAAAACAATTAACAGTTTTAATTGTTTTATTATACGGATTTATATTTGTTTCAAAGCTAGCGTAGTAGAAAATGAGTCATTTTTTGTCATACAACGTACTTACGTGGGGATTGGAGGGTATTCGAGGAAAAACCGCTGTTATAATGCGGTTATTTAAAGGTTGGCAAATAAAGTAATAAAAAATAAGTTTAAAAACTAAAACCCGACTACTGAAAAGGATGAAACAAGAAAGTACCTTCCCGTGGTCGCATGCCGCTGTACTAACATATTATAAGCTATGGTAGCATGCGACCACGGGAAGGTACTTACTTTTGTGTTTCATCCGTTTCAGTAGTCGGGTTTTAGTTTTTAAACTTTTTTTTTATTATTTTGGGGCTTATTTCAGTAATATTTATATTTTTGAAATGTGCTAATTAAGCTCTTTCATTTGATACCCAACACGGCATGAAATTTTTTTTTTTTTATCATGGCATTGTGTCCGCTACCAGCGGACGATCAAGACACTTCCAACGATACCTAATTTTTCTAATTATGACAAGGAGTTTAGAAGTTATGAGGGAACAGATGAACATACATACATACCGGTCAAAATCATAACCCTCCTTTTTAACCGACTTTAAAAAAGGAGGTTCTGTATTCGACCCGTATGTATGTATGTATGTATGTATGTATGTATGTTTGTATGTCCGCGATTATCTCAAAAACTACTGAACCGATTTTGATAATTCTTTCATGAGTGTGATCTACATACTTTCAGGAAGGTTTTAGTATATAACACATTAGGTAATTATTATTATGTACGAAGTTATATGCATAAATGTACTGCATCTCCGGCATTTTTATGTGAATTTTGATGATTCTTCGAGTCGTGTCTTCAATGCACTAGTGTTAATTGAATTTGTGTGGGGTAGGTACAACTAAAAAGTGAAAAATAAAAACTTTTTTACAAAAAAAACAACCGACTTCAAAAAAAACACTACAAAGTGAAAAATAACTTTAATTTCGGAAGTCGGTGTCAAAAAACGAAAATGCTGAAGCAACGACACCGACTTCCGAAATTAAAGTTATTTTTCACTTTGTAATGTTTTTTTTGAAGTCGGTTGTTTTTTTTGTAAAAAAGTTTTTGCTTCGCCGTAGTCGGGTAGAAAGATGTTATTATGACATCACAAACAGACACTTCAATCTTATTTATTTGTATATAAAACTAGATGAGGTGGTATTACTTCTCCAAAAATAGCTCCTTCACAAAAAGCTACCACTTCGTGCTAAACATTTCTATAAAATCAAACAAGAATAATTTAAAATCATTATTTACATATTCGGAAACAGCACAAAAAAACGCAGTATACTGAGCAAAGTCGAGTATTTAGAAAAACACTTCTAAAGTAGTAAGAAACGCCGAAAAACCAACATATACAATGGGTCATAAAACTCTTGGATTTCTAATTACTTCACACCTTAGTGATTACGGGTATTACAGTATATAATATAAGTAATCAGGAAATTACCGAATGAATCATTCCTGCTCATCTTATAGTTAGAAAAACCGTTTTTTTTACTGTTTTTTCCCCAGTTTCTGTAGTTGTTTGGTCAGAAGACCAGGCTCACGTGCCAGCCGCCGCGGGAGACGCTCTGGGCGTCGGGAGCCGCGTGACGACTCCCGGCCACCGTAGGCGCGGGTCTGCGGACGGAGAGTAATGGGTAGCTCACCGTCCGATCAGGACCAGGCCCGTGCCGGACGGCGCGTACGTGTTCCACGCGCGCCTCTAAGAGGTGTCAGCAAAAAGGAAAGCCGAAGCCTGCCGCGGGTGCGGGATTGTTCGAAAGGGTTACTGCTACCCCGGAACATAAAGGGCTAAGGAAGGAACACGGATGGGTTTTAGTCAGTAAGAGTCTGACACTCCCTTCCGCTCCACCCAGAGCGGGAGGGGTCATTTGATGATTTTCCATCCATAAAAAAAGAAGGCCAATTCCAATTCCTGTTCTAGTCGCAATCTAGTGCGCAGGTGTGTGCGCAAATTCAGGTGTACTCTCATAGTCCGATGGGACGGCAATCCGACACGACCGGGGAGAGGTCAGGCGCAGGACCAACGGCTTTACGTGGGGATCCCTTCTTTTCGCATAATACTCTTTTTCCTAATATACTTTGGCATAACTATTTTGGTATAATTTGTTTTGTCGTAATAATGCTTTGCCATATTTTTTTTTGCATACAGTTTATGTTGGCATAATTATCTTGAAGGCTAATTTGTTTTGGCATAAATTTAATTCGTATAATACTGCACAACATCAGGGGCAGGGGGGGGATTAGGAGATACAAAAGTATGCCAAGTCATATTAGGCCTTAAAATTTTATGCAAATGGATAGGGAACCCGTTACGTGCTACCCGAGGCACGGGAGTATTAAACCGCCAACTTCCGAACTCCGGGTTGTTACTAAGAAATTCCTAATTGAAACTCAAACTCAAAGCATTTATTTCAATTAAACCATATACAGGCACTAAGTCAGTCAGTCAGAAAAAATGAAGTTAGTTGCCCATTCCAAAGCGCAGGTACCTATGGAGAAGAACGGGCAAGAAACTCCATGGACACTCTTTTAAATCAAAATAATGTGGTTACAAAGTCTTGGTTACATCATTCATGTTAAAAATTATACATGTGAGAACGATGCAGAACGTTAAAAGCGTCCATAATGAAAAGATGAGAAAAAACAACAATTCAAATAATAAATTAAAATAAGCCATGGCAGCAAAGAGATGACCAGTCCCTACTGACGGCGCCCGATCACGAACATGACGCATGCATCAGCACCATTCTTGAAAACCCAATAAAAACCCATTGAAAACCCAATAACACTTTGCCCGACCCGGGAATCGAACCCAGGACCCCGCTCAGCAGTCGCGCTTGCGACCACGAGACACTTTTTCAAGAACTATACCTCAGAATATCAGGACGGTAACCAATCGGTTCACATTTAAATTCAAAGCCCGAGAACACATACACAAGAAGTTGGCAGATTCGTCTCAGAACTAAGTTGTTGTAAGGTTTCTTATTTATGTCTCATAACTATTTTTTTAATATATATATATTGTTGTACATATGTATGTATATATGTATTTATTCATATATCTTAGTTATACTTAATTTTTTTTTCTTTCTGTTATTGCACCTACTGTGTATTGTCTCTGCATCACCCTAAGGTAGACTGGTAGAAAATGCCCAAGGCATTAAGTCCGCCTTTGTACAGTTTTTACTTGTGCATAAAGTTTTAATAAATAAATAAACTATAATATAACCTTTTTACAATCATTGCAATATAGATGATTGGATACCTAATATTTTGCTTCGTATATATCGCAAATCTATTAGCTTCTATTAGCTTTTATAGATTTCACATAAAATTATTGATTTATGGAAAGATAAGTTGATATTTTTAAGTGTTTTTATACCAAAATGGAAATGTTGAGATAATTTTATAATATTTATGATTTCGAGCCAAAGATCAAACTTCAAAATCGCGCAACAGACTATCAGTAGCAATGGGTTTCATTTTGACAGTTCAACAAAATTCATTGCGTTATTTATGTTGTTGATCAGATGAATTATTCAAACATATGAAGCAATAGATTAGGATTTTTTTTTTCAAAATCTTTCGGAATGTGGAAAAAGTGGGATGCTGGTTGCAATTTAAATGCCAGTGTCAAAATAACAATTTGAACCAAAACCAGTCCAATTAGAGTCGCGCGCATGCTCGTGCACTTGCAGTGAGCACGTCGGCCACGCGAGCCTCTCCGTCTGTGCCGGGCTGCAGGTTCATCACGCGCCCGAGTAGCCATCGATTGGGACTTGGGAGGGCTTCGCAATTTATCACCCTTAAGTAGGCATGCCTACTCAAATAACCACACTTTTGACCTCATTTTTTTTTCTGATCAGAAAACCAGGCCAGGTCTAGTCTAGACTAGACCTGGCCTAGTGCCTACCTATTCTGAAAACCAATGCCCGCCACTGGGAGGGACCTTGGTCATCCTTTAGGTATCAGCACCATCTCGCCCAGCTGCAATTGTTCTTCAAGTTTTCGCCACTTCTGTCGTTTTTGCAGCTCTGCAATATATTCTTTATAAAATCTTTTCCAGAAGTGGTTTTTCAATAGCTGCAGCAGCATTGTCTTTAACCTGTGGTACAGGAAGCAACGCTACGGTCCGTCCAATCAAAAGCCCCTTTTTTTTTGGATGGGAAATTATCAAATAACTTCTACCGCTCTGGGCGGAGCGAGAGGGCGTGTCAGACTTACTGACTAAAACCCACCCGTGTTCCTTCAGTTGCCTGTGCCAGGGGCCACGGTATCTCTTTCGAACAACCCGCCACCCCGGCAGGCTTCGGTCCTGGTAGACCCGTCAGTTAGTGCTGACATCTCTTTGAGGCGCGCGTGGAACACAACGCGCCGTCGACCCGGGCCTGGTCCTCACCGGACGGCGAGCTGCCCATTGCTCGCCGTCCGCAAGCCCGCGCCTACGGTGGCCGGGAATCGGCTATCGATTCCCGACGCCCAGGGCGTCTCCTGCGGCAACTAGGGCGCGAGGGCGCAAAGATTGGCTCTCCCTCATGCGCTCCGCCTCCTCCTTGAAAGAAAAGAGCCCCTCAGTAGTGATTAGCGACCCAAACATTTTTGACGTTTGAACTTAGGTACTTAATTTTAATCATCGTTTATAAATAAACCCCTTTAAGTTTCGTAGTTATCAGCGCCTTAGCGGTTGATGTCCGCTCCGTGCCTCGGAAGGCACTGATGGTCCCGGGTGTCATTCTTGGATCTTTGACAGTCGTCACGAGTCGTCAGAAGCCCGAAAGTCTGACAGCCAGTCTTACCAAGGCGTATCGTGTTACCCAGTAACTGGGTTGTAGACGTCAGATACGCAGTCGCTCCATGGAAAATACTGGTATTCAGCTGCATTCGGTTAGACTGCAAGCCGACTCCAACATAGTTGGGAAAAGGCTAGGCAGACTGACATCTTACCTGTTTTGTCGGTCAGATATACTTATAGAACTTACCACCAGTACACCGAGCGAAAATACGTTTTCACGCCAAAATCTGTTTTCTCCAACAAAACACTTAGCGAAAAAAAAAAAAAAGAAATATTAAAAAAAAATAAGTTTAAAAACTTCAACGGCTCGTGAGGGATTTGAACCCCCGACCACCACTTTTATGCACTTAAACGGGCGCTCTAACCACTGAGCTAACGAACCTGTGAGGAGGACGACGAAATGGCTGCCAGTATCGACTGGTGACGTCACCTTAACAGGAATGTCCTTAGCTTGCATTGGTATTGAATTATGTAGCAGGAACTAGTCAATGGCGCCGATGCCCTTGTTCACAAACTAAACTAAATTTAAGTTCAGTGCATCTTTTTCTTTCTATTTCATTAAGAAAAGGACAGAAGAAAAATATTAGTTTAGTCCTGTCAAATCAAGGTACTCCATAGACAAGTTTAGACGCGATTAAAAAATTGGCTACTAAAAATACGAAAAAAAACTGTATCGTGCTGTCTTTGTCTCTTTAAGTTAAAAGGAAATGCGGGTAGTCATTTCTCCATAGAAAAGCTCTCGCCTGTTTTTTAACCGACTTCAAAAAGAAGGTTCTGTATTCGACCCGTATGTGTGTATGTTTGTATGTCCGCGATTTTCTCAAAAACTAATAAACCAATTTTGATAATTCTTTCACTGATGTGATCTACATACTTTGAGGAAGGTTTTAGTATATAAAACATTAAGTAATTATTCTTATGTACGAAGTTATATGCATAAATGTACTGCATCTCCCGCATTTCTATGCGAATTTTGATGATTCTTCTAGTCGGTGTCTTCAATTCTTCATTGCATTAGTTTTAATTGAATTTATGTGGGGTAGGAACAACTAAAAAATGAAAAATAAAAACTTTTTTTACAAAAAAAAAAAACAACCGACTTCAAAAAAAAAAACACTACAAAATGATAAATAACTTTAATTTCGGAAGTCGGTGTCAAAAAACGAAAATGCGGAACCAACGACACCGACTTCCGAAATTAAAGTTATTTATCACTTTGTAGTGTTTTTTTTTTAAGTCGGTTGTTTTTTTTGTAAAAAAGTTTTTATTTTTCACTAGCTTCTGCCCGCGACTTCGTCCGCGTGAAATTCATACTTTCCTCTAAAAATTTCGAAAATATATGTAGGTATAATCTTTATCATTTATTTAGATAAATAAGTATTCGGGCCAATTTTTTAGTTTATAGATCAAAGGAATCAGATTTTTCAAATAAACTGTATCCCGGCTTTTCACCCCCACAGGGGTGGAATTTTGAAAAATGTTCGTGATGTGTTCATAACTTGACTCAAAGACCTATACCTATTTTCGAGTTAATGGATAGAAGCAGTAATATCCACCCCTTAAACTTTATTACTTACCATTTCCCACCTTGGTAGGAGTCGATTTTTGAAAAACCCTAAAACACATACTTATTTTATTTTTTGTTTTAGTAGTACCGAGTTTCGAGTTAATCCGACAGCGGGTTACATATTTTTCTAACCTATCAACTTTGTCACCCCCTAAATCCTCTGTAAGGGGTTTTTTTCAAACTAAAAGGTTCAATCTTTATTATTTACTGACCCAAATATTGCCAAGTTTCATGTTTATCAAATAAATAAATAAGATTTTTCATATAAACTGTATCACCGCTTTTCACCACGACAGGGGTGGAATTTCGTAAAATCGTTTGGGATGTGTTCATTACTTGACTCAAAGATTATTTGTACCAATTTTCGAGTTAATCAAACCACGCAGTAAAATCCTCCCATGTAAAATTAACTACCCCTTTTCACCCCGTTAAGGGTAGATTTTCGTAAAACCCTGATACACGTTATTCTTTACTTATGGTCTTAAGTATAAATACCGAGTTTCGAGTAAATTGGACCACGCGTTAAAATTCTTCCATACAAATTTTGACGCCCTCAATCCCCCTTTAGGAGGTAGTTTAGAAAAACAAAAATTGCCAAACTTCATAATTTACTTATATAAGTATTCGTGCCAAGTGTCATGTTTATTAACCAAAGGAATAAGATTTTTCATATACACTGTATTCTTGCTTTTCACCCCCATAGGGGTGGAATTTCGAAAAATTGTTTGAGATGTGTTCATTACTTGACTCAAAGATTATTTATACGAACTGTTGAGTTAATCAAGCCACACATTAAATTCCTTTCCTGTATAATTAACTACCCCTTTTCACCCCGTTAGGGGTAGATTTTTGGGAAACCCTGATACCTACACGTTATTCTTTGTTTTTGGTCTATAAATACTGAGTTTTGAGGTAATCGGACCACGCGTTAAAATTCTACCATACTTTTGACGCCCCCAATCCCCCTTTAGGAGGTAGTTTAGAAAAACAAAAAATGACAAACTTTATAATTTACTTTTATATTGAGTATTCGTGCCAAGTTTCATGTTTATTAACCAAATGAATAAGATTTTTCATATACACTGTATTCCCGCTTTTCACCCCCATAGGGGTGGAATTTCGAAAAATTGTTTGGGAGGTGTTCATTACTTGACTCAAAGATTATTTATACGAATTTTTGAGTTAATCAAGCCACGCATTAAAATCCTTCCTTGTATAATTAACTACCCCTTTTCACCCCGTTATGGGAAAGTTTTTGGGGAAACCCTGATACACGTCATTCTTTGTTTTTGATCTTAAGTATATATACTGAGTTTCGAGGTAATGGGACCACGCGTTAAAATTTTTCCATACAAATTTTGACGCCCCCAACCCCCCTCTAGGGGGTAGTTTATAAAAAAAAAATGCCAAACTCCATAATTTACTTAGATTAATATTCGCGCCAAGTTTCAAGTTTATTAACCAAGTGAATAAGATTTTTCATATAAACAGTATTCCCGCTTTTCACCCCCATTGGGGTGGAATTTCAAAAAATTATTATTATTAATTATTTATGCCAATTTTCGAGCTAATCAAGTCACGCAGTAAAATCCTCCCCTGTGAAATTAACTACCCCTTTTCACACAGTTAGGGGTAGATTTTCGAAAAACCCTGACACACGTTATTCTTTATTTTTAGTCCTTAGTATAAATACTGAGTTTCGAGTTACTCGGATAGCGCGTTAAAATTCTTCCATACCAATTTTGACACCCCCATTACCTCTTTAGGGGGTACTTTAGAAAAACGAAAAATGCCAAACTTCGTTTTTTACTTGGATAGGTATTCGTGCAAAGTTTCAAGGTTATTAACTCAAGGAATAAGATTTTTCATACAAACAAAATCCCCCCTTTTCACCCCCTTAAAGGTTGAATTTCCAAAAACCCCTTCTTACTGGATACCTACTTTTCACAAAGAACACACCCTCCAAAATTCATGTCCCTAGGACCAGCGGTTTAGACTGTCCGTTGATATCTCAGTCAGGTCGTTCATACCCCTTTGGGGGTGAAATTATCAAAAACGCTGAGACACGTATAAATTAATTTTCAATCGTCAGCCTAAGCACAAAATTTGAAGATCCTAACTTTTAATCTGACGGACTTTCATACACAACTTCATCCCCCTTTTTAGCCCTTTGGGGGTGGAATTATCAAAAACGCTGAGACACGTGTAAATTTATTTTCAATAGTCAGCCTAAAAACAAAATTTGAAGATCCTAACTTTAAAACTGAGGGACTTTCATACAAACTTTCATCCCCTATTTGACTGCCTTAGGGGTTGAATTTTGAAAAATCCTTTCTTATTCCTTGTCTACATTATAAAGGGAACCACTGTGTAAAATTTCAGCTTTCTAGGTCTAAGGATTTGGGCTGGGCGTTGATGAGTCAGTCAGTCAGTCAGTCAGTCAGTCAGTCAGGCCTTTTGTTTTTAACCGACTTCAAAAAAAGGAGGAGGTTATCAATTCGACTGTATTTTTTTTTTTTTTTTTTTTTTTTTTATGTTTGTTACCTCATAACTTGCGACTGGGTGAACCGATTTTCATGATTCTTTTTTTATTTGAAAGCTGGTGCTTCCCGTGTGGTCCCATTGTCACCATTTCAATATCTGATGATGGGATCTTAGAGAAATCGAGAGCAACCCTCAAATTTTATAGGCTCACTTATTGTTTTTCGCATATTTTATGAAGTATCTTGTGTATTTGCGTATGGTTGTCACCATCTCAGGTAGCTGGGCTGATGATGGAAGGTACAACTCCTTAACAGTAAGAAGTTACTCGAACAGGCAAGGACTGTTTTAGTAAATTGTTTTGATGTTTGATAGGGCATTTGCCACATTTGGTCTCATGATCATCAAGTCATGACCTGATGCTGCAGTCAGGATAGTCTGCAGAGTACCTAACTCCTCGACAACTAACAGCAGATATATCGTGTTTAGGCTCATTGAAAAGGGCTCGATGTGTGGATAAACGTACTGTTAATGAGGAACACCGAAATACATAAAGACCTGATGCTGAAGCCAGGAGCATCAGAAAAAGTACCAACCTTGAAATTACAGCACCGTAGTTGTGTTTGGGCTCATTTTAAACAGGACTAAATTTTAAGTTCAATGCAATGTTGACATAAGTCTGACCTGATGCTGCAGCCAGGATTATCAGCATCTAGTCTAAAAACATCAGGTCAGGATTTGATGATGAGATCCTGGAGAAATCGAAGGAACTCTTCAAATATTATAGGCACACCTATAGCGATTTCGGTATTTTTTATAGTAACTCGTGCATTTGCTCTCGGAAAGCACTATTTGGTGAAGTGGAACTGATGATGAAGACCACAGATGGCCACCGGAACCACTCAATAATATCTAAGTATTTCACGGGTTGCGATTCGATTACTTTAATATGGTTGCTAAGCAATTTATACTCATCACAATGTGAATGGTGATATGGAGCTGATGGTGGACCTGGAGAACTCCTCAACAATTAACTTCACTGCATCGGGAAAAGCAATATTTTGTTTGTAAAAGGCAATGATCACTAGGCTATTGTAACTTAGATAAATTATAAGCAGACCCACTAAAAAGCGTGAAATAAAAACTTTTTAAGAAAAAAAAACCGACTTCCAAAAAAACACTACAAAGTGAAAAATAACTTTAATTTCGGAAGTCGGTGGCAAAAAACTAAAATACAGATCCAAAGACACCGACTTCCGAAATTAAAGTTATTTTTCACTTTGTAGTGTTTTTTTGGAAGTCGGTTTTTTTTTCTTAAAAAGTTTTTTATTTATATAGATTTTTAAGTTGTAGGTACCTACCCCACACAAATTCAATTAAAACTAGTGAATTGAAGACACCTACTAGAAGCATCATCAAAATTCGCATAGAAATGCCGGAGATTCAGTACATACTTCGTACATATAAATAACTAGCTGCGCCCCGCGGTTTCACCCGCATGAGTCTCGATCCCGTGGGAATATCGGGATAAAAACTATCCTATGTCCTTTCTCAAGTTCCAAACTATGTCTGTACCAAATTTCACATAAATCGGTTCAGTAGTTTAGGCGTGAAGAAAAGACAGACAGACAGACAGAGTTACTTTCGCATTTATAATATTAGTTTGGATTACCTAATGTATTACATACTAAAACCTTCCTGAAAGTATGTACCTAGATCACATTAATGAAAGAATTATCAAAATTGCTTCACTAGTTTTTGAGAAAATCGCGCACATACATACATACGGGTCGAATACAGAACCTCCTTTTTTGAAATCGGTTAAAAATAGTCACCCATCCACGGACCGACCGCGGCAAACATAGCTTACCCTGGGCGGCTGTTATTACTTAGCCACAAGTTTAAATCACTTCCGTATTACAAACAGTTATTGTGTCTGCTACATCCACTTTGTCTCCTTAAAGAATCACATAATGACCTCTTACGGCAATAGGTAATCTGGACACATGATTCTAATTATATTTCTGCAGAAAAACTGTAATTAATGACTATTGTCAATAAAAAGATAGTTCACTTTGCGTTGGAGGCTTTAAATCAGCGGATTTATAAGCGACTACACGGATTAGCGGGGGTAATCTCCGAAACTACTTACTCAGCCGATTTCAAAGTGGCACTCCGGGAGTGCCGACAGAAATAAAAACTTGAACAATTACGTGTGTATTTCTTGAATCGTCATATAAACAAAACACACATCACTCACTGACATATCGGAAATACATTAAAACCGAGTACATCTCGAGGACAGCGGAAAACATCCGAATGTAGCGCGGTGTCGGTAACAGTGTCGCGAGTTCAATGGTTTTTTCCCATCTCAAAAAAATGCCCAACGCGGCTAAAGAAGTTTTCACTTCAAAACTAGGTGAGGTCGCCTTTACCTATCTCTGACTACTCTGAGAAGAAAGGCCGAAATAAACTCAGAGGTCACAGTCTCTTTTAAGGTCCATACATAATCTTGGTCAGATCACGTGAAGACCATGTAGATTGGTGTCTGAAAGGGTCTTGTCCACACAGATTGAGTGGACCTGTCCAGTCAGGGCACGCATTTGTCAGAAATCGTGCAGCTCAACTCAGAACTTAAAGAGCTCAATGATTCGACGAACAATACCAAAGAAAGGACATTTGGGTAGGCCGCGTGAATTACTCAAACTGCCAGATCATGATTAAAACTAACTAAGAAGGAAAACAGAAAAAAAAGAAATACAGAAAAAAGAAATGACCCACATAGGCAATACCCGGCTAGGAAACTAAAATCTATATAAATTGTTTCTGGGACAGAGCATCTGCGATGGCTCTGGTGTTGCAGTCCATTGGAGCCAGTAACCTATTAGTTGACCCTGACTGCTTTGCCGGAGGTCGTGGGTTCGATTCCCACCCAGGACAAATGTTTGTGTGATGAGCACGATCATTTGTTCTGTGTCTGGGTGTAATTTATCTATAATATATATGTATTTAGAAATATATAAGTATGTTTATCAGTTGTCTAGTACCCATAACACAAGCTCTGCTTAGCTTGGGACTAGATGGCGTTGTGTGATAGTTGTGGAATATTATATTATTATTATTATAGTTCTTCTAACTGAATAGACAGCTATGCTGCTGGACTGTTTGTTGCGCCACTTTTTCTTGCCAGGTAAAGCACTAGGAAGTGGTTTTGGGGGACTGTCTTTCGTAATTTTGACGTTCGAAAAGTGCTGATTCCAAGCCTAATTTGATTTAAATGACTTTTGATTTGACCTCTTACCATCAGGTGGACCGGCTAATCTTATGGCCCCACTCGGCTACAAGATAGATTGAATACTTAATAATCATAATTAACGCAATTAAACCAATTACTTATTACAATTGATTGTTATGTTACGACAGGGCACATGTTTTAACATTTGCTTGGCTTTATTATTCATTGTTTAATTAAAAGAATAATATTCTTCCATTTCCAATAACAGCCGCATGGGTCGATTGAAGGTTAAGCAACACTTACCGAGGTCGGTTCGTGGATGGGTGACCACCCCTCCGTGCATCGAAAAGCACGTTAAGCCGTTGGTCCCGGCTGTCATTCGAAGATCTTTGACAGTCGTTACGCGTTAGGTAGTCAGAAGCCCAAAAGTCTGACAACCAGTCTTACCAAGGGGCATCTTCTGGGCACGCTCGTTCCATCATAGACCTCATCTATCGCTTCCCATCAGGCGTGATCGTGGACAAGAGCGGGCGGGCCCATTCAGCAAAAAAAAAGGGGTATCGTGTTACCCAGTAACTGGGTCGTGGAGGTCTGATAGGCAGTCGCTCCATGTAGAATATTGGTATTCAGCTACATCCGGTTAGACTGGAAGCCGACCCTAACATAGTTGGGAAAAGGCTAGGCAGATGATGATGTCATACTGACTGACGTGATAGTGGGTTTGACATCTGTTCAAGACTTGGCCTTTTTTAGTCATATCTTGTTAGAGATCAGTCACATAGGAAATGCTGATCCATCCATCTAGACCATCTAGTAAACTATACAACTTTATTATTAGTATATACTAATAATAGTGTTGAAGTTTGTTTTTTTTTTTTTTGTTCGAGCGTGTAAATTTCTGGAACTACTAGTCTTGGACTTAAAAAATTATTTTTGCAATTGATAGCCCAATTCTTGAGGAAGGCTATAGGCTATTTAACATCACCCTACGACCCTTAGGAGTCAAGCAAAAAGAAAAAGAATAACGCAGGCGGGCTTTGCAATCCACGGGGTGGGTCGGGGAAGCAAGTTTCACGCGGACGAAGTCGCGGGCAGAAGGTAGAGTATATACCTGTATGTCGCATCTGGTCATTCATTTGACTATTCGGAACGCCAGCGCCATCTGGCGGCGCTCGACAGAGTCTAGCCTGAGTTCGTGGGGAGTACAAGAGAGCGCGCAGCGAGGTGGAGCAGCCCTCTTGGACACCGGACATCACACGAACAACATGTGCTCAGAAACCGTCCCGCGTTCCGTATCTGGTTGTATCGTGTACCTATAGTGTGTGATTTGCTCGTGTGATTAATTTGTTCGTGAAATTATAATCTGATTTTAACTGCAAACCGTTTTTCTATTGGGCAATAACCAACACTATACCCACAGTATTCGCCCACAGCAGTTAAAATATGGCTGATAATAACGAGACACACATGCCTTCTCCGTTTATATGTATTTTTTAAGAATCTAATTACAAAAATAAAATATAACGTCATATACTCTTGACATCTAGATAGGTACCTTTCACGCCACCTACGGATAAAGACGATGTCAGTGCGCCTGCGATTTACCGGGAACCCATCACAGAGATACATTGTACATAATTTATCTTTGTTGAAGACGACCTTTGCTTAAAAAATGACGCTATTGTTGTTTGCTATTGAAGTGACGGAGTAGATATTTGTACAGAGACCAAGCTTCATACACAAACGAAGTGGACGAGTTGCCCCCTAACCCACCTAAACGACTCCTTGTCGCGATATACGCTAATCTTCTTTTTACCCGACTATGGCGAAGCAAAAAGGTGGGTTATGTTTTTGACCAGTATGTATGAATGTTAGTATGTATGTATGTTCATCTGTTCCCTCATAACTTCTAAACTCCTTATAATAATTGGATAAATGAGGTATCGTTGGAAGCGTCTTGATCGTTCGCTGGTTATAGGCTATGTGACGTCACATTAAATTGAATATGGCGCCCTCTAGCGGACGAAAAGTCATGATTAAAAAAAAAATATTCATGCCTTGTTGTGTATCAAATGAAAGGGCTTAATTAGCACATTTCAAAAATATAAATATTACTGATATCAGCCCCAAAATAATTACATAAAAAATAAGTTTAAAAACTAAAACCCGACTACTGAAAAGGATGAAACAAGAAAGTACCTTCCCGTGGTCGCATGCTACCATAACTTATAATTATGTTAGCACAGCGACATGCGACCACGGGAAGGTACTTTCTTGTTTCATCCTTTTCAGTAGTCGGGTTTTAGTTTTTAAACTTATTTTTTCGCAGTTGAACCTATGGAGTCACGTATTGTGCATTTGTGAACGCACCTTAGAATTTGGAATGTATGGCGTCGCCTGTATTATGTTTTTATAAGTATTTGTAAGTTAGTCAGGAACGTACCCTTGTTTAGTGGCAACACGAAGCTACGATCCGGGGCGCTAACTAAGCGTTCCTTTGGTTTCTTGGCAACCGTCACGGGACGCGGACTATAGGTACAGGGTTATTGGAAAAACACTAACAACCTCTAAAGGTCATTGTATTCATCATTATGAACAACTTTTACTATAGGACCAAACCCGAAAACGCTGTTCCCTACATTTATGTTCTTATAACTCGTCAAAATGCCTACATTTTTACAAAACATCCATCGGTTTCTTAATAAACTTCAACTAATCCGACGCACCCGGTTACTTATCACTTTTGTTGACCGTACAATAAAAGCGTCCTAGTTGAGGTCGAGTTATAGGTCGTAGGTTCGAACCTACTAGACAGGCGCTTTACTTTGTGTAAATAATTTCATCACCACTGCTGTCAAAACGGTGAATGAAAACATCGTGAGGAAACCGGAATGTCCTAGAACCAAAAATTCGAAGACATTTGTGATATCTTCAACCCGCACTGGGCCCGCGTGGTGGATTACAGCCCACTCTCTCTGCAAGAGAGAAGGCCTGTGTCCCAGCAGTGGGAATATTATAGGTTGATTATGATGAATACTTAGTCATTATTGAGCCAAGCTTGGTCTCTGTCTGTGTATTTACTCTTGTGTTTTAAGTCTGGGAGTTTATTTATTAATATTGAACGCATATTTTTAAACATGACCTTTGCAAAGGAATGTACTGATGGGTACAGAAGCATTATGAATTATTATTATTTTTGATATGATCGTTTTATTCTCGTATCTCCGCGAGTTTTTTGAAAATATCACAAAATGATTGGTTTTCAGAAGCTAAGAAGAATTGAAGACTGTTTCCAAAATCTGTTATGTGACTGCCCTGTTGGCTTCGTGGGTTCCTTCCTGGGTTTGATTCCCGGGTCGGGCAAAGTACTCTGGAACTCGGAGAAGGTACTCTGGAAAGTTAGCCCCGATTCCACGTTCCTGTCTAAATAAACTGTTAAGGAACAAAAAAACTTTTAACAAAAGCACAAGTAGAAGTGTATGCTGTTTAAGGGCTGTTCATGTTTTCTTACGTGGGGGTGGGAGGGGTCTAAATTGTTCTAACGTAAGATCACAAAAGTAAGCAAAACATTATGCGTCATTTTCGTGAACGGGCGCCGTCAGTTGAGACTGGTCATCTCTTAACTGCCAAGGCTTATTTTTAATCTTATTTCTTGTATTGTTTCTTCATTTGTGTGTTTTTTCACATTGTTCTCACATATAGAAGCAACAAGAATAATGTACCCAGGATTTTGTAATATCTTGATTTAAAAGAGTGTCCATGGAGTTTCTTGCCCGTTCTTCTCCATAGAGATCTACGCTTTGGAATGGGCAACTAGGTTCAACTTTCTGACTAACTGACCGACTACTTAATTTTGACAATTCAAAAGTGCCTGTAATGGTTTAATTGAAATAAATGCTTTGAGTTTGAGTTTGATATAAGTTTTTAATTTTTTTGCTACATTTTATTTACAGTTTTGGCAGATGCTGATCTTAAGTAAGATTGAAACGCGCGGAGGGGGTTCTTCTAATCTTGTTTTTCTTACGTAGGACCCTGTTCAGAAAGTGCTAAAAATTTTCTTACGTAATAAATGAACAGCAGTCGTCAGCAGTACAGAGAGGACTTTTTAAAAATGTTGAAACAACTTTTCTACATAACGATACACAAAAACTCCGTCCATTTTAAAATATTAATGTAGTACTTAATACTACAATGTAAAGGAACGTCTTTATCACAATAATTTACATACAATTTTGGTAGAATTGGAGTGTGCTTGCGCAAGCGCATAGTTTCGCTTTTTGGCGACAGTCGGGTTTTGTGAAATAGTTGTTTTTTTATTGTGATATTATATCGTTATTGGTTCGATATTTTTAGAGACATCTTTAATGATAGGTATACTCGTATAAACCGTGTCTCCTTTTGGGGGGCTTGTGGCTAAGTAATAACAGCCGCACGGGTCGATCGAAAAGGTTAAGCTACACTTGCCGCGGTTGATCGGTGGATGGGTGACCGTCTTTACACACCAAGACCCGAAAGCACGTTTTAAGCCGTTGACTGTCATTCGTGGATCTTTGGCAGTCGTCAGAAGCCCGAAAGTCTGACACCAGTCAGTCTGTCTAACCGGATGCAGCTGAATACCAGTATTTTACATGGAGCGACTACCTATCTGACCTCCACAACCCAGTTACTAGATAATACGATACCCATTGGTCAAACTGATTGTCAGACTTTCAGGCTTCTGATTACCCGTAACGACTGTCAAAGATCCACGAATGACTGCCGGGACCAACGGCTTAACGTGCTTTCACGGCACGTAGGGGTCTCTGTATGTAAAAATGGTCACCCATCCACGGGCCAACCGCGGCAAGATCAATCGACCCGTGCGGTTGTTATTACCAAAAAACCAACTTGACCTTGCTTAACTTACGAGCAATTGAAGTAATACCTTCTCATTGCTAGGATGTTAAGAAATGTTTAGTTTCAATTGCGTAGGCGCAGACGCGTATATATATACACTTTTGAAGTAGGTTAAAGATTCGATAGGTGTTAGGTGTTGTGTTTGTGGATAGGCTATCGTCAATGTGGGTGTCGGTAAAAGTGATAATTGTCTAGGTTGAGACGTGTGAATTTAGAATTAAAATTAGCATAATTTTTATTCCACAGCTCTGAAATAAGGATAAGTCTAATCAGCCTATAATTTTCCTACTGCTGCAACACAGGCCTCCTCTCTGTGAGAGGGAGTGGGCCGTAATCCACCACGCGGGCCCAGTGCGGGTTGGTAGATGTCGTCGAATTTTTCTTCGGACATGCCGGTTTCCTCACGACGTGATCCTTCACCGTTTTGAGAGCAGTGGTGATGAAATAATTTACACAAAATAAAGCGCATGTCTTGGTTAGAACCTCTACCAACGACTTGTAAAGTGATAGACCAATTATTTATTTCTAGTTGGCTATTAAAAGGCACTTTTGAACCTCTCTACAAGAAAATAGAATTGATGCTCCTTCTAAAAGGTAGTTTCGTATGGAAAAGAATGGGCAAGAAACTCCACCGTTATTCTTTTAAAATGTTGTGTATATGTCGCAGCCAATTTGTTTAATTAGCCGTTTAGTTGACCGCCTAGCCTTTTAACTAAACGGCGTCCGTTCAACTCACGGCCTGAATGATATTCAATTATACTTTAGGTTGGAACTGTAACCAATCACGCGCGAGCCGCATTAGTCTTAGTAACTAAGCCAGGGCACCCCGACCAAATGGGTTAGGTTAGGTTAGAACTGTGATCAACCGCGTGCGAGCCGAGAGAGAGAAGCGAGCCGAGCACTACTTCCAAAGGCCAGACGGTTAACTAAACGGCTAATTTAACCAGTTGGCTGCGACATATACGTAACATTCATTATATTTGGCATGTATTTTATTGAATCTCTAATATAAGGATTACGGCCCACTCCCTCTCACAGAGAGGAGGCCTGTGTCCCAGCAGTGCGAACATTATAAGCTGATTATGCTTTCAATGCACTGTTCTGACGAAATAGGTAGGTGATAGAACAGCTAGATCGGAACGGTATACTTATTCCTCGGTTTTATTTTTATTGCTGAATGGGCCCGCTCTTGACCTCGATCATGCCTGATGGAAAGCGATGGATGAGGTCTATGATGGAACGAGCGTGCCCAGAAGATGCCTACGGCACTGGAACTCCCATGCATCGACGAAACACAGCAGGCTGCTTGACGCCGGACTCCGGTGAGAGGGTGGTCGCAAACCAGGCGGGCGTTAGCCCTACCACTGCAAGGGAAGAATTGGCCAGTCAAATAAGGTGTTGGGTGTGACTGTCCAGGATGCGCCGAGCGCGAGCGTTCAGTTGAGTAACTGGCGGAACAAACTGCGCTACACGAGGAGGCTTCTTCATGCAGCCCACGTACGTATGACGACAAAGCTCGACACCACACAGTAAAACGAGTCTTAAAATGTGACAGAAATAGTTTCTTACGTCAGAGAGGGTGGTCAGTTACCTTTGAAATAATTAATTGACACGATTTACATTTAGCAGGAAATTATGAAAGAATCTCTCGAAGCAACGGAACAGCGTAACAAAACATGTTAATTTAAGTAAAATTTCGTAAAAAAACGACGTATGGAAAATACCTAACTGTATTTGACAAATTCATTATGAATTCACGAGATATTGAGTAATTTTTTAATATTATGTTATTGAAAAACCAACTTTTTATTCTTGAACGATTTGACACATTATAAAAGTTATGAATAAATACATTATTTTTTTCGTTGAAAAATTCAATTTTCATAATGAATTTGATTAAAACTTTTGTGTTGTCATTTTGTCAAATAAATCTTATTGTCAATAATCCATTGGCATAATTAGGTATGTTAATAAAGGCTAGGAGTTTCGAAATTAATATCAAGCATGCTAAAATGATGTGACATTTTCGCATGAATGAGATATTTATAAATGAATGGTATAAAATCCATCAATACAATAATTATTTTAATTTGGTTACCTACGCTGGTTGTTGTTTTTTTTTCTTAAACTACTTACCAAAAAAAAGTGGGAAATCAATACATTAACTACTTAAGGTGAATGCGCAGTTGTAGCCCGCGAAATTCAATTTTTCTTACGTTTTTTGCAATTTTCAGGTCAGTGTCAGGTTGTATCTTGATCAAAATATGATTCGCGACTATAACAGGTACGTATTTACAGAATTATAATAATTAGAATCATTAATACATCTTTCTAAGTTAGATATCTACCGTTAAGAACAAATCTCGTATGGAAAAGTGTTTATGATAGAAATCTAACTTAAAGAGATATATTAATGATTCTAATGACTATAATTCTGTAAATACATGTCTATTATAGTCGCAAATCATATTTTGATCAAGATACAACCTGACACTGACCTACAAATTGCAAAAAACGTAAGACAATTTAAATTTCGCAGTCTACCACTGCGCATTCACCTTAACTGACTTTAAGATCAATAGATACTGCACTAACGTCATCAACATCTGCCTAGCTTTTTCCCAACTATGTTGGGGTCCGGTTCCGGTCTAAACGGAAGCAGCTGAGTACCAGTATTTTACATGGAGCGACTGCCTATCGGACCTCTACAACCCAGTAAGTAACTGAGTAATACGATACCCCTTGGTAAGACTGGTTATCAGACTTTCGGGCTTCTGACGACCCGTAACGACTGTCAAAGATCTACGAATGACAGTCGGGACCAACGGCTTAATGTGCTTTCCGAGGCACGGAGGCGAACACTGCACCAACATCTATAGCAAATGATAATGATTACTAACTTCGTTCGTGCGCATGACAGAAAACGTTTTAATTTTTTTGTGCGGAACCCTAATTATTTTTCTAAAATAAAAGTAGCCTAAGTTACTCCTTATTAAATCAGCTATCTGCCAGTGAAAGTCCCGTCAAAATCGGCCAAACCATTTCAGAGATTAGCCGGAACAAACAGACAGACAATAATTGTAATAAATGTTATTTTGGTTTATGTAGGCCGTATATACATCCATATGCATTTAGTAAAAAGCGGTTACTTTATTATTACAAACAGACACTCCAATTTAATTCATTTGTATAGATGTTTTATGCTAAAACAAGAAATTTCACGCCCACAAAGTCGCAGACTTAAGCCAATGTTATAAATATTTCTCATAGCTTGAACTTGTCATAGTGTTGTAAGATTTGTATCTCCAAAATTTCTAAACGCTCATTAAAAGTAATAGTGTTGTCAGCTCATTAATAAGATTCGGTATAATCATTTGAAGTTGACTAATTAACTAGTCAACTTTTAATTTGTACCATGAACTATGTAAATAACTATAGAAATACAAAACCAACCGCATTGATAGACTTAGCCATATTTTTAAAACCCACAAATTATATTAAATACCTAGTTTGGAAATAATATATATGAAGGGGACTGCAGGACCTAAACGCAAGTTTTATAATGCCTAAAAGTATATGATCGACTACAGTAAAAAAAATCAGAAAAATATATGATATTCTTCAGGATATAATGCTAGTTAGATAGTGTGTTGAAAACATAATACAACTAATTTGATACGATAGAAAAAAATCATGAAGATACCTATATAAACTTTCTTTTCACAATAATAACCATACTAATATACATACAATCAATCTGATTTTTTGTCAAATTATTCAACAAGCAACAACATAAAGCACTAGTGTTTTAATTTTTAGGTAGTGATAATAATGTATTAATTTATAACATAATGATAAAAAATAAAATGATTAAATATGTGTAAAAATGATTATACTCCAGAAAGATGCAAAAAGCCAACGTCACGTGGTGTTCCCAGGCGGTCACCCATCCAAGTACTGACCACGCCCGATGTTGCTTAACTTCGGTGATCGGACGAGAACCGGTGTATTCAACGTAGTATGGACGTTGGCGAATGCTGAACCAAAATAATGGTTCAGTATAAGAATATATATTAATCATAATTTCTGAGGTTGTCTAAATTATTTTAAATGGTTTTTTAATAATTATCATTTATTTGTTTGCAATAGATTTTGGTGCAATTTTGAACCTTTACCTATTGTTTTCACCTTTTTCTTGATAAGTAGTTAAATAACAAGCCACATTCTTTTCACAGTTTGAACCATAGCAGAATATTGTTTTGACGGGAATTCTTAACAAAAAAATAGTAGTTCATTATTGCACGGCGTTTAGCAATAGTAATTATGTAGGTGTAAGTGTTATAAATAATAATTATGTACAACATCTACAAAAAAAATGCTAAAAAATGCAAAAAGCCAACGTCACGTGGTGTTCCCAGGCGGTCACCCATCCAAGTACTGACCACGCCCGATGTTGCTTAACTTCGGTGATCGGACGAGAACCGGTGTATTCAACGTAGTATGGACGTTGGCGAATGCTGAACCAAAATAATGGTTCATTATAAGAATACCTAAGAATCATTTTCATTGAGGTTTGCTGGTAAAGAAACCCAAAGGTGAGCTTTCACCAGAATTGTAGAGACATAACGCCAAAAATTTAGTTACAACGGCGTTGTTATGTAAAAAAATAATGCATTTTTTCTGTACTATCATTGTAATTCTATTCCCTTTCGTTTCTAAAATAAAAAAATGTTATGTAACTTAACACCTCGGAGTTACAATTATCTGACCACAAAAATAAATTAAACTACAAAAAAACAAAATTGTAACTCAGACATACAATGTGTGTCCTCGTAACTTATATGTCATTTCACTGTTTTGTTTTTCACGTAAGTCATGAAAACCCATGAAAACAATTTTTCTTTTACAACTTAACCATACGTCTATTTATAGTCCGCCTAAACTGTATTAAATAGAGCCAGCTTCAAAAATTGTACGGGGTGTTTTGAGTTTGCTATAATTTTTCAAACTCGCTCTCCTGTAAAATCACAAAAAGTGAGTTACGATGTTGTTGCATGGAGGTGTCGATAAAATGTTGTAACGTTGTTTTTGTAATTAGGTGACAATAAAGAAAATAATTATTTAACTTGCAAGAATAATGAGTAGGTAGTGGTACAATAAGATGGTAAATAAAACAAGAAATGTTCAAAAAATCACTACTGGTATATAGACGAGCACAATATTGTAAATTAGTTTGAGCTTGACAGTGACATCTATCAGGTAATAGCAAAACTAATATAGTGTTGTTGATACAGATGGTGATAACAGATGGCAGCACAAGCCTGATTTAAAATGGGAGCTCTAGGTAACTTGAATTTGAGCAAGACAGTGACATCTATTGGGCAGTAGCAGAACTATTTACAGCAGTATGGTTACTAGATGATAGATGGCAGCATAAACCTTGTTAACACATTATCGCCTTAGTAAAAATTAAATGGTGCGATTCATGTGTTTATTTACTTTTAATTTGGTTAGCAATTGTATGCAGTATGAAACTGTCATGTGAAAATTACAGTAAAATATCGTAAGTAATGAAATGATCATTGCCATAATTATGAAAGTAATGAATCTAAAACTAAGATCACCACACTCACTTGAGTATTAGGATTCAGTCTGATTCGAAGGCTAAGTTCATCAATCATCCATTGGCCCTTATCCAAATTTCCATGCCATCCATCCATTTCATTTCCATTTTTTTCTAATTTTCATTTTTTTTTTTCCTAATTTTTTTTTCAGCGCAGCATGTCTTCTTCTAACAGTAGGTAGCGATTATTTGAATATTTCTTGTTTTATTTACCAACTTATTGTACCTAGGTACTCATTATTCTTGCAAGTTAAATAATTATTTTCTTTATTGTCTACTAATTACAAAAACAATGTTACAACATTTTATGTCTCTACAATTCTGGTTGGCTCACCTTTGGGGTTCTTTACCAGCAAACCTCAGTGAAAATGATTCTTAGGTATTCTTATAATGAACCATTATTTTGGTTCAGCATTCGCCAACGTCCATACTACGTTGAATACACCGGTTTTCGTCCGATCACCGAAGTTAAGCAACATCGGGCGTGGGCAGTACTTGGATGGGTGACCGCCTGGGAACACCACGTGACGTTGGCTTTTTGCATTTTTTAGGATTTTTTTCTAATTTTGTACCTAATTTTAATTTATAGCACTTACACCTACATAATTACTATTGCTAAACGCCGTGCAATAATGAACGTATCGTACGAGTAATTTACTATTTAAGAAATGATTTTTCAATAGTCAGATTTATTTTATTATCTGAAGAATAAATATATGGCAGTTTTACATTTTTTATACAAAAGCTGTCAAACCGTAACATAAATAAAATCTAGAAAAATATCCGACTATTGGAAAATCAGGCCTGAGAATATTGAGATTAAATCATTTTCTATGTCGTTAAATACAAATTAATGGTAAGAAATCCCATCACAATATTCTGCTTTGGTTCAAACTGTGAAAAGAGTGTGGCTTGTTATTTAACTACTTTTCAAGAAAAAAGGTGAAAACAATAGATAAAGGATCAAACCTGCACCAAAATCTATTGTAAACAAATAAATGATAATTATTAAAGAACCATTTAAAATAATTTAGAATTGGGTTCTCTAACAGCAAACCTCAGAAATAATGATCATTACATATTCTTATAGTGATCCATTATTTTGATCCAGCATTCGCCAACGTCCATACTACGTTGAGTACACCGGTTCTCGTCCGATCACCGAAGTTAAGCAACATCGGGCGTGGTCAGTACTTGGATGGGTGACCGCCTGGGAACACCACGTGACGTTGGCTTTTTGCATTTTTCTGGAATATAATCGTTTTATACATTTACTTATTATTAATTTATTATACTTAATACTTTTATAATTAAATCTTTTTCGTCAAAAATAAATGAATGGTATGAAATCCCATCAAAACAGTTACTGCTTTGGTTTAAACGGGGAAAAGAGAGTGGCAGAGTGCGATCAGTCAATGGCGAGAGAACAATTATTTTTGCGGGAGTACAATAATATAATAAACAAAGAGGTAAAGATTGCGAACTCGTTTAATATTTTCAAATTAAATTAAAAAATCACATGTAACTACATGATCGAACATTACTACTTACCATAAATAGACATGCCTTCCTGTTGCGTTTCTTTATTGTGGCACTGCGTAAATGATTTTGTTGTAAAGAAAAACGACACTTAGCTGCTTAGTTTTGTGCGTCAAAGTTCATAGAATATAAGTTTTAAAAATGTTCTCAAGTGAAATCTTTGTAATTTCTTATTGAGAAATAAATTTCTGTAACCATAATTTGTTTGGCCCAAAATTCAGCAAAGCGGATACCTTTCACTGACGCGGCCATTAGGTCACAGTATAAATATGAACAGTATGGAAACTAGGCCTATTTGTTGAAATAAATACCTACGACTCATTGGAGCGTTAGGGTTGTCACTCTTAATGTCTGTAAAATTGATGTGTTTTATTGTAACGAAGTTTTTAACGTGGTGTGCGGTTAGAAGTTGACTGATTATCTTTCCCTCCTTCTGGTCAAAACGTAAATCCAAGATGACGACTGCGAAAAAATTCAAAATTTTCGTCGTGAATATCTTTTTCATAGTTTTCGAGGGTGCTAAAGCCGATAGTGAAGTCAAAATGCGCGTCGCTCGACCGATGCCTAGTTTAACCCTGCACCTTACCGTTTCTACTCGAGAATGGGTGTAATAGTAATTAAAGAAAACAATATTTTTAAAAAATATCTTTATTCTTCGTAATTATGTTAAATCACATTTTTCGATACTTTAAACCGACTACTTGGGAAGTAGTGCTACAGTAAAAAGAAAATAATATTATGTGGCGACTTCATAAATGTATTAAACAAAAACAAAGTGGAAGACAACAGGAATAAAAAAATGCTGCATGCGTAAACAGCAATTATTATGGAAGTATCGTAAGAATCGAAATATCATAAAAAAAAACAATTTTAAAAATTTTGCGAGTAGATTACAACGTGTTATAAAACTGACAAAAAAGTCTCAGAATAATTACTTTATCCATACAGCTCAAAACAAATGTAGGGCTACTTGGAACGTTATTAGTAAAACAATGTGTAATGTGCCAAAAAGCGAAATCAATCAAATTAATATACTTAGATGGTAAACAATGTGGTGATGATCCGCAGACCATTGCGGACTTTTTTAATAATTTTTTTATAGACCAAATAAAACGCAATAAAAGTTGTACTAATAAAACAGAGACCACGGACCGTCCAACTTTTTGAAAATGCGTCGAGCGTATTGGATGAAATTTTTCGTTCTTGTTTTAAAAGAGAACAAAAGAGAACACTGTAAAATTTACATGTAGCAGGCGAAAGTATTTTTCAGTAAATAATTTATAATTACGAATAATAGAGATATATTTTTTTAAATATTGTTTTCTTTAATTACTATTACACCCATTCTCGAATTGAAACGGTAAGGTGCAGGGTTAAACTAGGCATCGGTCGAGGGACGCGCATTTTGACTTCACTATCGGCTTTAGCACCCTCGAAAACTATGAAAACGACACCCATGACAAATAAATGGAAAAATTTCACAGCTGCCATCTTGAATTTAGATTTTGACCTCACTATAGGCTTTAGCACCCTCGAAAACTATGAAAACGACAACCATGACAAATAAATGGAAAAATTTCACAGCCGCCATCTTGGATTTAGATTTTGACCTCACTAACGATTTTGGCAACCTACGACACCCATGACGAAAAAAATGTTAGCAGCCGCCATCTTTGATTTACAAATAAATTCACGTCGGTGCATGATCGCACGAGCGATCATGCACCGATCATTCGATATCGATTATAACAATAAATCATTCTTACCTTTCAAGATCAGCAGGGAGTTTAAAAAACCGGCCAAGTGCGAGTCGGACTCGCCCATGAAGGGTTCCGTAGCAGCAAGTAACATAATATAAAAGTTCTTGTAGTTCGTTGTAACTTTGTGAAAGGTAAATTGCGGTTTTCGATTTAAAAAAACTACTTACTAGATCTCGTTCAAACCAATTTTCGGTGGAAGTTTACATGGTAATGTACATTATATATATTTTTTTAATTTTATCGATCTCTTATTTTAGAAGCTAGAGGGGGGGGGACACACATTTTACCACTTTGGAAGTGTCTCTCGCGCAAACTATTCAGTTCAGAAAAAAATGATATTAGAAACCTCAATATCATTTTTGAAGACCTATCCATAGATACCCCACACGTACAGGTTTGATAAAAAAAAATTTTTGGAGTTTCAGTTGTAAGTATGGGGAACCCCAAAATTTATTGTTTTTTTTCTATTTTTGTCTGAAAATCTTACTGCGGTTCACAGAATACATCTACTTACCAAGTTTCAACAGTATAGTTCTTATAGTTTCGGAAAAAGTGGCTGTGACATACGGACGGACGGACAGACAGACAGACAGACAGACAGACAGACATGACGAATCCATAAGGGTTCCGTTTTTTGCCATTTGGCTACGGAACCCTAAAAAGGAAAGCTCCGGTTTTGAAGAAGTCGAGATCAAACAGTTTTTATTAAAAAGATGGACGATCCGTGGCGCAAGGAATAAATTAAATACACGATTATTCGTTCCAACACGGCACCCGTGACTGAGAGTACCCCGACCATCGCTTAGGAGTACCGTAGATGCGCGCGTCTGTGTGAGTGTGCCGTTGCGACCGTTTGTACGTAGTTTCCGTACTGTTCGTATCTGTCTACTGTGATTAGGTCCTCACATGTGCAGGTGACAGGGCAGTGCAAGATGGGAGGTAAGACATTGTCTGTGGAGAGACACCGCATACAAACCGGAGGTCTGAGCGAGGAAATGATTAGATAAAAACCATTTAAAATCAGTATAGTACAATTTTATTATACCAAAAATAACAAGTTTGTTGATAAAAAAACGAAGGCACATTTGTAACTTATACAATACCAGGGCGGCACACGGTGGGCTGAAAATCGGCTTTCATAGACTTAGGCATTTTATTTTGCAAGTGCCAGTTTTTATGCCAGATATCACTTCTATTAGTTATAACAATATACAAAAATGACACCAGAATGGATTCTGCACAAAAACGAAGGAATTATAATTTTTTTACGAAAATTTTGTATGGAGCTAGTATGAAAAATCGGAATATCTCTAAAACGGCAGGGATAACCGTAATATCCTTATAGGAGGTTATAGTACTAATTATTTATGATTTTTTGACATACGTTACATAATGGTTGTAGATGCCGTTTTTTTTTTAAAAATCGACAAAATATTTTTATTTATTTTTACATATGAAACGTTCTTTTTCGTGTTTAAGTTGAAGAATTCAGAGCTTTAACAACTCTTAACATAAAATAGCATCACCCCTATAGACCTGAAGGACTAGACAGAGGTGTGAAGTATCTTGTTGATCTTGTAAGATTTCCAACAATACCAAATAGTTGAATATCAGTGTCAAAGTGCCCATGCTGTCGTTTCTTTTTGAAAGATAGGGGAATAAAATTGTTTGTTGTTGAATGAGAAATGCGTACGGAGAGTGGCTGCAACCAAATATTGATTGGCCAAGTTGCGTGCAAACTTTAATAAATCAAGAACCAACTATTGATGAGATACCAAGAGCACGCTCAGTCCCTCCAGAACCTTCGACATCATCGACTGTTGGAACAATGACAAAAAGGTCCCGAAAACCATTCAAAGATCTGGGAAGCAAACAGAAAAAGAGAAGATCTAGTGAGCACATAGGCGAGGATTCCTTTGAATTGGCATATGCAGCTGCGGCACGTTTAAAAGAAGAAGGGTATGAAGATATCGCATCTGTAATCGAATATATGATCAAAAATCCAGAAGCTGCCGTTAAAATCAATGAAAGCATTAAGAAACCAGTGAAAACAGTAATATTTACACCAGAGAAAGCACTTGGATTGCTTCTATCACTTAAGCTTTCAAAGTGGCAAAATATTACGTTGCGAGAGACTGCCATTCGGGAAGGTGCTAAGGATATTTACCCATCCTACTATCAACTGCAACAAACTAAGCTTGCATGCTACCCTCCTAATCAATCAGTGTCAGTTACGGATTCATCAGCTAGAATTACACTTCAAGCTTTACTTGACATCACGGTGAAGCGGATTCTTCAAAGTCTTTCTGATAATGTGGAAAATAAGCAGTTAAAGCTGATATCGAAGTGGGGATTTGATGGTGCTTCCAATTAAAGCCGATACAAGCAGAAAATGGACAGCGAGCATGATGATTCAAGCATTTTCATGACCTCCTTGGTGCCACTGAAACTGACAGATGGAGATAATACTATATGGACAAACCCGAAACCATGCTCAACTTTTTATTGTCGTCCGGTTCAGTTCACTTTTGTAAAAGAAAGCGATGCAGTTGTCATTGATAACAAAAGAAAAATGGATGAGGAAATTGAGGCCTTTAACCCCACAGAGTGCATTAATAGTAACAGGTTGACTCATAAACTAATGATGACAATGATCGACGCAAAAGTCTGCACGTACCTTTCTGAAGCGAGATCAAATGCATCATGCTACCTGTGCTTAGCAAAACCAACAGAAATGAACCACTTAGATGCTGTAACATCAAAGACTGTGTGTTCTGACATATACGTGTGTTGAGGAGTTCTCCTGGTCCACCATCAGCTCCATATTACCATTCACATCGTGGCGAGCATAAATTGCTTAGCAATCATATTAAAGTAATCGAATCGCAACCCGTGAAATACTTAAATATTATTGAGTAGTTCCGGTGTCCATCTGTGGTCTTCATCATCAGTTCCACTTCACCAAATGGTGCTTTCCGAGAGCAAATGCACGAATTACTATAAAAAATACCCAAATCGCTATAGGTGTGCCTATAATATTTGAAGAGTTCCTTCGATTTCTCCAAGATTCAATCATCAGATCCTGACTTGGTGACTATGGGACCACTTCAGAAGTATCTCCTTTCGAACAAAAAATAATTTTGAAAATCGGTCCACAATTGACGGAGTAATCGCGTAACAAACATACAAAAAAAAAAAAACATACCGTCGAATTGAGAACCTCCTCCGTTTTTTGAAGTCGGTTAAAAAGGAAGACAACCTTTTTTGCTGAAACTCTCGACCTAATACAGTTTCCGGAAACTGAGTTCGAGTTTGTAGGTATATCCAATCTGGATTCTGACTCGGAATTGGAGTCCGACAACGAAAATTGTAAAGAAAATTTGTAAAATTTAATTATTTGTTTTTAACGATTTTCTTAACTTTGACACAGTTCACGGATCGTTTTGAACAGTTTCATATGTAAAAATAAATAAAAATATTTTGACGATTTTTAAAAAAAAAACGGCATCTACAACCATTACGTAACGTATGTCAAAAAATCATAAATAATTAGTACTATAACCTCCTATAAGGATATTACGGTTATCCCTGCCGTTTTAGAAATATTTCCATTTTTCATACTAGCTCCATACAAAATTTTCGTAAAAAAATTATAATTCCTTCGTTTTTGTGCAGAATCAATTCTGGTGCCATTTTTGTATATTGTTATAACTAATAGAAGTGATATCCGGCATAAAAACTGGCACTTGCAAAATAAAATGCCTAAGTCTATGAAAGCCGATTTTCAGCCCACCGTGCGGCAGGGGGCATCGAAGCGTAACTATTCAGTAATGATTCATTGAAACCCCTACGTTGAAATTTTTCGTCGGTTATTTAAAAAAACGTAGCTCTTCCAAACATTTTGACCGCGTTTTCAATGAAACATCAGATATTTTGAGGCTATTTTAATACAGAATGTATGCAAGAAATAAAAGCTTTTGTGTAGTGTAATGTATCCACAATAATAAAAACATCAGATATTTTGAGGCTATTTTAATACAGAATGTATGCAAGAAATAAAAGCTTTTGTGTAGTGTAATGTATCCACAATAATAAATAATAGAATCAGTGGCTAAATTAATAGGTAGTTTATTAGATTTTGTATTATTTTATTTATAAGGTTAGTTAAAAGTCTGTTAGATGCCGGGGCCCCACTAACAGGAAACGCCGATAATTATCGCGATAAGTTGTTGCTGCACCTATGATTAACGAGTCATCGCCAGACCAGTCATAGCGATAATTATCGGCGTTTCCCGCTGGTGTGGCCCGGGCATTACGATAAGTAAACGACAGTCTTTTAAAACATATTAATGTGTTTTAAATTGTAAGGTCAACAACGCATACTAACATAGCTTATAAGTATGTTAGTACAGCAGCATGCGACCACGGGAAGGTACTTTCGTGTTTCATCCTTTTCAGTAGTTGGGTTTTAGCTTTTAAACTTTTTTTTATGTCAAGAAAAGCAATTCAAAGACATTTTGAAGTTTAAAAAATGTAATTATAATAAATTTACATAGTATAACATCACGCCTATAACCCACGAAGGGCTAAACAAACGTGTACACACAAACATTTCACCTCAACACGTGTTTCTCGAGAACCACTGGGCTGTGTTTTCACACATTTTATAACAATAAGTACTTATTTACAAAACTTTAACTATAAAAAAAACAGTCGAGACATTTAAAACAATTTTGATTCTATACAAATCAAATATTTAAAGGAATGTAGAAACAAAATACATTTTTAATTTAGTTTATTTAAATAAATACATACAGGGATATTTTTTTATCACCATCCAAATTTTTACAGGTTGTTCTACCCATGAATATGAACAACTTTCACTATGGGACCAACACTGAAATCACGAAAAAAAAATCAGCTGTTTCATACAAAAGTTGAATACCTACTTGACCAAAATGTATGAAACAGCTGATTTTTTTTTCGTGATTTCAGAGTTGGTCCTATAGTGAAAGTTGGTCATATTCATGGGTAGAACACCCTGTAAAAATTTGGATGGTGATAAAAAAAATCTTCTTGTATAATGCGGCAGTGCACTAAAGAGAGGCTTAGTTGCAAATGAAAAATGAATTTCGTATTAAAAACAAAAATAATAAATAGATTAATTAATGAAAAATGTTTTTTGTGTTAAAACTAAAGTTAAATTGATAGTTTTTTTTAAAGACATCACGCCTTTATGCGTCGAAGGGTTGGGCAGAGATGTACAGACGGCAGCACAACAAGTTACCCGAAACTGTCAAATTTTCCCAATCAACTTTGAACCTTATGCTGTAGCGGTAAAGTTGAAAATCTATTAATGAATTTTGACAGATTGTAGTAGCTTTATGTGCTGGCGTTTGTACCTATAGTACAGCCACATTTCGCCAGTTATGTTCAAGTCAGTGTAACAGGGGGAAGCGTTTTTGAACCATAATATTATAAACATGATAATAACTATCATACTTACTATAATATTATAAATGCGAAAGTGTGTCTGTCTCTCTGTTACCTCTTCACGCTTAAACCGCTGAACAGATTTAGATGAAATTTGGTATAGAGATAGTTTTGAGTCCCGGGAAAGGACATAGGATAATTTTTATCCCGATATTCCCACGGGATCGAGACTTATGCGGGTGAAACCGCGGGGTGCTTCTAGTAACATATAACTTATGTTTGCATAATATTTTCATCTTATTTTGTTTAACTATTTACAACTTAAAACTTAACTGTTTAACGCATTTTTTCTACTTCAATGAGAAATGTAAAACAATACATTTTCAAGATCTTTACTCGAGATATTTAATTATTTTTCAGTACAATTAAAAATCGATATAATCAAATAAAATGGGTCTTGTGATTTTCAGTTTTTAGTACTTACATTTGTCGAACAATATAGCTAAAGCTAGGATTTATAATATGATTTCCATAGAAATATTGGTATTTGTCCAGATTTGAACCCACAACATTGTGCATGAGAAGCGAGGCTTTAACCACTGGGTCTAGATAAATCTAACTTTTTTCGTTTTTTAGCAAAAAAACACTATCCCCTTACTAATAAACGTTGTATAGCGTATGTATAGTTACACAACGCTTTGTCTTCTTCTTTCGAAAGTCAAATTACTGACGACTGAAAGAGAGAAATCGGTGTGTAACTATTCATCTGATATAATACGTTTATTAGTAAGGGGGTAGGTAATTAGCTAAACCCCAGCTTTATCTATATGCAATGGCAAGGACGCGCAAATTGTAACCATAGATTCAGTAAGTACATGATTCTAAACCTGTGTTGAAATTTTTCGTCGATAAATATATGACTAAGTAATAACACCCGCACAGGTCGATCGATCAGATTAAGCTGTGCTTGTCGCGGTTGGTCCGAGGATGGGTGACCATCTTTACATACCAAGACCCATCCGTGCCTCGCAAAGCACGTTAAGCCGTTGGTCCCGGCTGTCACTCGTGGATCTTTGACAGTCGTTACGGACGAAGCCCGAAAGTCTGACAACCAGTCTTACGAAGGGGTTTCGTATTACCCAGTAACTGGGTTGTGGAGGTCAGATAGGCAGTCGCTCCATGTAAAATGCTTCCGGTGAGACTGGAAGCCGACCATAACATAGTTGGGAAAAGGCTCGGCAGATGAGATATTGCACTTTTCTATGAAACCTTTTTTTTGGTAACCGACATAAGAATTCTACGGTAGAGGGGTCCAGAATCTTGTGCTAAAACCATAGTAACCGGTTGCGCGTAGTCCTTGCCACCCTAAATTGACAACACAATATACCGGGTTATTGGAAAAACACCAACAACCTCTTAAGAGGTCATTGTACTCATCATTATGAACAATTTTTACTATGGGACCAAACCTGAAATCGCGAAAAAAAAATCAGCTGTTCCCTACATTTGTGTTCATATAACTCGTCAAAATGTAGGGAACAGCTGATTTTTTTTTTTTGACGTTGTTGCCATTTTTCCAATAACCCTATATACGTACCTTAAAACTATACATCATTGCATTTATTTATATACATAATTAAAAAGACTACCTATATTTACAGTATTTTACCTAAAATATGAGATTACATAATAATTAAATAGTTTAGGTTATACTAAAATACTAATACAATTTAGGAAGGGGATGTAGCCATAATATGCATTTCTAACAACAGTTTTTTGAAGTGAAAACTTCTTTAGCGGCGTTGCACTTTTTTGTAATGGGTAAAAAATGTTAAACTCGCGTCAGGACACGTGACCGTCAGGAGAGACTACACAGGGGAGAACTACTACTCCTAACTACTAAGTATCCCCCTCTCTTTCTACGGCGGCGCCAACCGAAGTGAACCAAGTGACACACGACAATGGATGGATGGATGGATGGATGTGGATGTGGATGGATGGATGGACAGCTGATGAACGTTAATATTCAAGTTTTCACTTCTGCCGGCACTCCCGGAGTGCAAGCCGTCTTTTTTTTATAGTGTTTATTTATTTGGCAGATAATTTAAATACAATGTTCTACTAATGATTTATAGTGATACTGCTCATCCGGAGGCTATAAAACTAACCTTTTAAAATTTTGAAGCCAGTTATCGTATTTTGAACTTTATTCCGACGACAGTAAAGTTCCTATTACAAAAAACTGCTTTCAGAGGCGAGTCTAAATGGACAATTTTGTATTAAGAACTTTATTAGATTCGGAATTAGGGTCAGAATACGATAACTGACTCGAAGGTTTAAGCTTGAACAAACGCCTTTTGATGATAAGACGGTTCGGTACTTTTTCTACTCAGGGCGAATTCCGCTAAACTTTTGTAACTAGAACAACAATAATTTAAAAAAAAAATGTCAGGATAAGACTATCCTGAGATTTTTTTAAAAATTATTGACAGTTTTTCCAAACTAGAAATGTCAGACGAAAATTTTATTCCACGGATAAAAGATATTACTACTACTAAGCCTTGTGTTCACCAACATTTAAATCAACTGATTAAATATTTTATTAGTTCTACAGGGTGAAATAAAATTCATGGGCATCCTTTTAAGGGGTCATTGTACTCATCATTATGAACATCTTTTACTATGGGACTAAACTTAAAATCGAGAAAAAAAATCAGCTGTTCCTAGCATTTATGTTCACATAACTCGTCAAAATGTAGTGAAGAGCTGATTTATTTCGCGATTTCAGGTTTGGTCCCATAGTAAAAGTTGTTCATAATGATGAGTACAATGACTCCTTAAAAGGATGCCCATGAATTCACTGTATATTTAAAATTTTCTTAGGGAATTTGACATAAACCAACTGTTTAAATAATAAATACCTAACCGGTGGTTTGAATGTTGGTGAACTCAGGTCTAAGACTGGTGAAATCAGCCGTTAATGTATTTAATTTAGCGTTTTTTTTTTGTTTATTTCAAATAGTAACACAACATAATATGGCTCAACCTCTATTAGGGTGGGGAATGTGCTACAATCTAAACACTGGATTTTTTTATTAAATAATTAATATTAAAAAAAGTATTTTAATTATCACCAGGCATCTTGTCTTAATTCATTCAATCTTTTTTTTTTTGTTTCATAATTCCAAGTGATTTGGAAATAATTGTATTATTACTGGAATATTATAAAAGGCACTAATTGATTGGGCTTTAAAAATTAATATACAACAATAATAAGGCTTCCAATGACTGGGGTACAAAATACATCAAGTCTGGGTTCAAACACGCCCCATAATGGGGTGCAAATACACCCCATGACTGGGGATATAACATACCCTCATTTAGGGTTTCGCACCAACTGGACTCTAACAAATACATCACATATATAAACACACGCGTTCTTCCCATGGAGCTAGACAGGAACTATAGAACGCCACCAGCTATGATCCTTATATACATCACATAGATTTTAAATACATTTCATAAAGGCACATTCATAGATTGGCAACGTCTTAAGAATTAGTGTCAAACCAAATGAAATTCAATTATAGTGATAGGTTAAAATCTGTAATTGTTCTCACATATAGAAGCAACAAGAATAATGTACCAAGGATTTTGTAATATCTTGATTTAAAAATAGTGTCCATGGAGTTTCTTGCCCGTTCTTCTCCATAGAGATCTACGATTTGGAATGGGCAATCAGCTTCAAATTTCTGACTAACTGACCGACTATTTAATTTTGATAATTCAAAAGTGCCTGTAATGGTTTAATTGAAATAAATGCTTTGAGTTTGAGTTTGTTAAGAATTTCCATAAAATGAACCATAGAACGTTATCAACAATGTTTACAATAATTTTGACTCAAAGCAGACACGAAAGCAACCTTAAAAAGCCTCCATTTTGACAACACATTTACTTCAAATCGACGTTACATTTACCTCTACTCAACATAGCGTAAACGTCAATCAGACGTAACATTTACATACGACATTTTCACGTCAACACTACGCAAGTGCACTTGGACGTCACCTCGACGTAACACAACGTCATTTCGACGCGTCAAAATTACAAGTTCCAAATCGAAATTCCTTCTCAAAACTACGCAACTAGCTCTCTCAATTTACTCTTCAAAAACTTCACCTTTTTATTAACAGCGTTTTTGTAATTATTCTTACTGCTATTATCTAAATTCTTACTGCCGGTCTTGCTTCTACTCCTCACCCTCTCGTCGAAGAGTTCATAGAAGTTTGGGAGTGGGGTGTCTACTAGGTCCGGTGGTGGGAGCGGTGATTCTGGTGATAGATGGTGGTGATAGCTGGCGGCCATGTTTTGTATGAAATGGGTGAACATTGCTGTCTCCGTGAACCACTCTAAGAAGTACTGGTTCTGCTTCGATGTAGATGCTTTTATAAAGGAGTCTTTCTGTAAAGAGAAATTTTTGTGAGCGTTAGTAACATGATCCATACTATCACTTATACAAAGTGTAAAAAAATTTACCTTAAAAACTTTAAGAGGTGCTTTAGACCATCGAACTGAACAACTTCCACTATGGGACCAACTCCGAAATCACGAAAAAAAAATCAGCTGTTTCATACAAAAGTTCAATACTTACTCGGCCAAAATGTATGAAACAGCTCATTTTTTTTTCGTGATTTCAGTGTTGGTCCCATACTGAAAGTTGTTCAGTTCGATGGTCTAAAGCACCTCTTAAAGTTTTTAAGGTTAATTTTTTTACACCTTATATATAAAGTGGCGGATTTACCAATAGGCTGAGTAGGCTGGAGCCTAGGGCGGCAGATTTTAGGGGCGGCGAATTTGGGGCTAACATTTTTTTTTAAATGTCTTACTGAAGTTAAAACGATTAATATTTATATACCTACCATGTTTTTTTTTTTGAAAGAATAAACAAAGCGAATGCTCAAATTCAGGCTTCTACCGTAGATTTTCTCACAGTTGCCGATCTTTACAAATCTCTTTGCAAGTTTTTGTAGCTGACGAACGAGAACATTTTAAGCATTTTGGAGAAAAGGCGAAGCAGTATACAAAAGACATGGGACATTACTGTAGAGGTCGGTAGGGGCGGCAAAATTTGAATAGCCTACTGGCGGCAAATATGTAAATCCGCCACTGTATACTAACCCCCTTATTCATAAAACTTATCAAACCTATTTTAGTTAAAATGGGGTTTGTCTCTTTCTTACACACAGAAATGACAACTTGACAGATAAAGACAAACGTTCTATAAACCTATTTTAGCTAAAATAGAGATAAAATAGAATTATGAATAACAGGGATAGTATATAAAACAAAGTCGCTTCCCGCTGTCTTTCTGTCCCTATGTATACTTAGATCTTTAAAACTACGCAACGGATTTTGATGCGGTTTTTTTAGACATCAAAAGAGAGGTTTATATTTATAATACAAGCATAATATAGTAGAGAAACACTGATAATTTTAGAGGTTTCTAATGTGATGTCGTAAATAAACACATTTCTTTGCGCTTACATTGCAAACGCTGGCGAAACCCTATACGAGATAGATCAAAATAATGTTCTACAATATTGTACACCTTAAAAAGGTCTACAAAAAAGTCCGCTATGGTATATGTCTAGCTCTTAGGGATAACCCACAATAAACATTTTTTATTCTTTACTTTTTACGAGAAATAATGGCTTATTTACGAAGCGATTTTAAGCAACACAGCATTAATAATTTGGTATAGAGATAGTTTGAGTCCCGGGAAAGGACATAGGATAGTTTTTATCCCGATATTCCCACGGGATCGACGCTTATGCGTGTTAAACCGCGGGGCGTTACTAGTTAGTTATACAAGCATAAGCAGCCTATAATGTTCCCACTGCTGGGACACAGGCCTCCTCTCTTCCAGAGAGAGTGGGCTGTAATCCACCACGCGGGCCCAGTGCGAGTTAATAGATGTCATATTATATCTTCGAATTTTTGGTGCTAGGACATGCCGGTTAAAAATCAGCTGTTTCATACAAAAGTTCAATACCTACTTGACCAAAATGTATGAAACAGCAGATTTTTTTTCGTGATTTCAGAGTTGGTCCCATAGTGAAATAGTAGTTCGGTTCGAAGGTCTAAAGCACCTCTTAAAGTTTGTTGGGTTCATTATGAAACGTATCTGGTCTAGAATCTCTGTACAAAATTTCAGCTCAAAAGCAGTAACTTTGAAAATGCTTAATATTTTTTTTATTTCGATAGTTTATTAAATTGAAATCATAACAAACGTGTCACCGCACTACGAGGGTCATTATCCATTATCTGTAGTGTGTCTGTGCGCCTAGTACACGCACATCACGCCGCCGCGCGCCAGTGCAGCGCCGTGATGTCGAAATAAAAAAATATTAAGCATTTTCAAAGTTAATGCTTTTGAGCTGAAATTTTGTACAGCGATTCTAGACCAGATACACTCATCAACCCGTTTGTATTGATATACCCTTTCCGTAAAACCCTGTTATAACAAAAAAAAAAATGTCATACTCACATCAAAAACAACGCCATCCCTCCCTAAACAACCATCCTTAACTTCTCCCAAAGCGAAAAACCTCCAAAAATCACCCAGAATATCCACAAAAAACCTCAGAAAAGCTTCTGATATCATGACATTCCTTGTCTTGGTATCTTCTGAACGATCCTTGTTCTTGCTTGTTTCCATTTGAAGGGCGGTCTTTAGGGTTTTATAGCAGGGGGTAGGCAGTATTGTTGACTCGTCTCCTTGGTAGAAGAGGACCTTTGATGGGTGTGTTAAATCTATTAGCATGCCCTGTGGATGAGAGAAAATGTTATAAAATAACATCACATATGGTTTGTTGGTTATGACTTGAAAAAAAATTGTTTTAGATCTAACTTTATGTTCGCTAGAGGGTGCCATTTTCAATTTAATGTGATGTCACATAGCCTCAGTGGCGTGCATTGCATATGGGCATATAAGCAGTGCCTACTTCGATTTATCAACATACGCCTGTCAATTACATTTTAGTGTGTGTGCCCCACAATTAAGAAACTTCATACAAACACGCGCGGCAGTAGGCAGTCGCCGGACGGCCTACTCGGCTCCCGTACTATTCGCACATTGTCATTGGTCTTTACTCGTTCAAGTTAATACGACAAAATTAAAAATACGTACGTCTCACGCGTAATACCATGACGTTCGACCTTCGCAATTTATCACCCTTAAGTAGGCATGCCTACTCAAATAACCACACTTTTGACGTCACATTTTTTTCTGATTAGTGACCGCGTTTGCCTGGACTATACCCGGCCTAGTGCCTACCTATTCTGAAAACCAATGCACGCCACTGCATAGCCTATAATCAGCGGACGATCAAGACGCTTCCAACGATACCTCATTTGTCTAATTATGACAAACAGTTTAGAAGTTATGGGGGAACAGATGAACATACATACATACACACCGGTCAATATCATAACCCTCCTTTTTGCTTCGCCGTAAAAGTTGGGAAAAGTCTAAGAGGATAAATATGCTTACCTCTTCAAATACAACACCCGACATGTCCCCGTCGTGAGGTGTATGCAGCATGCCCGCCAGTATCGGCAGGGGAGCCTCCAACACCTCGCGCTGAATCTCTGAAGGTATGGATGATATTAGGGGCTGCTGCCACACGAACGGATATAGGGAACTTTGGAGGGCTTCTACGCAGGATGAGACGGATCTGTAAATGAGAAAAAACGGTGATCACACTAATATTATAAAGGCGAAAGTTTGTGTGTGTATGTTTGTTATTTCTTCACGCTCAAACAGCTGGACCAATTTTGATAAAATTTTGTATGGAGGTAGCTGATACCCTGGATTAACATATAGGCTACTTTTTATCCCGATATTAACACAGGATCGACATTTACGCGGGTGAAACCGCGAGGCGCAGCCAGTTAGTTTAATAAAAATAATTTTGTTCTAAATAGACTGAGAATTTGCATTTTTTTAAACGCCTAAAGTGGCATTTAACATGTATAGAAGTTAAACAGTTATTTATTTGGTACTACTAGGAAATAATTAAACATCCTAAAAGTCAGTTCATTTCATCAGTATAAAACTCTTTAATCGCGACAATTCAAAACCATAATCATCATCATCTGCCTAGCCTTTTCTCAACTATGTTGGGGTCGGCTTCCAGTCTAACCGGATGCAGCTGAATACCAGTATTTTACATGGAGCGACTGCCTATCTGACCTCCACAACCCAGTTACTGGGTAATAAGATACCTCTTGGTAAGACTGGTTGTCAGATTTTCGGGCTTCTGACTACCCGTAAAGACTGTCAAACATCCACAAATGACAGCCGGGACCAACGGCTTAACGTGCTTTCCGAGGCACGGAGGGGTTTCAGTATGTAAAGAAAGATGGTCACCCATCCGCAGACCAACCGCGGCAAGCGTAGCTTAACCTGATCGATCGACCTGTGCGGCGGTTATTATTTAGCCACGATGTCTATGATACACAAATGGCACTTACTTCAGCTGATCACCGATTATGATGACCTTCCTCTCCAGGAGCAGGGAGCCGAAAACTTTGATGACCAGTCCGGCGCCCAGTAAGTCTAGTAGCACGGATAGGTTGTCTTCGTCTACACGAGGTTCGATGGGACGTTTTATTATTTTTAACCTGGAATAATGGAAAATGGGTTTTATAACTAACGAAATAACTTTTAGATTTGTATGTTCTCGAAGCGAAGGTCTTAGACTGGTTTACGTCCAAATGTTGGAAAACACCAAAGTTAATACATATATAAGTTGCTATAAAAATATCTGCCACGGCTTCAATGGGAGACAGTACTTTGTATACAGGGTGAATTTTCCAAGTGGGCGTGGATGGCCAAATTCTAAACTATGAGGAATAGCGAAAAGTACTCAAAGGAGTCGCGGGCTCGATTTTGATAAAAACTAAAACTGCGTCATTGGATTTTTGAAAAATCAATATTTCTAGCCAGGAATCGAACCTGTTGATTTTGAAAAAAAAAAACACACACTGTATTATTACACCATTCGATAGTGTCCCTAGTAAGGATTAAATTCTGGGAAGTAATGACATACGGCAAACTTAGGGAAAATGTTGAATTTTAATAAACTGCTTCTTTTTTCATATCTTGTTCGAAATGATGCTCAATATTTTTACTACCAAAACACTCGTAGCGCAGTCACCTTCACAAAATTATGTTCTAAATTCAAATTTTTTATTGCAGTACAATCCTTTAGACGTCGAATCCAGCTATGTATTCAAAACAATTGTCATTATTTTGAACAATATTAATCAGTTAAGGTTTAATAGGTAGGTAGCATAAGAAAATAAAAAAGTATTTTGATAAAAATGAGCTCTTTCCTTTAGTTTGCCGTATGTCATTACTTCCCAGAATTTGATCCTTATTAGCGACACTATCAAATGGTGTAATAATACAGTGTGTGTGTTTTTTTTTCGAAATCAACAGTTTCGAATCCTGGCCAGAAATATTGATTTTTCAAAAATCCAATGATGCAGTTTTAGTTTTCATCAAAATCGAGCCCGCGACTCCTTTGAGTACTTTTCGCTAGTCCTCATAGTTTCGGATTTGGCCATCCACGCCCACTTGAAAAATTCACCCTGTATAATTTACAGTAGTGAAAAAATTTTGTACCACAGAATAGTTAAATCAATTTGAGAAAATAAAGTAATTAAATAAACATTTACTCTATTCTGCATAACGTGGTACACAAACTACGCGCGATGTGTCGCTTCGTCACATTTTGCGAAATGAAATGACGGTGCGGCAACAGCTAATTATTATGGGACGGTTTCATGCAACTAAACAATTCTATACGCACATTTTTTTGTATAAAAAAAAATTATGACATAAGATCAATTATGTATTTTTACTATTCTAATCTATATACAGAATACTGTCTCCCATTGAAGCCGCGGCAGATATTTTTATAGCACCTTATATATGGTGTTTCAAAATTAACCCAATAAACTTTTAGAAGTGCTTTAGACCATCGAACTGAACAACTTTCACTATGGGACCAACTCTGAAATCACGAAAAAAAAATCTGCTGTTTAATACAAAAAGAAAGAAAGAAAGAAAAATGTTTATCTGGACACAGTTCGTGAAACACAAAATACAAAATTAATAAAATAAAAAATAATGTTTCAGACAACAATAGTGTGTGCCTCACGGCTGCGCCAAAAAGGTTCATTTCAGCATTAAGGCGCTCCACACACTGCACCGCGCTCCGTCGCGGTGAGCAGATTTTTACATACAAATTCAACTCCCGCGCTCCCGCGCTCACGCGCGCGGAGTTGAATTTGTATGTAAAAATCTGCTCACCGCGACGGAGCGCGGTGCAGTGTGTGGAGCGCCTAATGCCAGACAGATGCTGTCTGACGCTGGTTTTCTAATGAACCCTTAGGGAAAGTGACGGTGAGTAAAAGTTCAATACCTACTTGACCAAAATGTATCCAATCATCCATACTTATTACTTATAATATTATAAATTCGAAAGTAACTCTGTCTGTCTGTCTGTATGTCATCTTTTCACGCCTAAGCCGCTGAACCGATTTAGATGACATTTGGTATAGAGATAGTTTGAGTCCCGGGAAAGGACATAGGATACTTTTTATCCCGATATTACCACGGGATCGAGACTTATGCGGGTGAAACCGCGGGGCGCAGCTAGTAAGTAAATATAAGTAAAACAACTCACCTAGGCATGTCAAAATTAACTGTCACATTCTTGACGCCATTATTATTATTTTCCAAATCGTAGTAATCAGGTATTCCACTATCATTGCCCGAGACATCCCTCCTTGTATCAGGCAAAGTTTTGCTCTTCGGCGAGATCTCATAATCAATGTCATTACTGGGTATATCGTAATGATTACCGGGTATATCGTAATCGTGATGTTGGTTTTTCGAGTACTGGATGGTGATTTCTTCGCCTGGGTTCGGGAAGTCTGTTTCGAAGAGTTGTTGGAGTAGGGAGTGGATTTCTACGTCGGAGCTCCCGTGGTGAGATTCTATTTCTTCTAAGACCTGGAATGATGAAGTTCTGATTAAGTTTTGAAGCGGAAACTTCTTTAGCGGCGTTGCACACTTTTCGTAATGGGTAAAAAATGTTAAACTCGCGTCAGGGCATCGCGTCAGGACACGTGACCGTCAGGAGATACGACCGACGGACGGACGGATGGACGGTGACGGTGACGGTGACGGTGACGGTGATGGTGGACGCGGACGTGGACGTGGATGGATGGATGGATGGACAGCTGATGCCTCGACCGTCTGTGTAGTAGCCACACTGCTGTGTATTCGTAAAATTCTTGTATATAAAGTGTTTCAAAAAATGGAAATTGAACAAAGTGCATCTAATAATGAAAAAAGGGACGAAGAAATAGCGAAACAAAATGAGTTATATTAATTCAATTAATAGTTGATTTATTTCAACGTTAATATTCAAGTTTTCACTTCTGCCGGCACTCCCGGAGTGCAACCCGTCTTTTTTTTAAGGCCATTTTGTTAAAACGTCTCACGTATAGTCAACAAAAGAGACTCGTATACAGGATCGTAGGATATAAGGTCCGGCCGCGCTAAGCCAAAGATGTAAACAACAATGGCGGCTCGAAATCGAATAAAATCGATATACAAGAACATTTATTTTAAGTAATGTTTGTTTTCGTCTAAATCTCCGAGCTAATTAGACGAAAAAAAAACAAGACGACGCCGGAATGGCTGGGTAATGTTTGTTTCCATCCACAGACCAACCGCGGCAAGTGTAGCTTAACCTGGTCGATCGACCCGTGTGGCTGTTATTTTTTAGCCACAAGCCCCTCTAAAAGGAATAATAGGTACAGACGCCAGCACATCAACCTACTACAATCTGTCAATTTTTTTAAATAGATTTTCAACTTTATCACTAATGCATAAGGTTCAAAGTTGATTGGGAAAATTTGACAGCTTCGGGTAGGTTGATGTGCTTGCGTCTGTACAATATTTGTATAATTTACAGCGGCAATACAGACTAAACTCAAATTGATAAGGCCACTATTGTTCCGTTTAATGACAATTAGTGGGTGAATAATTGACAATTAAATAAATTATTGACTGACTTTCGCTATCGAAAGGTGCGTTGTAAATGTCAATAGCATAATATTTATTGGAATTCCTTTACGTTTGGAATACCGGTGTTCCATCTTTTCTTAAGTTATTAAAATTCAAACTCAAAGCATTTATTTCAATGAAACCAGTTACAGGCACTTTAAAATTGTCAAGGAGTCGGTCAGTCAGAATGATGAGCTAGCCAAAGCCATTCGAAAGCTTTCCTTTGGAGAAGAACGGCAAGAAGCCCTATGGATACTATTTTAAATGAAAATATTGTTACGTACGTAATTGGCAAAAACGGCGCAACATGCACAGCGTATAAAAATGTATCGATGCATTATCTCATCTCTTTATAGGAGAGTATCTTTGAAGGATAAAATCAGGAATATAATTATCCGGAAAAGAACCGGTTACCGACATAGCTTGCAAGGTAATCAAACTGTGGTGACAGTGGGTTGGCCATGTTTGTCGAAGGACCGATGGCCGCTGGAGCAGACGAGTCCTGGAGAAGACCGCGTATCGGCGAGTAGTGTAGGACGCCCCCCAGCTAGATCCTTAAGAACCTTAAGAAGACCGAGAGAGACCTTAAGAAGGTGGCTGGGGTAGACTAGATGCGGAAGGCGGAGGACAGGGTGTTGTGGCGCAGCCTGGGAGAGGCCTATGTCCAACAGTGGAAAGCAATAGGCTGAGTTGATTGATTGATCTCATGCCAAAACGAGACAAGACATATTTATATCTCGCTTAGTCGTAAGAAAAGTGACGACAAAATTTTATCGATGATTGCCTGGCTACATATATGATGTTTTTACATACCTTATAATAAAATCCAGGAGCTCTGTACCTTCCTATAAGACAGTAGCAGAGTGGAAGACATGTAGTAGCGCCCTCTGGAAGCACTCGACGGCAATAACTATAAAGAAAGTAATATTTTATGTTAACAAAGTTCTGACGGAAAATATAATGAGAAAACCCGTGGGGTAATTGCGAAACACACTATCAGTCGCAATGGCTTTCATTTGAACAGTTCAACAACATTTATTGCGATGTTTACGTTGCTGAGCAGACAAATTTTTCGAACATATGAAGCGGATTGCTTCATATGTTCGAAAAATTATCAGTATATTTTAAAAGGATTCTGATTTTGATTGTGTGTTACGAATTAGGGTGCTGGACTTAATAGTCTGAAAGAAGTAGTGTAGAAACGTGACCCATGGAAGGAATGGAGGAGGGTTGTTGCCCAGTAGTGGGACAGTACGGGCTAGTAATAATAACAATGGTCTGAAATTGTTAACACGAAGTAAAGAGTAAGTAGCGAAATTTCTTTGTGCAAGAACAAGCATTAACTGTTCTGTAAGTTATCATGTTTTGCGAACAGTTTAAAGCGTTCGAGTTTGTTAAACATGATCATTTCATTGATAAACTAACACCACAAAGGATTAGGCGATCTAATTTTAAATTCTTCAGACGCATCTGACTATAGAAACTAAATTACAGACCAGTGCGAAAGTGCATATTAAAATATGAGATCACAATGGGTGTTCCCCAAGGTGATATACTAGGTTCCACTTCCAATACCCTAGAAGATCTTACACTGCCATAAATATCTGCTGGGTTACCTATTCCAGCCGCATAATTTGTCACTCAAAAGTTATTTGGAATGGCATAGTTGTTAATCTCTAATATTGTAATCATGGTAACACAAAATAGGTTAACTGCTATGGTTGTAACAGATTAGATTTTATCATCACACGTTCACATTTCCGAAGATAGCCGATGATTGCCGAAGTACCTAATTTCTAGGAGATCAGTATGTTACACATCCTGCTTGGAGCAGTGGATGTCTTTTTATGATTATGAAGATGTTGTTTGATAACATTATTAATTATTTACTCACCCGTAAGCCCTCTCTCCTCGTTCATCGGTAAGTACTAGTGAGTAGCACTGTAGACTGCGCGCGTCCACTGACCACTCACTGCGCGGAGAAGAACTCATTGTCTCTGGGAAGACTAGGTTCTCTATGTGGGGTGGAACTGTCACCTGAAAATGTTTGAACAAATGGTTGTAGAAGGTTATGAACGGAAATAGTCGCTGTATTTGCAACAAACGGGAACTAAAAATATATTTATTTATTTATTATTAGCCTGTGACGTCCCACTGCAGGGCAAAGGCCTCCCTACTCTCTCATGAGAGAGTAGGGGTTTAGGCAAATTAACCCACCGCGCTTGTCTAGTGCGAGTTGGTGGGTGTACAGTGAACCGCCTGACTGGGTCCGTGGGCGCCGCCTTTGACGCGCTAGATGTTCATCAGCCGCCGCCCTGAGTTGATATCCTGCACTAATTTATCGACTGTTCCATCCGAGCCTATTTGGGTGTATTTATCCCATAGCCTACAGGTGGCGTTCTACATTTAGTTCCATACTAAATGCACGACAGTTTAAAGTCATATCGAGGACTAAAATATATAAATACTACAAAAAAAAAAACAAACTATTAAAAATGAATCCGTCGTTGAAAGAAGTTTGTTATTTAAAAATTCTCCTCTCACATATAGGAGGCCTGTGTCCCAACAGTGGAGACATTATGGGCTGATTATGAATTTGCTAAATGGCTTCAAAAATACAATACCAGTAACTGTTATTTAAAAATACAGAGTCTGCGACCAAAAACTTCAAACGATCAATAATTAAATTAGAGTTATGACATCAATATTCTGTAATTTAAACATGAGAAGTGAACTCTATGGCAACAATATTAAACATAAGTTCGTCATAAACATAGCATTTCGTGGTAACCGCGATTAACTGTGTTGATTCATCAGTTCTAAGGAATATATAAAACGGAATATGCTTTATTTTCCACCAAAATTTTAACACAATTTTATTCATCTGCTTAGCCTCTTCCTATGTTGGGGTCTGCTTCCAGTCTAACCGGATGCAACTGAATACCAGTATTTACATGGAGCGACTGCCTATCTGACCTCCACGACCCAGTTACTGGATACCCCTTGGTAAGACTGGTTGTCAGATTTTCGGGCTTCTGACGACCAGTAACGACTGTCAAAGATCCACGAATGACAACCGGGATCAACGGCTTAACGTGCTTTCCGAGGCACGGAGCGGTCTTGGTATGTAAAGATGGTCAACCAACCACGGACCAACCGCGGCAAGCGTAGCTTAACCTGATCGATCAACCTGTGCGGCTGTTATTACTTAGCCACAAGTTAACACAATGCATACACAATATTTTTAATAGAGGTCAGAGGATGTAAGACAATTTTTCTCGTCATGCTTTTAACTCAACTAAGTTTAACCAGAACAGCACTTAAAGAAAAGAAAGAAAGAAACAAAAGAAAAAAGAAAGAAAAGAAGGAAAGAAAAAGTATTTCGTTTCGTTTCACTTTGAATAAAATTATAAAAAAACTTACCTGACTAGGAAACACATTCTTCACATACGCCTGCCCCGTCATATGATTCAACCCTACCAATAGACACAAATTGAACAGCCCCCGTTCCCTCGGCTCAAAAGGCAGGTCAATACACCCAGCCTTCTCATCGATGCTCATATTGTCGAAGCTATCGGAGCTAGCGTCGAGGACGTCTTTCATTGAAAGAACGTTGCCGTGAGAGTCGGTCAGGTTGAATTTGGAGTCTGTGTCCATCTTGGTAATGTTGCCTTGTGAAGTTCTGAAGCTTTTCCAGGACCTGGAATGAATTAAAGCAAGTGTTATTATTATATTATTGCCGTTTGGGGTTGAAACCCTCGGGCCGTGGGGTCCGAGTGCTCGTGGCCGCCGAGTGACAGTAGGTGAACTGGAAGCCGACCTCAGCATAGTTGGGAAAAAGCAGGCAGATGATGAGTACAACTTACCTAAAGGTAGAATAAGGGTTGTCGATGATATCAGACTTGTAAGAACAAACGGAGGTCTGATGTCTGAACCGCTTGATATTCTTGGGGTCTAAGTACGCGACTCTGGTTGATACTCTTCTGACGTAGTTCTTACGTTTTTCTGTTAAACTTCTTGTTAGTTTTACTGATTCTGTGGAGGAAAAGAGGTAAGGTTATAAAACGTTATACAGTACTAGCTGCGCCCCGCGGTTTCACCCGCATAACTCTCGATCCCGTGGGAGTATCGGGATAAAAAATATCCTATGTCCTTTCCCGGGACTCAAGCTATCTCTATACCAAATTTCATCTAAATCGGTTCAGCGGCTTAGGCGTGAAAAGGTAACATACAGACAGACAAACAGACAGACAGAGTTACTTTCGAATTTATAGTATTAGTATGGATTGATTGTTTGGTTAACTTTAGGATAACACAGTTCAATATTATGACATAAGCGACTTACAAGATCAGGTCGAGTAGGTATTAAACACATTGTATGGAACAGCCGATTTCCTTTTTTTATGACTGCTGTTTCCGAATGGGACATTGTGCGAATGGGACATTGTGCGAATGGGACATTGTGCGAATGAGACTGTGCGAATGGGACATTCTGTGCCAACGGGACTTTTTGCGAACGGGACATTCTGCGTCAGATCCGTTTCAGCCTATTTCATTAATATATAATATATGCTCTATTAGATAGGGTAGGGGGATTTATTTTAAAAAATCTACGTTACAAAACATAGTTTATACATGGTTTCCATTTTCAATTTATTTCATACTCATTCATCAATCAATCAATCAATCAACTCAGCCTATCGCAGTCCACTGCTGGACATAGGCCTCTCCCAGACTGCGCCACAGCATCCTGTCCTCCGCCTTTCGCATCCAGTCTACCGCAGCCACCTTCTTTAGGTAGTCCATCCATCTAGCTGGGGGGCGTCCCACACTACGCTTGCCGGTACGCGGTCTCCACTCCAGGACTCGTCTACTCCACCGGCCATCGGTCCTTCGACAGACATGGCCAGCCCACTGCAAATTCAGTTAGCTTACTCTGCAAGCTATGTCGGTAACTCCGGTTCTTTTCCGGATAATTTAATTCCTGATTTTATCCTTCAAAGAGACTCCAAGCATAGCTCGCTCCATAGCGCGCTGAGCGACCTTGAATTTGTGGACCAGCCCGACCGTACTCATGCTCATTAATATAAACTTTTTCATCTGCTCTAACCCAGGGTAGAACTAGAGTCCATTTACTATAGCATTAGACAGAAGTTAAAAAAGGCTCTTTTAGGGGCACACTTTGTAATAAAAGTACAACATTATTACAGTCGAGATTGATGTGGAGTTAAATATAATCAATTTAAATAACAACAGTCACACTTAGTTGTACTTATTTAACCTATCTACCTTCTGAAATCACAAGGCTTTCATTTAATATTATTTAGTTTTTACATAAAATATTGTCGTGTCAATGTTTCAAACCTAAAAGAAGCAGGGGCGGACAGTACCGAGAACGTTTTTCATGTCACTATAACTCTACCAAATCTAAAATGTTACCTATTCCCTTCATAAGTTGTGGCAGCACGTGGTTTTTTAATTTTGTCGGTTTATATAAAGTTGTTTTTAATAAACTGATTGTTACTAACAATTGTTTCATTTCATGTACCTATCCAAGCATCGTGACGAGTAGATAGATAGAATATGCTTTATTGTATGCCATATATTGTTACTTACAAAACAAGCACATACATTATTTATTAAAATTGTTTGAACTTAACTTGAAGATAAAAGTTTTCGTACTCCTGCTTCTGCGAGCCTCTTTTTTCTAATGTTATAATAAATGGAGTATAGACTTCTTACCTTCACTAGTGCTGCCATCTGAATTTTCTGTAGGAAAACTGCTTGGCTTATTGTTCTCGTCCATATTGCATACAGCTGTGACCGTCTCGAAGAGCTCGTTCATCAGATCGTTTAGCTGTAACAGACAGAAAGACAGACATAAGAAACGGGAGCTAATGACAGGTCAAAAATATCAGGTCAAATTAGGCTGATTATCATCTCTTTTTATCCGACTACGGCGAAGCAAAAAGGAGGGTTGTGATTTTGACTGGTATGTATGTATGTTCATCTGTTCCCTCATAACTTAAATAGTACTTCTAATAATGATTGGCAAATGAGGTATCGTTAGAAGCGTCTTGACCGTCCGCTGGTTATAGGCTATGTGACGTCACACTAAATTCAATATGGCGCCCTCTAGAGGACATAAAGTAATGAATTTAGAGAGAAAAAGTTGGAAGCAGGCGGGACCCATACCATTTTTATATTTTCAAACACAAATGGGTCCCGCCTGCTTCCAACTTTTATTTATTTTAAAATGGGCTTGTTTTTAGCTTTTCAGTTTTTTTTAACTTAAGTTTTTTACCGCAGTCGGGTTTTTTAGTTTTTTAAATAACTTTTTTATTGCAAAATGGGTCATCGTCTGGCGACATCGAGGCAGACCCAGGAGAAGATGGCTGGATGAGTTTGGACAGGTACAGACAGGATTGATCCACACCAGTTCAAGACTGAGAGGAGTGGAATGGGCAGCTTTTACTCTGAAGTGGGACAGCAAAGGGTAAAATTAAATAAATAAAATGGGCCAGCTCTAGAACTCGCCTGGTGGAAAGCGATGGATGAGGTCTATGATGGAACGAGCGTGCCCAGAAGATGCCTGTTCACTCTTGCTTTGAAAGCAGACGGGTTATACGTGGAAGGGAACACAGACGCTGGCAGTTTTTTTTTTGTCTGAATGGGCCCGTTCTTGACCTCGATCGCGCCTGATGGAAAGCGATGGATGAGGTCTATGATGTAACGAGCGTGCCCAGAAGATGCCTGTTCACACTTGCTTTGAAGGCTGACGGGTTGTACGTGGAAAGGAACACAGACGCTGGCAGTTTTTTTTTTTTTTTTGTCTGAATGGGCCCGTTCTTGACCTCGATCGCGCCTGATGGAAAGCGATGGATGAGGTCTATGATGTAACGAGCGTGCCCAGAAGATGCCTAAGGCACCACAACTTTTAAGAGTTTCACTCCTTGGCGGTGCGTATAATAAACGTGGAGGAGAAGCGCTGAGTACTACAGGTCGATTACAAAAAACTATGTTGTTAACAATCGAAAATCTTTTGTCATTAAAAATCACTTTCCACAAGCCAGTAGAAAGTGTTTTCCTGAATACAAACATGCTTTGCAAAGCTTGAAATGTTAGGAATTCATAATGACTGTCTCTTAGATCCTAGACAATACCGTTTCCCACGCAGTGGCGTGCATTGGTTATCAGAATAGGTAGGCACTAGGCCGGGTATAGTCTAGGCAAACGCGGTTACTAATCAGAAAAAAAGTGAGGTCAAAAGTGTGGTTATTTGAGTAGGCATGCCTACTTAAGGGTGATAAATTGCGAAGGTCGAACGTCGGTATTACGCGTGACACGTACGTATTTTCAATCTTGTCTTATTAACTTGAACGAGTAAAGACCAATGACAATATGCGAATACGAGTAGTATGGGAGCCGAGTAGGTCGTCCGGCGACTGCCTACTGCCGCCGCGCGTGTTTGTATGAAGATTTTGTTTTTTGTTAGGTATGATAATTTAGTGAGTTTCTTAATTGTGGGGCACACACACTAAAATGTAATTGACAGGCTTATGTTGATATATCGAGGTAGGCACTGCTTATATGCCTATATGCAATGCACGCCACTGTTCCCACGGCAGTATTAAAATAGTTGAGAACGGTGGTGAAGGATGGCGCAGTGGATGTCACGTGTCTTCGAATTTTTGTGTTCTAGGTCAAGCCGGTTTCCTCAAGACGTTTTCTTTCAGTTTTGATAGCAGTGGTGATGAAATAAATTACCTACCCAAAGTTAAGATCCTGCCTGCGCCATAACTTTTGTGTAACGTGCACGAACTATAAACAAACACTTCCACACTATCCCAATGACCGGCTATGACTAAATTTAATTTTCTCTGCAATTGAGAGCAAAAAATGATTGTTGGAAAACATTTCAGTGCAAGATTTACCGTTACTCAGTGACCTTGATGTTCATGATTGAATTTTGGCTGAATAAGCATTTAGAGTTAGACGATTAATCATGGTATAGGTCAAGGATGAGAGCAGTGGTGGCCAAGTGGTAACGGCCGCGACTTACGAGGTGTAGGTTTGAATCCAGACAGGCGCTTTACTTTGTGTAAATTATTTCATCACCACTGTTCTCAAAATGGTGAAGGAAAACATCGTGAGGAAACCGGCATGTCGTAGAACCAAAAATTCGAAGACATGTAACATCTGCCAACCCCCACTGGGCCCGCGTGGTGGATTACGGCCCACTTCTCACTGAGAGGGGGCTTGTTTCCCAGTAGTGGGAGCATTATAGGCTGATTACGTATAGGTCAAGGATTGATTGAAAGGACATTAACACCATAGTTATTTCAACATCAGACTGTGAATCAGCAAAATTTTCAATGGGACAAATCTTGGAAGTAATCATCATCTGCCTAGCCTTTTCCTAACCATGTTGGGGTCAGCTTCCAACCTAACCGGAAGCCACTGATGTTGGCGATCGCCGCGCTACCACTTGAAAAAGTTGAGAGTGACCTCATCGGAGCGGCATGGTGGTCCACAGCGGCGAGCCGAGATGAGTGCGCTGCTTTATCCTGAGCCGCCAGACTAAACATCGATAAGATAGGGTCCAAATTCAGCATGGGAATATAAACAAGAGCAGCGTTGCGTTGCGACTATTGTTAGATTAAGATTTTATAGAGCACTTTTCCGCAGACCTTTGTAAGAGGCAGTCGATCCATCAGATCCATGTTTTTAACCTATGTCTTTATTATATTGAGTGAAAGTATTATATATTGTTAAACTATAAAGTGGTTTCAATTAAAGTTAGTGATATAAGCACACATTAAGCTAATATCAGAAGTGTAACGCGATACCCACACCACACACAGCTATGGGTAAACAAAGTAAGCGTAATAAACGCCTAAAACTTAAAAAACGCACTCGTTCAAGCTCAAGTTCTAGCAGCAGTAGTAGTGCCAGGACTCCGTCACCTTCGCCGAAACACAGGAAACAGGTATCACGTAAGGCTGATACCTCAACTGTGAGTACAAATAATAACAATTTGAATAACATAATACCCGAATTCGATCCGCTGAGAGATGATGTGAACGCTTGGCTTAGTATTATAAGGTCCTACGCTCAAACTTTTACATGGACTGATGAAATGACCCGTTATCAAGCTCTCAACAAATTAAAGGGTTCCGCAAAAGTGTGGTATGACTCACTGTTACGATCGGATAGTCATTGGCCTGCGTGGAAATGGAAGGACTGGACTCGTAAGTTGGCTTCCAGTTTTCAAATCCGTCGGAATATGTACGATCTTTTAAAAGATATTATTAACAAAAAGCCGTTAGAAAATCAGTCTCTTTACGAGTTTTATTTTGAACAAAAATGTAAAATAGATCGTTTATCTTTGGAATTTTCGGAACGAGATATTATTTCTATTATTGTCGGCAATATAGGGGACAGCGGTATAGGCGCATCGATTGAAGCGAATAATTTTGTGGCATGCGACAGTTTAGCTAGTTTCCTACATGGTCGAACGTATACATCAAAGAGCGCGAAACAGATAGGCACAAACACACGCGACGGTCAGACGAAACTAACCAGTCAGAATCAGATGTCTGCTACCACGACATCAGAGGCTATGTCCTCAGCGAAAGTAGTAGGTCAAGCCGCTTCTGCTAGCCATAATCAAGACGTGGACCAGGCACAGGGTAGGAAGCAGATCAAGTGTTATCTGTGCGGTGGTAATCATAAACGAAGTCAGTGTGATGCAAATAAATGTGATTATTGTGGCAGGCGAGGTCATTTAGAATCGACATGCTACCATAAAAAGAACTCGGTTAAACCAGAGACTCAAGAAACAAAATGTGTCTCATAATCATTTATTTGGAATAGGTATAATTTTAAATAAGTTTTAAATACATAGGTAGTCAGTCAACCCATGACCCGTTAAGTATTATTAATCTGCATCAAGAAGCATTCATTGGTACGGGAAGCAGTTGTTCATTAATTTCTGAATCGTTTGTTAGAAAATATTCAATGGAAAACATCCAGTTTATTTGCAAGGCTTCTCAAAAAAAAAAAAAAAAGTTCTAAATTTGTAACTCACAAAATAACGGCTGATCTGAAAGTCGATTCGGTGTGTCTGACTCAGGTTGATTTCTATGTAATCGACAACCTGGCAGATTGTAAAATATTGATAAAAAGAAACGTGGCGGTCTGATGATATTCGCGAGTGGATGACATATTCGAGTAGTATAGTGAGTATGCGAATACATTTACAGTGTTTTAACACAATAGTATTATTTTGGGTCTGATAACGATTCCCATCAGAATGAATTAATAACAGTTTTTCGAAAATCGCTTCAGAATTTCCGATTATACCTAGTCGAATCATATTTAAAAAAAAAAAAAAAAATTGATTATTCCCCGGATTGCGCATTGGGTTTTGTCCACACAAGATAATGTCAATAACGAAAGCGGATTGGTTGCTTTCGGTAGAACTACAAGATCAAGTTACAACGTATTCGAGCAATTGTAGAATCAGGAGAGGCCGAAGAAAATAAAGATATTTTTAACAAATATGTTGTCCTAGGTGACAAAGTAGAACAACCTGAGGTCGTCGGTGGGCGGTCCCAAAGAAATGCATTTGGCGAATAATTAAATGTAACTATGACGACCTCGGGCATTTCTCTGTTGATAAAACAGTATAGCGAGTAAACCATCGGTGTTGGTTTCCTATAATGCGACATATCATAAAGAAATATATTAAAAACTGCATAAATTGAATATATTTTAAGAATAAAGGCGGTCCAAAGGAACGAGAATAATACCCGTTGCCAAAGTACGCACAGTATTGTACGAATAGAAACATACGTTTACGCACTATTGCAACCGCTATGCTTCACTCTAATGGCCAGGTTGAGCGTTTAAAAAAACTATTCTAGAAGCATTAAAAGCTATAGGTTCGAACGATACAGACGATAGGTGGGATCAGTACATTAAAGCCTTACAACAAGGTATTTATAAAGAGCACAGTTTACAAGACAACAAAAACTATTCCTAGTGAAGTTTTTCTCGGATACAGATTACGCACTGATAGTGATAGTTTAGCTCCGGAGATTGGGAACGGGCATAGGTTGAATGTAACCGAATTGCGTGAGAGGACAGAGACAAATATTAAGTCCAATGCGGAATCACAAAAACAGCGATTTGATAAAGTTGTTACCTGTTTACAAAGGCCCCTTTCAAGTGAAGAAGGTATTGGGGTATGATAGATATGTGGTGACGGATGTAAAAGGCAGTGAAAGAAGTATACAGGTATAAGTATACATATACCGCTGCTGAGACCATGAAACCATAGATACATATTGATGATTGGGAGATGAATTAAACATTATGTTCTAACTTAAACCATTTCTGCCCGTGTTGGCGATGAAGGTAATTTGAAATTTATCGTAAGCGTATGTGCGAGTCAAGATAAAATGCTTTAAGTAATTATAAATGTTCCATATCGTAAATTACACATTAAAGGCCGAGTGGTAGGTTCAAATGGAGAACGAACTTGGAACGCTCAAGTGTGGATAGTCCCTTTGAGTGCAAGTGGTTCTGGGATGAACTTGGTACGCTTAAGTGTGGCTAAAGGCCCTTTGAGTGCAAGTCGAAAGGAGACAAACTTGGTACGCTTAAGTGAGGTTATAGGCCCTTTAAGTGCAAGTTGTCAAACCCGATCGTTAATAAAATGTGGCTTTTAAGCGCATATGATCTATCATTGTTGAAGCCTACCCTCGGATACACAGTTGAAATAATGTGTAATGAAAGATGACAGTTATAATCGAGAACATTCGATAGGTATACAATCAATGCATGTGCAACTGATAAATGATTAATAATTTGTGTTTCAGCATTTTATCTGAACTCGTGTGGTACCTGATGGGACAGGCACCTTGTAGGACGGCCGTGTTGGCGATCGCCGCGCTACCACTTGAAAAAGTTGAGAGTGACCTCATCGGAGCGGCATGGTGGTCCACGGCGGCGAGCCGAGATGAGTGCGCTGCTTTATCCTGAGCCGCCAGACTAAACATCGATAAGATAGGGTCCAAATTCAGCATGGGAATATAAACAAGAGCAGCGTTGCGTTGCGACTATTGTTAGATTAAGATTTTATAGAGCACTTTTCCGCAGACCTTTGTAAGAGGCAGTCGATCCATCAGATCCATGTTTTTAACCTATGTCTTTATTATATTGAGTGAAAGTATTATATATTGTTAAACTATAAAGTGGTTTCAATTAAAGTTAGTGATATAAGCACACATTAAGCTAATACTGAATACCAGTATTTCACATGCAGCGACTGCCGATCTGACCTCCACAAGTCCACAACCTAGTTACTGGGTAATACGATACACCTTGGTAAGACTAGCTGTCAGTCTTTCGAGCTTCTGACGACCTGTAACGACTGTCAAAGATCCACGAATGACACTTGGGGCCGGGCTTAACGTGCTCTCCGAGGCACGGAGGGGTATGTAAAAATAGTCACCCATCCACGCACCAACCGCGGCAAGTGGCAAGTGCGTGGGAGTTCCAGTATCTTAGGCATCTTCTGGGCACGCTCGTTCCATCATAGACCTCATCCATCGCTTTTCATCAGGCGTGATCGAGGTCAAGAGCGGGCCCATTCAGCAAAAAAAAAAAATAACAACCAACTTCCAAAGAAGACACTACAGGATGAAAAATAATTTTATTTCGAAAGTCGATGTCGTTGGGTTCGCATTTTCGTTGATTGCCACCGACTTCCGAAATTAAAGTTATTTTTTCCTTTGAAGTATCTTATTTGGAAGTCGGTTGTTTTTTTTTTTGTAAAAGTTTTTATTTTTCACTTTTAAGTAGTACAGACGCCAGCACATCAAGCTACTACAATCTGTCAAATTTCTTTAATAGATTTTCAACTTTATCGATAAAACATAAGGTTCAAAGTTGACTGGCGTCTGTACTTACCCCACAAAAACTCCTATAACAGTACTTGCTATTTAAATAGGAATTAAAAAAAAAATCGAATTGAGAACCTCCTCCTTTTTTGAAGTCGGTTAAAAAGTGGGTGTACACAATACACCTCTGCCTATCTCAGCAGGCCACAGAGGCGTGATGTTATGTGTTATCAACAAGTGACAGATGTCGTAAATAAATAAAGGAAGTGCAGTCTTGCTGTCAACGTGTGGCGTCCATTAGATTCGTAAACAAAGCGAGGTCACGTGAATTTCCATTTAGATTGTTATCTGTGTAGAATGTGCGGGGCTTGTGGCTAAGTAATGAAAGCCGCACGGGTCGATCGATCAGGTTAAGCTACGCTTGCCGCGGTTGGTCCGTGGATGGGTGACCATGTTTACATACCAAGACCCCTCCGTGCATCGGAAAGCACGTTAAGCCGTTGGTCCCGGCTGTCATTCGTGGATCTTTGACAGTCGTTACGGGTCGTCAGAAGCCCGAAAATCTGACAACCAGTCTTAATCCCAAATCGTTTATTGCAAAGGGGTATCGTATTACCCAGTAACTAGGTTGTGGAGGTCAGATAGGCAGTCGCTCCATGTAAAATACTGGTATTCAGCTGCATCCGGTTAGACTGAAGCCGACCCCAACATAGTTGGGAAGAGGCTAGGCAGATGATTGTTATCTGTATAGAAAATATCTATAGGTGACGTAGCGATGACCTTAAAGGTTCATTTAAAAAATATGTCTGTGACGTTATCGCACTGGGCTGTTGCCGTCAAGCAGAGATGGGTTTACATCGACGAACAAAAGCATTCTTTTAAATTTTAGTATGGAAAGACCATCGAAAGAATGCCCTGTCCCTGGAAGTCTACTCCCACGACATCCGTAGTTTCGGTGGTAGTTACGGGCAATTACTACTCCGTATCACCTACGGACTGTGGCGTAACCATAGATATCCGTGGGCGTAACTATACCGTTTGGGGCCCATGGAAAATTCAAGGGATGAGGCCAACAAACATTATGGTTTTTTTACTAGCACTTCTTCCGCGTAGATTTCATGTTTTCCCCTGCAAAATTTAACACCTGACTGCTTCGTTGGTCTAGTGGTCGCAAGCGCTACTGCTGGTCTGTCCAAAAAATTTGTCAAACAATGGGGAAAAAGTACAAAATGTTCGAAACCTGAATTATGTCCTTTGTTGCACATTTAAAAAAAATGTATTTATAAACTTATGTTAGGAACTTAGGATCCTCCTGTGCTCATGGCCTTCTCGGGCCAGGGGCCTCCTCTGGCTGTGGGCCCGTGGCATTTTGCCCCAATGCCAACATATATAGTTAATTAGTTACACCACTGCCTACGGACATAAGATTAGTTTGGACCCGACCTAAGAATTAATGACACCACTACTCCCGAAGTGTTTTTGCCCGTCCGGAAAAAGTTAATCAATCGGGTGTAGGGTTCACACCAAAATTTCGAATTACTTTCGAAAACATCGTGATCCTAGAACCAAAAATTCGAAGACATGTGACATCTACCAACCCGCACTGGGCCCGCGTGGGTTCCGGCCCATTCCCTCTCACAGAGAGGAGGCCTGTGTCCCAGCAGTGGGAACATTATAGGCTGATTATTGCTATGCTAAAGATAGATAACGTTCACCCGTCTATACTAATATACTAATAATAATATTAGAAAGAGGTAAAATTTGTTTGTAAGTTTGTATGTAGGGGGTAATCTCTGGAACTAAGTACCAGTTGGATTTGAAAAATTCTTCTTGCATTTGATAGCCCAATTCTTGAGGAAGGCTATAGGCTATTTAACGTCACGCTATGACCATTAGGAGCCGAGCAAAAAGATAAAAAAAGTCAAAAAGAACGTTAAGTGATAGCGCGGGCGGGTGATGCGATACGATGGGTCATGGGGTGGCTCGGGGGAAACAAGAAGTTTCACGCGAACGAAGTCGCGGGCTTAAGCTAGTTTGGACTAAATCGACCGTTAGACGATTACTTTTGATTGGTAATTGCGTAACACATTATCAGTAGCATTCATTTTGACAGTTCAACAACATTCATTGCGTTATTTACGTTGTTGAGCAAACACATTTTTCGTACATATGAAGCATGGTTTAGCAAAATGATTCAGATTGTGAGTGATAGTCTGTTACGCAATAGGGTGCTGATAGTAAAATAAATTACTTATCGTTTTAAGTAATGAGACTTTGTAATTAAGCAAAGTATGTCCATATATTGGTTGGAACATTAACTTGTGTTTTCTACCGAACAACAGGAAGTTAATTATGGAACTATAGGTAAGGAAAACGGTCTGATTATTGTCCTAAGAACTAAAAGCTATGCATTCATGACTATGGTCACTTATGAAGTACATATGTTTCAGGGCACTCAAGTAGGTATAGAGAAATATCCAATACTAGGAGCACCCCGCGGTTTCAACCGCATAGTCTCGATCCCGTGGGAATATCGGAATAAAAACTATCCTATGTCCTTTCCCGGGACTCAAACTATCTCTATATCAAATTTTATCTAAATCGGTTCAGCGGTTTAAGCGTGAAGAGGTAACAGACAGACATACAGATACACTTTCGCATTTATAATATTAGTATGGATAACTGGCGAAACATAGGTACTTTAGGTACACATCTGCCTATCGCGTCGTGGAAAACAAGCGTGATGATATGTGTGTTATGTTACCCTAAGAACTTTCATTTGAAGATAGGGTGCACATTCTTAAACACGTCATCATCATCTACCTAAAGATGTTGGGGCCGGCTTCCAGTCATTTTGTATTTGTAAAACGGTGAAGGAAAATATCGTGAGGAAACCGGCGTGTCCTAAAACCAAAAACTCGAAGACATGTGACATCTACCAACCATACTGGGCCCGCGTGGTGGATTACAGCCCACTCCCTCTCACAGAGAGGCCTGTGTCCGAGCAGTGGGAACATTATAAACTGATTATGCATAAGGGTCAGTTCACACCGCGACGCGACGCGACGCGCAGTTTTCAATATAGCAATACAATTATAGACCTTATCTGCTACACAAAAAAGTACATAATTCTGTGTGTCTACTACGTCGAGCTACGCCGCGCGCGCCGCGCGGCCCTCCTCACTGATGTGTACCTTTTTATGTAGTAGATAAGGTCTATAATTGTATTGCTATCTTGAAAACTGCGCGTCGCGTCGCGTCGCGGTGTGAACTGACCCTAAGCTGTATCTGTGTACTTTTTATGGTAAATAAATAAATTATATTATAATACTGTTAACATTAACGCCACAGTTCGTGCAATAATAGAAAGTCTGAACACTAGTAATGCATTCATGCGAAAGAAATTAAATTACCTTCTTCCGCCATTTTGAATAGGTCAATGTAACACTGACACACAGAACAATACTTAGTTATATGAACAAAAAAGTTTTTTTTTTCTATTTTTATCCTTGTTTTTTCTACCACATCAACACTGTATCCATTCACCAAAATTTTTTGACACAAAAAATTTAAATCATTTTTTTTTCTTTTCGAAAATAATCACAATTTTTTTTTTCTTTTTATTCTTTATTTTGCCACCACACTAACACTGTATCCATCCACCTCAATATTTCGACACAAAAAACTCGAAAACTTTTTTTTTGGCGAAAATTAATTAATTAAACGTTTTTTTCTCCGTAATGTAAGCGTTCGGAGCATATAACTATGCAGAATGATCTAATTTGTAATAATCACGAAAACAATGTTTCTCGTATAGATAACTTCTTGTATGTAACGCCGCGTGTGGTTTTATGTGGAATGGCGCAATTTTTGTAATATTTTTCCTTGTTAATTGAATGACGATGTGGAAAATATTTTTAGCATGAATATTATTATTTAGTGTATTTGTATTAATAGTACTTAAGCAATAACAACCGCACGGGTCGATCGATCAGGTTAAGCTACGCTTGCCGCGGTTGGTCCGTGGATGGGTGACCATCTTTACATACCAAGACCCCTTCGTGCCTCGGAAAGCACGTTAAGCCGTTGGTCCCGGCTGTCAATCGTGGATCTTTGACAGTCGTTACGGGTTCTCAGAAGCCCGAAAGTCTGACAATCAGTCTTACCAAGGGGTTTCGTATTACCCAGTAACTAGGTTGTGGACTTGTGGAGGTCAGATAGGCAGTCGCTCCATGTAAAATACTGGTATTCAGCTGCATCCGGTTAGACTGGAAGCCGACCCCAACATAGTTGGGAAAAGGCTAGGCAGATGATTGTTATCTGTGTAGAAAATATCTATTGGTGACGTAGCGATGACCATGATGATGATGATGATGACTGGCGTTTAAGAACGTGGTGTTGTATGAATCATCACATTCATTACATTCTATAGTTAAATTATTATTATTATTTTAGCCGTTAATTTCCCACTGCCGGGCAAAGGCGTCCCTACTCTCCTTCCACCTCTCTCTGTCCAGAGCTGCCAAGGACCAATCTTTTTCAAAGGAGTCCAGCTCATCCCGCCATCTCCGTCTGGGCCTGCCGCGATGTCCTTTGCCATTAAACGGAACCCACTGGGGCGTAAGTTTGACCCATTGACCGTTAAATAAAATACATAAATTTAATGAAATAATCACGGAAAACCATTAGAAATGCGACGTTGCCAGCCCGCGCGGGATAAACGCTCCTTGACAACGCAGCCTTAAAAACGAACAAAACCAGACAATATTAACGTATATTTTCGCTGTAAGTAGAATTGCCGTGTGGTTCCGGCGTAGAATAGACCACCCCTCTCTTCCCGTGGGTGTCGTAAGAGTCGACTAAGGGATGGTGCAGGTGGTTGGTAACTGTCATCCTACATCCACCTACACCTGTGTGAATACAATCTGACAGATTCACACTACGTTTAGCCATCTATGGGCTCGGAAACGTATTACTTAGAGGCCTAGATGGAACAGTCGACATCAGTGCAGGATGGCGACTCAGGGCGGCGGCGGACGAACGTCACGTTCGGCCACGGCGGCGCCCAAAGACCCAGTTAGGTGGTCTACTGCGCACCCACCAACCCGCAATAGACAAGCGTGGTGGGTTAACTGTCTAAACCCCTTCCCAATATGAACGACACAACTAAAGCCAATCCCCGAGTGCCCGGCAGCTCCAGTCAGTGCACGGCTACTGGCAGTGTGCAGGTGCACCCTGGGGCTGGGGATCATAATCTCCGGGCGAGGGTCTACTGCCAAACGACTCCGGCTAGCAAAAAGGACACTGATAGATTGAAAATCTTAACATTCAACGTACGAACTTTACGAACTGAAGAACGACTTTTAGAACTGGAAAATGCCTTAGAACATATCAACTGGGATATTATAGGCCTAGCAGAAGTGAGACGAGAAGGCGAAAATACTATAGAACGAGACAACAACATTTTTTATTATAATGGAGAAACCAACACGAACCACGGAGTCGGCTTCCTCGTCGCAAAACGCTGGAAAGATAACATAATGGAATTCGTCTCCTATTCCAATAGGATTGCCGTACTCAAGTTTCATATTGCTAAAACCAAAACACTCACGTTAATCCAGGTTTATGCTCCGACGTCATCACATAGTAACGATGAAATTGAGGAGTTCTATGATTTACTAAATAAAGCTTGCGATGAAAACAGAGGAACTTGGACCATGGTCATGGGCGACTATAATGCAAAAATTGGTCCCAGGAAAACATCCGATAACACCAATATCCTGGGACCATATGGTGCAGGAGGTAGAAATGAGCGTGGTCAGCGTCTTTTAGAATTTGCTTTTGGCCAGAACCTTAGCGTAAGCAACAGTTTTTTCCACAAAAAGCCTCAACGCCGTTGGACCTGGTTCTCTCCTGACGGTCAAACAAAAAACGAGATAGATTTCTGTCTATCTTCCTGTAAACAAGTAATAAACAATGTAGAAGTTCTTAACAATCTAAAATTTAGTTCCGACCACCGCCCAGTCCGAATTATCGTCCGCTTTAATATGAAAATTCACCGAAATAAAATTATCCAAAGTTCAATAAAACGTATAGATAAATCCTTATTAATATCAAATCAAGAAACGTTCAACCTACACATTCAAAATAGTTTTAGCTTATTAGATACTAAAGATTCAGAAGATGTACAAATTCAATATAATAACATACATCATGCTATCAAAACTGCTAGTCAAAAGATCAAGAGCCAAAACAAAAAACAAAAGAAGCTCACACAAAATACAATTCGTCTAATCGAGAAACGACAAACAATGCCTTATCAATGTTTAGATTATAAAGAGCTCGACCGCAAAGTTAAGAGAAGCATACGAGGGGACATCCGAAAATACAACACAGAACTTGTGCAGGCTGCTCTAACAAACAACCGCTCCCTCAGATCAGCCATGCGAGGTATGGAAGTAGGCAGATCCACAATCACTCACATAAAGGATAGCAACGGTGTGAGACAAGGAGATAGGGCCAAAATAATTGAAATATGTACACAATACTATAAATCCTTGTATTCCGACACTAAAACCTCTCAAAACACAGCTGAAGCTTACGCATGCCCAGACGAAATCCCGATAATAACCGGCTACGAAGTCCACCATGCACTTAGCAGCATGAAATATAATAGAAGTCCGGGTGAAGACGGTATCACTACTGAATCACTTCGAGTTGGAAAACCTACCTTACTACCTCACATATGCAACCTTTTCAACTCAATTCTTAAAACAGCCATGTTCCCGAGTAAATTCTGCCATTCCAATATAATCTTACTGCACAAGAAGGGAGATAAATCTGATATTGGGAATTATCGCCCTATCAGCTTGGTGTCACATCTTTACAAAGTTTTTGTCAAAATTATTGAAAACCGTATATCAGGCACATTAGACCTCCACCAACCTCCCGAACAGGCTGGGTTTCGTCGAGGCCTTTCGACTACTGACCATTTACAGTCTCTTAACCAGGTGATTGAAAAACATCAAGAATTCAATCTACCATTATACCTGGCGTTTGTAGATTACTCGAAGGCCTTCGACAGCCTAACACACGAAGCCATATTCTCGGCACTCAAAAAACACGAAATAGAACCTATTTACATACACCTGTTACAAAAAATATATTATAATAGTACAGCAGCCATTCGTATAAATACCACTGGGCCATCCTTTCCAATTCAACGAGGAGTCAAGCAAGGCGACCCGCTGTCTCCCAAACTCTTTACAGCTACGCTAGAAGAGGTTTTCCAGACATTAAATCCGCTCTGGCAGGACAAGGGTATTGTCGTCGGGGAAAGGAGATTGACCAATCTACGTTTCGCCGACGACATTGTCCTCTTTTCTTCCTCAGCAGCTGAGCTAGGCCAAATGCTCGAACAACTGAGCCACGCCAGTCTTCAAGTCGGACTTACGATGAACATGTCGAAGACAAAGCTGATGACGAACAGCACCGAACGCAACGTAGAAACTGGGGGTGTGCGGGTTGAATATGTCCATGAGTACATTTACCTCGGCCAAATAGTATCCTTCCAGGCGAGACAGGACAAAGAAATTGCTCGCCGCACAGAAAATGCCTGGAAGAACTATTGGTCGATGAAACATCTTATGAAAGGACCTCTCCCGCTTTCACTAAAGCGAAAGCTCATGGACATGTGCATTCTTCCCACCCTCACCTACGGAGCGCAAACATGGTCTCTTACAAAGCGTCAAAAGTCCGCACTTGGAGTCTGCCAACGGGCTATGGAACGAAGTATACTAGGTGTCAAACTGACTGACCGCATTAAGAACTCCATACTTCGTTCCAAAACACAAATAGCGGACGCTGGCCGCACAGCTGCTGGATTAAAGTGGAACTGGGCTGGCCATATCTGTCGCATGTCGGAGCAGCAATACGCAAAAGTCACCACTCAGTGGATCCCAAATGGCAGGAAACGACTGCGCGGCAGGCCCAGAAAAAGATGGCGGGATGAGCTAGACTCCTTCTTAAAGGATTGGCCCACAATCGCGGTAGACCGGGAAACGTGGAAAGAGGGAAGGGAGGCCTTTGCCCTGCAGTGGGACAATACAGGCTTATAATAAATAAAAGTAGAACTGTGATTTTTATGTGAATTTCTGGATAGTGAAATATTAAGAAATAATGTTTTATTCTTCATTGTTTGATTTTTCTGCTGTCTGTACGGAAATAAACAATATGGCGGATTTTTTTTTCATAAAAATAGAGCTGTGGCGAGTTTACACATACTTTTTTCGTGGTGAATTTACTTTGTGGCGAATGTACAGACGCCAGCACGTCAACCTACTCGAAACTCAGATTTTCCCAATCAACTTTGAACCTTATACTTTAGTGATAAAGTTGAAAATCTATTAAAGAAATTTGACAGATCGTAGTAGGTTGATGTGCTGGCGTTTGTACAGACGCCAGCACGTCAACCTACCCGAAACTGTCAGATTTTCCCAATCAACGTTGAACCTTATGTTTTAGTGATAAAGTTGAAAATCTATTTAAGAAATTTGACAGATTGTAGTAGGTTGATGTGCTGGCGTCTGTACAATAACCCCTCTTAACGCTCTTAAAAGCAAAATTGCGACAATTCAAGGTCAAAATATTAGTTCCATAAAAAGTAACAGTTATTACAAAATAACAGAGACAAAGCAAAATCTTGTGGCAATTATTCGCGTTAAGAAGCCAATGCTATTTGGAACCGTATCAAAATGTGCGAGGAAGCATTTATTTTTATTTATTTCGACGAGAATTCACATGGAATTGCACAGAACGGCAGACTACACTCGGGTCAATGTCTGAGGGGAAAAAACCATGATTCACGTTGTGAGATAATTAGATCATTATTGTAAAAATGGCGTGATGAACTAAAAGTTTGTTTATTTTTTTTTAAAGGATCATTGTTGTAAAAATAGCGGATGCTGGCCGCACAGCTGCTGGATTAAAGTGGAACTGGGCTGGCCATATCTGTCGCATGTCGGAGCAGCAATACGCAAAAGCCAGCCACCACTCTGTGGATCCCCAATGGCAGGAAACGACTGCGCGGCAGGCCCAGAAAGAGATGGTGGGATGAGCTGGACTCCTTCTTAAAGGATTGGCCCACAATCGCGGTAGACCGGAAAAAGTGGAAAGAGGGAAGGGAGGCCTTTGCCCTGCAGTGGGACAATACAGGTTTATAATAAAATAATCATTAGTAAAGTATGTGGACGACTTTGTTTCGACAACCTTGAAGGAAAGATCAATAAAATAAGTACATACACATTCTTTCATATATCTATGATACCATCAATAACAAAATTATTAGTATCACATAACACATACATATTTAATTGCATATCATTAGGGAATGTACCGTTCGAGAGAGGAGATAAAAAATACCCTATCCTCTGTCAACTATGCAAGAGGTTACTCATTGTTTGTATTTTGATTGTGTAACAAAGGAACATTATTTGCCTCGACTTCGTTTACATACAAAGTTCAAACATCCTTTTTAGTTCTGGAAAGTGGATTTAAAAAAAAATAATTTGCATCACTAGGTTTTCATTCCCGCAACTCAATTGCGTAGTACCACACTATCAATCTCATACTGAATCATTTTGAAGGATATTGCTAATCCATTGCTTCATAAGTTCGAAAAATGTGTCTGCTCAACAATGTAAATAACGCAATGAATGTTGTTGAACTGTCAAAAAAACCCATTGCTACTGATAATGTTACGCAACCCGCTGGCCAATTCTGGGCAGTTCTAGAAGAATTTAAAAATAATACAATAAACTTACGCCTTTTTCTCATGGGTGCAGGCAGAAACTACAGAAAGCTACCAGCAACGATGCTTTTTGAAGTGAAACTTCTTTACGCACGCTTGACTTGGGGAGTAAGCTGGCGAACGCGTGACGTATGCGTTACAAAAAGTGTGATCGCGCGAGGCGAACGGGAGTTGAGTGGGGGATATAAGCAAGAGAAAGCAGTGCGCGCGCACATTTTCTTTCTCTCTTAGCCAAACACGTTTGAAGTTTCACTTAAGTCGTGTGGTCATAAGCACACTCGGTTTTTTTTTGTGTGGGAAATAACTTCTCCCGGTCTAGGCGGAGGGGAGGGCGCGTCAGACTTTTACCGACTAAAATCCACCCGTGTTCCTTCAGTTGCCTGTGCCAGGGTCCACGATATCTCTTTTGAACAACCCGCGACCCCGGCAGGCATTGGCCCTAGCGGAGCGGACCCCGTCAGTTAGTGCTGACATCTCTTTGAGGCGCGCGTGGAACACAACGCGCCGTCGACCCGGGCCTGGCCGGCAACGATCCTTACATACTCTTTTTCGTTTACGTTCATGTCATAGAAAGAAAGAAGAAAGAAAATACGTTTATTTGCGATGAAAATGACGCAAAAAAGAACATAAACACAAAAAATAAAATAAAAAGGTAGGGGGAAACATGCGTCACATCCACGCCAAATGGCTATCGCTCAGCATAATGCTGCGACCCTATGCAAGACAGAGCCCCAGCGCTGGTTTTCAGCGACAGCCGGCGCTAACGTACAACTAATCATATTAAACACACCTGACGACACACCTGCCGCATGTCAGACGATCAATGGGCCAAACGTACGACACAGTGGGTCCTGCTTAATGGCAAACGACATCGCGGCAGACCCAGACGGAGATGGCGGGATGAGCTGGACTCCTTTGATAAAGATGGTGGAAGGAGAGTAGGGAGGCCTTTTCCCAGTGGTGGTGGGACATTAAGAGGACTACATGACCTAAAGCGCGGTCACTGTCGGACTGCATAGAAAAGAAAGAGAAGCGCGATGACTCAACGCTGGTAATTTATTGCAAAATATTCAATGAAGCAATTAATTATCTATTTACGAAAAATCTATTGTTTGGACTAAAAAATTAAAACACTAGAGTTTTAGTATGTTGCTTGTAGAATAATCTGACAAAAAATCAGAATGATTGTATGTATATTAGTATGGTTTTTATTGTGAAAAGAAAGTTTTTAGAGGTATCTCCATGACTTTTTTTCCGTAGTACCAAATAAGTTGTATTATGTTTTCAACACACTATCTACCTAGCATATCTCCTGCAGAATATCATAGGTATATTTTTTTTATTTTGTTTACCGTAGTCGATCATATACCTACTTTTATTGTTTCTAAAACTTGCGTTTTTTGCGTTTAGGTCCTCTAAGCCCCTTAACGGCAAAAAAAAAAAAAACTTTAAGAACTAGGGAAACGACACAGCACCACATCATGAACTCATTTCTTTGTACATCTTTCTAGTATAAGGTTCAATTTAATTAGTGAATAAATTATAATAGCATGATAAGATAAAGCTTGAACTCGTTAAATCACGACCTTTCCACGAAGAGGTCTTGACTATTTTCCATTATTTTTAAGATTACTAGCAGGTCTTCACTCGTTTAGAACCACGAACTTGAGAAACTTCAAACTTATTTGGCTACGAGAGGAAGAGAGAAAGAAAATGTGCGCGCGCACTGCTTTCTCTTGCTTATATCCCTCACTCAACTCCCGTTCGCCTCGCCCGATCACACTTTTCGTAACGCTTACGTCACGCGTTCGCCAGCTTACTCCCCATACTCCCCAAGTCAAGCGTGCGTAAAGAAGTTTCACTTAAAAAATAGCTCATATCGTGGTACATTTAAATATCACCAATCGTGGAAGCTATTTTAATAAATAATCAGCCCATAATGTTTCCACTGCTGGGACACAGGCCTCCTCTCAGAGAGTGGGCCGCGTAATCCACCACGCGGGCCCAGTGCGGGTTGGTAGACGTCACACGTCTTCGAATTTTTGGTTCTAAAACATGCCGGTTTCCGCACGATGTTTTCCTTCACCGTTTTGAGAGCATTGGTGATGAAATATTTTACACAAGGTAAAGCGTCTGTCATTTTAATGCACCCCAAAAAATTTATATCATCATCATCTACCTAGCCTTTTCACAACAATATTGGGGTCGGCTTCCAGTCTAACTGGATGCAGCTAAATTCCAGTATTTTACAAGGAGCGACTGCCTATCTGAAGGTCAATTCCTGTTATTAATAAACAAACGTACAAAATCTAGTCGCAATCTAATCTCGGCGAGAATCAACGTCAGTTTCTTTTTTTGGGAATGTTCTCAAAAATACGGGTAGTGCCTCTCTGACGTCTACAACCTAGTAACTTGGTAACACAATACCCCTTGGTAAGACTGGTTGTCAGACTTTCGGGCTTCTGACTACCTGTAACGACTGCCAAAAAATTATAATACACAAATTATTAATTTCTTGGTACCCTCTTTCATATTGGATGTGCTTACAAATGAGGCTAGGTCATTACTAGTATTATTATGACGTTAACGATAATGATTTATTGCGCTAGTGTTGTGCTTTGATGTTTATCGATATCGACATATTTTAAGGCCACACTGCGCTCCAAAACACAGATTACTGACGTTACTAAAGAGCCGGTAAGCTGAAGTGGGTCTTAGCTGGCAATATCTGCCGTATGCCCAATGAGCTGTGGGCCAAACTAATCACGATGTGCCCTGACACAGCAAAAAAGGCGTCGCGGCAGACCCCGCAGCGCAGAAGTCCATAACTTAAAAATGACTGAATCGATTTTGATGAAACTTGCACTGTTCCCAGTCACTGGGTAATACGACGATCCGCCTTGGTAAGACTGGTTGTCAAACTGCCTGATCGATCGTCCCGTGCGGCTGTTAAAACTTAGGGGCCGAGACACTCTCTTAGAACGTGTCTCCACAAGGCGATATCATCGCGGCGAAAATTTGATGGCACGGCGAGACTATCGCCGCGATTCTCTCGCTCGTGGAGACGGCCAAGGGGCCGTCTCCACGAGCGCCACCCCCCCAGCAGCGACAGAGAGAGTTGAGGGAGGTTGTGGCTAAGGAGCCACAACCCCCCTCAACTCTCTCTGTCGCTACAAAAGACAAAGTTTTCACTAAAACATCGATCGACTCAAAACTATCGATACTATCTTTTCCCCTCCCTAAATACCCACTAATTAGTTTAGAACAATTTCGCGCCAACATCAGACGGCCCGACGCCACTCGCATGTAACATTTTAACACATTTTATAATCACTTCGAGCCAATTTCACTGCGTCGAAGAAATTGATAGCAGTTGACCAAAATATTTACAAATTGCTCTCTTATCTTGGGTCTTCGAGCGTACCTATTTAAAATGGCCTCCAAAAGTTAGATGACATTTTTCCAGTTCAGCTGCTATGTCACATTATGATTTAAAATTAAAAAAAATATCAAGTACTCCTCTTTATTACTTTTTTTATGATAGGTCAAAGGTAGTTGAATCCTACTGTCCTACTTAACACTAATATTATAAAGGCGAAAGTTTGTGTGTGTGTGTGTTTATATGTTTGTTACTTCTTCACGCTCAAACGGCTGGGCCAATTTTGATAAAATTTTGTATGGAGGTAGCTGACACCCTGGATTAACATATAGGTTACTTTTTATCCCGATATTCCCACGGGATCGACATTTAAGCGGGTGAAACCGCGGGGCGCAGCTAGTATATTATAAACGCGAAAGTTTGTGAGGATGGTATGTTTGTTACTCTTTCACGCAAAAACTACTAAACGGATTTTGATGAAACTTTTCAGTAATAAAGCTTATACATTAGAATAAAACAGAATACTTTTTATCCCGATATTCCCACGGGATCGACACTTATGCGGGTGAAACTGCGGGGTGCAGCTAGTATTATAAACGCAAAAGTTTGTGCGGATGGATTGATGTATGTTTGTTACTGTTTCACGCAAAAACTACTGAACGGATTTTCATGAAACTTTCTTCATGAAGTTTCTGTGTCTAAAAAGTGTGGTGGTCTGTAATCCTCCACGCGGGCCCAGTGCGGGTTAGTAGATGTCACAGGTCTTCGAATTTTTGGTTCTAGGACATGCCGGTTTCCTCACGATGTTTTCCTTCACCGTTTTGAGAGCAGTGATGATAAAATTATTTACACAAAGTGCCTGCCTGGGTTCGAACCCACGACCTATTCACTTGAGACTTGAATTCTAAGCGCTTAATAAGTTACAGAGTGCATTCGTACTAACAATTAACAATTTCTATGAGCAATTAACCCACATCAGAGTTGACTCATAATTTGCCCGTTTGATAAGGACTTGATTCAATGTATTTATTTTAGTCGGTAGAAATGTGGAAAAATACTAAAGTTTGTGATGTTTTGTGTCAATGTTAGTGATGATAAGTTTGTTTTTAATTTAAGAGGACTACATGACCTAAAGCGCGGTCACTGTCGGAGTGCATAGAAAAGAAAGAGAAGCGCGATGACACAACGCTGGTAATTTAGTGCAAAATAATAATAATAATAATAAGATTCAGAAAGCGGTACTTCTGGACACGGCCCGTATTGTTAGGAGGTCCCTCTCTCTGGAGCCCTGACCGCCGGTAGCTTGGACCCTGCTCCCGATACCGGTGGGCTACTATTTTTTATATTTTTAAATGTTTTTATATATTTTTTATACTAATATTTAAAAATATAATTTATATGTATATAGTTAAATAAAGGAAATAATAATAATATAATATTCCACAACTATCACGCAACGCCATCTAGTCCCAAGCTAAGCAGAGCTTGTGTTATGGGTACTAGACAACAGATAAACATACTTATATATTTCTAAATACATACCTACATATTATAGATAAATTACACCCAGACACAGAACAAATGATCGTGCTCATCACACAAACATTTGTCCTGGGTGGAGCAATTATGAAGCAATTATCTATTTACAAAAAATCTAGTATGTTGCTTGTAGAATAATCTGACAAAAAAATCAGAATGATTGTATGTATATTAGTAAGTATGGTTTTTATTGTAAAAAGAAAGTTTTTAGAGGTATCTTCATGATTTGTTTCTATTGTATACAATTAAGTTGTATTATGTTTTCAACACACTATCTATAGCAACCTAGCATATATCCTGAAAAATATCATATAAGTATTTTTCTATTTTTTTACTGTAATCGATCATATACTTGCTTACTTTTATTGTTTCTAAAACTTGGGTTTTTTTTCGTTTAGGTCCTGTAGGCCCCTTAATGAAAGAAAGAAAGTAAGTGACTCGTAAAGGAAGATCACAAACTAAACTTAACACGATCATAATTATAAAAAATCAAAAATATATGTAAAAAATATGACCACAATGATTTCTTACTTCGAAACCACGTCAATTCCTTAGCTAATTACGATATCTGCCAATAAAGTATTCTCTATGACACAATGGACAAAACCGCGTGTAATGAACGTGAATTTGGCGTGGTTTGAACTGCCAAAATACATGTTGTCCGTATGGTTGACATTTTGTTTTGTATTGTTCTTATATTTTGAATTTATTAATATTTTTTTATTTCATTTTTAATTCTGTGACCATGACAATTTGAATCTTTTAATTTTCGTTTATTTTAATTGCTTTGACATTTTAATTTTAATTCTGTGACCTTTTTTAATTTTTATTTGTATTCGTTAATTTATTTTATTTGTATGTATTGCGATTTTATTCAGAGGGTTTTTATTTGAAGAAATTTTATTCTGTGGCAGTAGGCAAGTTGATATTTTTATTTTATGAATACTAGTTGCGCCCCGCAGTTTCACCCGCAAAGTCTCGATCCCGTGGGAATATCGGGATAAAAAGTACCCTATGTCCTTTACCGGGACTCAAACTATCTCTATACCAAATTTCATCTAAATCGGTTCAGCGGTTTAGGCGTGAAAAGGTAACATACATATAGACAGACAGACCGACCGACAGACAGAGTTACTTTCGAATTTATAATACTTATTAAGTATGGATGGGTTTTATTTTTATTTATTTCGATTCCTTGCCGTGACAAGGCTCGACATTGACGTGGTTTGCACGTGGTAAGATTACGCGGGGAATGATAATTACTATTACGGAATTGGAGCCCTGTACTACTAATTGGTTTATGATATGTATTCCGGGTGTATTAAACAAACAAGGTGTTCCGGGTGTTTATTTAGAGGGGCTTGGGGCTAAGTAATAACAGCCGAACGGGTCGATCGATCAGGTTAAGCTACGCTTGCCGCGATTGGTCCGTGGATGGGTGACCATCTTTACATACCAAGCAAGACCCCTCCGTTCCTCGGAAAGCACGTTAAACCGTTGGTCCCGGCTGTCATTCGTGGATCTTTGACAGTCGTTACAGGTCGTCAGAAGCCCGAAAATCTGACAACCAGTCTTACTCTTGTCTACACGCATACGTCTAGTCGCACGGACACCGTGCCGAAGTCTGCCGAACTAAAACGACGTTAGACGATGCACGGCTTTCAACGCCGCACCGCTGTGCCGGTCGGAGTGGGGGGTGTTAGGTTTATTTTCGTTACGGAATTTCTTGATTCGGTCGCCGCGCTCAAAGCCCGCGATAAAAGCTATGCAATAGCTTAAAAATACTAGGTGTTTATTAAAACAAGAAAAGGGCATGAAAAATAATACATTAGCTAAGTAAGTATATGTAATTTTAACATTACATTACGGTTGAAGACGCATTTGTTTTGTATTTGTTTCGTAGGTGAAGCCAATTAGTTTTAAAATGTCGGGTCTAGTTTTTAAGTAGGAATTAACGGAGCTGTTTTATAAAACCACTAACGGTTATGTAAAACAACGGATTTGAGATAATCGATCTGCGACATTTATGAAACACTAGCTACGCCCCGCGGTTTCACCTGCATAATACTCGATCCCTTGGGAATCCCGGATAAAGGTATCCTATGTATGGACAGATATAGGAATCCATGAAAATCGCTTGTCGGGATTTTTAATTATAATTAAACCAAGCGGACGACGCCCACAAAGCAAAGTTTGATAAAGGGAGTTACCAGATTCCAATGGAATCCTCTTTGACACTGACAATCAACCCATGAATAATAGGGTTCAGAAAAGTAGCTTCCAAGAGTGGAGATGCTTAATGTACAGACGCCAGCACACCAAGCTACCCGAAACTGTCAAATTTTCCCAATCAACTTTGAACCTTATGCTTTAGCGATAAAGTTGAAAATCTATGAAAGAAATTTAACAGATTTTAGTAGCTTGATGTGGTGGCGTTTGTACGTGGAGCGCTCTCTGGACAGTCAGCCTCGCTACCAACTTGCTGACTGACTAATATTGTATACCACGACATGAGCTGTTCTCATACATAGGTATACAATATACTATGATAAATCTTTGTTTCTATGATAAATCTTTTACTGTGCAAGCAGTACGGTTATGGAATGACTTGCCCGTGTCGATAAGGCGTGCTCAATCTTTGTCCACTTTTAAGACTATGATAAAAAAGCACTTTCTCTCTCCTTAAACATTGTCATTGTATTTTCTTTGCTCCTGTTTCATGTTTGTTATTATGTATATGTATATATTTATATAGATTAATAGTACTTTATGTATGTATTTATTGTATTGTGTAAATGGTACACCACAGACTACCTACAGTATTTGTATGTCCTTCCCGTTTTTAATCCATCCAAAGGTTGTCTTTAAAAGATCGCTCTTAGCGATAAGACCGCCCATTGTGTCACCCATTGTAAAGTTTTCTATATTTATGTCTGTAATTTATATGGTGTACATAATAAAGAGTATTCTATTCTATTCTATTCTATTCTATATACATATATGGACATAAGTTACCGTGGCCTATTTGGAAAACCTTAAATAGACTTCGTACCCAAGTAGGCCGAAGCAAGGACAACCTCCACAAGTGGGGGTTCATGGAAGGCTAAGACCTCCAGGGTGTACGCGGAGTCTCTTTAGAGACAATGTCTCACTCCCATCTTGCACCGCATACCCTGTCATCTGCACACGTGAGGACTTAATGGCTGCGTCAGCGAATGCTATCCGCGAGCAACCAGCCAAAGAATTTAAGGAAATTTTTAACAAAAAAAAAAAATTATCATTCTTCAATATTAAAAGGCAAGCGTTCAGCGTGTCCTCGTTCCGTTTTCAGTTAGCATTCATTAAGACTTGCACGCTCTTCACATTAAAATCAGTTAAAATGATCAGTTCATTTATAGCTGGAGCCCATTGTAATTCTTGTTTCCCGTTGAAGTTATTTCCACTTAACCGAATATCAACTCAATATCAATCTAAATAAAATTGATTTCAGAATGACTACAAATATTTAAAAAGTCACCAAAATCTTTGGAGTTGTAGCGCAAGCTGAACTTTCAGGTGGATTTTAAAGTTGTTTTTCTAAAAAACACATGACAGATTGGCAGGGACATCGATACGCAAACTGAAACTTGAAAGAAAATTACTCGACGGTTATTAAAAAAAAAAATTGCTTTTCCATATATTTTGACCGCATTCAGAAAAAGCTTTTTTTTTCTGAAATAACTGTGAAACACGGTGAAGCGATAACGCTACTACAAGTTAAAAATTGAAAACGACGTCTTGGACCAACACTCTCACATCATTAACATCGAACTTCAGTCACAGGTAAGTTCGTTTGATTTGTAATTTTCTATGAAAAACGGACGAAGATTTTTAACGCAGGAGAGGTTCAGAATCATGCATTCAATCCATTGTAAATGGTTATGCGTTGAGGTGCCTGCCACCCTGCATTTGTTAACACGTTTGCAAACGCTAAGGGGCCGTCTCCACGAGAGAATCGCGGCGATATTATCATCGTGTCACGTATTTCTATACAATCTCTTGGAACGTGTCTCCACACGGCGGAAATTTGATGGCACGGCGAGAGTCGATACAATAATGAACACTACATATTAAAAAAAAAACACGCTTCTTGTATGGGGACCCCCGTTACTAATACATACTAAAAACCTTAAAGCTATGACTATATACGTAACGTTGTCGGTGTCGTGTTTCGCTGCGTGGTGTTGTTTGTGCGTGAAGAAGTAACAAACATAAAAACACACACACAAACTTATACTTATAATATTAGTCTGATAGTTTTGAGACTATCGCCGCGATTCTCGTGGAGGCGGCCCCTTAGGGGCCATCTCCACGAGCGAGACACTATCTAAGAGAGTGTATAGAAATACGTGGCACGATGCCACCCTTTTTTGTTTTGGATGAGAAATCTACAAATGACCCCTCCCGCTCTGGGTGGAGCGGAAGGGAATGTCAGACTCTTACTGACTAAAACCCACCCGTGTTCTTTCCTTAGCCCTTTATGTTCCGGGGTAGCGGTAACCCTTTCGGACAATCCCGCACCCCCGGCAATACCACCCTGCATTTGCTAACACGTTTGTAACCTAAGACGCCATTACAGTATAGTTTTAAATCTATATCTTGTTTCAACTCAGCCTGTTATGTGCTGAAATTGAAGGATCGATCACCACGCTCGCTCGTTGCGTGTTTGCGATTTTAGACTACCAAGTTCAGGTTTCTATACGATGTTTTGCCTTGCCGTAAGTGCCTTTTAGCACGCTTCGGCGACCGGTTACCTAGGTGGAGGCAGAATTTCAACATCCTCCTGCGTTTTGGGAGACTTTATGTCAAACTCAAAGTATTTATTTCAATCAAACCAATTACATACAGGCACTTTTGAATTGTCAAGAGGTCGGTCAGTCAGAGAGATGAAGCTAGTTGCCCATTCCAAAGCGTAGGTACCTATGGAGAAGAACGGGCAAGAAACTCCGTGGACACACTTTTAAATCAAAATAATATGGTTACAAAGTCATGGTATTTTTTAATCTTTTAGATACACTAGATACTAAAATAAATGACAAACTAACTTACAATACAAATATATAAAAATAAAAAACTTAGGCGTCGAAGTATTCATCCGCATCGCTGTCATCCGGAAACGTGCCAAGTCATGGTTACATCATTCATGTTAAAAATTATGCATGTGAGAACGATGCAGAACGTTAAAAGCGTCCGTAATGAAAAGACGAGAAAAAATAAGCAATTCAAATATTAAATTAAATAATGTAATTTTGATATTCGAAAACTTTCTTATCTATTGCAATATGCAACAGATAAGAAAGTTTAGTGTGTCATCCACCGAGTACATTTATATACAGGAGTGTCATCTCACAATGACGAGCGAAGGTCCATCGCAAGGGCTCGTGTGAAATAATTACAATAATAGTTAAAAATATCCTTGGTAAAATTTATTTATTTAATACTTAAATTTAACTAAAACTATACAAAAACTAAAATATAGCGTCGAAAAATTCATCCGCATCGCTGTCGACTGGTAATGTACCCAAGAGACTGGCGGCATTGCCACGTTGTATGGCAATGCTTAGCCTTTGGCCAAGGTAAAAGCCAGCCCTTGGGTCACGGGAAGTGTCAACCAGCCGTTTTGAAATTTCTGTAAAAAGACTATGAGCACTCGGACCCCACGGCCCGAGGGTTTCAACCCCAAACGGCTCGAAAATATAATTTCCGATAAGGTTATTATATTTTCGCCGCTTGAGGTTTTCCGCAGCCGCAGCAGCAGCGCCAGCACAGCATGCCGATCCAGGAAGGTGGGATGGCGCAAGAGTATCGACACAAGTTGCGTCCCACACTAAAGGCCTACCCACCCACCTTCCAAGGAAATAGAGACATACCGTCCGGTCTCTTGCCATCGTCACGTACCAAGCCATTGGGTTCTAATACAGAACTTGGTGAAAAAACATTTGTGCCTGACAGTACATTTGATCAAAAATTGCTTTGAATTAAATTAATCGAATCGGGGGCGTCGGCCAGAGGTGCCTCGACCACTGGGGGCCTAAGCCACGGACCCTTCCAATCACCCTGTATAACATAAAAGTCCGGGCAACGACATCCCAAAAACTATTATGTCATTAACTTGTAAGATAAATCTCATCTCCCAGCTGTTTTACAATTACATTTAGTTATTACAATTTGGACTGATAACACGTTAGGTACCTACTTCCTTATCTCGACGAACAAAGAATCATTATGATGTCATCGTATTAGACTAATTATAATTAGCGTATGGTTCTTACATGTGCGTATGTAATATTGTATACCTACTGGTCTTTGTAACACTGGTCTTTGTAACTAGCTTCATCTTTCTGACTGACCGACCCCTTGACAATTCAAAAGTGCCTGTAATTGGTTTAGTTGAAATAAATGCTTTGAGTTTGAGTTTGACTTCCTCTTTTCTCTCTGTAAAAAGAGGTCTTTTTTAGGGTTCCGTAGCCAAATGGCAAAAAACGGAACCCTTATGGATTCGTCATGTCTGTCTGTCTGTCTGTCTGTCTGTCCGTCCGTCCGTATGTCACAGCCACTTTTTTCCGAAACTATAAGAACTATACTGTTGAAACTTGGTAAGTACATGTATTCTGTGAACCGCAGTAAGATTTTCACACAAAAATAGAAAAAAAAACAATAAATTTTGGTGTTCCCCATACTTACAACTGAAACTCCAAAAATTTTTTTTCATCAAACCTGTACGTGTGGGGTATCTATGGATAGGTCTTCAAAAATGATATTTAGGTTTCTAATATCATTTTTTTCTGAACTGAATAGTTTGCGCGAGAGACACTTCCAAAGTGGTAAAATGTGTGTCCCCCCCCTCTAACTTCTAAAAAAAGAGAATGATAAAATTAAAAAAATATATATAATGTACATTACCATGTAAACTTCCACCGAAAATTGGTTTGAACGAGATCTAGTAAGTAGTTTTTTTTAATACGTCATAAATCGAAAACCGCAATTTACCTTACACAAATTTACAACGAACTACAAGAACTTTTATATTATGTTACTTGCTGCTACGGAACCCTTCATGGGCGAGTCCGACTCGCACTTGGCCGGTTTTTTTGTCATCATCTTGCCGCCCTTATCCCTATTTATTCGGGCCTGCGGACGGAGAGTAATGGGTAGCTCACCTTCCGATCAGGACCAGGCCCGTGCCGGACGAAGCGTATGTGTTCCACGTGCGCCTCAAAGAGATGTCAGCAAAAAGGAAGGGGCCTGCCAGGGCCGAAGCCTGCCGGGGGTGCGGGATTGTCCGAAAGGGTTACCGCTGCCCCGGAACATACATATAGAGCTAAGGAAGGAACACGGATGAGTTTTAGTCAGTAAGAGCCTGACACTCCCTCCCGCTCCACCCAGAGCGGGAGGGGTCATTTGATGATTTCCCATACATAAAAAAAATCCCTATTTATTAGGATCGCAGAACCTCTTTTGGTACTGACACCAGCACATCAAGATATTACAATCTGTCAAATTTCTTTAATAGATTTTCAACTTTATCGCTAAAGCATAAGGTTCAAAGTTGATTGGGAAAATTTGACAGTTTCGGGTAGCTTGATGTGCTGGCGTCAGTACCATATATACCTACCTACATTTCTGTTAGGATGACTAGGTACTTATGACGAATAACACTCTTTAAGAGTAAACTAGTCGCGAGCTCGAACTCACTGGTGGTCATGGCCAAAATCACGCTGTCTAACTTGGCTTCGTGTCTGACGGAGCTAGTATCAGTGATGAGCAGTTAGACGCTAATCTACACGCACAACATCTAGTTCTCACGCACAGAAACACCGTTCCGAACTGATAGGAGCATAAAAATATTTGAAAAGTGCTTTGGAAAATCGAGTTCTATGAAAAATCCACTACATAAATCAATCACAAATAAAGTTTTTTGAACTCTTCGATAACTGAGCTTTGTCGGTACGGATTTAATTTTTAATATTTTTCAGTTCTTTTATTACTTATTTACACCCAAAGTTACGTTAAAAATAGCAAGAAAAACGAATCTTTGGTGGCTCATAACTTTTTAATGGCTTGTTATTTTACAATTCTGCTTCCGTACAGACACAATTAATAATTAGACAAAACGATGCAATGTTTAACTTTGGATGTACAGTGTCAAACAGTGGAGTAATACTCTCCCGAAATTTGTATGGAAAAAATATCGAATAGTGGCACCTTAAAGCTATATCACGTTCACACAATTCCTCCATTTTTTCGTTGGTTTGCCACTTAGAGCTATCCACATGCATGCTCAAGATTCCTTGTCATATACCAACCTACACAGTGGAAATTTAATAGACAGAACCCTTCGAACGAAACGGGGGTCATAAATTCGGAATCGGACGACTTTTTAATCGAAAATGCGAATACCTTATAGCATTTTAGCATAGATATCCGACATTTTAGCATATTTTTGCGACAAGCACAATTTTATTAGTATCTCCCATGGATATTAAAAAGTCTTTAAACTAAGTTAATATTATGTGCGAAACTAGTAGGTACTATCAATGATACGTCACGTTTATCTCCGCGCTTTCGTGCTAGGCCCATATCTAAACTAATAATAATGAAAAGAATTGCTTGCATCATTTTATTATAATAATCCTCAACACGGTGGCGTGCATTGGTTTTCAAAATAGGTAGGCACTAGGCCGGGTCTAGTCTAGGCAAACGCGGTCACTAATCAGAAAAAAAAAAATGTGAGGTCAAAAGTGTGGTTATTTGAGTAGGTTGAACGTCATGGTATTACGCGTGAGACGTACGTATTTTTTTTAATTTTGTCGTATTAACTTGAACGAGTAAAGACCAATCACAATATGCGAATAGTACAGGAGCCGAGTAGGCCGTCCGGCGACTGCCTACTGCCGCGCGTGTTTGTATGAAGATTTTGTATTTTTGTTAGGTATGATAATTTAGTGAGTTTCTTAATTGTGGGGCACACACACTAAAATGTAATTGACAGGCTTATGTTGATATATCGAGGTAGGCACTGCTTATATGCCTATATGCAATGCACGCCACTGCTTCAATGAATTGTCGTTGTCTGTCTACGAAGGAACCATTATTATATACTAGCAGCGCACCGCGGTTTTAGCCGCATAAGTCTCGATCCCGTGGGAATACCGGGATAAAAACTATCCTATGTCCTTTCCCGGGACTCAAACAAATCGGTTCAGCGGTTTAAGCGTGAAGAGGTAACAGACAGACAGATACACTTTCGCGTTTATAATATTAAATAGTATGGATTTTTTTTTTGGATGAATGAATGACGAACCTGTTCGGTACAAAGCAAAGTTAAGGTGGGAGACTCTGGGAGGGTTAAAACAGTCGCTAAGCACTGATTAGACTCGGCATGAAACAAAATAAAACTGTGTAGGCGTAAAGTAATCTGCATGCGGCGGATGCAGCTTTGTAAATATTTTTTTTACCAAGTACGATGCATACCTAACTTCACTTGATAACCAATGCAACGTTTCTGCTTGCAATGTTTACCCTCACGAAGTTGCGAGCAACATAAACTAATAGATAACCTTCAGAGCTTTGTTTATACAGGGAGAAATCTGAATCATTTTGACGAGTTATGCGAATACCTCGTCAAAATGTAGGGAACAGCTGATTTTTTTTTCACGATTTCAGGTTTGGTCCCATAGTAAAAGTTGTTCATAATGATGAGTACTACAATGACCCCTTAACCTTCAGAGCTTTGTTTATACAGAGTGAAATCGGAATCATTTTGACGAGTTATGCGAATACCTCGTCAAAATGTAGGAAACAGCTGATTATTTTTTCGTGATTTCAGAGTTAGTCCCATAGTAAAAGTTGTTCATAATGATGAGTACATTGGCCCCTTAAGAGGAAAACGGTGATTAAAATTTCACCCTGTATAAACAAAGCTTTGAAGGTTATTTTTTGAAGGTTTATATTTTAATTTGATAGCCCAATTCTTGAGGAAGTTTATTTAAACTCACGCTATGACCCTTAGGAGCCGAGCATAAAGAAAAAACAATAACGGCCAAGTGCGAGTCAGACTCGCCCATGAAGGGTTCCGTAGCAGCAAGTAACATAATATAAAAGTTCTTGTAGTTCGTTGTAACTTTGTGAAAGGTAAATTGCGGTTTTCGATTTATGACGTATTAAAAAAAAAATACTTACTAGATCTCGTTCAAACCAATTTTCTGTGGAAGTTTACATGGTAATGTACATTATATATTTTTTTTAATTTTATCATTCTCTTATTTTAGAAGTTAGAGGAGGGGGACACACATTTTACCACTTTGGAAGTGTCTCTCGCGCAAACTATTCAGTTCAGAAAAAAATGATATTAGAAACCTCAATATCATTTTTGAAGACCTATCCATAGATACCGCACACGTACAGGTTTGATGAAAAAAATTTTTGGAGTTTCAGTTGTAAGTATCCAACCCCAAAATTTATTGTTTTTTTTCTATTTTTGTGTGAAAATCTTACTGCGGTTCACAGAATACATCTACTTACAAAGTTTCAACAGTATAGTTCTTATAGTTTCGGAAAAAAGTGGCTGTGACATACGGACGGACGGACTGACAGACAGACAGACATGACGAATCCATAAAGGGTTCCGTTTTTTGCCATTTCGCTACGGAACCCTAAAAAGGTGTGTGGCGTGTCGTAAGAAATGTACCTACATTTTTGAACTCCTAGAAGCACTATAAAACTTCACTAATAAAACCTTTTTTTTTCAAAGCAAATCATATCACACTACACTTTCCAAACACACCATAGCTTTTAACACATCAGCCATACTAAAACCATCGCTAAAAATACACCATAGAGACATAACATTCCATGAGTCATAGACTACGGCGTCCATGGGGAATGGCGATCAATCACGATAACAGCCCACTCCTACCGGGCTTGGCTATGGTGTATAGGGCCCAGAAAGGTCACACCACGCCTGTAAAAGTGCTAGCTATTTTTATACGGTCTATTTAATGTAGGGTGGATAATGGTCTGGGACAACTAATACAGGATGAAATTGAAAACATGCGACAAATCGAAATGGGAGATTGTACTCATCATTATGAACAACTTTTACTTCGGGAGCGAACCTGAAATCGCGAAAAAAGAATCAGCTGTTCCCTACATTTATGTTCGCATAACTCGTCAAAATGTAGGGAGCAGATGATTTTTTTTTCGCGATATCCAGGTTTGGTCCCATAGTAAAAGTTGTTCATAATGATGAGTACAATCTCCCATTTCGATTTGTCGCATGTTTTCAATTTCATCCTGTATAACCAAGGTCCGGCGTTTCTTAATTTGCCAAAAATGGCCAACAATGGCCGCTCGAAATTGAATATAATCGATATACAAGAACATTTATTTGTTTTCGTCTAGTTAGCTCGGAGAAACATAAATAATAGATAAGCGAAATGTTTAGTATATATGATTCATGATCTACTGACTCGGATTATAATTTAGTAAGTAAGTTAAAACTAGTTCCCACAAAACAATTATCTCCAAAAACAGGGCTTCCTTTCTCCTACCCTTTTTGCTGCGCCCTACAGGGTCCATAATGATCTTAATTACATATCAGTTACCACCTAAGTATACATTATGGTAAAGCAATAAAGTATTGATTGAGTATTGAGAAGCTCCGAGCTAACTAGACAAAAACCAAATTGAAAAACTAATAACAAAAATATGGCGTCGAAAAATTCCTCCACATCGCTGTCGATCGCTGTAATCATCAGTCGTAATAGTCAGTCGCTGTAATGTACGAGTACAGACGCCAGCACATCAAGCTACCCGAAACTGTCAAATTTTTCCAATCAACTTTGAACCTTATGACTTAGCAATAAAGTTGAAAATCTATTAAAGAAATTTGACAGATTATAGTAGAGACAAGAGACTGGCGGCATTGCCACGTTGTATGGCAATGCTTACCCTCTCCTAAATTAACGTATTACAAAATCCGACGTAACGTTGAAGTTGGAAAAGTGCCTAAATGTGTTTTAATTTTGGTAATGGCTTTTTCTTCATACAGAGATGGAACCAGCATATATGAAAGCTTAACCAATACATATTGACCAATCATCATCTACCTATCTTTCCTAAACTAATTACCAAAAAATCAAAAAACCCGACTGCGGTAAAAAACTTAAGTTAAAAAAAAACAGAAAAGCTAAAAACAAGCCCATTTTAAATTAAATAAAAGTTGGAAGCAGGCGGGACCCATTTGAGTTTGAAAATATAAAATTGGTCCCACCTGACATAGTTTGTTGAATTTTTTTTTTTTTCATTTTCACAATATGGCGTCCAGTAGTCGCCATATTGAATTTTCATTAACGTCATGTCTTTAGTGACACTCGCCGGACTAAGAGGAATCGATTGACGTGTGAATCATAAAAATCGGCCCAGGCGTTTGGTCTGTATAGTGCTTCAAAGGAACATACATACATACATACATAGGCTGATAAACACATTACCACTCCTTTGCGTCGCGCAGTCTGGTAAAAAAAAGTGGGAAATCAATACATTAACTAACTGACTTTAAGATCAATACTGCACTAACATCCTCATCATCTGTCTAGCTTTTTCCCAACTATGTTGGGGTCGTCTTCCAATCTAACTGGATGCAGCTGAATACCAGTATTTTTACATGGAGTGACTGCGTATCTGACATGCACAACCCAGTAACGGGGTAACACGATACTCTTTGGAAAGATTTGTTGTAGACTTTAGGGTTGCACAATATTATTCCCGGGGTTTTACCCGCATAAGTTTCGATCCCGTGGGAATATCGGAATAAAAACTATCCTATGTCCTTTCCCGGGACTCAAACTATCTCTTTACCAAATTTCATCCAAATCGGTTCAGCGGTTTAGGCGTGAAATGGTAACATACAGACAGACTGACAGAGTTACTTTCGAATTTATAATATTATAGTATGGACTAGCTGTGCCTGCGACTTCGTTCGCATGCATACAGGAAACAATGTATATATATTAGATTTCATGGCTTTAATTTTTTTGCGCAGAAATGACGGGTTTTTTATAATTTTCGACGTTGGAAAAGTGCCTGAATGGGTTTTGGTTTTGCAATAAGCCTATTCTGAATAACCCCCTTACTAATAAACGTTGTATAGCGTCTGTATAGTTACACAACGCTTTGTCATCTTCTTTGAAAAGTCAAATTACTGACGACTGAAAGAGAGAAATCGGTGTGTTTTTTTTCATTCATCTGATATAATACATTTATTAGTAAGGGGGTATGAAAAGAGGCAAGCATTATTTTATTGTTGTTTGCAGTAGCTTATTTATCAGTCTAATTCAACCTTGAGATAAATATTATTTAACTTGACATTTATTTCAACTTCAACGTAAACTAATCAAAATAAACATTTTTTTTTCAAAGACATCTACGCAGCCGTTCCGGTTCGGTTCTAAAAGCGCAATTTATAACAATATACAAAGAGATACAGTACCATACAATATAGATAACGGAGGTAAACATAGGTACGTCAGAACGTAGTATAACGTATATTTACCCTAGAGGGCAAGCAGAGGTGTATAGTTCACACACGTTTCGTATTTAATCAGTTCTATGTCATAGGGCCTAATTGCCATTAACTAAAGTCCCCGCCACGAGAAGCTATACATTTTGTAAATAAAGAACTTCTACTAAGTTACGTAGCGACAATTCAATCAACAACAAATAATGCCAAATTCAATAAATCAAAATAACTTACGTGTATTTAATACGAAACTAACGAGCAATTTCACTTGGTCTGGTTATATTTTAGCGATACCTATAAAGCGCTGTCATCTAATGTTTTGTGGTACTGCAACGCGTCTGACTCATGGAAAGTAAACGTTTGGGCCGCCATTTTGAAGTAAGTTCACGCTGACGCTGTCAATGCTGCAGAATGCAGATGCAGAATACTCGGAATCGTCTGACGACAGTAATTAGATGTGTGTGTTAACATAATTATATCCCTGTATAAAAATTATTACAAAACTGATTTTTTTATTTGTTCCAAAGGTTGCGAACTCCTGGATATGTGTTTACAAAATTTATAGCTTCTCGTGACGGGGACTTTAGGTACAAATCTAGACTCCAGTGGGGCAATTGCGTAACACAGTATCAATCGGACAGTGTCGTGCATTGCATATAGGCATATAAGCAGTGTCTCTACCTCGATATTATCAACATAAGCCTGTCAATTACATTTTGGTGTGTGTGCTAAGAAACTCACTAAATTATCATACCTAACTAAAATGGAAACCGACTTTAAAACTGGACTTTAAAAGAGACGTGACCGCTAAGGTTGTTTCGGAATTTTTGCTTAGTCAGTCACGGTAGTCACATAGGAAAAGCCGACCTCACCTACTAGTTTAAAAAAAAATATTACCGACTTGCAAAAGTGTTAGCGTTGAAAATCCAAAAGTGCGTTTTTTTTAGGCATGACGTTTAGATATCGCCTAGTGAAAACGGGAATTCACCAGGAAAAGTAGCCTATTTATTTTAGAGACATCCTTTTCATTCAGCCCTTCTACCAAATCATGCTGACGGAGTAATTTGTACAAACGCCAGCAAACCAAGCTACTGCAAACTGTCAAATTTCTTTAATCGATTTTCAACTTTATCTCTACAGCATAAGGTTCAAGGTTGATTGGGAAAATGTGATAGTTTCAGGTAGCTTGACGTGCTGGCGTCTGTACATTATGGCACTCTCGAATAGTTCTTGAAGAGTCATGTCTTTATACAGGGTGTTACGGAAAGGGTATATCAATACAAAGGGGTTGAAGAGGGTATCTGGTCTAGAACCTCTGTACAAAATTTCAGCTCAAAGCAGTAACTTTGAAAATGCTTAATATTTTTTTATTTCGATAGTTTATTAAATTGAAATCATAACAAACGTGTCACCGCACTACGGGGGTGATTATCCATTATCTGTAGTGTGTCTGTGCGCCTAGTACACGCACATCACGCCGCCGCGCGCCAGTGCAGCGCCGTGATGTCGAAATAAAAAAATATTAAGCATTTTCAAAGTTAATGCTTTTGAGCTGAAATTTTGTACAGAGATTCTAGACCAGATACACTCTTCAACCCGTTTGTATTGATATACCCTTTCTGTAACACCCTTCTTCTTCTTAGCGTGTCGATGGCAATCTAAATGTACTCGGCCCAGAATTCGGCCACTTGTTTGGCGCCATCACTAGCGTCCATCAGTTCCTGTAACGTGCAGCCACAGAATACTTAAAGTACTACGTACAGAAAGGCCACTCCCTTCCCCGCACTAACATCAGTTACCGCACCTCACCCCGCACTTCGAGGTTACCGTCGCAGTTCTCAAACACAAGTACCTCACGCACACATTCATACGTATACAAACGTCATTTTTTAATGTAGTAGTAGTAGGTAATTATTTTGCGAGCGTTGTATCACAGTAAATTGTATGGAGTGTCCGGGGTGTGGTGCAGCTGACAGGACACGCAGGGCACGATATTAAGGTAGATAACCTTTTTTATCGATTTGAAAAGTAGATCGCAGTAGGTATGTGAGAAGCAGACAGGAATTCACAGCTATTTTAGTTCTAGTTATTTCACCAATTTATTTGGGACCATCTTCCTGTCTAACTAGATGCAGATAAATACCAGTAAGTATATAAGTATAGGTAATTACATGGAGCGACAAAGTATTCTCCTGACAAAATCCTTTCGTCGAACTTTAGGAAAACTACAAAAGGTGACGCAGTATCTATTGTACTGGGTAACATGGAAATAAGGTGAATCACCTCTGATTTCTGTAAGCCTAGTACAATTTTGTTGTCAAATCATGTCAATTATGACTTCATAGCATTACATAACGCCTGTATTTACAAAAGGTTTAAGCAGAGGTGCACCTATAGGCTATATTATTATTACACCCACATTTCGGTCAGTGATATTTAAAAGTACAGACGCCAGCACATCAACCTACCCGAAACTGTCAAATTTTCCCAATCAACTTTGAACCTTATGTTATAGTGATAAAGTTGAAAATCTATTTAAGAAATTTGACAGATTGTAGTAGGTTGATGTGCTGGCGTCTGTACACAAGTCCCATGTAACAGGGGGCGAGTCTATTGTCATCAACCAGGCACAAATCCAGACTCCGTGCTGATGAGAAATTCGAAGTTGCTATTGAGGGAATGGGCCGGCCAACCCGACCCCAACATAGTTGCAACTTTACAAGAATGGCATGCAGATGAAAATGAATCTAAATATACAGGTTGAAATGGAAAACATGCGACAAATCAAAATGGAAGATTGTACTCATCATTATGGACAACTTTTACTATGGAACCAAACCTGAAATCACGAAAAAAAATCAGCTGTTCCCTACATTTATGTTCGCATAACTCGTCAAAATGTAGGGAACAGCTGATTTTTTTTTTCGCGATTTCAGGTTTGGTCCCATAGTAAAAGTAGTTCATAATGATGAGTACAATCTCCCATTTCGATTTGTCGCATGTTTTCAATTTCACCCTGTATACAATAAAATGCTGTTCGTTGGTTGCGCATCACTTGAAAATGGCTGGACGGATTTGGCTATTTTTTGTTTTAAAATGTAGGTACGTAATAGTCCGTATAAAGTTTTTAGGGAAAACGAAATTGAAAAGGTATCTACCCGGAAAATTGGAAATAAGGGGAAATCAGAAAGTCTTTTTTCTATGGGATTTTTGTATAAGTAAACTGTTGTAAGTAAGTTGTTGGGACGAGCTGAACAAAACAAAGGGCCAGTGGTCTACTTTAGCCCTGGATCGAAAGAGCTGGAAGTCTTGGGGAGAAGCCTTTGCCCAGCAGTGGGATGATGCAGGATAGCAGTAACCAGTAAACTATTGTAGTACTCAAAAAGGTGGCTGGGACAGACTGGATGGGGAAGGCGGAGGACAGGGTGCTGTGGCGCAGCATGGGATATGTCCAGCAGTGAACTGCGTTAGGTTGAGTTGGTTGACTGAAACTTTTGTTTAGACAGAACAACGTCTTCCGTCTCTCGGGTCAGCTTATCACACTAATATTATAAAGGCGAAAGTTTGTGAGCGTGTGTGTGTGTGTGTTTATATGTTTGTTACTTCTTCACGCTCAAACGGGTGGACCAATTTTGATGAAATTTTGTATGGAGGTAGCTGACACCCTGGATTAACATATAGGCTACTTTTTATCGCGATATTCCCACGGGATCGTCATTTACGCGGGTGAAACAGAGGGGCGCAGCTAGTTTAATAATATAAAGATTAATAACCTCATTACCTTTAGTTATATCCATTCGCCACAGGAGTTAACGCTCATAAAAACGTTATATGTAATAAAACTGATTGTATTCAAATAATCAGCTTATTAGTAGAATTATCCAAGTTTAGTAGCACTTTTTGTAAACACCTAAATATTTTTAATCACTTTTATAGTTCCAAAAGTGTTTGAAATTATGTTTCTTTTAAGTATTTGTTTTTATTTCACTAATCACTTTAGCACGTTCTTTTGTTTATAAACTCACATTTTGCCCTGAATATGTTTCGTGTATTTCGTCGCATTTTGGCACTAATCACTTTTTAAACACTTCCAAAAATGACCCTACAGTCAAACAAGTCAACAGTCAAGTTTTGGACGTCTTTGGATGGCAAAGTATAAACAGACGAAAACACAAATTTTACACACGTACAACCAAAAACTCACGGCTTCTTCCCAAAGGGATAGACCGAAACAACACAACGCAACCTGCTACGATGCTAATACACAAATTTTCTTCACAAAAATAAAATAAAATTACACTTCGTGCCAAATAAAACACTTTTTTTTAAACTCCGCACTTCTTAACTACCGTCTTTTTATGTAATTTTTTTGGCAGGTACATTTTTTTTTACGGTAAGTACTTAAGAGTGTTTTTTAACCGATTCAACATAAAAAGGGTAGTGAGTTTACGTGATTCGGACGCGCACTGGTGGCGGACTAGCGAAATGAAACGTTGTGAAGCATGCGGCAATGTAACTCGGGTTTACATGGCGCTGTGTTGTAAGAGAGAATGGAATAGTTCTAAGAAGTTTTTTTTTTTGTTTTGTCATCAGTATATTTTTGTTGGACGATTATGTGACAAACAACAACCGTCTCAACGTACCTATTATTATTTGTAAAGCTATTCACCTGATGATTACAAAAGTTGTGAAAAATAATTTTGTTCTGGAGGTTGATTAAGAAATTGAGAGTAGCCCAAAAGTCATTTCTTAATAAATACTTTTCTCTTTCACTCTTTTCTAAAAAACCTTTATATCCCTATTAAAATTAGAACAGCTTTGGGTGTCCTTATTTAGGGATTACCCTAAATACCTACATAAATGGGAAACTAAACTAAATAAAAGGCATAACTAAATTCCAACCCGAGTGAGTTTGTTTGAACGCTCTAATCTCTGGAACTACAAGTCGCAAAAAAAAATTTATTGAATTTGATAGCCCAATTCTTGCGGAAGAACATTACGCTAGGACCCAAGCAAAAACAACAAAAGTCAGAAAGAACGCTAGGCGGTGCGACGCGACGGGGAAACAACAATTTAAAGCTCACCTCCATGTGAACTGATCACCATTACATACCACGATTCGTTAACACGTGAGTCAGTGCAGATAAAATTATTGTTATATGTTATACAACAGATAACTATGTGTACACGAGTAAAGAAGATAGTCATTTTGTTAAGTCAACGGTTGAATTTTTGAATGCTATTCAATTTAAAGGAGTCGTTACGGGTCGTCAGAAGCCCGAAAGTCTAACAATCACCAACCCAAGACCAAGAGTTATTATAGTATTACCTAGTAACTGGGTTGTGGTGGTCAGATAAGCAGTAGCTCTATGTAAAATACTGGTACTCAGCTGCATCCGGTTAAACTGAAAGCCGACCCCAACATACTTGAGAAAAGGCTAGGGACTGGGTCAATCCGCGGAAATCCACTAACGGCGAATATATGCTAATAATAAATTAAATATCATAGCTGCATTCTTTTTTTACTTTATATGACATTTCTTACATGTTTTTACGTATGGCGCCGCTATCTAAAAAAGTATAACACCTTTATTTAATTTATTATTGCAATCAACACGCACCAAATGTCATCACCATTTGCAAATAAAAGTCGGCCTAATTGAGCGGAATGGCCCGACTATGATGATTCAATTTAAAGGGCCAATGACACCGACCTGCAACTTGCATAAAACGTCGTAAATCAGTTAGCGCATCTCCCTTAAATGTCGTTTAATAATTCCATTCTGCAAGTGTTAGAGGTCTTTCTGTTTGGCGCTCAACGCAACCGACAAAAGCAGGCACAGTTTCTTAAAATCGACAGCGTCTCTACCAGGTAACTCGGTCAACACCCGCTGCAAACTATGGCAGAAACCTTTCCCCCACCTACTGACTATAAATTATGTGTTTTCTTTGTGTACCTATCCCACGTGGCTTTCGGAAGAACTTGGGAGATTTAGGAAGTTCATCCCGCCTTACAGATCGCCATGTAAACCACTGCTACGTCATTCCGTGTTCTTATTCACATCACACACAGTTCTATTATAGTAGATTGTACAACTAGTGCATAAAAGCCATCTTGCCCCGAGACGTTTATATCCATGTGGATAGTTTAAGTCGAGGGGTAAAATGACTCGTTTATGCCCGAGTTATACTCTCTGCTTTTCACTTCGATTGCGAGAAAATTAAACAGGCTTAAAGTATAATACAACAGTGTTTTCACTGTTCAAAAATGTTGCAAAATTTAAAAAGAGAATAACTAATTCCCGCCACGAAACTTTTTAAAAACTTTTTTTTTTTAGTTTTCTACATTTGTGTCATTCGACTTGGGTACTTCATACTGCCAAGTCATAAAAACGTTTCTTTGCGTTTTAAATAATAAATGACAATTATTTTATCTGGTTTTATTAAATTAACGATAGTAAACACGGAAGTGATACAAATTAAAGCAAATGAAATAAAATAACGACTTTTATTGGAGACATATTATTGAGCCTGATTACTTTACTCTTAGAAAAAAAATACTTTATACACTAGAGCATAAAAGGCGACTTTATGTCGCCTACGCACCACATAAACACGACCTTTTAGAGCATGAGAAGTGAAAAAGCTAACTAGCTAGCTAGCTTTTAATTCCAAAAATTCTTATTAGCTTGTCTACATTTCTACTTCATTTATCCCTAAGCAGGTCCAAAGAATATTTTTTTTTTAAGAAACAAACGTAGCTTTCGGAAGGTCTTGGAGATTTCGGAAGGTCATCCCGCCTTACAGATCGCCATGTAAACCACTGCTACGTCACTCCGTGCTACTCATCCACGTGAGTCAGAGATAATAACTATTACACAATAGATACGGCTCTGCGTGTATGTGGGGGCAAAAGTGTTAGAAATAATGAGATGAACTAATTAAAAATATAATGCAATAATGTGTAAGTAAATCATAATTGATAAAAAAAAAAACCGAGTGTGCTTATGACCACACGACTGAAGTGAAACTTCAAACGCATTTGGCTATGAGAGGAAGATGGAAAGAAAATGTGCGCGTGCACTGCTTTCTCTTGCTTATATCCCCCACTCAACTCCCGTTCACCTCGCCCGATCACACTTTTCGTAACGCTTACGTCACGCGTTCGCCAGCTTACTCCCCAAGTCAAGCGTGCGTAAAGAAGTTTGACTTCAAAAATATGGAAAAGTTTGTTAAAGTAATCGTATGAGTAGCATAATCAGTCTTTAATGTTCCCACTGCTGGGACACAGGCCTCCTCTCGGTAAGAGGGAGTGGGCCGTAATCCGCCACGCGGGCCTAGTGCGGGTTGGTGGATGTCACATGTCTTTGAGTTCTTCGTTCTAAGACATGCCGGTTTCCTCGCGATGTTTTCCTTCACCTTTTTGAGAGCAGTGGTGATGAAATAATTTACACAAAGTGCCTGTCAGGGTTCGAACCTACGATCTATAACTCATAAGTCGCGGCCGTCACCATTGGACCACCATCGTATGATGAGTAATTTTTTATTATTAATTTATTTGAGACTAGCAGCGCCCCGCAGTTTCACCCGCATTAGACTTGATCCCGTGGGTATATCGGGATAAAAAGTAAAGCCTATGTGTTAGTCCAGGGTGTCAGCTACCCCCATACAAAATTTTATCAAAATTGGTCCAGCCGTTTGTGCGTGAAAAGTAACAACCATAAAAACACACTCACAAACCTTCGCCTTTATAATATTAGTGGTATAGTGGTATGGTATTAGCACACCCCGGACACTCCATACAACGCTCGCAAAATAATGACCTACTACTACTACATTAAAAAATGACGTTTGTATACGTATGAATGTGTGCGTGAGGTACTTGTGTTTGCGAGCGCTCTGACGAATACGCCGAAGTGCGGGGTGAGGTGCGGTAACTGCTGTTAGTGCGGGGAAGGGAGTGTCCTTTCTGTACGTAGTACTTTAAGTATTCTGTGGTATTAGTGTGATTTATCCAAAAAATATAAGTTGTAAGCATCTACAGCTCGGCCAACGAGAGAATGCGTTCTTGATTGCTGTCAGTTTCATACAAACGAATACGTGTTTTGCGAATTTGATCTTTATTAGTTATTAGCCCGAAAGTCTGACAACCAGTCTTACCCAGTTTCTGGGTTGTGGAGGTCAGATAGGGAGTCTCTCCAAGTAAAATACTGGTATTCAGCTTTATTCGGTTAGACTGGAAGCCGACTCCAACGTAGTTGGGAAAAGGCTAGGCAGATGATGATGATAATTAGTTACTAGAATTGCAGCAGCACCCTAACTGCATAAACACTTTCTGTCACAATCTGAATCGTTTTGAAGGATATTGTTAATCCGTTGCTTCATATGTTCGAAAAATTTGTCTGCTCAACAACGTAAATAACGCAATGAATGTTGTTGAACTGTCAAACTCAAACTCAAAGCATTTATTTCAATTGAACCAATTACAGGCACTTTTGAATTGTCAAGGGGTCGGTCAGTCAGAAAGATGAAGCTAGTTGCCCATTCCAAAGCGTAGGTACCTATGGAAAAGTACGGGCAAGAAACTCCATGGACACTCTTTTAAATCAAAATAATATGTTTACAAAGTCTTGGTTACATCATTAATGTTAAAAATTATACATATGAGAACGATGCAGAACGTTAAAAGCGTTCATAATGAAAAGACGAGAAAAAAAGCAATTCCAATAGTAAAATAAAATAAGCCATGGCAGCAAAGAGATGACCAGTCCCTACTGACGGCGCCTGTTCACGAACATGACGCATGTATTAGCACGATTCAGCTCAACCATTTTGAAGGGAGCTAAATGATCCAACACATGCGCCACCATCAGCGAGACGTTTGTCAAAATGAAAACCATAGCTACTGTTAGATGCTTTGCGCAATTAATCCGCTAGTCTAATGAAGGCTTCAGCGGAACCTTGAACATTGTCGTTAATTATCTTTCGTCAGGGACAGTAATCTAAGCTAAAAACGTTGCTGACGAAACCCGGCAAATGTTTGTATTTCAATTACTAGACGTCAGATAGATGACGTAGGTAGAAACTTACGTAATTGTGTTCCAGTTTCGGCCATTGCGACCAATTTCAGCGAAGACTAGCCATCGACGCGGGAGGTATTATGCCGGGGCCACACCAACGGGAAACACCGATAATTATCGCGATAAGTTGGTGGCTGCACCTACGATTAACGCCCGTCATCGCGATAATTACTACCTACCTGCTTACAATGAAACATAATATCATAGATACTAAATTATTGTGATGTAAACTACTAGTGGAGTACTATTTGTATTGTATTTAGAACTGCGGGCCAATTGCGTAACACATTATCAATCGGAATCGGTTTCATTTTGACAGTTCAACAACATTCATTGCGTTATTTACGTGTTGTGCAGACACATGTTACGAACTTATGAAGCAATGGATTAGCAATTTACTTCAAATTGATTCAAATTCCGATTGATAGTGTGTTTCGCAATTAGAATCGAATGCTACAACCTAAATAACTATATTAGTGTAAATAATTTGTTGGTGAGTGATTAGTGCTTAAATGCGTGCTAAATGATTACCATGTGACGTAAGTACTTAACGAACAACATTTAAAAGACGTTAGAAAGGTGAGAAAGATAATCACATTATTGTATCTAAGCGCAGGTTTTGCTTATCCTGCAGTAAAAGCGCAGGCTGGATAGCACGGCATGCCAGCATCAATGACATATCATCCGTCGTGCTCTTGTCACCGCTGGGGTGCCAGCTGTTTTAGAACCCAATGGTTTGGCACGCGACGATGGTAAGAGACCAGACGGGATGACCATAATGCCTTGGAAGGTAGGTAGGCCTTTGGTGTGGGATGCAACGTGTGTCGACACCCTTGCGCCATCCCATCTTCCAAGCACGGTAAGCTGTGCTGGGGCGGCTGCTGCAGGTGCGGAAAACCTCAAACGGCGCAAATACTCCAATCTCTTTGGAACTTACACATTTGAGCCGTTTGGGGTTGAAACACTAGGGCCATGGGGCCCGAGTGCCCACTTAGTATTCCGAGACATCACCAAGCGGTTGGTCGACTCATCACGTGACCAGAGGGCTGGCCTATTTTTTGGCCAAAGAATCAGCATTGCCATACAACGTGGCAATGCTGCCAGCCTTTTGGGCACGTTTCCCGTTGACAGTGATGCGGACGAATTTTTTGATGCCCTTTGATTATTTTCCCTCCCTTTTAATATACTTGTACATATTATTATTTTAAGATTATTAGCTTTTTAAATTATGTAAATAGCGCAGGTTGTACTTTTATGATCCAAATAAATAAAATTATTATTATTAAAGTTATTATTGTGATGTACTATTAAGGCGACTACACGACCCATAGAAATGTAAAAAATAGGAGAAGTGGCATGGGGGCGTGTCTGTGTCCACGCGTCATGAGCAACATGCGCTTGTACTAGGCGAATGGCCGTCTCCGCGAACTAGTGCGCTTTTGACTGTGATCGTGATAAAATATAAAAATGCCGAGTTGTTCAGTGGTTTCCTGTAAAAAACGAAGTCAAAATAAAATCCTCGTATCTCGTGGAATCACTTACCATATATAAGTAAAAGTATTTTACTGTATTTGTCTTTAAAATCATGAAAAACAACAAAGCGTAAAATATTTCTTGCTTTTACTACGTTATTTTTGTTTTCAAATATCGCAGCGGCTGTACTATTTTTGCAGCAAATACATTGCTTCTTAACCACTAGTCACTCAGTATGTCGTTAAGTGAACAGCAAGCAATGTAAAAATTACAAAACGATACTTCATTGTCGCCGAGCGTCGCATAGTATCGGCGCTGCGACGCCGCTGTGTCTTGCGGCGAGATAGTGATGTGGTTATGAATGTCCACTAACGTAGGCTATCGACAACAACGTCGATTGCTCAACGAATATATTGCTATTATAGTTAATTTTTCAATTTGTCAACCATTTTAACCCGGTTTATAGAAGACCTGAAAAGATGACGTTTAAATGGTTGGAAGGCCCTTGAGAAAATGAAAAATAATGTTAATTTTTTTTATTAACTTCAATAATTTTTTTAGCTACTTTTTATTGATTTATAACATAATAATATGTTCTGGACATATAGTTTTTTATTTATTTTATTTTCATGACCCTTTATTTTTCTTAGTACAATAATGAATTAAAGAGTCGATAACTTTCCGATTTAGTCAATCACTAGCGTATGTGTATAATAAATTGCTTTTGCACAGCACAACGATAGCGATAGATGTTTTTGTGTGAGTGAGTTGTACGGTGCATGGTAAAATGCACGCTGTGTTTGATGAGTTAAGGTTTATAATTGATTGTGTAGTACGTTCTGATTTATGAATTGCAAGAGTGTGCGCGACTTTGTATCTATTGCTTTTACTAAACTACATCTGTAGTAGTGGCGCGGCGGTGGGGCAAACCTAGCGACATCGGGTTCTGATACATTTTCAACTACCGGGCATATCTCCTATTTTCATATATCTATGACACGACCTAAAGCGCGGTCACTGTCGGACTGCATAGAAAAGAAAGAGAAGCGCGATGACACAACCGTGGTAATTTATTGCAAATATGAAGCAATTATCTATTTACAAAAACTCTCAAACACCAAACAAATAAAAACCATATACTAAAATTCGGGGAATTAAATTGTCTTTTAGATGGTGAAAGTTTTATGAAAATACACCCGATAGTGTTTGCGTGATTATCGTTTTTATGTCCGCGGTAGACATTACTTTACAAATTAATTACACTATGTTAAAAAAATATAATTGCAAATATTCACATATCAAATTACGAAGCAAATGGTCTAGTATAACATTTATTTTTTTCAAGGAAATCAGTCCGGTCGATTAGACGTGATGTTGAATTTAAAATCATTAGAAGTCGTATACCTGCGCCTTAAATGTAGCACACAACTCACTGGTAACACTGGTGGTAGCTGTCATGCTTTAGCCCGCGTGGCGACAGGACGTTCCCTTTGGTGGTTGTGTACTTAGTGATAATTCGGCCGTTTTATTTCTAAACCCTAAGCGCCTAATGATAGATTATAGTGAACACCACAATTATAATTATTGGCGTTTCCCGTTGGTGTGGCCCGGGCATTATAGTGCAGGCGTGTGTGCGCAGACAAAGGTGCACTCTCTCTTCCCTCACTCTCATAGTCCGATTGGCCGGCATTGCGACACGATCAGAGAGAGATCAGGCGCAGGACCAACGGCTTAACTTGCTTTCCAAGGCACGGGGGTATCACATTGCCAACTTCCAAACTCCGGGCTGCTACTGAGAAATTTCAGATGGATAAGCCTAATAACACTTTGCCCGACCCGGGAATCGAACCCAGAACCGCTCAGCAGTAGCGCTTACGACCATAAGACCAACGGTAGTTCAGGACGAAAACTGAAGTTCTATTCTGAACTAAAAGGTTTGCAGACGACATCATCAAAATTATTTTACAGACGCCAGCACAAATCAAGCTACCCGAAACTGTCAAATTTGCCCAATCAACTTTGAACCTTATATTTTGGCGATAAAGTTGAAAATCTATTAAAGAAATATGATAGACAAGCTGCGTCCCGCGGTTTCACTCGCATAAGTGTCGATCCTGTGGGAATATCGGGTTAAAAACTATTCTATGTCGTTCTCCGGGACTCAAACTATCTCTATACCAAATTTTATCTGAATCGGTTCAGTGGTTTAGGCGTGAAAAGGTAACATACAGACAGACAGACAGAGTTACTTTCGAATTTATAATATTAGTATGGATTGTAGTAGCTTTATGTGCTGGCGTCTGTACCCAGTTCGTTTACTAGACGTCAAGATTTGGTGACGTAGAACAGACCTACGTAAAAAGAAGAAGTTTCGTCAGCAAAGCAAACTATGGTTTATTTTTAACCGCTTGCGCATAGAATTGATGTGTTCCGCTTTTGTAATATTGTTGTTTGGAAGTAGAACAGTTAATTTGTAATGTTTAACTGAAGTAGGTTGATTTATATACGAAGTTAAAACTAGGCTACAAATGGCTTTAGCATAATCAGACTTTAATGTTCCCACTGCTGGGACACAGGCCTCCTCTCTGTGAGAGGGAGTGCCCACTCCTGTAATCTACCACGCGAACCCAGTGCGGGTTGATAGAAGACACGGAGGAGGGGTCCCTCCTAGGGTTGCCAACTTTTTCTAGAAGAAGTAGAGTATATCCGATTTCAGAGAGGGTAAATAAAGAGTACAGATTATGATGATGATGATGATGATGGGGCTCCCTTTTCCGCACTTAGACTCCCATTTGGTCCGTTGTGCGTAGGGATTCTAGCTAACAGAGCCAGCCTAGCCCCGTCCAGAAGCACAGAAGCTTCCTGGGAGCTTCGCAGGCTTCACGGAGCGACCTCACTGTTCCGAGGAGTTTTTCGCGTTGAGAAGCCACAGCCTCGCATTCCAGGATGACGTGGGCGGCTGATTCTTCGGCGTCAAGGCAGCCCCTGCAAAGGGGGCTGTCCGTGGCGCCTATGTTCAAAAGGTGTTTGTTAAGAGGGTTGTTAAGAGTACAGATTAATAAAAAAGAGTACCATTTAATAAATATAAAAAAAAGTATTTTTTAGTACTTTTTGCGGTACATAACATTTTTTATTGCTTTTAAAAGAAACGTAGGACTCCAAACATCCTGATTCTAAATGTAAATAGATCAGGAGCTCATTTTTGATCAAATTCAGTAAGTCAGTTTATGTAAAAAGAGTATTTTAGCGTACTCTATTTGTGTTATAGATTATAGAGTACATCTACAAGAAAAAGAGTACAATACTCTAATTTTAGAGTACGATTGGCAACCCTAGCCCCTCCGTGTCTCGGAAAGCATGTTAAGCCGTTGGTCCCGGCTGTCATTCGTGGATCTTTGACAGTTGTTACGGGTCGTCAGAAGCCCAAAAGTCTGACAACCAGTCTTAACAAGGGGTCTCGTATTACCCAGTAACTGGGTTGCGGAGGTCAGATAGGCAGTCGCTCCATGTAAAACACTGATATTCAGCTGCATTCGGTTAGACTGGAAGCAGCATCATAGTTGGGAAAAGGCAGGCAGATGATGACATAATTACTTATTACTTTTCAAGAATAACAGTATCTTAGAATCATTGTTTCATAATAGCCACTCTATAGTAATTACTGTCATCTTAATTAAAATCAATCTCAATTAACATCACGATACAAAAAAAAACCCATCAAATAAATCAATGCCAACACTTTTATCTTCGTCTGTACACACTATCTCCCATCTCTTTCTACCACAACCAAAAAATACACCTATCTCGGTCACACCGTGAATTGTGAACTACATTTTGACTTGACCAAACAAAGTTGCACTTAATTTCTTTGCTGTTACAGTTCAATTTCCAATAACAGTCAGTGAACTACGTTGTTGTGGTTCGTCAAAGTAACTTGCACTTTAAACTAACTGAATTAAAGTTTATTTTAGATTGAAAATAAATGTTTTTGATGAGTAATTGTTTTAAAACAGTAGGATAATGAATAGATAATTGAATCGTGCGTAAGCTGTAATCTGCATTCGCGACTCATTTGCCAAAAATGTAAACAAATATGAGTTTATGGAAAAATAACTTTAATTCCTCCAAAACAAAGTGCAGTTTACGCTACAACTTCAAAAATTTTTATAACTTTTTCAATAGTGCTAGTCTGAAATCAACTTAATCAATATTATAATAAAGTTGATATTTGTTTAACTTAAAATAAGTAACATTAATTTGAAACATACTTTACTAGTATTGATCTCAGTAAGGTCATAAATGATAAATATTTGTCTTTTACTCGACTACGGCAAAGGAAGGAAGAAACGAAGGGTTATGTTTTTATCTACCTAGTTAGCCTGTGTGTTTGTTATTCAGATGAAACCTCTGGATAAATAATATCATTATTGAGATAACTAATCAAAGACTAACAGACCATTGGAATCAATGTCGTTGATGGCCGAAAACTATGCACATCATACCGCTAACGCCATCTCTGATTTTATCCTTGAACTGCCAACTATGAAAGTTACAGAAAGCTTCCGGTATTTGCCGCTAGGCGTCACTGTTATTATGTTTCACATAATATTAAAATAATTGTTCCTTGTTGGGTACCTATGGTTATTTATCTACGTAGGAAGGTAAAGTTATTACCTTTTTTATGGTATGATAAAAAAGTATAGCACAAATAGTGAATATGGCTGGTTTTAAATAACGAAATAGCGCTTCGCCGTGCTAACTAAACGCATTATTTTGTTTTTTGACTTACGCAAATTATTTTAGACTACACACAGAGTACTTTTTGACTAGCGACACCCGCCCCTGCTTCGCCCGTATTATACAACTTGTCAAAACATTTCAATTTCTTTATTATGGTTTCTATATAATTAATTATGTATTAAAGAGTGTTTTTGTTCTAATCAGGAGGCCAATTCTTGTAATTAAAAACGTCCATAATCTAGTCGCTATCTCACAATCTGTCAAATTTCTTTAATTGATTTTTAACTTTATCACTAAAGCATAAGGTTCTAAGTTGATTGATAAAATTTGACAGTTACGGGTAGCTTGATGTGCTGGCGTCTGTACATTCAAGTATCGTCACTCGCAAAGGCAAACTAAATACTAAATCAAAGGTGGTGCAATATATTTTTGGTGGCTGTACGTTGGTAAACAGGCTGACGAAATCGCTGATAGAAAGTTATCCGCCTACTATAAGTTTACAGACCTTTGCAACATCTTATTCATGGGAATCAGGCTTTGGAATTGGGTACTGAATTGTAGTTGTCTATAACAGGGTGTTACAGAAAGGGTATATCAATACAAACGGGTTGAAGAATGTATCTGGTCTAGAATCTCTGTACTTACAAAATTTCAGCTCAAAAGCAGTAACTTTGAAAATGCTTAATATTTTTCTATTTCGATAGTTTATTAAATTGAAATCATAACAAACGTGTCACCGCAATACGAGGGTCATTATCCATTATCTGTAGGTAGTGTGTCTGTGCGCCTAGTACACGCACATCACGCCGCCGCGCGCCAGTGCAGCGCCGTGATGTCGCAGTGCATGTCATCGGCGACTATGGTTTTCACCCGTTCGGATTGGTATGGCATTTTAGCCCTCAGTCCAGACTTTGTCCGGACTTTTCGACTTAGGGGGATTCTTTTCGCTGAACTGAGCCTTTTTAGCGCAGCCGTGAGGCACACTTTCCTGCTTATTTTTTTACATCGGACTTTATACTTTTTTATTTAATCTTAATTTTTTTTTGTTTTTCTTTGATATGTATCTGGTGCCTTGTGTGTCTTTTAGTCTGTGCTAAATAAATGTATTTTTTTTTTTAGAAAATAAAAAGTTAAGTAAGTACTTAAATTAATACTGAAACAAGAAAGATTTAAAAATAAAATGCTCAGATTTTTTTTTCAAACGGCCCCTCTTTTTGTCAAGATTTTTCAAATTTCAAAATGGTACTGGCACTCATACCCTTCAAACTGGAAATCAGAAACGAACTGCACCCTCTCTCAATCTGAATAATTTAGAAGGATATTGCGAATCCGTTGCTTCATATGTTAGAAAAATGTGTCTGCTCAACAACGTAAATAACGCAATGAATGTTGTTGAACTGTCAAAATGAAACCCATTGCTACAGAACCTAGTGTGTTACGCAATTTCCCCGTTGTTTTACAAGAAACTCCTCTACTAAATTCGTTTTAAAACCATACCATGACTCCCGAGGGTAAGGATATAGTAAACCAAGACATAAATATCCTCAGTTACAAGTCCAATGTGACAAGGGACGAGCTTTTTGACATTAACCGGACACAAATCCCCAGTCTGTTGTCAAGAATTTTCTAGTACAATTGTGTTCACAATTTGGGGAACGAGTGGATCCCATACTTAGAAATTTTGGCGATAACCACTAGCAAGAACAACGAGGTAGACTACAAAGAAACACATAACATCTTGCTTGTGTTCTCGAAAGGGGTAGGGAATATCCTCATAAATTTTTTCGGTGATTAGTAATTTTATTTGATGGAAGTCCAAAGGCGCGGTGGTCCCAATTAATGTTGACTTAGCACGAAGAGTTTTTCGGTTCTTTTTCTATTTGCATAAAATTTTAAGACATAATATAACTTGGCATACATTTGTTTCTCCTAATTATATTTTCGCATAACATTATTTACGCATAACAGCTAACGCATAATTTTTTTTAGCATAATTTCTGTAATCATAATAATGATTAAGCATAACATTCTAAAGCATAAATTTAGCATGCTCGTTTCATTTCTAACGACGTCAGGTCGACGGAGCCCCGTTATGCGGGGCTCCCATTTCTGTCTGCAGGGTTTAAAGGAACCTAACCAAACCGAAACTCGATGTGCCCCTAACGTCGTTTAGTATTATGCGAATTAAATTTATGCCAAACAAATAAGCCTTAAAGAAAATTCTGCAAAAAAAAATGGCAAAGTATTATTATGCTAAAATAGTTATGCCAAAGTATATTAGCAAAAAGATCATTATGCGAAAAGAAGGGATCCCCTGTTTTTCTCTATACAACTCCTGCTCGCTCGTTCCACTAAAATCCCCTAGACCAGTCCCCCAGGGGACTACACAGCACTCAATGTTCCACTACGATCCTCATGCTGAGGATTCTCCAAGTACTAATAAGTGCTAATCCTTTATAGTCCCATCTAAATAAAAAAGCCACGCACAAAATAACAATATGTAATAATATGTACATGTCATTAAAAATCTGTCTACAGAGGACAATGACGTAAATGTAACTTTTTTTTCTAAAACAAGTTAGATGTTGACAAAAAAAGTAAGCACCAAAAGCTTTGAAGAATTTCGTAGGTTCGATCAGAATTTGGGTTACCCCTAAAGAAGCCGGCAGTTGAAAAGATAAATTAAAAACATCAAATACTCACATTTTCTCTATCCAGATCCAGTTGAGTATCCCTCTTAGGCAGAGTAAAGTTGATCCCACTCTCGCATTTATTCCTATACCTTCTATGTTCAGTAGTGTTAAACTTGCCCTGCAACTTCACATGCTCCCCGTTCAAACTCTCTATAGACTTCGCATGCTTCTTCGATATCAAGATCGGCTTCGGTTTCAATTGCACTGGTTTTTTGGCTTCAGTGTTCGGGAAGCCATTTTCGAAATTCTGTCTCAGCTTTGCGAATTCGCTTTTTGGTAGCATTTCTGCTGTTTCGGGACTTGAATTGGAGATTACTGGGGCTGAAAGTGGGATTTCAGGAGTTGGTGGTCTGGGTTCGTATGGTATGTCGTAGATTTTCGGGTCCTGTAACAAAAGAGAAAGTTATGTTAATAAAATACATCATAATCACCTGCCTAGCCTTTTACCAACTATTTATTTATTTATTTTAATTTAATGAAAACGGTTTAAAACCAATTACATTAATTAAATACAAAAAGACACACATAAAAGAAACATAAAAGATTAAATCATCAAATAAAAAATGAAAAGAAGTTAACAACACTTTCATACATCCCTCTCACAGTACTTCTGACATGCCGACAAAATCTTCGTCCACTCGTCCACAAACAGATCGTTTGTTGGATTAGAGTCCAAGAGATCATTAAGTGCAGCCAGAGTACGTGGTACTGGGGACTTAGCACGCGCAAGGCACAGCAAACAGCCTGTGCTTTGTTGGGGTCAGCTTCCAGTCTATCCGTCTGAGTAGCATAAGCCTATAACGTTCCCGCTGCTAGGACACAGGTCACACAGGCCACCTTCCTTCGAGGGGGAGTGTGCTGTAATCCACCACGCGGGCCCAGTGCAGATCGGTAGATGTCACATGTCTTCAAATTTTTAGTTCTAGGACATGCCGGTTTCCTTACGATGTTCTCCTTCACCGTTTTGAGAGCAGTGGTGATGAAATTATTTATACAAAGTAAAGGGTCCGGCTGTTTTCGAACACTTCGAACTTACGACCAACAACTCCTAAGGGCCTGTGCACACCATGTTTTTTAAACGCGCCGTTGACGTGTGTTTGTAGCGATACAGATGCGATACGCACGCGAGTCAGACGCAGCCTGTAGACCTTCTGTAGGACAAAAGCGCGCCGTTGACCCACGTTTCTAAAACGCGCGTCAACGGCGCGTTTAAAAAACGTGGTGTTAGTCGGGGCCAATACTACTGCTCTCTTGTATTTGGACCGGCTTAGTATTTGGCAGTAATTTCCTCAATCATCTGACAAAGATCACATAACAATCCGATCTGCAGCATCATGCACTCAAATCCAGCCACTTTCGCAGTAGCACAGACAATCAGACACAAAGGCAAATCAAAAAGTCATCATAACTAATTGGTGATATTAGTTTGTACTGGTACGCTCTCTCGGGTCAGTTGTGTCATTTTGACGGTAGTTAGAAAGTTATGAAAGGTGTTTTTTTTGGTGCTAAAATTATTATTGGAAATCTTTTTTTTTGTGTTAAAATACCTTCTTTTGATGATGACTTTTTATTTTATCGTATTTGCAGTCCCCGAATGCATTGGGGCACTGCTAAGACGATGAAATAAAAATAATTAAATTAAACTATGTACTTATTTTCATCGTTTTGGCGTAAGTACGCAACACTGGATCTGATGACCATTCGTCACATTGGCCATTTCGTCGCTATCCCTAAGAGCCAAAGCACGCACGCTACTTTTTGCATCGGCGATCGGCGATTTTGCGGCTGTATCGATGCTGCATTGCGTTTTGGCGACTCTCTGCGTTCGGACGTGGTATCGGAATCGCGCGTTTTAGCGACTGCTCCGATGCCAAAATCGCTGCGACCGGCATCCGAATGTGTGCGGAGTATACATAGCGTTCAGCCGCTGTATCGAGCTTCCGAAAAGCGACTGAATCGCCGCGTTTGGCATTTTTAAGTGTGCGGTGTAGAATGCTTGGTCGCTGCAGTTAGCTTCTAAAAAGCAGCTGAATAGCCAATCGCCGATGCAAAAAGTAGCGTGTGTGCTTTGGCCCTAATAGGTCACATTCACTAATACGTCACCTTGTGCATCTGGTCTGTTTCTTAACTCGTTTCATACTGTATTTCGACTCATTCCCAACTCGTCCGACAACGTACAGTCAGCGTTAAAAATGTCAGGATGAACAGACTGTTCACAATGATCTCAACACCTAACAACACCTACCTAACCATTTTATACTCCAGGGAGAGTTCTACATGTATTTATTGAATTCTTATTAAGTCTACTAATTTGTAGACTGCCTTTTTTAAGTTTTTTTTTTATTTATTCATCAGACCATAAATTCAATGCACTAAATAGAGGGGTGAATATGTGCATACAAAACTGTTTGCAGTTGGGACGACATTAGCTGGCTAGACCACGCAACAATCGTGAATAAGTTACCAGCTAATGTAATCAGTATCCACATGATGGCATGTTAAGTAAACAAAGCATGTATGCAGGACCGTTGCACGTTGACACGCATTCTAGCTCACACCGTCATAGGCATGTGGGTTTAGGACCGCGATCGTTTAAGGGCTAGCTAGGCTGTGTCAGGAGCACAAAGATGGCTAAAGATGGTCACATATATTTTATTGAAGTACTTCGATCATCACACTTAAAATTATAAAGGCGAAAGTTTGTGAGTGTGTGTGTGTGTGTGTGTGTTTATATGTTTGTTACCTCTTCACGGCTAAACCACTGAACCGATTTAGATGAAATTTGGTATCTAAGAGATAGTTTGAGTCCCGGAAAAGGACATAGGATAGTTTTATCCCGATATTCCCACGGGATCGAAACTTATGCCGTATGCGGGTGAAACCGCGGGGCGCAGCTAGTAAATTCATATTCGTACTCCATGGCTGCCTTGACAATGCACAGCCTGTCACTTTTCTTTTTTATTAGCCTGCGCTGTCCCACTCCTGGGCAAAGGCCTCCCCCCACTCCTTCCATCTTTCACGAGCCCACGCGTCCTCCTTCCAGTTTTGACGGAACCTATCCAGCTCGTCCCGCCATCTCCTACGAGGTCTACGTGGACCAACTGTGGGCCCAAATAGTGCAGAATTGACACAGTGACAGTGGAACCATTAATAAAACTAAGTAAACCAGCGCGATCGTTGTAACAAGTCCTTGTGATAACGGTTAAGTTATACTTTCGCATATGTTTTATTGATTTGCAGCGCCCTGCGGTATCACCCGCATAAGTTTCGATCCCGTGGGAATATCGGGATAAAAACTATCCTATGTCCTTTCCCGAGACTCAAACTACCTCTATTTCAAATTTCATCTAAATCGGTTCAGCGGTTTAAGCGTGAAGAGGTAACAGACACACTTTCGCATTAATAATATTAGTATGGATTCCACAAATGAAGTGTGAAAGTGTTGCAATCTTTCCGTTCGTCAATAACGAAATCGAAAAGACAGACAACATTGCATGATGTCAATTAAATGAATTCTTGTCTTACGCTCTGTCATTTTAAGTGTATTATCTAGTAAGTCTTTGAATATATGAATTTTGTAACAAATTTCACTTCTATGAAACTCTTACCCACTCGTAAGTCAACAGCTCCTCATCTGCCTAGCCTTTTCCCAACTATATTGGGGTCGGCTTCCAGTCTCCAATCAAATCTCAAATCGTTTATTGCAATTCATAATGTACAATTAAAATGTTAAATAAAAAATAATAGAAACAATTATGGACCATGTCGGGCACAGCAAATTTTTAAATAAGTAAGAGGAAGAAGAGCGCTTTATTAATTTTTCTTGTTATAATTTTAGAAACATTGTCTATCCGGATGCAGCTGAATACCAGTATTTTACATGGAGCGACTGCCTATCTGATCTCCACAACCCAGTTACCGGGTAATACGATACCTCTTGGTAAGACTGGTTGTCAGACTTTCGGGTTTCCGACTACCCGTAACGACTGTCAAAGATCCACGAAAGACAGCCGGGACCAACGGCTTAACATGCTTTCCGAGGCACGGAGGGGTCTCGCTATGTAAAGATGGTCACCCATCCACAGACCAACCGCAGCAAGCGTAGCTTAACCTGATCGATCGACCTGTGCGGCTGTTATCATTTAGCCACGGCTCAGAGATTTAGACGAAAACAAACATTACTTAATAAATGTCCTTGTTTAACGATTTTATTCAATTTCGAGCGGCCATTGTTGTTTACATCTTTGGCAAACTTAGCGCGGCCGGACCTTATGTAATAATCGTAGCCGGTGGCGTCCTGTAGTGTCTGCCTATCCCCCTAAGAAGAAGGCGTGAGTTATACAGGGTGTTACGGAAAGAGTATTTTTTTATTTCGATAGTTTATTAAATTGAAATCATAACAAACGTGTCACCGCACTACGAGGGTCATTATCCATTATCTGTAGTGTGTCTGTGCGCCTAGTACACGTACATCACGCCGCACAGTGTTCGGAATGATTATTTTACGAGCTACTTTTATTTTTTTAATGAAAATTGTAATTTAAATGTAGGCAGGTACATGCGTGTGGACTTATATGAGAAAAACACATGTATTACTAAGTATTGTTGTATTTATATAGTGTGTACATATAGTCTTTAAATAAAAAAAAGTATTTTATTAGAGTTAACTTTAAGACATTTTTAAATAGGCGGCCCTGAAAAAGGCTTTTGGCTTTTGTCTACTCGCTGTCTGCCTCTTCATCGGATGAGTGCGTCCTTTCAGGCGCTTCAGGAGCTTTCAATAATTGTAAAACTTCTGGCGCCAAAGTACCCGATTTTCTCTTAGGCAATTGTCTGATGCTGGATATTAATGGATCGGAGGAGATGAGCAGAGCATGTAGCAGGTCTTCAATAGTCTGCTTCCTTCCAATTTTTCTCGTGCTATGCTCTCTATAATAGCGGCAGTCTTTGTGTCTAGACTCCAGAGCTTCTTCGCTAAGCTGACCTATAGGAAGCATAAGGGATCCGATGACATCAGCTCCGTGAATTAATATTTTATGTACACTAGAAGGCATTTTGTACCATTGGTACTTGGTGACGAAGAGTCTAGCCGTGTCAAGTGAATACTCTTTATAGGCCTCTGGATTTACATCGTACGAGCACGAAAGCGCTTTGAGTATAACAGAGAATCTTGTAATGAGATCTTTGTCGACCCCAGTTATCTCAGCTGCGAGAGTAGGGTCTTCAAAGAATGTTCGCGCAGTATTCCCATCATTGGTTGAGCCACTACCTTGCTTTACTGTATCGACAAGGAGCCCAGTTCGACGACGATATTCTTCTATAATGGTGCGCTTTTTTTCTTCCACTGCTTCTTTGATGTTTTTAGACACGCGCCATGTTTTGTGTTCCTTCCTATACGATATGTGGAGCACGCACTCAAACAGTCGAATATGGGCGTGTAATGTTGACAACCCATATGCATACAAATCTTTGTTGCATGGCCTCTGAATGACCGCATCAATGTCATTCATATGATTAGGTGTTGCTTTGCATATGTTGCAAGTCTGGGAAGATTTATTGTCAGAGAGTGCATTGGCGGCTTTTCCATCTAGCATTGTCTCTATTAAAATGTGCTCAATGTTGACCGTTCGATCCCCGATTTCTATTTGCGTAGGGTTCAGAGCAGCTATTTGTCTGTTGATGTAGTCGTCTTCATCTTTAAGAACCATGTGACTTTCCTTTAACATCTGGTAACGTATCGGGCGGCAGAAGCGAGTGGAGGAAGATCTCGGGTTTTGCCAAAGAATTGTCTCACTTTCCTCTCTCTTCATCACTAGCTGTAGTGGAACTAGTGATGTGAGTAAGATATCTGCATCTGACGCTGCCGCATCTTCTGTAAACCGCTGCTTATATTCTGACTGGCTGCTGCTTCCGTCAAATCCCCACTTTGATTTAAGGTAGAGTTTGCTGTTTCCATCATCGATCACTACACCTGCTATTACATCTAGCTGAACTTTAACTAGTCTTTGTGCTGTATGATCAAGCAAACTCTGCAGCTTAACTTCGCCTTTCGTCTCAGTTATTGTTATGTCGTTCGGGTAACACTCTTTTCGTGCTGTCAGAACCCTATCATATGATGGGTATATATCACACCCTCTCTCTTTAGCTCCTCTGCGAATCTGTTTATACTGGTCCACGCTCAGTTTGGAATTTGTTATCAGAGCTAATGCTTCATCTGGAGTATATGGACGTATAAATTTTGGCGTTAGTTTCCTTCTTTTAATCATCCGAAGTGATTTAGGTGACGACACAGTTACTGCCTTTACAACGGTGGCCATATTCCGCTTACCAATTTTTGTGAAACTTGTTTGAGTGGCATGGGCAAGCTCTTCCGGAGAATGGCCCGCCACCAACATCTTCGTCCGCTTTTTCTTTGCTGATGCACTTAAACCAACAAAATCCATCTTTTGAGTTACAGCAGATCGAGCAGGTGTACATTCAGGTTGTCCGGAATCTTGATTTTGTACTAACCAAAGCTCTGCTTGCAGCCAGTCGTTGCATTTTAAAACAAACTTCTCTTTGTTCCTGATAGCACTCCATTTCTTGGTTAGCACAGCAGAAAACACCTTTATTTTATTTTTAATAACTTCTGCTGGAAGTCCTGGAATCTCTGAAGAGACATAGTCAACCATCCGAGCAATAGAAGATCCCTTATTCGCTTGATTGACCAGTTTATGCCGACATAAAAGGTCGAAAAGGTGAAGGCGTGTTATTCCTCGGGTAACACCTGGTGAACGAAAAAATTACATCACTCAAAAGTCGAGGCGAGTCGAATATTGAAACTAGATTCATTCGAGAGCTAAATAAATACTCGATTTTCACAAAAAAACATGGACGGCTGGAATTGGCTGGGAAAAAGGTGGAGTCTATTGAAAGTTTAAACTTTTTGCTAATTTAGTTATTTTTTTCAATTCACATTTTATTTATTTCCTCATAATACGAATTTATGTATGATTAACAAATTGGTGTATATCTTACCTGTGGATGTGGAACACATGATGAAGCAAAAATTTTATTTAAAAACTCAAAAACTGTTGTAAGAACAGAACGTAAACACGTGCGATAAGTAGCGGCTAACAAAAGCGACTGACCGGTATTGTCATCGCGTGGGATTGGAGCAGTGCTGAGCGGTGAACATTTCTCAGAATCGGCAAATTTTTCGTGGAACGAGTTGTATGACTAATAGTGTACCCTAATTACTTGCAAATTTCAATTTATATTGCCATGATGTTTGTACCTAAAGTAGCTCGTAATATAATCATTCCGAACACTGTGCGCCGCCGCCGCGCGCCAGTGCAGCGCCGTGATGTCGAAATAAAAAAATTATAGGCATTTTCAAAGTTAATGCTTTTGAGCTGAAATTTTGTACAGAGATTCTAGACCAGATACACTCTTCAACCCGTTTGTATTGATATACCATTTCTGTAACACCCTGTATTAAGGTTACAATATTCAGTAAGCTTGATCACCTGATACGTTATACTTTCATTCTCACAGGTTATGCGGGTTACGCTAACCGCAGTCGCCGCAAGATACTAAACTTACTCCGTAGCTATTATAAATCTGTCTGTATAAAGTGTGTGAAAACAATTTTATTGATTTGTTCCGGTCTGGGTATATAGGCATGGGCATATAGGTCGCAGGTTCGAACCCTGAGAGGCGCTTTACTTTGTGTAAATTATTTCATCACCACTGCTCTCAAAACGGTGAAGGAAAACATCGTGAGGAAACCGGCATGTCCTAGAACCAAAAATTCGAAGACACGTGACATCTACCAACCCGCACTGGGCCCGCGTGGTGGATTACGGCCCATTCCCTCTCACAGAGAGGAGGCCTTTGTCCCAGCAGTGGGAACATTATAGGCTGATTATGTATGTTATGTTATGTATTCCGGTGTGAAAAGGCTAGTTGTAGAGGGTAGTTGTGTAAAACTTTTTCGTCGTTTATTATGAAAAAAAAAAGTCTACAGTTTCATGGACAAGTGCAATACGATACGCGGTCTAATTATGGAACAGCTATTATTTTTTGAATAATCTATCAAAAAAAAAAACCGGCCAAGTGCGAGTCGGACTCGCGCACCGAGGGTTCCGTACAAACATGTTTAAAATATTTTTGTTATTATGATTTATGATGTAACAAAAAATTTACGGTTTTCGCAATTTTTCCTTTATTCGTGCTATAAGACGTTGCTTCGTGCCAAATTTCAAGATTCTGTAGGTTTTGATTCCTTTAAGAGTGTCGAAAATTTGCGGCATAAACGGCTGAAGTTTGATTTTTTCACAGCTCCAAAGGACAGTAGACCTGAGTATTTGATATAAATTCCAGCTTGATACCTCCACGCTTTCCTGAGAAAAAGGGTCTTGACAAACAGACAGACGGACGGACGGCCAACAAAGTGATCCTATAAGGGTTCCGTTTTTTCCTTTCGAGGTACGAAACCCTAAAAAAGAACATGGTCTTTGACAATTCAGCAGAGTTCCACCCTCGAGGTTTGCCAGAGAGCTATGGAACGGACAATTTTGGGTATTAAACTTGTGGACCTGGTTAAAAATACAACAAGTCATCAAAAATTGCCAGGCTAATTATCAGCGCTCCAGCTAAATGTTTTTCCTCTATTGCGTTTCATTATTTACTATAGCCATGTAGTGTATTTACAAACGGCTTCCGTAAATAATCGCTCTGATAGAGAACCTGCCTCATGTGAAAGTTATGTGGTTACTAGCTTTTGCAAGCGACTTCGCTCGCGTTAATTTAGATTTTGACAATCAATTCAGGTTGTAATTCGATGATATAATTCAATTTATTCAATCATGATTCGAAAGACACGTAGCGCCATCTAGCGTCCTAAAGCAATTATGACCGCCGAAAGTTATTGTTCTTTCCCTCGGGAACAGTATTTTTTTTTCTGGATGTAAGGTACCCTATGTCCTTTTCTGTACCCCTGCCAACGTATATTATGCAAACATGATGATCAGTTTAGTGGTTTAGGCGTGAAAAGGTAACAAACAAACTTACTTTCGGATTTATAATACTAGCTGCGCCCCGCGGTTTCACCCGCATAAGTCTCGATCCCGTGGGAATATCGGGATAAAAAGTATCCTATGTTCTTTCCCGGGATTCAAGCTATCCCTATACCAAATTTTATCTAAATCGGTTAAGGGTTTAGGCGTGAAAAGGCAACATACAGACAGACAGACAGAGTTACTTTCGAATTTATAATATTAGTATGGATTGGTTAGGAAGTTAAGATTTACTCGTTGTCACCGGTTCTATGAAATATGGCGTCAATTTCTACAGCTGGACTGACTGGGGGAAAATGAAATGCAAGGAAACAGGAAGCATATGTATATCCAACTATGCTGTGCTCGGAATCCAGTCTAAGCAACCATGCAGTGTGATCGGTTTTTATCTTCTTCGCACTGGTGCAAAGGCGACATGACAACTCATCGAGATTTTCTTCAGCCCCCTTATTCACAAACACTCGATATGCTTCCGTATCGTATCGAACATTAATAATTGTTATCGTAGGAGTCTTCTTAATGCTGTTCCCAAGTCCAACACCCGAAAAGTTTGTCAGTTTAAATCAAATAGACGCCCGCTATTCTTCCAACAGCTATTTGCTGTTGAGGGGAAGTCAAATCAGGTTATCGAAATGTCAGGTTTTCGATACGATAGCCTGTCGTATGTTTGTGAATCAGGGCTCTGATGTACGCTTAAGAGGACTACATGACCTAAAGCGTAGTCACTGTCGGACTGCATAGAAAAGAAAGAGATGCGCGATGACACAACGCTGGTAATTTATTGCAAAATATGAAGCATTTATCTATTTACGAAAAATCTATTGTTTGGCCTAAAAAATTAAAACACTAGAGTTTTAGTATGTTGCTTGTAGAATAATCTGACAAAAAATCATAATGATTGTATGTATGTAGTATGGTTTTTATTGTAAAAAGAAAGTTTTTAGAGGTATCTTCATGATTTTTTTCTATCGTATCAAATAAGTTGTATTTATTATGTTTTCAGCACACTATCTACCTAGCATATATCCTGAAAATATCATATATTTTTTTGATTGTATTTACTGTAGTCGATCATACACTTTTATTGTTTATAAAACTTGTGTTTTTTGCGTTTAGGTCCTGTAAGCCCCTTAATATGAATGTACACAAAAACTATCCGAAATAAATGGTCTAAATGATGGTGAAAAAAGGCATCAAAACCCATTGTCTGGTTCAGAATATCTAAGCGTCCTACAGACAGACAAGAAAAGCGTCACAGCGAAATGTATTTTATTTTTATTGCTGAATGGACCCGCTCTTGACCTCGATCACGCCTGATGGAAAGCGATGGATGAGGTCTACTATGGAACGAGCGTGGCCAGAAGATGCCTAAGGCACTGGAACTCCCACGCATCGACGAAACACAGCAGGCTGCTTGACGCCGGACTCCTGTGGGAGGGTGGTCGCAAACCAGGAGGGCGTTAGCCCTACCACCGCAAGGGAAGAATTGGCCAGTCAAATAAGGTGTTGGGTGTGCAGTGGCGTGCATTGGTTTTCAGAATAGGTAGGCACTAGGCCGGGTCTAGTATAGGCAAACGCGGTCACTAATCAGAAAAAAAGTGAGGTCAAAAGTGAGGTTATTTGAGTAGGCATGCCTACTTAAGGGTGATAAATTGCGAAAGTCGAATGTCATGGTATTACGCGTGAGACGTACGTATTTTTAATTTTGTCGTATATGACAATGTGCGAATAGTACGGGAGCCGAGTAGGCCGTCCGGCGACTGCCTACTGCCGCGAGTGTTTGTATCTTCATACAAACACGCGCGGCATTTTGTTTTTTGTTAGTTATTATAATTTAGTGAGTTTCTTAATTGTGGGGCACACACTAAAATGTAATTGACAGGCTTATGTTGATATATCGAGGTAGGCACTGCTTATATGCCTATATGCAATGCACGCCACTGTGGGTGTGATTGGCGTAACAAACTGCGGTACACGAGGAGGCTTCTTCATGCATCCTAGTATATATTCATGTTCTTTGCTATAGGCACGAGTCTTTAGCAAAGAACATAAGAATCACAATATCGTCACTGTCATCAGATGGTGACGATATTGGTGACCTCCAAACAAACAATTACTAGGTAATAGATACCATAGAAAAAGAATAATGATATGATTGGCTTTGTTCGACATGCGGGCTTCCGATTCCGACTACGCATCGCTACGATTATGACTTACTAGCAGCGACCCGCGGTTTCACCCGCATAAATGTCGATCCCGTGGGAATATTGGAATAAAAAGTATCCAATGTGTCCTGGTTATAAAATACATGTGTGCTAAATTTCGTCCAAATCCGTTCAGCCGTTTGTGCGTGAAGAAGTAACAAACATACAAACACACTCACAGTTTGTGTGTTTGTATGTTTTTCGCCTTTAATAATATTAGTGTGATGACCATCTTCACTGACACTAGCCTCTGATACGTAAATAAAAGCGCTTTATTGGATTTTCAACGTTCGGCTCAGAAGGTCTATTCCCTAAGCACGTAATCCGTAGTATCGGCCGAAATTACGGGCGTTTCCTACTCCGAGTCACCTACGGACTATGATTAGTTCGGAGCCGGAACTAAGAATGAATGAAAACACAATTTGACAGTTGTCCCTACGCGTGATACTCTGACATATTCTCCTGCTTTTTTAAAATTTGGGATCCAACGGAAATACATAACAATGTTTTGTGGGATCCAACGCCAAAAATATTAAACTGGGATTCAAAACTGGGACCCAGCGAAAATAAATAGGTATAGTTTATATATTTATGTCTGTAATTTATATGGTGTACATAATAAAGAGTATTCTATTCTATTAATCGTTTTGTGAAGGCCGCAGGAACTCGTTGGATGCGAAAAGCACAAAACCGGTCGAAGTGGAGGTGCTTGGGGAAGGCCTATATCCAGCACTGGACGTCTTTCGGCTGAAATGATGATGATGAATCGTTTTGACGGACCAACTATCTACTTTCGGACGGACCCATATCTTCGTAGAGAGTAGATCCCCAGCACGGAGAGTTAAAAATCCAACAGTTCAATAATATTTAAATGTTTATCTAGGCGGGCAATCGATTCAAATGCCAACTAGGGCCAATGTTTGAAAGTGCCGTGAAACGCATAATAATAAAAATAAAACAATAAAAAAATCAGACCCGTAACATCCATTTGGGTAGTATACACACGACTTACAATAGTGTCCATAGATATAAGTATGAAAGTTTTTTAGGCTAGTGTCAGTACAAAGGTTAGCATAGAGGAGTCTCGATATGCAAAGAACCCTTCCAAAACTCAACCATCAGGGTAATTGCGTATGACACTAACTGCTAGCAATGGCTTTCTTTTTGATAGTTCAACAACATTCATTGCGTTATTAACCATAGAATAAATAGTACAAGATTATAAAGGGCTGATTTAGACAGGGTAAGTAACTGACTCCAAACTCGAGACAAGTCAGTGTTGACCCGATATTTACTTAGTGGAGTCAGTAAGACTGACTCCAAATTCAATTTACACTAGGTAAATATCGGGTTAGCAATGACTTGTCTCGAGTTTGGAGTCAGTTACTTACCCTGTCTAAATCAGCCTTTACGTTGTAGTGCAGACAAATTTTTCGAACATAAGAAGCAATGGATTAGCAATATCCTTTAGATTGTGATTTCTGATGTGTTACGCAATTAGGCTAACACACCAGCAAGGGACTGAACGTACCTAACACACGATTATTAATGAGCCCATAATGACCCATTGCACAGCAAGCGCTTATCCATTCCACTGTCCTCCTTTTTTCGGGTAATCTTTTACATAACTTTGCATAACTATAAAGTTATTTATTATTAGTATTACAAACCAAAAAAATGTAGTTCTGAGCTCTAATAGTCTCTAATCTACATATTATATGAACGACCTTCAACCAAAAACCTGCTGTGAAATCTGAGAATAATATATAGTTTTTAACACGCCATATCGCTAAAACGAATCGGTCGACACGTTGCTTTGTGGAGTTGGGAGATAAATGTCCATTGAGCATTGTTATTGACATGATTTTGTAAAGACTCGTAGACTGTCTCGATCGTCTAGTGGTCGCAAGCGCTACTGCTGAGCAGAGGGACTGGTTCCTGGTTCTTTTTTCAGTAGCAGCCCGGAGTCTGGATTTGTGACGGGTTGATGATAATAGGCTCGCCCCTATTACATGAGACTTGAACATAACTGACAAAACGTGGTAGTACTATACTCATAGATGCACGAAAAATATAGATGATTCACCCGCATAAGTGTCGATCCCGTGGGAATATCGGGATAAAAACTATCCTATGTCCCTCCCCGGGACTCGAAACTATCTCTATACCAAATTTCATCTAAATCGGTTCAGTGGTTTAGGCGTGAAAAGGTAACATACAGACAGACAGAGTTACTTTCGAATTTATAATATTAGTATGGATGCCTGGAAAATACGGGCGTGATGTTATGGTTATGTTTGTAAAGCGCTTGCCATGTGAAGAATATTATTCGTTGAAAAACAAAAGATGCAAGTATTGTGTGGAAGAGGATATGGCTAGGAAGGAAGAGAACACTGAGATGACGGGTGATAGAGGTGGCAGACGAAGACATGGCTACGCCGAGAAGGGCAGGAGGATTACAGCCAAATATTATGTTTGTGTATATCCTACCAGCTTCATCATCTGCCTATCCTTTTCCCAACTATGTTGGGGTCGGCTTCCAATCTAACCGGATGCAGCTGAATACCGGTATTTTACATGGAACGACGGCCTGTCCTGGTTGTCAGACTTTCGGGCTCCCGACTACCCGTAACGACTGCCAAAGATCCACGAATGATAGCCGGGAATAAGGGAGACACGGAGGGGTCTCGGTATGTAAAGATGGTCACTGATCGATCGACCTGTGCGGCTGTTATTATTTAGCCACGAGCCCCTCCCAGCCACCTACTAGCTTCTACCTACGTAAAGTAAAGTCCCTGTCTGGGTTCGAACCAACAACTTACAAGTTGTAAGTCGCGGCTGTTACCACTGGGCCACCACTGCTCTTAATTCTGCACATCCATACTAGTACCTATTATAAATTCGAAAGTAACTATGTCTCTGTCTGTATGTTACCTTTTCACGCCTAAACCGCTGAACCGATTTCGATGAAATTTGGTATAGATATAGTTTGAGTCCCGGGAAAGGACATAGGATAGTTTTTATCTCGATATTCCCACGGGATCGAAACTTACGCGGATGAAACCGCAGGGCACACCTAGTAATTCTATGTAACTTACATCAAAAACCAAATTAACAAGAGCTAATCAGACCCCATTGAAGCCATTTCTGCTCACCCACTTATTACGAGCCATCATTAATCTGATGCAATCTCCGCCAAGCGTATCGGGGCTGCAGCTTCCGGTGCTTTGTTTTTAAGATACTTACAACTTAGTTACGATTCAACTTGAGTGTTATAACAGGTTTTATTGATCATTTCGTGTTTGGCTTGCCAAATAATAATAAGCATAATCAGCCTATAATGTTCCCAGTTCTGGGCAGTGGCGGATTTAAACATTTGCCGCCAGTAGGCTATTCCAATTTTGCCGTCCTATCGAAATCTACAATTATATCCCATGTCTTTTGTATACTGCTTCGATACGCTTAATACCATCGCCGTTTCTACAAAATACTTAAAATGTTCACGTTCAGCTACTAAAAACTTGCAAAGAGATTTGTAAAGACCGGCAACTATGATCAATTTAAATCTACGGTAGGAGCCTGAATTTGAGCATTCACTTTGTTTATTCTTTCCAAAAAACCATGGTAGGTATATAAATATTAATCTTTTTAATTTCAGTAAGACAAAAAAAAAATGTTAGCCCCAAATTTGCCGCCCTAGGTTCCAGCCTACTCAGCCTATTGGTAAATCCGCCACTGCACAGGCCTCCTCTGTGTGAGAGGGAGTGGGCTGTAATTTACCAAGCGGGCACAGTGCGGATTGGTAGATATCACATGTCTTCGAATGTTTGATTCTAGGGCATGCCGGTTTCCTCACGATGTTTTCCGTCACCGTTTTGAGAGCAGTGTTCATAAAATGATTTACACAAAGTGCCTCCACCTGGACATTTTGGTCAAGTAGGTATTGAACTTTTGTATTAAACAGCGGATTTTTTTAAATCGTGATTTCAGAGTTGTTTCCATAGTGAAAGTTGTTCATATTCATGTGTAGAACACCCTGTAAAAATTTGGAACCGGTTAAAAAAATCATCCTGTATATCTGATAAGACTAAAAATCGTGATAATATAGGTATTATTACTAGATCAGGTTTATTAAAACCTGCCTACAAGGAACCTGTTCCGTTTTTAATATCATAATTCTGATATAAGAATAAGCGAAAACAGGTACAGCATGCATCTGCCTAGTTTTAATGTTTTTGCAAAATAAAGTAATGATGGCAACATTCTCGTCCCCTATTACATGGGACCTAAACATAACTGGCGACATGTGGGTATATAGAGTGTGTAGACTGTAGATCTCTGCCTAAACGTTTGGGAATTACAAGCGTGATGTTGTGTAGGTATGCATCTGCTCTACCTTATTTCGCTTATTCCACGTCTGGCAACTTCAAGATGCAATTGACATTGGGAAAATGTAATTGACATTTAAGACCACATGGTGCGTGTGCACAGTATCAATGTTTGCAGGATAGGTTGAATACAAAGACGAAGAAGAAAGAAAAAAAATAATAAAGAAAATGCATTTATTTAGCACAGACTAAAAGGCACACAGTACCCAGAAACAAAAACAAAGCAAAGCACAAACAAAGCTTAACGTCGATGGGTCTCAAAATCAAAGCATTTTTGTAATAAACCATTTACAAAGTTTGTCCATTGTCAAAGAGTCGGGCAGTTAGTCAGAAAATTGAAGCCCATTCCAAAACGTAAATCTATGGAGGAGACCACGGCAAGAAACCCCAAGGACACTTTTTTAAATCAAGATATTACAAAATCCTGGGTCTTGGTTCAAGCTAGCAACGATCAATACAGACGATGTTACCGCTGCTCTCCGTCCTATTAACACTACGACACCCACATTAACGGGACAGCTGACCGTATCTATTGTCCGGAACAACTTGATAACCGTAATGAATGATAATGACAGATATGAAATTGTTCATAACACAATATCAGGCCGCGTATTGAGAACACCCACATTTGGCCAATCATGTATTAGTTTCATTTAAATGAAGTGTATAGATAGACGATAGCTGAGCTGCTGGGAAATTTGCTGCGCCACTTCTTCCCAGCTAAAGCATTAGAAAGTGGTGAAGGGCGGGCGTTCTGGGGGACTGTCTTATGTAATCTTGGCGATCAAAAACTGCTGATTCTCAGCCTAGTTTGATTAAATGACTTTAGATTTTGAATACCAGAAGGAATCGCAGTATCCGCTGACATCTCTCTCAAAAATGCCCATCTATATATTTAAAACATTCTTGGTGATATATCCACAGACAGAAAGTACTTTGGAGTTACAAATACTTAACCATGGGATATGATATGGGATAGTTTCTATATTTATGTCTGTAATTTATATGGTGTACATAATAAAGAGTATTCTACTCTATGCTCCCCGCGCTGGATGCGAGAACCACAGAACTGGTCGGCAGTGCATGGGGGAGGCCTATGTCCAGCAGTGGACGTCTTTCGGCTGAAATGACGATTACGCACGAGAAAAAAAAGAGCGTCGAAGTAAAAATAAACAGCAAGTTCAATGTCCTCCAGAGACTGTATTTCGGCCATTGCGGCCAATCTCAACGGAGACTAGCTCACAAGAGTCACAAGCGTGTGCGCAGACACAGGTGCACTCTTTCATCTCTCACTCTCATAGTCAGAGGGGACGGCAGGCATGTCAAGTTACAATATTAGTAAAATTTTATTTGATGTTTTTTTTTTTAATGAAATTTGGAGGGTACATAATATGTGGATACGAGGACTTCCTCGCGAGAAAAAAAGCTGTCCAAGCAACAAGATAGTAATTTATTCATAGTAAATATTCTAGTCCATATTATGCTAAAAATACTAGTTATTTCTTAAACTAGTTTATATCTTGATCTTGAACAAGATACTTCAAAATAATTAAAAGTGTGAAACTTGTTTATCGAGAGATCATCCATCATTTTTTAATTGTAGACAAGATAGTAGAGTGATAGTTTTTTATGAAGCAGAGAAATTGAAGCCAGCAAGTGAAGTGTCAACATCATTCTCCTGACTTTATCCCAATTTATCAGTGCTCGGCGCAACAGTCTTTTTCTTCCACACTTCTCTATTAGTCATCTCATTCCTCCGCAACACATGCCCATGCCATGACAACCGATTTCTACACAATTTTTTAGTTACCAGTGTTACTTTCTTCTTCTGTATTCATCATAGCTTCTGCCCGCGACTTCGTCCGCGTGAAACACCGTCCCCCGTCCACCCTCTTAAGGGTGGAATTTCGAAAAACCCTTTCTTAGTGGATACCTACTCTTCACAAAGACCACACCCTCCAAATTTCATATCTCTAGTACCACCGGTTTAGAGCGGCTCATAATGTTCCCACTTCTGGGGACACAGGCCTCCTCTCTTCGAGAGGGTACGGGCTGTAATCCACCACGCGGGACCAGTGCGGGTTGGTAGCTGTCACATGTCTTTGAATATTTGGTACTAGGACGTGCCGATGCCACACGATGCTTTCCATCACCGTTTTGAGGGCAGAGGTGATGCAATTAAATACCCAAAGTAAAGTGCCTACCTGGGTTCGAACGCACGACCTACCACTCGCCTCGTAAGTCGGGGCTGATACCAACGGCCCACCACTGCTCTCGAGCTGTAGAATCAAGAATCGAGCAGAATGGCGGGCAAATGGAGTTTTTTTGGGTGGGAAATTATCAAATAACTTCTCTTGCTCTGGGCGGAGCGAAAGGCAAAGTCAAAGCATTTATTTCAAATAGGCACATAAAAGGCACTTTTGAACGTTAAAAATTACACTAAAATAGTATTGATTCTAGTCGCCCCTTCCAAAAGGTAGTTTTCGTATGGAGAAAAATGGGCAAGAAACTCCACCGTTAGTCTTTTAAAATGTTTTACAATATTTGGCATAGGTACATTCATTATCCATACTAATATTATAAATTCGAAAGTAACTCTGTCTGTTACCTCTTCACGCTTAAACCGCTGAACCGATTTAGATGAAATTTGGTATAGAGATATTTTGAGTCCCGGGAAAGGACATAGGATACTTTTTATCCCGATATTTCCACGGAATCGAGACTTATGCGGGTGAAACCGCGGGGCGCAGCTAGGATAATAATATGTGAGCGGGAGGGCGTGTCAGACTTTTACTGACTAAAACCCACCCATGTTCTTTCAGTTGCCTGTACCTCAAACTCAAAGCATTTATTTCAATTAAACCAATTACAGGCACTTTTGAATGAATTGCCAGAAAATGGAGGGGCCTAAGTCGAGCAGTGAACTGCTGTAGGCTGATGAGATGATGATGATACACCCCTGCCGTCCTCTTTGGCGAAGACAGATGTGTCGTGTTATGTCAAGTTCCAAAGATTTACAACTACTCGTGCCCCAAATTACTTGTGCTGAGAACAATTTGTTACAACTCAAACATTCTTTCGGACACGTCATCTGACTTCAGAGGAACAAAAGCAGTGTGAACTAGGCTTGATTTTCATACAATGGTAAAATATTGCGGTTAACTGCGTTGATAGGGCTGGTAGTTGTTTTAATTAGCCTTTAGAGAAGATAATTTGGTCGCGTTGGGAAGGGCTTGTGGCTAAGTTATAACAGCCGCATGGGTCGATCGATAAGGTTAAGCTAAGCTTGCCGCGGTTGGTCCGTGGATGGGTGACCATCTTTACATACCAAGACCCCTCCGTGCCTCGGAATTCACGTTAAGCCGTTGGTCCTGGCTGTCATTCGTGGATTTTTGACAGTCGTTACGGGTCGTCAAAATCCCGAAAGTCTGACAACCAGTCATACCAAGGGGTTTCGTATTACCCAGTTACTGGGTTGTGGAGGTCCGATGGGCAGTCGCTCCATGTAAAATACTGGTACTCAGCTGCATTTGGTAAGACTGGAAGCCGACCCCAACATAGTTGGGAAAAGGCTAGGCAGATGATGATGAGTTTGGCCGTGTTGAGAGAATTCATCATCATCATCATCATTTCAGCCGAAAGACGTCCACTGCTGGACATAGGCCTCCCCCAAGTACCTCCACTTCGACCGGTTTTGTGCTTCTCGCATCCAACGAGTTCCTGCGGCCTTCACAAGGTCGTCGAATTAATCGTCGAGAATTAATAAAAGGCAATTACTAAGAGGAAGAGAGTCGGATGTCAGCAGGAAGACCGGGAGGGACCTAATAGAAATACATCAACCAGCACACTAATTGCGTAAAACACTTTCAATAACAATTCAAGGGTTTTGAAGGAAATTCATAATCCTTTGCTTCATAAGTTTGAAAAACTGGTCTGCTCAACAACGTAAATAACTTAATGGACATTGGAATCAATTGTCATTTTATGTATTACGAAATTACTCCACAGTTGTCCAGGAAAGGTCATCTGAAATAAAGAAAATATGGAAACAAAACACAAAAACAAACAAACAGAATACCAAAGTATTCTGTTTGTTTTTGACATCACTCACTGACATTTCGGAAATACAATAAAACCGAGCACATCCTGAGGACAGCCGAACACATCCAAAGCGGTGTCGGTTACGGTAACAGTGGCGCGAATCCAATGGTTTTTTCCCATCTCAAAAAATGCCCAACGTGCCTAAAGAAGTTTTCACTAAAAAAAAACTTTTTAAGAAAAAAAAAACCGACTTCCAAAAAAACACTACAAAGTGAAAAATAACTTTATTTCGGAAGTCGGTGTCTTTGGATCTGTATTTTAGTTTTTTGCCACCGACTTCCGAAATAAAGTTATTTTTCACTTTGTAGTGTTTTTTTGGAAGTCGGTTTTTTTTTTCTTAAAAAGTTTTTATTTCACGCCTTTTAGTGGGTCTGCTTATAATTTATCTAAGTTACAATAGCCTAGTGATTATCGCCTTTTACAAACAAAATATTGCTTTTCCCGATGCAGGGAAGTTAATTGTTGAGGAGTTCTCCAGGTCCACCATCAGCTCCATATCACCATTCACATTTTGACGAGCATAAATTGCTTAGCAACCATATTAAAGTAATCGAATCGCAACCCGTGAAATACTTAGATATTATTGAGTACTTCCGATGGCCATCTGTGGTCTTCATCATCAGTTCCACTTCACCAAATAGTGCTTTCCGAGAGCAAATGCACGAGTTACTATAAAAAATACCCAAATCGCTATAGGTGTGCCTATAATATTTGAAGAGTTCCTTCGATTTCTCCAGGATCCCATCATCAAATCTTGACCTGATGCTTTTAGACTAGATGCTGATAATCCTGGCTGCAGCATCAGGCCAGACTTATGTCAACATTACATTGAACTTAAAATTTAGTCCTGTTTAAAATGAGCCCAAACACGACTACGGTGCTGTAATTTCAAGGTTGGTACTTTTTCTGATGATCCTGGCTTCAGCATCAGGTCTTTATGTACTTCGGTGTTCCTCATTAACAGTACGTTTATCCACACATCGAGCCCTTTTCAATGAGCCTAAACACGATATATCTGCTGTTAGTTGTCGAGGAGTTAGGTACTCTGCAGACTATCCTGACTGCAGCATCAGATCATGACTTGATGATCATGAGACCAAATGTGGCAAATGCCCTATCAAACATCAAAACAATTTACTAAAACAGTCCTTTCCTGTTCGAGTAACTTCTTACTGTTAAGGAGTTGTACCTTCCATCATCAGCCCAGCTACCTGAGATGGTGACAACCATACGCAAATACACAAGATACTTCATAAAATATGCGAAAAACAATAAGTGAGCCTATAAAATTTGAGGGTTGCCCTCGATTTCTCTAAGATCCCATCATCAGATATTGAAATGGTGACAATGGGACCACACGGGAAGCACCAGCTTTCAAATAAAAAAAGAATCATGAAAATCGGTTCACCCAGTCGCAAGTTATGAGGTAACAAACATAAAAAAAAAAAAAAAAAAAAAAAAAAAAAAAAATACAGTCGAATTGATAACCTCCTCCTTTTTTTGAAGTCGGTTAAAAAACATACAGTCGAATTGAGAACCTCCTTCTTTTTTGAAGTCGGTTAAAAAGTGAACGTGGAGGGCAAAACGAGTATGAAAATGATTGTTGCACGTCTGTACTTAATCTAAAGTATTGCCAATAGGCTTACTTCCTATTGCATGGGAATAAAATATATCTGGCGAAATGTGGGAAGGTATGCTCAGCCTGTCCCTATGTTATATGTTATGTTAGTTATTTTGTTATACAAAGTGTTCTATATGCTATAGTTTTTACAAAACATCTGTTCACACAAACTCGTGAAAAAACCTATTTTAATACCGCCGTATCACATACACTTGCTTCAACAAAAGGTAATCTGAGTCACATTAAGTACAACTATGTTTAAAAACTGAGTCAGCCCTATGTTCTTGCTATTGTGGGATTATCTTTGTAGGTTAAACTGCTAAAGAGAGGTAAGTCGGAAGGTTTTAAGATGGTAATCTACATGTTTAAAGCGAAATTCTTACACATCCGAAAATTTTCGGATGAGTTACAAACTTTGATCATGATAGCTCTCTACTCTACCATGTTCCAAGTCTGTATCTTTTCCGAATACTAGGAGGGGTTTCCGTTAGGAACTTCTTAGTAACAGCCAGGAGTTTGGAAGTTGGCGGTGTGATACCCCCGTGCCTCGAAAAGCACGGTAAGCAGTTGGTCCTGCGCCTCATCTATCTTCGGTCGTGTCGGATTGCCGTCCCATCGGACTATGGGAGTGAGGGAAGAGAGAGTGCACCTGTGTCTGTGCAACCACTTGGGCACTATAATATTTCCCGCGCCGAAGTCTCCGTTGAAATTGGCCGCCATTGCCGAAATACGGTCTGGAGGTAGGTAAGTATTCGGTAAGAAAGGATTTTCTGAAATGCTCCCAGAAGGGTTTCAAAAGGGGATGTGGATAAAAAAGGCTACAGTTTTCACACGGCTTTACGTCAAAACTGATTAACAACAAAAACTTGATAAAAGATGTAGTTAAAAGTTTTTGAGACAAGTAAAATAAAAGGTATGATAGGAAAAATAAAGGTTTTCTCTGTATTACGAAGGTCTTGCTTGATATGCCAAGTAAGGGCCAGGACAGGATCGACGGCATTCGACGGTTTGTCCATACAAAAAGAGAGCAAAGTATGGAACGACGTACGCATCCTTTCGCATCGACGCGACGCAACGAACGCGCTCCGGCATAGTGTGCTCCTTTTCAGTCGGCAAAGTGCGAAAGGCCGTCGATCAATGTGTCCTGACCCTAAGTTAACTTAATGATTAGCCTCAAAATCTGTTATTAACAAACTAAAAATAATTTATCAATAACTCCGTCCACGCAATACTAGCACCACGTTGGTCCAGAGACTTATTGGCACCAGGGACCGCTGCCCCAAGATAACCAAACTTAAGATACCAGCGCAAAAAACTGGTCAAGGGTAGCCGATTCGCTGATAAGTCCTACATATCGTTAATTATCTTATTTCGGAGTTTCTGGAAAAAGTGCGTTTCTGGGTTCACTTTTTGAAGTGAAAACTTCTTTAGCGGCGTTGCACACTTTTTGTAATGGGTAAAAAATGTTAAACTCGCGTCAGGGCATCGCGTCAGGACACGTGACCGTCAGGAGAGATCCCCCCCCCCTCTCTTTCTACGGCGCACAGTGGTTCGAAATCGACGCTCCGTGGACATTGAAATCAAAATTTCTTTAGACGAGAAATAAAAATCGGAATGGCTTTATTTCAGTATTATTTATAATATTTGGTAATATGACAGCTATAGACAGCACCATCTCCGAAAAAAAAAATATTTAATATTTTTTTGTATGAAGAAAAACACAAAAGTCGTTTTTTCTCATAACTTAATAAAACTTAAAGCCTGCGGCTTACATGGGGTGTTGTCCTACATGAGGCGATTCCGAAATGCTATAACACGCACACCCATGCGCGCCGCTTCACTCACAGCAGAGTGTTGAATTTCGAGAAATTCAGTTAGAGATTTTTACGTTGATTTATGTGTGATCTTGAAAATATACAAAGTAATTGACTTTAGTTTGCTAATTTGATTAGTTATAATGAGAAATAATGGAATATACAATATAAAAATACTAAAAAAAACACTCAAATTGAGACTCATTTACAATATAAATAGATTTTGCAATCTTTCTTATAATAATTTAATTCGGTGTTAGTAGATACACAGTTTGACTTCTTAATTCACATTAAAAAAAAAAGTACAAAAACTTATAACTAATACAGAAAAATACTAAGAATAAGCAATTGTATAATTGAGACATATATTATTTCACCACTTCACTCAGAGCAGAGTAATGAACTTCAAGAAATTCAGTGGATTTCTCGAAGGAATTTAATACTATATTATTTGATATCTTTGGGATAGGTGCACATACCAATGGGCAACGATAATTACATAGTAATGATTGTTTGATGTAAGCTGTTCGTAATCTCAAGTTTAGCAGGAAATCAATGCTTAATGCATGCTAATTAACTTATGATGGTAATTTAGTCTCATCTCATTAGTGCATGTTGCAAATATTGTTAACGAGTTAAGATACATTAGTTAAGGGCTATTTTTACGAAGTGTTTAACTAACTACTATTAATTAAGATACGATTAAGAGGGTACTTTTATATAAATAGGGACAACATCGTCAAAATCATTAGTTTTTGTCAGCAACTGTTCGCGCTATAACATTAACTTCTTGCTTACGTACTTACTTATTATCATGGAAGGATTTTATACAAATTTGGACATATTCATATTTGTGAAAACAAAAAGTTGCTTTTCGCAGCCTAGTATTTTGTTAGAAGCACTTCTAACCAAAGCGACAAATTTGTCTGACGAAGAACAAAAAAAATTAAAACAGTTTTGTCAAGTGTATATGTGTGTTTTGCATAGAAATTGGAAATCGTGTAATCGAACAATGCATACATTTGTCAAGAAGTATGAGACATGGCTAGAAAAAGAGATCAAATGGCCCAACTTCATTAAAGACAGATTTGTACAAAGTGAAGAAATTGGATTGGTATCAATCGACTCTGTTACTGATACTGTTGAACCTTCAACCTCAAGTGCTAGTGGTATAAATGATGGTGCATCCACATCCAAAGTAACTACATGTACTGTTAGCACTACAACACTAAAAAGGAGCCCAAGAAAACCTTTCTCAGAATTATGCCAAAAACAGAAGAAGAGAAGAATAGAAGAACTTTTAACGCACGACTCTCAGGAACTTGCATATGCTACTGCAGTGAGATGTGGTGAGGAGAATGAGGACGTGAAAGATTTAATAAAATATATTACCGAGCATCCTGAAAAAGCAGCAGAGATCAAGAATTTTTTGAAAGGCAAGACAACTACTAACAAATATTCAGCAGAGAAAGCGTTGGGTATATTTATTTCTTTGAAATTGTCGAAGTGGCAGTATATAACTTTAAGGGAAACTGCGAAAGAAAGTGGTGTAGATTTGTACCCATCATATTATTCGGTTTTAAATGCCAAGAAGGCATGCTATCCTCCTGAGAGCGATATTGAAGTGACCGAACGAGGAGTTAAAGTAAAACTTCAAGCTATTTTGGACATCACTGTCACTCGACTTGCCAAAACATTAAACTTGGACCATTTGCAAGATAAAGAACTGATCTTAATCTGCAAATGGGGCTTCGATGGTGCGTCAAATCAAAGCAACTACAAGCAATGCATGAATGCAGATGAAGACGACTCTAGTGTTTTTATGAGCTCTTTTGTACCCTTGCAATTGATGTGTGGTGAGGATTTGGTCTGGGAAAACCCAAAACCTTCTTCTACAATGCTTTGCAGACCAATTTATTTCAAGTTTGTCAGCGAAAATAAGTTGGACATGAAGGAGGAAATGGGTTTGATCGATGCTGAAATTAAAGCATTGAAGCCATCTATCATTGAAAATAATATACAAGTTAAACATTCAATGTTAATGACCATGATAGATGGCAAAATAACGTCTCACCTGTCACAAACCTCTATGCAAACATGTGACATCTGTAAAGCTGTACCAAGTGAAATGAATGATTTGGAGAAGATTCACATGTAAGTTGAATATTGGAAATGTATGTTAATTTTTTTTTTTTTTCTTATTGAAAAACACTTTTAACCTTTTTATTCATATTTTAGGAAATCTGTATCATCTGATATTTACAAGTACGGTTTGTCGACTTTGCATGCATGGATCAGATCCATGGAATGCCTGCTGCATATCGCTTACCGATTAGATTTTAAAAAATGGCAAGCCAGAGATGAAGCTAGTAAAGCAGCTTTGAAAAGTCGCAAACAGACGATACAGCGAAAATTTCGAGAGGAAATGGGACTCCTGGTGGATATCGTAAAACAAGGTTAGTTGATTTATTTATTTTGTATAATATCAAAGGGTTTTTTAGTTAGTGTAATACTATAAAACTTATCTTATAATGTTCTCATATCAGTATTTTTTATATAAAGGTGCTGGGACCACGAATGATGGCAACACGGCTAGAAAATTTTTCCAGTGTCCTGAGAAGACTGCAAATATCACTGGATTGAGTCAGGAGCTCATCCAAAAATTCGCAACTATTCTCCGTGTTGTATCATCAGGACAGTCTATTAATATTGATTTGTTTGCCAATTATCTCGACGAAACTGCGCAGCTGTATGTGGAACTGTATGGCTGGTATTTCATGCCTTCCAGTATCCACAAACTTCTGCTGCATGGAGCTGAAATAATAAAACATTTCAACATTTTGCCTATAGGAAAGCTATCAGAAGAGGCATCTGAGGCCCGAAACAAAGATTTTAGAAAACTCAGGGAACATCATACGCGGAAATTTTGTCGCAGAGCGACAAACCATGACATCTTTAATGGTTTCATCGTATCCTCAGACCCATATTTGTCAAGCATTCGACCTAAACTGACAAATAAGAGTAGAAATGATTTAACTGAAGAAATGAAGTCTCTTCTTTTAATTGACCCGGATACCATGGATAAGGAAAACATTGAATTTGTTGAGGTGCCAAGTATGATGGATTCTGATTTTGAATTCTTTGATAGCGATGACGAAACTCAGTAGACAAAATTTTAATGTTTGATGTTTTTGTGTAAATTTTATATATTTCTCAATTATACAATTGCTTATTCTTAGTATTTTTCTGTATTAGTTATAAGTTTTTGTACTTTTTTTTTTAATGTGAATTAAGAAGTCAAACTGTGTATCTACTAACACCGAATTAAATTATTATAAGAAAGATTGCAAAATCTATTTATATTGTAAATGAGTCTCAATTTGAGTGTTTTTTTTAGTATTTTTATATTGTATATTCCATTATTTCTCATTATAACTAATCAAATTAGCAAACTAAAGTCAATTACTTTGTATATTTTCAAGATCACACATAAATCAACGTAAAAATCTCTAACTGAATTTCTCGAAATTCAACACTCTGCTGTGAGTGAAGCGGCGCGCATGGGTGTGCGTGTTATAGCATTTCGGAATCGCCTCAAGTAGGACAACACCCCATGTAAGCCGCAGGCTTTAAGTTTTATTAAGTTATGAGAAAAAACGACTTTTGTGTTTTTCTTCATACAAAAAAATATTAAATATTTTTTTTTTCGGAGATGGTGCTGTCTATAGCTGTCATATTACCAAATATTATAAATAATACTGAAATAAAGCCATTCCGATTTTTATTTCTCGTCTAAAGAAATTTTGATTTCAATGTCCACGGAGCGTCGATTTCGAACCACTGTGCGGCGGCGCCAACCGAAGTGAAGTGACACACGACAATGGAAATTGAACAAAGTGCATCTATTAATGAAAAAAGTGACGCAGAAATAGTGAAAAAAAATGAGTTATATTAATTCAATTAATAATTGATTTATTTCAACGTTAATATTCAAGTTTTCACTTCTGCCGGCACTCCCTGAGTGCAACCCGTCTTTTTTTTTAATGTTATTAAGCTGGTGACCCCCTTGACAGTATGAGACCACAGCAGCCTATTCGGATCTGCAATACCAGAGGCATCACAGGTGCGTTGACAGAGGCAAAGCTGAAATATCACGTGTGCCTGTAATTACCCTTAGAATCGGAACCCAGTGATGCCTAAGGCACTGGAAATCCCACGCATCAACGAAACACAGCAGGCTGCTTGACGCCGGACTCCGGTGGGAGGGTGGTCGCAAACCAGGCGGGCATTAGCCCTACCACCGCAAGGGAAGAATTGGCCAGTCAAATAAGGTGTTGTGTGTGACTGTTCAGGATGCGCCGAGCGCTCGGTTCAGTTGAGTAACTGGCGGAACAAACTGCGCTACACGAGGAGGCTTCTTCATGCATCCCTAAACGCAGGTGTCTTTATGCGGCAATAATCACTTTCTATCAGGTGGGTTGCCGCGCTGGCAGTTCCCACCGAGCTTCCAGAGCCTTTTTCTTCCCGAAGCCGTCCGGACTAATAGCTCATATCATACCATGGTAAAGTAATAAAGCTAGCCAGCAAGATGATAGCGGGGCTGACTGATTTGACTGCGCACTCATGAAGACTATTTTTAGCCAATCCATAATATTCACTATTGACCCTTTTTCGAATTAAAATAAACAAATCAATTAGTATAAGATACAATGTCAAAGATAATGGAGTTCAAGGGCTATACAGGATCTTAGATAAAACCTAGACCTTTTTGACATATCTAGATTTTATGACCGATCATCCAATAGATGGTGTTTTCGACTTGATTAGGGGAGATAAGACTATCTGTTTATTGTTGTATGGAAAAATCTGGGACAAACCTATTGTCATTTTCTGGTTTTGCTTGTATGTTGAGTTTTTTTTCGTTAGCCTATTGTGTCAATGCTCGTTCCTTCTCCATATGAGAAGACGCATCCACTGAAGTTATTTCGAGAAAAAAATATCTAAACTACCCTAAACTACATCTGAGGTCAAATTCCAGCCTGAACAGATGCATTTGTCCAACCACTGCGTACGCGCAGGCATCCCAAAACACGTGTATTATTGATCTCCAAAGGTCAGAGATCATCTCATATTAAGATACGATAATTAATAAGGCTATCTCCTTAGGTATATTATTGCAAGTGCCTATTAGATATCGACAACAAGAAATGTTATGTAGATAACATTTCTGCTAATGAAATATGAAAAACAAAGGATTTTAGTATTGGATAAAAATCTTAAAGTAATTCATACACTGACAGACATTACGCACAGCCGAAACTGCTAGGTCACAAAAGTTCCTTATAGGTATAAAGAAAGTGAGCACTAAAGAAGGATTTTCAAAAATCCAAGGTATTCCTCGAAAGGCACCAAAACTTTGAAACGCACCAAAAGTATTTCTCAAAAAAAAAATTATAATTGTATTCCTCGAAATGCATCAACGATGAAACATAGAGAAGAGCATGAAGGATTTGTAATAAATGAAATCCGTAGACGTTTCATTTGGTGCGTTTCGAGGAATACCCCGAAAATTCATCGATGAAAATGACAAATGAAAATTCCATACAAACTTTCACTACCTTTTCAACCTCTAAATAGGGGATGACGTTTTGTACGGAACTTTGTAATTACTTACATACTCTTTTTGCTTAATTTATTCTTTTCTAACCATGACCTTTCTGAAGAACATCACGAATAAAGTCACTATACATCGTGTTCCGGACGATATACATAAACTTCGACCAGAAGTTCAGACCATGGAAATAAGCATTTTTCATTATGGACACATTAACTAATTCTTATTTTTTATTTTTTGTTAATTTTCATACAAACTAAAATACCTTGACGTAAATCGCCCGATTGCTTCTTCATCCGAATTGGCAACGATGACGTATTTTTATTTATAAGGTTTGGCGGGCTGAAACTTGTCAAAACTGAGTTAAGACCCTTTCTTACTGCATAGCTCAATTAAATTTCACTAAATGAAATTACAATATCTTTGTAACGAAGCCTTTTCAAATACTACTTCCTGTGTTAGATTTAATTTGTAAAAGCTGAAGCGTTTGACAAAGTTTATGGATATCGTGAAGAACACGGTGTATATGTCTTTCTAGGGCGTCCCCTCCCGGCGCTACCATTCACATCTGCCTTGTGAATACCTTTTGTTAGTCGGGTTTCATTCATCCATCTTATGAACATGAACATGTGTGACCAATCCTAGATGGATTGGTCATACTCGTTTAAGCATACTCTTTTGAATTCTCACGTTTTATCTGTCACATCCTAGCATAAAATAAAACATTCACACTGGATGGAAAAATATAATAGTAAGTAAGTTCCTAATAAGTAAATAAATGGAGAGTTCTCAAAACACAGTTATGAAAGTAGGTAACAGAGCAATGGGTCTCATTACTAATCAATGTTATCATAATAATAATTTACAAGACATTTCAGATAAGAAGATATACAGGATCTGTGGTGGTCCAGGGAAATGAATTGTTGTAGGTCGAGACCACAGATATAGATATACATAGATAACGCAAGTATCACGAACTGTATGAAAACTAAGCGTGCCACTTTTTGACTACCTACTATGACGTCACAAGCTCGCACTCTCTCGCTCACGCTCACCCAGCCAGCAGTACGCAGGTCTGAGCGCGTGGCGGCTTATGATTTTCGATCGTAAACTGGTGCGATTTTTGGCACGCAAAGTAGGTGCTCTTGCGTTATCTAGGTATATCTATATCTGTGGTCGTGACACTGAACCCAGAGAGGCGCTTAACTTTGTGTAAGTATCTAATTTCATCATCACTGCTATCAAAACGGTGAAGAAAAACATCGTGAAGAAACCGGCATGTCCTAGAACCAAAAAAAAAATCGAAGACATTTGTGATATCTGCCAAACCCGCACTGGGCCTGCGTGGTGGATTATAACCCACTAGCAACGCCCTGCGGCTTCACCCGCATACCTATGTGTCGATCCCGTTCAGATACACGTTCGCATGTATAATATTAGTATGGAACTATGGATTCATGATGCCTCGAAGAAACGCTTGAGAGAAAAAAAATGCGTTCAGTTAAGTACTGGTTTATTACAAAAATTTCAAGGACGTCTCTAAAATGCATACCCAGCGATGTCGCCAGCAGCTTTGTCAAACAAAACATTGGTTTATAGCGAGATTCTGACTTGGCAAGGTCGGCGATATGCATCGCCAGTCGAGGTTCCGCAATGCGCCTTCCCCGACGCTTCCAAACAGATTTTCATTATAATAACAGCCGCACGGGTCGATAGGTTAAGCTACGCTTGCCGCGGTCGGTTCTTTGATGGGTGGCCATCCATTACATATCGAGATCCCTCCGTGCCTCAGAAAGCACGTTAAGCCGTTGGTCCCGGCTGTCATTCGTAGATCTCTGACAGTCGTTACGGGTAGTCAGAAAGCCTGAAAGTCTGACAATCTTGCAAAGGGGTATTGTGTTACTTAGTAACTGGGTTGTGGAGGTCAGATAGGCAATCGCTTCATGTAAAACACTGGTATTCACCTGCATCGGGTTAGACTGGAAGCCGACCCCAACATAATTAAGCTAGAGAAACTCCGTAGATGTGATGGGCAATCAATATCTAAAGATGATACAACAAAAAATATTTTTTTTTTTGTGCCAGATTTATATGTAATGTATGATACAACGGTTAGTTTAAGGATCGTAAATATAATTTGAATACATGAATTAAAGTTAGACTATTTATTTCTGGATTTTACGTGAAAATCCCGATAATTTGGTAATTGCAAGCTTAGTTAAAAATAGCCTTTACCCATCTTAAATAAAGCTTATTTTCAACTCATTTAAGATTTTTCCCGAATTCCGGGAAAAACAATGTCGTCGTAAGGAAGTCTCCACTTTCTGTCTCTGTTCTCCGAAGTTTGGGTAAATATACTCAGCCTATTCCGATCACTGAGCCCTCATTCACAAGATTTGTTTTAATTTATGGTAATTGCAATAATTTACAATTACATAGCCTTTCAAATTATGTAATGAATTTAATGGTTCAGTTTAATTACAACATCAATACACAAACAAGATTGTATACGCACTTTCACTTGAGTTTGTTTACATAAAAACTACAATTAATTCGGTAAAGCAGTTTTGGAGACATGCGACAGTAAATATGCTGACATACAGCTGATTAATAGAAATGAAATGTGCCATAAACTTGGTACTTTGCTCAAATTCCGAGATATTTTGGCACTAAAAGTTGTTTACATTCAGGGTAGCTTTCTATGCGAAAGTTTTATGTACAAATATATGTCACCGTATGATTGTGAACACCGGTAGTTTATAATCTAACCCCCTTATTCATAAAACTTATCAAACCTATTTTAGTTAAAATGGGGTGTGTCTCTATCTTACACACAGAAATGACAACGTGACAGATAAAGACAAACGTTCTATAAACCTATTTAAGCTAACATAGAGATAAAATAGGATTATGAATAAGGGGGTAAGTATCTCGCGAGATTGTGAACTGTCGATTAATTCTTCAGCTTTATAGTATAGAAGATATCGATATTAAGTATTCGGTCCGCAACATCCTTTTATACAGGGTGAAATTGAAAACATGCGACAAATCGAAATGGGAGATTGTACTCATCATTATGAACAACTTTTACTATGGGACCAAATCTGAAATCCCGAAAAAAAAAATTTGCTGTTCCCTACATTTATGTTCGCATAACTCATCAAAATGTAGGGAACAGCTGTTTTTTTTTGCGATTTCGGGTTTAGTCCCATAGTAAAAGTTGTTCATAATGATGAGTACAATCTCCCATTTCGATTTGTCACATGTTTTCAACTTCAACCTGTAGTGTGGTCACAATATCTCTGCACCTCGCTTATTCATTTATGTTTGGCAATGCTGCCAGCCTTTTGGGCACTTATCCCATTGACAGCGATGCAGACGAATTTTTTGATGGCCAATAAGCTCCTGTCTTTTTTTATTTTTATTATACTAATGTATAGTATAATTATATATATTTTAGTTTGTGTGTACATAAATAGTGATGATGAGTTAATAATTAAATTAATAATTAATAAATATTTATTCAATCACAAAATCCTTCAATCTAAACCTCATGCATATACATCCGGCAGCCGGTTAAAAAACATTTCTAGAGATGCTTACTATCATTATCATCATCAGCGAACATCGGCGTCATCGAGCGAGGTGCAGAGATAATATGACCGAGATAAACAATAAAAACTTATAATAAACAGACACATTTTTAACCGACTTCAAAAAAGGAGGTTCTGTATTCGACCCGTATGTATGTATGTTCGCGATTTTCTCAAAAACTTATGAGCCAATTTTGATACCTCTTTCACTAATGTGTTCTACATACATTCAGGAAGGTTTTAGTATATAATACATTAGGTAATTATTCTTATGTACGAAGTTATATGCATAAATGTGCTGCATGTCCGGCATTTCAATGCGAATTTTGATGATTCTTCTAGTCGGTGTCTTCAATTCTTCAATGCACATGTGTTAATTGAATTTGTGTGGGGTAGGTTACAACTAAAAAGTGAAAAAAAAAAAACTTTTTGACAAAAAACAACCGTCGGTGTCAAAAAAACGAAAATGTAGAACCAACGACACCGACTTCCAAAATTAATTAATTTGTTTTTTTTTGTCACCCCAAGCCCAAACACAAAGCCACTTCCTTCCTAAATACACTTGAACACAGCATCCCCCTTAGAACATCTTCCACTTATCTAAAAATAAACAACAAAAGATCTGAACCATATGTTTTTGACGTTCCTACCCTCTTGAGTTATTTTTAGAACATGTCTGGTTATTTTTAACTGAATGGGACTACGGCTACTGTATTATGTTTATTTTAAAACGCAATTATGTATGATAAAAATAATGATTTTGAAAGAATGTTTTTAATTGACAGGAAATGGTCAGAAGTTTTGTTCTGCACTAGCTTTTGAGTGCGGCTTTGCCCGCGTGGATGTCGGAGGATGTCACGGGAACGTATGTACTACCGGGATAAAAAACGGATTGGATGAAATTGGGCACACGGGTAGAACTGCATGGCCTGGATTGGGACATAGGATACTTTTTGTCCCAATATTCTCAAGGGGTTGACACTTATACGGGTGATACCGCGCAGCGCAGCTAATCCATACTAATTTCGAAAGTAACTCTGTCTGTCTGTATAGTTACCTTTACACGCCTAAACCTCTGAACGGATTTAGATAAAATTTGGCAGAGAGATAGATTGCATCCCAGGGACATAGGATAGTTTTTATCCCGATATTCCCACGGGATCGTCACTTATGCGGGTGGAACCGCGGGGCGCATCTAATAAGATATAATAATAACCAACTAACGGACAAGCAAGACGAATGATTAGTCATACACTCCTACTATTTATAGAAATACAATTTCTCATGTAAATATGAAATACCGTACTTGGCTAGGTTGCTTTATTATTTATCATCAGTCTATTTAAACGTTCCCACTGCTGGGACACGTTCCTCCTCTCTGTGAGCCCTCTCACAGAGAGGAGGCCTGTGTGTGTGGCCTGCCAGTGGGCCGTAATCCACAACGCGGGCCCAGTGCGGGTTGGTGTAACTGGCACTTTAGTATTTAACGACTTATTTATTCATTGATATACACTAAATAACTGTAAGAACAATTAAACACCGCTAATGATCATAATACTTATTACTCTCCTCTTGAACAATCAGACCATGAAGATACTGTAATAAAGTAACAGCATTTTAAATTACTCTGATTTAGCATTAAATCTTCAGAATTTTGTCATAGATAATCTTCAATTAAATCTAATGATTTTATTTTATACTAGTTTTGGCCGCGGATTCGCCCGCTGGAAAAAATGCCATGGGAACGTGCTACCGGGACAAAAAGTAGCCTATGTCCTTCCCCAGGATGCTCTCTATCTCTTTGGCAAATTTTATCGAAATCCGTTCAGCGGTTTAAGCATGAAGAGGTAACAGACAGACACACACACTTTCGCATTTATAATATTAGCATGGATGGATGATTTAAGATGATTGAGATGAGATTGAAACTTTCGTCAATTTTAAGACATTTTACTGTTATTATTTAAAGAGCTCTTTGTATGTTTGCTGAAGTCCCAAAACGTGAAGTCATAAAAGAAACGAAATAATAACATAATATTAAGGGAAAGGTCTACAAGAATGCCCAAACCAATTGCCCATATCACCTCGACACAAAGATATTAGATAACTGTATATCATATTGTACAGACGCCAGCACATCAACCTACCCGAAACTGTCAAATTTTCCCAATCAATTTTGAACCTTATGTTTTAGCAATAAAGTTGAAAATTTATTAAAGAAATTTGACAGATTGGAGTAGGTTGATGTGCATTACATAAGAGATGCACAGATTACATAAAGCTCATAAAGCTACACTCGTTTGCCCACTCACGCACAACCATACAGCTTACTTTTACCTGGCATTCATAATAAATGAGGTTTTGATTGCATTTCACTTTTATATTCGTGATTGTAACAAAATTGGGAGCAAGCATACACTTTCGTAACGACAGATTGTCCAACAAATGTCACATAAGATAATATCACGGATTGTTAGGAGCCTTGGCAGACCAACGGTAATATGGCCAGGTAAGCAGACGACCTACAGAAGATCGCGGAGACCTGCACCCTAATTACGTAACACACTATCAATCGGAATCTGAATAATTTTGAAGCAAATTGCTAATCCATTGCTTCACAAGTTCGTAAAATTTGTCTGCTCAACACGTAAATAACGCAATTGAATGTTGTTGAACTGTCAAAACGAAACCGATCCCGATTGATAATGTGTTACGCAATTGCCCCGTAGATGGACAATTCTCGTAATTTTAAGAACGTTCACAGTCAGATCTCAGTCTCAATCTGTCAAAAATACCTCTAATTTCCCTAAATTTTTGAAAAGTTTTTGACATTGATTGTCGCAGAGATAAACGTATTTTCTTTCTTTCAGAGATGAGATTGCGACTACAGATAGCGCCATCCACGAAGACGCGCCCCACTCTTCTTCCTAATCGCTTACATTACAAGCACCACGGTAAAATATTGATTGGTGCTCTAATGGGAATACCTTTGGTGCTCTGAAAATAGGTGCTTAAACTGGAATACTCCAACATTCCGCTAGTGTTTTAGTTTTGTCGATACACAGTACTTAATTACTTATTAGTGGGCAATTAGTGTGTAACAAAAAACTAAAACACTAGCGGAATTAACTAGCGATAACCACTAGCTATTAGTAAGAAGAGTGGGGCGCGTCTTCGTGAATGGCACTATCTATAGATTTTGAAGGTGTTTTCATTCACCGTTTTGAGAGAGCAATGGAGATGAATTAAAATGTCGTAGCCGATACCACACAATGATGATGATGATGAGTTAATAAATCCTAAAGCAGACGCGGACAAAGTCACGGATATAGGCTTGTATTAACTACATAAGTTGTGCAATACTGTAACGTGCATTGTGTTGTTTATGTTTACTTTTACTTGACATTCAAAACTAATGAGATTTTGATTACCTTTTCACTTTTAGCTGTGTTAGCTCTGTAATTCAATTAGTAGCTGCAGGCAAGGTGTAATTAGAGAAAAATATTCAATAGATTATCGACCCGTCCCAGAAGGTCTACTTATAATGTTCTACCTATAATGTTCCCACTGCTGGGACACAGGCCTACTCTCGGTGAGAGGGTGTGGGCCGTAGTCCACCACGCGGGCCCAATGCGGGTTGGTAGATGTCACATATCTTCGAATTTTTAGTTCTAGGACATGCCGGTTATCTCTCGATGTTTTCCGTCACCGTTTTGAGAGCAGTGGTGATGAAATAATTTACACAAAGTAAAGCGCTTGTCTGGGTTCGAACCTACGACCTACAACTCGTAAGTCGCGGCCGCTACCACTGCTCTCAAGTAAGGTCTACTTCCTAAGCACGAAATCCTTAGTTTATATACTACTCCTTATCCATGCTCCCTGTGTTGTTGCCCTTTGGAAAAAAATAATTTCTTACTTGTTTGACGGATCAACAACATTCGGACAAGCCCGTATTCCCTCGCGATCGATTTCGGTGGCAGTGGCCAATCTCAACAGCGATTAGCCAGGTATGCAGGAGATATTATAGTGCAAAATGTGTGCGTGAACTCAAGTGCACTCTCTGTTGCTTTACTCTCATAGTCCGATGTGACGGCAATCCGACACGACCGGGGAGACATCAGGCGCAGGACCAACCGGAGCAACGGCTTAACGTGCTTTCCGAGGCACGGGGGAATCACATTGCCAACTTCCAAACTCCGGGCTGCTACTCAAAAACTCAATAACACTTTGTCCGATCTAGGAATTAAGCCCAGGACCCCACGCTCAGCAGTCGCGCTTGCGACTGCTGACCATACGGGGCAGTCAAATGTATGTATCGCTACTTCGGCCAGCCCTGATTTTATTGTTGTCTACATTTGACAAAGAGACAAACTAACTACAATTACAATGACTAATCTTCACTCCTAACTAGGAGACCAAGATGGATGCATAACAATCAGGCTGAGGCTACATTACAACGCGACGAAACGTGCGACACATGAGCGATTAAAACAAATAAATGAATGCTCACGTATATGGCTACACCGAACATCAAGTATTACTAGCGATCTTTGATTTCTTTAAGCGATAGGAACAACATTAATGTAATCACGGCATCGGCTACATCAACATATCAGCGAAATTATTAAAAAAATTCTCACTTGCACGACAAGTTCAATAGTGCTACTAAATATGCGTGGGGCTACATTATGCGTATAGTAAACCGCGATGGATGATTTGATAGCATGTGTACTGTAGCCGTTACGGTTACCGGAGTTACCGACATAGCTTGCAGAGTAAGCAAACTGAAGTGGCAGTGGGCTGGCCATGTCTGTCGAAGGACTGATGGCCGGTGGAGCAGACTAGTCCTGGAGTGGAGACCGCGTACCGGCAAGCGTAGTGTGGGACGCCCCCAGCTAGATGGACGGACGACCTAAAGAAGGTGGCTGGGGTAGACTGGATGCGGAAGGCGGAAGACAGGGTGCTGTGGCGCAGTCTGGGAGAGGCCTATGTCCAGCAGTGGACTGCGATAGGCTGAGTTGATTGATTGATTGTACTGTAGCCACGTCATCGTCGAATATACGCCGGATTTTCGCTTATAATGTAGCCATACCGTGTTTATCTCGTTTCGCTCTTCCAGTCGCATCGCAAATCGCTGCCTCCTGTAACCTCAGCCTCACATAACAATACTAATATTAATGAGTAGTCCTCATTTGTTTCGACATAAGCTTGGAGCTCGTCCAATTAGGACATGTATGCGGAAATACCCAATGTGGGGCATTGTACCAAATCAGTCTATAATATTCCCACTGCTGGGACTGAGGCCTCTTCACCGTGAGAGGTAGTGACAAGTCGAAGAAGCATGTCGTCGAAGTCGCATCGTTTCCTAGTTAAGTCATGTCGAAGAAGCGCTTTGTCGGAGTACAGTAGTGTCGGACTTAAGGTATTTCGAACTAATCAACTCAGCCTATCGCAGTCCACTGGTGGACATAGGCCTCTCCCAGACTGCGCCACAGCACCCTGTCGTCCGCCTTCCGCATCCAGTCGACCCCAGCCACCTTCTTTAGCTCGTCCGTCCATCTAGCGGGGGGGCGTCCCACACTACGCTTGCCGGTACGCGGTCTCCACTCCAGGACTCGTCTGCTCCACCGGCCATCAGTCCTTCGACAGACATGGCCAGCCCACTGCCACTTCAGTTTGCTTACTCTGCAAGCTATGTCGGTAACTCCGGTTCTTTTCCGGATAATTTCATTCCTGATTTTATCCTTCAAAGAGACTCCTAAGGTATTTCGAACTAAAGTATTGTCCAAATGAAGACGTGTCGGAGTTCCATAGTGTCGAAATAAAAGTATTAAAGTTTGTCGAAATTCAGTTGGTAAGTCCACACGGGAACACAGTGCAGGTTGGTTGAACAACAAAATGGTAAGTACAAATGTGGATGACTATAAAACCAAAGAAAAAATGGATGGAATGTATGAAGATGATAACATGGCTCGAAATAACCCCAATGATTACTGTCATGACAACCGGAGGGGCTTGTGGCTAAGTAATAAGAGCCGCACGGGTCCATCGATAAGGTTAAGCTACGCTTGCCACACTTGGTCCGTGGATGTTTGACCATCTTTACATACTAAGACCCCTCCGTGCATCGGAAAGCCGTTGGTCCCGACTGTCATTCAGAAGCTCGAAAGTCTGACAACCAGCCTTACCAAGGGGTATCGTATTACCCAGTAACTGGTTTGTGGATGTCAGATAGGCAATCGCTCCATGTAAAATACTGGTATACAGCCACAGATTACTAAATAGTTACTTCGATACAGCTGCATCCAGTTAGACTGGAAGCCGACCCCAACATAGTTGGGAAAAGGCACGCAGATTGATTACTGAGATGACAACCGATAGAGGTATATGAAAGATAAAAATATGCGGAACTTACTAGAAATATATTCACATTTAGGTCCAAAGGATGGTGATGACACAGAAATTCCCGAAAAGCATGTTGCAATAATAGTGTTAAGTATAAATGTGGACGACAAAAACAAAAGAAGACGAAAAAATGAATGGACTGTGTGAAAAATGGTATGGCTAGAAAGGATAAATCAAAGAAGGTATGCTGCATCGACTATAGATAAAGGTAACAAGAAAAGTGTACAATAAGAGATGATAACAAGAGCCAGACACAATAAAAGATGGCTAGATTGTATGAAAGATGATAACAATCGCTACAAAGGAGCGACTACTGCGATGACGGTCGATAGAGATGTACAAAAGAAAGCTGCGCCGACCACAAATAAAACGCAGGACATTCATCATACATAGCCTAGCCTTTCCCAACAATGTTGGGGTCGTGTTCAAGTCTTACTGAATGCAGCTGAATACTAGACTACATGGAGTACACTGAGCGACTGCCTGAAGAGGACGATGATGATGAATAATAAATTAATGAATAGCATTCATTTGTTCCAACGTGGAGCTTGGAGTCGATCCAAATAGGACAAATACACGGAAATCCCCAAACTATGGCATGCGTTGAATTTAGATCGGGTATGGCCGAGTTCAATATTATATCTGCTGAGAATGTTGTAAAAATAGACGAACTCAGGATTAAAATAACTGCACTAAAATAAATGTATGCATTGGTGAGAGTAATGAAAATTGGTGTAGTCGTTTAGGAGAAATTGGCACGCATAGCATCATAGTTTAAAGGGCAAAAAAAAGCATTCATTTTTCAATGTTGGTTATTCGGCTAACGAGAATTTATAGGAAAACTAGCTGTGCCCCGCGGTTTCACCGGCATAAGTGTCGATCCTGTGGGAACATCGGGATAAAAACTATCCTGTCCTTTCCCGGGACTCAAACCATCTCTATCCTTTCATCTAAATCGGTTCAGCGGTTTAAGCGTGAAGAAGTAACAGACAGACAGACACACTTTCGCATTTACAATATTAGTATGGAAGTATGGATAGTAGACTTTTGTATATATTGATAGCGTTTATCATAATTTTGAGTAGGATGGCACGCGAACAAAATCAGAATCAAACAAGTGAGCTGTTTCAGCAATTAATGCAAAACTTTCAACTTATGTCGTAAATTCGTAATACATTTTTATCTAGACGATAATTATTAAAAGTAAATAACATAACATCACTCCTGTAATCTCCGAAGAAATAGGCACAGGTGTACCTACAGTAGGGTACACCCACATGTCACCAGGGGGCAAGCCTATTGCCATCAACCGGGCACAAATCCAGACTCAAAGCTGAGAAACTCTCACTCTCACTTTGCCCGACCTGGGAAACGCACCCAAGTACCCCATGCTCAGCAGTAGCGCTTGCGACAACTAGACCAACGACGCAGTGTTAATATTTTCAATAAACCAGAACAAAATCCCCACAAACAAACCGACTCCATCGATAATAAAAACGTTATGTTCCGCTTGCACTTTCTCTGCCAACCCACGCGCGATAAACAATTGACTTTCGATTCTCTGTATGAATAAATAATTGATACGTAATTATTAATTGAATAGGAAAGAACGTAAGGAAACCTGCACTCAATGGTAGCTGTAGGTGGAGGTATTTCTTTGTGACGGTGCTTGTCCGTAGTATCTACTACAGATTAGTTTGTCTCTGGGATGGCAACGCAACTGCAGAGCCCTGATACACAACCATACGACAGGCTATCGTATCGAAAACCTGACATTTCGATAACCTGATTTGACTTCCCCTCAACAGCAAATAGCTGTTGGAAGAATAGCGGGCGTCTATTTGATTTAAACTGACAAAATTTTCGGGTTTTGGACTTGTGAACAGCGTTGAGAAGACTCCTACGATAACAATGATTGATGTTCGATACGATACGGAAGCATATCGAGTTTTTGTGAATAAAGGGGCTGATCTCCATCAATCAACTCAGTCTATCGCAGTCCACTGCTGGATATAGGCCTCTCCCAGGCTGCGCCACAACGTGAGGCCTGCAGGCAACAGACTTGGGGAGTTTCTTGCCTGAACAGTGAAAAGCCCGAGACGGCGGCGCGTCGTGTTCCGCGCGCGCCTTTCTGTAGGGGAATGGTGGCCGTTTGCGGCCGCTGAGGGTGACGGGGTCCGCATAGATGCAGGCGGACCAACACCTGACCGGGGTAGCGTGACGAAATGCGGAAGCACTCCAGCACCCCGGCTAAAGGTAGCAACAGGACACCGTGTGGTTTTAGTCAGTAAGAGTCTGACAGACCCCTCCACCCACCCCAGGGTGGTGGACATCCATGAGGATTTCCACAGGATAAAAAAAGGCTGGGCCACAACACCCTGTCCTCCGCCTTCCGCATCCAATCTGTCCCAGCCACCTTCTTTAGGTCGTCGGTCCATCTAGCTGGGGGGCGTCCCACACTACGCTTGCCGATACGCGGTCTCCTCTCCAGGACTCGTCTGCTCCACCGGCCATCGATCCTTCGACAAACATGGCCAGCCCACTGCCACTTCAGTTTGCTTACTCTGCAAGCTATGTCGGTAACTCTGGTTCTTTTCCGGATGTTTTAATTCCTGATTTTATCCTTCAAAGACTCAGAACATAGCTTGCTTCTTTATTAGGCTCTTGAACAATGATTACACTGTTGCTTTACTATTTGTACATGGCAAACTTAAAACTAAAGGATGATTTCCACCAATCGGCTCGCATCGCATCGGATCGGAAAGGATACGAACGGATGCGGCGACAGCCGATCGCGTCCGGCAGCATGTCGGCTCATACGATCGCAGACACAGGTGCACTCCCTCTTCCCTCACTCTCATAGTCCGATGGGACGGCAATCCGACACGACCGGGGAGAGATCAGGCGCAGGACCAACGGCGAGTCACGGCACGGGGGTATTTAATAATACCTTGATAAGGCTGCGTTTCCACCAGAGATGAGCGAGGATGCCTTGCGAGGGATGTGTGTGAAACCAACCAATAACATCGCTACATTTTACAGCTTGAACTAAGTTAGCGTTGGTTTGGTATTGGCCCATGTGCTGGTTTGGTCCCTTGGGTGGTCACGGCGTGCTGTGTTCTGGTGCGCTGGTGATGGGGAATACTCCCCAGAGGAGGGTCCGGTGACCGACAGCCGCGGCGGGTTCACGGATGAGTGCTCACGCGTGCCCGTGTTCCCGCCGTAAGCGGCAGAGGAGGACACCGTGGAGTTTTAGTGGGTTGGAGTCCCACATAACTGCACTATCTCCCCGTGGTAGTGCAGAATGCATGAGCATTTCTCCACGTTAAAAAGAAAAATAAAAAAAAATGGTTTGTTATCGGTTAGTTTTACACACATTCCTCGCTACGCATCCTCGCTCATCTCTAGTGGAAAGGCAGCTTACGGAGACACAGTAATGTGTTATCAAACATTGCCGTGTTCCGACCATTTGTATGATTATAGAATACTGATATTGTGACTCACTGGAATTGTGTTGTTACTGTTTCTATTATTGTGATACTGTTACTGTGATTGTATTGTTGTCGTGGCCAGTTCATAGAATTGATCATTGCATGAAGTGTTCGGTCATCTCATGAAATGGTTGTGTATCATGAAATGGCCAGCTAAGATTGACCATATCGTTTAAAATATGTCATTCGAAGTTTGGCCGTTTGGAATTTAGGGTTCGCTAAACGACGTTAGGGGCACCCCGAGGTTCGGTTTGGTTGGGTTCTTTTAAACCCTGCAGACAGATATAGCAGTCCCGCAGCGGGGCTCTGTCGACCTGTCGTCGTTAGAAATAAAACGAGCATGCTAAATTTATGCTTTAGAATATTATGCTTAAGCATTATTATGATTAGAGAAATTATGCGTAAGCTGTTATGCGAAAATATAATTAGGAGAAACAAAAGTATGCAACGTTATATTAGGTCTTAAAATTTTATGCAAATGGATAGGGAACCCACAGAGGAAACCGACGCCTCTACCGGCGGATATTCTAATTATTTTACGATATGATCACTAACGTTTGGCCACATCATGAAGTAGTCGTGCGTTTAACTGTTCATATCGTCAAACGTTGAGTAATCATTGATCTGGCCAGACCACATCATGATGTGGCCAATAGACAGTGAAACATTCGAGCATTTCATGACGTGAGCAAATCTACGATATGACCACGACATTGTCATTGTATCGCAGATTACATATTAATCTAGCTATCTATTAGTACAATTGGCATTGTCCAACACAAATTGCATAGAATGTGAAAACGGTAAAGGAAAACATCGTGAGGAACCGGCGGCATGTCTTATGCAACATTTACATTCAGACAAAGTGAGCAGGGAAGTCGGCAGTGATGTGGCCAGGGAAGTGGACAGGACGAGTGTGTAAACAAGATACTTCTCATGCCACTGCTAAAGCCCGACTCAACAGCTCCTCAGCTATCGTACGGAAGAAAAGTGCGTCTCTGCTCGCCAGATTGCGTGGCAGTGGCAACAGCCTTCTGAAAGTGATAGCTGACAGGCTTGATGAGAGCTCCATAATGGGACATCTCATCAAAACAACTCTGTCTGTTGTAGTGTGTAAGTATTAACATAGATCGTAAGCCACATTGTTACTAACATACTAGTATATAAGTACTAACATAGGATATATTGTTACTAACATCTTTTATGTATTTTTGTCTTTGTCAGTGTGGACCTTTTGTTGTCCGTCAAATAAACAAATTATTATTGCAGCAGCATTGTAGTAGTGGGCAGGGCGCATTGCTCGCAGAACAGATGGCCGATGGGGCCGAAAGGTTCTGGAGTGGCGACCGCGTACCGGAAGACGTAGCATTGGAAGGCCTCCCACAAGGTGGACCGACGACTTTGTGAAGGCCGCAGGAACTCGTTGGATTGCGAGAAGCACAAAACCAGTCGAAGAGGAGGTGCTTGGGGGAGGCCTATGTCCAGCAGTTGACGTCTTTCGGCTGAAATGATGATGCTGGCAAAAGGCTCGCCCCCCTATTACATCACACTTCACACTAATATTATAAAGGCGAAAGTTTGCGAGTGTGTGTGTTTATATGTTTGTTACTTCTTCACGCTCAAACGGCTGGACCAATTTTGATAAAATTTTGTATGGAGGTAGCTGACACCCTGGATTAACATATAGGCTTCTTTTTATCCCGTTATTCCCACGGGATCAACACTTATGCGGGTGAAACCGCGGGGCGCAGCTAATGGGACAAAACTCACAAAATGTGGATGTACAGAGGCCAGCACATCAACCTACTACAATCTGTCAAAGGACATCAACCAAAATGGGCTAACCAGTGAACAGCTGTATTGGGAAAAAAGAAATTCATAAATAATTTAGTAATAATATTTAGTAAACATTGGTTTCTTTTGGGAGTGTCAAACTAAATAATATTAAAAACGAATAAAAAAGATTTTTAATTGATTATTGGTTGTGTATGGTGACAGTTGCTGTGCAACGTGCGGGATGCATTGAGTTAGGGTTGCCAAAATAAAAACCCAGAAAAAATAACATCGATATTCGATGTTTCGATTCGAGAGCTTCAAACATTAAAATGTTTGATGGAAGACCAAGCTTTATCTAGCCGTTGGAATATTCATCATTAGCATCATCATCATCTTAACTTCACACAAATAAAAAAATATAGTTTATGTAGAACAACATTTTTTTTTTGAAGTGTTAAAAATCATCAGCTTGCCTATACAACGTAGAACAAACGAAGAAAGCTTCCATCGGGAAAAAAATGTAATAAACGTTCGTAATTGGTATTTCGTCTTCGTTCATTTGGGTTTTGTCCTTCATGGTTGCGGGTATTATTAACGCGTGCTTTTCTTGAAGATTCTAATTAGAATGCAGCATGGGCCATAACCAAAATAATATCTTAAAGCATAACAACTCAGCATAATATACAAAAATAAAACGCCAAGCAAAACAGCTCAGCATAATAAATAATATACGATTTGAAATCGATTCCATAGGAATCGATTTCAAATCTGCAGGGAACTGGCAACCCCGATCCAGAACCGATTGGTGATCGATTGTCAAAAAAAAAAAGATCGATTGTCAATGTCATTGTCATTCGCTCTGTGTTCGTGCCCTTGTTCGAATATTATTGTGAATATTATTTCGACTTTGGATATTTTTGACGACTTGCGCTATTCAAAATGGATTCTGATGATGTTTTACCTAACGACCCCGGCTCACTCTTGGACTCAGTACCCGCTTTAAACGTTTACCCTGGCATTGCTTCGGATAATGAACCCGTTTCACATGACGACCCGCGCATGAACATGGACTTCCCGATTGATACAAAACTTCCTATATATATATGTTTTCTATGTACTGTAAGCCACTCAATAAAATCAAAAATAGTGCAATATTTTTATGTTCATGTTCAAGCCCAAACGCCATACAAAGTGGTTGATGTCCTTTCTTTAATAGATTTTCAACTTTATCACTAAAGCATAAGGTTCAAAGTTGATTGGGAAAATGTGACAGTTTCGGGTAGGTTGATGTGCTGGCGTCTGTACCTGTGTATACCTACTATGCATAATGGTATGATTCCGATCTCGGCAGCACGCAGCAGTGCTGCCGCGGCAGTGCGGTTGCAGCACTACTGGTCCTCATACATTTTCTATGGGTTTATACGAGATTACATTCCGAGCACGGCAGCAATGTGATGCAGCAATGTCGCGCAGCATTGCTGCCGTGCTCGGAATGTAATCTCATATAAACCTATAGAAAATGTATGAGGACCAGTAGTGCTGCGACCGCACTGCCGCGGCAGCACTGCTGCGTGCTGCCGAGATCGGAATCATACCTTAAGTCTCTGCCTAACCTTTCGTGGATTACAGGCGTGATATTATTTATATTCTTCGACACAAAAACTGTCGGAGGAAAATTTTATTCAAAAGATAATTATTAGAGAAGTGACGTGGATGAAATCAGTAAGAGTTAATTAAAAGAGAGAGACAAACAGCCTTGCTTTATTTTTTTCTCTGTCTAAAAACAACAGTAGACCCATCCTTTCAAACAGTACAAAGATAAACAGTATCGGGCACTATCGGCGGCTGCACTGCGCAAGCGCATGAAGCAAGCTATCGCCTTGAACGACAGGTTTTACATCCGGTGTTCTTTAGTACGGTCAAATGCACGTTTGTAGTGATACTTTGTACATGAAGCGGGCACGCCCTTTGGGTATGCTTGGAGGCATAAAATAGCTAAGAAAGTTTAAAATAGCCAACCGACGCGGGCACCTTAAAAGCCCTCCATTTTGACGCGCTTGGTGTGATGTCATAGTCATATGACATTGACAACAGAGGAATTACACATTGACATTTATTGTTGTCGACTTTAACGTCACATTCGCTCTGCGCAATGGCGTCGCTTTTCAAATATTCGAATTTCCCACAAATTGTTATAGAATCCAGTTTTTCTAAGCGAAAAAACAGTTGTGCTGCTGGAGTTTGTTGCGCTACTTCTTCATCCTAACTGCAGCACTAGGAAGTGGTGAAGGTTTGCCGCCTTGGGGGTCTGTATTACCACAGAATACTTAAAGTACTACGTACAGAAAGGACACTCCCTTCCCCGCACTAACATCAGTTACCGCACCTCACCCCGCACTTCGGCGTATTCGTCGCAGTTCTTTAACAAGAGCGCTCGCAAACACAAGTACCTCACGCACACATTCATACGTATACAAACGTCATTTTTTAATGTAGTAGTAGTAGGTAATTATTTTGCAAGCGTTGTATGGAGTGTCCGGGCTCCGGGGTGTGGTATTACGTAATTTTGACGTTCGAAAAGTGCTGATTCCCAGCCTACATTGAAAAAACCTTCCTGAAAGTATGTAAGTACCTAGATCACATTAGTAAAAGAATTATCAAAATTGGTTCATTAGTTTTTGACAAAATCGCAGACATACAAACATACATACGGGTCGAATACGGAACCTCCTTTTTTGAAGCCGGTTAATAAATGACTTGTGTACCTATAATAATGAAAACCGCCCTAACTACTGAGAAAGGCAGGGGCTGTCAAAGTCAAATTGTTACCAAGACATGCGCTTGACTATACGTAAGCATAGACGCAGCACATCAAGCTAGTACAGTCTGTCAAATTCCTTTAATAGATTTTCAACTTTATCGCTAAAGCATAAGATTCAAAGTTGATTGTGAAAACTTGACAGTTTCGGGTAGCTTGATGTGCTGGCGTCTGTACCAGTCGTTAACTTTCTTGTGTAAATAAACTACCTTCTCACAGTTATGTCTGCAACATTAAGGTTTATGATTCTTGAGAAATTGGTTCAAAAACCGATTGCACTATAACTTTATCGTAGTTATTATCAATGAATACTTTTTGAATGGTGATCAAGCCCATAGTGAAGTGGCAATGGGCCAGTGGCGTGCATTGGTTTTCAGAATAGGTAGGCACTAGGCCGGGTCTAGTCTAGGCAAACTCGGTCACAAATCAGAAAAAAAGTGAGGTCAAAAGTGTGGTTATTTGAGTAGGCATGCCTTCTTAAGGGTGATAAATTGCGAAGGTCGAAGGACATAGTATTACGCGTGATACGTACGTATTTTTAATTTTTTCGTATTTACTTGAACGAGTAAAGACCAATGACAATGTGCGAATAGTACGGGAGCCGAGTAGGCCGTCCGGCGACTGCCTACTGCCGCGCGTGTTTGTATGAAGATTTTGTTTTTTGTTAGGTATGATAATTTAGTGAGTTTCTTAATTTGTGGGGCACACACACTAAAATGTAATTGACAGGCTTATGTTGATATATCGAGGTAGGCACTGCTTATGTGCCTATATGCAATGCACGCCACTGCAATGGGCCAGCCATATTAGCTGTAAAACCGATGGCCGTTGGAGCAGACGTGTTCTTGAGTGGAGACCGCGACCGTAAGGTAAGAAGCCCTCAGATTTGGTGGAGGAACGATCTTCGCAGGGTAATTAGTAACAGCTGGATAAGAGTTGCAGGAAGCGAGCTGAATGGCGTGCGATTGGAGGCATGGGTCCAACAGTGGACTGCTGTTAGCTGATGATAAGACCCTGACCAGCAATTTACGTAGGTATTAGAGCTTATCATCATTGTTATCTGCCAGCCTGTTCCCAACTAAGTTGGCGTCAGCTTCCAGTCTAACCAGATGCAGCTGAACACCAGTATTTTACATGGAGCGACTGCCTATCAGACCTCCACGACGTGTAAAGTCAACAAAAGAGATAAGTATGCAGGATCGTCGGATATAGTTGAAGTTTAGTAAGAAACCGATAGATGTTCTCAAATAAAATTTAATTTTATTAATAGAAAACAAACAGCTCACTTATCAAATTAAATTTCAGTCGACAAAAGCCATCGGCTTCTTACTAAACTTCAACTATATCCGACGATCCTGCATACTTATCTCTTTTGTTGACTGTACGATCTGATGTTACCATTAAATTGTAATTATGTGCCGTTCCACAATAAACACTACAGTTACACATTCCCACGGTAATTTGTCAAGTAATGAACGGTAAAGAACGAGATGAGGCGACGCATTCTTTCAAATACCTTTACCTAGGTATTTTACAATATAAAATGGAGTTTTAATTTTGGTGATCATTTAGTATTTTTGGCAGTAAAAAGTGTTTTTTTGATGTTATATTTACCCGACTACGGCAAAGCAAAAAAGAAGGGTTATTACTCGACTACGGCGAAGCAGAAAGGAGGGTTATGATTTTGACTTGTATGTATGTTCATCTGTTCCCTCATAACTTTTAAACCGCTTTTCATAATAGGACAAATGAGGTATCGTTGGATGCGTCTTGATCGTCCGCTGGCTATAGGCTATGTGACGTCGCAATAAATTGAATATGGCGCCCTCTATTGGATATAAAATCATGATCTAAAAAGAAATATTTTTTTAATCATGCCGTGTGGGGTATCAAATGAAAGGGCTTAATTAGCACATTTTAAAAATATAAATATTATTGAAATAAGCCCCAAAATAATTAAATAAAAATTAAGTTTAAAAACTATTCCATAACATATTATAAGCTATCATATGGCAGCATGCGACCACGGGAAGGTACTTTCTTGTTTCATCCTTTTCAGTAGTCGGGTTTTAGTTTTTAAACTTAATTTTTATTTATTTTATCTGGTGATAAGTTAAACATAAGCCATTATTTAATGGTTATTGGGATTCCCATGTTTAACATTGGACGTTAACAGTTCAGGGTAATTATTATGATAATTATAATAGATTTCTAGGTACTTTAGACACCATTTTAGTATTTTACAACGCACACGTTTGTGGTTTTCCTTGTACGGATAATATTTTGTCCCGTAATAAAATAGTAGATTGTACAACTAAGGCATAAAAGAAGCTATTTTACCCCGAGACGTTTATATCCACGCGAGCCGCAGGCGAGGGTGGATAGTTAAGTCGAGGGGTAAAATGGCTCGTTTATGCCTGAGTTGTACACTCTGCTTTTCACTTCGATTGCGAGAAAATGAAACAGGAATAAAGTATACAGTACATAATTAATCAAAAATGTTGCAAAGCATAGCTAATTCCCGCCACCACAGATAATACCGCCACGAAACTTTTTAAGTTTTTTTTTTTTTAATTTTAACATTTGTCATTCGACTTTGGGTACTTCATACTGCCAAGTCATAAAAACGTTTCTTTGCGTTTTTAAATAATAAATGACAACTATTTTACCTGATTTTATTAAATTAACGATAGAAAACACGGAAGTGGTATAAATTAAAGAAAATGAAATAAATCACGACTTTAATCTGCGAAGTTTTATTGTGCGTGTGGCTGTTGGGCCTGATTACCTTAGTCTCAGAAAAAAAATTTACTTTATGCACTAGAACATAAAAAGCGATTTTATGTCGCCTAAGCACAACATAAAGACGAACTTTTAGAGCATGAGAAGTGAAAATAATATAATCTACCTGCCTTTTCCCAACTGTGTTGGGGTCGGCTTCCAGTCTAACCGGATCTTAATACTAAAATGACAACTTAGCACCGAACTAAGTTGTCATTTTTGTAATAGAACTGTATTTCTATAACAGTTAGGGTCTTAATGCAATAACTGGCTCGGTGAATTAAGCCTGACCTAAAGGAAACCCTTGTTTGGTAAAAGGGGGCCCGAGTTTATCTTGAACATTTTTGACATCGGTTAAGGAAAAACATCGTGAGGAAATCTGAGGGGCAATTCTCGTAATTTTAAGAACGTTCAGTCTGATCTCAGTCTCAATCTGTCAAAAGTACCGCTGAGATGAAAGAAAATACGTTTATTTGCGGTGAACATAAATACAAAAAAACAAAAAGAAGGTAAGGGAAACATGCGTCACATCCACGCAAAACGGCTGTCGCTCAGCATAATGCTGCGACCCTATGCAAGACAGAGCCCCAGCGCTGGTTTTCAGTGACAGCCGGCGCTGACGTATTGACGTCGACTAGAGACCGTCGTCATCGTCGAGATGAGACTACGACTAGATTTTGAACGTTTTAAATTACGAGAATTGGCCTTCTGAACATAATACGTAATAGTAGATGACATGTTTTTAGTCTGACCCCAGCCTTAGTAAATGTCTAGTTACAATTTGAATATCAAAGTGTGTTACCGCCTTTCCTATTTTTAGGGTTCCGTACCTCAAAAGGAAAAAAACGGAACCCTTAACCTTTTGAACGCCACGGTCGTGTATAGCCGACAAATGAAAACGTGCCCAACACGCCACCGTCGTCTATAGACGACAAGAAAACGACATTTTTTTAAAACAAAATAAATATACTAAATTAAGTATTCTGTGTTTCTTTTTCCTATTATTTAAAACTACATTAAAGTTGCCTGGCGTCAGGGGTACGGCGGGCGATACGTTTATACTCTGGCGTTCAAAAGGTTAAGGATAGGATCACTTTGTTGTCCGTCTGTCTGTCAAGACCCTTTATCTCGGGAACGCGTGAAGGTATCCAGTTGAAATTAAAACCATATATGTACTGAGGTCTACAATCCCTTGAAGCTTTGAAAAATCAAACTTTCTAAGTTAACGTAAAAAAAGATACGGTCGTTTATGCCGCGAAAAACGTATATGTCGACACTCTCAAGGGAATCTACTTCCCGTTGACCTAGAATCATGAAATTTGGCAAGAAGCAATGTCATTTGGCACAAGTAAAGGATAAAATCCGAAAGTAATAAGCCTCGGTGCTCGAGTACGACTCGCATTTGTTTTTCGCTCAAAATTCTTTTAACACTATCTAGTACCCCTAATACTACGTTCATAACTTCAAACATACCTACTGACAAAATCTGTCATTCAAAAACTAACCTTACTCCACAGCAATAACTATCATTTTCGCACGTCAAGCTGTATGCAAACAATAATTATTTGCTGACATACTTGTAAAGTGTCAATTGATCTACAAACGGGGACGGTTGTAGAACTGTTAAAATAGACTTTGAAAAATTCAAGGCAATTCTCGTAACATAACATCATTGTCACCATCATCCTGACCGTTATCTCAATTGATAAGTGTTCGGCGAAATATATTGCAGTATGTCTTCTTGCATGTTAAGCGGTTTGTCCCGGCTGTCATTCGTGGATCTTTGACAGTCGTTACGGGTAGTCGGAAGCCCGAAAGTCTGACATCCAGTCTTACCAAGGGGTATCGTATTACCCAGTAACTGGGTTGTGGAGGTCTGATAGGCAGTCGTTCCATGTAAAATACTGGTATTCAGCTGCATTCGGTTAGACTGGAAGACAACATTTTTTTAAATTTTTGTCTGTCTGTCCGTTTGTTCCGGCTAATTTTTGAAACGGCTGGACCGATTTTGACGGGACTGTCACTTGCAGATAGCTGATGTAATAAGGAGTAACTTAGGCTACTTTTATTTTAGAAAAAGAATTGGGGTTCCGCGCAAAAAAAAAAAAACGTTTTCCGTCATGCAAGCGAACGAAGTCGCGGGCACAGCTAGTTTTTACAATAAAAAACCGTAATAATATACACACAATCATTATGATTTTTTGCCACATTATTCTACAAGCAATATACTAAAGCACTAGTGTTTTAATTTTTTAGTCCAAACAATAGATTTTTTGTAATAGATAAATTGATTCATATTTGCAATAAATTACCAGGGTTGTGTCATCGCGCTTCTCTTTCTTTTCTATGCAGTCCGACAAAGACCGCGCTTTAGGTCATAACTAGCAAAACATAGGTGAACTGTACAACTCTGCCAACCCTTTTGGAGAATGCAGTTGGCGTAACATTAACACAAATTGTGTTTCATGAAAGTTTTTTCACCTTTAGCCATAAAATTAACACGTCGGATACAAAATTCGCAATGCTGTGTTAGTTTAAAGTTTAACTGTCTCCCATCCGGATAACGGCCTCAACTATGAGCGCTTAACCTACTAACCGGCCGTGGGAAAGTGACATCACACTATTTAGGTATATAGGTACACATTGTACCTACACTGTACTCGTTACGAAAACGTCAAGCAATTTTCAAATACTTTCTTTCACCTTACTTTGGTCAATTAAGTATTCTGTGCCTAGGTATCAGACATAGTGTACTACCGTCAAACGGGGTGAATTGGGATGCAGGGGTGAATCGGGACAAAACTTTAAAAAGGATTTTAACATTAAAATAATATAGTTTGTGGCCAAAAAGAACCCTAATGTGTTTACTGTAATTTAATTAACGATTGCGTGCCCTTATTGACAACAAACTATATTATTTTAATGTTAAAATCCCTTTTAAGGATTTGTCCCGATTCACCCCGTTTGTAGGTAGCTTCTGCCCGCGACTTCGTCCGCGTGAAATTTCTTGTTTCCCGACCCACCCCGTCGTCGCCGTCGCATCGAATCGCCTGGCCGCGCAATTACTTTGTTTTCGCTTAGCGTTTTTTCTTTTTTTCTTTTTGCTCGGCTCCTAAGAGTCCTAGCGTGATGCTATATAGCCTATAGCCTTCCTCAAGAATTAGGCTATCAAATGCAAGAAGAATTTTTCAAATCCGACTGGTAGTTCCAGGGATTAGCACGTTCAAACAAACAAGCTCTCCAGTTTTATAATATTACTAGCTGCGTCCCGCGGTTTCACCCACATAAGTGTCGATCCAGTGGGAATATCGGGATAAAAAGTAGCCTATATGTTAATCCAGGGTGTCAGCTACCTCCATACAAAATTTTACCAAAATTGGTCCAGCCGTTTGAGCGTGAGGAAGTAACAAACGTATAAACACACACACTCTCACAAACTTTCGCCTTTATAATATTAGTGCGATAAGTATAGATAAACAAGTTATATGATCACAGTATGCACCACAACATTTATCGGTAAATATAAGCAAAATGCAAATAAGTACATAAAAAAGTCACGAAGTGAGCATTATGCGTGGGGCACACACACTAAAATGTAATTGACAGGCTTATTTTGATATATCGAGGTAGGCACTGCTTATATGCCTATATGCAATGCACGCCACTGCAACCAACACCCACCCATCAAAATCCAAACCTTAAGAACAGACGCTTAACCTGCGTGGGAACATAGGAACATAACCACGTATCAATGATTGCATTAGAAACTAGGTGGAAGTCAGGAGAAAGTGGCAACTGACAGACAAACATGACAGGTGACAAACAACGGTTTAACGACACGAATTACTGGGCTCACTCTAGGCGCCATCTTTCTTTATACAGACGATAGAAATCTATTTGTTTTTATTTCATTCTCACGTTTATTTCCGCGGGAAATGCTTGGGGATCATTAATCGATCAAATACATCATTGTCGTCTAGCCTTTTCCTAGCTATGTCGGGGTCGGCTTTCGGTCTAACCAGATGCAGCTGAATACCAGTATTTTATTTATTTACTAGCTTCTGCCCGCGACTTCGTCCGCGTGAAATTCGTACTTTCCTCTAAAAGTTTCGAAAATGAATGTTGGTATGATCTTTATAATTAACTTAAATAAATAAGTATGCGGGCCAATTTTTAAGTTTATAGAACAAAGGAATCAGATTTTTCAAAGAAACTATCCCCGCTTTTCACCCCCACAGGGGTAGAATTTTGAAAAATCGTTTAATATGTGTTCATAACTTGACTCAAAGTTTATTTATACCAATTTTCGAGCTAATCAAGCCACGCAGTAAAATCCTCCCCTTTAAAATTAACTACCTCTTTTCATACAGTTAGGGGTAGATTTTCGAAAAACCCTGATACACGTTATTAATTATTTTTAGTCCTTAGTATAAATATTGAGTTCCAAGTTAATCGGACAGGGCGTTAAAATTCTTCCATACTTATTTAACACCCCCCCATTACCTCTTTAGGGGGTATTTTAGAAAAACGAAAAATTCCAAATTTCATAATTTACTTAGATAAGTATTCGTGCCAAGTTTCAAGGTTATTAACTCAATAAATAAGATTCTTCATACAAACAAAATCCCCCCTTTTCACCCTCTTAAAGGTTGAATTTCCAAAAACCCCTTCTTATTCGATACCTACTCTGCACGAAGAACACAACCTCCAAAACTCATGTCCCTAGGACCAGCAGTTTAGACTGTGCGTTGATATTTCAGTCAGTTCGTTCATCCTCCTTTGGGGGAGAAATTATCAAAAACGCTGAGACACGTATAAATTAATTATCAATCGTTAGCCTAAATACAAAATTTGAAGACCCTAACTTTTAAACTGACGGACTTTCATACACAACTTTATCCCCCTTTTTAACCCTTTGGGGTTGGTATTATCAAAAACGCTGAGACACGTATAAATTAATTTTTAGTCGTCAGCCTAAACACAAAATTTGAAGATCCTAACTTTAAAACTGACGGACTTTCATCCCCTATTTAACTCCCTTAGGGGTTGAATTTAAAAAATCCTTCCTAATTCCTTGTCTACATTATAAAGGGAACCATTGTGTAAAATTTTAAAATAAATACCTATAACTACCTACTTTAATTAATAAAAGTACCTACGCTTAATAATTTTTAATTTGAACGAATATTTAAACACTACCAAAACAACTCATACCTATTTTACAAAATAACAACAAAAGAAATTCAAATAAACAATTTAAAGACTAAAAGTCGCGCTGATAAGCACGGTTTCTCAATATCAATTTTATTGTCTGTCAATAAGGTCGAACGCTCTGAACGCATCAACAGCCAAATATTGAATGAAGCTCGCTCTGACGCTCTCGGACCTCCCGCCTTTTTATACACTACCGCGACCAGTGTCGAGCGCGGCAACCGTTACACAAATATAATCCTTATAGCATGATTCAGACGTGTGACAGCGCGATGGCTTATTTCATGTATAAGTTTGGTGTTTCTATACCGATTTCTATGATTCTTTTTTTATTGAATAGGTAATAATGTTAACTTTTTTAAATTTGGGATGAGTGAGATTATTATAAACGTAAGAGTAAACAAATATAATCAGAATGCTCCGAACTGCTAAGCTATCAGGAGTTACACGTGTTATTGTGAGTCAACCATAAAAGATAGACATATGCTGTTGCGGGATATTTTTTAGACAATTTTATCTAGAATATTTCCGTCATACATGATTTCTATGTAACTTTAACCATTAAGGCTGCACACGTGACGGAAGCTTAAAAAATGGAGTAACTTCTCCCGTTTTACCAACATTTCCCTTCACTACTCTGCTCCTATTGATTGTAGCGTGATGAAAAGTATACTATAACCTGCCCAGGAGTATGAAGAATAATTGTACCAAGTTTCGTTAAAATCCGTCCAGTAGTTTTTGTTTCTATAAGGAACATACAGACCGACAGACAGACAGACAGACAGACAGACAGACAGACAGACAGACAGACAAAAATTTTACTAATTGCATTTTTGGCATCAGTATCGATCACTAATCACCCCCTGATAGTTATTTTGAAAATATATTTCATGTACAGAATTGACCTCTCTACAGATTTATTATAAGTATAGATTAAAACTTTATGCACAAGTAAAAAAAATACTGTACAAAGGCGGACTTAATGCCTGAGGCATTTTCTACCAGTCAACTTTAGGGTGATGCAGAGACAAAAACATGGCAGGTGCAACATACAGGATAAGTAGCTAGGAAATGACTATAACATACAAGAATATATACATAGATACATACATACAAATAAACCAAATGAACTTTAAAGGGAAAAATTATCGGTAGAGGAGAAAACGAATCCAGCAAATCAGCGCTGGGATGTTACGGCCAACATCTGCCGAATATGTTCACGTGCCTTCACTTTAAAAGATAACCGACTGGTTGCCGTCCTGACGTTCAGAGGGAGCGCATTCCATAGAAAGACCGCCTGGACAAAGAAAGAAGAATGAATGAAAACAGAACGGTGAGAAGGACATCGTAGAAGGCGATTATGGGTGGAACGAAGGTTTTTAGCATGGGCAGAGCATAAATATTGAATTTGGGAAGTCATGTAAGAAGGAGCAGTGGGTTTGTCAAGAATAGAGAACAACGTAGTCAGCGCCCTCAACTTTTACATTTAAAAATTTTATATGGAGAGCAGTATCGAGATTTAAAGCCGAGTTTCCACTACTTGTGAAGGCTGTCTATGTCACGGTTTGAAATTAAATGAGATTTATAGTTAGCGCTACGAAAGATGAGACTTGACTCCACCTCCCGCGCTCTTTCCGCCGCCGCTATGACGTCCGGTCCCGTCCGGCGCTCAGACCTCATACCGCTAGAGACCTAAAATCGTGTACTGCGCAAGTAAAACCACGTGGTGGGTCAAGTCTCATCTTTCGTGACACGCATTGTACGTTGTCTGAGCCCCAGTTCCGTATTATTCCCCGCCAAATCTTACCACGTGCAAACCACGTCAATATCGTGTCTTGATAACGGCAAGGAATCAAAATGTCAACCGTACGCACACCATGTAATTTGACAGTACAAACCACGCCATTGTGCCATAGAGAATGCGTTAATAGCAGAAGACCAATTCTCGTAACTTAAAACGTTCAAAATCTAGTCGCAGTCTCATCTCGGCGACAAACAAATGTCAAAAACTTGTCAAAATGTAGGGAAATTAGGGGTATTTTTGACAGATTGAGACTGAGATCAGACTGTAAACGTTCTTAAAATTACCGAGAATTGCCCCAATCACAACATCAGATGTTGTGATTAACTAAGGAATTGACGTGGTTTCGAAGTAAAGAATCGTTAAGTGTTCATTGGGAATTAGAGCCCTGACGAAGCCTAGAATAGCCTTTGATGAGGACTCGTGGCTAACAGTGAACTAATAACAGCTGGCACAACCACACCACAACATAATGCTGTAGTTCTTTTGGAAAGGGCTATAATAGAGAGATAGAGAGAAAACAACTTTTAAAGCCATAATTTTTAGGAATGCGTGAAGAAGCCTCCTCGTGTAGCGCAGTTTGTTCCGCCAGTTAGTTCGCAATAAACGTTTTGACTTTGACTTTGTTACTCAACTGAACGCTCGCACTCGGCGCATCCTGGACAGTCACACCCAACACCTTATTTGACTGGTCAATTCTTCCCTTGCGGTGGTAGGGCTAACGCCCGCCTGGTTTGTGACTCCCAGCGGAGTCCGCCGTCAAGCAGACTGCTATGTTTCGTCGATGCGTGGGAGTTCCAGTGCCTTAGGCATCTTCTGGGCACGCTCGTTCCACCATAGACTATAATAACAGTTTCTCATATTGGCAAGAAGTAAATAAGCATAGCTCATGCCGTGGTAAACATATTAGTAAGTCAACAAGCAGGTAGCGGGGTTACCTGTCCAGGGGACACACGTACATTTAAGTATCCATAATATCGCTACACTCGAAGTCGTGGACGAGTATCTACCTAAGACAAACTGTCCAATTAGGTAGGTCCAACTTCGAGAAAGAGGTCAATCGTCGAATCCGACACGGCTGGGCAGCGTTCGGGAAGCTACACAATATCTCCTTGTCCCACATACCGCAGTGTCTCAAAACGAAAGTCTTTGACTACTGTGTTGCCAGTGATGACATATGGCACTGAAACGTGGTCGCTCACAATGGGCCTTATTAGAAGGCTAAGTCACCCAACGTAGCGTTGGAAGGCCTCCCACAAGGTGGACCGACGACCTTGTGAAGACCGCAGGAACCCGTTAGATGCGAGAAGCACAGAACCAGTCGAAGTGGAGGTGCTTGGGGGAGACCTATGTCCAGCAGTGGACGTCTTTCGTAGTATCGCTACTCGTCAAGGCTTTAAACATCAACAGAATCTGTTCCATTCCACGTTAAACCGAGTCGAGTGGAAGCCAATCCACTAAGGAATGTAAACAAACATTGTGCAGACTAAAATTGGAAATTATGCCCGCCTTTAATACTGTAAGCATGTTCAATAAATGCTATGTTTACTGGCTAAAAATAGTGCACTCTTTACAATGCTCAATCATTGCGTGTGACTGTAGGGTACTGACGATTAATAAAGAAGTATGGAAGAAAAATACATGTTGCGCCGACCACAAATAAATTGGGAGATGATGTGTGTAACTGTAGGAAGGAACACACCTACGAGTGGCTATCAGTGGCGTGCATTGGTTTTCAGAATAGGTAGGCACTAGGCCGGGTCTAGTATAGGCAAACGCGGTCACTAATCAGAAAAAAGTGAGGTCAAAAGTGTGGTTATTTGAGTAGGCATGCCTACTTAAGGGTGATACATTGCGAAGGTCGAACGTCATGGTATTACGCGTGAGACGTACGTATTTTTAATTTTGTCGTATTAACTTGAACGAGTAAAGACCAATGACAATGTGCGAATAGTACGGGAGCCGAGTAGGCCGTCCGGCGACTGCCTACTGCCGCGCGTGTTTGTATGAAGATTTTGTTTTTTGTTAGGTATGATAATTTAGTGAGCTTCTTAAATGTGGGGCACTGGTGTAATTGACAGACTTATGTTGATATATCGAGGTAGGCACTGCTTATATGCCTATATGCAATGCACGCCACTGGTGGCTATAGTATCAGTATAGTTGATCTCGTAATTGCTTTATGACCCTAAGGCCGTTTGCAAATAGCGCCGCGCGGCGTGGCGGTGGACAAACGGTCTTAGGTTGAATGTCACCAGCACGCCATACAACGAACGGGTCTACGAGTATGTGACATAAAGATAGTTTCAACCGTTGTGAAGTTTTAATTTACTGGCGAATATCGGGATAAAAACTATCCTATGTCCTTTCTCGGGCTTCAAACTATCTCTATGCCGAATTTCATCTAATTCGGTTCAGCGGTTTAAGTGCGAAGAGGTAACAGAAAGACACACTTTCGCATTATAATATTAGTAAGTATGCATTTTTGACAAACTGTTAAAGCCCAGTTTACTACTACTTTGATGACATTTATTATTTCTGAATATTTCTCACTGAATCAGCAATGCTTATAACTTATTAATGCTTACCACCATCAATATGTTATAAGAATGGCTGAATCTACAAAGAGAAGAAGCTTCAGTTCGTTGGTAGACTCCTCCACAGAATAAAATATACCTATAGTTTAGCATGCACGAACGCACGATAAACAACTAAACTACAACGTCATAAGCCGCAAAGGAGCATATAACTAATTGTTAACTTGTGCACGTTATTATCACTAACCTTGAGGTCGTATTAGCCAGACCTTGTCCATAATATTAAGGTCAATTACCACCTGCGATAACGCTCATACTAGAGCTATCCGGGTTTACGCATGAAATATGGATTTAAACTTGTGATGGGATCGAAACAGATGCAAGCAGAAGATAGAAAGAGCTAGGCTATAAACACAAAGGGACGTTTACAACTGTGTAGCGTTGGTAGAAAAATATGGCAGAAGAATCCTATTGCGGGAAAGATACCTGTGATCCTGGGAGCTAAGTTTTTTAGTAAGGTAAAGAAAGGAGTTGCCCGAAGAACAAACACTGAAGTGTTTCAACGTTGCATTGTACTAGGTGTCAAACTCAGAGACCGCATTAGGAACACTAAACTTCGTTCCAAAACACAAATAGGGGTCGCTGGTCCTGCAGCTGCTGGACTAAAGTGGAACTGGGCTGGCTACATCTGTCGCATGTCGGAGCAGCAATACGCAAATAATCATTGAATCCCAAATAGCAGAAAACGATTACGCGACAGGCCCAGAAAGAGATGGCGGGATGAGCTGGACTCCTTACGTAACATCTAGTTAGGATTAACTTGTCTTTTAGAGTTCTATTGATGACTTTAAACCACGAATCAAATTTTGATCACCATATACCCTAATACTGACTTGCAAATTGCAAAAAAACGTAAGAATATTTGAATTTCGCGGGCTACCTGAAGCATTCACCTTAAAGGATTGGCCCGCAATCGCAGTAGACCGGTAAAAATGGAAAGAGGGAAGGGAGGCTTTTGCCCTGACATGAAACAACACAGGCTTATATAAAATATACTAGGATGTTCTTCTGAATGGGGTGGAGCTAACAGAAAACAATTGCAAAGCATAATCATGCACCCAGAACAAAGAATTCTACAGTTGTTCAAGACATTTCAGAATGTAGGTTTATTAGTATAATCACAATACGTACGTGAGCAAACGTGTCGATTAATGCTCTTCTCCGAAGAGATCTTTGTCTTGCAATGGGATTATGATACCGCGTATTAACTGTTTTCTTTTTTATATCCGTCTATTCATCTCCGATAGTCCAAAACCGATACGGCATTTAAGGATTAGGTATATATTCTATAGAGGGTGTGAAGTTGTAAGTGTAGCATAATCAGCCCATACTGTTCCCACTGCTGGGACACAGATCTCCTACCTTAGAAAGGGAGTGGGCTATAATCTACCACAGGGCCCAGTGCGGGTTGGTAGATGTCACATGTCCTTGAATTTTTGATTCTAGGACATTTTGGTTTACTCACAATGTTTTCCTTCACCGTTTTGAGAACAGTCGTGATGAAATTATTTACACAATAATTATAAAGCGCCAGCCTGGGTTCGAACTCAGGACCTACAACTCGTAAGTCGGAGCCGTTACCACTGGGCGACTACCACTACAGCTCAGCAGCACAGCAGTTGAATAATCTTTCGAAAATCAACCCCTGAGGGAAAACGAGGGACTGATGGGGGCCAAAGTATGCGAACGATCTGCAGTGAATCACTGATTACTGTTATTAGATAATATAGCGGTACAAGCTGCGCCCCGCGATTTCACCCGCATAAGTGTCAATCCCGTAGGAATATCGGGATAGAACTATCCTATGTCCTTCCCCGGGATGCCATCTATCTCTCTGCCTTTTATCGAAATCCGTTCAGTGGTTTAGGCGTGAAAAGGTAACATACAGACAGACAGACAGAATTACTTTCGAATTTATAATATTAGTATGGAAGTATGGATGAGGAACAGGATGTAAAGTTCACTCATCCTCCATAGACAAAGGAGGATCCGACCTGACGGGTGTTTTGTGTCGACGATTGAAGTCGGGACGTTGTATATGCGCTAGATGCGCGGTAAACTTTACTTGTGCGATGCAGGATTCTGCGTGACGTCAGTGTGATGCGTAAATCACATGTGGCGATATAGATGCCGCCTCATCAAAATCAAACTCTTTATCCTTAATAAGTACGTACAGGAAGTACAAGAAACCTGATGACTCATGTTCTCAGTTCCCACCGTCGCGCTCGACTGCAGCGGGTACAGTTCCAACTGGCGACCCGTGTCGTCTCACTTCTTTATGCATCGATAACTTTATGTGATCGGACTTTGGATTTCAGATTCAAACTTAGGACGAATGGGGTTAAAAACTGAAAGTTCGCCATAAGTGGCAGCACTGGCAAACAGACATTGTTTTGTTTATGTTTACTTTTGTGTCGAACAACAAATTAAACGATGGAGTGTAGCACTATTGAAGGACGAGCTAAGGAAAAGGGAAGCGTCTGCCACCGGTAAAAACGCAGGTTTAGTGGAAAAGATAATTAATTATGAACGTTTTATAACTTAAGTTTGTCTTGCGTTTGTTAAGTTGATGTTAATTTTTTGGTGAAGACTGGAGGAGGCGTACGACGGTAATAACCTGATCGGAGTTTTAAACCAACTCGAGGACGATTTACCTCACTGAAAAACTTCAGATATGTAACTAAAAAAACAGAAATTTGAATCCTGGGTGAATCTTGTCATTTTGGAAGTAGTTGACTTCGGCGTCTGGATTAGTGTACGGTTATTGTAAGTTACCGACATAGCAGGGCTAACCACGTTCGTCGAAGGACCGATGGCCGGGGGAGTAGACGTGAGACCGCGCATGTCATGCCATGCTGCATGTGGCGCAGCCTGAGAGCCTATGTCCAGCAGTGGGCCGAGATGTGGTGAGTTAATTGATACATCGACTCGGCTCTTGAACGCGGTTTAGACGTGCTGATCGCGTTGTACCCTTGGCGTAATCCGCCATTTTGTATTTAAACTTCAAAACATCTCTAGGCATTAGCTCGGAAGTCAAAGGCCTTGGTGCGAGGAAGAAAATGGATGACCGTTAGAATTACACCCATCACCATCATCATCTACAGATGTATGTACAGATGGTCAACCATCCACGGACCAACCGCGGCAAGCGTAGCTTAACCTGATCGATCGACCTGTGTGGCATTTATTATTCAGCCACGGGCCCATATTATTAATATTACTACCTCGTTGTCTAGTGGTCGCAACTCGCAAGCGCTACTGCAGAGCATGAACATAAGGTCGATTTCCAGGTCGGGCTAAATTTATTATTGGGTTTTTCTATCTGAAATTTCTCAGTTGCAGCTCGTAGTCTGGATTTATGCCCAGTTGAAGGCATTAGGCTCGTCCCCTATGTTTTTTTTGCCGTTAATTTCCCACTGCTGGGCACAGGCCTCCCTACTATCTTTCCACCTCTCTCTGTGCAGAGCTGCCAAGGACCAATCTTTATCAAAGGAGTCCAGCTCATCCCACCATCTCCGTCTGAACCTGGCCGCGATGTCGTTTGCCATAAGCGACCCACTGGGTCGTCCACTATTGCATGAGACTTAAACAAAACTGGCGGAATTTGGGTGTACTATAGGTAGACCTCTACCAACCCCTCGGGATCACAAAACGTGATATTATGAATGTCAACTCAATGGTGCAGATGAGACCATACTATGAATGCGGTTTCGTTTGCAACATTCTCAATGTTGCATATGAGACCATACTATCAATGCAGTTTCATTTGCACCATTAATGGTGCAAACGAAACTAATTAGCCTGCTCTGCACCATTGATGGTGCAGGTCAATGGTGCAAACGGGAAAAATATGGTGAAGTAGTTGTATTAATGGTGCAAACGAAACTAATTAGTCTCCTCTGCACCATTGATGGTGCAGGTCAATGGAGCATACGGTACAACGGGGAAGGTTATGGATAATTCAAATAGCCTCCTGAGAAACTGGGACAGCGTCAGTGTTGCATGCACCCCTTATTATTAAAATAGGAGCACTAAAATAGCCTTTACGAAGACCTATACTTAATCAAGTGTAAGTGGAGCGCACGCACCCCGAGCAGTCAGCCCTGCTATGTAATACCTATTTTTACCACGGCATGAGCTGCTTTTACGAGGGGTTCGAGGCTAAATAATAACAGCCACACGGGTTTATATCGAAGGTTAGTCTACTATTCGATTGACCCGAGAAGCGTTAATCAGCCTATAATGTTCCCACTGCTGGGACACAGGCCTCCTCTCTTCATGAGGGAGTGGACTGTAATCCAGTGGCGTGCATTAATTTTCGGAATAGGTAGGCACTAGGCCGGGTCTAGTCTAGGCAAACGCGGTCACTAGACAGAAAAGAAAAGTGGGGTCAAAAGTGCGGTTATTCGGTCGAACCGACGTTCGACCTTCGCAATTTAGCCTACTCAAATAACCGCACTTCAAAAATAATACGTAAGTCTCACGCGTAATAGCACGACTGCTACTACGCGTGAGACTTACGTATTTTTAATTTTGTCGTATTAACTTGAACGAGTAAAGACCAATGACAATGTGCGAATCGTATAGTGCCTGCCTGGGTTCGAACTCATGACCTTACAACTCGTAAGTCGAAGCCGATACCACTGGTCCGCCACTGCTGTGTTCTTGTGCGTATTATATATCCACGAGCCCCTTGGCTAGGGATTATGCAACGAAAAAGTTTGTTTTGAAACTTCGAACCTTGAGCAGCACCCTAATTGCGTAACACTATTGATCTCAATCTGAATCATTTTGACGGATATTGCTAATCCATTGCTTCATATGTTCGCAATTTTTTTTCTGCTCAACAACGTAAATAACGCAATGAATGTTGTTGAACTGTCAAAATGAAACCCATTGCTACTGATAGTGTGTACGCAATTGCTCCGCGGGTCTTAAATAAATCCGAGTACCTATTACCTACATAATATGTAAGTAAAACTACGTCATAATAACTATGTAATGATTCGATGACGTCTCTAAACCTGAATATACCATTTTCCTTATAAGTAAATCCATACTAATATTATAAATTCAAAAGTAACTCTGTCTGTCTGTCTGTGTGTTACCTTTTCATGCCTAAACCGCTGAACCGATTTAGATGAAATTTGGTATAGAGATAGTTTGAGTCCCGGGAAAGGACATAGGATATTTTTTACCCCTATATCCCCACGGGATCGAGACTTATGCGGGTGAAACCGCGGGGCGCAGCTAGTAAATTAATAAACTAAGCAATTTTTAATACTTATTGCGGTCACACGTCAGAGATACTGTTCGCTGAATCGAAGGCATTTTACGAAATTCAACCTTTGAACATGGCGTGTTAGTAAGTATGAATTAACATCAGGTGGTTGTGGCCAAGTAATAACAACCGCACGGGTCGATAGACCAGGTTAAGCTACGCTTGCCGCAGTTGGTCCGTGGATGGATGACCATCTTTACTTATCAAGACTATTCAAGACCAAGACTCCGTGTCTCGGAAAGCACGTGAAGCAGTTGGTTCTGGCTGTCATTCGTTGATCTTTGGCAGTCGTTAAGGGTCGTCAGTAGACCGAAAGTCTGACAACCAGTCTCACCAAGGGGTATCGTATTATCCAGTAACTGGGTTGTGGAGGTCAGATAGACAGTCGCTCCATGTAAAATACTGGTATTCAGCTGCATCCGGTTAGACTGGATGCCGACGCCAACATAGTTGGGAAAAGGCTGGGCAGATGAGTTCTTTATGTTTCACTGGCTTCTGCCCGCGTAAAATTTCTTATACCTTCGACCCATCGCATCGCATCGTCTGCCCGCGCTATTACTTCTTCCAATACCAAACCATAGGGGCAATTCTCGTAATTTTAAGAACGTTCACAGTCTGATCTCAGCCGTTATCTGTCAAAAAATACCTCTAATTACCCTACATTTTGACAAGTTTTTGATATTTGTTTGTCGCCGAGATGAGACTGCGACCAGATTTTGAACGTTTTAAATTACGAGAATTGGCCTTCAGGTCTCTTGTCTAAAAATTCGGAAAAAAAAGCACAGTTTACTGTGACAAAAGGCACCGTAACCAAACCACTTACATCTGTTAAAAATGAAACAAAGAACTGTTTACAAATAAAACCAGGTTATTCATGAGTCTATATCAGCTGATAAGAAATAAGAGTAGATAAGGGCACTTATCCTGTAATCACTAAGTATTCTTTGATTTCCGTACATCGACCTCATTAAACCTTTTTAGATTATTAGTTTTAGTTCTTTATATTATGTTTAAATTGTAAATAATATGTTATTACAATTATAGATTTGTAAAATGACCGCATTGTCTTATTGGGTACAATCAACAAAAGAGATAAGTATGCAGGATCGTCGGATATAGTTGAAGTTTAGTAAGAAACCGATGGATGTTGTCGACTGAAATTTAATTTGATAAAAGAGCTGTTTGTTTTCTATTAATAAAATTAAATTTTACGGAATACGAAACGCCCGTAAGTTCGGACGAAACTACGGATTTCGCGCTTGGCAGTAGACCCCTAGTACCTCATGGTCAGCAGTAACGTAGATTGTGCAAATAACAAAAGAAAACATCATCAACTCAACTCTTTAACTAAGATAAACAAACAGATGAGAATGCATCGTAACAGTACATAATTACATATTATGCTAAGAGCAACGCTCTCTGACTCAGTCCTAACACATCGAACAAAAATGTTTACTCTATGAATACAGCTTGTCTGATCATCTGTTCGGAACAGGGGACATGAATCAAGCGTTCTTTTGTTTCTAAAGTTACTATAGAACTCCACCTCCTATGACCCATTTTTTTTGTGGATGGGTTATCATCAAATGACTCCTCCCGCTCTGGGTGGAGCGGGAGTGTCAGACTCTTACCGACTAAAACCTACCCGTGTTCCTTCCTTAGCCGTTTATGTTCCGGGGTAGCGGTAACCCTTTCGGACAATCCTGCTACCCCGGCAGGCTTCGGCCCTAACGGGCCCTTTCCTTTATGCTGACATATCTTTGGCGCGCGTGGAACACATACGCGCCGTCCGGCACGGGCCTGGTCCTGATCCGACGGTGAGCTAACCTCCTATGACCCTTACATACGCCTTCTGTTTCGTTTACGTTCATCTTCATACATCTAAAGGCCAACTCGTAATTAAAAACGTTCAAAAACTAGTCGCAATCTCATCTTCATCGACAATCAATGTCAAAACTTAAACTCAAAGGTTCAATTTTAATTCAATTTAAGTAATCTTTTGCCAAATCTTAACTTTTGTTTTTTCAGTCAAAATCCCAAGAGCATGAGGTTTTGCTCGGGTTTTGGTTAATTAGTATAGATTAGTAAGAAATCAGTTCTGAACTGGGCCTTTTTGGCGCAGCCGTGAGGCACACTTTCCTGCTAATTTCTTACATCGGACTTTACACTTTTTTAATTTGTTTTTTCTGATGTATGTATCTGGTATATTGTGTGTCGTTTAGTCTGTGCTAAATAAATGTATTTGATTTCTTTCTTCTGATGACTTAACTGCAGATGCAGACCAAGGTTTAAATTACTCTCAAAAGTTGTTTATTCTTTTTATTGTGTGTGTTATCTGTGTTTTTTAATACATAATATACATTGAAAGGAACTTCGTTAATACCCGTTATTCGGGTCTCTTACGACATCTCTCAACTTTTCGAAACATTTTGTACTATCACTCTGAAAAAGGGCTATTACAAAAAAAAAATTATGCAAAATTGTCTAAGGGGCCGCTGAGAGTTCGCATCGTCCCCTGGTACGCCTTCCAAAGGTCCGGGACCCCAAAGCCCCGAGTAATGTCAAAGAAAAATAATAATAAAAAAAATATTTGTTAATAATAGCACTCACCTCGTCTTTCTCGATCCGCAAATCCTCCATACTCTTGCTATTCTTCAACGTATTCAACGTTCCGTACGTGTTACGTCTCACAAACTTCATATGCTCATCCTCATGGGGCACATCATAAATAGGTTCATCATTTTCAAGGTAAAACTTAGAATTTTTCACAACACATTCACAGTTAAGATGGCATTTGAATCGGCCATCTTTGTCTTCGTTAATTTTACATTTTAAACACTTTTTATCATCCGATTGATTCGGATCAGTATTTTCACTGCAGCACGCACAGCATATGTTAGAATCCTCGTTGGCTTTTAGCCTTGTGTAAGGAAGACTTGACGTAGAGTTGTTTGTTATGGCACAGTTCAAGGAATTCAGGCAACGGGAGATAGGATCGGGGTTTTGGTTAGGTAGTAACGTACGGTTGGTGATATCCAGAATCTCCGTACATAAGTAGTGTATTTCTTTTGGTTTTTTTGGTGATTCTGTAGTCCCTTCACGCTTTTGAAGTACTTTTTCGAGCTTTTCAAGCATTCTTTTAGCTTCCTTCTTTTGTTGTTCAGTGTTTTCTGGTATTGTTGGGACTTTGAAGATTCGTGGAGGTTTTGCAGGTGGTGGACCAGCAGGGAGCGGTTGCTTTAAAGCCTTTTTCAGTGTGTCTGTTAGTTTTAAATGAGGGTTCTTACGTTCTAGACGTATTGTTTCACTGGAATCACAGAATTCGTCCATTGCCTGAAGGTTTGTTAAATGAGTTTTTTCCGGAGACTTCTCGAATTGGGACATGAGACGTTTAATCCTGCCAGTTTTGTCCTCTTCTACGTTTTCAGTCTCAGAACTAACACCGCTGTCTGTCATGGTTTCCTGTTTCTCATTTTCTTTTCTCTTCGGTTTGACAATGGTGGCATACTGGTCTAGGATATGTTGAGGAACCTCAGAATCTGGTATTGAATCAAATTTACTTTCAATCTCACTCACTTGCCCAACAATGTCAGCATATTCCGTTTGTGGAACAAAATTCTCTTTTTTCATCTGTTCTTCCAAAAAGTTTCCAAGCCTTTTCAGTCTGTCTTTGCTCAATTTTCTCTCCATTTTGAATGAAAAATCGCTGGTTTCTGACCTGCCGTTGCAACTGCCGTGTCGTTTGGGGCTATTCACAATTTTTTGACTCTTGTCACAACGAAATGCATGGCTCCTATGCAATTTCTTGCCCGGGTCACTGCTTTGTCGTGATAGAGAATTTTTTGTGTCACTAGCACTCCTTTTCACATCGCTTTTATTGTATAAATAACTGGAGTTTGGTTTAGGCGTCCATTCGTCACTGGCCTCTGATTCATTCCCGATATTATCCTGTTTATATGATAGCTCGAAATCGATATTTTCACTGTTTTCCTTCCCATAATTTGTAGTAAAAACATTCTTTTGTCTACACAATTGGGTTTCAACGCGCTTCGGAACGTTTTCACTGTTCAAATTCTCGAATTTACTTTTTATTTCTTGCACCCTGTTCTTTGCTGATATCATTTCGATGCATAGTACATGTTTATTGGCACTAATTATTTACTCACAACGATTTTTATAAGCTTTTAAGCTAAACACTTCCACTAAAACACTTTTAATACACCCATTTTGAAATTATAATAAAAGAATAAATAGTAACATGAAACAGACTGCTGTTGTTTTTTTTTTTTTTTCAAAACACAGTTCAAAGCACTGGCAGCTGTAATAACGGACTGATTATAAACTGTGTTATCTAAAAAATGCGCGTTGTAGTAGGAAGTTGCACGACACAGTAGTTTTAATTGCGAAAGTGGAACGTCAAGTCAATTGTTATTTTACTCGGTGTTAACTATTTTGAAACACAATACACTTGACAGAAAGTTTACATAAACAGTTCGTTCGTTCGACGAGGCCACGGCATGGTACATTTGGTATTGCCAGACGTAAGAAAAATCTACCCCGATTTAATTATCTTCGAAAAAGTGATAATATATTTTATCTCACTACACTGTTTTTGTATAAATAAATAGAATCGATAATAATTTTAAACTCAAATACTTGTCATAATTTTAGGGCATTTAGTAACTCTCAATTTATTTTAATCGTCCAAATTCCACTCTATCACTGCGTAAACTGTCAGTATTGCGCATTTAATAGTTGTGTTCTGTTTTTCCTTAACAACAGCTGTCCATATTAAAACAAAACTCTGATTCAGTAAAATGACTAACGTGGCTTTATATTATCATAGAAACACACACTTTGTAGTAATAATAATTCTATTGAGACGAAGAGACAAATCATTAATTAATTGAGTGGCATTGAAATGGCGGAAGTTTCGGTATAAATAATTTTCCCTGTTTATTTATATAATAGATGGTCATCTCATGAATGAAACAGTGACGAAGACATTTGAGAGTACAACAAAGACTCATTAGGCATTAGGTAATGGAAAAATCTTAAAAGTCTATGTGGGGAATGATATAATATATTGATTTAAATATGCTTACCGTTCCATCTGCAAGAGTATACTTTTCAGGAAAACGATATCGATACTGAATTATCTAATCATACTAAGATAAAGTTTTAAATTGTCTTTATCCCTAATGTAATCTTAACAATGAGTCAGTTCTACTAAGTAGAAATTCAACGTGTTAAAGAAGTTACAATATTTTTTAAAATAAAATCAACAGAATACGGTTAAGTTCTGAATTGAGCTACACGATTATTGACAAATACTTGCACTGACTGGATAGGTTCACTAAAATATGTGTGGTTATTTCCTCAAAAGACCATTTCAGACACTAATCTACATGGTCCTCACACGATTTGACCAACATTATGTCTGGACTTTAAAAGAGACTGTGACCTCTAAGTTTGTTTGTTTTTTTCTTAGGAAACACCTAACTCACCTGATTTCAAAGTCTTATTTATTTTTGACGTATAAAAGTTATTTTACAAACCTATTTACAGAAATTAAATCATTTACCATTTAATATTCCCGAAAAAAAAAAAAAACGGTGAGCTATGCGTCCCTTTCCTGTGTTACGATAAAATCTCCCCGAATTGGGAGATAATTTTGTGATCAAGATAACGAGCAGCTGAGATTCTTGAACCGGTCGGATATTCACAACAGAAGATACTTATTTTCAATCATGAATTACACATTACCTGAAAACTCTCAGTATGTACGAATAATAGTAAAATTGCAAGAATATTTCAAGAATATTTTTTGACTACGTTTGATTAAAATTATAACATGTTTTACAAAAGAGACTATATCATATCCGAACATATCCAATGGATGAGTCATTTGTTTTCAGCGACATCTATTGACGAGACGTAACAGGTACGGAACCTTACTGCCAATTTTTCCCGCTAGAGGAACGATTGGATGCCCCTGCTTTCCCCGAATCAAAGAGTATATACCTAATAATAATACGGGAGCCCCGAATGATTAGGCAGAGGAAGGAGAGGGATGAAACGCCAAAAGATATTAGAAAAAAAAGCCGAAATATTTTACCGCGCGCCTTTGACAGCTTGTTTTATAATACATGTTTAGGTGCTCTCATCTGCGCATCAGCTTAGCTATTCCTTATTCTGTTGTTGTTTATTTGTCCTTCTTGTACGAGTACAAAAACTTAGACAGTTGTTGTCAGTGTTAAGTTAAAGTCCAATGACGTATTTAAAAGGTGTTTAGCCTAAACAACTGATAAACATTGTTTTGTGGTAGTAAGGTTAATGTCTATTGAGATTGATTTATTAAACATAATGGTCGTAAAATTCCAAATATCAATTATTTGGAAGTTAGAAATTCGAAATAAACTATGTACATTGGAAATAGTGCCATCTAGCGGCAAGTAGCTGAACTTTTATCGTGTTCACTATTCATCGCTTTTAAAGGTTGCAATAACTCGAAATAGTTTGGTGTACTGCCAATAGATGCCGCTTGTTTAAAACGAGTTCAATTAAAAGAAAAGAGATTTCAAATTCATAGTTTGTGAAACATAATTATTTTGAATCTCATTCTCTTTTAACAAAACAATCAATCAGATGAATGGACCGATTTAAGCAAAAATGATCCAGCCCACACAAACCTCATTTCGAGATAATTGAGTTTAAAGTTTATTGCGGTATTTTTCTGGCTTGTGTTTTTAATTTTATGTTAGGTTAGGTATATAAATATTAATCTTTTTAATTTCAGGAAGACATTCAAAAAACCGGCCAAGAGCGTGTCGGGCCACGCTCAGTGTAGGGTTCCGTAGTTTCCCGTTCGTCACAATAAGTGTTCCCACGTACAATTCGATAATACCCGACCCAATGTAATAAGTACCTACAGCGCCATCTCTCGGGGAATTGGGTTACTAATTAGTACATAGACGTGCCAGAAGTTTTCGGTGGTAATTTTGGATTGCGAGAACCAATTTTAATCATTCTTTTTTTGTTTGAAAAAAGATACGTTCAGGACAATAAAATATGTAAACGAAGTTAAAAAAAAAATGCTTGCATATACGATTATACTACAAACTTAGTCCAGAAATGATTTTGTACAACTTTTGTCTTTTTTGTACAAAAACTGTTGTTTCTATCAAGTTGAAAATAATTTTCCTAGAAAGTCCTTATAAAGTTCTACTTTTCAGATTTTTTTCATATTTTCTAAACTTATGGTTCAAAAGTTAGAGGGGGGGGGGGGGGACACATTGTTTTTTACTTTTGGAGCGATTATTTCCGAAATTATTGACATTATCAAAAAATGACTTCAGTAAACCCATATTCATTTTTAAATACCTTTCCAACAATATATCACACGTTAGGGTTGAAATTAAAAAAAAAATCACTTCCCACTTTACATATAGGGGGGCTACCCTAAATAAACATTTTTTTCCAATTTTTATTTTACCACTTTGTCGGCGTGATTGATATACATATTGGTACCATATTTCAGCTTTCTAGTGCTAACGGTCACAGAGATTAAGCGAGGACGGACAGACGGACGGACGGACGGACAGACAGACATGGCGAAACTATAAGGGTTCCTAGTTGACTACGGAACCCTAAAAAATGTTAGCCCTAAATTGCCGCCCCTAAAATCTGCCGCCCTAGGCTCCAGCCTACTCAGCCTATTGGTAAATTCGCCACTGAATGGCCTGAGTTCAGCAGTGGACTGTTGTTGTAGGCTGATGATGATGACCAGAGGTCGGAGTAGGTAGATTGATTTAAGGTCGTTGACGTCAAACGTAGAGGATAATATGGATATGCCTCCAAAATACCGGAACTTCATATTTATTGTGATATTTGTTCCGGAATTTTGAAATTAGCACGAATTTGTGTTTAAGGTGAAAAACGTATTAATAATATCAATCTACGCTGTCAGTGTTAGCTAATGGTGAAATAAATCAGTATTTTATTTTATACAAAAATACCTTGTAATAGTTACACCGTATTTTGTCCCTTACTGTTGAATTAGAAATGACGCTTGACAGTATGAGACAAAACTTAGACAGGGCCTTTTGTTTCTTTATCTCATGTTCATCTATGTTCACAACGCATTGACCGCACGCAACGACCAATCAGAAGCAAGTATCCTGTATGACTCATTGGGTGTTCATATAATAAACGATTTTGTTAGCCTATCTGTATGTTTTTTATTTTATTTTATTCCATAATTCCAATCCCGGAACTTTTTCCGGTAGGTACTTCCCGCACATTATGGATAAAATGGCATGTCCATATTATCATATCTTGACGCAAGTATATAAAATCAATCTACCTACTCCGACCTCTGATGATGACATTTACTGCATCGTTATTTTATGCAAGTAAGTTGGTTCGTCTCCCTGGAGAGCATTTTTTGACACCGTAAATTCAAACCTTGCACCATAACTGCGTAACACTATCAACCTCGATATGAGTCACTAGCTGCGCCCCGCGGTTTCACCCGCATAAGTGTCGATCCCGTTTGAACATCGGGAATCGGGATAAAAGCTATCCTATGTCCTTCCCCGGGACTCAAACTATCTCTATACCAAATTTCATCTAAATCGGTTCATTGGTTTAGGCGTGAAAAGGTAACATACAGACAGACAGACAGAGTTACTTTCGAATTTATAATATTAGTAAGTATGGAAGTATGGATTTTGATGGATATTCCTAATCCATTGTGTCATATGTTCGAAAAATGTGTCTGCTCTACAACGTAAACAACGCAATGAATGTTGTTGAACTGTCAAAATCAGTGGCGTGCATTGGTTTTCAGAATAGGTAGGCACAAGGCCGGGTCTAGTCTAGGCAAACGCGGTCACTAATCTGAAAAAAAGTGAGGTCAAAAGTGTGGTTTTCGAGTAGGCATGCCTACTTAAGGGTGATAAATTGCGAAGGTCGAACGTCATGGTATTACGCGGGAGACGTACGTATTTTTAATTTTGTCGTATTAACTTGAACGAGTAAAGACCAATGACAATATGCGAATAGTACGGGAGCCGAGTAGGCCGTCCGGCGACTGCCTACTGCCGCGCGTGTTTCTATTAAGATTTTGTTTTTTGTTAGGTATGATAATTTAGTGAGTTTCTTAATTGTGGGGCACACACACTAAAATGTTATTGACAGGATTATGTTGATATATCAAGGTAGGCACTGCTTATTAGGGTTCCGTAGCCAAATGGCAAAAAACGGAACCCTTATGGATTCGTCATGTCTGTCTGTCTGTCTGTCTGTCTGTCTGTCTGTCTGTCTGTCTGTCCGTCCGTCCGTATGTCACAGCCACTTTTTTCCGAAACTATAAGAACTATACTGTTGAAACTTGGTAAGTAGATGTATTCTGTGAACCGCAGTAAGATTTTCACACAAAAATAGAAAAAAAACAATAAATTTTGGGGTTCCCCATACTTACAACTGAAACTCCAAAAATTTTTTTTCATCAAACCTGTACGTGTGGGGTATCTATGGATAGGTCTTCAAAAATGATATTGAGGTTTCTAATATCATTTTTTTCTGAACTGAATAGTTTGCGCGAGAGACACTTCCAAAGTGGTAAAATGTGTGTCCCCCCCCCTCTAACTTCTAAAATAAGAGAATGATAAAATTAAAAAAATATATATAATGTACATTACCATGTAAACTACCAGCGAAAATTGGTTTGAACGAGATCTAGTAAGTAGTTTTTTTTGAATACGTCATAAATCGAAAACCGCAATTTACCTTTCACAAAGTTACAACGAACTACAAGAACTTTTATATTATGTTACTTGCTGCTACGGAACCCTTCATGGGCGAGTCCGACTCGCGCTTGGCCGGTTTTATGCCTATATGCAATGCACGCCACTGGTCAAAATGAAACCCAATGCTACTGATAATGTGTTACGCGATTACCACGCTGGTGCCATCATTTTCATGATAGCTGTCACTTGCCGTTATGTGCCGACCACGGTTTTTCTTAGGAAACCGTTGCTTTTGATTATCTTGGGTTTTATGGCTGCCCCAAAACACAGTATAATTAAGTTCATTATACTTTGTCCTGTGAGGGGCTTGTGGCTCAGTAATAACAGCCGCACGGGTGTATCGATCAGGTTAAGCTACGCTTGCCGCGGTTGGTCCGTGGATGGGTGACTGCCGTTATATACCAAGACCCCTCCGTGTCTCGGAAAGCAAGTTAAGCCGTTGGTCCCGGCTGTCATTCGTGGATCTTTGACCGTCGTTACGGGTCATCAGAAGCCCGAAAATCTGACAACCAGTCTTACTAACGGGTATCGTATTACCCAGTAACTGGGTTGTGGAGGTCTGATAGGCAGTCGCTCCATGTAAAATACTGGTATTCAGCTGCATCCGGTTAGACTTGAAGCCGACCCCAACATAGTTGGGAAAAGGCTAGGCAGATGATGATGTGTCCTCTTATAAATTGTAGGTCGTAGGTTCGAACGCAGATAGGCGCTTTACTTTGTGTAAATTATTTCATCACCACTACTCTCAAAACGGTGAAGAAAAACATCGTGAGGAAACCGGCATGTCCTAGAACCAAAAATTCGAAGACATGTGACATCTACCAACCCGCACTGGGCCCACGTCGTGGACTACGGCCCACTCCCTCTCACCGAGAGGAGGCCTGTGTCCCAGCAGTGGGAACATTATGGCTGATTATGTATTATGGCCATGATGTTCAAAATAATGTCACGTGAATTTCAAAAGTCAAAATATGTAAAATAGTGAATAGATTTTTCTAACATGATTTTTACTTTTAAATCAAACAAAGCCGGATGAAACCATAGTATAAAAAAACAGTAAAATAAGAATGAATCACCTAGATAACTAATTTAAAACCGTACCTAAGTAGGAGTTTATTGAACTAAGCATTATTAAGAGGGCACCGACCATAGTCGACCGCACAGTGGCGCCCTCATAATCATTAAAACGGATAAAAGTGGCCACTATTATCCGTTTTAATGATTATAATAAAACTAAACAATGTAAAACTACCGTTTGCAACAATATTAACGTACAATCTTGTGGAGCACAACTTAACGTGCTTATTTTCTGCATTTACATTCTAAAATAAAAGAAATAACCTAAAAAACGATGAGGGCGCCACTGTGCGGTCGACTATGGTCAGTGCCCTCTTAGGTTATTTTAAGATCGTTAGACCGTTGGGTTACAGCCCACTCCCTCTCACAGAGACCTGAGACACGGTGCCTGTGTCCCAGCAGTGGGAATATTATTCGTACGTGCGCCAAAGGTTGAAGTACGCGCCGAGAGCAGTGTTGCCAACTTAGTGGAAATTCCACTAGATCTGGTGGTTTAGACTTACCTTTTAGCGGGCAAATATTGGTTTTAGTGGCTAGTGGATTTTTCTAGTGGCTTTGGTTACTTCAGTTAGTGGTAAGGGGCGAAATTTAACCACTAGCACAATTAACATATTTTCGGAGATAACTCGAACGTTTGCGTTATAAGTGTATATTTCTTTTATGTGTAGGCAACACTAAGAACTAAGGTAGTTTCTTTCGGGGATTCCTCGAAAATAGTTAGTCAATTTCTTGAATAATTTTGATTATAGCCTTTATTTATATGAAAACTGGGTCAAGTTTGATTTGAATCAAAAATGTTTGTTTCCTATGCATGCACAAAAATATAAATACAACGGACAGTACAGTACAGTTCGAAGATCGCGTTGAATGTTTTACTTGTTTTGGTTTATTTTGTAAAACGAATATGCCTAAACCACAGTATACCCAAAAGTTCCGTGAAAGTTGGTTACGTGACTCAGATTTAAAGGACTGGTTACAAGTGGTGGAAAGTACTACTGGTCTAGTTGCTAAGTGCAAATTATGTGGTTCAATTTTAAGGAATCATTATGGAGATTTAAAGAGTCATGGATTATCCAAAAAGCACTTACAAAATTCTAAGGTACGTAACCGAATGAAGTTAAATTTGCTATCTTCAATTCTCACAGTCCGTGCTGGTTTAAAACGCGAAGGAAAATGTTGTAACAATTACTTAATACCCAATAGCGTAGTACAAAAAATTGGGACCAAGGAAATTTATTCTACAAAAACAGAAATAATAGAAGAAGCCGATTCTTCCGAAGATGATTGCCTTTAAGATTTTTTTTTGTACTTATCAAAAATAAGCTATAATTTTATTAAAAAAAAAATACAATATTGTTGTTTTATTTTCAAATAATATTTAGTTATTATCTGTCTAGCATAATATGTTAGTGGTTTTCTGGTGGTTTGAGGGATCGCCAAATTTAGTGGTTTTCTGGTGGTTTACGATACCACAATTCGTGGTTTCGTTATAATAAAGTTGGCAACACTGGCCGAGAGTGCCGCTGCTAGAGTCGCGTCGCAACGTCAACTTTAAGGCGTTTGTGGTGCGCATACCAACATGCTACTTGCACCTGGTGATGGAAGAAAGCTTTTGGCCGCAGGATGTGGTATTCCGCCGCTTTCGCGGACAAGTGCCACCGGAACGCACAAAGACTTAGTGCAACTAAGTGATACTAACATAGTTTTTATGTTTTATTTACTAACAAAATTGTTACTATATTATTACGAGTATGTATACTTAGGTTAAGGTATGTATCTATGGGTCTTTGTAACCTGAAAATAAATGGTTTATTATTATTATAGGCTGATTATTCCAATTAATTTACACTGCCATCTAACTTCCGCACAAATAAGACATACCGCCAGACATTATCTACTACCGGCATACCTATAACAGCCAATTATTAATAATTCAAGCTAAAATATACATAATAATACCAATATTATTATGTAAATGAATTAAGATACGATTTATAATGTAATCTTTTGATATTATTTATGTTGGAGTGGATTATTAATCTTGTTAAGATTTTTTTTTTTTTTTTTTTTTTTTTTTTTTATTTGAAATGGGCTTGCTCTTGACTCTAGCCTAGGTCAAAGGTGACAGAGACAAAGTCGACGATGGAGCGAGCTTACCCAGAAGAAGCCTGTTCACTCTCACTTTAAAGAGATTCGGGTTGTATGCGCTCGGAAAAACAGACGCAGGTAGAGAGTTCCACTCTTTTGCTGTGCGCATTATAAACGACATTTGCATACGCTTAGTGCGAATTGGTGGAACAGCAACCAGGTAGGGATGGTAACTTGCAGTGCGCCTGGATTCTTAAACTAGCTTCTGCCCGCGACTTCGTCCGCGTGAAATGAGACACACTTTCGTGCTAATTACCCGACTACGGCGAAGCAAAAAGGAGGGTTATGATTTTGACCGGTATGTATGTATGTTCATCTGTTCCCTCATAACTTCTAAACTGCTTGTCATAATAGGACAAATAAGGTATCGTTGGATGCGTCTTGATCGTCCGCTGGTCATAAGTAGGCTATGTGACGTCACTGTAAATTGAATATAGCGCCCTCTAGCGGACATAAAGTCATGACCTAAAAGATTTTTTTTTTAATCACGCCGTGTTGGGTATCAAATGAAAGGGCTTAATTAGCACATTTCAAAAATATAAATATTACTGAAATAAGGCCCAAAATAATTAAATAAAAAATAAGTTTAAAAACTAAAACCCGACTACTGAAAAGGATGAAACAAGTACCTTCCCGTGGTCGCATGCCGCTGTACTAACATACAAAGCTATGGTAGCATGCGAACACGGGAAGGTACTTGTTTCATCCTTTTCAGTAGTCGGGTTTTTTGTTTTTAAACTTATTTATTCTTACATGAAATAAATAAATAAATACATCGGACTTTACACTTTTTATCTGATGTACCTATGTATCTGGTATATTGATAATTTCTTTCTTTCTTTCAAATGATTAGTTCCTCAAGCACACCCTGTCGCATCGCGTCGCCTTTACGCGCTATTAGTTCTTTTCCGCGTTCTGTCTTACTATTTTTCTTTTTTCTCGGCTCCTAAGAGTCTTGGCGTGATGGTAAATAGCCTGTAGCCTTCCTCAAGAATTGGGCTATGAAATCCATAAAGAATTTTTCAAATCCGACTGGCAGTTTCAGAGATTAGTGCGATCAAACAAACATACAAGCAAAAAACTCTTTATCTTTTATTATTTGTATTATAGATATTATTAATGCGGAATGAAGATTCTATTTTTGTTCGGTTAGTAATTGGTGTTTACTGCTAAGAATCGATTTTTGGTCAGACATGTAACTTGGTATTGGTGATTTGAGGGAGCTTATATTGTAACAATTTTAGGGTTCTCCAAAAGGGTGCCAACGGGATATACTTCATTTCTCTGTGATAATGAAACTGCTCTAATGCCCCTGCTGTCCCTCGTGGGAACCTGTGTAGGTACCTTTGTGTAATAACTTTTGTTGGAACACTGGTACTCATAACACAAGTTAGATCTTACTTTGAGTCCTAGAGTTCAAAATACGCTAGTTTAAAAAAAAAAAAAACGGGATTGCACTCCAGGAGTGCCGGCAGAAGTGAAAACTTGAATATAAACGTTGTGCATTTTTGATATTGTTCAATTTCCATATTTTAAACACTTTACATACACGAATTTTACGAATACACAGACGGTTGAGCCATCAGCTGTCACCATCCATGGATGCGCGTGCCACGCTGTAACATAAACACACACGAACATTCGCGCAAGCGCCCTGTGCCGCCTAAACGAAACAGCAGGCATACATTTTCGCCGCGCCGTAGAAAGAGAGGGGGATACTTCCTCTCCTACGTCGCGCCGGCTGTCTACTCTCCATCCGTCTTACGAATTTTCGATCAGGTCACGTGTCCTGACGCGAGTTTAACATTTTTTACCCGTTGCAAAAAAAGTGTACAACGCCGCTAAAGAAGTTTTCACTTCAAAAATCTGGTAACACAGTTTTTAGCGTATCATAGTTACTAGTGTTATTATTGTACACTTTTTTGCGAGATAAAGAATTTTATATTATTATATTTATAAATTATATTATAAAACATATCATAAGCCTCCGTTGTCTTTCCATCCATGAAAGTAAACGACTCAAACGGACTATGTAAGGGCGCGGGCGTATGTATGTTCCTGTCTACCCTCTTCAGAAAAAGTCAAGAGTTCATACAAATATGAGTTTATGGAAAAATAACTTTAATTCCTACATAATAAAGTTCAGTTCACGCTAAAATTTCAAACATTTTTATAACTTTTTCAATGTGCTAGTCACTCTGAAATCATCTTAATTGCGATTAAAATAAGGTTGATATTTGTTTAACTTGAAATAGGTACATTAATTTGAAACATAATTTGAATAGACTTTAGGAATGTTACGGACGATTCATATCCAAGAATACCTTTCTGTTATGAAGACCTTTTGACCCTACTGCCCAATGAGAGCCTCTTTGGGTATTTTCCCGATCGATTCCGAGTTACAGCGAAGTCATTAATACAAACTTTTTCTATACAATACTATACTAATAATGAAGCTGAAGAATTTGTTTGTTTGTTTGAACGTGGCAATCTCTGAAAATCCGACCGGTAGGGTCGGATTTGAAAAATTATATGTTTAATTTTAAAACTACTGAACAGATTTGGATGAAATTTGCCACCAGTGGCGTAACTATACCGTTTGGGGCCCGTGGCAAATTCAAGGGATGGGGCCTTCCCTCAATGTAAAGAAGCTCATCCAACGTTATAGTTTTTTTTACTAGCACTTCTCTCGCGACTTCATCCGCGTAGATCTCCTACAAAACTTAACACCTGACTGCTTCGTTGGTCCAGTGGTCGCGGGCGCTACTACTGAGCATAAAGTCCTGTCCAAAAATTAGACAAACAATGGGAAAAAAGGTACAAAATGTTCAAAACCTGAATGATATCCACTGTTACACATTTTCAAAAAAAGTTTGCTTTTATAAACTTATACTAGGATCCTCCTGTGCTCACGGCCCTGGGGCCGCCTCTAGCTGGGGCCCCGTGGCATTTTGCCCCAATGCCACCCTTATAGTTACGCCACTGTTTAGCACACAGATAGTTTATAACTAGAATTAACACATAGGATACTTTTTATCCCGATATTCCCACGGGATCGAAACTTATGCTGGTAAAACCGCGGGGTGCTGTTAGTTATATGAAAACAATGTATTACGGAATTATTTCTCATTAAACGTAGTAGTACGTTTCTATGAGATAATTTCCAACCTCCACACAGGCGAAGTCACAGACAAAAGCTAGTAAACTAACTAAATACCTAATACATTTACTACTAATGGAAAAAAATATTTCTTTTGAAATAGAGTAATGGATGAATGTCAATTTTTTTTGTTACCACTCTAACGTATAATCACGTATGTATAATGCTTTTGGTTTTTGTCCATTTTTTAAGTTTTTTTGGTACAGTCAAGTTTATGACGCTAATTTGTAAAAAACAGGTTTTCACCAAAACCCCATATTATTATCAGTAAATCTTTTGACAAAATTAGGAACTCCGAAGGATAGTAATCATAACTAAGGGGCTTGTAACAGCCGCATAGGTCGATCGATCAGGTTAAGCTATGCTTGCCGTGGTTAATCCGTAGATGGGTGACCATCTTTACATACCAAAATCCCTCCGTGCCTCGGAAAGCACGCTAAGCCGTTTGTCCCCGGCTGTCATTCGTGGATCTTTGGCAGTCGTTACGGGTTGTCTTGTCAGAAGTCCGAAAGTCTTACAACCAGTCTTACCAAAGGGTTTCGTATTACCCAGTAACTGGGTTGTGGAGGTCAGATAGACAGTCGCTCCATGTAAAATACTGGTGTTCAGCTGCATCCGGTTAGACTGGAAGCCGACCCCAACATAGTTGGGAAAAGGTTCGGCAGATGATGATGACTTACACATACATAACATCACGCATATAATTCCAGAACGGCTAGGCAGAGGTGTACAGTCAACAAAAGAGATAAGTATGCAGGATCGTCTGATAAAACCAACCAAACCAAAATCAGCGCCAACCAGCACAACCAGCGCAACCAGCGCTGGGGCTCTGTCTTGCATAGAGTCGCAGCATAATGCTGAGCGATAGCCATTTGGCGTGGATGTGACGCATAATATGTTTCTCCCTACCTTTTTATTTTATTTTTTGTGTTTATGTTCTTTTTTGCTTCATTTTCACTGCAAATAAACGTATTTTCTTTCTTTCTTTCTATATAGTTGAATTTTAGTAAGAAACCGATGGATGTTGTCGACTGAAATTTAATTCGATAAATAAATAAAGAAAGTTCAAAATAATTAAGCAAAAAATTAATTCGATAAATTGGCGGTGTAGTATCAATATCTAATAACTACAACATCATGATTTTACAGGAGGCGAAAAAAAATGTTTCATTTCTATAGTTTTTAATATTTTAATAAAAAGTTACTTATATTAAACAAATAGTAGGAATCGTCGTCGTCGATTCAAGACCTTATGTCTTTACAAATATGAGCTATATCATATATTTACCTACGAACATGCAATAAAGTGAAAATCGCTAAAATGTTAGTTATTAGATATTGAAACTTCACCGTCGAAATGAGCTGTTTGTTTTCTATTAATTTAATTTTATTAGAGAACATCCATCGGTTTCTTACTAAACTTCAACTAAGTATATCCGACGATCCTGCATACTTATCTCTTTTGTTGACTTTACCTATAGTACATCCACATGTCGCCAGGTATGTTTAAGTCCCATGGAATAGGGGCCGAGCCTATTGCCATCAACCGGGCACAAATCCTGACTCCGGACTGCTGCTGAGAAATTCCAGATGGAAAAATCTTCTTCTTCTTCTTCCTGCCCTTATCCCATGTTACTTGGGGTCGGCGCAACACGTTTTCTTCTTCCATTCTCCCCTGTCAACCGTCACGTTATCATTCACTCCCTTCTATTTCATATCATTCCTCACAAAATCCATCCATCTTTTCTTCGGCCTTCCTCTCCCTCTCCATCCATCAACATGTATATTCATCACTCTTTTAGTCACATGCGTTTCGTCCCTTCTCATCACATGCCCATACCAAGCCAAACGATTTCCTTTCAACTTTTCTGTCACTGGCGCCACTTTCAAACTTCCTCGTATATACTCATTTCTTACTTTATCCATTCTCGTCACTCCACACATCCATCTCAACATTCTCATCTCCGCTGCATGCAATCTTTTTTCATCCGTCTTCTTCACAGCCCAGCATTCAGACCCATACAGTACGACAGGCCGTATCACAGACTTATAAATCCCCTTTAACTTAAGGGGCATCCGTGGGTCGCAAGTTGTTCCTGTGACCTGTCGCCATTTCATCCATCCTAACACTTTTGCCCGACCCGGGAATCGAATCCAGGTCCTCATGCTCAGCAGTACCGCTTGCGACCACGAGACCAAAGAGTCAAGTCAAAAATTCTTCCCGTGACCCAAGGGCTGGCTTTTACCTTGGCCAAAGGCTAAGCATTGCCATACAACGTGGTAATGCCGCCAGTCTCTTGGGTACATTACCAGTCGACAGCGATGCGAATGAATTTTTCGACGCTATATTTTAGTTTGAATATAGTTTTAGTAGAGCAGTGGTGGCCAAGTGGTAACGGCCGCGACTTACGAGTTGTAGGTCGTAGGTTCGAATCCAGACAGGCGCTTTACTTTGTGTAAATTATTTAATCACCACTGATCTCAAAACGGTGAAGGAGAGCATCGTGAGAAAACCGGCATGTCCTAGAACTAAAAATTCGAAGACATGTGACATCTGCCAACCCGCACTGGGCCCGCGTGGTGGATTACGGCCCAGTCCCTCTCACTGAGAGGAGGCCTGTGTCCCAGCAGTGGGAACATTATAGGCTGATTTTTTAGTTAAGTTAGGTTTTAATTTTGTTATTTTTGTTAATTATGGATATATGTATTAATCAAAAGCAAATAAAACAATTATTGTAGAGTCCAGTATTAAAATATTATATCTTTATCAATTAGATATATATTTTATAATTGATCACTATTTACAAGTTGACATGGAAATAATATGAATACTTGCATAATTAATGTGTTTACGCTTTGGAATTTATAAAATAAATTACTTACCTAAAAAGTTGCAGTTAACAAAACATTATTACAAAAAAAAAAACCGGCCAAGTGCGTGTCGGACCACGCACAATGAAGGGTTCCGTAGTTGGAATGAATTTATCCCAAGAACAAACTTAACATTGTAGTTGAAAAACATGTTCTCCCGTACATTCCAACTGAAAATGTAAGTTTGTACGCACAATATTGAGAGATTTACCATGTTGTTTTAAGACCACAGACTTCTTATAGGTTTTCCTTTAATCTATAGGTATAGAACTATTTTCTGTATTTTTTTCAAAATATTAGACTCAGTAGTTTCGGAGATAAGGGGAGGATTGTCAATTTTCGTCCATTTTCTTAAATAACTTTAATATAATTTACTTTAAAATTATGAAAAAATTATATTTGAGATCCTCACGGTAAGCCCTTTCATTTGAAATGTCACACGGTACAGATAGCAAAACTTTTTTTTTTTAATTTTCTATTTGCCCCACAAAAATTACCCCCACATTAAAAATTCATTTATTTACGTTACGGAACGGAACCCTAAAAATAGTTGATTATTAAAATACAATACAATTAATTAATTATTAAAAAAAAAGAAAAAATTCGATTAGATTGACCATTCACCCATCCACGAACCGACCGCAGCAAGTGTAGCTTAACTTTCGATCGATCGGTCCGACTGTTGGATAGATACTCTGAAATAGCCCAAAAACATGCAATATTCTCATATACTTTTACAGGGTGAAATTTAATTCATGGGCATTACTTTTAAGGGGTCATTGTAATACTCGTATCATTATGAACAACTTTTACTATGGGACCAAACCCGAAATCGCGAAAAAAAAATCAGCTCTTCCTTACATTTTGAAGAGTTATGTGAACATAAATGCAAGGAACAGGTGATTTTTTTCGCGATTTCTATGCTAGGATAGGCCATGAAATTAATTTTACCCTGTATATGTATTAAGTAGGTACTTACGCCTATGCCCAGCCCTTCGGAATATACAGTGGTGTGATGGCACGTCATTAGGTCACTGTGGCATTCAATATAAACCAGGACAATTCCAACTGAGTTCAAGGGCAAAACTGGTTAATTCATGAGCACTTTCACCCCTTGGCAAGCCGCCAACCATTTCAGTCAAGCACATGTCCCACCAGCAGCGATTAACGAGAAGCGAGTTGAAATTATCCGGAAAAGAACCCGAGTTAGAGACATAGCTTGCAGAGTAAGCAAACTGAAGTGGCAGTGGGCTGGCCATGTTTGTCGAAGGATCGATGGCCGGTGGAGCAGACGCGTTCTGGAAGGGACCGCGTATCGGCAAGCGTAGTGTGGGACGCCCCCCAGCTAGATTAACCGACGCGACGATCTAAAGAAGGTGGCTGGGACGGACTGGATGCGGAAGCCGGAGGACAGGGTGCTGCGGCGCAGCCTGGGAGAGGCCTATGTCCAGCAGTGGACTGCGATAGGCTGAGTTGATTGATTGAATAGAGCAACTAAAAAAAAACAGTGGCACTCCGGGAGTGCCGACAGAAGTGAAAACAAAACACAAACAGAATAATTTGCCATCACTCACTGACATATCGGATATACATTAAATCCGAGTACATTCCGAAAACAGCCGAACACATCCGAAGCGGTGTCGGTTACGGTAACAGTGGCGAATTCAATGTACTTGTTGACAGGCTACGCTGTTCTCCCATACCTACTGTAATTTGAAAACATTGTAAAAGCCAATTATTTTTAAAAGTGTAACCGTGGAGTTTCTTGCCGGCTCTTCTCCATAGGAAACGACCAATTGGAACCGTGCACCTAGCTTCTGACGTTTCATAAGTGCCCATGTAGGTTTATGTGAAATGAAATATTTGAATTTGATTTTGAATATACACCGTGTTCTTCACGATATCCATAAACTTTGTCAAACGCTTCTATAGCTTTTACAAATTAAATCTAACACAGGAAGTAGTACTTAAAAAGGCTTCGTTACAAAGATATTTGTAATTTCATTTAGTGAAATTTAATTGAGCACGCAGTAAGAAAGGGTTTTAACTCAGTTTTGACAAGTTGCAGCCCGCCAACTCTTATGAATGAAAATACGTCATCGCTGCCAATTTGGATAAAGAGGCGTGCATATCGGACGATTTACGTCAAGGTATTTAGTTTAAATGAAAAATAACAAGAATAAAAAATAAGATTTAATTAATGTGTCCATAATGAAAAATGCTTATTTCCATGGTCTGAATTGGTGATGGTCGAAGTTTATGTACATCGTCCGGAACACGGTGTATATGTAACTGTATCTCTTTTACTTCACCACAATATTTTTAAGAGTAAACTAAACGCGAGCTCGAACTCACTGGTGGTCATGGCCAAAATCACGCTGTCTAACTTGGCTTCGTGTCTGACGGAGCTAGTATCAGTGATGAGCAGTTAGACGCTAATCTACACGCACAATATCTAGTTCTCACGCACAGAAACACCATTCCGAACTGATAGGCGCATAAAAATATTTGAAAAGTGCTTTGGAAAATCGAGTTCTATGAAAAATCCACTACATAAATCAATCACAAATAATGTTTTTTGAACTCTTCGATAACTGAGCTTTGTCGGTACGGATTTAATTTTTAATATTTTTCAGTTCTTTTATTAGTTATTTACACCCAAAGTTACGTTAAAAATAGCAAGAAAAACGAATCTTTGTTGGCTCATAACTTTTTAATGGCTTGTTATTTTACAATTCTGCTTCCGTACAGACACAATTAATAATTAGGCAAAACGATACAATGTTTAACTTTGGATGTACAATGTCAAACAGTGGAGTAATACTCTCCCGAAATTTGTGTGGAAAAAATATCGAATAGTGGCGTGAGAAAATTGTTGATAGCCATTCGCTTTCTCGTTAGCTGTAGGACAGTTGCCTTAACCTGTAGATTGTCCCCAGCCAGCCAGACAGGCAGTCTAGGGGTTGAAGGGGTTGAAGAATGTTTGTAAACAAAGTTCTTTGGCTCAGATGGTTATGGCATAAGTATTCGAAGATTCAGGGGTATGGTACAATTATAATCAAAACTGGTTATGTCTTTGGAAAAAAAACACAGTATAAAAAAAAGCATTATATTTGTACCTAACGGTTTACTATCACGTACTAATAGAATAGAATACTCTTTATTATGTACACCATATAAATTACAGACATAAATAAAGAAACTTTACAATGGGTGACACAATGGGCGGTCTTATCGCTAAGAGCGATCTTACTAATCTAATCCTACTTCTTACTATCTCTAATATTATAAACGTGAAAGTTTGTGAGGATGGACAAATGGATGTTTGTTACTCTTTTATGTAAAAACTACTGAACGGATTTTGATGAAACTTCACAGTAGTATAGCTTACTAGCTTCGGCCCGCGACTTCGTCCGCGTGAAATTTCACCCTCACCCCCATCCACCCTCTTAAGGGTGGAATTTCGAAAAACCCTTTTGTTAGTGGATACCTACTCTTTACAAAGAACACACCCTCCAAATTTCATGTCTCTAGGACCAGCGGTTTAGGCTGTGCGTTGATATCAGTATCAGTCAGGACTTTAAATTTTATTTATATAGGTAATATTACTCTTGTTATGGTTTTGGTATCAAAATCAAGCATATTCTATCTAACCAGTCTTACCAAGGGGTATCGTATTACCCTGTAACTGGGTTGTGGAGGTCAGATAGGCAGTCGCTCCATGTAAAATACTGGTATTCAGCTGCATCCAGATAGCTTCGAAGCCGGCCGCAACATCGTTGGGAAAAACTAGGCAGATAAGATACAGATTAGTGTCCGAGATAGTATTTTAAGGAAGGACGGTGGCGTGCATTGCATATAGGCATATAAGCAGTGCCTACCTCGATATATCAACATAAGCCTGTCAATTAGATTTTAGTGTGTGTGCCCCACAATTAAGAAACTCACTAAATTATCATACCTAACAAAAAACAAAATCTGCATACAAACACGCGCGGCAGTAGGCAGTCGCCGGACGGCTTACTCGGCTCCCATAACTATTCGCATATTGTCATTGGTCTTTACTCGTTCAAGTTAATACAACAAAATTAAAAATACGTACGTCTCACGCGTAATACCATGACGTTCGACCTTCGCAATTTATCACCCTTAAGTAGGCATGCCTACTCAAATAACCACACCTTTGACCTCACTTTTTTTTCTGATTAGTGACCGCGTTTGCCTAGACTAGACCCGGCCTAGTGCCTACCTATTCTGAAAACCAATACACGTCACTGAAGGAATAACCAAGAATGCAAGCATTACGCTTGTATTCATCGACATGATGGGCAGGCGTGTCTGAATAACACCTACAATTCGCTGGTTGTATTAGGTAACCTCGTTGGTCTAGAGGTTGCAGGTGCGACTGCTGTGCACGAGGTCCTGGGTTCGAATCTCAGATCGGACAGTCTGAATTTTCCATTTGGAATTTTCTTTGTGTAATCTTGATTAAAAATTATCTTGATTATGATTTAAAAATCAGCATTGTCATTGAGCTGACATCGCAATTGCGATCCTTCTGGTATGACCATAGATATGTGTACCTAATACGTCCTCAAGTATAGAAACACCAAAAGAACAAAGGAAAATTAGCATACATCACTATGCTTGGCAAAAGTAACTAATAAGTACAGCCAGAAATGTCAAAAGTCAAACTGACAGCAACAAGATTCTCCCTACATACATAAATCACCATCTTTGGCCATTAAAATCAGCAAAAACAGTAAAATAACGCCTCATAACAAGTACGTAAATAAACCCGGCCATATTGAAACCCAGGTCCATTGATCAATAAAATCTAGGCTCCTCCTGAATATTCCAGATGCCAGAAAGAGACAGTCTTATGCAAAGTGTTGTTGTCAAAGGGAGACGGTACCGCACGCAAACGCATTGGGCGAAATATTGCAGCGTTCGTCCTTGTACTACAAATTAATTATATTTTATCTCCCTTGCACCTGCATCTGTCTAGTTTTGTTATTGATTGGCATACGTGGCAGCCTCCAACAGGCGGAGAGATTTAGGGATGGTCATACTAAATTTTACAAGGAACTGTTACCAATATCAGTTCCGAAATACTACTCCGGAAAATGATGGAAAATAACAGTTTTGAAAAGTTGTTTGAGAAGACGTAACGTTGATATATGAATACCAATAATAGGTTTTAAGTTTAAGACTGAACTGAATGGCTCAGCTTTAATGTATTTTAACACCTAGTATATTGTATTACCCATATTTGCAAAATGAATGTCTATTCTATTTTAAGCCTACTGTAAACTCAGTATAAATAAAAGATGTAAATAAAATAATGAAAAAATCATTACGGGTAGTCTTAAAATTATGTTGATGTTAACAAAAAAGGTGATCTTAATATAATACTCCGAAATTTATGACGCAAAAAAATATTATTGTAAATTCAAAATAAGATGTTTTTTTTTTTTAATTTTTAAAATATTTATTTTTTTGTAATTCAAATAGTAGTTAATTTTTTTGATTGACCTCTTTCTACTTTTGTACATTATATTGTAAAAATATTTATCTAATGAAGGCATGATAGGTAACCGAAAAAATATTCAAAACACTAAGTACAGATTACGTCTATTAATGCAACAAAGTTCACTAATTACGAAAATATCTCTTGATTAAGCAGATGCAATCAGATTACAATATGCAAACGCGGTGAATTCGATAAAGGATGGCAAGACTACTTTTCCGCAAGCGCATCTCGACACAAAAAAGTGGGGTACGTGAGCTCTAACGTTTTACATTAACGTTCACAAACCTCAAAAGCGTCAACTTACAAGTCAGCCGTCAACCCAGTGTTGCCATTTTCTATATCGACCTTGCCCAAGTGGACTACTTGACTTTTCAGGTTAGTGAAAATTAGATGATACTAATAATCAAAACAAATCAGACTTTTGGTCGACTGCCTATTCGTAACGACTGTCAAAGATCTACAAATGATATCACGGACCAACGGCTTAACGTGCTTTCCGAGGGGTCTCGAAATGTAATGGATGGTCACCAAGCCACGGACCAACCTCGGCAAGTGTAGCTTAACCTTCGACTGACCCGTGTGGCTGCTATTATTTAGCCACGAGCCCCTGTAAGCCTATATTGAATATTATAAAATCCTATTTTTCACAATCTCGGTACGAAATACGGAACGAGTATTTAGTAACAGATATTATAACGTTCCTGAAGGAAAGTTGTAATAACTGTTACTGAATACGCAAGCCCTTTAGGTCTTGTTCAAAATCAGTTCAGTCGGACCTAGTGCTCATCCGGGTATGCATGTATTTCCGTGCAATCGAAAGTGTTTCAAGAAATTCAAGCAAAAATCACCTTTATTGCTGTAAGCGGAAAGCAAAAGCAGGGTGTCGTTCTAGGGTAAGTGTAGCATTAATAAATTTCGCGGATTTTGCAATTTTTTGGGCGAATTTTCTGCAAGGGGGTGGGGGGAGTCTATTTTTAGACAAAGGAACAAAGGAAGGCGACTGGTGATTAGGACTGTTATGCAAATATAGGTCTTGTGCTTTGGTACTTGAGGGCGATTATTCTATTTGGGATTCTGAAGGAGTTTCGCGAATTTCGCAATTTTTGTGGCAATTTTTCTGCAAGGGGGTGGGGGAGTCTATTTTTAGACAGGGGAACAAAGGAAGTGTAGTGGTGATTAGGACTGTTATGCGAATATAGGTCTTTTGCAACAGCATTTTAGGGTCATTATAGCGGGAAGCGATATACTTTTCAAGATTGGTGATTTTGGTGATTAATGCCGAAGCAACAGCAGCTCGCTTCCGCTTTAGCAAGCGTCATTTTAAGGTTGGTGCGGTAAGAAAATCGCGATTTTAGTAAAAAAAAAAAAAAATTATCACCATTATTTTTTGTCACATCGTTCTAAAACAGGCACACAGCTCATCCCTAGCTTCGTAATGAGCAAGCTGGCTTTTCGAACATAATGGTTATTACGGGGTCCCTGTTATGTTCTTAAGGTCATTACAGGCGACCCAGCCCTCCCCTTCCCCTTCCGGCCACCCCTCCCCCTTCGCCCTTCCCTCCATCGCCGCCCTCGCCCCTCTAACTCCCCTTCACCCCCGCTACCCCGCTGGTCTCGTGGTTGCAATCGCGACTGCTAAGCGTGGGGTCCCGGGTTCGATTCCCGGGTCGGGCAGTGTTATTTGGGTTTTTTTTTTTTCATTACGAATTTCTCAGCTCAGATTTTGTAAGACTATGATATCCTTGCGTACTTGGCTAATCTACGAAATTCGGTCGGGAGGATTTTTTTACATTTTTTTTTCCGTCGCTTTTTTGGTGCGGTTTTTCTACATCTAGGTATTTTTTCCTTAGAAATGGAGTTGCAGACGTTGGTCCAGAACTCCAGACTGGTTCCAGTGCATCAAGGAGTCCTCATCCTGACCTTAGAGCAGAACGTAGTTCAATTGAGGACCAATCGAACTGCAGAATGTCCTCGGGTCCGACATGACTTTTTAAAGCCACCTTAGCGTAGGACACAACATGTCCCACGTCCAAGAGTGCCTTTTATGACATGTCAAGGTTTCTCAGTAAGCGGCGTAGTTTGCGCCGCACAAAATGAGTCTCGACACACTGTTTGTGGCGTAAATTTTGCTGTGCTTACTAGTCGCGACACGGCCTTGAAGATGTCAGGTAAGATATGGTTAATTCGGATGTAAGTTTTCGTTTGTTTTTTTTTTATTTTTTTTTTTTTCAGAGATTTCATCGGTAATGAATTTGAAACCATTTCGTGGTTAAAAATATTTGTTGCCCGTTTCGTATCTTTATTTTGTTGCCCTTAAAATATCAGTTCTCAGCAACGAGTCGTCAATTCATTATCAACCTATAAACTCAAACTCAAGGCATTTATTTCAATTAAACCATGTGCAGGCACTTTTGAATTGTCAAAATTAAGTAGTCGGTCAGTTAGTCAGAAAGTTGAAGCTATTATAGTTGCCCATTCCAAAACGTAGATCTCTATATATAGTAGTTATGTGTAATAGGAGATGAGCCTATTGTCATCAACCGGGCAAGAATCCGGACTCCGGGCTGCTGTAACGTAATTTGCTTTCAATGATGTTATGCAACATAAGTTGCTTTCAATGATGTTATGCAACATAAGTTGCTTTCAATGATGTTATGCAACATAAGTTGCTTTCAATGACGTTATGCAACATAAGTTTCTTCCAATAATTTTAAGCAACGATTTTACAGAATTATTATTGTTATTTTATTTCTATTTTATTTATAATTGTTATTTTTTTTTATTCTTGTTATTTTTGCTTTAGAAGCATAATTTAAATTGTTAATTAATAAAATTGACTTGAATTGAGTCGGTGGCATCACAATATTCAAACAAAACCAATACCACCGAATTTAAAGTAATTAACAAAATAAGGTGGTAAGAGTGGGCGGTGGAGGGTAGTCTTATCATAATATCACGCCTAATCCCGGAGCAGGCAGAGGTGTACCATAGTACACTCACATTTCGCCTGTTATGTTTCAGTCCCATGTAACAGGGAGCGAGTCTATTACATAGGACTTTCCGGGCTACTGCAACATAAGTTGCTTTCGGTAATGTTATGTAACATAAGTTGCTGTAGATAATTTTATGCAACATATAAGTTGCTTTCGGTAATGTTATGTAACATAAGTTGCTGTCGATAATGTTACGCAACATAATATAAGTTGCTTTCAATGATGTTTTGCAACATAAGTTGCTTTCGATAATGTTACGCAACATAAGTTGCTTTCAATGATGTTACGCAACATAAGTTGCTTTCAATGATGTTACGCAACATAAGTTGCTTTCGATAATGTTACGCAACATAAGTTGCTTTCAATAATGTTACGCAACATAAGTTGCTTTCAATGATGTTACGCAACACAAGTTGCTTTCAATGATGTTACGCAACATTTATTTTTTTTTCAATGATGCTATGCAACATAAGTTTCTTCCAATCATTTTAAGGAACCATTTTACAGCAACTTGTAATTTTTTTTAAGCATAATTTATATTGTTAATTAATAAAATTTAATTAAATTGAGTCGGTGCCGCGGTGGTATCACAATAATCAAACAAAACCGATACCACCGAATTTTAAGTACTTTAATTTAGCCACTCACATGCTCCGCTCCCCCGTGACATCGTTTAGATTTCTAGAACGTCCCAGAGCACTATTTTTCGGCGCGCCACGGGGCGCCACACAACTTATCCACGAGACGTCCACAAAAAAAATTCTATGGACCGCTGTTAACCTATTGGCCGTTTCTTCGAGTGGAAAGACCGTACATTACACAGCTTGTTAAAGTAATTAACAAAAACCGGCCAAGTGCGAGTCGGACTCGCCCATGAAGGGTTCCGTAGCAGCAAGTAACATAATATAAAAGTTCTTGTAGTTCGTTGTAACTTTGTGAAAGGTAAATTGCGGTTTTCGATTTATGACGTATTAAAAAAAAACTACTTACTAGTTCTCGTTCAAACCAATTTTCGGTGGAAGTTTACATGGTAATGTACATTAAATATATTTTTTTAATTTTATCATTCTCTTATTTTAGAAGTTAGAGGGGGGGACACACACATTTTACCACTTTGGAAGTGTCTCTCGCGCAAACTATTCAGTTCAGAAAAAAATGATGTTAGAAACCTCAATATCATTTTTGAAGACCTATCCATAGATACCCCACACGTACAGGTTTGATGAAAAAAAATTTTTGGAGTTTCAGTTGTAAGTATGGGGAACCCCAAAATTTATTGTTTTTTTTCTATTTTTGTGTGAAAATCTTACTGCGGTTCACATAATACATCTACTTACCAAGTTTCAACAGTATAGTTCTTATAGTTTCGGAAAAAAATGGCTGTGACATACGGACGGACGGACAGACAGACAGACAGACAGACATGACGAATCCATAAGGGTTCCGTTTTTTGCCATTTGGCTACGGCACCCTAAAAAAGGTGGTAAGACTGGGCGGTGGAGGGTAGTTCTATCATAACATCACGCCTGTAAGCCTTGAAGGGTTAAACAGAGGTGTACCTATAGTACACCCACATTTCACCATTTATGTTTAAGCACACCCCGGACACTCCATACAACGCTCGCAAAATAATTACCTACTACTACTACATTAAAAAATGACGTTTGTGTACGTATGAATGTGTGCGTGAGGTACTTGTGTTTGCGAGCGCTCTTGTTAAAGAACTGCGACGAATACGCCGAAGTGCGGGGTGAGGTGCGGTAACTGATGTTAGTGCGGGGAAGGGAGTGGCCTTTCTGTACGTAGTACTTTAAGTATTCTGTGGTAATACAGTCCCATGTAACAGGGGGCGAGCCTATTTTTTTATTTTTTTTTATGGATGGGAAATCATCAAATGACTCCTCCCGCTCTGGGTGGAGCGGAAGGGAGTGTCAGACTCTTACTGACTAAAACCCATCCGTGTTCCTTCCTTAGCCCTTTATGTTCCGGGGTAGCGGTAACCCTTTCGGACAATCCCGCACCCCCGGTAGGCTTCGGCCCTGGCAGGCTCCTTCCTTTTTGCTGACATCTCTTAGAGGCGCGCGTGGAACACGTACGCGCCGTCCGGCACGGGCTTAGTCCTGATCGGACGGTGAGCTACCCATTACTCTCCGTCCGCAGGCCCGCGCCTACTGTGGCCGGGAGTCGTCACGCGGCTCCCGACGCCCGGAGCGTCTCCTGCGGCGGCTGGGACGTGAGGCTCTCTCCCTCAGCCATCCCGCCACCTCCTTCGCTAGCATGACTGCTTCGCAGAAGGAGGTGATTGCCTCCCACTCCCTCTCGCCCCGGACCATGTCTTGAACCAGGGCCGGACGCAAGAGGTCGCCGCCGCTGCCGATCGCCTCTACGAGGGCACGGCGGTGCTCCGCCCAAGCGGGGCAGACCTCCACCGTATGCTCCACCGTGTCCTCTGGGCGATCCTCGCAATGGTGACACCCGGGCGTCTCCTCTTTCCTTAACCGTTTTAAGAGCAGTGGTGATGAAATAATTTACACAATGCTTTACATTGTGTAAATTATTTCGCCTGTGTGGATTCGAGTCTACGACCTACAACTCGTAAGTCGCGGCCATTACCGCTTGGCCATCACTGCTCCAATTGTCCACTGTCAAATCTATCACGACCTATGCCATTTCATTGATCCAAATACCGTACAACGGTCTTTGTAAACACACCTAATTCTAGTGCAACTAATCTATGATTTCTTGAACTATCAACCTATTACTTTGTTAAATCGATAACGCTATACCTATACGTCTAATATGCCTTACATTAAGAAACGAAAATACGACAATAAATTAAATTGCGTATATCTAACGACGTCTCAAGTCTGCATACAAAAATTCAACCAAATATCCTAACTTCCTAACTAATAATATAAATGCGAAAGTAAGTTTTTTTGTTACCTTTTCACGCCTAAATCACTGAACCGATCATCCTGTAATTTTGCATAAGTATACGTTGTCAGGTGTACAGAAACAGAGATAGAGTACCTTTCATCCCGAATAAAAGTGCTGAAATGTTGGGGGTCCAAGGGTCTTTGTAAAGCAGACAACCAACTCGATCGAATGTACTTTATTCAATGTTAATAAAGGAATATGCATTAAAGTAAAGTGCTTACTTAGCTTAAACTGATACTTATGTTCTAAAGGAGCGTACTTACTACGTTATGCACTATTAGGGAGCATACATACACTTCACCTCCGGGGGCGAAGGAAAAAAAAATCGCATATTTAAATGATTTTTTGTTTGTTTTCTCTTTAGTAGGCACTAACCAACCCTACTAATAACAGTATAATATACTTGTCTACCTTTCTAATTAAAGTATTAATTATTATATATTATATGTATTACTTACTACATTGCAATGTATATAACTAAATTATAGGTACCTTATATTCTAACCCAAGTTAACTAACACTAGTCTTAACTATACGAATACCATAGCTAAACAATACAAGAATATTTTTATTATTTTTTCATTGAAAGTATGGTCTTGTCCTATTTTTATGTACTAATTCTATCTTATTATTTTTATATATCCTAACGTTACAACCTAAATCTTCTTTTACTCTAAAGGGACCTTCAAAAATAGCATCTAGTTTACGACCTGTTTCATTTTTTAATAAAATTAAATCATTTTCTTGATATACTATTGAATTTACTGACTTATCGTACAATTCCTTGCGTTTGTGTTTATTACACAATAAATTCTTTCTTGCGTCGGCATGGGCTAACTGTAAACGATATTTCAACTGCAATGGATAATTATCACTATTGTACAATGGTTCGACAGGCTCCATAATTTGACTTGGTATTCTACAAAGTTTACCAAAAACTAGCTCGTAAGGCATGTATTTTGTTTCCGAATGAACTGTATTGTTGAAACTGAAACACCAATACGGTAACCAATAGCTCCATGTATCTGTATGGTTTTCACATTGGATCCTTAAAAATGCACCCAAACCTTTGTGAGCATTCTCAAGAGCTCCTATCGATTGGTGATGATAGGCAGTTGAAGATAATTTTTTAATATCAAGAAGTTTACAAACCTGTTCCATAGTTGCAGAGATAAACTCTGTTCCTCGATCTGTTGCTATTATTTCTGGAATTCCAAATATTAAAATAAAATGTCTTACAAGTGAGCTATGGACACGGTTTCTTTATTTTTTAAGGGAATCGCCTGTACAAATTTTGATAACTCGCATTGAATGGTTAGTATGTAACAGTTCCCATCTATGTCTCTATCCAAAGGACCCACTACATCTAGATAAATCTTTTGAAATGCCGAGGACGCCGTAGTGGTAATTACCATCGGTTCTTTTATGTATCGGATATACTTTGACTTCTGACACTTCGTACACTTTTTTATAAATGTTTGTACGTCCTTTTCTATACTCGGCCAGTAATATCTCTTCTTTAGTGTATTAACCATTCTGCGCACTCCAGCGTGACCACTGGATGGTAGTAAATGAAAGTCATTCATAATAATAGTTTTTTCTTTGTCATCACTTATTCTTTTTACTCCTCTTAATATACATATTCGTGGTCCGGACCAATTTTCTAACTTCGATATCTCATCACATACGTTTTTAATAAAATCTATATTTTCTTTGCTTTTTATCATACACACTTCTTCAATATGTAACTTGTTACAAAACAAACTTAATTTCTGCACAAATTCGGCTCGCGTGAAATGTGCCTTGAAATCAAGATTGATGTAAATAATTTTTCTTTTTGCTATAAATACAAAACATTCACAGACATCTGTTATCATATCATCGTCTGTCATTCTATTTAAATCTCTACTTTCAATAAAACTCATTTCGACTGAGTCGCACGGTTTTCTTAATATATCCACAACCCTTGGTTGGCCAGACCAATAGTTAGGTGATTTATTAAGATCTGTCTTCTCTACGTTTTCCTTACTTTTATTTAACTCTTCATTAATCTTTTGCTTTTGTGCCCTAGTCATAACAGCAACCACTTGCGCTTGCATATTCTTAAGTTCGTCTGATGTTATACAGATTCTAGACAAAGCATCTGCAACTACATTTTCTTTTCCTCGTACATATATAATTTTAAATTTGTATTCTTCTAATGTCAAACGGAATTTAAGGAGCCTACTTGAAGGATCTCTCATGCCGAAGAGATAAATTAATGGTTTGTGATCAGTCATTATTGTGAATTCTCTTCCATATAAATATGGTCTAAAATATTTCACTGACCAAACTATTGCTAAAAGCTCTTTCTGTATTGTAGGATAATTCTTTTCCGCTTTATTTAAAGGTCTACTTGCATACGCTATCGGTCTGAGATCTTTATTGCACAGCACGGCACCAACTGCTGTGTCTGAAGCATCTGTTTGTAATATGAATTCATTATTTTGTGTAAAATCTGGATATTGTAGTATAGGTGATGAAATTAATGCATTTTTTAGATACTCAAAGGCATGTTTACAATCATCAGTCCAAACGAAGGGTTCACTTTTTCTACATAATTTATTTAATGGCATAGCTATGTCCGAAAAATGTTTTATAAATTTTCGGTAATAGTTACAAAATGCTACGAATCGCTTTACTTCATCTGCCGTTTTAGGTACAGGGTAATTTTTCAATACGGTTGTTTTTTGTGGATCTGGTGAAACACCTTTCTCTGATACAACGTGACCTAGATAAAGAATTTCTTTCTTTAGAAATTCGCATTTTTGGGGATTTAATTTTAAATTTACTTTTCTTAATCTTTCCATTATATTTATTAAGTTTTGATTATGAATTTGCAAATTTCTGCCAAATACAATAAGATCATCCTGATATACTAAGCATTTATCGTAAGTCAAACCAGACATTGCTACTGACATCATACGGCTAAATGCGCTGGGACTTATCTTGAGACCCATAGGTAATCGTTTCATTTGATACTGACCTGTATTGGTAGTAAATGCAGTTAATTTACGACTGTTTGGTTCTAAGGTCACTTGATAATATCCTTGGTAAAGGTCAAGGTGAGTGAAATATACGGCTCCGGAAAGTGAATCTAAAATTTCATTAATGTTAGGTAAAGGGTACTTATCATCACATACCGTCTCATTTAATTTTCTGTAATCTACTACTAATCGCCATTTCTTATCTGAGCCTTCTTTACTCTTTTTTGGTACTAATAAAATTGGACTTGACCATTCACTGTTTGTTTCTTCTATTATATCATCTTCTATCATTTTATTAATCTGTTTAGCTATCTCTGGTTTCAACGCTTGCGGTAACCTATATGGCTTAACATATACAGGAGTAGAATTTTGTTTTATGATAATGGATTGCTCATAAATTTTTGTAGTAGTTAATTTATCTCCGTCTATGTAAAAGTTATCAGAATATTTAGCGCAAATCGCTTCAATAGATGTTCTCTCTTCTTCTTTTAAATAATCTAATTTGAGTTGAGATAACAGTGTTTCAATTCTGGAAACATTGATCGTATTATTACTAAATTGGCAAATATTGTAATCACTCAAGGATTGCATACTAGGAATAAAACTTGGTAAGGTTATTTCCTTCTCAGTAACGTTAAGAATCTTTATTGGAATTTTGTTATTTTTTACTGTGGCTATTGTATTTGCCAGATATACATCCTTCGCTAGCTCATGTCCACAGACAATGACATCATCATTCTCATTTTTACCAACATTTATATAATGAATTGACTCTGAACGGGGTGGAACAATCAGGATATCACTTCTCATTACACGTTCATCAACGAGATTAAAATAATATTCTTTTCCATCATCACACAACATTAAAATATTTGCATTTAAGTTAATATTTGCTTGATACTTTTTCAAGAAATCTAACCCTATAATTCCGTCTGCCTTTAATGGTATCGACTCAAAAATCATAAATGAGTGATGAAATATTTCACTGTTATACTCCAAACTTAAATCTACTATTCCTCGAGAACGCCTTTGTCCACCGATTCCATTTATCAAAGTTTTATCTTTTCGTACGTTGATGGTTTTTGGTAATGCTTCGCTTTTAATAATTGATATTGAAGCGCCTGTATCAACGAGCCAAACATATTTAATACTATTAACGTAAAAAACTACATATTTTGCATTGCCTAAATTTGATAAAACGCAATGTTTAAGATCGAAAAAACTGGTGTTCCGATTCTTTTTTATCTGTATTGTCATTTATGCATGGCTTATTGTTTTGCTTCTGTTCTGCTAAACATACATTGCGGTTATTATTTCTGAAATATCTTGAACCCCTAGTACTTCTTTGACCCCTATTATAATTTGATAATACACGATAGTTATGCTTATTGCCGTTATTATAGCTATTACCTCTGTAATTACCGCGCCATGTATTTGTATATCTTTGATTATTGTAATTACCATATGGGCCACGATTATAGCTGTTTCTATACTGACCACAATTATGATTGTATTGACGATTATTGTGTCTCCTTAAATTATTAAAACCTCGTCCATATCTGAATGCATGCAATACGTTACCCGGCGATGACTGGCATTCTGTATCTTCATCTTTGGCAGCTTGAATTGCATCTTTCAGGCTGCTATAGTTCCTTGCTGAGATGACCGTGCCCAATTTTGAGCTGCGTAGTCCTTCTGAAAACCGTTTTATGGCAAGCTTTTCATTCAATGGTTTTAACACTCCAAATGCATTAGAATTACCATCTGCCTGTGATATAGTAAGCTCAGTAAACAGCTTTTCAATTTCTGTGGCAAACTCCTCGATGCTACTTGAACCCTGTTGTATACTTTGCAAACGTGTCTGTAGGGCCGTAAAGGATTTTTGGGTCAATAGATGGCTTCTCAAATCTTTAATTAGATCTTGAGTAGTCTTATAATTCCCTGTAATGCGTAACTTGGCATTTTCGGTCAATCTACTTTTTAGGACGAATGTAATTAGTAGTGTCTTACCTTTCTCATCCAGCATATCTGCATACATCTCGATCGAATCTATCAAGCGTTTAGTAGTTCCTTCAACACCGTCCATTGCTGGAAGCAAACTACATGCCACTTTTAGGTCAAACTCCATTTTGTCAGTAATTATTTCTGGGGGAATACATAACCTATTTATTTCTTCAAAAGTTATCCTAATTTTTTGAAAACTATCCAATGCCGATCCAACTAACTTCGTATCACTGCCTTTTTCTATTAGTAACAATATTTTGCCACATTGGTCAAAAATTCTTTTTGCCTCACCTAATTTCGTCTCAACAACTTGACCTTTATACCTAGTTTGTCCTTTCTTAATTAAGTATTTTCTAATATCTACCAGAACATTATATTTTTCTAATAAACTATTAATCATAATAAAATATTACTTAAAATTATCATGTCAATTATTTCCTAAAGGAACAAACAAAAGAATCATGTTAACATAATTCCTACGAAACGACACACAAGAATTTCACACGTTGCAGTTTTTGCCGCGAGGTATCATATTCACTGAGTCTTCGTGCACTATTTTACGCCGTTTATGTTTTTGCGTTATAAAACAAATTGTTATGAGTCTGAATGCAAATCACTGATTTATTTATAGAATTCACTTCATACTGATTTTGATGCTGGATTAATTAGTTAGCAGGTGTACCTTCCACTCGTCCACGTAGGGATGCCCTTATGCGCTGAATTGCGTTGAATCCGATTTCTTCTTGTATCCATTGTCGATGGCAGCTGCGGTAGTATTTCAGGAAGAAGTAAATTACCAGGAGAGTTATGACAGCGAGTATGATGATAGTGATCGTGCTCAGCCGCTCCATGTGGCCTCCGATGTCCTTCAGAAGGGCGTCATTGTTTCCGCCAGCTGCATTTTGACTAACGAACACCTCGTCCTTTTCTACCTTGGAGTTACACATTTTGGAAAAACTTTGCTTAATCTGCCCCTTGGCAGACCTTAAGGCAGGGTCGCCATGAAATGTTGGGGGTCCAAGGGTCTTTGTAAAGCAGACAACCAACTCGATCGAATGTACTTTATTCAATGTTAATAAAGGAATATGCATTAAAGTAAAGTGCTTACTTAGCTTAAACTGATACTTATGTTCTAAAGGAGCGTACTTACTACGTTATGCACTATTAGGGAGCATACATACACTTCAGTGCTGTCCCCGAGGAAAACAACAATAACGTTATTATGATAATAGATGGCGCCACGTGTCTATTGAACTTTGTCACATTATTTAATTCTGAGGCGGTACGAAGATCGCCGGGTCAGTTAATATTAAATAAAGACCGGTGTGAAGTCGGATTGGGTCGCTAGTATATTATAATGTTAAATTCTGGGCTGCTACTGAGAAAGGGGGTCTAAATTTTTGTCTGTCTGTTTGTTCTGGTAAATCTCCGAAACGGTAGGACCGATTTTGATGAAATTTGGCATGTGGATACTTGGAACGCTGGGGAAGGACATAGGGTACTTTTTATCGACATAACGCGGGCGGAAGCTAGCTGTTGGTTGTGGAGGTCAGATAGACTGTCGCTCCATGTAAAATATTGGTATACAGCTGCATCCGGTTAGACTGGAAGCTGACCCCAACATAGTTGGAAAAAGGCTAGGCAGACTGATTTTGGTTCGTTTTTTTGGCAAGCACAATTACTATCATCCGGTAGATATGAATAAAATCTAGAAAGTTCAAACGAGTATTTTTAATTTTACGTTTGCTCCGCGCGAATCGAGTTAGGCCCACCGTGGGTATACTAAATAACACCAAAACGTCTAAAAGTTTTTGGGGCACAAACATTTGGCACTTCTTTTGTGATATGTTACTCGGTTCTTCCAAAAAATATTGCACTACTGTTCCTTTAAACGTTCAGAGGTACTGTAGGTTAAATAAATAACACCATAACTTCCCAGAAGTTTTTGTGGGACCAAATGATTTGGCCAGTGTTTTGGGATATTTTACTCGGTTCGTTTTAAAATGTTGCATTAAGAGCCTATACTACCTCAAATGGCTTAGCGTGATCCTCCGTTATGTCGAAAATACTGCACCATTAATTTTGAAATAAATATATGGTAAAGTTGAGGATTAATGCTAAGTCTTATGTTAGACGAAAACACGATTCCATAAAATTTTCACGATAGAACAAAAACCAAAGTTACCTCTAACCCGAACAATAAACCGCTGGTACTCGTATTAAAAAAATACTTCAAATTAGATCATGAAACTTTGCATACTAACTGAACTTACTTTAAAGCAGGTCATATGTTATTTATTTTTTTTATAATTACCATTATTTTCACTGTGAAAAGCAAATACCTAAACTATTGGCACTGCCTGCCGCCCAGCACCGCACTCTGTCTCGCTCTCACTCAGTCCGCGAGCAGTATCGTATGAGCGAGATAAAAAGTGAATTTTAGCTGAGGTAGTATAGGCTCTTAATCCCAACTTAGTTTTAAAGGCCACCTCGTTGGTCTGGTGGTCGCAAGCATTACTGCTAAGCATGAGGTCATAGGTTCGATTTCCGGGTCGGGCAAAGTGTTATTGGGTTTTTCAATCAGGAATTTCCCAGTAGCAGCCCGGAGTCTGGATTTGTGCCCAGTTGATGGCAATAGGGTCGCCCCCTATTACATGGGACTCTGGCGACATGTGGGCGTACTATAGGTACAGTTCTGCCTAACCCTTCGCGGGATCTAGACGTGATGTCATGTTATGTTATCAAGATTTTCCTGACGTCAATTTTCTACGACGAAAAAAAAAAGATTAAATCATCAAATTAATAAAGTTAACAACACTTTCATACATCCCTCTCACAGTACTTCTGACATGCCGACAAAATCTTCGTCCGCTCGTCCACAAACAGATCGTTGGTTGGATTAGAGTCCAAGAGATCATTAAGTGCGGCCAGAGTACGTGGTACTGGGGACTTAGCACGCGCAACTGTGCGACATGGAGGCACAGCAAACAGCCTGTGCTTTCTGCCGCGGCAGTAGTTGTCTGGCAAAAGAAGCGGGCCAGCACAGCATTTAGGTCAGGCACGTCAATAGTGCCACGGAGCGTCTTACAAGCTATGGTAAGCTGGTCATTTGCTCGCCTTACCTCTAACGAGTTATATCCGAGGCACCCCAGTAGAAATTTAGTCGGATAGAGGTAAGGGTAATAGCCGTGTTTACGCTTATACAGAAACCTAAGGAACGCTCTTTGTACCTTTTCCAGTAAAAGCACGTAGGTACTTTCGTGTGGATTCCACACGCAGGAGCTGGATTCCAATTTGCTACGTACGAGTGCATTAAATATAATTTTGATGGCATGTGCTGAGCGAAAATCGCGGCAGTTACGCAAAACAAAACCCAATCTTTGGTAGGATTCCTTAGCTACCGTGGCGATGTGGTCGTGGAAGGTGAGCTTTCGGTCGAATGTGACTCCCAGATCTTTCATGGCTGATGTTTTCATGATGGTATTGTTATTTAAATTATATTCATAATTAACTGGGTGCCGCAGTCGACCGAATGTTATTGCAAAGCATTTGGAGGGATTGAATTCCATCTTATTGTCTAAGCTCCACTTGTATATCGCGTCTATGTCTTGCTGTAGTGCTAAACAGTCGCTCATGGAGTTTATTTCGAGGTACAATTTTAAGTCATCAGAATACAATAGACATTTTGCATAACGGAGAACTTGGGGAAGATCATTAACCATGATTAAAAATAATAAAGGCCCTAAAATTGAGCCCTGACTTACTCCGGAACGTGTGTGGTAGGTGCTTGATTCGTACATACCGAGCCTAACGAACTGCTGACGATCGCGTAGGTAGTCTGCGAAGAAACGGAGGAGAGATGGTGCAAAACCGATTTTGCTAAGTTTCATCAACAGCGTGTCGTTGTAAACCCTATCAAACGCCTTCTGAAAGTCGAAATAAAGTACGTCTACCTGACGCCCGCGGTCCAAGCTGGAGGAGACATATTCAACAAGTGTCAGGAGATTCGTGTCAACTGACCTCTTGCTTCTGAAACCGTGCTGCTCATTACATAAATATTTGTTTACTTGCTCGTATATGGAATTATGGACGATGTTCTCAAAGACTTTCGCCGGAGAAAATAAAATTGCGATAGGGCGGTAATCTTCAACGGAGTTTTTGTTTTGGGTTTTAGAAATAGGTGTTACTCTAGAAACTTTCTACTGAGAGGGATATGTATGTACCGGTCTGCAAGGCTAAATTGAAAATGTGACAAAGAGGATTACTGAAGATATGTTTTGAGCTTAATGATAAAGGGGGGAATGTTATCCAATAGTTAAGTTGTGTCACTATAGTCATTTTCAGAATGGGAAATCGTCGTTTGACAGGAATAAACCAAATTTGGTGATTTTTAGTCTAGCTTAGAGGCATTTATGACAAGAGAATCGGCACCATTGGGGTACCAGTAATCTAAAAATTCTCTAATTTTTTAATGGATAAGGTATGCCTCAGGGGTGGTCCCATATAAATTTTATGAACTTTGTTAGGGTAGTTTTTGAATTAGCTTCAATTTAATACTAATTTTTTCCACTTAGTTTATATTGATTATGTTTTTTTTTTTTTTTTTAAATATTCCACAACTAACACACAACGCCATCTAGTCCCAAGCTAAGCAGAGCTTGTGTTATGGGTACTAGACAACTGATAAACATACTTATATATTTCTAAATACATACATATTATAGATAAATTACACCCAGACACAGAACAAATGATCGTGCTCATCACACAAACATTTGTCCTGGGTGGGAATCGAACCCACGACCTCCGGCATAGCAGTCAGGGTCACTAACCACTAGACCATCAGGCCTGTCAAAAATAGCTTCCTATCACTGCTATTCACATAGCAAGTAGTGTTATATGAATTTGTGTGGGGTAGGTACGGCCACGGTCATAAGTGGAGTAGCAATTTCACAAAGCAATAGATTGACACTTTGGTTTTACTTATGTTAGCCATTGTTATTATTTTGTTTTGTTATAATAAGCAATGCTCTAAATATTATTTTATTTTTGCAAGTAGTTATTTGTAGTTTTAATTTTTCATTTCGTAATGTTGTAACCATGTGCCCAAGTGACTATTTCCGGTTGGCGCCCACTAGCTGTCAAACTGTAGCCAACGTGGATAACCTCACTTGGGAACATGGCATTCGAGCTTGAACACTTGTAAGGTGCAGACGTATTTGGTGTATTTTAAAAGTGTAATATTAATATTAAACGAATTATAAAATTATTCAGACTTTGCTTTATTTGCAACATAGCGGATTATAGTTCAGAAGCGGGATAGCACTGAGAATACTTTGTTACTTCAGTGTTACCGAACGCCCAGCAAAGCGCAATAATAAGCTAACTAAATGGATGATCACACAAGCCAACAAGGCACGCGCTTGGAAACTCCTGATCCCGAGTTGCCTTTCGGTATAGAATCCCGAGAGCCTAAACCAACAAAAAGACGCAGCCGCTGCATCATGCGGCATAATACTAGCAGTGTTCGAGGCACCACCACGGTTTTGAGACGAGCTGCAGTGGAGCTCGTCTCAAAACCGTGGTGGTGTCCGACACAGCCACTGCAGCTCAACTCGCAGCCGTAGTTGTGCGAGGAGCAGCCGTAGCTGTGCGAGGCGCAGCCGGAGCGGTGCAACGCGCAACCGGAGTGGTGCGAGGCGCAACCGAGGCGGTGCGCGGCGCGGCCGGAGCGGTGAGCGGCGCGGCCAGGGCGGAGCGCGGCGTGGCCGGGGCGGTGCGCGGCGTGGCCGAGGCGGTTCGCGGCGCGACCGCAGCGGTACGTGGCGTGGCCGGAGCGGTGCGCGGCACGACCGCAGCGGTGCGCGACGCGACCGCAGCAGAGCGCGACGCGGCCGAAGCGGTTCGTGGCGCGACCGCAGCGGTATGTGGCGCGGCCGGAGCGGTACGCGGCGCGGCCGGAGCGGTGCGCGGCGCGACCGAAGCGGTGCGCGATGCGACCGGAGCGGTGCGCGGCGCGACCGGAGCGGTGCGCGGCAGGACCGCAGCAGTGCGTGACGCGACCGCAGCAGTGCGCGGCGCGACCGAAGCGGTTCGTGGCACGAACCGCTCCGGCCGCGCCGCGTACCGCTGCGGTACGCAGCGCGGCCGGAGCGGTACGCGGCGCGGCCGGAGCGGTGCGCGGCGCGACCGAAGCGGTGCGCGACGCGACCGGAGCGGTGCGCAGCGCGGCCGCAGTAGTGCTGCGCGCAGTACCAGGCACAGCTGCGGAGCTGGCAGCGACCGCAACAATACGAGGCTTTCCCAAGGTGATAGTAAAGTTGCCGAACAGGTCAGTGATAAATTATTTTTGGCTCAAATGTTAAAAGACGTCATGCAGACCATGAAAACTGATGAAAGCAATGAACGTTTTCCCGTTTTTAATGTTATTCCCGAATTCGATCCATCAAAACGAAATCAAACTATAGAAATGTGGATAACCAAAGTAAATGAGTGTGCACAAATTTATAACTGGTCAGAAAGGCAAACAGTTCATTACGCACTGCCGAAACTTGTAGATTTTGCTCAAAAATGGTACCAAGGGCTTCCCAGTGTCATGTTTTCTTGGTCTGAATGGCAAAAGAAGCTACGTTCAACTTTTCCAAGCGACGAGAATTACGCTCAGTTATTGTCAGATATGCTTGCTTGTAAAGCGCGTTTTGGCGAATCATTAGAGGAATATTTTTGATGAAAAGACGGTGCTATTAAATAGATGCAATATTTTCGGAAAGAATGCCATTGATTGCATACTCTTTGGTATTGAAGATCGTTCTATAAGAACAAGTGCAGAAGCAGCACAGTATTCTGATCTTGATAAACTACTAGTGTATTTAAAAGGAGTTAGAATAAATACAAGAATTGACAAAACAGTATCTCAGGCAGGCAATAATGATAATAAACGTAATAAAAGTAATAGGAGTAAGACCAACACAACCGAATCTACAGCTAAATGCTATAACTGTGGTGAAGAAGGTCACCCGTATTATAAGTGTAAGCAAACAATCAAACGGTGTACTAATTGTAATAAAGTAGGACATTTAGTTAACGACTGTCCGAATAAAAAGGATGCGGCCCCTAAAACGGTTTTACGTATTTCCACAGAACATAATAATGATTTCAAATATTTTAAAAAAGCCCTTGTTAATGGTATGACATTTGATTGTTTTATTGATTTTGGAAGTCAATGCTCCCTGTTAAGAGAATCGGTTGCGCGTAACTTAACTATTATGTGGTCAATGAATGACTTGCCAGTTTTGAGAGGTTTTGGAGCTTCAATTGTTAGTTGTTTGGGAAAATGCGATGTAAACATTGAAATAGATTCCGTAAAGGCAATAGTACCAACACTTATAGTCTCTGATCACTTATTACAAGTTCCTTTATTATTGGGACAAACTTTTACTGAACAGGATCACATCATCGTCATTAAAACTAACGAAATGCTTCAAATTAAAGATAAAAGTATGTCAAAGGTTAAAAGAATTACATTACGTGTTTTAGATGATATTAAAATACAGGGTTATACCGGTGTCGATATTTACTCTGAAACTAAATATACTGGCGATGTGCTAATAGAGCCTAGTTTAAGTCGCGAACCCAATAGAGAGTACGAAGTCATTCAAAGTTTGATAAAACTGACGGACGGTCAAGGTCGGATTGTAGTAGAAGGTACGAACTCGCTAGGGTTTGCTCTGAAACAAGGTACAAGGTACTCTTGGTGCAGACTTCCTGTACTTATTTATATATTTATTTATTACAAATTATATGGTAGGTTAGGTCTGTAGGGCTTATAGGTCTTAGTTTAGGTTCTTTCAATTTACCATATATTCATGTACAGCCGCAACCTTTATTAAGGGGTGGTTGTACACTATTAGTTCGTGCAGTTCCGTTTACAGAAATGCAGTCATACCACGTTAATAGGATTGTTGGCAACCATGAAGACTTACCCAATCCTACTATAGACAACTCATTAATAAACATAGGCGATGAATTAGAAAAAAAAGATCGCGAGTCGTTATTTAATTTATTAAACGATTATAGAGATTGCTTTGCTTTTTCAACGAAAGAATTAGGATGTGTCAAAGGGATAGAGATGAATATTAATTTAAGTGACAATAGTCCTATTGTATACAGACCTTATAGATTGGCTCATTCGGAGCGACAAGTTGTTAGGGGAATGGTTAAAGAATTAGAGGATTCAGGAATTATACGACCATCCACGTCAGATTATGCATCCCCAATTCTATTAGTTAAAAAGAAAACTGGGGATTATAGACTTTGTATAGATTTTAGGTCTTTGAATAAGAAAACAATCAAAGAACATTATCCGTTGCCCAGAATTGACGATCAATTAGACCATTTATCAGGCTTTAAGTTCTATACGACCTTAGATCTCGCATCCGGTTATTACCAGATTTGTATGTCAGAAACATCCAAACATTTAACAGCTTTTGTTACGCCTGATGGCCATTTTGAGTTTAATAGGATGCCATTTGGCTTAGCTAATGCTCCATCAAATTTTCAACGAGCCATCAATAATATTCTTGGTAACGCACGTTTCAAAGACGCTTTTGCTTACATGGATGATGTTATTATCCCGTCAAAAACTATTGAAGAGGGTTTTGAGAAATTAAAGAATACACTAGACTTGTTCAGAACTTCTGGAATAACTTTAAAACTATCAAAATGTAACTTCTTTATGCGATCAATTAATTACTTGGGGTTTGAAGTAAATGAAAAGGGAATAAGGCCTGGGCAACACAAAATTGAGGCTGTAAAAAATTTTCCCCGCCCTACCGATCAACATAAAGTCCGTCAATTTATTGGCTTATCAAGTTTCTTTCGGCGCTTTATAAGGGGATTTTCCACAATCGCGAGACCGTTAACTCAACTCTTAAAGAAAAATTCCACTTGGCATTGGGGAAGCTCTCAGGAAGAGGCTTTTCAAATGTTAAAAACAGGACTAACAAAACGCCCCGTTCTTGCCTTTTATAATCCGACCTATGAAACGCAAGTTCATACGGATGCCTCGAAGTTAGGAATCGCTGGGATATTAATGCAAAGGTCTAAAAAGGATTCCCCATTTAACGCTGTTGCTTATTACAGTAGACAGACTTCCCCCGAAGAGGCTCGCTTCACCTCTTATGATTTAGAGACTTTGGCTGTTGTCATGTCCGTTCAACAATTTCGAGTATATTTGTTAGGACTTAAATTTACGATAGTTACTGACTGCAACTCGGTTCGAGCTACATTTGAGAAAAAAGACATGTTGCCACGAGTTGCAAGATGGTGGAATGCTTTACAAGAATTCGATTTTAATATTACTTACAAACCAGGCTCAAATATGTGTCACGTCGACGCCCTTAGTCGTAATCCTGTTCAGCAAAACGAGTATACAGAAGTCAGAGTAATTGATACAAATTGGATAGCTACTGCCCAACAAAATGATTCTGAATTGCAAAGAATAATAACTATACTTAACGATAAAGAAACTGATAATATCATTGAAATTAAAAACAACTTTGTAGTTAAACGCGGGATGCTGTACAGGAAAACGCCTGAGGGTGACAGATGGGTTGTACCAAAAGGAATAAGGTGGCATATACTCAGAACAAATCACGATATGTTGGGACATTTTGGTTTTGAGAAAACTTATGATAAAATAAAAAGTCAATATTGGTTTGCCAAAATGAGAAGATTTATTCAAAAATATGTCGATTCTTGTCTTGAATGTGCTCATACGAAAATCCCCGCTGGTAAAAAGTCTGGAGAATTGCACCCAATACCAAAAATAGATCGCCCATTCCACACACTTCATGTGGATCATTTGGGTCCATTTGTACGTAGTAAGAAAAAGAATTCTTATCTTTTGTTAATAATAGATGCCTTTACTAAATATATAATTCTCGATCCAGTTAAAAGCACAAAGAGTGTACATAGTATAAAATCATTACAAAATTACTTTCATACTTTTGGTGTGCCGCAAAGAATAGTATCGGACAGAGGTACCTCTTTTACTTCCAGAAAGTTCAAAGAATTTCTTAATTCATTAGGTGTTAAACATGTGTTAAACGCGGTAGCTACGCCGCGAGCAAACGGGCAAGTCGAGAGGTACAATAGAACCGTTCTCGCTGCTCTTAGTGCCAGAGTATTTAATAAAAACGAAAAATTGTGGGACGAGGCGGTTTCTGAAGTTCAATGGGCATTAAATAATACATTTAATAAGGGGACAGGAAAAACACCAGCACAGGCGTTGTTTGGCCTAAAATTAATCGGGACGAATGATTCTTCTCTTTCTCTTAGCACTAATAATGAGGAAGATCATAATGAGAGTATAATAGAAACCATTCGAAATCAAGTGTCCGAACATATAGCCAAAAATCAGGAAAAACAGAAAGAATCTTTCGATAAACATAGAAAGAAAGTTGTATATGCCGTAGGTGATCTCGTCAGAATAGAAAGAGAGATTCCTTCCAGTGGTCAAAGTCGAAAGCTTGTTCCAAAACTTCGTGGTCCCTATCGCATAGTAACGATATTGGATAATGATAGATATGTTATTGAAGATACTCCGTTGTCTCGAAAAGGTAACCGACCTTTTACTGGCATTTTTTCCGTAGATAAGATTCATCCATGGATGGTATTTAATAGAACTAGTAACGAATCTGATAATGATTCTGATAATGATTCGAATAATGACCAAACGACTGATAATTAAATGAAGATATAACCTCTCCAGTTAATTATTATTACACTATTTGATTGTTGCAAATTAATTATTTTGTGTATTTATGGATATTGAATAGAATAGAATACTCTTTATTATGTACACCATATAAATTACAGACATAAATATAGAAAACTTTACAATGGGTGACACAATGGGCGGTCTTATCGCTAAGAGCGATCTTTTAAAGACAACCTTTGGATGGATTAAAAACGGGAAGGACAGACAAATACTGTAGGTAGTCTGTGGTGTACCATTTACACAATACAATATATACATACATAAAGTACTATTAATCTATATAAATATATACATATACATAATAACAATGACAATGTTTAAGGAGAGAGAAAGTGCTTTTTTATCATAGTCTTCAAAGTGGATAAAGATTGAGCACGCCTTATCGACACGGGCAAGTCATTCCATAACCGTACTGCTTGCACAGTAAAAGATTTATCATAGAAACTAGTGGAATGCGTCGGCATCTCTAGTCTCAGGTCCACTAATCCATTTTTATGATTAAATAAAAAAAAAAAAACAGATCTCACTATTGCGGTGTTTAGGAGGTTGATTATAGCAAGGTAATGAAATTCTTAATGATGCATTTCAAGTAGCCGTCAAACCACTGAAAATATGTAGAGGTTTCAGTGGAATGACTTGACAATACTGAAGACATGAAGGGGCTTCAGTATTGATTGTATTGTGGATCTAATTTCTTAGGCGAAAACATGAAGGGGTTTCGTCCTCCGACCATTATGTATATGAGATATTTGTTGTAGATAATTATGTAGAGGCTACAACGAATATTATGTTCATTTAGAATCAGACATTGTACTAATTTAATATTGATTTGCTTAGCAAGTTTAGTAAAGTGAATTGATAAAGTTCTTTAATAACTCATTTAGTGTAATCGTCAAACCACTGAAAATATGTAGAGGTTTCAGTGGAATGACTTGACAATGCTGAAGACATGAAGGGGCTCCAGTATTGATTGTAAACATGTAAAGACTTAATCTAATTTAATATTTTGAGGCGAAAACATGAAGGGGTTTCTTCCTCGGTCCATTATGTATGTGAAATATTTGTTGTAGATATGAAGAGGCTACACAACGAATATTATGGTCATTTAAATTGTACTAAGATATATATTTTTTATTATTATTATTCTCGTGTTGATAATGTGTTCAGATTATTTATTGATTAAATATTTTATTAGTTGTTACCTTATAATTATGTATAATTTAATTAGTTTCACGAGACGTGAATTTTTCAGGAAAGGCCGAATGTTAGCCATTGTTATTATTTTGTTTTGTTATAATAAGCAATGCTCTAAATATTATTTTATTTTTGCAAGTAGTTATTTGTAGTTTTAATATTTCATTTCGTAAAGTTGTAACCATGTGCCCAAGTGACTATTTCCGGTTGGCGCCCACTAGCTGTCAAACTGTAGCCAACGTGGATAACCTCACTTGGGAACATGGCATTCGAGCTTGAACACTTGTAAGGTGCAGACGTATTTGGTGTATTTTAAAAGTGTAATATTAATATTAAACGAATTATAAAATTATTCAGACTTTGCTTTATTTGCAACATAGTGGATTATACTTACGACCTTCTTTTAATTAGCTATTTCTCTACTGTAGACACACACACTCACATTAATTTGCAACTGATTGTATTTCATTAATTCATGATAGCTTAGCGGTTATCACATTTGGGTAAGCGCGTCCTGCGTAGCGAGCCGTGGGTTCAAATCTCACGCGCGGTGATAGTTTTTTTAATTGTTTTTTTAATAATTACTTCGAATAATGACGCTTATGACTATAATAATATATTTCGTTGCCATGTTCGTCTTGTGCGCTTAATTCGTAAAACTTTATGATTATACCCACAGATATCTAAATAAATAAATTACTTATAAGGTAGATACAGTTAAGTTACGAGTCATTCACCGCGATTTAAGAGAACGTTGTTTGTTGGTTGTTAATTGTGGGTTAGCGACGTGTGTTCTATCTATTAGCCGTGTTGTAGTTCCTTTTAAAATGCAGAATATTGAAATGAAAGCGAATGTGATTGCGCTGCGTAAAAGTGGATTTAATATAACACAAATATCTTATGAAACTGAACTGAATGTGAGTATTATGAATATGATTTAATTATTTTTACCAAACATTTATTTTATTAAAATAGAACTGCTGATCCTTGTAGTTATTTTTTTTAATCGTATTATAAGGTCTAAATAGAAGAAAAAATTATAATTTCGAAGTCCTAGATTTTAAATGATGAATATAACATTATATTATCCTTATATGTAACATTTCTATATTCATTATAATTTTGTTTCTAAATAGTATTCGTATTTTGCTAGTAGACTAACAGTACTCTTTTTTTGTTTTAGAGAAATTACCTACTGTGACTCGGAGGGTCACTAAATAAGGAAGAGGGTAGCCTTGCTGCGTGGAATGCCCCACCTGGTCAGTGAATATGAAACAATTGGTTATATACCAACAAGATATTTTGCCGAATTATTCAACACGTCTTTACGAACCGTTCGCCGTGCAAGTGTAAACCAGCTCAAAAACCTATGTAGCAATATTGTAGGGCCCATGCGCCAGCGTTTACAAGATTGCATTGATAATAATGGGTATTATACTAAGTATTAAATTATAAATTGATTATACCTAGTAATAATAAAATTATATTGTAGCATATTCGTAATAAGGATTATTTTGAGGTTTAGTTTCAATCTTCTTTTCGTAATGAAAATGAATACTTAAGCTATAACCACAAAAAGTCCTAAACTAGAAGTTTATTTATTCTTTATAAAATTATAACGAATAAACATTTTGTAATCACTTATAAAACATTTTTATTCTTTACCCCAATTTCACTAACTATATAATAATAAAAACAATTATTACATTTTTATTCTCGTTTATTAATTCATCGAATAATAAAAGAACAGATGAAGATAATTGATGAAAAGAAAAAAATCTCATTTCGAGATTGGAACTTGGGCCTATTTGTTTGCTAATCCGATGCGTTGCTATATCAGCTGTCGGGCCTTGTAACAATGTTGTCAATTTTAGCAATGGTTTGAGCCGACCAAGGTCATACTTAATTACGTACGCTGCGTGTGTGAAAAAGCGATATGTTTTTGTTTCGCTGACTTTCGCTCGACCGACACCAGCGTATAAATTCTGAGGTGTGCGTTCTGTGTTAATACATCACTTATACACACATACGTATATACGGCCTGTACCGCGCGTGTTCACAGCAAAGCAATCCTTACGGTGGTAATGCACTACTGACCCTGTACTGTACAACTAAAAATAAAACATTTTTACAAAAAAAAAAAAACAACCGACTACCAAAAAAAAAAAAAAATCACTACAAAGTGAAAAATAACTTTAATCTCGGAAATCGGTGTCAAAAAACGAAAATGCGGAACCGAGCTATAAGTTTTATAAAAAAGAATACGCGTTTTACGAATTTGATCTTTTTGTATCGACTTCAAAAAAAAGGAGGTTATCAATTCAACACGTTATGTATATCATATTACTGGAACTGCGATGATGGATGGCAATATTTGTTAAAACAAATGCGAACTTATTTACTAAGGTCTCGGACACCAGAAAAGGTCCCGTGAGAAACCAATATAAAAACCTTTTAAATGTCGGTGGCTATAAAACTGAACTATTAAGAAAAAGTGTCATTTGTATGGGACCAATCATCATCATCATCATTTCAGCCGAAAGACGTCCACTGCTGGACATAGGCCTCCCGCAAGCACCTCCACTTCGACCGGTTTTGTGCTTCTCGCATCCAACGAGTTCCCGCGGCCTTCACAAGGTCGTCGGTTCACCTTGTGGGAGGCCTTCCAACGCTACGTCTTCCGGGACGCGGTCGCCACTCCAGAACCTTTCGGCCCCATCGGCCATCTATTCTGCGAGAAATGTGCCCTGCCCATTGCCACTTAAATTTGGCAATTCTTCGGGCTATGTCGGTTACCTTGGTTTTCCTGCGGATCTTCTCATTTTTGATTCGATCACGCAGGGAAACTCCAAGCATAGTCCTCTCCATTGCCCTTTGGGTGACTTTTAGCCTTCTAATAAGGCCCATTGTGAGCGACCACGTTTCAGTGCCACATGTCATCACTGGCAACACGCACGAATTTCGTCTTGAGACACTACGGTATGTGGGACGAGAAGATATTGCGTAGCTTCCCGAACGCTGCCCAGCCGAGTCGGATTCGCCGACTGATCTCATTCTCGAAGTTGGACCTACCTAGCTGGACAGTTTGTCCTAGATAAACATACTCGTCCACAACTTCGAGTGTAGCGTCTCCAATCTTTATGAGAGTGGGTGTTACATGGGCATTTGACAATACCTTCGTTTTGTCCATATTTATTTTAAGACCCTTTGGTCATCGAGCATTGTACTGAGGTCCTCCATAGTCTCAGCCATGACTACGATATCGTCGGCAAACTGAAAGTGAGTTATGTACTCGCCATTGATGTTAATGCCAGCCCCTGTCCAGTCCAGAACCTTGAAGACATCCTCCAGTGCAGCGGTGAACAGTTTCGGAGAGATAACGTCTCCCTGTCTCACATCTCGCTGCAGAAGGACTGCACTTTAGATGCCTTAATTTTTTGTCCCAAAAAATTACATAGTTTTTTACGTTGTTAATTTGTCTTTAGTTTTGTTCTTCAGAGTTTCTTTTAATTTGTACCTCTTAATTATTTTAGTAACGTAACTCGGCACACGAGTCATAGACTGATTATTTTAATATGAATAAGTACATATTATAGCAATTACACTATAATTATGGTATTTAATAATGATAGTCTGAATAATTCCAAATAACAAAAAAATAAAAAAATCATGTGCTTTTATTTTAATCCATTTACACAAATATAAGAAACATCATATTCAAAAATTAATATGGGTACCTACATTTGTTTATTTTCATGAAAAATCCGTAAAATCCGGATAATCCGGATTGGGTCAAAAATCCGTTCATAAAAATCTGGATTTTAAAACAGAACGGATTTGCATTCCCTAGTCGTAAGACGATTCTGAGTATTCTGCATCTGCATTCTGCAGCATTGACAGCGTCAGCGTGAACTTACTTCAAAATGGCGGCCCAAATGTTTTAGTTCCATTTCAACATTTTAAACACAAACTTAAGGCTTTTCTAGTGGAAAATGTTATTTCTCCATTAATGATTTTCTAGATGACCGATTATTATAGACCTTGAAATTTTTTGTTTTTTTTTTAAATTAAATAAATTGAATTTTGAATATTTTAAAGATTTCGACTAAAATGACTTTTTTATTGTATTTTGTTTGACATTTTAATTGTATTTTGACATTTTAATAGTATTTTGACATTTGAATAATATTTTAACATTGGAATTGTATTTTGACATTTGAATTGTACTTTGACATTTTAATTGCATTTTGACATTTTAAGTGTATTTTGACATTTTGATTTTATTTTTTGACTATTATATATTATTAATTGTATTGAACTGTTATTATTATTTTTTTTTAATCTGATGATTGTGTTTAAAATGTTCTTATTTTTATTAGTTTACCTATTCATTCATTTAAATTTTGCATGTCGAATCTTGGGCAGAATGTATGGCTCAACTTTTATTCTTTGTATACTTACCTTGCCTTCTAGCAAATAAATAATTTGATTTGATTTTCCATGAGTCAGACGCGTTCCAGTACTACAAAACATTAGACGACAGCGCTTTATATCGCTAAAATATAACCCGACCAAGTGAAATCGCTCGTTAGTTTCGTATTACACGTATGTTACTTTGAGTTGATTGAATTTGGGATTATTTGTTGTTGATTGAATTGTCGCTACATAACTTAGTAGAAGTTCTTTATTTACAAAATGTATAGCTTCTCGTGACGGATACTTTAGTCCAAATATTTTTTTGTAGATATATCTACCACACCAATGTCCCAATGTTTTGTTTTTTAGTTACATTATTTATCGTAATAGAATATTTGAACCAGTATCAAGAACCAGCTCCCTAATTACGTAACACACTACGCAGGTTATTTCTAATCCATTGCTTCATATATTATGTTCGAAAAATGTGTCAACTCACCAACGTAAATAACGCAATGAATGTTGTTGAACTGTCAAAACGAAAGCCATTCCTACTGTTAGTGTGTTACGTACGCAATTACCCTGCAGGGAGATAATAGAGGCATACGTTAGTGTAAAATGAACTCTAAAGACCACGTGACCACGTTTCATCTTAAGATTTTAAGAAATATATTTTATGTTTTTATTACTATTAGTGCTTGGCCAGACTGCAAACGCGGGCGCGGAGCGGGCCGCGGCGTGGTGTACTCAAACATAAGAACTTCATTTGAGCGTCCATAATGGGCACTTGGGCGCGGTGAGCGGCGCGGGCTGCTTGGCGCGAAGAGCACGCGGGCAACTCACGCCATAGCTCGTTCATACAGTGGCCGCAGTGAGTGAGCGGGTTGCCCGCGCGGGGACTGGGGTTCTCAAACTAGTTCGAGCTTTTTCTAGTGAAAATAAGTCTTCTTCATCCATATTATATTTTAACAGACACTGGATACGGCAACACTCAAAAGAAGCCGCGCTCGATTGTGGACAGGCAAATCGCGCGCGTTCCCGCAACTGCGCCGCTCCCCGCCCCGCGCTGCCAGTCTGGCCAAGCACTTAGATTCCTCAACTGTCATTTTTTGACAGAGGGGCTTGTGGCTAAGTGATAACTTTTCTAAGTAAAATCTTTTAATTTTCGTTTATTTTAATTGCTTTGACATTCTATTTTAATTTTAATTCTGTGACCTTTTTTAATTTTTTATTTGTATTCGTTAATTTATTTTATTTGTATGCATTGACATTTTATCCAGAGGGTTTTCTTATTTGGAGAAATTTTATTCAGTGGCAGTAGGCATGGTGATATTTTTATTTTATGTATGAATTGCCTGAATTAAATGAATTTTATGTTTATTTTATAACAGCCGCACGGGTCGATCGATCAGGTTAAGCTACGCTTACCGCGGTTGGTCCCTGGATGGGTGACCATCTTTACATACCATGGACTTGTTTGCCGATATATTAGGACATTTGTATAATAAATTTCGTATAATTTTATAGCCATACCTAATAACTGAATGAATCTACCTATTTAAATAATATAGTTTAATTTTTTTATACCAGCTTCAATTATATATTATAATAATATGCAGTGCCGGATTAACCCCTAAGCAAATTAAGCAATTGCTTAGGGCATCACGTCTCGGGGGGCACCATAAACCAGCCGCAGTCCCAGGGTAGGTCATGGGGATCATGATCCCCAAAATCATTCAAGCTGTCGAGAGCCTGAATGATTTACTTACTAACTTAAAACTGTAGGTAGGTACTTGAGCTACGGAGAACCTGATGGGCACATAAAAAAACATTGAGGCAGTCGTGGGTAGTACCGACAGACGTGAAAACTTAAAACTACCTACGTGTATACAGGGTGTTACGGAAAGGGTATATCAATACAAACAGGTTGAAGAGTGTATCTGGTCTAGAATCTCTGTACAAAATTTCAGCTCAAAAGCAGTAACTTTGAAAATGCTTAATATTTTTCTATTTCGATAGTTTATTAAATTGAAATCATAACAAACGTGTCACCGCACTACGAGGGTCATTATCCATTGTCTTTAGTGTGTCTGTGCGCCTAGTACACGCACATCACGCCGCCGCGCGCCAGTGCAGCGCCGTGATGTCGAAATAAAAAAATATTAAGCATTTTCAAAGTTAATGCTTTTGAGCTGAAATTTTGTACAGAGATTCTAGACCAGATACACTCTTCAACCCGTGTGTATTGATATACCCTTTCCGCAACAGCCTGTATAACATAACAGCACCGAAAAAATATTAGCTAGACATAAAGGCAAGGCTGTTCGTTAGCAAGATATTACAAAACCCAAAAGTTATTCTTGAGACCTTTTTTTTTTTTTTATGGATGGGAAATCATCAAATGACCCCTCCCGCTCTGGGTGGAGCGGAAGGGAGTGTCAGACTCTTACTGACTAAAACCCTTCCGTGTTCCTTCCTTAGCCCTTTATGTTCCGGGGTAGCGGTAATCCTTTCGGACAATCGACTTTCGTCAGCAAGATATTACAAGACCCAAAAGTTATTCTTGAGACCTGCGTTAATCTTACTTACTAACAGCTCGTTGATTTTTTGAAAAAAAAAATACGAGGCGACTAGCGGATAGGGCGGCCCACACGCGTGGATTACTTAGGGCATCAAGTAGTCTTTATCCGGTACTGATTATATGTAACTAACTATATAAACTTCACGTGACCAGAGGGCTGGGTCGTTCTTTGGCCAAAGAATTAGCATTGCCATTCAATGTGGCAATGCTGCCAGTCTTCTGGGCACGTTTCCGGATGACAGCGATGCGGACGAGTACTTCGACGCATAAGTGTCCTTTGTTTTATTTTTTATTTATTTGTATAGCAAGTTAGTTAGTCATTTATTTTAGTATCTAGTGTATATAGTTAGTTACATATAATATATAACTGAATTGAATTGAATCTAAGTACTATTTTTTATATACATATTTTTTTAATTGACACCTAACTGACATTTTGTTTTACGTATTATTTCATCGTTGTAATTTATTTTTATTATTATTTATAGACTTGGACATTATTGTTATTTTATAAAATCTATTGAATATGTGATGAGCGTGTGCTTTACCAAACCAGACCAGACCAGACTGTTTGTCAGACTCGGGCTTCTGACTACCCGTAACGACTGTCAAAGATCCACGAATGACAGCCGGGACCAACGGCTTGACGTGCTTTCCGAGGCATGGAGGGGTCTCGGTATGTAAAGATGGTCACCCATCCACAGACCAACCGCGGCAAGCGTAGCTTAACCTGATCGATCGACCTGTGTGGCTGTTGTTATTTAGCCACGGGCCCCTCCACAAGTGGATTAGGCCCATTATTATAAATGGGGATACCACTTAAAAAAAAACGCGCCGACAGCTCTACCTCATGGGTGGTGTGGAAACGAGCTGCAGAACTTGTTCAAAAGTCTGAAAGAAGATGAACAGTTCAGTTTCAGTTTGCGTTGCGTTGTTTGCGTTTGTTGTTTGGTGTAGGCCGCGTACCGGTAGATGGTTATTAGATTAATATAGTATGCTGGGGTAAGATCGGCACTGCTATAAGACCGTATGAATCAAATTCCCACCTAATGTGGCAATGTTTTTAATGCAGTAATAAATATTAGTGTTCTCCATCATTATTTTTATTCTGCTACGACGAAGATCAGAGCGAAATTTAAATTTGCAAGCAAAGAATTTGATTCCTACGGTCTTACCCCAGCTACGATCTTACCCCAGCAACGATCTTACCCCAACATACCTTACATTTCCCAACTTTCTCAAATGTATTTTTTGTCGTCTTAGACGTTGTCTCGCTCATCACTTGACGTTGCCGCGTCGTGTCAACGTCATAGCACGCCCCCGACTTGCTTCGGACTCAAACAGAGCAAATCACAAAGTGTGGTTGCATGTAGAAAGCCGCGCTTCTAACAAAGTAAGTAGCAAAGGTAAGATTTGAAATTGTTTATTGAAATAATTGATTTACATAAATATTTACCGAATAGGGCCTTAAACTAGAGGTAGGTAAGAAATGGATTCTACCTGAACTAGGAATAAATCTGTACCTTAGGTATCTCACTCAAGTGCTTATACATAAGAATCAGTAGGTATCTGAAGTTCCTAAAAATAGTAAATAATTTAACTACTTTAATTATTATGACTATGTTCAAATTGAGCAAAATAGTATTTTTACGAGCTTGGGGTTCGTGACAATAAAAACTGCCGATTTTATAACCAAATATAGACACTAATTAAAAACACCAATTACAACTTTAAAGACACTAATTATAAAACACAATCGCACTACAGATCACTCTAGTCGCACTTGAAGATCGCTTCGATTTTTTTTGCTTGTATCGCTTATCCAATACTGATCCCGGGTCGCGGCCACACCGGCCCTATATAGACCTCGGATAGTTCCAGAACCTTCTACCGTAGAAACATCTAGAATGTTCGAGTACATACCGGTCCCGACCGACCAGACGTCGATAGTTCTGTAAAGTTCTAGCATCGAAGTTTCTAGAAGGGTTCCGAATATTAGTTCTGCTACTCGATACTAGATGGCGCTAGTGGTAGCTAATGTCGCCATCAATTGTGGCTCGCAACAGTATGTTACTTTTTGCATCATCGTAAGACATTTTGCAACCATATTCTGTTATGATTTTTACAATGTCACATTTTTAATAAGATCGCGTTGACTTTGTCATACAGAAAAATTTGTCGTGTCAACAAAATGTTTACTTATAATATACCTAAATTTTAAAAACTTATAAAAACTAAAATTAATTTTCCGTAAAATTAATTTTAGTTTTTATTAGTTTACTACCTATAAAGTGGATTAGGCCCATTTAAGAAAATGTGGATACCACTGTAAAAAAAACGCGCCTACAGCCCTACCTCCTGGGTGGTGTGAAAAAGGGCTGCAGAACCTGTTTAAAAGTCTGAAAGAAGATGAGCAGTTCGAAGTATCTAAGACTCTGAACTGAAGTTTCAAGTTCATATTATCACATTCCACCACCACCAGATGGCTGGGTCGTTCTTTGGCCAAAGAATTAGCATTGCCATCCAACGTGGCAATGCTGCCAGTCTTCTGGGCACGTTTTCGGATGACAGCGATGCGGACGAGTACTTCGACGCCTAAGTGTCCTTTGTTTTATTTTGTATTTATTTGTATAGCAAGTTAGTTAGCCATTTATTTTAGTATCTAGTGTATATAGTTAGTTACACATAATATATAACTGAATTGAATTGAATCTAAGTACTAATTTTTATATATTTTTTTTAATTGACACTAAACTGACATTTTATTCTACGTATTCCAACTATGTTGGGTTCGGCTTCCAGTCTAACCGGATGCAGCTGAGTACCAGTATTTTACATGGAGCGACTGCCTATCTGACCTCCACAACCCAGTTACTGGGTAATACGATACCCCTTGGCAAGACTGGTTGTCAGACTCGGGCTTCTGACTACCCGTAACGATTGTCAAAGATTCACGAATGACAGCCGGGACCAACGGCTTAGCGTGCTTTCCGAGGCATGGAGGGGTCTCAGTATGTAAAGATGGTCACCCATCCACAGACCAACCGTGGCAAGCGTAGCTTAACCTGATCGATCGGCCTGTGTGGCTGCTATTATTTAGCCACGGGCCCCTCGACAAGTGGATTAGGCCCATTATTATAAATGGGGATACCACTTAAAAAAAAACGCGCCGACAGCTCTACCTCATGGGTGGTGTGGAAACGAGCTGCAGAACTTGTTCAAAAGTCTGAAAGAAGATGAACAGTTCCCTCAGTTATCTTAAGTTCACTTAAATGTGGCACATTCAAACTTTCACAAAAAGACGAGTCACTTTAGTATTTAGTCAAGCAGAAAGTCGTGCAAAATCCACGAGGACCTACTGCCGACAAATTGCTTTGCAATTTGGCAGGTGTTATGTTAAAACAAAAGTGTAATATTATGGATTAAATAAATAAATAAAAAAAAAAACTTCATTGGCTTTTTTTATGGATGGGAAATCATCAAATGACCCCTCCCGCTCTAGATGGAGCGGAAGGGAGTGTCAGACTCTTACTGACTAAAACCCATCCGTATTCCTTCCTTAGCCCTTTATGTTCCGGGGTAGCGGTAACCCTTTCGGACAATCCCGCACCTTCTCACAAAAAGACGAGTCACTTCACTTCATTTATTATAAATTGATGTGAAAATGTCGCGGTCTACCACTTCACATTCACCTTAATGTAAATGATTTTCATTGTGACTTAAGGTGAATGTGCAGTTGTAGCCCGCGAAATTCAATTTTCTTACGTTTAAATACATTTACGTCGATGTTTCTCCAAATGAGCGATACTTATTATTATTAATTTATATTTCAGACAACATGATCCAATTTGTTAGTAAAAATAATGCTTAAAACTAAGTTAGTTCACACATAAACACATACAATTATATTATTATTATTATTATCAGCCTGTGACGTCCCACTACAGGGCACTACTCTCTTTCCACCTCTCTCTGTTCAAAGCTACTAAGGACCAGTTCTTGTTGAAGGAGTCCAGTCAATACAATTATATTATTATTATTTTTATTATATATTATTCGATTTCTTTAAATGATAATCTTATTGTATTATCATCATGATATTTACATAATTTAAAAAGCTAACAATCTTAAAATAATAATATGTACAAGTATATAAATTGTATTTTATGTAAATGATTTTTATTGTGACTCAAGGTAAAATTGCAATTTTCAGGTCAGTGTCTGGTTGTATCTTGATCAAAATGTGATTCGCGACTATAACAGGTACGTATTTACAGAATTATAATAATTAAAATAATCAATACATCTTTCAGATTTCTACGTAAGAACGAATCTCGTATGGAAAAGTGCTGTAAGTTGCTAAAAGCCAATGTAAGGAAACCATGCTGCATAGCGGAAGATCTGCCTACATTGTAAAATGGATTGAAATTATGATCATCAAACCACTTCTTGTGAAAAATCGACTGACTACCTGCAATGTTCATGTATGTTAATTGATATTATTATCTTGATTATTGCTGATAACTATGTTGTTCTGTAATTCTGCATGTACCTATATGAAGAAGTTAGGCAGATGATGAGGACCGTTATGGGTTACTAGCTGCGCCCCGCGGTTTCACCCGCATATGTGTCGATCCCGTGGGAATATCGGGATAAAAACTATCCTATGTCCTTCCCTGGGACTCAAACTATCTCTATACCAAATTTCATCTAAATCGGTTCAGTAGTTTAGGCGTGAAGAAAAGACAGACAGACAGACAGAGTTACTTTCGCATTTATAATATTAGTTTGGATTAGAGTAATATGGTATGCTGGGGGTAAGATCGGCACTGCTATAAGACCGTATGAATCAAATTCCCACCTAATGTGGCAATGTTTTTAATGCAGTAATAAACATTAGTGTTCTCCATAATTATTTTTATTCTGCTACGACGAAGATCAGAGCGAAATTTAAATTTTCAGGCAAAGAAATTGATTCCTACGGTCTTACCCCAGCTACGATCTTACCCCAGCAACGATCTTACCCCAACATACCTTACATTTCCCAACATTCTCAAATGTATTTTTTGTCGTCTTAGACGTTGTCTCGCTCATCACTTGACGTCGCCGCGTCGTGTCGACGTCATAGCACGCCCTCGACTTGCATCGGTCTCAAACAGAGCAAATCACAAGATGAGGTTGCGTGTGGAAAGTCGCGCTTCTAACAAAGTAAGTAGCAAAGATAAGATAATAAAACAACCGACTTCGCCCTTGCCACCGACTGATTTTTCGGAAGTTGGTTTTTTTAGTCTAGTAATTTAATCATTAACAATCATTTGTATGTAGTATGTGTATTTGAGTCTTATATTCTACTGAATACGTGCGCCTAATTTTACTGAAAGCCGATCATTCGTTTTTGCGGTATGTTTGTGAATTCTTGCTGGCGATTTTTTTGTTATTGTTACTACCTATAAAGTGGATTAGGCCCATTTAAGAAAATGGGGATACCACTGTTAAAAAAAACGCGCCTACAGCCCTACCTCCTGGGTGGTGTGGAAAAGGGCTGCAGAACCTGTTCAAAAGTCTGAAAGAAGATGAACAGCTGTTCTAAGTATCTAAGACTCTGAACTGAAGTTTCAAGTTCATATTATCACACTCCACCACCACCAGATGGCTGGGTCGTTCTTTGGCCAAAGAATTAGCATTGCCATCCAACGTGGCAATGCTGCCAGTCTTCTGGGCACGTTTCCGGATGACAGCGATGCGGAGGAGTACTTCGACGCCTAAGTGTCCTTTGTTTTATTTTTTATTTATTTGTATAGCAAGTTAGTTAGTCGTTTATTTTAGTATCTAGTGTATATATTTAGTTACATATAATATATAACTGAATTGAATCTAAGTACTATTTCTTATATATTTTTTTAATTGACACTAAACTGACATTTTATTCTACGTATTCCAACTATGTTGGGGTCGGCTTCCAGTCTAACCGGATGCAGCTGAGTACCAGTATTTTACATGGAGCGACCACTTGCACTTGCACTTGAGCAATCTGTCCTCCACAACCCAGTTACTGGGTAATACGATACCCCTGTGCGAGACTGGTTGTCAGACTCGTCGGGCTTCTGACTTCCCGTAACGACTGTCAAAGATCCACGAATGACAGCCGGGACCAACGGCTTGACGTGGTTTCCGAGGCACGGAGGGGTCTCGGTATGTAAAGATGGTCACCCATCTATAGACCAACCACGGCAAGCGTAGCTTAACCTGATCGATCGGCCTGTGTGGCTGCTATTATTTAGCCACGGGCTCCTCCACAAGTGGATTAGGCCCATTATTATAAATGGGGATACCACTTAAAAAAAAAACGCGCCGACAGCTCTACCTCATGGGTGGTGTGGAAACGAGCTGCAGAACTTGTTCAAAAGTCTGAAAGAAGATGAACAGTTCCCTCAGTTTTCTCAAGTTCACTTAAACGTAGCACATTCAAACTTTCACAAAAAGACGTGTCACTTTAGTATTATCGATTGCAAAATAAAATTATTCTCTCATATAAACCACACATTAGGAAATTTAGCTAATATATAATATGGAATATAGAAAATCAACAAATATAGATAATTGAAAATATGAATAGTACATAAATAATAAAATAATTTAAACAATAACGAAAATATTTCTAAGAATTATTAATTAATTAAGAATTTCAAAATACCTACATTATTCTTACGCAATACTTTCATAAAATAACTAATATACTATGCCAAATACACAAACCTAATAATATATATATATACATAATTATACACCCAATTAAGCACATCTAGTAATTTATAATAATATTGAATTTGTACTTAGCCGTCTTCCTCTCTCAAAATGTTGCTGTGCCCGACAGTGTCCATATTGATATTTTACTTGTAATACCATCTATGTAATACATATGGAATGCAATAAAGAATTGAATATGAATATGAATATTTAGTCAAGCAGAAAGTCGTGCAAAATCCACGAGGACCTACTGCCGACAAATTGCTTTGCAATTTGGCAGGTGTTATGTTAAAACAAAAGTGTAATATTATGGATTAAATAAATAAAAAAAAAAAAAAAAGACGGGTTGCACTCCGGGAGTGCCGGCAGAAGTGAAAACTTGAATATTAACGTTGAAATAAATCAATTATTAATTGAATTAATATAACTAAGTTTTTTTCACTATTTCTGCGTCACTTTTTTCATTAATCGATGCACTTTGTTCAATTTCCATTTTTTTGAAACACTTTATATACACGAATTTTACGAATACACAGCAGTGTGGCTACTACACAGACGGTCGAGCCATCAGCTGTCCATCCACGTCCGCGTCCGCGTCCGCGTCCACCATCACCATCACATCACCATCGCCATCGCCATCACCATCACCATCGCCATCACCATCGCCATCGCCATCACCATCACCATCCATCCATCCATCCATTATCGTGTCTCACTTGGTTCACTTCGGTTGGCGCCACCGTAGAAAGAGATGGGGGGGGGGGAATCTCTCCTGACGGTCACGTGTCCTGACGCGATGCCCTGACGCGAGTTTAACATTTTTTACCCATTACAAAAAGTGTTCAACGCCGCTAAAGAAGTTTTCACTTCAAAAAAACTTCACTGGCTTTTTTTTATGGATGGGAAATCATCAAATGACCCCTCCCGCTCTAGATGGAGCGGAAGGGAGTGTCAGACTCTTACTGACTAAAACCCATCCGTGTTCCTTCCTTAGCCTTTTATGTTCCGGGGTAGCGGTAACCCTTTCGGACAATCCCGCACCCCCTCACAAAAAGACGAGTCACTTCACGAAATTTAAATTTTCACATCAATTTATAATTCATTTATTATAAATTGATGTGAAAATTTAAATTTCGCGGTCTACCACTTCACATTCACCTTAATGTAAATAATTTTCATTGTGGCTTAAGGTGAATGTGCAGTTGTAGCCCGCGAAATTGAATTTTCTTACGTTTAAATACATTTACGTCGATGTTTCTCCAAATAAGCGATATTATTATTAATTTATATTTCAGACAACATGATCCAATTTGGTAATAAAAATAATGCTTAAAACTATTTCAGTTCACACATAAACACATACAATTATATTATATTATTATATGTTATTCGATTTCTTTAAATGATAATCTTATTGTATTATCATCATGATATTTACATAATTTAAAAAGCTAACAATCTTAAAATAATAAAATGTACAAGTATATAAAATGTATTTTATGTAAATGGTTTTTATTGTGACTCAAGGTGAATTTTTTGCAATTTTTAGGTCAGTGTCCGGTTGTATCTTGATCAAAATGTGATTCGCGACTATAACAGGTACGTATTTACAGAATTATAATAATTAAAATAATCAATACATCTTTCAGATTTCTACGTAAGAACGAATCTCGTATGGAAAAGTGCTGTAAGTTGCTAAAAGCCAATGTAAGGAAACCACACTGTACAGCGGAAGTTCTGCCTATTTCATAAAATGGATTGAAATTATGATCATCAGATCACTTCTTGTGAAAGATCGACTGACTACATAAAGATAAAGATGTATTTATTTGTTTAAACATGTGTAACATGAGCATAATAGCTATGTATCATGTTACACATGTTTAAACAAATAAATACATCATTAAACAAATAAATACTACCTACCTGCAATGTTCATGTATGTTAATAGATATTATTATCTTGATTATTGCTGATAACTATCTTGTTCTGTAATTCTGCATGTACCTATGTAAAAAGGCTAGGCAGATGATGAGGACTGTTATGGGTTATTAGATTAATATGGTATGCTGGGGTAAGATCGGCACTGCTATAAGACCGTATGAATCAAATTCCCACCTAATGTAGCAATGTTTTTAATGCAGTAATAAATATTAGTGTTCTCCATCATTATTTTTATTCCGCTACGACGAAGATCAGAGCGAAATTTAAATTTTCAGGCAAAGAAATTGATTCCTACGGTCTTACCCCAGCTACGATCTTACCCCAGCAACGATCTTACCCCAACATACCTTACATTTCCCAACATTCTCAAATGTATTTTTTGTCGTCTTAGACGTTGTCTCGCTCATCACTTGACGTCGCCGCGTCGTGTCGACGTCATAGCACGCCCCCGGCTTGCATCGGACTCAAACAGAGCAAATCACAAGAAGAGGTTGCGTATGGAAAGTCGCGCTTTTAACAAAGTAAGTAGCAAAGGTAAGATAATAAAACAACCGACTTCGCCCTTGCCACCAACTGATTTTTTGGAAGTCGGTTTTTTTAGTCTAGTAATTTAATCATTAACAATCATTTGTATGTACAAACGTACCAATAGTCGTCGGGTTTTGATATTCACTGACTTTGAAGAACTGCTGCGTGAGAAGTATTTCATTTATAATGAAACTTTTTGCATGACGAAATAGAAAAATTATCCGTTATTCTAAATAAGTTGTTAATTTTTGTAATTTTTAGTAATAATAAATACTTATTTAAGCAAATGTGAAAAAAGGGTGATTTGTACCAGTACTCGCCAGATTTGTACCATTACTCATCAAAACGACCCAGTAGTCGTCAATTGTTGATGCTAATATGAACTTTCATGCCTTGAACATAGAGTTCAAGATGATTACACATTAAAACATATTGTGATTGTCTTTCATATGAGTGGCAAGTCTAAGACACAAAAGGTAGGTAGAAAACCAAATCGCAAGAAATTACAAAAGGTTGTGAGCTGTTAGTAGACTAGGTAGGTCAATTCTAATATATTTTAGCTTAAAAAATTAAGATATCCAAATCACAGAATCAGTTTTATCAGAATAAAGGATATCAGTCCATTATATATTGTGTAACGTTTTTTTTATGTTGTGTATTTTTGTGGTGTACAATAAAGTACATAAATAAATCAGCCATATTAAGCCCAAAACCCAAAATGGCCGGCCAACGAAAAAAATTTACTACCCTGGTCGGGGAAGACCTCCCATTTTTACTATTGCGCCGAAACTCTTCAACCGTTCCTTCAGTTGTTTTTTTTAAGTTAAAGAAATAAAGTTTTATACGTTAAAAAAACCTGATTTTAGAACTATACCTATATGCAAAAAATAGTTATAGTAACACTCGCAGAGGTTTGTTGTCATAGTAGGTAATACTTGTTTAAGGTCACCTTTCTTTTATTTTCGCCAATCGGTAGTTAATATAATTTATTAAAATTTATGAAACTAGATTTTTTTCGTAGAAATTTTAAATAATAATAAATTTTATTTCGCTGTCACTTTGTGTTTTGGGCCCAACTCTGTATGAAACGTGACTGGTCTCCTGTTGACGTGAAAACGTCGTTGCACTTTGTGGTAAATTCAATATGTCTGACCGACAATAACATGTAATATTTCAGCCGCTTATAACTACGAGAATGCTTGTGTAATGATTGAGCATAAAATATATTGGTAATAATTGTACCAAATTTGAAGCAGGATCTAATTTGTGTTTGACGTTACATCGCAAGTGCAGTGCGCCCGACCCTCCTTTTTACTATGCCTCGAAATTTCAATTCGCAAAAAATTTAGCTACTACGTGCTATTGTCAAGAATTGACACAGCACTACTAGGGCCTAAAGAGAATCAACAGAAATATTGGCCGAGTTAAAAATGCATGTGAAGTTGAAAATAGCAAAATAATTTCAAATGTCGTCTCGTATCGGCCGTAAGTCTGGCCAAAAATGAAAAAATCTCACTAAAAGTAAGCTTTCATCATAAGGAATTCAATGAGCCTGAAAAGCCTAGTACCGAGCAAATACAATAGCTACGGCAGTATCAGAAAACGTTAAAAAAGTTAAAGATGTCGTCTCATATCGACCGTAAATCTGCTTAGAACTGAAAAATATCACATACGGTGAGATGACCAGTCCCTACTGACGGCGCCCGTTCACGAACATGACGCATGTATTAGCACCATTCAGCTCAACCATTTTGAAGGGAGCTAACTGATCCAACACATGCGCCACCGTCATTATGTCGGACTCTTACCGACTTAAACCCCACTTCTCCTTCTAGTACCATGAGTCCGGGGCCCGGGAGATACTTGTACATTCGCCACACTTCCGACTAGTATTAACCCAATCAAAAGCCAACGAAAGAAAGTTTTAAATCATAAGAAACACAATAAGCCTACAAAATCTACTTATGAGCGAACTAAAAAGCTAGGCTAATAACTAAAATCATTGCCAATCGCCATGTTATTAATAGACGGCGCCCCGGCCTGTCATCGTGCAAGTATGTGTGAAGATTACGAGAACATTAGGAAGATTCAACGGCAGAAGACTTAGTAAGAAGACACCTCTATATATGTGAGGATTTGATTGGAAATGAAATATCCACGCTCGATCTGAGTGAGGTACTGTTGTAAAACTAGCATCAATTAGCCAAGGCTTATTACAGCTCATTATTATACCTTTCCCAGTACCTAAGGCAGTTTCGGTTAGAACTGAGAATACTTTTTACGGGCCGAGCGAGTGGAGCGCGCTTACGATACAGCATGCGAAGCGAGCCCTTCCTAGATACAAATAAGCAAAGCTCGCTTAATCGCACCATGAGCGCGCTTAATAAAAAGATGGGCTTACTTCTCAGGCTGGTCTTAACAGCTTCTTAAACCAGCATGCGAAGCGGGCTCGCTTCGCATGCTGGTTTAAGAAGCTGTTCAGCTCACTCGTGTTGGATCTTCAACACGAGTGAGCTGAACGCACATACACATGAAAAGAGCGAGCGAAGCGAGCTCTATCACGAGTGAAGCGCGAGCACAGTTTCGTGTCGAGCTAGCGAAGCGAACCCAATGACGCGACGACTAAGCAGAGCACGCATAAGTACTCAAGAAATGAGTGAGTGAAGCGAAAATAGCTTAAGAGAAACCCAGTTTTATCGTCAATTGTAGCCCAAACCCTATTACATGTTTGTAAATACGCCAGCACATCAAGCTACTCGAAACTGTCAAATTTTCCCAATCAACTTTGAACCTTATGCTTTAGCGATAAAGTTGAAAATATTTACAATATGACAAGATTAGAGGCAAGTATTAAGCGTGTCCCAGTAATCGTCAAAAAAGTACTTAAAATGACGAGATTTGAGTCAATTAGGAATTTTTAGGTACCAATACATGTCACGTTAAAAATAAAATACTTTTATGATAAAAGTGTTCTAAATTTCAAGTTATAGATATCATTAGTAAATTAACTTAACTAATACATCAAACAATCAGACTTAACACATACCCCACTGAAGGTTCGTAAATCAAAACACAAAACTACGTGCGGAGTTTGACATTTAGCAGCTAAACTTGCAAAAAAATTGAAAAATTGTGGGACACACTTTTTAAGTGAGATATCTCAGCCACCATTACAGTTAAAACTCAGTGTTTTATTTTATTTATGTAATATGTTACCAAAAATATGTTGCCATAAAAATGGGCCAGTTAAATGTTTAGTAGAAAAAGATATTGATGTTTTAAGACAATTTGACGACTTCTGGGTCACTGTCGACTTTACCCGCGTTTACCTTATGTGTGTTTTTGAATCGTATATTCTACTGAATACGTGCGCCTAATTTTACTGAACGCCGATCATTCGTTTTTGGGGTATGTTTGTGAACTCTTGCTGGCGATTTTTTTGTTATTGTTACTACCTATAAAGTGGATTAGGCCCATTTAAGAAAATGGGGATACCACTGTAAAAAAAACGCGCCTACAGCCCTACCTCCTGGGTGGTGTGGAAAAGGGCTGCAGAACCTGTTCGAAAGTCTGAAAGAAGATGAACAGTTCTAAGTATCTAAGACTCAGAACTGAAGTTTCAAGTTCATATTATCACACTTATAGCTGCGCCTCGCGGTTTCACCCGCGTAAATGTCGATCCCGTGGGAATGTCGGGATGAAAAGTAGCCTATATATTAATCCAGGGTGTCAGCTACCTCCTTACAAAATTTTGTCAAAATTGGTCAAGCCTCCTCGTGTAGTGCAGTTTGTTCCGCCAGTTACTCAACTGAACGCTCGCGCTCGGCGCATCCTGGATAGTCACACCTTATTTGACTGGCCAATTCTTCCCTTGCGGTGGTAAGGACCGGAGTCCAGCGTCAAGCAGCCTGCTGTGTTTTGTCGATGCGTGGGAGTTCCAGTGCCTTAGGCATCTCCTGGGCACGCTCGTTCCATCATAGACCTCATCCATCGCTTTCCATCAGGCGTGATCGAAGTCAAGAGCGGGCCCATTGAGCAATAAAAAAAAATACATTTCGTATTCTTTACCGAGTGTTTATTATTGTTGATTTTTTCTATAACTAGCTGACCCGGCGAACTTTGTTCCGCCTTAAAGGCAATAAATAAGCAGTTTTTTTTAATTGGAAAAAATACAAAAAAAATTAAATACCTACATTAATCATTCATAATTATTTATTAATTTTAGTACATAGGTTGCTCTTCATTTAAGTACCTTGTGATACACGACATTTTTTGATTTATTATCAGGCGCAAAAACAAACAACGCAGATGGTCTTCCGACCCGTGAACATGCCACGTATAACTGACCATGGGAAAAACATGAATGTTCTAGATTTAAACCATAAACTTTTAAGGATTGGCCTTGTGATGTGTTGATGGTCATGGCAAATGCAAGACGTATCGGAAATTGAAGTCTTTTAAATTCAAACGGCATATCGGTTGGGATCATCGGTATCCTCGGAATGAGAACTTCCTCACCTTTGAATTTTCCTATCATTATCGTAGCGTAAATTACATTGTTCATTAATTTTCTAACCACTAAACGCGTACCGTTGCACAGTTTTGGTTAGTTTATGTTTCGAAGCATGATTACTACGGAGCCAACCTTTAGGCGTAAATTGTGAGGTGGTAAGCCAGGCACGTCCAAAGAGTTTAAAAATTCAATTGGATAGTTGGTGGCTTCATCTTCATTTGTGACGCAGTCAATAGATTTGAATGAATGCATTGTTCCAATGATCTTATTTTGAATTATGTAGTTTAGGTCACCTACTTACATCTTTATTCTTAGCCGCTAAAATTGCTCGCTCACTCAACCATTCATTATTTTTGTAGTTAGAAATAATTTCTGGAAATACATTGTTGATAAGTTCGTCTTTTGATGAGACAAAATTACAGAAATTATTTGGAAATGATATTAATCCGCTCGATTCATCGACAGGTACTTGACCATTACAGATAGTCAGCAATTGCTCCGAGAAATCTTCAGCAGATGTATCATTAAGCAATGTAACTCTCATGTTTGTTGTCAGTTGCAGTTTCTTCACATAGCGCCATAGATTTGACGATTTGAGGCAAGCGTTTATTTCGTCGGCAGCCGTAGATCTTGGAATTACTGGCAGTATTTGGCGGAAATCGCCAGACAGTAAAATCATTGCTCCTCCAAAACATCTCGAGTCATTGCGTAAATCTTTTAATGTTCGGTTAAATGCTTCTAATGCACGTTTATGCGCCATTGTGCACTCGTCCCAGATGATGATTTTCGATACCGCTAAAACTTTGAAAAAAAAAAAAACTGTCGAACGGGATAAAAAGTATCCTATGTCCTTCTCCTGGCTCTAAATTACCTCCCTGCCAATTTTCAGCTAAATCGCTTCAGCCGTTCTTGAGTTATAAGTGGAGTAACTAACACGACTTTCTTTTATATATATATATAGATTTAACAATGCCCCTCCAGTCGCGGACGGTATTTTAAGGTACTTCATCATCTGCTTAGCCTTTTCCCAAATATGTAGGGGTCGGCTACCAGTCTAACCGAATGCAGCTGAGTACCAGTATTTTACATGGAGCGACTGCCTATCTCACCTCCACAACCCAGTTACTGGGTAATACGATACCCCTTGGTAAGACTGGTTGTCAGACTTTCGGGCTTCTGACGACCAGTAACGATTGTCAAAGATCCAGGAATGACAGCTGGGACCAACGGCTTAACGTGCTTTCCGAGGCACGGAGGGGTCTTGGTATGCGAAGATGATCACCATTCCACGGACCAACCGCGGCAAGCGTAGCTTAGCCTGATCGATCGGCCCGTGCGGCTGTTCTTACTTAGCCACAAGCCCCTCCCCTGAGGTATTGTACACTTGCGTGTCAAAATTTTCGTCGATGCCAATGCTTCCTTTGGCCACTTTCTTCCGGTTCTCGATGAAATCTGTTTTCCTCGAGATCCAGAAGATGGAGGCCAAAATAATCAGCGATGCAAGAAGAAAGAAGTCGTTGGTAAGTATTGCATTTTTTTTATTGGTTTTTTTGTAATATAGCAAGCAATTAACAAAAATCATGTTTTCCTCCTCAAATATGTATTTCGGACATGTCTCGAGGCGTGAGGGTGACTCTATAGAGCGCCTCCTTGTGATACCACGCGGACCCTCACTCATGAGATGGGCTGACCAAATTTACGGTCAAAGCACACATATCAACTCGGAAAAGGGATCGTCACCGTATCGCCTTTCGCCTCGCCATCAAACAGGCGTCAACCTAACGTAAGCACGTAATCGTAATCGTCGTAGTCGTTGCAGGCAGGCCGCGGGAGGGTTGAGAGGGGCAAGGGTGGGCGAAGAGACGTAAGCTCCGGGACGGAGAGACGTAAGCGCGGGGACGACGAGCCGTAAGCGCGGGAACTGCAAGTTGACCACGCACCGCAATGCGGTTTGTGAGCTTGTCCCGAGGTGAGGCGATTACGTTACGATTCCGATTAGTGCGCGTTGCAGTAGGAAGTTTCATGTAAAAAACTCTGAATGGCTCGAGTTGATACGGTGACGATCCCTTTCGGAGTTGATGTGTGTGCCGTGACCTTTAAACCGCAGTGGGCGATTCGTTGTATAGGTGCACTAAGAATACTAAAACTCGGAGTAGGTGGCGAGAAATCGTGGGGTAAATCACATCAGCCCTTAGACAAGAAACTACATGAAGACCACAACCGCTCTGACAACGAAGCGAAGACGGCAGTGGTGGTGGCTTAGGCGTGGCTACGTAGAAGTACTTCAACGTTTACGCGTCGCTGACCTATGGAATGCTCTTAGAAGAACCTTGACTTGAAGCTTTCTTTGGCCGCCTCTATTGTAGCCACGTGGCTTTCCAAATGTAAGGTTACGTGGATACAAAGGAGGAGACCAAAATAATCATCGATGCCAGAAGAGAGAAGAAGAAAAATACTGTCTTAACTTTGAATGTAAGATTCTAACATAATTGACATGGCATTATTTCCTATGTTAATTTATTCCGTTTTAGAAGACGGAATTTTCGTTGCTAAATCCTGATGCATCTTTTAGCCGCCTCTCTTTTCATCATTATTTCGTTGTACGTTCTGATGATGAAAAAAGAGGAGACCAAAATAATCATCGATTCCAGAAGAGAGAAGAAGAAAAATACTGCCTTAACTTTGAATGTAAGGTTGTAACATAATTGACATGGCATTATTTCCTATGTTAATTTATTCCGATTTAGAAGACCGAATTTTCGTTGCAGAATCCTGATGCATCTTTTAGCCGCCTCTCTTTTCATCATTATTTCGTTGTACGTTCTGATGATGAAAAAAAACTTTTTTACAAAAAAAAAAACCGACTTCAAAAAAAAACACTACAAAGTGATAAATAACTTTAATTTCGGAAGTCGGTGTCGTTGGTTCCGCATTTTCGTTTTTTGACACCGACTTCCGAAATTAAAGTTATTTATCACTTTGTAGTGTTTTTTTTTGAAGTCGGTTTTTTTTTTTGTAAAAAAGTTTTTATTTTCCACTTTTTCGTTGTACCTACCCCACAAAAATGTAAACGAAAAGATCGTTAATGTAGACAATATAGATAAATTTTTAGATTTTTGTTGATTTTTCGAAAACTGCTTGTCCGATTTCGATAAAATTTTCATGGGACCATTTGGGAAGTATACCCTTTCCAACAAAAAAAGAATTTTTCAAATCGGTTGGCAAGCGACGGAGTTATGCGCGAACAAACACAAAAAAAAAAAAAAAAAAAAAAAAAAAAACATACAAACATCCGAATTGAGAACCTCCTCCTTTTTTAGAAGTCGGTTAAAAAGAGGAGACCAAAATAATCATCGATTCCAGAAGAGAGAAGAAGAAAAATACTGCCTTAACTTTGAATGTAAGGTTGTAACATAATTGACATGGCATTATTTCCTATGTTAATTTATTCCGATTTAGAAGACCGAATTTTCGTTGCAGAATCCTGATGCATCTTTTAGCCGCCTCTCTTTTCATCATTATTTCGTTGTACGTTCTGATGATGAAAAAAGAGGAGACCAAAATAATCATCGATGCCAGAAGAGAGAAGAAGCGGTATGCTGCCTTAATTTTGAATGTTAGATTCTAACATAATTGACATGGCATTATTTCCTATGTTAATTTATTCCGATTTAGAAGACGGAATTTTCGTTGCTGAATCCTGATGCATCTTTAAGCCGCCTCTCTTTTGATCTTCAGCACGTTGTATGTTCTGATGATCAAAAAAGAGGAGACTAAAATAATCATCTATGTCAGAAGAAAGAAGATTCGCCTCCTATCGGTAAGACTTGTATTCTATTTTTTTTCTTCCTGATAATTTTATTTCTAAAATATCGTTTTGTGAAAATTACATTTTATCGTATTTAGATATCGACACCTACTCGACGCCAACGGATCCATTGGTCGCCTCCTTTAGTTATTGTTCATACGCGACAGCGCATAAACATTAACTGAAGGAGTTGGCTAAATAATCATCGATGCAAGAAGAAAGAAGACAAGAAAAAGAACTCTGCCTTAACTTTGATTATACGATTTAAAGAGTTGCATACTTTGTTGTGTTCATAATCTGATTTTTGGTTATTATTGTGTGATAATGTTTGAAAAATGATTTGTGATAGATTTATTGAGCCAGACATTTTATGTAATCCAATAGTATCATTAAAATCGTTTACTGAGTGTACTTAAACCCGATTTATGATATAACTCTTGCACTCAAACAGCCTGCTTCAATACTGATTGCCGGAACAAACAGTCGGGAGACTACAAAGTGTTTAGTGCACGCTCAGTCTAAATGGTAATATTAGAGCTAGTGAATTGACTTTCATACTATTTGTAGTGATTCTCAAAGGAATTTTTAACTGTTTTGTAGTATATATTTTTCAACGGTTACACGACGCCGACCTTTGGAATGCTCTCAAGAGAACCTTGACTTGAAGCATTCTTTGGCCGCCTCACTTATAGCCACGTGAGTTTCCAAGTGTAAGTCACGTGGATACAAAGGAGGAGACCAAAATAATCATCGATGCCAGAAGAGAGAAGAAGAAAAATACTGCCTTAACTTTGAATGTAAGATTCTAACATAATTGACATAGCATTATTTCCTTTGTTAATTTATTCCGTTTTAGAAGACGGAATTTTCGTTGCTGAATCCTGATACATCTTTTAGCCGCCTCTCTTTTTATCATCAATTCACTGTACGTTCTGATGATAAAAAAAGAGGAGACCAAAATAATCATCGATGCCAGAAGAGAGAAGAAGAAAAATACTGCCTTAACTTTGAATGTAAGATTCTAACATAATTGACATAGCATTATTTCCTATGTTAATTTATTCCGTTTTAGAAGACGGAATTTTCGTTGCTGAATCCTGATGCATCTTTTGGCCGCATCTCTTTTGATCATCAGCACGTTGTATGTTCAGATGATCAAAAAAGAGGAGACTAAAATAATTAATTATGTCAGAAGAAAGAAGATTCGCCTCCCATCGGTAAGACTTGTATTCTATTTTTTTTCTTCCTGATAAGTTTATTTCTGAAAATCGTTGTGTGAAAATTATATTTTATCATATTTAGATATCGATACTCGACGCCAATAGATCCATTGGTCGCCTCCTTTAGTTGTTATTTAGATGTCGCGCATATAAACTGCGACGCAAGAAGAAAGAAAACAAGAAAAAGAACTCTTGCCTTAACTTTGATTACACGATGCTAAGACTTTGCATACTTTGTTGTGTTAAAAACGTAATTTTAGGTTAATATTGCGTGAAAATGTTTCAAAAATTATTTGTGATAGATTTATTAAGCTAGACATTTTAAGTAATCCAATAATTTTATTAATATCGTTTACTGAGTGTATTTTAACCCGATTTATGATATAACTCTTGCCCTCAAACAGCCTGCTACAATACTGATTGCCGAAACAAACAGTCGAGAGACTTTGTAGTGTTTAGTGCACACTCAGTCTAAATGTTTATTTATTTATTTATTTATTTATTTATCACATGGAAAACCAACAGCTTTACATAAATACAATAAATACACTGGAATAAGAAACATGAAGCCAATTATAGGTTTTCACGGCTAGCTAAACAATAATACAGAAAGAGATCTTGTACACGACAAATTAACAATAACATAAGCGCACCAGTCATCAAAACGGTATCGCCAAACATGAGGGATAAACTACAATATAATTAAATAAAATAAGTACCTACCAGAACTATTAACACTTAATAATTAATTTTAAAGAAATCAAGGTTCAGCCTATTGCGTACGCTTGAGCCTTTCGTTGAAAATAAGTCAAAAGAGAACTGCTTGCATAAGTCATTAAAATCTTTACTCGCTTTAATATTAGAAGCTAGTAAATTGACTTTCATACTGTTTGTAGTGATTCTCAAAGGAATTTTTAAATGTTTTGTAGTATATATTTTTTAACGGTTACACGACGCCGACCTTTGGAATGCTCTTAGAAAAACTTTGACTTGAAGTATCCTTTGGCCACCTCTCTTTTATCCACGTGGCTTTTCAAGTGCAATTTACGTGAATAGAAAGGAGAAGACCAAAATAGCCATCGATGCCAGAAGAGAGAAGAAGAGGTATGCCCCCTTAACTTTGAATGTTAGATTCTAACATAATGGATTGCTTTTGTGATTTCGTTTTAGAAGATGGATTTTTCGTTGCTGAATCCTGATGCATCTTTTAGCCGCCTCTCTTTTAATCATTAGCTCGCAGTATGTTCTGATGATTAAAAAAGAGGAGACCAAAATAATCATCGATGCCAGAAGAGAGAAGAGAGAAGAAGAAAAACACTGCCTTAACTTTGAATGTAAGATTCTAACATAATTGACATAGCATTATTTCCTGTGTTAATTATGTCATTTTTATATTATGACCGTTTTAGAAGACCGAACTCTCGTTGTTGAATCCTGATGCGACTTTTAGCCGCCTCTCCCCTGATCATCGGTTCATCATATGTTCAGATGATCAGGAAAGAGGAGACTAAAATAATCATCTATGTCAGAAGAAAGAAGATTCGCCTCCCATCGGTAAGACTTGTATTCTATTTTTTTCTTCCTGATAATTTTATTTCTACAAAATCGTTTTGTGAAAATTACATTTTATCGTATTTAGATATCGACACCTACTCGACGCCAACGGAACCATTTGTCGCCGCCTGTAGTTGTTATTTAGATGTCGCGCATATAAACTGCAACTGAAGGACTTGGCTGAATAATCATCGATGCAAGAAGAAAGAAGACAAGAAAAAGAACTCTTGCCTTAACTTTGATTACATGATGCTAAGACTTTACGTACTTTGTTGTGTTAATAATGTAATTTTTGGTTAATATTGCGAGAAAATGTTTGAAAAATGATTTGTGATAGATTTATTGAGCTAAACATTTTATGTAATCCAATAGTATCATTAACATCGTTTACTGAGCGTATTTTTACCCGATTTATGATATAACTCTTGCACTCAAACAGCCTGCGTCACTACTGATTGCCGGAACAAACAGTCGGGAGACTACAAAGTATTTAGTGCACGCTCAGTCTAAATGTTAATATTAGAGCTAGTGAATGGACTTTCAAACTGTTTGTAGTGATTTTCAAAGGAATTTTTAACTGTTTTTTAGTATATGTATATTTTTCAACGGTTACACGACGCCGACCTTTGGCATGCTCTCAGGAGAACCTTGAAGCTTTCTTTGGCCGCCTCTCTTGTAGCCACGTGAGTTTTCAAATGTAAGTTACGTGGATACAAAGGAGGAGACCAAAATAATCATCGATGCCAGAAGAGAGAAGAAGAAAAATACTGCCTTAACTTTGAATGTAAGTTTCTAACATAATTCAAAGTCAAAGTCAAAGCATTTATTTCAAATAGGCACAAAAAAGGCACTTTTGAACGTCAAAAATTATCTTAAAATAGAATTGATTCTAGTCGCCCATTCCAAAAGGTAGTTTTCGTATGGAGAAGAATGGGCAAGAAACTCCACCGTTACTCTTTTAAAATGTTTTAGGTACAATATTTTGCATGGGTACATTAATTATATAATAACATGTGAGGACGATGCACCTAAAATAAAATTACTATACCACAATAGCTAAAAGAATTAAAAACGAAACCATGACATATAAATTAATTATCTGATAGATACATGGTGCTCACATATTTACAAACATGGTACAAGCAAAACGATTTTTATAAAAAAAAAAATACAAGTAATAAGTCAGGGTGTGAGTAATGAATGTAAAAACTAATAAAAAAAAACAATACAATTAAATTAGCAACCAGTTTGATTTTGTCTAGACTCTAGATTGTCCTATGGAGCAGGACCAGCATGTTTCCAAGCGTTCTTATCTTGGATATAATCTTCTAATTTATAGGATGCTTGTTTACAAAGTGTACGTTTAATGTGAGTTTTAAATTTTCTTTCATTTAATTGCAATATATCACAAGGTATTTTATTGTAACATTTGACACAGTACCCCATAAAAGATGTATGTACTTTGGCTAATCTGAAAAATGGTTGATGTATTTTATCTTTATTTCTTGTGTTAAAGTTATGTCTATCGCTTATTTTATTAAAAAGATGTAGATTTTTTCTTACATACATAATGTTTTCATAAATGAATTGGCAAGGTACCGTCATAATATTAATCCTTTTAAATAGTTCCCTGAGAGATTCGCGGCGACGTAGATTATAAATGGCTCTGACAGATCTCTTTTGCAAAATAAAGATGGATTCAATGTCAGCAGCTCGACCCCATAGTAAAATGCCGTACGACATAATGCTGTGAAAGTAACTAAAATAGACTAAACGCGCGGTTTCTACATCTGTTAACTGTCTTATCTTCCTAACAGCATAAGCGGCCGAGCTAAGCCGCCCCGCAAGAGATGTTATGTGAGGTCCCCATTGTAATTTCTCGCCTAGCGTGATTCCCAGAAAAACCGTTTGATCAACAAATTCTAGTTTTTCTCCATTCAGTATGATGTCACATTCGCTACTTCTAACATTAGGTAATTTAAATCTAATGCATTTGGTTTTCTTTTCATTTAGTACCAAATTATTTACCGTAAACCAGTCTTGGACCTGAAGAATAGAGTTATTCACGTCGTCAAGATTTTGTGCCCGTCTGTCTATCTTAAATATCAATGATGTGTCATCTGCAAATAACACCATCTTCGGTTGATTTTGAAGTAATTGTGGTAAATCATTAATGTAAACTAAAAAGAGGAATGGACCCAATATCGAACCTTGAGGAACGCCCATTGCCATTTCAGACCCCAATGAGTTTACGCCGTTTACTTGAACTTTAAGCTTTCTATCTTTTAGATACGACATTTAGATACGACATTGACAATTGACATAGCATTATTTCCTATGTTAATTTATTCCGATTTAGAAGACGGAATTTTCGTTGCTGAATCCTGATGCATCTTTTAGTCGCCTCTCTTTTGATCATTAGTTCACATTATGTTCTGATGATCAAAAAAGAGGAGATCAAAATAATCATCTATGTCAGAAGAAACAAGATTCGCCTCCCATCGGTAAAACTTGTATTCTATCCTAATTTCTATTATATTTTTTCAAAACATTGTTTTGTAAAAATGGGTTTTCATTTGCTGTGGCCTAAATTTAAGTGTGAAGGAAAAGCAAGGTCGGTAGATAAAATAGTAGATTGTTATGCAAGGGTCGAAAGGAATCAATTCCTATACGAGGCATTTAGACGCCCGAGCGCAGCGAGGGCGGCTATAGCCCGAGTAGGAATTGATGACTTTCACCCGTGTTAAACACTCTACTTTTCATTTCGAATATAAGGAAAGTAAAAAGTAGTAGTTTTTCTAAAATATTTATTGATAACAATAACATGCAAAGTTTTTGAATTTCGGTAAAGCTTACAGGGTTAGTATCCCGCCAAATAATACTATTGTCTTTTTTTATTTTAAATATGGAACACACCGCATCATCGCCGCGGGCTGTCCCGCATAATAGGTTTTTTTTTTAAATTCACACTGGCTGTTTATACACTCACAAGACTGCAGCATTTTTCTTAATTTATGTAAAAAATTTCGTAGCTGACTACAGTTCTACTTTTAAAATTCATTCCCACCCTAAAGAGGGAAGTAATTACTATGAGTCTTTCCCGCCCTGTGGTGGGAAGCAGCGTCTTCCACCCGCTATTTGGATCAAACAAACACTACTTTCCGAGTATGAGAAATGAAAAAGATTTTGATTTGATAAAATGCCGGGAAGGAATGTTCGCCGATGGATACTGCTGCATCCTTTGGTTGCCTCCCCATTTTATTTTTTTTTCTTGCTCGTCATTAAGAAAAGAAAATGAAATAAGAAGTTGGCTAAATAATCGTACATGCAAGAAGAAAGAAGAATAGTCTGGTAAGAATCGTAGCAAAATTTTACTGTTTCTATATTTACATTTTGTTTTTAGTTTTTTTTTTTATTATTATTTTGTAATTTGAAATAAGAACTGATAACATAAACTGACAAATAAACTATAATAATATGTACAATTATATGAAAAAATAAACAAAATAGTCATAGGGCATCAAAGAATTCGTCCGCATCGCTGTCAATAGGAACAGTGCCCAGTGTTCTTAGTTAATTAAACTGTGCCTGAGTTTTTTTTTTAATCTATATTTTTGTAACTAAATAAGAAACTGTATTTTTTAACTTTAAGCTAAGGATAAGACTGCACTTGGCAACTTCACTGAATCCTACGTTCTCAATTAAGTTTACAAACATGTGAGCAAATGTGATTTTTGGTAAAAATCCATATCCATACTAATATTATCCATACTTATAATACTTATCCATACTAATATTATCCATACTTATAATACTTATCCATACTAATATTATAAATTCGAAAGTAGTATTATTTAGTAGAAGACAAGATGACCCGCTACAGGACGAGCTATGCTGCCTGGAAAGCAGTGTGGAAGTTGTTGGTGATGGAGAAGATGATGACGAGCACAGTCCCATCCCCGCAGAGGAGAAGAAGGAGCCGTTAGAAGTGTTCGAGTGTGAACGCACGGATGGAAATAACGAATCGGGTCAGTCCAGTCCATTTATTTATTTATTTAAGGACTTTGGAAGACTTACAGTTAAATACAATAGTGATAAATAACAGTATTATAATCTGACAGCCAATTACAGGTCTTCACGTCTAGAGCTTGTCTGGTATAAAAGTACTGTGGAACAAATATATACACTGCCAAATATTGCCAAAAAAAAACTAAAATAAATATAAAAATGTGGTAGAGAACCCCAGGTAAAGGAAGCGTTACGAGGCAAGATCGGAAGATTCTTCCTTTTCAATGAAGGAGTGGCAATTGCACCTTTCCTAAGCGACACATTATTGTTTTCCGACATCCACGCGAACGAAGTCGCGGGCACAGCTAGTAAAAAATAAGAATAGTTTGCAAATAGACCATCACCTAAAATATGTAAAAAAAACTAACATAATTGCGACAGGTTATTTCAAATCAGAACCAATTATTAACCTTTTGAACGCCATTGTCACATATATGTGACAAACGAAATCTTACCCTGAACGCCAACGTCACAAATATATGACAAAATACATGTCGCACGGGTCGCACCATATTATGAAATAAACAATTTAATCATTACTTTTGTGTGTTTTTATTTATATAATTTAAAAGTTTAAGCTTCCGTCTATGTTGTATTGCATGAAACTAATATAAATAAACCACCAATATCGAGAAATTAGTTGTTTTAAGTGTGTGTGTGTGTTGTTTTGTTAAAGTGGCCTGGAGTCAGGGGTACGGCGATACGTTTATACTCTGGCGTTCAAAAGGTTAATGTAAATAGCAATGTTTCAGAGCCACAGGAAGTGCATGATGATCACGATGTCGAAATAAATAAAAATAACATCGCTGGTGATCAATTTAATGAGAATAATTTTTCGATCGATTTTTCCGAAATAAAGGACAATACTCACTTCTTCATCGACATAAACGACAATAATAAGGTGAATGGTGATGTTGGGTTAGTTGTGGATGATGTGAAGTTAGGTGCAGTCTGAGATGAAGATGCAGACGTGTTGAACAGTTCTGTACAATTGATAAACTCGTTTAATTTTCCTACGGATGAGGTTGTAGTCTTTAATTGTAGTGATTTTATAATACTTCACGTAGATGTCCCTAAATTAAATAATGTTTTTTGGCAATGTGCTGCAAGTAATACAAAAAAAGCACGAAAGAATAATATGTACAAGTATACATATAAAAAGGGAGGGAAAATAATCAAAGGGCATCAAAAAATTCGTCCGCATCACTGTCAATAGGAAACGTGTCCAAAATGCTGGCAGCATTGCCACGTTGTATGGCAATGCTGATTCTTTAGCCAAAAAATAGGCCAGCCCTCTGGTCACGTGAAGAGTCGACCAACCGCTTAGCGATGTCTCGAAATACTAAGTGGGCACTCGGGCCCCATGGCCCTGGTGTTTCAACCCCAAACGGCTCAAATATGTAAGTTCCAAAGAGATTGGAGTATTTGCGCCGTTTGAGGTTTTCCACACCTGCAGCAGCCGCCCCAGCACAGCTTACCGTGCTTGGAAGATGGGATGGCGCAAGGGTGTCGACACACGTTGCATCCCACACCAAAGGCCTACCTACCTTCCAAGGCATTATGGTCATCCCGAAAGAAGAAAAGAATCCCATTTATCAAAAAAGCTAAAACTAAAAGATTATTTCCTAAAAGTTTTTCATTTGTTTATAAAATAAGAACATCTACACTAATATTATAAAGAGGAAAACTTTGTTTGTATGTTTGTTTGTTTGTACCGAATAGGCTCAAAAACTACTGGACCGATTTTAAAAATTCTTTCACCATTCGAAAGCTACATTATCCACGAGTAACATAGGCTATATTTTATTTTGGAAAAAAATAGGGTTCCGTAAGATATTTGGGTTTTTCGGACACAAGGTGTAAAAAATCAACCAGAAAAGTTACTTATTTTGCGTACGCTGCCTAAACTATAAAAGATAGAACCATAAAATGTTCTAATTAATTGTAGATCTTATAAATATCTACAAAAAAGTCCGCGACACACTATACCCATCTATGTCGAGTGAGGCACAGCAACCATTTTTTTATTTAAAAATCTTGAATTTTTTTTGGACTACATTTAAACGCGTTTATTTTACTCATGCTATTAATCCTTATCAAAATAAATGATTTCATCACTAAGAACAGTTTATGGAGATAATATTTGGTCTTTGAATGATTAAAATTGGACGTTTGGTTTTGAAGTTATGGCGAAATTAAAATATTACGATTTCTGCTGCACGGCCCGTTGCGAAGTGGGCGTCACCAAGGCGGGCAACTTAACATACACAGAAAGACAATCTGTGCAGCCTGCGGATAATGACTGCGTCGTCAATGTTACTGTCGGTGTCTGTGAATTGACCTGGGAATCATTTTGCTGACCGTGTCTTTCCTGGGTAGGCTTTTTGCAGCGGTAACCGACATCCACGCGGGCGGAGCCGCGGGCGACCGCTAGTTTTTTATAAACAAACAACATTTTATAAAGAAGTTTTCGATTTTAAAATATAAATTCAGAAAAAGAAAGTTTAGAGATAAAAACCTTTTTAAGATTAGGATGTAAACGTTCGTTGTTTTTTTTTTACTGTCATTTATCTTGTCATGGTAATGTCACTTAGATGTAAACATAATTTATATTATTGCATTATTTTAGTTTGGATAATATGTTACAATTTATTAATATGTGTTCATTTGTATTTTCCGCATATGCTGAGAAAAAACATCGGACGCGGCAGGGTGCGTGTGAGGTCCTTTACCTCGCTGCACCCAGCGCAGACGTGCCTGTGAGGTGTGCCCTCGCAACTTCAAGGAGTCCGAGGGAGTGAACATATCGTCGACTTCAATGTGTATACAAGTAGGCCAGTTAGAATGAACGTATTCCAGTATTTAGTGATGCGAGTTATGAAAGGAAATTGGTTTTGAAAACTGTGGTCACTCCTAGAGAGGGGGTGACAGACACTCGGCTTAAGTTGTTACCAACTTTGCTAACGGGGCATAGCTTTCGCAAAGTGTGTTTGGTTGACACAATTGGTTCTGCTTATGATTGAGGACCCACAGTTTTATCAGTAACTAGCAGCGCCCCGCGGTTTCACCCGCATAAGCCGCCGCATATTTATTATTTATTTATTTTTTCTATATAATATTGAATATCTTTGATATTAATTGAACTTAATTTAAAAATGTAAATGTTTAATATTATTGTGGCATGTATTTTATTCTTTGGTTACTAACATAGTTTTTAAGTATACTTACTAACATAAATATGGACTGTGTCTGATATAAATAAATAATTATTATTATTAGTCTCGATCCCGTGGGAATATCGGGATAAAAAGTATCCTTTGCCCTTTCGCGGGACTCACACTATCTCTATACCAAATTTCATCTAAATCGGTTCAGCGGTTTAGGCGTGAAAAGGTAATATACAAACAGACAGACAGAGTTACTTTCGAATTTACATATAATATTAGTATGGAAGCATGGATGTGGTTTTGCTGTAGCAATATACACAAGGTCATAGAGATAAACGCTGAAAGCAATAATAAGATATGTATTTTTGTTTATTTTTTTTTCTTTCTAAAACTAAAAAACTATTTAAAAGATTAATTGATCCTGTCAACATCTTAAGATAAGTTAGGCTGGCTTTATAATTAACGATACACGTGTTTGCCATTACTTACGGACTAGGGTTACGTATCATCTGTGCTATATTTTGGTTAGTATTATTTAACCGGTCAAGCGGCGCGCGTCACCTATTGGCGACGAAACAATAGAAAATCAATTGTGTCTCATTAGCGGAGTTTGACAGATTAAAAGTGACCAGTGGTGGCCCAGTGGTAACGGCCGCGACTTATTATTTGTAGATCGTAGGTTCGAACCCAGACAGGCACTTTATTATTTCATCACTGCTGCTCTCAAAACGGTGAAGGAAAACATCGTGAGGAAACCGGCATGTCCTAGAACCAAAAAAATCGAAGACAATCATGTGACATCTACCAACCCGCAATGGGCAAAGAAAAATTAAACAGAAAGTCCTATACGAGGCCAAAAGGCCCCTATCTCAGCATGATGCTGCGACATTTAAATGTCTGGCGCTGGTATTCTGATAGCCGGCCTGCTGTGATGTCACGGGCAGTTACAGAAATAAATAAATAATTAAATAAAATAAGTATTCATTTTTTAATCCGCGTCAGACGTAACCTCATTATAAGCTTGTCTATGCCACCGAATAATTAATTTAGTACTTAGTATCTACGCCTTGAGTGTCAAAATTGCGTCGTTTGCTTTCCTATGACTTTTCAGTCGTGCAGTGGCGTGCATTGCATATAGGCATATAAGCAGTGCCTACCTCGATATATCAACAAAAGCCTGTCAATTACATTTTAGTGTGTGGGCCCCATTAAGAAACTCACTAAATTATCATACCCAACAAAAACAAAATCTTTATACGAACACGCGCGGCAGTAGGCATTCGCCAGACGGCCTACTCGGCTTCCGTACTATTCGCACATTGTCATTGGTCTTTACTCGTTCAAGTTAATATGACAAAATTAAAAATACACGTACGTCTCACGCGTAATACCATGACTTCGCAATTTATCACCCTTAAGTAGGCATGCCTACTCAAATAACCACACTTTTGACCTCACTTTTTTTTCTGATTAGTGACCGCGTTTGCTTAAACTAGACCCGGCCTAGTGCCTACCTATTCTGAAAACCAATGCACGCCATTGGTCGTGGCTTTGTGGAATTCTCATGGGATGCATTGTGGCTTGTGGCTATAAGTGGCGTATCTTTACATAGTTCACTTCCAACTTCAAAAAGGAGGAGGTTCTCAATTCGAGTGTATTTTTTTTGTATGTATGTTACGCGAAATCTCCGGCAATTATTTTATACTAGCTGCGCTCCGCGTTTTCACCCGCGTAAATGTCGATCCCGTAGGAATATCGGGATAAAAAGTAGCCTATATGTTAATCCAGGGTGTGCTACCTGCATACAAAATTTTATCAAAATTGGTCCAGCCGTTTGAGCGTGAAGACGTAACAAACATATAAACACACACACACTCACAAACTTTCGCCTTTATAATGTTAGTGTGATGCCATGTCGATTTCAAAAATTATTTTTTAATGGATAGGGTATGCCTCAGGGGTGGTTCCGTATGAATTTTATTAATTTCGCTTGTGTAGTTTTTGAGTTAGCTTCAATAATAAGCATTTTTGCCACTTAGTTTATATTGATGATGTTATAATAACTTGCTATCCCTGATATTTATATAACAAGTAGTGTTATATGAATGTGTTTGGGGTAGGCACAACTAAAAAGTGAAAAATGCTTTTTTTTTTACCAAAAAATAACACAACTGGCTTCCAAAAAAGACATTGCAAAGTGAAAAATAACTTTCATTTCGGAAGTCGGTGGCAAACAACGAAAATGCAAACCAACGACACTGACTTCCGAAATTAAAGTTAAAGTGTAAAAAGTTTTTATAAGTTTAAACATAACCTTACTTGCTAAGGCAATGCTAAATCATCATCATCTGCCTAGCCTTTTCCCAACTATGTTGGGGCCGGTTTCCAGTCTAACCGGATACAGCTGAATACCAGTATTGTACATGGAGCGACTGCCTACTTGACCTCCACAACCCAGTTACTGGGTAATTCGATACCCCTTGGTAAGACTGGTTGTCAGACTTTCGGGCTCCTGACTACCCGTAACGACTGACAAAGATCCGCGAATGGCAGCCGGGACCAACGGCTTAACGTGCTTTTCGAGGCACGAAGGGGTCTCGGTATGTAAAAAATAAGATGGCCACCCATCCACAGACCAACCGCGGCAAGTGTAGCTTAATCTGATCGATCGGCCTGTGCGGTTGTTATTTTTAAGGCAATGCTAAATATCTATGAAAAAATGAATAAAATATTTCCTTTTAATCTGTCAAGCTCCTCTAATGAGACACAATTGATTTTCTATTGTTTCGTCGCCAATGGGCGACGCGCGCCGCTTGACCAGTCAATTTTTTAAAGCTTAATCTTGCCATTTGAAACGTGAAAGTTTATCTAAGTACATGCATGCATCATCATCATTTCAGCCGAAAGACTAAAAATGTGGTGCTGTTCCACAAACGATGGGACACTATATCGTGTCCCGCGTGTCCTGTCAGATTTTTTTTTGTTCCTAAGAAGTGACAACCCTATTTGAGACTAAGTTCTAGTATGTAAATTACATAGCCAAAAAAAACACAAAATATCTAGCAATTAATTTTGTGACGTCTATTCACAAACTACGCACGTGTATAATGTACCTAATTATGCACGTTTGCTAAATTCCTGAACCGATATTAAATGATGTAATTTGACAAAGAAGTAGCACTTGGAGCAGGATATAAAAAACTTTTCATCCCAAAAAAACATAACGCACAGACAAAAAAATAAATAAATTAAGTACTCGAAATATTCAAAGATGTTTTTTTTTTTATCGTCGTCTGTATACAGATTCAAAATGGCGGCGTTTATTTCACCGTTGCAACGGTGTATTTCAGACGTTAATAGTTTGAGCCATTCAATTCAACCAATTTTTTTTTTTTTACTTATTTTCGTTTTATTAACGATTCAAATATTTACATAATTTAAAAATCTAACAGTCTTAACATAATGTACAAGTATCTAAAAAGGGAGGGGAAATAATCAAAGGGCATCAAAAATTCGTCCGCAACGCTGTCAACTGGAAATTAACAAGAAACCATAACATCACGCTTTCACTCCCCGAAGAGTTAGACAGAGGTGTACCCATAGAAATTTATTTATTATTATATAAAATAGAACTTCACTTCACTAGCTTTTTCTAGTGCTGTTCTGGGGTACTTGTCCGCGGAAGCGACGGAACACCACGTCCTGCGGCCAGAAGTCTTCTTACATGACGACGGGCAGATAACAATTCGGCACGCGCACCACGAACGCCTTGAAGTTGACGTTGCGGTGCGACTCCAGTAACTGCACCCTCTGCGTGTACCTCGTCTTCTGGCGCACGTACTCCACGATGTCCTCCGCCTTAGTGGTGTAGAAATGACGTATATCTATGGGTGTAATTTAGATTTGTACCATAAACACTTTTACATAAGAGATTTGTTGTCATGGTACAAATCTAACTTAGAAAGATTAATGGTTCTGATGATTATAATTCTGTAAATACGTACCTGTTATAGTCGCGAATCAAATTTTGATCAAGATACAACCTGACACTGACCTGCAAATTGCAAAAAACGTAAGAAAATTTGCATTTTGCGGGCTACCACTACGCATTCACCTTAAGTCCGATGTAGAAAATTAGCACGGAACGAACGTTCACAGTCTGATCTCAGTCTCCATCTGTCAAAAATACCACTAATTTGCCTACATTTTTGACAATTTTTTAGGGTTCCGTACCCAAAGGGTAAAAACGTGACCCTATTATTAAGACTCCACTGTCCGTCCGTCTGTCTGTCTGTCACCAGGCTGTATCTCATGAACCGTGATAGCTAGACAGTTGAAATTTTCACAGATGATGTTTTTGTGTTGCCGCTTTAAGAACAAATAGGTACTAAAAACAGAGTAAAATAAATATTAAAGGGGGGCTTCAATAGAACATACGTGATTTTTTTGCCGTTACTTGCTCGATATTAATAACGGCAACAGGTAACGCTTGAAATATTCACAGAATATTTAGTTATATATTCACTTTAAAAATAAATAATTGAATTAACTCCCATACAACAGACGTGATTTTTTTTAAATAATGGTACGGAACCCTTCGTGCGCGAGTCCGACTCGCACTTGGCCGCTTTTTGACATTGATTGTTATCAATATTGATGATAATGAATAATATAACAATATTGATCAATATGATGATATTGTCATGATTAGATGAGATTGCGACTATGTTTTGAACGTTTTTAATTATGGCAATTGGCGTTCTGAAGTGGAGACCACATAACGCCAAGCGTAATGTGGGACGTCCCCAGCTAGATGAACCGACGACCTCTAAAAGGTGGTTGGGAGAGACTGGATGCGGAAGGCGGAGGACAGGGTGTTGTGGCGCAGTCTGGGAGAGGCCTATGTCCAGCAGTGGACTACGATAGGCTGAGTTGATATTGTTCAATATATTTTGGAAGTCAAACGGCAATTATTTTCGATAAAGAATAAGAATAAAACCAAACTGGTAGGTACAAAGAATTTCAAATTAACATAAATTTAATTTTTAGCGAGACACCTGTAATCAATTTAACGGCTTTTATTTGTTTAACCTACTAAGAATTAAATAATCTATTCATGTCATTTATACAAAGTGTAAAAAAATTAACCTTAAAAACTTTAAGAGGTGCTTTAGACCATCGAACTGAACAACTTTCACTATGGGACCAACTCCGAAATCACGAAAAAAAAAATCTGCTGTTTCATACAAAAGTTCAATACCTACTCGACCAAAATGTATGAAACAGCTCATTTTTTTTTCGTGATTTCAGAGTTGGTCCTATAGTGAAAGTTGTTCAGTTCGATGGTCTAAAGCACCTCTTAAAGTTTTTAAGGTTAATTTTTTTACACCTTATATAGCTGGAAAATATGCGAAGCAAGTGAACACTTCATTAATTTAATCTATACTAGTAATATAATAAAGCTGTTTGAGCGGCCTAATCTCTGGAACTACCAGTCAGATTCTTTTTACCTATGGTGGTATCATAATCAGCCAATAATGTTCCCACTGCTGGGACACAGGCCTCCTCTCTGTGAGAGGGAGTGGGCCGTAGTCCACCACGCGGGCCCAGTGCGGGTTAGTAGATGTCACATGTCTTCGAATTTTTGGTTCTAGGACATGCCAGTTTCCTCACGATGTCTTCCTTCACCGTTTTGAGAGCAGTGGTGATGAAATGATTTACACAAAGTAAAGCGCCTGTCTGGGTTCGAACCTACCTACAACTGGTAAGTCGCGGCCGATACCACTGGGCCACCAATGCTCTCTATTGTGGTATAGTAATTTTATTCTAGGTGCATCGTCTGTACATATAATTATATAATTAGGGGTTTATTTATAAACGATGATTAACGTTGTGACATTTTAAACGTCAAAAATGTATGGTAAAAAAGTCGCTAAGAGGTTGTATAGTCATTAGTTGCACAGCACTTCTGAAAGGTATTTCAGAAGTGCTGTTCCCAAGGAAAACAACAATAACATTATTATGATAATAGATGGCGCCACATGTTTATTGAACTTTTGACACAATATTTAATTAGGAGGCAGTACGGAGTTCGCCGGGTCACCTACAATAGAATAGAATACTCTTTATTATGTGTGTGTTGTGTTTTGTTTCTGTTTTAGTTATATAATAAAGCTGACGAGTTTGATTGTTTGAACGTACTGATCTTTGGAACTACCAGTCGTACGTACATATTTAAAATATTCTTTTTGCATTAGTTTGATAGCCCAATTCTCGAGGAATGTTGTCGCGGGCAGAAGCTAGTAAAATATAACTGGAGTAACTGGTTTGTTTAATAAAATATGTACGATATTCATGATAAGCAACATAACGTCTTTTTTATTATCAATAAAATTAAAGGGGAAAAACCCCCTTTAAAAATATTTATACATCGCCTAGTGTTTGCTGGCCTATTTTTTGGTCAAAGAATCAGCATTGCCATGCAACGAGGCAATGCTGCCAGCCTTTTGGGCACCTTTCCTGTAGACAGCGATGCGGATAAATTGTTTGATGTCCATGATTTTTTCTCCTCCTTTTTTATATACATGTACAGTAAACAAAAGAGATAAGTATGCAGGATCATCGGATTTAGTTGAAGTTTAGTAAGAAATCGATGGAAGTTGTCAACTGAAATTTAATTTGATAAATGAGCTGTTTGTTTTCTATTAATAACATTAAATTTTATTCGAGAACATCCATCGGTTTCTTATTAAACTTCAACTATATCCGACGATCCTGCATATTTATCTCTTATTTTGTCTGTACATATAATTATTTTTAGACTTTTTCTTGGGACATGGGGTCCCGGACCTTTGGCAGGCATAGATACAAGGGGGGCCAATGCCAACCCACAGAGCATTAGGCTCTATGATAATGATGGGGCTCCCTTTTCCGCACTTAGACTCCCATTTGGTCCGTTGTGCGTGGGGATTCTGGCTAACAGAGCCAGCCTAGCTCCGCACAGAAGCTTCCTGGGAGCTTCACAGGCTTCACGGGGCGACCTCACTGTTCCAGTATGACGTGGCCGGCCGGCTGGCGTTAAACTCTAAAAGTAAAAGAAATGAAGCACCAACTGACGTTTATCCCTTTATGCTCGATATAAGTGCACTCAAGGACTACCTCCGGTTTGGTGCAGGACTATTGTTGGACTACTACTATCAGAAATGAAGATATCCGCAAGAGAACCAAGGTAACCGGCATAGCCCGAAGAATTGCCAAACTTAAGTGGCAGTGGGCAGGGCACATTGCTCGCAGAACAGATGGCCGATGGGGCCGAAAGGTTCTGGGGTGGCGACCGCGTACCGGAAGACGTAGCGTTGGAAGGCCTCCCACAAGGTGGACCGACGACCTTGTGAAGGCCGCAGGAACTCGTTGGATACGAGAAGCATAAAACCGCTCGAAGTGGAGGTGCTTAGGGGAGGCCTATGTCCAGCAGTGGACGTCTTTCGGCTGAAATGATGATGATGATTGGACTACGAACAAGAACGTTCCCCAATGCAAAACTTACTGTAGATTACATGATTAAAGTGTTGGGTATACTTACAAAACTGATTCTGAAACATTTCTCCGACATTCGTTTCGCCGTTGAACGGTTCACCGATAGAACGATTCACTTTTCATTTTTTCACCGATAGAACGTTTCAATGACGAACGATTCGCCGACAGAATGATTCATGAAAATTTCATCGATAGAACCTTTTACCGGCGCACGATTCGCCGACACAACTGTTCGTCTGCCCCTGGGGTATAGAACATAGGTATTCGACATGTAGAATCAAGTTGTGAAGACAAAACTTAAAGTTATATACAAAACTTGTGGAAAACAACCCTAAAAGTTACAATTTGATTCAATGTCAATACATGTATCATAGATGTTATGCACTTCATACCTGTCACAACACCAATTTATCTCGTCTGCTCAACGTCCGTATGTCACTGCAGGGATCCAGCAGAATATCAGCGTCAGGTACATTTGCCTGACACATGCTGAGCTGGACTCCCATTTGGTGCAACCTTGAGACGTACACCGCACTGTGTATGTTTCGTTGTTAATTTTATTTTAAGTATTCGTCATAGTATCACTTTTATTTAGATACTAGCTGTGCCCGCGACTTCGTTCGCGTGGATGTCAGAAAACAATAATGTGTCGCTTAGGAAACGTGTAATTGCCACTCCTTCATTGAAAAGGAAGAATCTTCCGATCTTGCCTAGTAACGCTTAACATATTGGGCTATGGGTTCGTGTGGCTATAGTGGATTGGTTACTCAGAACTATGGAAGGACTTTGTCCCCTGCCTGACCATTGATTCTTGTTTTAAGTCCGTTAGCGTATAAATTATGTAAATATTCTAGTTTGAAAAAAAAAAGAAATATTGTTATGGGTTAAATAGTTTATGTAGTAGGTGTCTATAATGATCCAATATCACGCCTGAATTCCCCACAGGGGTAGGCATAGGTGTAGAACTGACGCCAACACATCAAGCTACTACAAAGGAGAGGGGAAATCCTGGGCCCAGCAGTTAACTAGTTGAAATGGGTATTAAAAAAACCGTTATATTTTTCTAAAGGAAATTACAAAATACAGTACCATGTTTCTATCTAGGAAGCGAGAAAAATTTAATTAAGTTGTGAAACTAAATAATCGATAAAGTACATGCCTGAAATTCTAAGTAATCGATAGAGAATAAATCGGTAAAATCTCAGAATATGTATGAACATCGAGTGACAAATGCTTATCAATCTTTTCGTGGAATCGATTCAAAGCGAATCGAGTTCCATTAATTTTTCTTCTGTTAGCAACACTGGTCACTCAGTACAGTCTAAAGTAATCTGTGCTGGTTACCGACTGACAGATGACAGGTAGAAAAAAACCGGCACCTATCAAAAAGTACTCTGTGACCGGCACTCGTTCGTTTTCTTTCGTTGTGAGTGCGCACGTATTTTCCGTTCTCAATCTAAACGTGTCAGGATCTTCAACACGTCGCACATGGAGGCTCTCTACTTACACTTCATGCGTAAAACCATTATACAACCAAAACCATTCAAAAATATTTCGCAAATAACATCAAAAAACTACAATGTTATAATGTAACCTCACTTTTACTATATTTCATATAACTTGATTCCTAGATAGCCAAATTTCACCAAATTTTCAGTGAGGCCTTGTTATTATATCCACTTACAAATAAAGCTAGTTTGATTGAGTTAACACCTGGGCCCAGGAAACTATGGAGTCTTTCCCTTCTCCTTTCTTTAATAGATTTTCAACTTTATTGCTAAAGCTGGGATTGGGCTGCTCCAATATGCTTAGACAGTGAATGTTGTTATTTTTTTTAATGTTTTATTTTTTTATTTTGCACTTTATTTTTCTTTATCTTTCTATTTACTTAAACAATGACATGTACATTTACTGTATAAAGTATTATATTATTTTAATTATTGTGAAGGTGAGGATTATGTGGGTCATTGTTTCCGTTTTAGTTAGGTATGGTTTGGCAGTTTGAGTAGTTTATGCGGTGGTGAAGTTGGAATAGCGGTTTGTCGAAGGACCAAATTATTATTATAAATTATTATTATAAATTATTATTATTATAATTTAGATAGCCTGATTCTTGAGGAAGTTTATGCGCTGCGAACCTTAGGCGCCGAGCAAAAAGCAAAAAAAAGAAAAAATAAAAATAAACGCTGAGTGAAAACGAATTATGCTACACTACTTTAATAAATCTTCTATGAAAAACCTACCACAACACGATTTATAAAAGAGCCAACCTAACCATTAATTATAGATAATAATTAAGTAGAATTACACCTTCAAGAAAATGACATTGTAATGATAATTTTTTTTAATCATCGCGTGTTAAAGCCGAGATGATTGTAAATCGTTGTCATTGTACAGACGGCAGCACATCAACCTACCCGAAACTGTCAGATTTTCCCAATCAACTTTGAACCTTATGCTTTAGTGATAAAGTTGAAAATCTATTAAAGAAATTTGACAGATTGTAGTAGGTTGATGTGCTGGCGTCTGTACCTACCTACTTATATTGATTCATTAGGCACAACAGCGGATGTAACTAGATATGTTGCTTGGTGTTGATTCATGACCTTAGATTTTATAATAATACTAGCTACGCCCCGCGGTTTTACCCGCATACGTCTCGATCCCGTGGTAATATCGGGATAAAACTATCCTATGTCCTTTCCCGGGACTCAAACTATCTCTACCTATACCAAATTTTTCAAACCCAAATTCAGCGGTTTAGGCGTGAAAAGGTAAAATACAGACAGACAGACAGAGTTACTTTCGAATTAAAAATATTAGTATGGATATTTAGGATTAGGATTTTACCTATTACCTAGTAAAAAGTAGTATTGGTTTGTTTGTGCCAATAAATAAATCACCTTGTTTTTCAGTAACTCGGAAATGTATGATTTGTATGAATCATGCGACGACGCACCGCTCGCAGCGTCAACGCTAGACAAAAGAAACCGCGCCGCTTGCCGCTAAGCCAAAAGTCGTAGCCGTGCGGTAAATGAGGTAAATGTTAAGCTCGAGTGATTAAGGTTAATTTAAGTTAAGTGACGTTTAAACGTCAAAAATATATGGTTAAACAATCGCTAATCAGTACTTAGCTTTAAGTGCTTGGCCAGACTGGCAGCGCGGGGCGGGGAGCGGGAACGCGCGCGATATGCTTGTACGCAGTGGAGCGCGGCTTCGTTCTGAGTGTTGTCGTGTCCAGTGTTTGTCAAAATATACTATGGACGAAAAAGACTTATTTTTACTAGAAAAAAGCTTGAACTAGTTTGAGAGCCCCGGTCCCCGCGCGGGCCGCCCGCGCTCTCACTGCAGTCACCCGCGCGCTCCCCGCGCCAAGCAGCCCGCGCCGCTCACCGTGGACGCTTGCCCACTATGGACGCTTAAATGAAGTTCTTAAGCCTTGTACGGACTAAGCGTTCCAATGTACGCGTAGTCAGTTACGCGACTAAAACGAGAACGATAGTCCGTACCTGCAGTACATGCAGGTACGGATTATCTTCCCTGTGTTCGCGTAATCAACTACGCGTACATTGGTACGCTTAGTCCATATAAGGCTTTATGTTTGAGTACGCCCGCCGCGCCGCGCCCGCCTCGCGCCCGCGTTACAGTCTGGCCGAGCACTAACCAACGTTTATGAATAAAGGGGCTTATTTCATCAATTTTAAATCAAATACTATCAGCTTGTTTACATTTCATAAATGTTCATGACATTATGCCTTGGGCATTACACAAATCAATGCTTTGGTAAAATATGATTATAGTAACCATATTTTATGTCATTCTCATGGAGATAAACGACAATATATCATGACGTGTTAAAAAGATTAGCTAGACAGCCAAGGTGCGCCGAATGCAGCGACATAATCAAAAAAGTGCGTACTACGCAATAAACTAATACCCCACTGTAAATATTATACTGTGCCCCGACTTTGTTTGATCGTTTTTAACCGACTTCAAAAAAGGAGGTTTTGTATTCGACCCGTATGTATGTATGTTTGTATGTCCGCGATTTTCTCAAAAACTAATGAACCGATTTTGATAGTTCTTTTACTAATGTGATCTACATACTTTCAGGAAGGTTTTAGTATATAATACATTAGGTAATTATTCTTATGTACGAAGTTATATGCATAAATGTACTGCATGTCCGGCATTTCTATGCGAATTTTGATGATTCCTCAATTCTTCAATGTACAAGTGTTAATTGAATTTGTGTGGGGTAGGTTACAACTAAAAAGTGAAAAATAAAAACAAAAAAAAAACAACCGACTTCAAAAAAAAAATACAAAGTGATAAATAACTTTAATTTCGGAAGTCGGTGTCAAAATACGAAAATGCGGAACCAACGACACCGACTTTCGAAATTAAAGTTATTTATCACTTTGTAGTGTTTTTTTTTGAAGTCGGTTATTTTTTTGACTGCCCCGTTAGTCTCGTGGTCGTAAGCGCGACTGCTGTGCGTGGGGTCCTGGGTTCGATTCCCAGATCAGGCAAAGTGTTATTGAGTTTTTCCATAAGGATATTCTCAGTAACACTCCCGGAGTTTGGAAGTTGGTGGTGTGATCTCCCGTGTCTCGGAAAGCACGTAAAAGCTGTTGGTCCTGCGCCTGATCTCTCCTCGGTCGTGTCGGATTGCCGTCACATCGAACTATGAGAGTAAAGGAACAGAGAGTGCACTTGTGTTTCCGCATACACTTGTGCACTATAATATCTCCTACGTACCTGGCTAATCTTGGTGAGGTTGGCCACCGTAGCCGAAATTGGTCGGGACGCTATCCATCCTTACTAATTAATAATATTATAAATTCGAAAGTAACTCTGTCTGTCTGTGTGTATGTTACCTTTTTACGCCTAAACCGCTGAACCGATTTAGATGAAATTTGGTAAAGAGGTATTTTGAGCCCCGGGAAAGAACATAGGATAGTTTTTATCCCGATATTACCATGGGATCAGAACTTATGCGGGTGAAACCGCGGGGCGCAGCTGGTAAGTACTAATATAATATTACACATGCGAAAGTGTTTCTGTCTGTCTGTTACCTCTTCACGCTTAAACCGCTGAACTGATTTAGATGAAATTTGGTATAGAGATAGTTTGAGTCCCATGAAAGGACATAGGATAGTTTTTATCGCAGAAATCATCGTTAAAGGGGTGAAATGGGGAGTGGAAGTTTGTATGGGGAATCAATAACCGCTGAACCGATTAGGTGAAATTTGGTATGGAGATAGTTTGTTGGGGAATGATATAGAATAGTTTTTTATCCCCGAAATTATCACTTAAAGGTGTAAACTTACTACGAAAATAAATTGGTGGAAATTTGCTACCGAAATTACTAATTCCATGCAGATGAATTCGCGGGCTAAACCTAGTTACTTATTTAGGAAGTTTAAAACAAAAAAAACCGAGCCGTTAGTAATTTTTTTACATCGTTCTCAAATATTCGATCCATTAATCATTCAACATGAATGATGTCACTATTGTTTTTGTAAAAATATAATTTAAAAGAGTGTCCATGGAGTTTCTTGCCCACATTCTTCTCCGTAGGTATCTGCTACGCTTTGAAATGGGCAACTAGTATAATAGATCTGAAAACCAATCTCGTAATTATAACCGTTCGCAACCTCATCTCTGCGAAAATCAATGTCAAAAACTTGTCAAAAATGTAGAAAAGTTATTAGAGGTTCCTTGGTATGCGTGAAGAAGCCTCCTCGTGTAGCGCAGTTTGTTCCACCAGTTACTCAACTGAACCGAGCGCTCGGCGCATCCTGGACAGTCACACCCAACACCTTATTTGACTGGCCAATTCTTCCCTTGCGGTGGTAGGGCTAACGCCCGCCTGGTTTGCGACCACCCTCTCACCGGAGTCCGGCGTCAAGCAGCCTGCTGTGTTTCGTCGATGCGTGGGAGTTCCAGTGCCTTAGGCATCTTCTGGGCACGCTCGTTCCATCATAGACCTCATCCATCGCTTTCCATCATGCGTGATCGAGGTCAAGAGCGGGCCCATTCAGCAATAAAAAAAGGTATTTTTGACAGGTTGAGACTGAGATCAGACTGATGTGAACGTTTTTAAAATGACCAGAAATGCCCCTCTGACTGGTTAACTCCTTGACAATTCAAAATTGCCTGTAAATGATTTAATTGAAATAAATGCTTTGAGTTTTATATAAGACTAGCTTCTGCCCACGACTTCGTTCGCGTGAAATTTCTTATTCCCTCGACCCATCTCGTCGTATTGCATCACTTGCCCGCGTCTCCTGCTCTATCACTTCGTTTCCCTATAGCGCTTTTGCTCGGCTCCTAAGGGTCATAGCGTGACGTTAAATAGCCTATAGCCTTCCTCAAGAATTGGGCTATCAAATGCAAGAAGAATTTTTCAAATCCGACTGGTAGTTCCAGAGATTACCCCCTACATACAAACTTACAAACAAATTAGAGAATTAAAGATTAATAGATTTCCTGTATTGTTAACCCAACTAACTTCAATGAAAGCCTCTCTTACTAAGCTAAGCATCGAGACTCATCCAAAACCTAATTTAAAAAAAAAAAATCCTTAGAAAATTTGACAAAAAAATATTTGTAGGTAAATAAAGATGCTACATGCTTATTTCTCTGTCAGTTCTAAAACAGAAAAACAGTGTGAAGCATCGTAGCTTAGCGTTCTGAAGAGAACGTACCGCAGTCGGGCGAACGCGCCCGTTAAGTTATCACGCGCCGCGGAGTAATAAACAAGAAAAAAAATATACGACATAGTGCAGTTTCGTAATAGTTTTTTGTGAAAAAAAAATTGTTAATAATTTTTTGTGTTTTTTTTGTGGTGATTTTTTTTTTTACTTGAAGTGTCTTTGTGGATTTTTTTGTGGAGCTCCTGTTGTAAAAACTGGGATTTTTCGCTGAGGTAGGTTTTTAGTTAGTTTTATTTTTATTTTTTTCTTACATATTATGCATGTTTTTCGAAACATTTTTATTTTAACGGTAAAAATAATTACAAAATAATATCTTAAAACACCAATAAAACAAATAACATACAATAAAAACATCTGCATACATTATTATTCGAACGCCGCCAAAAATTAATCGATTTTTTTTTGATTATTCCAAAACTCGGTCACCACCTATTATTATAAAAATGGAGTAATATTAACCACTTATTAAGACCGCATTTACATATGTTATGCATTATTATGTCATATTATTATATTTGCAGGTATGTTCGCTTTCACTTTTAGAGGGGGAATTAGGGCAGTGTGCCATGAAAGTATCTTTAAGATGAACGATAATGCGTTTACTTGAGATTTACTTTCATTTTCTTGTAATGTGCGCATGTGTCTGTGGAGCTTTTGTTATAATCAGAATCAGAATATTTATTTGTGAAACATAGGTATTTACATAAAGGTCTTTGGTTTATAACATGGGCGCTATTCGTATAAAAAAACATGTTTTTCTTTTTCGAATAATCGTGAAAGAAAAATTCAAAAAAATAAAAATGATTATTCGAATAGGAAAATGTGTATTTTTATTTTACAAAATATAAACTACATATTATATCTATGTGTCTGTCTGTGTGACCACGTTGTTAAACTTAAGACATAATACACACATCAAAAGTGTCTAGGGATCAAGCATTTTTATGCGGATTTCTTGAGATTGAGATGTGGCTTTGTAATAAATTTATGATTTTATAAATTTATATGGATCCTTTTTGGTGCATTTCATAATTTGAATCAGGAACTGTGAATCAAATTCGAGTAAAAGATGAAAATCAGCTGTCAATATTTTCCCTATAAAAACATACAACGCATTGAAGACATTATTAGTGCTACTGTTTCCCTACTACTGATTAAAACCAACGTTATTATGGAGCGGCGACGTCATTTAAGCAGGGAAGAAATGCTCAGAGCCGTGGGAATGATAGAAGCTGGTTCCCGGCAACGTACTGTGGCTTTAGCTCTGAATACAAGTCAGAGTGTTATCAGTCGACTTTGGACACGTTACCGAAGCACTGGTACCGTGGCTGAGCGCCATGGAGGACGGTATCGCTGCACCACACGGAGACAAGACCGATACATTCAAATCTTAACTCGAAGAGCTCCAACAATAACCGCCATGATGTTAGCCGTGAGGCTTCATCACTCTTCAGGGAACTTAATTAGCGACCAAACAGTCCGAAACCGCTTGCATGAAGTGAACCTTCATTCCCGAAGACCGCTACGGGTACCACCTATAGCAATGCACAATCGTAGGATTCGATATCAATGGGCTCTTGAACACAGAAATTGGGCAGAAGAACAATGGCGTTTCGTGTGCTTTTCTGATGAGTCTCGTTTTGGTATGAGACCGGATACAAGACGTATACGACACTGGAGAACCCCTGGACGCCAACAGCGATTAAAATCCTGCCAGGAAGTCCATCCATATAGTGGTGGAACCATCATGGTATGGGCGGGTATTTGGATCGGCGGAAGAACTGAGTTGATTTGGATCAGAGGCAACCTCAACGCTCAAATTTATGCTGAGACGATTGTATCAGACGTCATCGTTCCTCTACAAGTGCAAATCGGTCCCTTATTTCAGTTAATGCATGATAATGCACGACCGCACACCGCAAGAGTTGTAAGACAGACTCTCGCCGCAGCTAACATCAATGTCCTGCCCTGGCCTGCTCAGTCGCCAGACTTGAACCTGATTGAGCATGCATGGGATATGCTACAGAGAAGAGCTCTGCCGAATATGGAGGGTATCCAGTCGCAAGAAGACCTTTTTTTGTTGTTGCAACGAACATGGGCGGCCATTCCACAGCGTGATTTGGATGAACTCATTTTGAGTATGCCAAACCGATGTTCTTGTGTTGTTAGTGTTCGCGGTAGAAACACGGATTATTAATTGTTTAAGTTACCCAATAAAATTTTAAAGAAAACTGTTATTTCAGTCTTTTTTTCGAACTTTTGTGTTAGTGGTTCAAATGTCAAAAATCCCTTTATTAGGAAAATGGCAAATTTCTTTATTAATGCAAAGGTGACTTGGTTTATCGTTACTGTGACAAACGAAAACACTTTATTTGATGAATCCTTAAAGAAAATTTTAATTAATATCAATCAGGAGAAAAGTTATTGCAAAAATATATGTTGATCCCTAGACACTTTTGATGTGTGTATAATAAAGAATTGTTGATGTTTTATCAAGTTTTGACCGTACCAATTAGGGGCGTGTCACTAGTTAACCATAATTTATTGTTTAAAAAGAATTACAAAATACAAAAAAAAAATTCTGTCTTCCGAAAACTTGGAAAAAAAGATACAAAAATATTTGTCAAAAGCATTACATACCATACTGAGCCTATAATGTTCCCACTGCTGGGACACAGGCCTCCTCTCTGTGAGAGGGAGTGTGCTAATCACAAGATTGCTAAAAAAATAAACCCATTGCTCATCATTTGCCTAATCTTTCTTGATATGTAAAGATGGTCACCCATCCTCGGACCAACCGCGGCAAGAGTAGCTTAATCTGATCGATCGACCCATGCGGCTGTTATTGATTAGCCAAAAGCCTCTCAAAAAAATACCTATTGCTATTTTTTTTTTTTTATGATTTGGAATTTAGACGACGACTAGCAAAAAACTGGTTGAACTTTAGATATCAAATTATTTAATCTATTATATTTATAATAATTCTGGACTAAGCGAGCTGACGTAGATAATTAGATAGGTATCTAATTAATTTATTAATTCAGACTAGTCACCGAGCTGGTGACGGGTTTTAAGTAAGGATGCGGATGCTATAGAAGTATGGGAAGGCCAAAGAAACGATGGATGGACTTCAGTAACGTAACTATACCGTTTGGGGCCCGTGGCAGATTCAAGGGATGGGGCCTTCCCTCAATTTTTTTTTACTAGCAGTTCTCGCACGACTTCTTCCGCGTAGATTTCATATTTTCGCCTACAAAATTTAAAACCTGACTGCTTCGTTGGTATAGTGGTCGCAAGCGCTACTGCTGAGCATGAGGTCTTGTCCAAAAAATTAGACAAACAATGAGAAAAAGGTACAGAATGTTCGAAACCTGAATGATGTCCTTTGTTGCACATTTTCAAAAAAAGTTTGCTTTTATAAACTTATGTCAGGATCCTACTGTGTTCATGGCCCTCTCGGGCCGGGGCCCCCTCGCGCTAGGGGCCCGTGGCATTTTGCCCCAATGCCAACCTATAGTTACGCCACTGATGGACTGTGTGAATGATGATATGGTTAGAAAGGGGTTGACTACCTCGGTAGTCAACCCCTTTCTAACCATATCATCAGCCAGCCATATCTCGATATGGCTGGCTTGTACCTTGGCCAGAGACTAAGCATTGCCATACAACGTGGTAATGCCGCCAGTCTCTTGGGTACATTACCAGTCGACAGCGATGCGGATGAATTTTTCAACGCTATATTTTAATTTGTGTATAGTTTTAGTTATGTTAGGATTTAATTTTATTATTTTTATTAATTATTTAGGTATTAGTTATTATTTACTTACTTATGATTAAATGGAAAACTTATATATTAAAAAAAATGAAATGAAAACGAAAATGGAAATTAAAATGAAAATTAAAATAATATAAAATTTTAATTGGAATTTAAAATTAAAATCATGATTAGATGACCGATTTAACAAGGCATAAGTTAGCAAAAAAACTAAAATAACGACCTAACGTAGGATATTTTAATGTTAGAATTGACAATATCAATTGGCAATTGATCCCTTATCAGATACCTAACAGTGTATCTAGGCCAGATTGATACGGCTGATAATTAGGTATTTTACAGAGAGCGATTGCATATTGAACTTGATGTTATAATTATTCTAAGTTTACACAAAATGGCTGAATTTCAGGCAGTGGCGTAACTATACCGTTTGGGGCCCATGGCAAATACAAGGTATGGGGCCCTCCCTCAATGTAAAGAAGCTCAAGCAAGGTTATAGGTAGTTTTGTTTATTTTTATTAGCACTTCTCCCGCGACTTCTTCCGCGTACATTTCATAAAGTCAAATTCAAAAAGTCAAAGCATTTATTTCAATTAGGCACATAAAAGGCAATTTTGAACGTCAAAAATTACAATAAAATAGAATTGATTCTAGTCGCCCATATTTTCTCCTACAAAAACTTCAACACCTGACTGCTTCTGTCCTTATGTTAGGATCCTCTTGTGCTCATGGCCCTCTCAAGCCTGGGGCCTCCTCTGGCTGGGGGCCCGTGGCATTTTGCCCCAATGCCATCCTATAGTTACGCCACTGATTTCAGGGTTTATCCGTAACGACTGTCATAGATTTTGTCATGATTTTTAATAATAGTTGCAGCCCGCCACTTCGCAATCCAGGATGATAAGAAGTCTTTATCCTCCTCTAGGTCATGGTCAATATTAGTTACGATAATCAAGTATTAACAATATACCTACGATACTATACTTACTTAGAATTCACCGCCTGGACTTAAGGTGCCACTATTCGATATTTTTTCCATACAAATTTCGGGAGAGTATTACTTCACTGTTTGACATTGTACATCCAAAGTTAAACATTGTATCGTTTTGTCTAATTATTAATTGTGTCTGTACGGAAGCAGAATTGTAAAATAACAAGCCATTAAAAAGTTATGAGCCAACAAAGATTCGTTTTTCTTGCTATTTTTAACGTAACTTTGGGTGTAAATAAGTAATAAAAGAACTGGAAAATCTTAAAAATTAAATCCGTACCGACAAAGCTCAGTTATCGAAGAGTTCAAAAAACTTTATTTGTGATTGATTTATGTAGTGGATTTTTCATAGACCTCGATTTTCCAAAGCACTTTTCAAATATTTTTATGCGCCTATCAGTTCGGAACAGTGTTTCTGTGCGTGAGAACTAGATGTTGTGCGTGTAGATTAGCGTCTAACTGCTCATCAATGATACTAGCTCCGTCAGACACGAAGCCAAGTTAGACTGCGTGATTTTGGCCATGACCACCAATGAGTTCGAGCTCGCGACTAGTTTACTCTTAAGGTGAATGCGCAGTTGTAGCCCGCGGAATTCAATTATTTTTTACGTTTTTGCAATTTTCAGGTCAGTGTCAGGTTGTATCTTGATCAGAATATGAATCGCGACTATAACAGGTACGTATTTACAGAATTATAATCATTAGAATCATTAATACATCTTTCTAAGCTATGAAAGCTATGGAAAAGTGCTTATGGAACAAATCTAACTTACAGGGTCCCATTAAAATAGATGTACAAATTTTAAAACAGCGCTCAGTACGTCTAACCAAAGATATCCAAGCAAAAAAAAAACTGATTAAAGTGATTTTATTTTGACCTAAAATAATACATTGCCGGCACATTAGTGTATTTTCATTAGCTGATTATTTTTCTTGTAAGTAAGTTTTTCTTATATTTTTTTTACCATCGTCCTTATTTTGGTGGTCTGAATGATTTCTAAAAGTTTGTCCATGTATTTTAATGGGACCTTATATAATATTAATGATTCTAATGACTATAATTCTGTAAATACCTGTCTATTATAGTGGCGAATCATATTTTGATCAAGATACAACCTGACACTGATCTGCGAATTGGAGAAAATGTAAGAAAATTTTAATTTCGCTGTCTACAACTGTGCATTCACCTTAATTATAAAATAACTTGCGAAAAATGTGTGTACCTAAATCCTTAACCTGTGCTTACGCCTTTAGATATTACAGGCGTTATGTTTATATAATTATGAATTTGCGCAATCCTAAAATCATGATGTTAGCGCTAAAGTAAGAGCCAGTCCACACGGCGCGCGGCGCGTTGCGTCGTCGCAGCGCTGCCGTTGCGTTGTCTTACATACAAATAACCATAGTGTACAGATGGTGCGCTGCGTCGTCACAACGCACACATGACGGACAGCAGCTCCCGAGACGAAGCGGGAGGGGGTGTAATTACCTGCGACGCCGGAGCGTCACCGCTCAGTTGCATTGATAAAGAGGAGACACGCGGAACTGCGAACTGAAACCGAAACTGCGTCAACGAAATGTTACGACTGCGTCCTAGTAAGGGTCTTCCCACATTTATCGACGCGGAATCGGCTAACGCCGGTCAAAAAAGCCTTTATGTCTACGTAATAAGGGTTTTACTAATACCATTCGCATCGGCTCGGCTCGGACGACGCGGCGCGACGCCGATCGACGGCGAAACGAGCCGTTTGCCTATTAGCTCGGCGATAAGTCGAGTAGTTTGGTGATACGCACTCGGCTTAAGCCGATTCCGCGTCGATAAATGTGGGGACACCCTAACGGTGCGTTGACGCAGTGCCCGTGTGGCCGGCAATGCGTTAAAATTCATGCGTTGCGACGACGCAACGCACTGTGTGGACTGGCACTAAGTCTTTGATGACCTCAATTAGACATCATATTACATACAAACGTGATAATATGCAATTTTCTATAATTCTGTTAGCTATGTTTAATTTGTCTTTTATGTATTTGACATGTTTAATCTCATAGATACATAGGTTTAGTTTATAATAAAAAAAATAACAGCTCGTATTGAGACGAACTGAGTAAAAAGTTTTGGGTCTCAGCCTAATTTAAATTCAAATAAAAAAAAACTTTTTTACAAAAAAAAAAGCGACCGTCTTTCAAAATAAAAAAGACTGTAAGTAAAGTGTAAAAATAACTTTAATTTCGGAAGTCGGCGTCGTTGGTTCCGCATTTTAATTTTTTGACAACGACTTCCAAAATCCAAGGTTTACGCGGTGGACGCCAGTAAATCTAACCCGTCGCCATGATTTTTTCCGAGATCTTCAACAATCATCGTTATATTTCAGTCAATTTACACAAAACCTTAATGAATTATACACCTAAACCTTCCTCATGAATCACTCCGTCCATTAGCGACAACCGCATGAAAATTCGTTCAGTAGTTTTTGAGTTTATCGCGTTCAGACAGACAGACAGATGCGGCGGGGGACTTTGTTTTATAATAGAGATGCGAAAGCAACCCTCTTTGTAGCCTTTTCACAGCTAAACGACTTGATATATTTGTATAAAAAAATGTGAAATATACAATTGTTAGCATCCTAACTAATATTATAAATGGTTTGTTATCTTTTCACGCCTAAGCCACTGAACCGATCATCCTGATACGTTGTCAGGTGTACGGAAACGGACATACCACCTTTCATCCCGAAAAAAAGTGCTGTTCCCGAGGAAAACAACAATAACGTTATTATGATAATAGATGGCGCCACGTGTCTATTGAGCTTGGTCATATTATTTAATTTTGAGGCGGTATGAAGTTTGCCGGATCAGCTAAGTACACAATAATCGCCTATTTAACTAATATTATTTGTGGGTTGCAACATTGTCATTTTTAAACATTTTATGCTTTTGAGTTGTGGCAACCCTTAGATGACTTCTGATGAAAAACGGTGGGAAAAGTGGAATTGCATTTGTCTCTCGCTAGAAACGATGAAAGTGGTCTCGAGTGAAGTCGAGTGACAATTACTGTTTTACTATGTTGAGTACCAATAAATTGACTTACAAGTATTCGAGTTCATAATTATTTCACAATACGCGCATACCGATTTGATTGACAGCTTTACATTTACTTGTTAAATTATGTTAAAGACTAGCTGCGCCCTGCGGTTTCACCCGCATAAGTGTCAATCCCGTAGGAATATCGGGATAAAAAGTAGCCTATAAGTTAATCCAGGGTGTCAGCTACCTCCATTCAAAATTTTATCAAAATTGGTCCAGTTGTTTGAGCGTGTAGAAGTAACAAACATATAAACACACAAACTTTCGCCTTTATAATATTAGTGTGATTGATTAAAACTCAAGCTTTAAGCAATTATTTAAATTAAAACATTTACAGGCACTTTTGAATTGTCAATTTAAGGAGTCAGTCAGTCGGAAAGTTAAAGCTTGAAGTTGAAGCCCATGCCATAACGTTGTAGGTTTCTATGGAGGAGAATAGATAAAAAATTGCATAAACACCTTTTTAAGGTGGAGATTTCTTGAAAACGGTCAAAAGTTGGTTTTATAAAGCAGTGTAACTTTTAAACCGTAAATGATTTTGACCAAAAAAAAATATTTTCAAGTGATGGAACTCGTATCATAATTAAACATACATTAATGCATCAAAGAAATCTTCAAATACATCAATTAATTGTCTTTAACCGGTCAAGCCCCGCGCGTTATCGATCGGTGACGAAACAATAGAAAATCAATTGTGTCTCATTAGCGGAGCTTGACAGATTAAAAGCAGTTTATACATTCATTAACAATTTTAATTATTATTAAAATATACTTTCTAACGCCAAACTGCATTCAGTGATTGAATATTTATTATTAAGTAATTTTTGTAAATAGATAATTGCTTCATGTTTTGCAATAATCAGCGTTTTGTCATTGCGCTTCTCTTTCTTTTCAATGCAATCCGACAGTGACCGCGCCTTGGATCATGTAGTCGCCTTAAAATGGATTGAAAAATGGAAAGAATTTTTTGAACGTCAATGATTTAAATGACAGCCTGTCAAAACGTAAGAAGTGTCTATGGAGGTGAACGGGCAAGAAGCTCCACGGACGCTCTTTTAAAATACATAAATATTGTTACAAAATATCAGTTGAGTACATCATTAATTTGTCTCTTGAGTGCGGCAGCAAGAGCTTTAAAGAAATGCTTTGGCGGTATGCTACACGTATTTATGTAAAAGAAAGTTTTGTTAACAATACCTAGAAATTATTAGAAAACGTCGTAGCCGACGGCTATACTGTCTACTTGTATTGATAGTCTATAGACTTTTACTTATAGACTTTTCTAATTCCTAATTTGTATGTCCTCTGACGAGCAGTGGTGGCCCAGTGGTAATGGCCGTGACTTATTACGAGTTATAGATCGTGGGTTCGAACCATAGATATGTTTTTTATATTTCTATGGTTCGAACCCAGACATGCGCTCTACTTTGTGTAAATTATTTCATCACCACTGCTCTCAAAACGGTGAAGGAAAATAGAGTGAGGAAACCGGCAGGTCCTATTATAGAAACAAAAATTCGAAAACATGTGACATCTACAAACCCACACTGGGCTCGCGTGGTTCATTACAGCCCACTCCCTCTCACAGAGAGGAGGCCTGTGTCCCAGCAGTGGGGACATTATAGGATGATTATGATACCACAATAGGTAAAAACAATCCGAATGGTAGTTTCAGAGATTAGGCCGCTCAAACAGCTTTATTATACATATTAGTAGTATGGATTTAATTAATGAAGTGTCCACTAGACCAAGGGATAATTGTTCCAAGTAAGGTAATTAAAACATTTATTACAATAACTTTATAAAATCATAATCCTAATAATATTACGAACGTCAAATATAATTTATGGATATGCCTCTAGGTTACAAATTTTAAAACCAGAGATAATAAATTTTTATTATGCACTTAACATGTAACCGAGAACTATAATTGATACACGTGTCTTTTATTTTATGAATAAAGTTAGCTTTTGCCTGCGGGTTCGCCCGCATGGAGATTGCGGAAATTATCCCACGGAAAAGTTCTACCGGGATAAAAAGTATCCTATGTGTTAATCCAGGCTCTGTGCCAAATTTCATCCAAATCCCTAATGATTGACATACTATCGTGAATTCATGCAAGCCTAGTACTTTTTGTTAGAATACTGCTCAGAAAGTCGGGTCATATTTTAAGGCGAATGGTTACGCCAAACTTCAAAGTAGACTTCTCTTTGAAGGCCTACTTCTCCCAAATGGATAGCCCAAATATATTTCAAAAAATATATGATATGTGACATATGTTTACAAATATAATTTAAGTTTGATTTTTTTAATATTACTGTTAGTTTTAACAATAAAAAATCATATCCATCCTCTTATTTTACGCAAGAATTTTCTTTCTACTTTCAAACGCCTGAAGCGATTTTGATGATTATTTCACCAAATTATAGCAAATTTAATGGTTTATAAAAATTAAGTTTGTTTTTTTTTAATAATTATTATTTAAGTGGGAAAAAATAAATAACACCATGGTTTTACTTATACGGGCGCGGGCTGCAGCCGCCCGGTCAGTCTCGCTGTATCATTCGCACGGGGAGGTTGTGTCGCATGTCGGCTCGCTCCGATCTGCATTTTTGTGGCAAAGACTAAATAGCGCAGATAGTACACTCGGACTGTTCGTTTACGCTTGAACGTTGATAGTATTAGTAGTAGTGATAGTTTGTTTGCGAGTGGACGCTATATTATTGTACACTAATATAATACTAGTTTAGTTAGTGTATTGTATACTAATATAATAATAATATCAATAAAACACGTTTATTCAGTATACAGTTCGTTTATTCACGTATACAGTTTATAAAAAAATACCATTACAAAAAAAAATTAAAACTAACTTATGACTAATACCGCTCTTAACAGTGGTAGTTTTTAGGGTTCCGTACGCAAAGGGTAAAAACGGGACCTTATTACTAAGACTCCTCTGTCCGTCTGTCTGTCTGTCACCAAGCTGTATCTCACGAACTGTGATAGCCAGAAGAAGGGTTATGTTTTTCGAGAGTATATAATATATACTCTCGAAAAACAATTATACATAATTACATACATAAACACATATTATGTATGTATGTATAATTGTTTGGCACGCTCTGCGGCCTGAACAGCTCGATGGATTTTACCTTGAGAGGTGTCGTTAGATTCGTATGTACTGTGAGAGTGACACTGGGTATATCAAAATAAAAAATACAAAATGGCGGATTTTTGGCGCAGTTTTTTTTTTCTTAAAAAATTATTTTTTCTCATAACCTATCGAGTGGGGTATCAAAATAAAAGGTTTTAAAAGGTGATTACAAAAATATATACGACATATAATATGGTAAAAACTAATTCAAAGTGACAAATCGTAAAAAACACCTACCAAGAACTAAATCGTCTGCGAAATCTTTCACATTTGTAAACTAAAAAGCAGGAAATTAAAAAATTCAAAAACCCGACTGCAACCTTATACTAAAACTAACTGAAAAGCTAAAAACAAGCCCATTTAAAATTAAATAAAAGTTGGAAGCAGGCGGGACCCATTTGAGCTTGAAACTATAATAATGGTATTCTTCTGGCAATCACGGTTCGTGAGATACAGCCCAGTGACAGACAGACAGACGGACAGAGGAGTCTTAGTAATAAGGTCCCGTTTTTACCCTTTGGGTACGGAACCCTAAAAACTACCACTGTTAAAAGCGGTATTAGTCATAAGTTTTTTTTTGTAATTGTATTTTTTTATAATCTGTATTCGTGAAAAAACGAACTGTATACTGAATAAACGTTTTTTATTGATATTATTATTATTTTTTATTTGTCTCTAAGAAAGCAGTATTTTTACTGTACAATAGCATTCATACTCACAACATAAATATTGTACGTATTCTCGATCCATCTACACTCAGTAGGTAGCATCATAAAACTGCGTAAGACAAAATGGGTCCCACGCCGTATCTGCATGCGCTACGTACGAGTACGTCACTCTTTGACATTGGGGAGGTAAGCGGGCGCGCGGGGTGAGGCACTGGGTTCGCCTATGTTCCGCCCAAACGCTCAAGGACATTCGAGGCTATAATCGCCTTAACCGGTCAAGCGGCGCGCGTCGCCCGTTGGCGACGAAACAATAGAAAATCAATTGTGTCTCATTAGCGGAGCTTGACAGATTAATCATGATTCGAAAGACACGTAGCGCCATCTAGCGTCGAAAATTATTGTTCTTTTCCTCGGGATATTTTTTTCTGGACGAAAAGTATCCTATGTCCTTTTCTATACCCCTGACAACGTATGTGCAAAATTTAATGATTATCGGCTCAGTGGATTAGGCGTCAAAAGGTAACAAACAAACTATTTCGCATTTATAGTAATACTAGCTGCACCCCGCGGTTTCACCCGCATAAGTCTCGATCCCGTGGGAATATCGAGGTAAAAACTACCTATGTCCTTTCCCGGGACTCAAACTATCTCTATACCAAATTTCATCTAAATCGGTTCAGTGGTTTAGGCGTGAAAAGGTAACATACAGACAGACAGTTACTTTCGAATTTATAATATTAGTATGGATATAATAATATTAGTTAGGATAAGTAATAAAAATATACGTACTGTATATAAAACATGACCTGTGACTTCATTCGTAATTACATACATGTAGTCAGAAGCCCGATAGTCTGACAACCAGTCTTACCAAGGGGTTAGTGTTACCCAGTAACTGGGTTGTGGAGGACAGATAGGCAGTCCCTCCATGTAAAATACTGGTAATTTAGCTGCATCCAGTTAGACTGGAAGCCGACCCCAACATAGGCAGATTTTTATATTGAGTTAATCTTAAAGACCAGTGAATAAGGAATGCACTGTAAATAATCCTAGACCTAATAGTCTGAAATAGTTAATTACTTCATCTAAGTATACATAACAAAAAAAATAATAATAATATAACAACAAAAAACAAACAAATAAAATTGAAGTGTCTGTTATATCAAAATAACAGCTTTTTACTAAATGCTCATGAAAGTACACACATCAAAAGTGTCTAGGGATCAAGCATTTTTATGCGGATTTCTTGAGATTGAGATGTGGCTTTGTAATAAATTTATGATTTTATAAATTTATATGGATCCTTTTTGGTGCATTTCATAATTTGAATCAGGAACTGTGAATCAAATTCGAGTAAAAGATGAAAATCAGCTGTCAATATTTTCCCTATAAAAACATACAACGCATTGAAGACATTATTAGTGCTACTGTTTCCCTACTACTGATTAAAACCAACGTTATTATGGAGCGGCGACGTCATTTAAGCAGGGAAGAAATGCTCAGAGCCGTGGGAATGATAGAAGCTGGTTCCCGGCAACGTACTGTGGCTTTAGCTCTGAATACAAGTCAGAGTGTTATCAGTCGACTTTGGACACGTTACCGAAGCACTGGTACCGTGGCTGAGCGCCATGGAGGACGGTATCGCTGCACCACACGGAGACAAGACCGATACATTCAAATCTTAACTCGAAGAGCTCCAACAATAACCGCCATGATGTTAGCCGTGAGGCTTCATCACTCTTCAGGGAACTTAATTAGCGACCAAACAGTCAGAAACCGCTTGCATGAAGTGAACCTTCATTCCCGAAGACCGCTACGGGTACCACCTATAGCAATGCACAATCGTAGGATTCGATATCAATGGGCTCTTGAACACAGAAATTGGGCAGAAGAACAATGGCGTTTCGTGTGCTTTTCTGATGAGTCTCGTTTTAGTATGAGACCAGATACAAGACGTATACGACACTGGAGAACCCCTGGACGCCAACAGCGATTAAAATCCTGCCAGGAAGTCCATCCTTATAGTGGTGGAACCATCATGGTATGGGCGGGTATTTGGATCGGCGGAAGAACTGAGTTGATTTGGATCAGAGGCAACCTCAACGCTCAAATTTATGCTGAGACGATTGTATCAAACGTCATCGTTCCTCTACAAGTGCAAATCGGTCCCTTATTTCAGTTAATGCATGATAATGCACGACCGCACACCGCAAGAGTTGTAAGACAGACTCTCGCCGCAGCTAACATCAATGTCCTGCCCTGGCCTGCTCAGTCGCCAGACTTGAACCCGATTGAGCATGCATGGGATATACTACAGAGAAGAGCTCTGCCGAATATGGAGGGTATCCAGTCGCAAGAAGACCTTTTTTTGTTGTTGCAACGAACATGGGCGGCCATTCCACAGCGTGATTTGGATGAACTCATTTTGAGTATGCCAAACCGATGTTCTTGTGTTGTTAGTGTTCGCGGTAGAAACACGGATTATTAATTGTTTAAGTTACCCAATAAAATTTTAAAGAAAACTGTTATTTCAGTCTTTTTTTCGAACTTTTGTGTTAGTGGTTCAAATGTCAAAAATCCCTTTATTAGGAAAATGGCAAATTTCTTTATTAATGCAAAGGTGACTTGGTTTATCGTTACTGTGACAAAAGAAAACACTTTATTTGATGAATCCTTAAAGAAAATTTTAATTAATATCAATCAGGAGAAAAGTTATTGCAAAAATATATGTTGATCCCTAGACACTTTTGATGTGTGTGTATACGGTACTTCTAATAAAAAAATATTCTTTTTGAATTCTTGTCTCGTCATCATTATCATTTCAGCCGAAAGACGTCCACTGCTGGACATAGGCCTCCCCCAAGCACCTCCACTTCGACCGGTTTTGTGCTTCTCGCATCCAACGGGTTCCTACGGCGTCCACAAGGTCGTTGGTCCGCCTTGTGGGAGGCCTTCCAACGCTACGTCTTCCGGTAGCGGTCGCCACTCCAGAACCTTTCAGCCCCATCGGCCATCTGTTCTGCGAGCAATGTGCCCTGCCCACTGCCACTTAAGTTTGGCAATTCTTCGGGCTATGTCGGTTACCTTGGTTCTCCTGCGGTTCTCCTCATTTCTGATTCGATCACGCAGGGAAGTTCCAAGCATAGCCCTCTCCCGTCTTTGTCCCGGTAGCATGTTCAAGTGGGATAATTTCCGAAATCCACGCGAGCAAGGCGACGGACAGAAGCAAGTTTATTAGCATAGCATATAAAATTATAAAGAAAAACAGGTGTTTTATAATGTTCTCAAAAACGATTTGAATTAAGTAGAATGCTTAATTTATTAATATGTATTTAGGAAAATTATGATACGTGTTTAAAAAAAAAACCCGTTGGTTTAAAAGTTCGAATTGGAGAATTCACATAAATAAGATATAACATCACATACGAACATTAGATCTCATCATCATCTGCCTAGCCTTTTCCCAACTATGTTAGGGTCGGCTTCCAGTCTAACCGGATGCAGTTGAGTACCAGTATTTTACATGGAGCGACTGCCTATTTGACCTCCACAACTCAATTACTGGGTAAGGGTCTCCCCACATTTATCGACGCGGAATCGGCTAACACCGGTCAAAAAAGCCTTTATGTCTACGTAATAAGGATGTTACTAATACCATTCGCATCGGCTCGGCTCGGACGACGCGTCGCGACGCCGACCGACGGCGAAACGAGCCGTTTGCCTATTAGCTCGGCGATAAGTCGAGTAGTTTGGTGATACGCACTCGGCTTAAGCCGATTCCGCGTCGATAAATGTGGGGAGACAATAATTCGATACCCCTTTGGTAAGACTGGTTATCAGACTTTCGGGCTTTTGACGACCAGTAACGACTGTCAAAGATCTACTAATGACAGCCGGGACTAACTGCTTAACGTGCTTTCCGAGCCACAGACATTTCATTTCGACCGTCACGACAACAGGGTCACATTAATTTAGCTGGCGTAACTTCGCAAACGTGATAGGTATATAATGTACAATTTGTAGGGGTTCGTGTTTTTGTGGGGTTATTGGTAAGGGGCTCGTGGCTATGTGGGATCCGTGGCTACAATAAGAAGGGATTGTGGATATACAGGGTGACATCCTTTTAAGGCCTGATGGTCTAGTGGTTAGTGACCGTGTGCTATGCCGGAGGTCGTGGGTTCGATTCCCACCCAGGACAAATGTTTGTGTGATGAGCACGATCATTTGTTCTGTGTCTGGGTGTAATTTATCTATAATATGTATGTATTTAGAAATATATAAGTATGGTTATCAGTTGTCTAGTACCCATAACACAAGCTCTGCTTAGCTTGGGACTAGATGGCGTTGTGTGATAGTTGTGGAATATTATAAAAAAAAATAAAAAAAGGGGTCATTGTACTCATCATAATGAACAACTTTTACTATGAAACCAAACCTGAAATCGCGAAAAAAAAATCAGCTCTTCCCTACATTATGACGAGTTATGTGAACATAATGCAAGGAACAGCTGATTTTTTTTTCGCGATTTCAGGTTTGGTCCCATAGTAAAAGTTGTTCATAATGATGAGTACAATGGCCCCTTAAAAGGATGCCCATGAATTTAATTGCACCCTGTGTAAACTAAATTAACATGGTTAAAACAAAGAAGGAAATTAATTTGATGATTTTTTCTTGTGAGGACTTCGACTTTTTTTAGTGTATTCCCTTGAAATATCAGTAAAAAAAAAATTTTTTTTTTTTTTTTTTTTGTATTGTGTAAACTTCACAAACGCGGTTAGTATCGATATTTAAACACGATAAAACATATTTTCTCAACTCATTCTTCAAGTTTTATTCATTGTGTCACCCATTGTAAAGTTTCTATATTTATGTCTGTAATTTATAAGTATGGTGTACATAATAAAGAGTCTTCTATTCTATTCTATTTATTTATTTTTTATTTATTTATTCATGAACAATTCACATTGTGTTTGAAATCATTAAAATTATAAAACAACACATTCATAATACAATAATCATAGATAATAACAAAAACACGTGATTATTGTATAATCACATTTAAATTAAATTATTTTTCTTTGAGTACGCTGTGCCGGCAGTGTTCTAATAATTGTTTGCTGCACCGGACGACGTCATTACGTCAGCGCCGGCTGTCGCTGAAAACCAGCGCTGGGGCTGTCTTGTATAGGGTCGCAGCATTATGCTGAGCGATAGCCGTTTTGCGTGGATGTGACGCATGTTTCCCTTACCTTCTTTTTTTTTATATTTATGTTCTTTTTTGCGTCATGTTCACCGCAAATAAACGTATTTTCTTTCTTTCTTTAAAAAAAATAATACAATAACATTACAAGCTAATATTACCCAGTCTCTCATTACTAATATAATTTTTTTAATACATAGTAACAACACTAGATACCAGCGGTCATTGACCTCTAAAAAATCATGAAATATTTTATTAAAAACACACTGCGATTACTGCACTTGGTAATAAACACATCGGCATCGTCCTCACATATTATTATATAATTAATGTACCCATGCAAAATATTGTAAAACATTTTAAAAGAGTACCGGTGGAGTTTCTTGCCCATTCTTCTCCATACGAAAACTACCTTTTGGAAGGGGCGACTAGAATCAATTCTATTTTAAGGTAATTTTTGACGTTCAAAAGTGCCTTTTATGTGCCTATTTAATTAAAATAAATGCTTTGACTTGACTTTTGACTTTGAAACACGAGTAAAGGGCGCGTCGCTTCGTGAGATCATACGGCAACACGATAGGACACGATACGACATAATAATTATTTTTTTGTCTATTATTTATTATTATACATAGTCTAGTCATCTAGCGTATTATTAAATGGTAATGAAGATCCCAGAAAAACAAAATAATTATTTTCTACTTTGTTTATAATTTTCTATACATACAAAGTTATTAATTACGACGGGCCTCGTGACGTGGCCAAGTAATAAAAGCCACACGATCGATCAGGTTAAGCTACTCTTGCCGAGGTCATTCAATGGATGGGTCATGATCATGACCATCTTTACATACCGAGTCCTCTCCGTGCTTCGGAAAGCACGTTAAACCGTTAGTCTGTCATTTGTCTGTTGGTCGTCAGAAGCCCCGAAAGTCTGACAAACAGTCTTACCAAGGGGTATCGTGTTACCCAGTAACTGGGTTGTGGAGGTCAGATAGGCAGTCGCTCCATGTAATATGGTATTCAGCTGCATCTGGTTAGACTGGAAGCCGACCCCAACATACACTTGGGAGCAAATAAATCGAGCCACTTGCTTTTTTCACGTATAATGGTTATTATTTTTGGTATTATGGAAGGTATCAATTCAAAACATATATCGCCTGAAAGCTTATTTAATAACCTTTACAATGAGGGTAAATTATTGAATGAAAAACTTATTTAATGATAAATTATTGGCTCTGAAAGAAAAACGATAATTTTGATAGAAAATTGTCAGTCCAGAAAAAAACAATTAAAAACAAAATTATGGTATAAACTTATTCTTAATATCTTGTATTACCCCCCCTTGCCCTGATTTCGATAGATTTTCTGGACTGTTTTAACCCTACAATTTTCTATCAAAATTACCGTTTTTCTTTCAGAGCCAATAATTTATCACTAAATAAGGTTATCATTCAATAATTTACCCTCATTGTAAAGATTATTAAATAAGCTCTTAGGCGATATATGTTTCGATTTGATACGTTCCATAATACCAAAAATAATAACCATTATACGTGCAAAAAAAAGCAAGTGGCTCGATTTATTTGCTCCCAAGTGTAGTTGGGAAGGTAGACAGATGATTAATGAGATCCCAGGTAAAAATGATAGTTAATTCATATCTAGTTTGTATAAGATTTTCTACGCATATAAAGTTATTACTTAATTAATCTTTAATCATGTTGTTTACATAATATTTTTAGCATTAAATTGATCAATTATAATATATTTTTAAACATTGGATTAAGGAAAATGTAAACAACATAATCAGCCTATAATGTTCCCACTGCTGGGACACAGGCCTCCTCTCAGTGAGAGGGAGTGGGCCGTAATCCACCACGGGGACCAATGTGGGTTGGTAGATGTCACAATATGTCTTCGAATTTTTGGTTCTAGGACATGCCGCTTTCCTCACGATGTTTTCCTTAGCCGTTCTGAGAGCAGTGGTGATGAAATAATTAACACAAAGTAAAGCCTGTCAGGGTTCGAACCTACGACCTACAACTCGTAAGTCGTGGCCGTTACCACTGGACCACCACAGCTCTTATATATTTAATCATGTTGTTTACATAATATTTTTAGCATTAACTTGATCAATTATTTTTTATATATTGAAGGTAGGAAAATATGGTTAGGTAGTAATTGGACAGAAAAATTGATTAACGACCGATTCCTATAAAAAAACGAATCGATTATATTAAACCATCTGTGATAAACAAAGGTGGTAATTTCCTGCGACCCTAGTCCGCCGGACCGCCGGACCTAGTATGAAATAAAGTTTTAATTATTTATTTCTAGTATACTAGCTGCGCCCCACCCGTGTAAATGTCGATCCCGTGGGAATATCGGGATAAAAGTAGCCTATATGTTAATCCAGGGTGCCAGCTACATGCATACAAAATTTTATCAAAATTGGTCTAGCCGTGTGAGCGTGAAGAAGTAATAAACATATAAACACACACACTCACAAAATTTCGCCTTTATAATATTAGTGTGATGTGATTTTGACCCGCGCCTTTTTATAAGTATTCTATTTAAATAAATAAACAAAATTAAGCTTTTTGGTCTCTTGTCAATTAGTATACAAAAATCCGTTTAAATGATGACCATTAGCACTAACGTCAACCTAGACAATTATTTAATATAATGAGATACATAATTAAGATAACACAAAATGCCAATGTCATTCACACGGAGCGCATGAATGATATAGGTAAATGTATGTTGTATATGTCGCAGATGTATTGTAGAATCCGCTGTTTTACAAAACCGCTAGTGGTTTAACAAAACAGCTCCGTTATGTAAAACAGCGGTTTTCCATAATTACTGAACTTGAACATACAGAATTGCAACGTTTTTTATTTATCAACGCATCGGGTCAACATTTAACGGTTTTGTAAAACAGCGCGAAATGAAACGTCAGATTGTTGATGTATTTGTACTTGATTTAATGAGGGATTTCTGTTAAAAGAGCGCATTTATCTAGTATTATTTAAAGGAAAAAAGCTATTTATCTATACAATAAAAATAAATTCGTGGTGTCTGTTTGTAATTTTAAAATAACCGCTTTTTACGAAATAAACGGTACATATACAAAAATAACATTTTTTACAAATTTACTGTCTGTCTGTTTGTTCCGGCTAATCTCTGAAACGGCTGGACCGATTTTGACGGGACTTTCACTGGCAGATAGCTGATGTAATAAGGAGTAACTTAGGCTAATTTTATTTTAGAAAAAAAAATATTTTTAGTTAGGATAGGATTTCACGCGGACGAAGTCGCGGTGGAAGTAAATAAATAAAAATGTCAGGTTTTGTTAATTAAGCACTTAAAAATTGTGCCTGTATAGTTAACAATTTAATAAAAGCTAGCAGGACGCCGGGAGATCTATCATTGGTTGAGACTAATGATAGGCTGACTGAGGTCAGAACTGACAAAAAGATGGTTTTTATCCTTAACAGGAAAACCACGATATTAAACGTAGGTAGTTGTTTTTTTTAAGATTTTTCTTAGAAAATAAACGATCGTTTTACTAAGATAAGAACAATTGCATTTTAACTAAGTAAGCTATTTGTAGTTTTTTTTAGATTTTCCTGCAAGTGAGGTATGCAAGAAGCATGTCATGCACAGATAGATCTCCCGGATAAAATATGCACTTCGGCATTAATCCTCGTCTATCTTCTCTTCTTTTCTTTATTTTCACACTAATCCTACTAACCCTACTGTCCTACTTCCTACTCCTACTATAATCCTACTAATCACACTAATATTATAAAGGCGAAAGTTTGTGAGGATGTTTGTTACTCTTTCACGCAAAAACTACTGAACGGATTTTGATGAAACTTTACAGTTAGGTATATAGCTTATACATAGGATACTTTTTATCCCGATATTCTAACGGGATTGACATTAATTACGCGGATGAAACCGCGGGGCGCAGCTAGTAATATTTCTAAAGGCGAAAGTTTGTGTGTGTGTTTATATGTTTGTTACTTCTTCACGCTCAAACGGCTAAACCAATTTTGATAAAATGTTGTATGGAGGTAGCTGACACCCTGGATTAACATATAGGCTACTTTTTACCCCGATATTCCCACGGGATCGATATTTACGCGGGTGAAACAGCGGGTCGCAGCTAGTTATTTATAATTTTAATATATTCTATTTTAAACTAATAATAGAGCTTGTTTTGATTTTTGTTTGTATGTTTGAATGCGCTAATCTCTAGAACTGCCACTCGGATTTAAAAAAATATTTTTGCACATTTCTTAAGAGGAAATGCTGTCGGAGAGACTTTTGAAAAACCCTAAGTAAAAAGTCGTGATTCGAGATTTGGCTCTCGCCTATTTCCTCCTCCAAGATTGGACCAATTAAAAGATATTTCACAAACTGAATAAGAAGGATATATACTGTATCCCTATGTTTTTCTTTTTTCGTTAATAGTTGTCAAATTTGTACACTAGGCCTCTGTTGACAGCGGTTTAAATCGGCAGTGAGAGTTCTAGTGCTTATAAAAATAATGTATCATTAAAAAGGAAAACATAGGGACATACACTTAGTTAATATTTATTATTCTGTAAAAAATCATTGCTTTATGGTCATTAACCAGAAAGAAAACAGGCGAGAGCGTTTCTATGGAGAAACGACCAGTCACATTTCCTGAGATGGTTATAGGCTATTTAACATCACGCTAAGACCTAAATTTCTTGATGAAAAAACTCAATAACACTTTGCCTGGTCTGAGAATCGAACCCAAGGACCTCGTGCTCAACAGTCGCGCTAGCTACCACTAGACCCATGAGGCAGTCGTGTTTATTTCCAAACGAAGAATATTAAGTTATGCATGAACAGGTGATATGAAGTAAAACATTACAAAACATATTCGTTCGAGCGTCTCCGTTCAAGGTGTTATTACATAATTAATGGCGTTCTTTGCTCATAAATCAACTCTTGAATTAGGCAAGAAATAATATCAGTCTGTGATGGCAAAGGCTTCTTCTCCTCAAGAGAAGTCAAAGTCAAAGCATTTATTTCAAATAGGCACATAAAAGGCACTTTTGAACGTCAAAATTTACATTAAAATAGAATTGGTTCTAGTCGCCCTGTCCAAAAGGTAGTTTTCGTATGGAGAAGAATGGGCAAGAAACTCCACCGTTACTCTTTTAAAAATGTTTTACAATATTTGGCATAGGTAGATTCATTATATAATAATATGTGAGGACGATGCACCTAAAATAAAATTACTATACCGAAATAGGTAAAAGAATTAAAAACGAAACCGTGACTCAAACTATCTCTATACCCCATCTATCCATCCGTCCATTGTGTCACCCATTGTAAAGTTTATATTTATGTCTGTAATTTATATGGTGTACATAATAAAGAGTATTCTATTCTATACCAAATTTCATCTAAATCGGTTCAGTGGTTTAGGCGTGAAAAGGTAACATACAGACAGACATACACAGACAGTGTTACTTTGGAAATTATAATATTAAGTAAGTATGGATTGTGCATGAACACTGGTAGGTAAATGTCCACAACCCAGACTTAAACCAGACTTGAACTCCGAATCCAAAACCAGTTACCAAGCTATATAGGCAATTAACTCTGTATGTTAAGTAATTTATTGCTTAACAATTACTTAAAGGTCGTGAGTTCGAACCCGACTGCTGAAATGAAACCTGTTATAACCACGTGGAGGGGCTAACAGGAGTATTTTGAAACTCTTAGTTAAAGGTAGGTAGGTTACAGGTTCAAACAAACGGGGCACGTGGTTAAGTAATAACAGCCGCATGGGTCCATCGTTTAGGTTAAGCTACACTTGCCGCGGTTGGTCCGTGGATGGGTGACCAACTTTAGGTACTTATTACCAAGATGCCGCCGTGTCTCGGAAGGCACGTGACGCCGTTGGTCCCGGCTGTCATTCGTGGATCTTTGACAGTCGTTACGGGTCGTCAGAAGCCCGAAAGTTTGATAACCAGTCTTACTAAGGGGTTTCGTATTACCTACCTAGTAATTGGGCGGTGGAGGTCAGATAGGCAGTCGCTCCGTGAAAAGTACTGGTATTCAGCTGCATCCGGTTAGACTGGAAGCCGACCCCAACGTAGTGCGACGCGTATGATGGTAATAATGGGAAGTTGCAAATGCATAATCAGCCCATAATGTTCCCACTGCTGGGACACAGGCCTCCTCCCTGTGAGAGGGAGTGGACCGTAATCCACCACGCGGGCCCAGTGCGGGTTGGTAGATGTCACATGTCTTCGAATTTTTGGTTCTAGGACATGCCGGCTTCCTCACGATGTTTTCCTTTTCCGTTTTGAGAGCAGTTTCAGAGATGATAAATAATTTTAAATCTATACTAATATTATAAAGAGATATTTGTTTGTAAGTTTGTATGTAGGGAGTAATCTCTGGAACTACCAGTCGGATTTGAAAAATTCTTCTTGCATTTGATAGCCCAATTCTTGAGAAAGGCTATAGGCAATTTAACATCACGCTATGACCCTTAGGAGCCGAGCAAAAAGAAAAAAAGTAAAAAAGAACGTTAAGTGATAGCGCGGGCGGGTGATGCGAAACGACGGGGTGGCTCGGGGGAAACAAGAAGTTTCACGCGAACGAAGTCGCGGGCTGAAGCTAGTACAAAATAAACAGGATAACATCAGTCTTTTCTCGAAAAAAAATCCTCTAACCTTTTTAAAATTGTATTTGACAAGCCATTAGGCCGTCGAAAATTGTACCTTTTTAAGATGAAAGATAAAGAAAAAACATGGTTTTCCGAGTTCAAAGTTTATTAAATATTAAACTTCCGCTTTAAGGTAAGGTCAAAGACTTTACTTCTTTGTGTTTTTTAGTGCATTCGTTTAAAATAGGTGGAAACTGAACGTTTGCTCACGGCTATGTACTTTCCGGATTGCGACGACAATTGTGCGTCAGCATTGATTTTTTATTGGCGTTAAAAACTAAATTAGACTTGACCGGGCACGCAATCTGTTTTATTTTATTTCGGGATAAAAACAGGACTCGTTACAATTAAATGTTATACATACTATCTTACTAATTTTATTGTAATTTATTATTGACATAATCTACTCATTTCAATAATAAATCCGTAATTAACAAAAATAACAAAATTAAAACCTAACTTAACTAAAACTATACACAAACTAAAATATAGCGTCGAAAAATTCATCCGCATCGCTGTCGACTGGTAATGTACCCAAGAGACTGGCGGCATTACCACGTTGTATGGCAATGTTTAGCCTTTGGCCAAGATAAAAGCCAGCCCTTGGGTCACGGGAAGTGTTAACCAGCCGTTTTGAAATTTCTTACTAATTAAACAAAATACTTATTTTACTATTAGCAACATTATCCACTTATTACTAACTAGCTGCGACCCGCGGTTTCACCCGCATAAGTTTCGATTCCGTGGGAATATCGGAATAAAAAGTAGTCACCCATTGTAAAGTTATTTATGTCTGTAATTTATATGGTGTACATAATAAAGAGTATTATTCTATTCCTATGTGTTAGTCCAGGGTGTCAGCTACCTCCATATCAAATTTTATGAAAATTAGTCCAGCCGCTTAAGCGTCAAGAAATAACAAACATATAAACACACACATACAAACTTTCGCCTTTATTATATTCGTAATATTTATTATTTGAATTGTTGTTTTTTCTCATCTTTTCATTATGGACGCTTTTAACGTTCTGCATCGTTCTCACATGTACTCGTATAATTTTTTACATGAATAATGTAACCAAGACTTTGTAACCATATTATTTTGGTTTAAAAGAGTGTCCATGGAGTTTCTTGCCCGTTCTTCTCCATAGGTACCTATGCTTTGGAATGGGCAACTAGCTTCATCTTTCTGACTGACCGACCCCTTGACAATTCAAAAGTGCCTGTAATTGGTTTAATTGAAATAAATGCTTTGAGTTTGAGTTAGAACGTCATCGTCACCTGCTACGTTCGCAACATGCTCCTTTAGATTCGTTTACATTCATTCATCTGAAGGTCAATTATCGTATTTAAAAACGTTCAATATCTATTTGCAATCTCATCTCACCGACAGTCAATATCAAAAACTTATCAAAAATGTAGGGAAATTACAGGTATTTTTGACAGATTGAGACTGAGATCAGACTGTGAACGTTCTTAAAATTACGAGAACTGCCCCTCTGGTTCATACGCGTCAACATATCGAAGGCAAATTCCTTGTCATCATCTGCCAAGCCTTTTCCCAACTATGTTGGGGTCGGCTTCCAGTCTAACCGGTTGCAGCTGAATACCAGTATTTTACATGAAGCGACTGCCTATCTGACCTCCACAACCCGGTTACTGGGTAATACGATACCACTTGGCAAGACTGGTTGTCAGACTTTTGGGCTTCTGAGGACCCGTAACGACTGCCAAAGATCCATGAATGACAGCCGGGACTAACAGCTTAACGTGCTTTCCGAGGCAAGGAGTCTTGGTATGTAAAGATGGTCACCTATCCACGGACAAACTGCGGCAAGCGTAGCTTAGCCTGATCGATCGACCTGTGCGGCTGTTATGACTTAGCAACAAGCCCTTTAAGGCAAATTCCTTGTAGGTACCTATACTAGTATAAGTACAATAAATCTCAATTTATTACTCCCACTTTTAATTACTATTGATCTGTGCATGTGCAAATTATTCATTCTACAGTAGCCATGGTTTTATGTTTTTTGTTCTGCCATTGTATGCAGTTGTTTCAAGCAATTATCACTTGGTATTATCTTGCATCATAGCTAGCTGTGACCAACCCTGATTGTCAAGCGGATATCTATGGCTGTGTCTTTCATTTAAGGCGCAGATATACGACTTCTAATGATTTTAAATTCAACATCACGTCTAAACGACCGGACTGATTTCTTTGAAAAAAATAAATGTTATACTAGACCATTTGCTTCGTAATTTGATATGTGAATATTTGCAATTATATTTTTTTAACATAGTGTAATTAATTTGTAAAGTAATGTCTACCGCGGACATAAAAACGATAATCACGCAAACACTATCGGGTGTATTTTCATAAAACTTTCACCATCTAAAAGACAATTTAATTCCCATAATTTTAGTATACGGTTTTTATTTGTTTGGTGTTTGAGAGTTTTTGTAAATAGATAATTGCTTCATATTTGCAATAAATTACCACGGTTGTGTCATCGCGCTTCGCTTTCTTTTCTATGCAGTCCGACAGTGACCGCGCTTTAGGTCGTGTAGTCGCCTTAATAGGTCTTGGGGTCGATTACTGGGTCGATCAAAGAGTTTTCGTGTTTTTTAATGCGCTTTTATTAGATTCACTCGTAACTGACACACGTCACGTTGCAGTGTAAAACTGATTTACATCCGTCACCTCACACATGAGAAGGCCAATTCTCGTAATTTAAAACGTTCAAAATCTAGTCGCAGTCTCATCTCGTCGACAAACAAATGTCAAAAACTTGTCAAAATGTAGGGAAATTAGAGGTATTTTTAACAGATTGAGACTGAGATCAGACTGTGAACGTTCTTAAAATTACGAGAATTGCCCCTGAGGTCCAGTTGAAAACCAACGTCAGGCACTCAGTGGCGTGCATTGCATATAGGCATATAAGCAGTGCCTACCTCGATATATCAACATAAGCCTGTGAATTACATTTTAGTGTGTGTGCCCCACAATTAAGAAACTCACAAAATTATCATACGTAACAAAAAACAAAATCTTCATACAAACACGCGCGGCAGTAGGCAGTCGCCGGACGGCCTACTCGGCTCCCGTACTATTCGCACATTGTCATTGGTCTTTACTCTTTAAAAATACGTACGTCTCACGCGTAATACCATGACGTTCGACCTTCGCAATTTATTACCCTTAAGTAGGCATGCCTACTCAAATAACTACGTTTTTGACCTCATTTTTTTTTTCTGATTAGTGACCGCGTTTGCCTAGACTAGGCCCGGCCTAGTGCCTACCTATTCTGAAAACCAATGCTCGCCACTGGTTATCACTAGGTATATCTTGCATCATAGCTACCTCTAGCAAGTCCTGGTTGTCAAGCGAATGTCTAATACTTTATGACAGTCCATAGCGGAACATGTAAGATCATGATTCTATTAATAAGATATTCTTTTATGAAGAAGCCTCCTCGTGTAGCGCAGTTTGTTCCGCCATTTACTCAAATGAACCGAGCGCTCGGCGCATCCTGGACAGTCACACCCAACACCTTATTTGACTGGCCAATTCTTCCCTTGCGATGGTAGGGCCGCCTGGTTTGCGACCACCCTCCTACCAGAGTCCGGCGTCAAGCAGCCTGCTGTGTTTCGTCGATGCGTGCGAGTTCCAGTGCCTTAGGCATTTTCTGGGCACGCTCGTTCTATCGTAGACCTCATCCATCGCTTTCCATCAGGCGTGATCGAGGTCAAAAGGGCCCAATCAGCAATAAAAAAAAAATAGAGCCTTAAGAGCCTTCGAGCAGTGGTTACGACTGCGACTTACGAAATATAGGTAGGTAGTAGGTTCGAACCCAGACAGGCGCTTTACTTTGTGTAAATTATTTCATCACCACTGCTCTCAAAACGGTGAAGAAAAACATCGTGAGGAAACCGGCATGTCCGAGAACCAAAAATTCAAAGACATGAGATATCTACCAACCCGCACTGGGCCCGCGTGGTAGATTACGACCCACTCCCTCTCACCGAGAGGAGGCCTGTGTCCCAGCAGTGGGAACATTATTCAACCTGCAATTCTTTGATAATCGGATGAAATTACTATAATAAAACATGACGTAGTGTGTCAATCTGCCAATTATTTAATTTCCCCAACTGTACGTTAAAGTGTTAAAGCAAATAAATGAATAATTAATTCGTTTCGTTAATGGAAACTTCCGAATCAGCCCGGAAGTCGACAAAAACTTAGCTAAGAAAACGGTAGACAGCTGATGACATTGTAAGTTGCCATGACATTGAGAATTTTAATTACTTTTAATTAGAGATGATAGGTAATTAATAAAGTATAATTAATAAGTAATAAAGAGAGGGGACCGTGGCTAAATAATAACAGCCGCACAGGTCGATCGATCAGGTTAAGCTACGCTTGCCGCGGTTGGTCTGTGGATGAGTGAACATATTTACATACCAAGACCCCTCCGTGCCTCGGAAAGCTGTCATTCATGGATCTTTGACAGTCGTTTACGGGTCGTCAGAAGCCCGAAAGTCTGACAACCAGTCTTGCCAGGCAAGGGGTATCGTATTACCCAGTTACTGGGTTGTGGAGGTCAGATAGGCAGTCGCTCCATGTAAAATACTGGTACTCAGCTGCATCTGGTTAGACTGGTAGCCGACCCCAACATAGTTGGGAAAAGGCAGGCAGACGATGATGATTTTGCGTGTCGATGTCATTGAGGAAATTCATAAGGACGCTTCGAAATGTTGCCACTACATAAAGTGTAAAACGTTTATTGAGGATGATATTCTCATAGCATGTACTGTACCTATGTCTATTTCATGTTTAGTATAATATTCTATCACTTTTAAATTCAATTATTTTTCTTTAAGTACACTGTATTTTAATAATTGTTTGCTGCACCGGACGACGTCATTACGTCAGCGCCGGCTGTCGCTGAAAACCAGCGCTGGGGCTCTGTCCTGCATAGGGTCGCAGCATAATGCTGAGCGATAGCCGTATTGCGTGGATGTGACGCATGTTTCCCTCTTCCTTTTTATTTTATTTTTTGTGTTTATGTTCTTTTTGCGTCATTTTCACCGCTAATAAACGTATTTTCTTTCTTTCTTTCTTCTTTCTTTCTTGACACCTTGTTTACGTATAATCTATCGCATTATTATTATAATGGCGATAGTTTGTGAGTGTGTGTGTGTGTGTGTTTATATGTTTGTTACTTCTTCACGCTCAAACAACTGAACCGATTTAGATGAAATTTGGTATAGAGATAGTTTGAGTCCCAGGAAAGGACATAGGCTACTTTTTATCCCGATATTCCCACGGGATCGACATTTACGCGGGTGAAACCGCGGGGCGCAGCTAGTCTATACTAATAATAAAAATGAAGAGTTTGTTTGTTTGTTTGAACGCGAAAATCTCTGAAACTACAAGTCGGATTTGAAAAAATATTTCTGTATTTAATAGCCTAATTCTTGAGGAAGGCTATAGGTTATTAACATCACGCTAGAGTTCTTAGGAGCCGAGCAAAAGAAAAAAATCAGAAATAACACCAAATGAAAACGAAATAACAGCACGAGCAGGCGATGCGATGCGACGGGGGAATAAGAAATTGCACGCGGACGAAGTCGCGGGCAGAGCCTAGTTATGTAGATATAGACGGTAGGTATTTTATGAGGAAAATATATAAATAGGAAATAATTGTTTTACATTGTAAAGAAGTGGATAAGATGTGGGTAGTTACAGTTGATCTGTCACGTCATTAGTCATAATAATATAAATTAATCATACAATGACATATCAATACAATGTCGGTCAGAGGTATCTCATTGACGTCGTCATTTATTTATTTAATAGCTGCGCCCCGCGGTTTCACCCGCATAAGTCTCGATCCCGTGGGAATATCGGGAAAAAAGTAGCCTATATATAAGTAAGTAAGTAATATATATAAGTAAGTAATATATAAGTAAGATAAAAAGTAGCCTATATGTTAATCCAGGGTGTCCGTTACCTCCATACAAAATTTTATCAAAATTGGTCCAGCCGTTTGAGCGTGAAGAAGTTACAAACACTCACACTAACTTTCGCCTTTATAATATTGGTGTGATAAATGTGATTTAGGGACAACAAATTTATTTTGTTATTCAAGAGAATAGGCTGAAATATGGGAACCTTCAGGTTACGGAGATATTGAAGGTCAAAATTCCAACTTTTACTGACGTTTTTTTACGAAAAACTTTATACAAAAAAATTAAAAAAAAAACACCCGACTTGCAAAAAGACACTAAAAAGTGAAAAATATCTTTAATTTCGAAAGTCGGTGGCAAACGACGAAAATGCGAACCCAACGACACCGACTTCCGAAATTAAAGTTATTTTTCACTAGGCTAGGTCGATTAATTCTTTTTTATTTTTCTACAATAAACAAGTCATTAATTTTACCAATAACGCCGAGTAACTTCAACGACTCGTTATCCCTTAACACTTAAGGAAAAATCAAACAAGAAAATCTAGCCAAGTCGATAGAATCTAGACTAAAATCTAGGCTAACCAGTGAAAGTGTCATCATCTTATCGCGTATTATATAATAAGAAACGGGTTTTCTAGAAACACGTTTCTTCCATGTGTTAGGACATGTATGTACAGGTACTTGGTGACATTACTATGGGCGACTAGCCTCTGCCCGCGAATTCGCCTGCGTGACTTGTTGTAACATAAAATATACCCTATGACACTCTGGGAGGGGCTTGTGGCTAAGTAATAACAGCCGCACGGGTCGATCGATCAGGTTAAGCTACACTTGCCGCGGTTGGTCCGTGGATGGGTGGCCATCTTTACATACCAATACCCCTCCGTGCCTCGGAAAGCACGTTAAGCTGTTGGTCCCGGCTGTCAGTCGTGGATCTTTGACAGTCGTTACGGGTCGTCAGAAGCCCGAAAGTCTGACAACCAGTCTTACCAAGGTGTATCGTATTACCCAGTAACTGGGTTGTGGAGGTTAGATAGGCAGTCGCTTCATGTAAAATACTGGTATTCAGCTGCATTTGGTTTGAGTGGAAGCCGACCCCAATATAGTTGGGAACAGGCTAGGCAGGTGATGATGACTCCGCTTTATTGTAGCTTCTTAATATTGAAAGAATTTTCGGAATCGGATCACCAGTTCCGAAGATTATACCCTAAATACAGACTCACAAATTCGGCTTTTAATTAGGGTGTATCAAAAAACTGAAACACTAGCGGAATTAACTAGCGATTAGTAAGAAGAGTGGGACGCGTCTTCGTGGATGGCACTATCTATAATCTATAGTCACCTATCCATTGAGCGGCCTCAGCAAGCGTTGCTTAACCTTGACCCATGCGGCTATAAATATTCAGCCACGAAATTGTAGAAAATTGTGTTATTTTTTAAATAACATGCTTTTTACGCATTCCTTCTGTATCAGATGAAGTTTTAGTCCTGCAGAAGTATTTACTATGTCCCTAACTGAGTACAGTACAGTTTTCATTAGTACTAGCTTCTGCCCGCAAATTCGGCTGAAAAAATCTTATGATAATCGACAAGAAAAGGCTGAAAGTTACCCAAAGGGCAATGGAGAGGACTATGCTTGGAGTTTCCCTGCGTGATCGAATCAGAAATGAAGAGATCCGCAGGAGAACCAAGGTAACCGACATAGCCCGAAGAATTGCCAAACTTAAGTGGCAGTGGGCAGGGCACATTGCTCGCAAAACAGATGGCCGATGGGGCCGAAAGGTTCTGGACCGCGTATCGGAAGACGTAGCGTTGGAAGGCCTCCCACAAGGTGGACCGACGACCTTGTGAAGGCCGCAGGAACTCGTTGGATGCGAGAAGCACAAAATCGGTCGAAGTGGAGGTGCTTGGAGGAGGTCTATGTCCAGCAGTGGACGTCTTTCGGCTGAAATGATGATGATGATGAATCGACAAGAGTACTCGTCCAGCGACACTCGCTTGGCGGGTAGGACACTCACTATGAGACTAACGCTTCGCACATACGCCCAGTGAGTAATCCCTCGTCACTGTCGCGAACTCGCTACTCAATCAATCAATCAATTCAGCCTACCGCACGCCACTGCTGGACCAGTGGCGTGCATTGGTTTTTAGAATAGGTAGGCACTAGGTCGGGTCTAGTCTAGGCAAACGCGGTCACTAATCAGAAAAAAAAGTGAGCTCAAAAGTGTGGTTATTTGAGAAGGCATAAATTGCGAAGGTCGAACGTCATGGTATTACGCGGGAGACGTACGTATTTTTAATTTTGTCGTATTAACTTGAACGAGTAAAGACCAATGACAATGTGCGAATAGTACGGGAGCCGAGTAGACCGTCCAGCGACTGCCTACTACCGCGCGTGTTTGTATGAAGATTTTGTTTTTTGTTAGGTATGATAATTTAGTGAGTTTCTTAATGGGGCACACACACTAAAATGTAATTGACAGGCTTATGTTGATATATCGAGGTAGGCACTGCTTATATGCCTATATGCAATGCACGCCACTGCATAGGCCTCACCCATGCCGCAACATCTTGTCCTCTGGCTTCCGCATCCAGTCTATCCAAGCTACCTTTTTGAGATCGTCTATCCATCTAGCTGGAGGGCGTCGCACTACGCTTGCCAATACGCGATCTCCACTCCAGGACTCGTCTGCTCCACCGGCCATCGGTCCTTCGACACTGTCACTTCATCTTGCTAACCTTGCAAGCTATGTCGCTACTCGCAAACTCGTTTCTAGTCGCTAGCTCGACTCGTTTCTCGTTAATCGCCAGCGGTGGGGCAGGTGCCGTAAAACATTAAGGTCATACTTGCAATCGTCAACATACTTTACTAACCACATAATTCGGGCAACGCCTATATCCGCGCACTGCTAAAGTTGTCTCGCTAAAAATGACTACATTAAAAAGATGTATACAGAAGGTCTGCTCCATCCAACGGTAAAAATTGCACGCACACATAGACACGCTTCACTTACAGTGAGTGCAGGCGCATTTGCGACTGGCATTTGTTTGCGACAAGGCTTGGTTATGGGGGATGTTGGGGGTCAGTGGCGTAACTATCCCGTTTGGGGCCCGTGGCAAATTCAAGGGATGGGGCCCTCCCCCAATGTAAAGAAGCTCAAGCAACGTTATAGTTTTTTTTATAGCACTTCTCTCGTGACTTCTTCCGCGTAGATTTAATAATTTCCCCTACAAAATGTAACACCTGACTGCTTCGTTGGTCAGTGGTCTAGTGGTCACAAGCGCTACAGCTGAGCATGAGGTCCTGCCCAAAGAATTAGACAAACAACGGGAAAAGGTACAAAATGTTCGAAACCTGAAAGATGTCCTTTGTTACACATTTTCAAAAAAGTATGCTTTTATAAACTTATGTTAGGATGTGTGCTCATGGCCCTCTCGAGTCGGGGGCCCCCTCTGACTGGGGGCCCGTGGCATTTTGTCCCAATGCCACCCTATAGTGACGGCACTGTTGGGGGTGCCGACCAAATCGCTACTGCTATACGAATACACACTGACAGTACCTGCCTGTCAGTTGAGCAGTTCGTACTGTGTAATTTTAAAGTAATTTCTTCAATGTAGACCGTGAAATTAAATTTTTCATACGTTTTTTGCCATTAGTGGGTTTCTGGTTGTATTTTGATCAAAATATGATTCTTAATCGTAATAAATATATGTATTCATAGAATTTATGATCATTACAATAAATACAGAATACAATTCTCTAAGATGGGGCTCTGTCTTGCATAGGGTCGCAGCATAATGCGGAGCGATACCCGTTTTGTTTGGATGTGACGCATGTTTCCCCCTACCTTTTTATTTTATTTTTTGTGTTTACGATCTTTTTTGCGTCATTTTCACCGTAAATAAACGTATTTTCTTTTCTTTATATAACTGACCTCAAATGTCATGACATTATTAATAATAATTCCTTAAGAAGTGATTCAATAGAGCAATTAGGACTTAGAGATACAATAATGATGACTTTAACGATTAAGTATAATTAATTCTGTAAATACATATTCATATAAGTATCACATTTTGATCAACAAACAACCTGACACAGACCTGAAAATCTAAAAACAAAATATAAAGCGTCAAATATGAAAAAAAAAACAATAGATTTTTTTTATTTCGCGGTCTACCTTACCGCATCTCACTTGAGTCTATAGTTTGAGATCGCCGAACGCGCGTGCGCGTGCGCGTCCGTGTCCGTGCGCCTTTTTTTTATGGATGGGAAATCATCAAATGACCCCTCCCGCTCTGGGTGGAGCGGAAGGGAGTGTCAGACTCTTACTGACCGCTTGCTGAGGGCCTTTTTCGTCGTCGCAGCGGCCATCTCCTTAGCACGGCGGCTTCCTGATCCTCCCGTGCTCGCGTCTCCAGATGCGGCGTCGGACTCCGACCCCGCATCACTCCGTCACCTCTTCTCTTTGTTTGTGGTTTAAAATTATTTATTTCGTGTCCGTGCGCCTGTATTCGCTCGTTGTACAAAGGAAACCTTCTGAAATATTCTATGACACGACCACAGCAGCAAGTTTTACGTCGCTTGACTCAATATTTCGCCACCGTGGTTGCGACAGGCGACCATCGGACCATGCCTTTCTTATATCTCTTCGTTATGTCATTTACGGTCGGTTTGGCGCGTAAAAATGCATTGGAACTTGATGTTTTATTTCATACTAGCTGCGCCCCGCGGTTTCACCCGTAGAAGTGTTCTTGCGCCTGATCTCTCTCCGGTCGTGTCGGATTGCCGTCCCATCGGACTATGAGAGAGAGGGAAGAGGGAGTGCACCTGTGTCTGCACACACACTTGTGCAATATTGAGATTTGCCGCCATGGCTGAAATACGGCCTGGAAGACTTCAGCTCCCAGTCGAACTGGACACAGCTGAAAACCAGTATTTTACATGGAGCGACTGCCTATCTGATCTCCACAACCCAGTTACTGTTAAACATAAACATGATACCCCCTGGTAAGACTGGTTGTCAAACTTAATGGCCACAGATAAAGTGGTAAAAAACCCATAGAGTCGATTAGCATTCTACATTTATTTTTATATGTCATAGATTAATTATATACAAGTGATTTTCCATAAATCAACCATTGCTAACTCTATAAAAAAACTTGTAAACTTATAAAATAAATTAAATAACAAGTTAAATCGATATCGGTGAAGCAATTCCTGAGATTGATGCGACATACAGACTATTTACATTATAGAAATACTGGCTAGGATTATACCGCGGTTTCGTTCGCGTTTTCCTCATGATTAATATAGGTACTAGGTGGCGCAAAAGTCATCACCTTGTCACAACATGCTATATTTTTTGCAAATGGCGGCAAATGTCAATTCTATTTTGATCTTTGTGAAGTAAATAGATACTTACAAAAAATAAGTTTAAAAACTAAAACCCGACTACTGAAAAGGATGAAACAAGTACCTTCCCGTGGTCGCATGCTACCATAGCTTTGTATGTTAGTACAGCAGTATATTTATTTTGTATTAAATTATTTTGGGGCATATTTCAGTAATATTAATATTTTTGAAATGTGCTTATTAAGCCCTTTCATTTGTTACCCAACACGGCATGATTAAAAAAAAAAAATATTTTAGGTCATGACTTTTCGTCCGCTAGAGGGCGCTATTTTAAATTTATTGTGACGTCACATATCCTATAACCAGTCGATGATCAAGACGCTTCCAACAATACCTCATTTGTCCAATTATTATTATGACAAGCAGTTTAAAAGTTATGAGGGAAAAGATGAACATACATACATACATACATACATACCGGTCAAAATCATAATCCTCCTTTTTGCTTCGCCGTAGTCGGGTAAAAATACACGTCAACAAAACATGTATCGCTATACTTCGGAATAATTGTTTCGGGACGCTTAATCTCTCGTTTTGGCGATTTGGACTGGTCGGCAAGATCGCCTGATTTAACCGATTCAAACATCTTTTTGTGGGGTCTTTTTAAAGTCACGAGTCTTTGTCAACAAGTTTCAGACTCTTGAAGCCCTTCATGAGAATATCCGCCAAGAATGCGAGGTCCTATCGTTCTGGCAAGAGTGAAGGAAAATGCCAGAAATCGGGTCGAATAGTATCAATTCTGGCAGCGGCCACGTATCCGATATCATTTCCTCGACAAAACGGAAAAAAATTTAGACAGAAAAATATAGAGTATGTTGGGGTAAGTTCGGCGCTGGGGTAAGACCGTACGGATCACTTTTCCAATTAATTTGACAATTTTTTTTTCCTTTTTTAATAATAGTCGTATCGATAGCTGTATCTATAGTACTATTTAACCTTTTAACCGCCTACGTCGGATAAATCCGACAAATATTTTCGTGTCCATTCCGCCAGAGTATACGACCAAATAACACAGCTCGTTTAATCTGTATTATTATTACATCTTCACAGCTCGTTTCATCGGTATTTATTTTTCGTTTTTTTTTTTTGTCGGGCGCTGGGGGCACGACAATTGATATAAAGTCCGGCGGTTAAAAGGTTAATTCAAACCTAATATGTTGCATGCCGTAAGTTAAAATGTATCGGGACACTTAACAAATATTCCAACATATATGTATACCTACATTATCAGCAAATAAATGATTTCTTTCTTTCTTTCTTTACCGCAACTACCTGGCCAAATATTGCCAAATTATCTCGAAATTTGATTCGTACGGTCTTACCCCAGCGCAGAACTTACCCTAACATATCTACCTAATCCAAAAGCAGAGACAAAGCTTCATTCATAAAAAAACTACATCCAAAGAACATCACAAGACAGCTTTTGCGGTCTTGTATGTAGACTTTTGTAGGTATAATAAAATGTTGATAACTGTGAGTATAATGGTCCAGTGATGGCCCAGGGGTTAAGGCCGCGCTCACCAAGGTTGTGGGTTCAAAATCCGGGCAAGTAACAATGTAACTATTTCAATTAATATCTATTTTCCGAGTTTATCTTGGACAATACTGACATCGGTGAAGGAAAGACATTGACAGGAACCCTGAACTTATCTGTACTAATAATAAATCTGAAAAGTTCCTTTGTTTCTTTGAACGCGCATATCTCCGGAACTACCAGTCGGATTTGAATTGTTTTTTTGAAATGAAAACTTCTTTAGAAAGAAAGAAGGAAAAATGCTTTTATTGGCATTACAGCAAAAAAAAATACACCTTAAAACTATATAAAAACTTTTTAACAAAAAAAAAACCGACTTCCAAAAAAACACTTCAAAGTGAAAAATTAACTTTAATTTCGCAAGTCGGTGTCTTTGGATCTGTATTTTAGTTTTTTTTTTTGCCACCGACTTCCGAAATTAAAGTTATTTTTCACTTTGAAGTGTTTTTTTGGAAGTCGGTTTTTTTTTGTTAAAATGTTTTTATTTCACGCTTTTTAGTGGGTCTGCTTATAATTTATCTCAGTTACAATAACCTAGTGTCAACTTGCTCATCGCCTTTTACAAAATATTGCTTTTCCCGATGCAGGGAAGTTAATTGTTGAGGAGTTCTCCTGGTCCACCATCAGCTCCGTATCACCATTCACATCGTGACGAGCATAAATTGCTTAGCAACCTTGTTAAAGTATAAAATTTGAAGGTTGCCCTCGATTTCCCTGGGATTCCATCATCAGATCCTGACCTGATGATCATGGGACCACTTGGGAAGTATACCCTTTCAAACAAAAGAAACATTTTCCAAATCGGTCCAGGCGTCTTCGAGAAATCGGGGAACATACATAAAAAAAAAAAAAGATTCCGACGAATTGAGAACCTCCTCCTTTTTTTGAAGTCGGTTAAAAAACAGGAAACAAAGATTATAATGCCAAAAGGGCCTCAGCTCAGCATAATGTCAGATGGCAACACAAGGTGTATCACCTGACGCTTTAGGCGCGTTGGGTATTTTTTAAGATGGGAAAAAACCATTGCACTCGTGACACTGTTACCGTCACCGTAACCGACACCAAATAAATATTTCGAAATATTTCCTGACGATTCAAAAAATACACACGTAATTGTTCAAGTTTTTACTTCTGTCGGCACTCCCGGAGTGGCACTGTTTTATTTTTGCATTTGATAGCCCAATTCTTAAGGAAGGCTAGGTATATATCGTCGACCGTAGGTGCAATGGTGTATGGGCAGTGGTGGCCCAGTGGTAATGGCCGCGACTTACGTGTTGTAGGTCGTAGGTTCGAACCTAGACAGGCGCTTTACTTTGTGTAAATTATTTCATCACCACTGCTCTCATAACGGTGAAGGAAAACATCGTGAGTAAAATTGGCATGTCCTAGAACCAAAAATTCGAAGACATGTGACATCTACCAACCCGCACTGGGCCCGCGTGGTGGATTACGGCCCACTCCCTCTCACAGAGAGGAGGCCTGTGTCCCAGCAGTGGGAACATTATAGGCTGATTATGCGTGTTATGCGTAGGTGCAATACCCAAAATGAGTGGAGTATACAGTCTTGTTCAGAATTTTTCGCTCTATCGAATGGTGAATATGAAAAAATTCTAGCTTAAAGAAAAATGTCCCTTACTCTAATGATTTTTGGATCCAAATTCGAATCAGCCCCATAATAACGTCCGAAAAAAAACTTTGTCGGCCTCTCCTGAAAAATCGTATTTTGTCCCTTACCTCAATTGAACCTATCTATATACGGTCGACGATATAGGCTATTTGACATAACGCTAGGATCCTTTGGAGCCGAGTAAAAAGAAAAAATTCAGAAAGAACGCTGAGCGAAAACGAGGTAATAGCGCGGGCAAGCGATGCGATGCGATGGGTTGGGTTGGAGAAACAAGAAATTTTACGCAGACGACATCGCAGGCAGAAGCTAGTACTAATAATAAAACTGTAGAGTTTGTTTGAACGCACTAATCTCTGAAACGACTAATTAGTCGGATTCGAAAAATTCTTTTTGCGTTTGTTTGTGTAATTTTTGAGGAAGGCTATAGCGTATTTAACATCACGTGGTCCACCGTTAAGGATTCGATATACCAGATAATTTACTATAGCATATTACAATTATAACCATTTTTACGCAAGGGTTCCGAAAATATATATTTTTTTGTATTTTATTTACGAAATTTGCACCTTTTGTTACAAATGTGGTTGTAGTTTCAACAAAAACCATTATTTTTTCGTTTTGATTTCTGTTAATTACTGCTGAATACTAGAGCTATCGCGTAAAATTATGTTTTTTAGGTAAATTTAGAGCTTCTGAAGAAAAACTTAGTTCTTCTGTATTTTAACCTTAATTTTTAACATTATCATGCAAATTCAAGATCAATTTTTGTAAAAAAAATGTACTAAGTACTCAAATGGTTAAAATTGTAATATGTTGTAGTAAATTATCTGGTATATCGAATCCTTAAGAGCCTATACTACCTCAAATGGCTTAGCGTGATCCTCCGTTATGTCGAAAATACTGCACCATTAATTTTGAAATAAATATATGGTAAAGTTGAGGATTAATGCTAAGTCTTATGTTAGACGAAAACACGATTCCATAAAATTTTCTCGATAGAAAATAAATCCAAAGTTACCTCTAACCCGAACAATAAACCGCTGGTATTCAAAAAATACTTCAAATTAGATCATGTAACTTTGCATACTAACTGAACTTACTTTAAAGCAGGTCTTATGTTATGTACTTTTTTATAATTACTATTATTTTCACTGTAAAAAGCAAATACCTAAACTATTGGCGCTGCCTGCCGCCCAGCTCCGCACTCTGTCTCGCTCTCACTCAGTCAGCGAGCAGTATCGTATGAGCGAGATAAAGAGTGAATTTTAGCTGAGGTAGTATAGGCTCTTAACGTTGAACCACTATTTACTCCACACCCTGTATTTCTACTTCGTCCGCATGAAATGTCTTGTTCCCCCAACCTAACTGATAACTCGTCGTATCGCATCGCCTGTTCGCGCTTTCACAGTTTTCTTTTTGGTTTTAGCCGGCTCCTTAGTGTCTGTAGCCTGTAGCCTTTCTCAAGAATTAGGCTATCAAATGCAAATCCGACTGGTAAATCCACTATTATTAGTAGATATTTATTTTTATTTATTAAAACTTTATGCACAAGTAAAAAACTGTACAAAGGCGGACTTAATGCCTTGGGCATTTTCTACCAGTCTATCTTAGGGTGATGCAGAGACAATACACAGTAGGTGCAATAACAGAAAAAAAAAAGAAAATATTTATAACTAAGGTATAAGAATAAATACATATATACATACATAGGTACAACAATATATATATATAAATATAACAATATATATATATATAACAATATATATTTATGTCAATTTAATATTTGTTAATACCTACTCAAATTTTTATTTCTATCAAAAGTCATGTTTTTTAGTGTTGCCTAGTTCAATAACTTTATTTATGTATGAATATGTTAAAATAAGTAGCTATTTACGTGTAGGTATGCTAATTTATAACCCTTAAGAGCTATGTCAGATATTAAGCAATAAAATATATATTTAGATATTCGATTCTGTAGGCACAAAGCTCTTCTATTATAAAATTAATAATAATTATAGTTAATAAAATTAATTAATTCATTCAGCTGAAAAGTATTACACATTTATTTATTTATTTAAACTTTTCGCACAAAAAGGTACAAAGGCGGACTTAATGCCTTAGGCATTCTCATACCAGTCAACCAAGGGTGGTGAAGAGATTAGATGGTAGGTGCTTTGGCTGAGAGGAACAATGATAAAAAAAAAACTTAACATTAGGAAATTACAGTCCCGATTGAAACGGCATAGTGTCTCTACACTTACCGTGAGATTTGGTGACACCAGATGAAAGGGATTCATAGGAATTCCTTCGGCTAACAAGACATAGGTAGATCAAGATACCACATCTACACAAACACTCGATACGCTTCCGTATCGTATCGAACATTAATCATTGTTATCGTAGGAGTCTTCTAAACGCTGTTCACAAGTCCAAAACCCGAAAATTTTGTCAGTTTAAATCAAATAGACGCCCGCTATTCTTCCAACAGCTATTTGCTGTTGAGGGCAAGTCAAATCAGGTTATCGAAATGTCAGGTTTTCGATACGATAGCCTGACGTATGGTTGTGAATCAGGGCTCTGAATGGCTTATTGTGTTAACACAGATTGCCAAGTTAAATTCTAAAAAAAAAAAGTCAGCCGAAAGACGTCCACTGCTGGACATAGGCCTCCCCCAAGCACCTCCACTTCGACCGGTTCTGTGCTTCTCGCATCCAACGAGTTCCTGCGGCCTTCACAAGGTCATCTGTCCACCTTGTGGGGGGCCTTCTAACGAATAATCTATACCCACTAATAATGAAGCTGTAGAGTCTGTTTGTTTGAACGCGTTTATCTCTAGAACTGCCAGTCGGATTTGAAAAAATATTTTTGCATTTGATAGCCCAATTCTTGAGGAAGGCTTTGGGCTATTTAACATTACGCTAGGACACTTAGGAGCCCGGCAAAAGCAAAAAGAACACAGTAATACCGCGGGCGGGCGATGCGACGCGACGGGCTGGGTCGGGGGTACAAGAAATTTCACTTAGACGAAGTCGCAGGCAGAAGTTAGTTTATTAATAAAAACTTAACCATATGAAGGTCAATAATAAGTACCTAAGTAAATAATAACTAATCCATACTTTAATATTATAAATTCGAAAGTAACTATGTCTGTATGTTACCTTTTCACGCCTAAACCACTGAACCGATTTAGATGAAATTTGGTAGGTATAGATATAGCTTGAGTCCCGGGAAAGGACACAGGATACTTTTTATCCCGATATTCCCACGGGCAAGGACGGGGTGGGGACGGGACGGGGAAGGTGGCTGGGGTAGACTGGATGCGGAAGGCGGAGGACAGGGTGCTGTGGCGCAGTCTGGGAGAGGCCTATGTCCAGCAGTGGACTGCGATAGGCTGAGTTGATTGATTGATTGATTCCCACGGGATCGAGACTTATGGGGCGCAGCTAGTTAATTAATAAAAATAACAAAATTAAATCCTAACTTAACTAAAACTTAACAAACTAGAATAAGAAGAAGAAGAAGAAAGTTAGAAGGTCAATAAGTTTATTAGAGGACCAACTAAATATTTCCTTTCGTGAATTACAGCTACGATGCCATGTTTACGCGCATGCCTCGTTGGAAAGTAAGAACATAGTTACTGGCGCAAGTTCACTAGACCAGTCGGTGTTGCCATAACCGGTATCTTACGACAGAATCTACTTGTATACCAGTTTCATAGTAGACATTTGTAGACTAATGTGAACGAATTTTGTAGTAAACGTTACACTATTTGTATAGGATTGGGAGGGGCTCGTGGCTATGTGGGATCCGTGGCTACAATAAGAAGGGTTTGTGGTTATACAGGGTGTCCCTGGAAGTATGGATCATATCAAATAGGGGCATGGGCAAGTTCATTCCCAAACGTTTAACAAAAAAAAAAGAAGAGAAATCGAATCGTTTTAAAAGAAATCTTAAAAAAAAAACTATCAGGGTTATCAATTTATTTTTTTTAGATAGCCCTGATAGTATTTTTTTATGAATATTTTTTTTGAGCACTATGCGAAGTGATTGAAAATAAAATAAAAATCGGTTATAACTTTTGAACTGTGAAAAAATTCACCGACATTCTCAGGGTTAAAAAGTTTGGAAATGACCCTGCCCACGCCCCTATTCGATTTCATCCATACTTCAATTCAATTTATTTATTCAGTAACAATTCACATTGCGTTCGAATATAATCCAGCATGAAACATTAACAATAACAACATAATTTGATGTAGGTACAAACATTATAAAAATACATGCAATTTAATTTAAATTAGAACATATGATTTTATAAAACAATAAAATTGTATAATACCATGCAAACAAAAAATAAAAACCTTATGTCAATAAATTAATAACAAATTAAACGAAAACAATAATCAAAAAATAAAAGTCATAGGTATGCACACGGAACACAATATAACACCATATACAAATAATTACATGTCCGTTTTAAGAGCAACCAGTCATTACAATCACAAATCATCTAATGAGTAGAGATATCTTTCTAACAGGAATGCTTTCAGGGACACCCTGTATAATGACATGTACAATTTGTAGGATTGGGAGTGGCTCGTGGTTTTGTGGGGTTATTGGTAAGGGGCTCGTGGCTAGAATAAGAGGGGCTTGTGGCTGAATAATGTAAAGCTTGGTGGTCAGTGGCTAAGGGGGCTTGTGAATATGCGGGATTCGGGGCTATTTAGGATGGGTGCGGGATTGTCCGAAAGGGTTACCGCTACCCCGGAACATAAAGGGCTAAGGAAGGAACACGGGTGGGTTTTAGTCCGTAAGAGTCTGACACTCCCTTCCGCTCCACCCAGAGCGGGAGGGGTCATTTGATGATTTCCCATCCATAAAAAAAAAAACAACAAAAAAAAAGGGCTATTTAGACTAGTGACTATGAGGGGGGGCGGGGGTTGGCAACAGTGGCGTGCATTGGTTTTCAGAATAGGTAGGCACTAGGCCTGGTCTAGTCTAGGCAAACGCGGTCACTAATCAGAAAAAAAATGAGCTCAAAAGTGTGGTTATTTGAGTAGGCATGCCTACTTAAGGGTGATAAATTGCGAAGGTCGAACGTCATGGTATTACGCGTGAGACGTATGTATTTTTAATTGTGTCGTATTAACTTGAACGAGGAAAGACCAATGACAATGTGCGAATAGTACGGGAGCCGAGTAGGCCGTCCGGCGACTGCCTACTGCCGCGCGTGTTTGTATGAAGATTTGGTTTTTTTTGTAAGGTATGATAATTTTGTGAGTTTCTTAATTGTGGGGCACACACACTAAAATGTAATTGACAGGCTTATCTTGATATATCGAGGTAGGCACTGCTTATATGCCTATATGAAATTCACGCCATTGCACTGCTTGGCAAGGCTAGAGTGGCTTCGTGAGCCTATGAGGAGCTTGTGGTTTTGTGAAATTTGTGGCTAGAATAACAGGAATTCGTGGCTATTTACTTACCTACTTAATAGTATTTTTTTTATCGAGATATTATTTAGAGCAACAAAAGTAATCTATTAATAATGAACAAAAGACATTGACATTTCATTTTGGAAACTTAATTATGTTTTAACCTTAGACAATATTCTTATAATAAATAAATAAAACAACCGGTTAAGTGCGAGTCGATCTTGCTATTTAAGGGTTCGTACATATTTTTTATTTTTAAATATCGACAAAAAAATTAAACATTGACATGTAAAAGTGTCTTAAGGGGCCGGATGAATGCGTAGTTCATACAAACGTAATACCAAAAGTATTTGTAAATCAAAGAAATTTTTAAGGTAGGTAATGTGTATTTATTCCGATTAGATTACAGAATATCTAGGTTCTCAAATATATATTTTGAAAGGACTCTGATATAAAGACGAGATATGAGGAATTTAAAATTTGTATAGAAATAATATTTTTCTCACACATGATAATTTTATCCCACGGAAACGTATAATTCCGTGGGATAATTTCCGAACACTGACTGGACAGGTCCGCTCAATCTGTGTGGCTCTTTCCTCAAAAGACCATTACAGACACCAATCTACATGGTCTTCACATGATTAGACCAAGATTTTGTCTGGACTTTAAAAGAGACTGTGACCTCTGAGTTTGTTTCGGCCTTTCTTCTCAGAGTAGTCAGATAGGAAACGCCGACCTCATTTAGTTTAAAAAAATATGATTGACGTGTAAAAATGTTTGTACAAACCTACTTACAGAAAATAAATCATTTATCTCCACGCGGGCGAACCCGCGGGCAAAAGCTAGTGATAAGTATAATAAATATGATACCCATCACATCTGTAGTGTCGCCAGCTAATTTAACTAGACCTTGTATGAGAAACAACAAAAACAACTTATTATTCCTAAAAAATATGTCCATAATTCATATAGGCACATGTTATAATTTATAATACCATTAAATAAATCATTTTAATTTATTTAACTGTCTAGGTACTTGTACTTACCTAATTAGTATTTTAATTAATTTATTCCGATTCATAATTTTATAGTTAAATATTTTGTTAACTTTAATCTACCTACTTACTTTTTTTTGTTAACGTTAACGTGTTTTATTTAGCATTTTATGTAGGTTAATATGGCAAGCATATTTTTGTTTAGGTATAATTAAGATAAAATTATGTCGATGGCTATAAGAGTAGGGGAAGACCAAGGAAACGATGGATGGACTGTGTGAATGATGATATGGTTAGAAAGGGGGTGACTACCGAGATGACGACTAATAGAGAATAATCCATAGAGTTCTACGTTTTGGAATGGGCAACTAGCTTCAACTTTCTAACTGACCGACTATTTAATTTTGACAATTCAAAAGTGCCTCTACATGGTTTAATTAAAATATATAATAGTACTTTTTTTATGGATGGGAAATCATCAAATGACTCCTCCCGCTCTGGGTGGAGCGGAAGGGAGTGTCAGACTCTTACTGACTAAAACCCATCCGTGTTCCTTCCTTAGCCCTTTATGTTCCGGGGTAGCGGTAACCCTTTGGGACAGTCCCGCACCCCCGGCAGGCTTCGGCCCTGACAGGCCCCATCCTTTTTGCTGACATCTCTTTGAGGCGCGCGTGGAACACGTACGCGCCGCCTGGCACGGGCCTGGTCCTGATCGGACGGTAAGCTACCCATTACTCTCCGTCCGCAGGCCCGCGCCTACGGTGGCCGGGAGTCGTCACGCGGCGCCCGACGCCCGGAGCGTTTCCCGCGGCGCGCGGCGGCTGGGACGTGAGGCTCTCTCTCTTAGCCCTCCCGCCACCCCCTTCGCTAGCATGACTGCTTCGCAGAAGGAGGATATAATAGTACTACGGTTTGATTTGAGAGAAGTCATCATCTGCCTAGCCTTTTCCCAACCATGTTGGAGTAGGCTTCCAGTCTAACCGGATGCAGCTAAATACCAGTATTTTAGATGGAGCGACTGCCTATCTGACCTCTACAACCCTGTAACTGGGTAACACGATACCCGTTGGTAAGACTGGTTGTCAGACTTTTGGGCTTCTGACTACCCATTTACGAATGACAGCCGGGACGTGTATGGCTTAACGTGCTTTTCGAGTTGAAGTTATAGATGTCCATTCCAAAACGTAGATCTCTATGGCGAAAAACGGGCAAAAACTCTATGGACATTCTTTTAAATTAAGTTACTACAAGACGCGGGAAAAGTACATGATCTGCGTACGCGATTTAGTAGGTAACCGAACATATGAGTTATTGGAAAAATAACTTTAACACCTACTCAATAAAGTTCAGTTTACGCTACCAAATAATTTTTATAACTTTTTCAATAGTACTAGTCGCTCTGCAATCAACTTAATTTTCATTAAAATAAAGTTGATACTTGTTTAACTTGAAATAACATCAAAATGAAGACAAATTTGAATACATACGTTACTGGTATTTTTATAATTTACGATACAATCATTTTTTCACGGTTTGTTAAGTTAACAAGGTAATTTAAATGGTTATTAGTTTTGAGCTTTTTCAAATCGTTGCTTTTTTGCTGTGATAAATTGAAATAGAAAATACTAGTAGCGCCCCGCAGTTTCACACGAATAGTGTCGATCATATAGGGATAAAAAGTATTATATGTGTTATTCTGATGTTTTTCCATTAGGAATTACATAACATACATACATAATCAGCCTATAACGTTCCCACTGCTGGGACACAGGCCTCCTCTCAGTGAGAGGGAGTGGGCCGTAATCCGTAATCCACCACGCGGGACCAGTGCGGGTTGGCAAATGTCACATGTCTTCGAATATTTGGTTCTAGGACATGCCGGTTTCCTCACGATGTTTTTCTTCACCGTTTTGAGAGCAGTGGTGATGAAATAATTTACACAAAGTAAAGCGCCTGTCTGGCTGGATTCGAACCTACGACCTACGTAAGTTGTGGCCGTTACCACTTGGCCACACTGCTCTCATTTACACACACACACACACACCCCAGCACAACGGAACCGAAACAATGAACCGATGAACCGAAACCGAATGAACCGATTTTAATGAAACTTCACGTATAAGCAAGATAATGAGGAAAATGTTCTTTACTAACTTTTTAGACCTTTGCATCCTGCTTAAGCGTACGAACTTACGAAGTTCATTCATTTCGAAAAACAAGGGCTTGAAAGTTTGTATGAAATGCCGTACGTCGTATACACTCTTAACACAATATTCTAATTGGGGTGTACGAGATCTTGCGTTAATTATGTTACATATTGTATATTTCTTATTATTTATACAGGGTCCCATTAAAATAGATGGACAAATTTTAACACAGCGCTCAGTACGTCTAACCAAAGAATCCAAGCAAAAAAAACACCGATTAAAGTGATTTTATTTTGACCTAAAATAACAAATTGCCGGCACATTACTTAGTGTATTTTCGTTAGCTGATTATTTTTCTTGTAAGTATCTAATGGGGATCTAGTTTTTTATTTAGCTATTCTTTGTATATTTACATAATTTAAAAAGCTAACAATCTTAAAATAATAATATGTACAAGTATATAAAAAGGGAGGGAAAATAATCAAAGGGCATCAAAAAATTCGTCCGCATCACTGTCAACGGGAAACGTACCCAAAAGGCTGGCAGCATTGCCACGTTGTATGGCAATGCTGATTCTTTGGCCAAAAAATAGTATCTAATGCGTTTTTCTTATATATATATTTTACCATCGTCCTTATTTTGGTGGTCTGAATGATTTCTAAAACTTTGTCCATCTATTTTAATGGGACCTTATATTATATTTGGATTATACTCTCGTATTATAAGTATTATACTCAGCTGTATTGATTGTATATGTCTATTGACTATTTGAGTGGCTTGTGGCTAAGTAATAACAGCCACACGGGTCGATCGAGTTAAGCTACGCTTGCCGCGGTTGGTCGGTGGATGGGTGACCATCTTCATATACCAAGACGCCTCCGTGCCTCGGAAAGTACGCCCCCGCCGCGGTCCCGGCTGTCATTCGTGGATCTTTGACAGTCGTTACGGGTAGTCAGAAGCCCGAAAGTCTGACAACCAGTCTTACCAAGGGGTATCGTATTACCTAGTAAAATAATGGTATTCAGCTGCATCCGTTTAGACTGGAAGCCGACCCCAAAATAGTTCGGAAAAGGCAGGCAGATAATTGTATATTTCTATTTACCTATTATAATATGATGTTTGAATCACGTGAATCCATACATAAATAAATTACATGCATACGTACTATTTATTTAATTTCATCATTCTCAATAACTACATTACTTATTATAATTGCATCTATAATATTATTGCTTGTAATTCAATGATACATCATCACCTGCCTAGCCTTTTCGTTGGAATCGGCTTCCATTCCTGGATCTTTGACAGTCGTTACGGGTCGTCAGAAGCCCGAAATTCTGACAACCAGTCTTACCAAGGGGTTTCGTATTACCCAGTAACTGGGTTGTGGAGGTCAGATAGGCAGTCGCTTCAGGTAAAATACTGGTATTCAGCTGCATCCGGTTAGACTGGAAGCCGACCCAGATGATGATGAGTCGACCACATCCATCTGTTTCGGTTTCATTCGGTGTAACTATCGCGCCTCAAAGAGATGTCAGCATAAAGGAAGGGGCCTTTTAGCCGATTTAAACCGCGGTCAACCGAGGCCCAGTGTACAAATTCGACAACTATTAATGAAAAAAGAAAAACATAGGGACACAGTATTGTATAATTATTCTTGTTATTCAGTATATAAAATATCTTTTAAATTGGTCCTATAGGATATAGGCGAGAGCCAAATCCCGAATTACGACTTTTAACTAAGGGTTTTTCAAAAATCTCTCCGACCGCATTTCCTCTTAATAGGTATTATTTTACGCAAGGAAATCTGCCATTTTGTTATATGATCATTAGAATTGCGTCATTTGTTTATATTATTAATAATAAATAATTATTAATACCGTGGCGGCGATGTGTCCGCATGTTTGAGCATATTTTAATTTTTTCCTGAGACTGGGTTGAATATCATTTTAATCCTGATGTTTGGATAGTGCCGTTACGGCATTTGCCAAAGACGTAAACAACAATGGCCGCTCGAAATTGAATAAAATCGATATGCAAGAACATTTATTTTGTTATCCTCTGAGCTAACCAGACGAAAACAAACATTACATAAAATAAATGTTCTTGTTTATCGATGTTATTCAATTTCGAGCGGCCATTGTTGTTTACGTCTTTGGCAAATTTATAAACGCACCGGACCTCAGCCACAGAATACTTAATAGTACCACATGTTGGTCAGGTTTTAGTTTAGGTAATGTTATGAGATAAACTTTTAATTTGATTTTGTCTTATTTCGTAAAAAGGGTATTTTTAGACGACCCTTTGATAAGCAGCTACCTTTTTTCTTTTTTGAAGTGTAAACTTCTTTAGCGGCGTTGCACACTTTTAGTAGTGGGTAAAAAATGTTAAACTCGCGTCAGGACATCGCGTCAGGACACGTGACCGTCAGGAGAGATTCCCCCCCCCCTCTTTCTACGGCGGCGCCAACCGAAGTGAAGTGACACACGGACACAATGGATGGATGGATGGATGGAAGTGGAAGTCGAAGTGGAAGTCGAAGTGGAAATGGAAGTGGAAGTCGAAGTGGAAGTCAAAGTGGAAGTCGAAGTGGAAGTGGAAGTCGAAGTGGAAGTGAAAGTCGAAGTGGAAGTCGAAGTGAAAGTCGAAGTGGAAGTCGAAGTCGAAGTGGAAGTCGAAGTCGAAGTGGAAGTTGAAGTGGAAGTCGAAGTGGAAGTGGAAGTCGAAGTCGAAGTGGAAGTCGAAGTGGAAGTCGAAGTGGAAGTGGAAGTGGATGGATGGATGGATGGACAGCTGATGGCTCGACCGTCTGTGTAGTAGCCACACTGCTGTGTATTCGTAAAATTCGTTTATACATATAAAGTGTTTAAAATATGGAAATTGAACAAAGTGCATCTATTAATGAAAAAAGTTACGCAGAAATAGTGAAAAAAAAATGAGTTATATTAATTAAATTATAATTGATTTATTTCAACGTTAATATTCAAGTTTTCACTTCTGCCGGCACTCCCGGAGTGCAACCCGTCTTTTTTTTGTCGGGGAGAAACATTCAAAAGGCACCCGGTCTCCGGGGAGGGAGTTCGGGGAGTGTAGGATTTTTACCTCACTAAAACCACCCTGGTGATCACCATCAGCACATAGGGGTGGTCCCGGTTCCTTGATGAACAGCTACCTAGTGCAGCGTCAAATAAAAATTTTGTTTTTCTTGTTGCAGGTAAAACTGGTTCTTTTCATTAAACCTTCAGACAAATTAACTCAAACCGCAGCCGAATCACTGAGTAAGTTACACAAACTAACTTATGAACCCTCAAACTCGAGCCTCTTTTCTGGAAGAGGGAACGGGCTCTACCTAATCAACCACGCGGGCCCAGAGCGACCGCTAAGGACCAGGCCCGGGTCGACGGCGCGTCGTGTTCCACGCGCGCCTCAAAAAGATGTCAGCACTAACTGACGGGGTCCGCTAGGGCCGATGCCTGCCAGGGTCGCGGGTTGTTCGAAAGAGATACCGTGGCCCCTGGCGCAGGCAACTGAAGGAACATGGGTGGGTTTTAGTCAGCAAAAGTCTGAACACGGGCCCCTCCCGCGCCGAAGCGCGCGGGAAGTGCGCGGGAGAAGTTATTTGATAATTTCCCGCCAAAAAAATAAATGGATGAAACTACGATAGATCATCATCTGCCTGTGAATGCCTCAAAGAAAATGTATAATTTCGACCCTTCAATGTGGATTGGACTCGGTAAGGGTCAGTTCACACCGCGACGCGACGCGCAGTTTTCAATATAGCAATACAATTATAGACCTTACCTGCTACACAAAAAAGTACATAATTCTGTGTGTCTACTACGTCGAGCTACGCCGCGCGGCCCTCCTCACTGATGTGTACCTTTTTGTGTAGTAGATAAGGTCCATAATTGTATTGCTATCTTGAAAACTGCGCGTCGCGTCGCGTCGCGGTGTGAACTGACCCTAAGACGTGTGAATTTTACATGACTTTCGTTTTGTCCAAATTCATGCCGAGTCCAACCTGCCGAAAAGCTCCACTCAGTCTGTGCAGCATCTGCGAAGTAATCGCATAACACACTATCAGAGGCAATGGGTTTAATTTGACAATTCAACAACATTCACTGCGTTATTTACGTTGTTCAGCAGACACATTTTTCGAACATATGAAGCAATGGATTAGCAATATCCAAAATCAAACTCAAAGCATTTATTTCAATTAAACCAATTACAGGCACTTTTGAATTGTCAAGGAGTCGGTCAGTCAGAAAGATGAAGCTAGTTGCCCATTCCAAAGCGTAGGTACCTATGGAGAAGAACGGGCAAGAAACTCCATGGACACTCTTTAAATCAAAATAATATGGTTACAAAGTCTTGGTTACATCATTCATGTTAAAAATTATACATGTGAGAACGATGCAGATCGTTAAAAGCGTCTATAATGAAAAGATAAGAAAAAACAACAATTCAAATATTAAATTAAATAAAATAAAAAAAAGCCATGGCAGCAAAGAGATGACCAGTCCCTACTGACGGTACCCGTTCACGAACATCAGACATCATACTGAATGGAGAAAAACTAGAATTTGTTGATCAAACGGTTTTCCTGGGAATCACGCTAGACGAGAAATTACAACGGGGACCTCACATAACATCTCTTGCGGGGCGGCTTAGCTCGGCCGCTTATGCTGTTAGGAAGATAAGACAGTTAACAGATGTAGAAACCGCGCGTTTAGTCTATTTTAGCTACTTTCACAGCATTATGTCGTACGGCATTTTACTATGGGGTCGAGCTGCTGACATTGAATCCATCTTTATTTTGCAAAAGAGAGCTGTCAGAGCCATTTATAATCTACGTCGCCGCGAATCTCTCAGGGAACTATTTAAAAGGATTAATATTATGACGGTACCTTGCCAATTCATTTATGAAAATATTATCTATGTAAGAAAAAATCTACATCTTTTTAATAAAATAAGCGATAGACATAACTTTAATACAAGAAATAAAGATAAAATACATCAACCATTTTTCAGATTAGCCAAAGTACATACATCTTTTATGGGGTACTGTGTTAAATGTTACAATAAAATACCTTGTGATATATTGCAATTAAATGAAAGAAAATTTAAAACTCACATTAAACGTACACTTTGTAAACAAGCATACTATAAATTAGAAGATTATATCCAAGATAAGAACGCTTGGAAACATGCTGGTCCTGCTCCATAGGACAATCTAGAGTCTAGACAAAATCAAACTGGTTGCTAATTTAATTGTAAATTTTTTTATTCTTTTTTTTTTACATTTATTACTCACACCCTGACTTATTACTTGTATTTTGTTTTATAATTAAAATCGTTTTGCTTGTACCATGTTTGTAAATATGTGAGCACCATGTATCTATCAGATAATTAATTTATATGTCATGGTTTCGTTTTTAATTCTTTTACCTATTGTGGTATAGTAATTTTATTGTAGGTGCATCGTCCTCACATGTTATTATATAATTAATGTACCCATGCAAAATATTGTACCTAAACATTTTAAAAGAGTAACGGTGGAGTTTCTTGCCCGTTCTTCTCCATACGAAAACTACCTTTTGGAATGGGCGACTAGAATCAATTCTATTTTAAGATAATTTTTGACGTTCAAAAGTGCCTTTTATGTGCCTATTTGAAATAAATGCTTTGACTTTGACTTTGACTTTGAACATGACGCATGTATTAATAATAATAATAATAATAATCATTTTATTATCAGGCAACTAAGGCCCATAGATAAAATACACAAAATAATCTTATGCTATAATAAACTAATACATATTAAAAATCTTAAAGCTATGACTATACACGTAACGTTGTCGGCGTCGTGTTTCGCTGCGTGGTGTCGCGTAACCGTCCTCGGAAACGTCGATATACGACACCTTTCGGCCAAAAGTCCTCTTTCAGGCAGGTCTGTAGATGTTGGGTTGGAACTCGTACCACGAATGACTTAAAGTTGATGTTGTGGCGCGATTCCAACCTTTCGACCCTCAGAGTCCAGTTGGTCTTCACCTTCAAATACTGCACTACGTCCTCAGTTGTCGTGGAGTGATGCAGACGCGACAGGTACAGCTGCGTCGTAGGCACAGCAGGGCGCAGCAACATGTTGGGTCCACTCGGTGCGGTGCCACACAGGTTACGAGAAAAGGGCTTCTTTTTCTTCCTTTCTACTTTCGTGAAACCCTCCTCATCAACCTGGCTGGCTCTTGGCAAAGAGCTACGGACCGCAGTCAGGGCAGGTTGAGCACCCTTTATCGGTATTAGCACCATTCAGCTCAACCATCCTTCAAAAGGATTCAGATTCAGATTTATAGTGTGTTACGCAATTAGGGTCCGGGTCTAACTGTTCCAGCATCTCTGCCATTTTGACGTCATCGGCAAAGCGAAGGTTTGAGATGTACTCGCCGTTTACGTTGATACCCTGTCCAGTCCAGTCCAGCGTCTTGAAGACGTCCTCCAACGAGATTGGTGAACAGTTCGGGGATGTCACATCCCCCTGTCTCAACCCCCTGAGCTGATGGATGGATGGGGCGGGGCTGTTTTCTGGAGCTAATAATTATTTTATTTTATTTATTAGGGAAAACAAACAGTGACACATTATATTTTGTACGAAGAAATACAAAAAAGATACGGCCAAATGTGTAACCAACAACATTTTCCACGAATACACATAAAAAATAATAATCTTTACAAACTATGCTATTTAAACTAAAACCTACAACAATAATTTAAGTTAACAAAACATTTCTTGTGTTAAATAGTAAAACAAAAACAAAAGTAAATTTAGCAAACAAAGCAAAAACTCAAAAGGCCTGCAAATCTTAATTAAAATTAAAATGACTGGTGACTAAGTATTTTGAGTACAATATTTTTGATAAATAGAATAGATTTATTATAAATAGAATAATGGTAATAACAATGCACATCACTTGCTAGTTACACATTAGAACCGATTTATAGAAAAGATAAACAATTCAAGTATCTTGAGTTGGCTCGCTAGGTTGTCGACATGTGCGATGTGGACTCAGCGATCATTGTGCCGATAGTCGTGACAGCCAATGGATTAATAGCAAAAACCCTCAACCAGCACCTGAGGAGGCTCTCGTTGGGCAGCTGGATCAAGGGCTTGATTCAGAAAGCGGTAGGTACTTTTGGACACGGCCCGCATTGTTAGGAGGTTCCTCTCTCTGGTGCCCGGACCGCCGGTAGCTTAGACCCTGTTCCTGATACCGGTGGGCTACTATTTTTTATATTTCTTATATCCTGATATTGAAAAAAATTATTTATCTATGTACTTAATGAAATAAAGGAAATAATGCGCATTTCAGCAGCTAATTAGTATAGAAAAAAGATGATGATTTTAACCCTGGCAACCCATTAAGACATAAACTTATAATTAACATTGAACATAAGAACAAAAACAATGGTTTTCCCCGTATCACACAACTCCATCTTAACGTTAATGACGCACCAATGTGCGCCATCTTTAAAACACTGATTTATTCAAAGCCAGACATTCCATAATGACCGGTTCACCCCTTTTATTGCGACTCCATTTAGAAAGAAATAACGAAAAAGTATTTAAAGCGCCTCGTACAGGAAGATCACAAATTAAACTAAACAGAGTAAAAAATAAATAACCAAATTATATCAAATCTAAAGTCATTTATTCAAACTAGGCTGAGAATCAGCACTTTTCGAACGTCAAAATTACAAAAGACAGTCCCCCAAAACGCCCGCCCTTCACCACTTCCTAGTGCTTTCGCTGGGGAGAAGAAGTGGCGGAACAAACTCCCCAGCAGCACAGCTGTCTGTTCAGTTAGAAAATAATTGATTTTATACAATACTAAGTATGCAAAGTAATTAAAATTACAGGACACAGTACCTTAAATTAAATTATTTGCCATAGGTTAGCTAGCCACGCCAATATACCAACAAATACAATAAACACTATACGTACTCAAGCAAAAAATTTAAATTAAAAATGTAAACAAAAAAAAACTTACTGACCAAATAAAAGCCTCCAGGTATAAAGGGCGTGACAGCTTACATATTTATGCAATGCTGGGTTCTGTTTACATAGCTGTCACTTGAAGTCACAAATGATAAACTAGGACCATCGAAGTAAAATAAATAAACAAGTTATTACTACTAATAACAACAACAAATAAAAAAAAATTAAACAGAAAATTCTATACGAAGCCAAAAGGCACCTATGTCAGCATGATGCTGCGACATTTAAAAAATAAATGTCGTAGCGCTAGTATAAATTGTATAGTGAAATAATAATAAAAAACTCAAACTCAAATTATTTTTATTTCAATTAAACCATTTACAGGCACTTTTGAATTGTCAAAGAGTCGGTCAGTTAGTCAGAAAGTTGAAGCTAGTTGCCCATTCCGAAACGTAGATCTCTATGAAGAATTGCATTTTTTCTCTTTTGCTTTAAATTGGCATTTAATAATTTTAGCCATGTATTGTATTTGTTTCTTTATTGCTTTTTAACCGACTTCTAAAAAAGGAGGAGGTTCTCAATTCGAATGTTTGTATTTTTTTTTTTTTGTCATTGTCTACATTAACTATCTTTTTGTTTACTTTTTTGTGGGGTAGGTACAACTAAAAAGTGAAAAATAAAAACTTTTTTACAAAAAAAAAAACAACCGACTTCAAAAAAAACACTACAAAGTGATAAATAACTTTAATTTCGGAAGTCGGTGTCAAAAAAACGAAAATGCGGAATCAACGACACCGACTTCCGAAATTAAAGTTATTTATCACTTTGTAGTGTTTTTTTTGAAGTCGGTTGTTTTTTTTTGTAAAAAAGTTTTTAATTGACATATAATAACTTTTACGCAATTTTGACCGTAATATATTGTATTTTTTCTTGTTTGCTTTAAAATGACATACTTACTGCTTTGATCTTATGAAATAATTTATTAATTAAATAGTTAATTCACTGACATTTAAATATTTGTACGCCACTAAGGCCAAACATGACTGGTCCGAAATTATAATTTATCTCAATAACTTGCATGCTCTGTATGTGTATTCATGTTTTGACAAATAAAGAATCTTGAATCTTGAAGAAGAACGGTCAAGAAACTACAAGGACACTCTTTTAAATCACGAACAAAATCCTGGGTAATTTAATTCTTGTTGCTTCTTTTATATTCCCGCGGGATCGACACTTATGCGGGTGAAACCGCGGGGCGCTGCTAGTCACATCACACTAATATTATAAAGGCGAATGTTTGTGAGTGTGTGTGTGTGTTTATATGTTTGTTAGGTACTTCTTCTCGCTCAAATGGCTGGACCAATTTTGATTAAATTTTGTATGGAGATAACTTACCCCTGAGCCCTGGATTAACATATAGGCTACTTTTTATCCCCATATTCCCACGGGATCGACACTTATGCGGGTGAAACCGCGGGGCGCTGCTAATTAATTTATAAATCAAAGTTTCCTCACGATGTTTTCGTTCGTCGCTGTCAGTGATCGTTAAAAGTAAATAAAATAAATATTAACGAAATTGAAAGTTGGTACGTATTCGTATCTATCGATTTGTTTAAGTTAAATAAATATCTAGTAAAATAGTGCCTTGAAACGTCTACTAATATTGGAAACAGAAAAAGAATAGATATGGCATTTATTTAAGTCATCATCTGCCTAGCCTTTTCCCAAGTATGTTGGGATCGGCTTGCAGTCTAACCGGATGCAGCTGAATACCAGTATTTTACATGGAGCGACTGTCTGTCTGACTTCCACAACCCAGTTAGGCCCGGACTCCACTGAAGCGGAGCTGGGCGGAGCGGAGCGGAGACGTGCAGGAATCGACCAATCACAATGGTTAAAATTCTCATCGCGTCACTCGTCTCGTCTCTGATTGGACGATTCCTGCACGTCTCCGCTCCGCTCCGCACAGCTCTGCTTCAGTGGAGTCCGGGCTTTACGGGGTAATACGATTCCGTTTGGTAAGACTGGTTGTCAGACGACCCGTAACGACTGTCAAAGATCCAAGAATGACAGCCGGGACCAACGGCTTCACGCGCTTTCCAAATCTGCATAGTTAACCTAAGGGAGAAAACAAGCCAAAAAAAATTCTAGACCGCAGATATAGCTAACAAAAATGCTAAAAACAAGAAAGTATCTTCCCGTGGTCGCATGCCGCTGTACTAACATATTATAAGGGGTTGGTATCAGAATGATGGTAGTATGCGACCACGGGAAGGTACTTTCTTGTTTCATATTTTTTAGTAGTCGGGTTTTAAACCTTTTTTTTTTTAATTATTTAGGCCATTATTTCAGTAATATTTATATATTTTTTTTAAATGTGCTAATTAAGCCCTTTCATTTGATACCCCACACATTATGATTAAATAAAAATATTTTTTGGATTATGACTTTATGTCCGCTAGAGGGCGCCATATTCAACTTAATGTGACGTCACATAGCCTATAACCAGCGGACGATCAAAACGCTTCCAACGATACCTCATTTGTCTAATTATGACATGTAATTTAGAAGTTATGAGGGAACAGATGAACATTACATACATGCCGGTCAAAATCATAACCCTCCTTTTTGCCTCGCCGTAGTCGGGTAAAAATGTTATTTCATCACAACATATTTCACAAAAACACCGCCTCCAACATTCTCAGATCTCAGACACAAAAACAGGTTCTAATCTAGGCCAATAACTTTACTATTTCAATACTAATAGACTAGACGTTGGAAAAAAACTTCTTGACCCTTGAGATAGTTAATCGACTGTCGATCACGAAGATAATTTTTTGATACTTGCAATCGTCATCATATTTCAGCCCGGAATCACCTTTTTTTTTTCGTAGGGGAACCTTCAAAAGGCACCCGACCTCCGGGGTCGGGCAGTGTGGGATTTTTACCTCACTAAAACCATCCCGTTGATCACCATCAGCACATAGGGGAGGTCCCGGTTCCTCATAAAAGACCAATTCCGGAACCCCCTCTTCAACGCCTTTTTTTTTTTTGGATGGGAAATCATCGACTTCGGATTTCGGAGTTACGCACTCGGTTTAGTAGGGTTTAAAACACCGAAAGTCACTAGTACTCCCTTTCATTTGTTTGTATTGTACCATATCATACCTGAGAACCTTCTCTACGGAGATATTGATAGTTAAAGTTCCAACATTTTTTTACTTTTTCATCGTAATCAGCCTAATGTTTCCACTGCTGGGACACAGGCCTCCTCTCAGTGAGAGGGTATGGGCTATAATCTACCACGCGGGCCCAGTGCGGGTTTTTAGATGTCACATGTCTTCGAATTTTTGGTTCTAGGACATGCCAGTTTCCTCAAGATGTTTTCCTTCACCGTTTTGAGAGCAGTGGTGATGAAATTTAATATTCAAAGTAAAGTTCCTGTCTAGGTTCGAACTTACGATAGTTAATAGAGGCTTTCGATTTATATAGGTTTTATGCGTGGCCGCCATTTAGAAAAAAAAAAAAAATGGCGGATAGCTGTTAGGTATGCCACGGCTCTTAAACCCCTTTGTAAACATGTTAATACAAAATACGTTAGAACTTTCATGGTTGTAACAGCTCTATATTATTAGCTCTCGTAACCGCGCCTTCGTGTTTCCGAAGATGTACGATGATTGTCGAAGCGCAAACTTTTTGCTGGGAGATCTGTATACTTATTTATCATGATTGTGATGACATGTTGGTTGCAATACAATGACCACTTATTGCTGGGCAAAGTTCGAAAAGTGTTTGCTGATATTGACCGACGTACAGTTCGACACAACTTAGATGTAGCATCGGCAAAATTCGTAAAACCGATCACAACCGAATTAAGTGCGCCTTCAAAATCACCAATCTTTATTACTACTTTAGGAAAAATTTATCAATTTTTGCTAAAGTAGTAATAAAGATTTACGAATACGAATTACGTATTACGAACGTTTTACGAACGTTTTACGAACGTTTTACGAATTTTGCCGATGCTACATCTAAGTTGTGTCGAACTTGTACTATGTTGACATGGACCGGTTTTTCCGAATATTCTGTTGCATTTGTTTATTTGTACGAAGATCTTTAACGGGGCTTACCGTAGGATTAAACTGGTCAAAAAATCACGTAACGAAAAAGCGTTTTGCCCCCTCCGTGCGACTTTTTATGTGAGAGAGTACTAGTGAGGTCAATATGAAAATCCAAGATGGCAGCTGAGAAAGTTTCCAAATTTTTCATCATGGGTGTCGTTTCCATGGTTTTTGAGGGTGCTAAAGCGGATAGTAAGGATAAAATAAAAATCCAAGATGGCGGCTGCGAAAATTTTCAAATGTTTCGTCATGGGTGTCGTTTCCATGGTTTTCGAGGGTGCTAAAGCGGATAGTAAGGATAAAATAAAAATCCAAGATGGCGGCTGCGAAAATTTTCAAATGTTTCGTCATGGGTGTCGTTTCCATGGTTTTTGAGGGTGCTAAAGCGGATAGTAAGGATAAAATAAAAATCCAAGATGGCGGCTGCGAAAATTTTCAAATGTTTCGTCATGGGTGTCGTTTCCATGGTTTTCGAGGGTGCTAAAGCGGATAGTAAGGATAAAATAAAAATCCAAGATGGCGACTGCGAAAATTTTCAAATGTTTCGTCATGGGTGTCGTTTTCATGGTTTTTGCGGATGTTAAAGCCGATAATGGGGTCAAAATAAAAATTTAAGATGGCGGCTGCGAAAATTTTTAAATTTTTCGTCATGGGTGTCGTTTTCATGGTTTTTGAGGGTGCTAAAGCGGGTAGCGAGAAAGCCGCTATGAAGAACTTTGTTCCAATAAATTGATGTCTGTATTCGTCATAACCACTACAGGCAAATTTGGTTTTCACAAAATCCACTGTTATTAAGAGGCTTACAGGACCTAAACGTAAAAAACGCAAGTTTTAGAAACAATAAAAGTATATGATCGACTACAGTAAACAAAATAAAAAAAATATATGATATTCTTCAGGATATATGCTAGGTAGATAGTGTGTTGAAAACATAATACCTACAACTTATTTGTTACGAGAAAAAAAAAATCATGAAGATACCTCTAAAAACTTTCTTTGTACAATAAAAACTATACTAATATAGATACAATCATTATGATTTTTTGTCAGATTATTCTACAAGCAACATGGTACTAAAACTAGTGTTTTAATTTTTTATTTCAAACAATAGATTTTTCGTGCATAGATAATTGCTTCATATTTTTTAATAAATTACCAGGTTATAAATTCCAATTTGTTCTCTTTCTTTTCTATGCAGTCCGACAGTGACCGCGCTTTAGGTCATGTAGTCCTCTTAAGAGTAAACTAGTCGCGAGCTCGAACTCACTGATGGTCATGGCCAAAATCACGCTGTCTAACTTGGCTTCGTGTCTGACGGAGCTAGTATCAGTGATGAGCAGTTAGACGCTAATCTACACGCAAAACATCTAGTTCTCACGCACAGAAACACCGTTCCAAACTGATAGGCCCATAAAAATATTTGAAAAGTACTTTGGAAAATCGAGTTCTATGAAAAATCCACTACATAAATCAATCACAAATAAAAATTTTTGAACTCTTCGATAACTGAGCTTTGTCGGTACGGTTTGAATTTTTAATATTTTTCAGTTCTTTTATTACTTATTTACACCCAAAGTTACGTTAAAAATAGCAAGAAAAACGAATCTTTGTTGGCTCATAACTTTTTAATGGCTTGTTATTTTACAATTCTGCTTCCGTATAGACACAATTAATAATTAGACAAAACGATACAATGTTTAACTTTGGATGTACAATGTCAAACAGTGGAGTAATACTCTCCCGAAATTTGTATGGAAAAAATATCGAATAGTGGCACCTTAAGCAGGAAAGAAACCTTTTAGCCTCTTTGAGATTCTTATCTATCACTTACACCTACAATATCTAAGGAGAAATCATCAATGTGAGGCGATGTTAATACTTAATATAAAAAAAAAATTAAATTCGTTCCGCGTAAATCCATATAGACTGATTTATGTCTAGAAATTCTATAATTGCTAGACTAATACTTTCTAGAAATTTGCGATTAACATAAGCGTTGAAATGAAACCTGTGTTACTAGATTTTAAGTTAATCTTTTTAATAGAAAGAGCAATACTTCATTGAAAAAGTAATATTAAAAGCGTATGCAGTGAATGGCAGATACTTATTATGACTCTTGAGTCGGAACGCCGCCGGGGGACTCTCTAAAAGGACATACCACGCCACTCAGAAAGTATTGTGAAAAAAAGTTTTAATGTATGAGAGACTGGCTAGTTATAATCTATTTTGAAAATATGTTTATTTGTAAGTAAAAAATATAATTTTAAAAACTAAAACCCAGACTACTGAAAAGGATGAAACAAGAAAGTAGGTACCTTGCCGTGGTCGCATGCCGCTGTACTAACATATTATAAGCTATGGTAGCATGCGACCACGGGAAGGTACTTTTTTGTTTCATCCTTTTCAGCAGGCGGGTTTTAGCTTTTTTAAACTTATTTTTATTTAATTATTTTTGGGTTTATTTCATTCATATTTATATTTTTGAAATGTGCTAATTAAGCCATTTCATTTGATAGCCAACACATGATTAAAAAAATTACTTAATGTCCGCTAGAGGGCACCATATTCAATTTATTGTGATGACATATAGCCTATAATCAAGACGCTTCCAACGATACCTCATTTGTCCAATTATGACAAGTAGTTTAGAAGTTATGAGGGAACAGATGAACATACATACATACCGGTCAAAATTATAACCCTCCTTTTTGCTTTGCCGTACCTAGTCGGGTAAAAATGGATCAGCGTCGGGAACATTTTCGCGCTATGATTTTTTACGATTTCAAGTGTCGCCTGAACCCGGACGAATCGTACGATAGACTTCAAATGGCATTCATGGGTGAAGGCCCTTCTAAGGCAACCGTGTATATTGTTGGTATAACGAATTCAAGCGCGGTCGACTAACTTTGGGGGATGAAGAAAGAAGCGGTCGCCCTTTGACGGCTTTTACGGAAGAAAACGTGCTAGCAGTGAAAAATTTAATCCAAGACAATAGTAAAAAGGCGAAGGCGAGGCGAGGCGAGGCGAGGTGTCCACATGTCTCTGAATTTTTGGTTCTAGGACATGCCGGTTCCCTCACGATGTTTTCCTTCACCGCGTCATACTGACGTCACGCAAATCCTGCATCTCGCAAGCAGAGTTTACCGCGCAACTAGCATAGATACCACGGCCCGACATGAATCATCGGGCAGTTGCCCGCTAGACACAGCACCCGTCTGGTTAGAAGATCCTCCCTTTTCTATAGAGTATGAGTGAACTTTACACCCTGTTCCTCATACTTCTATAGGCTTATCGTAACTTGTAATTGAGCAGTAATCTTAATATTAGCACAGGACCTTAGGTGCCTTAATCAAACATAATTAAATTGATATGTTTTTTATCAGTACACACATATAAAGTATGTTGAAAATAACGGGTTTTTGACATGGCGATTGACGTCCAACGGTTTTTATAACAGATTGTAACTGTGATACTGCAGAGCAAAGGCCTTTCCTCATAGGTATAAATAGAGAAGGCGAAGCCTCATATTTTGACGAAGGTGTAGAGTTTGTGAAGTTAGGGCTTGTAGAGTTAGAAGCTTGGCTCTACATGAGATCAGGGGGGCAATTCTCGTAATTTTAAGAACGTTCACAGTCTGATCTCAGTCTCAATCTGTCAATTTGACAAAGTTTTTGACATTTGTTTGTCGCCGAGATGAGACTGCGACTAGATTTTGAACATTTTAAATTACGAGAATTGGCCTTCTGAAGGCCAAAAACTTGTCAAAATGTAAGGAAATCATTAGCATTTTTGACAGATTGAGACTGACATCAGACTGTGAACGTTCTTAAAATTACGAGAATTTGCCCCTCTGATAACTTGTTGACAGTGCGAGCCATATGGTCTCGTCTTGGCAACATTTTACATGAAAATGTTTTTGGTGGGTACTGTTTACCTTAAAGATCAAAAACTAGTCATCATCATCTTCTGCCTAGCCTTTTCCCAACTATGTTGGGGTCAGCTTCCAGTCTAACCGGATGCAGCTGAGTACCAGTATTTTGCATGGAGCGACTGCCTATCTGACCTCCACAACCCAGTTACTGAGTAATACGATACCCCTTGGTAAAACTAGTTGCTAGATTTTCGGGCTTCTGACTTCGGGCTTCTGACCCGTAACGACTGTCAAAGATCCACGAATGACAGCCGGAACCAACACCTTAACATACTTTCCGAGGCACGGAGGGGTCTTGGTATGTAAAGATGGTCACCCATCCACGGACCAACCGCGGCAAGCGTAGCTTAACCTGATCGATCAACCCGTGCGGCTGATATTACTTAGCCACAAGCCCCTCAAATATCAAAGTAGTCATACATATTTCGAGGTATCGCCAAGCGTTTGGTTGACTCTTCGCGTGACCAGAGGGCTGGCCTATTTTTAGCCCAAAGAATAAGCATTGCCATCCAACGTGGTAATGCTGCCAGCCTTTTGGGCACTTATCCCATTGACAGCGATGCGGACGAATTTTTTGATGCCCAATGAGCTCCTGTCTTTTTTTATCTTTATTTGTATACAGGGTGTTACAGAAAGGGTATATCAATACAAACGGGTTGAAGAGTGTATCTGGTCTAGAATCTCTACAAAATTTCAGCTCAAAAGCATTAACTTTGAAAATGCTTAGTATTTTTTTATTTCGACATCACGGCGCTGCACTGGCGCGCGGCGGCGTGATTTACATGTACTAGGCGCACAGACACACTACAGATAATGGATAATGACCCTCGTAGTGCGGTGACACGTTTGTTATGATTTCAATTTAATAAACTATCGAAATAAAAAAATATTAAGCATTTTCAAAGTTACTGCTTTTGAGCTGAAATTTTGTACAGAGATTCTAGACCAGATACACTCTTCCCTTTCTGTAACACCCTGTTTATATTTTAGTTTGTGTGTACATAAATAGTGATAATAATAAGTCATACATACATAATTATTTAGTTGTGTAAAATAGTTTCTTGCACTTTAGAACCTAGCTAGGTAAACACATATGATATGACTGCATCAGCAGAAATTGTTAAGGAGTTAAAGTCTATGTTGCAGAAAATTAAATCACGTTCGAGGCAATGTGTTTATTCGATTTTTGCTGCGGACGACATGTACTTAAAACATTAACAAAATCGAGGGTTTGCAGGCTTTTTTTTATGGGAAATCACAACCCTCCCGCTCTGGGTGGAGCGGAAGGGAGTGTCAGACTCTTACTGACTAAAACCCATCCGTGTTCCTTCCTTAGCCCTTTGTGTTCCGGGGTAGCGGTAACCCTTTCGGACAATCCCGCACCCCGGCAGGCTTCGGCCCTAATAGGCCCCTTCCTTTATGCTGACATCTCTTTGAGGCGCGCGTGGAACACATACGCGCCATCCGGCACGGGCCTGGTCCTGATCGGACGGTGAGCTACCCATTACTCTCCGTCCGCAGGCCCGCGCCTACGGTGGCCGGGAGTCGTCACGCGGCTCCCGAGTCCCGACGCCCGGAGCGTCTCCCGCGGCGGCTGGGACGTGAGGCTAGTGCAGTGTTTTGTTGAGTCAGCAGCAGGCATTAAACACGGAAGTCTAACCTTAAGTATGACGCTCTAGGCGCCCTCGTAGTCGTCAGAGTTGATGTACAGTCAACAAAAGAGAGAGTATTCAGGATCGTCGGATATAGTTGAAGTTTAGTAAGAAACCGATGGATGTTGTAGACTGAAATTTGATTTGATAAATGAGCTGTTTGTTTTCTATTAATAAAATTAAATTTTATTCGAGAACATCCATCGGTTTCTTACTGAACTTCAACTATATCCGAAGATCCTGCACACTTATCTCTTTTGTTGACTGCATCTGTATTCGGCTATTGTCTTAGCAGGGTACTGAGGCACTCGGCATCTCCCGTTTTGTGGTTATTGGGCTTTTTAAAGCGTAAGCAAGTTGCACATTTCGGTGTGTCAGCTTTCTTCGCGCACTTTGACATCGAGTGTCCTTCTTCACCAGAATAACAATTTGCCCAACCCGGAAATCAAACCCTGGACCTCGTGCTCAGCAGTAGCTCTTGCGACCAATAAACCAACGTGGCAGTTCGGAGTGTTAGGCAATCTAGTTTCATAGCAAAGTTTTCCTTTATCATGACGTAAATCTGTGTTACGAACTTGAAAAGTAAATGACATTGAAAAAGGTAACATTGATAGAATCTAATCTGCATTTGTGACTTATTCGCCAAAAATGTAAACAAATACGAGTTTATGGAAAAATAACTTTGATTTTTACACAATAAAGTTCAGTTTACGCTACAACTTCAAACATTTTTATAACTTTTTCAATAGTACTATAGTCACTCTGAAATCAACTTAATCACCATTAAAATAAACTTGATATTTGTTTAACTTCAAATAACTTTAATTTGAAAGGTGAATAGATTTTAGGTTATAATATTAGTGATGGCAACGAAACGGTTGCCATCGCAGGCAAAACCTGGATGATGTTGGCACAGGAGCGTGTGGATTCCCTCTTCCAGGTCCCATAAATTGGTCCTGAGAGACGGCGGACTTAGGGACGTCCGCCGCCCCCCCCCCTCTCCCATCTACCAAGACACGAGGCCGCAGCGCGTAATGTTCCACGCGCACCCCTATGGGATGTCGCGGGGGAAGTTTTACACCTCACTCCCCCTGTGGACTTGAGGTGGTCTGCAAAGGCGGGCTGGTACCAGCCGGGGATCGTGGAAAGCGTACAAGTTCCCATGATCCCCGGTCCAAGTCTTCTTCTTAGCGTGTCGATAGCAAACTAAATGTACTCGGCTCAGAATTCGGCAACTTGTTTGGCGCCATCACTAGCGTCCATCAGTTCCTGTAACGTGCAGCTGACAGGACACGCAGGACACGATATTAAGTGTCCCATCGTTTGTGGAACAGCACCACATTTACACTCCAAAGCGGAGTCGTCTATGAATCTCCACCTGAACAGGTTTTTCTTGCTTCGGCCAACCTGGGTCCGAAGTCTGTTTAAAGACTTCCAGTTTACCCAAGGTAACTCATGTCCAGGTGGGAGGTCCTCAGTGGGTGGAACGTACGGTTTCTCTAAGGAAGCACTGTCTCAGTGCTTCCCTGTCCAAGTGTGAGAAGGGAACACCGGGGTGGTTTTTAGTAAGTAAGAGTCTGACAGACCACGCCGCCCACCCCAGGGTGGCGGACTTCCATGAGGATTTTCCACCAAGGAACAAAACAAAAGGAGCGTGTGGATTGGCACAAGCAAAGAGAGGATGATGATTTTCTATTATCAGACCGTTTCAAACTGACAGACAAACTGCGACAGACAGAGTTACTTTCACATTTATAATATTACTAGCTGTGCCCCGCAGTTTTACCCGCATATGTTTCGATCCTGTGGGAATATCAGGGTAAAAAGAATCCTATGTCCTTTCCCGAGACTCAAGCTATCTCTATACCAAATTTCAACTAAATCCGTTCAGTGGTTTAGGCGTGAAAAGGTAACATATATAATAGACAGACAGACAGAAGACAGAGTTACTTTCGCATTTATAAAATTAGTATTTCAGGTACTCATCATGATCATCATTTCAGCCGAAAGACGTCCACTGCTGGACATAGGGCTCCCCCAAGCACCTCCACTTCGACCGATTCTGTGCTTCTCGCATCCAACGAGATCCTGCGGCCTTCACAAGGTCATCGGTCCACCTTGTGGGAGGCCTTCCAACCTTTCGGAACCTTCAGAACCTTTCGGCCCCATCGGCCATCTGTTCTGCGAGCAATGTGCCCTGCCCACTGCCATTTAAGTTTGGCAATTCTTCGGGCTATGTCGGTTCTCCTGCGGTTCTCCTCATTTCTGATTCGATCACGCAGGGAAACTCCAAGCATAGCCCTCTCCAGGTACTTACCTACTTCTTCTTTACAATAATTATAGTAATCTCAGTCGTCAAGGCTTTCATTTTTCTAGGTTGCGACCAAGACCTAATAACTAGACCTTGTTAGGTTGTATCAGTGTTTTATTACAAATTCATGCCGATCTTTTAAGATAAAATTGTACTTTATTAAAGTGAATCTTGCTTGTGAGAAAATTGTTCACGTTGGGTTTTGTCGCGTTCGCCGTACTAAGCTTCAAGGGAGTATGTGAGATGTGTCGAGTGAGAGAGTTAGTCGTGTCGTTCGTTGTGTTAAAATATTTTGCTTATATAGGTACTAAATTACAAAGTAAGTGATTACTTAAAGGTTAATGCTAAAAGCTAGCCATGGAAAAGGTCGTGATAGTATTTTGTGAAGGCTTTATGAAGTGAAAACTTCTTTAGGCCGCGTTGGGCATTTTTTGAAATGGGAAAAACGATTGAATTCGCGCCACTGTTACCGTAACCGACAACGCTTCGGATGTGTTCGGCTGTCCTCGGGATGTACTCGGTTTCAATGTATATCCGACATGCCAGTGAATGATGGCAAAGCATTCAGTTTGTGTTTTGTTTTCACTTCTGTCGACACTCCCGGAGTGCCACTGTTTTTTTTTTATCGTGTCATCACCACCATTTGCTTAGAATTACATAGCATAATCAGCCTATAATGTTCCCACTGCTGGGACACAGGCCTCCTCACTGTGAGAGGGAGTAGGCCATAATCCACCACGCAGGCCCAGTGCGGGTTGGTAGATGTCACAATGTCAGTGGGGTAGGTGGTGGTGGAATATTATAAAGAGAAAAAAAAATTTAATTTTTCATAGGTTTGTTTGTTACGCTTTCTCGCTAAAACGGCTGAACGGATTTGGATGAAATTTGGAGAATGGGTAGACCATGACCTGATTTAGGTCATAGGATACTTTTTATCCCGATATTCTCACGAGATCAAGACATATTTGGGTAAAACTGCGGGGCTAGTGTAACATGAAAGAAAACACTTTATAGACATGTTAATGGACACATAACCTGCATATCCGTGTCTTATGTAAAATGTTTGTACAAATAAAGATACGACACTTCACCATTTTTGTATTTGGGGCTTGTGGCTTAGTAACAATAGCCGCACGAATTGATCGATGAGGTTAAGCTGCGCTTGCTGTGGTTGGTCCGTGGATGGGTGACCATCAGTACATACTTACTAAGACCACTCCGTGCCACGAAAAGCACGTTATTCGTGGATCTTTGACAGTCGTTACGGGTCGTCAGAAGCCCGAAAGTCTGACAACCAGTCTTACCAAGAGGTATCTATCGTATTACCCAGTAACTGGGTTATGGAGGTCAGATAGGCAGTCGCTCCACGTAGAATACTGGTACTTATTCACCCGCGGGCGGGTGATCCGATGCGATGCGGTGGATAGGGGGCCGAAATTTCAAGCGAACGAAGTCGCGGGTAGGAGCTTGGGCAAGAAAAAAAAAAGCCCTGATAGTATTTTTTTATAATTATTTTCTTTGAGCACTATGCGAAGTGATTAAAAATAAAATAAAAATTGGTTATAACTTTTGAACCGATTAAAAATTCACCGACATTCTCAGGGTTAAAAAGTTTGGAAATGACCTTGCCCACGCCCCTATTCGATTTGATCCATAGATATCCGTGATTTGATCCATACTTCCAGGGACACCCTGTATTAGATATACATATACATGTATATGTCTTATACATAGTCATAAGCATAACTATTGCACTATAAGATCAACGCCAATCTTATGTAACAGCAGTTTCGTTACATAAGCCCGTGACACACAGACACACATTCTGCCGAGGCGTTAGGCAAACGTATAGGCTCTAAGTCAGTCATGTTGTAAGAGATATACATTTCTTTATGTTTGTATTAGTTTTTGGTGGGTCATGAACGTGGGATATCACGCTTGTTCAAAGAAAAGGGTTGACAGAGAGACGGGCTGCTGTAAAAACGATGTTTTTTGAAGTGGAAAATTCTTCAGGCGCGTTGTGCATTTTTGATATGGGAAAAAACCATTGAACTCGCGCCACTGTTACCGCAACCGACACCGCTTCGGATGTGTTCGGCTGTCCTCGGGATGTGCTCGGTTTTAATGTGTTTCCGATATGTCAGTGAGTGATGGCAAAGTATCCTGTTTGTGTTTTGTTTAATTTGACGATTAAAAAAATACACAAGTAATTGTTCAAGTTTTCACTTCTGTCGGCACTCCCGGAGTGCCATTTTTTTTTTGTTTCTTTTTGGAACAAAGTTCTTTAACGTGATTTGCGGTAGGATTAAACTGGTAGAAATCATCACGGAACGAAAAAGCGTTATGCCCCCTCCATGTGGCTTTCTCTCTCTATTTCTATTATACAAAAAAACCATGACCCCTTAAGAGGAAAACGGTGATTAAAATTTCAGCCATTTTTTTTTTCACGATTTCTGGTTTGGTCCTATAGTAAAAGTTGTTCATAATGATGAGTACAATGACCCCTTATATATACTAGCTTCTGCCCGCGAATTCCTCCGCGTGAAATTTCGTTGCGATGCGGTGCGACTCGCCCCAATGTGCGTTAGCCTTACCGGCGCGGCGTCGAGAGGATGCGTTCCTGACACCTGATCGTAACTAATAAAGATTATAAAATGGTAAAATTTGTTTGTAAGTTTGTATGTAGGGAGTTATCTCCGGAACTCTGAAGAAAATCTGACCAAGATTATGTCTGGACTTTAAAAGAGACTGTGACTTCTGAGTTTGTTTCGGCCTTTCATCTCAGAGTAGCCAGATAGGAAACGCCGACGTCATCTAGCTTTTTTTATTTTTTAGTAGCTGTGCCCGCGACTTCGTTCGCGTGCATGACGGAAAACGTTTTAATTTTATTGCGCGGAACCCTAATTCTTTTTCTAAAATAAAAGTAGCCTAAGTACCTCCTTATTACATCAGCTATCTGCCAGTGAAAATCCCGTCAAAATCGGTCCAGCCGTTTCAAAGATTAGCCGGAACAAACAGACAGACAGACAAAAAATGTAAAAAATGTTATATTGGTATATGTACCGTGTATACATCCATATGCATTTAATAAAAAGCGGTTATTTTAATATTACAAACAGACACTCCAATTTTATTTATTTGTATAGATAATATGACGAGTAGAAGTGATTCTGACATCCTATTTACAGAATAAACAATTTAATTTCGTTTCACAAATAAATACCTTTACTTTTACTTGATTTGACAAACCTGAAGAATTGTTAACCCGTTAGATATTGACCCGATTTTTATGAATAATCTCGACGTACATTTTAAACATACATTCCAAAAAAAATATTTATAATAATGACAAATATGTCTGATCGTCCGGTTATCAGTGCTTGTTAGAAAGTATCTTTCACTGTTGAGAGCAATTTTATGAACTTTCATCTCTCTTGAAATGTATGTTTAAGCTTTGTGGTAGATAATTGCTTGAGAAGTTCGATTTAGAAAAAAAAAATTAGAATTCCGTTACTGATGTTTGCGACACCCGTTTGCTTAGAATTGACTGTGTTTTTACTATACGAGGTCAAATTAATTAAGCTGGCGAAACTTTGCATACGTGATATAAAAACACAATAAAACAAAATATAAATTACTAGCTGCGCCCCGCGGTTTCACCCGCAGAAGTGTCGATCCCGTGGGAATATCGGCATAAAAACTATCCTTTGTCCTTCCCCGGGATGCAATCTATCTCTCTGCCAAATTTTGCGTGAAAAGATAACATACCGACAGACAGACAGACAGACAAAGTTACGTTCGAATTTATAATATTAGTATGGATAGTAAGAAGAACTTTTAATAAGTAGTTTTGCTAAATTTAAGTGGCAGTGGGCAGGACACATTGCTCGCAGAACAGATGGCCGATGGGACCGAAAGACGGCGTACTGGAAGACGTAGCGTTGGAAGGCCTCCCACAAGGTGGACCGATGACCTTGTGAATTCTGAATCCGAATTCTGGACGCGGGAAACACAGAACTGGTCAAAGTAGAGGTGCTTGGGGGAGGCATATGTCCAAAAGAGGACGTCATGATTTCAGCCGAAAGACGTCCACTGCTGGACATAGGCCTCCGCCAAGCACCTCCACTTCGACCGGTTCTGTGCTTCTCGCATCCAACGGGTTCCTGCGGCCTTCACAAGGTCGTCGGTCCACCTTGTGGGAAGCCTTCCAACGCTACGTGTTCCTGTACGCGGTCGCCACTCCAGAACCTTTCAGCCCCATCGGCCATCTGTTCTGCGAGCAATGTGCCCTGCCCACTGACACTTAATGATAAATGATTAATTTTCTGTAAGTAGGTTTGTACAAAAACTTTTACACGTCAACCATATTTATTTAAGCTACATGAGGTCGGCGTTTCCTATCTGACTACTCTGAGAAGAAAGGCCGAAACAAACTCAGAGGTCACAGTCTCTTTTAAAGTCCAGATAAAATCTTGGTCAGATCATGTGAAGACCATGTAGATTGGTGTCTGAAATGGTCTTTTGAGGAAAGAACCACAGAGATTGAGTGGACCTGGCCAGTCAGTGCACGCATTTGTCAAAAATCGTGCAGCTCAACTCAGAACTTGAGGAGCTCAACGATTCGACGAACAATACCAAAGAAAGGACATTTGGCTACGCCGCATAAATTACTCAAACTGCCAGATCGTGATTAATCTTAAGAAATAGAGGACGTATTTCGGCAGAAATGATAATGATGAGTTTTGCTGGGGTATTGTACTAATTCTTATTTAATAAGAGAATGCTTCAAAAACAGTTTATAAAACATTGACACAGCATTCAATGAATTCAATCTTGTGACCTTAGAGTCCGTTATAATTTGAACTCAAGGTTAATTTACCTAGAAAACTCGTTAGTTGTGTAATTTATACGTTATTTTTTTATTAACGTCTGGTATTTTGGAATGTCGTTAGCGACCAGGGCAGGTTAAAAGAGGCTAATTTAAATTATTTTATATTATGTATCGGTTTTAATGTTCTAAGGGACACTAGCGAGAAAGGCGGTAGAAAAACGTACATTTAAATCGAATAATTTAATAGTTGCGTAGTGTGGGACGCCCCCCAGCTAGATGGACGGACGACCTAAAGAAAGTGGCTGGGGTAGACTGGATGCGGAAGGCGGAGGACAGGGTGTTGTGGCGCAGTCTGGGAGAGGCTTATGTCCAGCAGCGGACTGCAATAGGCTGAGTTGATTGATTGAAACACGGTCTTATTCTTCTTAGCGTGTTGATGGCAATCTAAATGAACTCTGCCCAGAATTCGGCTACTTGTTTGGCGCCATCACTAGCGTCCATCAGTTCCTGTAACGTGCAGCTGACAGCACACGTCGCTATACATGTTAATTAATAAGTACAGATGCCAGCACATCAAGCTACTAAAATCTGTCAAATTCCTTTAATAGATTTTCAATTTTATCGCTAAAACATAAGGTTCAAGGTTGGTTGCGAAAATTTGACAGTTTCGGGTAGCTTGATGTGCTGGCGTCTGCACATAGATGTCTTCCATGTTTTTTTGTCGCTTCATGTTTAATTCAAACAAATCTTAAAGATTGATTACCTAATTATAAACTTAATCACAGTAATATTATAAAGGCGAAAGTTTGTGAGTGTGTGTGTGTGTGTGTTTATATGTTTGTTACCTCTTCACGCTTAAACCGCTGAACCGATTTTGATGAAATTTGGTATAAATATAGTTTGAGTCCCCGGAAAGGACATAGGATAGTTTTTATCCCGATATTCCCACGGGATCGACATTTACGCGGGTGAAACCGCGGGGCGCAGCTAGTTACAATATATATTAATTATCTAATTATAATATATTAAACAAGGTCAAATTTAATTAGCTAGCGATCGATAGTGGGCATCAAGATGATGGGATCAAGTCGACGGTAGATGGGATCGATATCCTAAATGATAGAATAAAAAAAAAATGGATGTTTTTGTTGGGGGTCAACAACCTATGGTCTTGGTATTTGAAGCCATTTTGTTGATTTTTTTTTGTTTTTTCGTGCTTAGATTTCGATACCTAAATAAATAAATAAATTCCTCCAGACCGTATTTCGGCCACGGCGGTCAATCTCAACGGAGACTAGCCTTCGGCTTCATTAAGTAATAAAAAATAAAAAAAAATAAAATTATGTGTGAAGAACTTTTTCCACACACCACGTCATCGAACATTTTAACGTTTAAACAACTTTATCAATATAAGTAGGTATAATTAATTAACATTACGAAGTAACTATAATTGCTTTTTAAATGGCGTCGCAAAATTTAGAAAGTTCAATAGCTATTAAGCTATAAGAACACACTTCTAAGTAATAAATTATTACTAATAATAATCATTTTATAATTGTTTTTAATTGATAATTACCTGCCTAGCCTTTTCCTTCCAGTCTAACTGGATGTAGCTGAGTACCTGTATTTTACATGAAGTGACTGCCTATCTGATCTCCACAATTCCGTTACTGGGTAATACAATACCCCTTGGTAAGACTGGTTGTCAGACTTTCGGATTATCCTATTCTATCTAAGGTTGACTGGTAGAAAATGGTCTTCGTGCAGTATTTCTTTTACTTGTGCATAAAGTTTTAATAAATAAACAAATTATACAGGGCGAAATTTTAATCACCGTTTTCCTCTTAAGGGGTCATTGTACTCATCATTATGAACAACTTTTACTATTGGACCAAATCTGAAACCGTGAGAAAAAATCAGCTGTTCCCTACATTTATGGTCGCATAACTCGTCAAAATGTAGGGAGTAGCTGATTTTTTTTTTTCACGATTTCATGTTTAGTCCCATAGATAGTAAAAGTTGTTCATAATGATGAGTACAATTACCTCTTAAGAGGAAAAGGTGATTATATAGAAATTTTACAAAGGGTGACACAATGGTCTGTCTACTTAAGAGCCTATACTACCTCAAAAGGCTTAGCGTGATCCTCCGTTATGTCGAAAATACTGCACCATTAATTTTGAAATAAATATATGGTAAAGTTGAGGATTAATGCTAAGTCTTATGTTAGACGAAAACACGATTCCATAAAATTTTCTCGATAGAAAATAAATCCAAAGTTACCTCTAACCCGAACAATAAACCGCTGGTATTCAAAAAATACTTCAAATTAGATCATGAAACTTTGCATACTAACTAAGCTTACTTTAAAGCAGGTCTAATGTTATTTACTTTTTTATAATTACCATTATTTTCACTGTAAAAAGCAAATACCTAAACTTTTGGCGATGCCTGCCGCCCAGCACCGCACTCTGTCTCGCTCTCACTCAGTCAGCGAGCAGTATCGTATGAGCGAGATAAAGAGTGAAGTTTAGCTGAGGTAGTGTAGGCTCTTAATGCGCGAAGCAGACCGCGAAATTCAAATTTTCTTACATTTTTGCAATTCGCAGGTTCAGAGTCAGGTTGTATCTTTATTCAAATATGATTCTCATGTAAAAATACCTTTTCTACGTGAGAATCAAAGGTGGCAATATATTATTATATTTTTCTCAGAGTATAATAAAGTAATTCTCAAATGTTTTTGTCTGTTTATTTTTAAACTGCTTGGGATAACATCTTTATTAGGTACCTACATAAGATGACGCAATTTAAAACTTAATTTAAAATTATATTAAATGATTTGTTATTGTTACCTACATTAATTTATATTTATACTCCACAGGTTTACGTTATTAACGAATTATATCATTGCTAAATTGAAGAGTACAACTGTGACGTAGCATGACAACTGAATAGACTGGTATTACGTTTAGTCGGTTAACCACATCACGTGTTTTTTTTTGTTTACCTTTATTTAACTACCTAAACCTATGGAGTAAAGTAAGTTATTTCATGAATATAATATTTGAATTACATAAAACCTTTTGAAATTAACTTCTCAGGGGCGATTCGATAATTGGACGTGAAATGAGAGTGAAATTTCAAGAACGCGTCAAGTTTAGGTTACGCTAGCACGATCGACTTTCAACTTTATCACCAAAATATATGGTTCAAAGTTGATTGAGAAAATTTGAAAGTTTCGGGTAGCTTGATGTGCTGGCGTCTGTACATTTCGTACCATGAGAGAGAGAGGAAACATATAACTCTTTCTGTCACTCACTTTTTTTTTGTGTCACGTGTACGGTTCCGCACGTGCGATTTTTTTAATCCTACTAATATTATAAACGCATGTTGTTACACTTCCACGCAAAAACTACTGAACGGATTTTTATGAAACTTTACAGTAATATAGCTTATACATCAGAATAACACATAGGATACTTTTTATCTCGATATTCCCACGAGATCAAGACTTATGCGGGTGAAACCGCGGGGCACAGCTAGAAGCAAATATAAAGGTGAGCCGCCGCGTAGGTTTGCCAATATAACTTAAAAATATATTTAAGGAAAGTCCGCGACATTCATAAATATTATGACAGACGATGACCCAGATGACTCAGTAACTGAATGTCGGCTTCTGAGCTCAGGGTCATGAGTTCCATTCCCGTTTACGAACGATTTGTGTTTCTGTTAAAATTTATTACTTCATTCAAAATGGAATGGGTGTTGATGCGGAGGTACAGTCAACAGCAAAAGTAGATGATGAATTGAGTTTATAACTTTTGGAGTCAAAACTGATCACGAATATATGGCAGCTGTACTAGTAGTAAATGTTTGGTATAATTCTTCGCTAACACTTCGACGCCACACAATTCTGACGTGAACTCCGTTCATTAGTATTGAATTTCTGATTGTCATCATCTACTTTTGCTGTTGACTGTACCTACATGACACACATAACGTTTCAGCGTCAGACGCGGATCTAGGTTTTCGCTCAAGGGGGGCATTACACAAAAGACACACAAGAATGCTTCTAACACTCATGGCATAGACAAGTAATGAGGTTACGTCTGGCGCGGATTAAAAATTAATATTTTATTTTATTTACTAATATTTTACATAATTATTGCACAGTATTTTTTTTTTTGACTTGTGCATAAAGTTTTAATAAATAAATAAATATGTGTGTACATAAATGGTAAAATAAAATAAATAAATGAATAGTACGGGAGCCGAGTAGGCCGTCCGGCGACTGCCTACTGCCGCGCGTGTTTGTATGAAGATTTTGTTTTTTGTTAGGTATGATAATTTAGTGAGTTTCTTAATTCTGGGGCACACACACTAAAATGTAATTGACAGGCTTATGTTGACATATCGAGGTAGGCACTGCTTATATGCCTATATGCAATGCACGCCACTGGTGACACGATACCTCTTGGCAAGACTGGTTGTGAAGACTTTCGGGCTTCTGACTACCCGTAACGACTTTCAAAGCTTTTCGAATGACAGCCGGCTGCTATGTGTGTCAGTAACTCATCATCATCATCATTTCAGCCGAAAGACGTCCACTGCTGGACATAGGCCTCCCCCAAGCACCTCCACTTCGACCGGTTTTGTGCTTCTCGCATCCAAAGAGTTCCTGCGGCTTTCACAAGGTCGTCGGTCCACCTTGTGGCAGGCCTTCCAACGCTACGTCTTCCGGTACGCGGTCGCCACTTCAGAACCTTTCGGCCCCATCGGCCATCCGTTCTGCGTGCAATGTGCCCTACCCACTGCCACTTAAGTTTGGCAATTCTTCGGACTATGTCGGTTACCTTGGTTCTCTTGCGGATCTCTTCATTTCTGATTCAATCCCGCAGGGAAACTCCAAGCATAGCCCTCTCCATTGCCCTTTGGGTAAGACTTTCAGCCTTCTAATAAGGACCATAGTGAGCGACCACGTTTCAGTGCCATATGTCATCACTGGCAACACGCACTGTTCAAAGACTTTCGTCTTGAGACACTGCGGTATGTGGGACGAGAAGATAATAATTGTTTTAGTTATATTGCAAACATTTTGAACATGTACGCTTTTAGAGTAGGACGTACGTGGTGGTGTCAAAATTCTTGATTCTTGATTGCTATCAAAATATGTGTAACACCTGTTATATATCTTTGAGTAGCCGCTATTTAAAACTTTCTTTGAAATAATCACACTATCACACTAATATTATAAAGGCGAAAGTTTGTAAGTGTGTTTGTATGTTTGTTACTTTTTCACGCTCAAACGGCTGGACCAATATTGATAAAATTTTGTATGGAGGTAGCTGACACCCTGGATTAACACATAGGCTACTTTTTATCACGATATTCTCACGGGATCAACATTTAAGTAGGTGAAACCGCGGGGCGCAGCTAGTCACACTAATATTATAAAGGCGAAAGTTTGTGAGTGTGTTTGTATGTTTGTTACTTCTTCACGCACAAACGGCTAAACGGATTTGGATGAAATGTGGCACACAGATAGTTTATAACCAGGCTTAAGACATAGGATAGTTTTTATCCCGATATTCCCACGGGGTCGACACTTATGAGGGTGAAACCGCGGGGCGCAGCTAGTATTTACAATATTACTAACCTCGATTGGCTAGAAGTATTTAAATACTTTCAGAGGATCAAGTTGGAATGAATCGACGTAACTGCTACTTTTTTTTTAAGTGAAAACTTGGCGCGATGGGCATTTTTGAGATGGGAAAAAACCATTGAACTCGCGACACTGTTACCGTTACCGACACCTCTGTTTTATGTTTTGGCCATTATAAAGACATCAACGCGCGGTACATTTTCTTTGGGAAGAATGACCTTCTAACATATTTGTAAAAATTACTATGCTTTTAAAAATACACACGTAATTGTTCAAGTTTTCACTTCTGTTGGCACTCCCGGAGTGCCACTGTTTTTTTTTTTTTTAAGTCTGCTTTTCTATTGTAAATACGTTTGCTAAGTGCTTTGGCATACCTATTTAACTCATTTTGGAGAAAAAATACATTTACGACGATGTTTCTCCAAATGAGCGATAATTATGTGTATAACGTTTTTCCTAATGTTTCTGGGTTATGCAACTTTACCGAATTCCATCAAAATTAGGTTTATTAGTTTAGCTGTAAAGGATTTCATAACGCGACGATTTTTTACCGCGCACTGCAATTTCAGCTCTAGGTATTGAGCCGAGCATTGAAATTCTAACAGAGCACATCGCAGCGAGTCAAAAAAATCGGCCAAGTGCGAGTCGGAGTCGCAAACGAAGGGTTACGTACCATAACGAAAAAAAAACGGCAAAAAAATCACGTCTGTTGTATGGGAGCGGCCCCTTAAATATTTATTTTTAAAGTGAATATACAACTAATTATTCTGTGAATATTTCAAGGGTCTACCTGTTGCCGTTATTAATATCGAGCAAATAAAAATCACGTTTGTTGTATGGGAGCCCCCCTTAAATATACATTTTATTCTGTTTTTAGTATGTATTGTTATAGCGGCAACAGAAATACATTATCTGTGAAAATTTCAACTCTTTAGCTATCACGGTTCATGAGATACAGCCTGGTGACAGACAGACAGACGGACAGTGGAGTCTTAATAAGAGGGTCCCGTTTTTACCCTTTGGGTACGGAACCCTAACAACACACTGTTCGATTTTCAACTCTCGGTACTAAGCAGTAGGTTTAGAATCCAGTGCACGAAAAATGTCACCCGTGGAATACGGCTAACTATGAAATCTATTTACTGTACCTACTTTGAATTCGAAGAATTAAAGTTTGTAATTAGCCTCCTCAATGTTCTCTACAAAGGTCGTTGGTTTGATTACCAGGTGAAGCAAAAAAAGAAAAAAAAAAATCATCATCATCTGCCTAGCCTTTTCCCAACTATGTTGGGGTCGGCTTCCAGTCTAACCGGATGCAGCTGAATACCAGATTGTTACGCAACTAATAATAGGGATGAGAATATTGGTTGAAATTGTTTATTAGTTAATAGTTAATTGTTAAAAAAAATATCGATATTTTTATTGGTTGAAGTACTTGCAACATGTTGAATAGTTGAATTTAACGTTCTGCATCGTTCTCACATGTATAATTTTTAACATGAATGATGTAACCAAGACTTTGTAACCATATTATTTTGATTTAAAAGAGTGTCCATGGAGTTTCTTGCCCGTTCTTCTCCATAGGTACCTACGCTTTGGAATGGGCAACTAGCTTCATCTTTCTGACTGACCGACCCCTTGACAATTCAAAAGTGCCTATAATTGGTTTAATTGAAATAAATGCTTTGAGTTTGAGTTTGAACAATTTAAATCAACCATTAGCCGACCGAAATATTTGTTAAAAATATAAAGAAAGAAAGAAAGAAAAAGTATTTATTGCGACTCGTACAGGAAGATCACAAACTAAACTAAACACAGTAAAAAATAAAAAACAACCGACTTAAAAAAAAAACACCACAAATTGAAAAATAACTTTAATTTCGGAAGTCGGTGTCGTTGGTTCCGCATTTTCGTTTTTTGACACCGACTTCCGAAATTAAAGTTATTTTTCACTTTGTGGTGTTTTTTTTTTTTTTTTTAAGTCGGTTGTTTTTTTTGGAAAAAAGTTTTTATTTTTCACTTTTTAGTTGTACCTACCCCACACAAATTCAATTAACACTAGTGCATTGAAGAATTGAAGACACGACTCAAAGAATCTTCAAAATTCGCATAGAAATGTCGGAGATGCAGTACATTTATGCATATAACTTCGTACATAAGAATAATTACCTAATGTATTATATACTAAAACCTTCCTGAAAGTATGTAGATCACACTAATGAAAGAATTATCAAAATCGGTTCAGTAGTTTTTGAGATAATCGCGGACATACAAACATATATACATACATACATACATACGGGTCGAATACAGAACCTCCTTTTTTAGAGTCTGTTAAAAAACCAAGTTATATATAAAAAAAATGAAACAGAAAATCCTATACGAGGCCAAAAGGCTCCTATCTCAGCATGATGCTGCGACATTTAAAAAAAATAAATGTCGCAACGCTGGTATTCTGATAGGGCCTGCTATCATATCATTTCCTTTGTTTAGAATAAAACATCCCCAACAGTAAATGTATTTTTATCGTAAGAGAGATAGATCATACAATTTAATGCACGTAACGAAATTAATATTTTAAATTGTTAGTTCGACGTTGCCAAATTTGCGCCGAAGAGGTTGATAATTATGATATTTTTATTATTCGATAATGTTAATTTTGTTTCTTGAATATCATAGTTAATTTTAAATATTAGTTAAATTTAATGTTCTTTAACTATTATATCTGGTAAAATATAATTTCGGAAGAATAATACATATAGAATAGAATAGAATACTCTTTATTATGTACACCATATAAATTACAGACATAAATATAGAAAACTTTACAATGGGTGACACAATGGGCGGTCTTATCGCTAAGAGCGAGATTATGTCCTTAATTAACAAAAATAAGAAAACAAAATGAAAACCTAACTTAACCAAAACTATACACAAACTAAAATATAGCGTCGAAAAATTCATCCGCATCAATTTAATGTTTCATGGTTATATTCATCATATCTAAATCTAACTAATAAGCATAATAATTATCAAGATGAGGTTCCCACCATTGTGTAGCATAACCTCTAAGGATTTTACTACAAGAGGTAATACTAGGTATCATAAAAAATGTAGTAATGGACAAAAAAGTGTGAAACAAAAAATAAGACAAATTAAAATTTTGAAAATAAAGTTAAAATATTGTTAAAAACATCACAGGACTGAGTATCATAACAAAATAGTTTTATTGATATACAGGGTGGTCCAAAAGTCGTGGATCAAACGAAGTAGGGGGATACAGGAGGTAATTTCCAACGTTTTCAAAGTGAGAAATAATTTTTGGTAACGTTACAAAATTTTTGGAAAAAAATAAATTGCTCTTGAAATTTGATACTCAGAGCCCTAATAGAACTTTGTAGTGCTGATACATTATCTAGTAGTAATACAACACCGTTTGTTTTATTGTCTTATATCACATTTTTTTTAAATTCGTCTAATTGTAAAAGAACTCGGTATACACAAATATTCATAACTTTTAGGGCAATTGAATTATGACCATGCTGTAGAAAGATTTTTTGTTGGAAATGACCTCCTTCATCTCCCTATTTTGTTTGATCCACGACTTTTGGACCACCCTGTATATAAAGGATATATCGCTCATTGGTCGGATCGAACCAGTGGTAGCCCAGTGGTAACGGCCACGAGATGTAGGTCGTGGGTTCGTACCCAGTCAGGCGCTTTACTTTGTGGAAATTACGTCATCACCACTGCTCTCAAAACGGTGAAGGAAAACATCGTGAGGAAACCGGCATGTCCTAGAACCAAAAATTCGAAGATATGTGACATCTACAAACCCGCACTGGGCCCGCGTGCTGGATTACAGCCCACTCCCTTTCGAAGAGGGGAGGCCTGTGTCCCAGCAGTGGGAAATTATAGGCTGAATAAGAGGTTAAATTTTTTTTTTTACAATCTCCGTTCTTTGCTCTCCCAAAGTCGGGTAGAAAGATAAAAAACAACATCTTTTAAGTTCTTCCTAAAACAAAGTATCAAAGAAATCTATAAACTTATTTCTAGGAATAAATAGATAATCACTTTCATTCACTTTCGTTCATCACAAAAGACATTTTGAAGTGCCGTTGCGCCTGCGCATCTGACCCACATTCGTGCCGTTGTCTCTTTAACTATCATCTTAGAAAGTTACGGATAACTGTGAACTTGACGGGCGCAGTTTTTGACCGCGGTTTTGTGTAAACTGTTTTTTTTTTTGTTAAGTCTTGCGGTTTCAAAATTATGGTGATTATGGGTGGTTGCTCTAGATTTTCTTTAGGTAAGTACAGACGCCAGCACATCAAGCTACCCGGAACTGTCAACTTTTTCCAATTAACTTTGAACCTTATCACACTAATATTATCAAGGCGAAAGTTTGTGTGTGTGTGTGTTTAAATGTTTGTTACTTCTTCACGCTCAAACGGCTGGACCAATTTTAATAAAATTTTGGTATGGAGGTAGCTGACACCCTGGATTCACATATGGGCTACTTTTTATCCCAATATTCCCACGGGATCAATACTTATGTGGGTAAAACCGCGGGGCGCAGCAAGTAATAATAATATAATAATAATATTATAAATTCGAAAGTAACTCTGTCTGTCTGTCTGTATATTACCTTTTCACGCCTAAACCGCTGAACCGATTCAGATGAAATTTGGTATAAAGATAGTTCGAGTCCCGGGAAAGGACATAGGATACTTTTTATTCCAATATTCCCAGGGGATCAAAACTTATGCGGGTGAAACCGCGGGGTGCAGCTAGTTATTAATAAAGCTGAAAAGTTTGTTTCTTTGTTAGAACGCGCGCGCGCTAATCTCCGGAACTACCGGGCGGAGTAGAAAAAATATTTTTGCATTTGATAGCCCAATTCTTTAGGAAGGCTATTGGACATCATGCTAGGGCCCTGAGGAGCCGTAAAAACAAGAAAGTTTAAAATAACGCTAAGCGAGAGAGCAGCAGTAGCTCAGTGGTAACGGCCGCGACTTACGCGTTGTAGGTAGGTCGTAGGTTCGTACCCAGACAGGCGCTTTATTTAGTGTAAATTATTTTACCTCCACTGCTTTCAAAACTGTGAAGAAAAACATCGTGAAGAAACCGGCATGTTCTAGAAACAAAAATTCGAAGACATGTGACATCTACCAACCCGCATTGGGCCCGCATGGTGGATTACGACCCATTCTCTCTCAAAGAGAGGAGGCATGTGTCCCAGCAGTGGGAACATTATAGGTTGATTATGTTATGTTATAACTGTAAAATATGAACAACGTCAGTACATCGTATGATGCAGAAATTATGCAATTTTGAAAGTGTAACAGTTAGAGAAAAAATTGTGCTGATGTAATGTGTTTCGTCAGAAATTCGAATAATTTGCGTTTTGCTTAACTTTTAATAAAGATATTTTGCAAATTCTTCGAGAAACTGCGTTAGATTGAATTACTTGCTTTGTTGGTTGCGTTTATTGTATGTCTGTATACAGGGTTATTGGAAAAACACCAACAACCTCTTAACCTTTTAACCGCTTACGTCGGATTAATCCGACAAATATTTTCGTGTCCATTCCGCCAGAGTCGTATATACAGGGTGTCCCAAAACTCAACGTCAAGCCGAAACGGGGTGACAGGATTGATCATAACCATCACGAGAAAAATCTGAAAAAAAATCTATCCCATGCAGTTTGAAAATTATGGGCATTTTAAGAAAAACCTAGAAATTTGATCAAACTGTACCATTTTTCGGTTATTGTGGTTATTATTTTTTATTTTTGTTCATTTGAACTTTAGAAACGTAATCCTAAATAACATTTCTAGAATCCCAATAAAAAATAATGACACAATTGCCTTAAGTTCCCGAGAATTGAGACTATTTGTTAAACTACGAATTTAAAATTTTCAAGATTCGTCGACTTTGACAGGCCTTCCTATAAAAAAAATGTACTAGAGTGCCTTGGCAAGTAGCATTAAAAGTTGGCGCATTTAATCAGAATTCTAAAATGGTACAATACTTGTTAGTTCCATACAATAGAAAAGAGTAAAAAAATTAAAACCTCAAGTAACCCGATTTTTGCTATCAGATTTTACTCAGTTAAAATGTTTTTAATTCGCACAAGCTCTAGGTAGGTTCTTAATTTTAAGGCAAAATGATGAGAGAGATGGATAATGGGTATGTTTGCCATGAGTGAGCGAGACAGATAGTGACGCCACGCATTGAGACGGAGATGCGTCGTTTAAACGAGTGCGAATGAAACAGATAGATGCTATGGCATCTATCTGTTTCATTCGCACTAGTTTCAGCCAAGCAAATGGCTACGCTACCAGTCCGACACCAACCAGTTAGTACGTTTCGCTCATTCGTCTACTGCGCACGTTCGTATTCGCTTGTGTTGATTTAGTACTGACAACTTTGGCTTCTCTTTTTGGACTTGAATCTTTGTGAATTGGACTTGTTGATAACATACCGGCAACTTTGGCTTCTCTCTGGACTTTTGTGTTGGCATCCTTTTTATCTACCATGCCTACGCGCTACACTTCACAAGAATATGCGAACATGCACCTCATTTATGGGGAATGCAGATGCAACGCAAGTGCTGCCGCTAGACTTTATCGTGAAAGATATCCAAATTTAGAGCGCTACCCGGATCACCGCGTGTTTGTTAATGTGCACCGTTCACTCACAGAGGGCGGCCATTTCCCGAATCAAATACAGGCTGGAGGTAGACCTGTGTTTCCTTTCCAGGAAGAAGTATTGCAAGAGGTCGCACGTGACCGAAGTATTTCCGTACGTGGAATTGAAGAAAGAACGGGAATACCGAAAAGCACTGCTCATCGTATTTTACAAAGAGCCGAAATGCATCCGTTTCACGTACAACGAGTTCAAAGTCTTCTACCTCGAGATTATCAGGAAAGGATTTCTTTTTGTAGAACAATGCTACAGAGGCATAATGAGAATCCCCAATTCATCCAAAAAATTCTCTGGTCAGATGAATCGACATTTAAAAAAGATGGTTACATGAACTTGCACAATTATCACGAGTGGCATGTGGAGAATCCACATTTAATGCGAGAAGATAGATCCCAGTATCGTTTTAAAGTAAACCTGTGGACCGGAATTTTAAACGGTAAAATTATTGGGCCTATTGAACTGCCTGAGAACTTGAATGGAACTAATTACCTACATTTTTTAAGAGAAGATTTACCAACCCTGTTAGAGGACGTACCACTAGCAGATCTTCGCGACATGTGGTTTCAACAAGATGGCTGCCCAGCGCATTTCGCAGTGCAAGTAAGAGATTTCCTTGACCAGGAATATCCGGGAAGGTGGATTGGACGTTCGGGCACTATCTCGTGGCCCGCCCGTTCACCAGATTTAAATCCCCTGGATTTTTTCTATTGGGGAGTTCTCAAAGAAAAAGTTTACTCAAAGCCCATTGAGAACGTAGCCGACCTGCGTGAACGCATTTCTCAAGCAGCTGAGGCGATCAACTCTCGAAGATATGCCCGACTAATAAGTAGATCTTTTTTAAGAAGATGTAGGGCTTGTATTGAGGCTGATGGTAAACAATTTGAACATTTATTGTAATAAAAAACGTTATTTCTCTATCATCAGACTTTTATTCCAACAAACCTAATTATTTTACTAATTTTACTAACTTTTTTTCACTTTGGTAAAAGTGGCGTCACTATCTGTCTCGCTCACTCATGGCGAACATACCCATTATCCATCTCTCTCATCATTTTGTCTTAAAATTAAGAACCTACCTAGAGCTTGTGTGAATTAAAAACATTTTAACTGAGTAAAATGAGATAGCAAAAATCGGGTTACTTGAGGTTTTAATTTTTTTACTCTTTTCTATTATATGGAACTAACAAGTATTGTACCATTTTAGAATTCTGATTAAATGCGCCAACTTTTAATGCCACTTGCCAAGGCACTCTAGTACATTTTTTTTATAGGAGGGCCTGTCAAAGTCGACGAATCTTGAAAATTTTAAATTCGTAGTTTAACAAATAGTCTCAATTCTCGGAAACTTGAGGCAATTGTGTCATTATTTTTTATTGGGATTCTAGAAATGTTATTTAGGATTACGTTTCCAAAGTTCAAATGAACAAAAATAAAAAAGAATAACCACAATAACCGAAAAATGGTACAGTTTGATCAAATTTCTAGGTTTTTCTTAAAATGCCCATAATTTTTAAACTGCATGGGATAGATTTTTTTTCAGATTTTTCTCGTGATGGTTATGATCAATCCTGTCACCCCGTTTCGGCTTGACGTTGAGTTTTGGGACACCCTGTATACGACCAAATAACACAGCTCGTTTAATCTGTATTATTATTATATCATCACAGCTCGTTTCATCGGTATTTATATTTCGTTTTTTTTTTTGTCGGGCGCTGGGGGCACGACAACTGATATAAAGTCCGGCGGTTAAAAGGTTAAGGGGTCATTGTACCTACTCATCATTATGAACAACTTTTACTATGGGACCAAACCTGAAATCACGAAAAAAAATCAGCTGTTCCCTATAAAATGTTCGTATAACTCCTCAAAATATAGGGAACAGCTGATTTTATTTTCGCGATTTCAGGTTTGGTCCCGTAGTAAAAGTAGGGATCCCTTCTTTTCGCATAATGTTCTTTTTCCTAATATACTTTGGCATAACAATTTGGGCATAATTTGTTTTGTCATAATAATACTTTGCCATTTTTTTTGGCATACAGTTTATGTTGGCCTAATTATCTTAAAGGCTAATGTGTTTTGGCATAAATTTAATTCGCATAATACTAAACGACTTCAGGGGCACCCCGAGGTTCGGTGTGGTTAGGTTCCTTTAAACCCCGCAGACAGAAATAGGCGCCGATAAAACGAGCATGCTAAATGTATGCTTTAGAATGTTATGCTTAATCATTATTATGATTAGAGAAATTGTGCTTAAAAAAATTATGCGTAAGCTGTTATGCGTAAATAATGTTATGAGAAAATAAAATTAGGAAACAAAAGTATGCCAAGTTATATTAGGTCTTAAAATTTTATGCAAATGGATAGGGAACCGTAAAAGTTGTTCATAATGATGAGTACAATGACCTTTTAAGAGGTTGTTGGTGTTTTTCCAATAACCCTGTATATTACTACTTATTTATTATTTTTCGAGTTATTTATCCCTTGTGTTACACCTACCATGTTTTTTATCTGCATCCCCCTAAGGTTGACTGGTAGAAAATGCCTCGGGCATTAAGTCCACCTTTGTACAGTATTTTTTTACCTGTGCATAAAGTTTTAAGTAATAAATAATTAGGATAATTTTAAATGGCATTTGTCAGGAATTTACAATAAAATATTACACTAATAAAATACATACTTTAAGTTGAAAGTCGACTCTTCAAAATTATCATAACTTTTTATGCAAGTAATCTTTGATTTTATTGCAGAATCTTCTTATTGCATAGTTGCATAGCTACTTTGCATGCGTTTTTGACACGTTATTAACTGTTTATATGTAGATAAGGTTTATTATTGACTGCTCAGAATTTCGATTGGCAGCGAGAAATGAAACCTTATCTACACATAAACATGGTCCTTCGAGCCGGATTAAAGAAATAATATTATCAGTGACCTTCCTGAAGCTCGTATCACTCCTGCTCGCCCATTTATTAACAGTGGAATAGATTTTGCCGGCTCTTTGACATCAGTATTTGTAAAAAAAAAAGTTTTATTAATTGGTTTTTTGTTTGTTTTATTAATTTAAATATGTCTTTTGTTATCCAGTTGGCTGAATTCTTATCAGTTCCTGGTCTTATGGAGAACAATACCCAAGTTTGTTAGGTGCACGTCAAATACCTATAACAATAAATTTTGGGGGTTCCCCATACTTAGAACTGAAACTCATAAATTTTTTGTCATCAAACCCGTACGTGTGGGCGGTATCTATGGATAGTTCTTAAAAAAGATATTGAGGTTTCTAATATCATTTTTTTCTAAACTGAATAGTTTGCGCGTGAGACACTTCCAAAGTGGTAAAATGTGTCCCCCCCCCCCTGTAACTTCTAAAATAAGAGAATGATAAAACTAAAAAAAATATATGATGTACAGACGCCAGCACATCAACCTACTACAATCTGTCAAATTTCTTTAATAGATTTTCAACTTTATCACTGAAGTATAAGGTTCAAAGTTGATTGGGAAAATGTGACAGTTTCGGGTAGGTTGATGTGCTGGCGTCTGTACATTACCATGTAAACTTCCACCGAAAATTGGTTTGAACGAGATCTAGTAAGTAGTTTTTTTTTTAATACGTCATAAATCGTAACGCGCAATTACTTGCTGCTACGGAACCCTTCATGGGGAAGTCCGACTCGCACTTGGCCGGTTTTTATATTCCTGTTTAGTATAGTCTATCACATTTAGTTTCAGTTATAATATTATTTTTCTTTGTGTACGCTGTACCAGTACAGTGTTTTAATAATTGTTTGCTGCACCGGACGACGTCATTACGTCAGCGCCAGCTGTCGCCGAAAACCAGCGCTGGGCCTCTGTCTTGCATAGGGTCGCAGCATAATGCTGAGCGATAGCCGTTTTGCGTGGATGTGACGCATGTTTCCCCCAACCCTTTCTTATTTTTTTTGTGTATTATATTCTTTATTGTGTCATGTTTACCGCAATTAAACGTATTTTCTTTTTTTTTTCCATGTCGTCTGCGAAGTTCCGCTAGCAAAGGAGAGGTCAAAAGTGGTACTAAATTCCGAAGATTTTTAAACGCTAATGTGATGTACCTTATTAGAAAGCTTATGTATTAAGCTACTCGATTATAGTTAAATATGATTTTTTCAGGCGCCCGTTTTTGTAAAAAAGTGAAAAATGTTTCAGTACAACGAAACGCACGTAGCCTTTATTTATTCATTTCTATGGAATATAATTATTTTAAATGTAGTTAAAGTTTCTGTCTCTATTAAATACTTTGAGATTTTATTATAGTTTTAGCTGCAGCTCCATGAAATTGAGACAGAAAATATTGATTATCATGACAATGCAATATCAAAACGTGTCGAAAAAGGTCAAATCTGTAAATGTCAGAATGACGTTAAAATAACCACTAACCACTAAAACCATAACCACTGGTACAAGTCCATATGTAGAAAAATATTTCAACAAATGTATTAATGTTCTTAATTATAAAGTATAAGTATGTACATAGCCACTTATTTCTATGATAATTGACAATGAGAAATTACAATGACAGCCGCGCTGACTGACATTGTCATTGTCACGTCATTTGCCACAGGGCTGCCAACACTAAAATATAAATAATGTTTGTAGTTAGTGATGCAAGCATTTTATTTTTCAACACTTGATTTAAAAAAAAACGGGGGGCTGTAAAAAAAAATTAAATACCCAAAGACGTCAAAATAATTACCCTCTTTCAGCTCATAAAGCTCAGAAGGCTGTTTAAATTTTCAATTATTTTAGTACCAAGCCCCATACATTTATTGAACGTCTCCTTTAACTTGACCCTGTACAAGCGTTCGCGAATTTACTAACAAGTAAAACTAAATAAAAGCATAAAAATTAAACTTAACTATAAATGAGCCGTAGTGAAACGATTGACCTTTAGGAATGCTTACCTTTCTCATAAAATAATAAGACACGTTATTATAATAATAAAAGTAACTTCATTACGAGACAATTTTGAGCTGTTTATAGAAGAGGACATTTGCCCATATTTTAACTTTATTAATACTTAAACATAATCTTTATTGCATTGAGGAAGTAACGTGGAATATACAGACACATCAAGCTACCCGAAACTGTCAAATTTTCCCAATCAACTTTGAACCTTATATTTCAGCGATAAAGTTAAAAATCTATTAAAGAAATTTGACAAATTGTAATAGCTTGATGTGCTGGCGTCTATACAGTGTCCTCCAAAATTTATTTGTCATTTTTGCACATCTATGATGCCAAATTATGATCAGGCAAACTATCATTAGGATTTTCCATTTAGAATTTCGATTTGTATATTTATAGTCATTAAATTTAGTATCTACATAGTTAGTTGTGTAATATATTATATAAATATAAAGACACTTCACAGAAAAAGAAAATTTGATTTAATTTTCGGCAAATTAAATTTAAAAAATATAATATTTCTTTAAAATATTAAATTGGACGTAAATTACTTTCGTACAGTAATTATAAGTACGCTCCAATTACTGTTGACTTGTTAATTTATAATAACATGTAATTAGCTTCATGTGCAGTCGTTAAATTTTAATATGTAGCACACGAGCGGTTTTGAAGCGTTTTTCAAGCGTTTATTTAAAAGAATATTTTGCCACGATTTGTGTTGGGTTGTGGAGGTCAGATAAGCAGTCGCTCTATGTAAAATGGAAGCCGACCCCAACATAGTTAGGAGAAGCCTGGGCAGATGACTTACCAACTGCATTTCAACAAACTGTATCAGTCAGGTCAACAAGTCGAACCTGCTTCTACTAGGTTTACAACACTTGAAATGTCAAGAGTTTTCTTATAACCACAAACCATTTGGATCCCTAGTTTCCAAAACTGCCACATAAGGGCCTGTGCACACCACGTTTTGTAAACGCGTCGTCAGCGCGTTTAAAAAACGTGGAGTGCACAGGCCCTTAGGGATAGTGATAAAATCACCATGATTCTAGATCTTAGTGTATTGCAGTGAAGAATACCACTTATTATCCTACTATCCTATAATACTAATATTATAAACGTGGAAGTTTGTGAGAATGGATGGATGGATGTTTGTTACTCTTTAACGCAAAAACTACTGAAAAATAACACATATACCTACAAATAACACATAGGGTACTTTTTATTTCAATATTCCCCCTTACTAATAAACGTTGTATAGCGTAACGTATGTATAGTTAGTATCGATTAGGGTTGCCAACTTTTTCTAGAAGAAGTAAAGTATATTATCTGGTTTCAGAGAGGGTAAATAAAAAGTACAGATTAATAAAAAAGAGTACCATTTATTCAACAAAAAAAAAAAAAATTTTTTGTACTTTTTGTGGTACATAACAATTTTTGATTATTTTTAAAAGAAATGTAGGAATCCAAACATCCTGATTCTAAGTGTAAATAGATCAGGAGCTCATTTTTAATCAAATTCAGTAAGTCAGTTTATGTAAAAAAAGTATTTTAGCGTACTCTGTTAGTGTTATAGATTATAGAGTACATCTACAAGAAAAAGAGTACAATACTCTATTTAAGAGCAAAAACAACCCTAAGTGGCAACCCTAGTATAGATACACAAACAGCTTACCAAAATGTTTAACTGTTACGTACAACATTACAAACGGCCATCCAAGCGTTTCAACCGCCCGTCTACCTTCAATATCGCAATAAAAATCTACCTTTTCAAATATAACACGTGTGTAAAAACTGGAGCAAATATTCCCTTAAATAGCACTTTAAGTAATTTTGCAACATAGGTAATGTTATTAACTTTATATTAAACAACGCTGTTATATGAAACCGGAGACTTGGAAATAAATATTTCGTAAGACAAGAAAAATAAAGAAGTAAATAAAAATGTGCCTCCTTATTATTGAAATTTAAAAAATACGTGAATTGTCCCTTCAGGATCCCACCCCATGCTCAGCAATCGCGATTTCGACCACTAGACTACCGGAGAAGTCTAAAATAATCTCAAAAGAAACCTTTTAAATGAAAGACTTATTTTTACAGTAAACAGAGTTGGTTCTTTAAACATACTCTTAGCCGGGCGTCGGGAGCCGCGTGACGACTCCCGGCCACCGTAGGCGCAGGCCTGCGAACGGAGAGTAATGGGTAGCTCACCGTCCGATCAGGACCAGGCCCGTGCCGGACGGCGCGTACGTGTTCCACGCTCGCCTCAAAGACATGTCAGCATAAAGAAAGGGGCCTGTTAGGGCCGAAGCCTGCCGGGGGGTGCAGGATTGTCCGAAAGGGTTACCGCTACCCCGGAACGTAAAGGGCTAAGGAAAGTACACGGGTGGGTTTTAGTCAGTAAGAGTCTGACACTCCCTTCCGCTCCGCCCAGAGCGGGAGGGGTAATTTGATGACGTCGCACCAAAAAAAAAAGCATGTTAACTGTAATTTTACCATAATATTTGTTTACTGTGGTGTCTGGCCCTACTAATTAAATTCGACCTAACTTCACGCTCTATAAGCAACAAGGTGGGCAGGTATGGAGGTCATATTTACTTTAAAAATATTAACAAGGGCTATAGAAAGAAAAAGACTGCCCATTCTTCTCTTGTTTTGGCAAAATGCTGAAGGGAAACATCGTGAGGAAACCGGCATGTCCTAGAACCTAAAATTCGAAGACATGTGACATCTACCAACCCGCACTGGGCCCGCGTGGTGGATAACAGTCCACTCCCTCTTACAGAGAGGAGGCCTGTGTCCCAGCAGTGGGAACATTAAAGACTGATTGTTTTATAAGTGCCATGTAATAGGAAGTGATTCTAATGCCATCACCGGGTCATCACGCCATCACTAAACCAGACTCCGGGCTTTTTTTGACGTGACAACGTCTTATAATTCGATGGAGCCGGCTGAACGCACGAAAAAACATGACTCATGCGGCGTTACCTCGCTCTGAGGCGTTCCATTTAAGGCTTGAAGTGCAAGCGAGAGCGCGGAACGAGCGACAAAGAGGCACAATCGGCCTCCGCGTTCGGCAGCGTTCGACATCTGTCTCTCTCCTACTTAAGTGTACGATGCGTCCGCGTGGACAGCTGCTATACAATAATACATTAACATGTTTTCGTCAAGTATGAAGTGCAGTGAAAAGTAACTCCTTCTCTATATCCATACAAAATATCTATCAAACAAATATTTAATTAAAATTTTCTTTTGAAAAATGAAACCATTCCATCAGTATTTTCTTATGACGTTGTCACGTTCAACTATCGTCAGTAAACCGACTTTACAGACAACCGATTTTTTTTTATGGATGGGAAATCATCAAATGACCCCTCCCGCTCTGGGTGGAGCGGAAGGGAGTGTCAGACTCTTACTGACTAAAACCCATCCGTGTTCCTTCCTTAGCCCTTTATGTTCCGGGGTAGCGGTAACCCTTTCGGACAATCCCGCACCCCCGGCAGGCTTCGGCCCTAGCAGGCCCCTTCCTTTTTGCTGACATCTCTTTGAGGCGCGCGTGGAACACGTACGCGCCGTCCGGCACGGGCCTGGTCCTGATCGGATGGTGAGCTACCCAGACTCCGGGCTGCTATTGAGAAATTACCAATAATACTTTGCCCGACCCGGGAATCGAACCCAGGATCTCCTGCTCAGCAGTAGCGCTTGCGACCACTAGACCAACGATGCAGCCACGAGACTTTAGGAAAAGAATGACTTACTTCACATATTTGAATCATCATTTACCTGCCTTTTCCCAACTATGTTGGGGTCGGCTTCCAGTTTAACCGGATGCAGCTGAATACCAGTATTTTACATGGAGCGACTGCCTATCTGACATCCACAACCCAGTTACTGGGTAATACGATGCCCCTTGGTAAAACTGTTTGTCAGACTTTCGGGCTTCTGACTACCCGTAACGACTGTCAAAGATCCACGAATGACAGCCGGGACCAACGGCTTAACGTGCTTTCTGAGGCACGGAGGGGTCTTGGTATGTACCTAAAGTTGGTCAGCGGGATTGTCTGGGTCAGCGGGATTGTCCGAAAGGGTTACCGCTGCCCCGGAACATAAAAGGCTAAGGAAGGAACATGGGTGGGTTTTAGTCAGTTAGTGTCTGACACTCCCTTCCGCTCCACCCAGAGCGGGAGGAGTCATTTGATGATTTCCCATCCACATAAAAAAAAGATGGTCATGCATCCACGGACCAACCGCGGCAAGCGTAGTTTAACCTGATCGATTTTCTGATGAAAACGGTAACATCACCCAACTGTGAAGAATGTGGAGTAGTCGAAGATGTGCAACATGTTTTGATGGAGTGTGTGCGGAATGGGGCTCTGAGATTTAATTTACTTGGTCCTATAAATGTGTATGATATTGGCAAATGTAATGCTATCCTGACAAACTAGCATTCTTTGTTTTAAATTAAGTTTATTGTTATCTGTTTTTAGGTTTAGTTGATTGTGGTGATATTACAGGGCGACGTTATCGCTCAGCGATAAAGCCCTTAATATAAAGAAAAAAAAAAAACCTGATTGATCGACCTGTGCGGCTGTTATTACTTAGCCACGAGCACCTCACTTCCCATATTTAAATAGGCTGTAATACTAACCAAGGGTTTCTTGTGAAACTTCCGCCTAGTTAATTACTTATAACGCTCTTTAATTACTATTACAATCGATATATCAGTAATTACGTTTATCGCAATCGATTTGAATCGATTCTGTTAATGAGATGTTTTGCATTGTTCATTTTTCCTGAGACTCCAATGTTCTTTTTTGTGATGTGCATTGCAAAAATAAATGATATATTTTCTGTAAGTAGGTTTGTATAAACACTTTTACACGTCAATCATATTTTTTTTTAACTAGATGAGGTACGCCTTTCCTATCTGACTACTCTGAGAAGAAAGGCCGAAACAAACTCAGAGGTCACAGTCTCTTTTAAAGTCCAGACAAAATCTTGGTCAGATCATGTGCAGACCATGTAGATTGGTGTCTGAAATGGTCTTTTGAGGAAAGAACCACACAGATTGAGCGGACCTGTCCAGTCAGTGCACGCATTTGTCAAAAATCGTGCAGCTCAACTCAGAACTTGAGGAGCTCAACGATTCGACGAACAATACCAAAGAAAGGACATTTGGTTAGGCCACGTAAATTACTCAAACTGCCAGATCATGATTAAAACTAACTAAGAAGGGAAACAGAAAAAAAGAAATACAGAAAAAAGAAATGACCCACATAGTCCTCACGATACATAATAAGTCTTGGGTATATAAGAGAGGCAGTACCCAGCCAGGAAACTAAAATCTATATAATAACTAGCTGTGCCCCGCGGTTTCACCCGCGATAAAAGTACTATACTTAGTCCTTTTTTATTGATTCCCTTTACAAATCTCCACCCCCTGTTACACCCTTAAGGGATAATTTCGGAGATGAAAACTATTCTATATCCTTCCCCACAACTCAAACAATTTCGGTACCAAATTTCATCTAAAGCGGTTCAGCGGTTATTGATTTCCCATACAAACTTCCATCCCCCTTTTCACCCCCTTAAAGGATGATTTCTGGGATAAAAACTATCCTATATCCTTCCCCGGGATGCAGTCTATCTCTCTGCCAACTTTTATCTAAATCCGTTCAGTGGTTTAGGCGTGAAAAGGCAACATACAGACAGACAGACCGACAGACAGACAGAGTTACTTTCGAATTTATAATATTAGTATGGATTCAGCTGAAGAGTTTGTCTGCTTGTTTGAACGCGCTAATCTGTAGAACAGCCCAATACTTGATGAGAAAGGCTATAGATTCAAGTTTTCATTTTCGCAATGAGAAAACTCTAAAAATCGCAAAATACAAGAACACAAAACATAAACATTACATAAACCATCAAATAATTGTAAAAATCGTTATGAGTATGTTCAAATATGGAACGTGGCGACGGCCAATCGGAGGCGCGCGTCGATCCTTGACCACAATGCGCGCACGCAATAATGCTCAAATACGTTGCGTAGACTAAGTTTATGTAGAGGTTTATGGATTCACTTCTATTATTTTTGAGCTAGAAATAAACCAAATAATGCCAGAGCACCTTGTGAAAAAGTTAGTTCGTGGAAGTAACAAAACATTGGAGGTGTCCAAGCGAATAAATCCGTAGCTTCGCCCGAAGTTTTGCTTTTTCACCAGAGATGAGCTATATACGTTGCTATGGATGCGTTTGATATCCACCAATCATATTTATTGGTCCACATAGCATAGCACTGGTGGAAACGGGTTCAACTAAGCTTTGTTTTAATATGGATTAGCCCCTAAGTAAATTAAGCAATTGCTTAGGGCATCAGGTCTCGGGAGGCACCATAAACAGCACCGAAAAAATATTTGCTGGCAGTAATAATGAATGACTACAAGATTTAACAGTTGTCCCTACTTCCGATATGTATTAGCCCGTACAAAAAAAATACACTTGTTTTCATAGACCAGGGCCTCGTGAGTAAATGATAACAGCCACACAAGATCGATCAGGTTAAGCTACGCTTGCCACGGTTGGTCTGTGGATGGGTGACCATCTTTACATACCGAGACCCCTCCGTGCCTCGGAAAGGATATTAAAGCCTTTGGTCCCGACTGTCATTCGTAGATCTTTGACAGTCGTTACGAGTAGTCAGAAGCCCGAAATTCTGACAACCAGCCTTACAAAGGAATATCGTATTACCCAGTAATTGGGTGGGTTGTAGAGGTCAGATAGGCAGTCGCTCTGTGTAAAATACTGGTATTCAGCTGCATCTGAGTAGACTACCAAAAAAAGACAGGAGTCGGCTGCTCAGCAAGCGAACCACCGCTCCACGTCCCCATAAATTGTAATTAGCTGTAAACAGGATAGGACAATATAGAACAACATTATAAATTTATATAAAGTTACTCTGTACACGTGTACACACTAACAAGCTCACAGCACACACTACACGACGCTTATATATAGATCTCTTTCAGACAAACATAGGTAGACTGTAAGTAGCTGACACACCCACAGGCCGGATACACCACCGACCTGTGGACATAATGTAACATATGAACCAGGGAAATAAACACCCATAGGCGGCGTAAAGCGTGGGCGACGTGGGCCATCGCCTACGGCCTCGCTCTCCTAGGGGCCTCGCACGAACTCGCACCTCGAAGGCAGGACGAGCAAATTTTTTCGTCGCGTTTAAAACGATGAAACTCTTCAATAGCTACTAGTAAACCCCTCGAGATTGGGATCATAAGATTCGTTTTGAAGAGTTCAATATATTGCACTTGGTGTCGAGCTTTAAACACTTTCAATGTTTCCTACCTATAATTTATGAGTATGATAGTTTTTTTTGTAGCTTTTTGATTGTCCATAGAATATATCAGTTTAAATTGTTTTTCAAATCCATCTTTTTGCGTTACCGCCTACCGCGAGGGCCTCGCAAAATGTATGTTGCCCACACGAAATATAGCTCTTGCTCCGCCACTGTAAACACCTTTCTATTCTATTCTATTCTATTGAGTAGACTGGAAGCCGACCACAACATAGTTGGGAAAAGGCTCGGCAGAGGGATTACGGACCAAAGACTTTCAGACGTCTTTTATTGCTGAATAGGCACGCTCTTGACCTCGATCATGCCTGATGGAAAGCGATGGATGAGGTCTATGATGGATCGAGCGTGCCCAGAAGATGCCTCGATTATGTCTGCCTCTCAAAATGGATGTAGGAATGGGTCCCGCGGTACTATGGAGCTACTCCTCATAGACATGGTCATTAGCCAACAGGTTCGTCGATCCCGCAAGGATATGTCGACATGTTGGATAGACTATAAGAAGGCCTACGGCTCGGTGCCACATACATGGCTCATGAGGGTGCTGGAGTTGTACAAGATTGATGCAACTCTACGCACCTTCCTTGAGTCGTGTATGGGGCAATGGAAGACGGTCCTTCGCTATCCAGGATGTCGGCAGATCCAGGGGAATGATGAACCTGTATGGATTAAGCGGGGAATATTTCAGGGCGACAGTTTGAGTCCACTTTGGTTCTGCTTAGCCCTGAATCCTCTAAGCACACTACTGGAGGATTCAGGTCTAGGCTATCGGTTGAGGAGAGGTGGTCAGGTCATATCTCACCTCCTCTACATGGACGATTTGAAACTAGCCTTGAGCCTCTTGCTTTGGAGGCAGGCTGGTTAACTACCTCTTTCCCTACATATTTTGACAAGTTCTTGACATTGATCGCTGAGATGACACTGCGGCTAGATTTGAACGTTTGATGACGTCCGTTATAAACATGACGGAAGTGCTCTTCTAGGACACAGTTGCTTTACTATATTATCCTTAATACTTTTTTAACCAACTTAAAAAGGAGGTTCTGTATTCGACCCGTATGTATGTATGTATTTGTATGTATGTATGTTTGTATGTCCGCGATTTTCTCAAAAACTAATGAACCGATTTTGATAATTCTTTCATTAATGTAATCTACATACTTTCAAGAAGGTTTTAGTATATAATACATTACGTAATTATTCTTATGTACGAAGTTATATGCATAAATACACTGCATCTCCAGCATTTCTATGCGAATTTTGATCATTCTTCTAGTCGGTGTCTTCAATTCTTCAATGCACTAGTGTTAATTGAATTTTTGTTTTTTAGGTACAACTAAAAAGTTAAAAATAAAAACTTTTTTACAAAAACAACAAACGACTTCAAAAAAAAAAAAAAACACTACAAAGTGAAAAATAACTTTAATTTTGGAAGTCGGTGTCAAAAACGAAAATACGGAACCAACGACACCGACTTCCGAAATTAAAGTTATTTTTCACTTTGTAGTGTTTTTTTTGAAGCCGGTTGTTTTTTATGTAAAAAAGTTTTTCTTAACCACGACTGTAAACTTCAGTTTAATGTTCACGTGGAGCAAATAGTGGCTAAAGCATCCAGAGCATTAGGTTTTGTAATGAGACTGGCAGCGTGTTTTAAGAAAGTGAAAACTATCAAGATATTGTATTGCTCATTTGTGAGAAGTCACTTAGAATATGCATCTCAAATTTGGAACCCACGTTATGGCGTGCACATCGATCGCATAGAGGGTGTGCAGAAAAGATTTGTTAGGTTTCTGTGTTATCGTTTGCGGTTGCCATATCACAGTTGTGACTATTTGAATCTTTGGAGGAAATTTCACCTACAACCACTTATTAACCGTCGTCGATTAGCAGACTGTACATTTTTGCTCAAAATTGTATCCAATGAGGTTGATTGTCCGCAGCTTCTACGTAAACTGTATTTTAATATTCCCCAGCGATTACTCAGATTTAATCCACCTATCGCTATTCCGTTATCTTCTTCCAACTACAGGCAAAACTCATTTTTAGTGCGAGCGAGTAAAGACTTTAATGACTTATGCAAGCAGTTCTCTTTTGACTTATTTTCAACGAAAGGCTCAAGCGTACGCAATAGGCTGAACCTTGATTTCTTTAAAATTCATTATTAAGTGTTAATAGTTCTGGTAGGTACTTATTTTATTTAATTATATTGTAGTTTATCCCTCTTCTTTTGCGATACCGTTTTGATGACTGGTGCGCTTATGTTATTGTTAATTTGTCGTGTCTGTGTGATCTCTTTCTGTATTATTGTTTAGCTAGCCGTGAAAACCTATAATTGGCTTCATGTTTCTTATTCCAGTGTATTTATTGTATTTATGTAAAGCTGTTGGTTTTCCATGAGATAAATAAATTAAATACCGTTCTCACTAATCTAGTCTACGATTGGTCTCGACTGTCACCTTGTCACTATTTTATATTAGTTATTAATGCCGAATCTTATTGACGTCATAATATTAGCGAATAATATTAATTTACCATGACAGTTATAAATAGCTGTGTCTTGTTTTACAAATATTAATATAACATATAAAATCTATCCGATGACTTATCCACTAACCTGCACGCAACATGCAGCTGAATACCAGTATTTTACATGGAGCGACTGCCTATCTGACCTCCACAACCCAGTTACTGGGTAATAAGATACCTCTTGGTAAGACTGGTTGTCAGACTTTCGGGCTTCTGATGACCCGTAAAGACTGTCAAAGATCCACGAATGACAGCCGGGACCAACGGCCTAACGTGCTTTCCGAGGCACGGAGGGGTCTCGGTATGTAAAGATGGTCACCTATCCACAGATCAACCGCGGCAAGCGTAGCAGAACCTGATCGTTCGACCTGTGCGACTGTTATTATTTAGCCACGGGCCCCTCCCATTGCTTGCATTGCTTCATATGTTCGAACAAACCAAGAACATGGCTGATTATTCTATATCCTATTTGGGATGTCTGGTGTTACACGAATGGATAGAATAAGAAATGAGTACATAAGAGAAAGTCTGAAAGTGGCACCAATAACTGAAACGCTACGCTTGCCGCGGTTTGTCTGTGGATGGGTGACCATCTTTACATACCAAGACCCCTCCGTGCCTCGGAAAGCACGTTAAGCCGTTGGTCCCGGCTGTCATTCGTGGATGTTTGACAGTCGTTACGGGTCGTCAGAAGCCCGAAAATCTGACAACCAGTCTCACTATTGGAGTATCTTATTACCCAGTAGCTGGGTTGTGGAGGTCAGATACGCAGTCGCTCCATGTAAAATACTGGTATTCAGCAGTATCCGGTTAGACTGGAAGCCGACCCCAACATAGTTGGGAAAAGGCTAGGCAAATGATGATGGTAGGCCATAACCTGAATTAGGACATAGGATATTTTGAAGTGAAAACTGCTTTAGGCGAGTTGGGCATTTTTTTTAAATGGGAAATAACTATTGAACTCGCGCCACTGTTACCGTAATCGACACCGCTTCGGATGTGTTCGGCTGTCCTCGGGATGTACTCGGTTTTAATGCATTCCCGATACGTCAGTGAGTGATGGCAAAGTATTCTGTTTGTGTTTTGTTTATATGACGATTCAAAAAATACACAAGTAATTGTTCAAGTTTTCACTTCTGTCGGCACTCCCGGTGTGCCACTGTTTTTTTTTTTAAATTAAATTGTTGGTTACTTTTACTAAGTTTTTTAGTTAAAGTTAGTTTACTAACAATGAATGAGCAGTTGTAATAACAGTTACATCACTCTCGGTTACCTAACTACTACTAAAGTAGAGTTATGTCTGTGGGCACCAGAGCGAGACAGCAATACAGGTGTTTGTAATCCAAGTTAGTGTTAATGATCTCTTTTCAATAACAAATGTAGCGGGTAAAGTCGGGGTAATTAATTAAATCAAAGAAAATAAAGGACACCATTCAAGTGTCGAACATTTTATAAGTACATTTTATCCCGATGAGTCGTACTCAGCGCTTCTCCTCCACTTTTATTATGCGCACAGCCAAAGTGTGGAACTCTCTGCCGGCATCTGTGTTCCCTCCCACATTTAACCCGTCTGCCTTCAAATCAAGAGTGAACAGGCATCTTCTGGGCACGCTCGTTCCATCATAGACCTCATCTATCGCTTTCCATCAGGCGTGATCGGGGTCAAGAGCGCGCCCATTTAGCAATGAAAAAAAATAAAAGTACTCAGAAAAAAAAGCAGCATCATCATCTGCCTAGCCTTTTCCCAACTATGTTGGAGTCGGCTTCTAACCTAACCAGATGCAGCTGAATACCAGTATTTTACATGGAGCGACTGCCTATCTGACCTTCACAACCCAGTTACTGGGTAATACGATACCCCTTGGTAAGATTGGTTGTCAGACTTTCGGGCTACTGACGATCCGTAACGACTGTCAAAGATCCATGAATGACAGCCGGGACCAATGGCTTAACGTGCTTTCCGAGTCACGAAGGGGTCTTGGTATGTGAAGAGAGACACGAGTTTCAGTAATGAATTACGCGACCAAGAAGAGAAGATTAATAGATAATAATATGTAGATTAGTATACAGGGTGAATTTGAATTCATGGGCATCCATTTAAGAGGTCATTGTAATCATCATTTTGAAAAACTTTTACTATGGGACCAAACCTGAAATCGTGAAAAAAAATCAGCTCTTCCCTACATTTTGACGAGTTATGTGAACATAAATGGAAGGAACAGCTGATTTTTTCGCGATTTTATTTTAGTCCCATAGTAAAAGTTGTTCATAATGATGATTACAATGGATTACAATGACCCCTTAAAAGGATGCCTATGAATTCAATTTCATCCTGTATTTTCTTCAACATTTGATTCAACATTTTACAACAGGCGTCTTTGTAGATGGCAAGCTAACCAGGCGTTTACTACACCTGGACAGGAATGGCCTGCGCCTGGTGACGGGGACTATCACGGGACCCTGCTCAATAAACAAACACTTCCACACAAAAGGCATGACGGACAGTCCCCTATGCAGGGCTTGCATGGAGGCTGAAGAAACCGTTGCGTATGTGCTCTTTCAATGCGCAGGCGTCACCCAGATCAGGACGAAACCCTTGGGACACCCATATTTAACACAGATGTTCTAAACAGGCCAGCATAGCTATTCACAACCTTACGACAGGCTATCGTATCGAAAACGACACATTTCGATAACCTGATTTGACTTGCCCCGACAGCAAATAGCTGTTGGAAGAATAGCGGCCGTCTATTTGATTTAAACTGACAAAATTTTCGGATTTTGGACTTGTGAACAGCGTTGAGAAGACTCCTACAATAACATTGATTGATGTTCGATACGATACGGAAGCGTATCGAGTGTTTGTGAATTGAAGGAGACGTAGTCAACTTCTGGAGGGAGGTGGGCTGGTTGGAATAACCACCGACGGCCGCCATGACCCACGCACAATGGTCCATTTGAAGGAGTAAGTGCGGAAACCAAACCCATAACATAGAACCATTTATTGTACCTATGTTAAGACGCTACCTCGAAAATCTAAAATCCTCGAAAACCAACTAAGCGAGTGAAAGTGATGCAATTACTTTAAAAACGCAAATGAAGAGTGATGGCTGTAATGTGCGCGCGCTCGGAATAAAACGACGAATGTGCCATAACGAATTTACTCCTTTTTTAACTAAATTAATTAATTAAATGTAAAACTACTTTGAGTAAACTTTTATATTATAATTCTCTATGTTTTAAAGTAAATTCCATTGAATAACTCTTAAGCGTTACGCCGTGATGTCGAAAAAAGTAAAAAAATAGATATAACTTTGGAATTTTTCTGTATCGAGAAAAATTCATTGAATCGTGTATTCCTTTTACATGATGCGAGGCCAAAGAGTCAAAAAACATATACCAAAATGTTAAATCCCTATTCTACATACTTAACAAGTTACACGAAATAGAAAAACCTTCCAGTTTTTCGCCTCGGGGGGCATTTTCGGTGGGGATTTGTGGAATAAGTATTTTTTTGATTCTAAGGGGGATTCTCAGGGGGGAATTATAGACTTTTTTTATAGATTCCACTTATCCCCCTCAGGGGGGATTTTAAGGATGGATTTGTGGAATAAGCCTCCTTATATATGATAAGTCATATAATCATTTGTTTTGCAAATTAATAAAAATAGCGCCTGTTCTAAGGAACAGGCGCTCTTTTTATTAATTTTTGTCATATAAATGCCAATAATCTTTGCTAACGTAAGTCATTAAATCCACCGCTGTACTTTTTATAATAAGCATATTAATCTGGTTTATTCCCATCTCGGCACCCATGAATTTATTTATCTTGTCTACGAAAAATTCCCATTTCGGCACCCTCTCATGAATCATTTTAAGGTACACAAAAAGAAACATAAACACAGTATCAGTATAGTAAGTAAATCAACTTTATTATTTACTAGCTTTTGCCAGCGGCTTCGCTCGCGTAGAATTTGGTCTGCCACATTAAGTTACGTAACATTTTTTTTTAAATACTGATATTTTTTTAATGTACCTTCACATCGTACATCCCAGATTTCTAACTTCAAAATTAGTTTCCATACAATCTTTGAACTCCTATACCTAATATTTAGAGGGTATCTCTTGAGGGTGGAATTATCTGAATTCCTTTCTAAGTGCTCATTATTTTAAGCTATAATAGAACTCTGCAAATTTCAAAATGCTAAGTCCAGTGATTTCTTCATTAATCTTTACCTGTATGGTGTGTTTATAAAAAGTAGGCTTGAGATTATCCTATCCAGCACAAACGGATTACTAAACACTGACAACTAAACAGGTCGGACCAATGTTACTTGCATTTAATCACTACATAGTATAAAACAAAGAAGCTTTCTTTTTCCCTATGAATGCTTAAATTTTTTAAAACTACGCAACGGATTTTGCTGCGGTTTTTAGGGTTCCGTACCCAAAGGGTAAAACGGGACCCTATTACTAAGCCTCCGTCGTCTGTCTGTCTGTCTCCAGGCTGTATCTCATAAACCGTGATAGCTAGAAAGCTGATGACATGACAATAAAAATGCATAGAGATCACAACCATCAATGACGTCTGCCCTCACGCGTCTGCCCGCGTTCGGGTCGCGCACTCGGCCATGCCTCGTCATTGCTTGGATTGCATTGTTCGCCCCTCCCCCGCGACTGCGACGCCGCGTCGCGCTCCGCCCGTGCTGCGGCCGCCGCCGTGGCGTTAGGCGCTCTGTTCAAGTCAATCATATCGTGATAACTTTTAAACTATTCGGCCAAATTACTTAGTGTGAAAGACAAAGTTTATCTACATTAAATACTTAATGCGAGAAATGTATTCATTTTGATAAGAGTTTGATAATTATATACTAAAATATGTGCATTGTAAAATAGTACCATATTTAATTAGATTTATGGTTCACAATTTTGGTTGTTCTGGCTTGCACATAAAAGGTAGATATATGCTGTCGCGGACTTTTATTTAGATCTACTTAAGACAAATAATCCTGCGGTGCATCATCTTTATGTAACTCCATTGGTTTAGGCAGCGCTCGCCAAGATAGCTCTCAGATGGAAGATTTTTTTCCGACTTAATTGACACGTATCGTTAAAAAAAAAAAAAAAAAAAAAATTGCAAATTAAAAAAAAAAAAAAAAAACAAAGAAACATACATACAAACAAAGTGGCGAGCCACTAAAATAATGCCTCTTTCCCTGCTACTATGGCATTCACCCACACAACTAGTCTCCGTACCTAGTGGTATGGGTGAAAACCTGCATGAGACAAATAGCAGTTTCTCAGAGTCGCTATGCGAGTCCGCGAGGGAATAGATCAATAACCTTACTAGCTCACGTACATGTGTCGACCTATTTGGACTGTGCTCATATGGGGAAGCAAACCCGAGACACAATATCTTTACGAACAACTGGTCTTAACACCTAGCCTTTTTACAAAAGGCCTAACTCTCTCATAGGTTAAATTATACTCTTACACAATAACCTCTCAGTTTTGAACTCAGTTAATACCTATCAGTTAGTTATAATTGTAGCCTATGTGTTATTCTGATGAATAACCTACATTACTGTAAAGTTTCATCCAAATCCGTTCAGTAGTTTTTTCGTGAAAGAGTAACAAACATACATCCATCCTCACAAACTTTCGCATTTATAATATTAGTAGGATAGGATTAAATCATTTTTGTTTCTTTTTAAATTACCATTTTCACAGACAAGCCCTTGAATCGCTTTTTAGAGGCTCCATTATCTCTGCCTTGGCAGTAACATAACAAATTTTAAAATATATGAAAAATTCACGGTTCGTAGGAATAATTGTATTAAATTTTTGCAGCAATTATGTAAAAACATATTACAAAAATCAACAGTTATTATGTACAATTAACGTTTAATCAGTATAACTGGGACGTAGGCAAAAGGGCGTCCATACTTTGAGAACTTTCATACTGGTACTAAATGATACGAGTAGGCTTGATTACGCGTTCACTGTACAGTCATAGCAATTAGCTGATCCCCCTTTGCAATTATTTTATATTTTATTTACTTCGCTCAAATAAATAAAATATAAAATAATTGCAAAGGGGGTCAGCTAATTGCTATAACTCGCTGTACATTCATTTTCAGTCTTAATTATCACATAAATCGGAATTGTATAATTTTATACCTACATAATAGGTAAAAATTCTAAATATAAAAAAAATATTAGTCTTAAAAATATCGTAAATAATAAAATTACCGCAAGTTGTTACTCTTCATACAAAAAACAAACTAATAAAAAAAATATTACACTAATCAACAGTTGTAAATAGACTATTTTTTAATTTTCTATATCACAGAGAAATCAACATTGTACATAATTTTCTTACAATAATAGCAATAATTTTGAACATTACTTATCTATATATATAAAAATGAAACCCGTTTTCCGTTGTCACGACATAACATGAAAACGGCTGGACCGATTTCGATGAAATTTGGTATAGAGATAGTTTGAGTCCCGGGAAAGGACATAGGATAGTTTTTATCCCGATATTCCCACGGGATCGACATTTACGCGGGTGAAACCGCGGGGCGCAGCTAGTCAAAAATAAATAAAATTACAGTTACTTTGTCGTCGTCCACGAAACAAATATGGCAATTATTGCAGACAGTTGTTCTATGCAGCTTTTTAAATTTATCGAACCATTTTCATAATTTGCTACAATTTGGTTGATTTCGGCATGGGACTTTACGTATTTCTCTTTTTTCTTGGAAATAGGAATGTTACACTTGAAAAATTTGATCATTTTAAATGCAAACCACCTTGTATCATGTTTCACGACACTTAAATATTTGATTAAAGTAGGTCTTTTGCCGACACGCCTATTTAAACTCCCATTCCAACCTTCTACGCTATTGGTGGTGCGGTGTCTCTCGCCGTAACAACACCATTTAGCCATCCATTCTCTTGCTTCATTTGGAGGTCCATTTTCACACACGTCTGAGACACAATTGATTTTCTATTGTTTCGTCGCCGATAGGCGACGCGCGGAGCTTGGCCCGTATTAGGATACCTAACACATCTGCTACACTTCTAGAACCTAGGTCACCTTTTATTTTAGACTTAGATATTATTAATAATTAAGAAGATCCGGGTCCAAAAATCAACAGATTGTTATCCACAACAAAATCTAATACGATTGTAAAAAAAAACCTTATAAGAATCTATTTCATTAAAAAAAACCGGTCAAGTGCGAGTCGGACTCGCCCACCGAGGTTTCATACAAATTTGTATGTGAGTATACATATAACACAGGATTTTTTTTTATTGTAATGTTGCTACTTCAGATTTTTTCCTTTACTAGTCAATTTTTATAAGCTTATGTAAAGTTCTTTTTATTATTTAAAGGTTATCCTTAATTAATTAATGTGTATCTTGCCCGTCCTAACCTATGGTGCTCAGACCTGGTCACTCACCGAGTCGCAAAAGTTCCGCCTTGGCGTTTGCCAAAGAGCAATGGAGCGCAGCATCCTGGGTGTAAAAAGACAGGACAAAATTCGAAACACCATGCTGCGTTCCAAAACGGGTATAATAGACGTAGGCAAGAAAGCTGCCAGACTCAAGTGGGACTGGGCGGGTCACATCAGCCGCATGCAGGATAACCGCTGGGCAAAAGTTTCCACACAATGGGTGCCTGAAGATGGACGGCGCCGCCGAGGTCGGCCCAGAAAGCGGTGGCGAGATGACCTGGACGCGTACCGCGAGGGCTGGTTTGAGGTGGCGCGGGAAAGGAGTTCCTGGAAGGACTTGGGGGAGGCCTTTGCCCAGCAGTGGGACAGTACAGGCTAAAAAAAAAAAAAAAATCCTTAATTAACAAAAATAACAAAATTAAATCCTAACTTAATTAAAACTATACACAAACTAAAATATAGCGTCGAAAAATTCATCCGCATCGCTGTCGACTGGTAATGTACCCAAGAGACTGGCGGCTTCCTTTACTTGTGGAGCATTACATTACTTCTTGCCAAATTTCATGATTCTAGGTCAACGGGAAGTACCCTCTAAGTTTTGATTCGATTACGAGTGTCAAAATATGCGGCATAAACGGAACATAAACGCCCGTATCTTTTGATTGCGTTGACGTAGAAGTTTAATTTTTTCACTGCTTCAAAGGATTGCAGCCCTGAGTATTTTATATTAATTTCAATATGATAACTCCATGTGTTCCTTTGAAAAAGGGTCTTGACAGACGGACAACGAATAAGGGTTCAGTTTTTCCTTTTGAGTTACGGAACCCTAAAAATATGGCTTCTTGGCATTGACGTACTATAACCGGTCCAAATACCACTATATTATATTATATATTTCGATAAAAACATGGTCCTGACGTTGTTAGATTATAATTAATTATGACAGATTCTCAAAAAGAGGTTTTTTTTTCTTTATTTGTGTAGGTAGGTATAGGGGCTTTTACGCAAAGCGTATGCCAATCAGATCGTATCCTAAACAATTGTACAGACGCCAGCACATCAAGCTATATGAAACTGTCAAATTTTCGCAATCAACAATGGGTAAAGTTGTATGGGCCCCGTACCCAAAAAAAAAGATGACTATAGCATTATGAGCTATATCGGTATTCGTTGCCCTCATAGAGTAGTTTAATTAATCCTAAGACAGCATGTCTGAATTCACTTGGAGAAAAAAGTTATTTAAGGAAGTTAAATTGGTTTTGAGAAGAAGGTACCCAGAGACAAGGTTAATTGTAGCATTATGAACTATGTCGGTATTTGTTGACCTCATGGAGTAGTTTAATTAATCCTAAGACAGCATGTCTGAATTCACTTTAAGAAAAAAGATATTTAAGGAAGTTAAATTGGTTTTGAGAAGACGGTACCTACCCAGAGACAAGGTTAATTGTAGCATTATGAACTATGTCGGAATTTGTTGACCCCATGGAGTAGTTTAATTAATCCTAAGACAGCATGCCTAAATTCACTTGGAGAAAAAAGATATTTAAGGATGTTAAATTGTTTTAATAAAATAATAGGAAAGTTCATTATCTTTATTCATTATTGTAATTACCATACTTATATTGGTTCTTATTCAATACTAGCTGACCCGGCAAACTTCGTACCGCCTTTATGTTTTAATAGCTATTCTGCTATTCCGGGCAGAGATTATGAGCTGTGTCGGTATTCGTTGCCCTCATGGAGTAGTTTAATTAATCCTTAGTCAGCATGTCTGCTGGCAACCGACAATGCAGCATAAAATGAGATACAAAAAAGAAATAAAAACAAAACACAATACAAGTTCTAAATCAATTTTAATTCATTTATAATCAAGTTCTGTTAATTTTCTAAATCGCTGGAGCCTTATTGAACACGTTCCGTGATCCATTGTAGAATAATCCACACGCTAACAATATTGTCGAAATAATAGAAGACAGAATTAACGTTTCCAACAGGTTTAGTGACTAATTTATGTTGTGGACTGTAATATCAACCGCCAAAGGGTACGTTTCACAGCGATGGAAGAAAGCGATGTACCATTTCCTAGCCTCAACGAGGACGAAATTATCTTGTTTAGTTTAGGCACATACCAATAAAATTAAAACTCGCAAAATCATACGTATCAGAGCATTCGCGAAGAGGCATGTAGGTACCCTATAGAGGTATGCGTAGAACCAAGTCCTAATATGAGATATGGCGCAAGTGATTGACTGTCGAGTAATTATTATTTAGTAAGATTATTGTAAAAATGGAAAATTATGCCTGTGAGACCTGCTGGTGAAGTATGTTTAAATATAATCATTTTCAAACGGTTGATTGACGTAGTTTTTTTTTGTGCATACCCTGTCTGAAATCTCTGTGCACGCCACTGCATGATTGCGACCCTCGTGTGTGCCGGGAAAATTAAACATATTAACAACGAGGTTGTTAAACGTGGAATGTGGACTCAGCGATCATTGTGCCGACAGTCGTGACAGCCTATGGATTAATCGCCAAAAACGTCTACTAGCACCTGAGGAGGCTCTCGTTGGGCAGCTGGATCAAGGACTTGATTCAGAAAGTGGAACTTCTCGACACGACCCACATTATTAGGAGGTTCTTCTCTCTGGAGCCCTGATTGCCGATAGCTTGGACCTGTACCCGATACCGGTGGGCTACAACTTTTTTTTATTTTTAAATGTTTTTATGTTCTAATATTTAAAAATATAATTTGTATAAACATGTATAACGAAATAAAGGAGTTAAAATAATAATTAATGAGAATAAATAACGTTCTATTCTTTTATTTTATTATATTTAATAAAACAATTTAACTTCCTTAAATATCTTTTTTCGCCAAGTGAATCCAGACATGCTGTCTTAGGATTAATTAAACTACTCCATGAGGTCAACAAATACCGACATAGTTCATAATGCTACAATTAACCTTGTCTCTGGGTACCGTTTTCTCAAAACCAATTGAACTTCCTTAAATATCTTTTTTCTCCAAGTGAATTCAGACATGCTGTCTTAGGATTAATTAAACTACTCCATGAGGTCAACAAATACCGACATAGTCCATAATGCTACAATTAACTTTGTCTCTGGGTACGGTCTTACTCGTTCTCCTTTGAACTTTATGTTTTTGCGATAAACTTGAAAATTTATTAATCTGTCAAGCGCCGCTAATGAGACAAAAATTGATTTTCTATTGTTTCGTCGCCGATCGGCGAACCGCGCCACTTGACCGGTTGAAGAAATTGGATACTTTCACAGGACGTGGGCCATGAATTTGAACAGACCCTTCGCATCGTCGCCTTTTGGTTGGGATAGAATTGTATGGAACATGCCTACATCAGTTCTGTTCAAATTCAGGAACCTTACTAAATTATTTCTACTGGACTCACATTGGACACATTCCATCAATAAATGTTGCAGGTCCTCGACAGCTCCACATTCCTCAAAGAGAAGTTTGTAGGGACCAGGATTAATACAGATCAACGATTGCTTGCACTGGCTATAATTCCGATCCAACCTGTCCCTTGCTGCCCTCTCGAAGCGACGCCGAGCCCCTAAGCCGAGGTCCGTACAGTAGCGCGCATTGCATATAGGCATATAAGCAGTGCCTACCTCGATATATCAACATAAGCCTGTCAATTACATTTTAGTGTGTGTGTGCCCCACAATTAAGAAACTCACTAAATTATCATACCTAACGAAAAACAAAATCTGCATACAAACACGCGCGGCAGTAGGCAGTCGCCGGACGGCCTACTCGGCTCCCGTACTATGCGCACATTGTCATTGGTCTTTACTCGTTCAAGTTAATACGACAAAATTAAAAATACGTACGTCTCACGCGTAATACCATGACGTTCGACCTTCGCAATTTATCACCCTTAAGTAGGCATGCCTACTCAAATAACCACACTTTTGACCTCACTTTTTTTTTTTATTAGTGACCGCGTTTGCTTAGACTAGACCCGGCCTAGTGCCTACTTATTCTGAAAACCAATGCACTGGGTCCGTACCCCCCAGGAGGTCCCTTAGCGTGTAGTCGCTTAGTTTTTAAGTTTTTTAAGCCCTGCCTGCCCTGCCTGCCTGGAGGCCTTAATTTATTGAGGCATCCACAGGCAAGCCCGGCTAAGCAGACGACAACCTCAAAGCGCAACTGCTAGACGAGATTTCAAAAAAAAAAAAATTGCTCTGACTAGACAGCGTAATACACTATTATTAGCAATGGTTTTCATTTTGACAGTTCAACGACATTCATTGCGTTATTTACGTTGTTGAGTAGACTAATTTTATAACTAGCAGCGCCCCGCGGTTTCACCCGCATAAGTTTCGATAAAAGATATCGGGATAAAAACTATCCTATGTCCTTTCCCGGGACTCAAACTATCTCTACACCAAAGTTCATCTAAATCGGTTCAGCGGTTTAAACGTGAAGAGGTAACAGACAGACAGACAGACATATTTTCGCATTTATAATATTAGTATGGATATACATCTAGTGTGGATGTGTTAATAAAGATATCGAATTTGGTCGTGCGTCAGTAAGATGATCAATTATCGCGAACTAACCCGATATTTATTAGCACTAACTAATAAGTCATTTCGATAGAGACTGCGTATAAATATCATCGTTTTTTAATGTAAATGGGTAGCAAAAAACCTATGGCTCCCTCTGATTAAGTATTGCAAAAAAATATATACAGGGTGAATGTTTCATGTGGGCGTGGATGGCCAAATCCGAAACTATAAGGGCTAGCGAAAAGTACTCAAAGGAGTCGCGGGCTCGATTTTGATGAAAACTAAAACTGCATCATTGGATTTTTGAAAAATCAAATATTTCTAGCCAGGAATCGAACCTGTTGATTTTGAAAAAAAAAATACACTGTATTATTACACCATTCGATAGTGTCGCTAATAAGGATCGAATTCTGGGAAGTGATGACATACGGAAAACTAAGACGGACGGACGGACTATATGTTTGTTACTGCTTAACGCTCAAACGGCTGGTCCAATTTTGATAATATTTTGTATGGAGGTAGCTGACACCATAGATTAACATACAGGCTACTTTTTATCTCGATATTCCCACGGGATCGAAACTTATGCGGGAAAAACCGTGGGGCGCAGCTAGTAATATTAAAAAGACGTAGTTTTTTTGTAAGTTTGTATGTAGGGGTTATCTAATTTCTGAAACTATCAGTCAGATTTGATAATTTTTTTTTTTATATTTTGATGTCTCAAAAGAATTCTAAGCGAAAATGAAGTAAGAACGCGTGCAGGCGATGCGAGGAATTTCACGCAGACGAAGTCGCGGGCAGAAGCTTGTAGATAGACATAGATTTATAACCTCAATATAATTAGGTTTAATAAAATAAAATACTCTTTATTATATACACCATATAAATTACAGACATAAATATAGAAACTTTACAATGGGTGACACAATGGGTGGTAAATACTTTATTTCCAAAAAAACAAATTTAGGATTACTAGTAGATATTTTAGGTAAGCAAAACATTTTTAATTGGTGGGAACTGACCTAAGTAGAAAAGGTTGTCAGTAAAAACAATAAAATTTATGTTTTTTTTTTTGTTGTTTTTGTTAAGACGACACCGACCGCCAGTGGCGCCCTCTTCGTTTGTTTGGTTATTTCTTTTATTTTAGAATGAAAATGCAGAAAATAAGCATGTTACGTTGTGCTTCACAAGATTATACGTTATTTATCTATTTACACATAAATTATATGTATTTTTAAATTTTAGAATATAAAAGAAATATAAAAACATTTAAAAATATAAAAAATAGTAGCCCACCGGTAGCTTGGACCCTCCTGACAATGCGAGCCGTGTCCAGAAGTACTGCTTTCTGAATCAAGCCCTTGATCCAGCTGCCCAACGAGAGCCTCCTCAGGTGTTGGTCGTGGCTCTTGGCTATCAATCCATTGGCTGTATTATTATTACAAACGGTCTACTTGAGAACCGCGTCTTACTTATATTTGTCGGTTAAAAATATTTTTCTGTTGACAGAAATAAAGTAAAAATTATAAGTTTTTTTTTTTTGTTTTTGAAGTAGAAACTTCTTTAGGCCGCGTTGGGCATTTTTTGAGATAGTAAAAAACCATTGAACTCACGACACTGTTACCGACACCGCGCTACATTCGGATGTGTTCGGCTGTCCTCGGGATGTGAGTACATCCCGAGGACAGCCGAACACATCCCGAAAAAAAATTACAACCGAAATGGAAATACATTAAAACCGAGTGGTTTTAATGTATTTCCGATATGTCAGTGAGTGATGGCAAAGAATTCCGTTTGTGTTTTGTTTATATGACGATTCAAAAAATACACACGTAATTGTTCAAGTTTTCACTTCTGTCGGCACTCCCGTAGTGCCACTGCTTTTTTTGTCATGTCCTTGCAAAAGTCCCTAATAATAGTCTTTTTAGGGTTCCGTAGCCAAATGGCAAAAAACGGAACCCTTATGGATTCGTCATGTCTGTGTGTCCGTCCGTCCGTATGTCACAGCCACTTTTTTCCGAAACTATAAGAACTATACTGTTGAAACTTGGTAAGTAGATGTATTCTGTGAACCGCAGTAAGATTTTCACACAAAAATAGAAAAAAAACAATAAATTTTGGGGTTCCCCATACTTACAACTGAAACTCCAAAAATTTTTTTTCATCAAACCTGTACGTGTGGGGTATCTATGGATAGGTCTTTAAAAATGATATTGAGGTTTCTAATATCATTTTTTTCTTAACTGAATAGTTTGCGCGAGAGACACTTCCAAAGTGGTAAAATGTGTCCCCCCCCCCCCCCTCTAACTTCTAAAATAAGAGAATGATAAAATTAAAAAAATATATATAATGTACATTACCATGTAAACTTCCACCGAAAATTGGTTTGAACGAGATCTAGTAAGTAGTTTTTTTTTAATACGTCATAAATCGAAAACCGCAATTTACCTTTCACAAAGTTACAACGAACTACAAGAACTTGTATATTATGTTACTTGCTGCTACGGAACCCTTCATGGGCGAGTCCGACTCGCACTTGGCCGGTTTTTTTTTTACTTATATCCTTACGTAAGTCCTTTTAAATATCCACCCTAAACATTAACTTCATACATTCATATTTTTCTCTTCTTGTTCTCACACACTACTGTCTACCTTTCTTTTTTTACTTTTGCTTTCGCAGGTCTGCTGGAAGAAATTTCTTAAGAAATAAGCCTTTGTACTCAAATTGTAATTATGACATATCCTTATGTATTTTACTGTGTGTATATAAATAATAAAATAAATAACCCTGTATTGAAATATTTTCTTTTTCTTTTTCAGAATTAAACCACACATGTAGCACGACTTCCCCTTCGTCCACTACCGACCACGCACGACCACGCACGACCACGCACGACCACGCACGACCATGACACGGCTAACTGTGGGCCAGACGGCCCGCAACCGGCTGTTCGGTTTGGCTCCGACCCCTGATAGAAGAGTGCCACTCAGCATGCTGATCTCTCAGCAGAAGAAATTGAGCTGCGGTATGTAGCTTTTATTTTTATTATTGAGTATTTTTTCACATGTTTTCCTTTAAAATTATATCTGTAGGTAGTAGATTCGTTTTTTGGCCAAAGATTTTTTTTTTTTATTAATGTTCTAGAAGTACCTATATCGCACAGTTTAAATGATAAAATACTAAAAACCACAGAAGCCTTTGGCTTTTATGATTATTTTCTTTGAACACTAAGGGATGTGATTGAAAAAAAAAAATTAAAATCGGTCATAACTTTTGAACCGTAAAAAAATTCACTGACATTCTCAGGGTTAAAAAGTTTGGAAATGACCTTGCACACGCCCCTATTCGATTTGATCCATACTTCCAGGGACACCCTGTATATGGCTAGTGAGAATTAGAATAACCATTCTTCTGGGCGTCTTTTAACAGCCATTTCTGGACGTTTTGTAGGATTCCGTACCTCGAAAGGAAAAAAACGGAACCCTTATAGGATCACTTTGTTGTCCGTCCGTCCGTCTGTCTGTCCCTCAAGACCCTTTTTCTCAGGAACGCGTAGAGGTATCAAGCTGGAATTTATATCAAATACTCAGGTCTACTGTCTCTTGGAGCTGTGAAAAAATCAAACTTTTAAGCCAACGCAAGCAAAAGATACAGCCGTTTATGCCGCAATTTTCGACACTCGCAAGGGAATCAAAACCTACAGGGTACTTCCCGCGAACTCAGAATCTTGAAATTTGGTACTAAGCCAACGTCTTATAGCACAGATAAAGGAAAAATTGCGAAAACCGTAAATTTTTTGTTACATTATTTAATAAAAATATTTTAAACAGGTTTGTACGGAACAGGTTCGCAGTTGGCCGGTTTTTTATTTTATTTATATCTAATCGTCTGCACTGGTTGACGCCATCACGTCAACGCCGGCTTTCGCTGGAGCTCTAGCTGTCTCGTATAGGGTCTCAGCATTATGCTGAGCGATAGCCGTTTTGCGTGGATATGACGCATTTTTTTCCCCCAAATTGTTAAGTATTTTTGTTTTGTGTTTATGTTCTTTTTATGCGTCATCGTCATGTTTACCGCAAATAAACGTACTTATTTCCTTTCTTCTTTCTTTCCGTTAGATACATAATAAGAAAACAAAAACTTTTATTTTTTATGATGCGTGAAGGTAAGTACGGCTATCGACTTTTGTCGCTGACTGTACAGACGCCAGCACATCAAACTACTACAATCTGTCAAATTTCTTTAATCGATTTCAACTTTATCGCTAAAGTATAAGGTTCAAAGTTGATTGGGAAAATTTGTCAGTTTCGGGGTCGGATGTAAAGATGGTCACCCTTCCACGGACCAACCGCTTCAAGCGTAGCTTAACCTGATCGATGGACCTCTATATATTTAAAAAAAACACAGGCACTTTTAAAAAATACACTGTGTTGTAAATTCTTAGGAATACACAAGTCTATGCGTATTCCAAGTAATATGACTAACTTACGTCAAGCCCATGTTAAGCAACATAATCTGCGGTCAAAAACGAGATGGTCGGCCTTGCATGTAGGTATTTCCGAAAATTATCTCAGAGGTTAACATAACCTAAATTACTATCTAATAATATCTACATTTTGGAAAGTTAAGCGGTGATGACCGAGGTTATGAAAGTGATGGGTGGCATTTAACGGTTTGGTGTTCGTTGACATTGTGAACGCAGTTTTGTATATTAAAAAGTTTGGTGTTGTAACTTTTGTTGACATTGTGAATGCAGTTTTGTATATTAAAATAGCATCACGCCTGTATAAGCCAAAGGGGTTGGCAGAGGTACCTATAAAGTAATACCTACCCATAATTTGTCAGCCATATTTAAGTCCCATATAATAGGGAGCAGTGTTGCCAGACGAAAAAAAAATAAAAAAAAAGACGGGTTGCACTCCGGGAATGCCGGCAGAAGTGAAAACTTGAATATTAACGTTAAAATAAATCAATTATTAATTGAATTAATATAACTCATTTTTTTTTCACTACTTCTGCGTCACTTTTTTCATTAATAGATGCACTTTGTTCAATTTTCATATTTTAAACACTTTATACACGAATTTTACGAATACACAGTAGTGTGGCTACTACACAGACGGTCGAGCCATCAGCTGTCCATCCATCCATCCATACATCCACATCCACATCCACATCCACATCCACATCCACATCCACATCCACCATGCACCATCCACATCCACCATCCACCATCCACCATCCACCATCCACCATCCACCATCCACCATCCACCATACACATCCACCATCCACCATCCACATCCACATCCACCATCCACCTTCCACATCCACCATCCACCATCTACCATACACATCCACCATCCACCATCCACCATCCACCCATCCACCCATCCACCATCCACCAATCCACCATCCACCATCCATTATCCACCATCCACCATCCATTCATCCATTGTCGTGTGTCACTTGGTTCGCTTCGGTTGGCGCCGCCGTAGAAAGAGAGGGGGATACTTAGTAGTTAGGAGTAGTAGTTCTTCCCTGTGTAGTCTCTCCTGACGGTCATGTGTCCTGACGCGATGTCCTGACGCGAGTTTAACATTTTTTACCCATTATAAAAAAGTGTGCAACGCCGCTAAAGAAGAAAAGACTTCAAAAAGAGGTATAAATTATTTCATCACCACTGCTCTCAAAACGGTGAAGAAAAACATCGTGAGAAAACCGGCATGTCCTAGAACCGAAAATTCAAGGACATATGTGACATTTACCAACCCGCACTGGGCCGCGTGGTGGATTACGGCCTACTCCCACTCCCGGCCTGTGTCCCAGCAGTGGGGATATTATAGGCTGATTACGTATGTATAAATATTAACCAATCAGCAAGGTTGTCTCACGTTTGACCTTGTAAAACATTTTAAAAGAGTAACGGTGGAGTTTCTTGATCATTCTTCTCCATACGAACAATACCTTTTGGAAGGGGCGACTAGAATCAATTCTATTTTATTGTAATTTTTGACGTTCAAAAGTACCTTTAATATGCCTATTTGAAATAAATGATTTGACTTTGACTTTTCATCCATCTTCCATCTATATATATAAAATTCAAAGTCCTGACTGACTGATATATCAACGCACAGCCTAAACCGCTGGTCCTCGAGTCATGAAAAGAGGCTGTGTTCTTTGTGAAGAGTAGGTATCCACTAAGAAAGGGCTTGTCGAAATTCCACCCCTTTTTTTGTGGATGGGAAATCATCAAATGACCCCTCACGCTCTGGGTGGAGCGGAAGGGAATGTCAGACACTTACTGACTACAACCCACCCGTGTTCCTTCCTTAGCCCTTTATGTTCCGGGGTAGCGGTAACCCTTTCGGACAATCCCGCTGGCCCGGCAGGCTTCGGCCCTAACAGGCCCCTTCCTTTATGCTGACATCTCTTTGAGGCGCGCGTGGAACACATACGCGTCGTCCGGCACGGGCCTGGTTCCACCCCTAAGAGGGTGAATGGGGGGAGGGCGAAATTTCACGCGGACGAAGTCGCGGGCAGAAGCTAGTTTATGTTTGAAATTAATACCATTACCTAACTTTTTTTGTAGCTTCTGCGGTTGGTTTAAAGTTGTCAGGTTGACATCATTGTATGCTTGCTGGATTGTGTCAAATCACGGTATTCAAGGATGATTAGTAATAATTATAGACTATTAAAGAACCGGAGTTACCGACATAGCTTGCAGAGTAAGCAAACTGAAGTGGCAGTGGGTTGGCCATGTTTGTCGAAGGACCGATGGCCGAGGACCGATGGTCGGCTAGCGTAGCGTGGGACGCCCCCCAGTTAGACGGACCGACGACCTAAAGAAGGTGGCTGGGACAAATTGGATGCAGAAGACGTAGGAAGGAATGTTGTAGCGCAGCCTAGGAGAGGCCTATGTCCAGGAGTGGACTGCGATAGACTGAGTTAATTGCTTTATTTATTAGAGAATCCCATCCATACTAATATCATAAATTCGAAAGTAACTCTGTCTGTCTGTCTGTATGTTACCTTTTCACGCCTAAACCGTTAAACCGATTTAGATGAAATTTGGTATAGAGAAAGTTTGAGTTCCGGGAAAGGACATAGGATACTTTTTATCCCGATATTCCCGCGGGATCGAGACTTATGCGGGTGAAACCGCGGGGCGCAGCTAGTCTTGATATAAAGAAAAGAAAGAAGAAAGAAAATGCATTTTATTTAGAACAGACTAAAAGACACACAATACACCAGATAAATACTCGTACGTACATCAGATATACCTAAAACAAAAATAAAGATAATAATAAAAAAGTGCAAAGTCCGATGTAAGTAATTAGCAGAAAAGGGTGCCTCACGGCTGCGCCAAAAAGGCCCAGTTCAGCAAAAATTCCAGACAACTAGATCCTGACGCTGGTTTTCAACTGGACCTGCCCCCTTATTCACAAACACTCGATATGCTTCCGTATCGTATCGAACATTAATCATTGTTATCGTAGGAGTCTTCTAAACGCTGTTCACAAGTCCAAAACCCGAAAATTTTGTCAGTTTAAATCAAATAGATGCCCGCTATTCTTCCAACAGCTATTTGCTGTTGAGGGGAAGTCAAATCAGGTTATCGAAATGTCAGGTTTTCGATACGATAGCCTGTCGTACGGTTGTGAATCAGGGCTCTGATATGACTTGGGCATATTCTGATGTAGACTTTATATGAGATACAAACGGCTTGACACACCGACCGAGGTTAGACACCCAGACGCTCCAAATAAAAATGCATCCGCCTAGACTGGAAGGCTTAACACCTTCCTTATAAGACGAACGCGAATTGAAATGAAATATTTAATTCAAATAAACCTACATGGGCACTTATGAAACGTCAGAAGCTAGGTGCACGGTTCCAATTGGTCGTTTCCTATGGAGAAGAGCCGGCGAGAGACTCCACGGTTACTCTTTTAAAAATAATTGGCTGTTACAATGTTCCCTACAAAATGGTTGAGCTGGATGGTGCTGATCCATGCGTCATGTTCGTGAACGGACGCCGTCGGTTGAGACTGGTCATCTCTTAACTGCCAAGGCTTATTTTTAATCTTATTTCTTGTATTGTTTCTTCATTTGTGTTTTTTTACATTGTTCTCACATATAGAAGCAACAAAAATAATGTACCCAGGATTTTGTAATATCTTGATTTAAAAAGAGTGTCCATGGAGTTTCTTGCCCGTTCTTCTCCATAGAGATCTACGCTATGGAATGGGCAACTAGCTTCAACTTTCTGACCAACTGACCGACTACTTAATTTTGACAATTCAAAAGTGCCTGTAATGGTTTAATTGAAATAAATGCTTTGAGTTTGAGTTTATGGGAGGGAGGGACTTGTGGCTAAGTAATAACAGCCGCACGGGTCGATCGATCAGGTTAAGCTACGCTTGCCACGGTTGGTTCGTAGATGGGTGGCCATCTTTACATACCAAGACCCCTCCGTGCCTTGGAAATCACGTTTACTCGTTGGTCCTGACTGTCATTCGGGTATCTTTGACAGTCGTTACTCGTCAAAAGCCCGTAAGTTTGACAATCAGTCTTACCAAGGGGTATCGTATTACCCAGTAACTGGGTTGTGGAGGTCAGATAGGCAGTCGTTCCATGTAAAATACTGGTATTCAGCCGCATCAGGTTAGACTGGAAGCCGACCACAACATAGTTGGGAAAAGGCAGGCAGACCATGATGGTGAATAGATACGGAAAGACAGTAGTACTGTCTTCTAGTACTGCGTTCTAGTACTGTATTCTAGTACTCAAACTCAAACTCAAAGCATTTATTTCAATTAAACCATTTACAGGCACTTTTGAATTGTCAAGAAGTCAGTCAGTCAGAAAAAATGAAGCTAGTTGCCCATTCCAAAGCGTAGGTACCTATGGAGAAGAACGGGCAAGAAACTCCATGGACACTACATGGGTACTGTCATCAAACAGAAAATGGTCAACAAATCGAAGCATCTACATATGTGTCTACAAGGCCTATAACGTTAGGCACAGTGGCGTAACTATACCGTTTGGGGCCCGTGGCAAATTCAAGGGATTTGGCCCTCCCTCAATGAAAAGAAGCTCAACCAACGTTATAGTTTTTTATTTTTGAAGTGAAACTTCTTTACGCACGCTTGACTTGGGGAGTAAGCTGGCGAACGCGTGACGTACGCGTTACAAAAAGTGTGATCGGGCAAGGCGAACGGGAGTTGAGTGGGGGATATAAGCAAGAGAAAGCAGTGCGCGTGCACATTTTCTTTCTCTCTTCCTCTCATAGCCAAATACGTTTGATTTTTCACTTCAGTCGTGTGGTCATAAGCACACTCGGTTTTTTTATAGCACTTCTCCCGCGACTTCTTCCGCGTACATTTCATGTTTTCCCCTACAAAATTTAACACCTGACTGCTTCTGTCCTTGTGTTAGGATCCTTCTGTGCTCAAGGACTTCTCGGGCCGGGGCCCCCCTCTGACTGGAGGCCCGTGGCATTTTGCCCCAATGCCACCCTATACAGGGTGTTACGGAAAGGGTATATCAATTCACACGGGTTGAAGAGTGTATCTGGTCTAGAATCTCTGTACGAAATTTCAGCTCAAAAGCAGTAACTTTGAAAATGCTTAATATTTTTTTATTTCGATAGTTTATTTAATTGAAATCATAACAAACGTGTCACCGCACTACGAGGGTCATTATCCATTATCTGTAGTGTGTCTGTGCGCCTAGTACACGTACATCACGCCGCCGCGCGCCAGTGCAGCGCCGTGATGTCGAAATAAAAAAATATTAAGCATTTTCAAAGTTAATGCTTTTGAGCTGAAATTTTGTATAGAGATTCTAGACCAGATTACACTCTTCAACCCGTTTGTATTGATATACCCTTTCCGTAACACCCTGTAGTTACTCCACTGTTTAGGCAGGTTGTCTTGTTTCTCTGTCTATCCTATTTCAGATTGGTGTCTTTATAATTATAGTCGTGCTAAGCTAACCTCGTACAAAATGAAATATAACTCGTACGATTTGTGCAATTTTTCCTTACAACACACTACCATCCGATTTTCGTAATATTAGCCAATGGTGCAAGTTACAAGAACTGATTAATATTCGTATTAAATGTTTATTTAGTAGGTACTAGCAGCACTCCGCGGTTTCACCCGCATAAGTGTCGATCCCGTGGGAATATCGGAATTAAAAGTATCCTATGTGTTATTCTGGTGTAACATAAGCTATGTTACTGTAAAGTTTGATCAAAATCCGTTCAGTAGTTTTTGCGTGAAAGAGTAACATACATCCATCCACCCATCCTCTCAAACTTTCGCGCTTATTTAATAATATTATTAATAGGATAATAGAATATAGTAGGAAGAAGTTTGTTGACTTTTTTGTTGATTGAGAAAATAATTATTATTATTATAAGCTTGGAGTATCTTGTTGATCTATTGGCGCAAGTATAATCAGCCTGCAATGTTCCCACTGCTGGGACACAGGCCTCCTCTCCGTGAGAGGGAGTGGGCTCTGGTAATCGTCCACGCGGGCCCAGTGCGGGTTGGTCACATGTCTTCGAATGTTTGGTTATAGAACAAACCGGTTTTTCACGATGTTTTCCTTCAACGTTAATAGTTATTCTGCTATTCGGGGCGGAGACAAAACCAAAAAATCAAAGATCATTAAAATCGGTCCAGCCGTTCTTGAGTTAAAAATGGTGTAACTAGGACTTTGTTTTATTTATAAAGATAAATAAATATATATAGATTACAAAAACCAATTCATCATCCCCCAGTAAAACTAATATAATATGATATGACAAACGATCCCCACATCAACTCACCCAAAAACCGCTCATAACTTCTAACATAAAACAGCTAATCAGCGCACACGCAAATTGTAATGCATGCTACTTGCGAGTCGGTTTCGTTCGGTAATAGCCCGAATTAACATCACTGACGCTTTACTCGCGGTTTAAAACCGCAAAATACGATAATTATTATGAATTTCAACGCTGCAGGTAAACGTAAGAAAAACAGACATAAATTATTCTAGTGCTGTCTGCCAGTGCTATCAGCTAGTGCTGTACTAGTATCATTAGTATTTGAATATACATTCTGCATGACTGGTAAAGACTGGTTGTCAGATTTTCGGGCTTCTGACGACCCGTAACGACTGTCAAAGATCCACGAATGACAGCCGGGACCAACGGCTTAACGTGCTTTCCGAGGCACGGAGGGGTCTTGATATGTAAAGATGGTCACCTATCTACTGACCAACCGCGGCAAGCGTAGCTTAACCTGATCGATTGACCCTTGTGGCTGATATTACTTAGCCACAAGCTCCGCATCAAAATCAAGTCATTCATTCAAATTTGGCTGAGAATCAGCACTTTTCGAACGTCAAAATTGAAATTGATGGATTGATTAAAATTGTTGTCTGAAACATTATTTTTTATTTTATTAATTTTTTATTTTGTGTTTCACGAACTGTGTCTAAATAAACTTTTTCTTTCTTTCTTTCTTTCTTTTTTCTTTATAAGACAGTCCCCCGGCACACCCGCCCTTCACCACTTCCTAATGCTTTCGCTGGGAAGAAGAAGTGGCGCAACAAACTCCCCGAGCCCATACTACCTCAGCTAAAGTTCACTCTTTATCTCGCTCATACGATACTGCTCGCGGACTGAGTAAGAGCGAGACAGAGTGCGGTGCTGGGCGGCAGGCAGCGCCAATAGTTTAAGTATTTGCTTTTTACAGTGAAAATAATGGTAATTATAAAAAAATAAATAACATAAGACCTGCTTTAAAGTAAGTTCAGTTAGTATGCAAAGTTTCATGATCTAATTTGAAGTATTTTTTGAATACCAGCGGTTTATTGTTCGGGTTAGAGGTAACTTTGGATTTTTTTTCTATCGAGAAAATTTTATGGAATCGTGTTTTCGTCTAACATAGGGCTTAGCATTAATCCTCAACTTTACCATATATTTATTTCAAAATTAATGGTGCAGTATTTTCGACATAACGGAGGCTCTTAAAAATGCCGGTGACGTTTTCCTTCACCGTTTTGAGAGCAAGGCGGCATTGTTGTCTTATTTTTAGTTTCAAAGTAGTTTAACCTACATAAATCTTAATGACATTGAACAAGTGGAATTTTTCCTTTATTTATTTGTAACATAGTTTCGAATCATACTTAACATTGTTGCTACACCATAATTACGGAAAAATAACGTGTAGATTATTATCTTATGTTATCCTTTCGCATATCTTCACACTCTCGCAACTGGGTAAGCAGAAAAGGAGCTGGCAATAACATTACAAATGCAAACGTACTGGCTCCTATAGTATGTTCGAAAATTATCTGATGAAAATGTAAACAAGCGGATAAACGGATGCAAATGAATACCAGTATTGAAGTGAAAATTCGCGCCACTGTTACCGTAAGCGACACCGCTTTGGATGTGTGTTCTATCCCCGGGATGTACTCGGTTTTAATGTATATCCGATATGTCCAGTGAGTGATGGCAAAGTATTCTGTTTGTGTTTTGTTTTCACTTCTGTCGGCACTCCCGGAGTGCCACTGTTTTTTTTTTTAAATAGAGCGACTGCCTATCTGACCTCCACAAGTCAGTTACCTACTGGGTAATACGATACCCCTTGGTAAGACTGGTTGTCAGACTTTCGGCCTTCTGACTACCCGTAACGACTGTCAAAGATCTACAAATGGCAGCTGGGACCAACGGCTTTACGTGCTTTCCGAGGCGTGCAGGGGTCTCGGCATGTAAGGGATGCTCACCCATCCTCGGAAAGCGTTGATTAACCTTGAAGATCAACCCGTGCGGCTGTTGTTATTAGCCACATGCCCTTCAGAAAACGTACCCGAGCAAGTCGATTTGTCGTGCCTCTTACAAAATTACTTTGATTTTAATATTACATATTATTATATTATTTATAGACTCATTTTTTTACAAAAAGAAATCAGTGGCACTCCGGGAGTGCCGATAGAAGTGAAAACTTGAACAATTACGTGTGTATTTTTTGAATCGTCAAAATAATATAAACAAAACACAAACAGAATACTTTACTTTACTCTCACTGACATGTCGAATATACATTAAAACCGAGTACATCCCAAGGACAGCCGAATACATTCGAAGCGGTGTCGGTTACTGTAACAGTGGCGCGAGTTCAATAGTTTTTCCCATCTCAATAAATGCCCATCGGGCCTAAAAAAGTTTTCACTTCAAAAATCTCTGTTTTTTTTTTACTTCTCCTCCGTTCACCTTTTAGACCCTGTTTTTGTCTAGACAGTAAAAAAAAATAGTCGGTATAATGTTAATGGAAGATAGTATACTAGAAGTTATAATTTCACCTTTTTTAATGCCAGGCTAACATATCGTCAACCGAGACCCAGATCGAATGATTTATTAGCAAATGACTTCCTTATCACCATTATTAAATGACTTATTCATTAAAATTAATTAATTTGTCACCAGCAAATGACTTATTAATTAAAATAATAATTTGATCCATTAAATCATTGGATCAAACCTATTATTAAATAGTCGATCATATCATAATTATGTAATAACTGCAATAGTTGATTCTAGTTAGCCTTAACTCTTGGGGTCAAAGTTAAGTTAAATTATTAACTATTAGTTATTTATACTAAGGACAAATACTGGGTTCTAGCTAGCCTTGGAGCTCGTAACTAAGTAATAACAGCCGCACGGGTCGATCCACGTTAACCCGTTGGTCCTGTCATTCGGGTATCTTTGACACTCGTTACGGGTAGTCAGAAGCCCGAAATTCTGACAGGGTATCGTATTAGGTACCCAGTAACTGGGTTGTGGAGGTGAGATGAGGCAGTTGCTCCATGTAAAATACTGGTATTCAGCTGCATCAGGTTATACTGGAACCTGACCCCAACATAGTTGGGAAAAGGCTAGGCAGATGATGAACTAGGCCACCTTGGTTTAAACTGTTGATTACAGTTAAAGGTCTTATAGTTAGGTTAGATCAAGAATAAAATAATTGATTGGATTTGTGCCCAGTTGCTATGGCTCGCCCCCTATTGCGTGGGACCTAAGGGGCTTACAGGACCTAAACGCAAAAAAACGCAAGTTTTAGAAACAATAAAAGTATATGATCGACTAGAGTAAACAAAATCAAAAAAATATATGATATTCTTCAGGATATATGCTAGGCAGATAGTGTGTTAATTAAAACATAGTACAACGTATTTGGTACGATAAAAAAAAGATACCTCTAAAACTTTCTTTTTACAATAAAAACCATACTAATATACATACAATCATTTTGTTTTTTTGTCAGATTATTCTACAAGCAACATACTAAAACTCTATTGTTTTAATTTTTTAGTCCAAACAATAGATTTTTCGTAATAGATAATTACTTCATATTTTGCAACAAATTACCAGCATTTTGTCATCGCGCTTCTCTTTCTTTTCTATGCAGTCCGACAAAGACCGCGCTTTAGAGATGTCAGCATAAAGGAAGGGGCCTGTCAGGGCCGAAGTCTGTCGGGGGAGCGGGATTGTCCGAAAGGGTTACCGCTACCCCGGAACATAAAGGGCTAAGGAAGGAACACGGATGGGTTTTCGTCAGTAAGAGTCTGACACTCCCTTCCGCTCCACCCAGAGCGGGAGGGGTCATTTGATGATTTCCCATCCATAAAAAAAGGTCATGTAGTCCTCTTAAATATAATTGGCGCAATGTGGGTGTACTTTAATAGGTAGACACCTCTGCTTGTCCTTTCGGGATTGTTGGGACTTATGATGTTATGTTATTTTGTTAAAAAAAATGATTGATTACACAGAGTATTTGTAAACTAGCGAGTGTTTTATTAGAAAAAAAAATATATATACAGGGTTATTGGAAACACACTAACAACCTCTTAAGAGGTCATTGTACTCATCATTATGAACAACTTTTACTATGGGACCAAATCTAAAATCGCGAAAAAAAAAATCAGCTGTCCCCTACATTTTGACGAGTTATACGAACATAAATGTAGGGAACAGCTGATTTTTTTTCGCGATTTCAGGTTTGGTACCATAGTAAAAGTTGTTCATAATGATGAGTGCAATGACCTCTCAAGAGGTTGTTGGTGTTTTTCCAATAACCCTGTATACAGAGTGTTTTAAAGTAGAGTGAGATTTTTTGAAAAAAAAAAAAAACTGTTAGCAACCACATTAGGAATGATAATAGGTTTTTGTTTCAGAAGAAACGGAATGATACGGTCATTATTTCCAAAGAGTATGCGTTGCGAAAATTACCTTGTCAAGTTTTTGACATTGATTATCGCTGAGATGAAATTGCGATTAGATTTTGAACGTTTTTTTAGGGTGCTGTACCTCGAAAGGAAAAAACGGAACCCTTATAGGACCACTTTGTTGTCCGTCCGTCCGTCTGTCTGTCTGTCAAGACCCTTTTTCTCAGGAACACGTGGAGGTATCAAGCTGGAATTTATATCAAATACTCAGGTCTACTATCCCTTGGAGCTGTGAAAAAATCAAACTTCTGAGCTAACGCAATCAACAGATATGCCGCAAATTTCCGCAAATTTTCGACACTCGCAAGGGAATCAAAATCTACAGGGTACTTCCCGTGAACTCAGAATCTTGAAATTTGGTACGAAGCAACGTCTTATAGCACAGATAAAGGAAAAATTGTGAAAACCGTAAATTTTTAGTTACATCATATAATAAAAATATTTTAAACAGGTTTGTACGGAACCCTCGGTGCGCGATTCCGACTCGTACTTGGCCGGTTTTTTTTAATTACGAGAATCGGCCTTCATAACGCGTTCATCACATCTAAACCGCATTCGAGAGCTGTCCTAGTGTCTATTCTATTTTTTTAATTATGGCAAGTAAAGCCGATGTCGACCATTCTGACAATGTCAAAAGTGAATTGGAAAGCTGTCAGTGTCATCGAAGTTGTGGAATATTGACACTAACATTGACAGCTTTTGAACGCGGCTTAGAAGTGCCGATCGCGTTTAGTTTCATTGGTAAAATCCGCACTCGATAATTAAAACGTTTCTCTGATATGAAGCGTTATATTATAATGGCTTTGAATGTTATTTTTGTTAGATAATATAAGACATAGCTTGAAGCTATGTTATGCAAATTAGTGTAGAAAACTGTGTAAATAGTTGCAAGGTGAAGGTAACTGGTCAAGTTGGAAAGTTGGTTTTATTCAAGGAGTTCCGTAGAATTTACAGTTACATATTTTGAAGTAATAAAATGATGTGTGCTTTTTTTTTCTTTTTGCTCGGCTCCTAAGTGTTCCAGCGTGATGTTAAGTAGCCTATAGCCTTCTTCAAGAATTGGGCTACCAAATGTTTCAAAAATCTGATTGATTGTTCCAGAGTACAAACGCGAAAGTTTGTATAAGGGTCGGTATCAGAATGGCTAGATCGCAAATTGACGACGTCGCTCTTAGTCCAAATTTCAAAATGTCTAAAATATCTCAAAATACATAAGTCGCAAAATGACTACATCGCTTTTAGTCCACATCTCGTAACGTCTAGAAACTTTCGCTTTTATAATAGTACTTAGTAGGATTATATTTATTGGTGGGCCATTCCGCTCAATTAGGCCGACTTTTATTTGCAAATGGTAAGGACATTTGGTGCGTGTTGATTGCAATAATAAATTAAATAAAGGTGTTATACTTTTTTAGATAGCGGCGCCATACGTAAAAACATGTAAGAAATGTCATATAAAGTAAAAAAAGAATGCAGCTATGATATTTAATTTATTATTAGCATATACTTATTCGCCGTTAGTGGATTTCCGCGGATTGACCCTGGTATAGAAAATGAAGTATACAGGGTGAAATTGAATTCATTGGCATCCTTTTAAGGGGTCATTGTAATCATCATTATGAACAACTTTTACTATGGGACCAAACCTGAAATCGCGAAAAAAACTTAGATCTTCTCTACATTTTGACGAGTTATGTGAACATAAATGCAAGGAAGAGCTGTTTTTTTCTTCGCGAATTTAGGTTTAGTCACATAGTAAAAGTTGTTCATAATGATGAGTACAATAACCCCTTAAAAGGATGCCCATGAAATTAATTTCACCCTGTAAGTATATGGCATACATTACATCAATAAAACCTTCACTTTTACCACATACATGTGAATTAAAGGTCAATAGTACCCAGCCTACAAAAAAAACTAAATATGTTCTAATTTCCCCACGGAGTCATAAAAAGTGAAATGTGGTCATACAACATATACGTATAATTATAATCAAGGGCGTCATTTTTTTTTTATTGCTAAATGGCTCTTGACCTCGATCCCGCCTGATGGAAAGCGATGGATGAGGTCTATGATGGAACGAGCGTGCCAGAAGATGCCTGTTCACTCTTGATTTGAAGGCAGACGGGTTAAATGTGGGACACAGATGCCGGCAGAGAGTTCCACACTTTGGCTGTGCGTATAATCCATCCACACTAATATTATAAATGCGAAAGTGTGTCTGTCTGTTACCTCTTTCAGAATGTCAGAATTAACACTTAGGATACTTTTTACCTTGATATTCCCACGGGATCGTAACTTATGCGGGGTGAAACTGCGGGGCGCTGCTAGTCCATACTAATAAATTCGATAGTAACTCTGTCTGTCTGTCTGTCTGTATGTTACCTTTTCACGCTTAAACCGCTGAACCGATTTAGATGGGTATAGAGATAGTTTGAGTCCCAAGAAAGGACATAGGATACTTTTTATCCTGATATTCCCACGGGATCGAAACTTATGCGGGTGAAACTGCGGGGCGCTGCTAATATTATTATATATTTATGTTTTCTATAACAACCATAGATAATCTTGTCAACAAGTGTGAAACGACAATTACTTTTAATTCATCTGCAGTGGTTAGTTAGTTTTTATACCGTTGATTTAATTACGGGGAATCCAATGACAATGTTGATGACAGACTAGGAATCTTACTTGTCATCTTAGAAAATGGCACACATATTATGGATACGCCTTCGTTCCATAGAAGCAGGCAGAAACTATAGTGGCTTGTGGTTAAGTAATAACAGCCGCACGGGTCGATCGATCAGGTTAAGCTACGCTTGCCGCGGTTGGTCCGTGGATGTTTGACCATCTTTACATACCGAGACCCCTCCGTGCCTCGGAAAGCACGTCAAGCCGTTGGTCCCGGCTGTCATTCGTGGATTTTTGACAGTCATTACGAGTCGTCAGAAGCCCGAAACTCTGACAACCAGTCTTACCATGGAGTTTCGTACCCAGTAACTGGGTTGTGAACACAGATATAGATATACCTAGATAACGCAAGTATCACGAACTATATGAAAACTAAGCGTGCCACTTTTTGACTACCTACTATGACGTCACAAGTTCGCGCTCTCTTGCTCACGCTCACCCAGCCAGCAGTACGCAGGACTGAGCGCGAAAGTGGCGGCTTATGATTTTCGATCATAAACTGGTGCGATTTTTGGCACGCGAAGTAGGTGCTCTTGCGTTATCTATGTGTATCTATATTTGTGTTAGTGGAGGTCAGATAGGCAGTCGCTCCATGTAAAATACTGGTAATCAGCTGCATCTGGTTAGACTGGAAGCCGACCCCAACATAGTTGCGAAAAGGCTAGGCAGATGATGAGGCAGAAACTATAGAACGCCGTCTGACGATTCTTATACACCCAAATTGCGTAACACACTCTCAAATCTCAATCTGAATAATTTTGAAGGATATAGCTAATCCATTGCTTCATATGTTCGAAAAATTTGTCGGCTCAATGACGTAAAAGACGCAATGAATGTTCTTGAACTGTCAAATTGGAAGCTATTGCTATTGTTATTGTGTTACGTGATTACGCGGCTGGTTATATGCGCACACTGGTTGCGAGTAGGTAAGCTCCTGACCTTTCTGAAGAAGATCACAAATAAGGTCACTTTTTATGGATATACAGGAAGATTTTTTTATCACCATCCAAATTTTTACAGGGTGTTCTACCCATGAATATGAACAACTTTCACTATGGGAGCAACTCTGAAATCACGAAAAAAAATCAGCTGTTTCATACATTTTGGTCAAGTAGGTATTAAACTTTTGTATTAAACAGCTGATTTTTTTTCGTGATTAGTGATAAAAAGTAGCCTATATGTTAATCCAGCGTGTCAGCTACCTCCATACAAAATTTTATCAAAATTGGTCCAGCCGTTTGAGCGTGACGAAGTAACAAACATATAAACACAAACTTTCGCCTTTATAATATTAGTATGATAGTGATATGGAACATCTCAACCTACCCTCTCGGACAACTCAGGCATGATGTTACATTATCATTATCCAAATCACGGATTTTCAAAATCAATTCAGCTAACTATAAACTATAAAAGGTGATATCGTAGCCACAACAACCGGCGCGTTGCTTAACGCAAACCGCATTGAAATCGGGTCAGCCGTCGAACAGTCGTCATATCCGGCGTTTATAATATGTACTTGTGATGTATTAGAGGTCGTATTGAAGGTAATAATATACTTCAAGTACTCGAAGAAAACTGGTAAAATTAAGAGTCAGGGAAATTAATTGTAAAGCAAATTGAGTCATCATCGTCTGCCATTTCCCAACTATGTTGGGGTCGGCTTCCAGTTTCCCCGGATGCAGCTAAATACCAGTATTTTACATGTAGCGACGGCCTATCTGACCTCCACAACCCAGTTACTGGGTAATACGATACCCCTTGGTAAGAATGGTTGTCAGACTTTCGGGCTTCTGACGACCCGTAACGATTGACAAAGATCCACGAATGACAGCTGCGGGCTTTCCAAGGCATGTATAATTTTTAACAAGAATGATGTAACCAAGACTTTGTAACCACATTATTTTGATTTAAAAGAGTGTCCATGGAGTTTCTTGCCCGTTCTTCTCCATAGGTACCTACGCTTTGGAATGGGCAACTAGCTTCATCTTTCTGACTGACCGACTCCTTGACAATTCAAAAGTGCCTGTACTTAATTGGTTTAATTGAAATAAATGACGCTCTTTTTTTTAATTATATTTTTACAAAAATATTAGTTACATAATTAATGTTGAATTTATAATTATGTGAGAACGATGTAAAAAAAAAGACACGCGTTAAAAGCGTCCAAAGTACAGCAAATAGTAACAGAACAACAATCCAAAAATAAAATAATTAAAAATAAGCCGAGGCAGCTAGGTGATGACCAGCCCCAACTGACGGCGTCCGTTCACGACCATAATGCATAGAGCTACTAGAGGCCAGTACTGTAAGACAGTACTGGAAGATAGTACTGGAAGGAAACTGTATGTGAACGTTAAGATTAGCTACTGACCGATACCAACTAACGGCTTTATCCTTTTGATAAAACCTACGGTACTTAATCTTGGCTTTAAAAAAAAATACAAGATGTGTGGACTGGTTTTTGTGCTGCGTATTAAATATGCAGTTTGTTGACCTCTGATCCACGCAATTCTGAGTTACAAAAAGTGATTAATGCCAAAAAAAAAGTACCTAATTTAGGTATGTAATCATATTTGCGGTTGGTCCAAAAAACTAATTACTTCGGACAAGACTTTTTACTAGACAATGTAATGTCCGTCTTGCAAATTATAGTCTAGGTAACAAAAGGCCAAATTCTCGTAATAAAACTTTTTTACAAAAAAAAAAACAACCGACTTCAAATTAAAATAACCCTGTATATATGTCTTATCTATCAGGCAACTAAGGCCCATAGATAAAATACACAAAACAAATACAATAATAAACTAATACATATTAAAAACCTTAAAACTATGACAATACACGTAACGTTGTCGGCGTCGTGTTTCGCTGCGTGGTGTCGCGTAACCGTCCTCGGAAACGTCGATATACGACACCTTTCGGCCAAAAGTCCTCTTTCAGGCAGGTCTGTAGATGTTGGGTTGGAACTCGTACCACGAATGACTTAAAGTTTAGGTTGTGGCGCGATTCCAACCTTTCAACCCTCAAAGTCCAGTTGATCTTCACTTTCAAATACTGCACGACTTCCTCAGTTGTGGAGTGAAGCAGACGCGAAAGGTACAGCTGCGTTGTAGGCACAGCAGCATGTTGTTTGGGTCCGTAGCAGTGGCGTGCATTGCATATAGGCATATAAGCAGTGCCTACTTTGATATATCAACATAAGCCTGTCAATTACATTTTAGTGTGTGTGACACCCCACAATTGAGAAACTCGCTAAATTATCTTACATACCAAAAAACAATGTCTTCATAGAAACACGCACGGCAGTAGGCAGTCGCCGGACGGCCTACTCAGCTCCCGTACTATTCGCACATTGTCATTGGTATTTACTCGTTCAAGTTAATACGACAAAATTAAAAATACGTACGTCTTACGCGTAATACCATGACGTTCGACCTTCGCAATTTATCACCCTTAAGTAGGCATGCCTACTCAAATAACCACACTTTTGACCTCCCTTTTTTCTGATTAGTGACCGCGTTTATCTAGACTGGTCCCAGCCTAGTGCCTACCTATTCTGAAAACCAATGCACGCCACTGGTCCGTAGTCCGTTATGGGTGTCGTGTTTAGATATCGATACTATCGCGTACGCAGTTTTGCTAGCCAATTTAAAATAACCCTGTATAAAGATACACGGTTTCCTCACGATGCTTTTTTTTTTTAAGTGAAAACTTCTTTAGACGCGTTGTGCATTTTTTGAGTTGGGAAAAAACCATTGAATTCGCGCCACTGTTACCGTAACCGACACCACTTCGGATGTGTTCGGCTGTCCTCGGGATGTACTCGGTTTTAATGTACATCCGATATGTCAGTGAGTGATGGCAAAGTATTCCGTTTGTGTTTTGTTTTCACTTCTGTCGGCACTCCCGGAGTGCCACTGTTTTTTATTTTTTTATTTGATATGGGTTTGCTCTTGACTCTAGTCTAGGTCCAGAGGTGACAGAGACAAAGTCGACGATGGAGTGAGCTTAGCTTAATTTCTTCACCAATTTCAGTGATGTCCAAGAAGTCCAAGCCTAGCCAAGTGTAGCCTTAAAGTCATGATTTCTTACTTAATACATGAATAATTTTGTACAAATATTGAAATAACTGACTAATTCGTGAGTTAACCAGCTTCCAAGGTGAGATTCAGAGGAATTACTAGTTAACTTACATGTTTAGTCATGTGTTATTTTACATAACTTAACCTCTAGGTAGGCTAAGTTATGTACAGACGCCAGCACATCAAGCTACCCGAAACTGTCAAATTTTCCCAATCAACTTTGAACCTTATGCTTTAGCGATAAAGTTGAAAGTCTATTAAGGAAATTTGACAGATTTTAGTAACTTGATGTGCTGGTGTCTGTACCTTGAAATGTCACTGACGTATGTTTTTAATATCAGATACTTGTGGCTATGGCCAAAACAGGATTTCATAATATTCAGTATGGCCTTGCAGGGGCTCGTGGCTAGATAATAACAGCCGCACAGGTAGATAAATTAGGTTAAGCTACGCTTGCCGCGGTTAGTCCGTGGATGGGTGACCATCTTTACATATCAAGACCCCTCCGTGTCTCAGAAAGCACGTTAAGCCGTTGGTCCCGGCTGTCATTTGTGGATCTTTGGCAGTCGTTACGGGTCGTCAGAAACCCGCAACCAGTCTTACCAAGGGGTATCGTATTACGCAGTAACTGGGTTGTGGAGGTCAGATAGGCAGTCACTTCATGTAAAATACTGGTATTCAGCTGCATTCGGTCAGACTGGAAGCCGACCCCAACATAATTGGGAAAGGGCTAGGCAGATGATGACTATAGAGCAGTGGTGGCCCAGTGGTAACGGCCGCGACTTACGTGTACGGTCGTAGGTTTGAACCCAGACAAGCGCTTTTCTTTGTATAAATTAATTCATCACCACTGCTCTCAAAACGGCGAAGGAAAATGTTAGGAAACCGGCTTGTCCTAGAACCAAAAATTCGAAGACATGTGACATCTACCAACCCGCACTGGGCCCGCGTGGAGGATTACAGCCCACTCCCTCTCACCGAGAGGAGGCCTGTGTCCCAGCAGTGGGAACATTATAGGCTGATTATGTTACATGTTAGTCATTATGTCAGTTTACATAACTTAACCTCAACATTAGGATGTGTACCTTGAAATGTCACTGACGCATGTTTTTAATATATTATTATATAGTTTGCAGATATGGAATTGTTTTGACATTGGGGTTTTTTGGTCTATCTACTTGGTCCTCACGTGATCAGACCAAGATAATTTATTTATTTGATTTACACGGCTTAAGAAACCAATTACTTAAATCAAAGTATATAGCGACGGTTCCCCGGCTATTTGATCTAAGCGACATTTTTTTGCGAAATTGAGTTATACAGGAAGATTTTCTTATCACCATCCAAATTTTTACAGGGTGTTCTACCCATGAATATGAACAACTTTCACTATGGGACCAATTCTGAAATCACGAAAAAAAATTTGCTGTTTCATACATTTTGGTCAAGTAGGTATTGAACTTTTGTCTTAAACAGCTGATTTTTTTTCGTGATTTCAGAGTTGGTCCTATGTTGAAAGTTGTTCATATTCATGAGTAGAACACCCTGTAAAAATTTGGATGGTGATAAAAAATCTCCCTATATACCTACATAATTGGAATCGGAAAAATTCGCTGATTCCAATTATGTATATAACTAATAAAACAAGTACTAAAATAATACAAACTATAACGTATAACTGTAACATATAACATAATGTTTGAATTTTAAAAGAGGCTGTGACCTTTTAGTTTGTTTCGGTGTTTCTACGAGAATAGTCGGGTAGGAAACGCCGACCTCATCTAGTTTTTAAAATATGATTGACGTGTTTAAGTGTTTGTGTAAACCACGCGCGTTTAGTCTATTTTAGCTACTTTCACAGCATTATGTCGTACGGCATTTTACTATGGGGTCGAGCTGCTGACATTGAATCCATCTTTATTTTGCAAAAGAGAGCTGTCAGAGCCATTTATAATCTACGTCGCCGCGAATCTCTCAGGGAACTATTTAAAAGGATTAATATTATGACGGTACCTTGCCAATTCGTTTATGAAAATATTATGTATGTAAGAAAAAATCTACATCTTTTTAATAAAATAAGCGATAGACATAACTTTAATACAAGAAATAAAGATAAAATACATCAACCATTTTTCAGATTAGCCAAAGTACATACATCTTTTATGGGGTACTGTGTTAAATGTTACAATAAAATACCTTGTGATATATTGCAATTAAATGAAAGAAAATTTAAAACTCACATTAAACGTACACTTTGTAAACAAGCATACTATAAATTAGAAGATTATATCCAAGATAAGAACGCTTGGAAACATGCTGGTCCTGCTCCATAGGACAATCTAGAGTCTAGACAAAATCAAACTGGTTGCTAATTTAATTGTAAATCTTTTTATTCTTTTTTTTTACATTAACTACTCACACCCTGACTTATTACTTGTATTTTGTTTTTTAATTAAAATCGTTTTGCTTGTACCATGTTTGTAAATATGTGAGCACCATGTATCTATCAGATAATTAATTTATATGTCATGGTTTCGTTTTTAATGCTTTTACCTATTGTGGTATAGTAATTTTATTGTAGGTGCATCGCCCTCACATGTTATTATATAATTAATGTACCCATGCAAAATATTGTACCTAAACATTTTAAAAGAGTAACGGTGGAGTTTCTTGCCCGTTCTTTTCCATACGAAAACTACCTTTTGGAATGGGCGACTAGAATCAATTCTATTTTAAGATAATTTTTGACGTTCAAAAGTGCCTTTTATGTGCCTATTTGAAATAAATGCTTTGACTTTGACCACTGATATATATAAACCTAGATAACGCAAGAGCAACTAATTCGCGTGCCAAAAATCGCACCAGCTTACGTACCAAAAATCTTAAGCCTCCGCACTTTCGCGCTCAGTCCTGTAGTACTGCTGGCTGGGTGAGCGTGAGCGCTGGCGCTAGGCCCCGGGGGTGGGGTTAGACGGGTGCCGCACGCGGCGGCGTCTTTGAATCGATTTGATTTTCCCATCAGTAAATAGTGGTTGTGACGTCATAGTAGGTAGTCAAAAAAATGCCACGCTTGGTTTTCATACAGATCGTGATACTTGCGTTATCTAGGTCTATCTGTATCTGACGTGTAAACCTATTTACAGAAATAAACATAGTTTTTATCACCTGTAAATCTTCTTCTTAGCGTGTCAATAGCAATATAAATGTACTCGGCCCAGAATTCGGCTACTTGTTTGGCGCCATCACCAGTATCCATCAGTTCCTGTAACGTGCAGCGGACAAGAAACGATATTAAGTGCCCCATCGTTTGTGGAACAGCACCACATTTACACTCCAAGGCGGAGTCGTCTATGAATCTCCACCTGAACAGGTTTTCCTTGCTTCAGTCAACCTGGGTCCGGAGTCTGTTTAAAGACTTCCAGGTTACCCAAGGTAACTCATGTCCAGGTGGGAGGTCTATAGCAGGTGGAATGAATGGTTTGGGTAAAGAAGTTCAGTTCAGTCTTTCTTGTGGTTATTCGGCAGTGAGTGGGACAAATGCAAATGTACTATAATTGATAACAACAAGCCAGTACCTACCTATTTACTGCAAAGAGGTTCAATATAACCGTCAAACAGTAGGTACCATACACACAAAAAGATGCAGATGATGTTTTTAGAGTTGACAAATTATTTTTTAAATGAATTGGAGCACGGAACTCTCAAAATGTGCTGTGGTCCAACTATTTTTAAAGTTAGACAACTGCCCCTAGTAAAACCCATGGTCCAACTAGTTGGACAGAGCAGTTGGACCACTGCCCCGGACTGGGGTCAACACACTTTAAAAAACTGTTTCGGCTTTTCAGCCTTTGTGGCACAAGGATGTCGAACTTTTTGTAAATTTAAATTATGATTAATTAATATTGTTCTCAAGTAAGTGCCATGTTACGTTTTCATTGAGAATAAAGTTTCTTTAATAATTGTTTGCTGCACCGGACGACGTCATTACGTCAGCGCCGGCTGTCGCTGAAAACCAGCGCTGGGGCTCTGTCCTGCATAGGGTCGCAGCATAATGCTGAGCGATAGTCGTTTTTCGTGGATGTGACGCATGTTTCCCCCTACCTTTTATTTTATTTTTTGTGTTTATGTTCTTTTTTGCGTCATTTTCACCGCAAATAAACGTATTTTCTTTCTTCTTTCTTTCTTTAAACCTATAAAAGCTACCAAACAAATTTGTTTAGCAAACATTGTTATTATTTGTTCGTTTTCAAATCACGGCGCGGACGCCATGTTTTACATCGATCATATTTTTTAAATACCTTAGTTATTTACCTAATCTAATAAATAATATTTGTGATAACAACAAAGTTTGACAACAAATTAATTAGCTTCCTATTTTAATAGGAAGCTATACAGGGTCATGTCACCTAGCGAAACACTGTAGACGTGATAGGTTTCGACATCCAAACATATACATATCTATGCAAAGTTTTATATTAAACTAGCTTCAGCCCGCGACTTCGTTCGCGTGAAACTTCTTGTTTCCCCCGAGCCACCCCGTCGCGTCGTCGTATCGCATCACCCGCCCGCGCTATCACTTAACGTTCTTTTTGACTTTTTTTCGTTTTGCTCGGCTCCTAAGGGTCATAGCGTGATGTTACATAGCCTATAGCCGTCCTCAAGAATTGGGCTATCAAATGCAAGAAGAATTTTTCAAATCCGACTGGTAGTTCCAGAGATTACCCCCTACATACAAACTTACAAACATACAAACTTACAAATTTTACCTCTTTATAATATTATAGTATAGTATAGATAAATCCTCAATTTTCGTTATTGCACCTTTTTTTGAAGTGAAAACTTCATTAGTCGCGTTGGGCATTTTTTTGAGATGGGAAAAAACCATTGAATTCGCGCCACTGTCACCGTAACCAACACTGCTTCGGATGTGTTCGGCTGTCCTCGGGATGTACTCGGTTTTAATGTATATCCGATATGTCAGGGTCGGACTGAAATAAATCATGGCAAAGTATTCTGTTTGTGTTTTGTTTTCACTTCTGTCGGCACTCCCGGAGTGCCACTGTCTCTTTTTTTTGGAGGAAAGCCCTCAAAAGGCACCCGACCTCCGGAGGTCGGGGAGTGTGGGATTTTTACCTCACTAAAACCACCCTGGTGATCACCATCGGCACATAGGGGTGGTCCCTAGACCAACTCGAGAGCCCCCCATGCAACGCCTGTAAGGCACATCCCTGGGGAGACTGTAAAGGGGCCTCCCCTGAGCCTCGCTATGCACGGCAGCACGTGACCACTGTGCCACCATCTTCCTTGGGGTCACTTGGTGGGCGGACAAAGTCTCCACTCGTGTTTACACCTACCACTGTTTGTCTCTGCATCACCCAAAGGTTGACAGGTAGAAAATGCCTATAGCATTAAGTCCGCCTCTGTAAATAATCCATACCTACTTAATATTATAAATGCGAAAGTGGGTCTGTCTGTCTGTCTGTTACCTCTTCACGCTTAAACCGCTCAACCGATTTAGATGAAATTTCGTATAGACATAGTTTGAGTCGCGGCAAAGGACGTAGGATAGTTTTTATCCCGATATTCTCACGGGATCGACACTTATGCGGGTGAAACCGCGTTGTGCTGCTAGAAAAAAAATAAATATGATTCAAAACATAACGAATTAATTTGATGATTTTTTGTGAGGTCATTGACCGCCGTTAATGTAGTTTTTTTTTAAATATCAATTTTTTTTAAACTTCACAGACGGGTATCGATATTGATGGGTATCGATATTGCAATCGCAATACGATAAAACAAAATAGATTTCCTTAACCCATACTTCAAGTAACAACAGTACAAGCGGTCTTTGACCCCAAAAAAAAACATAAAATCTTTTTGTTTTTATTTTATCACTAGCTGCGCCCGCTGTTTTACCCGCATAAGTGTCGATCCCGTGGGAATATCGGGATAAAAAGTAGCCTATGTCCTTTTCCGGGACTCAAACTATCTCTATACCAAATTTCGTCTAAATCAGTTCAGCGGTTTGAGCGTGAAGAAGTAACAAACATATAAACACACACACTCACAAACTTTCGCCTTTATAATATTAGTGTGATAGTGTGACTAGCTGCGCCCGCGGTGTCACCCGCATAAGTGTCGACCCCGTGGGAATATCGGGATAAAAAGTAGCCTATATGTTAATCTAGGATGTCAGCTACCTCCAAACAAAATTTCATCAAAATTGGTCCAGCCGTTTGAGCGTGAAAAAGTAACAAACATATAAACACACACACACACTCACAAACTTTCGCCTTTATAATATTAGTATGATATTTAGATATTGATAGCCATCAAGAGATCTACGCTTTGGAATGGGCAACTAGCTTCAACTTTCTGACTAACTAACCGACTACTTAATTTTGACAATTCAAAAGTGCCTGTAATGGTTTAATTGAAATAAATGCTTTGAGTTTGAGTTTGAGTTTGAGTTTGAGTTCAAGTCTGTGAAGTTTCGCTAGATAATTTAATTTAACCCTGTATACAGAATTTGAATTTATTATGAGGAAGAGCATATTTTTTAATGTTCTTAAGGAAAACCTTGACATAACTATATTTAATGGAAGTAAATAAATAAATATAACAAAAATATTTGAGGTACTTGACCTTCGCATTTTAGGTTCTAACCTGTATTTGTCTCGCTGAAGGTCAAAGGCCTCTCCCCATACAGGGACTGCCCAGGGCCTTAATTCAATATGACCACTTAATAATTCCTTAATCAAGCGGTTTCTTCACATATTCAGTGGTGTGTTTACTATATTATTGGCGCTGATTCCCTTGTTCACAAACTAAAATAAATTTAAGTTCAGTGCATCTTTTTCTTTCTATTTCATTAAGAAAAGGACAGAAGATAAATATTAGTTTAGTCCTGTCAAATTACGATACTCCATAGACAATTTAGACGTGATTAAAAAATTGGCTACTAAAAATACGTCACTTTATGTCAGGCGCTGACTTATTTGACAGGACTAAACTAATATTTATGTTCTGTCCTTTTCTTGATGAAATAGAAAGAATAAGATGCACTGAACTTAAATTTAGTTTAGTTTGTGAACAAGGGAATCAGCGCCATTATCCAACTAATTTTATAATTCGAAAGTTTGTGCGGATGGATGTATGGATGGATGTTTGTTACTCTTTCACGCAATAACAACTGAACTGAACGGATTTTAATGAAAATTGGCACACAGATAGTTTATAATCAGGATTTACACATAGGATACTGTTTATCCCGATATTCCCACGGAATAGAAACTAATGCGGGTGAAACCGCGGGGCGCTGCTATGTATAGTAATCATCTTCATCTGCCTAACTTTCTCTCAACTATGTTGGGGTCGGAAAGGTCTACTCCAAAAGCACGTAGTCCAGTGGCAGTAGTAGGTTTCGACCGAAATGACGGGCGGCGTATCCATAATATCCATAATCCATAATATCTATAATCCATAATATCCATAATCCATAATATCCATAATCCATAATATCCATATCCATAATATCCATAATCCATAATATCCATAATCCATAATAATATTATAAATTCGAAAGTAACTCTGTCTGTCTGTCTGTATGTTACTTTTTCACGCCTAAACCACTGAACGGATTTCGATAAAATTTGGCAGAGAGATAGATTGCATCCCGGGGAAGGACAAAGGATAGTTTTTATCCCGATATTCCTACAGGGTCGTAACTTATACGGGTGAAACCGCGGGGCATAGCTAGTACGAATATAAAATTAGAATAGTTACCACTAGACCACCACTGCTCATTAGGTATCATCATCATCTGCCTAGCCTTTTCCCAACTATGTTGGGGTCGGCTTCCAGTCTAACCGAATGCAGCTGAATGCCAGTATTTTACATGAAGCAACTGTCTATCTGACCTCCACAACCCAGTCACTGGGTAACACGGTACCCCTTGCTGAGACTGGTTGTCAGACTTTCTGGTTACTAACGACCAGTAACGACTGTCAAAGACTTAGGAATGGCAGCCGGGACCCACAGCTTAACGTGCTTTCCAAGGGGTCTTGGTAGGTAAAGATGGTCACCCATACACAGACAAACCGCGGCAAGCGTAGCTTAACCTAATCGATCAACCCGTGCGGCTGTTATTACTTAGCCATGAGTCTCGTTTGTTTGAACCTGTAACCTACCTTTTTTTTTTTTTTTTATTGCTAAATGGGCGCACTCTTGACCCCGATCACGCCTGCCTACCTACATTTAACTAAGAGTTTCAAAATACTCCTGTTAGCCCCTCCACGTGGTTATAACAGGTTTCAGTTCAGCAGTCGGGTTCGAACTCACGACCTTTAAGTAATTGTTAAGCAATCAATTACTTAACACACAAAGTTAATTGCCTTTGTAGCTTGGTAATAGGTTTAGGATTCTGAGTTCAAGTCTGGTTTAAGTCTGGGTTGTGGACCTGTACAATCAGCCTATAACGGTCCCACTGCTGGGACACAGGCCCCCTCTCTGTAAGAGGTTCATCATGTTCGTGAACGGGCACCGTCAGTAGGGACTGGTCATCTCTTTGCTGCCATGGCTTATTTTATTTTAATATTTGAATTGTTGTTTTTTCTCATCTTTTCATTACGGACGCTTTTAATGTTCTGCATCGTTCTCACGTGTATAATTTTTAACATGAATGATGAAATCAAGACTTTGTATTCATATTATTTTGATTTAAAAGAGTGTCCATGGAGTTTCTTGCCCGTTCTTCTCCATAGGTACCTACGCTTTGGAATGGGCAACTAGCTTCATCTTTCTGACTGACCGACCCCTTGACAATTCAAAAGTGCCTGTAATTGGTTTAATTGAAATAAATGCTTTGAGTTGAGAGAGAATGGGCCGTAATCCACCACGCTGGCCCAGTACGGGTTGGTATGATGTCACATGTCTTCGAATTTTTGGTTCTAGGACACGCTGCTCATTAGGTATAATGGTACTTACCTAAACATATCTAGCGTAATATGGGTGCATCTCTTCAGGGACTAGAGATATAATTTCTATGAAACCGAAAAGGCAAACCACCTTTTTTAGGGTTCCGTACCTCTACAGGAAAAATCGGAACCCTTATAGGATCACTTTGTTGTCCGTCCGTCCGTCTGTCTGTCTGTCAAGACCCTTTATCTCAGGAACGTGTGGAGGTATCAAGCTGGAATTTATATTAAATACTCAGGTCTACTATCTCTTGGAGCTGTGAAAAAATCAAACTTCTAAGCCAACGCAATCAAAAGATACAGCCGTTTATGCCGCAAATTTTCGACACTCGCAAGGGATTCAAAACCTACAGGGTACTTCCCGTGAACTCAGAATCTTGAAATTTGGTACGAAGCAACGTCTTATAGCACAGATAAAGGAAAAATTGCGAAAACCGTAAATTTTTAGTTACATTATATAATAAAAATATTTTAAGCAGGTTTGTACGGAACCCTCGGTGCTCGAGACCGACTCGCACTTGTTTTTTAAGTAGGTTAAAAAATGAAGCAACAATCACAATTCCCCGCTTTCGAAATCAATAAAAGCCCTATCAGACGGGAATACGATTAGAAATTACAATGAAATGGAATAAAAATGGCCGCGTCCTGCCTTGATAGTGTTGCCAATGAACTTGATTTTATCTTTAAACTGTGTTCCGTCCTTATCAAGTTTGTGGGCGTGCGTTGTCGCGCGGATAGACGCGAGAGGATGTGGAGTGGCCTTAAGATTTGTTGGTGCATTCTTTTTGGTTAAATGTATCTTTGTGACATTGGGTTTAGGTCTGTTTTAGATCAGTGGTGGCCAAGTAATAACGGCCGCGACTTACGAGTTGATAGGTTCGAACCCAGACAGCGCTTTACTTTGAGTAAATTATTTCATCACCACTGCTCTCTAAACGGTGAAGGAAAACATTGAGAGGAAAAACCGGCATGTCCTAGACCCAAAAATTCGAAGACATGTGACATCTACCAACCCGCACTGGGCTCGCGTGGTGGGCAACGGCCTACTCCCTCTAGGGCTTTTTTTTTTTTGTAAATGGGAAGTTATCAAATGACCCCTCCCACTCTGGGTGGAGCGGAAGGGAGTGTCAGACTCTTGCTGACTAAAACCCACCCGTGTTCCTTCGTTAGCCCTTTATGTTCCGGGGTAGCGGTAACCCCATAGAAATGTAATATATCTATGGGTAACACTTTCGGACAATCCCGCACCCCCGGCAGGATTCGGCCCTAGCAGGCCCCTTCCTGACACCCTCTAGGGCTAACGCTCGCCTGGTTTGCGATCACTCTCCCACCGGAGTCCGGAGTGGGAGTTCCAGTGTCTTAGGCATCTTCTGGGCACGCTCGTTCCATCATAGACCACATCCGTCGCTTTTCATCAGGCGTGACCGAGGTCAAGAACGGGCTCGTTCAGCATAAAAAAAAGATTACCACGCACGAATCCAGACCCAACCGAAGATCCGGGCCAGCTTGCTACTGCGAATTCTCTAATAACATTTTACTCTACCCAGGGATCGAACCGAGGACCCCACGCTAAACAGTCGGACTTACAACCACTAAACTACCGAGTCATGTTATATAAATAAAATCAATTTAGAACAGTCTTCCATGTAAAGTTATATATTGCACACAATGTATTGAGTTCTATATTATGTATTTATGTGCATAAATGTACATAATTATGGCATGGAGGTTATGACTTACTGCAAGCGGCAAAACAACTTGATAATTATTTCATAACATCATTTTAAATTCTCCTACCCATAACCCAATTTATTAGTGGTTGGCGCAACATGTCTTTTTTACCCGACTGTGGCGATGCAAAAAGGAGGGTTATGATTTTGACCGGTATGTATGTATGCTTTACGTGACCAGAGGGCTGGGTCGTTCTTTGGCCAAAGAATTAGCATTGCCATTCAACGGGGCAATGCTGCCAGTCTTCTGGGCACGTTTCCGGATGACAGCGATGCGGATGACTACTTCGACGCTTAAGTGTCCTTTGTTTTTTATTTTTGTTTATTTGTATTGTAAGTTAGTTAGTCTCTTATTTTAGTATCTAGTGTAGGTATATATGTAGTTAGTTACTTATTATGAAGCAATGTATATATAGTATAGATAAACATATAAATAAAAAACATAGCTTAGTTGAACCCGTTTCCACCAGTGCTATGCTATGTGGACCAATGAATATGATTGGTGGATACCAAACGCATCCGTAGCAACATTGCATAGCTCATTTCTGAGCCCTGATTCACAACCATACGACAGGCTATCGTATCGAAAACCTGACATTTCGATAACCTGATTTGACTTGCCCTAAACAGCAAATAGCTGTTGGAAGAATAGCGGGCGTCTATTTGATTTAAACTGACAAAATTTTCGAGTTTTGGACTTGTGAACAGCATTGAGAAGACTCCTACGATAACAATGATTAATGTTCGATACGATACGGAAGCATATCGAGTGTTTGTGAATAGCTATGCTGGTCGAAAAGCAGCCTGAATCGCTCGCAGTCGAACCGCATCTATAAACCAGTTTTCTGTAGTAAGAAACCACTACTTCACGCAAATGTATTTATTTACAATGCAGTGACATATATTTAAATGCAAGCAGTAGTTCACTACTATAAAATATAACGTTCACATCGCGAAGTAATTTATCTAAGACGAATCATCTTTCTGCAGTGGCAGCTCAGTTGGAGCAATGGTAGATCGTAAGTTCTAACCCAGACAGGCGCTTTACTTTGTGTAAATTATTTCATCACCACTGCTCTCAAAACGGTGAAGGAAAACATCGTGAGGAAACCGCCATGTCCTATAGAACCAAAATTTTGAAGACATATGACATCTAGCAACCCGCACTGGGCCCGCGTGATAGATTACGGCCCACTCTCTCTTATTTAGAAGAGGTCTGTGTCCCAGCAGTGGGAACATTATAGGCTGATTATGTAAATATGTATGTATGTATGGTAAAACTGGTTGTCAGACTTTCGGGCTTCTGACGACCCGTAACGACTGTCAAAAATCTACGAATGACAGCCGGAACCAACGGCATAACGTGCATTCCGAGACACGGAGATGTTTCGGCATAAAATGGATGGTCGCCCATCAAAAGCTCGACCCCGGAAATAGAAGCTTAGCCTTGCTCGATAGACCTGTTACTTAGAACAAATAAAATAGCCGCTATGATTTAAATCAGCAGATTTATAATTAAGATAACGTTTTTCGCTTCGTTCCCAGGTCATGTTGGAAAAATACTAATATACTTAAATATAAATATTCATTAAAATCTTGCGGTTTAGACTATGAATTGATGATGCATAAAGATGCAAATTTAGATGAACGGTAAGTATTTCAACTTGCTTACATCAAGGTATAAATATGGTGAGCTGTGGTGACCTCGTGGTAACGGCCGCGACTTACGAGTTTTAGGTCATAGGTTCGAACCCAGCAGCGTTGGCTTCCATTCTAACTGGATGCAGCTGAATATCAGTAATTTACGTGAAGCGGCTGCAGTTACTGGGTCATTATGATACCCCTTGGTAAGACTGGTTGTCAGACTTTCGGGCTGCTGACGACCCGTAACATAACGACTGTCAAAGATCCACGAATGACAGCCGGTACCAATGACTTAACGTGCTTTCCGAGGCACGGAAGGGTCTTGGTATGTGAAGATGGTCACCCATCCACGGACCAACCGCGGCAAGCGTAGCTTAACTTGGTCGATCAACCCATGCGGCTGTTATTACTTAGCCACAAGACCCTCAAAACGTAGGTCTCTATGGAGAAGAATGGGCAAGAAACTCCATGGACGCTCTTATAAATCAATATATTACAAAATCCAGCGTTATTAGGTTTTCCGTTGGAAGCAGCCCGGTGACGGCACCAGGTCGAAGACGACTCGCCCACTAATACTTGGGCCTCAAACGTTATTGGTGAAATGTTGATGTAATATACACCTATACGTAAAAATTCGGAAATATTAACTTCAGAGGAGCCCGTGACTTAATAATAACAGCCGCACAGGTCGATCGATCAGGTTAAGCTACGCTTGCCGCGGTTGATCTGTGGATGGGTGACCATCTTTACATACAGAGACCCCTCCGTGCCTCGGAAAGCACGTTAAACCGTTGGTCCCGGCTGTCATGAGTGGATCTTTGACAGTCGTTACGGGTAGTCAGAAGCCCGAAAGTTTGACAACCAGTCTTACCAAGGGGTATCGTGTTGCCCAGTAACTGGGTTGTGGAGGTCAGATAGGCAGTCGCTCCATGTAAAATACTGGTATTCAGCTGCATTCGGTTAGAATGGAAGCCAACCCCAACATAGTTGGGAAAGGGCTAGGCAGATGATGACGTAATAATTCGGAGAATGTTGTTAGCAGGCGTTATGTTGCGACTCCCGGCCACCGTAGGCGCGGGCCTGCGGACGGAGAGTAATTGGTAGCCCACCGTCCGGTCAGGACCAGGCCCGTGCCGGACGACGAAAGAGATGTCAGCAAAAAGGAAGGGGCCTGCCAGGGCCGAAGCCTGCCGGGGGTGCGGGATTGTCCGAAAGGGTTACCGCTACCCCGGAACATAAAGGGCTAAGGAAGGAACACGGATGGGTTTTAGTCAGTAAGAGTCTGACACTCCCTTCCGCTCCACCCAGAGCGGGAGGGGTCATTTGATGATTTCCCATCCATAAAAAAAAGGCGTTATGTTATGCCAGCCAAAATCCACAGTAAATGACGAACTGTCAAATAATTTCGAATCATTCAAAACGGGTATAGGAAATGTGAAAACAAAAGGTTTGTTCATTTGTTTAGTCATTTATCTGGCTGATAGCCAGGCTGTTAGTCAAACGGACGGACACAATGCTTGTTCCTTGAGTGGTAAGACTGGAGTAACTGTGAAGTTAATATTATATACTTTTTTTTTTAAGTGAAAACGGGGAGCATTTTTTGAGATGGGAAAAAACAATTGAATTCGCGCCACTATTACCTGAACTGCACAGAAAAGAAAGAGAAGAGCGATGACACAACGCTGGTAATTTATTGCAAACTAGCGGCCCGCCCCAGCTTCGCACGGGTGCAATTTTTTTTTTCGAATTTCCAAAATTTTCTTCCATACAAACCTTGTCCCGGCAATACCGATCACAACAAAAAAAGAATTAGCGAAATCGGTCAAGCCGTTTTCATGTCAAGTCGTGACAACGGAAAACGGGTTTCATTTTTATATATATAGATATGAAGCAATTATCTATTTAAAAAAACTACTTAATAATAAATATTCCATCACTGAATGCAGTTTGGCATTAGACATTTAATGGTATATTTTTAGTTATAATTAAATTGTTAATGAAGAGATAAACTCCTTTTAAAGACAATTAAGAGGTGTATTTGAACATTTTTTTTTTGATGCATTAGTATATTTAATTATGATTTGAGTTCCATCACTGTTTTAAAATGAGACTTGAAAATATTATATTTTTGTTTTTGGTCAAAATTATTTTCGGTTTAAGAAACCAACTTTTTGACCGTTTTCTGAAACCTCCGCCTTAAGTAAAAATAAGAAAGAAAGAAAGAAAGAAGAAAGAAAATACGTTTATTTGCGGTGAAAATGACGCAAAAAGAACAAAAACGAACAACGAACATCTGTGAATACGGTCGTTATTAAATGACGCCATTTTTCCGTCTGTGACAAAAGTCCTTTCCAAATATTTTGATTACCTGTGGATTACCTATTAGAATCGTCTTAAGTCTAAAGTTTTTGCAAATATTTATCATTAACCATGACCTTTGATTTATAGAGATACAACACATACTATGTTTCCAAGTTGCTACTCTTTTTTCCCATACTGTAAACAATGGGGTTTTCTCAAGACAATAAAATGCATATTACGAACGTAATTTGTTTGCCATTTACGTTTATATCAAGGTTCTGATTCATTAACATTGAATTACCTACTTATTTGCTAATAAAAATAATCAGAATATTACGCCTGTGGGTATTGGCAGGAGGGACAGGGAGAGGAATTACTGCCATATTATAAAAGTTATATTTAAGGGGAATACATGACCTAAAGTGCGGTCACTGTCGGACTGCATAGAAAAGAAAGAGAAGCGCGATGACACAACGCTGGTAATTTATTGCAAAATATGAAACAATTATCTATTTACAAAAAAATCTATTGTTTGGACTAAAAAATTTAAACACTAGTGCTTTAGTATGTTGCTTGTAGAATAATCTGACACAAAATCAGAACGATTGTATGTATATTAGTATGGTTTTTATTGTGAAAAGAAAGTTTTTTAGAGGTATCGTCATGATCTTTTTCTGTCGTATAAAATTAGTTGTATTATGTTTTCAACACACTATCTAACTAACATATATCCTTTTTTTTTTCTTCTCGCTGTGGAAATCCTCATGGACTTCCTCTATCGTGGGGGTGACAGAGGGGCATGCCGGACTCTTACCGGCTAAAACCACCGCGGTGTTCCACCTCTACCTATGACCGGGGGTGCGGGATTCGCATAAGCATTCACCGCTCCCAACTAGCATATATTCTGAAGAATATAATATATTTTTCTGATTTTTTTCACTGTAGTCGATCATATACTTTTAGGCATTATAAAACTCGCGTTTTTTTTGCGTTTAGGTCCTGTAGTTCCCTTAAGTCCAATGTAATATGGGGCGAGCCTATTATCATCGACCGAGCACAATTACAGCCTCTTGGTTTGGTACTGAGACTTCTCTAATGAAATCTGGCTAAATGCCAGTCTAACAATTATAGTTTTCCTGGGACAGACAGACAGACTCAGACTAAGTATTTAGATTCCCAATTTAATTCTATAAGAACGGAAATCATTTTCATTCTATAACCCTAAAAAAAATACTACAAAGTGAAAAATAACTTTAATTTCGGAAGTCGGTGTCGTTGGTTCCGCATTTTCGTTTTTTGAAACCGACTTCTGAAATTAAAGTTATTTTTCACTTTTTATTAGTATTTTTTTTATGTCGGTTGTTTTTTTATAAAAAAGTTTTTATTTTTTACTTTTTAGTTGTACCTACCCCACACAAACTCAATTAACACTAGTGCATTGAAGAATTGAAGACACCGACTAGAAGAATCATCAAAATTCGCATAGAAATGACGGAGATGCAGTACATTTATGTACATACCTTCGTACATAAGAATAATTACCTAATGTATTATATACTAAAACCTTCCTGAAAGTATGTAAATCACATTAGTGCATTAGTGAAAGAATTATCAAAATTGGTTCATCAGTTTTTGTGAAAATCGCAGACATACAAACATATATATACATACATACGGGTCGAATACAGAACCTCTTTTTTAGAAGTCGGTTAAAAATAAATTACCTACAACAATTTAGAAGAGAAAATCAAAATTTCGCACATGAGCTGAGCTAATTTCGAAATTCTTTCAAATGAAACATTGTAAGAAGAATTTACTACATATAAGATAACTATAATTATGATGTAAAAGATGAAAGTTCTATAGAAAGTGCTCATCACGCGAATATTGACGTGTTGCCTCATAGCTGAGACATTAAGCCTCTATGCGAGGTGTTAAAAGAAAGGCGAGATAAATAACAACAAGCTGTAACTATGCTACTGCACGGCAAAGGTCACTTTTCATATACAGGATGTTACAGAAAGGGTGTATCAATACAAACGGGTTGAAGAGTGTATCTGGTCTAGAATCTCTGTACAAAATTTCAGCTCAAAAGCATTAACTTTGAAAATGCTTAATATTTTTTTATTTCGACATCACGGCGCTGCACTGGCGCGCGGCGGCGTGATTTGCGTGTACTAGGCGCACAGACACACTACAGATAATGGATAATGACCCTCGTAGTGCGGTGACACGTTTGTTATGATTTCAATTTAATAAACTATCGAAATAAAAAAATATTAAGCATTTTCAAAGTTACTGCTTTTGAGCTGAAATTTTGTACAGAGATTCTAGACCAGATACACTCTTCAACCCGTTTGTATTGATATACCCTTTCTGTAACACCCTGTAGAGAAGGACCGCGAGTTTAATTAATTTATTTTACCATAAATATGTACATACATATACAGGGTTATTAGAAAAACACCGACAACTTCTTAAGGGGTCATTGTACTCATCATTATAAACAACTTTTATTATGGGACCAAACCTGAAATCGCGAAAAAAATGTTCCCTACATTTTGACGAGTTGAGGCATATAGAATCAAAGGCAGCTAAGCGCTACACTTTCAAAAAATTAACTAAGTATGGAGAATAAACTCAGAGAGTATGAAAACCCCTGACTCTTAAATTAGAAAAACGTTTTTTTTCGGTTTATGAAAATTTGACATGGAGGCAATTAGCTACCTTTGATTCTATATGCCTCAGTTATACGAACATAAATTTAGAGAACAGATGATTTTTTTTCGCGATTTCAGGTTTGGTCCCATAGTAAAAGTTGTTTATAATGATGAGTACAATGACCTCTTAAGGTGCCACTATTCGATATTTTTTCCATACAAGTTTCGGGAGAGTATTACTCCACTGTTTGACATTGTACATCCAAAGTTAAATATTGTATCGTTTTGTCTAATTATTAATTGTGTCTGTACGGAAGCAGAATTGTAAAATAACAAGCCATTAAAAAGTTATGAGCCAACAAAGATTCGTTTTTCTTGCTATTTTTAACGTAACTTTGGGTGTAAATAAGTAATAAAAGAACTGAAAAATATTAAAAATTAAATCCGTACCGACAAAGCTCAGTTATCGAAGAGTTCAAAAAACTTTATTTGTGATTGATTTATGTAGTGGATTTTTCATAGAACTCGATTTTCCAAAGCACTTTTCAAATATTTTTATGCGCCTATCAGTTCGGAACGGTGTTTCTGTGCGTGAGAACTAGATGTTGTGCGTGTAGATTAGCGTCTAACTGCTCATCACTGATACTAGCTCCGTCAGACACGAAGCCAAGTTAGACAGCGTGATTTTGGCCATGACCACCAGTGAGTTCGAGCTCGCGACTAGTTTACTCTTAAGAGGTTGTTGGTGTTTTTCCAATAACCTTGTATAAGCAGACAAGGAAAAAACAGAACAGAAAAATAGGTACAAAGGAGATGCTTAAATTATTTCATACTTGAAATCTCTTCCAGCATACCTGCGTTAAGACAATAGAGAGATGTAGACAACGTGTGAAAGTGGATCCTATATGCATATAAGTTCTAAGATATGGCCGGGTTCCTCACGATATTTTCCTTCACCGTTTTAAGAGCAGTGGTGATGAAATAATTTACAAAAAGTAAAGCGCCTGTCTGGGTTCGAACATACGACCTACAACTCGTAAGTCGCGGTCGATTCCACCAGTCCTCCACTGCTCCTAAACACGTACGGACCAATAATTCAGCATACGACAGATAACAAACCCATAATTCATCTTAGTCAAGTGAAAAGTGAAAGCACGTCTATGTCTCTGCCCACCTCGTCTCGAAATTATCTCGACCGGTTTGAAGACACGTGCAAGGTCAATGGCAAGCTTATGACGATGCGATGCAGAGGATTTAGATAACCTGACAAAGTGAGACTGATCAAAGAAAAAGTTTGGCATTATAAAATGTCCTAGAATCAAATATTCGGAGACATGTGCCTTTCACAATAAAGAGAAAACCAATTTTGAATGTGAGTGCCCTGCAGGCTAGATTGAATTCATGATTATTTTGAGTATCTTTATTTTTATATAAAATTCAAAGTCCTGACTGATAACCGCTGGTCCTAGAGACATGGAATTTGGAGGGTGTGTTCTTTGGAAGAGTAGGTATCCACTAAGAAAGAGTTTTGCGAAAATCCACCACTAAGAGGGTGAATGGAGGGTGGGTGAAATTTCACGCGGACGAAGTCGCGGGCAGAAGCTAATTACTTCATAAACTACCAATTATATTATCACTAGCTGCGCCCCGCGGTTTCACCCGCATAAGTCTCGATCCCGTGAAAATATCGGGATAAAAAGTATCCTATGTCCTTTCCCGGGACTCAAACTATCTCTATACCAAATTTCAGCGGTTTAGGCGTGAAAAGGTAACATACAGATAGACAGACAGACAGAGTTACTTTCGAATTTATAATATTAGTATGGATTCAAAGTCCTGACTGACTGATATATCAACGCACAGCCTAAACCGCTGGTCCTAGAGACATGAAATTTGGAGGGTGTGTTCTTTGTGAAGAGTAGGTATCCACTAAGAAAGAGTTTTTCGAAAATCCACCCCTAAGAGGGTGAATGGGGGGTGGGAGAAATTTCACGCGGACGAAGTCGCGGGCAGAAGCTAGTAACTTCATAAAATCTCCCAATCATCATTCTCTTGCACTTTTCCCAATTTATTTGTAGTCGGTGCAACGTTTATTTTTCTTAATATACTTCTCTATTAGTCGTCATCTCGGTACGTACGCGTACGCAAAATACGCGCATTGACGTGGAGTTGCGGACACCAGCCCGTATTACCTATTACCTAGTCGTCATCTCGGTAGTCACCCCCTTTCTAACCATATCATCATTCACACAGTCCATCCATCGTTTCTTTGGTCTTCCCCTACTCTTATAGCCATCGAAATTCATACTCAAAACGTTTTTGCTAATGGAAGAACCCAATATTTACTTTGATTAATTACATTTACCGCGTAACCTCATAAAATTTAGCAATCACTTCATCTATTCATATCTGCTAGGTGCAAAAACTTAAAGTAACAAGTTTTATACCTAGTAGGTCATTGGGCTATTGACAATGCTCCGGGCTATTGTACACACAGCCTGGGGCATCAACTTTCTAATAAATATTACAGTGAGCAATGCAACTTTGTACCAATATAATTATATACTGATGAATGGTATTCAGATTTATAAAGAAACATATTGAACCATCTTCGTTTTTAGGGTTCCGTAGCCAAATGGCAAAAAACGGAACCCTTATGGATTCGTCATGTCTGTCTGTCTGTCTGTCTGTCTGTCCGTCCGTCCGTATGTCACAGCCACTTTTTTCCGAAACTATAAGAACTATACTGTTGAAACTTGGTAAGTAGATGTATTCTGTGAACCGCAGTAAGATTTTCACACAAAAATAGAAAAAAAACAATAAATTTTGGGGTTCCCCATACTTACAACTGAAACTCCAAAAACTTTTTTTCATCAAACCTGTACGTGTGGGGTATCTATGGATAGGTCTTCAAAAATGATATTGAGGTTTCTAATATCATTTTTTTCTGAACTGAATAGTTTGCGCGAGAGACACTTGCAAAGTGGTAAAATGTGTGTCCCCCCCCCCCCCCCCCCTCTAACTTCTAATATAAGAGAATGATAAAATTAAAAAAATATATATAATGTACATTACCATGTAAACTTCCACCGAAAATTGGTTTGAACGAGATCTAGTAAGTAGTTTTTTTTTAATACGTCGTCGTAAATCGAAAACCGCAATTTACCTTTCACAAAGTTACAACGAACTACAAGAACTTTTATATTATGTTACTTGCTGCTACGGAACCCTTCATGGGCGAGTCCGACTCGCACTTGGCCGGTTTTTTGTAGTTGGATTAATTAATTTTAGGTAGGTAATTGACAGTAGCGCATCGCGGCAATAAATAAGTTTCAAAACAGCGATGCGTTTGATGTTAGTTAAATCTAATGACTAACAACATTGCAGTTTTACCTAATTAAATTAAAAAAAAAAATGCACGTTTCAATGGAATATTTTTGTATGTGTTTCTTTAGTTGTTTGAATTCCCTTTATTACGAGTATTATTACATAAAATATGATAGTTTACGCACAAAATTTTGAAAATTATGCGATGGAAAATATTATTTTATCATATCTTTTATTTTACCCGACTACGGCGAAGCAAAAAGGAGGGTTATGATTTTGACCGGTATGTATGTATGTATGTAACTATGTATGTATGTTTATCTGTTCCCTCATAACTTCTAAACTGCTTGTCATAATTGAACAAATGAGGTACCGTTGCAAGCGTCTGGATCGTCCGCTGGATAGCCTACTATGTATGTGACGTTGCATTACCTAAATTGAATATGCTGCCCTCCAGCGGACATAAAGTCATGATCTAAAAAAATACGGGAAGGTACTTTCTCGTTACATCCTTTTCAGTATTCGAGTTTTAGTTTTTAAAACCGCTGAATCGATTTAGATGAGGTATAGAAATAGCTTGAGTCCCGGGAAAGGACATAGGATACTTTTTATCCCGATGTTCCTACGGGATCGAAACTTATGCGGGTGAAACTGCGGGGCGCAGCTAGTATTACCTAAATGGAGTCAATACAAATCTTTCACCCCGGGAGCAATAACATCAAAACTTTTTGTGCACAGTCTACAAAGCTTGTCAAACTAAGTTCGACAGATTTTTTTGCTTCCCATAATTACATGTTGTCCATTTTGACGAACGCTATTGCGCCGCGGACTGACAGGCGCCTGCGTCAGTGATCTACCAAGCATAACATGTTGTTATGACATTAAAAACAATAATAAGTTATAGGTGAAGAACCTGGAACTGTTTATTGCGAAAACAGTGGTAGCCAAATGGTCGCGACTTACGAGTTGTAGGTCGTAGACATCGCCGTTGTCTGAATCTCCGAGCTAACTATACTCCATTTACTAAAGCATTAGACAGAAGTAAAAAAAGACTCTTTTAGAGGCACACTTTGTAATAAAAGTACAACAAACATTATTACAGTCAAGATTGATGTGGAGTTAAATATAATCAATTTAAATAACAGCAGTCACACTTAATTGTACTTATTTAACCTATCTACCTTCTGAAATTACACGGCTTTCATTTAATATTATTTAGTTTTTACATAAAATATTGTCGTGTCAATGTTTAAAATCTAAAAGAAGCAGGGGCGGACAGTACCGGGAACGTTTTTCATGTCACTATAACTCTACCAAATCTAAATGGTTACCTATACCCTTCATAAGTTGTGGCAGAGCGTGTTTCTTTTATTTTGTCGGTTTATATAAAGTTGTTTTTAATAAACCGATTGTTACTAAAAATTGTTTCATTTCATGTACCTATCCAAGCATCGTGACGAGTAGATAGATAGAATATGCTTTATTGTATGCCATACATTGTTACTTTCAAAAAAAGCACATACATTATTTATTAAAATTGTTTGAACTTAACTTGAAAATAAAGGGTTTCGTACTCCTGCTTCTGCGAGCCTCTTTTTTCTAATGTTATAATAAATGGAGTATAGACGAAAACAAAACATTGCTTAAATGTTCTTAATTAATAATTGTGTCGATACTCTTGCGCCATCCCACCTTCCTGGATCGGCATGCTGTGCTGGCGCTGCTGCTGCGGCTGCGGAAAACCTCAAGCGGCGAAAATATAATAACCTTATCGGAAATTATATTTTCGGGCCGTTTGGAGTTGAAACCCTCGGGCCGTGGGGTCCGAGTGCTCACGGTCTTTTTAAGGAAATTTTAAAACGGCTGGTTGACACTTCCCGTGGCCCAAGGGCTGGCTTTTACCTTGGCCAAAGGCTAAGCATTGCCATACAACGTGGTAATGCCGCCACCCGCCAGTCTCTTGGGTACATTACCAGTCGACAACGATGCGGATGAATTTTTCGACGCTATATTTTAGTTTGAGTATAGGTTTTAATTTTGTTATTTTTGTTAATTAAGGATTTATTAATGTTCTTGTATATCGATTTTATTCAATTTCGAGCGGCCATTGTTGTTTACATCTTTGGCAAATTTAGCGCGGCCGGACCTTAAGTATCGAATCCAGAACCTCATGTTTAGCAGTAGCGCTGGTAGCGCTTGCGACCATTAATTAGACCATCAAGGCAGTCACTGAGAAATTCATAATGGAAAAACAGAATAACATTTTGCCCGACCCGGGAATCGAACCTATGACCCCTTTTTTTATCATGTGGAAAATGGATGTCCACCACCCTGGGGTAGGTGGAGGGGTCTGTCAGACTCTTACTGACTAAATCCACACGGTGTCCTGCTGCTACCTTTAGCCGGGGTGCTGGAGTGCTTGCGCATTTCGTCACGCTCCCCCGGCCAGGTGTTGGCCCGGATGAATCCATGCGGACCCCGTCACCCTCAGCGGCCGCAAATGGCCACCATTCCTCTACAGAGAGATGACCCCCTGCTCAGTAGTCACGCTTGCAACAATGATGATGATTTAAATATGACATAACAAGATTCTCAGGTTATTCCCTTGTAACGTCACAGTGACGCATACATATTTAAATACATAGTATATTATATGTATATAATTTACGGAAAATACGTAGGTATGTTTTTTTATAATCCGATACTACGAATTTGCTATTAAAACAGCCTTCACAGGGTCGATACTAAGAAGTATTTTTTAAAGAATGGATATTCCCTATTACCTAAAATAATACTTCTGCGTATGATTCATATAAGGGCCAAATCTTTTTGTAATACACTGTGTTACTTCAGAATTATTTCTCCATCAATATTTTCGATTCATCATCTACCTGCCTTTTCCCAACTATATTGGGGTCGGCTTCCAGTCTAACCGGATGCAGCTGAATACCAGTATTTTACATGGAGTGACTGCCTATCTGACCTCCACAACCCAGTTACTGGGTAATGCGATACCCCTTGGTAAGCCTGGTTATCAGTTTTTCGAGCTTCTGACTACCCGTAACGACTGTCAAAGATCCACGAATGACAGCCGGGACCAACGGCTTAACGTGCTTTCCGAGGCACAGAGGGGTCTCGGTATGTAAAGATGGTCACCCATCCACAGACCAACCGCGACAAGCGTAGCTTAACTGATCTATCGGCCTGTGCAGCTGTTATTATTTAACCAAGGGCCATAGTTGGGAAAAGGCTAGGCAGATGATGATCTATCTGAAAAAAGTTTTTGTTTTAGTTTGAAAAGCAGTGCTTATGGAATGAGTCTTTTGTGAGTGAATTTCATGCTCATCACCGTTTTAAAGAAACACGTTTCTAGGAAAACATAATATTATTTATACTTTTAATTTAACTGTAGGCAAACTAATTTTGTATTTTTTTTTTTTTTTTTTTTATTTAATTTTATTAACAGAAAGCCTAAAATCATATATTTCTTTATAATTAACAAAAATAACAAAATTAAATACAAAAACCATTTTGTATTCAATTTGAATAATTTAAATGTGTTCAAAGTTCGCTTCGCTTTGTCAAATTGTCATTTGTCTAAAGCTAATGTATTTTTGTTGTAATCTAAATCTATACAAATAAATAAAATAGAATTTAAGTGTTTGTTTGTAATGGCAAAATAACAGCTGTTTACTAAATGCATATGAAAGTATATATGGTACTTAAAAACAAAATAATTTTAAATTTCGTCTGTCTGTTTGTTCCGGCTAATCTCTGAAACGGCTTGACAGATTTTGATGAAATTTGGCATGGGGATACTTTGAACCTTAGGGAAGGACATCGGGTACTTTTTATTGACACCCTGTATGTCCCACTGGACATACAGGGTGTCCCGTAAGTCGACGTCAAACCAGAATCGCGTAACAGGCCAAGTCATAACAGTTATCAAAAAATATTTAAAAAAAGCCAAGGGTTATCATATTATCCAATAACTGGGTTTTGGAGGTCAGATAGGCAGTCGCGCCATGTAGACAGCTGCATCCGGTTACACTGGAAGCCGACCCCAAGATGGTTGGGAAAAGGCTAGGCAGATGATGGGGAACATTCGAGTAGTGTTCTTCTTATAAAAACCCATGAGGTTAATAAGTGATTCTCGCTGCATGCTATTTAATAGTAAATGACAAAGATAATTGGATATCATGCGGTCTCATGTATAATGTACAGTCACGAGCAATAATATGTCAACACTTGGCAACTTTCAATTGCTATTTTTTCGTGAAATAACGAATGCAACGTTGAAATACGACACTTTACATAAACCTATGGGTTCAAAAATACTATGTTCGTAATAACATAAAATTTCATTCAAAAATAAAGGAGAAAATCGCCTTTGAATAAAGCCCAGTGTATATATAAGTACTTATAGACGTGACTGTACCTACACGATTATGGATAATAGTTTCTGGTTATATACTAATTGTAATCAAGATGTCTTTGGTTTCCTAGATATTTATCCATAGACACGTGTGGAAGGCTTAATGTTAAAGGTTGTCTATGGAATTTGTAATTGTTGTTGTTGTCAGCTATACTAATAATAACTCTTGTTTTTTTTTTTTTTGTTTGTTTGAACTCGCTAATCTCTGGAACCTCCACTCGGATTTGAAAAATTCTTATTGCCTATGACAGCCCAACTCTTAAGGAAGGTTGTAGTTTATTCAACATCACGCTAGGACCATAAGGAGCCGAGCAAAAATAAAAAAAGACGGGTTGCACTCCGGGAGTGCCGGCAGAAGTGAAAACTTGAATATTAACGTTGAAATAAATCAATTATTAGTTGAATTAATATAACTCTTTTTTTTTCACTACTTCTGCGTCTACCCCAGCCACCTTCTTTAGGTCGTCCGTCCATCTACCTGGGCGGCGTCCCACACTACGCTTGCCGGTACGCGGTCTCCACTCCAGGACTCACCTACTCCACCGGCCATCAGTCCTTCGACAGACATGGCCAGCCCACTGCCACTTCAGTTTGTTGTTATCGAATGGATAAACTCCGTTTAAAAACGTCAGAAACCGGACATAAGTCGTCTCGAACCCGTAAGTGGCGTTCGTTTCGACTGGGCCATTGCTCTTTCAGCCGAGACATCGAGCCATAATCACAGTTAAAGGCACGTGCCTACTTAAATGATCTAAACGTGAGTCGTGAGTGAGGATAACTGCGGTGCACGCATCTACAATTATTAATCAAATTGTTACCATATAGGTAACTAGCAGCGACCCACGGTTTCATTACCATAAGTTTCGATCGATGGGAATATCGAGATAAAAACTATCCTTTGTCCTTTCCCGGGACTCAAACTATCTCTATACTAAATTTCATCTAAATCGGTTCAGCGGTTTAAGCGTGAAGAGGTAACAGACAGACACACTTTCGCATTTATAATATTTAGTACTAGCAGCGCCCCGCGGTTTCCCTCGCATAAGTCTCGATCCCGTAGGAATATCGGGATGAAAAGTATCCTATGTCCTTTTCCGGGACTCAAACTATCTTTATACCAAATTTCATCTAAATCGGTTCAGCGGTTTAAGCGGGAAGAGGTAACGTACAGACAGACAGACACACTTTCGCATTTATAATATTTAGTACTAGCAGCGCCCCGCGGTTTCCCTCGCATAAGTCTCGATTCCGTAGGAATATCGGGATGAAAAGTATCCTATGTCCTTTTCCGGGACTTAAACTATCTTTATGCCAAATTTCATCCAAATTGGTTCAGCGGTTTAAACGTGAAGAGGTAACAGACAGACGGACATACTTTAGCATTTATAATATTAGTATGGATTCACCTGTGATGGTCTAATTTATAAGCTGAGAAAGAAAAAAAGAAACGAAAAGTAGTATTTATTGGGACTCATAGGAAGATAGTTACAAAACTTAATATTATGATACAACGTCGTTCGCATGACTAACGCGGTGTCCTGCGTGAGCGACGAATACGACGCGACGCGACGCTGCGAACGCGACGAACGCGATCAACTCAACGGCATACCCTGCTTGCGGCCTATATGACAGTCTGCGGCGAGACGCGACGTAACGCGTACTTGTTTTGAGGGCGACCAGACGCGACACCACGAACTAAATATGAACTTTCGAGCAAAATTGTACTGTACTTCTCCATGATTCGAGAAGTAATGACCAAAATCACGTAGGACATTTGTCGCGTGTAGCATCGCGTCGCATTACGTCGCGTCGTGTTGCGTCGCGTCGCGTCGTATTCGTCGCTCACGCAAGACACCGCGTAGAGGTCCTATCTCATTTTTTAGCTGATTTGAGTTAGGACAACTATTTTTTTTTTCGTAATTCTTTACATTTTGTTGCCTTACAAAATGGTTATATTTTGAGATCCAAGTAACATAGAGATAGGATGGTTAGAGAAAAATGTAAAGAATCATGAATAGAGAAATGTAGTTCCCCTTTTTTTTTTCTCGCGGTGGAAATCCTCATGGACTTCCTCTATCGTGGGGGTGACAGAGGGGCTTGCCGGACTCTTACCGGCTAAAACCACCGCGGTGTTCCACCTCTACCTATGGCCGGGCGTGCGGGATTCGCATAAGCATTCACCGCTCCCCCGACAGGCCTCGACCCGCTGTTCCTCTGCGGGTCCCACCTCCCCGTGCGCCCATTCCTAGAATGGCCGCACCCACTCTCGAGTGGCTCGCGTGGAACAATGCAGCGTCAACTCGGGCCCAAATCAGCTAAAAAATTTGAAAAATGAGATAGGACTCTCAGTCATACGAGCGACAACAAACAGAAAAAATTAAAATCAAAACACATGATCAGCCTATAATGTTCCCTCTGCTGGGACACAGGCCTCCTTCTGTGAAAGAGATTGGGCTGTAATCCACCACGCGGGCCCGGTGCGGGTTGGTAGATGCCACATGTCTTCGAAATTTTGGTTCCAGGACGTGCTTGCCTGATGACAATTTCAAACAGCCATGATTTTCTTAGGTAATTTATCTTCAACATCATAAGTAAGACTGAAGTCCAAAGTAAACCTAGAAAGAACATGCAAGACAAATAATGATTTATTTCTGTAAATACTTATTTAAAAGACACTTTACAGGTAAATATTTGAATAAACGTTTTTCTATTGACAGCTATCTAGGGATATGACTATATACATAATCTATTTACTATTCAATGGAAGGACTATGTGCAGCACTCGTTTATGGGCTGGATCATATACCTACCTTATTAGTAAGAACGAAAAATGAGGATGATGATTACAATTCTATTTCAAGTCTTTATTAGTGGTTATAATGGCAATCATGCCATTTGGTCTTAAATTTAGCTCCCTTCAAAATGGTTGAGCTGAATGGTGCTGATGCATGCGTCATGTTCGTGAACGGGCGCCGTCAGTAGGGACTGGTCATCTCTTTGCTGCCATGGCTTATTTTAATTTATTATTTGAATTGTTGTTTTTTCTCATCATTTCATTATGGACGCTTTTAACGTTCTGCATCGTTCTCACATGTATAATTTTTAACATGAATGATGTAACCAAGACTTTGTAACCACATTATTTTGATATAAAAGAGTGTCCATGGAGTTTCTTGCCCGTTCTTCTCCATAGGTACCTACGCTTTGGAATGGGCAACTAGCTTCATTTTTTCTGACTGACTGACTTCTTGACAATTCAAAAGTGCCTGTAAATGGTTTAATTGAAATAAATGCTTTGAGTTTGAGTTTGAATCCTAAGAAAGTAAGTTTGTTTTTTTTGTTTATTACCTTTTCACGCATAAACTACTGAACCGGAAATTTTGCATATACGTTGTCAGGTGTACAGAAACGGACATAGGGTACCTTTCATCCCGAAAAAAAGTGCTGTTCCCGAGGAAAACAACAATAACGTTATTATGTTAATAGATGGCGCCACGTGTTTATTGAACTTTGTCACATTATTTAATTCTGAGGCGGTACGAAGTTTGCCGGGTCAGTTAGTAGGTTTTTATATTTTATTTATAATTATAATACTCGTAGACTAGCTGCGACCCGCGGTTTCACCCGCGTATACGTCGATCTCGTGGGAATATCGGGATAAAATGTAACCTGTATGTTAATCCAGGGTGTCAGCTACCTCCATACAAATTTTTATCAAAATTGGTCCAGCCGTTTAAGCGTGAAGAAGTAACAAACATGTAAACACACACACACACTAACAAACTTTCGCCTTTATAATATTAATAATTGTGATGACTAGCTGGGACCCGCGGTTTCACACGGGTAAATGTCGATTCCGTGGGAATATCGGGAAAAAAAGTAGCCCATATGTTAATCCAGGGTGTCAGCTACCTCCATACAAAATTTTATCAAAATTGGTCCAGCCGTTTGAACGTGAAGAAGTCACAAACATAGAAACACACACACAAACTTTAGTTTTTAGTTTAGCCTCTCGTTATTAGTGTGAAGTGTGATATTAGTGTGATAGTGTGATAATCTAATATCCGCAACCCACAACCCAGTTACTGGGTAACACGATACCCCTTGGTAAGACTGGTACCGTCAACCATCGAGGCTTTTAACGCTCGTATTTTACACCGTTCTAAGTTTATAACTTAAATCATAGATAAAACAATAATTCACCATTTCCTTTGTTATTATGCGTATGTTTTCACGAAATACTCATACACATGCAAATGTAATAAACGAATGATACTTAACCAACTTTTGAAACAAAAACGACGGCCTCGTTAGGTGTGTAGCGGTATCTACAACGCCACATGCGAACAACGCGTTATACTGACGTCACGCAAATCCTGCATCTCGCAAGCAGAGTTTACCGCGCAACTAGCATAGATACAACAGCCCGACATGAATCATTGGGAAGTAGCCCGCCAAACACAACACCCGTCTTTTCTATAGAGTATGAGTGAACTTTACACCCTGTTCCTCATATCTCTATAGGTGTAGTGGTCGCTAGCATTACTGCTGAGCGACTTGGGTTCAATTCCCATCGGGCAAAGTGTTATTAGGTTTCTCCATCAGGAATTTCGCAGTAGCATCCTGGAGTCAGGATTTGTGTTCGGTATGAACCGAACACAAATTCGGGAAGCGGGCCGCGAGTTCCCACTGCTGGGACACAGGCCTTCTCTCTGTGAGAGGGAGTGGGCCGTAATCCACCACGCGGGCCCAGTGCGGGTTGGTAGATGTCACATATCTTCGAATTTTTTGCTCTAGGACATGCCGGTTTTTTTTAAATATATTTTCACCGTTTTCAGAGCAGTGGTAATGAAAATATTTATAGGTACAAAGTAAAGCGCCTGCCTAAGTTCAAACCTACGACCTACAAACTCGTAAGCAGTGGCGGATTTACACATTTGCCACCAGTAGGCTATTCAAATTTTGCCGCCCCTACCGACCTCTCCAATAATGTCCCATGTCTTTTATATACCGCTCCGCCTTGGGTCCGTGGCTTAGGCCCCCAGTGGTCGAGGCACCTGTGGCCGACGCCCCCGATTCGATGAATTTAATTTTTTTTTGGTGCTTTTTCACTTAGTACAGTAAATTAGAAAAGTGTTTCATCATAATAATAACGTATTTTTCTTTGCTAAACAAAAGTTGTCTATCAAATAGCAGAGAGAATGGATCGCCACTTAACCTTATCCTTACACACCTTTTTCCCCATTAAAAGCATATTTATTATGTACAAACATCCAAAAACTCAAAAAGACTTATTATAAAATGTCGGTGAGTTGCGAGCTAACACCTTTTCTTCAAAATACTTAAAATGTTCTCGTTCATCAGCTACGAAAAACTTGCAAAGAGATTTGTAAAGATCGGCAACTGTGATAAAATCTACGGTAGAAGCCTGAATTTGAGCATTCACTTTGTTTATTCTTTCCAAAAAAACATGGTAGGTATATAATATTAATCTTTTTAATTTCAGTAAGACATAAAAAAAAGTGTTAGCCCCAAATTTGCCGCCCCTAAAATCTGCCGCCCTAGGCTCCAGCCTACTCAGCCTATTGGTAAATCCGCCACTGCTCGTAAGTTGAGGTCGTTACCACTGGCCCACCAATGCTCTATGAATCTAATTAGAAGGATGATGACAAACCTTCAATATTATCTAGGAACTAGACATTATTCGTCATTCTCATTGACGACACTGTGATTCACAGTATTAAATTAATAAAAACATAAAAAAGACACAATTTACGACTTATTCAAATAACAGTCACAGGATCTTCATTTTTCCGTTCCAAGAAAAATCCAATGGCTGAAGATGGTGACGAAATTCTTTTCCATAGTAAGGAGCCGTTTAAGTATTACCTCGTAGTACTATTAAGTATTCCTATTCTGTAATATTACGTAAGCAGATTTATTGCAGTTATTAAGCTCTTAAGGCGAATGGGTAGTTGTAGCCCGCGAAATTAAATTTTTCTTACGTTTTTTGTAATTTTCAGGTCACTGTCAGGTTGTATCTTGATCAAAATATGATTCGCGACTATAACCGGTACGTATTTACAGAATTATAATAATTAGAATCATTAATACATCTTTCTAAGTTAGATTTCTACCGTTAAGAACAAATGTCGTATGGCAAAGTGTTTATGGTAGAAATCTAACTTAAAGAGATATATTAATGATTCTAATGACTATGATTCTGTAAATACATGTCTATTATAGTCGCGAATCATATTTGGATCAAGATACAACCTGACACTGATCTGCAAATTGCAAAAAACGTAAGAAAATTTAAATTTCGCGGTCTACCATGTCACATTCACCTTAATATGATCTTGCTGCATCCTTTTAGACTGGAAGCCAACCTCAACATGCCTAGTTGGGAAAACAACCAACTTCAAAAAAAAACACTACAAAGTGATAAATAACATTAATTTCGGAAGTCAGTGTCGTTGGTTCCGCATTTTCGTTTTTTGACACCGAATCCCCAAATTAAAGTTATTTATCACTTTGTAGTGTTTTTTTTTGAAGTCGGTTGTTTTTTTTGTAAAAAACTTTTTATTTTTCACGTTTTAGTTGTACCTACCCCACAAAAATTCAATTAACACTAGTGCACTGAAGAATTGAAGACACCGACTAGAAGAATCATCAAAATTCGCATAGAAATGCCGGAGTTGCAGTACATTTATGCATATAACTTCGTACATAAGAATAATTAAAAATTACCTAATGTATTATATACTAAAACCTTCCTGAAAGTATGTAGATCACTTTATTGAAAGAATTATCAAAATCGGTTCATTAGTTTTTGAGAAAATCGCGGACATACAAACATATACAGGGTGACTGGAAATTAGTGGCGGAGCCGTTAAGGGGAGGTAGTCTAGGGTTATTCCGACAGATATCACTATGAGACCTACCGTCCTTACTTAACCCTTTCCAAGATATTCCTACTTTTTGTTTAGCAGTTTTTGCATAAAATAATGACAGTAGCGGAAATTTTACAATTAATATTACTTATTTAGAATATCTTTGTTGCAAAACAAAAAAAAGTAGGCCAAAATCACTTTTTTTTAGGATTTATTACTATCTCTTTAAGTAGGAATATCTTGGAAAGGGTTAAGTAAGGACGGTAGGTCTCATAGTGATATCTGTCGGAAAAACCCTATACTACCTCCCCTTAACGGCTCCGCCACTAATTTCCAGTCACCCTGTATACATACATACGGATCGAATACAGAACCTCCTTTTTTGAAGTCGGTTAAAAATGCTAGGCAGATTGATTGGAGTGGAATATTCTAGGGAGTTCCCATCTTGTGGTTATAATAGGCGATCTATCACAAATTATCACGACAATGATCCTTCACCCCGACATGGTAAGAAGAATTTTATGGTTGGTTTATAGCCGTAAGAGGTAGCGGAGCGGTTAGCGATAATGCCTTGTAGAATAGTGATGTTTTTTTTTTTTTCTTTATTTATTTATTGGGGCTTTTACGCACAGCGTATGCCAGTCCCATCGTATCCTAAACAATCGTACTTTCACAGGTCGTGGGCCATGAATTTGAACAAATCCTTCGCATCCTCGCCATTTGGTTGGGATAGAATTGTATGGAGCATGCCTACATCAGTTCTGTTCACATTCAGGGACCTTACTAAATTATTTCTACTGGACTCATATTGGACACATTCCACCAATAAATGTTGTAGATCCTCGACAACTCCACATGAACATGAGTGATGATGATTTTTTTTTTATTTTAAACTCAAAAAAATATTTGTTTGCAAAGAGTGCAAAAATTCTACAAGCTAAAAAAGTGCCAAGTTATAAACGTTTTTTTTAAATAACTACTAGACAAAGACGGTAGTACCATAGAAGTGACGTCAGGACTATGTAACTTCACACTAGCGCCCTACATTGTCAATACCGCGCGACAAGGACGGAAATAATCCCCACAAAAAACTTTTAAAGCGTGTAGCTTCTCAAAACTTCCATTGATTTTACTGATTTTTGTCGATTATCTCGTTTTAATATGTCTTCCGTGAAATTACATTATTTGCTCGAACATTTCTAATATCATCATCCCTATGATGATGATGATGATGATGGGGCTCCCTTTTCCACACTTAGACTCCCATTTGGTCCGTTGTGCGTAGGGATTCTGGCTAACAGAGCCAGCCTAGCTCCGTCCAGAAGCACAGAAGCTTCCTGGGAGCTTCACAGGCTTCACGGAGCGACCTCACTGTTCCGAGGATTTTTTCGCGTTGAGAAGCCACCGCCTCGCATTCCAGGATGACGTGGGCGGCTGATTCCTCGGCGTCAAGGCAGCCCCTGCAAAGGGGGCTGTCCGTGGCGCCTATGTTAAAAAGATGTTTGTTAAGAGGGTTATGGCCCGTAATTGTACCTATTATTATTCTGAGGTTATTTCTACTTAGGCTAAGAAGTTTTTTAGTTAATCGCGGGTGTATCATTGGTAAGGCCAATTTTGACTGTCTGCAGTCTGTTACCCGTGACCATCTGTTGTTATGGAGTTCGGTCGATCTTTGGCGAATCCATGCACGAAATTGTGAGAAAGGCAGAGGGAGAAGTGGGTACGGGCCTAGCACCTTCATGTCAGAGCCTCTCTTTGCAAGTTCATCTGCAGCATCATTGCCCAAGGATCCACTATGCCCTTTGATCCACTGGAGGGTAATTCGATTGAACGTCGATAGACTCTCCAGGGCTAAATGGCACTCATAAATTAGCTTGTTGTTAGTTTGTTTGCTCTCTAAAGCCTTGAGTACAGATAGGCTGTCGGATATGAATTTAATGCCGTAGTTCCGGATGCCTAAGCGCTTTACTGCTATTGCGGCTTGTGTTAAGGCAACACATTCACATTGAAATATCGAACTGTGTGTGCCTAGTGGTATGTGAAAGTTGATATTAAGGTCAAGGGAGTGAACGCCAGCACCTGAACCATTTTGTGTTTTTGAGCCGTCTGTGTAGATACGCACTTCATTGGCTCCTGACTGGTCCCTATCTTCCTGAACTGTTTGTATAAAGTAGTTTTTGTTGAACATCGGTTGGTTTGGTGTTCTATCACACGGGGCAGCGATGAGAGGCTGGTACTCTATCGCCCGGTCCAGGATTTTGGCGTGTGGACTGGTAAGGTTTTTGCCCCATATGTCCAGATGCATTAGCCTGATGGCAGCTAGCGCTGCCTCCTGCTGTATGTACAGGTCAAGGGGAGTTAGTTGAAGGGCTATCTCCATGGCTGCTGTTGGGGTGGTTCTCATACAGCCAGTGGTAGCTGAACAGGCCAGTCGTTGGAAACGCTGTAGTCTGGTAATGGTGGTCGAGAGTTCGGTCCTCGTCCACCAGACCAGAGCGCCATAAGCCAACATTGGCCTGATCAGCGTTTTGTATAACCACAGAGTAATCTTCGGAGAGAGCCCCCATGTTTTTCCTAGCATTCTTTTGCATTGGTAGAATACAATTGTGCTTTTATTAAGTTTGTAGTCAAGATGCTTGTTCCAGAGCAGTTTGCTATCAAGGATCACCCCCAGGTACTTGACTTCATCTTTAAGTGTTAGTTCTGTGTTAAAAAGTTTTGGAAGCCTATGGGTTCCAATGGTTCTTTTGTTGGTGAACATTATTAGTTCTGTTTTCGAGGGGTTAACCGATAGTTCGTGCTTCGTGCACCAACTCTCAATTATTTTGAAGGCCCTACTCATGAGATCGCATAGGATGCCCTCAAATTTCCCCGAAATCAGAATTGCTATATCGTCCGCATATCCCACCGAGTGCAGACTGCTAGCGTTGAGCTCTGCAATGAGCTCATTTACGACTAAATTCCACAGTAGTGGTGACAGCACCCCACCCTGTGGGCAGCCTCTACTCACGATACCTCGTGTGGTGGTATTTACGGTAAATTGAATAGCACGGTGTTTTAGCATATTATTTATCCATTCTATAAGTGTTCGCGCAACACCGTGCGTGGCAAGTGCCCGTTCGATGCTGGCGAAGTTAGTTTTGTCAAAGGCACCTTCTATGTCAATGAAAGCGCCTAAGGTTGGGTTTTTGGCTTTAAGAGCATTTCCTATGCGTGACACTACGCTATGGAGTGCTGATTCAGTTGATTTGCCTGCACAGTAGGCGTGCTGATTGGGATGTAAAGGTCTTTGTACCGAGATTTGGGATCTAATCTTCCTATCCCCCAGCCTCTCCAGTGTTTTCAAGAAGAAAGAGGAAAGGCTTATAGGTCTAAAAGATTTGGGCTGGGTATAGTCGCCCCTACCAGGTTTCGGTATGAAGATTATTTTTACTTCCCGCCATTTCAAGGGAATGTAGCGGTGTGCCAGGCAGGCTCGAAACACCACTACGAGGTATTCAGCCAGTAAATCTCGGCTCCACCTGAGCAGAGCCGGGAAAATACCGTCCATTCCTGCTGCCTTGAAAGGTAGGAAGGTGTTGATTGCCCACGTTATTTTGTCTTTGTCGATTACTTCTAACGCCACTTCCCAATCTAGGCTGCCCGTGGCCCTTTCCCTATATGGTTCCCAGCTCTGCTGGGTGGCAATCTGGCATCCTGGGAAGTGGGTGGTTAGGAGTAGTTCGCTTGTCTCAGCGTCGTTTGTTGTGTAGGTGTTATCTGGTTTTTTCAGGCAACCTATTGAGTGGTCTGTCTCTTTAGCAAGACAGGTCTTGACCCTCGTTGCCTGGTTGTTACTTTCCATGTTAGTACAGAAACGCCTCCAGCTGTTCTTTCCTCTGAGGCGTATCAGTTTTTTGTATGTTTTACGAGCTGATGTATAGCGGTCCCAATCTTCTGGCGACCGTGTGTTCCTAGCTCTGTTGAACAGTCTTCTCAGCCTACGTCGGTGTCTTTCCAATTCAGGACTCCACCAGGAACGGCGAGCCCCCTGCCTGGGTAACGTGAGGGGACAAGACTGTTCATAGCTAGATAAAAGGATAGATGTGATGTTATTAACATGTTCGTCTAAATTGGTTACTGGTATTTCTGCCGGAAGGGCGGGTAGTCTGCCTAGCTCAGCCTCAACGAGTTTGGTGAACTTGACTTGGTCTGTGTTGCGAGGAATCCTCCTTGGTTGTGGTTTGGTTAAGTGGAAGTTAATGGTATAGCGGATCCATCTGTGGTCGGAGCATGATATCTCGGTGGACACATGCCAGTCCTGTATGGAGTTGGATATACCTATGGTTGCTAAAGTTAAGTCTATTATTGTTTGCGATCTCGCGTTTATAAAGGTAGGTTCAGAGCCCTTGTTAAGTAAAACAAGGTTATTGCTAAGAATAAAATCAAGCATTTCCTCACCTCGGTTGTTGGTTTTGACATTACCCCAGAGCGTGTGATGCGCGTTGGAGTCAGTCGCGATGATTAGTTCCAGTTTCTCCTTTTCACAGTACTCAACCAATGAGGCGAGCTCTGGCAGAGGCACGTCCTCGTCGCCTGGCAGGTATGCCGAGGCTAGTACAATGTCTGGGAGTTCCTGTTCGGTTCTGAAAAGCCTGACTGCTGTCAGGTCCCTTGAACAGAATTCGTTAATTAAAAGGTTAGGTACATGTTTCGGGACAAAAATGCAGGTACGTGGGTTACTAACGGAGGTGTCCAGCAGCAGCTTACCCCCGATGTTGCCAAGACCGCATATTCTGCCGCCCCTAATCCACGGCTCTTGGATAAGGGCGATGGTCTTTCCTTGTTGGTTCTCCAGCACTCTGCGCAAGGTGGCCGACGCAGATTGGCTGTGCTGGAGGTTGGTCTGTAGGATCCTAGTCCCGCAAAGGAGAGGAGCAGAGGCTGCTGTCCTCGCCCTCACTACTCTCCCCCGGCGGAAAGCAATCCTCATCTCAAAAATCATCATATCAAATCATCATCCCTATTAGTACGGACATGCATAAGCATAATTAGCCTCGATGTTCCCACTGCTGGGACAGATTCCTCCTCTCTGTGTGAGACAGTGGGCCGTAATCCACCACGCGGGCACAGTGCGGGTTGGTAAATGTCACATGTCTTCGATTTTTTAAGTTCTAGGATATGCCGGTGTCCTCAATATGTTTTCCTTCGCCGTTTTGAGAACAGTGGTGATTAAATAAATTACACAAAGTACAGCGCCTATCTGGGTTCAATATGGCGTATATATTAAAGAGCATTCTATTCTGTCCGATTCTATTCTTCCTCGTAGGCGGTCGAACAGTAGCCTTAAACGCCCCGCTAACCGCTCCGCTTTCCCAAGCCCAAATCCTAACATTAATGACGTATTTAAACTCACTATTACCCAGAACTTCCTTGACTGCTTAACCTGCTGCAATTAGAAGCATTATACTTGTTTACTACAAAGTAATTATGTTATACATGAGTTAGCGTCAATGGTCCAGAGGTCAGGCAGGTGTGATACGCTTATAGATGATGATTGTCGGGCCAAAGTCAAAGTATAATGAGACTAGCTGTGCCCCGCGGTTTCACCCACGATAAAAGTATTATAGTCCTTTTTTATTGATTCCCTTTAGAAATCTCCACCTCCTTTTTACACCCTTAAAGGATAATTTCGGGGATACAAAATATTATATATCCTTTCCAGTGGCGTGCATTGCATATAGGCATAGAAGCAGTGCTTATCACGATATATCAACATAAGCCTGTCAATTACATTTTAGTGTGTGCCCCATAATCAAGAAACTCACAAAATTATCATACCTAACAAAAAACAAAATCTTCATACAATGTATGAGGATTTTACTACACTGCATTGCTTATAAGCCTACCTGCAATGCACGCCACTGATCCTTCCCCACAACTCAAAACTATCTCCATACCAAATTTCATCTAAATCGGTTCAGCGGTTATTGATTCCCCATACAAATTTCGACCTCCCTTTTCACCCCCTTAAAGGATGATTTCTGTGATAAAAACTATCCTATGCCCTTCCCCGGGATGCAATCTGTCTCTCTGCCAAATTTCATCTAAATCCGTTCAGTGGTTTAGGCGTGAGAAGATAACATACAGACAGACAGAGTTACTTTCGAATTTATAATATTATAAGTATGTATAAGTAAATTAATAAGTATAATAAGTATGGATTATGCACAACTCTGATTTTATGGGGGGTTAACATGAACTCACCTAAATAAATAAAAATAAATTGAATGGTCTAACAATAGGTTTCGCAGAAGTTATTATAAAAAAATAATCTAGTGTCAAAATCAAAGGCACGAGTAATTTAAAATGTTTGTTGTTATTTTTGCCAACCAATCGCAAAATCTCATGATTTGACCACAGGTTTAGGTATTAATTAGATGAGAAGGAGAGGGGCTCATGATTTACTTATCAAAGACTTGATCAATGGCTAAGTAAATAACAGACTCAAGGGTCAATCAGTCAGGTTAAGCTCAGCTTGCTAAGCTCATTCAGTGAATGGCCCGAGATCCCCCCGTGCCTCGGAAAGTACTTTAAGCCGTTGCTACCAGCTGTCATTCGCGGATCAAACCAAACAGTCTTATCAAGGGAAATTGTGTTGCCCAATAACTGGGTTGTGGAGATTAGATAGGCAGGTCGCTCCATGCAAAATACTGGTATTCAGCTGCATCTGGTTAGACTAGAAGCCAACCCCAACGTAGTTGTTGGCTGAAGGCTAAGCAGATGATGACTGAGTTTCAATAGCGCAAAAAGAGACTTTTATATATAATACAGTTAAACTAGGATACTGACAGCGACGGAAGAGACTTGGTCCAAAAGTAATGCCCTCTGGCACTCCAGAAGAAAACATATTTTTTGTAACATAACGTTTCTAATATGACGTGTTACTACTGTTGTACATTAAAAATACCTAATATTCTAATAAATGAAAAAATATATCGATATAATTATGTATATCTTATCTTGCTTAGATAAAAGATAGGACATAGAGATAGTGTCATAGGCTTAGTCAATTTTGGCAAATGATGCGTCTTTAGATTATCCGATTTCAACAAAGAATTTCAATTTGGCGGACAGTGACCGTTAGGTATAGTAAACGTGATTTATTTTTATCCGACTGCAAAAAAGGTCTATGTTTTAATTCATTATTCTTGCTTTGACCTGTCTTAATGGATTGTAGGGCTCCGTAACCATATGGCAAAAATGGGACCCTTATAATTTCATCATGACCGGAAACTGTTCACAAAATAACGATGAAAATTGGAAAGATTATTCTGTGTATCGCTAAATAATTGTGTAGTGACATTACATATGACTTGAATAATATTATCTAGTAACTGGGTGTACTGTTTACTTATTCCTTTTAAGGTGAATGTGACATGGTAGACCGCGAAATTTAAATTTTCTTAGGTTTTTTTGCAATTTGCCGATCAGTGTCAGGTTGTATCTTGATCCAAATATGATTCGCGACTATAATATACATGTATTTACAGAATCATAGTCATTAGAATCATTAATATATCTCTTTAAGTTAGATTTCTACCATAAACACTTTTCCATACGAGATTTGTTCTTAAAGGTAGAAATCTAACTTAGAAAGATGTATTAATGATTCTAATTATTATAAATCTGTAAATACGTACCGGTTATAGTCGCGAATCATATTTTGATCAAGATACAACCTGACACTGACCTGAAAATTGCAAAAAACGTAAGAAAAAATTGAATTTCGCGGGCTACAACTACCCATTCACCTTAATGGCAAGTTTTGCGCAGTGGCCGAGCTATTGATTACTGCAATACGTGTCATGGATTCGTTTCCCATGTGGTATAAACTCTTAGGATAGTAAAGTTGCTGTTTTGTATTTTGTTTTCTTTTTTACTCATTTAAATTTTCTTTTGTTTCAGGTCGTTTGGCAGTGATTATGTTCAGTATATGCACCGTGGTGCTAGGAATCATACTATCCTTCGTGCCTTGGCTGGATTATATTATATTTAGGGTAAGTATTATCGCTTCTTATCTTAGTTTAATTATATACATATATTATCGGAAATAATCTTAAGAATATTAGCACTCAAAACTTTTCCTGTAGATTCTGCATATAATACGTGTACTTAAAATGTATTCATGACAAGAGGTTCTCTTATAGAGAGTAGATGGTTCAAAGGGCCAACTATTGTCACCATAGGTGTTTGTATGTTACCTTTTCACACCTAAACCGCTGAACCGATGGTATAGAGATAGTTTGAGTCCCGGGAAAGGGCATAGGATAGTTTTCATCCCGATATTCCCACGGGATCGACATTTACGCGGGTGAAACAGCGGGGCGCAGCTAGTAACGCTATAATTCTTGTCTCTGTCTAAAAATATGTGAACCTTTGTGAGGAGAGAATTTAAAGATTATTATAACTATCTCTATACCAAACTTCGGTCGAAGAGGTAACAGACAGACAGACACACTTTCCCATTTATAATATTAGTATGGATTTTCTTTAATAACCGTTTCTTTTTATTACAGGAATTAAAACTCTGGAACGGTTCTCTTAGCTACAGCTACTGGCACAAGCCAGGAGTCGTCAGGCTGACGAAGGTCTACATCTTCAACGTGACCAACCCGCAGGCCTTCCTGGAGACTGGCGAGAAACCGAAGCTCGTAGAGGTCGGCCCATTTGTTTATAGGTTTGTTCCTGATTTTGTTAACAATACCCAATATATTTATTGCTTTTCACAATATGAACTTAGGTTGTATGTTTTACAAAGACATGATCACTGTGGAAAGCAGGGTAGCCCAGTGGTATCGGCCGCGACTTACGAGTTGTAGATCGTAGGTTCGAACCCAGATAGGCGCTTTACTTAGTGTAAATTATTTCATCATCACTGCTGCAAAACGGTAAAGGAAAAGATCGCGAGGAAACCGGCATGTCCTAGAACCAAAAATTCGAAAACATGTGACATCTACCAACCCGCACTGGGCCCGCGTGGTGGATTACGGCCTACTCCCTCTCGCAGAAGGGAGGCCTGTGTCCCAGCAGTGGGAACATTATAGGCTGATTATGATAATCACTGTGGACCCTGTCGGACACAGCGAAGTAGGAGAGAGCTTCAATATGACTAAATGATAAATGATGATAAATGATTTTATTTCTGTAAGTAGGTTTGTACAAACACTTTTACACGTCAATCATATTTTTTTAAAAGCTAGATGAGGTCGGCGTTTCCTATCTGACTACTCTGAGAAGAAAGGCCGAAACAAACTCAGAGGTCACAGTCTCTTTTAAAGTCCAGACATAATATTGGTCAGATCATGTGAAGACCTTGTAGGTTGGTGTCTGAAATGGTCTTTTGAAGAAAGAACCACACAGATTGAGCGGCCCTGTCCAGTCAGTGCACGCATTTGTCAAAAATCGTGCAGCTCAACTCAGAACTTGAGGAGCTCAACGATTCGACGAACAATACAAAAGAAAGGACATTTGGGTAGGCCGCGTTAATTACTCAAACTGCCAGATCATGATCAAAACTAACTAAGAAGGAAAAAAGAAATACAGAAAAAAGAAATGACCCACATAGTCCTCACATTCAGAATAATTAAATAAAATAAAAATACTTTACAAAGTAAATATTCATGTCACTGTATATATAAAATTCATAAATGTCAATGTGTATATAAAAAAAAAAACCGGTCATAATCTTTGAGGACCATGTAGATTAGTGTCTGAAATGGTCTTTTGAGGAAAGAATCACACAGATTGAGTGGACCTGTCTAGTCAGTGCACGCATTTGTCGGTAACTGTGCAGCTCACCTCAGAACTTAGAGCCTATACTACCTCAAATGGCTTAGCGTGATCCTCCGTTATGTCGAAAATACTGCACCATTAATTTTGAAATAAATATATGGTAAAGTTGAGGATTAATGCTAAGTTTTATGTTAGACGAAAACACGATTCCTTAAAATTTTCTCGATGGAAAAAAAATCCAAATTTACCTCTAACCCGAACAATAAACCGCTGGTATTCAAAAAATACTTCAAATTAGATCATGAAACTTTGCATACTAACTGAACTTACTTTAAAGCAGGTCTAATGTTATTTACTTTTTTATAATTACCATTATTTTCACTGTAAAAAGCAAATACCTAAACTATTGGCGCTGCCTACCACCCAGTACCGCACTCTGTCTCGCTCTCACTCAGTCCGCGAGCAGTATCGTATGAGCGAGATAAAGAGTGAATTTTAGCTGAAGTAGGCTCTTAAGGAGCTCAACGATTACTTCTTATACAATATCATCATCTGCCTGCCTTTTCCCAACTATTTTGCCAGCTTCCAGTCTAACCGGATGCACCTGAATATCAGTATTTTACATGGAGCGACTGGCTATCTGACCTCCACAACCCAGTTACAGGATAATACGATACCCCTTGGTAAAACTTGTTGTCAGACTTTCAGGCTTCTGACTACCCGTAACGACTGTAAAAGATCCACGAATTACAGCCGAGACCAACGGCTTGACATGCTTTCCGAGCCACGGAGGGGTCGTATTATGTACAGATTATCACCCATCTATGGACCAACCGCGACAAGCGCAGTTTAACCGGATTGTTCGACCCGTGCTGCTTTTATTACTTAGCCGCAAAAACCTTAAACCTAAAACAGTGTATTTACGATTCGTAGGTATATCTAACAATCCATTTTTTTATATTTTAATTTATATTTTATAATAATAGTTGCGCCCCGCGGTTTCACCCGTATAAGTGTCCATCCCGTGGGAAAACCGGGTTAAAACTATCCTATGTCCTTCGCCGGGATGCAATCTATCTCTCTGCGAAATTTTATCGAAATCCGTTCAGTGGTTTAGGCGTGAAAAGGTAGCATACAGACAGACAGACAGAGTTACTTTCGAATTTATAATATTAGTATGGATTAGTATGGATTAGTATATATTAGTATAGTATGGATGGATATTTTAGTTTAGCTTTTTGGGTTAGCCCAAAGATAATAAATATAAAAACAATCGTGACTGTATTATTATAGAAACTAAACCAAACTCATGACTGACGTTTATTACGTCAGTGTATGTTAATTAAAATACCCGCAAATAAATAAAAATAACCACAAACTAACTTTAACCAGAAAACCAAAGAAATATCACGGAAATCGTGGTTTTTTTTTGTGAATATTTTTTTTGTTTAGTTAAATGTTACTATGTAGTCATCTATGTGTATTTATAATATACTAGCTTCTGTCTGCGACTTCGTCCGCATGAAATTTCTTGGTCCCCCGATCTACTCAGTCGCATCGTATGGCATCGCTTGCCCGCGCTATTACTTCGTTTTTGCTTAGCGTTCTTTCTTATTTTTTTTTATTTTTGCTCTGCTCCTAAAAGTCCTAGCATGATGTTATATGTATAAGGAAGGTATTTATTAGTGCGTTTTTTGGTGATATAACATACAGATATTTTAAAGAAACTCAAAAATCTACTCTTTAGAGCATACACTATTAATTTAAAAATTTTAGAAATTAAATAAATCATAGAGCAGTGGTGGCCCAGTGGTCACGGCCGCGACTTACGAGTTGTAGGTCGTAGGTTCGAACCCAGTCAGGTGCTTTACTTTGTGTAAATTATATCATCACCACTGCTCTCAAAACGGTGAAGGAAAACATCGTGAGGAACCCGGCATGTCCTAGAACCAAAAATTCGTAGACATGTGACATCTACCAACACGCACTGGGCCCTCGTGGTAGATTAGGGCCCACCCCCTCTCACAGAGAGGAGGCCTGTGTCCCAGCAGTGGGAACGTTCTATACTAAGTATGTATATGTAAATAAATCATTATATACGATACAATTCTAACAAACTAAAAGTCTTTAGATAGGAATATTACATTATAAATCATAAATACAGGATGGGTCACAAGAAATTATGTCAGCAAGAAATTCGTCATTGGTATCATTTGTCTATTAAAAATGTATTTAAGTTGCGTTTAAATTGAGTCAAGTTTAAATTTATCTTTTATGTCGTTTGGTAGCTTATTAATTTTTTTCGCATGTAGCCTTAATATAGCCTTCCTCAAGAATTGGGCTATCATATGCAAACATTTTATCAAATCCAGTTTTTAGTTTCAGATATAAACTCGTTCAAACAGACAAACCAATTCTTTAGCTTTATTATTAGTATTAGTATAGATAATATTATTACATCGAATGACTGTGTGTTTGTGTTTCCGTCGGAAAAACTGGAAAACCGATGTTTGAAGGTGATAATTTTTCAGCGGTATTGGGTTATATCACCGTTGACAGATGATGTCTCTGTAAATCCCCTGAAATAAGCCTGAAGTCATCTTTCGTAGTTTTCAGTTGCGTAACTAACAATTACCTATATACGTACAGTCAACAAAGGAGATAAGTAAGCAGGATCGTCGGATATAGTTGAAGTTTAGTAAGAAACCGATGGATGTTCTCGAATAAAATTTAATTTTATTAATAGAAAACAAACAGCTCATTTTTTATCAAATTCCATCGGAATGATAATATAATAGCTGTACCAGTCACCTCGTTTTGCGAAGCAGTCATGCTAGCGAAGGAGGTGGCGGGATGGTTGAGGGCGAGAGCTTCACGTCCCAGCCGCCGCGGGATACGCTCCGGGCGTCGGGAGCCGCGCGACGACTCCCGGCCACCGTACGACGGAGAGTAATGGGTAGCTTACCGTCCGATCAGGACCAGGCCCGTGCCGGACGGCGCGTATGTGTTCCACTGCGTCTCAAAGAGATGTCAGCATAAAGGAAGGGGCCTGTTAGGTTAGGGCCGAAGACTGCCGGGGTAGCGGGATTGTCCGAAATGGTTAACGCTACCCCGGAACATAAAGGGCTAAGGAAGGGACACGGATTGATTTAGTCAGTAAGAGTCTGACACTCCCTTCCGCTCCACCCTGAGCGGGAGGGTCACTAGATGATAACCCGTAAAATAAAAAGGGTACAGCTACAATTCGGTTTAGGGTTGAACACACATAATCAGCATATATAATGTTCACACTGCTGGGATACTGGCGTCCTGTCTGTGAGAGGGAGTAGGCCGTAATCCACCACACGGGACCAGTGCGGGTTGGTGGATGTCACATGTCTTCCAATTTTTAGTTCTAGAACATACCGGTTTTCTCAGATATGGTTGAATACTTACCTATTAACATTTCAATCCTGTAGATGTCCCTAAGAAAACAATAATTACAAGAAGGGATTTTTTTATGAATTTTTTTGGTACTGATCTATGCGTCATGCTCGAGAACGGGCGCCGTCAGTTGGGGCTGGTCATCACTTAGCTGCCTCGGCTTATTTGTAATTTTATTTTATGTTTGAATTGTTGTTTTTTTACTATTTGCTGTACTCTGGACGCTTTTAACGCATACGTCTTTTTTTTACATCGTTCTCACATCCAAACTAATATTATAAATGCGAAAGTAACTCTGTCTGTCTGTCTGTCTTTTCTTCACGCCTAAACTACTGAACCGATTTCGATGAAATTTGGTATAGAGATAGTTTGAGTCCCGGGAAAGGACATAGGATAGTTTTTATCCCGATATTCCCACGGGATCGAAACTTACGCGGGTGTAACCGCGGGGCGCAGCTAGTATTATTATAAATTCAACATTAATGATGTAACTAATATTTTTGTAAAAATATAATTTAAAAGAGTGTCCATGGAGTTTCTTGCCCGTTCTTCTCCATAGGTACCTACCTACGCTTTGGAATGGGCAACTAGCTTCATTTTTTCTGACTGACTGACTTCTTGACAATTCAAAAGTGCCTGTAAATGATTTAATTGAAATAAATGGTTTGAGTTTGAGACTTACAGACGGACAACAGAACAATTCCTTTTTTCATTTTGACATGCGGAACTTTAAAAAAAAAAATAGCTTTTGTAGGGTTTTGAAGTAAAAACTTCCAATTCATAATGTGTAGTTATTATATCATCATTTAGTTTGTTACAAAAAAAAATATAAATCCCACGTAATGAGCCTTTTTATTTTTCTATTACTTACAACAAATAAAACAGGTTTGTTATAAAGTAAAAAATATCATTAAGGCAATTTGTTTGCAACGTTTTTTTGTTTAAAATTTTGGTTTATAGTCAGAATGAGATTTTTTTTACTTTGAAATATTTTGCTGGTAATTTTGAATACATCCTGTATACACATCTATAAAAAAAAACATAGTAATTAGGCAATGTGGTAACGGCCGTGACTTACGAGTTGCAGGTCGTAGGTTCGAACCCAGACAGGCGCTTTACTATGTATAAATTATTTCATCACCTCTGCTCTCAAAACGGTGAAGGAAAACATCGTGAGGAAACCGGCATGTCCTAGAACCAAAAATTCGAAGACATGTGACATCTACCAACCCGCACTTGGCCCGCGTGGTAGATTATAGCCCACTCCCTCTCGAAGAGAGGAGTGGGCTATAATCTACCCCTGTGTCCCAGCAGTGGGAACAATATAGGCTGATTATGACATGATAGGCAATGTAGTATCTTGTGAAATAATTATTCAGGAATGTATACAAGGTGGCGGGGACATCGGCACGCAATTTGTAACCATAAATTCAGCACATTGCAATACCTTTTTTTTTTATGGATGGGAAATCATCAAATGACCCCTCGCGCTCTGGGTGGAGCGGAAGGGAGTGTCATACTCCTACTGACTAAAACCCATCCGTGTTCCTTCCTTAGCCCTTTATGTTCCGGGGTAGCGGTAACCCTTTCGGACAATCCCGCACCCCCGGCAGGCTTCGGCCCTGGCAGGCACATTGCAATACCTAACGCAGTCAAAATGTATGAAACAGCAAACAGGTCCAGTTGAAAACCAGCGTTAGGCACTAGTTGCCTGGCATTATTGCTGAACTGGACCTTTTTGGCGCAGCCGTGTGGCACACTTTCCTGCTAATTACTTACATCGGACTTTGCGCTTTTTATTTGATCTTTATTTTTTGTTCTTTTTTTTTATCTGATGTATCTGGTGTATTGTGTGTCTTTTAGTCTGTGCTAAATAAATGTATTTTCTTTCTTTCTTTCAAACTTATGTTTTTTTTTGCTATTTAACACTTTGAGCGGAGCAACGTTATAATACGTAAAATTTGATAAACGCTATTTGACACAACGTTTAATCACCTCAGGAAAAACTATGTCTTTCTTTAAACAACGTGTATAAACGGCTGCGGCTTATACCAATTCCTTCAAGCTACGTCATCGCGCCTTATCACTTTGAATTTTCGGACTGCTAGCGCCATTCCACGTTAGTTTTTTTTTCACTTTATAAGGCTACTCACGCAGATAGGTACATTCTAATTACGTATTTTATATGAGAAAAAAAACAACCGACTTTAAAAAAAAAAACACTACAAAGTGAAAAATAACTTTAATTTCGGAAGTCGGTGTCAAAAAACAAAAATGCGAAACCAACGACACCGACTTCCGAAATTAAAGTTATTTTTCAGTTTGTAGTGTTTTTGAAGTGAAAACTTCTTTAGCGGCGTTGAACACTTTTTGTAATGGGTAAAAAATATTTTTCACTTTTTAGTTGTAGGTACCTACCTACCCCACACAAATTCAATTAACACTAGTGCATTGAAGAATTGAAGACACGACTCGAAGAATCATCAAAATTCCCATAGAAATGCCGGAGATGCAGTACATTTATGCATATAACTTCGTACATAAGAATAATTACCTATTGTATTATATACTTAAACCTTCCTGAAAGTATGCAGATCACACTAATGAAAGAATTATTAAAATCGGTTTAGGAGTTTTTGAGATAATCGCGGACATACAAACATACATACATACGGGTCGAATACAGAACCTCCTTTTTTAAAGTCGGTTAAAAATAGTGCGCCGCGCTACAAACATTTGAATACCCAGATGCTCCACTCAAAGTGTTAAAGGTCATTGTTATATTGTATGTTGATTAAAATGTGATTTGCGACCGTAACATAATTATATGACTTAACAGAATTACAATCATTAGAAACAGCAATACAACTCCTTGAATTGGGATTTGCTTCAAATGTCATGATATCAAGAAATAGTCATTCGATAGGGTAATATGAATTTAAAGAGCTGTATTGATGATTTGTATATGTCACGGCTAATAGCCGAAGTGCGGCTACACCTAGTTTTAGCCGGGTACAACTACGAGCAGCCGGCCACATGCGGTTCGTGTGTACTTCGGGTGACATCGGTTGCATGGTTGCGGTCGGTCAATAGGCGACGTAGGATGCAAGAGTGAGTGAAGGGCACCCCGAGGTTAGGTTTGGTCAGGTTACTTTAAACCCTTTACACAGAAATAGGAGCCCCGAAAAGCGGGGCTCCGTCGACGTAGGATGCACCTGGTTGTACCCGGATAAAACTAGGTGTAGCCGTAACATATTCATTACTAGCTGCGCCCCGCGGTTTCACCCGCGTATGTGTCGATCCCGTGGGAATATCGGGATAAAAACTATCCTATGTCCTTCCCCGGGACTCAAACTATCTCTATACCAAATTTCATCTAAATCGGTTCAGTAGTTTAGACAGACAGACAGAGTTACTTTCGCATTTATAATATTAGTTTGGATACGCACAGCCAAAGTGTGAAGCTCTCTGCCGGCGTCTGTTTCCCTCCCACATTTAACTCGTCTGCCTTCAAAGCAAGTGCGAACAGGCATCTTCTGGGCACGCTCGTTCCATCATAGACCTCATCCATCGCTTTCCATCAGGCGTGATCGAGATCAAGAGTAGACCCATTCTGCGATGAAAAAATAAAAAAACTTTTTTACAAAAAAAAAACAACCGACTTCAAAAAAAACACTACAAAGTGAAAAATAACTTTAATTTCGGAAGTCGGTGTCGTTGGTTCCGCATTTTCGTTTTTTGACACCGACTTCCGAAATTAAAGTTATTTTTCACTTTGTAGTGTTTTTTTTGAAGTCGGCTGTTTTTTTTGTAAAAAAGTTTTTATTTTTCACTTTTTAGTTGTACCTACTCCACACAAATTCAATTAACACAAGTGCATTGAAGACACGACTCGAAGAATCATCAAAATTCACATAAAAATGCCGGAGATGCATTACATTTATGCATATAACTTCGTACATAAGAATAATTACCTAATGTATTATATACTAAAACTTTCCTGAAAGTATGTAGATCACACTCATGAAAGAATTATCAAAATCGGTTCAGCAGTTTTTGAGATAATCGCGGACATACAAACATACATACATACATACATACGGGTCGAATACAGAACCTCCTTTTTTAAAGTCGGTTAATTAAAGTCGGTTAAAAAAGGCCCTAACGGCAGAAGGATGACGATTTTTGTCAGGGTCTAATGTCATATTTTATTATGAGGCGGAGAACACGCATCGCAGATTTTGACCTCTCAATGAACTGACGTAGATAAACAAAAAACATTTTTTTCATTCACAAATGTATTAACAAAAACTAACAATAGTCGGATTATTATAAAAAAAAAACATCAATTTTAACTTATTAGGAAGAACTAATTTTAGGGTTCTGTAGACAAAGGGTGCTAACGCCCCATCACTAAGGCTCCATTCTTCTCCATTCAAAAACTACCTTTTGGAAGGGGCGACTAGAATCAATTCTATTTTAATGTAATTTTTGACTGTCAAAAGTGCCTTTTATGTGCCTATTTGAAATAAATGCTTTGACTTTGACTTTGCTCCGCTGACCGTCCATCCGTCCGTCCGTAGCGTCCGTCCGTTTGTCACTGGGCTGTATAATATATATTTAGTAATAATATCTACATTCTTCTATATAATGAAAAATGCTTAATATTTTTTTATTTCGACATCACGGCGCTGCACTGGCGCGCGGCGGCGTGATGTGCGTGTACTAGGCGCACAGACACACTACAGATAATGGATAATGACCCTCGTAGTGCGGTGACACGTTTTTTATGATTTCAATTTAATAAACTATCGAAATAAAAAAATATTAAGCATTTTCAAAGTTACTGCTTTTGAGCTGAAATTTTGTACAGAGATTCTAGACCAGATACACTCTTCAACCCGTTTGTATTGATATACCCTTTCTGTAACACCCTGTATATTTATTCGCTAAGTGAATAATGTATGTTCTTTTTAGAATAAATAAAGAATCTTTAAACCCAAAGTGTGTCTGTTTGTCTGTTACATATATTACTATAATGGTAATGTGTCCTTCCTTAAATAAATAAATAAATTGTACGGTAGCACGGAACCCTTTTTAGTTTTTGTTCAAACCTCGGAATGACCCGGAATCGATGGGACTTTAGCTATTTGGAGGCCATCAACATCTTTGAAGGGCTACGAAGTGGAAGTTACCTTTAAATTATTATTTTATGATCTCCGGGGAAGTACGAAAGGGCAATAAAAATATTGGTAATAAATAATATCTATTTTGACTATCAAGCTTCAAGGCTCTGTCAAGGTTTAGATTGAAGGCACATGTCGGGTTTCCATTTTGAAAGGGCTTTGGCATACCTACCTATCCGCCATTTTGATTTCTTTTTCAAAATGGCGGCCGCGATTGAAACCTATCTTTTTAATGTAGGGTTCCCATTTTGAAAGGGCTTTGAAGGTCCATGACATACCTACCTGTCCGCCATTTTGATTTATTTTTCAAAATGGCGGCCGCGATCGAAACCTATTTTCTTTTTAAATTGCTTACTTCTTTTTGCATAGATGTTTGAAATAATCACTCTGACTGTTTAAAATTTTACCGAGACCCCTCCGTGCCTCAGAAAGCACATTAAGCCGTTGGTCCCGGCTGTCATTCATGGATCTTTCACAGTCGTTACGGGTCGTCAGAAGCCCGAAAGTCTGACAACCAGTCTTACCAAGGGGTATCGTATTACCCAATAACTGGGTTGTGGAGGTCAGACAGGCAGTCGCTCCAGTTAGATTGGAAGCCGACAAAAAAAAAAAAAAAAAAAAAAAAAAAAAAAAAAAAAAAAAAATTGAAAAGGCTAGGCAGAAAATAAGGTAGGCATGAGACATAATTGTTTTGAGAGCAAAGGTTATTCGTACAATCAGAAATCAGCTTCTGGTTATGTATCGCTTGATTTGAAGCCGCGCGTACCAATACATCGAACTGTTCGACAAAAAAACTCAGTGTTGTACCGTGTCCTACGTTTGGGCAACGCTTTAAGATGTCTGATGATCCATGACCATGGTCAAAGACAAACACAATGCTAGCCAATGCCTCTAAACACAATCATGCGTAATACACCCAGTCATCCAAAACCCTTCCTTCCTCGTGGTCAAATCAATTTGACCACGAGGAATACTTCTTGACCTAGCAATGATCACCGTTTTCTGAGAGTCAATATATTTGAAAGAAAGAAATGAGGAGATCCGCAGGAGAACCAATGTAACCGACATAGCCAAACTCAAACTCAAAGCATTTATTTCAATTAAACCATTTACAGGCACTTTTGAATTGTCAAGAAGTCAGTCAGTCAGAAAAAATGAAGCTAGTTGCCCATTCCAAAGCGTATGTACCTATGGAGAAGAACGGGCAAGAAGCCCGAAGAATTGTCAAACTTAAGTGGCAGTGGGCAGGGCACGTTACTCGCAGAATAGATGGCCGATCTGCAGTGGCGACCGCGTACCAGACCTCCCAGAAGGTGGACCGACGACCTTGTGAAGGCCGCAGGAACTCGTTGGATGCGAGAAGCACAGAACCGGTCGAAGTGGAGGTGTTTGGGGGAGGCCTATGTCCAGCAGTGGACGTCTTTTGGCTGAAATGCTGAAAAAAGCCGGCTAGAGGCTAGGTTGTGGCATACAACGTGGTAATGCCGCCAGTCTCTTGGGTACATTACCAGTCGACAGCAATGCGGAGGAATTTTTCGACGACATATTTTAGTTTGTTAGTAGTTTTAGTTAGGTTAGGATATTATACTTTTATTTGAAACTTTTTACTCTTTTAGTTTATTTGAATTTAAAAACTTAATTAACAAAAATAACAAAATTAAAAACTAACTTAACTAAAACTATATAAAAACTAAAATATAGCGTCGAAAAATTCATCCGCATCGCTGTCGACTGGTAATGTACCCAAGAGACTGGCGGCATTGCCACGTTGTATGGCAATGCTTAGCCTTTGGCCAAGGTAAAAGCCAGCCCTTGGGTCACGGGAAGTGTCAACCAGCCGTTTTGAAATTTCTGTAAAAAGACCATGAGCACTCGGACCCCACGGCCCGGGGGTTTCAACCCCAAACGGCTCGAAAATATAATTTCCGATAAGGTTATTATATTTTCGCCGCTTGAGGTTTTCCGCAGCCGCAGCAGCAGCGCCAGCACAGCATGCCGACCCAGGAAGGTGGGATGGCGCAAGAGTATCGACACAAGTTGCGTCCCACACTAAAGGCCTACCCACCTTCCAAGGAAATAGAGACATACCGTCCGGTCTCTTGCCATCGTCGCGTACCAAGCCATTGGGTTCTAATACAGCTTGAATACAATTTGAAACTAGCTTCTGCCCGCGACTTCGTTCGCGTGGAATGTTTGGTTCCCCCGACACATCGCATTGCATCGCCTGCCCGCGCTATTACCTCGTTTTCGCTTGGCGTTCTTTCTGACTTTTTTTCTTTCTGCTCGGCTCCGAAGAGTCGCAGCGTGATGTTTAATAGCCTATATATAATAATAACTCCACTGCGGGTGACGTAACCTACGACAAACTTATTATTTGCGGTTGGTAAGTAATCGGGTCTAGGGATCAAACCGCAAAATTAAGTTTGTTTTTTATTGTATAGATATACTTTTCCGGGATAAATACTTAGTACCCAGTGTGGTGCCGATATTAAAGAATAATTATACCAAGTTTCATCGTAATCGAACCGGTAGTTTTAGCGTGATGCCTGAACAAACAGACAGACAGACAAGAAATTTTTTAATCACATTTTTGGATTCGGTGTCGGTCTAGTAACACCCCCTGCCATAATTTTTTTTGATATTTTCAATGTACAGAATTTTCACTTCTACAGATTTATTATAAGTATAGATATAGATAAAAGTATAATATCCTACTGTGTTAGTAAATTGAGTGTAATAAGTTTATCCAGGGTAAGTATATTATTTTTATCCCCTTTAATAAACACATCACGACTTATTTGCCAACAATAAAAAGCCGGTTTTAAACAGAAAGAAAAATGTAGGTCATACAATTCAAATAGATACGTCTATTTACGTCTGCCTTTATTTACCAACTTCAATATGTCCTTGACACCAACAAATGTAACGTTTAATATTGAACTAACATAGATTTAAAATTGAGACAGAAATATATCTCCGTCTTATTAAATCTGCCTAGCCTTTTCCTAACTATGTTGGGAACGACTTCCAGTCTAACCAGAAGCAGCTAATACCAATATTTTACATGGCATAACATAATCAGCCTATAATATTCCCACTGCGGGGACACAGGCGTCCTCTCAGTGCGAGGGAGTGGGCCGTAATCCACCACGCGGGCCCAGTGCGGGTTGGTAGATGTCACATGTCTTTGAATTTGGTTCTAGGAGGTGCCGGTTTCCTCGCGATGGTTTCCTTCACCATTTTGAGAGCATTTGGTGATGATATAAATTAAACAAAGTAAAGCGCCTGTCAGAGTTCGAACCTGCGACCTACAACTCGTAAGTCGGGGCCGCTACCACTGGCCCACCACTGCCCTTTTACATAGAGCGACTGCCTATCTGACCTCCACAACCCAGTTACTGGGTAATACGATAGGCACCTCTCGGTAAAACTAGTTGTCAGACTTTCGGGCTTCTGACGACCCGTAACGACTGTCAAAGATCTACGAATGACAGCCCGGACCAACGGCTTAACGTGCTTTCCGAGGCACGGGGAGATCTCGATATGTACCTAATAGATGATCACCCATCTACGATCCGACCTCGGCAACCATTGCTTCACCTTGAAGATTACCATTATTGAGCCATGACTCTCTTAACATAGATTAAACTAGAGACAGAAACACATCTCCGTCTCTCTCTTGATAAATAAAGAAACACGTCGTTGTATTATGCATCGGATTACATAACAAACTTGGTTTTGGAGAAAATTGCTCGACAAATATTAACACACGATTTGTCAATGCAATGACGACATTTATCCGGTAGCGTGCCTATAAGGCTACTCGTACAATGAATATGTATTTTTTTTTTTAACAAGATTCGTACACGTATGTCAACCAGTATCAGGATTGTGGAGGTCAGATAGGCAGTCGCTCCTTGTAAAATGCTGGTATTCAGCTGCATCCGGTTAGACTGGAAGCCGACCACAACATAGTTCAGAAGAAGCTAGGCTTACTTATACAGGGTGTTACAGAAAGGGTATATCAATACAAACAGGTTGAAGAGTGTATCTGGTCTAGAATCTCTGTACAAAATTTCAGCTCAAAAGCAGTAACTTTGAAAATGCTTAATATTTTTTTATTTCGATAGTTTATTAAATTGAAATCAAAACAAACGTGTCACCGCACTACGAGGGTCATTATCCATTATCTGTTGTGTGTCTGTGCGCCTAGTACAGGCACATCACGCCGCCGCGCGCCAGTGCAGCGCCGTGATGTCGAAATAAAAAAATATTAAGCATTTTCAAAGTTAATGCTTTTGAGCTGAAATTTTGTACAGAGATTCTAGACCTGATACACTCTTCAACCCGTTTGTATTGATATACCCTTTCTGTAACACCCTGTATGTATTCGCGGTTGATAAAATCAATAGGTACTGTGCATGAGTAAATAATAGTCTAACACTATTCCGAATGCCCCGTTGGTGTCGTGGTCGCAAGCGTGACTCCTGAGCGTGGAGTCCTGGATTTGATTCTCAGGTCGAGCAAAGTGTTATTGGTTTTAATTTCTTAGTAACAGCCCGGAGTTTGGAAGTTGGCGGTGTGATACCCCCGCGCCTCGGAAAGCACAAAAAGCCATTAGTCTTGCGCCTGATCTCTCTCCGGTCGTGTCGGATTGCAATCCCATCGGACTATGAGAGTGAGGGAAGAGGGAGTGCACCTGTGTCTGCGCGCACACTTGTACACTATAATATCTCCCGCGCCGAAGGCTAGTCTCCGTTGAGTTTGGCCGCCATGGCCGAAATAAGGTCTTTTTTTTTCGCTGTGGAAGTCCTCATGGACTTCCTCTATCGTGGGGGTGACAGAGGGGTATGCCTGACTCTTACCGGCTAAAACCACCGCGGTGTTCCACCTCTACCTATGGCCGGGGGTGCGGGATTCGCATAAGCATTCACCGCTCCCCCGACAGGCCTCGACCCGCTGTTCCTCAGCGGTCCCACCTCCCCGTGCGCCCATTCCTATAATGGCCGCACCCACTTTCGAGTGGCGCACGTCTAACACTGCAGCGTTAACTCGGGCCTATCTAGTCGGACGACTGACGCCCCTAGTCCACAGAACGCAGGCCACCTCTCATGGAGGTCGCAGATCGTTTTGCGCCCTTCTCGGGCGCCCGGTGCGTCTCCTGCGGGAAGGGAGAGAGGATGCGGCTTCTCTCTCCCGCTCGGCCGCCTCCTTTGCAGACATGACATCCGCGCAAAAGGAGGCAACTCCATCCCATGCGCTCCCGCTCTCGAGCATGGATTGAACAACGGCTGGGAGCGAGAGATCGCTCCCGCCTATTGCCGCGATGGGTAAATAAGGTCTGGAGGACAATTTTTTTATTATTAATACTACTCCCAACTACGGAACCCTTACTGTGCGTGGTCCAACACGCGCCTGACCGGCTTTTTTCTCTGGTTTAGTCGGGAAATTCCGAATACACACTCCAATTTAATACAAATATATGCTAAAATTCGAGATTTGTAGATATTTACTTAAATCTTCTTTAATAAGAAGCATAACCAAGATATGACTTGACAATAATGGTTTTGTCATAATATACTAATTTGTTATCGTACAACAGCATGTTCATACAAATATTATTAGGTAATGCGAATGTGTTTGTCTGTCCCGTTTTCACTGCTAAGCGGCTGAACCGATTGTAAATGGGTTTGTCGAAAAAATAACATTATTTAAGCCCGCACTTAAGTCACTCTCAACAGCGACTTAAGTAAGTCCATTTTACACAGAAAAGCGTAATTTAAGCGCACCAGGGTTTACCACTCTCGCCTCGCTACGTTCGGTCACAGCCCGGACACTCCATACAACGCTCGCAAAATAATTACCTATTACTACTTCAAAAACAAATGACGTTTGTATACGTGCAAATGTGTGCGTGAAATCTAGTAGGGTTGGCTGTCGTGCGTAGCGTAAAAAAATGGCGCGGAAAGCGATTTGTGTCGGGGAACCGAACGACGACGGCGCTGCCCGAAAGTGTGCATTATTATGAAGTGACCTTGTAGTTCAATTGTTTATTTATATAGTCGGGTTCGCAATGAAATAAAAACACTAAAATAGTTTAGTTTAAATGACTAATCTGTAAATAATCGGTTATTAAATCACATGGTATTAAAAATGCGAAATCTTACAAACAGTTTATGTAAATACGAATTCGGAAAAGCATCACAATATCCAACCATCGTGATTAAAACTCAAATAAAACTTTTAAATCGCAAAATTGTGTGTTCGTGTCAGCAGTACAGCGCTGCGGTTCGCGAGCGCCCTTGCTAACGAATCGGCGACGAATACCTCGAAGTGCGGGGTGAGATGCGGTATCTGATGAATGATGAAGGGAGTGTCCTTCCTGTACGTAGTACTATTAAGTAGGTATTCTGTGGTTCGGGCGCAAATTTCACGCCGTGCAATAATGGACTACTTAAATCATACGTATCGTATACTATTTTATAGCACGTGTGACCTAAACACGCCTTAAATCACGCTTTTCTGTGTAAAAATAGACTCCGTTTTTTTTTGGATGGGAAATCATCAAATGGCCCCTCCCGCTCTGGGTGGAGCGGAAGGGAATGTCAGACTCTTACTGACTAAAACCCATCCGTGTTCCTTCCTTAGCCCTTTATGTTCTGGGGTAGCGGTAACCCTTTCGGATAATCCCGCACCCCCGGCAGGCTTCGGCCCTGGCAGGCCCCTTCCTTTATGCTGACATCTCTTTGAGGCGCGTGTAAGTCACAGAAAAGCGTGATTGCAAAGGGTGAGCGTGCGGGTTTAGGTAACAGAGTTCTATAAAGGAATATTTGTAACTAGCTTCAGCCCGCGACTTCGTCCGCGTGTAATTTCACCCTCCCCCAGTTACCCTCTTAGGGGTGGAATTTCGAAAAACCCTTTTTTAGTGGATACCTAAGTACTCTTCACAAAGAACACAACCTTCAAATTTCATTTCTCCTAGGACCAGCGGTTTAGGCTGTGCGTTGATATATCAGTCAGTCAGGACTTTGAATTTTATATATATAGATACACGTCGACCAAGCCACGGGACAAAGTGCAACCAGTGATAATATAAAAACGGCCGATGTTATCTTAAAATACCTTGAATTTAAACAACTTCAGGTTAGTTGGGGTCACAAAGAATTATTCTGAGAAATACAATGTGCATTGTGATCTTTTCGCATCAAATGAGATAATATACTACTTAAGTAATTGAAACAAAAGATGTGGCGGAAACGTTTCTTTAAATGAATTACTGTGTAACATTTTTTATTTATTTATTTATTAAAACTTTATACACAAATAAAAAATACTGTACAAAGGCAGACTTAATGCCTGAGGTATTTTCTACCAGTCAACCATAGGGTGATGCAGAGACAAAACATGGCAGGTGCAACATACAGGATAAGTAGCTAGGAAATGACTATAAAATACAAAAATATTTACAAAGATACATACATACAAACCAAATGAACTCTCAGGGGAAAAATGATCGGTAGAGGAGAAAACGAATCCAGCAAATCAGCGCTGGGATGTTACGGCCAACTTCTGCCGAATATGTTCACGTGCCTTCACTTTAAAAGATAACCACAACGGTGATAACGATATTTTTTCCTTCTTTTATTTTCAAAAACGAGATTTCGGAGACGACGAAACGAGAATCGGCGCCTGACATTACTCCATACAAGCTTAGACGTGATTAAAAACTTGCCTACTAATATTACGTCAAAAAATACTTCAGGCGCTAATTAATTTGACAGGACTAAACTAATACCTATAACAGAAACTAGCGTTCAGTTGGATTTTTTTACATAAAATTTATTTTTATTTTGAAGAAAATATTTTATGTTTGAACTAGTTGATTGTTTGCAAAGCAATACAAGATTTATTGTTTGATCGTCTTAAGTTGATTGATAAAGAAGTATATCTAAATAGTAAAGACTTATTTGGTATTACTTATACAGGGTGTTACGGAAAAGGTATATCAATACAAACGGGTTGAAGAGTGTATCAGAGCCCTGATTCACAACCATACGACAGGTTATCGTATCGAAAACCTGACATTTCGATAACCTGATTTGACTTCCCCTCAACAGCAAATAGCTGTTGGAAGAATAGTGGGCGTCTATTTGATTTAAACTGACAAAATTTTCGGGTTTTGGACTTGTGAACAGCGTTGAGAAGACTCCTACGATAACAATGATTAATGTTCGATACGATACGGAAGCATATCGAGTGTTTGTGAATAAGGGGGCTGGTCTAGAATCTCTGTACAAAATTTCAGCTCAAAAGCATTAACTTTGAAAATGCTTAATATTTTTTTATTTCGACATCACGGCGCTGCACTGGCGCGCGGCGGCGTGATGTGCATGTACTAGGCGCACAGACACACTGCAGATGATGGATAATGACCCTCGTAGTGCGGTGACATGTTTGTTATGATTTCAATTTAATAAACTATAGAAATAAAAATATATTAAGCATTTTCAAAGTTACTGTTTTTGAGCTGAAATTTTGTACAGAGATTCTAGACCAGATACACTCTTCAACCCGTTTGTATTGATATACCCTTTCTGTAACACCCTGTATAAGTACCTATTATTACTTGTCTTCCATCTAAGCCAAAAAATCCGGACATATTAAAGAGTCGGACAAAAGTCTAGAAGTCCGAACAAATCTGAACAGATGGTATCCCTAGTCGCATCGCATCGCATCGCCCCACCGACCAGACTTACCCCATTCGCTTAGTTCCGGAGATTAGAGCGTTCAAACAAACAAACAAAGTGTTCAACTTTATTATTATTATTATAACTAAATAACCCCCTTCTGTTTCAGAGAAGACATGGAGAAGGTGAATATAAGGTTCCACGACAACGACACGGTGACCTACCAACACAACAAGATACTGCGCTTCGTTCCCGAGATGTCCGTGGATAAGAATCAGAAGTTGGTGGTGCCTAATATCCCTTTACTGGTAAGTTAATTAATTGAATTCTCATGAATTCAATTAATTATTTACACACGGGCCAATAGGCACACCTCGGACACTCCATACAACGCTCGCAAAATAATTACCTATTACTACTACATAACCAAATGACGTTTGTACACGTGCAAATGTGTGCGTAAACTCTAGTAGGGTTGGCTGTCGCGCGTAGCGTAAAACATGGCGCGAAAAGCGATTTGCGTCCGAACGACGACGGTGCTGCCCGAACGTGTGCATAATTTATGAAGTGACCTTGTAGTTCAATTGTTTATTTATAAATTCGGGTTCGTAATTAAATAAAAACACTAAACCAAACTCTAAATAATCGGTTATTCAATCGCATGGTATTAAAAATGCGAAATAATAAATAATAGAATATTATTTATTATCTTTATTATGTACACCATATAAATTACACACATAAATATAGAAACTTTACAATGGGTGACACGATGGGCGGTCTTATCGCTAAGAGCGATCTTTTAAAGACAAACTTTGGATGGATTAAAAACGGGAAGCCTATAAACCTTTTTTCCTCTCATTTTAGACGGTAACCTCTTTCTCCCCGAACCTCGCGAGCTGGGTGTTCAACCTGCTGGTCTCCGGGCTGGCGATCACGTACCGAGATCGAGCTAAACCTTTCGTACAAGTAACTGCTGAAGAACTCGTATTTGGGTAAGAATATTTATTTATTAACTAGCTTTTTCCAACGTCCCCCACAGCAACTATCAACCGGGCACAGTGGCGCGCATTGCATATAGGCATATAAGCAGTGCCTACCTCGATATATCAACATAACCCTGTCAATTACATTTTAGTGTGTATGCCCCACACTAAATTATCATACCTAACAAAAACAAAATCTTCACACAAACACGCGCGGCAGTAGGCAGTCGCCGGACGGCCTACTCGGCTCCCGTACTATTCGCACATTGTCATTGGTCTTTACTCGTTCAAGTTAATACGACAAAATTAAAAATACGTATGTCTCACGCGTAATACCATGACGTTCGACATTCGCAATTTATCACCCTTAAGTAGGCATGCCTACTCAAATAACCACACTTTTGATTTGACCTCACATTTTTTTTCTGATTAGTGACCGCGTTTGTCTAGACTAGACCCGGCCTAGTGCCTATTCTGAAAACCAATGCACGCCACCGACCGGGCACCAAACATCCAAACACAAAGCTTCTACTGTAGAAGTCAAATTCTTTTACCTGAACAGACAGCTGTGCTGCTAGGCAGTTTGTTGCGCCACTTCTTCTTCCCAGCCAAAGCACTAGGAAGTGGTGAAGGACGGGCGTTTTGGAGGATTGCCATATGTAATTTGTCGTCCAAAAAGTGCAGATTCTCAGCCTAGTTTGAGTAAATAACTTTTGATTTTTGAGAAGCTCTGTGTTTGGATTTGTGCGAACCCCAAGAACCCAATCGCACTTCACCCGACCTAAGCAACCGAATCTAACCTTGGACCCCAAGCTCAAGAGTACAGTCAAACGGGGTGAATAGGGATACAGGGGTGAATCGGGACGAAACTTTAAAATGGATTTTAACGTTGAAATAATATAGTTTGTTGTCAATAAGGGCACGTAATCGTTAATTAAATGACAGTAAACACATTAGTGTCCTCTTTGGCCACAAACTATATTATTTTAATGTTAAAATCCCTTTTAAAGTTTTGTCCCTATTCACCCCTGCATCCCTATTCACCCCGTTTGACGGTAATGCACCGTGCTGAAATTAGATGACGGATAAACTAGCTTTTTAAATTGCCAGAAACATAATAGACGGAAATAAAGCGACGTAACTTCGACCTGACATTGACGTAAAAACCTGTCGCATCTTCGACCTTCATTGCATGTTGTTCTTTGTTTTATTTTGTTTATATTTTTATTTTATTCTATTCGGGGAAACTTACAGCTAATATAAACAGTGTTCTTAAGGTGAATGCGCAGTTGTATACCGCGAAATTTAATTTTTCTCACGTTTTTTGCAATTTATCGTTCAGTGTCAGGTTGTATCTTGATCAAAATACTTACAATTCGCGACTATAATAGATATGTATTTGCAGAATTATTGTCATTAAAATCATTAATATACCTCTTTAAGATGTATTTGTTCCATAAACACTTTTCCATAAGAGATTTGTTGTTGGAACAAAATAAATGTAACTTAGAAAGATGTATTAATGATTATAATTCTATAAATACGTACCTGTCATAGTCGCGAATATTCTGTTCAAGATACAACCTGACACTGACGTGAAAATTGCAAAAAAACGTAAGAAAAATTGAATTTCGTGGGCTACAACTGCGCATTCACCTTAATCAATATGCAATTGACGGCCATTTACAAGTTTCCACTGATTGTAATTTTGTTTTATTATTTGCTATAAGTTTGTTACGTTGTTGTTTTTTTTTTGTGTTTGTTATTTGTTTGAGTTGTTTATGTACCTACGGAATTATAACGCGTAATTTTCATCTCGGTGTGTCTGAGTGAGTCAAAACAATAGAATGGATGACGCAGACGTGCGCAGGAGCTTGACGATGTAAATAACGCTATGCTTTTGGTCCATAATTGGTTTACTGTAAATAATTTGGTATTAAATGAGAAAAAAACTAAATGCATTAGATTCGCTTTACCAAATGTTAGAAGTAGTGATTGTCACGTTGTACCTATTGAATAAGGAGATACTTAAATTCGACGAAAATACGGTTTTCCTGGGGATTACGCTTGACTCAAAGCTGCAGTGGGGTCCGCACTTAGCATCTCTTGCAGGGCGGCTAGGTTCAGCCGCTTACACTGTTTGGAAAATCCGCCAATTAACAGACGTGGATACCGCGAGACTGGTCTATTTTAGTTACTTTCATAGCATAGTCTTACGGTACTTTGTTGTGGGGACGGGCTGCAGATATTGATTCTATCTTCATTCTGCAAAAGAGGGCTGTCAGAGCCATATACAAGCTCAGCAGACGCGAATCTCCAAGAGAACCTTTAAAAAAAAATTAACATCATGATGGTTCCTTGTCAATATTTTGATGAAACATTATGTACGTTCGAAAAAATCTACATCTTTTTAGTAAGATAAGTGACAGGCATAATTTTAACACAAGAAATAGGAACAAATTAGATCAACCGCGTTTCAGATTGTCTAAAGTAAAAACTTCTTTTATGGGTTACTGTGTAAAATGTTATAATAAAATACCACTCGATATTCATTGATAGCCTAGTTAGCTCGGAGATTAAGGCGAAAACAAACATTACTTAAAATAAATATTCTTGTATACTTATCGATTTTATTCAATTTCGAGCGGCCATTGTTGTTTACATCTTTGGCAAATTTAGCACGGCCGGACCTTAGGTACTCCTAACAATATTAACTCTATTGTATTATTTTCAGATACAACGACCCACTAGTGACACTGGCTCACTATTTCTACCCAAAAGGAAAAAGACCTAACAGCCAGATGGGACTCCTGCTAGCAGTAAGTATTCCACTTACGTAATTTCATATATTCATCATCAGCATATACCTACCATTGCACTACTGGACATATGCCTTTTGGAACGATGCGGTAGGAGTAAACTGATAGAAATCGGCACGTAACAAAAAATGGGGTGTGGCTGTGTCATGGACACGGTCGTGTGTTGTATGTGAATACGTTTATGTATAGGGGTTGAGCCGCTCGGCCGCGTTCATTCTTTTACGTTCCCGGCACTGCTTGACTCGGTCAAATGGTGTTTTATTGGTACCATTCGATTGCTCTTGAGAAGCCCTTTCCAACCGTATACGATGCTGCATTTGGATTTGACGCTTATAAGCCGACATTAAGTATATATTTTTGATATTATTTTTCTTTTTATTTTAACACATTTATTCTATATTATTTTGTAAACAATCGATAGATTTTGACGAGAGCTGACGATTGAAACTTAAACAAACGTCGTAGCTTTTCCGAGTCAAAAGTTATACTAAGTGGAAATCTCGATACGCAGCAAAATTACCTCAAAATGGCGGCGCTTCCCCCTCCACCACGCGCGATGCGTCACAGTCCTCACTTGGCGTAATGAATTCTTTGATCCTTTAGCTATCCAATAGTGTAATTGAATTTAGGATGGAGATGATAGATATGAAGCTGCAACTCCAAACTGTATCCCCCGATTTTGTTATCATTGGTTTTTTTATCTTGTCTCCCACTATGGCAACAATTTAAAGACGTATTCACGTCAAAAAAAAAACTAGCGAGAAAAGACTTGACACTATGAAAAAGTAAAAAGAAATAGGATGGGTGGGCATATCACATAGTTTACTTCACTCGTGCAGCATAAACTACTGATCCAATTTCAACAAATGAGACGTCGTTTGAAAATGTATTAATATGGAATCGAATCCAATAACCCAACTACATTACGCTTGGTGAAAGGCTAGAAAAGCTTTTACCAATCCAATCATGGAAAAGACGTAAACTCAGAGAAAACAATAATTACTTAAGGGGATTACAGGACCTAAACGCAAAAAACGCAAGTTTTAGAAGCACTAAAAGTATATGAATAGAATAGAATAATATTTATTGTAAAACATGAGTATGTAACATCAAATAATGTGCAAGGTCTTAAAATAACAGGTAGATCTACATGTTTTGCCATTTATGGCGTACAATACAACATATTTTTGGCTTAGAATAAACCATAAAAAATTAAAAATTTGAGTCTACACAGCAAACTATGAAATTTTAATAACTTAATCCTAATGCTAATTAAAAACATAAAGTATTTTTTATGATCGACTACAATAAACAGTATCAGAAAAATATATGATATTCTTCAGAATATGCTAGGTAGATTGTGTGTTGAAAACATAATACCTACAGCTAATTTGATACGATAGAAAAAAAATCATGAAGATACCTCCAAAAAGTTTCTCTTTACAATAAAAACCATAGTTATTATACAGGGTGTTACGGAAAGGGTATATCAATACAAACGGGTTGAAGAGTGTATCTGGTCTAGAATCTCTGTACAAAATTTCTGCTCAAAAGCAGTAACTTTGAAAATGCTTAAAGTTTTTTTATTTCGATAGTTTATTTAATTGAAATCATAACAAACGTATCACCGCACTACGAGGGTCATTATCCATTATCTGTAGTGTGTCTGTGCGCCTAGTACACGCACATCACGCCGCCGCGCGCCAGTGCAGCGCCGTGATGTCGAAATAAAAAAATATTAAGCATTTTCAAAGTTAATGCTTTTGAGCTGAAATTTTGTACAGATATTCTAGACCAGAAACACTCTTCAACCCGCTTGTATTGATATACCCTTTCCGTAACACCCTGCAGATAATGCTCTTTTGTTTATTAAATAATGTATTTATTCACAGAGAAACGGCACCCTCGATGAAGTATCAACAATGTACACTGGACAGAAGCAAATGGACAGATTTGGCTATATGGACAAGATCAACGGATTGGACCATCTACCTCATTGGAAGGACAGGCCTTGCAACGACATTCGGTGAGTCTATCATCATAACATCGCGCCTGCAATCCCCATAGGGCTGAGCAGAGGTGTGCCTATAGTACACCCATGATTATCAGTTATGTTAAAGTCCCATGTAATTGGGGGCGAGCCTATTGCCATCAACCGGGCACAAATCCAGACTCCGGGCTGCTAATGAGAAATGCCAGATGATAAAACCAATAACCTAAGAGCCTATACTACCTCAAATGGCTTAGCGTGATCCTCCGTTATGTCGAAAATACTGCACCATTAATTTTCAAATAAATATATGGTAAAGTTGAGGATTAATGCTAAGTCTTATGTTAGACGAAAACACGATTCCATAAAATTTTCTCGATAGAAAATAAATCCAAAGTTACCTCTAACCCGAACAATAAACCGCTGATATTCAAAAAATACTTCAAATTAGATCATGAAACTTTGCATAGTAACTGAACTTACTTTAAAGCAGGTCTTATGTTATTTACTTTTTTATAATTACCATTAATTTCACTGTAAAAAGCAAATACCTAAACCATTGGCGCTGCCTGCCGCCCAGCACCGCACTCTGTCTCGCTCTCACTCATTCAGCGAGCAGTATCGTATGAGCGAGATAAAGAGCGAATTTTAGCTGAGGTAGTATAGGCTCTTAAATAAATAATAAAAAAAGGATGAAACAAGAAAGTACCTTCCCGTGGTCGCATGCCGCTGTACTAAATAAGCTATGTCAGCATGCGACCACGGGAAGGTACTTTCTTGTTTCATCCTTTTCAGTAGTCGGGTTTTAGTTTTTAAACTTATTTTTTTATTTAATTATTTTGGGGCTTATTTCAGTAATACTTATATTTTTGAAATGTGCTAATTAAGCCCTTTCATTTGATACTTACCCCACAAGGCTCTATCACAAAATATTTATTTTTAAATTCATTACTTTATGTCCTCTAGAGGGCGCCATATTGAATTTAGTGTGACTTCACATAGCCTATAACCAGCGGACGGTCAAGACGTTTCTAACAATACCTCATTTGTCAAATTATTATAAGTTCTTTTTAAGTTTTGAGGGAACAGATGAACATACACTTGGGAGCAAATAAATCGAGCCACTTGCTTTTTTCACGTATAATGGTTATTATTTTTGGTATTATGGAAGGTATCAATTCAAAACATATATCGCCTGAAAGCTTATTTAATAACCTTTACAATGAGGGTAAATTATTGAATGAAAAACTTATTTAATGATAAATTATTGGCTCTGAAAGAAAAACGATAATTTTGATAGAAAATTGTCAGTCCAGAAAAAAACAATTAAAAACAAAATTATGGTATAAACTTATTCTTAATATCTTGTATTACCCCCCCTTGCCCTGATTTCGATAGATTTTCTGGACTGTTTTAACCCTACAATTTTCTATCAAAATTACCGTTTTTCTTTCAGAGCCAATAATTTATCACTAAATAAGGTTATCATTCAATAATTTACCCTCATTGTAAAGATTATTAAATAAGCTCTTAGGCGATATATGTTTCGATTTGATACGTTCCATAATACCAAAAATAATAACCATTATACGTGCAAAAAAAAGCAAGTGGCTCGATTTATTTGCTCCCAAGTGTACATACATACATACCGGTCAAAATCATAAACCTCCTTTTTGCTTCGACGTTGTCGGGTAATAATGACACAGCCCGCATTGTTAAAGGAGGTTCCTCTCTCTGGAGCCCTGACCGCTGGTAGCTTGGACCCCGTTCCCGATACCGGTGGGCTACTATATTTTTCATATACTAATATTTAAAAATATAATTTATATTTCTTGGCCAAAGAATTAGCATTGCCATACAACGTGGCAATGCTGCCAGCCTTTTTGGCACTTTTCCTGTTCACAGCGACGCGGACGAATTCTATGACGCCCGCCCTATGATTATTTTGTTTATTTTTCGTATAATTGTACATATTATTATTATAGTTTATATGTTAGTTTATGTTATGTAAGTATCTATACAAATAAATAATAATCATTTATATGTATTTAGTTTAATAAAGAAAATAATTACAATAAAAAAAACTAAAGAATAACTCTTTGCGCGACCCGGGAATCTAACCTAGGACCTTATGCTTAGCAGTAGCGCATGCAACCACTAGACCAAAGAGGTAGTCAAACCGAGCTAAAAGATGAAAGTCAGAAAACACGCTAAGCAAAAATGAAGTTGGTAATAGCGCGTATGGGCGATGCGATACGACGCGATGCGCGATGGATCTGGGGAACAAGATTTTTTACGCGGACAAAGTCACGATCAGAAGCTAGTTATGCAGGTTGTGGCGTAAATAGTGGATTCTATATATACCAGATAACTTACTTTAGCATATTACAATTTTAACCATTTAAGTCCTACATTTTTTTTACAAAAAACTCTCTCTCTCTTTTTTGCTCTTAAATTTGCAAGATTATGTTAAAAATTAGGATTAACATAGAAAAGAACTAACTTTTGCTTCAAAAGCTTTAAATTTACATAAAAAAACATAACTTTACACGATAGCTCTAGTATTCAACAGAAATCAAAATGAAAAAATAATGGTTTTTGTTTAAACTACAACCAAATCCATACTTCCATCCATACTAATATTATAAATTCGTAAGTAACTCTGTCTGTCTGTCTGTCTGTCTGTATGTTACCTTTTCACGCCTAAGCCGCTGAACCGATTTAGATGAAATTTGGTATAGAAATAGTTTGAGTCCCCGGAAAGGACATAGGATACTTTTTATCGCGATATTCCCACGGGATCAAGACTTATGCGGGTAAAACCGCGGGGCGCAGCTAGTTTGTAATAAAAGGTAGAAATTTCGTAGATAAAAAACAAAAAAAAAATATTTTCGGAACCCTTGGGTAAAAATGGTTAAAATTGTAATATGTTATAGTAAATTACCTGGTATATCGAATCCTTAACGGTGGACCACTATTTACGCCACACCCTGTATATAAAAACACAAAGAACCTCATGAATTTAATCGCCATTATATTAGTAAGGTATTAATCAACATTAGTGTGGAAGATAATTCATTTTGGCATAATTAAGGAAGTAGGTATAACATGATTATAAGAAAATGAAGACTCATATAATAAGGGCAATTAAAAAAAGCGGCATCATAATAATTATTAACTCGACTCGTCTCGCTTTTTTAATTTCCGGAACACAACATAACTATGACTGTATTCCATAAGGGGCGCCTGGACAGCTTTTAACCCTATACAAAGCACAAGTCCGATCCTGCATGGAGTATTGCAGCCACCTTTGGGATGGCTCAGCGAAATACCAACTTGCCGCGCTTGACTCGGTGGAACGCAGAGCTAAGAGGCTCATTGGCGACGTAAAACTGGTGGATGCCAAGCTTCACAGCTTGGCTCATCGCCGCAAGGTTGCCTGCCTGTCGGTCTTCTACAGACTGTACTTCGGTGAGTGTGCCCAAGAACTCCACGACCTCATTCCACCGGCCCCCTTCTACCTTCGGACATCCAGGCGCACTGCAAGTTACCATCCCTACCTGGTTGCTGTTCCACCAATTCGCACTAAGCGTATGCAAATGTCGTTTATAATGCGCACAGCAAAAGAGTGGAACTCTACCTGCGTCTGTTTTTCCGAGCGCATACAACCCGAATCTCTTTAAAGTGAGAGTGAACAGGCTTCTTCTGGGTAAGCTCGCTCCATCGTCGACTTTGTCTCTGTCACCTTTGACCTAGGCTGGAGTCAAGAGCAAGCCCATTTCAAATAAAAAAAAAAAAAAAAAAAAAAAGGGGCTTACAGGACCTAAACGCAAAAAACGCATGTTTTAGAAACAATATAAATATATGATCGACTACAGTAATCAAAATCAGAAAAATATATGATATTCTTCAGGATATATGCTAGGTAGATAGTGTGTTGAAAACATAAAACAACTAATTTGATACGATAGAAAAAAATCATAAAGATACCTCTAAAAACTTTCTTTTTACAATAAAAACCACACTAATATATGTACATACAATCATTACGATTTTTTGTCAGATTATTCTACAAGCAACATACTGAAGAACTATTGTTTTAATTGTTTATTCCAAACAATAGATTTTTTGTAAAAAGAAAATTGCTTGATATTTTGCAATAAATTACCAGAGTTGTTGTCATCGCGCTTCTCTTTCTTTTCTATGCAGTCCGACAGTGACCGCGCTTAAGGTCATGTAGTCGCCTTAGGGTCAGTTCACACCGCGACGCGACGCGGCGGCGGCGCGCAGTTTCCAAGATAACTATACAATTATAGACCTTACCTTCTACACAAAAAGGTACACAATTCTGTGTGTCTACTACGTCGAGCTACGCCTCGCGGCGCCGCGCGGCCCTTCTCACTGATGTGTACCTTTTTGTGTAGTAGATAAGGTCTATAATTGTATTGCTGAACTGACCCTGAAGACCCTTACGGGGTAGGTTGGGATGTATCTATACAAGGTAACAGGGAAACTACGTATTCCTTGAAAGGAGTTATACTAGAGGTCATTAGCAATAAGGAGGAAAGCGTGTCCATGAAGTTTTTTACCCGTTCTTCTCCATAGGAACATACGACAACATACAACGCTTTGGAATGGGCGACTAAGAACCGGCGTTTCAAAATTTGCCAAAGATGTAAACAACAATGGCCGCTCGAAATTGAATAAAATCGATATACAAGAACATTTAACATTTACACATCTAGTTAGCTCGGAGATTTAGACGAAAACCAACATTACTTAAAATAAATATTCTTGTATATCGATTTTATTCAATTTCGAGCGGCCATTGTTGTTTACATCTTTGGCAAATTTAGAAACCCCGGACTATAGGTTCATCTTTCTGAATGACCGACTTCTCGACAGTTCAAAAGTTATTTTTGCTGTGTTAATTTCAATTGAAATAAATGCTTTGAGTTTGAGTTTTACCATACAACATTCTTGATTGTTCAAGATTGTTGCATCATAAGAATAACACTCACCTATTAATTTTTCATTGTAAGACAATTTAATTTGTAATAAAGAAGAACAATGATTGCATAAAACAATTAATGTCTCATTAAAAATTATTGCAAATAATTTATTTGTAATTAACTCTGCAACCAATTATGGAAATCAGTTGTACCTAGGTACATAAATAATATATTATAGTAATTTATTTGCTATAAAACCGTTTGTGGTAGTTGAAATGGTTCTTAAGACGTTTTCCTTAACTTTTATATGTCTTGTAAGGGTAATAAAATAGCAATTATGTAACAAATAATGAGACAAGAACCTTTTTTTTTATTCTAGTCATAAATACACGTTTGTTTAGTGGTCGCAAGTCGCAAGCGCTTCTGCGGGGCATGAGGTCCTCCAATAAGAGCGATTCTGCACTAAATCAGGAATGCCGGTCCGAAGTGACCAAGTTTATTTGTATGAGGGGTTGCGCACTAGATCCGAACTCTATCCGTCTGAATTTAGAACATACAGAAAGCGGTATAGCGGTACCTGCAACGCCACATGCGAACAACGCGTCATACTGACGTCACGCAAATCCTGCATCTCGCAAACAGAGTTTACCACGCAACTAGCATAAATACAACGGCCCGACATGAATCATTGGGCAGTTGCCCGCCAGACTCAACACCCGTCTGGTCGGAGGATCCTCCCTTTTCTATAGGGTATGAGTGAACTTTACACCCTGTTCCTCATATCTCTATAGAGGTACTTTCGATCGTTCAGTCGCAGAATGTACTCGTACCTTTCGCAAAACGTACCCCATACGCAAAATGCACCTTTCTCATAATGCACCTTTCGCAAAACGTCCCTTTTTTTAACCGACTTCAAAAAAAGGAGGAGGTTCTCAATTCGCTTGATTTTTTTTTTTAATGTGGCTCACTATTTTGGGCTTCCACATAAAAGGTAGAGCAGATATATGCTGTCGCGGATATTTTTTTAGAACTGTAGTCCCACGTTACATTATATTCGTGATTCAATCAAATAACTAACTTTTTTTTAGTCCCCGCAACCTCCCCCACCCCTCGCGAGCGTCTGCTTGCCATGCCTTCCATACCACTGTAATTAAGTTGGTAACGTTTAGATTTTATGACTAAAACTAGCTGCGCCCTGCGATTTCCCGCATAAGTGTCGAACCCGTGGGAATATCGGGATAGAAAGTAGCCTTTATGTTAATCCAGGGTGTCAGCTACCTCCATACAAAATTTTATCAAAATTGGTCCAACTGTTGGAGCGTGAAGTAGTAACAAACATATAAACACACACACACACTCTCAAACTTTCGCCTTTATAATATTAGTGTGATGTCCGGACTTTTATTAAAATATTATTGCGCAATTGTTTGTTATCCTGAAGAAATAAAATAGAAATAAAATAAAATAAAATATCAGGCTTTTTGTCAGGACTTTTCAAATTTCTAAATGGTAACCCTGTTTGCAACGGACTTTAAAGACGTACCGTGAAAGCCTGACAAGCCAACATTATCCCTGCGTCTGCACTAGGCAGAGACATCCATGAGGACCACATACGTAGGCCTCAGCGAATCACTTTGCTGTCTTCTCCTTTCAACGCCACCGTACCTAAGTTACCTTTTTTTTTTGTTGTCGGAGGGAAACCTTCAAAAGGCACCCGACCTCCGGGGAAGGAGGTCGAGGATTTTTACCTCACTAAAACCACCCCGGTGATCACCCTCAGCACATAGGGGTGGTCGTGGTTCCTCTTAAAAACCAATTCCGGAACCCCCCCGTGCAACGCCTGTAAGGCACATCCCTGAGGAGGCTGTAAATGGGCCTCCCCTGAGCCTCGCTATGCACGGCAGCACGTGACCACTGTGCCACCGTTTTCCCTGGGGTCACTTTGTGGGCGGACAGAGTCCCCACTCGGTGCGCCCGCGACCCCAAAGGTCCACCTACCTTATTTGGTAAGCGGGTTTCGGCGTTTTAGGCGCCAAGGCGGTTGCCACCCTGACGCCTTCTTCTCCAAGCAGGATCAGCCCTCTCCCGATCCCGCTCGGCGGCTTCCTTCTTGACCATCACGGTCTCACAGAAGGTGGCTACTTCGTCCAATTCTCTGTCTCTGCCAGCATAGCCCTCACTACTGCCGGCAGAGACAGGTCTCGTCCGATCCTGGCAACCAGGACCACGCAGGGCACTCCTCGACCGTGTGTTGTGCGGAATCCAGGCTGCCTCCGCAGTGATGAGGTACCTAAGTTATCTAGGTACTAGCTGCGCCCCGCGGTTTCACCCGCGTAAATGTCGATCCCGTGGACTCAAGCTATCTCTGTACCAAATTTCACACAAATCGGTTCAGTAGTTTAGGCGTGAAGAAAAGACAGACAGACAGAGTTACTTTCGCATTTATAATATTAGTTTGGATTGCATAAAACATAAACAAATGTTATTTATTTATTGCACACTAAAAAAACTCAATTTTTGTCGAACGTAAAAATATGATTGTTTATACTAAAACCTAAAAAGGTAGGCAGTAATAATATATGTAAGTACTTTTCTTTTTTTTTTAATTTTAAATGGAGTAGCTCTTGACTCTAGTCTAGATCAAAGGTGACAGAGACAAAGTCGATTGATTGATTGGTTGTACTTATGATTTTTTGAAATGCCTAGCACTTTAATAAGAAAAACGTTTAGAAAATGTATTTATTTGTCATTCTTTTGTGCTGTATTCTTCAGCCTTTATTGCAGTAAGTCAATAATGATGATTCTCATAGGTACCTACTTAAAATACGTGGTTCGTTTACAAAATATATTTGTAATGTAAAGTAAAGTTTATTTTTTCAGTTATTACTGTGTTTTTGGTAAAAACGAACCCCTCCAACGTTTGGTAAAAGAAGACGGGATCAAACCGTATGTATTTCATAGATTATATCTACAGGGTGTTACGGAAAGGGTATATCAATACAAACGGGTTGAAGAGTGTATATAGAATCTCTGTACAAAATTTCAGCTCAAAAGCATTAACTTTGAAAATGCTTAATATTTTTTTTATTTCGACATCACGGCGCTGCATTGGCGCGCGGCGGCGTGATGTGCGTGCACTAGGCGCACAGACACACTACAAATAATGGATAATGGCCCTCGTAGTGCGGTGACACGTTTGTTATGATTTCAATTTAATAAACTATCGAAATAAAAAAATATTAAGCATTTTCAAAGTTTACTGCTTTTGAGCTGAAATTTTGTACAGAGATTCTAGACCAGATACACTCTTCAACCCGTTTGTATTGATATACCCTTTCCGTAACACCCTGTATAGACAAACATTATGACATTAGTACTTGAACCAGGAATAATAAATACTTAACTTAATTTTTATGGAGCGGGAGCAGTGGTGGCCCAGTGGCAACGGCCGCGATTTACGAATTGTAGGTCGTAGGTTCAAACCCAGACAGGCCTTACTTTGTGTAAATTATTTCATCACCACTGCTCTCAAAACGGTGAAGGAAAACATCGTGAGGAAACCGGCATGTCCTAGAACCAAAAATTCGAAGACATCTGACATCTGCCAAACCGCACTGGACCCGCGTGGTGGGTTACGGCCCACTCCCTCTCACCGAAAGGAGGCCTGTGTCCCAGCAGTGGGAACATTATAGGCTGATTATGAAGTTAATTTTTTTATTTCTGTTTTAGTCCAATTTTTGGTACGAATCGTTTCGATCCAGTGATGCAAGTATTTGAAGCGCCGCCTCCTGATCCAAACGCCACCAATAGCCCTCCCGATAGCTCTACCACTGATCTACCACTAGATTCTACAACAGACCCACAAGCAGGCCAATACAAAAGACGAAAACAAACTGTCAGCCCAGCTAACATCCACCCCACCTGTCACATAACCCAGTCAATCACTTAACGACTCGTTCATCTCAACTGCAGGATTAACCAATCCTGAGCCCTGATTCACAACCATACGACAGGATATCGTAGCGAAAACCTGACATTTCGATAACCTGATTTGACTTCCCCTCAACAGCAAATAGCTGTTGGAAGAATAGCGGGCGTCTATTTGTTTTAAACTGACAACATTTTCGGGTTTTTGACTTGTGAACAGCATTGAGAAGACTCCTACGATAACAATGATTAATGTTCGATACGATACGGAAGCATATCGAGTGTTTGTGAATAAGGGGGCTGATGGAAATAAACTAGATTTTAGGAAAAATGTAGCGCCGATAAAAACACAACTTGGTGGGAACGACCTAAAACAACTTTCAAAAACTAAACTTATAATACTAACTAATATTATATAATAATAATAACGGCGAGTACTTGCACAGACATAACCAAGTAGTCACGATTATTCACCAGCAACTTGCTTTGAAATATGAACTTGTGTATTCTGAGGTACCGTATTACAAGAATTTGTCCGACCCAGTTCTTGCAAATGACCATATCACGTTGTACTGGGATCGGTCTATTCAGGGTGTTACGGAAAGGGTATATCAATACAAACGGGTTGAAGAGTGTATCTGATCTAGAATCTCTGTCCAAAATTTCAGATCAAAAGCAGTAACTTTGAAAATGCTTATTATTTTTTTATTTCGATAGTTTATTAAATTGAAATCATAACAAACGTGTAACCGCACTACTAGGGTCATTATCCATTATCTGTAGTGTGTCTGTGCGCCTAGTACACGCACATCACGCCGCCGCGCGCCAGTGCAGCGCCGTGATGTCGAAATAAAAAAATATTAAGCAATTTCAAAGTTAATGCTTTTGAGCTGAAATTTTGTACAGAGATTCTAGACCAGATACACTCTTCAACCCGTTTGTATTGATATACCCTTTCCGTAACATCCTGTATAGTGGTGATAGATCGATTAGCGCGCCGCACAATGATTGTCGATATTACTATTCCACATGACGGGAACCTCGTGAAAGCTGAGAAAGAGAAACAAATTAAATATCTTGACTTAGCATACGAGGTTGTTGACATGTGGAATGTGAGCTCGGCTATCATTGTACCGATTGTCGTAACGGCCAATGGCCTTATCGCCGAAAGCCTCGATCAACATCTATCGAGGCTCTCGTTAGGCGGTTGGATCAAGGGCCTGATTCAGACGGCACTACTCCTCGATACGGCTCGCATTGTGAGGAGGCTTCTGCCTTTGGAGCCCTAACCACCGGTAGCTTGGACCCTGCTCCCGACACCGGCGGAATACTGTTTTTTTGTATTTTTAAATGTGTTTTATACTTATTTTTTATATTTTAAGAAATATTTAAAAATGTAATTAAATATGTAAATACATAAATAAACGAAATAATGATATTATAAATGCGAAATTAAGTTTGTTTGTTTGTTACCTTTTCACGCCTACACCACTGAACCGATCATATCCTGAAATTTTGCATATACGATGTCAGGTGTACAGAAAAAAAAAACAACCGCCTTCATAAAAGAACACTAAAAAGTGATAAATAACATTAATTTCGGAAGTTGGTGTCGTTGGTTCCGCATTTCCGTTTTTTGACACCGACTTCCGAAATTAATTTTATTTATCACTTTGTAGTGTTCTGTTTTTGAAGTCGGTTGTTTTTGTTGTAAAAAAGTTTTTTTACTCTAGCCTTTCGTTCCGTTTTAACGTGCTTTCCGAGGCACGTAGGGGTCTCGGTATGTAAAGATGGTCACCCATCCACAGACCAACCGCGGCAAGCGTAGCTTAACCTGATCGATCGACCTGTGCGGCTGTTATTATTTAGCCACCGGGAACTGATCTAAACACTCATATTAACATTATTAGGAAAAACTAAAATTTTATCAGCCTAGGGTAATTTAGGAACAGAAGGATTTGAAAAATTCTTTTTGCATTTGATGGTCCAGTTCTTGACGAAGGTTATTACCTTTAAAAGCCAAACGTCAGAATGAACGCTAAGCGAAATCAAAGAAATAGCGCGGGCGCATGAGGATGTTCATACAGGGTGTTACGGAAAGGGTATATCAATACAAACGGGTTGAAGAGTGTATCTGGTCTAGAATCTCTGTACAAAATTTCAGCTCAAAAGCAGTAACTTTGAAAATGCTTAATATTTTTTTATTTCGATATTTTATTAAATTGAAATTATAACAAACGTGTCACCGCACTACGAGGGTCATTATCCATTATCTGTAGTGTGTCTGTGCGCCTAGTACACCCACATCACGCCGGCGCGCGCCAGTGCAGCGCCGTGATGTCGAAATTAAAAAATATTAAGCATTTTCAAAGTTAATGCTTTTGAGCTGAAATTTTGTACAGAGATTCTAGACCAGATACACTCTTCAACCCGTTTGTATTGATATACCCTTTCCGTAACACCCTGTATATTTGGAATGCATGAAGAAGCCTCGTCGTGCAGCGCAGTTTGTTCCGCCAGTTACTCAACTGAACCGAGCGCTCAGCGCCTCCTGGACAGTCACACCCAACACCTTATTTGACTGGCCAATTCTTCCCATACGGTGGTAGGGCTAACGCCCGCCTAGTTTGCGGCCACCCTCCCACCGCAGTCCGGCGCGTCAAGCAGCCTGCTGTGTTTCGTCGATGCGTGGGAGTTACAGTGCCTTAGGCATCTTCTGGGCACGTTCGTTCTATCATAGACCTTATCCATCGCTTTCCATCAGGCGTGATCGAGGCCAAGAGCGGGCCCATTCAGGAATAAAAAAAATCTTTACATACCAAGACCCCTCCGTGCCTCGGAAAGCACGTTAAGCCGTTGGTCCCGGCTGTCATTCGTGGATCATTGACAATCGTTACGGGTAGTCGGAAACCCGGAAGTCTGACAACCAGTCTTACCAAGGGGTATCGTATTACCCAGTAACTGGGTGGTGGAGGTCAGATAGGCAGTCGCCCCATGTAAAATACTGGTATTCATCTGCATCCGGTTAGACTGGAAGTCGAACCCAACATAGTTGGAAAAAGGCTAGGCAGATAAGTTCGAGAAAATAGCCGACTTTACCAATCTTGATCCGTATAACATAACCTCATGAATGCGAAAATAGCCCACCGATGGCCTCACGACGAGCGCGAAAGTCGCCTCGTGTGAATGAGCCATTTAAGGCCAAACGCGTCACATATTATAGATAAATCGGATATGATAAAATAACGCTATTAAAATTAGTCCTTATCCTTGCTAAAATATATCTTATTTCCGTCAATATGGTTGATGTATGTCAATGCCGTACTCATTTATTATTGATTTAATTTAGATCGAGGTTTCGTGCCTTAAATCCAATGTTCCAATGTCATCTTATATTTTTGGATTGAAGTTCCTTATCGCGCGTAGTCTTTGCACACTTGCCGCTAGACCGAGGAAAGTGTAACATTTTGAAAACAAATATCAAATTGTTGTTTGGTTACTGCTCCCAAGACGGTGAAGGAAAACATCGTGAGAAAAACGGCATGAACCAAAAAAAAAAAGTTTAAAAACAAAAACCCAACTACTGACGAAAAGGATGGAACAAAAAAGTACCTTCCCATGGTCGCATGCCGCTGTTCTAACATACATTAAGCTATGGTAGCATGCGACCTCGGGAAGGTTCCCTATCCATTTGCATAAAATTTTAAGACCTAATATAACTTAGCATAATTTTGTTTGGCATAATTATATTTTCGCATAATATAATTACGCATAACAGCTTACGCATAATTTTTTTAAGCATAATTTCTCTAACCATAATAATGATTAAGCATAATATTGTAAAGCATAAATTTATTAAGCATAAAGTTCTAAAGCATAACATTTTAAGCATAATATCCTAAAGCATAAATTTATTTACGCATAATGATATTAAAACATATTTTTATTTTTCTCTGTAGGAAGCATGAAGCAAGCAAGCATGCAGCATGCAAGCAAGCATGCAGCATGCAGCATTCAAGCGCTCGCTCTTGCATCCTATGTCGACGGAGCCCCGCTTCGCGGGGCCCCTATTTCTGTGTAAAGGGTTTAAAGTAACCTAACCAAACCGAACCTCGGGGTGCCCATCGCTCTCTCTTGCATCCTATGTCGACGGAGCCCCGCTTCGCGGGGCCCCTATTTCTGTGTAAAGGGTTTAAAGTAACCTAACCAAACCGAACCTCGGGGTGCCCTTTACTCGCTCTTGCATCCTACGTCGTCTATTGCGTTCGTTGAGTTCGGGTGCGGTAACTGTAACGGAAATAATTCGGAGAATTGAAAAATGTCGTTTTTCGGACTGCGAACCCATCGAGCATTTGATTCTTCGAATATATGAAAATCGGGGTGCCCTGTCAGTTCACCAAAAATTAATTTACAAATTTTTACTTGACAAACAACGATTGGCAAAAACATGATTTGTCATTTCATCACTATACAACAACAAGTTTGCCAAATAATTCACTTTACAAAATAATCACCAGATAAACTTTTGTTTAATAACGTGTTATTTAACAAGCAATTCATTTTTTATTCGTTTTATCTCATAAAAGAACGTTTGGAATAAAAACGTTTTACATATTGACTTATCATTACGCAATTTCCTAAAAATGAAACTCGTTCTTTCATCGACTTGCGCTAATAGAAAAAAAGAGATTATTTTTAGTGGGCTACCCGGAACCGAACTAGTTAGATTAGGTTAATTATTTAAAAAAAATAGTTAGGTTAGGTTAGGTTAAAACTGTGACCCCTACGCACGAGCCGAGCGAGCGAAGCGAACGGTGCCGTGGCAGCGGCCGGCGAGTGCCAGAAACGACTAGATTATATAGAAAAAAATACTTACCTGAAAATATTTGACCCAAATGGAGACTACCGTCATGATCACTTTGTGACCGGTTTAGAAAATCTTTATTACATAGTATAAAACAAAGTCACTCCCACTGTCTGTAAGCTTAGATCTTTTAAACTACGCGGTGAGTTTTAATGCAGTCGCTAGTGTATTATCAAATGATATTTTGTTTAAACGTTATTTTTCCAAAAGAGTCTAAATATTAAATGAAAAATGTACAAATGATTAAATATCGTCCGTAACATTTGTAAAGTAAAGCATTTGCCAAATAAATGTTTGTAAAGCGAGTGTTTATAAAATAAAACATTTGCGGAATGAGTTGTTTGTGAAATAAATAGTATACGAAACGTTGGTTGTAAACTAAAAATTTGTCAATGGAGTTTTGGTGAAACATTAGTGAACCGAAAATCGGAAAACAAACAAGTCGCATTTATGACTTTCGGTAAAATTAATTTCGTGATTTTTAATAATAGACATTATGATTCTTAGGTATTATGAAATTCGGACTTTTGAAAATCGGAACATCGAAATTCGGAATAAAATATTTCGGAGTATTTGGGTGTTCCCGTTTCAATCAGTTAACTTCTATCTGAGGAATAACCGCCATATTTATTTCTCATAATAGAAGTTAACGTTTAAGTTACATAATGTTATGTATAAATTATATTAATTGTATGCCTAAATATTATTATGCTAATAGTCATTAGGCCTACTAACGTTATGCTAATAGTCATTAGGCCTACTAACGTTATGCGAATCAAATTTATGCCAAAACAAATTAGTCTTTAAGATGATTATGCCAACATAAAATGTATGCCTAAAAAAATTATGCCGAAGTATTATTATGCCAAAACAAATTGTGCCAAAATCGTTATGCCGAAGTATATTAGGACAAAGAACATTATGCGAAAAGAAGGGATCCCCCTCGGGAAGGTACAGACGCCAGCACATCAACCTACTACAATCTGTCAAATTTCTTTAATAGATTTTCAACTTTATCACTAAAGCATAAGGTTCAAAGTTGATTGGGAAAATCTGACAGTTTCGGGTAGATTGATGTGCTGGCGTCTGTACTTTCTTGTTTCACCTTTTTAGTAGTCGGGTTTTAGTTTTTACGGTTTAACAACATTCATTGCGTTATTTACGTTGTTGAGCAGACGAACAAGCAATGGATTAGCAATATCCTTCCAAATGATTCAGATTTTGGTTCATCACCGAAGTTGCTTCCGCTTTTAACACTTGAAACAAAAGTGTCGCATAACGCATAATCAGCCTTTAACGTTCCCACTGCTGGGACAAAGGCATCCTCTCTTCGCGAGGGAGTGGACTAATACTCTACCACGCGGGCATAGTGTGGGTTGGTAGATGTCATGTCTTCCAACTTTATAATGTAGTCGGGTTTTAGTTTTTAAACTTATTTTTTATTTAATAATTTTGGGGCTTATTTCGGTAATATTTATATTTTTGAAATGTGCTAATTAAGCCTTTCCAATTGATACCCAACAGTGCATTATTAAAAAAAAAAAGCTTTTAGGTCATGACTTTATGTCCGCTAGAGGGCGCTATATTCAATTTATTATGACGTCACATCGCCTATAACCAGCGGACGATCAAGACGCTTCCAACGATACCTCATTTGTGCTATTATGACAAGCAGTTTAGAAGTTATGAGGGAACAGATGAACATACATACATACAGGGTGTTACAGAAAGGGTATATCAATACAAACAGGTTGAAGAGTGTATCTGGTCTAGAATCTCTGTACAAAATTTCAGCTCAAAAGCAGTAACTTTGAAAATGTTTAATATTTTTTTATTTCGATAGTTTATTAAATTGAAATCATAAAAAACGTGTCACCGCACTACGAGGGTCATTATCCATTATCTGTAGTGTGTCTGTGCGCCTAGTACACGCACATCACGCCGCCGCGCGCCAGTGCAGCGCCGTGATGTCGAAATAAAAAAATATTAAGCATTTTCAAAGTTAATGCTTTTGAGCTGAAATTTTGTACAGAGATTCTAGACCAGATACACTCTTCAACCCGTTTGTATTGATATACCCTTTCTGTAACACCCTGTATATACCGGTCAAAAAATCTTAACCCTCCTTTTGGCTTCGCCGTAGTCGGGTAAAAATGAAAGCCATTGCTACAGATAGTGTATTACGCATATACCCCACGAGTGTCCCACGACACCTCCAGCCGGTTTTTTAAATTATCTATTAATTGTGAAACAGCACTTACACAATATAGTGTTTGGTTGACGTCAAAAACAAGAGCCAACCAAAATCTCTTCACCATTTCTCTCTTTCATTCCAGTGCATCCGAAGGTTCCTTCTTTCCTCCTCGCTCGCTGACCAAGTCTGACACCGTCCACGTGTATGACAAGGATCTCTGCAGGATCCTTCCTCTGCAGTACCGAGAAGATGTCTATAAAGATGGTAAGTGTACAATCCTATCATCATTTCAGCCGAAAGACCCAAGCACCGCCACTTCGACCGGTTCTGTGCTTCTCGCATCCAACAGATTCCTGCGGCCTTCACCCCATCGGCCCTACCTTGTGGGAGGCCAAGGAGGACATTTCCATCAGCCTTTAACCTTTTAACCGCTTATGTCGGATTAATCCGACAAATATTTTCGTGTCCATTCCGCCAGAGTCGTATATATACGACCAAATAACACAGCTCGTTTAATCTGTATTATTATTACATCATCACAGCTCGTTTCATCGGTATTTATTTTTCGTTTTTTTTTTTTTTTTTTCGGGCGCTGGGGGCACGATAACTGATATAAAGTCGGGCGGTTAAAAGGTTAGTCACCTCCTCACCCAGTGGCGTAACTATAGGGTGGCATTGGGGCAAAATGCCACGGGCCCCCAGCCAGGCTCGAGAGGGCCATGAGCACAGGAGGATCTTAAGGTGAATGGGTAGTTGTAGCCCGCGAAATTCAATTTTTCTTACGTTTTTTGCAATTTTCAGGTCAGTGTCAGGTTGTATCTTGATGAAAATTTGATTCGCGACTATAACAGGTACGTATTCACAGAATTATAATCATCAGAATCATTAATACATCTGTTTAAGTTAGATTTCTACCACCAACACTTTTCCATACGAGATTTGTTCTTAACGGTAGAAATCTAACTTAGAAAGATGTATTAATGATTCTAATTATTATAATTCTGTAAATACGTACCTGTTATTGTCGCGAATCATATTTTGATCAAGATACAACCTGACACTGACCTGAAAATTGCAAAAAACGTAAGAAAAATTGAATTTCGCGGGCTACAACTACCCATTCGCCTTAACATAAGAACAGAAGCAGTCAGGTGTTAAAGTTTTTGTAGGAGAAAATATGGGCGACTAGTCAATTCTATTTTATTGTAATTTTTGACGTTCAAAAGTGCCTTTTATGTGCCTAATTGAAATAAAAGCTTTGACTTTTTGATTTTGACTTTATGAAATGTACGCGGAAGAAGTCGCGGGAGAAGTGCTAATAAAAAAAAAACTACCTATAACGTTGGTTGAGCTTCTTTACATTGAGGAAGAGGCCCATCCCTTGAATTTGCCACGGGGCCCAAACGGTATAGTTGCGCCAATGTCCTCACCCCTTAACCTCAAAATTCTAACTTTTGAGGGGATCTCCTTGCTAACTGGCTAATATTGTTACCACGGCATGAGCTTTTCTCTTATAAGAGTAGTTCTTGTTGATACAAGAGAAGAAGACCTCTCGAAGGCGTTTCTTTTTGTGTGGGAAATTATCAAATAACTTCTCCCGCTCTGGGCGGAGCGGGAGGGCGTGTCAGACTTTTTCTGACTAAAACCCATCCGTGTTCCTTCAGTTGCCTGTGCCAGGGGCCACGGTATCTCTTTCGAACAACCCGCGATCTTGGCAGGCATCGGCCCTAACCGACCCCATCAGTCAGTGCTGACATCTCTTTAAGGCGCACGTGGAACACAACGCGCCGTCTCTCGAAGGTTTCAATGAATGTCGAAGAAAAAGCCAACAGTAATTTTGCATTTGTTTTGCCTGTAGATTTTTTAAATTGGGGTGACCCATTGTAACCACAGTATGTTTAAAATGCAGACTTTTGATTAAAAAATCTCAATTAAAAGTTGTCACAAGTGACACCTATAGCTACAAAAAAGTATGATCTATGCTCATCAAATGAACGAAATGCAAATTAACTCGGCTTTGTTCGAAATGTTGCTTTTCGACATAATATTGTGAGATTTCTAGGTTTTTTTCGTACACCATAGGAATTAATGTAATGTGAGCGATTTAATCTTAAATCTAAACTTCTAAACACCTGTGACTTCTATTCAACTCCAAATAAAACCTTCTTACTCTCTTCCAGGCATCAAAGCAGGTCTCTACACACCACCATCTTCGACCTTCGAGAGTGCAGACGTCAACCCTGACAACAAATGTTACTATCCAGGAGAGAAGTGTCCTCCAAGAGGTCTGCAGAACATCAGCCCTTGTCAATACAGTAAGTGTCGCCATCATCATTCCGGTTAGACTGGAAGCTGACCCCAACATGGTTGGGTTGAGGTAGTCATTGATTTTATCAAGTAATTTGTAGCGGTATCTACAACGCCACATGCGAACAACGCGTCATACTGACGTCACGCAAATCCTGCATCTCGCAAGCAGAGTTTACCGCGCAACTAGCATAGATACAACGGCCCGACATGAATCATCGGGCAGTTGCCCGCCAGACACAACACCCGTCTGGTCGGAGGATCCTCCCTTTTCTATAGAGTATGAGTGAACTTTACATCCTGTTCCTTATACCTCTATAAATTAAAAAAAATTAAATAGGTCTACAATTGACGGAGAAATCGCATATATAAAAAAAAACATACTTACATAAAGTCGAACAACCTCCTCCTTTTTGGAAGTCGGTTAAAAACGTAAAGTAAAACTTGTTCCCACAAAAACAACTTAACTATCTCCTAAAACAGGGCTTCCCCTCTCCTACCCTTTTGATGTGCCCCATAGGGTCCATAATGATCTAAATTGTATAGTTAACACCTAGGTACCCATTATGGTAAAGCAATAAAGATATTGAGTATAATCATCACACTAATATTATAAAGGCGAAAGTTTGTGAGTGTGATATGTTTGTTACTTCTTCACGCTCAAACGGCTCGACCAATTTTGATAAAATTTTATATGAAGGTAGCTGACACCCTGGATTAACATATAGGCTACTTTTTATCCCGATATTCCCACGGGATCGAAACTTATGCGGGTAAAACCGCGGGGCGCAGCTAGTTAAATATATTTTTTTCTATAGCTTCTGCTCAGTGCCGTTGCTTCAAAAGGTATTGCAAGTTCACACTACCATATTAAATGATTATTTCATGAAATCATGACATTTGATGCTAATTCTAACTCAAGGCGTTGTATTGCTGATTCTAAGGATTAAATTATAATTCTGTAAAGCCATATTTGTGATGGCCGCGAATATTTTATTTCTGTGAGTAGGTTTGTACAAACACTTTTACACGTCAATCATATTTTTTTTAAACTAGATAAGGTCAGAATTTCCTGAGTACTCTGAGAAGAAAGGCCGAAACAAACTCAGAGGTCACAGTCTCTTTTAAAGTCCAGACATAATCTTGGTCAGATCACGAAATGACCATGTAGATTGGTGTCTAAAATGGTCTTTTGGGGAAAGAACCACACAGTTTGAGTGGACCTGTCCAGTCAGTGCACGCATTGGTCAGACTTTCGCCTTAACGCCTCAAGCGTAAAGTGTACACTAAGTGTACATAAGTAAAAGTGCTCGAAACGTCAACGGTACACTAAGTGTACATAACAGTTTCATTGTTCTATTGTCATTGTTAAAACAATGACTTTACTGCGCCCACTCAACTACTCCGACGTGTGGGGTGTTTCAACAGGTAGGCGGGCAAACGTGTCAGAGGTTAAGACTAAAATCATAATTATTTCGGATGGGATTATACCGAATTGTCAGCACCTTTTTTTTCGTGGATGGAAAGTCATCAAATGACCCCTCCCGCTCTGGGTGGAGCGGAAGGGAGTGTCAGACTCTTACTGACTAAAACCCACCCGTGTTCCTTCCTTAGCCCTTTATGTTCCGGGGTAGCGGTAACCCTTTCGGACAATCCCGCTAACCCGGCAGGAATTGTCACCACCTTACCTCAATATTTAACTTTTATTACAGACGCCCCAGTGTACCTCTCCTTCCCTCACTTCTACGACGCCGACCCGAATCTTCTGCTGCCCTTCGACGGTCTGAAGCCGAACAAAAAGAAGCATGAAACATACTTCATGATACAACCGGTAAGTAATGATAATATAACGCCTGTAATTATTGAAGGGGTTGGCCAGAAGTGTATAATAAAACACCCATGTTGTATGCTAAAGGGTTTGCTTTTCGCACATAGTCCTTCAGGTGGACACAAGGTCTGTACAAGCGCACTGCACCACAAAGAGAAAGCATAGGTTCCAGAAGTGGGAAAATTATGGACTGATTATATTATACTTCTATTAACTAACATGTCATTATACATACAGGGTGTTACGGAAAGGGTATATCAATACAAACGGGTTGAAGAGTGTATCTGGTCTAGAATCTCTGTACAAAATTTCAGCTCAAAAGCAGTAACTTTGAAAATGCTTAATATTTTATTATTTCGATAGTTTATTAAATTGAAATCATAAAAAACGTGTCACCGCACTACGAGGGTCATTATCCATTATCTGTAGTGTGTCTGTGCGCCTAGTACACGCACATCACGCCGCCGCGCGCCAGTGCAGCGCCGTGATGTCGAAATAAAAAAATATTAAGCATTTTCAAAGTTAATGCTTTTGAGCTAAAATTTTGTACAGAGATTCTAGACCAAAAACACTCTTCAACCCGTTTGTATTGATATACCCTTTCCGTAACACCCTGTATAATGGAGTCCGCGTATCACTGGTCAGTTTCCCTTAGTCGTCAGTTTATTTAATTCGCCAGTTTCATTGGTTAGTCAGTTTCACTGATTCGTCAGTTTTACCGACTAGATAGTTGCGTTAGCTCGACAGTTTTCAGTGTTTGCCAGTTTTCGTCGAATCATCACTTTTATTCAACTCGTCAGCCAAAGTACAGTCGGTAGAAAACTGCACATACGTCTGCTAATTTAAATAGATATTGAGATCTATTTAATAAATTTTAGCATAGATGTCATTTTTTTTTTAATTTTGATGACACAATTTTAATGAATACGTCATTAAAATTATCTGCCGATTTTAAAGAAATATTTTGCGATGGGGTACCATCGCAAAACATTTCTTAAACGCACATAGTATGTAAAATATTGTAAATCAATTTAAAACAGTAACGGTGGAGTTTCTTGCTCATTCTTCTCCATACCAAAACTACCTTTTGGAATGGGCGACTAGAATCAATTCTATTTTATTTTAATTTTTGATGTTCGAAAGTGCCTTTTATGTGCTTATCTATATCTTCTATACAGGGTGTTACATAAAGGGTATATCAATACAAACGGGTTGAAGAGTTTCGATAGTTTATAAAATTAAATCATAATAAACGTGTCACCGCACTACGAGGGTCATTATCCATTATCTGTAGTGTGTCTGTGCGCCTAGTACACGCACATCACGCCGCCGCGCGCCAGTGCAGCGCCGTGATGTCGAAATAAAGAAATATTAAGCATTTTCAAAGTTAATGCTTTTGAGCTGAAATTTTGTACAGAGATTCTAGACCAGATACACTCTTCAACCCGTTTGTATTGATATACCCTTTTCGTAACACCCTGTATACATAAAACTAAGTCGGGTTAGTTACAACATTTATAACTCAAGAACGGCTGCACCGATTTTGATTTGTGGGATTTGTGTCCGCCCGAATAGCAGAATAACTATTAAAACATTGGAAAAATTCGCGAAAAAAATAAAGATTATTAATTTTCTCATACATTCGTTTTTATTGAATCTGAGGCGGTACAAAGTTCGCAAAGTCAGCTAGTAAACCTTAATTAAATTCTCTCTTTCTTTTCCAGAAAATTGGAGTACCCGTAGAAGGCTTCGTGAGGGTACAACTCAACCTGAAGGTAGACCGCGCGCCGAACATCCCAATCAACAATATTAACAACTTTCCGGACACCATCTTCCCTGTTATGTGGATTGAAGAAGTAAGTAGTTAATTTAACTAAACACTTGATTACCTGAGGATACAACTCTACAAGGTGTTCTTGGCAACGCCGCCATCTTAAAAAAAAAAATTTAAACAATTTGTTTATTCTGCTCAAACAAAACGCACATTACAAAATAAAAAAATACATCAAATAATTGACTACATATTTTATTAATTTTTTATTATTTTAATAATTGACTACGTTATTTATGTGTACATAAATAACGTAGTCAAAAGCCTCGTACTCAAGCATATAAAACCTACCCCTCACCTTAATTCTTTTTTTTTTGCAAAACCTATATCTTGTTTTGTCAACACAATTTCTGTCACAATTATTTCACAAACGAATGTCATTTGGGCACCAAAAGATCCTTGCATAGAGTAAGTAATGTACATTAATGCATGTAAGAAGAGACGGGAGTCCCATAGAAATATATGAATAACGTCGCTTGTATGAAACTTGTACTAAAACTGAATACCAACATAACAAAAATTACACAGACTATGCACAGACTGCACATGTTAAAGCGAGACAGCGATAGCCGCCATTATGTTTAGTACACGTTACATAGTTTCTTTTTAGGGTTCCGTAGTCAACTAGGAACCCTTATAGTTTCGCCATGTCTGTCTGTCCGTCCGTCTGTCCGTCCTCGCTTAATCTCTGTGACCGTTAGCACTAGAAAGCTGAAATTTGGTTGTGTGTTGGTATGTAGTAGTTGTTGTTGTTGTGTTTCTTCTCAGAGTAGTCAAATAGGAAACATACCTCTCAGGTTATGGGTGCCAGATAACTGCCTCTAAGATCTGCAATTTATCGGAAAACGCAAACCGACATAAGCCGATGTCTGCCAAACAATTGCAAAAATGAAAAAGCATGGGTACCATGCTTGACTTAGGGGCCGTCTCCACGAGCGAAAGAATCGCGGCGATAGGCTCGCCATGCCATCAAATTTTCGCCGCGATGATATCGCCGTGTGGAGACACGTTCTAAGAGAGTGTATAGAAATACATGGCACGACGATAATAACGCCGCGATTCTCTCGCTCGTAGAGACGGCCCCTTAGGTAAGTCCAGTGGCGTGCCTAGGGGTCAAACTTAGGGCAAGCCAATACACTTAAAAAATAAACCTACCGTATCGCTTGTCAACGTTGTGACTGACCGAGTCGTTTTAGTTCTTACTAATATTCGTATTTCATAATTGTAGGTTTTTGCTAATAGCTATTAAAATGAATGTTTTTTAATAGCACCATTTGTTTCTTATATAAATTAAATACTAAGAGTAAGTATTGGTAATCCTTTACAAAATCGTAACTTTTTTATTTTCGAAGTATCAGTTTCGCGTAAAATGCGTTTTAATCCATCACAAGGAACAATTGCATGTTTCCGAATTCATTTTAATGACAAGAAACTTTTAATCACTTTAAAACAAAGGTAATTACCGCAAAAACTAAACACAACACTTAACTTCACAGAAAATGAAAAAAAAAACAAAACAAAAAAATGCTCCAGTAACCGATCAAAACTTTGAACTAATAGACTCGCGCAATGTCTCGCGATCTTACTATTTACACACACACGCGCGTCGTTATACGTTTCATTCATAAAAAATCAAAAGCCAGGCTTAAAAATCAGTACAATTTGGGGAATAAGTACATACTAATGTTATCAACAACGTGAACAATTTCTATACAAATAGTCAGAGGTCTAGAAGCCAGATTTGAAGCCAACTAGTGCGAGCGAGACGGGTCGATTTTTGTCGTTGCGCTTTCGCTAAGCGGCATTGGAGATGTTTGGCAACGATGCGCGTGATGAAAAGTGCACGGAATTTGAAATTATTCTTTGAGTATGTAAACCTAGCAACCTTGCATCGTACTTACTATCGCGGGCGGCCCGGCCGGGACGCGCGGAGTTTATTTTTTATTATTCTTATCAATTCTTGCGACATGATTTTATAAGTTTACTTGTGTATTTTTTTTTTATTATTAGGCTCGCGTTTGATTGAAAGCCAGGCTTTTCGGCTTTAGTAAAAGGCACGCCCCTGGGTAAGTCCTAGGAAAAACACAAACTGTTATCCTAAAGCCATCGATAGACAGGTCCCATTTGTTAAAGGCATTGTTGGCAAGTCGCCGGAAAAACGGTCAGTTGTACAAATGCCATTTCAATCTTTCAAGGGGAAAACGCACGTCGACTTATTGACAGAATACTTAAACATCCATTTGGCGCATCACTTTCATTTACTTTCGCGAGAGACAGACATTACACAGAAACTAGACTTTCTTGGGAAATGCTTATTTTAGTCACGACTGTCATTTGTTTTCCAACTTTTCTAGTATTTAGACCTCTAAACTTTTGATAATTATATACTACTAGCAGCGCCCCGCGGTTTCACCCGCATAAGTTTCCCGAGGGAATATCGGGATTAAAACTATCATATGTCCTTTCCCGGGACTCAAACTATCTCTATACCAAATTTCATCTAAATCGGTTCAGCGGTTTAAGCGTGAAGAGGTAACAGACAGACAGACACTTTCGCGTTTATAATAATTATTATTAGTATGGACTTCTACCAGAAGCTAATCAGCCTATAATGTTCCCACTGCTGGGACACAGGCCTCCTCTCGGTGAGTGGGAGTGGCCCGTAATTCACGACGCGGGCCCAGTGCTCGAATGTTAGTCTAGTGGTCGCAAGCGTAATGCTGAGCAGAAGATCCTGGGTTCGATTTTTTTCGCGATTTCAGATTTCATCCCATGATAAAAATTGTTCATAATGATGATTACAATGACCCCTTAAAAGGATGCCCATGAATTCAATGTCACCCTGTAAATGCACCTCTGAGACCTCTGTCTAACACATGGCGGATACAGGCGTGATGTTAAGTGTCACTATTGATATGCGGTTGATTGTACAGACGCCAGCACATCAAGCTACTACAATCTGTCTTTCTTTAATAGATTTTCAATTTTATCGCTAAAGTATAAGGTTGAAAGTTGCTTGGGAAAAAGTGACAGTTTCGGGTAGCTTGATGTGCTGGCGTCTGTACCTGAAACTTATGTGATCAAAGAACTGCAGCACTTCGTATCTAGAATAAAAAAAAAGTAAAACATTGGAATTGACAAGTACAAAGTCTTACTTAGACATTTCTCAAATATCGAAACTTCTCTATTGCATGTTTCGAGAGTGCTCAACTTTTAGTTTTGTTAAGCTAGATACCATGCCATGAGCTTATGACGAAAATAAACTGACACTTCAAAATTGACAACTCCAAAGTCTGCCAAACACAAAGTCACTAACCCTCTATCTTTTGTTTCCAGGGCATCCACGAGCTGACAACACCAATCTGGAGATGGATCTACCTCGCCACCACTGTGGGACCCGTCATGGCACCCGTCATGACCTACTCCATGATCGTAACCGGCTTTCTGACTCTCGCATACGTCTTTATAAAAGGATACAAGAACTTGGTCATCGGTCAAAATTCCCTCGAAATTGTTGAGTTAGGACGACAGACTATCCGAAGAAGCTCGACTCTGATAATAAATGGCTCGCATAAACTTATGCCACATCGAGAATCAGCCTATATCCCCTTGAACCAATGTGGGGATAAGGTGCAAGAACTCAGTTACGTGAAAACTGATTGTAGTTTAGAATTTAAAAATGTGTTGCGAAGTGATTTCGTTAAGTCTAGTTTTAATGACGCTGAAAGGGAATCTTTAATTAGGTCTGATAATAGTTTTATTTTGTCGGAACATACGTTTAATCAGGAATAGAGGGTGTAGGCATGTCATTTAGGTTTAATTGCTGTCCCCCTCTGCTTTTCCAGTGGGTCTGTGATTTCACTTTGCTTTTGTCAGAGTTCTCGCTGTACGTTTCGTTAGATCAAGTAAAATTTGAGTCAAGCGCTATGGCTTTTATAACAATTTATTTATAAATAAAAATAACAAGACATACATTAAAAAATAACTAACTATTTCGTTTTTGTGACGATACATCCGAAAGTATCTCAATTTCATGGTTGTCAAAATGTCAACGTAGTAAAATCAACTCTGACAAATCCAAAGTGACTGACAAAAGCAAAGTGTTGACAATAAAATATTGTGTATCAGGGTATTAAATACTTTATTTTTTTAAACGCTTTTGGGGGACGGCTTGACCACAAACTGACAAAAGTACAGTCACCAAAATAAATTATCATTTTTAAGTCATGTAACTTTATGACCGCCACATATTTTTAGAGATGTCAATACGACAGCTGCAGAAAGAGACACTGTCTCCTTTACCGTAACAAACCTCAAATATTTTAGAATAATTAGAGCTCAATCAAAACTATGAAGGAACACATCGTGAGGAAAGGGCCCACGTGATGGATTACGGCCTACTCCCTCTCACCGAGAGGAGGCCTGTGTTCCAGCAGTGGGACACAGGCGAGTGGGTGGGTGGCTGATTATGATTATGCTCAAACAGCTTTGTCTTTGGGAAGGCAGCAGGCATTTACGATGCCTCTGCAGATACTCTGTCACCTCTGACCTAGACTAGAGTCAAGAGAAAGCCCATTCCAATAAAATAAAAAAAGACATGACAACATACCATCAGGTTGGTCTACTTGGTCTACATACAAAAATTAAATAAAAACCGTACCTTGTCTGTTTTGTGGTTTCTAGGCTATTTTAATTTTATATAGGGTTGTGTCGACGACTGATTGTAAAGGATTCCGATTTTAACGGAGTTCGCTTAGCTTTTAAAGGAATATTTGCTCATTTATTGTTTTCTGTCTTTAATGTAGCTAAGAAATATATCCTAATCTCCATTAAATAGAGAATTCTTGTCACTTTTGACATCAACGTGATAATTTTTGTGCAATCGCTAAATTAATGCCAAGCAGCCTGGGCCTTTTATAGATCTTCAGATACTCCATAGTATAGAAGGCCTGCATTGTCCAAACCGTTTCTGACAAAGCTAAAGTCAACTTTACAATTGTCAGAAAAAATATATTAGCTATACATTACAGACAGAAAAAAAACTTAGAAATATTGGCCAAAATACCTTAAAACTTTGCCTTGATAAAACTCTAGTTACGTAATAAAATAAATATAAAAACTTGCCAATAAAATTGGTCTAAAGAACCGGGATGCCGGTTTTAAAAATATTTCGGGTTGGAATAAAAATGGCGCGAACATATATGTATGGGAAACGGGCCTGTATTATAAAACATTCCAAGCTTGTTATCAAAAGACATTCCTTCATAATAAAATATGCTCAAATAATGTACTTATTTAATTAAAAAATATCTTATATTAACTTTCTCAAACGACACTTTAAGACGTTCTTAAGTATTTTTGTCAAGACTCTAAAAGTGACAGACTATTGCAAACGGGACTTATAATTAAGTTACCTACGTTTTAGAATAAGGACGTTAATTCTTTTTTGATAATTTTCTGGTTTCTTACCGACTATAAAAATTCCGAAAATTATTTTACTTATTGTATATTATAAGGAGGAACAAAATGTTTGAACAAACGTATTTTATTGAAATTCAAATGAGATTAAAAGATATAAGTAAGATATTTCACTCTATGCTAATATTAGGTATTTCTAAGCAGTCAATGCACCCAGCGACTAGTCCTTTCAATTTTACCTCTGACAGCAGCAACCTAAAGACAGCCTTATTGTAACAAAAATAAAGTTCAATGTGATTTTGACAGACTTGTCAGCTGCAGAAACCTAACATCAACTTTATTGTAACAAAAATAAAGAGCAATGTGATTCTGACAGTATTTTCAGGGGCAGCAACCTTATTTTAACGAGAATAAAGATTACAGTGATTCTGACAGTAGTTAAAATCAGAGGTACAAGCCGTCCAACTTAACTGTGCACCTCGCGCTGTGTGACGTTACTCTGTCGTACTGTTTGAAAAAAAAAAAGTTAACTTCGTAAAAATATTTTTTACGATTTCTTTTATTCAACATGCATAAGTATAGTTTTTATCGTAATGATAAATTAAGGGATCAGGGGATCAACCACTTTTATCACCTAATGAACAAACTGAAGTATTACTAATTAAAAGATAAGATCTTAATCAAATAGTGTCATTTATACCCAAGGCACTTTAACAGTAATAGGGCTAATGGTATAGGGGGTAGGGGTAGGTATAGCTGTCACAGTCGACCATGGACAACGGTTGTTTTTTTCCTGAACGGTCCGGACATTGTATGTTTTTTCCCTGTATCGATATTTTAAAAGCATAAACGCTTGGAGACTGGATGTTATTGCCCTGTTGTTTTTGACAGAACATAGCGACAGGTATTACCATTCAGACTGCAAAGCAAGTTGAAAAAAATTAAAAATGTGACAAAATTTGTTCTTCCCCTGACTCCTTCAAATATAATAAATATAAACATTTTGCGCATAAACGCATTCCAGCGAGGTGCACACTTAAGTCGGTTGGGCATTAGATAGCTGTACAGGGATTATGGGAAGTGTCAGGTTGTATGTTGAACAAAAGATGATTCATACATCCTGACACTGACCTGCAAATTGCAAAAAACGTAATAAAATTTGAATTACGTGGGTTACCCTACGTCTTTCCCGTGTCAACGTCATTCGCCAAAAGATTCTCGAAGCACGGTAAAATAACTGAAAGGACTAGAAAAAACTAGGCAAAATGGCTGAATTTTATCAAACTTCAACTATTTAGCCGATTAAAAAAAAACAAATACCTACTCAGTCTATTCCAACCAAACTAAAAATTAGAGTTTACTCAAGCTTTAATATACTTTCTTTTTATTTATCGATACTTATATTTTTTTTTTTTTATTACTATAAAAAGGAAAATCGGTGGTTCTATAAATATTTTTATACGAATTTTAGATAGTAATTGTAAATAATAGCTAAGGACTTTTGTATCTAAATATATTGTTTAATAAAAATATTAAAAAGACTACATATTGTATTTTATTTGTTTTTACCTCTGTTTTATTGTACCTCTACTTTACACCAACTGTGTTTCTATAAAAAAGGTTTCAGGACGCGTTTACGAATCTGACAAAAATAAGCAGTTTTTCGGTACATTTTGCGGCAAACCGATACGAAACCCAATGTAACGAATAATTACCACAGATAGATTACTCCTTCATCTTCAAATGGTACCAAATTTTTATTCGAAAATTTTGGTTTAAAATATTGTAAAAAAGAATTTCCGTTGCCTCTTCGCACAAAATCGACGATATCGTGCTGACTTTAGAATAATTTTTCTTCTATTTAATAACATAAAGGAGACTGTTAAAAAGTGGTCTATGAACCAATAGCGATACTGTTACGATATTTCTGTGGGGATGCCTCAACTATACCCTTGTGCAAAGTGGCATCAAAATCTGACCCGGCAGTTTTGAGAAATATAATATTTTAGAATATTTAATTTCATGATAACTTTAAAAAGTGGTCTATGAACCAATAGCGATACTGTTACGATATTTCTATGGGGATGCCTCAACTATACCCTTGTGCAAAGTGGCATCAAAATCTGACCCGGCAGTTTTGAGAAATATAATATTTTAGAATACATAATTTCATGATAACTTTAAAAAGTTGTCTATGAACCAATAGCGATACTGTTACGATAATTCTGTGATGATGCCTCAAGTATACCCTTGTGCAAAGTGGCATCAAAATCTGACCCGGCAGTTTTGAGAAATATAATATTTTAGAATACATAATTTCATGATAACTTTAAAAAGTGGTCTATGAACCAATAGCGATACTGTTACGATATTTCTGTGAGGATACCTCAACTATACCCTTGTGCAAAGTCGCAACAAAATCTGATCCTGCAGTTTTGAGAAATATAATATTTAAGAATACATAATTTCATGATAACGTTTTTATTTTAAAAACGTTTTAAAGGGTATTTCTGACTTTATAATACTTAATTAATGTGTTTCTTTCCTAGATTTTAGTATTTGTTTCGATTTTAACCGATTTCAAAAAAGGAGGAGGTTCTCAGTTCGTCGGAATTACATTTTTTAAATATTTTTATACTATGTAGTGATGTATAATTTTTTTTTACATACACCCTTTTTCTGCTGCTACAAATAGAGTTCCTTCTTATTTTTCGTATTTTGGAGTAATTTTTTGTTTTAAGACATATCCTTCCTACATAAATATTTAAAAAATGCCTAAAAATCGGTAAGTACAAAAAAAAAGTTGAGGAGACAATTGACATTGCCTAGTAGAGAAACACATTAATAAAGTCAGAAATACCCGTTCAAACCTGACCTGGTGACAATGGGAACACTTGGTAAAGTATACCCTTTCAAAAAAAAAAAAAAATTCTAAATCAGTCCAGCCGTCTTCGAGAAATCGGTGCGTATAAATATTAAAAAATGTTAAAAAGATTCCGACGAACTGAGAACCTCTTTCCTTTTTTGAAGTCGGTTAAAAACGAAAAAAAAACTGAAATTCAGCACTGTCGAGGTGGTAAGTGTCTTTGTTTAGCAGAAAACCACATTAATTAAGTAGTATAAAGTCAGAAATACCCGTTAAAACGTTTTTAAAATATAAAAATATAGCAAGAAATGTGAATTTTAAAGTATTATTTTTCTCAAAACTGCCGGGTTAGATTTTGATGCCCCTTTGCACAAGGGTATAGTTGAGGTATTCCAACAGAAATACTACTACAGTATCGCTATTGGATCATGGACCACTTCCCATACAAATTTTAACAGTCTTCTTTATTTATTTAAAAATATTTTATGTAAGCAAACATGTTCAACTCAAAAAGGTAGCAAAAAGAACTATCAAAATGTTCGGCCAAACTGAGCGCCAATTCCGAATTATTTCCCGCCAAATCTTACCACGTTGATGATGATGATGATAGGGCTCCCTTTTCAACACTTAGACTCCCATTTGGTCTTTTGTGCGTGGGGATACTGGCTAACAGAGCCAGTCTAGCTCCGCCCAAAAGCACAGAAGCTTCCTGGGAGCTTCACACGCTTCACGGAGCGACCTTACTGTTCCGAGGATTTCTTCACGTTGTCAAGCCACGGCCTCGCATTCCAGGATGATGTGTGCGGCTGATTCCTCGGCGTCAAGGCAGCCCCTGCAAAGGGGGCTGTCCGTGGCGCCTATGTTCAAAAGATGTTTGTTAAGGATGTTATATTCTAAGGTTATATTTTCTACTTAGGCTGAGAAGAATCTTACCACGTGCAAACCACGTCAATATGCCATAGAGAATCTACACGTCATCCGTCGCGGTCGGCGTGTGGTCAAGTAGACCCCAGCCTTAGGCGCATTTTGAGCTCTTTCTAAACAGTGAGCGAAACTGAACCATCAGGCTCGGGTCGGTGACGCTGAATCACCTCAATCTATCAACTCAGCCTATCGCAGTCCACTGCTGGACATAGGCCTCTCCCAGACTGCGCCACAGCACCCTGTCCTCCGCCTTCCGCATCCAGTCTACCCCAGCCACCTTCTTTAGGTCGTCCGTCTATCTAGCTGGGGGGCGTCCCACACTACGCTTGCTGGTACGCGGTCTCCACTCCAGGACTCGTCTGCTCCACTGGCCATCAGTCCTTCGACAGACATGGCCAGCCCACTGCCACTTCAGTTTGCAGCCACGTATTCACTGAGCAACAATTGTTTATAAACTCTGTTTCATTTTGTTTCAGAAACATATAATTTTGTTTCTGTAAACACTACGTGTTTATCGGTATGTTTCGGTGCTCCCCACTTGCGGCGGAGAACACAGAAACAAATCAGTTGCGCAACAGGTGCATGCGAGTGTGGACGCGTCTAAACATTTGTTTATAAACATGGCTGTAGCGTGGGACGATGAAACTGTCTTTAAATTTATAGAACTGTTTGAGAAAAAACGAATATTATGGGATTGCTAGACAAAGGACTACAAAAATACCCTCGGGCGACATGACCTAAGCAACTGACTGTGTGGACGGCAGAGTTTCCGAAACATTGTTCCTGGAAACATTTACGTGATGTTTCAGAAACTGTGTATCCGAAACATTGTTGCTCAGTGAATACGTGGCTTTACTCTGCAAGCTATGTCGGTAACTCTGAATCACCTACTCGGCTCCAGTTGGTCGATGACACTAAATAGGGTATACTCGGCTTGACTTCTATCGTTTGATCATAAGCAGGGCCGGATTAACCATTAGGCAGATTAGGCAACTGCCTAGGGGCCCCGCATTGGCTAAGGGCCCCGCGCGCGCACAAAAGTAATTGAAAATGTTTCATACAGTGAAAATTTAGTCAATGACAATAGGTATTATTTCTTTTTTCGACGCCTGCTGTCAGTTGATGAAATACTTCATACTTACAGAACAGAACCGTCTAGTATCGAGTAATATAACTAATAATATCAATGTCGATAATGGCTATTGAAAATGATGTATTGGAAAAGGTCAAGTTTCAAGATGTTATGAACGATTTTGTATCCAAAAAAGTTAATTCTTAAACTTAATGTACTTGACAAAACCATTTTCTTTCGTTTATTGTTTTTTTAAAACCAAATAATCTTTTACTGTAAGTTCCTGAGGAGTTAAACATCAGTCCGGTGATGCTGCTGATGCTATTACTCACATCCCTTCACCAACTTTAAAAGAACTGATGATCTTCAAACGGCTGAAAAGGGGCCCCGAGAATTGCATTGCCTAAGGGCCTAGACATGGTTATAATCCGGCCCTGGTCATAAGCACACACCCTCTTTTTAAATCTAGATCCCACTACACAGGGTATTCTAGTGTGGGGTCTAGCGCTACTTTTTTGCACTATAGGTATCTTTAATTTTTTATTTTTATTTTACTATCTTTTGTTTGTTGTGCTTGGCATGTCATCAAAATGTGTCTAAATAAATTTTATTATTTATTTAAATAAAACACAAAAAAAATCAGCCTAAAAATTATTTTATTGACTAGCAAAAATTATGCTGTACCGTAAAGTATAACATGGAAGTTATTCTTATGTCTAAACAAGCGCGTATAACTATTGTATACTAGGTCTGGACTTGACTTCAAATTGTTTACGAGCTTGGAATACGTGGGGTTGCCCACTGGTTGGCAAAGTGTGGTGGGGAAAAAGGACGCTTTGATTTGAGAAATAGTTCATTCGTTAATTTTGTATGGACTGGGCCTAGCATTAAAGCCCGGAGTATTCGAACGATTTTAAATTTGAATTATACTGGTTTCGCACACAAAATATTTATTTCCTTTTTAAGGTCGTAGCACACGTATCAACTCGGAAAGGGATCGTCGCCGTATCAACTCGAGCCGTTCAGTATTAGGTATTTGTATGAGACTCCCTACTGCAACGCACACTAATCGGAATAGTAACGTAATCGCCTCGCCTCGGGACAAGCTCACGAACCGCGGTGCGGTGCGTGGTCGACTTGCAGTTCCCGCGCTTACGGCTCTCCGTACCCTAGCTTACGTCTCTTCGTCCACGCCCTGCCGCGCGCAATGATTGAACTAGTGCCGCCTAGCCGTCAACCAGCGGTCGGCGAGCCGTAAGCGCGGCGTCGCCTAACCGTAGCCGAGTCGACGTATCGGAGCTTCTGATCCGCTTTGGTTACGTGCTTAGGTTAAGTTGACGACTGTTTGACGGCGACGCGAAAGGCGATACGGTTACGATCCCTTTCCGAGATGATACGTGTGCTACGACTCATATCTAAGGGTGATACTAAGAGTGCTTGCCGCATGAATTTAAAGCAAAATTCAATATGATAGTTGTATTTTTGATTCAAAAATCATTTATTTTTTATGTGGGCTTGTAAAAATCTGTGTGGTTTTTTTCCTTGTTTTGACTGGTTCATATGTCCAGTCACAATGCGAGTTAATCGGCGTATTTACATGAAGGTAATTGAATTTATGTACTCATGTTTTATTTAACATTTTCAATACTAGAATACTCACTGTAATAGTCGCCTGTACGTCATTATGTAGAAAAAGTAATTGATTCTGTATTTTTAAGAGAATTATTCGTATTCCTTTTTTTTACTTAACATTTGACACATACTAAGCTATTTTTTTCTATATTAACTTCTGATATAAAAGTGCTATCAAAGCGTCCACTTTTCAAAAACATAACCCGGCCTCATTTGGCCAACATTGACCAACATTGGCCTCTTATGGCCAACATTGACCAACATTGGCCTCTTATGGCCATCATCGGCCTAAACTCGGCCACATGTTGGCCTACTTCAGCCACCTTTGGCCTTCATCGGCCTATTTTTGGCCTGCAGGCCTCACAATGACCTACAAGCCTCATTAACGCTAATTACTGGCGATTATTCCAAGTCACAGTTCCGTTACATTTAAAAATACATTATTATCACTACGCGATGTATAAGTATAATGTATAATATGTACTAATACATAATAATATTATCATAAAAAAATCTTATTTTTTTTAACTTCACCTTTCCTTTTACGTATATCCGTTTCCTCGTATAACAGGGTAATCACTGTTTCTTTTTTTTATTGGTAAACTGGAGTTTTGGAAAACATGTTTGCTTATTTTTTTTTTAAGATAATTCTTGAAATAAATCTAATAGTAATTAATATTTCTTTAATTTATAAATATTATTAATATTTTTATTTCTTGTAAAAATAACTTGTAAGTTCTTCTATAATTAGCATTAAATTGGATACAATTTTTTTTTTTTTTTTTTTTTGTTATTTAATGAATTTATAAACAACTTAAATAGTATATGATTTGCAGTAACGTTAAATAACTGAAGAATTGATTAAGAAATATTAGGAATTGTATATTTCGGCTGCAATTTTAGGTTTTTTTTTAATAGATCTCTAAAAAAATGTCTATAACTTCATGGTATGAATCATTTCCATAACTCCAGTTTATGAATCCATTCTTAAGATCAAAAAATATCGTATTTATACCACGATTTTTAACTTAATACTTAAACATTTATTTTTAGACAATACTAATGAGATGCTAGGATTTATTTATAAGGAAGACATTGATGTATGCAAGACTTGCATAGTAGAATAATCATTTGAGTATAAAGTGCATTTTTAGCATTTTTACCCCAACTTTTCATTTTATCATCGCAAATGCTACACATGAAACCAAAGTTGATCATTCGATTATCGATTGACAAATTAATATCGAATCGAAACCGATTTTACTGCATAAATTAACAATTGCTCGCGTGTTGACAAAAATAAACATAAAAAAGTCATCATTTATGTATTTTACTACCGAGCACCTCAATAATACCACCTAAAAATCTAAATTGGAAGTCCATTTTAAAAAGCATTGCTTAAAACAAATTTAATTATTGTATTTCTTACGATATTTTTTAATCTACAACCATTAACTTTTCCCGCCATCGCTTTACATCTAAATAGAGATGTGAAACGAATAATCGACTAAAAGTTTTTAGTTTTAACTGACTAATAATACAGGTAACATACTAAATAATACAGACTTGGCAAAAAATGACTAGAAACTATGGCTTATGTTAGTAAGTAAATATAACGAGGAGTTATATTTTAATCACAGAGACAAAATTGAACTCTCTTGTTTTTTTTACAAGAAATAGTCTAAATATAAACTTTAAAATAACCTCTCTGGTAGTTTTTAATGGTCCTGCATAAATATTTAATTTCGGACAGGATGTTTTAAATTAAGTATCAAAGAAAAATACATGTTGCGTTAAATTGGGATAAGGTCAAAAAATTGTCTATTTTTAGTATTTTTTGCCAAGCTGCAAGGCTTTAGTGATGTGACTAACCAACTATAATTTTAGTCGATTATTCGATTAACATTCTTTGACTAAATTTTAAGTGTCAATTACGATTTTAATACTTTTTTTCGCGTATACAATTTTGGATTGAACGTTTAAGTTTTTCGAAGTATACTATATTTAAAGGGAATCGTATAATTTACAATCGTATATTCGTTTTTTTTTTTCATACTTAAGAGCTAAATTGGTTGGTGTGGAGTTACTGATATTGTTGAGCTGAAAATTCTGTTTTTTTTTTTTATTCACTAAAATAATAGAAAAAAATATATAAAAATCACATTTAAAGAAATACAGTCATAAAAAATAATGGTCATTTTTCACTTAGAATCTAACTTAAAAATAAAATATAATAGGAAACAGTTTATATGTCCTAATAATTATTTGCTTTTTATACAAAATAAATCGACATAATATTTTCAACTGACTTATCCTATACTGTGCTTATTTTTCTGCGACTTTTGCTCGAAAAAAAAAAACTTTTTTCTATTATTTTTTTTTTTCTTATTAATATCGGCTCTCCACACCAATCAAAATGAAACTTATTACTAATATGGCTGTGTAAGTAAATTAAAGGAAATTAACATTGAGTATATTTCAAAACTAAATTACTTTTTTTATAAATAAATACATACGATATCTCAGTGGACGGTTTTATTCTAGTGTGTGAATGTAGAAAATATTTTTAGTATCTATTTCTTGCGTCAGTCGGTCAAATGGGAGAAGAAATTATAAAAGTGTTTAATTCACAACCGGCTTGTAAAATTGACAAAACGCTAAATAAAATGGCCTCTTTGAGGACTTTTCGTCTATTTAAGAGCTTTCTTTTTTAGCGCCAATTTCACCAATGAAACTAAACGCGATCGGCGCATCTAAACCGAGTTTTAGAGCTGTCAGTGTCAATAATTGTCAACAATGATGACACTGACAGCTCCGTTCAGTGTCATTGGTGGAATCAGCCCTTAGTTGCTCGTTTTTGACAAAATCGCTTGTGTAAAAGTTAAAAATATTTTTTACAAAAAAGTAGCGATTTTTTGGGATGACTAAATGCGAAGGTTTATTATTTTACACAAGTTTTTATGTGAACAAAAGCGGGTTTGCCAAAAACGAGTCGTACATGTGGTGGCCTTTTTACCTGTCCTTGAATTTACAAGGCATTTAGTGGAATTCTATTTCGGTGCGTCGATTGTCTTTTGCATCAACTACACTAAACTATACTTATCAAAAAAAAAAAATATGATTGACGTGTACAAGTGTTTATACAAACCTACTTACAGAAAATAAGTCTAACCGGATGCAGCTGAGTACCTACCAGTATTTTACACGGAGCGACTGCCTATCTGACCTCCACAACCCAGTTACCAAAGTAACTAGGCGTAACCTAAACTCTAGCGAAAAAACCTTACAATATTTTTTTTACATTTTATATTAAATAACATCACGCCTGTAATCCCCGCAGGGTTAGACAGAGGAGTACCTAGAGTATTACCAGTTACTGGGTAATACTGTTTTTTTTTTGTTATGTGTTTTCTGGTATAAAGTATATATAAATAAATAAATAATACGAAACCCCTTAGTAAGACTGGTTGTCAGACTTTCGGGCTTCTGACGACCCGTAACGGCTGTCAAAGATCCACGAATGACAGCCGGGACCAGCGGCTTAACGTGCTTTCCGAGACACGGACGGGTCTCGGTATGTAAAGATGGTCACCCATCCACGGACCAACCGCGGCAAGCGTAGCTTAACCTGATCGATCGACCCGTGCGGCTGTTATTTCTTAGACACAGGCCCCTCTAATCATGATGTCATTAATACTTCATAATACGGCCCAGATCGTTTAAATAAAAGGAATACATGATTATAAAAAGCCAGTCATGTTCCATTATTTTATTGAAGTAAAAACTTCTTTAGGCGCACTGGGCATTTTTTGAGATGGGGAAAAACTATTGAACTCGCGCCACTGTTACCGTAATCGAAACCGCTTCGGATGTGTTCGAATGTCCTCGGGATGTACTCGGTTTTAATGTATATATCCGATATGTCAGTGAGTGATGGCAAAGTATTCTGTTTGTGTTTTGTTTTCACTTCTGTCGGCACTCCCGTAGTGCCACTGTTTTTTTATTTCTGCAAGTTTAAAACAATGAACTAATGTAATTTTAAAAGAATGCAACAATTAGAATCGTTTTAAGTTGCAACTAATCTAATGAATTGTAAAAAAGCTCAAAAAAAGGTAAAAAGACCACCGTTTAGTGTTGTATTCCGTTAGTTTTGTCGATAATATGAATAGTTTTTATAATATTTGAGGTATGGATTACGTATACAAAGTTCTAGGATTAGATTTTGGAAAGTAACAGTGTGTTATAGTCAAATTGTTATACGGTTTAATGACTCCCAAGATCCAGGCAAATGCCTAGTTCGGGGGTCACCGTCTATTCTGTTCTTGTGCAAATTGTGATTAATAAATAAATCTGAAATGTACGAAATTACTGTATTTATGTATAGATTACAAAATAAAACTAAGTCGATTTTCGTGTCTGTCTGTCTGTGTGACCGATTTTCTAAACTACACAGTGGATTTTGATGAATTATTTTGAGAATTTATTCAGGAAGGATTAAGTGTATAATACATTGATATTTAACTCAGATATCGATGTTTTCACTTGTCGCCACAAAGTACACGAGGTCTTTAGTCGAAGCAGGTCGCTAGTTTTACGAAGATCTATAATAGAACTCATAGGTGATGTAATGTGCGAACAAACAGCATTTAAAATGGGAGAAATGGTAAATAATTTTACTCAAAAGAGATTTCATTTAAACGCAATAAATTTTCATCTTAGTATCAATAATTGTTTTAAGCGGTAATTATTTTTCATTCTTTATTAATATTCAACAGATAAAGTCAATTTGTTTATTCATTACGTAACTTTTTTTTTACTATCGTTAAAATTGACGTTTAATAGTTTTCTTGTAAAACTAAAGTAACAAATAAACCTAAAAATTGAAATCGTATACAAAATTGATATCGTATAGGTTCTTCGTATACAAATTGTTGATATTGTATAATAAATTAATAACTTTAGCAGCATAGGCTGTAAGTTTTGTATTTTTTAAAACAATTTTTTTTTTCAATGTACTCGTATATGTATTTTTTTGCAAACAAATTACATTAAAGTAAAATCTATTTAAAATTGTAATTACCTAAACCATTATAAATACATCGTATAAAATAACAGCTAATGTTAGTATTTTTTTTATTTATTTGAATAAAATATTTTTATTCCAATTTAATCGATAGAAAATAATGAAAACCGTTTGCACATCACTATTGATTACGTTATTTTTCGCTTCGGATGACAATGATGATTGGATTTTACATTTTTTTTAGTCTTGTCACACTGTTACTACCCAAAACCCTTCTATTCTACACTTAAACTTACGGTATACTGTCAATATATTTTATATTATGTCTTTTTTATATAAATAAATGAATTTCATTGCGACATGGCGTTTGTCATGAAAAGATTTTTTAAAATTAATACGTATACATTGAATCGTAACTGGGAATCGACTAACTCGATTTATTTTTTTCATTCGATTATGCGAGCTTTAGGAACACCTCTAGTTGTGTGAGAATCTGTCAACTGTCAAAATGATTTTCCCGCGTATGCATTAGTATGGCTATGGTTATTTTATGCTGTGTAAATTAAAGGATATTTACACAATATTGTCAGTTGATTTAAAATGTAATTAGTTTCATTTAATTTACATTCAAAGCTTCTCTTTAATTCAATGTCGTGTTGCTTTTGTTGGTTGAAATTTTACAAAACAAGGTTCATCTTTATTGATCGACAAACTTCTACATTTTCATTCAGAATTCAAGAATACAATACTCTTCTTTCACATTCACCGAAATCTGTAACTTTACCAACCAACAAATTTCAACTTTGACAACCAACAAATTTCAACATTGACAATCAACAAATGACAACTTTGACAATCAACAAATGACTCCAGTACCAGTTCCCAAAGCGTCACATTACCTTCTAATGCATGGGCTGCTGTATAGGGTAGCTGGTGTGTTCCGGCGGGTCGCTCGTCGTGTCTTGTTCGTCGCCAGAAGGGTCACCTTCTTGGTCCTCGTCTTCTGATGAAGAGAGGAGACCTGGAAACGAAGGAGTGGGCGTTTTAAAACTGAAAAGCACCTATACTGTGACAGCTAATATACAAGGTCAAATTAAATTAGCTTGCGAAACTGCAGATGTGATGAGTAAAAGAAAAAGAAAGAAAAAAGATGATAATAGTACATTATTATACATGTGTGCTATGTTGGTCATTGCACCCGAGGCGGAATTATTCCGCGCGGCGGAGTTATTAATTATTATTAATTAAGGGAGCCAAGTGTGTAATGATTCCACGCCCCGCGCTAGCGATCCGCTTGTAGGTGAAAATAAAAGCGCTGGCAAAACCGCTGAACAGCCTATATAAAAAATATAATAAACACAAAATAATGTTTAGACTGAGCGTAGTGTTGTCGTATGTCAAATTGTAGTTTAGTTGGTATGGAATTAGAAAGTACTATTGGCATAGAGAAATATCAATTAGTTCAGTGAGAATCCGCAATAATAGAACGCCAGTCAGGGTCTTTTCCGTTTGGTTCCGGGAGGGACCACGGACAATTTAAGGTAAATACATTTTAGTTCATTTTGGGACCATGGAAAATTCGGACTATTTAAAAAAAATGAAATATGCGTAAGTATATATTATATTATAATACTGCGGATTCCTTTTGGCATGAAGTCTCTTTGATGAGATTAAAAAAAGCGCACATCTCCGACTAGTAAATAGTTATCTGTGGCGTAAAGTAAAACGCACACGTGTTTAATACACTGCATTATGGACTTAAAAGCGGTTCATTAAGAGTCACTTTACGAGCAAGTGTGTAGAAAAATGATGAGAAGCTTACCGGCTGTGAACTGTGGGTTTGAGAGCGCATCGGGCCAGTACCGCTTGCTTATAGACGAACCATTCTTGCCCTTCTTACCTCCTGCAAACATCACAAAAGCACGTATTAAATAAACAGCTGTTTCCTACAAACATGCAATGCCTACGCGGTCAAAATGTATGGAACAGCAATTATTTTTTTTGCACAACTCATAATGCGGAAAAAATTTTTTGCCTCCTTTCTTCAACTGTTTCTATTGTTATACTTCCACATAACCTACTTTATATACCGTTGTATAATTTAATGGAGATTAATTCTGTACTTTTCAAAAATTTATTTAAAAATGCACTAGAAACGAAAATAATTCTATAAAAATTCCCGTCAATCAAGTGTGAAACCTGAAAACATTGTAGCTTACGACAAAATGCATTTTAGAATAGAATAGAATTTTATTTTGCAAATATGGGTAATACATAATAGTTCTTAAGATTACATTTAGCTCAGCCACATTTTACCAATCGGCATGCAAACATTTAAAATTATTTATATCACTATTATTATACTTATTCAGATCAATTTATAAATTACTATTATAAAAATTTTAAATCATCAACTTAATTTAAAAATATATGATTGTATTAAAAGGAAAATATAAATTAGTATCATTAGATTATATATCATGTCATTATTATTACAAATATCATGCTATTATCATTACATCATATAAAAAATTGTTGATTAATTGAGTAATTGTTTTAATAGGTTCGTTTCATTCCTGATTTTATCCTTCAAAGAGACTCCGAGCATAGCTCGCTTGAATTTGTGGACCAGCACGACCGTCAGAGTGCACGTAAGTCAGTGGCGTAGCGTGGCTTGGCGGGGCCCCGTATAAAAATTTGTTTGGGGGCCCTTAAGAAGGGTAAAGATTTCTCACAAAAGAAAAAAAAAAAGTTTGCATAAAATTAAAAGAAATATTTATTCATCATAATTATTATCTATCTGTCACTTTTTCCAATTTTTTTTACAAACAATTCAAATTATATATACACTCTCCTTGCCTTATTTTTGGCAAACTAATTTATTAAATCATTTATAGCTGATTTGCTTTTTTAGACTTTTGTCATTTGTGAAATAAAAAAGAATTTGGGAAGTTTATATTAATTTTTGCTTACGCACGTTGGGGGCCCCCGTGGCCCGGGGGCCCCGTATAATTGATACGGCAGATACGGCGGTAGCTACGCCCCTGACGTAAGTCCACTTATAGTCCACTACAAGTATAATAGGTAATCTCACCAGGTTTGTCGGCGCAGTCTAGCATGGGCTGCAGGATCCGACGGCGCGCGTTGATGAACCAGTTGTTGACTTGTAACAGCGTGAGCCTCGTCTGCGCTGCTAGGGTACGCTTCTCTTCTTCTGTGGGGTATGGATGCTGTGGAAGAAGAGAAGATTTTTTTTTAAAATTATACTAATAGGTATTTGTAAATGGGATTAAATATAATGATCACCAAAAAAATATATTGAACACCAAAAAATTAAGTCTAAAATTACAATAGTTCTAGCTGGCTGTGGGTACCCCGAGGTTAGGTTTGGTTAGGTTACTTTAAACCGAACACAGAAATAGGAGCCCCGCGAAGCCGACCGGCTCCGGGAGCGGCTCCGTCGACATAGGATGCAAGAGCGAGCAAATGAGAATACAAATACCTAGGTATTTTACAATAAAATGGAGTTTTAAAGGACATGGCCAGTTTTTGTAAGGACGTCGGCATAGTTATCGAATTTATTGTACACCTATGATTTTTTGGTGTTTTATATTCGTGAATATTTGCTCATTAAATTGCTACAAATAAAAAACTCAGAGAACTTGTCAGTACAACAAACTAGACAAAAAACCGTTTCATTAAACCTTTTAATCAGATCGCTAGCAATAAGGTGCATAGATTATAATTTTGCTATTAAAACACTTAAAGGCGCTTTAAAATAGCGAATAGTTGTGAATTATATTATTACGTATAACTGATATGGTTTTAATATTATTAAGCATTTAAACAAAGTGATGACCACCTAAATGAAGGATTTTAAACTGCATATTGATTAACATTTTAATGAAACTGGGTGATAGTCTCAAAAAATGTGACAATAATAACAAACATAACATAACATCGCGCCTATATATTCCTCGAAGGGTTGGTCAGAGGTGTAGTACAACCACATTTCACCAGTTATTTTGAGTCCCATGTACGAGCTGATTGCCATCAAGCGCACAAGTACAGACTCCGGGCTACTACTGAGAAATTCCTGATGAAAAAATTAAGAGAGAGATATGGGGTTTATATCTCTTTGTTCGACCTGGGAATCGAACTCAGGACCTTATGCTCAGCAGTAGCGTTTGCGACCACTAGACCAACGAGGCAGTCATAATAACAATTAACAAAGTATATTCGAAATTAATAGTTTTCTTTAAAGTACATTTTTACAGATTACACTTATATTTTTTTAAATAGGTAGTTCTATATACTATAAAAAAGGGAAGCACAAAATAAAGCAAAAGAGTAAAAATAATTATTTATTTATTAGAGAAAATAATAAAAATATTTTGCTACCGATATTATAATTATTATATCTTAAATGTCTACCTAAATAACATAAATTGCAGCGATAGTGAGGTCAATCAACCAGCTTGTATAAAATAGAGAATTTTTATTTCACAAATACAGTAACCTGGATTAAGTGTAAGTATAGGGCTTTAGTAATTACATAAATAGCTGCTTTAAACATAACCAGACATGTTAAAAAATACAAGCATATTTATATATTATTGTTTTACAATTGTAATTATGGTTTTCAAGAAAGATTAGCCTTTTGTTAGATTGTTTTAATATTCTTGAATTGTTAATAATATGTTGTCTAAAAATCCAGCTGCAACTTGGATATTGTTTTGGTGTCTTGCCCAACCAAGGTACCAGATAATTGTCATAACGTGACAACAACAACTAACGGTCCTGTTTCCTACAAGGCAACTACATAGCTTCCAACAGACAGCTTCCTCGGTTTGAGCATTGGTTATCCAACGCGAAACTCTTGTTTGATGGTGTGCAGAAAGCGAGGATATGAGATGCCTCTGCAACCTTTGCATGGCTATTCCGCAGTTGATGCACCTCATATTGATCCACAAAACAAATCCGAAACGCAATGCAAATCAGAGTCCAGTGTTAATAGCAAGGTAATTGAGTGGTAAAAGGTATCAGTCCGTAGGAATAAGCAGGGCACAAATAGGAATATTCGCAAAAACATAAACACAGTAGGTACGCAATGAAGAATATACAATAACATTAATTCCAATCAAAAAGTACTTTGTGATTATTTCATTACATTGACATTCGACATAGACAACGCACATTGTCATTGTCAAATAAGTAAACGCGTTCCGTTTTATGATTTTTTTTGTGTGTGAAATATAAAAAAAACTATCTTACGCATCAATATTATGAAAAGATAATTTTATTAAATGCAACAAATACCAATGAAGATAGTTTCGTAAGAATAAAATGTTCCTAATATGAGCATTTTGTCGTCCACGTCACATGTCTACAAGTAGTATGCATGGTATGGAACGCCCATTAATATATTTATCTTTCTCTATGGTCCACTATGGCGGAAGTTGACAAACGGTACTTTGAATTCATCATGCAGTACTAAATATTTTGAAATAAACACTGACGAGTTCAGAGAGGTTAAAAACAACGTATTAATTCATTTTTCTATTTTTAATATACAATATTATTTACTATGTATGTGTACTTGGAATGTACTTTTTTGTCCATGTCCTTTGGTGATCATTTACTATTTTTGGCACTAAAAAGTGTTTTTTTTTTTATGTTATATTTTACTTTATCTGGTGATAAGTTAAACATAAATAAGCCTTTGTAAATTAGATATTTATGCTGAGTTCGATTGTTTGTTAGTTTTGAGTTTGTCACTTGGAATGTTTGTGTGTTTAGTGTTTGTGAGTTTGAATGTTGGTTAGGTTCGAGTTTGTCACTAGGAATGTTTGTGTGTTTAGTGTTTGTAAGTTTGAATGTTGGTTAGTTTTGAGTTTGTCACTTGGAATGTTTGTGTGTTTAGTGTTTGTTGTAAGTTTGAATGTTGGTTAGTTTCGAGTTTGTCACTTGGAATGTTTGTGTGTGTTAGTGTTTGTAAGTTTGAATGTTGGTTAGTTTCGAGTTTGTCACTCGGAATGTTTGTGTGTTTAGTGATTGAATGTTGGTTAGTTTTGAGTTTGTCACTTGGAATGTTTGTGTGTTTAGTGTTTGTAAGTTTGAATGTTGGTTAGTTTCGAGTTTGTTACTTGGAATATTTGTGTGTTTAGTGTTTGTAAGTTTGAATGTTGGTTAGTTTCGAGTTTGTCACTTGGAATGTTTGTGTGTTTAGTGATTGAATGTTGGTTAGTTTTGAGTTTGTCACTTGGAATGTTTGTGTGTTTTGTGTTTGTAAGTTTGAATGTTGGTTAGTTTCGAGTTTGTTACTTGGAATATTTGTGTGTTTAGTGTTTGTAAGTTTGAATGTTGGTTAGTTTCGAGTTTGTCACTTGGAATGTTTGTGTGTTTAGTGATTGAATGTTGGTTAGTTTTGAGTTTGTCACTTGGAATGTTTGTGTGTTTAGTGTTTGTAAGTTTGAATGTTGGTTAGTTTCGAGTTTGTCACTTGGAATGTTTGTGTGTTTAGTGTTTGTAAGTTTGAATGTTCGTTAGTTTCGAGTTTGTCACTTGGAATGTTTGTGTGTTTTGTGTTAGTGAGTTTGAATGTTTGTACGTTAAAATGTTGGTGACATTAGATGTTTGGGGGTATGTCACTTTGTATAAATAGTAAGATGTTTGTTACTTTGTGATTTTGGATGTTTATGACTCACTGTACTCACCACAAGATGCTGGAACAACCAAGCCCGCATGACCTGCGTGGCATGCCTGGGCAGCACTCCTCGCTTGCCGCTCGAGTCCTCGGTGCACTCGTCTTCTGGAGGCGGTGACCCTGAGACTGATGAGCAGGAGTTGTTTGAGTTTGTGCCTGTAAAGAGAGAGATAATTTTGTTAAGAAAGTTTAGCTCGCGTGCAAATAGCTTGTTCCGCGCGTACCCTATGTAGCACGATACGATAGAAAATTAAGGATGCATCTGATACCGATGCCGACGTATCGGCGATACTCGAAGTTTGCCGATATCGGCGATATTTTTATGGCCGATTCAACGATATTTTTCAAATGTCGCGCTTTAAAAATGTAATGTAAACGCTCGTGCTGTCTTTGGAGCGTTTATGAAAATATTATTAGAGTCCGAGGAAGATGAGCCCCTGTCTACCAGTGGCGAAGGGTGAATTTATGACAGAGGTAAGCCAGAGCAAAAAAAAAATACCAAAAAAAATTTCAATTATGAATTGACTATAGTGTGGTTATGTTCTGAATTTTCAAAGGGAAGCCGGTGGGAATCGAGTTGTATGGTACCTTCGCCACTGCTGTCTACTCTGAGCTGTAATTCTCTCAAAGAAGAAGTCGAGAGATACCTAAAGTCTTCTAATATATCTAGAGGCGCAGATCCGTTCGTTTTCTGGCGCAATGACGTCTTAGTGTCTAAACACATTATGCCGAAGGTACGCGACCGAAGTTCGGCATGATTACGCCTGCAATGCTATTTGAATTACTGACGACACATTATGCCGAAATTATGTTGCGTTATAGCGTACAGCCGAACTTCGATCGGGCGTAAGTTCAGCGGCAATTCGGCGGCAACGTATTCTGTAGAGCACACATTATACGCGACCGAAGATCGGTTCGATTGCCAAAGAAGATCCGGGGCGGGGGGCAGCGGGAGGGCAGGCATGCCCGCGCCCCGCGTGTCCGCCCGTTGTAGGTACACACAAAGTTACGCAACTGAATTTCTATCGCGTAAGTTCGGCACTTATGGTGTGTCATATCAGCCGAATACGTCGGAACGTAAAATCAGCCGCGGAACTTCGGTCGCGTTCCTTCAGCATAGTGTGTTTGGGCACTTATATACCCAAAAATCTTGAAGTAAGAAAATATATTTTACCTTATTTTTTTAATTTTAATAAGCGTATTGGTATCGGTATCGCCGATATTTTTATAAGAGCATCGGTATCGGTATCGTATCGGCAAAAAGGCGTATCGAGGCATCCCTATAGAAAATCAATTGTGTCTCATTAGCGGAGCTTGAGAGGTCATGTAATGAAATATACCTTGATTTTGCAAACAATTGATCTACTTCTACCATGCCACGATCTCAATTGGCATATCCGCTAAGCCTTTGGATCAAACTACGAGAACCTACATTTTCCCGCTGGCGCTGATTAATTTGACAGGACTAAACTAAAATTTATCTTCTGTCCTTTTCTTAATGAAATAGAAAGAAAAAGATGCGCTGAACTTTAATTTAGTTTAGTTTGTGAACAACAGAATCGGCATCATTGGCTTACTGCATGAGGTGATGAAATAAACGTTTTTATTATTATTACTAGCAACGCCCCGCGGTGTCATCCGCATAAGTGTCGATCCCGTGGGAATATCGGGACAAAAAGTATCCTATGTGTGTTATTCTGATGTATAAGATATATATCTGTAAAGTTTCATCAAAATCCGTTCAGTAGTTTTTGCGTGAAAGAGTAACAAACATCCATCCATCCTCACAAACTTTCGCGTTTATAATATTAGTAGGATAGTAGGATAGGACAGGAAGTAGGACTAGTAGGATAGGATAGTAGGTAGTAGGACAGTAGGAAGGATAGTAGGAAGTAGGATAGGATAGTAGGAAGGAGGATAGGATAGTAGGAAGGAGGATAGGATAGTAGGAAGGAGGATAGGATAGTAGGAAGGAGGATAGGATAGTAGGAAGGAGGATAGGATAGTAGGAAGGAGGATAGGATAGTAGGAAGGAGGATAGGATAGTAGGATAGGATAGTAGGATAGGATAGTAGGATAGGATTAGTAGGATAGTAGGAAGTAGGATAGGATAGTAGGAAGGAGGATAGGATAGTAGGATAGGATAGTAGGATAGGATTAGTAGGATAGGATAGTAGGATAGGATTAGTAGGATAGTAGGAAGTAGAATAGGATAGTAAGAAGGAGGATAGGATAGTAGGATAGGATTAGTAGGATAGTAGGAAGTAGGATAGGATAGGATTAGTAGGATAGTGGGATAGGATAGTAGGAAGGAGGATAGGATAGTAGGATAGGATTAGTAGGATAGTAGGAAGTAGGATAGGAGAGGATTAGTAGGATAGTAAGAAGGAGGATAGGATAGTAGGATAGGATTAGTAGGATAGGATAGAAGGAAGTAGGATAGTAGGATTACTTACCAGTAAAGGAGTCGGTAGAGAGCAGCCCCGCGCCTATCTGACTGATCGGCGTTGAACCTTGCACAACTAGCGATGCTGCAAACAGAGAAAACTTAATAAATACACAAATTACGAACTAATTAAATATCTTATTTTTACACTTGCGATAGCTGTTTTGTGCGGATGTGACGCATAATTTCTTCATTTGTTTTATTTACTACTAGCAGCGCCCCGCGGTTTCACTCGCGTAAGTTTCGATCCCGTGGGATTATCGGGATAAAAACTATCCTATGTCCTTTCCCTGGACTCAAACTATCTCTATACGAAATTTCATCGAAATCGGTTCAGCGGTTTAGGCGTGAAAAGGTAACTAACATACAGACAGACAGACAGACAGAGTTACTTTCGAATTTATAATATTAGTATGGATTTTGTTTTTGTCTCGTGGTCGTAAGCACGATTGCTGAGCATGGGGTTCGATTCCCGGGTCGGACAAAGTGGTATTGGGAGTTTCCATTGGGAATTTCTTACTCCGGGCTGGTAGAGCCCGGATTTGGGAAGTTTGCGGTGTGATACCCAACATAATCAGCCTATAATGTTCCCACTGCTTGGACACAGGCCTCCTCTCGGTTCGAGAAAGTGGGCCGTAATCCACCACACGGGCCCAGTGCGGATTGGCAGATGTCACATGTCGTCGAATTGGTTCTAAGACATGCCGGCTTCCTCACTATGTTTTCCTTCACCGTTTTGAGAGCAGTGGTGATGAAATAATTAACACAAAGTAAAGCGCCTGTCTGGGTTCGAACCTACGACCTACACCTCGTAAGTCGCGGCCGTTACCACTTGGCCACCACTGCTCGTGTGATACCAGCGCGCCTTGGATAAAGGCCGCTGCACACTTGTAACACCCGACGCCATCCCACGCTTACTTATTGGCCAAATGACGAAAAAAGCTCAACGAGACGACAAAATCACGCTTATTATTAAAGTGACCGAATTAAAAAAACTAGTTTTTTTTTGGCAAATCGCAAAAAAAGTTTTGCAATTAGGACTTCGGTTGTTTATTTGGACATAAATGTTACAAGATGTTAGTTGCATTGTTATTTTTATTTTTTTATTACAGAATTTGAACCACATATTTCACATAATGACGTTGAATTAAAGATGACGGTGTATCTAACTCATTTATGACTAATTTTGAATTCGGTCACTTTAATACTAAGCAAGCGAAATGTGGCCAATGAGTAAGCTTCATTGATGTCGCGTAACGTGGCGTGTTATAAGTCTGTTTCCGCCTGACGATGCTAGGAACAGGATGCTGTACTCACGCGTGTCCCGTGCGGTGGGCGCGTAGGGTTCGGCGTGCGGGTACAGCGTCGGGAACGGCGCCGGCGGCAGCGGGGCGGGGGGCGACTGGACACAACACATATATATGGTTGAGACAATGGTTCTACCGTGCATTCGCGATTTTTTTGCCAAAAATGTTATGGAAAAATAACTTTTTCACTTCTCATGCTCTAAAAGTTCGTCTTTATGTTGTGCTTAGGCGACATAAAATCGCTTTTTATGTTCTAGTGCATAAAGTATTTTTTTTTTCTAAGACTAAGGTAATCAGGCCCAACAGCCACACGCACAATAAAACTTCGCCGATTAAAGTCGTGATTTATTTAATTTTCTTTAATTTATACCACTTCCGTGTTTTCTATCGTTAATTTAATAAAATCAGATAAAGTAGTTGTCATTTAGTATTTAAAAACGCAAAGAAACGTTTTTATGACTAGGCAGTATGAAGTACCCAAGTCGGAAGCCATATGTTAAAAATTAAAAATAAAAACTTTTAAAAAGTTTCGTGGCGGGAATTAGCCATGCTTTGCAACGTTTTTGATGAATTATGTATCTATTGTATACTTTATGCCTGTTTCATTTTCTCGCAATCGAAGTGAAAAGCAGAGTGTATACTCGGGCATAAACGAGCCATTGTAAAATGACTTGTTTTACGCACTAGTTGTACAATCTACTAAAGTGATTAAGTGGCAATACAATGTAAATTATCTAAGATTGTGTTTTCAAGTAAAGTAATTGTTTTATGTGTGAAATAAATTCATATGGAAGGTTAACATACATTTCATACCTGATATTGTGGCGAGTTCGACGTGCTCGAGTGCTCGTCTATTGAGCCTGACAGATTGTTGTTGCTTTCTACACCACCTGCAAGATAAAATAATAGTTATTTATGCAACTTTTGTATAATAAGCGGTATTGAAACACGAATGTGGGTTTATCACACGTGGCGAAGCCGGGTAATAGTATCACATGAGTGTTTGTGTTCAGTTGCTTACAAGACTTTATCTACCCCCATGATATCAATCCTTTAAAAAAGGTTCTGAAACAGTTTTTTGCAATACTAATATCTGACAAAAATGACGGCCGGCGGGATACGACGTGAATTCGAATAACCTATAAGTTATTTTTTTTTTAATTGCGGCGTTGTGGTAGTGAAACGCGCGTGCATGAAGAATGTTCTTTTTTTGAAAAAGAGTTGCATAATGAAATTTAGTACAACATTATAACACTCGTTTGGATGATATTATGGTTACTATGACGCGGGTTGTTTTAATGTTGGCAATAAGCTAACTGTTTCAGAAAGTTTTATAGAGGATTTATAGCATGGGTGTAGATAAAAAATATTATTTTATTTAAATGCGTTAAAACTATCATTACAGGTCTTAAGGTGCCACTAGTCGATTTTTTTTTTCCATACACATTTCTGGAGAGTATTACTCCACAGTTTGATATGGTGCATCCAATATCGTTTTGTCTTATTATTAATTTTGTCTGTACGGAAACAGAATAGTAAAATAAAAAGCCATTAAAGTTATGAGCCAACAATGGTCTTTTTAAAGAAATTTCAAAACGACTGGTTGACACTTCCCGTGACCCAAGGGCTTTTACTTTGGCCAAAGGCTAAGCATTGCCATACAACGTGGTAATGCCGCCAGTCTCTTGGGTACATTACCAGTCGACAGCGATGCGGATGAATTTTTCGACGCTATATTTTAGTTTCTGTATAGTTTTAGTTAAGTTAGGTTTTAATTTTGTTATTTTTGTTAATTAAGGTAAATGGTTAAATAAATAAATTATCATTTTACAATGATTCGTTTTTCTTGCTATTTTAACGGAGTTTTGGGTGTAAATAGGCAATAAAAGAACTAAAATCTTCGAAACAAAGTCGGTATCGACAAAGCTCAGTTAGGGTCTTATCATACTAGCGGATTGCGAGCGTCCTCAAAGCGGAGCGGGCGCGCAACGAACACGCGTCGCATGTGCGCCCGCTCCGCTACGCTAGTATGAAAAGACCCTTATGGAAGAATTGAAAACTTTTATTTGTAATTGACTAACTGACCTGAAGAATAATCAGTCCTGAGCAGGTTTTCACTCTGCATCTTGGTCTTCAGGCAGGCGATGTAGCGGCCGCAGAAGTCTCGACATAGCTCCTGCACCTTCTCTAGCTCTAGCAGGTGGATTCTCAGCACCTGGAAATTTTATAAATAAAGATTAGTGACCAGAGGGCTGCGTCGTTCTTTAGCCAAAGAACTAGCATTGCCATTCAACGTGGCAATGCTGCCAGTCTTCTGGGCACGTTTCCGGATGACAGCGATGCGGACGAGTACTTCGACGCCTAAGTGTCCTTTGTTTTTTTATTTTTATTTATTTGTATTATAAGTTAGTTAGTCATAAATGTGAATATATTGTAAAAAGATTAGTACGGTTCATTTAAAATGTGTTCATTTATTTATTTATTTATACTTTATTGTACACCAGAAAAAAACATAACAAAAAAAAACGATTATTAATATGTAACATACAATGGGCCCTTGGGCCCGACCTTGTGAAGGCCGCAGGAACTCGTTGGATGCGAGAAGCGCAAAACCAATCGAAGTGGAGGTGCTTGGGGGAGGCCTATGTCCAGCGGTGGACGTCTTTCGGCTGAAATGATGATGATGATGATGATACAATGGGCGGCCTTATCGCTTTCTGCGATCTCTTCCAGGCAACCTTGAAATGGACAGTGATTACGTGGACAGAGGTTACGTCATTCAAGTTGTGCTGAGGATCAGCACTTTCTGAACGTCAAAATAAGATAAGACAGGCCCTTCACCACTTCCTAATGCTTTCGCTGGGAAGAAGTGGCGCAACAAACTGTCCAGGAGCATATAATTACTTGTTAACTAGTTACAACATAAAACATGCTATTTTGACACCTACTAGAGTAACAGAAAAGACAGAAACTTGCATTGATCACATCATAACCAACATAGAAAAATGGGTTGCAAAAGTACATAACTTAGGTTTATCGGATCACTCAGCCCAATTATATTCTTGGGCTGTTACAAAAATACATCAACCTGTTTTAAAATGGTGGTATCAATTTAAACGAGACTATAGTCATGAAAATAAGGAAAAATTTATAAACTCAATCTCATGTCTGTCTTTTAATGACGTATTTGAAGAAAACTCAACAAACGAAGCATTCCACAAATTTATCGATACATTTCTACTATTTTATAACTTATGCTTTCCTACAATTCGAGTAAAAGTCACAAATAAAGCATTAAATAAATTAAAATGGCTTTCTAAAGGTATAAAAATAAGCTGTAAGAATAAAAGTAAATTGCACTATAAATTAAAATATAAAAATAAGGAATCTCATAAAAGCAAGTACAAAAACTATTGTAATTTATTGAAAAAATGCATTTTAACGTCTCGGAAAAATAATAATACCAAATATATAAACAAAGCTCAAAATAAGTGCAAGGCAGCGTGGAATGTAATAAAAAAGCATACCGGCGCAGATTTAAAACGCTCCTGTATTTCAAAAATTACTATCGACAACGGTGACTATATAAGCCCTGATTCTATTGCAAATCACTTCAATAATTTTTTCATTAATACGGTTACCAAGAATAATAACATTGATAATGGAGAAGATTCAAGATTAAAACAAATGGATCATATTGAATCAATCAGTAATTCAATATTTTTGTACCCACTGGATAGTAGTGACCTTAAAAAAATTGTGATGTCTCTAAACGATTCCAAAGCTAGTGGTTATGATAATATTCGCACTGACATCATAAAACTGGTAGTCAATGTAATTCTAGAGCCACTTTTACATGTTGTTAATCTCTCTCTAGAACAAGGAATATTTCCCGACTTATTAAAGATATCAGTAGTAAAACCAATATATAAAAAAGGGGATAGCACTCAAATGGACAATTACAGACCCGTGACTTTGATACCGATATTCTCTAAAATATTTGAAAAGGCTTTTCATAATAAATTAGCAAATTTCATTGACAAGCACAAGATTATTAAGGATGAACAAAATGGGTTTCGTAAAAATAGAAGTACATCGTTAGCAGCCTTTCAATTAATAAAAGAAATAACAGATTGTATTGACAAGAAGATACCTGTTACAGTTTTATTCATGGATATGAGTAAAGCTTTTGACCATGTCTCTCATGAACGATTATTGGAAAAGGTATCAATGAACCAATGAATCAGAGGAACGGCATATAACTGGCTGGAATCTTATTTGTCCGATAGAGTACAATCAGTGGAAGTGACAAAGTATAACGACCAAACTAAAACGTTAGAATCACTCCAATCTACATTTATGTATAATAGATATGGCGTGCCCCAGGGCAGTATTTTAGGGCCACCAATGTTTTTGCTCTACATATATGATTTTCCAGAAGTTATAAATCATAAATGTGTACTGTTTGCCGACGATACTACAATTATAATCAAAGGACAAGATAAAAATTCGTATGAACAAGAAATAAACATTGCTCTTCAAAAAACTATAGAGTGGCTAGAGGCTAATAATTTAAAAGTTAATATTAATAAAACAAAATTTATGCAGTTTCATACATGTAGATCAAAACCGCTGGCCCTGAATATATCTTATAAAGGGGTCGCCCTGGCAGAAACTGACTCGGTTAAGTTTCTTGGAATAAATTTAGATAAATTTTGTTCATGGAAAAATCATATTAATGACATTTGTACTAAAATAAATAATTTTATATACCCTTTAAGGCGTATAAGTTGCGAGGTATCTAGAAATGCGGCAATAACGGCTTTCCATGGCTATATAACCTCCACTCTAAGGTATGGTATTATCCTGTGGGGTCGTTGTGTGGAGATTGATCAAGCATTCGTTATGCAGAAAAAGTGTCTAAGAGCTATATTTGGATTGAAGCAAATAGAGTCATGTCGTCCATTCTTTAGGAAATATAAAATATTAACTCTGCCATCTATTTATATATTAGAATCCTGTATATTTGTTTCTAAACATAAGAGACTTTTTCAGCAAGCGACAAGCTACTATGCCCCACGATCTATGTATACTAACAAGTTATTTCAGCCGAGGACAAATCTCGCATTTACAGGCAACAACAGCTATATTATGTGCATAAAATTGTACAACAAAATACCAAATTCTATAAAAACGCTACCATTTTCTAGATTTAAAAATAATTTGACGAGGTTTTTAATTGAGAAATGCTTTTATAGTGTACATGAGTTTTTGGATTACAAATTGTAAGTTTTATAAACTGCACGATTATTTTAAATTATTATTGTTATTCTTATTACTATTGTGTGGCGAATCTCTTCCATTATTGACATGATTATTACTGACATTTATGATTATTATTTTTATTATTATTTTTTTCATTATTATAGTGACATTTATTTAAGTCAAAGATACAAATTTAACGGGATTATCTGTTTACTGACTGCATGGCTATGAGCAATATTTAAATTCAATAAAATATGTAACCTTATTTTATATTTGCACGCCGAAATTAAAGGCAGAATAAGAGAACAATAAAATTATGTACCTACATTTTACCAACCTTCTGTACCTTATTTATGCAAATAAATGATTTTTGATTTTGATAGCTGTCTGTCTCAGACTTTCGGGCTTCTCACTACCCGTAACGACTGTTAAAAAAACTCACCTGAATGCTCTTAATCATAAGTCCATCTATCTCAGGGTCGTCGACGAGGAAGGGCCTCCTGTCTCTCCTCTGGTGCTGCACGAAGGCCTGTAGGTCTGCGCCGAAGGCCTCGGCTGCCGGGGACTCTGCGCCTGCCGTGGCTTGCTCGCAACGCTCCAGTAGGAGCGCCAGTAGTGGAAATAGGGGGTGTCTGGAAGATTAGAAAGTGGTTGTGAGTTTGTGGTATGGTTTTTGATTATGATTTCTGCACAGATATACAGGGTGTCTCTGGAAGTATGGATCAAATCGAATAGGGGCGTGGGCAAGGTCATTTCCAAACTTTTTAACCCTGAGAATGTTAGTGAATTTTTTTACGGTTCAAAAGTTATGACCGATTTTTATTTTATTTTTTCAATTACTTCTCGCGTGCTCAAAGAAAATAATCATAAAAAAATACTTTCAGGGCTATCTAAAAAAAATAAATAGATATACAGGCTGTCCCTGGAAGTATGGATCAAATCGAATAGGGGCGTAGGTAAGGTCATTTCCAAACTTTTTAACCCTGAGATTGTTAGTGAATTTTTTTACGGTTCAAAAGTTATGACCGATTTTTATTTTATTTTTTCAATCACTTCTCACGTGCTCAAAGAAAATAATCATAAAAAAATACTATCAGGGCAATAAAAAAAAAATTGCCCTGATAAATAGGTTTTTTTTTTAGATTTTTTTTAAAACGATTCGATTATTCTTCTCTTTTTTTTTTTTTTGCTAAACCTTTGGAAATGACCTTGCCCACGCCCCTATTCGACTGCAGATACACCTAGATAACGCAAGAGCAACTACTTCGCGTGCCAAAAATCGCACCAGCTTACGTACAAAAATCGTAAGCCGCCACGTTCGCGCTCAGTCCTGAGTACTGCTGGCTACTCGTTAAAAACTTGAAATTCTCTCAAACCAGAGTCTGTTTTGACTACAAACAGGTACAGAGGCCAGCACATCAAGCTACCCCAATCCGTCAAATTTTCCCAATTGAATATGAACCTTATTACTTTGTAGTAAAGTTGAAAATCTATCAAAGAAATCTGACGCATAAACAATATGTACATACTTATACACGGCTCGTTTGTCCGCCTCAAACTGCGCCTGATCGGCGTCCGCGGCGGGCGCACCGCCGCCCTGCATACCGCCAATATCACCAGCTTGGCTGCCTCATCTGGAAACAAGAGAACCACGGAATTAAAGAGGTGTTTTTATTTCATTAGCTCATGGCAAAAGGCACTATGGTAGACGATCTTTATGTACAGACGCCAGCACGTCAAGCTACTACAATCTGTCAAATTTTTTTATGAGGGCGCCGACCATAGTCGACCGCACAGTGGCGCCCTCATCGTTTTTTAGGTTATTACGGACTATTATCCGTTTTAATGATTATAATAAAACTAAACAATGTAAAACTACCGTTTGCAACAATATTAACGTACAATCTTGTGGAGCACAACTTAACGTGCTTATTTTCTGCATTTTCATTCTAAAATAAAAGAAATAACCTAAAAAACGATGAGGGCGCCACTGTGCGGTCGACTATGGTCGGCGCCCTCTTACTATATTTTCAACTTTATTGCTAAAGCATAAGGTTCAAAGTTGATTGGGAAAATTTGACAGTTTCGGGTACCTTTTCTGTACCTTCACAAAGATATCCCAGATAGACACGTTTGTTATGATTTCAATTTAATAAACTATCGAAATAAAAAAATCCTAAGCATTTTCAAAGTTAATGCTTTTGAGCCGAAATTTTGTACAGAGATTCTAGACCAGATACACTCTTCAACCCGTTTGTATTGATATACCCTTTCTGTAACACCCTGTATAGAATACTTATAGAAGATGGATTAGCAATATCCTTCAAAATGGTTCAGTTTGTGATTAATAGTGTGTTAGACTGTTAAGGTGCTGAAAATCTTCAAGTCTCCGAAAAGTTCATTCTAGACAAACACACACCTCTTAGACCGCATATCCGCTTAAAATCAGTTAAGGTGAATGTGACATGGTAGACCGCGAAATTTAAATTTTCTTAAGTTTTTTGCAATTTGCAGATCAGTGTCAGGTTGTATCTTGATTCAAATATGATTAGCGACTATAATAGTCATGTATTTACAGAATCATAGACATTAGAATCATTAATATATCTCTTTAAGTTAGATTTCTACCATTAACACTTTTCCATACGAGATTTGTTCTCAACGGTAGAAATCTAACTTAGAAAGATATATTAATGATTCTAATTATTATAAATCTGTAAATACGTACCGGTTATAGTCGCGAATCATATTTTGATCAAGATACAACCTGACACTGACCTGAAAATTGCAAAAAACGTAAGAAAAATTGAATTTCGCGGGCTACAACTACCCATTCACCTTAAGACAGCGGTCAAACGTGAACCCTATTCATTCTACTCAAACAGGACATTAATAATTTAAAACATTATTATTTTTTGGCTGATTAACGTAGGTATAAGTACCTAATTCAGGGACTTTAGTCATTCGTAATGTAACAAGTGCGCAAGTGACCACATCCCGCGCTGACGTGATCGCACGCGAATTAGGGCCTGACCTTACGTACCTACGAGTACATAACATATTATAACAGCATGTCTGTATATACTCCAAAGAGATAAATCTTATTTATTTAAGGCGCAGATATACGACTTCTAATGATTTTAAATTCAACATCACGTCTAATCGACCGGACTGATTTCTTTGAAAAAAATAAATGTTATACTAGACCATTTGCTTCGTAATTTGATATGTGAATATTTGCAATTATATTTTTTTAACATAGTGTAATTAATTTGTAAAGTAATGTCTACCGCGGACATAAAAACGATAATCACCCAAACACTATCGGGTGTATTTTCATAAAACTTTCACCATCTAAAAGACAATTTAATTCCCCGAATTTTAGTATACGGTTTTTATTTGTTTGGTGTTTGAGAGTTTTTGTAAATAGATAATTGCTTCATATTTGCAATAAATTACCACGGTTGTGTCATCGCGCTTCTCTTTCTTTTCTATGCAGTCCGACAGTGACCGCGCTTTAGGTCGTGTAGTCGCCTTAACAAGGCTTACCAACTAAACACCTATACAGCATTAACTAGCGGGGCAATTGCGTAACACATTATCAATCGGAATCGGTTTCATTTTGACAGTTCAACAACGTTCATTGCGTTATTTACGTGTTGAGCAGAAACATTTTTCGAACTTATGTATGAAGCAATGGATTAGCAATTTGCTTAAAAAATTATTCAGATTCCGATTGATACCTAATGTGTTACGCAATTAGGGTGCCGGAGTCGTTGACATAATATTGATCTTGCATGTATTTAAATTATAGGAAAGCATGGCACTATCAATTAGCGTGCTAGTACATCATATAACAAATAGAAAATAAAACACTAAAACAAATCAAAACAATTAAAAAAGAGACTGAATATCACGTCATGGCTTAAAAATGCTGTTTTTTTTTTACACAAATTGCTTTTGCTGTTCTTTCACCTACATTTCGCTAGCTTTGATATGGGTCCCCTTTAGAGGTATGAGGAACAGAATGGAGAGTTCCTCATTCTCCATGGGTGTTGTGCCTGATAGAAACCCGATAACTATCGTCACGCGTCAGGCAGTAACCCATCATCACGAAATCGCGCATGTAAAGTTGCTGCGTACTTTTGTTTTGTTGCTGAGTACTGCTTGCGCGATGTAGGATTTTGCGTGACGACCAGTACGTAATGCATAGTTCGCAAGTGGCATTATAGATGCCGCCACTGTCACCCCAGTTTATCTAGAAGCGACCCTACTGTCTTGCAGACTCCGGTATGCTACTGAAAACTTTCTAATGGAAAACTCAATAACACTGCTCCAACTCAGCAACCCCATATCATGTAAAACAGTCTCTTTTCAAAGGCTACAGCAGAGAATGAGGTCGTGGATTCAATTCCTAGGTCAGCGTCAGACCAAGAGTTATCGGATTTTTCCGTCAGGGATTTCTACGTAGGAGCCCGGAGTCTAGATTTTTGCCTCATCATCATCATTTCAGCCGAAAGACGTCCACTGTTGGACATAGGCCTCCCTCAAGCACCTCCACTTCGACCGGTTTTGTGCTTCTCGCATCCAACGAGTTCCTGCAGCCTTCGCAAGGTCTTCGGTCAACCTTGTGGGAGGCCTTCCAACGCTACGTCTTCCGGTACGCGGTCGCTACTCCAGAACCTTTCGGCGCCTTCGGCCATCTGTTCTGCGAGCAATGTGCCCTGCCCATTGCCACTTAAGTTTGGCAATTCTTCGGGCTATGTCGGTTACCTTGGTTCTCCTGCGGATCTCTTCATTTCTGATTCGATCACTAGAGAAACTCCAAGCATAGCCCTCTCCATTGCCCTTTGAGTGACATTCAGGGGCTATGCTAAATGATTTTGGCCTGATTGATGGCAATGGGCTCGGCCCCTATTAAATGGGACTTAAACCTAACTGGTGATCATGGGTGTACTACAACTAAACCTCTACCTAACCCTTCTCGAACTAAGGCGTCGTGTTGCCCCGTGGCTAAATAAAAACAGCCGCACAGGTCGATCGATCAGGTTAAGCTACGCTTGCCACGGTTGGTCTGTGGATGGGTGACCATCTTTACATACCGAGACCCCTCCGTGACTCGGAAAGCACGTTAAGCCGTTGGTCCCGGTTGTCATTCATGGATCTTGGACAGTCGTTACGGGTAGTCAAAAGCCCAAAAATCTGACAACCAGTCTTACCAATGGTTAGCGTATTTCCCAGTAACTGTGTTGTGGAGGTCAGATAAGCAGTCGCTTCATGTAAAATACTGGTATTCAGCTGTATCCGGTTAGACTGGAAGCCGACCCCAACATAGTTGGGAAAAGGCTAGGCAGATCCGCAGAGGCTCCTCTCACAGAGAGGAGGCCTGTGTCCCAGCAGTGGGAACGCTATAGGCTGATTATGTTATGTTATGTTAGGCAGATGATGTGTTATGTATGTAAACCAACGAGAAAATCCCAAAATTATCTTTCCAAAAGTTTATGACATAACTTTACCTAGTTTCGAACGCCCCATCTAACAAACAACTCACAAAATAAACTCCCAACTTGAAAAAGCAAACCAATAAACAAAATAAAATAAACAGAAAACAAGAAAATAAACAGCAGAAATAACAGACACTATCGCAAACCGTCGTCGGCTGGCAATAAAAAGAGATATTAAAACCGGGCAACACATTCATCACAAGTGTTGCCAGTAGATTGATATAAAATACCACTTATATTTTCTTTACTGTTTCGCTAAAGTAATAGTGGTGAGGGTAGGTTTTTAATATCTATGGGGGAGTTTATAGGAACTGTTTCGTAGGATATAAATATTTATAATCTTGTTAGGAGGTGACTCGGAGGCATATAAGCAAAGTCCACTAACTGAGTTTTGAATGTGGTTTGTAATTGGTCGTTAAACTCCCGTAGTAGACTAAACGGTCTTATTCATAATTATTTTTTTTGTCTACAAGATCCACCGATTGAGTTTGTGTCCGATCCTATGTCGACGGAGCCACGTTTTGCGGGGCTCCTATTTCTGTGTAAAGGGTTTAAAGTAACCTAACCAAACCTAACCACGGGGTGCCCTTCGCTCGCTCTTGCATCCTACGTCGCCTATCTCATTTCGGAGTTCGTTTCTGGGTTCTCGGGCCTGTACCCGCAGAACTCAATTGGTGGACTTTGTAGACAAAGTCTACTACGGGAGGTTAACGACAAATCAGACGCCACATTCAAAACTCAGTTAGTGGACTCTGCCTATATGCGACCCGGAGTGTTTTTTTTTTTTTTGCTTAGCCTATACTGTCCCACTGCTGAACAAAGGCCTCCCCCAAGTCCTTCCGAAAACTCTTCCCGCGACACCTCGAACCATCCCTCACGGTACGCGACAATAGGGGCAATTCCCGTAATTTAAAGAACGTTCAGTCTGAGGGGCAATTCTCGTAATTTTAAAGACGTTCACAGTCTGATCTCAGTCTCAATCTGTCAAAAATACCTCTGATTTCCCTACATTTTGACAAGTTTTTGTCATTTGTTTGTCGCCGAGATGAGACTGCGACTAGATTTTAAATGTTTAAAATTACGAGAATCGGCCTTCAGGTTGACAGGAAAGACACTTTTTCACTACATCTTGTTTTAAACCGCAACGTTTGGCTTATCAGATCATTCGTCAGGCTCAGTGTGACAAATGCAGAAATACGAAATAGTAGGTTAATGATAGACGATAGTAGTCTCTTTCCAGGCGAGGCAACATAAAGAAATCTCAAGACGAACGGGAAAACGCCTGGAAGAGCTACAGGTCCTTGAAGGAACTATTTAAGGGTGAGTTGCCTATGGCACTGAAACGCAGGCCCATGGACATTTATGTGTTCTTCGTCTTAGCCTATTGGTCTTTGACTAACATCCAGAAGTCCAAACTCAAGGTCTGCCAAAAATTTACGGATCGTGTTCGAAACACAATACTGCGGTCCCAAACAAAGATAATTGACGTGGCTCAAAAGGCTGCTCAACTTAAATAGGACTGGGCAGGACATGTCTGCCGCATGCCGGACAAACTGTGGGCCCAAATAGCGCAGAATTGTTGCCCTGAGACAGTGAGGCGGGGTCACGGCAGACCACGTAGGAGATGGCGGGACGAGCTGGATAGTTTCCGTCAAAACTGGAGGGAGGACGCACGGGCTCGCGAAAGATGGAAGGAGTGGGGGAGGCCTATGCCCAGGAGTGGGACATCGCAGGCTAGAAAAAAAAAATGATATCACCACACTAATATTATAAAGGCGAAAGTTTGTGAGTGTGTGTGTGGGGGTGTGTGTGTGTGTGTGCGTTTATATGTTTGTTACTTCTTCACGCCTAAACCACTGAACCGATTTAGATGAAATTTGGTATAGAGATAGTTTGAGTCCCGGAAAAGGACATAGGATAGTTTTTATCCCGATATTCCCACGGGATCGACATTTACGCGGGTAAAATCGCGGGGCGCAGCTAGTACTACATATTTCAAATTTCCTCATTTTCATCCAAAAAGCACAACACGTAAATACATTCCTTTAACACGGCTCCAAATAGCAACTTTGCATCGGATTTTCCTTTCCCCTCACAAGATATAGAAGAAAGATAATTAATCCCAACCGATTTTGCTAAAATAAGGAAGAGGAGGAAAAGAAAAATGTTATTTCGCTCCGTGTTAGTGGAAGCTGATTCTATACTATTTGCAAAAGGTTTTCGGATAAACGTATCTCCTTGTATATGCTTCATGTATGCGGGTATTTATTGAGGAATCCAGCAGAATATCAGCGTCAGGTACATTTGAGACGCACACCGCACTGTGTATGTTTCGTTGTTAATTTTATTTTAAGTATTCGTCATAGACTCATAGTGTCACTTTTATTTATATATGCATGTATTTCCTTTTTTTTTTTTTGTTTTTGTATCGGCATCTTGTTTTTATATTATGTTCATGTGGGTAATTGGTTGTACTAATATTGTACTTTTGTGTGTAGCGCTGTCTTTTGTGTGCGCCAAATAAATAGTTTATCTATCTATCTATTGTACACTAGCTTCTGTCCGCAACTTCGTCTGCGTGAAATTTGTTGTTCCCCAACCCACCTGTCACGTCGTATTGCCTGCCCGCGCGCTTAGCGTTCTTTTTGACTTTTTTTTTCTGTGGTAAGTATAGATAATTATCTAACCACAAAAAAAAAATTCCTAAAATAAACTTCATGTAAAAAACTGCCAGTAGTCATTGACCCCAAAATAAATTACCGTCAAATCATTTATTGTTTTATCATTATATATTTTATTTTTATCGCTGAATGGGCACGATCACGCCTGATGGAAAGCGGTGGATGAGGTCTATGATGGAACGAGCGTGCCCAGAAGATGCCTAAGGCACTGGAACTCCCAGGCATCGACAAAACACAGCAGGCTGCTTGACGCCGGACTCCGGTGGGATAGTCGCAAACCAGGCGGGCGTTAGCCCTACCACCGCAAGAATTGGCCAGTCAAATAAGGTGTTGGGTGTGACTGTCCAGGATGCGCCGAGCGCTCGGTTCAGTTGAGTAACTGGCGGAACAAACTGCGCTACACAAGGAGGCTTCTTCATGCATCCCAAAATATTTAAATTTAAATATCAATACCAATACCCATCACGTTTGGAGAGTTTCCCTAGCTAATTTGACCCTGGAGATATCAAAGTTGTATCAAGTTTGAATTGGGTTCCCGCTTTGATAATAGCTACTCTTTGACCCCCTTACAAAGGCCTGTCTTTGCCGAAATATGGAAGTGTGAATGCACAATCGTACACCGTGTAGGGATGGAGAGATTTTAATTTTGATAAGGGGTCGATATCGGCGGTTATAGACATCTGCTAACGTAATTACTTTGAACTTTTGATTCAAAGACAATATGCAATATGGGGATTGTCTTATAAGTTGGTAATATCTATAGCTATACTTATCAGTGGTGGTCAAGTCGCATGCTTAATGGAATACCTACTGACTTAACTCAATAAAGAGGATATATGGGACATCGCAAAAGGAGATCTTGCTATGAGGACTTATCCTACTTGTTGACGCATAAAATTAAAACTGATTTGATTTGAATATTTATTAATCATGAATGCTTGTATTTTAAACGTCTATGATTAACTATTGATGAGATCTGAGTCAAAAAAATTCTGTAACTCAATTCTGATCTATCTACTAATGGGTCAATGTTCCATAAAGCATGCGAAGTGGTAACGGCCGCGACTTACGAGTCGTAGGTTCGAATCCAGACAGGTGCTTTCAGCTTTACTTTGTGTAAATTATTTCATCACCACTGCTCTCAAAACGGTGAACGAAAATATCGTGAGGAAACTGGCATGTCCTAGAACCAAACATTCGAAGACAGTCATGTGACATCTGCCAACCCGCACTGGGCCCGCGTGGTGGATTTCGGCCCACTCCCTCTCACTGAGAGAAGGCCTGTGTCCCAGCAGTGGGAACATTATAGGCTGATTATGTATGTATCTGTATACTATATACTTATCACACTAATATTATAAATGCGAAAGTTTGTGAGTGTGTTTCTATGTTTGGTACTTTTTCACGCACAAACGCCTGGACTAATTTTGACAAAATTTGGTATTGAGGTATAATAGCGCGGGCAGGCGATGTGATGCGACATGGTGGGGGGTAGGGGGGGGGGTTCACGCCGACGTAGTCGCGCGCAGAAGCTAGTACTTAAAAGATAAAGGAGTAAAGTCTCATGTGCCTATGATTTCTCCGTTACCTATCAATTAATTGAAAAAATCAATTAATTGAGTCAATTTTTTTTATATAGATTCGTTTCTCCCATAGCAGGAACCCTATTGAAAATGGCTCTGTTATTCAAAGTAGTTGAATTTTAATTAATAAGCAGCTAATAATTTATATTATATATATAGGTAACAACTATTTATATAAATGGATATGACATGATTATAATTTGAGTACAAAGGTACAAGCATTATGAGTCGTGCACTTTTGTATTTTCCAAAACATTTTTTCCATTACCTACGGCGATGGTAAAAAAAACTTTACCGGTCTACGATGAAACCTAGAATTTGAGTGCTGAAAAAAAAGCTGTAGTCTCTAACTAGACACGCTATATCATGTTTGTCTATACCTAGACCTACCCTCTCACAAATACTCAAGCATAACAAATCGTATATCAATAAATAGCAAGTTTTCAACGTATATGTACGTGCCCTGTATACGAGCGGGCTACGGAGGACGCATCGTAATGGCGGACTTACTTCCCGCGCTTTTGCTCAAGTGTTGCCAAGTGTCGATAGTGTTGGGACGGAAGGAGTTTTGGTCGTTTAATTTAAAAAGATCATCATCTGTCTAGCCTTTTCCCAAATAAGCATTTTTTTTTCCAAATAAGCATCACCTTTGTACCTATTTTTCTGTTCTGTTTTTTCTTGTCTGTTTATATATACTGTGTGTACATAAATGGTAAAATAAATAAAATAAATATGTTGGGGTCGGCTTCCAGCTAACAGGATGCAGCTGAATACCAGTATTTTACATAGAGCGACTGCCTATCTAACCTCCACAACCCAGTTACTGTGTAATACGATACCACTTGGTAAGACTGGTTGTCAGACTTTCGGGCTTCTGACGACCCGTAACGACTGTCAAAGATCCATGAATGACAGCCGGGACCAACGACTTATCGTGCTTTCCGAGGCACGGAGGGGTCTCGGTATGTAAAGATGGTCAGTATGGTCACTCATCCACAGACCAACCGTGGCAAGCGTAGCTTAACCTGATCGATCGATCTTTGCGGCTGTTATTGTTTAGCCACGGGCCCCTCACTCTTTAAAAATATCTTCCAATATACTTATCACTCATTTGGAGAAACATCGACGTAATTGTATTTTTTCCTAAAAATGAGTTAAATATGACAAAGCACTTAGAAAGCGTATTTACGTTAGGAAAGCAAAGACTTAAAAAAAAAGTAGCAGTTACATCAGTGGCGTGCATTGCATATAGGCATATAAGCAGTGCCTACCCCGATATATCAACATAAGCCTGTCAATTACATTTTAGTGTGTGTGCCCCACACAATTAAGAAACCTACTAAATTATCATACCTAACAAAAAAACAAAATCTTTCATACAAACACGCGCGGCAGTAGGTAGTCGCCGGACGGCCTACTCGGCTCCCGTACTATTCGCACATTGTCATTGGTCTTTACTCTTTCAAGTTAATACGACAAAATTAAAAATACGTACGTCTCACGCGTAATACCATGACGTTCGACCTTCGCAATTTATCACCCTTAAGTAGGCATGCCTACTCAAATAACCACACTTTTGACCTCACTTTTTTTTCTGATTAGTGACGTTTCACGTTACCGCGTTTGCCTAGACTAGACCCGGCCTAGTGCCTACCTATTCTGAAAACCAATGCACGCCACTGAGTTACATCGATGTTTCTCCAAAATTGAGCGATATGCCTAGATAACATTGCGCAAAAGAAGAATGACAGGTCACTTCTAATAAAATAAACGATGAACGGCCAGAAATCCTCTCATTGAGTTCTGTAAAAGGTTAATTTCCTTAGAGGTAGGTTTCTAAGGGTGGGAATAGGTCATGTCATTAATTGTGCTTGATTGGATTCTGTGACAAGAATATGTTAACTGATATGTGAAAGAAAAGAAAGAAAGAAAATACATTTATTTAGCACAGGCTAAAAGACACACAATACACCAGATACATCAGATAAAAAAAAGACGGGTTGCACTCCAGGAGTGCCGGCAGAAGTGAAAACTTGAATATTAACGTTGAAATAAATCAATTATTAATTGAATTAATATAACTAAGTTTTTTTCACTATTTCTGCGTCACTTTTTTCATTAATCGATGCACTTTGTTCAATTTCCATTTTTTGAAACACTTTATATACACGAATTTTACGAATACACAGCAGTGTGGCTGCTACAGACGGTCGAGCCATCAGCTGTCCATCCACGTCCGCGTCCGCGTCCGCGTCCACCATCACCATCACATCACATCACCATCACCATCGCCATCGCCATCACCATCGCCATCACCATCACCATCGCCATCACCTTCACCATCACCATCCATCCATCCATCCATCCATTATCGTGTCTCACTTGGTTCACTTCGGTTGGCGCCGCCGTAGAAAGAGATGGGGGGGGAATCTCCTGACGGTCACGTGTCCTGACGCGATGCCCTGACGCGAGTTTAACATTTTTTACCCATTACAAAAAGTGTTCAACGCCGCTAAAGAAGTTTTCACTTCAAAAAAAAAAAACAAAAAATAAAGATCGAATAAAAAGCGTGGACTGATTACAACTGCATCCATGATTGCAAAAAGTTTCTTTTAGCATAAGTTTCCAACATTTTGATTGAAAGAAAGAAAGAAAGAAAAAGAATTTATAGCGACTCGTACAGGAAGATCACAAAATAAACTAAACACAGACGAAAAAACTTCTTAGCCTAAGTAGAAATAACCTCAGAATAATAATAGGGGATCCCTTCTTTTCGCATAATGTTCTTATTCCTAATTAACTTTGGCATAACTATTTTGGTATAATTTGTTTTGCCATAATAATACTTTGCCATATTTTCTTTTGGCATACAGTTTACGTTGGCATAATTATCTTGAAGGCTAATTTGTTTTGCGCATAATACTAAACGACGTCAGGGGCACCCCGAGGTTCGGTTTTGTTAGGTTCCTTTAAACCCTGCAGACAGATCGATCTGACGTCGTTAGAAATAAAACAAGCATGCTAAATTAATGCCTTAGAATGTTATGCTTAATCATTATAATGATTAGAGAAATTATACTTAAAAAAATTATGCGTAAATAATGTTATGCGAAAATATAATTATGAGAAACAAAAGTATGCCAAGTTATAAATATAAGGTCTTAAAATTATATGCAAATGGATAGGGAACCTAATAATAGGCACAATTACGGGCCATAACCCTCTTAAGGTGAATGCGTAGTTGTAGCCCGCGAAATTCAATTTTTCTTACGTTTTTTGCAATTTTCAGGTCAGTGTCAGGTTATATCTTGATCAAAATGTGATTCGCGACTATAACCGGTACGTATTTATAGAATTATAATAATTAGAATCATTAATACATCTTTCTAAGTTAGATTTCTACCGTTAAGAACAAGGGATCCCTTCTTTTCGCATAATGTTCTTTGTCCTAATATACTTCGGCATAACGATTTTGGCACAATTTGTTTTGGCATAATAATACTTCGGCATAATTTTTTTAGGCATACATTTTATGTTGGCATAATCATCTTAAAGACTAATTTGTTTTGGCATAAATTTGATTCACATAACGTTAGTAGGCCTAATGACTATTAGCATAACGTTAGTAGGCCTAACGACTATTAGCATAATAATATTTAGGCATACAATTAATATAATTTATACATGGGTAATTTATACATTAATATAATTTACTCGATGGGTTCGCGGTCCGACAAACGACATTCCGATTTTCAATACTCCGAATTATTTCCGTTACTGTTACCGCACCCGAACTCAACGAACGCAATAGACGACGTAGGCACCCCGAGGTTCGGTTTGGTTAGGTTACTTTAAACCCTTTACACAGAAATAGGGGCCCCGCGAAGCGGGGCTCCGTCGACATAGGATGCAAGAACGAGCGAAGGGCACCCCGAGGTTCGGTTTGGTTAGGTTACTTTAAACCCTTTACTCAGAAATAGGGGCCCCGCGAAGCGGGGCTCCGTCGACATAGGATGCAAGAGCGAGCGCTTGAATGCTGCATGCTTGCTTGCATGCTACATGCTTGCTTGTTTGCTACATGCTTGCTTGCATGCGGCATGCTTGCTTGTTTGCTGCATGCTTGCTTGCATGCTGTATGCTTGCTTGCTTCATGCTTCCTACAGCGAAAAAATAAAAATATGTTTTAATATCATTATGCGTAAATAAATTTATGCTTTAGGATATTATGCTTAAAAAAGCTATGCTTTAGAACTTTATGCTTAATAAATTTATGCTTTACAATATTATGCTTAATCATTATTATGGTTAGAGAAATTATCCTTAAAAAAATTATGCGTAAGCTGTTATGCGTAATTATATTATGCGAAAATATAATTATGCCAAACAAAATTATGCTAAGTTATATTAGGTCTTAAAATTTTATGCAAATGGATAGGGAACCTAAGAACAAATCTCGTATGGAAAAGTGTTGATGGTAGAAATCTAACTTAAAGAGATATATTAATGATTCTAATGACTATAATTCTGTAAATACATGTCTATTATAGTCGCAAATCATATTTTGATCAAGATACAACCTGACACTGACCTACAAATTGCAAAAAACGTAAGAAAATTTAAATTTCGCGGTCTACCATTGCGCATTCACCTTAACAAACATCTTTTTAACATAGGCGCCACGGACAGCCCCCTTTGCAGGGGCTGCCTTGACGCCGAGGAATCAGCCGCCCACGTCATCCTGGAATACGAGGCTGTGGCTTCTCAACGTGAAGAAATCCTCGGAACAGTGAGGTCGCTCCGTGAAGCCTGCGAAGCTCCCAGGAAGCTTCTGTGCTTCTGGATGGAGCTAGGCTGGCTTTGATAGCCAGAATCTCTACGCAGAATGGACCAAATGGGAGTCTAAGTACGGAAAAGGGAGCCCCATCATCATCTTACACTAAACACAGTAAAAAAAAAAAACAAGTAACAACGACGAGGACGTATTGGTTGACGAAGTAACAAAAAAAAACCGGCAAATGTGCGAGTCGGACTCGCACACGACGGGTTCCGTACCGTACCGAAAAATCACCTTTCTTGTATACATAGAGAACCCTTTAATTTTTAACTTTATTTTATTATTTGTTGTTATAGCGACAATAGAAATATACACTCTGTGAAAATTTCAACTGTCTGCCTATTATGGTTCACGAATTACAGTCCGCTGAACGACAGACGGACGAACGGACAGTGGAGGTTTAGTTATAGGGTTCCGTTGGCATCCTTTCGGTACGGAACCCTTGAAACCAGAAAGTTGATAGTCAGATTACTCAAATCAATTTGAATAGTCTTTGAAAAACCCCGAGAATATAAACCTTAACTTATTGTGTTACTTTAAGTTTGTAGCGGTATCTACAACGCTACATGCGAACAACGCGTCATACTGACGTCACGCAAATCCTGCATCTCGCAAGCAGAGTTTACCGCGCAACTAGCATAGATACAACGGCCCGACATGACTCATGGGGCAGTTGCCCGCCAGACAACACCCGTCTGGTCGGAGGATCCTCCCTTTTCTATAGAGTATGAGCACACCCCGGACACTCCATACAACGCTCGCAAAATAATTACCTACTACTACTACATTAAAAAATGACGTTTGTACACGTATGAATGTGTGCGTGAGGTACTTGTGTTTGCGAGCGCTCTTGTTAAAGAACGGGCGACGAACATGCCGAAGTGCGGGGTGAGGTGCGGTAACTGATGTTAGTGCGGGGAAGGGAGTGTCCTTTCTGTACGTAGTACTTTAAGTATTCTGTGGTATGAGTGAACTTCACACCCTGTTCCTCATATCTCTATACTTACTTAAGTTTAAATTCTGCTCCCTAAGCAAAAAACACTGCTTTTTTGTATGTATTTGTTAAAGCCCAAGATTCGTCCCTTTCCTAACAATGACACCCAAAATCAACACGACAAACAGTTGTAGCTAACACAACTACTGGACACTCTTAAGTCAATATTTGTTTGGGTACAACCACAGTGTAAATAAGATACAGAAGATCCACTCGGTACTAATCGTCAACTAAGCAACAAATGGTCATAGACCCCTGAGAAAGTGGAAAATCTGTTCAATAACATAACATCACGCCTGCATTCCTCAAAGAGACTGGCAGAGGTGTTCTCTCGCGGACACTCCCGCCTGGCCACCACTAAGTTCATTTTTGCTTGCACTCAAGAAATAGAAGCGCTCTCTAGTAAGCGCGCCAAGGTCAAATAGTTCGTCCTTAAAATTCACAATAGGAGTACACGTGATGCGTCACTAAGCTGCGCAGTGCAGGTTGCAACTAATTGCGTTATCGCTTTCCTAATAGACGAAAACTTTAAGGGAGCGTGGCTTGGCGCCGCCGCAGGATTTAGGCGACAAATTTTTTTAAAGGTATGGTTCCGACCTCGGCAGCACGCAGCAGTGCTGCCGCGGCAGTGCGGTCGCAGCACTACTGGTCCTCATACATTTTCTATAGGTTTATATGAGTTATATATCATGGTTATATATATGGTTTATATATCATGTCAAATGCCCATGTAACACCCACTCTCATGAAGATCGGAGACGCTACACTCGAAGACGTGGACGAGTATATTTACCTAGGACAAACTGTCCAGTTAGGTAGGTCCAACTTCGAAAAAGAGGTCAATCGTCGAATCCGACTCGGCTGGGCAGCGTTCGGGAAGCTTCGCAATATCTTCTCGTCCCACATACCGCAGTGTCTCAAGACGAAAGTCTTTGACCAGTGCGTGTTGCCAGTGATAACATATGGCACTGAAACGTGGTCGCTCACAATGGGCCTTATTAGAAGGCTGAAAGCCACCCAAAGGGCAATGGAGAGGGCTATGCTTGGAGTTTCCCTGCGGGATCGAATCAGAAATGAAGAGATCCGCAGAAGAACCAAGGTAACCGACATAGCCCGAAGAATTGCCAAACTTAAGTGGCAGTGGGCAGGGCACATTGCTCGCAGAACAGATGGCCGATGGGGCCGAAAGGTTCTGGAGTGGCGACCGCGTACCGGAAGGCGTAGCGTTGGAAGGCCTCCCACAAGGTGGACCGACGACCTTGTGAAGGCCGCAGGAAGTCGTTGGATGCGAGAAGCACAAAACCGATCGATGTGGAGGTACTTGGGGGAGGCCTATGTTCAGCAGTGGACGTCTTTCGGCTGAAATGATGATGATGATGATGACATTCCGAGCACGGCTGCAATGCTGCGTGACATTCCTATAGAGAATGATCGGAATCATACCTTAAGTGATCAGGCGGAAAAGTCCTCGATGGTACCTATAGTATAGTACACCCACATGTCGCCAGTTATGTTTAAGTCCCATGTAATAGGGGGCGAGCCTATTGCCATCAACCGGGCAAAATTCCAGACTCCGTCACTCCGGGCTGCTACTGAGTAATTCCAAATTCCAAATTTTGAATGTTTGACAGTTCTTTCATACTAGAACCACACCCCGGACACTCCATACAACGCTCGCAAAATAATTACCTACTACTACTACATTAAAAAATGACGTTTGTATACGTATGAATGTGTGCGTGAGGTACTTGTGTTTGCGAGCGCTCTTTGTTAAAGAACTGCGACGGTAACCTCGAAGTGCGGGGTGAGGTGCGGTAACTGATGTAAGTGCGGGGAAGGGAGTGTCCTTTCTGTACGTAGTACTTTAAGTATTCTGTGGTAGAACTGTCAGATGTCAATTTTATTTCACGGATGAAAGTTATCTAACCGCAGATATAGATATACCTAGATAACGCAAGTATCACGAACTGTATGAAAACTAAGCGTGCCACTTTTTGACTACCAACTATGACGTCACAAGCACGCGCTCTCTCGCTCACGCTCACCCAGCCATCAGTACGCAGGACTGAGCGCGAAAGTGGCGGCTTATGATTTTAGATCGTAAACTCTTGCGCTATCAAGGTATATCTATCTGTGTATCTAACTTTGCTAAAATCGGCTTTGAGAAAGATGACTTTTTAAATTTTGTTTTAATAATAATAATAATAATAATAATATTCCACAACTATCACACAACGCCATCTAGTCCCAAGCTAAGCAGAGCTTGTGTTATGGGTACTAGATCATCTGCAGTGTCGCGGGCGCATCACGGATTAATTTGTATTGTCAAAGTCAATTTATGTGTGTTGTCTTTGGTCCCTGGCCCTGACATCAAGCAATGGACAAAACTGTCTACTTTTTATATGCTAGAGTGCGAGGCTTTTGACGACGTTGTATGTGTATATTTTGTCTTTTTTTTAGGGTTCCGTACCTCGAAAGGAAAAAACGGAACCCTTATAGGATCACTTTGTTGTCCGTCCGTCTGTCTGTCAAGACCCTTTTTCTCAGGAACGCGTGGAGGTATCAGGCTGGACTTTACATCAAATACTCACGTCTACTGTCCTTTGGAGCTGTGAAAAAATCAAACTTCTAAGCCAACGCAATCAAAAGATAATGCCGTTTATGCCGCAAATTTTCGACACTCGCAAGGGAATCAAAACCTACAGGGTACTCTTCCCGTGAATTTAGAATCTTGCAATTTGGTATGAAGTAACGTCTTATAGCACAGATAAAAGAAAAATTGCGAAAACCGTAAATTTTTAGTTACATCATATAATAAAAATATTTTAACCTTTTAACCGCCGGACTTTATATCAGCTGTCGTGCCCCCAGCGCCCGACAAAAAAAAAAAAACGAGAAATATACAGGGTGTTACAGAAAGGGTATATCAATACAAACGGGTTGGAGAGTGTATCTGGTCTAGAATGTCTGTACAAAATTTCAGCTCCAAAGCAGTAACTTTGAAAATGCTTAATATTTTTTTATTTTGATAGTTTATTAAATTGAAATCAATTAACAAACGTGTCACCGCACTACGAGGGTCATTATCCATTATCTGTAGTGTATCTGTGCGCCTAGTACACTCACATTACGCCGCCGCGCGCCAGTGCAGCGCCGTGATGTCGAAATAAAAAAATGTTAAGCATTTTCAAAGTTAATGCTTTTGAGCTGAAATTTTGTACAGAGATTCTAGACCAGATACACTCTTCAACCCGTTTGTATTGATATACCCTTTCCGTAACACCCTGTATACCGATGAAACGAGCTGTGATGATGTAATAATAATACAGATTAAACGAGCTGTGTTATTTTGTCGTATATTTACGACTCTGGCGGAATGGACACGAAAATATTTGTCGGATTAATCCGACGTAAGCGGTTAAAAGGTTAAACAGGTTTGTACGGAACCCTCGGTGCGCGAGTCCGACTCGCTCTTGACCGGTTTTTTATTTGTAATGTGCGTTTTATTTGTGCAGAATAAACAATTTTTCTTTCTTTCTTTATACAGTGAACCTTTTGCCAAATCCTGTGTTTTGTCAGCTCACTATCTTTGTTAATAACATCTTCCTTCCTTCGTTTATATCCCTACCCTAATTCCGTACCTTTCCTGTTTGCCAGATAGCTAGCAGGAAAATTGTGGAATTTTTTGTAAAATATGGAAGTTTTGTCAAACTTATCGCGTTCGTGTGGAATGTTTGAGGTGATGGTGGGATGGTATTTTTATGTTCGTTATGCGGGTGGTTTGTTTATATTGCTAATTATGATGTTTTGCATCGAAAGCGTGATAAGAACAGAGATAGAGGGGAACTAATTAGGTGCTACTTTTTCTAACGCTACTTGCAACTTACGGCTTAATTTTCTGCTCTATGACCACACAAACCAAGCATTTATTCTTCTAAATGTAAAATAAAATGTTGGTCTTTCCCACTTTGGTTTTTAGAGCCAAAATAAAACCATTTCTGAAGGAAAATTCTGCCCTCGTAATAGCAAATGCAGTAATCGACATTTTTACGATTTTCCATTTTCGTCAAAAATGACATGGGGAGACTTCAAGCTATACGTAGAACTTTTTTTTCTATGGCTGGAACATGATGAAATTGAAAAAAATTTGAAAAAAAAAAAAGATTGAAAAAAAACACTTAAACGCGTTTTTCTCGAAACCGCCATTTTGCTAATACTGCATTTGCTGTTACGAGGGCGGAATTCCTGTAACTAAAAATCTAGTCGCAAACTCATCTCAGCGACAATAAATGTCAAAAACTATTTTAAACAAATATAGAGAAATTAGAGGTGTTTTCGACAGATAGAGACTGAGATTAGACTGGGACCCTTCTTAAAATTACGACAATTGCCAACTGGGCAATTCTCGTAATTAAGAAAAAAAATGGATTAATCCATTTTTTGTATCATGGCGAAGAAATAAAAGAAAAGAATAAAAACCTTAAAAAAATCTCCTCGGATACAACGCGGAAAATTACATTTATCAAAATAATCGATATAGTTTATAAAATCTATCGATAAGTCATGTCCCATCACTACTCTCCCAGCTAACGACACCGCGTCGGTAAAATAGACGCTAGATATATTCTGTATGCAACCGAGAATCGTCGAAATGTCTCCAACTTTACATTTGATTTTCGTCCAATTTATACCAACTATTATTTTTGTTTTGTCAGTCTTACCAAGGAGTATTGTTACCCAGTAACTGGGTTGTGGAGGCCAGATAGGCAGTCGCTCCATGTAAAATACTGGTAGATATTCAGCTGCATCCGGTTAGACTGGAAGCCGACCCCAGCATAGTTGGGAAAAGGCTAGACTAGCTAGGAGCTAGACGTTTTGACAGCCGTGGTGATGGGGTTCAAAAGTGCCTTTTATGTACCTATTTGAAATAAATGCTTTGACTTTGACTTTGACTTTCATGAAATAATTTATACAAAGTCATGTGCTGTGCATAAAGTAAACGAAAGATATAAATCTCGAGTAAAAAATATAAAATGGACGTTTCTATCTGTAGATTTTTGTTTGTGAGAATATTCTTGTGATTCATGCAAAAACATTGGGAAATAATAAAGTTGCCCAAGGAACTATTATGGATATTGACAAAGCATTCATATTTGTTCCTAAATCTGCTGCAGGAAACTTAAAACAAACAATGCACAAAACGCCATCTCAAATTAAGAACAGACAAAAACAAACGCCATACAAATTCCTTCGTTCCCCAATCACTGAAATAAAACAAATAGAAAAAAAAAACATGGAGTCCCTTTCCCGCCATTTCGTTCTCCCTTCGAGGGCCCTTCAATTTAAACTCGTTCCATTCGAAAACGATAATTAAAAAGGAAAAATCAAGCCGCCATCTTGCTTTTTCGTTCGGAAATCCTCTCGACGTGTTTCCCGCCTTTTGCAATTAGCTCAATTTCTGAACGTCGCGTCCCGTGTTGCTAGAGTGCAAAATTTAATTTGTTTGATTTTTTCAAGTGGTCATTATTTTAATGGAGTTATAGGTGTAAAGTGCTATTGTTAAATTGAGTTTTTAATGTTCAAGTAGGCCCTGATTTGGTAAGAGTAAAATAATTTACACTTAAATAACTTTTTTTTGTTTTTTTCTTACATAACTGGATTACTTATTGCAAAGGCTCAAGAAAAGACAACCATGTTTCTCTGTGGTTAGGATAAAGGCGTTTAAAAGATCAAAACTTTAGTTGCCAATTCGTCCTTGAAGCTATTCACCTAGTCCTCATTTTAGCGTCTATACAGGGTGACTGGAAATTAGTGGCGGAGCCGTTAAGGGGAGGTAGTCTAGGGTTTTTCCGACAGATATCACTATGAGACCTACCGTCCTTACTTAACCCTTTCCAAGATATTCCTACTTAAAGAGATAGTAATAAATCCTAAAAAAAAGTGATTTTGGCCTACTTTTTTTTGTTTTGCAACTAAGATATTCTAAATAAGTAATATTAATTGTAAAATTTCCGCTACTGTCATTATTTTATGCAAAAACTGCTAAACAAAAAGTAGGAATATCTTGGAAAGGGTTAAGTAAGGACGGTAGGTCTCATAGTGATATCTGTCGGAATAACCCTAGACTACCTCCCCTTAACGGCTCCGCCACTAATTTCCAGTCACCCTGTATACTATAATGTTCCCACTGCTGGGACACAGGCCTCCTCTCAGTGAGAGGGACGCCATAACACACCACGCGGGCCTAGTGCGGGTTGGTAGATGTCACATGTCTTCGAATTTTTGGTTCTAGGACATGCTGGTTTCCTCACGATATTTTCCTTCACCGTTTTGAGAGCAGTGGTGATGAAATAATTTATAGTCAGGTTTCGACCCTACGATTAACAACTCGGTAAGTCGCGACCGTTACCACTGGGCCACCATTGCGCCTACTGGCACATTTTAGCGGGCAATTAAATAATGGAGCAGCCAGACCAACCAAGAACCGCCAGTAAGTCCTGGACACTCCTGGATGTGACTAGCACATACCAGGGAACCATGACACACAAGGGAGCCAGCCTATGCTCAGCACGAATTGGGACAATGCTGTCAATGATGACGATTACATAAACAGGTTGGTATTCTATTAACCGGTTGAATGCCGTAATTACAGACACAATTAAAAAGCCATTGTGTCTCGCGTGGATCTACGTTCCGGCATACGAAAGGTTAATCTAATTGGCTATCACACTATCAATCTTATTTTGAAAAATTTGGAGGATATTACTAATCCATTGCTGCATATGTAGGTAATAAGTCATTTACTGTTATCTTTTACTAGCTGCGCCCCGCGGTTTTACCCGCGTAAATGTCGATCCCGTGGGAATATCGGGATAAAAAGTAGCTTATGTCCTTTTCCGGGACTCTATCTATCTCTATACTAAATTTCATCTAAATCGGTTCAGTGGTTTAAGCGTAAAGAAGTAACAAACATATAAACACACACACACACACACACTCACAAACTTTCGCCTTTATAATATTAGTGTGATTCCTAAATTTTATTTTCTTTAGTCACCGTTTGTAAAAAATCGTCTCAATATTGTTAATAAATAAGGGAAAGAGCGAGATAGCCCCAACACAAGTATTATCAATTACTTACTGGGGATGTCTCATTTATAATCTATGTAACTGTTTTGAGACAAATAAACATTTTTCATAAGTTCGAAAAATTGTCTGCTCATCAACATAAATAACGCAATGAATGTTGTTGACCTGTCAAAATGAAAGCCCATTTGCCAATGGTAGTGTATAACGCAATTACCCCGTAGGTTCTTAATTCGACTGCATGCAAAGACTATCTTAAATCTCTTTGAATGCATGCTTTTTTTTAATTTGTATATGAACAAAACTGAGCCTAAAGATATACGCCATTTTGCAAATACATATCTAATAGTCCTATTTCACCGTGAAAGGTCAGAGCAGATCTCACGACCTTTGAGTGCAAACGTTTCGTTACAGTTCTATTTAAATGTTCTAGTATTGATTGAAGTCTAATTTTATATCTGTTACTACTATTTATGTAGATTTATGAGAGGGGCTTGGTAATAACAGCCGCAAGAGTCGATCGATCAGGTTAAGCTACGCATGCCGCGGTTGATCCGTGGATGGGTGACCATCTTCACATACAAAGACCCCTCCGTGCCTCGGAAAGCACCTTAAGCCATAGTAGTAGTCATAGTAGTAGGTATTACCCAGTAACTGCGTTGTGGAGGTCAGATAGGCAGTCGCTCCACGTATGACACCCGGGACCAACGGCTTAACTTACTTTCCGAGGCACGGAGGGGTCTCGGTATGTAAAGATGGTCACCCATCCACAGACCAACCGCAGCAAACGTAGCTTAACTTGATCGATCGACCTGTGGTTGTTATTATTTAGCCACGGCCCCTCTCTTTAATCTTTATTATGTCCAAACTAAAAACAGTAAAAAAAAATTACACTAGTTTACATGGGTTTTGTCCTTGAAATAAAAAGTGTTTTTTCCTATCATTTGAGATGTAAGTATTGAGTTTAAAAAAAATTGGAAAAAAAATTAATACGTCACGTTTCCAAACTATTTATTATTTTTGATTTACAAAAATATGCCTACAGAAATAATAAAAAAAAAAATAAAAATGAAATGCCTTAGCTTTTTTCTTGTATTTATTTGTGTCTGTGTCTCTTATAACAGACCAGCAGTAATCACCTAACATGGCTTGGTCCCAGTATCCTTTATAATTTTGTTCAAAAAATTTCGAATCTTTCAGAGATTCTGTTATGGGATATCCTTTGTTAGATATAATAAATTCACCACAAACGTAACAAAATCGGTCGGGATGTACTTTACACAACCTTTTTGACATTTTAAAAACAATATTTATTCAACTGAACACTACAATGCAACAAAATTTTAGAATGAATTCAGAACCAACTTGTGGGTAGGCTTAAAATAAAGTGTGTGGATAACTTGATTCTTTGACGTCATAAGAATAAAACAAATATATGTTTGCGTTTAGTTATTGTCACTAAATAACACGATATGAAATTCACTGGAAGGACATGAAATTTATTATATTTTGTAAACTAGTGTTATTGACAAATACTTACATATTTCGCATTGCAAGTTAAATTGAATAGGGCCGTGGTCGCCATTTTTGACTATTATTAAACCAATATTCAAAACAGATCAGCAGTATTAGGATCACGTGCGACCTCCGCACTAGCTGACTTTATTGTATATTTATGCTAAACGTTTGATTTGTAAGCCTGTTCGAGTATACATGCTTGCCCTATACTCGTAGTTGACGTAGTGCTGTATGGACGAGTAGACAGTTGCTAACGAATGGAAAGAATAACTACCCTCTTATTCATAGTTGCAACTAAAATTATGTATTGCTGTCTCTTTTGATTGGCATGGTAACGACAGAGACAGGGAGACGAAGGCGTACAGCCAAGATTCTGAACACATGTAAAATGTTACCAAAATACTACCGTCAAACGGGGTGAATAGGGATGCAGGGGTAAATCGGGACAAAACTTTAAAAAGGATTTTAACATTAAAATAATATAGTTTGTGGCCAAAAAGGACCCTAATGTGTTAACTGTAATTTAATTAACGATAACGTGCCTTTATTGACAACAAACTATATTATTTCAACGTTAAAATCCATTTTAAAGTTTCATCCCGATTCATCCCTGCATCCCTATTCACCCCGTTTGTAGGTACTTGCTCTTGGCGTGGCTAGCTGACATAATTATGGCAAATAATTTAATGTTCTGTGTCTCATAATTGTATACTTACTACATATTGTATAGAATCAAGTTTTTCTAACTGAACAGACAGCTGTGCTGCTGGGTAATTTGTTGCGCCACTTCGTCCCAGCGAAAGCACTGAAGTGGTGAAGGGCGGCCGTTTTGGGGGACTGTCTTTTGTAATTTTGACGTTCAAAAAGTGCTGATTCTCAGCCTAATTTGAATAAATGAATTTTAATTTAGATTTTTTCGCGAATTTTAGGCAAAGAAGAAATACCTACAAGACAATAAGTCATGGTGTTTTAGACCGGCCACATACGTCCGGTTTCCTGATTCGGAAACCGAATCAGGAATTCAGTTTCGGAGACCCCACGCATTTCATACAAAATCTTCTCTTTAGCGCACACGTTCTTGTATTTTCCGTCAGGTTTTCCGAACGGAAAATATAAGAACTTGTGCGCTAAAGAGAAGATTTTGTATGAAATGCGTGTATTCCAGGGTCTCCGAATCTGAATTCCGAATCAGGAAACCGGACGATGCGGCCCGCCTTAAAATTACCTACAAACATAAAAACTACAGTAGAAACTTACTACTACAACAACAACTAAGTACTTAAATAATACACAAGAAACTAAAAAAAAAAACTCGAAACTGAGACAACGGAAAAACCGCATCGGCTCCTAAAGCCTACAAAACTAAATTATTCACGAAAGGCGCCTCCAATTGCCAGCAATTCAACCAGCACTGCAAAGGGCGAAGCGTTAACATATGTATAGATTTACAGTTTCCCCGGAAAGAAGGGTAAATAAACACTCTGAAGACAATACTGCATAAATATGATAAGAACCAATCTTGGGAAGGGTTAGGGTTGCGCTGCAAAAGGGTTCAATTAGTTTCTAGATTATTTTGGAAGTAGACAACATAATTTTCTGGATTATTATTTAAAATGGAACAGAATGGAAACTTTTGAAACTAAATATTAGAGGAAGAGTAACTTGTTTCAGCCCATACCTATTAGTGATTTTAGATTAATAAAAATTTATAACTCCATAGATATCCTATTTTGATTTTTTTTATAGTTTCATGTCTTGGTGAATACGTATATTAGGCAGTTAGCGATGGTAGCACGGCTGTCAGCCCATGGAGCGCCAGATGATCATTGTATTAGAGACTCTAACATTAAATCACGCTAAAAATGTAGGTAGAGGTGTACGAACACAGTACCTACCTATGTTTTAATTGCCATGTCATATCTTAGGGCGTTTTGCCACGACTCCTAGCTACTGCTACGAGTTTGGATTTGTGGCTGGACCGAGGAATTTCTATTACAAACCCCAATTACCCAGACTTTTTTTATGCATAAAGTATACACATACACACACGTAAAAGAACCTTTTGTATTATTATAAATTTATACTGTGTATGTGTATCCTTTGTTGAAGATCCTTAATAAAAATAAAAAGATTAATTAGATTGGGGCGGCTGCTGCAGGAACAGAAAACCTCAAATGGCGCAAATATAACAACCTTATTGGGAGCTATATGTTTGAGCCGTTTGGGGTTGAAACTCTAGGGGCTTGGGGTCCGAGTGCTCATCGAATATTTCGAGATATCGCCAAGCGTTTGGTTGACTCTTCGCGTGACCAGAGGGCTGGCCTATTTTTAGCCCAAAGAATAAGCATTGCCATCCAAAGTGGTAATGCTGCCAGCCTTTTGGGCACTTATCCCATTGACAGCGATGCGGACGAATTTTTTGATGCCCAATGAGCTCGTCTTTTTTATTTTTATTTGTATATAGTATATATACACACATCAAAAGTGTCTAGGGATCAAGCATTTTTATGCGGATTTCTTGAGATTGAGATGTGGCTTTGTAATAAGTTTATGATTTTATAAATTTATATGGATCCTTTTTGGTGCATTTCATAATTTGAATCAGGAACTGTGAATCAAATTCGAGTAAAAGATGAAAATCAGCTGTCAATATTTTCCCTATAAAAACATACAACGCATTGAAGACATTATTAGTGCTACTGTTTCCCTACTACTGATTAAAACCAACGTTATTATGGAGCGGCGACGTCATTTAAGCAGGGAAGAAATGCTCAGAGCCGTGGGAATGATAGAAGCTGGTTCCCGGCAACGTACTGTGGCTTTAGCTCTGAATACAAGTCAGAGTGTTATCAGTCGACTTTGGACACGTTACCGAAGCACTGGTACCGTGGCTGAGCGCCATGGAGGACGGTATCGCTGCACCACACGGAGACAAGACCGATATATTCAAATCTTAACTCGAAGAGCTCCAACAATAACCGCCATGATGTTAGCCGTGAGGCTTCATCACTCTTCAGGGAACTTAATTAGCGACCAAACAGTCAGAAACCGCTTGCATGAAGTGAACCTTCATTCCCGAAGACCGCTACGGGTACCACCTATAGCAATGCACAATCGTAGGATTCGATATCAATGGGCTCTTGAACACAGAAATTGGGCAGAAGAACAATGGCGTTTCGTGTGCTTTTCTGATGAGTCTCGTTTTGGTATGAGACCGGATACAAGACGTATACGACACTGGAGAACCCCTGGACGCCAACAGCGATTAAAATCCTGCCAGGAAGTCCATCCTTATAGTGGTGGAACCCTCATGGTATGGGCGGGTATTTGGATCGGCGGAAGAACTGAGTTGATTTGGATCAGAGGCAACCTCAACGCTCAAATTTATGCTGAGACGATTGTATCAGACGTCATCGTTCCTCTACAAGTGCAAATCGGTCCCTTATTTCAGTTAATGCATGATAATGCACGACCGCACACCGCAAGAGTTGTAAGACAGACTCTCGCCGCAGCTAACATCAATGTCCTGCCCTGGCCTGCTCAGTCGCCAGACTTGAACCCGATTGAGCATGCATGGGATATGCTACAGAGAAGAGCTCTGCCGAATATGGAGGGTATCCAGTCGCAAGAAGACCTTTTTTTGTTGTTGCAACGAACATGGGCGGCCATTCCACAGCGTGATTTGGATGAACTCATTTTGAGTATGCCAAACCGATGTTCTTGTGTTGTTAGTGTTCGCGGTAGAAACACGGATTATTAATTGTTTAAGTTACCCAATAAAATTTTAAAGAAAACTGTTATTTCAGTCTTTTTTTCGAACTTTTGTGTTAGTGGTTCAAATGTCAAAAATCCCTTTATTAGGAAAATGGCAAATTTCTTTATTAATGCAAAGGTGACTTGGTTTATCGTTACTGTGACAAACGAAAACACTTTATTTGATGAATCCTTAAAGAAAATTTTAATTAATATCAATCAGGAGAAAAGTTATTGCAAAAATATATGTTGATCCCTAGACACTTTTGATGTGTGTATATTTTAGTTTGTGTGTACATATGTAAGTAATTATAAACAAATAAAATAAAATGCATCCCATTATGTTATTTAACCACCTAAGACTAAATTTTCTTCTTTCACAAACGCAAATGTCTTGGTGATTTAGGTCATACTACCCTCCATTTTGGAACTCCACTGCACTTTCAGTAACACAGAAAAAGGAATAAAGATGCTTCTCCCGAGGCACTTATTAACTCTCTTGGAATACGCAACGAAATTAACCGGAAGAGGAAAGAAAATCAAGTTTCCTCCCCAGTAATTAGCAAAGCGGTGCGTTCTACTGAGAGATAAGATTTTTGATAGCTATTGCTGTTTTTTCGGAACGTCCTCAAAAGTAACCTTTTGACCCGAATATGGGAATCGAAACGTCAAGTCTTTGTGGGCCTTTTGGCCTAAAAAGGAAGATAGTTTGTCTCCTGAAAAAAATTCTACGAGTACTAAGATTATAAAATGAATCATATATTCAATCGCTGTTTGCGGGTGTTGCGTAACACACTAATAGTAGAAATGGCTTTCATTTTGACAGTTCAACAACATTCATTGCGTTATTTACGTTGTTGAGCAGACAAATTTTTCGAACGTATGAAGCAATGGATTAGCAATATCCATCAAAATTATTCAGATGTTAATTGATAGTGTGTTACGTAATTTGCTGAAGTTTGTTGCGCCACTTCTTCCCAGCAAAAGCACTAGGATGTGATGATGGAGGGCGTTTTGGGAGACTCGTCTTCACGTCCGAAAAGTGCTGATTCTCAGCCTAATTTGAATAAATGACTAGATTTTTACCCCCCGAATGTTCAGGAGACAATAGCGGCAGATTATACTCATCATCTACATACCTTTTTCCAACTATGAAAGGCTTAGTCTACAGCGGAATATCAGTATTTTACATGGAGGGACTGCCTATATGACCTCTATAATCCAGTTACTGGGTAAAACGAAACGCCTTGGTAAGATTGCGGACAAAAACTTCAACGCGACCGGCAATGTTTTTTTTTGTAGCAACCCTACGCAGCGCCAATATCCACATACTTAGTCTCCATATCTACAGGAAGCTAACACGGTGGAACATACTATATTTGAGACAGTCGATAGTCTTCAAAAGCATCTCTGGCAACTAACAAGAGCATTTTTGAGGCTGTATTTTCTTTATTGACGGCTAGAAATCACTCATTTGCTTTTTGCCTGCGACTTCGTCCGCGTGAAATTTCTTGCTCCCCCGACACACTCCGTCCCATCGCATCACCTGCCAGCCAGCTTCTATTTGCTCGGCTCCTTAGGGTCTTAGCGTGATGTTAAATAGCCTATAGCCTTCATAACGAATTGGGCTACCAAATACCAAAAGAATTTTTCAAATCCGACTGATAGTTCCAGAGATTAACGCGTTCAAACAAACTCTTTAGCTTTATTATTAGTAATGAAAGATATTATGAGGTTCATTGATAAACGACTAGCTGCGCCCCGCGGTTTCACCCGCATAAGTCTCGATCACTTGGGAATATCGGGATAAAAAGTATCCTATGTCCTTTCCCGGGACTCAAACTATGTCTATACTAAATTTCATCTAAATCGGTTCAGCGGTTTAGGCGTGAAAAGGTAACATACAGACAGACAGAGTTACTTTCGAATTTATAATATTACTAGCTGCGCCCCGCGGTTTCACCCCCATAAGTTTCGATCCCGTGGGAATATCGGGGTAAAAAGTAACCTATGTCCTTTCCAGGGACTCAAACTATGTCTATATCAAATTTCATCTAAATCGGTTCAGCGGCTTAGGCGTGAAACGGTAACATACAGACAGACAGAGTTACTTTCGAATTTATAATAATAAGTATGGATGATTAAAGCAAAGTGACGTTTAAACGTCAAAAATGTATGGTTAAACAGTTGCTAAAGGTTTATGAAATAAAGGGGTTTACGTTGGAATCTGCAAAGATGCAAGCATCTCTAATTTCTATCTACCTACCCTCACAACCAAAAAAACATACCTATTACATTTTGATTTGACAAACGCCACAGACTATACAGTCGATAGCCACGCGAAAGGGTATCGTAATTTTCCCTTTTTTTTTACTCCCAGAAACCTTTTTCCTTGCCACAGCCAGCCCTGCTCCTGACACTGCAAGATATTCCCATCGTGTAGCCTGCACAGTACTCAATATTTGAACAGATGCGCGAGGGTGGCGGCTACGTTATTTTTATGCGACCTACATGAAAATGTAGCTACCCCCACGTAGTGTGGGGACCGCATCGACGTATCGATAGGTGGGTAATTCTGTTATTTTTTAAGTTTGATCAGTTTTTTTAACACTAGATATTGTATTCAGTCTTCTTTACATAATTTAAAAAGCTAACAATCTTAAAATAATAATATGAACAAGTATATAAAAAGGGAGGGAAAATAATCAAAAGGCATCCAAAAATTCGTCCGCATCACTGTCAACAGGAAACGTGCCCAAAAGGCTGGCAGCATTGCCACGTTGTATGGCAATACTGATTTTTTGGCCAAAAAAAATAGGCCAGCCCTCTGGTCGCGTGAAGAGTCGACCAACCCCACTTGGCGTTTTTTTAACATGAATACAAAAACATAGAAAGAAAAATATTTTATTTGGGACACGCACAGGAAATACAAACAGTAAAAACGGAGCATATAAAAATAACAAAATCACATCAAATACATACATAACCGCACTCCTTTTCCAAAGGGGTTGCAGAATCTACAGAAAGCCACCTGCTAGGATCTTTACGCAGTTTTTCTGCAAATAATCACTGTCAGTTTTTGGTTAGGCACTTGGTAATTATATGGCTAGGGACAAGTTTAGCAAAACTCCGATGGCTGTCCGTGGCAACGCCGCTGATGTGGGTTTTTTGCCCAGATCTCGGTGGTTTCTCCATTATGGATTTTTGAAAGATTTTGTTTAATCTAAAAACTCAAACGGAGGGACCATTGCCACTTTTTAAATTAGTGGACTTGGCCCCCCATATATGGCACATTACATTTGAACTTGCTACGATGGCCCCATCTGTCACATGCCAGAGGAGCTATGGGCTAAAATAACCACACAGTGGGTACCAAACGGCACTAAACGGCAAAACGCGATCGGTCCAGATGACGGGACGAACTCGACTCTTTTCTAAAAGATTGACCACATATAGAGAGATAGGAATAAACGGAAGGAGGGAAGCGAGGCATCGGACTACGATCTAGAGCGGAATTACGCTCGCGAATTATCGACGTGTTTTTCCGCTTAGATTTATTGCCATCCTTATTGGGAGACAACTAGGCTTTACCTATACCTAATCAATCATCATGCAGTATCATCTTGAGGACAATACCATTCCTCAAGGAGCTTTGACATGGTGCGCCGTTGGCGCCTGTTCAAACAGCGAACATTTACGGACATGTTATAATTAATGAATATTTAATACTGTTACTAATACATCATCATTAGCATGTAATGAACTGCTGGATATAGGAGTACTACTGACCTATAGATGCCTTGAACGATTAATAAACTAGTGACCTCGTCGGAATTTAGCAATATTTTTTTGGTTGGTATGCTGCAAATTCTAGTGTAAGAGATCTTTGTGAAAGAGTAATCTGGGTAAGTCTTGATATCATAGCTTTTTTAGCCGCAAAGTAAATATTTTACCCGTTGGTAAGACTTGTATTCAGACTTTCGGGCTTTCGGATTACATGTAACTATTGTCAACGATCAATCAAAAGACTTGACGTGAAGGGGTCTCCGAATGTACAGACGATAACATATCAAGCAACTACAATCTGACAAATTTCTTTAATAGATTTTCAACTTTATCACTAAAGCATAAGGTTCAAAGTTGATTGGGAAAATTTGATAGTTTTGGGTAGCTTGATGTGCTGGCGTCTGTACCTACATAACATATACAGGGTGATTGGAAGATGGGTGCAAAGCTTTAAGGCGAAGATAGTACAGACAATTTAGAACCATTTAAGCCATGGTTGTCTTAGACGAAGTCTTACCAAATATTTTTAACCAAATTTTTAAGTTTTTTTTTCGGAAATTCTCAAAATTTAATGTAAACTGCATAATTATGGCCAAATTGAATGATAAATGAATTCATTTTTTATTTATTTAATTAAAGTAATGTGTAAGCAATCAAGCAAAACATGTTTTAGGCTTCTGTGTCATTAGACATTTTTTTTACAGACATTTAAAGATCAGAAAAAATAAAAAAATTGTACAATACGTCTTTTAAACCTTATTCAAAAAAAAAAACGGAGGGTGCTTTTTTTGTTCAAACCTTTTTGAAGACATGCTTGATAATCGCTCTTTCTTTTGAGGTATCATTTATGCGGATATCTTACAAATTATTGAAATTAGGGCCTACAAACCAATTTGAGGGAGATTTTTTTTTATTTTAGGCAGACTAATTAAAACAACATTTGAATTAAAATTATTTATTTTTCATGTTCAAAATGACGGCCGTGATTCCTAATACAAGCACGGCCCCGTCTTCTAACTTCTGTAGTCGTTATTTTCAACATCATCTCCTGCTTCATTGTCTCAAACGCTGAATTTATTCTTTGTATCAATTCTTCTCTAGTGTTAATTTCTTTGTTGTTATACACCAGTTCCTTGGCCCGGCCTCACACGAAAAAGTCCAACGGGGTCAGATCTGGGGAGCGAGCGGGCCAAGGGATGGGTCCATCCCTGCCGATCCAGCTATCAGGAAAGCAATTGTTGAGGTGTTCCCTTACATTTAAAGTCCAATGCGCTGGACAGCCGTCTTGCTGAAAGATGACTGTTCGGTCTCTTTCGAAGATCGGGACACCTGATTCCTCTATCAGCAGTGGTAAATCAATTTGCAGAAATTGCAAATAATTTTCGCCATTCAATGGATCAGGCAAAAAGTGGGGCCCAATCAATGTTCTGCCAATTATTCCAGCCCATACATTCACAGAGAATTTCATCTGAAATGACACCTGCTTCTTAAAATGTGGATTGTTGTCTACGTCGGCCCATTCATGGATGTTGTGAAAGTTTGTAATACCTTCCCTTGAAAATTTACTTTCATCCGTCCACAAGATTGATTTCAGAAACCACGCATCTTCGATGTCTCTGTTGAGGAGGAAACGGCAGAACTGAATTCTTCTTTGAGGATCTTGCTCTACTAGACCTTGCACACTCCTGCCATGGAACGGATACTTATCATTTTGGTGCATTGTATGCCACACCTTCCATTGAGAAATGTTTAAATTTCGAGCTACTGCTCTAGTACTGGTAGTAGGATCCGCTTGAAATGCTGCTAAAATGTCTTCGTCGACGGCAGTTTCGTGTCTGCCCGGGTTGACTCCAGGTTCCACGCGGTGAAACCCATCTTGGGCAAGACGACGAAACGTGTTGTAAAACACTCGGACATTCGGTATCCTGCGATTCGGATAGCGCTCTTGATACATCCGTCGCGCCAAAGATCCATTGCCGTCTGCTCTACCGTACATAAATACGATATCCGCATATTCTTGATTGGAAAAAGTAGCCATAGTCACTTAACAATTAAGAAAAACGGCGTAGGAGCGCACTAAACGTCAACTCAACACAATTAAGTCAAAAATCAACACGTGCAGGAGCGCGAGGCTACGACTGGACACGGTGAAACAAAAAAGTTCAAAACTAACGCAAACAACACGTGCAGGAACGCAAAGGGCTACAACTGAACACGGTAAATTGTGAATCAACACGACAACGTCCACTCACAAGGGCAGTAGTTTGACTAATAAGTAAAAGATGTAACGGCTTCATCACAGACCGACTGACCCTGACTAAAGAAAAACGACTTTGTTGCCTCAGTAACTAAGACCATTTTGCTGTAAAAACCAACTCTTTATCGCTTTTTGCTATTCATTGGGCGTTCTACCTGGAAATGCCGTCGCACCGCGCTCGGTGGCCATTGTTTAGAGAATCCCCTCAATGGGTTCCCCTCAATTGGTTCCTGCATGTGCCAAAAATTCTTAGAATTGAACAATGTTATCATTTCGAGCACATAAAGTATTCTTTTAAGCAAAAATTTTGTGTTTTGTTAGACTGCCTAAAATTTAAAATTTCTCCCTCGATTTGGTTTATTAGGTCCTAATTTCAATAATTTGTAAGATATCCGCATAAATGATACCTCAAAAGAAAGAGCGATTATCAAGCATGTCTTCAAAAAGGTTTGAACAAAAAAAGCACCCTCCGTTTTTTTTTTAAATAAGGTTTAAAAGACGTATTGTACAAATTTTTTATTTTTTCTGAGGTTTAAATATCTGTAAAAAAAATGTCTAATGACACAGAAGCCTAAAACATGTTTTGCTTGGTTGCTTACACATTACTTTAATTAAATAAATAAAAAATTAATTCATTTATCATTCAATTTGGCCATAATTATGCAGTTTTCATTAAATTTTGAGAATTTCCGAAAAAAAACTTAAAAATTTGGTTAAAAAAATTTGGTAAGACTTCGTCTAAGACAACCATGGCTTAAATGGTCCTAAATTGTCTATACTATCTTCACCTTAAAGCTTTGCACCCATCTTCCAATCACCCTGTATAATCAGCCTATAATGTTCCCACTGCTGGGACACAGGCCTCCTCTCTGTGGGAGGGAGTGGGCCGTAATCCACCACGCGGGCCCAGTGCGGGTTGGTAGATGTCACATATTTTCGAATTTTTGGTTCTAGGACATGTCGGTTTCCTCACGATGTTTTCCTTCACCGTCTGTACCTAATGGTCATCTATCCATGGACCGATCCCACCAAGCGCAGCTTAACCTTTGACTAACCTGTGCAGCTGTTATTACTTAGCCACGAGTTCCTTTCGTTCGGCTTTCATTTTGACAGTTCAACAACATTCATTGCGTTATTTAGGCTGTTGAGCCGCAAATTTTTTCGAACATATGAAGCAATGGATTAGCAATATCCTTCAAAATAATTCTGATCGTGATCGATAGTGGGTTCGGTCAGGGGAAACAAGAAATTTTCGGGCGGACGAAGTCGCGGGCAGAAGCTAGTAAATTATAAATGTAAGCATCTCGTCACCACTTTAGCATTCCCAAAATATTACAAAATTACTTATACAATTTTTCATACAACATAATTTTAAAACATGGCGATATTTAATACCTGTCAATTACCTACGAGTGATTCATGGTCATCCACGTTATTAACACTAAACACGAATTAATTTAACTTATAATTATATTTATCTAGCCATAATAACATAATCTTCGACATTGATGATGCAAAAATGGAAATGACTCAGAAATTAAAATGATTTCGTCATGATTTAGGACAAAAAAAAAATGTTTGCCGTACCTATGCTCATTTTTTTTAACATATAATAAACCAACCAAAACCAATGTAGAAATAATACACAAGTGATTCCAGACCAGCGGGGTAATTCCGTAGATGGCTTTCATTTTGATTTTGACAGTTCAACAACATCCATTGCGTTATTTACGTAGTTGAGCAGAAATTTTTTTTGAACATATAAAGCAATGGTTTAGCAATATCCTTAAAAATTATTCAAATTGTGATTAGTCGTTTCTTATCCAATTAGGGTGTAGGGTGCGCACCCCACGTGCATTTAAGTATTATACCAACTTTTAGAGACCATACAAGAAACGTCACGCATCGAGAAACACAAGACCAGTGGATGTGGCGACGCATGGATGATCTACGGCCAATAATGGACATCTTTCGACTAAAATAATGATGAAAAAAAAAACTTCTCGAACTATTTTTGGTAGCTTCACACATAAGGAGGCAATATAAATAAAGCCTGAGGCAAATACTTGTAAAAATAATGTAATAAATAGTTGCTAAACGGACCTACTTAGCTCGTCATGGCCCACGCACATAAGTTAGACCCGAGGCTAAGTTTTAAGCAACCAATATAGCGAGAATCAGAAATGTTCAAGAGTTCATACACACGAGCGGGACGCGTCAACAGCAGAGGCTACTGCTGCCGTCAACACGCGTCAAACTCAAACAATTTATTTCAATTAAACCATTTACAGGCACTTTTGAACTGTCAAAGAGTCGGTCAGTCAGAAAAATATGAAGCTAGTTGCCCATTCCAAAGCTTAGTTGGTACCTATGGAGAAGAACAGGCAAGAAACTATGGACACTTATAATTATATTGTTACAAACAGTTACAGTTACATCATTAATGTTGAATTTATAATTATTATGTGAGAACGATGTAAAAAAAAGTCGTAGGTTCACGTTAAAAGCGTCGATGTATAAACACAAGCAGCAAATATGTAGGTGTCTTTAAAACCACTTGTGAGTAAAAAGATTAGAATCAGGAATCGGAGGTATTGAAAAACGACACTTGATTGACCGACTAACCTTGTGTGATTATTACAACTATTGAGAGACAGAAAAAGACTGGTGGTAATCAGAAGGGAGACGTGCATACTAACTGTAACACCTCTATACCATTTTTAAAAAAGCTATCGACAACTTCCTTAATAAAAAACATTGTTAACCTTTTGACCTTTTTTTTGTTGACTTTTTGATATTTCCGTGCCCCTACCGCTCGTGTGGTATTTCTGCGACAGAGAACGTGAATGATTTCGTTCTATTTTCGTCCTATTAACTGCGTGGTACAACTAAAACCATTATTAAATTAGAGATAAAAACTTTTTGAATATTTTTTTTATCGATACAACAATTGCTCCTCCTTATTAATTGTAGGTATAATTTTATCGTATTTTATCGATTTGTAGCCGCGCGCTAGGGGCACGGCAATTGATATTTAACCAAACGCTTAAAAGGTTAAGAAAACAAAACTATCGACATGTCATCTATCGATACTCCCCCAACACTAAGTCGAAAGACTCACCCTTTCCTATTTTGGCGCCCTCGGAAAATACACGAATTTGTATCTCAATGGCAACCTCTTCTATTATTTAACTAATATTAACATAAATTCTTTGGGCCCAGATGGAAATTCGCCTATATTCACGCCTCGAACGTTAAAGGGCAATCTGCAGGTGGGTACGTTGTTTATTTAGTTTAGTTTAGAAAATTTTGTGTACGTGATTAATTTTTGGTTATTTGATTTTTACAAAAACATCAAAACTTAACATATTCCCCAAAGGTTATGCAGAGGTGTATCCGATTTTGTGGTTATTAATTTGAGAGGCCCATGTCGATCGATCAGCTTAAGCTACGCTTGCCGCGGTTGGTCTGTGGATGGGTGACCATCTTTACATACCAAGAAGGAAAGCACGTTAAGCCGTTGGTCCCGGCTGACATTCGTGGATCTTTGACAGTCGTTATGGGTTATAGTCAGAAGCTCGAAAATCTGACAACCAGTCTTACCAAGGGGTATCGTATTGACCCAGTAACTAGGTGGTGGAGGTCAGATAGGCAGTCGCTCCAAATAAAATACTGGTATTCAGCTGCATCTGGTTAGACTGGAAGCCGACCCCAACATAGTTGGGAAAAGCCTAGGATGGTGGTTATTAAGGGTCGAAACTCGGGACACATTAATCGACGGCCTTTCGCACTTTACTGATTGAAAAGGAGCACATGCTCTCTTTTTGTACTTTTTGTATGGACATACCGTCGAACGCCGTCGATCGCCGCCGGAGCGCGTTCGTCGCGTCGCGCGTCGATGCGAAAGGATGCGTACGTCGCTCCATACTTTGCTCTTTCTATTTGTATGGACAAACCGTCAAACGCCGTCGATCAATATGGCCCGACCCTAATTTTGTTTTGGCCAGAGGCTAAATAAGAAAAATTAGAGCATGCAAAATTTCAACTCAATCGGATAGCGGGAAGTAGGTCAAATTTAACTTGCAAGATTTGATTGCAGACAGAGGGGCAATTCTCGTAATTTTAAGAACGTTCACAGTCTGATCTCAGTCTCAATCTGTCAAAAATACTTCTAATTTCCCTACATTTTAACAAGTTTTTGACATTTGTTTGTCGCCGAGATGAGACAACGACTAGATTTTGAACGTTTTAAATTACGAGAATTGGCCTTCTGATAGCTTGTAAAAAGATCCGATAGAAACCAATATGGTTTCCGATCTGCTAGTATTTTATCAACGAAGCAAGTGTCTTCTTGTTTTTGTATTTTCTCCAGTACCAATTATATAGCAATGCTGATTGGCTGGTACTCGTAAGTTTTGTTGGCAATTATTTTATTCATTTTACATGATTATTAGAACTATGTCGGTTTCCATGCTCTCCGTTTCCATGATATTTTTTAAAGTGTCGTATAAATGAGGTACCTACAAACGGGGTGAATAGGGATGCAGGGGTGAATCGGGACGAAACTTTAAAATGGATTTTAACGTTGAAATAATATAGTTTGTTGTCAATAAGGGCACGTAATCGTTAATTAAATTACAGTTAACACATTAGGGTCCTTTTTGGCCACAAACTATATTATTTTAATGTTAAAATCCCTTTTTAAAGTTTTGTCCCGATTCACCCCTGCATCCCTATTCACCCCATTTGACGGTACTAAGGCTCAGACTAACACTGCATTGCGCAATGGGAGAAATTATTGTCTTTCTTGCTTTCAATTTTTTAGTACCTTTTTGGACTTTACAGAGGTGACCACTTGCTTGGTAACCATAGATAACAGACTATATTGTAAAATTTGCCCTTCGCTAGTAAGCCTATTAAAGATACAAGTTTTTAAAAGATTTAGGTACTGATACAATGGCGCCGATTCCCTTGTTCACAAACTAAACTAAATTTAAGTTCAGTGCATCTTTTTCTTTCTATTTAATTAAGAAAAGGACAGAAGATAAATATTAGTTTAGTCCTGTCAAATCAAGATACTCCATAGACAAGTTTAGATGCGATTTCAAAATTGGCTAATAAAAATACGTCACTTTATGTCAGGCGCTGACTAATTCGACAGGACTAAAGTAATATTTATGTTCTGTCTTTTTCTTAATGAAATAGAAAGAATAAGATGCACTGAACTTAAATTTAGTTTAGTTTGTGAACAAGGGAATCGGCGCCAATGACGGCCAAGTAGTAACAATGACATTACCAATGAGCAAAGAAACTCCCCTGAAACCTGAAACCCTACAAATTATATTAAAATACCAGTTTAATAATACACAGGTCTGAGCTTCAAAATACAAAAGGTAAAGTAACTACATTACACTACAAGTTGGGTAAACAAAAAAATGCCGTAAAACAAATAAAGTAAAATAGAGGGTACATTAAAATTATCATTAATTCACGCATGTTAAAATGCCCATAAACGGAGGGCCGCTAAGTGAGCGTGATGGGCCGTGTGTGGTCTAAGTGATTTGTGGTGCATGTTATAAGCGATGGCGGGCAATAGAGGTTTTCATAAGAAGGTCAATGAATGATAACAACATTGTAATCTTTTTTGAGGAGTCTGTCTGTGATAGGCTTTAATTTCGGTTAAATGTGCCATTTTGCAACCCTCGTCTTTGGAGTCAGGTGACAAAAAAAAATAGCGTTAATTTGTGTGAGGGCAATGGTGTTCGTTGTGGGCGATGGATGGAAATAAAATAATAACTGTTTCCCCAATAAAAGAATATAATGAATTAATTAAACATAAAGGAATTTGTAATAAAATAATAAAGGTAACATTCTTCTTGTCAAGAATAAGGTAATACGAATATTCACAAAAACACTTGTCATACATAACCACTACGCAATACAAAGCTGATTTTTGTAGTATTCGTCAAATATTTTCGGAGTTTTGCAAGCGCAGTGGTGAGCAGTGCTGTGGTGGCCCAGTTTTAACTAACTGCCCTTTTTTACGGATGGGAAATCATCAAATGACCCCTTCCGCTCTGGGTGGAGCGGAAGGTAGTGCCAGACTCTTACTGACTAAAACCCATCCGTGTTCCTTCCTTAGCCCTTTATGTTCCGGGGTAGCGGTAACCTTTTCGGACAATCCCGCACCCCCGGCAAGCTTCGGCCCTGGCAGGCCCCTTCCTTTTTGCTGACATTTCTTTGAGCTTTGAACTGAACTAACTGCCCTGACTTACGAGTAAACTAGTAGGTCGTGGGTTTGAACCGAGGCAGGTGCTTTACTTTGTGTAAATAATTTTATCACCACTGCTCTCAAAACGGTGAAGGAAAACATCGTGAGGAAACCGGCATGTCCTAGAATAAAAAATTTGAAGACATGTGACATATTCCCAACCCGGACTAGGCTTGCGTGGTAGATTGCAGCCCTCTCGAAGAGAGGAGGCCTGAGTCCCAGCTGTGGAAATATTATAAGCTGATTATGCAAGTGCGGTATCTATAGCTTTCTTTTTATAAACTGATCTCCACGTCCTCCTTTTTTCGAGAAATTATTAAGATTTCAAATTAAAACCACCAACACAAAAAATACAAACTTACCATCACCCACTTCTTGCACCACACACAACTACACTTGTTTTCCTATTAATTACTGACATAACTGGTTCTGTTTCACACCGGCAGCTAACGGGGGTAAACAATTGGAGGCTAGATCGTGACTGACAACATTAGTGGCAATCATCTTTTTTAAACAGACCACACATTTGTGGGTAAATGAAATGATATTGTTTATTCTGTGGGTAAATAACAAACAAGAATCGCCAATATTTTTGTCACTTTACTAACAATAGTTGTAAGTCAGTATTCTAATTACTAACACTGTGGATCTTAGTTATCTGAAATAAAGAATTATTATTATTATTATTAAATAGGATATTGGAATCAATTTTCCACGTCATGTTATTAAAGAACTTGAACAATTACGTATGTATTTTTTTAATCGTCATATAAACAAAACAGAATACTTTGCCATCACTCACTGACGTATCGGAAATACATGAAAACCGAGCACATCCCGAGGACAGCCGAACACATCCGAAGCGGTGTCGGTTACGGTAACAGTGGCGCGAATACAATGGTTCACCATCCAAAAAACAACCAATCCAACCCATCTCAAAAAATGCCCAACGCGCCTAAAGAAGTTTTCACTTCAAAAAAAATAAGCTAGATGAGCACCCTAATTGCGTAACACACTATCAATCGGAATCTGAAACATTTTGAAGCAAATTGCTAATCCATTGCTTCATAAGTTCGAAAAATGTTTCCGCTCAACACGTAAATAACGCAATGAATGTTGCTGAACTGTCAAAATGAAACCGATTCCAATTGATAATGTGTTACGCAATTGCCCCGCGGCACAGTGGAACGAATGTATGGGAGCGGTTGGACGTAGACATGTCCGAAAAAAAAGAGTAAAATTATGCCAAACTAATGATGCCATCTTATTCGATTACTTAATGCCTTCATAACTTGTGGTGATGAATTTCTTCATAACTCCCATATTTCGGGAGTAATTTGAGAAAATGTGAAATTTTACTATGAAAATGAGTGTATCGAGCTCTCTCCCTCCTGATTCCGGGCTTGTTTCAAGTAGCGGTCTCTAATATCGTAATGCTATTACTAAGAGCTATATTTAATACTAAGACACATAGTGCGCCAAATGTGCACTTTCTGGGATAAAAGGAAATGAAAATTTAAAAAAAAAAAACGTTTTTTCCCCATTTGTATTTACTTTAAACCGCAGACAGACTTATTAAGAGGTCTATAAATATATTATATATATACAGAAATATATATTAACAAAAATATTCACAAGAACTGATGAGAGTATGACTTTTAAGTAAGTTGATAATAAATTACCTAGTTTCATTAAAAGTACAATAAATAATTAAGATGTAAGCTCTAATTTACTAAGTTACACATTTTAAAACAATAACATCATTTAATTATCTTCGTCATCATCATCATCATCAATTAATTCAAATTCAGAATCGATGTCCGCTAAATCATTTATGTTAACAAATTCGATATCACTTTTCTCAGAATCCGTAAGCTCATAAAATTCCTTAAAAGAAGATTTTTTTACAAACTTATTTCCTTTTGGACGGATACTTGTAACAAGTGGATCAGAAGACAGTAAAAGATTGTGCATAATATCTTCATTGCATGAGATACTGCTATGCTTTCGAGAATGCCCCTCTCTATATTTTCTAAAATCTTTATTTCTAGCCTCAGATGCCTCTTCGGATAGAAAACCAATGGGCACAATTGACATGTTCTGAACTATGTCTGGCCCATGCATTAAAATTTTATGAAGTGAAGAAGGCATATAATACCATGGGTATAACTCCACGTAAAGCTTAGCAGTATCAAAGCAGAACTCTCGGAATTTAGTTACGTTGATCTTCTCTCCTGATGAAATACACTGCAAGATCACACAGATTTTTCTTAAAAGCATAGCATCTATTCCGGTCAGTTCAGCAGATTTAGTGTAGTTTTCAAAAAATCTCCTTGCCGAGTTGCCATTGTTGGTGGATCCACTGCCTTGTTTCACAACATCGAGAAGTAAGCCCGTTTCTCTTCTTACAGCCTCTTGAACTCTTTTCTTCCTGTCATCAACTTGCCTTTTTGCTATATCACCCCTTACTTGCCATGATTTTATGTCTAATTTGTAGGAAATGTGTAATAAGCATTCCATTGAGCGAATCCAAGCGTGAAGGGTGCTTAAGCCATATTTATACATGTCCTCGTTTGCGTGTTTATCTTTGATTAACTCTAAATTATTCATTTCTTTAGGACAAGCCTTGCATATGTCACACACTGAAGCTGCTGTATTGGATATAATGGAATGAATTTTACCATCAATCATTGTCAACAGCAGTTGGTGTTTGACACTAATTCCATCAGTGATGGTGGATGGAGTTAAGGCTTCAATCTCTGCTTCGATTTCAGCCATCTCTCTCTGCACATTTTCTTTGGTTTCCTTTATAAACTTAAACAATATTGGCCGGCAAAATGAAGTGGAAGATGGTCGCTCGTTTTCCTAAATTGTTACACCTTTTGAGACGAGCCGCAGTGGTACAAGACTAATCATAAAATTACTAGCAAGATCGATTTGCTCATCTTCACTCGTCCTTTGATGATAAATGCTTTGGCTAGATGATCCGTCAAAACCCCATTTGCTGGTCAATACGAGCTGTTGATTGGGATCAACAGGGGTTTCTAACGACCTAATAAGTCTTCTTGAGGTTAAATCCATCAAGGCTTGTAATTTGATTTTTGCAGAGCTCTCTGTAACTGTGAGATCTTCTTTGGCCGGATAGCACTTAATTTTTTCTTTAACCAACATGTAGTAACTCGGGTATTGAAGAGCTCCTTCTTGAGTGTTGAAATCCCGAAGAGTGTTATAGCGCCATTTCGATAAGTTCATCGATACATAAAGAGCCAATGCCTTCAAAGGGGATATTTCCCGTACCTGAATTGATTTACCTTCAATGAAGGCTTTGATTTTTGAGGCCTCTTCTGGATTCTCCGTCAAGTATTTCATAACATAAGCTGTATCGCTTTGTCCTGCCTTTTGAAGCGCCCTTTCGGCCGAAAACATAATTTCAGCGCTGCTACTGCTGCATGAAAGACTATCTTCAGTGCGTCTTCTTTTTTGCCGGTTACTAAGGTCCTCAAAAGATTTACGAGGACTAGGATGTGTACAAGTTGAAGCATCAGATTTAGCAGGAGAAATTATGGGCTCGATGACGTCACTTATATTTTCTGTAGAAGGTTCCATATTTTCATTCTGTAATTCCGGCCATTGAATTGCAGCCTGTAGCCAAATCTCATGTTTCTTCCGAAACTTATCTGTGCTTCTTCCAGACTGTGTCCATTTTGCATAAATGCGGTAGCAAAATCGACGACACCAGTCTTTTAAACTTGTTTCAGCACTTTCACATAACTGAACACAACTATTATCTTTTAAAACACTGAACAAATAGTTAAAGTCGCGTAAATCTTTATGTGCGCGTGCGCATAAAGCAACGTGAATATCAAGATTTGTATTAAAATTTGGAAAATACATTGCGAGATTAGCTTGGATACAACGAGGTGTAAATCAACACTGATTTTAAAGTTACTAATAGTGACCTATTTATATAAAATCCAGGTATCCCAGGTATCCTTTGTTAAATATTGCAAGGTAATTAGTTATTGTGATAATTAGTAAATGATGCATGCTAAATTAGTGTATTAAGAGCCATTTAGTAATTAAATAATAGCAATGTTCTTATCAGTAATCATTAGTGCATCAGTTTTATATGTAAACCTTAAGTCCCTAATTATATATCCTAATTAGCTTATATCTTCTCTAATTGGCTGCTCAGAAATGTTATTGTAATAAGGTAAACCTTTAGAAAAACGGTTTTAATCAACAAAATAAACAAAAAATAAAAAAATTGTGTTATAAAATAAACATCACTCTTTATCCCAGAAAGTGCACATTTGGCGCACTATGTGTCTTAGTATTAAATATAGCTCTTAGTATAAGCATTATGATATTAGAGACCGCTACTTGAAACAAGCCCGGAATCAGGAGGGAGAGAGCTCGATACACTCATTTTCATAGTAAAATTTCACATTTTCTCAAATTACTCCCGAAATATGGGAGTTATGAAGAAATTCATCACCACAAGTTATGAAGGCATTAAGTAATCGAATAAGATGGCATCATTAGTTTGGCATAATTTTACTCTTTTTTTTCGGACATGTCTACGTCCAACCGCTCCCATACATTCGTTCCACTGTGCGCGGGTGTAAAAAGACACTTGATCGTGATTTTTCAGTCCCTAACATTTTCCACCTTGCTCCCTGGCTATATTTTTACCACGACACGAAGGTTAAGTGTAATTACTGAAAAACAGTAAGTAGAATAACGTGTATAAAATAAAAAAGACAAATAACAAAGCCGAGTCGCTTGTACTCCCCGTCATTGTAATATTTTTTTTTTTTGTACGGGACCATACCTGGGAACGGAGATATTATTATTCCTGGGTTACGGAGATATTGAAGGTCAAAATTCCAAATTTTACTGACGTTTTTATTTACACAACTTTAAACACTCCCACGACCCCTGTACCGTTTACCCACCACCCAAAAGCACAAGGTTTTGCGTGTGTTACATTGCGCACTACCGCGCAAACATCAAATTTTCACACCAAAAATAAAAAGTAGTTTCCCAGCAATTATTGTTGTGCAATGTTACGCAGTTTGATGTAACTAAGCATTCTGTGCTTAGTTGACAGCTATGTGATGGATCTTTTTACAGCCTTCTTAATTCACATGTTTTCTCGTTGATCATTTGTCAAGTGTATTTGCTTGTATTTCTTCCCGGCAGAGCAGTCAATTACATGAGGTTTGTTATTCAACGCAGTGATTGCTCCTTCCAAAGTACATCAATTGATCTTTAGCCCTGGACCAATGTTTGCGTCCGAGTGTTTATTGTATGGAGTAGCAACTACTTGATAAAAAATCTTATTTATTCGATAGACAACACATGCCTATAATGTTCCCACTGCTGGGACACAGGCCTCCTCTCTGTGAGAGGGAGTGGTCTGTAATCTACCACGCGGGCCCAGTGCGGGTTGGTAGATGTCGTCACATGTCTTCGAATTTTTGGTTCTAGGACATGTGCCGGTTTCCTCACGATGTGTTCTACCAAAATTGTTCTTTTTCTGCGTCATGTTTACCGCAAATTAACGTAATTCTTTCTTTCTTTTCTTTTATGTATCATGAAATTCCATACTAGAGTTCTTATATAACTAACGAAGGTTTTTTGAAAATTCATCCCCTAAAGTGGTAAAATAGGGGATGAAGGTAGCTATCAAAGTTTTTGCGAATGGAAAAACCCATCGGGAGCACAGCTTGTTAAATATAAAATGTCGTAGTTTGAGCTCGGTTCTCCAATTTGGCATTTCCTATGGAGAAGCGGAAAGAAATTCCACAAAGCATTGTTAATCTTTTGGTTTCTTTGCTTTTGTGTGCTAAAACATCCTCGTAATCGAAAATACAGGGTTATTTTAAATTAGCTACCTAAACTCCATATACACGCTTTTTTGTGGTGTCATCGACCGCAATTGTAGTCGCTTGAAATATCAGTTTAGAAAATCTGTTTTTTTTTTTTTTGTAAACTTTACAGACGTGATGGGTATCGATATCTAAACACGATAAAACATAAGGAAACAGTTTTTCTCAATTCATACTTCAAGTAACAACATTAACAGCAATCAATGACCTCCTCCAAAGAAAAACATCAAATCTTAGATTTCGATACCCATCGCGTCTGCGGAGTTTAGCTCGCCAATTTACAATAACCCTGTATAAGTCAACCCTACACCATAGAAAATGAACCTCTAAGCATGCTAATTTTCTATTACAAAATTACAAGAAAACCTAAAACTAGTCTTCGTAAATGAATTCCTGAAACTGTAAGCTTCAGTGAAGATAGTTTTACCACACCCCGGACACTCCATACAACGCTCGCAAAATAATTACCTACTACCACTACATTGACAAATGACGTTTGTATACGTGTAAATGTGTGCGTGAAATCTAGTAGGGCTGGCTGGCGCAGTATTGCGTAGGCGGCGGCGCTGCCCGAACGTATGCAACAATGCAATGGGGCGCCGCGCGCCGCGACACTAGGTACTCACAGAAATCTAATTAATAACATTTCTATTGTACTACTTTTCAAGTCGAAGAACGAATAGAACGTGAAAGAAAGAGACATAACTAAGACAATAAAGAGAGAGAGAGCAATTTGGTATGTTAATATTACGGAAGTTTTAATTGTTCTAAAACGAAGAAAACTTGGAAAATAAATGAATAATAGAGAAAATTATGAAAATAAATTATCACAACACTGGCTTAACTTGTTTGTCTGTAATATACTAGCTTTTATTTTTTATGGGTTTAAAGGATATTTGAGTTGCTGTTCCTTACCTTCTTTCATGTTACGGGAACCGAAAGAAACTCCTGTCTTTATCGTTCCTCGATGAAGATAAGCATCCAAATAATGCACAATATACAACCATCGTGATTAACACAAAATATAAAACTTTAAAAAAATAATGTGTTCGTGTCAGCAGTAGGTAGCTACAGCGCTGCGGTTCTTGTGTATGCGAGCGCCATTGTTAAAGAGCAGGCGACGAACACATCGAAGTGCGGGGTGAGGTGCGGTAACTGATGTTAGTGCGGGGAAGGGAGTGGCCTTTCTGTACGCAGTACTTTAAGTATTCTGTGGTTTTACTGTGACTTACATGAACGTTTATGAGTTTGTCAAAGCATTTCCATTTGTTACAAGAGAAACCGAGTTACAATTTTACTGAATTTAATAATAAATGATTTTATTTCTGGAAATAGGTTTGTAGTTTTGTACAAATAAGTACAAACACTTTTACACGACAACCATATTTAAAAAAAAATTAGAAGAGGTCGGCGTTTTCTATTTGACTACTCTGAGTGAAACAAGCTCAGAGGTCACAGTCTCTTTTAAAATCCAGACATAATCTTGGTGAGATCATGTGAAGACCATGTAGATTGGTGTCTAAAATGGTTTTTTGAGGAAAGAACCACACAGATTGACTGGACCTGTCCAGTCTGTGTAATGGCATAGTTGTTACTGGAAAATGAATGGAGGGAGGGAAAATAATGCAGTAGTAGCTTCAGAATGTATGATGTCAACTTGCAATTGACCCACTGTAAGGCGAAGGTCTCCAGAATCAAACAGAGGGCACGAACACTGATCGCTACTTTTGCTCACTGCGTCTTTACAATTTACATATACGAACTATATTGTATTTTCCTCGCCTGTATTTCACGAAGAGTTGGGCAGAAGTGTACCTTCAATACACCCCCATTTCACCAGTTATGTTTAAGTCCCATTAATATTGAGCGAGCCTTTGGACAGCAACCGGGCCCAAGAAATTCCTGATAGAAAAAGCAGTAACACTTTTCCCGACCTGCGAATACCCAGGATTTCATGCTCAGCAGTAGCGCTTGTTTAATTGAATGGCATAGTTCTTACTGGAAGAATATTGGAGGGAGGGAAAATAATGCAGTAGCTTTAGAGTGTATGATATCAACTTGCAATTGCACCACTGCTAGACGAAGGTCGCCACAATCAAACAGAGAAGGAACGAACAAACATGTTTTCTAGCGTTTTCGTTTACCAAAAGCCACTGTCTTTTATCTCCTTACTAGCTATAGCTAAGATACCAGTTTATCCTAAACTAATAATATAAAGAGAAAAGATTTTTTATTATTATTATTATGTTTGTTTTTGTACGCTTTCACGCTAAAACGGCTGATCGGATTTGGATAAAATTTGACACATGGGTAGATCTGGATCGATCTATCATCTGAATCAGGGCATAGAATACTATTATCCCGATATTCTCACGGGTTTGACACTTATGCGGATGAAACCGCGGGGCGTAGCTAGTGTCTTATATAGTAAAAAGACTGTTTTATAAATATTCCAGTCTACCAACAACATTTAAACAGCTATTCCAGTTGGTCGTTTCCTATGGAAAAGAGCCGGCAAGAACCTCCACTGTTGCTCTTATAATCTGATCACTTCACTAAAACAAATCTAATAGGAATGCTATATCAAATACCAACTCCCAATCACTCATTAGGCCCTTTACCCCAAAAAACACCAAAAATTTCCTCTTGCCAAATTCTTTTATTTCTACGTCCCTTAGTTAGGTTACCCTAAAATAAAGGGTCCGAAGTCCGTTATTACACAGTATTACGGACAGGGCTGGTGCGGGCTGATTGTCCTATTTCTTTGTGATTCCACTTTAAATTTTTGGAAGTTTCAGGCGCAAATGTTCCAGCTTGACTTTTCCTTTTCCCGTTAGCGAGGTTCCGGAGAAATGAGATTTTTGGAGGCAAAACGGCTGGGATATACGAGGTATCTGTGGGTTAAGTTTGTACAATTAGTAAGGAAGGAAAGGAAGTTAGTTACATCTGATAAAATAAGGATACTGGCTACGTTACTTTCATGTTTATTGAAATTATTTACTTGCAAAAGTACAGAGGCGAAATTAATGTCATAGGCCTTTTCTACGTTTCTAATCGACATTTGGGGTACAAAGACATTTATGTGCTACGTGTAGGTACTTTCAATTTCAAACCTTTTTCCAGACTTGCATTGTATCAAATTATATTTCCCAACTATGTGGGGGTCGGCGTCCAGTCTAACCGGATGCTGCTGAATACCAGTCTTTACATGGAGCGACTGCCTATAATACGATACCCCTTGGTAAAACTGGTTGTCAGACTTTTGGGCTTCTGACGACCCGTAACAACTGTCAAAAATCCACGAATGACGGCCAGAACCATCGGCTTAACGTGCTTTCCTATGTCTTGGTATATAAAGATGGTCACTCATCCACGGACCAACAGCGGCAAATTGACCCGTGCGGCTTTTATTACTTAGCCACAAGCCCCTTAGTCCTGTTATTACCTAGCCACAAGCATCTTAAAAATATTTATCCCTCCAAAAATGAACCTACACAACTACCCTAACTAAACCTACCCATCAAGTCTTTAACAAGTCATCGAATTTTAATTAAAGATTCACATCTCTTCGATGCATCCTTTGCTTACATATTGCTATTTGAATTTCGCAAAGTCCCGTCCCGTCCAGTTGGGAATTCTAAAACACGATTCACAAAAATCAGGTCAACCAATGTCTAAACATATAATAATAAGTTTTTTTTTTATTGATTCATAAGCACGTGTTACAATATTTAGGTATATATACCCTGTGTCGCAGGATCCAGTCTCTTTCGACAGATAAGATAATATGTACCCAATAGGTACCCATGCTTTCTTGCGACATGTAAAAGCTATAGTATAAGCTTTTCCACGTCGCAAGAAAGCCTCGTCATCATCTAACACCACATAATTCTCAATTAACTCCCCCGGCGCGAGATAAGGCCCCATGCAGTCATGTCATATCTGCCGTCTATTATCGAGCAAAGGCCTCCCCATAGATCCCCATAATTTACCCTTGCTCCATGAGGAACTAAAAGCCGTGGAAATTTCTTTAAAAAAACAATGTGAACATACTGTGGCTTATACGTATTTTCTTCCTATACTTTGATTCGTTACTTGAAGTCATGGAATCATCCAGATACACGAATTTTCCACGAGATTTGATAAAACCCCGAAGGGAAACCATCTCATTTTAAGTTATTATTTTAAGTAAACAAGTGGTGTTTTCTTGTTTTATTAGATTTTCTGAAGTATCGTTCCATTCTCAGAATATTTACGAGCCTTTCCGTTGTAATTTCATCACATTTTCCCCAAAAACATTAATCAAAAACGTAATAGCTAATACATCAAAGCTGTTGTCTTTTACCCACAAATACACAGGCCACGAACTATATCTCGGCGTTATTAAATTCATCCATAACTTGTGGACGCCAATTATACAACGGCCTGGCGTCACTTGCTAGTAATGGCGCCCGTTCCCGCCTTTTTCGCTGTCAAAGCGGTTTTTTCGCGGGAAAATACGTACGATATTCGCCCCTCGAGTTTCTGCATTCTTGACAAAAATCTTGGCTACGGTATAAATTTTAAGTTGCCAGACCTTTTTTAAGAATTTTTTGATAAAATATTCTTTGGGAGATATTGAAGTGGGAATAGGGAAATCGGGCTACTGAGGCTCCATAAATTAATTTTAGATGTATGTAGCTACACCGGCTACATCTCTACCGCCCCGATATTTTTCCTGTTCAGTAATATTCAACTCTAATTAAAATTTCGCAATGGAGCTGTAGTGTAGCTGATGAAAATTGCCTATTAACAATAAAGCTTTCTATTACCTGAAATTAATTATTCTTACCGCCATAAATGGCAGGATCTTGCCATCTAAGTAACATTTGATGTATAATCTCTATACTTGGATATAATAATGCCATATAAGAACTGTTAGGTCACAATTAGACACGTGCTAAATGGTTTTTAAAGTTCGAACAGGTCGTACCTAATAGAGAGAGCTTAATATTAACCGTTAATTTAAGAACTTCCTTAGGGGCAATCAAGTATATTGATCCTAAGATCGCAGTACATATAACGCATGATTCGTTTTTAAGGTTCCGTACCTCAAAAGAAAAACGGAACCCTTATAAAATCACTTCGTTGTCCGCCTGTCAAGACCATTTTTCTCAGGAACGCTTGGAGTTATCAAGTTGAAATTAATATCAAATTTTCCGTCTGTCAAGACCCTTTTTATCAAGAACGCGTGAAGTTATCAAGTTGAAATTAATATCAAATACTCAGGGCTGCAATCCCTTGAAGCAGGGAAAAAATCAAACTTCTAAGTCAACGCAATCAAAAGACACGGGCGTTTATGTTCTGGAATCAAAACCTATAGGGTACTTCCCGTTGACCTAGAATCATGAAATTTGGCAAGAAGCAATGTCATGTAGCACAAGTAAAGGAAAAAATCCGAAAACCGTTTGAAATTACATTATAAAAAAAAAACTTGATAAACTATTTACATACCTACAAATTTCGCGAGCGCGAGTCCGACTCGCACTTGACCTTTTTTTTCTTTCCTTGAATTCATGTTCCTCGTACTTAGCTCTTGTTTAAATACTTTTTTACATGAATGAACAAGGAATACGACAAGTTGGCAGTTTTCGTCTATTGAAGACTTTAGCCAGAGCGAAAGATCTTAAAGATTCCAACAGATTTTTTACATGGATTGAGGACTGAAATCAGGACTCTCTCTTCAAAACTAGGTATATTCAAAAACTATAGCTAGCTGCGCCCCGCGGTTTCACCCGCATAAATGTCGATTCCGTAGGAATATCGGGACAAAAAGTAGCCTGTATGTTAATCTAGGATGTCAGCTACCTCCATACAAAATTTTATCAAAATTGGTCCAGCCGTTTGAGCGTGCAGAAGTAACAAACATATAACACACATACACACTAACTTTCGCCTTTATGATATTAGTGTGATAAATGCTTAGAGTCTGAGTTTGAGATGCTTACAATTTTTTAGCCCAAGCTTACGCCAAACACTTCTAGTTAATAATTTCACAAACACATTTTTGTTAAGGATATCAAAAAAGTTTCAGACCTAGTGGTAGTTAAAACTCAAGCGTTCCGCTTCAACTTTTTATGTTTTGAACCCTCCGTCCTTTCAGCGTGTCCTGACACATCCTTCGCATTTTCCGGTAGGTTGGGTATGTTGCAAAAATGTATATATTTTTGGAGGGTAGATGGTAATTTGTATGTTGTGAAGGTAAACTGTTGGTTTAATTTAGACATTACTACCAGCGCCCCGCGGTTTCACCCGTATAAGTCTCGATCCCGTGGGAATACCGGGATAAAAGTATCCTATGTATTAATCCTGGTTATAAACTATCTGTGTGCCTTTCATTCAAATTCATTCAGTAGTTTTTGCGTGAAATAGCAACAAACGTCCATCCATCCTCACAAACTTTCGCGCTTATAATATTAGTAGGATAGGATTACTATCCTATCCTACTAATATTATAAGTTCTTTCCTACTGGAAAGAGGATAGGATTTAACACTTTGCCCTAAACGTATTTTTCTCCAAAAAAAAAGGAAGTGCCAATAGAAATACAAATCTTACTTTCATATGAAACCAGGAATGACTGACCTAAAACAACGGAGTGTACTACGTGAGCTCGACAAATGGATGTGCGATTAACGCTTATGCGACTTAACGCTTATGCGACAAAACTGTACTGCGACTCACCATATTTCGAATGCACGCTTATGCGACACACTGAAAATCGACATCTCGCTAGTACGACATGAAGACACATTTAAAGAAAACAACGAATAACCTGAGTTAGCCACTGAAGCTATATTTTTCCTCAATGCAGCAAGCTTGATTAAGTTGTAATCAAAGAGAACCTGATTAAGAATGACCCGCTACAATCAGTCATAGGCGACAAACAATTGACTTATGTAGGTAATTCGATTCAATTATATAGAAAAGGACGTAAATAGGAAGTCATTACAAACAAGGTTGCAGGATGAAAAATATCTAATCCACAAGATTATGTAAGAGTGCACAAAATGGCGCGGATCAATGATGATACACTTTTCGACTTCTCAGCGTCACCATGATGGGTATTTGGTTCCAAAAGGTAGATTAGACCGAGGAATTTGAGAATACTTCATAACCTGCCCTAATTAAGACAAAACCTACTTCAATCCAAAAACAGACCAAAAATAAATATAGGTACGCACGGCTACATAACAAGCTATACATAACCAGTATAAGCCGACTTCTGATGGAACGAAAAACCTATACAATGCGGGGTCAGCTAAAACTGGAAATGTATAGCTTGATGTGTCGCCGTGTGTACAACGTGAATGTCAAGAAATGGGAACCATATGCACATGGAACATTAACATTATTAAGACTCTAACCGAGTATTGAGTATCTACAGCTACTCTCTAAACTGTTAGAAAGACCTAGGAAGATATCATCCATGTGAACCACTTCTGGACATTAAAATATAAAAAAAACCGGCCAAGTGCGAGTCGGACTCACCCATGAAGGGTTCCGTAGCAGCAAGTAACATAATATAAAAGTTCTTGTAGTTCGTTGTAACTTTGTGAAAGGTAAATTGCGGTTTTCGATTTATGACGTATTAAAAAAAAACTACTTACTAGATCTCGTTCAAACCAATTTTCGGTGGAAGTTTACATGGTAATGTACATTATATATATTTTTTTAATTTTATCATTCTCTTATTTTAGAAGTTAGAGGGGGGGGGGGACACATTTTACCACTTTGGAAGTGTCTCTCGCGCAAACTATTCAGTTCAGAAAAAAATGATATTAGAAACCTCAATATCATTTTTGAAGACTTATCCATAGATACCCCACACGTACAGGTTTGATGAAAAAAAAATTTTGGAGTTTCAGTTGTAAGTATGGGGAACCCCAAAATTTATTGTTTTTTTTTCTATTTTTGTGTGAAAATCTTACTGCGGTTCACAGAATACATCTACTTACCAAGTTTCAACAGTATAGTTCTTATAGTTTCGGAAAAAAGTGGCTGTGACATACGGACGGACGGACGGACAGACAGACAGACAGACATGACGAATTCATAAGGGTTCCGTTTTTTGCCATTTGGCTACGGAACCCTAAAAAGAAGTGGTGAAGACGTCAATCAAACCGGACGATGGTTTTCAATTGCAGTCTACGTTTTTCTGGAACTACTTCTACCTGCTATCACCATCTATAAAACTCCATGAGGCACAGGCTAGCCAATATGGAGGGATCTGTCACATGTGTAGTGTTACGCGAATGGATAGAATAAGAAATGAGTTCATAAGAGGAAGTCTGAAAGCGGCACCGGTGACTAAAAAGTTGTGTCGAAATCGATTGTCTTGGTACGGGCATGTGATGAGGAACATGTCATGAGGAAAGTTTTGAGTATGAAAGTCGATGGCTAAAAGAGTAAGAGAAGACCAAAGAAACGATGGATGGACTGTGTTAAATGATAAATGATTTATTTCTGTAAGTAGGTTTGTACAAACACTTTTACACGTCAATCATATTTTTTTAAAGCTAGATGAGGTCGGCGTTTCCTATCTGACTACTCTGAAAAAAAAGGCCGAAACAAACTCAGAGGTCACAGTCTCTTTTAAAGTCCAGACAAAATCTTGGTTAGATCATGTGAAGACCATGTAGATTGGTGTCTGTATGGTATTTTGAGGAAAGAACCACACAGATTGAGCGGACCTGTCCAGTCGGTGCACGCATTTGTCAAAAATCGTGCAGCTCAATTCAGAACTTGAGGAGCTCAACGATTCGACGAACAATACCAAAGAAAGGACATTTGGGTAGGCCGCGTAAATTACTTAAACTGCCAGATCATGCTTAAAACTAACTACGAAGGAAAAAAGAAGTAGAGAAAAAAGAAAATAGAAAGGGGGTGACTACCGAGACAAAGACTTACAGAGAAGCACGGAAGAAAAAAGACATGACGTTACGCCGACCGAAAAGAAATTGGATTACGGCAAGAAAATTATGACTCATGTTAATGTCTCACCTGATGGAAAGCGATGATGCAGTCGATGATAAGAGACGCTTGCCTAGAAGCAACCTATTCACTTGAAGAGACTTGAGACTTGAAGACTCACAGGTTACAGCTATCGGAAAACAGACTCCAGCAAACAGTTCCACTCCTTAGCGGGTGCTAGACATTATCAGAATATCTTATCTTTAGATAAATAGATTAGATATAGATCTATAATTAATTACAGACATAGGCAAACATGATTAGATTGATTAGATCATTTTTCATGACGTCAATGACCCATTTTGATTATCAGTTGAGCATAAATTATATATGTACATCTATAAAAAATTATAAAATTGAAGTTGTGGTGTCAAAATAACAGCTTTTTACTAAATGCATATGAAAATATATACGGTACTTAGAAGAAAAAAAACTTTTTTAATTTTTGTCTGTCTGTTTGTTCCGGCTAATCTCCGAAACGGCTGCACCGCTTTTGACAGGACTTTCACTGGCAAATAACTTGTGTTTTAGAAAAAGAATTCATACATCATTGGGTACATAAGCATAGTTATTCAAAACAACATACATATATTTAAACAACTAAAAAACCACTTTCAAGCTGCTCCAACTCCGACCTCCTTGATGACAAATGGACTTCTTACTGATATGAAGAGTACAATGAAAGGGTCTTGGGAGTCAGACCTTCAACATAAGTCGAGAAGAAGCCCAAGATACGATTTCCAAGACTTATTGATCAAGACGCAATACTTAGTAGATTCTTGTCGTATATCGCAGACACGATATCTCATCAACTGTGTTGAATTTCTGAATCAGAAACATGCGAATTTTAAGCCACGCTGAAGGTAGTCTGTCTGCTATACTAATAACAAAGCTGAAGTGTTTGTATGTTTGAACGCGATAATTTCTGGAACTACCAGTCGGATTTAAAAAAAAAATCTTTATGCATTTGATAGCACAATTCTTGAGGAAGGCTATAGGCTATTTAACGTCACGTTAGGACTTTTAGGAGCCGAGGATGAGAAAAAAAAATAGAAAGAATGCTGAGTGAAAAAGAAGTATTAGCGCAGGCAGGCGATGCGATGCTGCGGGGTGGGCCGGGGGAACGCGGACGAAGTCGCTGGCAGAAGCTAGTTATACAATAGGAAGGTCCTATAAAAAATTAAAAAGTAGCAAGTATTCGCATCTATGTACGGAGATACATTGAATACAGGACTGAACTATCCATCTCTGTCTAGCTAGATAGTGTACGAATACGAACACTGCGCCCAAAAACAATGGCATCAAAACGCAATGCACCAAACCAGACCAAAAACGCTACTAGCCAATACCAATACAAGTATCCATAGTTTTAAGGTACTTCTATATCGATATCCATACATCCATACTAATATTATAAATTCGAAAGTAACTCTGTCTGTCTGTATGTTACCTTTTCACGCCTAAACCACGGAACGGCGAAAAATAAATGTCAAAAACTTTTCAAAATGTAGGGAAATTAGAGGTATTTTTGACAGATTGAGACTGAGATCAGACTGTGAACGTTCTTAAAATTACAAGTATTGCCCCTGATCTATCGATTCGTGTGGCTGACTTAGCCACAAGCCCCTCGACTGTCTGTCTGATAATAAGAAGTACCTAAATAAATAAACCATAATCCATATAACTAACATACAATTCAAGACTTTTATTTTATCCTGTCCTTACACCAATTTATTTGAGGTCGGCGCAACATGTCTGTTTCTTCAATATTTCTCTATTAGTCGTCATCTCGGTAGTCACCCCCTTTCTAACCATATCATCATTCACACAGTCCATCCATCGTTTCTTTGGTCTTCCCCTACACTTATAGCCATCGACATTCATACTCAAAACTTTCTTCACGACATTTTCCTCATTCGTCCGTAACACATGCCCGTACCATGACAACCGATGCAATTGCAGATTATAGATAAGAATAAATTATAGATCTTATCAATTTGTCTGTTAATCTTACTAAATCTTTTTAAATTATAATCCCTTTGTTTGTTTCAAAGTAATCTTTATCCGCGATGTAATTGCCAAAAATGTAAATAAATATGAGTTTATGGAAAATTAACTTTAAATCCTACACAATAATGTTCAGTTTACACTACAACTTTAAACAGTTTTATAACTTTTTCAATAGTGCTAGACACTGAAATCTACTTAATAACAATTAAAATAACCAACACCTGAGGAGGCTCTCGTTGGGCAGCTAGATCAAGGGCTTGATTCAGAAAGCAGTACCTCTGGAGACGGCCCGCATTGTTAGGAGGTTCCTCTCTCTGGAGCCCTGACCGCTGGTAGCTTGGGCCCTGTTCCCGATACCGGTGCGCTACTATTTTTTATATTTTTAAGTTTTTATATATTTTTTATGTCCTAATATTTAAAAATATAATTTATATGTAAATAATGAAATAAAAGAATCAAAATAAAGTTGATATTTGTTTAACTTGAAATATTATTAATTTGAAACAATTCTGAATAGACTTTATATGGATTTTCTGTTTCACATAACATAGCATCACGCCTGTAATTCTAGAAGGGTGGACAGAGCTGTACCTATAGTACACCCACATGTCGCCAGTTGTGGTTAAATCCCATGTAATAGGGGACGAGCCTATTGCCATCAACCGGGTACAAATCCAGAGTCCGGGCTGCTACTGAGATATTCCAGATGAAAACACCCAATAACACTTTGCCTGACCTGAGAACCGAAGCCAGGAACTCATGCTCAGAAGTAGCGTTTGCAACCACTAGACCAACGAAGCAGTCTGTTTTAATAATCTTCAATATTATGCATTCATTTTTATCATAGTATAATATATAATTTTCTATAGTCTGTTGTGTTGTGTCCCTACAGAGGGACAATTCAGGCTAGTTCTGGAAATGATTGTTCTGCACATAATAATAACCTTTTCCCAACTATGTTGGAGTTGGCTTCCAGTCTGACCGGATGCAGCTGTATACCAGTACTTTACATGGAGCGAATGCCTATCTGACCTCCACAACCCAGTTATTGTGTGTAGTCTAACCAAGCGGTATTGTATTCAATACCGCTTGGTTAGACTGGTTGTTAGACTTCCCGGCTTCTGACGACCTGTAACGACTGTCAAAGATCCACAAAAATGACAGCCAGGACCAACAGCTTAACATGCTTTCTGAGGCACGGAGGTGTATTGGTACGCAAAGATGATCACCCATCCACGGACCAACCGCGGCAAGCGTAGCTTAACCTGCTGCCTGATCTACATGCTGTACTGGGTCACTTCTTTGTACCAGACAACTACTGCCGCAGCAGAAAGCATAGGCTGTTTGCTGTGCCTCCATGTTGCACAATTGTTTTGTCCCCAGTACCATGTATTCTGGCCGCACTTAATGGTCTCTTGGACTCGTTTGTTGGATTAACAACCAATCTGTCTGCGGAAGAATGGATGAAGATTTTGTCGGCACGTCAGAAGTACTGTGAGAGGGATTTAAGAAAGTGTTTTTTTTTTATTTTTTCTTGAAGATTTTATATTTTATGTGTACATACAAACTGTGTCTTTAATTTCTGTACTTAATTGGTTTTAAACCATTTCAATTAAAGAAATAAATAAATAAGTTTTTTTTTCTATTTATTTAATCCCTTGTGCTATATGAACAGCATAGAAACAGTCATTATTTTAAAATAGAATGATATTTATATAAAAAATATAATACTTACTTAATATAATTTGTAATTTTTATTTAAATGTCTCATGAATATGAAGCATAAATAGACAATAAAATCAATCTGCCTAGCCTTTGCCCATGTATGTTGGGGTCAGCTTCCAGTCTAACCAATTGCAGTTAATTATACCAGTACATTTTATATGAAGCATATCTGTCCTCCACAAGACCACAACTCAGTTACTAGATGATACAATACTTACAATATTAACTTTGCTTGAGCAGTTTTTGAGTTAGCTTTATATTGAAAAGTAAAAAATAAAGCAAAAATCAAAAAAGCAATCGACTTTCAAAAAAAAACACTAGGTACGAAAAGTGAAAAATAACTTTTTTTTAAGTTTTTTTTTGTAAAATCAATTCATCGAAAAACAAAAGAATGTAATTATGTATTATTTACGACAGTCAAATGGCAAATCCATGTTATCGCAAAATCCGAGCTCATAATATGGACGATTTTTATCTTAATTACAACAATACAAAATAGATTTTTATCTTAGCAACTAAATAAGTAAACATTAGGTAATAAAATCTTTATGTACTTAACTCCTTTTTTGAAGTCGGTTAATTAAAAACTCACCAACCACCGGCGAACAGGAAAAAAACAGTTTTGTGGAAATAAAAGAAAATTTTGCTAAAAACGCTCGAATTATAAATTCGTTTATTTTTTTTTTACAAATCTACGTCATTATGACACGCACTGCTGCCAACAACGCACAAGAAAATAATCGATTTAAAAAAATCGATAATCGGTGTCAACTGTCAAACAAAGAAGAAAGCACAAAAGTAGACGTGAGGCATAAATATTGGAACAGGTACGTGGATTAGGTATTTTTCGATACGAATCCGTACCTAATCCAAAGCGTCGAAGATTAGGTATGGCACAAAATATTCGTGCACAGTCTACACACAAGATATTCCAAACCTTAAAATGTGGGAGCTAAGGTTCAATTAAATCAGCACCAGCGCCAGCGCCATCTATGTAGAATACTACTAGACTAGTTAGTGCTCGAGATGTGTATGTCGTAACTAAACGTCGTCGTTAGGTGGCGTTACTTTAAGATGATACCAATCTCGAAGAAAAATAACAAAACTTTCACGACTTTTATTAAAAATAAATGTGTAGAAATCAGAAACTCGTGTAATAATATGGTTAAAATGTATGTTAATAAAATAATGATAAGGTTTCTATACATAGCACACCAATGCGCTGCACCAAGCGCACTCTAAGTATGAAGGGTAATTTTGATCACTAAAAACAACAGTATTCACGTTGACTTTAAATACCGTTTCCCTATAAAAAAACGAAATATGTTTAATCCACCGTTCCATAATATTTCAGAAACGTAACATCTATAATCCCTGCCTAATATTTTGTACCCAATCCACATACGATACATAATATCGGTAACAGGTCAGCGGCAATATTGAATAAATATTCGGATTAGGTAAATGGATTAGGTATTTTTAAATACTAGGATTAGGTGGAATAGGTATCGTTTTTACCTAATCCGACCCATGTCTACACAAAAGCCAGCAAACCACGTGGAGCGCCAAGGTCGAATTTATGTTTTCAACTTGTCAAGCGCGGCGTGTGATAAATTAATTCTACGGGCCGTTATCGTTCTACGAGTAACAAAACTTTCAACCTTATTCCGTTTGTTATAAGGTAGGTTTTTGCCTGCGCACAAAGCCCACGCATAGTCGCCAACCCAGGCAATATATCTTAGGCCGTGTACTGCCCCTGACAGTTCGTAAACAAACTGGAGCTACCGCAACAAAGGGCTACTGTCATTTTACGCTGTAAATATTAAGTTTACGCCGAATAATATTATGCATGCATCAAAATATGCTACCAGTAATGTCTATTTCATCGAACGCTCACCGATTATTGACTCCAATACACCCAAAGAACAGTATTTAAATGCACTTACCAGAAGAAATCAACACAAGGTTGAGTAACGCAGAGTCATCTGTGGTAAATCTTGCACATATCGATCAGCCTTGCAGTTCTCAAAAACACTGACGGGAGGAAAAAAAAGAACGAAGAGGTTAGCACCAAATTTCGTCAACTAGCCGTCTATCACTCGTCACTGTTGTAGTAAATAGAGTTTTTATTGCTAACCGACGCGTAACGAGTCAGAAAACGTAGTCTGGTCGTTAAATGATTCACTATCAAAATAAAAATAATCCGGCAGACGCTGCGTCGACGACCGCGCCACTGTCTGTCTGCCGTGCTGTCAATATTCGTCAAAACGAAAATGGCGACACCCTCGACGGAATACGATCAGCACCGGCCTGCCTGCTATACCTATCTCTCTCTGACACGAACGAGTGACAAGGACGGATTATAGACGTGTTGTCTTCGGCTCGACCGGACTGATTTGTGATGTCACGCCCAGCGGCGTAACGTTTTGCGTAATTACACGTTCATGAACGCTTGTAAACTTGTTTTAATAACGTTAATTTACGGTCGTTTCGTATATGAGGTCGCCAGATGAAAGTGTCGGCTGATAGATAGATTAATTACAGTGGAAAGCGAGATATTTTTTTTGTAATACGTCTTTGCGCATGCTAGGCCCATCCCACTACTCAATATCTGTCGTACGAGCGCCTCCTACTTCTTCTTATTTTATTCAGTACTGTTTTTTTGGATGTTCATCTCGACTGCATTAATACGATGCGAAAGCAGTCGCAATGCAGTTTGATTAATAATAGAGTTGAGTCTATAAATTTCTTTGTCTCCATACGTAATTGAGTTACGTTGAGTTGTAAAATTCCATTTTTTGTCGAACGCTTGCTTACTGAATATGTGCATCGTGTTTATAAATTTTAATTGACTATTGTTCTGTTTTATTTTTGTACGATGTTAAAATGCAATGAGCACATGTCGTTGTACTCCTGATTTTAATTTCAATGCAATGCTATTAGCATTTACATTCTTTTATAAGGAACATAATAGGTTTAGGGTTTACATATAGGTTTGAAAAACCTCCTTGAAATTGCAATAAGTGAAGTTGATTCAATTAAATTGATAGTGAAAGGTTAACCTATGATTAAATATGTTGTGACTCAATGATTGTGCATTAAATTGTAAGCCGTGAGTGATTACGGAATATTAACACTATCAAAAGATAAGATAATTATTGAAATAATTGACAATCACGACAGATTGTGACTATAAAAACAACTGTCATCATTAAAGCATCAAACCAAATCTGACACTGACAGACAGGACAGACGACAGTCAACATAATGTATTAAAGATTGATTAACCTTCGACCTTGACCTAAAATCGATTTAACCGAATCGAGTTGAACTCGATCTGTGCTTTTCCTTATCCTTATTTTAAGATAGTACTGTTTTTTTTTGTTCACTTTCATACTTTTAGTTGCCATCACAGAAAAGTCAGATTTATTAAAAAAAAAATATTGTACTTATTTTTTTATTTAAAGAACAACAAACACTGCTTCACAGTGGATTTATTTAATTAGTAAAGAAACAAAAAAATGTATTTGACACATTTTTGATATCAAGTATGTACACGAACATACACCTTTTATTTTAAGGCTGTCCACCCAGGCTATAATGTCAAAATCCTATGATTTGAAAACCGAATCTCGCAACTTCCGTCCGTTGCTCTTTGAAAAGTTTTCTATCACGCGAGCAACAAATTGTATTTTGGATATCATTATTATTTGAAAAGTTTATATTAAATAATCATAATGTCTGAAAAAGCTCATTGTTCCCGTTTGTCGTCGTACAAAAATGCTGGACATGGAACGACGGTAAGTTAAGTATTTCGTTTCTTTGTTCTAAAATCGAATCATGTTCCATTTTGTATAAAACACGTTTTATTTTCATTTGTTTTGATATAAATGTAAATTATTTCGATTCAATTTGCAGTCAGTTGTTTTTTATTCATATTATGTTTTAAATAAAACAAAAACAGTTGATTTTTGTTCAAAAAAAACAACATACCTTCAACTTCCTAAAAATCTGTTCAAAACTGTTTTATAATTCATTTTTTTATTGCTTAGACTTCAATTTTAGTGTAAAATATTGAAGAAACAGCATAATGTAAGTAGGAAATGTTGCCAAATCACTCATATCGTGTTAACATGCTTGCTAATTAAATATTCTTTTACATTCAATGTTCTATCATTCAATATTTGAAATCCCGTCATAATATTGATGATCAGGGTGCACTATCACTTCCTATGCAACCTTCCTTAACTATTTGAGTATGATTATTATTAAACCAGGATAGCTAGTAGAGAATTTGCAGAGATGAGTAAAAGTATTAGTTGAGGCCCTTAAGTTCTGAGTTGAGTGGCATGATTACTGACAACTGTGTGCACTGACTGGACAGATCCACTCAATCTGTGTGATTCTTTCCTCAAAAGACCATTTCAGACACCAATCTACCATGATCCAACCAAGATTATGTCTGGACTTTAAAAGAGACTGTGATCGGTCAGTGGGGCGACTTGAGTTTGTTACGGCCTTTCTTCTCAGAGTAGTTAGATAGGAAACGCAGTTCTCACTTAGGTTTTAAAATATGATTAATGTGTGTAAAAGTGTTTGTACAAATCTACTTACAGAAATAAAATTATTTACCTTTAATCAATCTTTTACTATCTAATGGTCAAGGGCCAGATATTACTTACTACTGGTATCTTAGTTGGTTTCACAATAGAGTAGGTATGTTGTAAAATTTCAAGCCAACTCATACAGTATTTTGGTCAACAGCTAAATTCAGATTAGACAGTAGTTTTGCAGATCAAGTCATCATCTGCCTAGCCTTTTCCCAACTATGTTGGGGTCGGCTTCCAGTCTAACCGGATGCAGCTGAATACCAGTATTTTACATGGAGTGACAGCCTATCTGACCTCGACAACCCAGTTGCTGGGTAATACGTCACCCCTTGGTAAGACTGGTTCAGACTTTCGTGCTTCTGACTACCCTTGACGACTGTCAAAGATCCACGAATGACAGCCGGGACCAACAGCTTAACATGCTTTCCAAGGCACGGAGGGGTCTCGGTATGTCAAGATGGTCACCCATCCACAGACCAACCGCGGCAAGCGTAGCTTAACCTGATCGATCCACCTGTGCGGCTGTTATCTTTGTTTTTGCAGATCAAGTATAGATTGTTAATTTAGTCTTACTAAAATCACACCAAAAAAGTATAGAATTTAGAGTGATACTATTGGAAATTGTCCATTAAAAATAACCCACATTAAATATTGTAGACGTATTCTTGAGTGGAGACCACAAGTCTGCAAACGTGAGGTAGGACGCCCTCAGGTTAGGTGGACCGACGATCTTCGCAGGATGGCTGGTAGCAGCTGGCTGAGAGCCGCCTATAATTGAGTTGAATGGCATGCAATAGGAGAGACCTATTCTTTTTTCCTTTTTGGCAATTGAGCCGATGTCGACTATTCTGCCAGTGTCGGTGTCGCGTATAGACGGCAGCGCAGCAGCGGGCCGTCGACTTTATACTCTGTGGTAGGTCTACAGATTCTGTTAGTAGCTGTAAAAAAACGAGGACAAGGGTTAGTACCATAGAAATGTAAAAAACAGGTTAGTACAGCATAAATATTCTAAAGTAGGGTACAGCACAAAAACATTTATTTACACAATGAGAGACCTATGTCCTGCAGTTGACTGCTGTAGGCTGATGAAATATTGTAAACTATAATAAATATAATCTCCTACAGGATCTACGCCGCAAGCGTGCTGAGCTCAGCGTGACTCTCCGCAAGCAGGCTCGTGATGAACAGCTCCTGAAGAGAAGGGCACTGTCTCCAGACGCAGGAGAGGAAGTTCATGAGAATGAGAAGATTTATACTCCTGAAGAGATTGTGCAAGGTAATCTAGAAGTCACCTGCTTGTATAAGGCGGTACCCCGACCAAATAACTTTGAGCATTCGCGACAGAGACAGAGCGACACGATTTCGTACGAAAGGGATGCAGCGTACCCTGCGCACGCCCCTTTATCATAAAACTCACAAATTTTTTGGAATTATTTTAATAAAAAAAGAATAGCGATTTTTTTAAATAAATTAAAACATGGATTATTTAGATTTTTAAATTATCTATCCATTGTTGAAATCGTCAAATTAACGTCAACTTTAGCAAAAGATGAATGCAATCAATAATTTTAGTCACTTTTTTAAAAGGAGATTTTAATTGTATTAGCAAAATATAAAAACAAATAGTAACGGGCAATGTGATGATAGGATGTCGAACATTAATAATGTGTTTTCAGATGTAGTTTATTTCTCATAATTATTGAGTTAATAACAGTGGCGTGCATTGGTTTTCAGAATAGGTGGGCACTAGGCTGGGTCTAGTCTAGGCAAACGGGAGTGACCGTTCAAATCAGAATCAGAAAAAAAGTGAGGTAAAAAGTGTGGTTATTTGAGTAGGCATGCCTACTTAAGGGTTATAAATTGCGAAGGTCGAACGTCATGGTATTACGCGTGAGACGTACGTATTTTTAATTTTGTCGTATTAACTTGAACGAGTAAAGACCAATGACAATGTGCGAATAGTACGGGAGCCGAGTAGGCCGTTCGGCGACTGCCTACTGCCGCGCATGTTTCTATGAAGATTTTGTTTTTGTTAGGTATGATAATTTAGTGAGTTTCTTAATTGTGGGGCACACGCACTAAAATGTAATTGACAGGCTTATGTTGATACCTATATTGAGGTAGGCACTGCTTATATGCCTATATGCAATGCACGCCACTGGTTAATAACCTCTGAATAGCGAAGAAAAACGCGGTTTTGGTCGGGGTGCCGCCTTAAACTCACACCTTCTTTCCATGGTGACATGAAGAAGGCAGAAACTACAGAGACAGAAATTTAATTCCAATTATAATTTATTTTGATTAAATATCAATTTATTCTTTTCGCTAATTATCATATTATCATAATATACACAAACAGACTTAAAATAATAATAGTATGGAAAAAAAAAAGCGACTGCCTATCTGAACTCCACAACCCAGTTACTGGGTAATACAATACCCCTTGGTAAGACTGGTTGTCAGACTTTCGGGCTTCTGACTGTCAAAGATCCACGAATGACAGCCGGGACCAACAGTTTAACGTGCTTTCCGAGGCACAGAGGTGTCTCGGTGTGTAAAGTTAGTCAGTGGCGTGCACAGAGATTTCAAACAGCGTATGCACAAAACAAAAATCTTACCAGTTTCAGCTTATTGTACCTACCCTACCTTCCTGACTCTTACCGCAGGCACGTATCCGCTATAGTTCCAAACATAATTTTTATCTTGATTAGTAAACAAAATGCAAGGGAAACAATACAATGTGTTTGTGTGTACACAGCCAGTTAGCCAGCACTACTTATCATAAAACTTTTTGTGAAAATATCGAGTAGTATTACCTTTTCTTTTAGATAAATTTAACCCGGGGGCCTTCCCTTTGCAATCAATTTAACTTTTTCCTCAAAATGTAACGTCGATAACGCGGCCGATTATAATTTATTAAAACACACATCGCCAGCACAGGTCTCACAGGTATAAATTTCCATTTTTTACAATAAACTTACTAAATAAATAATTACTCGACAGTCAATCACTTGCGCCAAGAAAACAAAAATAAATAAATTCATTTATTTCAAGACTCGACATAAATTGATAAAAAACATAATAAATAAATTAAATAAAATCAAATTTAAAAAAAAAAAACAAAAACAACAAAAAGCGAAAAACTGCAATTTTTACGTTACAAACTATTACGAACAATCCGACTAAAAAAAGTCGACCCTCTTCAATCAACAATTAAACGGTGCTTTTACGGGTTCTCAATTCGGACGGTTTGCAATGTAAGCTATGCTTCCAAAACTCCAACACACGCATATATTTTCACGCACACAGTCACACTTTTGCTGTGTACTACACGAGATGCGTTGTATGGTATGAAGAATAAGCAAGGCGTAGTACTGCTTTTGCTCACGGGAGCGCTGCCTGCGCGTTGCGTGGCGGCGGATGTTCGCCGCTCCAACGAGTTAGTTCCAAAAAAAAATTAATAGATGGCGCGTAAGCTAAATTACCATGATTTTTTAAATTATAGTTATTTATCATTTAGAGGGGCATGTATGTATGTATGGGACTAGTGACTACAGGGTATGCAGAGCTTATTTGCATGTATGGCACTGAAGTTAGTCACCCAACCACACCAACCGCGGCAAGTGTGGCTTAACCTGATCGATCGACCTGTGCGGCTGTTGTGTGATTATTTTTAGCCTGAATAAAATAAAAACAAAAGGTGTTCATGGAAATGTTATAAATGTAATGCTGTATCAATATTGAATGTAGTCAGTTGGTAAAATAAAAAAAAACCGGCCAAGTGCGAGTTGGACGCGCACACGTACGCACACGCGCGTACATGTACGCGGTTACGTACCACAAGGCGGCAAAAAAATCACGTCCGTTGTATGGGAGCCCCCCCTTAAATACATATTTTATTTAATCTGTCAAGCTCCGCTAATGAGACGCAATTGATTTTCTATTGTTTCGTCGCCAATGGGCGACGCGCGCCGCTTGACCGGTTAATTATAATTATTTATTTTTAAAGTGATTATACAACTTACTAAATATTCTGTGAATATTTCAAGCGTCTACCTGTTGCCGTTATTAATCTCGAGCAAATAACGGCAAAAACATGTAGGACCTACCAGTGTATTCATATTACCATCTCGTATACCATGTTTTATGCAAATAAAATATTATTATTATTAAATATCACGTTTGTCGTATGCGAAATACACCATCTGTGAAAATTTCAACTGTCTAGCTATCACGGTTCATGAGATACAGCCTGGAGACAGACAGACAGACAGTGGAGTCTTAGTAATAGGGTCCCGTTATTGCCCTTTGGGTACGGAGCCCTAAAAGGTATCTCATCTATCAACACTTAATGTCATATCCCTTCGACCCTCAACAGGACTCCTCACCGATGACCTAATGAAAATGACGACATACGCCCGCGCAGCTCGTCGCATGCTCTCCAGGGAGCAGAACCCGCCTATATCTCCCATGGTCAGCGCCGGAATCATCAAGCCTTTGGTGAATGCCCTGGACAGAGATGACTGGTAAGAAGAACATCCTTGGGAACCCAATACGCTTTGAAATGGGCATCTAGCTTCAACTTTCTGAATGACGAACTCCTTTGACAATACAAGTGTTTTAATTGAAATGAGAGCAGCCTTTAGTGTATACTACAGAAAGTCGTACGAACGTATTATAAACGCGAAAATTTGTGAGGTTGGAAGGATGATTTTACTCTTTCATGCAAGAACCACTGAACGAATTTAAATGGGCACACATACAGGGTGTTGCGGAAAGGGTATATCAATACAAACGGGTTGAAGAGTGTATCTGGTCTAGAATCTCTGTACAAAATTTCAGCTCAAAAGCAGTAACTTTGAAAATGCTTAATATTTTTTTATTTCGATAGTTTATTAAATTGAAATCATAACAAATGTGTCACCGCACTACGAGGGTCATTATCCATTATCTGTAGTGTGTCTGTGCGCCTAGTACACGCACATCACGCCGCCGCGCGCCAGTGCAGCGCCGTGATGTCGAAATAAAAAAATTTAAGCATTTTCAAAGTTAATGCTTTTGAGCTGAAATTTTGTACAGAGATTCTAGACCAGATACACTCTTCAACCCGTTTGTATTGATATACCCTTTCCGTAACATCCTGTATAGTTTATAACCAGGATTAGGCTTAGGATAGTTTTTATCCTGCACTCTAATTGCGTAACACACTATCAATAGGAATCTGAATCATTTTGAAGCAAATTGCTAATCCATTGCTTCATAAGTTCGAAAAATGTGTCTGCTCAACACGTAAGTAACGCAATGTATGTTGTTGAACTGTCAAAATGAAACAGATTCCGATTGATAATGTGTTACGCAATTGCCCTGCTGATATTCTCACGGGATTGAGACTTACAATATGCGGGTGAAACCGCGGGGCGCTGCTAGTATTATTGTAAGTTTGTAACTCAAATTCACACAATAATTTTATTTAAATTACAGCGCTGATCTCCAATTTGAAGCCGCCTGGGCCCTCACCAATATTGCTTCAGGAACCCATGAACACACCATGGCTGTTGTTGATGTAAGTCAAGAAGTTATTTCTTCATTTTACCTGTTATTGTATTATAGAGGTATGAGGAACAGGGTGTAAAGTTCACTCATCCTCCATAGACAAGGGAGGATCCTTCGACCAGTCAAGTGTTGTGTCTGGCGGGCAACTGCCCAATGATTCACGTCGGGCCGTTGTATCTTATGCTAGTTATGCGGTAAACTCTGCTTGCGAGATGCAGGATTTTGCGTGACGTCAGTATTACGCGATGGTCGCATGTGACGTTGCAGATACCGCTACAGTATCACTGCAGGAGCCAAGAGCTTATTCGTACAGAAAAGGAATTAGCATTGGCCATTACATTTTTATTGACTTACCTACTCACTGTGTTGGAACCTTCGATAGCGTGGTTGGAGAAGGTTGTAAATAAAAAAGGAGGAGTGGGAGGAGTGTGGTGATGGGATGCGAGAGCTCAGTGATTCGTTAACTTGTGACAACTATCACCCCTCCCGCACCGCGCAGCTACCTCAGGCAACGTCTCAGGTAAGCGGTCCGCTTATAGACTGTGCTTATATGATCATGCTAATGTATGGTTCTTTCTCCCACCCAGGGCGGAGCAATCCCAAAGCTAGTAGCCCTCCTGGCTCGCGGCGGCGTGGTCGGCGAACAAAGCGCGTGGGCGCTCGGCAACATCGCGGGCGACGGGCCGGAGACGCGCGACACCGTGCTGGCACACGGCGCGCTCGCCGTGCTGCTGCCGCTGTGCACGCTCAGCACGCCCCCAGGGCAGCTCCGGACCGCGGTCTGGACTTACAGCAATTTCTGCAGGTAAAACTAGCTTCTGGATGTGTGAAGGACAAAACGGCTCGAAGTGGCAGTGCTTCGGGAAGGCTTTTATGTCTAGCAGTGGACATCTTTCGGCTGAAATGATGAATTAAATAATGAAAGTTAATATTTTGTTACAGAAATAAGAACCCACTGGTGAGGTTCGACTATGTGGCCCCCGCTTTGCCGTACATATCAGATTTGTTGGTGATCACCGACCAAGATGTTTTGGGTAAGCAAGTATCCTACCCCCTACCTACTTTTGGGATTGGCTGCCCGGTCTCGTGGTCGCAAGCGCGACTGCTGAGCTGGTCCTGGGTTCGATTCCCGGGTCGGGTTAAGTGTTATTGAGTTTTTCCATTAGGAATTTCTTAAACAGCCCGGAGCTTGGAAGTTGGACGTGTGATACCCGCGTGACTCGGTGCGCACGTTAAGCCGTGTGTCCTGCGCCTGACCTCTCTCCGGTCGTGTCGGATTGCCGTGCCATCGGGGTTTGAGAGTGAGGGAGTGCACCTGTGTCTGCGCGCACTCACCTGCACTATATCTCCCGCGCCGAAGGCTAGTCTCCGTTGAGATTGACCGCCGTGGCCGAAATATGGTCTTAAGGACTGTATTTACTTTTGGGCTTCGATGCTGATCGATAAAAAGGAGACGCAAAATAAGCTAGCTTAGCTAAGGACCCGCGAGGATGTCGGAAAAAATCCCACGAGAACGTATTACCAGGATTTAAAGTACCTATAATGTATTAATCCAGGTTATAAACTATCTGTGTGCCACGCCAAAGCATCATCTGTGTAGCCTTTTCCCAACTATTTTGGGGATCTTCCAGTCTAACCGGATGCAGCTGAATACCTAAGTAATTTACATGGAGCGACTGCCTATTTGACCTCCACAACCCAGTTATTGGGTAATACGATACTTGGTAAGACTGGTTGTCAGATTTTCGGGCTACTGTCGACCCGTAACGACTGTCAAAGATCCACGAATGACAGCCGGGACCAATGGCTTAACGTGCTTTCCGTGGCACGGATGGGTCTTGGTATGTAAAGATGGTCACCTATCTACGGACCAACCGCGGCAAGGGTAGCTTAACCTGATCGATCGACCCGTGCGGCTGTTATTACTTAGCCACAAAGCACTGACGAAAAATGTCTTCGTTAAGGGGTCTACAATCATGTGCTAAATTCATGGTTATAGTTTGTGCGTCGACATCGCTGCCACCCTGTATTTGTACCAGTGGCGTGCATTGGTTTTCAGAATAGGTAGGCACTACGCCGGGTCTAGTCTAGGCAAACGCGGTCACTAATCAGAAAAAAAGTGAGCTCAAAAGTGTGGTTATTTGAGTAGGCATTGCTACTTAAGGGTGATAAATTGCGAAGGTCGAACGTCATGGTGTTACGCGTGACACATACGTATTTTCAATTTTGTCGTATTAACTTGAACGAGTAAAGACCAATGACAAAGTGCGAATAGTACGGGAGCCGAGTAGGCCGTCCGGCGACTGCCTACTGCCGCGCATGTTTGTATGAAGATTTTGTTTTTTGTTAGGTATGATAATTTAGTGAGTTTCTTAATTGTGGGGCACACACACTAAAATATAATTGACAGGCTTATGTTGATATATCGAGGTAGGCACTGCCTATATGCAATGCACGCCACTGATTTGTACTTAATACAGTTTGAAAAATTGTTAACTTAAACCACTGTATTCCTTGTACTCAACAAAATATCTTGATAATGTTAAAAAAAGGACTTTTTTTTCTTTACCGTTCTAGCCGACGCATGCTGGGCCCTATCCTACCTAACCGACGGACCGAACGAGCGCATAGAAGCAGTACAAATGACCCCTCGACTGCTCCCTCGCGTGGTCAGTCTACTCGACCACAAGTCTGCCGCAGTACGAACACCCGCATTGAGAGCTATTGGCAACATGCTCACCGGCTCCGATGAACAGGTAACTAACATCTATAAAATCCTACTGTGTCAGCTTCCAGTCTTACCAGATGCAGCTGTGTTTTACATGGAGAGACTGCCTATCTGACTTCCACAACCCAGTTACTAAATAACACTTGGTAAGACTCTATGGCTTTCACCGCAAGACTGGTTGTCAGACCCGTAACGACTGTCTAGGATCTGTGCCAGGACTCACGGCGTTACGTGCTTTCCGAGGCACGGAGAGGTCTCGGTAGGTAGGGTGACCCATCCAAAGACTGACCATCATATTTTATATTCTGTTTTTCTTACAATCCTTAAATAATTATGTATAATATTGGGTTTTTCTCTCCCCAGACCGACCGCTGCCTCGACGCCGGCTGCCTCGACCACATCATAACCCTCCTGCGCTGCGGCAAGCCCTCCCTCATGAAGGAAGCCGCCTGGGCAGTCAGCAACATCCTCGCGGGCACGCAGGCGCAGATACAACGCGCCATCGACGCCGACGTGCTGCAACATCTCTTGCATGTGCTCGCTACTGAGGACATCAAGTAAGTGAAGATGTGGCGCCATCTACATCGCCACATGCGAACTATGCATTACACTGACGTCACGCAAAATCCTGCATCGCGCAAGCAGAGTTTACCGCGCAACTAGCTTATATACAACATCCCGACATCAATCGTCGGGTACTTGCAAACTAGACACGACACCCGTCTAGTCGGAGGATCCTCCCTTTTCTGTGGAGGATGAGTGAACTTTACTCTATGTTCCTCATACCTCGCCCCGGGGGTGGGACGAGACGGGTGTCGCACGCGGCGGCGTCTTTAAATCCATTTGATTTTCCCATCACTAAATAGTGCTTGTGACGTCATAGTAGGTAGTCAAAAAATTGCACGCTTGGTTTTCATACAGATCGTGATGCTTGCGTTATCTAGGTCTATCTATATCTGTGATCTAGAGTGTGTAATAAACATTTCTAACCGATCAATTTCCCACCCACAGATGCCAAAAGGAAGCAGCCTGGGCGATCACAAACCTCTGTCTAGGCGGTACTCCAGAACAGCTAGACTCTCTCATCTCAGCCGGTTTCCTGGAGCCCTACTGCCAACTACTTGCCGCACCTGACCATAGAGCTATCTCTGTTGTGTTAGATGGACTTACCAACTTACTGCAGGTAAGCATAATCCATACTAATATTATAAATTCGAAAGTAACTCTGTCTGACTGTATGTTACCTTTTCACGCCTAAACCGCTGAACCGATATAGAGATAGTTTGAGTCCCGGGAAAGGACATAGGATACTTTTTATCCCGATATTCCCACGGGATCGAGACTTATGCTTGTGAAACCGCGGGGCGCAGCTAGTATAATTATATATTTAAAACTACCTTCTGCCCGCGACTTCGTCCGCGTGAAATTCACCCTCCCCCCATTCACCCTCTTAGGTGTGGAATTTCGAAAAACCATTTCTTAGTGGATACAGAACACACCTCCCAAAGTTCATGTCTGTAGGACCAGCGGTTTAGGCTGTGCATTGATATATCAGTCAGTCAGGTCTTTGAATTTTATATACAAGGTGTAACAGAATTAACGCAAGTCCTGAAAGTACTTTGTTCATAATTGACTACTGAATCGATTTCAGTAACTTTTGATGTAAGTATTTTTTTCAAAAATTATGTATTTTATTATACTGACTGCTGATTGAGCCAAAGAAAATTAAATCTTATTTCAAGGTAATAAGACTCAATTTTAAATGCATAAAGTAATACTAGAATCAACACGATTTTCTTTATAACATTAGTTAGCTTAAAAAAAAAAAGTTTTGGTCATTGTATTATGCTTTTAACTCAATAGTCTAATTGGGGTGTATGAGGTCTTGCGTTAATTATGTTACATATTGTATACTTAATCTATTTATATTATTACAGGCGGCGGTCAAATATGGTCAAGTGGATGCTCTCTGCCTGAGACTGGAAGAAATAGGCGCTCTGGACCAGTTTGAAGCCCTTCAGCACCATGAAAATGAACAGGTAACACATCTATTATACTAATAACTAGCTTTTTTCCATACTATGTTGGGGTCGGCTTTCAGTCTAGCCAGATGCAGCTGAATACCAGTATTTTTTCATGGAGCGACTGCCTATCTGACCTCCACAACCCAGTCACTGGGTAATACGATACCCCTTGGTAAGACTGGTTGTCAGACTTTCTTTCGCTTCTGACTACCCGTAACGACTGTCAAAGATACACAAATGACAGCCGATATCAACGGCTTAACGTGCTTTCCGAGGCACAGAGGGGTCTCGGTATGTAAGGATGGTCACCCATCCACAGACCAACCGCGGCAAGCATAGCTTAACCTGATCGATCGACCTGTGGAGCTGTTATTATTTAGCCACGGGGGTGACTACTGCGATGACGAATAAAAGTATTGAAGCAGACATTCTGCGTCGACGCTAAATAAATTGGGAGAAGAGCAGGAATTAATGCAAGCTAGCCTTGAAATTGCAAATTTATTTCATAGTCTTTCAGAAACCAAGTGTTTGATCCATATTACCAATCCATACTATAATATTATAAATGCGAAAGTGTGTCTGTCTGATACCTCTTCACGCCTAAACCGCTGAACCGATTTAGATGGGTATAGAGATAGTTTCGAGTCCCGGGAAAGGACATAGGATAGTTTTTATCTCGATATTCCCACGGGAAACTTCGGGTGAAACCGCGGGGCGCTGCTAGTACTATAATACTTACTAAATAGTAATTTCTCATTGTTTTCCACAGATATACAAAAAAGTGCTTCACATCTTGGACAACTATTTCGCGGAGAATGAAGACGCGAACGCGCAGCCGACCCAAACCAAAGATGAATATCAATTCGGGACGTCAGACAACCCGAATATCAACTTTTAGTCACTTAAATATCAACTTAGCATCAAATTATCATACTTAGATTTCAATATCATCTTTCTGGTAAACATCTGCCGAACCTTTTCCCGACTTTGTTAGGATTTATCCGATAGTTTCATAATGGGATCCCTTCTTTTCGCGTAATGTTCTATTTCCTAATATACTTTGGCATAACTATTTTGGTATAATTTGTTTTGTCATAATGATATATTGCCATATTTTTATTGGCATACAGTTTATGTTGGTATAATTATCTTGAAGGCTAATTTGTTTTGGCATAAATTTAATTCGCATAATACTAAACGACGTCAGGGGCACCCCGAAGTTTGGTTTGGTTAGGTTCCTTTAAACCCTGCAGACAGAAATAGGATCCCCGCGCGTCGACCTGACGTCGTTAGAAATAAAACGAGCATGCTAAATTTATGCTTTAGAATGTTATGCTTAATCATAGAATAGAATACTCTTTATTATGTACACCATATAAATTACAGGCATAAATATAGAAAACTTTACAACTTTACATTATTATGATTAGAGAAATCATGCTTAAAAAAATTATGCGAAAATATAATTAGGAGAAACAAAAGTATGCCAAGTTATATTAGGTCTTAAAATTTTATGCAAATGGATAGGGAACCTTTCAAAATACTCCTTTGTACAGACGCCAGCTCATCAAGCTACTACAATCTGTCAATTTTTTTTAATAGATTTTCAACTTATCACTAAAGCACAAGGTTCAAAGTTGATTGGGAAAAGTTGACAGTTTCGGGTTGCTCATTTACTGTCGTATTTTCGTGTCTACACTGTAGAAATCAGGCTGGCCCTGATGATTTAGATAAGGATGCTTTCGTTGGTGAGAATACCCTGATTTTAAGGCTTAAATTAGTGAAATTTTTACTAATAGACGAAACACAAAGGCTGAATAATCATTTAGGGACCAATTCTTAGGTATAAGGTTACAATTTCTGTTAAAAATATTGTTTTATTCCTATCCATTTGTTACTAAAAGTCTGATAAGTAAATCCGGTGTCAAATCTCATGTCAACTGTTGCGATTGGTTGCTGAAATAAAAACGACCTAGACGTGATATTTGATCATTTGTGAATTCATATACAGTGGTCTCCAAAAGTTAGTTGATATTTTCCCACATGATGCCACAAAATTATTTAAAATATAAAAAAAATGATGTGGGGCCGCGGAACCTCCGGCAGGAACGATGTTCAAAATGAAAATCCAAGATGGCGGCTGCGAAAAATTCAAAATGAAAAAAAAAATTTGCCGTCATCTTTGATTTTCATTTTGATCTCACTATCGGCTTCAGGACCCTCGAAAACCATGAAAACGACACCCATGACGAAAATTTTCGAAAATCTAGGATTTTCATTTTGATCTCACTATTGGCGCCCCCGAAAACTATCTCTCTCTTTTACGAGACGATTTCTATCAGTTTACTCCTACCGCAAGCTCCGTAAAAGAACTTCGTTCCAAAAATAATCAAGTATTCCAGGATTATTTTTTATGATAAGTCAAAGGTAGTTTAGGATTAGTCGATAACAACGTTATAGCAGTTCAAGCATTTGGATTACAAGAATTTAAATCATAATATGGAAGTGAAAAAATGACAACCAACTTTGATGGCCACTATACATTAACGCCTTTACTAATAAACGTTGTATAGCGTCTGTATAGTTACACAACGCTATGTCTTCTTATTTCGAAAGTCAAATTACTGACCATTGAAAGAGAGAAATCGGTGTGTAAGGGTCGGGACATATTGATCGACGGCCTTTCGTAGTTCCCTGATTGAGGAGCACACATCCTCTCTTTTATACTTCTTGTATGGACAAACCGTTTAACCGTCGATTGCCGCCGGAGCGCGTTCCTCGCTCGATGCGAAAGGATGCCTACGTCATTCCTCACTTTGCTCTTTTTGTATGGACGCCGTCGATCGAATGTGTCCCGAGTTCCCGACCCTAATAATTTTCATCTGATATAATACGTTTATTAGTAAGGGGGTAAGCATAGCTACTCGAAGTAGGTTAGAAGGTGCAAGTTCATTGTAGCATGTATGCCTTAAGCAATTCGTTAAAATACGTGGAAATCAGGCTTTATTTGTATTTTTTGAGATTTTTATTTGTCATGTACAAAAGAAACTGTTGAACTTATTAAAATCAATTTGCTTTGAAAAGCTTCACATCAATCGAGTGTATCAGAACTGAAATTATAATAATTGTTGTAAGTTTTTTTATGATAAATGTGTTATTTTTCGTACTTTTTGGTTTCATTTATAATAAGAAACTAGATACCCACCCTGTGAAAATTCCCGATCAGTAACACGGATCGGGAATTAAAACGTTCATTCACAGTGTGGACGGATACCCCTTGGTAAGACTGATTGTCAGACTTTCAGGGTTCTGACTACCCTTTACGACTGTCAAAGATCCACGAATGACAACCGGTGCTTTCCGAGGCACGACATGATGAAATTAAAAGCAATATAGGGAGTTTTAGCAGATGTTTATTACAAAATGAAAGTTTACATATGAAATAAATGAAGTTGAGAGATTTACATGTTTGGTTTACAGATCAAAATTTGTTTCTACGCTCATTTACGATGAATGTTGACAAAATTGAATGATATAACATAACACTATGCATGTTATACCTGAAGAAACAGGCAGAGGTGTGCCTAAATAGTTTCACCAGTTAAACAAAGTCCCATGTAACAGGGGGCGAGTCTATTGCCATCAACCGGGCATGGGCTGCTGAAAAATTCCAGATGAAAAAATCCAATAACACTGCCTGACCAGGGATTCGAACCCAGAACCTCATGTTCAACAGTAGCGCTTGCAGCCACTAAACCAACAGGAAAAGTTAATCGGTAACGGACTGCAATAGGCAAAGACATTTTTCGTGTTACAGGGACAATGTTATAATGAAAATTAAAAGATGTTGTATAAATGTAACTTATTTCTGCTGGAATTTATTACATTCTTATGATATTAATTATCTTAATTCTAGATGTAGGTATGCTAAGTTAATCTACTTGGAGGTCTCTTTGAGTTTTTCGAGTTGCTGCCTGAAATAGAAAAACAAAATTGATGTTAGTTTATATTAAAAATATTAGAAAATAAAACGGACCAACAGTGGATTATAGCGGGGACCAAAAACCGGGCAAGTTCGAGTCGGACTCACAAACGAAGGGTTCCGTACCACAGGGCAAAAAACATAGAAAAAAAAAATCTTGTATGGAGCCTCTTTAAATTTTTAACATTTTATTTTTATTATTATAGTGGCAATAGAAATACACTCCGATTTCAACTGTCTATTACATTTCTTGAGATACAGCCCACTGACAGACAGACAGACGGATGGAACAGCGGAGGCTTAGTAGTAGGGTCTCGTTGGCACCCTTTGGTATGGAACCCTAAAAACATAAATAAAAGACTTCACAACATAATTATTATAAACTTCAATTGCTCAGTATGTTAACCATACAGCAATGGTTCAGGTATTGACCATGAAACCTCTGGGTGAAAGAATATTTTATTCTAAACTGCCCAGTGGTTGCCACATACAGGGCAAAGTACTTCGGTAACCCAGGTACCCTACGTGAGACGGTCAGTAACATCAAGGCATTGCTGGCCTTCCTTGAGGAGCTGAGGTGGATCGAATAATCGATTTTCCCACCTGTACGCAAAATACACGCATAGATGTGGAGTTGCGAACAAGTCTGTATTACCCACTACTTAAGATTATATTATTGACTTTGAATCAAAGGGTTCTTCAATACATAATAACTATTAGATCATCTGGCTAGCCTTTTCCCAACTATGTTAGGGTCGGCTAACAGTTTAAATGGATGCAACTGAATAGTATTTGGTCAGCGGGTCGTCTTAGGGGAGGAGTTCAGTATTTTACATGAAGCGACTGCCTATCTGACCTCCACAATTCCATTGAAACATAGGTTGTACTAAATGCTCAATATTATTATACAAGCTGAGTTTGCTCATAAGGTCTGCTTTTTCTTTTGAGCAGTAGTAATTATGTTTGGCCTTTCTAAGGTCACTCCTCAAGTATATTTCATTGCAAAACACAGAAACTGACTGATGGTGAAGGGCTCAAAAATATTGTTTTCAAACAGAATCAAAATTTTGACGTCATAATGAAAACCAAACAAAACTAACCTCAACTGTTGGTTGAAATCGTCTTGTACGATGTCATCCTCCCAGTTGTCTTCCCAAACAGACACATCCTCATCATCAGCATCCTCTGTTCCCCAGTCTAGAAAGAAAATAGCATAAAAATAAGGTAAAATTCGAGAAAATATCTCAAAATCTTTGTATGAAATTTTAGTAGCTGGAATACTTACTTTCAGCGGGAAATTCTTCGAATTCATCGTCTTCTTCGAGGAGACCGAGGTCAACTTTCTGTTTGTCTGCCATTTTAGAATTAAGTTCAATGTATTTCACAAGAAAATTGAGAATAAATTGTTTATTTGGTTTGCCGTCGATGCAAAACTGCAAGTTGGATTTGACAAGTCACGATGGTAGTGTTGCCAGGTTGTGATAATAAAATTCCTTGGTCAGGGGTAAATTTTATTACGCTTGGCAATAATTGGAACTTTGAATAAAGGTCTTTCCACATGCATCAGGGAGGTGACAGGGCCGTGGCACACTCAGGGCTGACACTGAAGCTCCATCGCGTCGCCGCGTGCCGTCCCGAACACGGACGTGTGTGAACTAGTTCATATACTTATAATGATTTTTTTCACCGATTATTGAGCCCGTGACGGAGCACTTTCCTTCCATGTCGTGGACACAGCCCTAATATGTGTGGATAGACCTTAAGTAGAAAATATTTTTCACAACTCTGTGATGATCCTCCGAGTCAGGGGCATAACATAGCACTACGCCTACATTCTCGGAAGGGCTAGGCAGGCAGAGACGCACCTATAGTAGACCCACATTTCACCAATAGGTTATTTTGTATGTTTAGGTTGTGCCTTTTTAACAAATACTCCTGCGAAATAATTGCGTAACACACTATCAGTATCAATGGGTTTCATTTTGAAAGTTCAACAACATGCATTGCGTTATTTACGTTGTTGAGCAGAAAATGTTTTCGAACATATGAAGCAATGGATTAGCAATACCCTTCGAAATGGTTCAGAGTGAGATTGATAGTGTGTTACGCAATTAGGGTGCTGTAGCTCTGAAGCTAGGGTTTCTTCGTGTTAAGTCAAATAAACAAACCACTAATATATTTTTCACACATTTATTTATTTTATCTTAAAAATAGTCATTGAATACATACCACTTGATACTCCCGCTGGGTTAACAAGTTCAAATCAAGTCTTATTCAAAAAAATATATCACAAATTATCACATAATAATGAAAAATCAGACTAAAAAATGACTTGCGATAATAATACATAATAAATTCTTATTTTTTTTTTTACAAAAAATTCCAGTGAAGTTCATCAAATAAATTATAAAAAATAAATTCAGAAATAATTACTTTTTTGACAAAATGATTTGTTTCTTTTAAAAACAAATAAATTGAGATTTTTTTAAACTAAATCAATACGATTGATTATGTAGCGATATCATTAAACGTATGATATTTATTATGGAGATAATATGATAATACATATTATTATTATTTTATTAAAATATGGATACAACAACACAAACGACTAAGAGAAAAATATTTAACAATACGAGTTGTTCGTATTGAGATGCCTACAAAATTATAATTCGATACAAAGAATCATAAAAAATCGAATCAATATTATATTCATAATGTACTTATATCAAAATAAAATTACACTGGCCATACCAGACATAATTTGACAATACATCAGCCAAAACATCAAATCTATCTTCAAATCAATTAACCGACCTCGCTGACAATCAAAATCACCCATTTATTAGGGAGATTAAAATCAACTGGCAACACCAAAAACATCTTCATAAAAAAAGATGAAGGCTAAAGAATTTTCATCTTCAGCCTGAAGTAAAACCTTAAAAATACCAAAACTCTTTTTAACGACAGTTAAAAAGTAAATACTGGTGCAGAATTTTGGGTAACTCAATATCCTGCACCACATCAACCAGGGTAGTCTTGAAATATCTCCTCAAAAATATCCTGGTTTGGGCAAGCAAGGAAATAGGAGTTTTAGCACGATGGATTAAGGCTTCTTTCTGAATGGCGGTGACGGTGTTGTTCCTCTTAATCATGCAGAGATCGAAGGCTTCAGCTGCCTCTAGAAGGAGATAGAAGATGTGTTGGTACTCTTCTGACGTGACGTTCTGGAGGTGGTTCAAGATACCGTCAGGGTCACGGAACTGAGTTTTCATGATGACCTGTAATAAAAAAAAGATTGAAGTAATTGAAATAGGTAAATGGTTTGAGTTAGGATCAAAATATATTTCTTTGGATGGGTTTCCGGTCGAAAGCAAGACAATTTGGCTAGTCTTGTAAGTATAGATGCCAGCACATCAAGCTACCCGAAGCTGTCAAGTTTTCCCAATCAACCTTGAACCTTATGAACTGTCAAGTTTTCCCAATCAACTTTGAACCTTATCTATACTCGAGCGATAAAGTTGAAAATCTATTAAAGAGACAGATTTTAGTAGCTTGATGTGCTTGGCTTCTGGTACACACATATAAACAGACAAAAGTGGAACGGAGCACATAAAATAACATCACGCCTTGTTGCTCCGAAGGGTTGAGCAGAGGTGTACCTTTAGTACACCCACATTTCGCCAGGTATGTTTAAGTCTCATGTAAAAGGGGACGAGCCTATTGCCATTAACCGGACACAAATCCAGACTCCGGGCAAATTCCAGTTAGAACAACTCAATAGGTATTTTTTTATTGCTGAATTGGCCCTCTCTTGCCCTCAATCACGCCTGATTGAAAGCGATGTATGAAGTCTATGATGGAACGAGCGTGCCCCGAAGATGCCTAAAGCACTGGAACTCCCACGCATCGACGAAACACAGCAGGCTGCTTGACGCCGGACTCCGGTGGGAGGGTGGTCGCTAACCAGGCGGGCGTTAGCCCTACCACCGCAAGGGAAGAATTGGCCAGTCAAATAAGGTGTTGGGTGTGACTGTCCAGGATGCCAAGTGCTCGGTTCAGTTGAGTAACTGGCGGGACAAACTGCGCTGAACGAGGAGGCTTCTTCATGCAGCCCAAACTAATACTGCCCGATCTGGGAATCGAACCTAAACGGAAACGAAATAAATAGGTATAAAATATCTACTAACCCTGGCGCCATATCTCAGCAACAACGCCACAATCTCAGCGCTAGGCTCCGGGTTACTCGCGAGGTACTCTGCTAAAGCCGGACGGAGCTGCGTAGCGTCTTCGTCGTTGTACACCTTCAGGTTTGGGTCTGCTCCACTTTCTAGGAGAATCTGTGAAGTGCAGGAAAGATTTTGTAAGGATCTATTCTTGAATAACTTAGGTAACAAATCTGCATTTGAGGTATTGCTAATTGGGGTCATCATCGTCAGTTTAAAGAAGTCTATACAGGATGAAATTTTAATCACCGTTATCCTCTTAAGAGGTCATTGTACTCATAATTATTTATTTATTTATCCATTTACTTCAGGCATCAAGGCCCATATAAAACACATACAATACAATATTAATACAGGGTGTTACGGAAAGGGTATATCAATACAAACGGGTTGAAGAGTGTATCTGGTCTAGAATCTCTGTACAAAATTTCAGCTCAAAAGCATTAACTTTGAAAATGCTTAAATTTTTTTATTTCGACATCACGGCGCTGCACTGGCGCGCGGCGGCGTGATGTGCGTGTACTAGGCGCACAGACACACTACAGATAATGGATAATGACCCTCGTAGTGCGGTGACACGTTTGTTATGATTTCAATTGAATAAACTATCGAAATAAAAAAATATTAAGCATTTTCAAAGTTACTGCTTTTGAGCTGAACTTAAAAATACTATAAATACATACAACATTATAATTAGGTACACTAAAAAACTAACTAAACACGAAGTGTCTGCGTCGTGTTTCGCTGACTGGTGTCATGTAGCCGGCCACGAAACCGGCGGTACACAACACCCTTCGGTCAGAACTCTTCCTTGAGGAACTTCTCGAGATGATGTGTCGGTCGGAACACGCGCTACGAACGACTTGAAGTTCGTGTTGTGGCATTAATGTTCGCTTATCTCGTCAAAATGTAGGGAACAGCTGATTTTTTTTTCACGATTTCATGTTTGGTGCCATAGTAAAAGTTGTTCATAATGATGAGTAAGAGGAAAACGGTGATTAAAATTTCAACCTGTATAGGACAATCCGTCTCCATTAAACTCTATTGTATAGTTTACTGTCTATTTTTACCTACCTATCATAATATTTCTGTATTTAAGACGTTTCTACTGATACTTACTTGAACAATTTCTTTCCTGTTGGTAATGTTGTCGGAGCAAGCGACGTGCAGCGGCGACCCGATCACCGAGCTTGATGCGTTCACTTGAGCACCTGAAGGAATAAGATTTTGGCTTGTTAGAGCTGATTTTTGATATGGTCTCACTCCAGAAGGTAAAGGCCGATAGGATTTGCCAAAAACCTCGGGGGTGTTCGATATGTATACAGATAGCGCCATCCACGAAGACGCGCCCCACTCTTCTTCCTAATCGCTTACAGAACAAGTGTGCAACATTCCGCTAGTGTTTTTGTTTTTTGATATACACTAATAAGTACTTACTGTTAGTAATTACTGTAAGTAATTAACTAGCGATAACCACCAGCAGTACCGTCTTTACCATAAGGGCACACGGGGCCCGTGCCCAGGGCCCTCTATCCCACGGAGGCCCCGGTAGGCAGATATTACAACGCTTACCTACATTCAAAAGCGCAATTTCATGATTCTAGGATCATGAAATTTGGCAACAAGCAATGTCATGTAGCACAAGTAAAGGAAAAAATCTGAAAACCGTAATTTTGAAGTTACATACCTACAAATTTGTACGGTCTGACTCGCATTTGACCGGTCTTTTTTACTTTCCAAAGGGAACCCAAATTCTTGTGTGCCCAAGGGCCCCGGCCTGCCCTAAGACGGCGTTGACCACCAGCGGTTAGTAAGAAGAGTGGGGTGCGTCTTCGCGGATGTCACTATCTATAACGTCTTCATCGCCGTAACACGTAAGTCATAGCACAGCTCTAGTAGATCTGGGCCGTTTTACTTGATGAATTCCATGCGGTGTCGGTTGCGCAGAAGAGTGATGGCCGCCCTAACGGCCGCAATGACGGCTTTCTATGCTGCTACGTAATTATGGCAGAAAATGTGAGATTTAACCGACAAAGAAGAGATAGGTCTTTCCCTAAGGACCTCTTTGTAGGTCATAACTCAGCAAGGAGTACCGTATTACCCAGTAATTGGGTTGTAAAGATCGGATAGTCTCACTCCCATGTCAAATACCGGTATTCAGCTGCGTCCGGTTAGACTGGAAGACGACCCTAACATCGTACGTTGGGAAAATGCTTGGCAGATCAGGGTCTTACCGGCAGACAGCAGCATCTGCAGCATGGACACGTCACCCTTCAGTATCGCCAGGTCCAATGGGCTCGGCTTACTGAGCTCGGGACACTCATAGTTGACGCGAGCGCCTTGTTTGATCATCAGGTTCACTACATCTGGGTTGCCTGGAAGAAAAATTGAAGGTAGGGTAGAAAAGTCTTTCGAGGTAGTGGAAATTTTAGAAGAATGGTTTTCTAGTCAGCTTAAGGCATATATTCCTTTAACCAGCAGAAGTGTAGAGGTACACTTTCACAGCTTAGAGTACTCTAGAACGTGAAAATATGAATACAATGACTCTTCTTCTTCGAACGGTTCCTCATTACTGAGCATCTGCATACCTATTCACAAACACTCGATACGCTTCCTTATCGTATCGAACATTAATCATTGTTATCGTAGGCGTCTTCTAAACGCTGTTCACAAGTCCAAAACCCGATAATTATGTCAGTTTAAATCAAATAGATGCCCGCTATTCTTCCAATAGCTATTTGCTGTTGAGGACAAGTCAAATCAGGTTATCGAAACGTCAGGTTTTCGATACGATAGCCTGTCTGGTTCTGTATGGTTCTGAATCAGGGCTCTGGTCACTGGACCCCTCTGCTTCCATCGACTCCAGTCCAAAGTTGCCATCACCAATCACCACCTGCTAAAATATGCTTGAGGACGTAGCTTCTTACTTATAATAATATATTCATATAAAATGATTGACCGTAGACGTAAAGCATTGCGTTAGTTGGTTGATTGAAATAGGAAGCGATATCATTCTTAATTCGAGTCTGCATTATCCTTGGAGTCAGATTAAAAAAAGTGCCACCAAAACCATTGTGGTTGTCAGCAGTATAATGGTAGATATACAGGGTGTCGCGTAAATAGTGGTCCACCGTTAGGGATTCGATATACCAGATAAATTTCTATAACATATTACAATTTTAACCATTTTAGTAGGACATTTTTTTTTTAAACGCTCCTGAATTTGCATGATAATTATGTTAAAAATTAGGGTTAAAATAGAGAAGAACTAACTTTTTCTTCAAAAGCTTTAAGCATAATTTTACACGTTAACTCTAGTACATACATACATAACATAATCAGCCTATAATGTTCCCACTGCTGGGACACAGGCCTCCTCTCTGTGAGAGGGATTGGGCCGTAATCTACCACGCGGGCTCAGTGCGGATTGGTAGATATAGCTCTAGTATTCAGCAGTAATTAACAGAAATCAAAATGAAAATGTTTTTTTGTTGAAAATACAACCAAATTTGTAACAAAGGGCAGAAATTTCGTAAATAAAAAAATATATATTTTCGGAACCCTTGAATAAAAATGATTAAAATTGTAATATGTTATAGTAAATTATCTGGTATATCGAATCCTTAACGGTGGATCACTAATTTACGCCACAGCTCTGTATAGTGCCTCCATGTATAAGCCTTTTTATAAACATATGCTTGTTGGGGTAGTAGAATATTTGCTTATTTAATACTTTAAGCATATGTAGTTTCTACCAGTCAACCTTTGGGTGATGCAGAGACAAACAGTGGTAGATGTTCAGTAGCTGCAAATTCTTAGTATCGATAGAATGCAGAAGTTAGCTCATAAATATATTTATTTTGGTCTTCATATCCTAATATTACAGCTCAAAATATCCTTACCACTTAAAACGGCGTAGTGCATGACCGTCCTGTAATCGTTCCTCGCGTCAGCCATCGCGTTGACGTCAGCTCCGAAGCTGATGAGCAGCAGCACGGCATCCATACCCTGGACAGTAAGCTATCATTATAAATAAGCGGATTTGCAGCTCTAAGGGACACTATATCTTTGCCACCCCTTGATTTGGATGAAAAGAAAAGATGTTTAAAATTATTGCGGTTTCACCCGCATAATTTTTAATCCCGTGAGAATATCGGGATAAAAACTATCGTATGTCCTTTCCCGGGACTTAAGCTATCTCTATACCAAATTTCTTCTAAATCGGTTCAGCGGTTTAAGCGTAAAGAGGTAACAGGCAGACAGACACACTTTTGCATTTATAATATTAAGTACCTATGGATTTTGATAACTACATTATTCAGGGTGATACGGTTAAGATGAACTAACTATTTACTGTTATTAAAAGCCTGTGATGTTCCACCGCAGGGCAAAGGCCTCCCTACTCTCTTTCCAATTCTCTCTGTTCAAAGTTGCTAAGGACCAGTTCTTGTTGAAGGAGTCCAGCTCAACCCGCCATTTCCATCTGGGCCTGCCACAATGGGGACCCACTGTGTCGTAAGTTTGGCCTTGGCCGTCTGACATGCGGCAGATCTGTCCAGCCCAATTTCATTAGCGTGGCAGCTTTCCAAGTGACATCAGTTATATTTGTGATGGAACGGATGTCGTATTCCTAACCCGGAACTAAAATGAATTATCACACTAATATTATAAAGGCGAAAGTTTGTGAGCGTGTGTGTGTTTATATGCTTGTTACTTCTTCACGCTCAAACGGCTGGACCAATTTTGATAAAATTTTGTGTGGAGGTAGCTGACACCCTGGATTAACATATAGGCTAATTTTATCCCGATATTCTCACGTGATCAACATTTACGCGGGTGAAACCGCGGGGCGCAGCTAGTACATTTATAATCTACTTTGAAATATCTATTTTTCTACACGTTACCTTTCTCTGTCTCGCAGCTTTCATAAGAGGAGTTAAGCCAGCTCTGTCCCTCGAATCAGGATTGGCTCCAAACGTCAGAAGCAGCTCCAAGTACTCAGGATCGGAGACCAGGTTGATCTCTGCGCCGAAAAAGTAACGCTTGTTGGGGTCCGCTCCATGTTCGAGGAGAAGACGGGCCACTTCCTGTAAATAGGAATGGAAATAATAAAAACTTCCCGTGACCCAAGGGCTGGCTTTTACCTTGGCCAAAGGCTAAGCATTGCCATACAACGTGGCAATGCCGCCAGTCTCTTGGGTACATTACCAGTCGACAGCGATGCGGATGAATTTTTCGACGCTATATTTTAGTTTTTGTATAGTTTTAGTTAAGTTAGGTTTTAATTTTGTTATTTTTGTTAATTAAGTTTTTAAATATCATTTGAATAAAGTAACATAAAAATTTAAAATTTAAAAATCCCCCGACTCAAACAAAAACCCCTAAAAACTAAAATAATAATATATGTATATTGCAGGAAATATTTTGATCCAAGCGTCCTCACGTCGGGGGACGGCTAATGAACCATTGCTGGATATAGGCCTCCCCCAGACTGCGCCACAACACCCTGTCCTCCGTCTTCCGCATCCAGTCTACCCCAGCCACCTTCTTTAGGTCGTCCATCCCCAGCTTGGGGGGAGTCCCACACTACGCTTGCCGCAGTGGCGTGCATTGCATATAGGCATATAAGCAGTGCCTTCCTCGATATATCAACATAAGCCTGTCAATTACATTTTAGTGTGTGTGCCCCACAATTAAGAAACTCACTAAATTATCATACCTAAAAAAAAACAAAATCTTCATACAAACACGCGGCAGTAGGCAGTCGCCAGACGGCCTACTCGGCTCCCGTACTATTCGCACATTGTCACTCGTTCAAGTTAATACGACAAAATTAAAAATACGTACGTCTCACGCGTAATACCATGACGTTCGACCTTCGCAATTTATCACCCTTAAGTAGGCATGCCTACTCAAATAACCACACTTTGGACCTCATTTTTTTTTTCTGATTAGGTTAGTGACCTAGTGCCTACCTATTCTGAAAACCAATGCAGGCCACTGCATCCAGTCTACCCCAGCCACCTTCTATAGGTCGTTCCATCCCCAGCTAGGGGGGCGTCCCACACTATGCTTAAGCCGATTAAGGTTCACTTACATAATGTTTATTCCTGATCGCCAGCCTGAGTGGTTCATCACACAACGTAGTCCTGGGGAACTCTTCACCAGTATCAGGTCTATAATCTACTGCCGCTCCGCTTTCAAGTAGTAACTTCACCAGCTCGGTATATCTGAAGGAAAAAAAATGTGAAGATTAGTAAATCATCGAGGTAAACAGTTTATTTGCTTTTGAATATCCTGAATTCACAAAAATAATAAAATTAAAACCTAGTGGTCCGAGTGCTCGTGGTCTTTTTAAGGAAATTTCAAAACGGCTGGTTGACACTTCCCATGACCCAAGGGCTGGCTTTTACCTTGGCCAAAGGCTAAGCATTGCCATACAACGTGGTAATGCCGCCAGTCTCTTGGGTACATTACCAGTAGACAGCGATGCGGATGAATTTTTCGACGCTATATTTTAGTTCGAGGTAAACTAAATCAAAAGAAAGGGTTTTAAAGTGAAAACTATTTTAGACGCGCTGGGCATTTTTTGAGATGGGAAAAAACCATTGAATTCGCGCCACTGTACCGTAACCGACACCGCTTCGGATGTGTTCGACTGTCCTCGGGATGTACTCGGTTTTAATGTATATCCGATATGCCAGGGAGTGATGGCAAAGTATTCTGTTTGTGTTTTTTGTTTTCACTTCTGTCGGCACTCCCGGAGTGCCACTGTTTTTTTTTTTATTAATGTGAAATGGCGTTTTATAACGTTTGTTTTTGACTAATCTTTAATATTCAGGTACTTTTATTAGCTTGATTTATAATTAATAAATAATTTTCGAAGTTGAGTTTGACTATATCTCTACATGTAAAAAGCTTTTAGCAAGATCTAAGCAATATCTACCTCAGTATCGTATGGTTTGATCCGTATAATATAGATTTTTGATGAATATTGGATACTAGCTTCTGCTTGCGACTTCGTCCGTGTGAATTTTTTTGTTCCTCAGTCTCACCCCGGTCGCATCGGCTGCCAATAATCTTGATAGCGAGCCATAATGCCATATAGGCAGGAGTGCTGGCTGTGTGACTCGCCGCTCAAAAGCTCGAGGAAGTTATAGATGACGTCACGCTGAACGAGTTGCAGGTAGGCTCCGCTGACATTCATACTCGGGGTCGCCAGTATAGAGGTATGAGGAACAGGGTGTAAAGTTCACTCATCCTCCATAGAAAAGGGAGGATCCTCCGACCAGACGGGTGTTGTGTCTGGTGAGCTACTGCCCGACCATTGATGTCGGGACGTTGTATGTTATGCTAGTTGCGCGGTAAACTCTGCTTGCACGATGCAGGATTTTGCATGACGTCAGTGTGATATGTAGTTCGCATGTGGCGATGTAGATGGCGCCACATACTTGTTAATAAAAAATATCATAGACTTCACTGACCCATGCTCGGCAGCAAGATGCAACGCGCTATATCCGCAGTCATCCCTGGCGTTGACATCACATCCTCGTACCACCAGCAGCCTGGTAGCCTCTAGGTACCGCTGCCAGATCGCGTAGTGGAGAGGACGAAGACCTTGAGTTACTGGCTCGTTTACCTGTAATAGTAAAAAAATACTTTAAAATATTTGGGAGATTTATATATAAGGTCAACTTTTATCAAGTACAAAAATTTTAAGGACAGATTCAATAACTAAAGATAGACATTTTACAAAAAAAATAATAAATTTCTATACGCTAGTTTCCAAGAAAAACACCAAAAACCATTTTGTTTAAAAATTCAAATAACAACAACCTGTGTATTAATGGCTAACGTACTCTAGGCAGATAACAATGGTTGCGCCTGCACATGTGCGGCGGCCAGCGTGTCCCCCCCTTGCTGCACCCGCTGCACCCCGCCTTGCGCGGCTGGCATTCAGAGCTGGAGATTGTCTTTCAGTTCGCCAAAATCAAGTTACCGAATTGTGTGTTGTCTGTGCGAAAATTTTCGAAATCCCGTATCGGTATTCATCCCGAGAATACATGAATATGGCTATGTGCTATCACGACGCAGGTGAAATAATGTTGCGGGCACACGAACTGTACGCCCAGAGGTTTGGACGAGTGGTCAATATTCGCACCATTCTTCGAGCCGTGCAGCGCTTCAGAGAGAGTGAGAACTTCCAGGCTCGTCTTATTGACTCGGGGAGGCCACGACACCCAGTGCAGCTTGAAGAGGAGGTGCTGGATTTCTTTCACCGGCACCCAGTGGCGAGCGCTGGAGACGCTGCCCATGTGTTTGGCGTAAGCCAGAATTACGTGTAGCAGCTCCTGCGCAGTGAAGGTTACCATCCCTTCCATTTCACTCGGGTCCAGGAGTTGCTGCCTGAGGATTACGCGCCTGTGGGGTAGGGCCAAAGACCTAGTGTATGGGAACGACGGTCATACAATCCGTACAGTGGAAGAATTACGTGCGCGAATTGTGAGTGCATTTAACGTGATGTCCAGTGACCATCAAGTGCTTACTGAAGTGCGGAGGCATTGTCTCGATCGCGCTAGACAGTGTGTGCGACAACAAGCAATTGATTTGATATGTGTAAATAACTAGTAAATTGTGTAAACAAGTGTAAATCTGTTAATGAATTTTGACTATTTTTAACATGCCAAGTTAATGCAAAAAGTTAGGTAAGTTGTTAACATTTTTACATTAATTCAATACTAAAAAAAATAACAAACTGTATTAAATTGTTAGTCCAAAGCCTGAAAAAGTGTGATGGAAAATTAAAATACGATAGATTAGCGCAAAGGTTAAAATCGTTGCTTAACATGTGTCACAGTCTTAGTCAATGCAGTCCGAGCGATGACGTAATACCTGGTTAAATGACCCTGGGTTTTTTGGGGGTGCAGACCCGAACAACTGAGTCGGTATACAGTATGCTTTTTAAAATATTGTAATTTTTGTGTTAGAAAAACTGAAAAATAAAACTAGCGTGATTATTTGAAATAAAATGTTAGGGCCGTATTTCTATCGTATAGATAGACGATCTGTTTAAATTTTTGTACTTGATAAAAGTTGACCTTATATATTATAGATTAGAACATTAAACTTTTAGTAAGGACGGAGAAACGAGGAAAATGTCGTGAGGGAAGTATTGAGTATAAATGTCAATGGCTATAAGAGTAGGGGAAGACCAAAGAAGCGATGTTTTTGTTCACCGTTTCGAGAGCAGTGGTGATGAAATAATTTGTACAAAGTAAAGCGCCTGTCTGTGTTCGAACCTACGACTAGTAAGTCGCGGCCGTTACCACTGGGCCACCACTGTTCTCTTTTATTACTATTGATAGATTCTTTTAAGTTTTTTTTATTACTATTGATAGGTTCACGTATGCACATTATCTCACTCGATGGTAAGCGATGATGGGGTTGACGACGGAGCTCGCTTGCCTACAAGTGACCTTTGTACCTCTCAACTTGAAAGCACCCAGGCTTTAAGCTTACCTTAGCACCACAAGCCAGTAGTATTCGGATCTCGTCTAGCGGTACCATCCTGATGATGGAGTCTGCGAGCTCCCGCTGCATGGACTTGCCTAGCGCCACTTCCGAAGGCATTGTCACTGGAACAAATATCATTCACATAAACTGACTGTTCAACATCTCCAAGTAATTTTTCAACTTCCACGTGGCTTTGAGTGTCATCGAACATAAAAGGCGACTTCTGGATCCTAATAAAGTTTTTCATCATTAAATGAAAGCAAATCTTGCGTTGTCTTGATTGGTGGACTCAAATAACAACAACCAACTCTATGACCAAAATACTCGTAATAACAACAAATGGCTATTTATTATGTTGTTACGAGATTTATTTTAAAAATAGAAAAATAAATATAAAATAAAAACTTAGAATTATGAAAATACACAATCATTTAAATTCGGTGGTTCCTAAAGATTATAGACCAGTGGCGTTAGTTCTTTATCCGTAGATATTATAATAAGGTCCTGCCCCTAGTCTTAAACTAGAGTTGTTGATCGGATACCACCAAATACCAAACGGGTCACAAAATTATAAACAGATAGCACCGTCATTGTCTAACTACGTCACGTCATTATCACCAGGCATGGCTAATTTATTTATTAAAACTTTATGCACAAGTAAAAAAAAAATAATACTGTACGAAGGCGGACTTAATGCCTGAGGCATTTTCTACCAGTCAACCTTAAATCTTTTGCCAATGCTAATCGTTTGCTAATGATAACACTATTATTATCAAAACGCAGAAGAATCCTATTGCCTGTCGCCCTAATAAACGATATCTTTAGTAGATTATTACAACAAATTGCAGACACCACAGAGTTCACATATTCCCACTAAGTATCGAAAAACTACTAACTTATGAACGTAGGCGGCATCTTCCTCAAAAGTGACCGCACTTTATTTCCAACCACAATATCCCAACTCTTCCTTGAAGTAGTAAATACTAAAATCACTTTCAGTACTTTTACAAACACAACACCATCCAAGAGAGAACAAATTCCAACTGCAAGATATGAATGTCACACCACTGCAGTAAAAAAAAACACTTGGCAAGGAACACTAAATAATTTCACTTTCTAAGCATCGACTTAGAAACGTACTCTCTCCTCGAAAGACAAATCAAGACTGACTCCTTTATGTAGTTATTATACTCTTTGGACTGACATCCAATTTCTCCTAATGGCACTTCAATATATAAAATCACATGGCTTGTCAAAACAATATATTCGTAAATAGAGAGGCAATATATTACGTAGATTTCGACCCGTGGCACGTACTGACAGTCAACAAGGTGTTAATAAATGATGTGTTGATGCCAACATCGTTTTATCGTTTTATGGGGACGAAAACTGCGTATGGAGACGAGTTTTTACCGCCTTCGATTAGTTACATGGAGCACAACTGGGTTGTTGTGCTCCATGATTAGTTACGACGAAATTTTGTAGATGAGATTTGCACTCAATTCAACCGGCCATGGCGGCAATCGCAACGGAGACTAGCCTTCGGCGTGGGAGATATTATACTGCATAAGCGTGTGCGTAGACACAGGTGCACTCTTTCCTCCCTCACTCTCAAAGTTCGATGAGACGACACGCAGTCCGATACGACCGAAGAGAGATCAGGCGCAGGACCAACGGATTAACATGCTTTCCGAGGCACGCTATCACACCGACAACTTCCAAACTCCGGGCTGTTACTAAGAAATCCCTAATGGAGAAACCTAATAAGAAAGAAAGAAAGAAAAAAAGTTTATTTGGACAGAGCAATACATAGCAAACACACAGCAATAACACTTTGCCCGACCAGCCCCCTTATTCACAAACACTCGATATGCTTCCGTATCGTATCGAACATTAATCATTGTTATCGTAGGAGTCTTCTCAACGCTGTTCACAAGTCCAAAACCCGAAAATTTTGTCAGTTTAAATCAAATAAACGCCCGCTATTCTTCCAACAGCTATTTGCTGTTGAGGGGAAGTCAAATCAGGTTATCGAAATGTCAGGTTTTCGATACGATAGCCTGTCGTATGGTTGTGAATCAGGGCTCTGAAAATCAAACGCAGTCGCATTTGCGGACCTCGAGACCAACGGGGTAGGCACAAGTCAAGGCGAAGTAACTACTGAGGTTATCGCCAATAAAATAAAGAAGGAGAAGACAAGAGAAAAAGACAATACAACACCTAGGGATTTCCCACAGTACCTATTTATTTCTAAATTAACATGATAACCTAGCCATGTGTCTTTAGCACATGACATCGTATCATCGGAGCTTTCTTTGTGTGCTACGTCATCAGGGTCGTCCTTACTCTCAGGATGGGCAGTATTCCAAATGATAACAGTACTTCAGAGCGTGTTCGCAGCACGTGGTGGGTTTTGTAAATTAAAATGGATACTAACAGCGCAATGACTTTTGACAACTGAAATGACTTGACTGATTTGAGCATCTTCCTTTAATAATATAATAATCAGCCAAAGACATTAAAATTTTATATGTACAAATCTGTTTGTTATCAGCCTATAATGTTCCCACTGCTTCGACACAGGCCTCCTCTCGATAAGAGGAAATGGGCCGTAATCCACCACGCGGGCCCAGTGCGAGTTGGCAGATGTCACATGTCTTCGAATTTTTGGTTCTAGGACATGCCGGTTTCCTCACGATGTTTTTCTTCACCGTTTTGAAAGCAGTGGTGATGAAATAATTTATACAAAGTAAAGCGCCTGTCTGGGTTCGAACCTACGACCTACATCTCGTAAGTCGCGGCACTTGGCCTTTCTTTAAAACAGCAATATCATCATCATCTTCTTGACCTTGTCCTTTGTTGCTTGGGGTCGGCGCAAATATAGACGGGCAATCCACCCGATTTAAACCCGGCGCTTTTGATAAACACCCGATAAACACCCAGAAAATTGGGTGTTTATCGGGTGTTTACCAAAAGCACCGGGTTTAATGCCGGGTAAATTGCTATAAGGCGTAAGAAGGTGGCGTCGACAACACGAAGAGTGGGAGGAAGCACCAACAGCATCTTGAGGGTGTTTGCTGAAAGGCTGGATGGGCCTAGATACCATGGGTAGTTTTACGAGCTTCATGTATTACACGGGGCTCGATGAAACTATCTGTGATCGTTATGCTCTTATTATTATCTTTTTTGTTTCCTAAGTAGGTATACAACTAACATAGTTTATAAGATAATTTTTTGACACTAACACAATGTGGGGCCTATGTAGTCTGTAAATAAAAGATATTTTTTTTAATTTTTTTTAATATTTCTATTTTAAACCCGGTTGCAACGTGTTTTGGAACGAAATTCTTTAATGGAGCTTGCGATAGGAGTAAACTGAGAGAAATCGTCACGTAATAAAAAAGCGTTATCCCCCATGCGACTTTTTATTCCATATAATAGAGTCAGAAAGAGAGAGATATAGTTATCATGGTTTTCGAAACTGCTGAAGCCAAAGTGAAGTGAGGTCAAAATGAAAGTCCATGATGGCGGATCTTGATTCGATCTTGGATGTTTTCATTTTGAACTTCGTTCCTACCGGGGGTCCTCCGACCCCACACTTTTTTTTCGTCACGCTATCATTGAATCCTATTATTTAATTGCTCACATTTATTCCATTCATCTTTTCTTAGGTCTTCTACTCCCTCCCTATCATCATCTCACTATGGATATATTGCAGGACAAAACATGCTCTTGGCAGAACTACAAAATGCCATGTGCGTTTCGAGCAGAACTGTTTAGTACCTATATCTACAAAGACAACTGCTGTGCCCCACGGTTTTACCCGCCTCGCCCATAATCTATCAAATGAAAAAAGATTTTGCATTCGATGACACTTTTTGTAGCAGATTTTGTGTAGATAGATAGATATAGATAGGTTTAAACTTCAAAGTATATGCGTCTTCTTGTTGCAACGTGTTTTAGCTATATCACTTTTCGTGAATTTCTTTTGCGAATTTACTGACGAGTAATTTTGAAGTAGGTATAACGAAAGGAAGCAGCGATGTGTAATATTTGAAATAACGAAAGGTAGCCGCTACGTAATCTTTCTTTTACGGTTCAGACCGATGCCAAGTTAGTTTCACGAGTGATCTCAGACACTCGCAAACGGAAATTAAGGAATGATACAGACCTATAACTAATCTTTAGGCGTTTTGGCAACTGACAACATTTACAAATGAGTTCACGGACTAAAAATTAGATAATTACTGTCATCGTAGTTTTTAAAGACTGATTACTTGGAATTGAGATGGACAAAGAAAAATAATAATTTGTCATTAGTTTTTTCGTTTTTGGCAGAGGACATACCTACGGCCTTTTGAAGTACCTAGATGTCGCCAGAATAATGAGTAAGCATTTTTTTTAGGATCGAAAGAAAGATCACATAGCAGATGGATGAGAGGACCCAAAAATATACATAGTTGTAGATACGATTGGAGAGGCCTATGTCCAGCAGTCCGTCAAGTCTTCTCGTCGCCTATCCCGCAGTGTTTGAAGACTAAGGTCTTCAACCAGTGCGTCCTGCCCGTCATGACATACGGTGCTGAAACGTGGACACTGACGGTCGGGCTGGTCCACAAATTCAAGGTCGCTCGGCGCGCTATGGAGCGAGCTATACTCGGAGTCTCTTTGAAGGATAAAATCAGGAATGAAATTATCCGGAAAAGAACCGGAGTTACCGACATAGCTTGCAGAGTAAGCAAACTGAAGTGGCAGTGGGCTGGCCATGTCTGTCGAAGGACTGATGGCCGGTGGAGCAGGCGAGTCCTGGAGTGGAGACCGCGTACCGGCAAGCGTAGTGTAGGACGCCCCCCCGCTAGATGGACGGACGACCTAAAGAAGGTGGCTGGGGTCGACTGGATGCGGAAGGCGGAGGACAGGGTGCTGTGGCGCAGTCTGGGAGAGGCCTATGTCCAGCAGTGGACTGCGATAGGCTGAGTTGATTGATGTCCTGCAGTGGACTGCTGAGGATGATGATGATCACAATGAAGAGTTTGTAGAAGCCAGTGAAAAACTCATGTGTGTAAAGAACTCGTACGTAGAAACTAGCGTAGATTCCAATCTAACTAATAATAAAGCTGAAGAATTTGTTTGTTTGAACGCGTTAATCTTAGGAACTATCAGTCGGATTTGAAAAGTTATTTTTGCCCTTGATAGTCCTAAACTTGAGAAAGACAATATGCTACTTAACATCACGATAGCACTCTAAAGAGCCGAGCAAAAATAATAAAAGTCAGAAAGAACAATAAGCGAAAACGAAGTTATAGCGCGGGCAGACGATGCGATGCGACGGGGTGGGTTGGGGGACAAGAAATTTCACGCATACAAAGTCACGGGCAGGAGCTAGTTGAATTATATAATTCAATGCAAAAGACATTGTTGGTAAAGAGGGCTTTGTGTAGCTAGATCATGAAGTGGCCTATAACGGTTGTTTAAGAGCATTATCTGAATCATCTGATGCTACTGTTGTGATAATGACCAATCCTCAGTTAATAGCTGCCACGTTGCAAACAAACTAACACCTTACATGAGGCCATGAGGCAATTAATTGAACATAACAGCTCCTAGAATACTATACACAGTTTCCCAGTTTGTTTTCTACGATTACACCTATCGTAACATAATTTGGCCAAAACAAACACAAGGTAACGCTCCCAATCGAAACATTATACAAAACCAGAATATTATGGGCAACCTGCCACGTGCGTCGACCTCAATCGTGCTTACGCGCAATCTTGATCCAAAAACGCAGAAAAATCATGATTAATGTCAAAGTATTGCGTTGTGGAAAAATATTTACAGTGTTTTTCGCGAGAATAACAAGGTCGGGATTGTTTGGGTTTTCGGTGAAAGTATTGCGCAGGAGTTTATTGGTACATTCAATGGTCCTTCTCCCAATTTATTTGTGGTCGGCGCAACATCTCAGTTTCTTCCATACTCTCTATTAGTCGTCATCTCGGCAGTCACCCCCTTTCTAACCATATCATCATTCACACAGTCCATCCATCGTTTCTTTGAGAGTAGGGGAAGACTCTTATAGCCATCAACATTCATACTCAAAACTTTCTGAGTTTATTGATGAAATAAAGAGCCTAAAAGTGGCCAAGATTTCAGGAATTATCATTTTATGTTGGGAATATATCGCTCTTAGCGATAAGACCGCCCATTGTGTTACCCATTGTAAAGAATATTTATGTCTGTAATTTATATGGTGATAATAAAGAGTATTCTATTCTATGGATTCGAAATTGAGTGTTTGATTGAAAGGAGGTTTTTGCCTCCTCTTTTTCTTGTAAAAGCCAGTCGAAACCTCACATGGCAATGTTTTGTCGTGAATTATGTTATAATATATACGTATGTCTCGAATTTGAATAAAATCTTAACCCTATAGCTTAAGGAATAAGTATACCTACATATTAGTCAAACGATGGGGTCAAGATATTATATCGATTATTACCTATTTATTTAAATTGATTTTTTGGGGTATGAAACTATTGTATATTTTAACCCTGGCCATGCTTTGTATAGTAAGTACAGACTTGCTTTGGTTACGTATTTTATTTAGTTGGAAGGAAATATCTACATTTTAAAATGTAACTGCAGCAAAATTAATAGTTAGTAGTAAATCATGTCTCAGAAAAACCCATTACCAGATTTATTATTATTAATCTCCGACCAGGCTGTCTGGTAAAATACGATGTCGTTATTAGGTATTTAAATGGAAAAGCTAAGATGGCTGCCATCCAAAAACGCGGGAAAGGCGCAGTTTTCGCGCCAATTCCGCGTCAGGGAGTTTCCTCGAAGTCTTTCACAACAAATTGAAATTAAGGTGAATTATTTGTGCTGAAAATAAGCAATTTTCATACCGAGTTCGAGATTTTGGCGGCTAATTCTACAGTTTTCTATTCTCGAAACTTTGACTTATTTGGACAGGCAAAGGTAAACGAGCCCATACAGCCAATAGTCACTGACAGTATTTTACTTATTCTAATTTCTGAAGTTTTTTCCGGTGTAACTAAAATCTGTGATCAAATTACGTCATAATAGTTATATTCTGCGTTGCCTTTTTCCAACTACGTTGAGGACTTTTGACTCGAGGAAGTCTGCTTCGAGTCAAACCTGATGCAGCTGTATTAGGTATACCAGTATTGTACATGGAGCGATTGCCTATACGGCAAAACAAACCGTAAAAATAACATTTTATGTTCAACCTGTGTTGCACTTATTTTGCGTAGGTGAAAGACGAAAATAACACATATTGCGCAAAATCAGCATGTTTGTAAACACAAAAGCCGCGTGGCGCCATCTATTATCCGACAAACACAACTGACCAATGAGTGTCAATGGCCTACATAAAAACCAACTTTACTTGACCCGTCCTGTCTTTTGAAATCTACTACAAATTAAAGATTTCAGGTGTCAACCGCTATTCTGGTTTTGGTAGTCAATTTGGGATAGATCCAACTGGGAAATGCGTACCTTTTCGTTGGTACAGACGCCAGCACATCAACCTACTACAATATGTCAAATTTCTTTAATAGATTTTCAACTTTATCACTAAAGCATAAGGTTCAAAGTTGGTTGGGAAAATCTGACAGTTTCGGGTAGGTTGATGTGCTGGCGTCTGTACTTTATCTTGATTCAAGGTAAAATGTTATTTTGAGATTTTGGACGTTGAGCTTTCGTTGTGGTTGAAAAAATAATCGGTTTAGGTAATAATTTTTTTTGTGCGGCGATTCTAGGAAAATGTCTTTGAACTGTCAGAGTTGTAAGAATGAACACTTTGCTCTAAAGTCTTTGAACTGTCAAGGTTATATTAATTAACACTGCTCTATAAATAAGAACTAATAAAAATAATTAATTAATTAGTCATTCTATGTAAAATACTGGTATTCAGCTGCATCCGGTTAGACTGGAAGCCGACCCCAACTTAGTTGGGAAAAGGCTAGGCAGATGATGATGACGAATGAAGGAAACACACACACACAGACTCTCATGGAGCGACACGCGAGAGGCCCGTGGCTAATTAATAACAGCCACAGCGCACAGGTCGATCGATCAGGTTCAGCTACGCTTGCCACGGTTGGTCTGTTGATAGGTGACCATCTTTACATACCGAGACCCCTCCACGCCTCGGAAAGTACACGTTAAGCCGTTGGTCCCGGCTGTCATTCGTGGATCTTTGACAGTCGTTACGGGTAGTCAGGAGCCCGAAAGTCTGACAACCAGTCTTACCAAGGGGTATCGTATTATCGTATAAGGGGTTGTGGAGATCAGATAGGCAGTCGCTCCGTGTAAAATACTGGTATTCAGCTGCATAGTCTCATCTTTCGTGGCGCGTACTATATAGCGCTGCCTAACTCTCCGGGAGATTACAGGCGTGAAGTTTTTTTTTTTGTTTGCCTGTACTGTCCCACTGCTGCGCAAAGGCCTCCCCCAAATCCTTCCAGGAACTCTTTTCCCGCGCTACTTTAAACCAGCCCTCGCGGTACGCGTCTAGGACATCTCGCCATCTTTCTGGGCCGGCCTCGGCGACGACGGCCATCTTTAGGCGTGATGGTGTGTTACATGTATGGTTTACTATCTTAATAATTTCGTAAATTATAAATGAACCAGTGGCGTAACTATAGGGCATTGGGGCAAAATGCCACGGTCCCCCAGCTAGAGGGGGCCCACGGCCCGAGAGGGCCATGAGCACAGGAGAATCCTAACATAAGGACAGAAGCAGTCAGGTGTTAAAGTTTTTGTAGAGGAAAACATGGAATGTACGCGGAAGAAGTCGCGGGAGAAGTGCTAATAAAAAAAAAACTAACGTTGGTTGAGCTTCTTTACACTGAGGGAGGGCCCCATCCCTTGAATTTGTCACGGGCCCCAAACGGTATAGTTACGCCACTGAAATGAACATACACAAGTAAAGGACCACTAAATGAAATTGCGAATGAACGAAAACGTCAAGTTATACAAGGTTTAGTGCTATCCTTACAGTTTTAATAAGAATCATCGAAATCAACCAAATAGCTTACCACGTTCATGTCTCACGTAGGGGCCCCGAATCCCCGATTTAGATGTCCAATCCCGTGCGCATAACAATTTGCGATTTAAAAATCCGAAACACGCCTCATCTGTCTCTCTTTATTTAATAATCGAATCGTTGGAACAGATGAAATGGACAGAGCTTGCAAACCATAGCCCTGTGGAATATACTTCTCTAGAAATCGAAAAACATTTGCGCTTCTCTGGTCGCGACCTAGTTGTGTTAGCACGTGTGCTGTGCGTTATGTATAAGATCGAGTGGGTGTGTGTTGTATTGAATTAAAAACTCTTTTGTTTTAGTGAATGAATGATTCTGTATCTATCTATGTTTCATTTGGCAATGAACTTGGAAGCCAGAATGTGTGTAGGAGTGTATCAATTAGCAACAGTTATGAAGTCCTAGCACGAACGTGCGGAGTAAGCATAATCAGCCCACAGAACAGTTAAAAGACTTCTTTTATCTGTTCTGTGAATCAGCCTATAATGTTCCCACCGTTGGGACACAGGCCTCCTCTCTGTGAGAGGGAGTGGGCTGTAATCCACCACTCGGGGCCAGTGCGGGTTGGCAGGTGTCACATGTCTTCGAATTTTTGCTTCTAGGACATGCCGGTTTCCTCACGAAGTTTTCCTTCACCGTTTTGAGAGCAGTGGTGATGAAATAATTTACAAAAAGTAAAGCGCCTGTCTGGGGTCGAACATACGATCTACAACTCGTTTATTTATTCTATGGGTTATATTTGTATAGTTATGTGAGGAAAATGTCATAAGGAAAGTTTTGAGCATGAATGAGGATGGCTATAAGAGTAGGGGAAGACCAAAGAAACGATGGATGGACTGTGTGAATGATGATATGGTTAGAAAGGGGGAGACTACCGAGATAACGACTAATAAATACATGTTGCGCCGACCAGAAATAAATTGGAATAAGGGCGGGAGAATGATGATGGATTAAGAATGCTTTAGGATATTTGTATTATCGATTAAAAAATCCACAGCTAGATGGATCGACGACCTTGAGAAGGTGGCTAGTATAGACTGGATGCTGAGCGCGGAGGACACGTTGTTGTGGCGCAGCCTGGGTGAGGCCTATGTCCAGCAGTGGACTGCAATAGACTGAGTTGTCATTAACTTACGTCAGGTGCGGGATTGTCCGAAAGGGTTACCACTACCCCAGAACACAAAGGGCTAAGGAAGGAACACGGATGGGTTTTAGACCAGTAAGAGTCTGACACTCCCTTCCGCTCCACCCAGAGCGGGAGGGGTCATTTGATGTTGATGATTTCCCATACATAAAAAAAGCATATGACGTCAGTGTTTGTTCGTGGTCAATTTCGTCCGTTCGGACATTCGGCGGTTTTCGATCGCGGTCACTCTCGTCCGCCGGTAATTTGATTGGCTAGTGGTCGCAAGTGCTACCACTAAGTATGAGGTCCTAGGTTCGATTCCCAGGTTGAGATGATTATGCCGCGCGTTCGTGCTCGGCCCACAGTACCTACTGTTATCATGAAAGTTACGAAATTGATAATTTTTGTCAGTTATCCAATGTCATTTCGAACCGATAATAAATTGTTTGGACATGATCCCGATGGTATTAGCCAAACGACTGTTGTACCTTCTTAGATATAATACAGAATGAAATTAGTGAAAAATTCTTGGTATCACGTTTCAAAACTCGAGACGAGTGGTATGATTAATTTCGATATGCTTGTAATTTGCTTTTGATGTTGAACCAGCCGCCTCCTTGAGAGCAGTGGAGGTCCAGGTGATATTACGAGTTGTAGGTCGTCGGTTCGAACCCAGACAGGTGCTTTACTTTGTATATTTTTTGGGATGCATGAAGAAGCCTCCTCGTGTAGCGCAGTTTGTTCTGCCAGTTAATCAACTGAACCGAACGCTCGGCGCATCCTGGACAGTCACACCCAACACCTCATTTGACTGGCCAATTCTCGCCTTGCGGTAGTATGGCTAACGCTCGCCTGGTTTGCGATCACCCTACCACCGGAGTCCGGCGTCAAGCAGCCTGCTGTGTTTCGTCGATGCGTGGGAGTTCCAGTGCCTTAGGCATCTTCTGGGCACGCTCGTTCCATCATAGACCTCATCCATCGCTTTCCAACAAGCGTGATGATCGAAGTCAAGAGCGGGCCCATTCAGCAATAATAAAAAAGTGTAAATAATTTCATCATCACTGCTTTCAAAACGGTGAAGGGAAACATTTGAGGCAGTCGGCATATTCTTGAACCGAAATCTTCGAATACATGTTACATTTACCAACCGACTGAACCCGACCTAGGCTCGCGTCGCGTTTCAACGCTGATACGAAACAGAGGTACGGTACGGACATATGAACATTATCTGGACACAGCTAAACGGAGGTACGGTACGGACAAAAGAACATATCTCGACACAGCTTAACGCAGCGCCATCCCGACTCACTCATAATAATTGTCACAGATTTTGGAACCTGACTTTCATAAGAAATAAAGCTAGTTGCCTCTGTAAATACGTACTTGTACATGTCCATGGAATTTCCACATGCGCCCACGACATTTTTCTTAAAGTCTCACTGCGTTATGTCTTCATTAAATCCATAGAGAGATGCACTTTCCAACACTCATTGTACACCAATGGCTGATATATCAGATCCCGGATTCATGAAAGACGGGACTTTTACCATTTATCGGGCACAGTTCCAAATTCCGGGCATAACGGAAAGATTTCTAACTGAAAAGCTATCATTCTTCGTTCAGTCATCAAGCTAGACTTCAGCAATGTGAAGAATTTGCCGCTCGTGTATTTGAGTATGGTGCTTAAATACACGAGTGAAATAATTGTAGACGGCAGTCGCCGGCGACACGTCGACTGTTGCCGCCAACACGCGTCGACGGCTGCAGTTGCTTCTGTTGTCGACGCGTCTCGCTCGAGAAGTTTTTAAACGTCATTTGGCGACGAGTCTCCTTTCTCTTACCTACATGAAATTATGTTAGAAACCCTTAAAAAGAAACGCCCCATAAACTACCTCCAAAAAAAGTCGACTTTGGAAAATTATTTTTCATACATCGGAAGTGGTAGTGTATTTGAGAAGATACCATATAGGCGTCTTAATACTAGCAATTATATACTACATAATAAACAAATAAACAACCCCACAGCAATAAAAGTCGCGCTTAAATTACATTTTGACGTACGGCAATAATTTTATATGACGACAACGCAAGGTTATCGCCGACGTCGTCTATCTGATGTCTCTGCCAATCACGCGCGCGGTGCTATGGCAACCGTTTGTGTTTGACAGCTGCATCGCACGGCGTGACCTTGCTAGTGCGTTCACAGTCAAAGAATTGATTTATTTTATTCAATTGATTTTATTTCATTGAGACTGTCGTACGTGATTTATCGTTTGGTTTTATCAATTGTGATTATGTATTGTAGTAAGTCAGTTAATGTGATGAGTGATGGATTGAATGAAATTGTGATTACATCAACAACTTATTGATTCAACTGATTAGGTATTTACTACCGGCTTCTAAAATAATCTTTTATCATGCCTCGTGTCAAATCTTTTACCTTCTTAGTTGTTGAGGCTTGAGCCTGTTGTTTGTTTGTTTATAATTATGATACCTACCAATGATGGGTAAATGAGTATTTCTGGAAGTAGGTTTGTACAAACACTTTTACATGTCAAGCATATTTTTTATAGAACTAGATGAGGTTGGCGTGTCGTCTTCGAAAGTCCAAACATAATTTTGGTCCTTCGACCAACATAGCACAAGGTAGATTAAGGATTAGGAACAAAAACACATCACCATGTGTTTTTGTTCCTAATCCTCTTGCATATAACTTGATTATAAATCTTAACTTTCAAACATTAATTTATTACCGTTTGCAATATCTTTATTAATTTATAAAAAAAAAACTACTTTTAATTTATTATTTTAACAAAAATATTTATGAAAAAAAAAAAAATATTTATGAATATTTATGAAGTGGAGGTGCTTGGGGGAGGCCTATGTCCAGCAGTGGACGTCTTTCGGCTGAAATGATGATGATGATGATGATGATTTATGAAAAAAAAAACAAAATTTCTTAGCAATAAGGTTGAAAAACTATGTTGCGAAATAAGACCATTACAACATTACTTGTGGTCTTATTTTTTTCAGGCCGTTTTTGTAGCGATCATCGGAAATCTAGTACTATTGTTCATTGAAGTGTTGGTCTTGTTGTGTACAAGCATAGGGAAGTCGCCGCTGCAGCGTGGCCGAGCGAGAGCGAGACATCGCTGCATCGGTCCGCGATCGCCCGCGCGCACCCGCGCGCCTCACCCCACATACTGTGTGACAGTTGCATGTTCAAATAAACCGTGCGTTTACAGCCAGCGAGAGTTTTACTTGTCCCGTGTCCCGTATCTAACAGGTCTGATCATGTGAGGACCATGCAGATTAGTGTCAATCAACCAATCATATTAGTAGGTACAGAAACATTCTGTCATTTAGAAACTTGGGATCACTCAACCGTGAAGCTTAAAGATTCGAATTACTTTCGTTTTCGTTTATTGACCCAAAATTCAACAACATAAAAAAACGTCAAAATATTTTCAATATCGTGAAAAACAAGTGCCAATTTATTGCGTATTAAAATATAAAAAAGTGTCCATAATCCCGTCGCAGCAAATGGCGGGAAAAATAAAAACAAGATGGCGCCTATTTTTAGCGCGCTTAAGATCTCTGGCCTCGGCAATGACCCCGATATATGCGCATTTTGTGCATATAAGCGGAAAGTGCCAGAATATCTTCCGAATATGTACTTTCTGAAGCCTTGTTTTTGTGAAATAGAGCAGTAAAAACACAAATATGTGTGGAGGGAGTGTTTGTTTTATTACAGAAACTCATTATAAACTTTGGACTAAATCTTACGAATTTGGACGTCAGATAGACAGTCGCTCCATGTAAAATGCTGGTATTCAGCTGCATCAGCTAAGGCTGGAAGCCGACCTCAACATATGTAGTTGGGAAAAGGAGGGGTAGATTTATTGATTGACTTTGTACGCAACAAGGGGATTACTTCAAAGCTTAAGGGGAAGCGCGGGTAGGTCAGCCCGCGAAATCCAAATTTGTTTACGTTTTTTGCAATTTGCAGGTCAGTGTCAGGTTGTTTGTGATTGTGAATAAAACATCAACCATCTTGGTCAAGTGGCCTGCCGCAATGGTGTCGTGCGTTTAGTGGGACCCAAACGGTGGTTCTCTTAGTCCAATTGTCATCTCCAGCAGACATGTCCGGCTACCGTCTGCCAGTCTCTCTGTCTATTACCTTGTCACGCCTTAAAAGGGCTAAACGGATTTCGATTAAATTTGGAACACAGGTAGACCTTGATCGGGGTAATTAGGACAAATGGCGTGCATTGGTTTTCAGAATAGGTAGGCACTAGGCCGGCTCTAGTCTAGGTAAACGCGGTCACTAATGAGGTCAAAAGTGAGGTTATTTGAGTAGGCATGCCTACTTAGGGTGATAAATTGCGAAGGTCGAACGTCATGGTATTACGCGTGAGACGTACGTATTTTTAATTTTGTCGTATTAACTTGAACGAGTAAATATTAATGACAATGTGCGAATAGTACGGGAGCCGAGTAGGCCGTCCGGCGACTGCCTACTGCCGCGTATGTTTGTATGAAGATTTTGTTTTTTGTTAGGTATGATAATTTAGTGAGTTTCCGCACTAAAATGTAATTGACAGGCTTATGTTGATATATCGAGGTGGGCACTCCTTATATGCCTATATACAATTCACGCCACTGGTTAGGACATGGGTTAGGTACTTTTTATTCCGGTACCCCGTGCCTCGAAAGGCACGTAAAACCCTTGGCCCTGCGCATGATCTCTCCCCGGTCGTGTCGGATTGCCATCCCATTGGACTACTTATGAGAGTGAGGGAAGAGAGAGTGCACCTGTGTCTGCGCACACACTGGTTCACCGTAATATCTATCGCACCGGAGGAGGCTAGTTTCCAGTTCAGAGGACTATTATTCCGGTTAAACGTTCCCGGGGGAATTTCCGACCTCCACGCGGGCGAAGTCGCGCACAGAAGCTAGTCTAATTTTATTATAGCAGTAAATCTGACTTTCTAAAAGAGTTTACGGCAAACCAACCGCAAAAATATTTACAAACACACGACCTACGCATTTATTTTCATTCAAACCATTTGCAATATAAATCATAATAATTATAATCAAATCCTGCCAAGTATTATTAATAAGAATATTTGACGTCATCAAATGATAATATATGAAGTCCTAACTCAGTTATTTTATAGAGGTATGAGGAACAGGGTGTAAAGTTCACTCATCCTCCATAGAAAAGGGTGGATCCTCTGACCAGCCCCCTTATTCACAAACACTCGATATGCTTCCGTATCGTATCGAACATTAATCATTGTTATCTTAGGAGTCTTCTCAACGCTGTTCACAAGTCCAAAACCCGAAAATTTTGTCAGTTTAAATCAAATAAACGCCCGCTATTCTTCCAACAGCTATTTGCTGTTGAGGGGAAGTCAAATCAGGTTATCGAAATGTCAGGTTTTCGATACGATAGCCTGTCGTATGGTTGTGAATCAGGGCTCTGGTGGGCTAATGTTACAGCGGTTGATGTCGGGATCGGGACGTTGTACATATGCTAGTTGCGCGGTAAACTCTGCTTGCGGGATGCAGGATTTTGCGTGACGTCAGTGTGATCCGTAGTTCGCATGTGGCGATGTAGATGGCGCCACAAGTCATCTTCATTCTCCTGCCCTTGTCCCAATTTATTTGTGGTCGGTGCAACATGTCTTTTTCTTCCACACTTCTCTATTAGTCGTCACCTCGGTAGTCACCCCCTTTCTAACCATATCATCATTCACACAGTCCATCCATCGTTTTTTTGGTCTTCCCCTACATTTATAGCTATCGTAACTCATTTATTACCAACGCGATATAAAACCGTGAAGGAAAACATCGTGAAGAAACCTATGAATGTCCTAGAACCAAGAATTCAAAGATTACGACCCACTCCCTGTCACAGAAAGGAGGCCTGTGTCCCAACAGTGGGTACGTTATTTATAGGCTGGTTAGTCTGCATGGCGATCTGTTAGATATAATAATGGCTACGAGGATAGGAAGACCAAAGAAACGATGAATAGATTGTGTGATAGATGCCAAGGCTTGAAAGCGGATGACAACTGATAGAAAACCTCGAAACCTGTTCAAGTGGAGATTCATATACGACTCCGCCTTATTATAGAGTGTAAATGTGTTGCTGTTCCACAAACCATGGGACACTTAATATCGTGTCCTGCGTGTCCTGTCAGCTGCACGTTACAGGAACTGATGGACGCTGGTGATGGCGCCAAAAAAGTAGCCGAATTCTGGACTGAGCCAAGCCCATAAAGAAACACAGCGGCAGCAGCCTAAACAAGCTGACATCATCTGCCTAGCCTTTTCCCAACCATGTTGGGGTTGGCTTCCAGTCTAACTGGATGCAGCTGAAGACCAGTATTTTACATGGAACGAGCCTATCTGACCTCAATAATTATCCAGTTGTGGCCACACTATAACAATCTCTTAAAAAGTTTCTCATAAAATTTATGATCCTGAATAAATTCAATTAATCTCTTTCTTCCTTTGATGGATGTTACTACTGTTTACAGATAGAATGATAAACGTTAAAACGTAGCCAAGCCGCCATTTTGTGATCGCCAGTAGCAAAATTGATGACCATAAACAGACACTGACCTCTACCAAATCATAGGTCAATTACATTTGGATTTTGCATTTAACATTGGCAATAACAACTAATCATTCGGCCTATAAACCCTAAAGTAGACCTACTGCCAATATCGAAAAGTACAAAAATAAACAAGAAAATTGCACACGAAAATCTAAACACGATAGATACTCGTAGATTCATAATTTTCCCGGTGAATGAAATTCCTGTGACCAAAAAGACGGTTATTTTTTTTCCAAAAAGCTAAAATATACCGCAGAAAATTAAGAAAAAGAACACTTAGGTACATAGGTATAGTCACGAGCACCAATATGTCAACACTTGGCAATTTTCAATAGCGATTTTTTCGTGAAATAACGAAAGCAACGTTGAAATACGACACTTAACATAAACGTATGGGTTCGAAAATACTATGTTCGTAAGAACATACATTCAAAAATAAAGGAGAAATTCGCCTTTCAATAAAACCAAGTGTATAGTTACATACTTTAGACGTGACTGTAAGTGTTTCAAATAACCGGACTTGTTAAATCATTAACAAAGGTAATTGACCTAAGAGAAACAAAACTCACAGACCAGCACAAATACTATCTCACTGGACAAAAATAAAATAATGATCTATTTAAAATAGCACCTGTAATATTACATCACACTCAAAATTACATTATTAGGTACACTAGAATCAGACAAAAATGCTCACCTTTTTACCACCTGCCGACGAAAATAAAATCCACAGAGGAATAGCAACACAATGACCTTTGTCTCGCCGAGAAAAAGGCGCGAAATTTCCCGCTCTGTCACCTATCAAACTACAAATTATAACCTCAAAATCTATTGTTAATCAATAAATATTGCTTTATTATTTGTTTGTTTTTGTTATTTTACTACTATAACGACGTCCGTACAGGGAAATAGACGGTATTGAACTGTTGTCGAGACGTATAAATGAAATCTGGAGGTTTTCCAAAATGGCAGCTTGCCAAATACGAAGTGCGTAGCGTCCGGCGACTTAGGGTGGATGGGGGCTGTTATCGTCCCGTTCAGTTTTGATCTTTGAACTGTATTGACGTAAACAGTAATGGAAATATTATTAAAATTAGGTCGATACTTCAGTTTTATTGATGCATTTTTATTATTAGCTGACTGCTTCTTTATTAGCATGAGATTAAAAGCGGAATAGGTAGTAAAACGCATGGCTTATGTCCTCTTTCAATATTTTCAAGACGTGAGTATGTAGAAAAATATAGTAGGTCAATTCCAGGTCTCATTCCGTAACTTTGTGCAAAAAAGCGATTGCGACTTGCATACTTGTACGTTAAATTTAATAGAGACATATATACACAAATAACATTAACAAAAAGAATGTAAATTCAAAAGCGCATGACGAGGCAGGCTAACCATATAATTGTTAGAGCACCGAGGACAAACTACGGGAGAAAGACTAACTCTATACCTATAGTAATTAAGGAATCGAAAACACTTCCAATTTTTAAAAGGCTACTAAAGCAACATGTTCTGAATAATGTTTGAATTATAAGGTATAGGGTAGGGTAGGGTAGGGGGTGGGTAGGTAAGATTTCTATATTTATGTCTGTAATTTATATGGTGTACATAATAAAGAATATTCTATTCTATTAATTGATTTTTTTTTTTAACTTAATAAACCAGCAAAATCATGGCCTGTCTTTAGTTTTTCCTCATAGGAGTGGATAATTGTTTTTTGAGTAAAATAATTATCTTAAACCATATTATTGACCATGAGTCTCGGCTCACGACATACAGGAACCGAAAGCTTCAAAAAAATAACCATATATTATATATACATATACCTTATATTTGTATTCTTTTCTATCGTGCTTGTTAGCGATCCTAAGATTTCTACTACATTTTCTGTTTTTACCCGTGGGAACCTGTAATTGGCTTTATGTCTCATATAATATTGTTATGCTTCTGTTATAGCTGTTGGTTCTCCTATAAATAAATAAATAATTCACTGAGACAGCAACAGTCCCCTCCACCCTACTCCGCGAAACACCTTGCATCTCTCTTTGTATACCATTTGAGAACAAAGATTTTAGCGAGACAACGAACTTGTGTTTATTACAAATATGTCGAACTAAATATAATATTTTGATTTGATCTGAATAAATTACACCTGTTTGTTTACGAAAGTTTTTCTGACTTCGAATACTGCCCTCGTAATAGCAAATGCAGTAATCGACATTTTTATGATTTTCCATTTTTTGTCAAAAATTACATGGGGAGACTTCAAGCTATCGTAGATTTTTTTTATACCTGGAACATGATGAAATTGAAAAAATTTGAAAATTCTCGAAACCGCCATTTTGAAAGCACTGCATTTGCTGTTACGAAGGCAGAATATAGGTACCTATAATAATAATAGTCTTTTTTTATTGTGACCAGAGGGCTGGTCTATTTTTTGGCCAAAGAATCTACATTGCCATACAACGTGGCAATGCTGCCAGCCTGTTGGGCACTTTACCTATTGACAGCGATGCTGACGAATTTTTTTATGCCTTTAAAGGCCCGGTAGACGTTTTTAATGGAATGAGGCACAAACCGACGATTATCCCTGTTCGCACTATGCCTATACTGCCCTGATAAGCCGAAAAGCGCTAACTCAATCAGAGTAAGTTTTAAGAAAAACGACTTTTTGTGAATGGATTTTTCCCACCTTCAAACGGGGGTTAAAACTTCTTAGTGGTTTATTTTAATGTTTTAAATTAGATATCGCTATTTGGCTTATACCATTAGATGCGAAATTATTCTAGCTATTGAATGGTATAAAAAAAAACTAAAAAGGCGTATCTCAGAGATAGCGCCTTTCGACTTAGCAGGGCAGTATAGCCTGACCACTAATATTATAAAGGCGAAAGGCTGTGAGTGTGTGTGTGTGTTTATATTTGTGTGTGTGTTTGTTACTTCTTCACGCTCAAAGGGCTGGACCAATTTTGATAAAATTTTGTATGGAGGTAGCTGACACCCTGGATTAACATATAGGCTACTTTTTATCCCGATATTCCCACGGGATCGACATTTACGCGGGTGAAACCTCGCGGCGCAGCTACTTTTATATAAATTACACAGATAAAATTAGTTTTATTATTACAGTAGGTTATGGTTGGGCAAGTTGCCCAATCCGTAATGTACCTAGTGTAAGTATTGATTTGTTATTTTGTTATGTTTCCAGAATCTTGGTTGGGTAAATTTAGCGGCCTAGTTTTCATCAGTCTCGCCAGTTACAGGAAATGGGATACGATTCAAACTCAAACTCAAAGCATTTATTTCAATTAAACCATTACAGGCACTTTTGAATTGTCAAAATTAAGTAGTCGGTCAGTTAGTCAGAAAGTTGAAGCTAGTTGCCCATTCCAAAGCGTAGATCTCTATGGAGAAGAACGGGCAAGAAACTCCATGGACACTCTTTTTAAATCAAGATATTACAAAATCCTTGGTACATTATTATTCTCATTATTATTCTTGTTGCTTCTATATGTGAGAACAATGTAAAAATATATAAGCGTAGAACTAAAGCACTGGTAGCCCAGTGGTAACAGCCGCGACTTGTGCGAGTTCTAGGTCGTAGGTTTGAACCCAGACAGGCACGTTACTTTGTGTAATTTTTTTTTATTGCTGAATTGTCCCGCTCTTGTCCACGATCACGCCTGATGGAAAGCGATGGATGAGGTCTGTGATGGAACGAGCGTGCCCAGAAGATGCCTACGGCACTGGAACTCCCACGCATCGACGAAACACAGCAGACTGCTTGACGCCGGACTCCGGTGGGAGGGTAGTCGCTAACCAGGCGGGCGTTAGCCCTACCACCGCTAGGAAAGAAATGGCCAGTCAAATTAGGTGTTGGGTGTGACTGTCCAAGATGCGCCGAGCGCTCGTTTCAGTTGAGTAACTGGCGGAACAAACTGCGCTACACGAGGAGGCTTCTTCATGCAGCCCAAAATCATCCCTCAAAACGATGAAGTATAAAACATGGTGAGGAAACCGGCATGTCCTAGAACCAAAAATTCGACATGCGACATCTACCAACCCGCACTGGGCCCGCGTGGTAATATTGTTAATCAAATTGAGTACAACCTTAAATTATCCGTATATTCAAATCACTATGAGAACCTACCCACTGTAATTCTTTAACATGAAATAAAATGGCTATATAACACTGCAACGTAACGTCAATTGTCTTAACAATTAATTGTCCTGTCCGTACAGTAAAGATCTCGAGTACGCAATACTCTCAAAGTTACTGCGCATGAGCATAATTTCTTTCGCAGTAAACTTTCTACCTCGTGTTGGCACTGACAGTTATTAAAGACACGAGGTGATTGAAAGCCAATGTATTATATTCAAAATCATATGAAGAACTCGTGACTAAAGTAAAAACTAAACACGTACTTAACATAAAGCTTGCACCCTATCTGCGTCAATCACAATTTGAATCATTTTGAAGGATATTGCTAATCCATTGCTTCATATCGTCGCTAATCTAACTAAGTGACGTAACTAATTTGAAGTATATTTTGTTTTGAATAATACATATATCCTTAATTAACATGTCATGTTCGTGAACGGGCGCCGTCAGTAGGGTCATCTCTTTGCTGCCACGGCTTATTTTAATTTAATTTTTGGATTTTTTTTTTTCTCATCTTTTCATTATATGGACGCTTTTAACGTTCTGCATCGTTCTCACATGTATAATTTTTAGCATGAATGATGTAACCAAGACTTTGTAACCATATTATTTTGATTTAAAAGAGTGTCCATGGAGTTTCTTGCCCGTTCTTCTCCATAGGTACCTACGCTTTGGAATGGGCAACTAGCTTCATCTTTCTGACTGACCGACCCCTTGACAATTCAAAAGTGCCTGTAATTGGTTTAATTGAAATAAATGCTTTGAGTTTGAGTTTGAACAAAAATAACAAAATGAAAACCTAACTTAACTAAAACTATACACAAACTAAAATATCGCGTTGAAAATTTCATCCGCATCGCTGTCGACTGGTAATGTACCCAAGAGACTGGCGGCATTACCACGTTGTATGGCAATGCTTAGCCTATGGCCAAGTTAAAAGCCAGCCCTTGGGTCACGGGAAGTGTCAACCAGCCGTTTTGAAATTTCCTTAAAAAGACCATGAGCACTCGGACCCCACGACCGAAGGTTTCAACCCCACGGCATATTTTACAGTACAGTATCACTACTATTGTTATCGTGTTAATATTGTTTTAATAATAAATATTTTAACAGACACGTCACTACGTGAGATCTTTGTTTTTATTTTGTTCGGAATACATGATCTGATATCAGATTCGACTTGGAAAAACTCAACTCAAACTCAGCATTTATTTCAATTAAACCATTACAGGCACTTTTGAATTGTCAAAATTAAATAGTCGGTCAGTTAGTCAGAAAGTTGAAGCTAGATGCCCATTCAAAAGCGTAGATCTCTATGGAGAAGAAGAAAATGTATCTAATTACTATAGTTAGGTCGGCTTAGTCCAAAATGTCAGGATACGTCAGTTAGATTATGTTTGAAAAAGTCTGCTCAACAACGTAAGTAACGCAATGAATGTTATTGAACTGTCAAAATGAAAGCCATTGCCATTGCTACTGATCATAGTGTGTTACGCAATTAGCCCATTGTTATCAGATGCATCACTCGACTGAAAGTTTATTTTTGTTTCATTCCACGTTCACACATAATCTCATCACAGCAAAGCATCACACTAGTATTATAAAGGCGAAAGTTTGTATGTGTCTTTATATGTTTGTTACTTCTTCACGCTCAAACGGCCGGACCAATTTTGATAAAATTTTGTATAGAGGTAGCTGACACCCTGGATTAACATATAGGCTACTTTTTATCCCGATATTCCCACGGTATCGACATTTACGCGGGTGAAAATGCGGGGCGCAGCTAGTCAGTCTATAAAGTTCCCAATGCTGGGACACAGGCCTCCTCTGGGTGCGAGGGATTGAGCCGTAGTCCACAACGTGGGCCCAGTGCGGGTTGGTAGATGTCACATGTCTTCGAATTTTGGTTCTAGGACATGCCGGTTTCCTCACGATGTTTTCCTTCACCGTTTTGAGAGCAGTGGTGATGAAAATATTTACACAAAGTATAGCGCCTGCCTGGGTTCGAACCTATGATCTACAACTCGCCGCCGTTTCACTGCTCTTTATGGAACAGAGCCTAAGGCAAACAGTAACAAAATTAGATTGCATAATTCATAAACACAGACTCATCGTTCTTTGGTATATACGACACGATTACGAGACGACTTTAATTACTTAATGTTGCTATCTCGTGTACCTCAAACTCAACTCAAAACCGAAGCATTTATTTCAAACTAGCAGCGTCACACGGTTTCACCCGCATAAGTGTGGATCCCGTGGGAATATCGGGATAAAAACTATTCTATGTCCTTTCCCGGGACTCAAACTATCTTTGTACCAAATTTCATCTAAATCGTTCGGAATCTTTCCTTTACTTGTGTTGTGTTCCTTTACATGACCTTTTTTTTGGGTGGGAAATCATCAAATAACTTCTCCCGCTCTGGGCGGAGCGAGAGGGCGTGTCAGACTTTTACTGACTAAAACCCACCCGTGTTCCTTCAGTTGCCTGTGCCAGGGGCCACGGTATCCCTTTCGAACAACCCGCGACCCCAGCAGGCTTCGGTCCTGGTAGACCCCGTCAGTTAGTGCTGACATCTCTTTGAGGCGCGCGTGGAACACAACGCGCCGTCGACCCGGGCCTGGTCCTTACCGGACGGCGAGCTGCCCATTGCTCGCCGTCCGCAAGCCCGCTCCTTTACATGACCTTGCTTCTTATCAGATTTCATGATTCTAGGTCAACGGGAGTACCCTATAAAATTTGATTCCCTTGAAAGTGTCGAAATACTTCTACGTTTTTTGCGGTATAAACGGCCGTATCTTTTTTTACGTTAACTTAGAAGTTTGATTCTTTTACAGGTTCAAGAGACCGCAGGCTTGAGTATACCTATGATTTTAATTTCAACTCGATACCTCCGCGCGTTCCCGAGATAAAGGGACAGACAGACAGACGGACAACAAAGTGATCGTATAAGGGTTCTGTTTTGTTCCTTTTGAGGTACGGAACCCTAAAAACAATTCATATACATATGTATATGAAACCCTTGGGCCGTGGGGTCCGAGTGCTCATGGTCTTTTTAAAGAAATTTCAAAACGGCTGGTTGACACTTCCCGTGACCCAAGGGCTGGCTTTTACTTTGGCCAAAGGCTAAGCATTGCCATACAACGTGGTAATGCCGCCAGTCTCTTGGGTACATTACCAGTCGACAGCGATGCGGATGAATTTTTCGACGCTATATTTTAGTTTTTGTATAGTTTTAGTTAAATTAGGTTTTAATTTTGTTATTTTTGTTAAATATGTAAATTTAAATTAAAAAAATTACAATACAACACACGCCTAACATCGCGCCTGTAACCCCCAAAAAGTTAAGCAGAGCTGTACACCCAAGTCCTCAGTACGTCGTGGCATGTGAAACAAAGTTTTAGAAATATACTAGCTGCTGCCTGCGACTTTGTCCGCGTGAAATCCTATCCTAACTAAAAGTATTTTTTTTTAATAAAAGTAGCCTAAGTTACTTCTTATTACATCAGCTATCTGCCAGTGAAAGTTCCGTCAAAATCGGTCCAGCCGTTTCGGAGATTAGCCGGAACAGACAGACAGACAAAAATTGTAAAAAAAAAAAATTTTGGTATGTGTACCGTGTATACATCCATATGCATTTAGTATAAAAAAGCGGTTATTTTAATATTACAAACAGACACTCCAATTTCATTTATTTGTATAGATTTGCATTCTCGGACTCAACAGTTGTGCTTTCTTGGACACATGCGTCGCCGCATCGATGGAACACCTTTGTGGCTAACAGGGCATCGAGAATACAAAAAGGTTTTCGCCTAAAAAGGAGATAAGCCAAATTGGGCCCAAAATCCAAAATGGCCGGCCAACGAAAAAAATGTATTAGCCTAGTCGGGGAAGTCCTCCTTATCATTTTTTATATTGCGCCGAAACTCTACGACATTCCTTCAGCTGTTCAAAAATCAAGTTTTATACATTTAAAAAACCTGATTTTGAAACTAATTATGCAAATACATACTTAGTTATAGAAATACTAGCAGAGGTTTGTTGTCATAGTAGATAATACTTGTTGAAGGTCCTCTTTCATTTATTTTCGCCAATCGGTAGTTTTATATTTTATTAAAGTGTATAAAACTTGATTTTTCAACATTAAAAAACTGCTGAACTTTAAGGTTTTGGGCCCAACTTTGTATGAAACGTGACTGGTCTCCTTTGTTCCCTATTGCCTTCAACTAAAACCTAATCCAGCCTCCGGAAGAAATGACAAATGAACCCTATTAGCCAAACATTGCTCCGAGCCCTTTCATTTAGGTACTCAGTCCAACGTTCGTCCGAAAACATCCCTACTCGGAAGATGGCGACGACACGACTCCGGCACGGGCACGGGGTGATAAATGTCGTGACTCGTTGAGTGTCAAATTAAATAACGTTTAGCGGCCTCGGATTAGTCTGTGACGGCATCTTGAAAGTTGGAGATACACAAGGAGGAGATATTTATTTCGCTTACAAAACAAAAAAAAATAGAGGAACTTGTCGTTTTTGAAGTTGGTTAATTTAATATAAATAATCGACCTACTTGATTATTCACAAACTAAAATATAGTGTCGAAAATTTATCCGCATCGCTGTCGATTGGTATGGTAGTGTACCCAAGAGACTGGCGGCATTACCACGTTGTATCGCCTAGTTTGTGTATAGTTTTAGTTAAGTCAGGTTTTAATTTTGTTATATTTGTTAATTAAAATCACTTGATTATTTATATAGAAAGTTTTCTTGACATAGGTTTTTTTGCACTCATTATCTTGGATGAACCCCCCCGTGCTGCATCATCAGCCTATAAAGGTCTCACTGCTGAGGGGGACACACAGGCCTCCTCTCTGTGAGAGGGAGTGGGTCGGCACGTAAGATGGAGAGGTTTTTATAGAAGAAAAATTTTGCTCAGCACTGTGACACACTGCATGGGACATTATGTGTTTCCTGCCTCAGCAAAGAAAAAAGAGCAAAACAGTTTAACCGGTCAAGCCCCGCGCGTTACCGATCGGTGACGAAACAATAGAAAATCAATTGTGTCTCATTAGCGGAGCTTGTCCCAATTGTCTACAATATGCCTACTGCGTATTCTATCCTATTTCGGCCACATAATGCGAAGGGGAGATAGCAGCCTTGAAAAGCTGGGTATTGTTGGCAATACCGAAGTAAGGAGAGCGAGAGGCCGGTCGCCAACACGATGGTCCGACCAAGTAAAAGAAGCTACGTCCTCAAGCAATTTTCAGCAGGTGGTGATGGCAACTTTGGACCGGAGTAGATGGAGGCAGATTGTCCGTTTGAAAGGATCCAGTGACCACGATCCTCAGTAATGAGGGACCGATTGCAGAAGAAGAAGCGCAGCTTGACAGATTACGGTTAATTAAGTATTATAGTCGCAAATTATATTTTGATCAAGATTCAACCTGACACTGACCCTGCAAATTGCAAAAAACGTAAGAAAACTTGAATTTCGCGGTCTACAACTGCGCATTCACCTTAAATAACTTACCTTTTCGCAGGCACACACACACACACACACACACGTAAAACTGGATCAATACTGAGCAGCTGTAGGAAGATATTTACGGTTAATCAACAACAGCAAACTTTAAACCTCGCTCAACGGGAGTTAGCTGAAGTTAATAAAAACTTTTACAACTTGTGGCGATGGAAAAGCACACCGGTATCGACCACTAACTGGCACATCATTTCAGCAGAAAGACGTCCACTGCTGGACATAGGCCTCCCCCAAGCACCTCCATTCCGACCGGTTTTGTGCTTCTCGCATCCAACTAGTCTCTGCGGCCTTGTCAAGGTCGTCGGTCCACCTTGTGGGAGGCCTTCCAACGCTACGCCTTCCGGTACGCGGTCGCCACTGTCGGCCATCTGTTCTGAAAGCAATGTACCCTGCCCACTGCCACTTAAGTTTGGCAATTCAACCTTGGTTCTCCTGCGGATCTCTTCATTTCTGATTCGATCACGCAGAGAAACTCCAAGCATAGCCCTCTCCATTGCCTTTTGGGTGACTTTCAGCCTTCTAATAAGGCCCATTGTGAGTGACCACGTTTCAGTGCCATATGTCATCACTGGCAACACGCACTGGTCAAAGACTTTTTAAACTGGCACTGCCAAGACAAAAAGAGTTCGTGATGCAGTTCTTTGAACTGCAGGGAGATTGCATATCACACTAACAATAGCAATGGCTTTCATTTTGACAGTTTGACAATATTCATTGCGTTATTTAAGTACGGTGTTGGGCAGTTGTCTATTTCCTGTTTAGTATAACTATTCTATCACTTTTAAATTCAATTATTTTTCTTTAAGTACACTGTACCAGTACAGTGTTTTAATAATTGTTTGCTGCACCGGACGACTTCATTACGTCAACGCCGGCTGTCGCTGAAAACCAGCGCTGGGGCTCTGTCTTGCATAGGGTCGCAGTATCATGCCATTTTGCGTGGATGTGACGCATGTATCCCCCTACCTTTTTATTTTATTTTTTATGTTTATGTTCTTTTTTGCGTCATTTTCACCGCAAATAAACGTATTTTCTTTCTTTCAGACAATTTTTTCGAACATATGAAGCAATGGACTAGCAATATTCTTCAAAATGATTTAGATTTTGATTGAGTATAGTGCTGGAAAATATCAACAGCCTATCAGAACACAATCTCAAAGAAAAACAAAACAAAAACATTCAAACAGAGGTTCGAGTCAAAACATTTACTTCGTACTTTTGAATTGTCAGTCGGCCAGTTATTCAAAAAATTACCTATTCCAAAGCGAACGAGCGACGAGTGAGCGTGTTCTATGAAGAAGAACTGGAAAATTCATGGTATCTCGATTAGATGGAAAAACCGCGGGACAAAACTCGTTGCAATGGATAGTCGACAAACATGGATGGCAAACGGTGCGATACTACAGGTTAAAATTTGAAACATGCGACAAATCGAAATGGGAGATTGTACCCATCATTATGAACAACTTTTACTATGGGACCAAACCTGAAATCGCGAAAAAAAAATAAGCTGTTTCCTACATTTTGACGAGTTATGCGAGGGACATACTAAGAATTTTTTGGAATGTGGGACAAAACTTCGGCACGAACGAAGAACAAATCGAAGATAAATGTACGGAACAGCTGATATTTTTTTCGCGATTTCAGGTTTGGTCCCATAATAAAAGTTGTTCATAATGATGAGTACAATCTTCCATTTCGATTTGTTGCATGTTTTCAATTTCACTATGTATAACAAAGAATGAGAATATGGGCAATCAGCATTAGGTAAGTAGAATTTATGTCACACAGACCACACACACACACAACACATTACCTACAGTATTTGTCTCTCCGTCCCCTTTATAATCCATCCAAAGATTCCTTCTAAATTACTGTATCGGGACAACCTTTTGGAATCTGCTGTTGGCTGTCAACAAGGTGACCCCCTCGGGCCAGTGATTTTTAGTTTAGCCATTCACCCAATTATTCGACAGCTAAATTCCAAATTTAACGTTTGGTATCTCGATGATGGAACCTTGGGAGGCGATGCAGAAACTGTACTACACGACCTTCAATTTTTAAAAAATGAACTTCATTCCATTGGCCTTGATCGCAATCTTTCGAAATGTGAACTATACCTAGCGGACAGTACTGACAGACACTTGACACTTCCCAAATTTAACGCAATAGCTCCAGAAATCAAAATGATTGAAAAAAGCTCTCTTCGTCTTCTTGGGTCTCCAATCTTTGACAATTCCTTTCCCGGTTTTATTCAGGAAAAAATTCAAAATTTCAATGACGTTTCGGAAAGATTGTTAGAAATTAATATGCATTCGGCCATAACTTTAATCCGCTACTGCTGTTTCGGCCCTAAATTAACATATTTTCTTCGCGCTTCACATTTATGGAAGCACACTCACCTTTTAGACCAAATGGACCAAATTATCAGGCATACATTAACATCTATTTTAAATGTGGCCATGGACGACCGAGCTTGGGCACAAGCTACTCTTCCCATTCGTATGGGGGGCCTCGGCGTCCGCAAAATTTCTAGTATTAGTTTACCGGCTTTCATATCCTCGGTCCACGGCACTGATAAATTAATCAGGAAAATCTTAGCCTCCACACTGATTAATTCTGATGTGCCGTGTTTCACCGAGGCTATGGATGCCTGGAGACTCGCTTGCCCGAATACAGATCCACCTGACAATCCATCTTCCCAGAGACGGTGGGATGAGCCGCTCTGCAGAGTAGTACAGAACAATTTACTTGACTCGTCTGCTACTTCTGCAGAACGTGCACGCCTGCTGGCTGTGGGTAGATGGGAGTCGGGACTTTGGCTTCATGCACTACCTTCGTCGAACATAGGCACTTTGTTCGACGACACTACTTTTCGCCTCGCTGCTTCCCTGCGACTAGGCACTCCTTGCTGTTCCCCTCATCGCTGTCACTGTGGCGAAGATGTCAACAGCCTCGGACACCACGGCCTGTCTTGCAGCCGAAGTGCGGGTCGCTTAGCGCGCCACGCGAACATTAATGACATCATCCGACGAGCTCTTGTTACCGTCGGCGTTCCAGCTGTATTAGAACCCAATGGCTTGGTACGCGACGACGGCAAGAGACCGGACGGTATGTCTCTATTTCCTTGGAAGGTGGGTAGGCCTTTAGTGTGGGACGCAACTTGTGTCGATACTCTTGCGCCATCCCACCTTCCTGGATCGGCATGCTGTGCTGGCGCTGCTGCTGCGGCTGCGGAAAACCTCAAGCGGCGAAAATATAATAACCTTATCGGAAATTATATTTTCGAGCCGTTTGGGGTTGAAACCCTCGGGCCGTGGGGTCCGAGTGCTCATGGTCTTTTTACAGAAATTTCAAAACGGCTGGTTGACAATTCCCGTGACCCAAGGGCTGGCTTTTACCTTGGCCAAAGGCTAAGCATTGCCATACAACGTGGCAATGCCGCCAGTCTCTTGGGTACATTACCAGTCGACAGCGATGCGGATGAATTTTTCGACGCTATATTTTAGTTTTTGTATAGTTTTAGTTAAGTTAGTTTTTAATCTTGTTATTTTTGTTAATTAAGTTTTTAAATTCAAATAAAAGGAGTGCAGTACTTATCCAAAGATTGTCTTTACAAGATCGCTCTTAGCGATAAGGCCGCCCATTGTGTCACCCTTTGTAAATTTTCTATATTTCATATAATATATTATCTGTAATTTATATAGTGTACATAATCAAGCAGTGAGAGCAGTGATGGCCCAGTAATAACGGACACGACTTACGAGTTGTAGGTCGTAGGTTCGAACCCAGACAGGCACTTTACTTTCTGTAAATTATTTCATCACCACTGCTCTCAAAACGGTGAAGGACAACGTCGTGACGAAACCGGCATGTCCTAGAACCAAAAATTCGAAGACATGTGACATCCACTAACCCGCACTGGGCCTACGTGGTGGATTACGGCCCACTCCTTCTCACCGAGAGGAGGCCTGTGTCCCAGCAGTGGGAACATTATAGGCTGATTATTATGATGACATAATCAAGAGTGTTCTATTCTATGTCATGATGAATGCTGAAAACTTAAGGCACTTACAATGCCTCTCCATTTTAAGCATTGGATCATAACGTATTCTCAAACAGAACACATCAAAACATTCAAAAAAGTTCATTACTAGACATTCCCCTTTCATCTTAGCACTTCCAGAATTCACTCGGAATTCTCATCTAAAATTAATAAATAAATTCTTCCGCGCGTTCCCGTTGTGTAACCACCCGATACCATCCCTTGCGAACGCCACTCTCTCCCGAGTCTTCGTGGTGAAAGCACAAACAACTTGCTTACCGGTTTATATATACTTAGATACTTACTTAGTTACATCTCGAAAAACGGTGAGTGTGAAAAATGTGGGGTTAATGGGCTTATTTCTCTGATTCATTGTTTTATGCATGTTGTGTTTACCTATAAGTAATTTATGCTCTGTTACTTTACTTTTAAAAATGTATTACGTGGTTATTATAATCAGCCTATAATGTTCCCACTGCTGGGACACAGGCCTCCTTTCGGTGAGACGGAGTGGGCCGTAATCCACAACGCGGGCCCAGTGCGGGTTGGTGGATGTCACATGTCTTCGAATTTTTGGTTCTAGGACATGCCGGTTTCCTCACGATGTTTTCCTTCACCGTTTTGAGAGCAATGGTACCTACGTGGTTGTATTAGTGTAATCAATTGTTGGAGAACCTAATAATATAAAATTAAAATAAATACTTAGATACTTACTTAGTTACATCTCGAAAAACGGTGAGTGATACTGTCTCCTGTGAACAATGTGTGGTTGATATATTTTTGACGTTTAAAATAATTAGAAATAAATTATTTATAAAAAATACTTGTTGTTAGTTATATCCGGAAATACGGTGAGTAACATAAAGCTACGGTTAGCGGTGGCCGCTACATAACGGCCGCAATGTGACGGCACCGGATTTGACTTTACGGTGTCAAAAAAGACAAGTTTTTTTAACTGAACCGACAGCTTTGCTGCTGGGGAGTTTGTTGCGCCACTTCTTCTTCCCAGCGAAAGCACTAGGAAGTGATGCATACCGGGCGTTTTACTGTCGGGGACTGTCTTATGTAATTTTGACGTTCGAAAAGTGCTAATTCTCAGGCTTTTTTGAAAAAATTAAGTTTAAAAAACATAGCCCTCCTTCTGGCGCAGTCTGGTAAAAACTAAAACCCGACTACTGAAAAGGATGAAACAAGAAAGTACCTTCCCGTGGTCGCATGCTACCATAGCTTATAAGTATGTTAGTACAGCGGCATGCGACATGTGATGTTATTAGGGAACAGATGAACATACATACATGCCGGTCAAAATCATAACCCTCCTTTTTGGTTCGCCGTAGTCGGGTAATAAATTTCTTTTGATTTTGTTTGTAAGGCTGTTTCTTACACCCCTTTTCCAGATGGTCTTTATCCGTCCCTCAAATATTCCATTCCCAACAACATGGCGCCGGTTCCCAACTGCCAGAGGAACTCTCCGCATTCAGGACCTAACAGCAGATCTGCATGAAGAGGCTATGGCACTGCTGACCCGGTATTTTATGAGGGATGAGCCCCCTTGCAAGTATATTGGTAAGTCAAGCCTTTTGCCAGTTCTTCGTTTGTCTAGCCTTTCCCCAACTATATTGGGGTCGGCTTCCAGTCTAACCGGATGCAGCTGAATACCAGTATTTTACATGGAGCGACTGCCTATCTGACCTCCACAACCCAGCTACTGGGTAATACGATACCCCTTGGTAAGACTGGTTGTCAGAGTTTCGGGCTTCTGACTACCTGTAACGACTGTCAAAGATCCACGAATGACAGCCGGGACCAACGGCTTAACGTGCTTTCCGAGGCACGGAGGGTCTCGGTATGTAAAAATGGTCACCCATCCAGGGACCAACCGTGGCAAGCGTAGCTTAACCTGATCGATGGACCCGTGCGGCTGTTATTACTTGGCCATAAGCCCCCTCTATTACTTAGAGTATATACATATCAAATAATAACTGAATCAACAAGTATGGCTGTTATTTTTTTTTTCTACTTAATACATAAACAGTTTATTTTAACATAATAATATATCCTTAATTAACAAAAATAACAAAATTACTAAAACTATACAAAAACTAAAATATAGCGTTGAAAAATTCATCCGCATCGCTGTCGACTGGTAATGTACCCAAGAGACTGGCGGCTTTACCACGTTGTATGGCAATGCTTAGCCTTTGGCCAAGGTAAAAGCCAGCCCTTGGGTCACGGGAAGTGTCAACCAGCCGTATGACTGGTTATATGTCACTTCGTCAGCTCATAATAAAATAAGCTCAGTTTAAAACCCATATTAACCCATCCAATTTTTTAAGTATTTACAAACACAAACAACTAGGTCATTCAAATAGATTTGTTTCGGGCGAGAATCGAACCCGCAACACTGCGCAGTAGCATATTGTTCAGTCGCTATACGCATCCGATCACAGAATCTACAACATAGTCTGTCAAATTAAATTAGGTAAACTCCGCGGACTTGATATAATTTATTATCAAATCAACAAAAAAATACCTGTCGTAGTTTTTTAACCGACTTCTAAAAAAGGAGGAGGTTCTCAATTCGAATGTTTGTATTTTTTTTTTTATGTTTGTTCGCGCATATAACTCCGTCGTTTGCCAACCGATTTGAAAAATTCTTTTTTTGTTGGAAAGGGTATTACTTCCCAAAAGGTCCCATGAAAATTTGATCGAAATCGGACAAGCGGTTTTTGAAAAATCAACAAAAATCTAAAAATGTATCTATATTGTATACATTAACGATCTTTTTGTTTACTTTTTTGTGGGGTAGGTACAACTAAAAAGTGAAAAATAAAAACTTTTTTACAAAAAAAAAAAAACAACCGACTTCAAAAAAAAAACACTACAAAGTGATAAATAACTTTAATTTCGGAAGTCGGTGTCAAAAAACGAAAATGCGGAATCAACGACACCGACTTCCGAAATTAAAGTTATTTATAACTTTGTAGTGTTTTTTTTTTTTGAAGTCGGTTGTTTTTTTTTTTGTAAAAAAGTTTTTATTTTGGGCATCGATCGCAGTTTTTGTAGTGACTTGAAATATCAGTTTTAAAATCTGTTTTTTTTTTTGCGTGTAATCTTTACAGATGTGATGGGTATCGATATCTAACTAAACAACATAAAAAAAAAACTGATTTTCTCAAGTTTAAGGCCCTAAAAAAAGAACATCAAATCTTTTTTTTATCTTTATCGTGTTTACATTTGAACTTGTTTGAAATTAGTTTGTATTATTTTATACCTTTACTGTTTTGCTTTAGCTTTTAATTTTGTTTTCTTTCTATAATTTTCGTGTATTGTATTGTGATTTGTTTTAATGTGTTCGTCCTTTTCAAACTTAATGTACCTATCTAGATGTTAAGTGAATGATGTGGTCGCCTATAATTGGAAGCGCACACTTTTATTTGTCCCTGTTGATGTTAACATGCATGTAACTGTGTAGCCTCTGTTGGCGATCCAATAAATAAATAAATACATTTCATCCATCAATCTGTGGAGCTTTGCTAGCAAATTTAATTTAACCTTATACAGGGTGTTACGGAAAGGGTATATCAATACAAACGGGTTAAAGAGTGTATCTGGTCTAGAATCTCTGCACAAAATTTCAATTCAAAAGCATTAACTTTGAAAATGCGTAATATTTTTTTTATTTCGACATCACGGCGCTGCACTGGCGCGCGGCGGCGTGATGTGCGTGTTCTAGGCGCACAGACACACTACAGATAATGGATAATGACCCTCGTAGTGCGGTGACACGTTTGTTATGATTTCAATTTAATAAACTATCGAAATAAAAAAATATTAAAGTATTTTCAAAGTTACTGTTTTGAGCTGAAATTTTGTACAGAGATTCTAGACCAGATACACTCTTCAACCCATTTGTATTGATATACCCTTTCTGTAACACCCTGTATAAATCATATCAACCATTTGTCAATGTAGGTGTCTTCCCACCATTATTATATTAATACCTTTTTCCTCCAGGTATCCAAAACTACCCATCAGCAGTAAAAGAACTGCAGAACCTTTGGCGTACTCCTCTTAAAGAGAACCTGTCGCTGGTCTGCGTTGAAGACAATGATGATCAGCCTCCGAAGATCGTAGGGGTCAATGTGCTGACTGTTGTATGTAAGGAGGACAAGGAGGAGCCGTTTCAGGTGAGATCGTGAGGCTATTGTAACATCATCTGCCTAGCCTTTTCCCAACTATGTTGGGGTCGGCTTCCGGTCTAACCGGATGCAGCTGAATACCAATATTTTACATGGAGCGACTGCCTATCTGACCTCCACAACCTAGATATTGGGTAATACGATACCCCTTTTGGTAAGACTGGTTGTCAGAGTTTCGGGCTTCTGACTACCTGTAACGACTGTCAAAGATCCACGAATGACAGCCGGGACCAACGGTTTAACGTGCTTTTCGAGGCACGGAGGGGTCTCGGTATGTAAAGATGGTCACCCAGCCACAGACCAACTGCGGCAAGCGTAGCTTAACCTGATCGATCGACCTGTGCGGCTGTTATTATTTAGCCACGGGCCCCTCTGAGGCTATTGTAACTATGCACTAGTATTTGAAATTTTCCTTGCACTTCACCTAGGGAATAAAAAAGTGTATAGGGTACTTCCCGTTGACATAGAATCATGAAATTTGGCAAGAAGCAAGGTCATGGAAAAAAGGTTGAATATAGAACATCTTCATTGCATAAAAGCCCCAAATAAAACAAGTAAAGGAAAAAATCCGAAAACCGTAAATTTGTAGTAACATAAAAAAAATCCCGTAATTAACTATTTACAAACCTACAAATTTGTACAGAACCCTTGGTGCGCGCGTCCGACTTGCACTTGACCGGTTTTTGTGACCGAGTCATGAATTTAAATAACGTGTTTTAATTAAAATAGATTTGACAAGCTCTAGCAGAAATAGACGATAGAATAACTACATAGTTAGGTTTTGCCACGCAATATCTACGTCCAAATCGAATCGCCCCAAAGACATAAACTTCTTCCACATCTTTTAGACTGACGACAAGATCTGGGCCCAGCTCTTCGGCGCCGTCGACCTGGTGACCAAGGGAGTGGACATCTTCGAGAAGTATGGAGTGGACAAGTATCTGACAGCTTACGGCCTGGTGGTTGACCCAGCTTGGAGAGGATGTGGGGTTGGCAAGGAGCTGCTGTTAGCCAGGTAAACTATAGAACATCTTAATTGCCAAAAAGCCCCAAGTAAAACAAGCAACTTTACTGAAAATTTAAAACCCCTATAGAGGCATGAGGAACAGGGTGTAAAGTTCACTCATGCACTATAGAAAAGGGAGGATCCTCCGACCAGACGGGTGTTGTGTCTGGCGGGCAACTGCCCAATAATTCATGTCGGGCCGTTGTATCTATAGTAAAAAAAAAAAAAATATTTTCTCAAAAACCTTTTAATATCTTCCACGATATAAACCACCTTGACACCCCGCAAATAATTAAACCCGGGATGCGCACATCTCTATTGAGACCCGCCATCCAATTACAGGCGTTATTACAGATGCCAGGCGGATTCTTTAGTCCCGGGGTAATGGGGAATTTATCGGGAATCTATCTCGGAATGCGGGACGCGCTCACGGCTCTGGGTTATTGAATATTATGCTGGCTGTAGGTAGGTTTGTGGCTTGGTAGGATTCTTTTGTAGGTATGAATAACTAGCTGCGCCCCGCGGTTTCACCCGCGTAAATGTCGATCCCGTGGGAATATCGGGATAAAAGTATCCTATATGTTAATCAAGGGTATAAGCTACCTACATACAAAATTATATCTAAATCGGTTCAGCGGCTTAGGCGTGAAAAGGTAACATACAGACAGACAGACAGAGTTACTTTCGAATTTATAATATTAGTATGTATTATAACAATAAACTTCTGAAGAAGAATGGCGTGCAATGCAGGATGCCTACACTCAGCATTGAATGGCGAAAGGTTGAAGAAGAGAGAAGCGAAACGTCTGATAAATATAATTTTACTTTCTCAATATGGCCACTATGATAGTTTTTAAAATAAATAGTTGCTACGGCGTAGAGAGGGCTGTAGCTACAGCGTAGCAAGGACTAAAGCTACGCCGTAGCAAGGACCATAGCTACGGCGTAGCAAGGACCAAAGTTACGGCGCGCGGCGTAGCAAGGATCACAGCTGCTACGCCATAGAATGGAAAGGACTGACTACGGCGTAGGCGGCTATGGCGTAGCTAGCATCACTGCTACACGTCACTTTGAGAAGCTGTAGTCTTTTTCCCGATATATTAACTCCAAGTGATTATTTTTTATAAATATACCTACTTTAAAGTTAGTACTTTGTTTTGAATTAAATTAGTAAGTTTTCTCTGTCATCTGTGGACTTTTATTTTAATTCGTTTTTTTTTTTCATTGTTCTCACATATACAGGGTGTTACGGAAAGGGTATATCAATACAAACGGGTTGAAGTGTGTATCTGATGTAGAATCTCTGTACAAAATTTCAGCTCAAAAGCATTAACTTTGAAAATGCTTAATATTTTTTTATTTCGATAGTTTACTAAATTGAAATCATAACAAACGTGTCACCGCACTACGAGGGTCATTATCCATTATCTGTAGTGTGTCTGTGCGCCTAGTACACGCACATCACGCCGCCGCGCGCCAGTGCAGCGCCGTGATGTCGAAATAAAAAAATATTAGGCATTTTCAAAGTTAATGCTTTTGAGCTGAAATTTTGTACAGAGGTTCTAGACCAGATACACTCTTCAACCCGTTTGTATTGATATACCCTTTCCGTAATAACCTGTAGAAGCAACACGAATAATTTACCAGGATTTTGTAATATCTTGATTTAAAAGAGTGTCCGTGGAGTTTCTTGCCCGTTCTTTTCCATAGAGATCTACGTTTTGTAATGGGCAACTAGCTTCAACTTTCTGACTAACTGACCGACTATTTAATTTTGACAATTCAAAAGTGCCTGTACATGGTTTAAATGAAATAAATGGTTTGAGTTTGAATGACAACTCAAGCTCACCTCACGGTGATAATTTTACAGAATAGACCGCCTATAATCTCCTGTGCTAATCCTACGTTTAAGGAGTAAAGATAAATATGCATTTTCAATAATTTTATTACCTCGAAACAAAAACAAACCTAAAAAAAATATACATAAAAAACAATGAGACAGTATATAATAAAATATCTAACAAAAAAAAAACAACTATGTATAGCAAAAAACAAAAAATAAAAAAAAATAATTAGAAGTCAAAAAAAAAACATATTCAAAAGTGAGTTTTATCAGTTTTATCCAATTTATGTCTCTGCTTGCAATCCACTTTAACTTTTTTCTTTTGTGCAATAGCGTTCCTCTTTATGTGATAAATTGGTTGGACACTATCAAACTCTAATTCGTTATAATATTTGGTCTTATTCCTGTCACCAGGATTTGGGTAATAAGCCGCGTGAAACCGCCCATCGACCTCATAAAGTTTCACATCAATCGTATGCTGAAACAGCACACCACTCGACAGCATCCGTTCTATAAGAACACAGGAATCATGCGTAATTTTATTCCCCCAAATATTCAAAAACCGTAAAAAGAACGGTTTTTTTATCGAGTTCAAAATGTCGATCACACCAATATCTGTCAAATCGTTGCGACTTATGTCAAGGGCGCGGATTTTCGAGAATGGCAACCCGAAACTTAGCGCTCTGGCTCCCGTGTCGTTAATTGCATTGCCAGCGACGTTTAGAAGGAGTAGTTGAGGGCCTTCAGCTAAATATCTAGCTAATAATTCGATTCCGTAATCTCCAATTCTGTTAAAACCCAAGTCCAAGAATAAAAGAGTCGTATTCCTTCTCAATCCTCTTGCAAAATATTCCATATCATGACTTATAAATTGATTCTTTTGTAAATGTAATTCGATTATAGTCGAATTTCTTTCTAATAAGTTCTCGATATGGTACGCGAACCATTTGGACTCATACGGGTACCGATTAAACATCGGCATGACTCGACTAAAATCGAATACTTTTAGTGATTTATTCGCTCCATGGTCGATTCTCAAAGCTGTAATAATGTGAGCAATGCTCGGTAAAGTTTGATTCGTTTCTCCAATATCCAGGTATTCAACTGAAGTATTGTCCATCAAGAATCTAGCGAAGATTTCGCCCCCTTTTGTGCCAAAACGATTCCCGTTCAGCCTTAAATATTTCAGCTTTAGAAATTTTGCATATTTCGCGAGTTGCACAATCGATAATCGAGTTATTCGATTGTTCATTATATTTAGATTGATTATGCTCGATCGACCCTTAACTAGGAGCTTTTTTAAGAGTTTAAAAAACCCTTTATCTGTTATGTTATTGTAACTTAGGTCCAGCTTAATGATGCGTCTTGGGGATTGCCTGACGTATCGACAAATCGCTCGAATGTCGGTGTCTTCGATTCGACGTCGGTACCTCCCTTCGATGTCCTTCCCTCGGAGAATAAGGTACCCAGTCCCATCAGAATTTCTTTCAGTAAACAAGTTTAGTCTTATCTCATTTAATTCCGGTTTAGGTAATTTCCCTCTGTCTTCGGCTATTTTGTCTAGAACATCGACCGTGTTGCAGATACATTTGAGCTTCTTGTCCTTACGCATTTTGCGTGTTACAAATATTTAAAATAGTATAATAAAAATACAAAATATTTTGATTGTCAAAAACTATGTGAGGTGTTTTTAGTTGTTTTTTTTTTCAACCCTGTAACCAAAGAGTTTTAAATACTTTCTAGTGATCGTCGCAAGTTCGCAACCGTTTGGTTCGTACTTAGTAACTATTTACACTAGGTACTAAATTAAATGACTAACTATACAAATAAATACAAAAACAATAGGAGGCGTCGAAGTACTCGTCCGCATCGCTGTCATTCGGAAACATGTCCAGAAGACTGGCAAAATGACCACTAACCAATATAATGTTGAATGGCAATGCTAATTATTTCCTATCATAATAATAAATGGTACAACCCCTGGGTCGGGTAGTATTTTTCCCTCAGGTTTTTCAAGTAGGAATTGTTCAGTAAACAGAGATTCTTTAAAGTCTCTCATACCCGATAACCCGACCATAGAAATGTAAAGCACCCCACCATACTACTACCTACCTACTTTGGGCTTTTCTGACGAAAGGTGCCTGAAGCTGAACAAACAGCTGTGCTGCTGGGGAGTTTGTTGCGCCATTTCACAGGCATAGATACACCTAGATAACGCAAGAGCACCTACTTCGCGTGCCAAAAATCGCACCAGTTTACGATCGAAAATCATAAGCCGTCACTTTCTCGCTCAGTCCTGCGTACTGCTGGCTGGGTGAGCGTGAGCGAGAGAGCGCGAGCTTGTGACGCCATGCATAGTAGGTAGTCAAAAAGTGGCACGCTTAGTTTTCATACAGTTCGTGATACTTGCGTTATCTAGGTCTATCTATATCTGTGGGCCATTTATTCTTCCCAGCTAAAGCACCAGGAACTGGTGAAGAGCGGGCGTTTTGGGCGAGCTCTCTTTTGTAATTTTAACGTTCAAAAGACGCTGATTCTCAGCCAAGTTTGAATAAATGACTTTTGATTTCATACACCTCTGTCTTCCCCTTAGGCTACTTAACCGTTCTTTTTTTAATTTACAGGATTCCATTGTGCAAAGCGCTGAACATCAGAGTGACGGCAACGGTCTTCACGGCTGGTGCATCGCAAGCAGTTGCCAAAAAGGCAGGCTTTGTCGATCTATTTGAAGTAACTTATGAAGAATTAGCCAAAAAAGGTTTTATATTTCCTGGGATTGAAAAAGATACGAAGTCCTCAAAATTAATGGCGTTGGCCATTGAGTGATTTAAAAAAAATACTACGGGTTGCCATTTTTATCTGAAATTACCCAGCTATATGGGAGATTGTGAAAACTTATTGACGTTGCGCGTTGTAAGTTTATTGATTTCAAATTGTATGATCTCATTATAATTTTAGTAAGTAAATTTAATAAGCTTTCATCAAGGAAATATACTTATCTACCTGTATGATATTTTGCTAAATATTACTTACTATTGTTTGTTAAATAGTGATGTTATTAAATTGTACTTAAGTAGGTATATTTACACAAGTATTTAGAATTAGCTAGTAATATGCTGCTAGTCAAATGTACCTAATAAAAGTGTTTCTCTAGTCAAAATATAATCCTGCAAACTTGTTCTATACCTAGTTTCCTTTGTGAAATCTAAAATTAATATTCCTCAACAATAGCTACTGAATTAAATTGGGGGACCTCGGGCAAAAACAAAAGGCGAACAAACCCAGTAGTATCTATATAATATATTCATTATTATTCATATCCTCATATTCATTAACAGATTGAGTAAGCAGATTGAGTTTCTCAAAGCCAGCTCCCGTACTTACATCATTATAAGGAAGGTAAAATCAGTAATTTTCAAATGATGACAACGTGAGAACTGATGAAATAATAATAAAAGAATTAAACCTCGTTTGTAAAAAAAAAAAATGTTTTGGGTATTGATATACAATATAAAGGACGAAATAAATAAATAATGATGACAGCACCATCTCTTGTGTGAATTCATATAGTTTATTGAGAGTCCTCTAGTGAGTCATTTGTTAACTACGTTTTTGAAAAATCTCGATAGATGGCGCTTGTTGTAAACATAAAATAGAGCTAAATGAAAAATGCGCTTATATGTACTCAAGTCCCGTACTTTTTAATTCTAATATACAATATAATTAATAATAATATATTAGTAAATCATTTGACTGCGATTTTATATTAATAAATATCTGAATATTAAAAATGGGAGTTTTCACAAACCTACTGGCAATCATTATGAAAAATGGCGACGCGTCCAAGTGCCAATACCTGTCAAACGGTTGTTGACTTTTCTGGGTGTATCTCTTTCGTTCGCGCATCAATTTTATAAATAAAAGCAAACAATATTATCGTTTACAATTAAGGAAAAATAACTATACTTAATTATGTAGCGATAAAACCAATAAATCCTAATCACGCGAATAAACGCTGATAAGGTAAACTCGTGAGTCTGTTTTCCTGCGAAAATAATAAATCGAACTCTGGCGAAAATTGTTTTTGTGCTTACATCCTGTTTTGAAAACTCAAAACGTGTATTTTCTATTCGTGTCGTTTCTTGTTGGCTGTTTCCCGTGATTTCTGTGCGTGTGAGTGAAGTGTGAAAAAAAAACAAGTAAATATACTTTTTTTTTTTTTAAAGTTCAGTAATCAATAAAATAATTAATTGTTTAATTTGTGTTAGTGCTAGTGTAAATAAAAATGTTTAAATAAGTGCAATACCATGGATGGATCGCATAGAAAGTTTTGACCCCCTGCATTGAAGGTAAAAATACAATTTCTATTTTTATTTATTAAAAGTTTATCTATTGACTCATTTCTGTCAACATAATATATTATTGTCTGTTCTACTTTGCTTTTACTCATTTTACTACGTTTGCCTAAACTATAAGCCTTGTTTACATAACATACAGAGGTGTAGTGTTTTTTGCTTCAGAAAGGCTGGCATTAAATTTAAATCTGTCTCACTTGATAGGCAATGATGCCGACAACAATTATTATTGTATAATATGTTACTTATTATTACATGAAATAGAAACCCAAGATTATTCTCGATTCAAATTTAGAGCACATAGAAAAAAGAAAGTGCATGATTTGTAGACAAAGATGGACAGAACAGTGCACAATGATTGCATAATAATTAATTGAAACATAATTGCTTGAACTGCTCAACTCAAAATGATTTAGTAAAATAATAGGACATACTTTTACCATACTTTTCAGGACATACTTTTACCATACTTATCTTTGCCAATAAACAGCATTGCTGTGTTCATGTTTGATTTAATGGATCAAATGACAGGGCTATGCTATGAAACATTTCAACATTTTCTATAAGGTTGTCAATGCAATACACAACCTCTTGTGTTGCAGATAATATGTAGGTATGTAGGCAGCGTTGCCAGACCTACGGATTTGTCCGTAGATCTACGGACTTTAGGTCTTGTCTACGGACATACGGATTTTAGTCGCAGATCTACGGATTTTTGTTCGATTCCATCTACCAGAAAAAACTTAACACAGAATCTATAAAAGGGCTGCTTTATACAAAAAGTGCAATAAAAACTACTTGCTATGAGGTAAAAGCAAAGAGGAAACATTTTGATTTATTTAATTCAAAAGTATATGATTCAAAAAAGGTTACACATGTTACTGAGAATCTAATTAATTATCAATATATATTTTTTTAATACAATTTGTATTGCTTTTCCTTCGTCTTGGAGATTTTCTCGTCGATTTTTTTTTTTAGTTAACAATTTCACTACCGGCAAAGAATTAAGTTTAAGGTCAGTCCATGTTTAAATAGTTTATTTAGCCTTAAAAAATGTCCGTAGATCTACGGATTTTTGTAGAGGCAATCCACGGACTTCTACGGATTTTTGAGCGTAGCCCTACGGACTTTTGAAAATTGGATCTGGCAACACTGTATGTAGGTATAGACAATTCAGTTTCTTTTTTTTTTTGTTAATGGCATCCCACAGGTCATCCTAAAAGATTGCTGGTTGCTTAACTGGAAATTAAGGCCTCCAGGCAGGGCATAAAACTGATTAAGTAAGCAAGTACGCTCTAAGAGATCCTGCACAGCTTAGGAATGGCTGCAAAGGAGAGGCTAGATTGGATCAAGTTATTTCATTTATAGTCTAATATCTAGAAAAATAATGTACTATTAGCGTTTACAGTTGCCTTTTACAAACTTCCACAAATTGAAAAAAAAAAAAAGACAACTTCGGCATTTGCCCTGCAGCACAATTTATTTGTGCCCATCTTTTTTTTCTAGTTTTGTCTCTGCCACTGCTGGGCAAATACTTCCACCAAGTCGCTGATTGGTAGAAAATGCCTCAGGCATTAATATTTCTTTATACAGCCTTAGTTGACTTGTGCATAAGCTTTGATAAATAAATAAGTCTATTTAACTCATTAAGCTTCGCTAATGAGACACAATTGTTCTTCTATTGTATCGTAACACATAGGGTATGCGCGGAGCTTGACTGGTGAAATGAAAATTGAAGCTGCATCCTAATTGCATACCTAACACACTATCAATCGCAATCTGATTCATTTTGAAGCATATAAGCTAATCCATTGCTTCAAATGTTTGAAAAAAAAAAATCTGCTTTACAACGTAAATTATAATGCAATGAATGTTGTTGAACTATCAAAATGAAAGCCATAGCTACTTTTAGTGCGAAGTCAACGTTTTTTATTTGTTAAACATAGGTGTTATAAATAGAATAGGTACAGACGCCAGTACATCAACCTACCCGAAACTGTCAGATTTTCCCAATCAACTTTGAACCTTATTATTAAGTGATAAAGTTGAAAATCTATTAAAGAAATTTGACAGATTGTAGTAGGTTGATGTGCTGGCGTCTGTACATAGATCTCTATGTTTTGCCGCTAACGGCGTACAAATATCAAGTAGAAATAGGCATACGAAATTACAATAAAATTGTAGCGCAATTACCCCGCTGATTCCCTAACAATAATATTATGAAACTATTTAAATAACCACCAGGTCAAATACCTCAGTCATTAGTTAAAGAATTATTTCTGTATGATGTCATTCACAAACAAGACTTGAAAGTAATCAGCATTAGCTATGGCTATTAGTGGCATACTTGGTTTAGTCATATTTGAATAAGTGGTATGATTCAATTTGTCACTTATCTGCCTTTTTTTGTGGATGGGAAATTATCAAATGACTCCTCCTGCTCTGGGTGGAGCGGAAGGGAGTGTCAGACCAGTGGCGTACATTGGTTTTCAGAATAGGTAGACACTAGGCTGGGTCTAGTCTAGGCAAACGCGGTCACTAATCAGAAAAAAAAAGGGAGGTCAAAAGTGTGGTTATTTGAGTAGGCATGCCTACTTAAGGGTGATAAATTGCGAAGGTCGAACTTCATGGTATTACGCGTGAGACGTACGTATTTTAAATTTTGTCGTATTAACTTGAACGAGTAAAGACCAATGACAATGTGCGAATAGTACGGGAGCCGAGTAGGCCGTCCGGCGACTGCCTACTGCCGCGCGTGTTTGTATGAAGATTATGTTTTTTGTTAGGTATGATAATTTAGTGAGTTTTTTAATTGTGGGGCACAACACTAAAATGTAATTGACAGGCTTATGTTGATATATCGAGGTAGGCACTGCTTATATGCTATATGCAATGCACGCCATTGTGTCAGACTCTTACTGACTAAAACCCACCCGTGTTCCTTCCTTAGCCCTTTATGTTCCGGGGCAGTGGTAACCCTTTCAGACAATCCCGCTGACCCTCACTCATCTGCCTTGTATAACTGAATGGCTTGTTGGTATATTTTGATCTGTGTAATCCCAGTGCATGGGGTAATCGCGTAACACACTATCAGTAGCTATGGCTTTTATTTTAACAGTTCAACAACATTCATTGCATTATTTATGTTGTTGAGCAGTCAACCTCTGGGGGCCTGGAGTTCTAAAATACAGGCCTAGGCTTAGTTTAGACTCCAGATCTTCCACAAATTACAAAATTTTGTCGAAATACCTGTCAACTTAATATGTAGAATGTAATTTGTGGAGATAAGTATAATAAACATAATTTGTTATTATTATTAACTTGTGACGTCCCACTGCAGGGCGAAAGCCTCCCTACTCTCTTTCCACCTCTCTCTGTTCAAAGCTGCTAAGGAACAGTTCTTGTTGAAGGAGTCCAGCTCATCCCGCCATCTCCGTCTGGGCCTGTCACGATGTCGTTTGCCATTAAGAGGGACCCATTGGGTCGTAAGTTTGGCCCACTGTTCGTCCGACATACGGCAGATGTGTCCAGCCCAGTTCCATCTTAGCGTGGCAGCTTTCCAAGTGACATCAGTTATCTTTGCAGTTATCTTTGTGTGAATTTGTTATTATTATTTATTAAATTTTTGGAACGTTATGAAGCAATGGATTAGCAATATCCTTCAAAATTATTGAGATTGTGATTTGTCTTATGTTATTTGTGATTGATAATTTGTTATGCAATTTGGGTGGTCTATCAGTGTTATTAAAAGAGATGCACCGAGTATTTACTCGTATAATACTCGGCCATTTTGGATTTTTGGTAGTACCTAGTACTCGTTATTGGCCGATTCCGAATAACTCGGTTTGACTGACCAGGTACTCGAAAAGAACTCGAATAAACTTATAACCTGATCTGAATCTAGATTAGTCATTGTCAGAAAAGTTACGTTTTCAGTAGTGAATGTTTTCATGCTAATAAAACTTTAGTTTTAAATGCTCTAGTTTCCAAAACTTTTGTTTTCCTATCTCTAACGAATTCACTCTAATTGAGTTTAGCGGAACAGTGTAACTTGCGATTTTTCACGATGGCAAAGAGGAGATATTTGGCAGAGACCAAGATTCAAACAATCTACTACATAGTAAAAAAAGCGCTTGAAAATCAAAATCAAAAGTCATTTATTCAAACTAGGCTGAGAATCAGCACTTTTCGAACGTAAAAATTACAAAAGACAGTCCCCCAAAACGCCCGCCCTTCACCACTTCCTAGTGCTTTCGCTGGGGAGAAGAAGTGGCGCAACAAACTCCCCAGCAGCACATCTGTCTGTTCAGTTAGAAAATAATTGATTTGAAGAGTGGCGAATGGTGATAAATGTATGTGGTATGAATAGTGGGCCTTTATGTGGCATGGCCTTTTCTTATTTGTAGTTGGTGCCGAGACGAGAAAATCGTTGTGCGAATGTACAGACGCCAGCACATCAAGTTACCCGAAACTGTCAAATTTTCCCGATCAACTTTGAACCTTATTCTTTAGCGATAAAGTTGAAATCTATTAAAGAAATTTGACAGATTTTAGGCTACTACAATCTGTCGAATTTCTTTGATAGATTTTTTTGATAGATTTTTTACTAGCATACATATAAGCTATGGCAGCATGCGACCACGGAAAGGAACTTTCTTGTTTCATCCTTTTCAGTAGTCGGGTTTTATGACAGATTGGGAATTTGGGACTGAGATCAGACTGTGAACGTTCTTAAAATTACGATAATTGCCACCCTGGTTTCTCTGTGTTACTACCTACTCTGTGTCATGATTATCACGCTACATTTACCGTAGTAATTAATTAACATTGCGAAACAACTGTTTTCAGTTGTAACGGTATTCAAAATTAGCAGTGGCTGCTAATTTTGGGGAACTGTGTCTAATTTGCGAAGGTTTTATTACCTATTGATCTAGAATTTGTGCTGCTATTTGGGTGGGGATGCGAGATAGATCTAAGACGTTTGTTTGTACCTACATGTTAGGCAAGTTACACTTTGGCGTGTAATTCACTGGACTTGCGCACTTTTTTGGATACACTTTCAAATCAAAAATCAAGTTTTTCTAACTGAACAGACAGCTGTGCTGCTGGGGAATTTGTTGCGCCATTTCTCTATGGTTTAAACCTGGGTCTAAAATAAACCTTGTTTTGTAATAAGGCCGAATAAGTATACACTCTCTGGATCACTATCAGTATCACCGCCTTAGGGGATATAGGGGTAGCTCACCGTCCGATCAGGACCAGGCCCGTGCCGGACGGCGCTTATGTGCTCCACGCGCGCCTCAAAGAGATGTCAGCATAAGGGAAGGGGCCCGTTAGGGCCGAAGCCGGCTGGGTCAGCGGGATTGTCCGTAAGGGTTACCGCTGCCCCGGAACATAAAGGGCTAAGGAAGGAACACGGCTGGGTTTTGTCAGTAAGAGTCTGACACTCCCTTCCGCTCTACCCAGAGCGGGAGGGGTCATTTGATGATTTCCCATGCACAAAAAAGAGGATGTAGGGGTGCCTTTAAGAGCCTCCTCTAGTGGCTATACTTAAGTAGGTACTTGGGGTGCACCCTAGGCAGCGTGCCCCTCAAACAACGGATTGCTGACTTGCAAATTTTCACACTACAGCATTTTAACTCTCGAATAGTCCTCTCGGGTATCTTCGCATCTGGTTAGAATGGAATCAGTCTGGGGAAAAGACTATTTGAAGTAGACAGGTAGAGTCGTCGGTCGGAGATCAGCCCCCTTATTCACAAACACTCGATATGCTTCCGTACCGTATCGAACATTAATCATTGTTATCGTAGGAGTCTTCTCAACGCTGTTCACAAGTCCAAAACCCGAAAATTTTGTCAGTTTAAATCAAATAGACGTCCGCTATTTTTCCAACAGCTATTTGCTGTTGAGGGGAAGTCAAATCAGGTTATCGAAATGTCAGGTTTTCGATACTATAGCCTGTCGTATGGTTGTGAATCAGGGCTCTGAGGGGCAATTCTCATCTCATCAAGTCTGATCTCAGTCTGTCAAAAATACCCCTAATTTCCCTACATTTTGACAAGTTTTTGGCATTTGTTTGTCGCTGAGATGAGACTGCGACTAGATTTTGAACGTTTTAAATTACGAGAATTGGCCTTCTGAGCAACCGCCATAATATCATGTACTACGTGTCCTGTCAGCTGCATATTACAGGAACTGATGACTGACGCTAGTGATGGCGCCAAACACGTAGCCAAATTCTGGGCTGAGTCCATTTAGATTGCCATCAACACGCTAAGAAGAAGACCATGTCTATTTCTGTTGCCAAGCAACGTTGCGGTATTCCAGTTTGCCGGATATGGCTGCAGGTATGGTTACTGGCACGGCTTTGTCTCTGTGATGCCGTCGCATCTTCGATGCCACTGGTATTACGGCCGATCATCATCATAATCAGCCTATAATGTTCCCACTGCTGGGACACAGGCCTCCTTTCGGTGTGAGGGAGTGGGCCGTAATCCACCACGCGGGCCCAGTGCGGGTTGGTATGCAAGTCTTTCTAGATCAAATCGTAGAATAACTGTTTGCGGCTTCTGTAGAAAATTTTAATTAGCCATTGTATAAGTGTACTTGGAAACTTGAATATGTTTTGAATTGAATACATATTAACAATATTAACATATTTCTTTATGTTCCGGTGAAGTCATCGTAGTAAACTAAATGACTTAGGTATTTATTCAAGTTTACGTCTGCGGCTTTAAATAATAATAAAGGAGTTTATAAAAATCATACCCTGGTCACAGAATTCTTAATAGTACTACGCCCTGGTTCATCGGCGTAATGTTGCTTGCCTGTCGGTCTTCTACAGACTGTACTTCGGAGAGTGTGCGCAGGAGTTGTACGACCCGAAGACCAATTCCAGTAATTAAAAACTTTTTTACAATAAAAAAACAACCGACTTCAAAAAAAACACTACAAAGTGATACTCGTAAATAACTGAAGTCGGTGTCGTTGGTTCCGCATTTTCGTTTTTTGACATCGACTTCCGAAATTAAAATTATTTATCACTTTATAGTGTTTTTTTTTTGAAGTCGGTTGTTTTTTTTGTAAAAAGGTTTTTATTTTTCACTTTTTAGTTGTACATACCTACCCCACACAAATTCAATTAACACTAGTGCACTGAAGAATTGAAGCCACCGACTAGAAGAATCATCAAAATTCGCATAGAAATGCCGGAGCTACAGTACCTACATTTATGCATATAACTTCGTACATCAGAATAATTACCTAATGTATTATATACTAAAACCTTCCTGAAAGTATGTAGATCACTTTAGTGAAAGAATTGTCAAAATCGGTTCATTAGTTTTTGAGAAAATCGCGGACATACAAACATACATACATACGGGTCGAATACAGAACATCCTTTTTTGAAGTCGGTTAAAAACCGGTCAAGTGCGAGTCGGACTCGCGCACCGAGGGCTCCGTACATATTTGTAGGTTATGTAACTACAAATTTACGAATTTCGGATTTTTTCCTTTACTTTTGCTACATGACATTGCTTCTTGCCAAATTTCATGATTCTAGGTCAACGGGAACTACCCAATAAGTTTTGATTCCCTTGCGAGTGTCAAAATATGTGGCGTAAATGAACCATAAACGCCCGTATCGTTTGATTGTGTTGACTTAGAAGTTTGACTCGTTCACTGATTCAAGGGATTGCAGCCCCGAGTATTTGATATTAATTTCAACTTGATAACTCTACGGCTTCCTGAGAAAAAGGGTCTTGACAGACGGACAACGAAGTGATCTTATATTATAAGGGTTCCGTTTTTCCTTTTGAGGTACGGAACCCTAAAAACGTTCAAAATCTAGTCGCAATCTTATCTCAGCGATTCATTATCCTTCTTCAGATTATAGTTTCTACCATAATCTAATAAACTTGCATACAAGGAAAATCTAAAAAAAGGTTTATCGCAAATCTTCCTGCGGGGAAATACAGTGTCTAAATCGGGATGCACAGATGTTGAACGATTATGAGGAAAGTGGTATTCTCGACTATGTGAAGATATTTATAGTTTACTAGCTGCGCCCCGCAGTTTCACCGGCGTAAATGTCGATCCCGTGGGAATATCAGGATAAAAACTATCCTATATCCTTTCCCGGGACTCAAACTATCCCTATACCAAACTAGCTGCGCCCCGCGGTTTCACCCGCATAAGTTTATTTCCCGTGGGAATATCAGGATAAAAACTATCCTATGTCCTTCCCCGGGATGCAATTATCTCTCTGCCAAATTTTATCGAAATCCGTTCAGTGGTTTTAGCGTGAAGAAGTAACAAACATATAAACACACACACACACACACTCACAAACTTTCGCCTTTATAATATTAGTGTGATAATTATGGATTGTTTGATGTACATAGTGATTAAATTGTTACAAGTCATTTGCAACAGTATTTTTATCGCACGAAGCTACGCGCGTTTAACTTGTGGTTATCAAGTGTACGAAAACGCTGTGAATGTGTGTGTAAGCGCAAGAGCTCTCGGTACAGTCCGAGACAATAGCGAAGTCGGAAGCGTGTGTGTGTGTGTTAATGTGTGTTATCGTCTTCTTAGCGTGTCGATAGCAATCTAAATGTACTCTGCCACCTAGATAACGCAAGAGCAACTACTTCGCGCGTGCCAAAAATCGCACCAGTTTACGATCGAAAATCATAAGCCGCCACTTTCGCGCTCAGTCCTGCGTACTGCTGGCTGGGTGAGCGTGAGCGAGAGAGCGCGAGCTTGTGACGTCATACTAGGTAGTCAAAAAGTGGCACGCTTAGTTTTCATACAGTTCGTGATACTTGCGTTATCTAGGTATATTCTATATCTGTGTACTCGGCCCAGAATTCGGCCACTCGTTTGGCGCCATCACTAGCGTCCATCAGTTCCTGTAAGGTGCAGCTGACAGGACACGCAGGGCACGATAAGGATGGGATATTAAGTGTCCCATCGTTTGTGGAACAGCACCACATTTACACTCCAAGGCGGAGTCGTCTATAAATCTCCACCTGAACAGGTTTTGTGTTATGTGCTGACGCTTCTTGATATAAAAATATTGAAATGTGTTGACTGCCTGTGTGGTCACAAGCGCGACTTCTCAGTTTTGAGTCCAGCAGGGCAATTGCGTAACACCTTATCAATCGGAATCGGTTTCATTTTGACAGTTCAACAACATTCATTGCGTTATTTACGTTGTTGAGCAGACAAATTTTTCGAACTTATGAAGCAATGGATTAGCAATTTGCTTCAAAATGATTCGGATTCCGATTGATAGTGTGTTACGCAATTAGGGTGCAGGTTTCGATCCGTAGTTCAGGCAGTGTTGCTGGGTTTTATACTCTCAGTATCAACCCGGAGTCGGGATTTGTAACAATGCTCTCCCTTAAACACTTTATTTTAGAGGAGTTCTGCTTTGAGGGGCCCGTGGCTACATAATAACAGCCGCACAGGTCGATCGATCAGGTTAAGCTACGCTTGCCGCGGTTGGTCTGTGGATGGGTGACCATCTTTACATACCGAGACCCCGGAAAGCACGTTAAGCCGTTGGTCCCGGCTGTCATTCGTGGATCTTTGACAGTCGTTACGGGTCGTCAGAAGCCCGAAAGTCTGACAACCAGTCTTACCAAGGCGTATCGTATTACGCAATAACTGGGTTGTGGAGGTCAGATAGGCAGTCGCTCCATGTAAAATACTGGTATTCAGCTGCACCCGATTAGACTGGAAGCCGACCACAACATAGCTGGGAAAAGGCTAGGCAGGTGATGATATGGAACTTATCGACAAAACTGGTGATATGTGGCTTTCCCAAGACCTCTGCCTACAGCTTTCGTAATACAAGCGTGATGTTCTACATAAGTTTGCAAGATGAGCAGTCGTTCGCTCATTAGCTCATTAGTCTCCAACGCAATCATTGTTCTATCAGGCCGCATACTCCGATATTAGCAAATCTTAGGTGCGTGCAATAAATAATTAGGATTCCACACACACGCACGACCTTCACAATGATTCTATTAACGCTAAGTACTATGTTCTTGTAGTTTATGTAAGGGAATAGATCATATTTTTTAACGGACTGCAGAAAAGGAGGTTCTGTATTCGACCCGTATGTGTGTATGTTTGTATGTCAGCGATGTTCTCAAATACTAACGAACCAATTTTGATAATTCTTTCACCAATATGATCTACATACTTTATTTATTTATTTAAACTTTTCGCACAAAAAGGTACAAAGGCAGACTTAATGCCTTAGGCATTCTCTACCAGTCAACCAAGGGTGGTGAAGAGATTAGATGGTTGGATGGATGGATGGTAGCTTTGGTTGAGAGGAACAATAAAAAAAAAAAAGCATAGAAATGCCGGAGATGCAGTACATTTATGCATAAGTATAACTTCGTACATAAGAATAATTACCTAATGTATTATTAGATCACCTTCCTGATAGTATGTAGATCACATTAATGAACGAATTATCAAAATCGCTTCATTAGTTTTTGCGAAAATCGCGGACATACATACATACATAAGGGTCGAATACAGAACCTCCTTTTTTGAAGTCGGTTAAAAACCAAAAACGATATGCTTGCCCTTCGTTTACTGTACGTAGCCAAATTTCGTGCAAAATTATTAGCAGGAAAATAAAACCCTTTCCCCGCCAGGAAGTCGACCGAAAGCAATAAACTCAACTACATCAAGCTGCCCACGCTAAATTTCTTTAATCTATCCGTTGATACGTACTAATTGACCTTAATTGGACCGACAGATTAGCCCTTTGTACTATAGCTCGCTGAGAACTTTGGGACGGGAAATATTTTTAGTGTGCTCACGTCATAATTGATGTGATAGTTTAATTATGGGTCTCTCGGATAGGATAGCATAGTAAGAGCGGAGAGAATTTTGACGTTAACTCTCTCGTTTTGGCGAAGTACGAAGATATTATTATTATATCCTTTATTTCATTATTTACATGTAAATTATATTTTGAAATATTAGGATTAAAAAATATAAAAACATTTAAAAATATAAAAAATAGTAGTCCACCGGTATCGGGAACAGGGTCCAAGCTATCGGCGGTCAGGGCTCCAGAGAGAGGAACCTCCTGACAATGCGAGGCGTGTCCAGAAGTTCTGCTTTCTGAATCAAGCCCTTGACCCAGCTACCCAACGAAAGCCTGATCAGGTGTTGGTCGAGGCTCTTGGCTATCAATCCATTGGCTGTAACGACTATCGGCACAATGATCGCTGAGTCAACATCCCACATGTCGACAACCTCGCGAGCCAAGTCAAGATACTTGATTTGTTTATCTTTCTCAGCTTTCACGAGGTTCTCATTATTATTATTATTACTTTTTTTTTTTTCATATCAATTTACATCTCAAACCTGGACCGATTTTGATGATCTTTGATTTGTTGGATTTGTCTCCGCCCGAATAGCAGAATAACTATTAAAACATGGAAAAATAACCCAAAGGTATTTCAAGTTCGCCGGGTCAATTAAGAACAGATCAATGAGTTTTTAGAGGACCAGTAAATATTTCCCTTTACCTATCCTTCGGGCACGTCTTCCCTACCATTACCGCGCCCCCCGGTCTATTCCTTGATATGCAATGGTCGCTGTAGCAACATGAACATGAGGCTACAGGAGCTAGTGCGAATCTTGGGGTTCATTCGATTAATCGAGTCTGGTTTCACCATGCTGGGATCGGTGCAATTCATTCATTCATTTAGAAACTTAATAATCGTCTAGCCCGTTAGTATGATTGATGCTTGACGCCCCAGTCTTTACCCAACATAGTAAATTCGCCTTTAAACGCATAACATTCTCAATTGCCACTTATGCTCCCAAGACAATGGAGTGACACGTTCAGGATGCAACTGTCACGAAAGGAAGTCATCACAAAGTGAGTACTAATTGTAAATGTAACAGTTTGTCAGCATTATGCTCACGTAATGTCTGTGGGTTCGGGTGTGAGTGGCCTAGGCTTAGGACGAGGGAGGACGTGGAGTGTTAAGAACTTGTAGCGGTATCTATAACGCCACATGCGAACAACGCGTCATACTGACGTCACGCAAATCCTGCATCTCGCAAGCAGAGTTTACCGCGCAACTAGCATAGATACAACGGCCCGACATGAATCATTGGGCAGTTGCCCGCCAGACACAGCACCCGTCTGGTCGGAGGATCCTCGCTTTTCTGTGGAGTATGAGTGAACTTTACACCCTGTTCCTCATACATCTATAAACTGTATGACGTAATAGTTGGGAAGATCGAGCGATTCCTCATGCATGATTGTCGTTTTTTTATAAGTACGCACAAAAACTAAGACGGATCCTAGGTCATTGCTAGACTTGACTCATCAAATTTGCGGTACAGCGACTAATTTAATTTATTGTTTTTTTTATTATTCTCTATTTCTTATGTTCTTAATCGCCTTAAAGGCGGCTGGAATGAGCTATTTCTTTTAATTTTACTTAGTTGACATTGTTTTAGCCTTGTCTCTATTACCAAAGTAAGCAATGTTTACAGTTTTGAAATGCATAATATCGTGATTTGACTTGTCTTTGAAACAACTTTGATTCATTTCTGATCCTGTTTGCATTACATCCCAAAATCTTGATCGAACTATAATTAAGACCCGTGTGCACAAAATTCTTTGCCACAAACGCCTTATTGCGGTCAACGCTAGCTAGACAGGTAGATTTAAGCAAAGTCAAAGTCAAAGCATTTATTTCAAATAGGCACATAAAAGGCACTTTTGAACGTCAAAAAATATCTTAAAATAGAATTGATTCTAGTCGCCCATTCCAAAAGGTAGTTTTCGTATGGAGAAGAATGGGCAAGAAACTCCACCGTTACTCTTTTAAAATGTTTTAGGTACAATATTTTGCATGGGTACATTAATTATATAATAACATGTGAGGACGATGCACCTAAAATAAAATTACTATACCACAGGTAAAAGAATTAAAAACGAAACCATGACATATAAATTAATTATCTGATAGATACATGGTGCTCACATATTTACAAACATGGTACAAGCAAAACGATTTTAATAAAAAATAAAAAAATACAAGTAATAAGTCAGGGTGTGAGTAATGAATGACAAAACGAATAAAAAAAAAAAAAAAATTACAATTAAATTAGAAACCAGTTTGATTTTGTCTAGACTCTAGATTGTCCTATGGAGCAGGACCAGCATGTTTCCAAGCGTTCTTATCTTGGATATAATCTTCCAATTTATAGTATGCTTGTTTACAAAGTGTACGTTTAATGTGAGTTTTAAATTTTCTTTCATTTAATTCCAATATATCACAAGGTATTTTATTGTAACATTTGACACAGTACCCCATAAAAGATGTATGTACTTTGGCTAATCTGAAAAATGGTTGATGTATTTTATCTTTATTTCTTGTATTAAAGTTATGTCTATCGCTTATTTTATTAAAAAGATGTAGATTTTTTCTTACATACATAATGTTTTCATAAATGAATTGGCAAGGTACCGTCATAATATTAATCCTTTTAAATAGTTCCCTGAGAGATTCGCGGCGACGTAGATTATAAATGGCTCTGACAGCTCTCTTTTGCAAAATAAAGATGGATTCAATGTCAGCAGCTCGACCCCATAGTAAAATGCCGTACGACATAATGCTGTGAAAGTAGCTAAAATACACTAAACGCGCGGTTTCTACATCTGTTAACTGTCTTATCTTCCTAACAGCATAAGCGGCCGAGCTGAGCCGCCCCGCAAGAGATGTTATGTGAGGTCCCCATTGCAATTTCTCGTCTAGCGTGATTCCCAGAAAAACCGTTTGATCAACAAATTCTAGTTTTTCTCCATTCAGTATGATGTCACATTCGCTACTTCTAACATTAGGTAATTTAAATCTAATGCATTTGGTTTTCTTTTCATTTAGTACCAAATTATTTACCGTAAACCAGTCTTGGACCTGAAGAATAGAGTTATTCACGTCGTCAAGATTTTGTGCCCGTCTGTCTATCTTAAAGATCAATGATGTGTCATCTGCAAATAACACGCACGCACTCCATCTCCTCACTACTCCATGACCTACGTTCCTTCATGTATGTGTGTATGTATGCGTGCTATTGTGAAGCTTCGATGAAACCCTGTTGACGTGCGCTGTGCAGTAATGTGATACACTATTAACGCTGTTTGCCAACAAGTGCGGATGGGATACGCAGAATATGACGACTTGGAATTCTTTGTTAGACAAGTGCATCAGGTTTTGCAGGCAGTGAATCCAAAACGTTTTGTTCTGTCAGATTTTAATCCAGATTAATGATCATACCTTCTCTGTTTGGAAGAAAATGTGTTTTCCCTTCTCATGCTCTAAAAGTTCGTCTTTATGTTGTGCTTAGGCGACATAAAATCGCTTTTTATGTTTTAGTGCATAAAGTAATTTTTTTTTCTAAGACTGAGGTAATCAGGCCCAACAGCCACACGCACAATAAAACTTCGCAGATTAAAGTAGTGATTTATTTCGTTTTCTTTAATTTATACCACTTCCGTGTTTTCTATCGTTAATTTAATAAAATCAGATAAAACACAAACACAGTCATGATCAAATTAAAAAAAAAAACTTTTAAAAAGTTTCGTGGCGGGAATTAGCTATGCTTTGCAACATTTTTGATTAATTATGTACTGTATACTTTATGCCTGTTTCATTTTCTCGCAATCGAAGTGAAAAGAAGAGTGTATAACTCAGGCATAAACGAGCCATTTTATGCATTAATTGTACAATCTACTATTATTCACAGACATAATATTTTTGGAACACATAATTTATACCTCTGTCAATCCAAAAGGAGTTTGTTGTTTGTAGCTCCCTTTTAAGTAGTTAGTTATTTATCTTAGGTCTTTGCTTAATTTTTGAGTCATAACGGTCCGTAAATTATTTTCGAGACACGGAGGGGTCTCGATATACTTACCAAGGTGTTCGGCACCACATCGGTTGAACACATACGAAAACGGCACATAGATGGGATCGTCTGCTACCTACCGAGCCCAAAAAAAATTACCCAGGCCCCATAGTTTTTTTATTTTTTATTATCGAAATTCATGAGTTTTAAAACTTTGAAGGCCTATAACTTTATGTAGGATATACGAAACTGGCAACACTTTTTTGTTTTTGTCTCGACTATTGGTAGATTCATCTAAAATTATTGTTTGGTGCAAATAGTAAAATCGGCTATAAAAAATAAAAATATGGGGCCTAGGTATTTTTTTTGGGCTGGGTAGGTAGCAGACGACCTATCTGCCATTTTCGTGTGTTCAACGGTCTGCCGAATACCCTGTACAGTCACGTCTAAAAGTATGCATACACTTGGCTTTATTCAAAGGCGATTTTCTCCTTTATTTTTGAATGAAATTTTATGTTATTACGAAAATAGTGTTTTCGAACCCATAGGTTTATGTTAAGTGTCGTATTTCAACGTTGCATTCGTTATTTCACGAAAAAATCGAAAAAAATTGCCAAGTGTATACATACTTTTAGACGTGACTGTACAATCGATTGTCACCTATCCACAGATCGACCATACTTAGTCACATGCCCCTCCGTTTCTGACTCTCACCACGAAAATTCGCACCATCATAGTCTGGAAAGTGAAATACAGTGACTTTGTAGTTAGTAAACGATAGAAATTGATCACAATTCTGTGCGCAGGCTGTAAACGGGGCACGAAAGTGGAAAGTGTGCCTACGTGAGCCGAGTACAGTGCTAACTGGACCAGTATGGTGGTGCTTTTAATGTTTCGTATGGTTTCTTGTTATAACTAGATCGTAATTAGTAATAAGGATGGCTTCAATGAGTAATAATCTAGGTAAGAGGTAGTTTGTTTGTTATACGTTTGTTATGTAGTGGGTAATCTCCGGAACTACAAGTCGGATTTAAAAAAAAAACAATTTTTTTTTTTTTTTTTGTCGGAAAAAATAATTTTGCATTTGATAGCAAAAATATTGGAAAATTATCGCTATGACACTTAGGGGCCGATAACGAAGTAGTAGCACGGGCGAGCGATGGAATGCGAGGCGATGTTTCTAGTATGCATTAGAGGTTTATCCAACAAATTGAATAATGTTGTTGAGTTTGAGTAATTTTAACATTCGAAAAGTACTGATTCTCAGCCTAGTTCGAATAAATGACTTTTGATTTGGCTAGAAAGGGTACGTACGATACCACTTGGTAAGTAAGACTGATTGTCAGATTTTCGGGCTTCTGACGACCCGTAACGAATGTCAAAAATCCACTAATGACAGCCGGGACCAACGGCTTAACGTGCTTTCCGAGGCAGGGAGTGGTCTCGGTATGTAAAGATGGTCACCCATCCACAGACCAACCGCGGCAAGCGTAGCTTAACCTGATCGATCGACCCGTGCGGCTATAAAGCCAATGTCCCATAGGCGGAAGAAAAACTACTTCCCTACTGATACAGCTGGCAACACACGCACGCAAATTAACAAAATGAAAGCAATACAGTACTTGCGCGTTCCGTGCGTACGATGCGATTACCTCTACTGTATAATAATTTATTATGAACACCGTGGGAAACTTGTTATGGGCATAATATTGTAGTCGCCGGCAGCTATGGGGCAGGAGATGATTAGAATAATGACTGGTCTTTACCTACTTGATGTGCAGAGTGCGGCTGTAAATATGGCGTTATTATTACTACTCGATAGAGTAGACGACGCAGGAGATGGCGGGACGAGCTGGATAGGTTCCGTCAAAACTGGAGGGAGGACGCGCGGGCTCCCGAAAAATGGAAGGAGTGGAGGGAGGCCTTTGCCCAGGAGTGGGACAGCGCAGGCTAGATAAAAAAAAAAAAAAAAAAAAAAAAAAAGAGTAGACGACGACTACGATGACGGTTGGTAAACCGTCATCTCAATATACAGGGTATAAACCGTCATCTCAATATACAGGGTGTCCCAGAAGTCGACGTCAAGCCGGAATCGGGTAATAGGCCAAGTCAAAACTCAAACTCAAAGCATTTATTTCAATTAAACCAATTACAGGCACTTTTGAATTGTCAAGGGGTCGGTCAGTCAGAAAGATGAAGCTAGTTGCCCATTCCAAAGCGTAGGTACCTATGGAGAAGAACGGGCAAGAAACTCCATGGACACTCTTTTAAATCAAAATAATATGGTTACAAAGTCTTGGTTACATCATTCATGTTAAAAATTATACATGTGAGAACGATGCAGAACGTTAAAAGCGTCCATAATGAAAAGATGAGAAAAAAAAACAACAATTCAAATATTAAATTAAAATAAGCCATGGCAGCAAAGAGATGACCAGTCCCTACTGACGGCGCCCGTCATAATAATTATCAGAAAAAAAAGCCTAATATACTTGCCTTTTTGCAGCCACTATCTTGGAATTTCATTTTGACCCCACTATCGGTTTCAGCACCCTCGAAAACCTTGAAAACGACATCCATGACATGACGAAAAATTTGTAAATTTTGCGTCGCCATTTTGGATTTTCATTTTGACCTCATTATCGGCTTCAGCTACCTTCGAAAATCATGAAAACTATCTCCCTATCTCGGATTCTTTATATTATAAATAATAAAAAGTGAAGATTTCTGCTAGTTTACCTACCGCAAGCACTCCACTTCGTCCCGAAAACCATTTATTTTAATTCAGTAATGACTCATTCATCACACTTAAAAAGTATCCGCCATCCACTAAAGTGAAAGTGAGGTATTACCTCATGCTGACTCACAGGTCTGACCTTCGGAGCCGAGCCCCTGTGAGTTGTGACCTCGGTACACCCCTATGAGACAGCAAGGGTTGGTGCCAATTACACTAACAATTTTGCTCATTGTTGTATTGTTTGTTTTTATTTGTGGGTTGGGCTTTTTCTGTTGAGTCCAGCAGGGTAATTGCGTAACACATTAACAGTAGAAATTGGGGCTTGTGGCTAAGTAATATCAGCCGCACAGGTCGATCGATCAGGTTAAGCTACGCTTGCCGCGTTTGGTCCGTGGATGGGTGACCATCTTTATATACCAAGACCCCTCCGTGCCTCGGAAAGCACGTTAAGCCGTTGGTCTCGGCTGTCTTTCGTGGATCTTTGACAGTCGTTACGGGTCGTCTGAAGCCCGAAAATCTGACAACCAGTCTTACCAAGGGGTATCGTATTACGCAATAACTGGGTTGTGGAGGTCAGATAGGCAGTCGCTCCATGTAAAGTACTGGTATTCAGCTGCATCCGGTTAGACTGGAAGCCGACCCCAGCATAGTTGGGAAAAGGCTAGGCAGATGATGATGACTAACAGTAGAAATTGCTTTCATTTTGACAGTTTAACATCATTCATTGCGTTATGTACGAATTGCCAGAGTAAAATACAATTTGATGCCCCCTAATTCAGATGTGTTTGATGACGAACCAAATCAGTCTATTGAAAATGGCAATTTACTCATAATTATTTTCACTTATTCATCGTCTGCCTAGCCTTTTCCCAACTATGTTGGGGTCTGCTACCAGTCTAACCGGATGCAGCTGCATACCAGTAATTTACCATGTATTTAATAACTAGTGTGAAGGTCGACTATGGGGTGTATTGGTCAGATCACTTGCCACTAATTATAGAATGTAATCTTGACATAATTAGGAATAAATGTATTCTTGACAATTGGACTTGCAATAATATTATATGGGGAGAAAGGGGTGAGGAGAATTGTAACAAATATTATCAAATTTGTAATAGCAAATTAAGAGATATTCACTTCCCCAGTGAGCTTGGTGCTTGTGCAGATAAAATGTGTAAAAACGTTAATCATAGAATTGTTATTGACAAATTGTATGGTGACATTATAGAAATATTATGTGAGGCCTCTGTACTAAGCAGACAAGTCAGAAAGCATAAGAAAGGTAAAAGTGTAGTTGGGTGGAATGGAACAAACATGTGAGGGAAGCACACAACGAGGCTAGGCAGGCTTTTAGTAGGTATGTGTCGTATGGTAAGCCGGACAATGGTCCTTTATATGATGACATGTATAAAACACGCAAAATTTTCAAGTCGAGGCTAAAGTTTTGTCAAAACCATAAAAACCAGCTTGAAATGAACATTTTAGCAGAACATGTCTCCGGTAAAAACTTTCGGGCATTTTGGAAGGGAACTAAGAAAAACAAGGGTAAGGTTAGCGTGCCAGTGACTGTGGAGGGATGTAGCGAACCTAAGGTTATAGCCAACCTTTTTAAGGATCATTTTAAAGTCACTTCACCACTATCCTCTTGCATTGAGGTGCCTGTTACTGGTGTCACTGATCCAAAAAAAGTGTTAGGCTTTTCCAGTAAAGACGTGGAAAAGATTGTTAAAGGCATGGTTAGAGGAAAATCTCCTGGCAATGACAGTCTCAGTATTGAGCACTTGCAATTTGCAGGCAAGCATTTATTTAGGGTCCTGGCCTTGCTATTTACATTCTGTGTGCGACACTCTTACCTTCCGGCGAAACTGTTGGAAACTATTGTTGTACCGATACCGAAAAATGTTACTGGGGACGTCACAGATAAAAGCAACTATAGGCCTATCTCACTGGCGACTGTAATTGCGAAGGTCTTCGATGGTCTACTTGACGCTCAACTCAGCAAGCACATTGAGCTTAATGACGCGCAGTTTGGTTTCCGTGAGACACTGTCGACTGAAAGTGCTATCTTGACTTTGAAACATACTGTCAACTACTACGTCAATAGAAAAACACCTGTCTATGCTTGCTTCCTAGACTTATCGAAGGCCTTTGACTTAGTGGACTACAACAGGCTCTGGGCCAAGCTTGGAGAGGTAGGGGCTCCCACTGAACTCATTAATATCTTGTCCTTTTGGTACAAAAACCAGAGGAATTTCGTTAAGTGGGGAAATGTCTTTTCGGACGAGTATGCACTGGAGTGTGGCGTGAGACAGGGTGGCCTGTCCTCTCCAAGACTATTTAACTTGTACGTTAATCGGCTGATCGATGGGCTCAGTAACTGCCGTGTCGGTTGTCATATAGATAACGTTTGTGTTAATAACATCAGTTACGCCGACGACATGGTGTTGCTGAGTCCGTCGATTAGTGGGTTGAGAAAACTGCTCGATATTTGTGAATCATATGCTGTGGCTCATGGTCTGAGGTACAACGAGAAGAAAAGTGTGTGTATGGTCTTTAAAGGTAGCAATAAACAACCGGAGTATATACCACCTATCTATCTGAACGGTTTTCCTTTAGAACGAGTCACTCAGTTTAAGTACCTAGGCCACATTGTGACAGAGACCCTGAAAGATGATGCAGATATCGAGCGGGAACGGAGGGCGTTGTCGGTTCGTGCAAACATGTTGGTTCATAGATTCGCAAGGTGTTCAGTAGATGTAAAAGTGACACGGTTCAGAGCCTACTGCCAAAACTTTTACGCCAGCGCTTTATGGTTCAACTACACCCAGCGGGCCTACAACGCTCTTCGCGTGCAATACAACAACGCCTTTAGGATTCTGATGGGGCTCCCTCGATTCTGCAGCGCGTCAGGCATGTTTGCTGACGCAAGAGTCAATGACTTTTATGCCATTATGCGTAAGAAAACAGCTTCTCTGATGCGTCGGATTCGTGGGAGCGCCAACGGAGTCCTGAGGATGATTGCTGAGAGGCCAGAGTCTGCAGTGCTGGGCAGATTCATCCAGCTTCATGTGACGAGATGACTTATGAGTTTTATTTATTTTTAGATTTTTTGATATTTATGGTTTTGTGATGATTATTTATGATTATTATTTTATTATTTGATTTTATTTTTTGGAATGCTGTTTTGTTTTTGATTATTTTTATTTTTGTAGTATTGACTAACATAGTTTTAAGACCTTTGTTACTAACAACTATGGACATGTAATTAGTCTGCAATAAATGGAATTATATTATATTATATTATAATTTACATGGAGCGACTGCAAATCTGACCTCCACAACCCAGCTACTGGGTAATACGATAACCCTTGGTAAGACTGGTTGTCAGACATTCGGCCTTCTGGCTACCCGTAACGACTGTTAAAGTTCTACGAATGACAGCCGGGACCAACGGCTTAACGTGCTTTCCGAGGCACGGAAGGGTCTCGCTATGTAAAGATGGTCACCCATCCACGGGCCAACCGCGGCAAGCGTAGCTTAACCTGATCGATCGACTCGTGCGGCTGTTATTGCTTAGACACAAGCCACTCAAAGCAGAGCTCCTATAAAATAGATATAAAGTCGCAACTGACTGCACACAGGCGATGTCTCCATAACCCTGGTTTATAGCTAGTACTGCAACGTTGTTTCGACTCACCTTGACCTAAATACGAGTGACGCACTGCGTTATTTGGCAGGCTAAACTCTGCAGGTGATTACTGATGGTTGAATTTGAAGCATATGGATTAGAAAAATCAGTTCGGCAGAAGGGTTCATGTACTGAACGACTTTTTTTCTTACCATCTTCGTCTTTTTTGGTGTTCGACCTAAAACATTTACTTATAATTTATAGAATAGAATATAAAACTATTATGTACACCATATAAATTACAGACATAAATATACACCGTGTTCTTCACGATATCCAATAAACTTTGCCAAACGCTTCTATAGCTTTTACAAATTAAATCTAACAAAGGAAGTAGCACTTGAAAAGGCTTCGTCACAAAGATATTGTAATTTCATTTAGTGAAATTTAATTGAGCTATGCAGTAAGAGAGGGTCTTTACTCAGTTTTGACAAGTTTCAGCCCGCCAAATCTTATAAATGAAAATACGCCATCGTTGCCAATTCGGATAAAGATGCATGCATATCGGGCGATTTACGTCAAGGTATTTAGTTTGTATGAAAATTAACAAAAACTAAAAAATAAGAATTCGTTAATGTGTCCATAATGAAAAATGCTTATTTCCATCGTCTGAACTTCTGGTCGAAGTTTTTTTTTTTTTTATTTGAAATGGGCTTGCTCTTGACGGCTCAGGCGCAAAACGTCTCTTTCGCAAAATGTCCCCTGGTCGTAAAACGTCTCTTTCGCAGAATGTCTCTTTCGTAAAATGTCTCTTTCGCAGAATGTCTCTTTCGCAGAATGTCTCTCTCAAAATGTCGCGCCAGGGACTTAAGAATAAAATTTTGATTTTCAAAACAAAAAATCATTTGTTAAAATTATAGTGCAATTATGATGTTAAAATTTTGGTACTTAAATTTACTTAAGTATGTATTCCAAATAAAAACAATATCAATAGGTATCAAACATTTTACACACATTCAAAATTTAGATCAAAGGAATCAATACTGTTAGTAAACATATCCACAGATAATATAATAGGAGCTATTACTAATAGTACTAAACATTAACTAAGTATTGCAAATGAAAATATTTTTTATACCATTTTTAAAATGATTAAAAAATATATATTTAATATTAAAATATCAAATAAATAAATTTTGGCACAGCTCGGCAATAATGAATGACACATACATTTTTTCTAACTACCCTCACATATTATTATAAATGTTGCCATCACTGAACTTTAAATTGTAGGTACCAAAATATTATTTTTTACTGTATCTAAATATTTTTTTTTTATTTGGAATACATTCTTAAGTAAATTTAAGTACCAAAATTTTACCATCATAATTGCACTATAATTTTAATAAATGATTTTTTGTTTTGAAAATCAAAATTTTATTCTTAAGTCCCTGGCGCGACATTTTGCGAAAGAGACATTCTGCGAAAGAGACATTCTGCGAAAGAGACATTTTACGAAAGAGACATTCTGCGAAAGAGACGTTTTACGACCAGGGGACATTTTGCGAAAGAGACGTTTTGCGCCTAAGCCCTCTTGACTCTAGCCTAGGTCAAAGGTGACAGAGACAAAGTCGACGATGGAGCGAGCTTACCCAGAAGAAGCCTGTTCACTCTCACTTTAAAGAGATTCGGGTTGTATGCGCTCGGAAAAACAGACGCAGGTAGAGAGTTCCACTCTTTTGCTGTGCGCATTATAAAGTTTATGTATATCGTCCGGAACACTGTGTATACATATAGACAGTTTACAAAGGGTGACACAATGGTCGGTCTTATCGCTAAGAGCAGTCTTGACAACCTTTGGATGGATTAAAAAAGGGAAGGACAGACAAATACTGTAGGTAGTCTGTGGTGTATCATTTACGAGTATTTATAAAAGTTGCTTAAAATTGAGTAAGTATTAGCATCTGTTTAACCATACATTTTCTTATGTTTTTACATCAACGTCATTGTTTATAAATAAGGGTTCAGGAACTGAATGTTTTTTTTTTCGTTCTTTGCTTAGAGCTAAAACATTTAATCAAATGTCTCCGACTTGTCATCGAATATTTTGTAAAAAATATAAATTATTGATAAGAGTGTCCATGGAGGTTCTTGGCCGTTCTTCTCCATAGGTATCTACTAGACTTTGGAATGGGCAACTAGCTTCATCTTTCTGACTGACCGACTCCTTGACAATTCAGAAGTGCCTGTAATTGGTTTCATTGAAATAATGCTTTGAGTTTGAGGTTGAATTTATCCCGAAAATCTCAAATTTTGGTCTTCTATCTGACTAAAACCTTTTATCGTAACGTAATGGACAAATATAATAATAATATACTACATGGGTCGTGGAATGAGGCACCAAGTACGGACGCCAGCACATAAAGCTACCCGAAACTGTAAAATTTTCTCAATCAACATCGAACCATTATTCTTTAGCTATACACTTGAAAATCTATTAACCGATTCAGTGCGATGGTACTTTTTTCAAACTATAGCGCCTGGCGGCGAACAAATTTTTCAAACGCATACTCCTGAAGTATGCGTTTTCATGCAATATCCCGAAGCTAACACTGGAATCGTAATCTGCGTGACAAATAAGGACACTTTCATTTACGGATAACAACTGAAAAATGGTGTTTTATCCGAGTCTTACAGGTAAACATTTTGGCTCCTCTCGGGCGCCACACGCCATTCACAGAAAATACCCATGGCGCCTCATCAGCACGGAATCGGTTAAAGAAATTTGACAGATTGTAGTAGCTTGATGTGCTGGCGTCTGTACATTTATATAAGTAATGCGAATATATTGTTATTTCTGTAACCACGTTGTTGACCGCAGACCCTGCGGTTGCTGGAAACAATATATTTGTTGACTGAGCTAAACATATGCCTATTATATCGGGTATATTCAAGGTTTTCAACAGTATTTTTAAAAGAGCACCCTAACTGGCTAACACACTATCAATCTCAATCAGAGCCCTGATTCACAACCATACGACAGGCTATCGTATCGAAAACCTGACATTTCGATAACCTGATTTGACTTCCCCTCAACAGCAAATAGCTGTTGGAAGAATAGCGGGCGTCTATTTGATTTAAACTGACAAAATTTTCGGGTTTTGGACGTGTGAACAGCGTTTAGAAGACTCCTACGATACCTAACAATGATTAACGTTCGATACGATACGGAAGCGTATCCAGTGTTTCATTGCTCGAACAATAACGTAAAAACATAAGTTAAAAATCTAATACCCGGCTACTGAAAAGGATGAAACAAGAAAGTACCTTCCTGTGGTCGCATGCCGCTGTACTAGCATACATATTAAGGTATGATTCCGATCTCGGCAGCACGCAGCAGTGCTGCCGCGGCAGTGCGGTCGCAGCAATACTGGTTGTCATACATTTTCTACGGGTTTATACGTGATTACATTCCGAGCACGGCAGCAATGCGCAGCAATGTCGCGCAGCATTACTGCCGTGCTCGGAAAATGTATGAGGACCAGTAGTGCTGCGACCGCACTGCCGCGGCAGCACTGCTGCTTGCTGCCGAGATCGGAATCATACCTTTATAAGCTATGGTAGTATGCGACCACGGGACGGTACTTTCTTGTTTCATCCTTTTCAGTAGTCGGGTTTTAGTTTTTTTTTAACTTATTTTTTATTTAGTTATTTTGGGGCTTATTTCAGTAATATTTATATTTTTGAAATGTGCTAATTAAGCCCTTTCATTTGATACCTAACACAACATGAATATAAAAAAAAATTGGTCATGACCTTCTGTCCGTGCTAGAGGGCGCCACGTTCAATTTATTGTGACGTCACATAGCCGCCTATAACCAGCGCACGATCAAGACGCTTCCAACGATACCTTATTTGTCTAATTATGACAAAAACTTTAGAAGTTATGAGGGAATAGATGAACATACATACATACCGGTCAAAATCATAACCCTCCTTTTTGCTTCGCCGTAGTCGGGTAATAACGCAATGAATGTTGTTGAAGTGTAATTAATAAAATAATAACCGATGACAAAACACTATAAATAGGTACTTAGAAGAACAAGGAAGATAGCTGACCTAAATCAAAATTCACCATAATTTAATTCGCTGTCGGTACAAAAATATAAAATGAGACACCAAACTAAAGGGGAAAGCGCCATGGATTTATTATTGCGTTTCCCAGAAATGTGTGTGACGCTGACGCATCATACTTTAAAAGGAAATTAAGTGGAATAGCCTAGCTAGACTTTTGTTGAGCTATTGATCAAGTTCTTATCGGTCAAGCCCCGCGCGTTACCGATCGGTGACGAAACAATAGAAAGTCAATTGTATAGAGGTACGAGAAACAAGGTGTAAAGTTCACTCATACTCTATAGAAAAGGGAGGATCCTCCGACCAGACGGGAGTTGTGTCTGGCGGGCAACTGCCCGATGATTCATGTCGCGACTCGCGCTGTTGTATCTATGCTAGTTGCGCGGTAAACTCTGCTTGCGAGATGCAGGATTTGCGTGACGTCAGTATGACGCGTTGTTCGCATGTGGCGTAGATACCGCTACAATTGTGTCTCATTAGCGGAGCTTGACAGATTAAGAATTTGTTCCGAAAATGCAGAAAAGCAATACTACCGAACTACGGGGGATGTCGCTATAGAGGTATGAGGACACGGTGTAAAGTTCACTCATATTCTATAGTAAACGGAGGATCTTCCGACCAGGCGGGTGTCGTGTCTGGTGGGCAACTGCCCGATGACCACGGTTGGTCCGTGGATGGGTGACCATCTTTACATACCCCTCCGTGCCTCGGAAAGCACGTTAAACCGTTGGTCCCGGCTGTCATACGTGGATCTTTGACAGTCGTTACGGGTAGTCGGAAGCATGAGTCTGACAACCAGTCTTACCATGGGTTACTAACCCAGTACCCTGGGTTGTTTTGGTCAGATAGGGCAGTCGCTCCATGTAAAATACTGGTACTCAGCTGAGTAACAGTATTTAGTTTTATTTTTAGTAGTGATGCAGCTGCATCAGGTTAGACTGGAAGCCGAACCCAACATATGTAGTTGGTAAAAGGCTAGGCAGATGATGAGGCATAAAATAAACACGTCCGGAATGTAGGTCATCCTCGTTCAACTGAAGTGATTAGTATCAATATCTTGTGAGGCAGGCTTCACCCTTGTGGGAAATCTACGAAGAAGCGTGCTTGGGGCATTTATTATTCAGGTTTTTGGAAGGCACCGAGGATTGACCTTATCGTGGGTACTTCAGTCCCTTGTGCAAAGTGGTTTTGTATCTTGTAATCCGTGTGACGTGTCAAAGGGAGTTCTTGTTTGATTTAATCAAGGATGGGATTCGTGATCCAGTGTCTTTTGTTAAATCTGTTTATCACACTAATATTATAAAGGCGAAAGTTTTTGAGTGTGTGTGTATGTTTATATGTTTGTTACTTCTTCACGCTCAAGCGGCTGGACCAATTTTGATAAAATTTTGTGTGAAGGTAGCTGACACCCTGGATTAACATATAGGCTACTTTTTATCCCGATATTCCCACGGGATCGACACTTATGCGGGTGGAACCGCGGGGCGCAGCTAGTACTTATAATAAAGCTGTAGACTTTGTTTGAACGTGCTAATCTCTAAGCTAAGCTCTGGAACTACCGGACGGATTTGAACAATTCTTTTTGCATCTGATAACCCAATTCTTGCCCAGAAGGCTATTTAACATTACGCTAGGACCCTTCGGAGCCGAGCAAAAAGTCAGAAAGAACGCTGAGCGAAAACGAGGTATAATAGCGCAGGCGGGCGATGGGATGGGAGCGGTGAATGCTTATGCGAATCCCGCACCCCCGGCCATAGATAGAGGTGGAACACCGCGGTGGTTTTAGCCGGTAAGAGTCCGGCATGCCCCTCTGTCACCCCTACGATAGAGGAAGTCCATGAGGATTTCCAACACGCACAACAAAAAAAAAAGGCGGGCGATGGGTCGAAGGTCAAAATTCCACGCGGACGAAGTCGCGGGCAGAAGCTAGTTTTGTAATAAAACAACTGCCCATTATCTTTTGACATAATCATAACTTTTTACACCCAACACTCCATCAAAAGAGGTTGTGATAATTGCAAAAATCATAAAATTATTAACACAAAACTGGTTCACGCGATCTTTGTTGTCGCTACCCTCCTTCCACCCCGCCTAGACGACGCCTAGCCACCCTCTTAGACGGTGACGTCACTCCAACAGTTGTGTTCTACCCTCATTTGACAATATAATAAATATCGATTATCTTTTCTAGGAATAACGATGACTCCTCTGTTTTTCTGGAACGTTGCCAGGATTTCATCCCCTTTTTCGTAGTAAGGGGTTTCTTTGGTTAACTAATTAAGGATTGCTTTAAGAAAATGCTGTTTTTATTTTATTTTTCTTTCGACTGGAGGGTAGTAAGACAAACAATTCTACTTAGTACTAATTTTTCAAGCAAGGTCGCTATTTTTTTTTTTTTTGTTGGTTTCCTGCCGGAGATATGACTGTAATGCCGTAGGTATAGTATTTTTATCTCAAGAAGTGACGCGCGCTTTGCTTGTGGTTATCAAGTGTACGAAAACGCTATGAAACGCTTACACACGCTGTGTGTATAAGTGCAGAAGCTCTCGACCGCCCAAATGGCGAAGTTGCAAGTATGTGTGCGTGTGTGTTTGTCTTATTTGCTGACGCTACTCGTCTTCATGCACACTTTACATACGTGCGCAGCGTGTTTGTGTTTTTATTTTTCTCTTGGTTACCACAAGTAAAGCCCTTGTCGCTTCGTGAGATGACAATAATGATTAGCCGGTCAGCAAAATTGGTTCGTAGCGGAGTGCCGGAAGTACTCAAGTGTCGTTCACTCGTGGAGGTACTTGTGTGCACCCTCGGATGCTACTGGTATTGCTGATACTCTTAAGTGCTTGGCCAGACTGGCAGCGTGGGCGTGGGGCGGGCGCGGCGCGGCGAACTCAAACATATATTATGTAGTCACTTGCTTAGTATTAAAGTGACCGAATTTAAAATTAGTCATAAATGAGTTAGATACACAGTCATCTTTAATTCAACGCCATCTGTGAAATATGTGGTTCATATTCTATCATAACAAATATAAATAACAATGCAACTAACATCTTGTAACATTTATGTCCAAATAAACAACCGAAGTCCTAATTGCAAAACGTTTTTTGCGATTTGCCAAAAAACTACGTATGTAGTTTTTTTAATTCGGTCACTTTAATAATAAGCGTGCGAAGTATGAACTTCCTTTGAGTGTCCATAGTGGGTACGCGGGCGCGGTGAGCACGCGGTTTGCTTGACGCGGGAAGCGCGCGGGCAACTCACGCCATAGCTCGTTCAAACTGCCGCAGTGACCGAACTTCTCAAACTAGTTCGAGCTTTTTTATAGTAAAAATAAGTCTTCTTCATCCATATTATATTCTGAAAAACACTGGACACGACAACACGCAGAACGCAGCCGCGCTCCACTGCGGACAGGCAGCCCGCGTGCGTTCCCGCACTCGCGCCCGCGCCCGCTCCCCAGTCTGGCCAAACACTTGAGATAGTATCAAGAGGGAGCAAGCAACCCTCTGATTTCTGGAAGCCTATTCAAGCTTTGTTAAAACCTCATGCAAACTTAGCATAAGCATGATCAGCGTATAATATTATCATTGCTGGTTTTAGTCGGTAAAAGTCTGACACGCCCTCTCGCCCCGCCCAGAGCGGGAGAAGTTATTTGATAATTTCCCACCCAAAAAAAAAAAGCTCCTGTAGCGCCACGAGTACCAATCCAGGGACCAAGGAGATATACTATTAAAAAACTTCATTTTGTATTCGACGGTTTTTCAATCATCATCATCTGCCTAGCCTTTTCCCAACTATGTTGAGGTCGGTTTCCAGTCCAACCGGATGCAGCTGAATATCAGTATTTTACATGGAGCGACTGCCTATCTGACCTCCACAACCCAGTTACTGGGTAATAAATACGATACCCCTTGGTAAGACTGGTTGTCAGATTTTCGGACGACCCGCTACGACTGTCAAAAATTCACGAATGACAGCCGGGACAAACGGCTTAACGTGCTTTCCGAGCCACGGAGGGGTCTTGGTATGAAAGATGGTCACCCATCCATGGACCAACCGCTGCAAGCGTGGCTTAACCTGATCGATCGACCCGTGCGGCTGTTATTACATAGCCACAAGCCCCTCGGCGGTTTTTCAGTATCTTCTACAAACAATGTCATTACGAAACTTTCATTTTCTTCTCAAATTAATTTGGGTCGTCCTTTAAATTCTTACGAATACGCGATGAGTACGCAATTTTTGTGAACATTCTTTTTAGGAGTTTTGTGTCATCAATTATTCAAAATCTCAGGGTAGCTGTACACTTCGTTCGGATCGGCACAGCCATTCGGCATAATGTTCCGGTCAAAGCCACGGTCTGCTTAGGGCAAATTGTTCCGAGCGGACTTGAATATGATTGAGCAAGGATAGATGCTGATATGAGTAGCATTTGCTTCGAGACGGCTTTTTTTTTCAACAAATACTGCCGAACCGACCCGAAAAAGTGTTTAGAACCGCTGATATTACTAAAAATATCCTTTTTATCCAAACTAATTTGGGTCCTCCTTCCTTACCCGTACGCGATGAATACGCAATTTTTGTGAATGTGCCTTTTAGGAGTTTTGTGTCATCAAATATTCAAAATGTGACGCGATTTCTTTGTCTTGATATTCGTACCTTCTCTGAAACTTGGAAAAGCGGCCAAGTTCGCGTCAGACTCGCAGACGAAGGGAGGTTTCCGAACCACCGTACAATAATTAACACTACATCATCATCATCATTTCAGCCGAAAGACGTCCACTGCTGGACATAGGCCTCCCCCAAGCACCTCCACTTCGACCGGTTTTGTGCTTCTCGCATCCAACGAGTTCCTGCGGCCTTCACAAGGTCGTCGGTCCACCTTGTGGGAGGCCTTCCAACGCTATGTTGGGGTCGGCTTCCAGTCTAACTGGATGCAGTTGAAAACGAACCTGACATCCAGTACCCAGCTACTGGGTAACACGATACCCCTTGGTAAGACTGGTTGTCAGACTTTTGGGCTTCTGACTACCGGTAACGACTGCCAATTAATTATAACTTAATATTTAACTTTATTTTATTTTCATTGTTTGTTGCTATAACGGCCATAGTAGTACACACTCTTTGAAAATTTCAACTGTCTAACTATTAGATCGGTTCTGCACTATATCCGACCCGAATCCGAGAAATGCTGGTCCGAAATGACCATAGTCTTATTTGTATGAGGGGATGCGCACTAGATCCGAACTCTATCCGTCCGAATTTAGAACATTCCCAATTCGGATTGAAGTCGGATCTTTAATTCCGATTCGGGTCGGATGTAGTGCAGAACCGCCGTATTACTAAGAGCGGTTAAGGTTGGCACCTTCTGGATACGGAACCCTAAAAAGGATGTTAAATATTCTGATGTGTGGGATGTTGTGAGTTGTTTTCCTGAGTCACTGTGTTGTTGTAATGACTATGCAGAAAGATGACAAAAAGGTAGTCGACCGTTTTTTTCGAAAATTGGCATGTCATTAATGCTTTGAGAAAAATTTATACTTTTTTCATTTCGATGTTAGGAATTAGGATATCCATTCATACTAATATTATAAATGCGAATGTCTATCTGTCTGTTACCTCTTCACGCTTAAACCGCTGAACCGATTTAGATGACATTTAGTACAGAAATAGTTTGAATCCTGGGAAAGGACATATGATAGTTTTTATCCCGATATTCCCACGGGAAACTTATGCGGGTGAAACCGCGGAGCGCTGCTAGTATTTGATAGTTTCAAAACACTCCTACGCATTAGTATTGCGAGTGTTTCATTTATTGACGTCTCCACATTGTACATATAATTTTTCAGTAAGTTCGTAATTTTTGAGCAACTAGCTTCATCTTTCTGACTGACCAGTGGCGTGCATTGGTTTTCAGAATAGGTAGGCACTAGGCCGGGTCTAGTCTAGGCAAACGCGGTCACTAATCAGAAAAAAAAAGTGAGTTTAAAAGTGTGGTTATTTGAGTAGGCATGCCTACTTAAGGGTGATAAATTGCGAAGGTCGAACGTCATGGTATTACGCGTGAGATGTACGTATTTTTAATTTTTTCGTATTAACTTGAAAGACTAAAGACTAATGACAATGTGCGAATAGTACGGGAGCCGAGTAGGCCGTCCGGCGACTGACTACTGCCGCGCGTGTTTGTATGAAGATTTTGTTTTTTGTTAGGTAAATAATTTAGTTGTGGGGAACACACTAAAATATAATTGACAGACTTATGTTGATATTATCGAGGTAGGCATTGCTTATATGCCTATATGCAATGCACGCCACTGTGACTGACCGACCCTCTGACAATTCAAAAGTGCCTGTAATTGATTTATATGCCTTGCAATTATAGTAAAATGCTCTTGTATGATGTTCCACAAATGAATCCACGTATACCATCTGTCATATCATATGGTCGCCGTTCACTTGATGACTGCCATGAGGAGAGGAACATAATATGAGTAAACGACATACGGTAGTATGTGCTTGTTGACGAATAATTGAACTTTAACGAGGGTAGAGCTAGGTGGTAGTGCTAGCGTTGAATGTGGTCATGGAGTCTCCGTCTGCATGTATTATTATATTTATTATTAATCCATCCAAAGTTTGTCTTCAAAAGATCGCTCTTACGGCCCGGCCACTACTTTTGGCTTAGCGGTAAGCGGCTGTTCCCTACATTTATGTTCGCATAACTCCTCAAAATGTAGGGAACAGCTGATTTTTTTTTCGCGATTTCAGGTTTGGTCCCATAGTAAAAGTTGTTCATAATAATGACTACAATGACCCCTTAAGAGGAAAACGGTGATTATAATTTCACCCTGTATAAATAAAACAAAGTCGGGTTAGTTGAACCATTTTTTATCTCAAGAACGGCTAGATCGATTTTTATGATCTTTGATTTGTTGGATTTGTCTCCGCCACGAATAGCGGAATAACTATTCCAACGGGAAAATTCACAAAAAAAAAAACGAGTGTGCTTATGACCACACGACTGAAGTGAAACTTCAAACGTATTTGGCTATGAGAGGAAGAGAGAAAGAAAATGTGCGCGCGCACTGCTTTCTCTTGCTTAAATATTCTCCACTCACGCACAATGGTCCATTTGAAGGACTAAGTGCGGAAACCAAACCCATAACATAGAACATATCCCCCACTCAACTCCCGTATCACACTTTTCGTAACGCTTACGTCACGCGTTCGCCAGCTTACTCCCCAAGTCAAGCGTGCGTAAAGAAGTTTCACTTCAAAAAGAAAACAGTAGTGGTGATAATTCATTTTCTCATACATTCGTTCTTATTGATTCGGAGGCGGTACGAAGTTTGCCGGGCCAGCTAGTTTCTCTTTCCACAAAACTATACACGGGCACTTATGAAACGTCAGAAGCTAGGTGCACGGTTCCAATTGGCCGTTTCCTATGGAGAAGGCCGGCGGCATAAAACTCCACGGGTAATAATAATAATAAATAATCGGCTTTTACGTTTTCAAATTACAGTAGGTATGGGAGGACAGCGTAGGCTTGTCAACGAGTACCAGGTACTTGATAAGGCTGCAGATCTAAAGTCTACAAGGCCTACAAAGTCGTCACATTTACAAAATATAAAAAATGCTGAATTCTGAATTAATGGTTACAGCTGGTGTCCTGTATTTTACCGTTCAGTAAAATGATGATTCTCTCAGCAAAGTGTTGATAAAGTGACTTTTAATTTTGCGTCGCCACTAAAGCAAGTTAAAATGCTTTTATATCAAAGTGTTGACCCAAAAATAACTTTAAACATTATGTATAACATCCGAATTTTTGGCTCTCGACGCCCGACACACCATTTTCGTGAACTTCATGAATAATTTTCAGCCGCCACTCGCTTGCAATGTGACTACAATAAATTAACCGTATAATTTATTAGCGCAAGCAAAATTCAACGTTATCTAGTAAGGAACAATAGTGATTTTGGTTTGAATAAAAAGCTAGCTGCAGACGGACAGACCAAGTTACATCAGCTTGATCTAAAATCGACCGTATTTCTTGGAATATAAGTCAGATTGTTGTTTAAACTAAACTTTTGCGAATATTTACTGACCAAAATACAAGTCATGTACGAGTAAAATGGAAATCAACCTTATTTCTTAAATATGTACGTTTTGTTTTTCTTTGTCAATGATTTTCGAAAGATTTTGTGGCGTCCTCCATCAGGAAATTAAACCGTATTTCTATTGAAATAAGAGTGAGTTTTGTTTGTATAATATTTTGCGCCAGACGGACATTGAATGGAAGACGAATAGTTAAGTTTAATCAACTGTAACGCATATCTTCACACCGTTATTCAGTCCAGTCTTCAATATCATATTTCTTGACCCTTTGAATAACATGGGACAATGAACACGAGAAATTTTTCTATAAAAACAATATTTTATCAGAAATTTGTGATTTTAAATAGAGAATAATGGATTTTGTAAAAGAAAAATGTTTATCTTCGAGAAAAAGAATGACAAAAAGATTTCGCCCAACGTGGGGCTCGAACCCACGACCCTGAGATTAAGAGTCTCATGCTCTACCGACTGAGCTAGCCGGGCTGTGGTAGTGCTTGCGAAATTACCGAGTCTTATCTACACAGTAGCCGGTTGATACAACGTAATTTTATTTTTAACCGACTGTGTGCATATTAAATGAAGGTATATGAGTTTTGAAGTGATAATATGTCAGTAGAAGTGATAAATAATTTATGTTAATGAGTAGGAAGTGAAATTGAGTGATTTAAAGGCTACGTTGGTACTTTGTAGGTATTATTATCGATATTACGTTTTAGTTTTGTATTTGATTCGATTTCTGTGTGTTTTTAATGGTAAACAGTGGTTTTGGAAGAATATTTTAAGGTTTTAGAGATCATTTTGTTCTTTTTTAGGGTTCCGTAGCCAAATGGCAAAAAACGGAACCCTTATGGATTCGTCATGTCTGTCTGTCTGTCTGTCTGTCTGTCTGTCCGTCCGTCCGTATGTCACAGCCACTTTTTGCCGAAACTATAAGAACTATACTGTTGAAACTTGGTAAGTAGATGTATTCTGTGAACCGCAGTAAGATTTTCACACAAAAATAGAAAAAAAACAATAAATTTTGGGGTTCCCCATACTTACAACTGAAACTCCAAAATTTTTTTTTCATCAAACCTGTACGTGTGGGGTATCTATGGATAGGTCTTCAAAAATGATATTGAGGTTTCTAATATCATTTTTTTCTGAACTGAATAGTTTGCGCGAGAGACACTTCCAAAGTGGTAAAATGTGTGTCCCCCCCCCTCTAACTTCTAAAATAAGAGAATGATAAAATTAAAAAAATATATATAATGTACATTACCATGTAAACTTCCACCGAAAATTGGTTTGAACGAGATCTAGTAAGTAGTTTTTTTTTAATACGTCATAAATCGAAAACCGCAATCTATCTTTCACAAAGTTGCAACGAACTACAAGAACTTTTATATTATGTTACTTACTGCTACGGAACCCTTCATGGGCGAGTCCGACTCGCACTTGGCCGGTTTTTTTTTAATTTTTCTATCGATCTGATATTTTTTTGTGTCAAAAAAGTCCGTCAAGCAAATTAATTGCCTTCATAAAAATATAAATTCATTCATTTATTAATTCTTTCTTTCTGTTAAACTTCTTGCATTGAAGTATTGTTTAATAATAAAGATTCCTAGTACTTACATAATCACTTTCAATTATCTTAAGACTCATTATTATTATTAATCAGTATGTCAGGAATGCCGGTTTGAAGATAAATACCTATTAAGGAAACAATAAATTATTGTGTGTATAAAATAAAATAAGTAGCTGATGGACGATGGTGCATTCCCCATAATGAAAAAACCTCGTGTATTAGTTAAAAAAAAAATTAAGCCTGACTACTGAGCTGGCAACACCGAGCAGCGAATTAAAACCAAAATAACTGTTCTACCCACAGATATAGATATACCTAGATAACGCAAGTATCACGAACTGTATGAAAACTAAGCGTGCCACTTTTTGACTACCTACTATGACGTCACAAGCTCGCGCTCTCTCGCTCACGCTCACCCAGCCAGCAGTACGCAGGACTGAGCGCGAAAGTGGCGGCTTATGATTTCCGATCGTAAACTGGTGCGATTTTTGGCACGCGAAGTAGGTGCTCTTGCGTTATCTAGGTGTAAGTATCTGTGGTTCTACCATTATCTGTAAATTAATACCTACATATACATACGTAGTAAGTCAACTGAAAAAATAAAAATGTTTTATTTTTTTTATTAACAAAATCTTTTTATTTTCAGGTACTATACAGCTGAAATCAGAGCAATAAAAATATTGCGTTAATAATATTATTCGTAAGTAAATATAATAGTGTTGGTCTAGTGCTGCGCTGAAGATAGATCAGACAGCCAAAATTATCGATTAGTGAATGCGATCGCCGTAGCGGGTGAAAATATTGTTTACTTACTTGAGTGATTGAGTTACAAAGAAATGCATTACGAATATGCATTTTTACTATTTTTTACTTACTTGCCTGAGAGGCAATTAACGTAAGGGGTTTGAAGGTTTTGGCCCTAAAATCAGCCGCCATTTTGATTTTTTTTCAGAATCGCGGTGCACAACAAAAGTTATATATTTAGATAGAGGACACTTATACAAACAAAAATGTAATATAACATAATATCCTAAAGCGTCAGGTTTCGGAGTTATTCACCGAAATATAAGTCGAAAACTACTAAGATTTTTTTGTTTTTTTTCCTTCCAGGTAAGCATATTGAACTATTGAGGTAATAGAAACGTTATGAAACCTTTATGGAGAAGAAACAAATGAAGAATAGACTTTTTTAAATAAATAATTAAACACGGCAATTTATACACTTGGGAGCAAATAAATCGAGCCACTTCCTTTTTTTACGTATAATGGTTATTATTTTTGGTATTATGGAACGTATCAAATCGAAACATATATCGCCTAAGAGCTTATTTAATAATCTTTACAATGAGGGTAAATTATTGAATGATAACCTTATTTAATGATAAATTATTGGCTCTGAAAGAAAAACGGTAATTTTGATAGAAAATTGTCAGTCCAGAAAAAAACAATTAAAAACAAAATTATGGTATAAACTTATTCTTAATATCTTGTATTACCCCCCCTTGCCCTGATTTCGATAGATTTTCTGGACTGTTTTAACCCTACAATTTTCTATCAAAATTGCCGTTTTTCTTTCAGAGCCAATAATTTATCACTAAATAAGGTTATCATTCAATAATTTACACTCATTGTAAAGATTATTAAATAAGCTCTTAGGCGATATATGTTTCGATTTGATACGTTCCATAATACCAAAAATAATAACCATTATACGTGCAAAAAAAGCAAGTGGCTCGATTTATTTGCTCCCAAGTGTAGTTCGTTTTTTTTAATCCCAGAGACTAATCTGACAAGTGTAATGTCAAACTTCTATACTAAAAAAAAACGAAAATAGAAAAGACTTAAATGTCAGATTAGTCTCTGGGATTAAAAAACGAACTATAAATTGCCGTGTTTAATTATTTATTTAAAAAATGTCTATTCTTCATTTGTTTCTTCTCCACAAAGGTTTCATAACGTTTCTATTACCTAAATAGTTCAATATGCTTACCTAGAGGGAAAAAAAAACAAAAAAATCCTTGTTGTTTTCGACTTATATTTTGGTGAATAACTCCGAAACCTGACGCTTTAGGATATTATGTTATATTACATTTTTGTTTGTATAAGTGTCCTCTATCTAAATATATAACTTTTGTTGTGCGCCGCGGTTCTGAAAAAAAATCAAAATGGAGGGTGGCCCTAAGGTCGGCCGCCATTTTGATTTTTTTTTATACAAAAATCTTCTAACCCCTTTAAGAACGTTCACAGTCTGATCTCAGTCTCTGTCTGTACAAAAATACCTGTAATTTCTCTTCATTTCTGACACGTTTTTGACATTTCTTTGAAGCCGAGATGAGACTGTGAACGTTTAAAATTACGAGAGTTGGGCTTACAGTTTTAGTAACATAAAAACCGAGCTGCTCATTATTTGTAGCATTTTATCCTAGGCCGAATATTTTAACCTAACTATCAGTTAGATTCCCACACTATCTACAAACAAACGCTAGCTGAATGTCGATAAATCTGTGCCTACAAAACATACCACGTGAAATGTTGCCAAGTTTCTGTAACGAATGTCATCCGTGGCCTTGTTTTGTTGAAAATAATGTTTAATACAATGTACGTCACGGTTTTATTCATTGCGAAATTAACTGAAGATATGTAGGTAGGTACTATATAATAATATAAAATAATTAGAGCCAGGAATTTGACATAATTTTCAAGTTATTGAACAACAAACTGAATGTCATCCTTAACAAATTTCAAATTCCCTTGCAACCAAAAACCTTTTAGGGCCTTTTTGTTACAAATGGTCACTCAAAGATCTACTTAGAATACATTTCACTAAAGTAGATAACGGGTATCATTTAAGCTATCACCAATTTAATTAGTTTTGTGTTTCTTAAATAATAGGGTTTGTCCTCCAAATAGTAGATCTGTCACCAAAATGTAGTCACCAAACAATGCAAGTGACCTAACCAAACCGAACCTCGGGGTGCCCTTCGCTCGCTCTTGCATCCTATGTCGACGGAGCCCCGCTTCGCGGGGCCCCTATTTCTGTGTAAAGGGTTTAAAGTAACCTAACCAAACCGAACCTCGGGGTGCCCTTCGCTCGTTCTTGCATCCTATGTCGACGGAGCCCCGCTATCTGAGAACGAAAATATTTCGTGGCGATAGATCTATTTATTAGGTGATACAAATATTTCGTGGCGATAGATCTATTTATTAGGTGATACAACTTGATGACAAATATAAATTTTGGTGATAGAAAATATAGTTCCCAATTTATATTTGTCATCAAGTTGTATCACCTAATAAATAGATCTATCGCCACGAAATATTTGTATCACCTAATAAATAGATCTATCGCCACGAAATATTTTCGTTCTCAGATAGCGGGGCTCCGTCGACATAGGATGCAAGAACGAGCGAAGGGCACCCCGAGGTTCGGTTTGGTTAGGTTACAGAAATAGGGGCCCCGCGAAGCGGGGCTCCGTCGACATAGGATGCAAGAGCGAGCGAAGGGCACCCCGAGGTTCGGTTTGGTTAGGTCACTTGCATTGTTTGGTGACTACATTTTGGTGACAGATCTACTATTTGGAGGACAAACCCTATTATTTAAGAAACACAAAACTAATTAAATTGGTGATAGCTTAAATGATACCCATATAAATTTTGGTGATAGAAAATATAGTTCCCGTAGATAACTGATGTAAGTGGCGATGGAATTTAAATTATCTGAGATTATGAACACTGCTATAGTTTAGTCATTGTATCAATCTGTCTAGTCTTTTCCCAACTATGTTGAGGTCGGCTTCGATTCCAGTCTTAGCGGATGCAGCTGAATACCAGTATTTTACATGGATCGACTGCCTATCTGACGTCCACAACCCCAGTCACTGGATAGCACTATACCCCTTGGTAAGTCTTTCAGACTTTTGAGCTTCTAACTACCCGTAACGACTGACAAAGATCTACGAATGACAGCCGGGCCCACGGCTTAACGTGCTTTCCGAGGCACGGAGGGGCTTGATACGTAATAGATTGTCACCCATCTGCAAACCAACCGTGGCAATCGTAGCTTACCCATCGATCGAACCGTGCGGCTGTTATTGTTCAGGTGTATTTTTATTGATAACAATTAATTTAAATTCACTTCCTTTCTTTTATCGCATTACCCGTATCCTTGTCAAAAATAAAAGTCCTTGCCAGCCCAAAAAAACAAATTCCCTCCAATAATGTCAATATCAACAAGGAGGTCTTAACCTCGCCATTAAAGAGTTCTTTTTTTAAATTACCCACGACTGCTTCCCGTCAAGTTCATTGGCGCTTCCGTTCGCTGTCAATTGTCGTAGGGACGTGCCTGTATCGATTTAATAAATCGATTATTTCCTTGTTGGGTGTTACTTGTGGCGGTGGTAAAGGTTTTACTTTTTATTTGCTGTTTTCTGATTTTATACGCAGTATAGGTAGTTTCTAAGGTTTTGTTGTGCCACTTCTTCCCAGCTAAAAAATCGAATGAATCACTTATTAATTTGCACTAATAAGAGTTGACTTTTCAATAGTCAGATACCTAACTTTTCTCTGAGGAATAAATGTTGCGGTTTGACAGCTTTTGTATGGAAAATATGTCAAACTGTCATATTTATTCTTCCGATAATAATTATCGGACTACTGAAAAATTTGCCCTAATTGATTTGATTTATTTTGCTGTTCATTTATTAGTGGTATTTTTGGTAATAGATACATTTAGGATGCGGTGAAGAGTGGGGTTTTTGGGGAATAATTTTAATAATATTTTTTTAATTTCGTTTTGGGCGACTGTCTTATTTAATTTTGAGGTCCAAGAAGTGCTGATTCTCAGCGCAATTTTAATAAATTACTTTTTATTTAGAATTATCTTACTCATCTTTTATCAGAAAAAAATTTTGCTGACAAATTAGTTTCCTTGAAAAACTAATGCGGTCTCCATTTCCGGCTTTTCACGTCTACAAAGACAGAACCACAATAAATAATCAACACGGAAACGTTGCAAAGATAAAAATACAATGCAAAAAAATTGTGAAGGTTATAAAAAAAAAGAAAGTTTATTGGCGACGCGCAAGCGCCACTAAAAGTAACCGTGGTCGTTATATCTTCTTTACATCGATAATTTAACACATATACATAAACTTATCGGGACAAAAAGTAGCCTATGTCCTTTCCCAGGATGCCATTTATGTCCTTGCCAAATTTTATCGAAATCCGCTCACTGATTTAGGCGTAGAAGGTAACATACAGACAAAGTTACTTTCGAATTTATAATATTAGTATAGAACTATGGATTTATAGGTCCAGAGCCCTGATTCACAACCATGCGACAGGCTATCGTATCGATAACTTGACATTTTGATAACCTGATTTGACTTCCCCTCAACAGCAAATAGCTGTTGGAAGAATAGCGGGCGTCTATTTGATATAAACTGACAAAATTTTCGGGTTTTGGACTTGTGAACAGCATTGAGAAGACTCCTACGATAACAATGATTAATGTTCGATACGATACGGAAGCATATCGAGTGTTTGTGAATAAGGGGGCTAGTTTCCTCACGATGTTTTCCTTCACCGATGTCAGTGATGTTACTACAGAATAATATCGATATCTAGTGTCGTACCGCTAATTCGAGGCGAAACTGTCGACTTATAAATATGAACATCATGCATGCGTAGGCGACTGATTACTTTGACCTTATTATCATTATCTTTGTGATTTGAACAAATAACTTTGAATGTCAGTGACATAAGTGCGTTTGCGTCTTGAACTCTTGTTTATTTATGGACTAGCTTCTGTCCGCGGCTTCGTTCGCGTGGATGTCGGTAAATATCCCACCGAAACGTGCTACCCGGACAAAAAGTGACATATGTTGCTCCTTACAACATCGGCTATCTGCCAGTGAAAGTCCCGTCAAGTCCACAATGATCACATACAATTTTAAGTTACACATTTGACAACTATTAATGAAAAGGAGAAACATAATAATTATGTTTCTCCTTTTCATTATTATGGACACGGTAATATCCTTCTTATTCAGTTTATGGAGGAGGACATAGGCGAGAGCCAAACCTGGAATTATGACTTTTTACTTAGGCTTTTTCAAAAGTCTCTCCGACCGCATTTCCTCATGCCTGACTCGTCAAAAAATTCTTTTCAATAGTGTGCCAATAGGCCTTTTAATAGGCTGTTCGCGATATAATGATGACTATTTGGTTAACAGTTATCATTGCCAATTTGCCGTGTTTACTAGACTTCACTTTGATTTTGATATAGGTACCGTTTCATTTTCACATTGACATGAAGATTGTAGCTTTTTAAATGCCAACAATGACGTTGATGTGAAGATTGTGGTCGTTGATTATGCTATTAGTTTTTATGAACAATTTGTAAAGACGGGCATTTTTATGAGGGGCTTGTGGCTAAGAAATAACAGCCGCACGGGTCGATCGATCAGGTTAGGCTACGCTTGCCGCGCTTGGTCCGTGGATGGGTGACCGTCTTTACGTACCAAGCAAGACCCCTCCGTGCCTCGGAAAGCACCTTATGCCGTTGGTCTTGGCTGTCATTCGTGGATCTTTGACAATCTTTATGGGTCATCAGAAGCCCGAAAGTCTGACAACAAGTCTTATGAAGGCGTATCATATTACCCAGTAACTGGGTTGTGAGTTACTCCGTGTAAAATACTAGTATTCAGCTGCATCCGGTTAGACTGGAAGCCGACCCCAACATAGTTGGGAAAAGGCTAGGCAGATGATGATGATGATTATACTATAACTTTTTTATGAACAATTTATAAAGATGGCTGTATGCTATTGTGGTTAATAGTCTGTGGGAGGCATGATTATGGTGATAGCTAGCCATTTTATAGTCCTTGATGTGTTGGTACTATTGATTTATTACGTAGGCGTCGATATCAATTGAGATATTTTCTATATCCAAATAAATATGAACAGTACAATGGGTTGATTTCATAAATTGTATCCTCAGTTGAGTCTTCACGATTCGACCTTGGTGATTTTATAGTCTTTTTTTGGAACTTGACTTTGAGCTTGAACATTTGGCAAGTTTGGCCTAATCCGATGTTTTCACAGGAGAGGATTTTTTGAGAATTCCTCCTTCGATAGGGCTGAATTTCATGCGATTTTGAGAACAAAACCGCACTACTAGAGATGTATTGTAGTATTCCATAGAGGTGAGGTAGTCTATACTTATATACTTATCTATACTAATATTATAAAGAGGTAAAATTTGTTTGTATTTTGTAAGTTTGTATGTAGGGGGTAATCTCTGGAACTACCAGTCGATTTTGAAAAATTCTTCTTGCATTTGATAGCCCAATTATTGAGGAAGGCTATAGGCTATTTAACGTCACGCTATGACCCTTAGGAGCCGAGCAAAAGCGCTATGGGGAAACGAAGTGATAGAGCAGGAGACGCGGGCAAGTGATGCAATACGACGAGATGGGTCGAGGGAATAAGAAATTTCGAAAGTCGCGGGCAGAAGCTTGTGTTTAATAAAAAAGATTCTTCGCTCTATCGGCGTAGGCGCAATGATACCGACTCATCGTAATCTTTATGAGTGCGATGGCAATGACTGTTGATTTCAATTACTACAGCTACCGCTAGCTAGACACTGTGGGAGGACTATGTCGGAATATGGTCGGAATTCTCATTAATCATCGCATGATCGCAGGTGGAGTTCAGTGTTTTTTTACACAGTGTATTATGATTTACTGAACATAGGTCTCTTTAGGGTCTTGTGGCTAAGTGATAACAGCCGCACGGGTCGATCGATCAGGTTAAGCTACGCTTGCTGCGGTTAGTCCGTGGATAGGTGACCATCATTACATACCAAGAGTCCTCCGTGCCTCGGAAAGCACGTCAAGCCGTTGGTGCCGGCTGTCATTCGTGGATCTTTGATAGTAGTTACGGGTCGTCAGAAGCCCGAAAGTCTGACAACCAGTCTTACCATGGGGTATCGTTTTACCCAGTAACTGGGTTGTGGAGGTCACATAGGCAATCGCTCCATGTACAAAAAAAGTACAAAGTGAAAAATAACTTTAATTTCGGAAGTCTGTGTCTTTGGATCTGTATTTTAGTTTTTTGTTACCGACTTCCGAAATTAAAGTTATTTTTCACTTTGTAGTGTTTTTTTGATGATGACTATTATGATTATTATCGTATTTACAGCCGTCTATAACTTTACATTAATCATTTGCTTTTCGCTGCCTTCATTCAACATTAGGTTATAAAACGCCGAAATCCGGGAATGACACAGCATAAACCATTAATTGACCGTTTGAAATGACTGCGACAATGAGATGCCACAGAGAGGCCTGTCCGTTTGTCCGTACGTTAAAAACGGCGAGTAACTGACGCTAGATGTACTGTTAACTGTCAAAGTTAGTGTAACTGCAGTTTGGGGTCTGTGGTTCTGTAGCAGGATAGCTTTTAATTTGTGTATATTCTGTTAGTATATTTTGCGAACCAAAGTCGAATACGTTAAAGAAGCTTTAGACTACCGTATCTTAGTCTTAGGAAAGGTTTATTGACCAGCCAATAAAGGAGTTTCGTATTAGAGTGCGTGAGCAGAGAGAGGAATTTTCGTTTCGTATATGATTTCTTTTCCCTACGACGCCACGCACCGTTTTTGAGATATTAGCAAAAAACGAAAACTGGGAACTTTGTGCCCACCCCCTCCACTCCGGCTCACCTTCTAGACGTCAGGGCTTTCAGTATGTTCACTCGCTTTTTTTTATTGTGTGGAAATCCTCATGGATGTCCACCACCCTGGGGTGGGTGGAGCGCTCTGTCAGACTCTTACTGACTAAAACCACACGGTGTCCTGTTGCTACCTTTTGCCGGGGTGCTGGATTGCTGGCGCATTTCGTCACGCTCCCCCGGCCAGGTGTTGGCCTTCATGAATCTACGTCCCTAACCACCATGAACAAGTTTCTGAAAGAATCGCTTAGGTTGCTCACGCACTCTACACCCCCTTTTGGACCATTCATTGACTGAACTGCTATTGCTTTTCAGCCTGTTCAAGTGCAATGCTTGAGTTTGCAAGAACACCGTGTGGGATGACAAATATTGCTAATAATCAACTTAAAATTTCCTGTCTGGGTCCCAAATTTCTTTCATTACCTAATCATTACCATGTAGTTTCTTACAAAAAATGTGTACAGGAAGATGCTGCTAGGTCCCTGCGCGTAAGTTGTATGATATAATCTTTGTATCACCATTTACGACACCAAAAACAAGAGCCACGTGCTGAGAACTACTACTAAAACACACAGAATCCTAAAAAAAATAGTGAGTCATTGAAACAAAATGGCCGGTCACTGTCAAGGTCAAAACACCGGCCTATAGCGGTATTAAGAACTGTGTTAATTTGAGTTTTTATTGAAGTGGGTGTGGTAAGTGGCTATATTCCCTCGTGGGTACTCACGACTCTTGGGCTGGTTATAGCCTCTCCTCTTATATCTGTGGTTATAACGGTTGATTTGGCCAATGTGAGGTTTGGACGTTTAGTCAGCAGTTTCTTCGTGGCTTCTTTCTTGCTTTTGACTATGTGGACAATAAGATTCTGCTGCACAAACTAAGGGCCAAATCACACACGCTACTTTTTGCATCGGCGATCGGCGATTCAGCTGCTTTTTAGAAGCTAAATGCAGCGACCAAGCATTCCACACCGCACACTTAAAAACGCCAAACGCGGCGATTCAGTCGCTTTTCGGAAGCTCGATACAGCGGCTGAACGCTACACTCCGCACACATTCGGATGCCGGTCGCAGCGATTTGGCATTTGCGCCAGCATCGGAGCAGTCGCTAAAACGAGCGATTCCGATACCACGTCCGAACGCAGAGAGTCGCCAAAACGCAATGCAGCATCGGAGCAGTCGCTAAAACGCGCGATTCCGATACAGCGTCCGAACGCAGAGAGCCGCCAAAACGCGATGCAGCATAGATACAGCCGCAAAATCGCCGATCGCCGATGCAAAAAGTAGCGTGTGTGGTTTGGCTATAAATAGTTACCCGATTACGGTAAAAGAGGGAACATCTTAAAGTTAATAAAATCATACCTGAGTAATAGGCCCTTTTTTAGCGCAGCCTTGAGGCACACTTTCCTGCTAATTTTTTTTTTTACATCGGACTCTATACTTTTTTTTTACTTTACTTTTTGTTTTTATTTGATGTATGTATCTGGTGTATTGTGTGTCTTTTAGTCTGTGCTAAATAAATGTATTTTCTTTTATTCTTGGTTTTATAGCTTGGCATTTACCGTTACGGATAGCTATCAGCCTGTACCTATCATTCCACTTTTGGACGAAGGGCTGGAGAGCCCTTCGATCTGAAAAAGCTGGAAGACATGGGGAGCCATGTCTTCCAGCTTTTTCGATCCAGGGCTGATGTAGACCACTGGTCGTTTGTTTTGTCCAGCTCGTCTCTCCATCCTCTGCAGGGTTTGCCGCGACGCCTTCTGGCTGTGTATTCATGCTGTAATTTATTTAACGTTCTGCATCGTTCTCACATGTATAATTTTTAACATGAATGATGTAACCAAGACTTTGTAACCATATTATTTTGATTTAAAAGAGTGTCCATGGAGTTTCTTCCCCGTTCTTCTCCATAGGTACCTACGCTTTGGAATGGGCAACTAGCTTCATCTTTCTGACTGACCGACCCCTTGACAATTCAAAAGTGCCTGTAATTGGTTTAATTGAAATAAATGCTTTGAGTTTGAGAATTTTTCGATGGCTAAAAGGCTTTCTCTTTGTTATCAAACTCAAATTATAGCATAGCAATTATCAATAGTGGCGCCAACTTGTCTACTCTTTTTTTACCCTTTGTGCATGGAATACCATAATAAGGTATGACTAAAAATATTTGAGTGAGCAAATGAAAGGGAGATACTGACTGGACGAATTTATTATTGCATGAATGTAAGGGGAAGTGGGTTTTTTCTACCTACCTTTATGAAAAATGGTGACAATAATGAACACGCATGATTGTGCATGCAAGATATTTACAGGGCAGATGTAAGTGGAAACGGCGGGCGGGATAATTGCGTAACAATTGCGTTTCATTTTGACAGTTCAACAACATTCGTTGCGTTATTTACGTTGTTGAGCAGACACATTTTTCGAACATATGAAGCATTGGATTAGCAAGTCCTTCAAGATCATTCAGATTGTCATTGATAGTGTTTTACGCAAACAGGGTGCAGATGTACGAACGAAGCAAAAGAGGAATGTAATACTAATGATCTTAGCGGGTGGCTTTGTGTAGTTTCTACTTACCCCCATGGGTAATAGGGTTGAGTTTATGCATGAATGTAAACTGCATTCGCGACTAATTTGCCAAAAATGTAAACAAATATGAGTTTATGGAAAAGTAACTTTAATTCCTACACAATAAAGTACAGTTTACGCTACAATTTCAAATATTTTTGTAACTTTTTCAATAGTGCTAGTCACTCTGAAGTCAACTTAATTTGCCATTAAAATAAAGTTGATATTTGTTTAACTTGAAAAAACATTTTGAATAGACTTTATGTATGTAATGCACGCGCATGTAGGCAAGTGAGTTCAAGTACGGTAAATGCAAGTCTTTTCAACTAACAAACAATGCTGACGGAGGTTAGAAGGTCAAATCTATGAATATAATGCCGTTCGGCTCCTTTGCATAGGTGCTGTGCGATAAATATCACGCCAAAGGTGCATGATGCGTCAAAATCTACCTACGTGATAGCACAGAATACTTAAATTACTACGTACAGAAAGGACACTCCCTTCCCCGCACTAACATCAGTTACCGCACCTCTCCCCGCACTTCGGCGTATTCGTCGCAGTTCTTTAACAAGAGCGCTCGCAAACACAAGTACCTCACGCATACATTCATACGTATACAAACGTCATTTTTAAATGTAGTAGTAGTAGGTAATTATTTTGCGAGCGTTGTATGGAGTGTCCGGGGTGTGGTGATAGATTAGGTTAATGTCATTGTGGTTTTTCTCTTAAACATTATTCAATAGACTAGCCTATTTTAGTACGACAAACCATAAAACGTTCTATAGTAACTAACAATTTCGTAAAAGACTTGAGAATAAACCTAAACAAAAAAACAAGAAAATTATTAAACAAAATAATTTAATTCATTATCGATATTATTTGTGGTGTTGTGACATCCCTATCACGGCTCACACTGCTTCTAACGAGTGTTGCCATGTAATTATGCTGGTTTTCCCCGTTTGTGGGGTAAGTGTTACTTTATGTGTCATTTTAATGACGTCGCGTGACAGCTTGTTCTAAACTACTTCTTACGCAATATTATGGAAACTTTGGTGTAAACCCAAGGCTTTCTCAGAGTTTTTCTTGTCTATCTAAATGTGAAAAATTCTTGTTATTTTGGACAGACTATCAGATTTGACAGCAGATCGAGTGGCCGGCCAGTCCCTATGTTAGGTGTCAAGCTCGTCCCGCCATCTTTGTCTTGGCCTACCGCGATGGTGTCGTGCGTTTAGTAGGACCCAATCGGTGGTTGTCTTAGCCCAATTGCACCTATTTATGCAAGACGGAACCAATCCACACACATGCCAAAATCGAGATAAGTATACAGAAAGCTTTCAAAATGCATCTTCTATCGACCCTGTAAAGATCAAAATGATTTGACAATTCAGATAAAACAATCAATTCAGTCAGGTCCAATTGTCATCTGACATGCGGCAGACATGTCCGGCCCAGTCCCACTTAAGTTTAGCGGCTTTCTGGGTAACGCGCTGTATTGTGTTCCTGGCGTGATGTTATAGAGGTACTGTTCCTCATACCTCTACTACTACACTAGTTGCGCGGTAAACTCTACTTGCGAGATGCAGGATTTTGCGTGACGTCAGTATGACGCGTTGTTCACATATGGCGTTGTAGATACCGCTACTATCTTATGCTACGTTAATGTAGATTTTCAATAATGATGCACCAAAATAGTCCTGAATTTGATCCCCCCATAGCTATACTAAAATAGCGTATTGACAAACTGTCTATTCTCGTACTGAGTCACGACAAAAATTAAGTTTATTTCCGTACCAAAGTGATTGTTAAGATGTTGTCATTCAGGTTAATTGACGATGATGGCTGTTTTAAACGGTTCTAGGATATTTGTTGGCGTTTTGGGATGTCTGGTATTGTGAAAGACAGCAGTTTTGTGAGAGGCAACGTATGTTTTTGTTTGAACACGGAAATAGTTCGTATTTTGAGTTAATTGGAGGTTCCACTAATAATCCCCAAGACTGATTTCGGTCACAGTCGCCCATTTCAACGGAGATTAGCCAGGTATGCAGGAGATGTTATAGTGCACAAGTTTGTGCGCAAATACAGGTGCACTCTCGGTTCCTTTACTATCATAGTCCGATGGGACGGCAATCCGACACGACCGGAGAGGGATCAGGTGCGGGACCAACGGCTTTTCTTGCTATGCGAGACCCATCAGGACCCCACGCACAGCAGTCGCGAGACCGACGGGACAGTCAGTTGGTTCCAATAGAACCTTATGAGATCAACTGAAAGTAACTCAGACTTTAAAAAAAAAGTTAAAAAATATATGAGGCACACGAGATCATGACATGAGTTAGGACATAGGATACTTTTTCACCCCGTAGTAATAATTTTTCCGTGGGATAATTTCCGACCTCCCAGTGGCGTGCATTGGTTTTCAGAATAGGTAGGCACTAGGCCGCGTCTAGTCTAGACAAGCGCGGTCATTAATCAGAAAAAAATTAAGGTCAAAAGTGTGGTTATTTGAGTAGGTATGCCTACTTAAGGGTGATAAATTGCGAAGGTCGAACGTCATGGTATTCCACGTGAGACGTACGTATTTTTAATTTTGTCGTATTAACTTGAACGAGTAAAGACCAATGACAATATGCGAATAGTACGGGAGCCGAGTAGGCCGTCCGGCGACTGCCTACTGCCGCGCGTGTTTGTATGAAGATTTTGTTTTTTGTTAGATATGATAATTCAGTGAGTTTCTTAATTGTGGGGCACACACACTAAAATGTAATTGACAGGCTTGTGTTCATATATCGAGGTAGGCACTGCTTATATGCCTATATGCAATGCACGCCACTGCGACCTCCACACGGGCGAAGCTTTGAGTCGTTCCCCAACTCGTCCCACATGCCTACGGCCCATTTTGGGACGAGTTGATGAAAACAAAATACATTTTATTTTCGTTCTGCAAGTCGTCCCACATTTTTTTTGTATGGAACTTTAAACTTTATCGACGTTTAGTACAGTTAGCAAGACAAGTCATAACAATATATTTTTAATTTTTTTTAGTTTTTACTTTCGTTTTGTTCATAGATTATTTAATATTAAAAAAGTCAGTACAGACCTACCTACTAAATAATATTTTTCTAGAACAACAGTTTATTGTTTCATTTTACAAGTAAACGCACAAGTTCGAATTGTTATCAGAAATTAATAAGAATAGTAGACATGTATGACTTTCGGTTATTATCAGGTAATAAACAATGGTTACGGTGGTTACTTTTGAAGTAAACGATGACAGCCAAAGCTACTCGTATGTAAGTTGCAAAGTCGAAAAGACAAACAGTACCTACCTACGTTCAAAAGACGTAAAGTAACTCACAAAATGACACATGATATTTGAACAGAATGAATATGATTAAATATTTAATAGTTTCCTATCATTTCTTTCATGTCGCCGTCAATCAAACAAAAGTTTAATTCCTTTATTCAATTCTTCATCCATCCGCTATTTAATTTCTCTTTGATATCACGATAAAGCTATAAAACTATTGAATCGATACTTTGTAAGGCGAGTTGCACGATTGTCGGCTGTGATTTGTTAATATATTATTATTAATTTACCAGTGACTACTTTAATATTTATTTACTGGTAAGCTCATTTTTAACCGACTTCAAAGAAGGAGGTTCTGTATTCGACCCGTATGTATGTTTGTATGTCCACGATTTTCTCAAAAACTAATGACCCAATTTTGATAATTCTTTCACTAATGTGATCTGCATACTTTCAGGAAGGTTTTAGTATACAAATAATACATTAGGTAATTATTCCTATGTACGAAGTTATAAGTATGCATAAATGTACTGCATCTCCGGCATTTCTATGCGAATTTTGATGATTCTTCTAATCGGTGTCTTCAATTCTTCAATGCACTAGTGTTAATTGAATTTGTGTGGTGTAGGTACAACTAAAAAGTGAAAAATAAAAACTTTTTTACAAAAAAAACAACCGACTTCAAAAAAAAAACACCACAAAGTGATAAATAACTTCAATTTTGGAAGTCGGTGTCCAAAAGCGAAAATGCGGAACCAACGACACCGACTTCCGAAATTAAAGTTATTTATCACTTTGTGGTGTTTTTTTTTAAGTCGGTTGTTTTTTTTTGTAAAAAAGTTTTTTAAATAGTTCACATTGAAGTCTCTGAACCGTCTCCGGAGACAAGTGGGATGATATAAGTCCAACCTGGTAAAATGGGGCTACCTTGTCGGAACGGCAGTACCTACTAGGGTGTGATTGTGGAGCTATGTCACAAACCATGCTCCACCTCCTATCCTGCCCTCTGTGTCCCAAAACATGAAGTCAACTGCACTGCCGCCGACTACGCCGTGGAAGTGGCAAAGTTTTGGAAAAACAAGATTTTACAGTCGTGCTAGCGACATGTAGACGAAGAAGAATAGTTTAGCTGAAAGTTAAAATAAAAGCAAATGAGAATTAAATTTTACTGACCCTGGGTGATGAGGTATAGTTGCTGTTGGAACAGAGGTTACTGGCTGGTTACTATCAACTAGACCATCTTCTAGATGTCAACAATTATTCCAGGTTCTTACCGGGTGTAAAGTTCACTCATACTCTATAGAAAAGGGAGGATCCTTCGACCAGACGGGTGTTGTGTCTGGTGGGCAACTGCCCGATGATTCATGTCGGGCCGTTGTATCTATGCTAGTTGCGCGGTAAACTCTGCTTGCGAGATGCAGGATTTTGCGTGACGTCAGTATGACGCGTTGTTCGCATGTGGCATACCGCTACATGCTACTGAAATTCTGTCCTATGTTTCTATAGAATCTAACCCCCTTATTCATAATCCTATTTTATCTCTATTTTAGCTAAAATAGGTTTATAGAACGTTTGTCTTTATCTGTCACGTTGTCATTTCTGTGTGTAAGAAAGAGACAAACCCCATTTTAACTAAAATAGGCTTGATAAGTTTTATGAATAAGGGGGTAAGATTCTATCCTAGCAACACATTTAACATAACAAATTACGCCAGAATTATTAGGCATATTCTTAGGTTGTATAGTACCCTAACATTTCGCTAGTTCCAAGTCCCAGTCCATTTATAAAGGGGGGCGAGCAAATTGCCAAGACATTTCATAAAAAAGACATGCCGCAAACAGTCCCCGTCTACCTAAACATTGAATCCAAACACTTCTGCTCACCTCCCAACCGGTACCGACAGCTTTCTAATATAATAATAAGCTATTAGAAGAAAGAACTCATATTAATGGTATTCGTGGTTTTAACACTAAAACCGTTACAGAATCAATGAGGTCGAAAGTCTAGTTTTTTTTTTTTTAGGTTGGATTTTTGATTTTGCTAATCGATTGTCTGGTTGTTGAATATAGTGGAGCAATTTCATGTAGGTATAGATTCTAAATTTGCCAAAGATGTAAACAACAATGGCCGCTCGAAATTGAATAAAATCGTAATACAAGAACATTTATTTGTTTTCTTCAATTTATCTTCTTGTATCATCATCTTCCTAGCCTTTTTCCCAACTATGTTGGGGTCGGCTTCCAGTCTAACTGGATGCAGCTGAATACCAGTATTTTACATGGAGCGACTGCCTATCTGACCTCCACAACCCAGTAACTGGGTAATACGATACCCCTTGGTAAGACTGGCTGTCAGGCTTTCGTGCTTCTGACTACCCGTAACGACTGTCAAAGATCCGCGAATGACAGTCGGGACCAACGGCTTAACGTGCTTTCCGAGGCACGGAGGGGTCTCGTTATGTAAAGATGGTTACCCATCCACAGACCAACCGCGGCAAGCGTGGCTTAACCTGATCGATCGACCTGTGCGGCTGAAATTATTTAGCCACGGGCCCCTCGTCGAATTTATGTTCTTGTATATTGGCTTTTTATTATAAGTTCCTTTTTGTACAAAAACGCTGTTTTCAAAGACTTGTAAGTCAACCTTTCGACTTTACGCCCCATTTGTTCGTGATAGGTCAGTGATGGTGTCCCTTGACATTTGTTGCAAATATTTGACGGGGATTTTATACGATGGCGTGCGTTTGCAGTCTATTGCTGTATTATTAAAAAATCTCTTAGCTATATGGACCAACGACCTTAAAAGGTGACTGGATGCAAGGGCAGAGGACCTGTCCTCCCCTGACACCCTGGTGTTGTGGCGCAGCTTGGGTGAGGCTTTTGTCCAGCAGTGGACTGCGATAGGCTGAGTTGATTGATTGATTCTGTTGTCAATTTTATTGTGGTGTGTTATTTTTGATACCTAACCACTCAAATCAACATGAGAGGGTTTTATGATCAGATAGTTGATCTAAATTTTAGAGAAACCGGAGATTTATTGTAAAACATCCAACGGTGTACGCTGTACAGCTTGTATTAGTCTTATCACTATAAACATTAAAATTAACATAGTATTTCTGTTACCGTTTTAGAAATGTTATAGTGCTGCCATTAGCAAAATCTTCTATCTACTCGTATCTGAATATTAAACTCTGTCTGTCAAAGTTTAAGGTTCGATTCTGATTGAACCAGATCTGAAGAGGCGACTACATCGAGCCTCGACTATTATTATTATGGGTGTAAAACACTCATCATCTGCCTAGCTCTACCCCAACTATGTTGGAGTCGGCTTCCAGTCTAACTGGATGCAGTTGTATACCAGTATTTTACATGGAGCGACTGCCTATCTAACCTCCACAACCCAGTTACTGGGTAACCCTGGTCATATTGACTGGTTGTCAGACTTTCGGGCTTCTAGCGACCCGTAATGACTGTCGAAGATAGAGAATGACAGCTGGGACCTTCCGCGGCACGGAGGTGTCTCGATATGTTACCTATAGATTACCCATCTACGAATCGACTACTGCAGCGCTTGTAGGCCTTGTAGACTGTAGATTTGTAGACTATTTTTTATTTTCCTGGTATTTTTCGACTGGTCTACGCTGTCCTCCCATACCTATTAATACTATAATTCGAAAAAACATTGTAAAAGCCAATTATTTTTAAGAGAGTACCTGTGGAGTTTCTTGCCGGCTCTTCTCCATAGGAAACGAACGACCAATTGGAACCGTGCACCTAGCTTCTGACGTTTCATAAGTGCCTGTGTAGGTTTATGTGAAGTAAAATATTTTGATTTTGATCGACCCGTGCGGCTGTTAGTAATTTATAATTTATAGTACGCGCCTCTACCATTATGGGTAACATTTCGTACACGACTTACCTGCGCAAACTCCCTACTACTGTGCTTGTCAAGTCTCATCTTTCGTGGCGCGTATTATACCGACGAGTCCCCAGGTTAAAAAATTAAAACTATCGTCATAGTATTTAGATAGATAGATAGATAAAACGTTTATTTAATGCAACAAAAGCCACAATACAGGCATTAAAAAAACATCAAAAAACCGGCCAAGAGCGTGTCGGGCCACGCTCAGTGTAGGGTTCCGTAGTTTCCCGTCCATCACAATAAGTGTTCCCACGTACAATTCGATAATACCCGACCCAATGTAATAAGTACCTACAGCGCCATCTCTCGGGGAATAGTATTAATTAATACATAGACGTGCCAGAAGTTTTCGGTGGTAATTTTGGATTGCGAGAACCGATTTTAATAATTCTTTTTTTGTTTGAAAAAAGATACCTTCAAGATAATAAAATATGTAAACGAAGTTAAAAAAAAATGCTTGCATATACGATTATACTACGAACTTAGTCCAGAAATGATTTTGTACAACTTTTTGTCTTTTTTGTACAAAAACTGTTGTCTCTATCAAGTTCAAAATAATTTTCCTAGAAAGTCCTTATAAAGTTCTACTTTTCAGATTTTTTTCATATTTTCTAAACTTATGGTTCAAAAGTTAGAGGGGGGGGGACACATTGTTTTTTACTTTTGGAGCGATTATTTCCGAAATTATTGACATTATCAAAAAATGATTTTAGTAAACCCCTATTCATTTTTAAATACCTTTCCAACAATATATCACACGTTAGGGTTAAAATTAAAAAAAAAATCACTTCCCACTTTACATATAGGGGGGCTACCCTAATAAAACATTTTTTTCCAATTTTTATTTTACCACTTTGTTGGCGTGATTGATATACATATTGGTACCAAATTTCAGCTTTCTAGTGCTAACGGTCACAGAGATTAAGCGAGGACGGACAGACGGACGGACGGACGGACGGACGGACAGACAGACATGGCGAAACTATAAGGGTTCCTAGTTGACTACGGAACCCTAAAAAGGTGAGAAAAATAAAAAACAAAGATTAAAAAGATAAATTGACCCATAGACACCTCATATGACATTTATAACGGTCGATCACTACTGGTCGGTGTGTGTCTCATGGTTGCACCAAATAGGAGTCCGGCTCAGCATATGCCAGGTACAATACCTGACTGGTATTCTGCTGCATCCCGTTAGTGACACACGGTTGTCGAGAAGACACATCTGAGTTTCAACAAAATGGTACCTACATAGTGCGGTGCGTATCTATACTTAATATTATAAAGAGGTAAGTAAAAGGACGATGAGTCAGAACGTCCCCCCAACCTAACATTGACCAACAGACTTAAAGTGTATCTCATTCGAACCGCCTTAGCAAGCTGATCAATTTTTACTATGACGACATCTCTCAAAAGTGCGGGATATTCCGAGAAAATCATGTTTTAGTGTTAATTTCGTCACAACGTCCCCCCAAGCCTTACATCGACCAACAAACTTAAAATGTATCTCATTCGAACCGCCTTAGCAAGCTGATCAATTTTTACTATGACGACATCTCTCAAAAGTGCGGGATATTCCGAGAAAATCATGTTTTAGTGTTAATTTCGTCACAACGTCCCCCCAACCCTTACATTGACCAACAGACTTAAAATGTATCTCATTCGAACCGCCTTAGCAAGCTGATCAATTTTTACTATGACGACATCTCTCAAAAGTGCGGGATATTCCGAGAAAATCACGTTTTAGTGTTAATTTCGTCAGAACGTCCTCCAAACCCTTACATCGACCAAAAAACTTAAAATGTATCTCATTTAAACCGTCTTAGCAAAGTGATCATTTTTTACTATGACGACATCTCTCAAAAGTGCGGGATATTCCGAGAAAAATCATGTTTTAATGTTTATTGCCAGAACGTCCCCCCAAGCCTTACATCGACCAACAAACTTAAAATGTATCTCATTCAAACCGCCTTAGCAAGGTGATCAATTTTTACTACGACGACATCTCTCAAAAATGCAGGATATTCCGAGAAAATCACTTTTTAATGTTAATATTTTTGGCACAAAATAAGAGTTTGTAAGTAAACCATATTCTTTGATTTTCAAACCTCTCAAGATCAATTAGGAGATGCCATTTAAAAAACAGAAAACGTCATTTGTTTCTCGTCCAATTTTTTCTATTTCTATAGGCAGGCAGTTGTCCCAACGGCGGCGATGAACGATTAGCGAGTAGAACTAGCAACTGAAAACGAGTTGGCGAGCAGCGAGCAGCGTGTGTGTAGTTCCGATAGTTTTGTCGCTGGGCTATCAGCGAGTTTTCGAGTGCGACGGGCGATTACTCGCACCACTCGCTCGGGGCGGTTAGTCTCACAGGGGTTTCTCTCGGCGTGAGCTCTGACCACCAAGCGACCATCGCTGAGCGAGTATCGCTAGGCGAGTATTATCTTTGATAGCTCTTATCGCTCAGCGACAAACCAGTGAAGCGAGTCCTCGCCGGCAGTGTGAACAGTCAGCGATCAACTGTTAATATATGCATCTCTTTTGTTTACACGGAATGTATATCTATTGTACGTTTCTTGAGCGAGAAAACAGCCGACAGTTAGTCGTTTCCTCGCCGGCAGTGGGACAACTGCCATATGCTCGTCCACGACGGAGACGCGGGTGTCTTCGTCTTGGGCGAGCTTGAATCCCTCACTGCACTCAGGATTCAAGTCTTAACTCCCTCGCTTCGCTCAGGAGTCAACTCAAACCTAGAATCATTCGTTGCGTTCAGGATTCAAAATAGCGCCCGCGACAACAAGACACTACTTTATCCCAAAATAAATAAAACGATTTTTTATTTTATTTCTAAACCCCATGGATTTTGGAGTTAAAACTGGTTGCTAGTACTTTCATAGATCTTTATGAACCTGATAACACATACAAAAGATCTGTTGCAGGGCGGGGGACGAGCCTAGCGAATTAGAAAAATGAATAAAACGATTTTTTAATTTTCATTTTATTTCTAAGCCCCATGGATTATGAAGTTAAAACTGGTTGCTAGTCTTTTTATAGATCTTTATGAACCTGATAGCACATACAAAAGATCTGTTGCAGGGCGGGGGACGGGCCAAGCGAATTAGGAAAAATTAATAAAACGATTTTTTAATTTTTATTTTATTTTTAAACCCCATGGATTTTGAAATTAAAACTGGTTGCTAGTCTTTTTATAGACCTTTGTGAACCTACTAATACATACAAAAGTTCTGTTGAAGGGGGGGGACGGGTCTCATACAAATATGGTCATCGTTCTTTGTAAGTTTGTATGTTTGTAAGTTTGTATGTAGGGGGTAATCTCTGGAACTACCAGTCGGATTTGAAAAATTCTTCTTGCATTTGATAGCCCAAATATTGAGGAAGGCTATAGGCTATTTAACATCACGCTATGACCCTTAGGAGCCGAGCAAAAAGAAAAAAAAGTCAAAAAGAACGTTAAGTGATAGCGCGGGCGGGTGATGCGATACGACGGGGTGGCTCGGGGGAAACAAGAAGTTTCACGCGAACGAAGTCGCGGGCTGAAAGCTAGTAAATTATAAAGGTCCCACATCTTAATCGACTATTACTACTATACTATTATTACTTACCGTTTTAGAAATGTTAGCCTACTGCCATTGGCAATATCTCTATGTATTTCATTGAATATTAAACGGCTGAGAGAAATCTAACACATAATACCGGTTTCTCTGATAAAAATACCGGTTTTGCAAAGCGATGCCTCAACTCTATTGTTGGGTAGGGTTGGCGGTGATTAGAACTTTGTTTGTTTTGCGACTTTTTTTTGTTTTTGTTATCGTTAGGGTTCGACGGTGATTAGAACGTTGTTTGGTTTATGTTTTTTTTTTTTTTTTTTGTTGTTATCGTTCCAGGAGTCTCTAAGTCCGTCAACGAAGATACGGGCCCGTCCGAAAGTAGTTGGTCTATCAAAACAATGGACAGAAATACACATCAGGCGTAGGGACAGCTGTGAAATCATGTTGTCATTCATTTTTGTTTTCGTTCGGACACCGAACTAATCTTATGTCCATAAGTAATATGGTGAATTATGGTGTAGGAAACGCTCATTAGTTTGGCCGAAACTATGGACATTGGGAGTACTGGAGAGCCTCAGCGGAGAGGGCTGCAACTTGCGGGTCGTAGATTCGAACCCAGGTAGGCACTTTACTTTGAGTAGATTATTTCATCACCACTGCTCTCAAAACGGTGAAGGAAAACATCGTGAGGAAACCGGCATGTCCTAGAACCAAAAATTCGAAGACATGTGACATCTACCAACTCGCACTGGGCCCGCGTGGTGGATTACGATCCACTCTCTGTCTCAGAGAGGAGGCCTGTGTCCCAGCAGTGGGAACATTGTAGGCTGATTGTGTTATGCAGGCAAAATCTAGCGTAGAGATAAACCATTTTTATTTTAAACTAGCTGCGCCCCGCGGTTCCACCCGCGTAAATGTCGATCCCGTGGGAATAGCGGGATAAAAACTACCCTATGTCCTTTTCCGGGACTCAAACTATCTTTATACCAAATTTCATCTAAATCGGTTCAGTGGTTTAGGCGTGAAGAAGTAACAAACATATAAACACACACACACACACACTCACAAACTTTCGCCTTTGTAATATTAGTGTGATAGTGTGATTAATATTTTATTTTATTTGCTAATATTTTACATGTTAAACCTATTTTAATATTTATTTATTTATTTCTGTAACTGCCCGTGACATCACAGCGGCGGGCCCTATCAGAATACCAGCGTTGCGACATTTATTTTTTAAATGTCGCAGCATCATGCTGAGATAGGAGCCTTTTGGCCTCGTATAGGAGTTTCTGTCTCATTTTTCTTTGTTACTTTTGTTTTTTTTTTTTTATATAACTTGGTTTTAATATTTTACTGTTTTTAGTTTAGTTTGTGATCTTCCTGTACGAGTCGCAATAAATACTTTTTCTTTCTTTCTTTTCTTTTAAAACTGCACGCCCCTCCACTAAAATCTCTATACAAAAATTTGAAATGTGTATGCAACAAGCAGTGGAGAGGCGTTCATTTTTAAAATGTTTTATCTCTATCTAAGTAGATATTAAAATCATCATCTGCCTAGCCTTTTCCCAACTATGTTGGGGTCGGCTTCCAGTCTAACCGGATGCAGCTGAATACCAGTATTTTACATGGAGCGACTGCCAGTGCCTATCTGACCTGCACAACCCAGTTACTGGGTAGGTAATACGAATCCCCTTGGTGAGACTGGATGTCAAACTTTTGGGCTTCTGACTACCCTTGACGACTGTCAACGATCCACGAATGACAGCCGGGACCAACGGCTTAACGTGCTTTCCGAGGCACGGAGGGGTCTCGGTATGTAAAGATGGTCACCCATCCACAGACCAACCGCGGCAAGCGTAGCTTAACCTGATCTTTCGACCTGTGCGGCTGTTATTATTTAGCCACAAGCTCCTCAAGTAAATATTAAAATAAAGAGTGAAATCTATTTCTAGGTACCCTGTTACGTAACAGGATGAAATAGATTACAAGCTTTTCTCGCCGAAAGAAAATACAATTTGACGCTCGATAACTCTGAAATAAAAATAATTTTGGATCGTGAAATATTTTCATATCGTAAATCTAAAATATGAACTGCGTCCAATAAAATATTTTTTCAGATTATGATAAATCCATACTATCCATACTAATATTATAAATTCGAAAGTAACTCTGTCTGTCTGTATGTTACCTCTTCACGCCTAAACCGGTGAACCGATTTAGATGAAATTTGGTATAGAGATAGTTTGTGTCCCGGGAAAGGACATAGAATACTTTTATCCCGATATTCCGAAGGGATCAAGACTTATGCGGGTGAAACCGCGGGGCGCAGCTAGTATATTATAAATTCGAAAGTAACTCTGTCTGTATGTTACCCTTTCACGCCTAAACCCACTGAACTGATTTAGATGAAATATGGCAGAGAGATAGATTGCATCCCGGGGACTGACATAGGATAGTTTTTATCCCAGAAATCATCCTTCAAGGGCGTAAAAAGGGGGGTGGAGATTTGTAAAGGGAATCAATAAAAAAGAACTATAATCCTTTTATCGCGGGGACCAGGGCCACAGCTAGTACCTCTATAAATCCAACATAGAAGAATGATCGCTCGCTATTTATTGACTAACAAACAATGGATTTGAAAAGATTGACTCATGTTTTTCTTTATTTCCTGTATTCTTGATCTATGTTTAGAAAACAATCGTAAATATCAATCAAGCTGCTTCAATAGATTGAGCTGTCCGTTTAGTTGAATATTGAGAAAATAGCTAAGCACGTTGGGATCCCTGATGTATTTCATCGTTGCTATAAAATAATTAATTTAGGTAGACTGCAGTGGCGTGCATTGGTTTTCAGGATAGGTATAAGGCACTAGGCCAGGTCTAGTCTAGGCAAACGCGGTCACTAATCAGAAAAAAAAGTGAGGTCAAAAGTGTGGTTATTTGAGTAGGCATGCCTACTTAAAGGTGATAAATTGCGAATGTCGAACGTCATGGTATTACGCGTGAGACGTACGTATTTTTAATTTTGTCGTATTAACTTGAACGAGTAAAGACCAATGACAATGTGCGAATAGTACGGGAGCCGAGTAGGCCGTCCGGCGACTGCCTACTGCCGCGCGTGTTTGTATGAAGATTTTGTTTTTTGTTAGGTATGATAATTTAGTGAGTTTCTTAATTGTGGGGCACACACACTAAAATGTAATTGACAGGCTTATGTTGATATATCGAGGTAGGCACTGCTTAATGCCTATATGCAATGCACGCTACTGGTAGACTGATAATGAACTAAGTCAGTCAGCACTCAGCACGTAGTCTTGCCTAACTTTAGTGAATGTCGCCAGACGGTCTACAGTTTCAGCAGAAATTGAAACAGTTTGTGCTGGTCGGTTTCTACGCCAAGGTTGTATGGAGAACCAATAGTTTAATCCCTGCTGTTGCATCCTTACCCAAACCATTCGTTCAACCCGCTTAAGTCCAGTCTACCCCAGCCACCTTCTTTAGGTAGTCCGTCCATCTAGCTGGGGTCAATTATCTAGAAAAAGTTAGTGAAATTAGTCTGAATACTTTATTAAAATCAAAGTTAAGTCAAATTATCTAAAGTCTAAGATCACAAATAAGCAAAACAATCTAAAAGATGCATGCCAATTGCCTAAAAAAATCTCCCCATTCTTAGTCCAAAACATATTTCATAAAATGGCAACCCTGTACACCAGCTGTCAAAACTAGTAGTTGATGTGACAAGTACAGTTCACACTTCACAGTTATTACGTCGTTAAGAATTATGCAAAGAGAAAACTTGCGGTGTAAGTAACTGTTGCACAATGACGAGTAAATCTGGTTTGATTGAGAGGTTAGTTTACTGTCATACTTCGCAAGGACTAGTAAACATAAAAATGTAGTACGATATTATCAATATTTTGATTTTAAAAAGTATCCATGGTGTTTCTTGCCCGTTCCTTGCCGTAGGAACGTACTTAAGAAAGAATAACGTTTATTAGGACACAGTTCGTGAACCACAAAATATAAATCTACGCTAAGTAAAAATAAATCTGAAGAGTAGGTTTGTTTGAACGCGCTAATCTCAGGAACTTCCAGTTGGATATAAAAAAAAAATCATTTGATAGCCTAATCCTTGAGGAAGGCTATAGGCTATTTAACATCACGCTAGGACCAATAGGAGATGAGCAAAAAAAAAAAGTAAGAAAGAACGCTAAGCAAAAACAAAGTAATAGGCGACGACGGGAGTTTTATAAAAAAATGTGGGTGTTATTTTAGTATAGGCATTGTGTATCTTCAGAAGCTAGCCATTCATAATAATCAAAACAAGTGCTGGCACAACTTAGGGAGGGCGCCCACGAGCAACTTTTTCGTCACTGTCTCCTCGCCGAGATTTGGACGATGATTACTCGGGAGTGACAGCAACGTTACTTTTTTGTAAAATTTTCGGTTGAGCGGCAACTGGGTAGCCGGCAACTTTTTTGTCGTCGCGCGCGCACCAATCGACGCCGCGACAGTTGCATCTAAATTCACGGACAAAACTGTCTCCTAGCTGTCGCGTCGCTACTTGCGCGCACTTTCATTCAAACCCGTAGACTTGATGTGAGAGACAAATTAGCTGCGGAGACAAAAGTTGCTCGTAGGCCCTCCCTTGTAGCGGGATTGTCCGAAAGGGTTACCGCTACCCCGGAACACAAAGGGCTAAGGAAGGAACACGGATGGGTTTTAGTCAGTAAGAGTCTGACACTCCCTTCCGCTCCACCCAGAGCGGGAGGGGTCATTTGATGATTTCCCACCCAAAAAAAAGGCCCTCCCGCACAAACACTTATGTAAAACAAACAGCTTCAGTTACGTTGTAACCGTTACACAATTGTAGCGTAAGTCACTGGTTTTTTTGTAAGCATTGTTAGTTATTATCGAGCTAATCTAGTCCGTAATCCAGTTTAGAATGTTAAGTAATGGACAATAGAGATGTATGGTTTATTCGGTTGTGTCTGTGTGGGGGTTCTGTTTGATTCATAAGTTCGGAGATAAGATTGCGTCATCCAATTTGCGCTTTTATAATTTGTAACATGTCGATATTATCGTGGACTTTGTTAACAATACTAACATAGTTGTAAGACCCTTATAACTAACAAACGTAGTACGCAGAGGCGATGAAAGTTTGGAAAAACTGATTGTGGTTGGGAACACCGAAGGCAAACGATCGCGCGGTCGTTCACCAACACGATGGACCGATCTGGTGAAGGAATCATCGTCCTCTAAATTCTACACTGTGGTAAGAGATGCGCTGGACAGAAACCGGTGGAGGCGGATCATCCGCTCCAGATGCAACTCCGAAGCTGACCACGATCCTCAGACATGAGGGACCGACTACAGAGAGAGAGAGTAACTAACAATTATTATGGACTGCCTTACGGAAGTTACGCTCATACTAGTGGTCGAGTCATTAGCACACCCCGGACACTCCATACAACGCTCGCAAAATAATTACCTACTACTACTGCATTAAAAAATGACGTTTGTATACGTATGAATGTGTGCGTGAGGTACTTGTGTTTGCGAGCGCTCTTTGTTAAAGAACTGCGACGGTAACCTCGAAGTGCGGGGTGAGGTGCGGTAACTGATGTTAGTGCGGGGAAGGGAGTGGCCTTTCTGTGGGTAGTACTTTAAGTATTCTGTGTCATTAGGGTGGTAGTTATTATTTATGAATAAGCTTGCGTACGGCGTGTTAATCTTGATAGAGATATCTAATGGTTTGTGATGTACTTCAGGCGAGACAATACCACACTAGTGCTTAAGTTGTGTATGTAAGTATGATCTGAAATAAATAAATGATGATGATGATAAATTGATAACACAAGGGGGCCGTGACTTGCGCACTTACAAGCAGGCACTATACTTTCATCGCCACTGCTCTCAAAACGGTGAAGGCAAACATCGTGAGGAAACCGGCATGTCATAGAACCAAAAAATCAAAGACATGAGACATCCACCAACCCGCACTGGGCCCGCATGGTAGCTTATTAGCCCACTCCTTCTCGAAGAGAGGAGGTCTGTGTCCCAGCAGTGGGAACTTTATAGGCTGAGTATGCTAAACAGTCAGTAGAAACATGCCTTGTTCAAAGTCAGCATTTGTAGGCATTCCCTATCTTCCTGACAGAATAATACGAGGCGCCTTTTACGAAACATTTAAGTATACAAAGCCATATATCAAACAACTACCTTTTCTAATAAGCATGAAATTATTATGCACCAACATAATCTTGCATCATAAAGTCCTTACATATAAAATAATACGCCATTAAATGTCACGAACGCGATCAATTACTTTAATTTATTCTGAACGCGTCCGTAGGGCGACGGTGTTGCCAGATATAGAAGCTAAATTACCCCACGTGCGTTTTAATATTAATGTTTTATCTGTTCCGCGCATCTTTGACAGGTAGATAAACGGTTTTTTCAAGTATAGTTTATCTTCATATAACATTCTACATAAATCGGTTTTTCTTAAAGCGATAATGATAGTAGTCAGTAGTTTTTTGAGTATGAATGTGGATGGTTATAAGTGTAGGGGAAGACCAAAGAAACAGTGGATGGACTGTGTGAATGATGATATGGCTGGAAAGAGAGTGACTACCGAGATGACGACTAATAGAGAAGTATGGAAAACAAAGACATGTTGCGACGACTCCAAAATAAATTGGGATAGTTCAAGAGAAGGATGAGAGGTTGAGAGGTATTCCACTCAGACGAGATGTCGGTCGTCCAGCGGCGAGATGGGCAAACGACATTGTTGCCATCGCGGGCAAAACTTCGATGAGGGCACAAGTTATCGTGGCCCACTTGATAGACTTCGTACTCAAGTAGGCCGCAGCAAGGACAACCTCCACAAGTGGGGGTTCATGGAAGGCTGATGGCTCAGATCTCCAGAGTGTATGGGGTGTCTTTCTACAGACAATGACTCACCTCCCGTCTTGCACCGCATGCCGTGTCACCTGCACACGTGAGGACCTAATGGCCGCGTCAGCGAATGGTGTCTGCGTTGCTGAATTTTGGGCCAAACAATTTTTCAAAAAAAGTACAAGAAGGGGTAGTATTTATTTCAAATAGGCACATAAAAGGCAGTTTTGAACGCCTTTAAAAAAAAAATAGAAAAAGAAAACAAAAAAAAAAATTTGCCATCGAAATGCCGAAGAAGGTCTACGTAAAAAAATGTTAAGTGAGTAGTTGTCAGTAAGTCAAGCGCTCTTCGACCATCTTTTGTAAGTACTTGAATAAGTCGTTGACCTTTTGGTAGTTAACACAGAATAATGTTTTTTTTTTTTTGCTGAAGTCGAGGTCGTGAACTCGCAATTCAATTCTTAGGCCAGGCGAAAGTGTAACCGGTTTTTCCGTGTGATAAGTCCTTGCCAATTGTGATTTGTTGATTTTTATTTCAATCGCGGTGATCATTGTTTTTGAATTTACATACCTACATCTCAGACCAAATAAAAAACCCAAGACATGGCTGTCAACAGTAAAGTGTAGCCGGTTTCGTAAGCATGTGTGCACTTAGTGAGGTGTAGTTTGATTGTAAATGTGTGCGTGTGAGCGTGTATGCACACAGCGGAGGTGTAGTTTTGGCATGCTTCACTGTATTGTTCGCAGCGCCATGTCTTGACTTTTTTATTTGGTCCGAGACCTACATTGTCTTATTGAGAAGAAAACCAGATTTAAAGTTTATGTTAGAGAATTATTGTCGATAGTTCGAGGGGCCCGTGGCTAAATGATAACAGCCTCACATCGATCAGGTTAAGCTACGCTTGCCGCGGTTGGTCTGTGGATGGGTGACCATCTTGACATACCGAGACCCCTCCGTGCCTCGGAAAGCACGATACGCCGTTGGCCCCGGTTGTCATTCATAGGTCTTTGATATTTATTACGGGTAGTCAGAACCCCGAAAGTCTGACAACCAGTCTCACCAAAGGGGTATCGTATTACCCAGTAACTGGGTTTTGGGGGTCAGATAGGCAGTCGCTCCATGTATTCAGCTGCATCCAGTTAGACTGGAAGCCGAGCCCAACATGGTTGGAAAGGCAGATGATAGATACAAGTTACGGTTTGTAACAATTTCTTTTCGGCCATTTACAAGATCGTTAGGAGGACTTAGGTTCCACTAACATTTCTGCATTTTTAAAGATCGTTCAAACTGTGAAAAGTTGTCTCTCAGTAAACTATGTTAGGCCAGATTTTTGCTAACTGAACGGAGGTGTAGAACTCCTTGTCCAATACACTAATATTTACATTTTAACGTCTACAAAAAATACTTTCACAACATCGTCCATGATCTTGCTACCCTGCCTGCACTCGCAGTTCAAAGCGTGCCATGTATTACCAACACGCATGCGCGTGGAGCGTGACGTGCGTAAACTTCCGCGTATTATAGCGTGCATTGCATGTGATTATGTGTATAACGTGGTTCTCATAAACTTGTGCTGTCTCTTTGTAGACTGGCTAGGTTGGTGAATAGGTTCCCTCAATATTGGAAGGAAGACGCGAAAGATAGAAGGTGTGAAGGACGGCCTTTGCCCAATAATGTGAAAAGATGAAATGAAAAGTTGAACAATTACGTGTATATTTTTTAAATCGTCATATAAACAAAACACAAACATTTCTTTGCCATCACTCACTGACATATCGGAAATGCATTAAAAACGAGTACATCCCGAGGATAGCCGAACACATCCGAATGTAGCGCGGTGTCGGTAACAGTGTCGCGAGTTCAATGGTTTTTCCCATCTCAAAAAATGGCCAACGCGCCAAAAAAAATTTTCGAGTAAATTATCATCTTCATGCATGCACGTGTTCCCGTGACAACTAAACCTATTTTTTCTTTCCAAACGACGGTAGGTATAAGGTATTCTCGCCACCAGGGAAGAACCTTCTAGCTGTCAAAACATTTGACAGATCTAGAAATCTCATTTGGGACCTTAATTGAATTCAGGTCAGTCTGCTACCAATCTCGGCCATTGTTAACTATTAGTCTAGATTCTAAGCTCACAGCTAGATTTGATTTGGAACAAGACCTCGTATTTATCATAATCAGCCTATAATGTTCCCACTGCTGGGACACAGACCTCCTCTCTTCTAGAGGGAGTAGGCTATAATCTACCCCATAGATATATGTTTTTTACATTTCTATGATCTACCCTGTGGGCCCAGTGCGAGTTGGTAGATGTCACTTGTCTTTGAATTTTTGGTTCTAGGACATGCCGGTTTCCTCACGATGTTTTCCGTCGCCGTTTTGCGATCATTGGTGATGAAATTATTTACACAATGTAAAGCGCCTGCCTGGGGGTACCCACTACTCTTGTCGCTAGCGAAATCAAAAATACCATACGTGATTTAAACCTGACTGGCACAGGTTAAAAGGAGAGTTTTAGTCGGTTTGTAATGAGTAATGACCTAATGACTATGCAACATTGTACTCATTTGTTTGAATTAAAATCTTTTTTACAAAAAAAACAACCGATTTCAAAAAAAAAAACTGCAAAGTGATAAATAACTTTAATTTCGGAAGTCGGTGTCAAAAAACGGAAATGCGGAACCAACGACACCGACTTCCGAAATTAAAGTTATTTATCACTACGTAGTTTTTTTAGATGTACCTACTACCTACCCCACACAAATTCAATTAATACTAGTGCACTGAAGAATTGAAGACACCGACTAGAAGAACCATCAAAATTCGTATAGAAATGCCCGAGATGCAGTACAGTTATGCATATAACTTCGTACATAAGAATAATTACCTAATAATGATACTAAAACCTTCCTGAAAGTATGTAGATCACATTAATGAAAGAATTATCAAAATCGGTTCATTACAAACATACATACATACATAAGGGTCGAATACAGAACCTCATTTTTTGTTTGAAGTCGGTTTAAAATCGATATTATGTTATTTGTCAACTTAACTCGATGCCTTGATTTCTTCTTACTCCTTTGTAATCGTGATAGCAATACAAAACACATCGTGACGCGCGACACTTGTCAACTTCCGCGCATTGTCGCCTGTAATAGTACCATGGGAAACGCATTTTTCTCACATGGCAACACCTGGTGTTACATAACTTGTGTTTTCGATCTTATTTAAACGGAGATAAGGTTGAATTTTGATTGAGATCTTCAATTTTAGTGTTTTCTTGTAAGCCAGTTGTTATTGTTGAAGGTATTAGAGTCGATTTTACTCGTACATTGCTTTTGGACATAAATTAGACCGGTTTTTGTTAACCGACGATTACAACGGTTTTTGGTTCTTATTGCATAAACTTAAGGTTCATTTTTGAGTGACATATATGTGTAGACGATTACAATGGGTTTTAGTTGTTATAATGTGGCTTTAAGGTTCATTTTTGTTCGGCAATTTTATGAAGTTTAGTTTTTTAACTGTTTAGTCCGTATGACAGCGTTTTATTTTTTGTCAGTGTTAATTTGTAAGTAGTTGTTAAATGATAATATTGTGATCGGGTTTTTTCTTCATGTATTTTGATATTTCTGCCGTTCATTGACTCTTTGATTGATTTAGGATGACTTGTACATACAGTAGACATGTGCTTCTAATGTGTAGCTTGCTGTTTTTGTAATTAACGGCATTGAATTGAACTTGACTGATATTTTAAAATAAATATAAATAAGAATTTAGTTGACGCTCTTTGCCTTTGCTAGTAAATATCGATCCTTACCTTGCATGCTTTATGTTCTTCGAATTCATTTCTCATCATTCTGACCACGTTAAAAGCCTAAACATCCATGAAAACTTATGATCGAACTGCCTAATCTCCATAATAATCTATAATTGATTCCTGCCGACTTTTTCCGCCGTATTATAAAAAAAAAAAACCGGTCAAGTGCGAGTCGGATTCGCGCACCGAGGGTTCCGTACAAATTTGTAGGTATGTAAGTACAAATTTACGGTTTTCGGATGTTTTCCTTTACTTGTGCTACATGCCATTGCTTCTTGCCAAATTTCATAATTCTAGGGCAACGGGAAGTACCCTATAAATGCGCATGATGCTTATGCTAATGATGCGGCATAAAAGGCCGTATCTTTTTTTTACGTTAACTTTGAAGTTAGATTTTTTCACAGCTTCAAGAGACTGTAGACCTGAGTATATGGTTTTAATTTCAACTCGATACCTCCACATTTTCCTGAGATAAAGGGTCTTGACAGACAGACAGGCGGACAACAAGTGATCATATAAGGGTTCCGTTTTTTCCTTTTGAGGTACGGAACCCTAAAAAACAATAATAGACTAACTAAATACAGTTCCATGGTGTTTTTACTATCATTTGTTATGCTCTACTGGGCTTGTGTTAGGATGTGTGCGCATTTATATCAATACTTCCATACTTATTATATTACTAGCTTCTGCCCGCGACTTCTACCGCGTGTAATTTCTTGTTTTTACATAGAATGTACCCTATGATACTCGGCGATACTGTAGCTTTCCATTAGTGAAAGAATTTTCAGAATCTGATCAGTAGTTCTGAAGATTAACCCCTACATACAAACTCAAAAATGTTACCTTCTTCAAAATAAATGCGAAAGTAACGCGCCTTTGTCTTTTGTCTTTCACACCCTAACGGCTGAAAGGATTTGGGTGAAATTTTGCACACGGATAGACCATGATACCTGGGTTAGGACATACGATACTTTTTATACCGGTAGTAAGTCCTATGGGATACTTTCCGACCACCATGCGGGCAAAAGTAAGTCCTATGGGATACTTTCCGACCACCATGCGGGCAAAAAGCTAGTGCTATACCTACAGGGAGCCCAAGGACTTTACAGGGAACTTTAAAATGTACTTGATTTTACACTATATTGGCACTCGCTCTACTTTAGACTTTTTGCTAGTATCATCATCGTCTGCCTAGATTCTTCACGACTATGTCGAAGTTGGGCTCCAGTGTAACCGGGTGGATATCAGTATTTTACATGGTGCGACTGCCTATCTGACCTCCACAACTCAGTTACTGGGTAGCAACTAGCAACATACACAGAAGACACGTTTCGCTCGTGAATTCTTCCTAAACTGATAGTTTTCCCATAAAATCTCCGATATTTTCTAAACTGGCAATTTAGATTATTCTACATTTTTTGAGAGGGTCAGCCCTAGAATAGACCGTGCGTTGAAAATTGTTTTCCAGGGAAAGGGCAAGAGAAGTGTGCTTAGTTCCTTGCTTTCGCAATTAACTTTTTTATAGATTTTGGATATGAAACTCTCCAGTCATGCTGCTGATTCACTTTATACACTCTGATTCTATCTTTCGCATTAAATGTATTCCCGGTACCTGTCATCAATACATCTGCTCGATAAATCTTTCATCCGAACCTTGCTTTTTATTGCAAACGGAAGCTGTTTTTTGTTATCAAAAGAATGGAATAACGGAGAACAATCCGAAAAGCAAAAACCGTCTAAACGCATTTAACAAAATCGCCATTTATTTTCTCCCCAACCGAACAATGTGCACCCGGCCTAACAATAGACTAAACAGTTAACTTTTTTACGCGTAAAGCAATGATATGTATCCGTCACGCAGACTCTGGTTAATTGAGGAGGTTTTTATGCGTTTAATTATCTGTGCTCATTGATTTGTTTGGTAATTAGTCGTTATGTAGCTTGGTAATTAGTGTGATGTGTGTTTTTTGTATTAATTTTAATGTTAAATTCTATATTGGAGTTGTTGGAGCGGATAATGATATAATTTAGGAAATCGGAAGAATTTAAAACCCTGACTCTTTACTAGGTGCTCTGAAGGCTAACTTCCGTAATTAAAAACGTTCAAAATCTAGTCGCAACCTCGTCCCAGCGATAATCAATGTCAAAAATTTGTCCAAAATGTAGGGAAATTAGAGGTATTTTTGACGGATTGACACTGAGATCCATAGAGAATATACCTAACCTGAGATGAGACTGTGAAGGTTCTTAAAATTACGAGAATTGCCTCTCTGGTATAGGATTCATGCGTCTTTACGCCTTTTTGTCGTAGTACAGTTACTCAATCAGCTTTCTGAGAAGGTAATCAACTATTGAAGTCTGCGAGTGTGATGCGCCTTTTTATGGTTTACTAGTTGCGCCCCGCGGTTTCAACCGCATTAGTCTCGATCCCGTGGGAATATCGGGATAAAAAGTATCCTATGTCCTTTTACCGTGACTCAAACTATATTTATACCAAATTTCATCTAAATCGGTTTAGCGGTTTAGGCGTGAAAAGGTAACGTACAGACAGACAGAGTTACTTACGAATTTATTATATTAAGTATGGATGTTACTTGGATATACTGGCATTACTGGCAGCCCAGTAAACGGAGGACGTTCGGACGTTTTGGGTTATCATTTTATGGGTTCAATCTCATGAATGCACCCGGAGAGATGGGCAAAGATCATCACTCACTGGACGCCTAAGGCAGGACATCGCGAGGTAGACCAAGGCGAAGGTGGTGTGACGATCTAATATCATTTGCAGGGCCAACATGGCCAGAGATCGCACAAGACGGGGAGGTTAGGAAGAAAAAAAGGGGAGGCCTTTGCCCAGCAGTGGGACACAATGTCAGTCCCCAACATGACAAAGATCTACAATATGTAACGTAATTAACGCACACCCTCAGACACCCCAATTAGTATATTGTGTTATAATCATAATACGTACACAGAATTTTTAATTAAACATGTTTAAGCATTGATTATTTATTAAATTAGCTATCCTAATTCCGGAAGAATGTTGTGGTCACAGTAGAAATCCACGAACGCACACAGTCGCACACGTCGCTATTAGTGCCGAAAAAAGGCGACAATACACGATTGTTTACGAGAAATATGAACATTAACGGGAAAAACCCCGTGCAGCTGGTCGATAGAGCGGTTAACAGATGTCCGAACTCCGAGCTGTTTATTGTCTACATTTTTGATTGTATCTTTCCATCACACTGTTCAGGCTTTGGACTGTCGACTCAATAATTTTGTTTATTAATTATGATACAATGCCAATAGGCAATATTCGTTACAAAATGTTTTGCTAATGTAAATAATAATAAACTGCTAAAAAGAGGCGATACTGAAAGATGTGAATCAAGATATGTATTGAAAGAGCGAAAGGATAGTAATTCTCCCGTTGCGCGGGCGCGCGCGGGGAGAGGGGTGAGGGACGGCGCCCGCTGCACTGCGAGCGCGCCGCCGCCGCCTTCGTTCCGGTCCGCACTTCCGTAGTCCAGAAACGCGATTACTGGCGAGAGCACGCCCCTTTTCAATCACAACGGTCCACTCAGTAATCAAAGTTTTATTGTTTGCACTCGCGAGACGGACCGTTGTGATTGAAAAGGGGCGTGCTCTCGCCAGTAATCGCGTTTCTGCAGCCTAATTGCGGAACGCCAAATCGTCAAATGATTCTGATCAGTTGGCTTCATTTCTATCACAATTGGCTTCATTTTACGATTTTCGAATTGCGAAACTCTAGTTTCTGCGCAGGGCCTTAACGTTCATAATTGGTTTCATAATAAACTAGAGTTTCGCAATTCGAAAATCGTAAAATGAAGCCAATTGTGATAGAAATGAAGCCAACTGATCAGAATCATTTGACGATTTGGCGTTCCGCAATTAGGCTGCTGGACTACGGAAGTGCGGACCGGAACGAAGGCGGCGCGCTCGCAGTGCAGCGGGCGCCGTCCCTCACCCCTCTCCCCGCGCGCGCCCGCGCAACGGGAGAATTACTATCCTTTCGCTCTTTCAGTATTTACAATAATTTAAAAAATCAAATACTTAACTTACAATTTTCCTAAACACTCATACGACGTTGTATTTTTAACACACTTTCAAAATGTCCACCACCTTGTTCAATACATTTTAATGCCCGTTTTCTTAATTGATGCTTTAATTTAGAAAGAACTTCAGTGTCATTTTTCACTATTTCAAAAGCGTTCACTATCCTATTTTTTAGGTCCTCGGCACTTGTCGTCTCACTAAAATAAACTAACGATTTAATACGTCCCCACAAAAAAAAGTCAAGAGGCGTTAAATCAGCTGATCTGGGAGGCCACTGAACAGGGCCGCCGCGACCGATCCAGCGCTCTCCAAACTCATCATCAAGGTGCTGTCGAACACTCTTAGTGAAATGAGCAGGGGCACCATCGTGTTGGTAGAATACCTCTTGTAAATTATGAAGAGGTATGTCTTCTAGCAGCGTAGGTAGAGTTTCTCGTAAAAACAGTAAATATGCGTCTCCTGTTAATCTTTGTAAAAACACAGGCCCCAGTATGTAAGTACCAATGACACCGGCCCAGACGTTAACTGAGAAACGGTGTTGGAAGGAATCCACTCTGCATGCGTGAGGATTTTCGTGCATCCATAAATGTGTGTTGTGTTGATTGTACATCCCCACACGTGTGAATGTACTTTCATCTGTCCAAATTATGTTCCGCCGCCAATTTTCTAATAACCAGCGGCTGAACTGCAAGCGAGGTGCGTAATCGTTTGGAGTCAACTCCTGGCATCTTCTGAGGTGGAATGGTTGTTCTTTATCACCACGAAGTGTTCTCCACACATGCATATGGCTACATTCAAAACGTGGCGCTGCTTCTCGGGTACTGGCATGGGGATTCTCATCAAAATAGTCCAGTATTTCGTTTTGAAGACGAGTACGTGTACGCACATTGGCTCCCCTGTCGATGGCCGTGTTCGGACGGAACGTTCCGTGGTCGCGAAGCCGCTGAGTAGCAGCTAACATAGTCCTGCGGTCTACTCTGGTACCATACCTTTGGTTGAATGTTCTGCAAGCTAGAGCCACATTATCACTACACCGTGCCAAAGTCCTCACCATTTCGGTGTACTGAATATTTGTGTATTGGAAAGACATCGCGCGCGAAAAATTATTTGCAAACACTCTACGAAGTCCTTCCACTAATAATGTCCGCGCGTGACTAGTATTGTTTACATTTAAGTTAGCTTTCTTTCTTTCATCGTTGCCGCGCCCGCGCCGTGCGGTATCTTGGTGGCTATCCCGCTCTATCCCAGGTTTTTAGTTTGCAGGAGAAAGGGAACGAAAACAAGCATGACATATTATTTTGTTGTTTTAACTATTGTGTCCTTTGTCCAGTGCCTGTTAGTGTGTGCGTGCGGTTAAATCGGTTTACTAAATGTATTTGTAGACTTTTAACTTGCTTGAAATAAGGTTCATTTTTCTTTATTTTGTATTTAATGACGGAATTTGTATTAATACAAATAAAACTGCACTTTTAAAAGTATTATTGCCTTGAGTTACGGTCCATTTTAGTTAGTTTTGACTGTACAGGGGTAGTGTGACTGCAATTTACGTACTTTTAATTATTTTTGGGATAAAAAATTACCTATATTAAAAATGATAGAAATCAATTCAGTAATCGATTCTGAACAAACTACTTTCAGGATGTGCGTTAATTATGTTACATGTTGTATATAAAAATCTGAGTAATGGACGGGTGAGAGGGCTTCAAAGAGTTGTTGACAGCCCTGTTGCGAATCTTTTTGGCGATTTGAATAAAATTTCCATATTCGACCAATTTGGATGGGTAGTATTTTCAGACGGCTGTCTAGATAATTCCAATTACTTGACATTTGTATTGCATGTATGTCACATCAATCTCCTGCCAGTGGCGTAACTATAGGGTGGCATTGGGGCAAAATGACACGAGCGGGGGCTCGTGTCATGTCGTGTGTGTCGTGTGTCGTGGCTGGGGAGCCAGAGGGGGCCCCCGACTCGAGAGGGCCATGAGCACAGGTGGATCTTAACATAAGGACAGAAGCAGTCAGGTGTTAAAGTTTTTGTAGGAGAAAATATGGGCGACTAGTCAATTCTATTTTATTGTAATTTTTTACGTCCAAAAGTGCCTTTTATGTGCTTAATTGAAATAAATGCTTTGACTTTTTGATTTTGACTTTATGAAATGTATGCGGAAGAAGTCGCGGGAGAAGTGCTAATAAAAAAAACTACCTATAACGTTGGTTGAGCTTCTTTACATTGACAAATTCTATTTTATTGTAATTTTTGACGTTCAAAAGTGCCTTTTATGTGCCTAATTGAAATAAATGCTTTGACTTTTTGATTTTGATTTTATGAAATGTACTCTGAAGAAGTCGCGGGAGAAGTGCTAATAAAAAAAAAAACAACCTATAACGTTGGTTGAGCTTCTTTACATTGAGGGAGGGCCCCATCCCTTGAATTTGCCACGGGCCCCAAACGGTATAGTTACGCCACTGTCTCCTGCCCTTATTCCAATTGATATGTGGTCGGCGCAACATGTCTTTTTCTTCCACACTTCTCTATTAGTCGTCATCTCGGTAGTCACCCCCTTTCTAACCATATCATCATTCACACAGTCCGTCCATCGTTTCTTTCTCTACTCTTGTACTTGTAGCCATCGTCATTCATTATGTATAGCTGTATTAGTCAATAATGTACCTTGTATCGTAATATTTTGTTTCAAGTGACAATTCTTAGTACCTAACAATATATTTCAACTATCGTTTCATTGTTGTCCTGCACTATGTTGCGGTTGTTATCAATTGTGTAGCACTTGTATAAGTTAGATGGGTAAGCATAGCCGTCGTGTTTGTCTAATATTGGTACTGTATTTACTATCGTGCACTGTTATTGATTGGGTGCACTATGAAAAGGAATCGAACTTGACTTAAAGTGCTTGGCCAGAATGCAAACGCGGGCGCGGGGCGGGTGCGGAGCGGCGTACTCAAATATAATGAACTTCATTTGAGCGTCCATAGTGGGCACGCGGGCGCGGTGAGCGGCGCGGGCTGCTTGGCGCGCGGAGCGCGCGGGCAACTCACGCCATAGTTCATACAAGCAAGTGGCCGCAGTAAGTGCGCGGGCGGCCTGCGCGGGGACCGGGGTTCTCAAACGAGTTCGAGCTTTTTTCTAGTAAAAATAAGTCTTCTTCAGCCATATTATATTTTGATAAACACTAGACACGACAACACTCAGAATGAAGCCGTGCTCGACTGCGGACAGGCAAATCGCGCGCGTTCCCGCACCCGCGCCGCTCCCCGCCCCGCGCTGCCAGTCTGGCCAAGCACAAAGAGTGATCTTCTTCGTGTCGCTGGCACGACTATTTTTAAATCTTGTTGGCCCAAAACTTTGACGACGACGTTGTCGGTGGTAGCGCAGAGGTCAATTTGACTGCATGTTTTGGGACACAGAGGGCAGAATAGGAGGTGGAGCATGGTTTGCGACATAGCTCCACAATCACACTGCTTTAATGCTTCGACAAGGTAGCCCCACTTTACCAAGTTGGACTTCATCTTCCCACTAGTGTCCGGAGACGGTTCAGAGACTTCCAAGTGGACCACGGAAGGTTACACCCTGCAGGGACATGCTCCTTTGGTGGTAGGTAGGAAGTAGGAGGGGGAAGAGTATCCTGCCACAGTCTGCAATGGGTGTGTGATGAATATAAATTTTTGATGGATGGATTGTGTGAGGAATGATATAAAAGAGAAGGGAGTGAATGATAGCGTGACGATTGGCAGGAGAGAATGGAAGAAGAAAACGTGTTGCGCCGACCCCAAGCAACATGGAACACGGCAAGGGCAGGAACACAGATATTGATATACCTAGATAACGCAAGAGCAAATACTTCGCGTGCCAAAAATCGCAGCAGATTACGTACAAAAATCGTAAGCCGCCACTTTCGCGCTCAGTCCTGTGTACTGCTGGCTGGGTGAGCGTGAGCGCTGGCGCTAGGCCCCGGGGGTGGGGCGAGACGGGTGCCGCACGCGGCGGCGTCTTTGAATCCATTTGATTTTCCCATCACTAAATAGTGCTTCTGACGTCATAGTCGGTAGTCAAAAAATGGCACGCTTGGTTTTCATACAGATCTTGATACTTGCGCTATCTAGGTCTATCTATATCTATAGGCAGGAAGATAATGAGTAGGTCACTATTATTCTCATAATATTATTATGCAACAGAATGACAAGGATATTAACTCAACGTGAAATTGACAGATAGCGTGGTGGCGCTACTGTGCCTAGTGTTACCAGTAAAGAGATTTAAATTAACCAGCTTTTAGAGAGTCTCACTAGAAGCCGTTAAGAGCCTATACTACCTCAGCTAAAATTCGCTCTTTTTCTCGCTCATACGATACTGTTCGCGGTCTGAGTGAGGGCGAGACAGAGTGCGGTGCTGGGCGGCAGGCAGCGCTAATAGTTTAGGTATTTGCTTTTTACAGTGAAAATAATAGTAATTATAAAAAAGTAAATAACATAAGACCTGCTTTAAAGTAAGTTCAGTTAGTATGCAAAGTTTCATGATCTAATTTGAAGTATTTTTTTTTAATGCCAGCGGTTTATTGTTCGGGTTAGAGGTAACTTTGGACTTTTTTTTTTTTTTGGAGAAAATTTTATGGAATCGTGTTTTCGTCTAACATAAGACTTTGCATTAATCCTCAACTTTACCATATATTTATTTCAAAATTAATGGTGCAGGGTTTTCGACATAACGGAGGATCACGCTAAGCCATTTGAGGTAGTATAGGCTCTTAAGTATGCATGCAAAATTAAACTTGGAACACAAAATAGTTAAGAGGCTTACTAGACCTAAGTGTCCTTGAAAAACGCATGCACACATATGCAGAATCGACGCAAACGCCATCTAACGACGACGCCCATCACAATTATGACATAAAGCATACATGAGATTTAGAAGTAACGGTTTTGTGAGATTACGCCCTAGTATTCTAATAGATGGCGCGGAAACGATGTGCAAATAAGTTAAAGATCTAACAAACAAATTATGTAGTTATGTGTGACAACATAATAAATTTTATTCGTTTTGAGTGTGACTTGAAAAACTTAAGGATGTGGGTGATTTTGAAATAAAACTGATTCAATGAAATTTAAAACATTTTTAACCGACTTCAAAAAAGGAGGTTGTGTATTCGACCCGTATGTATGTACCTATGTAATGTATGTATGTGTGTATGTTTGTATATATATTTGAGATTTTCTAAAAAACTGATGAACCAATTTTGATCATTCTTTCACTAATGTGATCTACCTACATACTTCCAGGAAGGTTTTAGTATATAATACATTAGGTAATTATTCTTATGTAGTATGTCCGAAGTTAATATGCATAAATGTACTGCATCTCCGGCATTTCTATGCGAATTTTGATGATTCTTCAATGCACTAGTGTTAATTGAATTTTTGTGAGGTAAGTAGGTACAATTAGAAAGAAAAAAAAACAACCGACTTCAAAAAAAGCACTACAGCGTGATAAATAACTATAATTTCGGAAGTCGGTGTCAAAAAACGAAAATGCGGAACCAGCGACACCGACTTCCGAAATAAAAGTTATCACTTTGCAGTGTTTTTTTCTAATACTATGAATTTTGGAAACATCTAAGAAAGTGCAGTCATTTCGAATAAGCTAAGTATTTTCGACTTCACGTACAACTGTCACAGTGGCGTATGTGGACGACGTGTAGATTTGTATTCGAGAGTCCCCGGGTTCGATTCCCAAGGTTACGAAATCGAATTTTCTATTTAAATGTCATTTTGAATTTTTAAATATATCTATTAAATATTTTTATAAATAACTAAAAAAAGTCTGCAGGAGAAAGAAAGTCGAAAATATCAACACGGAAGTTAGGTATTTCTAATGCGCAAGTACCTACACGTTATCTAAGCTATTACAAAAATAAAAAAAATTCTGACCTAATGTTTTTATTAACCGACCGCGACTTATTGATAATGGGCATAATGAAATAGGTAACAGATTCATCTGAAAATTGCGATGAAAATGATCAAAAGCAAGAAATTAGATTTAAAATTGATTTTGTTTATAATAAAAAGGAATCATAGTTATATATGAATGTTAGGTACCTAATCTTTGAGGCCGTTTACACATTATGCCGCAGCTGCAGCGGCACCGCCGTCGCTGCATCAGTCACCCTTGGATTTGTATGAACACACGGCGCCGCGGCGGCGCGCCGCAAGGGCTCATACAAATCCAAGAGAAACCAATACAGCGGCATCGCCACAGAATATAATAGTATGGCACCGCGGGCGGCGCACAGTGGTCTGAAAATCGAGCTCCATACTCATAGAAACTTAAAGTTCGGAAATAAAAAAACAAAAATTGTAATGGGTCTAGTATACCTCCCTTTACGTAATATTAACGTATGGATGGTATCAGTCGCTCCACGCGTGAGAAAAAAAAGTTTTTTATTTTTTTTGTATGGGAGAAAACACTTAATGTACATTTTTTTGAAACTGAATGGAACTGATAGGCTGGAGCTCGCACGAGCTATTGTACGATACACGGCCATCAAGATGACATACAATTCATGCACCGTTCGGCGCCGCTTTGCACGTAGCAAATTTTTGAAATTTTGAATTTTCGATACGTGATTTTTCAAATCTTTGACGAGGTTAAATTAACTTGCCGATCGATTTACTTATACTATCGTTAGTTGTAGCCTGCTTATGACCTTTGTGATGACAACAATTAAAAATTATATTGATTATATACGTTTTTTTTTTATTTCATTCCAAGAACTAACTCATTTATAATTATATACTAATGACATGAGTATCAACCAGCTCTAGCAGGGCCAAATGGGCCCTAGTCACAATAAAATTCTATTGTCTGTAATATTAAAGTCTGTAAAACCTAATTAAAGAATAGCGAACGATAATGAGGGTAGTTGTATAAAAACAGGACGTTTGAGCTTACTTTTATCAGTAGCTCTCAGTACTTGTGCGCGCTAACTTATTACGTTATTTTTTTTGTTGTGCTGTGATGGAAGGTTGTGATACCAATTTGGACATTGTCATGTTTGTGTCAAACAACAATTGTTTTTCACAGCCCAATGTTTTATTTGAAGTTTTTGAGAATACTATTGATTTGTCAGAAAATGAAAAGAGGGTATTGAAACAATTCTGTCAGACTTATGTTTGTTCGTTGAGGAACAAATGGATCTCGTGTAATCTCACGAGACGTACATACATAACAAAGTATGAGACATGGCTGCAAGAGAACATAAAATGGCCTGAGATCATGAAAGGAAAGATGACCCCTTATTTAGTGTCAGTAGAGCAGCAAACCCGTTCCAGTTCTGACTTTGTTTTAAATGAGGGTGCATCAACATCCTACACACCGGAGACGTGCAGTGTTGGAACATCAACATCAGTTGTGAGGCCGAGAAAACCATTTAAAGAGCTAAGCCCGCTACAGAAGAGAAGGAGAGCGGAAGACCTCCTAACGTATAGCACTGAAAGCCTTGCTCATGCAACCGGTTTGAAAGCACATGACAAGAATATAGCAGATATCGTTAAACTAGTCTCGGAGCAAAGAGGCTACAAGGATAAATAAATTGTTAAAGCCCAAGGAAACTGTGCCTATATATTCCGCTGATAAAGCTTTATTTATTTTGACCTCATTGAAGCTTTCGAAGTGGCAGTATATAACATTAAGATCTTGTGCAAAAGAAGAAGGAGTACCACTGTGTCCTTCTTATACTGCCATCCTTGAGGCGAAGAAGGACTGCTGCCCTCCAAAAGTTACCATTGTACATCACGGAAGGAGAGGTAAAAGTAAAGCTAAATTTTGGATAAAACTGTGCAAAGCTTGGAAAATTCCTACGTGTGGAACCTTCGCTGGATGGCAAAGAGTTAACAATTATATGCAAGTATGGCTTTGATGGTGCTTCAGGGCAAAGTTTGTATAAGCAAACTATGGCAGACGAAGACGATTCCAGTATGTTTATGTGTTCTTTTGTGCCTCTGCGCTTAGTTTGTGGCGAAGAAAAGGTATGGGAGAATCCAAAGCCATCTTCCACAATGTTCTGCTGACCAATTTATTTTAAGTTTTCAAACGAAAACAAGTTGAACATCGTGGAAGAACAGGCTCTGATTGAGGCTCAGATTGAAGCAGTATCTAATTATAACTCAACCATAATCACGGTTGTAGAATCCTGTTGATTCCGTACTTATGTTAAACATATCACTTCACTGGCTCACTACCACACCAAGCGCCATCGTATATAGCCTGCTTCACTTTGTCTGTTTCCCGCCATTCCTCGTAACTGACAGATGACATAACATAACTGACAGCAGCTACCCCGCTTGTGTGAATGAGACAGTGTTTACATATCTATTTAATAGATACACTACAACGGTGATTAAATGAGTTAAGTAGTTCTTGGAATGAAATTAAAAAAAAACGTATAGGTACTTATAATCAACATAATTTTTAATTGTTGTCATCATAAAGGTCATAAGCAGGCTAAAAGTAACGATAGTATAAGTAAATCGATCGGCAAGTTCATTTATTCACGTCAAAGATTTGAAAAATCACATATCGAAAACACAAAATTTCAAAAATTTGCTACGTGCAAAGCGGCGCCCAACGGTCCATGAATTGTATGTCATCTTGATGGCCGTGTATGGTACAATAGCTCGTGTGAGCTCCAGCCTATCAGTTCCATTCATTTCAAAAAAATGTACATTAACCCCCTTATTCATAAAACTTATCAAACCTATTTTAGTTAAAATGGGGTTTGTCTCTTTCTTACACACAGAAATGACAACGTGACAGATAAAGACAAACGTTCTATAAACCTATTTTAGCTAAAATAGAGATAAAATAGGATTATGAATAAGGGGGTTAGTGTTTTCTCCCATACAAAAAAAAACAAAAAACTTTTTTTTCTCACGCGTGGAGCGACTGATACCATCCATACGTTAATATTACGTAAAGGGAGGTATACTAGACCCATTACAATTTTTGTTTTTTTATTTCCGTACTTTAAGTTTCTATGAGTATGGAGCTCGATTTTCAGACCACTGTGCGGCGGCGAGTTTTGATAGATCTTATCAAAACTCGTCGCCGCGCCGCACCGCCGGCGGCGCGGCGGCGCGGCGGCGCCGTGTGTTCATACAAATCCAAGGGTGACTGATGCAGCGGCGCCGCGGCGGCGGCGATGCCGCTGCAGCTTCGGCATGATGTGTAAACGGCCTCAAGGATTAGGTACTCGTACCTAACATTCATACATAATTATTATGATTTCTATTTATTATAAACACAATCAATAAAAATTAAACTCTTGCTTGTGATAATTTTCATCGCAATTTTCGGATGAATCTGTGATTTCTTTATGCATATTATGAATAAGTCGCGGTCTGTTAATAAATTTAGGTTTTTTTTATTGTTACAATGGCATAGAAAACGTGTAGGTACTTACGCATTAGAAGTAACTTCCGTGTTGATATTTTCGACTTTCTTTCTCCTGTGAAAGATAATTACATTGTAGACGTTTTTTTAGTTATTTATAAAAATATATTTAAAAATTCAAAATACATTTAAATAAAATTAAATCGATTTCGTATCACTGGGAATCGAACCCGGGGACCCTTGAACACGAACCTGCGCGTCGTCTACATAAGCCAATGTAACGATTGCGTATCTCGTCGAAAAAACTGAGCTTATGCGTAATAAGTGCATTTTCTTAAACTACCAAAATTCATAGCGAAAAAAAATATTCAGTAATAATAAAATGCTCTTACTTTTTAATTTCGTTCATATGTTCGGCGTTTGTTTTATATGAACGTTTTGTAGTCCTCCTAAGGGAATGTTTCACTTTATTTCCCATATTTACAAATGATATAATTGATAGCAAATTATTACGCTATTTTAACTTAAAAGTATTTTATATTTACATGAAATAAAAATATTTACAGAAAGAAGATATGCAAATAGTAATAATAAACAATGAATGTATGTAGACCTACAAATAAATAATGCGGCGAAAAGAGCGACGCGTCCGTATAGTATCAGGCCTCGGCCGGCATTATTGCTACACGCACGGGGGTTTACCGTTTACGTACACATGCGCACTTATTATGTTCGGAACTATGAATATTATGCTATTTACAATAAAACTATTGTTTGAACTAAAAAAATAAAACACTATTATTTTAGTATGTTGCTTGTAGAATGATCTGACAAAAAATCAGAATGATTGTATGTATATTAGTATGGTTTCTATTGTAAAAAGAGTTTTTAGAGGTATCTTCATGATTTTTTTCTATCGTACCAAATTAGTTGTATTATGTTTTCAAAACACTATCTATCTAAAAATTCAAAATACATTTAAATAAAATTTAAAAAGAAAGTACGATTTCGTAATCTTGGGAATCGAACCCGGGGACTCTCGAATACAAATCTACACGTCGTCCACATACGTCACTGTGACAGTTGTACGTGAAGTCGAAAATACCGACTGCACTTTCTTAGATGTTTCCAAAATTCATAGTTTTATTGCAAAAATAAAAATATTCAGTTAAAAATAAAATGCTCATACTTTTTACTTTCGTTCATATTATGTTCGGCTTTTGTTTTATATGAACGTTTTGTAGTCCTCCTAACGGAATGTTTCACTATATTTCCCATTTATTTACAAATTATTACCCTATTTTAACTTTGTTAGGTTACGCGGACCACTGCCGGTAGACACAAGTGAAACGCCCGGGAGTTGGGACTCGCCGTACAATAGATGGCGCGCGCCTTGCACCCATACATAACAAACTTAAAAGTATTTTATATTTACACGAAATAAAAATATTTACGGAAAGAAGATAATGCAAATAATAATAAACAATGAATTTACAAATAAAACTTAACAAAAACATAACAATTTTGACGGAAATAGTGCGGCGAAAAGAGCGACACGTCCGTATAGCATCAGGCCTCGGCCGGCAGTGTCGCTACACGGGCGTTCACGCACACATGCGCACTTTTTATGTTCGGAACTATGAATATTCGATTTACAAAAAAACTATTGTTTTAAATAAAAAAATAAAACACTATCATTTTAGTATGTTACTTGTAGAATAATCTGACAAAAAATCAGAATGATTGTATGTATATTAGTATGGTTTTTATTGTAAAAAGAAAGTTTTTTAGAGGTATGTTCATGATTTTTTTCTATCGTACCAAATTAGTTGTATTGTGTTTTCAAAACACTATCTATCTAGCATATATCCTGAAGAATATCATATATTTTTCTGATTTTGTTTACTGTAGGCGATCATATACTTTTATTGTTTCGAAAACTACCGTTTTTTTGCGTTTAGGTCCTGTAAGCGCCTTAAGGCGAAAGCGGTAAGTATCATTGTAGCCCGCAAAATTAAAATTTTCTTAGGTTTTTTTGCAATTTGCAGGTCAGTATCAGGTTTTATGTTGATCTAAATATGATTCGCGGACGTAACACATATTTATTTATAATCATAAAAATAAATAATAATAATAATAATAACCCCATCGTCGTATCTCTACGTTGACGTCGTGGTGGGGCTTGCGCGCTCCGAACTCTAGGCCTGAGCCGGAAGAGTTTACTTTGCTGGAACAGGTCTAGGGTGAGGAGCCAGACCAAGAGAGATACAGAAACCCGCAGGGCAGCATGTGGCGAGCTGTTGGGCAGTAGCGACCCCACGGACCCTATCTCCCGGGAGAAGTCATGTTCCTCACCTCTGGCTTGCCTTTATTGGCCGGCTGGAGTGAACAATGACGAGGAACAGAGCTCCCACCTCATTCTTGCCTTTGTTGGCCGGCTTGAGTGGAGATTCGCAAGAGCAAACGTGCTCGGAGGAAGGAAGTATTTCAGTAAGATGCTGGTAGGGATCTTGACCGTACTTCCGGGATTGTCCTGATAGCCGTGGAATACCTCTCCACTCCTCATAAGCACTTCAGGACATGTTGCCCCCTTGTCGCTACGTCACTATGTGCTAGCGACCGTTTCCGGGGGCCCATTATTGAGTGTGCAAGTCACCCCCTGCTATTTTATCCGTGTATATATAAAACATTGATTAGGCAGGGGTCATAGTTCTTCCATAGTTATTGGTAACCAGTCCACTTTAGCCACCCAAACTCATAGTCCAACTTTTTATTTTTCCATATCCTGCAATAGTCCTACACCAACCGGGGGTTGTCCTTGGGTGCACTTGCATAGTGCATACAGGGAGAATCGTCGGTTGGTGCCACATTTCATTAAAATTTCCTAAGGGGCCTCTGCGGGTTGGCTTCGGCCCCTCGTACGCCTTCCAAAGGACCGGGACCCCATGGTCTCGAGATATGTAAAGTCATAATAATAATAATATTCCACAACTATCACACAACGCCATCTAGTCCCAAGCTAAGCAGAGCTTGTGTTATGGGTACTAGACAACTGATAAACATACTTATATATTTCTAAATACATACATATTATAGATAAATTACACCCAGACACAGAACAAATGATCGTGCTCATCACACAAACATTTGTCCTGGGTGGGAATCGAACCCACGACCTCCGGCATAGCAGTCAGGGTCACTAACCACTAGACCATCAGGCCTGTCAAAAATCATCAATACGTCTGTCTAAGTTCATATTAGGTACCCTATTGTCTATGAGCAATTTCACAAAATCTTGACATTTGAGGCCAATTCTAATTCGAGGAGTTGTATTGCTGATTCTGACCGAGGAGTTGTATTGATGATTGAGACCGTAACAAATATGGCGTTACATAATTATAATAATTTAATAATGTACCGCCATATTTGTTACGGTCGCGAATGGTATTTTAATCAACGTTCGACCTCGCACTGACCTGCAAATGCCCGAAAAACGTGAGAAAATTTGAATGTAGCCTGTCAATTACATTTTAGTGTGTGTGCCCCACAATTAAGAAACTCACTAAATAATCATATCTAACCAAAAAACTTTTTTACAAAAAAAAAAAAAAAACAACCGACTTCAAAAAAAAACACTACAAAGTGAAAAATAACTTTAATTTCGGAAGTCGGTGTCTTTGGTTCCGCATTTTCGTTTTTTGACACCGACTTCCGAAATTAAAGTTTTTATTTTTCACTTTTTAGTTGTACCTACCCCACATAAATTCAATTAACACTAGTGCATTGAAGAATTGAAGACACAACTCGAAGAATCATCAAAATTCGCATAGAAATGCCGGAGATGCAGTACATTTATGCATATAACAGCGTACATAAGAATAATTACCTAATGTATTATATACTAAAACCTTCCTGAAAGTATGTAGATCACACTAATGAAAGAATTATCAAAATAGGTTCAGTAGTTTTTGAGATAATCGCGGACATACAAACATACATACATACGGGTCGAATACAGAACCTCCTTTTTTAAAGTCGGTTAAAAAACAAAATCTTCATACAAACGCGCGGCGGTAGGCAGTCGCCGGACAGCCTACTCGGCTCCCGTACTATTCGCACATTGTCATTGGTCTTTCTTTACTCGTTCAAGATAATACGACAAAACTTTTTACAAAAAAAAAACAACCGACTTCAAAAAAAACACTACAAAGTGAAAAATAACTTTAATTTCGGAAGTCGGTGTCGTTGGTTCAGCATTTTCGTTGTTTGACACCGACTTCCGAAATTAAAGTTATTTTTCACTTTGTAGTGTTTTTTTTGAAGTCGGTTGTTTTTTTTTTGTAAAAAGTTTTTATTTTTCACTTTTTAGTTGTACCTATCCCACACAAATTCAATTAACACTAGTGCATTCAAGAATTGAAGACACGACTCGAAGAATCATCAAAATTCCCATATAAATGCCGGAGATGCAGTACATTTATGCATATAACTTCGTACATAAGAATAATTACCTAATGTATTATGTACTAAAACCTTCCTGAAAGTATGTAGATCACACTAATGAAAGAATTATCAAAATCGATTCAGCAGTTTTTGAGATAATCGCGGACATACAAACATACATACATACATACATACATACATACATACATACATACATACATACATACATACATACATACATACATACATACATACATACATACGGGTCGAATACAGAACCTCCTTTTTTAAAGTCGGTTAAAAATTAAAAATACGTACGTCTCACGCGTAATACCATGACGTTCGGCCTTCGCAATTTATCACCCTTATGTAGGCATGCCTACTCAAATAACCACACTTCTGACCTCACTTTTTTTCTGATTAGTGACCGCGTTTGTCTAGACTAGACCCGGCCTAGTGCCTACCTATTCTGAAAACCAATGCACGCCACTGGCCAGAACACACAATAGTTAAAACAACAACAAACTAGCATTAGTAATTTATTGTTCTTGCACACACGTCGAAATTTCGAATGACGCGCAAAAAACGCATTAATTCTATCAAATGTGAAACGGATAGCTCTCGAAAGATCTCGTGTCAAATCGTAACAATCAAATTGGACTTTCTTTTTATAACACTAGTAAGTACATCTATCATTATTACTATCCTCATGACGCAATTATGCTGCCGAGAATAAAAGGTCAAGTGTCAGACGCTGAGGCATGTAATTCGATGGGTGTGCGGGCATGTCAGCTAATTATGTAAATGAGAAAGTTGTGACCGTTGCCTGTGATGTGTGCGCGTATGGTTCTGATTTTCTATCAAATCAATCTGTTCAACCTTTCCCCAACTATGTTAGGGTCGGCTTCCAGTCTAACCGGATGCAGCTGAATACCAGTATTTAACATGAAGCGACTGCCTATCTGACCTCCACAACCCAGTAACTGGGTAACACGATACTCCCAAAAATAGCATAATTATGAATATAATGGCATTGTATTAGAAAACGTATTTTAGGAAGTTAGAAAAGGGGAAAAGGGGCCCCAAGATTTGCCTTACCTAGGGGCCCCGACATGGTTAATCTGGCCCTGGATACTCCTTGTTAAGACTGGTTGTCAGAGTTTTGGGCTTTTAACTACCCTGAACGACTGTCAAAGATCTACAAATGAAAGCTGGAAGTGCTGGAACCAACGGTTCATCGTGCTTTGTGAGGTGTGTGCGAGGTACGGAACGGTCTCGATATGTAATGGACGGTCACCCATCCACGAACCGACCGCGGCAAGTGTAGCTTAACCTTCGATCGAAGCGTGACCCGACTACGGCGAAGCAAAAAGGAGGGTTGTGATTTTGACCGGTATGTACATATGTAAGTAAGTATGTATATTATGTATGTTCATCTGTTCCCTCATAACATCTAAACTCCTTGTCATAATTAGACAAATGAGGTATCGTTGGAAGCGTCTTGATCGTCCGCTGGTTATAGGCTAAGTGACGTCACATTAAATTAAATACGGCGCCCTCTAGCGGACATAAAGTAACGATCTAAAAAAAAAAATTTTTTTTAATCATGCTTGTGGGGTATCAAATGAAAGGGCTTAATTAGCACATTTCAAAAATATAAATATTGTTGAAATAAGCCCCAAAATAATTAAATAAAAAATAACTTTAAAAACTAAAACCCGACTACTGAAAAGGATGAAACAAGAAAGTACCTTCCCGTGGTCGCATGTCGCTGTACTGGTAGCATGCGACCACGGGAAGGTACTTTCTTGATTCATTCTTTTCAGTAGGTAGTCGGGTTTTAGTTTTTAAACGTTTTTTTTTATTTAACCACGAGCTCCTTAGTGGTGTTGACGTCACTGATAGATAATGTCATTGAACCGTGTCTACACGTAGACTTACAGCCGACTATTGATGACCATTCTTCTATTGTAGTGTATGAGTATGGCTGGACGCCTAGTTGGACTAATTGGGTTAAAGAATGTTAATCACCCTTTCTGCATTGCATTGTGCTAATATTTTTTAATTATGTAAGATTTTTCTTCTGGGTAAGCTCGCTCCATCGTCGACTTTGTCTCTGTCACCTTTGACCTAGACTAGAGTCAAGACCAAGAGCAAGCGAATTTCAAATAAAAAAAAAAGATTTTAATCATATCACCCTCTACCAAGTGTATGGGTGTATATCATAGATATAAGAATAATAGCAGCACCCCGCGGTTTCACCCGCATAAGTTTCCCTTGGGAATATCGGGATAAAAACTATGCCATGTCCTTTCCCGGGACCCAAAATATCTCTATATCAAAATTCATCTAAATCCGTTCAGCGGTTTTAGCGTGGAGACAGACACACTTTCGCATTTATAATATTAGTATGTATTAGCACACCCCGGACACTCCATACAACGCTCGCAAAATAATTACCTACTACTACTACATTAAAAAATGACGTTTGTATACGTATGAATGTGTGCGTGAGGTACTTGTGTTTGCGAGCGCTCTTGTTAAAGAACTGCGACGAATACGCCGAAGTGCGGGGTGAGGTGCGGTAACTGATGTTAGTGCGGGGAAGGGAGTGTCCTTTCTGTACGTAGTACTTTAAGTATTCTGTGGTATTAGTATGGATTTTAATCATATTACCGTCTAACAAGTGTATGAGTTTATATCATAGATATCACACTATCACACTAATATTATAAAGGCGAAAGTTTGTGAGTGTGTGTGTGTGTGTGTGTGTGTTTATATGTTTGTTACCTCTTCACGCCTAAACCACTGAACCGATTTAGATGAAATTTAGTATAGAGATAGTTTGAGTCCCGGAAAAGGACATAGGATAGTTTTTATCCCGATATTCCCACGGGATCGAAACTTATGCGGGTGAAACCGCGGGGCGCAGCTAGTTAAGGATATTTTTACAGTTCAACAACATTAATTGCGTTATTTACGTTGTTGAGCAGACATATTAAACAAAATTACAAAGGAATGGATTAGCAATATCCTTCAAAATGATTCAGAGTGTGATTGATAATGTGTTACGCAATTAGGGTGATATACGAGAATACGACCAACAAGCCCATACGTCAGCATACATCACACCAATATTATAAAGGCGAAAGTTTGTGACTGTGTGTATGTTTATATGTTTGTTACTTCTTCACGCTCAAACGGCTGGACCAATTTTGATACAATTTTGTATGGAGGTAGCTGACACCCTGGATTAACATATAAGCTACGATATTCCCACGGGATCGAAACTTATGCGGGTGAAACCGCGGGGCGCAGCTAGTTTAAAAATAAATGCCGTAGTGCTCGTGCGTGCAGAAGTTGTCAAAATGAAACAGTCGTATGAATTCTACTGCAAAAAAACTTATTTCTTTATATCCACAAAGAAGACATTAAATTGCCATTTAATAGAGAGCTCTCAGACAAAAGCGATTTATAACTACCAAAAGAATAGCATAAAACACAATAATTATGATTCTACGTATCATCTCGGCTAAACTATTTAAAATGCAATATATATGCTCAATTATATAGTCGTCATTCTGCGTTAGGCTACGGACAAATAGAAGCGGAAAAACGCAGCGGAATTTTGCGCGTGTAAATCCACTGGATGCGAGGAGTACAGAACCGGTCGAAGTGGCAGTGCTTTAGGTAGTGCCATGTCCACCAGTGGACGGTTTTCGGCCGAAATTATGATGAAGATGAATTCTATTGATCGTCGCAAATGCACCTTATTAATTTTCAGATAATGGCACTTGCGAAATATTACAACTGGCTACGCTCACCGCTAATTAATCCACGAAATGCAGCTGCATTCCGTGGCTTAATTCCGCTCATTGTGACAGCATCACAGACGTGCTTTTTCCCGCCCATACCTACTCTGAGCAATTTCAATATTACTACTAATGTAAGTACCGCAATTTAGCATGCGTATTTCGTTGATCGTGGCAAGGCAACCACAGTCGTAGAAATGCGTATTATCTGCCCAGAAATATTTCGGAATATTTTTACTTGCTTCGCTCTTATTCTAGGGATAAATATCATAATCCTTATCTTTCTACCAGGCAAGATCGAAATCAAGAGCAGCACCCTAATTGCGTAACACACTATCAATCGGAATCAGAATCATTTCGAAGCCAATTGCTAATCCATTGCTTCATAAGTTCGAAAAATTTGTCTGCTCAACACGTAAATAACGCAATGTATGTTGTTGAACTGTCAAAATGAAACCGACTCCGATTGATAAAGTGTTACGCAATTGTCCCGCTGGACCACATCGCAATAAAAAAAATGCGCGGAATTTCGCGTTTTTCCGTGCATAATGTGTTCCCATCTTTACAAGTGCCATCAGTGATTCAGCGTAGATCTACTCGCGGCTAATTAGTTACTGGTTGACATTGAAGTACCACGTGCCGAGTTATATGCGTATTGACAAGATAATTATGTATGTATGGAAATATGTTTACGGCGCAACACGAATTAATTACGTGGAAAACAGTGTTTAGTTGTCAAACGTCAAGTTGGCGGTAATTGACATTGACAGATAGAGGGTGCATTCCGAGTTAGGACTGTAATCGATATTATCGATTTGAGCGTGCTAAACCTGTACCGAATTAGGTTTAAGCACGCTCAAATCGATTATATCGATTACATTCCTAACTCGGAACGCGGCAAGAGTGGGGTGATTTTCCGGGTTACCAGCCTAAAATATTAAAAAAGGAAAAAGAACTTGCGAAAGTAGTTGCTTTCTGTATGAAAACTTGACGCCATATTTTATGGGTGAGAAATTAGATTACAAAATTTTTGGTTTCCTAAGAAATCAGTGAACTGTCACACAATAACGGCTGTCTCAGAGAGTTTTTTGAAATCTTAGGGAAGGTTCATATCTGACGGAACATGCGTCGCGTATTATCGGTCGCGTAACGCCAGAACAGACAAATGTATAGAAAAACACTTGACCGTTCACACTCAACCGATGATGCGTTAGTGCGTCGAGTGTGAACGGTCAAGTGTTTTACTATAACGCATGTTCCGTCAGATATGAACCTTCCCTTAATGTCGAATACTGGTAAAAACGGCAGATTTTTATGACGGCGGTCGGTCGAAACAAAAACTTGTAACTAACGCTCAATGTTTTAGAAATCTTTATAAAATCAAAAGCTATTTATTCAAATTAGGCTGAGAATCACCACTTTTCAAACGTCAAAATTACATAAAACAGTCCCCCAAAACTTTTATATTATCATAGAAAACAAAACAATTTGAATTCAAACCCTACAGCTGTCTTTAGCATTCAATTTAACGTAGAAAACCACGAAAAAGACAGAACTCACTTTTTAACCGACTTCAAAAAAAGGAGGAGGTTATCAATTCGACTGTATTTTTTTTTTTTTTTTTTTTTTTTTTTTTTATGTTTGTTACCTCATAACTTGCGACTGGGTGAACCGATTTTCATGATTCTTTTTTTATTTGAAAGCTGGTGCTTCCCGTGTGGTCCCATTGTCACCATTTCAATATCTGATGATGGGATCTTAGAGAAATCGAGGGCAACCCTCAAATTTTATAGGCTCACTTATTGTTTTTCGCATATTTTATGAAGTATCTTGTGTATTTGCGTATGGTTGTCACCATCTCAGGTAGCTGGGCTGATGATGGAAGGTACAACTCCTTAACAGTAAGAAGTTACTCGAACAGGCAAGGACTGTTTTAGTAAATTGTTTTGATGTTTGATAGGGCATTTGCCACATTTGGTCTCATGATCATCAAGTCATGACCTGATGCTGCAGTCAGGATAGTCTGCAGAGTACCTAACTCCTCGACAACTAACAGCAGATATATCGTGTTTAGGCTCATTGAAAAGGGCTCGATGTGTGGATAAACGTACTGTTAATGAGGAACACCGAAATACATAAAGACCTGATGCTGAAGCCAGGAGCATCAGAAAAAGTACCAACCTTGAAATTACAGCACCGTAGTTGTGTTTGGGCTCATTTTAAACAGGACTAAATTTTAAGTTCAATGCAATGTTGACATAAGTCTGACCTGATGCTGCAGCCAGGATTATCAGCATCTAGTCTAAAAACATCAGGTCAGGATTTGATGATGAGATCCTGGAGAAATCAAAGGAACTCTTCAAATATTATAGGCACACCTATAGCGATTTGGGTATTTTTTATAGTAACTCGTGCATTTGCTCTCGGAAAGCACTATTTGGTGAAGTGGAACTGATGATGAAGACCACAGATGCCCACCGGAACCACTCAATAATATCTAAGTATTTCACGGGTTGCGATTCGATTACTTTAATATGGTTGCTAAGCAATTTATGCTCATCACAATGTTAATGGTGATATGGAGTTGATGGTGGACCTGGAGAACTCCTCAACAATTAACTTCACTGCATCGGGAAAAGCAATATTTTGTCTGTAAAAGGCGATGATCACTAGGCTATTCTAACTTAGATAAGTAAATTATAAGCAGACCCACTAAAAAGCGAGAAATAAAAACTTTTTAAGAAAAAAAAAACCGACTTCCAAAAACACTACAAAGTGAAAAATAACTTTAATTTCGGAAGTCGGTGGCAAAAAACTAAAATACAGATCCAAAGACACCGACTTCCGAAATTAAAGTTATTTTTCACTTTGTAGTGTTTTTGGAAGTCGGTTTTTTTTTTCTTAAAAAGTTTTTTCTAATGAATGTTTCGCAAATTCATCTCTCAAACCAGCTAATTTCAATATTGTCACCACAAAACGTTTGTAACGACAAACAACAGCTCTGAAAGTTACTACTTATTGTTTGCACTGAGTTTTACGACTCATTGCGGAGAAACTAGCCGATGCGACAGTGACTAGGTAACCTGTACAGTCACGTCTAAAAGTATGTATACACTTGGCTTTATTCAAAGGCGATTTTCGCCTTTATTTTTGAATGAAATTTTATGTTATTACGAAAATAGTATTTTCGAACCCATAGGTTTATGTTAAGTGTCGTATTTCAACGTTGCATTCGTTATTTCACGAAAAAATCGCAATTGAAAATTGCCAAGTGTATACATACTTTTAGACGTGACTGTACGAACACTGTCTTCACTCTCTCAAAACTCTCATTTTATGATGGTTTGCATGACACAACACCTCTGCCTAGAGCAGCAGAAGGTACACCCACATTTCATCAGTTATGGCAAAAAAATGCGTCGCGTAACGCCAGAACAGACAATTATATCGCTCATTTGGAGAAACATCGACGTAACTGCTACTTTTTTTTTAGTCTTTGCTTTCCTAACGTAAATACGATTTGTAAGTGCTTTGGCATATTTAACACATTTTTTTATTTATTTATTCACAAGGCAACACAACAGGCAATAATCACATTAGTATATCACTAGGTTTAAATTATAGGTTTTGACCTGACTATCACCCAAAGCGTAGTCGCACAACATGACCAGTAACAACAATAATAATGATAACAACTACAGACTACAGTATAAAATAAAAATAATACTTAATTGACAAAATTAGAGCTACAAGGTATGAGCGCCTGCCCTCCGACATCTACTTACACAGGGAATGTGTTGGAGACCAAACACGCCGATCGATTCGCGTCGATGTTTCTCCAAATGAGCGATATAATAAAACATTCAACCTTTCACACTCAACCGATGACGCGTTAGTGCGTCGAGCGAATAAATAGACGCAATCGAAGTTACGCCCGACGCATTTTCCGTCAGATATGTACTGACCCTTAGACTTAGTCCCATGTAATAGGGGGCGAGCCTAATGCAAAAGGGCACAAATCCAGACTCCGGGCTGCTACTGAGAAATTCCAGATGGAGAAACCTAATAACACTTTCCCTGACCTGGGAATCAAACCCAGGACCTCATTCTCAGCAGTGGTGCTTGCGACCACTGGAATAATGAGGAGTTTAGTCTTGCTTAATGCCGGCGCTACACATTGGCCTTGTCCATTGGTTCAGAGTTCAGACTTGGCACCACATCCAATGTTGAGCAAAATTAGTAAAATCCTGTCGAATAAATCGCTCATTTGGAGAAACATCGACGTAACTGCTACTTTTTTTTTAAGTCTTTGCTTTCCTAACGAAAATACGCGAAAATAAGCATTTTTTTGCAAATATTAACCCCCCCGTCCCACAGTGGAACGAATGTATGGGAGCGGTTGGACGTAGACATGTCCGAAAAAAAAGAGTAAAATTATGCCAAACTAATGATGCCATCTTATTCGATTACTTAATGCCTTCATAACTTGTGGTGATGAATTTCTTCATAACTCCCATATTTCGGGAGTAATTTGAGAAAATGTGAAATTTTACTATGAAAATGAGTGTATCGAGCTCTCTCCCTCCTGATTCCGGGCTTGTTTCAAGTAGCGGTCTCTAATATCATAATGCTTATACTAAGAGCTATATTTAATACTAAGACACATAGTGCGCCAAATGTGCACTTTCTGGGATAAAGAGTGATGTTTATTTTATAACACAATTTTTTTATTTTTTGTTTATTTTGTTGATTAAAACCGTTTTTCTAAAGGTTTACCTTATTACAATAACATTTCTGAGCAGCCAATTAGAGAAGATATAAGCTAATTAGGATATATAATTAGGGACTTAAGGTTTACATATAAAACTGATGCACTAATGATTACTGATAAGAACATTGCTATTATTTAATTACTAAATGGCTCTTAATACACTAATTTAGCATGCATCATTTACTAATTATCACAATAACTAATTACCTTGCAATATTTAACAAAGGATACCTGGGATACCTGGATTTTATATAAATAGGTCACTATTAGTAACTTTAAAATCAGTGTTGATTTACACCTCGTTGTATCCAAGCTAATCTCGCAATGTATTTTCCAAATTTTAATACAAATCTTGATATTCACGTTGCTTTATGCGCACGCGCACATAAAGATTTACGCGACTTTAACTATTTGTTCAGTGTTTTAAAAGATAACAGTTGTGTTCAGTTATGTGAAAGTGCTGAAACAAGTTTAAAAGACTGGTGTCGTCGATTTTGCTACCGCATTTATGCAAAATGGACACAGTCTGGAAGAAGCACAGATAAGTTTCGGAAGAAACATGAGATTTGGCTACAGGCTGCAATTCAATGGCCGGAATTACAGAATGAAAATATGGAACCTTCTACAGAAAATATAAGTGACGTCATCGAGCCCATAATTTCTCCTGCTAAATCTGATGCTTCAACTTGTACACATCCTAGTCCTCGTAAATCTTTTGAGGACCTTAGTAACCGGCAAAAAAGAAGACGCACTGAAGATAGTCTTTCATGCAGCAGTAGCAGCGCTGAAATTATGTTTTCGGCCGAAAGGGCGCTTCAAAAGGCAGGACAAAGCGATACAGCTTATGTTATGAAATACTTGACGGAGAATCCAGAAGAGGCCTCAAAAATCAAAGCCTTCATTGAAGGTAAATCAATTCAGGTACGGGAAATATCCCCTTTGAAGGCATTGGCTCTTTATGTATCGATGAACTTATCGAAATGGCGCTATAACACTCTTCGGGATTTCAACACTCAAGAAGGAGCTCTTCAATACCCGAGTTACTACATGTTGGTTAAAGAAAAAATTAAGTGCTATCCGGCCAAAGAAGATCTCACAGTTACAGAGAGCTCTGCAAAAATCAAATTACAAGCCTTGATGGATTTAACCTCAAGAAGACTTATTAGGTCGTTAGAAACCCCTGTTGATCCCAATCAACAGCTCGTATTGACCAGCAAATGGGGTTTTGACGGATCATCTAGCCAAAGCATTTATCATCAAAGGACGAGTGAAGATGAGCAAATCGATCTTGCTAGTAATTTTATGATTAGTCTTGTACCACTGCGGCTCGTCTCAAAAGGTGTAACAATTTGGGAAAACGAGCGACCATCTTCCACTTCATTTTGCCGGCCAATATTGTTTAAGTTTATAAAGGAAACCAAAGAAAATGTGCAGAGAGAGATGGCTGAAATCGAAGCAGAGATTGAAGCCTTAACTCCATCCACCATCACTGATGGAATTAGTGTCAAACACCAACTGCTGTTGACAATGATTGATGGTAAAATTCATTCCATTATATCCAATACAGCAGCTTCAGTGTGTGACATATGCAAGGCTTGTCCTAAAGAAATGAATAATTTAGAGTTAATCAAAGATAAACACGCAAACGAGGACATGTATAAATATGGCTTAAGCACCCTTCACGCTTGGATTCGCTCAATGGAATGCTTATTACACATTTCCTACAAATTAGACATAAAATCATGGCAAGTAAGGGGTGATATAGCAAAAAGGCAAGTTGATGACAGGAAGAAAAGAGTTCAAGAGGCTGTAAGAAGAGAAACGGGCTTACTTCTCGATGTTGTGAAACAAGGCAGTGGATCCACCAACAATGGCAACTCGGCAAGGAGATTTTTTGAAAACTACACTAAATCTGCTGAACTGACCGGAATAGATGCTATGCTTTTAAGAAAAATCTGTGTGATCTTGCAGTGTATTTCATCAGGAGAGAAGATCAACGTAACTAAATTCCGAGAGTTCTGCTTTGATACTGCTAAGCTTTACGTGGAGTTATACCCATGGTATTATATGCCTTCTTCACTTCATAAAATTTTAATGCATGGGCCAGACATAGTTCAGAACATGTCAATTGTGCCCATTGGTTTTCTATCCGAAGAGGCATCTGAGGCTAGAAATAAAGATTTTAGAAAATATAGAGAGGGGCATTCTCGAAAGCATAGCAGTATCTCATGCAATGAAGATATTATGCACAATCTTTTACTGTCTTCTGATCCACTTGTTACAAGTATCCGTCCAAAAGGAAATAAGTTTGTAAAAAAATCTTCTTTTAAGGAATTTTATGAGCTTACGGATTCTGAGAAAAGTGATATCGAATTTGTTAACATAAATGATTTAGCGGACATCGATTCTGAATTTGAATTAATTGATGATGATGATGATGACGAAGATAATTAAATGATGTTATTGTTTTAAAATGTGTAACTTAGTAAATTAGAGCTTACATCTTAATTATTTATTGTACTTTTAATGAAACTAGGTAATTTATTATCAACTTACTTAAAAGTCATACTCTCATCAGTTCTTGTGAATATTTTTGTTAATATATATTTCTGTATATATATAATATATTTATAGACCTCTTAATAAGTCTGTCTGCGGTTTAAAGTAAATACAAATGGGGAAAAAACGTTTTTTTTTTTTAAATTTTCATTTCCTTTTATCCCAGAAAGTGCACATTTGGCGCACTATGTGTCTTAGTATTAAATATAGCTCTTAGTAATAGCATTACGATATTAGAGACCGCTACTTGAAACAAGCCCGGAATCAGGAGGGAGAGAGCTCGATACACTCATTTTCATAGTAAAATTTCACATTTTCTCAAATTACTCCCGAAATATGGGAGTTATGAAGAAATTCATCACCACAAGTTATGAAGGCATTAAGTAATCGAATAAGATGGCATCATTAGTTTGGCATAATTTTACTCTTTTTTTTCGGACATGTCTACGTCCAACCGCTCCCATACATTCGTTCCACTGTGCGTCCGTCCCCCTCGTCAGCAAAAGTAAGCAAAGCTCGTACCTCCCCCCCCCATGCTTACGTAAACATTGGTACATGCATTTTTCAATTTTAGATAGATAAACCATTTATTTGGCGCACACAAAAGACAGCACAACACACAAAACACCTCTGGTTTCTTTATTGATTCATGAGCAGCAAACGTTTCGTTTTCAAGCATAGACTAGTAGGGTTGCCATATGTGTTCAAACCGAAATCAATTAAATTTTGTAGAAAATCCGAAAAAGTAAAATAAATACTGCTGACGTAATCACCATCCAGACCCCCCCATCCCCCATGTCATCAAAAATAAGCAAGGCAAAGACCCCCCCCCCCCTCCCGCCCCCCTGTAGTGCTTAGGTAATACTTGAATGGCCCCTTAGAGCCAATGCTCCAAGGCTTGGGTCAAATAATGTCCAATGTGTGGCCCCAGCATAAGCTGCTGTCATGCTTAGGTTTTTTTTCATTGAACAAGCTCGTTTGGTCCTTTCCTCATCTTCATTCTCCTGCCTGCCCTTATCCCAAATTCCCAGTTGATTTGTGGTCGGCGCAACATGTCTGTTTTTCCGATACTTCTCTATTAGTTTCAACTCGGTAGTCATCCCCTTTCTAGCCATATCATCTTTCATTCAGTCGAAAATCAAAACATTTTATTTCACATAAACCTACATGGGCGCTTATGAAACGTTAAAACATTCCCAATTCGTATTGAAGTCGGATCTTTAATTCGGATTCGGATCGAATGTGCAAAATCGCTCTAACTCTTCTTCGGACACCGTCTGATTTGGCCGGACACGCAACCAAAAAGCCTGACTGTGTCCGGCTTTATCCGGACGCCTGGCAAGCCTACATTCACAAAATATAAAATAATCTATCAAAAAGATCCATCGTTTCTTTGGTCTTCCCCTATTCTTGTAGCCATTCCATATTCGTACTTATTTTCATAATATTGGTCCTTTCCTAAACCGACTTTAGTTATTGTAACATCATCTTTTACATAACGCTGCAGTGTCAAGTTTTTATAATTCTTATGTAAATGGACACATAAAATACTAGTTATGTAATGAAATTAGGAATTGGCACAGTAAACTTTATTTTGTGTAGTTGCGTTGTGAAATTAGTGTTTAGGATATGAGATGTTGGTCTGAATGTGTTGGTTTCGGTTTAGTTAAATTATCTAACCTTACTTTTGGGTCAACTTTATCATTTGTAGCTTAAGTAGAAGGGAACCACAATTTCGCCATTTTTGTTATTTAATCACACTAATATTATAAAGGCGAAAGTTTGTGAATGTGTTTGTGTGTTTGTTACTTCTTCACGCATAAACGGCTGAACCGAATTACATGAAATTTGGTATAGATATAGTTTGAGTCCCGGGAAAGGACATAGGATACTTTTTATCCCGATTTTCCAACGGGATCGACACTTGCGGGTGAAACCGCGGGGCGCTGCTCGTAATGCCATAAATAAATATCGTAGATGATCTTATAACTGCGTCGTGAGCGGAGTTCACATGGCTACATTTTGGTCAAAACATATTTTTACTTTTTGCTATCGATAACTCGATACGCTGACAAGAATGAGAATAATTTAGTTTTCATTGAGTTTGGGTTCTCAAGGAACGACTTGTATTTTGTTTTGTTAGTGTTGTTAGATTGATATTACAATTTCCCCACTTTTTTCACCTATTAATTTTATTGTTGTGTCAAGTTTCGATTTTGTTGCACTATTTATAGCCCGTAACAAAATCATAACCCTCCTTTTTGCTTGGCCGTAGTCGGGTAAAAATAAGACTTATTATACCTCTATAAATTGTTTAACTCAAAATCCTCTTAATACCACAACGGATGTAAGCGACAATTACACATTTAATGTATCAATATGACACATTGTCGACCGCAAATGGCCGCCATAGTTGTGACGTCATCTCACCCGTATGGACAACACATGGGCCCGTTTTTTATACTCTTGACATTGTTTATTTTTTTTGTTGTTGATCCTCTATTAACGCGTAGAAGCGTCTTTGACTGTTTTTTTTTTGCAGTGGAGCATCGTATGTGTTCTTAATGGAGATGTATCATTTTTTTTTCTTTTTTCCGTTAGCCTGTACTGTCCCACTGCTGGGCAAAGGCCTCCCCCATTTTCTTCCACTTTTCCTTGTGCTGTGCTTTCTCCGTCCAGTCGGTTAGGAATGAGTCTAAGTCGTCACGCCAGCGTTTCTTAGGCCTGCCTCGGTGACGACGCCCGTCTTCAGGCACCCACTGTATGACGACTTTGGCCCATCTGTCTGGATGCATCCTATAAGTGTGACCCGCCCAGTCCCACTTCAGCCTCGCAGACTTGCCGCCAACATCAGCGATACCTGTCTTGGAGCGTATTGTGGTGTTGCGAATTTGGTCGGTGTGTTTAATCTTTAAGATACTACGCTCCATCGCTCTTTGGCAAACCTTGAGTTTGGACTTCTGAGCCTCTGTCAAAGACCAAGTCTGGGCGCCATAGGTTAGGATAGGCAGGATACACATGTCGACGAGCTTACGCTTTAGTGAAATAGGAAGGTCGCCCTTCATTAGCGCCTTCATGGACCAGATGTATCATTAATTCGTAATATTGTTTATTTGTTTTGTACGCACGGGTACTCATAAAGCTTTACTTACAGCATAAGCTCACTTCTGATTGTACTAAAAACCTATACAATGTGACGTTTGCTAAAACTGGAAATGAATAGCATGATGTGTAGCCGTGAGTACTGCGGGGTAATTGCGTAAAACACTATCCCCCTTATTCATAATCCTATTTTATCTCTATTTTAGCTAAAATAGGTTTATAGAACGTTTGTCTTTATCTGTCACGTTGTCATTTCTGTGTGTAAGAAAGAGACAAACCCCATTTTAACTAAAATAGGTTTAATAAGTTTTATGAATAAGGGGGTATATCAGTAGCAATGGGTTTCATTTTGACAGTTCAACAACATTCATTGCGTTATTTACGCTGTTGAGCAGACACATTTTTCAAACATATGAAGTAATGGATTAGCTATAATCCTTTAAAATTATTCAGACTGAGGTTTGGATTGAGGTTTGACATGAAAAAATCAAGCCGTATCTGGTATGACAAAGCGTATGTATGAGCTTTCTTGGCTTTAGCATAATCAGCCTAAAATGCTCCCACTGCTGGGACACAGACCTCCTCTCTTCGAGAGGGAGTGGGCTGTGATTTACCTACGGGCCCAGTGCGGGTTGTTAGATGTCACATTTCTTCGAATTTTTGGTCCTAGCCGGTTTCCTCACGATGTTTTCCTTCACCGTTTTGAGAGCAGTGGCGATGAAATAATTACCATGCAGAATTAATTGCCATGGATTTATTAGTACAGACGCTAGCACATCAAGCTACCCGGATCTGTCAAATTTTCCCAATCAACTTTGAACCTTATGCTTTAGCGATAAAGTTGATAATCCATTAAAGAAATTTGACAGATTGTAGTAGGTTCATGTGCTGGCGCCTGTACGTCATTCTGAAACCCCCTGCGGTTTCACAATCATGTACTAAACCCATGATAACAGTTTGTGCGTCGATCACCCTGTATAGTTCTAATATAAAAAAATCTAACTTCCGCGTACCTACCTACAGTTCAATTTGATTTATTTCCGTTGGATCCCGTTTTTGAATCCCATTTTAATATTTTTGGCGTTGGATCCCGCAAAACATTATTATGTATTTCCGTTGGATCCCGTTTTTGAATCCCATTTTAATATTTTTGGCGTTGGATCCCGCAAAACATTATTATGTATTTCCGTTGGATCCCGAATTTAAAAAATGCAAGATAATTACGTTTTATTGTCGTTGAATCCCGAAAAGTATTTCCGTTGGATCCCGAATGCTTAAAAAAATCTGAATGCGGGTACTTTCAACAACAAAATTGTTTATAATAAAATGAGGGGTTCACTAATGTTTCACCAAAACTCCATTGACAAATTAGTTTACAACCAACGTTTCGTATACTATTTATTTCACAAACAACTCATCCAAACTAATATTAGGTCCTTACATATGAAATTGGCGTTTTGTATGGAAGGAACAAAAAGTCGAATATTTTTTAATATAATATATTTAATTAATCAAAGTATGAACCATTGTTTTCAATGCACTTTTGCCATCTTATAGGTAGTTCATTGATCCCTTTACTAAAAAAACCAGTCGGACGGGAATCAATAAAATCTTTGAAGGCGATTTGGACTGCCCCATCGGAGTTGAATTTTTTCCCTTGCAAAAAGTTAACCAAATTGCGAAAAAAATGGTAATCTGTTGGAGCAAGGTCCGGGGAGTACGGAGGATGTCTAAGACATTCCAATTCAAGTAATGTAACGCAGCAGTCGACGCGCGTTTGCCGGTTTGCTTCAGTCAATTCGTGAGGTACCCACCTTTCAAGCTTTTTAATCTTCCCAATTTGCTTCAAGTGAATTAAAACAGTTTTATCACTAACATCGAAGCCTGCAGCTAACTCGGACGTGGTTTGCGATGGGTCCGCTTCCACAATAGCCTTCAATTCTCCATTATCAACTTGGGTCTCAGGCCGTCCACGGGGCTTGTTCTGCAGGTCGAAATTTCCAGAACGAAAACGTTGGAACCAAAAACGAACTGTGTTTTCTTTTGCAACATGACCGCCATACACATCATTCACCCTTCGAGTCGTTTCCGCAGCACTAGTGCCACGGCGGAACTTGTACTCGTAAATAATGCGATATTTTAAATTTTCCATTTTGTAAAATGAGTGACGCAAACAGAAAAAACAGAAGAAAAAAAACAAATGAATGACGGTCATCGAAGCACAAATGGGTAAGGTCATAAAAAAATGTACTATTTATAAGTTTTGAGGTGAGCCCATGTTTGATTGTGAATACCATGCGCTAACAAATAGTATGTTAATATTATTATTTTATAATATATTGATAATCATGCTTAGAATAATGTAGAACTAACCAGAACATTCGAGAGGCTTAAACTTAAAAAATAAAAATATTTTTGAAATCAACAAAATAAAGCTGCGTATATAAATTTATTTGTCTCCTATCTACCAAGAGGACGAAAAAATTGCATCAAAAAAAAATTATTGGGATTATGGTTTTAAATTTAAAGTATACTGTTACAACAATAAACATGCTGTGTGATAATGTGTAAATTATTGTAATAATACAATGCTAGTGAACAAAAAACCGATTCTAATTTATGTCTCCAAAAGTTATCCAGTGTGTTATTCCGATTCGATATGGGGTAGATTTTTGGTGTTCAACAGTAGGCAACTTTACTTAGCTAATTTTGATGTGGCAACACCTTTATGTAACTGTCAAATGTCAGTTTTGACATATTTTTTTCATTTGTGGTCGAGGCAGTTATTAATTTGTAAATTCCATAATTAGTGCGCATATTTCGGAAAGTGTATCTGGGAATTCTACGCGGTAAGTACAAAGATATCGTTTACTAGGTTCCTAATTCGAAATTTATAGTCAATGACCTGAGTATATCAAGTTTTACTAGAGAAATCGCGCTTGATTTGTGACCGTTATTCATTGTTGAAGTTAGAATTTTCAAGTGTGTTTGTTCCAGTTCGTTATGTGTGTTATGGTGTTTGTTATGTCACACACTGGAATTTTTTTCGCGAAATACGAAATTTGCAAGCTGTAATCTGTGCTGCATGGTTAAATTTTAATTTCATGAGAAAATAAATAATTCATAATATTTTAAAATGTATTTTACTTGACCTATTTCCACCTTTACATTATTCCAGTGCGTTATTGTGTTATTGTGTGTTATATCTTCCAGTCCGTTATATTACATTTTTTGACGACCTTACCCAAATACATGAGTAAATAGCTGTACAAATTTGAATTTGGAATTCCTTACCAAAGAGGAGAAATTCGTGATTAAAGTGGCCAGTACGAAAAACGCCAATTTCATATGTAAGGACCTAATATTATAAATGCGAAAGTAACTCTGTCTGTCTGTCTGTCTTTTCTTCACGCCTAAACTACTGAACCGATTTCGATGAAATTTGGTATAGAGATAGTTTGAGTCCCGGGAAAGGACATAGGATAGTTTTTATCCCGATATTCCCGCGGGATCGAAAGTTACGCGGGTGAAACCGCGGGGCGCAGCTAGTTTTCTATATAATCTAGTCGTTTCTGGCACTCGCCGGCCGCTGCCGCGGCACCGCTCGCTTCGCTCGCTCGGCTCGTGCGTAGGGGTCACAGTTTTAACCTAACCTAACCTAATATTGTTTTTTTTTTTTCAAATAATTAACCTAATCTAACGAGTTCGGTTCCGGGTACCCCACTAAAAATAATCTATTTTTATTGTTTGATAAAGGTAAATCACTTTTCTTCTGAAATGTACACATGTTGTTATAATATGGGATTCAACGGAAATAGCAAACGGGATCCATCGTTAATACCTAAAAAATGGGATTCAAAAGTGGGATCCAACGACAATAAACGTTCAATTTCAGTTATCATGAGCTTTTACTTTGACCATCGCAAAGCGGTATGTACAAAATTCTCATGACCGTTTATCTCATAATGAAATTCTCACTCAAAGCTAAAACGCCGCCTCAAAAGAAATGCAGGAGCTCATATCTTCATGCTCCACATACAGAAGTGGAGCGAATATCACAGACAGAGGCATTCCACAAATTCACGATGCCAAGGCGCGTAGTACCCAATGATCTTGAACTTAGAAATTCAGAATACCGGTCCCCCGGCCTACCATTTTGGCACAGTGGTACTCAAAGTTACGCTCTAGTTTATACAGAAAGGTTTTTTTTTGCCGGTTCCAAATTTTTACAGGCTGTACCCATGAACATGAACAACTTTCACTATAATAATAATAATTGTCAGGAGGTTCCTCTCTCTGGAGCCCTGACCGCCGGTAGCTTGGACCCTGTTCCCGATACTGGTGGGCTACTATTTTTTATATTTTTAAATGTTTTTATATATTTTTTATACTAATATTTAAAAATATAATTTATATGTACATAATGAAATAAAGGAAATAATAATAAACATTTAATTCAGACCAGAGCCCTGGTTCACAACCATACGACAGGCTATCGTATCGAAAACTTGACATTTCGATAACCTGATTTGACTTCCCCTCAACAGCAAATAGCTGTTGGAAGAATAGCGGGCGTCTATTTGATTTAAACTGACAAAATTTTTCTGTTTTGGACTTGTGAACAGCATTGAGAAGACTCCTACGATAACAATGATTAATGTTCGATACGATACGGAAGCGTATCGAGTGTTTGTGAATAGCTATGCAGGGTTCCCATCGGAGTCCGGCGTCAAGCAGCCTGCTGTGTTTCGTCGAAGCGTGGGAGTTCCAGTGCCCTAGGCATATTCTGGACACGCTCGTTCCATTATAGACCTCATCCATCGCTTTCCATCAGGCGTGATCGAGGTCAAGAGCGGGACCATTCACCAATTTTAAAAAAAGTATGAGAACCGCTGTTCCACGTCTCGAATGGCAAATTAATATGTAAATGGTTTTAAATGAGATACGATAAATGTTTGAAATGTTAGTCGAAGAGAAATTTCGTGTTTAGTTGTTCTACAATCATCGATCTATGCTTCGATTGTTTACATGATTTTAGTTTTCTAAACAAAATGTAGATAATCTTCATCAAAGAGAAAGGTCAAATAGTGTTCTTAGGCGTGTCGATGGCAATTTAAATTGTGAATGCCCAGAATTTGGCACCTTCAGTAGTCGCATCAGTTCCTGTGATAATATGCAGACAACAGGACACGCTGGACACGATGTAAAGCGCCCCATTGTTTGTGGAACAGCAATCCATACTATACCAACCCGCACTGTCGTTAGTCATAGGAAGTACAAGATTAATGCCGTATGTAACAATAATTATGTAAGTCTATTTAAGGAAGCCAAAGAAAAGACTGTACGCTTGGGGTAACAAGCGAAGAATACAATCCGACAGATACTGAAAAAGCCATTGATATCCTTGGACAAGTATGATCATCCTATAATGTTCCCACTGCTGGGACACAGGCCTCCTCTCTGTGAGGGAGTGGGCTGTAATCCACCACGCGCGCCCAATGCGGGTTGGTAGATGTCACATGTCTTCGAATTTTTCGGTTCTAGGCCATGCCGGTTTCCTTACAATGTTTTCCTTTACCGTTTTGAGAGCAGTGGTGATGAAATTATTAACACAAAGTAAAAGGCCTGCCTAGGTTCGAATCCACGACCTACAACTCGTAAGTCGGGGACATTACCACTGTCACCACCACTGCTCTACCACCAATGCCTATTAATTATCTTTTTTACTTATAACATTATTGTCTCACTCTAACTTACGGAAATATTTGTTTGTTACAGGTACATTACCGATACTGATTAGAAATGTGAAAATCCGGCGTGATCGAGTTCAAGAGCAGTCTCATTCAGCAGTAAAAAAATTACCAAGTACAGGTACTACATCTGAGGGGCAACTCTCGTAATTTTAAAAATGTTCACAGTCTGATCTCAGTCTCAATCTGTCAAAAAAAAAATACCTCTAATTTCCCTACATTTTGACAAAGTAAGGACCTGTCTGATTTTGAACTTACGACCTAGAACTCGGAAGTCGCGGCCGTTATCGCTGGGCCACCCCTACTCTGTATCACAATGAGTAGGTACCTGCTTAAAAAAAAATGAAAATAAAAACTTTTGTCGGGAGTTTTCTACTTTCGAAATGGCAACCCTGCTCAAACCACGTCAGTTTTCATTTCACACGGAACGGTGGTGCAGCAATTAAAAGTTAAAACCTGTTACGTTTCCGTTGAGGGGTGCCTGGTGACTGGACATTGTTGTTAACGACTCTTTGACTCGATTTTGAAGGGGAGCTCTTTTAAAAATACTTGTATTTACTACTGCAAGTCACGAGTGAGTTGGAAATTTCAAGGTTAGCGTGCAGTATCGTCAGTAGTCGGCTGACAAATCGTGGTGTTCAAGCCAGCCTCCAAAAAAAAAAGTTGTATGGGCTTAAATACAGGGTGGCGCACAAATTGTAACCATGCATTTGCACACGATTATAGATAGCGTAGACATAAAAAAAATTTTGCTGTTTCATAGAAAAGTTCCTATAGTACATAAGTACCCGATACCTACACTGTCAAAATGTATGAAACAGCAATTTTTTTTTAATAACGGATGCTTAATTTCAGCGACGGGTGGTTCAAGTTTTATCCACAGAATAAATTTTGAATTTTTGTCGATTTTCCATACGTCAGACGTCAATTTTATTCCACGGATAAAAGATATATCTGACTTTGGTACAATCAGCCCTAACACGAATACAATGTAAGGTCGAAATTAAACCTGGATGACCTGGGTTAGGGCATAGGATAGTTTTCATATAATTTTAATATAATTATTGAGCCTACAAACTGTATTGATTATACTTCCTACTGGAAATATTTCAGCAAAAACCTATTACACAGTAGCAAATTGATATGAAATCCATCGCTATATTATCAAACCCTATATTTTGTTTTTAAACAAAGTATTGTATTTTACTTTACTTGTCGTTGTTAAAGACTAAATTATACATTTATGCATTCGTTACCTTCCTTTCCCCTTCGATGTGAGCTGAATACAAAGTGGCGGTTACTGGCATAGGTCTTGTTTTACATATCACTTTGTTTGACGTTTACATTTCATGACGAGTATCAAAAGTAAATAGGTTCTTTTAAAGTAGCAACGAGTGACTTGGCCATTGTTTTGCCTCTATAGATTTTCTAATACTTGGTCGTCGCTTGCATGTTAAGCTTGAAATTGCATCATTGCATCATCTTCTTAATCCTCGACATCATCATCAACATCTGCGTAGCCTTTTTGGTCGGCTTCAAGTCTAACCGGATGCAGCTTGTCTTTAAAAGATTGATATCTCTTAGCGATAAGACCGCCCATTGTGTCACCCATTGTAAAGTTTCTATATTTATGTCTGTAATTTATATGGTGTACATAATAAAGAGTATTCTATTCTATATACCAATATTTTACATGGAGCGACTGCCTATCTGACCTCCACAACCCAGTTACTGGGTAATACGATATCTCTTGGTAAGACTGGTTGTCAGACATTCGGGCTTCTGACCACCAGTAACGTCCTGTTAGACAATATCATCTATGTTTGGTGTTGCTTCTTCGGGTGCTTCATTTATTTTCTTACAATATTTGCCTAATAAGTTTCTCATCTTATTACCTATACGAAATACGATGCGATAATGACCATTACGTTGCACAAAATAGACGACACAATACCAAATATTAGATTAATCCGCCTCTAACTACAAGCAGACCCATTATTTATCATTACTATGATTTATCGAGCCAATAAATTGAAGCCACAGACGAGCATACAAACCGTCACTTTCAAAACGTATCCATATCATACTAACATGTATGTAATTTACAATCATTACGACTTTGCGAGCCGTAATAGATGTTCGGTAACAGACTGTGACATAGAATAAGAAAATTGTCTTTACGTGTCGATGGATCTATAGAGGTATGAGGAACAAGGTGCAAATATCATTCATCCACAATAGAAAAGGGAGGATCCTCCGACCAGACGAGTGTTATGCCTTGTGGGCTACTGACTTCCCGACAATTGCTGTCGGGACGTTTTATAATATTCTAGTTGCGCGGTAAACTTTCCTTGCACGGTGCAGGATTTTGCGTGACATCAGCCGGTCGATTCTGTAAAAATCTCACCGTGAAAACTTGCGTGAAGTGAGCTGTCAGTGTCATCCCACTGATGCTAGGGATTGACCAAGCAAACATTTACAATCATAATCGAGATTTTAATAATAGATTTTATGCTAATTCTATTGATCATTTTATATAATTTCAAAGCTAGTATTTTAGTGGTCAAAACATTAATATTATTATTATTTATTTATTTATATATACTTTATTGTACACCACAAAAATAATAATAATAATTACAATCATTAATACATCTTTTTAAGTTAGATTTCTATCGTTAAGAACAAATCTCATATGGAAAAGTGTTTATGGTAGAAATCTAACATAAGGAGATATATTAATGATTCTAATGACTATGATTCTGTAAATACATGTCTATTATAGTCGCAAATCACATTTTGATCAAGATACAACCTGACACTGATCTGCAAATTGCAAAAAACGTAAGAAAATTTAAATTTCGCGGTCTGCCATGTCACATTCACCTTAACCGGTCAAGCGGCGCGCGTCGCCCATGATTGGCGAGTGGCGACGAAACCGTAGCCAATGAGCGACGCGCGCGAAGTGATGTTGCCATGGTTACCGTGGAGTGAAATATGGAACATTCCGAATCGCACTGTAATCGATTACAACGTGCTTACACTTTGACCCCAATTATTCTGTATGGTATAAATTACCTATTATTCCCCGCATAATCTTACCATGCCGTACGGTTGTCAAGAGTGGTATTTTGACAGTTCAAACCGGTTTCGTTAAACTAACGTGGCATTTTCGAAATTGTGCTTCCGGCTACAGTCGCCACCTTACCAAAGGATAAGAAATTCGTGGTGTAAAAAAACAAACAAATAAATACTATAATCTAACCGTGAATAAATAATCAAGTGAAATAGTTTTGACTCTCAGCTGCCATAGTGGTGATTTATCTAAATGGGAACGCAAATTATTTATGTGAGAGTTGTGGGCGATGATGGCCTAATTCGGAATGATCCATATTTCACGCAGCGCACTGCGCATGCGTGTCGTCGTAGTCGTTAGTAATTTAGTATCAAGTGAACTTTTTTTTTGCTTTCATGCCATTGACGACCATGTACAACTCGTTTATAGAGAGTAGTATATTCCTTGGTGTAGAATGTACATAAGCCTGTACGTATTCGAGTACAGTGACAATAATTAGTTCCTAATTATTTAATGCTGTTAGAGACTTTAATGTCTAAATCCAACTGTTTTTGTACATCGAAAAAGTCAATTTAGTCAGCCTACATTTCAGACAATATAATATAATATAAGAAATCGTGCTAAGCAAGTATTCAGTGATTGGTGTAATGTTCGTTTTCATAAGTACATAATACGTAAAAGCACATATAGGTTTTTTTTATATCATCTCTAGATAAACTACACGTACAATATACAAACCTTATACCATAAATATTTAGGCATATTATTAATCTAGTGACGATTGCTGTTAGGACACACAAATTGCATTATTCATGTATACGCATGTTTTGGGCTGTCTAATTTTAGTTTTGCTGTATACTGTTTACACACTGTGTCTACATTTCTCAGCCAACTCTCCTGTCGCAGATCTGCTGAAAGAAATTACTAAGTAAATGATGAAAGCAGTTCCTCTATCTTTATGTAGTTTACTTTATTATGTATTTACTGTGTATATAAATAAATATATTACATTTTTTAATTAGTATCACATTAAAAAAAATTGCTAATACATTTTTTCTACTGAGTCGGCTGCTTCCTGAGATGCAACTTCTTAAGCCGGGAACGGAGGGACATTGGATGTGTGTCGGCTGCACCCCCACTGCAAAAAGCTGGAAATAATGGTAATAATTTGTTACTAAGTATTTGATTTATTTAATTCCTACACATCAGCACATCTGCAGCTAATGTATTTACTTTCAATAAGAATAGCGGTATGATTTATTAAGAACAGCGTCTGATCAAATAAAATCAATTGAATGGGCCAATATTATTACTATATATTTAGAGCACAACGAGTTTCTACATTTCTTAATTCCATGCTCCGTGCCTGTCTGTGTCCCAATTTATTTGTTCCCTATTGTGTTTATCAAAAATAGTGTGTGAAATAATGAATACTTGCCTCAGACCGCCACGCATGACACAGCCGGGAGCGATGTGATCAAATCAAATAGAGGCAGTGTTCTTTTATTGTCTTCTGTCCCTTTAATGACTTAGCAACTGCAGGGTCGATAAGGCTCATCTGCTGAAAGGTAGAATATATCAGATTAATAAAATTCACTTGCTTTTGTGTTTTTATTTTAAGTTATCCTATGTTGTCCCACAGCTGGGCACGGTCTCCCCCATACTTTTCCAGTTTTCCTTATGTTGTGCCTTCTTCGGCCAATTGGTCAGGAACGTGTCAGTGACGACGCCCGCCTTGTCTTCAGGCAACCTTTGTCATATTGAGTTGTTTCTAATTAAAAACGTGTTACTAGGATACTACATAAACCTTTATTGACTGATAACTACCTATATCTTGTAAAAATATACCACTATAATTGTAAAATCATAAGGTTTTCTTGAAGTACTTACGTAAAATTTTGTTTGACCAAAAAAAAAGGTTTATCGATTGATTGTGATGTTATTTCGTGCAAATATTATCTACAAGGACGTATAATATGTTATAAACGAATATTCATCCACTTAACGTCGATTTTACACAAAAACTATTAAAATAAACAACGTAGCATCATAAAATCATAACAAAACAGCACGCACTGCAGCTGCCATTAAGAATCGTAAAGTCTATTTTTAACTTTTTTTTTCCAATATTGCCAACCCATATTTTTCGTTTTGAATCATTTAGTCGATTAGTTTATCTACCGGACCATAGACTCAAACTGTTGCACAGGATATTAGACCTTAATTTACAGTAATAATAGAGGTTGAAGCCGCGTGAATCGGGTGTCACCGATCGGTGACCGTGGGGCCTGACGGGTGCGCGCCGGTCGTCACCGATCGGTGACCGCGTAAATCTAGCGGTTTGTAATGTAATGATGCAAGCATTTTATTTTTCAACACTTGTTTAAAAAAAAACGCCATAAGACATTAAAATAATTACCCTCTTTCAGCCTATAAAGCTCAGAAAGCTGTTTAAATTTTCAATTATTTTAGTACCAAGCCCCATACATCTATTGAACGTCTCTTTTATCAAAAAATTTTTGACAACACTGTTGGTTCTTTGTTTGAATTTAGTACTTAGGTCAGTGGGTCGTCATACTTTGAATTTTAAGTATTCTGTGATTAAAGTTTGTCAGTGACTTTTCTATTTATCGATAGAAAAAAATGACTAACTAATATTCATCATCTGTGGTGAACATGTGCTGTTTACTGCTGTCTATGGGGCTTTCCGATACAAAATAAACTTTTTGTCTGCAGTTTCAAAATAAATAATTGTAAATAAACAAATGAAAGTTTTATCTTAGTACCTACTTTGAATTAGTTTTTCAGTGACAATGGCTAGCACGATATTATAATGGTGAATGTGATAGTAATATGACATAATGTTGGCATGTACCTATTGGTGAAAGTTTTTCTAATTTAAAAATGAATTCCTCTACCTACTCCACAGTTCCTGTGTTACTGTTCATAATTAGGTATATGAATTAGATGATCAGTCAGGTGGTTAGCTAAGCAAGGACGAGTGGTGGTCTGTCAGGTATGCCAAAATAGTACCGACTTGATGATAATAATATGTAACTAATGTAAAAGACGTAGGCATGTCACAGACGTGTGTCAATCAGTAACAAAGGTTGCCTGAAGACAAGGCGGGCGTCGTCACTGACACGTTCCTGACCAATTGGCCGAAGAAGGCACAACATAAGGAAAACTGGAAAAGTATGGGGGAGACCGTGCCCAGCTGTGGGACAACATAGGATAACTTAAAATAAAAACACAAAAGTATAGGCACACAAAAGCAAGTGAATTTTATTAATCTGATATATTCTACCTTTCAGCAGATGAGCCTTATCTACCCTGCAGTTGCTAAGTCATTAAAGGGACAGAAGACAATAAAAGAACACTGCCTCTATTTGATTTGATCACATCGCTCCCGGCTGTGTCATGCGTGGCGGTCTGAGGCAAGTATTCATTATTTAACACACTATTTTTGATAAACACAATAGGGAACAAATAAATTGGGACACAGACAGGCACGGAGCATGGAATTAAGAAATGTAGAAACTCGTTGTGCTCTAAATATATAGTAATAATATTGGCCCATTCAATTGATTTTATTTGATCAGACGCTGTTCTTAATAAATCATACCGCTATTCTTATTGAAAGTAAATACATTAGCTGCAGATGTGCTGATGTGTAGGAATTAAATAAATCAAATACTTAGTAACAAATTATTACCATTATTTCCAGCTTTTTGCAGTGGGGGTGCAGCCGACACACATCCAATGTCCCTCCGTTCCCGGCATTAAGAAGTTGCACCTCAGGAAGCAGCCGACTCAGTAGAAAAAATGTATTAGCAATTTTTTTTAATGTGATACAAATTAAAAAATGTAATATATTTATTTATGTACACACTAAATACATAATAAAGTAAACTACATTAAGATAGAGGAACTGCTTTCATCATTTACTTAGTAATTTCTTTCAGCAGATCTGCGACAGGAGAGTTGGCTGAGAAACGTAGACACAGTGTGTAAACAGTATACAGCAAAACTAAAATTAGACAGCCCAAAACATGCATATAGGTACATGAATAATGCAATTTGTGTGTCCTAACAGCAATCGTCACTAGATTAATAATATGCCTAAATATTTATGGCATTTATGGTATTTACCTAGAGATGATATAAAAAAAACCTATATGTGCTTTTACGTATTATGTACTTATGTATACGAACATTACACCAATCACTGAATAGGTACTTGCTTAGCACAATTTCTTATGTTATATCTTAAATGTAGGCTGACTAAATTTACTTTTTCGATGTACAAAAACAGTTGGATTTATGGTCGGTTTCTGAGGTTTTTAAACGGAGTTTATCCATTCGATAGTGATTATTGGTTCGATATCGTGTTTCTGAACACGTCATTAAGGAAGAATTTAGCTTAAAAGTCGAGTGAATTATTATCGAGGGTTTATCTGAGAACCTCAAAACCGAGCATAAGGAAGGAATTCGCTTAAATAGATAATTATGTCGAATCAACAACTATTGAAAGTTTAAACTCCGTTTAAGAATTCTTCAGAAACCGGGCATTAGACATTAAAATCTCTAACAGCATTAAATAATTAGGAACTAATTATTGTCACTGTACTCGAATACGTACAGGCTTATGTACATTCTACATCAAGGAATATACTACTCTCTATAAACGAGTTGTACATGGTCGTCAATGGCATGAAAGCAAAAAAAAAGTTCACTTGATACTAACGACTACGACGCTTGACACGCATGCACGCATGCGCAGTGCGCTGCGTGATATATGGATCATTCCGAATTAGGCCATCATCGCCCACAACTCTCACATAAATAATTTGCGTTCCCATTTAGATAAATCACCACTATGGCAGCTGAGAGTCAAAACTATTTCACTTGATTATTTACTCACGGTTAGATTATAGTATTTATTTGTTTGTTTTTTTTACACCACGAATTTCTTATCCTTTGGTAAGGTGGCGACTGTAGCCGGAAACACAATTTCGAAAATGCCATGTTAGTTTAACGAAACCGGTTTGAACTGTCAAAATACCACTCTTGACAACCGTACGGCATGGTAAGATTATGCGGGGAATAATAGGTAATTTATACCATACAGAATAATTGGGGTCAAAGTGTAAGCACGTTGTAATCGATTACAGTGCGATTCGGAATGTTCCATATTTCACTCCACGGTAACCATGGCAACATCACTTCGCGCGCGTCGCTCATTGGCTACGGTTTCGTCGCCACTCGCCAATCATGGGCGACGCGCGCCGCTTGGCCGTGCATGAAAAATACGGATCTTAGTTATTTAGTATCTATCTACAATAATGTTATATTTGCACGCGTTACAGGTTAAATAAGTAGTCTGTAACTAGTTAATACAAAATCTGGTTAATTGTTGAAAACAAAATGCACACAACTGACTTTTTAAATGTACAAACACGGTTGGATTTAGACATAATATCTAAAAGCGTTGAAATAAATAGGAACTAATTTCTGAACTCGATTACGAACAGGCTTACGACCATGGTCGTCAATTATTATAGAAATAAATAAATAAAAACTGAATTTAATATTAATGACAGCGCCTAACGCGCAAGCACTTCACGCAATCCACATCAAAATAATCTACAATGTGATAATGACAGTGACCAACGCGCAAGCGCGGCGTGAAGTGTTCACTTCACTCGATTCACGACATTAAATGTCGTGAATCGAGTGAAGTGAACACTTCACGCAATCCACATCAAAATAATCTTCTATGTGATAATGACAGTGACTAACGCGCAAGCGCGGCGTGAAGTGTTCACTTCACCCGATTCTCGACATTTAATGTCGTGATTCGGGTGAAGTGAACACTTGCGTGACGCGCTCGCGCCTCAGGCTGTATTGACTAGTCAGTCTAGGAAAAAAAGAAAAAAAAAACAACATTGAGTTTCTGGCTAAGTTTCTGTTTTGCTATTTTATTGTAAAACCCCACGAAATATTAATGTTTTGACCACTAAAATACTAGCTTTGAAAATATATAAAATGATCAATAGACTTAGCATAAAATCTATTATTAAAATCTCGATTATGATTGTAAATGTAGGCTTGGTCAATCCCTAGTATCAGGTGGGATGACACTGATAGCTCACTCCACGCTCACTTCGCCTAACTTTTCACGGTGAGACGGTTACAGAATCGCACGGCAGTTGTGATGTACCTATAGTTCGCATGTGGCGTTGTAGATGCTACTACAGCACGATAAAACTTTGCCACATTCACCCCGTCGTTGGTTGCAGCTGAGAAGTCACTATAGAGGTATGAGGAATAGGGTGTAAAGTTCACTCAACCTCCATAGAAAAGGGAGGATCCTCCGACCAGACGGGTGTTGTGTCTGGCGAGCAACTGCCCATTGATTCATGTCGGGCCGTTGTATCTATGCTAGTTGCGCGGTAAACTCTGCTTGCGAGATGCAGGATTTGCGTGACGTCAGTATGACGCGTTGTTCGCATGGTGGCGTTGTAGATACCGCTACATCACCATGACTGCTTGTTTTAGAGTACAGAGGGCAGGATAGAAGAACGATGAAACGCTGCCCATGCTTCGAGGTAACCCGAGTTTACGAGGTTGGAGTTACATCTTTCCACTTGAGTTTGGAGACGGTTCAGGGACTTAAAAGTGTACTACGAAAGTTTAAGATCCTGAAGGTTAACCTTAGAAGGAAGATGAAAGACCTTTTGTTACTATCAGCCCGGATTAGTCTGGAAATATCCGGCTTTGACTTGTCTTTTGTCCGGACTTTTCGACTCAAGGGGATTAACTTTTAGAATATAAAAGAATTTAAATAAATAAGTACTGAAAAAGTAAAATGTGCGGGTTGTTTTTACAAACGTCCGGTTAGTCTTTTTATCAGGTCATTTTAAATTTCGAAATGGTAACCCTAATCGGAGCGGGGGTTTCCCTTCTAAATAAATATTCTTATTTGTAGACTGTTGCAAGCTCTATACAAAATTGTCCATCTTACAAAAATAAAGCGAAAAGTGAAAACTTTAATTGATATGCAGAACTGGCAGGCTTCCTTGTCGGGAATTGGCACCATGTCCTGTATGGTATTGATTTAAAAGTTATTGTCAATCAAATGTCCATCTATCAATCGAGCCAGCTCAAATAGCTAATCGAAAGTTACTTAGACAGGGACATCGTAGCACAAACTGTAATCATTAATTCAGCAATTGACTCTAAACCTTCTATCGCAGAAACTTTTCATAGGTTGTCAAAAACTAAATCAGCCGTTTCATAGAAAAGTACAATACCTACGGGCTAATGTATGGAACAGCAAGGTTTTAAGTGAAAACTACTTTGGGCATTTTTTGAGATGGGAAAACACCATTGAATTCGCGCCACTGTTACCGTAACCGACACCGCTTCGGATGTGTTCAGCTGTCCTCGGGATGTACTCGATTTTAATGTAGGTATATCCGATATGTCAGTGAGTGATGGCAAAGTAATCCGTTTGTGTTTTGTTTTCACTTCTGTCGACACTCCCGGAGTGCCACTGTTTTTTTTTTTAGTAACCGACATGACATTTCAACGGGGGTTCTAACTAAAAATTCGAAGACCTGTGATATCTACCGTCCCGCACCTGGCCCGCGTAATGGATTACTGTGTCCCAGTAGTGGGAATATTATATGCTGATTATGCTATCAAATAAGCAGCCAGAAAAGTTAAACGGAACTTATAAGTAGGTACAGACGCCAGCACATCAACCTACCCGAAACTGTCAAATTTTCCTAATCAACTTTGAACCTTATTCATTGGTGATAAAGTTGAAAATCTATTAAAGAAGTTTGACAGATTGTAGTAGGTTGATGTGCTGGCGTCTGTACATAGTTGATACAGGCCATTAGTGACATAACATACTCTAGTGACGTCAATACGACGGAATCTATATACAGGGTGTGGCGTAAATAGTGGTCCACCGTTAAGAAGTCGATATACCAGATAATCTATATATTATATAAAAATGAAACCCGTTTTCCGTTGTCACGATATAACATGAAAACGGCTGGACCGATTTCGATGAAATTTGGTATAGAGATAGTTTGAGTCCCGGGAAAGGACATAGGATAGTTTTTATCCCGATATTCCCACGGGATCGACATTTACGCGGGTGAAACCGCGGGGCGCAGCTAGTTTACTATAACATTCAACACAACACAAGAGTTCCGAAACTACATATATATTTTTTTTTTTAGGAAATTTCTGCTTTTGTTACAAATTTGGTTGTAGTTTCAACAAAAACCATTAATTTTTCATTTTGATTTCTGTCGCATACTGCTGAACACTAGAGCTATCGTATAAAATTATGGGTTTTTATGTAAATTCTGAAGCTTTTGAAGAAAAAGTTACTTCTTTTCTATGTTAACCGTAATTTTTAACGTAATCATGCAAATTCAAGAGCGATTTTTGTAAAAAAAAATGTACTACTAAAATTGTAATATGTTATAGTAAATTATCTGGTGTAATACTAAAATGGTTAAAATTGTAATATGTTATAGTAAATTATCTGGTACCTATATATCACTATTTACCCCACACCCTGTATTCAGTTTCACTATTGAATGACCTCTATTCTCCTAGTCTACAACTCTAGGTACAGACTAAAAAGAGGATGGGGGGGATGAGAAAAATCCATTCCAATTCCATTACTGGCATCCCATTGTGTGAATGATATCTAGGTCCCCTGTTAATATCGGATTGAATACGTAAAGCGGGGTTTACATTATGAAACTCGTGACTGTTCTGGGTAGTGGCTAACTAACACGCGGTTATTGGAAATCTCATAAATTCAACAAGAGACCTCTCCGTGCCTTGAAAAGCACGTTAAGGACGCGATCACATTTTTCCACGAATAACAATGCTTTTCAGGTACCATTTTAACGAACAGGAGTCACACACAACTGCGAGGATATCTTGGTTTCAAATTAAAGGTAATATATTCATCTCCAGAATGGCCCCATAACAATTAAATACCCCCATACAAAATTTTCACAAAAATTGTCTATTGTAGATCTTTGACAGTCGTTACCGGTAGTCAGAAGCCCGAAACTCTGACAGCCAGTGTTGCCAAGGGGTATCGTTGTTACCCAGTTACTTTGTTGTGGAGGTCAGATTGGCAGTCGCTCCATGTAAAACACTGATGGTTTCAGCTGCCGCCGGTTAGACTGGAAGCCAACCCTAACGTACTTCAACGTAGTTGGGAATAGCCTAAGTAGTTTATTTTTTTATTATGATTAGAACCATAGCATCATCTATCTATCTACATATACAAATATAGTTTGTATCATTGTTTGTTTGAACGCGCTAATCTCTGGAACTATCGGTCGGATTTGAAAAATTATTTTTGCATTTGATAGCCCAATTCACGAGGAAGGCTCTAGGCTATTTGACTTCTCGCGAGGACTCTTAGGAGCCGAGCAAATAGCTAAAAGACGCTAAGCGAAAACAAAGTAATAGCGCGAACGGGCGATGCGGTCGGGGAACAAAAAGTTTCACGCGGACGAAGTCGCGGGCAGAAGCTAGTGACTTGATAAAGTAATTAATCCTCTCTAATTAGTCAGAAAATCATTATTATGATTAGATCAAAAACATCAGACATAAATAAAATAGAAAATGAATAACATCAATAAATAAGCCATGTCACACCACGGTCTCGGCTTTTATGTCTTTTTCTGACGTCACTGGATATAATGACGTCATAAAATACCGGAGCCACTCACTTGTAGAAATGGCGAGCGCTACTGTTGACACTGCACCCTAAGGCGTGAATTATACAGAGACGGCGTAAGGTGAAGGCGTGGCGTAGGCGCTGCGCAGGCATGATGCCGCTTCAAAACGTTTGCATACAAAATGTACAAAGGCGACGTGCGCCTGCGCCGCGCCTTCACCGCATCTTCACCTTACGCTGTTTCTGTATAGGTAATTCACGCCTTAACACTTTCGCGGACAGAACGTAATTGTACGTCATCACTTGAGATTTTGATACGGCAGAACGTATGATGACGTTCAGAAACAGAATATTATTTACGGCAGGACGTTGATGTTCGTTGAATTTTAAAGCAAAAGTTCGTTATATTGTACCTTGTGTCACAACATATCAAAAACTCAAAATTCTACTGTCACCCGAACTTTGTTTTTAACCGCTTCAAAAATGTACTGTTGACAATGTGCGGCGACACTACACACATACGCACAACGTGATTATACGTACCCCGCGCCTCACGCTTCCCTACATTCAGTGCGGCAGTGTCACGGTAGCGAGGTGCGCGCGTTCCGTCAGCGCGGGAGTGGCGAATCGTAATATTTGCAGACAAATAAACATCGTAAGTAATTAGATTATGCTATTATCTTATTATTATTAGGTTGTAAACTAATTCAATTATAACTATATTGTATGAAAATTGTATTTCATGAGTTATTTTGTTTGTTTTAGATGGATAAGCGCAAGAGAAATCTAATGAGAATTTTTGAGGATTCCGATGACTCTACCGAGGTGGACCCATTCCAGGATCTGCTGAGGAGTTTGTTGCGCCACTTTTTCTTCCCAGCGAAAGCACTAGACAGTGGTGAAGGGCGGCGTTTTGGGGGACTGTCTTATGTAATTTTGACATTCGAAAAGTGCTGATTCTCAGCCTAATTTGAATAAATGACTTATGATTTTGATTTTTTTTTAATCGTGATGGCTACTTTGGACCTGACTAAGATTTTGACCCTCAAGGATATCTCCTTCTCTACCAGATGTATCCATCTGGTGGTGTTCTCGTATTTGTTACTGCCAGAAATCGTCAAAAACCTCTGCTAAAGTACATTCAAACGATGACGTGATAAGACGTTTTTGTCATATTGTCTTTTAAACATGTAATATCATACAACACAACGTATTTATACGTCAAATATATTTGTATGGCAATTTGTTGTGTCATTCTAGAACACGATTTAAATTGAGACTGTCCGCGAAAGTGTTAAGCTTCGGCCAAACCGGCGCGCGGCGGCGTAAAGTACGCGGGACGCGAAGCGGGACCGTCAACAACGCGAAACTAGACGTGAACGCCTGCGCGGCTACAGCGGTCGCATAGGCAACACCTAGGCTCGCCCCCTATTACATGGGATCTAAACAGAAATGTGTGTGTACTATTGGTACACCTCTACCTAACCCTTCTGGGATATAAGCGTAATGTTATGTGTATTAAAAATCCATACTAATAATTAATATTATAAATCCCAAAAATAACTCTGTCTGTCTGTCTGTATGTTACCTTTTCACGCCTAAACCACTGAACCGATTTAGATGAAATTTGGTATAGAGATAGTCTGAGTCCCGGAAAAGGACATAGGATAGTTTTTATCCCGATATTCCCACGGGATCGACACTTATGCGGGTGAAACCGCGGGGCACAGCTAGTTTGAAATAAAAGAGAAAATTAATCAATCAATCAATCAACTCGGCCTATTGCAGTCCACTTCTGGACATGGGCCTCTCCCAGGCTGCGTCACAACACCCTGTCCTCCGCCTAAGAAAATGAATATAGAATGAATGAGCCATGTCACACCATGGTCTCGGCTTTTATGTCTTTCTCTGACGTCACTGGAAATAATGACGGCATAAAATATCGGAGTCACTAACTCGTGGAAATGGCTAGTCGAAGTAAAATCTATACTAATATAAAGTTGAAGAGTTTGTCTGTTTGTGATGCCGGGGCCACACTAACGGGAAACGCCGATAAATAATTATCGCGATAAATTGTGGCTGCACCTACTTACGATTAACGAGTCATCGCGATAATTATCGGGGTTTCCCGTTGGTGTGGCCCGGGCATTAGAACGTGTTAATCTCTAAACTACCAGTCGGATATGAAAAAATCGGTTATAGACTATTTAACATCACAGTACGACTAAAGTTTCTATATTTATGTCTGTAATTTATATGGTGCATGTACATAAAAGAGTATTCTATTCTATTCTAAGTCAAAGTTAAAGTATTTATTCGTGTGCTTTTTGGTGATACAACAGGTCTTACAGTAATTTTATGGAAACTCAAAAAGCTACCCATTAGGCATACACGTTTTAACAATATCAGAAATTAAAATTGATTTACATTGAAATACAAAACAAAAATGTCAAAATTGATTTACATTGAAATATAAACAAAAAAGAATTGATATATTAAATAAAAATGTCAAAATTGAGATAATGTCATATTAGAATACCTACAATTAATTATTATTACAAAAATTAAAATACAATCAGTTAGTCAAGCATAAATATATAATTGTCAGTTTTTACATTTTGTCAAGAAGGAATTCGCCAATGGTATAGTAGCATTTTTCAATTAAAAAATCATTCAGTTTTCGTTTAAATTGTATCAAATTCAAATCTTTGATAGCATTTGGTATTTTATTATATATTTTTGGTGCCATGCAGATAATGCTCTACGACACCTAGGGGCCGAGCAAAAAGGAAAAAGTCTGAAAAAACGCTAGTTGAAAACGAAGTAAGTAATAGCGCGGGGGGGTGATGCGATGCGACGTGGTGGTTCTAGGGTAAAAGAAATTCCACATCGATGAAGTCGCGGGCAGAAGCTAGTTATATTAACCCTGAGACTAGAGATGCCGATGCATTCCACCAGTTTCTATGACAAATCTTTTACTGTTCAAGCAGTACGGTTATGGAATGACTTGCCCGTGTCGATAAGGCGTGCTCAATCTTTGACAACTTTTAAAATTATGATAAAAAAAATCACTTCCTCCTTAAACATCATTATTATATTTTCTTTGCTCCTGTTTCATTCATGTTAACTATTATAATTTATATGTATATGTATAGGTATATTTATTTAGTTTAGATTAGTATAATATACTTTATGTATCTATTTATTGTATTGTGTAAATGGTACACCACAGACTACCTACAGTATTTGTCTGTCCTTCCCCTTTTTAATCCATCCAAAGGTTGTCTTTAAAAGATCGCTCTTAGCGATAAGACCGCCCATTGTGTCACCCATTGTAAAGTTTCTTTATTTATGTCTGTAATTTATATGGTGTACATAATAAAGAGTATTCTATTCTATATTACTATAGACTTATAGATAAGTGTCCAGAGAAAGTCGAAGCAATGAAAATACTCATCGTTTTCTGCTTTGTAACTTACAACTAAATAAATTTCTAGTAATATCTTTGCCTTTTCTATCTTTCTATTTCTATAAATTAACTGAAACTTGAAAGAGTAATAAAATAAAACTTTATTTTCTTTATGTTAACTTTCATTCAGGAAAACTATTTCTTTATCTATACATATTATAAATTAAAGTCGCATTTCGTGTTTGTTTGTGTGACCGCACCGTTCTTCTAAACTACGCAAAGGATTTTAATGCAGTTTTCACTATTCATTTATATAATTTATTCCAGAAGGTTTATGTGTTTATAACATATTAACTTACATTTTTTCAACGTGCAATGGATCGAGCGCAGTATTCTAGGCGTCAAATTGGCAGACCGTATTTGCAACACCACACTGCGTTCCAAAACACAAATTAAAGTGCTAGAGCTTGTCCAGAAAGGACGTATTCGCCGCGATTCTCTTGTGCGTATTACGCGCGACCGTTGCGTCCAGAAGGAACGTACCAACGCGCGAGTATTTGGGTTTGAACTTCATTTGTCAGTAGAAAACATGGAGTTGAACGCTCTAGATTTCGCGCGTTAACTGGGCGCAACAAGGCGTCCCTAGTATCTCGACTCGCGCGCATTACGCGCAAAGCACGCGCGTGTCGAGAGTCTGGCATAGTGCACGCGATTTACGCGCGTATTTTGAATTCGCGCGATGCTTGTGGGCGCGATGTATTGGTGCCTAGTATCTCACTAACGCGCGAATGATGTCGCGCGAAACGTTTCGCGGCGAATTCGCCCCTTCTGGACAAGGTCTTAACAAACTGTTCCTATGTTATAATGTTGGCTCCCCTGTCCTCCGCTAGGAGCATATATTATTATATGTGTTTTGTGCCCATGTCTGTCAAGATAGTAGATAAGTACGGGAAGACGATTCTGCGGATTTTTTAAGATTTATAACGTTTCCGTGTTAGAATCATGCCCAAAACATTAAGGAGTGGTGAAGAATAAGAAGTGGTATAGGTACATTGCTGCCAACATGACGGCAAAGGAAGTATTAGTTGAAACGCACTCTACTGACATTGTTTAAAAAGACGCTACGCTGAAGTGGGACTGGGCTGGCCACGTCTGTCGTATACCCAATGAGCTGTGGGCCAAAATACCACCACGTGGGGCCCTGACTCAGCCAGAAGGCGTCTCGGTAGACCACGTAAAGCATGGCGGGACGAGCTGGTGAAAACATACGACCAGTAGTCCACTTTGACTCTGGATCGAACGAGCTGGAAGTCATTGGAGAGGCTTTTGCCCAGCAGTGGGGTGATGCAGGTTAACAGTAACAGTATCATTAAAAATCTCCATGTTTTGTCACGTCAGTCGCAAAAACCGTGCAAAACAGGGGCGAGTCGGTAGTTCATTAAATCAAAGTATGACGAATGAAATATTACATCAATAATTTTAGTTAACTACAACGTAATGCATGAAGTTGCATTTTTTTATCTTCTTAATGCATTTCTAATCGACATCTTTGATAGCGAACGATTCTTTCGCAATCATCGATAAGACTTGATCTAAATTAAGATGGCAGATAGCATTAAATAGAAATAACTCTTAATATCTTTGATAATAATCTATTCGATTAAATAATTATGCTTTCAGAACCCAACTATTATGTCTATAAAATATTTCAACATCTATATTAAAACCCGATATTTTGCTACCACATTTTTCCTTGCGATCTATTTACGAAAAAATCTCCCGCATCGCGAAGGTAATTTCTGTGCGCTGGCAACTCCGTCATCGACCGCAGTACGCCGCGAGCGGGGAGGGGGGCGTGCCGTCTGTCAAATCGAATTACGCTCTTGAGTTACATTCGCGATCATTTTCATTAGAAAAAAAGCTTTTTCATGAATTAATTTACGCTATAATAGTGTATTGGTCTATTCGCTAACGGTTTGCAAACACGAAAGTTCCGGCGCGGCAGAATATCGTCTGTCCATTGCTTCGCGATCATGGCCATAGGGATTGCTATTTTTGTTTTGTAGCCCAGTTTTATTGTAAATATTGTTTTTATGTGTCGAAATAGTGGTGCAGTGGTGTTTTTTCACGTTTTTTTATTTACTTTATTCACTGTGATCATCGACGGACCGTGAACGAGTTGCGCTTAGACGTTTTAGTTGCAAAAATACTTTCGAAATTCAGTCTTTGAGAAACGTATCGGTGCCAATGGTAGTACAAAAACAGATTTGTGTTCTTAAATGCAGTGCCAAAGTGTTGAAAGTTATAATTTTATAGTGAATCAAGTGTAAAAAAATCGCCAAAATAAATCAAAACAAAAAAATATGATAATCCAAAACGTAATTTTGAATTTCGAATATTATTATTTTTTTACTAAACGCGAATGAAGCGATCGTGTTTTTGAGATTTGTGGCTTGAGTTAATGAATCATACTAAATGGCATTTTATTATAATAAATTGCTCTATATTAGTGTTATACGAGGATGAGGCGGGTTTTCGGTGTGTGTACTGACAGCTGGATGCTCTGCGGTCAGAATGTGAGGCGATAATCATTCCAGGCTCTCCTAGATGTTGTCTGTATGTCTTGTTTCTTTTTTAATTTTTTTTTTCTTTGACACCCATATTTAGCAAAGAGTTTCAATACCAGTATGGAACTATAGAATCTGTTTTGAAAATAAAAGTTTAGTCTATTGTCTTTTCTAATCTTTAATAACAATACATATTTTTGAAAGTTAGTAACAAGATTAGATTCTTTCTACTGTAGAATACTGGTGTTTTTGTTAAAGATTAACATCGTGAGTTTATACTTAGATGTTAATCTTAAATCAAGGCTATAACTTAATTGATTTGATGATTGCTTTACCGTTTATTATAGCGCAATACTGCAAGAGATGTCACAATGTCTTTGAAGGGTACAGCAACCAATGAACCATCTTTTTGCAAAATTTTAGATACAACTAACTCAAAAAAAAATTTGAAGTACCTATTTATTTCAATTAAACCATTTAGAGGCAGAGAGATGAGTCAGTAATATGAAGCTAGTTGCCCATTCCAAAGCATAGTGGATTCTAAGTTAATCATCTCAATGAAAGGTAGGATATTCCTGAAATAGACACGAGGGGACTACCATAGACTAAAATAGAATACTCTATATTATGTACACAATTATAAATACCACCATGTAATACCATACATTATCAAGTGGATTTTTTCTCTGTTGGCTTTAACATTTTACAATAAAAAGGCAAGTAAAGGCTTAACGAAAAAACAAAAAGTCATTTTATTCAAACTAGGCTGAGAATTGGCACTTTTTGAATGTTGAAATTACATAAGACAGTCCACAATGCCTGCCCTTCACTCCTTCCGTCCCTAGTGCTTTAGCTAGGAAGAAGAAGTGTCACTACACACTCCCGCAGCAGTTATTTAACACTTTGCGGGACACTAAACACCCCCAGATATCGTCGGGTCAGAAGTCAACTCGCCAATCTGTCAATGTCAAATTGTTGAGGAGTGGATCCAAACTATATATTATTTATTATATTTATTATTTATTATATTTATTATTTTATTATATTTTATTATATTATATATATATTATATATATATATATATTATATATATAATATTATAAATGCGAAAGTAACTCTGTCTGTCTGTCTGTCTTTTCTTCACGCCTAAACTACTGAACCGATTTCGATGAAATTTGGTATAGAGATAGTTTGAGTCCCGGGAAAGGACATAGGATAGTTTTTATCCCGATATTCCCACGGGATCGAAAGTTACGCGGGTGAAACCGCGGGGCGCAGCTAGTTATTAATAAAAACAATGTTGCCGACAATCAGGGATTTCTTAAAATCATTTCAAGTTAATGAATTTAAATAATATTTATGACCTTCTTTGACTACAGTAAAACAAAATAATGTAATTATTACCGGATAAATAATGTTGCACCTACCACTGTTTGTCTCTGCATCACCCAAAGGTTGACTGGTAGAAAATGCCTATGGCATTAAGTCCGCCTCTGTACATTTATGTGCTTGAAGTATTAAATAAATAAATAAATAATGTCCATGTATTTAAGTCAAAACTGTCAAAATTTCACTTTGGTTAGTTGACTATTGTACCGACGATATAATGACACTAAAATGACTCCGCATCAAAGTTGCGACAAACAAATTCGCGACTAATGTTAGGGCGACAGTATGATATGTCGACCATCAGTGGTGCGACAGCACATCAGAACTTCTATTGCGTCCTTCAATGGTTTAAGCCAGGGCTCTGAACTGGTTTAAAAAGAGCAGTTAATTTCGATTAAATACCGGTAAATGTATCGTTCCTTCATTAACCGGTTAAACAAGTGAACTGTTCTTATGTAACCCAAAAGATAAAGGTTACCGGTTACAAAGCTCAAACGGTTTTGACACCCAAATTAACCGGTTAATTCCGTAATTCGTAAATTTTTTTCGTCTGCTTTTTTAACGCTTCCAACAAGTTCTAGTGACAATGAGTTGACATCGCAACGTCCAAACCGTGCCTGCGAAAGTGGCGGGGGCCGGGGGGGGTTCAAACTTGGTTTTAACCGGTTAATTTTCACTATCAAAACCAAAATTCATGAAAAACCGGTTTGCCGCATAAACCGGTAAAAACCGGTAAAGATCAACCTTTAACCTAAATCTATTTCGGTTTGGGGTCAATGACCATAACCGGTTAAGAATTTCAACCGGTTTCCAAGCCTTGGTTTAGGCAGTTATTTTTAAATAACTATTATTTTTATGTATTTCGTATAACCCAGTAACTGGGCTGTGAAGGTCAGACAGGCAGAGTTTGCTTGTAAAATACTGGTATTCAGCTGCATCCAGTTAGGCTGGAAGCCGACAAGGCTAGGCAGATTGATAATTTTTATGTATTTTGCCATATAATAATCACACTAATCACACTAATATTATAAAGGCGAAAGTTTGTGAGTGTGTGTGTGTGTGTGTGTGTGTTTATATGTTTGTTACTTCTTCACGCTCAAACCGCTGAACCGACTTAGATGAAATTTGGTATAGAGATAGTTTGAGTCCCGGAAAAGGACATAGGATACTTTTTATCCCGATATTCCCACGGGATCGACATTTAAGCGGGTGAAACCGCGGGGCGCAGCTAGTATAGCATATTTTAAGGCACATAAGCTAGTTTTAGCTAATTTTATTTTATTGTGTTGTACTTATTTGATTTTATGCGTTTCTGGTTTCTGTTGCTTTCTGTTATTTACCTGAAATAAATGAATTATTATAAGCGATACAAAGAAAGAATTTAAATGACAAATCTGTATTAAGGAAAATAAAGAACAATAGACTATATATATAATTATCATTATTATTTATAGGTAACTTATTTAAATATGGGTGTAATTTTACCTGTTTGACGGTTGTAAATTGTTATTTAATTTTGTACTATTTGCATGTATGTGTCACTTGATTTATCACCTGAAGCATTTGTTGTATCAAGCTAAATTCAGTGCATACTAATTAATTAGGATTTTGAAGGAGCATGTTGCTAATTAATGACAACTGTATGGGTAGATTAATGGTCAAGCCAAGCTTGCCCATGTCAGTCCATGGATGGGTGACCATCAGGGCTCTGAACCGGTTTAAAAAGAGCGGTTAATTTCGATTAAATACCGGTAAATATATCGTTCCTTCATTAACCGGTAAAACAAGTGAACTGTTCTTATGTAACCCAAAAGATAAAGGTTACCGGTTACAAAGCTCAAACGGTTTTGACACCCAAATTAACCGGTTAATTCCGTAATTCGTAATTTTTTTTCGTCTACTTTTTAACGCTTCCAACAAGTTCTAGTGACAATAAGTTGACATCGCAACGGCCAGACTGTGCCCGCGAGAGTGGCGGGGGCCGGGGGGGGGGGGTTCAAACTTGGTTTTAACCGGTTAATTTTCACTATCAAAACCAAAATTCATGAAAAACCGGTTTGTCGCATAAACCGGTAAAAACCGGTAAAGTGCAACCTTTAACCTAAATCGATTTCGGTTTGGGGTCAATGAGGGATCCTGCCGTTTTGCCGAAAAGATTTTGCCAAATTTTCATTACCCAAACAAATTTTAGCAACCTTTTTTTATACCAATGCAATATTTGGAAAGATTTTAGTACACAAATTTTCATTTGGTCAAATTTTTACTCGGCAGAATATTACTTGGGATAATGTCATTAAGGCATTTGGTCTTTAATCAAATGATTTATTACAGCAAACAATCTTTACACAATGAACATTTAGTAAAATTTTCGCTGTGAAAAAAAAATACAAAAATATTTTTTTTTTGGGAATTATATAATTAAAAATGGGGAATTATAAAACGAGCGAATAAAAAAAAACTTAGCGACTGACTCCGTCGACATAGGATGCAAGAGCGAGCGAAGGGCACCCCGAGGTTAGGTTTGGTTAGGTTACTTTAAACCCTTTACACAGAAATAGGGGCCTCGCGAAGCGGGGCTCCGTCGACATAGGATGCAAGAGCGAGCGAAGGGCACCCCGAGGTTAGGTTTGGTTAGGTTACTTTAAACCCTTTACACAGAAATAGGGGCCCCGCGAAGCGGGGCTCCGTCGACATAGGATGCAAGAGCGAGCGAAGGGCACCCCGAGGTTAGGTTTGGTTAGGTTACTTTAAACCCTTTACACAGAAATAGGGGCCCCGCGAAGCGGGGCTCCGTCGACATAGGATGCAAGAGCGAGCGAAGGGCACCCTGAGGTTAGGTTTGGTTAGGTTACTTTAAACCCTTTACACAGGAATAGGGGCCCCGCGAAGCGGGGCTCCGTCGACATAGGATGCAAGAGCGAGGGAAGGGCACCCCGAGGTTAGGTTTGAAAAATATGTTATACCAACTGAAATATTTGACTAGATAAAAAATGGTAAAAGTACTAGTTGGTGAACAAGTTATTGTTCAAACGTTCACTTGCCAAACATAGGTTTTCGTAACAATTATTTGTAAAGAGATTTTTTGGTAAGTAATAATTTGGCAAATGAAATTATGCGAAAATTTGTTTGGGAAGTGATAATTTGGCAATTTCTTTTCGGTAAAACAAGGGAGACCCAATGACCATAACCGGTTAAGAATTTCAACCGGTTTCCGAGCCTTGGTGACCATCCATTACATACCAAGACTCCTCCGTGCCTCGGAAAGCATGTTAAACTGTTGTGTCCAGGGTGTCATTCGTAGATCTCTGAGGCTCGTTACTGGTAGTCAGAAGCCCAAAAGTTTGCCTACTAGTCTTAGCAAGGGGTATTGTGTTACACAGTAACTGGGTTGTAAAAGTCAGATTGGCAGTTGCTCCTTGTAAAATACTGGTATTCAGGTACATCCAGTTAGACTGGAAGCTAGCCCCAACATAGTTGCGAAAATGCCAATCAGTTAATGACTAATTTAGATTTGGGTTGATTTAAAGTAATTGACAGAAACAAAGGTTTTAAATTTGTCTTGCAGCATGAGCCCTTGCAACATAAAATTGAGTTGCATTTTATATTCTCCTTAGTCCTCAGGTTTATTCTTATAAAATTGTTTAACTCTAAATCTGGACTAATTTAGTTTTCACTGAATTTTGCTTCAAGGAATGTTAACACTAATTCACTATTGATGTTGTTTTTGATTGTTGATACTAAATAAATGTTTGTTCACTAATACATGTTTTTGAACTTGTTGTGTTCAATTTAGATCATGTTCTCTATATGCCATGACAAAACTTAGATTTCATGTGAATGATTTGTTTAGTGCATCCATTATAGTATTTGTGTGTACAGATTAGCATACCTTGCAGTGCATTCATGAAATGTCATATCTATCTGATATCCCAAACCTGGCAGTTTCCATTTTGATGTGTGTTACATTAGAGAAGAATATTGGGCAAAATGTCATCTTTAATTTACAACAGTAATTCAATTTTAAGGGCATGGTAAAAAGCGCCGTCAGTTTGACTGACTGACAGACAACATCTCAAACCTCTGATGATAGAAACGGGCAATCTAGAAGACATTCCTTACAGGGTGTAGAACTTAGACTATAGGGTGTACAAGAATTTTCGTAACAGCTTTCCCTGAACAGCATAATAACTATTTACAACCAACCGACAGGCTACCGCATCGAAAATTACACATTTCGATAACCTGATGGAAAATTCTCGTAATTTTAAGAACGTTCACAGTCTGATCTCAGTGTCAATCTGTCAAAAATACCTCTAATTTCCCTACATTTTTGACAAGTTTTTGATATTGATTGTCGCTGAGATGAAATTGCGACTAGATTTTGAACGTTTTTAATTACGGGAAAACTGGCCTTCTGATTTGCCTTGCCCCCGACAGTAAATAGCTGTCGAAAGAAAAGCGGTCGTCTATTTATAAAATTTTCGGGTTTTGGACTTGTGAACAGCGTTTAGAGGACTCCTACGATAACATTGATTGATGTTCGATACGGTACGGAAGCGTATCGAGTAGCTGTGAATAGCTATGCTGGTCAAAAATGCCCTCATTATTTTACATAGGCTTCGTTTCGTCCAATACCTTAGGTACTATAAGCTCAGCAGCATAAAATCCTCAGTTTCCCAAAATACTACCTTACTACATGAAACTTAAAGCCAATCTAATCTTAAAAAATCTCTAAAAAATTTGTCAAAAAAATCTCGCAATTTAAAACGTTCAAAATGTAGTCACTGTCTCATCTCGGCGACAAAAAAACGTCAAAAGCTTGTCAAAATGTAGGGGGGAAATCAGAGGTATTTTTGACAGATTGAGATCAGACTGTGAACGTTTTTAAAGGGGTTAGAAGGTTTTGGCCCTAAAATCAGCCGCCATTTTGATTTTTTTTCAGAATCGCGGTGCACCACAAAAGTTATATATTTAGATAGAGGACACTTATACAAACAAAAAATGTTATGTAACATAATATCCTAAAGCGTCAGGTTTCAGAGTTATTCACCAAAATGTAAGTCGAAAACAACAAGGAATTTTTTGTTTTTTTTTCCTCTAGGTAAGCATATTGAACTATTGAGGTAATAGAAACGTTATAAAACCTTTATGGAGAAGAAACAAAAGAAGAATAGACATTTTTTAAATAAATAATTAAACACCGCAATTTACAGTTCATTTTTTAATCCCAGATACTAATCTGACAAGTGTAATGTCAAACTTCTATACCAAAAAAAACGAAAACACAAAAGACTTAAATGCAGTGCCGGATTAACCCCTAAGCAAATTAAGCAATTGCTTAGGGCATCACGTCTCGGGGGGCACCATAAACTAGGCGCGGTCCCAGGGAGGGTCATGGGGATCATGACCCCCAAAATCATTCAAGCTGTCGAGAGCCTGAATGATTTTCTTACTTGTCTTCACAGGCGTGGATTGCTTAGGGCATCAAGTAGTCTTAATCCGGCACTGCTTAAATGTCAGATTAGTCTCTGGGATTAAAAAACGAACTATAAATTGCCGTGTTAAATTATTTATTTAAAAAATGTCTATTCTTCATTTGTTTCTTCTCCATAAAGGTTTCATAACGTTTCTATTACCTCAATAGTTCAATATGCTTACCTGGAGGGAAAAAAAAAAACAAAATATCCTTGTTGTTTTCGACTTATATTTTGGTGAATAACTCCGAAACCTGACGCTTTAGGACATTATGTTATATTACATTTTTGTTTGTATAAGTGTCCTCTATCTAAATATGTAACTTTTGTTGTGCACCGCGATTTTGAAAAAAAATCAAAATGGCGGCCGACCTTAGGGCCACCCTCCATACAAAAATCTTCAAACCCCTTTAATTAATTTATTTTGTTAAATAAAAAAGGAGTAAATTCGTTTTGGCACATATACGTCGTTTTATTCCGAGCGCACGCACGTTAAAACCGTCACTCTTATTTTGTATTTTAAAAGTAAAAAAAGCATCACTTTCGCTCGCTTAGTAGGTTTTCGAGGATTTTAGATTTCCGAGGTAGCGCCTTAACTTCGTATCCAGGATCTTTTTATTGTGAAGTGATTACGTTAGCAATTAAAGAGGTTGTTTTAAAATAAGATAGTACTCAACTGAGATTGATTTGCAACTGATATTTAGGCAGGTATTTTGAGAGGATCTTTTATACGAAGTGAACTTGTATTGTACAGTCAAAATAAAATTTGCTTTAGAAATCATGACACGGGGATTTGTTATTTAAAGGAGATGGATTTTTGTCCCATACAAGCTTGGCCCAGAAATGGACACAAATAAAACAAAATGTATTATGAAGCAATAATAGTTTTTCAAAACCCTGTATATTTTTGTTCATTGTAAAACTTGGTGAAGGGCTATAAGACCCTTCCCGAATATGATGACATCAAACCTATCAAAAAAAATATTCAAACACATTGACTTATATATTACTATTGTTCAAACCTATCGATCACGGAGTTATCCACTGGCTTCCAACAGATTGAATTTCACTCAAATCTAAGGACTGTATCAGAAATGATTGATTCACTATGCCCCAGTTTAGATAACGTTGGATCTCCGTTGGAAACCAGGCAAAATCAGAGTTGTCCGAGATGCGAGTTATAGGGATTGTTATTGTAGCCGAGATAAACTGCAGTGCAAAAATTCAAAGATAACCAGAAACACAGCCATATTTATGAACAAATCACAAAAAATCACAACAAAACATTCATGATGTTGTCACACGCGGCACCACAGAATTATAAATAAAATAGAAAGCACCAAACCCGGCTGACAAGAAGGGTTATGTTTTTATGTCTTTGTATGGTACATTGTATTAGTTATGCTCTATGTATGTGTAGGATTCTTTATTCTTTCATAGCATCCAGATGTCTGTCTGGATAAAAAAATATTAAGCATTTTCAAAGTTAATGCTTTTGAGTTGAAATTTTGTGCAGAGATTCTAGACCAGATACACTCTTCAACCCGTTTGTATTGATATACCCTTTCCGTAACACCCTGTATAAATACGTCAAAATAAACAGCTCGAGGAGACGATTCCAAAAATATGACTTATGACCCTGGGGTCACCACGGTCATTTATTTATTTTAGTAGTTCTTTAACAATAATTGTTTACACTGGTTTATGCAAAAGGTAACATGCAAAAGTGTGTACATGAGACAGTGCAACAATAACTTACGGTCATAAGTCATATTATTGGGATCGTCAAAAATAACTAATGGCATATAATAAGCAGTAAATGGTACTCTTTCTAACACACAGGATGTTTCGTATAGAATAAAAGAAAAAGAAAATATTGCGTAGCATTGTTTATCTTTTAATCCTCCAATATGTTACTTTTAACCCCGTGTATAGCATAAATGACTTATGACAAATGCATGACAATGACGGGCACTGACAATAATTAAGGCGCTACCTCGAAAATCTAAAATCCTCGAAAACCTACTAAGCGGGCGAAAGTGATGCAATTACTTTTGAAATGCAAAAGCAGATTGATGGCTATAATGTGCGGGCGCTCGAAATAAAACGACTTATGTACCAAAACGAATTTTCACCTTTTTTTAACTAAATAAATAAATTAAATTTAAAAATACTTAGAGTAAACTGTGATATGATAATTATCTATGTTTTAACGTAAATTCCATTGAATAACTCTTAAATGTTACCCCGTGAAGTCGAAAAAAGTAAAAAAAAATAGATATAACTGCAATATTTTTGTGTCGAGAAAAAATCATTGAATCGTGTATTCCTTTTACATGATACTAGACCAAAGAGTCAAAAAACATATACCAAAATGTTAAATCCCTATTCTACATACTTAACAAGTTATACGAAATAGAAAAACCACATTTTTATTTTTCAATATATCACCTTATGAATGGTAAATAATGAATGTGCTGCCAATACATACTTTAAAGACTGGACTTACCAGTCTATTTGTTTAAAAACGAAATTGATAAGTACATGAATCAATTATTAAATATCATGTTCATAATAGAATAGTTATTATTCAATACGCTTTAAATACAGTTTTGACATTCTATATTCTAAAAATACTCGTGAAATCATATCAATTTTTCCAATAATCATGTCTCTATTACCATCTTATTTCCACAACTGGCAACATAAAGACCTCCCCGAATAGTTGAATCATAATAATAATCTTTTATATTGAAAAGCTGTGGTGGGATTTCAAATATTATCAGTTATTTTTTAAATGTTATTAACATTTTGCCCGTACTAGGCCACAAAAATCCATGTCCATTCTAAAAATTTTCCAAAATATTGTCGTCGAAGATTTTCTTGTATTCATACTCGTACAGGTATTTGATTTGGATATTTAAGTATAATTTTAGATAAGGTATCTTGTACTTTGGCCAGTCAACGTGCTATGAAAGTGATAAGTCAGGGCCGTTTTTGTATGAATAGGTCCGCTATTCATACAAAAAACGGCCCTGATTTATCATAAACCAAGACCAGAAAATCCTTACTTATGAATATGAAAAAAAAAAACGATAAACTGACTAAATAATAAATTGTTTACTAGACACCGACTTTTTATATCGCGTCTCAGAAATTCGACCGTCTAGGCGTAAATAATTTTTGCCCTCCAGGTAAGCATATTGAACTATTGAGGTAATAGAAACGTTATGAAACCTTTATGGAGAAGAAAAAATTGAAGAATAGACATTTTTTAAATAAATAATTAAACACGGCAATTTATAGTTCGTTTTTTAATCCCAGAGACTAATCTGAAGTGTCTTCTATACTAAAAAATACGAAAACACAAAAGACTAACCCCCTTATTCATAAAACTTATCAAACCTATTTTAGTTAAAATAGGGTTTGTCTCTTTCTTACACACAGAAATGACAACGTGACAGATAAAGACAAACGTTCTATAAACCTATTTTAGCTAAAATAGAGATAAAATAGGATTATGAATAAGGGGGTTAGTCTCTGGGATTAAAAAACGAACTATAAATTGCCGTGTTTAATTATTTATTTAAAAAATGTCTATTCTTCAATTTTTCTTCTCCATAAAGGTTTCATAACGTTTCTATTACCTCAATAGTTCAATATTCTTACCTGGAGGGCAAAAAAAACAAAAAAATCCTTGTTGTTTTCGACTTATATTTCGGTGAACAACTCCGAAACCTGACGCTTTAGGATATTATGTTATATAACATTTTTTGTTTGTATAAGTGTCCTCTATCTAAATATATAACTTTTGTTGTGCACCGCGTTTCTGAAAAAAAATCAAAATGGCGGCCGACCTTAGGGCCACCCTCCATACAAAAATCTTCAAACCCCTTACGAGAATTGCCCCTCTGGTATTTGAATTTAAACACGAACAAAGTCACAACCGACACCTAGTCGTAGCAAAGTAACTTAGTATGCCTAACCGCGCAGTATCCTCATTACACAGAGCTAATGATCTAAGATTACAGTCGGCACCTAATTGACTCACACATGCATTGTCCCGTGGACGGTCATCAAGCGCGCATACGCACACTGGTGGAATCTGTGATTAGTCAGCGGAGTACATGGACGTTCTCTTGTCCTTGTCCCAATTTACTTGGGGTTACGCCGACCCCCCATGTCTTTTTCTTCCTAAGAAATAACAGCCACACAGGTCAATCCATCAGGTTAAGCTACGCTGGCCGCGGTTGGTCTGTGGATGGGTGACCATCTTCACATACCAAAACCCCTCCATGTCTCGGAAAGCACGTTAAGCTATTATATATATAAAGTCTGACAACCAGTCTTACCAAAGGGTATCGTATTACCCAGTAACTGTGGGTTTTGGAGGTCAGATAGGCAGTCGCTCCATGTAAAATACTAGTATTCAGCTGCATCCGGTTAGACTGGAAGCCGACCCTAACATGGTCGGGAAAAGGCTAGGCAGATGATGATGACTCTCTATTAGTCGTCCCGTGCCTCTGAAAGCACGTTAAGCCGTTGGTCCTGCGCCTGATCACTCTCCGGTCGGATTAAGTGCCCTCCCATCGGACTATGAGAGTGAAGGAAAAGAGTGCACCTGTGTCTACGCACACACTTGTGCACTATAATATATAGAAAGAAAAAAAAATACGTTTATTTGCGGTGAAAATGACGCAAAAGAGAACAACAACCCCCGAATATCCCCCGCGCCGACGGCTAGTCTCCGTTGAGATTCACCGCCATGGTCGAAATAGGGTCTGGGCCCGCGTGGTAGATTACAGCCCACTCCCTCTCGAAGAGAGGTGGCTTGTGACCCATTAGTGGGAACATTATAAGCTGATTATACTATGCACCTTATACACCCAAAATATTTCAGACCTAGATAGAATAGGGACGCTTTGTCGTGCGTGGTGTCATACCTAACAAAAATACAAAATCTTCATACAAACATGCGCGGCAGTAGGCAGTCGCCGGACGGCCTACTCGGCTCCCGTACTATTCCCACATTGTAATTGGTCTTTACTCATTCAAGTTAATACGACGAAATTAAAAATACATACGTCTCACGCATAGATAGTTTTTTACATTTCTATGGTCTCACGCCTAATACATGACGTTCGACTTTCGCAATTTATCACCCTTAAGTTGGCATGCCTACTCAAACAACCAACCGAGTATGAATGTTAAAATAGTACTTCGTAATTTGGCCGTGACTAGACCCGGCCTAGTGCCTGCTTACCTATTCTGAAAACCAATGCACGCCACTGGGTGTCAAATAAATCTCGAAATACGTAAGTAAATCAATCTTCTCACGTTTGCTGTGCCAAAACTATGAGGACCACACACTACGCAGTCTATACCAAAAAAGCATGACAATGGCTATACAAACAAACGCTTAGCAGGTGGTTCCATCAATGGCGGTCAAATCTTAGGAACAGTTCACACTACACGTATCTAAGTTTTACATCAACTGTAAGCAGTCAATAATTACGCCGGGACGTATAATTGTGCCTGTTTGCCTACTAATGGCGTGCAGTGAGTTCGATAACAATTAAAAAAAAAACAAAAGTCAAGAAACCGCGTAACGCTAGTTCACATACATTGATCCTTCCGTCAGTTCCGTCACCCGTGCGAGTGCAGTACTCTTGCCCCGAGTGCCTGGACAAAGTGACATTCTACTAGTGAGATAACGATGATGGAAAGGTCAAAAACGTATTTGATTGACATAAGCTACCGATGTTAATCCTGTCGAAAGTTGTTGTAGAAATACCAAACGCCTTGAAAGCGATTGTCACTTGTCTAGCCTCTCAGACCATGCTACGCTTGCTGGAGGCCCAATGTCTGTACGTACACCTGCACGCGTAGCATCACGACGTTTTGTCGACGAAAGAATACACAAATTGACACATTTCTGCATGCTTAGTCGCGTAGAATGCGTACAAATATTTCTACAATCTGTCATTTTGTCTATTCTTCAGTCGATAAAACCCGTTTCTACTGCGGTCATTTGGGGATTTAAAAAACGTCACTGTTACCGTAATTAACGTGGCCGACTATTGGGCGTTGGGCTTAAGTTTAAGAGAAAGTGAAAATATTTACCATCGATTAGAAAAAGCTGGGTCAGTTTCGGTCGCTGACGGAGGGAGCGTGGTGAAAACCATCTCTACGTTGAGCCTTTTTGTTAATTTTTTAATCGAAAGTGACAAATGAATTCATTAGTGAACCAATCGAATGGAGTTGGGTTTCGGCAATCGCCATCTTTCACTCGCCTACCGAGAAGTCAACGCAATCAAAAGATACGGGCGTATATGTTCCGAAATCGAAACCTATAGGGTACTTCCCGTTGACCTAGAATCATGAAGGGACAATGCCGATTTTAGTATGGAAGGTGGCGTGTTTTTGTTTTTTCGCGCCCATCAACCAAATCTTGTTTTTCTAGTTCTGAATAGTGTAACAAACGAAACTTATTTGACATGCGTATAATTATCTCTAAACTGAGTCCGAAATGAATCAGAGTTAGAAGTTTTTATGTGTTTATTAGCTTTGTAGGCAATTTTTGACAAGGTTAGTAATTTAGTACTTATTAAGTTACCACAAAACAGATAGCCGCTAGATGCTTTTGGACATTTCGTAGTATGATTGGTATTTTCAAAAGTATGAAAATGGCATCATACTCCCTCCGTCCCGACAACATACCTATTTGTTGAGGAGTGCGTAAGGTACGGGATGGAGTATACCGAATATTCTATAATATGTGTGTGTGTGTGTGTGTGTGTTCTTATAAGGGTTCCGATTTTCCTTTTGAGGTGTAGAACCCTGAAAAGGAACACTCACTCGTGTGAAACGTCTCTACATTTTGCGGCTACTAGCTGCGCACAAGCCGGCTGACTCAGCCTCCAATTCTCCCGTAAATGTGATTGTTGTTTGTTTATGTGCACAATGACGATAGCTTGAATATAATAACATCGTGATTCTTGTGTTACTAGCAGGCTGAATTGACTTTCTGGTGTCGTTGTAATGACCCTGGAGAAGGTTGTGGTTATCGCTTGGCAAAGGAGTTGGGGTCCCGAGCGTATGAAAGTTTTTAGGCAAAAGCGTACAAATCATGAAATGCAATGATGAATCCATGAATGAAATTAATGGAATAAATATATTGAGTACTGGCTGCTGCCCGCGACTTCGTCCGCGTGAAATCCTATCCTAACTAAAAGTAATTTTGTTTGTTTGTTACCTTTTCACGCCTAAACCACTGAACCGATCATCCTGAAATTTTGCAAATACGTTGTCAGTTGTACAGAAACGGACATACGGTACCTTTCATCTCGAAAAAAAGTTCTGTTCCCGAGGAAAACAACAATACACGGTGGCGTCATCTCAATCAGAAAATATGAAGCTAGTTGCCCATTCCAAAGCATATCTATCAGATAATTAATTTATATGTCATGGTTTCATTTTTAATTCTTTTACCTATTGTGGTATAGTAATTTTATTTTAGGTGCATCGTCCTCACATGTTATTATATAATTAACGTACCCATGCAAAATATTGTACCTAAAACATTTTAAAAGAGTAACGGTGGAGTTTCTTGCCCATTCTTCTCCATACGAAAACTACCTTTTGGAATGGGCGACTATAATCAATTCTATTTTATAAGATAATTTTTGACGTTCAAAAGTGCCTTTTATGTGCCTATTTGAAATAAATGCTTTGACTTTGACTTTACCTACTCATAAGTACTAATAGTCTCTCTGGAAACAGAGTATTATATTCCTGGAGAGAATGGTTGGCAGAAACGACTCTGTTATCACGAGACAAACCAAACTTTGTAAGAATGAGGCATGCTGTGATCAAAAGATTAATCCACCGTCAAAATTGCTAGCAGGAGTAGTAGGGCTGACTGGTTCGGATCGGCAGGCTCTTTTGATGCCCAATATCCCGCATCTAAAAGTGTTGAGGCCACCGTTTTTACCCCAGAAATGAATTATTCATCTAGATACGTTTTAATCCCTAATCGAACCAATAAACCAATCCATGGATTGGAGGGCGCATCATAGAAGATTGAGTAGTGATGTTTGCACGTTTTAAAATACCCAATTCTGTTCATTTTGAATTTGAGATGGCAGAGTCATTGATTGACACTTTGTTACCATATTGTTTGAACGATACGTACGGCAAAGAAACGGTATCATAAAGATTTTTACGCAAAAAGAAAGGCGTCGGATCGTGGGTATTGTTTTCATAACAAACCAACTACTAAATGTTTTGATTATGTCATATATAAACGTATTATATATATCTGATAAAGATATCTCCAGACAACCTTTGCATGGACTAGAAGGCCAATTCTCGTAATTTAAAACGTTCAAAATCTAGTCGCAGTCTTCATCTCGGCGACAAACAAATGTCAAAAACTTGTCAAAATGTAAAGAAATTAGAGGTATTTTTGACAGATTGAGACTGAGATCAGACGGTGAACGTTCTTAAAATTACGAGAATTGCCTCTCTGATATAGGTACGTTGAAGGTAAATATCGTGAGTAAACAGGTCTAGTCTGTAAAAAGCTTACCGTGAAAACTTAAGCGAAGTGGTCTTGAAGGTCTGAAATCATTATCATACATTGAGTATTGTGGTGATCAAACGCTCGTTCGTTATCTTTATGAGACGAGGCATTTGCCCTGCAATGGGAAGAGCCGAATCCGAATTCATGATCCGAGTCCAATCCGAATCGGGAATGTTCTAAATTCGGACAGACGAGAGTTCTATTGCGGAACCCCTCCATGTTCTATGTTAGACGGATTTGTTTTAGGTGGACCATTGTTTGTGAGCTATGGCGGCCGTCGGTAGTTTTTCCAACCAGCCCAACTCCCCCAGAAGTTGAATTCCTGAGCCCTGATTCACAACCATACGACAGGCTATCGTATCGAAAACCTGACATTTCGATAACCTGATTTGACTTGCCCTCAACAGCAAATAGCTGTTAGAACTTGGAAGAATAGCGGGCGTCTATTTGATTTAAACTGACAAAATTTTCGGGTTTTGGACTTGTGAACAGCGCTTAGAAGACTCTTACGAAAACTCAAACTCAAAGCATTTATTTAAATTAAACCATTACAGGTACTTTTGAATTGTCAAAATTAAGTAGTCGGTCAGTTAGTCAGAAAGTTGAAGCTAGTCGCCCATTCCAAAGCGTAGATCTCTATGGAGAAGAACGGGCAAAAAAACTCCATGGACACTCTTTTAAATCAAGATATTACAAAATCCTGAGTACATTATTCTTGTTGCTTCTATATGTGAGAACAATGTAAAAAAACACACAAATGAAGAAACAATACAAGAAATAAGATTAAAAATAAGCCTTGGCAGTTAAGAGATGACCAGTCTCAACAATGATTAATGTTCCATACGATAAGGAAGCGTATCGAGTGTTTGTGAATAGCTACGCTGGTCTGTTAAGAACACCTGTGTAAGATCTGGGTGCCCCGAGGGTTTCTGTCCTGGGTAACGCCCTGCGTAACCCCTCATCAATAGGCTCGCTTTCTTTTACATGGGATCCGTCATCAATTGCCGGCTAAACACTTTCATTTCCATACAATAATAAACCAAAACAATTGAGAAAAGAATCTAATTTCGTCAGCGATGAACTTTCCTAAAAATAATCCCTTTCTAAGTAAAAATATCATGTTCCACGTCGTCTTCGGTTATACTTTTATTGCATACCATTTTTATGTCCTATAAATGTTGACGTTAGATTTGGTCCCTTTGTGAGCGGGTAGCGGGGGAGTTGCTAGAAGCGGGTTGGCGAGCGATTCTTTTTGTTCGGATCTAGGTCGTAGCCTGATGTTAAATCTATACTATATTATACTAATATTATAAAGAGGTAAAATTTGTTTGTAAGTTTGTATGTAGGGGGTAATCTCTAGAACTACCAGTCGGATTTGAAAAATTCTTCTTGCATTTGATAGCCCAATTCTTGAGGAAGGCTATAGACTATTTAACATCACGCTATGACCCTTAGGAGCCGATCAAAAAGAAAAAAAGTAAAAAATAACGTTAAGTGATAGCGCGGGCGGGTGATGCGATACGATGGGGTGGCTCGGGGGAAACAAGAAGTTTCACGCGAACGAAGTCGCGGGCTGAAGCTAGTATCCTATAAACCTTGCTCATGAATTGGGCTATCAAATGCAAAAATATAATATTAATTTTTCAAACCCGACTGGTAAGTTCCAGAGATTAGCGCGATAAAACAAAAAAAAATCTCTTCAGCTTTATTATATGAGCCCCCTTATTCATAATCCTATTTTGTCTCTATTTTAGCTAAAATACACTCACCGGCACGGAAACTTGGCCACTCGTGATTTTGCCGATTATTTGCATAAAAAAATTTGCATTTGCATTTATGACAATAAATTAAGGGTAAGTGGCTTTAATACGTGTCTCTTATGCTTTAAGAACTTAGAAATTAAAAGATTACCTCACCAATAAATCAGTTTTTAAAATCACGCACTTTCACTGAAATTAGGAATTTTTCACTATAAATTTAAAAACACTATAAAATAAAAAATAAGGTCTTTTTCGTTGTTGTCTATACGTTTTAATATCGGGTGTTTCCTCCTCTAGCCCTGATAACTGCCTGCATTCGATCTGGCATACTTTGGATGATGTTTCGGACATCAACTTGCAGTATACTGCGCCAAGCGGCCAGCGCTGCAGTTCGGAGCTGGTTTAGAGTTTCCGGCGGGTTGGAGCTGGACTTTATCTTTCTTTTGAACATGTCCCAGACATGCTCAATTGGGTTTAAGTCTGGGCTACGAGCTGGCCATTGCAATTTTTGTATGCCAACCTCTTCCAGATATTCTTCAACGCAATGTGCAACGTGTGGGCGTGCATTATCGTGCATTAGGAGGAATTGGTCGTGTCCAATGAACCCCGAATATGGCATTACGTGTTCCTGAAGAACTTCCTCGATGTATCGAACAGCTGTTAGCCGATTATCGACGATAACCAACTCTGTACGTGCGTCGTAACTTATACCTCCCCATACCATTATTGAGCCTCCATGGAAACTCACTGTTTGAGTGGTAGTAATGGGTAAAAACCGCTCTCCTCTTCTTCGCCACACTCGTTCTCGACCATCTAGAGAACGTAAAGCTATTCGACACTCGTCTGTGAACAGTACTCTAGGCCATTGCTCGTGGGTCCAGTTAACGTGTTCTCGTGCGAAGTGAAGTCGAGCTACTCGGTGCTGTCTGAGAAGTTCTGGACCTCGTGCTGGTCTACAAGCTTTTAAATTGAGTTCCTCCATTCGTCTTCTCACCGTACGCTCACTAACATTAACGCCTTTCACAATTTGAAGCCGCTGGCGTATCTCAACAGCTGTCAGGTAGCGGTTTCTCAAAATCTCCAGGACAATAAAGCGGTCGTCTCGGGCCGATGTGCACCTTACGCCTCCACTGCCTGGCCTGCGGTTGTACTGGCCTGTCTCCTGGTATCTTTTAAGGGCATACTGCATTGATTACCGTGGTACGTTAAGAGCAATAGCAACTTCACGCTGTGTCAGCCCTTGGTTAATTAACGCAACGGCTTGTGAAACCTGTGCTGGTGTTAGAGGCATTTTTATTGCTTTTAAAGCACCTTTACTTATTGAATTAAAAGCATAAAATCACAATAATTCAAAAACCGAACAGTAAAATTTTCAAAACACACAAATTTAAAACGTGAACTTAGTCGCTCAAATGACCCGATTCAACTGTAAATTAAAAGTTTCGTCGTGGTGCGCTTCAACATAATGGTTTACCCTCTTGAACTAAAAGTAAACATTTTTTGACATACCTGCACAACAAACATTCATCAGAAACACTTAAAACTTTTGCTATCGCGAGTTAAGCGCTTGGCCAAGATTCCGTGCCGCTGAGTGTAGGTTTATAGAACGTTTGTCTTTATCTGTCACGTTGTCATTTCTGTGTGTAAGAAAGAAACAAACCCCATTTTAACTAAAATAGGTTTGATAAGTTTTATGAATAAAGGGGTTAGTCTTGTATAGATATTTATTTATTTATTTATTAAAACTTTATGCACAAGTAAAAAAAAAAAATACTGTACAAAGGCGGACTTAATGCCTGAGGCATTTTCTACCAGTCAACCTTAGGGTGATGCAGAGACAAAACATGGCAGGTGCAACATACAGAATAACTAGCTTGGAAATGACTATAAAATACAAGAATATATACATAGATACATACATACATACATATAAACCACATGAACTCTCAGGGGAGAAATGATCGGTAGAGGAGAAAACGAATCCAGCAAATCAGCGCTGGGATGTTACAGCCAACTTCTGCCGAATATGTTCACGTGCCTTCACTTTAAAAGATAACCGACTGGTTGCCGTCCTGATGTTCAGAGGGAGCGCATTCCATAGAAAGACCGCCTGGACAAAGAAAGAAGAATGAATGAAACCAGAACGGTGAGAAGGACATCGTAGAAGGCGATTGTTGGTGGAACGAAGATTTTTAGCATGGGCAGAGCATAAATATTGAATTTGGGAAGTCATGTAAGAAGGAGCAGTGGGTTTGTCAAGAATAGAGAACAACGTAGTCAGCGCCCTCAACTCTCTGCGCTGGCGAATGGGTAACCATTTTAAAAGCCGCCGGTGCTCGGAAACATGGTCATACTTACGAAGATTGAAAACGAATCGAATGCAGTTATTGAGAAGACGGTCAAGTTTATTGAGGAGATCTGCATTCAGGTCATAGTAACACACATCACCATAGTCAATTATGGGAAATATTAGGGACTGTACAAGCATTGCCTTTATGTGTGAAGGGAGAAGGTTTTTCAATCGGTAGAGCGACCGCAACGTTCCGGTGACTTTCTGACTTACAGTCGTAACCTGCTTTCGCCAGTCAAGACAAGTGTCGACATGCAGACCAAGATTCTTAACATCAGAGCTGAACGGGATGACTGAGTTGTCGAAGATCACAGGTGGCACAGTTAAGCCATTCAGCTTCCTCATGCTATAGGGGCTGCCTACTAAGATAGCCTGACACTTGGTGGGGTTAACCGCCACCCCGAATCGATTAGACCAGTCTTTAACGACATCTAAATCCCGGTTTAGCTCATCAATTGCATCTGATATGTTGTCAACACCTGCCCGGCAATAAAGCTGCAAGTCGTCAGCATAAAGATGATACGCATTCCGAAGCTCGGTGGTAATGAGGTTAATAAAAATGGAGAATAAAAGAGGAGATAATATACCGCCTTGAGGAACGCCAGCTGCAAGATCACACCAACTCGACGAAGAGTCTCCAGCATAAACAGACTGCTGACGTCCCTGAAGATAAGAAGAAAACCATTCCAGAACCTCCGGAGAGACCATAAGATAGGAAAGGATAGATAAAAGGACTTCGTGACTGACGGTATTAAAAGCATTCACTACACAAACCCAGTTGTAAGCAAAAAGTAACTGACTTCTTGAAAACTCTTTCCTATGAGGACACAGAGAAACTGCTCCACTCGATTGAATAATACTTGTATCCAAATAATTACTTACAAATTCACCACCATTCACATACACCAGCCACCACCATTCACCTACACATTAATTACCATTCATCACCATTCACCTACACATTCACCACACACCCTTCGACTGCTTTTGTTGTTATTTAATTTCTTTGTTTTTTATTTTATTTTTATTTTATTTTTTTGTTTTATTTGTTTAGTGGAATTACATGTTATGCCTCCTTAATTGTATGATGCCACTATGTGGGGCCTGGTGACCTGTAATACAGGTTTTTTCTAAAACCTACTTCAGGCACCAGCTCTCACAATGTGAAATTATATAGTTTAAAAACTGTAAAGTGCCACGAAAACATTGTGAGAGAAATAAATAAATTATTATTATTATTATTATTATTTCGTTTATTTATTAAGTACATATTATTTTACATTTTTAAATATTTCTTAAAATATAAAAAATAAGTATAAAAAACATTTAAAAATATAAAAAATAGTATTCCGCCGGTGTCGGGAGCAGAGTCCAAGCTACCGGTGGTTAGGGCTCCAGAGACAGGAACCTCCTTACAATACGAGCCGTATCAAGGAGTACTGCCTTCTGAATCAGGCCCTTGATCCAACCGCCTAACGAGAGCCTCGACAGATGTTGATCGAGGCTTTCGGCCATAAGGCCATTGGCCGATACGACAATCGGCACAATGATAGCCGAGCTTACATTCCACATGTCAACAACCTCGTGTGCTAAGTCGAGATATTTAACTTGTTTCTCTTTCTCAGCTTTCACGAGGTTTCCGTCATGTGGAATGGTAACATCGACAATCATTGTGCGGCGCGCTAATCGATCTATCACCACTATATCAGGCTTATTGGCGACAATAGTCCTGTCAGTAATGATAGACCGATCCCAGTACAGCGTGGCATGGTCATTTTCAAGAACTGGGTCGGGCACATACTTGTAATACGGTACCTCAGAATCCACAAGTTTATATTTCAAAGCAAGTTGCTGGTGAATAATCCTGGCTACTTGGTTATGCCTGTGCAAGTACTCGCCGTTAGCCAGACGAGAACAACCAGAGATAATATGTCTGATAGACTCACCCGGACGGTGGCATGCCCGACACACGTCAACCGTCCCGTCCTTCATAATATGTCTCCGGTAGTTATTCGTCAAGATAACTTCGTCCATAATTGCACAGACGAAACCTTCGGTCTCCCCGAAGAGATCATCAAAACGTAACCAGGATACGGACGCTAAGAAATCTACACCGGGCTCATGGAGAGCCCGATAGAAGCGCCCGTGAAGCTCCTTGCTTTGCCATACCTTCTTGCGGTCATCGGTAGTAAGTATTACAGGTTTGCGCCAGTTCTCTTTAGCCATGGAGAGCGGGGTGAGCCCCTTGTCCACTGCGACCACATCACGGTGCATACCCACTTCAGCTTTTAAAAAATATTCCCTGAGACTGCACACTTCGCGGTTGTGGAGGGTCTTTGCGTTTAAAAAGCCTCGACCCCCACACTTCCGCGGAATATACAGTCTCATCACCGATGATCGTGGGTGATGCATCCGATTTGCAGTCAGCAGTGTGCGGACCCTTCTATCCAGGGCGTCGAGTTCGGTTTGAGTCCATTTGAGTATGCCGAAAGAGTACATCAAAACCGGCATGACCCAACCGTTGAAGGCGCGCACCTTATTTCCGCCCGAAAGAAGACTGATTAATACCTTCTTCAGGCGACAAAAGAAGCGTTCCTTCAACGATTGCTTCATGTCAGCATCGTTGATGCCTAACGCTTCCGACATACCCAAATACTTATAGCTTTCAGATGAGGAGAGGGATCTAAGGTTTATGGAATCCGAGAGTTGAATTCCCTCAGAATCCATAATCTCCCCTCGCTTTACATGCATGACTGCACATTTGTCCACACCAAATTCCATCCTGATGGCGCTACTGAAAGTTTCAGTTACCTTCAGTAGCTCCATCAGACGCAATTTGTTGGGGGCAAAGAGTTTCAAATCGTCCATGTAGAGGAGGTGAGATATGACCTGACCACCTCTCCTCAACCGATAGCCTAGACCTGAATCCTCCAGTAGTGTACTTAGAGGATTCAGGGCTAAGCAGAACCAAAGTGGACTCAAACTGTCGCCCTGAAATATTCCCCGCTTAATCCATACAGGTTCATTATTCCCCTGGATCTGCCGACATCCTGGATAGCGAAGGACCGTCTTCCATTGCCCCATACACGACTCAAGGAAGGTGCGTAGAGTTGCATCTATCTTGTACAACTCCAGCACCCTCATGAGCCATGTATGTGGCACCGAGTCGTAGGCCTTCTTATAGTCTATCCAACATGTCGACATATCCTTGCGGGATCGACGAACCTGTTGGCTAATGGCCATGTCTATGAGGAGTAGCTCCTTAGTACCGCGGGACCCATTCCTACATCCATTTTGAGAGGCAGACATAATCGAGTTACTCTCAATGTGCGTATCAATTTTCGCTCTCAAAATGGATGTAAGAAGTTTATAAACCGTCGACAAACACGTGATCGGTCTATAATTCTTGGGTTCCGCGGGACTACCTGATTTATGGAGCAGGTGGGTAACGCCTGTTGTTAGAAACTGCGGTAGCGACCCAGACTCCAAAGATGACTGGAACTGAGATGCCAGGCAAGTGTGTGAACTAATTAGCCATTTCAACCAAAAGTTGTGCAGTCCGTCCGGTCCCGGCGATTTCCAATTCGGTAACGGACGGACGGCTTTGGCAACGTCTAATGGCGTAATCAGTACTGTTTCCATTTCTGGTACAGTCTCACACACTCGCTCGACATCCCGTATCCAGCCAGCTTCAGTGTGACAGACGGGCACCGACCAGATGCTGCGCCAAAATGCACTCGTGGCGGCATCATCCGGGCGGCATACATCTGTCACATTTTGTTCAGGTCGCTCCCAAGCTCTATACACCCACCTTTCATCGCTCTGGAACATGCGATTCTGCGTGTATCGATCAATCCGCCGCTTATACCGCCGAATTCGGCTCGCCCATGCACAAACTTTCTGCTTCAGGAAGTCGATGCGCTCTGTGACACGGGATATGTATTCTCGAGGGCTGATTCCAGTCCCCGTGAATGCTCGTCTCACAAAGCGCATCACTCGTGGTCGTGTATTGCCCTCCCTGAAGCAGTATAGTTTGCCGATGAGTACCCTGGTCTCATCGATACGACACTCGATCCTGTGCTGCCAGGCTGGTACGGCTGGTTTTGGTCGAGTAGCTCCGTCACAACTTGGGAACTTGACGTTAGCTAAACGACATGCCGCCACAGCCGCACAATACAGGATCGAGTGTGTATCAACGAGATCCTCGCTGCTCTCGAAGAAATTCTTGAGCTGCGAATCCAAGGCACACACCAACGCCCTATTTTTTTTGTGCATGGGTAACCGTGGTAATCGGGGTCTAAGCTCGGTCGGAGTGAATCTATACTCGAGAAACGCATCCTCCAGTGCGCTCCTCAGTCGATCGTTGCACTGGCTACTTACTGTGTCAACCCTATCATACTCTTCTTCAACACGATTGAACTGCGGCGGGCTGGCATCAATAGTTGACGCTTGTGCTGCGGTTTGTGTCGGAGTCGAGACGATATGGTTGCTCAGTACCTCTGAGCGCAGCCTATCAAGTGCGATATCATCCAACCTGTGATCGCGTTGGATGACCCGCACCTGATCCGACAGTCGTTGGGCCGAGACGTTGACGGTTGGTTCCAGTTCCTGGAACAGAGTCAGCATCCTATCACGGTACGCAGTGAGGTTAGTTCCCCCCTCTGTAGACCCGTAATATGCGCGCATGACGTTCTCGTTCATAGACAGAGTCCATCTCATGCGCTGCACACAACCACCGGTAGCGGGGACCCGGCTCGGGGCCGGTTGGCCCCTAAGTCCCAAGCTCTTCGGTGGCCGGCCTCTCCCCTGCCGACGTACAGGTGTTGGCGACGTCGGCGGGGAAAAATATTCGTCGCTCGAGCTCGACGCAGCTGCCACGGCCGGTGTCACAGCACTCTCGATGGGGCTGGGTTCCGGCGGCAGCGGGGCGGAGCTGAGCGACGAGTCCGGAGGTGTTAGACGTGTACGGCGAGCTGCTGATCTCGTCAACATTATGTGTTTTTCATAGTCTTCACAGATTTATTTTGGCGGAGGCTGAATTTGACAGCCGTCATATTTAATTTTTCTATGTTTGTATATATTTATCATGTTATTTTTGGTTTATTGTCTGTAGGTAATTTGTGTTTTATTCCGAAAGGTTTTATTTGATAACTATTACTATAAAAGACGGGAAATTGATAAAAACAACAAAAATAAAATATGAAAAACAAAATGTACGTTGTTGACGTATCAGTGTTGCCAAGTTATTATTATTATTATTGGAAAAGTCGATTAACACTAAGACTGTGACTTTAGTGTCTTCCATTCCCCGCCTTATATCGTCAGTCACTTTAAGGAGAGCTGTAACGGTACTGTGCCCGGGCCTGAAACCGGATTGAAATGGACTGATAAGGGAGTTGTGGTGGATAAAGTGGGAGAATTGTTTGTGAACACAGGCCTCGAGCACCTTAGATAGAAAGGGAAGGATGGAAATTGGACGAAAGTGACTAGGAAGAGAGGGATTGGATATCTTAGGCAGGGGCCGAACAAGGGCTTTACGCCATAGGGAAGGGAAAACACCGGTGTAAAGGGAAAAGTTTATGATATGGGAGATTGCAGGGAGGAATTGATCAAGAGCCGTCACGATCATATGGCGGCTGATGTTATCACAACCCACGGCTTTGGATTTAATGGATAGGATAATCTTTTTGATCTCTCCCGGGTCGATTGGGGTGAAGACAAAGGGGTTAATGTTAGGACGCGTCAGACCAGCAAGGTATTCAAGTGTTTGACGTTTGGTCAGACTATCTAGAACTGGAACAGTAGAGAAATGGCGATTTAGATCGTCCAAACCAATTGTGCTAGGAAGGTCTGAATTTCGCGATATCCGCTAGCACACGAAGAACATCCAAACTCACACAAAAATCATAGAGCCAGTTAACATACAAAAGAACCGAGAGAGCAGTAGAACCCCGCCAAAAGACTCAAAGATGAAGCTCGACCTTAACCAACCTGGCGGCAAGGTCGTTAAATGCCCATCCATAGATATAATTACCATCTCTCCACTAGTCCAATGCTTGCTCTAGGATGCATATCCGGTAGGCTCTTAAATCCTTACCTATTCTTCGGGAACGTCCACCCTACCATTACCGCGCCCCCCGGTCTATTCCTTGATATGCGTTTCGGGTAGGTGTAAAAAGAAGGCAGACGTAACTCTAGTATTGATTTTATATTTAAAACAGTAATTTACAGTATTTTCATTAGTTTTATATATATTATCGGTGTATAGCCTATACACAACGGGTACTCACGTTTGCAGCACGTTTATGTGACTTAAACAATAATTTTACACCACCTGCCAGCTCATCACTTCACAACACTACTTTCACTTCACCAAACACAAGTGGACAATTACCATTACAATGTCTCAACTGGATGAGATAATATCGGCACAGAAGACCCTAGAGGATAGCTTTACCCGGAAGATGAGTGAGTTGGAAGCGCAGATACAGTGTGCAGGTCCTGCCAAGGATACCGTAGCGAGGGTAGCTGACGAGTTTCGCACCTTCAGAGAGCTGATCTTCAGCATGCTGAGTCTGCTGAGAAGGCAGATCAGCGAGTGTGCTAGACAGGTCGACGGGTTGGAGACCAGGCATCGGCGGAAGGCACTCATTTTCCAGGGCATAGCAGAGGTTGATGGGGAAGTCAGCAGCGCAGTGATCCAAGAGGTGATAAGTGAGAAGCTGTCCCTTAAAACTATCACTGCATCCTCCATAAAAGTCTGCCACAGACTTGGCCTAGCCAAAAAGGATCACCATAGGCCCATCCTAGTCAAGTTCTCCAGCTATGACGACAGGTCTGCGGTCTGGAGAGCGAAGACGGGACTGAAGGGATCATCTATCTCTGTCAAGGAGTTTTTGACTAAGACCCGACAATCCATCTTTGGGAAGGCGCGGCTTCACTTTTCTATGCGGTCGTGTTGGACTCAGGACGGTGTCATCGTTGTTAAAGCCCCAGATGGAAGCAAACATAAGGTGACATCTTTTGAGGAACTGAATCCGCTGCTGGTGAAGTATCCCCGGGTTCAAACGTCTGGAGATAGCCTGAAAAACAAGACGCGTTAGTCATGGTATCAATCTGCAATAATTATACACTATATTATTTACGCATTTGACACCCATTAAGTAATTAAGATTTCCTTACCTTAATGTTTGCTATCTTCCTTTGTTATTGAACCTTGTTTACTTTTGTCTCGTATTCTTACATAGTAGTAAAGTATTTGTTTTCTGTTCTCTTTCTCCTCACAAGTCTTTGAGTTAACAATAATTATGTAAGTAACGCATACTTTAGGTTTTTTTACCCTCAACCGGATTTATTTTTCTCACTTTTTGTTTTCATTCGTCTGTGCATGTTTCTAATGTCGTTGTCAATGTCAACTATTGTCATAATGTCGGTTATTATCAATCAAAGTAAACGTCATACTCATACATTCTTGTAAGTTTGGATACGTTCACGGAAAATGTAATATCATTTGAATGCTTAATGGGTGCGTTCGGAATAATTTAAATTAGCGGAAGAATTCCTTTATCACTACTATGTATTTTGTATGGATGTAACTTTTGTTTTTTTTTTCTCTTTGTATTGTATTCACTGTCTGTAATGATGATGTTAGCTGGCGGGTGGTGCAGAGATGCAAGCGTCCTACCAGTGTTTCGTGTAGGTCTCTGTTTTAGTATACTCGTATATTTATATTTATTTAGTATCTATATCTGTTTTTATTGTATTTATATATATTTTTATCCATGACAACATCTGATAGCGAATCTTTTTTTTCTGCCAACGAATCTACTGCCTCTTCTGGTGATGATAGTTTTTGTTCTGTTACGGAAAACCTTGGTGAACTTTTGCGTCTAAGTTTCAGCCATAATATTGGCCGGCTGTTTAACGTCTGTCATATAAACGCTCAAAGCATTCCAAGCCACTACAATGAGTTGTATGAAACTTTTTCGAACAACAACGTCCATGCCGTCCTGATTTCTGAAACTTGGCTGAAACCTGAACTTTTATCCACCTCTTACTCTCTCCCAGGATTCGTTCTTTTGCGGAATGACCGAGTCGGTAGGAGAGGAGGTGGTGTAGCTATATACCTTCGTGCTGATCTTCCTTTCAAAATTCTCTCTACTTCTTCCTGTAATACTTCGGCTGAGTTTCTTTTTCTAGAGGTCTGTGTCAAAGGAGCTAAAACCGTTCTTGGTGTTATGTATTGTCCGCCCGCACTTGATTACTTCACCGAGTTCGAATCGGTTTTAGAATCTTTAGGTTCGGAGTACGCACATCACATAGTCTTGGGGGATTTTAACACCAATCTCCTTGCCCACAACTCCCATCGATCCCGTAAACTTTTAAATCTGGTCGAGTCAGCTAGTCTGCATGTGCTGCCTCTCCAACCAACTCATCATAACACTGCCGGTGATGATACTTGGCTCGACTTGATCCTCACCTCAAATCCTTCCCTAGTCTCCTCACATGGTCAACTTGACGCTCCTGGTTTTTCCCATCACGACCTTATTTTCCTGTCTTATGTCCTTAAATCTCCTAAACCCAAACCTACGTTCCAGTACAGGCGTGCCTTTGCGCGGATGAATTGTGAGAAGCTTGCACAAGATGCTTCTAATATTGACTGGACACCCCTGGAGGAAGCCACTACAGTTGACGATAAAGTTACGATTTTTAACAATGCTGTAGTTAAGCTGTACGACACCCACGCTCCTATCAGGCGAGTCAAGTTAAAGCGCCCACCTGCGCCGTGGATAAATGTGGGAGTTCGGATGGCGATGCGACGAAGGGACCGCGCGTTTCGGAAGTTTAAAAGGGATCGGTCGGATGATAATTGGACCCTCTTCAAAACTGCTCGCAATCGTTGTAATCAGATGATACGCAACGCTAAACGTCGCCATATTCTTGATAACATCACTTCTGCTTCTCCTGCTGATATCTGGAAATTCCTTGGAACACTAGGTATCGGCAAATCGCGGCATTCAGACCTTCCTAACGCATTTGGCTTGGACGATCTAAATCGGCATTTCTCAACTGTTCCTACCCTTGATAATCCAACCAAATGTCAAACCCTTGACTTCCTTGCTGGTCTGACGCGACCCAATATTACCCCCTTTGCCTTCACCCCAGTCGACCCGGGAGAGATCAAAAAGATTATCCTGTCCATAAAATCCAAAGCCGTTGGTTGTGATAACATCAGTCGACACATGATCGTGACAGCGGTTGATCAGCTCCTTCCAGCAATTTCCCATATAGTTAACTTCTCCCTTTACTCTGGTGTTTTCCCTTCCCTGTGGCGGAAAGCCCATGTTCGACCACTGCCTAAAATCCCTAATCCCACTCTTCTCAGTCACTTTCGTCCAATTTCCATCCTTCCCTTTTTATCCAAAGTACTGGAGGCCTGTGTACATAAACAATTCTCCAACTTCATTCACAAAAACTCCCTCATCAGTCCATTCCAATCCGGGTTCAGGCCCGGGCACAGTACTGTTACTGCTCTCCTTAAAGTGACTGACGATATAAGGCGAGGAATGGAAGACACTAAAGTGACGGTTTTAGTGTTGATCGATTTTTCAAATGCTTTCAATACCGTCAGTCACGAAGTCCTTTTATCCATCCTTTCCTATCGCATGGTCTCTCACGAGGTTCTGGAATGGTTTTCTTCCTATCTTCGGGGGCGTCAGCAATCAGTTCTCGCTGGTGACTCTAGCTCCAGTTGGTGTGATCTTGAAACTGGCGTCCCTCAAGGCGGCATTTTATCTCCACTTTTGTTCTCTATCTTTATAGATCTCATAACTTACGAGCTTCAGTGTGCGTATCATCTTTACGCTGACGACTTACAGCTCTACTGTCAGGCAGGTGTAGACAGCTTATCCGGTGCGATCGAGGAGCTAAATCGGGATTTACGAATAGTCAAAAATTGGTCTGATCGCTTTGGGGTGGCGGTTAACCCAACCAAGTGTCAGGCTATCATTGTAGGGAGCCCCCATAGCCTGAGGAGGTTGAATGGTTCAACGGTGCCACCGGTTACCTTTGATGGCACAGTGATTCCGTTTAGCTCTGACGTCAAGGATCTGGGTTTGCATGTTGACACTTGCCTTGACTGGCGTAAGCAGGTCGCGATTGTGAGCAAGAAGGTTACTGGAACGTTGCGGTCGCTCTATAGGTTGAAAAATATTCTCCCATCACACATTAAGGCAATGCTTGTACAGTCCCTTATCTTCCCCATAATTGACTATGGTGATGTGTGCTACTATGACCTGAATGCAGATCTTCTCAATAAACTTGACCGACTTCTTAATAGCTGCATTCGATTCGTTTTCAATCTTCGCAAGTATGATCATGTATCCGCACATCGAACGCTTTTAAAGTGGTTACCTATCCGGCAGCGCAGAGCGTTGAGGGCTTTGACAACCTTGTTTTCTCTTATTCACAAACCCACTTCTCCTTCTTATCTGACTTCTCTTTTTCAATATTTATGCTCTGCACACAGCAAGAATCTTCGTTCCGAGAATAATCGTCTTCTTCGTTGTCCTTCTCATCGCTCTGGTTTTATAAAGTCTTCTTTCTTTGTCCAGGCGGTCTTCCTTTGGAATGCGCTCCCTCAGAATATCAGGACGGTAACCAATGCGTTCACATTTAAAGTGAAAGCTCGAGAACACATACACAAGAAGTTGGCAGATTCGTCTCAAAATTAAGTTGTTGTAGGGTTTCTTATCTATGTCTCATAACTATTTTTTTATATATATATATATATTGTTGTACCTATGTATGTATATATGTATTTATTCTTATCCTTAGTTTTAAATATTTTCTTTTTTTTTCTGTTATTGCACCTACTGTGTATTGTCTCTGCATCACCCTAAGGTAGACTGGTAGAAAATGCCCAAGGCATTAAGTCCGCCTTTGTACAGTTTTTTACTTGTGCATAAAGTTTTAATAAATAAATAATAAATAAATAAAATATGCAATGGTCGCTGTTGCACCATGAACATGAGGCTACAGGAGCTAGTGCGAATCTTGGGGTTCATTCGATTAATCGAGTCTGGTTTAACCACGCTGGGATCGGTGCAATTCATTCATTCATTCAGCTTTATTATATTAAGTCTTGTATAGATATCCGCTGACACACTAACCACATCCAAACTCACACAAAAATCATAGAGCTCGTTAACCTACTTAACACATATTTTATGACATTATAAAATGTTATGTCGGACTGTGCTCTCCTTTCATAATAATTATTACTTGCTTCTGCCCGCGACTTTGTCCGCGTGAAACTTCTTATTCCCCCGACGTACCCCGTCGTATCGCATCGCGCCCGCCCACGCTAATTTTACTTATTTTTATTGCTGAATGGGCCCGCTCTTGACCTCGATCACGCCTGATGGAAAGCGATGGATAATTTCGTTTTCGCTTCTTCATCATCATTAGCCTATAGCAGTCCATTGCTTGACATACGCCTCTCCTCCTCGCCTCTGTCTCTCTCTTAGCGTTCAGTATAATGTGGCCCCAACGTGCTACGCTCGCGCCGCCGCACAGTGGGCCCATACTGAAAATTTGTGGACTTAGGCAACAAAGTTCCAATATCGATGCGATTTTTTTTTATATGACGTGTTATGATATTCCTAACAACTTTTATTCTTATAAAATTTCGTCTAAAGTTGATAGTTTGTCTTGAAAAAAATTTATTAGTTTTTTTTGTATGGAGCGAATCACGTTTCATTTTTTTTCTTCAATTGTACTAATATGTTGAGTGTGTGGCTGTGAGTATATGATAGCTAGGGTCATTCTCTATCCATGAAAAAAAAATCAGCGCCGGCTATCTGCGGCATCGCGAGTAATCATTCGGTAAAAAAAAAATATTTTGTATGAAATTTTTTGCCATTTAAAATAAATTCAAAGTATATTTTTTGTCTCATTTGGCTGTTTTGACCTTCTTTTTAGTTAAATATATAGTTTTAATAGCGCATAGTTACATATAACTAGTAATTCTGGTAGAGATTTAGTTATTATTGCATGTTATCGGTAGCACCTGCATTGTGATTGATGACTCATTTGTTTGTGCGCTCGGCTAAGCGCATAACTAATGAGTTTTCAAAAATGCTCGTCTCTGATTGGCTGAATAATTTTCACTCACTGTTATGTCCACTACTTGAGTAATTAACACTGACTATAAATATAAAGACATTCATTAAGTCCATCTAGTTTCGCTCTTGTCGCTTATTTGTGAACACAGTGAAATACTTTTATTTTTATATTTACATTAGAACTATGGCTGGATTTTGTACCAACCTAGATCTTTTTGTGAAATTAAGAAGTGGCGGTGATCTGAAAAATCATATGTTTCTATATGAAAGTATCATTTCTGTCTTGACTACCGAAGTTTCTGAAGAAGACAAGAACCGAATCAAGGAGTTCTGTCGACTTTTTTGTGTAAATCTAAATAAAAAGTGGATAGAGTCATGTAGACATCAAAAAACTTTTATGAACCGTGAAAGTAATCGCAAGTGGTTGGAAAAAAACATCAAATGGCCTGTTTGTGACAGTGTTGACCTGAGAAGTGAGATGGGTTTTTCAGACGCAGCCTTATCTGAGCCTGTGGATATAGATTCCCATGTTCCTACTCTTGCAGTATGTACTGAGGAAGCGGGAACATCTACAGAAAAGGAGCACAGAAAACCGTTCGAAGACTTAAGTAATAAGCAAAAAAAAAGACGTTCTACTTCCATAGTAGAGGAAAATTCCGAGGAAGAGTTGCAGCACTGGTACATAACAAAATTGAAAGACAACGGCAAAACGAATCTGGCAAAAGTGGTCGAATACCTTTCCAATAATCCAGATGCGCTATCCGAAGTAGATGAGCGACTATTCAAGAAGCAGAGCTTAAGTACTGTCTCTGAAGATAAGTGTTTAGCTCTTTATACATCACTTGCGCTCTCGAAATGGAAATACTTAGCTCTTCGACAATTTCTGAAAGAAGAAAACTGTGCTGCCTTTCCATCTTATCCAAATCTTGTAAATGCCAAGAAAAGATGTTACCCACCACAAGAGAGTATGGAGATTACTGAAAAAGGAGCTCACATTAAATTGCAAGCGCTATTGGACCACACTGTGAAGAGGATTTTACTAGATATGAATTCTGTTGATAGGTCTCAAAATGAAGAACTCAAGTTAACCTGGAAATGGGGACTTGATGGTTCTTCGTCGCAGAGTAATTATAAACAGAAAACGTCAAACACAGCTACAGAGTTCGATGATTCATCAGTAGTCATGATAAGTATCGTCCCTCTTCGGCTAGTGTCTACTAGCCCATCATCTGGGAATGAAAATATAGTTTGGGAGAACCCCACACCTTGCTCAACTCTTTACTGTCGACCAGTGAAGTTTACTTTCACTTCAGAGACAGCTGATTTTATAAAGTCTGAAGAGTCTGAGATGAAAAAACAAATTGATGAACGAATATCTACACAGTTTGGAAATATTATTGTATCACATGAATTGCATATGACCATGATTGATGGAAAAGTGGCCAATATTATTGCTGAAGTACCATCATTTGCAACGTGTCCCATTTGCTTGGCAAAACCGAGTGAAATGAATAATTTAGACGCTTTGGCTTCCAAACCACTTCGTGAAGAAATTTACAAACAAGGAATTTCTTCACTGCATATGAAGATTCGGTGTATGGAATGTCTTCTCCATATATCTTATAATCTGGATTTTCAGCGATGGACTGCTCGAGGCGAACATAAGGCTTTGAAACAAGCTAAAAAAAATACCACGCAACAAGAATTTCGTGAGCAAACTGGAATGCTGATTGATATAGTCAAACAGGTATGTATTTAATTTTCGCTCTTTTTATGTTGTTTGTGTATTATATCTCTATATATTGTATATTACAGTATTGTTTTCCCATTTTAGGGTTTTGGAACTACAAATGACGGTAATACTGCGAGGCGCTTTTTCCAAGATTACAAAAGATCTTCCAGAATAACGGGAATTGACGAAAATCTGATTTTCAGATTTTCCGTTATTCTACAAGCCATATCATCAGGCAAAAACATTGACTGTGAAAAATTTAGAAGGTACTGTAGAGAAACAGCTGATGTGTACGTGCAACACTATTCGTGGTACTACATGCCAGTTAGTGTACATAAACTTCTAATGCACGGTGCAGACATCTGTAACCACTTTGGTGTTTTGCCAATCGGTAAGTAAAAAATAAATATAGTATGATGTATTATATTTGACTCGATTGCGTTTTGAAATTAAAATGTACATAACTTATTCGTTATAAGTACCTTATCTGAAGAAGCTTCGGAAGCCCGTAATAAGGACTTCAGAAACGTCAGGGAGAGGCACACTCGGAAAACAGGGAGAATAGCAACAAACGAAGACATCCTTCATGGACTTCTAATAAGCTCTGATCCCCACATATCCTACATAAGGCCTAAAATAACGAAGAAGGTTCATAATGAGTTGTTGCCTGAAGCAATTCAGTTGTTACAGACTACTGAGCCTCCCTGTGGCAGTGAGATTATGGAGGAAGAAGAATGCCTCATAACAGAGTCCGAAAATTTGCCAGACCCACTAGCACTTCTGGAACAAGAAATAATGTGATCCGGCTCTAGATTATTCCCACAAAAGCCCATCAGGGCTAGGAATATGACAAACAGCCCTTTTCAGGGCTACAATTACTTCACAGTTTCATATTGGTCATACGTACGATAACTTATACTATAATATACATACGCTTGATTATGTAGGTAATTATCAATGACTTGCCCGTACAGATTTAAATTATTTCACCTATCATTAACAAAATTAGTATAACCTGAAACTTATTACGATATTTATTCAACATTAGATAACGTGCAGTTAAAAAAATAACACAGCCAATCAGAGACGAGCATTTTTGAAAACTCATTAGTTATGCGCTTAGCCGAGCGCACAAACAAATGAGTCATCAATCACAATGCAGGTGCTACCGATAACATGCAATAATAACTAAATCTCTACCAGAATTACTAGTTATATGTAATTATGCGCTATTAAAACTATATATTTAACTAAAAAGAAGGTCAAAACAGCCAAATGAGACAAAAAATATACTTTGAATTTATTTTAAATGGCAAAAAATTTCATACAAAATAATTTTTTTTTACCGAATGATTACTCGCGATGCCGCAGATAGCCGGCGCTGATTTTTTTTTCATGGATAGAGAATGACCCTAGCTATCATATGCTCACCGCCACACACTCAACATATTAGTACAATTGAAGAAAAAAAATGAAACGTGATTCGCTCCATACAAAAAAAACTAATAAATTTTTTTCAAGACAAACTATCAACTTTAGACGAAATTTTATAAGAATAAAAGTTGTTAGGAATATCATAACACGTCATATAAAAAAAAATCGCATCGATATTGGAACTTTGTTGCCTAAGTCTACAAATTTTCAGTATGGGCCCACTGTGCGCCGCGCTGACCCGAAAGAAAGTTTATCTACGGAAATTTAAACATGGTCGCGTTTTGAAACGGGTTTTTGTTGTAATAATGACCTACACGGACATATGGGCGTGTGACTTGCTTGTCTAGACGTGTTTGTGTGAACATAGTACATAAATAGTGTGGGGGAAAATGGAGAGATGCCACAGATATAGATATGCGCCTGCCAGACTATGCTCCTTGCGCTGCTCATCGCTATGCTCCTCGCGCTGCCGTGATTTGCCGCGATGTTGCCCTCTCTGCCCACACACTGCTCTACTCGCGCAATTAATCGCGACGCTCCTCACCTGTCATTTGCCTTGGTGAGACAATGGACGTTGAAACGGTGGCAGCGTGCGCGCTATGCATTTTTAGTATAGCTAATTATATTAATGTAGTAAAAAGAAATATACATCGTCGTCGTCGTCCTCGCCAACGGAGATGGTGGATCACATCTAATCTCATTTGACCATTCCACGCTTGGCGACGACATAATTTCCAATTTTGCATACGCGTGCGTCTTGCGCGAGCGCTCGATGCGGACTGCGACCGCGCGATTATGTGGCCAGCCACTCGCACTCGTATTGCCGGTCCTTTGACTCGCGCGCAAAAACCGACAAAATAGGGATCAGTGGGCAGGACGAGGAGCATGACGTATGGCATGACGAGTAATGTTGCCACACTATGTCTCTGCCTCCTTTCCTCGTTACTTCCCATGCCACTCGTCGAGTGTGTGGCAGGCGCAATAGACCTCAGTGGCGTGCATTGCATTTAGGCATATTAGCAGTCCCTACCTCGATATATCAACATAAGCCTGTCAATTACATTTTAGTGTGTGCCCCACAATTAAGAAACTCACTAAATTATCATACCTCACAAAAAACAAAATCTTCATACAAACACGCGCGGCAGTAGGCAGTCGCCAGACGGCCTACTCGGCTCCCGTACTATTCGCACATTGTCATTGGTCTTTACTCGTTCAAGTTAATACGACAAAATTAAAAATACGAACGTCTCACGCGTAATACTATGACGTTCGACCTTCGCAATTTATCACCCTCATGCTTACTCAAATAACCACACTTTTGACCTCACTTTTTTTTCTGATTAGTGACCGCGTTTGTTTAGACTAGACCCGGCCTAGTGCCTACCTATTCTGAAAACCAATGCACGCCACTGATAGACCTAGATAGCGCAAGTATTACGATCTGTATGAAAACCAAGCGTGCCATTTTTTGACTATCTAACATCACAAGCACTATTTAGTGATGGGAAAATCAAATCGATTCAAAGACGCCGCCGCATGCGGCACCCGTTTTGCTTCACCCCTGGGGCCCAGCGCCAGCGCTCACGCTCACCCATCGTTCTAGGATATGCCGGTTTCCTCACGATGTTTTGAGAGCAGTGGCAACTAAATAATTTACACAAAGTGCCTGCTTGGGCTCGAACCCATAACCTATAACTCGTAAGTTGCGGCCGTTATTATTGGGCCACCACTGCTTTGATTTTATGAATACACTAGCTGCGCCCCGCGGTTTCACCCGCATAAGTGTCGATCCCGTGGGAATATCGGGATAAAAACTATCCTATGTCCTTTTCCGGGACCCAAACTATCTCTATACCAAACATCCAAATCGGTTCAGTGGTTTAGGCGTGAAGAAGTAGCAAACATATAAACACACACACACACACTCACAAACTTTCGCCTTTATAATATTAGTGTGATGCCTGCAATTGTCCCACTGCAGGGCAAAAGCCTCTGCTAATAGGTAAAGGCTGTCATCATTTTCATGATAGCCGTCATTACGGCTATTAAGTCTGGCCACCGCTCTACCGATCCGTTTCGTAGCTACATTGCCAATTTGCCACAGACAAAGTCACAACTTATGACAGTACAACCTTTTTTAGTGTTCCGTACCTCAAAAGGTAAAACGAAACCCTTATAAGATCACTTCGTTGTCCGTCTATCAGGACCCTTTTTCTCAGGAACGCGTCGAGTTAGCAAGTTGAAATTAATATCAAATACTCAGGGCTGTAATCCCTTGAAGCATTGAAAAAATCAAACTTCTAAGTCGACGCAATCAAAAGATACGGGCGTTTATATCGCATATTTTGTTTGACACTCGCAGGAATTAAAACATATAGGGTACTTCCCGTGAATTAGATTCATGAAATTTGGCAAGAAGCAATGTCATTTAGCACAAGTAAAGAAAAAATTTCGAAAACCGTAAATTTGTAGTTACATACCTACAAATTTGAACAGAACCCTCGTTGACCGGTTTTTTTTTTCGATTCGTTTAGTGGTGCTAAGCGTCTCTAACTCCTTGACATCAAACACCACTTAAAAACAATACACTTTTTTTCTAATTCGGTTAACTGTACACCGATAAGCGTCGTTAAACCTCTCGGATGTTATCTCGCAGATACTGCCAAGTGCCTAACGTAGTTAGCGAGATGATAACACTCGAGTGGCTGAGGTAGATTAAAGGCAATTGTTTGTAGTAAGTACTTTAAGAGTCTTGCAGACTCTAATGTGACGCGTAGGCCACGGGGGGATTAAATCAAAATCCTTTTGTAGTTTACTAGGATATATGTTTATGAGTCTTTTTATCATATTATAATAATTATCGACTTATATATTGGACGTCAAACCTACGACTCCTATATGACACATGCTTGAATGTTTGAATGGAACATACTTCAAATATAACCAGCGGTCTGACCCGCAAGGAGGTCAGAATCTCTCAAAGAGGTCTCTACAGTACTTTAAAGTAGTTCGTTTAGATTTTTTTTTGAGGTTTTTGAAAGACAGGAGATATGAGATATGTAATAGACTTTTTCCGTCTGGCTACAAAATCTTATTACAAAAAAAAAAAAAATGCTTAAGTACTGGTGCAAACCAAGACTGAAAGTCTTCGATCAATATCGAAGATCTCATTACTCAATATCATCTAAGGAATATATCTTCAAAATTCCATGTTTCTATTATCAGTGGTTAGCTATGGCTAGGCATACATTTTCCGTCAACCAGTCGAAGATAACTGCATTAGTCAGCAAGTGCTTTCATCCACAACTCCTTTCATCATCATAATCAGCCTATAAATGTTCCCACTGCTGGGACGCAGGCCCCCTCTCTGTGAGAGGGACGGGCCGAAATCCACCACGCGGGCCCAGTGCGGGGTGCCACAACTCCTTTACCAAATATCTTTCTTTTGCTGTGCCCGACAGGGTCCATGATTGTTTCTTTTGGCAAATATTTACCACCTAAGCCTACATTGTGGAATGCCATAAAAAATTGAGTATTGAGTACTTAACAGCATTCTTTCTTTGTTTCCAGGGCTCCCCACACGGTTCGGTGATGTCGTGTCAGTCGCTCGCCGCTCGCGCGTTCTCCGAGCCCGATAAGGACATGACGCACTGCAGTGGCTTCCACAGGTAAGACCTTTATGATAACCCAGGAATATTGGCTTTAGTTAAAAACCACGAAGCGTATAAGTAATAACCGGCAATCGTCTTGAACAATGGCGCCGACTGCGCAGGTCCCCTCAGGATGTGCGGTCGTGGGATTGGGTGAATGCTTACGCGAATCCCGCACCCCCGGCCATAGGTAGAGGTGGAACACCGCGGTGGTTTTAGCCGGTAAGAGTCCGGCATGCCCCTCTGTCACCCCCACGATAGAGGAAGTCCACGAGGAGAGCGAGAAAAAAAAAAGTACCTGGTACTTTTTGACAGGCCTACGCTCTGTCCTCCCATACCTACTGTAATTTGAAAACATTGTAAAAGCCAATTATTTTTAAAAGAGTAACCGTGGAGTCTCTTGACGGCTCTTCTCCATAGGAAACGACCAATTGGAACCGTGTAGGTTTTTGTGAAATAAAATATTTTGATTTTTTGATCTTGTATCTAACTCCCAAATTCCCAATGTTATGTGTTTCCAGATCAGTGCGGTTCAGTTCGGACTCTCGGAGCTCCACCAGAACCTCCAATGATCCGGAGACCAAGAGGGAGACACCTGGTAAGGCCACTTTTTTTTTAAATTTACAGTTCGTCCTAATTTTTTTTTAATTAGAGCTAAGTAATAACAGCCGCACGGGTTGATCGATCAGCTTAAGCTACGCTTGCCGCGGTTGGCCCGTGGATGGGTGACCATCTCCACATACCATGATACCAAGACCCCTCCGTGCCTCAGAAAGCACTAAGCCGTTGGTCCCGGATGTAATTCGTGGATCTTTGACAGTCGTTACGGGTCGTTAGTAGCCCGAAAGTCTGACAACCAGTCTTACCAAGGGGTATCGTATTACCCAGTAACCGGGTTGTGGAGGTCAGATAGGCAGTCGCTCCATGTAAAACACTGGTATTCAGATGAATCTGGTTAGACCCGACCACAACATAGTTAGGAAAAGGCTAGGCAGATGATGAGTTCGTTTTATTTTGTCTCCCGGCCGAGCATGTTTGAATTCAAAGGAGATGTATGAATGTTGAGCAGTGGTGGCCCAGTGGCAACAGCCGCGACATACGAGTTGCGGGTCATAGGCAGTCACACCCAGACAGGCGCTTTACTTTGTGTAAATTATTTCATCACCACTGCTCTCAAAACGGTGAAGGAAAACATCGTGAGGAAACCGGCATGTCCTAGAATAAAAAATTCGAAGACGTGACATCTACCAACCCCCACTGAGCCCGCGTAGTGGATTACGGCCCACTCCCTCTCAAAGAGAGGAGGCCTGTGTCCCAGCAGTGGGAACATTATAGGCTGTTATAATGTATGAATGTTTTGGAAGTTTAAAACGAAGCTTAAAGTTATCTAATACTAGCTTCAGCCCGCGACTTCGTTCGCGTGAAACTTCTTGTTTCCCCCGAGCCACCCCGTCGTATCGCATCACCCGCCCGCGCTATCACTTAACGTTCTTTTTGACTTTTTTTTCTTTTTGCTCGGCTCCTAAGGGTCATAGCGTGATGTTAAATAGCCTATAGCCTTCCTCAAGAATTGCGCTATCAAATGCAAGAAGAATTTTTCAAATCCGACTGGTAGTTCCAGAGATTACCCCCTACATACAAACTTACAAACATACAAACTTACAAACTTTACCTCTTTATAATATTAGTATAGATGAACTTTCCTATAATTCCAGGCTCGATATCCCTGACGGCGCTGACGGTAACCCCTGTGACGTCACAGGGCTCGGCTATGAGCCAATCAGCGCCCTCCGCGTCAGCCACATACGATGTCGACGACACGGTAAGACTTTCTGACTATTAACTCTTGATGGATGTAATGCCCCTATCTAACAGAAGTACAGACGCCAGCACATCAAGCTACTACAATCTGTCAAATTTCTTTAGAAAAATTTCATTAGGAAAGCGATGGATGAGGTCTATGATGGATCGAGCGCGCCCAGAAGATGCCTAAGGCACTGGAACTCCCACACATCGACGAAACACAGCAGGCTGTTTGGCGCCGGACTGCGGTGGGAGGGTGGTCGCAAACCAGGCGGGCGTTAGCCCTACCACCGCAAGGGAAGAATTAGCCAGTCAAATAAGGTGTTGGGCACAAATATAGATACACCTAGATAACGCAAGAGCAACTGCTTCGCGTGCCAAAAATCGCACCAGCTTACGTTCGAAAATCGTAAGGCGCCACTTTCGCGCTCAGTCCTGCGTACTGTTGGCTGGGTGAGCGTGAGCGAGAGCGCGAGCTTGTGACGTCATAGTAGGTAGTCAAAAAGTGGCACGCTTAGTTTTCATACAGTTCGTGATACTTGCGTTATCTAGGTATATCTATATGTGTGGTGTTTGGTGTGACTGTCCAGGATGCGCCGAGCGCTCGGTTCAGTTGAGTAACTGACGGAACAAACTGCGCTACACGAGGAGGCTTCTTCATGCATCCTCAAAACCCTGTCTCAGGTTGTCTTAGGTATATAATAAACCACATTTTATTGTGCAAAGAACGGCTGCCTAATGTAAATATACAGTTCATATGCTTCCAGCCCGTGCCGCCGGTACCGTCCTGCCGTTTCCCTAAACTCGAAGAATGCGCGCATTTCCACTACGAACGGGTGTCGCTCGGCGGGCTGAGCATAGAGACTGTACGATGCGAGGACAAGTGCCAGGACTCGATGGAAGAAGGTGAGAAAGAAGGTAATTACATTGGTTTATATACTGGCTTATTTTGGTTCAAAAGGCTTTTACACAATGGCCCATGTGCCCCTTTACACAGTGGCCCATGCTGGCCCATGTTGTCCCTATACATAGCGGCTCATGGCCCATGTGCCCCTTTACACAGTGGCCCATGCTGGCCCATGTTGTCCACACAGTGGCTCAAGTTATCCCACGTTTAACTGCACATTGTGCCATCCAAGCTGCTTAGTATCCCTCTGTGAAAAAAAAAATACATATAACTGAATACATAAATGACGCAATAAAATGAAAAATAAATCACTTCAAGTAAAACTTTTTACAAAAAAAAAAATAACCAACTTCAAAAAACCATAACAATGACCAATAAGTTTAGTTCGGAAGTCGGTGAAAGAAAAACACAGGTGTCAGTTTTTTTTTTTGTACTTAAAAAGTCTTGTTTTTTCAATTTTTAGTAGTGGTAGGTACCGTTAAAAAAATAACACCGCAGAATGGTTTACCTTGGCTTACAAGCCCTCTACACAGAGGCCCATGTTTTAAATAATTTCTTTAATCTTTCCAGGTTGGATATGCCTCAAGGTCCGTTCACACGTGAACTCGGCGTGCGACGAGAGTGCCGAGAGTCGAGCGTTAAGCAGCAGTTGGACTGAAGCCAGCGACGTGCGCGAATGGACGCTAACCAGGAATAGGGATAATCTGCTGCAACTCGACGATATGCTGCATAGGTAAGAAGTTCTACACCACAGATATACAGGGTATTACGGAAAGGGTATATCAATACAAACGGGTTGAAGAGTGTATCTGGTCTAGAATCTCTGTACAAAATTTCAGCTCAAAAGCATTAACTTTGAAAATGCTTAATATTTTTTTTTTTTATTTCGACATCACGGCGCTGCACTGGCGCGCGGCGGCGTGATGTGCGTGTACTAGGCGCACAGACACACTACAGATAATGGATAATGACCCTCGTAGTGCGGTGACACGTTTGTTATGATTTTAATTTAATATACTATCGAAATAAAAAAATATTAAGCATTTTCAAAGTTACTGCTTTTGAGCTGAAATTTTGTACAGAGATTCTAGACCAGATACACTCTTCAACCCGTTTGTATTGATATACCCTTTCTGTAACATCCTGTAGACAGACCTAGATAACGCAAGTATCACGAACTGTATGAAAACTAAGCGTGCCACTTTTTGACTACCTACTATGACGTCACAAGCTCGCGCTCTCTCGCTCACGCTCACCCAGCCAGCAGTACGCAGGACTGAGCGCGAAAGAGGCGGCTTATGATTTTCGAACGTAAGCTGGTGCGATTTTTGGCACGCGAAGTAGTTACTCTTGCGTTATCTAGGTGTATCTATATCTGTGTTCTATACACAGTGGGTCAAGCTAGCCAAACTCTTATACACAATGGCCCAAGAGCCACTTTACACAGTGGCCAATGCAGGCCCAATTCATCATAATAAGCCTGTAATGTTCCCACTGCTGGGACACAGGCCTCCTCTCAGTGAGAGGGAGTGGGCCGTTATACACCACGCGGGCCCAGTGAGGGTTGGTGGATGTCACATGTCTTCGAATTTTTGGTACTAGTACATGCCGGTTTCCTCACGATATTTTCCATCACCGTTTTGAGAGCAATGGTGATGAAATAATTTACACAAAGTGCCTGTCTGGGTTCGAATCTAATACCTACGACTCCTAAGTCGTGTCCGTTACCACTGGGCCACCACTGCTTTCCACCACGGCTCTGCACCACTGCTCAGGCCCAATTGCCTGTCTAAAATGCTAGCGCTAAGTAGCAGTTGGACGGAAGCCAATGATGTTCGCGAGTGGACGGTAACTCGACGATAATATGCTGCATAAGTGAGAAGTGAACACACAATAGTTTAGGAGAACATCTAGGTGCGCAGAGAGCTCTGAAGTTCGAGCGAGTGGACGTGATGGAAGGGGTCCACAGTGGCCCATGCTGGCCAAACTCCCCCTGTACACACTGGCCCATGCTGGCCGGTCAATATTAAAGTGAAATAATACTGGCACGGATCACCATTTTTCTGTATTTCAATCTCTTTCTGTCACTTGGAGGCTTTCATTCTTTTATTTAGAGAAGTCTGCTCGCAAGCACTCAACCGCAGTGAAACCGCGTTTACGTGCGAATACATTTCTCGCTCTAGCAAATGACGTCTGTTTAGTGAGTGCAAATATTGCCCCATTTCATTACCCCCTAAACTGAGGAAAAACCACTACGAACTGACACCGAGTCCTTTTGGTGAGGTAAAAATCCTGGTGGTTTTAGTGAGGTAAAAATCCCGCACTCCCCGACCTTGCCCACCGAAGGACGGGTGCCTTTTGAAGGTCTTACACCGACAAAAAAAAAGTACTTACTAGGGCTTCCAACACCGGTATCCCCGTATTGGCTAATACCGGTATTGAAAGCCCTATTACTTACTGAGTCCTACAACAAGTCTCTGTGTTTGTAACGAATTCATTAAAAAAAAACCTTAATAAATTCACTAACATCTGTATTTAATTTGCTTTGCAGATGCATATACGATCGAAAAGTATCCGGCCTCCCGAATCTCCGCGAGAAGATCCCACCGGCCCTTAATCGCTCAGAATCGGAATACCAGCGTCTTATATCAGACTACGTGCACCATTTGTCCATAATAGCCGACGACTCTATCAACTGCGGGCCCGTGCTTAACTGGCTCCAGATGGACAACAAAGGTAAGAAAAATTAAAAAAACAGTGGCCCATGTTGGCTCACCTGCCCCTATACACAGTGGCCTATGTTGGCCCACGTGCCCCTATACACGGTGGCCCATGTGCCCCTATACACAGTGGCCCATGTTGGCCCTTGTGCCCCTATACCAGTGGCCCATGTTGGCCTACGTGCCCCTATACACAGTGGCCCATGTTGGCTCACCTGTCTCTATACACAGTGGCCCATGTTGGCCCACGTGCTCCTATACACAGTGGCCCATGTTGGTTCACGTGCCCTTATACACAGTGGCCCATGTTGGCCCACGTGCCTCTATACACAGTTGCCCATGTTGCCTTTTTTTTTTTGGGTGGGAAATTATCAAGTAAAACTTCTCCCGTTCTTCCGTTCTTGTGTCAGACTTTTACTGACTAAAACCCACCCGTGTTCCTTCAGTTGCCTGCGCCAGGGACCACGGTAACTCTTTCGAACAACCCGCGACCCCGGCAGGCATCGGCCCCAGCGGACCCCGTCAGTTACTGCTGACATCTCTTTGCATTAAAAAATTATTGAATGAAGTAATTTTCTTTCTTGCTAACGTAGCATTCTTCATTGTTTAACAGGTCATAAACTGCTGGTAGCGAATGAAGACTCGTCATCAATCAACACTCCGGCCGTAGCAGCCGCATATTCTGTCAGGAAATACGTGTCACAGGTATATTATAATTATTTGTTAAGGTGAATGCGCAGTTGTAGCCCGTGAAATTCAATTTTTCTTACGTTTTTTGCAATTTTCTGGTCAGTGTCAGGTTGTATCTTGATCAAAATATGATTGATTGTGTTTGTGTTTTGTTTTCACTTCTGTCGGCAGTCCCGGAGTGCTACTGTTTTTTTTTTATTTCATTTCATTTATTCAAAAACAATTTATGTTGTGTCTGAATGTGTTACATAAAAAAAAATAGTCAAATATAAGTACAAAAAAAAAATACACTAAGTATCTCAAAAATTCAAATCATTTACCTAAAATGTTTAAACGTGTCGTGTCTTACCAAAACTTCATCAAACGTCAGAAATTAAAATTAAAATCATATTACATAAAATCCATTAAGAAAAACTTATTGTGTAAATGTAAACGATAAAGTCATGTTGTTTTCTTGTGGAGGTAGTATCAAAGATTGGGAGATTCACGATGATCCTTGTTTACAGCCTGCTGAGTCAATATTTCAATTTATTTTTCTTTTTATCAGGCACGAGACGAAATTAGTTTCGAAGTAGGCGACATGATATCGATCATCGATATGCCTGGTAAGTTTTACTTTAACAATGTAGTAGCAATAGTGAACAGTTATTGTTATTGCCCGTAGATTTGCCAAACTTAAGTGGCAGTGGGCAGGGCACATTGCTCACAGAACAGATGGCCGATGGGGCCGAAAGGTTCTGGAGTGGCGACCGCGTACTGGAAGGCGTAGCGTTGGAAGGCCTCCCACAAGGTGGACCGACGACCTTGTGAAGGCCGCAGGAACTCGTTGGATGCGAGAAGCACAGAACCGGTCGAAGTGGAGGTGCTTGGAAGAGGCCTATGTCCAGGAGTGGACGTCTTTCGGCTGAAATGATGTTGATGATGACTGTTATTTACATTACATTCTAAACTAAATGATTAATTAGTCATTCTTTCTTGAAAATCTATACTAATAATAAAACTGATGAGTTTGTTTGAACGCGCTAATCTCTGAAACTACCAGTCGGATTTGAAAAATCTTTTTGCATTTGATAGCCCAATTCTTGAGGAAGGCTATCTGCTATTTAGCATCACGCTGAGACTCTTAGGAGCCGAGCGAAAAGTAAGAAAGAACACTAAGCTAAAACTAAGTGATGAGACCGGGTGGGTCGGGAGAACAAAAAAAATTTTCGCAGGCGGAGTCGCCGGAGGAAGCTAGTCATTTATAAAGGTAAAAACCTTTATAAATGACTAGCTTCCGCCGGCGACTGCTTTGTCATATTCAGTGATCGGAATAGACTGAGTATATTTACCTAAACTTCGGAGAACAGAGACAGAAAGTGGAGACTTCCTTACGACGACATTTTTTTTCCCGGAATTCGGGAAAAATCTTAAATGAATTGAAAATAAGCTTTATTTAAGATGGGTAAAGGCTATTTTTAACTAAACTTGCAATTACCAAATTTTCGGGGTTTTCACGTAAAATCCCGAAATAAATAGTCTAATTTTAATTCATGTATTCGAATTACATGTAATGTATGATACAAGGTTAGTTTAAGGATCGTAAATATAATTCGAATACATGAGCATTTAAGGCCCTGTCCATACTTGATATATTTTTTTGGCATATCAATGACTCAAACGATCGCGTATTATTTTGCGTCCAAACAAGCGATAAATAACACAAGGCGGTTCCATACAACGGAGATATAATACGAAAATTATACAAGTGTGGGTAAGGTCTAAAGCGCTTATTATACTATCAGATTTTAAGGAAGGCTAACTAGGAAGTGTGATAGGAAGCTAGTGATCACTTTCTTATTCATATTAGCCTGTGACGTCCCACTGCAGGGCAAAGGCCTCCCTACTCTCTCATGAGAGAGTAGGGGTTTAGACAAATTAACCCACCGCGCTTGTCTAGTGCGAGTTGGTGGGTGTACAGTGGACCGCCTGACTGGGTCCGTGGGCGCCGCCTTTGACGTGCTAGATGTTCATCAGCCGCCGCCCTGAGTTGATATCCTGCACTAATATCGACTGTTCCATCCGAGCCTATTTGGGTGTATTTATCCCATAGCCTACAGGTGGCGTTCTACATTTAGTTCAATACTAAATGCACGACAGTTTAGTCATATTGAGGACTATAGTGATCACACTACACTAAATTGGATTCTTAGTGTAGTGTGATCACTAGCTTCCTACTTCCTAGTTAGATTGTTCCTAGTTAGCCTTCCTTAAAATCGGATAGTTAGTAAACTGTTACACTTATGTTGTACTAATTATACGTGTGTATTAATGGCGCCAAGCTCTGTCAGGTCCGGCGGAGTCGCTGTGGTGGCGAGGCAAGCGCGGCTTCCGCGTCGGGTTCTTCCCGCACCACTGCGTCGCCGTCATCGGCGACAAGGTGCCGCGACACATGACGCAGCCGCCGCCTATTGTGGGGTAAGTTATTTATTTCCTTCGGAAGACTTACAGCTAAACAAAACAGAATAAAAAGTTGAAAATGTGACTGACAGCCAATTACAAGTCTTCACATATAATCAGAATAATTATCCATACTAATATTATAAATTCGAAAGTAACTCTGTCTGTCTATCTTTCTGTCTGTCTGTCTGTATGTTACCTTTTCACACCTAAACCACTGAACCGATTTAAATGAAATTTGGTATAGAGATAGTTTGAGTCCCGGGAAAGGACATAGGATAGTTTTCATCCCGATATTCCCACGGGATCGACACATACGCGGGTGAAACCGCGTGGCGCAGCTAGTAATAAAATATATCTGTGAACAACACAGTACTGCCAATAAAAACAATAAACCGCCAAAGCCAAAACTATACATTAATACTATATACCCACAACAATACAATATAGGTAATGCCAAACATAGCTACTAATAAATCCGATAATTATGTCAAACTATTTCAATATTTTCCAAATGTGTTATCACTAGAGATCGGATATTCGGATGCATATTTACCTAAAGTGAATTTTTAGCTATGAAAGTATGGGAGCGGCTTCTTAAAATATTTTTTCTGTAAAAATTCCCGGGATAGCAGGAACACCGGGAATGCATAACTAGTCGGGTGTATAGTATGGAAGGAAGGAACTACATAAATAAAATTATTCTAAATATATGTAGTCCGATATCTTATCTTGACGTTGTTTGCTATTGCATTTTAGTATCTACCTAGCTACTTTACAATATTAGGTAGGTAAATATGCATCCAATTTTATATTCAGAAAAAAATAAAAAATTCCGGAATCGCGGGATTTGTACAATCGATACAAAAGCTCATTCCATCCGAATATCCGATCTCTAGTTATCACTATCAGAAACAGTCCAATTTACATCCTGAACTTATGCTCTAGTTAAAACAACTTTTCTCTTCGATAAATGGGTGAACTTTTATAAACGATTGAGGCTTTTACATGTAAAATAATAAGTACAGACGCCAGCACATCAAGCTACTACAATCTGTCATTTTTTTTTTTATAGATCTTCAACTTTATCGCTAAGACATAAGGCTAAAAGTAGATTGGGAAAATTTGACAGTTTCGGGTAGCTTGATGTGCTGGCGTCTGTACAACAAAATTGAAAAAAAAAAAAACATATATTTCGTTATAACTCATCATGACAAAGCCACTAAAACACTAAAATAAGAAGGGGATAGAATCAGGCTAAAATATGTATTGACAACTCATTTTGTTTTGATAAGTTCGATGCACTTACTGTTTTAGGTATTTTCATGATCTTCACAGACATTTTATTCATAGAATCTATACATATAAAATACAATGTCCTGACTGACCATGCGCGGTCCGAGGGGGGGGGTCGTGGGGGTCATGACCCCCCCCAAAATCATTCAAGCTATCGAGTCTGAATGATTTACTTGCCTTACTAACTTAAAACTGTACTTGAGCCACGAAAACCCCGATTGGCATGGCTTGGCATATCCAAAAACGCCTAAAACAAAAGCCTGTTATAAAAATATAGAATCCAGGATTCAAGAGCGAGCGAAGCAAACTCGGGATACTGGGCACCCCGCTCGTACGTAGGTAAGGTTGAAAGGCTTAGGTAAGGCCAGATTCCAAAACTTAAGCTACTGTAAAACGAGTTTAAGCTTTTCGTCATAATTCGATAAAATAAGTTCTCTTTTTGTATGATGGGAAAAGAAAACAGACTATTCAACGTGGGGTGCTAAAATTTATGTGCGTGTGGATTGAGAGATCATTTCGAAAAACTCTTCCAATCCCAACCAAATTATAAAAGTACAACAATTTCTGATGTATCTACCTTCTACCTATAAGTTTTGGTTTATAAATATAGTTCAAAATAATGATCTCTCAGTTGGGACGATCGACAAAAAACAAGATTTTCATTTTCTCTTGAACCAGTAAGATTTCAATCACGATTTTTGTTTCACAAATTTTCCCAGAAGCATAATTTGCAATAAACATGATAATTATTCATACTTTTTCAGTATTAGGTCGTGTTTTACAAGATCACTCAATTGAAAATTGTCCACTCTGAGTGATCCATATAAACCGTTATATATCTTAGACGTGGCTTTGAAACGAATCGAAATTTTGTTTAGCAGCTTTCACAAATCCTTCACAATTAATTAAAATGCAAATTATAAACACATAGGCAGTATATTCTTGGATACGCGTTATGGCTTTTTCTTCAGTTGTCCAGATTGAGAGATCCAGTTAATGAGTTCTAACTTTCTTTGTTTAGGTTTCACAAATTTATACCTTACCATGAAGTTTTCACAATTATTTCCTAAATCCTCTTATAATTTGGTTGGGATTGTGGAAGAGTTTTTCGAAAAGATCTCTCAATCCACACACACATTCAGGCTCGCTACGCTCGTTCTTGCAATTTACATTGGTTATTAAGCTTTTCTTCAAAAGTCGACAAAGCAAGTTATTCCTAGTCACTTCCTTTTGGAATCATCGAAAGAAAATCGAACCTATCCAAAAGTGTGCAAAAATTTTCGAGCTCGCTTCGCTCGCTCTTGCATTTTACATTCTGATAACTGCTTGAGCTTGCCTACATAAGTCGACAATGTAACTCCTATTTCTACTTGAAAATATAAAACAAAACCTAATCAAACAGAGGCGGGTTGTTAAAATTTTCGAGCTCGCTTCGCTCGCTCTCCCCACCCTGCACAATCTGCCGTTCTAATACATACGACCAATTTGGCAGCATTTAAGTAACACCCCCCTATGTAAAAGCTGCGTCCCTGAATAGCATAAGTAATGTGGAGCTGAAGATGAACCTTAACATATCATCACGCCTTTAATCTCCAAAGGGTTGGGCAGGGGTGTACCTACATATAGTACTTACACCCACATTTCGCCAGTTATTAAGTGAAATGTCATAGAGGGCGAGCCTACTGCCGCCAACCGGGCACAAATCCAGACTCCAGACTGCTTCTTAGAAATTTCTGATGGAAAAGCCCTTTAACACTTTACCCGACCTAGGAATCGAACCCAGCTAGGACCTCATGCTCAGCAGTAACGCTTGCGACCACTAGATCAACGATGAGATGTACCTCCCTTAAAATATTACTCGGCACCCACGATGACCCCCCCCAAAGTCTTGGGCTGCGACCGCGCCTGTGACTGACTGACGGATATATCACCGCACAGCCTAAACCGCTGGTCCAAGAGACATGAAATTTGGAGGGTGCGTACTTTGTGAAGAGTAGGTGTCCACTAAGAAAGGGTTTTTCGAAATTCCACCCCTAAGAGGGTGAATGGGAGGAGGGTGAAATTTCATGCGAAAGTGTGTCTGTTCTGTCTGTCTGTTACCTCTTCACGCTTAAACAGCTGAACCGATTTAGATGAAATTTGGTATAGGGATAGTTTGAGCCCCGGGAAAGGACATAGGATAGTTTTCATCCCGATATTCCCACGGGATCTACACATACGCGGGTGAAACCGCGTGGCACTGCTTGTCACTTATAAAATCTTTCTCTCCTCCAACAGCTCCGTAGCAGTAGCACCAATCAAGCCAGTTCTGCGCAAACACGGCAAGCTGATCTCCCTATTCCGAAGCTTCATACTGTCTCGACCTTCCCGAAGAAGTCTGAAGCAGCAAGGCATACTGAGGGAGCGGGTATTCGGTTGCGACCTCGGAGAACATCTGCTGAACTGTGGCCACGAAGGTGGGTGCTGTTAGTATTATTTCTGTCTTTATTTTCTTGCTTTTCAGTTTTTTTATTTAACAAAAAAAAAAAAGTTTTTTTGGTTGTAATTTGTGAAAAAAAAAAGTCGTAATTTAAAAAAAAATGGGCCGTTTACACAATGGCCGGCCATCATGGGCATCCACGAGCAATCTCTGCTAGGCTCAAAAAAAGTTAAAATCAGCTATTTCACGTGTCCATTTGCCATTTTGAGTGCTGTAAATATTATGATTGAAAAAAAAAATTGTAAGTACTTTTGAATGAGTCGTAACATCAAAAGTATCAGGATTACAGAAAATGTAACAAAGTCTGTTGTTTGAGGTCATTAGTCTGGTAAGTTTCTCTTTAAATGTACAGACGCTAACACATCAAGCTACCCGAAACTGTAAAATTTTCCCAATTAACCTCGCCGTGAACCTACTGCAACAACTTATACTGCAACGATAAATTTGAAAATCTATTAACGAAATTTGACAGAGTGTAGTAGCTTGATGTGCTGGCGTCATTACTAGGGTGATGTAAAACGTAAGAAGCTATTCGAAATAAAATCGTTGAAACTGTTTCCGCCACTCACCTACGGTACTAGGGCATCATATCACAGAGATTGGTATGTGCCTATTGTAAACGACAGCTTCAAAATCCTTTAAAAAACTTCGTTGTAAAATATACCTTATTTATTCTCCCATAGTGCCTCAAGTCCTAGTCGAATGTGCGGCGGCCATAGAAGCTCGCGGGCCTGTCGACGGTGTGTACCGGCTGTCGGGGGGCGCGGGACTCACTCAAAGACTTCGGGCGGCCTTCGACGCGGGCGACGCGCCGGACCTGTCGGCGCCGGCGACTATGAGGGATCCGCATGCTGTGCCTTCGCTGTTGAAGATGTATTTCCGGTGAGATGATCATATTTTAATTTAAAAATTTGGGTGTCTGTAAAGTCGGTTTACGGACGATAATTTTACGTGATAACGTTATAAGAAAACATCAGATAGATGCGTCACAAGCCGAACGCTTAGGCCGATCGTACCTCTCTATCGCTTGTTCCGCGCTCTCGCTTGCACGCTCGGCTCAGGCGGAACGTGACAATGCGTTATGCTTTTTTGTGCATGCAGCCGGCGTTCATCGATTTATAACGTCAAAAAAACTGCACTTTTGCATGTCAAAATTAACAGAAAAAAGGTTTGAATTGAATTACCCATTCCAAAAGGTAGTTCCTATGAAGAAATCTATTCGCTTTCGAACGGTATTGTTCCTGATTAGTAACAAAATAATATCCCTTTATTATAAAATATTTTTCAATTAACGGTATTTTTCAAATATTAGTATAATAAATACATATATAAAATACAAAGTCCTGACTGACTGACTGATATATCACCGCACAGCCTAAACCGCTGCTCCTAGAGACATGTTTGGAGGGTGCGTTCTTTGTGAAGAGTAGGTGTCCACTAAGAAAGGGTTTTTCGAAATTCCACCCCTAAAAGGGTGAAATTTCACGCGAACGAAGTTGCGGGCAGAAGCTAGTAAATACATATTTGCTCTTGAAGCACCAAAATTGCATATTTATAGTGAAAGCATTTCTGTTGTTTGTAAACGAAAAGTTTTATTGAATTATGCGAACGTTCTTACGTAGATAACACTCCCCCTTTTGTAAAATCAGCTCTTATTGTATGTATAGCTAATTTAATATTTTATTCGTCAACAGAGAACTACCAAACCCCCTCTGCACATACCAGCTATACGAGAGCTTCGTCAGCGCAGTACAACAGGGAGACGAGGCGGCGCGACTCAGAGCTGTTCGAGACACCGTCGTGAAACTACCTCCTCCCCATTACAGGTAACACATCTCTGCCTACGTCATTCAAGATTGCAAGCGTAATGATATTAAAAAAAAGACGGATTGCACTCCGGGAGTGCCGGCAGAAGTGAAAACTTGAATATTAACGTTGAAATAAATCAACTATTAATTGAATTAATATAACTCATTTTCTTTCGCTATTTCTTCGTCACTTTTTCATTAATAGATGCACTTTGTTCAATTTCCATATTTTAAACACTTTATATACACGAATTTTACGAATACACAGCAATGTGGCCACTACACAGACGGTCGAGCCATCAGCTGTCACCATCCATCGATGCGCGTGACACGCTGTAACATAAACACACACGAACATTCGCGCAAGCGCCCTGCGCCGCCTAAACGAAACAGCAGGCATACATTTTCGCCGCGCCGTAGAAAGAGAGGGGGATACTTCCTCTCTTACGCCGCGCCGGCTGTCTACTCTCCATCCGCTTTACGAATTTTCGATCAGGTCACGTGTCCTGACGCGAGTTTAACATTTTTTACCCATTACAAAAAAAGTGTACAACGCCGCTAAAGAAGTTTTCACTTCAAAAAACATCATATTTTAATAAAATCGATAAAAAAGTAAATCGAATTTTTTAAAGGAAATATTCTGTCCTCGATACACGAAACCGGATATAATCCAGTCAATATATCGCACCTTCGGTGCAACAAAGTCACAAATAGCCAAAACAAAATTGAGGTAAATATGCCAAATTGTCTCTGAACCATGCCTATACTTGGGGCAACAAAAACATCCGCGAAAGTATCTCAAAATTCTACTAGATGGCACAGGTGCCTTTGTGGTTATAAATGCGAAAAAAATAGGAAATAAATGCGAAAAAAGAAATTAAAAGTCCTCTCCTGTAATATTAAAAAATGAGCTGTTGTGACTTTGTTGCACCGAAGGTGCGATATGATATACAGTCATAATCAGCCTATAATGTTCCCACAGCTGGAACACAGGCCTCCTGTCTGTGAGAGAGAGTGGGCTGTAATCCATCACGCGGGCCCAGTGCGGGTTGGGAGACGTCACATGTCCTCGAATTTTTGGGTCTAGGTCCGGTTTCCTCACGATGTTTGCCTTCACCATTTTGATTTTGATGATATATAGTAATTTAAGTGAATTCCATACAGAATCTGTCCCATTATAGAATTATTTGGTAAATACTACGTTGAACCGCATTTCTGTAACAACAACACTTGATCTTCGAAAAAAGCTCTTACTGGTACGATATAAAAACTCTGTCAAAGTCAACTTGATCCAATGGTTGTATGGTTCATCTGAAACAAGGTAATCACACTATCACACTAATATTATAAAGGCGAAAGTGTGTGAGTGTGTGTGTGTGTGTGTTTATATGTTTGTTACTACTTCACGCTTAAACCGCTGACCCGATTTAGATGAAATTTGGTATAGAGATAGTTGGAGTCTCGAGAAAGGACATAGGATACTTTTTATCCCGATATTCCCACGGGATTGACATTTACGCGGGTGAAACCGCGGGGCGCAGCTAGTAAAGAATATGCTAAAGTCTTTTTGTTTAAATATAATTAATATTTCTCTTTCTTCCACAGAACACTAGCTTACCTAATGCGTCACCTCCGACGCGTGTCACTGCTGGGCGAGCAGACCGGCATGACGGCGCGCAACATGGCCATCGTGTGGGCACCCAACCTGCTGCGCGCGCCGAGACCACAACACGCGTTGCAGGGAGTCGCCGTGCAGGTACACATAATAAATGATTTTATTTCAGTAAGTCATGTCTCCCGCATGCCGGGCAAACTGTGGGCCCAAATAGCGCAGAATTGGTGCCCTGAGACAGTGAGGCGGGGTCGCGGCAGACCAGTAGGAGATGGCGGGATGAGCTGGATAGGTTCCGTCTAAACTGGAAGGAGGGCGCGCGGGCTGTGTTAATGCGTTTTTGAAGTGAAAACTTCTTAAGGCGCGTTGGGCATTTTTGATTTATAAAGCTACCATTTACTGGGTACGTCTTTCATTGTCTGAATGTGCCCTGGCGGCTGAGAGTATCTCATGCTCACTCAAATATCTCGCTGATGGTGGCGCATGTGTTGGATCATTTAGCTCCCTTCAAAATGGTTGAGCTGAATGGTGCTGATGCATGCGTCATGTTCGTGAACGGGCGCCGTCAGTAGGGACTGGTCATCTCTTTGCTGCCATGGCTTGTTTCATTTTAATTTAATATTTGAATTGTTGTTTTTTCTCATCTTTTCATTATGGACGCTTTTAACGTTCTGCATTGTTCTCACATGTATAATTTTTAACATGAATGATGTAACCAAGACTTTGTAACCATATTATTTTGATTTAAAAGAATGTCCATGGAGTTTCTTGACCGTTCTTCTCCATAGGTACCTACGCTTTGGAATGGGCAACTAGCTTCATCTTTCTGACTGACCGACCCCTTGACAATTCAAAAGTGCCTGTAATTGGTTTAATTGAAATAAATGCTTTGAGTTTGAGTTTTTGAGATGGGAAAAACCATTGAATTCGCACTACTGTTACCGTAACCGACACCGCTTCGGATGTATTCGGCTGTCCTCTGGATGTACTCGCTTTTAATGTATATCCGATATGTCAGTGAGTGATGGCAAAGTATTCTGTTTGTGTTTTGTTTTCACTTCTGTCGGCACTCCCGGAGTGCCACTGTTTTTTATTTAAAATCCGAACTTGAACGATCAGTTATTTGCTGGGGCGAACCGGTGATGTTATAGTGAGTTTATTTACCTCTACACGTCAATCGTATTTTCAAAACTAGATGAGGTCGGCGTTTCCTATCTGACTACTCTGAGAAGAAAGGCCGAAACAAACTCAGAGGTCACAGTCTCTTTTAAAGTCCAGACATAATCTTGGTTAGATCATGAAAAGACCATGTAGATTAGTCGACTGGTATATTTTTGACACTCAAAGCATTTATTTCAATTAAACCATTTACAGGCACTTTTGAATTGTCAAGAAGTCAGTCAGTCAGAAAATATGAAGCTAGTTCCCCGTTCCAAAGCGTAGGTACCTATGGAGAAGAACGGGCAAGTAACTCCATGGACACTCTTTTAAATTATATTTTTACATAAACATTAGTTACATCATTTATGTTGAATTTATAATTATATGTGAGAACGATGTAAAAATAAAACGACCTACGCGTTAAAAGCGTCTAGAGTATGTACAGCAAATTGTAAAAAAAAAAACAACATTCCAAAAATAAAATAGTTATAAATAAGCCGAGGCAGCTAAGAGATGACCAGTCCCTACTGACGGCGCCCGTTCACGAACATGACGCATAGATCAGCACCATTCAGCTCAACCATTTTGAAGGGAGCATGTTCGTTTGAAGGGCTCATGTTATCTGACCAACATTTCATTCTATAAACTTTTCCTGCAGGCGGTGGTGACAGAGTTCCTGATCTGCTACGCCGAAGAGTTGTTCGCCCAGGAGCAGGGGGAAGATTCAGGGCCTGAGTCGCTGGAGCAGGTAACTTTTATAATCATTTGAACGTCTATTTTCAAACAATTGTTAACATAACATAATCAACCTATAATGTTCCCACTGCTTTCACACAGGCCTCCTCTCAGTGAGAGGGAGTGGGCCGTAATCCACCACGCGGGCCCAGTGCGGGTTGGTAGAAGTCACATGTCTTCGAATTTTTGGTACTAGTACATGTCGGTTTCCTCGCGATGTTTTCCTTCACCGTTTTGAGAGCAGTGGTGATGAAATAATTTACACAAAGTAAAATGCCTGTTTGGATTCGAACCTACGACCTACAACTCCTAAGTCGCGGCCGTTACCACTTGGCCACCACTGCTCTTTCAATTAATTATTAATTAAATGTAATTATTTTGTTATTTTAAGATAATAATTAGCAGGTTTTCTTTTTGAATTTGGGTCATACAGGAGGATGACTATACAACCTTTTACCATTGGGTTCAGTAAATGATTCTGAAGGCAAGCTTTTAAAAATATCGTCAGTTATTAAAAAAAAAACGGTCAAGTACGAGTCGGACTCGCACACAGAGGGTCCCGTACAAACTACGGTTTTCGGAATTTTTTCTTTACTTGTATTACATTGTCATATAACACAAGTGTGTGTCTTGCTTCCTGCCAAATTTCGTGATTCTAGGTCAACGGGAAGTACCCTACAGGTTTTGATTCCCTTGCTAGTGTCAAAAAATATGCGGCGTAAACGGAACTTAAGAGCGTAGTCGGTCTGCGACAAAATTGAGAAATAGGTATTTGTACAAACTATTGCCGTCGCGTTGCGCCCAAGCGACCGTGCTATCAATGTGTGTGTGGGTAGTCTGTGTTTGTGTGCGTGCGTACCACTCCCGCGCCCGGCCGCTTTTCGTTCTGCGGTCTTTCAGTTGCATTTGCTATCGGCATCGGTCGGCGTTTGCAGTGTTTGGCATTTACGAGCTACTTACTCGATCAAAATATTGTGTTAGACGTTTTTTACCGACTTCACAAAAAGGAGGAGGTACTATGTTCGACTGTTTGTATGTTTTTTTTTTGTATGTTTGTTCATCGTATACTCCGCCAATTGTCGACGGATTTACAAAATTCTTTTTTTGTTCGAAAGTAGATAGTTCTGAGGTGGTGCCATTGTCACCAAGTTAGGATATATGGTAGGTATAGGCTCACTTATTGTTTTTCGCATATTTTATGAAGTATCTTGTTTATTTGCGTATGGTTGTCACCATCTCAGGTAGCTGGGCTGATGATGGAAGGTACAACTCCTTAACAGTAAGAAGTTACTCAAACAGGCAAGGACTGTTTTAGTAAATTGTTTTGATGTTTGATAGGGCATTTGCCACATTTGGTCTCATAATCATCAAGTCATGACCTGATGCTGCAGTCAGGATAGTCTGCAGAGTACCGAACTCCTCGACAACTAACAGCAGATATATCGTGTTTAGGCTCATTGAAAAGGGCTCGATGTGTGAATAAACGTACTGTTAATGAGGAACACCGAAGTACATAGAGACCTGATGCTGAAGCCAGGAGCATCAGGAAAAGTACAAACCTTGAAATTACAGCACCGTAGTCGTGTTTGGGCTCATTTTAAACAGAACTAAGTAAATTTTAAGTTCAATGCAATGTTGACATAAGTCTGGCCTGATGCTGCAGTCAGGATTATCAGCATCTAGTCTAAAAACATCAGGTCAGGATTTGATGATGGGATCCTGGAGGAATCGAAGGAACTCTTCAAATATTATAGGCACACCTATAGCGATTAGGGTATTTTTTATAGTAACTCGTGCATTTGCTCTTGGAAAGCACCATTTGGTGAAGTGGAACTGATGATGAAGACCACAGATGGCCACCGGAACTACTCAATAATATCTAAGTTTTTCACGGGTTGCGATTCGATTACTTTAATATGGTTGCTGAGCAATTTATGCTCGTCACAATGTGAATGGTGATATAGAGCTGATGGTGGACCTGGAGAACTCCTCAACAATTAACTTCCCTGCATCGGGAAAAGCAATATTTTGTTTGTAAAAGGCGATGAGCACTAAGCTATTGTAACTTAGATAAATAAAAGCAGACCCACTAAAAAGCGTGAAATAAAACTTTTTAAGAAAAAAAAAAAGACGGGTTGCACTCCGGGAGTGCCGGCAGAAGTGAAAACTTGAATATTAACGTTGAAATAAATCAATTATTAATTGAATTAATATAACTGAGTTTTTTTCACTATTTCTGCGTCACTTTTTTCATTAATCGATGCACTTTGTTCAAATTCCATTTTTTGAAACACTTTATATACACGAATTTTACGAATACACAGCAGTGTGGCTACTACACAGACGGTCGAGCCATCAGCTGTCCATCCACGTCCGCGTCCGCGTCCGCGTCCACCATCACATCATATCACCATCACCATCGCCATCGCCATCACCATCGCCTTCACCATCACCATCGCCATCGCCATCACCATCACCATCCATCGCCATCGCCATCGCCATCGCCATCGCCATCACCATCCATCCATCCATCCATCGAACCATTACCGTGTCTCACTTGGTTCACTTCGGTTGGCGCCGCCGTAGAAAGACATGGGGGGGGGGGGGGAATCTCTCCTGACGGTCACGTGTCCTGACGCGATGCCCTGACGCGAGTTTAACACTTTTTACCCATTACAAAAAGTGTTCAACGCCGCTAAAGAAGTTTTCACTTCAAAAAAACCAACTTCCAAAAAAACACTACAAAGTGAAAAATAACTTTAATTTCGGAATTCGGTGGCAAAAAACTAAAATATAGATCCAAAGACACCGACTTCCGAAATTAAAGTTATTTTTCACTTTGTAGTGTTTTTTTGGAAATTGATTTTTTTTTTTCTTAAAAAGTTTTTATTGTTTACGGACTTGATTCTATGCTTTACTGAACTGACTTGGCTTGTGTATCGGATTTTGAGTAATTATATTTACGACTAAAGAAAAAACGTAAGTACCCACCTATTATTTTTAAATATTTTACCCACTTCAAATAGATTTAAACGGAATGCAATACCTATACATATTATATTTATCTAAAATACTATACCTACTGATTGATAAATAACAATTTACAAATGTGGAGCTATAAGTACCTAATCATGGTAATTGTTGTTTCAGTTAAACCTTCTCTGTGATGGGTAAAAGAAAACAAAATAAAGCGCGTTTATTCTTGAGCGCTAAAAGAAAAAATAGTAGATTGTACAACTAAGGCATAAAAGAAGCTATTTTACCCCGAGACGTAGTTAAGTCGAGGGGTAAAATGGCTCGTTTATGCCTGAGTTATACACTCTGCTTTTAACTTCGATTGCGAGAAATCGGTCCAGCCGTTCTCGAGTTATAAGTGTTCGAACAAACAAACACGACTTTATTTTATATATTATATAGATAGCCATTCTTCTTTTGTGTTCTGATTGATTATATTTGCTTTTGGAGAATAAAATTAAAAACTTCAATTCTGTAAAATAAAAACTGAATATTTTTTTGCCTTAGTCAAACAATTTAAAACTATATTATCTGTGGCTGTATGAATGAACTGCCAATGTCAAATTGCTTCTTATTTATAATTCTAGTTTCATATAAAAATACAAAAACACTACTTTTCGCCCCGCGGTTCAAAGCATTTTCCCGTGGGAATGGCATACAGATACCAAACTCTATACAAGTAATATCGATAATGGTGGAAATCACTACATTATCGATAAAAAAATCGACAGTGGTCACTTCCCTATTTGTATACGTATTAGTCTGACCCCCCCTCACCCTTGATCTTTCCCCGTAATGTGCGATAGGGACAACTGCAGCTCAGACCGATTTTCACTACAAAATCTTGACAAGATCGATGCTTTGTATTCCCCTGTTTTCTCCGCCAAACCTGCGCCGATTCAATTATGTTTGGTGTCGAAATTTAGAGGAAGAGTAGATCTATGTTTCTATTATTTTATTTTAACGTAAAAACTTTTCATATTTGTCTGGTAGTCATCTGAATATGACAGTAAAAATGGGGCATTTTGTAGGTTTTCGAAAATTCGTATCTGTTTTGGTAATTATTTTTTGGGAAAAAGTAAATGACAGGGGCATACATACAGTAGATCTAGATTTTATAAAAAAAAACGAGTCCTCTAGAGGGATAAACCAGGAAGTAAATAGGGGAATACGTTTGTATGGAAAAATGCTGCTAGGATACCCTCTTAACGCCCGTATCTTTTGATTGCGTTGACTTAGAAGTTTGATTTTTTCACAGCTCTAAGGGACTGTAGACCTGAGTATATGGTTTTAATTTCAACTCGATACCTCCACGACTTCCCGAGATAAAGGATCTTGACAGACAGATGGACAACAAATTGATCCTATAAGGGACCCTAAAACCAAACTGTTTGCGCATATATTTCGTTGCGTCTAGCCCGACTTGGATCGTGGTACTATTCTGTAGTTTCTGCCAATCTCTATGGCTATTAGCTCGCGTGTGTTTATGTATTTATTTCATGGTTTTTGCTTCAGGAGCGGTGCGAATCTCAAGTGGAACTCCGCGGCAACGAGTCGTGTCGACGGCCCAAGAGTCTTCCTATCAACCCGCCGACTAAGTTGTTGAGGTAATAACATTCACTGTTTATCTGCCTAGCCTTTTCTCAACTATTTTGGGGTCAGTTTCCCGTACAACTGGAAGCAGCTAAATAAGGCGGTGGCCTACGTGAGCGACGAATACGACGCGACGCGACGCTGCGAACGCGACGAACGCGATCAACTCAACGGTATACCCTGCTTGCGGCCTATGTGACAGTCTGCGGCGAGACGCGACGTAACGCGTACTTGTTTTGAGAGCGACCAGACGTGACACCACGAACTACATATGAACTTTCCGTCTGTTCCCGTTGTCCCCATTCGGAACTCAATAAAAATAATTAAAATGTATTCCCGTTGTCCCCATTGACGGTTTCCTGTTAAAATTGTACTGTACTTCTCCATGATTCGAGAAGTAATGACCACAATTACGTAGGACATTTATCGCGTGTAGCATCGCGTCGCATTACGTCGCGTCGCGTTGCGTCGCGTCGTATTCGTCGCTCACGCAGGACACCGCGTAACAATATTTTACGTGGAGCGACTGCCTATTTGACCTCCACAACCCAGTTACTGGTAAGACTGGTTATTAGACTTTTGGGCTTCGGACGACTTGTAATGATTTTTAAATACCTATAGTATGATATGATTATATTTCAATGATGAATTAACTATAGAGTGGTTGTGTTCTGAAGGGAAGCCGTAAGGAATCGACTTGTATGGAACCTTCGCCACTGCTGTATAACAATACAGGGTGTTTGAGGATATTTTACAGCGTACTTAGCACCGAGTGTAGCTTTAATCTTTTCCTGCAGCTTAGAGGAAGCGCGGCGGCGCGGGCAGCCGGGAGGTGCGCCCGCACACAGCCCGCGCCTCCCCGCCGCGTCCGGCGCCATCGCCGCCGCCGCCGCCGCCAACACGCAGCTGCGGCCCTCCTCGCACCTGCGGCCCAAGTACATCGAGGTACGTGTGTATTGTAGCGCCATCTACACCGCCACATGCGAACCACGCAGCACACTGCCCGCGCCTCCCCGCCGCGTCCGGCGCCATCGCCGCCGCCGCCGCCGCCAACACGCAGCTGCGGCCCTCCTCGCACCTGCGGCCCAAGTACATCGAGGTACGTGTGTATTGTAGCGCCATCTACACCGCCACATGCGAACCACGCAGCACACTGCCCGCGCCTCCCCGCCGCGTCCGGCGCCATCGCCGCCGCCGCCGCCGCCAACACGCAGCTGCGGCCCTCCTCGCACCTGCGGCCCAAGTACATCGAGGTACGTGTGTATTGTAGCGCCATCTACACCGCCACATGCGAACCACGCAGCACACTGCCCGCGCCTCCCCGCCGCGTCCGGCGCCATCGCCGCCGCCGCCGCCGCCAACACGCAGCTGCGGCCCTCCTCGCACCTGCGGCCCAAGTACATCGAGGTACGTGTGTATTGTAGCGCCATCTACACCGCCACATGCGAACCACGCAGCACACTGCCCGCGCCTCCCCGCCGCGTCCGGCGCCATCGCCGCCGCCGCCGCCGCCAACACGCAGCTGCGGCCCTCCTCGCACCTGCGGCCCAAGTACATCGAGGTACGTGTGTATTGTAGCGCCATCTACACCGCCACATGCGAACCACGCAGCACACTGACGTCACGCAAAATCCTGGATCGCGCATGCTGAGTTTACCGCGCGTTTAGCATGTATACAACGTCCCAACATCAATCATCGGGCAATTGCCCGCCACACACGACACCCCTCTGATCGGAGGATCCTCCCTGTACTATGAAGTATGAGTGAACTTTACACCCTGTTACTCATATCTCTAAAATGTAACATTTTTATTCGCCATAAACCAATGTAAGTAAATACTTCACCAAAATTTGCACCTACTAATCTAACAACATGTTTTATTATCCATGTGAATTTAACGATATATTTTCTTTGTTGCCAGGTCGGATCGGGTCCCAACAATTTACCGCAATACCACACCGTTTTAGATCTACCTGCTCCAGGTCAGTATATTTGTAAGATAACCATGATTAAATACTCATAATTTGGTTGAAAAGATGATGATGTGAGGTGAGAATCCTAACTAGGTAACAATCCTCTATTTCGCACTATCTAGAATATTTGTCACTATCTAGCTAGATTCTAGCTTTCCAACAACTCCATTCTTCATCAACTCTTTTCTTCCATGCTTTCACTTCTTAAAGATAAAACTTTTTAACAAAAATACAACCGACTTCCAAAAGAAACTCTACAAAGTGAAAAATAACTTTAATTTCGGAAGTCGGTGTCTTTGGTTTTGTATTTACGTTTTTTGCCACCGACTTCCGAAATTAAAGTTATTTTTCACTTTGTAGAGTTTCTTTTGGAAGTCGGTTGTATTTTTGTTAAAAAGTTTTTATTTCACGATTTTTAGTGGGTCTGCTTATAATTTATCGAAGTTACAATAGCCAGTGTCAACATGCTCATCGCCTTTTACAAAATATTGCTTTTCCCGATTCAGGGAAGTTAATTGTTGAGGAGTTCTCCTGGTCCACCATCAGCTCCATATTACCATTCACATCGTGGCGAGCATAAATTGCTTAGCAACCATATTAAAGTAATCGAATCGCAACCCGTGAAATACTTAGATATTATTGAATAGTTCCGGTGTCCATCTGTGGTCTTCATCATCAGTTCCACTTCACCAAATGGTGCTTTCCGAGAGCAAATGCACGAGTTACTATAAAAAATACCCAAATCGCTATAGGTGTGCCTATAATATTTGAAGAGTTCCCCCGATTTCTACAAGATCCCATCATCAGATATTGAAATGGTGACAATGGGACCACACGGGATGCACCAGCTTTCAAATAAAAAAAGAATCATGAAAATCGGTTCACCCAGTCGCAAGTTATGAGGTAACAAACATAAAAAAAAAAAAAAAACAGTTGAATTGATAACCTCCTCCTTTTTTTGAAGTCGGTTAAAAAGATATTTTATTTTGCAAATATGGGTCCTATATTCCCTTGTTGCACAATAGATTAATCCACTAATCTATGATATAGTCATGAAGAAAGGAAAATAAAACAAAAGTATTTATGGTTGTATGTTGAATAAAATATGATTCACGATCGGAACAAATATGGCTCTACAGAATCAGCAATACAACTCCTTGCGTTAGAATTGGCCTCAAATGCCATTACAGTACCCGGCGATAAATATTGCACTTCAACCTTTGGAAAGAGACAATCGGCTAATTTCGGCTTCGTAGAGCGTTATCTCTGCCGCACACTACCTATGTGACGTTTTGTCAGTCGTTGTTCAAGTGGGATAGAGTGCGGTCGCGTCCAGTTCAAAATATATATTTAGAGTTGTTAACACCCCCAAATTTTAATAATTTAAAGTTGTACTATGGCATCTTTAGCCATAACCATAAACTTAAACATGTTGTTGTTAACCTAAAGCCATCATTTATAGAAAAATTGGTGTATTTTATACAAAGAATAAAAAGAATTATCAAAAGAGCAAGTCATAATTGTTTTAACAGCTTCTAATAGATACCGGACTGTTTGTATTTCGTGCGACAGAGATAACGCTCTACTAAGTCGAAATTAGCCGATTGTCTCTTTCCAAATGTCGATGTGCAATATTTATCGCCGGGTACTGTATTTCATTAAATAGTCATTTAATAGGGTAATATGAACTTAGAGTTGTATTGTTGATTTTTATGATTATAATTCTATAAATATTTTTTTTTACGAAATCGATTCATATTTTAATCATCATACAGCCTGATAGTGACCTGTAAACTGCAAAAAAGTGAGAAAACTTGAATTTCGCGGGTTGCCCTCATGCTTTCACCTTCACAACGTAACTGCACAGGTACATACATGTACAGCGGGCCAATACTGCTTGAGTCACGTAATCTGCGTGACAGTAAAGTCAAAGCATTTATTTCAAATAGGTACATAAAAGGCACTTTTGAACGTCAAAAATTACCTTAAAATAGAATTGATTCTAGTCGCCCCTTCCAAATGGTAGTTTTCGTGTGGAGAAGAATGGGCAAGCAACTCCACCGTTACTCTTTTAAAATGTTTTACAATATTTTGTATGGGTATATTAATTTTATATAATGATATGTGAGGACGATGCACCTAAAATAAAATTACTATACCACAATAGGTAAAAGAATTAAAATCATTGTCGGGCCGGATTTAAGACCGAAATTCACGATATTTCATATTTTTTTGTCAGGTAAACGCGGCCTCAAGCGCTCCCCTTCAGGTTGGCGCGGCCTGTTCACCCGCAGCAAGCAGCAGCGCGCGCGCACTCGCGGGGACCCCGCGCCGCACGTACCGCGCACTCCCACGCCGCCACTGGTACGTGCTCTATAAAGCCTCGTTTACGCGAGGAGAGTTTCTCGACTGACGAAAGGCGATAATACAGGGTGTTACAGAAAGGGTATATCAATACAAACGGGTTGAAGAGTATATCTGGTCTAGAATCTCTGTACAAAATTTCAGCTCAAAAGCAGTAACTTTGAAAATGCTTAATATTTTTTTATTTCGATAGTTTATTAAATTGAAATCATAACAAACGTGTCACCGCACTACGAGGGTCATTATCCATTATCTGTAGTGTGTCTGTGCGCCTAGTACACGCACATCACGCCGCCGCGCGCCAGTGCAGCGCCGTGATGTCGAAATAAAAAAATATTAAGCATTTTCAAAGTTAATGCTTTTGAGCTGAAATTTTGTACAGAGAGTCTAGACTAGATACACTCTTCAACCCGTTTGTATTGATATACCCTTTCTGTAACACCCTGTATAATGCAAACAAAAAAAAACACCAATGACATCATTATAAATCACTAGCTGCGCCCCGCGGTTTCACCCGCGTAAATGTCGATCCCGTGGGAATTTTTCCCCTGAGAGTTCATTTGGTTTATATGTATCTATGTATATATTTTTGTATTTTATAGTCATTTCCAAGCTATTTATTCTGTATGTTGCACCTGCCATGTTTTGTCTCTGCATCACCCTAAGGTTGACTGGTAGAAAATGCCTCAGGCATTAAGTCCGCCTTTGTACAGTATTTTTTTTACTTGTGCATAAAGTTTTAATAAATAAATAAATAAATATCGGGAGAAAATGTAGCCTATATGTTAATCCAGGGTGTCAGCTACCTCCATACAAAATTTTATCTAAATTGGTCCAGCCGTATGAGCGTGAAGAAGTAACAAACATATAAACACACGCACACACACACACACACAAACTTTCGCCTTTATAATATTAGTGTGATATTTTATTTTCATATTAAACCATCATTTTTCTTTTTGTACAGGACATACCAATGTGCACGACAAGTCTCGGCCTCCGTCCAGTGAAGTCTTGTGAATCGCTTGCCTCCGACAGCGACACGCTCGCTCCGCTTACCGAGCGAGCCGCCATACCGCTCAAACATCACACCAGGTAAGCGTTTTAGTTAGGAAGTCTAATCCAACAGTTTTTGAAGATCAAAAGGCACAAAGAACCCCTCAAAACGCCCATGCTTCACCAACCCGAATTTCCGCTGGAAATTAAAATGTGGCCCTAATATTGGCAATCCTTATGACTTTGGTGAATTGATGCTAACAAGACAACTCATTTGCCGAAATTATGCAAAGGAAAAATCGACGTCTTTGCACTTGCAATGCTTTTTAAATTGTCTATGATCACTGATTTATATTATACAAGAACGCTGGACTATATATACAATACGAAATGACAGTTGTTTTTTATGCCGATTTAAAGCGCCCTGCTCGAGTGCCTCAGGAACTAAAATTTGACACATTGTTGCAAATGGCCGTCGTGTCGTTTTGTTTCGTCTCTGATGATTTAGGTCTAAATCGTGGAATAACTTCTTTTTTTGCGTTTTTTGATTTTACTAAGAGTTATTTTGAGAGTATGCGCATTTTTTTAGGGACGTTTGGCTACATAATAACATAGCCGTAAAGGTCGATTGATAAGGTTAAGTTACGCTTGCCGCGTTTGGTCTATGGGTGGGTGACCATCTTTACGTACCGAGACCCCTTCGTGGCTCGGTAAGCACGTTAAGCCGTTGGTCCTGGTTGTTATGCGTGGATCTTTGACAGTCGTTACGGGTAGTCAGAAGCCCGAAAGTCTGATAACCTGGCTTACCAAAGGGTATCGTATTACCCGATAACTGGGTTGTGGAGGTCAGATAGGCAGTCGCTCCATGTAATATACTGGTATTCAGCTGCATCCGGTTAGACGGGATGCCGACCCCAACATAGTTGGTAAAAGGCTAGGCACATGATGAGTATGCGCATTTTATAAAACTTGATATCAAAAATATTAGTTCCACGGACGCTCACGTTGCTATCAGCGCCAAAATGGCGAAAATCTTCGCTTTGTCATCGATTGTATGAAGTCTAGAGTACTTGTACAATATAGCTCAGTGACACATTAGACCCAAATTACGTCGCATAATTTTTGCCAGGTGTGCCACGCTAAGAAAAATACTAGTATCCAAACGTTAAATACGATCAATTATAAATATTTTATCGTGGTTCAGGGAGCTGATGCAAATGAATACCACTAGTGCTAGTGAGTTCAAACAGCTGTATTTTATGTTATTATCATCGCGCCCCCACAAGGTGTACCGACGACCTTGTGAAGGCCGCAGGAACCCGTTGGATGCGAGAAGCACAGAACCGGTCGAAGTGGAGGTGCTTGGGGGAGGCCTATGTCCAGCAGTGGACGTCTTTCGGCTGAAATGATGATGATCATCCCGCTTGGCTAATAGATTGGTGATTGTAGATGATGATTATGAACCTAAGTTATATGCAGAACGCCGAAATTATTTTCAGGATAAAGGATTAGTAGTTTAGTATGAGTTCATGAGAGGACAAGCCGGTTTCCTTACGATGTTTTTCACCAATTTGAGAGCAGTGGTGATGAAATAATTTACATGAAAGTAAAGCGCTTGTCTGGGTTCGAACCCACGATCTAAGACTCGTAAGTCACGAACGTTACCACTGGGCCACCACTGCTCTCACTAGGCCTGCATGGTTGATTACGGCACACTCCCTCTCACAGAGCGAAGGCCTGTGTCGCAGCAGTGGGAAAAATAATCGTTCAGGGAAGGACAACCACCGTATTTATTTCTTCCGCCAAGATTGCTGGGTTCCGATTTGGAGGGTACGAGTGCCGGTGACCTGCCCATAAGGGGCTGTCCATTAATCACGTGAGGCTCGAAGGGGGGGGGGGGTCCTTAAAAATCACAAGGGGAGAGGGGGGATGTAATAATATATCACGTGTATTTATTTTTTCGGCAAACGCGCGGTACTCAACCAAAATGCGGCATTATTTATTTTTCGCATTTCTTTCATTATTTTTATGTCAGTCAAAAACAACCTGCAACCTTTCTGTCTACCTCTAAACGTTATTATATTGTAGCCTTTAATTTTCTATGATAAAATTAGATGATACTTATACTTTTTAGGTACTAAAAAATACACGCGGTTAAGGGCGGGGGGGTTGACTCCATATATCACCAAGGGGAGGGGGGTTAAAAAATGCAAAAAAAAACATCACGTGATTAATGGACGGCCCCTAAGATATTTTAGGTTTGTCTCTGGGATGGCAATGCGTCTGCGATGGCTCTGGTATTGCAGATTTCCAAATTCGGTGGTGACCATTTCAACTACGTTCGTAAGGACGTAAAAATACGGGCGATATTTTTTTATTGCGCACTGGATTTTGTACTCCGTGTTGAGCCGAGCATTGAGTGCTCGGCCAGACTGGCAGCGTGGGGCGGGGAGCGACGCGGGTGCGGGAACGCGCGCGATCTGCCGGTCCGTAGTCGAGCGCGGCTGCGTTCTGCGTGTTGTCGTGTCCAGTGTTTTTCAAAATATAATATGGATGAAGAAGATCTATTTATACTAGAAAAAAGCTCGAACTAGTTTGAGAACCCCGGTCCCCGCGCGGGCCGCCCTCGCACCACTGCGGCCACTTGTATGAGCTTACTATGGCGTGAGTTGCCCGCGCGCTCCCGCGCTGAGCAGCACGCGTGCCCACTATGGACACTCAAATTAAGTTCAGGTTTGAGTTCGCCGCGCCGCGCCCGCGTTTGCAGTCTGGCCAAGCACCGAGAATCCAACAGGGCACTTCAAAAACCCACACTGTTGGATTTTCAACTCTCTGCGCTTAACAGTGCGTTGAAAATGCAGTGCGCGAAAAAAAATTCGTCCGGCCGAACCTGTGGGCTTACCATCAGGTGGTCCGTCATGTTTGCCACATAAACATAACCATCTTTATGGGCACCGTCGCAGTCGGATAAAAAAGGGCAGTTCTTCAATACGGTCCACAATAAAACTGGAACCGCAACACTGTATGTTAGTTTTCTGTTTTAAGAAGCCGCTCATCTTTCGATGTCTGGCAAGAGAGCGCGATGTTGCCGGCAACAGTTGCGCAACTCTTGTCGCCTTGTGAGAAAGTGGATTTAAGGTAACCAAGTAGAATATGTCACCTGCTAGGACATAACATAACAAGAAAAACAATTAACATGACATTTTCAGCCGACTTCACAAACAGAGGAGGTTTTTTAACATTATGAAGGCAGCCATTTTGGATTTTTCTGTGAAATTATTTTGCCTAGGACACACTCTGGATCAAGCAAGACAGATCTAACGATGCCACGTTTGTTAAAATCTGTTCAATAGTTTTGGTTAACTTTTTAGTACCTTACCTACCTGTGAAATTCATAACTTACTTTTAGGTTTGCTGTATAAATTCTGACTCGAATATAGAATAGAATCAGAAATAAATTGACTCAGCGGTTTTGGGATAAAGACAACCTTCCCTCAAATCAAAAATGTATTTAAACTAGGCTGAGAATCTGCACATTTTGAACGTCAAAATGTCATAAGACAGTCCCCCGAGGCCCCGACACGCCCGTTCTTCACCACTTCCTAGTGCTTTAGCGGAGAAGAAGAAGTGGTGCAACAAACTCCCCAGGGGCTGTTCATTTATTACGTAAGAAAAAACAAGACTTGAATGAACCCCCTCCCCCCCCCCTTTGAATCTTACACAAGATCAGGGTGCTTACTCTTGAATTTAATTCCGATAGATCGACATTAGAATTATGACGTTTCGTACTTTTGAGTTCGGTTTAATTAAACTAAAAGGTAAAATTGGATGATTGATTTTGGAGCCCGGCCCTAATTTCCACTTAGTTCACCAAAATGGACACCCAATTTTACCTTTTAGTTTAATTAAACCGAACTCAAAAGTACGAAACGTCACAATTCTAATGTCGATCTATCGGAATTAAATTCAAGAGTAAGCACCCAGTATCTACCAAAATTGCAAAGAAAAAATAACAACATTTTTCTAAACTTATAATTTTTGCTTACTTTTGTGATCTTACTTAAGAATAATCTAGACCGATTTTTCGATTTTTTCTTACATGAGGGTGGGAGGCCACCCTCATGTAAGAAAAAATAAGACTTGTTCTGACCCCCTCCCCTTCATGTCGTCTTACGTAATAAATTAACAGCCCCCCAGCAGCACAGCTGTCTGTTCAGTTAAAATTGAACGGATACCAAATATTACAACAAGAGGATACACTGCATGAATCTAATTTACACACATAACTCAATTGCCAATCCAGCTGCCAAGCGTGGTGATTATAGAATTACCATTGTTCGGCTAAATCTCCATTCCAAACGAATGTTCAAGCATGAATCTAGATTTATAACTAAGTATAACCTATTTTAAAAGTATCTAATAAATGTGTAAGTAAAATACTAATATATAATCTAATAAATTAATAATAATAACAAAATGATATCCTAACTTAACTAGAACTATTCACAAAGTATAATGTACTGGACTAGACTGGTAATGTAAAGACGCTACCAAACCAAGCTACCCGAAACTGTCAAATTTTCCCAATCAACTTAGAACCTTATGCTTTAGCGATAAAGTTGAAAATCTATTAAAGAAATTTGACAGATTGTAGTAGCTTGATGTGCTGGCGTCTATACTCAAGAGACTGGCGGCATTACGTTGTATGTTTTTTTTTTTTTTATGAAAGTGTAAAAAACTCAGTTCAGGCCAAATTAAATGAAATTGTTTGTTCTTTAATTATGATTTAGGAATCACTTTCACACGTCATATAAAAATGAATAAGATAGATCGAGTCGACATTGGTGCCGATTCTGTTGTTCAAAAACTAAACTGAATTTAAGTTCAGTGCATCTTTTTAATTCTATTTCATTAAGAAAAGGACAGAAGATAAATTTTAGTTTAAGTCCTGTCAAATTAATCAGCGCCTAACGTAAATTGAAGACATGTGACATCTGCCAACCCGCACTGGGCCCGCGTGGTGGATTACGGCTCACTCCCTCTCACCGAGAGGAGGCCTGTGTCCCAGCAGCGGGAACATTATAGGCTGATTATGATGAACGTAAATTGACGTAATTTTAATAGGCAAGTTTTTAATCACTCCTAAACTTGTATGGAGTAGTGTCAGGTGCTGATGAATTTCTGATCAATTAGTTTACATTTTTATCAGATACTTTTGGAACGGATAATCTAACAGCATTAAAACAAAATTCACGCTTGATCTTCGTTCGATAAAAATCCTTTTCACAATACCCACATTTGTCTCCAGATCATCATCGTGCGACTCGTACTTCGAGCCGTGGCAGGCGGAGCTAGCCGACATGCGCCTGCGCCTGTCGCCGCAGGAGAGGGACCATCACATGTTCAGCGAGGAGGACGACACGCAGCTTCAGATCAACCACAAGCCGGTTTGTTCCTAACGTACACCAGCTAGACTAGTACAGTCAACAGCAAAAGTAGATGATGAATTTAAGCTTCTAACTTTTGGAGTCAAAACTGATCACGAATATATGGCAGCTGTACTAGTAGTAAATGTTTGGTATAATTTACAATCACATACTTTTGAATCACTTCAACGCCACACAGTTCTGACGCGAACTCCGTTCATTAGTATTGAATTTCTGATTTTCATCATCTACTTTTGTTGACTGTACAGGTATTCAACCGCATCCGTCTAACCGAATGCAGCTGAATACCAGTGTTTTGCATGGAGCGAGTGCCTATCTGACCTCCACAACCCAGTTACTGGTTAACACGATAGAATAGAATATTCTTTATTAGTCAACAAAAGAGATAAGTATGCAGGATCGTCGGATATAGTTGAAGTTTAGTAAGTAACCGATGGATGTTGTCGACTGAAATTTAATTTGATAAATGAGCTGTTTGTCTTCTATTAATAAAATTAAATTTTATACGAGAATATCCATCGGTTTCTTACTAAACTTCAACTTTATCCGACGATCCTGCATACTTATCTCTTTTTATTTACTGTACAGTCACGAGCACCAATATGTCAACGCTTGGCAATTTTCAATTGCGATTTTTTCGTGAAATAACGAATGCAACGTTAAAATACGACACTTAACATAAACGTATGGGTTCGAAAATACTATGTTCGTAAGAACATAAAATTTCATTCAAAAATAAAGAAGAAATTCGCCTTTGAATAAAGCCAAGTATATACATACTTATAGACGTGACTGTACACCATAAATATTACAGAATATAAAAATGTACAAATTTTGACAAAGGGTAACATAAAAAACATAATTATTGTTTCTGTGCAATATTACTAGGTATTCCCACTGGATCGAAACTTATGCAGGTGAAACCGCGGAGCGCTGCTAGTGGAGATATAAAATTAACGTGAAACAATTAACGAAATATCCCATTGTTACAGGGTGACTCTCTATGCTCGACGCCTCCTGAATCCGTTCTATGCAGTGCCGAACCCAGTCCTCGTAGAAACTTGCGCGTTGATATACACCAAGCCAACGAGCTGGCTGAACGGTTAGTTCTTATAACACTTATGTTTAGTGGTTATTTTTCATAGTAAATCATGAAGTAACAGTTATAGTCCTTGCGGAACTAGTTGGTCGCGCCTTAGGGACGTGAGCGGTGGGAGTGCGGGGCGGGGGCGCATTAGGGTCAGCGCAGACAGAACGGAGCGCAGCGGAGAGGATTTTATTAACGCACTTTAAAATTATTACAATAAAGTCGCGCGGGGATTCCCGCGTATCTTCGAGGACGCGCGAGTATTTTTTGTCAGGTTCAAGCATTTATGCACTTTATTGTAATAATTTTAAAGTTTATTTTCAAGTGCGTTAATAAAATCCTCTCCGCTGCGCTCCGTTCTGTCTGCGCTGACCCTTACTCAGTACGTGCGTTGCGAACCGCTGCCGAGACGTCTGTGTGCACTGAGGCGGACAACTCGTTCCGCAAGGACTATAGGTACGAATGGCTACTTGTTTTAATAATAATTTGATGCGACTTCTAGCTGTATTGTGGCTACATTTTAGCTTTCTAACTGTCGATTATTCACGACCGAACCCAATTCCTTATCTATTACTGGTAGAAAAACTTGTCTATCTCTGGTTTTAACGTCCCGATAATTATATCAGTGACGATCTGTATGAGTATATTATACTGGCAGTTATCATTATACTGGCTACCATCAGTAGCGATCTGTCTTTAACTGAAAATAGGTTAATGGGTTCGACCGTAAGGGGATAAAGTTGTGTCTCATGTCACGGGCGCTATATTAGATCCCGAGCACATACATACATAATCAGCCTATAATGTTCCCACTGCTGGGACACAGGCCTCCTCTCGGTGAGAGGGAGTGGGCCGTAATCCACCACGCGGGCCCAATGTGGGTTGGCAGATGTCACATGTCTTCGAATTTTTGGTTCTAGGACATGCCGGTTTCCTCACGATGTTTTCCTTCACCGTTTTTGAGAGCAGTGGTGATGAAATAATTTACACAAAGTAAAGCCATTGTCTGGGTTCGAACCTACGACCTACACCTCGTAAGTCGCGGCCGTTACCACTTGGCCACCACTGCTCTCATATATTAGATCCCGAGCGCAACGAAGGATTTTAGAACTCAAAGTCAACTCCTGAGACAAGCGTTAAGACTAAAATTCTTCGTCATGCTCGGGATCCGAGCTGTCCCAAGACGTAGTGACCTTTATCCCCAAGGAGAATACTCTGCTTTTCACACCTTCTGCGATGTAATAAAAAGCAATTCGATTTTCGGTATTTTTTTTTTTGGAAAAGTTTTCATACGAATTTTCAGTTGAGGTTTCAAATTTCCATATATTAACATTCAATTCAATTCATTGTTATTATAATGAAATTCAGTACAATATTATTACTCGGCTAGATACCAGAGGGGAATTCTCGTAATTTTAAGAACGTTCACAGTCTGATCTCAGTCTCAATCTGTCAAAAATATCTCTAACACACATACATTTTTGATAAGTTTTTGACATTGATTGTCGCTGAGATGAGATTGAGAATAGATTTTGAACGTTTTTAATTACAAGAGTAGGCCTTCTGGTCTATTAGACTGACCTTAGGTTAGTTTTGCATGTCATAACTTTACATTAACGGCTGTTCATTTATTACGTATGACGATTTGAGGGGGGAGGGGGTCCAAACGAGTCTTATTTTTTCTTACGTGGGGGTGGGAGAGGTGTAGATTGTTCTTACGTAAGATCACCACAAAAGTAAGCAAAATTTATTCGTTTTTAATTGGTTTGCTACTTTTTTTCTTTGCAATTTTGGTAGATACAGATCTAACGTAAGATTGAAGATTGATTGGTTCCAAGTTTTATTTTTTCTTACGTAGAGGGAGGGGGGGGGTTAGAAAGTGGTCAAAATTGTCTTACGTAATAAATGAACAGCCCCTTACCGAGCAGGTCGTGTTTTTTTTTTTTTTTTTGTTAAGTTGTGTACGAGTAGACAAGTTTGACAAACCAAGTAATAATTATAGTAACCTTTCAGAATAATTTTTACAAGCGCCACATAACGCTTTGCAGTGTTGGATAAATAATACGCTTGTGCAGATGTAAACTAAAAGAAATAAATTTTGAAGAAACAGAGACAATCCTTTTCGTTAGTTATTAAAAATAATTATTATCATAGTGTTGCTAGTGTAATAATGATGTATAATTGTTTAGAGGTTTAGGGCCTGGTCGCACGGACGCTAACTTACTGTACTTCCCAGAATTCGATCCTTATTAGCGACACTATCGAGTGGTGTAATAATAGTGTGTTTTTTTTTTTCAAAATCATCAGGTTCGATTCCTGGCTAGAAATATTGATATTTCGAAAATCCAATGATGCAGTTTTAGTTTTCATCAAAATCGGGCCCGAGACTCCTTTCAGTACTTTTCGCTATTCCTCATAGTTTCGGTTTGGGCCATCCACACCCACTTGAAAAATTCACACTGTATAGTTATAGTGTATAGTTGTAAGATAGGATAAATAATTTTGTCTGGGCCTTCTACTACCCCCCTGAAAGTCTCAAATGCCGACGAAAGGGCGTTATCGCCCATATTGAGAACCTATGGTCTAGTGACTTGACCATAAGTTCTAGACTTGACTCTAGTCTATGCAAAAAATACGTCATATGAAAACACATTTGGTTCAATCTTGTGTAGCGAACTAAAAAAGCTTGTAAAAATGAGTTTTAGATGTTAGTCTTTCTTGATAATATGTTCATACTATCTGAAGGCCAATTCCTGTATTTAAAAACGTTTAAAATCTAGTCGCAATCTCATCTCAGCGACAATCAACGTCAAAAACTTGTCAAAATGTAGGAAAATTAGAGGTATTTTTGACAGATAGAGACTGAGATCAGACTGTGAACGTTGTTAAAATTACGAGAATTGCCCCTGTTATTTGTGTACCCTCTCATCAACATTTCTACAATTTCCACCCTCAGTCGTCGCCTCGCCCTGGAAGAGCAGCTCTCCCAAATCGGCTACATAGACGGCGAGTCCCCTCGCGCCCGTCCTCCACCTGAGAAACGACACTCGGCCAGACCCGCCTCCCCCAGGCACACGGACATCGCTAAGAGGTAAGACCACTGCTACTATAACTAATATGATGTGTTCGGCTGTCCTCGGGATGTACTCGGTTTTAACCTTTTGAACGCCAGAGTATAAACGTATCACCGTACCCCTGACGCCAGGCCACTTTAACAAAACAACACACACACCAAATTTCTCGATATTGGTGGTTTGTTTATATTAGTTTCATGCAATACAATATAGACGGAAGCTTAAACTTTTAAATTATATAAATAAAAACACACAAAAGTAATGATTAAATTGTTTATTTCATAATATGGTGCGACCCGTGCGACGTGTATTTTGTCATATATTTGTGACGTTGGCGTTCAGGGTAAGATTTCGTTTGTCACATATATGTGACAATGGCGTTCAAAAGGTTAATGTATATCCGATATGTCAGTGTGTGATGGCAATGTATTCTGCTTGTGTTTTGTTTTCACTTCTGTCGGCACTCCCGGAGTGCCACTGTTTTTTTTTTTTTTTGCGAATTGTATGTTGATTTTTCGGAAAAACGAATCTATGATGTCCAAAGTAGACCTATACCACACCCCGGACACTCCATACAACGCTCGCAAAATAATTACCTACTACTACTACATTAAAAAATGACGTTTGTATACATATGAATGTGTGCGTGAGGTACTTGTGTTTGCGAGCGCTCTTGTTAAAGAACTGCGACGAATACGCCGAAATGCGGGGTGAGGTGCGGTAACTGATGTTAGTGCGGGGAAGGGAGTGTCCTTTCTGTACGTAGTACTTTAAGTATTCTGTGCCTATACTCTATTTACTAAGTCGAAAGTGACGACATTTTGCTCCGATTGCTACTCTAGAACTCAAGAAATTGCGCATTGTCGCAATAAAAAAATATTAATCTAATATTCCATTGCCCACAGACTATGCAAAGACCGCGACAGTCCAATGACCTCTCTTACCGACTTCCCAACTTCCCTTGGCAACGTGAAACTCAGGTAAATATAACAAACAATATCACTTATATACATGTTATAAATTATACAGTCAGAGGAATTAATTGTTATGCAAATTGACAATTGAGCAGTTGAGGCCGAGTGGTATCGGCCCCTACTTACGAGATGTAGGTCGTGAGTTCGAACCCAGACAGGCACTTTACTTTATGTATTTAATTTCATCACCACTGCTATAAAAAACAGTGCAGGAAAACATCTTGAAGAAACGGACATGTTCTAGAACCAAAAAATTCGAAGACATGTGACATCTACCAACCCGCACTGGGCCGGCGTGGTAGGTTACAGCCCACTCCCTCTCACAGAGAGGAGGTCTGTGTCCCAGCAGTGGGAACATTATAGGCTGATTATGCTCACTTGAGCAAAAAAAAATCTGCTGTTTAATACAAAAGTTCAATACCTACTTGACCAAAATGTATGAAACAGCAATTTTTTTTTTGTGATTTCATAGTTGGTCCCATAGTGAAAGTTGTTCATTTTCATGGCTAGAACACCCTGTAAAAATTTGGATGGTGATAAAAAAAATCTCCCTATACAGGGTGGTCCAAAAGTCGTGGATCAAACGAAGTAGGGGGATAAAGGAGGTCATTTCCAACGCTTTTAAAGTGAGAAATAATTTTTAGTAACATACAAAATTTTTGGTATAAAATAAATTGCTCTTGAAATTTGATACTCAGAGCCCTAATAGAACTTTGTAGTGCTGATACATTATCTATTATTAATACATCACCGTTTGTTTTATTGTTTTATATCACATTTTTTTTAAATTCGTCTAATTGTAAAAGAACTCGGTATACACAAATATTCATAACTTTTAGGGCAATTGAATTATGGCCATGCTGTAGAAAGATTTTTTGTTGGAAATGACCTCCTTCATCTCCCTATTTCGTTTGATCCACGACTTTTGGACCAGCCTGTATAGTTCAGGTTTCCTCGTGATATTTTCCTTCACAGATGTCACTAGTGTCCAAGATAAACTCGGATCAGTACGAATTAATTGCTAGTAAATTTTCTTAACAATTAGTTTCTCTGACTTTACATACAGTATCCGGTCGGAAATATAACACATCGAACTTCAGAAAGAGATTCCATACCAAGGGGTATCGTGTTACCCAGTAGTTGTGGAGGTCAGATAGGCAGTCGCTCCGTGTAAAATGCTGGTATTCAGCTGCATCCGTTTAGACTGGAAGCCGATACAACATATTTGGGGAACAGCTGGGCATATGATGACCTTTAGAAAAAGACTGTCACACAGGTACATTATTTTTATCTGACGAAGCGACGCGCGCTTTTTTTATGGTAACCAAGTGTAAAAACACACTATGTGTGTGTGAAGACGAGTATCGTCATCAGTTCATCACAGAAAACACACACATCCGACTTCGTCATTGTCTCGGACGGTACCGAGAGCTCCACACACATTCACAGCATGTTTCTACGCTTGGTAACCACAAGTTAAACGCCCGTCGCTTCGTGAGATAAAAATACTGTACGAGTGTCTGAGATAGCGGAATACAAAATTGATCGTTTTCTGAAATCCGATGTGCTATTTTAATGGTCGGGTACTGTATAATATGCTATTAATACTTGTGTTGTAGTTATGTGTCATATAAGAAAAATATATGCTCACAGAGTGTTTTAAAAAGAAAGAGATGCCTATATGTTGTTTTTAGAGGATACGTGTTACAGCTAGCGCCATCCACGAAGACGCGCCCCACTCTTCTTCCTAATCGCTTACAGTACAAGTGTGCAATGTTCCGCTAGTGTTTTAGTTTTGTCGATACACAGTTATGACTTACTAGCAGCGCCCCGCGGTTTCACCCGCATAAGTGTCGATCCCGTGGGAATATCGGGATAAAAAGTATTTTATGTCTTATTCTGATGTATAAGCTATATTACTGTAAAGTTTCATCAAAACCCGTTTAGTAGTTTTTGCGTGAAAGAATAACAAACGTCCTCACAAACTTTCACATTTATAATACTAGCTGCGCCCCGTGGTTTCACACGCGTAAATGTCGATCCCGTGGGAATACGAGTATCAGGATAAAAAGTAACCTATATGTTAATCCAGGGCGTCAGCTACCTCCACACAAAATTCTATCAAAATTGGTCCAGCCGTTTGAGCATGAAGAATTAACAAACATTTAAACACACACACACTCAGAAACTTTCGCCTTTGTAATATTAGTGTGATTAGTAGGAAGTAGGATTAGTGGGTAATTAGTGTGTATTAAAAAAAAACTAAAACACTAGCGGAATTGACTAGCGATTACCACTAGCTATTAGTAAGAAGAGTGGGGCGCGTCTTCGTGGATGGCACTATCTATGTCATTAAAAGGGATCTTTGTGTGTATAACTCACAACGGTTAGGATTTAGTTTGTTGTGTACTTTTAGGAGTGTTAACGGCTTTATTTAATTGCATTGTATTGCGTTGTCAGACTCAAGATTCAAATTCGATTTTTTTTCTACAGGGTGAAATTGAATTCCTGGGCATTCTTTTAAAGGGTCGAAAAAAAAATCTGCTGTTCCTTCCATTTATGTTCACATAATCGTCAAAATGTAGGGAAGAGCTGATTTTTTTTCACGATTTCAGGTTTAGTCCCATAGTAAAAGTTGTTCATAATGATGATTACAATGACCCTTTAAAAGTTTGCCCATGAATTCAATTTCACCTTGTATATTTATGTCTGTAATTTATATGGTGAACATAATAAAGAGTATTCTATTCTATTCGACCACCATTTCACGTACCTTACTCGTGACATTATGATTTTCGCGATTAAATTCAAAACTAGTTGGACTATCTAACTAAAATGTTTGTTAAAAAAAGCCGTCAGTATTCCTTAAAATGTTTTCATCTGGGTTATTATTAGACACGCGTAAGAAAAAGATCAGAAGGCCAATTCTCCTAATTAAAAACGTTCAAAATCTAGTTGCAATCTCATCTAAGCGACAATGTCTTAAATTTGTTAAAAATATTGGGAAATTAGAGGTATTTTTGACAGATTGAGACTGAGAACGTTCTTAATATTATGAGAATTGTCCCTCTGCACGCGTAGCATGACCACCATGGACGGAAGAATAGACAAAATGACAGATTGTGGAAAGATTTCTACCGTCTTAAGAGCAAATGCGGTCGGAGAGACTTTTGAAAAATCCTAAGTAAAAAGTCGTAATTCGAGGTTTGGCTCTCGCCTATTTCCTCCTCCAATATTAGACCAATTGAAAAGATATTTCATAAACTGAATATGAAAGATATATGTATACTGTTTCCCTATCTTTTTCTTTTTTCATTAATAGTTGTCAAATTTTTACACTAGGCTTCTGTTGACAGCGGTTTAAATCGGCATTTTTTAAGCGTTCTAGTGCTTATAAAAATAATATATCATCAAAAAGAAAAAGGAAAACATAGGGACATACAAGTAGTTAATATTTATTATTCTGTAAAAAAATCATTGCTATGGTCATTAACCAGAATAACCAGAATGAAAACAGGCGAGAGCGTTTCTCCATAGAAACGACCACTCGCGTTTCCTCTTAAGAATGGCGATGAAGAGAAAAAATATTGTGAAAAAGTCTACAATGTCATGAAGACCAATTTTTCTCTATTTTTAACACTTGGAGGTGGAAACGTTTCTCCTCAACAAGTGTCGAATAGTCTACATCTACAGATATAGATACACCTAGATAACGCAAGAGCAACTACTTCGCGTGCCAAAAATCGCACCACATTACGTACAAAATTCGTAAGCCGCCACTTTCGCGCTCAGTCCTGTGTACTGCTGGCTGGGTGAACGTGAGCGCTGGCGCTAGGCACCGCGAGTGGGGCGAGACGGGTGCCGCACGCGGCGTCTTTGAATCGATTTGATTTTCCCATCACTAAATAGTGCTTGTGACGTCATAGCAGGTAGTCAAAAAATTGCACGCTTGGTTTTCATACAGATCGTGAATTCGTGATACTTGTGTTATCTTGGTCTATCTATATCTGTGTCTACATCACATTGGACTTAGACAAAACTCTATTTTTTTTTTTAATTGCTCCCCGTTACTCTGGAAAGAATAAATGTATTTCGTCTTCATAGAAACGCGAGTCTATGGGCCGCCCCGTGCTCGGCAGAAGAGATGTCGAGTTGGATAAAAAGAACTTTGTCTATTCTTGGTAGAATTGGTCATGACACGCGGGCAAGGAGTTAGTTATTTAAATGCTATGTATTGCCTATGTGTTTGTAATGGTTTGTTGGGTGGCATAGTGAGGGATGACTACAGCTTTCGTTTTAAGCTCAATTTACACCGCCGCGGAACGGAGTGGAATCGAGTTTTCGCAATAGCAAAATTAACTTTATGTCAATTGTCTAACGTACAAACTAGATATGAACTTGTTACTGCGGGAATTCCCGAGAATGCGCGATAATTCTCCAATAGATCCGCGACCTGTGCGTATGGGTGTATCTAATTTGTGCGTTACACTATTGACATAAAGTTCATAATGCTTTGTACAAAAAAAATCGCTTCCATTCCATTCCGCCGCGGTGTAAATTGAGCCTTATAGTACCAAATCAAATATATAGGTGTCTCTGCTCTTTTTAAATGTTTTTTGTACGTGTCTGTATGCCTGAATACAGTTTTTATAGATTAATTCTATCAGAATCACACATTTTGAGTATTTGAGAGAACCGTTAATTATTTTGCCTTCACTCAGTCATTTTATTAGTAAACACAGAAATTTATAGACATACAGACACGTTTTTTAGTCATTATGGAACGACAGTATTAAATATATAGAGGTATTTGTTAATGCATCTGTTCCGAGAATTGGTTAGTAAATTATTTATAGAATATAATTATAATTTTAGTTTAGTCCGATCAAATTAATCAGCCTGACACTACTCCATACAAGTTTAGACGTGATTAAAAACTTGCCTACTAAAGTTACGTCAATTTACGTCAGGCGCTGATTAATTAGGACTAAACTAAAATTTATCTTCTGTCCTTTTCATAATGAAATAGAAAGAGAAAGATGCACTGAACTTAAATTTAGTTTAGATTGTGAACAAAAGAATCGGCACCTTTATTTCCAGCCTTAAACAACGTACAAATATACAGGGTGTACCTGGAAGTATGGATCAAATCGAATAGGGGCGTGGGCAAGGTCATTTCCAAACTTTTTAACCCTGAGAATGTCAGTGAATTTTTTTACGGTTCAAAAGTTATGACCGATTTTAATTTTTTTTTTCAATCACTTCGCTTAGTGTTCAAAGAAATTAATCATAAAAAATACTATCAGGGCTATCTAAAAAAAAAAAATTGATAGCCCTGATAGTTTTCACGAATTCGATCTTTCTTCTCTTTTTTTTAGTTTTTTTTTTTTACTATTTTTTTTAGTATTTTTTTTTGCTAAAACGTTTGGAAATGACCTTGCCCACGTCCCTATTCGATTTGATCCATACTTCCAGGGACACCCTGTATATTCTGTTTCATATTTTACCAAATGAAACTTTAAGATATAGCAACACTCGACACAGATGCTTTTAATTCTTAAATCTTGATACCTATTTTTACATGCACACATACATAGCTATGTAAATACTGTCGTTCTTTTAGAATCGTAATAAACAGAAAAATCACAAACTCGCATAATTATAAATACCCACATTTTCAATAACACGTACGTTTTACAAATTGTGTGAGCAGCCACTTTACTCTGTATTTTTTTTTATTAATTAGTTATTTAGAATGGTGTTGTGGACTTATCACATTAACTTCACTACCAGAACATATAAATACAAATATATTAAATAGTTGCAGGTAAAGAAATAACCTTTTTGACATAATCTAATCAAAATACACCCATAATCTAGTTTAAACTAATTTTAATACGCCATATACAATTAAAACCCTTCCCAATATGTACAATTACTAGCACTTCAGCATCCGACTTTGTACGCGCGAATTTCGTATTAAAATCTTGATTACAGCGCCACCTATTGGGTTCAAAACAATCCTACCTTTCGAGCTAGAACTAAACATACACATTCACAAAATTTCACTGAAATCTGTTGGGTGGTTTCGGAGATTAGCGTGTGCGAACATAGTGACAGATAAAATATAGTTCGTATTGTTATTCGTTCATAATTTCTTATTCCTTAAATTGTACAGAACATAGTATTTCTTAATACTTACACATAAATAAAATTGAATAGTTTGGTTTGAAAGGTGCGTGAACTCTACCACTTGTTTTACTTATAGCTGTCGCACGAAAAACAGCCTTAATAATAAGCGAATAAACAACAAAATTGCTAACTAGTAATAAATCCACAACACCGAAATAACCACACATAAATGTGATAACAACCTAAATTTCCGCTTACACTGACATCTAACACTTTCAGAGAAAGAAACTCCCCGAGAAAATCCAAAACTCGATACAGCGGCATGCACTTAGACACGGACAAATCTACCAACCGACTTAGTTGGCACGGGAAAGATGGACACTCCACCTTAATAAAGATAGATTGGCCGAATGAGAACTCCGTGTCCACTCTAACAACAAGCACAATGAATTCTAGTCCCTTAACACCGATAACACCAATATATGACCCGCTAGAAAGCGACTCCGAGGTCAGCGATACGAACAAACACACTATCCAAATCAAAAGTGAAGTTTGCAGTAATTGTGATCAAGAGAAATGTCTTAAATGTGAATTAAAAGCGACAGACTACGAAAATTTAAAAGATTTCGCCGAAAATCTTCATGATAGTTTAGAACACAGTCCATTACACTCCACTGATATCAGCTATCACAATTTAAACAGGTTATCAGCTGTTTCAAACTCCTCAAACTCCGAAACTGATAAGAAAAAAGACGACAATGACGTCATGAAAGTTATGACGTCCTCACACGAGAGCTCATCAAGCTACTCAAATGTCAGTTTGACGAAAGGAGATGAGTTATACGAATGTTACAATTACACTCGACCGAATTACATAAACTTACAGTCTTCAAGTACTAGTAAAAGTTCTCCAGGAAGTCCTTTAAAAAGTCCTCTAAAATCTACTATAAGTATCACATTCCGATCTCCTACTAAGTGTAAAAATTATGAAGACACTCCCACCAATGATAGGGACTCCGTGTATGAAGATATTGATTTGGAGAAGAATCTGTCTATTGTCGAAGATGCCAGTATACCACAGACTGATGCCTGTCTGCCTACCCAACAGGCTTGCCAACCTGACGATATCCAGGACCTGATAATCCTCGAAACACCGACTGAAACCAACCTAGATGACGATATAGATGTCTACAGTCAAGTTAAATTCTTCAAAAAGAGTGTCAATGAAGTCAATGCGATGCTTTTACCGGAAGACAGACATTACGAGAACATAGCGTTTGAAAAACAAAACGACTATGAAAATATTAATGTTGATACGTTAAAGATATGTGATAAAGATTTGATTAATGAAGATGATAATTCCAAAAATGCGGCTGAGAACGGAAATTTTAAAAGTATGAATGTCAGAGAGCTGGCGATCCGATTCGAAAGTCCTACGGAGCAGAAAGCTGCTTTTACGTTTGACAAATTCAAGGCTGAGATCAAATATCCTAGCTTAGAACGCAAAGACGAGAAAAGGGTTATAGAAATCAAGAAAATTGACTTCAAAACGCCAACGGTATCGCCAAAATCGTATAGACTATCGAAAAATTCACACAACGCAAGATCTTTAGACGAGAACGCGTTTATAAAAGAGTTTGGGAATGACCAATCGAATGTAGACAGGAGAAAAAGTTTAGAAGTCAAAACTTCAAGCAAAAAGCTGCCAGATCTAAATCTAAATACAGACCATGAACACAAAGTAATTATAACTCCGACATCAGAAAACAAAATTTCTCTGATACAAAGATTCGATCGCCCAGACATCAAGAACCTAATTTCGGTAGACTGCGACAAAAAACTCAGTCGCGAACGCATAGAAAAATACAAAGAAGAACGCAGAAATTTCCTCCGGGAAAAATATAGCTCGCAATCTTTCCGGTCGAATCCCGAGCAGCTGACCCGGATAAAGATACGGAAAGACAGGGAAGATAAAATTGAAACTTGTGAGAGACTTAAGGATGAGATGCCGAAGTTTGAAAGGAGGAACACGGTGGATTTGGGACAGAGACTGAGGTTCAGCCTGGCTAAAAGTAGCAACAACCTGGAGTCGATCCCGTCACCCTCTAGTCCTGAGAGAGAGTTTCGAGATGAAAGGAATTTTGATAGGTAAGTTGATAGAAGGCTTGGGAGATATGTTTTTTGAGAAAGACATAATATGTTGCGCCGACCATTAATGAATTGGGATAAAGACTCTTATAAAGACGGGTAAAAAAATCATGTAAAAAACTTATTTTTATTCTATATGGAGGTCAGATAGGCAGTCGCTCCATCTAAAATACTGGTATTCAGCTGCATCCGGTTAGACTGGAAGCCGACCCCAACTTAGTTGGAAAAAGGCTAGGCAGATGATGATTTATTGTTGTTATAACCCGCACCTTTAAATAATTGAAAATGGTAGCCAATCAAAGGTGCTTATCATGCCCTTTGTACATGCACATTACACTGTGTGGGGGCACATAGTGTAATTTGCAAGTGCAAACAATGTAATGTGCGAGTGAGAGACAATTATTATTATTGTTAACACGTTTCTTTAACGGCACGGATTATAATAATATACAAGTCTTCAACTTCACTCGAAAGATGACGTGTCAAAGAAAATGAAAGAGCCATCAAAAAAGATATCTTCCAAGCCACTTCATTATTTTCCGTTTGATTTTTTGTTATGTGTAAAATTGGCTTTAGATTGTGAATTATAACATTGTAACTTTATTTTTGCACAAAATCTACGTGTATTTTGTTACGTTGTAGTATTTGTCGTATGGACGTAGCTATACACTTAGCGGTATACCAGAAGACCATTTCTCGTAAATAAAAACGTTCAAAATCTAGTCGCAAACTCATCTCAGCGACAATCAATGTCAAAAACTTGTCAAAAATGTAGGGAAATTAGAGGTATTATTGACAGATTGAGACTGAGATCAGACTGTGAACGTTCATAAAATTACGAGAATAAAATTGTCCCTCAGATATTGGTATTCATACCTGTAAATTATATATTCAAGTATACCGTTATGTGTAACTTACCTGTTTATTTTTTGTTTGTTTTTGAATAATTGGAAAAATTTTAATCGGTTTTTATCTAATTTTTGTACGCATATTTATCTTCTTTATTAATGTACTAAAGAATCATTTTTTTTATCATAAATTATTTCTAGTTTATTTCAGGTTCCATGGTAATTTGGTGCAAAATATTAATAATTATCTTTCTCATTTTTTCCCTAGGAAGGAGAAAGTCTCACCCTCATACAATATTCGGGATATGACGGCAATTTTTGAGCAAAAGTCGCATCCAAACACCGGTTGATATACCAACTATTAATAAGTTTACCATAATCTGTGGTGAGACTCGCGGCGATACCTGTAAACTCAGGTAAGATTGTCAAAATTACCAAAAATTGGTAAATTATGTGTATAAAGTATTGGTGAAATTGTCACAATGATTTGTAACAGGTATGATTTCCACAAAATTATGTATTGTCTTTTATGCGATCAAAAGCGATACCGGTAACTCAGGTATGTTTGCCAAAGTTACCAAAAAATGATAAATTATGAATATGAAGTATTTGTGGAATTGTCACAATGTTAAAATAATGACGAATTGGTTAACAAAATTATATTGTATATTAATTTAGCTTGCTTTTTTGGTGAGATTTGTTACTAATTATGATGAACTAAGTTGTGAAGTTTGCTGAAAAAATATTTGAGTTATTTTATCTAGGTATTTAAATGTGACATCCTCACAAAATTTAGAAAAAATTAAATTGGTAAGCTTACTGCTATTACTAAGGATAATTAAGAATTAAAATGTATTTGTACCCGGTTGAGGGCAATAGGTTGGCCCCCTATTACATGGCGCAATTTGGGCGTACTATAGGTACTCCTCTGTTTAGCAGGGTTAGCCCTGCGGGGATTACAGGCGTGATGTTATTTAATATAAAATGTAAAAAAAATATTGTAAGGTTTTTTCGCTAGAGTTTAGGTTACGCCTAGTTACTTTGGTAACTGGGTTGTGGAGGTCAGATAGGCAGTCGCTCCATGTAAAATACTGGTATTCAGCTGCATCTGGTTACAAATGAAATACCGGTGTTACGGTATCTCCGGTATCCTCGCCAAAGTCTCACCACAGTAGCCATTTAAATTGTTATCTTGTATATTAACAAAATGAAACTCATTTTATTGTGAAAATATTAATATTAAGTTGTATAAGGATATATTTACTTGTATCAATATACATAATTCTAGGTAAATACCTCATTTATATCTTGTTTATACGGGTCAAATTAAATTAGCCGACGAAACTTCAGAGACGTGTTTGGTATCAATATCTAAACAGGATAATATCTAAACAGGATAATATCTAAACAGGATAATATCTAAACAGGATAATATCTAAACAGGATAATATCTAAACAGGATAATATCTAAACAGGATAATATCTAAACAGGATAATATCTAAACAGGATAATATCTAAACAGGATAATATCTAAACAGGATAATATCTAAACAGGATAATATCTAAACAGGATAATATCTAAACAGGATAATATCTAAACAGGATAATATCTAAACAGGATAATATCTAAACAGGATAATATCTAAACAGGATAATATCTAAACAGGATAATATCGATGTCATCTGTGAAGTTACGTTAGCTTATTTAATTTAACCCAGTATCTATGCCAACTCGTCCATTATTACATGTGGTTTTAATTACCTTTGATAAAAACTGGCATGACGTTGTCCTAACGCAGGACTGCCTCATCGGTCGACTGGTCGCAAGCGCTACTGTTGAACAAGAGGCCCCGGGTTCAATTCTCAGGTCGGGAAAAACGTTTCTTTGGGTTTTTCTAACTGGAAATTCTCAGTAGCAGCCCGGAGTCTGGATTTGTGCCCGGTTGAAGGCAATAGGTTCGCCCCCTGTTACATGGTGGCGAAATTAGGTACACTTCTGCCTAAGGGGCCGTCTCCACGAGCGAGGGAATCGTCGTGCCACGTATTTCTGTACACTCTCTTTGAACGTGTCTCCACACGGCGATATCATCGCCGCGAAAATTTGATGGTACGGCGAAACTATCGCCGCGATTCTCTCGCTCCTGGAGACGGCCCCTAAGCCTTAACGGTATGATGATTATGTTTACCTACCTCTATGTATATTGTACAAATAATATATTATAGTTATTACGAATAAGTCACTTGTTTTGTTATATTATTTATTGACAGTTTTTTTTTTACTAATATTATTATTTCGTCGGTTAATCATCACAATTTGATTGGGTTTGAAGCGGTATTGATAGTACAGGTATGATTACCAAAAATTTACAGGTAAATAAAATACCTCCGGGGCAATTGCGTAACACACAAACCCCCTTACTAATAAACGTATTATATCAGATGAATAGTTACACACCGATTTCTCTCTTTCAGTCGTCAGTAATTTGACTTTCGAAAAAAGAAGTCAAAGCGTTGTGTAACTATACAGACGCTATACAAATTAATAAGGGGGCTCCAGTAGCAATGGCTTTCATTTTGACAGTTCTACAACATTCATTGCGTTATTTACGTTGTTGAACTGGCAAACATATGAAGCTGTAGCGGTATCTACAACGCCACATGCAAACAACGCGTCACACTGACGTCACGCAAAATCCTGCATCTCGCAAGCAGAGTTTACCGCGCAACTAGCATAGATACAACGGCCCGACATGAATCATCGGGCAGTTGCCCGCCAGACACAACACCCGTCTGGTCGGAGAATCGTCCCTTTTCTATGGAGGATGAGTGAACTTTACACCCTTTAATGGATTAGTAATATCCTTCGATATGATTCAGATTGGGATTAAAAATGTGTTGCGCGATTAGGGTGCTGGTTAACGACAATACAATTGTCTTCTATAAAGTTCTGGCTCCACTGAGGTGAATCCCGCGCGCGTGATGGACGCGACTGCTCACTTTTAGCTCTTGGCCAGACTGGGGCGCGGGCGCGGGTGCGGGAACGTGCGCGATCTGCCTGTTCGCAGTCGAGCGTGGCTTCGTTCTGGGTGTTGTCGTGTCCAGTGTTCGTCAAAATATAATATGGATGAAGAATACTTATTTTTTACTAGAAAAAACCTCGAACTAATTTGAGAACCCCGGTCATTGCGGCCACTTGTATGAGCTCACTATGGCGTGAGTAACCCGCGCGCTCCCCGCGCCAAGCAGCCCGCGCCGCTCACCGCCCGCGTGCCCACTATGTACACTCAAATGAAGTTCTTATGTTTGAGTACGTCGCTCCGCACTCGCCCCGCGCCCGCGTTTACAGTCTGGCCAAGCACTTTATGATTATGAAGTCACGGAACTACTCGTTCCAATTTGCCCACGTCCACACAAGTTTGCAAGCGCGACTCCTGAGCGTGGGGTCCTGGGTTTGATTCCTAGATCGGGTTTTTCCATTAGGAATTCGTTAGTAACAGCCCGGAGTTTGGAAGTGGGCGGTGTGATACCCCCGTGCCTCGGTGGGCTCGTATCGCCTGCTCCTGCGTCTGATCTCTCTCCGGTCGTGTTGGATTACCGTCCCATCGGACTGTGAGAGAGAGGGAAGAGAGAGTGCACCTGTGTCTGCGCACACGCCTGCACTATAATATCTCCCGCGCCGAAGGCTAGTCTCCGTTGAGATTAGTCGCCGTGGCTAAAATTCGGTCTGGAGGACTATTTGTATTATCTATACTAATATTATAAAGAGGTAAAATTTGTTTGTAAGTTTGTATGTAGGGGGTAATCTCTGGAACTACCAGTCGGATTTGAAAAATTCTTCTTGCATTTGATAGCCCAATTCTTGAGGAAGGCTATAGGCTATTTAACATCACTCTATGACCTTTAGGAGCCGAGCAAAAAGAAAAAAAAGTCAAAAAGAACGTTAAGTGATAGCGCGGGCGGGTGATGCGATACGACGGGGTGGCTCGGAGGAAACTAGAAGTTTCACGCGAACGAAGTCGCGGGCTGAAGCTAGTAACTTGATACAATCGGCGTAAACGAATTTCGTCCCGCATCCTGCGCGTGATTCGCCTCAGATTGGCCAGATCTAACTGGTGAAACGTGGGCGTAATTATACACCTCTGTCTCCCCCAATCTGGGTTTGGTGTTATGTCAATGTAAATAAAATCTTTACCGCTTCAAAACCAAATCGAACAAGTATTATTATATTATATTGTAAACGGATAATTCTCATAATGATAGTTGTTTTACGAAGAATCTCGGTATATTTCTCAGGGATATGATGTTATTGAAATTGACTCTAAGGGCTTGGTAATAGGCGCCTTTTTTATATTTTAAAGGGAAATGTGACTGTTTTTGTTGACATTTTCTGTGATTATAAAAAGCGTAATGATACTTTGGGAGTCGAAATAGCACATTATGATACCTACGACTTAATTAGTACATTATTGCACGGCATGAAATTAGCACCCGAGCACAGCAAGGATACTAACAACGTGCATAAATAGACTAATTAAGTCACACGTATCATATACTATTTTATAGCACGTGTGTCTAAACCCTTAAATTTAAGGCTGCGTTTCCACCAGTGATGAGCGAGGATGCGAAGCGAGGAATGTGTGTAAAACTAACCAATAACAACGCTAACTTAGTTTCAAACTATAAAAATGAAGCGATGTTAATGGTTTGTTTCACACACATCCCTCGCTGCACATCCTCGCACATCTCTGGTGGAAACGCAGCCTAAGTCACGCTTTTCTGTGTTAAATTTGACTATCTACTTAAGCAAAGCTTGACTTAAGTGTGGGTTTAGATCACACAGTGCTATAAAAAGTTTTAGTAATAACTAATACACAGTTTCCAAACAGCTAATGAACACAAAATTTAGGCAACAGACTGTCAAACTCCAGAAGGCCAATTCTCGTAATTTATAACGTTCCATATCTAGAGTGCGTTTCAACAAATAGTTCCTATGCCGCGTTATGTTGGCAACAATGTATACCACTTCTTATTCTTCACCACTCCTTAATGTTTTGAGCATGATTCTAATACGGACACCTTATAAATCTTAAAAAAACCGCAGAATCGTCTTCCCATATCTACTATCTTGACAGACATGGGCACAAAACACATATACTTCTAGCGGAGGACAGGGGAGCCAACATTATAACATAGGAACTATTTGTGGAAACGCACTCTAGTCGCAGTCTCATCTCGGCGACAAACAAATGTCAAACACTTTTCAAAATGTAGGGGAATTCGAGATTTTTTGGACAGACTGAGACTGAGATCGAACTGTGAACGTTCATAAAATTATGAGAATTGCCCCCTCTCTAAACTGCTGTGATTGACTGACTAACGTCATTACTGGATTATGTGTAGAAAAAAAAAACAAAATCATATTTGTACGCAGACATTCCAGAATTAACAACCAAATCAGTTGGACGGTCTTTTATCTAATTTTTGTGTTGATCGCTCTAAAAGTATTATTCAATCTTCTCTGTATACTCAAAAAGGTACACATACAAACAAAATACGTATCCTTACGTAACTTAAAAGGTTACGTAACCTTTTAAGAGACTCGGTAACTTACTCTCATCGAGCCGTGAGCTTTCGAGCTCATTAGTTAAAATGAAAGGCGCCGAAAATATTTATTTGACAGGCATATAAATGTTGAAATGGTTTTCACTATGATTGATGACTTTCGTCCCACTGCAAAACGAGTTGATACCTACGAGCCCATTATTGCATTTTAAACTTTATTCCTATACACGTAAAATTTTTAATACAAAATTGACAACAGATTCAGTCGTCAGTTTTCATAATTAGAACTTTAACTTGACCGGAAAAAGTTCAAAATTTAATAATGGATCGCTTGTTTAAAACGGTTTCTAAATATGAACCTCATTTTTTTATAAGGCTGTATAAGTCTCAAGTCATATTAATCTAATCAATTATGTTACTCGTATTATTGTTATTAATGAAAAACTAGGAATCGTCTACAAGCAACCTGTGATTGTTTGACAGAAATTGAACCTTATTTGTATAAAGTCATTGTTCATATTCGTATGAAAAGCTCTAACACGGTTCCTTTTAAGAATATCCGCACTAACTTTACATGAATAAGGTTCATTTTCGTATGAAATGTTATTATCTTGAGTGAAATCTGACATCTCTGGCAGACACATCAAACTAAAGAAAGTCATAATAATACATAATATTTTTAGTTCCATATTAACGCATTCATTTAAATTGTTGTAAAAAGATATTTAAATCTCTGCCCTATCCCCCGGGGTATACAGTCGTTATTTTATGTTAAAAAGGTATTATGTCAAAGTGAAACCCGTTTAAACATTGCCACCTAAAAGGAATATTGTGTTGCCATATTGAAAAAAAAAATATAAATAATAAAAATGCATTTATTACTATATTTTTGTAAGCAGTATTTATTCAATAGAATAGAGGCTGTATAATATTTGAATCTTATAGAAATATAATAAAACAAGACTATGTAATGTGAAAATATGAAAAAAAATACGTAAGAATGAATCTCGGGAACAATTCTGACTTTTCTGACTTATTGTCAGAACATAATTCTGACGATGTCAGAAGTTTACTCGAATCACAGGAAAAAGAAGGTTTTTTTTTGTAATAAAATTGAAATTACATAGTCATATTATATTTAGATATGTTCGAATAAAAAAAATAGCTTTCTTTGTATATAAATACGCACCTCTTTTTGTAAAAAGTCGGTTAATGGAGTCGAAAACATATTTAGTTTGTGTACATTAAAATATTTTATAGAAATAAATAAATAACTTTCTCTGAATGAATTGATTATATTTTTAACGTTCTAATATACTAAAATTAGCTAAATATACAGTTAACTTAATCATGACTCGTTTACATGTCTTTAGTATTTAGTAAGCAAGTAAGTAGTAATTTTTTGAACTCCCAAATTAGAGTTTTATATCCAGGGTGTAAAAAGATCCATCACGAAGCGGTAATCTACGCGTTCTGAACATCGAACTTAGTAATTTTGTGCAAAAATCATTACTGGGAAAGTTTTTTTTTGTGTGTAATAATTCGCTGTTTGCGGTAGTGCGCAATGTAACGCACGCAAAACATTATGCTTTTGGGCGCATGCAGAGATCGTGAGAGCATAGCTCCGTAACCAGAAGGTTCTCAGGTATTGTCCAGTACAAAAAAGCGGCTATGTTGGAGTCGCACACGAAGGGATCCGTACCAAAAGGAAAAAAAACGCCGAAAAAAAAGACGTTTCTTGTATGGATACCTCGTGGAGACCTTTAATTTTTACTTTATTGTATTTGTTATAGCGGCGATAGATTACACACTGTGAAAATTTCAACTATCTACCTATTAATGTTCATCAGATATAGCCCGCTGACAGACAGACGGACGGACGGACAGCATAGTAATAGGGCGGGACCCTATTGGCACCCTCTGGATACGGAGCCCTAAAAATTATCACAATAACGGATAGACCGAGTGTCTCTCGGCTACGTTAAAGGAATTTTTACATCCGTTATTAAACACACAGAAAGAGAGATTGGCAAAGATCGTGAGTGAGTGACTGGATGCCTGAAGGAGGATGTCGCCGTCGAGGTAGGCCATGGCGAAGGTGGTGTGACGGTCTAATGAGGTTTGCAGGGCCAACATGGCCAGAGATCGCTCAAGACGGGGAGGTTTGGAAGGAAACCAGCAGTGGGACACAATATAGGCTAACGAAAACGAAAAAAAAACTAAGCACACTACGTCATCAAAAATGAACAACTAAATTCTCTTACTAATGCTAAAAACGTGTAAACAGATTAGTTCCTAAACGGAATTGAAACTTAGTATGTCTTTGACTCGATTGAAATCTTTACAGACAATAATCGTGTATCTAAATCAACGCTTTGGGAATATATCATCTTCAAAAGTTTATAGGAATTTTGGAGGTTAAATTATCGGTTTTATATTGTTAAAATAACTCGTATGCCCACGAGTTATTTTGATTTAGATATTATAAATGTAAAAGTGAGTTGTTTTCGGCTTGCAAGCTTTCAACTTACGCTGAAGTATAATTATATATACTATAGTTCCAGTTTTGCTAAATTAACTTGTGTTCTGGTATTCATGCATGGCCTTCTTTAGGGAGAGATGCATGTCTGTCGTAACAATTTGACATAAACATCACCTTTATTTTTTAGCAGTAAAGTTGGTTTTTCATAGTTGTGTTACGAGAGACGCGCGGTTGGCTAAACTAAGCTACCATCTGCCATAAGCCATAAAAATGGTCTACCTTAGAAGGTCCGAGCTGACAGAGAAAATCAGTTTTGCATTTAAAGTATGTAAAAGATTATGATCCAGTTTCGGTAAATTGTAAATAATATAAAACCGGTATATTTTGCTGTTTTTCGTCAAAATTTGGAGGTTTTATGAAAACAAATTAGCAGTTAAAACTCAAAAATTGAATGAAAGAATACAATGTGCTGCAGATCAAGTTTCAACTTTCAAGAAACGCTCATTAAGGTTGAAAATTACTTGGCGCAAACGCAAATGGTATAAAATAAGAAATCGATTATTGAGTTTTGATTGGTAACCAAGTCTTAGTATCCAAAATATTTCTTCCAAGTCGTATGCTATTTTCACGTGAGATTATGTGTCATGTATAATAAGTATGCAAATATTGAAATCGTTAGGTTTGCCCTCAACGTACTTAGGGTCAGTTTATACTAGCGCAGAATCGAAGCGTTAATCTGAAACTTAACATAGCAAATTCACCCCTATCTCCACAACGTAATGCACATATTTCTTCTGAGATAAAAAGAAGACGCGCGAGTTCGCACGCAATCGACGGAATTCCCGCATCTGAGCGCGTCCGACGCTGATTGGTGCGCGTGAATTAGGTACGTTGTGGAGATAAGGGTGAATTTGCTATGTTATGTTTCAGATTAACGCTTCGATGCGCTTCGACTCTGCGTTAGTATGAATTGACCCTAAGGCTGCAAGAAAAAGCAAAATTTTAAGTTTGTATATTTCTAATGACTGGTAATGATTGATCAAACTAAAATATACACTGGTTTTTTTTTATCACCATATTTTGATGACTCACGCATGATGTGTTTCAACTTTAAATAATTAAGAGACCGAAAATTGCATTTTAGATTCAACTTGCAAAGAAAAGCACTTGCATCTCTAATATGGAAATGTTTGTAATTTCATACAAATACAGTTCAAAACGGTAATTAGTGTAGACAGGATGTAATAATAATGAAAAAAAAATACATAGGTACAGCACACATAATCTTATAACCAATCGACTGTGACATTGCCAAATCGTATCTCTCTTTCAAATAATATTGTAATAAAGTCTAATAATAAGCAACGCGAGATAAGTCTCAGGCCAAGGTAAATATAAATTATTTAGCACAAACTTTGTCTAGGCATTATTCCTGTTACTCTCGCACAACTGTCAAACTACAAGTGCAAGACGGAGACGGGAACATATCTTAGCCAAAGTAATCGTACGTGCTAGGTAACGTTTATTAATCTCGACCTCAATATTTAAATTAAGCATATAAATATTAAAACTATGTAAAATTGTAACGGAAAAAAATGGTGTATTTTTGTTGGTTTGGTACTCAGTTTGGTGTTTGGGTAATTTTGAAACGGCCTTTGTAAAATGGTGGCTTTTTAGGGCGTTTGAAAATTGTGTTACGGAGATTTTTTTTTTGATTTGAGGAATTGGTGGTACTGTTATTTTGTTATAGAATTACGTGAAAATGTTTTATTAATTTGAAAGCTGTGACCTATTTGTTTTTAAGCCATATTCGTTAATAAATAATTTGTTTGTTTAATATTTTCAACTGTCCGACTCCTAACATTCTGTATTTTTTCTGATGGATACTAGTTATCCGAATATTAAAATACCAAACTAAGTAGTGAACCAAATATTTAAGTATAAACAGTGAGCTTTAAAGCGATTCCACTTATGATGGCTATGGACGCAGAGGGCGCCACTGAGCGTTCCTTGTATTTACAATCTTGTAATATAAATATTTCTTTATTGTCGGCTTGTAGATGTAGGTTATGACGAATAAAAAGTATTGCGGAATTCTCGTATTTTTCTTTTTCCCTAACACAACCTGTACACTATTACACATCAAATCACTATCATTAAATTTGGTGTGATACTCCCTGGCCGCGCCAAAATGGAAAATTTTAAAAATACGTTTCTACAGATAAATTGTACCATTTATGTACAGACCCCAGCACATCAAGCCACTACAACCTGTCATATTTCTTTAATAGAATTTCAACTTTATCGCTAAAATATAAGGTTCAAGGTTGATTGGGAAAATTTTACAGTTTCGGGTAGTTTGATGTGCCGTCTGTACTATACGGTACGATATGATAATGAAATAACAGTGGTTTTTTTTTTAATTTTCAAATTACTTGTAGGTTCAAAAAATTTTATTTCGTAACAATTATGAAATTAAAATTTTATTTGTAAATTGAAATTATTAACAAATAGTCTAGAGGCCGGCCCAAGAAGAGGTGGCGAGACGACCTAGACGCATACCGCAAGGATTGGATCGAGGTGGCTCTAGACAAGGATGTCTAGAAGGATTTGGCTTAGCAGTGGGACAGTGTAAGGTAAGTAAAAAAAAAACATTACCTAGTCTGGTTTTTGCATCTATTAGCACTCCGAAAAACAAGCGCAACACGTCGTAAGTACACACACACACACACAGTGGCGTAACTATACCGTTTGGGGCCCGTGGCAAATCCAAGGGATGGGGCCCGCCCTCGGTCTTGACGCAGAACGTCACTTTCGCAAAATGTCATCCTGAAAAATTTGGTCACTTTCGCATAATGTCATTTTCGCAAAACGTCATTTTCTCAAAACGTCATTTTCTCACAATGTCACTTTCGCAAAACGTCATTTTCGCAGAATGTCATTCAAGCTATTTTTTGTCAGGAGAGACCTAATACTAACACTATAGAATCGGGTAAGTAATTAAGTAAGGAGCAGCCAGTGCTGCGCCTCCCACTTATAGAATGTGGTTCCTCTTCAGCCTTTTCACCACCGCTGTCGGGTTCAACAGTTCAGTAACTAGTGGGTTTGGATGCAAGGTTAGGCGTGTTGTTCTTCCTTGTACCGCTCGATTTCATAGTTTACTGTTGGCATTTGTAGATAGTCGTGGATTTCGTCGTTCCTAGCAAACCTAGGTGCGTTAACTATGGATCTTAGGATACCAATTGGACTCTTTGTAGGCAGAGTATGTTGGTTTTGCTGGCAACGTCCCACAATTAGATCCTGTAGGTCCTTAAAGTATTGTTTATTTTTATATAGTTGCAAAAAAATATTTTACACATTAATTCAGGTAATGTCCATAATTGGCGGTCTTTCTTCAAAAGTTTATTGTTTTTTTTTTTTTTGTCAAAATAGATATTTCGGTATTCTGTATCCGCGGTAAGTAGGTATGTTTTATGTAAACTTTCTTTGATTCGCTTATCCCAATAGCGGCTTTCTTTCTAGACTCGAAAAATTACACAAGGCGTCTCATTACATTACACACCAATTTTTTAGCATAATAATTATAATAACCAATTACATGATAGATCATTTTAAGCACATATGTATATAGTTATGTATGTAATAAAAATTTGATTGATGATTTTTTGTATATTTTTAATTAATTACTTACCCGATTCTACAGTGTTAGTATTGGTGCCCTGTCAGTTCACCAAAAAATAATTTACAAATTTTTACTTGACAAACAACGATTGGCAAAAACATGATTTGTCATTTCGTCATTATACAACAACAAGTTTGACAAATAATTCACTTTACAAAATAATCACCAGATAAACTTTTGTTTAATAACGTGTTATTTAACAAACAACTCATTTTTTATTCATTTTATCTCATAAAACAACGTTTGGAATAAAAACGTTTTACATATTGACTTACCATTACGCAATTTCCTAAAAATGAAACTCATTTTTTCATCGACTTGCGCTAATAGAAAAAAAAGAGATTATTTTTAGTGGGCTATTCGGAACCGACCTAGTTAGATTAGATTAATTATTAAAAACAAAAAATGGTAGGTTAGGTTAGGTTAAAACTGTGACCCCTACGCACGAGCCGAGCGAGCGAAGCGAGCGGTGCCGCGGCAGCGGCCGGCGAGTGCCAGAAACGACTAGATTATATAGAAAAAAATACTTTTACACAAAATATGGGTGCCAGAAACGACTTGCGCTAATAGAAGAAAAAAAGAGATTATTTTTAGTAGGCTACCCGGAACCGAACTAGTTACACTAGGTTAATTATTTAAAAAAATATGTTTCGGTTAGGTTAGGTTAAAATTGTGACCCCCTACGCACGAGCCGAGCGAGCTAAGCGAGCGGTGCCGCGGCAGCGCCCGGCGAGTGCCAGAAACAACTAGATTATATAGAAAAAAACACTTGCCTGAAAATTATTTGACCCAAATGGAGAATACCGTTATGATCACTTTGTGACTGGTTTAGAAAATCTTTACGTAGTATAGAACAGAGTCACTCCCGCTGTCTGTAAGCTAAGATCTTTTAAACTACGCAACGGATTTTAAAATGCAGTTTTTAATGCAGTCGCTAGTGTATTATAAAATGGTATTTTGTATAAACGTTATTTTTCCAAAATAATCTAAATATTAAATGAAAAATGTATAAATGATTAAATATCATCCGTAACATTTGTAAAGAGAAGCATTTGCCAAATAAATGTTTGTAAAGTGAGTGTTTATAAAATAAAACATTTGCGGAATGAGTTGTTTGTGAAATAAATAGTATACGAAACGTTGGTTGTAAACTAAAAATTTGTCAATGGAGTTTTGGTGAAACATTAGTGAACCGTTAGTATTAGGTCTCTCCCGATAAAAAAATGGCTTGAATGACATTCTGCGAAAATGACGTTTTGCGAAAGTGACATTGTGAGAAAATGACGTTTTGAGAAAATGGCGTTGTGCGAAAATGACGTTTTGCGAAAGTGACATTATGCTAAAGTGACCAAATTTTTGTGGATGACATTTTGCGAAAGTGACGTTCTGCGTCAAGACTCCGCCCTCCCTCAATGAGACCCTCAACCAACTTTTTTTTTAACTTTTTTTTTTTAGAATCATTAATACATCTTCTAAGTTAGATTTCTACCGTTAAGAACAAATCTCGTATGGAAAAGTGTTTGTGGTAGAAATCTAACTTAAACGAGATATATTAATGATTCTAATGACTATGATTCTGTAAATACATGTCTATTATAGTCGCGAATCATATTTGAATCAAGATACAACCTGACACTGATCTGCAAATTGTAAAAAATGTAAGAAAATTTAAATTTCGCGGTCTACTATGTCACATTCATCTTAAGTGGTCATTAAAATGATACAAAAATAAAACAATGAATTATAAAAAGCAATCTTTATTTACATAATAGAACTATACATAACTATACACGAGAGAAATGACAAACAGTCTTCGAAACTTGATCATAGTTCGTTTATATCTATTTATACAGGGTGGTCCAAAAGTCGTGGATCAAACGAAATAGGGAGATGAAGGTCATTTCCAACAAAAAATCTTTCTACAGTATGGTCATAATCCATTTGCCCTAAAAGTTATGAATATTTGTGTATACCGAGTTCTTTTACAATTAGACAAATTTAAAAAAAATGTGATATAAAACAAACGGTGTTGTATTACTACTAGATAATGTATCAGCACTACAAAGTTCTATTAGGGCTCCGAGTATCAAATTTCAAGAGCAATTTATTTTTTTCCAAAAATTTTGTAACATTACCAAAAATTATTTCTCACTTTAAAAGCGTTGGAAATGACCTCCTTTATCCCCCTACTTCGTTTGATCCACGACTTTTGAACCACCCTTTATAGATCAATAGTTCGTTTTTTAATACCAGACTTAATCTGACAGGTGTAATGTCAAACTTCTATACTAAAAAAACGAAAACACAAAAGACATGTCAGATTAGTCTCTGGGATTAAATTAAAAAACGAACTACAGTCAACAGTTGCGGCGCGAGACAGAATCTTACAAATTATTTAGTTCAATATCTTAGAACATTGTTGCACTTTTAAAAATGTGACGATCTTCACCTACTTATATAGCTATTCACAACCACTCGTAGGAGTCCACTAAGGGCCAAAGCACACACGCTACTTTTTGCATCGGCGATCGGCGATTCAGGTACTTTTTAGAAGCTAAATGCAGCGACCAAGCATTCCACACCGCACAATTAAAAACGCCAAACGCGGCGATTCAGTCGCTTTTCGGAAGCTCGATACAGCGGCTGAACGCTACACTCCGCACACATTCGGCTGCCGGTCGCAGCGATTTGGCATTTGCGCCAGCATCGGAGCAGTCGCTAAAACGCGCGCTTCCGATACCACGTCCGAACGCAGAGAGTCGCCAAAACGCGATGCAGCATCGGAGCAGTCGCTAAAACGCGCGATTCAGATACCGCTTCCGAACGCAGAGAGTCGCCAAAACGCGATGCAGCATCGATACAGCCGCAAAATCGCCGATCGCCGATGCAAAAAGTAGCGTGTGTGCTTTGGCTCTAAATGCTGTTCAAAATTCCAAAACAAAAGAAAATTACAGTTTAAATCGACCGCTATTCTTCCGACAGCAGTTTGCTGTCGGGGGCAAGGCAAATCAGGTTATCGAAATGTGTCAATTTCGATACGATAGCCTGTCGGAAGGTTGTGAATAATAGCTATGCTGATCTACAGATTGAGATAGGTACTCCCTTTAATATCAATTATCTTGGTCGATTACGATTTTAAAGCAGGTTTTAGCAATTAATTCAATCTAAATCTTCGCGCCGCCACTGGTGTCATAATAGGCTCAAAATACATAAAAATAATTCTTTTTTTTTTTATTAATTATACTGTTCTTGCAAGTTTGGTGTGCAAGTCGACAGTTAACGCCCAAATTCTCGTAGTTAAGAGCCCATACTACCTCAACTAAAATTCACTCTTTATCTCGCTCATACGATACTGCTCGCGGACTGAGTGAGAGCGAGACAGAGTGCGGTGCTGGGCGGCAGGCAGCGCCAATAGTTTAGGTATTTGCTTTTTACAGTGAAAATAATGGTAATTATAAAAAAAATAAACAACATAAGACCTGCTTTAAAGTAAGTTCAGCTAGTATGCAAAGTTTCATGATCTAATTTGAAGTATTTTTTGAATACCAGCGGTTTATTGTTCGGGTTTAGAGGTAACTTTGGATTTTTTTTCTATCGAGAAAATTTTATGGAATCGTGTTTTCGTCTAACATAGGACTTAGCATTAATCCTCAACTTTACCATATATTTATTTCAAAATTAATGGTGCAGTATTTTTGACATAACGGAGGATCACGCTAAGCCATTTGAGGTAGTATAGGCTCGTTAAGGGATAAAACTTTTGCAAGAAATGTCTATATCTGTTCGATTGGAACTTGCTAACGTAAACAGCGCTGCAAGTATAGTACACACGGCGACACATCAAGCTATACATTTCCAATTTTAGCTGACCTTGCATTGTATAGTTTTTTCGTACAATCAGAAGTCAGCTGGTTATGTATAGCTTGATGTTGAGCCGTGCGTACCCAGTGCAGGTTACTACTAGCGGACAGTATGTCAGACATTTCTTGCAAGTTTTCTTGCATGTCAAAATGCCTGAATGTTTAGCAAAGCTAATCCTAACTTCGCTATACATATACAGGAAGGTTTTTTATAACCATCCAAATTTTTACAGGGTGTTCTACCCATGAATATGAACAACTTTCACTATGAGACCAACTGAAATCACGAAAAAAAAAATCAGCTGTTTAATACAAAAGTTCAATACCTACTTGACCAAAATGTATGAAACAGCTGATTTTTTTTTCGTGTTTTCAGAGTTGGTCTCATGGTGAAAGTTGTTTATATTCATGGGTAGAACACCCTGTAAAAATTTGGATGGTGATAGAAAAATCTTCCTGTATAAATTCAAAACAGTTGGTAGAAAATACAGCGAGTCAACTTGCGTTTTGCAAGTATGTTTCAAACATCAACTTGCACTATACAACTTGCAAATACATATCATGCCAAGGAAAATGTTGATTAAAAAATTTATTGAGGCTCTTCTAACGGCAACTAGTCTCTAAAAAGCATGGAAAGGACGCGAGTGATATTTAAAACATTTGTTGTTTTAGAAATATTATTGCAGTGTCATAGGAAATATGTAGAAGGGTTTTAAGGCGAGATCTTAGACAATTATTATCTTGCATGCAAGTATTTTGTTGCAACTCGCATGCATTCTACTTGCAGAATCGAAAGTGGGTGCAAGTTTTATACAATTTAAATATTGTGTTTTATTAAAATTCCTAAGTGCCTTACAAGAATATTATTATAAAGAGAGAAATATAAAATGATGATTGATATTCGATAATGTAACTATGTGGGGTGTATTTAAGTATAATATTTACATTTTGAAAACATTTCTATTACAACAATACTTTTAATATTAATTCAACTTTTTAATTCCACTTCTGTGCATGTTTCGTTAATACCAAAAGGCCAATTCTCGTAACTAAAAACGTTCAAAATCGCAATCTCATCTCGCGACAATCAATGTCAAAAACTTGACAAAAAAATTTAGGGGTATTCGAGTATTTTTAACAGATTGGAGTGCGAACGTTCCTAAAAATATGGGAATTGCCCCTCTAGAGTGCGTTTCAACAAATAGTTCCTATGTTATAATGTTGGCTCCCCTGTCCTTCGCTAGGAGTATATATGTTTTGTGCCCATTTCTGTCAAGATAGTAGATATGGGAAGACGATTCTGCGGTTTTTTTAAGATTTATAAAGTGTCCGTGTTAGAATCATGCCCAAAACATTAAGGAGTGGTGAAGAATAAGAAGTGGTATACATTCTTGCCAACATAACGGCATAGGAACTTATTTGTTGAAACGCACTCTAGTTAGTTTCGAACTCAAACGAAGACATAAACTGATGAATCCGAAATTCGTCGGGCAAATCCGAAACATGATAAGAATAAAATTGCCACTATCTACTTATAAACAAAGTATCTCGAAGCTGTAGTTATATTATACTTTGTTTAACACAGACGATACTGAAACTGTGTTTTTCAAGCCAGGAAAAGGTGACCTTTTAAAAGGCCCGGCGTAATACACCGTGAAATTTTAATCACCGTTTTCCTCTTAAGGGGTCATTGTACTCATCATTATGAACAACTTTTACTATGGGACCAAACCTGAAATTGTGAAAAAAAAAAAATCAACTGTTCCCTACATTTATGTTCGCATAACTCGTCAAAATGTAGGGAACAGCAGATTTTTTTTTCACGATTTCATGTTTGGTCCCATAGTAAAAGTTGTTCATAATGATGAGTACAATGACCCCTTAAGAGGTAAACGGTGATTAAAATTTCACGGTCTATAGGGGTCTTATTTGTATGCATGTCATAAGTATGCGTTTTTGGGTATATTAAAAGGCCCGTCGCAGTGTTTGAGTTAAAAATACACAGACTAAGCATATTCTATTTTCTTCGTTTAATTTATTTTTATATTCTAAAACTAAAAACAGAAAATATTGTTCAATTTGTAATAAGCAAGAAGACATTTTTAATTTAAACATTTAAAATTTTAATTTAACAATTTTCATAGCACCTTGTTTCACTAATTGATTTAACTAATTATAAGCTTTGGTGAAAATTTAATTACTAAGGTAGTTTTAATCGACTTTTAATATGAAAACTTAAGTTACTTCTAGGCAAGCTTGCACCATCGCGAATATTCCCGATCAGAGTCACTGCTGACGATCGGGAAAAACGACTTTGATTCGTTCATTCGTTCACAGAGTTGACGAACGGGAATGCTTGTCAATTATTCCCGATAACACCAAACAACAAAAAAGTTCCGTTTGGCAACACTGGACGAACGGAACTTTTTTTCCCGATCGCACATATGCTTAGTTCAAGAGTTAAGGTTTAGAAAAGTTCAATTATGCTCTTTTTTTCCGATTGTCAACAGTGTGGACAACAGTGGCGAAGGTACCATACAACTCGATTCCCACCGACTTCCCTTCGAAAATTCAGAACATAATCACACTACAGGGTGTTACAGAAAGGGTATATCAATACAAACGGGTTGAAGAGTGTATCTGGTCTAGAATCTCTGTACAAAATTTCAGCTCAAAAGCAGTAACTTTGAAAATGCTTAATATATGTATAAAATGCTATCGAAATAAAAAAATATTAAGCATTTTCAAAGTTAATGCTTTTGAGCTGAAATTTTGTACAGAGATTCTAGACCCGATACACTCTTCAACCCGTTTGTATTGATATACCCTTTCTGTAACACCCTGTATAGTCAATTCATAATTGAAATTTTTTTTGGCATTTTTTTTGCTTCGACTTACCTCTGTCATAAATTCACCCTTCGCCACTGGTGGAAAAGGTGTGACTGGTCGGGAATATTCGCATAATAGTCGACCCCATCATAGCTTACCATCATTGGAACAATGCAGTAAAAATTTTACTGAGGAAACTTAGATAAAGTGAGTTGTCGTGTCAATACCTAGTATCAGGAGTTTTCTCGATAAGATTTTTACGGAATAGAACGCCTGGTGAGATTGTGGCAAAAAAACGCACGCTTGTCAATTTGTCACATTAATTACTAGATAATTTTCGTTCGCCCTTACACTCTCCAAATTAAAACTAACATACAAAATAGTCGAGATACGGTTGTCAGATAATAAATTACTAAGGCGTGTCCAGAAGCTTAAAAGTACTAAATTATTTAAAAAATTTAAACTAACATTATTTTAAACGCTTAAAATTTAATTTAATAATCTATAGTGACAATCATTTAAAAATTACGCTTGCGCAGTATAACTATTTCTTAATTAAATCAAACATGTAGTTTGTAACAGCACACGATAAAACTATTATACGTAACATCACGCCTATAAATTTCCCTATAGGTTAGGCAGAGGTGTGAGAACACCCACGTTTAGCTAGTTATGTCTAGGAGGTCCAGATCTTAACTAACATGCAATCAAATCTGAAGTAATCTCAATCGACAGTATTTTTATCATAAGTTTTATATTTTAAGGGGCCGGCGAACTACACATACGAATGCGTTGTTTCATACAAACGTAATACCAAAATAATTTGGTAAATCAAACATTAAGGCATTGCCTTCCACCGGTCAACGTTGACCGCGAACAATAGATTTTCGATTGTGTCTGTTGTCTGGCAGTCAACCTGTTAAGGAAGTGAGTATTTTTTCCGATTGAATTACAGATTATCTACGTTCCCAAATATATATTTTGAAAGAACTTCTGATATAAAGACAAGAATATGAGGAATTTCAAAATATGTATAGAAAACTTATTTTTCTCATAACTCGTCTTTAAATCAGTGTCCATCCATACTAATATTATAAATTCGAAAGTAACTCTGTCTGTCTTTCTGTCACCTTTTCATGCCTAAACCGCTGAACCGATTTAGATGAAATTTGGTATAGAGATAGTTTGAGTCCCGGGAAAGGACATAGGATACATTTTATCCCGATATTCCCACGGGATCGATACTTATGCGAGTGAAACCGCGGGGCGCAGCTAGTTCAAAATATATATTTGGGAACCTAGATATTCTGTAATCCAATCGGAATAAATACACACTACATCACACAAATATTATAAAGGCGAAAGTTTGTGAGTGTGTGTGTGTTTATATGTTTGTTACTTCTTCACGCTCAAGCGGCTGGACCAATTATGATAAAATTTTGTATGGAGGTAGCCGACACCCTGGATTAACATATAGGCTACTTTTTATCCCGATATTCCCACGGGACCGAAACTTATGCGGATTAAACCGCGTGGCGCAGCTAGTTAAGAATATGTTTGATTTACAAATTATTTTGGTATTACGTTTGTATGAACTACGCATGCTCCGCCGGCCTCGTATGCAGTGCAGGCTAAATCTATACTAATAATAAAGCTGAAGTTTTTTTGTCTGTTTGAACGCGCTAATCTCTGCAATTACCAGTCAGATTTGAAAAGTTTTTATTGCATTTGAAAGCCCAATTCTCGAGGAAGGCTATAGGCTATTTAACATCACGCTAGGACCCTTTGGTGATGAGTAAACATAATATAATTATGTCCAAAAATACGCTTAACAATAAGAAGTAATTTTGATTTAAACTATGAGATCATAGTGTCGCTTTATTTCTTTAAGTATGATTTTAATTTTTTATTTTTGTATGTTGGCACCACAGATATAGATAGACCTAGATAACGCAAGTATCACGAACTGTATGAAAACTAAGCGTGCCACTTTTTGACTACCTACTATGACGTCACAAGCTCGCGCTCTCTCGCTCACGCTCACCCAGCCAGCAGTACGCAGGACTGAGCGCGAAAGTGGCGGCTTACGATTTTCAAACGTAAGCTGCCCCCCTTATTCACAAACACTCGATATGCTTCCGTATCGTATCGAACATTAATCATTGTTATCGTACGAGTCTTCTCAACGCTGTTCACAAGTCCAAAACCCGAAAATGTTGTCAGTTTAAATCAAATATACGCCCGCTATTCTTCCAACAGCTATTTGCTGTTGAGGGGAAGTCAAATCAGGTTATTGAAATGTCAGGTTTTCGATACGATAGCCTGTCGTATGGTTGTGAATCAGGGCTCTGGTGCGATTTTTGGCACGCGAAGTAGTTGTTCTTGCTTTATCTAGGTATATCTATATCTGTGGTTGGCACCTTGTTTTTATACCAACAGGGTCGAATTAAATTAGGTAGCGTAACTCTGCAGACGTTATGAGTATCAATATCTATATGCTACCCAGTAACTGGGTTGTGGAGGTCAGATAGGCAGCCGCTCCATGTAAATACACTATTCAGATGCATCCGGTTAGACTGGAAGCCGACCCCGACATAGTTGGGAAAAGATTGATTGACTGTTGAGATGATGTAGTCACTCTTTGCTTCAATTTTCTTGTATACCACGGGCAAGACAGTTTCATAGAGTAAATGGAACTTTATAATTACTTAACAAGACAATACTTTTTTTTAGGAACTCCTTCAAAGGGACAATGCAAATGGAAATATTTGTACAGACGCCAGCACATCAAGCTATCCGAAACTGTCAAATTTTTCCAATCAACTTTGAACCTTATATCTTAGCGATAAAGTTGAAAATCTATTAAAGAAATTTGACAAATTGTAGTAGCTTGATGTGCTGGCTTCTGTACAAAGGACTTGTAATAATAATCACTTCAAAATTACTTTAAAAAAACCGACGTAAACTAATAAACATATTAATAAGATGTACAGTTGACTGCACATCAATACTAACACTTGAACGAAAACCGCCTTTACTGCTACGACATAAAGGCGCTTTCAAAGTCAAATTGTTACCATAGACTTGTGGTTACCTGACAGAGTTTAACAAACGAAAGAGAAAAAAAAAAAACATATCACTTATTTTAATAAAATCGTCAATCAAGTAACTTTTTACTTTAGTTCTTCGATTCCTCAGTCGTCAACTTATAGTAACAATTCTTTATCTCAATTTTGTTCGAAAATTAAGACCAACAAAAAAAGAAGCAATTTATTCAATTTCACATTTCGACGACTAAGAAACGTCCACCAAATCGAATTTTCAGGAACTTGGCATTCATTTATTACACAGACGCCAGCACATCAAGCTCCTACAATCTGTCAAATTTCTTTAATAGATTTTCAACTTTATCACTGAAGCATAAGGCTCAAAGTTGATTGGAAAAATTTGACAGTTTCGGGTAACTTGATGTGCTGGCACATACATACATAAACTCAAGCTATCTTCTAATGGAGCTAGGCAGAAACTACAGTACCTACCATACCATCTTTATATACTCCATAAATTTTCTTTTTAATTGCCTAAAATACCATGATATTGTTTCTGGGCGTCCTAGAGAGGTTGTCGTCTATGGTCAGGTACATGTTGAAGGAGAAGAACATGGCGGTCGAAGATAGGAAGTGCCAAATGTCGTGCGCGTCGTATAGTTGGAGTAGAGAGCATTGGCGGTTGCTTTGCCGAGATTGGGCCGGTGTTAGCTGTGGAAGAGAATTTGTTTTTTTAACTTTATTCATTTATCTTTGTCATTCGTAGGATTTTACCTGAGAATCACACCCGTGTAGGTTGGAAATTATGCCATGGGAACAAATATTTTGCTCAATAACTAAGATTAAAAAAACTGAAGTGTTAATTGACTTTTGTTGCTGATCGTACTACCGGGATATAGTAGTTTATGTCCCTACATTATTTGCTTATACAGGGTGCCCCTGGAAGTATGGTTAAATCGAATAGGGGCGTGGACAAGTTCATTGAGTTCATTTCCAAACGTTAAAAAAAAAAGAAAACAAACCGAATCTTTTTAAAAAAATCGTGACAATAAACTATCGGGGCTATCACTTTAATTTTTTTAGATAGCCCTGATAGTATTATTTTATGATTATTTTCTTTGAGCACTATGCGAAGTGATTGAAAATAAAATAAAAATTGGTCATAACTTTTGAACCGTAAAAAAATTCACCGACATTCTCAGGGTTAAAAAGTTTGGAAATGACCTTGCCCACGCCCCTATTCGATTTGATCCATACTTCCAGGTACACCCTGTATAATATAAACAAATGATGTGAGTAGCGTGAGGGGCCCGTGGCTAATATAACAGCCGCATAGGTCGATCGATTAGGTTAAGCTACGCTTGCCGCGGTGGGTCTGTGGATGGGTGTCCATCTTTACATACCAAGACCCCTCCGTGCTTCGGAAAGCAAGTTAAGCCGTTGATACCGACTGTCATTCGTGGATCTTTGACAGTCGTTACGGGTAGTCAGAAACCCGAAAGTCTGACAACCAGTTTTACCAAGGGGTATCGTATTACCCAGTAACTTGGTTGTAGAAGTCAGATACGCAGTCGCTCCATGTAAAATACTATTATTCAGCTGCATCCAGTTAGACTGGAAGCCGACCCCAACATAGTTGGGAAAAGGCTGGGCAGATGATGAAATGGTGTGGGTACATGAATGATATTTATAAGACATATCTATTCATACACGAAATCTCTTAAGGGGTCATTGTATTCATCATTACGAACAACTTTCACAATGGGACCAAAATAAAATTCGCGAAAAAAAATCAGCTGTTCCCTACATCGCATAACTCGTCAAAATGTAGGGAAGAGCTGAGGGTTCCGTTTTTTTCTTTTGAGTTATGGAACCCTAAAAACATTGAAATATTATGCCATCAAAAGTCACATCATGTTATTTTAGCATTTTGCTATTACGCACAAAAGTTGCCTCAGAAATAATTGCTATGCATATGTTGAGAAAAGTATTGATAAAAACATAACCCTCCTTCTGGCGCAGTCGGGTAATAAATAAATAAGATACTTACCGCCCAGTTAGTGTTCTGGTCCAAATAAAAGTAGCTTGAACCGAACCATATGGAGTATGTCATCGCTATAAATACCCAGCTGTTGAAAAAAAATAGCAGTAGGTTAGAAAGATCAGTTGTAGATGCTATACAGGGCATAAAATTAAGGCTACACTCGAAGCAGTGGTGACCCAGTGGTAACAGCCGCGTCTTACGAGTTGTAGGTCGTAGGTTCGAACCCAGACAGACTCTTTACAAAAACCTAAAAAATATATATCGCTCATTTGGAGAAACATCGTCGTAAATGTATTTTTTTTCCAAAAATAAGTTTTATATGCCAAAGCATTTAGAAAGCTTGTTTACGTCAGGAAAGCAAAGACGTAAAAAAAAAAGTAGCAGTTACGTCGATATTTCTCCAAATGAGCGATATAATAATGATTAAAAAAAAAACAGTAATAATAAACAATAGCATGTCTTCGAATTTTTGGTTCTAGGACATGCCGGTTTCCTCACGATGTTTTCCTTCACCGTTTTGAGAGCAGTGGTGATGAAATAATTTACACAAAGTAAAGCGCCTGTCTGGGTTCGAACCTATGACCTACACTTCGTAATTCGCGGCCGATACCACTTGGCCACCACTGCTCAATTTTATTAGCTTCATTTATTTAATTTATGTAATCAATAATTTTGCATGCTAGTTTTAGCGAATTGTTTTAGAAACTGTTTGAAAAAAAAAAAAACCCGACCATCTGTAATGTACAGACGCCAGCACATCAAAGGCTACTGCAACCTGTCAAATTTCTGTTTAATAGATTTTCAACTTTATCGCTAAAGCATAAGGTTCAAAGTTGATTGGGAAAATTTGACAGTTTCGGGTAGCTTGATGTGCTGGCGTCTATACTACAATTCTTGCAAAATAAATTTCATTTAATTTAATCTGTCAAGCTCCGCTAATGAGACACACTTGATTTTGACCAAGGGGTTTCGTATTACCCAGTAACTGGGTTGTGGAGGTCAGATAGGCAGTCGCTCCATGTAAAATACTGGTACTCAGCTGCATCCGGTTAGACTGGAGGCCAACCCCAACATAGTTGGGAAAAGGCTAGGGAGATGATTTTGTTTTTATTTCGTGATTTTTTTTGATTTTCTATTGTTTCGTCGCCAATGGGCGACGCGCGCCGCTTGACCGATTAATAGTATATGACAATAAAATTACCTGTACCACCGTATAGACTCGCGGTGTAGTAGCTTCATAACGATATAGAACAGTGTGTACAGGAACAAATTACTCATCAGCACCAGCAGCAGATGAGACGCAAAGTCGCGGCTGTGTTGGGCAACACTGTGGGAGAAAGTAATGCTATGTAGGTTGGCAACACTAGGAAAGAAAGAAAGAAAGAAAATACATTTATTTAGCACAGACTAAAGGACACACAATACACTAGATACATCAGATAAAAAAAACAAAACAAAGATCAAATAAAAAGCGTAAAGTCCGATGTAAGTAATAGCAAGAAAGTGTGCCTCACGGCTGCGCCAAAAAGGCCAGTCCAGTGTTACCAACCAAAGGTTGACAGCACTGGCTAAAATTTTAGAGATAAAACACTGATCTAAAGGCTGCTGTCTGAAATATCTTAGTATTAAGAGGAAATACGGTCGGTGAGACTTTTGAATAAGTCTAAGTAAAAAGTCATAATTCTAGGTTTGGCTCTCACCTATTTCCTCCTCCAATATTGGATCAATTTAAAATATATTTCATAAACTGAATAAGAAGGATATATACTGTGTCCCTATGTTTTTCTTTTTTCATTAATAGTTGTCAAATTTGCACACTAGGCCTCTGTTGACAGCGGTTTAAATCGGCATTTTTTGAGGGTTCTAGTGCTTATAAATATAATGTATCATCAAAAAGGAAAACATAGGGACATACAAGTAGTTAATATTTATTATTCTGTAAAAAAAAACTCATCCATCGCTTTCCATCAGGCGTGATCGAAGTCAAAGGCCCATTCAGCATTAAAAAAAAACTGAACCCTGTTAAAAGCTGCTTGCCGGGTAGTAAAAACCTGAAGTCTTACCAAGGGGTATCGTGTTACCCAATAACTGTTTAGGTAGGCAGTCGCTCCATGTAAAATACTGGTATTTATCTGCATCCGGGTAGACTGGAAGCTGACCCCAACATAGCTGGGAGAAAGCGTGGTAAATGTTGATGATGACTTACCCATAGGCTGCAATGGCCCAGTTGGCTAGATTGGCGATGATGAGGAGAACACAGCGGCCGCAGTAGGTCGGTGTGATGGCCGCGAGAGGGCGCGACAGTAATTCACGAGCAGCTCGGTAGATAATGCCGCCGTCTGGAAGATAGATAGATAGAAATAATATTCCACCCCTTAGAGGGTGAATTGGGGGAGAGTGAAATTTCACGCGGACTAAGTCACGGGCAGAAGCTATACAGGGTGCCCCTGGAAGTATGGATCAAATCGAATAGGGGCGTGGGCAAGGTCATTTCCAAACTTTTTAACCCTGAGAATGTCAGTTAGTTTTTTTACGGTTCAAAAGTTATGACCGATTTTTATTAATTTTTTTTTCAATCACTTCGCATAGTGCTCAAAGAAAATAATCATAAAAAAATACTATCAGGGCTGTCTAAAAAAAATAAATTGATAGGCTTGATAGTTTTTTTTAAAGATTTTTTTAAAACGATTCGATTTATCTTCTCTTTTTTTTTATTTTTTTTTTTTGCTAAAACGTTTGGAAATGACCTTGCCCACGCCCCTATTCGATTCGATTCATACTTCCAGCGACACCCTGTATATAGTAACCTATGTAAGTCTACTAGTACTTTACAAAACTCACCCAGTTTAAATCTTCCCAGGTAGTATATCTGGAAGGTCATTACCAAACAGGTTACCAGATGTAGAACTGTGAACGCTATCCAGAAGTAGAAGTTCGCGTTTAGCACTCCCACAAGACCTGGGGAATTACATACAAGGATAATTGTTAGTTTTCGAAGTGATCCGACAGTTCACAGACTCATTTCTTGAGCAGTAGCTCGAGGGCATTGTAGAGGCTATCTATGTAGCCTTACCTTTTACAGGGTGTTACGGAAAGGGTATATCAATACAAACGGGTTGAAGAGTGTATCTGGTCTAGAATCTCTGTAAAAATTTTCAGCTCAAAAGCATTAACTTTGAAAATGCTTAATATTTTTTTATTTCGACATCACGGCGCTGCACTGGCGCGGCGGCGTGATGTGCGTGTACTAGGCGCACAGACACACTACAGATAATGGATAATGACCCTCGTAGTGCGGTGACACGTTTGTTATGATTTCAATTTAATAAACTATCGAAATAAAAAAATATTAAGCATTTTCAAAGTTACTGCTTTTGAGCTGAGATTTTGTACTGAGATTCTAGACCAGATACACTCTTCAACCCGTTTGTATTGATATACCCTTTCTGTAACACCCTGTATAATGCAGGCTGGTTATAATTGAGCGCGCGTTCTATTCGAACGTTCAAACAAATGTCAAATATTTTTATTAAGTATTGAAGCAAAAACTTCTTTAAGCGCGTTGGACATTTTTTTAAATTGAAATATTGTTTATTGAAATAATTGATTTACATAAATATGTCGTGGATAGATGGCGCCACAGTACAGTGAACAGCGCCATCTAACGATTTCATTGGTAAACGAAGAATCATGTGATCGGAAACGCAAGCGAGCCCTACCGCTTGGACACGATCGTCGGTAGAGGGGATGCAGCGAGGACTGGCGGAGAGACCGAGTGTGGCGGCAGTCTACGGTCGGCAGTTGAGTCGGACGGTCTTGCTTGGCAAACGCTCAATACCAACGCACGTGTTTGTTTCGGTTGTTAATTGCTAGTTTATTAAAGTTATTTTGAATTCAAATTATCTTTTCGTTCGAGTACCCACTGCAGTGCCCACAACTATCAAAACTATGTTGGATCGTGAAGAAGATCCGATGTTTCGCATCTCGGCCACCCAATGATGCGACAAATATTTACAAAATAGGGCCTTAAACTAGAGGTAGGTACGAAAAAATTTTATTCTACCTGGACTAGGAATAAACCTGTACCTCAGGTATCTCACTCAAGTGCTTATACATAAGTATTAGGTATCTGAAATTGCTAAAAATAGTAAATAATTTATATAATTTAATTATGATTCTGTTCAAATTAAGCAAAATAGTATGCTACTTTTTGCATCATCGTAAGACATTTCGCAACCATATTCTGTTATGATTTTTGCAATGTTACATTTTTAATAAGGGAAATGGGAAAAATCCATTGAATTCGCGACACTGTTACCGTAACGACACCGCTTCGGATGTGTTCGGCTGTCCTCGGAGTGTACTCGGTTTTAATGTATATCCGATATGTCAGTGAGTGATGGCAAAGTATTCTGTCTGTGTTTTGTTTTCACAGTAACTGGGTTGTGGAGGTCAGATAGGCAGTCGCGCTATGAAAAAATCCGAGTATTCAGCTGCATCCGGTTAGACTGGAAGCCGACCCCCAAAATAGTTGGGAAAAGGCTAGGCAGATGATGATGGGTGATGTTGACTTACCAATAAATATAATAAGCGCTAGAACTCCAAAGGTGGCATGTGCGCGTGCGTTGATATCTGGATGTCGGGACTGGTAGATCTTCACCATGCAGAGTACTGAGGTCACATACATGAACGATGTGTCTGTACAGAGGAAAAAATATTTAAAGAAAATCAAAAATGTTGCAACACGAAAAATCCGATACAAAATTAAATTAGTACGTTCCTGTCCATCTTATTACAAAAGAGTTCGAACTTTGATCTCAGTTTTTATATTTCGAACCTTATTCCGACTGCCACAAAGTGTTAAATACAATGACAAAGCTATAAAAAAAATGGCTCGATCCTTTTGACCGCTTGTCGCATTTATGCGACACATATTTCCGTGCCCCTACCGCTCATATCGTATTTCTGCGACAGAGATCATGCATGATTTTTTCATTCTATTATCGTCCTATTAACTGCGTGGTACAACTAAAACCATTATTAAATAGAGATAAAAACTTTGGACTATTTTTTCATCGATACAACGTTTTCTCTTCCTTATTTTTTGTAGGTATTATTTTATCATAATTTTATCGATTTGTAGCCGCGCGCTAGGGGCACGGCAATTGATATTTAGCCAAGCGCTCAAAAGGTTAAATAAGAGCCCTAACTTATTTGACTAATAAGCTTTTATTCGCGTCTGTATTTTTAATTTTCATTGAAATAAAGTTTTTAAATCTTATTTCAATGAAAATTAAGTTGATTTCAGAGTGACTAGCACTACTGAAAAAGTTAGAATAATGTTTGAAGTTGTGGCGTAATCTGAACTTTATTGTGTAGGAATTAAAGTTATTTTTCCATTAATTCATATTTTTGGCAAATAAGTCGCAAACGCAGATTAGCTCTTTGTATACAGGGCGTTACAGAAAATAAAAAAATATTAAGCATTATTCAAAGTTAATGCTTTTGAGCTGAAATTTTGTACAGAGATTCTAGACCAGATACACTCTTCAACCCGATTGTATTGATATACCCTTTCCGTAACACCCTGTATAGGATGCCTTGTCTCCAGCGCTAGTGTCGCGTACTGCTAGATAACTCACCAAACTGAAAGTTCATGCTGTTAGGACATACGTGGTATGCCGCGGAGAGAAGACCCTCGCTGACGAGCGCGATACCCATCGCGTATAGAAGACCGAAGTGTTGTGGGATGCCCAGCTCTTTCTGTGGACAAATAAAATTTTATATTTATTAATCTGTCAAGCTCCGCTAAGGAGACACAATTGATTTTCTATTGTTTCGTCGCCGATCGGCGAACCGCGCCGCTTGACCGATTAATTAACCTTTTAAATGCGACACATGTTTCCGTGCCCCTACCGCTGGTGTCGTATTTCTGCGACAGAGAACATGCATGTTTTGTTCGTTCAATTTTCGTCTTATTAACTGCGTGGTACAACAAAAACCATTATTAAAAAGAGAAAAAAACTTTTTGACTATTTTTTAATCGATACAACGATTTCTCCTCCTTATTTATTGTAGGTATTATTTTATCTTGATTTTATCGATTTGTAGCCGCGCGCTAGGGGCACGGCAATTGATATTTAGCCAAGCGCTCAAAAGGTTAAATAAGAGCCCTAACTTATTTGACTAATAAGCTTTTATTCGCGTCTGTATTTTTGACGTGATGTCTTATAAATCGATGAACGCCGGCTGCACGCATGAAAAAGCATGACTCATTGTCACGTTCCGCCTAAGCTGAGTGTGCAAGCAAGAGCGCGGAACAAGCGATAGAGAGACACGATCGGATGTTTTCTTATGACGTTATCACGTAAAATTATTGTCCGTAAACCGACTTTACAGACAACTAATGTTTTTTTTTAAAGCACTAGGTATATCGGTCAGGTATGGCAGCTAGGTACGCTAAACTTAAACGCACGCGTTAAGATACAATTCTAATCCTAACTATATTTAATATTATAAATGCGAAAGTAAGTTTGTTTGTTACCTTTTCACGCCTAAACCACTGAACCGATCATCCTGAAATTTTGCATATACGTTGTCAGGTGTACAGAAACGGACATAACTTTTTAACCCTGAGAATGTCGGTGAATTTTTTTACGGTTCAAGTTTATTTTTTTTTTTTTAACTTTTGGAAATGAACTTGAACACGCCCCTATTCGATTTGATCCATACTTCCAGGGACATCCTGTATAGTCTAGGTTCGACAACTTCGGGAACTGGTGGTTGAAGTACACTTTACATTGGACGATACTTTTCTTTCTTTCTCTCTCTCTTTACCTGCGCGGGAGTGTTGTTGTGATGTGTATTGTGTCGTCGCCACACTTGCATCAGGAACAGCAGCCCTAGTACCACGTAGCCTAGGTTCGAGAACACGTGGTTGAAGTCTGATAGTACTAGGAGAGGATGAGCGCAGAGGAAGTTGAAGTAGCATAAGTCTTGGTTTCCTGATTGGTTTAAGAGCTGTAAAAAAATGAAAATAATTAATAATTAGCTGTTTGGCTCAAATAAGGTCGAAATTAAAAACTAAGATCATCATGTGCCTAGCCTTTTCCCAACTACGTTGGGGTCGGCTTCCAGTCTAACCGGATACAGCTGAATACCAGTATTTCACATGGAGCGACTGCCTATCTGACCTCCACAACCCAGTTACTGGATAATACGATACCCCTTGGTAAGACTGGTTGTCAGACTTTCGGGCTTCTGACGACTCGTAACGACTGTCAAAAATCCACGAATGACAGCCGAGACCAACGGCTTAACGTGCTTTCCGAGGCACGGAGGGATCTTGGTATGTAAAGATGGTCACCCATCCACGGACCAACCGCGGCAAGCGTAGCATAACCTGATCGATCGACCCGTGCGGCTGATATTACAAGCTAGTATTACATCAAATAAATTATAGTAAATTACTTAAAGACAATATCAGACTAGAGACTTACCCTCTGATATGTAACTACAAGTTGTATGACGGGTAATGTGTAGAATACTGCCACTGTTAGCACGTTCCAGAGATACATCTTAGACCTTGCTGATAGGACTCTTGGACGGCACCTAAAAGCAAATATAACATAACTATTAATAATTGAAATAATAATACCTGCCATTTTTAACAGACTTCAAAAAAGGAGGCTCTGTATTCGACCCGTATGTATGTATGTTTGTATGTCCGCAATTTTCTCAAAAACTAATGAACCGATTATGATAATTCTTTCACTAATGTGATCTACATACTTTTAGGAAGGTTTAAGTATATAATACATTTGGTAATTATTCTTATGTACGAAGTTATATGCATAAATGTACTGCTTCTCCGGCATTTCTATGCGAATTATGATGATTCTTCTAGTCGGTGTCTTCAATTCTTCAGTGCATGTTAATTGAATTTGTGTGGGGTAGGTACAACTAAAAAGTGAAAAATAAAAACATTTTTCCAAAAAAAATAACCGACTTCAAAAAAAACACTACAAAGCGATAAATACCTTTAATTTCAGAAGTCGGTGTTAAAAAAAATGCGGAACCAACGACACCGACTTCCGAAATTAAAGTTATGTATCGCTTTGTAGTGTTTTTTTTTTTGAAGTCGGTTGCTTTTTTTGTAAAAACAGTTTTTATCTGTGAATATTATATTATCATTGGTCAGGCCGGGGACACAGTCCTTCCATATTTCAAGGTTACCGATCCACTATAGCCAACCCAAACCCATAGCCCAATATATTTTGTTGCCATGTTCTTCAATAGTCCTGCACCAACCGGGGGTTGTCCTTGGGTGCACTTGCATAGTGCATACAGGGACAATCGTCGGATGGTGCCTCTTTATTAATTAAAAGCCCTGGCCTGACTCATCGACAAATTTTTGGCTGAAACCATTTTCTGATTTGATAACTTGGCGGAGCAATCCTGACGCACATATTTTTTTGGGTATAAATGGTCTGGGAATCGGTACAAAAAAACGAATTAGTCAAAACTTGAAAGAACGGCACTTAGTGTCTGGCGCTGAGAGTGTTAATCTTTTAACCGCTACGTCGGATTAATCCGACAAATATTGTCGTCTCCATTCCGCCAGGGTCATATACAGGGATATTTTTTTATCACCATCCAAGTTTTCACATTTTGTTCTACCCATGATTATGAACAATTTTCACTACGGGACCAACTCCTTGAAATCACGAAAAAAAAATCAGCTGTTCCTTACATTTTAACGAGTTTTCAGGTTTGGTCCTATAGTAAAAGTTGTTCATAATGATGAGTACAATGACCTCTTAAGAGGTTATTGGTGTTTTTCCAATAACCCTATATACGACCAAATAACACAAGACTGTTTAATCTGTATTATTATTACATCATCACAGCTCGTTTCATCGGTATTTATTTTTCGTTTTTTTTTTCTGGCGCTGGGGGCACGACAACTCATATAAAATCGGGCGGTTATAAGATTAAATAGTCAGGATTATACCAAACACAATCCTGATTGGTTCAAAAGCATCACACTCCTAGAAACAAGAAGGTTAGTTATAATGACGCAATTTGAAATGTGTTTCGAATGGGTGTTTCTTTTCTGAATTTAAGTGTTTTTTTTTTTTATTGCTGAATGGGCCCGCTCTTGGTCTCGATTACGCCTGATGGAAAGCGATGGTTGAGGTCTATGTTTATTTCCTTATCTGTGGTTAAACCTACCTAGCCAAGTTAGCGACACACAGTTTCCCTCCAAGTCTGTAGATATCTTTATCTGTATTAACATCATCCAACGTAGAGAAATCTGACTCAGTGTCTGATGAAGAACTGCCATCTGTTGAGAAAAATATACTCTTTTAACATAATCAGTTATAATATGTCGCTACTTAATGTGTTATACTGTACGTACATAAATAATAAAAAAAAAATCTCATGTTAACGTATACAAACTCATAAATTCAAATAACTGCAATACCAGTGGCTCTTGCTTGACCCTGTAATTAGCTGTAGTTGATTAAAATTATGAATAAAATAAATAAAAAAGAAAGAAAATACGTTTTCATCCCACCATCTCGGAAAGAGTATTTTTAATCTTCAATATCTGAGTGGAAAAGCCGTTTTTATTCTCTAGAGGATAAAGTAAATTGAATTTAGAACATCGTGTGCACTAAGTTTGTGAATTAAAAAAAACATTAAACCTATTTACTGCTACCTCTATGGTGCCGAATATATCATACAACTTTTTTTTAATTTGTTAAAAACTCAGACTCGGAACCTTCTTGGTGTTCTTTTTTCAATTTGCTTTGTACGCGGTTCTTTACGCGGCATTTTTTCACGTCATTGTTAAACCTTATATTAAAAACAAGAAACTTGAAAACAAGTGAAAAAACTAAAATGAGTGATTCTAGCGACGAGGAAGTTTGCTTGACGCCAACAGAATTGACTGAAACTGTTAATAATGCGCAAATGAGCTTTCTCCCTCAACAATCACGCGAGAAGTATTTAAAACAGTACGATATGTTCAAAATAACTGTAGCAACGTTACTTTAAAATTTTCTTAATTATACCTTAGTATTATTTTGTTATAATTTAAAGATTATTCTGTAATACTTACCTGTCATAATGTAGTAATTAATACCTAAACTGAAATAAAAGTGTACCTATCTTGTGATTGTAAACGTTTTTTTTTTTTGCATTTAGTCATTTCCTCGCTGAGGTAGAATGAAAAGTTACGTGTTGCACTCGAGTGCAAAGATTTTTCACCTCGTGCTCTTTTGATTCCCTCGCTAACGCTCAGGATTCTAATTTTGAATCACTCGCTGCGCTCGTGATTCAATTTTAGAATCCTTCGCTTGCTCGGTCATCAAAATTGAACACGCGGTTAAAAAGCAACTTTGCACTCTTGTATAACAAATAACTATTATTTCCGGTGAAAATGACACAAAAAATAAAATAAAAAGGTTTTTTTTTTTATTGCTTTATGGGCACGCTCTTGGCCTCGATCACGCCTGATGGAAAGCGATGGATGAGGTCTATGATGGAACGAGCGTGCCCAGAAGATGCCTAAGGCACTGGAACTCCCACGCATCGACGAAACACAGCAGGCTGCTTGACGCCGGACTCCGGTGGGAGGGGAGGTAGGGGGAAACATGCGTCACATCCACGCAAAACGGCTATCGCTCAGCATTATGCTGCGACCCTATGCAGGACAGAGCCCTTTACTCGAAAAATCCGTAAAATGTGTTATCGTAATTAGATATCGATAAACATCACGTCTATAAAAATTCGCCAGCTATAAATTAGTTAACAAAACTTCAATCAATTTGTTCCGGTATTTGTCGTACGTCGCTACAAAGTTACCTGTTCGTGAGGCGAACGCGTCGCCGTCGCCTACTAAACATTGTCGCGAGGTGCTCTCTCCGCTCGTGTCCACAACGTTGACGTGGCGACGTCTTGTCGTTGGGAGGTCGTTGATGTTGAGTTCGTCGTGAGGGACTAAAGGGGGAGTTAGGCGGCCTTCTGTTGGGATCAAAGAAAATAAATATAATGATAAATCTTCGTCAAAAACAAGTACGCGTAGCTATGATAAATGATAATAACTGTTGGTCTAAATCATCATTGTTGGATTTTAAACGCTCGGATCAGCGCCAAGAGTTCAAATTCATTTAGATGTCCCCTTGAGTAAAAACAAGCAGTAGCCTGTTATTTAAATATTTATTAAAATCTATACACCGTGTTCTTCACGATATCCATAAACTTTGTCAAACGCTTATATAGCTTTTACAAATTAAATCTAACAAGGGAAGAAGTACTTAAAAGGGCTTCGTTGCAAAGATATTTGTAATTTCATTTAGTGAAATTTAATTGAGCTATGCAGGAAGAAAGGGTCTTAACTCTTAACTCAGTTTTGACTATAAATAAGATCTATAAGAAGAAGAGATATAAATAAGATCTATGTCAAACTTGAAAACTACGGACTCCTGTGAGCCTGTGTTTAAGTCGCTGAGAATACTGACCTTCCCGTCATTGTATATTTTAGAAGTGGCAATTTTTGTTAAAATTAACTTAAATTTATTTCCATCACTAGCCGATATTAGAACGCGTTCGGGCACTATGAGAACACAATATAAAAATTTATTACATACAGGCAATTACAAAACAGCACTACTTAGGAAAAATATTATGTCAATGGGCCCTATAATATACAATAAAATCCCGCACAATTTTAAAGAACACCCTATACGAATATTTAAATCTAAGCTGACTGCATTATTATTAGAAAAATGTTATTATTGTATAAAAGACTTTTTAAATGATAAAAATATATAACAATTAAAAAAATTATATGACATGTACGAGAATTTATATTATATCAGAATGACTTAATTTTATTTTTTGACATTTATGACATTATGCATGATTTTCAAACATCTTTGGTTTTTTATTTTATTTTGAAATGTAAATTCTTAATATTGAGCTAGATGCACACCATATTTGTACGCCTCCGGGCATAACATAGCGTTCTGTACACCAAACTCAAGATCTGTATTTTTTTTACCTATGTTAACAAATAAAAAGTGATTTGATTTGATTTGATTTGATTTGACTAGTTTCAGCCCGCCAAATCTTATGAATGAAAATACGTCATCGTTGCCAATTCGGATAAAGAGGCATGCATATCGGGCGATTTACGTCAAGGTAAATAGTTTATATGAAAATTAACAAAAAATAAAAAATAAGAATTCATTAATGTGCCCATAATGAAAAATGCTTGTTTCCATGGTCTGAGCATCTGGTCGAAGTTCATGTATATCGTCCGGAACACGGTGTATATATAAAATTCAAAGTCCCGACTGACTGATATATCAACGCACAGCCTAAACCGCTAGTCCTAGAGACATGACATTCGGAGGGTCTGTTCTTTGTGAAGAGTAGGTATCCACTAAGAACGGATTTTTCGAAATTCCACCCCTAAAGGCTATGATCGACGGGCGAGTAAAACCGCAGTTTTATGGCTCGTCGGTAAAGCTCGCCCGTGGATCATTGCAATACCGCGGTATTAAAAACCAACGAGACCGGCTCGCGGCTCGTTAGTTATGTTTAAAGTTTTTGCTCGGCACGCTGCGCAAGACCGCGTGTCGATCGCCACTGACGAGCCGAGCCGACAGTTTTCCGCGACGGCGCTAGCGAACAGACGTACCTACGTGCACACTTAATAATGGATTTGCGAACCTGTAGTCACGATTTCATGATAGAATTTATAAACGCCTTCAGAGACTGCCCTTGCTTATGGCAATGTACATTGAATGAGTACAAAAACAAAGGAATCGAATTGAATCCAACTTTTAACCCAAACTTTAGGGCGTCGTCGCTTTTTTTTATTAATTTCGTGGTATGCTATACCGAGGTAACACAAAACTTCAATCTTCGAACAAGACATATTGCCTCATTTGCGGTTCACACTCGACTGTTTTGCTCGCTAGTCGATCAGCACCTACGAGCCACGGCTCGGCGAGTAAAGACCGTCGTCTCCAAAACCGCGGTATACGGCTCGCCCGTCGATCACTCGTTTAAGAGGGTGAATGGGGGAGGGTGAAATTTCAGAAGCTATGATAAATACAATGCTTCGCACCTTCCTCACTGGGCTCTGCCGGCTGCACCTTCTTCCGACACAGCACAACCACGATGAACGCCACATAGAACGAGCTGAAGAACGCGAGCGCAGCGCCCGCCGCGATAGCGTACTCCTGATATGATATCGTCTGGATTATCCTGAAACTGTGGCAAGACTGTCAGGAAAAAGAATGCTTTAAGGGCCTTAGCACGGGATCCCTTCTTTTCGCATAATGTTCTTTTCCTAATATACTTTGGCATAACTATTTTGGCATACAGTTTATGTTGGCATAATAATCTTGAAGGCTAGTTTGTTTTGGCTTAAATTTAATTCGCATAATACTAAACGACGTTAGGGGCACCCCGAGGTTCGGTTTGGTTAGGTTCCTTCTAACCCTGCAGACAGAAATAGGAGCCCCGCTGCGCGGGGCTCCGTCGACCTGACGTCGTTAGAAATAAAACGAGCATGCTAACTTTATGCTTCAGAATGTTATGCTTAATCATTATTATGATTAGAAAAATTATGCTTAAAAAAAATATGCGTAAGCTGTTATGCGTAATTATATTATGCGAAAATATAATTATGCCAAACAAAATTATGCTAAGTTATATTAGGTCTTAAAATTTTATGCAAATGGATAGGGAACCACTTTGGCATACCTATTTTGGCATACAGTTTATGTTGGCATAATAATCTTGAAGGCTAGTTTGTTTTGGCTTACATTTAATTCGCATAATACTAAACGACGTCAGGAGCACCCCGAGGTTCGGTTTGGTTAGGTTCCTTTAAACCCTGCAGACAGAAATAGGAGACCCGCGCAGCGGGGCTCTGTCGACCTGACGTCGTTAGAAATAAAACGAGCATGCTAAATGTATGCTTTAGAATGTTATGCTTAATCATTATTATGATTAGAGAAATTATGCTTAAAAAAATTATGCGTAAATAATGTTATGCGAAAATATAATTAGGAGAAACAAAAGTATGCCAAGTCATATCAGGTCTTGAAATTTTATGCAAATGAATAGGGAACCCCTTAGCACACCTTCGCCGCGTAAGTAATGATGAGAAACTTTGGGTGGCATTACCAGTATCAACCTTCTAGACACTTACCTAAACCTCTTAACCCTGCCGTCATTGGTGACCAGCTGCACCTGCTCTTCCTGCGTCCACCCGAGGTACTGAGCCACTTGCGGTAGGGTGGCGTTACCAGTCTTGTCGGTACAGTCCTCGTCTGATGTCTTCACTATGAATACTATGTAGAATCCTACGGGGAATGTGTCTTGCTGAAATTAAAAGTAATGTCAGACGTAAAAAGTGACAGGCCTCTCGCGTCACCAGAAACAATATCCCTTCTATAGATTAATTCACATAAAAAAGTTAATCTTACATTGCATTTGCATTATTGCTGTCAGCTAACTATTTATATTGGTTTCATGCGTGGCGGCCATTTTGATTTTATTTAAAAATAAAATCAAAATGGCGGACCGGTAGGTATGCCACGGATACTCAAAGCCCTTTCATATAAAAACAGACAAGGTATGAAGCTGTACTTTATTAATTGTACTTATTATTTTATTTATTTGTATAGATATTTACATAATATAAGCTAACATATAAACTATAATAATATGTACAATTATATGAAAAAATAAACAAAATAATCATAGGGCATCAAAGAATTCGTCCGCATCGCTGTCAACAGGAACAGTGCCCAAAACGCTGGCAGCATTGCCACGTTGTATGGCAATACTAATTCTTTGGCCAAGAAATAGGCCAGCCCTCTGGTCACGTGAAGAGTCGACTAACCGCTTGGCGATATCTCGAAAAACCAAGTGGGCACTCGGACCCCATGGCCCTAGTGTTTCAACCCTACTTAATTATACTTTTAAACTATTAATTTTTTATTTAATTGACTATGCCAACATATTTAGGAATCTATGAGTTACTTACTGTTAAAGTTATGCCTCCTCTCCTGGTCATAGTTAGGAAATATCCATCATACAATATATCCCTCTCATTGTCGAAAACTGGACACTGCAGAAACAAAATTCATAGAGGTATAAAAAAAAAAGTATAACTCTCGCTCCATAATATGAAGTTCACACACTGTATTATTACACCATTCGATAGTGTCGCTAATAAGAATCGAATTCTGGGAAGTAATCGACAAACTACAGTATGTGTTTTTTTTTTTCAAAACCAACGGGTTCGATTCCTGGCTAGAAATATTGATTTTTCAAAAATTCAATGATGCAGTTTTAGTTTTCATCAAAATCGAGCCCGTGACTCGGTTGAGTACTTTTCGATATTCCTCATAGTTTCGGATTTGGCCATCCACGCCCACTTGAAAAATTCACCCTGTATACAGGGTGTTACAGAAAGGGTATATCAATACAAACGGGTTGAAGAGTGTATCTGGTCTAGAATCTCTGTACAAAATTTCAGCTCAAAAGCAGTAACTTTGAAAATGCTTAATATTTTTTTATTTCGATAGTTTTGTAGGCTACTACTTACCTATTTATTTAATTAATAATAATTTACTCTAAATTAAACTTACATATTTACAACACTGGATTACAATTACTCACACAAAAGTATTTATTTAATATTACATTTACATTTTTTTTTTTTTTTTTTTTTATTTGAAATGGGCTTGCTCTTGACTCTAGCCTAGGTCAAAGGTGACAGAGACAAAGTCGACGATGGAGCGAGCTTACCCAGAAGAAGCCTGTTCACTCTCACTTTAAAGAGATTCGGGTTGTATGCGCTCGGAAAAACAGACGCAGGTAGAGAGTTCCACTCTTTTGCTGTGCGCATTATAAACGACATTTGCATACATCATCATCATCATCATCATTTCAGCCGAAAGACGTCCACTGCTGGACATAGGCCTCCCCCAAGCACCTCCACTTCGACCGGTTTTGTGCTTCTCGCATCCAACGAGTTCCTGCGGCCTTCACAAGGTCGTCGGTCCACCTTGTGGGCATACGCTTAGTGCGAATTGGTGGAACAGCAACCAGGTAGGGATGGTAACTTGCAGTGCGCCTGGATGTCCGAAGGTAGAAGGGGGCCGGTGGAATGAGGTCGTGGAGTTCTTGGGCACACTCACCGAAGTACAGTCTGTAGAAGACCGACAGGCAGGCAACCTTGCGGCGATGAGCCAAGCTGTGAAGCTTGGCATCCACCAGTTTTACGTCGCCAATGAGCCTCTTAGCTCTGCGTTCCACCGAGTCAAGCGCGGCAAGTTGGTATTTCGCTGAGCCATCCCAAAGGTGGCTGCAATACTCCATGCAGGATCGGACTTGTGCTTTGTATAGGGTTAAAAGCTGTCCAGGCGTGAAGTATCGTTTCACCCTATTTAGGATGCCCAGCTTCTTGGCCGCAGTTTGGGCTTTGTACTCGATGGTGGCGCCGAAGTTGAGACTAGATGTCAACTCCATGCCTAGAAGCTCGAGCCGATCAGTTACAGGAACAGATGTACCTCGAAAAGTAGGAGTCTGGTCAAAACGACTCCTTTTGGCGGTAAAAAGACACGCCTGTGTTTTGGTGGCGTTAAAAGAGACCAGATTGTCATCACCCCACTGGGAGACAAGGCTTAAGGTCAAATCTGTCCGCTCTACCATGGCCTCTCTCAAGGATCGAACTTCGGACCCGCTGGCCCCTGCATTGGACAAGTATCTCTCTGAAACTGTACTGTCATCCGCGTACCCAACAATACCAGGCTGAAGTAGGTCATTGATGTGCAGCAGGAAAAGAGTTGCAGAGAGAACAGACCCCTGAGGAACTCCGGCATCAATAGCCATAAGGTCAGAGGAGCAGCCATCAACGACTACTCTGATCGACCGCTCACTAAGGAAGTCTGATATCCAGCTACAAAAACCAGCTGGGATGCCATAAGCAGGAAGCTTACTGAGGAGACCGGCGTGCCAGACCCTGTCAAAGGCCTTCGAGATATCAAGCGATACAGCAAGTGCTTCGCCGTGTTTCTCGATGGCTTCGCCCCAACAGTGCGTGACATACACAAGTAGATCGCCAGTTGACCGCCCCCGGCGAAAGCCATATTGACGGTCACTGAGGAGATCATTGTCTTCAAGGTAGGTCAGCAACTTACTGTTCAGTACCCTTTCCATAACCTTGCACAGAATGGAGGTAATGGCGATCGGACGGTAATGGGCAGGGTTTGCACGGTCGCCCTTTTTGGGCACTGGTTGAACATTTGCAAGCTTCCAGCATTTCGGCACCGTTCTTTTTTCAAGAGAGAGGCGGAACAAGCGTGTCAACACAGGAGACAGTTCAGGCGCACACTGTCTCAACACTCTCGCTGGAATACCATCAGGCCCGCTTGCCTTGTTTACGTCTAGACTGCACAATACTCTTCGGACCTCTTTATTGTGAACTGCGATCTCCGGCATCGAGGAGTCACAATGAGGTTCAGTGGGTGGTTGCTTGGAGCCAGCGTCCAGACGTGAATTGCTTGCAAAAAGAGATGCAAATAAATTGGCTTTCTCACTTGCAGAGTGAGCCAGTGAGCCATCAGATTTCAGCATTGGAGGTAAAGTGGGACGACAGAAATTCGTTTCAACCGCTTTAGACAAGGACCAGAACTGTTTACTACCCGGGGGGTGCGCTGCTAGTTTGGTCGTAATACGTCCGACATGGTCAAAACGCGCCCTACGTAAAACCCGCTTGCAGAACTTAGCGGCAGAATTAAAGGCTCTTTTCCTCGCGCGAACCCTACGCGCTCTAACTTTGCGGTCGCGGGCCTTGACCCAGGCTTGATAGGCAGACTCTTTTTGGGCCTCAGCGCGGGCGCATTCTGCATTGTACCAAGGCCGGGATTTGTGACCGAGCGGGATGTCGGAGAATGGAATAAAATACTTCATCCCCTGCCGAATCACGTCTGTAACCACGTCAGCGCAGCACGAGGGGTCACCCGAGGAGAAGCACACCTGCCGCCATGGATAAGAAGCAAAAAAGTGCCGCATTTCATCCCAGTCTGCTGACTCGTATCGCCATACTCGCCTCGTGCCTCTAGGACTCTCATCTGGAGGAGAGCAGGTCGATATGGATTTCACCAGACAGTGGTCAGATGTTCCCAACGGGGCTGAGACCGAAACTGAATGGCTGTCCGGATCAGTTGCCAGCAGAAGGTCCAAGCAATTGGGTGTATGGCCGTCAACATCCGGTACCCGCGTTGCCACATTCACCATCTGGGTTAGATCCAGCGTTAAAGCAAACTTGCGCGCCTCTAACCCAGCATGGTCAGTTCTCTGGTACGGGAACAACCACTCTTTATGATGGGCGTTAAAGTCCCCCAGAAAAATGAGCTTCGCTGTTGGGAACCGTTGCAGTCGACTCCACGAGGAAATTAAAGAGCGCCGTTGTCTCCTGGTCACCGCTGTGCGAACGGTAAACACCGATGTAGAGAGATTTCTCCACGCCTGTATCCACAAGTAGCCATATGGCAGAAAAACCCGATCTCTCAAAGCACCGGAGACGACGACAACAAATGTCATCGCGGACGTACACACAGACCCCAGCCTGCTTCTTGAACTTGTGTTCAAGAGAGTAACCCGGGTAGTTGAGGTACGCCACATCCGACGGAGATGCTATCTTCGTCTCCGTTAGGAAAAACAAGTGCGGCTTCTCGGTCTCAAGGTGATGATGGACCGGATCGAGATTGGAGTGCAACCCCCTGATATTCGTGAGGTGCACTTTTAGTGGGAGGAAGTGCAGCCGTTGTGTAACCTTATTCTTCTTTGCTTTGGTCATTTTAGGTAGAGTTGTTGGAGAAAAAAGTCGACTTGTCGAGGCACTGCTCAGTGAACCAAGCGGAATACGAGAGCTAACCCAACCTAAGGGGAACTCATTTGGAGACTGCGGGGACGCCCGAACCCCCCCGGATATGACCACCGGGTCCTCCCATCCAGTCGCCAGCTGGCACGGTGGGGCATACCGGGATTTTTCGCGAGTTGGCGGGGCAGCCTTTGGCACGTGGCTGGCGTGCTACTTGGGCCCCCTACTGACTGCGGTCGGCCAACGGCTGGCACCGTGCTTCGGATCCCGCTACCCTCCAGAATGAGTTATCCGGTAAGTTATGCCCAGAAACCAAGACCAGTTCTGAACAGAGCAACTGACAATCTCCTTTTCTCCTAAAGGCACTGGCACTCCCACACACCGACGGAACACAGCAAGCTGCTTGGCGTCGGACTCCGGTGGGATGGTGGTCGCAAGCCAGGCGGCCCCTAGCAGAGCCTACCACCGCTAAGTGGGATCGTTCAGCCGTACCACAGGCAAGCCTGTGGTGCCGTTGCCCGGGGTGAACCACTAGGAGGTAGATCCCAACCCACCCCAAAAACACATTCATTACATTACTTACTTATTATTATTACATTCATATTTATTTACATTTATTTATTACATCATAGAATAAAGATTTCTTTAATCTATAATATGCACATTCACAACACCAGTCGGTCGATGACGATAATCGATACTAAGTGCGGTAAACTATCGACTCGCTGGACTTCACTAATCTAACGGGACTAAACCGCCGCTTGCGCACTATGGCGCAGCGGTCACCGCCAATGTCAAACCAGTCGAGACTTATCTACGGCGCGGAGCGCATGCCTTTCGCTCGCATATATGTACTGCCGCGAACTACTTAACGCTTGTTATTTCTTAGCTGTTCTTTCCATCTTCTCATCTGAACTCTGTCTCATCTTCCTAACTACAGACTACTGTGCTTACGCTTGTGCTTGTGCTTTAATTCCCACTGTGCCTTCTAAATCATATTGTGTGTTGTGTGAGGATTGTTGGAGAATATATATGCTGTAACCGTGAGTTGGATTTTAATTACGAACCACAGATAACCACGTTATACACTCTAACTTACCCATACCCTACCTATAGTTTATTAAATTGAAATCATAACAGAGGGTCATTATCCGTTATCTGTAGTGTATCTGTGCGCCTAGTACACGCACATTACGCCGCCGCGCGCCAGTGCAGCGCTGTGATGTCGAAATAAAAAAATATTAAGAGCCTATACTACCTCAAATGGCTTAGCGTGATCCTCCCTTATGTCGAAAATCCTGCACCATTAATTTTGAAATAAATATATGGTAAAGTTGAGGATTAATGCAAAGTCTTATGTTAGACGAAAACACGATTCCATAAAATTTTCTCGATAGAAAAAAAATCCAAAGTTACCTCTAACCCGAACAATAAACCGCTGGCATCATAAAAATACTTCATATTAGATCATGAAACTTTGCATACTAACTGAACTTATTTTAAAGCAGGTCTTATGTTATTTACTTTTTTATAATTACCATTATTTTCACTGTAAAAAGCAAATACCTAAACTATTAGCGCTGCCTGCCGCCCAGCACCGCACTCTGTCTCGCTCTCACTCAGTCCGCGAACAGTATCGTATGAGCGAGATAAAGAGCGAATTTTAGCTGAGGTAGTATAGGCTCTTAAGTATTTTCAAAGTTAATGCTTTTGAGCTGAAATTTTGTACAGAGATTCTAGACCAGATACATTTTTCAATCCGTTTGTATTGATATACCCTTTCCGTAACACCCTGTATATTCTTAGCTCAATTACTCACCGAAAAGTTCTGTATAGATACCACAGCACAAATATCATCATCGGACTCGATCATTACTATCACACTTTTGGGTCGAGACAGCCAGCTTCTAGTCTCCAAGTTAGTCCTTAGCAAATACCTGGAAAGTTAAGCATTTTTAATTTAAAAAAAAAAACCGGTCAAGTGCGAGTCGGACTCGCGCACCGAGGGTTCCGTACAATTTTGTAGGTATGTAACTAAAAATTTACGGTTTTCGGATTTTTTCCTTTACTTGTGCTACATGACATTGCTTTTTGCCAAATTTCATGATTCTAGGTCAACGGGAAGTACCCTATAGGTTTTGATTCCGGAACATAAACGCCCGTATCTTTTGATTGCGTTGACTTAGAAGTTTGTTTTTTTCACTGCTTTAAAGGATTGCAGCCCTGAGTATTTGATATTAATTTCAACTCTACTATACCTCCACGCGTTCCCGAGATAAATGGTCTTGATAGACAGACAGACAACAAAGTGATCGTATAAGGGTTCCGATTTTTCTTTTTGAGGTACGGAACCCTAAAAATAACCAGGTAATCCCTTAGGAGTACATGATTATGTTTTTATTCCATTTTTTTTTTTGTTTTTTATCTTTTTACTTTATTTTTCTGTTTTATTTTAAATTTATTTTTTTGGTTTTTCAATTGCATACTTATTATCATAAGTGGAAGAGCGGAGTTCACCTAACACAAGCATCTTCTTGCTTAAAAGGTGATCTCCATCTAATGTGTTTTTCATTTGTATGTAATTGCAACAAACATTTTTATTTTTTATTTATTATATAAATCATAATGTGGCATCATAATTGAAGTAGAAAAATGTCAACTAAGTTTTAGAGGCCACTGTATATTTACGCATGCACAGTATTGGTTTTTTGCTCTTTGAATACGGAACCCTAAAAAGGATATAGCGCTTAGTGTAAGGGAGAAAGAAAATTCTTACATACCTATGAATACTCTCCGTATCATCCATCTGATTACACATATACTTCCTTTTCTCATGTTGATAATTCAAATCTAAATTATTAGACTGATCGAAAGGGAAGAAATAATACATCGGCTGACTCGGCGTGGTAGTTAAATTCGTGGTAGAATTTAGTCTGACAAAGAAGTCGGTGACGGTTTCTACCAAAATGGTAACATTTATCGAATCCGGGGAAGATGAAGTTAGATGAATAATTGGAGTGTTTTGCGTTGATACGTCTGGAAAAGAGATGGGGTGTTATTATTTTGGTTTTTTGGGCTTAAGTGTTAAGCTGATGCTAAAAAACACTAACCATATTATGGTAGCTTATACAGGGTTATTGGAAAAACACCAACAACCTCTTAAGAGGTCATTGCACTCATCATTATGAACAACGTTTACTATGGGATCAAACCCGAAATCGCGAAAAAAAAAAACAGCTGTTCTCTACATTTATATTCGTATAACTCGTTAAAGTGTAGGGAACAGCTGATTTTTTTTTCGCGACTTCAGGTTTGGTCCCATAGTAAAAGTTGTTTATTATGACGAGTACGATGACCTCTTAAGAGGTTGTTGGTGTTTTTCCAATAACCCAGTAAATGTGATAAATTGGGTCTATTCTTTACTAATATTTTCAAGAAACGCATTATTAAAAAAAAAAAAAAAAACAGTTTTTCCGACATTACTGGGTAGAAAAATCCTTTCAGACTAAACTTTATTTACTTAAAAGGGGGCTTGTATTCAGGGTGTATATACTAATATACTAGCTTGATTTTTTCTGACTTGAATGGTTAAAATTGTAATATATTGGCGCCGATTCTCTTGTTCACAAACTAAACTAAATTTAAGTTCAGTGCATCTTTTTCTTTCTGTTTCGTTAAGAAAAGGACAGGAGATAAATATTAGTTTAGTCCTGTCAAATTAAGATACTCCATAGATAATTTAGACGTGATTAAAAAATTTGCTATTAAATATACGTCAATTTACGTCAGGCACGGACTAATTTGACAGGTCTAAACTAATATTTATCTCCTGTCCTTTTCTTAATGAAATAGAAAGAAAAAGATGCACTGAAATTAAATTTAGTTTAGTTTGTGAACAAGAGAATCGGCGCGATTATATTAAATTATCTGGTATATCGAATTCTTAACGGCGGACCACTATTTACGCCACACCCTGTATTTAGAATAACTTTCGAGAGTGTAACACTCACATGCATATTTTCGGGATATCACTCGGGTGTCAAGTTCATGTCTATAAGGTGTAACATAATAAGTGAAAGTAGTTTGTTCATAAATGACTTCTGAATCGATTTCAGTAACTTTTAATCTATATATATAAAAATGAAACCCGTTTTCCGTTGTCACGACATAACATGAAAACGGCTGGAGCGATTTCAATGAAATTTGGTATAGAGATAGTTTGAGTCCCGGGAAAGGACATAGGATAGTTTTTATCCCGATATTCCCACGGGATCGACATTTACGCGGGTGAAACCGCGGGGCGCAGCTAGTACTAGATATTTCATTAAAAAATTCTGACCACCGATTGAGCCAAAGAAAATTAAATCTTATTTCAAGGAAAATAAGACTCAATTTTAAATGCATTACGTAATGTTGGGGTCGACACGATTTTCTTAATAATACAAGTTAGCTTTAAAATAAAATAACTTTTAGCCATTGTATTATGCTTTTAGCTCAATACTCTAATTGGGGTGAATGGGGTCTTGCGTTAATTATGTTACATATTGAGCCCCAGTCGAGTTGGAAACCAGTCGGCTTAGACCATCCCGATAAAATGCAAGTGAGTAACGAAATTATGTATTAAGACATTATGTAAATTACTTACTCCAATTTTTCAGATATTTTTATTAATTGTGATCAAACTAATAATGATTTGAGATTTATAGTAATTTTTTTGAGTCTAGTAACTTCTTAATTAAATTATAAAATCCCAATCGAGCATATAAAAAATATTTATAAAAGGTACAATATAACAATAAATATTTACGTATAAGTGGACCACAGTAGACTCTAATCCTTTTTCCACTGACTAAGACAGCGTGAACAGAAAGAGAAGGAAAATTAAAATGGGGGTCAACAAAGTTGGGCAAGTCCAAAAAATCGGGCAAGTCGAAAAAAAAATTTTTACGGAGTATTTTTTAAATAAAATTCTATGCTGAATTATGAATTGGGTTGCCAGATAAAACATCTAAAATATACCACCAAGAAAGAATAAAAAAAAATATTGAATTTTTTTATGTCTAAGAAAATATTTGGAAAAAACATACCTTTTATATCGCGTATCTGGCAGCCCCTAATGTTGTATCGTTTAGAATTTAATTAATAAAATAAAATATTAGCTTTACTAATCACAAATATTTAAGATTTTATTTCATCTTCAATTTAATATTTACATGGAAAACGACCGCGACTTTAAAACTTATGAAATAAAAAAATTAAGATCACATCAAAACACTATTAAAAAGAATACCTTTAAAAAAAACGTTTCTCATATCCATTTTAAAGGGACAAAAAAAAACAAAATGGCGGTTACTGTTTTCTTAATTTCACTCACCACAAGTGTCTTCGTCTTCAGTAAACATATTATTATGAGGACACAGAGTCCTGGATATGTTGGTGAACTGTTCCAGACTGACTGGAGTCTGGACCAGCATGGGTAGCTGCCATGAGAATACTCCTGAAAACAAATAATATTTATGTAAAGTAAGTTTGGAAAAGGATTTTTGGGCAGAAATATTGGCTTTTGCTTGCAAGAGGATTCTGTTTTCGCACTAGTGACCATCTTAATTCTTCCTGCCAATTTGAGCATGCTCAGCTGAAAGATGCAAAGTAATGAACATACCTTTCTGTTGCCTCGCAGTGATAAACAAAGGGTACGTCTTGTTAGCAAAGTCACTGGCTACCGTCACCCTGGCTGGAGTATCATAAGTCTCGAGTTCCTGCAAGAAGTTGGTAATTTAATTAAACGCCATCTGTTGGTGGAAACATGCAACTTTTTGCTGTGAGTGTTTTAAGATATCGCCGGTAGATGGCGTTACAAAGGTTACTTTATTGCATTGCAGACTTTTGTTTTTAAGTTTATGGCATTCAATGTTGCACCTGCTAAAGTTCAGTTTTTAATCCCAGAGACTAACCTGACATTTAAGTCTTTTGTGTTTTCGTTTTTTTAGTATAGTAGTTTGACGTAACACCTGTCAGATTAGTCGCCGGGATTAAAAAACGAACTATGCTTCTTTTACTGACAACTGTGCGTAGCTTAACCTGATCGATCGACCCATGCGGCTGATATTACTTGGCCCAGGAGAGAGTGGAAGAAGAAAACGTAAAGCGCCGACCCCGAGTAACATGGGACAAGCAGGAAGAAAACGATTAAGTAAAAAATTGCTTCGGGTCGGTTTTGTTGCCGGCTCGATAGTGCCGACCCGAACAAATGTATAGCACGCCCGGAACGCCGAATATGTGTATTTATTTTTTTCTTTTTTTTTTTGAGGGTGGGAAATCGTCAAATGACTCCTCCCGCTCTGGGTGGAGCGGAAGGGAGTGTCAGACTCTTACTGCCTAAAACCCACCCATGTTCCTTCCTTAGCCCTTTATGTTACGGGGTAGCGGTAACCCTTTCGGGCAATTCCGCTGACCCGGCAGGCTCCGACGCGTCGTCCGGCACGGGCCTGTTCCTGATCGGACGGTGATCTACCCATTACTCTCCGTCCGCAGGCCCGCGCCTACGGTGGCCGCAATGTCGTGCATTGTTTTTCAGAATAGGTAGGCACTAGGCCAGGTCTAGTCTAGGCAAACGCGGTCACTAATCAGAAAAAAAAGTGAGGTCAAAAGTGTGGTTATTTGAGTAGGCATGCCTACTTAAGGGTGATAAATTGCGAAGGTCAAACGTCATGGTATTACGCGGGAGACGTACGTGATTTTAATTTTGTCGTATTAACTTGAACGTTACACCAATGACAATGTGCTAATAGTACGGGAGCCGAGTAGGCCGTCCGGCGACTGCCTACTGCCGCGCGTGTTTGTATGAAGACTTTGTTTTTTGTTAGGTATGATAATTTAGTGAGTTTCTTAATTGTGGGGCACACACTAAAATGTAATTGACAGGCTTATGTTGATATATCGAGGTAGGCACTGCTTATATAGGATGAAATTGAACACATGCGACAAATCGAAATGGGAGATTGTACTCATTATTATGAACAACTTTAACTATGGGACCAAATCTGAAATCGCGAAAAAAAAATCAATTGTTCCCTACATTTTGATGAGTTATGCGAACATAAATGTAGGGAACAGCTGATTTTTTTTTCGCGATTTCAGATTTGGTCCCATAGTAAAAGTTGTTCATTATAATGAGTACAATCTCCCATTTCAATTTGTCGCATGTTTTCAATTTCATCCTGTAGCCTATATGCAATGCACGCCACTGGGAGGCCGGGAGTCGTCACGCGGCTCCCGACGCCCGGAGTCTCCCGCGGCGGCTGGGACGTGAGGCTTTGTCCCTCAACCATCCCGCCACCTCCCTCGCTAGCATGACTGCTTCTGTATCTGTATCTGTGTACGTCTTACCCCAGAAAATTCCAGGATGTATTCTGTACTCTTATTTACAGCAACTGTGTAGGGTATGTTGTATTTGTACCTGTAACAAAAAATAGTGTAATGAATAACGTGCTCGCACTTGATTCGCGATGTCGGCAATTTTTTTTTACAAAACTTGTAGCTTTCTCATACAAACAGATTGAATTTAACGGTTCTGCAGCTTAATTTTGACACCCAGTGTCAATGCCTTTCAATTTGACAAAATTCCGAAATACTTATTGTCATTTACGCTGTCGATAATGCGAATTTTTCGAACATTAGAATTTAAGGTGAATGGGTAGTTGTAGCCCGCGAAATTCAATTTTTCTTACGTTTTTTGCAATTTTCAGGTCAGTGTCAGGTTGTATCTTGATCAAAATATGATTCGCGACTATAACATGTACGTATTTACAGAATTATAATAATTAGAATCATCAATACATCTTTCTAAGTTAGATTTCTACCGTTAAGAACAAATCTCGTATGGAAAAGTGTTTATGGTAGAAATCTAACTTAAAGAGATATATTAATGATTCTAATGACTATGATTCTGTAAGTACATGTCTATTATAGTCGCGAATCATATTTGGATCAAGATACAACCTGACACTGATCTGCAAATTGCAAAAAACCTAAGAAAATTTAAATTTCGCGGTCTACCATGGCACATTCACCTTAAACAATTTTAAAAGAAAGAAAGAATTACATTAAAAATGAAAGTGGTTGTGTCAGTTCTGTAACTACTACGACTAGCACTATTAATAAAGTTATAAAAATGTTTGAAGTTGCATAAACTGAACTTTATTGTGTAGTAATTAATTAAAGTTATTTTTCCATTAATTCATATTTATTTACATTTTTGACAAATAAATCGCGAACGAAGATGAGATACGCATGAAAAAGTAAACCCTGTCTTTGTTACTGCGCAGTCGGGTAAAAGCAACAAATAAGTACTTATGTAGCATTTGTTTAAAGCCTTTGCAGGATTTAGCATTACATATTTTTCTCATTCTGTCAATACCTTTTCAAAGCTGCTTATTGCTAAGAGAGAGCTACAAAAATTGCTTATTAGTAAGGGATACTCTCACTCAGACCAAATAAAAAAGTCAAGAAATAGCGCTGCAAACAATACAAGTGAAGCATGCCAAAACTAAACCTCCGCTCTGTGCATACACACTCACACGCACACATTTACAATCAAACTACACCTCGCTAAGTGCACACATGTTTACGAAACCGGCTTCACTTTACTGTTGAAAACCCTCTGTCTTGGTTTTTTATTTGGTCGGAAGGGATACTATAATGTTACGGAGTTTTTAAATGACAAGTTTTGAATTTAGATATTTCATATGTAGGTATTTAGTTTAATTAATTTTAATGTTTTTTTTTTTTTAATAAGTATATTTTTGTATTGACTGTATTTCAATTGATTGAATTTAGACTATAATTTAATTATTTCGTTTTATAGTTCCAACTAAATACTACAAACCAGTGCTATTTTGTATGCCGAATATGGCAAAACAATTTTGAGCATGTTCAACATGTTGTTATTTTTCCATCCATATTATGTGCATACTATGTGTATGTATCATGTTACACATGTCATGTTTAAACAAATAAATGCATCTTTATCTTTGTTTGTTTATACTTACTTCATTATAATCTCAACCAATTAATAATCTATATGCCTACTATTTTTATCAAAATAACATCCTTATTTATATCAACTAAGAAGTTATTAAGCCCTGAGTCATCCAATATTCTTTTATTTATCACTTGTCATAAAATAAAATATTGAATTGTTAACAAATAATAATGATAAATGAGTACATTGTCCAGGCATGTCCGATAAATGTGTACAATCTTTATTAGCTACTAGCTGCGCCCCGCGGTTTCACTCGCATAAGTCTCGATCCCATGGGAATGGGATAAAAAGTATCCTATGTCTTTTCCCGAGACTATCTCTATACCAAATTTCATCTAAATCGGTTCAGCGGTTTAGGCGTGAAAAGGTAACATACAGACGGACAGAGTTACTTTCGAATTTTTAATATTAGTATGGATCACACAAATCACAATATTATAAAGGCGAAAGGTTGTGAGTGTGTTTGTTATTTCTTCACGCGCAAACGGCTGGACCAATTTTGATAAAATTTGGTATGGAGGTAGCTGACACCCTGGATTAACACATAAGACTACTTTCTATCCCGATCGATTGAGCACGCCTTACCGACACGGGCAAGTCATTCCATAGCCGTACTGCTTGAACAGTAAAAGATTTGTCATAAAAACGCCCGTATCTTTTGATTGCGTAGACTTAGAAGTTGATTTTTTTTCAATGCTTCAAGGGATTGCAGCCCTGAGTATTTGATATTAATAATATCAACTTGATAACTCCACACGTTCCTTAGAAAAAGGCTCTTGACCGACGGACTGACAGACGGACAACGAAGTGATCTTATAAGGGTTCCATTTTTCCTTTTGTGTTACGGAACCATGAAAAACAAGAGATCGGCTAATCTCCGAAACGACTGAACTGATATTGACGGGACTTTCACTGCAGCTGATGTAATAAGGAGTAACTTAGGCCACTATTATTTTAGAAAAAGAATTAAGTTTCCGAGCAAAAAAAATAAAACACACGTAATCCAAAAAAAAAAAAACAGTGGCAATCCGGGAGTGCCGACAGAAGTGAAAACAAAACACACCCAGAATACTTTGCCATCACTGACTGACATATCGGATATACATTAAAACCGAGTACATCCCGAGGACAGCCGAACGCATCCAAAGCGGTGTCGATAACGGTAACGGTGGCGCGAGTTCCCTTCAAAAAACCGGCATGCACGCGAACGAAGTCGTGGACACAGCTAGTAGTAAGTAAAGTTAATATAGTAGCATAATATTACGGCCTTCTAAGGTTTCTGCTTACCCTAAATAGGAAATGCTGCAAGTTTGTATTGGTAAAATTTAGTCTACTATAAATAGGGTTACCATTTAGAAATTTGAAATGTCCTGACAAAAAGCCGGACATTTTAATAAAAGTCTGGACATTTTTGTCACAAAATCCAAACATTTACCCACTTAGTGGTAAAAAGTGGGCTGAAAAATTAATACCTATACCAGAAAAGTTCGATTATTTTACGTAAAACTTTTATTATTTCGAAGAAAGTTTTTTATGTTTGAACTAGTTGATTGTTTGCAAATTTTCAATACGAGATTTATTGTTTGATCTCGTTAAGTTGATTGATAAAGAAGTATATTTTGTTTTTAGATTAATGAGAAGTTAATAAATATTAAAGACTTATTTGGTATTAAGTACTTATGAATTTTATTACTCGTATTCCATCTAAGCCAAGAAATCCGGACAAATTAAAGAGCTGGACAAAGTCCGGACAAAAGTCTAGAAGTCCGGACCAATCGGGATGGATGGTAACAACAGTTTTCAAAGCAATACAGATATTGTAAACAACTATTCTATTGTTCTTATCCACACTTGAAGTTTTTATTTGTTTGCTTTATAAATACTGTTGTATTGTTTTTAATACAAAGTAACTTATGGCTACAAGGTTCAATTTCCATTAACTTTTATGTGCAAAGGTAGGTCTTGTATTTATGTAGATAAGGTAGGTAGATGTGAGTAGAAACGCTGGAAAGGAACGTCCTAGAAGGACATAATCGCATGCTTAATGGAACATTGACCCATTAGTAGATAGGTCAGAATTGAGTTCCAGAATTATTTTTACTCGGATCGCATCAATAGTTAATCATAGACGTTCAAAATACAAGCATTCATGAATAATTAATAATCAAATCATATCAGTTTTAAATTTATGCGTCAACAAGTAGGATAAGTCCTCATAGCAAGATCTTATTTTGCGATGTCCCAAAAATCGTCTTTTTTGAGTTAAGTCAGTATTCCATTAAGCATGCGAATATAGTGACCTTATTGGTGATTTTCTTCACAAAGGTCAGGTGCGTAGTACTCGCAACTCGCGGCCATGTATGACCAGATGTATGAACGTAAATGTGGTGTTTGACAGATAGTTGACAGTTTTTCAAGCGACCGCCATCTTCCGCGCCAATTTATGAACGCCAAGTAAGTACTTAACAGTGGCGACGAGAAAAAACGTGAAATATCGTGAAAAAACCAGTGAAAACTTTGTGAAAACTGTGTAAATACAATGGCTGATATAAGATTTGAGGGTTTTGATATTAAAAGTGGGGATTGGGAATCATATAAAGAACGATTCGGTTATTTCATATTAGCACATGGCATATCAGAACCTAATAAGCAAAAAGCTGTATTTTTCGCGTCTTGTGGTAGTGATCTGTATAACTTAGTTAAATCATTAGTGTTTCCGGAGTCTGTGAGCAATATTACATTAGGTGAAATAGATACAATATTGAATAGCCATTTTAGTCCGCGACCAAATGAGATAGTAGAATCATTTAAATTCCACAGTAGAAATCAGGGTAAAAATGAATCAATTCAAGAGTACATTGCAGCACTTCGAAAAATGTGTAGATTTTGCAACTTTGTAGATTTAGAAAGAACCTTGAGAGATCGAATAGTGTGTGGCGTAAATAATGCCAAACTACAAGAGAATTTACTGAAGAAGGCTAACCTAACTTATGCAGCAGCTGTGGAGTTGGCATTGCAAGCGGAAAGATGTGTTGAAGACCTAAAGATCCTGAAAGTACCGGCCATTGGGGAATCATCAAGCACCTGTCCGGTAAGTGCAAACAGGGACAGTGAGGTAGAACCAATGGAGGTAAATGCAGTGGACGAGAAGAAAAAGAAGCTATACTGCTACAGATGCGGAGGAACCCACTTGTATCACAAATGTAAGTTTGTTTCTGCTAAATGTAACACATGCAACAAAGTAGGCCATATTGCAAAAATGTGCAGGAAAAATAATAATGGAACTGGTGATATCAAAGAGATTCAAGAAAAAGAAGAAGAATTTATGAATGGAATATATTGTGTGGGAGGTACACATCGTGAACCTGCTATATATACCGAACTTCAACTGAATAACAAATTAGTCAAGTTTGAGGTTGATTCCGGCTGTTCGTATACAATAATGTCAAGGGAACAAGCAGAATTAATCTGGCCAAATGGATTGGATTTACAGGAATGCAGGCTAAACTTGCACACCTGGACTGATGCTAAAGTGCAGGTGCATGGCAGGACCAAAGTTTTTATTGAATATAAAAACTTTAAAGGTTACCTGCAAATAATCATTGGACAGGGGCGAGGTAATCTCCTTGGTAGGAATTGGTTCAAGCCTCTAGGGATATCAGTTGAAGGTATAAATAACATCAATTCTCTAGATAGTGAAAAGGATGAATCTCTGTTGAAAATACTTAAAAAATATGAAGAATTGTTTGATGGACTTGGCGAATATAAAGGACCTGAAGTTGTGATCAATTGCAAGAAGGATGTACAGCCGAGGTTTATGAGGAGCAGGTCAGTACCATTTGCGATAAGGGACAGAGTTTGTGAAGAAATAGATAGGTTGGTTAACGTGGGAGTAATGGAGCCAATAGCTTATTCAAATTGGGCTACACCAGTGGTTCCAGTTTTAAAAAAAGATGGTAGTATTCGACTATGTGGAGACTACCGGTTGACTGTAAATTCAGCAACTGACACGGATACATACCCTCAACCAACAATAAACGAGTGTCTGTCTGAAGTAGCAGGTGGGGTAATTTATACCAAACTGGATTTAAAAGAGGCTTATACACAGCTGAAAGTATCGGATGAAACAGGTATGCTCCTGACGATTAATACATTAAAGGGATTATATAAGATGAAGAGATTACCCTATGGTTTGAAGGCTTGCCCAGGTATATTTCAACGGGTCATGTCAACAACATTGGCAGGTATTAAAGGAGTGACTGTATTGCTAGATGACATTTTAATAAGTGGAAATAGGATACAGCATAACACAAGGCTGGAAAAGGTACTGGAGTGTCTAAAAGATGTGGGACTCAGGCTGAACAGAAAGAAGTGTGAGTTTGCAACAAATAAAGTAGAATTCCTTGGTTATATGGTGGATCAAGATGGTATTCACCCTAGTGACAAAAAAATCAAATTGATTATGAATGCAAGGAGCCCTAGAAATGTTAAAGAGCTACAAGCTTTTTTGGGATTGTTGAATTTTTATGACAGGTTTATGAAAGACAAAGCTACACTGTTGGAACCACTACATAGGCTGCTAGATAAAGATGCTGTATGGAAGTGGTGCAAGTTAGAGGCAGAAACATTCCAGAAGGCTAAAGCTATACTATCGAGTAAAGATACGCTAATACATTTTGATAATAACAGGAAGGTAACATTGACATGTGATGCTTCAGAATATGGGGTAGGAGCCGTTCTGTCTCACGTTATGGATGATGGATCAGAAAAACCTGTTGCTATGGGATCCAGAACTTTATCTAAATCGGAACGTAATTATGCACAGATTGATAAAGAAGCGGCGGCGATTATATTCGGCTTAGAAAAATTCAATCAGTATGTGTATGGAAGACATGTAGTAATATATACTGATCATAAACCGTTGCTTGGGATTTTAAGCCCAAATAAAGCAATACCTAAAGTGCTGTCTCCAAGAATGATGCGATGGGCTTTGAAGCTGAACTCACATGATTATGAATTACAATATAAACGTGGCACTTGTATTGGTAACGCTGATGCTCTCAGTAGGTGGCCAATGGATACTACTGAAGATTGGAAGTCAGATGACTGACGATGTTGAAGATATATTATTACTGTCGGAGACACCAAGCGCTATTCAGTATACAACAAAAGATATTGCAGAACAAACCGGGCGAGACAATATTTTATCTAAAGTGAAATTCTGGATATTGCATGGATGGCCTGATACTGTAAACGACAGCAATATAAAAGTATATTGGCTCAAAAGAAAGGAGCTATCTGTTACAAATGACTGTATAATATGGGGTACTCGAGTGGTTATACCTCCACTGATGCGGGAACACATGTTACAGGCTTTACATGAGACTCATGATGGCATAGTAATATCAAAATCAATTGCACGAAGCTATTTTTGGTGGCCAGGACTGGATCATGAGATTGAAGCGTTAGTGGCAAATTGTGATAGCTGTCAGGTAAACAGAAATATGCCTGCAAGCACTGGACATTCATGGATCACCCCTTCTAACCCATGGCAACGTTTGCATATTGACTTTGCTGGTCCAGTTGACAATAGAATATATCTAATTGTGGTGGATCCACACTCAAAATGGCCAGAAGTAAAGATAGTTAAATCAACGTCAAGTGAATGTGCAATTAAGGCTTTAAGAGATATTTTTGCCCAGCAAGGATTGCCACAAATATTAGTGTCGGATAATGGAACGGCATTCACATCTGAACAATTCAAGAATTTTATGAAATGCAATGGCATTCAACACATATTGACTCCACCATACACACCATCGTCAAATGGCCAAGCTGAAAGATTTGTGCAAACAGTAAAAAAGAAATTACATAGTTTGGCTGGAACTGACATGGATATTAAATTACCACGTCTTTTGTTCGGTTTGAGAGTAGCGCCAAGCTCGGTTACTGGAAAGTCTCCAGCAGAATTGTTGAATAAACGTCGTTTTAGAACACGATTCGATATCATACATCCCTTCTCCACAAAACCAGTTGCTGAAAGACAAATTGAAAGTAACATAGAAGTACCCGTGAGAGGATTTAGATTGAAGGACAAGGTGTGGCTGCGTAACTATTCAAGAGGGGAGAAGTGGGTGAAAGGAGAAGTCTTCAGAATCAAGGGTCCTGTGCGTTTTTTGGTAAAGATCAATGATGGACCAATCGTTACACGACACATAAACCAACTACGACGACGTGATTCTGATGAAGATTCAGGCCCGAGTAATGAAATGCGTGATATACTCGGCATACCAACAGATGCAGTGGTAACATGTGAAGGAGGCATGTTACAAAACAATTAAATAATAAGAGTGATTTAGATAGGTATTAGGATAGTTAGGTTAGTTAGGTATAAACTTATAAATAATATTATAGTAATGTGAGTGAAGTGCATAAAGACTATGGGGGAAGGCATGTGGTGTTTGACAGATAGTTGACAGTTTTTCAAGCGACCGCCATCTTCCGCGCCAATTTATGAACGCCAAGTAAGTACTTAACAGTAAATATAGCAAAAGGAGTATGTAAAGATCGTAGAAGAAGGCATTCTTTTTTTCGAAAGAATGCGAGAAGGGGTGATTTTTATATTACAACCCATTCGCTCTAAGTTTGCAGCTGACGGTCAGGAAAACTAACAAATATCGCGAAACCTGAGGAATATGGCGATACCAAACTACAAAAAAGGAACGAAACTTTCTTGTTTCATCCTTTTCAGTAGTCGGGTTTTAGTTGAAAAAAAAAAAAGTAATAATCAGATTAGGCTGGGGGAGTGGACGCGCATTCCAAGGATTGGCAAACTTAGTAGACATATAAGGCCATGGGCGTAGCTAGGGGGAGGGGGGCATAGTTAAGCAATGCCTACCCTAGAAACTTCTTTGCCCACCCTAGAAAAATCGACAGTATTGAAGAATTACTTACTGTTTAATCGCTTTTTATTAGAGCCGTACATTTTGATCAAGATGTCAGAGGGGCAATTCTTGTAATTTTAAGAACATTCAACTTCACAGTCTGATCTCAGTCTGAATCTGTCAAAAATACCCCTAATTTCCCTACATTTTGACAAGTTTTTTACATTTGTTTGTCGCCGAGATGAGACTGTGACTAGATTTTGAATGTTTTAAATTACGAGAATTGACCTTCAGGTTTGTAGAGTTACAGGCTTGGCTCTACATTAGATCTTAACTTTCAAGGGCACTTAATCGTTAATTATAATACAGTAAACACATTAGTCTTCTTTGGCAACAAACTATATTATTTCAATGTTAAAATTCCTTTTAAAGTTTCGTCTCGGTTCACCCCTACATCTCTATTCACCCTGTTTGACTGTACTCTGCAATGCATAGCACAAGGAAATCAATGATGATAAATTATGAGTTGTTAACACCTTTTTTAAAACTTCAACTCTACATTAGAACAGAAGTTTATTATGTACACCATATAAATTACAACAATGGGTGGTCTTTTCACTAAGAGCGATCTTTTAAAGACAACCTTTGGAAGAATTAAAAAGGGGAAGGAGAGACAAATACTGTAGGTAGTCTGTGATTTAAATAATATATTAAATACATACACAAAGTATATTACACTAATCTAAATAAATATTCATAGATTTTGTAGAAGGGACACCACAATTTTGCCAATATCACTTAGAACTATGATAGTTTTGAGCTATTGTAGTTCAGTTAACGTGACGAAAGGCATTGACACTTTAGTCAGCAAAAAAAAAAAGTTGTAAATTGCATTAAAAAGTAGGTAGTTATTTGTAATACTTGCGTTAGTTGCCGTTGCAATGTTAATCACACGAGATCGATTTACTTAGCTAATTAGGAAGCAGCTTTTAAGGTCCATGACTTTCCTTAATCAGCAATGCAGGTAATTTCATCAGATTAATAAATCTATTACTTACGAAATATCTAACGAGCTTTTTTAACCAAATTAAAACCACAAAACGTGGGCAATGGAACGTAATAAGCTACTTAATACGAAACATAACAAACTCACGTATTATTGTAGTGGAATATTATTTCTCCTTTGTTTATATTCTCTTGCAAACTTAGGTAAGGCAGACCGAATAACAAAACCACAATTTTCACCCATCCTAGCAACGCCATTTTATTTCAAACGGCATCAAATTGATATGTGATCGGAGCGAGTCATTTACTTTGAGTTTTAAACGATACTTTACAATTTATAGTGATACAAATAGCAATTTATCAGGGAAAACCAAATTGAGACCCAAACACCGAAGATTTTAGCAATCAAAACTGTTATGTCAACTTATGTCAATGTCACATCAAAATGTCATCTAGTAATGCTAAACACTAGATAGTATCGTCTAATTCTTCAGAAATCGACTAACGTTACGAAACATAGCACTCAAATCCCGAAGGCTACTCATAGTACACCTACATTTCAATAACGATGTTTTAGGTTTATGTAATGGGAATTTAGCCTATTTCCATCAACCGAGCACAAATCTGGACTCCGGGCTGAGAAAAAACTGATGAGGGAAACCCTGGGTAACCCAATAACCAGGAATAAAACCGAGGATCTCATGCTCATTAGTTGTGTTTGCGACTACTAGATTAGACTAACGAGACAGTCATTAATCGACTATCAACTGTTACTTTTTGAAACACAAGACGAACTTGGTGAGAAAAAAAAAAAACGAAACAAAAGAAACAAACAAACAACAAATACTACGTACTGTAGACGCCAGCAGTCCAGCACATCAACCTACTACAATCTGTCAAATTTCTTTAATCGATTTTCAACTTTATCACTGAATTATAAGGTTCAAAGTTGATTGGGAAAATGTGACAGTTTCGGGTAGGTTGATGTGCAACAAACAACAAATATTACGAGTATCCGCTTGTGTTGCATAAAGCACGGAAATATGTGTCACATAAATGCAACTTGCATTTATGTGACACATATTTCCGTGCTCCTACCGCTCGTGTCGTATTTCTGCGACAGAGAAAAGCATGATCTTTTTTTCGGTCTATTTTCGTCCTATTAACTGTATGGTATGTAGAACTGAAACCATTATTAAATAAAGATAAAAAAAAATTGACTATTTTTTAATTGATACAACGATTGCTCCTTCTTATTTTGTAGGTATTATTTTATCGATTTGTAGCCGCGCGCTAGGGGCATGGCAATTGATATTTAGCCAAGCGCTTAAAGGTTACTTAATTGAATAGCAAGATTATTATAATAAAACTTCTTGACGGCCAGAGACCGCAATATTAGCTCCATTCATGCTTATGTGTAACCATGCTGTCATGCTGAATATTGAGAATTTTCTGACGGACAGCTATGAATTATTATTGTAACTAAAACTTTTGTAGAAAACACAGAAAAACCCTAAGAACCCCCATAAAATGTATAACTGAAACTATTTTTCTTTCCCCAACTAAAAACTTTGATTTCATCTAACAGGAACACGCATTCTTGTGAACGCATTTCAAAATAAATTTCAAGCCGAACGCTGCCATAAATCCTCCAATCACAGTCAAAGAAGCTACTTCGTTATTTAAAAAAAATAACCCTACCCAATAGAATTTGAGTATTCAACTCACCGGTCAAATGATTCGCTGTGATTGGCCGATCAATTGAACAGGTGCTATGCGTCATCCGCCATAACGTTGTTAGTGCGTGAAAGTGAGATCGTTTTGTGAATTGTTTAAGAAAATTGTGATTTTATTGTGATATATATTTGTTGTAAAAGTGTTTAATGTGTTAACGAAGATGACTGAGTGGTATAGAATGAAGGCGGGCTTCATGAACAAGCACGATTCATCGGAATTGTCGGCAGAAACTTCATGTGAAATGTCAGACTCTTTCAATATATTTTCGGATAATTTGAGTCCGATACCTTCTTCTATAGTGCCTAGGAAGTTGGATTTTAGTAGCATGGATGACGACGACGGCATGAGGAATGCATTGCCGCCTCCAGTTTCACATAGCCCTCCGTACAAAAGAGTTAGGGCTCTTAGGTATGTAACTCAGGTTCCACTCTTTAAATTCCATAGGAAAACACCACGCTTTGTGGTTTTGTGGCATTTCAGGCCCCCATAGCGTCTCAGAGCTCGTATTTACGACGTAAATAACGTAACTTTCACTTTTTGATACACTTTGAGTGTGAATGTCAAATTAATGCAATTTTAATGATAATTTTAGTTTTTTAGTGGATCGAATGTTCTGGCTACTTTTTTTACTCTTTTTAGATGGTTTTTGGTATTTTTTCGTTTATGTATACGTGTTTTATTGGTTCTTTGTTGTTTTCTTCTTCATAAGCTGTAGAATAGTATACTTTCACATGCATTATGCCTTAATTAAATTGTAATTAACTTTGTATGGGTGAAATTTCTACAAAAATCACGATTTTTGACCACAAACATGCATCTATACATAAAAATGATAAATTGAATGTGACTTTCTCATACAAATATTTAAAAAATTATGATTTCTATTACTTAGACTCCTACTTACACCTTGAAATCAGATTACTATGCCTTTAATGGCAGCAGAACAATAATAAAATCAAAATAAAAACATCCTTTTGGAAAAAGCAGTAAATTTTGTACTTGACCTATTGCCTAGAAATTGTTCTGTGTTTTTAACCAACTTCAAAAAAGGAGGAGGTTCTCAATTTGGATGTTTTTTTTACATACATACATTCAAGTCTTCTTCCTAGGCAGGTAGATAGAAACTTCAGAACACCAACAGCCTTGTGCCTCAATCAAGGAATTGTTCCTTACATACTCATTTTCCCTGACTCAAATGGTTTTAATCAGTATAATAAATAGATGCTTCATCTTCAAACCGACTAAATGTTCTTCAATTACCTATTAATTGGTAATCAGATGCCAATTGAACCCAACTTCATAGGTACGGGTCAAGTTCAAACCTGACCCCAACATTGTTGATAAGCAATTAAGAACTGATTCATCATATTGACAGAGAATTGATTAACTACAAGTACTATGAAGTCCTTCATTTAATCATATGAAACTACTAATTCTGCCCCCGATAGTTAAAAAGATGTATCTAACAAAAAGTAAAAACGAAGAAATAAATGTTTTAATGAATGAAACGGGAAATTAATAATATTTTGTTTTGCTAAAACCGCACTGGAGGAAGTTAGAAAACTATTAAAAATACAGACAGATGTGCCTTTTTTTTCTGATTCCGGCAATGTATGTAACTCAAATCTGAAAAAAATGTTAGATGCGTCTTTTTTCCTATCGGGGGCAGAGCTGCGCCCTGCAGCTTCACCTGCATAACTGTCGATCCAGTGGGAATATCGGGATAAAAAGTATCCTATGTGTTAATCCTGGTTATAAACTACCTATGTGCCAAATGTCATCCAAATCCGTTCAGCCATTTGTGTGTGTAGGAGTAACAAACATACAAACACATTTACAAACTTTCACTGTTATAATATTAGTGTGAGGTAGCTTTAGGCTTGCACCCTATTGCATTACTATACTGTTGAAGAATTCAAAACTCGCTAAATTGTGAATCAATCAACCTTGTAATGCTTGACTTAAATGTGCAATAATAAATGACTATACTAAATTACCTATATGGCTACAAACAGGATTGAAAATAATAATCCCCTGACTGGTTTCAGTCACGGTGGCCAATCTCAACGAAGATTAGCCAGGTTCGCAGGAGATATTATAGTGCACAAGTGTGTATTCTCTGTTCCTTAACTCTCATAGTCCGATGGGATGGAAATCCGACACAACCGGGGAGAGATTAGGCACAGAACCAACGGCTTTACATGCTTTCTGAGGCACAGGGTGCAGGGGTATCATACCACTAACTTCCAAACTCCGGGCTGTTAGGTACTGAGAAATTCCTAATGAAAACTCAATAACACTGCCCCAACCTGGGAATCATACCCAGGATTCCATGCACATCACTGAGCTGAACTGATTGAGAACACAAAACAAACAAACAAATTCATGTTCCAACAGGTCATAACTTGTCTTTATTTCATCATCTTAACCCACAGGTTTAGACCTGAAGAAAGACAAGTCCATTCCCCTCCCCCAAACAGGCTTTGACAATGTCAAGTCCCCCCTTCTAAAATAACTGGACAATGGGTATTCATGAATGTTCAAGAAGTATTTCCTGTCCTTGTTATTTTGTTTGGGGTAGAGTGAGACAGCACGTAAACAAATTCCATAGAATGTTTTAGGATTTCGCTAGAACTTTCTAGAAGATTTTGTGTAGGTATTATTTTTCTTGATTGGGATTTGATATCTTGTTTTTATGTTTTCTAAATTTTTATGTTTTTTATGTCTAATGAGAATGACACAGAGAAAATAAAAATTAATTCATTTATTATTCAAATTGGCCATAAATATGCAGTTTACTTAAAATTTTCGGAATTTTCGAAAAACAAAAATTAGGTTAAAAAAAATTTGATAAGACTTCGTCTAAGACAACCATGGCTTAAATGGTTCTAAATTGTCTGTACTATCTTCGCCTTAAAGCTTTGCACACTTCCAATCATTACCCAAACAAATGATAATTATCAAACTTAATTATTTATTTTTTTCTAATATTGTCCCATCCAGAAAACCTACACAAAAAAGTCATATAAAAGGAAAAAAAAACACACACAAAAAAAAAACTTTTTTTTTACTGTTTAATCTGCAATTTTGCACACAGCTTACCAAAATTTCTTCCATACATCCTGACATCTAGAACAAGTTAAAACATGTTACTACTTTACATCTATCACCCTCCGAAACTCATAGGTGACCTCATTCCAAACTTGTCCAACTGGTTTCCACACAAATACTGTTATTTGCGTTGTAGCGAAAAAACTTGTTGTGTGGTGATTTATTAATAAAAGAGTTTGTAATGTATGTGCAAGGTTTTTTGGGGACATTTGGGGTTTAAGAATGGCAAATTGTTATTTTTGTGTGTGGTTTTGTTATGAGGAGCTTTTGCATTAAATCTTATGAGGTGGCAGCACATTTTGAAACTGCACAAAAACCACATCTATCTCAAAGTTGCAGTAAAAAATTACAAATGCTTATGCCTTGTTTTCTATCTGACCATCACATATAAACAAACAACAACATTCTAAAAAGAAAGAAAGGAAATACTAACAATAACGAAGGAGCATTTAAAACTAACAAAATAAATACCGCACCGCTGGTATTCTGATAGGGCCCGCTGTGCCATGGACACACTTTCGGACATCAAAAAAGGTCTTCTTCATCAAATTCTTTCTTCAATTTTCTCCTACTCACGAAACTCTCGAGCATGCAAACTCTACAAAAACCATGAAAGGGTCAAAAACATTCCTAACAAGTCCTTAACAGTATTTTTCCTATAAATAATGCATTACTTGTAGCCATTCAACCGAAGAAAATGGGTTACACACTCATTAGGTAACCAACAAACCAATATGATACTACTTATGCATGATAATGACTTTTTAGTGAAGGCTTTACTGGTAAATCACACTAATATTATAAAGGCGATAGTTTGTGAGGGTCTGTGTGTTGTGTGTGTTTATAATTATGTTTGTTACTTCTTCACGCTCAAACGGCTGAACGGATTTGTATAAAATTTAATATGGAGGTAGCTGACACCCTGGATTAACATATAGGCTACTTTTTATCCCGATATTCCCACGGGATCGACATTTACGCGGGTGAAACCGCGGGGCGCAGCTAGTGTTGTATAAAGGGGTCGGCGCAACATGTCCTCTACCACGCTTCTCTATTAACCTTTCGTATGCCGGAACGTAGATCCACGCGAGACACAATGGCTTTTTAATTGTGTCTGTAATTACGGCATTCAACCGGTTAAGGTATGATTCCGATCTCGGCAGCACGCAGCAGTGCTGCCGCAGCACTGCTGGTCCCCATATATTCTCTATAGGAATGTCGCGCAGCATTGCTGCCGTGCTCGGAATGTAATCTCATATAAACCCATAGAAAATGTATGAGGACCAGTAGTACGCGGCAGCACTGCTGCGTGCTGCCGAGATCGGAATCATACCTTTAGTCGTCATCTCGGTAGTCACCCCCTTTCTAACCATCTCATCATTCGCACAGTCCATCCATCGATTCTTTGGTCTTCTCCTACTCTTATAGCCATCCACGTTCATATCCAAAGCTTCCATCACGACATTTCTCATTCCTCCGATTTACATTGTATCCGGGCGCTATGACACCCGATTTCGACAATCTCGCTGAATCACTGTATTTTGCAATCACGGCAGCAGCAGATTCTGGGAATGTTATCCAAAGCGACAGATCCGGGGTAATACTAATAATTACGTAACACACAATGACAATGCTTTACACTGATTCACAATTCAATGCATTATAGTATATATATACCTACGTTATAGAGTAGATCGAATTTTTCAAACATAAATGAAGTAATGGATTAGCAATATCATTCGTACGTTAAGGCTGATTTAGACGTCAGCAAAAAGGAATGGGCCTGCCAGGGCCGAAGCCTGCCGGGGATGCGGGATTTTCCGAAAGGGTTACCGCTACCCCGGAACATAAAGAGCTAAGGAAGGAACACGGATGGGTTTTAGTCAGTAAGAGTCTGACACTCCCTTCCGCTCCACCCAGAGCGGGAGGGGTCATTTGATGATTTTCCATCCATAAAAAAAAGGCTGATTTAGATAGGGTAAGTAACTGACTCCAAACTCGAGACCTAGATTTGGAGTCATTGATTCCAAATTCAATTTACACTAGGTAAATATCGGGTTAGCACTGACATGTCTCGAGTTTGGAGTCAGTTACTTACCCTGTCTAAAACAGCCATTACGCATTTGGACGCAGAGTAGGAATAACCAAGATTATGTAATACGGGATTTCCTGGGCGCGTTTATGCTCTGCTTTATACACCCGTTTTGTGTTTTGTTTCAAGTGTTTTTGTGGATACAATGGTATCTCGGCATGACATTGACATCGCATTTTGTCCACAAACAGCTGCTAGTGAAACACGAGCGCATTCCTATGCTTTTTGTTATCATTCCCATCTTTTTTAAAAGACTTAAAAGAGGAGGAATGTACGACGCAACAAGACTGTTTTTTGGATTGAGGCAAAAGGATTTGATGTTCCGACTATAAACTTCTGAAATAATCTTTATCATGTTATTAAAAGAGCAGAGAATGTCCAACGCAACAAGACTGTTTTTGAAAGATGAAGGCATAAGGATTTGATGGTCAGACTACCGACTTCCGAAATAATCTTTTGTTTGGAGCTATAGGTTCTGAAGTGCGCTACTCGGTGCGCAGTACCTCACCTCTCGCCCCCGATGACGCGTGATATGTTACTGCTCAGTCGACTTGCCTCATGTTCCAAGCCGCCATAAAGTTTGAATCGGGCTCTACATCGGCTGCTAAGGATCAGTTCTTGTTGAAGGAGTCCAGCTCATCCCGCCAACTCCACCTCTACCTATGGCCGGGGGTGCGGGATTCGCATAAGCATTCACCGCTGTTCCTGACACCTGTATGCAATATACCATGTCATGAGCTATGCAGCTCATACATAACATTCGTGCCGACACAAGAGGAACAAAATAGAATCTTCTTTGTGAAAAACATCCCAACTCAAGTACCTTGAACTCAGCTTACCCAACGGAAACCAAGCGCGCAGCTTACGTCAACAAAAAACACCTATTATGCGTGAGTCAGTCAAAGGAATTTCGTTGTAAAATCAGTTATAGTACAGTTATATAAGCAAAACATATGATCGGAACAGCTGACATCTGCCTTTGGCGAAAAAAAATACACCCACAACCACATGTCTTTACGTTCAAGGTGAATTCAACCTTATCTACATACAGTAGATAAGGTTGAATTTGTATCAAAGGTGTGGTTCTTAAGTAGAAATGTTTCGCGAAAGTGAATCTAAAAGTGTAAGTTTTAAAGTTTATTTTCAAACAAATGCTAATTGAATTGAAAATACTGGTTTTTTTCACGAAAATCGGTCGTGGTTTTTTTCCGCGTAAACGGAAGGTCGCGTGTTTTGTAGGTAGGTATGATTTTTAACGACATTCTGGTCAGTTCTTATTTCAAATATTTGGACGTATTTCAACGTTCCATTTCGTTCTGGCCGTTTAGAATTCGGAGCATGACCAAAGATTGTATGAATGTCGTGTAGTACCCGGCAAAGAGAATCGCTTATCGCATTCCATTGTTCAATATTTTGTTTGTTTGATGTTGCGCTATTACACCCGTTTCTCTACCTTCCGCATCTAGTGTTTCGCCTAATTCTTCAGGTCATTGATCTAGCTATAAAGCGTACACGTACAAATGACGACATCCTAGGGGACTACAGGACCTAAACGCAAAAAACGCAAGTTTTATAATGCCTAAAACTATATGATCGACTACAGTAATCAAAATCAGAAAAATATATGATATTATTCAGGATATATGCTAGCTGGATAGTGTGTTGAAAACATAATACAACCAAAACATACCTCTAAAAACATTCTTTTTGGCATCAATGAAAATGTAAATCAAAAGCAAATTATGAATCGTCACTAGCGTGAGCGCACGGGTATACTTGCCGCGCGGTGAATTTTGAACTATGATTTATATGCTTTAATTTATTGCAAATCATCGAAAGATTTCCCCTGACACAGAATGCGTCCGGGTTTCACCCGGACACTATTTAAAAACCCCGCCCGGACGCTCCCCGGACGCCCTCCACTCCAACATGGGAACATTAGGCCCGGACTCCACTGAAGCGGAGCTGGGCGGAGCGGAGCGGAGACGTGCAGGAATCGACCAATCGCAATGGTTGAAATCCTCATCGCGTCACTCGTATCGTCTGTGATTGGACGATTCCTGCACGTCTCCGCTCCGCTCCGCTTCAGTGGAGTCCGGGCCTCATAGGCTGATGCAATGATGCAAGCAGTAACCAACCTGCAACCTTATTGCAATGAGAATAAAGATCACTATGTCGCAAAATCATAGTGACAGGACTGTAGCGACTAGCGACCGAATTTTGCATGTCCGATCGTCATTCTAGAATACCGGTCAGTGTTTATATACCTGCCAATAATTTTTTCATCACCCCATACTCCCCAAAACTGGCTTCATCTCAATAATAATGACACCTGGACCTACTTGCATCTTGCCCTTAGCAAAGTTAATACAAGTAACAATCTCTTACAGGTACCCAAAACAATCTTGGGTCACCCCACCCCACACATTTTGTAACTTGCAAGTTATACGACAAAAGACACACACTTGCGTCTTTTCTTATTGAATTTCGAACACCTGAGGTGTCTTGGCGAAAAAAAAAATAAGGGTGCGTTCCAAAAGGTGTGCTAGAGATTTTAACTGTGAGGTTTCGTCGTGAATTTTTTGGGGACAGCTGTTTTCGATTGTGAATGGCGTTGGGTGTATGGAAAGAAATTGGGCATGGTACTTAAGATGGCAGATAGTATTTATCTAGTAGCAGATCTGTGTGCTTAGGACTGCAAAGAGAATATTCTGGCGTATTCGCACTTGATTATCGTGGATGATTGTTCTAGAAAATAGTAAAGCAGTTCTTTATTTCAAAAGAATCATGTCGGCGATTTGTTCCCGCGCGTGTCGGCTGGTCATCATGTCGGCGGGTTTAGTGTGTAGACTGCTTGGTCATCGTTTCTTCTTTTGCCCTTCCCTTATGAATGTTACTTGGGGTCGGCGCAAAATGTCTTGTTGAAACTCAAAGCATTTATTTCAATTAAACCATGTACAGGCACTTTTGAATTGTCAAAATTAAATAGTCGGTCAGTTAGTCAGAAAGTTGAAGCTAGTTGCCCATTCCAAAGCGTAGATCTCTACGGCGAAGAACGGGCAAGAAACTCCATGGACACTCTTTTAAATCAAGAATATTACAAAATCCTGGGTACATTATTCTTGTTGCTTCTATATGTGAGAACAATGTAAAAAAAAAACACAAATGAAGAAACAATTAAAAAAATAAGATTAAAAATAAGCCTTAGCAAGTCTCAACCGACGGCGCCCGTTCACGAACATGACGCGTGGATCAGCACCATCCAGCTCAACCATTTTGCAGGGAACCGAATGATCCAATACACGCGCCACCATCAGTGAGACATTTATTTTAAGGTGAATGCGCAGTGGTAGACCGCGAAATTTAAATTTTCTTACGTGTTTTGCAATTTGTAGGTCAGTATCAGGTTGTATCTTGATCAAAATATGATTTGCGACTATAATAGACATGTATTTACAGAATTATAGTCATTAGAATCATTAATATATTATCTCTTTAAGTTGAAAACACTTTTCTATACGAGATTTGTTCTTAACGGTAGAAATCTAACTTAGAAAGATGTATTAATGATTCTAATTATTATAATTCTGTAAATACGTACCTGTTATAGTCGCGAATCATATTTTGATCAAGATACAACCTGACACTGATCTGCAAATTGCAAAAAACGTAAGAAAATTTAAATTTCGCGGTCTACCATGGCACATTCACCTTAAGGAGTTCTTCAGTTCTTCCTCTGTCAGCAGAGCCGTGCCAGCAGCTGGTAGACAGTACTGGCGATTGAATAGTACTTGAAAGTGCCTTCATAATTTAGTACGTCTCGTAGTTGTTATGGAAAAAACTGAAAGACTATGATATTTTGGCGATCTATTTCTTTTGACATACATACTTGATACTTTAGCTTATTATACTTTAAATAAACTAGCTGTTTCTGATCAGAAATGAAGAGATCCGCAGGAGAACCAAGGTAACCGACATAGCCCGAAGAATTGCCAAACTTAAGTGGCAGTGGGCAGGGCACATTGCTAGCAGAACAGACGGCCGATGGGGCCGAAAGGTTCTGGAGTGGCGACCGCGTACCGGAAGGCGTAGCGTTGGAAGGCCTCACACAAGGTGGACCGACGACCTTGTGAAGGCCGCAGGAACTCGTTGGATGCGAGAAGCACAAAACCGGTCGAAGTGGAGGTGCTTGGGGGAGGCCTATGTTCAGCAGTGGACGTCTTTCGGCTGAAATGATGATGATGATGAAACTAGCTGTGCCCGCGACTTAGTTTATCTGGATGGATGGTTTCATGGGTTTTAGTTTTTTATGCGCGGAACCCTAATTCTTTTTCGAAAATAAAAGTCAGTTAGCCTTAGTTACTCCTTAAAACACCAGCTATGTGCCAGTGAAAGTCCCGTCAAAATTGGTCTAGCCGTTGCGGATATTAGCCGGAACAAACAGCCAGACACAAAAATTTTAAAATAGATTTTTCACAAGTAGGTACCCTAGATACTTTTGTGTTATTATATGCATTTAGTAAAAAGCTGTTATTTTCAAAATCAAAAGTCATTTATTCATACTAGGCTGAGAATCAGCACTTTTCGAACGTCAAAATTACAAAAGACAAACCCCCAAAACGCCCGCCCTTCACCACATTTTGACATTACAAACAGACAACTTCAATTTTATTTATTTGTATTTGCATAGATCTAAGATACTATTCTTCTCAAACGTGTACAAATTGTGAAAGTTACTGCTAAATTATTATAAGTTTTAATATTTTTCCTAAAATTGGTATTACAGACGGCAGTGTCCAGTTACCATGGTGGCTGACGCCGACAGCTGTTTGCCTTCCAAAACCATTGCGATACCTTTCCAATAAAATAAATGATAATGTATTTTTTTCCCTATTATTTCCAGATTATTCGACAGTCCCCACACACCGAAGACGTTGCTAGAGAAATGTTCAACGCCTTCACACCATCCGCCGCGCTCCAGGCTCTTCCCACCCAAATTAAATGCGCAGTCGGGTAAGTCGAATCATATCTGAAGGCCAATTCTCGTAATTTAAAACGTTCAAAATCTAATCGCAGTCTCATCTCAGCGACAGACAAATGTCAAAATGTAGGGAAGTTAGAGGTATTTTTGACAGATTGAGACTGGGTTCAGACTGTAAACGTTTTTAAAATTACGAGAATTGCCCCTCAGAAGTTTAGAACACACATCACGGCTGTCATCCCCGAGTTAGGTTAATAGTTAACACACACACATACACATGGCACATTTTACTAGTTGTTTAAGCCCTAATGCCCTATGTAATGGGGGCGAGCATATTGCTATTAATCGAGCACAAATCCTTGGCCTCCATGGCCTCATGTGGCCTGTTTTTTATTACTTACAAAATCGAGGACTGAACGTCTATTCTTATCCAAGAACTTGCAGATTTTACAAATGAACAGACGCCATCATATCAAGCTACTCCAGTCTGTCAAATTTCTTTAAAAAATTTTCAACTTTATCGCTAAAACATAAGGTTCAAAGTTGATTGGGAAAATTTGACTGTTTCGGGTAGCTTGATGTGCCGCGTGTACAGCATATTGAAGCGCCATTATTATGTTACGCCTTTTTCACTTAGCTTTTAATTAGAGAGGAAACATATTGCGCTCACATTTTTGTTGAACTGTTCACAAAACAAAATGTTCAGAACAGGTTTTCGATTACTTAATTAGCTAGCATCTTACCTGTTGTGATTAGTCGGCTAAAATAATGACTATTATTAGCTTGCTCTCGCTTACCCCCTTACTAATAAACGTTGTAAAGCGTCTGTATAGTTACACAACGCTTTGTCTTCTTCTTTCGAAAGTCAAATTACTGACGACTGAAAGAGAGAAATCGGTGTGTAACTATTCATCTGATATAATACATTTATTAGGAAGGGGGTTAGTGTGAAACCTATGAAATAAATTAATAACATCTCTACAACAAGTAAAGAAAGAAAAAGTATTTATTGCGACTTGTATCTTAGGAAGATCACAAACTAAACTAAACACAGTAAAACAAAAACCAAGTTATATAGAAAAAGTAATAAAAAGAAAAATGAACAGAAATTCCTATATGAGGCCATAAGGCTCCTATATCAGCATGATGCTGCGACATTTAAAAAATAAATGTCACAGCGCTGGTATCACAGATATAGATAGACCTAGATAACGCAAGTATCACGAACTGTATGAAAACTAAGCGTGCCACTTTTTGACTACCTACTATGACGTCACAAGCTCGCGCTCTCTCGCTCACGCTCACCCAGCCAGCAGTACGCAGGACTGAGCGCGAAAGTGGCGGCTTATGATTTTCAAACGTAAGCTGGTGCGATTTTTGGCACGCGAAGTAGTTGCTCTTGCGTTATCTAGGTGTATCTATATCTGTGGCTGGTATTCTGATAGAGCCCGCTGTAATGTCAGTAGAAGAAACGGCATTTGTTAATCACTATTTTCTCCCACAGGCATACCATCAGGCTCAAGTCACCACCTCCACCCGCCATCTGGAGACGAAGACAGTGCACTCGGCAGCCTACCGCCCGACGAACTCGACGAGTCACGGATGACGCGACGAGCAGTAGCCAATATCAACCCATTTACACCTGATGGTATGTAACCTGTTACATTACACGACTAGATTCTGCCCGCGACTTCGTCCGCGTGAAATTTTACCCTCCTATATGGGATACTAGCTGCGCCCCGCGGTTTCACCCGCATAAGTGTCGATCCCGTGGGAATATCGGGATAAAAACTATCCTATGTCCTTCCCCGGGACTCAAACTATCTCTATACCAAATTCCATCTAAATCGGTTCAGTGGTTTACGTGTGAAGACGAAACAGACAGATAGACACGCTTTCGCATTTATAATATTAGTATGGATTAAGTTTTTTACAATTTATTTCTTATTTGCAGGACAAGCGTTGAACAAAAAGAAGCGTGCCTTATCAAAAACACCGACGTGGGGCGATGCGACGCCTGAACAGCCAGCTAAGAGGCTCAGGGTACATATTATAATATTACCATCCCTATAGAGTATGAATGTCGATGGCTATAAGAGTGTTTGGGATGCATGAAGAAGCTTCCTCGTGTAACGCAGTTTGTTCCGTCAGTTACTCAACTGAATGCTCGCGCTCGGCGCATCCTGGACAGTCACACCCAACACCTTATCTAACTGGCCAATTCTTCCCTTGCGGTGGTAGGGCTAACGCCCGCCTGGTTTGCGACCACCCTCCAACCGGAGTCTGGCGTCAAGCAGCCTGCTGTGTTTCGTCGATGCGTAGGAGTTCCAGTGCCTTAGGCATCTTCTGGGCACGCTCGTTCCATCATAGACCTCATCCATCGCTTTCCATCAGGCGTGATCGAGGTTAAGAGCGGGCCCAATCAGCAATAAAAAATAAGAGTAGGGGAAGACCAAAGAAACGATGGATGGACTGTGTGAATGATGATATGGTTAGAAAGGGGGTGACTACTGAGATGACGACTAATAGAGGAGTATGGAAGAAAAAAGAATGTTGCACCGACCTCAAGTGAATTGGGATCAGGGCATTATCATCCCTATTGATATGATATTGAAATAGTGTTTCAGTATGAATATGTTTAAACTTTTAACCGCCCGACTTTATATCAGTTATCGTGCCCCCAGCGCCCGTTTAAAAAAAAAAAAAACGAAAAATAAATACCGATGAAATCGTATATACAGGTTGTTACAGAAAGGGTATATCAATACAAACGGGTTGAAGAGTGTATCTGGTCTAGAATCTCTGTACAAAATTTCAGCTCAAAAGCATTAACTTTGAAAATGCTTAATATTTTTTTATTTCGATAGTTTATTAAATTGAAATCATAACAAACGTGTCACCGCACTACGAGGGTCATTATCCATTATCTGTAGTGTGTCTGTGCGCCTAGTACACGCACATCACGCCGCTGCGCGCCAGTGCAGCGCCGTGATGTCGAAATAAAAAAATATTAAGCATTTTCAAAGTTAATGCTTTTGAGCTGAAATTTTGTACAGAGATTCTAGACCAGATACACTCTTCAACCCGTTTGTATTGATATACCCTTTCTGTAACACCCTGTATATGACTCTGGCGGAATAGACACGAAAATATTTGTCGGATTAATCCGACATAAGCGGTTAAAAGGTTAATAGTTTCATTGACTTGAATGTGCCCTGGCGGTTGAGAGTATGTCTTGCGTGGACCTCTGAAATATCTAAAATGCAATACAAACCAATGAAAAAGGCATGAATCAGTTGCTTTCTATTTTCGCTATTTTAGAGCCGGGTAGTTATGCCCCTGATTTAATGTCAATTTATTCGAATTCAGCCTGTATTCATTTATACTTTTGTTATTTATATTATTTATGGCTTTTGAAGGCTGATGAAGTCACCATTCAGTGTATCTTGTCATTTTGTGTCCAAATAAATTGAAAGACAACAAATCAAATAACACACCCTTTTACCGATGACTACAATATACGTGCCACCATCTAATAGGCATATTAATTAAAGCTTAATTTTGGTAAACCATACCCCAAATTTTATTTTGCTGCTACACTTGGATCCTTATTTATTTATTTATTTTATATACTTTATTGTACACCACAAAAATACATAACATGAAATAAACACATCAAACACTACAAAATATACAATGGGCAGCCTTATTCTTCTGCTGGTAAAAGGGTTAAAGCTAAAAGATGGACTTTTATATTTGTAAGCAGATTTGTACAAACACTTTTACACGTCAGAAACATTTCTTCAATTTATGCATGTACGAACGGATGTCTATATTGTTTAAATAAATGACTTATCCGTCCTTCTCACAGGAGTCCAACATATCCCGCTACAACATAGAGTTCATCGAGCTGGGCGTGGTCGGGCGCGGGCAGTTCGGGCGCGTGACGAAGTGCGTGAACAAGCTGGACGGCTGCGTGTACGCACTGAAGCGCTCGCTGCGGCCCGTGGCGGGCAGCGCGGCCGAGCGCGCCGCGCTCACCGAGGTGTACGCGCACGCCGCGCTCGGGAAGCATCCGCATGTCGTCAGGTGAGGGAGACATGGTTTCGTCTTGTCATCATCTTTTACTTTTACTACAAGCCCCGCGCGTTGATATTGCGACTGGCGGCCATCTTAGTGACGTCATAGTGACGTAGTCGAATTGTCAGTACCGTTCGCAAGGTGAGCCAGCACTACTACTTTGACGTCACGCAGCTGTTATTGTGACAAGGTTCCATCGCAATATCAAAGTGCGCAATGCAGCACACCCCCACCCTATTTCAAGTTAAACAAATATCAACTTTATTTCAATGACAATTAAGTTGAATTCAGAGTGACTAGCACTATTGAAAAAGTTATATAAATGTTTGAAGTTGTAGCGTAAACTGAACTTTATTGTGTAGGAATTAAAGTTAATTTTCCATTAGTTCATAATATTGTTTACATTTTTGGCAATTAAATCGCGAACGCAGATAGAGAGACATATTCTTTTCCTAAGTATATTAGGGTTGGCTTCAAACCTAATAGGATGAACTGAATACCATTCTTATTAAAGTGAAGGTTCTTAGGCGGCGATTCGATAAATTGTATGAGAATTAAAAGTGAAATTTCAAGGACGCGTCACGTTGACGCGCACATTTCGTTACATGAGAGAGAAGAAAGGTATAAATCTCTCTGTCTCTTTTATTCTTTATATTTTTTTAAAGTTATACTTCTCGTTTCTGTTCTGTGTATCTCAAACTAAGCATTTATTTCAATTAAACCATTACAGGCACTTTTGAATTGTTAAAATTAAAAATAGTCGGTCAGTCAGTCAGAAAGTTGAAGCTAGTTGCCCATTTCAAAGCGTAGATCTCTATAGAGAAGAACGGGCAAGAAACTCCATGGACTTTTAAATCAAGACATTACAAAATCCTGGGTACATTATTCTTGTTGCTTCTATATTATGTGAGAACAATGTAAAAAAACACAAATGAAGAAACAATACAAAAAATAAGATGACAAATTTAGCCTTGGCAGTTAAGAGATGACCAGTCTCAATCGACGGCGCCTGTTCACGAACATGACGCGTGCTCAAAAACTGCTAGTCATATTGCGATGCGGTATTAGTCGCGACACCTCAAATTCTTTAATAATATCCATCTTATAACACCTTCTCCTCTTCTCCAACAGATATTATTCAGCCTGGGCAGAAGATGACCACATGATAATTCAGAATGAGTACTGCGACGGTGGCTCGTTACAGCAGAAGATGGAGAACGGACCGCTGCCTGAAGCTGAGCTGCTGTTGCTGCTGGCCCATATAGCTGATGGTTTAGCGTGAGTATACCTTATTCATATGTTGCACGCACTGAATGACACGGCTGACAAGATCGATTTATTTTCATGCTCTCTGAATGAATTCACAAAAACAATGTTATATGTATGTGTTATGTTATTTAAGTTAATTATTTAATATAGGTAGTTTAATTAAGGACCACGCTACCACATTAAGAATTTCCTGTAATGGTAGCAGTATTTGTGATAAATAAATAAATAAATGTTGATGGTCTGGCCGCGCCAAATTTGCCAAAGTGTAAACAGCAATGGCCGCTCAAAATTGAATAAAATCGATATTCAAGAACATTTATTATTAGTCATGTTTGTTTTCGTCTAAATCTCAGAGCTAACTGGACAATACTAATGAAAATAAAAACATATTAAGCATTTTCAAAGTTACTGCTTTTGAGCTGAAATTTTGTACAGAGATTCTAGACCAGATACACTCTTCAACCCGTTTGTATTGATATACCCTGTCCGTAACACGCTGTATATTCGTGGTTTTTAGGCTAAGTGATTAGAATAGGAATACTAACATAGGGGTAAGGAATATTGTTACTAACACAAATGAGTCAAGTTCCTTGTTGCAATAAAGATATTATTATTATTAAAACTCTTCTCTCCTGCCCCACAGCTACATCCATTCCCTCCAACTAGTCCACATGGATGTCAAACCTGGTAACATCTTCATCTGTAGCGGTGAAGGGGAACCCTCACACGATTCAGACGACGGCTACGATGACGACGAGCCGCAGTACCATCATAAGTATAAGATTGGTATGTGATTTGTTTCATAACACCATCATTTACAGAGGTAATAGGTAATGTCAATCAATCAATCAACTCAGCCTACCGCAGTCCACTGCTGGACATAGGCCTCTCTCAGACTGCGCCACAGCACCCTGTCCTCCGCCTTCCGCATCCAGTCTCCCCCAGCCACCTTCTTTAGGTCGTCCGTCCATCTAGCTGGGGGGCGTCCCACACTACGCTTGCCGGTACGCGGTCTCCACTCCAGGACTCGTCTGCTCCACCGGCCATCAGTCCTTCGACAGACATGGCCAGCCCACTGCCACTTCAGTTTGCTTACTCTGCAAGCTATGTCGGTAACTCCGGTTCTTTTCCGGATAATTTCATTCCTGATTTTATCCTTCAAAGAGACTCCGAGCATAGCTCGCTCCATAGCGCGCTGAGCGACCTTGAATTTGTGGACCAGCCCGACCGTCAGTGTCCACGTTTCAGCACCGTATGTCATGACGGGCAGGACGCACTGGTTGAAGACCTTAGTCTTCAAACACTGCGGGATAGGCGACGAGAAGACTTGACGGAGAGACGGAGGGATAGGTAATATAATGAAGTCCAAACTCAAGGTTTCCCAAAGAGCGATGAAGAGTAGTATCTTAAAGATTAAACTCACCGACCAAATTCGCAACACCACAATACGCTCCAAGACAGGTATCGCCGATGTTGGCGGCAAGTCTGCGAGGCTGAAGTGGGTCTGGCCGGGTCACACTTATAGGATGCATTCAGATAGATGGGCCAAAGTCGTCACACAGTGGGTGCTGAAGACGGGGCAAGCCTAAGAAACGCTGGCGTGACGATTTGGACTCATTCCTAACCGACTGGACGGTGAAGGCACAGCATAAGGAAATGTGGAAGATAATGGGGGAGACCTTTGCCCAGCAGTGGGACAATACAGGCTAACGGAAAAAAAATGGGTAATGCGGGGTGGTCCGCTAATCCACGTCAATGGGCGCATTTTGCGTACAGGTGAGATCCACCGCAGCTCCTCAAGGAAGGCCAGCAATGCCTTAATGATACTGACCGTCTCACGGAGGGTACCTAGGTTACCGAAGTACAGACCTTGCCTTGTACAGACGCCAGCACATCAAGCTACTACAATCTGTCAAATTTCTTTAATAGATTTTCAACTTTATCGCTAAAGCTTAAGGTTCAAAGTTGATTGGGAAAATTTGACAGTTTCGGGTAGTTTGATGTGCTGGCGACCACCGGGCCCTGTAGAAGCACTTGAGCAGCTGTCTTGTTCTCCATGCAGGCCCTGCACAGCGGGTGTCTGTGACTCCTATGACAAAAAGGTGTTTATTAAACCCCTGACCAGTGAAAGCCGCTGTAACAGTACATCATAGAGTAGAAGGGCTCTTTGTGCTGGAGCTTGTCCGAGGAAGTGCTTCAACCATGCCTATTTCTGCCACTTACTCTGATTTTCTGTGATTTTTAACAGACTTCAAAAAAGGAGGTTCTGTGTTCGACCCGTATGTATGTATGTTTGTATGTCCGCGATTATCTCAAAAACTAATGAATCGATTTTGATCATTCTTTTATTAATGTGATCTACATACTTTCAGGAAGGTTTTAGTATATAATACGTTATGTAATTATTCTTATGTACGACGTTATATGCATAAATGTACTACATCTCCGGCATTCCTATGCGAATTTTGATGATTTTTCTATTGTTTAGGTGTTTTTATTCAACATTATAAAGTTCTAAAATATTACTATTTCTTTTTGACGTGTACTCGTCGTACATCGATACCTTAATCCGCAAACCAGCCAACTCCATTTTGCTATTGGTTTACAGGAGACACTTAAAACTTTCTAGTTTTTATTTTGACTGAAAAACGACATCATCATATTTTTTTTGACAAAAATGGAGTTGGCTGGTTTGCGGATTAAGGTATCGATATGTGTTTTTTTCTACTACATAATTTACAATAATAAAATATCATATTCACAATCTACTTTAGCGTTATGTAGTCTAACTTGATTTTCGAGTGACCATTGTTTTAAAACAGTCCCAAATAAATTTTGGTTGCAATGGAATTTGAACTGTCTTGTATGACATTGAGTTTGTGGTTCCAAAACTTTGTTTCGTTCAGTAACCAATTTCCCCAATCACCAAAACTATTTAATCTCCACTAATCACCACTTTTCTATCACCAGGTGACTTAGGACACGTGACCTGCGTATCATCACCATCCGTAGAGGAAGGCGACTGCAGGTACCTGCCCAAGGAAGTTCTTCAGGAAGACCTAACGCAGTTGACTAAGGCTGATATTTTTGCTTTTGGTGAGTTTTACTTTATATTATTATGCTTAATTTTTGCATTACGGCCCACTCCCCCACAGAGAGCCGTGTGTCCCACCAGTGGGAACATTGTAGGCTTATTATGTTTTTGTTTTAGCATCTTACCACTAATAATATTAAACACTAAGTTCCTTGTGTTACATAAAAATGGTAGAATTGCTAGTAAATTAACAGAAAAAGTAGCTCAAGTATTACTCTTGATATGCGATAGTACAGTTGACAAAAGCGATAACTATGCAGGATCGTCGGTTATAGTTGAAGTTTAGTAAGAAACCGATGGATGTTCTTGAATAAATTTAATTTAATTAATAGAAAACAAACGGCTCATTTATCAAATTAAATTTCAGTCAACAACATCCATAGGTTTCTTACTAAACTTCAACTATATCCGACGATCCTGCATACTTATCTCTTTTGTTGACTGTACATAAGCATCGTCTCTGGCCAAGCTACTATCCATACTTCCATACTAATATTATAAATGCGAAAGTGTGTCTGTCTGTCTGTTACCTCTTCATGCTTAAACCGCTGAAACGATTTAGATGAAATTTGGCATAGAGATAGTTTGAGCCCCGGGAAAGGACATAGGATAGTTTTTATCCAGTTATTCCCACAGGATCGACATTTACGTGACTGAGACCGCGGGGCGCAGCTAGTATATCACACTAATATTGTAAAAGCGAAAGTTTGTGAGTGTGTTTGTATGTTTGTTACTTCTGCATGCTCAAACGGCTCGACCAATTTCGATAAAATTTGGCATGGAGGTACCAGACACCCTGGATTAACACATAGACTACTTTTTTATCACGATATACCTACGGGATCGACACTTATGCGGTTGAAACCGTGGGGCGCTGCTAGTAATGCATAATTTTCTAATAATATTCACAATTTACAGGTTTAACGCTATTCGAAGCGGGCGGCGGTGGAGCCCTCCCTAAGAACGGCCAGCAGTGGCACGACTACAGAGACGGGAAACTACCAGAGCTGCCCAAGTTGTCCAGGGAATTCAATCAGTTGTTAAGAGTAAGTTTAACTTGTTTTTTAACCGACTTCAAAAAAAGGAGGAGGTGTGTTCCCCGATTTCTCGAAGACGCCTGGACCGATTTGGAAAATTTTTCTTTTGTTTGAAAGGGTATACTTCCCAAGTGATCCCATGATCATCAGGTCAGGATCTGATGATGGGATCCCAGGGAAATCGAGGGCAACCTTCAAATTTTATAGGCACAGTACAACCTTCAAATTTTATAGGCACATAGTACCATTTTCATATATTTTCTAGAGCTGTTCAAGTATTTGCATCTGATAATCATCATCTCAGGTGGATGAGCTGATGATGGAAGGTACAACTCCTCAACGGCTTGGAGTTATTATGTTTGTTGTTACCTCAGTTAATGCGCGATGAGCAAGTTGACACTAGGTTATTGTAACTGAGATAAATTATAAGCAGACCCACTAAAAAGCGTTAAATAAAAACGTTTTAACAAAAAAAAACACCGACTTCCAAAAAAACACTACAAAGTGAAAAATAACTTTAATTTCGGAAGTTGGTGGCAAAAAACTAAAATACAGATCCAAAGACACCGACTTCCGAAATTAAAGTTATTTTTCACTTTGTAGTGTTTTTTTGGAAGTCGGTTTTTTTTTGTTAAAAAGTTTTTTACCTTATCAAAAATAGCTATACGTCTATACCATAAGTCATAATTACTTAATTAGCAGAGACAATGATGATTCAGTCAAAGATGCCATCGATTTTGGCACTGGAAGTTTTAATTAAAAGAGTAACAACGGTGGAGTTTCTTGCCCATTCTTCTCCATACGAAAACTACCTTTTGGAAGGGGCGACTAGAATCAATTCTATTTTATTTAAGGTAATTTTTGACGTTCAAAAGTGCCTTTTATGTGCCTATTTGAAATAAATGCTTTGACTTTAATTGAGTTGATACTTGGTACTTACCAAATCTTCTTCTATAATATAATTGCCGTTCGTTAATCTCGCAAATGGCTCGACCGATTGTGATGAAACTTAGGTATGTTATGATGAGCGCAGCGAGGAAAATTCCTCGCAAAAAAAAAAATTAAAAAGGCCAATGCCTTTTTAATTTTTTTTTTTGCGAGTAATAGGAACGCCGATCATTAGCAAGTCAGTTATAAAATTAACAGCATATTTAATACTTTCTTTTGTCCCGCAGAAAATGGTAGACCCCGACCCCTCAATCCGGCCCTCAGCCGCGCGACTACGCCGACACCCGCTCCTACACCCCTCGGGCAACAAGAGCAAGACGCAGCTCCGCAGAGAACTAGCAGCCGCCAAGATGAAGAACGAGCTGCTCGCCAGGAAGCTGCAGGAGGCTGCGAGGTGAGAATATTATGTAACGTTACGCCTGTATAGTACGCGCCACGAAAGTTGAGACTTGGCTTTTGTCTTAAACTTAATTATTTCGTAAAAAATATTATAATATTGAATTTAAGAATTTTTGAAGTGAAACTCCTTTACGCACGCTTGACTTGGGGAGTAAGCTGGCGAACGCGTGACGTTAGCGTTACGAAAAGTGTGATAGGGCGAGGCGAACGGGAGTTGAGTGGGGGATACAAGCAAGAGAAAGCAGTGCGCGCGCACATTTTCTTTCTTCCTCTCATAGCCAAATACGTTTGAAGTTTCACTTCAGTCGTGTGGTCGTAAACACACTCGGTTTTTTATTTAAATGTCATCGATAAATCCCTAAATAGATATACACATTATGGGTAACTATTTCGTACACGACTTCCTGCGCAAACTTCCTACTACTGCGCTTGTCAAGTCTCATCTTTCGTGGCGCGTATTATACTATAATCGAAACGGCATCATCTTTTATTCGGCAGCGAAAAATCGATAATTGATAGTACAGTCAACAGCAAAAGTAGATGATGAAAATCAGAAATTCAATACTAATGAACGGAGTTCGCGTCAGAACTGTGTGGCGTCGAAGTGATTCAAAAGTATGTGTTTGTAAATTATACCAAACATTTACTACTAGTACAGCTGCCATATATTCGTGATCAGTTTTGACTCCCAAAAGTTATAAACTCAATCATCATCTACTTTTGCTGTTGACTGTACATACAAATAAGTGTAAATTATAGAAATGTGCAATCACTAGTTCCATCTATCAAAAAACGGATAACCTAGTGAACACAGTGTATTAATCCAATTAGTAGGTTCAGAAATTAGCGCGTTAGAACAAACAAACTCTGCGGCTCTATTATTAGACTAGCTTCTGCCCGCGACTTCGTTCGCGTGAAATTTCTTATTCCTTCGATCCATCTCGTCGCATTGCATTACCTGGCCGCGTCTCCTGCCCTATCACTTCGTTTTCGCTTAGCGTTTTTGCTCGGCTCCTAAGGGTCATAGCGTGACGATAAACAGCCTATAGCCTTCCTTAAGAATTAGGCGATCAAATGCAAAAATAATTTTTCAAATCCGACTGGTAGTTCCGGAGATTACCCCCTACATATAAACTTACAAACAAATTTTACCTCTTTATAATATTATAGTATAGACTAGCTTTAGCCCGCGACTTCGTTCGCGTGAAACTTCTTGTTTCCCCCGAGCCACCCCGTCGTATCGCATCACCCGCCCGCGCTATCACTTAACGTTCTTTTTGACTTTTTTTCTTTTTGCTCGGCTCCTAAGGGTCATAGCGTGATGTTAAATAGCCTATAGCCTTCCTCAAGAATTGGGCTATCAAATGTAAGCAGAATTTTTCAAATCCGACTGGTAGTTCCAGAGATTACCCCCTACATACAAAGTTACAAACAAATTTTACCTCTTTATAATATTAGTATAGATTAGCACAGATAAGAAATTATTAACAACAAAAACATTTTCGTCCACAGATATATAAAACCAAAAAAAATACTAACAAAAATCCCATTTCCCTTCGCAGATGTATAAAATCCTTAACCCCAAACCTAATAACAAATCAAGAATCGGCGAAGTTCAGGACGAGATCGGCGAAGAGACTACAGAAGCCCCGCGTGGACACACACATCGCGGAAATGATACAATCCGTGACGTCACCGATAAGAATAGACAGAACCACGGATCGAACGTTTAGGAGAGCAAAATAGGTATAATTTGTAATTAGAAATATTTATTAAATGTCGCCTCTGTTAAGAATTATAATCTATGTCCATTAATTTGTGGTCAAAATAAGAATTGTCATCTACCTAGCCATTGGCCAACTATGTTGGGGTCGGCTTCCAGTTTATACGGATGCAGAAACATGGTCAAATAAAATAATTTGCTAACGGCAAATTTTTCTATAGTCAGATAATTTTTATCTGAAGAACAAATATGACAGTTTGACATAATTTTGTATAAAAAAGCTTTCAAACGTCAATCATTATTCCGCAGATAAAAGTTATTTGATTATTGAAAAATCTGCCCTAAATTTCACAGAGTAAGGTGAAACAAATAAAAAAGTTTGAGAACTCATAATTTTAAGTAGCTAATGCCCTGCACTGTTGTACCAACCCGCTATTAGCCCGCGTGGTGGATTATGGCCCACTCCTCCTCACAAAGAGGAGGCCTGTTTCCCAGCAGTGGGAACATTATAAGCTGGCTATGCAATGCACTGCTCTGTTAGTTACATGAAATTGTGAGTTTATTAAATCACTACCTTCTACTCGCGAGTTCATCCGCGTGAAATTTACTTTATTTATATCAGCGCCCCGCGGTTTCACCCGCATAAGTGGGAATATCGGAATAAAAACTATCCTATGTCCTTTCCCGGGACTCAAACTATCTCTATACAAAATTTCATCTAAATCGGTTCAGCGGTTTTGCTAATAATTTACTTTGACCCTACATAGACATCGGTAAAATGAGTGATGGCTGTTATTCTTATCTTTATTAACCGACTTCTAAAAATGAGGAGGTTATTTGCGGAATAGTTTTTACGGCGCGGCAGCAAAGATTTTTTTGATAAGATTGTCGCATCTGTATGCTTAGTCTTTGTAATATAAGATTTTTAAAGAAACATTGTGTCTGTAACATTACTAGATTCATTCAAAGGATTATTGCCTTTAAAAGCAGAGATACCGACTTAATCTTTGACAAAGTCCCATAAACCACCCAATGCACAGGTTATTTTATCTAACGATTTAAAATATCTGGTATATACAAAATCCTTACTCCTGCCTAGTACCTTTAAACACCGCCGTTAACATATTTCCTCTACGTTTAAGCGACTAATCTTATAAGATAATTATTAATATTGGCGTAAAAAAAACGTCCGTATTTGATGTTGAAATGTATAAATGAGTCCACCGATGCGATGTTGAATATTGCTTATCCTCTTAATGTAAGGATGCGTGATGTTAATGTAATTAGCTGCGACAGAGCACCGGAACGAAATAAAAATTGCCTATATTTTTACCAACTATGTTGTGGTCGGTTTCCAGTTGAATCGGATGCAACCAGTGGCGTGCATTGCATATAGGCATATAAGCAGTGCCTACCTCGATATATCAACATAAGCCTGTCAATTTCATTTTAGTGTACGTGCCACACAAGAAACTCACTAAATTATTTTCATTGTGAACTTAGTTCCTGCCGGGGGTCCCCCGACCACACGTTTTTTTTTTCTAATTAGTGACCGCGTCTGCCTAGACTGGACCCGGCCTAGTGCCTACCTATTCTGAAAACCAATGTACGCCACTGGATGCAACTGAATACCAGTGTTTTGCGCCAGTGAGTACCTGACTGTCTATCTGACCTCCAAAATTACTACGAATCGTATACCTATTTAAAAATACTTCACAAAACTAAAATATGTACATAATTTTGGCAGATCTGTTAGATTTATTTGCAGAAAAGTCAGATTTTTGACATTAATGTCAGACGTTTAACAGGAATGTCAGATATTTTTGCAGAAATGTCAGATTTCTTGGCATTTATGTCAGATTTTTGGCAACAATGTCAAATTTTTACAGTAATGTCAGATTTTTGACAGTTATGTCAGATTTTGACGGTTACGTCAGAAAATCTAGAAAAAATTTCGCAAAAAAACTGTCGCAGCTATTTAGCACTAACTCGAACCCCGTGACTCCCCTGTATAGTTAATAGATATTAAAATTAGTGCCTTCTGTAACAAATGTGATTGAAAAGTGCTTTCATATCGAATTTAAAGTATAAAATAAACTTGTATAAATAATAAAAAAATGTCCTCTAAATGATAATTGTATCTTCCATTGCACTATTTGTGATAAATTTTGGAAATATTAATTAATGTAATTTAGATTTTAGATTTTTGAAACATGGCAACTTTTTCAACGACAAATATACAGGAACAATCAAATGTATAAATAAAAATTAAACATAATACAGTATTTATCAGAAAGGTGTTGTCATATTTTTAAGGGTGTGTGGTATGGACCATCAGACTGATAAACTTTCTCCGTGGGACCAACGTCATAATTATCATCTGCCCAGCCTTTTCCCAACTATGTTGGGGTCGGCTTCCAGTCTAACCATATGCAGCTGAGTACCAGTATTTTCCATGGAGCGACTGCCTATTTGACCTCCACAACCCAGTTACTAGATTATACGAAACCCCTTGGCAAGTCTCCGTGGGACCAGCATTATCGCGAAAAAATTATGCGGAGTCCCATACATATCAGTCGAGCGGTGTGTTGGTTGATTTTGGTCTCATAGAGGAAGTTCTTCAGTATGATGGTCTGTATCAAGCCCTTTAATTTGTCAAGATCCGCGCGTCGCTCATCGGCGACGAAACAATAGAAAATCAATTGTGTCTCATTAGCGGTGCTTGACAGATTAATATCACCACACCTTTCTGATCCGTGCTGTATATTATTTTTTGGTCTAAATCACCCTGTATAATAATTTAGAAAACATTCTAATATACTGGGCAAATAATCCATCAAATTCAACAAAGCCGTTTCGGAGTTATAGACAAACAAACATACACAACCCTAACATAGAATGTTCCAAAGTTCCTTTATCAAGCCATGTCTCAATTTATTAATATAAGGCAGCTTCTCTAATCATATGTAATAAAAAAAATATAATAAATGTAATATTTATATGAGAAAGAACATAAATAATTTGTATAGGTGTATAAAATTATTAATTTTTAAGCTAATCAAACCAGTTTTAATTTGTGTTAGCGAGTTTGACGGATGCGTGGCGTGGAAAAAACACGTTATTATTATCATTTTCTAATATAGTATGTGTGCCTCACGAAGCGACGCGCGCTTTACTTGTGGTAAACAAAGAATCGTCAGCACATAACACACGACACTTCCAACTTCTCCTTTGTCTCGGACGGTACCGAGAGCTCCCGCGCTTACACACATTCACGTGTTTTTTTTTATATCCCATAATTCTAGGGGGTCATTGTACTCATCATTATGAACAACTTTTACTATGGGAACAAACCTAAAATCGCGAAAAAAAAATCAGCTTTTCCCTACATTTTGAAGAGTTATGTGAACATAAATGCAAGGAACAGCTGATTTTTTTTCACGATTGTAGGTTTAGTCGCATAGTAAAAATTGTTCATGATGATGAGTACAATGACCCCTTAAAAGGATGCCCATGAATTTAATTTCACCCTGTAGAAAACGAAAGATTTTGTATGGAGTTCGTCCAGCTTTCCGCGGCTGAACGGATGCGTACGCATCTCATACAAAATCGTTGTTTTCTATGGAAAAAAGCTGAACAGAGCTGAATAAGTAAGGTTAGTCCCTTATGCGAACATCTGATTTTTTTAGTAGGGAACAGCTGATTTTTTTTTTGACGTGATAACGTCTTATAAATCGATGAACGCCGGCTGCGCGCACGAAAAAGCATCCGCCTGAGCCGAACGTGCAAGCGAGAGCGCGGAACAAGCGATAGAGAGGCACGATGTCAATGTTTTCTTTGACGTTATCACGTAAAATTATCGTCCGTAAACCGACTTTACAGACAACCATTTTTTTTAGAGGAGAGCGATTTTACACTCTTTTTATTAAAAACATGATACATTTTTCTGTAAATAGTTTTTTTCTACGCCGCGCAATCGTCAGTAAATCGCGTTTAGGGGCACTCTGGCCAAACTGTCTTAGGTCATATAGTCTTATGTAATTATTATAAATATTAAGAATTATTCGTTTTAAGTTGATTTTGTCCAAATTATTGTGAGTATTGCGATTTGTACGTACGATTGAGTATTGCGATTTGTTGTCCAAAAAGCCAAGACTAGTGGCTTCCCAACTATGTTGGAGTCGGCTTCCAGTCTAACCGGATACAGCTGAATATACTGGATATTATATGGTGCGACTGCCTGTTTGATATCCATAGCCCAGTTACTTGGTAACACTTATTCAATGTAATTTGTTTTCTAATTTCAAGTCAACTTTCATTATTGGTCATTGTTCAACCAATTCAAACAGAACTAAGAAGATTTAAATATATATTTTTAACTCTGCCATTTTAATTTTTTTTCTCTGTAAGACCCAATCAATCAATCAACTCGGCCTATCGCAGTCCACTGCTGGACATAGGCCTCTCCCAGACTACGCCACAACACCCTGTCCTCCGCCTTCCGCATCCAGTCTACCCCAGGTACCTTCTAGAGGTTGTCCGCCCATCTAGCTGGGGGGCGTCCCACACTACGCTTGCCGATACGCGGTCTCCACTCCAGGACTCGTCTGCTCCACCGGCCATCGGTCCTTCGACAGACACGGCCAGCCCACTGCCACTTCAGTTTGCTTACTCTGCAAGCTATGCCGGTAACTCCGGTTCTTTTCCGGATACTTTTATTCCTGATTTTATCCTTCAAAGAGACTCCGAGCATAGCTCGCTCCCTAGCGCGCTGAGTGACCTTTGACTGTAAGACTATTTTTTAATTAATTTATTTTTATGTATAGATGCAAACAGCTATGAAAAAATAAAATAAGACTTTTTAACCATTAAATTATTACAATTCCAACTCAAACTTAAAGTGAAACCAACTATAGGCACTGGTCGAAGCAGTCAGTTAGAAAGATGAAGCTTGCCCATTCCAAAGCGTTCCTATGGAGAAGAACGGGCAAGAAACTCTATGGACACTCCATACAATATGTAAAACTGTTTCAAAACATCTTTTCAAATCAATCAATCGTAATTCTCAATTTTATTTACAAAAAAAAAAAAATCATTTATTATTTTTAGGATGTAATAAACTCCATACCTAATCAAATGATTTAATTTTTAGTTTTTAGAATCTTAAAACAAACCCCATATTTTTTTGTTGTATTCACCCACGAATATGGTCATTGGCGAAAAAAACAACAGTAGAATCTATGACTTATGTAATAATCCAATCAAACTATTGAAATATAAAACTTTTATAATTTTAAGTAAAATTGAGGCATTTTTTTCCCACATCTGACAAATTTTTTTTTTTCAAACTTTTCCTCCCAACGGTTTTAACAGTTAATGTTCCTATTAAAAATTCGTCTTTCGAGGGAAAAATTTGTCTTTATTAAAAATGGTTTTGTAACATAGTTCATATAATTCATATTTTGTCATACAACTTACGCCGAATGGGCACACAACAGAAAATATTATTAACTAGTTGTGCCCCGCGGTTTCACCCGCGTAAATGTCGATCCCGTGGGAATATCGGGATAAAAAGTAGCCTATATGTTAATCCAGGGTGTCAGCTACCTCCATACAAAATTTTATCAAAATTGGTCCTGCCGTTTGAGCGTGAAGAAGTAACAAACATATAAACACACACACTCACAAACTTTCGCCTTTATAATATTAGTGTGATATTTAAATTAATTATTACCAAATTGAATTCATAGTAAGTCTTACGCCACATAACGGCCTCAATGATGGCTGTAATGACGATGATGCCACCGGGGTTATGACTTTACAGTGTCAAAAAACGTTCTCTAGGCACAGACGAAACTGTCAAATTTTCCCAATCAACTTTGAACCTTATGCTTTAGCGATAAAGTTGAAAATCTATTAAAGAAATTTGACAGATTGTAGTAGCTTGATGTGCTGGCGTCTGTAAACCAACTTATTTTCACAAATAACGTTTCAGTGCACCACATGACGCTGGCAGAATAGTCTGTGTCGTCTCAGTTACCATTGTAGGAAAAAAAAACCGAGTGTGCTTATGACCACACGACTGAAGTGAAACTTCAAACGTATTTGGCTATGAGAGGAAGAGAGAAAGAAAATGTGCGCGGGCACTGCTTTCTCTTGCTTATATCCCCCACTCAACTCCCGTTCGCCTCGCCCGATCACACTTTTCGTAACGCTTACGTCACGCGTTCGCCAGCTTACTCCCCAAGTCAAGCGTGCGTAAAGAAGTTTCACTTCAAAAACGTTTCAGTGGACAGTGACGTCATTGGACAGTATATTGCGAGCGCTATGTGGCAGCCACCGATCTTCAAGGAAACTCCGTAGCTTACCCACGATTTTTGATAGAATCTGTGATCAAATGTCATGTCACAACGATTTTGTAATCTTTGTCTTGTTTTGATTTGTCAGAGAGAATTCAAATCTCAAATCGTTTATTGCAATCCATAATGTACAGATGCCTGCACATCAGGTTACCCGAAACTGAAAATTTTTCCCAATCAATTTTGAACCTTATGCTTTAGCGATAAAGTTGAAAATCTATTAAAGGAATTTGACAGATTGTAGTAGCTTTATGTGCTGGCGTCTTTACAATTACAGGTGGTAAATAAAAAATTATAGAAACAATAATTGTTTCTATAATTTTTTTGCTGAATGCCCGACAGGGTCCATAATTATTATGGACCCTGTCGGGCACAGCAAATTAAATGAATTAATATGACTATGTGATGAAACCCTTATGTAGTAGGGTGAAGGGACAAATTGTCGTCCATGTAATTTTAAATAATTTATAACAAATCATACCTACCCACATGGTGGGTTGGTTATTATTTAATTTTAGTTTGATCTCATTCTACTTTTTTTTTTGTCTATGGTAAAACTTGACTGCGGATACCATCATGTTAGTTACTTACGGAGACGGCAGAAAATTGTTTTTTTGTATAATATTTTGACTCAACTTGCTTGAAAAAGGCTTTGCTAACCCCTTCATCAAGTTTCATTGTAGTTAAAATATTTAAATTTAAAATAACGGTTTCCGAAACGCATTCTAAATTTAAATGGAGACATAACGGTTTTTTTTAAATTTAGAAATGTGTTTGGACCGAATTATATTATTTTAATTGCGGATTTGGATTTTTTTTTCTAGTAATTTCATTTCTTTTTTGATTTTCTGCTAAACCCGTGAGAGAATGTCTTCTTAAAAAATATATTTTGTAAAAATATGAACTTTGCAGTTAAAGAGTTGTGCGCTTGTACCAAAATTCTGTTTTTTTTACCGTTATTGTGTAAATATGACTCAAAATTGATTGTTGGACGCCACCAAAGCAGGAAGACGTGTGGGCTTGTATAATTTGTATGTATATTTGCTTATTGATAATGTAATAAATGCTTGTTTCAATTATTTGCGAGTGTTTTATTGAAAACTAGCCTCTGCCCGCGACTTCGTTCGCGTGAAATTTCTTGTTCCCCCGACCATCCCCGTCGCATCGCATCACCTACCCGCGCTATCACTTCGCTTTCGCTTCGCGTTCTTTCTGACTTTTTTTCTTTTCGCTCGGCTCCTAAGAGACATAGCGTGATGTTAAATAGCCTATAGAATTCCTCAAGAATTGGGCTATCAAATGTAAAAAGAATTTTTCAAATCCGACTGGTAGTTCCAGAGATTACCCCCTACATACAAACTTACAAACAAATTTTACCTCTTTATTATTATAAAGAGGTAAAATTTGTTTGTAAGACGAATACCCCGCACTTCGGCGTATTCGTCGCAGTTCTTTAACAAGAACGCTCGCAAACACAAGTACCTCACGCACACATTCATACGTATACAAACGTCATTTTTTAATGTAGTAGGTAATTATTTTGCGAGCGTTGTATGGAGTGTCCGGGGTGTGATATTAGTATAGATGACACATGTCTGATGAGATTTCTTCATCTGCCTAGCCGTTTCCCAACTATTTTGGGGTCGGCTTTCAGTCTAACCAGATGCAGCTGAGTACTGGTTGGAGCGGCTGCCTATCGGACCTCCACAACACAGTTAATGGGTAATACAATGCCCCTTGGTAAGACTGGTTTTCAGACTATCGGGTTTCTGACGACCCGTAACGACTACTGCTCGGCGGTGTGAACAGTCAGCGATCATCTATTAATTATATCTCTTTTACTTTACGGTACCTACAATCTTGTGTACAGTCACGGGCATTAATATGCTACTATGCAATAATAATATGCAAAACGGCTGGTTGACACTTCCCGTGACCCAAGGGCTGACTTTTACCTTGGCCAAAGGCTATGCATTGCCATACAACGTGGTAATGCCGCCAGTCTCTTGGGTATATTACCAGTCGACAGCGATGCGGATGAATTTTTCGACGCTATATTTTAGTTCTAGGACATGCCGGTTTCCTCACGATGTTTTCCTTCACCGTTTTGAGCAGTGGTGATGAAATAATTTACACAAAGTAAAGCGCCACAAAAACCAAACCAAAAAAACCAAAAATTCAAAGACATGTGACATCTACCAACCCGCACTGGGCCCGCGTGGTGGATTACGGCCCACTCCCTCTCACAGAGAGGAGGCCTGTGTCCCAGCAGTGGGAACTTTATAGGCTGATGATGATGATGATGATGATATTTTAGTTTGTGTTTTGTTTTAGTTAAGTTAGGTTTTAACTTTGTTATTTTTGTTAATGTTAAAATAAATATAAGTAAATAAAACAACTATGGATAGTAAAAGTGAATAATATGCAAAAATATGTGACATCCCACCGGAAGCATAAATATCTGGTTGCTTGAGCAAATCTTTATAAATCACAGTCAATGGTGCCGATTCTGTTGTTCACAAATTAAACTAAATTCAAGTTCAGTGCATTTTTTTCTTTCTATTTCATTAAGAAAAGGACAGAAGATAAATTTAAGTTTGATCCTGTCAAATTAATCAGCGCCTGACGTAAATTGACGTAATTTTAGTAGGCTAGTTATTAATCACGTCTAAACTTGTATGGAGTAGTGTCAGGCGCTGATTAATTTAACATTTTTATTAAGTAGATTGAGGTCGCAAACAACCAAGCGTTCAAGCATCACACGTGAAAAAACAGTAAGCCAAAATTCATGTAACTGTGACAATAACGGCCAAATCAAAATCTGATTCGATAGTTCCCTTCCGCTCGATAGATGGCGTTGTTAGTTGAGCTCACAAATCCTGAAACTCGCGATGGTTTCGTTACACGGCCGGGTACATAAGCCAGCCCTTTTGACGACAGCGTATATATTAACTGTCAATAATATGTGTAATCATGTGTGGTCACTAATCATGTAATTAAACTTTTTTAATATTTTTGGAAAAGTTGAATGGCAACATTCAACTTCGTGATGTTAGTGCCTAAGTTTGAGTGTCCATATTATGCACGAGCGACACGCGTCGGCGGTTGAAGTTGCCTTTGTCGTCGACACGTGTCGCTCGGTTGTATGCACACTACTTGCTAGGTAACATCCGATTTCTGACAAGAAAATTAAACTCATATCGTGTTCCGATTTGCTTTCAATCGCCGCAGTTGCTATACATTTGACAATAATTTGTTGTGTTGATTTTCTTTCAACAAAATGGGTGCAGTTTCATTCAACAAACCTAGTAAGGCTTTGTTAGAATACTGTTTACACACTTTTAGGTACTTTTCTTAATCATTTAAATGCGGTTTTTTTTTACTAAGTAGGTACTGCTATTCGCAACTGAACGGCCTGCTTGCCCTTTTGCAGGTCCAACAACTCCGTATGCATGGTCTCAGTGGTAATAATTGATGTTTTAATTGTATTTTTAAGGTACTTTTTAATACCGAAATAATTCCACATAATATTTCGACGCGCGAACTTTAACCACGATTTTTTTTATTTTTCAGAGAGCTTACAGATTAATATCTAGGTGAATGTACTGGTTAATTGTCCACAAATTAATGTTAAATATAGTCATTGCTTTAACCGGTCAAGCGGCGCGCGTCGCCGATCGGCGACGAAACAATAGAAAATGAATTGTGTCTCATTAGCGGAGCTTGACAGATTAAGGGGTCATTGTACTCATCAGTATGAACAACTTTTATTATGAGACTAAACCTAAAATCGCGAGAAAAAATCAGCTGTTCCTTGCATTTATGTTCACATAACTCGTCAAAATGTAGGGAACACCTGACTTTTTTTCGAGATTTCAGGTTTGGTCCCATAGTAAAAGTTGCTTATAATGATGAGTACAATGACCCCTTAAAAGGATGCCCATGAATTTAATTTCACCCTGTAGACCCGCTAGCGTAGACATTTCTCGTCGGTTATAAAAATAATCTGCTGTTTCGTAGATAAGTGCAATACATTAGGTACGCGGTCAAAATGTATGGAACAGCCCGAACAGTTTTTTTTTTTTAGTTTTTAATTTTTAAATACCAATAACAAAAAAAATGAACGCCCCCTGCGTTGAGTTTTTTTTTGCTCAAAATCGCTGATTTTTCCATCGCCAGATAACTTTTAACTCAGGAATAAAATTGAAGTTTTTGTGTGAAATAAGTGTCAAAATTATTCAAATAAAGTTATCAGATGAATGAAAAATCAGTCCTTAGTTATAAAATAATAATAATAAAAAATTACGACACCCCTATCACGACGCCAGGAAAAATCTGAGACAGCGCCATCTTGCGTGCAATAGAAAAAATATTATGAAAGTTATTAGTGTTGCTGTTTAACAACAGATGGCGCTAGTTACATCACCTAACTGAAAATTAGTGAGTATCATTAAACTCGTTTAAAATAAGAAGGATAGGCTGAGTTGAAATGTCATGCAATACTTATATTCAAGAGATAACTGACGTTTCTCTGGTTTTCCTGTGTGTAATTATGGTGTTTACCAGTAATAATAATGTAGGGACGAAGCCTTAATTCTATTTTTTGATGACATGACTGTGTAGATTTGTTTAGGTTCAATTCCCAGCACCCTAATTGCGTAACATACTATCAATAGGAATCAGAACCATTTCGAAGCCAATTGCTAATCCATTGCTTCATAAGTTCGAAAAATTTGTCTGCTCAACACGTAAATAACGCAATGAATGTTGTTGAACTGTCAAAATGAAACCGATTCCGATTGATAAAGTGTTACGCAATTGCCCCGCAGTCGGGTCAACAACAAATGTAAAGATTTTCCATCTATTTTAATGGGACTCTGTATAGTCCTGAGAGGTTGTTAGTGTTTTACCAATAACCCTGAATAAGTACCTACACCTCTGCATGACCTTTCGGGGTATACAGACGTGATGCTATGTCAAACTTAAGGAAGATGTAGGAAGTATTGCTGATTCTAATGATTATAATTACCTATGTAAAGGCACGGTCGCTAATCATATTTTAATAAACATAATACAACCTGACACACTGACCTGCTAATTGCAAAAACCCCCATAAGGGTGCTGTTAGGTTGTTACTGTCAGACGTACAGACGCCAGCAATCAAGCTACCCAATCAACTTTGAACCTTATGCTTTAGCTAAAGCATTAGGTTCAAGGTTGATTGGGAAAATTTGACAGTTTCGGGTAGCTTGATGTGCTGGCGTCTGTACAATATTGATAGGTCTTTAAGTTGATGGAAAAATGACTGTTATCAGTGATCTATTTAATAAAACGTGCATTTGATCTGATCTTTTATTTTGACCGGCGTCACAAAAACGTTTGTCCTCCCCATTAAAATGTTCCCATTTAATATCCTATCACCGCAAAACCGGTTTTAAATCCACACAAAATTGCCATAACACATTTGGATACTAAACCAAAGCGTTAAATCCGCCATTAGTCGATCTAAATCGTAATAAATACAAAAATAAAATATAATTATGGCAATACTAATTCGCCATGTCAAATTATACGGAAGCGCGACGAATCTGACAAAAGATGTCGTCGCGTGCCTTTTGCCGCCAAATTGCGTGTCAATTGCATGCGTTCAATAAAATTTATATTAATTTTATGAGTTATATTTAATGTGGGATTCCATATTTATTGCAGTATGGGTCTAAGTATCTGGAAAATGTTAAGAAATACAATTAAATAAAGATTTTTCGATCTTTAGACCAAGAGAAAAAAATCGGGATAAGAGAATAGCTTAAGGTGAATGCGTAGTTGTAGCCCGCGAAATTCAATATTTCTTACGTTTTTTGCAATTTTCTAGTCAGTGTCAGGTTGTATCTTGATCAAAATATGATTCGCGACTATAACCGGTACGTATTTACAGAATTATAATAATTATAATCATTAATACATCTTTCTAAGTTAGATTTCTACCGTTAAGAACAAATCTCGTATGGAAAAGTGTTTATGATAGAAATCTAACTTAAAGAGATATATTAGTGATTCTAATGACTATGATTCTGTAAATACATGTCTATTATAGTCGTGAATCATATTTGGATCAAGATACAACCTGACACTGATCTGCAAATTGCAAAGAACGTAAGAAAATTTAAATTTCGCGGTCTACCATGGCACATTCACCTTAAACCGCGATCCAAGTTCCATTCAAATTAGAAATGTTCTAAATTCATACTGACGGGAGTCGTGCGCTAGCCCCCAGCCCTCAAAAATAGTACTACTATGTAAGTACAGACGCCAGCACATCAAGTTACTACAATCTGTCAACTTTATTTAATAGATTTTCAATTTTATTGCGAAAGCATAAGGTAAGCAAAGGTTCAAAGTTGACTGTGAAAATTTGACAGTTTCGGGTAGCTTGATGTGCTCGCGTCTGTACTTTGGACTGGAAATAGCGCCCAGCTGTCATTTGAATATCTGACATTCGTTACGTTACTAAAGTTTGACAAGCAGTCTTACGTACGTATCGTTTTACCCAGTGTGACTGGGTTGTGGAGGTCAAATAGGCAGTCGATCCACGTAAAATATTAGCTGCATTCGGTTATACTGAAAGCCGACCATGACGTGGATGGCTAGGCAGATGATGGATACTTCAAGAGTCGGTCCGACATTTGTCGAATTCGGGCGCAAACGCTCTAAATTACTGTAACAAACTCGAAAACGCATAATTTATCAGTGCAAGTGTGCTGCTCACCCCGTTAACAATGCAAGCGTGTTTAATACATTGAATACCAACCCCCTATTATACATTATTCAAATCTGCGCAATATTTACGCAATTACATCAATTCGATACGGACAGTTGTCCGTTGGCAAGGGGTAAACGTCAAAACAACGCTTTGCAAGCCATTTTTTATAGTTCTGCTATTATTAATGTTACAAGCCTATTAAATTGTGCCACTACTGCACTGGCCTCCGCTCTGTCAGAGGGAGTGAGCCGTAATCTACCACGCGGGCCCATTGTGGGTTAGCGAATAACACGATTTTTTAGTTATAGGACATGTCGATTTCCTCACGATGTTTTCCTTCACCATTTTGAGAGCAGTTGTGCATCTTCTGGGCACGCTCGTTCTATCATAGACCTCATCCATCGCTTTCAATCAGGAGTGATCGAGGTCAAGACTACAGCAGTAAAAAAATACTCAAGGTAAAGTGCCTGGCTGGTTATTTTTGTTGTATTGTATGTTTTTATATAGGCCTTGCCTTGATGCCTGAAAAAAATGGATAAATAAATAAAATAATAATAAATTAAGTATCTTGACTTGGTTAGCGAGGTTGTCGACATGTGGGATGTGGACTCAGCGATCATGTGCCGATAGTCGTTACAGCCAATGGTTTGATAGCCAAGAGCCTCGACCAACACCTAAGGAGGCTCTCGTTGGGCAGCTGGATCAAGGGCTTGATTCAGAAAGCTGCACTTCTGGACAAGGCCCGTATTGTTAGGAGGTTCCTTTCTCTGGAGCCCTGACCACCGGTAGCTTGGACCCTGTTCCGGATACCGGTGGGCTACTATTTTTTATATTTTTAAATGTTTTTATATATTTTTTTATATTCTAATATTTAAAAATATAATTTATATGTATATAATGAAATAAAGGAGATAATAAGTCGTGGTCCTTTCTACTGGGCCACCACTGTTCACTAATTGTAACGTATAGTGATTTGCTGCACTCCGCGGTTTCACCCGCATAAGAATATCGAGATAAAAAGTATTCTATGTTCCAATCCAGGTCTTGGTCCACACATGTGCAAACTTCATCCAAATCCGTTCAGTCGTTTTAGCTAAATAAACATACAAAATCATCAAATCTTTTTCTTTTTTTTTCATCTTTGGTAAGTTCTAAGCCGATGTGTCATGTGTAGCGTTGAAAAAAGCAGGAAAAATTCCCGTTTCTTTCCAATTCCGTTGTTTTTTTCAATGTTTCATTCGAAAGTTTCAAAAAAATTTGTCAGTATATATTTCATGTTTTTTTTCAATAAAACCAAAAAAAAACGAAAAATATGAAAGAAACGGGAAACTTTCATGTTTTTTTATTCAAATCCGTTCTTACTATATTTAACTTAAGATATTCTATGCTTTATCTCTTTCCATAATAATACGTACCTACTAATAAAATGGAGGGTAGAATGAAAAAAATTTCAATAAACCTTGTTTTTTTTTCAACTTTTCAAAACATCAAGCGAAACATTCGAAAGAATCCTGTTTCATTCCAAAGGATACCTTCCGTTCATTTTTCTATGTAACATGCGAAAAAAACGGAAAAAAACCACAATTTGTTTTTTTTCGTGAAAAAAACAAATTGTTATTTTCGGCATTTTCAACGCTAGTCATGTGGTCTATTCTGCCAGCGTCATCTTTTCTATTTATAATATTAGTTTCTATAGACAAATGTCAACGTCAGCTGTTTTGTCACCCTGCGTTGCATTTTATAAGTCACACTCCAGAGTAAGGGTCACATCCTATTGTGTTGGATATCGGTAACCGATGTGTTGGCAGCAACCTGTCAGTAACATTCGGTGAGAGCAGTGGTGGCCAAGCGGTAACGGCCACGACTTACGAGTTGTAGGTCGTAGATTCGAACCCAGACAGGCGCTTTACTTTGTGTAAATTATTTCATCACCACTGCTCTCAAAACGGTGAAGGAAAACATCGTGAGGAAACCCTAGGTCCTAGAACCGAAAATTCGAAGACATGTGACATCCGCCAACCCGCACTGGGCCCGCGTGGTGGATTACGGCCCACACCCTCTCACCGGAGGCCTGTGTCCCAGCAGTGGGAACATTATAGGCTGATTATGATGAACATTCGGTTTATGGTGTAACACTGATCGTTAAACTATATGTTATGAACGGATATTCAGCAACTATCCAGTATCCGGCCTAATTTTACCATCCGGCAAACCAAATTATTATTTTTCTAAGTCGTCAGAATTTTTAGTAAAATCTATACAGGGTTATTGGAAAAACACCAACAACCTCATAAGGGGTCATTGTTTTCGTCATTATGAACAACTTTTACTATGGGACAAAACCTGAAAGAGCGAAAAAAAAAAATCAGCTGTTCCCTACATTTTGACGAGTTATACGAACATAAATGTAGGGAACCGCTGATTTTTTACGCGATTTCAGTTTTGGTCCAGTTTGGTTGATAATTTAGGTTGTAAATATTGATATAATAACCTCAAACTTAATAATAAAAAGTGAATCGAACAAACAAAATATTCCCAGGGCGTCATTCAAAACAAAAACCTTTTCAAAAACAAGCAAATGTATTTAGAAATAATAGGAGCAACACTGACATTTCCATATTTCGACCAAAACCACTAAATTATAATCCAGAAAACTATGTAGGTACACACATAGGTCCAGACGCCAGCACATCAAGCTACTACAATCTGTCAAATTTCTTTAATCGATTTTCAATCTTCAACCCAAAAAATCAGCTGAAGGAATGGTTGTAGAGACTTAGCGCCGTAGTAAAAAATGCTCGGACTGACTTCCCCAAGAGTGGTGAAACATTTTTTTTCGTTGGCGCGCACTTTGGTTTTTGGGCCGAACTTTGTATGAACCGTGAATGGTGAACCTTTCTTTAATAGATTTTCAACTTTATGACCTTTCTGAAGAACTTCACCAACAAGGTCACTATCCGTCCTTCTAGGGTGTCCCCTCCGTTTTCACTTTCTTACAAAAAAACGAATTTCCATAATAGCTACGAATCCTGCTACCCCCTTAACAAAGTAGGTAACGGGCGTAAACATACACGTATCTTTTCAAAAAGATTGCTTTTCCATCTACAAGCCACAGTTATATCCAATCTTTTACGATCTTCTTTTACCGCAATAACCAACTGTTCTGCCTTACCTCATTAAATCTAATATTTAGCTTAAAGAAGTAAAATTCATGTGATGCTTTTTTAGTCCGCAAAAACAAAACTTAAAACCAACTTTTCCACCTAAAAAATAAAGTCCAAAATCAATTGTATCAAACAAAACCGGTTATAGACTCCCAAACAGCCAATAACAATGAGGGGCGGGGCCAATTTTGAAATTGGAACGATTTTTTCTTTAGAACATCGTTCTTCTTTTACGCTCAGTCGGTGGTTGAACGTCGGGGGAGCAAGACGTGTGGAAGTTTGCGAATTGATTTGATTTTCAATGAAAAATTGTGTCAATTTGCGCATTTGAATGTTGAAGGTCTATTTGTACGGCAATATGGTTGTTTCTGTCGTATTTTTTAGGGCATAAGAGGAAATTGAGAGAGTATCAGCTGTTGGGATTAGGGGTGGGGTATCGGGGTGTGAAAGCGAAAGTCCGGCAAATGGCACTGTTAATTGGGAAAGCTGTTATTGCAAGCTTGAAATTTCAATTGATTGGGCTTTATTTGATGTTGTAGGAGTTTTCTCGATGTTATACAGGCTGAAATTAAATTCATGGGCATCCTTTTAAGGGGTCATTGAACTCATTATTATGAGCAACTTTTACTATGAGACTAAACCTAAAATCGCGAAAAAAAATCATCTGTTCCTTGCATTTAGGTTTACATAACTCGTCAAAATGTAGGGAAGAGCTGATTTTTTTTTTCGCGATTTCAGGTTTGCTCCCATAGTAAAAGTTGTTCATAATGACGATTACAATGACCCCTTAAAAAGATTCCCATGAATTTAGTTTCACCCTGTATTTATCTACAGGCTGGTCAAAAAGTCTCCTTTATCTCCCTATTTCGTTTGATTTGATTTCCAACGAAATAGGGAGATAAAGGAGGTCATTTCCAACGCTTTTGAAGTGAGAAATAATTTTTGGTAAGGCTTCTTTTGCCAACAGCATAACGTGCTTTCCGAGGCACGAAGGGGTCTCGGTGTGTAAAAACGGTCACCCATCCACGGATCAACCGCGGCAAGCGTAGCTTAACCTGATCGATCGACCCGTACGGCTGTTATTACTTAGCAACGAGCCCGTTAAAGGATGACTATTAGGTTTGATATCTAGGTAATGGGTAATACGGGCTGGTGTCCGCAACTCCACCTCAATGCGCGTATTTTGCGTACGGGGTTGAATATCTAGCACGCTTATCTAACGTTGATAAAGGCGTTCAGGCGTGTCGTTCGTCAAAGGGATAGTAATCTAGATTGTTCAGCGTCAGGTTATAGGTATGGGAGAGAATTATACGGGAGGATGTATTCAGCCTGAATATGTGAAGTAAGAAATATGAGGAAACGTTACCGAGTTGTTGTTAATGCCTATGGCAGACTGTGGCTCTGGAGAATTGATTATCAATTTTGCTCTTGAATTTTTAAGTTAACTCTTGTAAGGCGAACCGCGAAAGCGTCATGTAGACAGCAAAATTCAAATTTTCTTGCGTCTTGTGCAATGTGCAGGTCAGTATCACGTTGTCAAGTTGCCAAACTTAAGTGGCAGTGGGCAGGGCACATTGCTCGCAGAACAGATGGCCGATGGAGCCGAAAGGTTCTGGAGTGGCGACCGCGTACCGGAAGGCGTAGCGTTGGAAGACCTCCCACAAGGTGGACCGATGACCTTGTGAAGGCCGCAGGAACTCGTTGGATGCGAGAAGCACAAAACTGGTCGAAGTGGAGGTGCTTGGGGGAGGCCTATGTCCAGCAGTGGACGTCTTTCGGCTGAAATGATGATGATGATCAGGTTGTATGTTGATCTAAATATTATTCGCAAGCATATCAAACATTTATTTATAGAATTACTAGCTGCGCCCCGCGGTTTCACCCGCATAAGACTCGATCCCGTGGGAATATCGGGATGAAAACTATCCTTTTCCGGGACTCAAACTATCTCTATACCAAATTTCATCTAAATCGGTTCAGTGGTTTAGGCGTGAAGAAGTAACAAACATATAAACACACACACACACTCACAAACTTTCGCCTTTATAATATTAGAGTGATAATCATAAAAATCATTAATACAATTTTCTAAGTTCATATTTACTGACTATTTCATTAAATCCTATTCATGTGTTGCTGATTCTGATGATTAAAATTCTGTAAAGCCATAAATATCTGTTACGGTCGCGAATCACATTTTAATCAACACACAACCTGACATTAACCTGCAAATTGCCAAAAAACGTAAGAAATTTTGAATTTTGCGGGCTACCTTTCATAAAATAGGATTTAGATTAAGTAAAGAAATAAAAGTGATGACCCAGTGTTAACGGCAACGACTTACGAGTTGTAGGTCGTAGGTTCCAACCCAGACAGGCGTTTTAATTTGTATAAATTATTTCATCACCGCTGCTCTCAAACGGCGAAGGAAAACATCGTGAGGAAACGCCGGTACTAGAACCAAAAATTCGAAGACATGTGACATCTACCAACCCGCACTGGGCCCGCGTGGTGGCTTACAGCCCACTCCCTCTTACAGAGAGGAGGCCTGTGTCCCAGCAGTGGGAACATTATAAATAAGTAGGTACACTAAGGACTATCCCCTCTGCTTAGTGACAACTAAGTTGAATTTTGCTAGGCTGTTTCATCGATTTGTCAAAAGAAGATGGTTTTTTTAAACTTCAAAGCATAAATCAAATACATACCTAAAAGACTAGGAGTACGTTTTTTTTTTTTAAATGCCGTGGTTTATTTTTAATTTAAGAATATAATTTGTTAGTGATTTACGGCTGATTTTTCTTACAACTGATAATTTTATCGGAGGAATAATTTTGAATTATTGACAATTATTCTTCCATATTAAAATTGTCAGGCGTCAATTTTATTCCACGAATAAAAATTATGTGTTGATTGAAAATCAGCCCTTAGAAGGCTAAAGGCAATTTTGAAGCTTTTCAATGATGAATGAACTCAAAAGTCAAACTCAAAGCATTTATTTCAATTAAACCATGTACAGGCACTTTTGAATTGTCAAAATTAAATAGTCTGTCAGTTAGTCAGAAAGTTAAAGCTAGTTGCCCATTCCAAAGCGTAGATCTCTATGTAGAAGAACGGGCAAGAAACTCCATGGACACTCTTTTAAATCAAGAATATTACAAAATCCTGGGCACATTATTCCTGTTGCTTCTATATTTGAGAACAATGTAAAAAAAACACAAATGAAGAAATAATTAAAAAAATAAGATTAAAAATAAGCCTTGGCAATTAAGAGATGACCAGTCTCAACCTACGGCGCCCGTTCACGAACATGACGATGATCCTTGACTCAACTCAAATATTCGACACATATTTTCAAGATTTGTTGCCAAATAAATGTTCTCTTTCTTTCCACATAATATATTAATCCAACTTCTGATCCACAAATATAACAATAACTCACAAAAATCCAACATGGCGTCCGTTTTGATATTATCAAAGCAACATTTATCGCTTTGTATCAATCGTGAACGGGTTTTGTTACAATAAAACGCGGGCGGGACCGAGGGCAGAAACTAACTCGATGAAAAACAAATCTGGATACCCCTTTTTACTTATGAATACAACACACATACCTATTTGTCGGACAAATTTGTTTTTACATACGAAAAATATAAGAAAAGCCTTTATGCAAGTTACAATAAGAAGTATTTTAGACTGACTGGATGGTTCACGTAAGTTTGTAAGTCGATAAAACGACAAACAAAGCTTGACCTCTTGGCTCTAAATTCAAAAAGGTATACGGGGGTCAAACAAAGATGGTGGTTGTAACAAAAGCGCGCTAAAAAGCCACCCCGTGTTCGGATACACGCCCCTTTCTGAAGAACCACTCCCTTAAAACCCCAGTCGTTGTTCAAACGTCGAACGAGGAAGACGCGTATGAATTTTTTTGACGCGTATCCGAGCGCGAATTTTGAATTTGAGGAATCGAACTGTAGTGATAGTGATGAGCCGTATTATAAATAACTGTTTTCATTTTATTTTTTTGTTGTTTATTGTGCCAATAGTATTGTAAATTAAATAGTTTTAATCAAAACGTATTATGTACCCAACAGATTTAAAGAATGGACATTTAAAACTGAACACGTTCGGAAAACAATTAGACCACAACATTATGTTGAAAACGATTCAAAACTTTTGCTATAACAAATCGAGTGCGGGACCGTTTAATATGACGTCACCGTTTCTAGTCGACAATATCCTGCACCAGCAGAAAACAGAGCTCCACAATCAATACATAAATCAGCAAATAGAAAATTACGTCCGTCAAAATTACGAAAGATCTAGAGAAAATACACCAGATATGGACGAATCGAAACTCGCGGAGTGTGACGAAGAGCGACATGAAGAATCGATTGAGGATTCAAAAATAGAAGATGAAGATTCAAAGAGCAGAGACGACGATTATGTCAAAAATGAGGTTTATTATAACAATGAATACTATCCGCGGAACGAAGAAGGCCGGCCAACGGAAAAAGAGGTTTTAAACGTTCCAAATTTGATTCGGCGCTGTCAAAGTTGCGGGTCCTACGACTGTCCCCCTTTTTCTTGCAAGAAGTCTGGCATAAGAAGGCTAGAGGAACTAGAAAAGAGATTTAATCTTAATTATCATGAGAATTCGGGGGATGAGGCGGATAAGCATGAAGGGAAGGGGTACACGGATGAGTTGGTGAGGTCCTGTGAAGAGTATACCGAACAAAAAAAACCCTTGTTGAAGTTCAGTGTTAGTGCCATTTTGGGCGAAGATAGTTTGAAAAGTAGCAACGTGAATGGTGAGTTTTGTTTTTCTATTATTTGGATACTTGTAATACGACCTCAAAAGGGTGAATGTTTTTTTTTGTATGTATATTACGCGAATAAATATCCGGTAATTGTAAATCGATTTCGAAAATTCTTTTTGTAATGCATAGGGTATATTTTAGGGGTGGTCTCGTACTTTGATTAACTTTTCTTGGTTAGTTTTTGAGTTATCTTCAATAATACGTACCTATTTTTCCACTTACTTAAATATTGATGATGTTATTATAACTTCCTGTCTTGATATTTACATAGTAAGCAGTGTTATACGAATTTGTGTGGGGTAGGTACATACAATTAAAAGTGAAAAATAAAAACTTTTATACAAAAAAAAAAACAACCGAGATCCAAAAAAAAAACATTACAAAGTAAAAAATAACATTAATTTCGGAAGCCGGTGGCAAAAAACGAGAATGCTCAACCAACGACACCGACTTGTCAAGGAAAATGCTGAATTTTTGTGACACTTTAAGCCGTTGGTCACGTCTGTCATTCATATATCTTTGCCAGTCGTTACGGGTAGCCACACGCCCAAAAGTCTGACAACCAGTCTTACCAAGGGGTATCGTGTTACTCAGGAACTGGGTTGTGGAGGTCAGATAGGCAGTCGCTCCATGTAGAATACTGATATTCAGCTGCATCCGTTTAGACTAGGAGCCGACCCCGACATAGTTAGGAAAGGGCTAGGCACATGATGATATATTAAATGTATGTACGTACCTATACGAGTAGGGGAAGACCAAAGAAACGATGGATGGACTGTGTGAATGATGATATGGTTAGAAAGAAGGTGACTACCGAGATGACGACTAATTGAGAAGTATGGAACAAAAAAAAGACATGTTGCGCCGACCTCAAATAAATTGGTATAAGGACAAAAGAATTATGATGTATTTATGTATATGGTCCTTCGAGCCGGATGAGTAAGAATGATACTTTAGTGGACCATGGAATTTATACAGGAAACGTGATTTTTGGACATTTAATAAGTACTGGTAAAGGTTGTCCGCTAAAGTCAACCTTACGTAGTGCAGGCTGGCTAGAATTTAGCGCGGATTCCATTCGAACAATCGAGCAAGTTTAGAACGAAGTGTCAAATATTTTATTGGGTTTTTTGTCTAGGAAAAAATAGTACTAGTTTAGTGGGCAATATGTAAAGACGTTCAGTCAATATAAACGTGAGAAAAATGTATCGTTTGTTTGGTTCGCCGGCTGACGTTGAAAACCAGCGCTGGGGCTCTGTGTCGTATAGGGTCTTAGCATTATGCTAAGCGATGGCCGTTTTGCGGAGATGTGACGCATGTTTTCTCCCAAATTGTTTTTTTTTGTTTGTGTTTTTTTTTTACGTATTTTTTTCTTCTTTTCTTTTAATGCGTTATGTTTGCCGCAAATAATGGTATTTTCTTTCTTTCTTTTCTTAGAAGGGCTCATCAACCCTTCACAGTACTTCATCTTGATAGGAGATTCTTGGAGTCCTGTTCGTCGCCGCCGCCGGTAGCTTTGACCCGTGTCCTCTAAGCCGGTGGGCAACAAAACTGATTTAGAAATCAGTGACAGATGTATGAGTTAATGAAAATTAAAAACCCGATATAGCTTAACGTCTGCGGAATAGAATAGAGTAAATTGCGGAATAGTATTTCTCAACCTGGAAAAATAATAAACGATACTTTTTTGGACTTGTCACATTTTTAGGAAATATTTTGTGTCGTGAGCGAATACAATTTGAAGAAAAATGCATAATTATAGTTTAACTTCTGTGGGATAGGATTTGCGGAATAGTAAAAAACAAAGTAAAGTATAACTAGCAGCGCCGCGCGGTTTCACCCGCATAAGTGTCGATACCGTGGGAATATCGGAATAAAAAGTATCCTATGTCTTATTCTAATGTATAGGTAAGCTATATTACTGTAAAGTTTCATCAAAATCTGTTTTGTGGTTTTTGCGTGAAAGAGTAACAAAATTTCCATCCATCCTCACAAACTTTCACGTTAATAATATTAGTAGGATAAGTATATTTCATCCGCCTTACTAATAAACGTTGTATAGCGTCTGTATAGTTACACAACGCTTTGTCTTCTGCTTTCGAAAGTCAAATTACTGACGACTGAAAGAGAGAAATCGGTGTGTAACTATTCATATAATACGTTTATTAGTAATATAAGCAGTGCCTACCTCGATATATCAACATAAGCCTGTCAATTACATTTTAGTGTGTGTGCCCCACAATTAAGAAACTCACTAAATTATCATACCTAACAAAAAACAAAATCTTTCATACAAACACGCTCGGCAGTAGGCAGTCGTCGGTCGGCCTACTCGGCGCCCGCACTACAAAATTAAAAATACGTATGTCTCATGCGTAATACCATGACGTTCGACCTACGCAATTTATCACCCTTAAGTAGGCATGCCTACTCAAATAACCACACTTTTGACTTCGCTTTTTTTTCTGATTAGTGACCGCGTTTGTCTAGACTAGACCCGGCCTAGTGCCTACCTATTCTGAAAACCAATGCACGCCACTGGGTATATGTATGAGTAGGAAGGATATAGGTACCTAAAATTGCACGTTTTCAATTTAAATATTTCTTAGTCTGTAATCCGTTCCTATGTTTTATGTTTATCCTAGTTATACAGGGAAACCAATTATTAGCAATTCAATACTGTAATACACGTACTCTGTAATATACATGTATCGCTGTTGTGGTCCAGTGACTCTATTTTGATAACAAAATCAGAGTTTTAGATTTCAGAAGAAAACCCACGACATTTTCTTGAAATGTATTTGTGAGCGCGTTTATGTCTTTTGTTATAAACACGTAGTAATACACAGTGCTACGACAAAAAACGTAGTAATACAAACTGCTACGATAGTGCTACGACAGTGCTACGAGTATTTATCAATCAATTTGTTACAATGTGTAACTGAATTGATGCACGTTATTAAAGTAGTTTGTTTAGAATCGATGACTGAATCGATTACCTACTGTCATTTTTAATGTAGGTAATTTTCTTTTTAATCTAAACATAATTATTTAAAAAAGTATCTAAACATAATTTAAAAGCTAATAGTATTAAAATAATAATATGTACAAGTATATAAAAAGGAAGGGAAATAATCAAAGGGCATCAAAACTTCGTCTCCATCGCTGTCAATAGGAAACGTGCCGAAAAGGCTGGCATGTATGGCAATGCTAATTCTTTGGCCAAAAAATAGGCCAGCCACGCTCTGGTCACGTGATGAGTCGACCAACCGCTTAGCGATGTCTCGAAATACTAAGTGGGCACTCGGGCCCCATGGCCCTAGTGTTTCAACCCCAAACGGCTCAAACATAAGTTCCAAAGAGATTCATCATCAGCCTATAATGTTCCCACTGCTGGGACACAGGCCTCCTCTCTGTGAGAGGGAGTGGGCCGTAATCCACCACGCGGGCCCAGTGCGGGTTGGTAAAGAAAGAGATTGGAGAAACATATTTATAAGTTCCATACTAATTACTTCACTTGGGTACATAAATTAAAATGTTTGCCATACTTGGGAAGAGACAGGCCGCCGTGGCGGAAATACGGTCTGGAGGATTTTTATTTATTTATGTACTAGTGGCGCCCCGCGGTATCACCCGCATAAGTGTCGATCTCGTAGGAATGTCGGGATAAAAACTATCGCATGTCCCGGGACTCAAACTATCTCTATAACAAATTTTATCTCAATCGGTTCAGCGGTTTAAGCGTGAAGAGGTAACAGACAGACATACTTTCGCATTTATAATATTAGTATGGATTTTGAAACAGTCCGACGCCGACGGCCAAGCTTACGGGCAGAGATTACAGTCACCTGCATTAACAAGCGGTTTGCCAACGCCTTGCCATTATTATCTCTCTTTAATACATATACAGAGGTACTTAAATAGGCCACGGTTATGTATTTAATTTGTAAGTAGTTATAGTATAAAAATGTACTGTGCTCGTCATACAACTACAGTTTATATGTTGCAAATTATAGGCGAGGACGCTGGCACCCTAAAAGTTAAATCTTACTTTGGGTGCCAGAGTTCATCGAAACCACTCTTTTCCTTTGTTGTAACGCTGCATAGTGTTTAGATGAGTGTTTTTGTACAACTGAAGTTAATAAAGAAACATTTTTTTTATTAGAAACAACAACAGCATTCATCTTTTCAGAATTTCATAATTCATCGCACAAATTTTTTTTTTGGGTTTCGGTCCTGAGTGCGTAGATTGTTACAATGTATTCACTTACATTGAAAATATAGTATATTGGTATTCGTTTGTTATTTCGTTTGACACAATATATGTAAGGATGTGACACGTGCCGCGGTTGTGGTGCGGTGCCGTATTATAAATAATTAATATTAATAACACCTGTAAATGATGAGAAATAACGAAAATCTACCCAGCATCTTATTTGTTACTTATTGAAAGATCGATCGTCCATTATCCGCATGTACAGTCACGAGCACCAATATGTTAACACTTGACAACTTTCAATTGCGATTTTTTCGTGAAATAACGAATGCAACGTTGAAATACGACACTTAACATAAACCTATTGGTTCGAAAATACTATTTTCGTAATAACATAAAATTTCATTCAAAAATAAAGGAGAAAATCGCCTTTGAATAAAGCCAAGTGTATACATACTTATAGACGTGACTGTTCATGTCGTCCGTTTAAAAAAAATATTAGTGCAATGTTAAAGTCATCATCATCTGCCTAGCCTTTTCCCAACGATGTTGGGGTCGGCTCCCAGTCTAACCGGATGCAGCTAAGTACAAGTATTTTACATAGAGCGACTGGCTATCTGACCTCCACAACCCAGTTACTGGGTAATACGAAACGATTTGGTAAAACTGGTTGTCAATTTTCGGGCTTCTGATGACCTGTAACGACTGTCAAAAATCCACGAACGACAGCCAGGACCAACAGCTTAACGTGCTTTCCGACGCACGGAGGGGTCTTGGTATGTAAAGATGGTCACCCATCCACGGAACCAACCGCGGCAAGCGTAGCTTAACCTGATGAATGTTAAAGTATGTTTTAAAATAATTAAAAAAAGCACTAGGAAGTGGCGAAGGGCGAGCGTTTTGGGGGACTGTCTTTTGTAATTTTGACGTTCGAAAAGTGCTGATTCTCAGCCTAGTTTGAATAAATGACTTTTGATTTTGATTTTGAAAAGGAACGTCATTTTCTGCGACGGTAGAAAAGATGTCGAAATTCCTTTATGCTATAGAGGTATGAGGAACAGGGTGTAAAGTTCACTCATACTCTATAGAAAAGGGAGGATCCTTCAACCAGACGGGTGTTGTGTCTGGCGGGCAACTGCCCAAAGAGTCATGTCGGGCTGTTGTATATATGCTAGTTGCGCGGTAAACTCTGCTTGCGCGATGTAGGATTTGCGTGACGTCAGTATGACGCGTTGTTCGCATGTGGCGTTATAGATACCGCTACAATGCATCTGTTTTTCTTAAACTGAATTTACATTGCGAAACTAGTTGTACAAACTTGGTTATTCATTGATTGTTTTACGTGTAGATAATAATCTATTTACACGTGAAACTTTCAATGAATTACTAAGTTTGCGCATCTAGATTCGTAATGTAAATCCGGCTTTATACTTTGCTTTCAAAACAAAACAAAAGAGTTCAACCAAAAATGTGTACAACTTAGTATATGTACAATTTGGTCGAATTTTCAGTGCAAAATATTAAAAAAAAAAAAACAGTTTTTTTTGTCCCAGTATGATCGCTATTTGTAATATCTGAATGGCAAGAAATAACATCGCGTCAAAATAAAGAAATTAATTAACTTCACCGAAAAAAGAACTATAAAAACGGAAATAACACGTTAATAACGGTACAATAACGTTATATCGTTGCTACATCTTAATTCACTAAAGGCAAGTAGCAATATGGCTTCGGGGAGTTTTTCAATAAAATGTTGGCAACATCTGGCCGGACACTTAAGCGCGGGGGCGGGAGCGAGACAGCGCCATACATAACTGTGGTCCCAAGAAAGAGATAGGTATAATTCGAGGGGTTACCAACGAAATTAATATGTCCTTTTCCTAACATAACGCTAGGAAGTAAGTTGCTTTTTATATTATTTTATTATTGATGTCTTTCGTTGATACGGTCTTATTGTCTGCCGATATTAGGAACGAAGCAATTACGGGGAATAAAGATAGTGTTGTTAGTGCGAAATATAGTAGTTTTAGAGGCTGGGAGATAGGTTTTTTGTGGGTTTTCTTTTTACGATGGAGCATTGGTCAAAACGTTGCTTAGCTGTGTTTATGAGATCTTGGATTCTTAAGTCTTGAAAAGTGTGGAGTGGAGTTTTATACTAGACAGTGGCGTGCATTGGTTTTCAGAATAGGTAGGCACTAGGCCGGGTCTAATCTAAACAAACGCGGTCACTAATCAGAAAAACAAATGAGGAGTAGGCATGCCTACTTAAGGGTGATAAATTGCGAAGGTCGAACGTCATGGTATTACGCATGAGACGTACGTATTTTTAATTTTGTCGTATTAACTTGAACGAGTAAAGACCAATGCCAATGTGCGAATAGTGCGGGAGCCGAGTAGGCCGTCCGGCGACTGCCTACTGCCGCGCGTGTTTGTATGAAGATTTTGTTTTTTGTTAGGTATGATAATTTGGTGAATTTCTTAATTGTGGGGCACACACACTAAAATGTAATTGACAGGCTTATGTTAATATATCGAGGTAGGCACTACTTATATGCCTATATGCAATGCACGCCACTGATGCTAGACATCATGGTACAAAACTCTCAATGTAAGGGTACTACATAAAATTTGACTGTGAATAAAAAGGGGTGAAAGATGATAAAGATTAGAGATGTATTAAGGTGTTAAAAAATGAACCCGATAAACTTTAAGAGGTGCTTTAGTTAGACCTTCGAACTGAACAACTTTCACGATGGGACCAACTCTGAAATCACGAAAAAAAATCAGCTGTTTCATTCATTTTGGTCAAGTAGGTATTGAACTTTTGTATTAAACAGCTGATTTTATTTCGTGATTTCAGAGTTGGTCCCTTAGTGAAAGATGTTCAGTTCGATGGTCTAAAGCACATCTTAAAGTTTCTCGGGTTTATTTTTTAACACTTTGTAGATAAAAAAGACATGCTGCACCGACCATAAATAAATTGGACTGCAGGAATGATGTCTCGACTCCGGTAAAGCTAGGAGCACATGGTTCGGGTAGCCAAAACTGCGGAAAGCTCAATAAGATATCTTTTAAAACAATATCCAATAACCCGACAAACCGAGGCGAAGTCGCGCCAAAAATCTATATTACAACATCTGCTAACACAAGAAATAAGAACAGAAAAGCAAAATTCTGAATCGGGAGTTATAAAATTATGCATATCGGTCCCTGGGCTCATATTAACATGTCATTCCCGCCATATTGCGATCATATTCGAATTCGGAACGTTCACTCACTACGTTTTACTGCCAATATACTTTTACATCCGAAACAGACGATCTTCAACCTTACTCGGTAAGACACAAAGCTTTTTCTGTGTGCAAACTTTATTTTTGCCCAAGTATATATTAGTCGATTTTCCGAATCGGATTTTTTTATAGACGTCGTAAAGTTTGCCATGGATATCGTTTTAGTAAGTTCAATTCGATTATCAAATGATTGGGACGGATACTTTTCTTTAGTAGGTAACAGGTGGAGTAAATTATTATTTTGTTAGTTTAGGCTGTACGTGATTGTCGGTGGCTGGAGTTGTTATGAAAAAGTTAATGGGTGGGGTCGAAAAGGGGTGAGCGTTTATGGAATTAGTTTTAGGATTTTGTGTTAGAGTTGGGGCGGAGTGAGGTTTTCCTTTATACCTACTTACGGCTGGATATTTTGCGTGGTAGCTTCTAGATAGTAACCTCAAATATTGCGCAAAGAAGACAATTTTTTTTATTGATACTGTTTATACTAGGTACATGTCCTAGAACCAAAAATTAAAGATATGCCAAACCAAAAAACTTATGGTGAAGTTGGATTAGCGGGTTCTCGAAGGACCAATAAAGCGTTGTGTAATTTAGCGTGAAAATGATTTTTTTTTTATGCGGGAGCGAATATTGGACGACACAGAAAATTGAACAAAATGAATGGGAAGAGTATGACTTACTTGGAATCTCTGAAGGTCAGGTTGGTGCACGCGCGTTCTCTGATGGTTTCTCTCACTCGCGCCCGGCAAATCGATTGTATTGTCGCACTGTTAGTCACTTTTCACTTTGTGTCGGCCAACACGTTAAATAGTTTATATTATAATGATGGTATAGCGGTTGAGTTAAAGCGGTGTTATGCGGTTGACTGCTTGAAGAGAACAGTGCGAATCCTCATGGCGACTTCTGTCAAGTCGCTGCGGCGGAGTCGCTTTCCATTGGTTGTGACATCTACCAACCCGCACTGGGCTCGCGAGGAGATTACGGTCCAATCCCTCTCGAAAAGAGGCCTGTGTCCCAGCAGTGGGAACATTATAGACTGATAATGTATACAGTTACTGTTAGCCTTCATCTTTCACGGCTGAGCAAAGGTCTCCCATATGACTTTCAGCTATTTCGATTTAATGTTTATGACATCCCATACCTACTGTAATTTGAAAACATTGTAAAAGCCAATTATTTTTAAAAGAGTAACCGTGAAGTTTCTTACCGGCTCTTCTCCATAGGAAACGACCAACTGGAACCGTGCACCTAGCTTCTGACGTTTCATTAAGTGCCAATGTAGGTTTATGTGAAATAAAATATTTTGATTTTGAGATCCACTGTTTTATGTTATAATACTAAAAATAGCTCGATTGCCTACATTTTGACCTAATTCTCCCGAAAATGTAGTTGACTTTAAATCCAGTAGCGAATATTCGTTTGGTTTTGAATTGAGTTTTCTACTAGCAAACCTTTTCCAACAGAGATTTTCCCAACATTTCCAAATAAAATGAGACCCTACATGAACACATGTTTCCACACAATGTATGTAGTTTACATTACCAGTAACAATATAACGTACACGCACAAAACTATAAGTACAAATAACCGCTAACGCACTCACTAAATGTTCTACACCTGTTAAATGTTTGCGTTCCAATTTTGAAACACTCCGCGCCCGTTGCACACGACCGCAGACACGTTCTGAATTTAAACGAGCCAATGGCAACGCGATAACGCGTTCGGGTTTCCACGGAAATTGTCGATTGCGGTCGGCGGGTTAGGATGAATTTTATTTAAGTATGTGTATGTAAATTTTAGGGTTTCTACCATTGGGGTAGGTAGAAGGGATTGTCACTTTGATATTCCATAATAAGGGTATGTTGCTTGCTTTGGTACCATGCGAGAGTGTCATTCAAAGGTGACACAGATTTTAGCATAAACTCATACTATAGTGAACCTTCTTGAACTTTTGAAAAGCATTTGACTTGCTTAATAGTGACATTTTGCTGACAAAAGTTTGAAAATATAATTTTTAGGAGTAGTTTTTCTTCATATTCATTCCGCATCTACACATTTAACTGTGCGGTATCCTAAGATTAAGCTGATATTGTCATCTACATGAAAATATTTTTAGAGTCTATTAGGGAACTATAATAGGCCCAATTCTGTTCTTATTAACGAAATATTGGATGTTTCATGCCTTACAAAGAAAAGTAAGATTCATATTTAGAAATTGCGAATACACGGCGAACTTGCGTAAAAATCAACGTATACAAGAATATCCCTTGTCTATAAAAGAAGAATTTTTTACACTATACAGTGTATATAGTAGAGAATTGAGTAGAAAATTAGGCTCGCATTAAAATCAGCAAAACAGGATACCTGTCATCCAAATTATGTATATTAATAAAATGAAATTCTGATCGCTTGAGAATGACTGGACGAATTTGGCTATTTTTTTGTTTCGAAATGTTTTTAATACATAGTCCGCATTAGGTTATTATGGAAAGACAAAATAGATAAGTCATGTTCGTGAACGGACGCCGTCGGTTGAGACTGGTCCTCTCTTAACTGCCAAGGCTTATTTTTAATCTTATTTCTTGTATTGTTTCTTCATTTGTGTGTTTTTTTTACATTGTTCTCACATATAGAAGCAACAAGAATAATGTACCCAGGGTTTTGTAATATCTTGATTTAAAAAGAGTGTCCATGGAGTTTCTTGCCTGTTCTTCTCCATAGAGATCTACGCTTTGGAATGGGCAACTAGCTTCAACTTTCTGACCAACTGACCGACTACTTAAATTTGACAATTCAAAAGTAATGGAAAGTAATGGTTGTAATGGTTTAATTGAAATAAATGCTTTGAGTTTGAGTTTTCCCGAAAAATTTCCAAACTGAACGTAATATTTTCTGCGGAGTTGTTGAATGAATTATTGTAATTTGGACAGGACAACGTTTGTAGGGTCAGCGGTCAGCCAGTTGTTAATAAAAATCACGGTCACTCTTCTTACTTTATACTGGAACACCATATAGCCATTACACCAATGGAGCAAAAAATTACTTCATGTGATGCTTTCCATCCATCCTGTGCACGGTGGACATCGAGCAGACGGAGATGAAACACGCACGCTCACACAGCGTCAACTCCATAGTTCCATTAATTCATCCATATTGAGCACATTCTTTGCGAATTTTTTAACACTCAATGAATTTTTCAATATAAATCCTACTAGTCCTTCCTACTAATATTATAAACGCGAAAGTTTGTGAGGATGGATGAATGTTTGGTACTCTTTCACGCAAAAACTACTAAACGGATTTGGATGAAATTTGGCACACATATAGTTTATAACCAGGATTAACACATAAGATACTTTTATCCTGATATTTCTACGGGATCGAGACTTACGCGGGTGAGATTGCGGGGTGCTGCTACTACACTATAATTGTAAAAACGGAAAATTTTGATGTGTCGTCCGACCTCTTATGTAGTTTATGTCCCAATAGGCTTATAGTATTCAGTAGAAAGGTGTTTATTTCCCTGGTTATATGTTACATTATGTCCACAGGTCGGTGCCTGTATTCGGCCTGTGGGTGTGTCAGCTACTTACAGTCTACCTATGTTTGTCTGAAAGAGATCTATATAAGCGTCGTGTAGTGTGTGCTGTGAGCTTGTTAGTGTGTACACGTGTACAGAGTAACTTTATATAAATTTATAATATTGTTCTATATTGTCCTATCCTATTTACAGCTAATTACAATTTATGGGGACGTGGAGCGGTGGTTCGCTTGCTGAGCAGCCGACTCCTGTCTTTTTTTGGTACATAGTCGATGTCACCTAGTCTAGTATTAGTTAGGAGGGGGTACAGTATTCAGTAGCATAATTCTGAAACGTAACATAATATGTCTGGAACACACGGGTAACCGCAGCACGGATTGTGACGTTAATATTCGTAACAAGCCGGCCTGGTGCATTGTTTTATGTTAACATTTATAGGTGTCATAACATCCAGAGTGCTGGCAGGTTCATTACGTAGTGAACAGCTGTTTTGATGAGTTTTTTTTGTGACAAAACTATACAGGGTGTTACGGAAAGGGTATATCAATACAAACGGGTTGAACAGTGTATCTGGTCTAGAATCTCTGTACAAAATTTCAGCTCAAAAGCATTAACTTTGAAAATGCTTAATATTTTTTTATTTCGACATCACGGCGCTGCAATGGCGCGCGGTGGCGTGATGTGCGTGTACTAGGCGTACAGACACACTACAGATAATGGATAATGACCCTCATAGTGCGGTGACACGTTTGTTATGATTTCAATTTAATAAACTATCGAAATAAAAAAATATTAAGCATTTTCAAAGTTACTGCTTTTGAGCTGAAATTTTGTACAGAGCTTCTAGACCAGATACACTCTTCAACCCGTTTGTATTGATATACCCTTTTGGCGTAAATAGTGGTCCACCGTTAAGGATTTGATGTACCAGATAATTTACTATAACATATTACAATTTTAATCCTTTTTACCCAAGGGTTCCGAAAATACATATTTTTTTTTGTTATTTATTTACGAAATTTCTACCTTTAGTTACTTTGGTTGTAGTTTCAACAAAAATCATTATTTTTTCATTTTGATTCATGTTAATTACTGCTGAATACTAGAGCTATCATGTAAAATTATAGATTTTTATGTAAATTTAGAGCTTTTTAAGAAAAAAAAATAGTTCTTCTTTATTTTAACACAAATTTTTAACATAATCAAGCAAATTCAAGAGCGAGTTTTGTAAAAAAAAAAATGTACTACTAAGATGATTAAAATTTTAATATGTTATAGTAAATTATCTGGTATATCGAATCCTTATAGGTGGAACGCTATTGACGCCACACCCTGTATACACTCTCTTATGGAATAGAATAAAGTCATCATCTGCCTAGACTTTTCCCAACCATGTTGGGGTCGGCTTCCAGTCTAACCGGATGCCGCTGAATACCAGTACTTTACATGAAGCGGCTGCCTATCTGACCTTCACAACCCAGTTACTGGGTAATACTGGTGGTCAGTTTCGGGCTTCTGACGACCCGTAACGACTGTCAAAGATCCACGAATGACAGCCGGGACCAACGGCTTAACGTGCTTTCCGAGGCACGGAGGGGTTTTGATATGTAAAGATGGTCACTCATCCACGGACCAACCGCGGCAAGCGTAGTTTAACCTGATTGATCGACCCGTGCGGCTGATATTACTTAGCCACAAGCCCCTCTAAAAAAACCTACAATAATTGCCTATAATAAACCTTTTTCTTTCCCAAAAAAGTAGCCCACAATAACAATTTTTACTTCCAAACAATAAACCGGGGACATAATCACAAAGAAATTAAATGCGACAATTCTAAGCCCGGCGGGATTCGGGAGGGTCCAATAAAATTCGTCCCCTCGCCGAAATCAATTATTTTCTCACTTTCCTGCGCAAAAATTGGCGCTAAATAGCCGTTATTCAGGTACGACTCGATCGTTTTTCGAGTGGCGGTTAATTGAATAACGTTACTGTAACGTTAATAACCTTTTTTTGATTTTGATTACGGGTTTACTGAAGTGAAAACTTCTTCAGGCGCGTTGGCCGTTTTTTGAGATGGGAAAAACCATTGAATCAGTGGCGTGCATTGCATATAGGCATAAAAGCAGTGCCTACCTCGATATATCAACATAAGCCTGTCAATTACATTTTAGTGTGTGTGCCCCACAATTAAGAAACTCACTAAATTATCATACCTAACAAAAAACAAAATCTTCATACAAATTCGCGCGGCAGTAGGCAGTCGCCGGACGGCCTACTCGGCTCCCGTACTATTCGCACATTGTCATTGGTCTTTACTCGTTCAAGTTAATACGAAAAAATTAAAAATACGTACGTCTCACGCGTAATACCATGACTTTCGACCTTCGCAATTTATCACCCTTAAGTAGGCATGCCTACTCAAATAACTTTTGACCTCACTTTTTTTTTCTGATTAGTAACCGCGTTTGCCTAGACTAGACCCGGCCTAGTGCCTACCTATTCTAAAAACCAATGCACGCCACTGCATTGAATTCTCGCCAATGTACCCATGCAAAATATTGTAAAACATTTTAAAAGAGTAACGGTGGAGTTTCTTGCCCATTCTTCCCCATACGAAAAATACCTTTTGGAATGGGCGACTAGAATCAATTCTATTTTAAGGTAATTTTTGACGTTCAAAAGTGCCTTTTATGTGCCTATTTGAAATAAGGCTTTGACTTTTACTTTGCCACTGTTACCGTAAGCGACACCGCTTCGGATCGGTTCGGCTGTCCTCGGGATGTACCTACTCGGTTATAATGTATATCCGATATGTCAGTGAGTGATGGCAAAGTATTCTGTTTGTGTTTTGTTTTCACTTCTGTAGGCACTCCCGGAGTGCCACTGTTTTTTTTTCATCGCATCTTAAATATTTGTCGTACAATTGGTCTATTAGTGCTTGCAGCAATATAAAGGCTAATATAAAAGTTAATTTCAGTTCCAAACGCACCCATTATTGTGTACCTGTCCTTCGAAATATGTTTTTTGAATGATGTCAAATGATAAATGATTTTATTTCTGTACTAGCTGCGCCCCGCGGATTCACACGCATAAGTGTCGACCCCGTGGGAATATCAGGATAGAAAGTATTCTATGTGTTATTCTGATATAATATAAGCTATATTACTGTAAAGTTTCATCAAAATCCGTTCTGTAGATTTTGTGTGAAAGAGTAACAAACATCCATCCATCCACCCATCCTCACAATCTTTCGCGTTTATAATATTAGTAGGAAGTAGGTTTGTACATACAAACACTTTTACATGTCAATAGATCTTTTACATGTCGGTATTTGTTTTATGGTTATTCCTACCATTATTTTTTGTGAATCTGCATTGCTCTCTTCGGCATTTAAAGCTGTAATTTATTTAGCCATGTCCCTAGCACGCCCTAGAGGCCTAGATGATAGATTCAATGTTCTGATGTTTAATAAAGTCTTAGTGGACTGGGATGAAGTGTTGTATCGGCAATTTAAAGGCTATAACAACTCCTTTAATATATTCTAACTAGCTGCGCCCCGCGGTTTCACCCGCGTAAGTTTCGATCCCGTGGGAATATCGGGTTAAAAACTATCCTATGTCCTTTCCCGGGACTCAAACTATCTCTATACCAAATTTCATCGAAATCGGTTCAGTAGTTTAGGCGTGAAGAAAAGACAGACAGACAGACAGAGTTACTTTCGCATTTATAATATTAGTTTGGATAAAAAGATTAACAGAGTTGACAAGTTAAAAAAGAGCTTTTATGTTATTAGTTCAAATCAAAGTTAGTTTTCTCTTTCAAAAATTACAAGCGACTAAAAATTATAAAGGATCATGGAATTCTTAAAAAATTACAAAATTTTCAATGAATGACTTACTAAAACATATCCTTCAAATCTTATAATCACATTTATTCTACAGTTACAACCCTCAAGAACCAACGTATCCAGAAAATATGCTCAGCCGATTAAGGTGAAGAAAATTCACCCCCCAGACAGGGGTGAAGGCGTTACCCCGGAAAAGTTTACCCCGAAAACACCCCGAACGGTTAACGATTTAAAACGTTTCACCCCCGGTGTGATTTTAATTATTTTATTATAATAATATAGGGGTTGATTTCCTGAATGTTTCTGATAGGTTATTTGGGCCTTGGGTTTTTGCATTTGGATAATTTGGTATTATCGGAGATTGAGTGGAGTAGTAATTTGAATGTTCGTTTGTTTAGGTGTTAGGAAAGATGGTTAAGAGGAAACAGGGCGTGCAATTCTCCATACAAATGTATTCCCCTTTTTTCTTCCTGAATAATGCTTCCAGAGCAATATTTTTTTTCTTAAAATCAAGGTCTGCTGTAAACACGTCTCTGTCATTTTCTTTTTTTTTTCAGCAACTAATTACTAAAGTAAATATGTTCCTCAAAAATTACAAAAAATGCCCTATTTTTACCGCCGTGATTAGAGGACTACCAGACAAATTAGAAAAGTTTTTAGATATAAAAAAAAATTACAGAAACCTAAACATACTCTTTTTTTAAATGTTAATGTAAAAAATGATTGAATCGGCTCAGTTTTCGAGGAGAAAAAAGGGGAATACAAAACATCGATCTCGTCAAAATTTTTGTGATAATTTCGATCTGGGCTGCAGCTGTCCCTATCACACACTACGGGGGCGACGACGGCAATAGTTTCTTCAGATACCTATTTTTGAAATTCCTCGCAGGCCCCGTCCCTTCTGAATAATTACGTATTAGCGATCCATACTCGCTTGGCACGGGTGCAATTTCTGATGTGGCAACACGTCAAAACATCGAGGTGTTTCCCGCAACTTTGACAAGATCATCAACCTAGCGCGCTTTTGTATGGACCTGGTTTCTTTGGCCATACCTACGTTTCTAAGTTACATATTAATGTTTTATACATAACTAGGTTCAGCCCGCGACGTCGTTCGCGTGGATGTTGTAAGATACACAATGCCTATACTAAAATAACAGTCACATTTTTATTAGACTCCCCATCGTCTTCGTTTTTGCTTACCGATTTTTCTTTTTGCTCGGATCTTAAGGGTCATAATATCGTGATGTTAAATAGCCTTTCTCAAGAATTGGGCTATCAAATGCAAAAAAAATCAAATTCGACTAGAAACTCTTTAAATACCATTTTTACTATGGAAAACTTAAAAAAAAAGAAAAATAAGAAGTAGTGAGTGGTGGTATTTATGGCGTACGGACGCCAGCACATCAAGCTACTACAATCTGTCAAATTTCTTTAATAGATTTTCAACTTTATCGCTAAAGCATTAGGTTCAAGGTTAATAGGGAAAATTTGCCAATTTCGGGTAGGTTGATGTGCTGGCGTCTGCACATACATAATAAAGAATATTCTATTTTAAAATTAACATTTTGAATGCGGCAGTCATGGTCGGATAAAAATCCAATGGAGTTCGTTATAATCCCATAACTAGAATTGGTAGATCATGGCAAGTTATAATGCGTTATCAGAATCGGCAGCTGTTTTATTCACATTTAAATACACTCTCTTCAACAGTTCAGATCAATAAAGAAGATAATTGCCTCAGATCAGTAACCAAGACAATTAGTTGAGCATCGAAGTAAATCGAGCTAGCAATATTATAAGAAGACCAATACCCCTCTTTAAACTAAAATACAAAAGAAATTAAACACACACACAATAGGAATTATAAACTCCACAAGACCCACATTGCTTTGCAAACTTATTAAAAACTCCTTTAAAAAAAAAGCGCATCGCAAAAATGCTGGCAACACTTGAGAAAACAAACAAAAAAACGACCATCGACAATAAAACCATAATGCAAAGCAAACAGAACATAATCCATAGACATAATAGAATGAAAAAAAGATAGTTTTGATCTGTTAACAATAGGTATTTAATATCTTTTTTAAGCCCGTTTTGGTTGCGTTAAAATAACGTTGTGTATTATTTTTTTTAACGGATCGTTTGTTATAGTTAATTTATGTTGGGTACGCCCCCTTTTAATAAGCCTATGTATGTAGGGGATCATTTTAAATGCATTTTGACGACTAAATTGGCCGGGGTGCTGTTTGCCTGGTCAAATTGTTGTACAATTAAGTAGCTGCCAATCTTTTGTTAGTTGTTGTGATTCATTACATAACACATAATCAGCCTATAAAATACCCACTGCTGGGACACAGGTCTTCTCTCGGTGAGAGCACGTGAGAGGGAGTGAGCCGTAATCCACCACGCGAGCCCAGTGCGGGCTGGTAGATGTCACATGTCATCCAATTTTTGGTTCTAGAACTTGCCGGTTTCCTCACGATGTTTTCCTTCACCGTTTTGAGAGCAGTGGTGATGAAATAATTTACAAAAAGTAAAGCGCCTGTCTGGGTTCGAACCTACGACCTATAACTCGTAAGTCGCGGCCGTTACCACTGGGCCACCACATTACTGCAATGTTAATAAGTTTAGATTAAATAAAACAGAACTTAAGTACTGCCAAATTCATCCATATTAATGTACTCCGCCGAACAACCATAACAGCATATAATAGTTTAAATCTAAAGCAAGGGATGGCGATGATTAATGACGTCACAAAGGCTCCACAATATATAATAGCAGCGTGTCTTTGACAGTACGGGGCAGTAAGAAATCAGGGTGCGTGTGGCGCAAGTAGTGGGTGGGGGCGGAGAGTAAATTGTTTGTACATTCATTGATTGATGAAGATGTAAGAATATTTTGGATGTAAGGATTTATATTTTTATTTACTCAAAACAAAGGATTGTAGTACACGTTAAAAATACGGTTTTACAAAATAAGTAATATTTCTAAAAACTTGTGGGTGTGCAATGCTCTCCTATATAGGTTATGGAAACCATAGCCAAATGCTATTATACCATATCGGAATTTTTAAATGACCGCAATTAATTAAATAGATTCCTATAATTACGATATTTTCACAATTTGACCCGTATATCTGTAAAAACAATACTTTATGTTTTTAATTAGCATAAGGATTAAGTTATTAAAATGTCATAGTTTGCTGTGTAGACTCAAATTTTTTTTTTAATTGTTTATTCTAAGCCAAAAATATGTTGTATTGTACGCCATAAATGGCAAAACATGTAGATCTACCTGTTATTTTAACACCTTGCACATATTTATTTGATGTATACTCATGTTTTAAAATAAATATTATTCTATTCTATTCTGGATACAGGAGAAATTTTTAACCAGTGAGCAAACTATTACAATTAATTCAGCATATGATTATAGACCCCATAGCGTAGAAATTTTTCGCTGGTTCATCACCATCACCATCATTTCAGCCGAAAAACGTCCACTGCTGGACATAGGCCTCCCCCAAGCACCTCCACTTCGACCGGTTCTGTGCTTCTCGCATCCAACAGGTTCCTGCGGCCTTCACAAGGTCGTTGGTCCACCTTGTGGGAGGCCTTCCAACGCTACGTCTTCCGGTACGCGGTTCACCGGATTCAAAAAAAAATGTTGTTCCTTACGTTTTGACCGCGTAGGTCGCTAAGTAATAACAGCCGCATGGGTCGATCGATCAGGTTAAGCTACGCTTGCCGCGTTTGGTCCGTGGATGGGTGACCGTCTTTACGTACCAAGACAAAAATCAGCTGTTTCATACATTTTGGTCAAGTAGGTATTGAACTTTTGTATTAAACAGCAGATTTTTTTTCGTGATTTCAAAGTTGGTCCCATAGTGAAAGTTGTTCAGTTCGATGGTCTAAAGCACCTCTTAAAGTTTGTTGGGTTAGTTTTGAAACACCTTACACACTGTGAAATTTTAATCACCGTTTTCCTCTTAAGGGGTCATTGTACTCATCATTATGAACAACTTTTAATATGGGACCAAACATGAAATCGCAAAAAAAATCAGCTGTTCCCTACATTTTGACGAGTTATGCGAACATGAATGTAGGGAACAGCTGATTTTTTTTTCCGATTTCATGTTTGGTCCCATAGTAAAAGTTGTTTATAATGATGAGTACAATGACCCCTTTCGAGGAAAACGGTGATTAAAATTTCACTCTGTATAATAAAAAGTCGCATGGAGTCGATTTTTTTTCATCATACATTACGCCACCAGTTCCCAACTTGCACCACACCCACCCTACCCAGCAAGCATTGTATACCCAGCAAACATTTTTGTCATATAATCAAACATTTATATGACCTTGAGTCTTATTAAAGTTATTTTGCAGTATTTTTTTAAACTCTTCGTCATATACTGGTGCATTATATGTCCGAATAGTCATATACATTTCTTGTCGTATAATAATGTCATGTAGACGTTATTTTGACATTTTTTTACAATCGTCATATAATAGCGTCTACGACGACATCTATACAACTTACTTATACAACTTTTCGTCGTGTAAACGTTTTCGTAGTATAAACGTCATAATACTGTCAATTTTGTCATATAATTACCTTTTAAACATCTGCTACGCGGATGATAATTGTTTACACATAGTATTTGTAACCATTATATATAAGTCGAATAAGTATTACGAGTGTAACCTGTATATATCCTAAAGTACCACAAACATGATAATACGACCGCTATATAATTAATACTCATATTAAAGCGCTTCAAGCACGTAATTTAATACAAAGTAATAGAGCTCAAGCTGAGAGTAAGAAAAATGAGAAGGGTTCCGTATCACTTTTAAACCAATTTAACCAAAATGCTACGAGTATACCCTGCAGTTCATTTGCCCAAGTTCAGGACGAGTTCATCGTCTGAAAATGAAGATAATGTTGATAAAGAAAACACTTCAACCAAAACTGATGACTTCAGAGACCATTATAAAAAGTGGGCTATTGATTTTAATATTCCTCGTCTCGCAGTATTCTTTGATAAAAACTTATCAACATCTGCATAACGGAGAAGGCATGTGTGTCTCGTTATTATCAGCCATGTTTCAACTACTGTGGGCAAACTATGGGTAAAGTGTTGGTTATTCCGCAATAGAAAAACGGTTTGCAGTTCAAATCAGATCATAATTTCACAAACAAATTAATCACACTAGCAAATCACACACTATAGGTACACTATACAATCAGATACGGAACGCGGGACAGTTTCTGAGCGCATGTTGTTCGTTTGATGTCCGATGTCCAAGAGAGCCGCTTCACTATGCTGCACGCTCTCTTGTAGTCCCCACGAACTCAGGCTAGACTCAGCGCAGGCGTTCCGAATAGTCATACGAATGACTCCATGGAAGCGTTGTCGTCACAGCGCTTCCGCTTCGTGGTCAAGTCAGCTCCCGTACTAATGATGTCTCCGACATGCATAATTATAAACCATTGTGGGGTTTACCTAAAACAAAAGTATTATTTAGACTTAAATAAGTTATATGTCACGCAAATCCTTCTGTTCTAAAATGTAAATTCTTTGAACTAAGTTAGCCTGGCGTTTATAATTTTATTATTGATCCCTAAATTAACTTTCATGGCGTATAATAGGTACACACATTTACAATGAACACGCAGTTTATAGGTCGGGAAGTTATATAGTTGTCATATAACGCAGTCACTTAATAAATTATTAATAAAAATATGTGAAAACATTCAAATTTTAAAAGCGCATAAAAAATTTGTTACAAACTTACCTCACATTAATCAGTAAACTCAATTGCGCAATGGTTTACAACTGATGAAATGGTTTTATCACCGCTAATAACAGAAAAATGCAATATTAACACAGCTGTCAAAAACACTGCCAAATTAAATTAATATTTTATAATATAATTCGTTCTTAATCTTTAAATGACAATAACACAATGATTACATTATATAAAAGTCATATTGTGTGCCATTACTCGACACAAAGTCGAATACACGACGCGACAGCTATCATTACATGACTTGTATTCAAATCAGTGACGTGTATATGACTACTATGCGACTAATTAGGTATTTATATGACTGTTACACGAAACTCTTAGCGCCTTAAGTTGAATAAAATGGGCCCTAATGCCGTCGGGTAAACGTCCTTATGACATTTATACAATTACACTAAATAACATTAAGTTGCCACCAAAACGTCTACTCAACGTCGTAAATGTTTATTGGGTAGTAATCACGTCGTTATCCTATTACTGAGCTGTTCAACTTTGATTATTTTATATCGATCCGCGTGTCTTTGATAGATTCATTTATTTATTATTCGATTCTGGAATGGGAGCTGCATAGCTATTCACAAACACTCGATATGCTTCCGTATCGTATCGAACATTAATCATTGTTATCGTAGGAGTCTTACTCAACGCTGTTCACAAGTCCAAAACCCAAAAATTTTGTCAGTTTAAATCAAATAGACGCCCGCTATTCTTCCAACAGCATTTGCTGTTGAGGGCAAGTCAAATCAGGTTATCTAAATGCCAGGTTTTCGATACGATAGCCTGTCGTATGGTTGTGAATCAGGGCTCTGGTTAGACTGGAAGCCGTCCCCAACATAGTTGGGAAAAGGCTGGGCAGATGCTCAATTATTTAAAACAGTGTGCTTATTAGAAGCGCAAAAGTTTTTAGAGGTTCATTAATTTTAAAAAGCGTCTTTCGTTAGAAGTTCAATAAGGTTTTATAGGATCAGCACCGTAATTCCATAACACAGCACTATAAATCACAATATGAATCATTTTGAAGGATACTGCTTATCCATTGCTTCATATGTTTGGAATATTTGTCTGCTCAACAATGTAAAGAACGCTATGAATGTTGTTGAACTGTCACCTCCTTACTAATAAACGTTGTAGGTAGGTATAGCGTCTGTATAGTTACACAACGCTTTGTCTTCTTATTTCGAAATTCAAATTAATCCGTGTGTAACTATTCATTCATTATGACATCTGCCAACCCGCACTGGGCCCGCGTGGTGGATTACGGCCCACTCCCTCTCACTGAGAGGTCTGTGTCCCAGCAGTGGGAACATTATGGGCTGATTATGTTATGTTATGTAACTATTCATCTGATACAATACGTTTACGTTTTGTTTTTTCGTTTCTGGTGTATTGTGTGTCTTTAAGTCTGTGCTAAATAAATATATTTTCTTTTGTTTTTTTTTCTTTATTAGTAAGGGGGTTAGTGTGTAACGCAGTTACCCCGCAGTTGAATATTTCCGTTAAGTTAACCACAGCCTACCATAGAACTGATTGGCAACGTTTCCTCATGTATGGAAATTCTCGGGAACCGGCCGGCTAGTCAGTCCACTGTAGGTAATATTGAGACAAGATAGGGTACTGTATTATTGACCTAGGTACGTGAAACTCAATTAAGTGTATTATGAACGTCACGTTGTGATGAATATGCCTGTCAATTTGCTGCTATGTTGGCGAGGCTATACAATGCGTTATTGTGTAGTCTGATGTTACATGGAAGGCTTTTAGAGATACGGAAAGAAGTAGCTCTTTATAGCACCAGCACTACTGAATATTATAAACCGACTTCAAAAAAAGGAGGAGGTTCTCAATTCGGTTGACTTTTTTATGTTTGTTACCTCGGTACTCTGTTATTTATAAGCCGATTTGTCAAAACGACAAATTGAGAGGGAAAATCACACTTCACACTAATATTATAAAGTCCAAAGTTTGTGAGTGTGTTTGTATGTTTGTTATTTCTTCACGCACTAACGGATGGACCAATTTTGATAAAATTTGTTATGGAGATGAAACCGTGGGGCGCAGCTAATTATTAAGTATAAAAAGAGTCTAAATCAAATGATATACTTACTGTTTCGGTTGAGGCTTGAGGTTTCTTATTAGTTAAGAAACATATAAATAAAATAAAATAAATAATAATAAATATGAACGCGTAGTTTTTTTTTAAGTATCTACCTATTTTTTTCGATATTTAATATAAATGGTGACTAAATAATTAGGTACTTTTTGATGAATTTTAGTTTACTGCCTAGGTACTTCAATACGATTGCCTATCTGACCTCCACAACCCAGTTAAGACTGGTTAAAACGAAAAGAACACAAATACAAAAAAAACAATTGGTTGTCAGTATTTTGGGCTTCTGACTACCCGTAACGACTGTCAACAATCTACGAATGACAGCCGGGACCAACGGCATAACATGCTTTCCGACGCCCGGAGGGATCTCGGTATGTTATGATTGGTCACCCATCCACGGACCAACCTCGGCAAATGTTGCTTAACCTTGAAGACCGACCCGTGCAGCAGTTAATCTGTTATTATTCACACCTTCAAACCCTTCTTAAAGTTTCATTCTTCTAAAGATGGCGGACTAACTATAAAACCTCTTTTATTTCAGAATACCGGCAACCGATAATGGGCAGTCCGTGGCCTATCGCCAAGCCCATTGCCAGCAGACCAATACCAGTACAGCATCAGCACTTACAACATCTTTTAGCGCACTGTCACCATCCATACTTGGGTAAGTCCGAAGCGCGTTGGGCATTTTTTAAGATGGGAAAAAACCATTGAATTCGCGCCACTGTTACCGTAACCGACACCGCTTTGGATGTGCTCGGCTGTCCTCGGGATGTACTCGGTTTTAATGTATATCCGATATGTCAGTGAGTGATGGCAAAGTATTCTGTTTGTGTTTTGTTTTCACTTCTGTCGGCACTCCCGGAGTGCCACTGTTTTTTTTTTAGTTGCAGTAATAAGGGAGTGACCACACTTGTAGACCCGTAATTGGCTCGGCTTGATTCATTCATTCATTTTAGCCCAAAGACGTCGTCTGCTGGACACAGGCCTCAGGGCTGTATGTATCTGGTGTCTTTTAGTCTGTGCTAAATAAATGTACTTTCTTTCTTTCTCACTGAATTGCCTTTCGGGTGACTTTCAGCCTTCTAATGGAGCCCATTGTGAGTGACCACGTTTCAGTGCGATAGGTCATCATTGGCAACACGCACTGGTCAAAGACTTTCGTCTTGAGACACTGCGGTATGTGAGACGAGAAGATATTGCGTATAGCTTCCCGAACGCTGCTCAGATGAGTCGGATTCAACGATTGACCTCTTTGGCTAAATTGCATGGACTTTTTCTGCTGATCTATTCCACGTCTGTCGATAAGTGTGGTCACTTTGTAAAGCTGCTCATCAGAGGCGGCGTAAAGCGTGGGCGATGTGGGCCATCGCCTACGGCCTCGCTCTCCTAGGGGCCTCGCACGGACTCGCACCTCGAAGGCAGGACGAGCAAAATTTTTTTTCGCGTTTAAAACGAGTGGCTACGAGTAAACCCCTCAAGATTGATCATAAAATTCGTTTTGAAGAGTTCAATATATTGCACTTAGTGTCGAGATTTAAACACTTTCAATGTTTCCTACTTATAATTTACGAGTACCTATGTATAGTTTTTTTTGTAGCTTTTTGATTGTCCATAATACCTAAATAAACAATATCTGCTTAAATTGTTTTTCAAATCCATCTTTTTGCGTTACCACCTACCGTGAGGGCCTCGCAAAATGTATGTTGCCTACATGAAATTTAGGTCTTGCTCCGCCACTGCTGCTCATCTTAGTCTGGATACCAATTCGCCTGGTAAACATGGTGATACTATTTCCTCATACTTAAGCATTGATTGAAACGTTGATTTTTTATAGATGAAGTATAAAAAAAGTAATATTCGAGACTATGTGACCGCTGTGATTTTGACCGCTAAAACTTCACAATTTTGCGAAAGGCAGACTCGGTAATCTAAAAAACACCCACAACTTGTGAGAAAATATGAGGTCGTCTTTTATGCCCGAAGAGCACAACGGCAATGTTCTAAATTGAACATTCGTAAGCCAAATCATCGCTAAAAAATCCGAGATTGTATCAAGTAGTTACAAATACTCTACAACAAAAACAGTACCTACCTATGTGATAATCCCTTTTTTTTATTTTATTGCAAACAAACGACGCCATTTTTTCTAAACCACAGACAATAAAACACTCACTTCTAAATCTCTTTTTATCGGTCATAGACAATAAATTCAAACTTTTTGTGCAGACCTCCCAGTGTAGCAAACTATTGTTGCTTATGTCAACAGATTTTTGTAATGGTAACATTTTGTTGGATAATAAGCCTGACACGCCCAATTTGACGGACAGAGATAAAAACAAACCTATTGTTGTAGTAATCTATTAGATAAACAACGTATTTTAGGGGTGGCTCAAAGTAATAGTTGAAAAATTAATATTGAATATGTTTGACGTGGTTTGTGTTAGTTTTTTGGCATTTAAATTCTGTTTTTCTTTAAATTTTGTGGGATTTTTTCTCGTATAATCTAAAAATGTTATTCGAGTTGGTAGCTGGCTCTTAGGTTAGATTATTAATATTTTACCTACAGCACCCTAATCGCATAATACACTTTCGATCGCAATCTGAAAGATTCTTAAGGATATTGCTAATCCATTGCTTCATATGTTGGAAAAGTGTGTCTGATCAACTACTTCAATAACGCAATGAATGTTGTTGAACTGTCAAAATTAAAGACATTGCGATCAATAGTCATTTTATGTTTGATATGTAATTTCCCTATTACCCCACTGATATCGCGATGGCCATCCAAAGGTAATCACGAACTAAAGTGGAGTGACGTTCCAAAAACAACTGTCAACAGAATAAACCTGCATTGTTTTTCTTTCGTTCATTGACTCATCAAATAATACAGAAGTTAATATTATGCTCAATTCCTCAAATAATATCTATTATAATGTGAGCAAAATCGGGAGCAACTAATATTATTTTCTATAATCTATTGTGAACCTTTCAACAAACAAGATCGATTGTACAAAAAGTCTTATAATGTATACACGCCCTTTTTGCGCGTATTAGGCTGAATGCGTTTGTACCTTTGCCTATTCGATGTTTGTTAAAAAAATCTTGTTGGTTTTTGGCGGCATGAAAAAATTTAGGTAGATTGGTAAAAAATGGTTTTTAGGTCAAAACGGTTTGTTATAGAAAAAAAAGGAAAACAACATAGCAAGGCAAGGTTATAAGTTATTTAAAAAGAACAGCCTGAGTAAATGAGTGTTAGAGATGTCTCTTCTTGTTGACCAGATCAAAATCCTGCCGAATAAGCATATGTGTGGTTGTGACCTCGCTATAGCATTGTATCTAATAGCGTTCTCTTGTTGCAGTTCGACCAGCGCAAGCGCATACACAAGTGTTTCCGCTACCAGGAGGTTTTCCATGGGCACATAGTTCCAGAGGTTAGTAACCTATTAATTTACACCAACCAACGGCTCACAGTAATCAACTGTCGAAAATCGTCATCATCCTTTCAGATTATAATCATAAGACCTCTAAAAAACTTAGCAGTCGGCAGTGGTGGCCCAATGGTAACGGCCGCGACTTGTCGAGTTGTAGGTCGTAGGTTGGAACCCAGACAGGCGCTTTACTTTGTGTAAATACGAGTAATTTCATCACCACTGCTCTCAAAACGGTGAAGGAAAACATAGGAAACCAGCATGTCCTAGAATCAAAAATTCGAAGACATGTGACATCTATCAACCCGCACGGGGCCCGCGTGGTGGATTACAGCCCACTCCCTCTTGAAGAGAGGAGGCCTGAGTTCCAGTAGTGGACACATTATAAGCGGACTATGTATCTAATTGTTGGTTCTGGAGTGGCGACCGCGTACCGGAAGACGTAGCGTTGGAAGGTCTTATACAAGGTGGACCGACGACCTTGAGAAGGCCGCAGGAACTCGTTGGGTACGAGAAGCACAAAACTGCACCCTAATTGCGTAACACACTATCAATCGGAATCTGAATCATTTTGAAGCCAATTGCTAATCCATTGCTTCATAAGTTCGAAAAATTTGTCTGCTCAACACGTAAATAACGCAATGAATGTTGTTGAACTGTCAAAATGAAACCGATTCCGATTGATAAAGTGTTACGCAATTGCCCTGCGGGTCGAAGTGGAGGTGCTTGGGGGAGGCCTATGTCCAGCAGTGGACGTCTTTCGGCTGTAATGATGATAATGATGTTATTGTTGGATGTAAGTCAATGTAACACTATTCATTCTAAAGACAATCACGATACCTGATCGTGTTACTGGCCAATGTAAATCGGCTATTGTTTTGGGTTGCCAGAAATCCCTACAGGAAAAAAAATAACCAGTACGCAAACTGTAACAATGAATACAGCATATCGCACATTCTCTAAAAAACTGTCCTAGGTAAAACAAAAAAAAAAAATCCATTCCATTCATAAATAAATTTTTACATTCTGCAAATAGCTTCATAAATCCTTTGTTGATTAAAACAGTAAAAAGCTAAATATCTGTAACCTGAAAGTCACATTAACATAAGTTTATTGGAAAATAATTAAAATCGGCTTTTTCTCAATATTTGGTTTCGGCGTGTGCGATTCTAGAACCCCTGGCGTAAAAATATTTCGTTGGTTATCAAGGTAAATATTAGTTGTTCCATACATTTTGACCGCGTAAGTATTGCACTTTTTTATGAAACAGCTGATTTTTAGGGTTCCGTACCTCAACAGGAAAAACGGAACCCTTATATATCACTTCGGCGTCCGTGTCTGTCCGTCAGTCAAGACCCTTTTTTCTCAGGAACGCGTGGAGTTATCAAGTTGAAATTAATATCAAATACTCAGGGCTGCAAATGCTGCTATCCCTTCAAGCAGTGAAAAAGTCAAACTTCGAAGTCAACGCAATCAAAAGATACGGGCGTTTATGTGCCGAAATCAAAACCTATAGGGTACTTCCCGTTGACCTAAAATCATGAAATTTGGCAAGAAGCAATGTCATGTAGCACAAATAAAGGAAAAAATCCGAAAACCGTAGTAGTTAAATGACAAAAAAAATTAAAACTATTTACATTCCTACGGTAATACGGAGCGCTCGGTGCGTGAGTTCGACTCACACTTAACCGGTTATTTTTAAACGATGAAACGATGAAAGGATGAAACGTCTACGTTATGGGGCCTGAAATCATACGCCGAATGGTTATAGTTTTCGCGTTTGTTAGAAATGTGTCCTGTGTTAACCAATCACACAATTTCCCCTGACATTTGTTTACAGAATAATTTTAACAGGTTTTCCAAAATGTAGGCAGGTTTTCTGGGATGCATGAAGAAGCCTCCTTGTGTAGCGCAGTTTGTTCCGCCAGTTACTCAACTGAACCGAACGCTCGGGGCATCCTGGAAAGTCACACCCAACACCTTATCTGACTGGCCAATTCTTCCCTTGCGGTGGTAAGGCTAACGCTCGCGTGGTTTGCGACCACTCTCCCACTGGAGTCCGGCGTCAAGCAGGCTGCTGTTTCGTCGATGCGTGGGAGTTCCAGTGCCTTAGGCATCTTCTGGGCACGCTCCATCATAGATCTCATCCATCGCTTTCCATCAAGGGTGATCAGCGGGCCCATTCAGCAATAAAAAAATAAAAAAAGGCAGTAAATATTTCTTCAAAAGGCCTATTTTTCACAGGAAAACCCCGTCGTGGCATGATGCGTCGTGCCGTCTTCTCCGACCTTCAACGCAAGGGCCTAGAGAAGAGGTTCCAGGTACAGAAGTATATCTCCAAGCCTGATAGGAAGAAGCTGGCGGAGAAGCTGGGGCTCAAAGATAGTCAGGTTAGTTGGTGAAGATATTTGCGGCATTTTTTTCTTACAGGGATAGGAGTGAGACTCGTGAAGGCACGTTGTAATAGGTAACAGTTTAAATCAGTTTTTGTTTTTCAAACTCAAACCATTTATTTCAAATAAACCATGTACAGGCACTTTTGAATTGTCAAAATTAAATAGTTAGTCAGAAAGTTGAAGCTAGTTGCCCATTGCAAAACGTAGATCTCTATGGAGAACAACGGGCAAGAAACTTCATGGACACTCTTTTAAATCAAGATATTACAAAATCCTGGGTACATTATTCTTGTTGCTTCTTTATGTGAGAAGAATGAAAAAAAACACACAAATGAAGGAATAATTCAAAAAATAAGCCTTGGCAGTTAAGAGATGACCAGTCTCAACCGGCGGCGCCCGTTCACGAACATGACGATGATTGTATACTTCACAAACGTGATGGGTCGATATCGAAATCTAAACACAAAAAACTGTTTTTCTCAACACATCCATACTCGTACTAACCATACTAATATTATAAATGCGAAAATGTGTCTGTCTGTTACCTCTTCACGCTTAAACCACTGAACCGATTTAGATGAAATTTAGTATAGAGATAGTTTGAGTCCCGGGAAAGGACATAGGATACTTTTTATTCCGATATTTCCACGGGATCGCCACTTATGTGGGTGAAAACGGCAGGGCACTGCTAGTACTTCATACATATAACAACCGGCGGTCATTAACCTCAAAATAAATTATCATCAAATCATTTATTTTTCTTTTAAAATGTTTAGATATCGATTTCCATCTCGTCTGTTGAATTTCGCTAGCGAATTTAATTTTGTCCTGTATATTTGACATTAAATTTGTAGACTTGTTGAAATTAGTCGCTTTTTCAGAACTTGGGAATTAGCATCACTCTTTTTACTCGACTCCAAAGGAAGGTTCTTTGAAGTAGAGTAAAAAGTGTTTTCTAATCATCTTGTGACCGTGTCTTTCCCATCGAATTATACAATTAACTCTATGAGAAAAATTTAAAGGAAATACGCCATAAGTGCCTACCTAGTACGTAAAATTGAAAATAAGGAATTTTCGAATGATTTGCGCAGTTTAACTGCCATTTCAGCAGAGCCCATAGATGGCTAATAAACATTCATAAAAATCTTAAGTTTTCTTACACTTCTTGCTGCCATTAACATACTTTCGAACACAATATCTACTAACGCAAAACGATTACAATATAACCATAAATATTTGAAACCATTCCTCCAAACCCATTATAATCCTATAATTCAAAAATCAAAACATACCGACCAAGGAGTTTGAACGTAAAGATACAATATTCCCGCCGTCCCCCTAGAGGGGAGCTCAGCACGGGGTGTTACAAAAAATTGTTACCCCTAAGGGTACAAAGAGGGGGCTGTCATACGCAGCCGTACAACCCCGCCCCCTGTAGGAACCGTTTAAAACAATTACGGAGCTGTATTCGAGTTTTAGTATTGAGACTTTTTGGTTAGGCTGTATGGAGTCGGGGTTTTGCCTTTTCGATGGGTTGTTTAAAAATGTTGGTGTAAGCTGTCATTTTTATTTGTTTGCTAAATTAATAACCATAGATTAAGTAATGTTCATTATATGTAAGAACAGACGGGAGTCCCATAGAAAAAGATGAAAAACGTCGCTTGTATGAAACTTGCACTAAAACTGAATACCAACATAACAAAAATTACATAGACTATGCACAGACTGCATATGTTAAAGCGAGACAGCGATAGCCGCCATTATGTTTAGTACACGTTTCATAGTTTCATTTTTATTAGACACTTGCTTCAGACTGACCTTTATTTGATTGCTAAAATAATAACAACGCCACTGGTCGAGAAAGGGTCGTAGCTTAATAATTCCAGCCGCAATGGTCGATTGAAGATTAAACTACTCCTGCCGAGGTTGGTTCGTGGATGGGTGCCCTTTCATAACACATCAAGACCCTTCTGTGCCTCGGAAAGCACGGTACAGTTCGACACAACTTAGATGTAGCATCGGCAAAATTCGTAAAACGTTCGTAATTCGTATTCGTAAATCTTTATTACTACTTTTACTACTTTTGTAGTAATAAAGATTGGTGATTTTTAAGGCGCACTTAGTTCTGATGTGATCGGTTTTACGAATTTTGCCGATGCTACATCTAAGTTGTGTCGAACTGTAAACCGTTGGTTCCAGCAGTACCTAATTAATAGATCTTTGACAATCGTTACGGGTCGTCAGAAGCCTGAAAGTCTGACAACCAGTCTTACCAAGGGTATCGTGTTACCCAGTAGATTGTGGAGGTCAGATAGGCAGTCGCTCCTTGTAAAGTACCTACTGGTATTTAGTTACATCCGGTTAGACTGAAAGCCGACCCGCACCCTAATTGCGTAACACACTATCAATCGGAATCTGAATAATTTTGAAGCAAATTGCTTATCCATTGCTTCATAAGTTAGAAAAATATGTCTGCTCAACACGTAAATAACGCAATGAATGTTGTTGAACTGTCAAAATGAAACCGATTCCGATTGATAATATGTTACGCAATTGCCCCACTAAACGTAATTGGAAAAGGCTAGGCAGATTTAATGGTTTGCTAAGATCATTTGAAAAAAAAATTTTGCCCAGGGGTTGAGTCTCGCCTCTCCTGCACCACGTTATGAGTTTAAATACGGGCAAGTAACCATAAGACGTTTTCAATCATGACATCGATCAAAAGGCCAATTCCCGTAATTTAAAACGTTCTAAATCTAGTTGCAGTCTCATCTCGGCGGCAAACAAATGTTAAAAACTTGTCAAAAATGTAGGGAAATTAGAGGCATTTTTGACAGATTGAGACTTAGATCAGACTGTGAACGTTCTTAAAATTACTAGAATTGCCTCTCTGATCACGGTCTTATTGGTGATGATCCTGGAAGGAAGGTCAGCCGCGTAGTGCTCGCAACTGGCGAGCGTGTATGATGACCAGCTGCGGGGCAATTGCGTAACACATTATCAATCGGAATCGGTTTCATTTCGACAGTTCAACAACATTCATTGCGTTATTTACGTGTTGGGCAGAAATATTTTTCGAACTTATAAAAAAAAAAAAAAATTTAAATTTAAATCTATTTATTTCAAACAACTTGTCATGGAACATTTTACATCACATAGCGCTCAATCTTGGAATACAAAATAAGATTATGTGCGCTATTAACTAATTTTAGAGTTAGCTCACTTAAATAACGTTAAACTCGAACTCAAAGCATTTATTTCAATTAAACCATGTACAGGCACTTTTGAATTGTTAAAATTAAATAGTCGGTCAGTTAATCATAAAGTTGAAGCTAGTTGCCCATTCCAAACGTAGATCTCTATGGAGAAGAACGGGCAAGAAACTCCATGGACACTCTTTTAAATCAAGAATGAAGCAATGGATTAGCAATTTGCTTCAAAATGATTCTGATTCCGATTGATAATGTGTTGCGCAATTAGGTTGCAGATATATGAGTATGTTACGATCGTATCAGTGGTCTATAGTTTCTGCCTAACCACCAATTGGAAGAAGGTGCCAGTTTGTGTATGTAAAACTAGACAAACCTATCAAATGGTTTCCCTAAACATCAAGACATCCCCCAAAATACGTAAGTAAGACAGCTCACCTTCACCCCCGTAATTCGATAAACGCCAGCAATTATCCGAACACATCCCCTCGGGTATTCATTTAAACGATTTCGCCCCCTCGCTGCGGTTGAGTCGGGTTGATTCAACTAAGTATTAAAAATTGAGCTCTCCTTTGTTTATTCAATCTTGATTTTTTGATACTGAGTTTTTTCGTGGGGGTGAAAAGGGGTGAATTTTTTTTTTTTTTTATTGTGCAATGGTGGCCAATCAATTGGTGGGGAAAAATTATTATTTATCTGTGGTCTTGTTCTTCTGCAAGTAGATAATTCAATACTTTGTTAGTTAGGTATCTTCAGTGCCAAATTGTATCTTTTGGTAGGTAATTAAGTTCCCCAACAATTGAATTTTTGTACTACACTAGCTGTGCCCCGCGGCCTCACCCGCATAAGTTTCGATCCCGTAGGAATATCGGGATAAAAACTATCATACTTATGTCCTTTCCCGGGACTCAAACTATCCCTATACCAAATTTCATCTAAATCGGTTCCGTGGTTTAGGCGTGAAAAGGTAACATACAGACAGACAGACAGATCAGTTACTTTCGAATTAGTATGTATATTAGTATGTATTTACCCAAGTTCAAAATACTGGTATTCAGCTGCGAACGTTTAGACTGGAATCTGACCCCAGAATAGTTGGGGAAAGGCTAGGCAGATGATGATTCATTTAAAAGCTTAAACTTTTCTGCCTTTTTTATTTCGAGCGACGAGCGTTTAAATATGAGTACCTACTACATACTTACTTACTCAATTAAATAAACAATATTAGCAAGTACCAACATTGCAAACTCAAGCCTAAGTTGGTAGGTAAAGACAAAGTATTGGCCAGGAACACGGTACATAGGCCCTAAGGGCCAAAGCACACACGCTACTTTTTGCATCGGCGATCGGCGATTCAGCTGCTTTTTAGAAGCTAAATGCAGCGACCAAGCATTCCACACCGCACATTTAAAAACGCCAAACGCGGCGATTCAGTCGCTTTTCGGAAGCTCGATACAGCGGCTGAACGCTACACTCCGCACACATTCGGATGCCGGTCGCAGCGATTTGGCATTTGCGCCAGCATCGGAGCAGTCGCTAAAACGCGCGATTCCGATACCACGTCCGAACGCAGAGAGTCGCCAAAACGCGATGCAGTATCGGAGCAGTTGCTAAAACGCGCGATTCCGATACAGCGTCCGAACGCAGAGAGTCGCCAAAACGCGATGCAGCATCGATACAGCCGCAAAATCGCCGATCGCCGATGCAAAAAGTAGCGTGTGTGCTTTGGCTCTAATATTTAAAAAAAGAACACTGAATTTCTTCATATTCTACACATAGGTATTATTCAGCCTTATTACAAAACAAGGTTTAGGTATCTTTAGATAGATCGAATTTCAAAAATGGCTCGAACGAGCCATTTTTAAATTTCGAACTAAGTATAATCTGAAAAAGTTAAAAGTTCTTATTACAAAAAACTGAAGTTAAACCCGAGTCTACGTTGTCAATTTTGCATTAAGAACTTTACGTCTGTTGGAATAAAGTTTAAAATACAATAACTGACTCGAAGGTTCATGGTAGGTCTAAAGGAGGAAAGGATTAAGTTTAAGCTGTGTTAAATAAGTTTATTTATAACCAAAAGTCCACACTAGATACAGGACATAACATTATTCCAAAAATATAGACCACAAAGCAACATAAACCCACATAACATAAAAATCTTTCTCATTTTAATACATCCCCGTCCGTCAGCTATTCGTTCAGCAATACCATTCGTTCAGTAATATCATTCGTTCAGTAATATCATTCAACTGAGCGACTGCTCGTGGCATGCAATTTACTTCAACTCTTTCTTTTATATTTTATATTGTTGTTCATAGATGTAGGTAAGAATTTATTTTGTTATATTGTTCCAATAGGTAATCTTTATCCATTGTTTCTTTCTTTATTACCTTTTTAATGTAGGTACCTAAAGTAAATGCAATATCAATGCAACGACTAGAATCTATCTGTACAGGGTGAAATTAAATTCATGGGCATCCTTTTAAGGGGTCATTGTACTCATCATTATGAACAACTTTTACTAGGTATGGGACTAAACCTAAAATCGCGAAAAAAAAAATCAGCTGTTCCTTGCATTTATGTTCACATAACTCGACAAAATGTAGGGAAGAGCTGATTTTTTTTTTCGCTATTTCAGGTTTGGCCCCATAGTAAAAGTTGTTCATAATGATGACTACAATTACATGACCCCTTAAAAGGATGCCCATGAATTCAATTTCACCCTGTATAAAACGTGCGCACACGAATCAAGGTGCTGACTTGCTGAGTGACTGAGCCAGATTTTACCAGGAAAAATTGGCAATAATATGTCGTAGTGTGCGAAATCATATTTGATTAATATTCTGGAAAATCTTGCATAAATTACAATATTATTGTGCGTGCGGCTAGCCTAGGTATAGGTAATATTTTCTGTACTTAAGGTGAATGCGTAGTTGTAGCCCGCGAAATTCAATTTTTCTTACGTTTTTTGCAATTTTCAGGTCAGTGTCAGGTTGTATCTTGATCAAAATATGATTCGCGACAATAACAGGTACGTATTTACAGAATTATAATAATTAGAATCATTAATACATCTTCCTAAGTTAGATTTCTACCGTTAAGAACAAATCTCGTATGGAAAAGTGTTGGTGGTAGAAATCTAACTTAAACAGATGTATTAATGATTCTGATGATTATAATTCTGTGAATACGTACCTGTTATAGTCGCGAATCAAATTTTCATCAAGATACAACCTGACACTGACCTGAAAATTGCAAAAAACGTAAGAAAAATTGAATTTCGCGGGCTACAACTACCCATTCGCCTTAAGTCGGCCAAAAGATGTAGAAATATGGTGGGTGTTTGAGAGGTTTGCTGACATGATATCTATGGTAAAATACATTATTTTTTTTTTAAATTGCGCAGTTGCATGTTTATGGCGCCACTTATAGGTACCTAGGTAAATATACAGGGTGAAATTGAATTCATGGGCATCCTTTTAAGGGGTCATTGTAATCATCATTTTGAACAACTTTTACTATGGGACCAAACCTGAAATCGTGAAAAAAAATCAGCTCTTCCCTACATTTTGACGAGTTATGTGAACATAAATGGAAGGAACAGCTGATTTTTTTTTCGCGATATAGGTTTAGTCCCATAGTAAAAGTTGTTCATAATGATGATTACAATGACCCTTTAAAAGGATGCCCATGAATTCAATTTCACCCTGTATAACTCATTTATTAAGTACTTACTTTGAAAAAATCCTCATTTTTTGAAGTCGGTTAAAAATGACTTTCCCTAGCCGTCGGGTTGTTTGATAACCCATGTTAACCTCAAAAACCTCTTTCGAACAAAAAAAGAATTTTGCAAAGAGCTATGCGGACGAACATTTACATAAAAAAAAAAAAACAAAATCTGTTCAGCCGTTTGGGAGCTACGATGGCACAGACAGACACACAGATACCTACCTACACACGTCAAATTTATAAAATCCCTCTGTTTTTTTCGGGGGTTAAAAAATATATAGGTAGGTACCTATAAATATCCAAATTGAGAACCTCCTCTTTATTTGAAGTCCGTTAAAAAGTAAAACTAGGTAGGTAATCATTTTAATTTGCCTCTCGATTAGGTATCTACTACATACTCATTCTTCCTTAAAGAAAATGACGGCGCGCCATTTTTAGGGTTCCGTAGCCAAATGGCTAAAAACGGAACCCTTATGGATTCGTCATGTCTGTCTGTCTGTCTGTCTGTCTGTCCGTCCGTCCGTATGTCACAGCCACTTTTTTCCGAAACTATAAGAACTATACTGTTGAAACTTGGTAAGTAGATGTATTCTGTGAACCGCAGTAAGATTTTCACACGAAAATAGAAAAAAAACAATAAATTTTGGGGTTCCCCATACTTACAACTGAAACTCCAAAAATGTTTTTTCATCAAACCTGTACGTGTGGGGTATCTATGGATAGGTCTTCAAAAATGATATTGAGGTTTCTAATATCATTTTTTTCTGAACTGAATAGTTTGCGCGAGAGACACTTCCAAAGTGGTAAAATGTGTGTCCCCCCCCCTCTAACTTCTAAAATAAGAGAATGATAAAATTAAAAAAATATATTTAATGTACATTACCATGTAAACTTCCACCGAAAATTGGTTTGAACGAGATCTAGTAAGTAGTTTTTTTTTAATACGTCATAAATCGAAAACCGCAATTTACCTTTCACAAAGTTACAATGAACTACAAGAACTTTTATATTATGTTACTTGCTGCTACGGAACCCTTCATGGGCGAGTCCGACTCGCACTTGGCCGGTTTTTTTCATTCACAAAATAAACATCAAAGTTACAACAACATCGTAATCTTTTAATCCCTTTATAATTAAAAAAACAACAAGCTAACATCAAATACCTTCGCACGAACAAAAAATAAAAGGCTTGAATAATATACAACCCGCGAGGAATTCTCAGCACATTCCAAATGTCTGGCTCCTTGAGACAATACACCCACTCCCGCGGAACAGCAATATAGAAATCGTCTAAGTTAGAACGAGACGGCAGCATTACTACAACGACGTCTTAAAACCCGCTTCTATTGGCCGATTTGTATCGAATAAAAGTGTGAAAGCTCCGCTATTGGTGGGTTATATTATTTTTTTACTCGCGTTCGGATATTCGTACCAGGGCCTTTTTTACGATATCTGAATTTTATGAGGTACTTGTGAACAGAGATTGCGGTGTGTATCCGAATATCCGAATGGTTTAGTAGGATTTAGAAGGTTTGCTGGTTATTTACAAATAAACGTTTGATTTATTTACTAAATGCTGTATGGATAGGTTCTGGGGCAAGTTGGATTATTTCGGCGTAGGTCGTTTTTTATTAGATCTTGTATAAACTTGGCTAGGGGTTGGGGTTTGTGGTTTAGTCGACTCTTCACGTGACCAGGGGGCTGGCCTATTTCTTGACCAAATAATTAGCATTGCCATACAACGTGGCAATGCTGCCAGCCTTTTGGGCACTGTTCCTGTTGACAGCGATGCGGACGAACTCTTTGATGCCCTATAATGATTGTTTATTTTTCATATAATTGTACATATTATTATAGTTTATATGTTAGCTTATATTATGTAAATTTTTAGTAATTCAACAAAGAGAAATAAATTTTTGAAATAGGTATAATATGATAAGTACTTGTAGGCACATACTGCCTTGGTGTTGTAAAAACTTGTTTTACTTTTTTTCATCCTGTTAATTTCAATGGGATTTAATTTAAGAATCATATTCATGATCCTTCAGCCCCCTTATTCACAAAGACTCAATATGCTTCCGTATCGTATCGAACATTAATCATTGTTATCGTAGGAGTCTTCTCAATGCTGTTTACAAGTCCAAAACCCGAAAATTTTGTCAGTTTAAATCAAATAGACGCCCGCTATTCTTCCAACAGCTATTTGCTGTTGAGGGGAAATCAAATCAGGTTATCGAAATGTCAGGTTTTCGATACGATAGCCTGTCGTATGGTTGTGAATCAGGGCTCTGGTATCGTATTACCCAGTAACTGGGTGTTGGAGGTCAGATAGGCAGTCGCTCTATGTACCTAAAATAGTGGTATTCAGCTACATCCGGGCACAATGTTTTGCGCGAACACGATACGCCTTGTTAAGACTGGTTGTCAGACTTTCAGGCTTCTGATGATCAGTGACGATTGAAAATCGCCTGCCGACTGCCTGTCTAAGTCAATTATAGGTATAGAATACCAACTTTAAACCTTGGACCAAGGACCGACGGCGATTATTTCTATTCAGATCAAAATACACTAAACCCGCCGCGCCGTCGCGTCGGGTCAATATCCCGTCGGCAAAACTAAATAGTATTTTATAGAATTTTTTTTATGAATCGTCATATAAACCAAACACAAACGGAATACTTTGCCATCACTCACTGCATGACATATCGGAATTAAAAAATCGGCAATTAAAACCGAGTACATCCCGAGGACAGCCGAACACATCCGAATGTAACGCGGTGTTGGTAACAGTGTCGCGAGTTCAATGGTTTTTTCCCTATCTCAGAAAATGCCAAACGCGCCTTATGAAGTTTTCACTTCAAATAAACAATTACCTAGCCTTTTCCCAACTAAGTTGGGGTCGGCTTGCAGTCTAACAGGATACAGCCGAATTAAAGCATTTTACGTGGAGCGACTGCCTATCTGACCTCCACAACTCAGTTACTGGGTAACACGATACCCCTTGGTAAGACTGTTTTTTAACCGACTTCAAAAAAAGGAGGAGGTTATCAATTCGACTGTATTTTTTTTTTTTTTTTTTTTTTATGTTTGTTACCTCATAACTTGCGACTGGGTGAACCGATTTTCATGATTCTTTTTTTATTTGAAAGCTGGTGCTTCCCGTGTGGTCCCATTGTCACCATTTCAATATCTGATGATGGGATCTTAGAGAAATCGAGGGCAACCCTCAAATTTTATAGGCTCACTTATTGTTTTTCGCATGTTTTATGAAGTATCTTGTGTATTTGCGTATGGTTGTCACCATCTCAGGTAGCTGGGCTGATGATGGAAGGTACAACTCCTTAACAGTAAGAAGTTACTCGAACAGGAAAGGACTGTTTTAGTAAATTGTTTTGATGTTTGATAGGGCATTTGCCACATTTGGTCTCATGATCATCAAGTCATGATCTGATGCTGCAGTCAGGATAGTCTGCAGAGTACCTAACTCCTCGACAACTAACAGCAGATATATCGTGTTTAGGCTCATTGAAAAGGGCTCGATGTGTGGATAAACGTACTGTTAATGAGGAACACCGAAGTACATAAAGACCTGATGCTGAAGCCAGGAGCATCAGAAAAAGTACCAACCTTGAAATTACAGCACCGTAGTCGTGTTTGGGCTCATTTTAAACAGGACTAAATTTTAAGTTCAATGTAATGTTGACATAAGTCTGGCCTGATGCTGCAGCCAGGATTATCAGCATCTAGTCTAAAAGCATCAGGTCAAGATTTGGTGATGGGATCCTGGAGAAATCGAAGGAACTCTTCAAATATTATAGGCACACCTATAGCGATTTGGGTATTTTTTATAGTAACTCGTGCATTTGCTCTCGGAAAGCACTATTTGGTGAAGTGGAACTGATGATGAAGACCACAGATGGCCATCGGAAGTACTCAATAATATCTAAGTATTTCACGGGTTGCGATTCGATTACTTTAATATGGTTGCTAAGCAATTTATGCTCGTCACAATGTGAATGGTGATATGGAGCTGATGGTGGACCTGGAGAACTCCTCAACAATTAACTTCCCTGCATCGGGAAAAGCAATATTTTGTTTGTAAAAGGCGATAATCACTAGGCTATTGTAACTTAGATAAATTATAAGCAGACCCACTAAAAAGCGTGAAATAAAAACTTTTTAAGAAAAAAAAAACCGACTTCCAAAAAAACACTACAAAGTGAAAAATAACTTTATTTCGGAAGTCGGTGGCAAAAAACTAAAATACAGATCCAAAGACACCGACTTCCGAAATAAAGTTATTTTTCACTTTGTAGTGTTTTTTTGGAAGTCGGTTTTTTTTTTCTTAAAAAGTTTTTTTTTATAGTAATGGCTCCATCGTTTTAACGATGATTCTGCCAATGTACTTATGTATGTTTTTCAAAATGTGTACAAATAAATAAATTTATTATTATTATTTCATTATAATACATATAAATTATATTTTTAAATATTGGAATATAAAAAAATATATAAAAACATTTAAAAATATAAAAAATAGTAGCCCACCGGTATCGGGAACAGGGTCCAAGCTACCGGCGGTCAGGGTTATTATTATTAATTATTATGTCAAGGTTAAGGGAAACAAAGTGTATTCGTTGAGGTTGACCGGTTAATACTGTCTTTAGTATGGTTTATTTACAACTGGAACTGTTTGAGTAGCCTTTACCTATGAGTTGCTATGTTATTTAATAATATAATTTTTTAAGTGATTTAATTAATGCGGACTTAACGAGTGTTAAGAGGAATATCCCATGATATTAATAAGTCGGGGAAAATTTGGTGGGAGAATATCATACAGCGGGACTAAAAGATTACGACAAGACAAAAATGTGTTCAAGAGTAACCCTCTTCTCTAGACCACACTCGCAAAGGGAATGATTCCGAATACGTAGTTTAGTCAAAAACATTGGAGAGCAAACATGACCTAGTCTGATAAGACTGGTTGGCCATCAGACTACCCGTAACGACTGTCAAAGATCTACGAATGACAGCCGAGACCAAAGGTTTCGTAAACTAACCTCTAAGCTAAAAATACTCACAAATGCCAACACTTGCGAAATGTCTTCATAATCTCACGAAAAATCTCGACGGTTGGTCATCATTAAATAAATTTCAACGACGTTTCCCCCTCTCCACAGGGTGTTAGTGAATAGACCCGGCAGGGACTGAATATTTTATAAGATTATCGTTTGAGTTTTCTAAGTGACCAAAGTTTTTGTTGAATAGGTATTGAAGTAGGTATTTTTATAAAAGCTTTGGTTTTATGAACCCCCATATTTACGTTGATTTAAAAGATAAAGAGAGAGCAGTGTTGGCCCGGTGGTAACGGCCGCGACGTACGACTTGTAGGTCGTAGGTTCGAACCTGATAGGCGCTTTGCTTTGTGTAAATTATTTCATCACCACTGCTCTCAAAAAAACATCGTGGGGAATCCGGCATGTTCTAGAATCAAAAATTCGGAAACATTTGACATCTACCAACTCGCACTGGGCCCGCGTGGTGGATTAGGACCCACTCCCTCTCACTGAAGGGGTCTGTGTCCCAGCAGTGTGAACATTAGGCTGATTATTTATTTAATAAATAAATAAATTATGAGGGATAAACCAGCTAGAACAACCAACAAGACCCCAATAACTCTTTTTCCTAACACCCAAAAAAACAATCAATAATCCACTATGTTCCAAATAAAAAAAAGACGGGTTGCACTCCGGGAGTGCCGGCAGAAGTGAAAACTTGAATATTAACGTTGAAATAAATCAATTATTAATCGAATTAATATACTTACCTCATTTTTTTCACTATTTCTGCGTCACTTTTTTCATTAATAGATGCACTTTGTTCAATTTCCATATTTTAAACACTTTATATACACGAATTTTACGAATACACACCAGTGTGGCTACTACACAGACGGTCGAGCCATCAGCTGTCCATCCATCCATCCATCCATCCGTCCACATCCACATCCACAGTTCACTTCGGTTGGCGCCGCCTTAGAAAGAGAGGGGGATACTTAGTAGTTAGGAGTAGTAGTTCTCCCCTGTGTAGTCTCTCCTGACGGTCACGTGTCCTGACGCGATGTCCTGGCGCGAGTTTAACATTTTTTACCCATTACAAAAAAGTGTGCAACGCCGCTAAAGAAGTTTTCACTTCAAAAATAATCTTAACACAATACCCGTCCACCTCTATCCGTTCCGAACGCAAATATCCGCCCGGCCAACAATTATTTAATGTCAGACGCAAGCAGCGCGCAGCGCCCAAGATTGCGGATACGATACTCCCGGTGGGCGCGTACCTTTATTTATGTAGGGTTTAGTTCGAGTATTTTTGTGTTTAGTTTAGTTGATATGGTCGTGGAAAGGGGGCTAAAATTGTCGATGTGAAATTTTATACAGAACTAGCTGCGCCCCGCGGTTTCGCCCGAATAAGTCTCGATCCCGTGGGAATATCGGGATAAAAAGTATCCTAAGTCCTTTCCCGGGACTCAAAATATCTTTATACCAAATTTCATCTAAATCGGTTCAGTGGTTTAGGCGTGAAAAGGTTAACATACAGACAGACAGAGTTACTTTCGAATTTATAATATTAGTATGGATGTAAAAAGACACATCACCATAGCCGTCAATTACGCACTCTGTAGGTACAGACGTCAGCACATCAACCTACTACAATCTGTCAAATTTCTTTAACCGATTTTCAACTTTATCACCAAAGCATAAGGTTCAAAGTTGATTGGGAAAATGTGACAGTTTCGGGTAGGTCGATGTGCTGGCGTCTGTACATCAAATTAAGTAACATTGCACAAAAATAATTGATGAGAAACGACTTTTATTTTTAGTGTGAAGGTGTTTGCGGTAGTGCGCAATGTAACGCACGCAAAACATTGTGCTTATGGGTGCATGCAACTGTACAGGGGTCGTGGAGGTATTAAAAGTTGCGTTATAACATTAAAAACTTGTTTTCGTCAAAAAAAAAAACTCCAGTAACAGTTGGAATTTTCACTTTCAATATCTCCATAACCAGAAGATTCCCAGGTATAGCCTAGAATGAATGAATTGCACTGATCCCAGCATGGTTAAGCCAGACTCGATTAATCGAATGAACCCCAAGCTTCGCACTAGCTCCTGTAGCCTCATGTTCATGGTGCTACAGCGACCATTGCATATCAAGGAATAGACCGGGGGGCGCGGTAATGGTAGGGAAGACGTGCCCGAAGGATAGGTAAGGATTTAAGAGCCTACCGGATATGCATCCTAGAGCAAGCATTGGACTAGTGGAGAGATGGGTAAATATATCTATGGATACGACCTTGCCGCCAGGTTGGTTAAGGTCGAGCTTCATCGTTGAGTCTTTTGGCGGGGTTCTACTGCTTTCTCGGTTCTTTTGTATGTCGTTGCTCTGCTGTGTTGTGTTAGATGTTGCTGTTTTCAATGTCATCGTCGGAGGTTTCGCTAAGTCTAGTACAAAAAAAAAATACAATGACGGGGAGTAGAAGTGACTCTCGTCTTCATTACCTTAGTGTCTTTTTACACTCGTGATTGCGTAAAACACTTCAAATCACAATCATTTTGAAGGATATTGCTAATCCATTACTCCTTATGTTCGAAAAATGTGCCTGCTCGATTAATGAATGTTGTAGAACTGTCAAAACGAATGCCATTACTACTGTTAGCTTGTACTATTTATTCTGTGCTTGTACTATTTATTGTGTGTGTTTTATGCAACTACCCCGCTGGTACACGCTCTGCCTAAAACCAAACGACCCACTTCAAATCACCCCTATAAAAGCCAAAAAAGATTAAATCATATAACTAACCCCACAAAACCTTATAATTTAACTAAAACCTCTTCGAATCGACTAAATCCCGCCATCGTAATATCTTCTCCCGCCATCTAATCTGCGCCATTGTTAGAATTAATTAATTGTCTATGGTACAACAATAGATTATAATTTAAACGCTTTTGATGTTCTTGCTGGTTTATCTTCGTATTTAATTATAATTATGATATTATTTTGTGTTAAAAACAATATGGTTTTCGGTTAATTGAGTCTCATGTGGGTGTATATTGGATAATGTTTTAATATAATAGGTATGTAAAGGGGAGGCAAAGGTATGTTTGAGTTGTCTGACGTATGCCTAATGCCTAGGGCCCGAATAAACGTTTTCATTATCTGTGCTCATTAAATGCCAACTCCACAGAAGCAAATATGATATTAATATTTAGATGTAAGCACTTGTATCTCATTTTAAGTGAACTGTTATTTAAGTTCTTATGAGTAATACATTCTCTTTAAATATACCAACCAGCAACGGGCCCGCGGTGGATTACGGCCCACTCCCTCTCACAGAGAGGAGGCCTGTGTCCCAGCAGAGTTTTTCGAGGCGTGGAGGGGTGTCGATATATAATGGATGGTCACCCATCCACGATCTGTCCGCAGCAAGCGTAGCTTACCCTTTGATCGACCTGTGCGGCTATTGTGATTTAGCCACAAGCCACTCCTAATGCTGCTCTCAAAACGGTGAAGGAAAACATCGTGAGGAAACTGGCATGTCCTAGAACCAAAAATTCGAAGACGTGACATCTACCAACACGCACTGGGCAGGCGTGGTGGACTATGCCCACTCCCTCTCATAGAGAGGAGGCCTGTGTCCCAGCAGTGGGAACATTATAGGCTGATGATGCCACTCCTAGTCCAAACTGCCTAAAACGTGGGTAACAAAATGCTTCAACCTCGTAAACGGTGGACCTCGTTTAATATGCCAAAGATTGGCTATGATCTGACCAAGATTATGTCTGGACTTTAAAAGAGACTGCGACCTCTGAGTTTGTTTCGGCCTTTCTTCTCAGAGTAGTCAGATAGGAAACGCCGACCTCATCTAGTCTTAAAAATATGATTGACTTGTAAAAGTGTTTGTGCAAACCTACTTACAGAAACGCGACAAAGCCGCCAATCTTTTAGGTACAGACGCCAGCACATCAACCTACTACAATCTGTCAAATTTCTTTAATAGATTTTCAACTTTATCACTGAATCATAAGGTTCAAAGTTGATTGGGAAAATCTGACAGTTTCGGGTAGGTTGATGTGCTGGCGTCTGTACATTACCTGCAGTCGACAGCGACGCGGAGGAATATTTCGACTCAATATTTTAGTTTTTTTATAGTTTTAGTTAGGTTAGGATATTATATTTTTATTTTAATAGTTTGTGAGCTGGACTCCTTTGTTAAAGATTGGTCCTTGGCAGCTCTGGACAGAGAGGTGGAAAGGGAGTAGGTAGGCCTTTGCCCAGCAATGGGACATAAACCTCTCACACGTTTGCCCACGTACAGTCACGTCTAAAAGTATGTATACACTTGACAATTTTTAATTACGATTTTTTCGTGAAATAACGAATGCAACGTTGAAATACGACACTCAACATAAACCTATGGGTTCGAAAATACTATTTTCGTAATAACATAAAATTTCATTCAAAAATAAATGAGAAAATCGCCTTTGAATAAAGCCAAGTGTATATGTTACCGGCCAAACCCGATTTCAGGACAAACTAGTTTAGCCTAGGCTAAACTAGTTCTTCCTATACGCGATAGGGGGTGCCCTTCGCTCGCCCTTGGATCTTATGTCGACGGAACTAGTTTAGCCTAGGCTAAACTAGTTTGTCCTGAAATCGGGTTTGGCCGGTAACATATACATACTTTTAGACGTGACTGTACCTGTCGAAACACCCCACGCGTTGGAGCAGTTGAATGGGCGCCGTAAAGTCATTGTTTTAACAATGACAATAGCACAATGACACTGTTGTGTACACTTGGTGTACCGTTGACGTTTCGAGCACTTTCTCTTATGTACACTTGACGCTTGAGGGGTTAGCGGCTAAAAATAAAACAAGCAATAATAATAATTAATAGTTTGTAGTTTATTTAGTAAACTACTTATTAGATACTTGTTCAAAATGTATGGTAAAATTGGAATAGTCTAGTTTTGTTTGTAAAAAGTTATTAGTAACTAAATAAACTTACGGAAATAAAATCACTCATCATTGATTCGGCCATATTGATAATCAAACCGTATAATAGCTAGGTACCTATACCCAATGAATCTGATTTTCATTCTCGGACAGCGCCATATCTGAAATATTCATATTTCGAATGAATATTCAAACTGCTCTGTGTTTACATTCACGGCGTTCCAATTTCAAATATTTGCATTTATTTATTTATGGATACGGGACCTTTTTGTTCGGACTTTTTGCCGCGTTCTGTTTGCAAAAACATTATTTTTACGGCGTCTCATCTATCTGTCCTTCTCTAACTTATGATAAAAAATCTTCTATCTCTTTTACACTGGTCGAATTTTGCTTTTGAATTTGAATTCTATTCTAACATAGTTTCGCTCTATCCTTTTCTTTCTACAAAGAGCTAAATCTGTCTGTCTCTTTTCCTATTTGACTTTTTGATTGACACATGTCATGTTTGTTAAATTTTTACTATTCAAATTAAACTGTATAGTCATTTAAATGATTGTAAACATTGTTGCTAACCCTTTGCAAATATGACTTATAGGCAAATATTGTGGTTGTAATAAATACAATGGTTTAATAATAAAAATAGTACAACTATATTTCAGCTGTGCATACCATAGACATAAACCATAAACTAATTTTTCCACGATCAATAGGATTGACAAACTCTTGAATGCATCGTAATTCCACGGCCTTATTCAGTATCGCAATTGCTATGACTTTCAATGTGGCAATTTCATTTACTTCAAGCTAATCGAACCATTTGATTGTTGAGTGGCAGTGTTCACTAGAAAATTACGACTTTCGAAATCTTACTTTCTTATCCCAGATGTTACTGAAACTATTTTTACAAGAAAGCCAGGGAAAGGTGGCCTTTTAAAGGCCCGTCCTAGTATCGTACGAGTATGCATGGCATATGTATGCATTTTGGGTCTTTTAAAAGGCCCGTCACAAAATCTGGGTTATTCTAGATTTTTAAGGCCCGTCACAGAATCTGGGTTTGGGTCTTTTAAAAGGCCCGTCACAGAATCTGGGTTATTCTAGATTTTTGGGTCTTTTAAATGGCCCGTCACAGAATCTGGGTTATTCTAGATTTTTTGGATCTTTTAAAAGGCCCATCACAGAATCTGGGTTATTCTAGATTTTTTGGGTCTTTTAAAAGGCCCGTCGAAGAATCTGGGTTATTCTAGATTTTTTTACATCGTTTTCTATTAATACAGCCTCAACAACCGTAGTCGAAGCTCTAAAGCGAATAGTCTATCCGACCTCAGTGGTGGAAGGCGTCAAGTCAGACATAAACTTTATTTAATGGTGGCAATCCAATGGCATCACCACAATGCCAAGTCCAAAGGCCACTTTGTTTAATAACTTTATTTTTTAAATATTAATATAATATTTTATTTTTGGTGAAGGGCGGGCGTTTTAGGGGACTGTCTTTTGTAATTGACGTTCGAAAAGTGCTGATTCTCAGCCTAGTTTGAATAAATGACTTTTGATTTTGAATGAAAGCTTGAATTGAAAACTTTTATTTTTACTAAATAGCTTTGAGAGCTCCCACTTAATTGTTAATTAATCTACTAAGATGATGTAGGAGTTCAATTTAAAAGTTTGTTATAAAAAAGTTTGTTAATCATAACTTCTAATAAACTATAATTCCTGCCCCTACTTCGTTTATGTCAGTTTCACGCGTTACATCTCTATTCCGTATAAATTGTAATAAAAGTGAATATGTCAAAAAGTAATTAATACTTAGCCGGCGAACCCCTGTCTCTTGTAGTGTTGTCGGAGGGGTCGATGAATTTTTATCGATACTTTTATTACTTTCATCGTTTGTGACAGTACTGTTAAAGCTAGGCGCGTGTACCGTATCGGGTCGTTTAAATGTTATTTATTTATTTGTATCTCCAACAGAGGCTACACAATTACATGCATAGAAGAGGGACGAATACAAGTGTGCGCTTCCAATTATAGGAGCCCTCATCATTTACTTATAATCTAGGTATAGTAAGTTCGAGAAGGTAAAAATATTAAAATAAATCTTAATACATAACATGAAAAAGTGAACGATACATTTTCATGTCAAGCGATTTGTTTGGCTGTTCCTAGTTTGATCAACCAGTCACATCAGTTATTATGAGATTTGACAGCGTGTTAGTCAACTTTTTTATTTAAATCCAAGTATAGGTGTATCATAAGATTAACAGTAGGTAATGCCCGTTTCATTAACATTAGGCAGCACTTAAAAGTAATGCGTAAGCAAAAACACAGTTTGATTTTGAACGCTAGGCTCAGCGCTGATAGTTGATAATCCAACGTGCAATAATATTGCATTTAGGTATCCCTTAGTGTTATTAAAAACAGGCATAACTTCCATTAATACTTAAATTTTTTCCCTACTATTTCCTAATTTTTTGAATTCCTAATTTTATTTCGCGTCGCAGCGTCTACCTTCTGCAATTACATAACTCTTTCAATCTCAAAACAAAAAAAAAACGCTTCTATCGATAAAATCACTCCTTTCTCCCCACATCCCTACTCGCAAAAGGGCCGGCGTCATCTGCTAGCGGCATATTGTCGCCACCCTTCACGCCAGGGTCTGTGGGACCCGTCTGCGGAGGGGAGGGGGGGAGGGTCAGTAGATTACAGAGATCTTTTGCTTCTCAGCTTCCTGGTGCCGTGGGGTTGAGGGTTTGCGTTATCATTGCGAAGGATTAAGAGATTTTAACGGGTGTACAAACGCCGAGATTCCGATAGTCACTTGTTTTTCCAGTCAGTGTCTTTTTTTTTTGTACTGGACTACTGGACCATACCTGGGAACGTTCTGGTTATGGAGATATTAAAGGTCAAAGTTTAAACAATTTTTTTTGACTTTTTTTTTACGAAAATAAATTTTAAATTTATTTATTTATTTTAGTACATGGAGGACTCACAGCTAATAAAAACAAACAAAAAAGGAAACTATAGTCACCCGGAAGCCAATTACAAATCCTCACGTAGTTTTATAATAGTTATTTATGGTGTGAGCACAAAAGCAATAAAAACACCGCCTAAATTAAAGTAAGAAGTAATATAAATAATAAAATAACAAAAACAAATAATATAACCTACCACTACTTGAAAAATTTGAGGCTTAAGCACCTTCTGGCCGAATTAACACTAATTGTGAATGGATCAAAATCATATTCCTTGCATACATCATTGAAATGTCTGCTTGCGCGCACAATGTTCTGCCTATAATTCGAGGATGTGTGAGGTACACGTATGGGTAGATTAAAACGAAGTGCTTTACTTGGCACATAAAAATAAAATTTTGACAATAACTCAGGGTTATCAATATTGTTATTGAGGATTTTTAACATGAATAAACAGTCTGCAATTTTAGGTCGAAAAGAAACGAAATATTAAAACTTAAGTTTAAATACTCCATAAATACATCCATAATCACAATGTTTTGCGCACTATCGTAAACCACGAATAAAAGCCGTTGCTGCAATTATTTTTGCACAAAGATACCTCAGTTTGATGTACAGAATGCGTAGATAACGACTTCATGATGGGTCAAAGAATGCATGTTTTAAATTCAAGACCGTTAGTTCATTGTCAGTTTAAATTGATAGCGTATCGAGTTAAACTTCACTTAGACCGTAATAAGACCATGAAAATCAACAATCATTATACCCAGCAGCATCTGTTACATTATTCCCATTTTTCGATAAAAGATTGTCAAGATTTTTAACGATTCAATCTGACACAATGAAAATTGGCGCGCATAAAAAAAAACATCGCCATATTTAAAAGTTTGACAAATGATTCGATATTTGAATCGGGCGCGAACATCGATCAGTTTGATTGGTTACGGGCAATCGGCGGGCGCCATTTGTCATTTCGTAAAAGAAAATTGTTTTTGAAAAAAATGTGATACGATTTTTTTAAGGTTTATTTTTACGGTGATCTGGCAAATTGATTTTGGCGTTTCATTTGGGAATAAAGATAGTCATCTATCAACTGCTAATTATCTCAAGAAGACAGCAGTTTTTTGAGGATATTGTGTACAATTTATCGTATTGAAAGAACCGGAACATTGCCCTTGTCATGCTGGTAGTAAATCGCAAGACAACTCTCTTTTAACTTCAAAGGCAACTGAGATAATTTGTGTGTGTGTGTGTGTGTGATCTATGCTTGCTCGTTCGCTGTGTGACAAGAGGGCTTTGCACTAAAGCATAAGCAGCCTATAATGTTCCCATTGCTGAGACAGGCCTCCTCTCTTCGAGTGGGAGTGGGCTGTAATCTGCCACGCGGGCCCAGTGCGGGTTGGTAGATGTCACATGTCTTCGAATTTTTGGTTCTAGGACATGCCGGTTTCCTCACGATGTTTTCGTTCACCGTTTTGAGAGCAGTGGTGATGAAATAATTTACTCAAATTTGCGCGCCTGACTGCGTTCGAACCTACGACCTACTACAATTCGTAAGTCGTGGCTGTTACTACTGATCTCTGCACTGCAGTAGGACTTAGAATATTACAAAGATACGTTTCCCTAAAAAATAACTCTGGCTGGTATTATTTCTTAACAAGTATTTTTTTAAAGATTAACAGTTTTATGACGTCACGTAATACACTACAAATGTACAGACGCCAGCACATCAACCTACCCGAATCTGTCACATTTTCCCAATCAACTTTGAACCTTATAATTTAGTGATAAAGTTGAAAATCGATTAAAGAAATTTGACAGATTGTTGTAGGTTGATGTGCTGGCGTCTGTACACAACATTGATTGCGTTCGATTTGTAATCGCGTGGATACGTGTCTTTTGGCACAAAGGCGACGGATATTATTGAATTGTTAAAATTAAAGCGAGTTGAGAGTGTGCTACGCTACGCTATTAGGCTGTTTTTAGGTACGCGCGGCTACACATCAAGCTATACGTAACCAGTAAGCTGACTTCTGATTGTACAGACGCCAGCATATCAACCTACTACAATCTATCAAATTTCTTTAATAGATTTTCAACTTTATCACTAAAGTATAAGGTTCAAAGTTGTTTGGGAAAACTTGACAGTTTCGGGTAGGTTGATGTGCTGGCGTCAAAAAACCTATACAATGCAAGGTCAGCTAAAACTGGAAATGTAGGTAAGTATAGCTTGAAGTGTCGCCATGTATACCTATTACATTTTTTTTAACATAACGCTACTTATGAAGAAGCTGTTGGATTAAAATATATATGTACTAGCTGCGCACCGCGGTTTCACCCGCATAAGTGTCGACCCCGTGGGAATGTCGGGATAAAAACTATCCTATGTCCTTCCCCGGGACTCAAACTTTCTCTATACCAAATTTCATCTAAATCGGTTCAGTGGTTTAGGCGTGAAAAGGTAACATACAGACAGACAGACAGAGTTACTTTCGAATTTATAATATTAGTATGGATTTATCTGTCTACTCACGAAGCAAGAATGACATTTCAATGTTTTTAATAAAATAGTCGTACCTAATAACCGTATCTCACGCCTACACGTCATCACTCGAATGATGGATTGTTTTTTTTTTATTCTTTTGTTGAAAATATGACATATTCATTTTTATTGTCGTACTAGCGACCATCATTGTGGCGACTGGATTGTATTCGCAATGAATGAGATCGAATGAGTTCGATTGACATCATAGACAAATGACAATCTCTCGGTTCCGGCTGTCATTCTTAGATCTTTGACAGTCGTTACGGGTCGTCAGAAGCCCGAAAGTCTGACAACCAGTCTTACCGAACGGTATCGTATTACCTATAGGCAGTCGTAGGCAGTCGCTCCATATAAAATTCTGCTGTAATCTCCAATTGCTTTCGACGACATATTGGTTATAAATCATTAGACTTTTTGACATTTTGTTGACATGTTTTTTAGTCAAAGTTTTTAATTTATTTTTTGAAAAAATGTTGCAAGAATCATAGCTAAAAGTGTTTCTAAGGGCTGATTTTTCCAACGCTAGATAATTTTATCGGAGTAATACAGGGTGTTACAGAAAGGGTATATCAATACAAACGGGTTGAAGAGTGTATCTGGTCTAGAATCTCTGTACAAAATTTCAGCTCAAAAGCATTCACTTTGAAAATGCTTAATATTTTTTTATTTCGACATCACGGCGCTGCACTGGCGCGCGGCGGCGTGATGTGCGTGTACTAGGCGCACAGACACACTACAGATAATGGATAATGACCCTCGTAGTGCGGTGACACGTTTGTTATGATTTCAATTTAATAAACTATCGAAATAAAAAAATATTAAGCATTTTCAAAGTTACTGCTTTTGAGCTGAAATTTTGTACAGAGATTCTAGACCAAATACACTCTTCAACCCGTTTGTATTGATATACCCTTTCTGTAACACCCTGTATTTTTGAATTTTTGACAGTTCTTCCTTCCATACAAAAACTGTCAGACGTCAATTTTATTCCACGAATAAAAGTTATTGTCGATTGAAAAATCAACCCTAAATATTATATTCCCAGTAGCAACTCAAATGAAAATTGTGTTTAATTTCAATAATTATGGTACCTAATTCATTATGAATATTTTTATCAACTTTGAAGCTATAAATTGCGACAATATTTTTATTAAAATTAATAAACTAAATAATTAGGTATTCAAAAATAAAAATTGGTAAAATATGTACAGTATAGGTACTCACACTATCACACTAATATTATAAAGGCGAAAGTTTGTGAGTGTGTGTGTGTGTGTGTGTGTGTGTGTTTATATGTTTGTTACTTCTTCACGCCTAAACCACTGAACCGATTTAGATGAAATTTGGTATAGAGATAGTTTGAGTCCCGGAAAAGGACATAGGATAGTTTTTATCCAGATATTTCCACGGGATCGCCATTTACGCGGGTAAAACCGCGGGGCGCAGCTACTATAAAATAATAATCTTAGAAATAATGTAGGTACCTATTACAAAGTATGATGCCTGTATTAGGATAAACCTGTACCACAGGCGGCATGAGTTCTTACAAATACTATTAGGACAACTGATTTCAGCAATATTTAACATAAGTTTTATGAATAATGATATAGGTCTTAAACATCTGGACAGTTTCCATATTATTTACCGACTATGCCTACCTACTGACGGCGATATTTTAATTTTTTTATTATATTAAAACAACATAAAGGCGTAAAAATATTGCCCAGAAAAAAAAAATACGAAAATAGAATCACAACAAAAGCCGCGCGCGCGGTCAAACGTCAACTTTTTTTTTCTAAACACAACGCAGGCAAAGGAACACACCCGCACGGCCCCGCCTCCGACCATCAATAACATGCGACGTCAAACACAATGCACCGTTACTCGCTATTTATTCCATAAAACTGTTAGAATTTTTGCCGGAAAAAATATAAAACGATTTTTGCGATACAAATGAGAAATCGATTTGTTAAAAAAGTGTCCATGGTATAAAAAGTAATATTTCGCGCCCTTTTTGCTGTCAATGATGATAATTTTGACTATTATGACTTTTTTTTTCTTTTTGGCAATGGTATAAAAGTTTGTGATGCCTTTTTAATACCAATGTGGAATTGTGTAAATGAATGATTGTTATTAATATGGAATGAACATTTATGAGCAGGATTAACGCTCTGTATCGCTTAGGGTGTGAGCAGAGTTTCAAGGTCTGCGGATTTGCCGTATGCTTAATGAAACATGACTTCTATTAATGATAGTGATACCCCCTATTAATTTATTGAACCCATGCGTTTTACAAAGACGATAAGACATAAATATTATTGTCTAATACCTTTTGTATATGTAATTACTATTCAGCCCTGTACCTCGCATTGTATAGGTAGGTTTTTTGTATAGAAATTTGACAGATTGTAGTAGCTTGATGTGCTGGCCATCAAGCTACTACAATCTGTCAAATTTCTTTAATAGATTTTCAACTTTATCGCTAAAATATAAGGTTCAAAGTTGATTGGGAAAATTTGACAGTTTCGGGTAGCGTGATGTGTGGCGTTTGTACAATCTGAAGTCAATTTATACTGGTTATTGTAGCCGTGCGTACTCTACTGAGAAACTCCGTAATTATGAAATTACAAAGAAATGAAAAATAAGAAAAAAAAAGAGTAGTAAAGAGGGTGGAGTAAGGGTCTTCCCACATTTATCGACGCGGAATCGGCTAACGCCGGTCAAAAAAGCCTTTATGTCTACGTAATAAGGGTGTTACTAATACCATTCGCATCGGCTCGGCTCGGACGACGCCGATCGACGGCGAAACGAGCCGTTTACCTATTAGCTCGGCGATAAGTCGAGTAGTTTGGTGATACGCACTCGGCTTAAGCCGATTCCGCGTCGATAAATTTGGGGACACCCTAAGAAGAGAATATTCTATATTCGTTTTTAGAACCAGCAAGAAGAAAAGACAAAAGATTTACGGGTTCAAAATATAACCCAAGGTAACTAACAATTTCAGAAAAATCTAACCTACAATTTTCTTTCTACAGGTAAAAATCTGGTTCCAAAACCGCCGCATGAAATGGCGAAACTCAAAAGAGCGGGAACTCCTTGCCTCAGGTGGGTCTCGCGAACAAACCCTACCAAACAAGAACAACCCCCATCCAGATCTATCTGACGCTGAAGCTGACAAGCCTAAGCTATCACCATTATCCCCTAACAATGAAGAAACAAATGAAGACATGAAAAAAAATTACGCATCAACGTCAAGTGAATTTCGAGGTTACGAAGACAAGATGGCCGGCGGTCAGTTGTATTCCCGCGAAATTCCGTTTCAAAATATGGAGGAAGATGATTTTGACAGCGATGCTAGCGCTAGTGATGAGGAAATTAACGTGACATGACGTGTTTTTGTGGTAATTAGTTTAATTGTAAAGTAATTGGATAGTGTTTTGTATATTTTGGGTAAGATTTTTAGGTTAGGTATTCTGTCGCCGCTATTTTTTCCTATAATTGACGACAACTGCAACGTCACTCTGTCTTTATGTTTATTCGTTAAATAAACTCAAGAGCCTTTTATCCGATTCACGAGTTTTTTTTTATTCATAGCAGCTTTCTGGCTTTTGCTACTCCCTAAATTGGTATCCGAATAATTTCGTTTAAGATGAATGTGAAGTGGTAGACCGCGAAATTTAAATTTTCTTATGTTTTTTGCAGTTTGCAGATCAGTGTCAGGTTGTATCTTGATCAAAATATGATTCGCGACTTTAATAGATATGTATTTACAGAATTATAGTCATTAGAATCATTAATATATCTCTTTAAGTTAGATTTCTACCATAAACGCTTTTCCATACGAGATTTGTTCTTAACGGTAGAAATCTAACTTAGAAACATGATTCTAATGATTATAATTCTGTAAATACGTACCGGTTACAGTCGCGAATCATATTTTTGATCAAGATACAACCTGACACTGACATGAAAATTGCAAAAAACGTAAAAAAATTGAATTTCGCGGGCTACAACTACGCATTCACCTTAAGTCATCATCATTTCAGCCGAAAGACGTCCACTGCTGGACATAGGCCTCCCCCAAGCACCGCTACTTCTATTGCTTCTATGTTTCTCGTATCCCGTGGATTCCTACACCCATCACAACTCGCAAGCGCATCGGTCCACCATGTGTCTTCCAGTCTGACGCAGCTGTCTAATAAAAAAAGAAACTATGAAACGTGTACTAAACATAATGGCGGCTATCGCTGTCTCGCTTTAACATGTGCAGTTGCGCATAGTCTGTGTCATTTTTGTTATGTTGGTATTCAGTTTTAGTACAAGTTTCATACAAGCGACGTTTTCATCTTTTTCTATGGGACTCTCGTCACTTCTTACACATTACTTACTCTATGGTGTCTTCGTCGTCTTAATTTCAGTTGTAGTCTGTCTTCTTTCATTCTTATGCAGTGGTCACACTATACGGGAAACGCCGTTAGTAATGCGATAAGTTGTAGCTCATTGACTGCACCTACGATGTCAGCCAATGAGCCACAACTTATCGCGATAATTATCGGCGTATCCCGTTTAGTGTGGCCACAGCATTAAAATATGTATAAATCTCTGGTCACGCACTTATAATAATAATTATAGCCTTCTAATTTATAACTAGGTAATAATACTAATAATTGATACCTAGCGAGTTTATGATAAGAAAACCATATTGTAATATGAAATAATGGAAAACAAGATCTGTTTTTTTAATACGTTTTTATTGATAAACTTGCCGGATAATTGCGTAACATACAATCTGAATAATTTTGAAGGACATTGCTTATCCATTGCTTCATATGTCCGAAAAAATTGTCTGCTCAACAACGTAAATAACGCAATGAATGTTGTTGAACTGTCAAAATGGAAGCCATTGCTACTGTGAATATGTTACGCAATTTCCCCGCTAGTAATCCTGTACAGTAAATTGCGTAACGCGATCGTAATGGCAATCGCTTTAGCAAAGGAACGATTTTGTTAAATTGTCTACTGAATGAAATCAATTGTTACGACTGCGTTACTCAATTGGAGTATTTGTAACATTATTTTTTGGCACTTCATCAAGATTTTCTAAGATTATTTGGTCAAATGTAAATCTCAATATTGAATAATCAAATAGTTAATACTGTCTTAATAGAATAAAAATGTAAATAAAATAGTATTAAAAAATAAGTTTGTAAATGTCACATATTTATTATTTGGTGCAAAATTACAATCTACATACCTAGTTTAATTTATAAAATCCGTCCCTTTTTACTATTTCTGTAGCATTTTCAACTAATGTTGATTCAGTATTCCAAACTGTATTTTTTTTAGACCACAGTATTTTTAAAATGCCATCAAATCAGTTTATTTGGCGTTAAGGTGAATGCGCAATGGTAGCCCGGGAAAATTAAATTTTCTTACGTTTTTTGCAATTTTCAGGTCAGTGTCAGGTTGTATCATGATCAAATTTTGATTCGCGACTATAACAGGTACGTATTTACATAGTATAATCATTAGAATCATTAATACATCTTTCTAAGTTAGATTTGTTCCATAAGAACAAATCTCTTATGGAAAACTGCTTATGGAACAAATCTAACTTAAAGAGATATATTATGATTATCTATTATAGAATAGATATGTATTTACAAAATTATAGTCATTAGAATCCATACTCATATCCATATTGTGTATATTATAAATTCGAAAGTAACTCTGTCTGTCTATCTGTCTGTCTGTATGTTACCCTTTCATGCCTAAACCGCTGAACCGATTTAGATGAAATTTGGTATAGAGATAGTTTGAGTCCCGGGGAAGGACATAGAATACTTTTTATCCCGATATTCCCACGGGGTCGAGACTTATGCGGGTGAAACCGCGAGGCTAATATATCTCTACTATATCGCGACTATTCGCGCATCATATTTTGATCAAGATTCAACCTGATTCGCGGTTTACCGCTGCGCATTCACCTTAAACTTACATACATACATATACTCACGACTTCTTCTCATGGTGTTGGGCAGAAGCTACAGAACGCAACCTGCTAAGGTCCTTACATAGGTACTCCTTTTAACCTCGTTTACGTTCATACTGTATCTGAAGGCCAATATCCGTAATTTTAAACGTTCAAAATCTAGTCACAGTCTCATCTCGGCGACAAACAGATGTCAAAAACTTGTCAAAAAGTAGAGAAGGTTTTTTGACAGATTGAAACAGATCACTGTGAACGTTCTTATAATTACGAGAATAATTACCCCTCAGACCTTTTTGAAGATCATCACCAATAATGTCACTAATATTATGTAAAATTTGTTTCAGTGTATAAAATAGTAGTCTGAAATTGCAAAATTGAATTGAATTGAATTGAATTGCTGAATTGAATGATTTCTTGCTTCATGCTTTCTTGCGTAACACACTATCAATTACAATCTGAATCATTTTTAACCGACTTCTAAAAAGGAGGAGGTCCTCAATTCGGATGTTTGTATTTTTTTTTTAATGTTTGTTCGCGCATAACTCCGTCGCCTGCCAACCGATTTGAAAAATTCATTTTTTGTTGGAAAGGGTATACTTCCCAAATGGTCCCATGAAAATTTTATCGAAATCGGACAAGCGGTTTTTGAAATATCAACAAAAATCTAAAAATGTATCTATATTGTCTACATTAACGATCTTTTCGTTTACTTTTTTGTGAGGTAGGTACAACTAAAAAGTGAAAAATAAAAACGTTTTTACAAAAAAAAAAACGAAAATGCGGAACCAACGACACCGACTTCCGAAATTGAAGTTATTTATCACTTTGTAGTGTTTTTTTTTTTAAGTCGGTTGTTTTGAAGGATAGATGTTGCTCGTCCATTGCTTCATATGTTCGAAAAGTTCGTCTGCTCAACAACGTAAATAACGCAATGAATGTTGTTGAACTGTCAAAATGAAAACCATTGCTACTGATAGTGTGTTACGCAATTACTCCGCCGTTTTTTTTTTTAACTAAAATTATGTTGTACTACGTACTTTGCACCAAAAACCATGTAAATAAATTAAATGTATTTGTAATAATTAATACATAAGTGATCTCATAGCATAAGTATAAGATCAAGACTTTAAATAAATCAATATGATAATGTCAGGAAACCTTTATGTGAAATATAAACGATGAAAAATTATTTTGTTTTGTTTTCTTTACTTCTCGACAACAAAACCGATGACAATCATCAGGGGGCCTAAAATGGCCGCTTTGGCAGAATCATAAAAGGATAACATTTGAATCATAATAAAAGTCGTAAAATGGTCACAAACTGACAATTCATAATATTATTTGCGTACAATTTCAAATCACGCAATTCATCTGTTTGACAGTTTGATGCTTTAATGTCAAATAATATTGTGAATTGTCAGTTTGTGACCATTTTACGACTTTTATTATGATTCATAATGTTATCCTTTTATGATTCTACCAAAGTGGCCTTTTTAGGCCCCCAGATCTAATTAAACAATTTTATTTGTTCAACAAAAAATGCATTTGAAATTCCAAATTCATTCGATCGAAAGTCTGTTTAGACCTTTCAAATCGCTTTCGACTAATCATAGCATGTCGATAGCAATCTAAATGGACTCTACCCAGAATTCGGCTACTTGTTTGGCGCCATCACCAACGTCCATCAGTTCCTGTAACGTGCAGCTGACAGGACACGCAGGACACGATATTAAGTGTTCCATCGTTTGTGGAGTAGCGCTACATTTTCTGCCTGCTAATTAGCTGTGATCACCAATCCTTTCCTGTTACAGCCAAAATAAAAGCTTAAAACAGTAGAATACCCGACGGTTTCTTTTCTATGAGGTTTATGGTTTATCTGTTAAAAAATGGAGCGATGTTCAGAATGAGACCAAGTAATACCATCATCAGCCCTCACAAGATTCCTCAGCTAAACATGAGCTAATTTGGTCTGGAAGAAAAATAGGTTAATTTGTCACAAAAACGTGTGCATACAAAAAGACAGTTAACTCGAATAATAAAAAAACCAAAATAGATCACAAAACAGAAATAGTCGACAACTGCACGTCATGGCTGGGACAAGAAGGCTCAACCCTTCGTGTGCTTAAACGTGGATCCACGCGAGACACAATGGCTTTTTAATTGTGTCTGTAATTACGGAATTCAGCTGGTTAAAAAGTAGGGAGTACTTATAAGTAACCACATGGTGAACACTTAGGTACAGTCAACAGCAAAAGTAGATGATGAAAATCAGAAATTCAATACTAATGAACGGAGTTCGCGTCAGAACTGGCAACTGTACTAATAGTAAATGTTTGATATAATTTACAATCGCATAGGTACTTTTGAATCACTTCGACGCCACACAGTTCTGACGCGAACTCCGTTCATTTATCGAATTTCTGATTTTCATCATCTACTTTTGCTGTTGACTGTACTATAAGGTTGAATTCCTGAAGGCCAATTCTTGTAATTTAAAACGTTCAAAATCTATTCGCAGTCTCATCTCGGCGACAAAGAAACGTCAAAAACTTGTCAAAATGTAGGGAAATTAGAGGTATTTTTGACAGATTGAGACTGAGATCAGACTGAACGCTTTTAAAATTACGAGAATTGCCCCTCTGATTTTTTGCAACCCATTTACATAAGAAACGGTTAATGGATGATATCTAAGTATAAAGGAATAGTCTTCGTTTTTCGGCAACCCAGCACGTCGCATCGCATCGCCGTTTTATAATTATGATAAACGACTTCTTTAAAATAATTTTAATAATGTTTTGACAGTATAATAGAATACCAAACATATAAAAACGACAGAATTGAAAAAAGGTTAACAATATACCAAAATAAATATAGGTAGATATAACCTTAAACACAGAGGTTAATAAATAAAATAACAAACTCCTTCACAAAACCGAAAATTACAAAACAAAGTTTATAATATGAAACCGAACAAAACAAGCAATCAATAGAGGTGTCCCCTCGCGGGGTGTGAACTAGAGGTGTGAAATATAAATAACCGTTCGAACGTGCGGACTGCAGATGACATGAGCTCGCACCTTCATATTTATAATCTGTGCCGCCTACCCGCTGTGGCCTGTGCCCGGTTGGTTTATTTTTTTCGTAAATAAACTTTTTGTCTGTGGTTTTTCTAGGTGAATGGAGGGAAAATAAAATGGCGAGGGTTTGTGAAATAAATGGATACTTTTAACCACTTAATCACCGCTAATGTGACACAATCGATTTTTATTGTAATGGGCCTTTATCCTGACACGCCGACCTTGATCAGTTATAGCACTAACTGCACCCCGCGGTTTCAACTGCATAAGTCTCGATCCCATGGGAATATCGGGATAAAAGGTATCCAGGTCCTGGTCTACCCTTGTGTCAAACTTCGGCCAAATCTGTTCAGCCGTTTTAGCGTGAATGCGTAAAAAATTAACATACATTGTTAACATAATTTGACAGTTTCGGGTAGCTTGATGTGCTGGCGTCTGTATATTGTCAAATGCAATCCATAATTGACGATTCTAGTCTATTAATGACAAATATGCACACACAACAGATCATGTTTTTAAAAACCAGGGGCAAAATAGGAAATTCTCCCGAATCAAATACTAATTGATAATTGTTTATTTTTATTTTCATTCAGGATCATATATTACATAATATAAGTAAACAGATTTAAAATAATATTATTAATATGTAATGTAAGCATATAAAAAAGAAGGAAAATAATAAAAAAAAATTCGTCCACATCGCTGTCAACAGGAAAAGTGCCCAAAAGACTGGCAGCATTGCCAAGTTGCATGGCGATGCTGATTCTTTGGCCAAAAAATAGGCCAGACCTCTGGTCTCTGTTCACGTGAAGAGTCGACCAACCGCTTGGAAATGTCTCGATAAACCAAACCAAGTGGGCACACGGACCCCATGGCCCTAGTTTCATATTCATATTAATTTCCAAAATTCTCCACAAAATTGATACCCATTAAAACATACCGCAACCAAAACCCAAAGAATAAATAAACAAACAAATAAACAAACAAATAAACAAGCTCAAACAAATTCGATCGATGGCTAACAGATGACACGTGACCCGCACGTGGCGTCTGTTACGCACCAAAACTTACGTCAAATGCACATGCCGCCATCTTGATTCTTCGCGGCCATTACATGCACTCCCGTCGCTAATTTGACAGAGAGTTTTATTTGAATAAATAATACCCAATCATCATCTGCCTACAGTAATTTCAGAGTTATTTTACCTATGATTTTGAATCATTGCCAAAATTGATATTTAAACTCGTTACAATAAGGCCAACTTTGAACTTTATGCTTAAGCGATAAAGTTGAAAATCTAATAAAGAAATTTGACATTGTAGTAGCTTGATGTACTGGTGTCTGTACAAACATGCTGATTATAGTAAATTATCAAACAATTATTATCACACATTATTAAATAATAAAAAAAAACATTCCAATAAAATATAATAATAATAAATAAGAAAGAAAGTCGATAGTCGTGACAGCCAATGGGCTAATAGCCAAGAGCCTCGACCAGCACCTGAAGAGGCTCTCATTGGGTAGCTGGATCAAGGGCTTGATTCAGAAAGCAGTACTTCTGGACACGGCTCGCATTGTCAGGAGGTTCCTCTCTCTGGAGCCCTGACCGCCGGTAGCTTGGACCCTGTTACCGATACCGGTGGGCTACTATTTATTTATATTTTTAAATGTTTTTATATTCTAATATTTAAAAATATAATTTATATGGTATTTAATTGAATAAAGGAAATAATAAGAAAGAATAAAGAAAAAAATAAGAAAGAATGAAGAAGAATAAGATAATTAATCACACTAATATTATAAAGGCGAAAGTTTGTGAGTGTGTGTGTGTTTATATGTTTGTTACTTCTTCACGCTCAAACCGCTAAATCGATTTAGATGAAATTTGGTATAGAAATAGTTTGTGTCCCGGGAAAGGACATAGGCTACTTTTTATCCCGATATTCCCACGGGATCGAATCTTATGCGGGTGAAACCGCGGGGCGCAGCTAGTTATCTCATACATTTTGTATGGCACAAAGATAGTTTATATTATAACCAGGATTAACACATAGGATACTTTTTATCCCGATATTCCCTCGGGACCAAAACTTACACGGGTGAAACCGCGGGGCGCTGATAATTCATACTTTAATATTATAAATTCGAAAGCAACTCTGTCTGTCTGTCTGTCTGTATGTTACCTTTTCACGCCTAAACCACTGAACCGATTTAAATGAAATTTGATATAGAGATAGTTTGAGTCCCGGGAAAGGACATAGGATAGTTTTTATTTAGTTTTTCTTCGGGGTCAAAACTTATGCGGGTGAAACCGCGGGGCGCTGCTAATATCTAATAAAACCCCTTTTAATTAAAACAATCATGTCTTCTTTCATTAAATTCATCAAAATCTATGATTTAATCAACTATCTACCACATGTAATCCATTTCACCCCGTCAACGCAACAGCTTGTAAATAAACAATAAAATGAATGCCTATCTTTACAAATACACATAATTTTTGGACCCGAAGCACAAATGCGTTGATAATCTCTCAAGGGGACACGTGACCTGCACGCGTTCCGTCATATGGTGTGCGAGAGGGACGGATAGACGTGTTAGAAAAGGACAGAAATGGTTAATGGTTTGTTTACAAAGTCAAAGATGTCTAAAATATCGAATGTTGAATAAATAGTCTGTGGCTACGTAGCTCGTAGCGATTTGCTACGGCGTAGATAGGTCTACGAGATTGGCTACGTTTTTCGTAGCAATGAATGAAAGGCCTTTTGGATGCAAAAATGTGACGTTTTTAGTACGTTTTTTTTTTGTTTTATACAAACAGAGGGGCAATTCTCGTAATTTTAAGAACGTTCACAGTCTGATCTCAGTCTCAATCTGTCAGAAATACCTCGAATATCCCTACATTTTGACAAGCTTTTGACATTTATTTGTCGCCGAGATGAGACTGCGACTAGATTTTGAACGTTTTAAATTTCGAGAATTCGCCTTCAGCTAGACTACCTGAAGGCCAATTCTCATAATTTAAAACTTTAAAAATCTAGTCGCAGTACTCGCAGTCTCATTTCAGCGACAAACAAATGTCAAAAGCTTGTCAAAATGTAGGGAAATTAAAGATATTTTTTGACAGATTAAGCGTTCCTGGACACGATGCCGTCACCGCGCCGTCGCCGCACCGACGCCGCGGTGACGGCATCATGTGCAGGAACGCTGAGACTAAGATCAGAATGTGAACGTTCTTAAAATTACGAGAATTGCCCCTCTGACCTCTTTGAAGAACATCGACATAATTTGGCCTTTTGATGCCTATACAGGGTGTTACGGAAAGGGTATATCAATACAAACGGGTTGATGAGTGTATCTGGTCTAGAATCTCTGTACAAAATTTCAGCTCAAAAGCATTAACTTAGAAAATGCTTAATATTTTTTAATTTCGACATCACGGCGCTGCACTGGCGCGCGGCGGCGTGAAGTGCGTGTACTAGGCGCACAGACACACTACAGATAATGGATAATGACCCTCGTTGTGCGGTGACACGTTTGTTATGATTTCAATTTAATAAACCATCGAAATAAAAAAATATTAAGTATTTTCAAAGTTACTGCTTTTGAGCTGAAATTTTGTACAGAGATTCTAGACTAGATACACTCATCAACCCGTTTGTATTGATATACCCTTTCTGTAACACCCTGTATTTCAAATACAATAGTCCTATTATCTATAATCATTTTTAACCGAACAGAATAAAAATCAAAATAAATACTTCTTTAAAAATACCTATAAGTAATACCTATTAGTCCTCAGAATTTATTGGAGGGGAGGTATAACATGTCAGTAACAGCGAATGCGTTATATCTTATCTTTAACTTTGATGTTTAAACATGGGGTACACGTTTGCAAATAACAGAGAACAAAAAGCAGCCAAGTGCAAATCGGACTCGCATACAAAGGGTTCCCTACCACCGTACAACATTTAAAAAAACATTTTTTTAAATACTATAGTAACAAAAACACGTTTTTAGGGTTCCGTACCTCAAAAGGAAAAACGGAACCCTTATAAGATAATTTCGTTGTCCGTCTGTCAAGACCCTTTTTCTCAGGAACGCATGGAGTCATCAAGTTGAAATTATTATCAAATAAGTACTCAGGGCTGCAATCCCTTGAAGCAGTGAAGAAATCAAACTTCTAAGTCAACGCAATCAAAAGATACGGGCGTTTATGTTCCGGAATCAAAACCTATAGGGTACTTTCCGTTGACCTAGAATCATGTTTGCAATTATATTACAAAAAATAAAAAAAATCCCGTGATTCACTATTTATATGTCTGTAAAGTCGGTTTATGGACGATAATTTTACGTGATAACGTCATAAGAAAACATCAGATAGATGCGTCACAAGCCGAACGCTTAGGCCGATCGTGCCTCTCTATCGCTTGTTCCGCGCTCTCGCTTGCACACTCGGCTCAGGCGGAACGTGACAATGAGTCATGCTTTTTCGTGCGTGCAGCCGGCGTTCATCGATTTATAAGACGTTATCACGTCAAAAGTCCTCCAGAGCGTATTTCGGCCACGGCGGCCAATCTCAACGGAGACTAGCCTTCGGCACGAGTCCGACTCGCACTTGACCGGTTTTTTTGGAACCCTCTTTAATTTTAATTTTTGTTATATGCTATTATAGCGGCCATAGTGGTACATTCTCTATGAAAATTTAAGTGTCTACCTCATCATAATCAGCCTATAATGTTCCCACTGCTGGGACACAGGCCTCCTCTCGGTGAGAGGGAGTGGGCTGTAATCCACCACGCGGGCCCAGCGCGAGTTGGCAGATGTCACATGTCTTCAAATTTTTTGGTTCTACGTCACGATGTTTTCTGTCGCCGTTTTGGGAGCAGTGGTGATGAAATAATTTACACAAAGCAAAGCGCCTGTGTTTGGTTCGAACCTAGGACCTACAAGTCGTAAGTCGCGGCCGTTACCACTTGGCCACCACTGCACCAGTGTCTATTACAGTTAAAAAGATTCAGCCCTGTGTTAGGGTTCCTTAGCACGCTTTTGGTACGGAACCCTAAAAGTAAGGCTTTTATCCTAACATCAAACAACGCGCTATTGATATAATAGATTTAGTAGTAGAGAATTTTGTTGAACCAGTCTTACCAAGGGGTATCGTGTTACAACTGGTAATCTATATCATACAAGAAAACCGCTGCCGTACTGCAAATGTGACATTGGGCGGTCAACACAGAAGGCTGACATCTGGCTGGTGCGAGATGTCAGCCGAATGGAAGTGGTCTTCCATCAACCCTGCGGGTCCTCTATCACCAGGGTCAACTCCTCGGCTCCTGCGTCATCTTCAGCTACGCGTAAAGCCAGGATAGTACTTGACGCGCCTACCTCCTTAGAACGGAAAAATTTATGACGGGCCTTTTTACTAGTGAGTTTTTTTATTTATCTCTTTTACGTTTAGTTTATAATAACTCACACGCTTCATTGGCACTCTACTCGTGAACGGGCGCCGTCAGTAGAGACTGGTCATCTCTATGGCCGATTCCTATAATTTACGGACCGTTAAAGCGGTTTCGCACTACATCCGATCCGAATCCGAGAAATGCCGGTCCGAAGTGACCATAGTCCTATTTGTATGAAGGGTTGCGCACTAGACCTGCGTGGCAATTGCATAACACGTTATCAATCAGAATCGGTTTCATTTTGATAGTTCAACAACATTAACTGCGTTAATACGTGTTGAGCAGACAATTTTTTCGAACTTATGAAGCAATGGTTAGCAATTTGCTTCAAAATGACTCTGATTCCGATTGATAAAGTGTTACGCAATTAGGGTGCCGAACTCAATCCGTGCGAAATTAGAACATTCCCAATTCGGATTGAATTCGGATCTTTAATTCGGATTCGGATCGGATGTAGTGCGAAACCGTTCTTCTTGGTTAAAATTAAGAGTAATAATAATAATAATATTCCACAACTATCACACAACGCCATCTAGTCCCAAGCTAAGCAGAGCTTGTGTTATGGTTACTAGACAACTGATAAACATACTTACATATTTCTAAATACATACATATTAGAGTCTTGTATCTTTACCATTAATGTAGCAAATACCTCATAGCTTTGCATAGTAGACCCTCCCAAATGGAAGTAGCTATCACAGGTAAAATTAGCTCACGAATCTATACTCCATTTACTATAGCATTAGACAGAAGTTAAAAAAGGTACACTTTGTAATAAAATTACAACAAACATTATTACAGTCAAGATTGATGTGGAGTTAAATATAATCAATTTAAGTAACAGCAGTCACACTTAATTGTACTTATTTAACCTATCTACCTTTTGAATTTACAAGGCTTTCATTTAATATTATATTTATTTTTTACGTAAAATATTGTCGTGTCAATGTTTAAAATCTAAAAGAAGCAGGGGCGGACAGTACCGAAAACGTTTTTCATGTCACTATAACTCTACCAAATCTAAAATGTTACCTATTCCCTTCATAAGTTGTGACAGCACGTGTTTTTTTTATTTTGTCGGTTTACATAAAGTTGTATTCAATAAACTGATTATTACTACAAATTGTTTCATTTCATGTACCTATCCAAGCATCGTGACGAGTAGATAGATAGAATATGCTTTATTGGTATGCCATACATTGTTACTTACAAAAAAGCACATACATCTATACTAATATTATAAAGAAGTAAAATTTGTTTGTAAGTTTGTATGTAAGGGGTAATCTCTGGAACTACCAGTCGAATTTGACAAATTCTTCTTGCATTTTGATAGCCCAATTCTTGAGGAAGGCTATAGGCTATTTAACGTCACGCTATGACCCTTAGGAGCCGAGCAAAAGCTCTATGGGGAAACGAAGTGATAGAGCAGGAGACGCGGGCAAGTGATGCAATACGACGAGATGGGTCGAGGGAATAAGTTATGAACCTGATAACACATACAAAAGATTTGTTGCAGGGCGGGGGACGGGCCTAGCGAATTAGGAAAACTTAACAAAACGTTTTGTTAATTTTTATTTTATTTCTAAACCCATGGATTTTGAAGTTAAAACTGGTTGCTAGTCTTTTTATAGATCTTTGTGAACCTACTAACACATACAAAAGTTCTGTTGAAGGGGGGGGGGGGTCTCATACAAATATGGTTATCACCCTTTCAACATGAGTAATGTAACAGTATTTTGATTTAAAATAGTGTCCGTGGAGTTTCTTGCCCGTTCTTCTCCATAGGTACCTACTGCGCTATGGAACGGGCAACTAGCTTTGGTTTTCTGATTGACCGACCACTTGACATTTCAAAAGGCTGCGCGTCATAGTCCGTATAACCCTGTAGAAGGTATGAACAGCGGGGCAATTGCGTAACACTTTATCAATCGGAGTCGGTTTCATTTTGACAGTTCAACAACATTCATTGCGTTATTTAGGTGTTGAGCAGACAAATTTTTCGAACTTAAGAAGCAATGGACTAGCAATTGGCTTCGAAATGATTTTGATTGCGATTGATACGAGTAGTGTGTTACGCTAATTAGGGTGCTGCAATGGTGGACTAACTCCTTCACAAACATCTCCATACATTTTAGAAAGAGGAAGACTTTTAGTCGCATTGGGGTATTTATTTATTTATTTAATACTTCAAGCATATAAACGTACAGAGGCGGACTTAATGCCACAGGCATTTTCTACCAGTCAACCTTTGGGTGATGCAGAGACAAACAGTGGTAGGTGCAATAATGAAAATTGAGGAATAAATATTTTAAATATAAAGATAAGCATAAACCTATTAATTAAAACTATGAATATATACCTAATTACATATAATTATAAGCACAAATAAATATAAATAGATATATGAATATACTTACTAAAAGGAAATTAGACAAACAATGAGAAAATATTACCGTTATGATGATACTGCTAGCTTCTTGTAGTAAGTATATTCATATACCTATCTATGTATATCGCCGACTCAAAATTACTTAGGTATACTTGCATTAGTTTAAGAACTTATTTATCAAGGTTAAATAAAAAAGGGTTTATTATTTTTTGCTTTTCAGTTTTTTCGGAGGTTTAATTTTTTTGTTAAAAAGTTTTTATTTCACAATTTTTTGAGGCTATAATATACTAATTACTACATGCTTAATTTTTTATTACTTTTAAAATAGCTACCTATCTTACTTTAGATATTAACTGTTATATAATCCTACTTTAACTATTATTTTTGGTATAGTAAAATACTTAAAAAAATAACAGGCTTTATATACCAACATAGATAGGCCTTTTATTTTAATTGTAATACACAGCTCAGCATTAAAATCTGTGAATGAACAATAAATCACCCCTATTTTCCCACCCTTAGGGTAGGATTTTTTTTCCAAATTTACATGGGACCAACTTCGAGGTATGCCCTATCAAATAAAAAAAGAATTATCAAAATCGGACTATTCTGTAAAAAGTTATCGTGGTCATACATTACAATCAGTGAGTGAACAATCAATCATCCCCTGTTTTCTTGCCCTTGGGGTTAGATTTTTTTTGCCAAATTTATATGGGACCATCTTCGGGGTATACCTTTTCCAATAAAAAAAGAATTATCAAAATCGGACTGCTCTGTAAAAAGTTATGCGTGATCATACATAAAAAAATATATACGCGTCGAATTGATAACCTCCTCCGTTTTTTCGTCGGTTAATGATAACCTCCTCCGTTTTTTCGTCGGTTAAAAAGGAAATTAGACAAACAATGAGAAAATATTACCGTTGTGATGATACTGCCAGCTTCTTGCGAATTTGCTCGCGAACCTTAACTTTAAAGGATAATCGGCTGGTTGCCATCCTGAGAGGTGGTGATAGGTTCCTTATAGGTGGCCAGATAGATCGATCAGCACCAGTAGCGTGCATTGGTTTTCAGAATAGGTAGGCACTAGGCCGGGTCTAGTCTAGGCAAACGCGGTCACTAATCAGAAAAAAAGTGAGGTCAAAAGTGTGGTTATTTGAGTAGGCATGCCTACTTAAGGGTGATAAATGGCGAAGGTCGAACATCATAGTATTACGCGTGAGACGTACGTATTTTCAATTTTGTCGTATTAACTTGAACGAGTAAAGACCGAATGACAATGTGCGAATAGTACGGGAGCCGAATAGGCCGTCCGGCGACTGCCTACTGCCGCGCGTGTTTGTATGAAAGATTTTGTTTTTTGTTAGGTCCTATGATAATTTAGTGAGTCTCTTAATTTTGTGGGGAATACACTAAAATGTAATTGACAGGCTTATGTTGATATATCGAGGTAGGCACTGCTTATATGCCTATATGCAATGCACGCCCAGCGCAAGCGTTATACTTAAACATGAGCTTGCGTTTACCCCTTAATCAATCACAGGATACAATCCGACCAAAAGTTTGCAAATTGCAGCAAAATATTTGCGAAATACGACACTGTTCACAAAGTGCTTCGACAAACATTAGCTAGTGGACATCCCAATGATGTGTTTGTCTTGTGTTTAAGTATTGTATCATGAGGATTTAATGGGGTATCGGGTTTTTCTATATCTATACCTATAGAGCAGTGGTGGCCCAGTGGTAACGGCCGTGACTTAGGGCTCCCACACAAAATCACGATACGACGCCGCGTCGTGCTACGTCGTATATGATTTTAGTGACGTATCATTCAAACCGGGAAAAGTGGAAAGAGGGAAGGGAGGCCTTTGCCCCACAGACCCTGCAGTGAGACAACAAAGGCTTATAATAATAAGTCATTCAAACGATGAAACGTCGTATCGTGTTTATGTGTGGAAGCCCTTACGATGTAGGTCGCGGGTTCGAACCCAGACAGGCGCTTTACTTTTGTGTAAATTATTTCATCACCACTGCTCTCAAAACGGTGAAGGAAAACATCGTGTGGAAACCGGCACGTCCTAAAACCAAAAATCCGAAGACATGTGGCATCTACCAACCCGCACTGGGCCCGCGTGGTGGATTACAGCCCACTCCCTCTCGCTGAAAGGTTGTGTCCCAGCAGTGGGAACATTATAGGCTGATAATGTAGTTAAAGGTAGAAGGGCATAAAGGTACAGTCACGAGCACCAATATGTTAACACTTGGCAATTTTCAATTGCGATTTTTTCGTGAAATAACGAATGCAACGTTGAAATACGACACTTAACATAAACGTATGGGTTCGAAAATACTATGTTCGTAAGAACATAAAATTTAATTAAAAAATAAAGGAGAAATTCGCCTTTGAATAAAGCCAGTGTATACATACTCATAGACGTGACTGTACTTATTTCAACAGGTTTTTTTCTCAGCAAACCTGCGACAGAAGTTTTTGTTGAGAATCGAAAAGCCAATGTGTAAAAAGACTATACCAAGGTGACAGAAAAAAATGTATAGAACAGCAGTTAAAAAAAAAAATAAACGAAGAAAAATTTTATCGCAGAGGATTAGGATCATAATTATGCTGAACTAGCTGCGCCCCGCGGTTTCACCCGCATAAGTCTCAATCCCGTAAGAATAATATCGGGATAAAAAGTATCCTATGTCCTTTCCCGGGACTCAAACTATCTCTATACCAAATTTCATCTAAATCGGTTCAGCGGTTTAGGCGTGAAAAGGTAACATACAGACAGACAGAGTTACTTTCGAATTTATAATATTAAGTATGGATTTCTGTGCTCTGAAAAGTCTGAATGAATTAAATGAATGAATGGTTACAGTTTGCGTGTCGGTATCCTGTATATTTTTCTTAATAAAAACGAACTTGAAGTAATCACCAATCCGTCTAATAAGAAAGGTAACCATTAGCATTAGTATAGTTTGCGTTAACAAAGTGCCCGAGGTATAGAGCAATGATGGATGGAGTAAAGATCATGCATGTGCGAAGTGTCTGTGGAGACTCCACATTCGATTGAATGAAATGGATAGGAAGAAAGAAAGAAAAAGAATTTATTTTGACTCGTACAGGATCGCAAACTAAACTAAACAGAATCATTAATAATAATAAAACAGGTCAAGTGTGAAGAGGGTTCCGGACAAAGTAGGTATTTTTTTTTAATCTCCAAGATAACTAGACGAAAACAAGTAAGTAATGTTTGTTTTCGTCTAAATCTCCCAGCTAACTAGACGAAAACAAACATTACTTAAAATAAATACTCTTGTTTATCGATTTTATTCAATTTCGAGTGGCCATTCTTATTTACATCTTAGGCAAATTTGGCGCGGCCGGACTTTAGATAAACTATCCTGATCAGTGACCATAATTTAAAAAAACTCATCCTTTAATAAACTGCCGCATCCACGTCATCACACGCTGACGTCATCACTACACAGTGTAGTGTGTGTTGTGTACTTGTTAACATGACTGTGACGAGCACAGGAACGGACTCAGTGATAAATTGCCGGGGCCCATCAAATAGTGGAGAGATTGACGGTTTTGGCGATGGTCTGTCGGTAAACTATAGGCAAATGTGGATTCAGAGTCGCACAGTCAAATCAACCATTCCTCTTCTTCTTTTTGTTTCGACGTTATATCTATACACCGTGTTCTTCACGATATCCATAAACTTCGTCGAACGCTTCTATAGCTTTTACAAATTAATCTAACAAAGGAAGTAGTACTTAAAAAGGCTTCGTTACAAAGATATTTGTAATATCATTTAGTAAATTTAATTGAGCCGTGCAGTAAGAAAGAGTCTTAACTCAGTTTTGACAAGTTGCAGCCCGCCAAATCTTATGAATGAAAATACGTCATCGTTGCCAATTCGGATAAAGAGGCATGCATATCGGGCGATTTACGTCAAGGTATTTAGTTTATATATGAAAATTAACAAAAAATAAGAATTCACTAATGTGTCCATAATGAAAAATGCTTATTTCCATGGTCTGAACATCTGGTCAAAGTTTATGTATATCGTCCGGAACACGGTGTATATCTTATAATTATATTGTTTGGGCCAGTAGGTGGTCATATTTAGGTATTGCGGCGTCCGAAGCGTTGTTCAAATCGTCAACGGTGCAAGTGAACGGACATTTGGGAGACTTCAGTAGATAGCACATAGTTTGTTCAGGAGCATCGCACTCGAACTGGATTTTAGATGAATCGATAATGCCCGATTTCGCCAGATTATGTTTACAAACTAACAAACATAATGAGCCTATAATGTTCCCACTGCTAGGACACGGACCTCCTCTCTGTGAGAGGGAGTGGGCCGTAACCCACAACGCGGGCCCAGTATAGTTAGCGCCACGAAAGATGAGACTTGACCCCACCTCCCGCGCTCTTTCCGCTGCCCCTATAACGTCCGGTCCCGTCCCGCGCTCAGACCTCATACCGCTAAAGAGACCTAAAATCGTGTACTGCGCATGTCAAACCACATGATGTGTGAAGTCTCATCTTTCGTAGCACGCATTTTACGGGTTGGTAGATGTCACATTATGTTTGCAGCGGCCTAATTGGGTAAGTCTTGTAATCCATCCATTGATCTACAGTTGTTTAAAAAAACAGTTTTAGGGAATTTATATTTGAATTAGATACTTTACTCCCTTGAGTGGCTCGAGGCTAAGTAGGTAATAGCCACAAGGGTCGATCGATTAAAGTTAGGTACGCTTGCCACGGTCAGTCTGAGGATACTTGATCATCCATTTCGTGGCCCCTCCGTGCCTCGGCTCGTTAAACCGATGTTCAGGACTGTCATTCGTAGATCTTTGACAGCCGTTTCAGGTAGTCAGAATCCCAAAAATTTGTCTTACAAAAGTATTGTTACCCAGTAACTGGGTTGTGGAGGACAGGTAGGCAGTCGCTTCGTGCAAAATGTAGGTATTCAGCTGCATCCAATTTGGCTGGAAGCCAATATTATTAATTAGCTAGTTTTACTTGTTTTTTTTTTTGCTAATTTCTTATTATGTTTGTTTTTATTGTAAGTCGAAAGTGTGCTTGGGTTTATGTCTGTAATGTTGTGCATGATTTTCCCAAATAAATAAATAAACACATCTGAATTTCAAATTAAATCAGTTTTGTTTCAAACTACAGTAATTTTGTTAGAAACATTACGGATCGCATAACATAAACCTCTTAAAAACTAACTTAATATCACCAGTTATGTCATAAGACCAAACGGGGATCAAACGTATTGCCTTCAACCAGTCACCAATCATAAAACTATCTAGCTACCCTTAATTTGTTCGACCTGAGTCCTGCCCTGTTCCCCACTTAAATTCGCATCGTATTACGTTTCAGCGCAATTTGTACATTCAATATTATTTGTATACGAGCTGCGTCTACTAATGTAACGTTTGTAGTGTGGGGGATCAGCAGAGTTAGAGGTAGGGGGCGTTTAGTAATAGTATGTTTTGATTCTTTTAGTGCCATTATGCAACACTAAAAGAATCTATATCTATACTGATAATAAAGCGTTTTTTTTTTTTTTTTTGAACGTGTTAATATCTGGAACTACCACTCGGATTTGAAAAAATATTTCTGCATTTGATAGCCCAATTCTTAAGGAAGGCTATGGGCTATTTAGGTACCTATGGGACCCTCAGGGGCCGTCTCCGCGAGCGAGACAATCGCGGCGATAGTCTCGCCGTGCCATCATCATTCGCCGTGATGATATCGCCGTGTGGAGACACGTTTTAAGAGAGTGTATAGAAATACGTGACACGACGATAATATGGCCGCGATTCTCTCGCTCGTGAAGACGGCCCCTAAGGGTCCGACCAAAAAGAAAAAAAGTGAACTTGAGCTCGTTGCTCGGCTCCTAAGGGTCGTAGCGCGATGTTAAATAGCCTAGAACCTTCCTCAAGAATTGGGCTATCAAATGCGAAAAACAAAACATCCGTCTGGTAGATACATATATTAAAGCGTTCAAAAAAACAACTCTTCAGCTTTAGCTTTTATTATTAGTATAGGTACAGTCAGCAAAAGAGATAAGTATGCAAGATCGTCGGATATAGTTGAAGTTTAGTAAGAAACCGATGGATGTTCTCGAATTAAATTTAATTTTATTAATAGAAAACAAAAACAGCTCATTTTTCAAATTGAATTTCAGTCGACAACATCCATCGGTTTCTTACTAAACTTCAACTATATCCGACGATCCTGCGTACTTGTCTCTTTTGTTGACTGTACTTTAGTTAAGACTAGTGGTCACCCATTGTCGGAATGATTGCGGTCTGAAAAGTTTAAGCCAATCAATGGATCAATCCGTACAGCGTTTTGAACCCCCTAAGCTGTACCTAGTCATTATGAGAAGTTTAACCTAAAACATGGGTGGTAAAGGGTTGACATCAGTCACAACACTTTAAAAAATAACCCTTGAAATTCTCACGCAAAACACGTGCAAAAACTTAAGTTGTAACATTTTCAAACACTACAATACATTCCTTAGGAGATTACAAAAAAAAACTGCATTTAATTCTAAAAAGGCCACACGCAAGCTAACACAATAAAAAAGTAAGCAGCCCTAAAAAAATCACCCCATTTAAAAAAATTAAGTGTTCGCGCGAACGCATCCGAATAGAACAATGACATTTTGACATTTCGCAGCGATGGCCGACCTAATTTGACATTAAAAAAGGCGCGAATTCAATTGTTGGAATAATTTATCGATGTTTTTGTAGAATTTATTTGTTATTAATTGATATTTTTTGGGGATCTGTTCGAGTAGTTTTGGGGCCCTTGTTAGAAATTTAAGCCATAGCTCCTGTAATTTAGAAACATACATGCGATATCAAGGTAGAGGCAAACTGTCTCTAGGTATCTTAATTTTATTGTGGGTTAGATATTGGTACCTACATGTATATATTATTTATTAGTCCGTAGTACTGACTCTAAATTCAATTTACACTAGGTAAATATCGGGTCAGCACTGACTTGTCTCGAGTTTGGAGTCAGTTACTTATCCTGTCTAAAATTAGCCTTTAAGTTGGTAAGCATTTATTTAAATAAATTAATTAATGAAATAATTTTGGAAAAGTTGGTACTTAAGTATCTACATTTTTACTCTTTTCTATGGGTAAATGCGTAGTAAAATAATGGTCATACAAGAATACAGTACTTTTTTTCCTTTTAACTGGATAAAAAAATATATCCAGTCACAAATGTCGGTTGGTTGGTGGTTGGCCAGGATGCGCCGGATTTTCATGTAAGATTATATAAGTTATCCGGAAAAGAACTGGAGTTACCGACATAGCATGCAGAGTAAACAAGCTGAAGTTGCAGTGGGCTGGCCATGTTTTTCGAAGGACCTATGGCCGATGGAGCAGACGAGCCCTGGAGTGGAGACCGCGTATCGGCAAGCGTAGTGTGGGACGCCCCCCAGCTAGATGGACCGACGACCTCAAAAAGGTGGCTGGGCCAGACTGGATGTGGAAGGCGGAGGACAGGGTGTTTTACAGCAGCTTGGGAGAGGCCTATGTCCAGCAGTGGACTTCGATAGGCTGAGTTTAAATTTTTACTACAAAAATACTTATACGGAACTCAAAACGCCCCAAAAAAAAGTACTTAACAAAACACATTTTTTCGACAAACATTCATTTGAAGTCATAAATAACCTTCTTTCAAAAATTACATGCTACAGTAAGTTTAACTAATGTTTACAAATGACGTCTAGTAAACCGGTATGATGACTTGATTACAAATTATTACAGTACATTTAACGCTTTGAGATCGTTTTGTGAATTTTAGAAGATGTATTTTTTTGGGCTGTTGTTGTTTATGATGAGAAGAATATTATGTTTATTTAGAATCTACGACACACTGTCCTGAGTTCTGGGTTGAGCTACACAGCATAAGCATAATCGGGCTATAATTTAAATTTAACCCACCACATGAATTTAATTTACATCCTCATAAATTACTATTATTTGCTAACAATAAGTATTAAGAGAACTAGAATACCTACCCTGTATTTCTAAAACATTACAGTACATATAAATAGTTTAATGTGTAATTGCTATTGACTTGCCTTCAAGAATCGACATGTAAACCGTTTCCTTTTACCTGCAACACTGTAAAAAATGTGTGTCTAATAACTAATTCGTTTACGAACACCTACCTTCGTCATAAGTAATTCTTATAATGTAGTTAGTTTTAAGATTACCTTGTATTTCTCATATTAAGTGAATTGAATTCTTTTTGAGAAATAAATGACTTAAACCGTATAATGTTCCCACTACTGGAACACAGACCTCCTCTCGATGAGAGGGACTGGGCTGTGATCGAACACTCAGCCCCAGTGCGGGTTGTAGATGTCACATGTCTTCGAATTTATTGGTTCTAGGACATACCGGTTTCCTCACGATGTTTTCCTTCACCGTTTTGAGAGCAGTGGTGATGAAATAATTTACACAAAGTAAAGCGCCTGTCTGAGTTCGAACCTACGACCTGCAAATCGTACGTCGCGGCCGTTTCCACTGCGTCTTCCTCTCACCGAGAGGAGGCCTGTGTCCCAGCAATGGGAACATTATAGGCTGATCATGATTATGCTCTTCTCTGGAACCTATTAACGCTTTGGAATGGGCAACTAGCTTCATCTTTCTGACTGACCGACCCCTTGACAATTCAAAAGTGCCTGTGGTTTAATTGAAACTAGCTGCGCCCCGCGGTTTCACCCGCATAAGTTTCGATCCCGTGGGAATATCGGGATAAAAAGTAGCCTATGTCCTTTCCCGGGACTCAAACTATCTCTATACCAAATTTCATCTAAATCGGTTCAGCGGTTTGAGCACATGATTAGACAAACGGAACAGATACAAAGCTTCAAACAATCGCGCGAATCGGTTGCACTACTACAAGCACGCGGGGCATGTGTGCGTGACCACTGGCCGCTTGTCACGTACGCGGCGAGACTGGAAAAAACCGGTTTACGCTGGCACAGCTAGTTGACAATCTCAGGGTCAGTGCGACGCACGTTGTTTGTTTGGTTAGTTCCAAGTTTGAATATTTTAATGTAAAAACGTGGTATATTATTGTTAATAATGGTGGTTTATTGTACTGTGTGTATGAATAATACTAGAAAAAATAAAGATATATCATACTGCAACTATCCCAAGGAGTACAATAGGTAGGTAAATATTTGATTACTTCTTTTTCAAGTAAGTACCTTTTTGATAAGAAGACGGTAGTACACGGTGTTTTTACCTTTTTATTATTATTAGGTACAAGTTTTTACTATATATTTGTAGGTACGTGGATGGGTTGGTATGTAGTAGGTATGTGTGTTAAGTTTAAATATTGCAAGTAAGGTTTGAACCACTTCCCGATGTCTGATTGAGCTGAAATTTTGTATACCTGCGTAACTTCGGTGATAATGCAATAATAAGATATAACCTGACGCTGCACCCAGGATTATCTCCTCACTAGGAAACTCGTTCAACGGTTAGTAGCACGATCACGAAATTTTTATGATAGATGAATTTTGATAATTCGACACGATATTTATCATAAACTGCTGCTGCAGCCAGCATTGTCTCCTTACGAGGGAACTCTTTAACGGTTAGTAGCATGGACTTGAAAGTGAAACTTTTTATTTAAATTTAATTTTGCTTGCTAAACATGATCTTCACCATAGACTGCTGCTGCAGACAGGTCTTCTCACGATGGAACTCCTCAACGGCCATAATAGCATGATCATGAAAGTTTGAATACGAGTTTAAAAAGCATTTTTAATCGAAACTTATTATCAATACCTACATCGTAGGTACTTATTTCTCGCTACTAGTAGGTCTTGAAACTAAATAAATATTTAAAAAATAGGTATACATATAATCTTTAAAATATAGGTCTACTATGTCTTTTGTATAATAGTGTTCGGTTCGCATTTCCATTTTATTTTTGTTTCAGCTCAAAGCATTTACCACACCATTAAAAGAAACAATAAATGATTAAAAAACAAAAATTATAAAAAAGAAAATTATCAGAGTAAGTAATTTGTAAATCATACTGAATAATAAAACTATTTAACAAATGTTTTGTTTAATTTGTCTTAACCTATTGTGACAACCCTACCAAAATAGGTAACAATTTTGCACGATCTTAAGAAGCTTTGCCTCTGTTCCGTTTGTCTACTCATGTGGTTTGAGCGTGAAGAAGTAACAAACATATAAACACACACACACACACACTCACAAACTTTCGCCTTTATAATATTAGTGTGATAGTGTAATAATTGCTATGAGTTCAGAGCAGCTTGTGGCTACGTAACAGCCACTCACGAGATCATGTTAAGCTATGCTTGCCGCAGTTATCCGTGGATGGGTGACCATCTTTACATACCAAGACCCCTCGGTGCCTCGGAAAGCATGTTAAGCCGTTGGATCCGGCTGTCATTTATTTATCTTTGACAATCGTTACGGGTGCTCAGAAACCCAAAAGTCTGACTACCAGTCTTACCAAGGGGGTATCGTATTATTACCCAGTAACTGGATTGTGGAGGTCAGATAAGCAGTCGCTCCATGTAAAATACTGGTACTCAGCTGCATCCGGTTACACTGGAAGTCGACCCCAATATAGTTGGGAAAAGGCTAGGCAGATTGTTTAAATTGCTTGAGTTTTGTAAACAATATTCTGAAAAAAATTGAGGTGCCTAAAAAAAAAACAAACCGTCCATTTTCTAACGGAACACAGCCAGATTTTTCTAAACTCCACCGCCACGGGTTTTGTTCGCGAATTTCGCAACACAAGTCAATCATCGTTCGCTGGCTCAAACACCTGTCATTTTCAGCCATGTTGAATTTTAGAAAAGTTAGGTTAGGTTCAAACGAATTTTTTCGCTGAATAAAAAAATACTGGTTTGTTATTTTGTGTTGATAGCAATATTGTTTTTAAAATATTAGGTACGTACTCAGTTGCATAATTTGAAGGAATGAGGTAAATGTCGTCAGGAAAGTATTGAGTATGAATGTACGAGTAGGGTAAGACCAGAGAAACGATGGATGGACTGTGTGAAAGATGACTAGAGAAGTGACAGACTCCCGACCGACTTCGGTCACGGTGGCCAATCTCAACGGAGATTAGCCAGATAGGCAGGGCAAAGTGTGTGCGTAAACACAGGTGCACTCTCTGTTCCTTTACTCTCATAGTCCGATGGGACGGCAATTGGGGAGAGATCAGGCGCAAAACCAACGACTTTACGTGCTTTCCGAGACACGGGGGTATTAAACCATATCGTATTACCCAGTAACTGGGTTGTGGAGGTCAGATAGGCAGTCACTCCATGTAAACTGGTATTCAGCTGCATCCGGTTAGACTGGAAGCCGACCCCAACAAACTTGGGAAAAGGCTAGGCAGATGATGGGGGTATTAAACCGCCAACTTCCAAACTCCGGATTGTTACTAAGTAATTCCTAATAATAGTCGTAATCTCATCTCAGCGACAATCAATGTCAAAAACTTGTCAAACATGTAGGCAAATTAGAGGTATTTTTGACAGATTGAAACTGTGAACGTTCTTAAAATTACGAGAATTGTCCCTCTGATCATACATGCACGCCGCCGCCGCGCCGGTTGCCCGGTACATGAATTATTAGACCAACATTACTCAAAAATCATTTCATTTTTTCGATCCCATTGACAGCAATAACTTTTCAAAAAGGATACTTTACGATATTTTAATATTAACATTAGTGGGGTCGTAACTTAGAATACAAAATAAAAACGAAAAATGATCAGCCAAATATTTTATTAATTTATATTGAGATGATTTTGTGCGCCATTAGTTTGTTGATTTATTTTAAAGGGCGTGAGTGAGTAAAGATTGTAAATACGAAAGGGGTACCTTGGAGTATGTTTTGGGATGGAATGTGACAAAAAGGATGATACAACGGAATAATATGGAATGTATGTCTAGTTATTGGCCAGAGAGTAAAAAAGTCACCAGTTATGTTACAAAAAAAAAACTACGATGAAGAATTCCATCGACACAAAAGAAAAAGAAGACCCACATGTACAAAAAAAAAACTTAGGAAAATTTAAAAAATAAACTTATTTGCAATTACAAAACATGCATCGACTGAAATAATAAGCTACATTCGCCGCATAGGTACATTTTCACCTGTGTACTATGACAGACAGACAGAACCATGCCCAAAACCATTCTGCCCCTATTTTCACCTGTTCCCTATAATTTTAACGGAGGGAATGCCAAATGCCACGGAAGCTTGCCTCCGGCCACGTCAATCATTGTCCAGCAACAATTTAATAATTTTAACTGCGTTCGGAAGCTCGGGAGTCCTCGGGAGTAACCGAATTTAATTTTAAATGGATGCGTGTGAATGACAGTGATTTGGACAGTTTTGTTTTGACTTTATTAGTTGTTTTAATTATAATATTGTGGTTTGGGATTTCTTTGTTTTGATAGGTTTTACAGTCAGGTAAACTAATCTTTAAGCAAATAGGCACCCTACGTCAATTTGCGGTGTTATAGCCATTTCGCATGCTTAATGGAACATTGACCCATTAGTAGATAGGTCAGAATTAAGTACAGAATTTTTTTTTTACTCAGATCTCATCAATAGTTAATCATAGCAGACGTTTAAAATACAAGCATTCATGATTAATTAAAATAGTCAAATTAAATCAGTTTTAATTTTATGGGTCAACAAGTAGGATAAGTCCTCATAGCAAGATCTTCTTTTGCGATGTTCCAAAAATCTTCTTTTTTGAGTTAAGTCAGTATTCCATTAAGGTGAATGCGTAGTGGTAGCCCGCGAAATTCAAATTTTCTTACGTTTTTTGCAATTTTCAGGTCAGTGTCAGGTTTTATCTTGATCAAAATTTGATTCGCGACTATAACAGGTACGTATTCACAGAATTATAATCATCAGAATCATTAATACATCTTTCTAAGTTAGATTTCTACCATAAACACTTTTCCATACGAGATTTGTTCTTAACGGTAGAAATCTAACTTAAAGAGATATATTAAAGATTCTAATGACTATAATTCTGTAAATGCATATCTATTATAGTCGCGAATCAAATTTTGATCCAGATACAACCTGACACTGACCTGCAAATTGCAAAAAACGTAAGAAAATTTGAATTTCGCGGTCTACCACTGCGCATTCACCTTAAGCATGCAATTTCATACAACTGCCAGAGAATGACAGTTTCACAGTTATTGTGATTTGAATAAGTATACAGACTTTACTTAGGTCGAATTCCTCTCCAAACTTTTATACCTAGAATAAGACTAAATTTTATCATGAGCATTATGAACTTTTGACATTTTTTCCATAGATAATAGAACTGTCAGATGTCAATTTTAATCCACGGGACCACGGATAACAGTTCTAGTCATGCGCGGTCCGAGGGGGGGGGGGGGGGTCGTGGGGGTCATGACCCCCCCCCCCAAAATCATTCAAGGTGTCGAGAACATGAATGATGTACTTGCCTTACTTAAAACTGTACTTGAGCCACGAAAACCCCGATTGGCATATTCAAAAACATTAAGAACTTCGGCAGACATGGGGACTGCCGATTGAAGTAAAAACTTAAAACTATGAAATGACATTGGGTTTATTAACGCGCCTAAAAATATTTTCCTTTAAAAAGCCTAGATATTATAAAAATATAGAATCCAGGATTCAAGAGCGAGCGAAGCAAACTCGGGATATTGGGCACCCCGCTCGTACGTTATAAGGTTGAAAGGCTTAGATAAGGCCAGATTCCAAAACCTAAACTGCTGTAAAACGAGTTTAAGCTTTTCGTCATAATTTGATAAAGTAGGTATGTTCTCTTTTTGTATGATGGGTAAACGAAACCAGACTACATATTCAAGGTGGAGTGCTAAAATTTTCAGGCTCGCTACGCTCACTCTTGCAATTTACATTGGTTCTTGCTTGAGCTTTTCTTCAAAAGTCGACAAAGCTTGTTTGTGTATGTGAGTTTAAATGTTTGTAAACGCACCCACAATACAGGAGAAATTCCTAGTGCGGGGCAACGTTTAAAAAAAAAAGTAATTCCTAGTCCTTTTGGAATGATCAAAACTCGAAAGAAAATCGAACCTATCCGAGACTGTGCAAAATTTTCGAGCTCGCTTCGCTCGCTCTTGCATTTTAGATTCTACTGGCTGTTTGAGCTTGCCTGCACAAGTCGACAATGTAACTCCTATTTCTACTTAAAAATATAAAACAAAACCTAATCAAACAGAGGCCGAATGTTAAAATTTTCGAGCTCGCTTCGCTCGCTCTCCCCACCCTGCACAATCTACCGTTCTAATACATACGACGAATTTGTCAGCATTTAAGTAACACTCCCCCCTATGTAAAAGCTGCGTCCCTGAATAGCATAAGTAATGTGGAGCTGGAGATGTACATGAACCATAGATATGTTTTTTACATTTCTATGACATGAACCTTAACATATCATTACGCCTTTAATCCCCAAAGGGTTGGGTAGGGGTGTACCTTCATATAGTACATACACCCACATTTCGCCAGTTATTAAGTGAAATGTCATAGAGGGCGAGCCTACTGCCGCCAACCGGGCACAAATCCAGACTCCAGGCTGCTTTTGAGAAATTTCCGATGGAAGAAACCTTTAACACTGTACCCGACCTAGGAATCGAACCCAGCTAGGGCCTCATGCTCAGCGTAACGCTTGCGACCACTAGACTAACGGGGAGATGTACCCCCTCTAAAATAATCCTCGGCACCCATGATGACCCCCCCCAAAATCTTGGGCTGCGACCGCGCCTGGTTCCAGTTGTAATTAACCGGTCAAGCGTCGCGGTTCGCCGATCGGCGACGAAACAATAGAAAATCAATTGTGTCTCATTAGCGGCGCTTGACAGATAACCGTACTAAAGACAGTATAACCGGTCAACCTCAACGAATACACTTTGTTTCCCTTTACCTTGACATTGGCAGAATCATCGTTAAAACGACGGAGCCATTACTATAAAAAAAGATATCTGACTTTGGTAAAATCAGCCCTTAGTAACATGAATTACGAGGGTTTAATTAATGATAAGGATTAGGAAATAGGTTCTAATGAGTCGACCAAGACAATTAAAGTTAAACAACTGGTTGCAAAGGAAAAAAAACCCAAAAGACCTGACCACAATGCGATTTAAAAATAATGAGCTGAGTAGGTATATCTGTAATTAAATAGTCAGTGTCTGTAATGTTCATGGGCACTACCTATGGACATCTACAGGGTGAAATTGAATTCATGGGCATCCTTTTAAGGGGTCATTGTAATCATCATTATGAACAACTTTTACTATGGGACCAACCAAACCTGAAATCGCGAAAAAAAATCAGCTCTTCCCTACATTTTGACGAGTTAGGTATGTAAATGCAAGGAACAGCTGATTTTTTTTCGTGATTTTTGGTTTAGTCCCATAGTAAAAGTTGTCCATAATGATGAGTACAATGACCCCTTAAAAGGATGCCCATGAATTTAATTTCAACCTGTATAATCCCAATCCAACTGCAGAGACAAGGTACTTTGCTGTTTTGTAGTCTACTAGCGCCATCTATTATCAAGTAGAATAATTACTAACACACTGACTACAGTGACATCTAGCAGAGACTGTAAAATTTATAATAGTGACATCTGTTGTCGAGTAATCGTGATAAAATTTCTACATTTATGGGGTTTTTTAATTATTATTTTATGAAGCTACTTCAGGTTACTAGCTATTTTCAAAGACAGTAACTTGAGCATACAAATTACGCTCTTTGAATATAGCGAACTACTGCTTCTTCGTCTTTTCGCACCGATGCGATAGTACAGTCAGCATCAAAAGTCGATTAACACTATCATTTTTACATGTTATTAAATTGACAACAACTTTTTTCAATAAACTGATTTTTAGCTTTTCACATAATAGACAAGAGTATATATTCTAAAAAAAAATTCTTCTGCTGCAATTTTGAACAAATATTTTGCTCAATAACTAAGATTAAAAAAACTGAAGTGTTAATCAACTTTTGATGCTGACCGTACTATTACTCGTTTTTATTACACATATAGTTTGTGCACAGTATGTGGAGACGTTGATTGCGGCATCAGTGGCATTATTTAGGTCATCAGAGGTGCAGGGTAACGGGAACTTAGGACACTCCAGCAAGTGGGGCATGGTCAATTGTCGTAATTGAAAACGTTCAAAATCTAGTCGCAGTCTCATCTCGGCGACAAACAAATGTCAAAAACTTGTCAAAATGTAGGGAAATTAGAGATATTTTTGACAGATTGAGACTGAGATCGCACTGTGAACGTTCTTAAAATTACGGGAATTGCCCTCTGATCAGAAACACCACAATCGCATTGCAATTATCTGGTTCATCTGTACCAGATAATTCAGTGATATTATAAAAGCGAAAATAACTTTGTTACTTTTTCTTGCTTTACTGACCTAGGTTAGAACATAGATACTATTTATACCGGTAGTAGATTTTCGTAGGACAATTTCTAACCCTCCACTTTGGCGAAGCCGCGGACAAAAACTAGTGTCCTAAAAACTCTGTACCATTATTTTTGATAACTATTTATTTGTGTAATTACCAGTGATCTTAATAGGCTGAGTATATTTACCTAAAGTTTAAAGAACAGAGACGGAAATCGGAGACTTCCTTATGACAATTTTTTTTTTACCGATAAATTTACCGGAACTGTAATTATGTAACTTTCAATATCTTATTTTATCATTAACATTATAAATGCTTTAATAAATCGTAATCAAACTTTTGATAAATGAAATAAAAATTTAGTCATAAGGAAGTCTCCGATTTCCGTCTGTTCTTTAAACTTTAGGTAAATATACTCGAGCCTATTCCGATTATTGGTGATTACACACGAGCGACATGCGTCCAGGACAGAGATAACTGCATACGTCGACGATTGCCGTCGACACCCGTTGTCGACGCGTGTGTGTATGAGCACTTAGATAGTTAATGCCTATCCACTAAAGCAGGTCCTTGCCTTCTTGCATACTTTGTATCGAACAGCAAGTCGTTAACTTCAATCGCCATTGCAGAATGTTGGTGAAAAGAAACCACAAAATCACTTTGGTAAGCGGCATTTATTAAAAAAGAACATACAAAAAATTATTAAAAATAAAAATATAAGTACAGAAACAGACTTGAACCACAAAAATCGGGCGACAAACGCGCAACAATTTTAATACAGACGGGCAACTAAAAAGTTGCCGTCAAATTGTGGTCAACGCATTTTCTACTTCTATATTGCTTTTCATTTTACGCGACATTTAACACTTTTCAAGTCTGTTGCTATACTTAAGATTCGTAATATTACAAAAAAATATACAAAAAAAAATTTGTGATGTACAAAATTTAAGGTACAATCGAAACTTCCTTGGTAACAATTATATTGCCCGTTGTAAAGTCGACTGCATATCGGTGGAAACACTTTGACCTTGAGCTGACATGGCGCAGTACGGAGTTTCAATAGAATAAGGATCAGTTTCTCGCACGAAAATTAATGTGACAAATTGTCAAGCGCGCGCTCTGAATACTGAACAACTGTATTCTGAGAGCGTGCGTAAACTGCTGTGAAGTTGTTGAATGATTTATCAACAGCCATCGCAGAAACACCGTCCTTTCACAATTATTTTACTTCTGCCTTTGCATGACTGTCAACGTCATAGTGATCTTTATTGTCTTTACAGTAACGTTGCTTTTGAGTTGCTGCCACTGACAGGTCTTTCAAAATCACTATGATCTTTATTGTCGTTAAAATAAGGTTGCTTTTTGGTTGCTGCTGACAGAGGTAAAATAACAGAACGGACTTTATTGGCGAGTTTCACAATTGGTCAAATTAATTTTTAGGATCATTTCCGTTCGACAATCTGGCCCGAAGAAGCCAGCTCATACTGGTTTTGGTACCACAGACGGCCGACTACACGGGCGAATTTTTAATTACAAACATTATGGAAATTATGTCACAGCCTATTGGCATAAGCTATAATTATTATTTAAAATTATTACATCATTCGTCCTCAGTTTGATTTGTAAATCGATTCTTGGCTAAAAAAGCGTTCCCATCTCTGCGATTTTTAAAAGCAAGATGAAGTAAAAACTAAAGATTTTTCAACGATGAACATATTCAGAAGTTCCATCTTTCAAGTCATGTCAACCATGAAAACCTTGTTTTTTCATTCTTTAAAGTTAAAGATTTAAATAGTTAGATTCGCCCTACCGTGCCACAAGACGTGAGATCATTCTTCTCATTGACACTTTTCCCGCAACATAAGCATAGTGAGGGCAAATCTAATGATTTAAAACTTTGTTTCAAGTGATATGAAAAGACACCAAACGAATTACAAAGTCGCACGATATAATCACGGGTGTGTGATTTGCCCTAATTATATCAGCATTACCACAGAGCACTGACGCCTAGAGGCGGCATTGTCAACACTTTCCACATAAACCAAGCGCGTCACCATTTAGACATGGCGTACACTATACGACATGCCTCTGCGACAGTTCGGCGACTAGACGCAACTACAGGCTGCGAATGACAATTTCCATTTTTTTTTCAAAGCTCCGCGCATTTGGCGTCGGCCGGCTATGGGAGTCACACGCTCTCGCTTGTTGTCGCAGTGTTAAGCCTTACAGACGCACAGACTATGGCAGTCGCATGCGACAGTTCAGCGTCTTGCCGTCAATTTGCCGCAGTCGCATCGTGTGCGAGGTGTTTTACTCGCACTATAACACAATGACGGCTTTGAAGGCGGTCCGTGCGTAATTTGTATGTGTGACACTTTCGGCGCCACGAATTTTATTAGTACTGCCGTCTCTAGAAGCGGCGATTACGTGCTCTGTGCAGTAGCCCTAGCACGAACGATATGTAGTAACATAGATACTATGTTATTATACTTTTATGTTCATGCTAGGGGCACAAAAATACACATTCTGTTTGATCTCCACATCTCTCATCTTCTTCATTTTTCTTACATTACGATACCTCACAACCGAATTACAAAATTGTAACTTATTTGCTCAAAATCACAGCCACAGACAGTAAACACAACGTACAAGTGAAGATGGCGATACACGTAACGAACATACTACCTTCATTTTCATAACATACCAAATTGAATATACATTATTGTCAAGGTAAAATATACTCATTTGGTAAGGTAGGCAACTAAAGTCGATGAATACTGTTACGTTAACATATCATCAAAATAGACACAAAATAAATCGATTTCGAGACTTCTTCTTAGCGTATTGAAGGCAAAAACTTCAAACATCTTTGGCCCAAAGTTCAGCTGAGCGAACTCCGCTCAATGACGCAGTCATAAGATCATCAAGTACACAGGTGACAGGGTGCACACATACGGCGCAGGATGGAAGGTGAGCCACTGTCTGTGGGGAGGTGCCGCATACGCACTTGAGATCGGAAGGCGAATTCCCGTAATTTAAAACGTTCAAAATCTAGTCGCAGTCTCATCTCGGCGACAAAAAAATATCAAATGAATTTGTCAAAATGTAGGGAAATTAGAAGTGTTTTTTGACAGATTGAGACTGAGATCAGACTGTGAACGTTCTTAAAATTACGAGAATTGCCCCTCGGATCTGTCCGTGAACCTTCATATGTGAAGACTGACTGACAGACTGTGAAGGCTTCTCTTTTTAAAACTTATGTTTGGCCGTTACGTGTGTCGCCATTTATACACTGAATCCATTAAATTGTTACTGAGTGTCTTTTATCATAATTAGCATAAAATAGGGCGCTACGCATTCAGCGGATGAATAGACTTGATTAAAAAAAATGATTTGATGTTGATCAGCAAAAAAGATTATTATTGCATAAATCTACTACATCAATATCATCTTCATCTTCTACTGTTTTGTGCATACATACGAGCGACACGCATCGATGACAGAGGCAACATTTGTGTCGCTCGTGTGTATACTTACTGTCAAAATTGCATATTTCATGTGAAGAAGCACCTTTTAAAAAAAATACATCTTTTGCTGAACAACAGTTTCTTTATAATGTCAGTTTCATATAAAACAACTCCACTCCGGACACCTAAATCGAGCCAGCGTGCATTTCCAAGTAATGTACAATAAAAAGACCAAACACATTTGAAAAACAATGAGTCAAAGAAAACGATTTTATGCAGTTTTGAATTCGATCAACCATATCACTAGATTAGGGATTAGGAACAAAAAATACATCTTTCAAGTGGCCGTGATTGCATATAACTTAATTATAAACCCTAACTTTCAAACATAAAGTTAATTATTGTTTGTAACATATTTTCTACTTTGATTGGCATTTATATAATAAAAACAGACTACAACATTGGTCGCTCACAATGGGCCTTATTAGAAGGCTGAAAGTCACCCAAAGGGCAATGGAGAGGCTATGCTTGGAGTTTCCTTGCGGGATCGAATCAGAAATGAAGAGATCCGCAGAAGGACCAAGGTAACCGACATAGCCCGAAGAATTGCCAAACTTAAGTGGCAGTGGGCAGGGCACATTGCTCGCAGAACAGATGGCCGATGGGGCCAAAAGGTTCTGGAGTGGCGACCGCGTACCGGAAGGCGTAGCGTTGGAAGGCCTCCCACAAGGTGGACCGACGACCTTGTGAAGACCGCAGGAACTCGTTGGATGCGAGAAGCACAAAACCGGTCGAAGTGGAGGTACTTGGGGGAGGCCTATGTCCAGCAGTGGACGTCTTTCGGCTGAAATGATGATGACAAAATTATTTATGGTCTTATTTTTCCCGCCGTTTTTCATGTGCTCATCGGATATCTAATACTATTACTGATCGAAGAGTTTTGTAGCCGAAATACTGGCCATCGTTTTGGTGTCATCATCGACCATTTAAAAAGACCTGTATAATAAAAAAGCAATGCAGTTCATTCCGTTATTTTACCACTGATGTTACATCACTGTCAAAATCACATTGATCTTTAATCTCGTGACAATAAGGTCGCTGTTGTGTTGCTGCAACTGTCAGGTCTGTCCAAATCACTATAATCTTTATTGTCCAACCGTTTGAAGTATTCTACCTCAGACAGATGTATTCAACCTTAGACAACAGTGAGGATGTCCTAGAAACAAACATTCGAAGACATGTGACATCTACCAACCCGCACTGGGCCCGCGTGGTAGATTACAGCCCACTCCCTCTCGAAGAGATGAGGCCTGTGTCCCAGTAGTGGGAATATTTAAAAAGTGGAATGACTGAGGAAGAATCGGGTGACTCGATTTAGGCAGTCCGGGAGTGTTTTAAATCTAATAAGCTACAAAAATCTCTGCACAATTGCAATTTGAAAATCTCAATACCTATCTACTATAAATTCTATAAGTACTTACAAACATTAACTTTAAAATAAAAGTCAATAATTAAAAACAGGAACAGATTTGACACACTCCACATTTTATTACATCAAGTGACCATAGAGCACCGCTGAGTGTGGCTAGTATGTTCCCAGCTTATAGCCAGGAATCAACATGCCAGTAACCTGTACAAAATATGCAAGTAAATACCAATATTCAAAACCAAGATGGCCGCCACCACAAAATGGCGAATTATATATTTTTTTCACAATTCCCTCAATGTGGGTATCAAATGAAAGGGCTAACTATACACTATTACAAATATCAAATCCAATCAAATCCAAATCCAGACATCGTCGCACAACATTTTACCATGGATTCAGCACGTGATTCTAAAATTGCTATTCCATACATTTTGACCGCGTCGCTTAGAATGTTCTGGGACATTCTAAGCGACGTCACGCGGGGTGCAGGACGCGTGAGTGGGGACACTTCTATGAAACAGCAGACTTTTTTTATCAAGAATCATAATATGCTTATAGAGGTATGAGGAACGGGGTGTAAAGTTCACTCAACCTCCATAGAAAAGGGAGGATCCTCCGACCAGACGGGTGTTGTGTCTGGCGGGCAACTGCCCGATGATTCATGTCGGGCCGTTCTATCTATGCTAGTTGCGCGGTAAACTCTGCTTGCGAGATGCAGGATTTGCGTGACGTCAGAATGACGCGTTGTTCGCATGTGGCGTTGTAGATACCGCTACATGCTGAATTCATGGCTACAGCTTGCGCGACGATGTGATGCCAGCCTGTATATTTATATTTGGTATTTACTACATACTTTCCTACAAGTTACTGACAATTTTATTCCCAGCTTATTCCAAGTATTCAGCATAGTCAGTAAAGCATTCGATCTCACATTTTATTTACAAAGGAACAATATCTATGAGAGAGCATAAGTATTTTCAATTTCATCATAATCATAAGCTATATCACAAAAAATATGACACATGTCAAAGTTGATGAAAAGTGGCGCCACTGTTGCGCAACTGTTGGGCAACTGTGTTAGGCAACTATAATGACATTTTTCACCACTTTTGAAAATCAAACAGATACTTTAATACAATATAACATCACGCCCGTGTTCCCTGCAGGATTGGGCAGAGGGGTACCTATATAGTACACCTACGTTTCGCCAGACTTTTGACATGTCTCATTTACATTTCATTCTTAAAATTATAACTAACCTATTAAAATTAAATGACTTTTGGTCAGGTTAACTAGACAACATAAGCGAGCATTTATCTTATTTCAAATCTGAAACTTAATTTTATGCAATTGTAAATATGGTGGCGTTTTGTCTTCCTAAAAAAATAATTGCCTTTTATAATTACCTCCGGCTGCACGTAACAATAAATTCGACACTTTACACTGATTGACCACATTATAAACTAATCGACAAAACGTATGGAATAGAGGATTTTGTTTTGTGTTGAGATTTTTCCTTTAAAAATAGTTTACTGTTCAGGTAACCTTTTTCCAATCGTTGGGATTTTGCAGCCAATCTATCTTTGTCTTAATGCTCGCTTATAATTTTCTAGATTACAACTTGACCAGTGCAAGCCTGATTTCACAAATATTATCCAAAACTGTGGGTAGTGAGAAATAAAATCCCTTCACAATGATTTTATTATCGAGTCGCATAACTTCAGCAAAACACATTCTCGTTTTATATCTTACGATAATCGGACATCCCTAAATATACACCGATAAAACCGTAACTTTTTTTTAGTGATTTTTTACGGCTTTAGTCATTGACGTTTCGGGACTTACCAACTAGTTCCCGACAAAAACAATGAAGCTTGTGGGCTTGACACAGACATAAATACTTAACATCACGCCTGGAATCCCCGAAAGGTTAGGCAAAGGTGTACATACGCCAGCACATCAAGCTACTTACAACCTGTCAAATTTCTTTAATAGATTTTCAACTTTACCGCTTAAGCATAAGGTTCAAAATTGATTGGGAAAATTTGACGGTTTCGGGTGGCTTGATGTGCTGGCGTCTGTACCTATAGTACACCCACATTTACACAGATTTCATAAATACTGTGATCAATTTCCTATATTAAATTCAATAATAAAGCATCTAAACAGTGAAGGAAAACATCGTGAGGAAATCGGCATGTCCTAGAAGCAAAAATTCGAAGACATGTGACATCTACCAACCCGCACTGGGCCGCTTAATAACATAAGTATCTAAACGGTGAAGGAAAACATCGTGGGGAAACCGGCATGTCCTAGAACCAAAAATTTGAAGACATGTGACATCCACTAACCCGCACTGGGCCGCGTGGTGAATTACAGCCCACTCCCTCTCACAGAGGGCCTGTGTCGCAGCAGTGGGAACATTATAGGCTGATTACGCTTATCATGAATATAATATTGGTGAAATCAGTACTGAATAATCTCAAAAAACAATTACTTAATTAATCATTATTTACAAACTTCATTTATTATAACAAACATAGTACCTATTATATTTAAGAAAGCGAAATTCGGGAGCTTTTGTGAAAATCGTATTGTTCAGTCTATTGCATTTTTAGTTAAAGGGGATTGAAGAACCTACCCGACCGCCATTTCGCTTTTTTTTTTTTCAAAATGGCGGCCCGCATGAAACTGACTCAAAAAAATCCTTCATAAAAAAGAGGGTGTACTAGTGACCACACGACATAAGTGAAAACTTACGACTGGAGTCGAGTATACGCAATTCAGCGTCACTGACCGATAGGAGCAAAGTATACCCGATCCAGCGTCACCCGAGCGTGAAGATTCGTATTTGAGCAAGAATGCAAAGTGCGCCTAAAAAAATTTCTCTTCAAAACCGCAACCAAGGACCTAAAACTGCAATAGACTGTCACATGTGTCATCTTCTCATGGAATCAAAGCTCCTTACTCTTAACAACTATGACTCTTCACTAAGACTCTCCTTTTGCTGGCACTCAAAGTCTTTCTTCACACTCAAATTTATACTTTCAACATCTTCTGAACCCTTCATAAGATTCAAACCCTGTTCGAATTCGCCATTTTCTTGCGTCCCATGCTTAAACTGTAGATGTTTCTCCATGCTAGATTTCTGCACACATCTGTACGCACAATGGGGACATTTGACTGACTTCTGCCGAGGCCTGTATGGTTTGCTTTGGTTTTTTACGTCAACCTTCTCTCCCTCTTTTTCGTTTAAATGCCTCTGTTTGTGTTTTGTTAGGTTAGTTTTTTGAACGCATCGGTAAGAACACATATCGCAACTAAAAGGTTTCTGGTCTGTGTGTAAATACATATGTTTGACTAAATTAGGTTTTTGCACTGTCCTGTAGTCACAAAAAGGGCACGCGAAAGGCTTGTAGCCCGTATGCGTTCGTTCATGAACTACTAAATTATTTTTTTGGGCACATCTGTAGTCGCAGTATTGACATCTAAAAGGCTTTTCTTTCATATGTACTAGTATGTGTTTAGCGACGTTGTTCTTCTGGCCCGACTTGTAATCGCAGAAGGTGCAAGAAAATGGTTTTTCGCCGGAATGTGTGCGTTCGTGGATCTTCAAAATGGCGGGCGATTGACATCTGTAAGCGCATTGGCTACAGCTAAATTTCCCAACTTTTTCAACTAACTGGTCACTATCTGAGCAAGATTTTGAATGATGCTTCAAACCTCTTTTTGAAGGGAACACATCATTGCACTTATAACAGATATATTGACCTTTAATGTTCATAGAAATATCTTCAGTAATCTTATTATGTACACTAGAATCATTCTCACTTTTAGTTTCAGCAAAATTCTGATTATTATACTCTGAATAGTATATTTTATTCTGGTCCGTCGGCTTCAAATTCTCTTTCGGCTCCTCGCATTTTTGTTTCGCGCCATTCGGGCAGCCATCTTGTCTTAACTTTTTATAATCGTCGAGGTAAGGGCTAGTGTTCTCAAACTGCCTATTAATGACTAAATTTTGGGGGTTTTCGCGAATGTTCGTGTAGTTTTGAACGTAGTTTTGTGGTCTAGAGTAAACGTCTATGGAATTTAATGCAGGGACGTTCACGTGGGTGTTGTATACGTACATTTGGTTGTCTGGGTGGACGTTTGTCTGTGGTTGCGTGTGGTCGGCGGGAAGACCTGAAATGGGACATGAAAAAGTATGTTATTTTGTAAAAAAAAAAAAAAACATCATAAAATCTCAAGGTTAAGGACAAATACAGGGTTAATTTTCAAAGACTAGCCAAATTTAAGGGTGTGGAACAGACCATCGAACTGAACAATGTTGTCCATGGAACCAATATTGTAATCGCGAAAAATTTATCAACTGTCCCATAGAAAACTTCAATATCTACTCGACCTAAACGTATGGGACGGCTGAATTTTTATTCGCGATTACGATGTTGGTGTCATGAACAACATTGTTCAGTTTGATAGTCTATACGACACCCTTAAATTTGGCTGGCCTTTGAAAAATAACCCTGTATTTAAACGAAAAATCGAAGAGAATTTTTTCGCGCAGTGAAATCACACTGTGTGTTTTTTTGGCGCGCTGGGATGGGGTCTGTCGGATTCTCAACCCTCGACTCATCACCGAGAATTGAAATCCAGTGCGCGATAAAATCCCGCCGCGATATTTTTACGTCCGTGCGTACGTGGGCTTAGTTTTTGTGATGATCCTGACGCAGAACGTCACTTTCGCAAAATGTCACCGTGAAAAACTTGTCACTATCGCAAAACGATTTTTGCACGACGTCATTGTCTCAAAACGTCATTTTCTCAAAATTTCACTTTCGCAGAATGTCATTCAAGCCATTTTTTTATCGGTAGAGACCTAATACTTACAATCGGGTACGTAATTTATTAAAAAATATACAAAAAATCATCAACCAAATTTTTATTACATACATAACTAATATACATATATGTACTTAAAATGATATAGGTATCATGTAATTGTTGGTTGACAGAAATCGCAACAGTCAATGAAATTAATTCAGACCTCAAATTAAACTGAGCAGACTCTCCGAATCCCGAGGTTAATGTCGAGTAAGATAGGTGATTGACATACATGCTTGCGTAGTGACAATAATTACGCGATAATAGCTGATAAAGATAATATTAATAGCTAATAATATGCTAGAAGTGCTTTGTGACAGCTGTTTGAGACAGCTGTGCTGCTGGGGAGTTTGTTCCGCCACTTCTTCTCCCCAGCGAAAGCACTAGGAAGTGGCGAAGGGCGGGCGTTTTGGGGGACTGTCTTTTGTAATGTTGACGTTCGAAAAGTGCTGATTCTCAGCCTGGTTTGAATAAATGACTTTTGATTGATTTTTTATTTTGATTTTGTGGCATTGCCATACGATGCATTGCGGCTACAACGCGACCTATGACAATTCCACAAAGCCACCACTGAAAAGTCATAGGACAGCAAACGATGCAATTTCGTTTACTTGCTTGAATTTTTACCAGTAATTTTGGTTTAAAAATCAAACTACTGAACCAATTTTGATGAAAGTTCTATGGGACCAATCTGAAAGTATATCCTTTCAAATAAAAAAATAATTTTGCAAATCGGCTTATAAATAACGGAGTTCTGAGGTACATAATCAGCCTATAATGTTCCCACTGCTGGGACACAGACCTCCTCTCGGTGAGAGGGGGTGGGCCTTAATCCACCACGCGGGCCCGGTGCGGGTTGGCAGATGTCACATGTCTTCGAATTTTTGGTTTCCTTTACGATGTTTTCCTTCACCGTTTTGAGAGCAGTGGTGATGAAATAATTTACACAAAGTAAAGCGCCTGTCTGGATCCGAACCTACGACCTAGAACTCGTAAGTCGCGGCCGTTACCACTTAGCCACCACTGCTCTGCTCAAATCGGTCCAGCCGCTCTCAAGTGATGCGCTTACCAACGAACAACATTTTATTATTATATTTAGTATGGATGGCTGAAGACTCTTTATCTCATTTATATAAAATGTAAGTAAATAGAACAGTCCAGTTAGCGACAGCCTAATAACCTAAAATCTTAGGCTTTATCTACACAATGCGACATTGTATAGATAACACCTAATAATTGACACAACGTCTCCGTTTTATCTTTGGGATGGGAACACGTCTGCGATGACTGGTATTGCCAAAGTTCATAGTCGCCAGTGGCAACTTACTATCAGGTGAACCGCTAGAAAAATTGGGATAGCAGTTGTGGATATGCAACAAGTGCTGATTATTCCAACCCCAGATAACTTTATCCGGGAAATAATTTTGAATTTTTGACAGTTTTTCCATACGAAATTTGTCAGACGTCAATTTTATTCCATAAATAAAAATGACGAGTAAATATCTGTCGATTGGAAAGCAGCCCTTAATAAGAGCTTTTATTTAAAGCCTAGTTGACCTGACAGACGTTATTCCGTTGGTCTAGATACACACGAGCGACACCTGTCGACGGCTGCCGTCGACAAATGTCATACTCATACCTCATACGTATTACATTAAATGTTCGAAACCCCTTTCTGCCTTGGAAAGAACCTTAAGCCGTTGGCCACAGCTATCATTCGTAGATCTTTGACAGTCGTTACGGGTAGCCAGAAGCCCAAAAGTCTGACAACCAGTCTTACCAAGAGGTATCGTGTTACACAGTAACTTGCAGAGGTCAGTACGCAGTTTGAGGATGCATGAAGAAGCGTCCTCGTGTAGCGCAGTTTGTTCCGCCAGTTACTCAACTGAACCGAGCGCTCGGCGCATCCTGGACAGTCACACCCAACACCTTATTTGACTGGCCAATTCTTCCCTTGCGGTCGTAGGGCTAACGCCCGCCTGGTTTGCGACCACCCTCCCACCGGATTCCGACGTCAAGCAGCCTGCTGTTTCGTCGATGCGTGGGAGTTTCGGTGCCTTAGGCATCTTCTGGGCACGCTCGTTCCATCATAGACCTCATCTATCGCTTTCCATCAGACGTGATCGAGGTCATAGAATGGAAGCCGACCCCAACATATTTGGGAAAAGGCTAGGGTTTAGTCTTTTACTTTATTTTCCTTCCGTCATCTACCTAGCCGCTAGGCAGATTGACATTAATTTTGTATGTAAAATCCAAGAAAACCTGACCTAAAGGCTAGTAAACCGCGAAAGCAACACATACAAGTGTTATTAAAACCAGTCAAACTGACCTTTTTATAACAATATTAAGCATATTTAATATATTCAACAAAGGTTGAAGAGTCAAATTTTATCGAATTGTTGGACATGGCTGTCTGTGTTGTTACTAGGGGATAGATTTCTCTTTTGCCAAATCTTATCACTACATATGTATTATAAAACCAAGCCCCCGCCGCGACTGTCTGTCTGTCTGAACGCGATAAACTCAAAAACTATCAATCGGATTTTCATACTGTTTTCACCAATGGACGAAGTGATTCATGAGGAAGGTTTAGGTGTATAATTAATAACGGTTTTGTGTAAATTGGCTAAAATATGACGATGATTGTTGGTAAGACTGGTTGTCAGACTTTCGGGCTTCTGACGAACCGTAACGACTGTCACAGATCCACGAATGACAGCCGGGATCAACGGCTTAACGTGCTTTCCGTGGCACGGAGGAGTCTCGGTATGTAAAGATGGTCACCCATCCGCGGACCAACCCGGCAAGCGTAGCTTAACCTGATGGATCGATGATGCTTAACCTGATGGTGCGGCTGTTAATAAGAAAAATAATGAAATATATATTAAAAACGAGGAAGGAATTTTGGTGACATTTAAGAAGCGAGATTAACTTGTTTTTCAACAAATTAATGCTTGCAGTTTTTTCTAAGAAAAGCACCTCTACAGGTCAGTGTATTTAATCAAAAAAACATGGAAATTTTTCAACATGAATGCGAAGATGACATTAATCTATCATTAGTTATTAATGTTATTATAGACCTAGCCCCGAAGGAGTGGCACCAAATAAAAAAACTACTATTTTTTATGCACTTCTAGATAAATTACGTCGGTGTTTGCGCCAACGAAACTGAATAATTATTTATGAGGTGATTTTTTTGTATAATAGATTAAGGATTCTCGTTTCGACTAGATTTGGCCTTGAAGTGAAGATTATATTTAGTTAGAAAGGAGAAATAGTACATTGTTCACCGAGGGGAGAAAGTGGCCGATTACTAACGAGGGTGTTGTTTGAGGCCCTAGGCTCAGTCGAGGGCCTAAAACTTCTTTAATAACAGCACGTTAACAATGGTTTTTCATACACTTCTTCGACCCGCAAATTTGTACAGTCACGTCTATAAGTATGTATACACTTGGCTTTATTCAAAGACGATTTTCTCCTTTATTTTTGAATGAAATTTTATGTTATTACGAACATAGTATTTTCCCATAGGTTTATGTTAAGGTGTCGTATTTCAACGTTGCATTCGTTATTTCACGAAAAAATCGCAATTGAAAATTGCAAAGTGTTGACATATTGGTGCTCGTGACAGCAGTAATGACCTACTTTTTGCTCCATTTAAAAAAAATAAGGTACAGACGCCAGCACATCCAGCTACTACAATCTGTCAAATTTCTTTAATAGATTTTCAACTTTATCGCTAAGGCATAAGGTTCAAAGTTGATTGGGAAAATTTGACAGTTTCGGGTAGGTATAGTATAAATAACATAAACATAATGTCGCGCTAAGACCCATGTAAAAGAGGGCAAGCCTTGTTGCCGTCAGCCGGGCACAAATCCTGACCCTGGGACGTGGGATAATTTCCGACACCCGGGCGAAGTCGCGGGCAGAAGCTAGTACAAAATATTCTTTTATCCTGTATGGTCAAAAAGTCGTGGATCAAACGAAATAGGGAGATGAAGGAGGTCGTTTCCAACAAAAAATCTTTCTACAGCATGGCCATAATTCAAATGCCCTTAAAGTTATGAATGTTTTTGTATAGAGAGTTCTTTTACAATTAGCACAGAATACTTAAAGTACTACGTATAGAAAGGCCACTCCCTTCCCCGCACTAACATCAGTTACCGCACCTCACCCCGCACTTCGAGGTTACCGTCGCAGTTCTTTAAGGCTATTCAATACATGATCTCCCAGCCACTTTATCGCTAGATGGCGGCACATTCGCACTTCGAACATTTTCAATTTTTACGCCTAACTCAGAAAGCTTTGCGAAACAACTTTATTATATGCGTCAACTAACGCATTAACATAATCTTTTTAGATATTCACTTTGCTTGTTAACTCGTCACATACAAAGATTTGTACCCCTAAACATTTAGCCGTTTCACTTTATATCTTTACTATGTCTTTACACACACATGTACAGTTACACACTACGTGTATAGTTTTACTTGCGATATAACTAGATGGCGTTGTATTCATAAACTTGGTTTGTGAACTTGTTTTCCAGAGGTGGCGTTAATTAAAATAAAATATTTTTACGAAAATATTTTTATGACTGTCCTTCATTCTCTAAAGAAAAGCGTACTTTTTATAGTAAAAACCGAAGAAAAGAATACTTGATTGCTACAAGGGTTGTCAGTTGCTTATTCAATTATTCTAAGGGTGCTTTTGTAGTGTGTTAGGGTAGGTTTAGGTTTAAAAATAATAAAATAATAATAAATCCCCTGACCGATTTCGGTCACGGTGGCCAATTTCAAAGAAGATTAGCCAGGTTTGCAGGAGATATTATAGTGCACAAGTGTGTGCGCAAATACAGGAGAGAGAACAGGCGCAGGACCAACGGCTTTACGTGCTTTCCGAGGCACGGGGGTATTACGCCACCAATTTCCAAACTCCGGGCAAAAAAAAAAAGAAAAAGAGTAAAGAAACTCCTAACGGGAAAAACCCAATTTTAATAACACTGTCCGACCTGAGAATCGAACCCAGGACCCCGAGAACGGCAGATGCACTTGTGACCACGAAACCAACGGGACAGTTAAGATTCTTTGTATAATTAAACGCTACTATAAAACAAAATATATAAAATGTTTATTTGAGTCGTGCGCGAGAGATGCAGCGGCGCGACGGAATTCCGCGAATTTCGGTCACTCGTAGGTATAATAATAATGTATCATTCAACCGCAGCCCAGCGTGCCCGCCGTCGCAGGCAGTAAGGCAGTGTACAGACGCGTGAAATTATTAGGCCGTGTACACACGGTTGTGTTGTGGGTATTTAATTATTAGTGTAATTTTATTACTGTTGTGTGTATGTGTATGTATATGTATATAAGTGTTATGTGTAATATGTATTATGTGTTTACTATTTACGTGTGTTTGTATGTTTAGCCTAAAAACCAACAAATTCACATACACCAGCGTCCACTCAAACCAACAATTCCAATTTCAAATGAGAAAATGAAAAAAAATCAGCTGTTCCCTACATTTTGACGCATGATGATACCTATACGAACATAAATGTAGGGAACAGCTGATTTTTTTCGCGATTTCAGGTTTGGTCCCATAGTAAAAAAAATTGTTCATAATGATGAGTACAATGACCATGTTAGTGTTGTTCCAATAACCCTGTATATACTTATACTATATTATATCCATACTAATATTATAAATTCGAAAGTAACTCTGCCTGTCTGTCTGTATGTTACCTATTCACGCCTAAACCACTGAACCGATTTAGAAGAAATTTGGTAGGTATGGGGAAGGACATAGGATAGTTTTTATCCCGATATTCCCACGGGATCGAAACTTATGCGGGTGAAACCGCTGGGCGCAGCTAGTTGCAAATAAAGTTTATTGAACTCTTCTCTCTCTTCGATAATTGAGCTTTGTTGGTACCGACTTTGTTTTGAAGATTCTATACATCTTTTATTAGGTACTTATTTACACCCTAAGTTACATTAAAATTAGCAAGGAAAAACCGGCCAAGTCCATGTCGGACCACAATGAAGAGTTCCGTAGTCGAAATGAATTTATCCCAAGAACAAGCTTAACATTGTAGTTGAAAATCATGTCCTCCCATACATTGCAACTAAAAGTTGGTCGACTATTACTCGTAAAGTCTACTCAACTGTGATTTTGATTTCGTGACATATAAGTACTACTGCCGTGAATTTTAGTATTTCTTCTAGTATTTCACAAACAATTTAGGGGATATGACATCCCCCTGTATCACCCCCCTGAGCAGTTGGATGGGGCTGGTTTTCTGATCCTGGATCTGGAAAGTCATCGTTGCAGCATCATACAAACATCTCAACACTTCGATTTAGCACCAGTCAATTCGACATCATTGCAGAGAGGCCAGAACTGCCCATACTTCGATGGAATCGAAGGCTTTCTCGTAGTCCACAAATGCCATACACAGTGGCTGACTGTACTCCTCGGTCTTATGTACAATTTGTCAAACAGTAGGTATGTACCTATATGGTCTACGCTCGTAACTGCGTACAAAACCATCACATCGTCCGGCGTCCGTTCGTCACTGTGGAGCATTCGAGACTGTTTGTTTACCGAGTGTAAACCGAACTCGCGGGCCGCGGCGCGTAGGTATGACTCGCATAATAATATTACCGCGGTAGTAGATTGATGTACTTGCGTCTGTACAGTATTGAATTTCATTCATTTTCACCTATTTTTTTTCGCGGAACTTATAACATCAGCTTTCTGCCAGTGGAAGTCTCGTCAAAATCAGTCTAGCCGTTTCGGAGATTAGCCGGAATAAACAGACAGAGACAAAAATTAACAACAAATGTTTTTTGTTCAAAGTAGGTACCGTAAATATAAATGACTGTATTCAGATTACTTTATTTGATCAACCGCACAAAACAGAAAGGTAATTTGGTACTTGCACTTTTCATACCTACGCTCGGCGGTCGCGCTGGGGTTGTCAACTTTGGCAAAAAACACACAAAACAAAAAACACAAAAAACTAGTGTAGTAGTGGTACTCGTATCTAGTTATTTGATTCATTGTTGAGAATGAAACAGCAAGAAAGGAAATGATCGTATTTTTTTAGCTTATAGGTACTTACTACAATAAATATCTAATATAAATTGTAAAAATATTACAACGCCACAAAGTCATGTTCGCTTTTACGGCTCGGCACCGGGGGCCGGGGCGCTTACCTACCTATCTAACTATTCGAAATACAAGCAAATGCCTACTTACCTCTCTGAAACAACTGGTAGCTTAAAAAACGATAATTCATCGTAATGTTGAATTTAAACAACCATCCACTCAACAGTTACTTATAATTACTTTTTTTTTTGTTACTCCATTTTTAGGGTTCCGTAGCCAAATGGCAAAAACGGAACCCTTATGGATTCGTCATGTCTGTCTGTCTGTCTGTCTGTCTGTCTGTCTGTCTGTCCGTCCGTCCGTATGTCACAGCCACTTTTTTCCGAAACTATAAGAACTATACTGTTGAAACTTGGTAAGTAGATGTATTCTGTGAACCGCAGTAAGATTTTCACACAAAAATAGAAAAAAAACAATAAATTTTGGGGTTCCCCATACTTACAACTGAAACTCCAAAAAATTTTTTTCATCAAACCTGTACGTGTGGGGTATCTATGGATGGTCTTCAAAAATGATATTGAGGTTTCTAATATCATTTTTTTTTTAACTGAATAGTTTGCGCGAGAGACACTTCCAAAGTGGTAAAATGTGTGTCCCCCCCCCCCCCCTCTAACTTCTAAAATAAGAGAATGATAAAATTAAAAAAATATATATAATGTACATTACCATGTAAACTTCCACCGAAAATTGGTTTGAACGAGATCTAGTAAGTAGTTTTTTTTTTAATACGTCATAAATCGAAAACCGCAATTTACCTTTCACAAAGTTACAACGAACTACAAGAACTTTTATATTATGTTACTTGCTGCTACGGAACCCTTCATGGGCGAGTCCGACTCGCACTTGGCCGGTTTTTTGCACTTCACAGCTACGCGTGTCTCGCGCGGATGGCAGTCTGTAGGTACTCTCTATATTTTGTGCCTGTAGGTACTGCGCGGTACAAGTAGGTACTAGGTATTACATTTATATACGGTACGTACCTACATTTTATACAAGTCCGTTGCCTAATTTCAACTTCTTCAATACGTCTATTGAAGAAGTTGAGATTAGGTAACGGAACGCGGAATTAAGAATTTATTTAGGTAGGTACTGCTACTCTACTCCATAGGTAGAATAAAATTATTTACTTTTACTTTATCGTACTTTATGGAGGTACTAGATTTTTCCCGCAGCTTCGCCCGCGTGGATGTCGGAGATTATCCCACGGAATCGTACTACCGGAATAAAAAGTATCCTATGTCGTAATCCTAACCCAGCACTCTAATTACCTACGTAACACAATCATTATCAATCTCAATCTGAATCATTTTGAAGAATATTGCTAATCCATTGCTTTGCATTACCTATGTTCGAAACATATGTATATCATTTCTATGGTTCGAAAAATGTTTTTGCTCAAAAACGTAAATGATGCAATGAATGTTGTTGAACTGTCAAAATGAAAGCCATTGCTACTGATAGTGTGTTACGCAATTACCCCGCAGGTCATGGTCTACCCATGTGCCAAATTTCATCTAAGTAAATCCGTTCAGCTCAGCCGTTTTAGCGTGAAAGTGGAACAAACAAAGTCAATTGCGCATTTACAATATTAGTTAGGAACAAACATAATATGAAAAAGCTAAAGTATTTGTGTATATTATAAATAATTTCCATATAGTCAAAAATAACGCTAGTTCGGTAGGTAGGTACCTAGATTGATAAAAATTCAAACACACATCTCCCCGGCGCGGGGCCAAGTGCTTCGTCCGTACTATAGGTATGTAGTTATATGTACCTGCATGCAGAGCCATTTACAAAACTAGTGCATTTATGCGCGCGGCCAAGTAGCGAGGCGCGTGCGAGGTGCGATGCGACATCATGAATGAATGGCTAACCCACCCAAGCGCTCCAATAGTGCCGGCCGGGCCTGCCGCCCAAAGTCCATGCTGCCGCCTGCGAGTGAGCGGCGGAAGTTACCGAACCCGAACCGAACGCCAACCGAGCGTTCAGGCGCTATCTCTCTCTTTTTGCTTTGCCTCTTTTTCAAACAATGCGCTGGATTGAACAACAAAAACAAGCTTAGCTCCGCTAGGGAAAGGTAATAGTGTTCTGTGAACAAGCTTTTGACTATGCCCGCGTTGACGATAGGATAGACGGTTTGGGAACAGTGGGAACTGGGAAGGGCTCTCTCAATAGGTACTTACCAGCCTAATGCAGAAAGATTTTTAATTCAGAAAATTTTTTGAAGACAGTTCAAGTGTAAGTTAGTACTTACATTTATGTAGGCACTTAGGTACATAAACTTAGTATGTAGGTACATACATTCATTACAGTAATATCGAACCCAGGGTAGATCGCAAATACTATCAATAAGTAGGTAAAGCATTTTTTCTCACTTCATGATTCAATTGATAAATTGATTTAATATATAACTGCGCGGGCAGAGCCACCGCGCCAGCCTTGTAAGAAATATTGCATACCTACCAACGATTCGCAACTTGTCAAAAAAAACACGCATAATTCAACGATTTATTATAAAATTGGCCAACCTGTTTGACATTGACAAACAACGCCATCTAACGAGCAAGATCAATTGTTGTTGATAACCTTAGCAAAAATTTGTGTTCTGCTTCTCGATAGTTCTTTGAAATATCCTGCAGAGGGCGTGTTCCGGCCGCGCACACATAGAAAAATTTATCGATTTTGTCAGGCCTAGATATCCTGGAAATAGTGTTTTTTTTATAGGTTTTTGTCGATATGCGTCAATAATAAGTCATAACAACTTAATATACGTGCTTTTATTCTGCAAAAATCGTTTATTTTTCGAGATTTGTACCCCGAAAGAATGTATGAAAAAGTGTCAGTATCCAATCACCTTAACAAAGAGCGCTCGCAAACACAAGTACCTCACGCACACATTCATACGTATACAAACGTCATTTTTTAATGTAGTAGTAGTAGGTAATTATTTTGCGAGCGTTGTATAGTGTCCGGGGTGTGCAATTAGACTAATTTAAAAAAAATGTGGCATAGAACAAACTGTGTTGTATTATTACAAGACTAGCTGTGCCCGCGACTCCGTTCGCGTGCATGACGGAAAACGTTTTATTTTTTTTTGCGCGGTACCCTAATTATTTTTCTATAATAAAAGTAGCCTAAGTTACTCCTCATTACATCAGCTATCTGCCAGTCAAAGTCCCGTCAAAATCGGTCCAGCCGTTTCTGAGATTAGCCGGAACAAACAGACAGACAAAAATTGTAAAAAATATATTTGTTTTTTGAATATGTACTGTGTATACATCCAAATGCATTTAGTAAAAAGCTGTTATTTTAATATCACAAACAGACACTCCCAATTTTATTTATTTGTATAGATTATCAACACTACAAAACGCTTGCTTAGTATTATATTGATCCTTTATATTAATCCAGGGTGTTAGCTACCTCCATACAAAATTTTATCAAAATTGGTCCAGCCGTTTGAGCGTGAAGAAGTAACAAACATATAAACACACACACACACTCACAAACTTTCGCCTTTATGATATTAGTGTGATTTATTCTGTCTTTTCGATGTATTTTTAACTACTAACCCTAGTAATAAGTTATAATATTGTATACTAACACGCTGGATCATTGTTGTCCGAAACGCCATCTGTAATATATGTGGTTCATATTCTATCATAAAAAAATAAAAATAACAATGCAACTAACATGTTGTATCATTTATGTCCAAATAAACAACCGAACTCCTAATTCGGTCACTTTAATAATAAGCGTGCGATTAAAGTTCTATTGCGGCTCTGGGTACCACTGGTCGTTTGTTTTATCCAGCACGTCGCCATCTGCTACGGGGTCTGCCGTGACGCCGTCTGGCTGTGTCAAGGCTCCACGAAGTTATATTGGCCCAGGAAAGCAGGAAATACACATTAATTTATTTAAATTGTGTATTTTATGTTCATATGTAATTATGTCCGCCCCGAAGTGCGCATGTTGCATATTATAAATACAAAATCAAAATGTAATGTGACTTGAATTTTCGCTTTAAAATTTGTTTATAGACAAAATATTTTAATAATGCAACTAGGTAGTTTCATTTAAATACGAAACGAATTAATTTCTTCGAGTCCAAATTCATAAATAATGGCGTCTAGTCAATCCTCTTGTATACATAACATAACATACATAACCAGCCTATAATGTTCCCACTGCTGGGACGCAGGCCTCCTCTCGGTAAGAGGGAATGGGCCGTAATCTACCACGCGGGCCCAGTGCAGATTGGTAGATGTCACATGTCTTCGAATTTTTGGCTCTAGGACATGCCGGTTTCCTCACGATGTTTTCCTTCACCGTTTTGAGAGCAGTGGTGATGAAATAATTTACACAAAGTAAAGCGCCTGTCTGGGTTCGAACCTACGACCTACAACTCGTAAGTCACGGCCGTTACCACTTGGCCACCACTGCTCACATCCATCCATCCTCTTGTATACTACACTGTAATCATTTTTACTTTATTTTTAACTAGCTGCGACCCGCGGTTTCACCCGCATAAGTATCGATTCCGTGGGAATATCGGGATAAAAAGTACCCTATGTCCTTTCCCGGGCGGGACTCAAACTATCTCTATACCAAATTTCATCTAAATCGGTTCAGCGGTTTAGGCGCGAAAAGGTAACATACAGACGGACAGACAGAGTTACTTTCGAATTTATAATATTAGTATGGATAGTATGGATGAATTTGGCTGTAATTTCATGACACTAATTTCGTAACGTAATTTTGGCTATTATTTTCGTCGCTAATCTAACTAAATAACGTATCTGACATTTTGGACTAAGCCGACCTAACTATAGTAATTTGATACATTTTCCAAGTCGAATCTGATATCAGATCATGTATTCCGAACAAAATAAAAACAAAGACCCCACGAAGTGACGTGTCTGTTTTAATATTTATTATTAAAACAATATTAACACGCTAGCAATAGTAGTAATACCAATATAAAAGATCTTAATCAGAACTACTCACGTCCTCAATTTTGTATCAGTAGAATTTATGTATAGAGCAACCTACCCTCAATCATAGGTAACCCTCAAATACAAATAGCTTGCCCTATAGAATATGCTTCGAATCAGTTACGTCACTTAGTTAGACTAGCGACGATATATAAGGTCCCATTAAAATAGATGGACAAACATTCAGACCACCAAAATAAGGACGATGGTAAAAAAAATATTTAAGAAAAACGCATTAGATACTTACAAGAAAAATAATCAACTAACGAAAATATACTAAAGTACCCGGCAATTTATTATTTTAGGTCAAAATAAAATGGGAAATAATAATGTTTCCGAAAAACAAATTAATCTCCAGCGATCTGTGGTCGGCTAAAAAATGGACATTCGAATAACAAAACTAAAGGGTGCTAATTAAGGCAGCTTCTTTAAAATGTCATTCTCGTCTGCAAATATATTTAGTTGTCTAATGAATTAATAGGTCAGCGACGAACTTTTAGCGTCTAATAAATGGTTTATAAGCGACCATATATTGTAAAACAAGCTACTGTTAATATGACGCAACATGGTGATAATTCTTAAGCAACTAAATTTGTGATATGTCTACTCATTGCCAGCTTCTAATAAGTGTATCAACTTCATCTATAAAATAATATCAACGTACTCTAATTTCATAGAGTCACCTTTATTTTTATACTTTAGCATAAGTAATTGATGAGTGAATCTACTATATTTGAACATAAAATTTCCTTATTATTGTCATCAAATAATGGTCAATGAAAGCTATAATTTCATGTATTCGCCTATTTATAATGTTACCATAAGTAATTGACTATTATACCTACCCAAATGAACATTCTTCGCGGGGCCCCTATTTCTGTGTAAAGGGTTTAAAGTAACCTAACCAAACCGAACCTCGGGGTGCCCATCGCTCGCTCTTGCATCCTATGCCAACGGAGCCCCGCTTCGCGGGGCCCCTATTTCTGTGTAAAGGGTTTAAAGTAACCTAACCAAACCGAACCTCGGGGTGCCCATCGCTCGCTCTTGCATCCTATACCGACGGAGCCCCGCTTCGCGGGGCCCCTATTTCTGTGTAAAGGGTTTAAAGTAACCTAACCAAACCGAACCTCGGGGTGCCCATCGCTCGCTCTTGCATCCTATGCCAACGGAGCCCCGCTTCGCGGGGCCCCTATTTCTGTGTAAAGGGTTTAAAGTAACCTAACCAAACCGAACCTCGGGGTGCCCATCGCTCGCTCTTGCATCCTATGCCAACGGAGCCCCGCTTCGCGGGGCCCCTATTTCTGTGTAAAGGGTTTAAAGTAACCTAACCAAACCGAACCTCGGAGTGCCCTTCGCTCGCTCTTGCATCCTACGTCGTCTATCGGCCGCGCCCCTCTGATTCCCAACGAGCGTCAGGTACACTCCCGCGCTTGTGTTGCAAACTTTCACGAAAAAAGAATATGATTTATTAATTTAGTTGTTGAATGAAAAACTTTGATTGCTAATTTTGAGGCTGGAATTTGATTTTATTAGCAGACAGATGTTGAATCTCTAAAATATATAAAGTAGCTCACTTACAACAATAGTCGCTGAGTTATCAAATCAGAAGTAAATATATTTATCGGTAGCTCGGAGTCATATTAATTTACGCTCGTAAATTGACGCTGGTTTTTTGATATTCTGTTGGAATAGTAAAGATGATGAATTAATATAATTGAAGCTGTTCTATTAACTCGTCGCCCACATATAAAAAAAGACGCTAGGTTGCAGGTGCTAAAGAAAACTTTTGTTGCCGCACATATAATTTCCCAAAACTAAACATCCGAATAAAATACGGAACCTCCGACAAAATTACTAAGTTACCGACAACAGAGGTTTTGTCAAAATAATATTAAATATATATACGTCGACTTAGGATGCAAGAGTGAGCGAAGGACACCCCGAGGTTCGGTTTGGTTACTTTAAACCCTTTACATAGAAATAGGAGCCCCGCTTCGCGGGGCTCCGTCTACATAGGATGCAAAAGCGAGCGAATGACAATAATAATACCTCTAGCTAAGTATATGTATATTAAAACGTAATTTAAGCTGGTAGAAAAGTATTATAGCAATAAACGGTCATGTTTATTTTTCGAAGATTTCAGTATCTCATTCGGTTGTTTCGTCATTTTTATTCGGACAAAAGTAGTTGGAAAGTTAGTATTTTAGGCAGTAGATTTAATATTTTGAGTAAGTACAATTCTTATTTTTTTGTCGGAGTTTTTATTACTATCCAAATAAAATCACTTTAATCAGTGTTTTTTTTTTTTTGCATGGATATCTTCGGTTAGACGTACTGAGCGCTGTATTTTAATGGGGCCCTGTATAAGAGGGTGTACCAGTATTACATAATGAAATGGGTATATTCCAACGGAATTAATGTATACATTTTCAAACGGGTTTCAGAACGAAAATGAGCGTTTAATTAGAATATGCTGGAAAGGTTAGACAGATGAATAAAGGTTAACTTGTTGTGAATTATTGGTCGACTAGTAAAACTGCATAAATTGATGTATTGGAAGCTGGTTTGAAGTTAGTGCTAACCTTCCTTAAATATTAATTTATGGGTAGTATTTAAACGAGTGACTGTAAATTCCTGTTTTAAGTGACAAAAATAATTAATTTAGATTTTAGTATTACTAAGTGAGCGACTGACTGCGAGTGACGAGAAATCAACAGAACAGCAACTTACAAACATTAAGCCCCTTCGTACACAAGGCTACTCAAATCTTAGATACCTACTCAACGATTTTAATCTTCAAGCGACTGCCGCCATACAAATCCATTTAAGTTGAAAATGTCGGCGACGCGACTCGTGTACGAACTTCTAACCCAACCTAACCTCGGAGTGCCTTTCGCTCGCTCTTGCATCCTATGTCGACGGAACCCCGCTTCGCGGGGCCCCTATTTCTGTATAAAGGGTTTAAATTAACCTAACCAAACATAAACTCGGGGTGCCCTCTCTGTATTTCTAGTCGCTCACTTAGTAATTTAGTCGCACGGCTAGAATTTTAATATCTGAAATGGATAATCACAACCCACTTTTTGTAAGCTCGTTCTGGATTTTATTATTAATCAATATTCGTCGTTAGTTTAGTTAATATTTCGCTTACTCAAATTCATACCGCTCAAGTTATTAAAACAGTATCTCATCATCAGTCGCTAAGTTTTTTTTTATTCGCTCGTTTTATAATTCTCCTTAATTTATTGGTAGGTAGAACCTGCCCGCGACATGTTCGCGTGGAAATCGTAAGATAAACAATATACTGAAATAACCGCCACATTTTTATAAAACTCCCTGGGCCCCCGTCCCGAAGACCCCTCTGTACCTCAAAAAGCACGTTAAGCGGTTGGTCCCGGCTGTCATTCGTAGATCTTTGACAGTCGTTACGGGTAGTCAGAAGCCCGAAAATCCGACAACCAGTCTTACCAAGGGGTATCGTATTACCCAGTAACTGGGTTGCGGAGATCCGATAGGTAGTCCCTTCATGTAAAATTTTGTCCATGTGGTGTTTACCTTTAAGTAATTGTTGCACTGTGTAGAGTTTAAACGCATGTTTTATCTTTGCTTGTAAATTAGTATAAACAATTGTTGGTAGACCTAATAAAATAAATAATTAAAACACTGGTATTCAGCTGCATCCAATTCGACTGGAAGCCGACCACAACATAGTTGGGAAAAGGCTAGGCAGATGATGTGACTTAGCGGTAGTATCGCACAAGCTACTCAGTGCAACTTTATGGCGCTTCGTAAACCCACGTCCGCTTGTACAAGCAGCTATCTGTTTCCGCAACCCGTGAGTGCTCTCATTAAGGGGCCGTCTCCACGAGCGAGAGAATCGCGGCGATATTATCATCGAGCCATATATTTCTACAGGGTGAAATTAAATTCATGGGCAACCTTTTAAGGGGTCATTGTACTCATCATTATGAACAACTTTTACTATGGGACTAAACATAAAATCGCAAAAAAAATCAGCTGTTCCTTGCATTTATGTTCACATAACTCGTCAAAATGTAGGGAAAAGCTGATTTTTTTTCGCGATTTCAGGTTTGGTCCCATAGTAAAAGTTGTTCATAATGATGATCACAATGACCCCTTAAAAGGATGCTCATGAATTCAATTTCACCCTGTATACACTCTCTTAGAACGTGTCTCCACACGGCGATATCATCGCGGCGAAAATTTGATGGCACGGCGAGACAATCGCCGCGATTCACTCGCTCGTGGAGACGGCCCGTAACCCTCATACTAAAAGTAATAAAAAACAAAGGAAGTAACTCACCATTTAAACTGCCAACGTTACTAATAGCAGGGTTAATATTATCATAGAAATATCCATCATCGTCCTGCTCCGATTTTATATGAAACGGCATTGGCAACATATGTTCGTTTTGTTGGTCCAACCTCTCATGTACATTCATATTAGCCCCCACCAACCGTTGGCCCAAGTTTTGATCCAACATATGACCATCTTGCACACATTGTACTACCATAGGAGTTCTTCTTGGTTCATCTTGGGACAACATCTCCTGCTCAATATGTGGTCTGTTTAAATGATGTGACAAATCAATTTCATGACTCAAATCATGAGGAATATCAGCTCTCAAATCGTTGATCCTATTCAAGTCAGCGTTCAAATTCTCGTTTAAATTCTGCGCTAGTTGGCTCAAATTCTGTAACTCCAAATCGCTGCCTAGCGACCGAGCTAAGGACAAATCTAGGTTCCTACTTAGATTTTGACCGAGTAAGTCGTCATGCCTGTTCATATTCTGAGGTAGTTCATTTGCTAGGTTATGTACTAGGTCCAACTCTGATGTTAGGTTCCTTTGTAAATGTGCCGGAATATCATTGAAGTTTAAATTTCTTGGTAGGTGGTTGGTTTTGAGCATTAATGAGGACATTTGGCGTGGTGAGAGTGGAAGTTGGAAGTTGTGCGCAATGGAGGATTGCATCGCTTGGTGGAGCTGTTCCATTGAGAGCGGTGAGTGCTGGTAGTCTGTTGGTTCCAGTATGTGTGATTTTTGGAGCTGTGGAAGATAAGAGGAAGTATTTGTTATTTGATAATATGTGAGTATGCAAACAACATCTTTTACCAATATTATACAGAATCCATACTAATATTATAAATGCGAAAGTGTGTCTGTCTGTCTGTTACCTCTTCACGTTTAAACCGCTGAAAGTATAGAGATAGTTTGAGTCCCGGGAAAGGACATAGGATAGTTTTTATCCCGATATTCCCACGGGATCGACACTTATGCGGGTGAAACCGCGGGGTACAGCTAGTTAATCATAATTGGCGAAATGTGGATGTACAGACGCAAGCACATCAAGCTACCCGAAACTGTAAAATTTTCCCAATCAACCTTGAACCTTATGGCTTTAGCAATAAAGTTGAAAATCTATGAAAGAAATTTGACAGATTGTAGTAGTCTGTACTATACATAGGTACAGCTCTGTCTAATCCATCGAGGTTTACAGGCGTGATGTTATGTGTTCTGTTACAGAATTAATGATTAGCTAGACATCATCTTCAGATATAGTTTAATTTTTGTTTTCCTATTTTGTGTTGGGAACTATATTTTCTATCACCAAAATTTATATTTGTCATCAAGTTGTATCACCTAATAAATAGATCTATCGCCACGAAATATTTTCGTTCTCAGATAGCGGGGCTCCGTCGACATAGGATGCAAGAACGAGCGAAGGGCACCCCGAGGTTCGGTTTGGTTAGGTTACTTTAAACCCTTTACACAGAAATAGGGGCCCCGCGAAGCGGGGCTCCGTCGACATAGCATGCAAGAGCGAGCGAAGGGCACCCCGAGGTTCGGTTTGGTTAGGTCACTTGCATTGTTTGGTGACTACATTTTGGTGACAGATCTACTATTTGGAGGACAAACCCTATTATTTAAGAAACACAAAACTAATTAAATTGGTGATAGCTTAAATGATACCCTTTTGTGTTGAGCAGTGGTGGTCAAGTGGTAACGGCCGCGACTTACGGGTTGTAAGACCCATCTTTGGATAAATGGTTGAGGTTTTTTTAAATACGAATCAGTAGTATTTTATAATTCTTTTATATTTTATTTACTGAGCAGTGGTGGCCAAGTGGTAACTGCCGCGACTTACGAGTTGTAGGTCGTAGGTTCGAACCCAGACAGGCGCTTTACATAACATACATACATAATCAGCCTATAACGTTCCCACTGCTGGGACACAGGCCTCCTCTCTGTGAGAGGGAGTAGGCCGTAATCCACCACGCTTGCCCAGTGCGGGTTGGTGGATGTCACATGTCTTTGAATTTTTGGTTCTAGGACATGCCGGTTTCCTCAAGAAGTTTTCCTTCACCGTTTACACACACAACACAGGCGCTTTACTTTGTGTAAATTATTTCATCACCACTGCTCTCAAAACGGTGAAGGAAAACATCGTGAGTCGACCTATTGGAGCTAGCTCCAATAGGTCGACTCGGCTACGGCTAGGCGACGCCGCGCTTACGGCTCGCCGACCGCTAGTTGATGGTGCAGCAGGCAGGCCGGAGGGGTGAGAGGGGCAAGGCTGCACGAAGAGACGTAAGCTCGGGTACGGAGAGACGTAAGCGCGGGGACGACGAGCCGCACCGCGGTTTGTGAGCTTGTCCTGAGCCCTGATTCACAAACATACGACAGGCTATCGTATCGAAAACCTGACATTTTGATAACCTGATTTGACTTCCCTTCAACAGCAAATAGCTGTTGGAAGAATAGCGGGCGTCTATTTGATTTAAACTGACAAAATTTTCGGGTTTTGGACTTGTGAACAGCGTTGAGAAGACTCCTACGATAACAATGATTAATGTTCGATACGATACGGAAGCATATCGAGTGTTTGTGAATAAGGGGGCTGAGGCGTGGCGATTACGTATTTACGTTACGATTCCGATTAAAGTGCGTTGCAGTAGGGAGTTTCATACAAAGAATACTGAACGGCTCGAGTTGATACGGTGCCGATCCCTTTCCGGTTTGATACGTGTGCTACGACCTTTAGCGTTATAAATTATTAAGTAGTATTTTTTTTAACATTTTTTTTTTCCTTTTTCTGTCCCCCATAACTTTCGTTATTAGAAAGTATTCATTCAATCAATCAATAATTTAATCTTTCACTCCATTCATTCATGTACTCTGTTTTTATTATTATCTCATGTAGTATTAACAATCAACAAAATAGTAATAAGTGGATAATGTTGTTGGTAGTGTAATAAATATTTTGTTTCATTAGTAAGTAGTTTGTATAACATTTAATTGTACTCCTGTTTTTTATCACAAAATAAAATAAAATTAGATGGATTTAAAATGTATAAGATACTACATCAAGAAGAGAGCGATTCAAAAAGCATAATATACAAAAACAAGTTAAACGGCTATGATAAATGAACAGACAGTTAGAGCAAAATTACAAGGATTTTTTTTAGCTCTAAAACGAATATGTATACAAGGGTATACTAAGAATAGAATAGAATACTCTTCATTATTAAGAAACATTATCTTGTAAAAAATGGAGTTCGGATATTGAAAATTTGGCAGTTCTTTTTCATTTAATTTATTTTTTACAACGGACTACCATATCTCGAAATTCGACTCTTAGCTTGTATATTTTGTGAAGGAGAAAATTAGAATAATTAAAATGCGGATCAGTTAGATCTATAAAGATTTATGATTATAAATTGTAATACAGTTGTAACTTCTTTTTTTCTAAACTGCAAATTTAAACATAATGAGAAAACCGGCATGTCCTAGAACCATGAATTCAAAAACATGTGACTTGTCCCAACCATGATGGGTTACACCCCACACCCTCTCACAGAGAGGAGGCCTATGGCCCAGCAGTGGGAACATTATAGGCTGGTTATGCTCTAACTTTTGGGTATGTGAGTTTGTATTAACAGTCTACTACCCTTGAACTTATTTCAAAGCTACAGGTCAAGGTCAAGGCCATCAAAACAGGATTAGGATTAAAATTTATAAAACTAAATTTTTTAACTTTAAAAATCAGCTAAGTGAACTGTCGTAGAGATTCGGCACAATGGTAAAAAATGATAAGGAGGACTTTCCCGACCAGGGTAATACATTTTTTTTTGCTGGCTTGCACTTTGGGCTTTGGACCTAACTTTGTATGAAACGTGACTGGTCTCCTTTATTTTTTAATAATCAAATTGTACAGACGCCAGCACATCAACATACCCCAATCTGTCAAAATTCTTTGATAGATTTTCAACTTAACTTCAAAGTGATAAGGTTCATATTCAATTGGGAAAGGGGTTTGAAGGTTTTGGCCCTAAAATCAGCCGCCATTTTGATTTTTTTTCAGAATCGCGGTGCACAACAAAAGTTATATATTTAGATAGAGGACACTTATACAAACAAAAAATGTTATATACCATAATATCCTAAAGCGTCAGGTTTCGGAGTTATTCACCGAAATATAAGTCAAAACAACAAGGATTTTTTTGTTTTTTTTCCCTCCAGGTAAGCATATTGAACTATTGAGGTAATAGAAACGTTATGAAACCTTTATGGAGAAGAAACAAATAAAGAATAGACATTTTTTAAATAAATAATTAAACACGGCAATTTATAGTTCGTTTTTTAATCCCAGAGACTAATCTGACAAGTGTAATGTCAAACTTCTATACTAAAAAAAAAACGGAAACACAAAAGACTTTACTTCACTTCAGACTTTTCTTCACTTGAATGATGTGGTGGCCTCTGTACAAGAATAGATTGGACAGTGACCCCAAGCTAGGCATTTGCCTGTATCTGATCATCATGATGGAACGTGTTCAAAACAAATTCTTGAGACACTTGTATTTTAAATTATATGGAGTATATCCTTTCTACCCGCTGATGTACCCTACACTATTCGTATTGGGTATGGTAGGGTACAATCAGCTGGGTGTACGGCGGGAGTTCAGTCTTGTCGAGTACATAATTAAACTACTCCGCGGAATACAAAGTAATCCGGAAGTACTACAGCGGTTTAGTATTTGTGTACCGGACCGCTACGTGTGGAGGCGGCGGCGCCCACCACTGTTGCTGGTACCACCAGCGAGGACTAACTTACTGGCGAAAACACCTTTAACCCGAGCAATACACACTATCAATAAAATTCACACACAAATTGATGTATTTACATGTACTAGGAGTGAACTCGCAAGGGTACTATTATTTATATTGTGCTACACATAAGTGTTATAGGTTAGGAAAAATATAAATGTTTTAGTATTGTGATTAAATGTAGGTTAAATAATAGTTGTTCTATGTTATTGTTATATATGAGATTTATATAATTTAGGATAGGTAGTATGTTATAGAAGTTCCTTATTAGGTTAATTTAATATTGTATAGAAGTTCCTTATTAGGTTAATTTAATATTGTAAGTATATAAATACCACACCATCGCATTAGGTTAATCCTGTTATGATAGTTGTAAAGGTAATTATAAATAAATAAAATCTTGGAGGTAGCAATTATAAAATTTTCAGACTCAGGTACTTAGGATGCCTATCTGAACTCCACAACCCAGTTACTGGGTAACACAATACCCTTGGTAAGATTGGTAAGCTGACTGTAATTATGTCAGGACTTTTAAGAAACTGTATCCTCTGAGTTTGGTTTTGGGATTTCTTCTCAGAGTAGGTGGATAGGAAACACCATTTGATCCAATTTTTTAAATATTATTTATGTGTAAAAATGTTTGTTTAAAACGACTTACAGGAGTAAAATAATTTATCAATGATTTGGTTCAATTATTTCAAGACAAAAAGTTGAATTATAATTAGTAATTTACTAGCAGCACCCCGCGGTTTCACCCGCATAAGTTTCCCGCGGGAATATCGGGATAAAAAGTTTCCTATGTCCTTTCCCGGGACTCAAACTATCTCTATACCAAATTTCATCTAAATCGGTTCGAAGAGGTAACAGACAGACACACTTTCACATTTATATATTAGTATGGATATGGATTTTCAGAAATTAAAAGTAAGTAGGTACCTAAAAAAGAAAATTAAAATTAATTTTCAGAAATAAAGTAAAGAATGATTTCGCAATAAATAATAAAGAAAAAGAGACGACCCTTTTACCAAATTTATAATTAAGTAACTAAAGCATTTAGGAATGAAAATTAGTTTTTGTTTACTTTGTAAACTGACCACATTGCTGCATGTTGTTGCCTAATAATTGAAAACTATCTAAGTTCTACACTAAAACAATGAACAACAAACAAAAATTGGCGGTAAAAACTAGCATACATCAGCCGGGAACCAAACCCGGAACTTCATTTACGTTATCAACACTTTTTATGTAAAAAACGATCGAATTTTGAATTAAAACAAACTTATTTTAACTTACACTTTCAATGTAAAACTTGTAATTATCATCGTCGATAACATTTTGATCTTCTCTCTTCACAAAATCCATGATTTATCACGGTTATATAGTGTAAAAATGTTTAAACAATTATTTTTAGTTCGAATCCATAATTTATAACCTATCAAAAACACTGACTTAAAATATACACTTAAAATACGTATAAATGCGTAAATTACACTATGTATTGCTAATCACATGACTTCAAAGTTAATATGTAAAAGGAATTGTTGAAATAAATGTATAAAAAAGGATTTTTCGATTCCTTTCATAGATTGTCTGATGAACGAAAGAAAGGAAGCTGAGTATAGACAAGTAGAGTTGCCGTCAACGAACATCTGTCGGGGATACTCTTGGCAAATTCAATTTACCTACGTTTAGATACTAGAGTATTATATTATCTGTGCTAAATATCTATTGTTATTTCAATATATATCGAGGGTATAGTGTTCAAACCCAATAAGTGTCAAAAAATGAAAAATCGGTTTATTAGTACATCTTAATGCATTTTTGACGCTCTTTCCAGTGGTCTAATCCAATAAGTGGAATTCGCAGCAGAAAGATAATTACTTAAGGTAATTAATAACCCAATAAAGTCACCACGTTTAGCCGTTTCTTAATTTTTTTCGCCGTTTCGAATTTCGCACTTATTGGGTTTGAGCACTATACCCTCGATATGTTACCGGCCAAACCCGATTTCAGGACAAACTAGTTTAGCCTAGGCTAAACTAGTTCTTCCTATACGCGATAGGATTACCTTCGCTCGCCCTTGGATCTTATGTCGACGGAGCCCCGCTTCGCGGGGCCCCTATTTCTGTGTAAAGGGTTTAAAGTAACCTAACCAAACCGAACCTCGGGGTGCCCTTCGCTCGCCCTTGCATCCTATGTCGACGGAACTAGTTTAGCCTAGGCTAAACTAGTTTGTCCTGAAATCGGGTTTGGCCGGTAACATATACAACACCAATATACCTATGTATATACAATATCTGGGGGCACGGGAGTGCCCCCGCCAAGACGAGCCAAGCGAAGCGCAAGGGCACTACCTACCTTTTCTCGAAGCACTTCGTCGTATTTTTGAACCTTCTTAACTTGGGTTTGGATTATACCAGATAAACAAAATTTCCGGGATATTATGTCAGTGGTTGACTTATAAACCTAAAAAGTTTCAATTGCATAGCTCTTGTCAAAATATATGGCTTGGCCATTTCGCTACATTCACATGAGCGTAAGGTGAATAACTCTCATACTGTTATACAATGGTTCTTGTAGTAACGAAACGGCCAAGCCATATAATTATTTTGACTAAGGTGTAGAGTTTGCGAAGTTAGGCCTTGTAGAGTTAGGGCGTGTAGAGTTAAAAGCTTGGCTCTACATGAGATCTGATTACTTTTTGACAGTGCGAGCTACATGGTCTCGTCTTGGCAACATTTAACATGAAATGTTTTTGTGGGATATACATTACCAGTCGACAGCGATGCGGATAAATTTTTCGACGCTATATTTTAGTTTGTGTATGGTTTTAGTTAAGTTAGGTTTTAATGTTGTTATTTTAATTAATTAATTAGGTATTAGTTATTACTTGCTTACTGGGTTAACTAAATAGGGAAATCATTTTTGTTTCTTAATTAAACGAAAAAAATGTATTAATAAGAAACCAAAAAGCATAGGTAGTAAGTAAGTTTGGATAACAAATTGATATTTTTAAGTCTTAGTTATTATGTAGGTACATACCATACAATTTAATTTTCTACAAAAAAAAAACATACTGCGCGCCGGTCGTCACCGATCGGTGACCGCGTAAATCTAGCGGTTAAAACTTAAAAAAATAAATAAAGCAATAAACTTGGATAACAAAAAAAAGCTTTTTCTCTTTTCTAAAGAATATTTATAATAATAGCACGGCCAACGTTAAACTGGATTCCGCAGGCACAACATTCAAAATAGACAAAGAGGTAAAACAGGGTAATCCGCTCTCTCCTAAACTATTTACGAGCACCCTTGAAGAGATATTCAAGAAACTCGCAGACACATGGGCAACGAGGGGTATTCCAATCGGCGATAAATTACTACAGTCATGTCACGACCAATGCCACCAACTATAAATTAGAGGTCGATGGGCAAGAAATACACAATGTCGATGAATATATCTACCTAGGCCAGCTAGTTTCCTTCCACAACGGACAGGACAAAGAGATCGAATGTCGAGTCGAAAATGCCTGGAGGAGCTACTGGTCCATGAAGGCGCTAATGAAGGGCGACCTTCCTATTTCACTAAAGCGTAAGCTCGTCGACATGTGTATCTTGCCTATCCTATCCTATGGCACCCAGACCTTGGTCTTTGACCTGCTCAGAAGTCTAAACTCAAGGTTTGCCAAAGAGCAATGGAGCGTAGTATAAGATACAGGTATAACCGGTGTTGGCGGCAAATCTGCGAGGCTGAACCGCTGAAGTGGGACTGGGCGGGTCAAACTTATAGGATGCATCCAGATAGATCATAGATTGGCCAAAATCTTCACTCAGTAGGGGCCCGCAGACGGGCGTCATGACTGAGGCAGGCCTAATCGCCCGGCCACGACTTTTGGCTTAGCGGCAAGCGGCGCAATTTCTTTTGTCTAGTGCGAGCGGTGCGTCGTGGCATGGTTCATACATTTTGGTATATTTGTTTTTACCGCTCGTCACCCCGAGCGAAGCTGCCGCTGATAGCGACGAGGTCGTGGCGAGGCCGTAAGAAACGCTAGTGTGACGATTTAGGCTCGTTTCTAACCGACTACACGGAGAAGGCACAGCACAAGGAAATGTGGAAGAAAATGGGAGGGGCTTTGCCCAGCAGTGGAACAGTACAGAGTAACGGAATAAAAACACCCTACGTGTTCACAAAGTTTTTTTAAAACCTTAGGGTGCTTAAAAAGTTTTTTTAACACTTCGGGTGTTTAAAAAGTCCTACTTTTACTCACTTGTCAGCTGTTGTGCGGGCAGTGATATTTTACTATAAACTCAGATTCATCCACGCACAAAAACTAAACTAACCATGTGATCAGTAACTGTTGCATGGCGGGAAACTCACGCTTTTAATAGAACGCCACATTTGCTCTGCCATAATAATAATAATAGTCAACGTCTCGGCCCAACGACTGTCGGATCAGGTGCGGGTCATCCAACGCAATCACAGGTTGGATGATATCGCACTTGATAGGCTGCGCTCAGAGGTACTGAGCAACCATATCGTCTCGACTCCGGCACAAACCGCAGCACAAGCGCCAACTGTTGATGCCATCCCGCCGCGGTTCAATCGTGTTGAAGAAGAGGATGATAGGGTTGACACAGTAAGTAGCCAGTGCAACGATCGACTGAGGAGCGCACTGGAGGATGCGTTTCTCGAGTATAGATTCACTCCGACCGAGCTTAGACCCCGATTACCACGATTACCCATGCACAAAAGAAATAGGGCGTTGGTGTGTGCCTTGGATTCGCAGCTCAAGAATTTCTTCGAGAGCAGCGAGGATCTCGTTGATACACACTCGATCCTGTATTGTGCGGCTGTGGCGGCATGTCGTTTAGCTAACGTCAAGTTTCCAAGTTGTGACGGAGCTACTCGACCAAAACCAGCCGTACCAGCCTGGCAGCACAGGATCGAGTGTCGTATCGATGAGACCAGGGTACTCATCGGCAAACTATACTGCTTCAGGGAGGGCAATACACGACCACGAGTGATGCGCTTTGTGAGGCGAGCATTCTCTGGGACTGGAATCAGCCCTCGAGAATACATATCCCGTGTCACAGAGCGCATCGACTTCCTGAAGCAGAAAGTTTGTGCATGGGCGAGCCGAATTCGGCGGTATAAGCGGCGGATTGATCGATACACGCAAAATCGCATGTTCCAGAGCGATGAAAGGTGGGTGTATAGAGCTTGGGAGCGACCTGAACAAAATGTGACAGATGTATGCCGCCCGGATGATGCCGCCACGAGTGCATTCTGGCGCAACATCTGGTCGGTGCCCGTCTGTCACACTGAAGCTGGCTGGATACGGGATGTCGAGCGAGTGTGTGAGACTGTACCAGAGATGGAAACAGTACTAATTACGCCATTAGACGTTGCCAAAGCGGTCCGTCCGTTACCGAATTGGAAATCGCCGGGACCAGACGGACTGCACAACTTTTGGTTGAAATGGCTAATTAGTTCACACACTTGCCTGGCATCTCAGTTCCAGTCATCTTTAGAGTCTGGGTCGCTACCGCAGTTTCTAACAACAGGCGTTACCCACCTGCTCCATAAATCAGGTAGTCCCGCGGAACCCAAGAATTATAGACCGATCACGTGTTTGTCGACGGTTTATAAACTTCTTACATCCATTTTGAGAGCGAAAATTAATACGCACATTGAGAGTAACTCGATTATGTCTGCCTCTCAAAATGGATGTAGGAATGGGTCCCGCGGTACTAAGGAGCTACTCCTCATAGACATGGCCATTAGCCAACAGGTTCGTCGATCCCGCAAGGATATGTCGACATGTTGGATAATAGACTATAAGAAGGCCTACGACTCGGTGCCACATACATGGCTCATGAGGGTGCTGGAGTTGTACAAGATAGATGCAACTCTACGCACCTTCCTTGAGTCGTGTATGGGGCAATGGAAGACGGTCCTTCGCTATCCAGGATGTCGGCAGATCCAGGGGAATGATGAACCTGTATGGATTAAGCGGGGAATATTTCAGGGCGACAGTTTGAGTCCACTTTGGTTCTGCTTAGCCCTGAATCCTCTAAGCACACTACTGGAGGATTCAGGTCTAGGCTATCGGTTGAGGAGAGGTGGTCAGGTCATATCTCACCTCCTCTACATGGACGATTTGAAACTCTTTGCCCCCAACAAATTGCGTCTGATGGAGCTACTGAAGGTAACTGAAACTTTCAGTAGCGCCATCAGGATGGAATTTGGTGTAGACAAATGTGCAGTCATGCATGTAAAGCGAGGGGAGATTATGGATTCTGAGGGAATTCAACTCTCGGATTCCATAAACCTTAGATCCCTCGCCTCATCCGAAAGCTATAAGTATTTGGGTATGTCGGAAGCGTTAGGCATCAACGAAGCTGACATGAAGCAATCGTTGAAGGAGCGTTTCTTTTGTCGCCTGAGGAAGGTATTAATCAGTCTTCTTTCGGGCGGAAATAAGGTGCGCGCCTTCAACGGTTGGGTCATGCCGGTTTTGATGTACTCTTTCGGCATACTCAAATGGACTCAAACCGAACTCGACGCCCTGGATAGAAGGGTCCGCACACTGCTGACTGCAAATCGGATGCATCACCCACGATCATCGGTGATGAGACTGTATATTCCGCGGAAGTGTGGGGGTCGAGGCTTTTTAAATGCAAAGACCCTCCACAACCGCGAAGTGTGCAGTCTCAGGGAATATTTTTTAAAAGCTGAAGTGGGTATGCACCGTGATGTGGTTGCAGTGGACAAGGGGCTCACCCCGCTCTCCATGGCTAAAGAGAACTGGCGCAAACCTGTAATACTTACTACCGATGACCGCAAGAAGGTATGGCAAAGCAAGGAGCTTCACGGGCGCTTCTATCGGGCTCTCCATGAGCCCGGTGTAGATTTCTTAGCGTCCGTATCCTGGTTACGTTTTGGTGATCTTTTCGGGGAAACCGAAGGTTTCGTCTGTGCAATTATGGACGAAGTTATCTTGACGAATAACTACCGGAGACATATTATGAAGGATGGGACGGTTGACGTGTGTCGGGCATGCCACCGTCCGGGTGAGTCTATCAGACATATTATCTCTGGTTGTTCTCGTCTAGCTAACGGCGAGTACTTGCACAGGCATAACCAAGTAGCCAGGATTATTCACCAGCAACTTGCTTTGAAATATAAACTTGTGGATTCTGAGGTACCGTATTACAAGTATGTCCCCGACCCAGTTCTTGAAAATGACCATGCCACGCTGTACTGGGATCGGTCTATCATTACTGACAGGACTATTGTCGCCAATAAGCCTGATATAGTGGTGATAGATCGATTAGCGCGCCGCACAATGATTGTCGATGTTACCATTCCACATGACGGGAACCTCGTGAAAGCTGAGAAAGAGAAACAAGTTAAATATCTCGACTTAGCACACGAGGTTGTTGACATGTGGAATGTGAGCTCGGCTATCATTGTGCCGATTGTCGTATCGGCCAATGGCCTTATGGCCGAAAGCCTCGATCAACATCTGTCGAGGCTCTCGTTAGGCGGTTGGATCAAGGGCCTGATTCAGAAGGCAGTACTCCTTGATACGGCTCGTATTGTGAGGAGGTTCCTGTCTCTGGAGCCCTAACCACCGGTAGCTTGGACTCTGCTCCCGACACCGGCGGAATACTATTTTTTATATTTTTAAATGTTTTTTATACTTATTTTTTATATTTTAAGAAATATTTAAAAATGTAAAATAATATGTACATAAATAAATAAACGAAATAATAATAATAATGGCAACACTATTGTCAACAAGTCGTCATTTCACTTTTCAGTAAAATAAATTTTTTAAAAACCGTTTTAATAAAAATTGTGATATATTATAGCCATAGCCCGAATACGTACCCAATTTTAAATATAATTTCATAACAAAAACTACATAACAATGAACAATAATAATAAAAACTGTAACCAAAAACTGCCGAACCGGAGGTGACATCTGTCATGTCACCTCCGGTAAAATCAAGCGAACAACGAACAATAAAATGTTGACAAGAGCAGCCGCACGACGTGCACAATTACTACCTCCGGACTCATCGCTCAGCTCCGCCTCGCTGCCCGCGCCGCCGGTACCCAGCGCTACTGTGAGCGCTGTGACGACACCGGCCGCGGCCGCGGCAGTTGCGTCGAGCTCGAGCGACGAGTATTTCTCTCCGCCCACGACGCCACCACCTGTTCGTCAACGGGGAGGACGCCGGCCGCGGGACGGCTTAGGACCTCGAGGCCCATCGGCCTCTGATAGGGTCCCAGCTCCCGGCGGAAGTGTGCAGCGCATGAGATGGACACGATCCATCAATGAAAACGTCATGCGCTCATACTATGGGGCTACAGAGGGGGGAAACAATCTGACCGCGTATCGTGTTCGGATGCTCTCTCTTTTTCAGGTGCTTGAACCAGCTGTCAACGTTTCGGTACAACGACTATCGGATCAGGTGCGGGTCATCCAACGTAATCATATGTTGGATGACACTATACTTGATCGCCTGCGAAATGAAATACAGAGTAGCCATGTCATCGCTCCCCAGTCGCAGACTGCTGTAATACTACCGCAGTATAATACAAGTCTTGCTGACGAGGGGAGTAATGATCGGGCTACAAACGTAAGTACCCAGTGCAATGAGGAATTGAGGAGTGCTTTGGAGGATGCGATTCAGAAATATCGCTTCATGTCGCCCGAACTTAGGCCACGCTTGCCTCGTTTGCCCATGCATAACAAAAATAGGGCGCTGGTGGCGGTTCTGGATTCGCAGTTGTCAAAATATTTTGATACCTGCGAAGACCTCACCGATACTCATTCGATTCTGTACTGCGCGGCTGTAGCGGCATGTCGTGTAGCTCACGTTAAATTTACCAATGACTCTAGAGCTACACGGCCGAAACCAGCCGTACCAGCTTGGCAGTGCAGAATTGAACGTCGTATTGGTGGGGCCAGAACGCTCATCGGCAAACTAATCTGCTTCAGGGAGGGCAATACTCGCCCTAGAGTGATGCGCTTTGTGAGGCGGGCATTCTTGGGGACTGATATCAGCCCTCAAGACTATATGTCCTGTGTCACAGAGCGCATCGACTTCCTGAAGCAGAAAGTATATGCATGGGCGAACCGTATCCGTCGGTATAAGCGGCGAGTAGAGCGATACACTCAGAATCGCACCTTCCAGAGTGATGAAAGGTGGGTTTATAGGAGTTGGGAACGACCGGACCAAGGTGTGGCTGACACGCAGCTGCCGGATGATGATACCATGTGTTCCTTCTGGCGCAGTATCTGGTCGGTGCCTGTCAGTCACACCGAAGGTGATTGGGCTCGAGAGGTCGAGCGAGCCTGCGATCCAATACCAGAAATGGGGCCTATAACCATCTGCCCCCAAGATGTAGCTCGTGCAGTCCGTCCACTGCCCAACTGGAAGTCTCCAGGGCCGGACGGGCTGCAGAACTTTTGGATAAAATGGTTTTCAAGGTCGCACGCTCGCTTGGCATCTCAGTTCCAGGTCGCTTTGGAATCTGGTTCGCTACCCCAGTTCCTAACGACAGGAATTACCCACCTGCTCCATAAATCAGGTAGCACCGCGGAACCCAAGAATTATAGGCCGATCACGTGTTTACCGACGGTTTATAAAGTTCTTACATCCATTTTGAGAGCTAAAATTGACAAACATATAGACACCAACGCCATCATGTCTACCTCTCAGAATGGATGTAGGAATGGATCCCGCGGTACTAAGGAGCTACTCCTCATTGATATGGCCATCAGCCAACAGGTTCGTCGCTTCCGAAAGGATCTGTCGACATGTTGGATAGATTATAAGAAGGCCTATGACTCGGTGCCACATACATGGCTCATGAGGGTGTTGGAATTGTATAAAGTAGATACAACTCTGCGCACCTTCCTGATGTCGTGTATGGGGCAATGGAGGACGGTCCTTCGCTATCCAGGATGTCGAAATATTCAGAGGAATAGCGAACCGATAAGGATCGAGCGAGGCATATTTCAGGGTGATAGTTTGAGTCCGCTTTGGTTCTGCTTAGCCTTGAATCCTCTTAGCACACTGCTGGAGGATTCAGGTCTAGGCTATCGGTTGAGGAGAGGTGGTCAGGTTATATCGCACCTCCTCTACATGGATGACCTAAAACTCTTTGCCCCCAGCAATTTGCAACTGATGGAGCTACTGAAAGTAACTCAAACTTTCAGTAACGCTATTAGGATGGAATTTGGTGTGGACAAATGTGCGGTCATGCATGTAAAACGAGGGGAGATTGTGGAATCCGTGGGAACTCAAGTCTCGGATTCCACAAACCTTAGAGCCCTCTCTGCATCCGAAACCTATAAGTATTTGGGTATGTCGGAAGCGTTAGGCATCAATGTTACTGACATGAAGCAATCGTTAAAGGAGCGCTTCTTTGGCCGCCTGAAAAAAGTGCTTAATAGTCTTCTATCAGGCGGAAACAAGGTGCGTGCCTTCAACGGTTGGGTCATGCCGGTTTTGATGTACTCTTTTGGCATACTCAAATGGACTCAAACCGAACTCGACGCCCTGGATAGGAGGGTCCGTACGCTGCTGACTGCAAATCGAATGCATCACCCACGGTCATCGGTAATGAGGTTGTATATCCCGCGAAAGTGTGGAGGTCGAGGGTTTTTAAACGCTAAGACCCTCCACAATCGCGAGATATGCAATCTCAGGGAATACTTCCAAGAAACCGACGTGGGGATGCATCGAGATGTAGTCATAGTGGACAAGGGCCTCACCCCGCTCTCCTTGGCTAAAGAGAACTGGCGCAAACCAGTAGTGCTTGACACTAATGATCGCATGGAGGTATGGCAGAGTAAGGAGCTTCACGGACGCTTTCTTCGGGCCCTTCATGGACCCGATGTAGACCTACTAGCGTCCGTAGCCTGGCTACGTTGCGGTGATCTCTTTGGAGAAACCGAAGGTTTTGTTTGTGCAATTATGGACGAAGTTATGATGACAAACAACTACCGGAGATATATTGTGAAAGACGGCACGGTTGACATCTGTCGGGCATGCCACCGGCCGGGAGAATCAATCAGGCATATTATCTCCGGGTGTTCTCGTCTAGCTAACGGAGAATACTTGCATAGACACAACCTTGTAGCCAGGATAATCCATCAGCAGCTTGCTTTGAAATACAACCTTGTAGAATCGGAGGTGCCGTACTATAGGTATGTGCCCGACCCAGTTCTCGAAAATGGTAATATCACATTGTACTGGGATCGATCCATCATCACTGACAGGACTATTGTTGCCAATAAGCCTGATATAGTGGTGGTGGATCGATCAGAGCGGCGCGCAATGATTGTTGACATAACTGTCCCGCATGATGAGAACCTCGTGAAAGCTGAGAAAGATAAACAAATTAAGTATCTTGACTTGGCTCGCGAGGTTGTCGACATGTGGGATGTGGACTCAGCGATCATTGTGCCGATAGTCGTTACAGCCAATGGTTTGATAGCCAAGAGCCTCGACCAACACCTAAGGAGGCTCTCGTTGGGCAGCTGGATCAAGGGCTTGATTCAGAAAGCGGTACTTCTGGACACGGCTCGCATTGTCAGGAGGTTCCTCTCTCTGGAGCCCTGACCGCCGGTAGCTTGGACCCTGTTCCCGATACCGGTGGGCTACTATTTTTTATATTTTTAAATGTTTTTATATATTTTTTATACTAATATTTAAAAATATAATTTATATGTATATAGTGAAATAAAGGATAATAATAATAATATGTACATAAATAAATAAACGAAATAATAATAATTTTATTTTCAGATAACATGATCCATTATGGTTAGTAACAAAATGAGCTTATAAAATATGTTAGTAGGCGAAGAATTTAAATTGCCATGTCATGCATATTTGCGTTATTTATAAATTTTATGTATAATGTTTATAGTAAGTACAATGTATCACAAAGTAAGTAGAATAGCAGAAACTATTCGTCAACAATAGTTTCTGCTAAATATTCTAATTATTTTGCGGTGAGTAAAAACATTTGGATTATGTATTGGAGTTCTGGTTTTTTTTCCTTAGATAAAGGCAATTTTTATTAGGTCGCAGCACTGGTATTTTTCATAGACTAAAAAAACTGCTTTATTTTACGTTCAGAAATCATCAAATATTTCGCCGACCGAATATAAAATGGAAAAAGAAAATTTACGATGAAACCATAGAATAAATGTTTCCATATTTTTTAATAAGTATTATTTGGACCTTCTTGTATAAAGGCCATTAGGTATTTTGTAGCAAAATAATTTTCATGACGTTTATCTGTTTATCGGCGACCGGTCATGACCGGTATGATTGGTGAACTTTTATTTTGACAATTTGACCTTCAGAAAAAACTGTCAACTTTTCTTGATGGTTTTCTCCGTTTTCTCGCGTATAATTTTGAAGTCTTATTTACACTCATACAATCAAATATATCCTTATCTTCCTCATAACTTCAAAGACATAGAACGAGCGTAAGTTTTTCTATAACTTATTCAAATTCTTTAGAGCAACAAGGTTTGTTCGGAAACTTCTACCCGACTAACCTGAATTGCGCGGAGAAAAAACTTGTAAATACCACCGAAATTGAAATAAATCCTTTTTTAGAGATCTTCATGGTACATTTTAGCAGGAAATTCCGTTGTTTCACTGAAATCTTATCAGTTATTACCTATTAAACCCTTAAATAAAGTTTTCCTGTATTGTCGTTGTCGTTGTTTTCTCGGTAAGTACTTACGTACCTATTTGTATTGCATTCCTACGTAAAGTATAAATTATGCACTTAACTAGCTGTTGTCCGCTATTTCGTCTGCGCACCAGGGTGAAAAGTACCTAGCCTAATCCTTACCTAGGTCATGGTCTGTCTGTGTGCCAAATTTCATTAAAATCCGTCCAGCCGTTTTATCGTGAAAGCGTAACAAACTTACTGTAGCATAAATTATAATATTAGGTAGGATTAGGATTGTAATATTTAACACATTCACTGTCCAATGACTCCAAAGGAGTCACATTTGTACCAAATTCATATGTCCATGACTCTAGTTAGAGTCATAATCGTCACATTTTGGAATGGGCAACTAGCTTCAACTTTCTGACTAACTGACCGACTATTTAATTTTGACAATTCAAAAGTGCCTGTACATTAATAATTGAAATAAATGCTTTGAGTTTGAATCCAAAAGTAAATTTGATTGTTTTTTTATTTGACTGGAGGTATCAATAAAAAAAATTTTAGGCCGTATTAGTATAAATGGTAATCGCTTATAATGATTATTGTCAAGTTAGTGCTATATTGTTGGTGGACGTATGATTACATTTTATAACTTTGTACTGGGACAGGGAACATCCATACTGATTTCTTTGTAAAAATGTATGGACGTATGTCCGAAATAAAGATAAATTATTATTATTATTCCTCATAGTTTCGAATTTGGCCATCCACGCCCACTTGAAAAATTTACCCTGGCACTTTCATATGCATTTAGAAAAAAAACTGTTATTTTGATATTTATTACAGACACTTCAATAATCAATTTTATTTACATATTTGTATATGTAGATGTATATGTTGCAGTCAAAACTCATAACCAGTCAAAAGAACTTTTAACTAACAAAATCAGTCAAAAGTAGTTTTGACTGGAAGCTCTCGACAATAGTACTATTGACTGAAATAATAGTCAAAACTAGTTTTGCCCAATAGAGTTGGTTAAAAGTAGTTTTGACTGGTTCTATCAGTCAAAACTCTTAAAAAGATAAGGTGGTCGACATAAATTACGAAGAAACGCACTTATAAAATATTTTAACTCTAAATATAATTAGAGAATCAGTAGATATTTGTTAAAAATGAGTGAGCACGAAAAGAAAGAACGTTTTTTAGGAAGAATTTTAGCGATAGAAGATATGAAAGATAGTCATTTCAATGTTATGAGTCTTATGACAAAAGAACAATTTGAAAAATTTGCAAAAGAAAACGCTGTTACAGTACTGTAACAGCGTTTTCTTTTCTGCAACTTTTTTTTCACTTGTTCTATCTACTGTACAGTAAGTATCTACTGTGGTATTAAAAAGTTAGTTACAAACACAGAACCTATCAAATATTTTTTACCGGCTGAAGAAATCTACGACATAATTAATGCTGCTCATATATTTTGTACTAGCTTCAGCCCGCGACTTCGTTCGCGTGAAACTTCTTGTTTCCCCCGAGCCACGCCGTCGTATCGCATCACCCGCCCGCGCTATCACTTAACGTTCTTTTTTTCTTTTTGCTCGGCTTCTAAGGGTCATAGCGTGATGTTACATAGCCTATAGCCTTCCTCAAGAATTGGGCTATCAAAATGCAAGAAGAATTTTTCAAATCCGACTGGTAGTTCCAGAGATTACCCCCTACATACAAACTTACAAACATACAAACTTACAAACATACAAACTTACAAACTTTACCTCTTTATAATATTAGTATAGATTACTACCTAAATCTTCGTAATAAACGAATTTACAACATGAAATATTTTATACCATCCTACTAACTGGTTATAGTTATTTTGACTGATGCTCTATTGGTTAAAACTAGTTTTGACTAAGAGCTTTAGCCAAAATCACTTTTAACCAAATATTGGCGCCGATTCACTTGTTCACAAACTAAACTAAATTTAAGTTCAGTGCATCTTTTTCTTTCTATTTCATTCAGAAAAGGACAGGAGATAAATACACACATCAAAAGTGTCTAGGGATCAAGCATTTTTATGCGGATTTCTTGAGATTGAGATGTGGCTTTGTAATAAAGGACGATGAGTCAGAACGTCCCCCCAACCTTACATTGACCAACAGACTTAAAATGTATCTCATTCAAACCGTCTTAGCAAGGTGATCAATTTTTACTACGACGACATCTCTCAAAAGTGCAGGATATTCCGAGAAAAATCATGTTTTAGTGTTAATTTCGTCACAACGTCCCCCCAACCCTTACATTGACCAACAGGCTTAAAATGTATCTCATTCGAACCGCCTTAGCAAGGTGATCATTTTTTACTATGACGACATCTCTCAAAAGTGCGGGATATTCCGAGAAAAATCATGTTTTAATGTTTATTGCCAGAACGTCCCCCTAAGCCTTACATCGACCAACAAACTTAAAATGTATCTCATTCAAACCGTCTTAGCAAGGTGATCAATTTTTACTACGACGACATCTCTCAAAAGTGCAGGATATTCCGAGAAAAATCATGTTTTAATGTTAATATTTTTGGCACAAAATAAGAGTTTGTAAGTAAACCATATTTTTTGATTTTCAAACCTCTCAAGATCAATTAGGAGATGCCATTTAAAAAACAGAAAACGTCATTCGTTACTCGTCCAATTTTTTCTATTCCTATAGGCAGGCAGTTGTCCCACCGGCGGCGATGAACGATTAGCGAGTAGAACTAGCAACTGAAAACGAGTTGGCGAGCAGCGAGCAGCGTGTGTGTAGTTCCGATAGTTTTGTCGCTGGGCTATCAGCGAGTTTTCGAGTGCGACGGGCGATTACTCGCACCACTCGCTCGGGGCGGTTAGTCTCACAGGGGTTTCTCTCGGCGTGAGCTCTGACCACCAAGCGACCATCGCTGAGCGAGCATCGCTAGGCGAGTATTATCTTTGATAGCTCTTGCCGCTCAGCGACAAACCAGTGTAGCGAGTCCTCGCCGGCAGTGTGAACAGTCAGCGATCAACTGTTAATATATGCATCTCTTTTGTTTACACGGAATGTATATCTATTGTACGTTTCTTGAGCGAGAAAACAGCCGACATTTAGTCGCTTCCTCGCCGGCGGCGGGACAACTGCCATAATATGCTCGTCCACGACGGAAACGCGGGTGTCTTCGTCTTGGGCGAGCTTGAATCCCTCACTGCACTCAGGATTCAAGTCTTAACTCCCTCGCTTCGCTCAGGAGTCAACTCAAACCTAGAATCCTTCGTTGCGTTCAGGATTCAAAATAGCGCCTGCGACAACAAGACACTACTTTATCCCAAAATAAATAAAACGATTTTTAATTTTATTTCTAAACCCCATGGATTTTGGAGTTAAAACTGGTTGCTAGTCTTTTTATAGATCTTTATGAACCTGATAGCACATACAAAAGATCTGTTGCAGGGCGGGAGACGGGCCTAGCGAATTAGAAAAATTAATAAAACGTTTTTTTAATTTTCATTTTATTTCTAAGCCCCATGGATTTTGAAATTAAAACTGGTTGCTAGTCTTTTTATAGACCTTTGTGAACCTACTAATACATACAAAAGTTCTGTTGAAGGGGGGGACGGGTCTCATACAAATATGGTCATCGTTCTTTATGATTTTATAAATTTATATGGATCCTTTTTGGTGCATTTCATAATTTGAATCAGGAACTGTGAATCAAATTCGAGTAAAAGATGAAAATCAGCTGTCAATATTTTCCCTATAAAAACATACAACGCATTGAAGACATTATTAGTGCTACTGTTTCCCTACTACTGATTAAAACCAACGTTATTATGGAGCGGCGACGTCATTTAAGCAGGGAAGAAATGCTCAGAGCCGTGGGAATGATAGAAGCTGGTTCCCGGCAACGTACTGTGGCTTTAGCTCTGAATACAAGTCAGAGTGTTATCAGTCGACTTTGGACACGTTACCGAAGCACTGGTACCGTGGCTGAGCGCCATGGAGGACGGTATCGCTGCACCACACGGAGACAAGACCGATACATTCAAATCTTAACTCGAAGAGCTCCAACAATAACCGCCATGATGTTAGCCGTGAGGCTTCATCACTCTTCAGGGAACTTAATTAGCGACCAAACAGCCAGAAACCGCTTGCATGAAGTGAACCTTCATTCCCGAAGACCGCTACGGGTACCACCTATAGCAATGCACAATCGTAGGATTCGATATCAATGGGCTCTTGAACACAGAAATTGGGCAGAAGAACAATGGCGTTTCGTGTGCTTTTCTGATGAGTCTCGTTTTGGTATGAGACCGGATACAAGACGTATACGACACTGGAGAACCCCTAGACGCCAACAGCGATTAAAATCCTGCCAGGAAGTCCATCCTTATAGTGGTGGAACCATCATGGTATGGGCGGGTATTTGGATCGGCGGAAGAACTGAGTTGATTTGGATCAGAGGCAACCTCAACGCTCAAATTTATGCTGAGACGATTGTATCAGACGTCATCGTTCCTCTACAAGTGCAAATCGGTCCCTTATTTCAGTTAATGCATGATAATGCACGACCGCACACCGCAAGAGTTGTAAGACAGACTCTCGCCGCAGCTAACATCAATGTCCTGCCCTGGCCTGCTCAGTCGCCAGACTTGAACCCGATTGAGCATGCATGGGATATGCTACAGAGAAGAGCTCTGCCGAATATGGAGGGTATCCAGTCGCAAGAAGACCTTTTTTTGTTGTTGCAACGAACATGGGCGGCCATTCCACAGCGTGATTTGGATGAACTCATTTTGAGTATGCCAAACCGATGTTCTTGTGTTGTTAGTGTTCGCGGTAGAAACACGGATTATTAATTGTTTAAGTTACCCAATAAAATTTTAAAGAAAACTGTTATTTCAGTCTTTTTTTCGAACTTTTGTGTTAGTGGTTCAAATGTCAAAAATCCCTTTATTAGGAAAATGGCAAATTTCTTTATTAATGCAAAGGTGACTTGGTTTATCGTTACTGTGACAAACGAAAACACTTTATTTGATGAATCCTTAAAGAAAATTTTAATAAATATCAATCAGGAGAAAAGTTATTGCAAAAATATATGTTGATCCCTAGACACTTTTGATGTGTGTATTAGTTTAGTCCTGTCAAATTAAGATACTCCATAGACAATTTAGACGTGATTAAAAAAATGGCTATTAAAAATGCGTCAATTTACGTCAGGCACGGACTAATTTGACAGGTCTAAACTAATATTTATCTTCTGTCCTTTTCTTAATGAAATAGAAAGAAAAAGATGCACTGAAATTAAATTTAGTTTAGTTTGTGAACAAGGGAATCGGCGCCATTGTCAGTTAAAATCACTATTGACTACCGATTTTCAGACAAAACTACTTTTGACCAACGTGTTCAGTCAAAATTACTTTTGCCTGATTTTTTCAGTCAAAAGTACTTTTGACTGGTTATGAGTTTTGACTGCAACATATACATAACTATGTTCAACCAAACTGTTTCAGATATTTCAACATAATGTCTAAGTCTGCATTAGTAATCCTGGCCAAGGGGGCCGAGGAGATGGAGACGGTCATCACTGTGGACATGCTCAGGAGAGCAGGTGTACGTATCATCTACTTCTCTTGTATCAGCACAAACACCGGGGAACACAGACATTTATAATCGACTTCAAAAAAAGAGGTTCTGTATTCGACCCGTATGTATGTATACAGGGTGAATTTTCCAAATGATGTATTTCGGTTGCCGCTATAACAGCAAAATACTAAAAACAATAAAAAATATTTAAGGGGGGCTCCCATACAACAGATGTGATTTTTTTGCCGTTTCTTGCTCGATATTAATAACGGCAACAGGTAGACGCTTGAAATATTTACAGAATAGGTACAGTTCGACACAACTTAGATGTAGCATCGACAAAATTCGTAAAACCGATCACATCCGAACTAAGTGCGCCTTCAAAATCACCAATCTTTATTACTACTTTAGGAAAAATTGATAAATTTTTCCTAAAGTAGTAATAAAAATTTACGAATTACGAACTTTTTACGAATTTTGCCGATGCTACATCTAAGTTGTGTCGAACTGTACTTAGTTGTATATTCACTTTAAAATAAAATAAATTAAGGGGGGTTCCCATACAGCAAACATAATTTTTTTTTTTGAAGTGTTAAATATTGTACGGTGGTACAGAACCCTTTGTGTGCGAGTCCGACTCGCGCTTGGCCGGTTTTTTAATGTTCTCTTTAATTTCAGGTGACAGTAACAATGGCTGGATTAGACGGTAGCCAACCTGTGCTGTGCTCAAGGCAAATAACCCTTGTACCGGACAAGTCTTTAGACGACGCCCACTTTGAAAAACCATTGTACGATGCTGTAAGTATAACATAGGAAATAGCGAATGTGGACCCGAACCTATCGTACGGTCGAACAAGCTATTTGGTATACAGGCAAAAATATTCATCTTTCCACCACACAGCCAATATTTTGTTTTATTTTGTGCGTTATAACCAGTGATAGGAATAGGTAGTGCCTATTTGCCTAAACTTCGAAGAACAGAGACAAGAAACGGAGACTTCCTTAGGACTAATTTTTTTCCGATACATCTGTTCCGGAATTTCGATATAACACTTAAATACATTTTAAAAAATGTGTTATTTGGAATAAGTAATTCGTCTATATTTACCTAAAGTTTGCGACTAGATATATCATAATAAATAACATACACAGTCGTTACAACCATAAAACTTTCTGAATTTTTTCAGTAGCAATAAACATCTATTATACTTTTATTTGTTTTCCTATATTTTCTCAACATAACCATCTTTTACACTATTATTCAAAGTCATATATTTTTTGTTTAGATCTTCAACATAGGATGCAAAAGCGAGCGAAGGGCACCCCGAGGTTCGGTTTGGTTAGGTTACTTTAAACCCTTTACACAGAAATAGGGGCCCCGCGAAGCGGGGCTCCGTCGACATAGGATGCAAGGGCGAGCGAAGGGCACCCCGAGGTTCGGTTAGGTTAGGTTACTTTAAACCCTTTACACAGAAATAGGGGCCCCGCGAAGCGGGGCTCCGTCGACATAGGATGACATAGGATGAAAAAAAAAGTGTTTATCATATTGGACTAAATAGGTTTTATGTCTATTGAGTGGTATATCAAACGATTTTATATTAATTGTCTGTTATTCTTATAGAAATTAGTAACATTAAAATTATATCAATCGTTTATTATATTAACTGATCATTATATCAAATAAAATTATAGGTTCAGTTGTTATATCTTGTAAATATTAGAGGTTTTGTAATTATATCATATATTACTTACCCGTATAAACTCCCAGGCCATGAAAATATTATCGTAGTTATGTTTAGGGATTAAAGCGTTATGATAAAAAACAGTAGGAATTTCAAATATTTACGTTAATGATATTATTAATTACAATTTTCGGAAACATGAGTGTTATGAACATCGCCGGTAGCACTACAAATACACTTGGGAGCAAATAAATCGAGCCACTTCCTTACTGTTTTAACCCTACAATTTTCTATCAAAATTACCGTTTTTCTTTCAGAGCCAATAATTTATCATTAAACAAGGTTATCATTCAATAATTTACCCTCATTGTAAAGGTTATTAAATAAGCTCTTAGGCGATATATGTTTCGAATTGATACGTTCCATAATACCAAAAATAATAACCATTATACGTGAGAAAAAAGCAAGTGGCTCGATTTATTTGCTCCCAAGTGTAGTATGAATGAAAACTTTAGGATGAAAAATTTTAGGAAGAGTGATCATTCGGATTACAAATCGTTAGGAAGAACAATTTCGGGTAAAGAACTTTAGTTGAGCCAATATGGACCCGTCGATCACCACTGACGAGCCGAGCCGACAGTTTTCCGCGACGGCGCTAGCGAACAGACGTACCTACGTCTACACTTTTTTAATAATGGAGCAACTCGTCATAAAACTCCGCAGACATTCTCAGATAATTCCTATAATCAACTGGTTCTGCGAACAATTCGCGGATCAAATGGGTATGCGACAACTGTTGTCTTCTTTTAACCCAAACTTTAGGGCGTCTTCGCTTTTTTTTATTCATTTCGTGGTATGCTATACCGAGGTAACACAAAACTTCAATCTTCGAACAAGACATGTTGCCTCATTTGCGGTTCACACTCGACTGTTTTGCTCGCTAGTCGATCAGCACCTACGAGCCACGACTCCGCGAGTAAAAACCGTCGTCTCCAAAACCGCGGCTATACGGCTCGCCCGTCGATCACCCACTTTATGTATGTAACTTCAATTTCTACATATTAATCTATTTCCGCACAGGTTATCCTGCCGGGAGGTCTGGAGGGAGCTGAGCGCCTGTCCAAGTCAGCGGCTGTCGGCGACATTCTGAGGGCACACGAAAAAGAAGGCAAGATCCTCGCTGCTATTTGTGCTGGTAATTTTCTTTTATATTACACTAGCTGCGCCCCGCGGTTTCACCCGCATAAGTGTCGATCCCGAGGGAATATTGGGATAAAAACTATCCTATGTCCTTCCCCGGGACTCCAACTACATATCTCTATACCAAATTTCATCTAAATCGGTTCAATGGTTTAGGCGTGAAAAGGTAACATACAGCCAGACAGAGTTACTTTCGAATTTATAATATTAGTATTCTTGAGAAGTTTTGTGTATCAATATGGATGGCTATGGGACCAAATGGCTTAACGTGCTTTCCGAGGCACGGAACGGAGGGGTCTTGGTATGTAAAGATGGTCACCTATCCACGGACTAACCGCGCCAAGGGTAGCTTAACCTGATCGATCGACCCTTGCGGCTGTTATAGCGCGTCGTGTTCCACGCGCGCCTCAAAGAGATGTCAGCACTAACTGACGGGGTCCGCTAGGGCCGATGCCCGCCGGGGTCGCGGGTTGTTCGAAAGAGATACCGTGGCGCCTGGCACAGGCAACTGAAGGAACACGGGTGGGTTTTAGTCAGTAAAAGTCTGACACGCCCTCTCGCTCCGCCCAGAGTGGGAGAAGTTATTTGATAATTTCCAAAAAAAAAAGGACTATTCCCTGGAAGCAGAGAAAAAATCAAACTTCGGAAAAAATAAAGATACGGGTGTTTATGTTCTGTTTATGCTGCATATTTTGACACTCGCAAGGGAATCAAAACCTTGTACTTCCCCTCGACCTAGAACCATGAAATTGGGCTAGAAACCATGTCATGTAGCACAAGTAAAGGAAAAAATCGGATAACCGTCAATTTGTAGTTACATTACAACAAAAAACAAACGTGATAAACTATTTCAATCAACAATCAACTCAGCCTATCGCAGTCCACTGCTGGACATAGGCCTCTCCCAGACTGCGCCACAGCACCCTGTCCTCCGCCTTCCGCATCCAGTCTACCCCAGCCACCTTCTTTAGGTCGTCCGTCCATCTAGCTGGGGCTATTTACATTAACTACAAATTTGTACGGAACCCTCGGTTTTCCACAATTAACCTTTTAACCGCCCGACTTTATATCACTTATCGTGCCCCCAGCGCCCGAAAAAAAAAAAAAAAACGAAAAATAAATACCGATGAAACGAGCTGTGATGATGTAATAATAATACAGATTAAACGAGCTGTGTTATTTGGTCGTATACATATATACGACTCTGGCGGAATGGACACGAAAATATTTGTCGGATTAATCCGACATAAGCGGTTAAAAGGTTAAAAAAAAAAACATTTTCTTTTTTAATTACAGCCCCAACAGTGTTTGTAGCCCATGGCGTAGCTCACAACAAGAAGGTTACTTCGTACCCAACAACCAAGGACAAAATACCCTCAGAACATTACACCTATGTGGAGGGAACTAGAGTGGTTGTCGATGGACAGGTGGTTACCAGCAGGGTGAGTACTCCCAACAAACAAATAAACTAGCTTGATGTCAGTGGCGTGCATTGCATATAGGCATATAAGCAGTGCCTACCTCGATATATCAACATAAGTCTGTCAATTAAATTTTAGTGTGTGTGCCCCACAATTAGAAACTCACTAAATTATCATAAGTACCTAACAAAAAAACAAAATCTTCATACAAACACGCGCGGCAGTAGGCAGTCGCCGGACGGCCTACTCGGCTCCCGTACTATTCGGATTCGCACATTGTCATTGGTCTTTACTCGTTCAAGTTAAAACGACAAAATTAAAAATACGTACGTCTCACGCGTAATGCCATGACGTTCGACCTTCGCAATTTATCACCCTTAAGTAGGCATGCCTACTCAAATAACCACACTTTTGACCTCACTTTTTTTTTTTTGATTAGTGACCGCGTTTGCCTAGACTAGACCCGGCCTAGTGCTTACTTATTCTGAAAACCAATGCACGCCACTGCTTGATGTTTCTGACTAACCAACTCCTTGACGATTCAAAAGTGCCTGTAAGCATAAGGCATAATCAGCCTATAATGTTCCCACTGCTGGGACACAGGCCTCCTCTTTGTGAGAGGGAGTGGGCCGTAATCCACCGCGCGGGCCCAGTGCGGGTTGATAGATTTTTGATCCTAGGACATGCTGTTTGGGTGCCGGTGCTCACTAGACCAAAATGTATGAAACAACTGATTTTATTTTCGTGATTTCAGAGTTGGTTCCATAGTGAAAGTTGTTCATATTAAAATTTATGGGTAGAACACCCTGTAAAAATTTCGACACGGTAAAAAAATATCACCAGTATAATAATAATAACATTAATTTTGCGATAATTTTCGTTCGACAAACTGGGCGTAATATTGCGCGACACAATTATAACATCTATTTATTTATTTTTTTATCTTTCCAGGGCCCCGGAACAGCATATTGGTTTGGCCTGGCGTTGATTGAGATGTTGCAGGGCAAAGATGAAGCTGCTAAAGTTGAAAAGGGAATGATTATCTCCTGCTATTAATTAAGATCTAAATAGACTTAGGAACCTCGTGAACACCGCGGCCACGACAACGACTGGTCGTAGGCGTAATCTTCGTCGTAGACGCTCCAACCAATAAGAGGACGTTCTGGGACGGTCATGCTTCTTCTTCTTAGCGTGTCGATAGCAATCTAAATGTACTCGGCCCAGAATTCGGCCACTTGTTTGGCGCCATCACTAGCGTCCATCAGTTCCTGTAACGTGCAGCTGACAGGACACGCAGGGCACGATATTAAGTGTCCCATCGTTTGTGGAACAGCACCACATTTACACTCCAAGGCGGAGTCGTCTATAAATCTCCACTGGAACAGGTTTTCCTTGCTTCGGCCAATGGTCATGCTGAAGTACCTTCTCAAAGTTCGGACGAACGCCGGTTGTGCGACCAACTTGGTCGTCCGCGTCGGCCGCTGGCCGTAGTCGTGGTCGTGTGGTGTGCGAGGTCCCTTATTATAGTCCTTACGTATACTTGGTGAAAATTAATTTAGTACCCATTTTTCTACTATAATAATCTTCATATAGAGACATGAATTGAGATCTATGTATGAATATATTGAGCTTGAACGTGATATTAAGTATTTTTAATAAAAAAAATAAAATACTGAAAGGTTTGGTCTCGAACTTGTTATAATTTTTTCTTTTCTGATTTGTATAACTTTTGTCCATAGAAACGCTCTCGTCTGTTTTCTTTCTGGTCAATGACCATAAATCAATGATTTTTTACAGAATAATAAATATTAACTACTTGTATGTCCCTATGTTTTCCTTTTTGAAGATACATTATTTTTATAAGCATAACCCTAAAAAAATTCAGATTTAAGCGCCCGAAAAAGAAAAAAATACTTACGAAAAATAAATACCTGAAAGAATACAGCGTAATTAAATAAAAAAAAAACTGATTAAACGAGCTGTGGTATTTGGGCGGAAATGGACACGAAATTATTTGTCGGATTAATCCGGCGTAAGCGGTTAAAACACCCATCCAGCACGGTAACGGCTGTATTTAACCGTATTTTAAAAGTTCATGGAATTACAGTACGGTGACAGCCGTATATTTGGTAAGTACTTTCTTTACGTCAAACACGGCTACCGCAGTGTAAAATTTATTTGCTTATTGTATAGACTTTATGCTTGTTAAAGTAAACTCAACATAAATATTAAGTATAACTTTTATTTGTCATTTTAGTAAGTTTTTGTAATCGATTACAAAGACATTTATTAAGTTGCAACACTGTGATTAAGCTTAGCATTTTTATGTCTAGCAACACTCTCTGCATGCATTCATACTTCTAATCGGCAAGTCCATTTATTCTACTTTTGTAAATTTCGAAAAGTAAATTCAAACTATTTTCCACGCATGAGTTTTTATTATACAATGCTTAAAGCAATAAGGCTGAGATCACGTTGATTTACTGTAAAAAACAAGTGGTGCCGTGCACGTTATCTCAATGCGTGCCATACCCACACATAAATAGATTTCATTCACAACTCTATATGCATACGGTTATAGCCGTCTACCGCCCTAGGTAAACGATTTAATTTTCCGTGATATTCCTGGTATGGTTGTGACAGTATTGTGATTTTGTATGAAAAATTCTACTGTCTTTCCCTAATACAGGACAGGAAAGTGTTATTCATTTATGTACTTAATATAAAAAAATAAGTTTAACAACTAAAACCCGACTACTGAAAAGGATGAAACAAGAAAGTACCTTCCCGTGGTCGCATGCCGCTGTACTAACATACTTATAAGCTATGGTAGCATGCGACCACGGCGAAAGTACTTTCTTGTTTCATCCTTTTCAGTAGTCGGGTTTTAGTTTTTAAACTTATTTTTATTAAATTATTTTGGGGCTTATTTCAGTAATATTTATATTTTTGAAATGTGCTAATTAAGCCCTTTCATTTGATACCCCCACAAGGCATGATTTAAAAAAAAAATTAAGTCATGACTTTATGTCCGCTAGAGGGTTAATGTGACGTCACATAACCTACAACCAGCGGACGATCAAAACGCTTCCAACGATACCTCATTTGTCTAATTATGACAAGTAGTTTAGAAGTTATGAGGGAAATGAACATACATACATACCGGTCAAAATCATAACCCTCCTTTTTGCTTCGCCGGATTCGGGTAATTAGCGCCCGTCCACGTTGTGTTGTTGTGGTTCGTGTGATCAGACCCTCAGGCTGGGCGTTGTCAGTCAGTGAATGAATGAATTTAAGATTTTTAGCAAGTACCTACAAACGGGGTGAATAGAGATGCAGGGGTGAAATGGGACGAAACTTTAAAATGGGTTTTAACATTGAAATAATATAGTTTGTTGTCAATAAGAGCACGTAATCGTTAATTAAATTACAGTAAACACATTAGGGTCCTTTTTGGCCACAAACTATTTTATTTTAATGTTAAAATCCCTTTTAAAGTTTTGTACCGATTCACCCCTGCATCCCTATTCACCCCGTTTGACGGTACATTACCAAAATTCTCTGCTGAGGAAATTATCTGCCACAGGTGTTGGCAATAAAACAAGCAAATCATATTAATACTTATATTTGGGTACATAGATTATACACTTATCTTATTTTTAACACTAAATAAATTATATAAACAGTAAATGCAGCACAAGCCTGAGAGAATAAAGTCTTATCGCGGTTTTCTAAAAGCCTATATTCAGTGGGAAAGTATACGCGAAACGACGCGAATAGATGGCGCCACCAGCACATCAGTAAAAAGCAAACACGCATCATTGATGAATATGAGGTTAGGCTTTCAGAAAACGGGATTTTTTTTAGCACATAACACAATCAATTCCGATTTAAACACCCTTCAATACGTCATTCTATAAATATACCAATAAAAAATAATTCAGACTTTTTTTTTATAATTTTAAAACAAATTCACATGGCATACTGCTATCATTTTAAATTCGGAGTATCGGTACTTTCCTAAGGCAGTTGTCCCACCGGCGGCGATGAACGAGTAGCGAGTAGAACTAGCAACTGAAAACGAGTTGGCGAGCAGCGAGTGTGTAGTTCCGATAGTTTAGTCGCTGGGCTATCAGCGAGTGTCCCGAGTGCGACGGGCGATTAATCGCACCACTCGCTCGGGGCGGAAATATATAGCGGGCGTGAGCTCTGACCGCCAAGCGAGCATCGCTGATCTTTGACAGCTCTTGTCGCTCAGCGACAAACCAGTGGAGCGAATCCGGCAGTGTGAACAGTCAGCGATCAACTATTAATATATGCATCTCTTTTGTTTACACGGAATTTATATCTATTGTACGTTTCTTGAGCGGGAAAATAGCCGATAGTTAGTCGCTTCCTCGCCTGCGGTGGGACAACTGCCTAAATTGTGAGAAAAACAAGTAGAATATAAGATTAGAGACTAATAATACCCAGGTTCGCAAGGGCAATTATTTAACGCGACGGTTTTTTATCGCGTACTAGATTTTCAACCTTCGGTGTTGAGCCGAGCATTGAGAATCCAACAGAGTATCCTAGCGTGTCAAAAAAATACAGTCCTCACGACTCAGCAGTCGCACTTGCGACCAACGAGGTAGTCTACATTTCAGCTAACCTTAAGGCTACGTTTCCATCAGAGATGTGCGTGGAAGCGTAGCGAAGGATGTGTGTGAAACAAACCAATAATAATAACCAAAAAATATAGATATGAGGAACAGGGTGTAAAGTTCACTCATACTTTATAGAAAAGGGAGGATTCTCCAACCAGACGGGCGTTGTCTGGCGGGCAACTGCCCGATGATTCATGCCGGCCGTTGTATTTATGCTAGTTGCGCGGTAAACTCTGCTTGCGAGATGCAGGATTTTGCGTGACGTCAGTATGACGCGTTGTTCGCATGTGGCGTTGTAGATTTTTTTACACACATTCCTTGCTACGCAGCCTCGCTCATCTCTGTTGAAAAGGCAGCCTAAGTCGTTACCACTGGGCCACCACTGCTCCTATAGTCCGTCCGTATATACTAACCCCCTTACTAATAAACCTTGTATAGCGTCTGTATAGTTACACAACGCTTTGTCTTCTTCTTTCGAAAGTCAAATAGCTAAAGACTGAAAGAGAGAAATCAGTGTATAACTATTCATCTGATATTACGTTTATTATAGTCCGCTCGGAACTAGTTGGCCGCTCCTTAGGTATGTGAGCGGAGGGGCGGGGGCGCATTACTCAATACGCGCGTTGCGAACCGCCGCGCGCTGCGTCACTCCTGTCCCCAACTCAGCGGCCAACTAGTTCCGCGCGGACTATAGTAAGGGGTAAATTGATACATAATAATAATATGAGTATTCCAATCAATCATAAAAATAACCTAAAACAGTCTATTACAATGAGATTCCTACAAAAATAAGGAACACAACTATTTGGCAAGTTACAATACTAAGATGTTATAGCAAACATATTGTATTTTTATTTTGCTATAGGTCCATAAACTCGTATATCAACTAAACTATTGCTATCTCTTCCTCGCAAATAAAACAAGAGAGAGACGGAATTATGAACTGTCAGACTATAAAGAGTTTTACAATTCTGCGGGGTAATTGCGTAACTCACTACCAGTGGCAATGGCTTTAATATTGACAGTTCAGCAACATTCACTGCGTTATTTACGTTGTTGAGTGGACAAATTTTTCGAACATATGAAGCAATGGACTAGCAAGATCCTTCAAAATCATTCAAATTGTGATTGACCGCGTGTGTAATGCGCAATTAGGGTGCAAGTCTATTTTTTATTTATATCTTATTAACTACAATAATAATTAACCCCCTTACTAATAAACGTATTATATCAGATGAATAGTTACACACCGATTTCTCTCTTTCAGTCGTCAGTAATTTGACTTTCGAAAGAAGAAGACAAAGCGTTGTGTAACTATACAGACGCTATACAACGTTTATTAGTAAGGGGGTAAGTTTAAATATTGAGATACATATTTTTTTTTGCAAGTTCTATCAAAAACCGTTTATTTAGGACAAACGGAGATGGAACGAGCAATCCAGCATTGATCACCACGCTTGCGCAATGTGTGTTGACGATTTCAAAATGACATCCGTGATAATATCATGTACTTATCTCTTATGGTGGCATTTCACTAGGTATATTTTAGCAAATATTCACGACAATTTCGTTAATAACTTTATTTGACAAAAGAGAAAAGGAAACAAACATATTTGAGCCAAGTTAAGGAATACTCAATATTCTCACAAAAACAAGAAAAAAACAGTGGCACTCCGGGAGTGCCGACAGAAGTGAAAACAAAACACAAACAGAATGCTTTGCCATCACTCACTGACATATCGGATATACATTAAAACCGAGTACATCCCGAGGACAGCCGAACATATCCGAAGCAGTGTCGGTTACGGTAACAGTGGCGCGAGTTCAATAGCTTTTTCCCATCTCAAAAAATTTTCACTTCAAAATTTTTTAATACTCGTAATGTTGTGTGCCTCATGGCCAGTCTGACGCAACTGTATAATAAAAAGTGTACTAAACATAATGGCGGCTATCGCTGTCTCGCTTTAACATGCGCAGTCTGCGCATAGTCTGTGTCATTTTTGTTATGTTGACTTGGTATTCAGTTTTAGTACAAGTTTCATACAAGCGACGTTTTCATCTTTTTCTATGGGACTCCCGTCTCTTCTTACACATTACTTACTCTATGCTCATAGCCGCGCCAAATAGACCCAGTATAGCTCTTCACAACCACTCGATACGCTTTCGTACCATATCGAACATCAATCAATGTTATCGTAGGAGTCTCCTAAACGCTGTTCACAAGTCCAAAACCCGAAAATGTTGTCAGTTTAAATCAAATAGACGACCGCTATTCTTCCGACAGCTGTTTGCTGTCGGGGGCAAGGTAGGTAAGGTCCAAGACGAATACAAACATTACTACAAATGTTCTTGTATATCGATTTTATTCAATTTCGAGCGGCCATTGTTGTTTACATCTTTGGCAAATTTAGCGCGGCCGGACCTTAAATGAGGCTATCGCAATGTGTCATTTTCGACACGATAACCTGTCGGATGGTCATGAATAGCTATGCTGTTCAGCATAAATGCCAGGCAAATAGTGCCTGACGCTAGTTTTCAACTGGACCCTATGTTATGAGGACGTCTTACTAGACAAGTTATGGTACATTTAGTATTGACCTTTCTGCCTTGCAGTCCCAAGTATGTTGGGGTCGGCTTCCAGTCTAACCGGACGCAGCTGAATACCAGTATTTTACATAAAGCGACTGCCTATCTAAACTCCACAACCCTGTTCTGACGACCCGTAACCACTGTCAAAAATCCACGAATGACAGTCGGGACCAACGGCTTAACGTGCTTTCCGAGACACAAAAGGGTCTTGGTATGTAAAGATGGTCACCCATCCACGGACCAACCATGGCAAGCGAAGCTTAACCTGATCAATCAGCTCGTCGATGCCCCTTGGTAGGGCTGAGACGAAATGTCGCAAATATTTGAACAAATATGCCAAGTTGAGTGCCAACATTTTCCTTATCAAGGATTTAACAAAATCTTTTATAGACATTTTGACTCATACAGACACACATAAGTTTCTACGAGACATAATTATGTAGTTCTTAGAAAATGACTTACAAAAAAGTTAGAATGAGTAGGTACCTATGACGAATGTTAAGTATATTTCGACGTATCTTTATATGCGTAGGAGTCATCTGCCAGTTTGAGTTTGCTTTTTAAAAGGAGGTTAAGTCCATAATGAGTATGCTTAGCATTAAGCAAATTAAATTTGTAACTGTAGTTTGCTACCAGCCATTTTTGTGCTTGACACTGTTTAAAAGGGGCCATTCAAGTATGACGTAAACACTACAGGGGGGGAGGGGTCTTTGCCTTGCTTATTTTTGATGACATGGGGGATGGGGGGGTCTGGATGGTGATTACGTCAGCAGTATTTCTTGTTTTTTACTTTTTTCGGTTTTTCTACAAAATTTAGTCATTTTGGTTTGAACACATATGGCAAACGTATTTGTCTATGCTTGAAAACGAACATTTTCAGGGATTCTACTGGGACTTATAACTGCTGCTCATGAACCAATAAAGAAACCTGAAGGCCTGTTCTCGTAATTTAAAACGTTCAAAATCTAGTCGCAGTCTCATCTCGGCTACAAACAAATGTCAAAAACTTGTCAAAATGTTCCCTAGATTTTGACAAGTTTTTGACGTTTGTTTAATTAGAGGTCTTTTTGACAGATCGATACTGAGATCAGACTGTGACTGTTCTTAAAAATACGAGATTACAGACGCCAGCACATCAAGCTACTACAATCTGTCAAATTTCTTTAATAGATTTTCAACTTTATCGCTAAAGCATAGGGTTCAAAGTTGATTGGGAAAATTTGACAGTTTCGGGTAGCTTGATGTGCTGGCGTCTGTACCAATGTTTACGTAAGCATGTGGTAAGAGCTTTGCTTACTTTTGCTGACGAGGGAGAGAGGGGGGTTAATAATTGCAAGAAATCTGCTTACGTAATACCTGAACGGCCCCAAGTCTTAAAATAATATAGCATAAACTTAATCAGCCTATAATGTCCCTAGAGGGAGTGGGCTGTAATCTACCACGCGGGCCCAGTGCGGGTTGGAAAAATAATACATAATTATATTTGCATTCAATGTCAAATCTGCAAGACTCCTTGACTGAGATGTGTTATCCCTTCCCAGGATTTATTCAAATTTTGAGGGCATTCTGATAGTTTGGCCGGTTTTTATACATAGTCCGAGCATAATTTTTAACCAAATGATACCCAGACCGACCAAACTGTTCAGACGGTCTAAAACTAGAAAAACGGTCTAAATCTGGGAAATCTTGATCCAATTTTACTACAGAGGATCTAGATTTTCAAAATCTTTTATTTAGGGCGGTACTAGTCCTAGACTAAAAGCTTACCCTATATGCTATCTTCTTTTACGAAAAGACCTTTAGCTATGGCCAACCAGCAGGCATAGACAAGCAATCAATATCTAGTCTACATTCTATTTATTTTTCACTAGCAGCGCCCCGCGGTTTCACCCACATAAGTTTCCCGTGGGAATATCAGGATAAAACCTATCCTATGTCCTTTCCCGGGACTCAAACTATCTCTATACCGAATTTCATCTAAATCGGTTCAGCGGTTTAAGCACGAAGAGGTAACAGGCAGACAGACACAATTTCGCATTTATAATATAAGTATAGATTCAATACATTTCAAGAAGATCAGTCCGTTGAAATATACCAAACACAAACCACTCCATAGTTTTTTAGACTAATAAAAGTTACCAGTTATCAAGGAAGTCGTATCCAGTCTTTGGCACAGAGTCGGTCAGAGTCTCCGTTGACTGAAAGTCGGTGCCTGAAGATGCTTGACTGGACGACAGGAGTCCGCGGTTTTCTTCGGAGATATCTGGAAGTTTAAAAAGAGGTTTCATTTAGTTAAAGGACTAGCTGGCTATTTTTCGGTTCCCCACAAAATGGTTGAGCTGGATGGTGCTGATCCATGCGTCATGTTCGTGAACGGGCGCCGTCAGTTGAGACTGGTCATCTCTAACTGCCAAGGCTTATTTTTAATCTTATTTTTTAAATTATTTCTTCATTTGTTTTGTGCTCACATATATAGAAGCAACAAGTATAATGTACCCAGGATTTTGTAATATCTCGATTTAAATGAGTGTCCATGAAGTTTCTTGCCCGTTCTTCTCCATAGAGATCTGCGTTTTGGAATGGGCAACTAGCTTCAACTTTCTGACTAACTTACCGACTATTTAATTTTGACAATTCAAATGTGCCTGTACATGGTTTAATTGAAATAAATGCTTTGAGTTTCATTCAGTAGCAGGTCTTATAAACTTAATAAAAATGTAGTTTTCAAAAAAACGCTTATCAATCTATTGGACTCGTCAAAACAAATCATATGAGCCCAAACTCGAGGGGTTTACTAGTAGCCGGTGAAGAGTTCTACTATCCACCTCCTGGCTCCATCATCAGATCAGCTCCAAGATATCAAATTAAAGTTTTGTCATCCGAAGTACATATGAACATGTGAACATATTCGGCAGAAGTTGGCCGTAACATCCCAGCGCTGATTTGCTGGATTCGTTTTTACCTCTACCGATAATTTTTCCCCTGAGAGTTCATTTGGTTTATATGTATGTATGTATGTATCTGTGTATATTCATTTCCTAGCTAGTTCTCCTGTATGTTGCACCTGCCATGTTTTGTCTCTGCATCACCCTAAGGTTGACTGGTAGAAAATGCCTCAGGCATTAAGTCCGCCTTTGTACAGTATTATTTTTTTTTACTTGTGCATAAAGTTTTAATAAATAAATATACATACAAAGTTTCAATTCGATAAGACAATTAGAAGTACATTAAAATTGATTTCTAAGATTTTATTACATTGTTTGTTAATTAGTTATAAGTAAAACTAATAAAAGTGTGTTAAAAAAAAAACAGAAGTCGAAGTACAGACGCCAGCCAGCACATCAAACTACCCGAAACTGTCAAATTTTCCCGATCAACTTTGAACCTTACGATTCAGCGATAAAGTTGAAAATCTATTAAAGAAATTTGACAGATTGTAGTAGCTTGGTGTGCTGACGTCTGTACCAACTTCCACGTTAAACTTTAAAAATTACGAACTTCCAAAACAAGTTTTAAAATACATTTTCAAAAATCCTTTCTTAGTGCAAAATGTCATGCTTCTACCACGTCACAGGAACTGATGGACGCTAGTGATGGCGCCAAACAAGTACCGTCAAACGGGGTGAATAGGGATGCAGGGATGAATCGGGACGAAACTTTAAAATGGATTTTAACACGTTCCCTGTGCGTGCACCACATGTGGGTCACTGTGAGGTCACTCTGACACGTGTGTGCACCACATTTGGGTCACGACTCCATACAAATTTGAAGCCTTTTTATAGTTTACACGTGTGATTTATTTTATTTTTTTTTTGCATACACGTGTGAACAATAAACTATAAAAAAGAACGTGTTGGCACGTGAGGGGCTCCTCTCACATTTAGTAGCTGCACTGTTAACGTGTTAACGTTGAAATAATATAGTTTGTTGTCAATAAGGGCACGTAATCGTTAATTAAATTACAGTAAACACATTAGGGTCCTTTTTGGCCACAAACTATATTATTTTAATGTTAAAATCCCTTTTAAAGTTTTGTCCCGATTCACCCCGTTTGACGGTAGCCGAATTCTGGGCCGAGTACATTTAGATTGCTATCGACACGCTAAGAAGAAGTTCTTTTAAAGTTATTAAACCTCTGATTTAGCATCACTGTCCAAATCATTGTGATCTCTATTCTCATTCTAATAAGGTTGCCATTTGGTTGCTGCCATTCACAAGTCTGCCAAAATCATTGTGATCTTTATTCTAGTCGCAATAAGGTTTCTGTTAGGATGCTGCTGTTAGTTTAGGCTTGCAATGTGTGTCCGTCAAAAATGAATGAATTTATGATTTTTACTAGCTGCGCCCCGCGTTTTCACCCGCATAAGTGTCGATCCCGTGGGAATATCGCGATAAAAAGTAGCCTATATGTTAATCCAGGGTGTCAGCTATCTCCATACAAAATTTTATCAAAATTGGTCCAGCCGTTTGATCGTGAAGAAGTAACAAACATATAAACCCACACACTTACAAATTTTCGCCATTATAATATTAGTGTGATTTAGTAGCACACCTCTGCAAACCCCTTCTGGGGATAAAGGCGTGATATAAACTAATATTGGTGAATGGTTACAGTATTATTGTGAGAATTACAAAGAAATGTATTCATTCATTCATAAAGAGTATGTGTCATTTTCTATAAATAGTAAAAACGGAAATCAAACACGGAAATAGCGATGTTCTGTTTAGCATAATATTATAAAATGTCGCATCTTCCGATGTATGCTTATTATTAGTCATCGGTTACAACACCTTTTACGGAGAGTTTGTTGCGCGATTACACAAGTAGGAAGGAGAAAATAGCGTCATCTAAAATCCTAGCAGACCTCTGGAAGTCTACTCCCTCCCACCCATCGTACGGAACGTGGGAGCAGTGATGACCCAGTGGTAACGGACGCGACTTACGAATTTTAGGTCGTAGGTTCGAACCCAGACAGGCGCTTTACTTTGTGTAAATTATTTCATCACCGCTGCTCTCAAAACGGTGAAGGAAAACATCGTGAGGAAACCGGCATGTCCTAGAACCAAAAATTCGAAGACATGTGACATCTTCCAACCCGCACTGGGCCCGCATGGTAGATTACGGCCCGCTCCCTCTCACCGAGAGGAGGCCTGTGTCCCAGCAGTGGGAACATTATAGGCTGATTATGCTTATGCTACGGAACGTGGATCCACGCGAGGCACAGTGGCTTTTTAATTGGTTCTATAACTACGGCATTCAACCGGTTGAGTATCGCCAGACGTAAAAGCCATTTTAATGCATCCAATTAAAGGTATCAACTCGAGCCGTTCAGTATTCTTTGTATGAAACTCCCTACTGCAACGCACACTAATCGGAATCGTAACGTAATCGCCTAGCCTCGGGACAACCTCAGGAACCGCGGTGCGGTGCGTTACGGCTCGTAGTCTCCGCGCTTACGTCTCTCCGTACCCGAGCTTACGTCTCTTCGTCCACCCTTGTCCCTCTCACCCCTCCGGCCTGCCTGCTGCACCATCAACCAGCGGTCGGCGAGCCGTAAGCGCGGCGTCGCCCAGCCGTAGCCGAGTCGACGTATCGGAGCTTCAGAGCCCTGATTCACAACCATACGACAGGCTATCGTATCGAAAACCTGACATTTCGATAACCTGATTTGACTTCCCCTCAACAGCAAATCGCTGTTGGAAGAATAGCGGGCGTCTATTTGATTTAAACTGACAAAATTTTCGGGTTTTGGACTTATGAGCAGCGTTGAGAAGACTCCTACGATAACAATGATTATTTTCGATACGATACGGAAGCATATCGAGTGTTTGTGAATAAGGGGCAGATCCCTTTCCGATTTGATACGTGTGCTATGACCTTAATTACCTATACCCAACCGTCATATTTACAAAACAGAATAGTGCATTGCACAGATTGTCTCATAGTATTTGTTTGAAATAGGCCACGAACTTGATACTAATTCAATATTTATATTTTGATTCATTGTCACACAGTCAGTATATTATTTATTATGTAGTATATTGTAATGTTATAGGTATACAGTTGAAAGGTAATAGACTATTTGAAGATACTCAAATACAGGAAGATTTTTTTAACACCATCCAAATTTTTACGGGATGTTCTACCCATGAATATGAACAACTTTTACTATGGAACCAACTCTGAAATCACGAAAAAAAAATCAGCTGTTTCATACATTTTGGTCAAGTAGGTATTGAACTTTTGTATGAAACAGCTGATGTTTTTTTCGTGATTTCAGAGTTGCTCCCATAGTGAAAATTGTTCATATTCATAGGTGGAACACCCTGTAAAAATTTGGATGGTGATAGAAAATATCGCTGTATATGGGTCAAAGAATGCTGTTGAGCATTTTGAAGACAACATTCAGGTGCAATAAGGATTGTGAGCAATGGTGGCCCAGTGGAAACGGCCGCGCCTTACAATTTGTAAGTCGTAGATTCGAATAATTTTCCCACTGCTGGGACACAGGCCTCCTCTCTGTGAGAGGGAGGGGGCCATAATCCACCACGCGGGCCCACTGCAAGTTGGTAGATGTCACATGTCTTCGTATTTCTGGTTCTAGGACATGCCGGTTTTCTCACGATGTTTTCCTTCACCGTTTCGAGAGCAGTGGTGATGAAATAATTAGCGCCTGTCTGGGTTCGAACCCAGACAGGCGCTTTACTTTGTGTAAATTATTTCATCTGCCTGGCTTCCGGAGGTTGCGAAAAGGGGGCCAAGACAATTCGTAAATAAGTAGAGGTCCTAAGATTAACATGTCGCGAGAAAGTTTTGAGTATGAATGTGGATGCTATAAGAGTAGGGGAAGACCAAAGAAACGATGGATGGACTTTGTGAATGATGATATGGTTAGAAAGGGGGTGACTACCGAGATTTGGGCTAAAAGAGAATGGACAAGACCAAATAAATTGGAATAATAAGGGCAGGAGAATTACGAGGTGCTAAGCGCACGCGTTCCACAATCCTTAGATTATCATAAAATAAGCAAACAAGATAAAAATAAAAATTCCACGTATGTACGAAGCGTTTCCTTTATCAATATTTAATGCTATGTGCAAAGAATTAATCCATACTAATATTATAAATGCGAAAGTGTGTCTGTCTGTCTGTTACCTCTTCACGTTTAAACCGGTGAACCGATTTAGATGAAATTTGGTATAGAGACAGTTTAAGTCCCGGAAAAGGACATAGGATAGTTTTTATCCCAGAAATCATCATTTCAGGGGGTGAAAAGGGGGGTGGAAGTTTGTATGGGGTGGGGAATCAATAACTGCTGAACCGATTTGGATGTAATTTGGTACCTGGGTAGACCATAACCTGGATTAGGACACTTTTTATCCCGATATTCCTACGGGATCGAGACTTATGCGGGAGAAACCGCGGGGCGCTGCTAGTCTATCTATAAATAGTATAAAACAAAGTCACATTTCGTGTCTGTCTCAAAAATATAACCCTTCTTCTGGCGCAGTCGGGTAAAAACCGCGCGAAGCAGGGACGGGTGGCTTATATTTCACACTATGTGCAAAGAATTAATAATATTATAAATTATAATGCAGCCCCCGAGAGAGTTACACAATAAATAAGTATCCTAAGTAGATACTTAACATTAGAGACGCGCGTTCTCATGTATAAAATGCACATAAACAGTTTAAAACACATTTACACGGACCATAGGTAATTGCTTGCTGAATGCAAGAATAACAGTTGTATAATCTAAACGGGAACATAGCGTGAGGACAAATCTGAGAGGAAAACCGCGGTAAAACAATTAATACCTAGTTGTCAAAGTAGACTAGGCCTCTGTTGACAGCTGCTTAAAACGGCATTTTTGACGGTTCTAGTGCTTACAAAAATAATGTATCATCAAAAAGGAAAACATAGGGACATACAAGTAGTTAATATTTATTATTATGAAAAAAAATCAATGCTTTATGGTCATTAACCAGAAAGAAAAAAGGCGCGAACGTTTCGATGGAGAAACGACCATCCGCATTACCTCTTAATATGTATCAAAAAACAAAAAAAAAAAACAACTCACCGCTACTAGATTTAACAACACTGCTTCTATAATCCTTTTCATACTTATTCTCAGCCTGCGGACTCTTGAAATTAGTCCTAAAGAAATTCTCCGAAGACGCCACAATCTGAGTTTGAGGACCGAGCGAAACCAAGCATTCTCGTTCCTCGTCTTTGCTTTTAAAATTACCTATAAACTTGCTGATGAATCCTGGAGATGTAACCTCTCTATCAGGACCCTCCTTGTAAGTGCTGCGTAGGACGTCATGAGATTTTAAGGCGTTTTTCAGTTCGGATACCACTTTTGAGTGCGATAACGCAAGCTCAGACATTACTGGGGGTGGTGACGTTGGTTTTACTTCTTTAGGAGCTCTGCAGTCACTCAAAATGCATAGATTCAACTGGCTTTTCGTTTGATATAGAAACGGACTGCTGTGTTCATCTCTGTACGAGGTATTCTCGTCCTGAATCAGTTTTTGTCCATGTTCTCGTCCGAAGAATGACATTAAGTCATCTTTGCGGACCGGTGGGTCGTTTATGTCGAAGTCTAGTGTATCTAATAACGCATATTTCAGTGAAATATCTGGTTTTATTAGAGATTCGTTTAAGATTTCAGTCTGGAAACAAAAAAAAAATTATTGATAATTTTAACTGGATATTTTTTAATGGATGGTTGCGAGCGCTACTGCTGAGCAGATTTCCATTCTCAGGTTGGGCAAAGTATAATTGGGTTGGTTTGGGATTTATATAGGAGATATCAACCTTTTGTTGGTCCAGCCATTGCGTGGGACGATATTATAGTTGATAATTATCATAACTAAGCATAACAATTGATTGTATTTATTAAATAATAATAATAACAGGGTCAACATGGCCAGAGATCGCACAAGACAGGGATGTTTGGAAGAAAAAAGGGGAGGCCTTTGCCCAGCAGTGGGACACAAAATAGGCTGACAAAAAATAATAATAATAATAACACACTTGGAGATTTATTGTGAAAGACGGCACGATTGACATCTTTCAGACATGCACCAACCGGGAGAATCAATCAGACACATTATCTCCGGATGTTCTCGTCTAGCTAATAAAGAGTACAGTCTGTTATAGCAATTAGCTGACCCCTTAAAAATTAAACGAATTTGAACCTTCTGCTTGTTAGCAGTAAGCTTATCGAACTAGAACAGTTCAACGTCTACGATTAATAAAACAGTTATTCGAATTTGATATTTAACACGCAGTGTTAAGGTAGGTATGATCTTGAATATTGTTCTAACTTGTAATATATTATTGCTAATTTCAACGACAATCACCATGTTCGTGTGGTCTAGTGGTAGCTGCAGTGAGCTGACAAGAGCGTGGTTGCGAGTTCGAAACCAACATATTTTCTGCTGCGCATTTTTGTTTTATAATATTTTTTTTTAAGTTATAAATAATAAATTATAACTTTAGCAACAAAAAAAAAAAGGTGAACGAAAATAAAAAAAACGATAATGATGGTAAAAACGATTTTATTTTATAAAAAAAATTATTATAAGAATAACGTAAATGATATAACAGTTACTAATAACGTTGTTACATACTTCACAGAGTTTAATGTAGTGAATCAACATGTTATAATATTTAGAAATATATAGGTATGTATTTCTATTTCATAACAATAACATCACCACATTAAATATCGTTGAACTAAATAAAATAGCATTATACGTTGATGTTTTACCTACTAGGTATACTATATATCAATTTGTTTTGTAAGTATGTAGTTATGTTTAGTTATAAATAAGGTTTTGACAAAGACTTCTCGTCGGTAAATATGACAACATAATCTTCCCAATTAAAATTGAGATATTCTTGGGCAAAGCGGACCCTTGCTTGGCGATGTGCAGCAGTCAGTTAAATTTTACGTGCTGGCTTGTATTGTTTCAGTCCAGCAACATGCAAATGTTTTCTGACCGTCTGAACAGAAACATTATACTGCATTGAGTAGGCAAAAATGGGTGTTCAGTATGCCTTCTAACAATTGCTTGATGATGTTCTGACACAGGAGTAACATTGCAGGTTTTGGTTCAGGACGATCCTTTTGAATATTCCCTGTCTCTTCAAAACGTCTTGGCCACAGTCTGTCTGTATTTCTCTGAAACAACACAATAAGCATAATTTTAATAACCCGGTAATCATAATTTTTCGAATAAGTTCGCAAAAATACCTTTAGATAAACCACATTAGACCTATAAATGATCTCATAATGAAACAGTTAATTTTCTATTATTCTATACAGACGTTTTTAAGCCAACTAACGAATTAAGGAAGTATAAAAAAGAATACACTTACCGCTATATTAAGTTTCCTAGCAATCGCTTTAATACCAACATTCTCCTTATGCAAATACAATATTTTGTATTTTAAATAATCACTCAACTGAGACATGACGATTAAACTATCAAAACCGATAATAATAATTAATAAAAAGGCGTAAATTTTCGCAACTTAGTAAGGCAATATAAAAATGTTCGTGCGTGTTCACTGCTATTTGTGCATAGAATGTCTTGTTCAATTTATTCTTCTACCCCATATTCCTAAAATCATTTCAATAGCAGTTTTTGTTGAATACGCATATTGACGTCGAACTACCCACTTATTGAAAAAGGTGAAACGTTTATCGTTTATCAACTTAATTGATATGCTTGTTCTTTACAATAATGCAAGAAATATGTAACGAACAATTTATATATTGAAAACAAAATTAAACATGAGACTAGATTTGAACTCGCATCTTGCACGTCTCAGCCTTACGCATGAACCACGACACCAGATTAACTTGAGTAAGATAGATGAAATAAGGTATTAGTAGCAATGACACAAATTATCACAATATTAACCTAACCTTTAAGTCTTGCTGATTAAAAATGAAAATTGCGTAACAAATACCCATACATAGTAAATGATCTAACACCAACATCTTAAAGCTCAAATTTGCGTATCAAAATTATTTATTGTTTCTGTTCATCGAGTAGTGTTAGTCCTACATTACACTACTCATACATATTGAATAACCTTTAATGTTATGAGAGGAGGGTGCAAAATCGAGTAATTTTTAGGGGGGTCAGCTAATTGATATAACAGCGTGTACATGCATAGACACAACCTTGTAGCCAGGATTATCCATCAGCAATGTATAACTTTCCTATTCTTTTATTCTATTTAATAAAACAATTTAACTTCCTTATACTTTCTCCAAGTGAATTCAGACATGCTGTCTTAGGATTATTTAAACTATTCCATGAGGTCAACAAATACCGACATAGTTCATAATGCTACAATTAACTTTGTCTCTGGGTACGGTCTTACTCAAAAACAATGTAACTTCCTAGCGTTTTTTTGCAAATAGGTACCTATGTAATTGCTGTTTTGGACGGTATGCAAAACTTCTGAGTTGAAAAGAGATATAATAGAGGTGTATAGTCGTCAGTGCAGCAGAAAATTAATATCTTTTTTCTCCAAGTGAATTCAGACATGCTGTCTTAGGATTAATTAAACTACTCCATGAGGTCAACAAATAGCGACATTGTTCATAATGCTACAATTAACCCTATGCCTATTGCCTATGCCATTAAGTCCGCCTATGTACATTTATGTGCTTGAAGTATTATATAAATAAATAATAAATAAATTAACTTTGTCTCTGGTTACGGTCTTACACATTCTCCTTTAACCTTTTGAACGCCAGAGTATAAACATATCGCCGTAACCCTGACGCCAGGCCACTTTAACAAAACAACACACACACACTTAAAACAACAAATTTCTCGATCTTGGTGGTTTATTTATATTAGTTTCATGCAATACAATATAGACGGAAGCTTAAACTTTTAAATTATATAAATAAAAACACAAAGTAATGATTAAATTGTTTATTTCATAATATGGTACGACCCATGCGACGTGTATTTTGTCATATATTTGTGACGTTGGCGTTCAGGGTAAGATTTCGTTTGTCACATATATGTGACAATGGCGTTCAAAAGGTTAATATCAGTTTATAATCATATAATAAAAAAGACTTATTTACATATTAAAAGGGCAGTTTCTATTAATATAACTTATTCAATGATATTCAGGCACAGAAACCATGGCTAAAATACAAAAATAACCACTTCACCCATTCATGTATATCCATAATTATGTCCACAAATAGACAAACCAAAATAAATATTATTTATTTTGGTTTGTCTATTTGTGTTTTCAAACATGTTGACAACAATATTTTCTCAAAGTATAGGTTTCAATTAGTAATGTTAGTAATTAATCAATTAATTAATAACCAGAGGATAAGATAATTGGGTATAAGAGGGCAATTACCGTTGCCTGTCGCATATATAAGTTATGATTCACTCTTAAAAACTGTGCACCAAACTATTGAACATGCAAGTATTGAAGACTGCATTTGTCGATTTTCTTCACATATTACTTAACAAAACTGGTTATTAAGTAGTTGATTAGGTGTCAAGGAAGTGTTTTTTCTACCTTTTCTTTTTCCGTTAGCGTTTCCCATATATTTTCGTAAGAAGTTCTTGCATCAACAATATCCTCATGGATTTTCGCAGCTAAGGGGTTCATAGAGCGAAAATATTCTTCGGCGAAGGCTCCCAGCGCCATATTCACAGTTTTTGATAAAAAAAAAAAATACACTAACACTGTTCCAAATGTGCTATTTTTAATTTAAATCGAGATTCGATATAAACAACACAACCATCGCCATCGGAAAATAAATAATGAATGAAAGAGCGAACAAGACGAATGAGAACGAGACACAGTTAAACAAAATAGCAGTAAGTCAGTAACAGTACGAAACTAAACTTTATACCAAATAATATAAAGTTGATGTAAATCGTTGTAACATGTTTGATGTTGCCCCATACATTATGTTGCCCAAATAATAAAGTCCTACACACAGACTTGTTCATCAGATAGCCATCTGGCGGTGATATGGGTAAACTTTTTAGTAGATTCCTTATGGATTCCTTGTGAAACTTTTAATTGAAAACAAATTCAATCTTTATCGTGAGTTTAATTTCATACATACAATTTCAAGCAAAATACGAAAATATTTTTACTGCGTTTGAAAAATGGTGCAGTTACGGTTTTTTTTCCAGGGTTATTTAAATCTTATCTGTGCCAATTTTTCGATTAATCGGTTTTTGGGTGGACATTGAAATGTCAAAAAGACAAAATGGCTTACATTAGCTTTATTTGTTTAGTGTTTTCGATATTAAAATGTAACGGCAAAACGTGAAAAGTGAACAAAGTTTGATACTACGGCAACTATGTTGCACAACACAGGACATTATGGTCCGAACGAGGCGCCAATTAACATGGGAACGCCCGTTAATATGACACCAATGAGTGGTCATATGAATATCACTCATAATATTAATAATTTGAGCAAAATAGCCCACCAAGGCGTCCCAGCGCCTAGCGGGCACTACAACCTACCAGACTACGCACATTACAACCACTCTCAAATAGGTATGCCGCCACAAATGGGTCAATTTCCCAGCTATCAACAATTGGGTTTCCAACAATCTTATATGAATCAAAATGCAAATAATATGAACGATTTACCATTCCCAAACGGTATGTTTCCTATGAATTTGAATATACAGAACGAGCATAACGCTAATATGATGAATTATGCTTATGATAAGAGAGTAATTGAGTCAGTGAGGCAGGAACATTTTAAAGACCAGAATATGCGAAAAATGCCTTTGAATATACCTCAAATACCAAATAAACTGTACAACAAACAAATTGGCGGGAACAACGACTTCTTACACAACAACATGTATGAAGAAACTCAACATAATCTAGATTTAAGCATGAAAACTCAAGAAAAACTCCAAATTAACAGCACCAGACGGAAAAACATTGAAAACACTGTCAAATTAATTGAAGATATTCTAATTCACTCATCCAATAAGCCTAAAGAAGTACCAGAAATTATCCCTGTGGTACCGAACACCACAGAAATGGACTTACCATCAGACATGACTGTTGAAAATGTAACAAAAACATCAAAAAACATCCTGGACTCAAATACTGATCCATTAGCAGAATCTCCACCACACGTAACAATTGACACTTCAAATAAGGCCAATGATGAACCAAATCTAACAGACACTGACAGTAGAGACAAACGAAAAGCGGAAAATGATGTTTCATCGGAAGATGAAGAGGTAAAGCCTATAGGAATAACACAACACTTCATTAGAGAAGATGCAGAAGTGACAACCGACAATAGTATTGTTATAAAGGTTGAGAAAACAAGTTGGGCAGACTCTGAATGCTATACGCCTTTCTTGAAAGACTGTCATGGGTTTGAGAGGGACGAACATATGAATTATAGAATTATTGAAGGCGACTGTAGTGTTGACGAAGCTGTTACTTCTTATAAAAATGGTAATTGTGATTTTTATGTCTAGCTACTTAAACGAGTATCCGGCCGGATATTCAGCGGGATATCTAATATCCGGCCGGATATTCAGCGGGATATCTAATATCCGGCCGGATATTCAGCGGGATATCTATCCGACCATCCAATTCAAAACCCATTCTGCCAGATAGAATAAGTATTCGGTATTATGATTTTTATTTCTAGCTAAGTACAATCAGTTATAGCAATTAGGTGACCCATCTTTGGATAAATGGTTGAGATTTTTTTAAATACGAATCTATAGTATTTTATAATTCGTTTATATTTTATTTACTGAGCAGTGGTGGCCAAGTGGTAACTGCCGCGACTTACGAGGTGTAGGTCTTAGGTTCGAACTCAAACAGGCGCTTTACTTTGTTTAAATTATTTCATCACCACTGCTCTCAATACGGTGAAGGAAAATATTGTGAGGAAACTGGCATGTCCCAGAAACAAAAATTCGAAGACATGCGACATCTGCCAACCCGCACTAGGCCCGCGTGGTGGATTACGGCCACGTTAGGAATTATAAAAGCGCACATTGAACTAGCTGTAGCATGCGAGGCTTTTGTGATCGTGAGATTCTGGGTTCAATTCCCAGCTTAGTAGTGTTATTAAGTTTCACTGTTACAAAATTCTCAATTACAGCTCTTGGTTCAGAACTATACCCAAAGAAAGGCAATAGGCTCGCTACATGTTACTTATAATAGAACTGGCGCAAAATGTGGGTGAACTACGTACATGTCTATTTCCTACTAGCTGCGCCCCGTGGTTTCACCTGCATAAGTTTCGATCCCGTGGGAAAATCGGGATAGTCAAAAACTGACTTACCAACTGAACTTCGACAAACTTTACTACGACAAGATTTTAATTCGACACTACGGAACTCCGACACGTCTTCATTTCGACAATACTTAAATCTAAATACAACACAGAAAATGAAAGAACTCGAAATATCTGTTATTGTCGAAGTACAGCATGCCGGAGTAGAGTATGTCGAAATTGACTCATGTCGGACTACCATAGTTGTCGAAGTAGCACGTCGTCGAAGTCGCATCGTTTCCTAGTTAAGTCATGTCGAAGAAACGCTTTATCGGAGTACAGTAGTGTCGGACTTAAGGCATTTCGAACTAAAGTATTGTCGAAATGAAGACGTGTCGGAGTTCCGTAGTGTCGAATTAAAATCTTGTCGTAGTAAAGTTTGTCGAAGTTCAGTTGGTAAGTCATAAAAACTATCCTATGTCCTTTCCCGGGACTCAAACTATCTCTATTCCAAATTTCATCTAAATCGGTTCAGTGGTTTAGGCGTGAAAAGGTAACATACAGACAGACAGAGTTACTTTCGAATTTATAATATTAGTTCGAACGTTCTGCATCGTTCTCACATGTATAATTTTTAACATGAATGATGTAACCAAGACTTTGTAACCACATTATTTTGATTTAAAAGAGTGTCCATGGAGTTTCTTGCCCGTTCATCTCCATAGGTACCTACGCTTTGGAATGGGCAACTAGCTTCACTTTTTCTGACTGACTGACTTCTTGACAATTCAAAAGTGCCTGTAAATGGTTTAATTGAAATAAATGCTTTGAGTTTGAGTTTAGTATGGATTTTCCAATATTTAAAAATCAATTCATCATAATTACAGACATAAAACCAGAAGGAGTATTCGAATGTCCGCACTGCGCGCTCCTCTTCAAACACCCAAAAAGATTTATAATCCACTATAAATGGCATACATTCGGCCTAACGAACATTAAACGATTGGAGATCGCAAAAGCAAGAGAACAGCAGAGGTTTGAACGAAAAGAGGCGAAGATTATACAGCGAATGAACTCTAAAGAGGTAACCGATATTAAGGTGGACGGAAAGGTGTTTCCTTGTAAGGATTGTGATAAGGTGTTTAGTGCTAAGGGGAGCTTGAAGAATCATAGGCAAAGGTGAGTTCATTAAAATATTTTACAGCAAATAAATAACAGTATTTTGTCACTAGGATTTTCTTCTGTATTGTTACGTTTATAAAGGTCAAATTAAATTAACTAGCAAAATTTAACAGACTTGGCAGGTATCGAATATGATAAAACTGTGGATTAATGCCAGTTTATTTAATTTGATCATGTATACGGTACACTAAAAGGACCCAGAACAACTGTCTGTTGGTCATACAAATAATAATTTCGACCGGGAATCAAACATGCAACACAGCACAGGAGTCAAACGCTCAGTCACTGCGCCAACCACGACTTCTACACTCATTAATCATTATAAGGGCTTGTACACATATACGTCCGTTTTTGCTAGATCCGTTTTAACGGATCGGAATTGGCCGGAGTGACATGATTACTGAATCCGGAATACTGTTTTGTGTGTGAACTCGATCATACAACTACATACGCCATCAAATAACGGACCTGTAAAACGGATCGCTATGTGTACGAGCCCTAAGACTACTATAAACGTTATAAATAAAGAAACAAACAACCTAAAATTCACCTGACGCGCTCGTTATTTGGAATAACTAAAATGTGTATCTACATAGCAACATATCTGGCTTACTAAGCTCTATTTAACAAAAAGACGTTTTGCTTTTTATTTTAATTAGTTTCAAAATCTAAATTTTTAAACTATTTTGTAGTAAATAATAGTTTTTTTTCTCTGTTGACCATACTTTAACTTCTCAAACGTTTGCCCGCCTACCTGTCGAAACACCCCACGCGTCGTCGGAGTAGTTGAATGGGCGCAGTAAAGTCATTGTTTTAACAGTGACAATAGAAAAATGACACTGTTGTGTACATACGGTGTACCGTTGACATTTCGAACACTTTTTCTTATGTACAGACGCCAGCACATCAACCTACTACAATCTGTCAAATTTCTTTAATCGATTTTCAACTTTATCCCTAAAGCATAAGGCTCAAAGTTGATTGGGAAAATGTGACAGTTCGGGTAGGTTGATGTGCTGGCGTCTGTACATATGGTGTACCGTTGACACTTGAGGGGTTAATTCCTTTTCAGAACACACCCTACTCGCGTAAGAGAATGCAAAATCTGTCACAAAGTAATATCAAGCTGGACGGCTCTTCGAGCGCACTTGGCGACTCACTCGGCGGACTCAGGGTTCGGCTTCCAGTGTAGCGAATGCCCTAAGAGGTTCAAGTACTCACACTCGCTGGCTAAACACTCCGATACTCACTTGGTAAGTACAGTCACATCCAGATAATGTTCGTCACCACAGATATAGATACGCCTAGATAACGCAAGAGCAACTACTCCGCGTGCCAAAAATCGCATCAGCTTATGTTCGAAAATCATAAGCCGCCACTTTCGCGCTCAGTCCTGCGTACTGCTGGCTGGGTGAGCGTGAGCGAGAGAGCGCGAGCTTGTGACGTCATAGTAGGTAGTCAAAAAGTGGCACGCTTAGTTTTCATACAGTTCGTGATACTTGCGTTATCTAGGTATATCTATATCTGTGTTCGTCACTTTAAGGTATATTTTTATCTGCTCATTTCACGATGGAATCTGCTTTCGTGACTCAGTATTTTTCTTCGTAATATAAATTATTTCGTACCGCAAGAAAACATTCGGCCATCATCAGTGATACTGATAAGACTCTTTTTTTTCCCCTCAAGATGGCCAGGTCATTATAATAAATTTAGGTTGATATTAACTCGAAATTGGTCAAAGGTTTATGCTATTTTGATCTTTGTTATCAAGTAATTAAATACAGCTCTCTATGCAGCAGACTAAGCTAACTTTTGTTAAACATGCTAATAATAATCCCGCTGAATGACTACTATCCGTCCGGATTTCGCTCAACCGAGTATCCGGCAGCCGGATATTCAGCAATCCTTACTTAGTCTTTACCGAATATACAGTATTCGGCCAACTACTTCTGCTTTAGTAAATTGGATATTCTTCATTGTATTATTACGCAAGTACGGCCTTCAAACCTTTTATTGAAAGAATGTTGTTTACTGTAATAATGTATTGCATACTTAATTGATTATTGTTGATTAATTATGATTTTGAATTATTCAATAATACCAATATCTACCCAATGTATGTACTAAATGACTAAAAATAGTGTCTAAATTGTTTATGTAATTACTTAAAAACTGGTTTGTATGAACTGGGAAATAAATGATTATTATTATTATTAATTTTGACAACAGGAAAAAGTTCACGCCTGCACGGACTGCCCCAAAAAGTTCGGTTCGCAAGCTCTCCTGAAGATGCATATGAAGACCCACGAGCGAATGTTGCGCGGCGCGACATATAGGTGTACTTACTGCGGGAAAGGGTTCTTTGAGTCGTATAGTTTACAGGTGAGATCCATACTAATATTTAAAATTCGAAAGTAACTCTGTCTGTCTGTCTGTATGTTACTTTTTCACGCCTACACCACTGAACGGATTTCGATAAAATTTGGCAGAGAGATAGATTGCATCCCGGGAAGGACATAGGGTAGTTTTTATCCCGATATTCCCACTGGATCGATACTTATGCGGGTAAAACCGCGGGGCGCAGCTAGTTATAATATAAAGTTATGGATTAGCAAAGAAGCGTTTAACCGACCAGCATAGCTATTCACAATCATCCTGCACGCTATCGTATCGAAAATGACACATTTCGATAACCTGATTTACTTTGCCCCCGACAGTAAACAGCTGTTGGAAGAACAGCGGCAGCGGTCGTCTTTTTGATTTTTACAGACACATTTTTCGGGTTTTGGACTTGTAAATAGCGTTTAAAGGTCCCCTACGATAACACTGATTGATGTTCGATACAGTACGGAAGCGTATCAAGTGGTTGTGCTGATGGCAAGTACTCACTGCCGCCTTTAGACATGTGGTGACATCTAGAACGCCACACGCGAACTGTACATCACACTGACGCCGTAAAATCCTGGATCGCGCAAGCAGATTTATCTGCGCGATTAAAATACATAAAACATCCCGAAACCAACCGTCAGTAACCCACCAGACTTCACCCGCCTATTCGGAGGATTCTTCATTTTCTATGGAGGATGAGGAACTTTCCATCCTGTTCTTTATACCTCTATAGGACATTTACAAAACCAGAGGCCTCGTAGGTGCGCTGTCATTCCAGAAACAAAGCTGTAATTACTTATTATATTATTACTAGCTGCGCTCCGCGGTTTCACCCGCGTAAATGTCGATCCCGTGGGAATATCGGGATAAAAAGTAGCCTATATGTTAATCCAGGGTGTCAGCTACCTCTACAAAATTTTATCAAAATTGGTCCAGCCGTTTTAGCGTGAAGAAGTAACAAACATATAAACACACACACACTCACAAACATTTGCCTTTATAATATTAGTGTGATAATAATATTACTGTTATTACTTGTGGCTAGAAAAGTGTGAAGAACAAATCGTCGGTTAAATAGAGAAGTGGCGTTATTAAAAATATTTTTAGCAAGAAATGTTGTTCTCCAATTTAATCAACGAAATGTTGATGATTAAAAAAACAAGTACATATAGATTTCATAAGAATTGGCTTGCGTGAAAGGCTAGGAAGTGAACCCTCAGATGTCTGATGAGTGTGTATGCAGTGATCTATGCAACGTCGACCTCAATTAAAGGCAGCAAGATGATTTGATAATCATATATTTGTTATATAAAGTCACTGTTCCGACTATGCATTGTGCCGTGACGATACCTTTTCCATAGTACCATCTTCTTGATCATAACCAGTGCCGGATTTACACATTTGCCGCCATTAGGCTATTCAAATTTTGCCGCCCCTACCGACCTCTACAATAATGTTCCATGTCTTTTGTATACTGCTTCGCCTTTTCTTTAAAATACTTAAAATGTTCTCGTTCATCAGCTACGAAAAACTTGCAAAGGGATTAGAAGCCTGAATTTGAGCATTCACTTTGTTTATTCTTTCCAAAAAAACATGGTAGGTATACTTATAAATATTAATCTTTTTAATTTCAGTAAGACATTTAAAAAAAAATATTAGCCCCAAATTTGCCGCCCCTAAAATCTGCCTCCCTAGGCTCCAGCCTACTCAGCCTATTGGTAAATCCGCCACTGATCATAACTACTACAAAATAATTATGTATTGTCATTTCAGGTACATGAAAGAACACATCGTAACGAGAGACCGTACACGTGTGACATCTGCAACACCAGCTTCGGCACCAATTCTAGTCTCAAGAGACATTTGAAAGTGGTAAGTTGAATTCTTTGGCATAAACGTGCTTAATATTTTCACAAAGTGCCTGCTTGTATTCGAACTCACGACCTACAACTCGTAAATCGGGGCCGATACCACTGAGCCACCACTTCTCTGCACATATTTTTACTTACATGTTAATCTCGTAAATCGCTTCTTGATTATACTGTTCTCTCATACCTGTTAAAACATTGTCTTTGACTAACTAATTTGAAAACATTGTAAATACCAAATATTTTTTAAAAGAGTGTACGGGGAGTTATTTGCCGGCTCTTCTCCATAGGAAACGACCAATTGAGGACCTGGCAGCAAAAGGGTGACAGATCCAAATTTTTGTCGTTACTGTTTTTTTCACGTACAATTTCAACAAAAATGAGGACTAACGTTTGATGCATGTACGAGGCACATTTCTTAAACTTTGACTTGCCTCCATTTTACTGCAAGGTCCTCAATTGGAACCGGGCTCCTAGCTTCTGACGTTTCATAAGTGCCCGTGTAGGTTTATAAAGAAAAGAAAGAAACTAAGTTAATTACAAAAAAAAAAAAAAACGAAAAACGAAATACGTTTTTTTATGTGAAAGAAATAAACTTTTGTTAACTTTTTTTTATACCTTACAACTATTCTTCTATCCTCAACAGTCCCACAACACAGCGAAGCCCCATCAGTGCAATGTTTGCCGGCGCAACTTCTCAACGGAATCCATCAGGGACAGACACGAGCTGAGGCTCCACGGGAACCCTGAGGACTTCAAGTTTCCATGTAAACAGTGTTCTTGCAAGTAAGTATCTTCTAACTGAACAGACAGTTGTGCTGCTGGGCAGTTTGTTCCGCCACTTCTTCTCCCCAGCGGAAGCACTAGGAAGTGGTGAATGGCGGGCGTCTTGGGGGACTGTCTTTTGTAATTTTGACGTTCGAAAAGTGCTGATTCTCAGCCTAGTTTGAATAAATGACTTTTGATTTACCAGTCTTACCTAGAGGTATCGTATTACCCAGTAACTGGGTTGTGGAGGTCAGATAGGCAGTCGCTCCATGTAAAATACTGGTAATCAGCTGCATCCGGTTAGACTGGAAGCCGACCATAACATAGTTGGGAAAAGGCTTGGCAGATGATGAATTCTTTAAATACATAGTTGTTGCAGCCGCGAATCATATTCCGCGTGTTTGTACACTTGGTTGGTTACTACAAGTAAAGCGTGCGTCCCTTCGTGTGATAACAATACTGTACCTATTGCCGCTAATCAGGCAAGGGTTCTACTAAGGAATTCTCAGGGAAATCTCAGTAGAAGAAAGCCTTGAGTATGGATGGAGAAAAACCCTAAAACACTCGACCTGGGGACCAAATCTTCCTAGGTTCGGACCCCATGTTCATCAGTCCAACAAAGCGGTCAGACACTTGATAACAATATTGATTCTATAATTTTGTTTACAGATATTTAAAACTAAAAGATCTTCAAAAACACGTCTACAAAATGCACCCCAAAGGCAAAAGGAAGAAAAAGGTGCAAGTAAGCGAAGTAAGCGATTCCGAATAGACTTTATTGTCAAAGGAATAAGGTTCAAAGTTTAATGCAAACAGACTTGTGTTTTATCTACCATATCAGAGGAAGGGAGTTTTGGGCGATGATGTCTTTGTATAGATGCTTTGATTCGAAGAAAAAAAAATTGTTCTAACAGTAGTGTGTAACAGTGTTATGTAGGGCGTGTATTAGCAGACGAGCTCTTTGTGTAGTGAGTACTACCACCATTGGTCCAAATGCCCGGTTGGTCTCGACTGTTGATCGTGTGCAGCAGTGGCGTGCATTGGTTTTCAGAATAGGTAGGCACTAGGCCGGGTCTAGTCTAGGCAAACGCGGTCACTAATCAGAAAAAAAGTGAGGTCAAGTGTGGTTATTTGAGTAGGCATGCCTACTTAAGGGTGATAAATTGCGAAGGTCGAACGTCACGGTATTACGCGTGAGACGTACGTATTTTTAAATTTGTCGTACTAACTTGAACGAGTAAAGACCGATGACAATGTGCGAATAGTACGGGAGCCGAGTAGGCCGTCTGGCGACTGCCTACTGCCGCGCGTGTTCGTATGAAGTTTTAGTTTTTTGTTAGGTATGATAATTTAGTGAGTTTCTTAATTGTGGGGCACACACACTAAAATGTAATTGACAGGCTTATGTTGATATATCGAAGTAGGCACTGCTTATATGCCTATATGCAATGCACGCCCCTATTTGAAGGCTATGGGTGCCGATCTAATAACAGGAACCTTATGTATTTTACTGTGTGTACATAAATAATAAAATAAATAGACATTGCCTACAGCAGTCCACTGCTGGACATAGGCCTCTCCAATGGCACGCCATTCAGCTCGATTCTCGGCAAATCTCATCTAGCTGCTACCAACCACCCTGCAAAGATCGTCGCTCCACATGGCCTAAGGGCGTCCTACTTTACGTTTGCCGTTTCGCGGTCTCCACTTAAGAACACGTCTACCCTAACGGTCATCGGTTCTACGGCTAATATGGCCGGTCCATTGCGACTTTAGCTTGCTTATTCTGTGAGCTATGTCGACAACTTATGTATCTAAAGACGTCTGTATTACCATGGAATACTTTATTTTTACAAAAATCATGTACAATTCGCACGTCTTGCCGAGTCCAATCCACATCGAAGAGTCGCTTCTCGAAGTTTTGAAGGATTATGTCTACCTAGGGCAAGTCATCCAGCTCGATAGACACAACTTCGAGAAGGAAGCTGACAGAAGGATCCAGTTGGTTTGGGCAGCATTTGGAAAATTCCGTCAAGTCTTCTCGTTGCCTATCCCGTAGTGTTTGAAGACTAAGGTCTTCAACCAGTGCGTACTGCCCGTCATGACATACGGTACTGAAACGTGGACACTGACGGTCGTGCTGGTCCACAAATTCAAGGTCGCTCAGCGCACTACAGAGCGAGCTATGCTCGGAATCTCTGAAGGATAAAATCAGGAATGAAATTATCCGGAAAAAAACTGGAGTTACCGACATAGCTTGCAGAGTAAGCAAACTGAAGTGGCAGTGGGCTGGCCATGTCTGTCGAAGGACCCATGGCCGGTGGAGCAGGCGAGTCCTGGAGTGGAGACCGCGTACCGGCAAGCGTAGTGTGGGACGCCCCCCAGCTTGATGAACGGACGACCTAAAGAAGGTGGCTGGGGTAGACTGGATGCGGAAGGCGGAGGACAGGGTGCTGTGGCTAAGCCTGGGAGAGGCCTATGTCCAGCAGTGGACTGCGATAGGCTGAGTTGATTGACTTTATTTTTCGAATTAAAGCGTCTATACATTGGCCTCATTGGTTTTGGCCTATTTTATAAGAGTATTATAACTAACATTAGAAAAATAAATATACGCCTAAAGTTCTGCAGTATTCAGAAATAGCGTATGGTCTCGGCTCGAATCGAATTAACCAATTTCTAGTAAAAAAAGACAAATATAATGTAAAAATTATTCCTAAAAAGATATCTCTTAGTATTAATTTGGAATGTTTAATAGAGTTATTATTACTATAGTCTGTTCATTTTGTAATGCTTTGTGTGATACATATAAATACAATATTTTGATTTAAGAGTGTCCGTGGAGTGTATGAGCAAAGTGAGTGGAAATGAGCAAAGTTAGCTCTTTGGTAGTTTTAAAATGCCTATAATTGGTATAATTGAATTATATGGTTTGAGTTTGACATCCAAATATAAAGTTTACTCTTTATCTATATATATAAAAATGAAACCCGTTTTCCGTTGTCACGACATAACATGAAAACGGCTGGACCGATTTCGATGAAATTTGGTATAGAGATAGTTTGAGTCCCGGGAAAGGACATAGGATAGTTTTTATCCCGATATTCCCACGGGATCGACATTTACGCGGGTGAAACCGCGGGGCGCAGCTAGTAGCACATAAATTGTGGTAAACACTGTATTATCGAATAAATAATTTCAGATTTATGTCATAACAAAGCACTAAAATATGACTTGAGAAACAAAAAATCAAAGATATGTGACATCCATGCATGCTTGCAATTGATAAATATCCTGTGTAGCTAATCATGTGGACTTTAGATTAATACCGGTACTTGCCCGTGGTCCCCCAGTCTAGTCCCTCTTGGGGTACCACGAACAAATATTTTTGCCCGTGGAACCCCCAAGGGGGACAAAGTTGTATGTTGACCCCAAAATAAATTATCATCAAATATTTTTTTTTTGTTTTTAAACCTGACTGTAACAACTTTATGCCATGTTTAAGGCAAATAAAGACTTATCTTATCCACCAACAGAACGTTTTTTGACAACATAATGTCAAATACTGATGAAAATAGGTAGAGTGCGTTTCAACAAATACTTCCTATGCCGTTATGTTGGCAGCAATGTCACAGTAAATATACAGTAAAACATCTTCATACAAACGTGCCGCTCTCGGTTTGAATGTGTGCGTGCGCGCCGCGCGCCATGTCGGCACGCGATTTCACGCACACGCTAGCATAATATATGAGGGAATAAGGTGGCGGCAGTGCGGGCTGTGCAGCGCGACTGTGAGCACGCGCGTACGCTACATGACCGCTTGCGTTCGTCAACTCTCGCCGGCGGCGGCCTCTTAAATTACGAGTATCATGACTTCAAAAAGGGGAAAAAAATATTGTAGTGTTTTCGGGTGCCTCAATAATGATTTCGTAAACCCGGACTTATCATTCTTCATAGTTCCTACTCAACCAGAAATGTAAGTACCTACTTATACTTAAATATTATTAGAAAATGTGGTATTGTATTGTTTATTTCACTGTTTATTTGCTTTATTAAGAGCGTAGCCGAGTCGCATTTTTCCATATAAATGTATTCCCAAATCTACTTTCTGAATACTATGTTTAGAGCTAAAGTTAGTTACCAGTAGCAATCAAACACAAGGAAATGAAAATATTTTGTCGGAAATCTTACGTTCTGACTATGTACCAATACAACATGAGCTACCGGAAAAAAATGCATTTTTTTGTTTGTGGCGCTTTGTTAAAAAAATGTGTTGATTACCATAAGAACTGCGATTTTTTAAATAATTACGTCGACGTTAATCAACGAGCGTGTAATTTAAGTGTAGAATCTAGATACACCCATTACAGGAATTACGGCAAACATCGAAATTTACTCATGATCCCACCTGATGATTTTGTCGATAATGTAGAAAGGATGGAGCAGGTGTTTCGCAAAGCGTTCGAAAAGGACCACATCAACATTAAAATTGGCCGGTCAATTTACGATCAACTGAATGATATAGAATTTAAGATGTCCCTGTCCACGCTTTCCCAAAAGCTTTTTACAAAAACTTTACATAAGAATGAGAATTTACTTTACATTAACAAATAATAATAAAGCGTTCCGGACGTGCAGAAACAGGAGAAAAATTTTCTCGGTATCAAATTTGTAACTTAGTATAATAAATGTTATGTGAATAAAGGCTTTTTATTTTTACTAAATTTATAAATTGGTAAAATATTCAATCATAATATGCTTTTTATTTCATAAATTTAGATCAAGTGCTGCTTGTTCGAAATTATTAAGTAAAAGTAAAAGTGACAACCCTGGGGATCAACGCAAGTGTAGGCTAATAACTCCGCGGGCGGCCTTAGATAACTTACTGTATATTATATTTACTGTGGCAATGTATACCATTCCTTATTCTTGACAACTCCTTACCCCCTTATTCATAAAACTTATCAAACCTATTTTAGTTAAAATGGGGTTTGTCTCTTTCTTACACACAGAAATGACAACGTGACAGATAAAGACAAACGTTCTATAAACCTATTTTAGCTAAAATAGAGATAAAATAGGATTATGAATAAGGGGGTTAATATTTTGGGCATGATTTTAGAATCATGCCCAAAAAATCCGCAGAATCGTCTTCCAACATCTACTATCTTGACAGACATGGGCACAAAATACATATGACAGGGGAGCCAACATTATAACATAGGAAGTATTTGTTGAAACGCACTCTATGTCATGTCATGCAATCCATCAGTTTCTGAACAGACTATAGTGAAATTAGTGAATACAAAAAGTTGTTATAAAAATGTAAAAAAACGTTTTTATTATCTGTTTATCTACTAAGATATAAGATAGGTTAGTGTAAAAATATATATAAATATTTTGTTAGAAGTCAAAATTGAATATTTTTATCGAATTTTATTTTGAATTCTGCCTTTTTTATTTGGCTTTAATCAATATGACAGTATAGTTACGTTAGCCTCATTTTTCGAAATTTTAGGGTCATTGCTGACGAAAATATTTTTGTTAAGATCGAATATCCGCCTACGAGAAGCTTGTGGTGACAGAACTTTCATAGCGTCGTGTGTTTATTAAATTTTGTTTTCCATTGACGAAAAATTGCGCTGCGAAGTCTGTCAACTGCGCCTTTAGATACATTTTGTAATGAAAAGTAGTATAGTCAAATATTTTCAAAAGTTTTTTAGGGATGGGTTGAATGTGAATATTCGGTATTCGGATCTGCATGCTTGATCAGTCGGATATTCGGTATGTTTCGCCAAAGAAGATGAATATTTTGTCATCACTAGTTCACCTACCTACCTGTGATGAAAATATCCTTTAAAAGATTAGTTAAAAAATGCTGATTGAACAGAATATCCGGCTAGGTTCAAAGCCGAATATTCGAAGTTGCCCAACTCTATTATCAAAATTGATAGAAAATAATTATAAAATTTATCACTAAATATAAACGGTAGAATAAATGTTATATACGAAATTTCAACAATAGGAACATGCGAATTACTGAAAGTTTTAGATAACTGAATTTAACCAAATTATTTAACTAATAGATTAATTGTTACCAAAAGTTTTTGAAAGGGGTTTGAAGATTTTTGTATGGAGGGTGGCCCTAAGGTCGGCCGCCATTTTGATTTTTTTTCAGAATCGCGGTGCACAACAAAAGTTATATATTTAGATAGAGGACACTTATACAAACAAAAAATGTTACATACCAAAATATCCTAAAGCGTCAGGTTTCGGAGTTATTCACCGAAATATAAGTCGAAAACAACAAGGATTTTTTTGTTTTTTTTTCCCTACAGGTAAGCATATTGAACTATTGAGGTAATAGAAACGTTATAAAACCTTTATGGAGAAGAAACAAATGAAGAATAGATATTTTTTTAATAAATAATTAAACACGGCAATTTATAGTTCGTTTTTTTAATCCCAGAGACTAATGTGACATTTAAGTCTTTTGTGTTTTCGTTTTTTTCCAGTATAGAAGTATGACATTACACTTGTCAGATTAGTCTCTGGAACTATAAATTGCCGTGTTTAATTATTTATTTAAAAAATGTCTATTCTTTATTTGTTTCTTCTCCTTAAAGGTTTCATAACGTTTCTATTACCTCAATAGTTCAATATGCTTACCTGGAAGGAAAAAAAACAAAAAATCCTAGTTGTTTTCGACTTATATTTCGGTGAATAACTCCGAAACCTGACGCTTTAGGATATTATGTTATATAACATTTTTTGTTTGTATAAGTGTCCTCTATCTAAATATATAACTTTTGTTGTGCACCGCGATTCTGAAAAAAAATTAAAATGGCGGCTGATTTTAGGGCCAAAACCTTCAAACCCCTTTACATTTTTGAAGTGGCAATAATCAGAAAAGTCTTAATATTTTTGTTTTTATTTTGATAGTATTTTTTTATGAAACCTTTCATGGCCCTTTTTCGTTACTGTTTTAGTGTGACTTTTATAATTTGTAACGTGACGATATTCATGGCCGTCCATTTTTATAAAAAATATGGAAATACGTGCACGGTATAACGTTATCGTGGTCGGAGATTTAAACCTTTGAACGCCAACGACGCTTACAAGCGACAAACGTAGTCGGCCGCTAGAACGCCAACGACGAGTTTAGGCGACAAATAGATGTGCTACTTTATAATCTAATATTATAGAAAATAGGTAAATGATTATGTTTTTTTTTAATTTTGTCGTCTTCTCCTTTAACACTCATATATGGAAAATCGATTGTAGTAGCAGTGATAAAGGTTTATCGATTTTTGTGAATACCCCATCACTAGCATTTTGTAGGTATTTAATAGTAAATAAATGGCTCAGCATAGAGAGCATACTTCCTATGAGCTGCGCTTGGCGTTCAAAGGGAAGCGTCTTCATATATTTCCATACATTTTACTTCCCCGTGTTATCGTGATGCCGTGGACGTCCACCATAATATTGTCACGTTAGAAATTATAAAAACACCCATTGTAACCAGTGGGGTAATTGCGTAACACACCAATAGTAGGAATAGCTTTTACAGTTCAACGACATTCATTGCGTTATTTATGTTATAAGCATACAAATTTTTCGAACAAATAAATAAATGGATTAGCTCTTTCAAAATGATTCAGATTCTGATTAATAGTGTGTTACGCAATTAGGGTATCTACAGATGCGGTTGAATGTGATGTTTTTACCTGAAATGCCTATTCTCCACGGAAATCGCATCAGTAGTTGTCCCGCTCACACGTATGCGGTCGGCAATGAGATGTCTAGCGACGTGTCATATCAGAAGGCCAATTCTCGTAATTTAAAACGTTCAAAATCTAGTCGCATTCTCATCTCGGCAACAAAAAAATGTCAAAAACTTGTCAAAATGTAAAGAAATTAGTGATATTTTTTGACAGATTGAGACTGAGATCAGACTGAACGTTCTTAAAATTACGAGAAATGCCTCTCTGGTTAATTTTGAAATGTTTCACATGGAAAGGGACTTGATTTTTATAAGATATTTGTAATATTTCTAGATTCTATAGAAAATATTATTTGGAGACGTATTCGTAAGCATTATACTGAAACGTCAAAACTACAAGCTGCCCTGTTTGGAAGGTCAAGCACGAACGGGCGACGTAAACATAACGTAAATTAACGATTTTTTAAATCGAAAATACAACTATCGTATCATATAGCATTTTGGTTTAAATTTTTGCGACAAGCACAATTACGGTTTTAGACATTTTATACTAGTTGATACTAATTGTGCTTGTCGCAATTTATTCATATCTATGGGTGATCCCATAGATATGAATAGTCTTAAAACTAAGTGAATATTATGTGCGAAACTAGTATTTAAAATCTTTCGAATTCACGTTCCATTTACTGCACTCGTTCGTGCTTGGCCTACAAAATAAATCAAGCTATAATCCATATTATAAATTCGAAAGTTACTCTGTCTGTATGTAACCTTTTCACACCTAAACTACTGGACGGATTTCGATGGCATCCTAGGGAAGAACATAGACTACTTTTTGTCCCGGTAGCACGTTCCCGTAGAAGAATTTCCGAAATCCACGCTGGCAGTAGATAGTATAGTATAATCTTTTTCTCTGGCTGTTTATTGTTACTTATTTTGAATTCTGAAAAGGCAAAGTAAAAAAAAACACGAAGGGGAAGGACCTTCTTTTTTTTCAGTATAATGTTTAATTATAATAGTTTTTTTTTTGTTAATAGCTGTTATCTGGTTTACTGTAAATAATAAGAAATATGTAAATAGGTTTATTAAATAAATAACTATGTCGATTCAAGCGAGTTTTTTTTTAAAGGTACTTAGAATAATTTCTTGACCGGATACTCACAAAAAATGGACGGATATTGAATAGTAATCGGATAATCGTTGCATCTGTAGATGGCTCATTAATATAGGTACATTTTTAAGTCGCGTAAAATTTAATTATAAAAGGTTTTAGCCCAAGAGGTCAAGAAGTTATTATTATTTGATTAGACACACTAGCAGTGGCAGTGGGCAGGGCACATTGCTCGCAGAACAGATGGCCGATGGGGCCGAAAGGTTCTGGAGTGGCGACCGCGTACCGGAAGGCGTAGCGTTGGAAGGCCTCCCACAAGGTGGACCGACGACCTTGTGAAGGCCGCAGGAACTCGTTGGATGCGAGAAGCACAAAACCGGTCGAAGTGGAGGTGCTTGGGGGAGGCCTATGTTCAGCAGTGAACGTCTTTCGGCTAAAATGATGATGAGACACACTAGCAGCTAATTAGCTGATGCGTGTATATCACATAGCTTGGAGTCTTGTACCTATATTTAGTCTATCCAATCGATTCTTGAAGCAGCTCAGTGTGGGAGCCGTCGCAACATTTTCCGGGAGTAGTGATGTGCCTGGTGGCAATATTGCCATTGCCGGCAATATTCCCAATATTGCCACTGCCGGTAAAATACCAATATTGCCAGCAACATTGGCAATATTGCCAATGTTGCCGGTCAAATAAGGGTGCTAATTAAGGCAGCTTCTTTAAAATGTCATTCTCGTCTGCAAATATATTTAGTTGTCTAATGAATTAATAGGTCAGCGACGAACTTTTAGCGTCTAATAAATGGTTTATAAGCGACCATATATTGTAAAACAAGCTACTGTTAATATGACGCAACATGGTGATAATTCTTAAGCAACTAAATTTGTGATATGTCTACTCATTGCCAGCTTCTAATAAGTGTATCAACTTCATCTATAAAATAATATCAACGTACTCTAATTTCATAGAGTCACCTTTATTTTTATACTTTAGCATAAGTAATTGATGAGTGAATCTACTATATTTGAACATAAAATTTCCTTATTATTGTCATCAAATAATGGTCAATGAAAGCTATAATTTCATGTATTCGCCTATCTATTTATAATGTTACCATAAGTAATTGACTATTATACCTACCCAAATGAACATTCTTCGCGGGGCCCCTATTTCTGTGTAAAGGGTTTAAAGTAACCTAACCAAACCGAACCTCGGGGTGCCTATCGCTCGCTCTTGCATCCTATGCCGACGGAGCCCCGCTTCGCGGGGCACCTATTTCTGTGTAAAGGGTTTAAAGTAACCTAACCAAACCGAACCTCGGAGTGCCCTTCGCTCGCTCTTGCATCCTACGTCGTCTATCGGTCGCGCCCCTCTGATTCCCAACGAGCGTCAGGTACACTCCCGCGCTTGTGTTGCAAACTTTCACGAAAAAAGAATATGATTTATTAATTTAGTTGTTGAATGAAAAACTTTGATTGCTAATTTTGAGGCTGGAATTTGATTTTATTAGCAGACAGATGTTGAATCTCTAAAATATATAAAGTAGCTCACTTACAACATTAGTTGCTGAGTTATCAAATCAGAAGTAAATATATTTATCGGTAGCTCGGAGTCATATTAATTTACGCTCGTAAATTGACGCTGGTTTTTTGATATTCTGTTGGAATAGTAAAGATGATGAATTAATATAATTGAAGCTGTTCTATTAACTCGTCGCCCACATATAAAAAAAGACGCTAGGTTGCAGGTGCTAAAGAAAACTTTTGTTGCCGCACATATAATTTCCCGTCAAATAATACCAATATATTTTATTATTACTGCAGGTGTAATCATCGCTTAGTTATATTTGTGTAGTATATCGATCATAAAATATTTGAAATACGCACACGCGTGTCGTGCAAAAAGATAGGACACAATTTATATGAATAAACATCAATGTATGTTGCATCTTTTTCGCGCTGCACATGCACGGCACGGGGTTGGGAAAACTGGAGAACAGTATCTGGACATCTCTTGGAGAATGCGCACGTCACTTTTTAACGTCCGTTCCTAACCGACCTAACACGAGTTTAGGGAAAACTGCTCCTAAACCAAAACACGCATCTAAGTCAACAGCCAAAGCCCGATGAAGGATGTGCCGACGATGTGGAATTCGACTTTGTCGACGAAACATGCGATGAACCACTGAACGATTTCAGACCAGAATTAGACAAAGATCCACTGTCTGTGGATTAATTAAGAATTTAATTAGTTAATTTTACTTTATGTATAAATTATAAACAAAACACTGTGATTATCAATGACTGATTATTATTATGTCGTTTATTTATCTATTTACACATTAATTATATTTTTAAATATTAGAATATAAAAGAAATATAAAAACATTTAAAAATATAAAAAAATAGTAGCCCACCGGTATCGGGAACAGGGTCCAAGCTACCGGCGGTCAGGGCTCCAGAGAGAGGAACCTCCTGACGATGCGAGCCGTGTCCAGAAGTACTGCTTTCTGAATCAAGCCTTTGATCCAGCTGCCCAATGAGAGCCTCCTCAGGTGTTGGTCGAGGCTCTTGGCTATCTATCCATTGGCTGTAATGACTATCGGTACAATGATTGCTGAGTCAACATCCCATATGTCGACAACCTCGCGAGCTAAGTCAAGATACTTGATTTGTTTATCTTTCTCAGCTTTCACGAGGTTCTCATCATGCGGGACGGTTATGTCAACAATCATTGCGTGCCGCTCTAATCGAACCATCACCACTATATCAGGCTTATTGGCCACAATAGTCCTGTCCGTGATGATGGATCGATCCCAGTACAATGTGATATTTCCATTTTCGAGAACTGGGTCGGGCACATACCTGTAGTACGGCACCTCCGATTCTACAAGGTTGTATTTCAGAGCAAGTTGCTGATGGATTATCCTGGCTACAAGGTTGTGTGTATGCAAGTATTCTCCGTTAGCTAGACGAGAACACCCGGAGATAATATGCCTGATTGATTCTCCCGGCCAGCGGCATGCCCGATAGATGTCAACCGTGCCGTCTTTCACAATAAATCTCCAAATAAAATCAATAATCTTCATCACAACTTCGTCCATAATTGCACAGACAAAACCTTCGGTTTCTCCAAAGAGGTCACCGAAACGCAACCAGGCTACGGACGCCAGTAAATCTACATTGGGTCCATGTAGGGCCCGGAAAAAGCGTCTGTGAAGCTCCTTACTCTGCCATACCTCCATGCGATCATTAGTGTCAAGCACTACTGGCTTGCGCCAGTTCTCTTTACCTAAGGAGAGCGGGGTGAGGCCCTTGTCCACCATGACTACATCCCGATACATCCCCACGTCGGTTTCAAGGAAATATTCCCTGTGCATATCTCGCGATTGTGAAGAGTCTTAGCATTTAAAAAGCCTGGACCTCCACACTATATACAGCCTCATTACCGATGACCGTGGGTGATGCATTGCACTGATTATTAAGATTTAGAAATATAAGTATTAACAAGAGCTGTGATTTTAAAACGATTATAAAAACTACTAAGTTGTTACTCTAAGCGGTGATTTACTGATTATGTAAGGATTACTGAAACAAGTGCATTGAAATATTAAAATAATGTTATTTTTGTGGATTATTTGTAGTTTTGATAGAGATTTGTAAAGATTTACACTTTGTTATTTCCAATTTTGTTACGTGATTTTACAAGAAAAACAAGTAGGTAAAACATTAAAAGAAAAGATTCGAATTTATGCCTTTTATTCAATACACAACGATCATCAACGATATTTTAATATTTATGTGTTATTTCTTATATTCACTATCGTGTGCGGCAACATAGGCAATATTGCCGGTAAAATACCGGGAATATTGCCAAAACTGCTGGCATTATTGGCAATTTTACCCAAAACAATATTTTATTGTATATAATGTAGATTATGGCCTTTAAATGCTAATTTTAAGTGTTGTAGATAGTGTCCGTACTTAATTTGACTTATAATTAAGCAATATTCCCAAATATTTCCACTCCCGGCAATATTGCCACCAATATTCCCACTGCGGGCAATATTGCCGGCAACGGCACATCTCTATCCGGGAGCCTATTCCATGCTATTACAACTCGGTTAGACAAGAATTGCTTCAAGTGCTTTTTTTTTATGAATTTTTGTCCATGGCTTGCAAAATTCTATCATATATCGAGCTTTATATTTTCAATTTTCCTGCGGTGAATATTTTTCGCGCACTGCATTTTCAACCCACTGTTTAGCGCCGAGAGCTGAAAATCCAAGTGTTTTTTTTTGACGCGCTGGGATGGCGCCGATAAAATCCCGCCGCGGGATATTTTCACGCGACGCGCGCTTTACATGTGGTCACGAAAAGTAGGTACATTTCTAAAAACACGCTGTGAATGCGTGCATGAATACAAGTAGCGTTCGCACATAACGAACACACACACTTCCGTCTTTTGTATTGGACGGTACGGTACCAAGAGCTCCTGCGCTTACACACGTTTCTACACTTGGTTACTACAGTAAAGCGCGGGTTGCTTTGTGATATAAAAACACTGAGAAACAGACGACACTCTTTTTACTCGACTGCGCCAGAAGGAGGGTTATGTTTTTCGAGAGTATGTATGTATGTATAATTGTTTGGCACGCTCTGCGGCCTGAACGGCTCGATGGATTTTAGCTTGAGAGGTGTTGTTAGATTCGAATTTACTGTGAGTGGCACTGGGTATATTATCAAAATAAAAAAAAAACAAAAAGGCGGCCATATTATATGCCTTCAAAAAAGTTTTTTTTTTTCTCTTAACCTATCGAGTGGGGTATCAGAATAAAGGGTTTTAAAAGGTGATTACAAAAATATATACAACTTATATGGTTAAAAGGAATTCAAAGTGATAAATCGTAAAAAACACGTACCAAGAACTAAATCGTCTGCGAAATCTTTCACATTTATTTTGTAAACTAAAAAGCTGGAAATCAAAAAAGTAATAAAAAAAGGGGTTAGAAGATTTTTGTATGGAGGGTGGCCCTAAGGTCGGTCGCCATTTTGATTTTTTTTCAGAATCGCGGTGCACAACAAAAGTTATATATTTAGATAGAGGACACTTATACAAACAAAAAATGTAATGAACATAATATCCTAAAGCGTCAGGTTTCGGAGTTATTCACCGAAATATAAGTCGAAAACAACAAGTATTTTTTTGTTTTTTTTCCCCTACAGGTAACCATATTGAACTATTGAGGTAATAGAAACGTTATAAAACCTTTATGGAGAAGGAACAAATGAAGAATAGATATTTTTTTAATAAATAATTAAACACGGCAATTTATTGATCCTTTTTTTAATCCCAGAGAGTATCTGACATTTAAGTCTTTTGTGTTTTCGTTTTTTTTGTACAGAAGTTTGACATTACACTTGTCAGATTAGTCTCTGGGATTAAAAAAACGAACTATAAATTGCCGTGTTTAATTATTTATTAATAAAATGTCTATTCTTCATTTGTTTCTTCTCCATAAAGGTTTCATAACGTTTCTATTACCTCAATAGTTCAATATGCTTACCTGGAAGGAAAAAAAACAAAAAAATCTTAGTTGTTTTCGACTTATATTTCGGTGAATAACTCTGAAACCTGACGCTTTAGGATATCATGTTAATTACATTTTTTGTTTGTATAAGTGTCCTCTATCTAAATATATAACTTTTGTTGTGCACCGCGATTCTGAAAAAAAATCAAAATGGCGACTGATTTTAGGGCCAAAACCTTCAAACCCCTTTAAAAAACTCGACTGCAGCGGAAGCAAGCGGGACCCATTTGAGTTTGAAACTATAATAATGGTATGGGCCACGACTGCTTCCAACTTTTATTTAATTTAAAATGGGCTTGTTTTTAGCTTTTCAGTTAGTTTTAGTATAAGGTTGCAGTCGGGTTTTTTAATTTTTTTAATTACTTTTTTTTCCGAGCCGCTTTGACATATTTTCGGCTACGTACTGTAAAAAATAGGGTTATTTAAATAAAACAATCAAACATGTTATTGCCAAGTTGGTATTTTACTCTTATATGTACTTATTTAGTATCTTAAACAATCTAGAATTCTGGAGCAACAAAATGAGGAAGTAAGAAATGACTTACACGCATTGTACGACGCCAGCACATTAAGCTACCCAAGTGTCAAATTTTTCCAATCAACTTTGAACCTTATGTTTTAGCGATAAAGTTGAAAATCTATTAAAGAAATTTGACAGATTTAAGTAGCTTGATGTGCTGGCGTCTGTACACTTACAATTGAACATAAAAAAATAATCACACAATGATATAAACTACTAATTTATCTAAAACAAAAATTGCTGATCACTTTTTCAATTTAATGATCGCTTGTAGTATTCTGATTAGTGTAGGGTTAAGACACACTTTAAAAATGATCAATGAAATTGCTAAATAATATTACTAGTTTAACAGTGAACAACGAATTATGTGAACTATCGCACCTTCAGAATAGTAGTGACTTAACTCAAAAATATACTCGTAAGAAATCGAGATAAAGAAGCGACGTTTTTATGGCAGAATAAACTTTATTCTACCTTAAAAACGTCGCTTCTTTAATATTCACCTAAATGCGTACCTTTTAGTGACCCTCTATGATCGTAACTCGATTTCTTAGATTTTTGAGTTAAGTCACTAGTATTCTGAAGGTGCGAATGTTTTTCCCGGAGTAGGTTTTCAAATGTGCCCAAGGTACCTAAGTGATCTCGTAAAGTTTTGCTCGGCAGTCCGGACATTAAAATGACTTATCATAAGTGATTCCTTTTACATTACAGCGGAAGTAGCGAGCAACGATTGACATACGCAACATAGTTTTTCACAACAAAATTACCAAAAACCGCTGTTCAGTCTGTCTGAACCCTTACATATTTTCTGATAGGTTGTCTAACGGTCACCCTTAAACATTTAATCAGACATTAACAGAAAAATATTCAACATATTTAAATGCACAATTCTATAAACAAAAAATAATATTATTTTACAATTGACCAATACTTAGTGAAGGTGAGAATGGACGCATAATTCTTACATTTATTATTTGCACACAAACAAACCAATCAGAAAATGTCTGATCACCTGTCAATTTTCTGATTGTGTGTAGTAAACACTGTGCGTGAAAAACTGATCAGTTTTAAACAACATTTCCTGACCATGTGTCATACATAATATTAGAGTAATTAATCAATATTTGACAAATAAATATTGAGATAGTCTTGTTAAGTTCCAACGAAAAATTAAACGAACAGTTCGAGATAATTATAATATTTTACAAAGTGGTGATACTCAAAGACAATTTGTTATTCAGACTATTCTATGTACATTATTGAGGAAAGAAATGTACAGACGCCAGCACATCAACCTACCCGAAACTGTCAGATTTTCCCAATCAACTTTGAACCTTATGCTTTAGTGATAAAGTTGAAAATCTATTAAAGAAATTTGACAGATTGTAGTAGGTTGATGTGCTGGTGTATGTACAAAATTATTTCTTTGCTAATGCCCTATTAGGGTAATTACATGCCGAAGATGTCTCACTGCGATACCTCGTGGTCGCGGTTTACCTCGAAGTCATCTCCATGTAAAAACAAATGCATGCTAATAGACACGCACAGATGACGAAGGATACGTCACTTTGATATAATATAGTAGGCTGGTTGGGGGTTCATCTCGATGCCTGTCATGTGCGCGCATGTGACTAGCCTACTGCCCTTAAAAAGTATCTAACTATAATAATATTATAAAGAGGTATTTATGAATATGTACCGTAAAATGAGGCTACTTTGCCCCGTTTTTTGCTCCAAATTTTGAAAAGTGTGACTGACGTAAATGCTTCTTTGTTATGGCTTTTGACAATATTTCCACAACTTATATAACATTCTGGCTCTAATATTTCAATGACAAAAATAGTTGTTTACTTTGATTTTCATTCATTTTTTTAAATTTAATAATGGAGTAATGTTACCCACCCTTTCGGAAACATTGCTCCTACATTTAACTTGTATTAAAACAGGGACATTTTTGAGACAGTGGCAAAGTTAACAGTCTCAGCTGTTACTAATCTCCAAAAATAATAATAAGGAAGCAAATTTTTTGTTTCTCGTCTTATTGATATGAACTTTTCTATTTATATTTTATTATTTATCGGATGCGTTAAAAAATATTTCAATTTCCTTGGAGTGTAAGAGATTTGATCGAAATTAGAGATTTGGTGCATATTTAACTTCACGGAGCAAAGTAGCCTCATTTTACCGGTATGTAGGGGGTAATTTCAAGTTAATTTTATTTCAAATGAAAACTTTTTCACTTCGCGCTCTTTCTGAACAGTGGACGAAAAAGAACCGTCACCTGTCGGTGACGCTGACTCGGTTATATTCGGCACTGAATCGTGTATATTCGGCGCTGATTCGCGTATATTCGGCGCTGGATCGCGTATACTCGGAGCTGAATCGCACTTCTATAGTGTGGCCATAAACACACACTATCCTTTTTTTACTCTGTGTACTTCTGTATGACATTCACGGACCATAATGCTTAAGAAGAAACATTAACAACTTAATCTAATGACATTGTCTTAAAGTATCACCATCCTACTTAATTCTGGAGTGGTCAGCACATGGAGTTTGACACATTTCTACCAGATATACCTTAGGTAAAACGGGCTGGTGTCCGCAACTCCACGTCAATGCGCGTATTTTGCGTACCAATAGATATACCTTTCGGTAAAGGGGCTGAAATGTCATTGAATGAACACTAAGTTCTACATAGATTAAAGATAAACGCAGAGCAGGGGGTTTTGTAATGATATTGAATTAATTAACCACTTTTGGACGTCAAATGTCTTCACTGAAGCTACAAAAACGGTTGCAGTGACCACTCTTCTCTAGAAGAGTGGTCAGAGTGTGGTAAGAGTGTATTTATGTATGTATAGTCTATTCAAATTTGTTATTTCAAGTTAAACAAATATCAACTTTATATTAATGGCAATAAAGTTGATTTCAGAGTGACTAACACTATTGAAAAGTTACAAAAATGTTTGAAGTTGTAGCATAAACTGCACTTTATTGTGTAGGAATTAAAATTATTTTTCCAAAAACTCATATTTGTTTACATTTTTGGCAAATAAGTCATGAATGAAGTTATATAGTATATCTCAAAAAATTATCTGCTCTGCGTTCCTCTTTAATCCAAGCAGTACCTTATACATACATATTGATCAACTAAATTACCTAAACGTAACAACTCCATGCATCCACTACTCCGCATTCTTATTACTAAACTTAGTCGCCCTGACCTGCCGCTTGGCGTAGTAGAACATAAATCTTCTCTTTAATCCAATCTTTGTTGTATGGTGCGTATGTGTTTGTTGACTTCTGGTACACTAGACAGCTTAGGTCTGCCAGCTGAAAAAAAATTAGGATATTAATGTTATTTTTTTTTATTATAATGTATCACAGTTGGTAGTACTTTATTCACATTAAAATCTGGCTAGATTTTAATGTGAATAAAGTACTCAGCAGTTTTAGTTGTATTTAAATTACTTATTAGCTAATAGGCTTATTAGCTAATAAGTAATTTAAATACAACTTAAACTGCTGAGTAACTATAATATTAAGAAATCGTCCAATAACGTCTTATTAACTACTAGCTGCGCCCCGCGTTTTCACCCGCATAAGTTTCGATCCCGTGGGAATATCAGGATAAAAACTATCCTATGTCCTTTTCTGGGACTCAAACTATATCTATACCAAACTTCATCAATTGGTTCAGTGGTTACATAAATCGGTTCAGTGGTTTAGGTGTGAAAAGGTAACATACAGCCAGACAGACAGACAGGGTTACTTTCGAACTTATAATATTAGTATGGATGTTATGGGAAGGACACTTAATTCACACATTCTGCATAATAGTCAGCACTTGCATTGTGGTGTATAGTTCACTCACACTGCACTAAACTTACTCAAAAGGTTTTACCCTTTTAAGTCTTCGCACTAGATCAGTGTTGTCAAGGAGATGGATCGCTACGACAATCATGTGATGATGAAGTCTGTTTATGAGCTTCTGCATATTTTTGTATTACTGTGTTTAAGACATCCATCTTGAGGTGTTGGTGGAGGATGCTGTTTCTAATGCACCAAGGCGCGTTGACTATATCCCTAAGTACTCCGTACGCAAAATACGCGCATTGACGTAGAGTTGCGGATACCAGCCCATATTACCTACCTATCCCTAAGTACTCTGTTTTGTAATCGTTGTATGGGTTGACGATTGCTTGGACTGGTGCAGCCCCACGGCTGAATACCGTAGGTCCATACAGGCTTCAAAACTTGTTTATATATCAACAATTATATAATATCCCTATGTATTTTACTGTGTGTACATAAATAATAAAATAAATAATTTGTTAGATATTGATAATGGTGACTGTCTCCCAAGTAGCCAATACATTTTTTTATATTGAATATGACCAACCGCAGTAAGCGCAGCTTAACCTGATTGATCTGTGCGGTTGTTATTTATTTAGCCACGAGGCCCTCTGCAGCAGCAGTAATATGAGAGAGAGAGAGAGAATACAAGCTTATTATTATTTTGTTAAAATTTAATAAATTATGGATAAAATCACAGCCAACAGTTCAACTGTTTTTTTTAATTGTTTTGATTTGTTATAGTGTTTAATTTTCTATTTGTTGTATGATGTACTAGTATGCTAATTGCCATGCTTTCCTATAATTTAAATACATGCGAGATCAATATATCGTCAACCGTAGGTTCAATTGAGGTAAGGGACAAAATACCCAAAATGAGTTGAGTATAGAGTTTTATTCAGAATTTTCGCTCTATCAAATGGTGAATATGAGAAAAATCTAGCTTAAGAAAAATGTCCCTTACCCTAATGATTTGTCAGCCTCTCCTGAAAAATCGTATTTTGTCCCTTACCTCAATTGAACCTACAGTCGAAGATATGTTAACGATTCTGGGTTAATCCTGTGTATGTGTTTAGCTGGTAAGCCTTGTTAAATAAATAAATAAACTGCATCTTTCTTTTAGGCCAGACACATGACCGAAATAACATTGTATGGAAATGAATATTTCTATTTTCTGTACCATGATTTAGTAGTAAACCTGAATAAACAATCTCTATGCAAGACTCGGCCCGCGGCGAAAGGGACAGACGACATTGTTGCCATTGTGGGCAAAATCTGTATGAGACTGGCACAGGCTCGTGGTGACTGGCACAAGAAAATAGAGGCCTATGCCCAGCAGTGGGGGAAGTGAACTGTGGATGATGAAAGACAAGACAAAACAACATCTACTCTGTGTGATATTTTTAAGTCCGCCCGTAAGATGACCCACTGACCATATTTTTTAACAATGACCATCAATGTTTTTTATACTATTGGGAACATACTAAGAGATTTTGAGTCTAAATATAGACCTAGGAGTGCTTCTAGGACTAGAAACACCAAAAATACAGGACATGATTCTAATAAGAGCTCTTGTAATATTATACCAATTTTAGTAACAATGTTATAACTGAAAACTGACCCATATAGAAAATGCTTGGCAAAGCATTTTAGTTGATTGCCTTCAGTTGGAGACTTTCGAAATAACACCATCGGTATGTATTCTAATTATAGATATGACCTTTTAGAAGTATATTTAGGTAAATACATTAAGAAAATTGCTTACCTGATCGATAAAATCGAATAATTGGGATATATCGTAAGTAATAGTTGGTGTGTTTGGATTCCGTCTCTTTAGATGTTCCTCGTATATTTTACAGACTCCCTCCATGCAGTCATTGACGCTTTCGTAGTCTGAATACGTCCTCGTCTCAGGCCTGGGCCCCGGTTGGACCAGCAAAATCGTGTGGGACTGCAAAAAGTAACCTATATTTACCCGCCATTTTCACTAATAAAATACAGCGGAAATATAACTTCACTTACCATTTTCGGTGCAGGAAATGCAAAGGCTGGAATTTTGTATGTGTAATTCACAGTATTTGTCGATAAATACTTTTTATCGCTAATTTTTCAGAAAATTACAAACGCCGTAGCGGAGCTTGACATTCGTTCTGAAATTGCGATGCGATTGCATACAGACTATAAATTAAAAAAAAAACTGAGAAAAGGTTTTACTTTTTTTATTTTACTCTTTTCCTCTGTAAATAACCTTTGAAATGAAACCACAGCAGATATAAAAGCTGATAAATCTTAAAATATGGAGCAAACTACACAACAACTTTGTGTTTTATTAGTTTTTCTTCATTTTATAATCGTACTCTTGGAGATAAAAATAGTCATGTTTTAGAACATTTTTAATATTTTGAGATTCATTACACTGCTTTACTAGCAAAGACGGTCAAACGTACAGAGTGAAAACACAGAATACTTAGTGAAAGTAATGCACAGACTAAGAAAAGAAGATGTAACTTCATAGAAATATCTTAGAGTGCTTGGAATAATTCTAAAACCACTGACTTTGTTTTTTTACATAACGTTTTGATTCAATTAAAGTTTAATTCAATTAAAGCATTCGCGTATAATGGAGCGCAAGATGAAGTAAGTTTATACCTGTCAGATTCGGCAGACGTAAATAGAAATGTTTTCATCTATTTTCGCGCTAAAACTATTTTTAAAACCCCGTGTAATTAATAATTCTTGCTAAAACGTTTTATCAAAACCCTTCTACAATATAAAATAGTACCATCGTAAACATAAATTCAATATTGACATCAGTTTAGCATTCTAAAGAACAATGAGTGACTCTTCACAAAACTTTGAGTTTATTTTGAAGAAAAACAATACAAAACGTCCTCTAGGCCTGTACAGTGATAATAAACAACAAAACAAACATAATTTAAAGCCACAAGATGTGCTATCAAGTGTGTCTATGCAACTAAAAGCAATTCAAGTAGCAGATTCATTAAAGAGTGTTAAGAATGCATCTAAAGACTTGCAAAAGTATAAGAATTCTAGTTTTTTAAGTGTAAATAACTTGCCGGTGTATGAAGAGGTGAGTTCGTTATTTTTTTTTAATGTTATCTCTATGACAAAGTTGTTTCTAATCATGCTTTTTTTTAAATTATATTGCATTGGCATGCTGGCCAGCAAAATATGATGAACAATACTTTGTCTATCAGACTAGCTGACCCGATGAACTTCGTACCGTCTAAATATATGAGAAATTGAATTATTTTTATTATTTTCTTTTTCGTGAATTTTCCCATGTTATAATTAAATCACATACATTCCTTTTTTTTCTACATCTCACTGCTTGGCAAAAGCGTCTCCCTTTGATTTCTAAACTACATTTTCTGTCATCATAAATGGTGAATAGCCGTAATTACTTCAAAGTGTATTTTGAGTAAATGACATTTTTGTCTGATGTGTGGTTTGAAACACTATTGACGCACTTCACTTTACTCAACTCTTATGATAATTCATTTTTGATAAAAATGTTAGTTATGGCTTTTCACCATATGACGGCAAAATTGATCTGTCAATATTTTATCTTCATTATTTCAATACTCTTTTCAAGGAACCAAAAACAACAACAAAGTTCGACACACAATGTGTGTCGGACACAGAACTCATAAACATTATAGAAGATGCAGAACTCATTGACGTTCACCGAGGAATGACGCAGGAGTTTGAAACTACATTTATTCACCATACTGAGAAATATAGTTTAGAAGATGATAAGGAAATTGTTGAAAATGTATGTAAAGAAGAGAATGAAGAAGAATCTGAAAATGTACAAACTGTAGATAGTGACAAAGTTGCTAAAAATATAGAAGCTATAAGTGATAAAGAAAGCATGAATAAAATTCATGAAAATATAACTGAAGCAAAAAGTGTTAATAGGGTAGAAAATAATATAGAAGCGGAAAACTTCATAAGTATCATTTCTCCTATAATGTGCAGTAATAATGTTATGGAAAGGAAATCTGGCAGTAGCAGTCAAGGCATGAAAAATAATGAAAATACCCAAATAGAAGAAACCAGTCAGATATTTCATGATTGTATAGAAATTGATGAAGATATAGAAATAGACAAGTCAATAGAAAGACCATTAAGTCCTATATTTATGCACAAAAACGTTAAAATGAAATCAAAGACTCCGTCTCCTTTAATTTTCAACCTTGAAAAATTTGAGCGGTTTGAAAAGATTGCAATACCAATGTTAGAAGTTAATGATATGAAAACTGCAAAACGAGTTATTGATTCTCAGATTTTGGACAAGGAACTATGTTTTAAAATGGATGAGGAAATAGTACTTAATGAAAGAGATATACTGCCAAGTCCTGTACTACAAAATAAAGAAGAACATATAGAATTTAAAACTCATACAGTCAAAGATCCAAATCTAGACACAGATTTAGAATTTATCGAACTAGATAAAGCAACATCAGAAGACTTAATAAACAAAATAATGAATGAAGACTCAAAAAGTCCAAAAGTTAAAGGAGATAGTGAAATTTTGAAAGATGAAATATTATTTAGTAGCGATGAAGAAGATAACTATAAAGTACATAAAAGCTACCAAGATCTACCATTCACTTGTGCCTTAGAAACCTCTTTTTACGACCAATCTGATGTTCTAGATAAAACTATGTATGTGGGTTTTCAAACTGCCAGCAATAAATCTATTCAGATTTTCACTGAGTCTTTCGCTCAAGCTAAGAGTATATTAAGTGGGGAATTGACGGTGACTGATTTGGTTAATAATTGTGATAGTAGTGTAAAGAATAAAATTGAAGTTGACGATGAGACTCAAGCTAAAATGGACCTTGTCGATGAAAAAACAGAGTTCAATTTAGCTCAGAAAGATAACAGAGAATCTGAGGGGAATGCAACTGAGAAACTTGATAATATACAAGCCAAAACAAGCAATTTTGAAGGTTTTATGACAGCCAGTAAAAAAGTAATAAGACTATCTCAAAAGGCACTGGCAAGATGTAAAAAAGTCTTTCAAGACATTGATTTAAATGACAATTTTGAGACACAAATTGAAGAAGAGAATTTAGGGGAACAAATTGAATTAGACAGAGATAAAGTATCGGTGGTCTCTATCAATCCAGATAGAGAAGTTAATAAAAATCTTGTTGAAGAAGAAATACAAAATATAGATGATGAAATAATACAAGAATTTGAAAATATTGAAATGTCTTTAAACGAAGATAAAGAACCAGATAAAAATGTTAATAACGGATTGAATAAAGATATACAAATGTCTGAAACTGCAAAAATGACGGATGTTTTTAAAGACATTGATTTTGATGAAGATCTGGCTGATATTGATATTGGGAAGACTAATATTGAACAAAATGCTCTGCCAACAAAAACAGAAAATCCGACACCTAGTAATATAAACTTAGGAGGATTCAAAACAGCCAGTAACAAGAATATAAATATTTCCAAAGAAGCACTAGCTAAAACTAAAACCATATTCCAAGATTTAGGTTCAACAGAACTTCCCAATAAATCAAGCAAAAGAGTTGATAAAGAATATCCAGATTTGATTGATTTTGAACAGCCTTCCACAAGTACTTTTGCTGGCTTTAAAACTGCAAATAATAAGAATATCAAAATTTCAGAGCATGCTTTAGCTAAAGTACACAATATTTTTAAAAACATTGATAAATCTGGACTTCCAATGAAAGATATACCAGACAAAACTAATGAGGATAATGTTTATGACCAACCATCAACAAGTAAGATGAGTTTTGTAGGTTTTAAAACGGCAAATAATAAAGATATTAACATTTCTAAAGATACTCTAGCTAAAACCAAAAAGCTATTTGATGACATTGATGCTACAGACTTTACGTTACCTGCAAAAATTAACACTAATCTAAATGAAATATACCATGAAGAATCTGAAAGCTTAGATTGTAATCAGCCGTCTACAAGTAAATGTAGTTTCGTAGGTTTTAAAACAGCAAGTAATAAAAATGTTAAGATATCTGAAGCTGCTTTGTCTAAAACGAAAAACATTTTCAAAGACCTTGATTCTGCTGATTTTAAATTCCCTGATAAAGGAAATAAAACACATGATGAAGAGATTATTGGAGCTGGAATAAACGCAAGAGATGACACAATTACTACATCTTGTTTTAAAGGGTTTACAACAGCCAATAATAAAGAAATTAAAATATCAGACAATGCTTTAGCTAAAACCAAGGATTTTTTTAAAGATTTGGATTCAGATGGAGTTAAGTTCCCTTCAAATAAAAAGAAAAACATTGAAGAAGACGTTGATAAGAGAACTGATGAAATTGAAATGATAGATTTGAATATACCTTCGACTAGTACAGCATCTTTTGCTGGTTTTAAGACAGCAAATAATAAGAAAATAAATATTACAAAAGAAGCATTGGCTAAAACGAAGAATATCTTCAATGATATTGATGCTACCGACTTCAAGCTTCCATACAAATCTGATAAAAGCGTGAAAATGGTCGAAGGTACAGCGAAAACCAATGATGTAATGATTCTACGTGATCCTGAAGATTATAACCAGCCTTCTGCCAGTAAAGCAGGATTTATAGGCTTTAAAACAGCTAACAACAAAAATATTACAATATCAAAAGATTCTATAGCTAAGACTAAATATATTTTCAAAGATTTGCATGAAATGGATCTTAAGTTTCCAGAAAAAGTTAATAAAAACCTAGAGAGAGCGGATTTTTTTGAAAACAGGAACAAAGTGTCTGAAATAATGGATATCAATCAGCCTTCGACTAGTAAGTCGAGTTTTGGTGGTTTTAAAACAGCTAATAATAAGAAGATCAATATTTCTGAAGAATCTTTAGCTAAGACTAAATATATTTTCAAAGATACGGATGAAATGGATTTTAAATTTCCAGAAAAAGTTCCTAAAGTCTTGCAAACAGTAGATTTGATCGAGAATATTGGCAAAGCAAGAGAAGGAAAGAGTACTTATGATTCAGAAATAATAGATTTCAATCAACTTTCAACTAGTAAAGCAAGTTTTGCTGGTTTTAAAACAGCTAATAACAGGAAGATTACAATTTCTGAAGAATCTTTAGCTAAGACTAAAAATATATTCAAAGATTTAGACTCAAATGATTATACACACTCAATGAAGCCAAAGAAAGAACAACAAGATAATGGTAAAGAAGGCAAGAGTCCATATCCAGATCTAAACGAGTCCATGCAACCTACAACAGATAAACCCAGTTTCATAGGTTTTAAAACTGCAAATAATAAAGTAATAAAGGTATCTGAAACAGCTTTTGCTAAGTCAAAAAATCTATTCAAGGATATAGACTCAACAGAATTTCAACTATCCGAAAACGCTAAAAACGATTACCCAAATATTGAAATTGATGATATGGAATCTAAAATTAGTGAAGATACGGGTCCTATGAAAATTAGAAATAATGATTGTAGAATGCCTGAAACTTTAGTACCTAAGTTTCAAGGGTTTCAGACAGCAAGTAATAAGGAAGTTACAGTATCAGCTGATGCTTTATTTAAAAGCAGAAAGATATTTGAAGATATTAGTGTGAGTCAAGATTTTAATGCTGAAAATAAAGGAAAAGACGTTGTAGACGCTGTTAAAGATCCTTTACATATTCATAAAGGACTTAATGACAAAACTGAAGATTATAATAAAGATGATTTATGTAAAAATGGTAAATCAAGTCCAGTCTTCAAAGGATTTCAAACAGCCAATAAGAAGCCTGTAAAAATATCTGAAGAAGCGTTAGCCAAAAGTAGAAAACTCTTTCAAGATATAGAAACTATCCAAGACGATCCTGAACCAGAATTTCATGGATTTAAAACAGGCAATGACGGAGAAATCGAAGTCTCTCAAAAGACTTTAATTGAGACTAAGAAGTTGTTTGAAGATGTTATCAAAAGAAGTGGTTTTCAAGGTTTTCAAACTGCCAGTGATAAAAAAGTTAAAATTTCTGAAGATGCTTTGGCTAAGTCCAGAAAAATATTTCAAGATATAGACAAAAATGAAACTGTACTACAGAATAGTGAGAAAAATACTTCTAATATTGGGTTTGGATTCAAAACTGGTTCCAATCGTGATGTTAACGTTTCTGATGAAGCTATAGCGAGATCTAAAAGACGTTTCTCTGAAATAGATGACTCTAAAGAAAATATAACTAATAAAAAGAAAGATAAAGTGACCAACGAAGATAGTGTAGCTAATATTATTGATACACAAGTGCAAAAAGATTTCGATGAGAGTTTACATACAGAGAATTTTCACGATTCACCTACAAAATCCAAAAGATCTGGCAGCCCAATATTATCTTGTCCTAGAGCGAAAAAGAGGAAGAAATTTGAAACTCCATATTCCCAAAAACTACCTGTAATAGTTAAGAAAAAAGATACAACTAAAACTACTAAAGATACAAATAAATTAACATTTACAGAGAACTACAAGAAAAATAAAAAATATACACTAAAAGATTTGGCGGAATTGACAAAAAATAACAACAAAAAAATCGATACGTATTTACTGAAATACACATTCGACAATTTGCTAGAATTTGAGTTTTTTGAATACAGAAATGATTTAACGGATGGCAAAATGTCTATGGAATTATTAAAGAATGTTTTTCTAAATTCTATAAATTGCAAATTAATACCTACTGGCTGGATAGAAAACCATATAAAACTAATATTATGGAAGCTAATATCTTACGAGATAAAATTTAAATCTCCAGTAGTAACTGCACGAAATCTTATAGATCAGCTAAAATATAGATATGATAAGGAGTTGTATGATGCCCAAAGACCAGCTTTGAGGAAGATTTTGGAGAAAGATGATGTCGCTTCTAAAACTTTAGTTTTGTGTGTTGCTGGGATTTATGTGGATGGCGTTGGTGTTGCCAGGTATGTAAAGGCTATTTAAATCTTTGTTTCAATACGTCATGTTATTTTCATTTAAAAAAATATCAACTTTATTTTTGTGCAGATAAAGTTGACTTCAGAATGTATTATTGAAAAAAATAAGTTGCACGGGAAACTAAACTTTATGTGCAGGCATTAAAGTCACTTTTCGGAAATCAATACAAATGCTAACTAAAAGTACAGACGCCAGCACATCAAGCTACCCGAAACTGTCAAATTTTCCCAATCAACTTGAACCTTATGCTTTAGCGATAAACTTGAAAACCTATTAAAGAAAGACAGATTGTAGTAGCTTGATGTACTGGCATCTGTACTTCCAGGCAGAGATCGTTCATAAAGAGCTTTACCATGATAAATGGCAACATTAAAGTGCGTTATCTAATTTAGTTAGCATTTTTGTGATTTCCGAAAATTGCCTTTGATGCCTGCACATAAAGTTTAATTTCCCGAGCAATTTTTTTTTTTTCAATAAACTTTTCATTCTGAAATTCTGAAGTCAACTTTATCTGCACAAAAATAAAGTTGATATTTTTTTACTACCTTACAACTTAAATAATTTGTCCGTCGTAGTAAAATCATTATACTTATTTAGTTATTTTATTTCAGTGTCACAACCACAAACAACATAGAACTACTCCTAACAGACGGTTGGTATTGCCTAAAGACGAGTATTGACAAAATGTTGGCCCAACTAGTGTGCCAAGGTAAAATAGTGGTTGGCTCCAAGATTGTCACCAATGGGGCTGAGTTGGTGAATTGTGAGCAAGGAGTCTCGCCTTGGGAGGTTAATGTCATTATAATATGTATTAGTACTTAAACAGTAATATTCTAAGAATACGTTCAAGACAGTACCACCCATCACTGTACATATTTCTGTCACCAAGTAGCATTGCTGTCAAAAATACCTCTGATATCCTTACATTTTTGACAAGTTTTTAACCGACTTCTAAAAAGGAGGAGGTTCTATTTTTTTTTTATGTTTGTTCGCGCATAACTCCGTCGCTTGTCAACCGATTTGAAAATTTCTGTATTTGATGGAAAGGGTATACTTCCCAAATGGTCCCATGAAAATTTTATCGAAATCGGACAAGCGGTTTTTGAAAAATCAACAAAAATCTAAAATGTATCTACATTGTCTACATTAACGATCTTTTCGTTTACTTTTTTACCGACTTCACAAAAAGAAGGAGGTACTATGTTCGGCTGTTTGTATGTTTTTTTTTTGTGGGGTAGGTATAACTAAAAAGTGATAAATAAAAACTTTTTTACAAAAAAAAAAACAACCGACTTCAAAAAAAAAAAAACACTACAAAGTGATAAATAACTTTATTTTCGGAAGTCGATGTCAAAAAACGAAAATGCGAAACCAACGACACCGACTTCCGAAATTAAAGTTATTTATCACTTTGTAGTGTTTTTTTTTTTGAAGTCGGTTGTGTTTGACATTGATTGTTGCTGAGATGAAATTGCAACTAGATTTGAACGTTTTTAATTACGGGAATGGGCCATCAGATGAGGCTTTCAAATTATTTATTACTATCTGCGCCCCGCGGTTTCACCCGCGTAAATGTCGATCCCGTGGGAATATCGGGATAAAAACTATCCTATGTCCTTTTCCGGGACCCAAATATACCATAATATACCAAATTTCATCTAAATCGGTTCAGTGGTTTAGGCGTGAAGAAGTAACAAACATATAAACACATACACACACACACTCACAAACTTTCGCCTTTATAATATTAGTGTGATTTATCTATTGAATATTTGATAAAGCTTTTAACATTACAGGATACATCAGCAGTCCGACTCAAAATCTCCGGTAACTCCACTCGCCGCGCTCGCTGGGACGCGCGTCTCGGCTACCATGGCAACGCCGCGATCTTGTCGCAACTGTCATCTGTCAAACCAGGTGGCGGGAAAGTGTCGAAACTGCGTGTTTTTGTTACTAGAGTGTATCCCGCTTTGTATGTTGAGAAGTTTGAAGATGGGAGTACAGGTGAGTCTTCCTAAATAAATTATGAAAAGACTAGCTGCGCCCTGCGGTTTCACCCGAGTAAATGTCGATCCCGTGGAAATATCGGGATAAAAATTAGCCTATATGTTAATCCAGGATGTCAGCTACCTCCATGCAAAATTTTATCAAAATTGGTCCAGCCGTTTGAGCGTGAAGAAGTAACAAACATATAAACATACACACACACACACACACTCACAAACTTTGGCCTTTATAATATTATATACTGTGATTATTAAGTGTGATTATAGTAATGTCCTCCAGCTAGATGGACGGACGACCTAAAGAAGGTGGCTGGGGTAGACTGGATGCGGAAGGCGGAGGACAGGGTGCTGTGGCGCAGTCTGGGAGAGGCCTATGTCCAGCAGTGGACTGCGATAGGCTGAGTTGAATGATAGTATATTTAGTACTAGCTGCGCCCCGCGGTTTCGCCCGCATAAGTCTCGATTCCGTGGGAAATCGGGATAAAAAGTATCCTATGTCCTTTCCCAGGACTCAAGCTATCCCTATACCAAATTTCATCTAAATCGGTTCAGCGGTTTAGGCGTGGAAGGGTAACATACAGACAGACAGACAGAGTTACTTTCGAATTTATAATATTAGTATGGATATACATAGTATGGATTCTTTTTCAGTGACACGTTCAGAGCGCCTGGAACTCCTACATCAAATGAAGAGCGAGGCTGAGAGACAGGCGATCATGGAGAAGATCTACGAAGAAGTGGAGAAAGAGTTCTCTGATGACGTAAGTAGGAGTTTCTCTTAATTTTCCATTTGCTATAGTGATTGGGAGAGAGTGGCATAATTTTTCTAAGGCTAAATTTTCTATCGGCCGAATAGTTGAAATAAAAAAAAAAACTTAAAAAAATAAAATTAATTAATATGTATGTAATATAATTTAATTACAAATATATTGTGGCTAAGTAATATCAGCCGCACGGGTCGATCGATCGGGGTAAGCTACGCTTGCCACGGATGGTCTGTGGATGGGTGACCATCTTTACATATCAAGACCCCTCCGTGCCCCGGAAAGCACGTTAAGCCGTTAGTCCCGGCTGTTATTCGTGGATCTTTGACCGTCGTTACGGGTCGTCAGAAGCTCGAAAATCTGACAACCAGTCGATTCAGCGGCTTAGGCGTGAAAAGGTAACATACAGACAGAGTTACTTTCGAATTTATAATATTAGTATGGATAGTATGGATTCAAATTTATTTGACCGTATTGCTTCATGTTTCAGGAGTCACAAGACTCCGAAGGTCTCACAGACTTCACAAACACGAGAACTTGTCTGGATAGCGGCTCGCAAATAGCTAAAGTTATGAAGAGAAGCAAGGATCCTGCTGAATTCAGAGTGAGTTTAATTTGCATCATCATCATCATTTCACCCGAAAGACGTCCACTGCTGGACATAGGCCTCCCGCAAGCACCTCCACTTCGACCGGTTTTGTGCTTCTCGCATCCAAAGAGATCCTGCATCCTTCACAAGGTCATCGGTCCACCTTGTGGGAGGCCTTCCAACGCTACGTCTTCCGGTACGCGGTCGCAACTCCAGAACCTTTCGGCCCCATCGGCCATCTGTTCTGCGATCAATGTGCCCTGCCCACTGCCACAATTTGCATATATTATTTTATTTCTGTAAGTAGGTTAGCACAAACACTTTTGCATGTCAATCATATTTTTTACAACTAGATGAGGTCGGCGTTTCATATCTGACTACTCTGAGAAGAAAGGCCGCAACAAACTCACAGGTCACAGTCTCCATAATCTTGGTCAAATTATGTGAAGACCTGAAATGGATTTCAACGTTGAAATAGTTTGTTGCCAACGATATTACGACGACATTATTTCAACATTATTTCATAATTTTTTGACGATATTATTTAAATGTTAAAATTCCTTTTAAAGTTTCGTCCTTATTCACCCCTGCATCCCTATTCACCCCGTTTGACGGTACAGCCCGATTAAAACTTTACGACAGCTCTGAAGCGCGCTATTCACTGCGCAGTACCGCATCCCTCACCCCCGCTAACAGGTTAATATCTTACTGCCGTTGGTCCTACGCCTGATCTCTCTCCGGTGGTGTCGAATTGCCGTCCTATCGGACTATGAGAGTGAGGGAAGAGGGAGTGCACCTGTGTCTGCGCACACACTTGTGCACTATAATATCTCCCGCGCCGAAGGCTAGTCACCGTTGAGATTGGCCGCCGTGGCTGAAATACGGTCTGGAGTACTTTATTTATTTATTAGCTGCGCCCCGCAGTTTCACCCGCGTAAATGTCGATCCCGTGGGAATATCGGGATAAAAAGTAGCCTATATGTTAATCCAGGGTGTCAGCTACCTCCATACAAAATTTTATCCAAATTGGTCCTGCCGTTTGAGCGTGAAGAAGTAACAAACATATAAACACACACACACATACACAAACTTTCGCCTTTATAATATTAGTGTGATGGTACTGCGCAGCGACCTGCCTCACGCTCCGAGCCACCGTAAAGTTTGAATCGGGCTGTACTTACTTAAGACTTTTTTGCAGGCTGGCCTAACCTCATCTCAAACACGACTCCTAGAGTCCCACACCACCAAACATCGCGAACATCTTCTGCAGAACATTCAACAGAAGATTATACAGAAGATAGAGACAGCAGGAGTTTGTGTTAATAGGAATGTTGTGACGCTGCTGAAGATAAGAGTCGCCGGCGTTAACGAAAGGGGAGAGGTTACTAAAGGTAGGAGACGTTGAGTTTTTAGCGGTATCTGCAACGCCACATGCGAACAACGCGTCCTACTGACGTCACGCAAAATCCTGCATCTCGCAAGCAGAGTTTACCGCGCAACACTGGCGTAACTATACCGTTTGGGGCCCGTGGCAAATTCAAGGCATGGGGCCCTCCCTCAATGAAAAAAGAAGCTAAACCATCGTTATATTTTTTTATTTTTTTTATAGCACTTCTCCCACGACTTCTTCCGCGTACATTTCATATTTTCCTTTACAAAATTTAACACCTGACTGCTTCTGTCCTTATGTTAGGATCTTTCTGTGCTCAAGGCCTTCTCAAGGACCGGGGGCTCGTGGCATTTTGCCCCAATGCCACCCTATAGTTACACCACTGCCGCGCAACTAGCATATTATATACAACGGCCCGACATGAATCATCGGGCAGTTGCCCGCCGGACACAACACCCGTCTGGTCGGAGGATCCTCCCTTTTCTATGGAGGATGAGTGAACTTTCTTTTCAACGGAGAATAAGGAACTTTCCACCCTGTTCCTCATAACTCATCATCTGCCTAGCCTTTTCCCAACTATGTTGGGGTCGGCTTCCAGCACCTGAATACCAGGATTTTACATGGAACGACTGCATATCTGACCTCCACAACCCAGTTACTGGGTAACGAACCCCTTAGTAAGACTGGTTGTCAGACTTTCGGGCTTCTGACTACCCGTAACGACTGTCAGAGATCCGCGAATGACAGCCGGGACCAACGGCTTAACGTGCTTTCCGAGGCACGGAGGACCCTGTTCCTCATCACTCTATATCCTAATTGAAAATCACGATGACAAAACTGCCAGACACATGGATTGAACTCAAGGCCCCATGTTCAGCATTCGCCTTTCCGATTACTACACAGTACTCACTAAATTCTTTTAATATTTTTTCAGGTTTGATGTCAATATGGAAGCCGCCGGAAGCAGTTCTGGAAATAATCAAAGAGGGCGCTTGGATCGATGTGATGAATGTAGTTCCTACTGCTGTCAGGTAAATATTAGAGTACTAGCTGCTGCCCGCGATTTCGTCCGCGTGAAGTCCTATCCTAACTAATACATAGTATAAATGCGAAAGTAAGTTTGTTTCTTTGTTTGTTTGTTACCTTTTCACGCCTAAACCACTGAACCGATAGTCCTGAAATTTTGCATATACGTTGTCAGGTGTACAGAAACGGACATAAGATACCTTTCATTACGAAAAAAAGTTCTGTTCCCGAGGAAAACAATAATACACGTGGTGCTATCTATTATCATAATAACGTTACGTGTTGTGTGTGAAAGTACAGACGCCAGCCAGCACATCAAACTACCCAAAACTGTCAATTTTTCCCAATCAACTTTGAACCTTATGCTTTAGCGATAAAGTTGAAAATCTATTAACCTTTTGAACGCCAGAGTATAAACGTATCGCCGTACCCCTAACGCCAGGCCACTTACAAAACAACACACACACACACACACACTTAAAACAACAAATTTCTCGATATTGGTGGTTTATTTTTTTATACTAGTTTCATGCAATACAATATAGACGGAAGCTTAAACTTTTAAATTATATAAATTAAAACACACAAAAGTAATGATTAAATTGTTATTTCATAATATGGTGCGACCCGTGCGACGTGTATTTTGTCATATATTTGTGACGTTGGCGTTCAGGGTAAGATTTCGTTTGTCACATATATGTGACAATGGCGTTCAAAAGGTTAAAGATTGGACAGATTGTAGTAGCTTGATGTGCTGGCGTCTGTACACAGCAACAGTTTGTTTTAATGTTACCACCTATAAAAAAATATTTATTACTTTCAGGTACTCCGAAATCCAGATATCAGCAGGCAGACAGTCAGTATTTAACACCTCAAAACACAAAGAACCAGAAAAAATCAAACCTTACACAAATCTTCTAAAACGTAACTGTTATACCATAAAAGATCTCTCCCACAACCCATCAATGGCGACCGATTATAACGAAATCGATACTGTAGGCTTCATATTCCTAATCGATCCATCGATTCCAGAATTCGATTCGACTAAACAACCGTTCCAAAATGTTTTTCTCGCCGACGCTGATAAAAATATGATTTGTATCAATTTTTGGGGTGGCTTAAAAAAGTTTGGTTATCAAAATGTTTTAGATACTGGCCAGATAGTATATTGTGCGAATTTGCAGAAACGAGCTGGCAACACTAGGAAAAGTATACCGCAGTATAGAATGACAGAGTTCTCGTATTTTACGAAAACACCTAAGAATGAAAATGCTAGAATTTTTGTAGATGATTTGAGTAAGAAGTTTCTGAGTTTGGATAGGCGAAAATTCTGTGAAGACTGTGTTGTATTGAAAAATAATTATGCTGTTATAAAACTTAATAATGAAAACATTTCTCCTTATAGATTTAATACTAGTGACTTTAATATTTCCAAACATAAAATGTTCATAGATTCGCCTTTAACAAGACCGAATAAACCAGATGACAATTTTAACCTTACGGGTTTAGATTTTGAGTCAACTTTCAAACAAACAGACACGCAGAATTTGTCCGAAGAAGTATTGCAAAGGAAGAGAAAAGTCAACGAAAAAATAGCCAGATTAAAAATGTATGGAGAACCTCCTCCTTTATCAACTATTCATATAATAAATAGATCGAAAAACGCTTCCAATTCTTATAAAAGTCCTCTAAATTCTAACAACAATAATCCAAAAATTATACCCGAAAAATCGAAAAGCGAAAGTGCAAATTCAAAATCTGACAGTTCTTTTAATGTTGCCAGTGTAGAAGAAACTCCCGAAAAGTGTGGAAATTTAAATGATTCTGATGTGGTATGTAGTCCGGTACTTATGAATAGGACGTATGTGAAAATTGTGAATCCTGTGAAAATTAACTTTGATGTGAAAGACAATAATGATAGTAATTTTGATCATTTTGCTGAAGAATTCGATGGCAGTCCGCCTTTAAGCTTAGATTAGGTCTACAGTCGAGAATTTGAACACGTTGTATTAAATTCTTCCAAGCTATAGCGTTTTGCTGTCTTCTACTGGTAGCTTAATTATAATTATAAAGTGCCTTTTGATCTTACCGTTGGAAATAATTAAGGGTAAACCTATGAATCCCTACTTCACCCGCACTCCATTAGGGTGGTGCATGCACGGGTGCATGCGCAACAAGCCTGCTGTCGATCATGACATTAAGCTGTATTTGTTAAAAATATATTTTTTTATATTTTCTGTAACTATATAAATAATGTATACAAATAAATAAAATTGAACAGCTTTTAAATAAATGTGTTTTATAGTATACAACGGTACTTATGGCAAAAATCAATTTATGAAATGTTTGTCTGTCTGTTTGTTCCGGCTAATCTCCGAAACGGCTGGACCAATTTTGACGGAACTTTCACTGGCAGATAGTTGATGTGACAAGGAGTAATTTGGGCTACTTTTATTTTAGAAAAATAATTAGGGATCCGCGCAAAAAATAAAACTATGTAATCGAATTTGAACACGCGAACGAAGTCGTCAAAATTGGTCCAGACGTTTCGGAGATTTGCCGGAACAAACAGACACACAGACTAGACTAGATTTAGTAGCAAGCTGTTTTTTTTTTAAATGATGCCCCGACATTTCGATTTTATTTATTTGTGTAGATTTTTTAAAAACCCTAATAACAGTATTTTAATATTTAAACAGTAGCACTAGTAAGATTGCGATCTTCCTTGCCATTGAATCCTCTAAAACCTGTAAATATTTGTGTGGCCTTATAATACTTGTACAGCGCGACACAAACTTTATGGCGTCTCAGAATACGAGGCGTCGCTGCGCAGTAACAAATTCACGTGTCACTTCAAAGCTACCATAAAGTTTGACGCTTGATACTATAACCGTTGGAGAAGTTTATGTGATTAAATAATTTTAAGAACAATCATTATGACCGAAAAACTAGTTTTCATAAAAAAAAAAACTTATACTTAAGCTGTTAAATTTTTTCTGATGTTTTACTTATCCAATAATTCTGTGATAGTACGAGAGGGTGCCATTATTGTTAAATAGATGTATAACATTGTAAATATGTAAATTGTTGATTAAAAACCATTTTTATTATTATATAAAATTCTGTTTGATTTTTAGACATCGTTTATCCATTACTGTGTAGCATTTTTTATAAAATTACTAGCTGCGCCCCGCGGGTTCACCCGCATAGGTGTCGATCCCGTGGGAATATCGGGATAAAAAGTGTCCTAAGTGTTAATCCTGGTTTTAAACTATCTGTGTGCCAAATTTCATCCAAATCCGTTCAGCCGTTTGTGCATGAAGAAGTAACAAACATACAAACACACTCAAAAACTTTCGTCTTTGTAATATTAACTAGCTATTCTGTGGTAGGGGCTAGGCAGACATTATAGGAGGGCCGCCTGCTACAATTCTTACATAGGTAACTACTCCTTTTGCTTCGTTTATTATCAAAAAAATATTCAGTCAAAATATTTTATTTCACATAAACCTACATGGGGATTTAACACTTGAGACATATAGAATCAAAGGCAGCTAAGCGCCACACTTTCAAAAAATTAACTAAGTATGGAGAATAAACTCAGAGAGTATGAAAACCCCTGACTCTTAAATTAGAAAAATGTTTTTGTCGGTTCCTGAAAATTTGACATGGAGGCACTTAGCTACCTTTGATTCTATATGCCTCACTTATGAAACGTCGACGTCAATTAGTCGTTTCCTATGGAGAAGGGCCGACAAGAAACGCCACGGTTAATCTTAAAGATAATTGGCTTTTACAATGTTTTCAAATTACAGTAGGTATGGGAGGACAGCGTAGGCTTGTCAACAAGTACCAGGTAGTTGATAAAATAAAAAATGGTCTACAGATCTAAAGTCCACAACAGGCCTACAAAGTCCTCAAATTTACAAAATAAGAATCTATCAAAAGGACGTATTATAATAAAAACCTACTAAAACCAAGTGATATGATTGCCATTACAACCACTAATAAAAACGATACCTATTTAATTATTTATCTTGATTAACCATTCATGAAAGTAATTAATAATGAAGGCTGCGAAGGAAAAAATATAAGAAGCAGCGTAAAAAAAAACATTCAAATTATTTTGACACAACCTAATTTGTAGATACTCCAGATTCAATTTGCCCCTGGCGGCGACCGACCTAAAAGGTTGCATGCTCTTTGGACCGAACGCACAGTGGTGGATCCGGCGCGTACCAGGCGATCGCTTGCCAGGCAAAATACGCCGGTACTTGTAAAAGCTAACATACATGGCTATACACTTCGCCTCTGGGTACCCGATAACCGGGACGTATGGAAAGGCACTTAAAATTAATAATAGTTAATTTATTATAATTTATAATAGTAGTTAACGGGGACCAGTAGTAGCGGCTCCGACTTACGAGTTGTAGGTCTTGGGTTCGAGCCCAGACAGGAGGCGCTTTACTTTGTGTAAATCATTTCACCACCACTGCTCTCAAAACGATGAAGGAAAACATCGTGAGGAAACCGGCATGTTCTAGTTCTAGAAACGAAAATTCGAAAAAATGTGACATCTACCAATCCTCACTGGGCCTGCGTGGTGAATTACGGCCCACTCCCTCTCACTGAGAGAAGCCCTATGTCCCAGCAGTGGAAACATTATACGCTAAGGTTAGAAACATACTTTAGGAACTGGCGAAATAAAGATTAACGTATGGGATTTACAGGACGCCCTAGAAAGACGTAATAGTGACCTTAGTGATGATGATCTTCGGAAAGGTCAGGTGCGCAGGACCGTACCCGTCACCGGCGTGCATAACCAGATGAACTAACCGAAGCGAAAGGAGTAGGTAAGGATCGTAGCATTTGGCGTTCTGTAATTTCTGCGTACCCCCATTGGACGGAGGCGTGATTTATGTGTCTGTAAGTATAAATTAAAAAGTATTCGTGTTTTTTTGTAAACAACAGAGCCCATTGTTGCACTTCAAACGTTTTGCAGCTCAATTCAAAGCATTGCGAAATACGTACTCTCCTCAATTGGGTAAAATAAACTGGCAATTTAATCGACTTGTTTCCAGTCCCATTGTAATTTATAAACTGACCACCCTAGCTGTCACTTCAAGGTGACCTTCAAAGCGAGCAAGTTTGACGTTTTGTAACCTACAAAAATTATTTTCATTTGAATTCCCTACCCGCGCAGACATGCACTATGCGGTAAAATCGTCGTAAATACCTTCGTCAATCAAGGAATTGTGAAAAAGTATCATAAAAACAAGTTTTTATTGTGATTTTAAGTGATAAAAGTGCCTATTCCAGCTTCCGGCGTATCGCACCAACTTTTTTTTTAATCGGTAAGTATTTATTACTTTTTTATTTTCTTACACGTCGTTTCATACATCTGATCGGTATTCGGCGTGGTTAAAAATAGTTTCTTTTTAACTACTGCGTCTGTCGTAAACACGCAGATAAGAATGAATAAATTATTTGAATATTTAATTTTACATTCGGCGTCAATTATTTACTCGGACGAAAATTACGTCGCAAACTTGCGTTTGGAATTAAAATTCGATCATTTGGGCCGTAAATAAGGCTCCAGAGAATAGGAACAGTATCCGACACGTAAATTATTCAAGAATAAAAAAGAAATTGCCTATGTTTTGTTTTCAAAACAATTGAATGTAGCTTTAATTTAATTACGAAATGACATTTGATATCATTAAAGTAGCTTAATTTCAGCATAAAAAATATTGGCAAAAAAAGTAGAGGTAGATCAATGAAACTACAGATCGATTGTATGAAAGATGACATAGTTAGAAAGAGGGTGAATATTGAGAGGATGACTGGTAAAAATCTAACTATGTCTACCCAAAATAAGTTTGGATTTACCAATGAATACTTTGGTCCATATAACAGAACCTCACACAAGACTCAAGCATTACTTAAAACTAATTTCAACCCATCAAATGGCTTAAACTACTATTGAATTCAAAATCAAAATATTTTATTTTACATACACCTACATGGGAACTTATGAACGTCAGAAGTTAAGTGTATGGTTCCGATTGGTTGTTTAACATAAGGGCTGGCAGGAAACTCCATGGTTACTCTTTTAAAATTCAAATTAATTTATTAAAACTTACACATAGTTCACATACAAGTATTAGCATGCAGTTCTAACCAAGAGAAAACTTAGACTGATTTAACAGCGGGAAAAAGTAATTGGCTTTTACAATTAAATTGATTACTAGCTTCTGCCCCCAGCTCTATCTGCGTGGAAGCCAACTATACCATAAAATATATCCTACTAGCAGCGCCCCGCGGTTTCACCCGCATAAGTTTCGATCCAGTGGTAATATCGAGATAAAAACTATCACATGTCCTTTCCCGTGACTCAAACTATCTCTATACCAAATTTCATCTAAATCGGTTCAGCGGTTTAGGCGTAAATAAAAGACACAATATGGGCATGCCTTGTAAATCTTTGTGAGCAGAACTTTAATTCTTTTTTTTTTTAATAAAAGTAGCCTAAGTTCAGCTATCTGCCAGTGAAAGTACCGTCAAAATCGGTCCAGCCGTTTCGGAGATTAGCCGAAACAAACAGACAGACAGCCAAAAATTTAAAAAACAGTTTTTTTGTTATAACTGTTATAAATAATTTATATTCGACTTTCATATGCATTCAGTAAAAAGTAATTGTTATGTTGACTTTCAAAACGGACACTTCAATTTTGTTTAATTGAATACCTATTTATATTTTCCTTCTAAAAAAATGTTAGATGGAATTTTCAATGGGGTTTTAGTAGAGGTAAAAGGAAGCATTACTGCTTCCTTTAACTAACTTTAACTTTATTTCCATAGTATTTTTATGTTGTGATTACTCACAACATAAAAATACAATGGAAATAAAGTTTACGTAATGTATAAATACAAGTGAATACCTGTATTTATTTAATGTAACAATTATCGATGTGTAGCAGTGTGATTTATAGTAACTGTAAGAATATACTAATATAACAAAGATGAAGAGTTTTTGAACGCTCTAATCTCAGAAACCACCAGTCAGATTTGAAAAGATAATTTACAATACAAATTGACAATTAACATTTTAAAATTGTTGTTCAAGTGTTAAAGTGACTAGCTGCGCCCCGCGGTTTCACCCGCATAAGTTTCGATCCCGTAGGAATTTCGGGATAAAAAGTAGCCTATATGTTAATCCAGGGTGTCAGCTACCTCCATACAAAATTTTATCAAAATTGGTCCAGGCGTTTGAGCGTGATGAACTAACAAACATATAAAAACACGCACACTCACAATCTGTCGCCTTTATAATATTAGTGTGATAAGGGAAGATGAATAAAATACAAATTCATTATAATATTTAATTCGTCGTGTTAAATAATCTCCCGTGCATACGAGGGCTTATTATGCAAAATACCTACCTCATCATCATACTCAGCCTAAAATGTTCCCATTGCTGGGACACAGGCCTCCTCTCTGTGAGAGGGATTGGGCCGTAATCTACCACGCGGGTCCAGTGCGAGTTGGTAGATGTCACATGGCTTCGAATTTTTGGTTCTAGGACATGCCGGTTTCCTCACGATGTTTTCCTTCACCGATTTGAGAGCTGTGGTGATGATATAATTTACAACAAGTAAAGCGCCTGACTGGGTTCGAACCTACGACCTACAACTCGTAAGTTGCGGCCGTGACACTGGGCTACCACTGCTCAATGTTATACCTATCTTTTAAATATGAATTATTTTGAATATGAATATTTTTTTGTTTTTGAGGAGCTTGTGGCTAAGTTATAACAGCCGCACGGGTCGATTGATCAGGTTAAGTTACGCTTGCCGCGGTTAGTTTGTAGATGGGTGACCATCTTTACATACCAAGACCCCTCCGTGCTACGGAAAGCACGTTAAGCCGTTGGTCCCGGCTGTCATTCGTGGATCTTTGGCAGTCGTTACGGGTCGTCAGAAGCCCGAAAATCTGACAACCAGTCTTACCAAGGGATATCGTATTACCCACTTTCTGGGTTGTGGAGGTCAGATAGGCAGTCGCTCCATGTAAAATACTGGTATTCAGCTGCATCCGGTTAGACTGGAAGTCGACCCCAACATGTTTGGGAAAAGGCTACGCAGATGATTTTTGCCATCAAAATATACCTAAACATAATCGTGACTAGCTTCTGCCCGCGACTTCGTCCGCGTGAAATTTCACCCTCCCCCCATTCACCCTCTTAGGGGTGGAATTTCGAAAAACCCTTTCTTAGTGGACACCTACTCTTCACAAAGAACGCACCCTCCAAATTTCATGTCTCTAGGACCAGCAGTTTAGCCTGTGCGGTGATATAATATATGTCAGTCAGTCAGGACTTCGTATTTTATATAATCGTGATCACAGATTTCATTGAACTCAATATTCAAGTATAACGCGATAACTGTTGCATAATGAGTTCTTATCGGTCGAATAATGGACGGACACTAACGTATTGTTGATGTAATTCATTACTAATACTCCTGTGGCGGCATCTACATCGCCACATGCGAAATTGCGAACTGCGCATCATTCTGACGTCACGCAAAATCCTGCATCGCGCAAGCAGAGTTTACCGCGCAACCATAATATACAACGTTCCGACATCAATGGTCGGGCAGTTGCCATCCAGACACGATACCCGTCTGGTCGGAGGATCCTCGCTTTTCTATGGAGGATGAGTGAACTTTACACTCTGTTCAAGTCTGTTCCACATATCTCTATACTCCTATTGGACTATTAACGCCTGGTACTTTCGATTTTATTACGTTCATTAATCATCGACGTCAGACTGATCAGTCAGAACTCCTGAAGCTTTAATCTGACTAGGTACATACATAAAAGAATCACACCTTCTTCTCATGAGGGTATGCAGACACTACAGTCACCTGCTACGATCCTTATAATATACTTGTTTTGCTTCGTTTACGTTCATATGCGGAATAATTGCGTAACACGCTATCAGTAGCAATGGCTTCCATTTTGACAGTTCAATAACATTCATTGTGTTCTTTACGTTGTTGAGCAGACAAAATTTTCGAACATATGAAGCGATGGATTAGCAATATCTTTCAAAATGTCAGCGGGGTGAGGTACTGCGCAGCAAGTAGCGTACATTGGAGCCGCCATAAAGTTTGTATCGGGTTGTATACACCCTTCTGTCCATTCTTCCAAGACATATTTTTTTTTTTTTTTTATTTGAAATGGGCTTGCTCTTGACTCTAGCCTAGGTCAAAGGTGACAGAGACAAAGTCGACGATGGAGCGAGCTTACCCAGAAGAAGCCTGTTCACTCTCACTTTAAAGAGATTCGGGTTGTATGCGCTCGGAAAAACAGACGCAGGTAGAGAGTTCCACTCTTTTGCTGTGCGCATTATAAACGACATTTGCAAACGCTTAGTGCGAATTGGTGGAACAGCAACCAGGTAGGGATGGTAACTTGCAGTGCGCCTGGATGTCCGAAGGTAGAAGGGGGCCGGTGGAATGAGGTCGTGGAGTTCTTGGGCACACTCACCGAAGTACAGTCTGTAGAAGACCGACAGGCAGGCGTCGTTTTATGGCACGTCCAACCAATCAAATAATAATTGTCCTCATCTAAAAATAAAACAAATCAAGAAATATTGACCTACTGTTACCATGTCCTCTAATCTGTCATATCTCTAACTCTGCTAACCCCGTGGAGGAAGGACCTTGAAGATACCGCTAACAATAACAAACTCATGTCAACACGAATAATGATGTGTTTGCCTACCTACGACCGATTGTATAGCGCACTCGATTTTCAACTTTCGGTATGAAGCCTAGGGTTGAGAATCTAACGCAGCGCATTGCAGCGCGTCAAAAAAAAGCGTATTGGATTTTGAACTCTCGGCGGTAAGCGGTGCGTTGAAAATCCAGCGTTACGAGGGCTTTGACGTGACGTTTGTAAAGTAAGCTAGTGTGAGTGTAGCAGGGATGACGAACATTTTGACGTGAGCATGGCTATTTTAATTTGCAATAAAAAGTTTGAGTTTACGTGTGTAATCTTGGAGAGACATAATTGTTTGTTGCAAGCCGTGTGCCCGATGAGATTTCCCATCGCTAAAAATGACGAACTTTCGTATAAACTTTCATCCTTTTACTCCTTTAGGTGACGAATTTTCAAAAATCCTTCCTTAAAAAAAAGTGCTTCTTGACCAAGCGGCTTAGGCTGTGCTTTGTCTGGTGTATTGTAATATTCAACGTAACTCTCAGAAAACAATACGGCTCAGGCGCAAAACGTCTCTTTCGCAAAATGTCCCCTGGTCGTAAATTTAATACCAAAATTTTAACATCATAATTGCACTATAATTTTAATAAATGATTTTTTGTTTTGAAAATCAAAATTTTATTCTCAAGTCCCTGGCGCGACATTTTGCGTAAGAGACATTCTGCGAAAGAGACATTCTGCGAAAGAGACATTCTGCGAAAGAGACATTCTGCGAAAGAGACATTTTACGAAAGAGACATTCTGCGAAAGAGACGTTTTACGACCAGGGGACATTTTGCGAAAGAGACGTTTTGCGCCTGAGCCAACAATACACGTAAAGTCAAAGGCGATTGAAGATTTTTATACGGAGCCTGGCCTGGCCGCCTAATTGCGCGCCCGCATAATTTCTAACGTCACGTTGTGGACGTCTAGGGCATCACTATAACAAAAGAAAGTAAAATTAATGGAAATATATTATTATGAAGATGCTTTTAAAAGGCTTTAGTCCGTGACACACCTACCTGTCCAACATTTTGTTTTTTTTTTTTCATAATGGCGGCCACGCTTGATAACTATACAGGGTGGTCAAAAGTCGTGGATCAAACGAAATAGGGAGATGAAGGAGGTCATTTCCAACAAAAAATCTTTCTACAGCATGGTCATAATTCAATTGCCCTAAAAGTTATGAATATTTGTGTATACCGAGTTCTTGAACAATTAGACGAATTAAAAAAAAAGTGATATAAAACAATAAAACAAACGGTGTTGTATTACTACTAGATAATGTATCAGCACTACAAAGTTCTATTAGGGCTCTGAGTATCAAATTTCAAGAGCTATTTATTTTTTTCCAAACATTTTGTAACATTACCAAAAATTATTTCTCATTTTAAAAGTGTTGGAAATGACCTCCTTTATCCCCCTACTTCCTTTGATCCACGACTTTTGGACCACCCTGTATAAATCGATAGCTGACATAAATTCAAACAGAAAACATAATAGGACCAAACCTCGTGAAGCGTCAGGTTTCCGAGACAAAGTTGATCACATGGCATTCATATTTTTGAAGTGAAACTTCTTTACGCACGCTTGACTTGGGGAGTAAGCTGGCCAACGCGTGACATAAGCGTTACGAAAAGTGTGATCGGGCGAGGCGAACGGGAGTTGAGTGGGGGATATAAGCAAGAGAAAGCAGTGCGCGCGCACATTGTCTTTCCTCTTCCTCTGATAGCCAAATACGTTTGAAGTTTCACTTCAGTCGTGTGGTCATAAGCACACTCGGTTTTTTTTTGATCTTGCGTTCATCTTGTTGCAATGATGTTGGAAATAATCACTCTGAATGTTTAAAATATTTTTATCCATAATTTTTCACTTGCTTTTATTCCAAAAAATAAGGCCTTTGCCCAGGAGTGGGACAGCGCAGGCTAAAAAAAATAATAAAAAAAAAAATGATGTCAAGTGATCAACTTTGAATGACTTCAAACACCTTTGTTACGTCTAGTACTATTATATATTCTGTGCCTTTGTCTATGTTAATGCATAAAACAAATCATTGCTTAGATACCGTCATCATCAGGCGTGATCGGGGTCAAGAGCGGGCAAATTTAGCAAAAAAAAAAAAAAAACAACCCTGACACATTCCGCTTCGAATCGTAGATTTTCTCATAATAAAGATGTTTATTTCCTTTATCGCATGACGAATATAATATCTTTATTTCGCATAAAATATTGTGCATAAGAGGTTTTAAATACATATAAATAGTTTCATGCCGAAAACATTTTTTCGCGTGCCACCATACCACCATAGTTTATTACCCCTGCCAAACACATTCAAGATGACATGAACGTGTGAGTCGATAAGCATATAATAATCATTTTTATTGTTTAACAATATTAAGTAAAAAAAAGCGGCCAAGTGCGAGTCGGACTCGCGCACGAAGGGTTCCGTACCATTATATAAAAAAACGGCAAAAAAAAATCACGTTTGTTGTATGGGAGACCACTTAAATATTTATTTTGTTCTGTTTTTAGTATTTGTTGTTAAGTATAGCGGCAACAGAAATACATCGTCTGTGAAAATTTCAGCTGTCTAGCTATCACGGTTCATGAGATACAGCCTGGTGACAGACAGACAGACAGACGGACATTGGAGTCTTAGTAATAGGGTCCGTTTTTACCCTTTGGGTACGGAAACCTAAAAATCAGTAAAATTTTATCAGCTTATATCTTTAACGTAGTTTTCCGAGGCACGAAGATGAGTCTCGATGTGGTCACCCATCCACGTACCGACCGCGATGTTGTAGGTAGTAAAAAAGAAAGACGGGTTGCACTCCGGGAGTGCCGGCAGAAGTGAAAACTTGAATATTAACGTTGAAATAAATCAATTATTAATTGAATTAAATAACTCATTTTTTTTCACTGTTTCTGCGTCACTTTTTTCATTAATAGATGCACTTTGTTCAATTTCCATATTTTAAACACTATAATACAAGAATTTTACGAATACACAGCAGTGTAGGTGCTACACAGACAGTCGAGCCATCAGCTGTCCATCCATCCATCCATACACCCACACCCATCCATCCATCCATCCATCTATTGTCGTGTGTCACTTGGTTCACTTCGATTGGCGCCGCCGTAGTAGTCTCTCCTGACGGTCACGTGTCCTGACGCGAGTTTAACATTTTTTACCCATTACAAAAAAGTGTGCAACGCCGCTAAAGAAGTTTACACTTCAAAAATGTGGCAGCAGATACAGCACTAATGTTTTGATCGGTTGATCACCGCAAAATACGAGTAGTTTATCTAATACATTGGCCGCGTAATCTTGAACTTGTCGTGTTATTTGTGTTAGTATAATGATAAGATTACTGGTTGCTTACTATTTAAAATAATTAGGCAGACTGGTAGCTGTTGTTTTTGATACACTGCGCGTATGTACCCTCTTCTTCTTCGTGCCGCTGTCACGACTGTATTTTTACCCGACTACGGTGAAGCAAAAAGGAGGGTTATGATTTTGACCGGTATGTACTCGTATGTATACAGGTTGAAATTGAATACATGCGACAAATCGAAATGGGAGATTGTACTCATCATTATGAACAAATTTTGTCTACGGGACCAAACCTGAAATCGCGAAAAAAAAAATCAGCGGTTCCCTACATTTTGACGAGTTACGCAAACATAAATGCAGGGAACAGCTGATTTTTATTTTACGTTTTCAGGTTTGGTACTATAGTAAAAGTTGTCCATAATGATGCTACAACGCCACATGCGAACAACGCGTCATATTGTTACGCAAATCCTGCATCTCGCAAGCAGAGTTTACCACGCAACTAGCATGGATACAACAGCCCGACATGATTCATTGGACAGTTGCCCGCCAGACACAACACCCATCTGGTTGGAGGATCCTCCCTATTCTATAGAGCATGAGTGAACTTTACACCTTGTTCCTCATATTTCTACTTATAAGTCTGACACTCCCTTCTGCTCCACCCAGAGCGGGAGGGGTCATTTGATGATTTCCCATCCAAAAAAAGGGCCCTTTGGATCCGAGCAAAAAGAAAAAAGTCAGAATGAACGCTAAGCGAAGACGAAGTAATAGCGCAGGCAGGCAATGGGACGAGACTGGGATGGGGATGGGATGAGACGGGGTGGGTTGGGAGCCGAAATTTCAAGTAGACGTAGGTGCGAGCAGAAGCTAGTACACGATATACCTAAGTAAAAGTTGTGGATCAGATGCTAAGTTGTTCGAAAAAAGGGTTCTAAAGAAAGAAAGAATGAAAGAAAGAAAGAAAATATATTTATTTAGCACAGACTAAAAGACCTGACATACTCCAGATACGTCAGATAAAAAAAACCAAACAAAGATCAAATAAAAAGCGTAAAGTCCGATGTAAGTAATTAGCAGGAAAGTGTGCCTCACGGCTGCGCCAAAAAGGCCCAGTTCAGCAATAATGCCAGACAACTAGTGCCTGACGCTGGTTTTCAACTGGACCTGATGTGTGAGGTGACGGATGTAAATCAGTTCTAAATATACTTTTGAAACAACTCCGGCAGAATTGGTAGCTATTACTTCGATAGCAGACACTCCAACCTTTTTGCGAGATTTATCCAAAAACTCAAGTCATATCTTCGGCAAAACCTACTACCCCACCCTACCCTACCCTACTGTACCTATGTCTATTTCCTGTTTAGTATAATATTCTATCGCTTTTAAATTCAATTATTTTTCTTTAAGTACACTGTATTTTAATAATTGTTTGCTGCACCGGACGACGTCATTACGTCAGCGCCAGCTGTCGCTGAAAACCAGCGCTGGGGCTCTGTCCTGCATAGGGTCGCAGCATAATGCTGAGCGATAGCCGTTTTGCGTGGATGTGACGCATGTTTCCCCGTACCTTTTTATTATTTTTTTTGTGTTTTTGTTCTTTTTGCGTCATTTTCACCGCAAATAAACGTATTTTCTTTCTTTCTTTCAAAACAACCATTTTCTGCGTTTCAGTTTTCGCAAAGTCCTCAGTCCCCCACTGAGGTTATAGCATCCCCCATCAAGTTCCAATGATATTGTTTATGATTACATTCCTACACAAGATTAGATCTTTAACCTTATCTTGGCTGCAATACGACGTTATCACACGTTTTATTACTAGAATATCATTTAAATTGTACTGATAGTATAAATGCGCTTGTATTAAAGTCACTAGTCATGCTGTATCCACTGACAAAATTCGTAGGACCATAGCCAGCCGCATTGAGGGGGCGAAACTACAAGCTGACCAGTGGCCTGTATTGCATATAGGCATATAAGCAGTGCCTACCTCGATATATCATCATAAGCCTGTCAATTACATTTTAGTGTGTATGCCCCACAATTAAGAAACTCACTAAATTATCATACCTAACAAAAAACAAAATCTTCATACAAACACGCGCGGCAGTAGGCAGTCGCCAGACGGCCTACTCGGCTCCCGTACTATACGCACATTGTCATTGGTCTTTACTCGTTCAAGTTAATACGACAAAATTAAAAATACGTACGTCTCACGCGTAATACCTTGACATTCGACCTTCGCAATTTATCACCCTTAAGTAGGCATGCCTACTCAATTAACCGCACTTTTGACCTCACTTTTTTTTCTGATTTGTGACCGCGTTTGTCTAGAATAGACCCGGCCTAGTGCCTACCTATTCTGAAAACCAATGCACGCCACTGAAGCTGATTCACGTCACTGACCCAATACACAACTACTACGTCTCAGTGCCCCTGAGGCTGGAGACCCGTAATAGTTTTCTTGGGTGCGCGGACCCATCTAGTTCAGCCATTAAGGCGACTACACGACCTAAAGCGCGGTCACTGTCGGACTGCATAGAAAAGAAAGAGAAGCGCGATGACACAACCGTGGTAATTTATTGCAAATATGAAGCAATTATCTATTTACAAAAACTCTCAAACACCAAACAAATAAAAACCGTATACTAAAATTCGGGGAATTAAATTGTCTTTTAGATGGTGAAAGTTTTATGAAAATACACCCGATAGTGTTTGCGCGATTATCGTTTTTATGTCCGCGGTAGACATTACTTTACAAATTAAATACACTATGTTAAAAAAATATAATTGCAAATATTCACATATCAAATTACGAAGCAAATGGTCTAGTATAACATTTATTTTTTTCAAAGAAATCAGTCCGGTCGATTAGACGTGATGTTGAATTTAAAATCATTAGAAGTCGTATATCTGCGCCTTAATAACGCCTTCACAGCAAGATGGCGGGAGCTGTCTAAACCCCCTGACAAATTTATCGAGCCTGTAAGGACATGCCTTTGCTGATCCCCATTAAGACAGTCGTCGATGCAATAACATGTCACGTTTCGCAAGCAAAGCATTAATATTCTAGGAACTAAGTTATTTAAGTTAGCAATATGATTTGTGTGTTATAATTGGCAGTAATAAAAGGAACTTTGGAATGAGCAGTTGTTTCCTTCTGCCACCTCTCCTGGCAAGGTCGCCATGAAATATATTCATGAGGATAGGTGGCAGATGGAAACAACTGCTCATTCCAAAGTTCATTAAGAGCCTATACTACCTCAAATGGCTTAGCGTGATCCTCCGTTATGTCGAAAATACTGCACCATTAATTTTGAAATAAATATATGGTAAAGTTGAGGATTAATGCTAAGTCCTATGTTAGACGAAAACACGATTCCATAAAATATTCTCGATAGAAAAAAATCCAAAGTTACCTCTAACCCGAACTATAAACCGATGGTATTCAAAAAATACTTCTAATTACATCATGAAACTTTGCATACTAACTGAACTTACTTTAAAGCAGGTCTTATGTTATTTCTTTTTTTATAATTACCATTATTTTCACAGTAAAAAGCAAATACCTAAACTCTTGGCGCTGCCTGCCGCCCAGCACCGCACTCTGTCTCGCTCTCACTCAGTCCGCGAGCAGTATCGTATGAGCGAGATAAAGAGTGAAAAAAATTTTAGCTGAGGTAGTATAGGCTCTTAACTGTAAAACTTCCTTAACTAATCCCAAGTCTGACTTGTAATTATAATTTCGCGAATTATTTCCACACATTATCAATAATTATTAATTATTTATGTGTGTCTCTTATCAGTTTTTCATTGAGGCTCATTTTACTACAGCTTATGTCGCATAAATACGTTTTATCTTTGTATTTTTTTATCTCGTTACTACTATCAACTTGTGGATATCTGGCATATTTTAAAATTAAATTGTCACTATTTTATACGGGGAAGAAATCGGCATGTCCAGTGGTGCTATTCTGTAAAAATCTCACTGTGAAAACTTAGGTGAAGTGAGCTTCGTTCCACGACATGCTAGGGCACTCCCTAGCATGTCGTGGAACGAAGCTCACTATAGTATAGTGTCACTACACTATTGAAAGCTCAATTCAAACTCACTTCACCTAAGTATTCACGGTGGCATTTTTACAGAATAGGTCTGCAGGGACAAAAGTTCACAGACATGTGACATCCACCAACCAGCACTGCGTCCGCGTGGTGGATTACGGCCCACTCCCTCTCACATAGGGTTGCCTTCCGTCCGGATAAAATTTCCGAACATGTCCGGCTTTTTGGTCCCTCGTCAGGACTTTGTCCGGCGTCGTCATTTGTCCGGACTTTTGACATATGGTTATGAGGAATGTTTTTTCGAAAATAATAAAAGAAAAAACAAATAATGAATAATGAATGCTTACTGAAGAAAGAAAGACTAAAAAGTAAAATGTCTGGACTGTTTTGCAAACTTCGAAATGATAGACCTCTCACAGAAAGATTTATTCCGGTGTGCTAGTTCGTCTTCTGTTTTAATTTTTTTTTTTTTTTTTTTTTTAATTTTGGAAAACATGAAGGGTCTTACCACAGAATACTTAAAGTACTACGTACAGAAAGGCCACTCCCTTCCCCGCACTAACATCAGTTACCGCACCTCACCCCGCACTTCGGCGTATTCGTCGCAGTTCTTTAACAAGAGCGCTTGCAAACACAAACTTACCTCACGCACACATTCATACGTATACAAACGTCATTTTTTAATGTAGTAGTAGTAGTAGGTAATTATTGGTAATTAGGTATTTTGCGAGCGTTGCATGGAGTGTCCGGGGTGTGGTCTTACCACAAAAACTTAATCACTTGTTCAACGTGTGTCTAATGTCAGTGTTATGTCAAAATCCATATAATTATGTCGTGTTTAAAAGGTGTTTCGCCTCTAATAAACACTGTTTTGTGGTAGTAAGGTTAACGTTTATTTTCTCTTGACTGCACTTACCTGTCAAAAAGAGTAACCTAGGATAAAGTGGATAAGCCAGAGTTTAAGACAGAAGACGAACTAGCAGGGGATCGAGGAGGGGGGGGGGGGGGTGGAGGGGGGGCTCAAGGGGATCAGAGCCCTGATTCACAACCATACGTTAACGTTCTGCATCGTTCTCACATGTATAATTTTTAACATGAATGATGTAACCAAGACTTTGTAACCATATTATTTTGATCTAAAAGAGTGTCCATGGAGTTTCTTGCCCGTTCTTCTCCATAGGTACCTACGCTTTGGAATGGGCAACTAGCTTCATCTTTCTGACTGACCGACCCCTTGACAATTCAAAAGTGCCTGTAATTGGTTTAATTGAAATAAATGCTTTGAGTTTGAGTTTGAGTTTGATACGACAGGCTATCGTATCGAAAACCTGACATTTCGATAACCTGATTTGACTTGCCCTCAACAGCAAATAGCTGTTGGAAGAATAGCGGGCGTCTATTTGATTAAACTGACAAAATTTTCGGGTTTTGGACTTGTGAACAGCGTTTAGAAGACTCCCACGATAACAATGATTAATGTTCGATACGATACGGAAGCGTATCGAGTGTTTGTGAATAACTATGCAGACAGGAATAAATCGTAAAATCTTAATAAATTCACTCTTTATAATATAAAAACCCGACTAATGAAAAGGATGAAACAAGAAAGTACCTTCCCGTGGTCGCATGCCGCTGCTCTAAATAAGCTATGGTAGCATGCGACCACGGGAAGGTACTTTCTTGTTTCATCCTTTTCAGTAGTCGGGTTTTACTTTTTAAACCTATTTTTTATTTAATTATTTAGGCTTATTTCAGTAATATTTATATTTTTGAAATGTGCTAATTAAGCCCTTTTATTTGATACCCCACACAGCATGATAAACATTTTTTTTTTTAGGTCATGACTATTTCCGCTAGAGGGCGCCATATTCAATTTAGCCTATAACCAGCGGACGATCAAGACGCTTCTAATGATACCTCATTTGTCTAATTATGACTAGTAGTTTGGAAGTTATGAGGGAACAGATGAACATACATACATAGGATACATACATACATACCGGTCAAAATCATAACCCTCCTTTTTGCTTCGCCGTAGTCGGGTAAAAATAGAATGTCCTTTCACAAAGTCTCTTTCACATTATATTCTTCCTGTATGTGTTTATTCATCACAAAATATTACATGATACTAATATTATGCAAGTTCACAACGACACGTGTTTGGCTGTTGTCCAGTTGTCTTCGAACGGACTTCATTGTGACCGTCGCAGATCTATGTGGGTGTGGTCAAAAGTAGATTAGTGAGAAGGTCCGGTTGTTTTAGTCATTTGTACAGGGTGGCATGGGTCATCGCGACACGCAACCTGTCATCCTGGATTCAGTACATGAATCTGAACCACCATCATCTGCCTAGCCTTTTCCCAACTATGTTGGGGTCGGTTTCCAGTCTAACCGGATGCAGCTGAGTACCAGTATTTTACATGAAGCGACTGCCTATCTGACCTCCACAACCCAGTTACTGGGTAATACGGAGAAATGTCTTGACGCTGCGTGAGCATGCGTGATCCATTGCCACTCGTTCGATGTCCACCGCGCACAGCGATGGAAAGCAGTAGATGAAGTGATTTTTACTCCGTTGGTGTAATTGCCGTATGGCGTTCCAGTGTGAGGATAAATAAATAAATAGAGGTATGAGGAACAGGGTGTAAAGTTCACACATACTCCACAGAAAAGGGAGGATCCTCAGACCAGACGGGTGTTGTGTCTGGCGAGCAACTGCCCGATATTCATGTCGGGCCGTATCTATGCTAGTTGCGCGGTAAACTCTGCTTGCGAGATGCAGGATTTTGCGTAACGTCAATACCTATGACGTGTTGTTCGTATGTGGATACCGCTACAACTCATGCAGTTGTACTTCTGTAAATGCTTGTGATATGGTCTCGGAGGCACGTCTGTCTACGTCATAAGCTCAGTTCTGTGCCAATAACAATGTTTGTTGTAGAACGATGTCTTCCGGACACAAATAAACAGATTTTTCGTCGAGGACTGCGCAAATATTGACTGCGTTCCAGTGTATTTGTAGGTTGGAGTCCAGATTAAGCAGATGTGGCAAGACCTATCAGGACTTGATGAATGAGACACAATTAATGAAGTTTTGTTTGTGGCTCCAAGCTAAGCCAGATCTTTCGCTGGATTCGATTTTTTTTCCCTTTCGGTGGATTAAAAAGGGGAAGGAGAGACAATACTGTAGGTAGTCTCTGGTGTATAATGTTGATATTTAATTGGCCGCCCAGAACTCGTTCGTTTTAAAACAAATATTATATCATCCAATAACACAACATATTGTCATCTCAATCCCCATTTGTTATTCAAAAATCGTCTTAAACGGCGTCTGGTTATGTCAACTACGAGTCTTGCGCGCATACGTTTGCAATTTATTTAATGTGAGAAGAGCATACGTCAGTACTTACCTACCTACGTTAATTAGCATTTTAATGAGTTGAACGTGGTATGTGTCCGCACATTGTTGTTAAATTGAGTTTGTGACGGATCGAGGATTTTTCTTACGACACTGTTATCGTAAAGACGCATGTAAAAATATATCGTTTTTCGCTTGGGATGAGAGCGTATACGCTGACAAAATGCTGGAGTATTGTATTGGAAAATGGACTAAGGCGATTGGCGCACTGCACCGCATTACGCAGCGGGACGCAGATAACGTGCCCCCGCGCGTGATTTTTACATACAAATTCAATAAAAAACGCGCTTCCGTGCGGGGGAAGTTGGCTCCGTTTCACGCACTCCGCTGCGTAAAGGCGGAAACAGACTTATAACACACCACGTTACGCGACATCAATGAAGCTTACCCATTGGCCACATTTTTCATCTCGTTGAGCTATTTTCGTAATTTGGCCAATAAGTAAGTGTGGGATAGCGTCGGGTGTTACAAGTGTGCTGCGGCCTTAATGCGTTGCAGTGTGTCGATCGCCTAAATCACAACTTGGCGGATCACACACTAGAACGTGGCATGCTACGGGGCGCAGAAAACGGAGGTAATTTCTGGTAGCGTTTTTATTGAATTTGTATGTAAAAATCTCACGCGTGGGGCGTTATCTGCGCCCCGTCGCGTGGCGCGTCGTATTGTATGATCAGCCGAAGACCGAGTTCAAATTAGCGTGCAAGATATGATTCCCTGTGGCGTGTGTTCGAGCATGCTCGCGCACTATTTCACCCAAAACTTGGCAGCAAGGAACGGGGTCGAGTAGTTTGTTGCTCTGTCTGCGTTGAACCTAAGGAGTCAGTCAGTGGCGTGCATTGCATATAGGCATATAAGCAGTGCCTACCTCGATATATCAACATAAGCCTGTCAATTACATTTTAGTGTGTGTGCCCCACAATTAAGAAACTCACTAAATTATCATACCTAACAAAAAACAAAATCTTCATACAAACACGCGCGGCAGTAGGCAGTCGCCGGACGGCCTACTCGGCTTCCGTACTATTCGCACATTGTCATTGGTCTTTACCCGTTCAAGTTAATACGAAAAAATTAAAAATACGTACGTCTCACGCGTAATACCATGGACGTTCGACCTTCGCAGTTTATCACCCTTAAGTAGGCATGCCTACTCAAATAACCACACTTTTGACCTCACTTTTTTTTCTGATTAGTGACCAATGCACGCCACTGGGAGTCACTTAAGGCGCAACAAAAATCTAAAATGTTCATTGAACGGTCCTATTCTACTATGCACTTGTTCAGCCAAACTAAACTCTATTCTCTTCCCCGCAGGCCACAATGTCACGCGACAGATCATCGAAGCGGTTCTACAGGGCGGAGTCTACACATGATCTGCTCTCTTATATGGATAAGGGGCAGGCGGCCAGCGATGAGAACCGATGGACGTTTGAAACTGCTTGGGAGGTCGCTAACAAAGGTAAGATGCTGGACTGAGCATTTTGTAAAACGTTTATGAACACAGAGAGATAACGCAAGTATCACGAACTGTATGAAAACTAAGCGTGCCACTTTTTGACTACCTACTATGACGTCACAAGCTCGCGCTCTCTCGCTCACGCCCACCCAGCCAGCAGTACGCAGGACTGAGCGCGAAAGTGGCGGCTTATGATTTTCGATCGTAAACTGATGCGATTTTTGGCACGCGAAGTAGGTGCTCTTGCGTTATCTAGGTGTATGTCTATATCTGTGTTTATGAAGTATTTTCAATAATTATAAAATATTTTCAAACGATTTCTAGATCCTAGGATCTGTTAATATTTTGTTCTAAAATGCCCCTACATTTCGAACAAACGGCGCCTGTACCTGTAACCCAATCGTCTATTGTCTATGTCCAGCCAGTGTAAACTCCTTAGTCCTTGCAAATACTTGTATTACAAGTTCCTTGCTTTTTGTCTTAGAGTTACTAAGATGTGTCCTGAGTTGATGTGGGCCACGGTAATCTAGGTTGTTAGAACATTGTGGATAGTGAAATATTATAATAATAATAGTTTTTCCTAAGATAGCTTTTAGTTACTTCTGTTTCTTGCTTGTTTTATTTAGCCACTTCTTCTTCTTCTTAGCGTATCGATAGCAATCTAAATGTACTCGGCCCAGAATTCGGCTACTGGTTTGGCGCCATCACCAGCGTCCATCAGTTCCTGTAACGTGCAGCTGAAAGGACACGCAGGACACGATATTAAGTGTCTCATCGTTTGTGGAACAGCACCACATTTACATAAGGCGGAGTCGTCTATAAATCTCCATCTGAACAGGTTTTCCTTGCTTCGGCCAACCTGGGTCCGGAGTCTGTTTAAAGACTTCCAGTTTATCCAAGGTAACTCATGTCCAGGTGGGAGGTGTTCAGTGGGTGGAAAGAACGGTTAAAACCAGCCAAGTGCGTGTCGGACCACGCACAATGAACGGTTCCGTAGGGGAGACTGGGTACAGTTGAAACAATTTTGCTTTGAACGCTCGTAGCACAGCCATTTTGAAACATAACAAACAACAAAACACATAAAATGAGAGAATAGACTTTTGTCTTCAAATACATCTCAAAATTAGAGGCTCAACTGCCATATTTACTAGATAGGAAGAGTTTAATAAAATAATGTGCCACTGTTTCAACCGTACCCATACCAGGGGCGGTTGAAACAGCGATGGGGGTCAGTTGAAACATAAACAAATAAGTAATAAAAATCAATTTCTTTATTCATAATCAACAAGAAATAGTTAAATTCTAGTATGGCACCATTTCTATCAGTCTTAATAATTGTTTCGAACATAAAAAGAGCTCTTCTGCTCCGGTTTAAACTAACAAACTAACACTAACACTGCATTTCTATTTTTCTTGTATCGCAGAAGAGAAGAATGGTGAACTCCGTACATCTCTGCAGCTTTTCGTAAAGAAGTCCCTTTTTTGACTTCTACATACGCATTTTCGTATTGAGTTATATCACACTCGCCTCTTGAAGTTTTTTTGATACGTTGTCTGGGCATCTAGAACAAAAAAGCAACGGTTATCATTGTTTCAATCGTACCCACAATAATTGCTTCATCCGTCCCCATACCCCTCAACCGCTTATAAAACAAACATAGCGTCGAAACAAAACAACATAAACAAAAACGAATCACGGTTTTAGAACCTTCAAAATCTAACAATAAAACAGAAAATCACTCAAAATGCAAATGCTAATATCAACAAAGTAATTTGAAAAAGAAAACAATAGAAAATACTTACTTTTTGTCGAAAAAATATAATAGGGTCCCCTGGAAACGTACAGAGCGCGCGAAGTGCAACGCGTCACTGTGATTCATGTCCGGACTCTCCAGCCACGTCTCTTTCCCCTTGTACCCCTCACCACACCGCTAATAGTTTACGAGTTATTAGCGTTGGTTTAACCGTACCCTGCTGCAACCGTACCCAGTCTCCCCTAATTGGAATGAATTTATGCCAAGAACAAACTTAACATTGTAGTTGAAAATCTCGTTCTCCCATACATTGCAACTGTAAATTTAAGTCGGTCGACTATTACTCGTAAACTTGTAAAGCCCACTTAAGTGTGATAGTTTTCCTTTAAACTTCGTTATATAAGGTCCCATTAAAATAGGTGGACAAATTTTTAGAAATCATTTAGACCACCAAAATAAGGACGATGGTAAAAAAATATATAAGAAAAACGCATTAGATACTTTACAAGAAAAATAATCAGCTAACGAAAATACACTAATGTGCTGGCAATTTATTATTTTAGGTCAAAATAAAATCACTTTAATCACTGTTTTTTTTTGTTGGATAGCTTTGGTTAGACGTACTGAGTGCTGTGTTAAAATTTGTCCACCTATTTTAATGGGACCCTGTATATAGGTACTACTGCAGCGACATTTGAATTTCTAACTACAACCGTTTAGTTGGTAGAGGGGGGGGGGGTGACACTAGACTCTAACGAAAATTGGTACTTTAATGCTTGATAAGTTACGAACGGTTTACTTAATCAAAAAACGGTCTTCCCAAGCCCCTAATTTTACCACTTTTTCGGCGTCTTTAACGTGTATACTCATGCCAAATTACAACTTTCTAGTACCAATAGTATTTGAGCTAAACCGCGGACAGACAGACGGACATGCCGAAAATATAAGAAAGAAAGAAAGAAAAAAAAATACGTTTATTTGCGGTGAAAATGACGCAAAAAAGAACATAAACACAAAAAAAATAAAATAAAAAGGTAGGGGGAAACGTGCGTCACATCCACGCAAAACGACTCCTAAGGCCTAACGGCTTATAAGGGTTCCTTGTTGACTACGGAACCCTAATAATGGTGGTTAGGAAAAGCTAGCAATAGACTACAGCCTGCGTGCAACACAAATCAGTAAATTCGAGAGGATGCGCTAAGGTAGCTCGCGAAAATTGGGTGGAGTGGTGATGTTTTTTTACCATACTTACTCGTATCAAATTTTATAACGAACGCTTCAGGCCATCGAACTGAGTGAACTTACCTAATTTCTTGTATTTTTCTATTCCAGTTGGCGGCATCTACACTGTGATCAGATCCAAGGCTTATGTATCTACCGAGGAAATGGGAGACAACTACTGCTTGTTAGGTAAGGTATTAAAAATATATATACATATACAGGGTGTCCCTGGAAGTATGGATCAAATCGAATAGGGGCGTGGGCAAGTTCATTTCCAATCTTTTTAACCCTGAGAATGTCAGTGAATTTTTTTACGGTTCAAAAGTTATGACCGGTTTTAATTTTTTTTTTCAATCACTTCGCTTAGTGTTCAAAGAAATGAATCATAAAAAGATACTCTCAGGGCTATCTAAAAAAAAAAAAATTGATAGCCCTGATAGTTTTCACGAATTCGATCTTTCTTCTTTTTTTTTAGTATTTTTTTTAGTTTTTTTTTTTTTGATAAAACGTACACCTTAGGGACACCCTGTATATATACAGGGTGTCCCTGGAAGTATGGATCAAATCGAATAGGGACGTGGGCAAGGTCATTTCCAAACGTTTCCACGAATGACAACCGGGACCAACAGCATAACGTGCTTTCCGAGGCACGGAGGGGTCTCGGTATGTAAATGTGGTCACCCATCCACAGACCAAACATGGCACTAAATTAATGTTGCATTTACTTTTGACATGACATGACATTTAAAAGAGTGTCCATGGAGTTTCTTGCCCGTTCTTCTCCATAGTTACCTACGCTTTGGAATGGGCAACTAGCTTCATCTTTCTGACTGACCGACCCCTTGACAATTCAAAAGTGCCTGTAATTGGTTTAATTGAAAGAAATGGTTTGAGTTTGAGTCATGTCTTTTTAATAGGTACCAATTTTTTTTTATCAGGACCCTACAAGGAACAATGTGCTCGAACTGAAGTTGAGGAGGCCGACTTCCCTCCGAACTCGCCACTTACTACCGCCGTCAATATTATGAGGAGCCAGGGTTACAAGGTATGTTAAACGCAGTGGCGTGCATTGGTTTTCAGAATAGGTAGCAACTAGGCCGGGTCTAGTCTAGACAAACGCAGTCACTAATCAGAAACAAAAGTCAGGTCAATAGTTTGGTTATTTGAGTAGGCATGCCTACTCAAGGGTGATAAATTGCGAAGGTCGAACGTCATGGTATTACGCGTGAGACGTATGTATTTTTAATTTTGTCGTATTTACTTGAACGAGTAAAGACCAATGACAATGTGCGAATAGTACGGGAGCCGAGTAGGCCGTCCGGCGACTGCCTACTGCCGCGCGTGTTTGTATGAAGTTTTTGTTTTTTGTTAGGTATGATAATTTAGTGAGTTTCTTAATTGTGGGGCACACATACTAAAATGTAATTGACAGGCTTATGTTGATATATCGAGGTAGGCACTGCTTATATGCCTATATGCAATGCACGCCTCTGTTCAGAACAGATAGGCAGTCACTAGGCCGGCACCCTAACTGCGTAACACACTATTATTCTCAATTTGAATCATTTTGAAGCATATTTCTAATCCATTGCTCCATATGTTCGAAAAATCTGTCTGCTCCAAAACGCAAATAACGCAATGAATGTTGTTGAACTGTCAAATTGAAACCCATTGCAACCGATAACGTGTTACGCAATTACCCTGCTGGTCTAGGCAGATGCGGTCACTAATCAGAAACATAAAACAAAAGTAACAATTAACGCGAACGCAGATCAGTACATTTTATTTGGCAAAAAAAGAGAGTTGATAGAAAAATAGTTTATTCTACACAAATAAGTGTAATAACTTATTTCATCACCGCTGCTTTCAAAACGGTGAAGGAAAACATCGTGAGGAAACCGGCATGTCCTAGAACCAAAAATTCAAAGACATGTGACATCTACCAACTCGCACTGGGCCCGCGTGGTGGATTATTGCTCACTCCCTCTCGAAGAGAGGAGGCCTGTGTCCCAGCAGTGGGATCATTATAGGCTGACTATGTACAGACGCCAGCACATCAAGCTACCCGAAACTGTCAAATTTTCCCAATCAACTTTGAACCTTATGCTTTAGCAATAAAGTTGAAAATCTATTAAAGAAATTTGACAGATTGTAGTAGCTTGATGTGCTGGCGTCTGTATTCAAATAAGACGCACAATATTGAATAAACATAAAATACAGACACTAATATAAAGGAACCAAACCCTAGCCTAGTTAGCCTAGCGTTTTTATTTGGACCTGGACAAGGTACAGACGCCAGCACATCAACCTACCCGAAACTGTTACAATTTCTCAATCAACTTTGAACCTTATTCTTTAGTGATAAAGTTGAAAATCTATTAAAGAAATTTGACAGATTGTAGTAGGTTGATGTGCTGGCGTCTGTACATCGGCTACTAGTTATCCTGGATAGCAGACGAGGTCGCGGGCAGAAGCTAGTATTCTATAAAAAAAAAAAATTGTTTATTGTCACAAATCAGCAAATAGTTACAAACCTCCACCAAACTATTTTATGAGCTCTACTAATAAACTCTTCATTTCCAGGTCCACACCGGTACTTGGCTCGTTGACGGCAACCCTCAGATCATTCTGTTCGACATCGGCTCCGGCGCGTGGCAGCTGGACTCGTACAAGCAGGAGCTGTGGAGCACGTGTGGCATCGGCATACCGCATCTAGACGTGGAGGCGAACGACGCTGTGATCCTAGGGTTCATGGTGGCGCAGTTTGTTGGGGAGGTCAGTATTTTCATCATTCAAATTTTCCCCATTCAGAATTTTCCTCACCCAGAAATTTCCCCTTCAAGAATTTTGTCAATCCAAAGCTTTCGCTATCCAGAATTTTCGCCATACAAATTTTTTGTCATCCCGATACCGGGCATCCAAAACCATTTTCTATCCAGAATATAGCTACAATATCACGGTAAATTGCCACCTGGCTAGTCGGCGACCCACAGATAATTCTGTTCGACATCAACCAGAATTTAATCACAGTCAGGCTTAGAGTTCTGTGTCCTTTATTGTTAATTACTTTTCACTTCTCATGCTCTAAAAGTTCGTCTTTATGTTGTGCTTAGGCGTCATAAAATCACTTTTTATGTTCTAATGCATAAAGTATTTTTTTTCCAAGACTAAGGTAATCAGGCCCAACAGCCCACACGCACAATAAAACTTCGCGCAGATTAAAGTCGTGATTTATTTCATTTTCTTTAATTTATACCACTTCCGTGTTTTCTGTTGTTAATTTAATAAAATCGGATAATGTCATTTATTATTTAAAAACTCAAAGAAACGTTTGATGACTTGGCAGTATGAAGTACTTAAGTCGAATGACACATGTTGAAAATTAAAAAAAAAAAACTTTTAAAAAGTTTCGTGGCAGGAATTAGATATGCTTTGCATCATTTTTTATTAATTATGTACTGTATACTTTATGCCTGTTTCATTTTCTCGCAATCGAAGTGGAAAGCAGAGTGTATTACTCAGGCATAAACGAGCCATTTTACCCCTCGACTTAATTATCCACCCGAGCCGCCGTCTCGGCCTAAAATATCTTCTTTTATGCATTAGTTGTACAATCTACTCTTGCATACCTAGTATTGTATACAACTATACAATCAAGTATTTTCTAACCGAACAGACAGCCGTGCTGCTGGGGAGTTTGTTCCGCCACTTCTCCCCAACGAAAGCACTAGGACGTGGCGAAGGGCGGGCGTTTTGGGGGACTGTCTTTTGTAATTTTGACGTTCGAAAAGTGCTGATTCTCAGCCTAGTTTGAATAAATGACTTTTGATTTTGAGAGATCGTTGAGCGCAGATAGTGTGTAAAAGACCCTTAATTGTTCCCACTAGCACCACGGAACCGAACCATAGGTGGTACTTTGACTGGACTCGAGCGGCGGTTCGACTCCCAGCCACGGCGAATAATATGCTCAACTCTTTACATTGGTATATTATTCCGTTTATTTATCTTTGTACAGACGCCAGCACATCAACCTACTACAATCTGTCAAATTTCTTTAATAGATTTTCAACTTTATCACTAAAGCATAAGGTTCAAAGTTAATTGGGAAAATCTGACAGTTTCGGGTAGGTTGATGTGCTGGCGTCTGTACATATTCAATTACTTTTTTAAATATTTCTTTAAATATAAAAAATAAGTATAACGAAACGTTTAAAAATATAAAAAAAATAGTATTCCGCCGGTGTCGGGAGCAGGGTCCAAGCTGCCGGTGGTTAGGGCTCCACAGACAGGAACCTCTTCACAGTGCGAGCCGTATCGAGGAGTACTGCCTTCTGAATCAGGCCCTTAATCCAACCGCCTAACGAGAGCCTCTATAGATGTGATCGAGGCTTTCGGCCATAAGGCCATTGGCCGATACGACAATTGACAGTATATTATTTATGGTTACAGTTCCGCAAAGCAGCTGAAGGTTACAGCGACACTCCTCCACGCGTCGTCGCTCACTTCCACGAATGGCAGGCTGGTATCGGTCTTATTATGCTCAGGTAAATTATTATATATTTGGTACTGATGTCAGCTGAAGAACCGTTAAGTGGCGGCCTGTAATTTTTGGTACCGGTTCCAAGCCCTGCTTCAATATAACTCAGTCAGAATAATTGGGTTAGGGATAGTACTTATTTTTTAGGGTACCGTACCAAAATGGTAAAAAGGAACCTTTATAGTGCGACTCATTCTGTCTGTCTGTCCGTCTGTCACAGCTGGATGTCTCAAGAACTACTAATGCTATCAACTTGAAATTTAGTATAGTTTTAGATGACGTTTGCCCAACTATTTTGCAAATAATAATAATAAAAAAAATTTGCAACAGGGATTGTAAAGGGTTCTGAAAAAATCGAAGTGGGGCTACTAGGGCATGTGCTATACATGAAAGAGCGCAGTTTGCACATTCTCAAACAATTTTTCTTTTTTTTAGACCGCATAGTTTCTGACTTTTGAAGAAAAATGTAAAAAAAAATACCGTTCACCCCCTTATTTTCGAAGTTTGCAAAGAGAAAAATCTGAAATTATTCTATATGATAGAAGTTTATGTAAAGATTACAGCAAAAATAAAACGATGTCTCTAAATAGCACACTTTTTCAGAAATCATCAACAAAAGTTACATTAGTTCCTCTATCGGTCAAGGGATGGCGCTGACCTAAAACTGTAATATTCTACACCGCAGTGTTAAAATTCTATGACGAATGTAGGCCTCGCCGATGAAAATTTAAAAACATTATGATGGTACGGAACCCTCGGTGCGCGAGTCCGACTCGTTTAATATAACCACCAGCATTTGTTTTTCAGGACCCGCCACGTCGACGTCGCAACAGTATTCACGACCCACGCCACCCTTCTTGGGAGATATCTGTGTGCTGGCAACACTGATTTCTACAACAATTTGGATAAGGTAACACTATTGCAACCATTCAATCCTTATACTTTTTTTTCGAGAAATTGTCTTAAAGTATTTATAAGAAATTGCCATCTCGAATTAATCACCATCTTTAAAATATGATAGGTAACTTTTATTTCAGACTTAGACCTAGCGGAAAAAATTTTTGGGATGCATGAAGAAGCCTCCCCGTGTAGCGCAGTTTGTTCCACCAGTTACTCAACTGAACCGAGCGCTCGGCGCATCCTGGGCAGTCACACCCAACATCTTATTTGACTGGCCAATTCTTCCCTTGCGGTGGTAGGGCTAACGCCCGCCTGGTTTGCGACCACCCTCCCACCGGAGTTCGGCGTCAAGCAGCCTGCTGTGTTTCGTCGATGCGTGGGAGTTCCAGTGTCTTAGGCATCTTCTGGGCACGCTCGTTCGATCATAGACCTCATCCAACGCTTTCCATCAGGCGTGATCGAGGTCAAGAGCGGGCCCATTCAGCAATAAAAAAAAAAAAATAAAAAAAAAAATAATAATGTCAAAGAAGTATTAACCTTACCCTTTTTGAAATAAAGTCGAAAATAAATACTTAAACATTATATACCATACGCCACGAGAGCATTATAGAGAGGCACACGGTTTAAGCTTATTTATTTTCGACTTTATTGTATCGTTCGCAAAGTTGATATTTCTTTGGTAGCGAAAACAGCGCTTACTACTTCACAAACCTCTAGATCGAACTATTTTTTTCCGACTGCAGCAGGGTCTAAAAGTAGGGTAATGTTTTTAGATTAAACCAAGCTCCGCGACAGCATCAAAGCAAACACCCACTTGCGGTTAAACTTATTCACTCTCGACCTTATTTTAATATTGACAAGGTTGATATTGCATTTCATTCGAATAACAACTCTTCTTAAACAAAAAATTATATTGTTTTTAGTTTTAGGGTTCCGTACCTCAAAAGGAAAAAATGGAACCCTTATAGGATCACTTTTTTGTCAGTCTGTTTGTCTGTCAAGACCCTTTATCTCGAGAACGCGTGGAGGTATCGAGTTGAAATTAAAACCATATACTCAGATCTACAGTCCCTTGAAGCTTTGAAAAAGTCGAACTTCTAAGTTAACATAAAAAAAAGATACGGCCGTTTATTCCGCAAAAAACATATATTTCGAGACACAAGGGAATCAAAATTTATAGGGTACTTCCCGTTGACCTAGAATCATCGACATCACGGCGCTGCACTGGCGCGGCGGCGTGATGTGCGTGTACTAGGCGCACAGACACACTACAGATAATGGATAATGACCCTCGTAGTGCGGTGACACGTTTGTTATGATTTCAATTTAATAAACTATCGAAATAAAAAAATATTAAGCATTTTCAAAGTTACTGCTTTTGAGCTGAAATTTTGTACAGAGATTCTAGACCAGATACACTCTTCAACCCGTTTGTATTGATATACCCTTTCCGTAACACCCTGTATAATAATAATAAACATGAAATTCAACTCAACTCGCACTTGACCGGTTTCTTTTGTTAACAGTTCTCAGTAGATGAAGAAGCAGGCAAGAGACAGATCTATCACCGTTACTGTATGGAGCGGGCGGCCGCACACATGACGCATATTTTTACCACCGTTTCGGACATTACTGGTGAGTTTTAACTTAAGGCGGTACCCCGACCAAAATCGCGTTTTTCTTCGTTATTCAGAGGCTATTAACCCATTCGCTACGGAGATAAAAATTACGCTTATTAGCCAAGTGCGGGACGGTTTTCTTCGCGAACGCCGGGCGTCCTCCGCACCTCATTAGGATAATATGGAACGCCGATTTATTATATATTTGTATTTTAAAAAAATGTGCATATATTGCAAGTATAATTTTTTGTGACTTGTTTTTGCCAAGATAAAAGCAATTAAACAAAAAACGCCGAGGGGCGTATTTCGCACCTAAATATTAAATCAAAAAACGCCGAAAGGCGTCCGCAGTAGCGAATGGTTTAACTCAATAATTATGAGAAATAAACTACATCTGAAAGCACATTATTAATGTTCGGTATCCTATCATCACATTGCACGTTATTATTTGATTTTATATGTTACTAATACATTTAAAATCTCCTTTTAAAAAAGTGACTAGAATTATTGATTGCATGCATCTTTTGCTAGAGTTGACGTTCTATTAATTTGAGGATTTCACCAATGGATAGATAATTTAAAAATCTCAATAATACATGTTTTAATTTATTTAAAAAGATCGCTATTCTTATTTTATTAAAATAATTCCAAAAATTTTGCGAGTTTTATGATAAAGGGGCGTGCGCAGGGTGCGCTGCATCCCTTTTGTACGAGGAAGTCGTGTCGCTCTCTGTCTCTGTCGCGAATGCTCAAGGTTATTTGGTCGGGGTACCGCCTTAATATCATGCTACAGGCATGATTACGCGGTTTCAATCGCATAAGTTTCCCGTGGGAATATCGAGATAAAAACTATCTTATGTCCTTTCCCGGGACGCAAACTGTCTCTATGTTACCGACAATGTGCGTAAAGCAGTTAGAGTTCAGATTAACTAGTTAATCTGCAGATTATCTGAAGGCCAATTCTCGTAATTTAAAACGTTCAAAATCTAGTCGCAATCTCATCTCAGCGACAAACAAATGTCAAAAACTTGTCAAAATGTAGGGAAATTAGAGGTATTTTTGACAGATTGAGACTGAGATCAGACTGTGAACGTTCTTAAAATTACGAGAATTGCTCCCTTTAGTTGAGTCCGTTAAAGTGGAAAAAAAATTTTTCGCCTAGACCAAACCAGTTCTCCCTGCACGGGTTGCATGGTTGCGGTCGGCCGATTGGCGACATAGGATGCAAGAACGAGCGAATGAGAACTGGTTTAGCCTAGGCGAAACTGGTTCACCCTAAAACCGGGTTGGCCGGTAACATATTTCACACTTTAACGGATTGTACCCGGCAATTTGCAGATTACCTAGTTAATGCGCATATTAACGTATTCCGTATTCTAACGGTAACATCTATACCAAACACCTAAATCGGTTCGGCGGTTTAAGCGTGAAGAGGTAACAGGCAGACAGACACACTTTCGCCTTTATAATATTAGTATGGATTCTGTTTCTCCCCAGGATACGAAGCCGAACATCTCCTCAAACGCAAGGCAGACATCATAACTCCAAACGGACTGAACGTAAAGAAGTTCTCCGCGCTGCACGAGTTCCAGAACCTCCACGCGCTCGCCAAGGACAAAATCAATGAGTTCTCGAGAGGACATTTTTATGGGTAAGAAAATAATATGCCATTACTTTATAGGTGGTGGCCCAGTGGTATCGACCGCGACTTACGAGTTGTAGGTCGTAGGTTCGAACCCAGACAGGCGCTTTACTTTGTGTAAATTATTTCATCACCACTGCTCTCAAAACGGTGAAGGAAAACATCGTGAGGAAACCGGCATGTCCTAGAAACAAAAATTCAAAGACATGTGACATCTACCAACCCGCACTGGGCCCGCGTGGTAGATTACGGCCCACTCCCTCTCACAGAGAGGAGGCCTGTGTCCCAGCAGTGGGAACATTATAGGCTGATGATGCTGATGATGACTTTATAGGTATGCAGATATATTGGTACTCAGCTCAATCTGATGTCGATATTCGGTTCCCTACAAAATGGTTGAGCTGCATGGTGCTGATCCACGCGTCTTGTCCGTGAACGGGCGCCGTCGTCGTCGGTTGAGACTGGTCATCTCTTAACAGCCAAGGCTTATTTTTAATCTTATTTTTTGAATTGTTTCTTCATTTGTGTGTTTTTTTTTACATTGTTCTCACATATAGAAGCATACAAGAATACTCGTAATATACCCAGGATTTTGTAATATTCTTGATTTAAAAGAGTGTCCATGGAGTTTCTTGCCCGTTCTTCTCCATAGAGATCTTCGTTTTGGAATGGGCAACTAGCTTTAACTTTCTGACTAACTGACTGATTATTTAATTTTGACAATTCAAAAGTGCCTGTACATGGTTTAATTGAATTAAATGCTTTGAGTTTGAGTTTGACACCAGGAAGTACTCGAAAAATGGATAACAAGCAGAGTAACTGGAAACATCAGACGAATACGTATAGTGTTTATTGTATTTGTTGGTATATTGTCGGGGCTAGCTAACCTATGGCAAATAATTTAATTTAATGTTCTGTGTCCTGTAATGTTGATTACGGTAAACTGGGGTTACTTTGATCTATTTTGAACTTTAATTGACTGTAATTTTTGAATGTGTGGTTCTAAAAAAATTATAAAATAATGTAAGAATCGGTTTTTATAGTTCTCTCTGTAAAAGTACAAAAAAACAAAAAAATCAATTAGTTTTTCAGAAAAAAAAAAAAAAAACAAAGTGATAAAAGTTAAAATGATTCCGGGGTTACTTTGGAACCCCCCGTTTTTAACATAGAATCTGAAAGTAGCCCCAATAAATCATTTTATTTGGTAAAAATCGGTATTGATAAAAAACTTACCTTTTTTTGCATGAAACAACGTGTCATCACCAGCGCACCCGCAAAAAGGATTGTGACAGTTTACCAGTGTAGTCATCGGAAAAAAAAATTCTACCAAAAGTTGTTCCGTTTTACGCAATTTGCAATTTTATGTCGATAAGAAGTTTCTATCAAATTAACCCCGTGATTCAAAGTAACTCCGGTTTACGGTACTTTGCATACCTAGTATTGTATAAAATCAATTATTTTCTAACTGAACAGACAGTTGTACTGCTGGGGAGTTTGTTCCGCCACTTCTTCTCCCCAGCGAAAGCACTAGGAAGTGGTGAAGGGCGGGCGTTTTGGGGGACTGTCTTTTGTAATTTTGACGTTCGAAAAGTGCTGATTCTCAGCCTAGTTTGAATAAATGACTTTTGATTTTGAAGCAAGTTATGTTTAGCGCTAAACGCATTTAGTGATTAGTGGTCTGTACCACTAATCACTAAATGCGTTTAGCCTTAAACATAACAGAATTTGACAGATTGTAGTAGCTTCAAATTTCTGGCATCAATTTGTGGTAGCGTCAAATTTCTTTAATAGATTTTCAACTTTATCGCTAAAGCGATTAGGTTCAAAGTTGATTGGGAAAATTTGACAGTTTCGGGTAGCTTGTTGTGCTGGCGTCTGTGTAGTAAAACAAACTTAACCGATATTTTTGTTCCCAGCCACTTCAACTTCGACCTAGACAAGACGCTGTACTTCTTCATCGCTGGTCGTTACGAGTTCGGTAACAAGGGAGCCGACATATTCATTGAAGCGTTAGCGAGATTGAACCATTATTTGAAAGTAAATATTATTGTCTACTAGCTGCGCCCCGCGGTTTCACCCGCATAAGTGTTGATCCCGTGGGAATATCGGGATAAAAGGATAAAAAGTATCCTATGTGTTATTCTCATGTTTAAGCTATATTACTGTAAAGTTTCATCAAAATTCGTTCAGTAGTTTTTGCGTGAAAGAGTAACAAACATCAATCCATGCATCTGCACATATTTTCACGTTTATAAAATTAGTAGGATAGGATTTTATTTGATTTAGACCAGAAGCTCAATTCTCGTAATTTAAAATGTTCAAAATCTAGTCGCAGTCTCATCTCAGCGACAAACAAAGTTTTCAAAAACTTGTCAAAATGTAGGGAAATTAAAGGTATTTTTGACAGATTGAAACTGAGATCAGATTGTGAACGTTCTTAAAATTGACAGCATTTCAAACCTGACACGACCTTAAAACAAAAATACTATTTCTTTATTTTCGTATCCTGAGTTCAAATATATTTTTATTTTATTTTTTTATTTCTAAATTTCTGAGAAAAAAAATAAAAATCAAAAAACATGCGATGACGTCACATAAACGGCGGAATGAGGTAGTTACCTTTGCGCATTCCAATATCTTTGATTGAAAACATTATATCAAACAAGACATGTCAATGTCACCTAAGATGTGTAACTAGAAAACAACTAAAAAACTGAATTGAATTCAACAATATTTTTTCCTATCAACTCGACACGCTGCTTACTGTTAATATTATCAATTTTTTGATTGATATTTCGCCAATAAAATGGATCCCAATGAAAAATATACGCCAATGACGGAACCAAAACAACGACTGAGACAAGTGACATCTAACAGTTTTTTTGACGGGTCACAATAAAGCAAAGGTAATATCGCCATTCTACCGTCATCTGGCACTTACGTCTTTTTAGAATACACCGAATTTCAAAGTTAAAATTATGAATGAAAAGTACATAATTTCGAAAAACGAAAAAATATGGGTGCCCTAGATTTGAATTTACTTTTATATAACGTAATAATACATGCAGGTTAAAAATATGAAATGTTGTCAATTACGAGAATTGCCCTTCTGATCATGTTAAGGCCAAACTTGCAGAGTAAGCAAACTGAAGTGGCAGTGGCCATGTCTGTCGAAGGACAGATGGCCGGTGGAGCAGACGAGTCCTGGAGTGGAGACCGCGTATCGGCAAGCGTAGTTCCCACTACGCTAAATTTAGTTTAATTTGTGAACAAGGGAACCGACGCCAATATTTTCTTCGTAACCAATAGCCCAATTTCAACGTCATTTTTCTTCAGAAATCTTTATTTATTAACTCCTAGCCGTAAGCATTAATCTGTCGAGCTCCGCTAATGAGACACAGTTGATTTTCTATTGTTTCGTCGCTAATTGGCGACGCGCGGTGCTTGACCGGTTAATATTTAGCCCAAAAAATATCCAAAATCCCTTCTCTTCATTCCAGTCTTCAGGCTCCGACACAACTGTAGTGGCCTTCTTGATATTCCCCGCCAAGACGAACAACTTCAACGTGGAGAGCCTCCGCGGCCATGCCGTCACCAAAGCGTTGAGAGACACCATCAACGATATACAGCAGAAGATAGGCAAAAGAATGTACGACATCTGTCTGAGGTGAGTGTTGCCAGCTGCTGAAATTAGAACTATCATCATCTGCCTAGCCTGTTTGAACTGAAAACTTGTTTAGAAGCCTTTTTTTGAGATGAAAAAAAAAACATTTAATTCGCGCCACTGTTACCGTAACCGACACCGCTAATCGTCACATAAACAAAACACAAACAGAATACTTTGCCATCACTCACTGACATTATCCATACTAATATTATAAATTCGAAAGCCGTTTCAGAGATTAGCCGGAACAAACAGACAGACATACATTTTTTAAATATGTTAATTTGGTATATGTACCGTGTATACATCCTTATGCGTTTAGTAAAAAGCGGTTATTTTAATATTACAAACAGACACTCCAATTTTATTTATTTGTATAGATTTTCCTATACAGGGTGTCCCTGGAAGTATGGATCAAATCGAATAGGGACGTGGGCAAGGTCATTTCCAAACGTGTTAGCAAAAAAAAAATACTAAAAAAAATACAAAAAAAAAACTAAAAAAAATATACTAAAAAAAAAGAGAAGAAATATCGAAGTCGTGAAAACTATCAGGGCTATCAATTTTTTTTTTTAGATAGCCCTGATAGTATTTTGTTATGATTAATTTCTTTGAACACTAAGCGAAGTGATTGAAAAAAAAATTAAAATCGGTCATAACTTTTGAACCGTAAAAAAATTCACTGACGTTCTCAGGGTTAAAAAGTTTGGAAATGACCTTGCCCACGCCCCTATTCGATTTGATCCATACTTCCAGGGACACCCTGTATAGGTCGACCGCTTAACTGAGACGTTGACGTGATAGTTGTCACAAGTTGACGAATCACTGAGCTCTCGCATCCCGTCACCACACCCCTCCCGCACCGCGCTGCTACCTCAGGCAACGTCTCAGTTAAGCGGTCAGCCTATAGCAAAAATATGACATTTAACAAAATCTTTTGTTTTACAGTGGCCACCTGCCCGAGTCTTCCGACCTTATGCTAAAAGAAGAGACGGTGCGTCTAAAGAGGTGTATTTACAGTCTACAGAGAGACGGACTACCTCCCATCACCACTCACAATGTTGTAAGTACAAACTCTCTTTAACCTTTTAACCGCCGGACTTTATATCAGTGGTCGTGCTCCCAGCGCCCGACATAAAAAAAAAAAACGAAAAATAAATACCGATGAAACGAGCTGTGATGATGTAATAATAATACAGATTAAACGAGCTGTGTTATTTGGTCGTATATATACGACTCTGGCGGAATGGACACGAAAATATTTGTCGGATTAATCCGACGTAAGCGGTTAAAAGGTTAACCTTTTGAACGCCAGAGTATAAACGTATCGCCTGGCGTCAGGGGTACGGCGATACCCCTGACGCCAGACCACTTTAACAAAACAACACACACACACACTTAAAACAACAAATTTTTCGATATTGGTGGTTTATTTATATTAGTTTCATGCAATACAATATAGACGGAAGCTTAAACTTTTAAATTATATAAATAGAAACACACAAAAGTAATGATTAAATTGTTTATTTCATAATATGGTGCGACGTGTATTTTGTCATATATTTGTGACGTTGGCGTTCAGGGTAAGATTTCGTTTGTCACATATATGTGACAATGGCGTTCAAAAGGTTAATATTTGCGTGTAACAGTTCCATTTACAGTGGGCCTGGCATAAACGCACGCAGCAAACGTCATGTAAATTCCAATAATATTAAAATTAAAAACTAAAACCCGACTACTGAAAAGGATGAAACAAGAAAGTACCTTCCCGTGGTCGCATCCTACCATAGCTTATACAGGGTGTTACGGAAAGGGTATATCAATACAAACGGGTTGAAGAGTGTATCTGGTCTAGAATCTCTGTACAAAATTTCAGCTCAAAAGCAGTAACTTTGAAAATGCTTAATATTTTTTTATTTCGATAGTTAGGTACTAAATTGAAATCACAACAAACGTGTCACCGCACTACGAGGGTCATTATCCATTATCTGTAGTGTGTCTGTGCGCCTAGTACACGCACATCACGCCGCCGCGCGCCAGTGCAGCGCCGTGATGTCGAAATAAAAAAACATTAAGCATTTTCAAAGTTAATGCTTTTGAGCTGAAATTTTGTACAGAGATTCTAGACCAGATACACTCTTCAACCCGTTTGTATTGATATACTCTTTCCGTAACACCCTGTATGTATGCTAGAACAGTAAAATTAAAAAAAAAATAGTACGTCATTTTAAAACTTTCGCAGCTGCCATCTTGGATTTTCATTTTGAATTTCGTTCCTGACGCGTGTCCCCGACCCCACACGTTTTTTTTTTGTTTATTGAATATTTTTCCTTTTCTACAGGTGGATGACTGGAGCGATCCCGTATTGAATTCCATTAGAAGATGTGAACTTTTTAACACAGTCAATGATAAAGTTAAGGTGAGTCATTTTCATGGTATCTTGTTTCTAGTTTAATTCCCTATTTTTAGTCTAAACTAGCTGAACCGGCGATGTACCGGCTCAGAATTAATTTAAAATGTTGTGTTTCTTACCACCCCGCACTGGGCCCGCGTGGTAGATTACGGCCCACTCCCTCTCACAGAGAGGAGGCCTGTGTCCCAGCAGTGGGAACATTATAGGCTGATGATGATGATGATGATGATGTTGTGTTTCTTCACAATATTTTTCCATGTTTTTATAGCTATTCTGCTAATAGGGCGGAGACAAATCAAAGATCATAAAAATCGGTCCAGCCGTTCTTGAGTTATAAATGGTGTAACTAACCCGACTTTGTTTTATTTGTATAGATTACTAGCTGACCCGGCGAACTTCGTACCGCCTCAGATTTTTTTTTTGTTATTTTATCCCATGTTTTAATAATTAGGAACCCTCACGGGCGTCCCCAGAGCACCCTACCAAAGTTTCATCACAATCTGACTAATGGTTTCGGAACGCATAGAGGACAAGCATACAAACATTGATTTTTATGTATATATAGGTTCGCGGTTCCACCCGGAGCCTGAATTTGTGCTCGGTTGATGGCAAAATCAAAATCAATAGTCGTTTATTCAAATTAGGCTGAGAATCAGCACTTTCTGAAGGGTAAAATTACATAAGACAGTCTCTAAAACGCCCGCCCTTCACTAATAGAAAGAAAAGAAAGAAAGAAAATACGTTTATTTGCGGTGAACATGACGCAAAAAAGAACATAAACACAAAAAAATAAAATAAAAAGAAGGTAAGGGAAACATGTGTCACATCCACGCAAAACGGCTATCGCTCAGCATAATGCTGCGACCCTATGCAAGACAGAGCCCCAGCGCTGGTTTTCAGCGACAGCCGGCGCTGACGTAATGCCGTCGTCCGGTGCAGCACATAAATATTAGAATATAGGCTCGCCCCCTACAATAAAGGACTTAGAAAATATAACTGGCGAAATGTGGGTGTATAAATACACTTTTGCCTAACCCTTAGAGGAAAACAGGCGTGATGTTTTGTATGTTATGTAAAGTCTATTCAAATTTATTTTATTTCAAGTTAAACAAATATCAACTTTATTTTTATGATAATTAAGTTGATTTCAGAGTGACTACTGTGACTAGCACTATTGAAAAAGTTATAAAAATGTTTGAAGTTGTAGCGTAAACTGAAATTTATTGTGTAGACATTAAAGTTATTTTTCCATAAACTCATATTTGTTTACATTTTTGGCAAATAAAACGCGAATGCAATGGTTGTCTTTAAAAGATCGAAGATCTCTTGGCGATAAGACCGCCCATTGTGTCACCCATTGTAAAGTTTCTATATTTATGTCTGTAATTTATATGGTGTACAGACGCCAGCACATCAAGCTACCCGAAACTGTCAAAATTTCCCGATCAACTTTGAACCTTATGCTTTAGCGATAAAGTTGAAAATCTATTAAAGAAAGGGGTTTGAAGGTTTTGGCCCTAAAATCAGCCGCCATTTTGATTTTTTTTCAGAATCGCGGTGCACAACAAAAGTTATATATTTAGATAGAGGACACTTATACAAACAAAAAATGTTATGTAACATAATATCCTAAAGCGTCAGGTTTCGGAGTTATTCACCGAAATATAAGTCAAAAACAACAAGGATTTTTTTGTTTTTTTTCCCTCCAGGTAAGCATATTGAACTATTGAGGTAATAGAAACGTTATGAAACCTTTATGGAGAAGAAACAAATGAAGAATAGACATTTTTTAAATAAATAATTAAGCACGGCAATTTATAGTTCGTTTTTTAATCCCAGAGACTAATCTGACAAGCGTAATGTCAAACTTCTGTACTAAAAAAAAACATAAACACAAAAGACTTAAATGTCAGATTAGTCTTGCTTACCTGGAGGGAAAAAAAACAAAAAAAATCTTGTTGTTTTCGAATTATATTTCGGTGAATAACTCCGAAACCTGACGCTTTAGGATATTATGTTACGTAACATTTTTTGTTTGTATAAGCGTTCTCTATCTAAATATATAACTTTTGTTGTGCACCGCGATTCTGAAAAAAAATCAAAATGGCGACCAACCTTAGGGCCACCCTCCATACAAAAATCTTCTATCCCCTTTGACAGATTGTAGTAGCTTGATGTGCTGGCGTCTGTACATAATAAAGAGTATTCTATGCAGTGTTAATGTTATTTGTTTTTCCAGGTAATATTCCACCCGGAATTCCTGACGTCCACAAACCCGCTGTTCGGCCTGGACTACGAGGAGTTCGTGCGCGGCTGCCACCTGGGCGTGTTCCCGTCGTACTACGAGCCGTGGGGCTACACGCCCGCCGAGTGCACCGTCATGGGCATCCCCAGCGTCACCACCAACCTGTCGGGTGAGTAGCCACGCGGCGATACAACGCGGGGATTAGCGACAAACTGTTACATGAGCACAACTCGGACACTCCATACGACGCTCGCAAAATAATTACCTATTACTACTTGGGAAAAGGCTAGGCAGATGATGATGATGTATGAGTATTTTCTAACACTAATGTCGTTGTTTTAGGTTTCGGCTGCTTCATGCAGGAACACATAGCGGACCCCATGTCGTACGGTATCTACGTGGTGGATCGCCGGTACATCTCGCTCGAAGGTTCTGTGCAGCAACTAGCGCAGTATATGTACGATTTTACCAAGTAAGTAACTGATATTTATGCAGTAGTCAGATTTAATGAAACCTAATTTTGACATTCCGCTTTGCCCCACCAGTGGGGCGGCTGGTGGGGCAAAGTGGAATAATCCTATTTTGGCACAGTTGTGACGTCAGATGTTGTTTTTGAAATGGAAACGTCTATAGGCGCGTTTTTGAGATTCGAAAAAACCATTGAACTCGCGACACTGTTACCGACACCGCGCTACATTCGGTTGTGTTCGGCTGTCCTCGGAATGTACTCGGTTTTAATGTATATCCGATATGTCAGTGAGTGATGGCAAAGTATTCTGTTTGTGTATTGTTTATATGACGATTAGCAGTGTCGGTTACGGTAACAGTGGCGCGAATTCAATGATTTTTCTCATCTCAAAAAATGCCCAACGCGCCTACAGAAGTTTTTACTTCAAAAACTTGGTCGGCTGTCGCCGAAAACCAGCGCTGGGGTTCTTTCTCGCAAAGGGTCTTAGTATTTATGCTGAGTGATGGCCGTTTTGCGTGTTTGTGACGCATATTTTAACCCCGTGTTTTTGTTCCTTCTCTGCGTGATCTTTACCGCAAATACAAGTATATTAAATCGTTTTATTTAACTCATTTTACAGACTCACACGGAGGCAGCGCATCATACAGAGGAACAGAACTGAACGATTGTCAGATCTTCTAGACTGGAGGAATTTGGGCATTGTAAGTATTATTACTATTAAAGTAAATTAAAGTTTATTGACAGTATAAAAAACAAACCTTACACACAAATCCCAACAATCCTGTGATGTGTGAATACTAGTACAAAAAAAAAATAATAACGTATGTCTAATAAATACCTGTGTATATGCGGTTGTTTGGGCTTAATTCACACTGACCTCCGTACTAGTGAAAACTGTATCACGGCAGGTCAGTCTTCCTCGTTCACACACACTTCCACACAATTAAAGATATATAATTTGCATTAGTAATAGTTCTATAGATTCGTGGTAGTTACGGGTACTCAGAAGCCCGAAATTCTGACAACCAGTCTTACCAAGTGATACCAGATAGGCAGTCGCTCCATGTTAAATACTGGTATTCAGCTGCATCCGGTTAGACTGGAAGCCGACCCCAACATAGTTGGGAAAAGGCTAGGCAGATGATGAAAGACTAGCGACTATAACGTCACGTCACGTTGCAGTATAAAACTGATTTACATCCGTCACCTCACACACTCGTAATTTTAAAAACGTTTATAGTCTGAAGGCCAATTCTCGTAATTTAAAACGTTAAAAATCTAGCCGCAGTCTCATCTCGGCGACAAACAAATGTCAAAAACTTGTCAACATGTAGGGAAATTAAAGGTATTTTTGACAGATTGAGACTGAGATCAGACTGTGAACATTCTTAAAATTACGAGAATAATTGCCCCTCAGATTTCAGTGTTAATCTGTCAAAATTACCCCTAATTTCCCTACATTTTGACAAGTTTCTGACATTTGTTTGTTGCTGAGATGAGACTGCGACTAGATTTTGAACGTTTTAAATGACGAGAATTGGCCTTCTAGTCCAGTTGAAAACCAGCGTTAGGCACTAGTAGTCTGGCATTTTGCTGAACTGGCCCTTTTTAGCGCAGCCGTGAGGCACACTTTTCTGCTTATTTTTTTTACATCGGACTTTACACTTTTTATTTTTATTTTTTTGTTTTTATCTGATGTATGTATCTGGTGTATTGTGTGTCTTTTGGTCTGTGCTAAATAAATGCATTTTCTTTTCTTTATTATGGTGATTTTTAAACCAAAGTAACTGTCAACTTCATCCCCACAGTACTACCGCCAAGCGCGCGCCGAAGCTCTAAAGATAGTGTACCCAGACTACGTGGATCACATGGACCAAGAGCTCGGCAAGAGGTTCAACTACCCGCGACCGATCTCCGAGCCGCCCAGTCCTACACACTCTAGTAAGTATAGAAACATTTTTTAGTTTTATAAATCTGAATATTGGTGCCGAATCCCGTGTTCACAAACTAAACTAAGTTCAATGCATCTTTTTCTTTCTATTTCATTAAGAAAAGGACAGAAGATAAATTTTGGTTTATTCCTGTCAAATTAATCAGCGCCTGACATAAATTGACGTAATTTTAGTAGGCAAGTTTTTAATCACGTCTAACCATGTATGGATTAGTGTCAGGCGCTGATTTATTTGACAGGACTAAACTAAAATTTATCTTCTGTCCTTTTCATAATGAAATAGAAAGAAAAAGATGCACTGAACTTAAATTTAGTTTGTGAACAAGAGAATCGGCACCGTTGACGATGCAATTCCACGTTAAGGACCAAGGACCATAATTATGTCGATGTTATTTTTATATTCCATATTTTCAACGACAAGGTTCGTGGCAAGCGCGGTTTTAAAATGCGGAAACGGGTCGTGACGAGTCTTATAGAAAAACAGTGGCACTCCGGGAGTGCCGACAGAAGTCAAAACAAAATACCAACAGAATACTTTGCCATCACTCACTGATATATCGGATATACATTAAAATCGAGTACATCCCGAGGATAGCCGAACACATCCGAATCGGTGTCGGTTACGGTAACAGTGGCGCGAATTCAATGGTTTTTTTTCCCACCTCAAAAAATGCTCAAAAAGCGGCACATTTGAGCGTGAAATTGCAACGTCAATGGCATTACTTCGTATTGAACTGAAATTGGGCGTATCATACACTCTTGAAACTAGTCTCATGGCGCGATTTTCAACGCATTAATATCGATAGTTTTTTGAAAAACAAAATACGTGCATTGACGTGGATTTGCAGACCCCAGACCGTATTACCTATTACCTATACTCCATTTACATTAGAAAAAAGAGGCTCGCAGAAGCAGGAGTACGAAACCTTTCAAACTCAAACTCAAAGCATTTATTTCAATTAAACCAATTACAGGCACTTTTGAATTGTCAAGGGGTCGGTCAGTCAGAAAGATGAAGCTAGTTGCCCATTCCAAAGAGTAGGTACCTATGGAGAAGAACGGGCAAGAAACTCCATGGACACTCTTTTAAATCAAAATAATATGGTTACAAAGTCTTGGTTACATCATTCATGTTAAAAATTATACATGTGAGAACGATGCAGAACGTTAAAAGCGTCCATAATGAGAAGATGAAAAAAAAAAACAATTCAAATATTAAATTAAAATAAGCCGTGGCAGCAAAGAGATGACCAGTCCCTACTGACGGCGCCCGTTCACGAACATGACGCATGTATTAGCACCATTCAGCTCAACCATTTTGAAGGGAGCTAAATGATCCAACACATGCGCCACCATCAGCGAGACATTTGAGTGAGCATGACATACTCTCAGCCGCCAGAGCACACTCAAGTCAATGAAAGACGTACCCAGTAAATGGTAGCTTTATAGTATGTACATAGTACTCACACATGTGCTATGCAATTATACAATACAAGGAGTTTGAATTTATATAATGCAAAAATAGTATTTCAAATTCTTCAGCAGCTCCAACAGTAGGTATTTTCCAATGCTAATCAATTTATTTGTGCGTCCTTATGGAGCAGGAGCTTTTATTTTCAAGTTAAGTTCAAACAATTTTAATAACTAATGTATGTGCTTCTTTTGTAAGTAACAATGTGTGGCATACAATAAAGCATATTGTATCTATCTACTCGTCACGATGCTTGGATAGATACATGAAATGAAACAATTTTTAGTAACAATCAGTTTATTAAAAACAACTTTATATAAACCGACAAAATAAAAAAAAAACACGTGCTGCCACAACTTATGAAGGGAGTAGGGAATATTTTAGATTTGGTAGAGTTATAGTGACAAGAAAAACGTTCCCGGTACTGTACGCCCCTGCTTCTTTTAGTTTTTAAACATTGACACGACAATATTTTATGTAAAAACTAAATAATATTAAACGAAAGCCTTGTAATTTCAGAAGGTAGATAGGTTAAATAAGTACAATTAAGTGTGACTGCTGTTATTTAAATTGCTTATATTTAACTCCACATCAATCTTGTCTGTAATAATATTTGTTGTACTTTTATTACAAAGTGTGCCCCTAAAAGAGCCTTTTTTAACTTCTGTCTAATGCTATAGTAAATGGAGTATAGTACATATTTATCTATGCTAGAATATACAAAAAGTAAAATATCTTAAACACCACCAGTACGCCGCGAACGCCAAACGTCAGCCGAAAAAGAAACGAAAGACGAACAAAGTCAAACGTCATGCGAAAACAATATAAACGTCCAAAAGAAAAACTTAATCAACTTACAAAAATCACTGGAAATTCTCGATATTACCGACGATGGCGGCGACCCGAGCCTCGAAATCAGCTTCGAAAAGCCGAACTTTACCGAATCGGAGCACGAACATTACCGAACGCCGAACGAGAACTTTTTGGAGCCTTTGAATGAGGCTGTGGCGGAGCAGATCGATCAGCTGATCGCGAAGTTGCAGGACTGTGCTGACGGAGTGGAGAATTAGGTTAGGTTTTAATTCAGGGCTGCCTTTGATAAGTTTTGGGATTTTAAGTGTGAGCACTTACCTTTGTAGGTCGTGGGTTCCAACCCACGCAAACGGTTTCAACATAACATAATCAGCCTACAATGTTCCCACTGCTGGGACACAGGCCTCCCCTTTGTAAGAGGGAGTGGGCCGTAATCCACCACGCGGGCCCAGTGCGGATTGGTAGATGTCACATGTCTTCGAATTTTTGGTTCTAGGACATGCCGGTTTCATCTACCAACCCGCACTGGGCCCGCGTGGTGGATTACGGCCCAATCCCTCTCACCGAGAGGAGGCCTGTGTCCCAGCAGTGGAAACATTATAGGCTGATTATGCAGTACTTACCTTTATTGTGAAATAAATAACTTCATGAGAAGTTTTTTTTGCTATGAATCAGTATTTTTATTGGAAATTCTTAAATTTTTCTTGACACAGTATAAATATTATGGGCCAGCCAACGTTTATCGAAGTGCAGTAAACTAGCAAGAAAATGTCACCCTTGCGAACGTTGAAAGAAAGTCGAAATTAACTAAACCTAATTGCGTGTCTCTGCGTGCTTCGATGTGTGGTTGTTTTATTTAATTTCAACTTTATTTCAACGTATATAAGGTGGATATTTACCGTCTGTGATCTGACAGGTGTACCCAGTGCAAACCTATAATAATTATTAAAAAAAAAAAAAAATGCATTTCGTTACTTATTATAAATTGTTAGGCAATCGTTAGATATTTTTGCACTTGCAACTCTAAACGTCATCTGTCAATGACTATTGCGCGCTATCCCTTTGAAATAAGGCCACACGATTACTATCCTTATTTCAAAGCGATAGCGCCTAAAATAGTATAACCGATGTTGACAGATGGCGTGGTGGTGGTTGCCAGCATAAAAATTACAACAATGAATCCGGGGAAAATGGAAACTATGGCAGCCCTGAATCTTGGTTTATCACGATCGGGTTTTTGGTCACAATTCGGCGGGACATTGGAAAGGTTTTTCACATAAGAACAAAAAGTGTTTGTGGTAGTTTTAGTTTTTTTTTGTACTGGCAATTTTAGAGCATTCGGCACATGTTTTTTTCTCTGGCAATACTAGAGAACTCGGCACGTGTTTTTTTTATGTTTACTAGGATTTGTGTGGATTTATTTATGCACAGGTACACACTTGAATTTACGCACCGTTTTTGTTAGTTTTGTATGGTGCCGGAAACGTCAAGTTATCTTTGGATTTTTGAAACAAATGGGACTTCCCAATTATCAATGGTATCAAAAAAAAAAATAACGATGTGTGCTTATGACTACACGATAAAAGTGAAAACTTACGACTCGAGCCGAGTATACCCGATTCAGCGCCAAACATGCTCGATTCAACGTCACCGACCGACTGGAGCCGAGTATACCCGGTTCAGCGCCGAACATACGCGATTCAACGTCACCGTACCGACTGGAGCCGACTATAACCGGTTCAGCGCCGAGTATACGCGATTCAACGTCACCGACCGACTGGAGCCGAGTATACCCGGTTCAGCGCCGAGTATATGCGATTCAACGTCACCGAACGACTGGAGCCGAGTATACCCGGTTCAGCGACACCGACCCGAGCGTGACGGTTCAGTTTCGGTGTTCAGAAAGAGCGCAAACTACGCCAAGACAAATTTTCACTTCAAAAACTGATTTGGGAAGCTTCGTTGTGTCCTGTGTGTCAATTAAACTTTGCAATAAGTCGAAAGCTACACAAACATTTATTTTGATTTTAAAACTCCCGTAAAAGTAATTTATTAATATCCATACTATGGATAGTATAGACTTATGTGGGTGAAACCGCGGGGCGCTACTAATCTTATAATATACCTTTTATTTTGTACTAGCAGCGCCCCGCGGTTTCATCCGCTTAAGTTTCGATCCCGTGCTAATATCGGGATAAAAACTATCCTATGTCCCGGGACTCAAACTATCTCAATACCAAATTTACGTACGGAGCCCTCGAGTTGCGCGAATCCGACTCGCACTTGACTGGATTTTTTTCCAACTGACAACGGCATACCATACTCCTCACAAAAACTAACTCCTCAATTGCCATTCCAGGAGGTACAACCCCGGCCGCATCAGTCCACGGTTCTGATGACGAAGACGAGGTGGATGAGGAACAGGAACTGGCCGAACTTAGGATCAGCGATAAATAAGTATATTTGTACTCTTTTAGAGTAGTTTGTGTTGGTCACGCTAGGATTTGCAGAGGTAATTTTTATTGAGGAGGGTAGATGTTGACATAAAGTTTGAGTTTTGAAATTAGAAGTTATGGCGGAAAGTTCGTATAATTTATTGTGTAATTAAAATAAAGAAATGCAGTACATAACAATTGATAACTGGAGAAAAAGTATAAAGGCGGAAACAGACTTATAACACGCCACGTTACGCGACATCAATGAAGCTTACTCATTGGCCACATTTTTCGTCTCGTTGAGCTATTTTCATCATTTGGCCAATAAGTAAGCGTGTGATGGCGTCGGGTGTAACAAGTGTGCAGCGGCCTTAACATTGATCAAAATGAATGATATTGGAAAAACAAAAAAAAACAGGCTATTTTATACCCATTTCTTCTGGGCTTATAATCTTTTCTCAAAATGGATTCTGCATAAAGAAATGTTTATTGCATAATTGTGTACAGATGCTAGCACATCAAGGTACTACAATCTGTCAAATTTCTTTAATAGATTTTCAACTTTATCGCTAAAGCATAAGGTTCAAAGTTGATTGGGGTTTGACAGTTTCGGGTAGCTTGATGTGCTGGCGTCTGTACATAAATCCTTGTTGTAAACATTACCTTTTTTAAAGCATCAGCTACTTTGATAATGTCGGATATGTAATAAAATGTAAATGATGATAATTATGAAAATGCACAAATTATATTGCAATTAAATCCAATAATTTATTAATTTAGCACAAAATGCTGCTTTGTCGTAGTCTTAAAAACGCGAAAATGCAAAGCTATGACGGTCGAAAATTAAAATAGCAAACACAAAAAAATATTTACAGATATCCCTCAAAATACTTGTTTGCATCTCCCATCTTCTAGTTTCACCAACACTGTATATTTAAGCCAATAAATCTATAAATTTTAGACGATCAGTGTTTCTACGGGTTATAACACGACTTTATACGTTAGCATGGAATTTATACTTATTATTTATACAATGTTAAAATATTTTGAAATCAAATTCTATACTTATTATACATATTTTTTTTTGATGAAATTTAATTTATTGTTCGCGTTTTATATTTTCTAATGTCACGTTATTACGGAGGACGTCCATGTTCATCAAAAGTATGGAAATACGTGCACGTTATAAGATTAACGTGGACGGAAAGGAGTTTAAAGTTACGTGGCAACCTTTCCGCCATTTTGATTTTTTTCAAAATGGCGGCCACACATGAAACCTATATAAATCGATAGCTGACATCAAGGCAAAATAGAAAATATATTATGGCCGAAACCCGTATAGTGTCACGTTTCCAAGATATAACGTTCAAAATTGATCACGTACCATTAATATTTTTTTGAACTTGCGTACGTCTTGTTGCAAAGATGTTTGAAATAATCACTTTGAATGTTTAAAATAATCATTTTTGATAATGATATCAAGCTAAAATATTAATTACTAAAACGTGACACTTTACGATGGTCTTGTTATGTTTTCTATTTGCATTGATGTCAGCTATCAATTTATACAGGTCTCTTGCGAGGCCGCCATTTTGAAAAAGAAATCAAAACGTCGGACAGGTGCCACGGACTTTCAAAGCACTTTAAAAGCGTTTTCATATATTTCCATACATTTTACTTCCCTGTGTTATATTGATGCCGTGTGTATGTTTACATTATGGATGTAATAAAAATTGAATTGAATTGATGTCTATAATATCGTCACGATAGAAATTATTAAAAAACGCTCATTGGGTGGGTAAATTGTATAAAATATTTTTTTTTATTATTGTATGTGGTGGTTGAAAAATATGAATGTAAAAGGATTATAAATTATTATGAATTGAATTAAAATCTTTTATATGAAATTTTTCTACAATAATTATTGTATTTATAAAAAAATCTATAATATCAGTTCTTCCATTTCATAAGTTCCTGTTACATTTATAAGATAGTTTATTTTACCCTTAGTGCCACACAATATAATAATGAATTTATAAAAAAATCATACTTAAAATTTATTTAATATTTTGTTTAATCTTTTAAATAAATGTTTATTTGCCAAAAACGATAATTTTGGGCTAGTACACATTAATTTTTCTAAGCTATTTTCTTGCCCTTTGATTTTTTTTCTAGGCCTTTTTGCTGTTTTTTTATGTTCGTTATATTTTTATTTAAAATTTTATCGACAAAAGTCAAGATCTTAAAAAAAAAATTATTACTTTTTTTTACTTCTAAACTTTTTTTATATTCTCGAAAAGAGTTTTCCTACTCACTCTATTTAAAACATAGTATTTCTTTTATTGAAATATTTATAGTTTTTAATTATAAATCTTCTAATTATATGGATTTTATATTATATAGCGAAGTTAACGGTTAAGCAATAAAATGGAGTTTTTATTTTAATTAAGTTATTATTAATTTGCTCATTTAAGAAGTATGTGAAGTCAGGAAAATTAATTGTTAAGAAAACTAAGGTCTATTAAAATTCATGATATTTCAAGTTAAACAAATATCAACTTTACTCCATAGAAAATTAAGTTGATTTCAGAGTGACTAGTAATATTGAAAAAGTTATAAAAACATTTGAAGTTGTAACGTAAACTGAACTTTATTGTGTAGGAATCAAAGATATTTTTCCAATAATTAAACTAAATCGCGAAATTACCAACATCAACGGTTCGTGTATTTAAATCGCTGAGCTGTCATTCGATAACAGTTGTATGAAATGGCTATGACACGGCATAATGACGTAGGCTGTCAATTTGCAATTAATTTCCTTGACTGTCTTTAACATAATAATTAACGAAATGAATAATTCTTATATAACAAAAGAGTTAGTTGCATGCAATAAATTTGTTCTCATGTCAAAGTTGTGCATTAAAAACGAGAGCTTAAAAATTATTATACAGGCTTATTTTTTTATCACCATCCAAATTTTTACAGGGTTTGCTACCCATGAATATGAACAACTTTCACTATGGGACCAACTCTGAAATCACGAAAAAAAAAACAGCTGTTTCATACATTTTGGTCAGGTAGGTACTTATTGAAATTTTGTATGAAACAGCAGATTTTTTTTTCGTGATTTCAGATTTGGTCCCATAGTGAAAGTTGTTCATATTCATGGGTAGAACACCCTGTAAAAATTTGGATGGTGATAAAAAAATATGCCTGTATTTATTTTCTAAACATATATTTTTAGTTAAAATACTAATGAACCCCTTTCCATATCTCGGAAGTTATTGCAAGATATTTTTACCCAAGTTTTTCAGCACTCGTTTTTCGTTGAATGTTATTTACCGAAAGCGCTGGGACGCTAAAGTAAAGTCATAATAGAAAAATTTTATCATACAAAGACATGAATTTTTGCTTGCTTTAAGAAAGAAAGAAAAATACGATTATTTGCGTTACAGCGACAAAAAAACACCTTAAAACTATAACACTTTTTATTATGCCAAAAAGGCTCGTTAAGATCAATTGTGTATTTCAATCATACAGGGTGTTACGGAAAGGGTATATCAATACAAACGGGTTGAAGAGTGTATCTGGTCTAGAATCTCTGTACAAAATTTCAGCTCAAAAGCATTAACTTTGAAAAATGCTTAATATTTTTTTATTTCTATAGTTTATTAAATTGAAATCATAACAAACGTGTCACCGCACTACGAGGGTCATTATCCATTATCTGTAGTGTGTCTGTGCGCCTAGTACACGCACATCACGCCGCCGCGCGCCAGTGCAGCGCCGTGATGTCGAAATAAAAAAATATTAAGCATTTTCAAAGTTAATGCTTTTGAGCTGAAATTTTGTACAGAGATTCTAGACCAGATACACTCTTCAACCCGTTTGTATTGATATACTCTTTCCGTAACACCCTGTATAAATATATTTTTAATATATATTTTTCTATTAAACTTTTAAAAGCGTGGTGACTTATAACTCTTTTAATTTAAGCAATACTATAATATAGAATCGCCCAGTATTCTGAAAGCCTCATCAAAATATGATCATTAAATCTTTTAACACATCTCATGTTACCTGAAGGCCAATTCTTTAATTTAAAACGTTCAAAATCTAGTCGCAGTCTCTTCTCGGCGACAAACAGAATGTCAAAAACTTGTCGAAAAATAGGGAATTTAAGAGGTATTTTTGACAGATTGAGACTGAGATCCGAGGGGAAATTCTCATAATTTTAAGAACGTTCACAGTCTGATCTCAGTCTCAATCTGTCAAAAACACTTCTAATTTCCCTACATTTTGACAAGTTTTTGACATTTGTTTTTCGCTGAGATGAGACTGTAACTAGATTTTGAACGTTTTAAATTACGAGAATTGGCCTTCTGACTGTGAACGTTCTTAAAATTACGAGAATTGCCCCCTTGTTGTCTGAAAAGCAATAAGACCCGGCACGCCCGCCCTTCACCACTTTCTGGTGCTCTAGCCGGGAAGAAGTGGCGCAACAACCTCCCCAGCAGCACAGCTGTCTGTTCAGTTAGAAGAATATGATATATAGAAGTTGATCTAACATTTGTCAACAGATTTAAAAAGGCTTACAGAAACCAGTGGTGTCAAAATTAACGCTTTTAAGTATAAAAACAAAATGCAATCCTTTCACAGTATTTTTACCCCTGACTCTGCATCCCTGCCAAAATCAAAGTGAGCTTTATTCTCATCGGAATAAGGCTGCTCGTGAGTTGCTGGTTGATTAGTCGTCAGAGGTAAAAAACCTGTGCAAATAAATCGATTATGAAAGATAATTATGTAGTTTATTTCTAATATATGTAGATGTTTAATTTATGTATCTTTTTTTATAAATAAGTATGGATATCATAATAATATTTACTTGTAATAATGATTTCTAACATACCATTTTTTTTTTTAACGGAAAAGTAGGGCTATAGCGCTGGGTCAGACTGAAAGCCGACCCCAAAATAGTTAGGAAAAGGCTAGGCAAATGATGAAATAAAATAGCTGTGGTGGCCCAATGGTAACGAACGCGACTTAAGGTCGTAGGTTCAAACCGGCGCTTTGCTTTGTGTAAATTATATTCCATCACCACTGCTCTCGAAACGGTGAAAGAAAACATCGTGAGGAAACCGGCATGTCCTAGAACCAAAAATTCATTTAGTGACACCGTGGTAAAAAAATTGCGCGTTTAGCACCAAACACGTGATAGAAGTAAAGATTCTTAAAAATAAATAATAAGAGAGATGGTTATATCTTTCTTCCCTCTCATGTAACGAAATGTGCCTAAACGTGACGCTTGAAATTTCACTTTCAATTCTCCTTGAAGGAGAATCCTTGGAAGAGATTTCTTATGAAATAAGCATCACCTTCGTACAGTCAACAGCAAAAGAAAATGATGAAAATCAGAAATTCAATACTAATGAACGGAGTTCGCGTCATATATGGCAGCTGTACTAGTAGTAAATGTTTGGTGTAATTTACAATCACATACTTTTGAATCACTTCGACGCCACACAGTTCTGACGCGAACTCCGTTCATTAGTATGGAATTTCTGATTTTCATCATCTACTTATGCTGTTGACTGTATCTACCTATTTTACTGTTCTGTTTTTTTTTGTCTTTTTATATAATATGTGTGTACATAAATGGTAAAATAAATAAACAATTATCAAATCGCCACCTAAGAAGCTTCACTTTAACGAGTCAGCAAGATGTCCAGGGTCCGTCCCGCGTATACATTAGCATAGCCACTCATAGAGCCGAATTTAATACTTCCTTAAAAAAGATTTAAAAAAAAAATGGTATGTAAGAAGCGTTCAACCAGAATCTCGACCGAAAATTGTGACAAATTGTCAAGCGTATGTGAGCTGCGACAAATGTGCGCTTTCATAATTTCTAACGCAAAGAAAGGATGATGACCATATTTGTATGAGAGCCGCCCCCCCCTTCAACAGAACTTTTGTGTGTTAGTAGATTCACAAGGACATGCAAGTCCACGTGTGTAAAATGTATAAAAATATGTTCACGTTTTAACCGATTCCGTGGGGATGGCGCCGTAGAGGCGCCATGGGTATCTTCTGTGAATGGCGTGTGGCGCCCGAGACGAGCCACAATCTCGGATAAAACACTTTTTTCAGTGGTTATCCGTAAATGAAAGTGTCCTTATTTGTCACGCAGATTACGATTCCAGTGTTAGCTTCGGGATATTGCATGAAAACGCATACTTGCCGTTGGTCCCGGCTGTCATTCGTGGATCTTTGACAGTCGTTATGGGTCGTCAGAAGCCCGAAAGTCTGACAACCAGTCTTACCAAGAGGTATCGTATTACCCGGTAACTGGGTTGTGGTGGTTAGATAGACATTCGCTCTATGTCAAATACTGGTATTCAGTTGCATCCGGTTAGACTGGAAGCCGACCCCAACATAGTTGGAAAAAGGCTAGGCAGATGATGATGTTCTAGTGATGCCGTGGCCGTCCACGATAATATAGTCACGTTAGAAATTATAAAAACGCACATTCGCAGCTGTTCACGCGAGCTTGACAATATGTCATATTAATTTAGCGATAATTTTCGTTCGAGAAACTGACCCCTTAATAGCATAGATTAAGTAATATTTTTTATAACGATGATTTAAGTTAAAATTAAATATTTCCCTTACTGCCATCTTACGATTTAAATATAAACGTTGTGTCAGTCGTGTGATAATGGAATAACTCGCAAGAGCTAACTTGAGACTTCGCTCGGATGACGTAAGCGCGCGGTACTGAGGCGTCGATGGCGAGAGCGTTAACAGCGCGGGGGTAGAGAGGGGCCTGGAGAAAGAAAGAAAGAAAGAAAATACGTTTATCAAAAGAGAGGGGGGGGTTAGAGGGTTAAATATAGAGTCAATTATAATAAAACTAGCTTCTGCCCGCGACTTCGTCCGCGTGAAATTTCACCCTCCCCCCATTTACCCCGAAAAACCCTTTCTTAGTGGATACCTACTCTTCGCAAAGAACACACCCTCCAAATTTCATGTTTGTAGGACCAGCGGTTTAGGCTGTGCGTTGATATATCAGTCAGTCAGGACTTTGAATTTTATATCATACAGGCTTATTTTTTTATCACCATCCAAATGTTTACAGGGTGTTCTACCAATGAATATGAACAACTTTCACTATGGGACCAACTCTGAAATCACGAAAAAAAATCGGCTGTTTCATACAAAAGTTCAATACCTACTAGACCAAAATGTATAAAACAGCTGATTGTTTTTTCGTGATTTCAGAGTTGGTCCCATAGTGAAAGTTGTTCATATTCATGGGTAGAACAGCCTGTAAAAATTTGGATGGTGATAAAAAAATAAGCCTGTATACAGGGTGTTACAGAAAGGGTATATCAATACAAACGGGTTGAAGAGTGTATCTGGTCTAGAATCTCTGTACAAAATTTCAGCTCAAAAGCAGTAACTTTTAAAATGCTTAATATTTTTTTATTTCGATGGTTTATTAAATTGAAATCATAACAAACATGTCACCGCACTACGAGGGTCATTATCCATTATCTGTAGTGTGTCTGTGCGCCTAGTACACGCGCATCACGCCGCCGCGCGCCAGTGCAGCGCCGTGATGTCGAAATAAAAAAATATTAAGCATTTTCAAAGTTAATGCTTTTGAGCTGAAATTTTGTACAGAGATTCTAGACCAGATACACTCTTCAACCCGTTTGTATTGATATACCCTTTCTGTAACATCCTGTATAACTAGATGAAGTTAGACAAGTAAAAAAACAAATTTATGGTAGGGTTATTCCTCTATTAGACATTATAAATACAATGTTACATTAAATTAGTTAGTAAAAACTTCACGAGCATAATAATTATAGAAAAAAAGATACTTAAACAATTTTTTTTATATTTTACGAAGTTTAGGTCCTTGTGATCAGCTCGATCGAAAGTTAAGCAACGCTTGCGGCGGTCTATTCGTGGATGGGTGACCGTCCATTACATATCGAGAACCCTCCGTGCCTTGGAAAGCACGCTAAGCCATCGGTACCGGGGGTATCGGGGTATCGTGTTACCCAGTAACTGGGTTGTGGAGGTCAGATAGGCAGTCGCTCCGTGTAAAATACTGGTATTTAGCTGCATCCGGTTTGACTGGAAGCCGTCCCTATAGTTGGGAAAGGATATGCAGGTTGTTGTTCTTGTGGATGAGCTCATGATGAGCACATATTTATATGTATTATTTTATGACCCAAAATAATTGTCAAGTTTCGCCAAATAAATAATATTTTCGTTGTAATTGAATATTAATAAAAATGACTGACATGGCGTTTATACCATTTTTAGTCTTATAATAAGTCTGAAGCGATATTTCCATCTCTTTTGTGCCATAAGATCATAAATTTGTTATTTAGTCATAATAAAAAAATGTTTTAAAATTTATTTTTTGATTTTATTTATCACCTGTGTGTATCATCTAATTTGAGGGGCTTGTGGCTTAGTAATAACAGCCGCACGAGTCGATCGATCAGGTTAAGCTACGCTTGCCGCGGTTGGTCCGTGGATTGGTGACATCTTTACATACCAAGACCCGTCCGTGCCTCGGAAAGCACGTTGAGCCGTTGGTCCCGGCTGTCATTCGTAGATCTTTGGCAGTCGTTACGGGTAGTCAGAAGCCCGAAAGTCTGACAACTAGTCTTACCAAGGGTGTATTACACAGTAACTGGGTTGTGGAGGTCAGATAGGCCGTTGCTCCATGTAAAATAATGATATTCAGCTGCATCTGGTTAGACTGGAAGGGGGCCATTCAAGTATTACGTAAGCACTACAGGGGGGCGGGGGGGTCTTTGCCTTGCTTATTTTTGATGACATGGGGGATGGGGGGGTCTGGATGGTGATTACGTCAGCAGTATTTATTTTACTTTTTCCGATTTTCTACAAAATTTAATCGATTTCGGTTTGAACACATATAGCAACCCTACTTGTCTATGCTTGAAAACGAAATGCATATATTTGCTGCTCATGAATCAATAAAGAAACCAGAGGTGTTTTGTGTGTTATGCTGTCTTTTGTGTGCGCCAAATAAATGGTTTATCTATCTATCTAAAATTGAAAAATGCATGTACCAATGTTTACGTGAGCATGGGGGGGGGGGTAAGAGCTTTGCTTACTTTTGCTGACGAGGGGGACGGGGGGGTTAATAATTGCACAAAATGTGCTTACGTAATACTTGAACGGCCCCAAGCCGACCCCAACATAGTTGGGAAAATACAGGCAGATGATGATGTTATAGTGATGCCGTGGCCGTCCACAATAATCTATTCACGTTAGAAATTGTACAGTCTTAATAAGGGGTTTCGTGTTACCCGAGGTCAGATAGGCAGTCGCTTTATGTAAAAATATACTGGTATTCAGTTGCATCCGGTTAGACTGGAAGCCGACCCCAAAATAGCTGGGAAAAGTCTAGGGAGATGATGATGTATCACCCAATTTAATCTAAGGGTGGGTCTCGTGACTAAAACTTTATCGCTAAAGCATAAGGTTTAAATTTGATTGGTTCCCTCTCACTGAGAGGAGGCCTATGTCCCAGCAGTGGGAACATTATAGGCTGATTGTGTATTTTGTTCGTTGACAATTGAATTCAGAATGGTATGTATGGCGTGCCTATGCGCGGCTAAAAAAAAAAGATAATTTTTTATACAACATTTTTATTTCACTTATTTTTAACTTAAAGCTAACTATTTACAAAATTAAGAAGCCTGATTTATTAATGGCTTCGGAAATCAAATAAGTCGACCGTTTCAGAGGTAGTTTAGTGGTTAAAAAACCTAATTCAAGGTCGCTCAGCGCTTCGGCATATGCTTTGGCTATGGTCGGAGTTTCTCTGAAGTATAAGATCAAAAATGAAATAATCCAGAAAAAAAACCGGAGTTACGGACATAGCTTGCAGAACATGCTGAAGTGGCAGTGGGCTGGCTATGTTTGTCGAAGGATCGATGGCCGGTGGAGCAGACGAGTCCTGGAGTGGAGACCGCGTATCGGCAAGCGTACTGTGGGACGCCCCCCAGCTAGATGGACCGACGTCTTTAAAAAGCTGTCTGGGACGGACTGGATGCGGAAGGCGGAGGGCAGGGTGTTGTGGCGCAGTCTGGGGGAGGCCTATGTCCAGCAGCAGACTGCGTTAGGCTGAGTTGATTGATTGATGGTTATCTTACCGTACGGCAATATTTTGAAGCACTGAATTTATCACTCTCTGTCATTCTTCGAATTCAGTTTAGGATTAAGTCCTGCATTAGGTATTTATGCAACTGTTTTATAATACCTAATTATGTACAGTTGCATACAAGATTTTATCTACACCCATGATATGAATCCTCTATAAAAGGTTCTGAAACAGTTTTTTCGCAATACTAATATGGAACAAAAATGGTGGCCGGCAGGATACGACGTGAATTCGAATAAGCTATAAGTTCCTTTTTTAAATTACTGCGCTGTGGTAGTGAAACGCGCATGCATGATAAGGTTCTTTTTTTGAAAACGAGTTGCATAATGAAATTTAGTACAATATAATACCTAACACTCGTTTGGGTGATATTATGGTTACTATGACACTGGTTGTTTTAATGTTGGCGATAAGCTAACTGTATCAGAAACTTTTATAGAGGATTTATAGCATGGGTGTAGATACAATTATTTACTTAACGTTTTCTTCCAATACTACATTAAATGCATCTTTCACAGTGCTTTCTATCACATACGAATTTCTAATTATTTGTTGTCAGCAGTTTTTTCTACAGAAGCGTCTTTCGTCTCAGTAGATTTTTCTCCAGTGGAAACGTCATTAACGCTAGAGGCATCTTTCTCGCTTGAGGCGTCTTTCTCAGCAGCACCGTCTTTCTTTTCATCTGAGGCGTGTTTTTCGCCAGAGTTGTTTTTCTTTTCACCAGAGGCGCCCTTTTCGCCAGAGGCGCCCTTCTCGCTAGAGGCGTCTTTCTCGCTAGAGGCGTCCTTTTCGCTAGAGACGTCCTTCTCGCCAGAGTGATCTTTGGGTTCCCCAGAGTTGTCTTTGGACTCACCAGAGGTGTCTTTCTCACCCGAGTTATTTTTGGGCTCTCCAGTATTGTCTTTCAGTTTACTAGAGGTATCTTTCTCACCAGAATTGTTCTTGGGCTCACCAGAGTTGTTTTTCTCTCCAGAGTTGTTTTTATCTCCAGAGTTGTTTTTGAGTTCACCAGAGTGGTCTTTGGGATCTCCAGAGATGTCTTTGGGTTCACCAGAGTTGTCTATGGGTTCCCCAGAGTTGTTCTTGAGTTCCCCAGATTTTTTCTTGGGCTCACTAGAGGTGTCTTTCTTACCAGAGATGTCTTTGGGCTCTCCAGAATTGTTTTTGGGCTCACCAGTGATGTCTTTAGGCTCACCAGAGTTGTCTACGGGTTCCCCAGAGTTGTTCTTGGGCTCAGCAGAGTTGGCTTTGGGCTCACCAGAGTTTTCTTTAGCATTGGGCTCTTCAAAATTGTCTTTGGGCTCACCAGAACTGTTCTTGAGCTCATCAGCGCTGTTTTTCTCTGCAGAATTGTCTTTGGGCTCTCCAGAATTGTCTTTAGGCTCACCAGAGATGTCTTTAGGCTCACCAGAGTTGTCTATGGGTTCCCCAGAATTGTTCTTGGGCTCACCAGAGTGGTCTTTGGGCTCCCCAGAATTGTCTTTGGGCTCTCCAGAGTTGTCTTTGGGTTCCCCAGATTTTTTCTTGGGCTCACTAGAGGTGTCTTTCTCACCAGAGATGTCTTTGGGCTCTCCTGAATGGTCTTTGGGCTCACCAGAGTTTTCTTTTGGCTCACCAGAGTTGTCTTTGAGTTCCCCAGAGTTGTGTTTGGGCTCTTCAGAATTGTCTTTGGGCTCACCAGAGATGTCTTTAGGTCCACCAGGGTTGTCTATGGGTTCCCCAGAGTTGTTCTTGGGCTCACTAGAGGTGTCTTTCTCACCAGAGATCTGTTTGGGCTCACCAGAGTTGATTTTCTCTCCAGAGTTGTCTTTGAGTTCCCCAGAGTTGTGTTTGGGCTCTCCAGAATTGTCTTTGGGCTCACCAGAGATGTCTTTAGGTTCATCAGAGTTGTCCATGGGTTCCCCAGAGTGGTTCTTGGGCTCAGCAGAGTTGTTTTTCTCACCAGAGTTGTCTTTGGGCTCTCCAGAATTGTCTTTGGGCTCACCAGAATTGTTTTTGAGCTCACCAGCGCTGTTTTTCTCTCCAGAATTGTCTTTGGGCTCACCAGAGATGTCTTTAGGCTCACCAGAACTGTCTACGGGTTCCCCAGAATTGTTCTTGGGCTCACCAGAGTGGTCTTTGGGCTCTCCAGAGTTGTCTTTGGGTTCCCCAAATTTTTTCTTAGGCTGAATAGAGGTGTCTTTCTCACCAGAGATGTCTTTGGGCTCTCCTGAATTGTTTTTGGGCTCACCAGAGTTGTCTTTGGGCTCACCAGAGTTGTTTTTCTCTCCAGAGTTGTCTTTGAGTTCCCCAGAGTTGTGTTTGGGCTCACCAGAGTTGTCTTTGAGCTCACCAGAGTTGTCTTTGGGTTCCCCAGAGTTGTGTTTAGGTTCCCCAGAGTTGTCCATGGGTTCCCCAGTGTTGTTCTTAGGCTCACCAGAGTTGCTTTTCTCTCCAGAGTTGTCTTTGGGCTCACCAGAGTGGTCTTTGGGCTCTCCAGAGTTGTCTTTGAATTCCCCAGATTTTTTCTTGGGCTCACTAGAGGTGTCTTTCTCACCAGAAATGTCTTTGGGCTCTCCTGAACTGTCTTTAGGCTCACCAGAGTTGTTTTTGGGCTCACCAGAGTTGTCTTTAGGTTCACCAGAGTTGTCTATGGGTTCCCCAGAATTGTTCTTGGGCTCACCAGAGTTGTTTTTCTCTCCAGAGTTGCCTTCTTTGGGCTCTCCAGACTTGTCTTTGGGCTCACCAGAGATGCTTTTCTCTCCAGAGTTGTCTTTGGGCTTACCAGAGTGGTCTTTGGGCTCTCCAGAGTTGTCTTTGAGTTCCCCAGAGTTGTCTTTGGGTTCCCCAGAGTTGTGTTTAGGTTCCCCAGAGTTGTCTTTAGGTTCCCCAGAATTGTCTTTGGGCTCACCAGAGTGGATTTCGGACTCTTCAGAATTGCCTTGAGGTTCACCAAAGTCGTCTTTGGGCTCAACAGAGTTGCCCATGAGTTCTCCAGAGTTGTTCTTGGGCTCACCAAAGTTGTTTTTCTCTCCAGAGTTGTCTTTGGACTCACCAGAGTGGTCTTTGGGCTCTCTAGAGTTGTCTTTGGGTTCCCCAAATTTTTTCTTGGGCTCACTAGAGGTGTTTTTCTCACCAGAGATGTCTTTGAGCTCTCCTGAATTGTCTTTGGGCTCACCAGAGTTGTTTTTGGGCTCACCAGAGTTGTCTTTGGGCTCTCCAAAATTGTCTTTGGGCTCACCAGAGATGTCTTTAGGCTCACTAGAGTTGTCTATGGGTTCCCCAGAATTGTTATTGGGCTCACCAGAGTTGCTTTTCTCTCCAAAGTTGTCTTTGGGCTTACCAGAGTGGTCTTTGGGCTCTCCAGAGTTGTCTTTGGGTTCCTCAGAGTTGTTTTTGGGCTCACCAGAGATGTCTTTGGGTTCCCTAGAGTTGTCTTTGGGTGTTCCAGAAGTATTTTTGGGCTCACCAGAGTTGTTTTTCTCTCCTGAGTTGTTTTTCTCTCCAGAGTTGTTTTTCTCTCCAGAGTTGATTTTCTCTCCAGAGTTGATTTTCTCTCCAGAGTTGATTTTCTCTCCAGAGTTGATTTTCTCTCCAGAGTTGATTTTCTCTCCAGAGTTGATTTTCTCTCCAGAGTTGATTTTCTCTCCAGAGTTGATTTTCTCTCCAGAGTTGATTTTCTCTGCAGAGTTGATTTTCTCTCCAGAGTTGATTTTCTCTCCAGAGTTGATTTTCTCTCCAGAGTTGATTTTCTCTCCAGAGTTGATTTTCTCTCCAGAATTGATTTTCTCTCCAGAGTTGATTTTCTCTCCAGAGTTGATTTTCTCTCCAGAGTTGATTTTCTCTCCAGAGTTGATTTTCTCTCCAGAGTTGATTTTCTCTCCAGAGTTGATTTTCTCTCCAGAGTTGATTTTCTCTCCAGAGTTGATTTTCTCTACAGAGTTGATTTTCTCTCCAGAGTTGATTATCTCTCCAGAGTTGATTTTCTCTCCAGAGTTGATTTTCTCTCCAGAGTTGATTTTCTCTCCAGAGTTGATTTTCTCTCCAGAGTTGATTTTCTCTACAGAGTTGATTTTCTCTCCAGAGTTGATTTTCTCTCCAGAGTTGATTATCTCTCCAGAGTTGATTTTCTCTCCAGAGTTGATTTTCTCTCCAGAGTTGATTTTCTCTCCAGAGTTGATTTTCTCTCCAGGGTTGATTTTCTCTCCAGAGTTGATTTTCTCTCCAGAGTTGATTTTCTCTCCAGAGTTGATATTCTCTCCAGAGTTGATATTCTCACCAGGGTTGATTTTCTCTCCAGAGTTGATTTTCTCTCCAGAGTTGATTTTCTCTCCAGAGTTGATTTTCTCTCCTGAGTTGATTTTCTCACCAGGGTTGATTTTCTCTCCAGAGTTGATTTTCTCTTCTGAGTTGATTTTCTCTCCAGAGTTGATTTTCTCTTCTGAGTTGATTTTCTCTCCAAAGTTGTTTTTCTCTCCAGAGTTGATTTTCTCTCTAGAGTTGATTTTCTCTCCAGAGTTGTCTTTGAGCACACCAGGGTTTTCTTTTGGCTCATTGCCTGTGTTATCAGTGACCGTGTTAGGATTTTCAGTGTTAGCTTTATCTTTTTCAGCTGCTACATATTCACTTGTCGGCGTCGAATCCGTATTACTCTCTGTAGTATCAATAGGCTCTTCATTATTATTTCCTTTGTTAGTTTCCGTACTGTACCCTTCACCATAATTGTCTCTGTTATCATTTCTAACGGGCTCTTCAACTGTAGGACCTGTTACGTCATTTCCATGCACATTTGATTCAGTATTGCTTTCAGTAACTTGATTCTCAGATTCAGTCTTTGTTTCTCCTGTAACATCACTACTGACACTTGGTTCAGTTACTTCTTCAGTCACTTTAGGTAATTCTGTAGGTTTACCTTCGTCATTAACATGTGGTTTCTTACCAGTATTATATTGATGGAATCCTACATGACCAGGTTTAGGGCTGTGAGGTCCGAATGTAAAGATGTTAGTACTATTGTTTCCATTTATAAGGCTTTTAATACTTTTCATGATGTCATCTATGTTCTTGCTGGCATAGAAAATGTAGACGTTTGTAACTTTATCGTTGCCTACACTGTTCCCGTAAACTGTGTTAGCTTGTACTGATGGTGTGTCTTTTTTCGGCTTTTCGGTGGTAACAATTTTGTCGTGTTTTCTATCGATGGTGTCGTCAGTAGTAGGTTTGTTTTTATTGGTTTCTTCATTTGTTGGTTTATCGACATCGTTTTCTTGACTACTAAGTCCATATTTACTCTCTTTGTGACTATTAAGTTTTATGTTTTCACCACTAGTAGGTTTATTTTCAACCTTCTCGCTACTAACAGGTTCATTCACATTATTTTTAACATCACTAGGTTCATTTGCACCTTTTTTGCTACTATCAGGTTCATTTATCGTTTTATCTCCGACATCGGATTTATCTTTGCTGTGTCCCTGTTTTTTATCTTCTGCCGGATCTCTTTCAGCATTTATACCTGGTTCCTTATTATTTATCGGATGCTTTTCGAAATATTTGCTTACTTGTGCTGCAACCTCGTCTTTGATGAATTTTTTCGTGCGCTGAAATAAATAATCCACGTTTATATAATAAAATAACCATAAAATATTTACTTCTAGTAATATTTAAATACGTTTTGAAATCGAAGATATACTTATAAGATTAATAAAATGGCAACATAAGTCGTTCAATAAGTTTTCTGCCTTATTAAGGCAGCTGTAAGGGTATATTTTAAAATGTTCTTACCTCTGACAACGATGCTATGTATTTAGTACCCAAGTCACCCATGAAGGACCAGAATTTCTCCTGCAAAAAGTAACATGTTTTATGAACTACGTTTTTGTAAATTCGTAGTAAAGTTTTTATAAAGCATGACAGTATGTTTGTGATGCTTTAAGATAAAAATAATGGTAAAGGGATTTGATGGTGAAAGCGGCACTATTGCATTCGGCACAAATTGTCGAGGTTAGATTAGTTTGGTGGTGTATACTTCTATTGTTTTTATTATTCATAGACGTTCACTTACATTATTTATCAAATCCAGCATATAATCCAGTTTGGTATTCTTCTCGGCTTCAGTGTTGTCCTAAACAAAAATGCATGTTAAAAATAATGTAACAAATGAAATAGGAATCGATATTATGACACACAGGACAGGACTATTATTGCTAAAGTAGTTTTAATAATTATACTAATTAGAATTCCGTGTAATAACAGCCGCACAGTCGCTTGACAGGTTAAGCTACGCTTGCCGCGGTTGTTCCGCGGATGGGTACCATCTTTACATACCAAGACCCCTCCGTGCCTCGGAAAGCACTTCAAAGATCCACAAATGACAGCTGGGACCAACGTCCCGGCTGTCATTTGTGGATCTTTAACTGTCGTTACGGGTAGTCAGAAACTCGAAAGTCTGACAACCAGCCTTAGAAAGAGGTATCGTATTGCCCAGTAACTGGGTTGTGGAGGTCATATAGGTAGTCGCTCCATGTAAAATTCTGGTATTCAGCTGCATCTGGTAGCTTTTTTTTTTATAATTAGTTTGATTCGCTGTTTATGTTCTTTTTGGTTTGTGTATGTGGTTTGGCTTTGTCTTCATTTTCGACAGTATCCGCGATTTGCTGCATCTGGTTAGACTGGAAGCCGACCTCAACATAGTTGGAAAAAAGGCTGGTCAGATCGACTGCGAATTTTGAAAATACCGGTTTGCGTCACGAGATATCTTCATCATATCTAAAGCCGACAATGATATAATGCTCTATTTTTTTATATTTATTTATTTATTAACTCAACATCACTATCATTACAGGAATTTCCTAATTCAATAGTGTGGCCATAATTACAGTTTTTTCATTTACCATAACATATTCTATACATCGTGTTTTTTGTGAACTCACTCAGAGAACAAGTAAAAAGATCTATGCTGTCTGCTACGTCATTAAGTATACGCAAGGTACGCGTTATAGGGGCTTTACTCAGTGGATTGGTCCTACTACTGGGCACCGCCAATAGCCGTGGCTGTCGCCTATACAACATTATTTTTAGTATATGCGAAACCTGAATATACACACATCAAAAGTGTCTAGGGATCAAGCATTTTTATGCGGATTTCTTGAGATTGAGATGTGGCTTTGTAATAAATTTATGATTTTATAAATTTATATGGATCCTTTTTGGTGCATTTCATAATTTGAATCAGGAACTGTGAATCAAATTCGAGTAAAAGATGAAAATCAGCTGTCAATATTTTCCCTATAAAAACATACAACGCATTGAAGACATTATTAGTGCTACTGTTTCCCTACTACTGATTAAAACCAACGTTATTATGGAGCGGCGACGTCATTTAAGCAGGGAAGAAATGCTCAGAGCCGTGGGAATGATAGAAGCTGGTTCCCGGCAACGTACTGTGGCTTTAGCTCTGAATACAAGTCAGAGTGTTATCAGTCGACTTTGGACACGTTACCGAAGCACTGGTACCGTGGCTGAGCGCCATGGAGGACGGTATCGCTGCACCACACGGAGACAAGACCGATATATTCAAATCTTAACTCGAAGAGCTCCAACAATAACCGCCATGATGTTAGCCGTGAGGCTTCATCACTCTTCAGGGAACTTAATTAGCGACCAAACAGTCAGAAACCGCTTGTATGAAGTGAACCTTCATTCCCGAAGACCGCTACGGGTACCACCTATAGCAATGCACAATCGTAGGATTCGATATCAATGGGCTCTTGAACACAGAAATTGGGCAGAAGAACAATGGCGTTTCGTGTGCTTTTCTGATGAGTCTCGTTTTGGTATGAGACCGGATACAAGACGTATACGACACTGGAGAACCCCTGGACGCCAACAGCGATTAAAATCCTGCCAGGAAGTCCATCCTTATAGTGGTGGAACCATCATGGTATGGGCGGGTATTTGGATCGGCGGAAGAACTGAGTTGATTTGGATCAGAGGCAACCTCAACGCTCAAATTTATGCTGAGACGATTGTATCAGACGTCATCGTTCCTCTACAAGTGCAAATCGGTCCCTTATTTCAGTTAATGCATGATAATGCACGACCGCACACCGCAAGAGTTGTAAGACAGACTCTCGCCGCAGCTAACATCAATGTCCTGCCCTGGCCTGCTCAGTCGCCAGACTTGAACCCGATTGAGCATGCATGGGATATGCTACAGAGAAGAGCTCTGCCGAATATGGAGGGTATCCAGTCGCAAGAAGACCTTTTTTTGTTGTTGCAACGAACATGGGCGGCCATTCCTCAGCGTGATTTGGATGAACTCATTTTGAGTATGCCAAACCGATGTTCTTGTGTTGTTAGTGTTCGCGGTAGAAACACGGATTATTAATTGTTTAAGTTACCCAATAAAATTTTAAAGAAAACTGTTATTTCAGTCTTTTTTTCGAACTTTTGTGTTAGTGGTTCAAATGTCAAAAATCCCTTTATTAGGAAAATGGCAAATTTCTTTATTAATGCAAAGGTGACTTGGTTTATCGTTACTGTGACAAACGAAAACACTTTATTTGATGAATCCTTAAAGAAAATTTTAATTAATATCAATCAGGAGAAAAGTTATTGCAAAAATATATGTTGATCCCTAGACACTTTTGATGTGTGTAGTTTGTTCAGAATAAGTAACTGAATCGATTCCAATAATTTTTACCCCATGTTATATTTTGGCCCAAAAATATTTAAAAAAGGTTAATAGTTGGACACCCCGAGTATATTATACTGTGCCCCGAGGAGCGACTAAGTAGGTAGTTATCTACCATACGCGCACAATGGCGCGGCGCCGGCGCACAGCGAGCGGGGCGACCGGGGCGGGGGTGCAGCAACCTCAGTCACCCGGGTACCACTGGTTGGCGCGCACGTGTCGCGTGGGTCCAACTGCATAATCGCGAGCGCGCGGCCGCCGAGTTGTTTCGGTTGATTGTGTACTTACCTATCGTATGTAAAAAGTGTCGTGTAACCATGACTTTCTCATACACAAACGTCCAGTACATAGAAACAACGATAACAGTGATAACGTATTCCTGGCAGTGCGGCGGTACGAGGAGCAATCAGAGTATCGTGGAACACAATGCTTTGCCGTGATGATTAACATTTTTAAACACGCCAAGATGGTTAATTGTAGAAAGTTATTATTTGTACCTACAGCCTGCTGTGGTTAAGTAATGCGATGTTTAACACTTTTCATCCACTTTGAACAAATCGCATTGACTACATTGTATCACTTACGGCTTACGAATAAGTAATTACTTATTCGTAGCTTACGGCTGCATTTATTTACGAATAAAGTACATTATAATAACTACCTACACTTGACCATTACGACAGTCCAAAGCCTGCAAGTGTGATGGAAAATGTTATCACCAGTTAATTACAATACAATCGCCGCGCTGTACCGAACGGCACGCGGTGGGGGAGACCATGTTTTTGGACGGACAAACAGGTAACATAACAAGCTTATAACTTGGTGATTATTCATGATACAGTTTTGAAATTTTGTACATAGATTCTTTACATAAAAATACTAGACACGTGTTTCGGGTTTCGCATATACTAAAAATAATGTTGTATAATATAACAAACAATAAGCAAAATATTGTGATATTTACCTTTTTATTTTGAACAGGACATTTCTGCTCTTTCGGCTCTTTAAAAGGTGTCGATGTGAGTTTGTTTGGTACCTCTGTATGATCTTCCACTGGTAGTTGACTCACTTCTTCCCCATCGCCAGGATTTTCATGAGGTTTCTCTGTTTTGTGGTGATTATTTTCATGAGATCTATCAGGCTCTTCAGTTCCAATAGTAGGCTTTATGTCACAAGGTTCATTATTGTCAGGATGCTCTGTTTCAATAGTAGGTTCATGGTCACCAGTTTCATTAGGTCTGTCAAGATTCTCTGGATTAATAGTAGGTTCGTTGTTATTAGGGTTCTCACCTTCCTTACCTAAGCTTCCATGATCGTCGATGTCACTCCCTGTACCATCATTGTTGTTAGATTCATCTGGTGACGATGTTGCATTTTCATTTGGATTTTCTGTTTCTTCTTTTTTAGGGGAAATCTTATGAGGTGTATTGACGTCAGGGGTTTCGATTCTACCATGAGAGTTTCTATCTTCTTCGGGACTTTCAGTAGCCTGAGTATTATTATCGATGCTCGGATTTGTTGTTTCTTCATTATTGTCTTTGCCCGGATTTGTCACAGAAGGTATGTTTTTATTGATATTAGATTTTTCAGTAGTTGCCTTTTGATCTTTTTCAGACGTTACTACCTTATCTTTTTTGGAATCTTCTTTTTTATCTTTTTTGGCATGTATTCCGTCGGTTTGGTTGGAACCAGCTGGTACCTCATTGTTGATAACAATTTTGTTTTTAATTATTTTTGTAAACAGACCTTCTAAAACATTCACCATGTTCGGATTGTTTGGATCTCCATTCTCAATTTCAACACCAGGACGAAGAATTTCTGAATCATCCGTGACGTCACTTAATATGTGGTCTAACATACCAGGTATATCGATATTATTAGCTGTATCTTTCACTGGCTTCGGGAAAACAATAGTAGCGTTACCTTTCACAAATATGTCGTGTAAATCAGTTAATATTTGGCTGAATTTCTTAATTATATCATCAGCTTCGACGTTACCGGTTTTTTTGTCTTCATTGCTATTGTTACCATAATTTTCCTGAGACCCGCTTTCTCCGGAATCACTGCTACTCTCTCCAAACCAGTTGTTACTTCGGTCACCACTGTTTTCTCCAGAAACACTATCGTTTTCACCAGAAATACTATTATCTTCTCCAGACCTACTATTACTCTCTCCCGACTTACTATTGCTGTCTTCAAACCAACTATTACCTTCTCCAAACCAATTATTATTTACCCAAGGCCAACTGTTTTCATCGGCTGCAGAACCACTGTCATATCCGCTGTCCTCTGAATTAGGAAAGCTACCATTTTCATCAAAGCTACTGTTCTCATCGGATCCCGTGGCAACATCATCTTCACCAGATGAGCCCTGACTTCCCTCACCGCTAGTTAAGGTTTCAGGTGATTCTTCACTAGCAAACTCTGAAAGTAAATCGTATGCGGCAGAATTTGATTCGCTGGAGCCGGAATCTGATTGGTCAGAGTCAGACGTTGATTCATTACTGTAGAATGAAGAGTCTTCGTCGCTGCCACTGTCACTGTTAGACTGGAAAAAAGATTTGTGTTAATAATGCATCTTAAGAGCCTATACTACCTCAGCTAAAATTCACTCTTTATCTCGCTCATACGATACTGCTCGCGGACTGAGTGAGAGCGAGACAGAGTGCGGTGCTGGGCGGCAGGCAGCGCCAATAGTTTAGGTATTTGCTTTTTACGGTGAAAATAATGGTAATTATAAAGAAATAAATAACATAAGACCTGCTTTAAAGTAAGTTCAGTTAGTATGCAATTTTCATGATCTAATTTGAAGTATTTTTTGAATACCAGCGGTTTATTGTTCGGGTTAGAGGTAACTGGATTTTTTTTCTATCGAGAAAATTTTATGGAATCGTGTTTTCGTCTAACATAGGACTTAGCATTAATCCTCAACTTTACACTAGATTTATTTCAAAATTAATGGTGCAGTATTTTCGACATAACGGAGGATCACGCTAAGCCATTTGAGGTAGTATAGGCTCTTAATAGTCTCCTGCTAGACAAAGAAGTTGCTCATCCACCGATTGGGTTCCATTAAACGCACGACGCCATTGCGGCAGGCCGAGATGAAGATGGTGGGACAAGCTTGACTCCTACCGAAAGGAATGGCTGGCAGTCGCAAAAGACAGAATTGTTTGGAAAAAGGAGAGTGAGGCCTTTGCCCTGCGGTGTGACAGGCTAGTTAGATTAGATTAGAATACATCTTAAAAATAAAATGGCTATTGCATAGATGCCAAGACATCATCATCATCGCAAATAAAGATATGAATACATTATTAAGCATTTAGAGTAAGCGCTTGCGCCCACTGTCGGCACGGCACGGCAAGTAGAGTTGCCAGGCGTCCGGATAAAGCCGGACACAGTTAGGCTTTTTGGTTGCGTGTCCGGCCAAATCAGACGGTGTCAGGCCTGTCCGGCTTTTCAAAGTCAAAAAGTCAAAGTCAAAGCATTTATTTCAAATAGGCATATAAAAGGCACTTTTGAATGTCAAAAATTATCTTAAAATAGAATTGATTCTAGTCGCCCATTCCAAAAGGTAGTTTTCGTATGGAGAAGAACGGGCAAGAAACTCCACCGTTACTCTTTTAAAATGTTTAGGTACAATATTTTTCATGGGTACATTAATTATATAATAACATGTGAGGACGATGCACCTACAATAAAATTACTATACCACAATAGGTAAAAGAATTAAAAACGAAACCATGACATATAAATTAATCATCTGATAGATACATGGTGCTCACATATTTACAAACATGGTACCTACAAGCAAAACGATTTTAATTAAAAAACAAAATACAAGTAATAAGTCAGGGTGTGAGTAATAAATGTAAAAAAAAAGAATAAAAAAATTTACAATTAAATTAGCAACCAGTTTGATTTTGTCTAGACTCTAGTTTCTCCTATGGAGCAGGACCAGCATGTTTCCAAGCGTTCTTATCTTGGATATAATCTTCTAATTTATAGTATGCTTGTTTACAAAGTGTACGTTTAATGTAAGTTTTAAATTTTCTTTCATTTTGTTAGGCTTTTTAAATTTATTTGACCAAAGCGTGTGCGGCGCGCCCCCGCCTCCCCATCACTCTTCATCACCACCCCACTGTAGTGTATAGTAAATGATAAAAAAACCCTAGTTTTACTATAAAAAAAAAAAAATTGTCGTGTTATACTAAGACTAAAAAATTAAGGGCGTCCTGTTTTTTTACCCAACTGGCTGGTCTGTCCAGCTTTTCGGTTTTGAAGATTTTTATGCAACGAATAAAAATGTAACTTAATTGTATGACAATAAAATTGAAATTTCAATGACACGGCATGTTTTAAGGATACCCTAGCTTTGTTTTTGCACCTATGATGAAAAATATCGATCATAAAAATCGTAACAGCCGTTCGTGAGTTATAAATGGTGTAACTAACCCGCCTTTATTTTATTTATGTAAAAAATAAAAATAAAGTTTACATTCGAGTGGATTGAATTCCTAGACCTCACACTAGGATTCCCTGTGTTGGAATAGATAAAAAAAAAAAAAAAAATTCTTTATTTGACCAAAAGCCATCACAAAACAAGAAACATAAACTAAGTACATATAAGGCTTATAACAAGGACACCATCATTTTAATTCCCTGACTCCTATACTAGGTGTATGTGCCTGTGTCTTAGGAGTCAGTGATTCTCCATATCAAACAAGACAAAGCCATAGAAAATAAAAACGGGTCGTTACAACAATAAGCAAATGGTCTAAAAGAAAACGAAGATATTAGTATAGATCACAAATCGATATTTACCTCACTGTCTTCATTGCTATCACCATAGCCAACATGGTAGGAACCGTGGGGGTAATAAAGGTTCTGCAAACAAAAGAAGAATGTTATTTCCTACACAACGACTCGACTACACAATTGTCTTCCCTGAAAACCAGCGGGGCAATTGCGTAACACATTATCAATTGGAATCGGTTTCATTTTGACAGTTGAACAACATTCATTGCGTTATTTAAGTATTGATCAGACAATTTTTTCGAACGTATGAAGCAATGGATTAGCAATTTACTTCAAAATGATTCAGATTCTGATTGATAGTGTGTTACGCAATTAGGGTGCTGATTCCTGACAATGAATACCCGTAGAAAACAGCATAAGCCATCTCCCAAAACGACAATGCCTTATCGGTTGGGCGACCGCAATTTGTCTACAATCTGGGGGCTTAGGTACTTACTTTTATTTTATTTTTATTATTTTCGGAATGTTTACAGACTAATAACACTATCCATACTAATATTATAAATTCGAAAGTAACTCTGTCTGTCTATCTGTCTGTATGTCAAAGTTGTTTAATTTCCTTAAAACTTGCTATGTATTTTGTTAAAATTTTATTCCGATCTAGACTACAAACTGTTTCAAGTGCTGTCTGGTGCCTCCTGTACAAAAAATGGCTTTGCTAACAGCTCTTAGTGTACTTGCATTGGTGCAGAAAAGGTCAATGTCCTGTTCACAGTGTAGCGGTATCCACAACGCCACATGCGAACAACGCGTCATACTGCCGTCACGCAAATCCTGCATCTCGCAAGCAGAGTTTACCGCGCAACTAGCATAGGTACAACAGCCCGACATGAATCATCGGGCAGTTGCCCACCCGACACAACACCCGTCTGGTCGGAGGATCCTCTCTTTTCTATAGAGTATGAGTGAACTTTACATCCTGTTCCTCATACCTCTATAACAGCAAATTTCGTTAAAACTACGACTGGCTCTCAGAAAGTATGCATTACGTCTATATAATTAGCAATTACACACGTGTATCAACTCGGAAAGGGATCGTAACCGTATCGCCTTTCGCGTCGCCGTCAAACAGTCGTCAACCTAACGTAAGCACGTAACCAAAGCGGATCAGAAGCTCCGATACGTCGACTCGGCTACGGCTAGGCGACGCCGCGCTTACGGCTCGCCGACCGCTGGTTGACGGCTAGGCGGCACTAGTTTAATCATTTTGAATCCGAACGTTAAGTGTAGCGCACGGTTATGTCTCGGTTCACAATACGTGTGTTGGCTATCATTGTCATAGCACTTGATGAAGACCGCGGGAGGGGCGTGGACGAAGAGACGTAAGTTAGGGTACGGAGAGCCGTAAGCTAGGGTACGGAGAGCCGTAAGCTAGGGTACGGAGAGCCGTAAGCTAGGGTACGGAGAACCGTAAGCGCGGGAACTGCAAGTCGACCACGCATCGCACGGCGGTTCGTGAGCTTGTCCCGAGGCGAGGCGATTACGTTACGATTCCATTTAGTGTGCGTTGCAGTAGGGAGTTTCATACAAATAATACTGAACGGCTCGAGTTGATACGGTGACGATCCCTTTCCGAGTTGATACGTGTGCTACGACCTTTAGTCTACAATCTGGAAGCATACTTACATTCCATACAGTGCCGCCATTTCCGTTCAGTTCCATCCCATACGCTTTGAGTCTAGCGCCTGCTGTTAATTCATCATCTGGTACTCTATCCTTGAAAGAAGTTATCTTAGTAACATCTGGAGCCTGAAAGCAAAAAACTGTAATTAATATTTGGGTAGTATTTAAACGAGTGACTGTAAATTACAGTTTTAAGTGAGTGAGTGAGTGTATTACTAAGTGAGCGACTGATTGCGAGTGACGAGAAATCAACAGAGCAGCAACTTACAAACATTAATTTGAGTTAGTTAAAATACACGATTCACGATAAAGGTATTTGTATTGTCATTCGCTCGCTCTTGCATCCTATGTCGAGGGCCCCTATTTCTGTGTAAATGGTGTAAAGTAACCTAACCAAACCTGACCCCGGGGTGCCCTCTCTGTATTTCTAGTCACTCACTTAGTAATTTAGTCGCACGGCTAGAATTTTAATATCTGAAATGGATTAATCACAACCCACTTTTTGTAAGCTCGTTCTGGTTTTTATTATTAATCAATATTCGTCGTTAGTTTAGTTAATTTTTCGCTTACTCAAATTCGTACTGCTCAAGTTATTAAAACAGTATCTCATTATCAGTCGCCAAGTTTTTTTATTCGCCCGTTTTATAATTCCCCTTAATATTTAGGTGGTCAACCCGTAGAAGGCTCAGCTTCTCAGATTACCAGTTGTCAGTTTTACAATGGGACAGATTCCTAATTTATCATCGACAGAACAATGTAAAGCTGTATTTTACAAGGCTTTATTTATTTGAACAAAACCCAGCATTGCATACCTAAATATGTAAGCTGTCACGCCCTTTATAATAATAATAATAATTTATTTCAGACTTTGTCCATAGATTTGTTAGATAGATTTGTGTTTATGCCTAGAGGCTTTTATTTAGGTGTTAATTTTTTTTTTAATTTTTAATCTTTGGTTATTATTTTTTGCTTGAGTATGTATCGTTTTTAGGGTTCCTTTGAAACGGGACCCTATTACTAAGACTCCACTGTCCGCCTGTCTGTCTGTCTGTCACCTGGCTGTTTCTCATGAACCGTGATAACTAGACAGTTGAATCTTTCACAGATGATGTATTTCTGTTGCCGCTATAACAACAAATACTAAAAACAGAATAAAATAAATATTTAAGGGGGGCTCCCATACAACAAACGTGATTTTTTTGCCGTTATTTGTATGTAGTGTTAACTCGCACTTCGCCGGTTTTTATTGTATTTGTATAATTTGTATTGGTATATTGGCATGGCTAGCTTTTTTTTTATGGATGGGAAATCATCAAATGACCCCTCCCGCTCTCGGTGGAGCGGAAGGGAGTGTCAGACAGCTTGCTACATATTAGTAATCTGTGGTGTCAGACTCGTGGCTATCTGACATGGAAAATAATTCAATTTAATGTTCTGTGTCTCGTAATGTTAATTACTGTGCATACCTATCTACTATTGTATAGAATCAATTATTTTCTAACTGAACAGACAGCTGTGCTGCTGGGGAGTTTGTTGCGCCACTTCTTCTTCTCAGCGAAAGCGCTAGGAAGTGGCGAAGGGCGGGCGTTTTGGGGGACTGTCTTTTGTAATTTTGACGTTCGAAAAGTGCAGATTCTCAGTCTAATTTGAATAAAAAACTTTTGATTTGATTTGACAATCATTATCATCGGCTTTTGGACAGTCATTTTTCAAGTATACTTAGTTAATTTATCTACCATTCTCTTACTAATTATCACAGATATAGATACACCTAAATACTACTAATACTAATAATAATACTTACTTCGCGTGCCAAAAATCGCACCAGCTTATGTTCGAAAATCATAAGCCGCCACTTTCGCGCTCAGTCCTGCGTACTGATGGCTGGGTGAGCGTGAGCGAGAGAGCGCGAGCTTGTGACGTCATAGTAGGTAGTCAAAAAGTGGCACGCTTAGTTTTCATACAGTTCGTGATACTTGCGTTATCTAGGTCTATCTATATCTGTGCTAATTATATTAACGTTATGTAAGTACTTTCTTTTTATCGACTATTGCCTTAACTATACATATGTGGAGGCTTGTCATTAGTAATTTTTTAATATTACATTCTTTATGTCATTGGTTTGTTAAGCGTTCTTTAAAATAAAATAAATAAAATACTTACACTAACGGAAGTCTGTTTCTTTACGTGTTTCTGTAACTTATGCTTTCGACGCGGTAGTCTAGGTTTGCGAGAGAAATGCATCTGTAAACAAAATACATGATGAAAAATTAGGTATTGACGACAAGTCGTGTAGAGCATACGGTGGAGGTCTGCCCCGCTTGGGCGGAGCACCGCCGTGTCCTCGTAGAGGCGATCGGCAGCGGCGGCGACACAGATATAGATATACCTAGATAACGCAAGTATCACGAACTGTATGAAAACTAAGTGTGCCACTTTTTGACTACCTACTATGACGTTACAAGCTCGCACTCTCTCGCTCACGCTCACCCAGCCAGCAGTACGCAGGACTGAGCGCGAAAGTGGCGGCTTATGGTTTTCGATCGTAAACTGGTGCGATTTTTGGCACGCGAAGTAGGTGCTCTTGCGTTATCTAGGTATATCTATATCTGTGGGCGGCGACCTCTCGCGTCCAGCCCTGGTTCAAGACACGGTCCGGGGCGAGAGGGAGTGGGAGGCAGTCACCTCCTTCTACGAAGCAGTCATGCTAGCGAAGGAGGTGGCGGGATGGCTGAGGGAGAGAGCCTCACGTCTCAGCCGCCGCGGGAGACGCTCCGGGCGTCGGGAGCCGCGTGACGACTCCCGGCCACCGTAGGCGCGGGCCTGCGGACGGAGAGTAATGGGTAGCTCACCGTCCGATCAGGACCAGGCCCGTGCCGGACGAACGACGAACGTGTCTAGTTAATTCGGAGATTTAAAACAAACATTACCTTAAATCAATGTTCTTGTATATCGATTTTATTCAATTTCGAGCGGCCATTGTTGTTTACATCCTTGGCAAATTTAGCGCGGCCGGACCTTAGGTACCCTATGCGATTTGCCATTGGCAAAAATGAAGAACTTCCATACAAACTTCCACCTTCAATTTAAGCCTTGAACCCCTATAGGGGATGAATATTGTTGTAGTAGCTCAACTGTGGCTAAAGAGAAACACTTGAATTTATATTGTTATAAATCAAATATTGCTTTTCTCACAGTTGAGAGGAATATACCTAAGTAAAAAATATCATTTGTACAGGGTGTTACGGAAAGGGTATATCAATACAATCGGGTTGAAGAGTGTATCTGGTCTAGAATCTCTGTACAAAATTTCAGCTCAAAAACTTTAACTTAGAAAATGCTTAATATTTTTTATTTCGACATCACGGCGCTGCACTGGCGCGCGGCTGCGTGATGTGCGTGTACTAGACACACAGACACACTACATATAATGGATAATGACCCTCGTAGTGCGGTGACACGTTTTTTATGATTTCAATTTAATAAACTATCGAAATAAAAAAATATTAAGCATTTTCAAAGTTAGTGCTTTTGAGCTGAAATTTTGTACAGAGATTCTAGACCAGATACACTCTTCAACCCGTTTGTATTGATATACCCTTTCCGTAACACCCTGTATATTAAAAAAAAAAACTTTACCCCATGATGCTCGAAAGACCGCTTTTTGACCCGTTTTAAGTCCTGACTCGGTTTCTGTGGAAAATAAATGAATTTAGTAAAAGAATAGGTACCGCAAAGCAATGCCTGATTTCATAACTTAAGAAAATACGGGCCAAGTGTGAGTCGGACGACACACAGGGTTCCGTATCACAAGGCAAAAAACACACACGTTTCTTGTATAGTACAAATGCTTACAAATGGATATAGCGTCAATGGAAATGCACACTATAGTCCGTTACTCCGTTCGCGTTAAGAAAACAGTGAGTCATCAGTGCAACTGCAGGGTAGGTAAAGGTGTTTTCATTGGTCACTGTGAACAGCTTTCTAATTTGTTGCGACCTAATTAGTCGAGGGCCGGGGCCAGGCCGGCGGACAACGATGACTTACTGTTTTCTTAAAGCGAACGGACTATATGTGAAAATTTTAACTGTCTACCTATTACGGTTCATGAGATACAGCTCGCTGACAGACAGACGGACGGACAGCGGAGACCTTGTAATAGGGCTTCCTTTGAGCATGAAACTCTGACCCGCGGGGTAATTGCGTAACACACTATCAGTATCAACGGGTTTCATTTGACAGTCCAACAACATCCATTGCGTTATTTACGTTGTTGAGCAGACAAATTTTTCGAACATATGAAGCAATGGATTAGCAATGTATCCTTCAAAATGATTCAGATTGTGTTTGATAGTGTGTTACACAATCAGGGTGCTGGAAAATATTGAGTTCGTTATGTAACTTATTTTGACGAAATAAAATTAAACTAAAACCCGACTACTGAAAAGGATGAAACAATAAAGTACCTTCCCGTGGTCGCATGCCGCTGTACTAACATACATATAAGCTATGGTAGCATGCGACCACGGGAAGGTACTTTCTTGTTTCATCCTTTTCAGTAGTCGGGTTTTAGTTTTTAAACTTTTTTTAATTTAATTATTTTGGGGCTTAATTCGGTAATATTTATATTTTTGAAATGTGCTAATTAAGCCCTTTCATTTGATACCCCACAAGGCACCATCCCAAAATATTTATTTTTAAGTTTATTACTTTATGTCCTCTAGAGGGCGCCATATTGAATGTAGTGTGACGTCACATAGCCTATAACCAGCGGACGGTCAAGAGGCTTCTAACGATACCTCATTTGTCAAATTATTATAAGCACTTTTGAAGTTATGAGGGAACAGATGAACATACATACATACATACATACATACATACATACATACCGGTCAAAATCATAACCCTCCTTTTTTTGCTTTGCCGTAGTCGGGTAAAAAGTATTACTCACCTCATCTGTTTCAGCAATTTCTCTTTTGCTTCTTGTATTTTCTGAAACATCCTGAAACTATAAAACAATTTACATTTCGTAAATATCTACGAATATTCCAAGTGGTCGTGGATGGCCAAATCCGAAACTATGAGGAATAGCGAAAAGTACTCAAAGGAGTCACGGGCTCGATTTGAAAACTAAAACTGCATCATTGGACTTTTGAAAAATCAATATTTCTAGCCAGGAATCGTACCCCTTGATTTTGAAAAAAAAAACACACACACTGTATTATTACACCATTCGATAGTGTCCCTAATAAGGATCGACTTCTGGGAAACTTAATGACGTACGGCAAACTGGATTACGGCCCTCTCCCTCTCGCGGAGTGGAGGCCTGTGTCCCAGCCGTGGGAACATTATAAGTTGATTTAGTTAATTATGGCCAGTCAATATTTTAAGACAAATAGTTTTAACAAAAAAACTAAAAACTGCAGTTTTTGTTTTTAACTTTCTGTAACTACAGGAATAAATCCTTACCTTGTCTGCTGATTCCTCTGGATCATCAGTAGTGATTTCTGCCGGATCCTGTAACAGATAATAATTTGGTTAATATTTCACAACGATCTATATTCTCTTATCATCCTCCTAGCCTTTTCCCAACTATGTTGGGGTCGGCTTCCAGTCTAACCGGATGCTGCTGTGTAGGTACTGTAGAGATCTCTTTGAGAGATTCTGACCTCCTTGCGAGACAGACCGCTAATATTTGAAGCATATTCCATACGAACGTTCAAGCATGTGTCATAGAGAGTCGTAGGTTTGACGTCTAAGAAATAAGTCGATATAATTATAAGTACGATAAGACTCGTAAAATATATCCCATTAAACTCTAAAGGGAGTTTAATTTAGTAATATAGCTAACCCTAGTAGAGTCAGCAAGAGAATCTAACAGTACACAGCAGCATCCGGTTAGACTACAGGTGTGTTTTGGAGCGACTGCCTATCTGACCTCCACAACCCAGTTACAGGGTAATACGATACCCCTTGGTAAGACTGGTTGTCAGAATTTCGGGCTTCTGACTACCCGTAACGACTAAAAATCCACGAATGACAGCCGGGACCAACGGCTTAACTTACTTTCCGAGGCACGGAGCGGTCTCGGTATGTAAAGATAGTCACCCATCTACGGACCAACCGCGGCAAACGTAGCTGATTCATCGACCTACACAGATACAGCGTGCGAATAACCTGGTACAAAATAAATGATCAATGACCCCCATGCTAGGCAAAACCCGTGTTACAGGGGTCATCCATTCGTCCATTCTGGATATTATAATAGCTAATTACAAATCAGTAATGTGCACTTTTGTAAAAAAATAACTAGACGTTAATTTAGCTGATTTCTAGCTTGTGCCGACGCGCACGAACGAATGAAAATGATGATGAAGATGAAGAATGATATAAATTCTTACATTTTCATCGTCTGCGTGTAGAAATTGGAAGCCCTGCCCGTTGGTGAAGGTACGGTGAGAATCATCGAAATCTGCAGGAGCCTCGTCAGCCGGAGGTTCCTTCAAAAATGTAGGATTTTAAGAAGGTTTTTTTTTGCATATATGTAAGTCGTGGCCATATCATAGATTTGCTCACTTCATGAAATGCTCGAGAGTTTCATGAAATGGTCGCATTTCATAAAATGTTTCACTGTCTATTGGCTACATCATGATGTGGTCTGGCCAGATCAATGATTACTCAACGTTTGACGATATGAACAGTTAAACGCACGACTACTTCATGATGTGGCCAAGCATTATTGATCATGTCGTAAAATAATTAGAATATCCGCCGGTAGAGGCGTTGATGTCGGTTTCCTCTGTGGGTTCCCTATCCATTTGCATAAAATTTTAAGACCTAATATAACTTGGCATACTTTTGTTTCTCCTAATTATATTTTCGCTATTGCCTATTTCTGTCTGCAGGGTTTAAAGGAACCTAACCATTTTTTTTTCTTTTTTTTTTTTTTGTAACGTGGAGAAATGCTCATGCATTCTGCACTACCACGGGGAGATAGTGCAGTTATGTGGGACTCCTAAAACTCCACGGTGTCCTCCTCTGCCGCTTACGGCGGGAACACGGGCACGCGTTAGCACTCATCCGTGAGCCCGCCGCGGCTGTCCGTCACCGGACCCTCCTCTGGGGAGTATTCCCCATCACTGGCGCACCAGAACACATAGCACGCCGTGACCACCCCAGGGACCAAACCAGTACATGAGCGCCAGACGACCCCGTGTCTGGGCACCCTTGGTCCCCCTGCGACGGGTCAGGTCATTGGCCCCGCCGCCTGCCAATTTTCGGCCGCAGAGGATAGGGAGAGCGGCCAACGTCATACCAACACTCCTCTTCCTCTGCGGCCCTACCGCGTCCGCCATCAGACGGTGGCGACACCGTCAAGGCCGCGGAAGGTAGGGAGAGCGGCGCACCGCAATACCGGCACTCCTCTCCCGCCGCGGCCTCCAACCCTCAGCCATGATGCCTCCGATACGACATCGCGGCCCGTCTCAGCTTGCGATGTCGCTCAAGCGGCACCGCAACCTACTTGTTGGCCGCTACGTCGTCGGCTTACTGGCAAAAGCCCTGACGAGCGGCCCCTCCTCGGGTTCCTCTTCGCTTCACCGTGGGTGTCCAAGCCACGGCTACTGAGCCCCCCCACCTCGACAATGCGGGAACCCACCGGGGGGGAAAGGAACCTAACCAAATCGAACCTCGGGGTGCCCCTGACGTCGTTTAGTATTATGCGAACCCTAAATTCATGATATGGCCAAACGTCGATTGACTTTTAAACGATATGGTCAAGCTAGCCATTTTATGATATACAACCATTTCATGAAATTACCGAACACTTCATGAAATGATCAATTCTATGATCTGGCCACGACATCTGTATACGAACTCTAACACTTTGTATCATTATCTCCTATCAATGTTTTGTATGACTTTCATTTCTCTATTACAACCTTAATTACCGTGATTTTCAGCCTATATCTGACCCCCTAAGCTATAAAGCAAACGTCTCTTATGCAAAAATTTAACCATCAACATAATCTTCTCAAAAATTTATAGGTTTAAGTTGGTTCTAGCCAAAATTTACATCCACAACGTTGTTCTTTTGTAGGACCTCCGTTAACCGGTTTACCATGGCTGCAAAATCACTCTTGCATCAATCAGGCTTGCTGTCCTAAAACCCAGGATTATATGTTAACGGAAAGTATACCTTCAAAACAGGTGGTGGTGGTTTTTACTTTTAAATTGCAAAATGGGCTAGCCCTCGACCTCGAAGCGATGGATGAGGTCTATGATGGAACGGGACAAGCCCAGAAGATGCCTGTTCACTCTTGCTTTGAAGTCTTATGGGTTATACGTGGAAGGGTCCCACACACACTGGTAGAGTCTTTTTTCTAAATATTAATTTTGTCTGTACGGAAACAGAATAGTAAAATAAAAAACCGAGTGTGCTTATGACCACACGACTGAAGTGAAACTTCAAACGTATTTGGCTATGAGAGGAAGAGAGAATGAAAATGTGCGCGCGCACTGCTTTCTCTTGCTTATATCCCCCACTCAACTCCCGTTCGCCTTGCCCGATCACACTTTTCGTAACGCTTACGTCACGCGTTCGCCAGCTTACTCCCCAAGTCAAGCGTGCGTAAAGAAGTCTCATTTGAAAAAGCCATTAAAAAGCTACGAGCCATCAAAGATTTGTTTTTTTTTCTTGCTATTTTTAACGTAACGCTGGGTGTAAATAAGTACCTAATAGAAGAACTGTAAAATCTTCAAAACAAAGTCAGTACCGACAAAGCTCAGTTATCGAAAAGTTCAATAAACTTGCAGTGGTTTTTCATAAAACTCGATTTTCCAAAAGACTCTTCGGATTTTTTTACGTGCGTTTGAGTTCAGAACGGTGTTTGTGTGCGTGTGAACTAGACGTTGTGCGTGTAGACTAGCGTCACACTTCGGACACTCCATACAACGCTCGCAAAATAATTACCTACTACTACTACATTAAAAAATGACGTTTGTATACGTATGAATGTGTGCGTGAGGTACTTGTGTTTGCGAGCGCTCTTTGTTAAAGAACTGCGACGGTAACCTCGAAGTGCGGGGTGAGGTGCGGTAACTGATGTTAGTGCGGGGAAGGGATTGGCCTTTCTGTACGTAGTACTTTAAGTATTCTGTGCTAGCGTCTAACTGCTCATCACTGATACTATCTCTGTCGGACACGATGGCAGGTGAGATAGCGTGCTTTTTGGCCACGCCCACCAGTGAGTTCGAGCTTGCAACTAGTTCCACCTTAAGGCGACTACATGACCTAAAGCGCGGTCTTTGTCGTACTGCATAGAAAAGAAAGAGAAGCGCGATGACACAACGCTGGTAATTTATTGCAAAATATGAAGCAATTATCGATTTACAAAAAATCTATTGTTTGGACTAAAAAATTAAAACACTAGAATTTTAGTATGTTGCTTTTAGAATAATCTGACAAAAAATCGTAATGATTGTATGTATATTAGTATGGTTTTTGTTGTAAAAAGGAAGTGTTTAGAGGTATCTTCATATTTTTTTTTCTATCGTATTAAATTAGTTGTAGGTATTATGTTTTCAACACACTATCTACCTAGCATATATCCTGAAGAATATCATATATTTTTCTGATTGTGTTTACTGTAGTCGATCATATACTTTTATTGTTTCTAAAACTTGCGTTTTTTGGGTTTAGGTGCTGTATGCCCCTTAAGTGCAGGCTTAGGTCACAGAGTGCTATAAATTAATATTGTTTAAGTGTCTAAACAAACTATGCCGAAGGTACGCGACCGAAGTTCGGCATGATTACGCCTGCAATGTTATTTGAATTACTGACGACACATTATGCCGAAATTACGTTGCGTTATAGCGTACAGCCGAATTTCGGTCGGGCGTAAGTTCAGCGGCAATTCGGCGGCAACGTATTCTGTAGAGCACACATTATACGCGACGGAAGTTCGGTTCGATTGCCAAAGAAGATCCGGGGCGGGGAGCAGCGGGAGGCAGGCATGCCCGCGCCCCGCGTGTCCGCCCGTTGTACACAAAAAGTTACGCAACTGAATTTCTGTCGCGTAAGTTCGGCACTTACGGTGTGTCATATCAGCCGAATAAGTCGGAACGTAAAATCAGCCGCGGAATTTCGGCGGCGTACCTTCGGCATAGTGTATTTGGACACTAAGGCGACGCGCTACCACTCCTTAGAAGACATAAAAAAATGTCGAAACTTTACCTGATCATTTGTGTCCTCAGTCTTCCCAAACGGCTTCTCAATGATATGATAGTAAATGATCTCTCTTAGAGACGGTGTTTTCAGATATGGGCTCGAAATCGTCAAAGAGTTTCCATCTTTATCTTCTGTCACTTTGTACACCAGGTCTGTTGGGGTTTTAAGCTAGAAACAGAAGAACAGAAAATTGTTTTTTTTTTTTTATTGCTTAATAGGCACGCTCTTGACCTCGATCATGCTTGATGGAAAGCGATGGATGAGGTCTATGATGCAACGAGCGTGCCTAGAAGATGCCTAAGGCACTGGAACTCCCACGCATCGACGGAACACAGCAGGCTGCTTGACTGCGGTGGGAGGGTGGTCGCAATCCGGGCGGGCGTTAGCCCTACCGACGCAAGGGAAGAATTGGCCAGTCAAATAAGGTGTTAGGTGTGACTGTCCAGGATGCGCCGAGCGCTCGGTTCAGTTGAGTAACTGGCGGAACAAACTGCGCTACACGAGGAGGCTTCTTCATGCATCCCCACTTAAGCTAAGCGCACATGGTTTACAGTAAATAAACGTATTTTCTTTCTTTTTTATCGCTACTCTAGTGCTATATTGTTCTCGTTGACGTAGCGGTGGACACACGTCCTTAGGGTGTATTAATCAGTACGAAGTAGTGTATATTATAAAGGGGTAAATTTGTGTTTGTCTGCAGGGGAAAATCTTCGGAACTACCGATCAGGTTCCGAAAATTCTTTCACTGATGGGAAGCTGCTGTATTGCTGAGTGTCATAAGACATATTCTATGTTAAAACAAGAAATCTCACGCGGACAAAGTCGTGGGCAGAAGGTAGTTGTAAAATATTTTTGAAGCCTCTTGATCTCACAGAATTGGGACACTTCGGAAATAGTGTAGCTTTTTTGATTAAGAGGAAATGCGGTTGGAGAGACTTTTGGGAAAGTCTAAGTAAAAAGTCATAATTCGAGGTTTGGGTCTCACCTATTTACTCATTCAATATTGAACCAATTTTAAAGATATTTCATAAACTGTATAAGAAGGATATATACTGTGTCCCTATGTATTTCGTTTTTCATTAATAGTTGTTAAATTTGTACACTAGGCCTCTGTAGACAGCGGTTTAAATCGGCATTTTTTGAGGGTTCTAGTGGTTATAAAAATAATGTATCATAAAAAAGGAAAACATAGGGACATACAGGTAGTTAATATTTATTATTCTGTAAAAAATAATTGCTTTATATGTTCATTAACCAGAAAACAGGCGAGAGCTTTTCTATGGAGAATAGACCAATCCGCATTTCCTCTTAAGTTAAAGTGTTGACTTTGCAGCCATAGAAAGGTAATTTCGTGTATTACTTACTTCTATTTTTGATAGAGAATGTCCAGAACACGTGTGCACCCCCAGCCAAAGTACAGATATGCTCAACTGTAAAAAACAAATGATTGCAACATTTACACAAAGTGGAGACGACAATAGTAATAAATTAAACATCGTAGCAGTGGCGTGCATTGCATATAGGCATATAAGCAGTGCCTACCTCGATATATCAACATAATTAGCCTGTCAATTACATTTTACTGTCTATGCCCCACAATCAAGAAACTCACTAAATTATTATACGGAATCATACGTAAAAAAATTAAAATCTTCATACAAACACGCGCGGCAGTAGACAGTCGCCGGACGGCCTACTTGGCTCCCGTACTATTCGCACATTGTCATTGGTCTTTACTCGTTCAAGTTAATACGACAAAATTAAAAATACGTAGGTATGTACGTCTCACGCGTAATACCATGACGTTCGACCTTCGCAATTTATCACCCTTAAGTAGGCATGCCTACTCAAATAACCACACTTTTGACCTCACTTTTTTTTTCTGATTAGTGACCGCGTTTGCCTAGACTAGACCCAGCCTAGTGCCTACCTATTCTGAAAACCAATGCACGCCACTGCGTACTACATAGATGCTCAGTGAAAGTGTTAAAATTACCTAAGTGAAATCAATATCTCTTATATTAATTTGGGTCCAATAATAACTGCAATTTGAATTACCACTAATTGCTTCACACATTACGACAGTACAATTAATCACCTTTTATGACACTGATTGTAGCAGTAGAAATAATTGTGAAAGAGTTTGTGTGTTTTGGCCACAACCTTGATCGGTTTATCTATTTCTGCCGACAACTTTAATTGGTGTCCCGGTTGGAATATTTATTGTTGTAAATTAAAATAATAAGTAAGCAAATAATAACTACCTAGTTAATTAATATAGATTAACTAAAACTATACACAAACTAAAATATAGGTACCGCATGCGGCGTCTTTGAATCGATAATTTTGCCATCACTAAATAGTGCTTGTGACGTCATAGTAGGGAGTCAAAAAATGGCACGCTTGGTTTTCATACAGATCTTGATACTTGCGTTATCTAGGTCTATCTAACTTACACTTACTACTTACAATAACTTTATTTACCCTTTTGTCCCCGTTTCTTATCTTCAAAATTAATTGTAATAGTCTAGTTTATTTTGTTTTTCTTTTTTACAAAGGTGCACATTACTAATTTGTAAGTAATTATTATAATATCCAGAATGGACGGATGGATGACCCCTGTAACACAGGCTTTGCCTAGCATGGGGGTCATTGATCATTTATTTTGTACCAGGCTATTCGCACGCTCAAATTAAGTTTCACTCTGTATCTGTGTACCTTTTTATGTCAAATAAATTTATTATTATTATTATTAAGTATCTATATCTGTGGGGTGTACTTTAAGTAAGTACAGTCAACAAAAGAGATAAGTATGCAGAATCGTTGGATATAGTTGAAGTTTAGTAAGAAACCGATGGATGTTGTCGACTGAAATTTAATTTGGTAAAAGAGCTGTTTGTTTTCTAATCATAAAATTAAATTTTATTAGAGAACCTTCATCGTTTTCTTACTAAACTTCAATTATATCCTGCATATTTACCGTCAAACGGGGTGAATAGGGATGCAGGGGTGAATTGGGATGAAATTTTAAAAGGGATTTTAACATTGATATATTATAATTTGTTGCCAAAAAGGACTCCAATGTGCTAACTGTATTATAATTACCGATTAAGTTCCCTTGTTGGCAACAAACTATATTATTTCATCGTTAAAATCCATTTTAAAATTTCGTCCCGTTTCACCCCTGCATCCCTATTCTCCCCGTTTGACGGTATCTCTTTTGTTGACTGTACCACCTTTGCCCAACCCTTCATCAATACAGGTGATGTTATTTTGTTTTTTTTTCTTTTTTTGTTTAGCCTAGATACTGTCTCACTGCTGGTCAAAGGCCTCCTCCAAGCCCTTCCAGGAACTCTTTTCCCGCGTCACCTAGAACCAGCCCTCGCGGTATGCGTCCAGGTCAACTCGCCACTCTTTTTGGGTCGACCTCAGCGGCGCCGTCTATATTCAGGCACCCATTGTGTGGAGACTTTTGCCCACCGGTCATCATGTATATGGCTGATAAGATCCGCCCAATCCCATTTGAGCCTGGCAGCCTTCTTGCTTACGTCTATTATACTCACACAGTGGCGTGCATTGGTTTTCAGAATAGGTAGGCACTAGGCCGGGTCTAGTCTAGGCAAACGCGGTCACAAATCAGAAAGAGAAAGATCTGTCGATAATTGTGTATTCTTAGGTATAACGGTAGATAAAAATTGCAATTGGAAAACACATATAGATAAGATTCTTGCAAAAATAGATCGTTTTATATGTCCTGAAACGAATTAGACAAACAGTAAACTATGAAACTGCAATGCTGGCTTACCATGGTTACGTATCATCCGTACTTAGATACGGCATTGTAATATGGGGCAACTCAGTAGATTTTGACAGAGTTTTTAAAGCCCAAAAAAAATGTATCCGAGCAATTTGTGGAGCTCATTTTCTAGACAGCTGTAAGCCACTATTTGAAAAACTTAAAATTCTACCTTTGCCATGTCTATATATTTTTGAAATATGTGTTTTCGTTAGGAGAAACTACAATTTATTTGAAACAAGCACTGACAGACCAAATAGCCGAACACGGCATAAAGATAGACTTCGGCTGCCACCAATAAAACTAAAATTATTTAAGAAAAATGTATACTGCATGTCGATTATTATTTTCAATCATTTACCAAATAGTTTTCAAGACTTACCGCTGACAATATTTAAAAAAATACTTTTCAAAATATTATTAACTAGCTGCGCCCCGTGGTTTCACCCGCGTAAATGTCGATCCCGTGGGAATATCGGGATAAAAACTATCCTATGTCCTTTCCCGGGACTCAAACTATGTCTATACCAAATTTCATCGAAATCGGTCCAGCCGTTTTCATGTTATGTCGTGACAACGGAAAACGGGTTTCATTTTTATATATATAGACTAGCTGCGCCCCGCGGTTTCACCCGCGTAAATGTCGATCCCGTGGGAATATCGGGATAAAAACTACCCTATGTCCTTTCCCGGGACTCAAACTATCTCTATACCAAATTTCATCGAAATCGGTCCAGCCGTTTTCATGTTATGTCGTGACAACGGAAAACGGGTTTCATTTTTATATATATAGATTAAAAGATATTATACCGTTAAGGACTACTTAGAAGACAAGTCAATAGAATCCGTAATTTGTAAGTTAGACTAATTGACATTGCTTATTGTGAATACATTTGCACGCCATGTTAGGGCAGGATATGCTGAAACTAATTTACTGTAACACCTTATGTACCATATTCTAGCAAATAAATACTTTGATTTGACTTTGATTTGAAAAAAAAAGTGAGGTCTAAAGTGTGGTTATTTGAGTAGGCATGCCTAAATTGCGATGGTCGAACGTCATGGTATTAACCGTGAGACGTACGTATTTTTAATGTTGTCGTATTAATTTAAACGAGTGAAGACCAATGACAATATGCGAATAGTACGGGAGCCGAGTAGGCCGTCTGGCGACTGCCTACTGCCGCGCGTGTTTGTTTGAAGATTTTGTTTTTTGTTAGGTATGATAATTTAGTGAGTTTCTTAATTGGGGGGCCCCATAGATATCCGAGGGGGCACACACACAATGTAATTGACAGGCATATGTTGATATATCGAGGTAGGCACTGCTTATATGCCTATATGCAATGCACGCCACTGTACCTACTCGTTTTGGAACGCAGCCTAGTGTTCCGAATTTTGCTAAGTTACGTTAAAAATAAAAAATAAACAGTCTTACCAACAAATACTTCATGTTGACACTTCACAGAACATAATGACATAATTTCTTTCTCATCAATCTTTTATATAGTAGTTAATTAATAGGTATTTTATCTTATCTGTGTCTTATTACTTTCCCATATTTGAGGTTTGGTTGACAGTTACTATCATTAGGTCGAAACTCGAAATCCCGAGTCATTTTATCCCGAATGAACGCTATCTCGAATCACGCTATCCCGAATTAACGCTATCCCCGAATGACGCTATTCCGAATGAACGTTATGCCGAATAACGTGAGTCCGAAATAACGTTATCTCTAACGAACGCGAACAAGTATAATAATAAAAAAAGGAATAAAAAGAAAAAAATACTCATCGGGCATCAAAAAATTCGTCCGCATCGTTGTCAATGGGATAAGTACCCAAAAGGCTGGCAGCATTACCACGTTGGATGCCTACCTTATTCTTTGGGCTAAAAATAGGCCAGCCCTCTGGTCAAGCGTAGAGTGAAGTTGTCAAGTTGGCTTCTTCACGTTTTTAGCTTCACCTATACCATGTCTTAATGGTACTTACTTGTTACTTAATGAATAAAGTAATTAATAAAATAACTAGGAACTGTTTAAAAATGTTAACAATTTTTTTTTTAAACTCGTTTTCTATGACATCTTCAATTGTTTAATGACTCATGTTGCGAATTATTTGACAATCGTTTTTAACAGTAAATGCGTAACAGTAGTGGCGGAGCAGTTGTACGGCCGCGACTTACGAGTTGTAGGTCGTAGGTTCGAACCCAGTCAGGCGCTTTATTTTGTGTAAATGATTTATCACCACGGCTCACAACACAATCCTTGGAAAGCACGTTAAGCCGTTGGTCCCGGCTGTCATTCGTAGATCATTGACAGTCGTTACGGGTAGTCAGAAGCCCAAAAGTCTGGCAACCAGCACCCTAATTGCGTAACACACTATAAATCGGAATAGGTATCTGGAAACAGTGGTTTCTATGAACAAAGTTTACGGCAAGAAGTGCTATCTATGAACAGAGATCTCTGTCAACAGTGCATCCTTTGAACCGAGATGTCTACAAACAATGTTTTCTATAAACAAAGTTTTCGGCGAAACGTGCTGTCTGGGAATAGAGATTTCTATTAGCCATGTTTTCTGTATGTAGTCGTATCGTACAATAAGTGTGTTTCTATCTTACGTTCCACACTCGTGTGACTAGCTGCGCCCCGCGGTTTCAACCGCATGAGTTTCGATTCTATGGAAATATCGGGATAAAAAGTATCCTATGTGTTAATCCTGGTTATAAACTATCTGTGTGCCAAATTTCATCTAAATCCGTTAAGTATTTTTTGCGTGAAATAGTAACAAACATCCATCCATCCTCACAAACTTTCGCGTTTATAATATTACTAGCTGCGCCCCGCGGTTTCACCCGCGTAAATGTCGATCCCGTGGGAATATCGGGATAAAAACTATCCTATGTCCTTTTCCGGGACTCAAGCGATCTCTATACCAAATTTCATCAAAATTGGTCCAGCCGTTTGAGCGTGAAGAAGTAACAAACATATAAACACACACACTCACAAACTTTCGCCTTTATAATATTAGTGTGATTAGTAGGACTTTTGCCCCGCCATGTTGCGCATTATCAGTATGCAGCCGCAACTCCTTTGGCTATCCGTTCTATGAGCCCACCATAAGCCAACGTGCAGGTTTTTCAAATAGCAAATAAAAAACCAGTCCCTAAAAAATGAAAAATCCTTTATTTAATGAAAAACAAAAATAAATAGACTAATTACATTAAAAAAACTATTACAACGTATCATTTTTGTCAACCATGTTATTGTAATCTCGATTCTTTTTTAGACCCCCCATTTGAATTATTTTATATTCATTCTCTAGGTCGTCTATAAAAAATCTGGACTGGTTGTTAGCTTCAGGGACTTTTTGAATCTGGTTCTCGCCAGCATGTGGGTTATCTCTGCGACGTACTGCATTTTTTATATGTCCATGGTAAACTACGCTGGCAACCTGCGTTTTGCTCTGAAGAGAAGGAGAGGTTGGCGGTTGGTATGCGTATGTAAATGGTATGGATATATGAGAATCATTCTTTCTGATTACCATGTTGTGGGTAAGAGGCATCACTTGATTTCCCCATTCTGTTGGAGATGATGTATTATCTTTTTGTATTTCTCTCTCTGGCTTCAGAGTAGTTGTAGGGACAACTACGATCCTATCTGATAACTTCTTTAAAAACATTTGCAGTATCTCCGTGTTTCTGTCAATCTTTTGCAGAATCTGATCCGTTAGATTTCCGTTTCTTTCTATAGTGCTTAAAATGTGGTTTTTGACTTTCTCTTGGAAGCCTTTTAGTTGTGTAGGGGGCACTTGTGGTGTCGTACTTTGAGGTAACTCTTCGTGTGGTTTAATATTTACTGTTGTTGTTTGTACTTCTATTGGAGCCACTTCTGTCGGTGTGCCGGCCATCTCTTTACTGTCCAATTTTAAACGTCTTATAGATGCACTCAATGTATTGTTATCTATATCACTGTTATTATCAGTATTTTCGCCGTTGAGCATAGATTCTAGATTCATCTTCTCTTGATTCAAACGGTTTAGCTGTTCGTTTATATGCTGAGCGTGTTGTTTTAGTAAAATTTGCATTTTCTCTTGTTGATCCTGGATCTTCCTTGTCAGCGATGTTTCGTCTTTCCTTGTATCTACTTGATCACCCTTTACTCCATCATATATAGTCCTGTTTAATTTAATAATTTTTGATATTTCTGAAACATTTACTAAAGAAGAATATAGAAGTCCATCCTTATTAAAGCTTTTGTTAATACTGGTGTGTATTTCTTTGAATCCTGAGTTTAAGCCAGCTGTATGATTTTTCGGCATAATTTTCACGGTCACTTTGTAATTAGCCTTGTTAGCAGGAGATCCTGTTAAAACGTTAACCATTTCTTGATCTTTCAATTGTTTTTGTTGTTCAGTGTCATTTGATGATGCCAAAAACTGATCTATATCAATATTGTCATCATTATTTTCTACTGCGTCAGTATTCGTTTTACGAAGTCCAGGTAATTTACTGAATAGTAAAGCATTATTCGGTATATACTCTTCCCGTGATCTTGATACTTCTTCCATAAATATGTGTGGGTACTTGGACATTAAAGGGTTGTGTCTGGACATTCCGTCAAATATCTTAGTGATGTAAGTCCCGGGTTCTTCGTTTTGGTAAGGATATTCTCCTTGCTTCTCATGATCATCTACTGTTTCTACTTCCTTAACTAATGCTCTATCGGCAAATACATTTTCATCGGATACAACAAATACGTTTTCATCAGATTGTTTCGACATATGCGGCAGATCTGTCGCTATGATTCTTATTTTATTAATTTGTCTCTTATTCCTCTTTGTATTTAAAAATATTGTCTTTGACATAGCATTTGTGTTCAGGAATCTATTGAATTTGAGTCTGGTACTCAAATCATTTATCCTTTTAACGTTTATCGCCCTTTTCTTCCGTTGAAAAAGATTCGCTAAGCTAAATATTTCTGAAGGATTCAAGTTTTTCTCAAATATATTCGCGTCCACGATCAAAGGCGGCTTTCTGTCTTGACTTGAATGATCTTTTGGCTTCTTCTTTTTAGTTTTATAAATGTCGCGATAATCTTTATATTTTAGGAAATCTTTATTGAATATAATTTTGTATTCATTTGAGTGGTAGTCATGCTTATTATTTATAGAACGCCGTGCTATTGTATGTTCATTGCTAGGAGTTTCCATAGGTATTTCTTCTGAATTTATATCAGCTTCTGTAGTAGATACAGGCTCCGGCGCTGGATCATAGGTCTGATGGTATGATTTAATAACATTTTCTAAACCTGAGAACAGTCGAATATACTCCTTATCAGGGGGCTCATCAACATACTGGTTAAAGCCAATTGAGAAACCAGACCCATCTATGTCTTTAATCACAAACTTCTTTTTTCCCATATCGTAATACGAATTTGTTTTAATAGTTTCTTCACTCAATTCGGTATTTAAAGGCTGCTGCAGTCTTTGAGGTATTCCGTTTACTTCTAGTATTTTACTGTAGTCCACATTTACTTCACTCAATTCAGCGGAGTTTATCGCTTTGGTGTCTGCTAAGAATGCAGGGCCAGCAATTATTTTTTTCCACTCTTCGCCTGATTTAGTACCTATGGAAGCTGGCATTTGTTCTTTTATATCAACTGTCTTACTAATAGGATATAGCTGTCTCTGAACGAAATTTGTTATAGGAAGACTGTATTTATTTAGCAAAACATGGTTGATGCTATGTTCTAAAGGATTTTGCATACGTTTCCTAAAATGTATACTCTTACGTTGTTTTGTGCTGTTTTTGCCTGTGGATGTTAGTTTGCTTGTCACATCGGAGTGTATGGCTTTCCGTATCTTGTCAATTAAGTTCTGTATTAGTTTCTTTTTCTTTTCTCCCTTCATGCCTTTACTGTCAAAATGTGTTTCGATTTCAACGTAAAGTTCGTCTTCTTCTGTGTTCTTTCTATCGGATTTCTTTGCTTTTCCAGGATCTTCGTTTTCATACTTGATTCTGAGGTGGCGTTTCAAGCGTTTCGTTTGGAAATGTCGGTTTATTCCGTTGTTCGTATCTTTAGAGTCATGTGGAAAATGTTTGAAATATTCTTCGACGAATTTGTTCATGTATGATTTCGGTATCATATTGTAGTCATTTGTTTCTTTCGTGGTTGTTTCTATTGTAGCTATCTTTGGTTTAAAAGTGTTGGATGTTTTTTTCTGTGGTCTCAGTTGTGCCATTTTTGCGTCTGAGTGAGTGAACTTTATTACTTTACCATTGTACACAAGTTCAATGTCGCCTTGAATGTTTTCTATTGCGGTTCTGGAATAAAGACAAGCAAAAGATTAATTCCTAGAGGACCAAAGTCTGTGTTAAATTATTTCGATTTAATAATTTGAATATGAGGGAGAACCAGTAGTTGTTGTATCCCTAATAAAGTCCAGAGATTTGGAAGGATATTGCTAATCCATTGCTTCATGTGTACAAAATATTTGTTTGCTCAACAACGTAAATAGCGCAATGAATGTTGTTATAGAGTTTAGAAAGGAAATTCACTTACTTGGTATCATTTTCTTTGAGTTTATCACTGCCTATAGATGTAATATCTATTACAGTTTTGATCATAACGTTTGGAGGAGCTGAAATAAGCAGTTTTTCATCAATTTATTTATTTAAAATAACATGTCTAAATATTGCAAAGATTCTTCTTCATAGCGTGTCGATGGCAAAAATAACACAAAAAACTATATTACAATCAACCTGCAAGGTTGTCTTTAAAATATCGCTCTTAGCGATAAGACCCGCCCATTGTGTCACCCATTGTAAAGTTTCTATATTTATGTCTGTAATTTATATGGTGTACATAATAAAGAGTATTCTATTCTATTCTGCCTAGCCTTTTTCCCTGCTATGGTGGAGTCGGCTTCCAGTTTAACCGGATGCAGCTGAATATCAGAATTTACTTAGAGCGACTCTGACCTCCATAACCCAGTAACTGGGTAACACGATACCCCTTGGTAAGACTGGTTGTCAGACTTTCGGGCTTCTGACGACTCATAACGACTGTCAAAGAAAGATCCAAGAATGACAGCCGGGACTTAACGTGTTTGCTTAACGCTTGGCTTGGCTTAACGTGTTTTCCGAGGCACGGAGGGATCTTGGTATGTAAAGATGGTCACCCATCCACGGACTGACCGCGGCAAGCGTAGCTTAACCTGATCTATCGACCCGTGCGGCGGTTACTACTTAGCCACTAGCCCGTATAAAAACTACACTACACTATAAAAACTATATACAATTTGTAACATAATTAACGCAAGACCTCATTCTCGCCAATTTGACTATAGAGTTAAAGAATACAATAATCAAAACTATGTTTTTAAAGCTATTTCTATTAAGAAAATCGTATTGATCGCATTATTTTATGCATTTAAAATTGAGTCTTATTGCCTTAAAATAAGATTTGATTTTCTTTGGCAAAATACATAATTTTGGGTGGGTTCTCAATGGTTCCATGTCCCATGCTGTAAAAGATGCTGAATTCAAATCAAGATAAAGTTGAAAATCGTTTGACAAAATACCTTTAGCAGGTTTCACAGTAGTAGTTTGCACTATCTGATCCTGCAGTTCATTGCAGTTAAGCATTTCGTCAAAAAACTTGTCTTCTATTGGTTTCTGCAACTTCGGATCATCTCCTTCCTTTCCAATATCATTTTGTTTAATTTGTGACCCGTCTGGAATAATAATATTGGTTTAATTAAACTAACTAGCTTAGGACTCTAAGTATTTATTGTTGTTTTATCGAATACTAGCTGCGCCCCGCGGTTTCACCCGCGTAAATGTCGATCCCGTGGGAATATCGGGATAAAAAGTAGCCTATATGTTAATCCAGGGTGTCAGCTACCTCCATACAAAATTTTATCAAAATTGGTCCAGCCGTTTGAGCGTGAAGAAGTAACAAACATATAAACACATCCCCCCACACACACACACTCACGAACTTTCGCCTTTTGTATATTAGTGTGTTGTGATGTGATGATTTCAATTCGTTGAAATCAACGAATTGAAATATTCGATTTTCTGTTACGAATTCTATGCGCAGCAAAAGAAAGCGCTAGTTAGGTAAACAAAATGCCGTGTCTAGTACAAAATTCAGCGGAGGGGAGCAGGGGTTAGAACAACGAAATCATAATGGTTTGTTTTTGTGCAAAAAGTCAAAGAACAAATCGGTCATTCTCAGAAGGCACAAATATGCGTGCATGTCCGGGTCGAAATCCAGTACAAAATGGATAACCAACAACTTGATATTTTTTTCTATAATAGGTAAGATCAAAATATTAGGAGGGGCCTGTGTTGTTTTTTAAATAAATGAAATATAAGTTAGTTTAAAATAATAAAAACCTCCAAAATACATATTGACCTCGGTGCCGCGTCCGGCCCCGTATTGCGGCGGAAATTAATTTTTATTCTTTTTTTCTGCAATATATGTCGCTATTTTTCATGTGTTCATAAACAACTAGATAGATATTAACTAAATTTATAATATTTCTACGCCATAATAGGCCTTAGTAGACAAGTTACAACTGGTTGTCTTTACGTCCAACGTTTAGAGTTGATATCAGTGGCGCGCACTGATCGGTTCATATAACCTGTATTCTAGTGACTGTGAGAATATTTGTTCGAGTAATACAAACTGTCAGTCGCGCCGCATTGGTGGTAAGGATAACACGTCTGTGCGTCTCCTTGCCACTCTTTTATTTTATGTTGTTGTTCATGATATTAGTAACCCAGTCCTGCAAGGTTAAATAATAATAGAAGTTTTACAAAAAAAAAAATACCTTTTCTATCCTGAAACTTGTTGAAATTAGACATCAAAGAATACATCCTTCTATAAACCTCATTTAGATCCATGTGTCTTTCGATTCCTTCCAGCAGAATATTATGCATACTTAAATGTAGCATTTTATCCTTCTTCTCATCTTCTGTAAATTTAGGCTTTTCAACTGCCTTAGGAATATCTTCAACAGACTTCTTTTCCGTCGGTTTTACTTCTGCAGCTTCTTCTGCCTCTAATGTTTCGAGTAATGTTGATAGACGATTCGCTAATATGTTTTTCACTTTGGGGTTCTTAATGTGGAATAGGAAACTTTGGGTTTCTGAAAATAAGTTTCAAAATTGAGATGATGATGTGAATGTAGATATAAATTAATGTATAATTAATGAAACATTGAGTATAAATATGGATGATATAGAAAAAACGATGGATGTATTTTAAATGATAAGAGGAGATCTGAATGAGACACCGGTGACTGGTTTTTTTCGTGTTTGACCTATCTCGGGATCCTGAGGTCCCGGACCTTTGGAAGGCGTATAAGGGGCCGAAGCCAACTCGCAGACGCCCCTTAGACAATTTTAAATGATGAGGAGGCACCAACCGACGATTATCCCTGTATGCACTATGCAAATGCACCCAAGGACAACCCCCCTTGGTGCAAGCAAGTTTTGAGTATAGGTTTTAAGAGTTAGGGAAGACCGCAGGAACGACTGATGGATTGTGTGTAAGATGATATGGCTAGAAACTAGGTGAACTGACGGCCGATAGAGATGTACCTGTGAAAGAAGAAAACATTCTGCGCAGACCATAAATAAATCGAGATACGGGCAGGAGATTGACGATGAGTTAATTAAGTTAGACTTTTAAGTGAACTTAACTAATTAGGACTGATAACTGTAGTGCTATTCTGTGCTAAGTATTAAGTTAACGTAGCGTATTTGGTCTGTTCACTTGAAGGAACAGCCATTAGTTTAACAGCGGTCTATAGAAATTTTTTGTGTACGAGTCGAGTATAAGTGGCGAGGCGCCCCGTGGCGTGCCGAAAAAAGTGTTCTGGGACTTCTAGACGATGTCAGGCGGGGTGCGGGGCATGTGCGTGGATAGCTATGTAGACACTATCACATACGCACAACTAGTGAGGTGGCTGTCACTAATATCAACTGTCAGTCACCAGAAATGGCGGAAAAAGGTTAAAACAGAAGCAGTGCCTGTACAAGAAGGCTTGTCGGCGCATCACATGTGCGCGTGATTGACTGAAGGGAAGGCACGGGGCGTCGGGCAACTGAACCCGGAACGATGGCCGCCGCGCGCCCTATATACCGCTCTGCTCAAAAACGCGCCCCACTATGGGCATTTCTTATAATATTTTCTATACGTCGATATTGTAAATTATGGTATTACACCTATTTTAATACGGACTGTATTTATTAACCACGGACTACTACTTTTATTAAAAGTCTTATTGATCCCATTCAATGATCCGGCTCGAAGGACCATGGTGTAATACCATAAATTCTACAGTTACTAGGTATAAAAGTCTCACCTATGGATCGTTTTGTTCTGTAAGAATCATCAATTTCACCGTAGTTCATTTCGTCGTTGTCTGAAGCTTCGGTTGTGAACTCGTTACGAATTATATTATTATCATTGAGTTTTTCTGAAAAATAATTAGTATGTAATATACCATCATGCCTATATTCTTCGAAGGGAAGAAATGCATAGGACACCTATAAAGAAATCTCATAGAAATCCCGTGTCATAGGGGGCGAGCCAATTTTTTTACTTGGCGCTATTCTGGCATTAATGCAGACTACAGCTGTTTCAATAATCCATGTGGCTTATTACGTACTGAGAGGCTGCTTGTTTAGCGCCTAGAGCCTAATGACTTAACATCCTTCTATACACGCTTGGTGATTATGTGGCGAGGCGCCCCGTGGCGCGCCAACAAAAAATGTAAGACATTGGAGGCGACGTCACGCGGGGAGTGGGACTTCGAAGGCGTGCGGCCGAGTGCGAAAATTTTAGAGCGTTCGTTTCACTTTGCTACACGCATGGTGACACGCTAAGCTCTAGGCGCTAACCAAGCTACCTGTCTGTGCGTACAAAGTCTAAGAGTTTTTAACCACGTAGCCACTTGCTCTAAAATTCAGTTTCAGTGTCCCTAACATGAACGCGCGACGTTAACGTAAAGTCGAACGACGTTTTAATTGAAAATAAAACTATCCTGTAGCATTTTGGAGTAAAATTTTTTGCGCACAATTGGTCAATCACCCTTAGATACGAATTAAATGAATACACATATATCAACACAAACTAGGGAAATATGTTTCTCAAAGTGATTTTTATTTGTAACTTTACATTAGATTCTAAAATAAATGACTAACTAACTTACTATTCAAATAAAAACAAAGGACACTTATCGGAAATTTAAGGACATTTATCGCTAGGCGATAAATTACTGCGACTGTTTACACAGCGAAATATATAGGGGTAGTTCTTCGAGGTCCCTCAAAACGCGGTCACACGGTCTTAATTCGTAACCTATTAAACATACAGTCTTAGGACCAAATACAGATTAATCTTTATTTATATGTGTACATAATTTAAACATTAAACATGTAAAATTATTTATAACTTTTATTAAAAAAAATATCTAGTGTCGAAAACGGGAGCAAAATCGGTGTTCTTCGCGCGTCACACTCTGTTCGCGCTCACGGAAAACTTTGATAACTTTTGTATTCAATTCATAAGCATATAATGTAATACATCAAATTAATTGTATTTAACTAAGCATCATAATTATCAAAGAACATTAATTTTATCTCTTAAGTGACAATAGTTAACAGGCTTTATGTCTCTGTCACACGATTTTGTTAGTTTCAAGAGCGCGCAACAAAACTGCACCTATCTTCCAAGAGCGCCAGCTTGTCGCTACCCGTTTTAGCTGCGCGGATGCTCAGTAGTTTCCCGGCGTCAGTGGGCAAGACATGTACGTTCATCGCTTCTAAACAAAAAAAATACGAGGTGAGTTATTCTTTGAATATTTTCAAGTAACCTTGGTCTAGAAACTTTCATGCACATATTTTGAAGGATAATGCTTATAATTTTCCAAATCATTTTGTATTAAGGAATAAGATAGATCTTCGAGATTATTCTCAAGTACTTTGTTTGCTTATTTACTTATAAGTTTAATCGTAATTCTCAAAAATGTGAAATTTTCGTAACTTTCGTGGCACAACTTTCGTGGTTATTTGTCCACAAAAGTTAGCTAGCGCACCACGAAAGTTATATATCTCCATTGAATGATAAATTTAAATTACTTGTGATGCTGCAAATGCATTTACTCGATTATCGCGAAGGTCAAAAAAGGTGTCATGTGTTTGTATAAGTGTTTATGCATATATGTGTTTCAATTTTTTTCTTTTAACGACTCGTAGTAGGTATGTGTTTCTGTTTGTAGGTTTTCTCGTAGTCAATTTAACAATTTTTCCCATCCCAAACTGGACTGTTTTATCAATTGTATCCCTCTTGCTTAAAAAGTCCCAACGTCACCGTCATACTTTCTGATTGTCTTGTACTTTACATTAATTACTCACAGCAGTCGTGTTAATTTTTTCTGGTTAAAATTATTTTCAGATTACTTTCAAACCGAAACTATTGCACCGCAAAGTGCAAAGGAGCGACGGGAGAAAAAGCGTCTAGCAGAGATAAGAAGAAGAGGAAGAAGAAAAAATGATACAGAGTTACATAATGCAGTAAAAATGAAGGCAAGAGAAAGGTACTACAAAAGAAAAGCAGAAAGGAATGTCATCCCAGTTAGTGAAATGAGTAGGAAGGAAAAGAGCCGTGAGAGAGCAAAACCGCATAAACAGCCGACTTTATCGTCAAAGAATGAAAGAGCGAGAGAACGTTGCTTTTCAGGAAAATATGATCGGGTGCCCCGAATCTCCAAATTTGGTTCAAGATCCACTATGCTCTCCTAAATCACCAACCTAAGTTTATAATGAGTGATGAGAACTAATAATCTGAGCCCTGATTTACAACCATACGACAGGCTATCGTATTGAAAACCTGACATTTCGATAACCTGATTTGACTTGCCCTCAACAGCAAATAGCTGTTGGAAGAATAGCGGGCGTCTATTTGATTTAAACTGACAAAATTTTCGGGTTTTGGACTTGTGAACAGCGTTTAGAAGACTCCTACGGTAACAATGATTAATGTTCGATACGATACGGAAGCGTATCGAGTGTTTGTGAATAGCTATGCTGATCTCAAAACACTATAATTGTTTTCTCAAATACAAGTTGATTCATAAAAAATAAGTCTTTTATTTATTATTTATTTATATATACTTTATTGTACACCACAAAAAAAAAAATATCGAACGCTAAAAATATACAATGGCAATTTATAAACTGGAAATTTGAGAAAAAATAAGGATTTGAAACTATATTTTGCTTGTAGAAAATACGTCTGTAACTTTCGTGTCGTCTTTCGTAACTTTCGTGGGCACAGAAATTTCAAAATAAAATATCTCTTTAGTTTATGCACCAATTTACATAAAATAAAAAAAATACGTATTATTTTTATAGCATCTTAAATGTGTGTACATTTATTTGTAGATTATTCAAAAAAATAAATTCGCCATGAAAGTTACGCGGAGAATACTTTTTGAAGAACTACCCATAGTATGAAGATTCTTGCTTACGAGTTCTCGACTTGTCTATACACGATCTCGTATGACATTTTTTTCAAATTCATACGAGCATCGTACAAATCGGTTTGAACCGTTTTTTAGTGCGAGATTTGCCATTCGAGTTCAGTAATTACCTACTACGGTATTGTTCTCAAAATGCCACAAAAATCATTCAGCTACCTACTGCCGATAATGTAAAGTTTATTGAAATTTATGCTCCAAAAGTGTTTCTTCTCGTTATCCATTTTTTAACCCAATACTTTTTTTCCGTTTTCGTTTTATTTATTATTGTCTTTTGAAGAGCAGATATAATTAAAACACTTGCGCACTGCACTCATGGTAGCGACTAGCACAAAAACTCGAAATACAATTCTCGCTTTGTAGTTCTGTTTACACGAAGACAGATATATTCTACTGCGAGGCAATTGTCGGCCAAGGGGCAGGGCGACAACCGTGAATCGTGACACGAAGAGACTTTTTTAATGTTCTTTAGATAATCGTATCTTCGAGTCAAAAAACTCTCTCCATCTAAATGGCCCTCCGTCCGCATCGCTATCATCCAGAAACGTGCCCAGAAAATACTTACCTTTCTTACTAGCGAGCAATCCATCGATGTCCACGAAGACATTGGTGAGTATGACAGTAAATGTGAAGGCTATAGCCAGAAGTGTGACGCAGAACACCCTGTAGAACACCGCGTCGTAGTCGCATCGTGTCATATGGGGTGCTGCTTTTTTATTTTCTGGAAATTAAAGAAAAAAAATGGTGATTTTTATTGGTGACTAGCTTTTACCCGCGGCTTCGCTCGCGTTAGTTTAGAATTTGGCAATCACTTCGACTCTAAACTCTAAAGTTTCTTATATAATTCAATCATGATTGAATTGTAAATCCGTAATTGGCTGTAAGACTAGCATAAATATCTTAAGTGAAAATTTCAAAGAGCTGTGGATTTTGTGATTAATAAATAAATAAATAAATAAATAAATGATTAGAAAGACACGTGGCGCCATCTATTATCATAATAACGTTATAGTTGTTTTCCTCAGGAACGGCACTTTTTTCCGGGATAAAAAGTACCCAGTGTGGTGCCCAGGATATTAAAGAATAATTATACCAAGTTTCATCGTAATCGAACCGGTAGTTTTTGCGTGATATCTGAACAAACAGACAGACATACAGACAGACAAAAATTTTTTTAATCACATTTTTGGGTTCGGTGTTGGTCTAGTAACACCCCCTGCCATTTATTTTTTTGATATTTTCAATGTACAGAATTTTCACTTCTACAGATTTATTATAAGTACCTATAGAAGATGTTTTTCAATAAAAAAAAATATCTATTTCAATCCATTTAACCTTTCAACCGCCCGTATGAGTTGCCGTGCCCCCAGCGCCCGAAAAAAAAAACCTCGCGGCGCGGCGCGGCGCGGCAACGCAGAACCGGTCTTGAAGCCAGCGGGCAGATCGCGCGGCGCTAGAGCGGCGGCGTAGTGTTGTGTTATGAGAAATAAGTGTCTTTGTTCGCGAACGAAATGTTTAAACAGCGACGTCACCATCTTTTTGATACAACATTTTGAACCGTCGTCGGTCGTTAAAAAAGCAAAAAATAAAATGCTCAACACTACGTCAATGCAGACGCGCGGGCACCGCTCGTACGCCGCTCCCCGCGTCGCACCGCGCCGCTGCCTTCGAGGCCAGTTCTATATAAATCAGAAGGCCAATTCTAGTAATTTAAAACGTTAAAAATCTAGTCGCATCCTCATCTCAGCGACAAACAAATGTCAAAAACTTGTCAAAATGTAGGGAAATTAGAAGTACTTTTTGACAGATTGAGACTGAGATCAGACTGTGAACGTACTTAAAATTACGAGAATTGCCCCTCTGTGCAATGAAACGCGCCGCTCCCCACGCCGCCGCCGCCGCAGCGCCGCGCCCGCTTTCTTCGTGTCCGTAGCCTTACGACGCGACTGTCTGACACCCATCAACGCACCAAGCTTTATTTTCTAGCCTCGAGGTTCTTTATTTTTTGCACGATATACTTCAAAAGTTCACACACAATTCATACGCAAACCAGCTGTTATTAAGTCTCCTATCTTGCCTATTTTTTTTGCAGGCAATCGTACAACGCCATTGTTAGTGTTTCTCTGTAATGCCCCTTGATTGTTGGAATCGGGGACAATGCTCCGACTAACGATATTTTAGACTGTGAAACGCACCCTGAACTGTGTCCCACGCTTTATACCTACAGTCCGGCCACTGAGAGAACGCGTTCCTGACGGTTCCCTATCCATTTGCATAAAATTTTAAGTCCTAATATAACTTGGCATACTTTTGTTTCTCCTAGTTATATTTTCGCATAACATTATTTACGCATAACAACTTACAGATATTTTTTTTAAGCATAATTTCTCTAATCATAATAATGATTAAGCATAATATTCTAAAGCATAAATTTAGCATGCTCGTTTTATTTCTAACGAAGTCATGTCGACGGAACCCTGCTGCGCGGGGCTCCTATTTCTGTCTGCAGCGTTTAAAGGAACCTAACCAAACCGAACCTCGGGGTGCTCCTGACGTCATTTAGTATTATTCGAATTAAATTTATGCCAAAACAAATTAGGCTTCAAGATAATTATGCCAACACAAACTGTATGCTAAAAAAAAATATGACAAAGTATTATTATGACAAAACAAATTATACCAAAATAGTTATGCCAAAGTATATTAGGAAAAAGAACATTATGTGAAAATAAGGGAAGTTCCTGACACTTGTCAATGCGACAGTTGTAGTATTCTATTCTATTTTTCTCTATGGCAATGGTTTCGAAATAAGTCCATGTCGGCCGCACTGTAAAGTAATCAAACACCTATGGCGGACCAAAATAGATGTCTAATAAATAAATATATTAAGTATTATATTACTATTATAAATATAGAAGTTCCAAATGAAAATCCAAGATGGCGGCTGCGAAAATGTTAAAATGATGAAATAGTATCGCCGCCATCTTATATTTTCATTGTGACCTTACTATCGACTTCAGCACCCTCGAAAACCACGAAAAGGACACACGTGGCGAAAAATTTGAAATTTTTTTCAGCCGCCGTCTTAGATTTTCATTTTGATCTCACTTTTGGCTTCAGCACTCTCGAAAACCATGACAACCATCTTTCTCTCTCGGTCTCTTTCTATTCTAAATAATACAAAGCCGCATGTAGCTTTTTCATTACATGAGTTCTACAAGTTTACTTCTATCGCAAGCTGCGTTAAGGAACGTTCATTACAATAAAAATGTCCGATTTCTTGTTTTACTACAGACCCCTAAAAAAAATTCATCATCTCATCTACCTAGCCTTTTGCCAACTATGTTGGGGTCGGCTTCCAGTCTAACCGGATGCAGCTGAATACCAGTATTTTACATGAAGCCTGTCTGACCTTCACAACCCAGTTACTAGGTAATACGATACCCCTTGGTTGGTTGTCAGACTTTCGGGCTTTAGACGACCCGTAACGACTGCCAAAGATCCAAGAATGACAGCCAGGACCAACGGCTTGACATACTGTCCGAGGCACGGAGGGGTTTATAGCTTAACCTGATCGATCGAACCGTGCGGCTGTTTGTTTATAACTTAGCCAAAAGCTTCTAAAAAATCTATTTAGAAAGGTATTAAAATAAAAAAACATATATCGACACCCTTGCGCCATCCCATCTTCCTAGCATGGTGGGCTGTGCTGGGGCGGCTGCTGCAGGTGCAGAAAACCTCAAACGGCTAAAATATTGCAACCTGATTGGGAGTTATATGTTCGAGTCGTTTAGGGTTGAAACACTAGGGCCATGGGGTCCGAGTGCCCACTTGGTTTTTCGAGATATCGCCAAGCGGTTAGTCGACTCTTCACGTGACCAGAGGGCTGGCCTATTTCTTGGCCAAAGAATTAGCATTGCCATACAACGTGGCAATGCTGCCAGCCTTTTGGGCACTGCTCCTGTTGACAGCGATGCGGACGAATTCTTTGATGCCCTATGATTATCTTGTTTATTTTTTCATATAATTGTAAGTACATATTATTATAGTTTATATGTTGGCTTATATTATGTAAATATGATAAATAACATATGTTTCATTAAGGTGCCACTATTCGATATTTTTTCCATACAAATTTCGGGAGAGTATTACTCCACTGTTTGACATTGCATATCCAAAGTTAAACATTGTATCGTTTTGTCTAATTATTAATTGTGTCTGTACGGAAGCAGAATTGTAAAATAACAAGCCATTAAAAAGTTATGAACCAACAAAGATTCGTTTTTCTTGCTATTTTTAACGTAACTTTGGGTGTAAATAAGTAATAAAAGAACTGAAAAATATTAAAAATTAAATCCGTACCGATAAAGCTCAGTTATCGAAGAGTTCAAAAAACTTTATTTGTTATTGATTTATGTAGTGGATTTTTCATAGAACTCGATTTTTCAAAGCACTTTTCAAATATTTTTATGCGCCTATCAGTTCGGAACGGTGTTTCTGTGCGTGAGAACTAGATGTTGTGCGTGTAGATTAGCGTCTAACTGCTCATCACTGATACTAGCTCCGTCAGACACGAAGTCAAGTTAGACAGCGTGATTTTGGCCATGACCACCAGTGAGTTCGAGCTCGCGTTTAGTTTTCTCTTAAAAAAATGATTTGCTTACATTACAAAGCGTCCACGAAGGCCAGCGGTTAGGTCTGCAGTGGAAAACCTTTGGTAAACAACCGTCTTATCGCTCGTTCCTTTTTTTTTCATCTTTTTTGGCCTCACTTTTCGTAAAAGAACAAATTTCCCGAGCGATAACATTATTGCCTTGATTCTGATGCAGTCATTAATTTTCAATTTTGGTTTGAATGGTATGTAGGGGTGACATCTGCCAACCCGCACTGGGCCCGCGTGGTGGATTACGGTCCATTCCCTCTCACCGAGAGGAGGCCTGTGTCCCAGCAGTGGGAACATTATAGGCTGATTATGTAGTATGTAGGGGCTCGTGGGTAAATTTATGTTTATGAGGTCTTGCGGTAATTATGTTACATGTTGTATATGTCGCAGCCAACTGGTTAAATTAGCCGTTCAGTTAACTGCCTAGCCTTTTAACTAAACGACGCCGTTCAACCCCAACATATTTGGGAAAAGGCTAGGCAGATGATGGTTTGAATGGTCCCTTAATCTGTCAAGCTCCGCTAATGAGACACAATTGATATTCTATTGTTTCGCGCTGATAGGCGACGCGCGGAGCTTGACCGGTTCCAAAGAAACGATGGATGGACTGTGTGAATGATGATATGTTTAGAAAGGGGGTGGATGTTGACGATGGTCCCTGTGGTTTGGTGTTTTACGAACTATTTTATGAGCCCCGAGTTTTTAAATATTTGGAGATTTTTTTCGAATTTTTTGGTCCTAGGACATGCCGGTTCCCTCACGATGTTTTCCTTCAACGATTTGAGAGTGATATTTTGCTTAATTTATTTATATTGTAATTAGGTGTAGTTTATCAGTAAATAAAGGCTTTATTATCTATACATATAATAAAATCATAGGAAAGTCAAAACGGTACATTGAATATTTTTTTAAAAGAATACTTGGGGCGTGATCTACAATCGATATCGAAGCCAAAAATATAGTTTTTAGAATTTTTGTCTGTTTGTCTGTTTGTCTGTATGTATGTCCGGGATAAACTCAAAAAGTACTGCATGGATTTACTTCAAATTTTGCATGAATATTACTAAGAGGTCGGGTCAATATATAGGCTACATATTATCACGCTATCACCTATGGGGGAGGAGCTGTGAATCTTTATTTTTCTTACGCATTCTGTGACAGCGTGTAATCTAACGACGCATATTTAAATGTTGTTTTTCAGTAAGCCATGCTATTATCTAGCTTTACACTATAAAAACTACGCCATTTAAGTAACTTGGGCAGAAAAAACATAGTTTAATGAATTTTAGTAGTATAAAGAAAAATTTGAAGCAGCGCCATCTATGAGATTTCATAAAAATCGAATCAAGTTACATGTTGACACTTTTTGGAAATTAATCATTTAAATTTGATCATGTTGGCGAGGTTAGTAGTTAGTTATTCTTAAAATTCATAGATGGCAATGTGCATTTTCTTCATAAAAGTTGTATCGTATAGTTCGTTTTGACAAATTCAAGTTCCAACAAAACCCTTACCCCCTTATTCATAAAACTTATCAAACCTATTTTAGTTAAAATGGGGTTTGTCTCTTTCTTACACACAGAAATGACAACGTGACAGATAAAGACAAACGTTCTATAAACCTATTTTAGCTAAAATAGAGATAAAATAGGATTATGAATAACAGTGTTAAAATCTTGAACAGAGTTGAGGACGACAATTAAAAAAAAATGCGGTGTTAAGTATTACAAAAAAGTTATTTTTCTACTGGAGACGAAGTCGGAATAACTGATGAACGCGTGCTGAACACCTGTCTCAGTTGACTTCAAGATGTGGTCATTTCTATCGGCGGCAATCCACTGATCGAATATGGGTTACCAGCTCCCCAATCATCACCGCATCAAGACCGTGTAAATCGGGAGTATAACGCTGAGACAAATTACGATCCGGGCGAAATGACCATGTCGCTTTGTTCTCTTCAGAGCAAAAACAAATTTATGACACCGTCCTTGAAAGCGTTGGGAAAAAACCAGGGTCAAATGTTTTTCTTGGAATGCGTCTGGTGGAACAGGAAAAACATTTGTTACCACTTGCATACTTGCAGAGGTCGGCAGGCAAGGCAAAATTGCTATTGCTGTAGCGTCGTCGGGAATCGCTGCCACACTGCTTCCGAGTGGCAAGACAGCACATGCCATGTTTAAAATTCCTATCGATTTAGAGAGCGCCGAAACGCCTGTTTGTGGTGTGTCACGTAACAGCGATAAGGGACACGTGCTCAAGGATTGCTCTTTGATCGTATGGGATGAGTGTACGATGGCCAATAGGAAGGCAGTTGAGGCCGTGGACGGAACCCTGCAGGACATCCGCAGGAACGAACATTTGATGCGTCTTATCACAGCTGTTCTGTTCAGTGGCGATTTCCGGCAAACGCTTCCCGTGGTGACACGGGGATCGAGGGCTGACGAGGTGAATGCTTCGTTGAAACTATCTTCGTTGTGGTCACGAGTTCGTAAGCTGCGCTTGACCATTAATATGAGAGCTCGGCTCGGCGGCAATGCACGTGCTCAAGAATTCTCCAATGTCCTTCTAAATCTTGGCGAAGGCACTACCAGAAGAGAGAGGTGGACAGGTGGTGCTTCCAGAGTCTCTCGGTAGAGTGGTATCCAGCTTAGAAGAACTCATTTGCTGTATATACGGGGACATCAGTCGTATACTGCACCTGCAGAATTCTTGGGTGTGTGAGCGGGCCATTTTGACGTCCAAAAATGATCAGGCTGCAGCAATTAACGAATGCATTCTCTCGGAAATTGAGGGGAATGAAGTGGTCTACACCTCGAAAAACACTGTTGTCGAGCAAGATGACGCCACACATTATCCCATGGAATTTCTGAACTCCCTGTCAGCAAGTGGACTTCCAGCGCATACCATCAAGCTGAAGGTCGGTGTCCCGATTATGCTTCTTCGGAACCTATCTCCTCTGAAGTTGTGTAACGGGACCCACCCTAAAGTCATTTCGCTCTACAGACACACCATTGAGGCGGAAATTCTTACGGGTTGTGGCGTTGGCGAGGCAGTATTTATACCACGCATTCCCCTCATACCTCATATCTTCCCGTTCCAGTTCAAGCGCGTACAGTTCCCCGTGAGTGTTTGCTTCGCGATAACCATCAATAGAGGCAGACGCTGAGGGCAGCGGGTGTCAACCTCAGGACGAGTTGCTTCTCACACGGACAACTGTACGTCGCTTGCTCCCGCGTCACCAGTCCTGACTCTCTTTACATTTTGGCTCCTGGCAGCATAACTACCAACGTTGTTTATAGGGAAGTGTTTTAAGGTATGATGCCTTTGTACGTATTTTTACTCTTTTGTGTCCTGGAATGTATTCCTGCATTGTTTTCTCTATTTCCTTCAGTCACATCCCCCACACCACACTGAACTCAGCAGGACTCCCATATAACTCTCTTCACTTGCTTCGCTTGCAAAAAAAACTTATATTTTAATGCTATTTTAAAAGTTGTTTACTTATAATGCTATAGCGACACTGGCATCTTAGGTATTTTTGGTGCTGTAGAGCCTTCAGGCAGACGACGTCGCGGGCAGCAGCTAGTACATACATAAAGTACTATTAATCTATATAAATATATACATACACATAATACACAGACACACACACATTTCCCACATTTCGCCAAGCCTAGGGGCTTACAGGACCTAAACGCAAAAAAACGAAAGTCTTAGAAACAATAAAAGTATATGATCAACTACAGTAAACACAATCAGAAAAATATATGATATTCTTCAGGATATATGCTAGGTAGATAGTGTGTTGAAAACATAATACAACTAATTTGGTACGATAGACAAAAAACATGAAGATACCTCTACAAACTTTCTTTTTACAATAAAAACCATACTAATATACATACAATCATTATGATTTTTTGTCAGATTATTCTACAAGCTACATGCAAAAACACTAGTGTTTTAATTTTTTAGTACAAACAATAGATTTTTTGTAAATACTACATATTTATTTCATATTTTGCAATAAATTACCAGCGTTGTGTCATCGCGCTTCTCTTTCTTTTCTATGGAGTCCGACGAAGACAGCGCTTTAGGTCATGCAGTCGCCTTAAGCCCCATGTAATAGGGGTGAGCCTATTGCCATTAACGGTGCACAAATCTAGGCTCCAGGCTGTTAAGAAAAACCCTAACAACAGCAGTAGCGCTTGCTACCACTGGACCAACGAGGCAGTCAAAATAGTTGAAATGTAGTTTAATATTTAAACTTCTTTCAAAATTAATGAAGTTATAGGCCGACCGCTTTACTGAGACGTTTCCAGAGGTAGCTGCGCGGTGCGGGAGGGGTGTTACAGTGGCGTGCATTGGTTTTCAGAATAGGTAGGCACTAGGCCGGGTCTAGACCCGGCGTACGGCGTACGGAGTACGGGAGCCGAGTAGGCCGTCCGGCGACTGCCTACTGCCGCGCGTGTTTGTATGAAGATTTTGTTTTTTGTTAGGTATGATAATTTAGTGAGTTTCTTAATTGTGGGGCACACACACTAAAATGTAATTGACAGGCTTATGTTGATATATCGAGGTAGGCACTGCTTATATGCCTATATGTAATGCACGCCACTGGGGTGATAGTTGCCACAAGTTGACGAATCACTGAGCTCTCGCATCACGTCACCACACCCCTCCCGCACCGCGCTACTACCTCAAGCAACGTCTCAGTTAAGCGGTCGGCCAGAAGCGAGCTATAACGATATCATATACACGATTAATGGTAAATCGAAAACAAAAAAAAAAAATCAAATGGTAACCATTGTTTTTTATTAATTATAATTAAACGAATTTGAATAAAAGAGACAATTTCAATAGGGTTCCTCCTATACTATGGGTGAAAGGAATCTGTTTAAAAAAAAACCTCAATTTTTTTATTTTTTCGTAAGCTACAATGTTTTCAGGTTTCTCACTTGATTGATGGGATTTTCTTTAGGAATATTGATGTTTTTTTCGTTTCTTCTGCATTAAATAATTTTTTGAAAAGTACAGAATTAATCTCCATTATATTATCTATACAATGGTATATAAATTAACTAGATTCTGTGTACTAGCAGGAGTATAACAATAGAAACAGTTGCAGAAAAGAGGCAAAAAAAAATTTCCGCCGATCGATCAGGTTAAGCTACGCTTGCCACGGTTGGTCTGTGGGTGGGTGACCATCTTTACATATCGAGACCCCTCCGTGCCTCGGAAAGCACGTTAAGCCGTTGGTCCCGGCTGTCATTCGTAGATCTTTGGCAGTCGTTACGGGTAGTCAGAAGCCCGAAAGTCTGACAACCAGTCTTACCAAGGAGTATCGTATTACCCAGTAACTGGGTTGTGGAGGTCAGATAGGCAGTCGCTCCATGTAAAATACCGGTATTCAGCTGTATTCGGTTAGACTGGAAGCTGAACTCAACCGCTGCTAAACCGTACCATATGCACAACGGGACCCCAACATAGTTGGGAAAAGGCTAGGCAGATGAATGCTTGGCATTATGAGTCGTGCAATTTTGAACGCTAGCTTCCCCTGTAACCTGACAGAGTATTGTCTAGCTTTAAAATTCATATTTTACAAATGGTGAACTCCGCAACGGGAATATACGGTAGCCGTATTAAGCCTAAAGAACCAGACAAAACCAGTGTTGTGGAGCACTTCTATTCCCGTCTTGCGACAAAGCTGAAACATCAAATGCCCTGTTTATTGCCCTTTCTTGGAAAGAATTCACATAAACGTACTGAGAACTAATAAAAACGGTCAACATGTCCAATGTTTATATAGTACTAGCTGCTGCCCGCGACGTCGCGTCGTCTGCCTGAAGGCTCTACAGCACCAAAAATACCTAAGATGCCAGTGTCGCTATAGCATTATAAGTAAACAACTTTTAAAATAGCATTAAAATATAAGTTTTTTTTTGCAAGCGAAGCAAGTGAAGAGAGTTATATGGGAGTCCTGCTGAGTTCAGTGTGGTGTGGGGGATGTGACTGAAGGAAATAGAGAAAACAATGCAGGAATACATTCCAGGTCACAAAAGAGTAAAAATACGTACAAAGGCATCATACCTTAAAACACTTCCCTATAAACAACGTTGGTAGTTATGCTGCCAGGAGCCAAAATGTAAAGAGAGTCAGGACTGGTGACGCGGGAGCAAGCGACGTACAGTTGTCCGTGTGAGAAGCAACTCGTCCTGAGGTTGACACCCGCTGCCCTCAGTGTCTGCCTCTATTGATGGTTATCGCGAAGCAAACACTCACGGGGAACTGTACGCGCTTGAACTGGAACGGGAAGATATGAGGTATGAGGGGAATGCGTGGTATAAATACTGCCTCGCCAACGCCACAACCCGTAAGAATTTCCGCCTCAATGGTGTGTCTGTAGAGCGAAATGACTTTAGGGTGGGTCCCGTTACACAACTTCAGAGGAGATAGGTTCCGATGAAGCATAATCGGGACACCGACCTTCAGCTTGATGGTATGCGCTGGAAGTCCACTTGCTGACAGGGAGTTCAGAAATTCCATGGGATAATGTGTGGCGTCATCTTGCTCGACAACAGTGTTTTTGGAGGTGTAGACCACTTCATTCCCCTCAATTTCCGAGAGAATGCATTCGTTAATTGCTGCAGCCTGATCATTTTTGGACGTCAAAATGGCCCGCTCACACACCCAAGAATTCTGCAGGTGCAGTATACGACTGATGTCCCCGTACACACAGCAAATGAGTTCTTCTAAGCTGGATACCACTCTACCGAGAGACTTTGGAAGCACCACCTGTCCACCTCTCTCTTCTGGTAGAGTGCCTTCGCCAAGATTTAGAAGGACATTGGAGAATTCTTGAGCACGTGCATTGCCGCCGAGCCGAGCTCTCATATTAATGGTCAAGCGCAGCTTACGAACTCGTGACCACAACGAAGATAGTTTCAACGAAGCATTCACCTCGTCAGCTCTCGATCCCCGTGTCACCACGGGAAGCGTTTGCCGGAAATCGCCACTGAACAGAACAGCTGTGATACGACGCATCAAATGTTCGTTCCTGCGGATGTCCTGCAGGGTTCCGTCCACGGCCTCAACTGCCTTCCTATTGGCCATCGTACACTCATCCCATACGATCAAAGAGCAATCCTTTAGCACGTGTCCCTTATCGCTGTTACGTGACACACCAGAAACAGGCGTTTCGGCGCTCTCTAAATCGATAGGAATTTTAAACATGGCATGTGCTGTCTTGCCACTCGGAAGCAGTGTGGCAGCGATTCCCGACGACGCTACAGCAATAGCAATTTTGCCTTGCCTGCCGACCTCTGCAAGTATGCAAGTGGTAACAAATGTTTTTCCTGTTCCACCAGACGCATTCCAAGAAAAACATTTGACCCTGGTTTTTTCCCAACGCTTTCAAGGACGGTGTCATAAATTTGTTTTTGCTCTGAAGAGAACAAAGCGACATGGTCATTTCGCCCGGATCGTAATTTGTCTCAGCGTTATACTCCCGATTTACACGGTCTTGATGCGGTGATGATTGGGGAGCTGGTAACCCATATTCGATCAGTGGATTGCCGCCGATAGAAATGACCACATCTTGAAGTCAACTGAGGCAGCTAGGTGTTCAGCACGCGTTCATCAGTTATTCCGACTTCGTCTCCAGTAGAAAAATAACTTTTTTGTAATACTTAACCGCATTTTTTTTTAATTGTCGTCCTCAACTCTGTTCAAGATTTTAAGGGTTTTGTTGGAACTTGAATTTGTCAAAACGAACTATACGATACAACTTTTATGAAGAAAATGCACATTGCCATCTATGAATTTTAAGAATAACTAACTACTAACCTCGCCAACATGATCAAATTTAAATGATTAATTTCCAAAAAGTGTCAACATGTAACTTGATTCGATTTTTATGAAATCTCATAGATGGCGCTGCTTCAAATTTTTCTTTATACTACTAAAATTCATTAAACTATGTTTTTTCTGCCCAAGTTACTTAAATGGCGTAGTTTTTATAGTGTAAAGCTAGATAATAGCATGGCTTACTGAAAAACAACATTTAAATATGCGTCGTTAGATTACACGCTGTCACAGAATGCGTAAGAAAAATAAAGATTCACAGCTCCTCCCCCATAGGTGATAGCGTGATAATATGTAGCCTATATATTGACCCGACCTCTTAGTAATATTCATGCAAAATTTGAAGTAAATCCATGCAGTACTTTTTGAGTTTATCCCGGACATACATACATACAAACAGACAAAAATTCTAAAAACTATATTTTTGGCTTCGATATCGATTGTAGATCACGCCCGCGCCCCAAGTATTCTTTTAAAAAAATATTCAATGTACCGTTTTGACTTTCCTACGATTTTATTATATGTATAGATTTATTGTATTGTGTAAATGGTACACCACAGACTACCTACAGTATTTGTCTGTCCTTCCCGTTTTTAATCCATCCAAAGGTTGTCTTTAAAAGATCGCTCTTAGCGATAAGACCGCCCATTGTGTCACCCATTGTAAAGTTTTCTATATTTATGTCTGTAATTTATATGGTGTACATAATAAAGAGTATTCTATTCTATTCTATTCTATTCACTATAATTACACCGCTGCCCAACCCAGGCAACACAAGCATGATGTTGTTATGTTATTTAAACCATGTGTCTTAGGGTTGATTTTACAATCGACAGATAATTATTATTCGTGGAATAAAATTGACGTCTGAGAGTATTTGTATGAAAGAACTGTCAAAAATTCAACATTATTCCTCTAATAAAATTATCTGCCCTTAGAAAAATAAACCTGTGTTCTTCAGCAGAAAAGGAAAAACAAATGAAACACGACAAATTATTATGCACGACATTTATTAAACGACAATAATTTTTGATGTTAATATTACAAAATAATAAAATTGCATTTTTTGTTCACTACTACATTAAACTAAGTAAGTACTTAGATACACATTGAAAATATGATTTTTATAAAAAAAGAAAATTACATAACATATTTATTCCATGCTTTTTTACGAATCTTTGACCAAAGAATCGTAAAAAGGCCATTTTTCTTAATGGCGTAAATATATCACAATTCACCCAAAATATCTAGCTTATTCTGGTCCCTTTAGGGACCAGCATCAGTAAGGTCAACCTTCAAGTTGCGTTATCTTACATAATTATAACAAATTGCATTTTCTGTATACAGGGTGAAATTGAATTCATGGGCATACTTTTAAGGGGACATTGTAATAATCATTATGAACAACTTTTACTATGGGACCAAACCAGAAATCGCGAAAAAAAAAATCAGCTCTTCCCTACATTTTGACGAGTTTTGTGAACATATCAAGCGACAGATTTGACTTGAATTGACAGCTGATTTTTTTTCGCGATTTTGGTTTAGTCCCATAGTAGTTCATAATGATGAGAAAAATGACCCCTTACATGGATCCCCATGAATTGAATTTCACCCTGTATAAAAACTCTTTTAATAGATAATACTTTTTTCTGTTACACATTTTTATTCTATAAATAAATTAAAACGTCAAACAGTTATTTACATTTACATTAATTACACTATATAGTCCGTTTCACAGATATTTTACCTCTGATTTTGCACCACTGTTTAAATCACTGTGATCTTTATTCTGATTCTTATAAGGTTGCTTTTGGATTACTGCCACTGACAAGTCTATCAAAATCATTATGATCTTTATTGTCATCACAATAAGATTGATGTTAGGCTGCTGCTGTCACAGGTAGAATAACTGTGAATGGAAGTCTGTCGATGTACAAGGATCTTGTGACGCGTCGAAAATCGAAAGACGGCGCCATCTTGTTATTCAATTGATTGCACAAAAAAATGGAAGGCAACTGTCAAAATGGCGCTATCGTAGCTATTTCCCCCCTACACTAGCTAATAATACAAGGCGTGAAGTGTTTTTATTTTATTTTTGCGAAAATGACGCGTTTTTGTGTTCCTAAATACTACGAAATATGAGTCCACCATTTCCCGAAAGAGCCTAAAATAAGATTGTGGCTTAAAGCTGTTCATAGATATTTATTTTTTAATTAATCAGAATTCGAGGTTATGTCGGAAACATTTTGAAGAAAGTGATTACGAGGAAATATTTAGGGCTTAAAATTCTGACACTTTCCACTCCATGTCAAACACTAGAATTAAAAATATTGAAATCACCGAAAATAACGAACGAAATGAACACGAAATGTAATGAATGAACGAAATGTCAAATTGATTGGTAGGCTGTAGGGACCTAGCTATGATAACGCCATCTACAATTAGCTTTGCCCGACCTTTAATGCACAAATGTGTACCAACAGCACCCGTCAACGTTAGTCGAACGCCAAAGTTCCTTGTAGCAGTATTATTAGATTGCCCAAGCCCGGATGTCATGTCCCGAGCTGTGGAGGCCAGCTTGGGACATAAGACCATTTTATTTATCCCTCGTATTTGTTAAAACTTGAAGTCACCCTCGTCATCCCATTGCTATAATGCTTGTGTCATCATCATCATTTCAGTCGAAAAACGTCCACTGCTGGACATAGGCCTCTCCCAAGCACCGCCATTTCGACCGGTTCTGTGCTTCCTGCATCGAGCGCATTCCTGCGACTTTCACAAGGTCATCGGCCCACCTTGAGGGAAGCCTTCCAACGCTACGTCTTCCCGTACGCGGTCGCTGCTCCAGAACCTTTCGGCCCCATCGTCCATCTGTTCTGCGAGCAATGTGTCCTGTCCACTGCCATTTAAGTTTGGCAATTCTTCGAGCTATGTCGGTTACTTTGGTTCTCCTGCGGATTCCTTTACTTCTGATTAGATTACGTAGGGAAACTACAAGCCTTCTCCATTGCCCTTTGGGGCATCTTTAGCCTTCTAATAAGGCCCAATGTGAGCGACCACGTTTCAGTATTATCGTGCAACAAACTTGTCGATAGTCCCTATTAACAATGTCGGTTCTGCAAAAAGACTAAATTATAAGACTGTTAAATTTGCACTGATTGTTTTATGTATTGTTTAAGCTGAAAACAAATTATCGGACGCGGCTGACGGACGCGGCTGACAGCCGCGACAGATACGTGTGCACAGTCTTTTGAGACGTGTTCGGCTGACAAAATCATCCAGCGCGCCAGATTTCTGTCGGACGTCTGAACGCTCAAGGTCGGCCCAAGGTTACGTCCACAACTTACATCCGATAGTTTGCACAGCTCAGTGTACATTCATTGTCTAGATACCTATAAGTCGCGGCTGTCAGCCGCGTCCGTCAGCCGCGTCCAGTACAGTATGTACTGACATAGACAAAATACAGAATTGCCAAAAGAAACCTTGAACTGCTTTTTGCAGAACCGACATTGTAAATAGGGACCATCGTTGTGTATTCAATCTAATTCCGTTTCGCCTTTTTTCCGGTCTTTTGCGAACCTAATCTCTTCACAACCTCTCATAAGTTCTTTCTATCTGCTCACGTACTTTCTTCAGGCTGTCAAGCTAGTCTCATCTTCTCAGGAGCATTGCTATATTTTGACAGTATCATCTTTCCACCAGGGTGCAACACTTCTGTTACCTCTTAATTGCGTTATTGGTCCTACATCGAATGTTTGTAAGTATTTATTTTCCAAAATGAATTTCCAAAATGGCGACAACTTTACGAAAGCTAATTGCTAAAAGCTGACCGACGGGTCGCCATTTTGTTCACCACTGACAATGTGTGAGCGAGACCGATATAGATTTCTTTTTCATACGTAAAGAGACGTTTACGAAGTCACTTGGAGTTATTATTCTAAAAATTTATTTTTTCTCTCTGTCTTTTTCTATTACATACGAGTTTGTGAGCGTCCGAGTATCGCATAACCTCTCTTCATTCCTGACGGGGTCCTCTGACAGTATACATTTTTTTTTCTATTCTTTTCTGGTCTATTTCTTCTCCATTTCTTTACCTTACATATCTCTACCTTACATGTTAGGTACAAAAATTATAATTAATTTAAGACTTCATTATTTTAAATTAAAATACTTATACTTATTTCAGTGTTAGCTATTTTAAATTAGTTTTTTGTATTTTAAAGGCTTGTTATTTAACCCAGTGACATTTTAATTTTCTCGTTCAATCTGTAACAAGAGGAAAAGTAGATGTTTATTTCGTGACGTAAGCAAGGAGTGAACGAAGTCCTCCAGACCGTATTTCGATCACGGCGGCCAATCTCAACGGAGACTAGCCTTCGGCGCGGGAAATATTATAGTGCACAAGCGTGTGCGCAGACACAGGTGCACCCTCTCTTTCCTCTCTCTCACAGTCCGACGGGACGGCTCATAGTAATCCGACAGGACCGGAGAAGGGATCAGGTGCTGGACTAACGGCTTAACGTGCTTGCCGAGACACGAGGACACAGCCAACTAAAATTCCTAATGGAAAAATCCATTAACACTTTGCCCGACTTTGGAATCGAACCCAGGACCCCACACTCAGCAGTCGCGCTTGCAACCACGAAACCAACGGGGCAGAAGCAAGGAGTACGCAGTGTACGTAGTACACCCACGTTACATCATCATCATTTCAGCCGAAAGACGTCCAGTGCTGGACACAAGCCTCCTCCGAGAACCTTCATTTCGATCGATTCTGTGCTTCTGGCATCCAACGGGTTCCTGCGGTCTTCACAAGGTCGTCGGTTCACCTTGTGGGAGGCCTTCCAACGCTACGTCTTCCGGTACGCGGTCGCCACTCCAGAACCTTTCAGCCCCATCGGCCATCCACCCACGTTTAGAAATAAAAAAAAAGGATTTTGAGAGGCCCTATAAGTGAATGCACCCGACAGTCATCAAAAGCTTTGGCTTCCTAAAGGCGGGTTGGCCATATCAAAAAGATATTAGGTGAATAAATGCCGGGGAATTCGTGCGCCTAATATCCTAATAAAATTTAAGAGGCTACTAGTACTTTTTAACCCAGATATTTTTTTTTAACAAATCGCACCTTCGGTGCAACAAAGTCACAACAGCTCATTTTTCAATTTTACAGGAGAGGACTTTTAAATTTTTTCTCGCATTTATTTCCTCATTTTTTCGCATTTATAACCATAAAGGCACCTGCGCCATCTAGTAGAATTATGAGATACTTCCGCAGATGTTTACTTTACTCTATGGGCATGGTTCAGAGACAATTATAGGCAGGCATACTTACCTCAATTTTGCACATTTGGCTAATTGTGACTTTGTTGTACCGAAGGTGCGTAATGTAATTTTACAAATGACTTTTACTTTCTATCATGAGTGTAGACATTTTAATAATGACTTTTTGCTAAATAGATGTTCTGCTAAACAGACCACCAGAAGGCCAATTCTCGTAATTTAAAACGTTCAAATCTAGTCGCAGTCTCATCTCGGCGGCAAACAAATGTCAAAAACTTGTCAAAATTAGAGATATTTTTGACAGATTGAGACTTTTCTTAAAATTACGAGAATTGCCCCTCTTATAGTTGGGCGTTTTGCTACATGGACATTTTGCTCATTAGACATTTCGCACTGTTGGAAATTTAGCTACTTAGACCTTTTGATCAGGGGCATCTAGACAATGAGATAATGCTGTAAAATCTTCAATAGTAAAACCCAATAACATAGCCCAGCACCCTAATTGTCAAAATCTGAATAATTTTGAAGAATATTGCGAATCCAATTCTTCATATGAATCATTCGAATAAAATACTTCATTCGAATAAATACTTTGACTTTGACTTTGATATGTTCGAAAAATTTGTCCGCTCAACAACGTAAATAACGCAATTAATGTTGTTGAAATGTCAAAATGAAAGCCATTCCTTCTGATTGTGTATTACGCAATTATCCTGCTAGTGGTGTCTTATAATTTCTAAAGTGACGATATATTTCAATAGTTTTTACTTTCCTGTGTTATCGCGATGCCATGACGTGGTCGAGGACAACCACAATAATATCGTCACGTAACAAATTCTAACAGCGCACAATGGACCTCTTACAAAAATAAAATCGAGTGTGCTTATGACCACACGACTGAAGTGAAACTTCAAACGTATTTGGCTATGAGAGGAAGAGAGAAAGAAAATGTGCGCGCGCACTGCTTTCTCTTGCTTATATCCCCCACTCAACTCCCGTTCGCCTCGCCCGATCACACTTTTCGTAACGCTTACGTCACGCGTTCGCCAGCTTACTCCCCAAGTCAAGCGTACATAAAGAAGTTTAACTTCAAAAAATTAGTAAAACATCAAACACAAAAAACGTTACCTTCCTTTTGGGGCATTGTAGTGAAAATAATATTTAAAACTTTTTAAGCTGTGGGCCGCATCTACAACGCCACAAGCGAACTAAAGTGCATTTCAACAAATTGTTCCTATGTTATAATGTTGGCTCGCCTGTCCTCCGCTAGGAGCATATGTATTTTGTGCCCATGTCTGTCAAGATAGTAGATATGGGAAGACGATTCTGCGGATTTTTTTACGATTTATAAGGTTTCCGTGTTAGAATCATGCCCAAAACATTAAGGAGTGGTGAAGAATAAGAAGTGGTATACATTGCTGCCAACATAACGGCAAAGGAAGTATTTGTTGAAACGCACTCTATGCATCACACTGACGTCACGCAAAATCCTGCATCGCGCAAGCAAAGTTTACCGCGCAACTAGCATATTATATAGAACGTCCCGACATAAATGTCGTCGGGCATTTGCCCACCAGACACAACACCCGTCTGATCGAAGGATTCTCCCTTTTCTATGGAGGATGAGTGAACTTTACACCCTGTTCCTCATACCTCATAGGAACAGTCACAACTCATAGGAACAATCTATAAAACCAAGCCCACCCTGTTTTTTTTAAAAAAAAACGTAAAAGCATACTTACTTCCTCACAATCGCCCTTCTTTGGGCCTGAAGGTCAATCGCAAGGGGGTCCATGTCAACGCGGGAGTTACTATCAAGCCCTGGCATTATATCGTCTATACCTTGGCTATCATCGCTGTCAACTGTGGAAAACAATTAATCTCTTTTTTTAACAAGGTGGATCTTTTACCCGGTTCCTATATTCATTACGAATCGTTGTAATTGCCGTTTTTAACAGGGGGGGTCCGCACCCGGAACCTATCCTATTCTGTCTTGTAAGCGAGAGCGCCCTTTATGCCTCGAGGCTTTTTTTTAGGTATTACTTTTTGCCCCTGACTTCGTTAGCGTGAAATATCTTATACTGGGCCTTTTTGGCGCAGCCGTGAGGCACACTTTCCTGCTAATTACTTACATCGGACTTTACGCTTTTTACTTGATCTTTATTTTTTGTTTTTTTTTTTTTTTATCTGATGTATCTGGTGTATTGTGTGTCTTTTAGTCTGTGCTAAATAAATGTATTTTCTTTCTTTCTTGTTCCCCGACCCATCACGTCGCCTGACATCACCAACCCACGCCATTACTTCGTTTTCGCTTAGCGTTCTTTTTTGTTCTTATCTTTCCTTGACTCCTAAGAGTCATAGCGTGATGTTAAATAGCCTACAGCCTTTCTCAAGAATTGGGCTATAAAATCCAAAAAAAAAATTTCAAATCCAACCGATAGTTTCAGAGATTAGCGTCTTCAAACAAAGAAACAATTTCTTCAGCTTTATTATTATTATAGGTTTAGGTAGTTAAATAAAGGTAAACAAAAAAACTACGTGATTTAGTTAACCGACTAAACGTAATACCAGTCTATCCAGTTGTCATGCTACGTCACAGTTTTACTCTTCAATTTAGCAACGTTATTAACGAATTATATAACATTAGTTTTTTCGGTTTTAACGGTTTCGGAGTTTATTTAACCACCTACCTAAACCTATGGAGTATAGTTGAGAATAAGTTATGTTTACGTTTTGTATGTGTGTAGTTTTCAATGTTTTTGTTGGTATATTGGCGTGTGCTAGCTGACATACGGCAAATAATTTAATTTAATATTTTGTGATTCATAAAGTTAATTACCTATTGTATAGAATCAAATAATTCTTCTAATGTCGGAGCCACACTAAACGGGAAAAACCGATAATTATCGCGATGACGAGCGTTAATCGTAGGTGCAGTGCAGTCACAACTTATCGCGATAATTATCGGCGTTTCCCGTTGGTGTGGCCCCGGCATAACTGAACAGACAGCTGTGCTGCTGGAAAGTTTGTTGCGCCACTTCTTCTTCCCATCGAAAGCACTAGGAAGTGGTGAAGGGCGGGCGTTTTGAGGAACTGTCTTATGTAGTGCTGATTCTCAGCCTAGTTTTGATAAATATAAAATTTTTACTTTTTACTTTTTTTACTTTTTACTTTTTTTTACTAAATGACTTTTGAATTTGTATTAGTTTCTATCGTCATCATCTATCCGGTTTCAATATTTTAACGAATCTTTATTTTTTTTTTGTTTCCTTTGTGTGACAAATTGTTATTAATTTATGTATTTGATTCTTTTTGTGGCGAATTGTTATTTTTATTGGTTCCTATAAATGTGATGAATTGTTCCTTTTATTGGTTCCTATATCTGAAAAATTGATTATTTATTTATTTATTTATAAAAAAAAAAATACCGAGATGTTGTTTTTTTTGAATAGATAACGAATCCATTTTTTAATAACGACCCATTAAAAAAATAACGCCCTGAATGTTTAAAATAACGAATTTAGGTTATTGGTTTCTTTATCAAGCGAATCGTTATGTTATTGGTTACTAGGTATTACACAACGAATCCTTCGTTTGTTGGTTTATACGTGCAACAATTTGGTGTTTAGGTTACAAGTGTTAGATACAACGATACTTAAGACATAGAAATCGGGTATATAAATAGATTATACACAAAAATTAGTAACAAGATCATCTGTCTAGCCATTTCCCAACTCTGTTGGGGTCGGCTTCCAGTCTAACCGGATACAGCTGACTACCAGTATTTTACATGAAGCGACTGCCTATCTGACCTCCACAACCCAGTTACTGGGTAACACGATACACCTTGGTAAGACAGGTTGTTGAATGAAAAAATTATTGACAGTCGATCAAAAAATTATTTACATAAAAAATATTAAAGTCTTACGTAAATCGCTGGCATGAATACTCCCTTCGTAGTACACGTTCCCTTCAGTATCGGGCTTCATATCTGTCATAGAAAGTATTGTTTTTAACATCCCTTGTTTCAGCCAATTTTTTTTTATCTTAATTGTTTATTTACTTATACATATTTACATAATTAAGGTCTGAATTTCCAACGGCAGATAATTTTATCGGAGGAACAATTATGAATTTTTGACAGTTTTCCATACAAAATCAGCCCTTAAAAAGCTAACACTCTTAAATAATAATAATAATATGTATGTATATAAAAAGGAGGGGAAATAATCAAAGGGTGACAAAAGATTCGTCCGCACCGCTGTCAATAGGACAAGTGCCCAACACGCTGGCAGCATTGCCACGTTGTATGGCAATGCTGATTATTTGGGCAGTAAACTGAGGGGCAATTCTCGTAATTTTAAGAACGTTCACAGTCTGATCTCAGTTTCAATCTGTCAAAAATACTTCTAATTTTCCTACATTTTGACAAGCTTTTGACATTTTTTTGTCGCTGAGATGAGACTGCGACTAGATTTGGAACGTTTTATATTACGAGAATTTACAGTAAAACGGGGCTACTTTGACTTCCAGGGTTACTTTGACAAGGCCGATCACAACGCTATGACGCGTTCCCCACGCCCCGCGCCTCGCGCAATATTACTCGAGGTCACGCACACTTGCTGAGCACACGTGAAAACCGATTTTGGCGCTCTGTTAAAGTAGTTCCAACGCCTGTTAAAGTAACCCTGGAAGTCAAAGTAGCCCCGTTTTGCGGTACCTTCAGGTCAGCCCTCTGGTCACGTGAAGTCTCGACCAACCGCTTGGCGATGTCTCGAAAAACTAACTTAATTTTATAATATTTTGAATAAATAGCACTTACCATATTGTTTTAAATTTGATTCGAGCTTTTCATTATCTGAATAAAGAAAAATATATGTTAAGCAATACAGAAATAATAATACCTACACTAATTGCGTAACACACTATCAATCTTAACCGGTCAAGCGGCGCGGTTCGCCGATCGGCGACGAAACAATAGAAAATCAATTGTGTCTCATTAGCGGAGCTTGACAGATTAATCTGAATCATTTTGAAGGATATTGCTAAGTAATCCATTGCTTCATATGTTGTGTGTCAATAACGCAATGAATTTTGTTGAACTGTCAAAATAAAGCCCATATATCGATATATATCCTATCGATATTTAAAAAAAAATATCAATATCGATTTAGATAATATCTAAATCGATATTGATATTTTTTTATAATTTTTTTTTCGATATACCTATTATATCGATAAAAAAATCATCGATATATCGGTGAAATTTTCTAAAAAGAAAATACTTTACTTGGGTAAGTTTTGTATAAAATAAATACCATAAGTACACAAATAAATAAATAAATACCATACAATGATTTAGGAACACTAATAAAACATGAAAAATATATCGGTTTTGATACATTTTCGATACTTGATATTTTATATCGATAATAATAAATATCGCCTAAAAATATCGATAAGTATATCGAACAAAAAATATCGATATATCGATACATCGATATTTTTTCTGCAAGCCTGCCACATGAAATAGGGGACGAGCTTATTGCCATCAACCGGGCGCAAATTCAGACTCCGGGCTGCCATTGAGAAATTCCAGAAGGAAGAATTCAATAACACTTTGCCCAAGAATTCGGATCCAGTAGCGCTTGCGACCGCTAGACGAACGAGGACACTTACACCATTGAAAATAAGGAAACCTTTACGTAACATTTGGGCAGTGGCGTGCATTGGTCTTCAGAATAGGTAGGCACTAGGCCGGGTCTAGTCTAGGCAAACGCAGTCACTAATCAGAAAAAAAAGTTAGGTCAAAAGTGTGGTTATTTGAGTAGGCATGCCTACTTAAGGGTGATAAATTGCGAAGGTCGAACGGCATGGTATTACGCGTGAAACGTACGTATTTTTAATTTTGTCGTATTCACTTGAACGAGTAAAGACCAATGACAAAGTGCGAATAGTACGGGAGCCGAGTAGGCCGTCCGGCGACTGCCTACTGCCGCGCGTGTTTGTATGAAGATTTTGTTTTTTGTTAGGTACGATAATTTAGTGAGTTTCTTAATTGTGGGGCACACACACTATAATGTAATTGACAGGCTTATGTTGATATATCGAGGTAGGTACTGCTTATATGCCTATATGTAATGCACGCCACTGCATTTGGAATGCATGAAGAAGCCTCCTCGTGTAGCGCAGTTTGTTCCGCCAGTTACTCAACTGAACCGACCGCTCGGCGCATCCTGGACAGTCACACCCAACACTTTATTTGACTGGCCAATTCTTCCCTTGCGGTGGTAGGGCTAACGCCCGCCTCATTTGCGATCACCCTCCCACCGGAGTCCGGTGTCAAGCAGCCTGCTGTTTCGTCGATGCGTGGGAGTTCCAGTGCCTTAGGCATTTTCTGGGCACGCTCGTTTCATCATAGACCTCATCCATCGCTTTTCCATCAGGCGTGATCGAAGTCAAGAACGGGCCCATGTAAGCAATAAAAAAAAACATACCTGGGAAAAATCCATTAGCGTCCAATAAGTTAGATGCATTTTTAGCTGGTATCAGTGGAGCCAACTTCGTGGTTGCGAGAGTAGTTGATGATGGCGCTTCCGTACTCGGAGAAGCTAAGGACAATGATTTACTATTAGTTCATCATCATCATTTCAGCCGAAAGACGTGCACTGCTGGAAATAGATCTCCCATTGTCTGTGTGGTGCCGGACTTAAACCCTCATTAAAAATGTTGGTGTTTTTTGGGGGCTCAACGGCGGTAGTGTTGTTACTTGAAGTTATCGGTTGAGAAAATCGGTTTTCTTTTGTTTTATCGTGTTGAGATATTGACACGTCTGTGAAGTTTACACTCAAACTAATTTTTGAAGTGAAACTTCTTTACGCACGCTTGACTTGTGGAATAAGCTGGCGAACGCGTTACGAAAAGTGTGATCGGGCGAGGCAAACGGAAGTTGAGTGGGGATATAAGCAAGAGAAAGCAGTGCGCGCGCACATTTTCTTTCTCTCTTCCTCTCATAGCCAGCACGTTTGAAGTTTCACTTCAGTCGTGTGGTCATAAGCACACTCGGTTTTTTTATTTAAGCTGATATTTCAATTGACTACCCTAATTTTATTGCGGTCAATGAATCATGAAAAAATCAACAATTTTTTTTTTGTTTTGTCTAGATTAGATATCGACACCCATCATGTTTGCTGAGTTTCCCTTGCTAATTTAATATGAACTTGTATAGCATATTTAGCCTATAATATTAACCGAGACACGGGGTATATACCTGTATATACATATAATACCTGTATTATATGTATTTTGTAATTGGTCTTCCTCCACTAATATTTAACTATCTGTTTCCGATCTAGAGGTACAAATCACGCTCACAATGGACCTTATTAGAAGGCTAAAAGTCACCCAAAGGGCAATGGAGAGGGCTATGCTTGGAGTTTCCCTGCGTGATGGAATCAGAAATGAGGAGATCCGCAGTAGAACCAAAGTAACCGACATAGCCCGAAGAATTTCCAAGCTTAAGTGGCAGTGGGCAGGGCACATTGCTCGCAGAACAGATGGCCCATGGGGCCGAAAGGTTCTGGAGTGGCGATCGCGTACCGGAAGATGTAGCGTTGGAAGGCCTCCCACAAGGTGGATCGACGACATTGTCAAGGCCGCAGGAACCCATTGGATGCGAGAAGCACAGAACCAGTCGAAGTCGAGGTGCTTGGGGGAAGCCTATGTCCAGCAGTGGACGTTTTTCGGCTGAAATGATGATGGTCCTAGCTAGAAGTTTTTTGGAAGAAATAAAATAAAATAAGAAAAATTTTCTCACCAGTAACTGTGGTCTCAGTGACGGGCGTAGTAACAGTGCTAGCAGTAATTGACTCCGTTTTAACAGTATTCAGATCGATAGCCGCTTTAGTAAATAATTTGGTGATCAACGGTTGTAATATAGTATTTGCTTTTGGTTTTAATATAGTATGCTCCTTGTGTTTATGTGCTTTACGCGGTTTTGGCGAAGACGTGGTCTTTGGAGCTTCAGTTTCTAGCGTTGGTGGATTGTTCATATCTGAAATGTTGGATGAGGTTTTAGTTATGTTACAAGCATACAAGAGAGTTGATTTGGAGCATCGAAGAGAAAATTGTGTCATCATCAAAATGATATCACCAAACTCAAACCATTTATTTCAATTAAACCAAATACAGGCACTTTTGAATTGTCAAAGGGTCGGTCAGTCAGAAAGATGAAGCTAGTTTCCCATTCCAAAGCGTAGGTACCTATGGAGAAGAACCGGCAAGAAACATGGACACTCTTTTAAATCAAAATAATATGGTTACAAAGTCTTGGTTACATCATTCATGTTAAAAATTATACATGTGAGAACGATGCAGAACGTCAAAAGCGTTCATAATGAAAAGATAAGAAAAAACACCAATTCAAATATTAAATAAAATAAAACAAGCCATGGCAGCAAAGAGATGACCAGTCCCTACTGACGGCGCCCGTTCACGAACATTACAAGCTTAGAACACCTAGAACTATTACAAGCTTTCTAATCATATGTCAGTAGCCAGGACATCATCCGCTTAGATGCCCCTTAAGGCTGATTTTCATTGGTTTATAGTGCTTGTACGCGGGGTGCTGGAGATTTCTGTAGCGCATGCCATAGGGCCTGCATGCAGGGAACCGTTTTCATTACTCGATAGAGAAAGATTCCGGTATACGGAGAACATGCACCGTCCGTTTAGCCGTTGCTTTGAAGGCTCATTTTCCTTGCATTTTGATTGGGTGCGAATCTCCGGACGCTTCTACCGACCGATGAATTTCAAGACGGTGTACCGACCGCCTTATCGAATTGTGACTTTCATTAGTCATTACCCCGTCCTCGCATGACATTATCATAGCCTTTTCCCAACTACGTTGGGGTCGGCTTCCAGTCTAACCGGATGCAGCTGAATACTAGTATTTTACATGGAGCGAGTGCCTATCTGACCTCCACAACCCAGGTACTGGGTAATACGATATTCTTTGGTAAGACTGGTTGTCAGATTTTCGGGCTTCTGACGACCCGTAACGACAGTGTCAAAGATCCACGAATGACAGCCGGGACCAACGGCTTAACGTACTTTCCGAGGTACTGTGACTGTGACTGTTATAACTCGTTTTGAATTGTTTTCACAAACACAAAAATGATTGTTTATTAAAAATATTTTGTTAAATATTCGAATAAGTGAAATATGTTACAAAATGAAATCAAAAACTATTCTCAAGCCATGTTTGAGATTGAATACAAATGATTAAAAATGATATCCACATGTCTAATAACAAGATAGATACGATAATCGTAGAAATGCAAATCCTTTGTATGTTTGTGTGCTTGAAGAACAAAATAAATATAAAAAAAAACACTCACCAAGAAACTGCAGCCTCCTCAAAGCCTTTTCGACACACCATCTTAACATTTGCGAGGTTTCATTTTGACGAATTTCATTGCAAAAATTCGTCGCCATATTTAAAAAAGGATTGTTCTGGGTTTTTATATCTCCTTCATCCTTTACTTTAGGAATTACATCGTTTACGGGCACATAATTTGCTACTTTATTTCTATTAGGTTTAGCATCTGTAGCGTCCATTATAGTTGCTATTCCTCCTTTGCCACGTTCCCGCCTCTTACCCCTACGTCTGGAATGATGGTTGATCCATCTTCTCTCTCTATTCTTAGTCTCAATCGCTTCTGAATCATTGTTCTCATAAATCGGGAATAAAATAGTAGTTTCCAATTCACTCCTTTTGTTTTTTACATTCCGAGGTACGCCAGAACTGTGAGATACGCCCATTAGACTAGACAGAACATTGTTCTTCATAACATTATCAATGAATGTGTTATTGAAGTAGTATTTGTAAACTAAATCGTCTATAGTTTGATCGTCTTTCTCTTTTATTATCATATCGTCTTGATTTTCAATTTTGTTGGGGATTGGTACTGAAAAGAGGTTTATTTTGACTGATTCAGTTGATGGGGTCGTGGTACTTATCTGTGGTTTGGGCGTCACTGGTTTGGAATTGTGGAATGGTTTTATTACATTCGAACTTAGTTTGGTTGCCGGGTTTCTGCTTTCTAAGAAAAGTTGCTTAGCCTTTTTCAGTATTCTGGCGAAGTTGTTCTGTCTGTGAGATATTTCGCTCTGAGTCTTTGCTATTACGTTTTGCTTGGCGTTTATCTTCTCATTCTGTGCAAGCATCAACTTCTGTATATTATAGAACTGCTGCTGCTGTTGTAAGAATTTATTCTGCTGCTTTTCGAATTCTTTGAAATTATTCGCCATTTCCCTTTCTTTGTTTTTGAAATATTCCTGTTTGTTGGCGAGTTTTGCGTCAAACATTTTCAATTTCTCATAGAATTTCAACAGATATAAATATTTAGCATCGAAATCTTGGAATTTGGTCGTGAACGCATCTGCGTTTTTGACAAATTGAGTGTTTACGTCGGTTATTCGTTCATGAATATCTTTAATTTCGTTGTGTTGTTTTATTATCCTCTTGAAAGTTTTTGTCAGCATTGAGATTACTTTAATTAGTCCTCGTTCAGTAACTCCTTTATTCCTTTGAGGTTCTTTAGGCACCACTTTGTAGACATTGATATCAGGAATCGGAGCGTTTTGATGCCAAATGGTGGTGTCTTTATCAAATATATTTCTATCTATTACTTTACTTTCACTGTGCTCATTATTTTCCTGAGTCTTATTTATATCTTCATCGAATTCAAATTTTTTGATTATTTCACTTTCCAAATCATATTTCGTACTTCTTTTTGGTGAGGTTATATTTGTAGCAATTGTATTGTTATTTTCTTTAAAATATGTTTCCACAGCCAGTTCAGGCTTTTGAGTGTTATCGTTGAATTTGCTTAAATTATTACTGTTCTCATTAATGTCATTGTCGAGGGTTATTGTATCATTTTGAGGTGTGTTTATATCTCTTTTGTTATTGTTTAGCAAGATGGCGACTTCGTAAGGGTAGTCGTTGAACACTGAGGTGGGTCTACCTTTTTCACCTAGTTTAACGGTGTTCTTTCCTACTTCTGGCTCTGGAATGATAAATGTTTTGCATCCTTTACCGATGCAATTCTTTAAGCTCTTTCTAAGTCGCTGTTCTCGAATGCCTGTAACAATTACATTTATTTAGTACTAGCTTTCGGTGGTGTTCAGAAATTATCCCACAGGAACGAGTTACCGAGATAAAAGGTTTCCTATGTTCTAATGCAGGTTATGGTTTTTCCTAGTACCCAAGCGTGTGCTCATACATAGAATTTTGTGTGGCCGTTATGAGGAAATGCGGTCGGAGAGACTTTTTGAAAAAGCCTAAGTAAAAATTCATAATTCGAGGTTTGGCTCTCGCCTATTTTCTCCTTCAATATTGAACCAATTCAAAAGATATTTCATAAACAGAATAAGAAGGATATACAGGGTGAATTTTTCAAATGGGCATAGATGGCCAAATCCGAAACTATGAGGAATAGCGAAAAGTACTCAAAGGAGTCACGGGCTCAATTTTGAAGAAAACTAAAACTGCATCATTGGATTTTTGAAGAATCAATATTTCTAGCCAGGAATCGAACCCGTTGATTTTGAAAAAAAAAAAAAAACACACACTGTATTATTACACCATTCGATAGTGTCGCTAATAAGGATCAAAATCTGGGAAGTAATGATATAGGGCAAACTTAACCCTTGGTACACCTGGTTGTCAGACTTTCGGGCTTCTGACGACCCGTAACGACTGTCAAAGATCCACGAATGGCAGCCGGGACCAATGGCCTAACGTGCTTTCCGAGGTACGGGTAGGTCTTGGTATGGTTGGGGTGTAGGCAGAAGCTAATCCATACTTAATAATATATAAATTCGAAAGTAACTCTGTATGTCTATATGTCTGTCTGTCTGTATGTTACCTTTTCACGCCTAAACCACTGAACGGATTTAAATGAAATTTTGCAGAGAGATAGATTGCATTTCGGGGAAGGACATAGGATAGTTTTTATCCTAGAAATAATCCTTTAAGGGGGTGAAAAGGGGGGTGGAAGTTTGTATGAGGAATCAATAACCGCTGAACCGATTTAGATGAAATTTGGTATGGAGAAAGCTTGAGTTATGGACAAGGATATAGAATAGTTTTTATCCCCGAAATTATCCCTTAAGGGTGTAAAAAGGGTAGGGGGGGGGGGTTGTAAAGGAAATCAATAAAAAAGGACTATAATACTTTTATCGCGTGTGAAACCGCGGGGCACAGCTAGTGATAAATAAATTAAAAATTACTTACGCCGTAACGCCCTCTTGGCTCTTTTAATGTAACTGGAGACAGTAGGAGCATCTTCCATATAGTTCGCACCGAACGCGTTAAAATTATTCTGCAGCAAATTGTCCACGTCCAACGAATTCTCCCTAAAAATGAAGCTCCCAGTCCTTGTGTTGTCGAAAACGTCCTCCTGGTGCTTACTTCGAACCCAGACGCCTTTGTTGACGATGTTAGTCCGTTCCATCTTCGGTTTCAGATAGTTTAGTTGGCTTTCCAAGTTGGCGCCTCGAACTGCCCTGGTCAGCACGATCAGTGTTATTATTTTGGTCAACATAGTCGGGACATAGCTTGTCTGGAACTGGCTGGTCAATGAAAAGAATTCCACTTATGTGTTTTCAGTAAAATTCGAGTGGTTTTGTTTGTAAATTTCCGTCGGTTTAGTGCGGTGATTTGTGCTGTTTTTAATCGATAAGGGATATCGATAAAGTTTGGTGAGTATTTAGATAAAGATATTTTATTTGCAAATACGGGTACAAGTCATGGTGGTACATAGTATAAATACAGAACCAGCCATATTTTGCCAATTACAAGGCATGCAAAAGTATCGAGATTACAATTAAAATACATATTTACTATTCCATTACATAATATAAGTCTACTTCATCATTCACTAATAATTATCTATGTTCAACTATTCAATTCATTCAGTTAGTGTTTGGTTTTTTGGAGGAATGAAGAACTAGGTGTAAAGTTCACTCATACTCTATAGAAAAGGGAGGATCCTCCGACCAGACGGGTGTTGTGTCTGGCGGGCAACTGCCCAATGAGTCATGTCGGGCCGTTGTATATATGCTAGTTGCGTGGTAAACTCTGCTTACGAGATGCAGGATTTGCGTGACGTCAGTATGACGCGTTGTTCGCATGTGGCGTTGTAGATACCGCTACAGTTTGATTAGAAATAGCATTCTCATCATAATCATAAAGTATGTTAATGGATGGAGAGGGAGACGAAGGCCGAAGAAAAGATGAATGGTTTGTATGAGGAATGATATGAAAGAGAAGGGAGTGAATGATAGCGTGACGGTTGAGAGGGGAGAATGAAGAAGAAAACGTGTTGCGCCGACCCCAAGTAACATAGGATAAGGGCGTCATGTTCGTGAACGGGCGCCGTCAGTAGGGACTGGTCATCTCTTTGCTGCCATGGCTTATTTTAATTTATTATTTGAATTGTTGTTTTTTCTCATCTTTTCATTATGGACGCTTTTAACGTTCTGCATCGTTCTCACATGTATAATTTTTAACATGAATGATGTAACCAAGACTTTGTAACCACATTATTTTGATTTAAAAGAGTCTCCATGGAGTTTCTTGCTCGTTCTTCTCCATAGGTACCTACGCTTTGGAATGGGCAACTAGCTTCATTTTTTCTGACTGACTGACTTCTTGACAATTCAAAAGTGCCTGTAAATGGTTTAATTGAAATAAATGCTTTGAGTTTGAGTTTGCAGGAAGATGATGTTGATGAATAAAGAGCATAAGTATTCTATGCTGCTGGGGAGTTTGTTGCGCCACTTCTTCTTCCCAGCGAAAGCACTAGGAAGTGGTGAAGGGCGGGCATTTTGGGGGACTGTCTTATGTAATTTTGACGTTCGAAATGACCTGATTAAACATGTGTGTGTACATACGTAGAAAGTGCATGCAAGATGATAAAGCAAGTTGAGTGCAAACATGTTTGTCATTACGTGACGTGCAAAATAAAAGATTTACACAAATTAAGAAAAAAAAAAGTTACAAAATATTAAAAGTTGTCATACTTAATTATTAATCAGTTATTAACAATTATAGAATATTATTAATTCTATCGATACTTTAACTTCAGGATTATCGAAAAACTTTTCCCCGCCCTAGTTCTCAAAACCACAATATTTACGTTTACCGTTGTATCGAGTTCGGATATTCAAGTTCACATTTTTTATTAATTTCTTTATAAACAATGGCAATGTTTACAGTTATTCACAGTTTTATCTTTATTTGTTGAGATAAACATTTTACGAGGTGCTCGTGGCTAATTAACAATAGCGGCACGGGTCGATCTAAGGTTAAGCAAAACTTGCCGAGGTCGGTACGTAGATGGGTGACCATACATATCGAGACCCCTCCGTGCACACGTTGAACCGTTGTTCCCGACGAATAGGGGCTTTTGGCTAAATAATAACAGCCACACGGCTCGATTCAAGGTTAAGTAACCTTTCGTGCCTCGAAAAGTACGTTAAGCCGTTTGTCCCGGCTGTCAGTCGTAGATAATTGTCAGTCATTACTGTAAGTCCGCTGAAAGTCTGGCTACCAGTCTTTCCATAGAGTATAGAGTTATTCCGGTCTAATCCCCTGAACCCCCCTCCACCAGAAGAACTAGCAGGGAGTCCAGGGAGGGCCCTGGACCCCCTGCAAGGTCTTCTTCTGTTTTAATCTCTGTCTTATCCACTATAAACTTTCTCATTCCGGTCTGATCGCCTATTTCTTTTTAAATAATTTCAAAAAAGGAGGTTCTGTATTCGAGTTCGACCCGTATGTATGTATTTATGTCTGTATGTTTGTATGTCTGCGATTTTCTCAAAAACTTATGAACCGATTTTGACAATTCTTTCATTCATGTGATCTACATACTTTCAGGAAGGTTTTAGTATATAATACATCACGTAATTATTTTTATGTACGAAGTTATATGCATAAATGTACTGCCTCGCCGGCATTTCTATGCGAATTTTTATGATTCTTCTAGTCGGTGTCTTCAATTCTTCAATGCACTAGTGTTAATTGAATTTGTGCGGGGTAGGTACAACCAAAAAGTGAAAAATAAAAACTAGGTGAAAAAAAAACAACCGACTTACAAAAATAAACACTACAAAATGAAAAATAACTTTAATTTCGGAAGTCGGTGTCAAAAAACGAAAATGCGGAACCAACGACACCGACTTCCGAAATTGAAGTTATTTTTCCCTTTGTAGTGTTTTTTTTTAAGTTGGTTGTTTTTTTTTGGAATAAAGTTTTTTAAGGTATCGTGTTACCTAGTTTTTTTTTGTTTGGTGCGCTGTGGAAATCCTCATGGACTTCCTCCATCGTGGGGATGACAGAGGGGCGTGCCAGACTCTTACCGGCTAAAACTACCGCACTGTTCCACCTCTGCCTATGGCCCGGTGCGGGATTCGCGTAAGCGTTCACCGCTCCGTTTTACCCAGTAACTGGGCTGTGGAAATCAGAAAGCAGTCGCTCCATGTAAAATGCTGGTATTCAGCTGCATCTGGTTAGATTGACAGCCGTCATTAAGACCAGGCACTCTAAAATAATTTCTACGCATGAGAGAGAGAGATGAGAGACCGGTTAGACCGCTATGGTGAAAGACGCTAACGTAGCCGTAATAAGGTTGAATACCGCGTGCGCTCTTTGATCGCGTTCGAGCTCGAAACTAAATGTCGTAAGTCTCAATTCTTATTTTGTTTATAACTAAAGTAGTAATTGATCTAGAGAAAAAATATCTTGTGGCTGGATAGTAAACTATATTTTCTTACTGTTAACATTTATTTTAAACATAAAGGCCAAGCAATCTTGAAAAAAAAAGTAATAATCTTTAAAAAAGACATGATTTTTGAATAAAATATGAATCGAGCGAAAATGTTACAATTACGTAACTGTCTTGTACATGGAAAGAAAAAGATCCAATGAATCATATACTAAAGTTCCATTTTGATTGTATGTGTGACTGTTTCAGAATATTAATGCAAATTAACGTAAAATTTAGGGAGCCTCCTCTTAACATGGTAAGGCAAGGCAGATGATGATGAGGTAAACCTACAATGTATACAGGGTGTTACGGAAAGGGTATATCAATACAAACGGGTTGAAGAGTGTATCTGGTCTAGAATTTCTGTACAAAATTTCAGCTCTAAAGCAGTAACTTTGAAAATGCTTAATATTTTTTATTTCGATAGTTTATTAAATTGTAATCATAACAAACGTGTCACCGCACTACGAGGGTCATTATCCATTATTATGTAGTGTGTCTGTGCGCCTAGTACACGCACATCACGCCGCTGCGCGCCAGTGCAGCGCCGTGATGTCGAAATAAAAAAATATTAAACATTTTCAAAGTTAATGCTTTTGAGCTGAAATTTTGTACAGAGATTCTAGACCAGATACACTCTTCAACCCGTTTGTATTGATATACCCTTTCCGTAACACCCTGTATAATATTAAACGTTTAAGGCGACTACACGACCTAAAGCGCGGTCACTGTCGGACTGCATAGAAAAGAAAGAGAAGCGCGATGACACAACCGTGGTAATTTATTGCAAATATGAAGCAATTATCTATTTACAAAAACTCTCAAACACCAAACAAATAAAAACCGTATACTAAAATTTGGGGAATTAAATTGTCTTTTAGATGGTGAAAGTTTTATGAAAATACACCCGATAGTGTTTGCGTGATTATCGTTTTTATGTCCGCGGTAGACATTACTTTACAAATTATTTACACTATGTTAAAAAAATATAATTGCAAATATTCACATATCAAATTACGAAGCAAATGGTCTAGTATAACATTTATTTTTTTCAAAGAAATCAGTCCGGTCGATTAGACGTGATGTTGAATTTAAAATCATTAGAAGTCGTATATCTGCGCCTTAACATAAATAACAAAATTAAACACTTCCCGTGACCCAAGGGCTGGCTTTTACTTTGGCCAAAGGCTAAGCATTGCCATACAACGTGGTAATGCCGCCAGTCTCTTGGGTACATTACCAGTCGACAGCGATGCGGATGAATTTTTCGACGCTATATTTTAGTTTGTGTATAGTTTTAGCACAGAATACTTAAAGTACTACGTACAGAAAGGACACTCCCTTCCCCGCACTAATATCAGTTACTGCACCTCACCCCGCACTTCGGCGTATTCGTCGCAGTTCTTTAACAAGAGCGCTCGCAAACACAAGTACCTCACGCACACATTCATACGTATACAAACGTATTTTTTTAATGTAGTACTTAGTAGTAGGTAATTATTTTGCGAGCGTTGTATGGAGTGTCCGGGGTGTGGTTTTAGTTAAGTGAGATAAAATAGTTGATAAGCATAGTTGACAGTCTTGATTTCGGCTAATAAGACGTGTTAACAAATCTCCGTGATCTCATCATCTGCCTGCCTTTTCCCAACTATGCTGGGGTCGGCTTCCAGTCTAACCGGATGCAGCTGAATACCAGTATCTTACATCTGGAGGTCAATTCCCCTAATTAAAAACGTTCAAAATCTAGTCGCAGTCTCATCTCGGCAACAAACAAATGTCAAAAAGTTGACAAAATGGTAGGGAAATGAGAGGTATTTTTGACAGCTGATTAAGACTTAGATCAGACTGTGAACGTTTTTAAAATTACGAGAATTGCCCCTCTGTTCTTATTCGCTCGCTCTTGCATAAAAAATGTAAGAAAAAAAAATCACTTAAGTATGCCATTGACACGCTAAGAAGATCATCTGCCTAGCCTTTTCTCAATTACGTTGGGGTCGGCTTCCAGTCTAACTGGATGCAGCTGAATAGCAGTATTTTACATGATTATTGCGTGTTGACGATTTCAATAAGCAACCACAAATGGTAAAGGAAAACATCATCTATTGATAGTCTATTAATTATAATATTTATTGTCCAAAAACAGCGAAGTAAATAAAAAAAAAACTCATAATTTTTATACTGTTTATTTACAAACATTGAAAGGAATACGTCAAAAATACAATCATTAATGAACAAAACTCTCATTGAAAAAAAAAAAAAACGTATTTCTTCAGAATCGCGTTTCCTCCTTTGTCATTTTGTTCTTCTTCCTGTGAACCAAATAAAATATAACATTATTAACTATTACTATAGAAAAGCGAGGATCCTCCGACCAGAGCCCTGATTCACAACCATACGACAGGCTATCGTATCGAAAACCTGACATTTCGATAACCTGATTTGACTTGTCCTTAACAGCAAATAGCTGTTGGAAGAATAGCGGGCGTTTATTTGAATTAAACCGACAAAATTTTCGGGTTTTGGACTTGTGAACAGCGTTTAGAAGACTCCTACGATAACAATGATTAATGTTCGATACGATATGACTTTAAGCTGTCGTGCATTTAGTATTGAACTAAATGTAGAACGCCACCGGCTATGGGATAAATACATCCAAATAGGCTCGGATGGAACAGTCGATATTAGTGCAGGATATCGGCTGATGAACATCTAGCACGTCAAAGGCGGCGCCCACGGACCCAGTCAGGCGGTCCACTGTACACCCACCAACTCGCACTAGACAAGCGCGGTGGGTTAATTTGTCTAAACCCCTACTCTCTCATGAGAGAGTAGAGAAGCCTTTGCCCAGCAGTGGGATGTCACAGGCTAATAATAAAATAATAAACGATACGGAAGCGCATCGAGTGTTTGTGAATAGCTATGCTGATGGGTGTTTTGTCTGGTGGCCCGACGCGGGACGGTTGATGTCAAGACGCATAGTAGTCGCGCGGTAAACTTTACTTGCGCGATGCAGGATTTTGCATGACGTCAGTGATGCGTTGTTCACATGCGCCACAAGCCTGATATTGTACGGCTTAAAATTATTCAACTTACCTATTGCAACATGGGAAATCCCAGAACTTCTGGTCTAGTCCATATTCTTCGCCATCTTGAATTGTTTGTGGCATTTCTTTGCCCATAGACTCGGGTAGGAATAGGCATAGGCAACCTCCGAAGATGCCCAGAGTGCCCAGTATTAGTAGAGGGATCTCTCTTGCTATGGTGGCCTGGAAAGGATATCAAAATATTTGTTTTATTTGTTTTCTATCACTGCCAAATTTTTTACTATTAAAATCAACGATCAAAATCGGCTATTACCAACTACAACCACAGACAAATATCACAATCTACTATCTCTATTTTCTATCATTCTTACTATCACTATCTTCTATCACTACTATAACAAATTACTACCATTTACAAATATCACTATCTGCTGTTTCTATTTTCTATAATTTTTACTATCACCATCTACTATCACTATCTTCTATCACTACTATAACAAATTACTACCATTTACAAATCACTACCACTATCACTATCTCCTGTCACTATTTTCTATCATTAATACTATCACTATCTTCTATCACTACTATCACATAAACGTACCAGACATAACACATTATTAGTACCATCGGCCTCCACTAATTATGTAAAGATGTTAAAATTCTACATTATACATCATCTGCCTAGCCTTTTCCCAACTATGTTGGGGTCGACTTCCAGTCTAACTGGATGCAGCTGAATACTAGTATTTTACATGGAGCGACTGCCTATCTGACCTCCACAACCCAGTTACCGGGTAATACGATACCCCTTGGTAAGACTGGTTGTCAGACATTCGGGCTTCTGACTACCCGTAATAACCTGTCAAAGGTCCACGAATGACAGATGGGACCAACAGCTTAACGTGCTTTCCGAGACACGGAGGGGTCTTGGTATGTGAAGATGGTCACCCATCCACGGACCAACCGCGGCAAGGGTAGCTTAACCAGATCGATCGACCTGTGCGGCTGTTATCGTAATTCCCAACATTGAACCATTAACACCATTTACTATTTCTATCTACTATCACTTACCATATAAACGATGTAAGGTGTCAGTATAGTAGCCACATAGCCACTTATGTGTATCAACGCAATGCCTTGAGCCCTGACCACAGTCGGTAGTAATTCTGCTGCATATTGCATTCCAATGTTGTAAGATATGTTGACTGCAAAGCGGCCAAGTATGGCTAGAGAGGCTGAGGCGATTCCTGGGGGAGAAAGGGGAGGGGTTAGAAAAATAATATATCTTCTTCTATATCTAATCACACTATCCTACTAATCCTACTATCCTACTAATCCTACTTCCTACTATCCTACTATCCTACTAATCCTACTAATCCTACTTCCTACTATCCTACTAATCCTACTTCCGACTATCCTACTAATCCTACTTCCTACTATCCTACTAATCCTACTTCCGACTATCCTACTAATCCTACTTCCTACTATCCTACTAATCCTACTTCCTACTATCCTACTATCCTACTAATCCTACTTCCTACTATCCTACTAATCCTACTTCCGACTATCCTACTAATCCTACTTCCTACTATCCTACTAATCCTACTTCCGACTATCCTACTAATCCTACTTCCTACTATCCTACTAATCCTACTTCCGACTATCCTACTAATCCTACTTCCTACTATCCTACTATCCTACTAATCCTACTAATCCTACTATCCTACTATCCTACTAATCCTACTTCCGACTATCCTACTAATCCTACTTCCTACTATCCTACTAATCCTACTTCCGACTATCCTACTAATCCTACTTCCTACTATCCTACTAATCCTACTTCCGACTATCCTACTAATCCTACTTCCTACTATCCTACTAATCCTACTTCCGACTATCCTACTTATCCTACTTCCTACTATCCTACTAATCCTACTATCCTACTAATCCTACTTCCTACTATCCTACTATCCTACTAATCCTTCTTCCTACTATCCTACTATCCTACTAATCCTTCTTCCTACTATCCTACTAATCCTACATCCGACTATCCTACTAATCCTACTTCCTACTATCCTACTATCCTACTTCCTACTATCCTACTAATCCTACTATCCTACTAATATTATAAATGTGAAAGTTTGCGAGGATGTTTGTTACTCTTTCACGCAAAAACTACTGAACGGATTTTGATGAAACTTTACAGTAATATAGCTTATACATCAGAATAGCACACAGGATACTTTTTATCCCGATATTCCTACGGGATTAACACTTGTGCGGGTGAAACCGCGGAGCGCTGCTAGTAATATTATAAAGGCGAAAGTTTGCGAATGTGTGTTTATATGTTTGTTACTTCTTCACGCTCCAACAGCTGGACCAATTTTCATAAAATTTTGTATGGAGGTAGCTGACACCCTGGATTAACATATAGGCTACTTTTTATCCCACCGGATCAACACCTATGCGGGTGAAACCGCGGGGCGCAGCTAGTCCATAGAAATGTAAAAAACAGTATATCTATGAGCTAGTCTAATATATAACAATCTTGGGTCACAGTGTTTGTCATGTTCGTGAACGGGCGCCGTCAGTAGGGACTGGTCATCTCTTTGCTGCCATGGCTTATTTTATTTTATTTAATACTAGCTGCTGCCCGCGACGTCGTCTGCGTGAAGACAGTACCAAAAATACCTAAGATTAGTGTCGCTATAGAATTATAAGTAATCAACTTTTAAAATAGCATTAAAATATAAGTTTTTAGCATTAAAATATAAGTTTTAAATATAAGTTTTTTTAAATATAAGTTTGTTTTTTGTTTATAAGTTTATCCTGCCGAGTTCAGTCATAAGATGTGACTGAAGGAAATAGAGAAAATAATTCAGGAATACATTCCATTACACAAAAGAGTAAAAATACGTACAAAGGTATCATACCTTACAACACTTCCCTGTAAACTACGTTGGTAGTTAGGCTGCCAGGTGCCAAAATGTAAAGAGAGTCAGGACTGGTGACGCGGGAGCAAGCGACGTACAGTTGCCCGTGTGAGAAGCAACTCGTTCTCAGGTCGACACCCGCTGCCCTCAGTGTCTGCCCCTGCGACTTATTGATGGTTATCGCGAAGCAAACACTCACGGGGAACTGTACGCGCTTGAACTGGAACGGGAAGTTATGAGGTATGAGGGGAATGCGTGGTATAAATACTGCCTCGCCAACGCCACAACCCGTAAGAATTTTCGCCTTAATGGTGTCTGTGGAGCGAGATGACTTCAAGGCGGATCCCGTTACACAACTTCGGAGGAGATAGGTTCCGAAGAAGCATAATCGGGACACCGACCTTCAGCTTGATGGTATGCGCTGGAAGTCCACTTGCTGACAGGGAGTTCAGAAATTCCACGGGATAATGTGTGGCGTCATCTTGCTCGACAACAGTGTTTATCGAGGTGTAGACCACTTCATTCCCCTCAATTTCCGAGAGAATGCATTCGTTACTTGTTGCAGCCTGATCATTTTTGGGCGTCAAAATGGCCCGCTCGCACACCCAAGAATTCTGCTGGTGCGGTATACGACTAATGTCCCTGTACACACAGCGAATGAGTTCTTCTAAGCTGGATACCACTCTACCGAGAGAGTCTGGAAGCACCACCTCTTTTGGTAGAGTGCCTTCGCCAAGACTTAGAAGGACATCGGAGAATTCTTGAGCACGTGCATTGCCGCCGACCCGAGCTCTCATATTAATGGTCAAGCGCGGCGTACGAACTCGTGACCACAACAAAGCATTCACCTCGTCAGCCCTCGATCGTGTCACCACGGGAAGCGTTTGCCGGAAATCGCCACTGAACAGAACTGTGACACCACCCATCAAATGTTCGTTCCTGCGGATGTTCTGCAGGGTTCTGTCCACGGCCTCAACTGCCTTCCTATTGGCCATCGTACACTCATCCCATACGATCAGAAAGCAATCCTTGAGCACGTGTCCCTTATCGCTGTTACGTGACACACCACAAACAGGCGTTTTGGCGCTCTCTAAATCGATGGGAATTTTAAACATGGCATGTGCTGTCTTGCCACCCGGAAGCAGTGTGGCAGCGATTCCCGACGACGCTACAGCAATAGCAATTTTGCCTCGCCTCCTGACCTCTGCAGGTATGTCAGTGGTAACAAATGTTTTTCCTGTTCCACCAGGAGCATCCAAGAAAAACTTTTTACCCTGGTTATGCCCAACGCTTTCAAGGACGGTATCATAAATTTGTTTTTACTCTGAAGAGAACAAAGCGACATGGTCATTTCGTATGGTGGTCATTTCGCCCGGATCGTAATTTGTCTCAGCGTTATACTCCCGATTTCCACGATCTTGATGCGGTGATGATTGGGGAGCTGGTAACCCATATTCGATCAGTGGATTGCCACCGATAGAAATGACCACATCTTGAAGTGAACTGAGACAGGTGTTCAGCACGCGTTCATCAGTTACTTCGACTTCGTCTCCAGTAGGAACATAACTTTTTTGTAATACTTAACACCGCGTTTTTTTTTTAATTGTCTTCCTCAACTCTGCTCAAGATTTTGAGGGTTTTGTTGGAACTCGAATTTATCAAAACGAACTATACGATACAACTTTTATGAAGAAAATGAACATTGCCATCTATGAATTTTAAGAATAACTAACTACTAACCTCGCCAACATGATCATATTTAAATTAATTTCCAAAAAGTGTCAACATGTAACTTGATTTGATTTTAATGAAATCTCATAGATGGCGGGCGCTGCTTCAAAATTTTCTTTATACTACTAACATTCATTAAACTATGTTTCTCGGCCCAAATTACTTAAATGGCGTAGTTTTCATAGTGTAAAGCTAGATAATAGCATGGCTTACTGAAAAACAACATTTAAATATGCGTCGTTAGATTACACGCTGTCACAGAATGCGTAAGAAAAATAAAGATTCACAGCTCCTCCCCCGTAGGTGATAGCGTGATAATATGTAGCCTATATGTTGACCGGACCTCTTAGTAATACTCATGCAAAATTTGAAGTAAATCCATGCAGTAGTTTTTGAGTTTATCCAGGACATACAGACAAACAGACAAACAGACAAAAATTCTAAAAACTATATTTTTGGCTTCGGTATCGATTGTAGATCACGCCCCAAGTATTCTTTTAAAAAAATATTCAATGTACCGTTTTGACTTTCCTACGATTTTATAATAGTTATGTATAGATTTGAATTGTTGTTTTTTCTTATCTTTTCATTATGGACGCTTTTAACGTTCTGCATCGTTCTCACATATATAATTTTTAACATGAATGATGTAACCAAGACTTTGTATCTATATTATTTTGATTTAAAAGAGTGTCCATGTAGTTTCTTGCCCGTTCTTCTCCATAGGCACCTACGCTTTGGAACGGGCAACTAGCTTCATCTTTCTGACTGACCGACCCTTTGACAATTCAAAAGTGCCTGTAATTGGTTTAATTGAAATAAATGCTTTGAGTTTGAGTTTTGTTATCGAACTCCTCCGAAACGGCTTGACCGATTTTTTTTTGTTACCTACACAAAAAAGTAATAAAAATCGGTCAAGCCGATTTGATAGGTCTGAGAATAGGTCGTAGGCTATTTGTTTTTTTTTTTACAAAACAACGTTTGCGGGGCCAGCTAGTTTATCTATACTAATAATAAAGTTTTGAGAGCAGTGGTGATGAATTTACACAAAGTAGAGCTTCTAGGCAGATGATTACTTACCAACGGGTGCAGTGGTAGCTAGGAGACTGAATACGCCGCTGACGACCATCGTACCAAATGCAAGCCAGCGACGACCGAGACTGTGAACAAAACAAAAGCAAAATTATAAAAATAATTCAATAAAATATTACAATAAGTAATTTAAAAAATCGGCCAAGTGCGAGTAGTGCCGAGGGTTCCGTACAAACCTGTATTTGTACGGAACCCTGCGGGCTTGATTCAGAAAGCAGTACTTCTGGACACGGCTCGCATTGTCAGGAGGTTCCTCTCTGTGGAGCCCTGACCGCCGGTAGCTTGGACCCTGTTCCCGATACCGGCGGGCTACTATTTTTTATATTTTTTTATATTCTAATATTTAAAAATATAATTTTATATGGTATTTAATTGAATAAAGGAGATAATGATAATTGCTGAATGGGCGCTCTTGACCTCAATCACGCCTGATGGAAAGCGATGGATGAGGTCTATGATGGAACGAGCGTGACCAGAAGATGCCTGAGGCACTGGAACTCCCACGCATCGACAAAACACAGCAGGCTGCTTGACGCCGGACTCCGATTGGAGGGTGGTCGCAAACCAGGCGGGCGTCAGCCCTACCACCGCAAAGGAAGAATTGGCCAGTTAGATAAGGTATTGGGTGTGACTGTCCAGGATGCGCCGAGCGCTCAGTTCAGTTGAGTAACTGGCGGAACAAACTGCGCTACACGAGGAGGCTTCTTCATGCATCCCAAAACACTTACCTACTAAAGGGCATCGTGTTACCTAATAGGTAACTGGATTGTGGAGGCCAGATAGGCAGTCGCTCCTCAAAAAATAGGGATATTCAGCTGCATCTGGTTGGACTGGAAGCCGACCCCAAACTTATTTGGGGAAAGGCTAAGCAGACGATGACGATGCTTAGAATAATAATTTCGGAAGTCGGTGTCGTTGGTTGCGCATTGTCGTTTTTTGACACCGACTTCCGAAATTAAAGTTATTTATCATTTTGTAGTGTTTTTTTTGAAGTCGGTTGTTTTTTTTTGTTTTAAATGTTTTTATTTTTCACTTTTTAGTTGTACCTACCCCACACAAATTCAATTAACACTAGTGCACTGAAGAATTGAAGACACCGACTAGAAGAATCATCAAAATTCGCATAGAAATGCCGGAGAGGCAGTACATTTATGCATATAACTTCGTACAAAAGAATAATTACCTAAAGTATTATATACTAAAACCTTCCTGAAAGTATGTAGATGACATTAATGAAAGAATTATCAACATCGGGTCATTACTTTTTGAGAAAATCACGGACATACATACATACATACGGGTCGAATACAGAACCTCCTTTTTTTTTGAAGTCGGTTAAAAACGAAAACTTATACTTACACATCCAAAATCAGAATCAACAGGACATCAGCAGGGAACTCCGTGAAGGTCGCCACCGTGAAGGTCTTGAACATGTCCAGGCCTAAAGACCCAACATTCCTGACGTGGCCATCGAACACCATGGCGATGGACATCCAGATGACCACAAGCAGGATGCTGTGGCGACGGAGACGAGGGGTCCTGAGGAGATCTAGGACGCTGTAGTTCTTGTTCTCCTGTTCAGCTCGGGCTATTTCTGTGGCTGTTTCCTTTGGAAGAATGGTTAGAATAATAATAATTTTCAAGTTCAGCTGGGGCTCGATAGGCCTTTGATAGAATAAGTCAGGAATCGATACTTATACGTCATGCCGCTCTAGTTTTGCTATATTATGCTAGATGGAGCGCAGTATACTAGGCGTTAAATTAACGGATTGTGTTCGAAACACAATACTGCGCTCCAAAACAAAGATAGTTGACGTGGCTCCAAAGGCTGCTCAACTGAAATGGGACTGGGCAGGACATGTCTGCCGCATGCCGGACAAACTGTGGGCTCAAATAGCGCAGAATTGGTGCCCTGAGACAGTGAGGCGGGGTCGCGGCAGACCACGTAGGAGGTGGCGGGACGAGCTGGATAGGTTCCGTCAAAACTGGAGGGAGTACGCGCGGGCTCGCGAAAAATGGAAGAAGTGGAGGGAGGCCTTTGCCCAGGAGTGGGACAGCGTAGGAAAGTAAAAAAAAAATGCTAGATGGCATCACTGAGACATGTAATCACAGTTTTTCTATGACATTGGTTCGCATAGCCTCTCTTTAGTAATATTAGGGGCAATTCTGGTAATTTTAAGAAAGTTTATTACGTTTTTGATTACGGGAATTGGTCTTCCTAAATCTAGTAAGTTTACAATGTACGGCATTTCATACAAACTTTCAAGCCCTTGTTTTTCGAAATGAATGAAGCGATTTTAATGAAACTTCGTACGCATAAGCAGGATAGTCAAAGGTCTAAAAAGTTAGTTATGAACATTTTCGAAAAATTGTGTTACAGCAAAATTAGAGTGATTTTAAATTTTCTTTAGAAACAGAGATTTCCAGTTATCTTTTTTTAAATAAGACATTTCGAAAATGTTCTTTAACTACTAACTTTTTGGACCTTTGTAACCTGCTTATGCGTACGAAATTTCATTAAAATCGATTCTTTCATTTCAAAAACAAGGGCTTGAAAGTTTGTATGAAATGCCAGAGCCTATACTACCTCAAATGGCTTAGCGTGATCCTCCGTTATGTCGAAAATTCTGCACCATTAATTTTGTAATAAATAAGTTGAGGATTAATGCTAAGTCCTATGTTAGACGAAAACACGATTCCATAAAATTTTCTCGATAGAAAAAAAAAATCCAAAGTTACCTCTAACCCGAACAATAAACCGCTGGTATTCAAAAATACTTCAAATTAGATCATGAAACTTTGCATACTAACTGAACTTACTTTAAAGCAGGTCTTATGTTATTTATTTATTTATAATTACCATTATTTTCACTGTAAAAAGCAAATACCTAAACTATTGGCGCTGCTTGCCGCCCAGCACCGCACTCTGTCTCGCTCTTAATCAGTCCGCGAGCAGTATCGTATGAGCGAGATAAAGAGTGAATTTTAGCTGAGGTAGTCTATACTACCTCAGGCTCTTCTTAAATCCCATGGACCTTATGAAAACGGTTGTTGTACCGATTGTTAAAAACAAAACTGGGGATTTGTCCGATAAGAACAACTACCGGCCAATCTCCTTAGCAACAATCGTGGCTAAAGTTTTGGACAGTGTGCTTGACTCAGAACTAGATAAACACCTTAATATTCATGACGCTCAGTTCGGTTTTCGCGCTGGACTTTCTACTGAAAGCGCAATTCTGAGTCTCAAGCACACTGTACAATACTATACGGAAAGGAGTACACCTGTGTATGCATGCTTCCTTGACCTATCCAAAGCATTTGACCTAGTGTCTTATGACGTATTATGGGAAAAGCTCAAGAGGACAGGCGTGCCTACACAGGTGCAACGGATTTTTCATTTCTGGTATCAAAACCAGAAAAACTCTGTAAGGTGGGCGAACTGCTTCTCCGACACGTACAGGTTGGAGTGCGGGGTGAGACAAGGTGGTTTGAGTTCTCCCAAGCTCTTCAACTTGTACGTGAATGAGCTTATAGTTGGGCTCAGCAGCACTCGAGTAGGATGCAGGGTTGACAATGTATGCATGAACAACTTTAGTTATGCTGATGACATGGTGCTGCTGACTCCAACTGTAAACACAATGAGACAGTTGCTAGCCATCTGTGAAACATATAGCCATAAGCATGGATTAGTTTATAACTGTAAGAAAAGTGAGTACATGGTTTTCAAGGCCGCCGGTAAGTGTCCGTCATATGTACCTGCGATAAAGCTGAATGGTAGTGAACTGAAGCGGGTACATCAATTCAAATACCTCGGACACTACGTTACTGAGGGTCTTGATGACCAAGCTGATGTAGAAAGGGAGCGTAGGGCATTGGCGGTCAGGAGCAATATGCTGGCCCGCAGGTTTGCGCGTTGTAGTGAACAAGTTAAGGTGACACTATTTAGAGCCTACTGTCAGACTTTCTACACGTGCAGCCTGTGGTTCAGGTATACGCAGAGGACGATCAATGCCTTACGTGTCCAATACAATAATGGATTTAGGATGTTGTTAGGGTTGCCCCGCTTTTGTAGTGCCTCTGGTATGTTTGCGGAGGCTAGGGTAGATGGCTTCCATGCCATTGTGCGCAAGCGGCTCGCGTCGTTACTGAGCAGAGTCCGGAGTAGCACTAATAGCATCCTACAGGTCATTGCTCATAAACAGGACTCAAATATCCTAAAGGAATTTATTCGTGTGCAAATTTTATAACTCGCATGTATATCTATGGACCTAGTCTGAAATAAAGATTTTATTATTATTATTATTAAATCTCTTTGTGTAGGTAGTAGAAGTAAGTATTTCGTTTAAAAAGACCTCTTACCCTAAATTCATCAATGACAGCATCGGGAATCTTCTTCTTGTTGATACGTTCACATTTTTGCATAATCTTGATCGCTTCTTCTATACGCCCTTGGGCAATTAGCCATCTGAAACAATAGGGTTGGTGTAGTGTAGGCGTAAATACTTTAAAATAAGAAGCAGTTTATTAGTCATTAGTTCCCAGAATTCGATCCTTATTAGCGACACTATCGAATGGTGTTATAATACACCGTAAAATTTTAATGACCGTTTTCCTAATAAGGGGTCATTGAACTCATCATTATGAACAACTTTTACTATGGGACCAAACCTGAAATCGCGAAATAATATCAGCTATTCCCTACATTTTGACGAGTTATGCGAACATAAATGTAGGGAACAGCTGATTTTTTTTCACGATTTCAGGTTTGGTCCCATAGTAAAAGTTGTTCATAATGATGAGTACTATGACCCCTTAAGAGGAAAACGGTGATTAATATTTCACGGTGTATAGTGTGTGTGTGTTTTTTTTTCAAACTCAACAGGTTCGATTCCTGGCTAGAAATATTGATTTTTCAATAATCCAATGATGCAGTTACTTTTTAGTTTTCATCAAAATCGAGTACGAGACTCCTTTGAGTACTTTTCGCTATTGCTCATAGTTTCGGATTTGGCCATCCACGCCCACTTGAAAATTTCGTCCTGTATATATTTTTTTTGATTGTGAATGGTCCTATTCTTGACCTCGATCACGCCTGATGGAAAGGATGGATGAGGTCTACGATGGAACGAGTGTGGCCAGAAGATTATCTTATCCATTATCTTCAACCCAAAACATAAACACAATTGACAACATTTCAAACCTGACACGACCTTAAAACAAAAATACTATTTCTTTATTTTCGTATACTCAGTTCAAATATATTTTTATTTTATTTTTTTATTTCTAAATTTCTGAGAAAAAAAATAAAAATCAAAAAACATGTGATGACGTCACATAAACGGCGGAATGAGGTAGTTACCTTTGCGCATTCCAATGTCTTTGATTGAAAACATTATATCAAACAAGACATGTCAATGTCACCTAAGAAGTGTAACTAGAAAACAACTAAAAAACTGAATTGAATGCAACAATATTTTTTCCTATCAACTCGACACGCTGCTAACTGTTAATATTATCAATTTTTGATTGATATTTCGCCAACAAAATGGATCCCAATGAAAAATATACGCCAATGACGGAACCAAAACAACGACTGAGACAAGTGACATCTAACAGTTTTTTTGACGGGTCACAATAAAGCAAAGGTAATATCGCCATTCTACCGTCATCTGGCACTTACGTCTTTTTAGAATACACCGAATTTCAAAGTTAAAATTATGAATGAAAAGTACTTACATAATTTCGAAAAACGAAAAAATATGGGTGCCCTAGATTTGAATTTACTTTTATATAACGTAATAATACATGCAGGTTAAAAATATGAAATGTTGTCAAATTGACAACATTATCAATCGGAATCGGTTTCATTTTGTCAGTTCAATAACATTCATTGCGTTATTTACGTGTTGAGCAGACACATTTTTCGAACTTATGAAGCAATGGATTAGCAATTTGCTTCAAAATGATTTAGATTCCGATTGATAGTGTTACGCAATTAGGGTGCGGGCGTCATAGGGGCGGCGGAAAGAGCGCGGGAGGCGGGGTCAAGTCTCATCTTTCGTGGCGCGAGCTATCAACGTACCTTGCACTTTCCGGTACAACACAGGGAGTTAGCACAGCTAATGCTAATGGCACGCTGATGATTAACGTGTATATCTTCCAATCGGCTACCCATAACGCTATCCACGGGAGGAGGCAGGCAGCGAACGTGAAGTATACTGCTATCGACATGTTGGCGACGAAGGTACGCCATTTCAGGCCGACGTATTCGAGAACTGGAAATGATAAATGATTTATTTTCTGTAAGTAGGTTTGTACAAACACTTTTACACGTCAATCATATTTTTTTTAAACTAGATGAGGTCGGCGTTTCCTATCTGACTACTCTGAGAAGAAAGGCCGAAACAAACTCAGAGGTCACAGTCTCTTTTAAAGTCCAGACAAAATCTTGGTCAGATCATGTGAAGATAATGTAGATTGGTGTCTGAAATGGTCTTTTGAGGAAAGAGCCACACAGATTGAGCGGACCTGTCCAGTCAGTGCACGCGTTTGTCAAAAAGAAAGTATATTATAATAAATGATTCATTTATTTGTGACTTACAAACAGTTACCTACATATTAGATGTTATAAACTTACGAATACGAATGATGCGCAACTCACAGGTTATCCACAGCATAGTATAATCATAGCATAATCATAGCATAATCATAGCGTAATCATAGCATAATCATAGCATAATCATGGCGTAATCATAGCATAATCATGGCGTAATCATAGCATAATCATAGCATAATCATAAAATAATCATAGCATAATCAGCCTATATTGTTCCCACTGCTGGGACACAGGCTTCTGTGACAAGTGGGCCACAATCCCCCACGCGGACCCAGTGATGGTTGGTGTATGTCACGTACATGTCTTCGAATTTTTGGTTCCAGGACATGCCGGTTTGCTCACGATGTTTTCCTTCAACGTTTTGAGAGCAGTGGTGATAAAATTAAATACACAAAGTAAAATGCCTGCCTGGGTTCGAATTCACGACCCACTGTTCGTACATCGAGGCTGATTCCACTAGGCCACCACTGATCATTGCTGTAAAGAAGGTACTCACCAACAATATACATGATAACAAAACAGTTATCATACGCCAGTCCCACGATGAAGCGGCACACGCAGAATGACCAGAATGTGTTCGTGAACGCTGAGCCAAGACCTCCCACGAATCCAGCAAGGTTGGCACCTGAAACAATTTGTGATATAAGGATATTATTTAGGTCGTAGGGAGAATACGTATAGGAATTGAGTGAAACTTTGGAGAGTAGCATCTACTTTTTTTATTGCTGAATGGGGCCTCTCTTGACCTCGATCACGCCTGATTGAAAGCGATGGATGAGGTCTATGATGGAACGAGCGTGCCCAGAAGATGCCTAAGGCACTGGAACTCCCACGCATCGACGAAACACAGCAGGCTGCTTGACGCCGGACTGCGGTGGGAGGGTGGTCGCTAACCAGGCGGGCGTTAGCCCTACCTCCGCAAGGGAAGACTTGGAAGTCAGATAAGGTGTTGGGTGTGACTGTCCAGGATGCGCCGAGCGCGAGCGTTCAGTTGAGTAACTGGAGGAACAAACTGCGCTACACGACGAGGCTTTTTCATGCATCCCAACGTGACTTTTACTATTTGTGACTTAAAGTCATTCACTGACAGACAGTAGAAAACCTAAAATCCTGGGTCTAGCATTTAGCACAAGAGTTCTATATACAGGGTTATTTTAAATTGGCTAGCTAAACTCCGCTGACGCGATGGGTATCGATACCTAAACACGTTAAAACAGAAATTAAAAACGTTCAAAATCTAGTCGCAATCTCATCTCAGCGAAAATCAATGTCAAACTTTATTCTGACTTTTATTAACTCTCATTCCAAGAATGTGGTGTGCGGATCCAAAATCCTTCATTTCAAATGTGTTCATAAGTTCACATTTCACCTTTTCTTTCAAAGTTGAATTGCTGGAAAACAACAAAATATCATCGACATAGAGCGCAATTATTATTAATTCACTCTTAGTTCTCATGTAAAATACACATGGTTCTGAAGTTATCCTTTTGAAGTGCATTTTCTGTAATAATACTTCGTTTATTCTCTCGTGCCACATTTTGGAAGCCTGCTTTAAGCCATAAATAGCTTTATTTAGTTTGTACACAAAATGTTCTTTACCTTTTACTATGAAACCTTCTGGTTGTTCCATATATACTGTTTCATTTAAGTTGCCATTCAAAAAAGCAGTCTTAACGTCTAGATGATCAATCTCCATGTTAAATTCAGCAGCAATGGCAAGTAGAGTTCTAATAGTTGAGTGTCTTACCACCGGAGAGAAAGTTTCTTCATAGTCGACTCCATACTTCTGCGAGTAACCTTTAGCCACCAGCCGTGCTTTGTATTTCAAGAGTTCACCATTGAGACCTCTCTTTCTTTTAAAAACCCATCTGCACTTAATCGGTTTCTGATTTTTCGGTTTCTCTACTAGAGTCCAACATTTGTTGTCGTTAAAAGATTTATACTCATCTGTCATGGCTGTTGCCCACTCATTTGCTTCCGTGCCTGCCAAAGCTTCTTGCACCGTTCCTGGTTCGTCATCGTCATTGCATAGTTCTTTAACCAACAGAACAGACATTCCAGTCTCATTGAGATCTTCATATACTGATTCATCTGATGTCACCTCTTCCAGTGTAGAACTACCTGGACAGTATGTGGGATCCGCAGAAAGATTTGATTCTAAAGTGGTGTCAACCTCACTGTCTGAATCATACACTGTAATTATGCTCGACCGTGTTCTTCTTTGGTCATCAGAAAACTCTGGTCTTACGGTGGATGGTTCAGGCTGGCTCTGCTCAGGTCGTTCAATATGCTGTGAGCATTGGTCACCATCCTGGATTGATTCTAGGTCGTGAACAACATTCACACACAACAACATTCAGGTTTCCTCGAAGCATCCTTTTGAGAAAATTCAATGAACACAGAGTCAAAATTATCATCATGTGACCTATTATTGAAAAATTTATTCTCCAAGAAAATCACATCTCTTGCTTTGACACACTTGTACGATAATACTCCCTTGTAACTTACCTCGTAAATACATACATGTGAATTGGGTCTCAAATAATGAACTGTCAAAAGTGTCAACTTTTGTTCTTCCCTTTCCTGTGACATACTAAATGTACTCGGACGTGTTACAAATATATATCCTTTTAAATCAACGGTGTGTTTGCATTTTCAGTCCTTAATCTATCAGGTTATGGGCCCAGAACACCGAAATCTGCACGGCAATCGTAATATTTGCCGTCTAAATACGAAACTAGAAGTTAAATAAAAACTATAACGTCTACGTATGCAGACATAAAAAATGGCCGGAAATGCTTCACCCATGCAAAGCATCGAGAAACTTAAAGGTATAGATAACTATTCTACATGGAAGTTTTGTATGAAAATGATACTAATCCATGAAGACCTGTGGGACACTATCGATGGTGAGCAGAAAGTAACACTGAGCGATGCAGATATGAAAAAATCGCAGAAGGCACTTGCAAGAATATGCCTGTCGGTTCAAACGAGTGCATTCCCCCATGTCAGGAACGCAAAGGATGCACGTGAGGCGTGGAACAACCTGAGCAAAGCCTATGAGGATAAAGGGCTATGCCGAAGACTAAGTCTCTTAAGAACGCTGTTCAGCACCAAATTGGCAGAGCATGACAGCATGGAAAGCTACCTTGGCAAGCTGCAGGAACTGTCACAACAACTGCTTGATATCAATTCATCTCTGGATGATGAATTCTTGGCTGTCATCATGCTCAGTGGGTTACCAAGTAATTATGATCCGCTTATTATGGCACTTGAGAATTCAAATTTAAAGTTGTCAAGTGACATGGTCAAAGGTAAATTATTACAAGAATATGACCGCAGGAATAAATCTGAAGACACTATGGCAATCGCAACAACCAGGAAAGCACCAAAATGCTATAAATGCAAGAAGACTGGACACTTTATCAAAGATTGCCCGAGGAATAATAAGAAGAAGCCAGAAAAAGACAAGAATACAGATAAGGATAAACCTCCCAAGGATTCATTCAAGGCTCTCTTAACGGCACTCTCCGTCAGCTTCCAGCCTGGTGTATGGTATGTGGATAGCGGTGCTTCAAACCATATGTGCAACAACCGAGAACTCTTTTGTGAATTTAGTGTAGTAAGCCCGTCACAAGTGAGTGTTGCTAATGGTGAAAAATTGCCAACCGCGGGACAAGGTAATGTGCGTGTCAAATTGCAAGACTGTGTAAGAACAATTAGAGACGTTTATTATGTGCCTAATCTTTCAGCAAATTTGCTTTCTGTTAGTTCTTTAGTGAAGAAAGGTTATAAAGTAACTTTTAATAAACAGAAATGTATTGTATCTGATGAGGATGAAGTTTTGGCAACAGCCACTCATAGGAATGGTATATATCAACTCGATGTCATTGATCGGCCTTTGTGTGGGGAGAGAGGCAATACCAATTTTGCTTCTTTCACTACAGTTACCAAAGAAAAACAGTCTAGTGATGAGACTGTTATAATTTCTTCATCAAGCTCATCAAAAGGTACAGTGAAGGAGGAGTCGCAGGAAATGTGGCATCGTCGACTTGGCCACTTGAACTCTAGGAGTATGGCACTGATGAATAAAGGTATGGTCACAGGTATTAAATATAATTCTGATATTTTTAATCCTTGTGTTGCTTGCATTGAAGGGAAACAAACTCGTGTTCCCTTTCCTAAAAGGTCATATACACGAGCAACACAGTTATTAGGATTGGTACACACAGACTTGTGTGGACCTATGCCAATGCAGTCTATTGGTGGTGCTAGATATTTTCTGATATTTATCGATGATTTCAGTAGGAAAACATTTGTCTATTTTTTGCATACCAAAGATGAAGTTTTTGAACATTTCAGGAATTTTAAAAACTTAGTGGAAAATGAAACTAACCACAAAATTAAAATTCTACGTAGTGACAATGGTGGTGAATTCGTTAACTCTAAATTACAGGCTTACCTGAAAGAGAATGGAATCAATCATCACACAACGGTCCCGTATTCTCCACAACAAAACGGTGTGGCAGAAAGAGCGAACAGGACCATTGTTGAGAAAGTCAGGTGTATGCTAAGGGATGCCGGCCTGGACAACAAATTCTGGGCAGAAGCTGTTAATACTGCAGTGTATCTCAAAAACCGGAGACCAACTAAGGCTCTAATTGGACAAGTACCTGAGGAAAAATGGAGGAATAAAAAGGTAGATGTTAGTCATTTACGTATTTTTGGCTGCATTGCCTATGCTGTTACCCCAATTAGAAACAAATTGGATTCGAAATCCAAGCAGCATATTTTTGTTGGGTACTGTGAAAGTACAAAAGGTTTTCGTCTGTTGGATCCCGAAAAATCGTACAAGTGTGTCAAAGCAAGAGATGTGATTTTCTTGGAGAATAAATTTTTCAATAATAGGTCACATGATGATAATTTTGACTCTGTGTTCATTGAATTTTCTCAAAAGGATGCTTCGAGGAAACCTGTGAATGTTGTTCACGACCTAGAATCAATCCAGGATGGTGACCAATGCTCACAGCATATTGAACGACCTGAGCAGAGCCAGCCTGAACCATCCACCGTAAGACCAGAGTTTTCTGATGACCAAAGAAGAACACGGTCGAGCATAATTACAGTGTATGATTCAGACAGTGAGGTTGACACCACTTTAGAATCAAATCTTTCTGCGGATCCCACATACTGTCCAGGTAGTTCTACACTGGAAGAGGTGACATCAGATGAATCAGTATATGAAGATCTCAATGAGACTGGAATGTCTGTTCTGTTGGTTAAAGAACTATGCAATGACGATGACGAACCAGGAACGGTGCAAGAAGCTTTGGCAGGCACGGAAGCAAATGAGTGGGCAACAGCCATGACAGATGAGTATAAATCTTTTAACGACAACAAATGTTGGACTCTAGTAGAGAAACCGAAAAATCAGAAACCGATTAAGTGCAGATGGGTTTTTAAAAGAAAGAGAGGTCTCAATGGTGAACTCTTGAAATACAAAGCACGGCTGGTGGCTAAAGGTTACTCGCAGAAGTATGGAGTCGACTATGAAGAAACTTTCTCTCCGGTGGTAAGACACTCAACTATTAGAACTCTACTTGCCATTGCTGCTGAATTTAACATGGAGATTGATCATCTAGACGTTAAGACTGCTTTTTTGAATGGCAACTTAAATGAAACAGTATATATGGAACAACCAGAAGGTTTCATAGTAAAAGGTAAAGAACATTTTGTGTACAAACTAAATAAAGCTATTTGTGGCTTAAAGCAGGCTTCCAAAATGTGGTACGAGAGAATAAACGAAGTATTATTACAGAAAATGCACTTCAAAAGGATAACTTCAGAACCATGTGTATTTTACATGAGAACTAAGAGTGAATTAATAATAATTGCGCTCTATGTCGATGATATTTTATTGTTTTCCAGCAATTCAACTTTGAAAGAAAAGGTGAAATGTGAACTTATGAACACATTTGAAATGAAGGATTTTGGATCCGCACACCACATTCTTGGAATGAGAGTTAATAAAAGTCAGAATAAAGTTACACTCGATCAAACTGGATACATAAAAAGGGTATTGGAGAAGTTTAACATGACGGATTGCAAACCTGCAAAAACACCACTAGAAAAAGGAATCAAATTACCAAAAGGTGTTAACAAAAGTGAAAATTCTCATTACAGGAATTTGCTTGGCTGTCTCATGTACATAGCAGTATGCACCCGACCAGATATCGCTCATGCTGTGAGTGTGCTCAGTCAATTTAACGAGTGTCATACTGAACACCATTGGAAAGCTTTGAAGCGTGTTCTTCGCTATCTTAAAGGTACGGTAAACTATGGATTAGTTTTTCAGAAGAGTGGTATGGATGTAACTGCTCATGTAGATGCTGACTGGGGTGGAAATGAACTTGATCGTAAGTCTTTCACCGGTTTTATTTTTAAGCTTGGTAATTCATTGATTTCGTGGGAAAGTCGAAAGCAAAAGACTGTTGCTCTCTCCAGCACAGAGGCCGAATACATGGCAATTTCAGATGGTTGTAAGGAAGCTCTTTTTGTGAGAAGTTTTCTTAATGAATTGTTGAACAGTAATTGTAAAGTAACATTGTATAATGATAACCAATCTGCTCAAAAATTAACTACTAATTGTATGTTTCATAATAGAACTAAGCACATTGATGTGAGGTATCATTTTATTAGAGACAATATAAAGAAAAACATTGTTACTGTTAAGTACTTGCCAACAGATTTAATGATTGCAGATTTGTTGACAAAACCTCTGACAAAGGAGAAACATGACCAATTTGTAAAAGGATTATGTTTACATAATTTGTAAACTATGTTTAAAGCTTCATAGACATCAATAGGTAAATTGATTGTAATTCTGTTAAGTCTAGTTAGTACTTATGACATTGGTTTAAGGGGTAGTATTAGAGCTATCTTTATAAACACAATGTATAGATGAAATAGGTCTAGCATAATACTCCCTTGTAACTTACCTCGTAAATACATACATGTGAATTGGGTCTCAAATAATGAACTGTCAAAAGTGTCAACTTTTGTTCTTCCCTTTCCTGTGACATACTAAATGTACTCGGACGTGTTACAAATATATATCCTTTTAAATCAACGGTGTGTTTGCATTTTCAGTCCTTAATCTATCAAACTTGACAAAAATTTAGGGGAACCAGAGATTTTCTGACAGATTAAGACTGAGATCAGACTGTGAACGTTCTTAAAATTAGAGAATTGCCCCTCAGCTGTTAGTGTTGTTGCTTCAAGTGTGAGTTGAGAAAACATTTCTTATGTTTTATCATTTGTTATGATATCGATACAAATCACGTCTATGAAGTTTACATAAAAGAAAAAAGCACCCTAATTGCGTAACAAATTATCAGTCTTAATCTGAATCATTATGAAGGATATTGCTAATCCATTGCTTCATATGTTCGAAAAATGTTTTTGCTCAACAACGTACCTAAATAACGCAATGAATGTTGTTGAACTGTCAAAATTAAACCCATTGCTACTGATAGTGTGTTACGCAATTTCCCCGCAGATTTTTAAACTGATGAAGGCTACAGGCTTATTGAAGATTACGCTAGGACTCTCAGGAGTCGAGCAAAAATAAAATCAGAAAGAACGCTAAGCGAAAACGAACTAATAGCAGGCGATGTGAAGCTACGGGATGGGTCGGGGGTACAAGAAATTTCACGCACACGAAGTCGCGGGCGGGAAGCTAGTATGATATATGGAGTCCATTGTACAGTCTTTTTAAAGTTCGTTGTTTTAAAGTAATACTTAAAGTTAAAAAAATATTGTAATGAACATACCAATCAAAGCTGGAATCCTTCCATATTTATCTGCAACCCATCCAAATATAAAGCCTCCAGCAATACCTCCGCAGAAGAACACCGCCTGAGCAGTCGCAGGATAGTTGTCTCGCTCGCACACCCAGCTTTGCTATGAGGAAAGAAAGAGATGATTAAGAACCAAACTAGAACCAAAAATTCGAAGACATGTGACATCTACCAACGCGCACTAGGTCCGCATGGTAGATTATATCCCACTCCCTCTCGAAGAGAGGTCTGTGTCCCAGCAGTGGGAACATTATAGGCTGATATGCTATGCTTATGCTATGATTATTCTATGATTATGCTATGATTATGCTATGATTATTCCATGATTATGCTATGATTATTTTATGATTATGCTATAATTATGCTACATAATTACCTGTGAAGCAATAGTCTCGTAAGGAACATCGCTGTAGTTGAACTCCCACTTAAGCTCACACTTCTTGACCGTCCACTGAGGATTGGGCTCCAGGGTCCCGTTCTGCAGTATAGATGTCCAGTTCACGTCGTAGACGGAGCATTTGTCGTACTTGTTGTCTATGAAGGGGATTGAGAGGTGGCGTCTGTGGAAGGGCAGGACGAAAATGTATAATTACATGAATAAAAAGGAGTTTCTGAAAGCCTGGAAGGTATTGTGATTGGATTATAGAAACAATAACGGCTTGACTTTAATGAAACTTTCAATCAATCAATCAACTCAGCCTATTGCAGCCCACTGCTGGACATAGGCCTCTCCCAGGTTGCGCCACAACACCCTATCCCGCCTTTCGCATCCAGTCCGTTCCAGCCACTTTTTTTTGGGTCGTCCGTCCATCTAGCTGGAGGGCGTCCCACACTACGCTTGCCGGTACGCGGTCTCCACTTCAGGACTCGTCTGCTCCACCGGCCATCGATCCTTCGACAAACATGGCCAGCCCATTGCCACTTCAGTTTGCTTACTCTGCAAGCTAGTGACACTTTAGTTTTGTCTATACCAGCAATATAACAGCTAATCCTATTGCCATCAATTGGGCTGAAATCAGATAACGAGCTGCAGAAAACGTCTATAATACTACACAAACAGGAGATCGGAACCAGATCCTTAGATACGTACTCCTTCGGCGCGGGAGATAATACAGGGTGTTACGGAAAGGGTATATCAATACAAACGGGTTGAAGAGTGTATCTGGTATAGAATCTCTGTACAAAGTTTCAGCTCAAAAGCAGTAACTTTGAAAATGAATTTTTTTATTTCGATAGTTTATTAATTAATAGTAAAAAAAAATCATAACAAACGTGTCACCTCACTACGAGGGTCATTATTCATTATCTGTAGTGTGTCTGTGCGCCTAGTACACGCATATCTCGCCGCCGCGCGCCAGTGCAGCGCCGTGATGTCGAAATAAAAAAATATTAAGCATTTTCAAAGTTAATGCTTTTGAGCTGAAATTTTGTACAGAGATTTTAGACCAGATACACTCTTCAATCCGTTTGTATTGATATACCCTTTCCGTAACACACTGTATAGTGCAGGTTTGTGCGCACAGACACAGGTGCACTCTCTCATCCCTCACTCTCATAGTCCGATGAGACGGCAATCCGACACGACCGGAGAGAGATCAGGTGCAGGACCAACGGCTTAAGGCGGTAACCCGACCAAATAACCTTGAGCATTCACGACAGGGACAGAGAGCGACACGACTTCCTCGTACGAAAAGGATGCAGCGTACCCCGCGCACGCCCCTTTATCATAAAACTCGCAAAATTTTTGAATATTTTGAATAAATTAAAACATGGATTATTTAGATTTTTTTAAAATTCTCTATCCATTGGCGAAATCCTCAAATTAATAGAACGTCAACTTTAGCAAAAGATGCATGTAATCAATAATTTTGGTCACTTTTTTAAAAGGAGATTTTAAATATATTAGTAACATAAAAACAAATAATAACGGGCAATGTTATGATAGGATATCGAACATTAATAATGTGCTTTCAGATATAGTTTATTTCTCATAAATATTGAGTTAATAGCATATGAATAACGAAGAAAAACGCGGTTTTGGCCTTAATATGCTTTTCGAGACACGGGGGTATCACACCGCCAACTTCCAAATTCCAGGCTGTTATACTATGAAAATAGTTAGAAGAAGAAGAAAGAAAGAAAGAAAATACGTTTATTTGCGGTGAAAATGACGCAAAACAGAACAAAAACACAAAAAAAAAGGTAGGGGGAAACATGCGTCACATCCACGCAAAACGGCTATCGCTCAGCATTATGCTGCGACCCTATGCAGGACAGAGCCCCAGCGCTGGTTTTCAGCGACAGCCGGCGCTGACGTAATGACGTCGTCCGGTGCAGCAAACAATTAAAATAATTGAATTTAAAAGTGATAGAATATTATACTAAACAGGAAATAGACATAGGTACAGTACATGCTATGAGAATATCATCTTCAATAAACGTTTTACACTTTATATAGTGGCAACATTTCGAAGCGTCCTTATGAATTTGACGTAAATGTACCCAAAGGTGGTTTCCTCACCTCTCCTCCACGCTCAAATTCCCCAACTCCGGTACATAACACCAATGCTCCTCAGGCACCACTGTCATGAAGATCTGCCCGAAGTACACGAACGCGAAGAAGAAGGAATACGGTATCATCAGAAGGAACAGGATGCGTTGGTACCAGCCGAAGTCCCCGACGTAGGGGAGGAGGTCGTCCAAGTCTTTGAGCTGGTGCTTCGGTTGGGCGGGTACGGCTGCTTCGAGGCCGTTTGCTGTGAAAGAATATTGAAGTTAAAATATAGGGTCAATTTAATCTAGCTAGCCAAACTCTGCAGATGTGAGATAACACGATTAAAAAAAAAAAGACGGGTTGCACTCCGGGAGTGCCGGCAGAAGTGAAAACTTGAATATTAACGTTGAAATAAATCAATTATGAATTGAATTAATATAACTAATTTTTTTCCACTATTTCTGCGTCACTTTTTTCATTAATCGATGCACTTTGTTCAATTTCCATATTTTAAACGCTTTATATACACGAATTTTACGAATACACAGCAGTGTGGCTACTACACAGACGGTCGAGCCATCAGCTGTCCATCCATCCATCCACATCCACGTCCGTCATCACCGTCACACCGTCACCGTCACCGTCACCGTCACCGTCACCGTCACCGTCACCGTCACCGTCACCGTCACCGTCACCGTCACCGTCACCGTCACCGTCACCGTCACCGTCACCGTCACCGTCATCACCGTCACACCGACACCGTCACCGTCACCGTCATCACCGTCACACCGTCACCGTCACCGTCACCGTCCGTCCATCCATCCATCCATTATCGTGTCTGACTTAACTTCGGTTGGCGCCGCCGTAGAAAGAGGGGGGGGGGGGAAATCTCTCCTGACGGTCACGTGTCCTGACGCGAGTTTAACATTTTATCCCCATTACAAAAAGTGTGCAACGCCGCTAAAGAAGTTTACACTTCAAAAAAAATAAAAAAATAGGGGTCAATGACCGCTGGTAGCGTCGTTACTTGAAGTACGAGATGAGAAAATATGTTTTATTTATTTTTATTACTGAATGGGCCCGCTCTTGACCTCGATCACGCCTGATGGAAAGCGACGGATGAGGTCTATTATGGAACGAGCGTGCCCAGAAGATGCCTAAGGCACTGGAACTCCCACGCGTCGACGAAACACAGCAGGCTGCTTGACTCCGGTGGGAGGGTGGTCGCAAACCAGGCGGGCGTTAGCCCTACCGCCGCAAGAGAAGAATTGGCAACGGCTGAACGGATTTGGATGAAATTTGGTGCACAGATAGTTTATCACCAGGATTAACGTATAGGCTACTTTTTATCCCGATATTCCCGCGGGATCGAAACTTATGCGAGTGAAACCGCGGGGTGCGGTTAGTAAGATCTAAAATACAATCATGCCAGCGAAGCGATGAAGAAGAATACTTCTCTATTAGTCGTTATCGCAGTAGACATGTCTTGACTCAAGACAAGTAGTCAAGAGGACGGCGAGCAATGGGCAGCTCGCCGTCCGGTAAGGACCAGGCCCGGGGCGACGGCGCGTTGTGTTCCACGCGCGCCTCAAAGAGATCTCAGCACTAACTGACGGGGTCCGCTAGGACCGTGCCCTGCCGGGATCGCGGGTTGTTCGAAAGAGATACCGTGGCCCCTGGCACAGGCAACTGAAGGAACACGGGTGGGTTTTAGTCAGTAAAAGTCTGACACGCCCTCTCACTCCGCCCAGAGCGGGGATCCCACCCAAAAAAAGTCAAGGAAAAAGAAGGTACACCTAAGAATCACTCACCTCCGGTCTTCAATTCCATAATATCAGTTCTAGTAGGGTCCAGGTCGTTGGTCCCCACCGTGAACACGTTCTTCTCATGTGATTCCATTCTCGAACAACGTCTTGGCCTTAAATGACACTTTTCTTGACGTGGTTTCTGAGTCCTGAGACTTCAAGTTGAGAGCGCTGGGCTGGGGACAACGAGATAAAATTTAAATAACTTAAAAAAGTAACAAAAAAGCGGTTAAGTGTCGAGTCGGACTCGCACGCGAAAGTTTTCGTTCCACTAGGCAATAAACGCCGAGAAAAAAATCCAACTATCCCAACCAGTGCGGATCAGTAGGGATATATGGAGCACAAGGTTCCATATATCCCTACCGGTAGCGATAATTGGAAAAAATCTCCAAGTATCCCTACCAGTGCAGATATATCAGTAGGGATATAAGGAACAGGGCGAAACAAACACGTTTTGTAAGGAGACCCCTTTAATTTTTTACTTTATTTAATTTTTATTATTTGTTGTTATAGTGGCAATAGAAATATACACTGAAATTTTTTACAGATGAAAAAAGTTTTTACATTTTAGTTCATGAGATAAAGCCCGCAGACAGATAGAGACGGACGGACGGACGGACGTATTGTCGGACGGACACCATAGGCTTAGTAATAGGGAAACCCTAAGAATGAAAATTCAATCCAAAAAACTACATAAATTTATTTTGTCAGTAAAAAATTATCATTTTCAGCTATTGGGTTTTCAGGACTCGAAGGCGCTTCCTTCCTTTCAGCCCTGTGGCCGAAGCGTCTCCTAAGTATATTAAAAACTTACCCCCTTATTCATAAAACTTATCAAACCTATTTTAGTTAAAATGGGGTTTGTCTCTTTCTTACACACAGAAATGACAACGTGACAGATAAAGACAAACGTTCTATAAACCTATTTTAGCTAAAATAGAGATAAAATAGGATTAAGAATAAGGGGGTTACTCTTCGCGTGACCAGAGGGCTGGCCTATTTTTAGCCCAAAGAATAATAAGCATTGCCATTCAACGTGGCAATGCTGCCAGCCTTTTGGGCACTTATCCCATTGACAGCGATGCGGACGAATTTTTTGATGCCCAATGAGCTCCTGTCTTTTTTTAATTTTTATTATACATTTGTATACAGGGTGTTACGGAAAGGGTATATCAATACAAACAGGTTGAAGAGTGTATCTTGGTCTAGAATCTCTATACAAAATTTCAGCTCAAAAGCAGTAACTTTGAAAATGCCTAATATTTTTTTATTTCGATAGTTTATTAAATTGAAATCATAACAAACGTGTCACCGCACTACGAGGGTCGTTATCCATTATCTGTATTGTGTCTGTGCGCCTAGTACACGCACATCACGCCGCCGCGCGCCAGTGCAGCGCCGTGATGTCGAAATAAAAAAATATTAAGCATTGTCAAAGTTAATGCTTTTGAGCTGAAATTTTGTACAGAGATTCTAGACCAGATACACTCTTCAACCCATTTGTATTGATATACCCTTTCTGTAACACCCTGTCTGTATAGTATATATATATTTTAGTTTGTGTGTACATATTATATTTGTGTGGAAAAAAAAACTTACTTGATTCCACTTATTTGCAACAAACTTTTATTTATTGAAACACGACCGAAATTAAAAAGAAACTCTACGTAGTCTATTACCAATTGAATCAAATTCTGGAATCTAACTGATTTGGAATTCCGTACCGTTAGGCTTTTATTTAACAAAAACAGATGTAAGTATCTACATCTTAAATAGGATTAAAAACTGTTATAATTATTTATCAAATATGTTATTTGCTTTCATTTAAATGGTATTTTCGACTTTTGTTCGAGCGGAACTCTTAAAGAATTTTTAGGGTTTCGTAAGAAAAATCGGCAAAGGATAAAACCACTCTTTTTTATTTTTAATATAGGGTTGTTTTTAGAGGGGCTCATGATCCCACGAGTATATCGAAGGTTAAGCTACGCTTGCCGCGGTCGGTTTCTGGATGGGTGACCATCCAGTACATATCGACGCCCCTCCGTTCCTCGGAAGTAAGTTAAGCCGTTAGCCTCGTCCGTCATTCGTAGATCTTTTATAGTCGTTACGGGTAGTCAAAAGCCCAAAAGTCTGACAACCAGTCTTACCAAGGGGTGCCGTGTTAGCCAGTAACTGGGTTGTGGAGGTCAGACAGGCAGTCGCTCCTCGTAAAATACTGGTATAGCTGCATCCGATTAGACTGGAAACCGACCACAACATACTTGGGAAAAGGTGAGGCAACAGGGACATGAAGCGACTGCCTATCTGACCTCCACAACCCAGTTACTGAAAAACACGATACGAAACTATAGGTAATATAAAGTTAAATAAAAATGTAAGGAACCTAACCACAATATTTTTTGCCACTGCAGCATTTAAATTGCGCAAATATTACTCTGAAGTTAATATCTTAATATTAGTTGTCATGCTTATCAGTAAACGAACCGGTTATCACCGGTTGACGTACATCGTTCAGCAAATACCATAAAAAAGGAAATTCTAGATTTTTATAGGGGTTAAATACATATAATGATCACCAAAAAAACATATTGAACACCAAAAAATTAAGTCTAAAATTATAATAGTTCTAGATGGGTACCCCGAAGTTATAAATGATAAATTATTTATTTTCTGTAAGTACAATAGGTAGGTTTGTACAAACACGTTTACACGTCAATCATATTTTTTAAAGCTAGATGAGGTCGACGTTTCCTATCTGACTACTCTGAGAAGAAAGGCCGAAACAAACACAGAGGTCACAGTCTCTTTTAAAGTCCAGACAAAATCTTGGTCAGATCATGTGAAGACCATACAGTAGATCTGATTGGTGTCTGAAATGGTCTTTTGAGGAAAGAACCACACAGATTGCACGCAATAGGGTAGTGTCCTGGGTAAAAAAATAATAATTCTAATTAGTCCGTCAGTTAGATTATCGAAAAATAATGGACCCGTATTTTTTCTTTTGTCAATCAAACAAAAAATGACAAAGATAAAGCACGTCAAAATTTGGGAGTGGGGGGTCGTGACGTCACGCCGTGCTAAAAAGTGTCGCACGGCGTGACGTCACGACGAATTTTGACGTGCTTTATCTTTGTCATTTTTTGTTTGATTGACAAAAGAAAAAATACGGGTCCATTATTTTTCGATAATCTAACTGACGGACTAATTAGAATTTTTTAGGAAACTAGCCTATTGTCAAAAATCATGCAGCTCAACTCAGAACTTGAGGAGCTCAACAATTCGACGAACAATACCAAAGAAAGTACATTTGGGTAGGCCGCGTAAATTACTCAAACTGCCAGATCATGATTAAAACTAACTAAGAAGGAAAACAGAAAAAAGAAATGAAATGGTTACGTTTGGTTAGGTTACTTTAAACCCTTTACACAGAAATGGGAGCCCCGCGAAGCGGGGCTCTATCGACATAGGATGCAAGAGCGATCAAATGAGGAGAATACAAATACCTTTACCTAGGTTTTTACAATAAAATGGAGTTTTAATTTTGGTGATCGTTTACTATTTTTGGCAGTAAACAGTGTTTTCTTTATTTCATATTTTAATTTATCTGGTGATAAGTTACTTAAACATAAGCCATTTTTATTCCGTGTGTATCAGCAAGGTTTTTTTTTATTGCTGAATGAGCCCGCTCTTGACCTCGATCACGCCTAATGGAAAGCGATGGATGAGGTCTATGATGGAACGAGCGTGACCAGAAGATGCCTGAGGCACTGGAACTCCCACGCATCGACGAAACACAGCAGGCTGCTTGACGCCGGACTCCGGTGGGAGGGGGTGGTCCAAAGGTGTAGTCATATTTAACGGTGTGGTACAGACCATCAAACTGGACAACTTTTTCCAAGGGACCAACATTGTAATCGCGAAAAAAATATCAGCTGTCCCATATACATGTTTTGGTCGAGGTATTGATTTTTTGTATGGGACAATTTGATATTTTTTGTATGTGACAGTTGATATTTTATGTATGGGACAGTTGCTAATTTTTGTATGGGACAGTTGATATTTTTTGTATGGGACAGTTGATAGTTTTTGTATGGGACAGTTGATAATTTTTTGTATGGGACAGTTGATAATTTTTATATGGGACAGTTGATAATTTTTGTATGGGACAGTTGATAATTTTTGTATGGGACAGTTGATAATTTTTGTATAGGACAGTTGATATTTTTTCTATGGGACATTTGATCATTTTTGTATGGGATAGTTGATCATTTTTGTATGGGACAGTTGATAATTTTTATATGGGACAGTTCATATTTTTTGTATGGGACAGCTAATAATTTTTGTATGGGACAGTTGATAATTTTTATATGGGACAGTTGATAATTTTTTCGTGACTATACTCGAAAATCAAACGACGGTCGATTTTTGAGCATGCTCGAAATAAGCACGCTCATTACTAGCAATTTTTCGACACATATGCTACAATAATAGCATGGTTTCGTGCTAGTAATAAGCATGTCTGTCACAATAAAAGCTCTATATAGAGGGATTCAATTGTTTTTATTAATATCCAATTGTACTCGTAGTTCCGATTCCGATTCATTGATAAATTGTTAACAGAGGCACCGTTATTTTCCTAATTTTTTATTAATGTTCAAAATGTATATAGCAGTTTAAATTATAATATACTATAAACCACCGAAGCCTTTGATGGCTTATATATGGCTACTTCCTATCGATTAAACATAATCAGCCTCGAAGTGGGACGAGTTGACCCCTAGTAAAATTAGAAAGGTCGAACTGGTCCCTGGCCCCAGTTTCGAAGTGGACGAGTTGCCCCCTAACCCACTGGTGGCTTAATCTGACGGGGTAATCTACCGCATAGGTCCAGTGCGGGTTGGTCCTATCATTTGCTACAAATTATTATGAGCTAAAGAATTTAATATATTTTCAAAAAAATATTTATTAAAATTAAGAGGACTACAGGACCTAAACGCAAAAACGCAAGTTTTATAATGCATAAAAGTATATGATCGACTACAGTTAACAAAATCAGAAAAATATAATATGATATTCTTCAGGACATATGCTAGTTAGATAGTGTGTTGAAAACATAATATACGAATCACACTATCACACTTCACACTAATATTATAAAGGCGAAAGTTTGTGAGTGTGTGTGTGTGTGTGTGTTTATATGTTTGTTACTTCTTCACGCCTAAACCACTGAACCGATTTAGATGAAATTTGGGATAGAGATAGGTTGAGTCCCGGAAAAGGACATAGGATAGTTTTTATCTCGATGTTCCCACGGGATCGACATTTACGCGGGTAAAACCGCGGGGCGCAGCTAGTATTATATTATATTAAAGATACCAGCTATAGATCTGTAGAATTTTCTTGCTATAGATCTGTAGTATTTTCGATTCCAAAACCACACACATTGACGTTCCGTTTACGTTAATGTCATTCGTATTATTATAGGCCTACTCATCATATGCCTAGCCTTTTCCCAACTATGTTGGGGTAGCCTCCAGTCTAACCGGATGCAGCTGAATATCAGTATTTTACATGAAGCGACTGCTTATCTGACCATTACAACCCAGTTACGAGTAATACGATAACCCCTTGGTAAGACTGGTTGTCAGACTTTCGAGCTTCTGACGACCCGTAACGACTGCAAAAGATCCACGAATGACAGCCGGGAGCAACGGTTTAACGTACTTTCCGAGGCACGGAGGGGTCTTGATTATGTAAAGATCGTCACCCATCCACGGACCAACAGGGGCAAGCGTAGCTTAACCTGATCGATCGACTCGTGCGGCTTGTATTACTTAGCAGTGGCGTGCATTAGTTTTCAGAATAGGTAGGCACTAGGCCGGGTCTAGTCTGGGCAAACGCGGTCACTAATCAGAAAAAAAAGTGAGGTCAAAAGTGTGGTTATTTGAGTAGACATGCCTACTTAAGGGTGATAAATTGCGAAGGTCGAACGTCATGGTATTACGCGTGAGACGTACGTATTTTTAATTTTGTCGTATTAACTAACTTGAACGAGTAAAGACCAATGACAATGTGCGAATAGTACGGGAGCCGAGTAGGCCGTCCGGCGACTGCCTACTGCCGCGCGTGTTTGTATGAAGATTTTGTTTTTTGTTAGGTATGATAATTTAGTGAGTTTCTAATTGTGGGGTACACACACTAAAATGTAATTGACACGCTTATGTTGATATATCGAGGTAGGCACTGCTTATATGCCTATATGCAATGCACGCCACTGTTACTTCGCCACCTTCAATGCTTCTATTAGATTCATTTTACAAGAAGAATAAACAAATCATCGTATAATAATATGTCTACATTTGACGTGTTAAGTAAGTCTAATACGAGTAGATACAGCCAGCAAATACAGTTGTTTGTCTAACTTATAATCAACTGTTATAGGACTGTTTGTGTCACCTCTTTGCAGTAAATAATTATCAGTTTATTATTCTCCCGTTGAAGGGCGAAGGCCACTTCTCATAAACGAGAAATAACGTGCATGGATCACCGCGCATGCTCACTGAGTGAGATTTCAGAGAGGCAATTTTTAACCGACTTCAAAAAAGGAGGTACTTACCTAAATAAAAACTTTTTTACAAAAAAAACAACCGACTTCAAAAGAAAAAAAAACACTACAAAATGATAAATAACTTTAATTTCGGAAAAAAGTTTTTATTTTTCACTTTTTAGTTGTAACCTACCCCACACAAATTCAATTGAAGAATTGAAAACACCGACTAGAAGAATCATCAAAAATCGCATAGAAATGCCGGAGATGCAGTACATTTATGCATATAACTTCGTACATAAGAATAATTCCCTAATGTATTATATACTAAAACCTTCCTGAAAGTATATAGATCACATTAATGAAAGAATTAGCAAAATCGGTTCATTAGTTTTTGAGAAAATCGCGGACATAGATACATACATACATACGGGTCGAATACGGAACCTCCTTTTTAGGGTTCCGTAGCCAAATGGCAAAAAACGGAACCCTTATGGATTCGTCATGTCTGTCTGTCTGTCTGTCTGTCTGTCCGTCCGTCCGTATGTCACAGCCACTTTTTTCCGAAACTATAAGAACTATACTGTTGAAACTTGGTAAGTAGATGTATTTTGTGAACCGCAGTAAGATTTTCACACAAAATAGAAAAAAAAAACAATAAATTTTGGGGTTCCCCATACTTACAACTGAAACTTCAAAATTTTTTTTTCATCAAACCTGTACGTGTGGGGTATCTATGGATAGGTCTTCAAAAATGATATTGAGGTTTCTAATATCATTTTTTTCTGAACTGAATAGTTTGCGCGAGAGACACTTCCAAAGTGGTAAAATGTGTGTGTCCCCCCTCTAACTTCTAAAATAAGAGGATGATAAAATTAAAAAAAAATATGTAATGTACATTACCATGTAAACTTCCACCGAAAATTGGTTTGAACGAGATCTAGTAAGTAGTTTTTTTTTAATACGTCATAAATCGAAAACCGCAATTTACCTTTCACAAAGTTACAACGAACTACAAGAACTTTTATATTATGTTACTTGCTGCTACGGAACCCTTCATGGGCGAGTCCGACTCGCACTTGGCCGCTTTTTTTGAATTCGGTTAAAAATGCAATTGCAATAAATAGAAAAAAAATCTGAAAAATTATTTGCTGAGAAAATTGACTTCTACGTCATTTTGCCGTGTTGTTTCAGCCGTCTAAGAACGACACGGTGTGTATTTTCGTCTTTACCTACCAACAAAATATATGTACAGATGCCAGCACATCAAGCTACCCGATACTGTCAAATTTTCCCAATCAACTTTGAACCTTATGCTTTAGCAGTAAAGTTGAAAATCTATTAAAGAAATTTGACAGATTGTAGTAGCTTGATGTGCTGGCGTCTGTACCCATCTATTGCAATCTGTGGATATTTTAAACAAACAATTATTTTTATGACGCACTCCCCAACTGGCAAAAACATGTGCTATAATAGTGGAGACCACGTTCCTGTTTCAGCTAATAGTTCAATAAGGGTGCTATAATATGCGATTTGGGCACAAATTATTCGACTAATAGTGCTATAAAAGTCTTGTTACTGTGGAATAAGGAACATAATTGTGGAATAATTATCGAGTAAAAGCAAAACTGGAACTGAATACAAATGAGTAGGTACTTTATTTAACAATCTTAAAATAATAATATGTACAAGTATATAAAAAGGGAGGGAAAATAATCAAAGGGCATCAAAAAATTCGTCCGCATCACTGTCAACGGGAAACGTGCCCAAAAGGCTGGCAGCATTGCCACGTTGTATGGCAATGCTGATTCTTTGGCCAAAAAATAGGCCAGCCCTCTGGTCACGTGATGAGTCGACCATGAACTGGAACTGGAACTGAATGAACTAAATGCGCTAATAAACGCTTTTATACCACATTGTGGTTACTACGTAGCTACTACTCAACATTTATTCGATCTGTAGTCGAATAATTCATTAATTCTACGACTGTTTTGCTAGTTGGGTCCATCTTACAAATATGTCAGTTATATTCCATCTATAGAGGTACAAGGCAGATATGAGAGGAAACGCCGGGAGGGGACGCCCTAGGAGGACATTAGGACATAAAGAACCGACGAAAATATTCTATGCTAGAAGTTGTAGAATTATGCGGTGAATCCATGGTAACACCACAGAATACTTAAAGTACTACGTACAGAAAGGCCACTCCCTTCCCCGCACTAACATCAGTTACCGCATCTCACCCCGCACTTCGAGGTTACCGTCGCAGTTCTTTAACAAGAGCGCTCGCAAACACAAGTACCTCACGCACACATTCATACGTATACAAACGTCATTTTTTAATGTAGTAGTAGTAGGTAATTGTTTTGCGAGCATTGTATGGAGTGTCCGGGGTGTGGTAACACGTGGCGCGTTGATGTCCGGGTTGAAGGTTGTCAGTCATTTTGATTGATGTCTACTAATTCCACAAATTATTGTCTTAAATAAATTACAAACAAAAGGTATTTAAATATGAAGTATGTTTTCATTTATGCAACTAGAAACCTACTAGGTAAGTATCAATACTTGTTTTTAACTAGCAGCGCCCCGCGGTTTCACCCGCATATTAAGGCGGTACCCCGACCAAATAACCTTGAGCATTCGCGACAGACACAGAGAGCGATACGACTTCCTTGTACGAAAGGGATGCAGCGTACCCTACCCATATACCCTTTATCATAAAACTCGCAAAATTTTTGGAATTATTTTAATAAAATAAGAATAGCGATCTTTTTAAATAATTTAAAACATGGAATATTTAGATTTTTAAATTGTCTATCCATTGTTGGTGAAATCCTTAAATTAATAGAACGTCAAATTTAGCAAAAGATGCATGCAATCAATAATTTTAGTCACTTTTTTTATTAAAGGAGATTTTAAATGTATTAGTAACATATAAAAACAAATAATAACGTGCAATGTGATGATAGGATATCGGACATTAATAATGTGCTTTCAGATGTAGTTTATTTCTCATAATTATTGAGTTAATAGCCTCTGAATAACGAAGAAAAACGCGGTTTTGGTCGGGGTGCCGCCTTAAACGTAAGTTGTGCCAGAAAGCCTTTTATACTGTTAATGATTATTGAGAATACTTCCAATTTTTAAATTTTTTGTTTTTTTATTACACATTGACATTAATGAATTTTATATATAAGTATGTCGCAACCAACTGGTTTAATTAGCCGTATAGTTAACCGACTAGCCTTTTAACTAAACGGCGGCCGTTCAACTAATGGCCTGAATGATATTCAATTGTAGTTTAGGTTGGAACTGTAACCAATCACGAGCGAGCCGAATTGGTCGTAGTAACTAAGCCAGGGCAAACCGACCAAATGGGTTACGTTAGGTTAGAACTGTGATCAACCGTGTGCGAGCAGAGAGAGCGAAGCCAGGCGAGCACTACTTCCAAAGGCCAGGCGGTTAACTAAACGGCAAATTTAAGGCGGTACCCCGACCAAAACCGCGTTTTTCTTCGTTATTCAGAGGCTATTAACTCAATAATTATGAGAAATAAACTACATCTGAAAGCACATTATTAATGTCCGATATCCTATTATTATTATTGTCTTTTGCTAAATTTAACGTTCTATTAATTTGAGGATTTCACCAATGGATAGATAATTTAAAAATCTATATAATTTATGTTTTAATTTATTTAAAAATATCGCTATTCTTTTTTTATTAAAATAACTTTAAAAAGTGTGCGAGTTCTATGATAAAGGGGCATGCGCAGGGTGCGCTGCTTCCCTTTCGTACAAGGAAGTCGTGTCACTCTCTGTCTCTGTCGCAATGCTTAAGGTTATTTGGTCGGGGTGCCGCCTTAACCAGTTGGCTGCGACATATACAATGACATTTGCTTACTTTGTAAAGTATTACCTATATTATTTTAATTATTGTAAGTGAGAAGCCTATATGGGTCATTTTATTAATTTTTATTTTTCTCTGTTCTGTTAGTTTTTGTCATGGTCGGGCAATTTGAGTAATTTATGTTGCCTACCTAAATGTCCTTCCTTTGGTATTGTTTGTCGAATCGTTGGGCTCCTTAAACTGCACGATTTATGACAAATGCGTGCACTGACTGGACAGGGCCTCGCAATCTGTGTGGTTCTTTCCTCAAAAGGCCATCTCAGACATCGATCTACATGGTCTTCACATGATCTGACCAAGATTATGTCTGGACTTTAAAAGAGACTGTGACCTCTGAGTTTGTTTCGGCCTTTCTTCTCAGAGTAGTCGGATAGGAAACGCCAAACTCATCTAGTTTAAAAAAAATATGATTGACGTGTAAAGGTGTTTGTGCAAACCTACTTACAGAAATAAAATCATTTATCACTAAAATATCTAAAATTATTTAATAAGGTAATGGACTCATGCCTCTTACCCTGTCTTACTTATGGCTGCCAAACATGGATATACAATAATAATAATTATAAAAAACAGAATACAAGTATGCCAGAGAGCGATGGAAAGGAGCATGCTAAACATACAAATAAAACATAGAAAAAGAAACACGGAAATAAGAAAAACAACAAAAATAATAGATGCTTTGGAACATTCTCAAAAACAAAAATGGAAATGGGCGGGTCATATTGCACGTATGGACAAGGAAAAATGGACACAGAGAGAAACTACCTGGCAAGGCCCAACAAACAAAAGGAAAAGAGGTAGACCAAAAGAAAAATGGGTTAATGAAATAATAAGAAAAGCCGGTGAAAATTGGCTCACAAAGGCAAAGGACAGACAAACGTGGAGCAAAATGGAGGAGGCCTTCACCCGATGAGGGGTCCATATTGAATCATTCAGTATGGAAATAGAGGCTATAATAATAATAACAACCAATGGATTGATTGCCAAGAGCCTCGACCAACACCTGAGGAGGCTCACGTTGGGCAGCTGGATCAAGGGCTTGATTCAGAAAGCGGTATTTCTGGACACGGCTCGCATTGTCAGGAGGTTCCTCTCTCTGGAGCCCTGACCGCCGGTAGCTTGGACCCTGTTCCCGATACCGGTGGGCTACTATTTTTTTATATTTTTAAATGTTTTTATATATTTTTTATACTAATATTTAAAAATATAATTTATATGTATATAGTGAAATAATAATCTAAAATTACGACCTAATCCGTCCTAGTCATAGTCAGTCTTATAGTATATTAAATAAACAAATTCTAATGACTCACCAACTTTTTTTCGTGGTTCCCGCCAAAGACGCTATGCCAGAAACTAAAAATATCACACAGATAAAAAATCGTTTTGAAACGTGCAAAGGCGCGCGCAGTTTCAGCCTGACTGAATCCGTTTCATATGCTTAGTGATATATTAATTGTTTCTAAAGACATAGTCGGTTTATTTATTTAAATATAGGATTCTACTAGTTTTGTAAATATGGTTGGTGTTAATTTATATTATTGTGGGTTTTTTTAGTTGGATGGTATTCATATAGTTTCAAATGTTAAAATTGAGAAGGCTCAAGGACAGTCGGACAAACTTAAAACGAAATTTTTGAGAAAATTTGTATACGGGTCAAATTGAATTAGCTAGCTAAATTTCGCAGACGTGATGGGTATCGACAACTAATCATGATTAAACAATAAATAAATTAATTAGATGAGTTTTTTTCGGGGTCATCAACCGCAGGTAGTGTAGACACTTGAAATATTAGCATTAAAAATCAGTTTTTGCGGTGCAAACTTCACAGAGATGATGGGTAAGTAGTAGAGCCGTGGTGGCGCAGTAGGGCAGTGTTGGTGCAGTAGAGCAGTGGTGGCGCAGTAGAGCAGTGGAAAACTGGAATCGGCCCCGACTTACGATATGTAGGTCGTGGGTTCGAACCCAGGCCCATTATAGGCTAATTAGGCTATGATTGTAGTCTATAGGCAAAATATGTATGACTAGCTGCGCCCCGCGGTTTCACCCGCATAAGTCTCGATCCCGTGGGAATATCGGGATAAAAAGTCCTATGTCCTTTCCCGGGACTCAAGCTATCTCTATACCAAATTTCAACGTTCTGCATCGTTCTCACATGTATAATTTTTAACATGAATGATGTAACCAAGACTTTGTAACCACATTATTTTGATTTAAAAGAGTGTCCATGGAGTTTCTTGCCCGTTCTTCTCCATAGGTACCTACGCTTTGGAATGGGCAACTAGCTTCATTTTTTCTGACTGACTGACTTCTTGACAATTCAAAAGTGCCTGTAAATGGTTTAATTGAAATAAATGCTTTGAGTTTGAGTTTGAGTTCATCTAAATCGGCTCAGCGGCTTAGGCGTAAAAAGGTAACATACAGACAGACAGAGTTACTTTCGAATTTATAATATTAGTATGGACAAATCAACCAATTCTTATATTCAGCTAATGATGCCTATGAACTGGTAACAACCTAATATTTCTTACATATACTGATTCGTTTGTGTTCCAGCGCTCGTTTGTGTTCCAGCGCAACCATTAGTTAAATTACTATCAACCAGATAGGACATGGCTCTTTTGTATTTTTTTAAAAGCACGTTAAGTCGTTGGTCCCGTCTGTCATTCGTGGATCTTTGACAGTCGTTACGGGTTGTCAGAAGCCCGAAAGTCTGACAACCAGTCTTGCCAAGGGGTTTCTAATTACCCAGTAACTGGGTTGTGGAGGTCAGATAGGCAGTCGCTCCATGTAAAATACTGGTATTCAGCTGCATCCGGTTAGACTGGAAGTCGACCCCAACATACATAGTTGGGAAAAGGCTAGGTAGATGATGACGTGTTATCGCCTTTTTTGACGGTATACAAAAAAAAAAAATGAACGAAATTGGTCGCGAGAAAAACCAGCAGTTTTCTACATTTAAACGAGATAAGCGAACATAAATGTAGGGAACAGCAGATTTTTTTTTGCGACTCCTTATTACATGGGACTTTAGGACACGCGTCATGTTCGTGAACGGGCGCCGTCGGTTGAGACTGGTCATCTCTTAACTGCCAAGGCTTATTTTTAATCTTATTTTTTACATTGTTCTCACATATAGAAGCAACAAGAATAATGTACGCAGGATTTTGTAATATCTTGATTTAAAAGAGTGTCCATGGAGTTTCTTGCCCGTTCTTCTCCATAGAGATCTACGTTTTGGAATGGGCAACTAGCTTCAATTTTCTGACTTACTGACAGACTATTTAATTTTGACAATTTAAAAGTGCCTGTACATGGTTTAATTAAAGTAAATGCTTTGAGTTTAAGTTTAAATATAACTGGAGAAATGTACTGTGTATGTACTGTAGGTACACCTCTAACCCTTCGAAAATATCGTGAGGAAACCGGCATGTCCTAAAACCAAAAAAATCGAAGACACTACCAGTGGCGTGCATTCCATATAGGCATATAAGCAATGCCTACCTCGATATATCAACATAAGCCTGTCAATTACATTTTAGTGTGTGTGCCCCACAATTAAGAAACTCACTAAATTATCATACCTAACAAAAAACAAAATCTTCATACAAACACGCGCGGCAGTAGGCAGTCGCCGGACAGCCTACTCGGCTCCCGTACTATTCGCACATTGTTATTGGTCTTCACTCGTTCAAGTTAATACGACAATATTAAAAATACGTACGTCTCACGCGTAATGCCATGACGTTCGACCTTCGCAATTTATCACCCTTAAGTAGGCATGCCTACTCAAATTACCACACTTTTGACCTCACTTTTTTTTCTGATTAGTTACCGCGTTTGTCTAGACTAGACCCGGCCTAGTGCCTACCTATTCTGAAAACCAATGCACGCCACTGGACACTACCAACCCGCACTGGGCCCGCGTGGTGGATTACGGCCCACTCCCTCTCACAGAGAGGAGGCCTGTGTCCCAGCAGTGGGAACGTTATAGGCTGATTATGTATTCACACCCTGACTATTACTACACCTACTTGTAATTTAAAAAAAAAATTAAAGTCGTTTACTTGTACCATGTTTGTAAATATGTGAGCACCATGTATCTATCAGATAATTAATTTATATGTCATGGTTTTGTTTTTAATTCTTTTACCTATTGTGGTATAGTAATTTTATTTTAGATGCATCGTCCTCACATATTATTATATAATTAATGTACTCATACAAAATATTGTAAAACATTTTAAAAGAGTAACGGTGGAGTTTCTTGCCCACTCTTCTCCATACGAAAACTACCTTTTGGAAGGGGCGACTAGAATCAATTCTATTTTAATGTAATTTTTGACGTTCAAAAGTGCCTTTTATGTGCCTATTTGAAATAAATGCTTCGACTTTGACTTTAGTCAAACTACTTACTGCAATAACTATTTAGTTGCACACAAAGTCATGGTTACTAAGGGATACAATCAAGTGTACAAGTGTCTTAATTAATGATGTTGCTCCATTGATTCGCGTGTTACATAGACTAAGATCTGATTTTATGTGCAGATAGTCCAACACAAAAAATAACGACATCTATTCTATTCTATTTTTAATTATGGCAAGTAAAGCCGATGTCGACTATTCTGCCAATGTAATAACGACATCATTTCTTTTTGCATGGCCTGTCAAAGTTTATTAGGCTGTGGACGCGCTGACAGGTGGCCTACTTAGCACCCATATTAATAAAAGTGCGCACTTTTGCACACCGCCACCCTATTTCAAGTTAAGCAAATATCAACTAACAACTATATAATACATCTGCCAACCCGCACTGGGCTCGCGTGGTGGATTACGGCCCATTCCCTCTCGCTGAGAGGAGGCCTGTGTCCCAGCAGTGGGAACATTATAGGCTGATTATGTAAATATCAATTTTATTTCAATGAATGTTAAGTTGATTTCAGAGTGACTGGCACTATTGAAAAAGTTATAAAACTGTTTGAAGTTGTAGCGCCAACTGAACTTAATTAAAGTTATTTTTCCATTAATTCATATTTGCTTATATTTTTGGCAAATAAACCGCGAACGCAGATTAGAGCCTGCGAAACACCTTGCGAGTAGCGAAGTGAAACGAGCACTAGAATGTTCGTCATGTTCGTGAACAGGCGCCGTCGGTTGAGACTGGTCATCTCTTAACTGCCAAGGCTTATTTTTTTAGTCTTGTATTTTGAATTATTTCTTCATTTGTGTTTATTTTTTATCACATAAGAAGCAACATGAATAATGTAAGTACCTACCCAGGATTTATTAATATCTTGATTTAAAAGAGTGTCCATGGAGTTTCTTGCCCGTTCTTGTCCATAGAGATCTACGTTTTGAAATGGGCAACTAGCTTCAACTTTCTGACTAACTGACCGACTATTTAAGTTTGACGATTCAAAAGTGCCTGTACATGGTTTAATTTAAATAAAAGCTGAGTTTGAGTTCGCAACCGGCCGCACTACGCGCTTACTGCCTCCGCTAGTCACCTGGCGTCTAAGGGACATCCTTACATAAACGCAGTCTCCAGGCTCTAGAAGTCTAGACGCTAAGCAAGCCATGCACCTGTCAGTCCGTACGTAGCCTTATAATGCCTTTGCTCTGTTAAAATAGGGTAGTTTCCTGGGTAAAAAAATAATAATTCTAATTAGTCCGTCAGTTAGATTATCGAAAAATAATGGACCCATATTTTTTCTTTTGTCAATCAAACAAAAAATGACAAAGATAAAGCGCGTCAAAATTTGGGAGTTGGGGGTCGTGACGTCACGCCATGCGAAACTTATTTTTTATTTAATTGTTTTGGGGCTTATTAGCCCCAAAACAATTAAATAAAAAATATAATTAGCACGGCGTGACGTCACGACCCCCCACTCCCAAATTTTGACGCGCTTTATCTTTGTCATTTTTTGTTTGATTGACAAAAGAAAAAATATGGGTCCATTATTTTTCGATAATCTAACTGACGGACTAATTAGAATTTTTTAGGAAACTAGCCTATTAACAACAGCAACGTTTTTTTCGCCTTTTCTGGCTTATTAGTTGAGGAGTTGTGCAGGGGAGTATGTTGCGCCACTTCTTTTTCACAGCGAAAGCGCTAGGAAGTGGTGAAGGGCGGTCGTTTTGGGGGACGGGGGATTGCATTATGTAATTTTGACGTTCTAAAAGTGCTGATTCTCAGGCTAATTTGAATAACTTACTCTTTTTACAATATCAAGCTAACACTAAGATATATTTTTATTATGTACAAGCATGTAATTCGACTCTTCACGTGACCAGAGAGCTGGCCTATTTCTTGGCCAATGAATTAGCATTGCCATACAACGTGGCAATGCTGCCAGCCTTTTGGGCACTGTTCCTGTTGACAGCGATGCGGACGAATTCTTTGATGCCCTATAATGATTGTTTATTTTTTCATATAATTGTACATATTATTATAGTATGTAATAGAATCATAAAATACGTTCCCATCTACAACGCCACTTGTGAATTACGCATCACACTGACGTCACGTGGAATCCTACATTGCGCAAGCATAGTTCGCCGCGCTACTAACATATACAACGTCCCGACATCAATCGTCGGGCAGCAGCTCACCAGACACAACATCCGTCTGGTCGGAGGATCCTCCCTTTTCTATGAAGGATGAGGAACTGTACACCCTGTTCCTCATACCTCTATACTCCAGCTATGATACGATCCTTGTGTTAGATCACTTATTACAATTAGTCCACGTATTACGGATAATTAGTTTATTTCACTGCAACTACACTACAATTCACAACACATTTACTTAACTCAAAAATAACACAGGGATAGATTTACATTTTTTTTTCATAAAAGGGCGCGAACCCACTTACTTGATGAAAACGACTCCGTCTACTGTTTTTTTTTTTTTTTTTTTTGTTTACAATAAGCAAAGGACAAAAATGCTGTGAGCCGACTGAATTATGGAATAATCTTTTCTTTTTCTATTTACAATTAATTTACTGGCCAAAAATAAATACAAATGTACATAAATGTTACCAGCTGAATTAAAGATGGAATACTCTTTTATTTATATATTTACAATAATTTTAATTGTACATAAATGTTGCCAGCTGAATAAACTTTATTTTAACAGTGTTTATAATAGGTACCTAAAGTTACCTATTACAAATCAAGATACTTTTTTTTTAAATAAACCAGATTTATAATCGTTTGGTATTATTTGACACAGGCGTTTTAACACTTGTAGCATTTTAAACACAACGTCAGTATTCTGCCTACACTGCCATCAATCTACAGACGTCGATATCGACTCTTCAAACTTTATCTTTGTCTATTTGAACTCACAGTATTACTTTCAATCAGGCCTCATTAGCGACGACGCTACAACGCAACACATCAAAGGACTGCATGAGCAGCGAATTATGAACTCTTAAACACGAATAAACACAAGAATATTAGCAGCAGGTAAATTGGCCTGACACATGATCATAATCAGTGTTCCCACTGCTGGGAAACAGACCTCCTCTCTGTGAGCCCGTGGGCCGTAAACCACAAAAGTCATTTATTCAAAAGGCTGAGAATCAGCACTTTTCGAACGTCAAAATTACAAAAGACAGTCCCCAAAAACGCCCGCTCTTCACCACTTCCTAGTGCTTTCGCTGGACATAGCTTGGAGAGTAAGCAAACTGAAGTGGCAGTGGGTTGGCCATGTTTGTCGAAGGACTGATGGCCGGTTGGAGCAGACGAGTCCTAGAGTGGAGACCGCGTATCGGCAAGCGTAGTGTGGTCCGCTCTCCAGATAGATGGACCGACGACCTTAAAAAGGTGGCTAGGACAGTCTGGATGAGGAGGGTGGAGGACAGGGCGTTGTGGCGCAGCCTGGGAGAGACATATGTCCAATAGTGAACTACGATCCTTTTTATTTGTACGAGTTTACATCATTCTCACATCACACTATCACACTAATATTAGGTCCTTACATATGAAATTGGCGTTTTTCGTACTGGCCACTTTAATCACGAATTTCTCCTCTTTGGTAAGGAATTCCAAATTCAAATTTGTACAGCTATTTACTCATGTATTTGTGCTTCGATGACCGTCATTCATTTGTTTTTTTTCTTCTGTTTTTTCTGTTTGCGTCACTCATTTTACAAAATGGAAAATTTAAAATATCGCATTATTTACGAGTACGAGTTCCGCCGTGGCACTAGTGCTGCGGAAACGACTCGAAGGGTGAATGATGTGTATGGCGGTCATGTTGCAAAAGAAAACACAGTTCGTTTTTGGTTCCAACGTTTTCGTTCTGGAAATTTCGACCTGCAGAACAAGCCCCGTGGACGGCCTGAGACCCAAGTTGATAATGGAGAATTGAAGGCTATTGTGGAAGCGGACCCATCGCAAACCACGTCCGAGTTAGCTGCAGGCTTCGATGTTAGTGATAAAACTGTTTTAATTCACTTGAAGCAAATTGGGAAGATTAAAAAGCTTGAAAGGTGGGTACCTCACGAATTGACTGAAGCAAACCGGCAAACGCGCGTCGACTGCTGCGTTACATTACTTGAATTGGAATGTCTTAGACATCCTCCGTACTCCCCGGACCTTGCTCCAACAGATTACCATTTTTTTCGCAATTTGGATAACTTTTTGCAAGGGAAAAAATTCAACTCCGATGGGGCAGTCCAAATCGCCTTCAAAGATTTTATTGATTCCCGTCCGACTGGTTTTTTTAGTAAAGGGATCAATGAACTACCTATAAGATGGCAAAAGTGCATTGAAAACAATGGTTCATACTTTGATTAATTAAATATATTATATTAAAAAATATTCGACTTTTTGTTCCTTCCATACAAAACGCCAATTTCATATGTAAGGACCTAATATTATAAAGGCGAAAGTTTGTGAGTGTGTGTATGTGTGTGTGTTTTTATATGTTTGTTACTTCTTCACGCCTAAACCACTGAACCGATTTAGATGAAATTTGGTATAGAGATAGTTTGAGTCCCAGAAAAGGACATAGGATAGTTTTTATCCCGATATTCCCACGGGATCGACATTTAAGCGGGTGAAACCGCGGGGCGCAGCTAGTATAATTATAAATTCAACATTAATGATGTAACTAATATTTTTGTTAAAATATAATTTAAAAAAGAGTGTCCATGGAGTTTCTTGCCCGTTCTTCTCCATAGGTACCTACTACGCTTTGGAATGGGCAACTAGCTTCATCTTTCTGATTGACTGACTTCTTGACAATTCAAAAGTGCCTGTAAATGGTTTAACCGGTCAAGCGGCGCGCGTCGCCCATTGGCGACGAAACAGAGTGAATTTCAACAACTATGATTGTTACCTAATTTTGGTGGAAATTTTTGTTTTTGAATTTTTAATGAATATATGAAGTTAATATGCAAGAAATACGTATCGTTAACTGGATACGTATTTCTTGCATATCAACTTCTTATATATACATTAAAAATTCAAAAATAAAATTTCCACCAAAATTAGGTAACAATCATAGTTGTTGAAATTCACTCAACAATAGAAAATCAATTGTGTCTCATTAGCGGAGCTTGACAGATTAATTGAAATAATTACTTTGAGTTTGAGTTTGATAGGCTGAGTTGGTTGATGGTGACACTTCTATATTTTATTTGATCTTTGAATAAAATTCCTTTGAGTCAATGTTTATTTTTAGGTGACGATCAATTGTTGAATGTTGTTTGGAATTGGTTGCTATGGTTATTTCAGTTATTTGTGTCTTCATGATGTTGCTATGTTGTCTCCATATTAATAAACTGCCCCATGGGTCTCATGGTCGCAAGTGCAACTGCTGAGTCCTGGGTTCGATTCCCGGGTCGTGCAGTGTTACTGGGTTTTCCATTAGGTTTTTTAGTAACTGCCCTGAGTTTTGAAGTTGGCGGTGTGTTACTCCCGTGCCTTGGATTGGTCCTTGGTTGGTATAATATTCCTACTGCTGGGACACAGACCTCCTCTCGATGAGAGAGGGTGGACCTTAATCTACCACGCGGGCCCAGAGCGGGTTGCTACATGTCACATGTATTCGAATTTTCTGTTCGAGGACATGCCAGTTTCCTCACGATGTTTTCCTTCACCGTTTTTGAAAGCGGCGGTGATGAAGTATTTTACACAAACTAAAGCACCTGTCTGAGTTTGAATCTACGACCTACAACTCGTAAGTTGCGGCCGCTGCCACTGGGCCACCACTGCTCTATTAAATGAGTGATCTATCAGAAATTCTTATTCTGCCCTTTTCACAAATTATTTGGAGTCGGCGCAGCGTGTCTTTTTCTTCTTTACTTCGCTATTACTTATTATACACTCAAAAAAAAAAAAACGCATAGTAATACGAGATACTTGATTGAAAAAAAAAAAAACAGTAAAATCAATGGGGAGAAACTATATAGATACAGGCTTTAAAAGTTTTTTGTCGGTACCATTCCCGCCCTTGTCGCGGAATACTGATAATGTTTGGCGCTAGTATGAAGTTACATAGTCGTGACGTCACTTCTATGGCAGTACCGTCTTTGTCTAGCAGTTATTTTGCAACGTTTATCAACTCGGCCTATCGCAGTCCACTGCTGGGCATAGGCCTCTCCCAGACTGCGCCACAGCACCCTGTCCTCCGCCTTCCGCATCCAGTCTACCCCAACCACCTTCTTTAGGTCGTCCGTCCATCTAGCTAGGGGGCGTCCCACACTACGCTTGCCGATACGCGGTCTCCACTCCAGGACTCGCCTGGTCCACCGGCCATCGGTACAACGTTTATAACTTGGTAATTTATAAGTTTTTAGATTTTCTGTAGTATTGTTTGCGCTATTTGCAATCAAATATATTTTTGAGTTTAAAATTTAAAAAATTATCATCATCCCTATTCAAGTCCAAGAAGATATCATTAGATCTAAATTCTTAATGACCCATAAGTCATTTAATCATTTGTTATTTGTTGCATAATATAGCGACAGTAGTCAATGACGCAATACCCCATACAATCTGAAAACTGCGCTTACCATAATTCACCCGCGTATAACGTTGAGCTAACAACTTCAAACAAACAATTCAGTTTATGGACGTTATAAAAACATTCGTGCATCGCATGCACAACATGATATCATCCATTAACATCGTAATTAGTTTAACTGATAAACAGCATGGCAACAGACTCTGAGATGTTTTTTTTAACTGTCTCAGCGTTTCGTAATAAATCTATATCTATACATGTAATGTAAAGTAACACTTGTAGTACATTGTTCACCGAGGGGTGAAAGTGACCGATTACTAACGAGGATATAGCCGAGGTCCTTAATACACACGAGTGAGGAATCGCACTTTCTTCCGAGTGATATATAATATTGTACTCTACCTACGAGGAAAATAAAAGACATTTTTTAAAGTGAAGTTTATACCGGTTGATTTTTTTTACCGGTTCCAAATTTTTACAGGGCGTTCTATCTATGAATATGATCAATTTTCACTATGGGACCAACACTGAAATCACGAAAAAAAATCAGCTGTTTCATAATTAAACAAAAAAAAAAAAAAAACAAAAAAAAAGTTTTAATAAAATTCCAAAAAACCTATAGACCGACCGTTTAACTGAGACATTGCCGGAGATAGCAGCGCGGTGCGGGAGGGGTGTGGTGACGTGATGCGAGAGCTCAGTGATCCGTCAACTTGTGACAACTATTGCCCATCTCGCACCGCGCAGCACATTTTAGTCAAGTAGGTATAGGTAAAAAATCACCTGTATATTAAAATTGTTATAGTCATTAAAAGTCAATGTAATACTTTCGCCAGGGAGATTAATATTATTATTGGTTTGTATGTGGCCAGTATCATTTTGCGCTTGGTGATAAAAACTTTTAGTTAACATAATATAAAATATAGTATCTAGAAGCAACGTAATACACTAATATGACGTAAAATTACGCCAGTGGTGTAACGCCCCATGCCATTCGGAGCGAACCTCTTGCCATTTATACCGGGTTTTGTTCCAAACTCCGGGTTGCCATTGACCTAATAGAAGATCCAAAAGACACTGCTCGCATACAAATTTTTCAGCTAATACATATTATGTACCTACAATCGGGGTGAATAGAGATGCAGGGGTGAATCGGGACGAAACTTTATATTGAATTTAACGGTGAAATAATATAGTTTGTTGTCAATAAGGGCCGTAATCGTTAATTACATTGCATTAAACACATTAGGGTCCTTTTTGGCCACAAAGTATATTATTTTAATGTTAAAATGCCTTTTAAAGTTTTAACCCGATTCACCCCTGCATCCCTATTCACCCCGTTTGGCAGTAATACACTAATATGACGTAAAATTACGCCAAAATTTTAGGGGTTGGGTAGTGGTGTATTGCCCCACGGTATTGGGAGCGAACCTCTTGCCATTTTACCGGGCTTTGTTCCAAACTGCGAGTTGCCACTGACCTAATGGACAAAAAACACTGCTCGCATACAATTTTTTCAGCTAATAAGTACATATTATGTAATCACCTTGCTTGTTCAATGCGGTTAAGGAATTTGAAACACTGTCGATTCAGCTGTTCACGATTTTTTCCTAGCAGCCAATAATAGTATCTTGGATGTAACAGTGGCGTGCATTGCATATAGGCATATAAGCAGTCTACCTCGATATATCAACATAAGCCTGTCAATTACATTTTAGTGTGTGTGCCCCACAATTAAGAAACTCACCAAATTATCATACCTAACAAAGAACAAAATCTTCATACAAACACGCGCGGCAGTAGGCAGTCGCCGGACGGCCTGCTCGGCTCCCGTACTATTCGCACTTTGTCATTGGTCTTTACTCGTTCAAGTTAGTTAATACGACAAAATTAAAAATACGTACGTCTCACGCGTAATACCATGACGTTCGACCTTCGCAATTTATCACTTTTAAGTAGGCATGCCTACTCAAATAACCACACTTTTGACCTCACTTTTTTTTTTCTGATTAGTGACCGCGTTTACCTAGACTAGACCCAGCCTAGTGCCTACCTATTCTGAAAACTAATGCACGCCACTGGGATGTAATTATAAATACACATACTCAAAGTACGTTAAACCGTTGGTTCCGACTGTCATTCGTAGCTCTTTGACGGTCGTTACGGGTAATCAACCCAAAAGTCTGACAACCAGTCTTACTAAAGGATATTGCGTTACCCAGTAACTCGGTTGTGGAGGTCAGATAGGCAGTCGCTTCTTGTAGAATACTGGTATTTAGCTGTAGCGGTATCTACAACGCCACATGCGAACAACGCGTCATACTGACGTCACGCAAATCCTGCATCGCGCTAGCAGAGTTTACCTCGCAACTAGCATAGATACAACAGCCCGACATGAATCATCGGGCAGTTGCCCGCTAGACACAACACCCGTCTGGTCGGAGGATCCTCCCTTTTCTATAGAGTATGAGTGAGCTTTACACCCTATTCCTCATACCTCTGAAAAGTAATAAGTATAAGGAACAGGAACAGGAAATAAGGTATGAGGAACAGGGTGTAAAGCTCACTCATAGTCTATGGAAAAGGGAGGATCCTCCGACCAGACGGGTGTTGTGTCTGGCGGGCAACTGCCCGATGATTCATGTCGGGCTGTTGTATTTATGCTAGTTGCGCGGTAAACTCTGCTTGCGCGATGCAGGATTTGCGTGACGTCAGTATGACGCGTTGTTCGCATGTGGCGTTGTAGATACCGCTACACAGCTGCATCCGGTAAGACTAGAAGCTGACTTCTTTATTGAGGATGATATTCTCGTAACATGTACTGTATCTATGTCTATTACCTGTTTAGTATAATATTATTCTATTAATCACATTTAAATTAAATTATTTTTCTTTGAGTAGGTACAGACGCCAGCACACCAAGCTACCCTAAAATGTCAAATTTTCCCAATCAACTTTGAACCTTATGCTTTAGTAGATAAAGTTGAAAATCTATTAAAGAAATTTGACAGATTGTAGTAGCTTAATGTGCTGGCGTCTGTACGTTGTGCCGGTACAGTGTTATAATAATTGTGTGCTGACCGGACGACGTCATTACGTCAGCGCCGGCTGTCGCTGAAAACCAGCGCTGGGGCTCTGTCTTGCATAGGGTCGCAGCATTATGCTGAGCGATAGCCGTTTTGCGTGGATGTGACGCATGTTTCCCTTACCTTCTTTTTTTTGTTTATGTTCTTTTTTGCGTCATGTTCACCGCAAATAAACGTATTTTCTTTCTTTCTTTCTTTCTAACATAGAAAAAGGCTCGACAGGTTGATTGAAGAAGTCTAAAGAAGCGAATTTCTCACTCCTCGGGCCATCACTTGTTTGTGAAAAAATTAAAATACAATATAAGCTTGAATAATATTTATTTTATTACAGTATGGTATTGTCCGTTTTTATCACAGAATTTTCACTATTTTTACATTTTTTTTGTTGCACCGAACAGAAATGGCAGCAGTTATAGAAAATGACAAAAAATATTGCTAATTGTCACAAACATTTTTTTTTTAATACAGCGTGTATCAAAAATGTTTAGTCATAGTAACTGAACAACTTCATGGAACCAACATCGTAATTTTGAACAAATAATCATCGGTAATAATCGGTTGACGGCATCGCGTCAACGCCGGCTGTCGCTTAAAAGCAGATCTGGAGCTCTGTCTAGCGTAGGGTCTTTGCATTTATGCTCAGCGATGGCCGTTTTGCGTGGATGTGACGCATATTTTCCCCCAATTAGTTATATTTTTTTGTGTTGTTTCTGTGCGTCATGTTTACCGCAAATTAATGTATCATCTATCTTTCTTACTTCTTATACAAAACTTCAAAACCTCGACCCAAATATAAGGGACAGCTGATATTCTTTTCGCGATTACGATGTTGTTCCCATGGAAAAAGTTGTTCAGTTTGATGGTTTGTACCACACCGTTAAAAATGAGTACACCTTTCTGATACACGGTGTATAATATTGCGAGAAAATTATTGCTAATTATTTTTAAGTCACTTAATTATTGTTATTTTTCGTATTAATAAATTTTTGCTTTTTGGGTTGACACCAATAATGATTTTTTTACTTTTTACCAACAAGTTTCAATTTTTAATTTTTTTTTAAAAGCTTGTTTAAGAAATTTTGTAAATGATAATTAGATTTAATTAAAGAAAATAATACTTTTGATTCATTTCATTTTTAATAGAGATTCTCTGAGAGATTCTTGATATTTGTAAATATTTCAGCATCCATGATTTACGATATCTTAGTGTAGAACTGAGTGCAATAATCTTTCAAAGTGACTTGAAAATCAATCAACAAAAAAAATTACTTATAAGAATAATAATAATTACATATTTTATACTTTAAATAATATTATTTACACTTAATTTATAGTAAAACTTAAGTTCACAATAACTTACTTTTACTATATGTATATATAATAGGTATGAACCTATGAAGGCGTCTTAGCTATAAATTTAGTCTGAATAATAATAAATATAATTTTATAAAAAAAATATTAATCATTCAAAATTTGTTTATTATTATTATTACTGGCCATGGAGAAAAAAGAAATGGCTATTATCTTACATATTAGTTTAAAAAAACAGATTTGAATTGTTTTCATCTGAATTAAATAATTATTTCCAGTCGATAATTATGTCAGACTAACTTTAAACTCTAAGACTTACCCAAAACACGACAAATGTAACCTAAAATAGATTTAACAATGGTAACTATCACATTTAAATTAATTAGGCAAGAATGTATGTACAAAAATAATTATAAATTAAATTAAGTAATTATAAATTTTTCGAAATAATTATATTTATATAATAGTTTATGCCAGGAAAAATAATCACAAATTATTTTTATTGTAAAAAAGAAAGCGCATCGCAAAGACAAATATCATTATTAAATTTAATTTAAAACAACAATATAATTTAGTCTAATTTGTCTGACATGACAAAAAATATTATAAAAATCACAAATCAAGATTTGAAAAAAAATATGCCCTGATTCTGTTTGCATTGTAAAAATCAAACAAATAATAAATAAAAAAAACAAATTTGTTTCACACAGTTGCAAATCAAAAATACAATACATATTCTTTGTACTTCGCATTTAAGTAAGAATAAATAGCTTTTTAAATAATATTTAATATCTTGTATTGAGCAACAAAAAAGGGAAAATTCAAATCAAATAGTCCTAAAAGTTTATTAAGACGAGTCCTAATAAATGCCAATTTTTAGTACTTTTTCTAAGACTTAAAAGTCTTTACGATTCTTTTCATCCCTAGGGCAAAACGCATATTATTATTCATTTGTATTTCATTTCAATTCAGTCCTATTTTTTTATCCTCCCCGCTAATGCTTTTACATAAAAATTTATGATTTCTGTCTCTGATGACAGAACGAGACAGCTACTTCTGTCGCTTTCATTACTAAAAACAAACGTCAAATGCCTGTCAAAAGTGCCACCTTTTACCCTCAATTTCGGAAAGCCTTACCAATTTAATTAACTGCCAAATCTCTTTTATTAACTTTTTATGAATTTGTTGTATTTTTTTCAACCAATCACAACACCCAACTCGGAGATTTGACAGCCGACATCTGACCAATCGCAAGAGGTGGCCCGGTGGTAACGGCCGCGACTTACGAGTTAGGTCGTAGGTGCGAACCCTGACAGGAGCTTTACTTTGTGTAAATTATTTCATCACCACTGCTCTCAAAACGGTGAAGAAAAAAAATCGTGAGGAAACAATGTTCTAGAACCAAAAATTCAAAGACGGTGACATCTACTAACCCGCACTGAGCCCGCGTGGTGGACGGCTCATTCTCTCTCACAGAAGTGAGGCCTGTGTCCCAGCAGTGGGAACATTATAGACTGAATATTATTTTAACTGACCAAGCATTCCTCCGACGAAAAATAGGACCCACAAATATCATTTTGAGATCATACGAAACCATTTCCAAAAACCTTCGAATGCTACCAACTATCCCAGTCTTGGCGCAGGGTCTTAAACCCAATTTTGTACATTTTTTTTGGCTAAAAGCTACATACAAGATTGCATGCTCAAACAACGTTCCTATCCGTGCTGACCTCGCGTCTTCTGGCTGAAGCTCTAGTTGAAGCTCTAATAGATGCCCTGATGGATGCTCTAGAGCCGATGGCACTTGGAACTGCTCTGACAAACTCTTGGGGCTCGCTGGTGGCGGTGACTGATGCTCTTTTGGTGTATCTGCCTGGCTGGTCGCCTTCCTCTACGTCTACTTTTTTCCTGTAAGAAGAAACGTGTTTGGGTTAGATAAACATAACCTAACGGCTGTCTAACTAGAAGGACAGAAAACTTACTGAAAGTATGTAGATCACGTTAATGAAAGAAACATCAATTTTTGATAAAATCGCGGGCATACAAACACACATACATACGGGTCGAATACAGAACCCTCTTGTTTTGAAGTCGGTTGAAAAAGGAACAATGGAAAAGGGCGGAGGCTCATGGCTTGGGATAAGGAAGGCTTTGGATGTACTATGTACAGGCCTAACTCTTCGGGGACTAAATGCTATTATGTGTTCTGTGTCTAACAACGTTACTTTGTCAATCCCTTCTTTGGAACATCTTATTAAATAAAACATTCTGTCCTTACCTGGGGAAACAAGGATTGTCCCAGAACCTCTGGTCCTTTCCGAAGTTCTCTCCATCCTGAAGAGTTTGAGGCATGTCAGTGTCCATTGTTTCTGGCAGGAAGAGGCACAGTAGACCTCCAGCTACTCCCAGCGCGCCCAGGATTAGGAGTGGCAGATCTTGGGACACATTAGCCTGGAAGATGAAAAAACTCATTTTTTAAATGTTGCATTTTGATGTGGTGGAAGCGGTAGGTGGAGATTGCCGTATTAACACCTCTTTTTTTTTTCTTTTTTTTATTGCTGAATGGGCACGATCTTGACCTCGATCACGCCTGATGGAAAGCGATGGATGAGGTCCGTTTTGCTACCATCTTCCATGAACTATTCAAATTCACTTACCAAATAAACAACAAACGGAGCTACAATGGAAGCGACATATCCCATGATATGTATCAGCGCAACCCCCTGAGCTCTGACCACGGTGGGTAGCAGTTCTGCAGCGTACTGGAGGCCGATGTTGTAGGATATGTTGACGGCAAAGCGGCCGAGGATGGCTAGAGAGGCTGAGGGGCCACCTGGAGAGAAAGAAATGAAGGTGTTAGAGAATATTATACAGGTGAATAGACAAAAGACCATACAAATGGCTCGGATGTCGAGTTTGACAACCCAAAAAAAAATTGAAAAGTTTCATCAAAATTCACGAACGTGAAATCAATTTATACAGGTTGTGCCAGAAAGGCGTGGTCAAATTTAAGGGTGAGGAGCATTTTTGATTATAAATATTTCGTGATTACGATATTAGTCCCATACAAAAAATTGTTCAGTTTGATGGTGTGTACTACCTACACCCTTAAATTCGACCTCACCTTTCTGGTACAGTCTGTATAAATAAATATATCGGAATTACATTGTGAAGGTTTTTATATTTTTTATTAGACATTAACCTATCACAGCATTATCCTACTTCTGGCCAAATGCCTCTCTATTCGACATATAAACACACACACACACACCCTCACAAACTTTCGCCTTTATATTATTAGTGTGATTATTGTGTGTTATGATAGAATAAAAAGATTTGCGCAAGATTATTATGATGAAAAAAGAATGAAAACCAAAAGAAAGTATGAATCACTTACCAACAGGAACAGCGGTAGCTAAAAGACTGAATATACCGCTGATGACCATGGATCCGCAAGCCAGCCATCTACGACCCCATCTGAAAATAGACAACAAATACTATTTTATTACCTCGAAACCATTGACAATTACCTACTTGATTACGTTCGGCGCACCCTTTTTTTTGTGGATGGGATATCATCAAACGACTCCTCCCGCTCTGGGTGGAGCGGAAGGGAGTGTCAGACTTTTACTGACTAAAACCCACCCGTGTTCCTACCTTAGCCCTTTATGTTCCGGGGCAGTGGTAACCCTTTCGGACAATCCCGCTGACCCGGCAGGCTTCGGCCCTGACGGGCCCCTTCCCTTATGCTGACATCTCTTTGAGGCGCGCGTGGAACACATACGCGTCGTCCGGCACGGGCCTGGTCCTGATCGGACGGTGAGTTTTCGGCGCACCCTGAGCTGTCAGCCCCAACACCAGCTGGTTTGAAGCATTCTAATACAGCTTGTGGGGACACAAGAGTTCATTTCCGGCTTGTAGACAAAATGTGAGACCGTATTTTTACACATGTAGCAAACCTTCTTTTAACCCACCTACGCCACCTATCATATAAGAGAGACATTACAACATACCTACTCGACACTAGATGGCGCTGTCGTGTTACGTCACTTTTCTGAATCGCGCTGTTAAGAGTCTCCGAGGGTTAATGACCTCCGCTAGTAAGGGCAGGTGGGGTAAGTGAAACAACGAGGTAAGTGATACACCCAACCCAATACAATAAACGTTGTTGACGGGTTAGACGTTTCACTTACCTCGTTGTATACAGTTTATTGAATAGGGCTGGGTGTTTCACTTACCTCGTTGTTTCACTAATCCCACCTAACTTTACCCTACACCTACCCTTACTCTTACCCTACCCTTACCCTACACCTGACCTTAGAGCTAAAGTATAGGTATAGTTTAGTTCTAATAGTGATCGGTCGATAAAACAGGATCAACGTAGAGATTTCAATGTTCTAGCACAGATGTCGCTACGATTATTCTATAAGGATTTATAAAAAAAAGAAATCTGACATCTCTGAAACTTCAAAACACGAGTAGAATGTGCTTAATCTTTTCCTGGTGTCAAGCAATTTAATAGTGTTCACGAAGATTTTTCTATCTAAGTAACATATTAAAACTATAGATTTTATGTTCCAATAGTTATTTCTAGCTAAAACGTGCAGGTAATTGAATGGATTATTCCACTTTGCCCCACCGGCAAAAAAAAAAAAATTGCAGCGGAATCTGCCCCACTATTTCGATTTAGTGAGGCAGATTCCACTGCAAAATTTTAGGCATTCCACTTTGCCCCACCAGTGGGGCGGCTGGTGGGGCAAAGTGGAATAATCCAATTGAATTATATGGTGGTAGAAATCCTAAGTTCAAAAAGTACTGAGTGGGGAAAGTGAAACAGTGATGGCCGGGGTAAGAGAAACATATGACCCAGTAACTGGGTTGTGGGGGTCAGATAGGCAGTCGCTCCATGTAAAATACTGGTTAACTGCATCCAGTTAGACTGGAAGCCGATCCTAACATAGTTGGAAAAGGCTAGACAAATTGATTGAATCACCTTATTATCTGAAGTCGGTTACAACGAAAATATCTTAGCGATAAGACCGCCCATTATGTCACCCATTGTAAAGTTTCTATATTTATGTCTGTAATTTATATGTTGTACATAATAAAGAGTATTCTATTTTATTCTATGACATACCTATCCAAAACAGCAGTCAAAAACGTATCAGCAGGCAACTCCGTAGCAGAAGCAATAGTGAACGTCAAGAATATATCCAGTCCCAAAGACCCAACGTTCCTGACGTGACCATCGAAGACTAGAGATATGGCCATCCAGATGACGATGAGCAGGATAGCGTTACGTCTCAACCTGGGGGTCTTGAACAGGTCCAACACGGAGTAGGTTCTGCATTCCGCTTCAGATTCTTTGATGGTTTTTAGGGACGATTCCTGGAATTAAAAAAACTTTGTATAAGTAATTGCTTAATTTTCTTTGAAAAATAAATCTTGCTAAAAACTGTATATTCTGCAAGGTAGGAGCAAGGAAGAGGTGTGTAGCGGTATCAACAACGCCACATGCCAACAACGCGTCACACTGACGTCACGCAAATCCTGCATCTCGCAAGCAGAGTTTACCGCGCAACTAGCATAGATACAACGGCCCGACATGAATCATCGGGCCGGCCAGACACAACACCCGTCTGGTCGGAGGATCCTCCCTTTTCTATAGAGTATGAGTGAACTTTACACACTTTTACTATGGGACGAAACATGAAATCGCGAAAAAAATCAGCTCTTCCCTACATTTTGACGAGTTATGTGAACACAAATACAAGGAACAGCTGATTTTTTTCACGATTTTAGGTTTAGTCCTATAGTAAAAGTTGTTCATAATGACGAGTACAATGACCCCTTAAAAGGATGCCCATAAATTCAATTTCACCCTGTATACAACGGCGCGACATGAATCATTGGGCAGTTGCCCGCCAGACACAACACCCGTCTGGTCGGAGGATCCTCCCTTTACTAAGGAGGTTGAGTGAACTTTACACCCTATTCCTCATACCTCTATTTAAGTAGACCGTAACATAGGAATGCCAATTTTGTTATAAACAGCGATGGAGAAAATAAACTTACCGTGAAATCACTGAGTACTTTATCGGGGATTTTAGTCTTGTTGATTCTTTCAAACTTCTTCATGATTGTTAAGGCTTTATCAATCTTTCCTTGTGACACCAACCACCTAAAAAACGCAATATCAATTTACCTACTTATTCAGTCGTGTTGTGTGTTTAATGAGAATCCTTAAGAGGAAATGCGGTCTTTTGATAAAGCCTAAGTAAAAATTCATAATTCGAGGTTTGGCTCTCGCCTATTTCCTCCTCCAATATTGGACCAATTTAATATTAGATATTTCATAAACTAAATATTGTGTCCCTATGTTTTTCTTTTTTCGTTAATAGCTGTCAAATTTGTACACTAGGCCTTTGTTGACAGCGGCAATTTTGAGCATTTTTTGAGGGTTCTAGTGCTTATAAAAATAATGTATCATCAAAAAGGAAAACATAGAGACATACAAGTAGTTAATATTTATTATTCTGTAAAAAAATCATTGCTTTTTAGTCATTAACCAGAAAGAAAACAGGCGAGAGCGTTTCTATAGAGAAAAGACCACCCGCTTTTCCTCTTAATGAAAATCCTTTATCTGATAAAAAATGTATCATAGTTTGACCGACTAAAATTAGACGGTGGACAATCTAAGCGTTAGCACATGAAGATGTCTCCATATGTTATGGTCTAGGATCTAGGGTGGAATCATTAAATCAATCAATGTCATAATGTATGGAGGTGTCTATAGTCTTTGGGAATTAGAGGAATGACAGCCCTTAAGTACCTACTTCTTTTTCTTTCTTAATTTTTAAGAGAGAGAGAGAGGGAAATACACAAGAGAATCAGCACGGTATATTTTTAAATACGACCCTTCAAACTCAAAATCAAAGCATTAATCATTTTAATCCAAGCAATTACAGGAACCCAGACAGGCGCTTTACTTTGTGTAAATTATTTCATCACTACTGCTCTCAAAACAGTGAAGGAAAACATCGTGATAAACCTTCCTGTTCTTGAACCAAAAATTCGAAGACATGTGACATCTACCAACCCGCACTGGGCCCGCGTGGTGGATTACGGCCCACTTCCTCTCACCGAGAGGAGGCCTGTGTTCCAGCTATGGGAACATTACAGGCTGATTATGTAATTACAGGCTGTTTTGAATCGTCACGGGACCAGATTTCTCATGAATCACGTGAAAACATTTGTAAACTATAAGATATTATATCTTGCCACTATTAATAGCTCTAATATGATCAGTTGTGACCTTACCTAGCGCTCTCAGGAACCAACCACGGCGTTAAAATAGCCAATGCAAACGGAAGACTTGTGCCCAACGCAAACATTCGCCAATCATCAGCCCACAACGCAATCCAGGGTAATAGTGACGCAGCCAGGGTGAAGAACAGCGCGATTGACATGTTGGCGACAAATGTACGCCATTTTGGTCCAACGTATTCTAGCACTGAAATTAATAAGACAACTGTTAGTAATATCTTTGATAATGCTAAATAACTAGACTTGTGGGATTTCTACGGGATAATTGCGTAACAAACTGTAGCGGTATCAACAACGCCACATGCGAACAACGCGTCATACCGACGTCACGCAAATCCTGCATCTCGCAAGCAGAGTTTACCGCGCAACTAGCATAGATACAACAGCCCGACATGAATCATCGGGCAGTTGCCCGCCAGACACAACACCCGTCTGGTCGGAGGATCCTCCCTTTTCTATAGAGTATGAGTGAACTTTACACCCTGTTCCTCATACCTCTATACAAACTATCAGTAGGAATGGCTTTCATTTTGACAGTTCAACAACGTTCATTGCGTTATCTACGTTGTCGAGCAGACAAATTTTTGAACATATGAAGCAATGGATTAGCAATATCCTTCAAAATTATTTAGGTTGAGATTGATAGTGTGTTACGCAATGATCGAGGGTGCTGGTTTGATTATTACTATTTTTATCCCTGATAAAAAGGTGTGTGCCGTAGGTAAACTCTTTTCTTTAAAAAATCATTTTTACCAATTAAAAGATTCCAAGATACGGTGAGTTGTATCAGTTGTATGTGTGTACCTAAGGTCTAGCGTTTCTAAAGCCAAAAATGTAAACAACAATGGCCGCTCGAAATTTTAAGAAGAACATATTTTATAAGTAACTAGCTGCGCCCCGCGGTTTCACCCGCATAAGTTTCGATCCCGTGGGAATATCGGGATAAAAACTATCCTATGTCCTTTCCCGGAACTCAAACTATCTCTATATAATACCAAATTTCGTCTAAATCGGTTAAGTAGTTTAGGCGTGAAAAGGTAACATACAGACAGACAGACAGATAGAGTTACTTTCGAATTTATAATATTAGGTCCTTACATATGAAATTGGCGTTTTTCGTACTGGCCACTTTAATCACGAATTTCTCCTCTTTGGTAAGGAATTCCAAATTCAAATTTGTACAGCTATTTACTCATGTATTTGTGCTTCGATGACCGTCATTCATTTGTTTTTTTTCTTCTGTTTTTTCTGTTTGCGTCACTCATTTTACAAAATGGAAAATTTAAAATATCGCATTATTTACGAGTACGAGTTCCGCCGTGGCACTAGTGCTGCGGAAACGACTCGAAGGGTGAATGATGTGTATGGCGGTCATGTTGCAAAAGAAAACACAGTTCGTTTTTGGTTCCAACGTTTTCGTTCTGGAAATTTCGACCTGCAGAACAAGCCCCGTGGACGGCCTGAGACCCAAGTTGATAATGGAGAATTGAAGGCTATTGTGGAAGCGGACCCATCGCAAACCACGTCCGAGTTAGCTGCAGGCTTCGATGTTAGTGATAAAACTGTTTTAATTCACTTGAAGCAAATTGGGAAGATTAAAAAGCTTGAAAGGTGGGTACCTCACGAATTGACTGAAGCAAACCGGCAAACGCGCGTCGACTGCTGCGTTACATTACTGAACCGGCACAACAATGAAGGTATTTTAAACCGAATCATTACCTGTGATGAAAAATGGATTCTTTACGATAATCGGAAGCGCTCAGCGCAATGGTTGGATCCTGGCCAGCCAGCCAAATCCTGCCCCAAGCGAAAATTAACCCCAAAAAAGTTACTTGTAAGCGTTTGGTGGACTAGTGCCGGTATTGTTCATTACAGTTTTCTCAAATCTGGCCAGACTATTACAGCTGATGTCTATTGTCAGCAATTACAAACCATGATGGAAAAGCTAGCGGCTAAACAACCAAGGCTGGTCAATCGCTCCACGCCACTGCTGCTTCACGACAACGCCAGACCACACACTGCGCAACAGACGGCTACCAAATTAGAAGAGCTTGAATTGGAATGTCTTAGACATCCTCCGTACTCCCCGGACCTTGCTCCAACAGATTACCATTTTTTTCGCAATTTGGATAACTTTTTGCAAGGGAAAAAATTCAACTCCGATGGGGCAGTCCAAATCGCCTTCAAAGATTTTATTGATTCCCGTCCGACTGGTTTTTTTAGTAAAGGGATCAATGAACTACCTATAAGATGGCAAAAGTGCATTGAAAACAATGGTTCATACTTTGATTAATTAAATATATTATATTAAAAAATATTCGACTTTTTGTTCCTTCCATACAAAACGCCAATTTCATATGTAAGGACCTAATATTAGTAAGTATGTATCCATGTATGGATGTTCTTGTAAGTATATCGATTTTATTCAATTTCGAGCGGCCATTTTTGTTTACATCTTTGGCAAATTTAAAAACGCTGGACCTTACGTAAAGATTGTCATAGATATATATTATTTTATAGTTCTGCTGTGCCTGTAAGCAATTAAGTAGCAATATGTCTTGTTTTGAGTGAGTTGCCGTGAGTTTGTAGTTACGAAAACAAGTTGATAGTCAGTGTGGTATAATTTATTGTTATGAATCTAGGGTGTTGATTTTCATGTCTGCATAATTATTAATAATTTAAAGTCGCTTTTCGTGTCCATTTGTGTGCGTTTTTTTTAACTACACAACGTTTTTTGACGCGGTTTTCACCATCACTTACAGAATTTGTTCCGAAAGGTTTATGCGTATAATACATTAATATGAAACTGAATAATAGTAATCTCAATGTTTTGTCTCCAAATTCTGTAAAATATTAAAACATAGAATAATGAATTACCTAACATACATAAAGAAAAAAAACACATTAACATAAAGAAAAAAAAATACATTCACATTTTTTAAGACATTTCTCATATTATTTATGGCTTGCGCAGACGACAGACTTTTGTCCGCGGAGAAATTGTCCGCAAAGATAGAATGTATGGAAATCCCAGCAGTCTACTTGTCCTTCTGTCGCCTGCGCAGGCCTTTAACGAGAGATTGGCTGATATCTGTAGTTTTATAATGAATTGGTATCGTTGCGAGTCCAGGAGTGGAGACCGCGTACGGCAAGGGTAACGCGAGCCCCCAGCTAGATGGACCGACGACCTTGTGACAGGGTCTTGTGGCGCAGAATTGAGGAGGCCTATGTCCAACAGTGGACTGCGATAGGTTAAGTTGATTAATATTGTTACTTACCAAGGATGTACATCATAGTGAAACAGTTGTCGAAAGCCAGTCCAACGAAGAACCGGCAGAGAGCGAAGGTCAGGAAACTGTCGCAGAACGACGTGCCCACACCAGCTATGAATCCTAGGAGATTGGTGCCTGAAAGATAAAGATTTTAACCGTTTAGTATTTAGCTTTTAATTGTGACTTCACTCCTATATAGCTATTCAAAACCTTACGACAGGCTATCGTATCGAAAACGACACATTTCCTTGCCCTCGACTTGCCCCCGACAGCAAATAGCTGTTGGAAGAATAGCGGGCGTCTATTTGATTTAAACTGACAAAATTTTCGGTTTTTGGACTTATGGACAGCGTTGAGAAGACTCCTACGATAACATTAATTGATGTTCGATACGATACGGAAGCGTATCGAGTGGTTGTGAATAGCTATGCTGTGGTCTATCCAACAGGAACTGCGAATTCCCGTTCGGTCACTGCCAACATTGAATGATTAATGAAAATGACAGCTCGAAAAGGTGACATGCGCCCGCTATGAGGGAAGGAAATGATTAATCGCACTGATTACCACGCCTGCTCAAGATGAGTTGGCGTTTTAGACTTTATATTAACCGGTCAAGCGGCGCGGTTCGCCGATCGGCGACGAAACAATAGAAAATCAATTGTGTCTCATTAGCGGAGCTTGACAGATTAATTTTAAGTCGAGGTTTCGACACGATGTTTTCTTTCAAGTCAAAGTCAAATCATTTATTTGAAATAGGCACATAAAAGGCACTTTTCAACGTCAAAAATTACAAAAATAGAATTGATTCTAGTCGCCCGTTCCAAAAGGTAGTTTCGTATGGAGAGGAATGGGAGATACTCCACCGTTACTCTTTTAAAATGTTTTACAAGATTTCGTATAGGTACATCTCTGAGACGGCTGGACCGATTTCGACGGGACTTTCACTGGCAGATAGCTGATGTAATAAGGAGTAACTTAGACTACTTTAATTTTAGAAAAAAAAATGGGTCTCACGAAAAAAATCCACGCGGATGAAGTCGCGGGTAACAGCCAGTTCATCATATAATTATACACTAATTCGAAATTTCCATACACTATACTTTTCACCATCAAATTGTTTGATGTTCCTTTAAGATCATAAGTCCATTTTTAAACATTCGCACTAAGATTAATGTGAAAACGATGCATCTAGTTTAAAATTACTCTGCTACAAAAGGTAAAACGAAATGACAAGTAAATAAATTATGTGATACTCGTATATACATGGTGCTCACATATTTACAAATATTGTAAAAGTAGATGATTTTCCTAGAATTTTAACAAGTGATCGATTTTGGTGGTATCCCAGATAAGGAAATCGCTGATTGAAAATTAACTTCATCGAAGCAGTTCATAAGTGACAATTTTCATCAGATGCCCGCTTGTTTCTCCTCCAAAAAAACCTTGGATCCTGTTAAAAATTAAGAAGCAAATTGAACCCTATAACTTACCAACTAAAGCAGGTATTCTTCCGTACTTATCAGCAATCCAGCCGAAGACCAGACCACCGACAATAGCTCCGCAGAAGAAGATGGCCTGCGCAGTTGCCGCTAAGTTGTCTTTCTCACACACCCAATCCAACTGAAAAAAAAGCAAGGAGTTTAGAAATAAAAAAAAAACACTACAAAGTGAAAAATAACTTTAATTTCGGAAGTCGGTGTCGTTGGTTCCGCATTTTCGTTTTTTGACACCGACTTCCGAAATTAAAGTTATTTTTCACTTTGTAGTGTTTTTTTTTTGAAGTCGGTTGTTTTTTTTTTGTAAAAAAGTTTTTATTTTTCACTTTTTAGTTGTACCTACCGCTACCCCACACCAATTCAATTAACACTAGTGCATTGAAGAATTCAAGAAACGACTCGAAGAATCATCAAAATTCCCATAGAAATGCCAGAGATGCAGTACATTTATGCATATAACTTCGTACATAAGAATAATTACCTACTGTATAATATACTAAAACCTTCCTGAAAGTATGTAGATCATACTAATGAAAGAATTATCAAAATCGGTTCAGTAGTTTTTGAGATAATCGCGGACATACAAACATACATACATACATAATTACATACATACATACATACGGGTCGAATACAGAACCTCCTTTTTTAAAGTCGGTTAAATACATTACAGTCAGAAAACTTTTTTATTTTTTTTATTTGAAATGGGCTTGCTCTTGACTCTAGCCTAGGTCAAAGGTGACAGAGACAAAGTCGACGATGGAGCGAGCTTACCCAGAAGAAGCCTGTTCACTCTCACTTTGAAGAGATTCGGGTTGTATGCGCTCGGAAAAACAGCCGCAGGTAGAGAGTTCCACTCTTTTGCTGTGCGCATTATAAAGGACATTTGCAAACGCTTAGTGCGAATTGGTGGAATAGCAACCAGGTAGGGATGGTAACTTGCAGTAAAACTAAAAAAAAAAAAAACAGTAGGGTCCGTGGCTAAATAATAACAGCCGCACAAGTCGTTTGATCAGGTTAAGCTACGCTTGCCGCGGTTGGTCTATGGATGCGTGACCATCTTTAAATACCGAGACCCCTCCGTGCCTCGGAAAGCACGTTAATCCGTTGGTCCTGGCTTTTATTCGTGGATTTTTGACAGTCGTTACGGGTCGTCAGAAGCCCGAAAGTCTAACAACCAGTCTTACCAAGGGGTGTCGTATTACCCAGTAACTGAGTTGCGGAGGTCAGGTAGGCAGTCGCTCCATGTAAAATACTGGTATTCAGCTGGATCCGGTTAGACTGGAAGCCGACCCCAACTTAGTTGGGAAAAGGCTCGTAGGTTCGAATCCAGGCAGGCGCTTTACTTTGTGTAAATAATTTCGTAACCAAAGCTCTTAAAACGGTAAAGGAAACCGGAATGTCCTAGAACTAGAAATCCGATGTGACATCTACCAACCCGTAGTGGGCCCACGTGATGGATTACGGCCCACTCCCTCTCACAGAGTGGACGCCTCTGTCCCAGCAGTGGGAACATTATAGGCTGATTATGCTATATTTTTAATTAGTCTGTTTCTCCTTTACAAAGGTCGTCAGTCTACCGAGCAGGCGTTACATTGCTATGCTTGCAAATGAGTAAGTATAAAATTCTAAAAGATTTTAAATTAAAAAAAATTATGTCTCCGAATTCAGTCGTAGAAAAAATAAGAAACAGTATTGATCTGTAACAAAATTGAAGTACGTCGTCTTTGCAAACTTAGATGGAGGAGTCAATGGACTATAATTTAGCTTTTTGTCAAAAAACCACAATCGTCGAAACTTAAATTTTTCGTATAGCAGTAAAACTCCGTTAAAACACATTTAAAACCGCGCCAACATCCAACGTCAGGCGCAAGATACACCCAATTTAATTTATATTGCCAAAAGTTAAAAAGGACCACAAAAACAGGAGGAGCATTGGTAACGGCCGCGACTTACGAGTTGTAGGTCGCAGGTTCGAACCCTGTCAGGCGCTTTACTTTGTGAAACTTATTTCAACACCACTGCTCTCAAAACGGTGAAGGAAAACATCGTGAAGAAACCGGCATAATCCTAGAACCAAAAAAAAATTTCGAAGACATGTGACTTCTACCAACCCGCATTGGGTCCGCGTGGTGGAATATGGCCGACACCGTCTCATAGAGAGGAGGCGTGCATTACATATTAGGCATATAAGCAGTGCCTATCTCGATATATCAACATAAGCCTGTCAATTACATTTTAGCGTGTGCTCCACAATTAAGAAACTCAATAAATTATCATACCTAACAAAAAACAAAATCTTCATACAAACACGCGCGGCAGTAGGCAGTCGCCGGACGGCCTACTCGGCTCCCGTACATACGCACATTGTCATTGGTCTTTACTCGTTCAAGTTAATACGACAAAATTAAAAATACGTATGTCTCACGCGTGATACCATGACGTTCGACCTTCGCAATTTATCACCCTTAATTCAGGCATGCCTACTCAAATAACCACACTTTTGATTCGACCTCACTTTTTTTCTGATTAGTGACCGCGTTTGTCTAGACTAGACCCGGCCTAGTGCCTACCTATTCTGAAAACCAATGCACGCCACTGCAACCGGCACTGGGGCCGCGTGACTCGACTCGTGGTTCAGCCCACTCAATGTCACAGAAAGGAGGCCTGTGTCCCAACAGTGGACGTCTTTCGGCTGATACGATGATGATGGGAAAAATTATTGACTCACCTCCGAAGCTATAGTATCATAAGGGACGTCACTCTTGTTGTACTCCCAGCCGTTTTGGCAAGGAACCACTGCCCACTCATCATCGGGAGTAGTTCTACCTTCAGCTAAGGCCCTGCTGAAGTCTGCTGAGTACATCTTGCAGCGGTCGTGGGAGAAGGGGCCGTTTGATGGCGGGATGGCTAGGGCTCGTCTGGAAAGATAGATAAAAAGGTGTTAAGAAAGATGGAATAACGAATTTGTAAATCGAAATATATCTATTATTATCTACAGGGTGTTACGGAAAGGGTATATCAATACAAACGGGTTGAAGAGTGTATCTGGTCTAGAATCTCTGTACAAAATTTCAGCTCAAAAGCAGTAACTTTGAAATTGCTTAATATTTTTTTATATCGATAGTTTAATTGAAATCAAAACAAACGTGTTACCGCACTACGAGGGTCATTATCCATTATCTGTAGTGTGTCTGTGCGCCTAGTACAGGCACATCACGCCGCCACGCGCCAGTGCAGCGCCGTGATGTCGAAATAAAAAAATATTAATCATTTTCAAAGTTAATGCTTTTGAGCTGAAATTTTGTACAGAGATCATTGATACCTGTATAGAAATAAATAAAATTGAAGTGTCTGTTTCTTGTGTATTTTTTTTTCTTTATTTCATTTAATATGCGTGAGAAAATTACGGACATTTTTGGAGGAAAAAGACGTTTTGTTAATTTTTTGTTGGGTTCTACTTTTTGTGTCGTATAATATCGTGTCTAGCAAATTACTGGTCTGCAGACTTCCTTAGTAAAAAGCATAATATACTTCTTAGTTGAAGTCGGGTAAAAAAAATAAGCGATCAATTATTTGATTCACTTAATTTTTATTTTATTTTAAAGCGACGATTCTATATACAGGCTTAAATTAAATTAGGTAGTAAAACTCTGCAGATGTGATAGATTTGATGTTTTTTCTTAGAGGTCAACGACCACTGATAGTATTGTTAATTGAATTATGAGTTGAGGGTTGTGTTTTATCGTTTTTAGATATAGAAACGCGAAAGCTAGTCTCACTAACATTATAAAGGCGAAAGTTTGTGAGTTTGTGTGAGGGTGTGTTTGTATGTTTGTTACTTCTTCACGCTCAAACGGCTGGACCAATTTTGATAAAATTTTGTATGGAAGTAGCTGATACCCTGGATTAACATATAGGCTACTTTTTATCCCGATATTCCTACGGGATCGACATTTACGCGGGTGAAACCGCGAGGCGCAGCTAGTAATTAACATAATATCGTGAGAAAACCAACAAACCATGAAACAACCAATTATGAAATTAAAAAAAAACCGGATATATCAAAATCAGCGATTTATTTGCTCGCCAAAAAATGATTTGAACAATTAATTAAGGAAATAAATGCTTCCAATAGATTTGTCCGTTTATTTATTCGCACGATTGGACATGACCGTGAATGTGATGCAATGACCTTTCGCTTTGTTTAGGTGACCTCTAGTTAAGGTTGCAGACTAAGATTTAGGTTATATTTTGACCGGCTGGTTACGTGTTAACTGTCCCATTGTTCTCGTGTCGACTGCTGAGCGAACGGTCTAGCACCATAATTGCGTAACCCACTCATCATCTGCCTAGCCTTTTCCCAACAATATTGGGGTCGGCTTCCAGTCTAACCGGATGCAGCTGAATACCAGTATTTTACATGGAGCGACTGCCTATCTGACCTCCACAACCCAGTTACTGGATAATACGATACGCCTTGGTAAGACTGGTTGTCAGACTTTCGAGCTTTTGACGACCCGTAACTTCTGTCAAAGATCCACGAATGTCAGCCGGGACCTACAGCTTAACGTGCTTTCCGAGGCACGGAGGGGTCTTGGTATGTAAAGACGGCCACCCATCCACGGTCCAACCGCGGCAAGCGTAGCTTAACTTGATCGATGGACCTGTGCGGCTGTTATTTTTTAGCCACAAGCCCCTCTTAATTGCGTAACACACTATCAAACAAATCTGAATTATTTTGAAGTAAATTGCTAATCCATTGCTTCAAATGTTCGAAAAATTTATCAGCTCAACAACGTTAATAACGCAATGAATTTTGTTGAACTACTGTTAGTGTGTTACGTTATTACCCCGCTGGGTTGGATTTTTCCTCATAGTGTTTTCCTTCACCGATTCGATGTCAGTAATAGGTGACGTCTAAGGTCCGGCCGCGTCAAATTTTCCAAAGATATAAACAACAATGGACGCTCGAAATTGAATAAAATCGATGTAAGTATATCGATTTTGAAGAACATTTTATTTTAAGTAATGTTTGTTTTTGTCTAGTTAGCTCGGAGATTTAGACGAAAACAAACATTACTAATTATAAATGTACTTGATTCAGAAAGCGGTACTTCTGGACACGGCCCGCATTGTTAGGAGGTTCCTCTCTCTGGAGCCCTGACCGCCGGTAGCTTGGACCCTGTTCCCGATACCGGTGGGCTACTATTTTTTTTTAATATATTTTTAAATGTTTTTATATCCTAATATTTAAAAATATAATTTATAATTATGTAAATAATGAAATAAAGGAATGTACTTGTATATCGATTTTATCCAGTTTTAAGCGGCCATTGTTGTTTACATCTTTGGCAAATTTGGCGCGACCGGACCTTAGTTACGGTTGCAGACTTGTGACTTGTTGGTTATACTTTGACCAGCTGGTTCACCAACATCGTCATTGACTGCTGAGTATCGCCTTCTCCCTTTTGTGCCATGCTTGCCTGGTCTGTGTGATTCTTATCCAGGTCTTCCCCGCGATCCTGTAGGTCGCCCACATACCCACCTCGTTCATTGTACCACTAGAACGTAGGTATCCTACGTCTAATCAACCGTAAGTTTGTGAAATGATTTTGTCACTAAAAGTTTCTGAAACACATTGTCAAGTCGAAGATAACTCTGTTATGCTATTGCTAACATGAGCTTTGACAGCAACATAGCCTTTATAGAGCTTAAATTAACCGATAGTCAATCATAACCAGCAACTATTTTTTGGCCAGAGAATCAGCATTGCAATAATAACAGTCAAACGGGTCTATCAAAGGTTGCCCAGGTCCGTCCGTCAATGGGTGACCATCCATACCATATCGAGACGCCTCCGTGCCTCGGAAAGCACGTTAAACCGTTGGTCCCGGCTATCATTTGTAAATCTTTGGCAGTCGTAACGGGTAGTCAGAAACCCGAAAGTCTGACAACCAGTCTTACCAAGGGGTATCGTGTTACTCAGTAACTTGGTTTTGGAGGTCAGATAGGCAGTCGCTATACGTAAAATACTGGTATAATGCTGCATCCGGATAGACTTGACGCTGACCCCAACATACTTGGGAAAGGCAGGCACATTGATTGAGTTAATATTAACTAAGAACCATTATGTATTTAATTATAAGAACTAGCCTCAAGCGATTACACGAAAACGATTACAAAAATAAATTATTGATATTCGCGAACACTTCTAAGACTAACCTTGTATAACTAAACAACACTCATTTTGCTTCGTGATGTGATCGCCCTTGGTCTTGCTAACATCTCCGTGCTAGGGATTTCGCCCCGGGAGTCTCGATTCTCGAAATCCCGGGAGTCTCGCCACTTTTATCATCGAGACCGAGACCGAGACTTAATAAAAATTCCCGGGAATCCTGTTTCTGCAACTCGAAATCTCTGCAGAGATGAATTTCAGATGATGATAAACGTTGAAAAGGTATTACACGAAAATGGTGGTGAGAAGGGGAAATATCTTTCTCTTTGTTACAAGTATCTTCTTACTATAACTCCTACTAGTGTAGAAGCAGAACGTGCTTTCTCGATAGCAGGATACTTTTGTAACCGCCTGAGATCCCGTTTGTCAGATGATATGATATCTGCACTAAGTGTTTTAAGAACATACTATCTATCTGGAAAGCGACTTAACTGAGTGATTATGACAGTACCTAATGTAAAAAAAGATATTTAACACTTTTCAATTGGTTGATTTTTATTAGAAGATTATTTTTGTTTTAAATTTTGTTTTGTTTAAACAGACTAATTAATATTAATAAGTCGAAAGAACTGATTTTAAATTTTCGTTTTGTTTTGTTTGAATGTAACTTTTCGATTGGTTGATTTTTATGAGAAGTTTTGTTTTAATTTGAATTTTGTTTTGTATAAACAGAGTAATTATAATTATTAATAAGTCATAAGATTCTAGTGCAAGAATTATAGAGTTTTCGTTTTGTTTTGCTTAAATGTTTGGTCAGGTCAATCGACATTTATAAGTTTATTTATACCTAAATTACCGAAACTTAAGGAAAGGGTATATTTTTAATATTTTACTAGATAAAACGACTACTTAGATATAAGCTTTTTTTACCAAAGTTCCTAATTAAATAAGACTAAACATTAGAATTAAGAATTAAGTAATAACCTGAAAGTCTGAATTAGGTAGGTACTTCAAATATTGCTATCTTATTTTTTTCTATTTGTTATAATATTCTATTGTAATGTTTGGTTTGGTCAGATTGATCAAAGAGTAAATTTGTAATAAATGTGATTTATAAACAGTTACAATCGTAATTATCATTTACTTCACAGTTCACCACCACTCACTTCAGTCAGTTTCACTACTACCCTCACCCTCTTATAGTTTATCATTTACTAAGTCAAACTATGTCATTGCCATTTCTTTTATTTTTACCAAAATAAGTCTAGTTTACCTTCCAAAACAATATTAAAATCACCATTTTCTTGCACACCTGCAATACCTCCATCCATAACGTAACGTATCCGTAAAAAACCATTCTAATATAAAAAACACGTGGGTCTCGAATTTCCCGGGAGTCCCGGGACTAGCTTCCGAGGTTCGAGACTGGTCCCGGGACTGAAAATGCTTCCGAGACCGAAATCCCTACTCCGTGCCCTTTAAATTGGCAAAAAGTTTGATAAATATAGGTTGTTTTTATGCACATTCATTGCAAACAAAACGCTCGATATAGGCAAAAAAAATCTGCACATAAGGGGAAGGCATTGAGGACTAGACGGAGACGTTTTAGTTTTTCTATTGCAAAATGGGGCGGCCTTTGACCTCGATCACGCCTGATGGAAAGCGATGGATGAGGTCTATGATAGAACGAGAGTGCCCAGAAGATGTCTAAGGCACTGGAACTCCCACGCATCGACGAAACACAGCAGGCTGCTTGACGCCGGACTCCGGTGGGAGGGCGGTCGCAAACCAGGCAGGCGTTAGCCCTACCACCGCAAGGGAAGAATTGGCCAGTCAAATAAGGTGTTGGGTGTGACTGTCCAGGATGCGCCGAGCGCTCGGTTCAGTTGAGTAACTGACAAACTGCGTTATACGAGGAGGCTTCATCATGCATCCCAGAAATATCATAAATCACCGTGGTAGGTATATTGAAAGGGAAACTAATCCACTCTTTTGCTTTGCATAAATGCTTTGTTTTTCAATTTGTCTGACTAATCTTCTCACAAAGCTCGTGCAGACACGCTAAAAGACAATTAAATTAATAAATTCCGCTCTTTTTGTCTCTCTCCCCGAATAGAGACGTAACTAACAAGCGTGTAATCGTTCCGGTTGTTGTACCACTTAAATACATTCACAGCCTTCTGCGGGACGGACGTCCGCATGACAACGGATGTATTGTCTTTTTTATAAGAAAAGGGGTATTGTGCTATTTATATTAAAACACAGTATATCATTAATGGAAACGCCGGGAGAGGACGGCCTAGAAGGACATCATCATCATCATCATCATCAGCCTATAATGTTCCCACTGCTGGGACACAGGCCTCCTCTCTGTGAGAGGGAGTGGGCCGTAATCTACCACGCGGGCCCAGTGCGGGTTGGTAGATGTCACATGTCTTTGAATTTTTGGTTCTAGGACATGCCGGTTTCCTCACGATGTTTTCCTTCACCGTTTTGAGAGCAGGACATGTAGCGACCTTATTGGTGAGGTTCTTAAGAGGAAATTCGGGTGGTCGTTTCTCCATACAAACGGTCTCGCCTGTTCTTTCTGGTTAATGACCATAAAGCAATGATTTTTTTACAGAATAATAAATAATAACTACTTGTATATCCCTATGTTTTCCTTTTGATGATACTAATTTTTATAAGCACTAGAACCCTCAAAAAACAGAGACCTAGCTAGTGTACAACAAATATGACCATGGCGAGCTCATTATCATCTGCCTAGCCTTTTCCCAATTACATAAACTACATATGTTGAGGTCTGCTTTCAGTTTAACCGGATGCAGCTGAATACCAATAATTTACATGGAGCTACTGTCTTTCTGATTTCCACAACGCAACATGGCGAGCTATGGGCTTACTAAATAAAATCAAATTGTTCCAAAACTATGGAAATATGGATAAATAGACCTCAACAAAAGCTGATGTGGTCATGGACTTGACCAAACCTTTCAACTTTGTAGATAGTAACGTTAACTTGATAGCAGACAAAACTGGAGTGCGGGGCAATATGAAGTCATATCTAAATGAAAGGCTATAAAAATAATAAAATAATCCCATGAAAAAATTTAAGTAACTGAGGACCTGAGCCAAGGGAGTTTTGTTATATCAGGGGATGCCCCAGGGAAGAATACTCGGTCCATTGTTATTTTACATCAACTCCATGTTTGGAAGATGGTTATCATTATTTATCTTTAGTTTTCATGGACCCGGATACATAATAAACAATACTGAATTCACATACTAACATAAAAAACGTAGCTATTTATACGCATTCTTCTAAGAATTATATTGTAAGTAATGGGTTTACAAAGTTAAAAAGTATTTGTGTAAAAACTAAGTGATGTACAGTCAACATCAATGGCTGTACATAAAGCAGTTTATTAATAAATATAACATCAAAACGACTATTGTTACACTAATTTTTTTTTAAATATCGCAGCATTATGTTGAGATAGGAGCCTTTTTGGCCTCGCATAGGGCCTATTTTTGGAATATTTATTTATCTTTGGTTGTTTTGAATGTTCCGTTTTGACTATTTGTAATTCCTGTGTGACCCAAATAAAAAAATAAAAAACTTTCTTTCTTTCATAACACCACGCCTTGTATTCCCGAAGACTGGAGCAGAAGTGTACCTATAGTAGGTGCACCCTTTCCAAGTCCCATGTAATAGGGGGCGAGGCTATTGCCATCAACTGGGCACGAATCCAGACTCCGGGCAGCAGGAGACTTTGCAATTCCAGATAGAGAAACAGGGTGGCTGGTAGCCGTTGGATGAGAGTTGCCGAGAATCAAACTGAATGGTGTGCAATTGGAGAGGCCTATGTCCAACAGTGGACTGCTTTAGGGTGATGATGATGATGACTCTACAACTTGTCATCATCTTCCTGTCCTTGTCTCATATTACTTGTGGTTGGTACAGCACGTTTTCCTCTTCCAAAGTCAAAGTCAAAGCATTTATTTCAAATAGGCACATAAAAGGCACTTTTGAACGTCAAAAATTACATTAAAATAGAATTGATTCTAGTCGCCCCTTCCAAAAGGTAGTTTTCGTATGGAGAAGAATGGGCAAGAAACTCCACCGTTACTCTTTTAAAATGTTTTACAATATTTTGCATAGGTACATTAATTATATGTATAATAATATGTGAGGACGATGCACCTAAAATAAAATTACTATACGACAATAGGTAAAAAAATTAAAAACGAAACCATGACATATAAATTAGTTATCTGATTTATACATGGTGCTCACATATTTAAAAATATGGTTAAAGTAAACGATTTTATTTTATTTTTTTTAATTAACAAGTAATAAGTCAGGGTGTGAGTAATGAATGTGTATCAAATCTATTCCATCCATTCTCCCCTATCAACCGTCAAACAAATAGCCATCAATAAAAACCATTAACTTTTGCTGTTAATTGTACCTGTATGGGTATTTCTATTTGCGGTTTAGACATACCATCTTTTGACGTCAGAGTTTGATAACTATTGTTGCAGGAATCTTTATCATCAGAATTGATCTTTATTAATAAAAACGTGTTGTGATCACGACGTTCAATTGGTCACGAATTAACAATCGTTCATGTTTTTATATCATTTAAAAAATCTAAAAATTGGGCGCATGGTTTGAAGAAGTGCCAAGTCGACTTCGTCTGTAATCCAAGAAGAAAAGTAGCCAATGTCCTTACCCGGGTCTTTGTCTTGTTTGTCTACCTGTGTGCCGAATTTCATTCTAATCCGTTCAGCCGTTTTAGCGTGAAAGCGTAACAAGTAAACAAACTCACTTTCGCATCTTCTTATATAAAACAAAGTCGGGTTAGTTAAGTACATCATTTATAACTCAAGAACGGCTGGACCGATTTTTATGATCTTTTATTTGTTGGATTTTTTTCGCCCCGAATAGCAGAATAATTATTTAAACATGGAAAAAATTTATGAAAAAAAAAATAGTATGAAGATTATTTTTTTTCTCATACATCATCATCATCATCTGCCTAGCCTTTTTCCAAATATGTTGGGTTCAGCTTCCAGTCTAACCGGATGCAGCTGATATCAGTATTTAGGAAAAAAATATTATGAAGATTTATCATTTTCTCATACATTCCTTCTTATTGATTCTGAAGGAGGCACGAAGGTCGCCGGGTCAACTAGTCTATACTTCAATACTATAATCTATACTAATATTATAAAGAGGTAAAATTTGTTTGTAAGTTTGTATGTAGGGGGTAATCTCTGGAACTACCAGTCGGATTTGAAAAATTCTTCTTGCATTTGATAGCCCAATGCTTGAGGAAGGCTATAGGCTATTTAACGTCATGCGCGCTATGGGGAAACGAAGTGATAGAGCAGGAGACGCGGGTAAGTGATGCAATACGACGAGATGGGTCGAGGGAATAAGAAATTTCACTCGAACGAAGTCGCGGGCAGAAGCTAGTAATCTCTAATACATTCGTTCTTATTCATTCTGAGGAGGCACGAAATTCGCCGGGGTCAGCTAGTTTATAATATTAGTTAGGATTTTTAAAAGATACGTGCTACAGGTTTTAGAGCTCGTGGCTAAAACATAATACCCGCACGGGTCTATCTAAAGGCTTGTACACAAAACTGAATTTGCAACGCAAAAAGATTATATAGGATAGAACTAGAAAGAGCTCGCAGATTTTTACGATGCGACATCGCATCGCAGTTTTGTGTACAAGCCCAAAGGTTCTACGATTTCTACAGTCGGTTCGTGGATTAAGAGACCACTGCGTGCCTCGGAAAGCACGTTAAACCACAAACCCGGCTGTCATTTGTAGGTTTACAGTCGTTACGAGTAGTCAGAAGCCCAAAAGTCTGACAACCAGTCTTACCAAGGGGTATCGTGTTATCCAGTAACTGGGTTGTGGAAGTCAGATAGGCAATCGCTCCATGTAAAATAGTGGTATTCAGCTACATCCGGTTACAGTAAGTTTTTTTTTTTTTTGTTTTTAAGCACTAAGTTTGTTTATGTTCTACCGTTGCATATAGTTCAAGGTTGTGTCTAAGTCAGCAGCTCACTAACTCCTATAATACAAGCTTGACTTTGTTTAGGAGTTAGAGAATTTCATAATTTTATGTGACAGCGTACAACCTCTAAACTAAGATCTTAATTGTTATTAGATTAAGAAATTGTTGTACCTACCTTGATGGAAATAAATATATTATTATTACATTGGAAGCCGATCCAACCATAGTTGAGAAAAGGCTAGGACAGGTTCTAAAAAACCAATAATTGGTAAACCAATCAGTAATTTTCACAAGTAATACTATTGACTCCATCTTTTAATAAGAATTTCTTACTGACGTCTGCAGTTTACTAAAACCGTGACAAAAATAATTAACACTTTATCAAAACAATTATTGAAATTACTTTCGCGCTTGAATTGGATCCATTACAAAAAGTAATAAGGGTCATCTCCATCATAATCAAAGTTTGATTTGGCTTTCATTGTTTTTCCTTCAACTCACTTTTCCAATTTTTTTTGCTCGGTCTTTTTCTGTATCTTTTCTAAACAATCTTTTACATTTCTTCAACAAACTAATGTTTTTTTAACATTGTTAATTTCTGTTCCCGTAAATGGTCCTTCGAGCCGGATTATGGCAATGCGTTGTTAAGAATTTTAATTGCAGAAAACTTACTCTGATGATCCGCGGTGCGACTGTGGAGCCACATCGCAAACTATGCCTCTTGTCGTCCTCTCTACGAGACCAATGATAACGCTATCGAAGTAGCCGACTTCAGCGGGGTAATTACATAACACGCTATCAGTAGCAATGGCTTCAATTTTGACAGTTCAACAACATTCATTGCGTTATTTACGTTGCTGAGCAGACAAATTTTTCGAGCACATGAAGCAATGGATAATCAATATCCTTCAAAATGATGCAGATGGATTGATAGTTTGTTACCTACGCAATTAGGGTGCTGGTCGAAGTTTATTTACAGGCTGATTTTTGTTTTTTTTTTTTTAATTTTTTTTTTCAGACCTGGATAACGCAAGTATCATGAACTGTATGAAAACTAAGCGTGCCACTTTTTGACTACCTACTATGACGTCACAAGCTCGCTCTCGCTCACGCTCACCCAGCCAGCAGTACGCAGGACTGGTGCGATTTTTGGCACGCGAAGTAGTTGCTCTTGCGTTATCTAGGTGTATCTATATCTGTGGGGTATCGCTATGTACTAACGTAAGTATTTAAAGCATTATCCTTATACCATAATTAAAAACTCAGGCTCCCATAAGTCGCATAACATACATAGAAAAAATCGCTGCTCAACAATAAAATTACATGCTATAAAAACTAGTTAATTAAAAAAACAAGATGTCTTCATAAATGTTTATAAAATTAGTTACATTGCATTTGACGTCTGCAATGCCCGGAGCCACCACTTATTATTAGGATCAGAATATTATTAGGATTCTATACGAGTCTAACAATGCATGGCCCTGTCTGGAAGGGCCTTTTGAAGAAAGAGCAATTGCAGCTTTGTGTTGTTCTGTCCCAACAGCAGTGGCGTAACTATAGGGTGGCATTGGGGCAAAATGCCACGGGCCCCCAGCCAAAGAGGGCCCCCGGCCCGAGAGGGCCATGAGCACAGTAGGATCCTAACATAAGTTTATAAGAGCAAACTTTTTTTGAACATGTGCAATTGTGCAACAAAGGACATCATTCAGGTTTCGAACATTTTGTACCTTTTTCTCATTGTTTGTATATTTTTTTGGACAGGACCTCATGCTCAGCAGTAGTGCTTGCGACCACCAGACCAACGAAGGAGTCAGGTTTTAAAATTTTTACGGGAAAATATGAAATCTACGCGGAAGAATTCGCGGGAGAACCGCTAGTAAAAAACAAAAATATAACGTTGGTTGAGCTTCTTCATATTGAGGGAGGGCCCCATCCCTTGAATCTGCCACGGGCCTCAAACGGAACAGTTACGCCAATGCCCAACAGATTGATTATTTTCAAGATTTAATGACAGTTCTTGTCCTTAATTGCGCAGATTAGTTTGACGTCTGCAGATTTACACCTAAAATCACGACCATTTAATCTGTAGGTAATTATATTTTTTCCATTTTAAGATTATCTCGCTGGGTAAATAGAAAAGCATTTATTATATAATTGAAACAATCTGCGCACTGTGCCACTAATAATGGAGATAAATAATTCATCTTTATAATGGGTCGTCAGTTTATCTATAATTAACTCATTTTTTATGCATTTATGAAGATACTAGCAGCGCACCGCGGTTTCACCCGCATAAGTTTACCGTGGGAATATCGGGATAAAAACTATCCTATGTCCTTTCCTGAGAGTCAAACTATCTCTATACTTCATCTAAATCTGAACCGATTTAGATAAAATTTCATCCTCCCCCCATTCACCCTCTTAGGGGTGGAATTTTGAAACATCCTTTCTTAGTGGATACCTACTCTTCACAAAGAACACACTCTCCAAATTTTATGTCTCTAGGACTAGCGGTTTAGGCTATGCGTTGATATATCAGTCAGTCAGGACTTTGAATTTTATACATATATACAGGGTCCCATTAAAATAGATGAACAAAAACACAGCGCTCAGTACGACTAACCAAAGATAACCAAGCAAAAAAAAAAACAATGATTAATTAATTTTTTTTTTTTTTTTTTTTTTTTTTATTATATTTTGACCTAAAATAATAAATTGCCAATATTGAATCCATGAGCCAAGATATAAATCGATCGTCGATATATACCAATCTATGGATCGATCTCCAACCCGCGTCCTAATATCGAAAAATGACGATCCTGATGTCGCTCAATCCGCAGATATCTTGAAATCCTTTCTCTCTTCGTCATTCCGTTTTAAGAAAAATTTATAAAAATAGACATGGTTCGTTTGTTTGTAATAATAAAAAGCTAAGCATAAACAGGTTTTATAATTTTATTTTATGGATGTTTAATACATATATTTACCGAACGACGTAACAATTCTATTAATACGAACACATTTGTAATAAATTCAAAACGTATTAGGTAAAAAGGAATGTCAAGACACGGCTAAAACCATAGATATAGAATTCCGTAGATTGGTAATGTCAACAATCAAACGAGACCAAAAACCATTGATCTAAGTGTGCGTAAAATGTAAGTGTGTGCGTAATACATATATCTATATTTTATTTTGTTTGTTACAATAAGTACTTAAATATAATCTACTTTTCTAAGATTATGCATTTGTATGAAGCTACCTATCTTAGCTGTCGATATCAACAAAAATTAGGCTACGCAACACTAAAAAGTGAGGTTATAACTCCTTCGTATTTCTCTATTTGTTATTTCTTAAATACGGTGGTTTTAGGCATGCTAATTCATCTAAATCGTAAGTATAATAATGTTCTCATCATATTTTGCTTATAGCCGGCTTATTAGTGCATTGTTAATGCAGAAATAACGATTAAAACACATTGTAAACATACTGGTGAAACGAGTAATCCTGGGGGTTTTTCTTTTTGGAAGATTCACATCCTGGTACTGCACAAGAAACCATCGTATTATGGTTATTTAATCACAGGTTATCACTCTAGTTCGCTTAAATAATTGCCGAAACGCTCACGTAAACAGTCACCGGGGCCGGTATGGGCCGGTAGCAAATACGTGTTTGGCCCTGTTAACAGTGTCACTTTCTCTCTCTTTCTAACACAGCAAAGTTCCGTTAAAGCGGGAGCTCTCATTCACTCTCATGCCCAATCTACGGAATTCTATATCTATGGCTAAAACCCAGGACGCGTTTTATTATCTATGGCGTGGTGCCCGAATAGCACAGCGTTGCCAACATGTGGGAATTTCCCCTAACTGCGGGGAAACTCAAGACCATTGGGTATTATGTGGGGAGAGCATAGTATACATGTGAATATTTGATTTGATAATAATAAAGGGGTTTGAAGGTTTTGGCCCTAAAATCAGCCGCCATTTTGATTTTTTTTCAGAATCGCGGTGCACAACAAAAGTTACATATTTAGATAGAGGACACTTATACAAACCAAAAATGTTATATAACATAATATCCTAAAGCGTCAGGTTTCGGAGTTATTCACCGAAATATAAGTCGAAACCAACAAGGATTTTTTTGTTTTTTTTCCCTCCAGGTAAGCATATTGAACTATTGAGGTAATAGAAACGTTATAAAACCTTTATGGAGAAGAAACAAATGAAGAATAGACATTTTTTAAATAAATAATTAAGCACGGCAATTTATAGTTCGTTTTTTAATCCCAGAGACTAATCTGACAAGTGTAATGTCAAACTTCTATACTAAAAAAAAAACGTCACTAACGACTTAAATGTCAGATTAGTCTCTGTGATAAAAAAACGAACTATAAATAGCCGTTTTTAATTATTTATTTACAAAATGTCTATTCTTCATTTGTTTGTTCTCCATAAAGGTTTCATAACGTTTCTATTACCTCAATAGTTCAATATGCTTACCTGGAGGGAAAAAAACAAAAAAATCCTTGTTGTTTTCGAATTATATTTCGGTGAATAACTCCGAAACCTGACGCTTTAGGATATTATGTTATATTACATTTTTTGTTTGTATAAGCGTCCTCTATCTAAATATGTAACTTTTGTTGTGCACCGCGATTCTGAAAAAAAATCAAAATGGCGACCGACCTTTAGGGCCACCCTCCATACAAAAATCTTCTAACCCCATTGTTTATTTTTGGTATAGAATGAAATAATTTTGTTTAATTTTTTTTTACTTATTTGCAACTTACCTTGATGAGGTTACACGGACGAGAGGCATAATTTCAGTCAGCAGTAAATTTACTGCTAATTTTAATAGCCTAAACCTAAAGGTAAAATCCGTATCATCCAGACTTTGCATGTAGTTCGTCACCCTTTTAATTCTCCGCGCAGAAGCACGTTGACGTCTCATTTCTTCACCAGCGTCACTATCGGTATTATCCCAACTATCACTGGAGAATATTGACAGTGCCATTTTTCAAATGAAATCTGTGAAGTCAATCTTATATCCAAGGAAATTCTAAGTGGATTGTTTACACCGATCAAAACAAACGTCAAAGTCAACGGATAGGTTATTGACACACTCAAACTGTCATTTTCGAACAGAGGTCAATCTGTAATCTGTGATGCGTCCTCTCAAAGATAGATTGGTTGAAAAGATTGCAATTACAATCCGCGGATTGTTTTTTGCTACACTTTACTACAAATCTGGATTGAATTTTCGATCTTTAATCTAGAGATATTGGATTAGATTCGTTAATAATTTCGGCCGTTAGTGGATACCTACTCTTCACAAAGAACACACCCTCCAAATTGCATGTCTCTAAGACCAGCGGTTTAGTCTGTGCGTTGATATATCAGTCAGTCAGGACTTTGAATTTTATACATATATACAGGGTCCCATTAAAATAGATAGACAAAAACACAGCGCTCAGTACGACTAACTAAAGATATCCAAGCAAAAAAGAAAACACTGATTAAAGTGATTTTATTTTGACCTAAAATAATAAATTGCCGGCACATTAGTGTATTTTCGTTAGCTGATTATTTTTCTTATAAGTATCTAATGTGTTTTTTTTTCTTATATATATTTTTTACCATCGTCCTTATTTTGGTGGTCTGAATGATTTCTAAAAGTTTGTACATCTATTTTAATGGGACTTTATATAAATTGGAGATCTTATTTTACGTCTACCTTAAAATACTAGTAGCAATTTTTTTACGTTTTAAGATCCGCAACACAAACAAATAAATTGATATGAACCGTTAACACCCAATTAAGTCAATGTAATCGAAAGGAATCGACTTATCAAGGTGATTCCTAAAAATAATTGTACTACAATCATTTTCGTACATATCCGCATTCGGCACTTAACGTATACATATGTAACAACTTTAATTTAAAAGCTGTGGGTTTTTAGTGATGTCATTTTTATCTGAAATTGACATTTTGTAACCGTTTTAGGAAAAAAAAAAACATCCTGTATCTTTATGATGAACATATTAGACCTATTAGGAACTATTATTGATAAAAATCCCGAGAGGGGCCCGTGGCTAAATAATAACATATCCGTACCTACAGGTCAATTGATCAGGTTAAGCTACGCTTGCCGCGGTTGATCTGTGGATGGGTGGCCATCTTTACATACCGCGACCCCGTGCCTCGGAAAGTATGTACGTTAAGCGGTTGATCCCGGTTGTCATTCGTGGATCTTTGACAGTCGTTACGCGTAGCCAGAAGCCAGAAAGTCTGATAACCAGTCTTACCAAGGGGTATCGTATTACCCAGTAACTGGGTTGTGGAGGTTAGATAGGCAGTCGCTCCATGTAAAATGCTAGTATTCAGCTGCATCCGGTTAGACTGGAAGCCGACCCTAACATAGTTGGGAACAGGCTAGGCAGATGATGATATTGATAAAAATCCTGGCAAGAAATAATGGTTTATGTACTTTTTTTACGTTTATTCCATGTTGTCCCACTGTTGGGCAAAGGCAATTTCATACACAAAATTAGGTATTCCCCGGCTATTAAAAAGTTTCATAGCTAATTTAAAATCAAATTGGTTTTCATTACCTCGTAGTAGGTGCGAAAAGTAGAGTATTCTCCTCGGGGATACAAGTGTATTCGTCTTGGGCGAGCTTGAATCCCTCGCTTGACTCAGGTTTCTAGTCTTAACTCCCTTGCTTCGCTCTGGAGTCTACTCAGAACTCAGGAGCCCTAGAATCCTTCGTTATAATCAGGATTCAATACAGCGCCCGTGACTCAAGGCGGTACCTCGACCAAATAACCTTAAGCGTTGCGACAGAGACAGAGAGCGACACGTTTTCCTCGTACGAAAGGGATGCAGCGCACCCTGCGCACGCCCCTTTTTTGGAATTATTTTAATAAAAAAAGAATAGCGATCTTTTTAAATAAATTAAAACATGGATTATTTAGATTTTTAAATTATCTATCCATTGGCGAAATCCTCAAATTAATAGAACGTCAAATTTAGCAAAAGATGCATGCAATCAATAATTTTAGTCACTTTTTAAAAAGGAGATTTTAAATGTATTAGTAACATATAAAAACAAATAACAACGTGCAATGTGATGATAGGATATCGAACATTAATAATGTGCTTTCAGATGTAGTTTATTTCTCATAATTATTGACTTAATAGCCTCTGGATAATGAAGAAAAACGCGGTTTTGGTCGGGGTACCGGCTTAAGACACTGCTTTATCCCCTTAGTGAATAATCTACTATTTTCATTCAATTTTTTTTTAAGAATCTTGTAAAACATACGCAAACAATATCTTTGCTTTTGCACAGTTTATTATTTTGTTTATACAGGGTGTTACAGAAAGGGTATATCAATACAAACGGGTTGAAGAGTGTATCTGGTCTAGAATCTCTGTACAAAATTTCAGCTCAAAAGCATTAACTTTGAAAATGCTAAATATTTTTTTATTTCGACATCACGGCGCTGCACTGGCGCGCGGCGGCGTGATGTGCACGTACTAGGCGCACAGACACACTACAGATAATGGATAATGACCCTCGTAGTGCGGTGACACGCTTTTTATGATTTCAATTTAATAAACTATCGAAATAAAAAAATATCAAGCATTTTCAAAGTTACTGCTTTTGAGCTGAAATTTTGTACAGAGACTCTAGACCAGATACACTCTTCAACCTGTTTGTATTGATATACCCTTTCTGTAACATCCTGTATATAGGTACTTGAGCATTTTGAAAGCCTCATTTTTGGGCATATAGTCATAAATACTTGACTGCCATCAACTTTTAGTTCATTGTTATATCCGAACATTATTATCTATATCATTTTTATTATCAGATATTATTGTTTCTTAATAAACTATTGTTTTTAAATGCATTGAACGGTCATTCTCTTTTTACGATCGCAGTTTTATTTTCATGTACATTTTATTTTTATGGTAAATGCATTTTGATCACGTGAAGATAATTTTTGAAGTAACATTATTTCGTGTGAGGTCCTGGGTTTGTTCCCCGGTTTTAGTTTCGGACAGTTTTGTTAGTGTTCTTCATAAGAAGGTGTATTAAGTAATACTAACATTAGGGCACTATATGGATTTATCTGAAATAAAATATTTGGATTGAATTGAATTGTATCAAGTTTTAAGATTAACTGGTATATCTCATGAAGTCATGATAAATGGCAACCAACCGATTATCCTTTAAAGTTAAGGTTCGCGAGCACATTCGCAAGAAGCTGGCAGTATCATCACAACGGTAATATTTTCTCATTGTTTGTCTTATTTCTTTTTAGTAAGTATGTATTTATGTATATTTATTTGTGCTTATATTTATATGTAATTAGGTATACATATATTATATGTATTCATAGTTTTAATAGGTTTATGCGTATCTTTATATTTAAAATATTTATTCCTCAATGTTTATGATTGCACCTACCACTGTTTGTCTCTGCATCACTCAAAGGTTGACTGGTAGAAAATGCCTATGGCATTATGTCCGCCTCTGTACATTTATGTGCTTGAAGTATTAAATAAATAAATGAATTATATTCTTTTTGAGAAATAAATGTCTTAAACTGTAATAGACATATCTACAGAAAATCTAGATCAGCGTAGAGATAGCTAAATAAATATACAATATACCTACTTACTACGGAAATCCTTAATATTATAATTAAGTACTTAATAAACATTATTTTTTACTTAAGAATTACTTAACTTATTCTTGTTGGTCGCCCTTCGAGGTAACTACCATATTTGCATTACCAAAACGTTTTTTGCAATCATTATTTAGATAAAAACTTTAATGTGTTTATTGCTTTAATGGTGGCCCAGTGGTAACAGACAAGTTACGAGTTGTAGGTCGTGGATTCGAACTCAGACAGGCGCTTTACTTTGTGTAAATAATTTCATTAACACTGCTCTCAAAACGGTGAAGGAAAACATCGTGAGAAAACCGGCCTGTCCTAGACTCAAAAATTTAAAGACATGTGACAACTGTCAACCCGCACTGGGCCCGCGTGATGGTTTACGGCCCACTCTCTCTCGAAGAGAGGAGGCCTGTGTGCCAGTGGAAACATTATAGCCTTGTTATGCTGTTAGTTAGTTAAACATAATTCAAATCAATATTAACTATGCACATTATTCATGTTTTCTATCAATTATGACAGCACAACTGCGTATTAAATCTTTTAATATACGAAGCGTGACCGATACGCAGTATGTACACCTGTACAGTCAGCCTCAAAAGATGGATAAATCGACAAGAATTCATTTGATCTCACCAGTGGCGGATTTACTAATAGGCTGAGAAGGCTGGAGCCTAGGTCGGCAGATTTTAGGGGCGGCAAATTTGGGGCTAACATTTTTTTTGAATGTCTTGTCTTGTCTTGGTACTGAAATTAAAAATATTAATATTTACATACCTACCATGTTTTTTTGGAAAGAATAAACAAAGTGAATGTTCAAATTCAGGCTTAGATTTTATCACAGTTGCCGATCTTTACAAATCTCTTTGCAAGTTTTTCTTAGCTGATGAACGAGAACATTTTAAGTATTTTGAAGAAAAGGCGAAGCAGTACCTATACATATAAAAGACATGGGATATTACTGTAGAGGTCGGTAGGGGCGGCAAAATTTGAATGGCGGCAAATGTGTAAATCCGCCACTGGATCACACTAATATTATAAAGGCGAAAGTTTGTGAGTGTGTGTGTATGCGTTAATATGTTTGTTACTTCGTCACGCTCAAACGGCTGGATAAATTTTGATAACATTTTGTATGGAGGTAGCTGACACCCTGGACTAACATATGTGCTACTTTTTATCCCAATATTCTCACGGGATCGAAACTTATGCGGGTGAAACCGCGGGGCGCAGCTAGTTGTTTATAATTTTGTTGTTTGTCTACAAACGGTTCCATAATACGTTATTTTTGTGTAGCTTCAGTTATGTACCCAATATGTGGACGAAAACAAACATTACAAGAAATGTTCTTGTATATCGATAATATTCAATTTCTAGCGGCCATTGTTGTTTACATCTTTGGCAAATTTAGAAACGCCGGACCTTAGGTAACATACCCTTTGTTAAGGCTGGTTGTCAGACTTTCGGGCTTCTGACAGCCGTAACTGTCAAAGATCTACGAATATTAGCAGGTGCAAAGATTTTAGACTATAAAATAAATTCTTGTCGACGTCTACATACATCTCTTTGAGGCTGGCTGTCCGATACGATACGTTAATTTAATACATTTTTTTTATTTGTGGTTATTTTAGAAATAATTATTCAAACAGCTAATTAAAAAAGCCGTCCACACTACATTGATTTTACCAAGTATTGCATAAATTATGAATTACACAACAATTTATATTACAGAGCTACTCGACGGCTTCGTTGGTTTAGTGGTTGCAAGCGATACAGCATGAGATCCTCGGGTTCGATTCCTGGGTCGAGCACAGTGCTATTGAGTTTTTAGTTAACATAAATAATTACTCTCTTACTAATAAACGTATTTATCATAACAACGTTATTGTAGTTTTCATCGGGAACAGCACTTTTTTTCGGGATGAAAGGTACTCTATGTCCGTTTCTGTACACCTGACAACGTATATGTCAAATTTCAGGATGATCGATTCAGTGGTTTAGGCGTGAAAAGGTAACAAACAAACTTACTTTCGCATTTATAATATTAGTTAGGTATCCGCTAGTTGATTGATGTTCTCAATAACACAGAGTATGTTCATGACATAATAATAAATTATATAACCTTGCATATTGAACTAATTTAAATTATGCCCTAAATAAAGCAAAACCGGATAGTGCCGATTAGTTGACAGCTTTGGAATTGTTGCAATCACTCCATCCATGTATGGACATGAGATATAAACTGGTGCACTTAAAATTATAATTTTTTAATGTTTATGTTCCAATTTCGGTAGATAACTACGTCATGGTCAAATTGTTCGTGACATAATTAATTGTTGACACTGTCTGTGGTCCTACCAAAACAAATATCTAGGCCACGATCAAGGTAATAGCGAGGGGCTTATGGCTCCATAATAACAGCTGCATGGGTCAAACAGAGGTTAAGCTAGGTTTGCCGAGCCTGGTCCGTGGATGGGTGACCATTTATTATCTACATATAAAGACCTTCTCCTTGTCTCGGAAAGCACGTAGCCGTTGGTCCCGGCTGTCATTCGTAGATCTTTGACAGTCGTTACGGGTAGTCGGTAACCCGAAAGTATGACAACCAGTCTTGCCCAGTAACAAGGTTGTGGAGGTCACATAGGCAGTCGCTCTAATTAAAATACTAGTATTCAGCTGCATCCGTTTAGATTGGAAGCCGACCCCAACATAGTTGGGAAAAGGCAGGCAGATTTTTTATGTTCTAATTTCGATCTTACATGGTCAAACTAATCACATCACACTAATATTATAAAGGCGAAAGTTTGTGAGTGTGTGTGTGTTTATATGTTTGTTACCTCTTCACGCCTAAACCACTGGACGGATTTAGATGAAATTTGGTATTGAGATAGTTTGAGTCCCCGAAAAGGACATAGGATACTTTTTATCCCGATATTCCCACGGGATCGAAACTTATGCGGGTGAAACCGCGGGGCGCAGCTAGTTTGACATAATTTTTGGCATTATTTGTGGCCAACCAAAACAAAATATATTCAGGGCTCGATTAAAGTTAAAGTAAATGGTTATGTGCCCATTATTCACTCTTCTTTACATATTTACATAATTTAAAAACCTAACAATCTTAAAATTATAATATGTACAAGTATATAAAAAGGGAGGGAAAATAATCAAAGGGCATCAAAAAATTCGTCCGCATCACTGTCAACAGGAAACGTGCCCAAAAGGCTGGCAGCATTACCACGTTGTATGGCGATGCTGATTCTTTGGCCAAAAAGTAGGCCAGCCCTCTGGTCACGTGAAGAGTCGACCAACCGCTTGGCGATGGTTCATTAACTTATTACGAGCAGTCTTTCTTTAATATTATTTCTAGTTTTGAACGTTTGCTTAGCTTCTAAAAAGTCTACTATTTAAAATAAATTTTCTTTAACTCATTTCCTTCATCATCTGCCTAGCCTTTTTCCAACTATGTTGGGGTCGACTTCCAGTCTAAGCGGGTTCAACTGAATATCAGTATTTTTTACATGGAGTGACTGCCTCTGACCTCCACAACCCAGTTACTGGGTAATACAATACCCCTTGGTAAGACTAGTTGTCAGGCTTCTATATTTTATTTAAATAGTTTTTGTTTAAATATTGCCACTAATAAAAAACGCACATCCAATAATAGAAAAACAGAACATAATAATATGTATAAAAAAGTTAAAGAAATCGACTCACCTTTCTTCAATAGTTAAATTCGCCAACTCAGGAATCCAACACCAGTGCTGTTCCGGCACAAGCGTCATAAAAATTTGTGAAAAATAAACAAATGCCACGAAAAATGCAAAAGGAATCATCAATAAAAACAATATCTTCTGGTACAGTCCAAATTCTCCAACATATGGCAACAAATCGTCAAAATCTGTATTTTTTTTCTTGTCAACATTGTTCGTTGACACATTTTTTGGTGTGGCAACATCGGAGCTGTCATTCTCGTAGGCTTTATTGACGAAGCCACCACTTAAATCTATGTTAGATAAATTATTTGTCGTGCTTTGGGTATCATCCTCTGAGGCGTAGGAGTTTCTTTCTTGAGGTGCCATGTTTAAGATTTTTGCATAATCTTTTTTCTTTTGGTTGGCAATTTTGATCTGGAACAAAGAAAGAGTTATATTAGAATACAATTTAAACAAAATATTCACATATGTCCCTTATGTTGCTGATGTATCCCGTATAATGAAAGAATTACTATACTATACAGGGTGGTCAAAAAGTCGTGGATCAAAATGAAATAGGGAGATAAAGGAGATCATTTCCAACAAAAAATCTTTGACCATCCTGTACCTAGGTAAGTATATCTTTTATACTATACTAACTAATGCCCAAGAGTTTGTTTGCTTTTTTGTTTGAACGCTCTAGAACTATCGGTCGGATTTGATAGCCCAATTCTTGAGGAAGGCTATAGTATATTTAACATCACACTGTGACCCTTAGGAGCTGAGTAAAAAGAACAAAAAGAAATAAAGAACGCTAAGCGACAACGAAATGATAGCGCAGACAGGTGATGCGATACGAAGGGGTCAGTAGGGAATAAAAAATTTCACGCGGACGAAGTCGCGGCCAAAAGCTAGTTGTAGATTGATAAAATGAGGAGGCGAGCACTTCCAAAGGTGGTGAGGCTTATTAATTAGTGCTCTAATGGGAATACCATTGGTGCTCTAAAAAAAAGTGCTCAGAAAATAGGTGCTCAAACGGGAATACTCCTAAAAAACTTTGCATTTCTCAAAAACAAAGTCAAAAAAGGCGTTCGAATTTATTGACGGGAAATGACCTCATTCTCCCTGCCCTTGTCGCACGAAACGGATGTTGTAGGTACTGAGTAATACGGATACTTTCGGTTTGTGTTAGGCACTTATATTTTATTTATATTTTTGAATAAAATTTACTATTTTTTTTTTTACTTATGACGTTTTTCACAATATCACTGTCACTTTCTCAAAAACATGATTATGTATTCCTTTCACTATTTTGGACATAAATAACATAGAATTCTTATTTTATTACATGTATTTTATGATTGATTATTATATTGCTTGCCGTGGTCGGTTCTTGGACGGTTGACCATCCCTTACATATCGAGCGGGAAGCACGTTAATCCGTTTTTGCAGCTGTCATTTGTAGTTTTTTTTTTTTTGCGAAAGTGTTTTCTGTCTGTTTGTACCCTTTCACACCTTAATGGCTGAACGGATTCCGATAAAATTTGGCACACAGCTCGACCATGACTTGAGTTAAGATAAAGACTTCCATGCTATCAAAACGGCGAAGGGAAACATCGTGAGGAAACCGGCATGTCATAGAACCAAAAATTCGAAGACAAGTGACATCTACCAACCCGCACTATCCTTTTAAGGGGTCATTGTACTCATCATTATGAACAACTTTTATAAGTACTATGGGACCAAACCTGAAATAGTGAAAAAAAAAGTGAGCTGTTCCCTACATTTATGTTCGCATAACTCGTCAAAATGTAGGGAAAAGCTGATTTTTTTTTTTCGCGATTTCATGTTTGGTCCCGTAGTAAAAGTTGTTCATAATGATGAGTACAATGACCCCTTAAGAGGAAGACGGTGACAACGGTGATTAAAATTTCACCCTGTATAGACTGATTATGCTACACGGGCGAAGCCGCGAGAAAAAGTTAGTACCGTATAAAAGCCATTTCTTCACGCTCGACACCGGCCGCGCACGCTACTCTGACGTCACACAAAACGTCATCCACCATTCACTAAATATTCGACCTTGAATCAACAAAAGTATTAGGTTACATAAGCTTGTATGAGGTAAGGTCATGGCTTGAGTGAATGACCCCGGTTGACGGAACTGTTATTATTAGATGGTTTTTGGATGGTTGGTTGATGGTTGTTGTTCTTCTCACCGTGTCGATAGCAATCTAAATGGACTCAGCCCAGAATTCGGCTACTTGTTTGGCGCCATCATCAGCGTCCATCATTTCCTGTAACGTGCAGCTGACAGGACAAGCAGGACACGATATTAAGTGTCCCATCGTTTGTGGAACAGCTCCACATTTACACTCCAAGATGAAGTCGTCTATGAATCAAAATTTAAACTTGCTTTCATCCGCGGCTTCGCCCGTGTGGTATGTCGATAAAAAGTAGCTTATATCCTTTCTCAGGGTTCAAAGTATCCCCTTACCAAATTTAATCAAAATCGGTTTAGCCGTTTCGGAGATTAACCGGAACAAACAGACAGAGAGAAAAACAAAAAAAAATTAAATTGTTTTTTTGTTACATTACCTACCGTACTATACTTTCATAATTATGTATTTAGTGAAAAGCTGTTATTTTGACATTAAAAACACAACCTTAATTTTTTTTTTTTTTGTTACAAAATGTAGGTAATAAAACTACAGCAAACCACTATAAGAATAAAAAGTGTCTACGGGGTTGTAAGAAACACGTAGGTAACAACAAGGTTTAAATTTCGTAACCGCTGCGCGCTGGTCATTCACCGTGACCCTAGTCTGTTACCATCTAAATAGTAAAGATACTCGTACAATAGCTTAGGTACAGGCAGCACATAAGAGGAAGTTTGAACGTGGCACCGGTAACTGAAATTTTATGCAAATGGATAGGGAACCCTCCGTTACACAAGCCCATACCATGAGAACCGATTTCCACACAACTTTTCAGTTACCGGTGCCACGTTCAAACTTCCTCTTATGTGCTGCCTGTAAGCTATTGTACGAGTATCTTTACTATTTAGATGGTAACAGACTAGGGTCACGGTGAATGACCAGCGCGCAGCGTTTACGAAATTTGGTTCCCTATCCATTTGCATAAAATTTTAAGACCTAATATAACTTAGCATAATTTTGTTTGGCATAATTATATTTTCGCATAATATAATTACGCATAACAGCTTACGCATATTTTTTTAAGCATAATTTTTCTAATCATAATAATGATTAAGCATAACATTCTAAAGCATAAATTTAGCATGCTCGTTTTATTTCTAACGACGTAAGGTCGACGGAGCCCCGCTGCGCGGGGCTCCTATTTCTGTCTGCAGGGTTAGAAGGAACCTAACCAAACCGAACCTCGGGGTGCCCCTAACGTCGTTTAGTATTATGCGAATTAAATTTATGCAAAAACAAATTAGTCTTTAAGATGATTATGCCAACATAAAATGTATGCCTAAAAAAATTATGCCGAAGTATTATTATGCCAAAACAAATTGTGCCAAAATCGTTATGCCGAAGTATATTAGGACAAAGAACATTATGCGAAAAGAAGGGATCCCGTAACGGAGAAATGAGGAAAATGTCGTGAGGAGAGTTTTGAGTATGAATGTCGATGGCTATAAGAGTCGGGGAAGACCAAAGATAAATGATAAATGATTTATTTCTGTTAGTAGGTTTGTACAAACACTTTTACACGTCAATGATATTTTTTTAAACTAGATGAGGTCGGGGTTTCCTATCTGACTATTCTGAGAAGAAAGGCCGAAACAAACTCAGAGGTCACGGTCTCTTTTAAAGTCCAGACAAAATCTTGGTCAGATCATGTTTAGACTATGTAGATTGGTGTCTGAAATGGTCTTTTGAGGAAAGAACCACACAGATTGAGCGGACCTGTCCAGTCAGTGCACGCATTTGTCAAAAATCGTGCAGCTCAACTCAGAACTAGAGGAGCTCAACGATTCGACGAACAATACCAAAAAAAGTATATTTGGGTAGGCCGCGTAAATTACTCAAACTGCCAGATCATGATTAAAACTAACTAGGAAGGAAAAAAAAATACAGAAAAAAGAAAGAAACGATGGATGGACTGTGTGAATGATGATATGGATGAGACTTTTTTCTGAGTTTGTTTCGGCCTTTCTTCTCAGAGTAGTCAGATAGGAAACGCCGACCTCATCTAGCTTTAAAAAAATATGATTGACGTGTAAAAGTGTTTGTACAAACCTACTTACAGAAAATAAATCATTTATCATTTATTAATCATTTACCAATAACTGGGCTGAGGAGGTCAGATAGGCAGTCGCCCCACGTCAAATATAAAATGCCTGCGACCAACGAGTCAGTCGACTCTTAAAACATGACCTTCAAATTTTACTCCACCTCAAAAATCAATCTATCAACGAACCATCCACCTCGATCTTATATAACAGTAATTCTCAGTTCCCAGGGTCACGGATACCAGTGAATGACCAGCTATTACAACACAAACCTTGGTCAGTTACGTGTTTTAACTTGAACAATCGCTCAGCGTTTAGCCATTGTGTTTGACCTAGCAGTAACGTTAACTATTGGGTACTAATTGCTTAGTTTATGTCGTTTTTGGGCTAATCTTCAATCAATTGTTTAAACTAATTGGTTTAAAGGGTAAGATGAACTTGATAATTATAGTCAGACCTATGAATAATTGCTTGTTGGCTTGAATGATGGCAAAAACACAACGGGAGTAAGGACACCTGTCAAATCATCGTGCCATTTGTTCTTAGGTCTGGCTCCGAACTAATCTTATGGCCGTAGTTGATACCAAGAAGGGAACTCTACTTCGGCCGAAACATGCATGACAGAATGGGATGCATGAAGATTTGAAGAAGCCTCCTCGTGTAGCGCAGTTTGTTCCGCCAGTTACTCAACTGAACCCAGCGCTCGGCGCATCCTGGACAGTCACACCCAACACCTTATTTGACTGGCCAATTCTTCCCTTGCGGTGGTAGGGCTAACGCCCGCCTGGTTTGCGACCACCCTCCCACCGGAGTCCGGCGTCAAGCAGCCTGCTGTGTTTCGTCGATGCGTGGGAGTCCCAGTGCCTTAGGCATCTTCTGGGTCCGCTCGTTCCATCATAGACCTCATCCATCGCTTTCCATCAGGCGTAATCGAGGTCAAGAGCGGGCCCATTCAGCAATAATTTAAAATAAAATCTACAGATTTCGTGCTTAGCTCTCCAGGTGTGTGGTCATCTTGGAGACAAAACTGAATGTCAACTGTAATTGCACCGGCCCCATAACCATTTAAACCGGAATACAGCAACGCTGCATGGCGGCATCAAATAGGCATGGTTTGGGAGAGTTCATAATCAGCCTATAATGTTCCCACTGCTGGGATACAGACCTCCTCTCTGTGAGAGGGAGTGGGTCGTAATCCAACACGCGGGCCCAGTGCGGGTTGGTAGATGTCACATGTCTTCGAATTTTTGGTTCTAGGACATGCCGGTTTCCTCACGATGTTATCCTTCACCGTTTTGAGAGCCGTGAAGATGAAATAATTTACACAAAGAGAGGAGGAGGGGAGAGTTATTTCGGGTTCCCTATCCATTTGCATAAAATTTTAAGACCTAATATAACTTAGCATAATTTTGTTTGGCATAATATAATTACGCATAACAGCTTACGCATATTTTTTTAAGCATAATTTTTCTAATCATAATAATGATTAAGCATAACATTCTAAAGCATAAATTTAGCATGCTCGTTTTATTTCTAACGACGTCAGATCGACGGAGCCCATCTGCGCGGGGCTCCTATTTCTGTCTGCAGGGTTAGAAGGAACCTAACCAAACCGAACCTCGGGGTGCCCCTGACGTCGTTTAGTATTATGCGAATTAAATTTATGCCAAAACAAATTAGTCTTTAAGATGATTATGCCAAAATATAAATGTATGCCTAAAAAAATTATGCCGAAGTATTATTATGCCAAAACAAATTGTGCCAAAATCGTTATGCCGAAGTATATTAGGACAAAGAACATTATGCGAAAAGAAGGGATCCCGTTCCCCTGAACCTCCCCTCCATCCCCTCCTCGATCCCCTGCTAGTTCTTCTTCTGTTTTAATCTCTGTCTTATCCACTATAAACTTTCTCATCCCCTATTTTTTCTTTTGTTTTTATTCCTGACGGATCGTCAGCAACAAAATATATGTACAGGGCTTATTGAAATATGTACATACGTTCGTAATGCGTACGGTGATGAAATAATTTACACAAAGTAAAGCGCCTATCTGAGTTCGAATCTACGACCTTTAGTACAACCCGTAAGTCGTGGCCGTTAACGGCCACCACTGCTCACCACTGCAAAGCTACACACAAAGCATACATAATATACCTATCGCTTGTATAGAGGACAGCTGGTGCAGTGGTGGCCAAGTGGTAACGGCCGCGACTTACGAGTTGTAGGTCGTAGGTTCAAACCCAGACAGGCGCTTTACTTTGTGTAAATTATTTCATCACCACTGCTCTCAAAACGGTGAAGGTGTACATCGTGAGGAAACCGGCATGTCCTAGAACCAAAAATTCGAAGACATGTGACATCTGCCAACCCGCACTGGGCCCGCGTGGTGGTTTACGGCCCACTCCCTCTCACAGAGAGGAGGCCTATGTCCCAGCAGTGGGAACATTATAGGCTGATTATTTATAGAGGACAGGCATGCCCTAATAAGATGCTGGTAGGGATCTTGACTGTACTTCCGGGATTGTCCTGATATCCGTGGAATACCTCTCCACTCTCTGCGAGTTGGCTTTGGCCCCTCATACGCCTTCCAAAGAACCGGGATCCATGGCCCCGAGATTATGCAAATCCTAATAATCATAGATTAGTTTTATGTTCCAAAACTTATAATAACACTAGCTTCTGGCCGCGACTTTGTCCGCGTGAAATTTCACCCTCCCCCATTCACCCTCTTAGGGTTAGAATTTCGAAAAACCCTTTCTTAGTGCATACCTAGTCTTCACAAAGAAAACACCCTCTAAATTGCATGTCTCTAGGACCAGCGGTTTAGGCTGTGCGTTGATATATCAGTCAGTCAGTCAGGACTTTGAATTTTATATAATAACTAGCTGCGTCCCGCGGTTTCAACCGCATAAGTTCCGATCCCGTGGGAATATCGGGATAAAAACTATCCTATGTGCTTTACCGGGACTCAAAGTATCTCTATACCAAATTTCATTTAAATCGGTTCAGTGGTTTAGGCGTGAAAAGGTAACATACAGACAGACAGAGTTACTTTCGAATTTATAATATTATAGTATGGATAGATAAAATCTTGGCGTATTATTTTTAATTTATGACTGTCGATATGATACGTATACTGCAATTAATTAATCCATTTGTAATCAGAGCGACTAGTAAGAATATTAGGGTGACCAGTAATCTTATGAAGTAGTTTACTTTGTAAGTTGCTGACAGCCCCAATGGTCTCGTGGTTGCAAGCGCGACTGCTGAGCGTGGGGTCCTGGGTTCAATTCCCAGCGGGGCAATTGCGTAACACTTTATCAATCGGAATCGTTTTCATTTTGACAGTTCAACAACATTCATTGCGTTATTTACGTGTTGAGCAGACAAATTTTTCGAACTTATGAAGCAAAAATGGATTAGCAATTGGCTTCGAAATGATTCTGATTCCGATTGATATTATATTAAACATATTAAAGAAATTGTACCTAATCTTTTTTTTTCTACAAAAAAATCACGTTCTAAAATCGAAGTTGAAGTGTGATGTAACATTTACACCAATCACCACTAACGAACCCTCAGTTAATGACCCATTAACTTTAATGTATGCCTTTGAATGCGGACGTTTGACAGTACTGATCGAGGTGTACATTGAAATAACGTTAATGACTTTATCACCTCTACATATAAACTATAATAGAATAACCAACCTTGGATTATCTCGACACGAGTTCTAATAAGTATATGTTTTTATAACATCTGTCAAGTACAGCTAATGATATATTTATAGTTCTATCAGGGTCAAAAGGGCCCGCGTGGTAGATTACGGCCCACTCCCTCTCACAGAGAGGAGGCCTGTGTCCCAGCAGTGGGAACATTATAGGCTGATGATGATGATGATGATCAGGGTCAAAATAAATTATCTAGCGAAACTCGTGATGGGTATAGATATCTTAACACTCATCATCATCATCTGCCTGCCTTTTCCCAACTATGTTGGGGTTGGCTTCCAGTTTAACCGGATGAGAATATCAAAGTCAAAGCATTTATTTCAAATAGGCACATAAAAGGCACTTTTGAACGTCAAAAATTATCTTAAAATAGAATTGATTCTAGTCGCCCATTCCAAAAGGTAGTTTTTTTAATATTTTTAATGTGTCATGCTCACTTAAGGCGCAGATATACGACTTCTAATGATTTTAAATTCAACATCACGTCTAATCGACCGGACTGATTTCTTTGAAAAAAATAAATGTTATACTAGACCATTTGCTTCGTAATTTGATATGTGAATATTTGCAATTATATTTTTTTAACATAGTGTAATTAATTTGTAAAGTAATGTCTACCGCGGACATAAAAACGATAATCGCGCAAACACTATCGGGTGTATTTTCATAAAACTTTCACCATCTAAAAGACAATTTAATTCCCCGAATTTTAGTATACGGTTTTTATTTGTTTGGTGTTTGAGAGTTTTTGTAAATAGATAATTGCTTCATATTTGCAATAAATTACCACGGTTGTGTCATCGCGCTTCTCTTTCTTTTCTATGCAGTCCGACAGTGACCGCGCTTTAGGTCGTGTAGTCGCCTTAAATGTCTCACTGATGGTGGCGCGTGTGTTGGATCATTCCGTCGGTCGGTTGAGACTGGTCATCTCTTAACTGCCAAGGCTTATTTGTAATCTTATTTTTTTAATTGTTTCTTCATTAGTGTGTTTTTAGGGTTCCGTAGTCAACTAGGAACCCTTATAGTTTCGCCATGTCTGTCTGTCCGTCCGTCCGTCCGTCTGTCCGTCCTCGCTTAATCTCTGTGACCGTTAGCACTAGAAAGCTGAAATTTGGTACCAATATGTATATCAATCACGCCGACAAAGTGGTAAAATAAAAATTGGAAAAAAATGTTTTATTAGGGTAGCCCCCCTATATGTAAAGTGGAAAGTGATTTTTTTTTTAATTTCAGCCCTAACGTGTGATATATTGTTGGAAAGGTATTTAAAAATGAATATGGGTTTACAAAAATCATTTTTTGATAATGTCAATAATTTCGGAAATAATCGCTCCAGAAGTAAAAAACAATGTGTGTCCCCCCCTCTAACTTTTGAACCATAAGTTTAGAAAATATGAAAAAAATCTGAAAAGTAGAACTTTATAAGGACTTTCTAGGAAAATTATTTTGAACTTGATAGAAACAACAGTTTTTGTACAAAAAAGACAAAAGTTGTACAAAATCATTTCTGGACTAAGTTTGTAGTATAATCGTATATGCAAGCATTTTTTTTTAACTTCGTTTACATATTTTATTATCCTGAACGTATCTTTTTTCAAACAAAAAAAGAATTATTAAAATTGGTTCTCGCAATCCAAAATTACCACCGAAAACTTCTGGCACGTCTATGTACTAATTAGTAACCCAATTCCCCGAGAGATGGCGCTGTAGGTACTTATTACATTGGGTCGGGTATTATCGAATTGTACGTGGGAACACTTATTGTGACGGACGGGAAACTACGGAACCCTACACTGAGCGTGGCCCGACACGCTCTTGGCCGGTTTTTTTACATTGTTCTCACATATAGAAGCAACAAGAATAATGTACCCAGGATTTTGTAATATCTTGATTTAAAAGAGTGTCCATGGAGTGTCTTGCCCGTTCTTCTCCATAGAGATCTACGTTTTGGAATGGACAACGAGCTTCAACTTTCTGACTAACTGACCGACTATTTAATTTTGACAATTCAAAAGCGCCTGTACATGGTTTAACTGAAATAAATGCTTTGAGTTTGAGTTTGCAGCTGAATACCAGTAATTTACATGGAGCGACTGCCTATCTGACCTCCACAACCCAGTTACTGGGTAATACGATACTCAGATCCCCGACAATCCTATACTCGATTTTAACACTATAAAACAAAAAATAAATTAATTTGATGATTTTTTATACAGGCTGTTACAGAAAGGGTATATCAATACAAAGGGGTTGAAGAGTGTATCTGGTCTAGAATCTCTGTACAAAATTTCAGCTCAAAAGCATTAACTTTGAAAATGCTTAATATTTTTTTATTTCGACATCACGGCGCTGCACTGGCGCGCGGCGGCGTAATGTGCGTGTACTAGGCGCACAGACACACTACAGATAATGGATAATGACCCTCGTAGTGCGGTGACACGTTTTTTATGATTTCAATTTAATGAACTATCGAAATAAAAAAATATTAAGCATTTTCAAAGTTACTGCTTTTGAGCTGAAATTTTGTACAGAGATTCTAGACCAGATACACTCTTTTACTTACTAATAAATCTAATAAAGAAAGAAAGAAAAAGAAAGAATGAAAATACATTTATTTATCACAGACTAAAAGACACACAAAGCATCAGATACATCAGACAAAAAGAACAAAAAATAAAGATCAAATAAAAAGCGTAAAGTCCGATGTAAGTAATTAGCAGGAAAGTGTGCCTCACGGCTGCGCCAAAAAGGCCCAGTTCAGCAATAATGCCAGACAACTAGTGCCTGACGCTGGTTTTCAAATGGGCCTGAACTGACCTGGAACTTTACCCAATCCAGGAGTCGAATCAAATACGTCACACTCGACTGTTGTCATTATAATCAAAGTACCTTCAATTAATTCTGACAGCTTTAGTCATGTTTCAAAGTTAATAACTCCATAATAATAATACCTTCAATTAAATGATTGATAGTTTTCTTTAATAATACCTCGACCATAAAGTACCTACGTAACTCTATTGTTTCTAACCATAGATTATTGCTAGTGGCTTCAAATATTACAAAGAGTTTTTATTCCTTATGTTACGGCCCCGCCACCGCCAGATGGCGCACGGCAGGACTTTCCGCGTCCATGCCTGCGGAGTCATACCGCATCTCCACTTCGCGCCGCCAGGGGGCCAGTCATCGTCGTCATCGTCTCGCCTTCACATTGGAGACGTCACGTCATATCATTAAAAACTAAAATAGATTACAGATTACCACTAACGTTATCGTATAACGTTCCAAAATTTGTAACGATACTAAAACCTAAAAATTTCAATAACGTTACAAAAAGAACGTTATTGAATATCATTTTCGTAGAACAATATTATTAGTACAGATGCCAGCACATCAACCTACCCGAAACTGTCACATTTTCCCAATCAACTTTGAACCTTATACTTCAGAGATAAAGTTGAAATCGATTATTTATTTGATAGACTGTAGTAGGTTGATGTGCTGGCGTCTGTACCTAACGTTATAGGTATCGGTAACATTAAGCTAATCCGCTTTTAATAACGCTACTAGTGAAACGTTACAGATTCATTTATAACGTTATTCTTCATACTTTTTAGTCTATATCTCCTTAAGAGGTTATCCATTAACAACCGGTGTATATCGAGACCCCTCCGAGCCCCGGAAAGCACGTTAAGCTGTTTGTCGTGGCTGTCATTTGTAGATTCTTTGACAGTTGTAACTGGTAGTCAGAACCCTAATAAGTCTGACAACCAGTCCTACCAAAGGGATATCGTGGCACCCAGCAACTGCATGTGGAAGTCAGATAGGTAGTCACTCCATGTAAAATACTGGTATTCAGCTGCATCCGGATAGACTGGGTGTTCCACGCGGCGCGTACGTGTTCCACGCGCGCCTCAAAGAGAAGTCAGCAAAAAGGAAGGGGCCTGCCAGGGCCGAAGCCTGCCGGGGGTGAGGGATTGTCCGAAAGTGTTACCGTTACCCCGGAACATAAAAGGCTAAGGAAGAAACACGGATGGGTTTTAGTCAGTAAGAGTCTGACACTCCCTTCCGCTCCACCCAGAGCGGGAGGAGTCATTTGATGATTTCCCATCCATAAAAAAAAGACTGGTGGCCGACCCCAACACAGTTAGGAAAAGGCTAGGCAGATTTATATTGATATCTGACCTACATCTTGTTGGAATCCAAGATGGCGGCTTTATGAAGTTCACTCACGTATCAACTGACCGTGTAGTGTCTGTCGTTTTAATTAAATACACAGTTGAGTTCTTTGGATTCTAAGTTTTTGCCCTTTTAAGTATTTTAATCTTAACTACAAGCTTCAGCCCGCGACTTCGTCCGCGTAAAATTTATCGTTCCCCCGACGACCTACCCCGTAGCATCGCATATCCTGGCCGCTATATTTTTTCGTTTTATCGTATTACCCAGTAACTGGGTTGTGGAGGTCAGATAGGCAGTCGCTCCATGTAAAATACTGGTGTTCAGCTGCATCCGGTTAGACTGGAAGCCGACCCCAACATAGGTGAGAAAAGGCTAGGCAGATGATGATTTGTGTAGTCGACAATCTAGATATATGCTTATGATCGACCCGTGCGGCTGTTATTACTTTGCCAAAAAACCATCGACGTAAATTTAGGCATCATCTGCCTAGCCTTTTCCCAACTATGTTGGGGTCGGCTTCCAGTCTACCCGGATGCAGCTGAACACCAGTATTTTACATGGAGCGACTGCCTATCTGACCTCCACAACCCAGTAACTGGGTAATACGATAAAACGAAAAAATATTGCGGGCAGGCTATGCGATGCTACGGGGTGGGTCGTAGGGGAACGATAAATTTTACGCGGACGAAGTCGCGGGCTGAAGCTTATAGTTAAGATTAAAATACTTAAAAGGGCAAAAACATAGAATCTGCTTGTGCTACTTAATAACAGAAAAAAAAACACACCGATAGAAGTGAACACTTGAACAATTACGTGTGTATTTTTTTAATCGTTATTTAAATAAAACACAAAAAGAATACTTTGCCATCACTCACTGACATATCGGAAATACATTGAAACCGAGTACATTCCGAGGACCGCCGAACACATCCGAATGTAGCGCGGTGTCGGTAATAGTGTCGCGAGTTCAATGGTTTTTCCCATCACAAAAATGCCCGACTCGCCTAAAGAAGTTTTGCCTTCAAAAACAGTGGCACTCCGGGAGTGCCGACAGAAGCGAAAACAATACACAAACAGAATACTTTGCCATCACTCACTGACATATCGGAAATACATTGAAACCGAGTACATCCCGAGGACAGCCGAACACATCCGAAGCGGTGTCGGTTACGGTAACAGTGGCGCGAATTCAATGGTATTTTCTATGCCCAACGCGCCTAAAGAAGTTTCCTACTGAAATATTAGATATCATTTTTGGCCAGTAACTCTTAGTCACCCTACTAGAGCGGTTAGGCATTTAACTCAAGGATAGATTCCGCAACGTTTGGTCCTGAGTTTGAGTACTTATTTAACTAGTTTTGCACTCGACCGCGCCCGTCTATTGGTAAGCTATTATTACTATTATTATACGCCTTTGTGTGGCGAAATTGTCTTTTATAGTTTATAGTTTGTTTGTGCAAGGAGATTTATGAGTTGCAATTTTTAGAATAGAGTCTAAATCAAAAACAAAAGACAATTATTCAAATTAGGCTGAGAATCAGCACTATTAGAACGTTAAAATTACTTAAGACAGTCCCCCAAAACGGCCGCCCTTCACCGCTTTCTAGTGCTTTAGCTGGGGAGAAGAAGTGGCGCAACAAACTCCCCAGCAGCACAGCTGTCTGTTCAGTTAGAAGAATTTGATTCTACAGGGTGAAATTGAATTCATGGGCATCCTTTTAAGAGGTCATTGTAATGATCATTTTGAACAACTTTTACTATCGGACCAAACCTGAAATCATGAAAAAAAATCAGCTCTTCCCTACATTTTGACGAGTTATGTGAACATAAATGGAAGGAACAGCTGATTTTTTTTTTCGCGATTTTAGGTTTAGTCCCATAGCAAAAGTAGTACCAGTTATGCTTCAGAGTATAACTGGGTCTTGGTAAAAATGAACTAAGAACATATAGGTCGTTGTTAAGCGCTCGCGATAGCTTTTTGTTTAGTTGTTGAAACTTCCAGAAGTCGTAGTTTTATGGTGCAAATAAGTTTTAAAACATAATTTTACTGGATACAGTATTTTTATCTCACGAAGCGACACGCGCTTTACTTGTGGTAACACGTCACGTTTCCGAGATATTAACGTTCAAAGTTGATCACGTGACATTTATATTTTTTTAACTTGCTTAGGTAAGTAGGTATATTTGTTATACATATAGATGTTTTAAATAATCACCCTGAAAATTTAGTAATCAAATATCTGAAGATTTAAGCAAGTTAAAAAATAGGTTGTCTATAATGTCGGTTTACGGACGATAATTTTATATGATAACGTTATATCGTGCCTCTCTATCGCTTGTTCCGCGCTCTCGCTTGCACGTTCGGCTCAGGCGGGACGTGACAATGAGTTATGCTTTTTCGTGCGTGCAGCCGGCGTTCATAGATTTATAAGACGTTATCACGTCAAAAACTTCAATCCCCGTTACTCCCGAAACGAATGTACCGACCCGACCATGACGTGTGTATGTGTAGCATCCTTAGTGTCTAAACACACTATGCCGAAGGTACGCGACCGAAGTTCGGCATGATTACGCCTGCAATGCTATTTGAATTACTGACGACACATTATGCCGAAATTACGTTGCGTTATAGCGTACAGCCGGATTTCGGTCGGGCGTAAGTTCAGCGGCAATTCGGCGGCAACGTATTCTGTAGAGCAAACATTATACGCGACCGAAGTTCGGTTCGATTGCCAAAGAAGATCCGGGGCGGCCAGCTGCGGGACGCAGGCAAGCCCCGCGCCCCCGGATGTCCGCCCGTTGTACACACAAAGTTACGCAACGGAATTTCTGTCGCGTAAGTTCGGCACTTATGGTGTGTCATATCAGCCGAATAAGTCGGAACGTAAAATCAGCCGCGGAACATCGGCGGCGTACCTTCGGCACAGTGTGTTTGGACACTTAAAGTGAGGCAACGATGTCCGCCGCTTAGCTTTGTAGGTTTAACTTACAAACCAATACTATGACAATATTATGACACTAGGGTTTTTAGAGTGATTATCGTTCATTCATTTAAAAATCCGCGTTGAATAAAATTATTACCATGTACTTTTGTACTAGCCAATTAACCGTTTAATAACCTTATTGAAACCAATCTAAATACAACCATACCTTCCTTGATTTAAAGTCCATTATCAATTTCCTAGTTGTAGAAACTAATATTGTACGAACAACTTTATTTTTGCAGTTCGGATAATTTATTCATGGACTTTATTGCTTTGATTTAAGGTTGGGTTTTGATTGATAGAGTGCATTGTTAGTAGTGTTATTAAGTTGGTAAATGCCGGCAATGACCTCTTTCGGTACTCATGACCACGAAGGAGTAATTGTACTTTAATAATTATTTGTTTGAAAGAGAATAAGAAAAAAAATGGATAAGATTTTATTAGCAAAATAAGCTTATTTTTTTTAGCAATTTTGTTGATCATCATTTTGTTCAGGTGAATGCGCAGTGGTAGACCGCGAAATTCAATTTTTCTTACGTTTTTTGCAATTTTCAGGTCAGTGTCAGGTTGTATCTTGATCAAAATATAATTCGCAAGTTTAACAGGTACGTATTTACAGAATTAGAATCATTAATACATCTTCCTAAGTTAGATTTGTTCCATATGAACAAATCTCTTATGGGAACAAATCTAATGATTCTAATGACAATATCTAATTCTGCAAATACATGTCGCGAATCATATTATGATTAAGATACAACCTGACACTTACCTACCTGCAAATTACAAAAAACGTAAGAAAATTCGAATTTCGCGGTCTACCACTGCGCATTTACCTTAATGTTACCACTACTGGGTCACACAGGCCTCCTCTCTGTGAGTGGGCCATAATTCACCACGAGGGGCCAGTGCGGCTTGATAGATATAAACTGCCATATCTTCGAAGTATTATAGATCTTTGTGCCACGGACACTGAGCGGTAAGGTTGGTTATAATTACTCTATTCACTAAAAACACGCATTTTTTACTATTAACTGTATAAAAAAATATGTATTAATTCAACGCTTTTTTTCTTGACTGACTGCCTTGTTTAATTTTCTAGTGGTCGTAAACTCGGGGTATTCCTCGAAACGCACCAACTTTGAAAAGCACCAAAAGTATTTCTCGAAAAAAAAAAATATAATTTTATTCCTCGAAATGCATCAACGATGAAACATAAAGAAGAGCATGAAGGATTCGTAATAAATGATATCGTTTTTCAAGATATCGCCAAGCGGTTAGTCGACTCTTCACGTGACCAGGGGGCTGGCCTATTTCTTGGCCAAAGAATTAGCATTGCCATACAACGTGGCAATGCTGCCAGCCTTTTGGGCACTGTTCCTGTTGACAGCGATGCGGACGAATTCTTTGATGCCCTATGATTATCTTGTTTATTTTTTCATATAATTGTACATATTATTATAGTTTATATGTTAGCTTATATTATGTAAATATCTATACAATGAAATATATGAGAACTAAATCTAAAAAAAAAAATGATATCGATAGACGTTTCATTTGGTGCGTTTCAAAGTTGTTGCTTTTCGAGGAATATCCCGTATATAAACTCGACTACTGAAATTGAGTTCCTAGATTATAATAATATCCCCTAGGTATATGTTTTTATTGTTAAAGGGGATTCATTTTTTTTATTATGGAGCCAGGCAAACTCACTTTTATCATCTATGCAACAAGATGTAAGAAACTTAAAAAAATATAGATGTCGCGTGATCAGCTTTGAACGTTAATTTCTCGGAAACGTGACGCTTTACGGGGTTTGGTCCTATTATTATCGATTTATACACGTTACATGCGTGGCCGCCATTTTGAAAAAAAAATGGCAGGCAGGTATACTCCATTTACTATAGCATTAGACAGACGTTTAAAAAGGCTCTTTTAGGGGCACACTTTGTAATAAAAGTACAACAAACATTATTACAGTCAAGATTGATGTGGAGTTCAATATAATCAATTTAAATAACAGCAGTCACACTTAATTGTACTTATTTAACCTATCTACCTTCTGAAATTACAAGGCTTTCATTTAATATTATTTAGTTTTTACATAAAATATTGTCGTGTCAATGTTTAAAATCTAAAAGAAGCAGAGGCGGACAGTACCGGGAACGTTTTTCATGTCACTATAACTCTACCAAATCTAAAATGTCACCTATTCACTTCATAAGTTGTGGCAGCACGTGTTTTTTTATTTTGTCGGTTTATATAAAGTTGTTTTTAATAAACTGATTGTTACTAAAAATTGTTTCAATTCATGTACCTATCCAAGCATCATGACGAGTAGATAGATAGAATATGCTTTATTGTATGCCATACATTGTTACTTACAAAAAAAGCACATACATTATTTATTAAAATTGTTTGAATTTAACTTGAAAATAAAAGGTTTCGTACTCCTGCTTCTGCGAGCCTCTTTTTTCTAATGTTATAAATTTATAATAAATGGAGTATAGGTATGCCACAGACCTTCAAAGCCGTTTACTTTTTTATTCTATGCAGCGTTTTGATTTATTCATAATGAAAATAATAATATTATCTTGATAATGACATAAAACAGAAGGCCAATACCCGTCCGTTAGTTAAAATCGTTCGAAATCTAGTAGCAGTCTCATCCAAACGAAAATCAATGTCAAAAACTTAGGGAAATTAGAGGTATTTTTTTGACAGATTGAGACTGAGATCGTACTGTGAACGTTCTTAAAATGACGAGAATTGCTCAGATGATACAATATACAATACATATATATTTATTTAGATTAGTATAATATACTTCATGTATGTATTTATTGTATTGTGTAAATAGTACACCACAGACTACCTACAGTATTTGTCTGTCCTTCCCCTTTTCCTTAATCCATCCAAAGGTTGTCTTTAAAAGATCGCTCTTAGCGATAAGACCGCCCATTGTGTCACCCTTTGTAAATTTTCTATATTTATGTCTGTAATTTATATGGTGTACATAATAAAGAGTATTCTATTCTATTCTAAATAATAAGCATTATGTATTATATTTTAAACTGCATAAATAAGAAATTTTATTATTCGACACGGACGGAAACAATGGCTAGGTATTGACAGGACGCTTACCATAAATTCATTGGTTTGTTTCACACACATCCCTCGCTACGCATCGTCGCATATCTCTGGTGGAAACACAGCCTTACGCGGGGAATAATAATTACCAAACAGAATTGGGACCCAGGTAGATAGTTATAGATAATTATAAAGCATTTATAAATGTCAAGTTTTTTGAAAAAAGAGAGAAAGTATATCAATTGTTAAATGTCATTGCCTGTAGCCTAAAATAAATTGCAAATGGCCGACACACTCACTATCGATTAAATTAATTATTAAACCTAGGTTACATTTTGACAGGTCAAGAATATTCATTAATTACATTGTCGAGATAACAGCAGCAAAAGTGACAATCACTTTCGTTTTATTTTAACAATAGTCCCTGTAGAGTGTAGAGCCTTCGCAACCAGCGCAAGTATTATTATTATTTAAAGTAGCTGGCACAATATAGAACCTTACATATAAAAAGTAATAACAGCCGTACGGTCGATCGATCGTGGTTGGAACTAACAATATCCAAATTCCTAGTTAAAATCACTTTTAGTCCCTAGGGATTAAAGAGCTGTTAGTCACTGTTTACGAAGAATACACTACTTAGCTCGTTTTTTTGAATAGGTGTGATAAAACCATCTTTTCACATATATATATATTTTTTTTTTGCAAAATGGGCCAGCTCTTGATCTCGATCTCGCCTCTCGATATTAAATTATTCATAATCATATTTTGACTTAATTTATGACCGAGACCTTCCATGTTTGTTTTGTTTCCCTTCCGAATTTGGTAATATTATCACAGCGTACCTATTCCAATGAAAATCGCGCATTGGCATTATTTTAGCGTTTCGTCCTAAAACTGACGAAACGTTTTCTTCTTCCCAGCTAAAGCGCCAGAAAGTGATGAAGGGCGGGCCTTTTGGGGAACTATATTATGTAATTTTGACATTCAAACAGTGCTGATTCTTAGCCTAGTTTAAATTAATGACTTTTTTGTTCCCTCCTCAAGGCATGTCCTCCCAATATACTCCCAATCTGTAATCAGCCTTAACATACCAAGATCCCTCCGTGGCTCGGAATGCACGTTAAGCTGTTGGTCCCGGCTATCATTCGTTGATCTTTGACAGTCGATACGGGTCGTCAGAAGCCCGAAAGTCTGACAACCAGTCTTACCAAGGGGTATCGTATTACCGACTAACTGGGTTGTGGAGGTCAGATAGGCAGTCGCTCCATGTAAAATACTGGTATTCAGCTGCATTCGGTTAGACTGGAAACTGACCCCAACATAGTTGGGCAAAAGGCTAGGCAGATGATACAGGATCATTGAGACAATAAATCAGGATTTTAGTCGGTGTAGGTATTTGGATCTCAGTCGATCCCAATCGAATCTCATTTAGGTATTTGCTTAGAAACTGCAAGGGATTATTGCATGTAGTACATACTATATACAATCAGCCAATAATGTTCCCACTGTTGGGACACTGGCCTCCTCTCGATGAGAGGGATTGGGCCGTAGTCCACCACGCGGGCCCAGTTCGGGTTGGTAGATGTTCCTTAACTTCGAATTTTTGTTTCTAGGACATGCCGGTTTCCTCACGATGTTTTCCTTCACCGCTTTGAAAGCAATGCTGCCGTGGTATACTTAACTAAAATGCCGTTATCCGGCATCTAATGATATTTTTGCTTATTTCACACGAGAAAAATCGGCATTCTTAAAATGATTATTTCCAAAACTATTCAAGGTATTGAAAATTCGGAAACACAGATCGATAGATATGTTTTTTTTTTTCTCATTAATCATCATCATCATCATTTCAGCCGAAACACGTCCACTGCTGGACATAGGCCTCCCCCAAGCACCTACACTTCGACCGGTTTTGTGCTTCTCATTAAAAATAGCATTAAAAGTTAAAAATCGTTTTATTTATACCACGGCAGAGTGGTGATGAAATAATTTACACAAAGTAAAGCGCCAGCCTGGGTTCGAACCTATGGCCTACAACTCGGTAAGTCGCGGCCGTTACCACTGAACCACCACTACTTTCGACTACAATACCACCTACTAGACTCAGGGGCGTAGCTACCGCCGTATCTGCCGTATCAATCATATGCGGCCCCCGGGCCAGGGGGGCCCCCAACGCGCGCAAGCAAAAATTAATAAAAACTTCCCAAATATTTTTTATTTCACAAATGACAAAAGTCAAAAAAAAAAGCAAATCAGCTATAAATGATTTAATAAATCAATTTGCCGAAAAAAAGGCAAGGAGAGTGTACCTATATTTAATTTGAATTGTTTGTAAACATTTTGGAAAAAGTGACAGATAGATAATTATGGTGACATGAATAAATATTTCTTATATATATATTTTTTTTTAATTTTATGCAAACATTTTTTTTTTCTTTTGTGATAAATCTTTACCCTTCCTAAGGGCCCCCAAACAAATTTCTATACGGGGCCCCGCCAAGGCACGCTACACCACTGACTAGACTCCCAATGCCACCGACATATTGTAATCACTGACTAGCACATTTATCCTAATCTTATTCTAATAGCCCAAAAAATATTATAATATGAACAAGGAAATAATACCACTACTTATATCATTATATTTTTTTTAAATTCCGCATTGTTCTACAAGTTCCAATTTGCATAACAAATTGTTTCGCTTTGTCCCCGGGCTTTGATTGAGGTTATACTGCTAAATTACATACCAATTGCCAATTAAAAATAATAGTTTTTCGCTATTTGGAGGGGCTCGTGGCAAAATATTATTAATGGCCGCACTGGTCGATCAAAGGTTAAAGCTATTTATTCATTTATTTGATTTACATGGCTTAAGAAACCAATTACATAAATCAAAGTATACAGGGTTACTGAAAACTCGACCACTTCCTTGCAGGAGGTGATACTTGTAGGGGGGCTAAAATGTGACAAATTTAACCTCCCATATGTATGGCAGAAAATTAATACTTTTAGAGATATTTGAATTTTAGGTATTTTATAAATTACTCCGAATTTTCACACTAAACTTTTAATTTTAAAAAAACAAATCATGTTAGTTGGGTTCATTTTTATTTTTATTTATAGCTAACATCCTAACAAAGCTAATACAGCAGTAAAATATCAAATCATTTCAAATAATTAAAAGTTTAGTGTGAAAATTCGAAGTAATTTAAAAAAGACCTAAAATTCAAATGTCTTTAAAAGTATTAATTTTGACTCTTTCGCCTTAGTGAAAAAAAAAAACAATTGACACCGACACGAGCGAGATCCAACGAACTTTTCAATTTAGTAGAGTGCGTTTCAACAAATACTTCCTTTGCCGTTATGTTGGCAGCAATGTATACAAGTTTTGGGCATGATTCTAACACGGAAACCTTATAAATCTTAAAAAAATCCGCAGAATCGTTTCCCATATCTACTATCTCGACAGACATGGGCACAAAATACATATGCTCCTAGCGGAGGACAGGGGAGCCAACATTATAACATAGGGACAATTTGTTGAAATTCACTTTAAAGAAAAATTCACTTGCACAAAACCATGTCTTAACTAGGAGACATGGTTTTGTGCAAGTTGATATATTATCTGCAAGTTGGCAATCAACTTGCACAATCTTTCGATAAAACTCGACGTGAGAAAGTACTTAATTACTTAGAGGATTTCATCAAAATGCAAATAATTATTGTCCAATAAATATTAGTATAATTAATAATAAATAACATTATTTATTTCATACTTTAGCTTTTCTATAACGCAATGTTTTGCATAATTCAGTATTAGGTTTTGTGTCTAATTACAATAAATTAAAATGCAAATACTATCATTATTGCATAGTTTTCAGATAAATAATTTTATGGGGGACAAAATAATTTATAGTCACTAGTTTTCAATAATTAAATATTTACATCATCATCATCATCATCATCATTTCAGCCGAAAGACGTCCACTGCTGGACATAGGCCTCCCCCAAGCACCTCCACTTCGACCGGTTTTGTGCTTCTCGCATCCAACGAGTTCCTGCGGCCTTCACAAGGTCGTCGGTCCACCTTGTGGGAGGCCTTCCAACGCTACGCCTTCCGGTACGCGGTCGCCACTCCAGAACCTTTCGGCCCCATCGGCCATCTGTTCTGCGAGCAATGTGCCCTGCCCACTGCCACTTAAGTTTGGCAATTCTTCGGGCTATGTCGGTTACCTTGGTTCTCCTGCGGATCTCTTCATTTCTGATTCGATCCCGCAGGGAAACTCCAAGCATAGCCCTCTCCATTGCCCTTTGGGTGACTTTCAGCCTTCTAATAAGGCCCATTGTGAGCGACCACGTTTCAGTGCCATATGTCATCACTGGCAACACGCACTGGTCAAAGACTTTCGTCTTGAGACACTGCGGTATGTGGGACGAGAAGATATTGCGTAGCTTCCCGAACGCTGCCCAGCCGAGTCGGATTCGACGATTGACCTCTTTCTCGAAGTTGGACCTACCTAACTGGACAGTTTGTCCTAGGTAAATATACTCGTCCACGACTTCGAGTGTAGCGTCTCCGATCTTCATGAGAGTGGGTGTTACATGGGCATTTGACATGACCTTCGTTTTGTCCATGTTCATTTTCAGACCCACTCTTTCAGAGGCTCTACTGAGGTCATCGAGCATTGTACTGAGGTCCTCCATAGTCTCAGCCATGACTACTATATCGTCGGCAAACCGAAGGTGAGTTATGTACTCGCCATTGATGTTAATGCCAGCTCCTTTCCAGTCCAGAACCTTAAAGACATCCTCCAGAGCAGCGGTGAACAGTTTCGGAGAGATAACGTCTCCCTGTCTCACACCTCGCTGCAGAAGGATAGGTTTCGAGGTCTGGTCCTGGAGTCGAACTGACATAGTGGCGTTTTCGTACAGACACTTCAGCACCTCGATGTACCGATAGTCGATCTGGCACCGTTGAAGAGACTGCAGTACAGCCCATGTCTCGATCGAATCAAAGGCTTTCTCGTAGTCCACAAACGCTAAGCAGAGAGGCAGGTTATACTCTTCGGTCTTCTGTATAACCTGTCGCAGCGTATGTATGTGGTCTACGGTGCTAAAGCCTTTACGGAATCCGGCTTGTTCGGGAGGCTGGAAGTCGTCAAACCTGCGCGCGAGACGGTTCGTGATGACTCTCGAAAACAGCTTGTAGACATGGCTCAGAAGTGAGATGGGCCTATAATTCTTAAGAAGGGCATTGTCACCCTTCTTAAAGAAAAGTATCACCACACCTCTGTTCCATGCCTGTGGTGTTTTACCCTCGAGTATGACGGAATCAAACAGCCTCTGAAGGGCCTTAAGAACGGGTTTTCCGCCGGCCTTCAGGAGCTCGGCCGTAATTCCGTCATCACCCGGTGCCTTGTTGTTTTTAAGCTGCTTCAGAGCCATCCTAATCTCGTACAGGCTGACGTCCGGGATGTCTTCGGTATAGTGTCGGGTCAATCTAGCTCTTGGGTCGTTTGCCAGATTCGTAACGGGGTTGCTTGTTGACGTGTATAACTTATATACAAATATTTACATAATATAAGCTAACATATAAACTATAATAATATGTAAAATTATATAAAAAATAAACAAAATAAGTAATCATAGGGCATCAAAGAATTCGTCTGCATCGCTGTCAACAGGAACAGTGCCCAATTTAATAGCCATGTTTATGAAGACCCCAGAATTACGAAAAGTTCAATAAAAACAAGTAAGTACACTAATTACAACATAAGTATAACTTTGCACTAATAAAAATTATGAATCATATGTTTCATTTATATAATTACTAGCAGCGCCCCACGGTTTCACCCGCATAAGTGTCGATCCCTTGGAAATATCGGGATAAAAAGTAGCCTATATGTTAATCCAGGTTGTCAGTTACCTCCTTACAAAACTTTATCAAAATTGATCCAGTCGTTTGAGCGTGAAGAAGTAACAAACATATAAACACATACACACACCCTCTCACGAACTTTCATCTTTATAATATTAGTGTGATATATTAAAATTAGATAATTACTAGCTGCGCCCCGCGGTTTCACCTGCATAAGTGTCGATCCCTTAGAAATATCGGGATAAAAAGTAACCTATAATAATATGTTAATCCAGGGTATCAGCATAGTATATATACTATGGTATCAGCTACCTCCATACAAAATTTTATCACAATTTGTCCGGCCGTTTGAGCGTGAAGAAGTAACAAACATATAAACACAAACTTTCGCCTTTATAATATTAGTGTGAAGTGTGATTTGAGCAAAGTTATAATAGACATAATTTTAAGATTTTTTGCCTGTCACGACTAATGTAGGGATGGAAATTTGAGATGGAACATGAAGGGTAGGCAGAAGCCCGAGAGTGACAATCGGTCTTACCGCGTAGTATCGCGTGTTACCCAGTAACTGGGTTGTGGAGGTCTGATAGGCAGTCGCTCCATCTAAAATACAGATATTCAGCTGCATCGGGTTAGAGTGGAAGCCGACCCCAACATAGTTGGGAAGAAGCTAGGCAGATGATAGACATGAAGGGCAGCCTTAATCGTTGTAGCTACAGGAAAACTGTTCTTAGGAGACCATCCCTAACTTTTGCAGTAGGTATTTACTATTTGCACAGTTAACAGCCAACGCTATGGAAGTGCGGAGTCTCCTAACACAGGCGTCATCATGCTTAAAAAGGAGGCTCTAATCGTAAACTAATGTATACTAGCTAGTACAGAAATAAACATTTTGTATTTTTTTTTGCACTCACAGATTTTGGACATGTAGATATTTTTGGATATTTTGCTATGTGGAAGAGCGGAGTCTCTTATCAAAAGTATTTCCTTGCTTAAAAGGAGGCTCCAAATCATAATTTATGTAACGCCACTGAACTCTAATAAACATACTTGTATAATACAGCGGGGTAATTGCGTAACACATTGAGTCTTTGGTCAACTGGACCCACTCAAAATCGGTTTCATTTTGACAGTTCAACAACATTCATTGCGTTATTTACGTGTTGAGCAGACAAATTTTTCGAACTTACGAAGCAATGGATTAGCAATTTGCTTCAAAATGATTCCGATTCCGATTGATAGTGTGTTACGCAATTAGGGTGCAGGTCAGGGTGTAACGCAAATATATCAATTGTTTTTTAATGGCATTAATTTTTTTTTTTGGTCCTCGCTAAAAATATTAGACTTTTTTTAAGTCCGAATGCATTTTTTACCGGCGCAATGCCACGCGGTATTTTTGAATTTATTTAATAAGACGCATAGCTATAAATTTTGCGTGTTAAAAACATTATTGCGCGCATAAAACGAAAGGTGTTAACCTAGGCATAAAAATACCAAGTTTTTTATTTAAAAATACTCTTTCTGACGTTTTTTCCTTTTTGCTCGGCTCCTAAGGGGCTAAGGGTCTTAGCGTGATATTAAATATACGTCATATAGCCTTCCTCAAGAGTTGGGCTATTAAATGCAAAAAAAATATTTCTTCAAATCCGACTGGTAGTTTCATAGATTAGTGCGATCAAACAAACAAAAAACTAGTATAGATAAAGTTAGACAGAAATTATTTATAGATATGATCGAAAGATTCCGTAATAATTAACATTAATTGATAATAAGCTACGTTAAAACTTGATAGTTATTTTTAGCATTAATAAAATGTCATCTACTTATAAATATATTTGTAAATATATTTAAAAGTATATTTGGCCGTCGGGTCGTTAGAAGCCCGAAAGTCTGACAACCAGTCTTTATACCAAGTGGTATCGTATTACCCAGTAACTGGGTTGTGGAGGACAGATAGGCAGTCGCTCTATCTAAAATACTGGTGTTCAGCTGCATCTGGTTAGACTGGAAGCCGACCCCAATATAGTTAGGAAAAGGCTAGGCAGATAATGTCTCAGGAATGATGATTTTCGTAGTGCAAGCGTTACCACAGACGTGCTTTAGTCTGAAGTTATGGGTAGGTATCGTAGATTTTCTATATATGTATCTTTACTAATATTATAAAGAGGTTTGTAAGTTTGTATGTAGGGGGTAATCTCTGGAACTACCAGTCGGATTTGAAAAATTCTTCTTGCATTTGATAGCCCAATTCTTGAGGAAGGCTATAGGCTATTTAACATCACGCTATTATCCTTAGGAGCCGAGCAAAAAGAAAAAAAGTCAAAAAGAACGTTAAGTGATAGCGCGGGCGGGTGATGCGATACAACGGGGTGGCTCGGGGGAAACAAGAAGTTTTACGCGAACGAAGTCGCGGGCTGAAGCTAGTTTGTATATAAAAGGAGAAACTGACTGACTGACATATCAACGCACAGCTGAAACTACTGGGACTAGGAATGTAAAATTTTGCACACAGCTTCCTTTTATAATGTAGGGGAGCAGTAAGAAGGGATTTTTGGAAATTCAACCTTCAAGGGGGTGAAAAGGGGGATTTTGTTTGTATGAAAAATCTTATTCCTTGAGTTAATAAACTTGAAACTTGGCATGAATACTTATCTATGTAAATTATGAAGTTTGGCACTTTTTGTTTTCCTAATCTGCCCCCTATAGGGGGATTGGGGGGTGCCACAATTTGTATGGGGGTATTTTATGGCGCGGTCCGATTATCTCGAAACTCAGTATTTATACTTAAAAGACCAAAAATAAAAAATAACGTGTATCAGGATTTTTCGAAAATCTACCCCTGACGGGGTCAAAAGGGGTAGGTAATTTTACAGGGGAGGATTTTACTGTGTGGCTTGATTAACTCGAAAATTGGTATAAAAATCTTTACAAATATCTTTATAAAGATCATACCAACATACATTTTCGAAATTTTTAGAGGAAAGTACGAAATACATGCGGACGAAGTCGCGGGCAAAGTGCTAGTCATAATATAAAGCTTAATAAATCTAGGGCTGAGGCGTCATACTGGCGAGGTCGTAAGTTCCAACTCCACTAATAAATGCACTATTGAAATAAACCTACTCTAAGAATATTTATTTTAGCTTAGAGATTTTTACAGGCATACCAGTAATATGGAATACATCCTGTTTCTCTCCTTTTACCCGACTGCGGCGAAGCAAAAAGGAGGGTTATGATTTTGACCGGTATGTATGTATGTTCATCTGTTCCCTCATAACTTCAAAAGTACTTAAATAATAATTTGACAAATCAGAGGGGCAATTCTCGTAATTTTAAAAACGCACACAGTCTGATCTCAGTCTCAATCTGTCAAAAATACCTCTATTTTCCCTACATTTTGACAAGATTTTGACATTTGTTTGTCGCCGAAATGAGACTGCGACTAGATTTTGAACGTTTTAAATTACGAGAATTGGCCTTCTGGTATCGTTAGAAGCGTCTTGACCGTCCGCTGGTTAATAGGCTATGTGACGTTACACTAAATTCAATATGGCGCCCTTTATAGGACATAAAGTAAGTAATGAATTTAAAAATAAATATTTTGGCATGGTGCCTTGTTGGGTATCAAATGAAAGGGCTTAATTAGCACATTTCAAAAATATAAATATTACTGAAATAAGCCTCAAATAATTAAATAAAAAATAAGTTTAAAAACTAAAACCCGACTACTGAAAAGGATGAAACAAGAAAGTACCGTCCCGTAGTCGCATGCCGCTGTACTTACAAGCTACTAGCTGCGCCCCGCGGTTTCACCCGCATAAGTTTCGATCCCGTGAGAATATCGAGATAAAAAGTATCCTATGTCCTTTCCCGGGACTCAAACTATCTCTATACCAAATTTCATCTAAATCGGTTCAGCGGTTTATACGTGAAAAGGTAACATACAGACAGACAGACAGAGTTACTTTCGAATTTATAATATTAGTATGGATGGTAGAATTTAAATACTCAAAAAAAAAAAATTTTGTTGAGTATTTGACATCATTCTTTATACGATTGTATCGCAGCCCTTTATGGCCGATTCCTATAATTTATGGATCGTTAATGGTGTTAAAATTAAGACTTGTATTTACCAATAATGAAGCAAAAACCTCATAGCTCAATAGTAGACCTCCCATATACTTACAGGCTTATTTTTTTATCACCATCCAAATTTTTACAGGGTGTTCTACCCATGAATATGAACAACTTTCACTATCGGACCAACTCTGAAATCACGAAATAAATATCAACTGTTTCATACATTTTGGTCAAGTAGGTAAGTAGGTAATGAACTTTTGTATGAAACAGCTGATTTTTTTTTCGTGATTTCAGAGTTGGTCCCATAGTGAAAGTTGTTCATATTCATGGGTAGAAGGCCCTGTAAAAATTTGGATGGTGATAAATAAATAAGCCTGTAGAAGTAACTGTCATAGGTAAAATTAGCTTACGAATCTATTTTTTTATGCTCAGTTTGAAAAACGATTCGTTTTTGAGCATTAGTCAAAGCTGGACTCCCAAAAAAATCAGAGAGGCAATTCCCGCATTTTTAGGAATGATCAAATTCTAATCTGTCTCAGTCGGTCAAAAATTCCCCTAGTTAATTTTACTACATTTTTGACAAGTTTATGACATTGATTGTCGCTAATGAGATCGCGACTAGATTTTTAACGTTTTTATTTATTTATTTATACATACTTTACTGTACAGACGCCAGCACATCAACCTACCCGAAACTGTCACATTTTCCCAATCAACTTTGAATCTTATGCTTTAGTGATAAAGTTGAAAATCTATTAAAGAAATTTGACAGATTGTAGTAGGTTGATGTGCTGGCGTCTGTACACTAGAAAATACATAACAAAACATACAATGGGCGGCCTTATCGCTTTCTGCGATCTCTTCCAGGCAACTTTATTGATTACGGGAATTGGGATTCTAATTATAACCGAAAAGTACATTTATCTATAAAACTAAAACTACCTTAAAATCAAAAAAAAAAAAACTTACCAGTGCTCCCTATTCTCGGAAGTCGGAAACTCGGAACTCGAAAGTCGGAAGTTCGAAACTCGGAAAACTGGAGCACAACACTACACTTCACTAGGTACTATTGTATTACAACATTACCTATCGTGGCAAACGCGGTGCGCGCCTACTTCGACTGAGGCAAAATATCTAGCCTTGTGGTTTATATAGCGGGGTTGAGACGGTGGTGTAGTGAAAGATGTGCTATATAAAATATAGTAGCATTTGTGTGTGGGTGTGTGTGCTCACACCCAACCCCATCGCTCTTAAGAAAGATGAAAGGCAGTTTTATAACCGTAGGGAAACTGTAGTTCATGAAAGATTATTTTTCAGTTTTATATAAAGACTAGCTGCGTCCCGCGGTTTCACTCGCATAAGTTTCGATCCCGTTGGAATATTGGGATTAAAAGTAATCTATGTGTTACCATTTTGTGCCCATTGCTGTCGAGACCATGGGTGCTTGGGGCACTGAGGCCAGGAAGCTCATGAGTGAGATAGGGCACAGGCTCCGGGAAAATATGGGTGACTCCCGCTCCGGCTCGTTCTTGGTGCAAAGGTTAGCCATTGCCATTCACCGTGGCAATGCTGCAAGTGTTTTGGGCACCTTTGCGCCGGGAACAGTTAGGAGCGGGTTACTTGACTAATTTAGACGTGTTTCTGAATTTATTGTATATTAATTAATGACATTTGTGTCTACCTATGTGTTAATCCTGGATATAAGTTATCTGTACCTATGCTAAATTTCATTAAAATGCGTTCAGTAGTTTTTGCGTGAAAGAGTAACAAACATCCATCCATCTATCCTCACAAACTTTCGCGTTTATAATATTAAGTAGGAGTAGGAAGTAGGATATTGAAAAAGTTGACAGTCGTTACGGGTAGTCAGAAGCCCGAAAGTCTGATAACCAGTCATGCCAAAGGGTATCGTATTACCCAGTAACTGGGTTGTGGAGGTCAGATAGGCAGTCGCTCCATAATAATATAAAATACTGGTATTCAGCTGCATCCGGTTAGACTGGAAGCCGACCCCCAAGATAGTTAGGAAAAGGCTAGGCAGATGATGATGATGATCTAAATAAATTGAAACATTTGCCATTCAAATATTAATTAATTGTTTGTTTACATACATGCGTTATCTAGGTCTATCTATATCTGTAGTTACATGATTATTTATTACTTACTAGCTGAGCCCCGCGGTTTCACCCGCAAAAGTTTCGATCCCGTGGGAATATCGGAATAAAAACTATCCTATGTCCTTTCCCGGGACTCAAACTATCTCTACAGAGTGAAATTGAATTCATGGGCATCCTTTTAAGGGGTCATTGTACTCATCATTATGAAAAAATTTTACTATGGGGCTAAACCTTAAATCGCGAAAAAAAAAATGAACCGTTCCGTGCATTTATGTTCAAATAACTCATCAAAATGTAGGGAAGAGCGGCTTTTTTTTTCACGATTTCGGGTTTGGTCCCATAGTAAAAGATGTTCATAACGATGATTACAATGGCCCCTTAAAAGGATGTCCATGAATTTAATGTCAACCTGTATATCTGTGGTTACATGATTATTTATTTCAGGACTGCATCCTCGGCGGGTACTTCGTCTTCTGACGCACGTACTCCACGATGTCCTCCGCCTTAGTGGTTTAGTGTAGGCGGGAGATGTACACCGGTGTGTTCGGCTTTGCGGCACGCAAGCTGACTTCGGGTTCCGTAGGAGCTTTACCGCAGCGGTTGTTGATCGTTCGCGATCGGCGCTTCCTCCTTTGCACCGTCACGGAACCCTCATCATCAGCCCTATTCGGTATTATATTGGTCTTTATCTCCTTGAGTTTGTTTCGCCATTTATTCTCAGGACTGATTTTACCAAAGTCAGATATCTTTTGTCTGTGGAATAAAACTGACGTCTGACACTTCTGGTATGGAAAAAATGTCCAAAATTCAAAATTTATTCACAGGATAAGACTTACAATGGTAGTGGCACTGAAACGTGGTCGCTCACAATGGGCCTTATTAGAAGGCTGAAAGTCACCCAAAGAGCAATGAAGAGGGCTATGCTTGGAGTTTCTCTGCGTGATCGAATCAAACTCAAACTCAAAGCATTTATTTCAATTAAACCAATTACAGGCACTTTTGAATTGTCAAGGGGTCGGTCAGTCAGAAAGATGAAGCTAGTTGCATGGGCAACTAGCTTCATCTTTCTGACTGACCGACCCCAATTTGGAATGGTCCAAAGAGTAGGTACCTATGGAGAAGAACGGGCAAGAAGCTCCATGAACACTCTTTTAAATCAAAATAATATGGTTACAAAGTCTTGGTTACATCATTCATGTTAAAAATTATACATGTGAGAACGATGCAGAACGTTAAAAGCGTCCATAATGAGAAGATGAGAAAAAAACAATTCAAATATTAAATTAAAATAAGCCGTGGTAGCAAAGAGATGACCAGTCCCTACTGACGGCGCCCGTTCACGAACATGACTGATGAATCAGAAATGAAGATATCCGCAGGAGAACCAAGGTAACCGACATAGCCCGAAGAATTACCAAACTTAAGTGGCAGTGGGCAGGGCACATTGCTCGCAGAACAGATGGCCGATGGGGCCGAAAGGTTCTGGGCTGGCGACCGCGTAACGGAAGACGTAGCGTTGGAAGGCCTCCCACAAGGTGGTCCGACGACCTTGTGAAGGCCGCAGGAACTCGTTGGATGCGAGAACCACAAAACCGGTCGAAGTGGAGGTGCTTGGGGGAGGCCTATGTCCAGCAGTGGACGTCTTTCGGCTGAAATGATGATGATGATGAAGACTTATACTAGGTATAAAAGTTTGGTGAAATTCGACCTCAGTCAGATAGGAAATGTCGACTCTATCTAGTTAATTTTGTTTTCACTATGACGTGTAAAAGTGATTCCGGATTTAATTTCTATAGCAAAAATTATTCCTTGTCTACGCAAAGCGATATTACATTTTAAATCATCGCTTTCACTACAGCAAAGCCTTTGTAAACCATTGAAGGCTTTACGCACTCAAGCCGACCAACCAAAGATGACCTCCGCTCACAATTATAATACGAAGAATTAGAGGTAAGACTATATTAGTTATTGTTTTGATACAGTTCCTACACTCGACTTAGTCGTGACGTCATTTTTGGCGTGATTTAAAACAAAGAAATTTACTTGTTTACGTTTTTTTTTTAAGGGTAGGCATTTTCGAAAGGGCCTTTTTATTATTTCAAGTAATAGGTACTCACAATCAATAGTACATTACTGCAGCGGCCAGCAAAAGAGGCGTTGAGGGACGAACGTGTAAATACGTAATACGTACGTAAGTCCATAATAATTTATTTCAGATTCATTACCTACATCTATACCTATTACTTAGTTTGTACCATTTTGAGCTTACAAACTAGAGTATTAATTAGACAAAAAAAAATTTAACCGTTGGTCCCGGCTGTCATTCGTGGATCTTTGACAGTCGTTAAAGGTCGTCAAAAGCCCGAAAGTCTGACAACCAGTCTCAGCAAGGAGTATCGTATTACCCAGTAACTGGGTTGTGAAGGTCAGATAGGTAGTCGCTCCATGTAAAATACTGGTATTCAGCTGCATCCGGTTAGACTGGAAGCCGACCCCAACATAGTTGGGTAAAGGCTAGGCAGATGATGATGATTAGACATCCCTTAGACTTCCGTAGGTGTGTTATTAAAGAGAGGTTTTTACGTGTGGACTTTTTACCCGACAGCAGCGAGGTCCAAAAGTAGGTAAGGTAATCCATACTAATATTATAAATTCGAAAGTAACTCTGTCTGTCTGTCTGTACCAATTTAAATGAAATTTGGTATAGAGATAGTTTGAGTCCCGGGAAAGGACATACGAGATAGTTTTTATCTCGATATTCCCACGAAATTGAAATTTGGAACGGGCAACTAGCTGCATCTAGGGTGAAACCGCGGAGCGCAGCTAGTATTTTATAACTTATTTTTTTTTTAATATGATTTTTAGGTAGTAAATCCCAATTAAATAACCAAGTGATTTTTGTCCTACTGCAGGGCCAAAGAGGCTTTATCTCATACAAACAAAGAACAAGTATTGATTACCAGTCTTTCATACTAGGTCAAAAAAAAAAATAGGTAATAATAAAAATATTTAAAAAAATAATAATAATCCATACTAATATTATAAATGCGAAAGTGTGTCTGTCTGTTACCTCTTCACGTTTAAGCCGCTGAACCGATGTAGATGAAATTTAGTATAGAGATAGTTTGAGTCCCGGGAAAGGACATAGGATTGTTTTTATCCCGATATTCCCACGGAATCGAAATTTTTGGAATAGGCAACTACCTGCATCTTTCTGTCTTTTCTGACTGATCGACTCCATGATAATTAAAAAGTGCCTGAATTCCGTGTTTCACGATATATTTTAGTTTGTGTATAGTTTTAGTTAAGTTTGCATTTAATTTTTTTTAGTTTTATTAATAATTATTTAGGTATTCGTTGTTATTTGCGTACTTATTATTTTTTACTAGTTGCGCCCCACGGTTTCACACGCATAAGTTTCGATCCCGTGGGAATATCGGGATAAAAAGTAGCCTATATGTTATTATTAATCCAGGGTGTCAGCTACCTCCATACAAATGTGATTTAATTTTGTGGAGTAAATGTTTTAACTAAAAGTGCCTGTTAATGGTTTCATTAATTAAAAAGTCACATGCTATTTGGCAGGTTTTGAACCTGCACCTTCGCTTACTAAAGTGGACCTCCTTGATCTAACCACAGTTTGCAAATACATAGATTGGTAATCGTCATTTGAGTTGCCAGTAACTATTACTGCAATCAATCTATCAATCTGCCTGGCCTTTTCCCAACTATGTTGGGGTTAGCTTCCGGTCTAACCGGGTGCAGATGAATTGTCATTTCGAAAAAAGTTTTATAGGAATTGTTGCCTTCTTTTTGTGGGAGGCGCAGCATGTCTTCTATCCGACTGCTTAGCATGCATAATCAGACTATAAAGTTCCTACTGCTGGGGCATAGGCCTCCTCTCTGTGAAAGCAGTGGCGTAACTATACCGTTTGGGGCCCGTTGCAAATTCAAGGGATGGAGCCCTCAATGTATAGAAGCTCAACCAACGTAATAGTTTTTTTGAAGTGAAAACTTCTTTAGCGGCGTTGCACACTTTTTGTAGATAATGGGTAAAAAATGTTAAACTCGCGTCAGGGCATCGCGTCAGGACACGTGACCGTCAGGAGAGATCCCCCCCCCCCTCTTTCTACGGCGGCGCCAACCGAAGTGAACCAAGCGACACACGACAATGGATGGATGGATCGATGGATGGATCGATGGATCGATGGATGGATCGATGGATCGATGGATGGATCGATGAATGAATCGATGGATCGATGGATGTTTTTAATGATGTCCTTTATTGCACATTTTCAAAAAGTTTGCTTTTATAAACTTATGTTAGGATCCTCCTGTGCTCATGGCCCTCTCGGGCTGGGGGCCCCCTCGGGCTGGGGGCCCGTGGCATTTTGCCCCAATGCCACCCTATAGTTTCGTCACTGTGTGAGAGGGAGTGGGCTGTAATCTACCACGCGGGCCCAGTGCGGGTTGACGGATGTCACATGTCTTCGAATTTTTGTTTCTTGGATATGCCGGTTTCCTCACGATGTTTTCCTTCACCGTTTTGAGAACAGTGGTGATGAAATAATTTACACAAAGTAAAGCGCCTGTCTGGATTCGAACCTACGACCTACAACTCGTAAGTCGCGGCCGTGACCACTGGGAATAACTTGCTACTCACAAAATGGTGAAGGAAATCATCTTGAGGAAACCGGCATGTCCTAGAACCAAAAAATCGAAGACATGTGACATCTACCAACCCGCACTGGGCCCGCGTGGTGGATTACGGCCCACTCTCTCTCACAGAGAGAAGGCCTGTGTCCCAGCAGTAGAACGCGGCCGTTACCAGTTAACCAAAGACTCCACTTGGCCACCACTGTTCTCTACCGTACCTATATTTATTTATTTTTATTTATTTAAGGCGAATCATCCAGTATATCCGAGAACATGCTTTGATACATGTAATTACTTAAATAAACTAATCAAAATAATAACTTACATATTTCATGAATTCGTTTCAACGTTATTTTATACAGATTTTGTTATACTTGTTCATCGTCATGTACCTAGCCTTTTCCCAATTATGTTGGGGTCGGCTTCCAGTCTAACCGGATGCAGAACATTATGAATCATAATAAAAGTCGTAAAATGGTCACAAACTGACAATTCATAATATTATTTGCGTACAATTTCATATCACGCAATTCATCTGTTTGACAGTTTTGTATGGAGATTCGTAAAATGGTCCACAAAATATGAATTAATATTAGTGTTATTATTAGTTATACGAACATAAATGTAGGGAACAGCTGGTTTTTTTCCGCGATTTCAGGTTTGGTCCCATAGTAAAAGTTGTTCATAATGATGAGTACAATGACCTTTTAAGAGGTTGTTGGTGTTTTTCCAATAACCCTGTATATTTACAAAAAAATCTATTGTTTGGACTAAAAAATTAATACACTAGTGCTTTAGTATGTTGCTTGTAGAATAATCTGACAAAAAATCAGAATGATTGTATGTATATTAGGGGTTGTTCTACTGCGCTCCAAAACCCATTGTTGTTCTCATAATTTTAATGTTCATACATCGATTCCACTGCGCTCCAAGAAATGTTGAGTAGAGTTGGCAAAAAAAATAAATTAAGCATGAAACTTTATCACACTAATATTATAAAGGCGAAAGTTTGTGAGTGTGTGTGTGTGTGTGTGTGTGTGTGTGTGTGTGTTTATATGTTTGTTACTTCTTCACGCTCAAACAGCTGAACCGATTTAGATGAAATTTGGTATAGAGATAGTTTGAGTCCCGGGAAAGGACATAGGCTACTTTTTATCCCGATATTCCCACGGGATCGACATTTGCGCGGGTGAAACCGCGGGGCGCAGCTAGTATTAAATATCATAAAAAAAGAAAACAATGCATATCAAATATGTTTATTCAGTCACACTAGGGCCATAAATTGCGAAAGGGCCTTGAGCATTTTTGACACACGAGATAAATCCACGGTAAAAAATACCTACTACCGATATTTATATTTGTGTGTAACAAACAACTTATTTATTTATTTAATACTTCAAGCACATAAATGTACAGAGGCGGACTTAATGCCATAGGCATTTTCTACCAGTCAACCTTATGGTTTGCCTTTTATGCTGACTCTACATATTTTATTTTGAAGCGCAGTGGAATGCATTCCTGGAGCGCAGTGGAACAACCCTATATTAGTATGGTTTTTATTGTAAAAAGAAAGTTTTTAGAGGTATCTTCATGATTTTTTTCTATCGTATCAAATTATGTTTTCAACACATTATCTACCTACCTACCTACTAATATCATATAAGTACCTATTTTTCTGATTTTGTTTACTTTAGTCGATCATATAGGTACTTTAAGGCATTAGGTATAAAACTTGCGTTTGTTTAAGCTGTAGTTCCCTTAACGTGCCTACCGAGGACGGGGATATTACACCGCCAATTTCCAAAATCCGGGCTGTTACTAAGAAATGTCCAATAGAACCCAGTAGGTAACACTTTACCAGACCCGGGAATCGAACCCAGGACCCCGCAGGACGCTCAGCAGTCGCGCTTGCAACCACGAAACCGACGGAACATAGATAACTATTGTTTTGGCAAGATTCATTGACTAATCTAACAACTGACTGCATAATTTACTAAAAAATAACTTCCTGCATTTTTTGTTTGTGTTGCATAAAATCTAGGTGGCCAACTGTTAGTTCATTTTAATCTTGCAATGTCATCTGGGTTTTCTTGTTAATAATTATTCGAATATATCTTCCTATTTCTATAAAGCGTAAGCTCATCGACATGTGTATCCTGCCTATCCTAACCTATGGCGCGCAGACTTGGGGGCCTAAAAAGGCCACTTTGGCAGAATCATAAACGGATAACATTATGAATCATAATAAAAGTCGTAAAATGGTCACAAACTGACAATTCATAATATTATTTGACATTAAAGCAATTCATATTTTGTGGACCATTTTACGCATCTCCATACAAAACTGTCAAACAGATGAATTGCGTGATAAGAAATTGTACGCAAATAATGTTATGAATTGTCAGTTTGTGACCATTATACGACTTTTATTATGTTATCCTTTTATGATTCTGCCAAAGTGGCCTTTTTAGGCCCCCTGGTCTTTGACAGAGGCTCAGAAGTCCAAACTCAAGGTTTGCCAAAGAGCGATGGAGCGTAAGATTAAACTTACCGACCAAATTCGCAACACCACAATACGCTCCAAGACAGGTATCGCCGATGTTGGCGGCAAGTATGCGAGGCTGAAGTGGGACTGGGCGGGTCACACTTATAGGATACATCCAGACAGATGGGCCAAAGTCGTCACACAGTGGGTGCCTGAAGAAAGGCGTCGTCACCGAGGCAGGCTTAAGAAACGTTGGCGTGACGATTTAGACTCGTTCCTAACCGACTGGACGGAGAAGGTGCAGCACAAGGAAATGTGGAAGAATATGGTGGAGGCCTTTGCCCAGCTGTGGGACAGAACAAGCAGTGCCAGCTTTAGGGGGGGCGACCGGGGTGGCTGCCCAGGGCGCCAGGTAGGTACTACATGGCGCCGCGCGCGCCAGCTCAACTTATTTGTTTTTTTCTATGACTTAACCACATTTACATACCTATTTTTATCGATCTAAAGCAAAACTAGACTCAGCGTATTAACTTTTATGGAATAATCTCGTACGAGTGCGTATGAGTATTTTATGTCTAACAAACACGAGCTGTCATTTTGTCGCTTGACGTATCTCTCACTAAATAATGTATAACGAAATAGAGACAACAGGAGAGAAAGTGAATAGAAATCTACGCTCATCACACAATCGTCTTCTTCAATGTCCCACTCACCGCACAGACTTCATTCACTCTTCCTTCTTCGTTCAATCTATCTCTCTGTGGAATGCGCTCCCTTAGGAGATCAGGATGGCAACCAACCGATTATCCTTTAAAGTTAAGGTTCGTGAGCACATTCGCAAGAAGCTGGCAGTATCATCACAACGGTAATATTTTCTCATTGTTTGTCTTATTTCTTTTTAGTTAGTTAGTAAGTATATTCATGTATTTATGTATATTTATTTGTGCTTATATTTATATATAATTAGTTATATATTATATTCATAGTTTTTATAGGTTTATGCGTATCTTTATATTTACAAATGTATTCCTTAATTTTCATGATTGCACCTACCACTGTTTGTCTCTGCATCACCCAAAGGTTGACTGGTAGAAAATGCCTATGGCATTAAGTCCGCCTCTGTACATTTTTGTGCTTGAAGTATTAAATAAATAAATAAAGTGCAACTCGTATTAGGCCCCTGCATTATACATAAGTAGGTACTTTTCTTTCTTTGCTTTTTATTTATTTATTTATTTATTTTTTTTATTTTACATAGGTAAGAACTCGTAAGTTCACAAGCAAATCAAAAAACCTTTTTAGAAAACCTGTACGTTATGCATAACTTACATACGAATTATTTATTTATGTACAAATTCAAAATAAGTTTTTTTTATTGTAATGAAATAAGTATACTTACCTACCTAAAAGAGCGCCAAAGACATGACTCGCCCGGGGCGCCTAGGTGGTTAAGGCCGGCCCTGTGTACAGGCTAACGGAAAAAGAAAAAAAAAAAACAGATGAATATGAATGATGTAAATATAATGAATACAGGGTGGCAATGGACATTGACACGCAAAGTTTAACCATGAATTCTGCACATACAATAATTTTATTAAGATACATAGATAACTATTCGTTTGACAAGATTCATTGACAACTCCAACAACTGACTGCATAATTTACAAAAAAAAATTACTTCCTGTATTTTTTGTCTATCTTGCATGAAATCTAGGTGGCCAACTGTTAGTTCATTTTAATCTTGCAATGTCATCTGGGTTTTCTTGTTAATACCTATACATAGATAAATAATAATGAATACTTATACTCAGAATAGAGGGGCTTGTGGCTAAGTAATAAGAGCCGCAAGGGTCAATCGATCAGGTTAAGCTACGCTTGCCGCGGTTGCTCCATGGATGGGTGATCATCTTCATATACAAAGACCCCTCCGTGCCTCGGAAAGCACGTTACCGCCGTTGGTCCCGACTGTCATTCGTGGATCTTTGACAGTCGTTACGGGTCGTCAGAAGCCCGAAAGTCTGACAGTCTTACCAAGGAGTATCATATTACCCAGTAACTAGATTGTAAAGTTCAGATATGCAGTCGCTTCATGTAATATACTGGTAACCAGCTGCATTCAGTTAGACTGGAAGCCGACCCCAACATAGTTGGGAAAAGGCTAGGCAGATGATGAATTACCTTATTTAGAAAAATAATAATACAAAGCTCTGCGAGTGGGCTTCGCGGCCCTTTTAGAAGGCGTTCTAAAGGTCCTGGGACCCCAGGGTCCCGAGATAATCAAAGACATTTAAATATGTATATGTCACGGCTAATAGCCGCAGTGCGGCTACACCTAGTTTTAGCCGGGTACAACTAGGTGCAGCCGGCCACATGCGGTTCGTGTGTACTTCGGGTGACATCGGTTGCATAGTTGCGGTCGGTCGACAGGCGACGTAGGATGCAAGAGCGAGCGAAGGGCACCCCGAGGTTAGGTTTGGCTAGGTTATTTTAAACCCTTTACACAGAAATAGGAGGCAAAGCGGGGCTCCGTCGACGTAGGATGATGCACCTATTTGTACCCGTCTAAATAAGTGTAGCTGCACTACGGCTATTAGCCGTAACATAGACAGGGTGGTCAAAAAGTCGTGAATCAAACGAAATAAGGAGATAAAGGAGGTCATTTCCAACAAAAAATAATTCTACAGCATGGCCATAATTCAATTGCCCTAAAAGTTATGAATATTTTTGTATATCGAGTTCTTTTACAATTAGACTAATTAAAATAAAAAATGATATAAAACAATAAAACAAACGGTGTTGTATTATTAATAGATATTGTATCAACACTACAAAAGTTCTATTGCGTCTCTAGGTACCTAATTTTTTTCCAAAATTTTTTATATGTTTCCAAAAATTATTTCTTAATTTAAAAGATTTGGATATGACCTCCTTTATTTCTCTATTTCGTTTGATCCACGACTTTAGGACCATCCTGTATAATATATTATAATTCCTCGAAATGACTTACAGGATCATTTTGCACCCAAACAAGCGTTCCGTATAACAAGGCTTTAGATACAGCATGACAGACTAACAGACAAATATTCAAACTCCCATAGCTAAACAAAACTGATTCATCAGTTTTTGTGGACTATATTGACCCTAGTCACTGACCCAAAACTTAACGCTAACTTCGACCTATTTACGTCTGTTTTTGTTCTAAATTAGTCTTAAAACTATGTCCTTTTAATTAAGGTTAATTAGAGACTGTTTTGGAGGTCGTAGATCATTGTGGGTAGCGGAGTGTGCTGTGTGTGCTGTACCACGAATTTGGTTAGGTTTACAATACCAACCACTCGGAAGTGGTGTCTCAACTTGCGATCAGCGGGGCAATTGCGTAACACTTTATCAATCGGAATCGGTTTCATTTTGACAGTTCAACAACATTCATTGCGTTATTTACGTGTTGAGCAGAATTATTTTTCGAATTTATGGAGCAATGGATTAGCAATTGGCTACGAAATTATTCCAATTCCGATTGATAGTATGTTACGCAATTAGGATGCTGGTCGCGACGACCTGGCTACATGACGTAGGTATAACATGATAGCCGATTAACCACACAACTTTTCATAGAAAGAAAGAAAATACGTTTATTTGCGGCGAACATGACGCAAAAAAGAACATAAACACAAAAAAAAGAAGGTAAGGGAAACATGCGTCACATCCACGCAAAACGGCTATGGCTCAACATACCTAAAGCTGCGACCCTATGCAAGACAGAGCCCCAGCGCTGGTTTTCATAGGGGAATAAGATCTACATAACTTTATAATTACCTATAGTATTTATCTAAGTAATTATAATATACTAGTGGCCCACCCCATCTCCGCACAAGTGCAATTTTTCTTTTTCGAATTTATGAAATTTTCTTTCATAAAAACCTTCTCCTGGCAATACCGAACACAACAAAAAAAGAATTATCCAATTTGTTGCAGTCGTTCGGAAGTTATGCGCGTACATACATTTCGGTGATTCGTTTTTATTTATGTATAGAAGTCAAACTCAAAGCATTTATTTCAATTAAACCAATTACAGGCACTTTTGAATTGCCAAGGGGTCGGTCAGTCAGAAAGATGAAGCTAGTTACCAGTGGCGTAGCGTGTCTTGGCGGGGCCCCGTATAAAAATTTGTTTGGGGGCCCTTAGGGAGGGCAAGGATTTCTCACAAAAAAAAAAATGTTTGCATTAAATTAAAAGAAATATTTATTCATCATAATTATCTATCTGTCACTTTTTCCAAAATTGTTTACAAACAATTCAAATTAAATATACACTCTCCTTGCCTTTTTTTGGCAAACTGATTTATTAAATCATTTGCTTTTTTTTTACTTTTGTCATTTGTAAAATAAAAAAAAATTACGCAAGTTGGGGGCCCCCGTGGTCCGGGGGCCCCGTATAATTGATACGGCAGATACGGCGGTAGCTACGCCCCTGCTAGTTACCCATTCTAAAGCGTAGGTACCTATGGAGAAGAACGGGCAAGAAACTCCATGGACACTCTTTTAAATCAAAATAATATGGTTACAAAGTCTTGGTTACATCATTCATGTTAAAAATTATACATGTGACAACGATGCAGAACGTTAAAAGCGTCCATAATGAAAAGATGAAAAAAAAACAACAATTCAAATAAGTATTAAATTAAAATAAAATAAGCCATGGCAGCAAAGAGATGACCAGTCCCTACTGACGGCGCCCGTTCACGAACATGACGCATGTATTAGCACCATTCAGCTCAAGAAAGACACTTCTCAATTGTCATTAGTAAATGAACAAATACATTAATAACAGGGCCCTTTAAGTCGTGACCCACGAAAGCTTACTAACTAGCTACTTATTTTAATTTGATTGATCAGCTAATCCGACAATCTGTCAAACTGCTGTCAAAATTAATTATAAGTACGACGCGTGACGTCTCTTAATAGCTCTATAAATTCAAGGTGATAAATTACGTGAGAGCAATAGTGGTCCAGTGGTAACGGCTGCAACTTACGAGTCGTAGGTCGTAAGGTTCGAACCCAGACAGGCGCTTTAGTTTGTGCAAATTATTTCATTACCACTGCTCTTAAAACGGTGAAGGAAAACATCGTGAGGAAACCGGCATGTCCTAGAACCAAAAATTCGAAGTTATGTGACAACTACCAACCCGCTCTAGGCCCGCGTGGTGGATTACGCCTTCCTCCCTCTCACAGAGAGGAGGCCTGTGTCCCAGCAGTGGGAGCATTATAGGCTGATTATGCTAAATTACATAACACCACACTTGGACGTCTACTCCCGAAGCACATGTTCCGCAGTTTCGGCCGAAATTACGGGCCTTTCCAATTCGGTATCACCAACGGACATAAGTGAGAGTGTATATTCTCATATTATTTGTTTAGTTTTATTAAGTGAATTGTTTTTAGATTTTATGTTTTTGTTTTGTCTCCTATACTCTTTAACACGCTGTCTACATCTCTCTATTTCTTGTCCTATCGCAGGTATGCTGGAAGAGATTTCATATGAAATAAGAATCACCTTTGTACCTATTTTTCTGTTCTGTTTTTTTCTTGTCTGTTTATATATTATGTGTGTACATAAATGGTAAAATAAATAAGATTAGTTCGGAGCCAGAACTTAGAATGAATGACGACACGACTTCATAGTGGTCCCTTCTCGCGATAATATGTTTTTGAAGGTTCGAAAAATTTCATTTGTCATTTGTTTTGTGGATCAAGTACGTCCGAACGGCCCTTACCTTCGTTGACGGACTTAGAGAGTATACCCCTGGTATTGCCCGAATGTAAAAGTCATAAAAGTATTCTGTTTGTGTTTTGTTTACACTTCTGTCTGCACATCCGGAGAGTGCCACTACCAAGCAAGCCATCTTACCATGAAGCTAGGCAAAAACAACAGAACGCCACCTGTACTTACTTCTTCCTTTTGCTTCGTTTGCGATCATATGTGGGGTAATTGCGTAACACACTAAGTAGGAGAGCTTTCATTTTGACATTGACAGTTCAACAACATTCATTGCGTTATTTCCGTTGTTGAGCAGACACATTTCTCGAGCATATGAAGCAATGGATTTGCAATATCCTTCAATATTATTCAGGTTCTGATTGATAGTGTGTTTCGTAATTAGGGTGCTGGTCCTTGCTGATCTTTCTGAAGATACCGTTGCTGCTACGTACTATATATTTTTTTTAGTAATATAAAATTCGGAAACAATTAAACACTAGGGCCATGGGGTCCGAGTGCCCACTTGGTTTTTCGAGATATCGCCAAACGGTTAGTCGACTCTTCACGTGACCAGAGGGCTGACCTATTTCTTGGCCAATGAATTAGCATCGGTATACAAAGTGGCAATGCTGCCAACCTTTTGGGCACTGTTACTGTTGACAGCGATGCGGTCGAATTTTTTGATGCACTATGATTCTTTTGCTTATTTTTTGCGGTGGTAGGACTAACGCCCGCCTGGTGTGCGACCACCCTCCCACCGAAGTCCGGCGTCAAGCAGCCTGCTGTGTTTCGTCGATGCGTGGGAGTTCCAGTGCCTTAGGCATCTTCTGGGCACGCTCGTTCCATCATAGACCTCATCCATCGCTTTCCATCAGGCGTGCTCGGGGTCAAAAGCGGGCCCACTCAGCAATAAAAAAAAAAGAGTAGCCCGCGAAGAACTAAGAAAATTTAATGTCGCAGGCTACCCTGACGCTTAGAAAAACATTAAAATAGTACACCCGCGTTTCGCCATTTATGTATTAGGACCCTTGTAATGTAACTCCATTGCCCGACTTGTGAATCTAACCCGAACCACGAACGTCAGATAATAAATCTACCCATAATGTTTCCATACCACTCAAGCCTCTTCTATTTGAGAGTGCGTGGGCCGTAATCTACCACTCGGGCCCACATCGGGTGCGTCACCAATAAATAAGTTTAGTTTACGACTGCTTTTTAAGAAAATCCCTTATTGACAGTGTTAAAAAATCCTCTTTTACTGATAATAGGCTTTCTGATTCAACAAATGTTCGTGAAAGGATATCAAATTGCCACAACCACCATGCTGGGGACTGGGGAGTTTGTTGCGCCACTTCTTCTTCCCAGTTAAAGCACAAGGAACCTCAGACCAAATAAAAAACCGAGTGTGCTTATGACCACACGACTGAAGTGAAACTTCAAACGTATTTGGCTATGAGAGGAAGAGAGAAAGAAAATGTGCGCGCGCACTGCTTTCTCTTGCTTATCCCCCACTCAACTCCCGTTCGCCTCGCCCGATCACACTTTTCGTAACGCCTACGTCACGCGTTCGCCAGCTTACTCCCCAAGTCAAGCGTGCGTAAAGAAGTTTCACTTCAAAAAACCAAGACAGAGGGCTGTCAACAGTAAAGTGAAGCCGGTTTCATAAACATGTGTGCACTTAGTGCGGTGTACTTTGATTGTAAATGTGTGCGTGTGAGCGTGTATGCACAGAGCGGAGGTGTAGTTTTGGCATGCTTCACTTGTATTGTTCGCAGCGCTATGTTTTGACTTTTTTATTTGGTCTGAGCTAGGAAGTGGTGAAGGGCGGGGCATGTCGGGGGACTGTCATATGTAATTTTCAAAAAGTGTTAATTCCCAGCTTACTTTGAATAAATAACTTGAATTTTGATTTTGGTTTCATACTGGGCCATTTCAAATCCCCTTGTCATCATCTCCCTAGCCTTTTCCCAACTATGTTGGGGTCGGCTTCCAGTCTAACTGGATGCAGCTGAATACCAGTATTTTAAATGGAGCGACTGCCTATCTGACCTTCACAACCCAGTTACTGGGTAATACGATACCCCTTGCTAAGACTGGGTATCAGACTTTCGGGCTTCTGACGACCAATAACGACTGTCAAAGACCCACGAATGACAGCCGGGACAAACGGTTTAACGTACTTTTTGAGGCACGGAGGGTTCTTGGAATGTGAAGATGGTCACCCATCCACGGACCAACCGCGGCAAGTGTAGCTTAACCTGAACGATCGACCCGTGCGGCTGTTATTATGTAGCCACAAGCTCTGGCCAAATCCCCTTGTGTCGCTCAAAATTATCAAATCAGCAAAAAAAAAAAAACAATTGTTTACAACAAGGAACAGAACTGCAAACCTTTGATAACGATCGATCATAAACAGCTACTGTTACATAATTAAACAGTAGAACCAAAATTAACACGTTTAAGACTAATCAAATAAATTATAACCATTAAAAATTAACAGTAAAATAAATAGAACCAGTTAAAACACTTTTTATAACGAGTTTTTTTTTAAAACGGAAGCGGTCCAAGGTCTTAGTTCATTCGTCCATACAGTGATCGATTCCGACAGTTCAGTAGTATTTCGTAAAAAATATTATTACACTTTATAATCCCTTACAATAATAGAAATATCACGCCTGTTTTTTTTTCGAAGGGCTAGGTAGATGTGTAGCTATAGTATTGCAGCATCAGCCTATAATGATCCCACTGCTGGGACACAGGCCTCCTCTCTGCGAGAGGGAGTGGGCCATCCACCACACGGGCCCAGAACGGGTTGGTAGATGTCACATGTCTTCGAATGTTTGGTTCTAGGACATGCCGGTTTCCTCACAATGTTTTCCTAGACCGCTTTGAGTGTCAATGTCAGTTATCATCTGCCTAGCCTTTTCCCAATCTATGTTGGGGTCGGCTTCCGGTCTAACCGGATGCAGCTGAATACCAGTATTTTACATGGAGCGACTGCCTATCTGACCTCCACAACCCAGTTTCTGGGTAATACGATACCCCTTGGTAAGACTGGTTGTCAGATTTTCGGGCTTCTGGCGACCTGTAACGACTGTCAAAGATCCACGAATGACAGCCGGGACCAACGGCTTAACGTGCTTTTCGAGGCACGGAGGAGTCAACGTCAGTGTGTTACGAAATTACCCCACAATCTTACCACGGGGTATCGTGTTACACAGTACCTAACTGAGTTGTGGAGGTCTAATAATAATCCATTTTATTATCAGGCAGATAGATACACAAAATAATCTTATGCAATAATAAACTCAGCAGTGGTGGCCAAGTGGTAACGGCCGCGACTTACGAGTTGTAGGTCGTAGGTTCGAACCCACACAGGCGCTTTACTTTGTGTAAATTATTATTATCAAAACGGTGAAGGAAAACATCGTGAGGAAACCGGCATGCCCTAGAACCAAAAATTCGAAGACATGTGACATCTGCCAACCCGCACTGGGCCTGCGTGGTGGATTTAACGGCCCACACCCTCTCACCAAGAGGAGGCCTGTGTCCCAGCAGTGGGAACATTATAGGCTGATTATGAATAATAAACTGATACATATTAAAAACCTTACCACTATGAACTATGACTATGCACGTAATGTTGTCGGCGTCGTGTTTCGCTGCGTGGTGTCTCGTAACCGACCTCGGAAACGTCGATATACCTTTCGGCCAAAAATCCTCATACAGGCACGTCTGTAGATGTTGGGTTGGTACTCGTACCACGAATGACTTGAAGTTGAAGTTGTAAAGCGATTCCCTAATAGACAGTCGCTTCATGTAAAATATTGATACAGGCTGAGGCTAGGCAGATAGATTGATTGAGATTTATCGTCATCATCATCTAGGTTTTAGAGCCTTGGGTGCTCCTCAGCCAGCGGGGCAATTGCGTAACACATTATCAATCGGAATCGGTTTCATTTTGACAGTTCAACAACATTCATTGCGTTACTTACGTGTTGAGCAGACAAATTTTTCGAACTTATGAAGCAATGGATTAGCAATTTGCTTCTAAATGATTCAGATTCCGATTGATAGTGTGTTACGCAATTAGGGTGCTGGTCTAGTATAAGATGGGTGGACCCATAGAAGGCCACTCTAACGAGTAAACACTTTTTATTCATGTATTTACTGGATAAATTAAGGAAACAAATTATTAAGTAATACTTTGTTTTATTGTGTACCATATAAACCTCTTTTTTTTAACCTAACTTTAATCATTATTTATTAAACTTAAGTTTTATTAAGCCCTTCCAAATGGCCTTGCAAGGAACAGGGCTCCAAACAAGGCCACTATTATAAATCAGTCGTTCAACTTAAAAATAGAGTTGTAACAATTAATATATCCGCTTTTACTAAAACTACTTATTTCTCGAACATGACCTAGGTATATCCGGCTTTTTCTCTCCGATTTCTCACTCTAACAGTTCTTAAATAAGTCCAATCATGGAAAGAGACCAGACGGAATGACCATACCTAATGCCCTGGAAGTTAGGCAGACCTTTGGTGTGGGATGCAACATGTGTCGACACCCTTGCGCCATCCCATCTTCCTAGCACGGTGGGCTGTGCTGGGGCGGCTGCTGCAGGTACAGAAAACCTCAAACGGCGAAAATATTGCAACCTGATTGGGAGTTATATGTTCGAGCCGTTTGGGGTTGAAACAATAGGGCCATGGGGTCCGAGTGCCCACTTGGTCTTTCGAGATATCGCCAAGCGGTTAGTCGACTCTTCACGTGACCAGAGGGCTGGCTTATTTCTTGGCCAAAGAATTAGCATTGCTATACAACGTGGCAACGTGGCAGCCTTTTGGGCACTGTTCCTGTTGACAGCGATGCGGACGAATTCTTTGATGCCCTATGATTATTTTGTTTATTTTTTCATATAATTGTACTATTATTATAGTTTATATGTTAGCTTATATTATGTAAATATTTAATTTTTGGAATAAATAGTTTTATCATCTTGTGATTGCGATGTTGTTCCCATAGATAATTTTGTTCAATTTGATGGTCTGTACCACACTCTACAATTTGGCTGGTCTTTGAAAAATAACCCTGTATAGTATGATTCATTCAATAGATTTTCAGAGCCACAACATACAAGCAATGCTTAGTTTGTGGCTCACCGAATCCGTCACATTGTATTTTTACTTTTTGATAAATAAACTCATTGTAAACTTATTATACACTTTGCCATACAACGTGGTAATGCCGCCAGTCTCTTGGGTACATTACCAGTCGACAGCGATGCGGATGAATTTTTCGACGCTATATTTTAGTTTTTGTATAGTTTTAGTTAGTTAGTGGTTTTAATTTTGCTGATTAATTTAAATGGTTTAATTGAAATAAATGCTAAAAAATAATAATATTAAAAATTCAATCATTTTATAACCTAAGTACATAAATAAAAGTTTTACGTAACGTGTTTATTGAATTGTATGCATGACGTCTTTCGCCTCTCCCCTTCGTTTGGCGGCCATCTTTCATTGTCATTGTCAATGTTAATCTAGCCATTAGTACCCTCCATGAGTGGTGGGTGGATGGGTGGGTTTTACCGTCTAGAGTAGGGATGGGGACATCTCGAAACTTATCAAATGTGTGATATTAAAAAATAATTCCTCTGAGAACAGAGATAAAATATATGGAAGACAAAATTGATTAGGTATTTTAAAATCCTGTAATTACATACTAAGGTAACGTAAGGTACTCCCTCATCGGGAACATTCGCCTGTAATGTAACGTTACAGATTCGAGCATTACATCAGTGAGGGAGGAAAATCGAGCATTACAACGCGCACCTTGTAATGATACAAAACGAGTATTAAGTACATAATACATCAGCGAAGGAGGAGAATCGAGCATTACAATGCGCACCTTGTAATGATACAATGTGTAATACCTTGATACAACTTGTAACATCAATGCGCTCCACTTGTAAAAAGTCGAATCTGTAATGTTACATTACACGCGAATGCTCCTGGTGAGGGAGCACCTTCAAATATAGTAGATAGTTAGGTATCTAAGGGTAGGTCGGAGGTCCCTTGGGTACCTTAGACCTACTTTATTTTTTAAGAAATAATTATGTATTACTTATGTCATAACGTTTGCCACTTAATCAGTGTCTTATGTTTTTTTCGCATTGCTGGCCATGTAATTGTAGCATATACATTATACAGGTAGTAAAAAGACCCATCACACAGACGTCAACTTCGCGTTATGTATATCAAACTACATTGCGCAAAAATAATTGCTGGGAAACGACTTTAGTTTTGGTGTGTTTAGTTAGTGCGCAATGTAACGCACTCAAAACATGGTGCTTATTTATTTATTTATTCATCAGATATAAACTAACAGTTTACACCAAATCGCTTATATCTATGCTAATTCTACAAAATTACATTAAAAAAATTTAATTAAAACTTCTTAGACTAAAAAAAATAAAATAAATGCAATAAAAAACGGAGTAACATAAAATTTGTAAATATACAATTCTTTCTTCTTATTTTAGTAAATATACACATGTTTAGCAATTGTCCATTGAGAGCATGCAACTGATGCAACGGTACAAGGGTCGTGGGGATATTTAAAGTTGTGTTATAACATCAATAAAAGTAAAAATTGAAATTTTGACCTTTAATACGAGTATCTCCGTAACGAGAAGGTTTCCAGCCCCCTTATTCACAAACACTCGATATGCTTCCGTATCGTATCGAACATTAATCATTGTTATCGTAGGAGTCTTCTCAATTCCAAAACACAAGTCCAAAACCCGAAAATTTTGTCAGTTTAAATCAAATAGACGCCCGCTATTCTTCCAACAGCTATTTGCTGTTGAGGGGAAGTCAAATCAGGTTATCGAAATGTCAGGTTTTCGATACGATAGCCTGTCGTATGGTTGTGAATCAGGGCTCTGGTATGGTCCAGTACAAAAAAGTGGCACTCCGGGAGTGCCGACAGAAGTGAAAACTTGAACAATTACGTGTGTATTTTTATCACTGATATATCGGAAATAGATACATTAAAATCGAGTACATCCGATGCGGTGTCGGTTACGGTAACAGTGGCGCGAATTCAATGGTTTTTTCCCGTCTCAAAAAATGCCCAACGCGAGAAGAAAAGAAGTTTTCACTTTAAAAAAAAATTACAATGGCGGGGAGTACCTACCTACAAGTGACTCGGTTTCATAAAGTGTCATTTTACAGCCGTTCCAAAATGCCCTGCTTGTGGCAAATCTCAGAATTTTCTGCTTGGTATGTCATCCACGCTTATGACGAAATATCATTTTATTTTAGCTGAAGGGTCTGCCCGCTAGAATTATTCATCAAGTCTGAACAAAACCACTTATGATCTTAATAAGATTATATTATATTTTCATAGACTACTATTATTAAGGTCAGTGTAAGGCTCTTTTCACATTGTGAGTTAAAAGATCCACTATTTGTTAAAAGAATCTGCACAGATAATACCTAGATAACGCAAGTATCACGAACTGTATGAAAACTAAGCTTGCCCACTTTTTGACTACCTACTATGACGTCACAAGCTCGCGCTCTCTCGCTCACGCTCACCCAGCCAGCAGTACGCAGGACTGAGCGCGAAAGTGGCGGCTTATGATTTTCGATCGTAAACTGGTGCGATTTTTGGCACGCGAAGTAGGTGCTCTTGCGTTATCTAGGTGTATCTATATCTGTGAGAATCTGTCTCAATAATCCCATTGCTGGAACTAAGACCTTCTCTCTGTGAGGGGCCATTATTCGCCACGCGTGCGCGTTGCGGGTTTTTCATAATTAGCCTATAATGTTCCCACTGCTGGGACACAGGCCTCCTTTCGGTGAGAGGGAGTGGGCCGTAATCCATCACACGGCCCCAGTGCGGGTTGGCAGATGTCACATGTCTTCGAATTTTTGGTTCTAAGACATGCTGGTTTGGGAATGGATCTAAATATTGTGTTCTACTTATTAAATTCACTCTTCACGACGTCATTCTTGGCTGGTTTTCCCGACTACGGCGAAGCAAAAAGGAGGGTTATGATTTTGACCGGTATGTATGTATGTTCATCTGTTCCCTCATAACTTAAAAAGTACTTATAATAATTTGACAAATGAGGTAAAGTTAGAAGCGTCTTGACCGTCCACTAGTGACGTCACACTAAATTCAATATGGCGCCCTCTAGAGGACATAAAGTAATAACTTTAAAAATAAATATTTTGGGATGGTGCCTTGTGGGGTATCAAATGAAAGGGCTTAATTAGAAAATTTCAAAAATATAAGTATTACTGAAATAAGCCCCAAAATAATTAAATAAAAAAAAGTTTAAAAACTAAAACCCGATTACTGAAAAGGATGAAACAAGAAAGTACCTTCCCGTGGTCGCATGCTACCATAGCTTATTTAGTACAGCGCCATGCGACCACGGGAAGGTACTTTCTTGTTTCATCCTTTTCAGTAGTCGGGTTTTAGTTTTTTAGAGATGAAATGGTTGATATTACACAGAGTAAAATACGAGCCTGACTGAGTTCGAACGTTTTTTACATTTCTATGGTTCGAACCAATCCCCGTAATTACAACTCGTAAATCATTACCACTAGGCCACCACTGCAACGCCTACCTAAACTGCATTCACGATTTCGTTTCCAAATAAGTAAACAAATATGTGATTTTGGAAAAACAACTTTATTACTTACTCATAAACTTCAGTTTGCGTTACAACTTCAAAAATGTTTGTGACTTCATTAATGGTTCCTGTCATTCTGAAATCATCTTGCATACAGTTGATACTTGTTTAAGTCGAAATGACATCAATTGGGAACAAGTATTTGAGAGTTCTAGATAGATAGAAAAAAGGTATGAGGAATCTCAAATTTCTATAGAAAACTGATTTTTCTCATATACCTCGTCTTTAAATCAGTGTCCATTCATAATATATATTTGGGAACCCAGATATTCTGTAATCCAATCGGAATAAATACACACTACAACAAAAATATGTTTGATTTACAAATTATTTTGGTATTACCTACGTTTATACGAACTACACATGCTCCGCCGGCCTCTTAAGTATTGAAATAATCAAATCACAGCAATCAGTTTGTAAATGGCATCCACAGATACCTTTTCTGATCCATTTGTTTTACATTTTATCTAATACTTTTGAAGCAGACTATAGATACGTACCTACAATCAAATTCAGTTAGGTCTGCCTGTATATAACATAATTCGCACCAGTCTGCACATAACCTAACCCAGCTCACGTATTTGGAGCACGGATAATCAAGCACGTACGTCGTCACTCGAGCAGAACGAAATATTTATAAACAGCTTATAACATTTAATTTAATATTTAATTACGTCTAACTTGATACTTTGGGTATATCGCATCGTACTTTGAGTGGCATTTAATTTAATATTTAATTACATCTAACTTGATACTAGATATTTACATAATATAAGCTAACATATAAACTATAATAATATGTACAATTACATGAAAAAATAAACAAAATAATCATAGGGCATCAAAGAATTCGTCCGCATCGCTGTCAACAGGAACAGTGCCCAAAAGGCTGGCAGAACTGCCACGTTGTATGGCAATGCTAATTCTTTGGCCAAGAAATAGGCCAGCCCTCTGGTCACGTGAAGAGTTGACTAACCGTTTGGCGATACTTATCTCGAATAACCAAGTCGGACCAACTCGGACCTCATGGCCCTAGTGTTTCAACCCCAAACGGCTCGAACATAACTCCCAATCAGGTTGCAATATTTTCGCCGTTTGAGGTTTTCTGCACCTGCAGCTGCCGCCCCAGTACAGCCCACCGTGCTAGGAAGATGGGATGGCGCAAGGGTGTCGACACGTGTTGCATCCCACACCAAAGGTCTGCCTAACTTCCAGGGCATTATGGTCATTCCGTCTGGTCTCTTTCCATCGTCGCGTGCCAGGCCGTTGGGTTCTAAAACAGCTGGCAGCCCGGCGGTGAAAAGAGCACGACGGATGATGTCATTAATGCTGGCGTGCCGTGCTATTAATTAACTTGATACTTCGGGTATCGCATCGTAGTTTGAATGGCTGGTAACTGAAAATTTGTGTGGAAATCGGTTGTAACAGTAGATGGACAAATTTTAACACAGCGCTCAGTACGTCTAAACCAAAGATATCCAAGCAAAAAAAAAACACTGATTAAAGTTATTTTATTTTGACCTAAAATAATAAATTGCCGGCACATTAGTGTATTTTGGTTAGCTGATTATTTTTCTTGTAAGTATCTAATGCGTTTTTCTTATTATATTTTTTTACCATCATCCATAATTTGGTGGTCTGAATGATATTTAAAAGTTTGTCCACCTATTTTAATGGGACCTTATATATATATCTGTGGTATATTATACGAGTATGTATATGTATATATCGCCGGCTGGTCGATACTTTACGTGACCAGAGGGCTGGGTCGTTCTTTGGCCAAAGAATTAGCATTGCCATTCAACGGGGCAATGCTGCCAGTCTTCTGGGCACGTTTCCGGATGACAGCGATGCGGACGAGTACTTCGACGCCTACGTGTCCTTTGTTTTTTTTTTTAATTTTTATTTATTTGTATTGTAAGTTAGTCATTTATTTTAGTATCTAGTGTATACAAGTTAGTTACATATAATCCATACTAATATTATAAATTCGAAAGTAACTCTGTCTGTCTGTCTGTCTGTCTGTATGTTACCTTTTCACGCCAAAACCACTTAACCTATTTAGATGAAATTTGGTATAGAGATAGTTTGAGTCCCGGGAAGGGACATAGGATAGTTTTTATCCCGATATTCCCACGGGATCGAAACTTATGCGGGTGAAACCGCGGGGCACAGCTAGGGGTATATAATAGCCTGAGGAATGATGAAAATGTCGTGAAGAAAGTTTTTGAGTATGAATGTCGATGGCTATAAGAGTAGGGGAAGACCAAAGAAACGATGGATGGACTGTGTGAATGATGATATGGTTAGAAAGGGGGTGACTACCGAGATGACGACTAATAGAGAAGTGTGGAAGAAAAATACTTGTTGCGCCGACCAGAAATAAATTGGGATAGGGAGGGGGGGGAGAATGATGACGACTTTCTGATGATGTCATCACTTCAACTGCTTCATACAAAATGTATGTAACGTTTCAAATCCTTGCCTCCTCCGGTCCACGTACAGTCACGAGCATCAATATGTCAACACTTGGTAACTTTCAATTGCGATTTTTTCGTGAAATAACGAATGCAACGTTGAAATACGACACTTTGCATAAACCTATGGGTTCGAAAATACTATGTTCGTAATAACATAAAATTTCATTCAAAAATAAAGGAGAAAATTGCCTTTGAATAAAGCCAAGTGAATACATACTTATAGACGTGACTGGGCACGGCCAGGTCTAATATAAATCATCCCTAAGACTTTGGTCCTGCGCCTGATCTCTCACCGGTCTTGTCGGATTACCGTCCCATCGGATTATGAGAGTAAAGGAACAGAGAGTGCACCTGGGTCTGCGCACACACGCCTGCACTATAATATCTCCCGCGAGGATGGCTAGTCTCCGCGGAGATTGAAATCAAAAGTCATTTATTCAAACTAGGCTGAGAATCAACACTTTTCGAACGTCAAAATTACAAAAGACAGTCCCCCAAAACGCCCGCCCTTCACCACTTCCTAGTGCTTTCGCTGGGGAGAAGAAGTGGCGCAACAAACTCCCGAGCAGCACAGCTGTCTGTTCAGTTAGAAAATACTTGATTGTATACAATACTAGGTGTGCAAAGTACTGGTCGCCGTGGCCAGTGGCGTGCATTGGTTTTCAGAATAGGTAGGCACTAGGCCGGGTCTAGTCTAGGCAAACGCGGTCACTAATCAGAAAAAAAGTGAGGTCAAAAGTGTGGTTATTTGAGTAGGCATGCCTACTTAAGGGTGATAAATTGCGAAGGTCGAACGTCATGGTATTACGCGTGAGACGTCCATATTTTAATTTTGTCGTATTAACTTGAACGATTAAACACCAATGACAATGTGCAATTAATAGTACGGGAGCCGAGTAGACCGTCTGGCGACTGCCTACTGCCGCGCGTGTTTGTATGAAGATTTTGTTTTTGTTAGGTATGATAATTTTGTGAGTTTCTTAATTGTGGAGCACACACTAAAATGTAATTGACAGGCTTATGTTGATATATCGAGGTAGGCACTGCTTATATGCCTATATGCAATGCATGCCACTGGCCGAGGCCGAAATTCGGTCTGAAGAACTATTATTACTACAATTTTAAGTAACTATCGCCAATTGTAGAGGCTATTTTAGTGTACCTAGACACTATGTCTACCGTATCTACTTTTTGCTAGTCTGACCTCACGGTTCAAACCAGTCTCTAGAACAATGAGTAATAATTACGACGCATTCCGCGCACCCACCCATCCTTTTCCATGCCTCGGTAAGCGCCACTTAACCGCAACGATACACAGACGTTGACAAAAGAAAAATAATTATAAGTATTTCTTTTATGCTTGTTGTAAGTGGAGCAAGGTTAAAAGTTTAATATTGTCAAAAATTGTTATTAAATTGTATTGAAGCAAAAAATCAGACAATAATTTTGTCACGCCAAGAGATCAACACGACGTACCAAGACGCGCTATTTAGAATTTAAACATTACATTGAGTTCCGGATTCTGGAAGCCAGATTTAGATGAGACAGAGGACACTGTATATCTTTTATTATTCTTTGCATTATCTGTGATTTGAGGAGCTTGTGGCTAAGGGCTCCCACAGACCACACATAAACACAATACAACGCCGCGTCGTGCTACGACGTATATAATTTTAGTGACGTATCATTAAAACCGGGAAAAGTGGAAAGAGGGTAGGGAGGCCTTTGCCCTGCAGACCCTGCAGTGAGACAACACAGGCTTATAATAATAATAAGTCATTCGAACGGTGAAACGATGCTGCGTCACAGCACGACGCGACGTCGTATCGTATTTACGTGTCCCGCCCTAAGTAATAGCAGTCGCACGGGTCAATCAGGTTAGGGCTCCAACACATAAACACGATACGACATCGCGTCGTGCTACGACGCGGCATCGTTTTAACGTTTGAATGAAAGGTTACTACAATCATCACACTTTATCACACTAATATTATAAAGGCGAAAGTTTGTGAGTGTGTGTGTGTGTGTGTTTATATGTTTGTTACTTCTTCACGCTCAAACCGCTGAACCGATTTAGATGAAATTTGGTATAGAGATAGATTGAGTCCCTGGAAAGGACACAGGATAGTTTTTATCCCGATATTCCCACGGGATCGAAACTTATGCGGGTGAAACCGCGGGGCGCAGCTAGTATACCATATATTCGTCGTAGCATGAGGCGACGTCGCATCGTGTTTATGTGTTGGAGCCTTTAAGCACTGCTTGCCGCGGTTGCTTGATCTTTACATACCAAGACCCCCCCGTGCTCAGGTTCTCCCCGGCTATCATTCGTGGATCTTTGACAGTCGTTACGGGTCGTCAGAAGCCCGAAAGTCTGACAACCAGTCTTACCAAAGAGTATCGTGTTACCCAGTAACTGGGTTGTGGAGGTCAGATAGGCAGTCGCTCCATGTAAAATACTGGTATTCAGCTGCATCCAAATAGACTTTTTTGTTTTTTTTTTGGATTGGAAATCATCAAATGACAGCCGGGTCATCCGTGTTCCTTGCTAAGCCCTTCATGTTCCGGGGTAGCGGTAACCCTTTCGGACAATCCCGCACCCCCGGCAGGCTTCGGCCCTGACAGGCCCCTTCCTTTAATCCAGATAGACTGAAAGGCGATCCCAACATAGTTGGAAAAGTTGGCAAAAGGCTAGGCAGATGATGACATAATTGATTGCATAGTTGGATGCTGGATGCAGCTGAACACCAGTATTTTACATCGAGCGACTGCCTATCTGACCTCCACAACCCAGTTATAGGGTAATACAATACCTCTTGGTATGATGGCTTATCAGATTTTAGGATTTCTGACGACCCGTAACGACTGTCAAAGATCCACGAATGACAGCCGGGACCAAAGGCTTAACGTGCTTTCCAAACTCAAACTCTCAAACTCAAAGCATTTATTTCAATTAAACCATTACAGGCACTTTTGAATTGTCAAAATTAAGTAGTCGGTCAGTTGGTCAGAAAGTTGAAGCTAATTGCCCATTCCAAAGCGTAGATCTCTATGGAGAAGAACGGGCAAGAAACTCCATGGACACTCTTTTTAAATCAAGATATTACAAAATCCTGGGTACATTATTCTTGTTGCTTCTATATGTGAGAACAATGTAAAAAAACACACAAATGAAGAAACAATACAAGAAATAAGATTAAAAATAAGCCTTGGCAGTTAAGAGATGACCAGTCTCAACCGACGGCGTCCGTTCACGAACATGACGCATGGATCAGCACCATCCAGCTCAACCATTTTCAACCGAATGATCCAACACACGCGCCACCATCCGGGACACGGAGGGGTCTTGGTATGTAAATATGGTCACCCATCCACGGACCAACCGCGATAAGCGTAGCTTGACCTGATCGATTGACCCGTGCGGCTGTTATTACTTAGCCCTAAGCCCCTCTCAATATTGGCCGAAGATATGAGAATTAATTAAAATTTTAACCTAATTAAAAACTCTGGTTAGTCAGGAAATGTATTGAAATCATTGAGCTAATGATAACTTAAGGCAAACCTCATTTTTAATTAAAATATATATAAAATATTAAAAACAAAATTGTCGTTTTTATCATAAATCCATTAATTTATCGATGAAGACCGTAAACATAAGATTACCCTGACCTGATTACTGTTTTTAATAAACCGTGAGTAGTAAAAGACTTAATATTAAAAATTAATATAAGTACATAATAGCTATTAAAATATGGGTCAATGAGGACGATGACAGGTAGGTACAGTCAATAAAAGAGATGATAGATGATGTACAGAGAATAAACCGAAGGATGTTGTCGACTGAATTTTTTTATTTTTTTTACCTTTACAACTATCATACGAGTATATGACGACTCGACTATAATATTTAGAACACGCGTGTATAAATAAATGAATGTGCTCGGATTTTGGCCACATGTGGAATAAATGGTAAGTACGAGTAGGTATTGTAGTTCGACAGGATTAACCTGCGATTTTATGGCCTGCGACTTGCATTCTAAATAGTATAACCGCCGAGATCCAACATGGTTAAGAATTCCTTCACATCAAAGTACAACATTGTGCCATAAAAATAGCTTTATCACAGGAATTAAAATACTCGAAATTAAATAAAACTTAAATTAAAGGGGTTTGAAGGTTTTGGCCCTAAAATCAGCCGCCATTTTGATTTTTTTTCAGAATCGCGGTGCACAACAAAAGTTATATATTTAGATAGAGGACACTTATACAAACAAAAAATGTAATATAACATAATATCCTAAAGCGTCAGGTTTCGGAGTTATTCACCAAAATATAAGTCGAAAACAACAAGGATTTTTTGTTTTTTTTTCCTCTAGGTAAGCATATTGAAGTATTGAGGTAATAGAAACGTAAACGTTATGAAACCTTTATGGAAAAGAAACAAAAGAAGAATAGACATTTTTTGAATAAATAATTAAACACCGCAATTTATAGTTCGTTTTTTAATCCCAGAGACTAATCTGACAAGGTAATGTCAAACTTCTATTCTATACAAAAAAAAAACGAAAACACAATAGACTTGAATGTCAGATTAGTCTCTGGGATTAAAAAACGTAGGTACTATAAATTGCCGTGTTTAATTATTTATTTAAAAAAAATGTCTATTCTTCATTTGTTTCTTCTCCATAAAGGTTTCATAACGTTTCTATTACCTCAATAGTTCAATATGCTTACCTGGAGGGAAAAAAAAACAAAAAAATCCTTGTTGTTTTCGATTTATATTTTGGTGAATAACTCCGAAACCTGACGCTTTAGGATATTATGTTTCATTTCATTTTTTATTTGTATAAGTATCCTCTATCTAAATATATAACTTTTGTTGTGCACCGCGATTCTGAAAAAAAATCAAAATGGCGGCCGACCTTTGGGCCACCCTCCATACAAAAATCTTCAAACCCCTTTAAGTGACATTCAAACGTCAACAATATTAGTTAAACAGTCGCTAATCACTACATAGTCTTTAAGCAACATTTATGAAAAAAGGGATTTAAATCCAAACTACATAAAAATTGATATAAAGTTTCAGATAAATATGGTTACTAATTTTCATTATACTACCTACTTTTTGAACCTACTTTATTTAAAAATATTTTTAATTATTATTAAAATACATAACATACATAATCAGCCTATAATGTTGCCACTGCTGGGACACAGGCCTCCTCTTAGTGAGAGGGAGTGGGCCGCAAACCACCACGCGGGCCCAGTCCTGGTTGGCAGATGTCACATGTCTTCGAATTTTTGGTTCTAGGACATGCCGGTTTCCTCACGATGTTTTCCTTCACCGTTTTGAGAGCAGTGGTGATGAAATAATTTTCACAAAGTAAAGCGCCTGTCTGGATTCGAACCTACGACCTACAACTCGTAACTCGCGGCCGTTACCACTTGGCCACCACTGCCCTCTATCTCCTCTATTATTAAAATATTTTTAATAAATTTTTATTTTAATCATTATTTTTAAGAAGCCACCGCACTGTGTTCCCAAATATCCTTGGACCTGACATTTTGAGTTAAGTTCAGTAAGAGACGCATTTCAATACGACAAACTTCAGACAAGAACTCCCATGTGCTAAATCTTTATAGTTTTTGAAAAAAATACGTCTAAAGTTTATTATTTTTTTTATTTAGAAAATTAAAAAAAATATATTACTTGGATATATATAAAGCTGATATGTTTCTGGTATTTTCAATTTGTTAAGAATATAGTGAAGGATTTAATACACTTTACTACGGTCCGAAAATGTTAGCTTTTAATGAGAAAAAAAAGATTTCAGTTTTTCAGATTTTATTTTTTTTCATTTTAATTATGCGTTAGTAGCATCCGCAAATAAAGCTAAATGGTAGTTAAATACGTCACTTATCACCATAAAAAAAATCAACTGCTAATGCCATGGAAAATGGGAAACAATAGCTTCTAAATATTTTTCATTACAAAACGCCTGTTATTTAGATATGAGCAACGTGTTCAGACGTCGTTGCTATGAATGAGTGATCAGGCACTGTAAGAGTATTTTGCTTTTCACTTTCTAGTAGGAATTTTTGGTGTGATTATGTATTGTATGTAAATGTAACCAGTTCAGTGTCAGGAAAAGTTAGTTACCTAAGTAGGTATAGATACGGTGACTAAGTACGGTGTAGATAACTAAGTAGTTATCTACATAAAATAAAAAATCGCGGCCAAATCGCGTGACTTCTAGATACTACATCCTGTTTTATCAATATCCGACTTTTTCTCGTTAGGGTTGTCACTAAGTCAAATAATAAGAAATTTCCGGTGTTGGCAATAAACATGTGAAGTGTAGACTTCAAAACGAAAGTTAGTGAGTTATTTAAATCTAGTTGCGTTTTAAGTTAGTTTTATTTTTATATTTATCTACACCGTTTTATTTTTATCTACACCGTACTAAGTCACCGTATCTTTACCTACTTAGGTAACTAACTTTTCCTGACACTGAACTGGTTACATTTACATACAATACATAATCACACCAAAAATTCCTACTAGAAAGTGAAAAGCAAAATACTCTTACAGTGCCTGATCACTCATTCATAGCAACGACGTCTGAACACGTTGCTCATATCTAAATAACAGGCGTTTTGTAATGAAAAATATTTAGAAGCTATTATTTCCCATTTTCCATGGCATTAGCAGTTGATTTTTTTTATGGTGATAAGTGACGTATTTAACTACCATTTAGCTTTATTTGCGGATGCTACTAACGCATAATTAAAATGAAAAAAAATAAAATCTGAAAAACTGAAATCTTTTTTTTTCTCATTAAAAGCTAACATTTTCGGACCGTAGTAAAGTGTATTAAATCCTTCACTATATTCTTAACAAATTGAAAATACCAGAAACATATCAGCTTTATTTATATCCAAGTAATATATTTTTTTTAATTTTCTAAATAAAAAAAATAATAAACTTTAGACGTATTTTTTTCAAAAACTATAAAGATTTAGCACATGGGAGTTCTTGTCCGAAGTTTGTCGTATTGAAATGCGTCTCTTACTGAACTTAACTCAAAATGTCAGGTCCAAGGATATTTGGGAACACAGTGCACCGGAGTTATTAGACATGTTACAATAATAATTTTAACAAATTAATGTGTCCTTTTAAATTTTTACATTTTAAAATTTTTGTATGATCATAATTCTATTATTTATAAGACCTTACTAATATTATAAATGCGAAAGTGTGTCTGTCTGTTTGTATGTTACCTCTTCACGCTTAAACCGCTGAACCGATTTAGATAAAATTTGGTATAGATATAATTTGAGTCCCGGGAAAGGACATAGTATGCTTTTATCCCGATATTCCCACGAGATCTAGACTTATGCGGGTGAAACCGCGGGCCGCTGCTAGTGTACCATTTAATAAAGCAAATAAATATTATATTATTTCTATTCTATGAAATTATAAAATAAAGGTAATATTGTCAGCGTGTTTTACAATCCGTAAATAAATACTAACGGTTAAAGTTATAGGAAATAGAAAATATAGGGTTTCCTGGTTGCCAAATAGTCGGAAGTGACCTTCTGCAATATTAGAATTTCACTGGCAATAGTACAGAGGAAGGTTGAGGTCAAATGCTTCTAAAATGGGCTAAGAGGCATACTTTGTTATTTTAAAACAAAACGTCAAACTCAAAGCATATTTCAAACTCAAACTCAAATCATATTTCAAACTCAAACTCAAAGCATATTTCAAGCTCAAACTCAAAGCATATTTCAAACTCAAAACATATTTCAAACTCAAAACATATTTCAAACTCAAAGCATATTTCAAACTCAAACTTAAAGCATATTTCAAACTCAAACTTAAAGCGTATTTCAAACTCAAACTCAAAGCATATTTCAAACTAACTGTGCCCGCGACTTCGAACCCGGGCATGGCGGAAAACATTTTGGATTTAATGGGTTTTATTTTTTGCACGTAACCCTAATAATTTTTCTAGGATAAAAGTACAGACGCCAGCACCCCTCCGTGCCTCGGAAAGCACGTTAAGCCGTTGGTCCCGGCTGTCATTCGTGGATCTTTGACAGTCGTTACGGGTCGTCAATAGCCCAAAAGTCTGTCAACCAGTCTTAGCAAAGGGTATCGTATTACCCAGTAACTGGGTTGTGGAGGTCAGATAGGCAGTCCCTCCATGTAAAATACTGGTATTCAGCTGCGTCCGGTTAGACTGGAAGCCGACCCCAACATAGTTGAGAAAAGGCTAGGCGGACGATGAATCACGAAAAACCACTAGAAATGCGACGTTGCCACTCCGCGCGGGATGAACCCTGATTTCCCGTACACTATTACCGAGCCCGGAAATCCCTTACCCGGAACTATGAGAACCATAGAGCATTATATAATCGCACCGGTTTCGTTTTTTACAAATCCAACTGTCACGCTACTTAACAAGACGAAAAAAAAAAAAACAAAACAAACGCGTTTCGTCTGAATAACACCTAATTAATTATGAATCATAGAATTGACAAAAAACGCGGCCAAGTGCGAGTTGAACTCGCATACGAACCGTTCCGTACCACCTTCGATCAATTAATTGATCGAAGGTGGTACAATATTTAGCACTAGCTGCGCCCCGCGGTTTCACCTGCATAAGTGTCGATCCCGTGGGAATATCGGGATAAAAAGTAGCCTATATTTTAATCCAGGGTGTCAGCTACTTCTATACAAAATTTTATCAAAATTGGTCTAGCCGTTTGAGCGTGAAGAAGTAACAAACATATAAACACATACACACACACGCACACACTCACAAACTTTCGCCTTTATAATATTACTAGCTGCGCCCCGCGGTTTCACCCGCATAAGTCTCGATCCCGTGGGAATATCGGGATAAAAAGTACTCTATGTCCTTTTCCGGGACTCAAGCTATCTCTATACCAAATTTCATCAAAATTGGTCCAGCCGTTTGAGCGTGAAGAAGTAAACAAACTTTCGCCTTTATAATATTAGTGTGATTATAGTGTGATCGTGTGAAGTGTGATGTGATAATCAGCCTATAATTGGGACCATTATGCTGCTGGGACACAGGCCTCCTCTCAGTGAGAGGATGTGGGCCGTAAATCCACCACGATGGCCCAGTGTTGGTTGGCAGATGTCACATATCTTCGAATTTTTGGTTCTAGGACATGCCGGTTTCTTCACGATGATTTCCTTCACTGTTTTGAGAGTAGTGGTGATGAAATAAATTACATAAAGTAAAGCGCCTGTCTGGGTTCGAACCTACAACTCGTAAGTCACCACTGCTATCTGCTGTAGGTGCTTACGGCGGCAGAAAGGCGGTTCTACCAACTCTCCTTAGAATATCATCATTATCCTGATTTTATCCCAATTCGGCCAGCTTCGGGGTTCAGGAGTTCGGAGTTTGGTCGGCGGGTTCTAGGGAGGGTGCCTGGGTTCGAACCCACTACCTACAAATTGTAAGTCGGGGCAGTTACCATTAGGCTACCTCTACAATATTTAACATTAAGATCGATATATGTTTTTAGGGTTCCGTAGTCAACTAGGAACCCTTATAGTTTCGCCATGTCTGTCTGTCCGTCCGTCCGTCTGTCCGTCCTCGCTTAATCTCTGTGACCGTTAGCACTAGAAAGCTGAAATTTATTACCAATGTGTATATCAATCACGCCGACAAAGTGGTAAAGTATAAATTGGAAAAAAATATTTTATTAGGGTAGCCCCCCTATATGTAAAGTGGGAAGCGATTTTTTTTTAATTTCAACCCTAACGTGTGATATATTGTTGGAAAGTTATTTAAAAATGAATAAGGGTTTACTAAAATCATTTTTTGATAATGTCAATAATTTCGGAAATAATCGCTCCAAAAGTAAGAAACAATGTGTCCCCCCCCCTCTAACTTTTGAACCATAAGTTTAAAAAATATGAAAAAAATCTGAAAAGTAGAACTTTATAAGGACTTTCTAGGAAAATTATTTTGAACTTGATAGAAACAACAGTTTTTGTACAAAAAAGACAAAAAGTTGTACAAAATCATTTCTGGACTAAGTTCGTAGTATAATCGTATATGCAAGCATTTTTTTTAACTTCGTTTACATATTTTATTATCCTGAACGTACCTTTTTTCAAAAAAAAAAAGAAATATTTAAATTCGGTTCTCGCAATCCAAAATTACCACCGAAAACTTCTGGCACGTCTATGTATTAATTAGTAACCCAATTGCCCGAGAGATGGCGCTGTAGGTACTTATTACATTGGGTCGGGTATTATCGAATTGTACGTGGGAACACTTATTGTGACGGACGGGAAACTACGGAACCCTACACTGAGCGTGGCCCGACACGCTCTTGGCCGGTTTTTTAATAATTTAGTTAAAAAAAAACACGTTTCATGTAAGTATGGCCCTTTCATTGTTAGGGTGCTTGTCTTATTTAGATCTAGATATCAAACGTACCACGTGTGCTTGATTCGTAGTTTCAATGCCATTGTTTATTTCATAGTGGTATGAGGAACGTTCACTCATCCTCCAAAGAAAAACCTTCGACCAGACTGGTCTTGTGCCTGGTGGGCTACTACCCAACGATTGATGTCGGGACGTTGTAAACATGCTAGTCGCGCGGTAAACTCTGCTTGCGAGATGCAGAGTTTTTGCGTGACATCAGAATGATGCATAGTTCGTATGTGGCAATTTAAATGCCGCCTCAACTTCTATAAAAATTATAGGTATATATCTTACCTCAGCCTTGCTAGGTCCCTCCACGGCTATGGACAGTCCACTAGAGCCGGCTCCCTTGGTGCTGATGGTGAACTCGCTAGTTGCGACGGTTTCTTTTATTATTTTCCTTTATTTCATTGTATACATATAAATTATATGTCAGGGTGTGGTCGGGGCTCCAGAGAGAGGAACCTCGTAAAATGCGGGCCGTGTCCAGAAGTACCGCTTTCTGAATCAAGCCCTTGACCCAGCTGCCTAACGAGTGCTCCTCAGGTGTTGAGGCTCTTGGCTATTAATCCATTGGCTAGTACACACTCTGTGAAAATATTTAGGTATCTGTAGCGGTATCTACAACGCCACATGTGAACAACGCGCCCGACATGAATCATCGGGCAGTTGCCCGCCAGACACAACACCCGTCTGGTCGGAGGATCCTCCCTTTTCTATAGAGTATGAGTGAACTTTACACTCTGTTCCTCATACCTCTATAAATCTATTACTGTTCAAAAGATGCAGCCCTATGAACTGTGACATACAGTCGGACGGACAGTGGAGCCTTAATAATAGGGTTCTGTTGGCACTCTTTGTGTACGGAACCCTAAAAAAACTAATCTCATCGAAACTGGTTCAGCAGTTTTGGAGCAATGAGTGCACGAACGTTTTTTTTTTTCAATAACGTTTATTAAATTAGATTAACGAGAAAAAAGTGTAGGTATCGATCGGAGGTCAAGTTCGTGAATGCCAGCGACGCGTGCGCAACCGCTCTGGTTATTTAATAATTTCTTGGTGTGATTGGCACAGTGTACTGGTTGAGCGGTTGGTTTCTATTTGGGTGTCGGGTTCGATTCCTGTGCAGAGCATTTGTTTAGTCAACCTACACATACGTTTTCTTCTTTTCGTTTTGACGGTACAGTAAAACGGGGCTACTTTGACTTCCAGGGTTACTTTGACCAGGCCGATCACAACGCTATGACGCGTTCCCCACACCCCGCGCCTCGCGCAATATTACTCGAGGTCACGCACACTTGCTGAGCACACGTGAAAACCGATTTTGGCGCTCTGTCAAAGTAGCTACAACATCTGTCAAAGTAACCCTGGAAGTCAAAGTAGCCCCGTTTTGCGGTACATCTTTTTTGCATATCGACGGTGTAGTATCAATATCTAATACTCGTAACTACAAAATCATGATTTTACAGGAGACGAAAAAAACGTTTCATTTCTATAGTTTTTAATATTTTAATAAAAAAGTTACTTTTAAACAAATAGTAGGAAACGTCGTCGTCGATTCAAGACCTTATGTCATTGCAAATATGAGCTATTTCATATTTTACCTACGAATATGCAATTAAGTGAAAATCGCTAAAATGTTAGTTATTAGATATTGACACTTCACCGTCGATATACAGGGTGTTACGGAAAGGGTAGGTATATCAATACAAACGGGTTAAAGAGTGTATCTGGTCTAGAATCTCTGTACAAAATTTCAGCTCAAAAGCATTGACTTTGAAAATGCTTAATATTTTTTTATTTCGACATCACGGCACTGCACTGGCGCGCGGCGGCGTGATGTGCGTGTACTAGGCACACAGACACACTACAGATAATGGATAATGACCCTCGTAGTGCGGTGACACGTTTGTTATGATTTCAATTTAATAAACTATCGAAATAAAAAAATATTAGGCATTTTCAAAGTTAATGCTTTTGAGTTGAAATTTTGTACAGAGATTCTAGACCAGATACACTCTCCAACCCGTTTGTATTGATATATACCCTTTCTGTAACACCCTGTATAATACTGTTTGAGTCCAGTAGGCGGCTACATTTATTGCGGCGATTATAAGAAATGAAGAGATCCGAAGGAGAACCAAGGTGACTGACATATCCGGAAGAATTGCCAAACTTATATGGCAGTGGGCAGGGCACATTGCTCGCAGAACAGATGGCCGATGGGGCCGAAAGGTTCTGGAGTGGCGACCGCGTACCGGAAGACGTAACGTTGGAAGGCCTCCCACAAGGTGGACCAACGACCTTGTGAAGGTTGCAGGAATCCGCTGGATGCGCGAAGTACAGGTCCGGTCGAAATGGAGGTGCTTGGCGGAGGCCTGTGTCCAGCAGTGGACGTCTCTTAGCAGAAATAATGATAGCGGCGGCAGAGGGGTTTTTCAAATCGTCAAGGGTGCATCTCAGACCAAATAAAAAACCAAGACAGAGGGCTGTCAACAGTAAAGTGAAGCCGGTTTCGTAAACATGTGTGCAGTTAGTCAGGTGTAGTTTGATTGTAAACGGTTGTAAATGTGTGCGTGTGAGCATGTATGCAAAGAGTGGAGGTGTAGTTTTGGCATGTTTGACTGTATTGGTCGCAGCGCTGTCCTGACTTTTTTATTTGGTCGTGGGGCAGGGATTGAAAACGGTTCCAAAATACCGGTATTTAGGGGTTCTGGTACCTATACCGGAACAGGAACCAGAACCTAAATTGGAACCTTTAAGAACCTTTATTTTACCGGTTCCAAAATGCCAGTATAATACCGGTAGTTAGGGGTTCCGGTACCTATACCGGAACAGGAACCAGAACCTAAATTGGAACCTTTAAGAACCTTTATTTTACCGGTTCCGGTTCCAAAATGCCAGTATAATACCGGTAGTTAGCGGTTCCGGTACCTATACCGGAATAGGAACCAGAACCTAAATTGGAACCTTTAAGAACCTTTATTTTACCGGTTCCTAAGCAAAGCGAGCCCAAATTTGTTTAAGTTTGTAAAACATCACATTTGTATTGATTGGTGGAAGCCAATGTGTTAGAGAGGCTAGTAAGATTAACCTCTAATACTACGAACGAAGGCGAACTAAAAAAAAGCATGGCATGCTAAGCACGCTCCGAACACATCCCCTCTTCCGTAAGTAAAGACATTAAAATTTTATATTGTCCGTAAGTAACCTTTAAATCGGGTTAAATTAATCGATTTAAAGGTTCTAGGAACCTATATTTAGAACCGGTAAATCGGAACCCAAACTGGAACCGATACCGGAACTGGAACCGTACCGAAAAGAGGAACCTTTATAAGAACCAAAATGGAGAACCAGAACCGAAATTGGTACCGGTTTTCAATTCCTGCTGAGGGGTACCTGTGAACGGACAATTGGGACACTCTAGCTGATGGGTACTTACACAGAACAGATAAATTTAACTGTTCTGTGGGTACTGAGCACCTAAATAAACTATGTAACATACTTTCAGTCACAATCTGAATAATTTTGAAGGATATCTAGCTAATCCATTGCTTCATATGTTCGAAAAATTTGTCAGCTCAACAACGTAAATAACACAATGGATCTTGTCGAACTGTCAAAATGGAAGCCATTGCTTCTGATAGTGTGTTACGCGATTATCTATAGACATCAATAACCATCACGTCTCGCGTCTGTGAAATTTACAAAAAAAAAAACTAAACTGATATTTCAAGTGACTACATCCCACTACAAAAATACATTGAGATACTCGTACAAGATAACGCTTTTTAAGAGCCTATACTACCTCAGCTAAAATTTACTCTTTATCTCACTCATACGATACTGCTCGCGGACTGAGTGAGAGCGAGACAGAGTGCGGTGCTGGGCGGCAGGCAGCGCCAATAGTTTAGGTATTCGCTTTTTACAGTGAAAATAATGGTAACTATAAAAAAGTAAATAACATAAGACCTGCTTTAAAGTAAGTTCAGTTAGTATGCAAAGTTTCATGATCTAATTTGAAGTATTTTTTGAATACCAGCGGTTTATTATTCGGGTTAGAGGTAACTTTGGATTTTTTTTCTATAGAGAAAATTTTATGGAATTGTGTTTTCGTCTAACATAAGACTTAGCATTAATCCTCAACTTTACCATATATTTATTTCAAAATTAATGGTGCAGTATATTCGACATAACGGAGGATCACGCTAAGCCATTTGAGTTAGTATAGGCTCTTAAAGCTTATTGCCAAGTGTTTTACACGTGCAGTCTGTGGAACAATTACTATACTCAGCGGGCTATCAGCGCCTTACGGGTCCAATATAATAACGGGTTCAGGATGTTGATGGGGCTGCCCCGTTTCTGCAGTGCATCAGGTATGTTTGCACAAGCACACGTCGATGGCTTCCACGCCATTGTCAGGCGGAAATCTGCCTCTTTGCTCTGCAGAGTGCGGGGGAGCTCCAACTCCATCCTGAAGACCATAGCGTGTAGGTGCGAGTCTCCGTTATTAGGTGATGTTGTTCGAAGATGTATTTCGAACAATAGCTTTGTTTCCAAATAGATTAGTTTACTAACATAGGTATAAGTTATCTTTTTGTTTTTTTTTTTTTACTAACCCATATGGATGCTGCTTATCCGAAATAAAGATTATTTTATTTTATTTATTTTAAAAATAATCAAATTAATTTATTATGTGTTTTAACATGTTTAAATATCGATACCCACGTACCTCTGCTTACCCATTTGGAATCAACAGCTTCCTCTTCCATCAAACCGAAACAGATAAAAAATGACGTAGGTAATTTATAAAAAAAAAAACTTAAACTTACTAAGTACTCAAAAATTATCCAAAATAGTAACAATTATTAATCTAGATAGTTTTCTGCGTTATTTTGTCTCATTTTCCAAGGTTAGACCACAGAATAGAAAGATTCAGAAGGCCATCTCAACGTAACGAGCGAAAACTGGCGAATAGAGGTATTTTTTTTTTATTGCAGAATGGGCGCGCTCTTGACCACGATCACGCCCGATGGAAAGCTATAGATGAGGTCTATGATGGAACGAGCGTGCCCAGAAGATGCCTGTTCACTCTTGATTTATTCATTTATAACTAGCTGCGCCCCGCGGTTCCACCCGCGTAAATGTCGATCCCGTGGGAATAGCGGGATAAAAACTACCCTATGTCCTTTTCAGGGACTCAAACTATCTCTATACCAAATTTCATCTAAATCGGTTCAGTGGTTTAGGCGTGAAGAAGTAACAAACATATAAGCACACACACACACTCACAAACTTTCGCCTTTATAATATTAGTGTGATGATGTGATAAGCACACCAACAGCACAGTCACTAACAATTCAAAAGAAATATCAACTAAAATTAGCATTTCAGTAACCATGCAAATAACAGGTATGCATATGTAGGTAGCTTTACGAATCCCGTTCTTCACACAGAAATACCTAACAAAACGGGCCTGAACAGATTCAACACTATTAGATTTTTTTTATGGATGGGAAATCATCAAATAACCCCTCCCGCTCTGGGTGGAGCGGAAGGGAGTGTCAGACTCTTACTGACTAAAACCCATCCGTGTTCCTTCCTTAGCCCTTTATGTTCCGGGGTAGCGGTAACCCTTTCGGACAATCACGCACCCCCGGCAGGCTTCGGCCCTGGCAGGCCCCTTCCTTCTATTAGTATAAACATTTAAATTTTGTAATAATGTCATAATTATTTTTGTAAAAATGAATCAATGACATATTCTGTGATAATGACATAAATTTCAATAATTTGCACGCTTGCTTGCAGGCCGAATACAGTGACTTTTAGGCTATAAGATCTTCCTTGTAAAAATGTATTTCTTGCAAATAAATATTATTATTATTCCTTTTTGCTGACATCTCTTTGAGGCGCGCGTGAAACACGTACGCGCCGTCCGGCACGGGCCTGGTCCTGATCGGACGGTGAGCTACCCATTACTCTCCGTCCGCAGGCCCGCGCCTACGGTGGCCGGGAGTCGTCACACGGCTCCCGACGCCCGGAGCGTCTCCCGCGGCGGCTGGGACGTGAGGCTCTCTCCCTCAGCCATCCCACCACCTCCTTCGCTAGCATGACTGCTTCGCAGAAGGAGGTGACTGCCTCCCACTCCCTCTCGCCCCGGACCATGGCTTGAACCAGAGCCGGACGCGAGAGGTCTCCAACACTATCTTAAGTTGAATAATAGGGAGACCAAATAGTGGAACAATATTCCAAGGAGCTCCTTAATAGTGCGTTGTAAAGTAAAATAATGCTACTATAATTACGAAAAGGTTTCGACGTACGGATTATAAAGCCAAGCATTATTTTTGCCTTAGTCACTATACCATCTATATGATTGCGGAAAGATAGTGTCGTATCGAAGAGTACCTCTAGGTCCAGAGGACACGGTGGAGCATACGGTGGAGGTCTGCTCCGCATGGGCGGAGCACCGCCGTGCCCTCGTAGAGGCGATTGGCAGCGGCGGCGACCTCTCGCGTCCGGCTCTGGTTCAAGCCATGGTCCGGGGCGAGAGGGAGTGGGAGGCAGTCATCTCCTTCTGCGAAGCAGTCATGCTAGCGAAGGAGGTGGCGGAACGGCTGAGGGAGAAAGCCACACGTTCCAGCCGCCGCGGGAGACGCTCCGGGCGTCGGGAGCCGCATGACTACTTCCGGCCACCGTAGGCGCGGGCCTGCGGACGGAGAGTAATGGGTAGCTCACCGTCCGATCAGGACCAGGCCCGTGCCGGACGGCGCGTACGTGTTCCACGCGCGCCTCAAAGAGATGTCAGCAAAAAGGAAGGGGCCTGCCAGGGCCGAAGCCTGCCGGGGGTGCGGGATTGTCCAAAAGGGTTACCGCTACCCCGGAACATAAAGGACTAAGGAAGGAACACGGATGGGTCTTAGTCAGTAAGAGTCTGACACTCCCTTCCACTCCACCCAGAGCGGGAGGGGTCATTTGATGATTTCCCATCCATAAAAAAAAAACCCCTAGGTCACGGATAACCGGCACTCTGCTCAGTACCGATCCATCAATATGATAATCAAATTGAATGTGATTCACTTTATTCGTAAATGTAATTGTCTGGGATTTTTTAACATTGAGCGTCATTTTGTTGTTCGTGTTCTGTTATGTGTATGATTAGTGTTAGCTTGTAAATAAAATTAATGTTATTTGTAAGTGACACTAAAAATTGGCATCCAAAGATACGTTTTTTGAACCATTTGTTTTCATTTCAGATATTTTTGCTACAGACCATAGACACGTATGTACGGAGATCACAAATGAATGCCAGTTATAAGTGCCCTTGCACTCGCTGTACGTGAAGCGTGTCTATGTGTGCGTGCGTTTTCGTACTTCATAATTATGAAGCTGACCTTCTATAAACTCACATCGAAGTCCACTGCTGGACATAGGCCTCTCCCATGGTGCGTCATAACACCCTGTCCTCCGCCTTCCTCATCCAGTCTGTCCCAGTCACCTTTTTGAGGGTCGTCGGTTCATATAGCTAGGGGGCGTTCCACACTAGTTCACACTACGCTTACCGATACGCCGTCTCCACTCCAGGACTCGTCTGCTCCACCGAGCTGACCTTCTGCGTCTACCTATTCTGTGGCTACTCCAACGTCATATGACTCAGAATTTTTAACTAAATAATTATTTTCTTAATTTGTTTATGTTTACAAGACAAGTTTATTTCTTCCTTTATTGTTTATTATATTACTGTTTAATGATTTTGAATGTAGAACTCTTTAGCGCGGCAAGAGTAAAAAGGTTTTTATTGTTTTTTTTTTATGTAGGTATATGCAAATATGGCTGCGCTTTTTTTCCTTTTTTGGTGGACTAAGATAAAGTTTCAAGTCGGTTGGGCTGAAGTGATGTCATTTGCGTCTCGTCTTTCAATGAATTGGAAGGCAATGCCATGGCTAGAAGGGTGAAGGGTGATGATTTTTTGTCAATGAAAGCTGGAGCTCTTTGTTAAAATGTCAAGCCTTTTCAACAATGTTTTCAGAACGAAGCGGGCTAATAGCGTAACACATTATCAATCGGAATCGGTTTCATTTAAACAGGTCAACAACATTCATTGCGTTATTTACGTGTTGAGCAGACACATTTTTCGAACTTATGAAGCAATGGATTAGCAATTTGCTTCAAAATGATTCAGATTCCGATTGTTAATGTGTTACGCAATTAGGGTGCTGGTTTCTATGCGACTTTGAAAGAGAGATAGTTTTAGAAAGAGAGAGAAAATACGTTTATTTGTGGTAAACATTACGCATAAAAAAACACAAACACAAATTAAAACCGGCCAAGAGCGAGTCGGACTCGCGCACCGAGGGTTCCGTACAAATCTGTTTAAAATATTTTTATTATATGATGTAACTAAAAATTTACGGTTTTCGAAATTTTTCCTTTATTTGTGCTATAAGACGTTGCTTCGTACCAAATTTCAAGATTCTGAGTTCACGGGAAGTACCCTGTAGGTTTTGATTCCCTTGCGAGTGTCGAAAATTTGCGGGCGGCATAAGCGGCTTTATCTTTTGATTGCGTTGGTTTAGAAGTTTGATTTTTTCACAGCTTCAAGAGACAGTAGACCTGAGTATTTGATATAAATTCCAGCTTGATACCTTCACGCGTTCCTGAGAAAAAGGGTCTTGACAGACAGACAGACGGAAGGACGGACAACAAAGTGATCCTATAAGGGTTCCGTTTTTTCCTTTCGAGGTACGGAACCCTAAAAAAAACCGAGTTTGCTTATGACCACACGACTGAAGTGAAACTTCAAACGTATTTGGCTATGAGAGGAAGAGAGAAAGAAAATGTGCGCGCGCACTGTTTTCTCTTGCTTATATCCCCCACTCAACTCCCGTTCACCTCGCCCGATCACACTTTTCGTAACGCGTTCGCCAGTTTACTCCCCAAGTCAAGCGCGCGTAAAGAAGTTTCACTTCAAAAATACTTGCATACGAAATTGTTCCGTAGACTCTTACTGATAAGGAGCATAATCGCATTTGCGAAAAATAACGCGGTTGAGTACCTACGTATTTGAGCGAGTAACCGTATAAGATACTTTATAGTCTTGCAAGTATTTTGAGTCGGTACCTGGTGTGCGTACTTGGAAGCAAATACCTGGTGTAAAAACCCGGTCGCATAAATACCTATTTATGCGACCGGGTTTTCCTACCTTCCGTACTCGCCCGATCACACGTTTTCGTAACGCATTCGCCAGTTTACTCCCCAAGTCAAGCGCGCCTAAAGAAGTTTCACTTCAAAAGCAACAATTTGGGGGAAAACACGCGTCATATCCACGCAAAACGGCCATCGCACAGCATAATGCTAAGACCCTACGCGAGATAGAGCACCAGCGCTGGTTTCCAGCGACAGCCGGCGTTGACGTGCTGACGTCAACCGGGGCAGCATACCAATGCTACTGCTTTTCTATCAAAGGTCAAAGGCCCTCTGGTCACGGGAAGTGCCGACCAGTCTTAGAGCAAATAATCACTTTACCATAGATATTATCCTTTGCTCCCTGTATTTCTATAACGCAGTGTGCCTAAGTCGCGTTATGCCTAGACCAAACGAGATGTGGGCGTATTGTGACTTAGGTCAATTCCGTTTTAGTTCAATAGTGAGATAGGCTTTACTTTTGCTCGCTGTATACCTATAACGCAGTGTGCCTAAGTCGCGTTATGCCTAGACCAAACGCGATGTGGGCGTATTGTGACTTAGGTCAAGTCCATTTTAGTTCAATAGCGAGATAGGCTTTACCTTTGCTCGCTGTATACCTATAACGCAGTGTGCCTAAGTCGCGTTATGCCTAGACCAAACGAGATGTGGGCGTATTGATGATGATGATGGGGCTCCCTTTTCCGCACTTAGACGTGGGCGTATTGTGACTTAGGTCAATATTTAGATCTTAAGCTTACATAATTAGCTTATAATGTTCCCACTGTCGGGACACAGGCCTCCTCGCGGTGACAGGAAATGGGCCAAGTTCGACCAAAATAAAATCTATACTAATATTATAAAGAGGTAAATTTTTTTGTAAGTTTGTATGTAGGGGGTAATCTCTGGAACTACCAGTCGGATTTGAAAAATTCTTCTTGCATTTGATTGCCCAATTCTTGAGGAAGGATATAGGCTATTTAACGTCACGCTATGATCCTTAGGAGCCGAGGAAAAGCGCTATGGGGAAACGAAGTGATAGAGCAGGAGGCGCAAGCAAGTGATGCAATACGACGTGATAGGTCGAGGGAATGAGGGCTCCCACACATAAACACGATTCGACGTCGCGTCGTGCTACGACGCAGCATCGTTTCACCGTTTGAATTACTTATTATTATTATAAGCCTGTGTTGTCTCACTGCAGGGTCTGCAGGGCAAAGGCCTCCCTTCCCTCTTTCCACTTTTCCCAGTTTGAATGATACGTCACGTCATATACGTCGTAGCACGACGCGACGTCGTATCGTGTTTATGTGTGGGAGCCCTAACTGAAATTTCACGCGAACGAAGTCGCGGGCAGAAGCTAGTAAATTATAAATTACCACATTTCCGATCTAAATCGACAAAAAAATCACCGTGACTAGGTACAAACAATTTGCGCTAAGTCAACGCACAACATATAATTTAAATCATTAAATTTTGCAATAACAATTTAACCTCATAAGTTAACGAGATCGATTTTAAAAGACGTATTTGGATGACGATTTAACACGAGTAAAGGTCCTCACACACTGCTTAACCGATGAAGCTATGAGGTATGAGGAACAGGGTGTAAAATCCACTCACCGTTCTTATAAAAGATAAAGTTCATCATCATCAACCGAAAGACGTCCACTGCTGGACATTGGCCTCCACCAAGCACCTCCACTTGGACCGATTCTGTAATAGTTAAAGGTAATAAAGTTTTTAAAATTATATTAAACTAGCTTCAGCCCGCGACTTCGTTCGCGTGAAACTTCTTGTTTCCCCCGAGCCACCACGTCGTATCGCATCACCCGCCCGCGCTATCTCTTAACGTTCTTTTTGACTTTTTTTCTTTTTGCTCGGCTCTTTAGGGTCATAGCGTGATGTTAAATAGCCTATAGCCTTCCTCAAGAATTGGGCTATCAAATGCACGAAGAATTTTTCAAATCCGACTGGTAGTTCCAGAGATTACCCCCTACATACAAACTTTTATAATATTAGTATAGATAAATAAAAAGGCAGGATCCTCCGACCAGCCCTTTTATTGTGTAACACACTATTAATCACAATCTGAATAAGTTTGAAGGATATTGCTAGTCCATTGCTTCATATGTTCGAAAAATGTGTCTGCTCAACAACGTAAATAACGCAATGAATGATGTTGAACTGTCAAAATTAAAGCTGATGCCACTGAAAGTGTGTTACGCAATTATCCCGCAGATGAGTGTCGTGTTTGGTGGGCAATTGCCCGACAGTTGTTGTTTTTTTTTATTACCACCTCGCAGTTCAATCTAGGAGGTCTCGCAGTTCGTCTGCTTAAACCGGGCTTGCTTATGGGTGCCTCAATAAATTAAGGCCTCCAGGTAGGGCTTAAAAAATTTAAAAACTAAGCGACTACACACTAAGGACAGCCCCCCTGTGGGGTACGGACCTCGGCTTAGGGCGTCGCTGGGAGAGGGCAACAAAGGACAGACTGGATTGGATCATACCTGACAATTGATGTCGAGACGTTGTACAGTCACGTTTAAAAGTATGTATACACTTGGCTTTATTCAAAGGCGATTTTCTCCTTTATTTTTGAATGAAATTTTATGTTATTACGAAAATAGTATTTTCGAACCCATAGATTTATGTTAAGTGTCGTATTTCAACGTTGCATTCGTTATTTCACGAAAAAATCGCAACTGAAAATTGCCAAGTGTATACATACTTTTAGACGTGACTATATATGTCACCGGAAAATAACAAGAACCGCAAATTTATAAATTTTCTAGGAAATCTATAAACTTTCGTAGGATTCTAAACGAGAGATAAATTGTATTAGTTTACGCTCACATTTTCGCAAATATATACCCGGTGACATATACAGGGTGAATTTTCCAAGTGGGCGTGGATGGCCAAATTCTAAACTATGAGGAATAGGGAAAAGTACTCAAAGGAGTCGCGGGCTCGATTTTGATAAAAACTAAAATTGCGTCATTGGATTTTTGAAAAATCAATATTTCTAGCCAGGAATCAAACCTGTTGATTTTGAAAAAAAAAACACGCACTGTATTATTACACCATTCGATAGTGTCCCTAATAAGGATCAAATTCTGGGAAGTAATGACATACGGTAAACTTAAGGAAAATGTTGAATTTTAATAAACTGCTTCTTATTTCATACCTTGTTCGAAATGATGCTCAATATTTTTACTACCGAAACACTCGTAGCGCAGTCACCTTCACAAAATTATGTTCTAAATTCAAATTTTTTATTGCAGTACAATCCTTGAGACGTCGAATCCAGCTATTTTAAATTTTGAACAATTAATCAGTTAAGGTTTAATAGGTAGGTAGCATAAGAAAATAAAAAAGTATTTTGATAAAAATGAGCTCTTTCCTTTAGTTTTCCGAATGCCATTACTTCCCAGAATTTGATCCTTATTAGCGACACTATCGAATGGTGTAATAATACAGTGTGTGTGTTTTTTTTTTCAAAATCAACAGGTTCGCTTCCTGGCCAGAAATATTGATTTTTTAAAAATCCAATGATGCAGTTTTAGTTTTCATTAAAATCGAGCCCGCAACTCCTTTGAGTACTTTTCGCTATTCCTCATAGTTTCGGATTTGGCCATCCACGCCCACTTGAAAAATTCACGCTGTGTATGCTAGCCGCGCGGTAAACTCTACAACTTGCGCGACGAAGGATTTTGTGGGATCTTTCTTTCTTTCTTTATGTGCTGACGCTACTTGTCTTCACGGCGTGTTTGCAAACTTTGTTACCACAAGTAAAGCGCGGGTCGCTTCGTGAGATAAAAATACTGTATCACATAGTGTGTTTAGTCCTTTAAACCCAGTAACCAGTCTCCGAGGCTAACTGCTTCTTTAGTGAGTAATACACGTATTTGCGATTACATATAGAAAGGCAATGGCCTTAGGTAACGATTATGGATTCCAAAATCCATACTAATCCATACTACAGGGTGAAATTAAATTCACGGGCATCATTTTAAGGGGCCATTGTACTCATTATTATGAACAACTTTTACTATGGGACTAAACCTAAAATCGCGAAAAAAATCAGCTGTTCCTTGCATTTATGTTCACAATAACTCGTCAAAATATAGGCAAGAGCTGATTTTTTTTTTCGCGATATCAGGTTTGGTCCCATAGTAAAAGTTGTTCATAGTGATGATTACAATGACCCCTTAAAAGGATGCCCATGAATTCAATTTCACCCTGTATAATATTATAAATTCGAAAGTAACTCTGTCTGTCTGTCTGTCTGTCTGTATGTTACCTTTTCACGCCTAAACCACTGAACGGATTTCGATAAAATTTGGCACAGAGATAGATTGCATCCCGGGGAAGGACATAAGATAGTTTAAATCCCGATATTCCCACGGGATCGAAAGTTATGCGCGTGAAACCGTGGGGCGCAACTTTTCCATCCATACTTATAATATTATAAATTCGAAAGTAACTCTATCTGTCTGTATGTTACCTTTTCACGCCTAAACCACTGAACGGATTTAGATGAAATTTGGCAGAGAGATAGATTGCATCCCGGGGAAGGACATAGAATAGTATTTATTCCAGAAATCATCCTTTAAGGGGGTGAAAAGGGGGTTGGAAGTTTGTATGGGGAATCAATAACCGCTGAACGGATTTAGATGAAATTTGGTATGGAGAAAATTAAGTTGTGGGGAAGGATATAGAATAGGATTTATCCCCGAAATTATCCCTTAAGGGTGTAAAAAGAGGGGTGGAGATTTGTAAAGGGAATCAATAAAAAAGGACTATAATTCTTTTATCGCGGGTGGGCACAGCTAGTCTTCTATAAATAATTCATGTGTTTATTGGTTTAATAGTAATAATTTAATAGATGTAGTCGCATTATGTCCGCTATGCGTTACGTCCATTTATGACCCTATTGTATTCTTACCGGTGATTTTTTTTCTCGGAACAGTCGCGTTACAGCCGTTCTACCTAAAAGTACATTCAACGCTAAGACACAATAGTTTTGTTCACAATTCGATTAACAGTTTCGGAGAAATGCGAGGACAAACATACATAGGTAGGTACCTATAAAAAAGTGCATGTGTGGGGGTCCCGTCCCGGGAGGCGTTTCCATGCGATACGCGAAAAAAACAATCCATCCCCACTTTACATGTAAAGGAGGTACCTACCCAAAAAAATATTTTTTCTATATTTTATTTTACAACTTTGTCGGCGTGATTAATAAGTATATCCATGCCAAATTATAGCTTTGGCGGATGGACGGACGGACGGACAGACAGATGGACATGGCGAAACTATACGGGTTCCTTGTTGACTATGGAACCCTAAAAAACAAGAACAGAACAAGAAATTTCACGCGGATGACGTCGGAGACTAGAAGAGTCATCAAAATCCGCATACAAATGCCGGAGATGCAGTACATTTATGTATATAACTTCGTATATAAGAATAATTACCTAATATATTATATACTAAAACCTTCCTGAAAGTATGTAGATCACATTAGTGAAAAAAATATCAAAATTGGTTCATTAGTTTTTGAGAAAATCGCAGACATACATACATACATACGGATCGAATACAGAACCTCCTTTTTTGAAGTCGGTTAAAAATGAATGCCCCTCCACTGCTTGTTGCATACACATTTCAAAAGTTTGTATAGAAATTTTAGTAGAGCGTGCTGTTTTAAAATGAATCTCTACTACCCTGGCTATCGTGATTCGTGAAGCAGACTTCAACGAGATGGAATACTTAAATAAAGCGAACCATTAGTTTTAATAGGTAATCATAAAGATAAGCATAATTTTAATGACCGCTGCGTTTAATTACGATTTTGCAACGAGATTAACTCATTTCGTCATATTTGCATGATTCTTTATTTTGTCAAAAACGGGAAGCTTGTTTATTTTAAAGATGTAAGTAAATAATATACCTACACCGTGTTCCGGACGATATACATAAACTTCGACCAGAAATTCAGACCATGGAAATAAGCATTTTTCATTATGGACACATTAACGAATTCTTATTTTTTATTTTTTGTTAATTTGCATACAAACTAAATACCTTGACGTAAATCGCCCGATATGCATGCTTCTTTATCCAAATTGGCAACGATGACGTATTTTCATTTATAAGATTTGGCGGGCTGCAACTTGTCAAAACTGAGTTAAGACCCTTTCTTACTGCATAGCTCAATTAAATTTCACTAAACGAAATTACAATATCTTTGTAACGAAGACTTTTCAAGTACCTACTACTTCCTTTGTTGGATTTAATTTGTAAAAGCTATAGAAGCGTTTGACAAAGTTTATGGATATCGTGAAGAACACGATGTATAACTAATATAATAAAAGACAAAAACGACAAAAACGCATACAAACTTTTACCCTTTTAATAACCTTTAGATTTTCCAAAAAAAAAAACGACAAAATTACAAAAGACAGTCCCCCAAAACGCCCGCCCTTCTCCACTTCCTAGTGCTTTCGCTGGGGAGAAGAAGTGGCGCAACAAATTCCCCAGCAGCACAGTAATATCGATCGATGTACCTATACCATCCAGAATATTTGCACACCAGTGGATTCCTACCAGGTACATTCGTGTATCATGTTTTGTCAATATTTCTATGTTATTAAATACTAGCTGCGCCCAGCGGTTTCACCCGCATAAGTCTCGATCCCGTGAGAATATCGGGATAAAAACTATCCTATGTCCTTTCCCGGGACTCAAACTATCTCTATACCAAATTTTATCTAAATCGGTTCAGTGGTTTAGGCGTGAAATGGTAACATACAGACAAACAGGCAGACAGAGTTACTTTCGAATTTATAATATTAGTTTGGATTCCGAATCTGTTAAACTATGGGTCTTTGTTTATCAATTCCGTTCCGAGTCCAGTGTTGTAATATTGTGTAGAAATCCATGTTTGAACCTTGGAAAATGATGTTGCCAGATTTCTATAGCATAATCAGCCTATAATGTTCCCACTGCTGGGACACAGGCCTGTTCACTGTGAGAGGGAGAGGGCTGTTATCCACCTCGCGGGTCTAGTGTAGGTTGGTTGATGTTATATTTATTTATTATTTATTAAAACTTTATGCACAAGTAAAAACTGTAAAAAGGCGGACTTAATGCCTTCTACCAGTCTACCTTAGGGTGATGCAGAGACAATACACAGTAGGTGCAATAACAGAAAAAAAATAAGAAAATATTTATAACTAAGATATAAGAATAAATACATATATACATACACAGGTAGGTACAACAATATATTTATATAAAAAAAATAGATAAGAAACCCTACAACAACTTAATTCTGAGACGAATCTGCCAACTTCTTGTGTATGTGTTCTCGAGCTTTCACTTTAAATGTGAACCGATTGGTTACCGTCCTGATATTCTGAGGGAGCGCATTCCAAAGGAAAACCGCCTGGACAAAGAAAGAAGACTTTATAAAACCAGAGCGATGAGAAGGACAACGAAGAAGATGATTATTCTCGGACCGAAGATTCTTGCTGTGTGCAGAGCATAAATATTGACATAGAGAAGTCAGATAAGTTATATACCTATTTCTTCGAATTTTTGGTTCTAGGACATGCCGGTTTCCGTTCAAACGCAGAATGTACTTTTCGCAAAATGCACCCCATACCTACGCAAAACGTACCATTCTCAAAATGCACCTTTCTCAAAACGTACGTTTCTCATAGTACCTATACATAGGAGATAAATAAGTAGTTTATATAAACTACTTATTTTTTTTATCTCCAATTCAATCCAATTCTGCAGTTCCAATTTTATGCCTAGGTATCTACCTAGGTAAAAAATAAGTATGTGGTTAAAAATATGTATTTAAATGAATTCAAAAAGCGTGGAGCGCTTTTTAAGAGCCTATACTACCTCAGCTAAAATTCACTCTTTGTCTCGCTCATACGATACTGCGCGCGGACTGAGTGAGAGCGAGACAGAGCGCGGTGCTGGGCGGCAGGCAGCGCCAATAGTTTAGGTATTTGCTTTTTACAGTGAAAATAATGGTAATTATAAAAAAGTAAATAACATAAGACCTGCTTTATAGTAAGTTCAGTTAGTATGCAAAGTTTTATGATCTAATTTGAAGAATTTTTTGAATACCAGCGGTTTATTGTTCGGGTTAGAGGTAACTTTGGATTTATTTTCAATCGAGAAAATTTCATGGAATCGTGTTTTCGTCTAACATAAGACTTAGCATTAATCCTCAACTTTACCATATATTTATTTCAAAATTAATGGTGCAGTATTTTCGACATAACGGAGGATCACGCTAAGCCATTTGAGGTAGTATAGGCTCTTAAAAGTGCGTTTTTTTTTAACAAAGTGATACCGCTGACGTGTGATGCGATGCGATGGAGTGGGACGGGGGAATTAAGAAATTTCACGCGGACAAAGTCGCGGGCAGAAGCTAGTCTAAGTATACAACTCTATCTTCGAGTTAGATCGATTTTGAGACCTTTCAATGTTCGTTAATCACGCGTGCAAATGACGTCAAACGGACACGTGTTAACCTTCCACAGACATACTATAAGTATTATTACGACAATTAATTTCGGAAACGCTTTTAATGTTTGTGCTATAAAATCTTGTATTTCCGCATCCGACTTAATTTGACCGTGTTTTGACAAGCCAGATAGTGACACGAATTATTGTAACGGAAATAGATCCAATTATACCTTTGGATGACGTCAATAGGAGCCTTGGTTCTATACCTTAAGTGCGAACATTGTAGATCTACATAACCGAATTTATAAAGAACAGTTGGTTTCAATTACACAACGACCTACACTCTTGCCTACACCGCAGTACATAAAGAAAGAAAAAGTATTTATTGCGACTCGTGCAGGAAGATCACAAACTAAACTAAACACAGTAAAAAATAAAAAACCAAGTATATAAAAAACAGTAATAAAAATAAAAAACCGGCCAAGTGCGAGTCGGACTCGCGCAACGAGGGTTCCGTACAAACCTGTTTAAAATATTTTTATTATATGATTTAACTAAAAATTTACGGTTTTCGCAATTTTTCCTTTATCTGTGCTATAATACGTGGCTCCGTACCAAATTTCAAGATTCTGAGTTCACGGGAAGTACCCTGTAGGTTTTGATTCCCCTTGCGAGTGTCGAAAAGAAGAAGGGTCACGTCCCATAGAAAATTTACCCAGGCCCGACACAAAAGAAACGCATCTCAGTTATTTTGTTATATTAAATAAAACAGAAATAAATTAACACTATTCTGAATATCAGTGGCTATCACCCATATATTGCCATTTGATTTTGGTAAGGCAAAATATTTTCAAAATTTTTTTTTAATGAATAGCAATTAATATCCATTTAAAATGACGCCAATTTAGATAAAATACAAAAATAGACAGCTGGAGGCCTTAATTTGTTGAGGCAAGCCCGGTTAAACAGACGATAACCTCAAAGTTAAACTGCGAGATGTCATTAAAAAAATATAAAATAAAATTGGCTTTCTGTGTTGAGATCTGTGCGTTTTTTAACCGACTTCAAAAAATGAGGTTCTGTTTTCGACCCGTATGTATGTATGTTTGTATGTCCGCGATTTTCTCAAAAACTAATGAATCAATTTTGATAATTCTTTCACTAATGTACCTAATCTACTTACTAATGTAATGTACTTTCAGGAAGGTTTCAGTATATTAATGCATTAGGTAATTATTCTTATGTTTGGAGTTAGGTATATGCATAAATGTACTGCATCTCCGGCATTTCGACGATTCTTCTAGTCAGTGTCTTTAATTCATCAATGCACTAGCGTTAATTGGATTTGTGTCGGGTAGGTACAACTAAAAGGTAAAAAATAAAAACGTTTTTACAAAAAAACAACCAACTTAAAAAAAAAAACACTACAAGTACATAACTTTAATTTCGGAAGTCGGTGTCTAAAAACGAAAATGCGGAACCAACGACACCGACTTCCGAAATTAAAGTTATTTATCACTTTGTAGTGTTTTTTTTTGAAGTCGGTTGTTTTTTTTCTAAATTGTTGAATCGTCATTGAATTACATACAATTACGAATTTTGTAGGTAAATAGGTATTAAAAGAAAATTGTATATATCGCCTGAACAAAAACACAAGGCAATATTTTGGTGTTAGCCATTGATTTGGAATATAAAAAATATATATTTTAGCTATATTTAAAATAACAAAACAACTGAGATATGTCTCTTTCGTGTCGGGTCTGAGTCACAAATGACCGTTCTTCTTTGTGGAAATTTGCGGCATAAACGGCTGTATCTTTTGATTGCGTTGGCTTAGAAGTTTGATTTTTTCACAGCTCCAAGGGACAGTCTATTTGAGTATTTGATATAAATTCCAGCTTGATACCTCTACGCGTTCCTGAGAAAAAGGGTCTTGACAGACAGACAAACAGACGGACGGACGGACGGACAACAAAGTGATTCTATGAGGGTTCCGTTTTTTCCTTTCGAGGTACGGAACCCTAATGAAACAGAAACTCCTATACGAGGCCAAAAGGCTCCTATCTCAGCATGATGCAGCGACATTTAAAAAATAAATACTGGTATTAGTTACGATAGTACATCAGTTTACGATATGTGTACTTTCGTGTGAAATTCCTGTGTTTGATATTCGTTGTTAGCGTTAAACGGAGCATGTTTTGTTAACCTGATACAAATGGCGGTAAAGGAGTATAGGCTTCGTTCACACTGTTGTATATGGTTCCCTATCCATTTGCATAAAATTTGAAGACTCCATCCATTTGAATATAACTTGGCATACTTTTGTTTCTCCTAATTATATTTTCGCATAATATTATTTACGCATAACAGCTTACGCATAATTTTTTAAGCATAATTTCTCTAATCATAATAATGATTAATCTGTCAAGCTCCGCTAATGAGACACAATGATTTTCTGTTGTTTCGTCGCCGATCGGCGAACCGCGCCGCTTGACCGGTTAAGCATAACATTTTGAAGCATAAATTTTGCATGCTCCTTTTATTTCTAACGACGTCTGGTCGACGGAGCTCCGCTGCGCGGGGCTCCTATTTCTGTTTGCAGGGTTTAAAAGAACCTAACCAAACCGAACCTCGGGGTGCCCCTGACGTCTGTTAGTATTATGCGACTTAAATTTATGCCAAAACAAATTAGCCTTAAAGATAATTATGCCAACATAAACTGTATGCTAAAAAAAATATGGCAAAGTATCATTATGGCAAAACAAATTATAGTTATGCCAAAATATATTAGGATAAAGAACATTATGCGAAAAGAAGGGATCCCGTTGTATATAGGTCAAAGGGAATTCCTTTTTATTCATAGCTACTCGAACAGTCTTACCAAGGGGTATCTGGGTTGTGGAGATCAGATGTCCAATTCTCGTAATTTAAAAAGTTCAAAATCTAGTCGCAGTCTCATCAAAAACTTGTCAAAATGTAGGGAAATTAGAGGTATTTCTTTCATATTTTTTTTAAATTATTTATGTTGATACAAATACAACTATCATCACAGGCATACCTAGTACAATAGTCTAGTTATAGTTACAATTGCTTACAATTAGACTTACAATTAGGTATATTATATTATTAATAGCTGCGCCCAGCGGTTTTACCCGCGTAAATGTCGATCCCGTAGGAATATCGGGATAAAAAGTAGGCTATATTTTAATCCAGGGTATCAGCTAGGTATCTCCATACAAAATTTTATCAAAATTTTTCTAGCCGTTTGAGCGTGAGGAAGTAACAAACATATAAACATACACACACAAACACACACACTTTCGCCTTTATAATATTAGTTTGACTAGCAGCGCCCCACGGTTTCACCCGCATAAGTTTCGATCCCGTAAGAAAATCGAGATAAAACTATGCTACGTGTTAATCCGGGTTATACATCCTAATCCGTTCAACAGTTTTTGCGTGAAGAAGTAACAAACATCTATATATCCATCCTCACAAACTATCGCATTTACAATAGTACTAGCAGCGCCCCGCGGTTTACCCACATAAGTGTTGATCCCGTGGGAATATCGGTATAAAAAGTATCCTATGTGTTATTCTAACGTATAAGCTATATTACTGTAAAGTTTCATCAAAATCCGTTTAGTAGTTTTTGCGTGAAGAAGTAACAAACATCCATCTATCCATCCTCACAAACCATCGCGTTTACAATAGTATATACTTAGTATGCTTTTATAAGTCAGGCTCAAATAGGTTCATCCATTGAGTTAAATAACATGTATATCAATGGGTTCATCTCTACGTTAACCCACTGCAGGACAAAGGCCTCCCCTTTTTCCTTCCAAACCTAGAGAGGTTTTCCGTGCGATCTCGGGCCATGTAGGCCCCGCAAAAATAATTAAGATTAGAACGACTTCACGTTACATAATCTAACAAAATCACTCCAGTATGAGCAAAACCTAACTGTAAACACGGTCTAATTTCAACAATTACAGGTGCACAACTTCATGAACACAGTTCTACTTTAGATACCCAGGAAACACCACCATTTTGAGCTTTTACCAACGTTTCTTTAACAATTGGAAAACCTTCCAACTATTTCTAAAATAATACTCTTCATTTTCAATAAAAATAATTCTACATCTAAAAATGATTTTGAAAAGAATAATATAAGATTCCATTTTCGAATGTAGAATATGCGTTTTCATAGAGAAAATAGATTTTAATAAAATAATGACGAGTAATAATTATTATGTGCTTATATTTGTACTGTTAAGGATAAATTATATCTTAAGTGTGAAAAGTAAAATTGAATGTGGTTATAAGGTATGTATTGTTTCAATTTACTGCAACTTCTAAACTACGGAGAGGGAATTCATAAATGTTCGAATTCGTTCCCTTTGCACTAAAGCATTGACTGGGTTATTACGAGCTCACAGACAAATGTAAACTGCATGCTGCATGAATAAGGTGACCATTCGCCCCGCTTCGGGCGGGACAGTCCCCCTTTCAGGCTGTCTGTCCCGTTGTCCCCAACCAGAGCAAAAATATCCCGCTTTTACAAAGGGACCAAACGATATTCAATGTCAAATACTAAATGACAGATTTTTACGACGGCTGTTATTATGAAGGAACCGCTTTCCTAGAAATCCAAAGCTTTACTCATCAACAGACACGCGTGACCCGCAAAGCACATCTAACTATTCTTGAATAGACTATAGGCCAACCGCTTAACCGAGACGTTGCCTGAGGTAGCAGCGCGGTGCGGGAGGGGTGATAGTTGTCACTAGTTGACGAATCACTGAGCTCTCGCATCACGTCACCACATAGTCCTGGATTTATCAATAGGCCGTATGGGCCGCGGCCTAGGGGCGTCAGATTTCAGAGGAGGTCCACTCGGTTTCAGAGGACAAAAGTCAAACGTTCACTGGTTTTCTTTTCTCATGGTTTTTTATACTAATACGTTAAATCCCTATAAAAACTCATTCCTATCGAAAATTATCAATCCTAGGTACCTACTGTTATTGTACCTATTTTATCTATATTACTGCGTGAGTGATGGATGAGAGCGGCGGACGGCAGTGGCTCAACGTAACCGCCTCCGCTTCCCGTCCGCACTCACAGATTTTGCTATAACCTTTTAACCGCCTACATTGGATTAATCTGACAAATATTTTCGTGCCCATTCCGCCAGAGTCGTATATATACGACCAAATAACACATCTCGTTTAATCTGTATTATTATTATATCATCACAGCTCGTTTCATCGGTATTTATTTCTCGTTTTTTTTTTTTTTTCTCGGGCGCTGGGGGCACGACAACTGATATAAATTCGGGCGGTTAAAAGGTTAAAAAGTCCCGTAAAAAATTGTAATTCTTGTTTCTTTTTACGCTCTTTCTTAATGAATAATTCATTTGTTTATTTAACTTCAGTGCCTCCTTACTACAAATGGAAAATTGATTATTTTAGAAAGGTACAATTACGGTGGAAATAAAATGGCCTACACTCATAAAAAATATAAATCCGGCACTCACCACACCCCTCCCGCACCGCGCTGCTACCTCAGGCAACGTCTCAGCCTACAGTCGACCGTTTTCTTACTGTCACCTAGCCTACTATCATATATTATATAAAGTACTCTGTGCCTACTATAGTCATTACGTGAAGTCAATTGCCCGACTTTTAAACAAACCCAAATGAACAAACAAAACAGAAACCGGTGGATGTTGTCGACTGAAAATTAATTTGATAAATGAGCTGTTTGTTTTCTATTAATAAAATAGAATTTTATTCGACAACATCCATCGGTTTCTTACTAAATTTCAACTATATCCGACGATCCTGCATACTTATCTCTTTTTTTTGACTGTACACATTTTTGTTTCAGCAATGTCCACAAACAAGAGATGGAGCTTTAAACGTCCATTTAATTCCTCACTCTCACATGGACGCTGGATGGGTGAAGACCTTCGATGAATATTATTATGGAAGTAAGTAACATAAAAAAAAACCGAGTGTGCTTATGGCCACACGACTGAAGTGAAACTTCAAACGTATTTGGCTATGAGAGAAAGAGAGAAAGAAAATGTGGCCGCGCGCACTGCTTTCTCTTGCTTATATCCCCCACTCAACTCCCGTTCGCCTTGCCCGATCACACTTTTCGTAACGCTTACGTAACGCGTTCGCCAGCTTACTCCCCAAGTCAAGCGTGCGTAAAGAAGTTTAACTTCAAAAATAGAGCAGTGGTAACGTTCGTGGCCAAGTGGTAATGGCCGCGACTTGCGAGTTGTAGGTCGTAGGTTCGAACCCAGACAGGCGCTTTACTTTGTATAAATTACGAGTATTTCATCACCACTGCTTTCAAAACGGTGAAGGAAGACATCGTGAGGAAACCGGCATGTCCTAAAACCAAAAATTCTAAGACATGTGACATCTGCCAACCCGCACTGGGCCCGCGTGGTGGATTACGGCCCACTCCCTCTCACCAAGAGGACGCCTGTGTCCCAGCATTGGGAACATTATAGGCTGATTATGAAGTAACGTAATTATTCTAGACATTTTTTTTCTCAGTAGCAGCTCCGAGTCTGGATTTGTGCCCGATTGAGGGCAATAGGTTCGACCCCTGACACATGAAACTTACAACACACAGTTTAAGAGCCTACACTACCTCAAATGGCTTAGCGTGATCCTCCGTTATGTCAAAAATACTGCACCATTAATTTTGAAATAAATATATGGTAAAGTTGAGGGTTAATGCTAAGTCTTATGTTAGACGAAAACACGATTCCATAAAATTTTCTCGATACAAAATAAATCCAAAGTTACCTCTAACCCGAACAATAAACCGCTGGTATTCAAAAAATACTTCAAATTAGATCATGCAACTTTGCATACTAACTGAACTTACTTTAAAGCAGGTCTTATGTTATTTATTTTTTTATAATTACCGTTATTTTCACTGTAAAAAGCAAATACCTAAACTCTGTCTCGCTTTCACTCAGTCCGCGAGCAGTATCGTATGAGCGAGATAAAGAGAGAATTTTAGCTGAGGTAGTATAGGCTCTTAACCTGACTATGCTCAGCTAAGTTTTGGAGCAGAAAGCGTTCATAATGTTTTCTTTGTTACAGCTAAAATGACAGTAAGCAACGCCAATGTACAGCTCATCTACCACTCCGTACTGTCGGAGCTGTTACATGACAAGAGACGGAAGTAAGTTCCTTAAGAGTAAGCTAGTCGCGAGCTCGAACTCACTGGTGGTCATGGCCAAAAAGCACGCTGTCTCACTTGGCTTCGTGTCTGACGGAGCTAGTATCAGCGATGAGCAGTTAGACGCTAATCTACACGCACAACATCTAGTTCTCACGCACAGAAACACCGTTCGAAACTGATAGGCGCGTAAAAAACTTCGAAAGTGCTTTGGAAAATCGAGTTTTATAAAAAAACCACTGCTTAAACCTATTACAAATAAAGTTTATTAAACTCTTCAACAACTGAGATTTGTCGGTACGGACTTGGTTTTGAAGATTTTACAGTTCTTTTATCAGGTACTTATTTACACCCAAAGTTACGTTGAAAATAGCAAGAAAAACGAATCTTTGTTGGCTCATAACTTTTTAGTGGCTTTTTGTTTTACTATTCTGTTTCCATATAGACAAAACCAATAATAAGACAAAACGATACCATGTTTAACTTTGAATGCACAATGTCAAACAGTGGAGTAATACTCTCCCGAAATTTGTATGGAAAAAATATCGACTAATGACACCTTAAGGCGGAGGTTTCAGAAAACAGTCTAAAAGTTGGATTTTTATAGCAGAATATGTCTTAATAGTAATATTTTATTTTCAAGTCTTATTTTAATACAGTGATGAAACGCAAATCATAATTAAGTATACATTAATGCATCAAAAAATTTTTCAAATACACCTCTTAATTGTCTTTAAAAGCAGTTTATCTCTTCATTAACAATTATAATTAAAAATATACCATTAAATTTCTAATACCAAACTGCATTCAATGTTGGATTTATTTATTATTAAATAGTTTTTGTAAATAGATAATTGCTTGATATTTGCAATAAATTACCACCGTTGTGTCATCGCGCTTCTCTTTCTTTTCTATGCAGTCCGACAGTGACCGCGCTTTAGGTCTTGTAGTCGCCTTATAGTTGGGGGTGGCTTATGTTCAGCAGTGGACGGCGTTCGGCTGCAATGATGATGATGATGATGTTTGTTTGTTACGTTTTTACACTAAAACGGCCGAACGGATCGATGAAATTTGGCACATGACAAAATGATATTACCACGGTTTCGAGACTTATGCGAGTGAAACCGCGGTGCACAGCTAGTTTATCATATATACAGGGTGAAATTTTAATCACCGTTTTCCTCATAAGTGGTCATTGTACTCATCATTATGAACAACTTTTATTATGGGACCAAACCCAAAATCGTGAAAAAAATCAGCTGTTAACTACATTTATGTTCGCATAACTCGTCACAATGTAGGGAACAGCTGATTTTTTTTTGCACGATTTCAGGTTTGGTCCCATAGTAAAAGTTGTTCATAATGATGAGTACAATGACCCGTTAAGAGGAAAACGGTGATTCGATGAACGGTGAGGGCGCACGCCCCTTTATCATAAAACTCGCAAATTTTTTGGAATTATTTTAGTAAAAAAAGAATAGCGATCTTTAAAAAAACTTAAAAATGGATTATTTAGATTTTTAAATTATCTATCGATTGGTGAAATCCTCAAATTAATAGAACCTCAACTTTAGCAAAAGATGCATGCAATCAATAATTTTAGTCACTTTTTAAAAAGAGATTTTAAATGTATTAGTAACATATAAAAACAAATTATAACGGGCAATGTGATGATAGGATATCGAACATTAATAATGTGCTTTCAAATGTAGTTTATTTCTCATAATTATTGAGTTAATAGCCTCTGAATAATGAAGAAACACGCGGTTTTGGTCGGGGTACCACCTTAACGCTATTTTTAACTAACTTCAAAAGGAAAATTTATGCAAATGCCAAATCTCCTGTCTTGAGATTTGGCATGTGGCCTCACATACACTTCCTATCCAAAGGTTCACCTTCTCCGAGACGGCTTACTTCTGGCGCTGGTGGAAAGAACAGCGTCCTACAACCAGAGCCACCTTCAGAACCCTGGTGCAGGAAGGCCGGCTGGAGTTCGCTGGTGGCGGCTGGGTCCATAACGACGAGGCTACTCCTGATTACCTGCATATTATTGACCAGTACACTTGGGGGCTGAGGTAAATTGATCATCATGCTCCTGCTCTTATTTATTTATTTATTTATCCATTTATTTCAGGCACCAAGGCCCATATAAATTCATACAATACAATATTAATTACATCACACTAATATTATAAATAATAATATTATAAATGTGTATAATTTATAAAACAATAATTATAATTCGTAAATTCAAAAACAATATATAACTTACTTAACTAATACGTATTAAAAATTATCATAATAAACACCCAGTGTTCTTCCTCCTCTCTCCTACTATCTATGCTGTGCCCGACAGGGTCCATAATTGTGACTAAAATAATTATTTCTCTACCAACTATATACATTATGGTACGCAATAAAGAATTGAGAATTATAAAGGCGAAAGTTTACGAATTAAAATATTGTCGTATTAAAGTTTGTCGAAGTTCAGTTGGTAAGTCGTTTAAATGTTTGTTACTTCTTCACGCTCAAAAGGCGGGACCAATTTTGATCAAATTTTGTATGGAGGTAGCTGACACCCTGCTGAACTTCGGCTTGCTCCTGCTCCTCAACTCGCGGGCCGCCTCGCCTTTCCGCGCCTACGCAGGCTTAAATTACACTCTAGGGGTCAGGCGCGGTCGCAGCCCAAGATTTTGGGGGGGGTCATCATGGGTGCCGAGGAATATTTTAACCTTTTCACCGCCCGACTTTATATCAGTTGTCGTGCCCCCAGCGCCCGAGAAAAAAAAAAACGAAAAATAAATACCGATGAAACGAGCTGTGATGATATAATAATAATACAGATTAAACGAGATGTGTTATTTGGTCGTATATATACGACTGGCGGAATGGGCACGAAAATATTTGTCGGATTAATCCGACGTAGGCGGTTAAAAGGTTAAGGGAGGTACATCTTCTCGTTGGTCTAGTAGTCGCAAGCGTTACTGCTGAGAATGAGGGCCTAGCTGGGTTCGATTCCTAGGTCGGGTACAGTGTTAAGGGTTTTTTCATCAGAAATTTCTCAAAAGCAGGTTGAAGTCTGGATTTGTGCCCGGTTGGCGGCAGTAGGCTCGCCCTCTATGACATTTCACTTAATAACTGGCGAAATGTGGGTGTAAGTACTATACATATGAAGGTACACCCCTGCCCAACCCTTTGGGGATTAAAGGCGTGATAATATGTTAAGGTTCATGTACAACTCCAGCTCCACATTACTTATGCTATTCAGGGACGCAGCTTTTACATAGGGAGGTATTACTTAAATGCTGCCAAATTGGTCGTATTTATTAGAACGGTAGATTGTGTAGGGTGGGGAGAGCGAGCGTAGCGAGCTCGAAAATTTTAACAATCCGCCTCTGTTGATTAGGTGTTTTGTTTTATATTTTCAAGTAGAAATAGGAGTTATATTGTCGACTTATGCAGGCAAGCTCAAGCAGCTATCAGAGTCTAAAACGCTAGAGCGAGCGAAGCGAGCTCGAAAATTTTAACAATCCGCCTCTGTTGATTAGGTGTTTTGTTTTATATTTTCAAGTAGAAATAGGAGTTACATTGTCGACTTATGCAGACAAGCTCAAGCAGCTATCAGGATTTAAAATGCTAGAGCGAGCGAAGCGAGCTCGAAAATTTTGCACACTCTCGGATAGGTTCGATTTTCTTTCGATCATTCCAAAAGGACTAGGAGTTACTTGCTTTGTCGACTTTTGAAGAAAAGCTCAAGAACCAATGTAAATTGCAAGAACGAACGTAGCGAGCCTGAAAATTTTAGCATCCCACCTTGAATAGTCTCTGTTTTCTTTTACCCATCATACAAAAAGAGAACTTACTTTGTCGAATTATGACGAAAAGCTTACACTCGTTTTACAGCAGTTTAGGTTTTCGAATCTAGCCTTACCTAAGCCTTTCAACCTTACGTACGAGCGGGGTGTCCAGCATCCCGAGTTTGCTTCGCTCGCTCTTGAATCCTGGATTCTATATTTTTATAACAGGCTTTTTAGAAGAAAATATTTATTAGGCGCGTTAAAAAACCCACTGTCATTTTATGGCTTTAAGTTTTTACTTCAGTTGGCAGTCCCCATGTCTGCCGATGTTCTTAATGTTTTTGAATATGCCAATCGGGGTTTTCGTGGCTCAAGTACAGTTTTAAGTTAGTAAGGCAAGTAAATCATTCAGGCTCTCGACAGCTTGAATGATTTTGGGGGGGGTCATGACCCCCACGACCCCCCCCCTCGGACCGCGCATGCTAGGGGTAGGGCAGACAAGACTACGTGGAGTCGGTTTTGTAGCGATTCGTTTCTATCACTAACTTTTGTACCACAACATATTAACTTTTTAAGACAATATTTTATTTTTAATTAAGGTTCAAAATGCTATTTTATACAAATAGCAAAATGCTTATAAAATTCCAAATGAAATTCTGCTATCTTCATAGTATGCCAAGTGAAATTGTACCTACCAAATAATCCTCGCTCTAAATATATTATGCTAAACGAAATTATGCGGAATTTTAACTCTGCTAATGGTAATTATGCCAAATAAAATTCTGCCATCTTAAAAGTATGCCATTGTGAATTCGGACATATAAACATTCGGCCAAACAATAATTATGTTAAATAATTTTTATGCTTTAAAAATATTCGTTTAAAGAAGGTTATGCCAAGTGTGTTATGCTAAAAAAAATTCGGAGCATCAAGATTCTGCCAGATAGAGGGAACCCGTGAAATAGTTACGAGTATTCTGATAAAATCTATTTTGGTACGGAATAAATATTTTAATTTCACTTTGAAATTCAAGCGTGGGTATTTGTTCTGCCATATCCTATACACCTTCTGCAAACGCAGGTTCTCATAAAGCCTTTTGTTTTCAGAAAACTAAATGACACTCTAGGCCCCTGTGGCAAGCCGAAAGCCGCGTGGCAGATAGACACATACGGACACACTAGAGAACAAGTCTCTCTGCTCGCACAGATGGGGTACGATGGCCTATTCATAGGTAAGTCCTGCTCACCGTAATCTTTATCTACAGTATACAATTACATATACACCGTGTTCCGGACGATATAGTTACATAAACTTCGACCAGATGTTCAGACCATGGAAATAAGCATTTTTCATTATGGACACATTAATTAATTTTTATTTTTTGTTAATTTTCATATAAACTAAATACCTTGATGTAAATCGCCCGATATGCATGCCTCTTTATCTGAATTGGCAACGATGACGTATTCATAAGATTTGGCGGGCTGCAACTTGTCGAAACTGAGTTAAGACCCTTTCTTACTGCATTGCTCAATTAAATTTCACTAAATGAAATTACAAATATCATTGTAACGAAGCGTTTTTAAGTACTACTTCCTTTGTTAGATTTAATTTGTAAAAGCTGTAGTTCAAGCGTTTCACAAAGTTTATGGATATCGTGAAGAACACGGTGTATGAAGTCCCATTAAAATAGATGGACAAACTTTTCGAAATTATTCAGACCATCAAAATAAGGACAATGGTAAAAAAAAATATATAAGAAAAATTCATTAGATACCTACTTACAAGAAAAATAATCAGCTAACGAAAATACAATAATGTGCAGGAAATTTATTACTTTAGGTCAAAATATAATCAATTTAATCAGTGTTTTTTTTGCTTGGATATCTTTGGATAGACAAACTGAGCGCTGTGTTAAAATTTGTCCATCTATTTTAATGGGACCCTGTACTAACTAGTTGACCCCGCAAACGATATTTTGCAAAAAAAAAAATAGCCTGCGACCTACTCTCAGACCTATCAAATATACACAAAAAAATTTCATAAAAATCGGTCAAGCGTTTTCGGAAATTCGAAGAAATGTGACATCTAACAACCCGCACTGGGCCCGCATGGTGGATTACGGTCCACTCCCTCTCACCGAGAGGAGGCCTGTGTCCCAGCAGTGGGAACATTATAGGCTGATTATGTTTATGATGAGATATTATCGACACTCATCACGTCTGTGAAGTTCACATTAAAAAAAAATGAAATTTCAAGTGTCTTCATAAACTGCGGTCCATGATGCAATAAAACACATCATTAAATTATTATTTTTTTTGTTTTTCATGTTTAAATGTCGATACCGACGTCGCGGAGTTTTGTTAGCTCATTTTAATCTGACCCTGTGTACAGTCAACAAAAGAGATAAGTATGCAGGATCGTCGGATATAGTTGAAGTTTAGTAAAAAACCGATGGATGCTGTCGACTGAAATAAAAAAAAAATATAAATGATAAAAAAATTATGATGAAAATGATGAATGATGATGGATAAATGTGCTGTTTGTTTTCTATTAATTAAATTAAATTTTATCCAAGAACATCCATCGGTTTCTTTCTAAACTTCAACTATATCCGATTCTGCATACTTATCTCTTTTGTTGACAGTACATATTAAAAAAAGCTCTACTAAGTAGGTATCACAATAAAGTAGGCTTCCAATTTCAGTAGCACGAACTGATCAAACGGAAAATAAGCAATTTACATGCCTAAAAAAAATTGGCTCAATTTCCTATGATCTTTGTCGTCATATCAACTGTCAAAAACAAAAACGCTTGTGCCATAAATGCGTGGGAAAAAAATTAAAAAAAATCACGAACTGCTTCGACCTTGGCCTCATGACAGCTGTCAAAACTTTTTTTTATCGAGTAGGCAGATTGATTTCATGTCTTTTGCCGGTCAATGTGATCATTTAAATAATTATTTGCTTGAGGGACGAAATTACGCAATATTTTGGATAGCCCGCGAAATTAAATTTTTCTTAAGTCGTTTTGCAATTTGCAGATCAGTATCAGGCTGTATGTTGATCAAAATATGATTGGCGACCATAACAAATATACACCGTGTTCTTCACGATATCCATAAACTTTGTCAAACGCTTCTATAGCTTTTACAAATTAAATCTAACAAAGGGAGTAGTACTTAAAAAGGCTTCGTTACAAAGTTATTTGTGATTTCATTTAGTGAAATTTAATTGAGCTATGCGGTAAGAAAGGGTCTTAACTCAGTTTCGACAAGTTGCAGCCTGCCAAAGCTTATGAATGAAAATACGTCATCGTTGCCAATTCGGATAAAGAGGCATGCATGTCAGACGATTTACGTCAAGGTATGTAGTTTATATGAAAATTAACAAAAAATAAGAATTCATTAATGTGTCCATAATGAAAAATGCATATTTTCATGGTCTGAACATCTGGTCGAAGTTTATGTATATCGTCCAGAACATGGTGTATATTTACAAAATTATTACAAAATTATAATCATTAGAATCATCAATACAACTGTATATGTTAGAATTTGGCCTCAAATATTAAATAATTACAGCGAATGCGTCATACGAACTTGCAGTTTTTGTGGGTAGTTAGGTGTGCATAATCAATTAATTAATCAAGGTTTATTAATTAGTTTTAATCTTGATTTAGCACGTCATTATAAATTATAATCATTATAAATTAATATATGTATATTAACAGATTATCTTTAGTACCTATCTACAGGGTGTTACAGAAAGGGTATATCAATACAAACGGGTTGAAGAGTGTATCTGGTCTAGAATCTCTGTACAAAATTTGAGCTCAAAAGCATTAACTTTGAAAATGCTTAATATTTTTTTTTATTTTGACATCACGGCGCTGCACTGGCGCGCGGCTGCGTGATTTGCGTATACTAGGCTCACAGACACACTACAGATAATGGATAATGACCCTCGTAGTGCGGTGACACGTTTGTTATGATTTCAATTTAATAAACTATCGAAATAAAAAAAAATAAGCATTTTCAAAGTTACTGCTTTTGAGCTGTTTTGTACAGAGATTCTAGACCAGATACACTCTTCAACCCGTTTGTATTGATATACCCTTTCCGTAACACCCTGTATACTAATATACTAATAATAATATTATAAAAAAGGTAAAAGGGGTTAGAAGATTTTTGTATGGAGCCCGGCCCTAAGGTCGGCCGCCATTTTGATTTTTTTTCAGAACCGCGGCGCACAACAAAAGTTATATATTTAGATAGAGGACACTTATACAAACAAAAATGTAATATAACATAATATCCTAAAGCGTCAGGTTTCGGAGTTATTCACCAAAATATAAGTCAAAAACAACAAGGATTTTTTTGTTTTTTTTTCCCTCTAGGTAAGCATATTGAACTATTGAGGTAATAGAAACGTTATGAAACCTTTATGGAGAAGAAACAAATGAAGAATAGACATTTTTAAATAAATAATTAAACACGGCAATTTATAGTTCGTTTTTTAATCCCAGAGACTAATCTGACATTTAAGTCTTTTCTATTTTCGTTTTTTTTTAGGATAGAAGTTTGACATTACACTTGTCAGATTAGTCTAAAAAGTTTTTTCTTGTCTGTTTATATATGTGTGTACATAAATGGTAAAATAAATAAATAAAGTTGTACAAAATCATTTCTGGACTAAGTTCGTAGTATAATCGTATATGCAAGCATTTTTTTTAAACTTCGTTTACATATTTTATTATCCTGAACGTATCTTTTTTCAAACAAAAAAAGAATGATTAAAATCGGTTCTCGCAATCCAAAATTACCACCGAAAACTTCTGGCACGTCTATGTACTAATTAGTAACCCAATTCCCCGAGAGATGGCGCTGTAGGTACTTATTACATTGGGTTGGGTATTATCGAATTGTACGTGGGAACACTTATTGTGACGGACGGGAAACTACGGAACCCTACACTGAGCGTGGCCCGACACGCTCTTGGTCGGTTTTTTTAATTAAACTCGCTTTCGCCCGCGGCTTGGTCCGCGTGGATGTCGGAAACGATAATGTCATCACGTTAGAAATTACAAAGGCGTACATTATGTTTACACTTCCACTCCAGCCGGTCTATGACACTGTAGAAGTGTCAAATTAAATTAGCTATCGAAACTCAACGTGATGGGTATTGATATTTGAACATATTAAATTAAAACAAAAAATATATAATTTGGTGATTCTTTTTTAGTGGGGTCGTTGACCGCAGTTATTGTACCTATTCACTTGAAATATCAATTTCTTTTTTCGTGTATACTGCACAGACTTTAATTGAATTAAGTATTGGGGTACCTGAATCAAAAGATCACCTCAATACTCTATTCACAAAATTAGAGATTTATTCGGAATCATCTATACAGGGTGAAATTGAACACATGCGACAAATCGAAATGGGAGATTGTACTCGTCATTATGAACAACTTTTACTATGGGACCAAACCTGAAATCGCGAAAAAAAAATCAGCTGTTCCCTACATTTTGATGAGTTATGCGAACATAAATGTAGGGAACAGCTGATTTTTTTTTTCGCGATTTCAGGTTTGGTCCCATAGTAAAAGTTGTTCATAATAATGAGTACAATCTCCCATTTCGATTTGTCGCATGTGTTCAATTTCACCCTGTATAAAATGCTAGCGACACTCTACAGACATGATGAGTATCAATATCAAAACACGATAAAACATTTATTTTCTCAACTCGTGAGTACCTACTATCTATTATCAAGTAATAACACTACGTTCAGCGCTCGTAGACCCCTAAAAACCACTTAATCTTTTTTATTTTCACTGTCATGTTTCGATATCGATACTCACCATGTCTTCACACTTTCGTTAGCTAATTTAATTTGACTCTGTATAAAAATCTCACCGTGAAAGCTTGGGTGAACTGAGCTGTCCGTAGTGTGTAAACTTGATGTGAGCTGTCAGTCGTGTCAAATCCTTGTATCAGGTGGAATATTTATTGATTTGTGGTTTGTTATAAAATCAATTTAACTCGTTCAAAAGTACCTTCACAAGTCGCCACAGCTTAACATCAGATAGGCAATTCTCGTAATTTTAAGAACGTTCACAGTCTGATCTCAGTCTCAATCTGTCCAAAATACCTCCAAAACCCCTAAATTTTTTTTTGACAAGTTTTTGACATTGATTGTCGCTGAGATAGGATTGGGACTAGATTTTGAACGTTTTTAAGAGCCTATACTACCTCAAATGGCTTAGCGTGATCCTCCGTTATGTCGAAAATACTGCACCATTCATTTTGAAATAAATATATGGTAAAGTTGAGGACTAATGTCTTATGTTAGACGAAAACACGATTCCATAAAATTTTCTCGATAGCAAAAACATCCAAAGTTACCTCTAACCCGAACAATAAACCGCTCGTATTCAAAAAATACTTCAAATTAGATCATGAAACTTTGCATACTAACTGAACTTACTTTAAAGCAGGTCTTATGTTATTTACTTTTTTATAATTACCATTATTTTCACTGTAAAAAGCAAATACCTAAACTATTAGCTCTGCCTGCCGCCCAGCACCGCACTCTGTCTCGCTCTCACTCAGTCCGCGAGTAGTATAGTATGAGCGAGATAAAGAGTGAATTTTAGCTGAGTTAGTATAGGCTCTTAATTACGAAAATTGGCCTTCAGATCAATATCTTAACTTTCATTTGTCTCTACAGGTCGCGTAGACCACAAGGAAAGAGAAGCCATGATCGAGGAAGACAGGATGGAGTTCATGTGGAGGGGATCTGATGTTTTGGGTGAGAACGATTGAATTTATTTATTCATTTTAGACGTTTTTTTTTCGTGGGACCCTATTTTTTTTTCTAAAATAAAAGTAGCCCAAGCAAGTAACTCTTTATTACATCAGCTATCTGCCAGTGAAAGTCCCGTCAAAATCGGTCCTGCCGTTTCAGGGATTAGCCGGAACAAACAGATAGACAGACAAACAGAATTTTTTTTTACAAATTTTTGTTGTCCGTGTATACATCCATATGCGTTTAGTAAAAAGCGGTTATTTTAATATTACAAACAGACACTCCAATTTTATTTATTTGTATGTATGTATAGAATTTGTATAGATTACATGCACAACATTACAGAATATAATCCCAAGACGTTTTTCAGAGCAATTTGCAAACTAAAAAGTGACCTGTGTCCCAGCAGTGGGGAAATTATAGGCTGATTATGCTATAGGGATAGGCAATGCGAATTTTGACGACTTTAAAACCATTAAGTTATTTTACTTTAACATAAAACAGTCATCGACCATGACATTGGTTAACGTTTAGCAGGTTTCCAAAGGTATATAGAATTAAGAAGGAATCAACTCAGCCTATCGCAGTCCACTGCTGGACATAGGCCTCTCCCAGACTGCGCCACAGCACCCTGTCCTCCGCCTTCCGCATCCAGTCTTCCCCAGCCGCCTTCTTTAGGTCGTCCGTCCATCTAGCTGGGGGGCGTCCCACACTACGCTTTCCGATACGCGGTCTCCACTCCAGAGCCCTGATTCACAAGCATACGACAGGCTATCGTATCGAAAACCTGACATTTCGATAACCTGATTTGACTTCCCCTCAACAGCAAATAGCTGTTGGAAGAATAGCGGGCGTCTATTTGATTTAAACTGACAAAATTTTCGGGTTTTGGACTTGTGAACAACGTTTAGAAGACTCCTACGATAACAATTATTAATGTTCGATACGATACGGAAGCGTATCGAGTGTTTGTGAATAGCTATGCTGGACTCGTCTGCTCCACCGGCCGTCGGTCCTTCGACAGACATGGCCAGCCCATTGCCACTTCAGTTTGCTTACTCTACAAGCAATGTCGGTAACTCTGGTTCTTTAACCACTCACGTGTCCCGCTCCCCGCGTGACTTTGCTTCCAATGTCCCATATTTTTTGTCACTGTCAGCGTGCCACGGGGCGCCTCGTCACTTGTACATGCCTCGTACACAAAAATATTCTATGGACCGCTGTTAAACTAATGGCTGTTTCTTCAAGTGGACAGACCAGAGTACATTACACAGCTTGTTTCGTAACTTTAAATTACTTTGATTTTTTTCAATAATTGTTAAGCTATTGCATAGCTTTTATCACAGGCTTTGAGCGCGGCGACTGAATCAAGAAATTCCGTAACGAAAATAAATCTAACACCCCCCACTCCGACCGGCACAGCGGTACGGCGATGAAAGCCGTGCATCGTCTAACGTCGTTTCAGTTGCGCAGACTTCGGCACGGTGTTTGTGTGCGTGCGACTAGACGTATGCGTGTAGACTGTACGAAACTCGCATAAGTTGATAAAAAATGCTATGATAGCTTTACCGCGGCAGTCCCCGAGTGCCACACGTATTTTTTTGAAGTGTAAACTTCTTTAGCGGCGTTGCACACTTTTTTGTAATGGGTAAAAAATGTTAAACTCGTGTCAGGACATCGCGTCAGGACACGTGACCGTCAGGAGAGATTACACAGGGAAGAACTACTACTCCTAACTACTAACCCCCTTATTCATAATCCTATTTTATCTCTATTTTAGCTAAAATAGGTTTATACAACGTTTGTCTTTATCTGTCACGTTGTCATTTCTGTGTGTAAGAAAGAGACAAACCCCATTTTAACTAAAATAGGTTTGATAAGTTTTATGAATAAGGGGGTAAGTATCCCCCTCTCTTTCTACGGTGGCGCCAACCGAAGTGAACCAAGTGACACACGACAATGGATGGATGGATGGGTGGATGGGTGGATGGGTGGATGGTGGATGGTGGATGTGGATGTGGATGGATGGAGAGCTGATGGCTCGACCGTCTGTGTAGTAGCCACACTGCTGTGTATTCGTAAAATTCGTGTATAAAGTGTTTAAAATATGGAAATTGAACAAAGTGCATCTATTTTTGAAAAAAGTGACGCAGAAGTAGTGAAAAAAAATTAGTTATATTAATTCAATTAATAATTGATTTATTTCAACGTTAATATTCAAGTTTTCACTTCTGCCGGCACTCCCGGAGTGCAACCCGCCTTTTTTTATTTTATATGTTTGTTTATCTAATCTCAAATTCCAGGTAAAATGTCAGACATAATGACGCACACGCTCTTCAACCTGTACAACGCTCCCGAAGGTTTCTGCTTCGACTTCCTCTGTAACGACGAACCGATCATTGATGATCCTGATAATAAAGTCTACAATGCTGATAAAAGGGTGAGATTAGATAAATATTATATAGTTCAGACACAGATGCCTTCACTATAAAACTAAGAAAAATTTTAAGTTGTCATGTATATCTGTCATGTAACAAGTTTTTGTGAGAAAAATAAATAAATTATTATTAATTATTATACAGGGTGTTACGGAAAGGGTATATCAATACAAACGGGTTGAAGAGTGTATCTGGTCTAGAATCTCTGTACAAAATTTCAGCTTAAAAGCAGTAACTTTGAAAATGCTTAAAATTTTTTTATTTCGATAGTTCATTAAATTGAAATCATAACAAACGTGTCACCGCACTACGAGGGTCATTATCCATTATCTGTAGTGTGTCTGTGCGCCTAGTACACACACATCACGCCGCCGCGCGCCAGTGCAGCGCCGTGATGTCGAAATAAAAAAATATTAGGCATTTTCAAAGTTAATGCTTTTGAGCTGAAATTTTGTACAGAGATTCTAGACCAAATACACTCTTCAACCCGTTTGTATTGATATACCCTTTCTGTAACACCCTGTATTAATGTAAAAATCCAAAGGTTTTCTATATCGGAAAAAATTCAAAAATATGTGACATTTATCACTTTGTTTACTTCTTAATCTGTCAAGCTCCGCTAATGAGACACAATTGATTTTCTATTGTTTCGTCGCCGATCGGCAACGCGCGCCGCTTGACCGGTTAATATCTACTTGCAGCCCTTTTTTAATGCGTCATGTTATTCAATTATAAATATATTTTGGAAAATGAGTCTCCTAACACAAGCATTTCCTTGCTTAAGGTGAATGCGCAGTGGTAGACCGCGAAATTTAAATTTTCTTACGTTTTTTGCAATTTGTAGGTCAGTGTCAGGTTGTATCTTGATCAAAATATGATTCGCGACTATAATAGACATGTATTTACTGAATTATAGTCATTAGAATCTATACATATAATAAAATCGTAGGAAAGTCAAAACGGTACATTGAATATTTTTTTAAAAGAATACTTGGGGCGTGATCTACAATCGATATCGAAGCCAAAAATATAGTTTTTAGAATTTTTGTCTGTTTGTCTGTATGTCCGGGATAAACTCAAAAAGGACTGCATGGATTTACTTCAAATTTTGCATGAATATTACTAAGAGGTCGGGTCAACATATAGGCTACATATTATCACGCTATCACCTATGGGGGAGGAGCTGTGAATCTTTATTTTTCTTACGCATTCTGTGACAGCGTGTAATCTAACGACGCATATTTAAATGTTGTTTTCCAGTAAGCCATGCTATTATCTAGCTTTACACTATAAAAACTACGCCATTTAAGTAACTTTGGCAGAAAAAACATAGTTTAATGAATTTTAGTAGTATAAAGAAAATTTTGAAGCAGCGCCATCTATGAGATTTCATAAAAATCAAATCAAGTTACATGTTGACACTTTTTGGAAATTAATAATTTAAATTTGATCATGTTGGCGAGGTTAGTAGTTAGTTATTCTTAAAATTCATAGATGGCAATGTGCATTTTCTTCATAAAAGTTGTATCGTATAGTTCGTTTTGACAAATTCAAGTTCCAACAAAACCCTTAAAATCTTGAGCAGAGTTGAGGACGACAATTAAAAAAAAATGCGGTGTTAAGTATTACAAAAAAAAATTATGTTTCTACTGGAGACGAAGTCGGAGTAACTGATGAACGCGTGCTGAACACCTGTCTCAGTTCACTTCAAGATGTGGTCATTTATATCGGCGGCAATCCACTGATCGAATATGGGTTACCAGCTCCCCAATCATCACCGCATCAAGACCGTGTAAATCGGGAGTATAACGCTGAGACAAATTACGATCCGGGCGAAATGACCATGTCGCTTTGTTCTCTTCAGAGCAAAAACAAATTTATGACACCGTCCTTGAAAGCGTTGGGAAAAAACCAGGGTCAAATGTTTTTCTTGGAATGCGTCTGGTGGAACAGGAAAAACATTTGTTACCACTTGCATACTTGCAGAGGTCAGCAGGCAAGGCAAAATTGCTATTGCTGTAGCGTCGTCGGGAATCGCTGCCACACTGCTTCCGAGTGGCAAGACAGCACATGCCATGTTTAAAATTCCTATCGATTTAGAGAGCGCCGAAACGCCTGTTTGTGGTGTGTCACGTAACAGCGATAAGGGACACGTGCTCAAGGATTGCTCTTTGATCGTATGGGATGAGTGTACGATGGCCAATAGGAAGGCAGTTGAGGCCATGGACGGAATCCTGCAGGACATCCGCAGGTACGAACATTTGATGCGTCATATCACAGCTGTTCTGTTCAGTGGCGATATCCGGCAAACGCTTCCCGTGGTGACACGGGGATCGAGGGCTGACGAGGTGAATGCTTCGTTGAAACTATCTTCGTTGTGGTCACGAGTTCGTACGCTGCGCTTGACCATTAATATGAGAGTTCGCTTTGGCGGCAATGCACGTGCTCAAGAATTCTCCAATGTCCTTCTAAATCTTGGCGAAGGCACTCTACCAGAAGAGAGAGGTGGACAGGTGGTGCTTCCAGAGTCTCTCGGTAGAGTGGTATCCAGCTTAGAAGAACTCATTTGCTGTGTGTACGGGGACATCAGTCGTATACTGCACCTGCATAATTCTTGGGTGTGTGAGTGGGCCATTTTGACGTCCAAAAATGATCAAGCTGCAGCAATTAACGAATGCATTCTCTCGGAAATTGAGGGGAATGAAGTGGTCTACACCCCGATAAACACTGTTGTCGAGCAAGATGACGCCACACATTATCCCGTGGAATTTCTGAACTCCCTGTCAGCAAGTGGACTTCCAGCGCATACCATCAAGCTGAAGGTCGGTGTCCCGATTATGCTTCTTCGGAACCTATCTCCTCTGAAGTTGTGTAACGGGACCCACCCTAAAGTCATTTCGCTCTACAGACACACCATTGAGGCGGAAATTCTTACGGGTTGTGGCGTTGGCGAGGCAGTATTTATACCACGCATTCCCCTCATACCTCATATCTTCCCGTTCCAGTTCAAGCGCGTACAGTTCCCCGTGAGTGTTTGCTTCGCGATAACCATCAATAGAGGCAGACACTGAGGGCAGCGGGTGTCGACCTCAGGACGAGTTGCTTCTCACACGGACAACTGTACGTCGCTTGCTCCCGCGTCACCAGTCCTGACTCTCTTTACATTTTGGCTCCTGGCAGCATAACTACCAACGTTGTTTATAGGGAAGTGTTTTAAGGTATGATGCCTTTGTACGTATTTTTACTCTTTTGTGTCCTGGAATTTATTCCTGCATTGTTTTCTCTATTTCCTTCAGTCACATCCCCCACACCACACTGAACTCAGCAGGACTCCCATATAACCCTCTTCACTTGCTTCGCTTGCAAAAAAAACTTATATTTTAATGCTATTTTAAAAGTTGTTTACTTATAATGCTATAGCGACACTAGCATCTTAGATATTTTTGGTGCTGTAGAGCCTTCAGGCAGACGACGTCGCGGGCAGCAGCTAGTCATTAATATATCTCTTTAAGTGATATTTCTACCATAAACACTTTTCCATACGAGATTTAACTTAGAAAGATGTATTAATGATTCTAATTATTATAATTCTGTAAATACGTACCTTTTATAGTCGCGAATCATATTTTGATCAAGATACAACCTGACACTGATCTGCAAATTGCAAAAAACGTAAGAAAATTTAAATTTCGCGGTCTACCATGTCACATTCACCTTAAAAGGGTTAAAAGGAGACTCCAAATCATGTAATGCAAACCAAATATGTTAATTGAAATAAACATTTTTATTTCTTTATTTTTTTTATCAACCCGCACTGGGCCCGCGTGGCGGATTACTGCTCACTCCCTTTTGAACAGAGGAGGCCTGTGATCCAGCCGTGGGAACATTATAGGCTGATTTATGATGTGGTGTGGCTGTGGTAATCGGGACTTAGTTCCGCTACCACCATTTTGTTTGACTTATTATTTTACCACGGTATTAGAAATTAACTTCGTGCAGACGCGAGAGGAGGACACAGGCCTCTTTTCACACATTTTGTTTTTTCGAAAGAAAGAAAGAAAAGAAAATACATTTATTTAGCACAGACTAAAAGAAACACATTACACCAGATACAAACAAACAAACGAATAGAAACAAAAAGTAAAGATTAAATAAAAAAAGGATAAAGTCCGATATAAAAAAAAAATAAGCAGGAAAGTGTGCATCACGGCTGCGCTAAAAAAGGGCCAGTTCAGCAAAAATGCCTACTGACAACTAGTGCCTGATGCTGGTTTTCAACTGGACCTGGTGTGTGAGGTGACGGATTTTTCGTGCCCGGTGGAAATCCTCATGGACTTCCTCTATCGTGGGGGTGACAGCTAGGGGCATGCCGGACTCTTACCGGCTAAAACCACCGCGGTGTTCCACCTCTGCCCATGGCCGGGGGTGCGGGATTCGCATAAGCATTCACCGCTCCCCCGACAGGTCACGACCCGCAGTTCCTCAGCGGGTCCCACCTCTTCGTGCGACCATACCCATAATGGCCACACCCACTCTCGAGCGGCGCGCGTGGAACACTGCGGCACCAACTCGGGCTTGTCTGGTCGGACGATGGACGCCCCCAGGCCGCAGGCCAACCTCTTTTCAAACTGAGAAAAGCAAGATTAATGGTCGTTTTTTATCAAAAAAAACTCTTGCTCCGTGTGAGATTTCTGACTATTAGTTTAGAAAATTTCTCAGCAATACAAGTACGAAATTTTGAAAATTTTGTTCTCGTTTATTGAGGACAGGTCCGCCCTCTTCTTATAAATGCCCCGTTGGTGTCGTGGTCGCAAGCGCGACTGCTGAGCGTGGGGTCCTGGTTTTGATTCCCGGATCGGGCAAAAGTGTTATTGAGTTTTTCCATTACGAATTTCTGAGTACAACAGCCCGGAGTTTGGAAGTTGGCGGTGTGATACCCCCGTGCCTCGGAAAGCACGTAAAGCCGTTGGTCCTGCGCCTCATCTCTATCCGGTCGTGTCGGATTATCGTACCATCGAACTATGAGAGTGAGGGAAGAGGGAGTGCACCTGTGTCCGCGCACACACTTGTGCATTATAATATCTCCCGCGCCGAAGGCTAGTCTCCGTTGAGATTGGCCACCGTGGCCGAAATACGGTCTGGAGGACTTTATTTTAATTATTTATTTATAAATCGAACTTAATTACTTATAACATAACTGGCCCGATGAGTTTATACTAGATACGGTTCCCTATCCATTTGCATAAAATTTTAAGACCTAATATAACTTAGCATAATTTTGTTTGGCATAATTATATTTTCGCAAAATATAATTACGCATAACAGCTTACGCATAATTTTTTTAAGCATAATTTCTCTAACCATAATAATGATTAAGCATAATATTCTAAAGCATAAATTTAACATTCTCGTTTTATTTCTAACGACGTCAGGTCGACGGAGCCCCGCTACGCGGGGCTCCTATTTCTGTCTGCAGGGTTTAAAGGAACCTAACCAAACCGAACCTCGGGGTGCCCCTGACGTCGTTTAGTATTATGCGAATTAAATTTATGCCAAAACAAATTAGCCTTAAAGATAATTATGCCAACATAAAATGTATGCCTAAAAAAATTATGCCGAAGTATTATTATGCCAAAACAAATTGTGCCAAAATCGTTATGCCGAAGTATATTAGGACAAAGAACATTATGCGAAAAGAAGGAATCCCATACTATACACCTGTGTGAAGTACTGAATTGTGGGTAACGTTTGTCCACAGGTAAACGACTTCATCTCCCAAATAGAAAGGCAAGCGAAATACTACGACCACGACAATATTATGGTGACCATGGGCGGAGACTTCACCTACCAGAGTGCAGCCAACTGGTTCATGAACATGGACAAGCTTATCAAGTGAGTCATCAGCATCAGGCAGGGCTTGGAACCGGTACCAAAAGTACAGATTCCGTGCTGGTACGTAGCGGTTCTTGCTATTTCGGCATCTTGGTACCGGTTTCAGGCGGGTATCTTACACCGGTACTCCACACCAAATTTCATCTAAATCGGTTCAGCGGTTATTGATTCCCCGTACAAACTTCCACCCTCTTTTCACCTCCTTTAAGGATGATTTCTGGGATAAAAACTATTCTATGTCCTTACCCGGGATGCAATCTATCTCTCTGCCCCGTTCAGTGGTTTAGGCGTGAAAAGGTAACATACAGACAGACAGACAGAGTTACTTTCGAATTTATAATATTAGTAGGTATGGATTGTATGGATAACCAGTACCTAGTAGCTTTTTTGTTGTTCCACCCACACCCTCCAGACCGGAACACAGCAAATGCTTCGCGGCAAAAATATATATGGTGTTGAAATTGCTTTTCATAGTCTTCAAGGCACTTATCAAGTCATTTATTTCTTTTCCAGCCACGTCAACACGCACCCGGCAAATTTGTCAGATATCAACATATTTTATTCAACGCCATCTTGTTATTTAAAAGCTATTTATTTGTACGGAAGAAGGGACAAAGCTGTTTATACTGAAAAGGTAAATATTTAAAAAAAGCGTTCAAATAAACTCCGTATAAGACATCATCTGCCTAGCCTTTTCCCAACTATGTTGGGGTCGGCTTTTAGTCTAACCGGATGCAACTGAATACCAGTATTTTACATGGAGCGACTGCCTAGATCTGACCTCCACAATCCAGTTACTGGGTAACACGATACCCCTTGGTAAGACTAGTTGTCAGACTTTCGGGTTACTCAACTGAACCGAGCGCTCGGCACATCCTGGACAGTCACACCCAACACCTTATTTGACTGGCCAATTCTTCCCTTGCGGTGGTAGGGCTAACGCCCGTCTGGTTTGCGACCACCCTCCCACTGCAGTTCGGCGTCAAGCAGCCTGCTGTGTTTCGTCGATGCGTGGGAGTTCCAGTGCCTTAGGCATCTTCTGGGCACGCTCGTTCCATCATAGACCTCATCCATCGCTTTCCATCAGGCGAGATCGAGGTCAAGAGCGGGTCCATTCAGAAAAAAAAGTCCTATTAATCTATTTTAACGCTTTTCAGGCAGACCAGCTCCCATACGGCAGTGATTCAATGACATATTGGACTGGATACTACTCCTCTAGACCGAGCCTCAAATACTTCGCTAGAAGAGCTCATGTGTTTTTGCAAGTAAGAGAAAAATGAAGGCATAATATGGCGCCAAAAATCCGCCATTTTGTTTTTTAGTAAATACAAACGACACCTCTCAAGGTAAAATCCATCGAGCCGTTCAGGCCGCAGAGCGTGCCAAACAATTATACATACATACCTACTCTCGAAAAACATAACCCTCCTACTAGCACAGTCGGGTAAAAAAAACTAAAAAACACGCTTTTATCACGCACAAAAAATTTAAAATAACTAAATTGAATTCAAAAAACGCGCCACATTTTTTGAATTAATTTTTTTATCTACATATTTATATAAAACCTCAATAAGCGGACATTAGTCCACCTTTGTAGCTTTTTGTGTGCGGAAAGTTTAAATAAATAATGCATATTTGCAGGAGAGCAGTGGTGGCCCAGTGGTAACGGCCGCGACTTACGAGTTGTAGGTCGTAGGTTCGAACCCAGACAGGCGCTTTACTTTGTGTAAATTATTTCATCACCAGTGCTCTCAAAACGGTGAAGGAAAACATCGTGAGGAAACCGGCATGTACTAGAACCAAAAATTCAAAGACATGTGACATCTACCAACCCGCACTGGGCCCGCGTGGTGGATTATGGCCCACTCCCTCTCACAGAGAGGAGGCCTGTGTTCCAGCAGTGGGAACATTATAGGCTGATGATGATGATGATGATGATTTGCAGGTAGTGAAGCAGCTGACAGTGATCGCTCGTCTCGGAGACTCGTATGAGCTACATCTCCTACGACATGCTGTGAGCCTGGTACTGCATCATGATGCCATTACAGGTCTGTTAGTCGAAATGTTTTTAAATCTCGCTTAAAATGGTGTCAGAATCATAGCGAACAAATAAAAATGGACATTTTGGCATCGCATCACTCGAAGCATAACTTTAAACGCTTTTGGAAGTCCACCAACAAGTTCAATGGCAAGCCTAGCCTCCCAGTGAGCGTTAATGGTGTTAATGATCACAGCTGTATAGCTGATATGTTTAAGGAGCACTTCACTGTAAAATCACCATTGGGACCATCACAGTGGGGGAACGATGTGGGGCAGCAGGGTCAGGAGATTGGAGCTATAATTACAGCTAAAGATGTTAAAGAAGCTATTAAAGCTATGTCACGTGGGAAGTCTCCTGGCCATGATGGCATCAGCATCGAACACTTCAAACACGCAGGCCCTCACCTGCCTAGAGTGCTCGCGATGTTCTATACCCTATGTATAGGACATTCGTACTTACCTCCTGCGCTTATGAAAACTGTGGTGGTGCCAATTGTGAAAAATAAGACGGGTGATATTTCTGAAAAATCCAACTACAGGCCGATTTCACTTGCCACTACGGTAGCGAAAGTGCTTGATAGTTTGCTTAGCAATCAACTAGATAAATACCTGAACATAAGTGACAACCAGTTCGGTTTCAGGCCGAAACTTTCCACAGAGACAGCCATCTTGTGTGTTAAGCAGACTATCAAGTACTACACAGAAAGACGAACGCCAGTTTATGCATGTTTTCTCGACTTGTCGAGGGCGTTTGACCTGGTCAACTACGATATCCTGTGGCGGAAACTGAAAGATATATCCTTGCCAACAGAGCTCACCAGGCTCCTTAAATTTTGGTATCATAACCAGGTCAATGTCGTGCGATGGTCGAGTGCATATTCCGATCCGTACAGGTTGGAATGTGGGGTGAGGCAGGGGGGGTTAACTTCGCCCAAACTTTTCAACTTGTACGTCAACGCGCTGATAGAGGAGCTCAGCAGCACCCGTGTCGGCTGCCATATTGATGATGTATGTCTCAATAATATCAGCTACGCGGACGACATGGTGCTGCTGAGTGCTTCTGTATGTGGCCTTTCAAAACTCTTGAGTATCTGTGAAAACTACGCTCACAGCCATGGCTTGATTTATAATGTCAAAAAAAGTGAATGCATGGTCTTTCAGGCCAGAGGAAAACGTCCAACATCAATACCTGCCATAAAATTATGTGGGACACCACTGAAGAGGGTGGAACATTTTAAATATCTTGGACATATGATGTCCTCTGATCTAAAGGATGATGCAGACATAGAGCGAGAACGCAGGGCGTTGTCTGTTAGGGCGAATATGATGGCCCGCAGGTTTGCTCGTTGTACCACTGAAGTGAAAACTACATTGTTCAGAGCATATTGTACATCTTTCTACACGAGCAGCCTGTGGGTCTCATACACGCACAGACAGTACAACGCCTTGCGTGTGCAATATAATAATGCATTCAGGGTGCTGATGGGGCTGCCCCGATTCTGTAGCGCATCAGGTATGTTCGCCGAGTCGCGAGTAGACTGTTTTTATACTACTATGCGAAAACGGTGCACATCCCTGGTGCGCAGGGTTCGGACTAGCTCCAGCAGCATCCTGAGGGCATTCGCGCAGAGGTTCGATGGCCAGTACCTGAACCATTGCTGTATGGTTCACATACTAGGCAATCGAGATATGTAGTATGTTTTGTCTTTTTAATATTGTATGTGTTTTTATTGTGTGTTTTTTGTTTTTGTGTTTTTTATTTTGTGTTTTTATTTATTTTGAAATTTTGTAATATGATCCACTGTTGGTCGAAATAAAAGATTATTATTATTATTAATACCTATCTACTATCAAGCATACACATATGGCTCTTAAGAGGAAATGCGGGTGGTCTTTTCTCCACAGAAACGCTCCCGTCTGTTTTATTTCTGGTTAGTGACCATAAAGCAATTATTTTTTACAGAAAAACAAATATTAACTACTTGTATGTTCCTATGTTTTGATACACAGCGCTTACAGTCTGACCTACAGGTACTTGAGGGCAGACTTAGTTCCCTTTACATTAAATATGTGGGTTCTCAGAACCAAATTAAAGAACATATTCTTGCTGCTAATGAATTAGTTATGTGTCAGTGTAATTGTCAGAAGGTTTCAAACCCTGTTGCTGTCCAGCCTGAGGCAACGGAGGACCCGTCCCAGACTGAGTGTTTGTCTCAAGACTGTATCCTTAACCAAGATGTATCTGATATAGTACAGGATCTATCTCCAGTGGTACAGCTTGAGGTTAATAGTTGTCCATCTTTCAGTAGTCATGATTGTTATGATTCAGTTATGTTCTCAGATAGTATAGGAAGAGGTTTAGGTAAATTAATTAGTAACAACCTGAGTTATTCTACTCAAAACAATTGTATGCCAGGGTCAACCTATAAACAAATAATGGCATCAGTAACAGGAAATGTATTTAATCCTAAAACCAACATTACTGTATTTGTAGGTAACAGTTCTAAAGTCAAAAAATATGAAATAACTGACTGTGTAACTGAGTTGTTAAAGTTAAATTGTAATAAAATAATATTGTGTGCATTCCCATATTTAAAAAAATTGACAAGTAGACAAAACAATTATATTCATATGCTTAATAAGCATATGCACTTTTTAGTTACTCATTACAGTGACAAGCTTGTCTATTTTGACACCAACAATTTTGTTGAAACTTTAAAGTCGACTAGGGGTACTGTGTATCTGCCTGTTAGTTTTAGACACATAATAGCAAGGCTATTGGCTTTTTATATAAACACAGACATAAGTATTATGTCGAAGTCCTGTATTATTAACACTACAACAATTAGTAATAATACTAATAATAAGGTGGTTTGCCTAAATGAATGTAGCTCAAATGCTATAAATTTGTATACAAATAATTGTACGAAGGAGGTTCCATTTCCCTCACGCTCTATGAGCTCACTGCCTGGTGATGACATTGAAGTCTTGGAATTAACTCCGGATAAACATTTAAACTAGTTTGTAAGACAACAGAAGGTACCAGTAATAATATTCTAATACCTAACAGCGACAAGGTATCTTCTTGCTCTAAAATAAGTACTAAATATGAAAAAGGAGATCAGCAGAATACCTTGAAGTTATTTCATCAAAATATTCAAGGCATTTCCTCCAAATTATTAGAAATTGAAATGTTTTTAGAAAAAACCAAGTTTGACATTGTTTGTTTTACCGAACATTGGTTAAAGGATTACCAAATGTTAATTAATTATGAGAACTATAGTGTGGGCAGTTGTTTTAATCGTAAATCTATGCTGCGTGGAGGTTCTTTAATCTTGATAAAAAATTGTTTAAAATGTAAGCAACGAAATGACATAGTGGATTTATCAATTGAACATTGCATCGAACTGTCTTGTGTTGAGCTAGATAAGCATGTTGTAGTGTGCGTTTACAGACCCCCTAATTATCAGAACTTTTCTGTATTTGAGTCAATAATGGAAGATGTCCTAGCGAAACTGGCATCCAATAACAAAGCCGCAATTATTTGTGGTGATTTTAATATTAATATTTTGGAAAATAATTTATATTGCAGTAGATTATTAAGCCTTTTCAAATCGTTTAATTTATCTAATGTTTTTACAGAACCGACTAGAGTAACTCCAACTTCTGCTACTTGTATCGATAATGTCTTTTGCGATTGTGATTATTTAGATAAAGCCATCGTAAATTATCTGCCGTCTGATCATAGTGGACAAACGGTAACTTTTAAGTTTAAAATACCTTTGCAAAAAGTGCAAATACAATTTAGACCAATAACGACGGGTAAACTAAAAATATTCAATAGAACTCTTAATAATAAGTTAAATGATCTGGGCCATGATAATATGGGTGATGCAAATAAATTGTACGAGGATTTCTTTTCAGTAGTGCAGACTCAATTCAATAAAACTTTTGAAAAGAAAACAAAAACCATTTGCCCTAATTTTATATTTAGTGACTGGGCAACTAGAGGTATTAGGATAAGTAGGGCAAGACTGTTCGAACTGTATGGTCTTAAGCCTTACATCAATACTGAAACTTTCAGCAAGCATGTTGCTACATATTCCAAAATTTTTAGAAATACTTGCAAAATAGCCAAAGCCCGGTACATTAGCAACAAAATCGAATCGGCAGAAAATAGAATAAAAACGGTTTGGAAAATTATAAATAACGAAACTAGTAGGAATAAAAAACGAAACACTGATTACACGTTGGAGACTTCACGTGGTGCCATAAGCTCTAACTTAGAAGTAGCTCAAGAATTTGTAAATTTCTTTACTAATATACCATTGAAAACGACGGAAGCCTTAAATTCCTCACCCGACGTATCAATTGATTTATTACGAGCGAACGTGCAAGCCTGCCCGGTTGAATTTCAATTTAAACATATTGACCCCGCAGTAGTAATAAAAGCTTTTAAGCAAATTAAGATCAAATTGACAGAAGATCTTTGGGGAATGTCCATTAAAGTGTGCACCTCCATAATTGAGTCTATTGCGCCTTACTTAGCCTTAGTATTTAATTCGTGTGTTGATCAAGGAGTCTTCCCCGATTTAATGAAATACAGTAAGGTAATACCACTTTACAAATCCGGGGACAGTAAAGACACCAATAATTATAGACCCGTATCCGTGTTGCCGGTTTTCAGCAAGGTGTTTGAAAAGATAATGCTTAATCAGATGCTCAATCATTTTAACACGAATAAAATTCTTCACGATCAACAGTATGGTTTTACCAAAGGACGTTGTACGACCGACGCCGGTGTAACCTTATTAAAACACATTTTTAACGCGTGGGAAGAGGCTCAAGACGCCATAGGGATCTTTTGTGACCTCTCCAAGGCATTTGATTGCGTCGATCACGAAACCTTGCTTTTGAAACTTGAGCATTACGGACTTGGAAAACTTGCGCTCAGTTTAGTTAGTTCTTATTTAAATGATAGACAACAGCAAGTTCAAATAAATGGTGTCAATTCACATGGTTTAACAGTAAAAATGGGTGTGCCACAAGGCTCGATTTTGGGTCCTTTCCTCTTTTTAGTGTATATTAATGATCTACTCCATTTATTAAAAAACCAACCACAAATGGTGTTATTTGCTGATGACACTTCCTTAATTTTTAAGGTAAATAGACGTGCTACAAATTTTGACGACGTAAATAGCGCCCTACTGCAGGTCCAAAATTGGTTCAATGCTAATAATTTAGTATTAAATGGAAAAAAAAACTAAGTGCATAAGATTTTCTTTACCAAATGTCAAAGGTAGTGATTGCGAGATAATATTGAATCAAGAGAAACTAGAATTCGTCGATACAACTGTTTTCCTAGGGATCACGCTCGACTCAAGGCTACAATGGGGTCCTCATTTAACATCTCTTGCAGGACGGCTAAGTTCAGCTGCTTATGCTGTCAGAAAAATCCGTCAGTTTACTGATGTAGATACCGCGAGACTGGTCTATTTTAGTTACTTTCATAGTATCATGTCTTACGGTATTTTACTTTGGGGACGGGCTGCAGACATCGATTCTATTTTTATTCTGCAGAAAAGAGCCATCAGAGCCATATATAATCTTCGCAGGCGCGATTCTCTAAGGGAACGGTTTAAGGAAATTAACATCATGACGGTACCTTGTCAATATATCTATGAAAACATCATGTATGTAAGGAAAAATTTACATCTTTTTAGTAAAAGAGGTGAGAGACATAATTATAGTACTAGAAATAGGGACCTATTAGTTCAACCAGGTTTCAGACTAGCTAAAGTAGACTCATCTTTTATGGGGTACTGTTTAAAATGTTATAATAAAATACCTCCCCACATTCTTCAACTGAATGAGACAAAATTCAAGTCTTGTATTAAACGCACACTATGCAGGCAGGCATATTATAAGTTAGGGGATTACATCGCTGATAAAAATGCCTGGCTCAATGCTGGTCCTGCTCCACAACCACAACTAATTGATTAACACTTGAAAATACTGTTGGAGCTGCTGAAGATTGTAAGTCTATCTTTGCATTGTATAAATTCAATCTCCTAGTATTGTATAATTGCATAACACATGTGTGAGTACTATGTACACACTATAAAGCTACCATTTACTGGGTACGTCTTTCATTGACTTGAATGTGCTCTGGCGGCTGAGAGTATGTCATGCTCACTCAAATGTCTCGCTGATGGTGGCGCATGTGTTGGATCATTTAGCTCCCTTCAAAATGGTTGAGCTGAATGGTGCTGATGCATGCGTCATGTTCGTGAACGGGCGCCGTCAGTAGGGACTGGTCATCTCTTTGCTGCCATGGCTTATTTTAATTTATTATTTGAATTGTTGTTTTTTCTCATCTTTTCATTATGGACGCTTTTAACGTTCTGCATCGTTCTCACATGTATAATTTTTAACATGAATGATGTAACCAAGACTTTGTAACCACATTATTTTGATTTAAAAGAGTGTCCATGGAGTTTCTTGCCCGTTCTTCTCCATAGGTACCTACGCTTTGGAATGGGCAACTAGCTTCACTTTTTCTGACTGACTGACTTCTTGACAATTCAAAAGTGCCTGTAAATGGTTTAATTGAAATAAATGCTTTGAGTTTGAGTTTGAGTTTGAGTTTGTTTTCCTTTTTGATGATATATTATTTTTATGAGCACTAGAACCCTCAAAAAATGCCAATTTAAACCGTTGTCAACAGAGGCCTTGTGTATTTTGTAATTCTAGGACATGCCGGTTTCCTTACGATGTTTTCCTTCATCGTTTTGAGAGCAGTGGTGATGAAATTGTAGCGGTATCTACAACGCCACATGTGAACAACGCGTCATACTGACGTCACGCAAATCCTGTATCTCGCAAGCAGAGTTTACCGCGCAACTAGCATAGATACAACGTCCCGACATGAATCATCGGGCAGTTGCCTGCCAGACACATCACCCGTCTGGTCGGAGGATCCTCCCTTTTCTATAGAGTATGAGTGAACTTTACACCCTGTTCCTCATACCTCTATAAAATTGTTTACACAAAGTAAAGCGCCTGTCTGGATTCGATCTTACGACCTAGAACTTGTTACGGTTGTTATCACCGGGCCACCACAGCTCTTCAGCTAGCTTTCTTCACTAAGTGTTAAATATAAAAAATAATCCGTAAATTATTTGAAAATTACTTACCTCATCTTTCTTTGAACAGGTACAAGCCAACAACACGTGACATTCGATTTCATCAGAATTCTTAGCGAAGCCATCGATGTGTGCACCAAGAAAGTCTCTAGTTTGCTTAGGTATGTCTTAGCATTTTTTTTTATTGATAATTGGGCCCGCTCTTGAACCCAATCACGCCTGATGAAAAGCGATAGATGAGGTCTATGATGTAACGAGCGTGCCCAGAAGATGCCTGTTCACTCTTGATTTGAAAGTAGACGGGTTAAATGTGGGAGGGAACACAGATGCCGGCAGAGATTTGCACACTTTGGCTGTGCGCATATAAAAGTGGAGGAGAAGCGCTGAGTACGACTCGTCGGGATATCAACCAAGTGCGGATGGCACGCCTGCAGCGTTGTCCGGTGCTTAAAGGGCGATGGTGGGATCAGATCGTGGAGCTCCTGCGTACACTCTCCGAAGTACAGTCTGTAGAAGCAACATTACGCCGATGAACCAGGCTATGAAGCGTCTGTCGGGGGAGCGGTGAATGCTTATGCGAATCCTGCACCCCCGGCCATAGGTAGAGGTGGAACACCGCGGTGGTTTTAGCCGGTAAGAGTCCGGCATGCCCCTCTTTCACCCCCACGATAGAGGAAGTCCATGAGGATTTCCACCGGGGGGAAAAAAAGGCTGTGAAGCGTAGTTGCCAACGTCTCGTCGCCTATGTTCCATCCATAACATAAATCATCCTATAATGTTTCCACTGCTGGGACACAAGCCTCCTCTCTTCGAGAGGCAGTGGGCTGTAATCCACCACCCGGGCCCTATGCGGGGTGGTAGATGTTACCTTTTCACGCCTGAACTGATTTAGATGAAATTTGGTATAGAGATAGTTTGAGTCCCGGGACTCAAACTACCCTTTAACTATCCTATGATAGGATAGTTTTTATCCCGATATTCCCACGGGATCGACACTTGTGCGGGTGAAACCACGGGGCATCCTAGAGAAGCACATATGCTACGTTTTGTCCTGGTAGCTCATCCACGAGGGCGAAGCCGAAATGGGTAGTATACACTTCTGTCTATTGAGCTGGCTAAGTGATATCAGCCGCACGGGTCGATCGATCAGGTTAAGCTACGCTTGCCACGGTCGGTCCGTGGATGGGTGACCATCTTTACATTCCGAAACCCTTCCGTGTCTCGGAAAGCACGTAAAGCCGTTGGTCCCGGCTGTCATTCTTGGATCTTTGACAGTCGTTACGGGTCGTCAGAAGCCCGAAAATCTGACAACCAGTCTTACCAAGGGGTATCGTGTTACTCAGTAACTGGGTTGTGGAGGTCAGATAGGCAGTCGCTCTGTGTAAAATACTGGTATTCAGCTGCATCCAGTTAGACTGGAAGCCGACCCCACCATAGTCGGGAAAAGGCTAGGCAGATTAATTGACATTTCTGTCTATGTTTTCGAAGAATATAGTCGTGATGAAGATGTCTTCTTCTTTCCAGTTATTTGACTCCTACATGGGGTGGAAGTCGCAGAACGAAGAATAACCAGCAGTTTGTGATTTGTCATCAGCTAAACATGAGCCAATGCAGAGTAAGTTATTTTTATTGAATTGAAACTACCGATAGACGTGATGTCCAAACAATAATTTATACAAAAAACTTGTTAGGGTATATCCAAAAATAATTCATACAAAAAAAAGGTATGGGGTCGGGGGACCCCCGGGCCCCGGCAGGAACGAAGTTCAGAATAAAAATCCAAGATGGTGGCTAAAAATTTTAAAATTTTCGCAGCTGCCACTTGGATTTTCATTTTGACCTCACTATCGGTTTCAGCACCCTCGAAAACCATTAAACGATACCCATGACGAAGAATTTTAAAATGATTCCGGTCGCCATCTTGGATTTTCATTTTGACCTCGCTATCGGCTTTAGCACCTTCGAAAACCATGAAAACTATCGCTCTCCCTCTGACTCTCTCTATTATATGAACAAAAAAATCGCATGGAGGGGGGAGGCATAACGCTTTTTCGTTACGAGATAATTTCTCCCAGTTTTCTCCTACCGCAAGCTTCGATAAGAAACTTCGTTCAAAAAATCTTTTTTGTAAAAGAGTTTTTTAATTTTTTTTTTCTTTGTAGTTCTGGCACCATACCAATTCGTATACCACTACTTTATCATCATCATCATTTCAGCCGAAAGATGTCCACTGCTGGACATAGGCGTCCCCCAAGCACCTCCACTTCGACCGGTTTTGTGCTTCTCGTATCCAACGAGTTCCTGCGGCCTTCACAAGGTCGTCGGTCCACCTTGTGGGGGGCCTTTCAACGCTACGTCTTCTGGTACGCGGTCGCTACTCCAGAACCTTTCGGCTCTATCGGCCTTCTGTTCCACCACCACTTGCTATGTATACAGGGTGTTACGGAAAGGGTATATCAATACAAACGGGTTGAAGAGTGTATCTGGTCTAGAATCTCTGTACAAAATTTCAGCTCAAAAGCATTAACTTTGAAAATGTTTAATATTTTTTTATTTCGACATCACGGCGCTGCACTGGCGCGCAGCGGCGTGATGTGCGTGTACTAGGCGCACAGACAATGGATACTACAGATAATGGATAATGACCCTCGTAGTGCGGTGACACGTTTGTTATGATTTCAATTTAATAAACTATCGAAATAAAAAAATATTAAGCATTTTCAAAGTTACTGCTTTTGACCAGATACACTCTCAACCCTTTTGTATTGATATACCCTTTCCGTAACACCCTGTATAATAGTAACCGACCGACGACCTTAAGAAAGTGGCTGGGAGGGACCAGATGCGGAAGGCGGAGGACAGGGTGTTGTGGCGCAGCCTAGGAGAGGCCTATGTCCAGTGGACTGCGATAGGCTGAGTTAAATGAAGTTGTGCATTCATTCCAGTTTGCAGAGAATCAAGAATCCATGCTTCTGGTAGTCTACAACCCTCTCAGCGTGAAGACGTACCACCACGTCAGGCTTCCAGCCATCGCTCTGCATTACTCCATCAGGGATTTTAATGGTAAGCTTACCTTTATTTCTTCTCCTCTATACAGGTTGTCCCTGGAAGTATGGATCAAATCGGATAGGGGCGTGGGCAAGGTCTTTTCCAAACTTTTTAACCCTGAGAATGTCGGTGAATTTTTTTATGGTTCAAATGTTATGACCAATTTTTTCGTTTTTTTTTTTAATCACTTCGCATCATTAAAAAGAAGCTATCAAGGCTATCAATTTAATTTTTTTTAGTAACCTTAATAGTTCTTTTTTTAATTATTTTTTACTTTGCGCACTATGCGAAGTGATTAAAAAAACAAAAATTGGTCATAACTTTTAAACCGTTGACCATGCCCACGCCCCTATTCGATTTGATCCATACTTCCAGGGACACCCTGTATATGTCTTCTGGGTTTGAGTTTTGTTTTTGTGGTGTTTGATGAGATGGGTAGGCAAGGTCATAATCAGCCTATAATGTTCCCACTGCTGGGACACAGGCCTCCTCTCTGTGAGATGGAGTGGGCCATAATATACCACGCGGCCCAGCGCGGGTTGGTAGATGTCACATGTCTTTGAATTTTTTCCGATATAGAAAACCTTTGGATTTTCACATTAATATTTACCAAATCTCACCCTTTTATCAGAATTGTAGACTTTATTATCGGGATTTTTTTATATATTTATTGTTATGGGCCAAATTATGCCTGGAAGTTTCATGATATTTATGATTCTTACTCTTAGATGAGGAGGTGGAATACCAGCTCCTGCCTCTACCAGCAGCTATCATCAACCTGCCCGGTAGATCCTCTACAGCAATCCAGGAGTTGTGCTTCGAAGCTGAGAACATACCGCCTCTTGGATTTACTGCATACTACATCGCCCCTGTTAGAGATCAATTAGTGAGTTTCTCATAACTAAATTAGTCAAGAAAAGTTAATAAAATAGTTGAGTTATAGTCCGCGCGGAACTAGTTGGCCGCACCTTAGGTATGTGAGCGGTGGGAGTGCGGGGCGGGGGCGCATTACGTGGTGTCCTGCGTGAGCGACGAATACGACGCGACGCGACGCTGCAAACGCGACGAACGCGATCAACTCAACGGCATACCCTGCTTGCGGCCTATATGACAGTATGCGGTGAGACGCGACGTAACGCGTACTTGTTTTGAGGGCGACCGGACGCGACACCACGAACTACATATGAACTTTCGAGCAAAATTATTGTACTGTACTTCTCCATGATTCGAGAAGTAATGACCAAAATCACGTAGGACATGTCGCGTGTAGCATCGCGTCGCGTTACGTCGCGTCGTGTTGCGTCGCGACGCGTCGTATTAGTCGCTCACGCAGGACACCGCGTTATTACTCAGTACGTGCGTTGTGAACCGCCGCCGCGCCGCCTCACCCCTGTCCCCACCTCAGCGGCCAACTAGTTCCGAGACTATAGTACTTGGAGTTCGACTTACCGACCGGATACGGAACACGGTACTGCCCTCCAAGACAGAAATCGCAGACGTCACCCAAAAAGCAACCAAGCTCAAATAGGACTGGACCGAACACGTTTGCCGCATGTCGGATGGGTTGTGGGGTAAGACCACCACAGCATGGGTCACTGAAAACGTCTAAAGGCATCGCGGAAGACCCAGGCGTAGATGGCGGGACGAACTTCACGTCTATATGAGGGATTGGTCCATATTGGCTCAGGATTAGGGTTACCATTTAGAAATTTGAAAGTCCTGACAAAAAGCCGGACATTTCAATAGGTAAAAGTCCAGACATTTAAGTCACAAAATCCAAACATTTACCCACTTAGTTAGTGGTAAAAAGTGCGCTGAAAAATGTAAAAATTAATACAATACAGAAACTAGAGTAATGTTTGTTTTTGTAGTGTTGTCTATGTTACACATTGCTCTAATGCATTTCTTTTGAGCTTTAAATAATGATTATAATTCTGTAAATAAATACATATTTGTTATTTATTTATTTAAACTTTTCGCACAAAAAGGTACAAAGGCGGACTTAATGCCTTAGGCATTCTCTACCAGTCAACCAAGGATGGTGAAGAGATTAGATGGCAGGTGCTTTGGTTGAGAGGAACAATGATAAAAAAAACTTAATATTAGGTACACAAATACATAAATAAGTTATATATAAATACATAAATAAGCTATATACACACACATACTATTGTTACAGTCGCGAATCGTATTTTAATCAACGTACACCCAGACACTGAGCTGCAAATTGCTAAAAACGTAAGAAAATTTTAACTTCGCGGGTTGCCTAGCACATAAGATTTGCAATTCGAAAATTCCGATAAATTGTAAAAGGTTAGCTTTTTGTTACAGGAGGAGAATGAATTTGCCAAAAAGTACTCAAAATCAGCGCCAGGAAAAGTAGAAACTGAACAACAAATCATTCCCATGATTTCTAATGAGGTAAGGACTAATAATAGTAGATTGTACAACTAATGCATAAAAGAAGCTATTTTACACCGAGACGTTTATATCCACCCGAGCCGCAGGCAAAGGTGGATAGTTAAGTCGAGGGGTAAAATGGCTCGTTTACGACTGAGTTATATACTCTGCTTTTCACTTCGATTGCGAGAAAATTAAACAGGCATAAAGTATACTTACAGTATATAATTAATCAAAAATGTTGCAAAGCATAGCTAATTCCCGCCACGAAACATTTTAAAAGTTTTTTTTTTTTTTTAATTTTCAACATGTGTCATTCGACTTAGGTACTTCATACCACTGACGTATGATTTATACGTCAGTGACTTCATACTGCCAAGTCATAAAAGCGTTTCTTTGCGTTTTATAATAAATGACAACTATTTTATCTGATTTTAATAAATTAACGATAGAAAACACGGAAGTGTTATAAATGAAAGAAAATGAAATAAATCACGACTTTAATCTGCGAAGTTTTATTGTGCGTGTGGCTGTTGGGCCTGATTACCTTAGTCTTAGAAAAAAAATACTTTATGCACGAAATGAGTACGAGATGATGTACGAAAGTGAATTTCTTTGTTACGCTTTCAAAATAAAACGGCTGAGCGGATTTGGATGAAATTTGGCACACAGATAGACCATGACCTAGGCCTAAGCCTAGTTATTGATTTATACAGGTCTAATGAGCGGCCGCCATTTTGAAAAAAAAAATGGCGGTCAGGTAAGGTATGCTACGGACGTTCAAATCTTTCAAAGGCCTTTGACAGGGTCTGGCACGCCAGTCTGTTGGGCATGCTTCCCGCTTTCGGCCTCTCTGCTGACTTTTGCACCTGGATTTCAGACTTCCTGAGTGATCGATCGATCAGAGTGGTCATTGATGGCTGCTCATCGAAACATATGGGCATTGATGCCGGTGTTCCTCAGGGGTCTGTTCTTTCTGCGACTTTATTTCTGCTGCACATCAACGACCTGCTTCAGCTTGGTGCATTCGGGTACGCAGATGACAGCACAGTCACAGAAAGATACCTGTCCAGTGCAAGAGCCAGCATAGAGGAAACGGCTACTCTTAGAGAGACCATGGTGGAACGAATGAATTTGACCATAAATCTCGTTTCCCAGTGGGGTGACGACAATCTGGTCAAATTCAATGCCTTAAAAACACAGGCGTATCTTTTCACTGCGAAAAGGAGCCAGTTCCAGTTATGCCCTGCTTTCCGAGGTGCATCTGTACCGGTTACCGACCGCCTTCAGCTGCGGCATGGAGTTGACATCAGATCTCAACTTCGGCTCAACCATCGAGTCAAAAGCTCAGACCGCAGCCAAGAAGCTGGGCATCCTAAATAAGGTGAGGCGATACTTCACACCAGGACAGCTTTTAAGTTTGTACAAAGCTCAGGTCCGTTCCTGTATGGAGTATTGCAGCCACTTGTGGGATGGCTCAGCAAAATACCAGCTTGCTGCACTTGACTCGGTGGAACGCAGAGCTAAAAAGCTTATAGGCGACGAGACGTTGGTAGCTACGCTTCCCAGCCTGGCTCATCGGCGTAATGTCGCTTGCCTGACGGTCTTCTATAGACTGTACTACGGAGAGTATGCGCAGGAGCTCCACGACCTGATCCCACAATCGCCCATTTACCACCGGACAACCAGACGTACTGCAGCGTACCATCCGCACTTGGTTGATATCCCGATGAGTCGTACTCAGCGCTTCTCCTCCACTTTTATTATGCGCACAGCCAAAGTGTGGAACTCTCTGTGTTCCCTCCCACATTTAACCCGTCTGCCTTCAAATCAAGAGTGAACAGGCATCTTCTGGGCACGCTCGTTCCATCATAGACCTCATCTATCGCTTTCCATCAGGCGTGATCGGGGTCAAGAGTGCGCCCATTTAGCAATAAAAAAAAATCCCTTTATATGGGACCACCCTATAAGTATACCCTTTCAAACAAAAGAAGACTTTTTCAAATCGGTTTATAAATGACGGAGTTCTGAGTTAAAAAACAAAAAAAAAACAATCGAATTCAGAAGCTCCTCATTCCTTTGAAATCGGTTAAAAAGGTCAAAACGCATGGACACCATTCAATTGGAACATTGAACAGCAACTAGCTTTCAAAATTTTAAAAAATAATTTAGTAACGTCACCAGCGCTAGCATATCCTGATTTTACTAAACCCTTCATTCTAACCTGCGACGCTTCCAATTTCGCAGTTTCCGCTATACTATCGCAAGGTCCGATAGGAAAAGACCGCCCAGTTGCTTACGCGTCCCGAACACTCAATAAGGCTAAATGTAACTACAGCGTTACTGAAAAAGAATGCTTAGCTATTGTCTTTGGAACTAAAGCCTTTCGCACCTATCTTTACGGAAATCAATTCACCATAGTAACAGATCACAAACCCTAACAATGGTTATTTAACTGTAAGGATCCTGGTTGGTGCACATAAATCACTCATTAAGTAAAGAATTCGCTAGCGTCACCGCGAGTGCCCCAGGTACTCTAAGTACGAAGCCTATGCCAAAAAAGGCACCGAATAAGGCTGATGATGAGGGTTTCGTGACGGTGCAAAGGAGGAAGCGCCGATCGCGACCGAACAAGAACCGCTGCGGTAAAGCTCCTACGGATCCCGAAGTCAGCTTGCGTGCCGCAAAGCCGAACACACCGGTGTACATCTCCCGCCTACACTACACCACTAAGGCGGAGGACATCGTGGAGTACGTGCGCCAGAAGACGAGGTACACGCCGAGGGTGCAGTTACTGGAGTCGCACCGCAACGTCAACTTCAAGGCGTTCGTGGTGCGCGTACCAAATTGTTATCTGCCCGTCGTCATGGAGGAAGACTTCTGGCCACAGGACGTGGTGTTCCGTCGCTTCCGCGGACAACTACCAAAGAGCAGTACAAGAACTAGCTAGTGAAGTGATGTACTAGTTTTATAATAAAAATATGTATGTTTAGGTTAAGGTATTTATCTATGGGCCTGCGTCGCCTGAAATAAATGAATAAATAAATAAATAAATAAGTCATAAGTGGCCGCTCCGACCAACATCACCAACGTTGCAACTTGTAACTCTGGTTTGATTTCATTTAAGGTTATGAATTGTTCCACGCGTCTAATATACGCCGACCACTTTTTGCTTGATAGATCAAATTCTTCAATTTTCCCAATAGGCATCTTGAAGTCCCACACTTAAACCACACCCTGGACACTCCATACAACGCTCGCAAAATAATTACTTACTACTACTACATTAAAAACTTTTTTACAAAAAAAACAACCGACTTCAAAAAAAAACACTACAAAGTGATAAATAACTTTAATTTCGGAAGTCGGTGTCGTTGATTCCGCATTTTCGTTTTTTGACACCGACTTCCGAAATTAAAGTTATTTATCACTTTGTAGTGTTTTTTTTGAAGTCGGTTGTTTTTTTTGTAAAAAAGTTTTTATTTTTCAATTTTTAGTTGTACCTACCCCACAAAAAAGTAAACAAAAAGATCGTTAATGTAGACAATGTAGATAAATTTTTAGATTTTTGTTGATTTTTCAAAAACCGCTCATCCGATTTCGATAAAATTTTCATGGGACCATTTGGGAAGTACCCTTTCTAACAAAAAAAGAATTTTTCAAATCGGTTGGCAAACGACGGAGTTATGCGCGAACAAACACAAAAAAAAAAAAAAATACAAACATCCGAATTGAGAACCTCCTCCTTTTTTAGAAGTCGGTTAAAAAATGACGTTTGTATACGTATGAATGTGTGCGTGAGGTACTTGTGTTTGCGAGCGCTCTTTGTTAAAGAACTGCGACGGTAACCTCGAAGTGCGGGGTGAGGTGCGGTAACTGATGTTAGTGCGGGGAAGGGAGTGGCCTTTCTGTACGTAGTACTTTAAGTATTCTGTGCTTAAACGATGTAAACCACACGAATTAAACCGTTTTCCTCGTCGCCAGTTGTATTTATGGAATAGAATAGCGGGAAGCGATGAATGAAACGACGATTCCGAGTGACAACTGATATAATTATTTTTACATACCCACACATATTACTTATTAACATACCCTACAGGTTAGTGCGCTGGCGACTCAAATTAGAGGAATTTGACTATAATATTTGGTTTGGGTTTGGGTTTGGTGTGGTCAAGGTTTCACATACGTGTTTTTTTTTTTTTGTCACCAGTACCTCAAAGTGTCTGTGAACAAAGTCACCGGTCTCCTTGAATCCATCCAACACGTCGACGGGGTCAGGATCGACCTCTCGCAGAACTTCTACTTCTATGCTCAGGGTCAAAAGACTCTGCAGTCGGGGGCCTACAGCTTCAGGCCTGACCGACAGAGGCCTACTCCTGTAAGTGATGTAGAGTTTTAACGTTATCACTCATTATAACGCTCCGGCGCAGCAAACAACTTTTCATTCAAGTTAGGATTTTAAATCAACTACATTACAGTCAATTGTGTATGCCCAATATACCTACAAAAATAATACTATTTAAAATAATATTTTAAATAGATGGCATTGATAACTCAATTCATGAAAATTTTCGTTTAGTAACGGTTTTACTTTAAAGGTGCGATAAGGTCTTTTTATAGAAACTCAAAAATCTACCCTTTAGTTAGGGCATACACTATTAATTTAACAATACATACAACAATTCTAATAAATTAAAAGTCTTTAGACAGGAATATTACATTATAAATCGTAAATACAGGATCAGTCACAAGAAATTTTGTCAGCAAGAAATTCGTCAATGATATAGTAGCATTGGTGGCCAAGAGAGCAGTGGTGGCCAACTGGTAACGGCCGCGACTTACGAGTTGTAGGTCGTAGGTTCCAAGCCAGACAGGCGCTTTACTTTGTGTAAATTATTTCATCACCACTGCTCTCAAAACGGTAAAGGAAAACATCGTGAGGAAACCGGCATGTCCTAGAGACAAAAATTCGAAGACATGTGACATCCAACTCGCAGTGGGCCCGCGTGGTGGATTACGGCCTACTCCATTTCACAGATAGGAGGCCTGTGTCCCAGCAGTGAGAAAAATAGTAGGCTGATTATGTATGTAGTAGCATTTGTCTATTAAAAAAAATGTTTAGGCTGCGTTTAAATTGAGTCAAGTTTAAATAAAAATTTTCGGCCTGCAAGCGATCTGCATTTATTCTTATCGTAGCGGTATCTACAACGCCACATGCGAATATCCCGTCATACTGACGTCACGCAAATCCTGCATTTCGCAAGCAGAGTTTACCGTGCAACTAGCATAGATACAACAGCCCGACATGAATTATCGAGCTGTTGCCCGCCAGACACAACACCCGTCTGGTCGGAGGATCCTCCCTTTTCTATGGAGGATGAGTGAACTTTACACCCTGTTCCTCATACCTCTATCTAAACGAGGGCACTCCGCTAATACTCACTACTCTTATTCCAGGTGACAGACAAAGTAACCTACAACACAATCAGAGGCTCTCTAGTCAAAGAGATCCGCCAGAGGTTCAGCGACTGGATCACACAGATCATCAGGCTGTACCGCGGTGAGGAGTTTGTGGAGATGGAGTGGATAATAGGTCCCATTCCTATTGGGTAAGGATCCAGTAGGATTATCAATCCAGCCCATATTAGTCCAGTGCTTGACGTAGGCCTCTTATGAGTGGCATCTATACAGGGTGTCCCAGGAAGTATGGATCAAATCGAATAGTGGCGTGGGCAAGGTCATTTCCAAACGTTTTAGCAAAAAAAAAAAAAAAACTCAAAAAAAAAGAGAAGAGAAATCGTTTCGTTTTAAAAAAAATCTTTAAAAAAGACTATCAGGGCTTTCAATTTATTTTTTTTAGATAGCTCTGATAGTATTTTTTTATGATTATTTTGTTTGAGCTCTATGCGAAGTAATTGAAAAAAAAAAATCGATCATAACTTTTGAACGGTAAAAACATTCACTGACATTCTCAGGGTTAAAAAGTTTGGAAATGGCCTTGCCCACGCCCCTATACGATTTGATCCATACTTCCAGGGACACCCTGTATAATATCTATACTATACTAGCTTCAGCCCGCGACTTTGACCGCAATATTTCGGCCCCTAACCTACCTCGTTGCATCACATTACCTGCCCGCGCCATTATTTTGTTTTCGCTTAACGTTCTTTTTGCTCAGCTCTTAAAGCGGTACCCCGACCAAAACCGCGTTTTTCTTCGTTATTCAGAGGCTATTAACTCAATAATTATGAGAAATAAACTACATCTGAAAGCACATTATTAATGTTCGATATCCTATCATCACATTGCACGTTATTATGTATTTGTTTTTATATGTTACAAATACATTAAAAATCTCCTTTTAAAAAAGTGACTAAAATTATTGATTGTATTCATCTTTTGCGTTTTATTAATTTGAAGATTTAATCAATTTTTTTTTTTTTTTTTTTTTTTTTATTGCTGAATGGGCCCGCTCTTGACCTCGATCACGCCTGATGGAAAGCGTTGGATGAGGTCTATGATCGAACGAGCGTGCCCAGAAGATGCCTAAGGCACTGGAACTCCCACGCATCGACGAAACACAGCAGGCTGCTTGACGCCGAACTCCGGTGGGAGGGTGGTCGCAAACCAGGCGGGCGTTAGCCCTACCACCGCAAGGGAAGAATTGGCCAGTCAAATAAGATGTTGGGTGTGACTGCCCAGGATGCGCCGAGCGCTCGGTTCAGTTGAGTAACTGGTGGAACAAACTGCGCTACACGGGGAGGCTTCTTCATGCATCCCAAAAATGGATAGATAATTTTAAAATCTAAATAATCCATGTTTTAATTTATTTAAAAAGATCACTATTCTTATTTTATTAAAATAATTCCAAAGATTTTGCGAGTTTTATGATAAAGGGGCGTGTGCAGGGTACGCTGCATCCCTTTCGTACGAGGAAGTCGTGCCGCTCTCTGTCGCGAATGCTCAAGGTTATTTGGTCGGGGTACCGCCTTAAGGGTCATCGCGGGATGTTTAATAGCCTATATAAAACTTCCTTAAGAATCGGGCTATCAAATGGAATTTTTTGGTGCCCCATGACCCCCTCTTTTATTTCCTTTAATCTGCTTCCTCGTCGGGAGCATTCGCATGTAATGTAAAGTTACAGATTCGAGCATTACATCAATGAGGGAGGAAAATCGAGCATTACAACGCGCATTTTGTAATGATACAAAACGAGTATTACATCAGTGAAGGAGGAGAACCGAGCATTACAATGCGCACCTTGTAATGATACAATGTGTAATACCTTGATACAACTAGTAAAATCAATGCACTCCACATTAAAAAGTCAAATCTGTAATGTTACATTACACGCGAATGCTCCTGGTGAGGGAGCACGTTTATACACTTTATTTAACACAGAAGTAGAAATACTTACTGCGGCAGAACTTCCATGGTACTGATTGCTTTACCTTCATCTTGAGGACGGACCTCGGCAAGGAGGTGGTGAGCTTGTTCTCCACAAACATCTCCAGCAACGGAGAGTTCTTCACCGACTCCAACTCAAGGCAGATGATGAGGAGGACCTGCTGGAACGAATCAGCTAGTGAGTTACTGTTATACAAGTATTTTGCTGATGGATTTTTTTTAATACATGCGTCATGTTCGTGAACGGGTGCCGTCAGTAGGGACTGGTCATCTCTTTGCTGCCATGGCTTATTTTAATTTAACATTTGAATTCCTTTTTTTTCTTGGCTTTTCATTATGGACGCTTTTAACGTTCTTCATCGTTCTCACATGTATAATTTTTAACGTGAATGATGTAACCAAGACTTAACCATATTATTTTGATTTAAAAGAGTGTCCATGGAGTTTCTTGTCCGTTCTTCTCCATAGGTACCTACGCTTTGGAATGGGCAACTAGCTTCATTTTTCTGCTTGACCGACCCCTTGACAATTCAAAAGTGCCTGTAATTGGTTTAATTGAAATAAATGCTTTGAGTTTCATCCCCTATTCTTCTTCTTCTTTTTCGTGTCTCTGGTACAACTGTATTTTAAATCTTGTTTTCCCAAGACTGCCACTTCCGCGTCGTTGTCCGTGGCAGCGCAGAAGTCAATTTGACTGCATGTTTTGGGACATAGAGGGCAATGTATGTTCCGCGATATTTTGTAGTTTTCGAGAAATTATTTTTTATTGTTTTATTTCTAGATTTTTTTAATTGTAAAAAGTCAAAGTCAAAGCATTTATTTCAAATAGGCACATAAAAGGCACTTTTGAACGTCAAAAATTATCTTAAAATAGAATTGATTCTAGTCGCCCATTCCAAAAGGTAGTTTTCGTATGGAGAATATGTAGGCGGTTTTAGTCAAAACTTTTTCTGAGTGGTGATTTCTTTGAGATTTTTTTGTCATTATTATGGCTAGAACATGTATGCACATGTTGTAAAACACAAAACACCCAAATTCTGACTACTTTGTATGCCAGACCATGGCGAAACATGTAAGATCAACACTTTATTTATAAGACCTTAATGTACCATGTTTTAGGGAAGGTTCACATCTGACGGAAGATGCGTCGGGCGTAACTTCGATTGCGTCTATTTATTCGCTCGACGCACTAACGCATCATCGGTTAAGTGTGAACGGTCAAGTGTTTTTCTATACATTTGTCTGTTCTGGCGTTACGCGACCGATAATACGCGACGCATCTTCCGTCAGATGTGAACCTTCCCTTAAAGCAAATAAATATATTTTATTCTATTCTAGAACTCAGAATTAGATCACAAGGTTAAAATTTCTGTTGGTGAGAAATTTATAATTTCTCGAAAACTACAAAATATCGCGAACATACATAGGGGTCCAATCGATGGGCATTAGTGTCCCCTGACCACAGACCTTCGCTGGTACAGGTTTCCTGGGACACCCTGTATAGGGAACTCTTGTGTAAAGTAACAATATGCTTCCAAAGGTCTCATTAACCACTCACAATACCCTGACATCGTCTCAGATGTCCCAGAGCACTTTTTTTCGGCGCGCCACGGGGCGCCTCGCTATTTATACACCTCCTATTTTGTGTAAAAACGCATAAGATTAGTGAAGAATGGGCCAATTTTGATACCTCTTACCCTAAACCAGTGTTCCGAAAAGAATGTACCGCGGCACACTGGTGTACCGTAGTGATTAATTGGTGTGCGTCGGAAAATAAGGTTATGTTATAAACTTATTTACAACTAGCTGCGCCCCGCGGTTTCACCCGCGTAAATGTCGAGCCCGTGGGAATATCGGAATAAAAAGTAGCCTATATCTTAATCCAGGGTGTCAGCTAGCTCCATACAAAATTTTATCAAAATTGGTCCAGCTGTTTGAGCGTGAAGAAGTAACAAACATATAAACACACACACTCACAAACTTTCGCCTTTATAATATTAGTGTGATAAAAACCAATAAAAGAGAACGCCTCAGGACAATCGACGAGGAGATGAGAGCAGCTTAGTCAACGATTACGCCAAATTTAGACCGTAGACATGCTCGATAAAACAGGCTCATGTTTCGCATTAAATACCTTTTCTGCAATTTAAACTTTAGGTTTTTTGACTAATAATAATAAATATCTTTTCTGCAATTTAAACTTTAGGTTTGTTGATTAATAATAAATATTGTTTCGATGATTAATACATAAATGTTGATTAATATTAGGTACTTAAAAAATGATTTTTATTTGTGGTATACCTCCAAACATTTTCGTTTCCCTAGATATACCTTGAACACAAAATGTTTGCGGAACACAGCCCTTAACTATCCTATCTTGGAGAATGAAAAGATAATTCATGATATTTTACTTTCCCAGGCCAACAGCAGAAGAAACCAGTAGCGGCCTGCTACTACCCGGTCACATCTCGCATCTGTATTCACTCTCTCAACTCTAGCGTAGAGATGTGTGTACTAGTCGACAGGACTCAAGGAGGCACCTCCTTTAATGATGGAGAATTGGAACTTATGGTTAGACACTTTTTGAAATGAAAACTTCTTTAGCGGCGTTGTATACTTTTTTTGTAATGGATAAAAAATGTTAAACTCGCGTCAGGATATCGCTTCAGGACACGTGACCTGATCGAAAATTCGTAAGACGGATGGAGAGTAGACAGACGGCGCGGCGTAGGAGAGGAAGTATCCCCCTCTCTTTCCACGGCGCGGCGAAAATGTATGCCTGCTGTTTCGTTTAGGCGGCGCAGGGCGCTTTCGCGAATGTTCGTGTGTGTTTATGTTACAGCGTGCCACGCGCATCCATGGATGGTGACAACTGATGGCTCGACCGTCTGTGTAGTGGCCACACTGCTGTGTATTCGTAAAATTCGTGTATATAAAGAGTTTAAAATATGGAAATTGAACAAAGTGCATCTATTAATGAAAAATATCAAAAATGCACAACGTTAATATTCAAGTTTTCACTTCTGCCGGCACTCCCGGAGTGCAACCCGTCTTTTTTTATTTCTTCCAGTCACCACTGCTCTTGCCACCACTGCTCATGAACTCTTGATCTGTGGAAAATTCTAATGTGAAAGTGCTTATTTTCAGGTTCACAGACGCCTCCTGACTGATGATGGCTTCGGACTAGAAGAAACGCTGAATGAAGAAGCTTATGGAGTCGGCCTTGTTATCAAGGGGAAGCATAGAATTCTATTCGGGAATTATAAACAGGATGGTAAGTTAGTTAACTTCCAAAGGGTACCGTGTTACCCATTCACTGGGTTGTGGCGGTCATATGCAGTCGCTCCATGTAAAATATTGGTATTTTAAATGGAGCAGGTGGGTGCAGAATACTGTTTTTTTTATTGCTGAATGGGCCCGTTCTTGATCTCGATTACGCCTGATGGAAAGCGATAGATGAGGTCTGTGGTGGAACGAGCGTGTCCAAAAGATCCTAAGGCAGTGGAACTCCCACGCATCGACGAAACACAGCAGGCTGCTTGACGCCGGACTCCGGTGGGAGGGTGGTCGCAAACCAGGCGGGCGTTACATGGAACGACTGCCTATCTGACCTCCGCAACCCAGTTACTGGGTAATACGATACCCCTTGATGAGACTTTCAGGCTACTGACGACCCGTAAAGACTGCCAAAGATCCATGAATTCAGCTGCATCTGGTTAGACTACCGTCCTCAACATAGTTGGGAATAGGCTAGGCGGATGATGATTATGTATTACTAGCTGCGCCCCGCCGTTTCACCCGCGTAAATGTCGATCCCGTGGGAATATCGGGATAAAAAGTAGCCTATATGTTAATCTAATGTGTCAGCTACCTCCATACAAAATTTTATCCAAATTGGTCTAGCCGTTTGAGAATGAAGAAGTAACAAACATATAAACACACACCTACACACTCACAAACTTTCGCCTTTATAATATAAGTATTTTCTTTATTCACTTAAATACATATAAATCATATTTTTAAATATTAGTATAAAAATATATAAAAACACTTAAAAATATAAAGAATAGTAGCCCACCAGTATCGGGAACAGGGTCCAAGCTACCGGCTGTCAGGGCTCCAGAGAGAGGAAACTCCTGACAATGCGAGCCGTGTCCAGAAGTACCGCTTTCTGAATCAAGCCCTTGATCCAGCTGCCCAACGAGAGCCTCCTCAGGTGTTGGTCGAGGCTCTTGGCTAATAATCCATTGGTATGATATTAGTCTGATTATAACGTGACCAGAGGGCTGAGTCGTTCTTTGGCCAAAGAATTAGCATTGCCATTCAACGGGGCAAAGCTGCCAGTCTTCTGGGCACGTTTCCGGATGACAGCGATGCGGACGAATACTTCGACGCCTAAGTGTCCTTTGTTTATTTTTTATTTATTTGTATTGTAAATTAGTTAGTCATTTATTTTAGTATCTAGTGTATATAGTTAGTTACGTATTATGAAGGAATAAAGATTATGAGTTAACTTGATTATGTATAGTGATTTGTTTTCCAGTGGATGACCAAACCTTCCCTGAAAAGATGTCTTTATTCACAAAGAGATGGCAGTACGAGCCTTGGCTCTTCCTAACTTCGGGCGAGAAGCTGAACAGGAGGAAGTGGCAGAACGTCAGGAACAAGAGAGTGAGTAGAATCTCTCCCTTTAGATTCTTTATCTATCAATGTAAAAGAAGATGAATATTGAATTTTCTTCCGTTGGTTATGTGGCGGTATCTACAACGCCACATGCGAACAACGCGTCATACTGACGTCACGCAAAATCCTGCATCTCGCAAGCAGAGTTTACCGCGCAACTAGCATAGATACAACGGCCCGACATGAATCATCGGGCAGTTGCCCGCCAGACACAACACCCGTCTGGTCGGAGGATCCTCCCTTTTCTATGGAGGTTGAGTGAACATTACACCCAGTTCCTCATACCTCCTCATACCTAATTTCTGTTAAGGGGGATGCGCTATAAAGACCGCGAAATTAAAATTTTCTTACGTTTTTTGCAATTTACAGGTAAAATATGACTAAAATATGATTCGCGATCGCAACAAAATTAAATAAGACTTTACAGAATTATAATCATTAGTCCTGGTGGCTAAATAATAACAGCCGCACAGGTCGATCGATCAGGTTAAGCTACGCTTGCCGCGGTTGGTCTATGGATGGGTGAACATCTTTACATACCGAGACCCCTCCGTGCCTCGGAAAAGACGTTAAGCTGTTCGTCCCGGCTGTCATTGGTGAATCTTTGACAGTCGTTACGGGTAGTCAGAAGCCCGAAAGTCTGACAACCAATCTTACTAAGGGGTATCGTATTTCCCAGTAACTGGGTTGTGGAGGTCAGATAGGCAGTCGCTCCATGTAAAATACTGGTGTTCAGCTGCATCCGGTTAGACTACAAGCCGACCCCAACGTAGTTGGGAAAAGGCTAGGCAGATGATGAAAGTCATCAATACAATCTTCTTAAGTTCATACATATAATCCCGATTGATATTTCATGAAATAGTCATTCAATTTAGGTTCTAGGTCATGCCGGTTTCCTCACGATGTTTTCTTTCTCCGTTCGGAGAGCAGTGGTGATGAAATAATTTACCCAAAGTAAAGCGCCTGCTTGGGTTCGAACCCGCGACTCGTTAGTCAGAGCCGTTACCACTGGGCCACCACTCCCTCTATATAGTGGAGGAGGGTCAGAAATATAACCTTCGTTAGTTTAACAGCGGTCCATAGAATTTTTTTTGCGTACGAGTCGTGTATAGGTAGCGAGGCGCCCCGTGCCGCGCCTAAACAAAATGTCCTGGGACATCTGAGACGATGACAGAGGGGAGGGGGGGTTAGCTCACCGTCCGATCAGGACTAGGCCCATGCCGGACGGCGCATACGTGTTCCACGCGTGCCTAAAAGAGATGTCAGCATAAAGGAAGGGGCCTGTCAGGGCCGAAGTCTGCCGGGGGTGCGGGATTGTCCGCAAGGGTTTTAGTCAGTAAGAGTCTGACACTCCATTCCGCTCCACCCAGAGCGGGAAGAGTCATTTGATGATATCCCATCCATAAAAAAAAGTGGGGGTGTGGTATTGTGGGTGGATAATGATTAATGAGACAGTACTTTTGAAATTGATTATCAATGCCACCTTTTTTTCACAGTATTCAGTTCTAAAGGTACACGGTCTACCCCGCCATATCCATGTGCTGACCTTGGAGCCTTGGAAGGCTGGCACAGCTCTGCTACGACTTGAAAATACGCTGGAAAACCCGATTAGAGGTACCTAAGTTATTATGACAAGTCTGGACTGTTCTCTCTAGAGGAAAACAGTCATGTCAAGTTGCGGGGTAATTGCATAACACACTACCAAGTAGGAATGGCTTTCATTTTGACAGTTCAACAACATTCATTGCGTTATCTACGTTGTTGAGCAGACAAATTTTTCGAACATATGAAGCAATGGATTTGCAATATCCTTCTTATAATTGATAGTGTATTACGCAATTATTCCAATGGTTGAACTTTTACGTTTCGATTATATCAAGAATACCTATCTACTTTTAAAAAACATAATCTATGTATACACCGAATGATTATGCACTTTGTTAGTTTGATGACCTTTGATTCTACTTTTTTTTATAATCTACTAGCTGCGCCCCGCGGTTTCACCCGCAAGTGTCGATCCCGTGGGAATATCAGGATAAAACTATCCTATGTCCTTTCTCGGGACTCAAACTATCTCTATACCAAATTTCATCTAAATCGGTTCAGCGGTTTAAGCGTGAAGAGGTAACAGACAGACAGACACACTTTCGCATGTATAATATTAGTATGGATCTCGCGTGATTGTAAACTGTCGATAAATTGTGAACTGTTATTTTCGCTGAGAATAGAATGTCCTTAAAAAGTAACTTTATTTCTAACTAGCTGCACCCCGCGGTTTCACCCGCATAAGTGTCGATCCCGTGGGAATATCGGGATAAAAAGTAACCTATATGTAATGCAGGGTGTCAGCTACCTCCATACAAAATTTTATCAAAATTGGTCCAGCCGTTTGAGCGTGAAGAAGTAACAAACATATAAACACACACACACTCACAAACTTTCGCCTTTAGAATATTAGTGTGATTAAACAACGGGATCCAAGGGCTGGCTTTTACCTTGGCCAAAGGCTAACCATTGCCATACAACGGGGTAATGCCGCCAGTCCCTTGGGTACATTACCAGTTGACAGCGATGCGGATGAATTTTTCGACGCTATATTTTAGTTTTTGTATAGCTTTAGTTAAGTTAGGTTTTAATTTTGTTATTTTTGTTAATTAAGGACATAATAATAATAAACATTCACCTCCTTGTGTGATTAAATGTTTTCTCTCTATTCCAGAACGCTACAGGACTGACAAAACGGATGGACCAGATGACTACAACGCTAAACCAACACACATCACAGTGGAGTTACGGAAGATATTCGTACAAATTAACATCAAGATGGTCAGAGAGACGACACTGGCTGCTAACCAGTGGCTAGAAGATGCCAGGCAGATGGACTGGAGCACCAGGTGAGAGGAATATTGCCAACTGTAGAGCCTAGCTATTTTTTTTTTATTGCTGAATGGGCCCGCTCTTGACCTCGACCACGCTTAACGAAAAGCGATGGATGAGGTCTATGATGGAACGAGCGTGCCCAGAAGATGTCTAAAGCACTGGAACTCCCACGCATCGACGAAACACAGCAGGCTGCTTGACGCCGGACTGCGGTGGGAGGGTGGTCGCTAACCAGGCGGGCGTTAGCACTACGGTGGTAGTGCTAACGCCCGCCTAGTTTGCAAACAAACATCTGAATACCAATATTTTACATGGAGCGACTGCCTATCTGACCTCCACAACCCAGTTACTGGGTAATACTATAGGTACCCCTTGGTAAGACTGGTTGACAGACTTTCGGGCTTCTTCCGTAACGACTGACACGAATCTACGAATGGCAGCCGGGACCAACGGCTTAACGTGCTTTCCGAGGCACGGAGGGGTCTTGGTATGTGACAATGGCCACTCAACCACGGACCAACCGCGGCAAGCGTAGCTTAACCGATCAGTGTCAGGTTGTATCTTGATCCAAATATGATTCGCGACTATAATAGACATGTATTTACAGAATCATAGTCATTAGAATCATTAATATATCTCTTTAAGTTAGATTTCTACCATAAACACTTTTCCATACGAGATTTGTTCTTAACGGTAGAAATCTAACTTAGAAAGATGTATTAATGATTCTAATCATTATAATTCTGTAAATACGTACCTGTTATAGTCGCGAATCATATTTTGATCAAGACACAGCCTGACACTGACCTGAAAATTGCAAAAAACGTTAGAAAAATTGAATTTCGCGGGCTACAACTACGCATTCACATTAGATATACAAACTGTTTACAGATACGTATATAATGGAGCTGATGATGGTATACTGCCGGAAGACGCTGACGAAACTGATGATAAACCTACCAAAGCACCTTCTGAGAACAAAGACTCTGGTAGGTACCATAACATCACGCCTGAATTTCGCCGAAATGGTAGTATAGGAATGTACTACATTTTCCCATATCCTACTAAACTATAATAATGTTATAAACGTGAAAATTTGTGAGGATGGATGGATGGATGGATTTTTGTTGCTCTTTCACGCAAAAACTAAACAGATTCGGATGAAATTTGGCACACAGATAGTTTATAATCAGGATTAACACATTAGCAAATAGGTACATAAAAGACACTTTTGGACGTCAAAAATTATCTTAAAATAGAATTGGTCTGTCCCGATATTCCCACGGAATCGAGACTTATGCGGGTGAAACCACGGGGCGCAGCTAGTAAGATTATAAGTCCCTTGTAAGCAACGAGAAGAGCCTATTGACCACAAATCCTGACTCTGAGGAAATTCTCAGTAGCTTGAGAATATTATTATGAAAATACCCAAAAACAAATAAAAAAATTGGATTGGCGGCTATGTCGTCACTTTGGCCATTTCGTCACTATCCCTAATAGGTCACTTTCACTAATACGTCACCTTGTGCATCTGGTCAGTTTCTTAACTCGTCTCACGCTGTATTTCGACTCATTCCCAACTCGTCCGATGGATATGTACAATTAAGCACAAAAACAAACATTTTCAGTAAAACAAAATTTTATTATAAATTAGGTAGTACTCGCACAATCTTGTTTGAATTTTTACTTGAAACACAATAAAGAAAAAAAAAATCTTAAATAAAAACAACTTAAATAAAAATGGACTCTCTCGTAACATAAATAGGTAGGTACCTAACTAGCATTTTAATTTACACAAAATCGCCTAAAGGTAGACGATTAATTTAAAAAATGTAGGTTCTGTAATTACCGACTTCACAAAAAGGAGGAGGTACTATGTTCGGATGTATGTATGTTTTTTTTGTATGTTTGTTCATCGAATACTCCGCCAATCGTCGACGGATTTTCAAAATTCTTCTTTTGTTCGAAAGTAGATAGTTCTGGGGTGGTCCCATTGTCACCAAGTTAGGATCTGATGATGGGATCTTAGAGAAATCGAGGGCAACCCTCAAATTTTATAGGCTCACTTATTGTTTACCTTATCGTTGGCAAGGCAAAGGATTAGGAAAAAAGACTAAAGTACAGAAGAAGGGTGCTGAAAAGGCAAAGCGCCAAGTATTACAAGAACAGAACGAAACTTCTGTATCAGATGTTGGCACTGACGACTTATGCCAGGACGATGAGGATGATGACGCAGAAGATACTGGAAACAGATGCCTAGTATGCGACGTTGTTATTATGATAGTTAAATAAGTAAATTATGTTTAAAGGCGGTTGCAATAAATACTTTCTTTTTAATTAAAATTTTATTTGAGTTCTCGCTTAAGTGACCCCCATTACCCTCTTTTACCTTATCGTTATAAATACGCTGGCCACACGGGTATAAATACTGAGTTTCGAGTTAATCGGACAGCACGTTAAAATTCTTCCATACAAATAATGACACCCCCAATCCCTCTTCAGGGGGTAGTTTAGAAAAACGAAAAAAGCCAAATTTCATAATTTTATATATATAGATAGATAGATAGTAAGCGTCAATAATATCGGGACGAACAGACTCCGACATTTTTAACGCTGACTGTACGTTGTACATATCCATCGGACGAGTTGGGAATGAGTCGAAATACAGCGTGAGACGAGTTAAGAAACTGACCAGCAGTGCTATTCTCTAAAAGACAATTTCATGGCTGTACGCTGCGACGAGCTCGTCGACAAAACAGCCTAGAGATCGACCGAGCGCGCAGCGCTGATTCAAACCGTATTCACTAGCGTCATTGTGGTCGTCGTCGAACCCAAGGCTGTAACCTCCCGTCGCTGTTTCGCAGACGAACGTAGGGCTTGCAACAAATTCTATAAATTATAATCGATCAATCTCGACTGAGAGTTTTATGGGTTTCAAATATATATTAAAGGTCTATCTTTAAGTATTTTAAGGAATACAGTAAAACTATAACCAATATCATAATTTAAAATGGTTTATTGCATATTTCTTATTACATTTTAAGGCTGAATGACGATTCCTTTGCTCTTTTCGAGCAACGCGACGGCGATGAATAAAAAGTCAACTCACAACAATGTCAAATGTCAACAAAACCACTTGAATTTCTAGTTTTTAAACTTTTGGGTGCATTATTCATACGAATCATACGATATTTATTATTTGTATTACCTAGCGAGTGCTTTGAACATAGGTATTTCTGTGCCTAATGTGAGTATTATGATATTTTCACTGTTATTACATGGATAATAATACTAATGTTTCTCAATAATATTGTATGATATTACAAGAGTTATTACTAAAATTTAAGTTAATTACTTATTTAACTAATGTTTTACAATAATATGTACCTGTAACTTTATTGTTATAACGTAACATTGTGTATTTTAAGCATGCCAAGAAGTGCTAACCCAAGTGCGCAAGTAGAGAGAGATGTTAATAGAGTTTGGAAGAGCGACGTTGGCTTGCCACAGGGCACTCTCGGACATCACATCGGCATGGCAAGAAGTAGCTGGCAAGCTAAACAGTGATGGATGTGGCTGCATTAAAAGTTGGAAGCAATAGCCAAAGGTTTGTTAACAACATGTACCTAGGTATTGCATTACTGGTGTGCTTCGTCAGCTTGCATACTTGGCATGCGTACTTTGACTGTTTCTTTAAGAACAAAGTTAAATAGCCAGTACCTATGTACATTGGGTCTAATATTATAACATAGGACATAATGGATATTCAGGTAACTTTTTTTTTGTTTTAAGATCACCACCTGCACTGCCTCATAGGAGTAATGCCGCAATTGCCTCCTCATGTAAGGTTAATTATAATTTGGTTATTTATTGGTTTAGTGTAAAAAAAAAACTACATATGTAGTAGACGTGGTCTCACTTTTGACTCCCAGGCCCGGCTAATTGGTTGGGATTTTCTGTAGGTTTTTTCAACAGCAGCCCTTATTCAATCAACATGTATATAGAGTACATCTAATATGTATACTACATTGTTATATCTATTCCTTCAGGGAGAGAGTCATGTGATGCTGTTATACTTACATAATGGTCTTTATATTTGTTTTACTTCTGTTTAGTAATTTGTTGCTTTTTTATGTTCACAGTACCTCATAGGCGTCGGACGGCACGCCACCGTCTGATCCAGCGCTCATCACCTTCTCAAAGTCAATCACAAATGGCAAGCCTCACTCACCTCACCTCACTTTTGTCGCCATTGAAGAGAAGCATTTGGAAAATGAGAGACTCGTTATGGACAACCAGCAGAGGATGTTAAAAACTTAAGGAAATAAGTGAGTCATGGTCAAGGCAGACCCAGGCACTGCAGGATTTATGTATATCCATCAGACGAGGGAGTCCCTGAAATATGGATCTACCACAGATTTATAATATTAGGTCCTTACATATGAAATTGGCGTTTTTCGTACTGGCCACTTTAATCACGAATTTCTCCTCTTTGGTAAGGAATTCCAAATTCAAATTTGTACAGCTATTTACTCATGTATTTGTGCTTCGATGACCGTCATTCATTTGTTTTTTTTCTTCTGTTTTTTCTGTTTGCGTCACTCATTTTACAAAATGGAAAATTTAAAATATCGCATTATTTACGAGTACGAGTTCCGCCGTGGCACTAGTGCTGCGGAAACGACTCGAAGGGTGAATGATGTGTATGGCGGTCATGTTGCAAAAGAAAACACAGTTCGTTTTTGGTTCCAACGTTTTCGTTCTGGAAATTTCGACCTGCAGAACAAGCCCCGTGGACGGCCTGAGACCCAAGTTGATAATGGAGAATTGAAGGCTATTGTGGAAGCGGACCCATCGCAAACCACGTCCGAGTTAGCTGCAGGCTTCGATGTTAGTGATAAAACTGTTTTAATTCACTTGAAGCAAATTGGGAAGATTAAAAAGCTTGAAAGGTGGGTACCTCACGAATTGACTGAAGCAAACCGGCAAACGCGCGTCGACTGCTGCGTTACATTACTTGAATTGGAATGTCTTAGACATCCTCCGTACTCCCCGGACCTTGCTCCAACAGATTACCATTTTTTTCGCAATTTGGATAACTTTTTGCAAGGGAAAAAATTCAACTCCGATGGGGCAGTCCAAATCGCCTTCAAAGATTTTATTGATTCCCGTCCGACTGGTTTTTTTAGTAAAGGGATCAATGAACTACCTATAAGATGGCAAAAGTGCATTGAAAACAATGGTTCATACTTTGATTAATTAAATATATTATATTAAAAAATATTCGACTTTTTGTTCCTTCCATACAAAACGCCAATTTCATATGTAAGGACCTAATATAATATGTTTAGATATTAAGTTTATGATAGATGTTAAGAAATTTAAATGTTTGAAGTGTAAAAACTGTTTTTTGTAGTAAATGTTTGTTAGTGGGCACACCCTTTATGCCTGCAGGCTTTTATTTAGGTATGTACTTACTTAATTTTGTTTACATTTTTTTTTGCTGGAGTAGTTTTCATTGTATTTGTTAGGTATAATTGGCATCTGCAAGCTGACTAACAATTAAAAACAATTTAATTTAATGTTCTGTTCCTCATAATGTGAATTATTTTGCATTCCTACTATTGTAAGAATAGGTAATACGGGCTGGTGTCCTCAACTCCACGTCAATGCGCGTATTTTGCGTGAATCAAGTTTTTCTAACTGAACCAACAGCTGTGCTGTTGGGGAGTTTGTTGCACCACCTCTTCCCAGCTAAATGAAGGGCGGGCGTTCTGTGGGACTGTTTTATGTAATTTTGACGTTCAAAAAGTGCTGATTGTCAGCCTAATTTGAATAAGTACATAAATTTTGATTTGATTGATTGTTTTGAATTGTAAATAAAAAAATAAAATATTATTATGCAGATATTTATTTAATTTCTCATGCCCCATACTGTATACACATTTAAAAAGTAGTAAAAATAGAGACAACAGTAAGTATAAAAATATGCACTTAAAGGCTAATAATTTTTGATATTATACCAATCATATACACCTTAAACACCACACTTTAAACACACACCATATTATATAATTATAATTATCATCTATGCACTTATTCTACATTAACATTCATAAATTATACTTTCATTTATTTAGTGTATCTAATCAATAATGGTGAGTATGTTCTATTTAAACATGTTTTCCACATCTGGAAAGGGAAAGATAGGAAAGCATACATTTTAAATATGACATGCTCGCCATAATTGATTAACTAAATCTCGCCTACTTATCAGCCCACTCCCTAAGTCACCATATTGTGTTGAAGCCTGATGTGTCAGGATTCTAAGTAACCTAGATTCTTCATCTAAGTCACATTGGTCTAACATAGGAGCTGGTAGCCCGGCTCGATTACATGTTGTGTAAAACAGCAAGCTATCACAATTTTCCCCACTGTTATAGGATCATAGTGCAATACCCTATGAACTAATAAACATCAGAATTGCCCTTTCAGTATTCCAATAGTCCTCTCCACACTGTTCCTTGCACTACTGTGCAAATTGTTGTTATGGCTCTCTGGAGTCCCAGTTTCTGGATTATTAAAGGGAGTCATTAAATAAGGCCTTTGAGGATATCCTGAGTCACCTGAAATCAATTAATGAAGCTGGAATTAAGTACAATCTTGACTTGTGTTTAAGTTATCATTGTATTGTAAATAATAACTTACCAAGTACACAATTTCTTCATTATTTAAATTTTACAAAGGCTCCTTTACTGTTTGAAAAAAGAAAACTATCATTGTGTTGCACCCCCAAGTCACATCCACAAGCAAGATGTTCAGATCAGCATCATTAATCTGAAATAAGTATAATACCTAATTACATACTGTAAGTACCTACCTATGTGGATTCTTTATAATTCTACATTATCCATATATATAATTCTAGGTACATTATACTTAACATATCACAAGAAACCTAGCTGTAAACAAACCTTTAGCCTCTTGGTTAAACCACTGGAACGAACTCGCGGACGCATAGGTACATGTAGTTAGATAATTTTCCAATATATTAATTAAATCCGCAGAATGCCCATAGAATGCCTGTAAATATGGATAAAGTCTGTATCACGGGATATTGTTTTAAACTTTCTTAGTTGTTTCGCCTGTCGAGCTTTCTTCAAATCATCACTTTTCTTGGCTTCTTCTAATAAATGTAGGTTTATAATTCACTGAGCTGCTATTTTTTCAAATAAGTATTAAAAGAATCGAGTACGGTTTATTATTTTCGTCAAGATACGCACGAATATTTAGAGCTTTTGGATTTGACAGTTAGAATCGAGGCTGTGGGCGAGGCTGTAAGCGACTTCGACGCTGTTTTTTTTTACGGAATGCCAAAATGTATGAAGAACTGTCAATTTGCCCTCCCGTGGCTGTGCCGTTGGGTAGTTTAACTCACGGCCGTCACAGCCTTGAGCGCTAGTGTAGCTGTACGCAGCTTAGTGAATGCCAAACTAAGTTTCACAGCTGCGACAGCGCTGCACGCAAGGCTGTATCCTTAGAGAATAGCATAGCAGATGCAAAGGTGACGTATTAGTGAAAGTGACCTATTAGGGATAGCGACGAAATGGCCAAAGTGACGACATAGCCACCAATCCAAAAAATTGGTTGTCTGTAAAGTCGGTTTACGGACGATAATTTTACGTGATAACGTCATAAGAAAATATCAGATAGATGCGTCATAAGCCGAACGCTTAGGCCGATCGTGCCTCTCTATCGCTTGGTCCGCGCTCTCGCTTGCACGCTCGGCTCAGGCAGTACGTGACAATGAGTCATGCTTTTTCGTGCGTGCAGCCGGCGTTCATCGATTTATAAGACGTTGTCACGTCAGTAAAAAAGTTTCATATTTTCTAGCGCTGGGTAAGGAACATTTTATATAGGTGGTTATTTATTTTTGTAAGAACAAAAATTAGACGATATTGAGCAGTTCAAGCGCTCACGCCTGCCGGCCAGTGCCTGCGAGAGAGAGGGATGCCCGATACGTATTATGTGGAGAGTGAGGAAACGTTATCATACCTACACACCGCGCTACAAGAGGGCCTTAAAATGATATTATTTTTTCTAAATTCAAAATATGCCAATTGCCTTATTAATTATTGTACATATTTCTGGAGTTGTCGACTTGCCCACAAATAAATTCAACTTCATGCGAGTCACCTATAGAAATAATAAAATACCTAGGTACTGAATTCTTTATTGCATTCCATATGACAAAAAAAAAATTAAACGTGACGTATCGCCCGTTTCGGGCGAGTATATTTATTTATTAAAACTTTATGCACATGTAAAAACTGTATAAAGGCGGACTTAATGTCTTGAGCATTTTCTACCAGTCTAGGAATATAGGTAATATTCCCCGCGTAGCGACTAATAAGCCAAAAAGACTAACCTTTATTTCTGTACAGGCCACGTATCAGACGAGGACCAAGAATATTCCCGCAAAAAATACACCCGCCCCCGGTTCACTAATAAACCCCGCTCGAAAATCAAAATGCCTATGTATGCAGACTATGACAGGAAAAAACGTTCTGTCAACATGACAGCAAATGTCATGGCAAACATCATCAATGACACTGTAGTTGATGACATTCCATTCAACGAAACGACTGGACTACAGACTGCCACGCCTCTAGGATTTACAACCCGCTTGGGGGTGAATGAAACTTCAAAATTCCCCGAGCAATTCAGGTTTCTGGTCACACAGAAGACTCCCAGACTGGGTTTCTTGAGTAGAATGAAGCCTAGTAAGCTGAAACCGGATTGGGGGTTTGAAACCGAGGAAGTTGTGTCTTCTGAGGAAGATTTTTCTTCTAATTTAAAGAAGAGGTCGCCTAGAAAACGGGGGGTGAAAAGTCAGAAGAGGATTAAGCCGGATGGTGAGTTTTTTTATTTTATACAAGTACCGTGGAATAGTGTTAGTTTGATTCACGGGGTAACTTTGATAAAAACTTTTTATTTTAAAAAAACAGGAATTGTTTATTTTCTGAACGCAACCGAAAGATTTCGTCTTTTGCGTTGGCAGCACTGAATGTCACTCTTTGAGATTGCCCAGCGCTTGGGCAATTTAAGGGTTAAAATAACTTCAAGGGATAAGATTGAAGTTATTTTAACCCTTAAAATAGTTTAACACTCTCACCGCCATACACATTTAAGGTTTTTCTAGAACAACAGGCCGTGTGGGCGGCGCGCGGGCCATGCAATGTCTTTTACACCACGCCACGCTAGATTTTGAGTATCTTTTGCAGCACGCCATGTAGGCGGCCGGCGGGACACGTCGTTAAGTTTACCAGCAGGCCGTGTGGTCCGCTGTGATCCCACAAATTCACTTATTTTTATACAGCTTGGCTTGCTAGATAGGGATTCGAAGTCGTCTGCTTTAAATTGTTGAGTGAAAGAGCTACTAATGAAAAAAAAAACGATGAAAATCAGACTATATTTATAGATTCATAAGGTTCAAAGTCGAGTTAGTAAAACTAGTAATTTTTATTGAGTATCTTGTCACATACAAAAATGAAATCAAACAAAAGAAATTATTTTGACACAACATAAAACGACAGAAATTATATGAAAATATTATCATAGGAAATTAAGCTTTAATTTCCATTTACGAAAATGTGAATTTCTCCGTAAAATTGACCACAAATACTAGGTTGAGTCGGGCATTTTAAACACACGGTATTCACTTTTTTTGTTCGGTCTCCGGCATCCTTTGCAGATAGTCCAGCAGTTCGGTTCCTCTCATAACAATGTATGCACCTTTCGCTGAATAAGCCGTCCTCAGTGATCAGCCATCAATGATTTGCTGAATTTATGATCTCTTTGACTTTGTACACGAGCTGCTGAATTAGACTTAGACCTGATTTCTAACATCTGTAGGAAGAATTTGACATTATCTAAACACGCGCAGCGAAGTCTGTGCGAAATTGGCGCGAAAAACTTTTGCAGCAGGCCATGTGGGCGGCGCGCGAGCAACTGACCTAATTACACGTATGGCCTGCCCTTACAAATATTTACAAGTTACAACAATTACTATTGTCATAGAATTTGGCGCGCTAGTTGTGGTACGCAGGCAGCCCACATGGCCTGCCAGTAAAAATGAAAAAATCTATAGTGGCTTGCAGCACTGAAATCTATGTGGGCGGCAGGCGGACCACATGGCGGTGAGAGTGTTAAACACAATACTCACAGTTTTTTATGAAAATCTCCGGTAGCAATCTGTATGTACGTGCAGCGCTTGGGCAATGTCAAAGAGTGACATTCAGTGCTGCCAACGCAAAAGACGAAATCTTTCGGTTGCGTTCAGAAATTAAACAATTCCTGTTTTTAAAAAATATAAAGTGTTTATCAAAGTTACCCCGTGAATCAAACTAACCCCATTCTACGGTACCTGAAACAAAAGAGGAAAAATCTTTTTTTTTTCTCTTCTACCTATATCCATCCATTGTTTTTGAACTTGCGTACATCTTGTTGCAGAGATTTTTGAAATAATCACACTGTAAATGTTTTGTTTTTAGCTATCGATTTACATAGGTTTCATGCGTGGACGCCATTTTGAAAAAAAAAAAAAACAAAATGTTGGACAGGTTTGCCAAGGACCTTCAAAGCTATTTGTATCTTTTAAACGTAAGCGCCCGTTACCACGGCTCCAGCTCCGTCCTTTTTGCTGTTTATGTTACTTGAGAGCAGTGGTGTCCCAGTGGTAACGGCCGCGACTTACGAGTTGTAGGGCGTAGGTTCGAACCCAGACAGGCGCTTTACTTTGTGGAAATTATTTTGTCACCACTACCCGCAAAAAATTGTGAGGAAACCGGCATATCCTAGGACCAAAAATTCGAAGACATGTGATATCTACCAACCTGCGCTGAGCCCGCGTGGTGGATTGCGGTCCACTCCCCTCACTAAGAGGAGGCCTGTGTCTCAGCAGTGGGAACATTATAGGCTGATTATACAGGGTGGGCAAAAAATCGTGGATCAAACGAAACAGCGCGATAGTTGGGGTTATATGCAGTAAAAAAAAGAAAAATATAAAAAAAAAATTAAAACAAATATCATCACTACAACACTGCTTTTATGACAGTAGGTACCATGATTTATCAGTATTGGCACTTTTTTCAATATCTTTAAAAGATTAAACAAAACAAATAATAATAAACAAAAATAAACAAATAATTTTTCGTGAGACTTAAAGTCTCACGAAAAATTATTTGTTTAGAACCATAATGTAAACACTCAAACTGCCATAACTTTTAAGGAGATCAAGTTAGGGCTCTGCAACAAAGATATTTTTTACTGCAAATAACCCCGACTATCGCCCTGTTTCGTTTGATCCACAATTTTTCCCCACCCTGTATATTCACTCCCGTAAATATTATTTCATCTGTATATTCACTCCCGTAAATATTATTTCATCTTTTTTCAAAACAGTCTTCCAAATCCACAGAACCAGTAATCGATGACACAGACGACGGGATAACAAAATCAATATACGAAATGTACTACAAACATCGTCCCAGAAGCCGACACCGCTCCCGCCCTAAGACTTCAGAAGAAGAGAAGACGAAGAAGAAAAAGAAAGCCAAAAGACTAAGAGAGAAGGACGACTACGATTATGAACTTGAACAAACTACCCACAGATATTTTAGGAATAAAAATAATAAAAGGGGAAGGAGAAAGGGTATCACTGCAGACATGCCTTTCTTTATTACTAATGGGAGAAAGAATCCTAAGGAAGAGAGAGAGGAGAGGGAGAAAATTGTGGCGGATGATGTGCGGCTAAAAGGTATTGAGGTTATTTAATTAAGTGAAATTTTATAATAATATAACTTATAACTTTCTTTCTTTTTGTGAAATTTTATAATTTTTTAGTTGTCAATAAAAAGAATAATAGTTTTCAATATTATAGAAATACTTATTTGTACGCCGATACTTACGGCTAAACATGACTGGACTTAAACAATTGATTTTAATCTTGCATGCTCTTGTATGTTTAGACAAATAAAGAATATCTTATCTTATCTTATCTTAAATTTGTGGTATCGGCCGGGATTTACGAGTTGTAGGTCGTTGATTCGAACTCAGACAGGCGCTTACTTTATGTAAATTATTTCATCACTGTGCATCGCGTTACAACGCAGCAACGTGGCAATGCTGCAAGTCTTTTGGGCACTTCTCCTGTTGACAACGATGCGCACGAATTTTTTTTTTAAGTGTGTCTTTCGTTTTTAATATGTAAATATTATCTGGGAACTTGAAATATTTTTTTTTTTCAGAAATTCCAATTAAATCTACAATGCCACGTTCAAGGAAACGGAAAGATAACATAAACAGTGGTATGGAAGTTCAAGATTATTCTGATGAAGAAGATATTGACAATGTGGAGAAAGAAACAGGAGATAGAAGACCAGATAACAATAGAAGAAAGAGGTGAGATAAGCCTACAATAATCCATGAATGACAGCCGGGACCAACGGATTAACGTGCTTTCCGAGTCACGGAGGAGTCTTGGTACGTAGAGATGTTCACCCATCCACGGACCAACCGAGGCAAGCGTAGCTTGACGTGATCGATGACCGTGCGGCATGCGTGTCTCTCGCAAAACTGTTAATTCGGCATTAGTGAACACTTAATAGAAAATCTGCTGAACCGATTTAGACGTTGTTTGAGTCCCGGGAAAGGACATAGGATACTTTTTATCCCGATATGCCCGCGGGATCGAGACTTATGCGGGTGAAACCGCGGGGCGCAGCTAGTAATCAATAAAAAATGATATTCAAAATAACTCGAAACCGACAAAAAACAAAAAAAGTACTAAAGTACCTATTGTTATACATAAAAATACATTTCTAGTCATGTAAAAATTATAGCTATTCACAAACACTGGATACGCTTCCGTATCGTATCGAACATTAATAATTGTTATCGTAGGAGTCTTCTAAACGCTGTTCACAAGTCCAAAACCCGAAAATTTTGTCAGTTTAAATCAAATAGACGCGCTATTCTTCCAACAGCTATTTGCTGTTGAGGGCAAGTCAAATCAGGTTATCGAAATGTCAGGTTTTCGATACGATAGCCTGTCGTATCGTTGTGAATCAGGGCTCAGGTAACAGGTTCAACACATTTTTGCCCATCATCCTTTCACGCGGACGAAGCCGCATGCTAAAAAAATGGTATTCATTATTTGTTGTATTACAAATGTTCATTATTTTAAAAAAAGTTTCCATTTTTAGAAGTTCAATAGGTTTTTACATGATCGGTTAAATATTTTCCATAAAAAATGAATACGTCTTTTCCAGAATGCTGCCAAAAGACGACGGGACACCAATTCCTGATGGAGGAACCTCTGAACCGGTAGAAGACCTCGATTACATCATCACATTACGACCAACACAGATTCGAACATTTGTTATTTGGTTTGACCCTAATTATAGAAAGAATTATAATACATGAGGTGTAGTCTAAGCTTATGTTTTGAGTTTGTAACCTTTTAACAGTTCACGCCGGATTAATCCGACAAATATTTTCGTGTCCGTTTCGCCAGAGTCGTATGACCAAATACCGCAGCCCGTTTAATCTGCTTTTTTATTTAATTAGGCTATATTCTATCAGGTATTTATTTTGCGGTTTTGCCAAAGATGTAAACAAGCTGCTCGAAAGCGGCTTGTTTACATCTTTGGCAATTTTACCGTCGCCGGACCTTAGCAGTTTTGTAAAAAAGCGGATTCGACAATCCATCTGCGACAGATATACCAATACAGAGGAAGAAAATCCTACAACTACCAAAAAATCTAAATATTATTTTGTGCAAATTGTTTATTTTTAGTAATCTAGGAAAGTAGTACCTACGTAGTATATTGAACATAAACTAAAGAAACGGTAGGTTAATAGATGGTCATAGACGCCAATTTGTTTTTTTGTTTGTAAGGCTCATTTCTTTGTAAATCTGATAATACAAGGTCAAACTAAATTAGCTAGACAATGCAGTCGTGATGGGAATCGGACACGATAAAATAAAAAGATTTGATGTTTTGTTGACGTTATAGCGTCTTATAAATCGATGAACGCCGGCTGCACGCACGAAATAGCATGACTCATTGTCACGTTCCGCCTGAGCCGAGCGTGCAAGCGAGAGCGCGGAACAAGCGATAGAGAGGCACGATCGGATGTTTTCTTATAACGTTAGTATCACGTAAAATTATCGTCCGTAAACCGACTTTACAAACAACCAATGTTTAGGATCAAAGATCTTTGGTAGTGTTGTTACTTAAAGCATGAGATGAGAAAATTTGTTTTATTTAGTTTTATGGTGTTTAGATAGCGATGTGAGTTTCTCCAGCTAATCTAACTTGACCTTGTATTATAGTCAAAGTTGAAACATATTCCTATTTTAATAAGCAGAGTACTTTATAATAGAGTTATAATTATTTTAAGGGTAAAGTACAGTACGAAGCGTGTCAATGGTAGAGTCTTGAGCTGGCCTAGCGTAGTACGAAGTTTGATTCCCATTAACATGCAGCCTACCGTACCTACCTGCTATTAAAAACCGAAACATTAAATAACAGTTGTTTATTTTATGTTAATAAAATGTTATTGTAAAAAAGTTACCCACTCCTGTGTTTTATTCAAATTTTAATTTCATTTAATTTCCAAAGGAGAATGCGAGCGTAAAAGCTTACCCAAGAGACACAAAGCTAATTGTAGCATTATAACGACGGTTAAGAACAAATAGGTAGTGTCTATCTCAGTTTTTTACGTTTTTCACTGTTTAATGCAGGTACCTAGATTTGAAGTTTAATTTGGCTTGGCCTACTGAGGCACTTATCTCAAAATTTATATCAGCATATTTTTTCTAGTTTTAGATAATATGTAATTTTTTTTTAAATTCCCAAACATAAAACGATAGTGTAAATTAAATAAATACACAGTCACAGGTCACAAAACAACCCGCCCCTGATCGTACCCGGCGCAAAAGTGCCCATAACACTCGCCGCATTGCCTCGCTGAATAGCGATGGCCAACCTTTGCACCAAGAACGACCCAGAGCGGGAGTCACCGGTTGCCTCCCTGAGCTTACGACCCAAATCCGCCACAAAAACCTTCGCTGCCCTGTAAAAATTACATAAATTCAAACTGTATATTATACAGTGTGAATTTTTCAAGTGGTCGTGGATGGCCAAATCCGAAACTATGAGGAATAGCGAAAAGTACTCAAAGGAGTATTACTTCCCATTCGATTCTTATTAGCGGCACTATCGAATGGTGTAATAATAATACAGTCTGTTTTTTTTTTCAAAGTCAACGGGTTCGATTCCTGGCTAGAAATATTGATTTTTTCAATAATCCAATGATGCAGTTTTAGTTTTCATCAAAATAGAGCCCGTGACATTTCAAGTATCTTTCTATTAAAGCCAAAAAATGTTATTGATATAGACACTATCAGGCGTCTAACATTATTATACCTTTGTAAATAATTTCTAAGACTTGTAATAATTTTACCAATTTTAATACGGAATAAAAACATTATTACTATTGATTCGATAAGATTCCGTCGATAAGCTATGTTGATCTTTGTTGCCCTCATCGAGTACTTTAATTAATTCTTACTTGGACAAAAAAGATATGTGAGAAAATTAAATTGATTTATTATAGTTATCCTCTGTTTTCAGACATGCTTTCTTAGGATTAATTAAACTCCTACTCCCTGCGGCCATAAAATAAAGAATAAAATAGTAACTATGTCTATTTTATGCCCTCAGGGAGTAGTTTAGTTAGGAGACTCAAAAAAAAAATTACCGTAGCATTAAGAACAGTTCATAACACACCACAGTATTTTTTTTTTTGTTACTGTGCCCATACAGAATTACCCATTGTCCTTTCGAATACAGTCGGACGGCCCCATAATTTTACGTTAGAATAGAATAAAATATTTATTTGCGTAAAACATGGTATACAAGGGTGTAAGGGAAGGTTCATATCTGACGGAACATGCGTCGCGTATTATCGGTCGCGTAACGCCAGAACAGACAAATGTATAGAAAAACACTTGACCGTTCACACTCAACGCACTAACGCATCATCGGTTGAGTGTGAACGGTAAAGTGTTTTTCTATACATTTGTCTGTTCTGGCGTTACGCGACCGATAATACGCGACGCATGTTCCGTCAGATATGAACCTTCCCTTAAGCTGGCTAAAGACCGGCCAAGGTGGACCGACGACCTTGTGAAGGCCGCAGGAACCCGTTGGATACGAGAAGCACAGAACCGGTCAAAGTGGAGGTGCTTGGGGGGGGCCTATGTCCAGCAGTGGATGTCTTTCGGCTGAAATGACAAACTAAAGACCGAACCCAATTACCTATTTATCACCAGTTTTGGCATACTGGAGGTAGAAAAATATATCTATCTCTGGTTTTAACGTCCCAATAAACTATAGCGATCTGTATGATTACACTGGTCAACACATTATTTTTTTTTTTTCTGATATTGGATATTTCTATGGCCCTGACTAAGAATAAACACATTACCACTCCTTTGCGTCGCGCAGTCGGGTAAAAAAATACTGGGAGATGGCTAACAGCTTTACTTTTTGAAATATAGTTTTATTATATTGACAAAAAAATATAGAAAATTAATACATTATGTTAACAAAATTCTAATTGAGGTCGTTGAGCAGAAGATAAGTTAGGATATGACCACTCATTTCGATTTCCAGGGTTAATTCCGTTTATTTTCACAACGCAGAAGTAGCAATCGTCATGATGGTTTCGAGGTTCGAAAACAACAACAAAATATATTTCAGTGTCCAATAAAAAACGCAAATCTAAATAAAAATAGTAAATGAGGTTAGTTAGCTGTAATTCAAAAACAAAAGCTGTTAGAGAAAAATTGTTGCCATATTTAAAAAATACGCGTTGAGATAGAAACCAAAAAAAAAAATCACAGGAAACAATTTTTTTTTTTTGACCAGTGTTGTATTATATTGTCAGTTATGATTATACTGGCTACCATTCAGTAGCGTCTTTAACTGAAAATGGGTTATAGGGCTCTGCCGTCATAGAGTAGTCCTAGATTTTGCTGAAAGTAAAGGTTGTTGAAATAAAGTACACTTTGTATTTATTAATTTCGAATTCTTCTTGATTGTTGAAATGTTGAATCATCATCTCTGTGTTCTTCTTTGGTTGTTTGTATCTTCAATGGTGTAGGTTAGTGCGTCGTCTCTGTCTGGCGTTCATTCAATCAATCGGTTGATCACGGAACTTTTTTGTAGAATAGGGCTGTTTTTAGGCTCGTAAGGCTCAATTTACATTGTCGCGAAACGGAATGGAAGCTAATTTTGGTAATAAAATGTACAAAGCATTATGAACTTTATGTCAATCGTGTAACGTACTAACAAGAAACGAGTTGCTAGCAGCGAGAATTACCAAGAATACGCGAAAATGGGATAAGATATATAATTTTCTCTGCGCCTTCTACTGCCCCCTGAATGTCTCAAACGCCCACGAGGGGGCGTCATCGCCCACGTCGAGAACCTATGAAATAAATCATTATCTTTTTAACCCTTTGACCGCTTGTGCCGCAACATATTTCCGTGCCCCTACCGCTCGTGTCGTATTTCTGCGACAGAGAACGTGCATGATTTTTTCGTTCTATTTTCGTCTTATTAACTGCGTGGTACAACTAAAACCGTTATTAACCTTTAAACCGCTTATGTCGGATTAATGCGACAAATATTTTCGTGTCCATTCCGCCAGAGTCGCATATATACGACCAAATAACACAGCTCGTTTAATCTGTATTATTATTACATCATCACAGCATTCACAGCTCGTTTCATCGGTATTTATTTTTCGGGCGCTGGGGGCACGATAACTGATATAAAGTCGGGCGGTTAAATAGAGATAAAAACTTTTTGACTATTTTTTAATCGATACAACGATTTCTCCTCCTTATTTATTGTAGGTATTATTTTATCTTGATTTTATCGATTTGTAGCCGCGCGCTAGGGGCACGGCAATTGATATTTAGCCAAGCGTTTAAAAGGTTAAAAAGACATGATGGGACGTTCTGAAATATTTTTCTGGATAATCTAGGAATCCAAGAAACTTGTCACTCGCTCGACACGTGCGCATCGCGCCGCGCGCTACTCGTACTTTGTTTGAATGGGATTTCTGTCTAGCCTGGGTCAGGTTTACCATAAAGCGGGACAATTATTGTCCCGCAAGCGTCGCGGGACGCATTAATTGAGCCGTGGAAACGGGACGTCTCGCCTCATTCGGGCCTGTTGGCAACACTACCACGACGGTCGCTTTTGGTTAGGATGCAGTTTAAAGGCTCATCTTCCCAGTTTTCTTGGTTCTCTCCTGTTATAACCTCTTCAAGTCTTGAGCGTAAATTCTTCAAACATTCTTCTTTTCTTCAGCTGAAAAAAAAAACAGATCTTTCGACCCGTATTTGACCACGTTTTTGACCTCCGCAAGAAACAGAGAACAATATTTATTTTTTGGCGGCCGCATCTTTTCTCTTTTTTACAAAAACAAACTGAAAACACTTCACAAGTCACTTTTTTCTTGTGTTACAATAAAGCCGCCGTGACTTTAACTTAGAAAATATATTTTTTACCGCCAAATTTTATCTTTTAACGGCTCAGTTTTTTTGTAAATGTTCTTTTTTACAAGTCTGTTTATTAATAATTAAATATAATTAATATGTACATTAATTTGCGTCGCTCGTACCCTCGACCTTTTTTATTGCTTAGCAAGTACATTTTTCTTACGGAAGCATTTTGACCTCTGATTAAAAAAATACATTATCAAACAATAAGTACTACTAATTAATTTAAAAACAAACATTATTAAAATCAAATATAGCCACTTAGAATTTAGACAATAATTACCTTAAAACAATTTATTACACTATAACCACTAATTTCTTTAAAAAAGATTCGTCTGCCAAATCGACTGTTAGCCGAGATGCGCACGGGCAATGTTTTCACGCGACGATTTTTTAAGGCGCACTGGATTCTGGATTCTCTGTGTTGAGCAGAGCATTTAGAATCCAACAGAAAGAAAGCATCGCAGCACCTCAAAAAACACAATTGGATTTTCAACTCACGGCACTAAACAGTGGGATCAAAATCCAATATGCGATAACAAACCGCCCGTGGTTATGAGAGCTTGCAAATTATTGTCGTTTTAGCCAACCAATTACAACAGCGACTCGACACCAGATTTCGCGGACACAAGATTCAAACAAAAATCAATCCTAACCTACTTTAAATAGGTGTCAAAATTTCAATCAAAAATCTTGGTTCCCATTACAAAAATTCTTTCCCCTATTTTGGATCGAGAGCACGAGTGGACGCGACTTACATACTAAGAACAAACATTTTATTTACAAAAATAATAAAATAGAACAAAACTTCTAGCGATAAACAGCTATGTTTAAACCTTCCAAGCGAGCGCTTGTTAGTTGGGCCATGGACTGGGAATATTTGACCTTATAGGGACATATTACATACTTCTTTGACAAAATCTTTTTATTATTTGACATTATAATACCTACAGTGCTAATTTCAACTAATTATCAGTGGTTGTAATAACAATCATATCTGATAGATTGCCGCCCATTGTGTCACGCATTGTAAAGTTTCTATATTTATATCTGTAATTTATATGCTGTACATAATAAAGAGTATTCTATTCTATAGATTCTTTTGTATTTTGTGAATATGAGAACGTTGTAGGCCTAATAGACTGTAATCTCTCCGGTCGTTTCGGATTAAAATCCTATCCGACTATGACAGTGAGGGAAGAGAGAGTGCACCTGCGTCTGCGCACACACGCCTGCACTATAATATCTCCCACGCCGAAGGCTGGTCTCCGCTGAGATGGGTCGCCATGGCCGAAATTCGGTCTGGATGACTTTAGGTACGTACCATCTTTCCTACGAATATATCCTATTCCAATTCTTTGACAGACTTCATATGAAACTTTTTACCCATATTCTCAGTTTTCAAGGTTTGCAGAGAAAGAAAAAGATAATTTACAACAATAAGGGCGAAGCTAAAAGATAATTCTTCATAGTGATCGTAGCAATATTTCCTGAGGTATTCTATAAGCCTATATCAAGTAATATACGGTCATCTATATTTATAAAATTCAAAGTCCTGACTGACCGATATACCAACGCACAGCCTAAACCGCTGGCCCTAGAGACATGAAATTTGGAGGGTGTGTTCTTTGTAAAGAGTAAGAATCCATTAAGAAAGGGTTTTTCGAAATTCCACCCCTAAGAGGGTGCATGGGGGGAAGGTAGAAGGTATTATTATTATTATATAGGACGAAGTCGCGGGCAGAAGATAGTATAGTATATGATATACATGATGACCGTATTACCCAGAAGCCGGGTTGTGGAGGTCAGATAGGCAGTCGCTCCACGTGAAATAATGGTAATCAGCTGCATCTGGTTAGACTGGAAGCCAACCCCAACATAGTTGGGAAAAGGCTAGGCAGCTTGTCGAAATGGGAGGACCTAATTTCTACCTAAGTCATGGCCTAAGGCCTGTTTTTCAAATGCATATTCCCCAGTCTATGACTCAACCTTGCATCCATGCCTACCGCAGAGCAAAAACGTTACATTGGTAAAACAAGAAAAAAAATCAAAACGAACTTAACTAAAAAAAACATATTATGAAAAACATTGAAATAGTTTTTGTAGACTTAAAATGTCACGTTACACGTTTCCAGTGTCAAGTAGAGACTTTCATATCTACTGTCACGCCATTTTGTTTTTATTTTTTCAAAATGGCCGCCATTTTGAAAAACATGGCGGATAAGTTGTTTGCATGTTTCGAGCAAAATGTTTTTTTGTAAAATTACTAAGTAGGTACTGGAAACTTGTAAACAATCTTCAATACGTATTAAATTGAATTGTTTATTGCTTAAATACATTTAAATGTTTTTCATAATACGTTCGACTTAAAAATAATATAATAATAAAAACTAAATCTATATAATTTATTAATAAAAAATAAGAATATGTAACATTATTGAAGCTCGCAATTTTCATTCTAATTTAAGGAGGATTCACACTGTATCGCGAGAAAACGTTTTTTGTATATTTGTCTATTATATTTAGGCTAACTTCAATTCTTCTAACATACATCAGTTTCACGCATTTTTGAAGTGAAAACTTCTTAAAGCCGTGAACCGTCATGCTCGAGTCGGTGACGCTGAATCGGGTGTACACGACTACAGTCGGTCGGTGACGCTGAATCGCGCTTCAGTCGTATTTAAGTTTTCACGTCTATGGTGTGGCCAGAAGCTCACACCCTCTTTAAACTAACATAACAATAGTTCTATTTACAGGGTGGCCAGGGACATGGATGCGCAACCAGTTTTTCGTCGTCCATAAAAAACCGAATCCATGTTAACATGTTCTGTGTCGATGAAACTGCCGCCACCCCTATAAAACGCAACGATTTTATCCGATACGGTGTGAAACGTCCTTATAAAAAGCCTACAATCGTAAGGGTCCTTATAGACGTTATGGTTAACGAAAAATAAAACATTGAAATAATATATGATTATATACTTAACAACAAAAAAACTTCTTTAAGAAATACCGCTCCGCGGTCTTAGTCAGAGCTAGAGCCCATTTTATTGTTATGAAGTAAATGATTTTTATATTGAGTGTGTTCTAATTTTACAAAATTAAGAGATTATATTTTTAATACCAATAAAAGATTGGTAGGTAACTAGTATTATCAAGGCATGTTATCGTAGTACCCGGTAACTGGGTTGTGGAGGTCAGATAGGCCGTGACTCCATGTAAAATACTGATATTCAAGATGTTTGTTTGTTACGCGTTCACGCTAAAACGGCTGAACGGATTTGGATGAAATTTGGCAAATGGGTACCATGATCTGGATTAGGACATTTTGTATCCCGATATTTCCGCGGGATCAAGCGGGCTCAGCAAGATTCATATCATCATCATCATCATTTCACCCGAAAGACGTCCACTGCTGGACATAGGCCTCCCCCGAGCACCTCCACTTCGACCGGTTTTGTGCTTCTCGCATCCAACGAGGTTTAGAATAACAAGTTTCATATAAAAACACTCAATATAAAAATTATTACCAAAACATAAATAAAACGTTCACTAGCGCTTTGCCTTTAATTCATGCTCTTAATCCGACTCCATATGACTAACTTCTGAAGCCACATTTTTTGGTCAACATCCGTGTGATCTCAACAACAATGTTCAGCATTTTTTTATCGAACTCCTGAATTAATATTGTGAACTCACGAATAGACCTCTGCTATAGAGAAACCTGAGCGTAGCAAGAACTAATTTCCCGCTCCTGCTCCGCTTTCAACATAACGTATCCTTATAGCAGCCTCAGAATAAAGCGATTTCCATTACTAATGTATCTAATTCTTGACTAAATCTGGCTAAATTTGAACTTTATATCTTCGAGCCATTTAGACTGGAAGACTTTCATTTCATTTAAGCGCTTCAGGAAGCCTATTTTATTTTCTTAATTATTCTTTTCTGGACTATGGTTTGTTTAGTTGTTTTACTGATTTTTTTCCGATGGTGTAGATAATGATTGCTGACCTCATAAAACCATCTCAGACGCTAATCTGCATGGTCCTCACATGATCCGTAATTTTAACACGTTCCCTGTGCGTGCACCACATGTGGGTCACTGTGAGGTCACTCTGACACGTGCGTGCACCACATTTGGGTCACGACTCCATACAAATTTGAAGCCTTTTTATAGTTTACACGTGTGATTTATTTTAATTTTTTTGCATACACGTGTGAACAATAAACTATAAAAAAGAACGTGTTTGCACGTGAGGGGCTCCTCTCACATTTAGTAGCTGCACTGTTAACGTGTTAAGAACGTTCACAATCTGATCTCAGTCTCAATCTGTCAAAAATACATCTAATTTCCGTAGATTTTTGACATTGATTGTCGCCGAGATGAGATTGAGACTTGATTTTGAACGTTTTAAATTCCAGGATTTGTCCTTCTGGTCAAGACAATGTCTGGACTTTAAAAAGAGACTGTGGCCTCTTGAGTTCGTAATGACATTATGCCTGTATTCATCAATATCATTATTTACGTTAAAGAAACATTTAAAAAATCAGTAAAATAACTGATATTAATCGCTTGTTTTTATAATCTATTTGGTGTACGACGTTTTAAAGCAGCATTTTATTATTACGTACGTAAATTAAGTCCAGTATGCCGTGTTTTACGTTTTCATTTTGTTTATATTAAGGACAAATGGACGCACCATACGTATTATTATTGTAGTAATAAGATCCGGAATGGCCTAACTGGGAATATGTCGGACATGTCTGGCTAGCCTCGGACAGGACTGAAGCCCTAAAACATCGCCGAGTACTGGTATTGAGCTGCATCCTGTTAAACTGGGAACCAACCTCAACATGGTTGGAAAAAGGCTAACCAGATGATGACTAAAGATGGTTTTCACTGACGGTTACATGATTTTCACCAATAAGCTTATAGATAAAAGTGGAGGCAACACTCTAAATACCTAAGTGAAGACGACTTTCATGTGGTCGGACACTCTCTTTATAAAAACACACATAAGAACGAGACAGTGATATCTGTTTTCTTTGTCATATTAATTATGTATTTAGTGAGAGCAGTGGTGGCCCAGTGCTAAAGGCCGCGACTTACGAGTTGTAGGTCGTAGGTTCGAACCCAGACAGGCGCTTTACTTTGTGTAAATTATTTCATCACCACTGCTCTCAAAAACGGTGAAGGAAAACATCGTGAGGAAACCGGCATGTCCTAGAACCAAAAATTCGAAGACATGTGACATCTACCAACCCGCACTGGGCCCGCGTGGTGGATAACGGCCCACTCCCTCTCACAGAGAGGAGGCCAGTCCCAGCAGTGGGAACATTATAGGCTGATTATGTTATGTTAAGTAGAAAGAGAGTGTTCAAGCCACAGTAATCTTCAATTAGGTATTTAGAGTGTTGCCTCCACTTTTATCTATAAACTTCTTGGTTTTCATTGACCACTGTTAGTGAAAACAAAAAAAAAACTGTCACTGCATAGTTATCACTGACAGTTTACATGGGCCGCTTTCCGAATTAAGACAATAGCGCTCACAGCGCTCATATCGATAATTTCCGTTCTGATTTAGATATCACGATTATGACAGCTGAGAGCTGAGAGCAATTCGGAACGCTCGTGAACGCGATCACAGTGCTTACTCAATGTCAAAACGATATTACAGCAGTATTTCTTTGTATAAACACCAAATTTCTTCTTTTTCTTTATTTAGGTGGCAACTGTCAGCCAGAAGCACAATTTCGAAAATGCCCACGTTCGTTTAAAGATAAAAAGATAAATCCGGAAAATAGATAGATAGATAATAGATAGATAGATAATAGATAGATCCGGAAAAGAACCGGAGTTACCGACATAGCTTGCAGAGTAAGCAAACTGAAGTGGCAGTGGGCTGACCATGTCTGTCGAAGGACTGATGGCCGGTGGAGCAGACGCGTCCTGGAGTGGAGACCGCGTATCGGCAAGCGTAGTGTGGGACGCCCCCCAGCTAGATGGACGGACGACCTAAAGAAGGTGGCTGGGGTAGACTGGATGCGAAAGGCGGAGGACAGGGTGCTGTGGCGCAGTCTGGGAGAGGCCTATGTCCAGCAGTGGACTGCGATAGGCTGAGTTGATTGATTGATTGTTTAAAGATATGATGCATCTCAAAACAAAACACACACACTCGCATTTTAGACAGCGCTGACGGTGATATTATTAGAAGGCATGGTCGGCGTTATCGCAAGATGGCGCATGTCATGACGTCATCTATGACGGTTCACGGGACAACGTTATCGCGCTCACGCTAATTCGGTACGGGTTTAAGCACGCTCAAATCGATTGCATTCCTAACTCGGAACGCACCCTTGGTTTGCATTGACAGTTACTAGTTTTCACTGACAGTTGGTAACTGAAGTGTCAAAATGGTGCTCGCACATTCCTTTTACTTATTCCAATGTACCTACCCCAAAATTCAGAACCTAACCATAAATACTTGTAAAATTATTTTAATTCACAATAATCGGTATCGACCGTAATCAATTGTTGTCGAATCGAAATTGTTCGTCGTTAAAATATCTGTATTTTACTTTCATTATCGAAACGTTCTGTATTAGGGGGTAGTCAAGGGCAAAATCATGAGGTAAGAGGCGGGCGGGGGGGCATAAAAGTTATATTCTTAGTTCGATGGCACATCAAGCTACCCGAAACTGTCAAATTTTCCCAATCAACTTTGAACCTTATGCTTTAGCAATAAAGTTGAAAATCTCTTAAAGAAATTTGACAGATTTGTAGTAGCTTGATGTGCTAGCGTCTGTACAGTCCGTTCAGTTATTTTAGCTCTGATTTTACACAGCGATCTTTATTCTCATTCTAATAAGGTTGTTCAGTGGCGGATTTACACATTTGCCGCGAGTAGGCTATTCAAATTTTGCCGCCCCTACCGACCTCTACAACAATGTCCCATGTCTTTCGTATACTGCTTCGCCTTTTCTTCAAAATACTTAAAATGTTCTCGTTCATCAGCTACGAAAAACTTGAAATGAGATACGTAAAGATCGGCAATTGACAACATATTTTCATATTTTTAACCTGCATGTATTATTACGTTATATAAAAGTAAATTCAAATCTAGGGCACCCATATTTTTTCGTTTTTCGAAATTATGTACTTTTCATTCATAATTTTAACTTTGAAATTCGGTGTATTCTAAAAAGACGTAAGTGCCAGATGACGGTAGAATGGCGATATTACCTTTGCTTTATTGTGACCCGTCAAAAAAACTGTTAGATGTCACTTGTCTCAGTCGTTGTTTTGGTTCCGTCATTGGCGTATATTTTTCATTGGGATCCATTTTATTGGCGAAATATCAATCAAAAATTGATAATATTAACAGTAAGCAGCGTGTCGAGTTGATAGGAAAAAATATTGTTGAATTCAATTCAGTTTTTTAGTTGTTTTCTAGTTACACTTCTTAGGTGACATTGACATGTTTTGTTTGATGTAATGTTTTCAATCAAAGACATTGGAATGCGCAAAGGTAACTACCTCATTCCGCCGTTTATGTGACGTCATCACATGTTTTTTGATTTTTATTTTTTTTCTCAGAAATTTAGAAATAAAAAAATAAAATAAAAATATATTTGAACTCAGGATACGAAAATAAAGAAATAGTATTTTTGTTTTAAGGTCGTGTCAGGTTTGAAATGTTGTCAATTGTGATATAAAATCTACGGTAGAAGCCTGAATTTGAGCATTCACTGTGTTTACTCTTTCAAAAACAACATGGTAGGTATATAAATATTAATCTTTTTAATTTCAGTAAGACATTTAAAAAAAAAATGTTAGCCCCAAATTCGCCGCCCCTAAAATCTGCCGCCCTAGGCTCCAGCCTACTCAGCCTATTGGTAAATCCACCACTGAGGTTTTTATTGTGTTGTTGCCACTGACAGGTCCTTCAAAATCATTATGATATTTATTCTCGTTACAATAAGATTGTTATTAGGTTGCTGCTGTCAAAAATAAAATAACTATGAAAGGACTATTGGTAGAAGGTATAAGTTAAATAGAAAGAGAAATGACATGTCGTTTAGAAACGAAACTACGCATGTGCGCGTCGTACGTCACCCAAACAGAGACATTTGACCGCGTTCGGGGAGATTTCCTTCTTTATTGAGCTAAAGAAGGATATAAAAGTAGAACTACGCATATTTTATATTCCAAAACTGAAGTTTAGCAATTTTTTCTGCTACGGTAATATTTTTTTTTTTTTTGGGTTCCATACCTAAAAGATGCCAACGGGACCCTACCACTAAGCCTCCGCTATACCGTCTGTCTGCCAGCGGGCTTTATCTCATGAACCGTAATAGGTAGACAGCTGATTTTTTTCTTGTCTGTCAGCAGGCTATATCTCTTGAACTATAATAGGTACAGTTGAAATCTTCACAGAGTGTGCCGCTATAATAAAACAAAGGTAGTTTTCATACAAGAAACCTGTTTTTCTCAGCGTTTTTTGCCTTTTAGTACGGAACCGTTCGTGCGCAAGTCCGACTTGGCCGCTTTTTCTGTAGTATGAAAGATAAAGTGGACGTATCATACGCCTAGGGGCTACGTAATTTTCGCTCCTATACGAAGTAAAGACGCCAGCACATAAAGCTACCCCAATCTGACAAATTTATTTGATAGATTTTCAACTTTACTACAAAGCAATAAGGTTCATATTCAATTGGGAAAATTTGACAGATTGGGGTAGCTGGCCTCTGTACAATCATCTCTATGATACAGAAGAGCATAGAAGCGAAAGAAAGCGTATCATACGCCCTGGCGTCGTAGACTACGCATTCAGAGCGATAATTTCCTTGCTACACGAAGTCTAATTTGTAAGTTATAAAATCGAAACTGTAAACCAATCGCGCATTAAAAAAAAACGTTTGAGGACTCATTTTTATACAAAGTATAGCATCTATTTGTAAGGTATAAACGGGTTACAAGCGCAATAGGAATGATAATCAATATTAGAAATGTTCGAACAAGCAATGTAATTTCACGGAAGGCATAATAACCCGCGATAAAAACGAAAGAAATCGGTAAAAATCAATGGAAACTTGGTTTAAAATTTTTAGTGTGGATTATTCCTGTCCTTGCCGCGCGGTACGGACAATGTATGGCGCTCTAGTATGAAGTTACAAAGTCGTGACGTCACTTTTATGATAGTGACGTCTTTGTCTAACAATTATTTTAAAACGTTTATAACTTGGCAATTAAGCTTTTAGACTTTTTGTAGTATTGTTATTGCAAACAATTTTTTTTTTATATAAATAATTTAAAAAATTGTCATCATCCCTATTATGCGTACATTTCACCCCAAAACTTCCCGAATGCTAAAAATCAGCATTTTTTTACACATTCGAGAAGTTTAGCTTCAATACTTATAATAGTTTCTATGCTAAAGGTTACTATGACTAAAATCCTGTGTGACAACAGCGTGCAGAGCGCGCGGCGCGTCGCCCGCTAGGCGTGCGGACGTCAACGTCTCCAGGAGCGGTCCTCGTCCGCGTCGTCCTCCTCCTCTTCGTCGAAACGTAGGAGAGTGTCCTCTGGCAGTTCTGCTGGCGTCTGCGGGGAGATGGACAATTTTATGTTAGGTTTTGAAATCATTATCATCATCTATATTAGAGCCAGGAATTTGAGATAATTTTCAAGTTATGGAACAACAAACCGAATGTTATACTTAACAACGTTCAAATTCCATTGCAACCAAAAACTTTTTAGGACCTTTTTGTTACAAATGGTCACTCAAAAATCAACTTAGAATACATTGCAATAAAGTAGATAACTGATTAATTAGCGATGGAATGTAATTATCTGAGATTATGAACACTGCTTTACCTAGCCTTTTCCCAACTATGTTGGGCTCGGCTTCCAGTTTAACCGGATGCTGTTTACATGGAGCGACTGCCTATCTGACCTCCACAACACAGGTACTGGGTAATACTATAAGCCCTCGGTATGACTGGTTGTCAGACTTTTGGATTTGTGTCGCCAGATAACGACTGTCAAAGATCCACGAATGACAGCCTGGATCAACGGCTTAATGTACTTTCCGAGGCACGGAGGGATCTTGGTATCTAAATACGGTCACCCATCCACGGACCAACCGCGGGAAGCGTAGCTTAACCTGATCGATCGACATTTTAGGTTTTGAGTATGGAGAGACTAAGACAGGGAATCAAATAAAAAGTTACTTAAAAAAAAAATTACGAATTAGTTTTGAATAATACATGGATGAATGTATAGTTAACTAGCTTTTGATTCGCGGCTTCGCCCACGTGGATGTCGCAAATTACCGCAAGGGATCGTCTACTTACTGGGATAAAAAGTAGTAAGTAAGTTATAACATTTATAACTTGTTTTCGTAAAAAATACTTAAAAAAAGTTGAACACTTTTTCGGAAAAATACGTTAAAAAGAGTTTGTAGTGGTATCTACAACGCCACATGCGAACAACGCGTCATACTGACGTCACGCAAATCCTGCATCTCGCAAGCAGAGTTTACCGCGCAACTAGCATAGATACAACAGCCCGACATGAATCATCGGGCAGTTGCCCGCCATACACAACACCCGTCTGGTCGGAGGATCCTCCCATTTCTATAGAGTATGAGTGAATTTTAGACCCTGTTCCTCATACCCTCTATAAGTTTGCAACTTTTTCGGAAGAATACGTTAAAAAAGTTGGAACTTTGACCTTCAATATCTCCGTAACAGAAGATTTCCAGGTATGGTCCAGTACAGAACAAGTGACTCACGGTTTTCTTTAAACGTCTATACCTAGATAACGCAAGTATCACGAACTGTATGAAAACTAACCGTACCACTTTTTGACTACCTACTATGACGTCACAAGCTCGCGCTCTCTCGCTCACGCTCACCCAGCCAGCAGTACGCAGGACTGAGCGCGAAAGTGGCGGCTTATGATTTTCAATCGTAAACTGGTTCGATTTTTGGCACGCGAAGTAGGTGCTCTTGCGTTATCCAGGTGTATCGTGGTCTAAGATACCCGTTATAAAAAGTGATATATATTTACCATAGTAACCTCGTCCTTTTCTTCCCGTATGTCACCGTTGCGCACGGGCCGAGCTTCGGGCGCGGGGCGGGGAGCGTTGTTCGCACTCGCGTTCGTATTCGCCGTCCACGTAATCTGTGAACATATAGAAGTCGTTTATTAATTTGAATTAAACAATAACAATTAAGAGCTTATACTACCTCAAATGGCTTAGCGTGATCCTCCGTTATGTCGAAAATACTGCACCATTAATTTTGAAATAAATATATGGTAAGGTTGAGGATTAATGCTAAGTCTTATGTTAGACGAAAACACGATTCCATAAAATTTTCTCGATAGAAAATAAATCCAAAGTTACCTATAACCCGAACAATAAACCGCTGGTATTCAAAAAATACTTCAAATTAGATCATGAAACTTTGCATACTAACTGAACTTACTTTAAAGCAGGTCTTATGTTATTTACTTTTTTATAATTACCATTATTTTCACTGTAAAAAGCAAATACCTAAACTATTGGCGCTGCCTGCCGCCCAGCACCGCGCTCTGTCTCGCTCTCACTCAGTCAGCGAGCAGTATCGTATGAGCGAGATAGAGAGTGAATTTTAGCTGAGGTAGTATAGGCTCTTAATATTCGAGCCGTAGGACCTTTTTCCGTTTGAGCATTTAAACAACATTAAACTTAATTTCTGATAATTTGGTTTGGTTCGTTTGTGTTGAATTGTTGATACCATCGTTTATTTTGTTATTTATACAGACTGATAACAACTTGTAATAACCGCTGTACTGTTTAACTTGATAACTTAATCGCTTTTATCTACACCCATGCTATAAATCCTCTATAAAAGTTTCTGAAAAAGTTATGTTATTACCAACATTAAAACAACCAGTGTCATAGTAACCATAATATCATCCAAACGAGTGTTATAATGTTGTACTAAAGTTCATTATGCAACTCCTTTTCAAAAAAAGAACTACCACTTCTTCTTCTCTACCACAGCGCAGTAATTTAAAAAAAAGAACTTATAGGTTATTCGAGTTCACGTCGTATCCCGCCGGCCGCCATTTTTGTTCGATATTAGTATTGCAAAAACATTGTTTCAGAACCTTTTATAGAGGATTCATATCATGGGTGTAGATAAAGTCTTGTATACAACTGTACAGACGCCAGCACATCAAGCTACTACAATCTGTCAAATTTCTTTAATAGATTTTCAACTTTATCGCTAAAGCATAAGGTTCAAAGTTGATTGGGAAAATTGGAAAGTTTCGGGTAGCTTGATGTGCTGGCGTCTGTACATAATTAGGTATTAAAACACTCATGTGATACTATTATCAATATTTACATTTATTATAAAAACCCACATTCGTGTTTTAATACCCCATATTATACAACTGTTGCATAAATAACTATTATGTAACGTGTGCTCTGTTATAAGCAGTGATCGGAATAGGCTGAGTATATTTACCTAAAGTTTAAAGAACAGAGACGAAAATCGGAGACTTCCTTATGACTAATTTTTTTTTTTAATATCTTATTTTATCATTAAGATTATAAATGCTTTAATCAATCGTAATCAATGTTTTGAGAAATAAAATATCTAATATTAAAAATATATATTTTGAAAAGAGTCTTTAATATATTCATGTTATATTGAAATGTTCAACCAAAATAAAAATTTTAAAAAAATTTGTCCTAAGGAAGTCTCCGATTTCCGTCTCTGTTCTTTAAACTTTAGGTAAATATACTCAGTCTATTCCGATCACTGGTTATAAGTAACTCACCGATAGCGTCCTGTCGTTATAATGCTTGCCGTTAGCGGCTGCGTGTTCCGCGTGCAGTCTACACTTGTACTGCAGGACTAGCTGCGGTACAGACAGTTCCACTTCTTTGCTAATTACTTCACCGTATTGCTGGAAAAAAAGAATATTGTTATTTTATAGCACAATCAGTATATAATGTTCCCAGGCATCGTCTCTTCGAGAGGGAGTGGGCTGTAATCACCACGCGGGCCCAGTGCTGATTGGTAGATGGTCACATGTCTTCGAATTTTTGGTTCTAGGACATGCCGGTTTCCTCATGATGTTTTCCTTCACCGTTTCGAGAGCAGTGGTGATGAAATTATTTAAATTCCCTGTTTTTATTATTCTAGCATATGGCACTTGTAGGTTGCAGCTGACAATCAGCGTCAGGGACCTTGTGTTGTCATCCGATATTATTGCTGAGGCCGTTTTGGCATTAAAAGCATTGTTTTTTGTTATTTATAGTTTTAATTTGAGGAAAGTAATTTATTTTTTTGCTGTAATGCCAATAAATGCATTTTTTTTCTTTCTATATAAATTCTAGGGGTGTGCGTGTGTCCAGACACTAGGTATCAAAAAAAAAATTATAGTAATTCAAAGTCCTGACTGACTGATATATCAACGCACAGCCTAAACCGCTGGTTCTAGAGACATGAAATTTTGAGGGTGTGTTCTTTTTAAAGAGTAGCTTTCCACTAAGAAAGGGTTTTTCGAAATTTCACTCCTAAGGGGGTGAATGGGGGGAGGGTGAAATTTCTCACGAGGATTAAGTCGCGGGCAGAAGCTAGTAATCACATTAATCACATCACATTACACTAATATTATAAAGACGAAAGTTTGTGAGTGTGCTTGTGTGTGTGTTTATATGTTTGTTACTTCTTCACGCTCAAACGGCTGGACCAATTTCGATAAAAAATTGTATGGAGGTAGCTGACACCCTGGATTAACATATACGCTACTTTTTATCCCGATATTCCCACGGGATCGACATTTACGCGGGAAACCACGGGGCGCAGCTAGTACAATACAACTCACCGAGAAGTGCGCGAGCAGTGCGTCCAGCTCGTCCGCCTCGAACCCGGAGATGAGCAGCGCGCGCGGCCGGTGGTCTACCGACTGGTTCACGCTGAACATGTTCGTTGTGATGCCGCCGCGGGTGAAGCGCGTCGGGGTGTTGAATCTGCCTCCCCTGTGGATATGAGAGAGCCGAGTAAAATGACTGTTTCATATGGTTTTTTTTTTAATTGTTAAAATGGGAACAAAGGTTTCTGAATGCCTTCAGCATAGCTATTCACATCCGTTCGATACGCTTCCTTGCCGTGACGCATATTTTCCCCTAATTTTTTCTTTTTTGTGTTTGTCTTCTTTCTCTGTGTCATGTTTACATCTAATAATTGTATTTTCTTTTATTCTTATTAATATCAAACTATTTTATTTCACATAAACCTACATGGGCACTTATGAAACGTCAGAAGCTAGGTGCACGGTTCAATATCACGATTAAAGGTCATAGCACACATATCAACTCGGAAAAGGATCGTCACCGTATCAACTCGAACCATTCAGTATTCTTTGTATGAAACTCCCTACTGCAACGCACACTATCGGAATCGTAACGTAATCGCCTCGCCCCGGGACAAGCTCACGAACCGCGGTGCGGTGCGTGGTCAACTTGCAGTTCCCGGGCTTACGTCTCTCCGTACCCGAGCTTACGTCTCTTCGTCCACCCTTGCCCCTCTCACTCCTCCCGCGACCTGAATGCAGCATCATCAACCAGCGGTCAGCGAGTCGTAAGCGCGGCGTCGCCTAGCCGTAGCCGAGTCGACGTATCGGAGCTGCTGATCTGCTTTGGTTACGTGCTTACGTTAGGTTGACGCCTGTTTGACGGCGAGGCGAAAGGTGATACGGTGACGATCCCTTTCCGAGTTGATATGTGTGCTATGACCTTAATACATTTTGCATTTAGGATTCCTGATAAAGCATTTGACCCACAAAGCCATGTGTGTCGTTTAGTTTCGAGCCGGGAATCAAACCCGACCGTAGCAGACAAACACAACATAAAGCATAAAAAACTTTCTTAAATAAAATATCTAGTATCTCACCTAATTTTCCTCTTCACAATACGATAGCTTGAAAAGTTAACAACATAATATTAACAATGATATTTAACCACAAGGTTTAAGCAATAGGTTTTTTTTTTATAAAGTATGGCGATTAGGTTGTCACAATAATTGTAACCACGTATTCTAAATCACGTATTTTAAACATACACAGTTAACCTTTTGAACGCCATTGTCACATATGTATATGTGACAAACGAAATCTTACCCTGAACGCCAACGTCACAAATATATGACAAAATACACGTCGCACGGGTCGCACTCTATTATGAAATAAGCAATTTAATCATTACTTTTGTGTGTTTTTATTTATATAATTTAAAAGTTTAAGCTTTCGTCTATATTGTATTGCATGAAACTAATATAAATAAACCACCAATATCGAGAAAGAACAATGGGTAAAGTTGTATGGGCCCCGTACCCAAAAAAAAAGATGACTGTAGCATTATGAGCTATATCGGTATTCGTTGCCCTCATGGAGTAGTTTAATTAATCCTAAGACAGCATGTCTGAATTCACTTGGAGAAAAAAGATATTTATGGAAGTTAAATTGGTTTTGAGAAGACGGTACCTACCCAGAGACATGGTTAATTGTAGCATTATGAACTATGTCGGAATTGGTTGACCTCATGGAGTAGTTTAATTAATCCTAAGACAGCATGTCTGAATTCACTTGGAGAAAAAAGATATTTAAGGAAGTTTGTTTTAATAAAATAATAGGAAAGTTCATTATCTTTATTCATTATTGTAATTACCATACTTATATTGGTTCTTATTCAATACTAGCTGACCCGCGCGAACTTCGTACCGCCTTTAATTAATTTTTTTTTTTTGTTTTTTTCTCATGTTTTAATAGCTATTCTGCTATTCGGGGCAGAGATTATGAGCTATGTCGGTATTCGTTGCCCTCATGGAGTAGTTTAATTAATCCTTAGTCAGCATGTCTGCTGGCAACCGACAATTCAGCATAAAATGAGATACAAAAAAGAAATAAAAACACAATACAAGTTCTAAATCAATTTTAATTCATTTTTAATCAAGTTCTGTTAATTTTCTAAATCGCTGGAGCCTTATTGAACACGTTCCGTGATCCATTGTAGAATAATCCACACGCTAACAACATTGTCGAAATAATAGAAGACAGAATTAACGTTTCCAACAGGTTTGGTGACTAATATGTTGTGGACTGTAATATCAACCGCCAAAGGGTACGTTTCACAGCGATGGAAGAAAGCGATGTACCATTTCCTAGCCTCAACGAGGAGGAATTTATCTTGTTTAGTTTAGGCACATACCAATTAAAACTCGCAAAATCATACGTGTCAGAGCATTTGCGAAGAGGCATGTAGGTTAGGTACCCTATAGAGGTATGCGTAGAACCAAGTCCTAATATGAGATATGGCGCAAGTGATTAATAATAATAATAATAATCTTTTTATTGATGCATATGAGACAACCATACAGAGTAACTTAATATTAAACCCAGTGTACACAAATATAGTTTAAAGTTATTTTGACAAGAAAGACAGGTCAACAGTTTGAGAATGTGAAATAGTAGAGATTTAGTAGAGATTTGGTTGTCTTTGGACTGATTCGCCCTATCCCCTCGTACTAGTATAAAACTGTATCACGAGCGGATAGTCTTCCTCAACCTTAGATCAACAGATTCTCTCAAGGTTCCAGTTACAAGTCACATAGTTAAGCAGATTGATTACATACCGTATAGGCAGTAAGTAATAGTACAGTTATATTAATTAAGTTACATGATTGGAATTGTCTGTTGTTTTGTGTTTGGGTATGGGTGTAGATATATGTATATGTGTATATGTTTTAAGTATGTTTCTGTATGTGTACAGTTGTGTGCTTCACTATTTATGTACCTTGTTTACACCAATTTTCTTAGTAGATTTTCAGTGCTGTTGTAGTCTAGTGTTTTCAAATATTCATCCACCGTTTTTTTGCATGTTTGGCCATCAAGATTCTTTAGTGGTAGGTCTTTACTGACTTTGTTGTAAAGGCTAGGACCTAGATAATTGTGAAATTTTTGTGCAAAAGATGTACTATATTTGGGTATGTTATAAACTATATCTAATCGTCGCCTTTTTCCAAAGTGCGGTTTTACTTTATGTTGTGCCATGATCTCTAGTTTGACAAATAATTTTCGTACCGTGAGGACATCCAATTCTGAGTAAAGTAGGTGTGTCGGATAAGTGTACCTTTTGCGAGCAATAACTTTAAGTACCATGCGTTGGGCTCTTTCGACAAACAACATGGTAGTTTTTGAAGTTCCTCCCCATACATTTAAGCCGTATATCAGTATAGACTGACATAGTGCTAAATATATTTTTATTAGAAGCTTAATATCACATGTATTTCTAATAGTTTTAAAAATATAAATTAACTTTCTTGCGCGATTACTTACTTTCATGACGTGTTCTTTCCAGTTTAAGTTTTGGTCTACTATCACACCGAGATATCTTATGGAATTAGTTCTGGTGATTGGGTTACAATGACAGGTACTTGGATTGTTGCAATTGTGAGTTTGTATAATTATTGAGTTAGGAGAAGGTTGGGTTCTGCCGTTAATTGAGAATGTAATAAATTTAGTTTTGTCAAGATTAAGTGTTAACAAATGATTGTCCAGCCATGAGGTTACTAAAGCAAAACCTTCATTTGCTGCTTCGGTTACCTCTTTCCACGTGTTGGAACTGAACAATAATACTGTGTCATCTGCAAATGTTATTATTTGGCCATTTTTTAAAAGCAAATTGCAGAGGTCATTAATATATATTAAAAACAGCGTAGGACCCATTACACTGCCTTGAGGTACTCCGAAGGTAACGTTTTCCTCGTGGCTTACATTGTTATCAATTTTTATAACTTGTTTCCGGTTTGTCAAGTAATCTTGGAAAAGTTGGAGAGGTATTCCTCGAATTCCTAAGGCCTCGAGTTTGTTCAGGAGGATGGGTACAGAGACGGTGTCGAAGGCCTTTGCTAGGTCTAAGAATATGCCTAGAGACTTCTGTCCCCTATCCAGGTTTTCGACTACATACGAAGTTAGTTTGTGAAGAGCGTCGGCAGTTGATATTTTTTCTCTGAACCCATACTGATTACCTGAGAGAAGTTTATGAGTTTCTAGGTAGTATTTTAGCCTCTTATTTATTAGCTTTTCTAGAATTTTTGAAAAACTAGGAAGGAGAGAAATTGGTCTATAATTCGACACCAGCGTTTTATCACCTGCTTTATATATAGGAACAGTTACGGACTTTTTAAGCGCATCTGGAAAGACTCCTTTTGAGAAGCAAGCATTACATATGTGTGATAGCGGTGCAATAAGTGAATCCACTGCTCTCTTAATGAAAAACGTGGAGATACCGTCCCATCCCGAGGAATTCTTAGATTTTAAGTTAGCAATTATTTCCTTAATTTCAAATTGGTCTGTTGGGAGAAGCATAAAAGAGTTTAGGGGTCCACTATTCGGTTTTTGTCTAAACCGCTTGCTAAGATCTAACTCATTTGTGTGGGTCCTGGACAAGATAGAGTTTGCCAAATTACTACCGACATTGACAAAGTATCTATTTATGTTATTTAATGCATCTTGAGGTGTTGAGTTAGTGGAAAGAAGCTCTGTTGGCTTTTTTGGGTAGCTGTTTAAATTACACATTTCTTTCACCAATCCCCATTGTTTTTTTATATTATAACTAGACTTAGCGAATTCTGATTTAAAATATTTGTTTTTAAGGCTTTTTAGTAGATTATTACATGTATTTCGGTAGCGCTTGTAAGTTATAGTAAGAGTTGAGTTTTCTGGATCCTTTCTTAGTTTTTGGTGAAGTTGATCGCGATTTCTCATACATCTACACAGACCTGGTGTAATCCAAGGCTTAATGATTATTTGTCGCCTAGGCTGCTTGACGGTGTGTGTGTGATTCGATAGGACGTCTCTAATGGTATTCAGAAAGATGTTCGTCATTTCATTTGGGTCATTATTATGAAACCTTTCTTCCCAGTTAATCTGTGATAAGTCTCTAATAGCAGAATCGTAGTCGGTTTTTGTATGAAAGGGGTTTTTCTTGGGTCTATTTTTCATTTTCAAGGGCAGTGATATCATAACACTGAAGTGGTCAGTTAGGGTTGAATTACAAACTATAGTCAACGGTTTTAGCTTTGTTTTGACGAAACAGTGATCAAGACAATTTGATTCTCTAGTTGGCAGAGTGTGCGTGGTAAGAAGGCCGTTGGACGCAAGTAGATTTAGGTATTCTGTATATTTAGGGTTAAGCTGTTCAAGTTTAATATTAATATTTAAATCGCCCATTAGAACTATGTTTTTATAGTGGCTAATACTAGATAAGATTTTGTCTAACGACTTTAAAAAGGGATCTAGGTTTTTGAAGGCTGGGGGTCTGTACAATGATACAACAGCTAAATCGTTGTTGATTGTTGTCACAAGGCAATTTACTTCTTCACAATAATTTGGTTCATATACTTTCGCTTGTATGCTATCTTTTAGGTATAATACGATACCGTCATTTTGGTTAAGGTGGGATTTAGTACTGTGCGTAGTGTAATTTACCATTTCAGGTATGACCGAATTTTCGGATAGCCAAGATTCTGTAAGCATAATAAGATCGTAATTGATGTCTAGTCTCTTGAGGAGAACAACAAGCCCTTCGTAGTTACGGTTTAGACTTCTGATATTTTGATTTAGTACTGAAAACGCTTTAGCACCCGTTTTAAAGGCAGCCTTGCAGTGTTCCGGTATGTCAATGGCTATAGCATTGCCGACACTGACGACATCGTCAATGTCATTTGCGATATCTTGTATATCAACCATATTCTTTGTAGGTATAAACAGAACTAGTAGCAATGGTATAGCAGAGACAGATTTCCAGAACATCAGAAGCTGCAAGATATGCTGTATTGAAGGCACACAGCGAAAAGCACGAAAGTGTTTTGTGATTTAGTAAAAATAATGTGTGAGTGTTGTGTTTCGATGTGAGGTGAGTGTGAGTAGTTGAACAATAAAAAGAACAATGACAGAAATACTTAATTACTAACAATATGAACATATAAGATAATTTTGATTGAATACAAAGCATGCAAAATCCAAGAATAAAAAACTCATGATAGTAATACAGGTTTGCAGGATGATAGGTGCCTAAATATTCAGCTAGTCATTTAGCTTGTTGTAGGAGATCTATGTCTGCTTCGTTTTTAACAAGAATCTGCTTTTCACCCTCACTTTTCCTTAGAAATACTTTGCCGAGAGAAGTCCAGCAGAACTTATAGCTATTCTCCTTGGCAAATTTTCTAGCAAGGTAGAATAGATGCTGGGCTTTTGGTGTTAGGCACTCGGACAGGAATACCGGCTTAGCGGGGCCCTCTAATTTTATATGCGAAGTGTTCAACTTATTTTCTTTATTAGTCTTATTAAAGTTCCGTGCACTTTTAATGAAATCGTGTTTAATATTCATGTTGGTAAAATCTACTATTATTGGTGATACGCCTTCCTTCCTGTTTAGCCGGAATAAGTCTTTAATTTCATGGCGTTGGATGGGTACACCGAGAACCTTGGCCGTTTCTGTGATAAGTTTGTGTAGGTCCTCCTTTGACTCTCCAACTGGTTTCGAAATATTTCTTATTTCCATTTTTGACAGACATGACATCCTTTCCAAGTTTTCAATTCGATCTTCAAGCTGAATAATATAGTTAAAATCAGAATTTCTCTCAGCTTCCAACTTCTCTGTTCTAATGAGAATATCATCATATTGCTTAGTTAGAGTGGTTAATTTTTCTTTTATTTCAGTGTTCTGTGAAATTATCTCCTTTATTGTGTTCTGCAGAGACTCTAACTTGCTGTCCATTTGAGCTGTATGAGACCTCAGCATATCACGGATCTCGTTCATAAAAGTAGAATAGTCATCATCACGTTTGCGTTTACGGGTAGTTATATATTCGTTTTCAGGAACAGCCGGGGTGGGGTTAGGTTTTTTCATGAGGTTCTGAGTATGAGTGCATGTGCTCGATTCGGCTTCTGACTCAGAGAGAGTGGGTGTCTCTGGAGGAGTTCGGTCAAGTGGCATTTTACACCTTTTTAGTAGGACTTAGTGCAACAAATCAACAATAAAAGCTGTTAATATAATGATAGCGACAAACAAGCAAAGCGCTGTTTTTTGCGTAAAAGTAAAAACAAAGACACAAAAACAATAACAATAAAATAAAAAAAAAATGAATAAAAAAATATACTAAAAAAAGCAAAAACAAAAACAGCAAAAACAAAAACAATTGCGCATCCTCAGTATCGAACCCACGACCCTTTACTCGTAAGTCCGAAGGAAGTCTTGACTTGCTACGATGCTTTAATTAATAGTATCAAAATTTGCCGATGTATTTCACGGGTGAGTGTCGATCCAATCGGGCGATGTTGGAGTTTGTGACCATATAAGGTAGCGTTTGGTGTCGCTGAGCGTAGTCTGACTCACCGCCAGCCGACGAATTGGAGCGAAGCAGCTTGGTGACTCACTGGTTGTTTACTTGCGACGACAATGACTCGCAAAAATTTCTGTGTTGCATTTGCAATTTATTTGCTCACTTTATTTATTGTGATGATAACAAACACATTTAAATAAGTTGTCACTGATTTTATGACAGACAGAAGTACTCAATTTGCTTAAATTTAGTAACATATTTTAATTGATACGGAGGAACTTTGTGCACGTCAACTACGTGTGCGCGCGGGTGGAGGAATCGATTGACTGTCGAGTAATTATTATTTAGTAAGATTATTGTAAAAATGGAAAATTATACCTGTGAGACCTGCTGGTGAAGTATGTTTAAATAGAAACATTTTCAAACGGTTGATTGATGTAGTTTATTTTTGTGCATACCCTGTCTAAAATCTCTGTGCACGCCACTGCATGATTGCGACCCTCGTGTGTGCCGGGAAGATAAACATATTAACAACGAGGTTGTTAAACGTGGAATGTGGACTCGGCGATCATTGTGCCGATAGTCGTGACAGCCTATGGCTTAATAGCCATAAACGTCGACTAGCACCTGAGGAGGCTCTCGTTGGGCAGCTGGATCAAGGACTTGATTCAGAAAGCGGAACTTCTCGACACGACCCACATTATTAGGAGGTTCTTCTCTCTGGAGCCCTGATTGCCGATAGCTTGGACCTGTTCCCGATACCGGTGGGCTACAACTTTTTTTATATTTTTAAATGTTTTTATGTTCTAATATTTTAAACATATAATTTGTATAAACATGTATAATTAAATAAAGGAGTTAAAATAATAATTAATGAGAATAAATAACGTTCTATTCTTTTATTTTATTCTATTTAATAAAACAATTTAACTTCCTTAATCTGTCGAGCTCCGCTAATGAGACACAATTGATTTTCTATTGTTTCGTCTCCAATTGGAGACGCGCGGTGCTTGACCGGTTAAATATCTTTTTTCTCCAAGTGAATTCAGACTTGCTGTCTTAGGATTAATTAAACTACTCCATGAGGTCAACAAATACCGACATAGTTCATAATGCTACAATTAACCTTGTCTCTGGGTACCGTCTTCTCAAAACCAATTTAACTTCCTTAAATATCTCTTTTCTCCAAGTGAATTCAGACATGCTGTCTTAGGATTAATTAAACTACTCCATGAGGTCAACAAATACCGACATAGTCCATAATGCTACAATTAACTTTGTCTCTGGGTACGGTCTTACTCGTTCTTCTTTGTTGTTTTAAGTGTGTGTATGTGTTGTTTTGTTAAAGTGGCCTGGCGTCAGGGGTACGGCGATACGTTTATTTATACTCTGGCGTTCAAAAGGTTAAAACTATTCATAACAATTAACATTCTAGCCGTAGTGCAGACGCCAGCACATCAAGTTACTACAATCTGTCAAATGTCTTTAATAGATTTTTAACTTTATCATTAAAGCATAAGGTTCAAAGTTGATTGGGAAAATTTGACAGTTTCGGGCAGCTTGTTGTGCTGGCGTTTGTACCTAATAAGAAAAACATAAAAATGAATTGCCGAAATGTGTGTATGCGCATAATATCCGAACGCCTGCACCAAATTGGATAATACTTTTTTTGTTGTGTTTGGCATTGTCAGGACAAGGTTTGTATGAAAGAAAATTTCGGAAATTCGTTTTTTTTTTTTATTTAATTTTTTTGTAAAATTGTTCATTTTATTGTTGTAACAGACTAATAACAACTTTTAATAACCGCTGTCCTGTTTAATGTGATAACGTAATCGCCACTCTGTATTAATATTGTATTTTATGTGTTTATATGGGCCTCGATGCCTGTAATAAATGGATAAATAAATAAATAACAGGGATGATGACAACTTTATTATTTTAAACTCAAAAAGTATTTGTTTGCAAATAGTGCTACCAATACTACAAAAGCTTAAAAAATTGCCAAGTTATAAACGTTTTAAAATAACTGCTAGACAAAGACGGCCATAGAAGTGACGTCACGACTATGTACAGTACCCGGCGATAAATATTGCACATCGATCTTTGGAAAGAAACAATCGGCTAATTTCGGCTTCGTAGTGCGTTATCTCTGTCGCACACTACCTATGTGACGTTAACTGACGTTTTGTCAGTCGTTATTCAAGTGCTTCAAGTGCGATAGAGTGCGGTCGCGTCCAGTTCAAAATATATATCTAGAGTTGTTAACACCCCCAAATTTAAATAATTTAAAGTTGTACTATGGCATCTTTAGGAAAAATAGGGGAACCGTTTTATTTTACCCCAACCTAAAGCAATCATTTATAGAAAAATTGGTGTATTTTATACAAAGAATAAAAAGAATTATCAAAAGAAGCAAATCATAATTGTTTTAACAGCTCCTAATAGATACCGGACTGTTTGTATTTCGTGCGACAGAGATAACGCTCTACGAAGCCGAAATTAGCCGATTGTCTCTTTCCAAAGATCGATGTGCAATATTTATCGCCAGGTACTGTAATTTCATACTAGCGCCATACATTATCAGTACCGCGCAATAAGGACAAGAAGGACGAGAATAATCCACTCTGAAACATCCATAACATGAAAACCAGCGCCGGAGCTCTGTCTTGCATAGGGTCGCAGCATTATGTTGAGCGATAGCCATTTTGCGTGGATGTGACGCATGTTTCCCTTACCTTCTATTTTTTTTTTTGTGTTTATGTTCTTTTTTGCGTCATGTTCATCGCAAATAAACGTATTTTCTTTCTTTCTTTCACTCAAAAAACTTTAAAGCGTGTATCTTCTCCATATTTCCATCGTCCTTACAGATTTTTTTCGATTATCCCATTATATTATGCCTTCTTAGAATACATTACACACATACACACATTTACATTACATTATTTGTTCGAACATTTCTAATATTAGTCATCATCCCTATTGCTCAAGGGGAATGCGCTAGAGTAGCCCGCGAAATTCAAATTTCCTTACGTTTTATGCAATCAGCAGGTCAGTGACAGGTTGTAAGTTAATTAAGGAAGATCATCATCATAATCTGTCTAGCCCTTTCCCAACTATGTTGGTGTGGGCTTCCAGTCTAACCGGATGCAGCTGAATACTAGTACTTTACATGGAGCGATTGCCTATCTGACCTCCACAGTTGAATCCTGCTCCAACAGTGAATTTATAATGCAATTATTTGTCTCGTAATAAATCCACCAGGCCCGGCCCGGCTGGACTGGGCCAGGCCGTATTTCAGCTATGGCGGCCAATCTCAACGGAGACTACCCTTCGGCGCGGGAGATATTATAGTGCAGGTATTTGTGCACAGACACAGGTTCTCTCTCATCCCTCACTCTCATTTTCCGATGGGACAGCAATCCGACACGACCGGAGAGAGATCAGGTGCAGGCAGGACCAACCAACGGCTTAACGTGCTTTCCGAGGCACGGGAGTATTAAACTGCCAACTACCAAACTCCGGGCTGTTACTATCTAATTACTATTTTCTAATTATCTCATTACCTTGCATGCGGCCTTCTCATCATATTATGCGAGGGAAACTGTATTGCCATATGCCGTCGAAGCTCCACGATCTTCTTCGTAAGGTCTGTGACGTCCTGGCCTTCCTGTTGACGACAAATTAAAAACAATTGAAATATAACATCACATAACACTACTGTGTTTAGTTTAGTTTGTGATCAAAGGAAAGAAAAGAAAGAAGAGAAACAGAAAGCCACCACCTATGAGAATACTGAGACTGTGGTAAGTTGTTAATTATAAATAATTTATTAATCAATCGATAGTTTATCAATCAAAGATTTATTGATCAATCAATAGTTTATCAATCAAAGATTTATTGATCAATCAATAATTTATGAATCAATCAACAGTTTATCAATCAATGCTTTTTGAATCAATCAATAATTTATCGATCAATGATTTGACTACCCGTAACGACTGTCAAAGATCTACGAATGACAGCCGGGACCAACGGCTAACGTGCTTTCCGAGACACGGAGGGGTCTCGGTATGTAAAGATGGTCACCTATCCACAGACCAACCGCGGCTAGCGTAGCTTAACCTGATCGATCGACCTGTGCGGCTGTTATTATTTAGCCACGGGCCTCTCCAAAAACTAAATATGTAAAGAACATTATTCCCACATACCTGCTGCTTAGTGAACAGATCCAGTTCAGCATCCAGGATCTCCTTCTGCGCCTCTTCTTTAGTCTTCGGTTTCTTTGCCTGCTAACAAACGTAATTGAAGCACAGTTAAAGCTATGTACAAGGCTTTGTGTATATGAAACATTTATAGAATGGTCGTAAGGTGTTCTTGCGTCGCGGCGGGTTCACGGATGAGTGCTAACGCTTGCTCGTGTTCCCGCCGTAAGCGGCAGAGGAGGACACCGTGGAGTTTTAGCGGGTTAGAGTCCTACATAACTGCAATATCTCCCCGTGGTAGTGCAGAATGGATGAGCATTTGTCCACGTTAAAAAAAAAAGGTGTTCTTGCGTCTCGTCCATGACAGATATACAGGATGGCAAGGACATTGATGCGCAACCTGTTACTAAGGATTCAATACATGATTCCGAGCTCTCAACGCTGAAATTTTTCGTCGGTTTACAAAAAAAAAAAAAAAAAACTTGCTGTTCCGTGCATTTTGACCGCTTCTTCTTCTTAGCGTGTCGATAGCAATCTAAATGTACTCGGCCCAGAATTCGGCCACTTGTTTGGCGTCATCACTAGCGTCCATCAGTTCCTGTAACGTGCAGCTGACAGGGCACGCAGGATACGATATTAAGTGTCCCATCGTTTGTGGAACAGCACCACATTTACACTCCAAGGCGGAGTCGTCTATAAATCTCCACCTGAACAGGTTTTCCTTGCTTCGGCCAACCTGGGTCCGGAGTCTGTTTATCTGGGCAGCATTTTGACCGCATTTTCTATGAAACTGCCGATTGATTTTTGATAACCGACGAAATGAACGAATGCACCGAGAGAGATGGGCAAAGATCGTCACTCACTGGACGCCTGAAGGTGGACATCGCCGTCAAGATAGACCACGGCGAAGTTGGCGTGACGATCTAACAAGGTTTTCAGGGCCAACATGGCCAGAGATCGCTCAAGACAGGGAGGTTTGGAAGAAAAAAACTGAGTGTGCTTATGACCACACGACTGAAGTAAAACTTCGAGAAAGAGAGAAAGAAAATGTGCGCGCGCACTGCTCTCTCTTGCTCCTACACTGTGATACAGACTTAGATATACGGAACGTATTTGGCTATGAGAGGAAGAGAGATGGAAAATGTGCGCACGCACTGCTTTCTCTTGCTTATATCCCCCATTCAACTCCCGTTCGCCTCGTCCGATCACACTTTTCGTAACGCTTACGTCACGCGTTCGCCAGCTTACTCCCCAAGTCAAGCGTGCGTAAAGAAGTTTCACCTCAAAAATGGGAGGCCTTTGCCCAGCAGTGGGACACGATGTAGGCTAACGAAAAAAAAACAAACGACGGAAAATGTCTACGCTATGGGGGTCTAGCATCATGTACTGAATTCATGGTTACAGTATGCGTTTGGGATGTCCCTGCTAGCTTGTATTTAAGGAAAAAGCTCATAGTTTCAGCGCAGATAGAAGTTTCAGATGACATTGGATAATGAACTTAGTTTCCAGTAACTAAAGGTACAAGTTTCCTAGAAAAGCGGTGAGCGCACATAACGGTCGCAGTGACGGCTATCATGAAAATGATGATAGTCCTCCTCTAGACCGAATTTCGGCCATGGCGATCAATCACAGCAGAGGCTTCCACAGACCAACAACGGCAAGAGTAGCTTAACCTGACCGATCGACCTGTGCGGCTGTTATTATTTAGCCACGGGCCCCTCGTTTTATGGCGATTATCCTATAAGGGGTTTGAAGGTTTTGGCCCTAAAATCAGCCGCCATTTTGATTTTCGCGTTTAAGCGTCAGGTTTAGGAGTTATTCACCAAAATATAAGTCGAAAACAACAAGGATTTTTTTGTTTTTTTCCCTCCAGGTAAGCATATTGAACTATTGAGGTAATAGAAATGTTATGAAACCTTTATGGAGAAGAAACAAATGAAGAATAGACATTTTTTAAATAAATAATTAAACACCGCAATTTATAATTTGTTTTTTAATCCCAGAGACTAATCTGAATAACTCCTAAACCTGACGCTTTAGGATATTATGTTATATCTCATTTTTTGTTTGTATAAGTGTCCTCTATCTAAATATATAACTTTTGTTGTGCACCGCGATTCTGAAAAAAAAATCAAAATGGCGACCGACCTTAGGGCCACCCTCCATACAAAAATCTTCAAACCCCTTTTTTATAGTTAGCCTAGGTTCACACGGGCGATTTTTTTTTCCCAATGATTTTTTTCTGGCACTCAATTTTCAACTCTCGGTATTGATTGAGATTCCAACAGAGCACATTCCAGCGCATCAAGAAAACACTGTTGGATTTCAAATCTCGGCGCTAATAAGAGCCTTGAATATGGAGTGCGCAAACAAAAATTGCCGCGATAAAAAATGGCCCACGGGTGCCTTTTTTTTTTATTGCTAAATGGGCGCGCTCTTGACCCGGTCACGCCTGATGGAAAGCGATAGATGAAGTCTATGATGGAACGAACGTGCCCAGAAGATGCCTGTTCACTCTTGATTTGAAGGCAGACGGGTTAAATGTGGCAGGGAACACAAATGCCGGCAGAGAGTTCCACACTTTGGCTGTGCGCATAATAAAAATGAAGCGAAAAGTTCTCTTCGTGTAAAAGAACCATATTGTACAGTACTTCAAAGTTTCATTGAAGATCTCCTAAAACTCATACCCTGATCAACAATCCGCTCTTCAGATTTTTTTTTTTTGTTTTACGTCATGTTTAGTTAAATAGCCTTTAAAAAAACCGAGCTAAGCGTGGCGATTAAGTTGTTACACACACCTACACCAACTCGATTAAAGATGCCTGTTTTTATCGATCCATCGCTTCCATAGGTTCTCAACGTGGGCGATAACGCCCCCTCGTAGGCGTTTGAGACTTTCAGGGGGCAGTAGAAGACACAGATAAAATTATATATTACCCTATCTTACGACTATACAATACTAGCTGCGGCCCGCGGTTTCACCCGCATAGCATAGTAATAACTATCCTATATCCTTTCCCGGGACTCAAACTATCGCTATACCAAATTTCGTCTAAACCAGTTCAGCGGTTTAAGCGTAAAGAGGTAACAGACAAGACAGACACTTTCGCATTTATAATATTAATATGGATTACACGTTCAAGTATAATCGTGGTAATGGCTGTTTCAGATTCGCGACAGACGGTAAATAAAAAAAATTGGGGGCCCTAGAAAAAAAAAAAAACAAAGTGGACGGTGGACAAAACGAGGTTGAGAACCTATGATCTATTCGCTATGATGTAAGCTAAATACAATAATTAACAAAGCCATGATTAGTTGTCACAAAAATACACACTTTTAACGCTAATATTAGATGTACACTAATTTACACAACTTTTATAACATATACACAAACGAACAAAACAAATGAAGTGTGAATACAGATGGAATGTAATGTAAGCCCGTGACCTTATTGGAGAGTATAGAGGTATGAGGAACAGGGTGTAAAGTTCACTCATACTCTATAGAAAAGGGAGGATCCTCCGACCAGACGGGTGTTGTGTCTGGCGGGCAACTGCCCCATGATTCATGTCGGGCCGTTGTATCTATCTATGCTAGTTGCGCGGTAAACTCTGCTTGCGAGATGCAGGATTAGCGTGACGTCAGTATGACGCGTTGTTCGCATGTGGCGTTGTAGATATCGTTACAGAGAGGTTCTCCAGAAAGGTCAGGGTGCGTAGTACTGGCAACCGGCGTGCGTATATGAGCAGATGTATGAAACTAATGTATGTATGAAGCAAAAGGAGTATGTAAGGATCGTAGCAGGTGGCGTTCTGTACGTGTTGGCTACCCCCCTTGGGAGAAGACGTAAGTTCATGTAAAGACAATATTAATCTGAAGTCCCCGTCACGAAAACCTATAAATTTTGTTAACACACATTCAGGGTTTTGCAACCTTCGAATCATGTTGTAATAAATATGCGCCTTCTATAATTTGTATTCGACCTTTTTAATATGGTCTATGTTTTTATTAAAAAAAAAACTCTCTCTCTACTCGGTTGTCATTACTAGCAGAACATATTGTATTTCGTTTAAAATAAAGATTTGCTTACTTGTTAAATAACCATTATACACACATCAAAAGTGTCTAGGGATCAAGCATTTTTATGCGGATTTCTTGAGATTGAGATGTGGCTTTGTAATAAATTTATGATTTTATAAATTTATATGGATCCTTTTTGGTGCATTTCATAATTTGAATCAGGAACTGTGAATCAAATTCGAGTAAAAGATGAAAATCAGCTGTCAATATTTTCCCTATAAAAACATACAACGCATTGAAGACATTATTAGTGCTACTGTTTCCCTACTACTGATTAAAACCAACGTTATTATGGAGCGGCGACGTCATTTAAGCAGGGAAGAAATGCTCAGAGCCGTGGGAATGATAGAAGCTGGTTCCCGGCAACGTACTGTGGCTTTAGCTCTGAATACAAGTCAGAGTGTTATCAGTCGACTTTGGACACGTTACCGAAGCACTGGTACCGTGGCTGAGCGCCATGGAGGACGGTATCGCTGCACCACACGGAGACAAGACCGATACATTCAAATCTTAACTCGAAGAGCTCCAACAATAACCGCCATGATGTTAGCCGTGAGGCTTCATCACTCTTCAGGGAACTTAATTAGCGACCAAACAGTCAGAAACCGCTTGCATGAAGTGAACCTTCATTCCCGAAGACCGCTACGGGTACCACCTATAGCAATGCACAATCGTAGGATTCGATATCAATGGGCTCTTGAACACAGAAATTGGGCAGAAGAACAATGGCGTTTCGTGTGCTTTTCTGATGAGTCTCGTTTTGGTATGAGACCGGATACAAGACGTATACGACACTGGAGAACCCCTGGACGCCAACAGCGATTAAAATCCTGCCAGGAAGTCCATCCTTATAGTGATGGAACCATCATGGTATGGGCGGGTATTTGGATCGGCGGAAGAACTGAGTTGATTTGGATCAGAGGCAACCTCAACGCTCAAATTTATGCTGAGACGATTGTATCAAACGTCATCGTTCCTCTACAAGTTCAAATCGGTCCCTTATTTCAGTTAATGCATGATAATGCACGACTGCACACCGCAAGAGTTGTAAGACAGACTCTCGCCGCAGCTAACATCAATGTCCTGCCCTGGCCTGCTCAGTCGCCAGACTTGAACCCGATTGAGCATGCATGGGATATGCTACAGAGAAGAGCTCTGCCGAATATGGAGGGTATCCAGTCGCAAGAAGACCTTTTTTTGTTGTTGCAACGAACATGGGCGGCCATTCCACAGCGTGATTTGGATGAACTCATTTTGAGTATGCCAAACCGATGTTCTTGTGTTGTTAGTGTTCGCGGTAGAAACACGGATTATTAATTGTTTAAGTTACCCAATAAAATTTTAAAGAAAACTGTTATTTCAGTCTTTTTTTCGAACTTTTGTGTTAGTGATTCAAATGTCAAAAATCCCTTTATTAGGAAAATGGCAAATTTCTTTATTAATGCAAAGGTGACTTGGTTTATCGTTACTGTGACAAACGAAAACACTTTATTTGATGAATCCTTAAAGAAAATTTTAATTAATATCAATCAGGAGAAAAGTTATTGCAAAAATATATGTTGATCCCTAGACACTTTTGATGTGTGTATTTTCATCTAATTATATCAGATCAAATAAAAAAAAAAACAGTTTTGTAATGATTTTTATTTTTTTTATACGGATATAATCATGTTAACACAGACATCTAATTACTGTCGTCAGACGATTCTGAGTATTCTGCATATTCATTCTGCAACATTGACAGCGTCAGCGTGAACTTAATTCAAAATGGCGGCCCAAATGGCGGTTTACGTTCCATGAGTCAGACACGTTCCAGTACCACAAAACATTAACCCTGTTATTCATAATCCTATTTTATCTCTATTTTAGCTAAAATAGGTTTATAGAACGTTTGTCTTTATCTGTCACGTTGCCATTTCTGTGTGTAAGAAAGAGACAAACCCCATTTTAACTAAAATAGGTTTGATAAGTTTTATGAATAAGGGGGTGAGACGACAGCGCTTTATATCGCTAAAATGTGACCCGACCAAGTGAAATTGCTCGATAGTTTCGTATTACACGTATGTTACTTTGAGTTGATTGAATTTGGAATTAATTGTTGTTGATTAATTTGTCGCTACGTAACTTAGTAGAAGCACACCCCGGACACTCCATACAACGCTCGCAAAATAATTACCTACTACTACTACATTAAAAAATGACGTTTGTATACGTATGAATGTGTGCGTGAGGTACTTGTGTTTGCGAGCGCTCTTGTTAAAGAACTGCGACGAATACGCCGAAGTGCGGGGTGAGATGCGGTAACTGATGTTAGTGCGGGGAAGGGAGTGGCCTTTCTGTACGTAGTACTTTAAGTATTCTGTGGTAGAAGTTCTTAATTTACAAAATGTATAGCTTCTCGTGACGGGGACTTAAGGAATTTTTTGGAATTAGCTTGTAGTAATACTTCATATTGTATAATCCAAATCCAATTGTATAATCCATCTATATTCACACTTGTTTTCTATATTATTTACATAAAACTATATGATATAATATGGCATTATTGTCCAACAATAGCTTAATCACACTATTAGTAGTAACTAATTAAAATACATATAGCTGTACACGAATCTCACGTCAACGCCGGCTGTCGCTGAAAACCAACGCTGTGGCTGTCTCTCATAGGGTCAAATCACACCGAGATGGCAGCGAAGCGGCGAGCAGTTTCAGTGTCATATAATTTTAGACTTTATCTTCATTACTATAATACATAGTATCGCATGAGAAACTTGAAAGGTCGCGCGGCCGCCCGTGGCGCCGCGAGCACTCCGACGACTCAAGTTTCTCAAGCGATACTATGTATTATAGTAATGAAGATAAAGTCTAAAATTATATGACACTGAAACTGCTCGCCGCTTCGCTGCCATCTCGGTGTGATTTGACCCATAGGGTCTTAGCATTATGCTGAGCGATGGCCATTTTGCGTGTAAGTGCCGCAAAGGGGATTGAAGGTTTATAGAGGCTGGCATACCTACTGACGCGCCATTTTGATTTTGTTTTTCAAAATGGCGGCCACGTATGTTACCTATATCAATCGATAGCTGGCATTAATGCAAACAATAAACATAATAGGACCAAACCCCGTTAACCGTCACGTTTTTGAGATGATGGCGCCGATTCCCTTGTTCACAAACTAAACTAAATTTAAGTTTAGTGCATCTTTTTCTTTCTATTTCATTAAGAAAAGGACAAAACATAAATATTACTTTAGTCCTGTCAAATCAAGATACTCCATAGACAAGTTTAGACATGATTAAAGAATTGGCTACTAAAAATACATCAATTTATGTCAGGCGCTGACTAATTTGACAGGACTAAACTAATATTTATATTCAGTCCTTTTCTTAATGAAATAGAAAGAATAAGATGCACTGAACTTAAATTTAGTTTAGTTTGTAAACAAGGGAATCGGCGCCTATAACGTTCAATGGTGATATGGATGTCACGTGATCAAATTTGAACGTTAATATCTCGGAAAGTAACGCGTTACGGGGTTTGGTCCCATGTTTTCTGTTTGCATTAATGTCAGCTATCGATTTATACAGGGTGCCCCTGGAAGTATGGATCAAATCGAATAGGGGCGTGGGCAAGGTCATTTCCAAACTTTTTAACCCTGAGAATGTCAGTGAATTTTTTTACGGTTCAAATGTTATGCCCGATTTTAATTATTTTTTTCAATCACTTCGCTTTGTGCTCAAAGAAAATAATCATAAAAAAATACTATCAGGGCTATCTAAAAAAAATAAATTGATAGCCCTGATAGTTTTCACGAATTCGGTCTTTCTTCTCTATTTTTTTAGTATTTTTATTTAGTTTCTTTTTTTTAGTCTTTTTTTTTTTTTGCTAAAACGTTTGGAAATGACCATGCCCACGTCCCTATTCGATTTGATCCAAACTGCCAGGGACACCCTGTATAGGTTAAATGCGTGACGACATGCGTGGCCGCCATTTTGAAAAAAGAGACAAAATGGCGCGACTGTAAGTATGCCACGTATCTTCAGTCCTTTTCCCCAACTTCTTTTGTGTTATTTCTCTGCGTCATGTTTTCCGCAAATAAATGTATTTTATTTCTTTAAGCTTTTGGCGCTTGAATGACGTTGACAGGAGGGCGCTGTTTTGGTTAACATTTGTGCAATTGTTTTGGGGTATGTATTGAAAAAACCAAGATGGCCGATTTTAGACGAGAGATCCTTGTACAGCTATTAGTAATGTTCGTACAATGACCAATGAGGAACTATCACATTATAATGTAATTAATTATGTACAATACTTTGTGAGTTTTGTGACTATGAAAGACAAATAGAACGAGTTGCGATACGCATGCGTGATTCTATTTTTACTCGAGTATATTACGCTATGTTACGAATAGGGGGTGAACAGAATGGTCGCTTTTTTATTAAATTAAGAAGTGACATTACATCCATATTTTTTGAAGTTGCATACATCTTGTTGCATAAATGTTTGATTAATTTCACGTGATCAATTTTGAACGTTAATATTTTGGAGACGTGACGCTTTACGGAGTTTGGTCCTATGTTTTCTGTTTGCATTGATGTCAGTTGTCGATTTATATAGGTTACATGCGTGGCCGCCATTTTGAAAAAAAATCAAAATGGCGCGACAGTTGGTATGATTCATATAAAAATCTTCAATCCCCTTTACATGCTTTTTTGATAGATAGGTATAGAAACATTCCAGTATAAAAAATTAATGTGTCAATTAACATGATTAAGATCGAGCGTAAAAATAAATATTCAAGGAGTCCCTGGAAGTATGGATCAAATCGAATAGGGGCGTGGGCAAGGTCATTTCCAAACGTTTTAACAAAAAAAAACTAAAAAAAGAGAAGAGAAATCGAATCGTTTTAACAAATCTTTAAAAAAAACTATCATTTTTTTTTTTTAAATATTATTATTATTTATTGAAACAGACTACAATGGTCTATTCATCATCATCAGCCTATAATGTTCCCACTGCTGGGACACAGGCCTCCTCTCGGTGAGAGGGAGAAAAAAATGGTCTATTAGATAGTGTTAATAACAAAATAGTCCTGATAGTATTTTTTTATGATTATTTTCTTAAAATTAAAATCGGTCATAACTTTTGAACCGTAAAAATATTCACTGACATTCTCAGGGTTAAAAAGTTTGGAAATGACCTTGCCCACGCCCCTATTCGATTTGATCCATACTTCCAGGGACACCCTGTATAAAAAAAAAAGATTTACAAAAAATAAAAGGTCTCTCTTGCAGTCTTGATTCTTGCTTCTTTTTGTCGACCGTATCTCCAATAAGTCAGGGCGTTGTAGATCAAAATATAGCTAATCTGCATTCGCGATTTACTTGCCAAAAATGTAAACAAAATATGAGTTTATGGAAAATTAACTCTAAATCCTACACAATAAAGTTCAGTTTACGCTACAACTTTAAATATTTTTATACTTTTTTTCAATAGTGCTAGTCACTCTGAAATCAACTTAATTACCATTAAAATAAAGTTGATATTTGTTTAACTTGAAATAATATTAATTTGAAACAAAAGTTTGAATAGACATTATTTATATTGAACTTGTAGAACAATAGTAAAAATAACATGACATAACGGCTATATTCCCTGACGGGTTGGGCAAACAAAAGTAAAAATAGAGGGTTTAAAAAGACCCATCACATAGCCGTCAACTACGCACTCTGTAGGTACATCAAACTAAGTAACATTGCACAAGAATAATTGCTGAGAAACGACTTTTATTTTTAACCGACTTCAAAAAAGGAGGTTCTGTATTCGACCCGTATGTATGTATACAGGGTTATTGGAAAAACACCAATAACCTCTTAAGAGGTCGTTGTACTCCTCATGAACAATTTTTACTATGGGACCAAACCTGAAATCGCGAAAAAAAAATCTGCTGTTTCCTATATTTTTACGAGTTATACGAACATAAACGAATGAATCAATTTTGATATTTGTTTCACTAATGTGATCTACATACTTTCAGGAAGGTTTTAGTATATAATACATTAGGTAATTATTCTTATGTAGGAAGTTATATGCATAAAAGTATTGCATCTCCGGCATTTCTATGCGAATTTTGATGATTCTTTTAGTCGGTGTCTTCAATTCTTCAATGCACTAGTGTTAATTGAATTTGTAGGTTCAACTAAAAAGTGAAAAATCCTCCTCCTTTTTTGAAGTCGGTTAAAAAACGTCAGTAAAAGTTGGAATTTTGACTTTCAATATCTCCGTAACCAGAAGGTTCCCAGCAGTGGCGAAGGGTGAATTTATGACAGAGGTACGACGGAGCAAAAAAAAAATGCAAAAAAAATCCATTATGAATTGACTATGTTCTGAATTTTCGAAGGGAAGCCGGTGGGAATCGAGTTGTATGGTACCTTCGCCACTGGTTCCCAGGTATGTTCCAGTACAAAAAAATGATTACAATGACGGGGAGTACAAGTGACTCTCGGCTTCGTTAAATGTCTTTTTACACCAGTTATGTATGGAAGATGATGAGAGTTTGCGAACGAATAAAACAGTCATAAATGTTATTTATGAAATGAAAACCAAGATGCAACTCATACACAAACGCAGAGTATGTTTTATATGAATGTTTAAGGCGTTTATAATAAGAGCCATTTTACATTGCAGATTATTAATTGGTCGGCACCTGACCGATTTAAAATCAACAATGTGCGATGGTGCTTTTAAATATTTCAGCTAAAATCCTGACGGCCGCGAAGTTACACACTGCTGCGATCATAACGACGCAATAGAAATAGGACGCTTGCGTTCCGCCGTCCTGCGATATTCCGAGATGAGTTCTTAGGACATTTTGTAAAGGGTTTTTCAACAAGAACTTTCGTTTTTCAATTGGGGCAGCACCAACAACATGTCAGTTTTGACATTTAGTTTTTTGACGTATTCGTAGTAGATGCTTTGGCAATTGTTACAATGAATTAAATTTCACTCGAAAATTGAATTAAAATAATTAAAATCCACTATGAAAAAGGTGGTTCTGTTAAAGTTACATTTAAAATTCGTGATATTTTCGGACAACATAATCGTCCTTCTGAGACTGCTATTAACCGATTCCGTGCGGATGGCGCCGTAGAGGCGCCATAAGTATTTTCTGTGAATGGCGTGTGGCGCCCGAGAGGAGCCAAAATCTCAGATAAAACACCATTTTTCAGTGGTTATCCGTCAATGAAAGTGTCCTTATTTGTCACCCAGATTACGATTCCAGTGTTAGCTTCGGGATATTGCATGAAAACGCATACTTCAGGAGTTCTAAAAAATTTGTTCGCCACGAAAACATTTGTTCGCCGCCAGGCGCTATAGTTTGAAAAAACTACCATCGCACTGAATCGGTTAAGAATTATGTTATGTTAAGCAATTGCTTGCTTGGTTATGTTAAGGACAGAGTCTATACGGAGCTAATCGAATCGATTGCAGCCTTAAAACTCGAAATCCGAGGTGTGATTAACGAAATAGACCCGCCATTTTGCCAAAAAGTGACTAAAAACTTTGATGAAAGAATTGACAGTCAGCGTGGTCGTGGTGGACATTTGCCAGATATCATTTTTCATTCATATTTGCCAAACTTTTCTCTTCGTAATACAATACAAATTTGAATCATCTTCATCTAAATTCTTTGTTTTATTTTGTTTTAGAAAACAAAGTTCTTGTTGAAAAACCCTGTATTAGGACGCATACGATCTTACACACACACCTGCGTTAATAATGTAGTAACGTGTAGTGCGGGCGGGGGGCCTGGAGGAAAATTCTCGTAATTTAAAACGTTAAAAATCTTGTCGCAGTCTCATCTCAGCGACAAACAAATGTCAAAAACTTGTCAAAAATATACGGGAAATTAGAGGTATTTTTGACAGATTGAGACTGAAATCAAGACTGTGAACGTTCTTAAAATAACGAGAATTGCCCCTCTGTTCTGTTGATTACACGCACACGTTATAAATATCTGACGATAAAAATGCAGCTGTATGGCAAGGAATCGGGACGCATATTATCGACCGATAATAAGGTTGCGTTTCCACCAGAGATGTGTGAGGATGCGTACCTAGCGAGTACGGTAACCATTTAGAAATTTGAAGAGTCCTGACAAAAAGCCTGACATTTCAATAAAAGTCCGGACATTTTAGTCACAAAATCCAAACATTACCGACTTAGTTACAGTGGTATCGTAGGCACGGTAGCAGACGATCGCGAGAAGAAAATCCGGACAAATTAAAGGGCCGGAAAAAAGTCTAAAAGTCTGGACATGTCCGGACAAATACGGACGGATGGGAACCCTAGTAGCGAGGGATGTGTGTGAAACCAACCAATAACATCGCTTCATTTTCATAGCTTGAACTAAGTTAGCGTTGCTATTGGTTAGTTTTACACTCATTCCTTGCTACGCATCCTCCGTCATCTCTGGAGGAAACGCAGTCTAACGCGACGGTGGGGAATAGCCTTAATGCTATGTGCGTTCTATTTATGCATAATAATCATTTATCTTTTCTTCGTTGTCATAATATTATGCTTTTTATATGCAGTCTACTAAATTTTTAGCTGAATATTCTCAAACAAACGCGTTACAAATAGTGCACGGCATGCGAAACGCAACTGCTAATACCTGCGCGAGCTGCAGACGGGACATATTCCTCGCAACCGACTCGTCCTGTCGTGTCACAATCATTTTATTGGCATATTTGACAATACAAGAACAATTTTACTATCTTAATTTTTCGGTTATTTTACAGTTATCCAAAGAAATTATGTGCTTCGGGTATCATCAGCTCATCATCATCTGCCTAGCCTTTTTCCAACTATGTTAGGGTCGGGTTCCAGACTAACCCTAAGATAGATAAATACTGGTATTCAGCTGCATCATCTGACCTCCACAACCCAGTTACTGGGTAATACGAAACTCCTTGGTAAGACTGGTTGTCAGACTTTCGGGCTTCTGACGACCCGTAACGACTGTCAAAGATCCAAGAATAACAGCCGGGACTAACGAATATTACCTAGTAATTGGGCTGTGGAGGTCTGATAGTCAGTCGCTCCATGTAAAATAGTGGTATTCGGCTGCACCCGGTTAGACTGGAAATCAACCCAACATAGTTGGGAACAGGCAGGCAGATGATGACTGTATAATTATTTACTTATATGCAACTCCAAAAAACTTTCAAAAACTTTTGAGTGACATATACGACGAGGTGCGACTAGAGTCGGTATCCCGACAGAGAGAGAACTTCATACCAACGCGCAACGATAGGTGCACTACTACAAAGCATGGCAGTGCAACATTAAGACTGCGTTTGCACCAGAAATGAGCGCGGATGCGTAGCGAGGGATGTGCGCAACTAAACAATAACAACACTAGCTTAGCTCAAGCTATGAAAATGAATCGATGTTATAAGTTGGTTTCACACACATCCCTCGCTACGCATATTCGCTCATTTCTGGTGGAAACGCAGCCTAAGAATCATTGCCATTCGTGCTAATTCGGAAACACGAAGATTGACGAAGCGCACACTTTCTTTGGAAAGCTGTATATTGTGTTAAATTAAATAAGCTGGTGAAACTTCGCATACGTGATGAGTCCATTTAACTAAACATGATAAAACAAAAAAGAAATTAATTTGATGCATTTAATGTTTGGAATCAACGAAAGCTGGAAATTTAGTTACTTGAAATATTAGTTTTTTTCACTTTTACAGGCGTGATAGGTAACCCGCCAAAAAAAACAGTGGCACTCCGGGAGTGCCGACAGAAGTAAAAACAAAACACAAACAGAATACTTTGCCATCACTCACTGACATATCGCATAGACAGCCGAATACATTTGAAGCGGTGTCGGTTACGGTAACAGTGGCGCGAATTCAATGGTTTTTTCCCATCTCAAAAAATGCCCAACGCGCCTAAAGAAGTTTTCACATCATCATCATCATCATCAGCCTATAATGTTCCCACTGCTGGGACACAGGCCTCCTCTCTGTGAGAGGGAGTGGGCCGTAATCTACCACGCGAGCCCAGTGCGGGTTGGTAGATGTCACATGTCTTTGAATTTTTGGTTCTAGGACATGCCGGTTTCCTCACGATGTTTTCCTTCACCGTTTTGAGAGCAGTGGTGATGAAATAATTTACACAAAGTAAAGCGCCGGTCTGGGTTCGAACCTACGACCTACAACTCGTAAGTCGCGGCCGATACCACTGGGCCACCACTGCTCTCTAACTCTCTAACTTTATTTTCTCAACTCATACTTCGAGCAACTACAATACCAGCTGTTGTTGACCCTAAACGAAAAATCATTAATCTTTTTTTATTTTATCTATACCCATAACATAGTTTTGCTAGCTTATTTAATTTGACCTTGTAGCCCCTTATTTCCCTAAAATAGTACACATAACATACAATACATATAAAACTACATACCTGCATCTGTTTAAGCGTTCCGTTGTAGGCAACGAGTTCTTTACGAAGCTTCTCAATGCCTTCCTGCGCCGAGTTGATCGCTTCTAGCAAAGCTGCCCGCTGGGGACCGGTGACGTTGCCTGCAAATATAAATGGTAGACATTCTAGGAAACGAAATGAACGGAACGTTTATCAGAATATATAACAATAATTATTTAATATCTATTTCATAATTTCATTTTAATTTTCTTTTTCTTACTATGGGCACACCCCGGACACTCCATACAACCCTCGCAAAATAATTACCTACTACTACTACATTAAAAAATGACGTTTGTATACGTATGTGTGCGTGAGGTACTTGTGTTTGCGAGCGCTCTTGTTAAAGAACTGCGACGAATACGCCGAAGTGCGGGGTGAGGTGCGGTAACTGATGTTAGTGCGGGGAAGGGAGTGGCCTTTCTGTACGTAGTACTTTAAGTATTCTGTGCTATGGGTGTATGTGTAAAAAAAAATGACTGAAATAAATGGTTTTTTTTTTATAGCTTACTTTTTTTATTATTACTAAGCCTTTATTGCTGAAACTAAACATAAACCCCTTACTAATAAACATTGTATAGCGTCTGTATAGTTACACAACGCTTTGTCTTCTTCTTTCAAAAGTCAAATTACTGACGACTGAAAGAGAAGTTGGTGTGTAACTATTCATCTGATATAATACGTTATTAGTAAGGGGGTTAGAATACAGGGTGAAATTAAATTCATGGGCATCCTTTTAAGGGGTCATTGTACTCATCATTATGAACAACTTTTACTAAGGGACTAAACTTAAAATCGCAAAAAAAAAACCAGCTGTTCCTTGCATTTATGTTCACATAACTCGTCAAAATGTAGGGAAGAACTGATTTTTTTTTTCGCGATTTCAGGTTTGGTCCCACAGTAAAAGTTGTTAATAATGATGAGTACAATGACCCCTTAAAAGGATGCCCATGAATTCAATTTCACCCTGTAGATATCATGCTTATGCAGTGGCGTGCATTGGTTTTCAGAGTAGGTAGGCACTAGGCCGGGTCTAGTCTAGGCAAATGCGGTCACTACACTATTTGCGCTGTAGCATGGTGCGGGTGACAGTTGCCCGTATGACGTTGACATTTGTCAGTACCACATGACTAGGGATGTGAGGTTATGCAATTCATTTTTATCGCTAACGATACTCGCAGCGTGAATCTAGTTCTCTTTAATATTGTTATGAAAATTAGTGTATTATTCAGTTGTGCAGTGTAACTACGTGTGTGCTACGTGTATAAACTTGTCAATATAAATGTTTTATGGCTACATAATTATCTTTGTACTTATATAAAATAATCAAAATCGGGTTTATGTTTTTTTTTTCGTGACAACATTTTTGCTCTATGGTGCATCGGCGCGGCGGCCATGTTGTTTACCCGTGCGATGCTGTGAGTGCGAGTACGAGTGCAAGCGCGTTATATTGTGACTTAATGTGACACGTATTACGATTTCATTGTTTGTTTTCATTTTTGTTAAATTGTTATTTGTTATAAGTTTGTTGAGTTTGTTGTTATTACCATGCCTAAGCATACAAAAAAAACTGTTTTGGGTAGTCAGGCCAGGGAGCTTGTTGTTCGCCTCCGAGACTACTTTGAAAGAGAACAACAAAATAATGGACCGTTGTTACCATTGAATCATATTGTAGAACGAGTAGCCGAAGCTCTTGATATTGGCCGCAATACTGTTTCGCGTATAACACGTGAGAAAATTGGCCAAGATGGGATGTTTGAAAATAAATTATCGACACCCAACAAAAAGCGGACCAAGGTGAAGCCAATCACAGATTTGGATGATTTTGCTAAGGTTGCTATTAGAAATCATATTTATGATTATTATAGAAGAATGGAGCTACCCACATTGCTCAAGCTTCTAAAATCATTAAAAGAAGCTGACTTGTTCAAAGGAGGTATTACTTCGCTACGGCAAGTTATAAAAGATATTGGCTTTGTTTACAAAAAAGTTAACAAAAGAAAGATTATTATGGAGAGGACTGACATTGCCCTAGCAAGATGTAGATTTTTAAGGAAGGCCAAAAACATAAGTGATTGGAGCAAAGTTGTCTTTTTGGATGAAACGTGGCTAAACGCCAACCACACAGTGGGTAAAAGTTGGACCGACGATACGGCACAATCGTGTACCAAAGTGCCGGAAGGCAAAGGCGAACGCCTTATTATTTGTCACGCAGGTACAGCAAGTGGATTCGTCCCTGATTGTTTGCTGGCTTTTAAGTCAAAAAAAACTACGGAGTATCATGAGGAGATGAATTACGAAAAATTTAAAGATTGGTTCATAGGTCTATTAAACAATTTAAAAGAGCCTATGACCATAATAATGGACAACGCACCCTACCATTCGGTGCAAGTTAATAAACCCCCAAACCAATCCAACCGCAAAAGCGAGTTGGTGAAGTGGCTGAGTGAAAACGGAGTTACAGCAGATATAAAAATGTTAAAGACGGAGCTTATTGCCTTAGTCCGACGCCATAAGCCACCAACTCCTACCTATGCTCTGGACGAGATGGCAAAAGAAAAAGGCCACCAGGTCCTTCGACTACCACCCTACCATTGCCAGTATAACGCTATTGAGCTGATTTGGGCCCAAATAAAAGGTATGCTTTTAATTTCAATTCCCATTTTGAAGCTTTATAAAAAAATCAGCTTTCCGATCGTAGCATGTACCTAGTTTAAAAACATTACCAGATACTAGATTAGGCTGATTGATGATTATTTGAATACTTTTTTTTATAAGTTCGTTTATTTTTAGGTTACGCCGCAAGAAATAATACTTCGCCGCCATTTACGGCAAATAAGATGTTGGCCCTATTACAAGAGGCCATCAACAATGTTCAACCTGAAGACTGGTCGAAGGTCGTGAATAAAACAAAAAGGGACATTATGTCTGATTGGGATCGTGACATACATATTGACAACATAATTGAGTCATCGTTAATAATATCCGTCACAGATTCAGATGATGAATTGAGTGACAATTCAGATGTTCCTGACTCACTGTGAGTTCAGGCAACACTGCCCGAGTGACATGTCAAAGTTTTGTTCCGTATTTTAAAATTAGTTTTATTTAATTTTTAAGTGTAATTAAGTTGTAATAATATATCTAAATGTTAAATAACTGCATATATACTCGGGACTAATGTTTTCGTGCAAGTTTACAAAGTTAAACACAGTTTTTGGTTGCCCACCGTTACCGGTAACCTCTCACGAACAGCTGATATTCGACCTGCGGATATAAACGGGGAGTATTGTTTACTTTTTATTCTATAATTAGCACACAATCGCCTTTTAGACACTGTATCACATTCGTTGACTCCCTTGTTTGTTTTTCACCCTTGCACTGGGTCTAAGTCACTTTGTTTACCTACCTACATAGATCATAACGAAACTTATTATTGTGAAATATCAAAATATTTAAATTCTATTACTGTAACCTATATTGTACATAATAGCAATTAACGTTGACTATCGTTATTTTCAATAATCATTGTAATATTAATGTAAAACTAGATTTTTCTTTAGCTAGGTATCCTACCCACATAAAAAAGTTAAATCATAAATCAATAGAATCAATGTAACTGTATTCTTTACCTGTAACTGTATTCTTCATCTAATCATATCAGTTGCATTCCAATTTGATTCAGCCTACCTCATTTTACCTATAAATCAGCACTAACTTCTCCAAATTTTCCTTTCATTTCTAGCTTTCCTTTTTGTTTGGTTATTCAACTAGTTCTCACTATTTCTTTAATTCCACTTTCAGTACTTATTCCTGAAACCATGCCTGTGATGACCCGTAAGGCTGCTGCTCAGGAGTTGGAGCTTAAATTGAAAACAACCATTCAAGATCTTAAGGCTTCAAACAGTAAATGTGATCAGCTGTTACAGGAAATAGAGGATAGTGAGAAGGAAGTCGAGAAGGTCGTTTTCAAAAATACAAGCTTAAAACAGGAGCTAGTAGACCTTCATCAAAAATACCTGGTTGTTGTCGAAGAACGGGACAAACTGCAGTTGGTCACGGATGGTTTCAATAACTGCAGTAACTTATATGAGGAGGCTTTGTGTAAGGTTAGGGACCTAGAAGAGGAATTAATTCATGCAAATGTACAAATTACTAAGTTACAGAAACTAAAAGAATGTACTCAGGCTCGGGAAACTAATAACTTGCATACTGAGTTATTCAATACTAATTACAACCCTCATTCCTTAATAACAATAGACCTTACTGAAGATTCTATATTGAAATATAATAATAATAATTATAAAGTTAGTCAAAATAAAATTAAAAAATATGCAAAACTAAATAAAATCATAAATAGATGCAATAAATTTAGGAAACAACAAAAACACAATTCCAATAATATTAAACTAAGGAAAGAACGTGTTTTTCTATAAATAAATTAAAAAATTATGAAATTAAATTAGAAGACAGTAAAAATATTTATCACATTGACACTCAGCGATTACAGTCTGAAATTGAGGTACTTGAAGAGTCACTACATTTACATTATATTAAGTATGTGAGCTCTCAAAAACAAATAAAGGAACACATCCTAGCTGCAAACGAGTTGGTGGAAATGTGTAATGATGAGGCAGGTAGAGGGGACCCGATGACTCAGAGCACACATCAATGTTCTTGTCAAAGGGATTCCAACCTTGAGGCTATCCAACCTGAGGCAACGGAGAACCCGTCCCAGTCTGGAGGAGCTCGGGACTGTAACCCCAATCAAGATACACCGCTTGTTGTTCACGGGTCATCTCAAGTAGCGCAGATAGAGAGTTGTGCTGTAACTTCTAGTAATGCTTGTTATTGTTCTGTTATGTTTTCAGATAGTTTAGGGAGAGGGTTAGGTAAATTATTAAGTAACAACCTGAGTCAATCTACTGTTAATTATTGTATGCCTAGGAAATCCTACAATGAGATAATGTCATCAGTAAGTTCCACTAAATATAATCCAAATGCCATTATTTCTGTATTTGTAGGTAATAGTGAAAATGTAAAAATAGATGACATCACTGACAGTGTCACTGAAATCTTAAAGATTAATTGTCAGAAAATAATTTTGTGTGCTTTCCCATACTTTGAGCACTTATCAAGTAGGCAAAATCATTACATACATATGTTAAATAACCATATGTATTTATTAGCTAATCACTACAGTGACAAAATTATATTTTTTGACACCAACACTTTTGTTGAGAAGTTAAAATCGACTAGGGATACAGTGTATCTGCCTATTAGTTTTAGACGTCAAATAGCATGGCTATTAGCTTTTATTATTAACTCAGACATAAGTAGTATGTCGAAGTCAGATATAATTAGCACCATAAAAATTAGTAATAATACTAATATGAAGGTGGTTAGCCACGATAATTTAAACTAGTCAGTAAGACAACAGAAGGTACCAATAACAATATTATTAATACCACCTCCAACAAGGTATCTTCTAGCACTCAATTAGTTAATTGTAAAAAAGGGGCTAAGCAGAATTCCTTGAAATTGTTTCATCAAAATATTCAAGGTTTTTCTTCCAAATTATTAGAAATTGAATTGTTTCTAGAAAAAACAATGTTTGATATTATTTGTATTACTGAACACTGGTTGAAAGATTATGAAATGATGATTAATTATGAGAACTATAGTGTAGGCAGTTGCTTTAACCGAAAATCCATGCTGCGTGGTGGTTCATTAATCTTAATTAAAAATTGTGTAAAATATAAGACTCGTAAAGACATAGTGGAACTATCGGTGGAACATAGCATCGAACTGTCCTGTGTTGAGCTGGATAAGCATTTTATAGTGTGCGTTTACAGACCTCCAAACTATCAAAACTATTCTATATTTGAGTCAGTAATGGAAGATGTCTTGGGAAAACTTGCAACTGGTAACAAATCAGTAATTATTTGTGGTGACTTTAATATTAATATTTTAGAAAATAATTCAAATAGCAGTAGATTGTTAAGCCTCTTTAAATCATTCAATCTGTCAAATGTGTTTTTGGAACCAACGCGAATAACTACGGCTACGGCTACATGCATTGATAATGTCTTTTGTTGCTGCGAATATTTAGATAAAGCCATTGTAAATTATCTTCCTTCTGATCACAGTGGTCAAACTGTTTCTTTTGAGTCCAACACACCGATGCAAAAAGTGCAGATTCAAACTAGACCAATAACATCGGGTAGTTTGAATAAGTTTAATGCTACTTTAATTAGCAAGTTGAGTGCTCAGGGCCTAAGTGTGACTAATGGTAATATTTTGTATGAAGAATTCTTTTCACTAGTGCAAACAGAGTTCAATAATTCCTTTAAGAAGAAATCAAAAACTATTTGCCCTAAGTTTTTATTCAGTGACTGGGCAACTAAAGGAATCAGGAAAAGTAGGGATAGATTATTTGAACTGTATGGCCTTAAGCCGTATATTAACACGGATACGTTTAATAAGTATGTTACTACATATTCTAAAACTTTTAAAAATGTCTGCAAAGTAGCTAAAGCTTCTTTCATTAGTAACAAGGTTAAATCAGCAGACAATAAAATAAAGACAGTTTGGAAAATTATTAACAATGAAACGAACAGGAACAAAAAACATAATACTGATTACACACTGGACACTTCCCGCGGTCTCATTAGCGATAACATCGATGTCGCTCAGGAATTTGCAACTTTCTTTACCAATATCCCAATTAAAACTACAGAAACTTTAAATTCCTCGCCTGCACTAGCTATTGAATTATTAAGAGCGAATGTCTCAGCCTGTCCTGTGGAATTTAAATTTAAACATATAAACCCTACAGTCATTATAAAGGCATTTAAGCAACTTAAGATCAAAATTACCGAGGATCTGTGGGGCATGTCTACTAAAGTTTGTCAATCCATTATTGAGACAATTGCACCCTATTTAGCTTTAATATTTAATTTGTGTGTAGATCAAGGGGTTTTCCCGGATTTAATGAAGTTCAGTAAAGTTATTCCACTTTTCAAATCTGGGGACAGTAAAGACACTAATAATTATAGACCCGTATCGGTTTTGCCGGTTTTAAGTAAAGTTTTTGAAAAAGTAATGTTAAATCAAATGCTCAATCATTTTAATCGTAATAACATCCTACACGATCAACAGTATGGTTTCACCAAAGGACGTTGTACAACCGACGCCGGTGTCACCTTATTAAAACATATCTTTAACGCATGGGAAGAGGCACAAGATGCAATAGGCATTTTTTGCGACTTATCCAAAGCATTTGATTGCGTGAATTACGATACACTGCTCTTGAAACTTGAGCATTACGGACTCGGTAAACTTGCTCTTAGCTTAATGAAATCATATTTAAATGACAGATTTCAGCAAGTTCAAATTAACGGTGTGAATTCATCGGGTTTGAAAGTCAAAATGGGTGTACCGCAGGGCTCAATATTGGGGCCATTCCTATTTTTAGTATACATAAATGATTTACCTCATTTACTGATAAACCGATCACAAATGGTGTTATTTGCTGATGACACATCTCTGATTTTTAAAGTAAGCAGACGTGCACAGGAGCTTGACGACGTAAATAACGCTATGCTTTTGGTCCATAATTGGTTTACTGTAAATAATTTGGTATTAAATGAAAAAAAAACTAAATGCATTAGATTCGCTTTACCAAATGTTAGAAGTAGTAAATGTCACGTTGTATTGAATAAGGAAATACTTGAATTCGTCGAAAATACGGTTTTCCTGGGGATTACGCTCGACTCAAAGCTGCAGTGGGGTCCGCACTTAACATCTCTTGCAGGGCGGCTAAGTTCAGCCGCTTACGCTGTTTGGAAAATCCGCCAATTAACAGACGTGGATACCGCGAGACTGGTCTATTTTAGTTACTTTCATAGCATCATGTCTTACGGTATTTTGTTGTGGGGACGGGCTGCAGATATTGATTCTATCTTCATCCTGCAGAAGAGGGCTGTCAGAGCCATATACAAGCTCAGCAGGCGTGATTCTCTAAGGGAACTGTTTAAAAAAATTAACATCATGACGGTTCCTTGTCAATATATATATGAAAACATTATGTACGTTCGAAAAAATCTACATCTTTTTAGTAAGATAAGTGACAGGCATAATTTTAACACAAGAAGTAGGAACAAATTAGATCAACCGCGTTTCAGATTGTCTAAAGTAAAAACTTCTTTTATGGGTTACTGTGTAAAATGTTATAATAAAATACCACTCGATATTCTTCAACTAAATGAGAAGAAATTTAAAACATGCATTAAACGCACACTATGTAGACAAGCATATTATAAGTTGGATGATTATATTGCAGATAAAAATGCTTGGTTAAATGCTTGTCCTGCTCCACAGGCACTTGAGCTCACTATTTAAAATTTCAATATTTGGAAGAGGTGCTTCCCTTTTTCTTTTTTAGTGTTTCTGACATTACGATCTTAATATTTATTTTTATTTTATTCAATCATGTTTTAATTGTTAATGCTGCAATACTAAACACCTTTTCCTGTTTGGTATTAAAAATTTTATTCATCTCTTAAATAAATTGCAATCTATAGTTTTGTATAATTTAGAAGCATTTTTTCAATTTTGTAAATGTAAGAACCATGGATCCGTTTATTATGATTTTTTGATGTTGACTTGAAAGAGCATGGCAGTTGAGAATGTGTCATGCTCACTTAAATGTCTCACTGATGGTGGCGCGTGTGTTGGATCATTCGGTTCCCTACAAAATGGTTGAGCTGGATGGTGCTGATCCATGCGTCATGTTCGTGAACGGACGCCGTCGGTTGAGACTGGTCATCTCTTAACTGCCAAGGCTTATTTTTAATCTTATTTCTTGTATTGTTTCTTCATTTGTGTGTTTTTTTACATTGTTCTCACATATAGAAGCAACAAGAATAATGTACCCAGGATTTTGTAATATCTTGATTTAAAAAGAGTGTCCATGGAGTTTCTTGCCCGTTCTTCTCCATTGAGATCTACGCTTTGGAATGGGCACCTAGCTTCAACTTTCTGACCAACAGACCGACTACTTAATTTTGACAATTCAAAAGTGCCTGTAATGGTTTAATTGAAATAAATGCTTTGAGTTTGAGTTTGAGTTTGAGTCTGATATGGGTTTAGACGAATAACATGTATTTTTTTTTAGCAACCTTTTAAGCAACCTTACCCTATAAATGTTCTGTTGTATAATTAGACCTTTTAAAAATAAAAATTGACCTACGCACAATATACGTTTTTTATTATAAAAAATATCGACTATCCATCGTAGCAGTACATCCCATCACTAAATACGTCTATGGCGTTACGTTATACGCATAACACTTTGCTTAATTTTTCATTCAATTTGATTTTATTTCTTGATTAGAACATTCTGGTTGGGTTTAATTTAATTTACTACAGTTATTAATTATTTAATATATTACGAATGTGGTACAACTGAAATACTAAGTCATAAATTGTAAATCGCGGCAACTTTCAAGAGTGAAACGAAATGTTACTGAAACTGTCACCCGCACCATGCTACAGCGCAAATAGTGTAATCAGAAAAAAAAAGTGAGGTCAAAAGTGTGGTTATTTGAGTAGGCATGCCTACTTAAGGGTGATAAATTGCGAAGATCGAACGTCATGGTATTACGCGTAAGACGTACTTATTTTTAATTTTGTCGTATTAACTTGAACAAGTAAAGACCAATGACAATGTTCGAATAGTACGGGAGCCGAGTAGACCGTCCGGCGACTGCCTACTGCCGCGAGTGTTTGTATGAAAAATGTAATTGACAGGCTTATGTTGGTATATCGAGGTAGGCACTGCTTATATGCCTATATGCAATGCACGCCACTGTGCTTATGTTCAGCAGTGGACCGCTATATGCTGATGATGATGATAACTTCAACGTACCAGACTCCAGCCGCTGTATCAGCAACATTTGCTGCTGCAGTTGAGTCTCCAACAGCGCCTGCGCTCTCTTATGCATCTCCATGACCTGTTTGCTTTTCGTTATTGATTGTTTCACGATTTCTTTCTTCGGTTCTTGTCCGTTCGCTAGTTCCTTTTCTTTCTCTTTTTCTTGCTGTAAATAATGCGTTATTGTTAGTTTTACTCTCACAGTGAGTTGTTGTTGATCACACTAATATTATAATATAAAGGCGAAAGCATAGATATATGAAAGAAGGAGATATGCCCCGTAGTTGAAAATGTATCAGAACCCGATGTCGCTAGGTTTGCCCCACTGCCGCGCCACTACTACAGATGTAGTTTAGTAAAAGCAATAGATACAAAGTCGCGCACACTCTTGCAATTCATAAATCAGAACGTACTACACAATCAATTATAAACCTTAAATCATCAAACACAGCGTGCATTTTACCATGCACCGTACAACTCACTCACACAAAAACATCTATCGCTATCGTTGTGCTGTGCAAAAGCCATTTATTTTACATATACGCTAGTGATTGACTAAATCGGAAAGTTATCGATTCTTTAATTCATTATTGTACCAAGAAAAATAAAGGGTCATGAAAATAAAATAAATAAAAAACGATATGTTCAGAACATATTATTATATTATAAATTAATAATTATGTGTTTAAAAAAAATTGCAGTTAATAAAAAAAAATTAACATTATTTTACATTTTCTCAAGGGCCTTCCAACCATTTAAACGTCATATTTTCAGGTCTTCTATAAACAGGGTTAAAACGGTTGACAAATTTAAAAATTAACTATAATAGCAATATATTCGTTGAGCATTCAACGTTGTTGTCGATAGCCTACGTTAGTGGACATTCATAACCACATCACTATCTCGCCGCAAGACACAGCGGCTGTACTATGCGACGCTCGGCGAAAATAAAGTATCGTTTTGTAATTTTTACATTGCTTGCTTTTCACTTACGACATACTGAGTGGCTAGTGGTTAAGAAGCAATGTATTTGCTGCAAAAATAGTATAGCCGCTGCGATATTTGAAAACAAAAATAACGTAGTAAAAGCAAGAAATATTTTACGCTTTGTTGTTTTTCATGATTTTAAAGATAAATACAGTAAAATACTTTTACTTATATATGGTAAGTGATTCCACGAGATACGAGGTTTTTATTTTGACTTCGTTTTTTACAGGAAACCACTGAACAACTCGGCATTTTTATATTTTATCACGATCACAGTCAAAAGCGCACTAGTTCGCGGAGACGGCCATTCGCCTAGTACAAGCGCATGTTGCTCATGACGCGTGGACACAGACACGCCCCCTTGCCACTTCTCCTGTTTTTTACATTTCTATGGGCGAAAGTTTATGAGTGTTTGTATGTTTGTTACTTCCTCACGCACAAACAGCTGGACCAATTTTGATAAAATTTTGTATGGAGGTAGCCGACACCCTGGATTAACCCTTCGTATGCCTAAACGTGGATCCACGCGAGACACAATGGCTTTTTAATTGTGTCTGTAATTACGGTAATCAACCGGTAAACACATAGGTTACTTTTTATCTCGACATTCCCACGGGATTGACACTTATGCGGGTGAAACCGCGGAGCGCTGCTAGTTTTAAATAATTTTAATTATGAGATCACAGCCTGGCTGCACATGACACTGGTTAACAAAATTTTAACTTTTTTTTGTCACATGAAAACTTACATCAAATTTTGAATGTACTAGTGCCACCAAACAATAATATGTGATTGGAAAAAAATTGACACGTCAGGTTAAAATAATCATGATCCTTTGGTTCGGTCCAAATCATTGGTATAGCAAATGGCATATGTCTGGGTTCTTGTTTAGCCCAACCTAATAGCAGTCTCACATACGTTACACAACATTTATGTGGAACCCAGGATTTATCTTGATTCCTCACAGGGATTCCGATCCTGCATGGAGTATTGCAGCCACCTTTGGGATGGCTCAGCGAAATACCAACTTGCCGCGCTTGACTCGGTGGAACGCAGAGCTAAGAGGCTCATTGGCGACGTAAAACTGGTGGATGCCAAGCTTCACAGCTTGGCTCATCGCCGCAAGGTTGCCTGCCTGTCGGTCTTCTACAGACTGTACTTCGGTGAGTGTGCCCAAGAACTCCACGACCTCATTCCACCGGCCCCCTTCTACCTTCGGACATCCAGGCGCACTGCAAGTTACCATCCCTACCTGGTTGCTGTTCCACCAATTCGCACTAAGCGTATGCAAATGTCGTTTATAATGCGCACAGCAAAAGAGTGGAACTCTCTACCTGCGTCTGTTTTTCCGAGCGCATACAACCCGAATCTCTTTAAAGTGAGAGTGAACAGGCTTCTTCTGGGTAAGCTCGCTCCATCGTCGACTTTGTCTCTGTCACCTTTGACCTAGGCTAGAGTCAAGAGCAAGCCCATTTCAAATAAAAAAAAAAAAAAAAAAAAAAAAAAAATCTAAAATAGTCTAAATAGCACTGTTCAATTATTGATGCGAAATTTCGACGCTGAGATGTAAAAGTTAATTCTCCACACACATAACAAAAACTGTCGGGGTTGTTAGAACACTTTCGTGGCATGTTTACGATGTAACAAACGTATATAAGATGTAAGTTGAATGCAATAGTTATACAGTCGTCTAAATAAAAAAAAGACACTTATATGAGGTCAGAAATGAATATGTAGCTGTCACAAAAAAACTGGACGTGATTGAAAAAAAATTATTATATATTGTTAATGAGGGTACACTAACATGAACAAAAATCATCACAAAGTTCGTGTGACAAAAACAGTGTTTACCAGTGTGATTGATAATACAATAAGTTTTGTGATCAAAAACGACTGATTCGGACTCTTCTGACGAACCATCTTCGTCTCATATGGATGACAACGATTAGAATAGTAAGGGGTTTGAAGGTTTTGGCCCTAAAATCAGCCGCCATTTTGATTTTTTTTCAGAATCGCGGTGCACAACAAAAGTTATATATTTAGATAGAGGACACTTATACAAACAAAAAATGTAATATAACATAATATCCTAAAGCGTCAGGTTTCGGAGTTATTCACCGAAATATAAGTCAAAAACAACAAGGATTTTTTAGTTTTTTTCCCCTCCAGGTAAGCATATTGAACTATTGAGGTAATAGAAACGTTATGAACCCTTTATGGAGAAGAAACAAATGAAGAATAGACATTTTTTAAATAAATAATTAAACACGGCAATTTATAGTTCGTTTTTTAATCCCAGAGACTAATCTGACAAGTGTAATGTCAAACTTCTATACTAAAAAAAACGAAAACACAAAAGACTTAAATGTCAGATTAGTCTCTGGGATTAAGAAACGAACTATAAATAGCCGTTTTTAATTATGTATTTAAAAAATGTCTATTCTTCATTTGTTTCTTCTCCATAAAGGTTTCATAACGTTTCTACTACCTTAAAAGTTCAATATGTTTACCTGGAGGGAAAAAAAACAAAAAAATCCTTGTTGTTTTCGAATTATATTTCGGTGAATAACTCCGAAACCTGACGCTTTAGGATATTATGTTACATAACATTTTTTGTTTGTATAAGCGTCCTCTATCTAAATATATATCTTTTGTTGTGCACCGCGATTCTGAAAAAAAATCAAAATGGCGACCGACCTTAGGGCCACCCTCCATACAAAAATCTTCTAACCCCTTTATAATTTGCATATAAAAAAAATGTTATGAGCCCCTGTAAGTTTGTTTACATTATTTATCTTTTCTCTTCGGCCCTAGTACAACGTGTTTTTTTTTATATCCCACAACTCTAGGGGTCATTGTACTCATCATTATGAACAAATTTTACTATGGGACCAAACCTAAAATCACGAAAAAAAATCAGCTGTTCCCTGAATTTATGTCCGCATAACTCGTCAAAATGTAGGGGACAGCTAATTTAAAATCGCGATTTTAAGTTTGGTCCCATAGTAAAAGTTGTTCAGAATGATGAGTACAATGACCCCCTAGAGTTATGGGATATACAGGGTGTCCCTGGAAGTATGGATCAAATCGAATAGGCGCGTGGGCAAGGCCATTTCCAAACTTTTTAACCGTGAGAATGTCAGTGAATTTTTTTACGGTTCAAAAGTTATGACCCATTTTAATTTTTTTTTCAAAATTCGATCTTTCTTCTCTTTTTTTTAGTAATTTTTTTAGAAATTTTTTAGTTTTTTTTTTTTTTGCTAAAACGTCCCACGTCCCTATTCGATTTGATCCATACTTCCAGGGACACCCTGTATAAAAAAACACGTAGTATAGTGCAGGATTTAGGCTTGTAATAAATAAATAAATGTGTGCAGGTAAGATTGTTATAAATTAATAATTTTCTCGTACCTTCTCCATGAGCTGCTTCGCGTTATGATCGGCGGTGGCCTTGATGTTGTCTCTGTTGATGAGCACCTTGTTGTGAGACATGGGATGCTGCGAGTTCTGTCTGTCCGTTTGTTTGTTGGCTAGCTGACCGCCCGGCGCCATGTTCTCCTGTTTGTTCTGTGGATGGAAAGGCTAGAATGAAATTTGATTTAAACTTGTTGTTGATAGTAAATTCTTTTTAATACGTTTTTATTAGCTTCATTTATTTATTAGCTTAATGTAGAATATAGACACAAAAGTTTAAAATAAAAATTATGTAGTTTATAAAAACTATAAAACACGATTTTATCACGACCTAAAAATCCATTTGTTTACCTTTTCATTACATACTTTTGAAATAGACTAAAGATATCACGAAGAAACGCTCATTGGGCAACTGGCCGCGATTGATAGTATCATGTATGTACATTTAAATTCATGAAGCAAAAAAAAGTAATTATAAAATAATATATTAATTGACTTAAATTGAATTAAAAAAGCGTGGAGCGCAAAGCGCCAATTTAAATCAGTTTAATTATTTCATCATGATCCATGTGATGATGAATTTCTTAGATTTTTTGGGTCTAAGACATTTCCTTTTCCTCACGACCTTTTCCTTCACCGTTTTGAATAGTGATGAAATACTTTACACAAAGTAAAGTGCCTGTCTGGGTTCCAACCCACGGCCTACAAGTCGTAAGTCGGGGCGGTCACTATTGGGCCACCACTGCACCGTTGCTCGAGCACAGCTAGTTATAACAATATTAGGGTCAGGACACATTGGTAGACTGCCTTTCGCACTTTGCCGATTGAAAAGGAGCACACTACACCGGAGCGCGTTCGTCGCCGTCAATGCGAAAGGATGCGTACGTCGTTCCATACTTTGCTCTCTTTTTGTATGGACAAACCGTCGAACGCCGTCGGTCAATGTGTCCTGACCCTTAAGGGGCGTTTTACAGTCCACTAGCGCCGCCAATCGAAAAAATGTCATAACTCGTAAATAGAATCAAAAATACAAAATGTGGTCTATTATTAATGTAGAAAAGGCAATAACGTAATTTTATAACACATTGTCAACACTTAAAATATAGCTGTTTAGCTAAATCGTGCATTTGTAACAAAAACGGCCGTTTATGTTTTGAATGCACGATTTAGCTAAACAGCTATATTTCAAGTGTTGATAAGGTGTTATACAACTACGTTATTGCCTTTTCCACAGTAATAATAGACCACATTTTGTATTTTTGATTCTATTTACGAGTTATGACATTTTTTCGATTGGCGGCGCTAGTGGACTGTAAGAGGCCTCTTAATGAATATTGTACTAACCTCAGGGTTGTGCCAGAAAACCTTAATAAACCTGTTATTAAGTACTGCTTCCGTGCTCTTGTAGGCAACGTTTGCTTCAGTCGGGTTGCTGAACGTAATGAGAGCCGCTTCCGGGTCGCCGTCGTAGCACACCTGGGGAGAAATAGAACATGGTTTAAGGCGAAAGCTTCAAAAGTAGCCCGCAAAATTCAAACTTTGTACTTTCGAGGAACAGGGTGTAAAGTTCACTCATCCTCCATAGAAAAGGGAGGATCCTCCGACAAGCCGGGTGTCGTGTCTGGCGGGCAACTGCCCGATGATTCATGTCAGGCCATTGTATACAGGATGAAATTGAATTCATAAGCATCCTTTTAAAGGGTCATTGTACTCATCATTATAAACAACTTTTACATGGGACCAAACGAGAAATCGCCAAAAAAAATTACGCGGTTCCCTACATTTTAACGAGTTATGTGAACGTAAATGCAAGGAACAGCTGATTTTTTTTTTTGTGATTTTAGGTTTAGTCCCATAGTAAAAGTTGTTCATAATGATGAGTACAAAAACCTCTTAACCTTTTCGACGCCCATCTACATAATACGCGATGTGTCCGCCAGCGCCACGCTACAAATGTATAACGTATCTATAGTAAAACGTAGGGATGGGATTAATGTCCTATCGATAAATAATATTATAAGTTGAAATTAACGTTTATTCACCAATTTACGAAGCTAAATAAAAACTGATACCGTATTTTCATATTTTGTTTTATTTCATAAAAAAATCAATATGAAAACCTGGATATATTTCCCATAATAAAAGAAAAGAATTGTAAATTTATTAGACGTGTGTTCTAGAAGGCACATCCCTATTTTTCTCCCAAATGTAATCCTTCTACTTCATATCAAGTCGTTGGCGCTCGAGGCACGTCAAAATCCTTTCTGATATAAGGATGTCTAGATGTCGATGTCTATGGTATTTTTCTTTTTTCTATTCACTGTGGTCGAGTTACACGTGCATAACCTCAACCGATTCATGCATAATTTATTTCGTTTACTTACAAAAAATAGAACCAAATACAATCAATAGAAGCTAGATACGTGGTTTTCTACGTGTTTTTTTTTTAAATTAAAATGGAGTGTAAGTGACTGTTTTACGCAGATGTTACAGATCTTTTTTTAATGGTAGGTATAGGTGTCGCAAAATACTAGCAATGATTTTTCTTGTTTTTAGAAACTAATAGAAAACGGAAGTACATTCCTGAAACGGAAGTTGACGACTTAACGGAATGTCAGGACGACGAACTATTTCAAAATTCTAATTATTCACAAAAACTTTTACTTATGATGAATCTACTCAAAAAGAAACAAAATGTAAACATTTCACTACACTAAAATGCACAGTCACTATGACCTTGAAAACCGTCCGCTTATGACGTCACAGATTTACTTCTATACAAGTTCGTGGCGTTGTGCGCACTGACAACTAGCCACTTTGTAAGAATGGGTTTTTCAAACGGTATTTCACTATCGACAATGATTAGAAAACCTATTTATTCTTGATTAAGGTGAAAAAAAACGTAGTTTATAGTTTACAATATTTATAAAATATTATTTATTCACGTCATTATCTTGCAATAATAGTATTTATGATCGTTTTGACGAGATGAAATATGGCGAGGTCTTCATCGTGTCCCATCACTAGCTTACTTTATATCAAGTACTTGGCGTTGGGGGCACTAAAATATTTTGTGGCATTTTTGTTTCTATTGAATATAAAACAAACAAGAACTTATTATGTGTGAAAAAGTTAAAAATATGGCTTATAACAGTCAATTTTCCATAAAAACAAAATAAAAGGTCTTGTAAAAGTCGTAAATTTATTTTATACTATTATTACTTCTAATCAAGTAGTGGCGCTGAGGGCACGAAAATCTCGAACTTGTATACAAGTGATTGGCGTTCAAAAGGTTAAAAGGATGCCCATGAATTTAATTTCAATCTGTATACGCTAGTAGCGCGGTAAACTCTGCTTGCGAGATGCAGGATTTTGCGTGAAGTCAGTATGACGCGTTGTTCGCATGTGGCGTCGTAGTGAAGATACCGCTACACTACGTTTTTTTTTTTGCAATATGCAGGTCAGTATCTGTTTGCATGTTGATGACTGCTAACTGCTGAGCGTGGGGGTCCTGGGTTCGATTCCCAGGTCGGACAGTGTTATTGAGTTTTTCCATTAGGAATTTCTAAGTAACAGAACGGAGTTTAGAAGTATCTTATATATAAAAATCAATTGCCGTTCGTTAGTCCAAAACGTTAGTGTAAAACTCCAAAATGGCTGGACCGATTGTGGTGAAACTTTGATAAGTTGTTGTGTGCGCGCCGGGGACGGATCCTAACAAAAAAATCAATAAAAAGGCATTGCAATGCATGCTATTATTATTAGCTAGCTTGAAATAAATGGTTTGAGTTTGAGGATACTTTTTATTCCGATATTTCCACGGGATCGAGACTTACACGGGTGTCTTTTATGGGGTACTGTGTTAAATGTTACAATAAAATACCTTGTGATATATTGCAATTAAATGAAAGAAAATTTAAAACTCACATTAAACGTACACTTTGTAAACAAGCATACTATAAATTAGAAGATTATATCCAAGATAAGAACTCTTGGAAACATGCTGGTCCTGCTCCATAGGACAATCTAGAGTCTAGACAAAATCAAACTGGATGCTAATTTAATTGTAAATTTTTTTATTCTTTTTTTTTACATTTATTATACCCTGACTTATTACTTGTATTTTGTTTTTTAATTAAAATCGTTTTGCTTGTACCATGTTTGTAAATATGTGAGCACCATGTATCTATCAGATAATTAATTTATATGACATGGTTTCGTTTTTAATTCTTTTACCTATTGTGGTATAGTAATTTTTTGTAGGTGCATCGTCCTCACATGTTATTATATAATTAATGTACCCATGCAAAATATTGTACCTAAACATTTTAAAAGAGTAACGGTGGAGTTTCTTGCCCGTTCTTCTCCATACGAAAACTACCTTTTGGAATGGGCGACTAGAATCAATTCTATTTTAAGATAATTTTTGACGTTCAAAAGTGCCTTTTATGTGCCTATTTGAAATAAATGCTTTGACTTTGACTTTGACTTTGAAACAGCGGGTCGCAGCTAGAAAGGTAAAAATAACTTGCCTGAATATTAACAATCTTGCCGAACTTGCAGAAGTGGTTGTTCAAATGTGTGATGTCATTGAGTCCGCGCGGCACTTTCTTTACCTCCAGCGAACAGTTTGCTGCGTTCGCCGGTAGAGGGGGACGGACGGGGCCTGGAAATTAAACATTGATTTATTACATAAGTCATTTTATGGAAGATTCCTTGCAGGCTTTCTCTAGTTGAAAGGTTTTATATTTCCGTTTGCTGCCACAGTCTTCTGAACTTAAAAAAAAAAACAGTGGCACTCTGGGAGTGCCGACAGAAGTGAAAACAAAAAACAAACAGAATACTTTGGGGGTGCGGGATTGTCCGAAAGGGTTACCGCTACCTCGGAACACAAAGGGCTAAGGAAGGTACACGGATGGGTTTTAGTCAGTAAGAGTCTGACACTCCCTTCCGCTCCACCCAGAGTGGGAGGAGTCATTTGGTGATTTCCCAACCATAAAAAAAAAAAACAGAATACTTTGCCATCACTCACTGACATATCGGATATACATTAAACCGAGTACATCCCGAGGACAGCCGAACACATCCGAAGCGGTGTCGGTTACGGTAACAGTGGCGCGAATTCAATGGTTTTTTCCCATCTCAAATGCCCTAAAGAAGTTTTCACTTCAACAAAGGTGAAAGTTAAAAAAAACCCTTTACGTACATTCCTGGGAAACTTTACAAACAGCGCTGGCATAATTTTTACACAAATCTATTATTAAACTGAGCAATGGTGGCCCAGTGGTAACGGCCGCGACTTACGAGTTGTAGGTCGCACTTTGTGTAAATTATTTCATCACCGCTGCTCTCAAAACGGTGGTAAAATATCGTGAGGAAACAAGCATGTCCTAGAACCAAAAATTCGAAGACATGTGACATTTTCATCACCACTGCTCTCAAAACGGTGAAGGAAAACATCGTGAGGCAACCGGCATGTCCTAGAACCAGAAATTCGAAGACATGTGACATCTACCAACCCGCACTGGGCACGCGTGGTGGGTTCCGGTTTCTCCCTCTCACAGGGAGGAGGCCTGTGTCCCAGCAGTGGGAACATTATAGGCTGATTGTGATGGAGGTGTGCTAAGGCTGTGAATGATAGTAAGTCTGCGTGTGTACTCACCAAACCGGTTGTAGTCGAAGTTCTTCTTGTGCGGCGCCGCGTGTCGCGGCGGCGCGGCTGCGGCACGCGGGGGGGGCGCGTCGTGGCGGATTCTAGAAGTAAATCTATAAATAGTATTAAGCATTGTCGCTTTAAGTCACAGTTCTTCCGCTTAGTTATAAACTAAAATAAAACCTATGAGAGGAAATAATTCTTGTAAACAAACTTTCAGGGGTGTATATTAATTATTCATCATAATTATCATCATCATAATCAGCCTATAATGTTCCCACTGCTGGGACACAGGCTTCCTCTCAGTAAGAGGGAGTGGGCCGTAATCAACCACGCGGGCCCAGTGCGGGTTGGCAGATGTCACATGTCTTCGAATTTTTGGTTCTAGGACATGCCGGTTTCCTCACGATGTTTTCCTTCACCGTTTTGAGAGCAGTGGTGATGAAATAATTTACACAAAGTAAAGCGCCTGTCTGGATTCGAACCTACGACCTACAACTCGTAAGTCGCGGCCGTTACCACTTGGCCACCACTGCTCCTATTATTAATTATTATTTAAAGAAATTGAATACGAATCAGTGGTATTAATCACAAAACTATCTATTGTATTATCAATCTTCTTAGCGTATTGATGGCAAAAATTTTAAAAAATTTATTTCTAAATATTATTTGCCTTTTATCGTCCCACATAGACAGCCTATAACGTTCCCACTGCTGGGACACATGCCTCCTCTCTCTGAGAAGGAGTGGGCCGTATTCAACCACGCGGGCACAGTGCGGGTGGGTACTTCCTTTCGGCACAGCGTTCTTTCTTATAGGCTTCTAAGAGTCGTAGGGTGATGATAAATTGCCTATAGCCTTCCTCAAGAATTGGGCTATCAAATGCAAAAATATTTTTTTTAAATCCGACTGGAAGTTCCAGATTAGAGCGTTCAAACAAACAAACAAAAGCAAACCAAATCTTCAGCTTTATTATTAGTATAGATATACTAGCTGCGCCCCGCGGTTTCACCCGCATAAGTCTCCCGTGGGAATATCGGGATAAAAACTATCCCATGTCCTTTCCCCGGACTCAAACTATCTCTATACCAAATTTCATCTAAATCGGTTCAGCGGTTTAAGCGTGAAGAGGTAACAGACAGACACACTTTCTCATTTATAATATTAGTATGGATGACTAACCTTGGTATAGGTATGAGCTCCCTTGGCGGATGTGGGTGGTGCGGGTGTGGCGGAGGGTAGGCAGGGAACCAGATATCCGGCGTTAGCGGGTTGTATTCTGGAAAAAAAAAGCAAATAAAACCAGTTAAATATAGTTGTAATATATGAAAATTATCATCATCCCGTGGCTAAATGATAACAGCCGCGCAGGTCGATCGATCAGGTTAAGCTACGCTTGCCGCGGTTGATGTGTGGATGGGTGACCATCTTGACATACCGAGACCCCTCCGTGCCTCAGAAAGCACGTTAAGCCGTTGGTCCCAGCTGTCATTCGTAGATCTTTGACAGTCGTTACGGGTCGTCAGAAGCCCGAAAGTCTGACAACCAGTCTTCCCAAGGGGTATCGTATTACCCAGTAACTGGGTTGTGGAGGTCATATAGACAGTCGCTCCATGTAAAATATTGGTATTCGGCTGCATCCGTTTAAACTTTTTTTTTATGGATGGGAAATCATCAAATGACGTCTCCCGCTCTGGGTGGAGCGGAAGGGAGTGCCAGACTCTTACTGACTAAAACCCATCCGTGATCCTTCCTTAGCCCTTTATGTTCTGGGGCAGCGGTAACCCTTTCGGACAATCCCGCACCATCCGTTTAGACTGGAAGCCGACCCCAACATTGTTGGGAAAAGGCTAGGCAAATGATGATTCTCCAGCCCTTCTCACAATTTATTTGGCATCAGTACAACATAAGACATGTTGTATTCTTCTATACTTCTCTCCTTAAAGTATAAAGTACTGACCGGGCACGCTAGGCGCAGGCGGCAGAGCCAGCACGGTAGACAGAGCGGCCGAAGCGTCTTCTAGCACAACAGGGTCACTGCCGTGGTCCCATTGGCACAAGTCGCCACGCATGCAGTAGCCCTTCTCTGTAAAGTAACAAATATCCATTAATAACAAAACGTCTGTATAGGACTCTGGAGTAGAAGGCAGAGGAGTCTATATTACTAGCAGCGCCCGTCGGTTTCATCCGCATAAGTGTCAATCCCGTGGAAATATCGGAATAAAAACTATCCTATGTCCTTTCCTGGGACTCAAAGTATCTCTATATCGAATTTCATCTAAATCGGTTCAGCGGTTTAAGCGTGAAGAGGTAACATACAGACAGACAGGCACACTTTCACATTTTATAATATTAAGTATGGATTGTACTAGATTCTGCTTGCGACTTCGTCCGCGTGAAATTCCTTGTTCCCCCGACCCATCCCGTCGCATCGCATCGCCTACCGATGCTATTACCTACTTCCTTTTCGCACTTTCTGACTTTTTTGTTTTTGCTCGGCTCCTAAGGGGGTCTCCACGAGCGAGAGAATCGCGGCGATAGTCTCGTCGTGCCATCAAATTTTTCGACGATGATATCGCCGTGTGGAGACACGTTATAAGAGACAGCGACCCACCACTATGCCGATGCTATGGGTGCCGATCGAAGTGGTGGTGCTTGGGGAGGCCTATGTCCAGCCAGTGGCGTGCATTGCATATAGGCATATAAGCAGTGCCTACCTCGATATATCAACATAAGCCTGTCAATTACATTTTAGTGTGTGCCCCACTATTAAGAAACTTACTAAATTATCGTACCTAACAAAAAACAAAATCTTCATACAAACACGCGCGGCAGTAGGCAGTCGCCGGACGGCCTACTCGGCTCCCGTACTATTCGCACATTGCCATTGGTCTTTACTCGTTCAAGTTAATACGACAAAATTAAAAATACGTACGTCTCACGCGTAATACCATGACGTTCGACCTTCGCAATTTATCACCCTTAAACTCAAACTCAAAGCATTTATTTCAATTAAACCAATTACAGGCACTTTTGAATTATCAAAAGGTCTTAAGTAGGCATACCACACTTTTGACCTCACTTTTTTTTCTGATTAGTGACCGTGTTTCTCTAGACTAGACCCGGCCTAGTGCCTACCTATTCTGAAAACCAATGCACACCACACCACTGTGTCAAGCAGTGGACATCTGATGATGATGATCTTCTTCATAGCGTGTCGATAGCAATCTAAATGTACTCGGCCCAGAATTCAGCTACTTGTTTGGCGCCATCACCAGCGTCCATCAGTTCCTGTAACGTGCAGCTGACAGGACACGCAGGACACGATATTAAGTGTCCCATCGTTTATGGAACAGCACCACATTTACACTCCAAGGCGGAGTCGTCTATGAATCCGAGTGACGTATCTACAGAACCACTATACGTCCGGCGCACCCTGGGCAATCAGCAAGCTAACCACGCTGATTGGCTAATCCTTTCACCACGATGGCAATCCAATGATGATGATGAGGATGATGAAAAGGAAAATTGTACTCACCGTCGAAGTCCCGACAGCGTCGCTTGTAAGCGTCGCTGTGTTCCAGCCTTGTTTCAGGGTGAGGGGATGTTGAACCACGGGAGCGATCGCGAGATCTCTCGCGGGATCTGCGAAAAATATACGTCAATTTAGAATGGCAGTTAGAAAAAGAAAGAAAGAAAGAAAAAAGTTTATTTGGACATTTCATCTGAATCGGATGAAATTGAAACACAAAATGCAAAATTAATAAAATTAAAAATAATGTTTCATGTTGTAATGTTTTATGTGTGTGTTTTTTGTTTGTTTTGTATGTTTCTTCATAATAGTTTATTCCGCGGACATTGTTGTGGGAAAATCTGACAACCAGGTAAGAACCAAGCAGTATCGTGTTAAAATAAAATGATAATAATAATATGATGTTTATTTCTGTCTGTAAGTAGATCCTTACTGATCTTGACTACTCTGAACACATGCACCTATGAAAAATATTGTAAAACATTTTAAAAGAGTAACGGTGGAGTTTCTTGCCCATTCTTCTCCATACGAAAACTACCTTTTGGAAGGGGCGACTACAATCACAATTCTATATTTTTAATGTAATTTTTGACGTTAAAAAGTGCCTCTTATGTGCCTATTTGAAATAAATGCTTTGACTTTGACACACTTTTGCACGTCAATGTTTTGGTCAATATTTTAAAAGTAGATGGCGCCTGTTACCCTGTTGTAGATGGCGCCTGTTACCCTGTTGTTTATGGAGGTCAGATAATAAGAAATATTGGTATTCAGATGCCTCCAGTGAGACTGGAAGCCGTTCCCAACATAGTTGTGAAAAGGGTAAGCAGATTAATTGATTGACTTAAATAGGTAAAAGGAATCGCGATTTATTTGCCAAAAATGTAAACAAATATGAATTAATGAAAAAAACACTTTAACCGTTAACGGGCGAGCGTAACCATTTGTCACCGCACCTTTAAGAGGCGAGCGTAACCATTTGTCACCACCCGATTCACGCGGCTTCAACCTCTATTATTACTGCTAAATACGGTCTAATATCCTGTGCAACAGTTTGAGTCTATGGTCCGGTAGATAAACTAATCGACTAAATGATTCAAAACGAAAAATATGGGTTGGCAATATTTGAAAAAAAAAGTTAAAAATAGACTTTACGATTCTTCTTAATGGCAGCTGCAGTGCGTGCTGTTTTGTTATGATGCTATGTTGTTTATTTTAATAGTTTTTGTGTAAAATCGACGTTAAGTGGATGAATATTCGTTTATAACATATTATACGTCCTTGTAGATAATATTGTAGATAATATTTGCACGAAATAACATCACAATCAATCAATAATCCTTTTTTTTTGGTCAAACAAAATTTTACGTAAGTGTTCAAGAAAATCTTATGATTTTACAATTATAGTGGTATATTTTTACAAGATAAAGGTAGTTATCAGTCAATAAAGGTTTATGTAGTATCCTAGTAACACTTTTTTAATTAGAAACAACTGAATATGACTAGGATTGGGCGTTTGCAGTCATTGCTTTGTAATAGGAATTGAACGGCTCGGCGCACTGAAATTTGAGTTTCAATATTATTAAAATGTAAGGTAGGACTTTCAAAAAAACGCTGTTGTTAGATTACTTGTCTATTCATAATGTAACTTGCAAAGTTTCGTGTAAATTCATATAGTAGTTTTATCAGAAATCGACATAACACGGGAACGAACACACTTTCAACCTATTGTCTGATGACGTCATTTGTTTATAAATACAATTCTCATATTACGAGTATCGTTTGCATTTTATATTATGGTCTGTTTATTCAACAACCCAAAACAGTTTACATTAAGTGGCTTGAGCCCGTATAAGCATCAGTAGACCATTTTTTGTGAGCAGGGTAATAAATCACGCGCACAGCGAGTGACATCTGGCATTTGACAGGTCTTTTTTTGATATTACGTCACATGACGTCTCGCCCATGACCGGTTAATTCCTACACAATAAAGTTCAGTTTACGCTACAACTTCTAACATTTTTATAACTTTTGCAGTAGTACTAGTCATTCTGAAATCAACTTAATCAAGATTGAAATAAAGTTGATATTTGTTTAACTTGAAAAAGGGTCAGGGTTTGCAGCACTGCGCACTAGTACTATAGGAACTGAATGCTTACCGTTCCCGGTCTCTAGAACGAGACAACCTGTCCCTATGTTCTCTGTCGCGGGACATTCTGTCTCGCTCTAACTCGCGGGGTACTCTCAGCCTCTCTCTTTCACGCTCATGCTCGCGATCGCGAACGGTCGGTGATCTCGATCTGTGAAACAAAACAAAAATTGTTTTCATATGAAATTAAATTGTTTATTCTGTAAATATCGGAACACGTCATATTATAAAAAAAAAAAAAAACTAGATGAGGTCGGCGTTTCCTATCTGACTACTCTGAGAAGAAAGGCCGAAACTAACTCAGACTTCAGAAGTCTCTTTTAAAGTCCAGACTTAATCTTGGTCAGATTTATATAAAATAGTTATCTAAAACAGACCGACACGCTTTCGCATTTAAAATATGTATTAATATGGATGGACTAACAGCGCCCCGCGGTTAGACCCCCATAAGTTTCGATCCCGTGGGAATATCGGGATAAAAAGTATCCTATGTGTTAATCCTAGTTATAAACTGTTTGTGTGCCAAATTTTATCAAAATTGGTCCAGCCGTTTGTGCGTGAAGAACTAACAGACATACACACTCACAAACTTTCGCCTTTATAATATTACCCCCCCCCCCCTTACTAATAAACGTATTATATCAGATGAATAGTTACACACCGATTTCTCTCTTTCAGTCGTCAGTAATAATAATAATATCTTTATTTAATCTGACTACATTGGTCCACTGGTTAATACACAAACAAACTTATCAACTATGTGTTAGTATCTATTAACTAAGTAGGTAATTTAATATTTCATCCCTGCCACACGAGCAACCGGACAGTGTCTCACTACCGGCGCATCGTGCTGTTCAGCTAGGGTTTTCAAGATACTGTTGCGGCTAGCCCTCATTCTGCCTATTAAGGATGCGATCTTTTTCCTCATAACAGCATAAAAGTCGTCAGTTCGTGCTGCAGCAAACATGCTTGACGCACTGCAGAACCTGGGCAACCTCAACAGCACCCTGAAGCCATTATTATATTGCACACGCAGAGCAGCTAGTGCCCTTCGCGTATAGCTGACCCACAAACCGCTCGTGTAGAACCCTTGACAATAGTAATTTGACTTTCGAAAGAAGAAGACAAAGCGTTGTGTAACTATACAGACGCTATACAACGTTTATTATTAGGGGGTAAGTGAGATATAGAGTATGGTGATACATACCTAGATCTGCTATTCAGTCTGTCAATTGTCGGTAGAGGGGGACTTCGGTTTCTGTAGCGACCGCGCGGCGACGGTGAGCGAGACAGCGGCCGTCTGTCGGACAAAGAGATCAAAATTATACTATACTACAGGCCCCCAATTCTGTATGGCAATTATTATTCCCCACATAATCTTACATTACGGTATCTACAACGCCACATGCGAACAACGCGTCATACTGACGTAACGCAAAATCCTGCATCTCGCAAGCAGAGTTTACCGCGCAACTAGCATAGCTACAACGGCCCGACATGAATCATCGGGCAGTTGCCCGCCAGACACAACACCCGTCTGGTCGGAGGATCCTCCCTTTTCTATAGAGTATGAGTGAACTTTACACCCTGTTCCTCATGCCTCTATATCTACCAATAAAATGAAGCACCAACCAACGATTATCCCTGTATGCATGTGCTAGTGCACCCAAGGACAACCCCCGGTTGGTGCAGGACTATTGCAGGATATGGAAACAAAACGGAATCATTGAAATATGGGTTTGGGTGGCTAAGATGGGCTAGTTACCAAGAACTATGGCAGGGCTTATAAGCCCCTGCATGACCAATATGTTTTAACTATACAATACACGGTTTAAATGGTAGAGGGTGACTTGCACACTCAATAATGGGCTACCAGAAACGGTCGCTAGAACATAGTGACGCAACGACAAGGGGGCACCATATCCTGAGGTGTTTGAGAAGTGGAGAAGTATTCCACGGCTTTCAGAACAATCCCAGAGCTCAGAAGAAGGTCAAGATCCCTAAGAGCACTTACTGGAATACTTCCTTCCCCCGAGCAATAAAGGCAAAAAAGAGGTGGGAGCTCTGTTCTTCGGCAGTGTTCACTTCAGCCGGCCAATAAAGGCAAGCCAGAGGAGAGGAACAAGACTACTCCCGGGAGGGGTCCGTGGGGTCGCTACTGCACAACAGCTCGCCACAGTCATGCTGCCCTGTGGGTTTCTGTACCTCTCTTGGTCTGGCTACCCACCCTGTTTACCTGAAAGCCAATTCTCGTAATTTAAAACTTTCAAAATCTAGTCGCAGTCTCATCTCAGCGACAAACAAATGTCAAAAACTTGTCAAAATGTGGGGAAATTAGAGGTATTCTTTGACAGATTGCGACTGATCAGACTGCGAACGTTCTTAAAATTACGAGAATTGCCCCTCTGTACCTGGTACCTGTTCCGGCAAAGTAAACTCTATCGGCACAGGCCTAGAGTTCGGAGCGCACAAACCCCACCGCGACGTCAACGTAGAGATACGGCGGTAATTATTAGTATAGATGACTTGACAGTTACCTTCTGACATCGTTGTTGTGTTCGTTGTCGCGCGCATGTCTCCTTGCGCGTGCGCGTCTCTCCCAAGACCGAGAGCGACGTCGCCTCCTGTCTGTGTCGCGGGTCTGTTGAGAAATGGATCGAATTAATCCCCTGTTCCTTATATCCCTACTGATATATCTCCACTGGTAGGGATACTTGGAGATTTTTTCCAATTATCCCTACCGGATATATGGAACCTTCTTCTCCATATATCCCTACTGATCCGCACTGGTTGGGATAGTTGGATTTTTTTCCGTTTATCGCTACCAGTAGTGATAAAAGTTTTCAAGGGTTTCTTTATGATTAATAAGGTGTTCCTGAATTACTTGTGATTACAAATATAAAAAAAAAAAAAAATAATGAAAACATATTCAGTATGGTTTTGTGTGATTTAAAAAAAAAAATGAAAGCAATCATGAAAACAATTTTAATTTACACAAAACCCGTACTGAATTTGTCCAGCAAGATCCTATAAAATTATGAATTTATAACCCATGAAATTCAAATTTGTTTTCCGAATGCAGGTTTAACTTTAATATAGGTACTGACCGAGTCTCCCCTTCGGTCACGTCTTCTAGGAGGTTGGTCCACTGGTTCTTCTAATAGCTCAGTTAAAGGCAACACCTGAAAAAAGAAAATTATTTTGAAATAACCAATAAAATGTTAGGTTATTAATGTTGGAAGAATGTAAACATACTCTTAGCAGAGCAATAAAGGGCTTTGAAGGTCCGCAGCATATCTAATGTCACTCCATTTCGTTTTTTTTTTTTTTTTTTTCAAAATGGCGGTCACACATGAAATATCGTTTTATATAATCCAAGATGTCATCAATGCAAACAGAAAAAATAATAGGACTAAACCGCGCGTAAAGCGTCACGTTTCAGAGATATTAACTTGTTTTCAACTCCCTTGCTTCACTCAGGAGCTGATCTCCATTGCTTCACTCTTTTTTTGTCGCACAGCTGGGCAAAGGCCACCCAAATCTTTCCAGGAACTCTTTTTCTTTTCCACCTCAAACCAGCCCTCGTGGTACGCGTCCAGGTCATCTCGCCATCTCTTTCTGGGTCGGCCTCGGCGGCGCCGTCCATCTTCAGGCACCCACTGTGTGGAGATTTTTGCCGAGCGGTCATAGTGCATACGGCTGATGTGAACCGCCCAATCCCATTTGAGCATTTTTTTTTTTCTCGCGGTGGAAGTTTTCTTTGACTTCCTCTATCGTGGGGGCGACAGAGGGGCATGCCGGACTTACCGGCTACAACCACCGCGATGTTCCACCTCTACCTATGGCCGGGGGTGCGGGATTCGCATAAGCATTCACCGCTCCATCCCATTTGAGCCTGGCAGCCTTCTTTCCTACATCTAGTACGCCCGTTTTGGAACGCAGCGACGTTTTGGTTCTGGTTCACTCAGTAGTGAATAATGTAATATTAAGAAACAGTCATCATTATTTACCTTGACAAGCGTATGCTCATTATGCGGATGTCCTCTCGGCACAGCGCCCACGGGAGGCGCGGGCGCCGCTAACTTCGCGCCGCGTGACACGACTAGCCTCGCTCTCATCGCGCCCGCGCCCAATCCGCCAGCGGGCACTCCGCCCGCGGACAATCCGCCCGCGGATAATCCGGCCGTGGCCAATCCGCCCGCGCTCAATCCGGCCGCGCCCAAACCGGCCGGCGCCGCGCTCGGTGCGACGCCGCCCGCGAGCGTACCGGCGCAAGGGGAGCGCCCGCGCGTCTCGCCGCCAGATACGGGGGACGGGATGAGGGGGGCACCGGCTAAGGGAAAAAAAGGGATTAATAAACTAAACAGAAGGTTCACAAATGATGTTAGAATAACAGGCGTAAAAAAAAAACGATTAACAAAGCCGAGAGAGTCACTTGTAGTCCCCGTCATTGTGATATTTTTTTTTATACATATACAGAAAGTTTTTCCATCACCATCCAAACTTTTACAGGGTGTTCTACCCATGAATATGAACATCTTTCACTATGGGACCAACTCTGAAATCTCTCTCTCTAAAATTGACCAAAATGTACATGAAATAGCTGGTTTTTTTTTTTCGTGATTTCAGAGTTGGTGATAAAAAAATCTTCCTATATACTGGTCTATATCTGGGAACTTTCTGCAGACATTGTAGGTCAAGGTTCCAACTTCTCTTTACTTTTTTTCATGAAAACAAGTTTTCAATGTGTTTTAAAAACTTAACTTTAAAAACCCATAACACATAGGTACGTACAATGTTTTGCGTAAATTCATTTCGTTTTCAATTCAAGTCCCTGTTTTTTTTTCAATGAATTTCGTTCCGTTAATAATGCATAATACATATTGGGCATCTCTCTCTCACAGGCACTGGCCGTGGCGCTGAGCGGCGTGAGCGCTTGAACTGCTCAATATTGTCTAATTTTTGTTCTTACAAAAATAAATAACCACATATATAAAAATCTTTCTTACCCAGCGCTAGAAAATATTTAACCTATCTTTTGATAATTATATTACCACACCCCGGACACTCCATACAACGCTTGCAAAATAATTACCTACTACTACATTAAAAAATGACGTTTGTATACGTATGAATGTGTGCGTGAGGTACTTGTGTTTGCGAGCGCTCTTGTTAAAGAACTGCGACGAATACTCCGAAGTGCGGGGTGAGGTGCGGTAACTGATGTTAGTGCGGGGAAGGGAGTGTCCTTTCTGTACGTAGTACTTTGAGTATTCTGTGATATTACTTAGATGGTTTCGTAATATAATTTTTTACTAATAAATACGTTCGAAATATCGATTTAGTGTCATCTTTGCGATTTTTTTTTTTTTATCGACCCAACTATTAGTAATTACGTTTCCGTCTTTAGTCAGCGCTTGACCGTATGTTCAATTTTGTTAAAATTATTTTTATTTTGAGCAATATTTACAATAATTGGAAATAAATAGATTCAAAAAACTTAAACACTACTACAACCTCGCCTTAAAGGCAAAAGTAATCAATATCATAGATGCTAAATAATTTGAATATAGCTGTTCAGTAAATGATAATTAATTTTATTTCTGTAAGTAGGTTTGTACAAACACTTTTACACGTCAATCATATTTTAAAAAAAAAAGCTAGATGAGGTCGGCGTTTCCTATCTGACTACTCTGAGAAGAAAGGCCGAAACAAACTCAGAGGTCACAGTCTCTTTTAAAGTCCAGACAAAATCTTGGTCCGATTATGTGAAGACCATGTAGATTGGTGTCTGAAATGGTCTTTTGAGGAAAGAACTACACAGATTGAGCGGACCTGTCCAGTCAGTGCACGCATTTGTCAATAAAGTATAATTTTAACTACAATGTTTTTATAAAAATTGGCCTCCCTCAAAGAATTAGTTAGAAAACACTTTGGGAGATTTCTATTTCCATCGTGTGTTGGGGGGATTATTTAATTTGAGTACAGTTCTGAAATTTCATGTTCCCCCGACCTACCGCGTCGCATCGCATCGCCTACCCGCGCTATTGCTTTGTTTTCGCTTAGTATTATTTCTGACTAACTGCGCCCCGCGGTTTCACCCGCATAAGTGTCGATCCCACGGGAATATCGGGATAAAAACTATCCTATGTCCTTCCCCGGGACTCAAACTATCCCTATATCAAATTTCATCTAAATCGGTTCTGTGGTTTAGGCGTGAATGGTAACATACAGACAGACAGCCAGACAGAGTTACTTTCGAATTTATAATATTAGTATAGATAGTATGGATATATTTAGATTACATTTTAGTTTTTACTTACCATGGTTCTCAATCTCAGGTTCTTTAGACGGCTCAGCGTCGGCCGGTGTTGGAGAAGCCAGATTCTTCTCCTCTCGTCCCGGCTTTAAGTAATCATTGCTTTCAAGTGCCTTAAATAGCATCTCCACAAATGGTTTCGTTTCTGTTGACAAATTAATAGAGTATGAATTACGCTAATGACCATACACATATCGATGTATTTGCCCTGAAGCAAACATTCATCGATTTATTTATTTATTTATAGTTAGTTAAAACGGTACAACACCGATTACAGTAATTAACATAGAGACATAATTACGTTGACAATAATATAATTTAAAACTAATATGGAACTGTGGACTCCTTTGCATACATTCTATCACAGAACTCCAGGCATATAGAAAGAAAGACAGAAAACACGTTTATTTGCGGTGAACATGACGCACAGTGTGATAAGATCCCGGTTTTTGTGTCATCGTGTTTTTATTGAGTTAATCGATAGAGTTTACAATTCCGACGATTAGAGTAAAACTCCGGGTTCGCTAAGACTTGAGCTTTTTTTTAAAAAAAATGTCAAAGTTTCGCAATATCCGACTCTTGAAAAATGAAAAAAAAATCATTATAATTTAATGGAAGTACTTATTACAGGATTTATTTATTCTATCGAAAAATGGTATAATAGCCGACCGTTCTACCAATTCCTGTTGCATTAGTATGAATGGGTCGAGAGATATGATTTTTTTTCTCATTTTTCTTTTTCATTTTTTTATTCATCTAAACCGCCGTAGTAGGTGGTCATTCCTACATCAAAAAATTGCTGATACTTTCTATTATGTGTAGTATTAATTCCAAAACCTAACTCATTGGTTTCCAGGAGTTATTGGAAATTTTAGTAATATCCGAAATATCCGCACTTAGGGCTGCCACTTCAACCAAAACATAATTTGTTTATTTTTATTAAGTTTTAGCTTCCTTATCACGACCATAACAAGATATCATTATTTTGTGGCTTAGATGGCAAAGATTGAGTAATTTTATAAAGGAAATTAAAAAACAAATCGAGAAATTGGTACCATGTTGACGGATACAACTTTTTTGGAAACCGTCTATAAATTCTACCCCAAAAGACTCAACTAATAGTAAATAAAAGAAAATCCTTTCCGATGTCTCCTAAGTATATCAATCAACATTAAACATGAGTAATATACTACTCAAAACAAAATAAGAGCCACTTGTGAATTTTAACATCCGGTCTGATTAAATTATTTTAAAGCGTTCTTAAACGATATATCTTTTGTCTGGTATATCCTGAAGTATTAACAAACATAATGTGAGGATACCACTTGCATAATTTTTGAAGTGGGCTACTTTGATACTTTTTTTTTGTAACCACTTGAATTTACCCTATTCTAAGACGAATACTTAGGTCATTTAAATTGTGGATTCTTTTAGGCACAGTCTTACATTTGCTAAGTTACAACGTGGATAAACATTTTGAAAGCGCTATGCCGAGGATCCGAAGACATATGACCTGCAAACCGCAACTAGAGTCATCACATTGATCCAAGAGGGACATTCGCAGCGTTCTGTAGCTTTACAGCTTGACTTTTCAAGGCGAGCGATCCAGAATGCTTGGAATCGATTTCAAGAGACTGGGAGTGTAACCAGAAGACGGTTATCGGGCAGGAATCGAGCAACCACCTTGCAGGAAGACCGCTACATGAGTTTGACTGCGCGAAGAGAGCGCGTCGTCACCGCCCGCGCCTTACAAAATCGCTTACGCCAGGCGAACGGTACCCACGTAAGTGACCAAATGATTAGAAATCGGTTACATGAAGACTAGCAGTTTTCTAGGAGACGTGTACTGCGGATTCCATTGACTAGTGTACACCGTGCAAACCGATTATCATTCGCAAGTCTGCACCTTGACTGGGACATAAGTGAATGGAGCTCAGTATTGTTCACTGATGAGTGTAAAGTGAAATTTTTTAGTGATGATCGTCGTATTAGAGTATGGAGACGAGAAGGTGAGCGATTTTCGGATGTTTGTATCCATGAAAGTGACAGATTTGGGGGTCCCAATGTTATCGTATGGGGAGGAATCTCTCTATCAGGTCGAACCGAACTCGCAATACCTACTCAGCGGAGGCACGGTAATGGCTGTGCGATAAATTGAGGTGATAATAAGACCTCATGTGATGCCATTTGCACAAAGAATTGGTGCAAGATTCACATTAATGCACGACAGTGCCCGCGCTCATACAGCTTGAGCCACTAGGGAAGCCCTAGACGATGCTGGTATACGTGTCTTGCCGTGGCCTACCAACAGTCCGGACCTTAAACCCATCGAACACATGTGGGATTTGTTAAAAAGAAGTGTCCGGGACACAAATCATTCCTTACAAATAATGAACGACAGCTCATTAACGTGCTAAAGTCAAGCAGGGAACAAATTTCAGAAGAGACAGTGCGACATCTGGTGGAGAGTGTGCCATCCAGGCTTCAAGAATGTGTTCGAAAAAGAGGAGGACACACACGATACTAAAGAAGTGCAAAAAAAAGATAAAAAGCTTTCGACATTTTTCTTTTAACCTCTTTTTTCATTAAATGTATTTTTTTGCTGAAATTGCATTTTTTACAAAAAACGTAATCAGATGTTCTTTTATCTATCAATAAATTTAATTTTAAGGGTTTTGCAACAAAAATTAGCTAGCTAATTTAATTTAATTATTTATCTACCCTCAAACCCAATACAATTCTTAGAATACACAAAATACACGGTGGCTCTTATTTTGTTTTGAGTAGTATATATTAACATTTTTGACAATTTACTATAAATTTTTAGAATTTTTAGTCAATTTAGTTCTTTTTATTATTAATTTTTCTATTATTCTTTTAAATCAATTTTGTTTTACTTTTTGATTTTACAACTTATTTTGAATCAATTTTAGTATACTTTTATATTTTACAATTCTTTTAAATCAATTTTGTTTTACTTTTTGACTTTACAACTTATTTTGAATCAATTTTAGTATACTTTTATATTTTACAATTCTTTTAAGTAAATCAATTTTATTATACTTTTTGATTTTTAACAATTCTTTAGAATAATTTATTTTGTATTTTTTTTATCTACATGAATTTTATTATATACCTATCTAATTATTTTAAATAAATTTACTATGCAATATAATATGCTGAGAATGCGCCCCAGCTTAAATTATTTACGTTAACTACACACACGTTATTTTTATACATTATGTAACTATATTAAAGTATATTTTTTGCTATAAAGCAAAGTCAATGGTTGTTCCATCTGGAGTTGGAACAATTGCAGGGGACTGAGCGCCAGTCAACCTTTATACCGTAACCGTACTCTGTTCTTCAACAACCTCAGTAAGGCGTGACTGAGGTACGTCGTGCAAAACTACGGCCGGGGGGCTTGCCTTAACTGACCGGTTACATAATATTTCATAAATCCATATACATTTTCCTTTCGAATAGCCAACTCCATATTAATTATTAAAAAGTATTTAAAACACCTTTTTTTTTCAGATTAAGTATATTTTTATTGTTTTTTTTTTCAACGAAAAATGAGAAAAAAAATCATATCTCTCGACCCATTCATACTAATGCAACAGGAATTGGTAGAACGGTCGGCTATTATACCATTTTTCGATAGAATAAATAAATCCTGTAATAAGTACTTCCATTAAATTATAATGATTTTTTTTTCATTTTTCAAGAGTCGGATATTGCGAAACTTTGACATTTTTTAAAAAAAAAAGCTCAAGTCTTAGCAAGCCCGGAGTTTTACTCTAATCGTCGGAATTGTAAACTCTATCGATTAACTCAATAAAAACCTGATGACACAAAAACCGGGATCTTATCACACTGTGTGACGCAAAAAAGAACATAAACACAAAAAAAAGGGTCAGGGAAACATGCGTCACTTCCACGCAAAACGGCTATCGCTCAGCATAATGCTGCGACCCTATGCAAGACAGAGCCCCAGCGCTGGTTTATACGCATAATTTTAATCCATTCATCCGCAAACACATCACATTCAGGGTTGGCAGCCAGAAGGGCATTCAGCACCTTTAGGCGCAGGCCACACATAAATGGCGTCGGGCGAGGACACGGCGCGGGCGGCCTCCTGTTCCATTCACACCAAGTGCATAGAAATAAAGCGCAATTTAGGATACACGGAATGTCGTGGCTCGGGCGTGGATATGACGCGTCATTTCGGCGCCCGCGCATCCTAAATTGCGCTTTATTTCTATGCACTTGGTATAAAATTTGAATGGAACAGGAAGCTGCCCGCGCCGCCCGTGTCCTCGCCCGACGCCATTTATGTGTGGCCTTTTTTTTTATGATGGGAAATCATCAAATGATTTTTTTTATGATGGGAAATCATCAAATGACCCCTCCCGCTCTGGGTGGAGCGAAGGGAGTGTCAGACTCTTACTGACTAAAACCCGTCCGTGTTCCTTCCTTAGCCCTTTATGTTCCGGGGTAGCGGTAACCCTTTCGGACAATCCCGCACCCCCGGCAGGCTTCGGCCCTGGCAGGCCCCTTCCTTTATGCTGACATCTCTTTGAGGCGCGCGTGGAACACGTACGCGCCGTCCGGCACGGGCCTGGTCCTGATCGGACGGTGAGCTACCCATTACTCTCCGTCCGCAGGCCCGCGCCTACGGTGGCCGGGAGTCGTCACGCGGCATTTATGTGTGGCCTGCGCCTTAGAGTACGACAGATTAGGGATTCGGCTCTGTGTATCCTGCCCGTTCTAACTTACGCTGCTCAGACCTGAGGGACAATTCTCGTAATTTTAAGAACGTTCACAGCCTGATCTCAGTCTCAATCTGTCGTAAATACTTCCCCTGCATTTTTGACAAGTTTTTGACATTGTCGCTGAGATGAGATTGCGACTAGATTTTGAACGTTTTTAATTACGAAAATTGGCCTTCTGGTCGCTCACCGAGTCGCAAAAGTTTCGCCTTGGAGTTTGCCAAAGAGCAATGGAGCGCAGTAATTTAGGCGTTAATCAGGTCGTTTAAAATACTTTTCGTCAGGAGAAGGAAAATATCGAGAGGAAAGTTTTGAGTATGAATGTCAATGGCTATAAGAGTAGGGGAAGACCAAAGAAACGAAGGATGGACTGTGTGAATGATGATATGGTTAGAAAGGGGGTGACTACCGAGATGACGACTAATAGAGAAGTCATCATCTGCCTAGCCTTTTCCCAACTATGTTGGGGTCGGCTTCCAGTCTAACCGGATGCAGCTGAATACCAGTATTTTACATGAAGCGACTGCCTATCTGACCTCCACAACCCAGCTACTGGATAATACGATACCCCTTGGTAAGACTGGTTGTCAGACTTTCGGGCTACTTACTACCCGTAACGACTGTCAACGATCCACGAATGACAGCCGGGACCAACAGCTTAACGTGCTTTCCGAGGCACGGAGGGTCTTGGTATGTAAAGATGGTCACCCATCCACGGACCAACCGCGGCAAGCGTAGCTTAACCTGATCGATCGACCCGTGCGGCTGTAAGTTATTACTTAGCCACAAGCCCCTCGACTAGTAAAGAAGTATGACCCCAAATAAATTGTAATAAGGCAGGAGAAGATAAAATGATGACTTTTCGTCAGAAACTTACCCTGCTGGAGAAAGACATCCAGCTGATCAACCATCACCTCCCGAAGCTCGTCCAGGGGTTTGTCCTTCTTAACCAAAGCGTACACATACTTAGCGAGGGCTGCTGGGTCGGCATCGCAGCTGAGAACAAGTAAAAAGAACATTATTAGTGACTAGCTTCTGCCGGAAATTATTCCACGGGAACGTGCTACCGAGACAAAATGTAGCCTACAATTATGTTACTCCATAACATCAGCTATCTGCCAGTGAAAAGTCCCGTCAAAATCGGTCCAGCCGTTTCGGAGATTAGCCGGATCAAACAGAGACAAAAAAAAATTGAAAATCCATACTTAATATTATAAATTCGAAAGTAACTGTCTGTCTGTCTGTATGTTACCTTTTCACACCTAAACCGCTGAACCGATTTAGATGAAATTTGGTACAGATATAGTTTGAGTCCCTGGAAAGGACATAGGATAGTTTTTATCTTGATATTCTCACGGGATCGACACTTATGCGGGTGAAACCGCGGGCCGCAGCTAGTAATATTATAAATGCGAAAGTGTGTCAGTCTGTTACCTTTTCACGCTTAAACCGCTAAACCGATTTAGATGTTTGGTGATAGTTTGAGTCCCGGGAAAGGACATGGGATACTTTTTATCCCGATATTATTATAATATTAGTATAGAAGTAGAGAGCAGTGGTGGCCCAGTGGTATCAGCCGCGACTTACAAGTTGTAGGTCGTAGGTTCGAACCCCGACAGGCGCTTTACTTTGTGTAAATTATTTCATCACCACTGGTCTCAAAACGGTGAAGGAAAACATCGTGAGGAAACCGGCATGTCCTAGAACCAAAAATTCGAAGACATGTGACATCCACCAACCCGCACTGGGCCCGCGTGGTGGATTACGGCCCACTCCCTCTCACAGAGAGGAGGCCTGTGTCCCAGCAGTGGGAACGTTATAGGCTAATTATGTATGTATATAGAAGTATGTATGTGTTCTTTATTGCGTCATGTTCACCGCAAATAAACATATTTTCCTTCTTCCTTCTTTTTTTCTATGAATACTTCTATCTGTTAAGCATTGTGTCGGCATATTTTTACGTAACAATCAAATGAAAGCTGTTATCTCGTTGCCATTGAGGTGATAAGACCTAACATATTATTACAGAGTTCGTTATTATCTGTATCTATTATTTTTATTATGCAAGTTGCCACCGCAGCCTTGTAATAACACAACCCATAGCGCCTGTGCCCACTGTCGGCACGGCATAGCAAGGGATTTTTATGCGACGAATAAAAATGTAAATTAATTGTATGACAATAAAATTGAAATTTCAATGATAATCATCGTAGGTGCAAAAACTTAAGACATGCCGTCATGCCGTGTCATTTAAATTTCTATTTTTTGTCATACTATCCATACTAATTATTATAAATTCGAAAGTAACTCTGTGTCTGTCTGTATGTTACCTTTTCACGCCTAAACCGCTGTACCGATTTAGATGAAATTTTGTATAGAGATAGCTTGAGTCCCGGGAAAGGACATAGGATACTTTTTATCCCGATATTCCCACGGGATCGAGACTTATGCGGGTGAAACCGCGGGGCGCAGCTAGTTAAGTTATATTTCTATTTGTCGCATAAAAATCCCGTGCCGTGTCGTGCCGCCAATGGGCGCAGGCCCATAATCAGCCTATAATGTTTCAGACACAATAATAAAACTGAAAAAAAAAAACAAATAAATTATGTAATAATATTACAGGCCTCCTCTCTGTGAGAGGGAGTGGGCCGTAATCCACCACGCGGGCCCAGTGCGGGTTGGTGGATGTTGCCTACATGTCTTCGAATTTTTGGTTGTAGGACATGCCGGTTTCCTCACGATGTTGTGTTGTAGGAAGCCTATATGCTTTATAACATCACGCTAGGACCCTAAAGAGCCAAGTAAAAAAAAAACAGTCAAAAAGAACGGTAAGCGAAAACGAAGTACTAGAGCGGGGCCGCAGGCAAGCGATGCAATGCGACGGGGTGGGTCGGGAATGGGGGGTGACCACATATTTCACGCAGGCGAAGTTGCGGGCAGCAGCTAGTATATTATACAAAATTTCAGCTCAAAAGCAGTAACTTTGAAAATGCTTAATATTTTTTTATTTCGATAGTTTATTAAATTGAAATCATAACAAACGTGTCACCGCACTACGAGGGCCATTATCCATTATCTGTAGTGTGTCTGTGCGCCTAGTACACGCACATCACTCCGTCGCGCGCCAGTGCAGCGCCGTGATGTGGAAATAAAAAAATATTAAGCATTTTCAAAGTTAATGCTTTTGAGCTGAAATTTTGTACAGATTCTAGACCAGATACACTCTTCAACCCGTTTGTATTGATATACCCTTTCCGTAACACCCTGTATAGGTCATTTAAAAAATATCTCTGCTCATCCTCCAAAAAGTTTATATTCAAGACCTTACCAGTCTTATGTCAGCAGACATTATAAATAAATGCTTCGAGATGTTCAAATTCTATTTCGGTAAGACCAACACATAGGCTATAACTGGTACAACTATGCAACAGTTACGTGAAGATATAAATGGTAAAACCACACAGTTGTATCTAAAATAGAATACGTACCGTCGTACAAGCTAATACTATTATGATACTAGCTGAGCCCGCAAACGTTCTTTTGCAAAACAAAAAAAATCGCCTACGACCCATTCTCAGACCTCCCAAATATACACTAAAAATTTAATAAAAATCGGTCAAGCCGTTTGGGAGGAGTTCGATAACAAACACTATGACACGAGATTTGTAGATTTACACATTTGCCGCCAGTAGGCTATTCAAATTTTTATACTGCTTCGCCTTTTCTTCAAAATACTTAAAATGTTCTCGTTCATCAGCTACGATAAACTTGCAAAGAGATTTTTCAAGATCGGTAACTGTGATAAAATCTACGGTAGAAGCCTGAATTTGAGCATTCACTTTTTTTTTTCTTTCCAAACATGGTAGGTATAAGTGCATGGTAGATATAAATATTAATCTTTTTAATTTCAGTAAGACATTTAAGTAAAATGTTAGACCCAAATTTGCCGCCCCTGCCTAAAATCTGCCGCCCTAGGCTCCAGCCTACTCAGCCTATTGGTAAATCCGCCACTGACTACGTAGATTATGATGTTGACTTGAAAGAGCATGGCAGTTGAGAATAATGTCATGCTCACTGATGGTGGCGCGTGTGTTGGATCATTCGGTTCCCTACAAAATGGGTGAGCTGGATGGTGCTGATCCACGCGTCATGTTCGTGAACGAGCGCCGTCGTCGTCGGTTGAGACTAGTCATCTCTTAACTGCCAGGGCTTATTTTTAATGTTATATTTTGAATTGTTTCCTTATTATTATTTTTTAAAACTGTTCTCACATATAGAAGCAACAATAATATTGTACCCAGGATTTTTTTTTTTATTGCTAAATGGTCGCACTCTTGACCCCGATCACGCCTGATGGAAAGCGATACATGAGGTCTATGATGGAATGAGCATGCCCAGAAGATGCCTGTTCACTCTTTGATTTGGAGGCAGACGGGTTACATGTGGGAGGGAACACAGATGGCCGGCAGAGAGTTCCACACTGGCTGTGCGCATAATAATTTGATTTTGTAATATCTTAATTTAAAAGAGTGTCCTATGAATTCCTTGCCCGTTCTTCTCCAAAGAGATCTACAGCTTCAACTTTCTAACTAACGGACCCACTATTTGACAATACAAAAGTAACTGTAAATGGTTTAATTGAAATTAATGTTTTGAGCAAAATACCAGCTTGCTGCACTTGACTCAGTGGAAAGCAGAGCTAAAAGGCTCATAGGATACGAGATGTTGGTGGCTACGCTTCGCAGCCTGGCTCATCGGCGTAATGTTGCTTGCCTGTCGATCTTCTACAGACTGTACTTCGGAGAGTGCAGGGGCTCCACAACCTGATGCCACCATCACCTTTTTACTACTGGTCTAGCCGACGTACTGCACCGTACCATCCACACTTAGTTGATTCTACCTACGCCCCGCGGTTTCACCCGCATAAGTGTCGATCCCGTGGGAATATTTTCCCCCGGGACTCAAACTATATGAATACCAAATTTCATCTAAATCGGTTCAGCGGTTTAGGCGTGAAAAGGTAACATACAGAGTAATACAGACAGACAGACAGAGTTTCGAATCTTTCGAATATATAATATTAGTATTCGACCAGTCGTACTAAGCGCTTCTCCTCCACGTTTATTATGCTCACAGGCACAAACAAAGTGTAGAACTCTCCGGCGTCTGTGTTTCTTTCCACATTTAACCCATCTGCCTTCAAAGAGAAGTTGGAATTCTAATTCTTATACTCTTGGGTGCCTAGAGAGTATCTTCAGGCATTTACAATATTATTATAACCCTGCAATAAAAATATAATGTTCAAAGTAAATAGTTTAACGAGGACCTCATTATTTCAGAACAAAACGGCTGCTGTCAGAGTAAACAGTAGTAAAAGATTTAAATCTTTAGATTCACCCTACCGCATTAAAATATAGTCGAATTTCCGATTCGTTTTGACACCTCTGATACACAATGACGCAGTGACTACACTTGATTGTCATAGAAACACTATTTAATAATGTGTGAGCTCACTTTTCAGTATGGTCATGTTTTCTTGCGACTAAGTACGGTGAGGGCAAATCTAGCTATTTAAATCTTTACAGGGTGGGGTTTGACTTAATGTCAAATACTGTAATTTTTTTTAATAAATACAAAATGGGCAACGAGATGAAACAAAAAACTGATATATTCATTTCGAAACATTTAAATTTTGCGGGGGTTTAAAAATATGATAAGTATATCAATCTACTCCTGGTAATGTATTCTCCACATTGGAAAATATTTTGAACCCTCAAAATGAAGTCTTTTTTTTTTGTACAAATTAATGTAAAGATCTCGCCTTTAGTTTTTCAGTTTCGGACTCCCTCTAGTGAACGAAAATTTTTAATGGACCTCCTCTCAATCTGAGCGAATAGCAGAGCTAATGAAGACTAAGGACCAGAGAGGCAATTCTCTTAATTTTAAGAATGTTCAGTCTGATCTCAGTCTCAATCTGTCAAAAATACATCTATTTCCCTACATTTTGACAAGTTTTTGAAATTGAGTGTCGCTGAAATGAGATTACGACTGAATTTGAACGTTATTAACCTTTTGAACGCCACGGTCGTGTATAGCGGACAAATGAAAACGTGCCCAACACGCCACCGTTGTCCATAGACGACAAGAAAACGACATTTTTTTTAAAACAAAATAAATATACTAAATTAAGTTTTCTGTGTTTCTTTTTCCTATTATTTAAAACTACATTAAAGTTGCCTGGCGTCAGGGGTACGGCGGGGGATACGTTTATACTCTGGCGTTCAAAAGGTTAACTGTGGGAATCGACAAACTGGAGTTTCATCAAAACAGAAAAAGTGGTTTATTGATCACTAAAACTCGGGATGATGTTGGGCTGCCACCTTTCTGTAGCGCATCGGGAATGTTTGCGTTGTCTCGCACTGATGGCTATCATGCCATCATTCGCAAAAGGACTGTATCCCTGACCTGCAGAATGAGTGGCAGCCGCAAAGTAATCTTGAAGACTGTGGCCGACAGGGTGTCATCTCCGCAGTGGAAGTCCCTTATTGAAACAGTCATTTCATTTTAACCATTTGCATTTTTCATTTTCATTTTAATGTATATCGTCCCCGTATTTGGAAAACTAAATAACTTCGTTTTTGGCGATTTTGTCTTTTCCCTATTTTTAAATAATCCAAAACATGACGCATGTTTGAGTCTTACAGGAATTTACTTATCTAATTCCGTTCCAAAAATATAGCCATTTTTGTCGTTCAGATGGAATAATGCATAATTATAAAATTACCGACACTAAAATTGTCTCAATTTTTTTAACAAATGAACATTAATTGAAAAAAAAAAACACTAAATCACGTTTATCTCAAAACTAGAAAATCGGAGTTATTTAGTTTTCCAACTACGGGGATGACTCCGCCCCCAAGGATACTCACTGACCGATATTTTTATTTTCGTTTGTGTAATATTGTTATTTATAATGTACCTACCTATGTTTCCTTGATACCTGAATTAAAATATTTTTAATTTATTTATTTTTAATACAGAAAAAGTGATTTATTGATCAGAAAAACAAAAAAGTGATTTCTTGATCAATAAAATGTGTTCTGATCATAAATTAAGTTGTATGGTGGTTGACTCATTGCTCTGGTTCAGACTTAAAATAACAAGTTAAAATTTATAGTTCATTTAAATTGAAGAACATAAAGGTTACAATTATTTACATTTGCTACGAAAAAGTGATGATAAGTCTAATCTATTCAATGGAATGAACATATTATTAAAAAGAACTAAATCAACGAGATAAATAGTTTACGCTTGTAGCAAACCAACTGTAAAAGTGTGAATTTGACAAAACTAGACCGTAATGTCATTTTAATCAAATTATTTCCTCGTTTCTTTAATAATAACCAACAATTTGAAGGGATTTAAAGCAATACGCTGGTACTTAACCAGGGTTCTCCGTTTGAAACCTTTGAAATCACGAAAATAAACGCCATGTGTGCAGGTACGTCAAATAAAAAAATAAAGCTAAATGAAACTTGATACTTTTACTCGTTAATTATTAATGTTGCATGGAAATATCCCCGCAAACTAAATAAATCATTGTAATTAGTTGAATACCTTACAAATTGCGAATTTCTTATGCTAACGCAATATTGTAAATACTAAAATATGGCAGCGGATGTACTCACAGGGGCTCCAATATGGAGGTCAACCACGACTTGAAAGCGTCAGGATTTTCAATAATCATCTCGTTGCAACAATTATATCGTCCACAGATGACAATTCATCCACAAAGCACTTATTAAAATAGAGAATTTGCTAATATATCTACAGCAAAAACTACAATCACTTGAAAATAATCGTCCTTCACGTTTCACTGTACACTTCACTTTTATGTAACTTTTTTTGATAAATGAAGAAATTTCTACAAGGGTGTCAAGTTATTCTGCCTAATCAGTGTTACCACTCGTAAAAAATATTTTTCTACTACAGTGTGCTCAGTATACAAAATTACGTGTGGCGAAATAGTGAACTAGAAAATGAGTCGATATCGACTATTATGAATAGCAAGATCTCAGAAACAAACAGGACACCGACACAATTATAATAATAAAGGTTCATCTGCTTCTTTCATTACATTTATTGATAAAATATACCTATATCTAATCTATAGATAAAACGTTGCCCGCCCGAGTGCTTGATGGTCCAACCGACCATTTTTATCAAAAATTCGTTTTGAATACAGAATGATCCACTTCTATTACATTTGACGTTAAGACTTACTTTTCCAAATTATGTAATAGCAATATTTTTCTATTTATTAAAGTCTTTTTATTCACGTCGAAAACATATTTTCGTGCTTATTTATCCAAGTTTCACGTCTTGTTCTATATCTCACGTTGTGAAGTTTGTTGCGTGCTTGTTTGTTTTATCGCCATTTTTATTTATCGAATTCGCTCTGCTCCATTAATATTGTTTTCCGTGTAGTTTCACGTGTTTTTCAAAGTTGACATTATTATAAAAACTATTATAAAAAAACAAACACTCAAAAACCTACGCAATTTGATATAATCTAATATATAAAAAATAAAAAGTACGGGTATTTAGCCAATTAAAACATGTCTTTGAGATTCATATAGCCTAATGTCAAATATACAAATTATAGTACAGACGCCAGCACATCAAGCTACCCGAAACTGTCAAATTTTCCCAATCAACTTTGAACCTTATTGTTTAGCGATAAAGTTGAAAATCTATCAAATAAATTTGACAGATTGTAGCAGCTTGATGTGCTGGCGTCTGTACCTACCTGGCTAACCATAGTATCTAGTCGGTACCAGTAAAAGCGACTTTGAGACGAATAATCAACGAATTCTGAACGGAAACCGGTGATATGTGAGTGGGTCTAAATAAATAAAAAACCTATTTTACTTTCACCTAAAAAAGGATAACAAAATTAAACATTGTATTTGAAATGCTTTCCTAACACCTGACATGGCACATAGCCTTATCAGCGAAATAAATCCCTACTTTGGTAACACGCCCTCATCAGCCGCAATCATAATAGAACTAAAAGAAAATGGTAATACTTGTCATCATCATAACATCACACTCAAGAAGAGTTACGAAGTGTATCTGTGAAGCTAACAAACTAGAAAATGTAAGAATTTCTTGAACTGTATCTTGAGTAGGGTTGCCATTTAATAATAATAATATTCCACAACTATCACACAACGCCATCTAGTCCCAAGCTAAGCAGAGCTTGTGTTATGGGTACTAGACAACTGATAAACATACTTATATATTTCTAAATACATACATATTATAGATAAATTACACCCAGACACAGAACAAATGATCGTGCTCATCACACAAACATAGAAAAAAAAAATATAAAAATAGAAATATTAGAAATTTAGAAATTTGAAAAGTCCTGACAAAAAGCCTGACATTTCAATAAAATTCCGGATATTATAGTCATAAAGTCCAAACATTACCCACTTAGTTACAGTGGTATGTTAGGCATGGTAGTAGATGCTCGCGAGAAGAAAATCCGGACAAATTAAAGAGCTGGACAAAGTCCGGACAAAAGTCTAGAAGTCCGGACGGATGGTAACCCTAATCTTGAGGATATGGGCATATGGGCCGATGGGTCGTTCGATTGGTATTTCGAGGACTTCGTGTATTCTCCGTGGTTTTTGGGATTTTATTCGTGGAGCTTATAGTTCAGGTGCACGACATAACGGCCCGGGCAAGTCTACGTGCAGAATCTATATTTTGCACTTGGGCTCATAAATAAGCACAAAGAAACCATCGATTAGACAAGTACGCTGAACCGCAGAATATAATTATAATAGGCTGTACTAAAAAAATATACTTACTCGAAATGACAGTTATTTTTGTGCCCATTCAAAGCGCCCTGATCGAGCGTCTCAGGAACTAAAGCTGATACATTGCCGCAAATGGCCGTCGTTTGGTAGGTACAACTAAATCGTGGAATAAGACTTTTTTTTGTGTATTTTGTGTTTACTACGAGATATTTAGAACATAATTATCCTGAGAGTATGCGCATCTTGTAGAACTCGCTATCAAAAATATTAGTTCTACGGACGCTCACATTGCTGTCAGCGCCAAAATGGCGAAAAACAAATGTCTTCATTTTATCATCGATAGTACGAAGTCCAAAGTACTTGTTTATTATCGGTCAGTGTCCCGTTCCTATTAGCAGAGTAATTAGCCACAGACAATGGGTATAGGTACGGTCAGTCAGCAACAAAAATCGATTTACACTTCAGTTTTTTTAATCTTAGTTATTGAGCAAAATATTTGTTCAAAATTGCAGCAGATTTTTTTTTAGGGTATAAAGTCTTTGCTATTATGTCAAAAGCTAAAAAGCAGTTTATTGAAAAAAATGTTGTCAATTTACTAACATGTAAAAATTGCAGTATTAATCGACTTTTGTTCCTGACTGTACCATTCAGCCATGCATAGTAGAGCGTAGAGCATTCAACTAAGAAACATAGTAAAAAATACAACCGAATCACAGTATGTGACCGAATTGAGAACCTCCTCCTTTTTTTGAAGTTGGTTAAAAAACATACGGGTGCGGTGACTTGACAAAGACGAAAATGTGGAGTCGTTGTTCCTCAATACTAACATACCTACACGTGTCCGTTACAATAAGAATTATGAACGTATGTATTTCAATAAACCCTGTACTTATTTTTGTTGCTGACGATCCTTCAGGAATAAAATCAAAAGAAAAACTGGACCAAGCCGGAATGAAAAAGCTTATAGTGGACTAGCAGATCCAGCGAACTTCGTAAGTAAAGTTCAATAGACACGTGGCGCCATCTATTGTCGTAATAACGTTATTGTTGTTTTCCTCGGGAACAGCACTTTTTTTCGGGATGAATGATGATGATTCCCCTATGTCCGTTTCTGTACACCTGACAAGACAACGTATACATGCAAAATTTCAGGATGATCGGTTCAGTGGTTTAGGCGTGAAAAGGTAACAAACAAACAAACAAAGTTAAGGATAAGACAAAGTTTAAAACTGAAGACGAACTAGCAGGGGATCTAGGGGGGAGGGGGGGGGGGTTCAGGGCATTAGACCAGCAGCCTAATTGCGGAACGCCAAATCGTCAAATGATTCTGATCAGTTGGCTTCATTTCTATCACAATTGGCTTCATTTTACGATTTTCGAATTGCGAAACTCTAGTTTCTGCGCAGGGCCTTAACGTTCATAATTGGTTTCATAATAAACTAGAGTTTCGCAATTCGAAAATCGTAAAATGAAGCCAATTGTGATAGAAATGAAGCCTTGACGATTTGGCGTTCCGCAATTAGGCTGCGGAATAACTCCAAAAAACGGCGGGAAAAGAAAAAAAAATGGCGGCATACCTTACCTTTTTGATTTTAGAACTTACAGTAAGTAGCATCTACAAGCGTTTTACAAACCCTTTAGTTTTTTTTTTTGATAAACGTATTTTACAAGAACTTGTAACAACTTCCTTGTAAACTGTTACTTGTGAACTTGTAGACTTGTAAGTAGGTATTGATAAACATGGCATTGGTATTGTAAGACCACAGACAGCTCTTGTCCACTGACCACCACGGCCACGTCAGTTCGATAAAAATAGCTGTTGCCTGCCATACCGGGTAACGAACGGAACCTTTAAGGATTTTGGCTATAAAATGAAAACACAAACATAATATAATACACATAATTTATTTTGAGACCAAAAGAGCATAAAACTATAATGTAAATAAATCAAAAATATACAAAAAAAATTATGTAAAATAAAGACAACACAGGACAAAGCCACAGAATAGGCAGCCCCTACAAAGCCCTATTTCATTCGAAACCACGTCAATTCCTTACCTAACCACGAAATCTGCTAATATAAGTAATGGATGATACATAGATATTCGATTTTTTGAGCTTTCAAGCAACAAGGGGCCGTACATTAATCACGTACCTAATGTTTTTTTTGGCATTTTTTAAACGACAACCCCCCCCCTCCCCCTTGTTGATACATGGTGAGGTTTAAGAGACTACCCCTTTTTTTTTTTATGGATGGGAAATCATCAAATGACCCCTCCCGCTCTGGGTGGAGCGAAGGGAGTGTCAGACTCTTACTGACTAAAACCCATCCGTGTTCCTTCCTTAGCCCTTTATGTTCCGGGGTAGCGGTAACCCTTTCGGACAATCCCGCACCCAAGAGACTACCCCTACCCCCTATATCACGTGTATTTTGTAAGACCCACAAAGAATCTTATTTTTTTTTTAATATTTATAAAATACAGCGGGGCAATTGCGTAACACTTTATCATTCGGAATCGGTTTCATTTTGACAATTCAACAACATTCATTGCGTTATTTACGCGTCGAGCAGACAAATTTTTCGAACTTATGAAGCAATGGATTAGAAATTTGCTTCAAAATGATTCTGATTCCGATTGATAGTGTGTTACGCAATTAGGGGTATAAGTATCATCTAATTTTATTATAGAAAATTTAAGACTACAGTAATAACGCGTCGAGGTAAACAGAAAGGTTGCAGGTTGTTTTTGACTGACATAAAAATAATGAAAAAAATGCGAAAAATAAATACACGTAACGCCGCCGCGCCGCTTTTCGGTTGAGTATCGCGTGTTTGCCGAAAAAATAAATACACGTGATATATTACTACACCCCCTCCCCCTTGTGATATTTCTTGATTTTTTATAGACCCCTCCCCCCCCCCCCCCTTTCGAGTCTCACGTGACTAATGGACAGCCCCCAAGATGTGCGCAAGTTCAAAGAAATATGAATATATAACGTGATCAACTTGAACGTTAATATTTCGGAAAAGTGACGCTTTACCATTGAGTTAAAATGTACTATGTACACTATGTACAGACGCCAGCACATCAACCTACTACAATCTGTCAAATTTCTTTAATAGATTTTCAACTTTATCACTAAAGAATAAGGTTCAAAGTTGATTGGGAAAATTTGACAGTTTCGGGTAGGTTGATGTGCTGGCGTCTGTACTAGAGAAGCTATTTCAAACAAAAGTTACCACGCGCACTTGACAACAGCGGAGCATGCGCGGGGCAAGCGAGGGGTGTTATGACTAAGCGAGTTGGAGTGCGTGCGCTCTAACTCGTGTTACAAACAAGCGGGTTGAGGCGTCCCCTCTAGTACAGACGCCAGCACATCAACCTACTACAATCTGTCAAATTTCTTTAATAGATTTTCAACTTTATCACTAAACCATAAGGTTCAAAGTTGATTGGGAAAATCTGACAGTTACGGGTAGGTTGATGTGCTGGCGTCTGTACGTACCTAGTACATTTTAACTCAATGCGCTTTACGGGGCTATTGTCCTAATTTATTTCCCGTTTGCATTCATGTCAGCTATCGATATTAAGACTTATGCGTGACCGCCATTTCGAAAAAAAAAAGTCATAGTCAAAGTCAAAGCATTTATTTAAAATAAGCACATAAAAGGCACTTTTGAACGTCAAAAATTACCTTAAATTAATTAAAATAGAATTGATTTTAGTCGCCCATTCCAAAAGGTAGTTTTCGTATGGAGAAGAATGGGCAAGAAACTCCACCGTTAATCTTTTAAAATGTTTTACAATATTTTCATGGGTAGGTACATTAATTATATAATAACATGTGACGACGATGCACCTAAAATAAAATTACTATACCACAATAGGTAAAAGAATTAAAAACGAAACCATGACATATAAATTAATTATCTGATAGATACATGGTGCTCTCATATTTACAATACATGGTACAAGTAAACGATTTTAATTTAAAAAAAAAATACAAGTAAGTAGGAAATAACTAATAAGTCAGGGTGTGAGTAATGAATGTAAATCAATGTAAAAATAATTTTTTTACAAAGTGTACGTTTAATGTGAGTTTTAAATTTTCTTTCATTTAATTGCAATATATCACAAGGCATTTTATTGTAAAATTTAACACAGTACATACCCCATAAAAGTTGTAAAACAAAATGGTTCCATATAAAAATCTTCATTCCCCCTTTTATCAGACATTTGAACAATAGCACAATGACTGTCATTGTTAGGCCGCTATTTATCTAATCCTCAAATAGGTACATAAATGGAGTACCTACCTGCAGCAATACGGTGTATCATCAATAGGTACATCATCTGCCTAGCCTTTTCCCAACTCTGCCGGAGTACGCTTCCCGTCTAACCGGATGCAACTGAGTACTGCATACCTATTCACAAACACTCGATACGCTTCCGTATCGTATCGAACACAATCATTGTTATCGTAGGAGTCTTCTAAACGCTGTTCACAAGTCCAAAACCCGAAAATTTTGTCAGTTTAAATCAAATAGACGCCCGCTATTCTTCCAACAGCTATTTGCTGTTGAGGGCAAGTCAAATCAGGTTATCGAAATGTCAGGTTTTCGATACGATAGCCTGTCGTATGGTTGTGAATCAGGGCTCTCAACACGGCTATATATCCTCTGACCATCACTATGAATATGTTTTAAATACGTGTATAGGAAGTTGTTTATTTAATAATAGACGATAAATATTGAATAGTTTGTACGGACGCTAGCACATCAAGCTGTCAAACTTTAATACATTTTCAACTTTATCGCTAAATCAGTAGGTACGGTCAGCATCAAAAGTTGATGAACACTTCAGTATTTTTAATCTTAGTTATTGAGCAAAATATTTGTTCAAAATTGCAGCAGAAGAGATTTTTTTAGAATATATACTCTTGTCTATTATGTGAAAAGCTAAAAATCAGTTTATAGAAAAAAGTTGTAGTCAATTTAATAACATGTAAAAAGATAGTGTTAATCGACTTTTGATGCTGACTGTACCTTTTTTTTTATTTCAATTTTTTTTTTCTTTTTTTGTCGTTTAAAGTTAAGGTGAATGGGTAGTTGTAGCCCGCGAAATTCAATTTTTCTTACGTTTTTTGCAATTTTCAGGTCAGTGTCAGGTTGTATCTTGATCAAAATATGATTCGCGACTATAACCGGTACGTATTTACAGAATTATAATAATTAGAATCATTAATACATCTTTCTAAGTTAGATTTCTACCGTTAAGAACAAATCTCGTATGGAAAAGTGTTTATGGTAGAAATCTAACTTAAAGAGATATATATATATTAATGATTCTAATGACTATGATTCTGTAAATACATGTCTATTATAGTCGCGAATCATATTTGGATCAAGATACAACCTGACACTGATCTGCAAATTGCAAAAAACGTAAGAAAATTTAAATTTCGCGGTCTACCATGGCACATTCACCTTAACCATCATTGACATCCGAGTCATCTGACGGTGGCTGCAGAATACCTTTGCTTAACACTTTAATGGCGCCGGCAACCTCATTTTTTCTAACACGAGTTTTCCTAATTTTTCGTGTATTGATTTCTCGTTTAACTTTACTTGCAACTCCCATTATTTTGATGGAAAATTCTTCACGGATAATTAGTTTTTCTAGTCCCAGCAACACCATTTCGTCGCGATTTAATACTTTTAAATCTTTATATTTAAGTGCCTTAGCTGTTTCCTGCATTTCCTCATCAATGAATGCCGACGCAATAACCTCGATGCCAAGATGTTTGGCAACAAATTTTCTGAAAAGAAAAAAGCTTATCTTAATGATTTATTTAAAAAGAGCTCTTGCCCACGACTTCGACCATGTTATGTTCAGAGCAGAAATTATCCCATGGGGAAAAGCTTTTTTTTATATGGCCCCGAAAATATACAACAAAATACCACAGTCATATAAAGCCATGACAAGAAAACAAATTAAAAATAAGATTCGAAATCTACTAACAGAAAAATGTTATGTAAACGCATGTTTCACAAATAAATTATCTTTATCTTTAGATTTTGAGGTAGGTACTCGTAGATTCTGTACCAGATTCGTGCCATTGTCTTTTGTTTCGACTGTATCCACGGGTAGCTTAAAACAATAGACGTTTGTCTAATTTTGACACTGGGTTCAGTTGACCAATAAAAATATAGAAAATTTTTGCTTTGGTCAACTGGGCCCACTCGAGCTGGAACCGCGGGTCCAGTCGACCAAGTCAAATTTTGAATTGGTCGACTGGACCCGCTGTCAAATTTCGTCATTAGTACAGTTAAGGAGTAAAGCCGAATCTTTTAGTTTTATTTCTATGACTTAAAATATACATAATATTATTCAATTAGGTACACTTAATTTTTATTTACTTATTTTTACTTACTGTCTGCAATGAGCTAAAACAACGTTACTGGATTTTGAGATGCCGTAGTGAGGTCCGGAAGATATCAATCACTAATATATAATAGAATTTTTCCTCTTTATAATATTGGTGCCGAAAAAATATAATTATAGCCTATGTTATTCAGTGATAATGTAGCTTTCTAATTTTTTCTTTCTTTTTTATTATTATCATTAAAATAAGTCCTCCTTAGTATTTGTTACAACGGAATGTATGGCCTTTGCTGATTTGTCGATGTCAATTATATTTGTCACATCAAATTAAAGTCAAAATTGTAGTTTGTTTACATTGGTTATCTACATAAATTAATAAAATAAAACAGAATTACTGCAAATGTTATATGTAAGCTGATGACTACCACAATCACATCAAGGTTTATCAAGACGGAAAAGAAGAAGAGGAATTGTGGTTGTCGTAAAGAGTGCGGTACTGAACCAAGTGGTCCGTCCTGCAGCATTTTGTTCCAATGACGTTGTTATACCTACGTGTCCCGGCTACATTACATTACGAAATCCTAAAAGATTGTTGAAAAATCCTTGCGAAAACAATTTTTACCCTGAGGGTCGCGTTGGGAGTATCGTCACATCATTAGGTAATTCAAATTTATTTGTGTTCAAATTGCCGCATTCACATCTGTTGAAGTTCATGAAGATATTGGGCGAGAGGTGAAATGATCCGCCGATTCCTAAGCTCGCGGACAGCGCGCGACTCATGACGCCGACCATTCGTATACCTACACTTGTGTTTATGATAATGTATTGTTTGTGTTATTTATGTTTTATATTGAAATAAAAACTTTTTAACAAAAATACAACCGACTTCCAAAAGAAACACTACAAAGTGAAAAATAACTTTAATTTCGGATGTCGGTGTCTTTGGTTTTGTATTTACGTTTTTTGCCACCGACTTCCGAAAATAAAGTTATTTTTCACTTTGTAGTGTTTCTTTTGGAAGTCGGTTGTATTTTTGTTAAAAAGTTTTTATTTCACGCTTTTTAGTGGGTCTGCTTATAATTTATCTAAGTTACAATAGCCTAGTGTCAACTTGCTCATCGCCTTTTACAAAATATTGCTTTTCCCGATGCAGGGAAGTTAATTGTTGAGGAGTTCTCCTGGTCCACCATCAGCTCCATTTTACCATTCACATCGTGGCGAGCATAAATTGCTTAGCAACCATATTAAAGTAATCGAATCGCAACCCGTGAAATACTTAGATATTATTGAGTAGTTCCGGTGGCCATCTGTGGTCTTCATCATCAGTTCCACTTCAACAAATGGTGCTTTCTGAGAGCAAATGCACTAGTTACTATAAAAAATACCCAAATCGCTATAGGCGTGCCTATAATATTTGAAGAGTTCCTTCAATTTCTCCAGGATCCAATCATCAGATCCTGACTTGGTGACTATGGGACCACTTCAGAAGTATCTCCTTTCGAACAAAAAAAGAATTTTGATAATCGGTCCACAATTGGCGGAGTAATCGCGTAACAAACATACAAAAAAAAAAAAAAACATACCGTCGAATTGAGAACCTCCTCCTTTTTTGAAGTCGGTTAAAAAATAAAATATCGTTTGAAATCTTTATTGTTTGAAATGCTTTAGAAAACCCGATCATGCTTGATGGCCCTGTTGTAATACAATAATAATAGGTATATCATAATATGATAATCAGGTGACAAAATACCTTTTACATAAATATGTCGCATGTAAACTAAGGCATGTCGCGTGTCTTTTCTGCGAGAAATGCTCGAATCGACATGGCGAGAATATCTCTCGGCTTGATTTTTTCGAGAGAAAAGTTCGAATCGAACGACAATAACGAATGCGAGATGCGTGAGAATTGGCCTCCAGCCCGCACCGACGACGTATCTTAGGAAGAATATCGTCCATGGTAACGCAGACGTCCGATTCGAGGCCTTTGACATATGTATGTTGCAGCTAATAATGAATATGAAAGCCTCACACCTTTTAATTTTTTAACCCCCGACGCAAAAAGGACGGGGTGTTATAAGTTTGACGTGTCTGTGTGTGTGTGTGTCTGTCTGTTACATCGTAGCTCCCGAACGGATGAACCGATTTTGATTTTGTTTTTTTTTTTTTGAAAGGTGAATTAATCGCGAGTGTTCTTAGCTATGTTTGAAGAAAATCGGTCCAAGATGGCCGCCGCCACAAAATGGCGGATTACATATTTTTTCACAACTCCTTCAATATGGGTATCAAATGAAAGGGCTTGACAAGTAGAATACCAAACACTATGATAAATTTCAAAACCAAGATGGCCGCCACCACAAAATGGCGAATTATATTTTTTTTTTACAATTCCTTCAATATGGGTATCAAATGAAAGGGCTTGACTAGTAGAATACTATACACTATTACAAATTTCAATTCTAAGATGGCCGCCACCAGAAATAGCGAATTCACAAAGGAATAAAGTTCGACACAACTTAGATGTAGCATTTAAGTTGCATTTGCAAGTTGCAGGAAATATTTTGATCCAAGCGTCCTCATGTCGGGGGACGGCTAATGAAAACGCCAAACAGATGAGGCTTAAACCCAGCAATAATGAATGTAGCTATTGTAGAAACATAACTGCTGTTAACTTCCAATTTTCATTAGCCGTTCCCCGACGTGAGGACGCTTGGATCAAAATATTTCCTGCAACTTATATTAAACTTAAAGGGCTAATATATATTATTATTTTACTTTTTAGAGGTTTTTGTTTTTAATAGGCAGCTCATCAAATCAGCAATTACCTACCTCTCTGGAAGACGGAGTTTTTTCATTAAGAAAAAAGTGGAAAAAGGCTCTTCGCCTCTCTTAAGATTTTTTGGAGCAGGTTACTCAAAGAATACTTACTTAAGACCTACCCCGAGGAGTGGATAGGTCCCCTTACTTCCGGAGAAACTGCGAAAATGTCAAACAGAAAGTACATGCCAACCAGAAATCATTTACTCCGTCGCCTAACTTCCACCAGATGGGGGGCATCTGCTCAAGTCCTGCAAACAACTGGAATGGCGCTTTGTTTCTCCGCAGGCCTGTCTAGTATGGAACCGATCAGCCCACGATAAGTTAGTGGATACAGCTCTAATTAAGACATTAACGATTATTACTGGTTGCTTAAAACCGACCCCGTTGCGAATGCTGTATCCACTGACTGGCATCGCGCCTCCAGAAATTCGCAGGACTATAGCCAGCTACATCGAGAGGGCGAAGCTACAGGATGACCCACGCTACTCATTGCACAATTTAAATTCAGTGCTACAGAGGCTTAAAAGCCGCATGTTTATGTTCCCTAGATGTCTTAGCTGAGAAATACCATCTTACCCTAAAACACACTAAAAGAGCTCTTGTTTAGTGAGAAGTTTGGCCTCGGTTTTATAATTTAGTAAAATAGTGCACTGTTCAGTAATAAATAGTAGGAATAACGGTTCATGAAATCAAAAATCACATAATTTTCAAATTATTTTTATAACTTTATGTAGGATATCAATTTCAACGTCTGACGTCTCATCTAAAATTATGCAGGTCGCTCCACTTCTCATCTTGATACCATGTCCAAGAGCCCTACATGTGCACAACAGCCAACGCGAACAGTCTTCGCACATTGCGTTGAAATCTTACTGAACAATTAACACAACATTCTTCTGGAGTACCTACATGCTTTACCGTCTTGAAGATTCCATGTTCATTAAAATCCTTCAATTACACAAAAGAAAACAGAAATATCAATTTCATGCAATTCGAAAGAAACGGAATAAATAATTTAATGAAATGTTGTCACTTGACATGATAGTCTTGACACTTAAGTATCTTTTTGACAGTGTCAGATAGTAGTGATTATATGTAACTCGTTACTCTAAATTAAATAAAGGCTCGAGTTTATTTTCTCTCGATTTGCCACATGATGTAGTAGTACAGTCAGCATCAAAAGTCGATTAACACTATCATTTTTACATGTTATTAAATTGACAACAACTTTTTTCAATAAACTGATTTTTAGCTTTTCACATAATAGACAAGAGTATATATTCTAAAAACAATTCTTCTGCTGCAATTTTGAAAAAATATTTTGCTCAATAACTAAGATTAAAAATACTGAAGTGTTCATCAACTTTTGATGCTGACCGTACTAGTCGGTAATAAACCAGGGAATAGATCACACTAATCACACTATCACACTAATATTATAAAGGCGAAAGTTTGTGAGTGTGTGTGTGTGTTTATATGTTTGTTACTTCTTCACGCTCAAACCGCTGAACCGATTTAGATGAAATTTGGTATAGAGATAGTTTGAGTCCCAGGATAGGACATAGGCTACTTTTTATCCCGATATTCCCACGGGATCGAAACTTATGCGGGTGAAACCGCGGGGCGCAGCTTTCATGTGATACCTAGGTACCAATATAGAACGGTTGCTTTATTCTGGATCTTGCTATGATTCTTTCCTTTATTTTTTTTTTGTGTGCTTTTCAAACACACTGCTGCTAGGTTTGAATTTAAGGTAGGTACTTGGAGGGAGGTAGTACATGATATTTTAGATTCAACTTGAATTGAGTTTTCGAACTACATCATAATCGGGATGGGAATATAATTATGTTCTGTGATCGAGCCAATCGAGTGCCTGACCGTTAATTACAGAGTAACAACACTAGAGTCAAACTGACAAGAAACCAACAACTGCAATCCGTTAAACTACTTTACGCGAGAGTAAGCAAACTTAAAAATGGGATTAAATACAGGAGGACCTACTGCCGCGTCAATGGTAAATTTTTCTACTTAATAAAAATAGTTTTGTTAACCATCTCGAACTGTAATATGTATGTAATACGTATTTATTGCACTGACGACCTTATCGGGAATTGAATCAATTGAGTGCATTATCAAAACATTTTCTTTTTATTACGATTTCGTGATCCCGGTTAAACTTTATTTCAAAAATCGACCATTTTAAATGATAATATGGTTTTTTTTTTAACTATAATACAATTTTATTAATAGATCAATACAGGGGGCCCAAAAATACTATCTCTCTGCAACCTGCAACCCTTTTCTACATTAGTTTGCTATGTTCCCATGCTTGGGTGGGTTTGTTACATTTCAATTATTTCTCTAGGATTATTTAAGAACTCCCGGCGAAGCAGTTGGGTCATACCTTTTAACTCACCGATGGTGCTGAAATCGACACTCATGATGAAAAATTTTTACATTTGTCACATCCACCATCTTGGATTTTCAGTTTGACCTCACCATCGGTTTTAGCACCCTAGAAAACCAAGAAATCAACACCCATGATGAAAAATTTGAACATTTTTCACATCCACCATCTTGGATTTTCAGTTTGACCTCACCATCGGTTTCAGTACCCTAGAAAACCAAGAAATCAACACCCATGATGAAAAATTTGAACATTTTTCACATCCGCCATCTTGTATTTTCAGTGTGACCTCAACACCAATTTACATATCTGGCGAGCGAACGCCTATTTACGGTGTCCCAGAAGGGAGCGTGCTTGGATTCTATTATTTATCCTATATAATTATCAATGACCTGCCTGATGCTATTGACTACCACATGATCCTATTTGCAGATGACAGCACAGTGACTATAACATGTAATAATAAGGACGTTTATGAATATCACATTAATGAAACTATTTATTTATTATTATTTATTATTATGAGCCTGTTATGTCCCACTGCAGGGCAAAGGCCTCCCTTCCGTCTTTCCACATTCTCCTGTCTCTTGCTACATCTGGCCAATCCTTTAGGTAGGCGTCCAATTCGTCACGCCATCTCTTTCTGGGCCTACCGCGTCGCCGATTCCTGTTGTTCGGAACCCAGACAGTGGCTACTTTTGCCCAATTCTGTTGCGACATGCGGCAGATGTGGCCTGCCCAATTCCACTTTAGTTTGGCGGCTGTGTTGCCCACGTCTGCGATTTGTGTTTTGGAACGAAGTATACTGTTCCGAATGCGGTCCGTGAGTTTGACTCCAAGAATACTTCGTTCCATTGCTCGCTGGCAGACCCCGAGTGCGGACTTTTGACGATTCGTTAACGACCACGTTTGCGCTCCGTAGGTGAGGGTTGGAAGGATGCACATGTCCATGAGTTTTCTTTTTAGGGAAAGTGGAAGTGAACCTTTCATTAAGTGTTTCATCGACCAATAATAATAATGAAACTATTACATCAATAATATCATGGTTATACAGGGTGTTACAGAAAGGGTATATCAATACAAACGGGTTGAAGAGTGTGTCTGGTCTAGAATCTCTGTACAAAATTTCAGCTCAAAAGCAGTAACTTTGAAAATGCTTAATATTTTTTTATTTCGATAGTTTATTAAATTAAAATCATAACAAACGTTTCACCGCACTACGAGGGTCATTATCCATTATCTGTAGTGTGTCTGTGCGCCTAGTACACGCACATCACGCCGGCGCGCGCCAGTGCAGCGCCGTGATGTCGAAATAAAAAAATATTAAGCATTTTCAAAGTTAATGCTTTTGAGCTGAAATTTTGTACAGAGGTTCTAGACCAGATACACTCTTCAACCCGTTTGTATTGATATACCCTTTCCGTAACACCCTGTATAGGAATATTCTAAAAATTAATTTACATAAGACGACGATAATGCATTTTAGTCAACGGGTACATGGTGATATTGACGTTAAAGCCCTCTACAATGACACAGTATGAAATAAAGTCGACGACACAAAATTTTTTGGTGTACCTAATGATAGACGCAAAACTGAACTGGAAAGCGCACATTGAATATATAAACAAAAAACTGCGCTCAGTCACGTATGTCTTGTACAAACTGTCCTCAGAAGTTAACCCAGATGCTTTGGTGACGGCCTTTCATGGATTGGTGGCATCACTTCTACACTACGGTATAATATTTTGGGGTAACTCTACGGACAAAGAAATAGCGTTTAAAGTTAAAAAAAAAAAGTTCAAAATATTATTAACTTTACCATCTTTATAAATTTTTGAAGTTGCATCTTTTGTAAAGTCTAACCCCCAGCTCTTTCCACGACAATCTGACATTTTTCCGCGTTTTTTTTTTAGACGTGACAATACACAAATTTGCGTGCACTCGGCAAAAACTGCCCTCATGGGGAAAAGCTTTTTTTATATATGGCCCCGAAAATATACAACAAAATACCACAGTCATATAAAGCCATGACAAGAAAACAAATTAAAAATAAGATTCGAAATCTACTAACAGAAAAATGTTATGTAAACGCATGTTTCACAAATAAATTATCTTTATCTTTAGATTTTGAGATACTCGTAGATTCTGTACCAGATTCGTGCCATTGTCTTTTTGTTTCGACTGTATCCACGGGTAGCTTAAAACAATAGACGTTTGTCTAATTTTGACAGTGGGTCCAGTTGACCAATAAAAATATAGAAAATATTTGCTTTGGTCAACTGGACCCGCGTGTCTAGTTCGAGTGGGTCCAGTTGACCAAAGACTCGTACAGACGCCAGCACATCAAGCTACCCGAAACTGTCATGCATGCCTACATGTCCTACATGCCTCTTCGCAAATGCTCTGACATGTATGATTTTGCGAGTTTTAATTGGTATGTGCCTAAACTAAACAAGATAAGTTCCTCCTCGTTGAGGCTAGGAAATGGTACATCGCTTTCTTCCATCGCTGTGAAACGTACCCTTTGGCGGTTGATATTACAGTCCACAACACATTAGTCACCAAACCTGTTGGAAACGTTAATTCTGTCTTCTTTTATTTCGACAATATTGTTAGCGTGTGGATTATTCTACAATGGATCACGGAACGTGTTCAATAAGGCTCCAGCGATTTAGAAAATTAACAGAACTTGATTAAAAATTAATTAAAATTGATTTAGAACTTGTATTGTGTTTTGTTTTTATTTCTTTTTTGTATCTCATTTTATGCTGCATTGTCGGTTGCCAGCAGACATGCTCACTAAGGATTAATTAAACTACTCCATGAGGGCAACGAATACCGACATAGCTCATAATCTCTGCCCCGAATAGCAGAATAGCTATTAAAACATGGGAAAAAATTAACAAAACAAATAAAATTAAAGGCGGTACGAAGTTCGCCGGGTCAGCTAGTATTGAATAAGAACCAATATAAGTATGGTAATTACAATAATGAATAAAGATAATGAACTTTTCTATTATTTAATTAAAACAATTTAACATCCTTAAATATCTTTTTTCTCCAAGTGAATTCAGACATGCTGTCTTAGGATTAATTAAACTACTCCATGAGGTCAACAAATTCCGACATAGTTCATAATGCTACAATTAACCTTGTCTCTGGGTAGGTACCGTCTTTTCAAAACCAATTTAATTTTCTTAAATATCTTTTTTCTCCAATTGAATTCAGACATGCTATCTTAGGATTAATTAAACTACTCCATGAGGTCAACAAATACCGACATAGTTCATAATGCTACAATTAAACTTGTGTCTGGGTAACGTCTTCTCAAAACCATTTTAACTTCCTTAAATATCTTTTTTCTCCAAGTGAATTCAGACATGCTGTCTTAGGATTAATTAAACTACCCAATGAGGGCAACGAATACCGATATAGCTCATAATGCTACAGTCATCTTTTTTTTTGGGTACGGGGCCCATACAACTTTACCCATTGTTCTTTTCCCAATCAACTTGTATATTTTCCTTTCCAGCAATTGTTCACCAAGGGGAGAAAGTGAGCGATTACTAACACACACGAGATGGGAATCTCAATTTCTTCCGAGTGATTATACATTATATTATAAGTAGGTACCTATTACATTTTTTTAAAGTGAAGATCGTATTAAAATTGTTATACGTTACGTTTTAAACTTACCTCGTAAATATCATCTCTCTTTGAATGTCGAAATATCTGTAGGGGCGCTTAGTGAATACACCGAGTGAAGTAAGGTAATAATGATTTTGGTCAATCTTTTTCCAATTAGCCTGCACATGTTTGTGAATTATATTGAGATATTTTATAAAATTGCCGTAGGCCTCCCCTGTGAACTGAAACAATGAAGAGTTTTTATAACCAGCAAAAAATAAATATAAACTTGTTCAAGCTGTTTGCAATCTGCCGCATGTCAGACGATCAATGGGCCAAACTTACAACCCAATGGGTCCCGACTCCCGCTTAAGAGGCCGGCGGAGCATGCGTAGTTCATACAAACGTAATACTAAAATACTACCGCAAAACGGGGCTACTTTGACTTCCAGGGTTACTTTGACAGGCGTTGGAACTACTTTAACAGAGCGCCAAAATCGGTTTTCACGTGTGCTCAGCAAGTGTGCGTGACCTCGAGTAATATTGCGCGAGGCGCGGGGTGTGGGGAACGCGTCATAGCGTTGTGATCGGCCTTGTCAAAGTAACCCTGGAAGTCAAAGTAGCCCCGTTTTACTGTACTTTGTAAATTAAAAATATTCATAATGTTGTAGGTTCCGTCAAAACTGGAGGGAGGACGTGCGGGCTCGCGAAAAATGGAAGGAGTGGAAGGAGGCCTTTGCCCAGGAGTGGGACAGCGCAGGCTAGATAAAAAAAAATGTAGTGTGTATTTATTCCGATTGGATAACAGAATATCTAGGTTCCCAAATATATATTTTGAATGAACACTGATTTAAAGACAAGTTATGAGAAAAATAAGGTTTTCTGTAGAAATTTGAAATTCCTCATATCTCGTATTTATATCAGAGTCCTTTCAAAATATATATTTGACTTTTTTTGGAAGGAGGCTTTTGAGCGGTTTTTTTTTATATATATATTTTCTCTTTTTTATATTTTGAAGGACAAAGGCAAGGCAAGGCAAACGACAACGCGGCAGGCCCAAACGGTGATGGTGGGATGAGCTGGACTCCTCTAATAAAGATTGGTCCTTGGCAGCTCTGGACAGAGAGGGGTGGAAGGAGAGTGGGGAGGCCTTTGCCCAGCAGTGGGACATTATGGGCTGTAGCGGTATCTACAACGCCACATACGAACAACGCGTCATACTGGCGTCACGCAAATCCTGCATCTCGCAAGCAGAGTTTACCGCGCAACTACATAGCATATATACAACAGCCCGACATGAATTATCGGGCAATTGCCCACCGTGATGTAGCGGTATCAACAACGCCACATGCGAACAACGCGTCATACTGACGTCACGCAAATCCTGCATCTCGCAAGCAGAGTTTACCGCGCAACTAGCATATATACAACAGCCCGACATGAATTATCGGGCAGTTGCCCGCCAGACACAACACCCGTCTGGTCGGAGGATCCTCCTTTTTCTATGGAGGTTGAGTGAACTTTACACCCTGTTCCTCATACCTCTATAGGGCTAATAAACAAATGAATAAAAAAAAAGCTATTTGAGGTTTTAATTCTTATCTACCTCTTCTACAGTTTGTTTCCAATAGTCTTTTATTCAGCGATAAATTTAATAATGTGTTTTTATCTACACCCATGCTATAAATCCTCTATAAAAGTTTCTGAAACGGTTAGCTTATTGCCAACATTACAACAACCAGTGTCATAGTAACCATGATATCATCCAAACGAGTGTTATTATGTTGTACTTTTCATTATGCAACTCGTTTTCAAAAACAGAACCTTGTCATGCACGCGCATTTAACTACCACAGCGCAGTAATTTTTAAATAATTTAAAAAAGGAACTTATAGATTATTCGAATTCACGTCGTATCCCGCCGGCCGTCATTTTTGTTCCATATTAGTATTGCAAAAAAATCTGTTTCAGAAAATTTTAACCGACTTCTAAAAAAGGAGGAGGTTCTCAATTCGAATGTTTGTATTTTTTTTTTTGTTTTTTTTTTTTTTTTGTGTTTGTTCGCGCATAACTCCGTCGCTAGCCAACCGATTTGAAAAATTCTTGTTTTGTTGGAAAGGGTATACTTCCCAAATGGTCCCATGAAAATTTTATCGAAATCGGACAAGCGGTTTTTGAAAAATCAACAAAAATCTAAAAAAATATCTACATTGTCTACATTAACGATCTTTTTGTCAACTTTTTTGTGGGGTAGGTACAACAGACGCCAGCACATCAAGCTACCCCAATCTGTCAGATTTCTTTGATAGATTTTCAACTTTACTACAAAGTAATAAGGTTCATATTCAATTGGGAAAGTTTGACAGATTGGGGTAGCTTGATGTGCTGGCCTCTGTACAACTAAAAAGTGCAAAATAAAAACTTTTTTACAAAAAAAAAAAACAACCGACTTCAAAAAAAAACACTACAAAGTGATAAATAACTTTAATTTCGGAAGTCGGTGTCAAAAAACGAAAATGCGGAACCAACGACACCGACTTCCGACATTAAAGTTATTTATCACTTTGTAGTGTTTTTTTTTTGAAGTCGGTTGTTTTTTTTTTTTTTTTCTAAAAAAGTTTTTTATAGAGGATTTATAGCATGGGTGTAGATAAAGTCTTATATGCAACTGTACGTAATTTAGGTATTAAAACAGTTGCATAAATAACTATTGCACAGCTAGGCACAGAAGAATTTCAAAATGATGAGAAAGTTCAGTTTAAATTCAAAACTTACTTCGTTCGGCTGCAGCGGTGAAGCACCAAATTTTCGGAGATTTAAAAGATCGATTGCTACCAAATTGCGTGGATGATATGTGTAGCAACCCATTGTGATGTTCTGTTCCAGGTAGCACTTTACCAAATCCTTGAAAGCGTCCTTCGACTCAGGATCTGATATGATGTCTGAAAAGTAGTTCAAAGTTATGATATTGAATAAGTTTGGAATGTCAAAATGGGGGCTATCGTTTTTACCCGACTACGGCGAAGCAAAAAGGAGGGTTATGATTTTAACTAGTATATGTTCATCTGTTCCCTCATATTCTTCAAAAGTACTTTTTTTTAATTTGACAAATGAGGTGTCGTTAGAAGCGTCCTTGACCGTCCGCTGGTTATAGGTTATGTGACGTCACACTAAATTCAATATGGCGCCCTCTAGAGACATAAAGTAATGAATTAAAAAATAGTAGATTGTACAACTAAGGCATAAAAGAAGCTATTTTACCCCGAGACGTTTATATCCACCCGAGCCGCAGGCGAGGGTAGATAGTTAAGTCGAGGGGTAAAATGGCTCGTTTATGCCTGAGTTATACACTCTGCTTTTCACTTCGATTGCGAGAAAATGAAACAGGCATAAAGTATACAGTACATAATTAATCAAAAATGTTGCATCCATAGCTAATTCCCGCCTCCACAGATAATACCGCCACGAAACTTTTTAAAAGTTTTATTTTTTACTTTTCGACATTTGTCATTCGACTTGGGTACTTCATACTGCCAAAAAATGAAAACGTTTCTTTGCCTTTTTAAATAATAAATGACAACTATTTTACCTGATTTTATTAAATTAACGATAGAAAACGCGGAAGTGGTATAAATTAAAGACAATGAAATAAATCACGACTTTAATCTGCGAAGTTTTATTGTGCGTGTGGCTGTTGGGCCTGATTACTTTAGTCTTAGAAAAAATTTTTACTTTATGCACTAGAACATAAAAAGCGATTTTATGTCGCCTAAGCACAACATAAAGACGGACTTTTAGAGCATGAGAAGTGAAATAGTAGATTGTACAACTAAGGCATAAAAGAAGCTATTTTACCCCGAGACGTTTATATCCACGCGAGCCGCAGGCGAGGGTGGATAGTTAAGTCGAGGGGTGAAATGGCTTGTTTATGCCTGAGTTATACACTCTGCTTTTCACTTCGATTGCGAGAAAATGAAACAGGCATAAAGTATACAGTACATAATTAATCAAAAATGTTGCAAAGCATTACTAATTCCCGCCACCACAGATAATACCGCCACGAAACTTTTTAACTTTTTTTTTTTTTAATTTAACATTTGTCATTCGACTTGGGTACTTCATACTGCCAAGTCATAAAAACGTTTCTTTGCGTTTTTAATAATAAATGACAACTATTTTACCTGATTTTATTAAATTAACGATAGAAAACACGGAAGTGGTATAAATGAAAGAAAATTAAATAAATCGCGACTTTAATCTGCGAAGTTTTATTGCGCGTGTGGCTGTTGGGCCTGATTACCTTAGTCTCAGAAAAAAAAATTACTTTATGCACTAGAACATAAAAAGCAATTTTATGTCGCCTAAGCACAACATAAAGACGAACTTTTAGAGCATGAGAAGTGAAAAATATATTTTGGGATGGTGCCTTGCGGGGTATCAAAATATGAAAGGGCTTAATTAGCACATTTCACACATATAAATATTACTGAAATAAGCCCCAAAATCTCAAAATAATTAAATTAAAAAAAAGAAGGGTTGCACTCCGGGAGTGCCGGCAGAAGTGAAAACTTGAATATTAACGTTGAAATAAATCAATTATTAATTGAATTAATATAACTCATTTTTTTTTTCACTATTTCTGCGTAACTTTTTTCATTAATAGATGCACTTTGTTCAATTTCCATATTTTAAACACTTTATATACACGAATTTTACGAATACACAGCAGTGTGGCTACTACACAGACGGTCGAGCACCACGTCAACGTCCACGTCCACGTCCACGTCCACGTCCACGTCCACGTCCATCCATCCATCCATCCATCCATCCATCGATCCATCGATCCATCGATCCATCTATCGATCCATCCATCGATCCATCGATCCATCCATCGATCCATCCATCGATCCATCGATCCATCCATCGATCCATCGATCCATCCATCGATCCATCGATCCATCCATCGATCCATCGATCCATCCATCGATCCATCGATCCATCCATCGATCCATCGATCCATCCATCCATCCATCGATCCATCCATCCATCCATCGATCCATCCATCCATCCATCGATCCATCCATCGATCCATCCATCCATCCATCGATCCATCCATCCATCCATCCATCGATCCATCCATCCATCGTTCCATCCATCCATTGTCGTGTGTCACTTGGTTCACTTCGGTTGGCGCCGCCGTAGAAAGAGAAAGGGGGGGGGGAATCTCTCCTGACGGTCACGTGTCCTGACGCGATGCCCTGACGCGAGTTTAACATTTTTTACCCATTACAAAAAGTGTGCAACGCCGCGCCGCTAAAGAAGTTTTCACTTCAAAAAAAGTTTAAAAACTAATACACGACTGAAAAGGATCAAACAAGAAAGTAGGTACAAAAATATTGATAAATGTAAAATGTTGATGGAATCGTGGAGTAAGGGGAAGGCCAAAGAAAAGATGTAAGGATTGTGTGTGGACTGATTTCGACGCTTGAAATGAAAGGCAAAATTACTAAACGACATAGCGCTAACTTTACAGGAGAACAGTTTATTTTTGAGAAAAAAAAATTAAATTAATAATAATTAATTAAATTCTGATTCAGATGATAAAATAAGATTTCCAAAACAGTAAGAATTACGCCTGTAGAATGATTACAAGTACCTACATATTTATATGATTTTTTTATGGTCTCGCCATCAAACAGGCGTCAACCTAACGTAAGCACGTAACCAAAGCGGATCAAAAGCTCCGGTGACGCCGCACTTACGGCCTGACCACGAACTCGCTGCTATCAGCGGCAGCTTAGCGCGGGGCGGCGAGCGGTAAAAACAAATATACCAAAATGTATGAACCATGCCACGACGTACCGCTCTCAGCGTCAACGCTAGACAAAAGAAACCGCGCCGCTTGCCGCTAAGGGCCAAAGCACACACGCTACTTTTAGCATCGGCGATCGGTGATCGGAAATTTAGCCGCTTTTTAGAAGCTAAATGCAGCGACCAAGCATTCCACACCGCACACTTAAAAACGCCAAACGCGGCGAGTCAGCCGCTTTTCGGAAGCTCGACACAGCGGCTGAACGCTACTCTCCGCACACATTCGGATGCCGGTCGCAGCGATTTGGCATTTGCGCCAGCATCGGAGCAGTCGCTAAAACGCGCGATTCCGATACTGCGTCCGAACGCAGGAAGTCGCGAAATCGCGACACAGCATCGGAGCAGTCGCTAAAACGCGCGATTCTGATACTGCGTCCGAACGCAGAGAGTCGCCAAAACGCGATGCAGCATCGATACAGCCGCAAAATCGCCGATCGCCGATGCTAAAAGTAGCGTGTGTGCTTTGGCCCCCAGCCAAAACTCGTGGCCGGGCGGCTACGGCTCGCCGACCGCTGGTTGATGGCGCAGGCAGGCAGGCCGGAGGAGTGAGAGGGGCAAGGCTGGACGAAGAGTAGTAAGCGCGGGGACGACGAGCCGTAAGCGCGGGGAAGACGAGCCGTAATGCACCGCACCGTGGTTCGTGAGCTTGTCCCGTTACGATTCCAATAGTGTGCGTTGCAGTAGGGAGTTTCATACAAAGAATACTGAATGGCTCGAGTTGATATGGTGACGATCCCTTTCTGTTTTGATACGTGTGCTACCTTTAAGCACAATGACAGTGAATGATAGCGAGACGGTTGACAGAGAAGAATGGAAGAACAAAACGTGTGGCCCCAAGTGACATGGAACAAGACAGGATCATGGTATCGGTGGAGATCTGCCCCGCTTGGGCGGAGCACCGCCGTGTCCTCGTAGAGGCGATCGGCAGCGGCGGCGACTGTCGCGTCCGGCCCTGGTTCAAGCCATGGTCCGGAGCGAGAGGGAGTGGAAGGCAGTCACCTCCTTCTGCGAAGCAGTCATGCTAGCGAAGGAGGTAGCGGGATGGCTGAGGGAGAGAGCCTCACGTCCCAGCCACCGCGGGAGACGCTCCGGGCGTCGGGAGCCGCGCGACGACTTCCGGCGACCGTAGGTGCGTGCCTGCGGACGGAGAGTAATGGGTAGCTCACCGTCCGATCAGAACCAGGCCCGTGCCGGACGGCGCGTATGTGTTACACGCGCGCCTCAAAGAGATGTCAGCATAAAGGAAGGGGCCTGCCAGGGCCGAAGCCTGCCGGGGGTGCGGGATTGTCCGAAAGTTTTACCGCTACCCCGGAACATAAAGGGCTAAGGATGGAACACGGATGGATTTTAGTCAGTAAGAGTCTGACACTCCCTTCCGCTCCACCCAGAGCGGGAGGGGTCATTTGATGATTTCCCATCTAAAAAAAAAGGATCATGATATACACTTACCTCGTGTGATTTGATCGACTTGTTGCAAAATCAGATCAAAGGCTTCTTGTTTAGCTTCTGGCGTGTCCAAAACGGCGATGGTACATCTGTAATCAAATTATTATTATTGTGCTGCATTGTACACACATTACACTTTTTTTATTATACATGTAATTTAGGTTTTTCATAAACAGTTTCAAGATAAGATATAAGTGCTGTGGGCTGTTGTCGACAAAGATAAATCACAAGTGGGTCATTTTTGGCGGGAAATTAATATTTAGGTACACACCTTCGCCCTCGGGCGGCAAATGGCGAGACATGTATTCTTATTTTGGGATTTGCGCGCCTAGTTCAACCTACTAGGTGGTCGTCTGCCTAACCGGACTTCCCTGTAAGTTCCTCAATAAATTAAGACCAGCATAGTTATTCACAACCATACGACAGGCTATCGTATCGTAAGCCTGACATTTCGATAACCAGATTTGACTTGCCCTCAACATCAAATAGCTGTTTGAAGAATAGCGGGCGTCTGTTTGATTTAAACTGACAAAATTTTCGGGTTTTGGACTTGTGAACAGCGTTTAGAAGACTCCTACGATAACAATGATTAATGTTCGGTACGATACGGAAGCGTATCGAGTGTTTGTGAATAGCTATGCTGGGCTTAAAAACTTGAAAGTAAGCGACTACGTACTCGCTAAGGGCACCCCCTGTGGGGTACGGACCTCAGCTTAGGGCGTCGCTAGGAGAGGGCAAAAAGGGGACAGGCTTGATCGGATTATGGCGAGACATGGCACAGTGTATTTTTTGACCTCATTTTGGGACAGCTTATTTTTATTAGCTCATTGTATGAAGAAACATGTTACAAATGCTAGACAAAAACTCCTACCAGCCTAGCTATTATAGTTTTTGCAAAAATGCAATTTTATTCCGGAATCCCGGAATATCAAGTTTATCGATTTCATTTTTTTTCTTATAAACTACGTATTTAATGCTTTACGTTCCTTTGCAGCCTAAAAGCTTCACCCTAAGACTAGATTAAGAACCAATCAGGAGTAGGCTAGGGCTTTTAAATTTTAAGATAATGGCAAATATTTCAAAATCTTATTTTATTGAAGTGAAAACTTCTTTAGCGGCGTTGCACACTTTTTGTAATGGGTAAAAAATGTTAAACTCGCGTCAGGGCATCGCGTCAGGACACGTGACCGTCAGGAGAGATTCCCCCCCCCCTCTCTTTCTACGGCGGCGCCAACTGAAGTGAACCAAGTGACACACGACAATGGATGGATGGATCGATGGATGGATGGATCGATGGATCGATGGATGGATGGATGGATCGATGGATGGATGGATGGATCGATGGATGGATGGATGGATCGATGGATGGATGGATGGATCGAGGGATGGATGGATGGATCGATGGATGGATGGATGGGTCGATGGATCGATGGATGGATCGATGGATCGATGGATGGATCGATGGATCGATGGATCGATGGATGGATGGATGGGTCGATGGATCGATGGATGGATCGATGGATCGATGGATGGATCGATGGATCGATGGATCGATGGATGGATGGATGGATCGATGGATGGATCGATGGATGGATCGATAGATCGATGGATGGATCGATGGATGGATCGATGGATGGATCGATGGATGGATCGATGGATGGATCGATGGATGGATCGATGGATGGATCGATGGATCGGTGGATGGATCGATGGATGGATCGATGGATCGATGGATGGACCGATGGATCGACGGATCTATGGATCGATGGATGGATGGATGGACGTGGACGTGGATGGATGGATGGATGGACAGCTGATGGCTCGACCGTCTGTGTAGTAGCCACACTGCTGTGTATTCGTAAAATTCGTGTATACAAAGTGTTTAAAATATGGAAATTGAACAAAGTGCATCTATTAATGAAAAAAGTGACGCAGAAATAGTGAAAAAAAAAGAGTTATATTAATTCAATTAATAATTGATTTATTTCAACGTTAATATTCAAGTTTTCACTTCTGCCGGCACTCCCGGAGTGCAACCCGTCTTTTTTTTTCTGACTTATGTATTCAATGTTTGCAAGTTTTTTTGGTCTTAAACTGTAGCCACACATATGGACTACAAACGCAAAAAAAAAAAATCTCGCGGACTTTCGGAGAAATATAATCCCGGGAATTCCGGGATTCGACTAAATTAGAATAAAATAACAATTTATTTAATTTTCATCTTCTGCTAAAAATACGTCATATTCGTTTGTCAAAATAGATGTGGACTCATTTTCATTGGTTTCATTGCATTCCACGCTATCTTCACCGTCATTTCGAACGCCATCGTCGTCGTTGAATTGAAATGGTCTCAACATTTCTATGACTGAAGCTGGTAAAGGCATACGTTTTATATACAATGTTGTCGCCTACTCAGGCGAGTATTAGATACGACCGGATGCGCCAACGCCCTGTGAAACAAGTCTTCTATTGTATGTTTTCTGCTATCCTTTCGGCTGTGGTGCTCGTGGTCTTACCTCCAAAATTTATTCCTAGACTCCCCAGCCTGTTCTGAGAGAAGTTCTACGGGCAGTGAAGAAGGACCGGCTATGGCGTTATCCGTAGCATCGCTTGCCTGTCGCTGACCAGCATGAGGGTTGGCGCCCTCATACCCCCCTTGCACTAAGTCTTCCGATCGGGGTTCGGAGAGACATCCCCCAACAGAATAGGTCAACCCCTGCTGAGGCAAAGCGGCACTATGAGTCTTTGACGGCTCCATAGTGCCTCACCCCCGCTTCCTCCAGGCAGCTTGTATTAATGCGGGGTTTTAGCATCATGCTTAACGAGGGTGGATCCCGCACCACAAAATGTCTATCACTTGAAGAAATTGAAGCTTGTAATTACAATCTTCGTATTACAAATGTCACTCAAATCCCGGAATTCCCGGGATTATATTTCTCCGAAAGTCCGCCGGATTTTCCGTTGTTTTTTTTTGCGTTTGTAGTCCATATGTGTGGCTACAGTTTGAGACCAAAAAAACTTGCAAACATTGAATACATAAGTCAGAAAAAAAAAATTAAGATTTTGAAATATTCGCCATTATCTTAAAATTTAAAAGCCCTAGCCTACTCTTGATTGGTTCTTAATCTACTTTTAGGGTGAAGCTTTTAGGCTGCAAAGGAACGTAAAGCATTAAATACGTAGTTTATAAGAAAAAAAATGAAATCGATAAACTTGACATTCCGGGATTCCGGAATAAAATTGCATTTTTGCAAAAACTATAATAGCTAGGCTGGTAGGAGTTTTTGTCTAGCATTTGTAACATGTTTCTTCATACAATGAGCTAATAAAAATAAGCTGTCCCAAAATGAGGTCAAAAAATACACTGTGCATGGGCGAGCCTGCACCCGGAGTCTTAACTCTCCCACAAACAAACTCTATCTTTTTAGCACTGCGCTCTCAATCTCCAAAACAAAACAAAACAAAAAAAAAACAAACAAACAAAATATTTCTATTAAAAAAAAAAAAAACAAAAAAATAATTATAATAAAATATTAGATAAATATTTTTATAATTAAAGTCAAAGTCGAAGCATTTATTTCAAATAGGCACATAAAAGGCACTTTTGAACGTCAAAAATTATCTTAACCCCTTACTGCATAGCGTGACATATCGGTTTTTGATTTAAAGTGGGTGATCGACGGGCGAGCCGTATACCGCGGTTTTGGAGACGACGGTTTTTACTCGCGGAGTCGTGGCTCGTAGGTGCTGATCGACTAGCGACTACTAGCGAGCAAAACAGTCGAGTGTGAACCGCAAATGAGGCAACATGTCTTGTTCGAAGATTGAAGTTTTGTGTTACCTCGGTATAGCATACCACGAAATGAATAAAAAAAAACCGGCCAAGTGCGAGTCGGACTCGTCCATGAAGGGTTCCGTAGCAGCAAGTAACATAATATAAAAGTTCTTGTAGTTCGTTGTAACTTTGTGAAAGGTAAATTGCGGTTTTCGATTTATGACGTATTAAAAAAAAACTACTTACTAGATCTCGTTCAAACCAATTTTCGGTGGAAGTTTACATGGTAATGTACATTATATATATTTTTTTAATTTTATCATTCTCTTATTTTAGAAGTTAGAGGGGGGGGGGGGGGACACACAATTTACCACTTTGGAAGTGTCTCTCGCGCAAACTATTCAGTTCAGAAAAAAATGATATTAGAAACCTCAATATCATTTTTGAAGACCTATCCATAGATACCCCACACGTACAGGTTTGATGAAAAAAAATTTTTGGAGTTTCAGTTGTAAGTATTTCAAAATTTATTGTTTTTTTTTTCTATTTTTGTGTGAAAATCTTACTGCGGTTCACAGAATACATCTACTTACCAAGTTTCAACAGTATAGTTCTTATAGTTTCGGAAAAAAGTGGCTGTGACATACGGACGGACGGACAGACAGACAGACAGACATGACGAATCCATAAGGGTTCCGTTTTTTGCCATTTGGCTACGGAACCTTAAAAAGCGAAGACGCCCTAAAGTTGTGTCCTTCACCACACAATCCTCACTTTTGAAAACTTCATGAAAATCAATTTTGAGAACGCTAAAAAATAGTCAAGAAATAGTCATAAATAGTCACCAAGGTCAAAAAAATAGTCGCATTATGATTCCGAAGTTATAGCTATAGGTTGGTGAGGATTGTGTGGTGAAGGACACCTAAAGTTTGGGTTAAAAGTTGGATTCAAAGAAGACAACAGTAATGTTGTTTATAAATTCTATTATGAAATCGTGACTACAGGTTCGCAAATCCATTATTAAAAAAGTGTGCACGTAGGTACGTCTGTTCGCTAGCGCTGTCGTGGAAAACTGTCGGCTCGGCTCGTCAGTGGTGATCGACACGCGGTGTTGCGCAGCGTGCCGAGCAAAAAATTAAACATAACTAACGAGCCGCGAGCCGGGCTCGTTGGTTTTTAATACCGCGGTATTGCAATGATCCACGGGCGAGCTTTACCGACGAGCCATAAAACGGCGGTTTTACTCGCCCGTCGATCATGGCCTTAAGAGTTGCAAGAAGAAAAAAAAATGTACCTACCAAATTTAAATGAGGTGACAAAAACCGTTGATGCTAGATATGTCACGCTATGCAGTAAGGGCTTAAAATAGAATTGATTCTAGTCGCCCATTCCAAAAGGTAGTTTTCGTATGGAGAAGAATGGGCAAGAAACTCCACCGTTACTCTTTTAAAATGTTTTAGGTAAGTACAATATTTTACAAGGGGTAAATAATAATTTTATTTCAAGTATCAAGACTCATAGTGTTAGTAACAATATACTTACAAACTATGTTAGTAATACACTTACAAAACAAAACCAAAAACAGAAAAACAGATTGCGACATCACTGCCGCACGGTGACAGGCCCAGCCGAAACCCTGCAGCAGTGGTTCACAATTTTTTTTTTTTTTTTTCACCTCCTAGTGGTCAACCCCGGGCAACGGCACCACAGGCTTGACTGTGGTACGGCTGCACGATTCCACTTAGCGGTGGTAGGCTCTGCTAGGGGCCGCCTGGCTTGCAACCACGTAAGTAGGTTTGTACAGACGAGACGCCAGCACATCAAGCTACCCGAAACTGTCAAATTTTCCCAATCAACTTTGAACCTTAGGTTATAGTGATAAAGTTGAAAATCCATTAAAGAAATTTGACAGATTATAGTAACTTGATGCGCTGCCGTCTGTACAAACACTTTTACACATCATATTAAAAACTAGATAAGGTCGATGTTTTCTACCTGACTACTCTGAGAAGAAAGGCCGAAACAAACACAGAGGTCACAGTCCCTTTTAAAGTCCAGATAGGTACCTATAATCTTGGTCAGATTGTTTGAGGACCATGTTTATAGTGTCTGAAGTTGTCTTTTGAGGAATGGACCACACAGATTTGAGTGGACCTGTCCAGTCAGTGCACGCATTTGTCAATTATCGTGCAGTTAAACTCGGAACTTTTGGAGCTCAACGATGTAAAAAAAATCTGAATTTAATGTGCATGTAAGTGCACAATGGCGCCGATTCTCTTGTTCACAAACTAAACTAAATTTAAGTTCAGTGCATCTTTTTGTTTCTATTTCATTAAGAAAAGGACAGGAGATAAATATTAGTTTAGTCCTGTCAAATTAAGACACTCCATAGACAATTTAGACGTGATTAAAAAATTGGCTATTAAAAATACGTCAATTTACGTCAGGCACTGACTAATTTGACAGGTCTAAACTAATATTTATATTCTGTCCTTTTCTTAATGAAATAGAAAGAAAAAGATGCACTGAAATTAAATTTAGTTTAGTTTGTGAACAAGGGAATCGGCGCCAATGTCAAGTATAGGGCGAACAATACCAAAGATAGGACATTTGGTTAGGTCGCGTAAAGTAGGTACTCAAACTGCGCGACCATCATTAAAATTAACTGAGAGAGAGATAAAAAAACCGGCCAAATGCGAGTCGGACTCGCCCATGAAGGGTTCCGTAGCAGCAAGTAACATAATATAAAAGTTCTTGTAGTTCGTTGTAACTTTGTGAAAGGTAAATTGCGGTTTTCGATTTATGACGTATTAAAAAAAAACTACTTACTAGATCTCGTTCAAACCAATTTTCGGTGGAAGTTTACATGGTAATGTACATTATATATATTTTTTTTAATTTTATCATTCTCTTATTTTAGAAGTTAGAGGGGGGGGGGACACACATTTTACCACTTTGGAAGTGTCTCTCGCGCAAACTATTCAGTTCAGAAAAAAATTTTTTTTTTCTATTTTTGTGTGAAAATCTTACTGCGGTTCACAGAATACATCTACTTACCAAGTTTCAACAGTATAGTTCTTATAGTTTCGGAAAAAAGTGGCTGTGTCATACGGACGGACGGACAGACAGACAGACAGACATGACGAATCCATAAGGGTTCCGTTTTTTGCCATTTGGCTACGGAACCCTAAAAACCGGCCAAGTGCGAGTCGGACTCGCGCACCGAGGGTTCCGTACAAACCTGTAGATATATAAGTAAAAGTTCGACCATCACGACAATAGAGTCATAGTTATGGTATTTTTATCGCAAAATGAAATCCATAACATTACAATATGGAAAGCTGGAGGAGCATAAATTAAAGACAAAGGTCTCTTTATCGTTTCGAATGTAAGTTTAAAATTATTAAAAATATTTTTATTATATGATGTAACTACAAAATTTACGATTTTTGCAATTTTTCCATTATCTGTGCCATAAGACGTTGCTTCGTGCCAAATTTCAACATTCTGAGTTCACGGGAAGTGCCCTGTAGGTTTTGAATCCCTTGCGAGTGTCGAAGATTATCGGAAATTTGCGGCATAAACGGCTGTATCTTTTGATTGCGTTGGCTTAGAAGTTTGAGTTTTTTGACAGCTCCTATAAAGTGATCCTATAAGGGTTCCGTTTTTTCCTTTCGAAGTACGGAACCCTAAAAAAATAATGACTCACATAGTCCTCGCATTCACAATAATTAACATGATGTAATATATATAATTCATGTCGTAAAGCAGCGAAATCCAAGTCCACGTTCGATCGAACTTGGATTTTACTGGTTGACTGCTGTTACAGCTGCATCAAAGTCAAAGTCAAAGCATTTATTTCAAATAGGCACATAAAAGGCACTTTTGAACGTCAAAAATTATCTTAAAATAGAATTGATTCTAGTCGCCCATTCCAAAAGGTAGTTTTCATCATCATTTGCCTAGCCTTTTCCCAACTACGCTGGGGTCGGCGTCCAGTCTAACCGGATGCAGCTAAATACCAGTATTTTACATGGACTGCCTATCTGACCTCCACAACCCTGTGACTGGGTAGATACGATCATCTAGCTTCAACTTTCTGACTAACTGACCGACTATTTATTTTTGACAATTCAAAAGTGCCTGTACATGGTTTAATTGAAATAAATACTTTGAGTTGAGTTTGAGTTTGATACCCCTTGTTATGACTGGTTGTCCTCAAAAAAGTTTTTATTTTATTATTATTCATTTACATGTAGGAGACGGTTGTCAATTTTTGAGGGATAGTCAACAGAATTTGTTATGATTTGTTTTCTTATTAAGATTTTACTATCAATTATTATCTAATAAATCGGAACATAATTTATTGAGTACTCAGTGTACACGCTAATTGATTTTAGTAATTTATTTTGATAACTAGCTGCGCCCCGCGGTTTCACCCGCATAAGTCTCGATCCCGTGAGAATATCGGGATAAAAAGTATCCTATGTCCTTTTCCGGGACTCAAACTATCTCTATACCAAATTTCATCTAAATCGGTTCAGCGGTTTGAGCGTGAAGAAGTAACAAACATATAAACACACACACTCACAAACTTTCGCCTTTATAATATTAGTGTGATGTGATTGTAACCGATGGTTTTGTTCAAAACAATTGATGACATGTTACTTCGATTTTAAAATGATTTACTTTGTGAAATCACTATTGTTTATTTAAGACAATTATTCTTGTTGTATTATTCGATTACTTTAATGTAAGTCTTATTAGATTTAGCACATTTTAGTATTTTGTATCAAGTAAACACGATGACGTATTTCCGTACGCCATTGGACAAAGTTGTTGTGGGGCGAGTGCGTGGTGGGGACAAACCTTTATAGGTAACTGAGCGCACTCGTTTGTGCTGGTCAGTCAGTGACAGTCAGTCACAGTCAGTGACAGTCGGTGAGAGTCAGTCGGTGTTCGGACTCGACTCCTGACAGAGCACTAGCTCCCGACAAACCTGTCGGTTTACTAAAGTTTATTTGGGTGGCTCTGTCACTATACGAACAGTAATCGATCCTACGATTTGTTCGCAATTACTTTGTCACTGTACATAATTATTTTACTGTGTATCTAGTTGTGTCGTGTACCTACAGTGTGTGATTTGCTAGTGTGATTAATTTGTTCATGATATTATAATTTGATTTGAACTGCAAACGGTTTTTCTATTGCGCAATAACCAACACTACCCACAGTACGCCCACAGTAGTTAATCAAATATGCCTGATGATAACGAGACGCCTGTAACCTACTCCTGATCCAACATACAGTACCTATATTTTAATTGTACATCTGTGTCTGGTATTCAGTTGCATCCAATTAGATTGGCAGCAGACCCAACATGACCCCCACTAATGACAAAAGTTAACCCAAAAAATTAGGATATTCAATTCAATTCTATTTATTCAGTAACAATTCACATTGCGTTCGAATATAATCCAGCATGAAACATTAACATTAACAACATAATTAGATGTAAGTACAAACATTATAAGAATACATGCAATTTAAATTAGAAAATATGATTTTATAAAACAATAAAATTGTATAATACCATGCAAACAAAAAATAAAAACCTTATGTAAATAAATTAATAGCAAATTAAACGAAAACAATAATCAAAAAATAAAAGTCAGGTATGCACACGGAACACAATATAACACCATAAATATACAAATAATTACATGTCCGTCTTAATAGCAACAAGTCAATTCAATCACAAATCATCTAATGAGTAGAGACATCTTTCTAAATGTACGTTTGCCCCGCACGGCCCCCAGAATTTGCGATTTAGGTGTGCACCAATGCAATGTACTCGCCTCTAGGAGTATATGTATCGGTTTCTTTTTCAATGTACCTCTGTACTTTTGAAGAAATATGCAAAAAAAGGGGGCCGTGCCAGCCAAATGTTTTCAGCACGGCCCCCGTGTAACTTGAAAAATATATAGCGTATTAAAAAGTTTCATAAACTCAAGGAATGTACTTTATTAACACGTTCTATGTACCGTAACAGATATTGTGAATTCGTAGTAACGAATAATATATAGATGTGGATAGGGGGCCGTGCTGAAAAAAAAGAAATAAGAAAATATCTAAAAAAGACAAAACAATCTTAGCCAAAAACTATTAAAAAATAATTCATGTTTGGCAAGTAACATATGTACCGCATTGGTTTCTCACACAACTTGCTAAATTAAAAAAATAAACCAATTTTAGTTTATTCAGCACGGCCCTCTATAGTTGCCTACTTATATCTTTTTAAATATGACATATTTGTTTACAAAATTCGACTTCCTGAATTATGTAGGTATAGGAGTACATTCGTTCCAAATAAATTGCGATTATGGTGTATTAGTATTTTAAAAGTTAAATTGGATCAAAAATATCCTAACATACAACTGATGGGGTGACCATGATTCCATGTGAGAATGGATGAAAAAACTTCTGCATAAATTGATTACTTAAATCTATATAAATAAAAACAAAAGGCCTGACTGACTGACTGACTCATCAACGCCCAGCCCAAACCCTTGGACCTAGAAAGCTGAAATTTTACATAATGGTTTCCTTTATAATGTAGACAAGGAATAAGGAAGGATTTTTTGAAATTCAACCTTTAAGGGAGTTAAATAGGGGATGATAGTTTGTATGAAAGTCCGTTAGTTTTAAAGTTAGGATCTTCAAACTTTCTGTTTAGGCTGACAATTGAAAATTAATTTACACGTATCTCAGCGTTTTTGAGAATTCCATCCCCAAAGGGTTAAAAATGGGGATGAAGTTGTGTATGAAAGTCCGTCAGTTTAAAAGTTAGGATCTTTAAATTTTGTATTTAGGATCACTATTGAAAATTAATTTATACGTGTCTCAGCGTTTTTGATAATTTCATCCCCAAAGGGGGATGAACACCTGACTGCAATATCAACGCACAACCTAAACCGCTGATCCTAGGGACATGAATTTTGGAGGGTGTGTTCTTTGTGAAGAGTGGGTATCGAATAAGAAGGGGTTTTTGGAAATTCCACCTTTAAGGGTGTGAAAAGGGGGGATTTCGTTTGTATGAAAAATCTTATTTCTTGAGTTAATAAATTTGAAACTTGGCACAAATACAAATCTTAGTAAATTATGAAGTTTGGCATTTTTCGTTTTTCTAAACTACCCCCTAAAGAGGTATTGGGGGTGTCAAAATTTGTATGGAAGAATTTTAACGCGCTGTCCGATTAACTCGAAACTCAGTATTTATAATAAGGACTAAAAATAAAGAATAACGTGTATCAGGGTTTTTCGAAAATCTACCCTTAACGGTGTGAAAAGGGGTAGTTAATTTTACAGGGGAGGATTTTACTGCGTTGTTTGATTAACTTGAAAATTGGTATAAATAATCTTTGAGTCAAGTAATGAACACATCCCGAACGATTTTACGAAATTCCTCACCTGTGGGGGTGAAAAGCGGGGATACAGTTTGTATGAAAAATCTTATTTATTTGGTTAATAAACATGAAACTTGACAATATTTGGGCTAATAAATAATAAAGATTGTCACTTTTAGTTAAAAAAAACCCCTTACAGAGGATTTAGGGAGTGACAAAGTTGATAGGTTAGAAAAATATGTGACCCGCTGTCGGATTAACTCGAAAGTCTGTACTACTAAAACAAAAAATAAAAGAAGTATGTGTGGATCTGCTTGCTTCCATTAACTCAAAACTAGCTATGTTTCGTTCTGGGCCTCTGGCCATGTGCGTTAAAATCTATAATAAACTCCCGAATTCAGTTAAGGATACAGAGTATGACAACAAATTTAAAAATGACCTACAAAACCACTTAAACTTAAAATCATATTATAGCCTAAAAGAATTTTTAACCGAGAAATAAATAAATTAATATCGACTTGAACACATTACACATACATAACTGGGTACTCTATAAAACATCAGTCCGCTACTACCTCATTCCTGTATTTTTAGTGATTACTTTCTATTTTATTTTATCTGAAAATGTGACATATTATAATGTAAAACTAATCTATTGACATTAAATTAACTGAGATAATAATGACATTTAGGCTCATTGCAAATGACATAAATTGTAGTAAGTATGAGATTATAATATGAAAATGATAATTTATTTTATTTTATTTAGTTTATAAGAATGACATAATGTATAATAATAATTATTAAAATTAATCTATATCAACAAATTATATGAATACTGATAGCATGTTAAATAAATTAAAACCTATCGCCTATACATTGCTGTGCCCTAGCAGGGTTCATTGTTTGGAACTATCATAATGTAACATAACAACCTGTAAACAACATGAAATGCAATAAATGAATGAATGAATGAATGAACTCGAAAATGGTTATGGGTCTTTGAGTCAAGGTATGAACACATCACGAACGATTTTTCAAAATTCCACCCCTGTGGGGATGAAAAGCGGGGATACAGTTTATTTGAAAAATCTGATTCCTTTGTTCTATAAACTTAAAAACTGGCCTGAATACTTATTTATCTAAATAAATGATAAAGATCATACTTACATACATTTTCGAAATTTTTAGAGGAAAGTACGAATTTCACGCGGACGAAGTCGCGAGCAGAAGCTAGTCTTTAATAAAATAAACAAATCGAAAATATCGTAATCTGTATTAACGATAACTATAATAGTAGTAAGTAGTAGGTCGCAAATCGAACAAAACAACAAGTGTCGCTAAGACTAAATACCTGAAAAGGCTAAAAAAAAATCACAGATATATTTCCAATAAATCACACGGATAGATTTACGGTACATTACAATAAAATTACCGGAAAATTATCGGAGCAGTGTTTACATTTACTGCTGTAAATTGTGCGCGTAAAGATGTGACTCATCAATAAACATCGAGCGCAACTGCGCAACATGAAATAACCGCGACACCAGCGCCACTTTAAAAATCACGGTAGCGTCAGTGAACTAATAGCGACCGCACACAACAAGTTTTAACTGATTTAATTTAATTAATTAAATTTTTTAATTTAAATTTAATTAAATTAATTTAAAGATGTCATCGCTAATATTAATTTTGAAGAAAAAAAAACAAATTGTAAAAAAAGAATGTTTATTTCAATGTAGTCACATAATTTCATTAATATAGGTATAGAATATATTATGTACCTAATTTATGGAACCATGGTCACCCCATCAGTTGTATGTTAGGATATTTTTGATCCAATTTATCTTTTAGAGTACTAATACACCATAATCGCAATTTATTTGGAATGAATGTACTCCTATACATAATTCAGGAAGTCAAATTTTGTAAACTAACATGTCATATTTAAAAAGATATCTATAGGCAACTATAGAGGGCCGTGCTGAATAAACTAAAATTGGTTTATTTTTTTAATTTAGCAAGTTGTATGAGAAACCAATGCGGTACATATGTTACTTGCCAAACATGAATTACTTTTTAATAGTTTTGGGCTAAGGTTGTTTTGTCTTTTTTAGATATTTTCTTATTTCTTTTTTTTCAGCACGGCCCCCTATCCACCATCTATATATTATTTGTTATTACGAATTCACAATATCTGTTACGGTACATAGAACGTGTTAATAAAGTACATTCCTTGAGTTTATGAAACTTTTTAATACGCTATATATTTTTCAAGTTACACGGGGGCCGTGCTGAAAACGTTTGGCTGGCACGGCCCCCTTTTTTTGCATATTTCTTCAAAAGTACAGAGGTACATTGAAAAAGAAACCGGTACATATTATACTCCTAGAGGCGAGTACATTGCATTGGTGCACACCTAAATCGCAAATTCTGGGGGGCCGTAGGGGGCAAACGTACATCTTTCTAACAGGACTGCTTTGAGTCTTGCTTTAAATGAGCCTGTGTACAGTATGCTTTTTAACTCTAGCGGTAGCTTATTAAATATATTAACAGTGCCTGATAGCAGGGACTATGTTTAACGATAGCAAAACGCGGAATGATTTTGTTATCAAGGTCTTTCCTACGCGTATTTTCCCTAACCAGCCTGTCTTCGTCTGTTTCGTAATCATACACATTTTTTTTAAGGTATAAGGATAATAGGTAGGTACTCACCGATTTTCATTCGGAAAAATACATCTCCTTACACTAACAGGATTAAGTGATACTAGTTTTTCACACATTTTAATTTCACACTTGCGACTACCACGACCACGCTGAAGCTCCCCAGGACAGATAATAGAACTCCGCACTCGTGAGTCATGCGCCATTTTATACGCCATTTTAGGTCTCCCTCGAGACTCGATTGGTCGGTGGAGATCACTACCTAGGTAGGTACGATTCCTACGAACTTGTCGACGCCCGCGCCAGTTTCAGTTGAACATCGCGCATCGTCTGAAAGATATACCGTACCGGTTATCATGTAATCGAATGATTTTGTTCGTATTATACAAGCACTCATGTATCGATAAGTTTCAACCTATAAGAAAATTTGTATCCAAAGATTCTAACCATCCATTGCATTTAGGGTAATCATCCGTCCGGATCATCGAAAACATCGTGAGGAAACCGGCATGTCCTAGAACCAAAAATTCGAAGACATGTACATAACATATCATTGAGAAAAGGCTAGGCAGATGATGATATACATCTGTAACTGGAGTCAACCAACCAAATCCAAGTTCGATTGAACTTGGATTTTGTCTGTAAGTAGAAATACAATGTGTTTCTACTTACAGACAAAATCCAAGTTATTACAAGGAAAAATGGTTGCAACGTACGAGTAGGTACATACCTACATACGTAAAGGACATTGCCCACTTTGTATGTGCATTTAGCTTGGTATGAAGTATAAATAAATATGATGCGTGTTTAACTTTTTAATCGCTTACGTCGGATTAATCCGACAAATATTTTCGTGTCCATTCCGCCAGAGTCGTATATATACGACCAAATAACACAGCTCGTTTAATCTGTATTATTATTATATCATCACAGCTCGTTTCATAGGTATTTATTTTTCGTTTTTTTTTTTTTTGTCGGGCGCTGGGGTCACGACAACTGATATAAAGTCCGGCGGTTAAAAGGTCAATAGCTAATACCAATATTAAAGATAACATTGTTTCATGATGCTTATAAGACTTGTTTTACTTAGGTACTTGTTTTTTTTAAAAATTAAGACGGGTTGCACTCCGGGAGTGCCGGCAGAAGTGAAAACTTGAATATTAACGTTGAAATAAATTAATTATTAATTTGAATTAATATAACTAAGTTTTTTTCACTATTTCTGCGTCACTTTTTTCATTAATCGATGCACTTTGTTCAATTTCCATTTTTTGAAACACTTTATATACACGAATTTTATGAATACACAGCAGTGTGGCTACTACACAGACGGTCGAGCCATCAGCTGTCCATCCACGTTCGCGTCCGCGTCCGCGTCCGCGTCCACCATCACATCACATCACCATCGCCATCGCATCACCATCGCCATCACCATCTCCATCACCATCTCCATCACAATCGCCATCACCATCGCCATCGCTATCACCATCACCATCGCCATCACCATCACCATCCATTATCGTGTCTCACTCGGTTCACTTCGGTTGGCGCCGCCGTAGAAAGAGATGGGGGGGGGGGAATCTCTCCTGACGGTCACGTGTCCTGACGCGAGGCCCTGACGCGAGTTTACCATTTTTTACCCATTACAAAAAGTGTTCAACGCCGCTAAAGAAGTTTTCACTTCAAAAAAACAAGTACCTAAGTAAAACAGACTTTTATTCGTACACTTTTTTTTATAATAGTGTTAAAATTGTGTTTGGTTAAGCTAAGAATTATCTTTTTCACTTCTCATGCTCTAAAAGTTCGTCTTTATGTTGTGCTTAGGCGACATAAAATCGCTTTTTATGTTCTAGTGCATAAAGTAAATTTTTTTTCTAAGACTAAGGCAATCAGGCCCAACAGCCACACGCACAATAAAACTTCGCAGATTAAAGTCGTGATTTATTTAATTTTCTTTAATTTATACCACTTCCGTGTTTTCTATCGTTAATTTAATAAAATCAGGTAAAATAGTTGTCATTTATTATTTAAAAACGCAAAGAAACGTTTTTATGACTTAGCAGTATGAAGTACCCAAGTCGAATGACAAATGTTGAAATTAAAAAAAAAAACTTAAAAAGTTTCGTGGCGGTATTATCTGTGGTGGCGGGAATTAGCTATGTTTTGCAACATTTTGATTAATTATGTACTATATACTTTATACCTGTTTCATTTTCTCGTAATCGAAGTGAAAAGCAGAGTGTATAACTCAGGCATAAACGAGCCATTTTACCCCTCGACTTAACTATCCACCCTCGCCTGCGGCTCGCGTGGATATAAACGTCTCGGGGTAAAATAGCTTCTTTTATGCCTTAGTTGTACAATCTACTATTTCAGACAAACAATAACACATTGGGAGTAGGGACAACTGACAAATTGTATCGTCATTCATTCTTAGGTCCGCAGCCTAATTGCGGAACGCCAAATCGTCAAATGATTCTGATCAGTTGGCTTCATTTCTATCACAATTGGCTTCATTTTACGATTTTCGAATTGCGAAACTCTAGTTTATTATGAAACCAATTATGAACTTTAAGGCCCTGCGCAGAAACTAGAGTTTCGCAATTCGAAAATCGTAAAATGAAGCCAATTATGATAGAAATGAAGCCAACTGATCAGAATCATTTGACGATTTGGCGTTCCGCAATTAGGCTGCCGGTCCTAAAATAATCAATTCAATTCAATTAATCTTTATTCTGCGAGCAATGTGCCCTGCCGCCCCCTTTTTTTTTTCTCGCGGTGGAAATCCTCATGGACTTCCTCTATCGTGGGGGTGACAGAGGGGCATGCCGGACTCTTACCGGCTAAAACCACCGCGGTGTTCCACCTCTACCTATGGCCGGGGGTGCGGGATTCGCAACAGCATTCACCGCTCCCCCGACAGGCCTCGACCCGCTGTTCCTCAGCGGGTCCCACCTCCCCGTGCGGCCATTCCTGTAATGGCCGCACCCACTCTCAGCCCACTGCCACTTAAGTTTGGCAATTCTTCGGGCTATGTTCAACGCCGACTTAAGGCAGGCCGGGGCCCTTAAGCACACAAGAATTTGGGTTCCCTTAGGAAAGTAAAAAAGACCGGTCAAGTGTGAGTCAGACTCGCGTACCGAGGGTTCAGTACAAATTTGTAGGCATCTTCTTCTTCCTGCCCATATACCATGTTACTTGGGGTCGGCGCAACACGTTTTCTTCTTCCATTCTCCCCTGTCAACCGTCACGCTATCATTCACTCCCTTCTCTTTCATATCATTCCTCACACAATCCATCCATCTTTTCTTCGCCCTTCCTCTCCCTCTCCATCCATCAACATGTATATTCATCACTCTTTTAGTCACATGCGTTTCGTCCCTTCTCATCACATGCCCATACCAAGCCAAACGATTTCCTTTCAACTTTTCTGTCACTGGCGCCACTTTCAAACTTCCTCTTATATACTCATTTCTTACTTTATCCATTCTCGTCACTCCACACATCCATCTCAACATTCTCATCTCCGCTGCATGCAATCTTTTTTCATCCGTCTTCTTCACAGCCAAGCAATGTCATGTAACATCAAAATTACGGTTTTCAGATTTTTTCCTTTACTTGTGAGTTGTGCTACATGACATTGTTTCTTGCCAAATTTCATGATCCTAGAATCATGAAATTGCGCTTTTGAATGTAGGTAAGCGTTGTAATATCTGTCTTCCGGGGCCTGCGTGGGGTAGAGGGCCCTGGGCACGGGCCCCGTGTGCCCTTATGGTAAAGACGGTACTGTATGTCGGTTACCTTGGTTCTCCTGCGAATCTCTTCATTTCTGATTCGATCACGCAGAGAAACTCCAAGCATAGCCCTCTCCATTGCCCTTTGGGTGACTTTCAGCCTTCTAACGCATTTTTATTACTTTCAAAGCCGTGGGCAGATCAGAAGCTAACATCTGATCTGCCCACGGCTCCAACTTTTAACTAATTAAAAGTAATGACATTCATATTATTTCATATTAAGAGTTTTAATGGATTTTTAATTGTATAAGCACCTACTAATTGACATTTTTTCGTAGTGTGTCAAACAATATTTGGTAGATACCTATGCATTCTTAGGTTTACCTATTAACAGAATAGAATAGAATACTCTTTATTATGTACTTACACCATATTAAATTACAGACAAATATAAAGACGCAGACAACACACAGCAAAAAACTTGTTATTCAAGAAACGCCTGCAAGCGGTTGCCGAGTGACGCGCCCTCGCCACGCCTCGCCGCGCCGTCCGCGCGGGAACCCCCTAGACGCCCCGCGCCTAGGGTTACCAGATGTAAAATTTAAAAGTCCGGAGAATAAGCCTGATTTCCTTAAAAAAATCCTGAGAATTTGTCGCAATTTCAGATATTTTTCTCAAACGTAATGTACAATTTAAAAGGTCATATTATTAATAATTTTGTGCACCGAGGATCTCGATTCTCGGAGGTCATGCCCACACGTTGGGCGCGAATAGACTCCACCCCTCCCGTAAAGTATCATCGCAAAAATATGACAAAACTGATTAAGTAATTGAATGTTTCATTAATAAATATGTTTTGATTTTATTTGTGCAATTAAGATGACCAAAGTTGATTTTTTAATTAGTCACTATAATATGTATAAAGAAAATTATTTTCTGTTTTGTACCTTTTTAATACAAGATCTAAAAATGCTACTCTATTTTATAAAAAAATCTGAAAATCCTGAGATTTACAAAATCCGGCCGTAATCCTGAAAAGAGTTTAAAAATCCTGAGATCTCAGGACAAATCCTGAGATATGGTAACCCTTCCCACGCCCGCGCGCGCATGGCACCCAAAATAAAGAAAGAGGACTATTCCTCTTTCTTTTATTTTTTGTTTGAAAATTATTCTCTTCGTCATCGAGTGCAATAGCTACCTATATGATTGCCAGTTCGCATTGACATAATGTACGAGTAGAAACGCATGCTTCTCAAGCAAGATCACTCACTTAATATTCGCAAACCGGTCTGTAAGCTAAAAATAGCCGCTGTTAAAAATAATATATTTTATCAATTATTAAGCACTTGAGCACGATAACATGAACAACAATTCGACCTTATCGCCATTGCAGAATGCGACACAGCGCATAGTGGAAGCCATTTTAGTTTTTTTTTATTAAAAATTATACTTTATGATGGCTAAGGAATACAGAAACCATTTTTCTTCTTTATCCATGGACTCAGTGTTGCCATCTATACTAGAACGTCTAGAACATTCTAGAACTGCAGTGACAATAACGACAGCTCAATGCTCCGCGCCATTATCTTTGCAGCTCTCTTTCTATGCAATTGTGTAAAGTGCGTGAATTAATAAAATGATTGCCAACTGGCGAAGACCAAGTGATACAGATTACCTTAACAACGTCGTGATTTCGTTCACAGGACAAAATGCGGAGTTGTGAGTAAAATTTCTGATTTATTCAATCTAATCTTATTCTGTTGTTTAATAAATATTGCTCATGCTCTCAAAACGGTGAAAGAAGACATCGCGAGGAAGCCGACATTTTCTAGAACGAAAAATTCGAAGACGTGGCCCTAAGACGACCCACTGACCGACATCCGCCAACCCGCACTGGGCCCGTGTGGTGAATGGCCCACTCCCTCTCACTGAGAGGAGGCCTGTGTCCCAGCAGTGGGAACTTTATGGGCTGATTGTGATGCGTCCGTGCCGATAAAACATTTATTTCTCTTCTACAATGTTGCCGTAAAAGTATGAAGATATCTGATACACCCTTTGTGGGAGACTGGTAAATGCACTAAGAAAACCTGTCAGATAAGACACACGCTTCGTTGTATTATGTATGATTCCCGCGCATTTTTTTTTTTTTAATGATGAAACCAACAATTCTGTTTATAGTTAAATTAGTAGTTCACTGTCCTGCTATCAAAACGGTAATACCCACAGAAGAACAGTGTTGGAAGAGTTGACTCCGGAACCCGAGTTTTCTAAGCATAATCTCCTTTATTCATAAAGTAGAGATTAGCGACTATTTAACCATACTTTTTTGACGTTTGGACGTCACTTTACTTTAATCAACGTTTATAAATAAACCCGATTTCACTTGTGTAAATATAGGAACAATAAATAATTTAATGTCTTTGTCTGCTTAGTTCGCATGCGGCAATGTAGATGTCACCACAAGTCTATTCCAAAAGTCAGATCAGCCCCCTTATTCACAACCATACGACAGGCTATCGTATCGAAAACCTGACATTTCGATAACCTGATTTGACTTCCCCTCAACAGCAAATAGCTGTTGGAAGAATAGCGGGCGTCTATTTGATTTAAACTGACAACATTTTCTTGTTTTGGACTTGTGAACAGCATTGAGAAGACTCCTACGATAACAGTGACTAATGTTCGATACGATACGGAAGCATATCGAGTGTTTGTGAATAAGGGGGCAGATAATTTTACTTTTTATTTTGTTTTTACTTTTTGCCCACCAGAAATGACACCCGCGGGGAAATTGCGTAACACTTTATCAATCGGAATCGGTTTCATTTTGACAGTTCAACAACATTCATTGCGTTATTTACGTGTTGAGCAGACAAAGGGGTTTGAAGGTTTTGGCCCTAAAATCAGCCGCCATTTTGATTTTTTTTCAGAATAGCGGTGCACAACAAAAGTTATATATTTAGATAGAGGACACTTATACGAACACAAAATGTTATGTAACATAATATCCTAAAGCGTCAGGTTTCGGAGTTATTCACCGAAATATAAGTCGAAAACAACAAGGATTTTTTTGTTTTTTTTCCCTCCAGGTAAGCATATTGAACTATTGAGGTAATAGAAACGTTATGAAACCTTTATGGAGAAGAAACAAATGAAGAATAGATATTTTTTAAATAAATAATTAAACACGGCAATTTATAGTTAGTTTTTTAATCCCAGAGACTAATCTGACAAGTGTAATGTCAAACTTCTATACTAAAAAAAAAACGAAAACACAAAAGACTTAAATGTCAGATTAGTCTCTGGGATTAAAAAACGAACTATTTAATAGCCGTTTTTAATTATTTATTTAAAAAATGTCTATTCTTTAATTGTTTCTTCTCCATAAAGGTTTCATAACGTTTCTATTACCCCAATAGTTCAATATGCTTAAGTACCTGGAGGGAAAAAAAAACAAAAAATCCTTGTTGTTTTCGACTTATATTTTGGTGAATAACTCCGAAACCTGACGCTTTAGGATATTATGTTATATAACATTTTTTGTTTGTATAAGCGTCCTCAATCTAAATATATAACTTTTATTGTGCACCGCGATTCTGAAAAAAAATCAAAATGGCGGCCGACCTTAGGGCCACCCTCCATACAAAAATCTTCTAACCCCTTTTTCGAACTTATGAATCAATGGATTAGCAATTGGCTTCGAAATGATTCCGATTCCGATTGATAGTGTGTTACGCAATTAGGGTGCCGGTCTGGTCGTAGGACCCTCCCTTTTCTGTGGAGGATGAGTGAACTTTACACCAGTGGCGTGCATTGCATATAGGCATATAAGCAGTGCCTACCTCGATATATCAACAAGCCTGTCAATTACATTTTAGTGTGTGTGCCCCATTAAGAAACTCTTAGTGAGTTTCTTAATGGGGTAATTATCATACCTAACAAAAAACAATATCTTTATACAAACACGCGCGGCAGTAGGCAGTCGCCGGACGGCCTACTCGGCTCCCTTACTATTCGCATATTGTCATTGGTCTTTCCTCGTTCAAGTTAACACGACAAAATTAAAAATACGTACGTCCCACGCGTAATACCATGACGTTCGACCTTCGCAATTTATCACCCTTAAGTAGGCATGCCTACTCAAATAACCACAGTTTTGACCTCACTTTTTTTCTGATTAGTGACTGCGTTTGCCTAGACTAGACCAGCAGCCTAATTGCGGAACGCCAAATCGTCAAATGATTCTGATCAGTTGGCTTCATTTCTATCACAAATGGCTTCATTTTACGATTTTCGAATTGCGAAACTCTAGTTTCTGCGCAGGGCCTTAACGTTCATAATTGGTTTCATAATAAAATAGAGTTTTGCAATTCGAAAATCGTAAAATGAAGCCAATTGTGAATAGAAACGAAGCCAACTGATCAGAATCATTTGACGATTTGGCGTTCCGCAATTAGGCTGCCGGCCTAGCGCCTACCTATTCTGAAAACCAATGCACGCCACTGCTTTACACCCTGTTCCTCATGCTTCTATAGACTAGTCATAGGTTCCTAAATTGTACCATTCCCTTAATTTTTTATTTGATTGCAGATTTGTAATCAAGTTTTTGAGCACTGCAGAAGCAAAAAAACAGGCCTTGGATTTGATAATGCAAGAACGCAGAGACCATCCAGTCATTGCCGCAATTGGTTAGTTTTTTCAAATTCTTTTGGATAAGATCTACCCTGACGCCTGATCGATTGATCGGCTGACGCTTGCCGAGTTCGGGGTTGGAGTGTTAGACTTAGATAAAAACGTATTTTTTCGGAAATTTACAAATTTTAATGCAGTATCCGGTTGACTTTGTCTATAGGAACCATTTGGCTTCTGAAAAACGTGGCCTTACGTCGTACCGTTTTCGAGAAATAGGCCTTGGAATATCACATCACACTAATATTATAAAGGCGAAAGTTTGTGAGTGTGTGTGTGTGAGGGTGTGTTTATATGTTTGTTACTTCTTCACGCTCAAACGGCTGGACCAATTTTGATAAAATTTTGTAAGGAGGTAGCTGACACCCTGGATTAACATATAGGCTACTTTTTATCCCGATACTCCCACAGGATCGACATTTACGCGGGTGAAACCGCGGGGCGCCGCTAGTTTTAAATAAAGGGGTTTGAAGGTTTTGGCCCTAAAATCAGCCGCCATTTTGATTTTTTTTCAGAATCGCGGTGCACAACAAAAGTTATATATTTAGATAGAGGACACTTATACAAACAAAAATGTAATATAACATAATATCCTAAAGCGTCAGGTTTCGGAGTTATTCACCAAAATAAAGTCGAAAACAACAAGGATTTTTTTTGTTTTTTTTCCCTCTAAGTAAGCATATTGAACTATTTAAGTAATAGAAACGTTATGAAACCTTTATGGAGAAGAAACAAAAGAAGAATAGACATTTTTTAAATAAATAATTAAACACCGCAATTTACAGTTCGTTTTTTAATCCCAGAGACTAATCTGACAAGTGTAATGTCAAACTTCTATACTAAAAAAAACGAAAATAGAAAAGACTTAAATGTCAGATTAGTCTCTGGGATTAAAAAACGAACTATAAATTGCCGTGTTTAATAAAAAATGTCTATTCTTCATTTGTTTCTTCTCCATAAAGGTTTCATAACGTTTCTATTACCTAAATAGTTCAATATGCTTACCTAGAGGGAAAAAAAACAAGAAAATCCTTGTTGCTTTCGACTTATATTTTGGTGAATAACTCCGAAACCTGACGCTTTAGGATATTATGTTATAATACATTTTTGTTTCTATAAGTGTCCTCTATCTAAATATATAACTTTTGTTGTGCGCCGCGGTTCTGAAAAAAAATCAAAATGGCGGCCGACCTTAGGGCCACCCTCCATACAAAAATCTTCTAACCCCTTTACATTTTTTTTTTTAATGTTCCAATTTTATGGCAGTATCAGGTTGACACATAGATTTTCTATGGGTTGACCGTATTCATAGAGACCATTTACGGTCAGAGAACCATGGCCCTATGATGCACTATTGTCGAGTTATGAACCTTCGATTTTTTTATATAAAACGATCTCATCATCATCTACCTAGCCTTTTCCCAACTATGTTGGGCTCGGCTTCCAGTCTAACCAGATGCAGCTGAATACCAGTATTTTACATGGAGCGACTGCCTATCTGACCTCCACAACCCAGTTACTGGGTAATACGATACCCCTTGGTAAGACTGATTGTCAGAATGTCGGGCTTCTGACTACCCGTAACTACTGTCAAAGATCCACGAATGTTAGCCGGGACCAACAGCTTAACGTGCTTTCCGAGGCACGGAGGGGTCTCGGTATGTAAAGGTGGTCACCCATTCACAGACCAACCGCGGCAAGCGTAGCTTAACCTGATCGATCGATCCTGTGCGGCTGTTATTATTTACCCACTAGATAGTAGTAAGTCTAAAGTAGATAAGACGTAAGTAGATAAGACGTTTATGTTAATATAAGGTACACTAACATTTAACCAGCATATTATGGTGCTATAAAAATATCTCCACGGCTTCAATGGGAGACAGTATTTTGTATATAGATTACAGAGTGAAGCAATTTTGTACCCCGGAATAGTTAAATCAATTTGAGAAAATAAAGTAATTAAATAAACATTTACCTAAGTACTTTATTCTGCATAATTGTTCACAAACTACGCGCGACAGCTAATTACTATGGGACGGTTTTATGCAACTATCAATTCAAATTTCAAATGTATACGCACATTTTTTTGTATGAAAAAATTATGACATAGGATCAATGTATCTTTACTATTGTAATCTTTATACAGAAGACTGCCTCCCGTTGAAGCCTTGGCTGATATTTTTATACCATCTTATATATTTTTTAAGAGCCGGTGGTCCAGCGGTAACGACCGCGACTTACGAGATATTATTATAGGTCGCAGGTTCGAACCCTGAGAGGCGCTTTACTTTGTGTAAATTATTTCATCACCACTGCTCTCAAAATGGTGAAGGAAAACATCGTGAGGAAACCGGCATGTCCTAGAACCACAAAATTAAAAAAAAAAAAAAACATTAAATCTACCAACCCGCACTGGGCCCGTGTGGTGGGTTAAGGCGACTACATGACCTAAAGCGCGGTCACTGTCGGACTGCATAGAAAAGAAAGAGAAGCGCGATGACACAACGCCGGTAATTTATTGCAAAATATGAAGCAATTGTAGCGGTATCTACAACGCCACATGCGAACAACGCGTCATACTGACGACACGCAAATCCTGCATCGCGCAAGCAGAGTTTACCGCGCAACTAGCATAGATACAACAGCCCGACATGACTCATTGGGCAGTTGCCCGCCAGACAACACACGTCTGGTCGGAGGATCCTCCCTTTTCTATAGAGTATGAGTGAGATTTACTCCCTGTTCCTCATACCTCTATACTGGTGGCCCCGAAAATGAACGTCAGCGCAGCCTTCGTGCAAATACTTGAGCGTGACGTCATCATCATCACTCCCGCAAGCTTTAGAGCGGCGAGTCACCCAGTCAGCCAGCACCTACGGCTTCAACGGGTATCCTGACCACCAGCATGCAGCGACCGCGCATACCTGGTCATCACCCTCAGCCTCATCAGCAACCTCGGCACAGCACACTGCACTTTCGGCCGGTCTACAAGCAGAGCCCTCAATAAGCCTCTCTTGGTCGACGCCAGCAGTCAGCCTCAACCCGGCGCTGTACTACTTCCGACGCACTGGAGCATAACGCAGCGTCACCCCGACTCACTGGGGACATCTTCGCAGACAGTTGCGACTCACAGTGAACTTCGCGGAAACCGGTTCCGACTCGCTGGCACCTCAGCTGGCCTGGCAACCATCGCAAGATACAAGTCTCAGCCCACTATTGACCTCTGGTCTCCGGGGGGAGTGATGTAGCGGTATCTACAACGCCACATGCGAACAACGCGTCATACTGACGTCACGCAAATCCTGCATCGCGCAAGCAGAGTTTACCGCGCAACTAGCATAGATACAACACCCCGACATGACTCATTGGGCAGTCGCCCGCCAGACACAACACCAGTCTGGTCGGAGGATCCTCCCTTTTCTATAGAGTATGAGTGAGCTTTACACCCTGTTTCTCATACCTCTATACAATTATGTATTTGCAAAAAATCTATTGTTTGAACTAAAAAAATAAAACACTAGCCCCCTTATTCATAATCCTACTTTATCTCTATTTTAGCTAAAATAGGTTTATAGAACGTTTGTCTTTATCTGTCACGTTGTCATTTCTGTGTGTAAGAAAGAGACAAACCCCATTTTAACTAAAATAGGTTTGATAAGTTTTATGAATAAGGGGGTTATGCTTTAGGATTGGCGGCTATGTCGTCACTTTGGCATTTCGTCGCTATCCCTAATAGGTCACTTTCACTAATACGTCACCTTGTGCATCTTGCATGTAGAATAATTTGACAAAAATTCAGAATGATTGTATGTATATTAGTACCTATGGTTTTTATTGTAAAAATAAAGTTTTTAGAGGTATCTTCATGATATTTTCTATCGTATCAAATTAGTTGTATTATGTTTTCAACACACTATCCAGTACCTACCTAGCATAATATCCTGAAGAATACTTAGGTATCTTTTTTCTGATTTTGTTTACTGTAGTCGATCATAATTATACTTTATTGTTCTTAAAACTTGCGTTTTTTGCCCATTCCCTCTCGAAGAGAGGAGGCCTGTGTCTGTGTTCCAGCAGTAGGAACATTCTATGCAGATTAAGCTAAGATGACCATAATGCCTTGGAAGGTAGGTAGGTCCTTGGTGTGGGATGCAACGTGTGTCGACACCCTTGCGCCATCCCATCTTCCAAGCACGGTAAGCTGTGCTGGGGCGGCTGCTGCAGGTGCGGAAAACCTCAAACGGCGCAAATACTCCAATCTCTTTGGAACTTACATATTTGAGCCGTTTGGGGTTGAAACACTAGGGCCATGGGGCCCGAGTGCCCACTTAGTATTCCGAGACATCGCCAAGCGGTTGGTCGACTCATCACGTGACCAGAGGGCTGGTCTTTTTTTTGGCCAATGAATCAGCATTGCCATACAACGTGGCAATGCTGCCAGCCTTTTGGGCACGTTTCCCGTTGACAGTGATGCGAACGAATTTTTTGATGCCCTTTGATTATTTTCCCTCCCTTTTTATATACTTGTACATATTATTATTTTAAGATTGTTAGCTTTTTAAATTATGTAAATATTTGGTCTCGAAATTAAAGTACATTATATTCCAAGCTAAGATTCAACTTACTTCTTTCAGACTTCGATCCAGATTCGGAGGTGTCTCTTAGTAATTGGATTGCGATGTACCTTGATCAGAAAATTGCACTGGGTTGCTACACGCACAGAGAAGGTACTTTGGTTGCAGTCGATAATTTGTATGTTCGGAACATACGTGACCCATTCCCGAAGATCACCGAAGTAAGTGCTGAAAAAACGTATTATTTATTTGAACTTTTCGAGTGTACTATGACGTCAGCTCGACAAATGGATGTGCGATTAACGCTTATGCGATAAAACTGTACTGCGACTCACCATAGTTCGAATGCACGCTTGTGCGACACACCAGTGGCGGATTTACCAATAGGCTGAGTAGACTGGAGCCTAGGGCGGCAGATTTTAGGGGCGACAAATTTGGGGCTAACATTTTTTTTAAATATCTTACTGAAATTAAAACGATTAATATTTATGTACCTACCATGTTTTTTTGGAAAGAATAAACAAAGTGAATGCTCAAATTCAGGCTTCTACCGCAGATTTTATCACAGTTTCCGATCTTTACAAATCTCTTTGCAAGTTTTTCGTAGCTGATGAGCGAGAACATTTTAAGTATTTTGAAGAAAAGGCGAAGCATTGGCGTATCTAGGGCTTTTTTCCAGGGGGGACCTGGCCCCTAACTTTTTTTTTTCGTGGGGAAATCCGCATGGATACCCTCCGTCCGGGAAGAACGGAGGGTTATGTCGGTCTCCTAATGACTAAAACCCCACTGTTCCTTCTACTAACATAAGTCGGGGCCACGGGAGATACTTGTACAGTCGCCACACCCCCGACTGGTATCAGCCCTCCATGCCTAGTGGGCCCCATCCCCAAGTGCGGGCGATCCCACGACCGCATGTCCTTCCATTATATAAGACGCGCATATTGCGTGCCACTTCTTTGAGTCCGACTGCTCGAGCGACGACACGGCCCCAATTTCGCCGCCCGCAGTTTCTTATGGTGGCCGGAAATCGTTAAGCGCCCTTCGACGCCCGGCTGCTCTTCTGGTGCGAGTGCAATGAGAGGTATGCTATCTCTCCCTCTCCGCCGCCTCCTTTGAATGCCTCTTTTTTTTGCCTCGTAAAAAGAGGCTACAGCATACCACGCGTTTTCGCTTCTGACCATGGACTGAACCACCGCCGAAAATGACAGATCACCCGCACCAAGTGTCACGACGAGGGTACAGCGCTGTTGGGCCCAAGCTGTACTCCTCCAACGTATGTTGCGCCGTGTCCTCGTGGCAGTCCACACAGTGATGACAAGCAGGCGTCCGCTCCCGACCTATGCGACGCAGGTATTTCCCGAAACATCCGTGTCCAGTAAGCACCTGCGTCAGCCGGAAACTCAGGGCGCCATGCTGCCTCTCCAGCCATTCTTCCATACCGGCACTATTGTGGCGAGCCCCCACCTGGGTTGCGCAAGTCGCTCCCTCCATTCAGCCACTAGGATCTGACGGAGCTCAGTCCTTCGTGGATCGAATTCCCGAGCAACCGGAGGCTGACCACGCGCAAGCTCCACCTTTCGCCAGCGATATAGGGACGCAAGGATTTTCGCGTCCAGATCCCAGGGTGCTGGTCCGGCCAGAAGAGTTGCTGCCTCGTAGGAGATCGTACGGTATCCTCTTATCACACTAACAGCCATCGCTCTTTGCGGCCTTCGCAATATTGCAACGTCGCGGGCCGTCAGTGTCCGCCTACACGGGCGCCCCAAACAGGGCCATGGACCGCACAATCCCCACGTACAGTTTCCGGCAGGAGGCATTGCCCCCCCCATAAATTGGGTAACGGTCGCGCAAGAGCAGCTGCAACGCTCATCAACCTGGGGACCAGCCGCTGAATGTGCGGCCCAAAGTCCCACTGGCTGTCGAGGCCAAGTCCTAGGTATTGCATCATCGATTCGACACCGATGCGGACGCCTCCTACCACTGTGTGATGGCTTGTTCCGAGGCCCATGGAAACAGAAGGCCTCAGATTTGTGCAAAGCCACCTCGAGACCCAGACGATCCTTCCAACGACCTGCGCAACCCCTGCCGTGGCCTGTATGGCCGATTGCCGATGGGTTTGCCCCCTGGCCGTCTAATCATAATAATATTCTAGCTTATTTCGTTGCTTATTAGTATATTTAATTATTTTTGTGATTTCAAAAGTAACTAAATGGAATGTATTATGTAGGTAATAATAAGTTCGTGTAGGTCTTTGTGGTAGATTATTTATTTGATTGTTTTTGTGTGAAGTTATATTATGTATCTAGCTTAAAATTTCGAATAGGTCCCTAAACCAACCAACTTTTGTTATTTTTAAGTGTTTAGTTTTAATATTCTCATGTAAGTGAATACCTAGTTAATTCTTAAGAGAATAAATGATCTTAAACCAGAAACATCCTAGGATGGGCCTGAGACCATTCTAGGGTGGGCAAGGCCCACCTCGCCCCCCCTTCCCCTATATACGCCTATGAGGCGAAGCAGTATACAAAAGACATGGGACATTATTGTAGAGGTCGGTAGGGGCGGCAAAATGTGTATAGCCTACTGGCGGCAAATGTGTAAATCCGCCACTGCGACACACTGAAGATCGACAGCACGCTAATGTGACTAAAGCCCCGTATTCATGGTAAACATTTGTTTATATATAAACAAAGTTTAATCAACATGTTGCTGGCATCATTGGGTGTTGCAGAGTTGATCACGACATGTTGACAAACTCTCGCTCAACGAGCGACAACATCTGTTTATCAACAATTGTTGACGTGTGTGGACATGTTTGCAACAAGTTTATTAACATGGCAGTAGTGTACAATACATATATGGAGAACACAACACTACTTCCTCGGGCAACATTTTGACGCAGACTGGCGTGTGGACAAGACATATTGATATAAACTTTGTGTCCAGCAACTTTATCGTTGCTCATCAACAATGTTGATGAACTGTTGCTCAACAAAAGTTTACTATGAATACGCGGCTTTACGATTGCACGACAGTAGTTTGAATTCACCACGTTGTTTATTTTTACAATAAATATAGCCATCAATTTCCAAAATGCCCTTTTCTGTTCTTGATTGTAAGTTATTTATGATGGGCATATTCATTTTCGTAAAGGTACGTTTTTATAAAGATACGGAAAGGAAAATCACGAACAATCTCTTTACGATACTATACTCCATTTACTTATAGCATTAGACAGAAGTTAAAAAAGGCTCTTTTAGGGGCACACTTTGTAATAAAAGTACAACATATTGCAGTCAATTAAGATTGATGTGGAGTTAAATATAATCAATTTAAATAACAACAGTCATACTTAATTGTACTTATTTAACCTATCTACCTTCTGAAATTACAAGGCTTTCATTTAATATTATTTAGTTTTTACATAAAATATTGTCGTGTCAATGTTTAAAATCTAAAAGAAGCTGGGGCAGACAGTACCGGGAACGTTTTTCATGTTACTATAACGCTATAACTCTACCAAATCTAAAATATTACCTATTCCCTTCATAAGTTGTGGCAGCACGTGCTTTTTTATTTTGTCGGTTTATATAAAGTTGATTTTAATAAACTGATTGTTACTAAAAATGGTTTCATTTCATGTATCTATCCAAGTATTGTGACGAGTAGATAGATAGAATATGCTTTATTGTATGCCATACATTGTTACTTACAAAAAAAGCGCATACATTATTTATTAAAATTGTTTGAACATAACTTGAAAATAAAAGGTTTCGTACTCCTGCATCTGCGAGCCTCTTTTTTCTAATGTTATAATAAATGGAGTATAAATGAAATTAAAGTACCTAGTCGCATTTTAAAGCAAATATGAAGGTAGTTGTGAATAATGAAAATAATTATAACTAATTACCAGTGATCTGAATAGGCTGAGTATATTTACCTAAACTTCGGAGAACAGAGACAGAAAGTGGAGTTCCTTACGACGACATTTTTTTTCCCGGAATTCGGTAAAAATCTTAAATAAGTTGAAAATAAGCTTTATTTAAGATGGGTAAAGGCTATTTATAACTAAACTTGCAATCATCGGGATTTTCACGTAAAATCCGGAGACAACACACACAACATACGGCATTTTTTTTTCCCGGAATTCGGGAAAAAAAATGTCGTCGTAAGGAAGTCTCCACTTTCTGTCTCTGTTCTCCGAAGATTAGGTAAATATACTCAGCCTATTGCGATCACTGCTAATTACCCTCGTTTTATTACCGTATATTAGGTACCTACGCACAATATTTATTAATTGAATTCAAATAGTAACAACTATTACATTATTGTTATTAATATTTTAAATCAGTAAACATACCTATATCTCCCGCTTTCACTAAAACGAAAACTCATGGACATGTGCATTCTTCCCACCCTCACCTACGGAGCGCAAACATGGTCTCTTACAAAGCGTCAAAAGTCCGCACTTGGAGTCTGCCAACGGACTATGGAACGAAGTATACTAGGTGTCAAACTCACTGACCGCATTAAGAACTCTATAATTCGTTCCAAAACACAAATAGCGGACGCTGGCCGCACAGCTGCTGGATTAAAGTGGAACTGGGCTGGCCATATCTGTCGCATGTCGGAGCAGCAAGATGCAAAAGCCACCACTCAGTGGATCCCCAAGGCAGGAAACGACTGCACGGCAGGCCCAAAAAGAGATGGCGGGATGAGCTGGACTCCTTCTTAAAGGATTGGCCCACAGTCGCAGTAGACCGGGAAAAGTGGAAAGAGGGAAGGGAGGCCTTTGCCCTGCAGTGGGACAATACAGGCTTATAATAAATAAACATACAGGGTGTTACGGAAAGGGTATATCAATACAAACGGGTTGAAGAGTGTATTATCTGGTCTAGAATCTCTGTACAAAATTTCAGCTCAAAAGCAGTAACTTTGAAAATGCTTAATATTTTTTTATTTCGATAGTTTATTAAATTGAAATCATAACAAACGTGTCACCGCACTACGAGGGTCATTATCCATTATCTGTAGTGTGTCTGTGCGCCTAGTACATGCACATCACGCCGCCGCGCGCCAGTGCAGCGCCGTGATGTCGAAATAAAAAAATATTAAGAATTTTCAAAGTTAAAGCTTTTGAGCTGAAATTTTGTACAGAGATTCTAGACCAGATACACTCTTCAACCCGTTTGTATTGATATACCCTTTCCGTAACACCCTGTATATCTAAGTACTTGTAGATTAATTAGTTCAACCACACCCCGGACACTCCATACAACGCTCGCAAAATAATTACCTACTACTACATTAAAAAATGACGTTTGTATACGTATGAATGTGTGCGTGAGGTACTTGTGTTTGCGAGCGCTCTTGTTAAAGAACGGGCGACGAACATGCCGAAGTGCGGGGTGAGGTGCGGTAACTGATGTTAGTGCGAGGAAGGGAGTGTCCTTTCTGTACGTAGTACTTTAAGTATTCTGTGGTTCAACTTCCTGTTGTACTGATAATAAGGATGCTATGCTTGTCATGTCCCATACACTAATCACATTACCAATAAATAAACGAAGTATAGGTACCTACATATAGTAGCATCAACAAATGTATTTATTGTTTAGCAATATTATGGTTTATTGCTTTCGATGTAAGGCATATTGCCAAATAATCTCTTAATTTAAGTAAAACAGTAACATAATATGGATCATAAGTAAGTAAATGAATTAATGTTTCAGGATTCGACCGAGGGTTTCAGAACTTTTTTAAAATATACGAAAATAATCGAAAGATATGTTTGGTATATGTGTCAAAAAAAAGTATGCAACTTTATCACTTCGTCCGGTGTATTCATATCGCCTGCATACAGGAATATCGGCATTACGGGTGAAATGATAAGAATGAGGTAGGTACCATCGCGGACACTGGCGGTGGACCAATTTTCAACCTTATTACCAAGGGCATAAAGGTGAAAAGTGGTCGACCGCCATTGTCCGCAGCTGTACATAATCTATACTAATATTGCTAATATTATAAAGAGGTAAAATTTGTTTGTAAGTTTGTATGTAGGGGGTAATCTCTGGAACTACCAGTCGGATTTGAAAAATTATTCTTGCATTTGATAGCCCAATTCTCGAAGAAGGCTATAGGCTATTTAACGTCACGCTATGACCCTTAGGAGCCGAGCAAAAGCGCTATGGGGAAACGAAGTGATAGAACTGTCAAAATACCACGCTTGAAAACCGTACGTGGTTTGCACGTGGTAAGATTACGCGGGGAATAATAATTTTACCAAATACCATACAAAACGTTTATAACTAGAATGTTTGTAGTACTGTTTGCACTATTTGCAAACAAATATTTTTTAAAGATTAAAATATAAAAAAAAGTCATCATCGCTATTGGGGCCTATTATGATTTTCATTTATACTATAACAACATTTATTTTTTTTTTGCCAGAATATGTGTGGCGAAATCTTTTCGAATTGAAATCATCGGAGCTGCATTTATAGGAGTCGAAATGCAAGATGCGGCTAAAAAACGCAAATATAGAATTCTGAAAACATTTCGTCACCCGCAAGTTATGGTAGATCTTGGACTGAGTATTAACTACGGACAAATATTCCCAATTGAAATATGGGGAAAATACATAAAAATCGAAAGAAATAGACAGCTGGGAGAAATCGTCGAAAACGACAATTTTATTTAAGAGGACTACATGACCTAAAGCGCGGTCTCTGTCGGACTGCGTAGAAAAGAAGCGCGATGACACAACAACGCTGGTAATTTATTGCAAAATATGAAGCAATTATCTATTTACGAAAAATCTATTGTTTGGACTAAAAAATTTAAACACTATAGTTTTAATATTTGCTTGTAGAATAATCTGACAAAAAATCATAATGATTGTATGTATATTAGTATGGTTTTTATTGTAAAAAGAAAGTTTTCAGAGGTATTTTCATGATTTTTTTCTATAGTACCAAATAAGTTGTATTATGTTTTCAACACACTATCTACCTATCATATATCCTGAAGAATAAAATATATTTTTTATTTAATTTTTTTACTGTAGTCGATCATATACTTTTATTAAACTTACTTTTACTAAAACTTGCGTTTTTTGCGTTTTCATAATCATTTTTATTCAAATTCATTTAAGTATTTGCTAATATGGGTAATTACATAAAGTTGTTAAAAAAAAAATAGAGCATAGATCAACCATATTACGCCTTGAGGCATGCAAATCTCAACCTATTACTGTATCACAACTTCACAACATTGTTATACAAGTCAATTACTTGCAACATTCATTTAATAATTAATAACACAATTTTGGTAATTTCACCGTGGCAAATAATAATGAAATATTCATCATCATCATCATCATCAGCCTATAATGTTCCCACTGCTGGGACACAGGCCTCCTCTCTGTGATAGGGAGTGGGCCGTAGTGGGCTTTACTTTGTGTAAATTATTTCATCACCACTGCTCTCAAAACGGTGAAGGAAAACATCGTGAGGAAACCGGCATGTCCTAGAACCAAAAATTCAAAGACATGTGACATCTACCAACCCGCACTGGGCCCGCGTGGAATGAAATATTAGCAAATATTAATGTCACAAGAATAATTAAAGATTAAAATGTCGTGTATTAAATGAGAATGTCAAGATATATTTGTAAATAAATGTTAAAGTAATAATAATAGATAATTAATTGGTGCAATAATCACATGTAACATCAACAACAATTTTTAATTAATTTAATTATTTGTGTAACATAGCTACAATAAGATAAAAAAACTGTTTAAAATAAATACTTACATTGCCATCGTTGGTCCTATTAATGGATGTGTAATGTTTGGTATAATAACAAATGCACTAATTTCACTTGAAATAACGTTCTTATAATATAATTTTCATATGCTATAATATCAAATAACCGAAACTCATATGACCTAAGTAATAATGTTTTATATCATATAATTTTCCTTTAATATAATAACATTTAGTATAACGTTCATTTTATATAATTTTAAATATATATATATATTTTTTTAATCTAGCCTGCGCTGTCCCACTCCTGGGCAAAGGCCTCCCTCCACTCCTTCCATTTTTCGCGAGCCCGCGCATCCTCCCTCCAATTTTGACGGAACCTATCCAGCTCGTCCCGCCATCATCTCCTACGTGGTCTGCCGCAACCCCGCCTCACTGTCTCAGGGCACCAATTCTGCGCTATTTGGGTCCATAGTTTGTCCGGCATGCGGCAGACATGTCCTGCCCAGTCCCATTTAAGTTGAGCAGCCTTTTGAGCCACGTCAACTATCTTCGTTTTGGAGCGCAGTATTGTGTTTCGAACACGATCCGTTAATTTAACGCCTAGTATACTGCGCTCCATTGCTCGTTGGCAGACCTTGAGTTTGGACTTCTGGATCCAGAAGTCCAATATATATAATATTCTTTTTATATTACGTTCATTTGACCTAATTTTCATGTTTAATGGTCAGAGTTCTAACTTAACTCAAATGGCACCAAAACCAAACATTAAAATATTCTATGCATGGTCGAGGGTGGGCTTAGTCGACGGAGCCCCGCTTTGCGGGGCTCCTACTTCTGGGTGGTTTATAAAAAAATAACCACGAAGGGGATGGCGGGGTCGTATGAGCGAGCGAAGCGAGCGAATAGACCCCGCCATCGATTTATTTCCGTTGGATCCCGCTTTTGAATCCCATTTTAATATTTTTGGCGTTGGATCCCGCAAAACATTATTATGTATTTCCGTTGGATCCCGAATTTAAAAAAATGCAAGATAATTACGTTTTATTGTCGTTGAATCCCGAAAAGTATTTCCGTTGGATCCCGAATGCTTAAAAAATCTGAATGCGGGTACTTTCAACGACAAAATTGTTTATAATAAAATGAGGGGTTCACTAATGTTTCACCAAAACTCCATTGACAAATTAGTTTACAACCAACGTTTCGTATACTATTTATTTCACAAACAACTCATTTTCTATATAATCTAGTAGTTTCTGGCACTCGCCGGCCGCTGCCGCGGCACCGCTCGCTTCGCTCGCTCGGCCAGTGCGTAGGGGTCACAGTTTTAACCTAACCTAACCTAACATTGTTTTTTTTTTAAATAATTAACCTAATCTAACTAGTTCGGTTCCGGGTACCCCACTTAAAAGAATCTCTTTTTATTGTTTGATAAAGGTAAATCACTTTTCTTCTGAAATGTACACATGTTGTTATAATATGGGATTCAACGGAAATAGCAAACGGGATCCATCGTTAATACCTAAAAAATGGGATTCAAAAGTGGGATCCAACGAAAATAAACGCCGCCATCCCCTTCTAACCTAACCTGTCCGAGTCGGGGTGCCCTAAAGTCCAGATTGCAACCAGTTTCTCCTGGTAACAATAGTTGAGGGTGGCAGGTGTATAGGGTATAAAGAGAAGAAAAAAAAAACTTAAATTATATTAAAAGTTACTTAGAGATTATGAATATTATAGTAAAGGAATAATATACTAAATGAATATTATGTCAAATGAGCATTATAGGAAAAGTTCATTATATCATAAGAAATTAGGTAAAATGAAATTATATCAATAATTCATTGGCTCAACTAATCATTATATTAAAAAAAGTATATTAACTAAAATTAGGTCGAGGGAACGTAAGATTTTTTGTTATTATATCAACCGATACACACCATATTGATAGAGTGACTGAGGTGCGGGACCTTGAGGTCAAACTTCATAGTAAACTTATCTTTGACTCTCAAATTATCACTATGACCAACAAGGCATTTCGCATGTTGGGATGGCTTATTCCCAGGCGCTCCATAATTTTATTCCCGGCGGCTCCAAATTAAAAAAGCAATGGGAAACATTTTAGTAGGTATTTTAATATTTTAATAAAATCATGGAGCTCTTGGGAATCAATGTATGTAGTGAAATTGTTTGAAGAACAATAGATTTGGAGCTCCTGGGAAAAAGCCGTTGGGATTCGTACTAAAAGTCTAGTTGGTAAGGATTTCAAACATAAGTTCACATTGTCAATACTTCTTTATTTTATAAGACACTTGTGAGGTCGATTCTTGAATACGCTCCAGCCGCGTGGAATCTCCAGTATGCAGTTTATATTGAACATATCCAAAAATTGCAAAATAAATTTACCAAGCACTTGAATTAGCGATTTAACTTTGGAACCTAGGCAGTTCCAAAGTTAAATCGCTAATTCAAAAATTGGAGGAACGTCGTGCAGAGCGAGATCTGATTTATTTATATAAAATTATTAGAGGAGTAATAATATAATTAGAACTGGGCATTATTAATATAAAGAACTGAATCTAACTGAAATTGAACTGAAATTTAAGTTACCCTTAGACATTAACCCCCTTATTCATAATCCTATTTTATCTCTATTTTAGCTAAAGTAGGTTTATAGAACGTTTGTCTTTATCTGTCACGTTGTCATTTCTGTGTGTAAGAAAGAGACAAACCCCATTTTAACTAAAATAGGTTTGATAAGTTTTATGAATAAGGGGGTAAGAATCTACATCCAATTGGTATTTTCATAAAAGGAAGCAAAGAGACTGACCGGTCAAGCGGCGCGTGTTGCCCATTGGCGACGAAACAATAGAAAACCAATTGTGTCTCATTAGCGGAGCTTGACAGATTAAAAGGCATACCATTACTCTGTAAAAGAATTACTCGATGAAAAATAATTATTTAGTATGAAAATGATTGTGATATTTATTATAATGTGATATAAATTATAAGAATAATATGATATAATATAAAATGTATGAATAATGATAATTAATATAATAATTAAAACTGTATAACTGAAATGCCTTAACAGGCAACTATACTCCATTTATTATAACATTAGAAAAAAGAGGCTCGCAGAAGCAGGAGTACGAAGCCTTTTATTTTCATGTTAAGTTCAAACAATTTTAATAAATAATGTATGTGCTTTTTTGTAAGTAACAATGTAGTGCATACAATAAAGCATAATTCTATCTATCTACTCGTCACGATGCTTGAATAGGTACACGACTTGAATAGGTAACTTTATATAAACCGAAAAATAAAAAAAAACGCGTGCTGCCACAACTTATGAAGGGAATAGGTAACATTTTAGATTTGGTAGAGTTATAGTGACATGAAAAACGTTCCGGTACTGTCCGCCCCTGCTTCTTTTAGATTTTAAACCTTGACACGACAATATTTTATGCAAAAACTAAATAATATTAAATGAAAGCCTTGTAATTTCAGAAGGTAGATAGGTTAAATAAGTAGGTACAATTAGTGTGACTGCTGTTATTTAAATTGATTATATTTAAATCCACATCAATCTTGACTGTAATAATGTTTGTTGTACTTTTATTACAAAGTGTGCCCCTAAAAGAGCCTTTTTTAACTTCTGTCTAATGCTATAGTAAATGGACTATACTTATTTCGCAATAAAGAATTTGATTGGCGTTCTATTATTGCAGATCTCACTGAACAAATGTATATTTCTCTATGCCAATAGTACTTTCTAATTCCATATAAACTACAATTTGACATACGACAACACTACGATCAGTCTAAACATTATTTTGTGTTTGTTATATTTTTTTAGGCTGTTTAGCAGTTTTGCAGTGCAGTTTGGCTTGGCAGTGCCTTTATTTACACCTGCTGCGCTCGCAGGGAGACGCGCGGAGAAACAAAACCAGCGCGCTTTTTTCGATAAAAGTCTGTTTTTTCCTTGTATGTTGAAAAACGTCGTAAGAAACGCGTGTGTATTGATCATATTCATTACACACTCGGCTTCCTTATCGCGCTCGCCATTATCAACATAGCACACATGTATCATAATGTACAGACGCCAGCACATCAACCTACCCGAAACTGTCAGATTTTCCCAATCAACTTTGAACCTTACGCTTTAGTGATAAAGTTGAAAATCTATTAAAGAAATTTGACAGATTGTAGTAGGTTGATGTGCTGGCGTCTGTACTATTATCATTTATCATGTCTTGACATAGGTACCGTCAAATCCTACAGTACCTACTTGTATTTTTAAGTGATTTTATAGCCGAAACAATGTCGGTTGTTAGAACAGCCTGCATAAACATAAAACATGGATTGCCTTGTCAAATTGTCTTAATTTATTGGTGAGTTCTATTTCAGTTTTTATATTATTCTCAATTTCATCTATAAAATAGTTGTTAAATGCATTTGCAATGTCAGTAGGTTTTGAAAAGGTTAGTGGTCATTATATGTTAGAAGACTACGACTTATTCTGCGAGGTTCTTATAAAGTAATAATATTTTGAGCTTTTTGTGTTAGTCTTATAATTTCCTTATATTATAAAGAGTTTTTTTTTTTTTGTTGTGACGAATGATTATTCTATTATGTATTACCTACATGTTATTGTAAATTTTTTTTCTCAATTAATCTTTGTAATGTATTAATGATAAAGTGGTGTTCCACGCTCTATTTTTTTTATAAATTTTATGACTAATATTTATTGACATGTAATTTAGATAATTATTAATAAATTAACTGAACTGAACTATTAATTAAAATTAGTTTTATTTTTTAATACAGGATTTAGTCTGTATGTCCACAGTTTTTAGGGTTCCGTAGTATACTAGGAACCCTTATAGTTTCGCCATGTCTGTCTGTCCGTCCGTCCGTCCGTCCGTCCGTCTGTCCGTCCTCGCTTAATCTCTGTGACCGTTAGCACTAGAAAGCTGAAATTTGGTACCAATATGTATATCAATCACGCCGACAAAGTGGTAAAATAAAAATTGGAAAAAAATGTTTTATTAGGGGGGCTCCCTATATGTAAAGTGGGAAGTGTTTTTTTTTTTTATTTTAACCCTAACGTGTGATATATAGTTGGAAAGGTATTTAAAAATGAATAGGGGTTTACTAAAATCATTTTTGATAATGTCAATAATTTCGGAAATAATCGCTCCAAAAGTAAAAAACAATGTGTCCCCCCCCCCCCTCTAACTTTTGAAGCATAAGTTTAGAAAATATGAAAAAAATCTGAAAAGTAGAACTTTATAAGGACTTTCTAGGAAAATTATTTTGAACTTGATAGAAACAACAGTTTTTGTACAAAAAAAAACAAAAAGTTGTACAAAATCATTGACTAAGTTCGTAGTATAATCGTATATGCAAGCATTTTTTTTTAACTTCGTTTACATATTTTATTATCCTGAACGTATCTTTTTTTTCAAACAAAAAAAGAATGATTAAAATCGGTTCTCGCAATCCAAAATTACCACCGAAAACTTCTGGCACGTCTATGTATTAATTAGTAACCCAATTCCCCGAGAGATGGCGCTGTAGGTACTTATTACATTGGGTCGGGTATTATCGAATTGTACGTGGGAACACTTATTGTGACGGACGGGAAACTACGGAACCCTACACTGAGCGTGGCCCGACACGCTCTTGGCCGGTTTTTTTGTTTTTTATTTACTACAGCTTTTTATGCCACGCGACACCCATTTTACGTTTTTATTAGCATGAATAGTTATTATTTTATCAGGGAAGCAAAGTTTGTAGAACGTTTCATAAAATCTTTTGTAAGCTACCTATATTGGCATCGATACTTTCTTAAACATCCTTAAAAGTTAAACTTCGAATGCATTCTCGGAAGTTTTTGAAGTTCTCTGTGGAGTACCTAGACTTTTCTTACAATTTTCCAGAATTTGAAGTGGCACGTTCTATGGTAATTATGGAAACCCTGAGTATTTGTGACGTGTGATCAGAAAGGATGAGATCTATAACTTCAGCTTTACATCCTCTTCGTATGTTGCGAAATGATCGACATATGTTGGTGAAGTTGGGATAGCGGTCAAGGCCCAGATGAAGTACCTGGGTCTTGTAATTGACAGCAGGTGGCGCTTCGGTCCGCATTTTAGCGGGCTGTCGACGCGCCTGTTGAAGACCGCGGGCGCGCTGTCGTGGCTGCTTCCCAACTTGGGGGGGCCCAGCGCACGATGCCGGCAACTTTACGCCGGCATCCTGAAGAGTATGGCCCTCTACGGAGCCCCTATCTGGGAGGACTCCCTCCATAGGAGGGAGAACGCTGCCGCCTTGCGGGCACCCCAAAGGGCCATAGCCCAGCGGGTGGCGCGGGCCTACCGCACGGTGGGCTTCGCGGCAGCATGTGCTCTGGCGGGCACCCCTCCTTGGGAACTCGAGGCGTGGGTGCTCGCCAGAGTATATGAATGGACGGCGGGGCGGAGGGCGAGAGGAGAACTCCCAGCCCAGGAAGAGCGGGAGGCCGTCCGGCGGGAGGCGAGAGACGCCATCGTCGTCCATTGGACGGGGGACCTCGCCACCGCAGCCTTCGGCCGCCGAACCCTCGACGCGATTGGGCCAGTACTGCGAGACTGGCTCGAGCGGTCGCATGGATTCCTCTCCTTCCGGCTGGTGCAAGTGCTGTCCGGACACGGTTGTTTCGGATCGTACCTGCACCGAATCGGACGGGAGGAGACGCCGTCGTGCCACGACTGTGGCGCGGTGGGGGACACGGCGCAGCACGCACACCCTCGAGGTGTGCCCGTCGTGGTCCGAGCCGCACCGCAGTCTCATCGCGGTGATCGGACCGGACCTATCACTCCCCGGCTTGGTTAACGCCATGCTGAGGGATGAGAGGTCCTGGGCGGCAGTCGCCTCGTTCTGCGAACACGTCATGTCCCAGAAGGAGGCGGCGGAGCGCGCGCGGGAGGAAGATCCTCACGCGGCGTTGCTCCGAAGGCGGAGGAGGGGTCGAAGAAGACGTCAGTTTGACAGTCATCTCCGACTCCTCCCAGATGGAGGCCAGCAGGCAACACCGCAACAGGTGCGGGGGCACCTTTGCCTGTATTGCACAGGCCCCCATCAGTGTTGGACGGGAATGGCCAGGTGCTCCCGGCTATTCCCGTAGCCCCCCAGCCTGGGGGGCATGCGGGGCCCGCCAGCTAGGCGGACATGCGCCGGGAGGGTTGTGGAAGTAAAGGCTGAGCCGGTTTCCCATGGCCCTCCCATCACGGCGATGTGGGGACACCGCTGAGTTTTAGTGGGTATACTGTCGGTGTGTAATTCTGACAGGAGTCCCACATACCCCGTCTCGTCCCCCACGAGCGGGGATGCGTAACGCATTTCTAAGCGAAAAAAAAAAAAAAAAAAGGCTTCTCGAAGGACCAACAAGCGTTGTGTAATTTAGCGGGAAAATAATTTTTATGCTGAATCGAATATTGGACGACACAGAAAATTGAGCAAAATTAAGGTATGGGAAGAATATGACTTACTTGAGAGCACTGGATGTCAGGTTGGTGCACGCGCGTTCTCTGATGGTTTCTCTCTCTAGTGCCCGGCAAATCTATTGTATTGTCCCACTTTTGTCACTTTGTGTCGGCCAACACGTTAAATAGTTTATATTATAATGATGGTACAGCGGTTGAGTTAAAGCGGTGTTATGCGGTTGGCTGCTTGAAGAGAACAGTGCGAATCCTCATGGCGACCTCTGTCAAGTCACTGCGGCGGAAACGCTTCTCTTTGGTGTTGCGGTGTAGAACCTTTTTGCGGTATGGGGGTAGGAATGGAAAGGAAGCCGGAATATGATTGGCTCAATACTGTGGTCCAATATGAATTCTACCCTCAAAATGTGAGACGCGTTTGGATACATGATACCAAAATTTTTATATTGCTATCTTGCGTAAGCACATGTGTTAATTCAATTCAATTTATTCAGTAACATTTCACATTGCGTTCGAATATAATCCAGCATGAAACATTAACATTGTAAACAACACAATTAGATGTAGGTACAAATATTATAAGAATACTTGCAATTCAATTTAAATTAGAAAATATGATTTTATAAAACAAAAATTTGTATAATACCATGCAAACAAAAAATAAAAACCTTATGTCAATAAATTAATAGCAAATTAAACGAAAACAATAATAAAAAAATAAGTCATAGGTATGCACACGGAACACAATATAACACCATATACAAATAATTATATGTCCCTTTTAAGAGCAACAAGTCAATTACAATCACAAATCATCTAATGAGTAGAGACATTTTCTAACAGGAATGCTTTGAGATGAGTCTGTGTACCTACAGTATGCTTTTCAACACATCGCACCTTCGGTGCAACAAAGTCACAACAGCTCATTTTTAGGGTTCCGTAGCCAAATGGCAAAAAACGGAACCCTTATGGATTCGTCATGTCTGTCTGTCTGTCTGTCCGTCCGTCCGTATGTCACAGCCACTTTTTTCCGAAACTATAAGAACTATACTGTTGAAACTTGGTACTCTAAGTAGATGTATTCTGTGAACCGCAATAAGATTTTCAGACAAAAATAGAAAAAAAACAATAAATTTTGGGGTTCCCCGTACTTACAACTGAAACTCCAAAAATTTTTTTTCATCAAACCTGTACGTGTGTGGTATCTATGGATAGGTCTTCAAAAATGATATTGAGGTTTCTAATATATTTTTTTTCTGAACTGAATAGTTTGCGCGAGAGACACTTCCAAAGTGGTAAAATGTGTGCCCCCCCCCCCCCCCCTCTAACTTCTAAAATAAGAGAATGATAAAATTAAAAAAAAATATATATAATGTACATTACCATGTAAACTTCCACCGAAAATTGGTTTGAACGAGATCTAGTAAGTAGTTTTTTTTTTTAATACGTCATAAATCGAAAACCGCAATTTACCTTTCACAAAGTTACAACGAACTACAAGAACTTTTATATTATGTTACTTGCTGCTACGGAACCCTTCATGGGCGAGTCCAACTCGCACTTGGCCGGTTTTTTAATTTTACAAGAGAGGACTTAATTTTTTTTTCGCATTTATTTCCTCATTTCTGGATTACTATTTATAGTAGGTTTGAAATCTTTATAAAATTAATAGTTTATTTTGTTTTTGTATGCTATAGTTTTACGTTAAAAATCTTGTATTTTACAATTTGTCATACTTACCTCAATTTTGCAGTTTTGGCACACCCCGGACACTCCATACAACGCTCGCAAAATAATTACCTACTACCACTACATTGACAATTAATGACGTTTGTATACGTGTAAATGTGTGCGTGAAATCTAGTAGGGCCAGGGTTGGATTTTGTACTATAATTATAGCATTTATACTATAATTTCGCCCTTTGTACTATATACTATCCACATCTAAGGATAGTACGCTAAAATACTATAATTTAAAGTTTGCTCCCGAATAAAAATTTGTCCTAGATTGTTTAGTACATCCACACGATTTCGAACGAATATTCAGTAAAGTGAACTTACCAAGACTACAATACGAAACAAACTGGTAACATAATCCATAAACGGCATTTTATTGTCTTGTGACGCTATCAAAAGCGGTAACCGACGAAAAAACGGAGGAGGTTATCAATTCGACGCGTATAGTTTTTTTTTTTTTTTTTTTTTTTTTTTGTTATGTATGATCATAAAAAACGGTCTTTCGGACGGTTTTTCGTCGGTTAATTAAAAATAATGTAAGTGTACTATAATTTTGTTATAAATACTATCCTTTTCATTTTTTTGTACTATCTTTTTCAACGTACCTAAATCCAACCCTGAGTAGGGCTGGCTGGCGCAGTATTGCGTAGGCGGCGGCGCTGCCCGAACGTATGCAACAATGAGGCGCCGCCGCGCGCCGCGACACTAGGTACTCACAGAAATCTAATTAATTACATTTCTATTGTACTACTTTTCAAGTCGAAGAACGAATAGAACGTGAAAGAAAGAGACATAACTAAGACAATAAAGAGAGAGAGCAATTTGGTATGTTAATATTACGGAAGTTTTAATTGTTCTAAAACGAAGAAAACTTGGAAAATAAATGAATAATAGAGAAAATTATGAAAATAAATTATCACAACACTGGCTTAACTTGTTTGTCTGTAATATACTAGCTTTTATTTTTTATGGGTTTAAAGGATATTTGAGTTGCTGTTCCTTACCTTCTTTCATGTTTGGGAACCGAAAGCAACTCCTGTCTTTATCGTTCCTCGATGAAGATAAGCATCCAAATAATGCACAATATACAACCATCGTGATTAACACAAAATATAAAACTTTAAAAAAATAATGTGTTCGTGTGACCAGCAGTAGGTAGGTACAGCGCTGCGGTTCTTGTGTATGCGAGCGCCATTGTTAAAGAGCAGGCGACGAACACATCGAAGTGCGGGGTGAGGTGCGGTAACTGATGTTAGTGCGGGGAAGGGAGTGGCCTTTCTGTACGCAGTACTTTAAGTATTCTGTGGTTTTGGCTACTTGTGACTTTGTTGCACCGAAGGTGCGACATGTATCGATCATTTGGCGCATAGGCGCACTAAGCCTGGTAGGTAGGTTGATTTATTTCTAATGTCAAGTTGTAAGTGAAGGTAACTCAGTAGAAAATTATCTAGTTCCAAAGTAGTCGTATTCCTTTTAAACGTATCAATATTTAAGTCGCCACATACAACAACGTTTTTTGAAGTGTAAACTTCTTTAGCGGCGTTGCACACTTTTTTGTAATGGGTAAAAAATGTTAAACTCGCGTCAGGACATCGCGTCAGACTCAGGACACGTGACCGTCAGGAGAGACTACTACGGCGGCGCCAACCGAAGTGAACCAAGTGACACACGACAATGGATGGATGGATGGATGGATCGATGGATGGATGGGTGTGGGTGTGGGTGTGGGTGTAGTACCTACACTGCTGTGTATTCGTAAAATTCGTGTATATAGTGTTTAAAATATGGAAATTGAACAAAGTGCATCTATTAATGAAAAAAGTGACGCAGAAATAGTGAAAAAAAATGGGTTACTTATATTAATTAAATTAATAATTGATTTACTTCAACGTTAATTTTCAAGTTTTCACTTCTGCCGGCACTCCCGGAGTACCCGTCTTTTTTTTTAAATTAACAAACATAACTTACTCAAAACAATGTCAAGCTTATCATAAAATTAATCCATACTAATATTATAAATTCGAAAGTAACTCTGTCTGTCTGTCTGACTGTACGAGGGTGCGTTTTTATGTTCGAGGAATGGCGGGGTTGGAAAGGGTTAGGGGTCTTATTAGTACCTCAACGTGTTGAGTGATTCACTATTAGTATAAATACAAAGTTTTATTACAATCGGCTCATTAGTCTCTGAACTATCATCAACTAAGCAACTTAATCGGGAAGACAGCGTTCACAATGGAGAAAATCGAGCATCGCGCCTTTATAAAGTTCCTTACCCAGAAAGGAAAAAACGTCCTCGAACCATTACGGAAGAGATGTCCTCCATGTACGGAGACTCGTGCCCTTGTAAAGCTATGGTTTACAAGTGGCATCGTCTATTCAAGCAAGGACGAGAATTACTTGAAGACGATCCCCGGCCTGAATTCATGGCGACCGTTTTCTGGGAAACTGAAGAAATCCTGCTGATCGATTACAAGGGCGTTAATATAACCGGAGAACACTACGCGTCAATTCTGGAGCGTTTGAGGGGAAGCAATCAAAGAGAAAAGACGACGAAAATTGACGAAAGTTGTCTTCCTCTTGCACGACAATGCGCCTGTTCACAAGAGCCGTGTTGCCCTGGCTGCCCTACACAAGTCAGCTTTCGAAATAATTAACCACCCACCATATAGTCTAGACCTGGCCCCCTGCGATTATTGTCTATTTCCAAACATGAAAAAAGAGCTTCATGGCAAGAAATTTTCAAGTGATGAAGTAGTGAAGGACGCAGTTTCAGCGTATTTTGAGGACAAAAATGAATCTTTTTTATCGATGGTATGCATACGCTTATTGAACGATCTGAAAAATGTATTAGGCTAGCACCTGCTAGCCTAATACATTTTTCAGATCTTTCAATAAAATTGCATATACAGGGTGTTACGGAAAGGGTATATCAATACAAACGGGTTGAAGAGTGTATCTGGTCTAGAATCTCTGTACAAAATTTCAGCTCAAAAGCAGTAACTTTGAAAATGTTTAATATTTTTTTATTTCGATAGTTTATTAAATTGAAATCATAACAAACGTGTCACCGCACTACGAGGGTCATTATCCATTATCTGTAGTGTGTCTGTGCGCCTAGTACACGCACATCACGCCGCCGCGCGCCAGTGCAGCGCCGTGATGTCGAAATAAAAAAATATTAAGCATTTTCAAAGTTAATGCTTTGAGCTGAAATTTTGTACAGAGATTCTAGACCAGATACACACTTCAACCCGTTTGTATTGATATACCCTTTCCGTAACACCCTGTATAGAAAAAGAAAAATATTTGCGAAGTTTTATTTACCCCCCTTACCTCCCATTCCGCGAACTTAAAAACGCACCCTCGTATGTTACCTTTTCACGCTTAAACCGCTGAACCGATTCAGATGAAATTTGGTATAGAGATAGTTTATTATAGAGTCCCGGGAAAGGACATAGGATACTTTTTATCCCGATATTCCCACGGGATCGACACTTATGCGGGTGAAGCCGCGAGGCGCACCTAGTGTCAAATAATTGTACTTAGGAATTCTCTAAACACAAATTACAATAATAGAATGAGTTGTCAATTCAATTCCACAAACTTCAAAAACGCCTGACACAATGTGCTTAGCAATATCTGGTAGTTCTTTGTAATGATGCCGTTCTATCTATAACACAAGCACAGAATACTTAATAGTACTAATACAAGTCCCTCTGCGATTTGTTTTGCGACAAAAGCGGCGGGATGGGAACCAGGAAGGTACTACAAAGCAGCCGCCATCTTGGATTTTCATATTGACCTCACTATTGGCGTCAGTACCCTTGAAAACCTTGTAAACTATCTCCCTCTCTCTTTCTATTCATAATCAGCCTATAATGTTCCCACTGCCGGGACACAGGCCTCCTCTCTATGAGAGGGTATGGGCCGTAATCCACCACGTGGGCCCAGTGCAGGTTGGTAGATCTCACATGTTTTCGACTTTTTGGTTCTAGGACATGGCGGCTTCCTCACGATGTTTTCCTTCACCAATTTGAGAGCAGTGGTGATGAAATAATTTACACAAAGTAAAGCGCTTGTCTGGGTTCGAACCTACGACTTACAACTCGTAAATCGCGGCCGACACGGCTGGGCCACCACTGCTCATTCTATTACATTACATTACATGCAGGGGGAATAACATGACCATAACCCTCATTGCTTGACGATTTCTCCCATTTTATTCCTACCGCAAGCTCCGTAAAAGAACTTCGTTCCAAAAAAGTGGGTGTAAAGAAAAAAAGAAAGAAATAGTTATTTGTTATACAAGAGTGCAAAGTTGCTTTTTAACTGCGTGTTCAATTTTGATGACCGAGCAAGCGAAGGATTCTAAAATTGAATCACGAGCGCAGCGAGTGATTCAAAATTAGAATCCTGAGCGTTAGCGAGGGAATCAAAAGAGCACGAGGTGAAAAATCTTTGCACTCGAGTGCAACACGTAACTTTTCATTCCACCTCAGCGAGGAAATGACTAAATGCAAAAAAAAAACGTTTACAATCACAAGATAGGTACACTTTTATTTCAGTTTAGGTATTAATTACTACATTATGACAGGTAAGTATTACAGAATAATCTTTAAATTATAACAAAATAATACTAAGGTATAATTAAGAAAATTTTAAAGTAACGTTGCTACAGTTATTTAAATTGAGTGTAATATTTTTGTTTGGTACTGTAATATTGGTGTTAGTCACTTGTGTACTGTTTTTCGGTAAACTATCTGTCATACTTAATAGTTGTACCGATTCATCGGATTCCCTTGGCGTGAATGTTGGAGAGAGAGGGAGATGGTTAGGTGTTTCATAACGGGTTATTTTTGATGTAGAAGGGCCAGTCCAAAGATCCGATTGAGGCTCTTTCAGTGTAATGACTCCTACGATGCCTTCACATATTTTAGACTTATTTTGGATGGAATCCTCTATGTATCCCTCTACAACTGCATTGGACTTCCAGCCTCCGTGGCGCTTAAGGGACAGGAGATCAGCTCCGGAATCAGCCAAAAGTGTGGCTGAAGTTCGTCGGAAGCAATGACCCGTGTACAACAGGGGTTCTGGAAGTTCAAGAAATGTTGCTATTTCTCGTGGGATACTGCCAATTTTATTAGTACCCATAGGCTGTCTAACACACTTTCCATTGCGATACTGTAGAAAAAATCGATTGATTGGAGTGTTAGGCGGGCGTAAGGCTTGATATTTCTCAACAATCGTTACGTATTCCTTGCGAATGACGAAGTTGCGGTCTCTTTTTGTCTTTGTATTGGGTAAATTAATTAATAGTAAGTCATCTGAATGTTTCTCAATGTTTTTGACATTAAGTTATGTTAGTTCATTAGTTCGACATGCTCCGTTTATTCCAATAATAAGAACAACCTGTAACGTAAAGAGTATTGTAGTAGATAAATGAATAAAATTGATATGAACGCATAATTATGCCTATCAACATCTACTAAGTATACTATTTAATTGAGATTAATATACTTAAGTAGATACTGAATATGCAACTGACTTACTTTTGCCGCCAAATATACGGAATCGGGTGCTTCGTTAAGAAACTTTTCAATATCAGATACTGTGAAAACCTTCGATTTTTTTGGTTGATGACCAGATGGGGCTCTTTTTAAAAATGCCACTAATTTAGGATAGGTATCGATATGTTTGTCTTTTTTCATCTTTATTGTTGCTTTTAGCATCGAATACGTACTCCATAGAGTGCTTGCTTTCTTGTTCTCGGATAATTCTATAAAATATGCCAGCAAAACGTTTTCTGAGAAAGTTTTGGTTCCTTTTGCTAGTCGCCACGTGTTGAACATATCGTACTGTTTTAAATACTTCTCGCGTGATTGTTGAGGGAGAAAGCTCATTTGCGCATTATTAACAGTTTCAGTCAATTCTGTTGGCGTCAAGCAAACTTCCTCGTCGCTAGAATCACTCATTTTAGTTTTTTCACTTGTTTTCAAGTTTCTTGTTTTTAATATAAGGTTTAACAATGACGTGAAAAAATGCCGCGTAAAGAACCGCGTACAAAGCAAATTGAAAAAAGAACACCAAGAAGGTTCCGAGTCTGAGTTTTTAACAAATTAAAAAAAAGTTGTAGATATGATATATTCGGCACCATAGAGGTAGCAGTAAATAGGTTTAATGTTTTTTTTAATTCACAAACTTAGTGCACACGATGTTCTAAATTCAATTTACTTTATCCTCTAGAGAATAAAAACGGCTTTTCCACTCAGATATTCAAGATTAAAAATACTCTTTCCGAGATGGTGGGATGAAAATACATTTATTTATGTGTACCTAACTAGATATGCTATTACACGTGTCTATCAGCCTAGTCCTATAAGGGATATAGGCGTGATGTGACGACTGGACAGGAAAAGCCTGCGCCTGGTGACGGGGACCATCACGGGACACTGCTCGCTGAACAAACACTTCCACACTATAGGCATAACGGACAGTCCCCTGTGCAGGGCTTGCATGGAGGCTGATGAAACCATTGCGCATGTGCTCTTTGAGTGCACAGGCGTCACCCAGATTAGATCAGAGACCCTCAGGACACCCAAATCATTCACAGATGTTCTCAACAGACCAGCCCCCTTATTCACAAACACTCGATATGCTTCCGTATCGTATCGAACATTAATCATTGTTATCGTAGGAGTCTTCTCAACGCTGTTCACAAGTCCAAAACCCGAAAATTTTGTCAGTTTACTTAAATCAAATAGACGCCCTCTATTCTTCCAACAGCTATTTGCTGTTGAAGGGAAGTCAAATCAGGTTATCGAAATGTCAGGTTTTCGATACGATAGCCTGTCGTATGTTTGTGAATCAGGGCTCTGGAGACTTAGTCAGCTTCTGGAGGGAGGTGGGCTGGTTGGAATAACCACCGACGGCCGCCATGGCTCACGCACAATGGTCTATTTGAAGGACTAAGTGCGGAGTAACCTATAACATAGAACATAGAGGTAGGTAATGTTGATCTTCTTAGCGTGTCGATGGCAAAAATAGTAAAGATAAACATACTTTTTGTTTGGCCTAAAATTCAGCAACGCGGATACTATTTGCTGCAGTGTTTACCTACATTCTCTTTGATTCGCTGACGCATTCATGGAAGGCTCAGACCTCCGGCACAGGTGCCTCCGGTGTGTATGCGACGTCTCTCTACAGACAATGGCTCACCTCCCATCTTGCACCGCATGCGCACGTGAGGACCTAATGGCCGCGTCAGCGAATGGTAGGTAATGTTGTAAAGACGCGAACAGCCATAGAAACTCTAGCATTTTTGGTGCTATCTAAGATACTTTACCGGGTAAAGTAAATAATGTCTAACAAAAAAAAAAAACCGATTTAAAAAAAAAAACACTACAAAATGATAAATAACTTTAATTTCGGAAGTCGGTGTCGTTGGTTCCGCACATAGGTTCCGCATTTTCGTTTTAGGACACCGACTTCCGAAATTGTTCTTTTTTTGAAGTCGGTTGTTTTTTTTTTGTAAAAAAAAATTTTTCAATTTTTATTTTTACCTACCCCACACAAATTCAATGAACACTAGTGCATTGAAGAATTGAAAACACCGACTAGAAGAATCATCAAAATTCGCATAGAAATTCTGGAGATGCAGTACATTTATCCATATAACTTCGTGCATAAGAATAATTACCTAATGTATTATATACTAAAACCTTCCTGACAGTATCTAGATCACATTAGTGAAAGAATCATCAAAATCGGTTCATTAGTTTTTGAGAAAATCGCGGACATACAAACAAACATACATACGGGTCGAATACAGAACCTCCTTTTTTGAAGTCGGTTAAAAACCACAAAAAAACAATCTGCCTAGCCTTTTGCCAACTATGTTGCGGTCGGTTATAACCAGTCTAAATACGAGTACCAGTATTTTACGTGAAGCGACCTGACGTTACTGGGAAACACGATACTCCTTGGCAAAGTGTCTTTACTGATTACTCCTTGGTAAGACTGGTTGTCAGATTTTTGGGCGTCTGACTACCCGTAACGACTGTCAAAGATCTAGGAATGACAGCAGGGACCAACAGCTGGCCGCTATCCCAACGGCGTTTTACGAGCGTTGGCGCTTCTCGAACGTCTGCGCAGCACCAACGTTGCGCAGACGCGACGTTAACGTCACGAGTTTCAGTGGTAACCCCCACCCGCGCCCACACAGACAGCGGGACGGCGTGATTATACCTGTTGCCAAAAAACACAAGAAACTCGCGACGTTAACGTCGCGAGTTCGCGACTGCCCAACGTTGGCGCTGCGCATACGTTGGAGAAGCGCCAACGCTCGCAAACCGCCAGTGTGATAGCGGCTTAATTAACGTGCTTTCCGAGGCATGGAGGGGTCTTGATATCTAACGGATGGTCACCTATCCACAAATCGACCGCGGCAAGTGTAGCTTATCCTTCGATCGATCCGTGCAGCTGGTGTTATTTAGCCTTTGAAAACCACAAAGTAAAAAACCCCTAAGACGACCCACTGACCAAAAAATCAGATTCAACGAATTATCGATGAAACAATGGAGTCTATGTCGGCTCGGCCTCAGCGCTAATTCTAAAAATCTAAAAGTAGAACTGTGTAGAACAGAGATACGCATCTAAGTTCAGGGATCATACGATAAAACGTACCCAACCAAACAAAAAGCGCTTTCCATCGCTTCCCACCCACGCACACACAAGACGCACAATATTGCTGCAAGGTCATATGTCGCTTTATTTCAGTGATTTCAGTGTCACGCTCTCGCGTAGCTATGACAGAACCGCGGTCGCACAATTTACGCGTGAACAAACAAATAAAATAAGCAGCTAATTAAACGTTTTCATAAATAAAGTTAAGTGTTTGTTGATAGTATCACGTAATTATAATATGTTAAGTAATTAATAGTGTATGTTCGAAATGTGAGTACAGCATTGGACGCGAACGGTTGGCACTGTGGCACATGTCAAACTTTGGCGGGAAATTTGATCAGTCGGCAACATGCAGTGACAGTGTAGTGATGTGATTATTCTCGTATATTTGATTTTATGTTTACGGTTATTTTTTCTATCGGATTTGTTTTAGTTTTTGTTGTTATTAAGTTATTGGAGTGGGCTGAGGAATTAAGTGAGTATAATTTTTCTTAAATTTATTCATCTTTTAGTTATTAATCTCGGAAAAAATAGTGCAGTGAAGATTTTTTTGATACAGTTTCCACTAGAAGAACGGAGGTAGTAAGGATATTTCGATTTTTGTTTTTAAAACAGTTCCCTAATTTTAAATATCAATAGTATTTTTCATAGTACTTAAAACTCACGTGATCGCGTAGTAAATTATAACATGAATAACAAATGTTAGGGACTGACGACAGTGTCAACGGATTTGCATATAATAGCGTTTGTTCTTGCTCTTTAACATTTAACAGTGTATTTAGAATACATTTACCTCGTAGGCCCAGGAATTCATGCATCATAATTACCTAATGTAAATAGGGAAAAAGATTTAACGAAAACTTTTTGGTTAACCAGCGATGTTTTGCACGCAAATGAGTTTTTTTTTTTATCTTTATGTATTCTTGGCAAACCACTATGACACCATGATGTTGGCAATCTTATATATCATGAGGATTTTTCCTTCTTGCCTACTCCCTTTTACTCACAGACTACTTAGAGATACCTACTACGTATCTTTTACTTAAAAACTTCAGCGACGGCATTTTTTTACATGCTTTTATAAAAATGTTTGCAAAATATTTTGCAAAACGACTCAAAATTGCTGAATATGACCTTAAATTAAAATGTACATGAATTCAAAATAAGTACACGGAACTGACGATTTTAAGACAATTTAAAAGTTGTTTCTTTGTGCCCAACTTAAATAGTTTTAGTCCTAAGTATTTTTGGTACATACTACAAGTATCAAGATGATTCCCACTGCTGGGACTCAGGCTCTCCATATGAATGCGCCGTGCCGTGCGTAATCAAATCACTAATCAACCACGTGGGCCCAGTGTGGGTTGGTGGTGTCACATGTGTTCGAATTTTAATTTCTAGGACATGACGATTCCCTCAAGTTGTTTCTGCCACATTTTTTATAGTAGGTAATTAATTAACCTAAGTCTGAAATTGTCAATCCGACTTGAGTAAGCGTGGGCGTGTGGTGAACTAAGTATGAGAAGACGAGGCAATTGCCCTGCAATGGGACAATATAGACGGGTAATATTATTATCTATATTCTTTAATAAGTAAATGTACACATTATATTTAAAAAAAGACGGGTTGCACTCCGGGAGTGCCGGCAGAAGTGAAAACTTGAATATTAACGTTGAAATAAATCAATTATGAATTGAATTAATATAACTAATTTTTTTTCACTAGTTCTGCGTCACTTTTTTCATTAATAGATGCACTTTGTTCAATTTCCATATTTTAAACACTTTATATACACGAATTTTACGAATACACAGCAGTGTGGCTACTACACAGACGGTCGAGCCATCAGCTGTCCATCCATCCATCCACATTCACGTCCACCATCACCGTCACCGTCACCGTCACCGTCCCCGTCACCGTCCCCGTCACCGTCACCGACACCGTCACCGTCACCGTCACCGTCACCGTCACCGTCACCGTCACCGTCACCGTCACCGTCACCGTCACTGTCACCGTCACCGTCACCGTCACCTTCACCGTCACCGTCACCGTCACCGTCACCGTCACCGTCACCGTCACCGTCACCGTCACCGTCACCGTCACCGTCACCGTCACCGTCACCGTCACCGTCACCGTCACCGTCACCGTCACCGTCACCGTCACCGTCACCGTCACCGTCACCGTCACCGTCACCGTCACCGTCACCGTCACCGTCACCGTCACCGTCACCGTCACCGTCACCGTCACCGTCACCGTCACCGTCCCCGTCCCCGTCACCATCCCCGTCACCGTCACCGTCACCGTCACCGTCACCGTCTCCGTCTCCGTCACCGTCACCGTCACCGTCACCGTCACCGTCACCGTCACCGTCACCGTCACCGTCACCGTCACCGTCACCGTCACCGTCTGTCCGTCCGTCTGTCCGTCCATCCATCCATTATCGTGTCTCACTTGGTTCACTTCGGTTGGCGCCGCCGCCGTAGAAAGAGGGGGGGGGGGGAAATCTCTCCTGACGGTCACGTGTCCTGACGCGAGTTTAACATTTTTTCCCCATACAAAAAGTGTGCAACGCCGCTAAAGAAGTTTTCACTTCAATAAAAAAAACAGCATACATTGCGTTATTTAAGTTGCTGAGCAGACAAATATTTCGAACATGTGAAGCAATGAATTAGCAATATCCTTCAAAATTATTCAGATCACAAAACAGAAAGGTGGTTGAGATTCATAGTATGTTACGCAATTAGGGTGCTGCCATGGTCCAGTCCTAAACAGTTTTCCAGAAACAAACGAATATATAAACCTGCTACTCATAATAGTACCTAATACCTTTATTAACCTTTTAACCGCCCGACTTTATATCAGTTATCGTGCCCTCAGCACCCGAAAAAAAAAAAACGAAAAATAAATACCGATGAAACGAGCTGTGATGATGTAATAATAATACAGATTAAACGAGCTGTGTTATTTGGTCGTATATATACGACTCTGGCGGAATGGACACGAAAATATTTGTCGGATTAATCCAACATAAGCGGTTAAAAGGTTAAAATATTTTATGAGTTATGAATATTATGAAGGTTCCGTTGGAGTCCAAGTTAATTAGTCCGTCTTGTTGCTGATGATTTTGTTGCGCCACTTCTTCTTACCAGCTATTGTCTTTTCTTAATTGACAAATACGACTAATTATGCTCATCATCATTTCAGCCGAAAGTCGTCCACTGCTGGACATGGGCCGTCCCCTAAGCGTCGTCACATCAACCCTCTGGGAATGCATAAATTAAATAGATGGGATTTAATAAATGTTTTCAGCGTTATTAAAGGTCTTTCTATCGATGCTCGAATGCTCTATTTCGAATCTGCCTAGCCTTTTCCCAACTATGTTTGGGGTCGGGTTCTAGTCTAACCGGATGCATCTGGATAGCAGTATTTTATACGGAGCGACTGCCTATCTGACCTCCACAATCCAGTTACTGGGTACCTAACACGACAACTCTTGATAAGACTTGTTGTCAGACTCCTGGGCTTCTGTCTACCCGTAACGACTGTCAAAGATCTACAAATGTCAGCCAACGGATTAACTTGGTTTTCGTGGCACGGAGGGTTCTTGATGTAATGGATGGTCTTGGTCACCCATAGTAATAGTAAAAAGCTGAATAAGATTTAAATTAATTCGGTGTTTATGTGACGTTCAGAAATACATATATTCGCACGTTATAATGGCCCATTTATTTCGTAGGTTTTGCATAATTTATCTGTTTACTTAATCAAATGTCATCGCAGTTGTTAACAGTAGTCAGAATTCCGAAAGACAGACAACCAGCGGGTTAATTGCGTAACACACTCTCAGTAGCAATGGCTTTTATACTTTGACAGTTCAACAACATTCATTGCGTTATTTAGGTTGTTGAGCAGACACATTTTGCGAACATATGAAGCAATGGATTAGCAATATCCTTCAAAATGATTCAGATTGTGATTGATAGTGTGTTACGCATTATTAGGGTACAGTGCCCTAATTCACTATGGCCACTAAGGGCCGGTTGTTTGTAGCGGTTGGTCAACGTTACATACGTACGTCAAATAGTGTGTTACGCAATTAGGGTATCGTATTGCTCAGTAACTGGGTTTTGGAGGTCAGATAGGCAGGCGCTCTGCAGCCTAATTGCGGAACGCCAAATCGTCAAATGATTCTGATCAGTTGGCTTCATTTCTATCACAATTGGCTTCATTTTACGATTTTCGAATTGCGAAACTCTAGTTTATTATGAAACCAATTATAAACGTTAAGGCCCTGCGCAGAAACTAGAGTTTCGCAATTCGAAAATCGTGAAATGAAGCCAATTGTGATAGAAATGAAGCCAACTGATCAGAATCATTTGACGATTTGGCGTTCCGCAATTAGGCTGCCGGTTAGGCTGGAAGCTAAACTTAATCCTAGTTGGGAAAAGGCTTGGCAGATGATGGTAAGTATGATAACTTAACACATCCGGCATCCGGCCCAGCGCCGCTCTCGTGAGGTGCGCACATTATGACACAATATTTTCTTATACAAAATAGACAGACGTTGATGAACTTCTGCTCTTCAAGTATCCTAGAATTATAATTATTATTAAACACAAAGGCAAAAGACGTCGACTTCAGATGACGTTGACTCCGGTTGACGTTGCGTATGGGTGCGTACGCGCTTGCGAGAGTGTATAGTAAACGACAACAATTTGATTTGTTGTGGCTCTAGATGTTTAACACTTGTGTAAGTGTTGCGGCCTATGGTTGCGGCGCAAACGTTCAATTAATAGAATTTAATATGGCTTCTTGGCGTTGTGGGACGTAATACAAATAATATCATATTTTTATTAGCCGTAATTAGACGTTGTGTTAACAATAAATTGTACAAAGGAGTTTGAAGAGCCGTGGCATACCTGCCTGTCCTCCATTTTTTTTTTTCAAAATGGTGGCCACGCATGAGTCTTATATAAATCGATAGCTGACATCAATGCAAACAGAAAACATAATTAGACCAAACCCCGTAAAGTATCACGTTTCCGAGAGTAAGCCGCCATTTTGAAAAAAAAAAAACATAATGGTGCGACAGTAGACGTTGCTGGTCCGAACGTGTTAAGTAATCAAATGTTACTTGGAAGGTTTCTATCGGGTATCGATACTTATATTTAGTTACTTTTTCTTCATACATGGCAAGGCTTATTGAGTAGATGTGCTGACGGTTACTTTAATTAGTTGCCCCTACCCTTAGAAGAAAGAAAATAACCGAGAGCATTGGTGGACAAGCCGCAACTTACGAGTTGTGGGTCGTAGGTATAGGTACCCAGACAAGCACTTTACTTTGTGTAAATTATTTCATCACCACTGCTCCCAAAACGGTGAAGGAAACCGGCATGTCTTAGTTCCAAAAAATTCGAAGACATGTGCCATCTACCAACCTACACTGGGCCCGCGTGTTGGACTACGGCCCTCTCCCTCTCACAAAGAGGAGGTCTGTGTCCCAGCAGTGGGAACTCTACAGGCTGATTATGCTGCACCCATACTTAATAATATAAAAGCGAAAGTAACTCTGTATGTGTGTCTCTCTGTTTATTACCTTGGTTTTAAGTGAAATTTGGCGCACATGTAGTGTAGACCATGATTTATCGATCTATTCGGTAGACACCTCACTGTGAAAAATTGAGTGGCGTGAGCTTGACAGCTCACCGCTGCCAATTGAGTCAATCCCTAGCATCAGGGTGGTATTACAGCTCATTTTTAGCTTAGATACTTCACTTAAGTTTTCATGGGGAGATTTTTACAGAATTAACCGGCTAGTTTCGCTCTTATGTCCTAAGATACTTTTTGTCCATTTTTGGTATTTCGTATCCAAAGGGTATTACTAAGGTTGCGCTGCTCGTCCGTCCGTCTGTCACAGGCCTTTATCTTCTGAACCGCAATAGGTAGACACTTGAAATTTTCACAGATGAAGACCGCTATAACATCAAATAAAAATAAAAGGGGGTCCCCAAGAAATGTGTTTAAAAAAAATTAGTTTTAAATATTTTACAGTGGCACTTGGCCGCTTTTATTACATTTCATCTACAAAAAAACTTTTTTAGTTTAGACGCTGCCCTATATTGACGCCATTGCGTTTATAACCTCAAATCAAATGACATACATACGTAAGTCGCTTCTTTGTTGTTCAATTGACATTTTCCTTGAACATTTTCGGCACAATAGCCCGTTGATAAGATTATGTATCTAATGTACTCATACTTGAGTTTAGCGAAGGGTTTACGTTTATTTCCTACGCGAGATATAATCGTTTATACAGGATCTAATATTTAATCAAAAAGGGGGCTCGTGGCTATGTAATAACAGCCGCACGGATCGACCTATCAGGTTAAGCTACGCTTGCTGCGGTTGGTCCGTGAATGGGTGATCATCTCTACGACCGAGCACGCGTTAAGCCGTTGGTCCTGGCTGTGGTTCATGGATTTTTGACAGTCGTTGCGGGTAGTCAGAAGCCCGAAAGTCTGAGAACCACTCCTACCAAAGTGTATCGTATTACCCAGTAACTGGGTTGTGGAGGTCAGATAGGCAGTCGCTCCATATAAAATACTGGTATTCAGATGCATCCGGTTAGACTGGAAGCTGACCCCAACATAGTTGGCTAGGCAGTTTTTTTCTTTAATATTTATTCGTAAAACTTATTCAAATAAACAAAAATAAAAATGAGAAATACCTGCCTTTGACCTCGATCTCACCTGATGAAAAGCGATGGATGACATCTAGGTAGGTAAAAAGCTGAATACTTATATTTTAATTTTTCCGTAATGGCACTGAGTCTGGATTTGTACCTGTGGGGCAATTGCGTAACACTATATCAATCGGAATCGGTTTCATTTTGACAGTTCAACAACATTCATTGCGTTATTTACGTGTTGAGCAGACAATTTTTTCGAACTTATGAAGCAATGGATTAGCAATTTGCTTCAAAATGATTCCGATTGATAGTGTGTTACGCAATTAGGGAGTTGGTTGTTACAGAACCAAACATAACTGGTAAAATCAAAATCAAAAATCATTAATTCAAACTAGGCTGAGTAACAGCAATTTTTGAACATTAAAATTACATAAGACAGTCCCCGAAAACACTTTTTGAACGTTAAATTTACGTAAAGTTCTACAAAATGCTCGTCTTCATCACTTCTCAGGGCTTTAGCTGGGTAGATCGAAAAAATGGCTTAACAAACTGCAGCAAACGTAGGTGTACTCGCATCACACACTCCCATACCCCCCCCCCACTCCCCCTTCTTGGGAAACAGGCATAATGAAGTTATGTTAACAGATGCTCAGTTCTCACTCCAGTGTCAACGTAAATAAGTATTATTTGTTACTGAAAGCACTAATTGGCATATCAAACATTATCATGCAACTCAAACACAGACAGTAAGGTTCTGCAAAATATGTAAATGTTTGTATCCCTGTCCTCCTATTTCTTGAAATAGTTATTTTCCGTCATAGATTAAATCTTAATTGGCTCATGACATTTAAAAAGAACATCACACCAATAATCCCCGAAGGATTAGGTAGAGGTGTTCCTTAGTACAGTCACGTCTAAAAGTATGTATACCTACACTTGGCAATTTTCAATTGCGATTTTTTCGTGAAATAACGAATGCAAAGTTGAAATACGACACTTAACATAAACCTATGGGTTCGAAAATACTATTTTCGTAATAACATAAAATTTCATTCAAAAATAAAGGAGAAAATCGCCTTTGAATAAAGCCAAGTGTATACATACTTTTAGACGAGATGTGACTGTACACCCAAACGTCAGTTATGTTTAAGCCCCATGCGTGTGATATCCGAGCAAGCCTATTGCCATGCCAGCAACCGGGCACAAATCCAATCTCCAGGGTACTACTGAAAAAATTCTGATGGAAAACGCCCAATACCTAACACACGAAAAGCTCATGCCACTTATTATTATTTTGTATTAATTAAAATTAATTAATAGCTAAAAACTATCAAAGTTTGCCAGTATTTTTCGGCGTGTTCACCGCGTGTTTGAGAAGCTATCACTAACATGACGGACACCTATATTGAATGAGAGTTACTGATAATAGTGGAACTAAATATTGTTATCATCGCTATTCACACGGCCACATAGTACAAAACTTAATGTTATCATCATTTTCTTTGAACTACCAGTAACTGGGTTGTGGAGGTCAGATAGGCAGCTGCTCCATGACTGATATTCAGCTGCATTCAGTTAGACTGGAAGCCGACCCCAACATAGTTGGGAAAAGGCTATGCAGATGATGATGATTGTGATCCTGGTCAGGTCAGACAGGCAGTTGTTCCATGTCAAATACTGATATTCAAATGCATTCGTGTAGACTGGAAGCTAACCCCAACATAGTTGAGTAAAGGTTAGCCAGATAAAGATGATCCTCTTTCAGTAGTCCACTGTTGGACATGCCTCTTAAATTGCACGTTATTTAGCACAATCACAGATATAGATATACCTAGATAACGCAAGTATCACGAACTGTATGAAAACTAAGCGTGCCACTTTTTGACTACCTACAATGACGTCACAAGCTCGCGCTCTCTCGCTCACGTTCACCCAGCCAGCAGTACGCAGGACTGAGCGCGAAAGTGGCGGCTTATGATTTTCGATCGTAAACTGGTGCGATTTTTGGCACGCGAAGTAGGTGCTCTTGCGTTATCTCGGTATATCTACATATATCTGTGAGCACAATCCTTGATTACTCTCATCCAACTGAGTTGTCACTCCGTCTAGTCTGATCCTACCAATATAGGTACAGTCCGGTTCAAAATTTAAGGCGGCTCTGAAGTGCACTGCTCGCTGCGCAGTACCTCATCCCTCACCCCCGCTGACACATGAATTTGTTACTGCGCAGCGACCCGCCTGATATTCCGAAACGCCATAAAGTTTGAATCGGGCTATACTAGAAATGTTTTTGTAATAAATATCCACTCACAGTGAACATTTACCTGTATTGTAAAAGCTCTAAAATTACCATAGTCAAGTTAACTACACTGAGATTTACAAGGAACTTCTTAGCGTGTCGATGGCAAAAATATAGTTTTTTTTTTCTTTAATTTGTTTGGCCAAAAATTCAGCATCTCGGCGACCAGTGACAGTCCAGGAATGCGAGGCCTGCTTTGGGTGGAAGACGACCCACTGACCGGAATCCCGATGGGTCTCTTGGACACATAAAATATCACAATGCATCTTGCGAGATAATTCATAATAGGAAACTTTTGGTGCGTGGCCAATGTGGCCATCTTGTTTTTCAATACATTTCACAAAATAATTACACAAATCTTTACCAACAGCGCCTCCTTGTCAACGTCATCGGAGCGCTAAGTCCTTGTAGCCCTAAAAATATTACCTACGTTTACACGATCTAACGGAAAAAGACTAAACAGATGTCATCCAAAGTCAATCTAACTCATATATTTGCCCTTTATTTCACTTCCGAAGATTTATCAGTCGTCCTCATTCACCTTCAGAACGCGCATGCGCTGCCCGAACGAGAAATGTCAGTCTCTGACACCGTGTCGACATTTGAACTTTGATAACCGTTAATTTAGATAACGAAAAATAACAAGCTGTGAAATAACCGATATCGGATATAACTCTTCCTCATCACTAGTGTTTTTATGTTTTTTTTTTAATTTTGCACGCGTTATGGGTGTGTTTTTAAGTGTTGCCAGGTGGATAAAGAGTTTTGTATGCAATGATGAAAAAGGTAGAATGTTTTTTTTAAATCTATCTTTATATTAAGTATAACTTTTCTGTACGTGTGTATGTCACTGAACTCCTCCTCCTCATTTTGTATGTTTGAGTGGGTTCCTGGATGGTGGAATTTCACAGTTGGAACCGGTAGGTGGCGCTGTTCGCGCAGGACAAAGCCTGCCAGGCCCGCTAGTACTTTATAATAATAATGACAAAGAGGTAAAATTAGTGAGTTTGTATGTAGGGGCACAGAATAACTTTGTACAGAAGGCCGAGTCCTTTGATCTTGAAGAAAGCTACAAAATCACTTCCCGCCAACGCGCAAGCTAAATTCAATTGCATTTAATCACCGCGTTTGAGAGTTGTTCTTACTTTGTGTCCTTTCTCGTTCGCAACATACCTACCTACGTCGCGCCGCTCCGAGTACTAGGGCTGTCTGGAAAGAAAAATAAAATACGGTACATACCTTTGTATACTTTAAATGTAGATACTTAAGAGTAGTCTATCTACAGTTTTTTCACTTTCATGTAATGGATGTGTCCAGATTTATGTTATTTTGTCCGTACCGTACCTCCGTTTCGTATCAGCGTCGCGATGCAAAGAACATATCTGGACATAGCTAAACGGAGGTACGGTACGGACAAAAGAACATAATATCTGAGGGGCAATTCTCGTAATTTTGAAAACGTTCACAGTCTGATCTCAGTCTCCATCTGTCAAAAATACTTCCAATTTCCCTACATTTTGACAAGTTTTTGACATTTGTTTGTCGCTGAGATGAAACTGTGACTATATTTTGAACGTTTTAAATTACGAGAATTGGCCTTCTAGTCAAACTCTCTTACAAACCGAACGAAATAAAAACCTTACAAAAATATTGCCTCAGCTCTTGGTATATTTACTACATTAAGTACCTCCGTAATTGGGTAAATAAAAAAGTACCTAAGTAAGTCCCTGTTGTCTACATAATTAAAATATTTTGTTATAGTACTAGAGTATTATTGTACAGACGCCAGCACATCAACGTACCCGAAACTGTCACATTTTCCCAATCAACTTTGAACCTTATGCTTTAGTGATAAAGTTGAAAATCTATTAAAGAAATTTGACAGATTGTAGTAGGTTGATGTGCTGGCGTCTGTACATGGATCCTTTAACAACTTATTTTTTATGTACCTACATTCTAAGAAAATAAAGACCTATTCTATTCTACTAAGATCACATAGGTAGGTACTTTCCTACCTAATAAGTATGTACATATATCAAAGCCAAACCTAAGAACTCAAATCTCAAATCGTTTATGGCAATCCATAATGTACAATTAAAGGTAGTAAATAAAAATAATAGAAACAATTATGGACCCTGTCGGGCACAACAATTTTTTAAATAAGTAAGTAACTCCGTAAGTAATTACCTAAATATACTATAATAATAAATATTCTAACCAATTAAGTGCGTAAATACGGGTTACATAAATAAGAATAACAAATGTAGGTAAACATTTAGTAGGTGGGTAGTTACCTACCTAATTACTAATTAGGTACATGTAGACGTGCATTTCTTTGCCTTTCGATGTACCTAGACCTACACACTTTGGAAGTGAAAAAAACGTGAGGTTCGGATACGATGCAATAAGTTTTTGTCTTCATTTTATTAAGCGACGAACGGAAAACGCGACGCGACGCGTGAGTATAGAACTAAAGGTACGAGTATGATTCCGATCTCGGCAGCACGCAGCAGTGCTGCCGCGGCAGTGCGGTCGCAGCACTACTGGTCCTCATACATTTTCTATAGGTTTATATGAGATTACATTCCGAGCACGGCAGCAATGCTGCGCGACATTCCTATAGAGAATATTTGGGGACCAGCAGTGCTGCCGCGGCAGTGCGGTCGCAGCACTACTGGTCCTCATACATTTTCTATGGGTTTATACGAGATTACATTCCGAGCACGGCAGCAATGCTGCGCGACATTGCTGCGTCACATTGCTGCTGTGCTCGGCAAAATAAATGAATATGAATATGAATGTAATCTCGTATAAACCTATAGAAAATGTATGAGGACCAGTAGTGCTGCGACCGCACTGCCGCAGCAGCACTGCTGCGTGCTGCTGAGATCGGAATCATACCTTAAGGTGAAGGCTTAGCGCAGGCGCTGCGCAGGCATGATGCCGCTTCAAAACGTTTTCATACAAAATGTACGAAGGCGACGCGACGTGTTGTGATTTGTGAATTAGCCCCTTCGTACACAAGGCTACTCAAATCTTAGATACTCAACGATTTTATAGTCTTCAAGCTACTGCCGCCATACAAATCCATTGAAGTCGCTCATCAGTCAGTCAGTCAGTCGTTGCATTGAAGGTGATAGTTGAGTCGCTTGACCGGTTAAATCAAATAGACGTCCATTGTTCTTCAGACAGCTCTGCTGTCGGGGGCAAGGAAAATCAGGTCATCGAAATGTGTCATTTTCGATACGATAGCTTGTCGTAAGGTTGTGAATAGCTATGCTGATCCGATTCCGATAATTCCTTCACTAATGGGTAAGCAACAATCATATAAGTAGGTTACTAGCACTTTGCCCGCGACTTCGTCCGCGTGTATTTCGTACTTTACTCTAAAAATTTCGAAAATGTATGTTTATGATCTCTATCATTTATTTAGATAGATAAGTATTCGTGCCAAGTTTCAAGTATATTAACTCAAGGAATAAGATTTTTCATACAAATAAAATCACCCCTTTTCACCCCCTTAAAGGTTGAATTTCCAAAAACCCTTTCTTAGTGCTCTCCTACATTATAAAAGGAAGCTGTGTGCAAAATTTCACATTCCTAGTCCCAGTAGTTTCAGCTGTGCGTTGATACGAGTATGTCAGTCAGTCAGTCAGTTTCTCCTTTTATATTAGAAAAAAAATTTTACGTTAAAACAAGTTTCAAGCTGACGAAGTTGCGGGCTGAAGCTGGTGATTTGATAAAGTGCAACAGAAAATTATTATACTTTGTAAAAAAAACACCTCTTATCACTGTCTGATCCGTCGTAAAGATGACCTTTCTTTTGAAAGATAACCTTAACTTCGGTGTCGTGAGTAGTGTAAACTACCTAACTGCATAGTATCTGAACTGCGTAATAATTCTGTCAAGAGCAGTGGCGGATTTACACATTTGCCGCCAGTAGGCTATTCAAATTTTGCCGCCCCTACCGACCTCTACAATAATGTCCCATGTCTTTTGTATACTGCTTCGCCTTTTCTTCAAAATACTTAAAATGTTCTCGTTCATCAGCTACGAAAAACTTACAAAGAGGTTTGTAAAGATCGGCAACTGTGATAAAATCTACGGCAGAAGCCTGAATTTGAGCATTCACTGTGTTTACTCTTTCCAAAAAAACATGGTAGGTATATAAATATTAATCTTTTTAATATTAGTAGGACATTTAAAAAAGATGTTAGCCCCAAATTCGCCGCCCCTAAAATCTGCCGCCCTAGGCTCCAGCCTACTCAGCCTATTGGTCAATCCGCCACTGGTCAAGAGGATGGCCAGCCGCCAGAGGCGACCTAGAAAAAAAAAGAGAGAAAATACCTTCGTTTACTAACATGACGCAGAGAAAGAACATCATCATCTGCCTAGCCTTTTCTGAACTATTTTGGGGTCGGCTTCCAGTCATTTTTTTTTTTATTGCTAAATAAGCGCGCTCTTGACCCCGATCACGCCTGATGGAAAGCGATAGATGAGGTCTATGATGGAACGAGCGTGCCCTGAAGATGCCTGTTCACTCTTGATTTGAAGGCAGACGGGTTATATGTGGGAGGGAACACAGATGCCAGCAGAGAGTTCCACACTTTGGCTGTACGCATAATAAAAATCTAACCGGATGCAGCTGAATACCAGTATTTTACACGGAGCCACTGTCTATCTGACCTGCACAACCCAGTTACTGGGTAATAAGATACCCCTTGGTAAGACTGATTGTTAGACTTTCGGGCTTCTGACTACCCGTCAAAGATCCGCGAATGGCTAGAATCAACGGTAGGAAAATAACACAGCAACTTGGGGGGAAAATATGCATCACATCCACGCTAAACGGCCATAGCTCAGCATAATGCTAAGACCCTATCTGACACAGAGCCCCAGCGCTGGTTTTCAGCGACAACCGGGAGTTAAGGCGACTTCCAAGGCTAGAATTCATCTGTGTTTAGAAAAAATTACACCCAGTGTGATTGCAGTGCTCCTAACCAAAGCATCCATACTAATATTATAAATGCGAAAGTGTGTCTGTCTGTTACCTCTTCACGCGAACCGATTTAGATGAAAATTGGTTATAAGTCCCTAGTCTATTGCAAAAAAAAAAAACGGTCAAGTGCGTGTCGGACCACGCACAATGAAGGGTTCCGCAGTTGGAATGAATTTATCCCAAGAACAAACTTAACATTGTAGTTGAAAATCATGTTCTCCCATACATTCCAACTGAAAATGTAAGTTCGTACGCACAGTATTGAGAGATTTACCATGTTGTTTTAAGACCACTACCCTAAATAATTGTGTTTTTTCAAAATTTTATTTTACCACTTTTTTGGCGTAAAATACAACTTTCTAGTACCAATAGTTTTTGAGCTAAACCGCGGACAGACAAACAGACAGATGGACATGGCTAAACTATAACGGTTCCTTGTTGACTACGGAACCCTAAAAACTAATCTGAAGACATCAGATGGTCTCCCAAGCAAACCGCTTAAATTACGAAAGGGGCTTCGATAATAGCATCTACCCGCATAACGGAATCTCATCGATTTTCATCAACGGATTCCATCTGGCACTTCGAAAAGCCACAGTAATGCACAGAAGTTACACTTTGCGCAGCTTCCTCTTTATCAGCACGAAATTAAATGAGATTAGCTTGTGTATTTAATTTTATCACCACTGCTCTCAAAAGGGTAAAGGAAGAATTCAGCAGTTGATCCTAGCGTAGAAATTTCTCGTAGATAATAAGAAAAAATCAGCTGTTTCATACAAAAGTGGAGAGCAGTGGTGGCCAAGTGGTAACGGCCGCGACTTACGAGGTGTAGTTCATAGGTTCGAACCCAGCCATTCGCTTTACTTTGTGTATATTATTTCATCACCACTGCTCTCATAACGGTGAAGGAAAACATCGTGAGGAAACCGGCATGTCCTAGAACCAAAAATTCGAAGACATGACGTGACATCCACCAACCCGCACTGGGCCCGCGGGGTGGATTATGGCGGGCTGGTGATGAAATTAATTACACAAAACAAAGTGCCAGCTTGGGTTCGGACTTCGGACCCCTACAACTCGTAAGTCGCGGTCGTTTTCACTGGGCGACCACTGCTCTTGCAGTCTGGTCGGAGGATCCTCTCTTTCCATGGAGGATGAGGATCTTTACACCCTGGTTATCATACCTCTATAGCTACTCACCCTGATCAGATAAAAACAAATAAAAAATCAAATAAAAAGTACTGCGCCAAAAAGGCCCACTTTCCTAACTTAGCAATTTTTTTAGCTTTTAGACTTGTCGTAGTATTGTTTTTACAGACGCTAGATGCCAGCACATCAAGCAGCTACAATTTGTCTTTCTTTAATAGATTTTCAAATTTATCGCTAAGCATAAGGTTCAAAGTTGATTGGGAAAAGACAGTTTCGGGTAGGTTGGTGTCGTCTGTACTATTTGCAAAGAAATACTTTTTAGAGTTTAAAAAAAAATATTGTCATCATCCCTATTTGGGCCTTCTGTGCATTTTGACCGTTACCTCAAAAGAATTTGGGTCGGAATTGTCAGGAACTCCGCATTCGTAATGCATTGTTAAATGGTTTCGTGATGATATTAGCGATTATTATTATTATTATTTTTGGTAGGCTTGTGGCTGAGCAGGAAGTAGGATATGTACATTTAAATAGTGTATAGAGGTATAAGGAACAGGGTGTAAAGTTCACTCAACCTGCATAGAAAAGGGAGGATCCTCCGACCAGACGGGTGTTGTGTCTGGCGGGCAACTGCCCAATGAGTCATGTCGGGCCGTTGTATATATGCTAGTTGCGCGGTAAACTCTGCTTGCGAGATGCAGGATTTGCGTGACGTCAGTATGACGCGTTGTTCGCATGTGGCGTTGTAGATACCGCTACAAGTGTGATATTAGACCTTAAAACCTCGGAACTGCAGCGTATGGAAATAGCTACCTACTAGCTTCCCCGTCTGATAGCCGAAGCGGTACTGACAAGTACTGAATCGGGGTCCTGTCGGAGGCCGGGCGGCAGAGCGGTTCAAGGTACGAGTGGTTTTAAAGCTTGATATTTCGAATCTCGTCTTTTTACGTTAAATTTAACGATTAAAAAAATAAAAATGAACCTATGACACCTGCTTTATGCATAGTTCGATTAGCCTGCAAAGTTTCATGACCTAATTTGAAAATTTTCATTCAATATTCTTCTTTTATTTTGCGGTTTAGAGGTAACTCTGAGACTTCTTTGTATCGAGAAAATTGTATGCAATCGTGTTTTCGCAACCTATAACACTTCGCAGTAGTTCTCATCTTTATCGTATATTAATTTCAAAGTGAATACTGCAGAACTGTTGAAACTACAGTCATTAATGCTAAGGCAATTTTCGCAATCTTTTTAACACAGAAGAGATAAAAGAAATTTTAACTGTTCTGTGCTTTTTAACGTCTAGTTTAAGGCGCAGTTTATTGTAGAGACATTTGTTCTCAAAAAGTGTCAAGTACAGTCTTCATCACATTGGACTTTGACAAGAAACCATATTGTTCTTATAATTGTCTCCCCTTTGTTATGAAAATAATAAATATCTTTGTCTTCATAGAAACATGAGTGCACGGGTCGCCCCATAGATATATGAAAATAGGGTCGCCCAGTGCTCGGGCAGAAGATATGTAAAAAAAATATATATATAAGTATACAGGGTGAAATTGAAAACATGCGACAAATCGAAATGGGAGATTGTACTCATCATTATGAACAACTTTTACTATGGACTGAACCTGAAATCGCGAAAAAAAATCAGCTGTTCCCTACATTTAATATGTTCGCATAACTCGTAAAAATGTAGGGAACAGCTGATTTTTTTTCGCGATTTCAGGTTTGGTCCCATAGTAAAAGTTGTTCATAATGATGAGTACAATCTCCCATTTCGATTTGTTGCATGTTTTCAATCTCAACCTGTACAGGGTGAAATTGAATTCATGGGCATCCTTTTAAGGGGTCATTGTAATCATCATTATGAACAACTTTTACTATGGGACATAACCTGAAATCGCGAAAAAAAATCAGCTCTTCCCTACATTTTGACGAGTTACCTATGTGAACATAAATGCAAGGAACAGCTGGTTTTTTATTCGCGATTTTAGGTTTAGTCCCATAGTAAAAGTTGTCCATAATGATGAGTACAATGACCCCTTAAAAGGATGCCCATGAATTTAGTTTCAGCCTGTATACTATACTAGCTGTGCCCCGCTGTTTCACCCGCATAAGTCTCGATCCCGTGGGAATACCGGGATAAAAACTATCCCATATCCTTCCCCGGGACTCAAACTATCTCTATACCAAATTTCATCTAAATCGGTTCAGTGGCTTAGGCGTGAAAAGGTAACATACAGACAGACAGAGTTAATTTCGAATTTTTAATATTAGTATGGCTATAGTATACGAATAGGTATATAGTATATTATATAGTATGGATATTTATATTGTCAACGTAATTATTGTCTATAGACTCTATATTAATTAATGTAACACTGGTAAACACTGTTTTTGTCACACGAACTTTGTGATGATTTTTGTTCATGTTAGTGTACCCTCATTAACAATATATAACAATTTTTTTTCAATCACGTCCAGTTTTTTTGTGACAGCTACATATTCATTTCTGACCTCATATAAGTGTCTTTTTTTTATTTAGACGACTGTATAACTATTGCATTCAACTTACATCTTATATACGTTTGTTACATCGTAAACATGCCACGAAAGTGTTCTAACAACCCCGACAGTTTTTGTTATGTGTGTGGAGAATTAACTTTTACATCTCAGCGTCGAAATTTCGCATCAATAATTGAACAGTGCTATTTAGACTATTTTAGATTTCCTGTGAGGAATCAAGATAAATCCTGGGTTCCACATAAATGTTGTGTAACGTATGTGAGACTGCTATTAGGTTGGGCTAAACAAGAACCCAGACATAGGTATGCCATTTGCTATACCAATGATTTGGACCGAACCAAAGGATCATGATTATTTTAACCTGACGTGTCAATTTTTTTCCAATCACATATTATTGTTTGGTGGCCCTAGTACATTCAAAATTTGATGTAAGTTTTCATGTGACAAAAAAAAGTTAAAATTTTGTTAACCAGTGATTGGTGTTGTACCATTTTAATTAACTATAAATAAATAAATTAAATCTCGAGTTGGGTGGAAACAATTTTTGTTTATTCTTGACAGTTCAGTGCAGATAGTATTGGTCATGCTTCGCGAACGTGTAGCAGGATGAGGACTCAGGAGCATTATTATACCTACTACTGATTATTATACTAATATTGGTGCAAGCTTTCTAGTCTAAGCTTGAGCGTTATCAGTTAATATGCAAATAATTATTAATCATCTGCTACGACAAGTCTTTGATAACATAATATGTTGTGTTGCGGGGGTCAAGAAGGCAGTTATGAGCAGTTGTATCAACTTGTATATGTGATAAGTAATTAAATCAACGCATCTGGTGAGAAGGAATGCTGTCAGAAGACAAGGCAAGAATGACCTTGGATAGTTAAAAAGTTTAAAAACCTGAATAAATAAATAAGGTCCTCCAGGCGGAATTTCGGACATGGCCGCCAGTCTCAGCGGAGACTAGCCTTCGGCGTGGGGTATGTTATATAGTGCCAGTGGCGGATTTACACATTTGCCGCCAGTAGGCTATTCAAGTTTTGCCGCCCCTACCGACCTCTACAATAATGTCCCATGTCTTTTGTATACTGCTTCGCCTTTTCTTCAAAACACTTAAAAATGTTCTCGTTCATCATCAGCTACGAAAAACTTGCAAAGAGATTTGTAAAAATCGGCAACTGTGATAAAATCTTGGTACGGTAGAAGCCTGAATTTGAGCATTCTCTTTGTTTATTCTTTCCAAAAAAACATGGTAGGTATATAAATATTAATCTTTTTAATTTCAGTAAGACATTTAAAAAACATGTTAGCCCCAAATTTGCCGCCCCTAAAATCTGCCGCCCTAGGCTCCAGCCTACTAAGCCGCCACTGTATAGTGCACAAGCGTGTGCGCAGACACAGCTTAGGTGCACTCTCTCTTCCCTCACTCTCGTTCTCCGATGAGACGGCAATCCGACGCGACCGGAGAGAGATCAGCATAACTATTCACAAACGTTCGATACGCTTCCGTGCCGGATCGAATGTCAATCAATGTTATCGAAGGAGTCCTTTAGAACGCTGTTCACAAATCAGAAACCAGAAAATGTTGACAGTTTAAACCAAATAGACCACCGCTATTCTTCCGACAGTGACGAGTGTTGCCAACAAATAAATTTAGAGGAACAATATTTGCTTGGCTTTTAGACAACTGTTTCTATTCAGTTAATTTTTAAATTATAAATTTTGACATTACTTACTTACATTTTATCAATACTTACTTTGTGTGTGTATGTATACCTATTGACTTGTACTGTTTCTTTTTTGTTTTGACATTATAAATGAATATAAAATTGTGCACATAAAACTTGACATTGTATAAAAATTACCAATTTTCATCTTAGGGTTTCGATGACAAACTAACTAGGTCCTATGATTATATTGTTACGGCCTAAAATTTGGCCACTTTGCATTTGTAAGTAATTTTAATATTTCTACACCGGCAACGGTAGTGTATGTGAAACTGTTTATTTATTAAGATCTTAATGTACCATATACTCAGAAATAAATATATCTAAGGATTTATTACCGTTGGATCCCGTTTTTGAATCCCATTTTAATATTTTTGGCGTTGGATCCCGCAAAACATTATTATGTATTTCCGTTGGATCCCGAATTTAAAAAATGCAAGATAATTACGTTTTATTGTCGTTGAATCCCGAAAAGTATTTCCGTTGGATCCCGAATGCTTAAAAAAATATGAATGCGGGTACTTTCAACAACAAAATAGTATCTATCTATCAGCTATTTGCTGTCGGGGACTACGCAAATCAGAGTACCTAAAGCCGGCTGTACACATGGGGCCAAGGTGTTGGGCCAACGTGTTGGGCCAACGTGTAGAGAGCTAGCTGGCGGTATGTTGGCTTAATTGGTCTAGTTGGCGCCAACATTGGCAGGCCATCCGAATAGTGTCGGTTTTTTGTGCACACATCAAAGGATCTTGGCGCGCTCCGCAAACAGCGTTCACACGTTGGTGTCTTGTTCAGTTCGTTGTTACTCGTCAGCGGAGACAGTATCGTTGCGCGTGAGTGAAATTTACGTTCCCATGTTCCGATAGCAAAATTATTATCACCCTGTATATCAATAATAACTAATAACACATTTACCTCGTTCTATTCCTATGAATAGTCACCATCCACCACCTTCTTTTGCGCCATTTCTTTTTAGTCACTCTACTTTGGTGCACATGTACGTAATAATTAAACGCACTGTATAAATAAATTGCCGCGGCTGCAAGAACTTCTACGTCCATCTTTGAAGCGCCAATGCAGAATGATCAGTAAGCCAATGTGTGAACAGCAATCTTGGTTATCCATCATTTTTGCCCAACACGTTGGCCCAACACCTTGGCCCCATGTGTACAGCCGGCTTTAAGCCGGCTGTACACATGGGGCCAAGGTGTGCCTGCCAATGTTGGCGCCAACTAGACCAATTAAGCCAACATACCGCCAGGTAGCTCTCTACACGTTGGCCCAACACCTTGGCCCCATGTGTACAGCCGGCTTTAGATGTGTCATTTTCGATTCGGAAGCCTGTCCAATAGTTGTGAATCAGGCGCAGGACCACGTGCTTTCCGAGACACGGGGGTATCATACCGCCGACTTCCAAACTCCGGCTACCTAAGAAATTCCCAATAACACTGCCTGATCCGGGAAAATACATTCATAATACAGTGTTACAAGGATTATTAATTTTTTGCCGCCTAAATGACTTTGACATGGGAACGTTGTTGGTAAACATTCGTGAAATTGTCACAAAAGCAAAATTACGGCGTTAGTTCCGATTTAGGCCACAAGAACCTTGTAGCGTTGTACTTTTGCTTCGTCGCACTTTACTTACCTATATGATCGGGTTTAAAAAAAAAAATTAAAGTTCCACAACCCACTGCAGCTGGTTCATAACTGCCAAGAATTTTCTCTAGGTACGCCTACAGCTACACATATTACATTAAAGTGATCACTCACAACTTGTTGCTATTCACATTTGAGTAGGCGTTTACATTACTAAATATCCACAAGGTGGGCTCAGTCGTTTCATTGCTAATGATATGCAACAGGCGTTTGCAAAATATTGCAATAGGTGCGTTGGCGTCTAAGGTTGTGGAGATCAGATAGGCAGTCGTTCCATGTAAAATACTTGTATTCAGCTGCATCCTGTTAGACTGGAAGTTGATCTCAACGTTGATCTCAAGGCTAGGCAGATGCATTTACTAAAAGGAAGATATTTATTAATTATATATCCGTAATTAACAAAAATAACAAAATTAAAATCTAACATAACTAAAACTATACAAAAACTAAAATATAGCGTCGAAAAATTCATCCGCGTCTCTGTCGACTGGTAATGTACCCAAGAGACTGGCGGCATTACCACGTTGTATGGCAATGCTTAGCCTTTGGCCAAGGTAAAAGCCAGCCATTGGGTCACGGGGAGTGTCAACCAGCCGTTTTGAAATTTCCTTAAAAAAGACCATGAGCACTCGGATGATGATGATGGTCGCGAGTTCGCGGGTGGACAGTGTGTGCGCTTCCTCTTGCATCTGCAAGAGGGAGCCACCCATCTTTGGATTTATAGATTGTCACATAATAAATGTTCTTTTTTCTTTATTTTTCAGGGCATAAGATGGCTGAGCAACAGGACCAGGCCCGTTGTTCCTCAAGTGAAAGCGATAACTTTGAGAAAATTGACTCTGAAGAGGCGAAGGAAACTGTAAGTATCTGCTTCAAGCGTTTACTAAATATTCACGTCTGTATTCCGCCGCGAAGATGTTATATAGCATTAATCCGCCAATGATGGACGCTAGTGATGGCGCCAAACAAGTGGCCGAATTCTGGGCCGAGTACCTACATTTAGATTGCCATTTACACGCTAAGAAGAAGAATCCGCCAATAATGTTCCCACTGCTGGGACACTGCTGGGGAGTGGGCCGTAATCTACCACGCCGGCCCAGTAGAAGTTGATAGATGTCACATGTCTTTGAATTTGATTTGATTGCTACTTTTACCCCCTTACTAATAAACGTTGTATAGCGTCTGTATAGTTACACAACGCTTTGTCTTCTTCTTTCGAAAGTCAAATTACTGACGACTGAAAGAGAGAAATCGGTGTGTAACTATTCATCTGATATAATACGTTTATTAGTAAGGGGGTTAGTGTATTGCGAAATTATCCCGCGGAATACGGCTACGCTGCTTGAAGCAGAAATGGTAATGGTATGGTGGTCGTTCTTCCGCGGACGAGCCTCTTCACAAAGACTTCTGCTACTATTATTAAGTGGTATAATTATGCTTGTACCATCTCGCCTGTATTCCAAGGAGAGTTAGACAGAGCTGCACCTATACTATACCCGTATTTCGCCAACACTATAGAACAAATCTTATTTCTTCTTAATCTTACTCATGTCCTCATTTCTCCAAGGGAACTATATTTTCTATCACCAAAATTTATATTTGTCATCAAGTTGTATCACCTAATAAATAGATCTATCGCCACGAAATATTTTCGTTCTCAGATAGCGGGGCTCCGTCGACATAGGATGCAAGAACGAGCGAAGGGCACCCCGAGGTTCGGTTTGGTTAGGTTACTTTAAACCCTTTACACAGAAATAGGGGCCCCGCGAAGCGGGGCTCCGTCGACATAGGATGCAAGAGCGAGCGAAGGGCACCCCGAGGTTCGGTTTGGTTAGGTCACTTGCATTGTTTGGTGACTACATTTTGGTGACAGATCTACTATTTGGAGGACAAACCCTATTATTTAAGAAACACAAAACTAATTAAATTGGTGATAGCTTAAATGATACCCTTTCTCCAATTCCAGGGCACAGCAGCAAACTTCGTAATTGGCGAGGAAATCGAACAAGAGCCTATCGACGATGCACCAGCCCATGAAGGGAGGGATTCCTTCCCCGGCGCCCCAATACCAATACCTCGACCGAACAGGCCGCGGCCTCTCACGGTGGCGCAGCAGCTCGCTCTAGCGGAGAAACGGAGTACTCTCAGGTAAGGTTTTAACTTTGTAGTCTATAGATGGCGTTGTTTTAGATTAAAAAGCGGTTCGATTGCGTTATCGACTTTTAGTGGTTTTTGTTACGATTTTATTGAATTGTTTTCAAATGCTATCAGATTTTATTTCGCTTTTATATTTTGCCTGGGACTACCGTTAACTTCACCAGCATAGCTATTCACAACCATTCGATACGGTTCCGTACCGTATCGAACATCAATCAATGTTACAAGTCCAAAACCCGAAAATTTTCAGTTTAGGGGCTGATTTTTCAATCGTCAGATAATTTTTATCGTGGAATAAAATTGACGTCTGATAATTTTTGTATGGAAGATCTGTCAAAAATTCAAAATAATTCCTCCGATAAATTAATCTCGATCGATTAATTAATTATCTGGGGTTGGAAAAAACAGCCCTAAATCAAATAGACAACCGCTATTCTTCCGACAGCTAAGTGAATAAGTCATAAGTGAATAAGTCATTTATTTCATAACAATATAAATACATTGTGTTGAATTTAAAAAAAAAAACGTATTACATTTGCAATTAAAATAAAATTCATTAAATACATTTCGAAAAGTAAATAATACCAATAATAATTTAAAAAAAAATCAAGTACAATAAATTATAAATAATAAATGTCAAAATAATAAAAACAGCAATAAAATAATAAAATAAAAGCAAAAGCAATAAAATAAGTTACAATGTCATGTGTCATCTAGGAATTCATTGATACTGTAGTAGCCTTTCCCCAACAAGTAGGTCCTCAGCTGTTTGCTGTCGGGGGCAAGGAAAATCAGGTTAGGTGTCATTTTCGGTACGATAGCTTCAAAGAGTAAAGTTAATATGGATAGCTTTTCGTATGCTTGTCAATTAGCTATGCTGTAATCTTATTGTCTTCAATGGATTTATTTCTAAAAGAATTGCGCATTGTGCTATAAGTTGAAATTACATTAAACCCTTCGACTGTGTTGATCACCTGTATCTTTTATTTACGTAACTAATATTTTGTACTGTGATATTCGGCTTGCATCTTCAACGATGTTTGTTGGCAAAGGTTTTTTTCTGCAGAGTTTTCATCGCAAATAGAATCTAATCCTATCTCGAATAGATCCCTGTTCCTCAAGGATCTATGCTAGGGCCAATATTGTTTAATTTATTTTAAAAGAAGCAATCATTATTTAAAGACATTAAGAGATGGTTGGGCCTCGTCTCGCTTTAATTATAAGCCGACGAAATTCTTAATTAATTAGTGAGTAATATTAATTAATTAATCATTCCTATTGGAAGAACTGTGTAATGCGATGCTAATTTTTGTAGGCTAACGATATATCTTCTTAATAGATGTCGATTTAAAAGACTTAGGACATATTATATTATTATTGATAAACTTTATGGATGAACTGTGTGAGGGATTTAAAGAATGTGATAACGTGTGTTGTCTTTGTGATTATTTAATAGATCAATATTTATTTGCTAACGTTTACTGTTTGTATGAAGGCTAGTAGTTGTGCTAGTAGTCAGCAAAAAAGTTGATGATCATTTTATTTTTACTATCGCCCTTACTGCTACGACATAGGAAGCTGTCAATGTCAAATTGATACTACTGATAAACGCAGTTGACTTTGCCAGGTATTTGTTTCTTCAACAAGTTATGATGTAATGAGGAAGTCTTCTTTCGTAAATACTTACCTGTCATCAGTTGTAACATTGCCGACTAGCGTAGAGATAATATATAAAGTAGCCTTCAGATATTTTCAGTAAACCTCTACCACGTAGTAAAGTTGTATTTTACGAGGTACTGAACTATGCTCCCTGACTCTATCAATACAAACCCGCCTCTCAAACTTCAAATTTTTACATCAGCTGTAACCAGCTAAAGTAAAGTTTAACCAGTAAAGTTTAAAACTTTGGTGAAGTGAGCTGTCAATCCCTAAATTCCATAGATTCCCTAGGGTTAGGCAAAAAAAAAGAAAATATGTTTATTTGCAGTAAACATAACGCAGAGAAAGAACACAAACATAGAAAAAAAAGAACAAGCTGGGAGAAAATATGCGTCACATCCACGCAAAACGGCCATCGCTCAGCATTATGCTAAGACCCTATGCGAGACAGAGCCCCAGCGCTGGACGTCAGTAGATAGTGCTATTCGGTCATAGTATTCTGTAAAAATCTCACTGTGGAAACTTGCGTGGAGGGAGCTGTCAGTGTGATCCCACTGATGCGAGGGATTAACCAAGCATATGTTTACAATCACAATCGATATTTTAATAATGTTTTTTTTATGCTGAAAACGAATCGCCCACGAAAAACATACTTTCACGGGGAACTGAATAAAATATCGTAAAATGAACTTGAACATTATAGAACCAGTTATCAAAATGCAATAAACGTCAGATTACGTAATCGGTCAGGGCCGGCCATTTTTATTTGTGACGTTGATAATTTTCGCGGCAAAGCCTCCAGTACCTCTCGGCCGTCGCGCGAGACACTACGTCTAATTCCATTCCAATAAATAACATCGTGTTAGTTTTTTCGCAGTGATTTCCGACACGGTGTTTACTTTATGTTTTTGTGTGACTGTCGACAGTGAAGTGAATTTACGCGGGAGATTTTTTTTTTAATTTTGACGTTTCGTGTTATGGATTTTTTTCTAGATTATTTATTGGTTTGTTTATGGATGCTCATTTGTTTGTTATCCTATATAAAATAAGGCGAAGTTTAGAGTACTGCAGAAACTGTAGTGAGGTATACTTTACATATTTTTATTTAATCTGTTGTAGGAAAATTCACCAAATATTCAATACAACTTTAATATCGATTTCTATAAAATATACTTCCATGTTCTGAATAATGTTTGAATTGTAAGTTTGAACTGTTTTTACCTGACTACGGCGAAGCAAAAAGGATATTTTGATTTTGATCGGTATGTATGTATGTATGTTCATCTGTTCCCTCATAACTTCCAAACTACTTGTCATAATTAGACAAATGAGGTATCTTTGCATCGTCCGCTGGTTATTATAGGCTATGTGACGTCACATAAAATTGAATATGGCGCCCTCTAGCAGACATAGTCAAGATCTAAAAAAAAAAAAGGTTTAATCATGCCTGGTTGGGTATCCAATGAAAGGGCTTAATTAGCACATTTCAAAAAATATAAATATTATTACTGAAATAAGCCCCAAAATTATTAAATAAAAAATAAGTTTAAAAACTAAAACCCGACTACTGAAAATGATGAAACAAGAAAGTACCTTCCCGTGGTCGCATGCTACGAATAATTATGTTAGTACGTTTTACGTTTTAATAAGTTTTCTATGGAAATTTAAAAACCCTCATATCTCGTCTTTATATCAGAGTCCTTTCAAATTATATATTTGGGAACCTAGATATTCTGTACTCTAATCGGAATAAATACACACTACCTTATGAACTACGCATGCTATAAGTAATAGTAGTGCTTACTCGTATGATATAAGTAGAGTTATTATTACACACGTTATATTTTCTATTTTTAGTCATTCATGTTTTGCAAAATGTTACTAGAAATAAAGTACCCACATAAACTGAGAAGACCGGGGGGCTTACATTTCTAGGGGACACCTTGTAATTATCTAATCTAGGAAATCTGTATTTAATTACTAATTATCGGCTCATTGTAAACGATCAATTAATATTAATGAGCTGATATAAATCAATTATGTCACCTGTAACAACACAATTTGTCGAAGTAGGGGATTACAGACCCATCCAACACCAAATGCTAATGCGGCGCTCCTGACCGAACTGGGCACAAACTATATAAAAAAAAAAGACGGGTTGCACTCCGGGAGTGCCGGCAGAAGTGAAAACATGAATATTAACGTTGAAATAAATCAATTATTAATTGAATTAATATAGCTCATTTTTTTCACTATTTCTGCGTCACTTTTTTCATTAATAGATGCACTTTGTTCAATTTACATATTTTAAACACTTTATTTACACGAATTTTACGAATAAACAGCAGTGTGGCTACTACACAGACGGTCGAGCCATCAGCTGTCCATCCATCCATCCATCTATCCATATCCACATCCACATCCAAGTGCAAGTTAGAGGAATAGTTTTGTTAACTGGTGGAAAAGTGTCTTTAGAACAGGAACAATAATGGGTAGTTCTTCGAAATTTGATTCTTCGACTGATCCATATGGCCAAATTTTAATTTCACTTTCAGCTCTGTAACACATGTTCATATGAAAATAGACATACCAAATAACATATGTTTGTATGAGGGACTCGTTTTTATAAAGTAGTTTTCAAGATATCGACGTTCGAATATTTTGTGCCCAGATGAATCAGAAACAGAAATAAAAAGTAATAAATACACCGTTAGTTATGATTGATAATTCTAAACAATAATTATTCATTCTTAACTAAGACTAAGACATATCAAAAGTGTCATTTTAGAACAGTTTTATACTCCTGACACTTTTTAATTATTCAAAAGGTTATAGCTAAGAAAATAATAATAAATAAGACTAGAACTACTGACTTGTACACGGTCAAACATTGGACATTATAATGTAACAAAAGCGCTCCTTTCGTGCTGGAGAGGGGAAATCTAATTTATTTCATTAGTCATATGGGGGTTTTGACCATACGAATCAGGCACAGTCGAATCAGAATTTTGCCTAAAATCATGCATAACTCATCATACATACAGACTTCATTATTGTCATTTTTCTACACGATTCCATAACCCAAAAGCATCACACGAAACACAGATTGAAGTTTTAAAACAATAGAACAAATTTTATAAAGTAGGCATTGTAATCATAATGCCACCTGAACTAAACACAGGTGAATCAGATATTTTCCTTCGTAACACCGGGATCTAAGCCAACCAGCCGCAGGTCCACCTTCTAACTCGTCCGTTGCACGACTGGCTTCCCCCCACGCGGGAAGCCAGGCTCTCATTATTATTACCCGACCAAGTACGGTCAAGTGAAGCTTACGCCACATTAATCAGTATTATACGCCGGACACTCCTTATTTACTTATTTATAAACAAACTAACGTAGTTATAACCAATACACACTTTTTTTGTAAGAGGACAACTCATTTGCTTTCGATATAATTATAATTTATATTGATGTGTCAAAGGGAAAATGCGACATCGACCATTTTGTTCCGGAAAATGGCAAACGGACGCGTTATATGAATCAGAAGAACCAACTTCAAATATTTTTATTTTTTACCTAGACAGCAATTATTTAAAAAATATCATTTGTCCTATAGTCCATTTATTATAACATTAGAAAAAAGAGGCTCGCAGAAGCAGGAGTACGAAACCTTTTATTTTCAAGTTAAGTTCAAACAATTTTAATAAATAATGTACGTGCTTGTTTTGTAAGTAACAATGTATGGCATACAATGAAGCATATTCTATCTATCTACTCGTCACGATGCTTGGATAGGTACATGAAATAAAACAATTTTTAGTAACAATCAGTTTATAAAAAACAACTTTATATAAACCGACTAAATTAAAAAAGCACGTGCTGCCACAACTTATGAACGGAATAAGTTACATTTTAGATTTGGTAGAGTTATAGTGACGTGAAAAACGTTCCCGGTATTGTTCACCCCTGCTTCTTTTAGATTTTAAACATTGACACGACAATATTTTACGTAAAAACTAAATAGTATTAAATGAAAGCCTTGTAATTTCAGAAGGTAGATAGGTTAAATTAATACAATTATGTGTGACTGTTGTTATTTAAATTGATTATATTTAACTCCATATCAATCTTGACTGTAACAATGTTTGTCGTACTTTTATTACAAAGTGTGCCCCTAAAAGAGCCTTTTTTAACTTCTGTCTAATGCTATAGTAAATGGACTATAGTAAGGCATAAAGCTAAACTGTACAAAAAAAAATTACATGCCGTTTTGTTAGTTGGTTACAGAAATAAACGCATAGACATCGAAAATTTGGTCCCTGAAGAACTACCCTAATAATGTACAAAAAAGGAGCTACGTCTGCCAACAAACTGCTTTGTAGTTTGGCAGAGGTAAATGTAACGTGTAAAATTAGTTTTGTGAATAAACACTTTTTCATTTTTTTTTTTACATCCATCCACCCATCCATCCATCCATCCATCCATCCATCCATCCATCCGCCGCCGTAGAAAGAGAGGGGGATACTTAGTAGTTAGGAGTAGTAGTACTCTATCCGTCTTACCTGTGACGGTCACGTGTCCTGACGCGATGTCCTGACGCGAGTTTAACATTTTTTACCCATTACTAAAAGTGTGCAACGCCGCTAAAGAAGTTTTCACTTCAAAAAACCGGTCAAGTGTGAGTCTGACTCGCGCACCGAGGGTTCCGTACAAAACTGGGAATGCCTCTGATGCCTCAAATTACAGGCCTATATCCTTGGCAACTGTTTCAGCCAAGGTGCTCGACAGTCTGCTTGATGAACGTAGGTATGTATGTAAACAGTTTATCACGGGATTTTCTTTTTTAAATGTAACTGCCGGCATCTGTGTTCCCTCCCACATTTAACCCGTCTGCCTTCAAATCAAGAGTGAACAGGCATTTTCTGGGCACGCTCGTTCCATCATAGACCTCATCTATCGCTTTCCATCAGGCGTGATCGGGGTCAAGAGTGCGCCCATTTAGCAATAAAAAAAAAACTACTTTCATGATTCTAGGTCAACGGGAAGTACCCTATAAATTTTGGATCCCCTTGAGAGTGTCGAAATATACGTTTTTGCGGCATAAACGACCGTATCTTTTTGATTTTTTCATAGCTTCAAGGGTCTGTAAACCTGAGTAGGTATATGGTTTTAATTTCAACTCGATACCTCCACGCCATAGATATATGAATCATTTCTATCCTCCACGCGTTCCCGAGATACGGGTCTTGACAGACAGACAGACGGGCAACAAAGTGATCCTATAAGGGTTCCGTTTTTTCCTTTTGAGGTACGGAACCCTAAAAAAACAACGAGTAAGAGTACCATCGACACGAAGAGAAGAAGATTTTTTAATACCTATAAGTACATGAGTCATAGGTTTTATTCTTATGGTCTTTTGTAATCTATCTATAGATAATAGATTTTGCTGAGACTTTGTTGTTTCGGTTTTTTTTGGTTTTGGAATGATATTTTCTTGATTGCTAGTTCATTTCATATGACAGGCCTGATGGTCTAGTGGTTAGTGACCCTGACTGCTATGCCGGAGGTCGTGGGTTCGATTCCCACCCAGGACAAATGTTTGTGTGATGAGCACGATCATTTGTTCTGTGTCTGGGTGTATTTATCTATAATATGTATGTATTTAGAAATATATAAGTATGTTTATCAGTTGTCTAGTACCCATAACACAAGCTCTGCTTAGCTTGGGACTAGATGGCGTTGTGTGATAGTTGTGGAATATTATTATTATTTATTTATTTAAGTATTTAATAATAGTTATTTGTTATACAAGAGTGCAAAGTTGCTTTTTAACCGCGTGTTCAATTTTGATGACCGAGCAAGCGAAGCAAACGAATCACGAGCGCAGCGAGTGATTCAAAATTAGAATCCTGAGCGTTAGCGAGGGAATCAAAAGAGCACGAGGTGAAAAATCTTTGCACTCGAGTGCAACACGTAACTTTTCATTCCACCTCAGCGAGGAAATGACTAAATGCAAAAAAAAAAAACGTTTACAATCACAAGATAGGTACCTACACTTTTATTTCAGTTTAGGTATTAATTACTACATTATGACAGGTAAGTATTACAGAATAATCTTTAAATTATAACAAAATAATACTAAGGTATAATTAAGAAAATTTTAAAGTAACGTTGCTACAGTTATTTTGAACATATCGTACTGTTTTAAATACTTCTCGCGTAATTGTTGAGGGAGAAAGCTCATTTGCGCATTATTAACAGTTTCAGTCAATTCTGTTGGCGTCAAGCAAACTTCCTCGTCGCTAGAATTTTAGTTTTTTCACTTGTTTTCAAGTTTCTTGTTTTTAATATAAGGTTTAACAATGACGTGAAAAAATGCCGCGTAAAGAACCGCGTACAAAGCAAATTGAAAAAAGAACACCAAGAAGGTTCCGAGTCTGAGTTTTTAACAAATTAAAAAAAAGTTGTATGATATATTCGGCACCATAGAGGTAGCAGTAAATAGGTTTAATGTTTTTTTTAATTCACAAACTTAGTGCACACGATGTTCTAAATTCAATTTACTTTATCCTCTACAGAATAAAAACGGCTTTTCCACTCAGATATTGAAGATTAAAAATACTCTTTCCGAGATGGTGGGATGAAAAAGTATGTATTAGGTATATTGAGACTGTGTGTACTACGTCACTATTCCCTAAAGGTTCATTAAATCAATCTGAATCATTTTGAAAGATATTGCTAATTCATTGCTTCATATGTTCGAAAAATGTGTCTGCTAAACAACGTATAGGTATAACGCAATGAATGTTGTTGAACTGTCAAAACGAAACCCATTGGATTGTGTGGTACGTAGGTAATTTACTCCGCTGATTCAAAAGGCAGTACTCCTTGATACGGCTTGCATTGTGAGGAGGTTTGCTGTCTCTGGAGCCCTAACCACCGGTAGCTTGGACCCTTTTTTTTTGGTAAATCAAATGAACCCTCCCGCTCTGGGCGGAGCGGAAGGTAGTGTCAGACTCTTACTGACTAAAACCCATCCGTGTTCCTTCCTTAGCCCTTTATGTTCCGGGGTAGCGGTAACCCTTTCGGTAAATCCCGCACCTCCGGCAGGCTTTGGCCCTGGCAGGCCCCTTCCTTTATGCTGACATCTCTTTGAGGCGCGCGTGGAACACGTACGTGCCGTCCGGCACGGGCTTTAGCTTCGACCCTGCTCCCGATACCGGCAGACTACAATTTTTTTTAAATTTTTAAATTATTTTTTTAATGTTTTTTACAAAAATATTTAGATAACTAAACGAAAAGACAAGTATTATCATCAATATCACCGTCTAAAGATAATCTATTTGTGACGTTACTCGTGTTATTGTTTTTTGAAATTAGGTAGACTTAGATAGTCTATGATTAGATAGTTACTATCCAGGGGCCTTATTTCTCTATGATACAATAACCGAAACCGCGCGAAATGTATGCGGAATTGGTATTTTGGATAAAGAATTGACGTGGTTTCGAAGTAAGTGGTCATATGACTTACTAGTCATATGACCACTTACTTCGAAACCACGTCAAAAAATGAAACTCATTGCTACTGCAATGAGTTTCATTTTGACAGTTCAACAACATCCATTACGTTATTTACGTTGTTGAGCAGGCACATTTTTCGAACATAGGAAGCAATGAATTAGCAATATACTTCAAAATGATTCAGAGATGAAATTGATAGTGTGTTACGCAATATAGGGTGCAGTACAGATACTCAAACTCAAAGCATTTATTTCAATTAAACCATTACAGGCACTTTTGAATTGTCAAAATTAAATAGTCGGTCAGTTAGTCAGAAAGTTGAAGCTAGATATACAGGTTGTTACGGAAAGGGTAAGTATATCAATACAAACGGGTTGAAGAGTGTATCTGGGCTAGAATCTCTGTACCTACAACATTTCAGCTCAAAAGCAGTAACTTTGAAAATGCTTAATATTTTTTTATTAATAGTTTTAGATAGCAATAAACCAAAGATTTTCACGGCATGAAAAACGTTTGTGTACAAAGGGCTTAATAGCACAGATAAAATATAACGTGATTTTGAAGCAGTAGTTCCGTTTTTAAACGAAGTAAGTAATTTTGTTTGGGATGAACAAAGAAGCCTCCTCGTGTAGCGTGTAGCGCAGTTTGTTCCGCCAGTTACTCAACTGAACCGAGCGCTCGGCGCATCCTGGACAGTTACACCCAACACCTTATTTGACTGGCCAATTCTTCCCTTGCGGTGGTAGGGCTAACGCCCGCCTGGTTTGCGACCGCCCTCCCGCCGGAGTCCGGCGTCAAGCAGCCTGCTGTGTTTTGTCGATGCGTGGGAGTTCCAGTGCCTTAGGCATCTTCTGGGCACGCTCGTTCTATCATAGACATCCATCGCTTTCCATCAGGCGTGATCGAGGTCAAGAGCGGGCCCATTCAGCAATAAATAAATAGCTTCTCTATGAGTAAACCAATATCAGGGAAGGAAAATTTTTAAGTAAACAGATCATGGAATACCGACTTTACAGTATTATCCTTAAGTACAGACGCCAGCACATCAAGCTACTACAATCTGTCAAATTTCTTTCATAGATTTGAAGCATAAGGTTCAAAGTTGATTGGGAAAATTTGACAGTTACGGGTAGCTTGATGTGCTGGCGTCTGTACTTCCTGTGATTGAAAACTGCATAACATAGATAGAAAGGAACTAGGAATATTTTAAAAATTAATACATAATTATGGCCCATTTGCGCGTTCATGGGCTATGGTTATGACAATCACACTAATATAATAAAGGCGAAAGTTTGTGAGTGTGTGTGTGTTTATATGTTTGTTACTTCTTCGCGCTCAAACGGCTGAACCAATTTTGATAACATTTTGCATGGAGGTAGCTGACACCCTGGATTTAAAATACTTTTTATCCCGATATTCCCACGGGATCGAGATTTACGCGGGTGAAACCACGGGGCGCAGCTGGTGCTACTTATATAAATTATCTCAGGGTTTATCAAATATTGACCGACTTCTTGACAATTTAAAAGTGCCTGTAGATGGTTTAATTGAAATAAATGCTTTGAGTTTGAGTTAATGGGAAGGGCCGCACGGGGAGGTGGGACCCGCTGAGGAACAGCGGGTCGAGGCCTGTCGGGGGAGCGGTGAATGCTTATGCGAATCCCGCACCCGCGGCCATAGGTAGAGGTGGAACACCACGGTGGTTTTAGCTCCCCTCTGTCACCTCACGATGGAGGAAGTCTATGAGGATTTCCACCGTGCACAAAAAAAAAACCGGTCAAGTGCGAGTCGACTCGCACACGAAGGGTTCCGTACCACCGTACAATATTTAACACTACAAATATAAAAAAATCACGTTTGTTGTATGGTAGCCCCTTTAATATTTATTTTATTTTAATTTTATTATCTATTTATTATTAAAGTAAAAATACAACTAAGTATTTTGTGAATATTTCAAGTGCCTACCTGTTGCAATTACTGATATCGAGCAAAAAAGGGCAAAAAATCCGTTTTTTGTATGGGAGCCCCCTTAAATATTTATTTTATTTAGTTTTTAGTATTTGTTGTTATAGCGGCAACAGAAATACATAATTTGTGAAAATTTCAACTGTCTAGCTATCGCGGTTCTTGAGATACAGCCTGGTGACAGACAGACGGACAGACAGCGAAGTCTTAGTAATAGGGTTCCGTTTTTACCCTTTGGGTACGGAACCCTAAAAAGCCACTAAGTCACGAGCCTTTACAAATACAGATGCACAGATGTACAGACGCCAGCACATCAACCTACCCGAAACTGTCACATTTTCCCAATCAACTTTGAACCTTATGCTTTAGTGATAAAGTTGAGAATCTATTAAATAAATTTGACAGATTGTAGTAAGTTGATGTGCTGGCGTCTGTACGTCATCGTATTAGCTAAAGAAGCAAACATTAAAGTTCGACCTTCACAGATGTTAAACTTTATACCTTACATAATTTATTACTCGGTTTAAATAAACGTATTTAAGTATCTTAGGTACAGACGACAACACATCAAGCTATCCGAAACTATCAAATTTTCCCAATCAACTTTGAACCTTATGCTTTAGCGATAAAGTTGAAAATCTATTAAAGAAATTTGACAGATAGTGGTAGCTTGATGTGCTGGCGTCTGTACCTACCTCCTAGTGTTCGGTTAGAATTCGTCTTTCGTAACGACACAAAGTAAGAAAAAAAAAAAAACAAATGACTCAAAAAAAAAAACTTCAATTTGAAAAATAATTTTAATTTCGGTGTCTGGTTTTGTATTTTCGTTTTTGTCACCGACTTCCGAAATTAAAGTTATTTTTCACTTATATATCGCACCTTCGGTGCAACAAAGTCACAAATAGCCAAAACTGCAAAATTGAGGTAAGTATATGTAGATAAAAATAGTAATCGAGCAATGAGGAAATAAATGCGAAAAAAAAATTAAAAACTTTTTTACAAAAAAAAAAAAAACAACCGACTTTTAATGTAGACAATGTAGATAAATTTTTAGACTTTTGCTGATTTATCAAAAACCGCTTGTCCGATTTCGATAAAATTTTCATGGAACCATTTGGGAAGTATACCCTTTCCAACAAAAGAAAAAATTTCCAAATCGGTCCAGGCGTCTTCGAGAAATCGGGGAACATACATAAAAAAAAAGATTCCGACGAATTGAGAACCTCCTCCTTTTTTGAAGTCGGTTAAAAAGTCCTCTCCTGTAAAATTAAAAAATTAGCTGTTGTGACTGTTGCACCGAAGGTGCGATATGTTCTATGTAAGAAGTTTGATTTCCGCACTTAGTCCTTCAAGCGTGCTGCGTTATTATTTTTCACTTTATACTATACAGACGCCAGCACATCAGGCTACTACAATCTGTCAAATTTCATTCTTTGCTAGTCATTATTGCTTCCTAAATGTTCGAAAAATTAGTCTGCTTGACAACGTAAAACACGCAAATAATGTTGTCGAATTTTCAAAATGAAAGCCACTGCTCCTGTTAGTGTAGGTACCCCGCAGTTTCGATAAAGTCTTAAAAAGGTTCGAGTATCAACATAAATAGTACCTATCAACAGTCTAAAACCTTCGATACCTATGAAAAAATAAAATAATGTACAGGTTGACCCAAAAAAGGTGACGATTTGATATCTTCAAGATACTTATTTGTTGAATTCGAATTGGTGTTTTTTTCGAAAGGTTTGTTTTTTGTTATTTCTCGGTTCCCTACAAAATGGTTGAGCTGGATGGTGCTGATCCATGCGTCATGTTCGTGAACGGACGCCGTCGGTTGAGACTGGTTATCTCTTAACTGCCAAGGCTTATTTTTAATCTTAATATTTCTTGTATTGTTTCTTCATTTGTGTGTTTTTTTACATTGTTCTCACATATAGAAGCAACAAGAATAATGTACCCAGGATTTTGTAATATCTTGATTTAAAAGAGTGTCCATGGAGTTTCTTGCCCGTTCTTCTCCATAGAGATCTACGCTTTGGAATGGGCAACTAGCTTCAACTTTCTGACTAACTAACCGACTACTTAATTTTGACAATTCAAAAGTGCCTGTAATGGTTTAATTGAAATAAATGCTTTGAGTTTGAGTTTCTCTAAATAAATCGCTTATGTATCTTATAGAATGGAAACGGAACAAAACAGCATTTTTTAGGGTTTTTTTAGATCATTTTGAGATGATCACTATGCTCATCCTTGAGTAAATGACCAACCGACCTAATCAATGAATGTCATTATAATAAAATTATAAAACCTATGCATAAATAAATTGCTAAATATATTATATTCTCCGAAAATAATGAATTTAAAAACAAAACTTCAGTTAGTCATCTGCCTAGCCTTTTCCCAACTATGTTGAGGTCGGCTTTCAGTCTAACCGGATGCAGCTGAATACCTACCAGTATTTTACATAGAGCGACTGCCTATCTGACCTCCACAACCCAGTTGCTAGGTAATACGATACCCCTTGGTAAGACTGGTTGTCAGACTTTCGGGCTTCTGACCCGTAACGACTGTCAAAGATCCACGAATGACAGCCGGGACCAACGCGCAACGGCTTAACGAACTTTCCGAGGCACTGAGGGGTCTTAGTATGTAAAGATGGTCATCCATCCACAATCCAACCGCGGTAAGCGGCCTAGTACATATTTGAATAATTGCCTAATACATATTTATGGAGTTGTCGACTCGCCCACAAATAAATTAACTTCGTGCGAGTCGAATATAGAAAAAGTAATATTATTTAAAAATGACCATTCGCCCGTTTTTGGCGAGTAAATTTTTGCGAATCAAATAATAATCCAAGATGAATGCTGAGAATTAGTGGATTATTTCTATAAACCTATAATAACAATAGGAGCGACCCGCGGTTTCACCCGCATAAGTGTTGATCCCGTGGGAATATCAGGATAAAAGGCATCATATGTGTTACTCCTGGTTATAAACTATCTGTGTGCCAAATTTCATCCAAATCCGTTCAGCCGTTTGTGCGTAAGAAGTAACAAACATACAAATACACAAACTTTCGCCTTTAATTACTAGCTGCGCCCCGCGGTGTCACCCGCATAAATGTCATTCCCCGGGATGCAATCTATCTCTGCCAAATTTTATGGAAATCCGTTCAGTGGTTTAGGTGTGAAAAGGTAACATACAGACAGACAGACAGAGTTACTTTCGAATTTATAATATTAGTACTTACAGTATGGATATTAGTGTGATGTTTATTTTCTAGTTACACCCAAAGTACACAAATATCTTTCTTCATCATAAACTGCACATTATTTACATAATTCTAAAACTAAATAGTAGATACTTAGACAAGAGATACAGTGGGAATACTGAGAATATACATCTAAAGTATTTTTAACGACATTTTAAAACGATTTTGATTGCTCAGATCTCTTTATTGTATTCTGGCAAGTGGATAAAATGATTAGAGTGGCTAAATGGTATAAAATACTGCCCTTATCTTGTTCTTCTTGAGTTGCTGTCTGTCTAGAAGGTCATACAGTGTGATGTTATACGTTGGCAGACTGTAACGTCTCCAGTCGTCTAGGTAGCTAAAAGTCATACGACAGTACGCCTGTCGTCATCTGAGTTTTTAGGGTTCCGTAGCCAAATGGCAAAAAACGGAACCCTTATGGATTCGTCATGTCTGTCTGTCCGTCCGTCCGTATGTCACAGCCACTTTTTTCCGAAACTATAAGAACTATACTGTTGAAACTTGGTAAGTAGATGTATTCTGTGAACCGCAGTAAGATCTTCACACAAAAATAGAAAAAAAAACAATAAATTTTGGGGTTCCCCATACTTACAACTGAAACTACAAAAATTTTTTTTCATCAAACCTGTACGTGTGGGGTATCTATGGATAGGTCTTCAAAAATGATATTGAGGTTTCTAATATCATTTTTTTCTGAACTGAATAGTTTGCGCGAGAGACACTTCCAAAGTGGTAAAATGTGTGTCCCCCCCCCCCCCCTCTAACTTCTAAAATAAGAGAATGATAAAATTAAAAAAATATATATAATGTACATTACCATGTAAACTTCCACCGAAAATTGGTTTGAACGAGATCTAGTAAGTAAGTAGTTTTTTTTTAATACGTCATAAATCGAAAACCGCAATTTACCTTTCACAAAGTTACAACGAACTACAAGAACTTTTATATTATGTTACTTGCTGCTACGGAACCCTTCATAGGCGAGTCCGACTCGCACTTGGCTGGTTTTTACTTGCATAAAATCGGTACGCCTCACGACGACCGATTTTCCATACTATCTTCGAGACGTTCGTTCGAGACGTTCCGCCAACGTGTTAATTTATTAAAATTGTATCGTACTTATATTTTATAATGTTTTAATACTGTTAAATCAATAGTGTCTAGGGTAATAAAGGATACATAGATTTAGAAACGTGCGTCGACGGCACCCTTTTATCCTACAGAGGTCTACAGGCTGCGTCTGACTCGCGTGCGTATCGCGTCTGTATCGCTACAAACGCGCGTCAACGCGTCAACGGCGCGTTTAAAAAACGTGGGGTGCACAGGCCCTAACAAAGGTCAGCGGGGTAACTGCATAACAAACTATCAGTAGCAATGGCTTTCATTTTGACAGTTCAACAACATGCATTGCGTTATTTACGTTGTTGAGCAGACAAATTTTCTTGATTGAACTTCGATCCTGCCGGAGGTCCCCCGACCCCAAACGTTTTTTATTTAATGGGAATTAACTACCACTCGTCTGAAACGTGCAATATTTAGTATCAAAACAAGTCACCCAGTATCATAGATATTGACATGTATAATGACAGGCCTGATGGTCTAGTGCTTAGTGACCCTGACTGCTATGCCGGAGGTCGTGGGTTCGATTCCCACCCAGGACAAATGTTTGTGTGATGAGCACGATCATTTGTTCTGTGTCTGGGTGTAATTTATCTATAATATGTATGTATTTAGAAATATATAAGTATGTTTATCAGTTGTCTAGTACCCATAACACAAGCTCTGCTTAGCTTGGCACTAGATGGCGTTGTGTGATAGTTGTGGAATATTATTATTATTATTATATATGTCATTTCTATGCCCAGTATAGACTGAGGTTGTGGGCGGAATTATAAATGGCGCCCATCTATTACTTAAATGATTTCTATTTTCTCCTATTTTTATTTGTAAATCTTATGCAAACGTTGCGATACTGATCCTTTTTAGATTTGCGTAGGTACCGTATTATTGGTTTAGATGAGCTTGTGGCTAAGAAATAACAGCCGCACGGTTCGATCGGTTAAGCTACGCTTGCCGCGGGTCCGTGGATGGATGACTATCTTTACATACCAAGACCCCTCCGTGCCTGTCATTCGTGTATATTTGACAGTCGTTACGGGTGGAAGCCCGAAAGTCTGACAACCAGCCTTACCAAGGGGTATCGCATTACCCAGTAACTGGGTTGTGGAGGTCAGATAGGCAGTCGCTCCATGTAAAATACTGGTACTCAGCTGCATCCGGTTAGACTGGATGCCGACCCTAACATAGTTGGGAAAAGGCTAGGCAGATGAGTGGGTGTTACGCAAGTAGGGTCAATCAATCTATCAACTCAGCCTATCGCAGTCCACTGCTGGACATAGGCCTCTCCCAGACTGCGCCACAGCACCCTGTCCTCCGCCTTCCGCATCAAGTCTACCCCAGCCACCAGTCAGCGATGGCCGGTGGAGCAGACGTGTCCTGGAGTGGATACCGCGTATCGGCAAGCGTAGCGAGGGACGCCCTCCAGCTAGATGGACGCACGACCTGAAGAAGGTGGCCGGAGTAGACGCAATTAGGGTGCTGTTTTTAAATTTGTGCCCGGTTGATGGTTAGCGCATCCCCGTGGTCGTATGCATGTTGTACAGACTCCAGCACATCAACTTACTACAATCTGTCAAACTTTAATAGATTTTAAACTTTATCGCTAAAGCAAAAGGTTCAAAGTTGATTGGGAAAATTTGACAGTTTCGGATAGCTTGATGTGCTGCCGTCTGTACCTATCGTTAATCTTGTTTGAATCAGCCGGTATCTAACAGGCTCATTGCAGTGCAAAGGCATTAAGATAAAGTTAGAACATTCATCAACACGTTTACTCACTGCGTATTCTTAGAATAATTTATAATATAAACAAATCTATGCACTTACAATATTATTTCTCATCATCTTGTATAAATCAAGATTATAAATTAATGTCGCTTTTTGTGTGACCGCGTTGTTCTTCAAAACTCCGCAACGTATTTTTGTGCGGTTGTCTTCGATCATAATTTAGAGAATTTATTCCGGAATATTTATGTGTAGGTACAACAAATTAATATTAATCTTACCATAAAACTAAGAAATCCCCAGAAAACAAAAAAAATATATATTTGATAGTCTGGATGAGATTGCAGAAAGCGATAAGGCTGCCCATTGTTTTGTGTTATTTTATTTTTGTTATGGATTTTCTGGTGTAAAATATAAATAAATAAATTGCGCAAAAACCGTGCGAAGCAAGGTCGTGTCACTAAGTAATCATAATTTATTCAAATGCAGCATCCACTAAACAACCAACCTACCTCAAAAAAACTGTGAAACTAAAAACAAGTGCCAACAAAATAAAACAAGTGAATGTGTTAAAAACAATGTTCTGAACAAGTTCTGAACAAATGGTGACTTTATGAACATATTTGGGTCATTTTTTGAATCCGTGAGCAAATTCTTCACCATGAACATGAAGAGGAGAACTTCTAAGCGGTTTGTGCTGGGTGAAAGCTCGAAACCTCAGTCGTTCGACGATGACGATGCCACTGAGGTTCTTCCAAACCTGACGCAGCAGTTCCAAATGACGCTGAGCACAGACCCTGATGAGAGAAGGCCTGATGCAGAGCAGACGCAGCAGGATGGACGGCTTTTGAGGACACCGACCTGTGGGACTTTGCAGTAAGTTTTGACGTGAAAACTTCTATAGGCACGTTGAGCATTTTTTTTAATGGGAAAAGACCATGGAATTCGCGCCACTGTTACCGTAACCGACACCGCTTCGGATGTGTTCGGCTGTCTCCGGGATGTACTCGGTTTTAATGTATATCCGATATGTCAGTGAGTGATGGCAAAGTATTCTGTTTGTGTTTTGTTTTCACTTCTTTTGACACTCTCGGAGTGTGCCCAAAAAACTCCCAGGCGCCATAGTTTTTTTTTTTTTTATAGCCGATTTTATTATTTGCACCAAACAATAATTTTAGATGAATCTACCAATAGTCGAGACAAAAACAAAAAAGTGCTGCCAGTTTCGTCTATGCTGCATAAAGTTATACTTAGGCCTTCAAAGTTTTAAAACTCATGAATTTCGATAATAAAAAAAAAATTTAAAACTATGGGGCCTGGTTTTTTTTGGGGTTGGGTAGGTAGCAGAGGACCCCATCATCTATCATTTTCATGTGTTCAACGTTCTGCCGAATACCCTGTTTACAGGGTTATTGGAAATACACCAACAACCTCTTAAAAGGTCATCGTAGGTACTCATCATTATGAACAACTTTTACTATGGGATTAAACCTGAAATCGCGAAAATAAAATCAGCTGTTCCCTACATTTATGTTCGTATTCGTCAAAATGTTGTTGGTGGTTTTCCAATAACCCTGTATAATCGTATGCTGCACCGGTTGACGTCATCACGCAAAAGTCATCTGCCGCTGAAAACAAACGCTGGGGCTCCGTCTCGTATTCCCTCACGCCTCGAGACATGTTCGAAGTATTTGAAGATGCGCGTTTGTACCAGAACAGATAAGACGCTTTTTGATGTTGAGTTTTTGGCGTATAAAGGTGTTGGTGCGAAACTCAAAATCCCAATTAAGTAGGTAATTTTTTAATGGATCGAACCCTAGGAATTCAAAGCACTCACCACATTAAGTTCCTCGTTAGATAAAAGTTCATTAACACCTATAAGTAATCGATTGATTTCCGAGTTCATTGGACTAATCACTAAATTAATATCAATCGACGTAGGTAACTATAGGTTGCAGAAACTGAACCCTGACACTGACTGCAGAAAGTGGATTTTAAGACTCTTCTAGAACATTCTAACCGCTTTACTTTGTGTACTTAAATTATTTCATCACCACTGCTCTCAAAACGGTGAAGGAATACATCGTGAGGAAACCGGCATTTCCTAGAAGTAAAATTTCGAAGATATGTGACATCTACCAACCCGCACTGGGCTTGTAATCCACCAGATTACGGCCCACTCCCTCTCACAGAGAGGAGGCCTGTGTCCCAGCAGTGGGAACACTATAGGCTGGTTATGCAATAAGACTCTTCATCGTCTATCACACTATCACACTAATATTATAAAGGCGAATGTTTGTGAGTGTGTGTGTGTGTGTGTGTGTGTGTGTGTGTGTGTGTGTGTGTGTTTATATGTTTGTTACTTCTTCACGCTCAAACGGCTGGACCAATTTTGATAAAATTTTGTATGGAGGTAGCCGACACCCTGGATTATCATATAGACTACTTTTTATCTCAATATTCCCACGGGATGGAAACTTATGCAGGTGAAACCGTGGGGCGCAGCTAGTTTAGTAATAATATAGTTCTCCAGACCGTATTTCGGCCATTGCGACCAATCTCAACGGAGTCCCTTCGGTGCAGGCGATAGACTGTGTGCACAGACACAGGTGCACTCTCTCTCCCCTCACTCTCATAGTCCGATGGGATGGCAATCCGACACGACCGGGGAGAGATCAGGCGCAGGACAAACGCGCTTTTTTTATTGCTGAATGGGCACGCTCTTGACCTCGATCATGCATGATGGAAAGCGATGGATGACGTCTATGATGGAACGAGCGTGCCCAGAAGATGCCTAAGGCACTGGAACTCCCACGCATCGACTAAACACAGCAGGCTGCTTGACTCCGGTGGGAGAGTGGTTGCAAATCAGGCGGGCGTTAGCCCTACCACGCAAGGGAAGAATTGGCCAGTCAAATAAGGTGTTGGTGTGACTATCCAGGATGCGCCGAGCGCTCGGTTCAGTTGAGTAACTGGCGGAACAAACTGCGCTACACGAGGAGGCTTCTTCGTGCATCCCATGAAAAAATTATCAATAAAAGTTATGTGTCTATAGAAAAATCAGCCCTAAGTATGTTTAGCTTTCCGAAGATTTTATTCGATTTTCGGAGCAGGTTGAACAAAAACTTAAAATAATATAAACATCCAACTTACTTATCAGTCAATAATTACTACTTACTTGTGTTTGTCCTGTCATAAAAAAAAAACATCCGCTGAAACTGGTTCTAATATTCTATACTTTAGATTTAGAACCAGTTTCGAACATCTATCTATACATATAAAATTCAAAGTCCTGACTGACTGACTGATATATCAACGCACAGCCTAAACCGCTGGTCCTAGAGACATGAATGGAGGGTGTGTTCTTTGTGAAGAGTAGGTATCCACTAAGAAAGGGTTTTTCGAAATTCCACACTTAGGAGGGTGAATGGGGGGGGGGTGAAATTTCACGCGTACGAAGTCGCGGGCAGAAGCTAGTAATAAATAAAGCTGAAGAGTTTGAAAGAAAGAAAAAGTATTTAAGTATTGCGACTTGTACAGGAAGATCCCAAACTAAACTAAACACACATCATCAGCATAATTTCAACCGAAAGACGTCCACTGCTGGACATTGGCCTCCCCCAAGCAGGTGCTTGAGAGAAGCACAAAACCGGTCGAAGTGGAGGTCCACTTCGACCGGTTTTGTGCTTCTCTCATCCAACGGCAACGGGTTCCTGCGGCCTTCACAAGGTCGTCGGTCCACCTTGTGGGAGGCGTACAACGCTACGTCTTCCGGTACGCGGTCGCCGCTCCAGAACCTTTCGGCCCCATCGGCCATCTGTTCTGCGAGCAATGTGCCCTGCCCACTGCCACTAACACGATTAAAATTATAAAAAAGTAACAAAGAAAAAAAAACAGAAAGTCCTATACGAGGCCAAACGGCTCAAAGGTTTGTTTTTTTGAAAGCGCTAAAAGTCGCAGGCAGAAGCTAGTTTTATAAATAAACGTCATCACACTTCACACTAATATTATAAAGGCGAAAGTTTGTGAGTGTGTGTGTGTGTTTATCTGTTTGTTACTTCTTCACGCTCAAACGGCTGGACCAATTTTGATGAAATTTGGTATAGCGATAGCTTGAGTCCCGGGAAAGGACATAGGGTACTTTTTATCCCGATATTCCCACGGGATCGACATTTACGCGGGTGAAACCGCGGGGCGCAGCTAGTTAAATATATAACGGAGAAGGCATGCTTGTCTCGTTATTATCAGCCATATTTCAACTACTGTGGGCGAACTATGGGTAATGGGTATGTGTTGGGTATTGCGCAATAGAAAAACTGTTTGCAGTTCAAATCAGATTATAATTTCACGAACAATTTAATCACACTAGCAAATCTATATAAATAAAAACAAAAGGCCTGACTGACTGACTGACTCATCAACGCCCAGCCCAAACCCTTGGACCTAGAAAGCTGAAATTTTACACAATGGTTTCCTTTATAATGTAGACAAGGAATAAGGAAGGATTTTTCGAAATTCAACCCCTAAGGGAGTTAAATAGGGGATGAAAGTTTGTATGAAAGTCCGTCAGTTTTAAAGTTAGGATCTTCAAATTTTGTGTTTAGGCTGACGATTGAAAATTAATTTATACGTGTCTCAGCGTTTTTGATGATTCCACCCCCAAAGGGTTAAAAAGGGCGATGAAGTTTTGTATGAAAGTCCGCCAGTTTAAAAGTTAGGATCTTCAAATTTTGTATTTAGGCTAACGATTGAAAATTAATTTATACGTGTCTCAGCGTTTTTGATAATTTTACCCCTAAAGGGGGATGAACGACCTAACTGAGATATCGACGTACAGCCTAAACCGCTGGTCCTAGGGACATGAATTTTGGAGGGTGTGTTCTTTGTGAAGAGTAAGTATCCAGTAAGAAGGGGTTTTTGGAAATTCAGCCTTTAAGAGGGTGAAAAGGGGGGATTTTGTTTGTATGAAAAATCTTATTCCTTGAGTTAATAACCTTGAAACTTGGCACGAATACTAACCTAAGTAAATTATGAAGTTTGGCATTTTCGTTTTTCTAATCTACCCCCTAAAGAGGTATTGGGGGGTGTCAAAATTTGTATGGAAGAATTTTAACGCGCTGTCCGATTAACTCAAAACTCAGTATTTATACTAAGGACTAAAAATAAAGAATAACGTGTATCAGGGTTTTTCGAAAATCTACCCCTAACTGTGTGAAAAGGGGTAATTAATTTTACAGGGGAGGATTTCACTGCGTGGCTTGATTAGTTCGAAAATTGGCATATATAATCTTTGAGTCAAGTAATGAACACAAACAAACAATTTTTTGAAATTCCACCCCTATGGGGGGGAAAAGCGGGAGTACAGTGTATATGAAAAATCTTACTCATTTGGTTAATAAACATGAAACTTGCCACGAATACTTAAGTAAATTATGAAGTTTGTCATTTTTTGTTTTTCTAAACTACCCCCTAGAGGGGGATTGGCGGCGTCAAAATTTGTATGGAAGAATTTTAACGCACAGTCCAATTACCTCGAAAATCGGTATTTATACTTAAGACCAAAAATAAAGAATAACGTCTATCAGGGTTTTCCGAAAATCTACCCCTAACGGGGTGAAAAGGGGTAGTTAATTATACAGGTGAGGATTTTAATGCGTAGCTTGATTAACTCAACAATTCGTATAAATAATCTTTGAGTAAAGTAATGAACACATCCCAAACAATTATTTGAAATTCCACCCCTATGGGGGTGAAAAGCGGGAGTAAAAGCGGGAGTACAGTGTATATGAAAAATCTTACTCATTTGGTTAATAAACATGAAACTTGCCACGAATACTTAAGTAAATTATGGAGTTTGGCATTTTTTGTTTTTCTAAACTACCCACTAGAGGGGGAGGCGTCAAAATTTGTATGGAAGAATTTTAACGCACAGTCCAATTACCTCGAAACTCGGTATTTATACTTAAGACCAAAAATAAAGAATAACGTCTATCAGGGTTTTCCGAAAATCTACCCCTAACGGGGTGAAAAGGGGTAGTTAATTATACAGGTGAGGATTTTAATGCGTGGCTTGATTAACTCAACAATTCGTATAAATAATCTTTGAGTAAAGTAATGAACACATCCCAAACAATTATTTGAAATTCCACCCCTGTGGGGGTGAAAAGCGGGAGTACAGTGTATATGAAAAATCTTACTCATTTGGTTAATAAACATGAAACTTGCCACGAATACTTAAGTAAATTATGAAGTTTGGCATTTCTTGGTTTTCTAAACCACCCCCTAGAGGGGGATTGGGGGCGTCAAAATTTGTATGGAAGAATTTTAACGCGCAGTCCGATTAACTCGAAACTCGGTATTTATACTTATGACCATAAATAAAGAATAACGTGTATCAGGGTTTTTCGAAAATCTACCCTTAACGGGGTGAAAAGAGGTAGTTAATTTTACAGGGTAGGATTTTACTGCGTGGTTTGATTAACTCGAAAATTGCCGATGTAGGTCACACGGCTGCCCAGCTAAAATGGAACTGGGCTGGTCACATCTGTCGCATGCCGGAGGAGCTATGGGCTAAAATAACCACACAATGGGTTCCAAACAGCAGCAAACGGCAACGCGGCAGGCCCAGAATGAGATGGCGGGACGAACTCGACTCTTTCGACAAAGATTGGCGTGTAACAGCACTGGATAGGGTGTGGAAGAAGGGAAGGGAGGCCTTTGCCCTGCAGTGGGACAGAAATGGCTGAAAATAATAAAAATCTAGTCGTCCTAATAGAACTCAAATCAGCTAAAAAATGATATAGGACTTTCAAGTAATGAATTCCACCCCTGTGGGGGTGAAAAGCGGGGATACAGTTTATATGAAAAATCTTATTTATTTGGTTAATAAACATGAAACTTGGCAATATTTGGGTCAGTAAATAATAACGATTGTCAGTTTTAGTTAAAAAAAAAACCCCTTACAGAGGATTTTGGGGGTGACAAAGTTGATAGGTTAGAAAAATATGTAACTCGCTATCGGATTAACTCGAAACTAGGTACTACCAAAACAAAAATAAAATAAGTACTTTCTGTTTTAGGGTTTTTCAAAAATCGACTCCTACCAAGGTGGAAAAGGGCAAGTAAAGTTTAAGGGGTGGATATTACTGCTTGCTTCAATTAACTCGAAAATGGGTATGGGCCTTTGAGTCAAGTTATGATCACGAACGATTTTTCAAAATTCCACCCCTGTGGGGGTGGAAAGCGGGGCTACAGTTTATTTGAAAAATCTGATTCCTTTGATCTATAAAAATTGGCCCGAATACTTATTTATCTAAATAAATGATAAAGATCATACCTACATACATTTTCGAAATTTTTAGAGGTAAGTACGAATTTCACGCGGACGAAGTCGCGGGCAGAAGCTAGTCACATACTATAGGTACACGATACAATACAACCAGATACGGAACGCGGGACAGTTTCTGAGCGCATGTTGTTCGTTTCATGTCCGATGTCCAAGAGGCTCCACATCGTTCTCTCGCGCTGTTGTCGACCCCACACGAACTCAGGCTAGACTCTGTCAAGCGCCGCCAGATGGCGCTGGCGTTCCGAATAGTCAAACGAATGACCGGATGCGACATATATCCAAGGACGTTGTTTTAACCTCTGACAAACATAGACGTCTGACAAAGTAATACGAAGACACTTTTTGCGCTATTAATGGTCTGCGGTGCTATTCTGTAAAAAAACTTTTTACAAAAAAAAATAACCGACGTCAAAAAAAAACTACAAAATGATAAATAACTTTAATTTCGGAAGTTGGTGTTGTTGGTTCCGCATTTTCGTTTTTTGACACCGACTTCCGAAATTCAAGTTATTTATCATTACGTAGTTTTTTTTTGAAGTCGGTTGTTTTTTTTTTTTTTGTAAAAAGCTTTTTATTTTTCACTTTTTAGTTGTACCTACCCCACACAAATTCAATTAACACTAGTGCATTGAAGAATTGAAGACACCGACTAGAAGAATCATCAAAATTCGCATAGAAATGCCGGAGAGGCAGTACATTTATGCATATAACTTCGTACATAACGCCGACCGCCATTTCCACGTACAAATTTGTACCGCTTGTGGTCTCAGGAACGAGCTGGTACAAATTAGTACCGCTTGTGGTCTCAGGGACGAGCTGGTACAAATTTGTACCGCTTGTGGTCTCAGGGACGAGCTGGTACAAATTTGTACCGCTTGTGGTCTCAAGGTCGAGCTGGTACAAATTTGTACCACTTGTGGTCTCAGGGACGAGCTGGTACAAATTTGTACCGCTTGTGGTCTCAAGGTCGAGCTGGTACAAATTTGTACCGCTTGTGGTCTCAGGGACGAGCTGGTACAAATTTGTACCACTTGTGGTCTCAAGGTCGAGCTGGTACAAATTTGTACCACTTGTGGTCTCAGGGACGAGCTGGTACAAATTTGTACCGCTTGTGGTCTCAGGACGAGCTGGTACAAATTTGTACCGCTTGTGGTCTCAGGGACGAGCTGGTACAAATTTGTACCGCTTGTGGTCTCAGGACGAGCTGGTACAAATTTGTACCGCTTGTGATCTCAAGGACAAGCTGGTACAAATTTATACCGCTTGTGATCTCAGGACGAGCTGGTACAAATTTGTACCGCTTGTTGTCTCAAGGACGAGCTGGTACAAATTTATACCGCTTGTGGTCTCAGGACGAGCTGGTACAAATTTGTACCGCTTGTGGTCTCAGGGATGAGCTGGTACAAACTTGTACCGCTTGTGGTACACATGTGTACCAGCTCATCACGCAATGAAGGTAGATGAACTGTCAAACTGAAAGGCATTGCGATCGATTGTCATTCTACGCAATGACCCCGCAGATGTGTATGTACAGGGTGTTACGGAAAGGGTATATCAATACAAACGGGTTGAAGAGTGTATCTGGTCTAGAATCTTTGTACAAAATTTCAGCTCAAAAGCAGTAACTTTGAAAATGCTTAATATTTTTTTATTTCGATAGTTTATTAAATTGAAATCATAACAAACGTGTCACCGCACTACGAGGGTCATTATCCATTATCTGTAGTGTGTCTGTGCGCCTAGTACACACACATCACGCCGCCGCGCGCCAGTGCAGCGCCGTGATGTCGAAATAAAAAAATATTAAGCATTTTCAAAGTTAATGCTTTTGAGCTGAAATTTTGTACAGAGATTCTAGACCAGATACACTCTTCAACCCGTTTGTTTTGATATACCCTTTCCGTAACACCCTGTATAAACAGCACATCCTCATTTGGCCAGAAGTCTTGTATAATAATAGGAGGCAAGGCAAGCTTCCAGACTCCAACACTAGTTTATCTAGATAACTTTGTTTGACGAGGTCATCAGGCGAGCTAATGAGCTAATCTGTTGACAATTTAGCGAGATGTATACTCCACAGGTTTATAGGTAGAACAAAAAAGCCACGTGACTTAGTTAACCGGCTAAACGTAATACCAGTCTATTCAATTGTCATGCTAGTACGTCACAGTTGCACTCTTCAATTTGGCAACGTTATAATTCATTAACAAAGTTGCTAAGTTTTTAAGTATGTAGGAACTGTTTTATATAATTTTTTTCTAAACTGAATAGTTTGCACGAGAGACACTTCCAAATCCAACGTGGTAAAATGTGCCCCCCCCCCTCCTGGAACTTCTAAAATAAGAGAATGATAAAACTAAAAAATATACATATATGATATTACCATGTAAACTTCCACCGAAAATGGGTTTGAACGAGATCTAGTAAGTAGTTTTTTTTTAATACGTCATAAATCGTAAACCGTACGGAACCCTTCGTGTGCGAGTCCGACTCGCACTTAGCCGGTTTTATTATTTCATGTTATAGCGACCATAAACTCAAAGCATTTATAGGCACTTTTGAATTGTCAAAATTAAGTAGTCGGTCAGTTAGTCAGAAAGTGGAAGCTAGTTGCCCATAGTCATTCGTAGATATTTGATAGTCGTTACGGCACAGAATAAATAGTACCTACAAATAGTTACGGCACCCTAATTGCATAACACACTATCAATCGGAATCAGAATCATTTTGAAGCCAATTGCTAATCCATTGCTTCTTAAGTTCGAAAAATTTGTCTGCACAACACGTAAACAACGCAATGAATGTTGTTGAACTGTCAAAATGAAACCGATTTCGATTGATAATGTGTTACGCAATTGCCCCGCGGGTCGTCAGAAGCCCGAAAGTGACAACCTGATTCACAGGAACAAGAAACAAGCGGACGAAGTCGCGGCCAGAAGCTAGTTAAATATAATAAAATATTAACAAGAAAATTCAAGGAAATACTAAAAAATACTATAATATCCATCAATAGTTTTTCTTTTAATCGTCATAATTATTTAATAGCGTAAATAATTATAAATCGTTGTTTTCCTATCCGTGTTGATTTCATGTCTATACAATTATTTGTGGCCCTAACAATATAGCAATTTAACATTACAATATACTAGCGACCCAACCCGACTTCACACGGGTCTTTATTTTTTAATTCTAGCTGACCCGGCGAACTTCGTACCGCCTCAGAATTAAATAATGTGACAAAGTTAAATAGACACGTGGCGCCATCTATTATCATAATAACGTTATTGTGGTTTTCCTCGGGGACAGCACTTTTTTCGGGATGAAAGTTACTCTATGTCCGTTTCTGTACACCTGACAACGTATATTGCAAAATTTCAGGATGATTGGTTCAGTGGTTTAGGCGTGAAAAGGTAACAAACAAACTTACTTTCGCATTTATAATATTAGTCAGGAAGTTAGGATATTTGGTTGAATTTTCGTATGCAGACTGGGGACGTCATTATATACGCAATTTAATTTATTGTCGTATTTTCGTTTCTTGTAACGCATATTAGACGCATATAGCGTTATCGATTTAACGCTATAATAGGTTGATAGTTCAAGAAATCATAGATTATTTGCACTAGAATTATGTTTACAAAGACCGTTGTACGGTATTTGGATCAATGAAATGGCATAGGTCGTGATAGAATTGACAATGGACAATTGGAGCAGTGCTGGCCAAGTGTTAATGGCCGCGACTTACGAGTAGGCTCGAACCCAGACAGGCGCTTTACTTTGTGTAAATTATTTCATGACAGCTGCTCTCAAAACGGTTAAGGCAAATATTGTGAGAATCGGCATGTCCTAGAACCAAAAAATCGAAGACATGTGGCACCTACCAACCCGCACTTAGGCCCGCATGGTGGATTACGGCCCACTCCCTCTCATAGAGAGGAGGCTAGTGTCAAAGAACGTTAACATCTCGGAAACGTGACGCATTACGGGGTTTTTTCTGTTTGCATCAATTAATATAGGTTTCATGCGTACCGCCATTTTGAAAAAATATCAAAATGGCGGACAGTAGGTATGCCACGGACCTTTAAAGCCCTTTAAAAAAAACAATCTTCTAAGGAAGGGAGCGAAGTTTACTTTTTTTTTCCAACGATCTTCCAATATTTCTTTAATAAATAATAGTAAAAAAATCTTATTTTTTTAATTAAATGACGATTATGTTTTCGATATGTTGTTGTTGTAATATCGATAAACAGGTTTTTGGTAAATCCAGAGATTAGCGCGTTCAAACTAAAAAAAACAAATGTTCAGCTTTATTATATTACTAGCTGTTGCCTGCGACTTCGTCCGCTTGAAATTTCTTGTATCAGGTTAAGCTACGCTTGCCGCGCTTTGTCTGTGGATACGTGACCATCTTTACCTACCGAGACTCCTCCGTGGCTCGGAAAGCACGTTAAGCCGTTGGTCCCGGCTGTCATTCGTAGACTTTGGAGTCAATCGTTACGGATAGTCAGAAGCCCGGAAGGGGAATCGTATTACCCAGTAACTGGGTTATGGAGGTCAGATAGGCAGTCGCTCTATGTAAAAACCGGTACCGGTATTCAGCTACAGTCGGTGAGACTGGAAGCCGACCCCTGCTTAGTTGGGAAAAGGCTTGCCAGTTGACAATGATATACAGATAGATTAAGTTTAGTACATAGCTACCTACTTATACATATATTCTTCTACTTAGATATTAACCCCCTTATTCATAAAACTTATCAAACCTATTTTAGTTAAAACGGGGTTTGTCTCTTTCTTACACACAGAAATGACAACGTGACAGATAAAGACAAACGTTCTATAAACCTATTTTAGCTAAAATAGAGATAAAATAGGATTATGAATAAGGGGGTAAGTTTTCATGTATAATTTTATTTTAATGTTAGTTTCTATGATTTAGATCTTTAACTGTTAAGTAATTTAATTTTTTGCCGTGCCCTAACAGGGTCTACAACGGTTCTTTGTAAACAAACATCTTTTTTACCTTGTGGAACGCAAAATAAATGAATATGAACATGATATAAATACTGGTGTTCAATAATGTGCTAAAGGATGATGCTCAGATATAGAAGTTCGCCTTGAATTCTTGTAAAGTAAGCAGCGTACTATTTGCTTTATGATTAGCAAGTGCGATTAAAGGCATATTACATCCGTGTCAGTCATATTTTTGGAAAAAAAAATATATTTACACACACTTTACATAACACCACTGCTGGGACACAGGCCTCCTCTCTGTGAGAGGGAGTGGGCCGTAATCCACCACGCGGGCCCAGTGCGGGTTGGTAGATGTCACATGTCTTCGAGTTTTTGGTTCTAGGACATTTTCCTCACGATGTTTTCCTTCACCGTTTTGAGAGCAGTGGTGATGAAATAATTAACACAAAGTAAAGCGCCTGTCTAGATTCGAACCTACGACCTACAACTCGTAAGTCGCGGCTTTTACCACTGGGCCCCCACACTGTTCTTTAAGGTGAATGCGTAGTTGTAGCCCGCGAAATTCAATTTTTCTTACGTTTTTTGCAGTTTTCAGGTCAGTGTCAGGTTGTATCTTGATGAAAATTTGATTCGCGACTATAACAGGTACGTATTCACAGAATTATAATCATCAGAATCATTAATACATCTGTTTAAGTTAGATTTCTACCACCAACACTTTTCCATACGAGATTTGTTCTTAACGGTAGAAATCTAACTTAGAAAGATGTATTAATGATTCTAATTATTATAATTCTGTAAATACGTACCTGTTATTGTCGCGAATCATATTTTGATCAAGATACAACCTGACACTGACCTGAAAATTGCAAAAAACGTAAGAAAAATTGAATTTCGCGGGCTACAACTACCCATTCGCCTTAAGCGCATACGTTCTTAAATATTTCCGTCCGGAAAATATAAGAACGTATGCACTTAGAGACGATTTTGTATGAAATACGTGCATTTAGGGTCTCAGAATCTGCGTAAACCGTACGAATACGTATGCGGCCAGTCAATTCAGGTTGTTGTCCCGTAACTTAAAAATTTTCTTGAAAATGATTCTAATACTTATGACGTGTTTATTTATAAATTTTTTACTGTTCAGGTCTGACAAAAATGATGAACCTTGGTAGGTAATTATGATATAAGTTATAAGTAGAGGTTTAAGATTTAGTATGCATGTAGGTAAACATTTTGTGATGACTATTTACAGGGTTAAATTAAATTAGCTGGCAACACTGCAGACGTATTAGATATATTTTACCGAACTCACTAGTGTATACAGGCTTATTTTTTATCACCATCCAAATTTTTACAGGATGTTCTACCCATGAATATGAACAACTTTCACTATGGAACCAACTCTAAATCACGAAAAAAAAATCAGCTGATTCATACAAAAGTTCAATACCTACTTGACCAAAATGTATGAAACAGCTAATTCTTTTTTCGTGATTTCGGAGTTGGTCCCGTACCTAGTGAAAGTTGTTCATATTCATGGGTAGAACACCCTGTAAAAATTTGGATGGTGATGAAAAAATATCCCTGTATAAGCCATCAAAGGCTTCTGTGGTTTTTCGTATATTATAATTTAGACTTTGCGATAGGACACATTTTGAACATTAATAAAAAAAAAAAACGTGATGAGTAAGTATCGATATCAAAACACGATAAAATATAAAATAAATTGATGTTTTGTTTGGGGGGCCAACGACCGCTGTGAGTCTTGATACTTGAAGTTATGAGTTAAGAAAATCTGTTTTCTTTTGTTTTATTGTGTTTAGCTTTATCGATACTTCTATGTACTTACACAAACAAAACGGGTTTTTAAAGCGATGTTTCCCACAAAAAAGGCATCAAATTGACTTATTTTTTATTTTACGAGTATCATGTTTATATACACATCTCGTCTGCGTAATTTTGCCAGCTAATTTCATTTGACCCTGAATTAAGTTTTTTTTATCTCAGCTGCTTAATTTAGCCCCTTGCTTTGAATAGATTTTCTTACGTATTCTTCTATAAATATACAGCTTGTAAGTATTATCCGCTTTAGTTCGGCTTATATAAAATAGTTTTGACGTGTAGAAGTGTTTTTCTCACAACCGATTTACAAAAATAAAATAACATTTATCAAGCATTTTTCTAGTGTTACAAGTACAGACGCCAGCACATCAAGCTACCCGAAACCGTCAAATTTTTTCAATCAACTTTGAACCTTATTATTTAGCGATAAAGTTGAAAATCTATTAAAGAAAATTGACAGATTGTAGTAGCTTGATAAGGTGGCAGGGACATCAAGGCGCAGCGTCACAGATTACTAAATAGTTAGCAGCGTGTTACCACACCCCGGACACTCCATACAACGCTCGCAAAATAATTACCTACTACTACTACATAAAAAAATGACGTTTGTATACGTATGAATGTGTGCGTGAGGTACTTGTGTTTGCGAGCGCTCTTGTTAAAGAACTGCGACGAATACACCGAAGTGCGGGGTGAGGTGCGGTAACTGATGTAAGTGCGGGGAAGGGAGTGTCCTTTCTGTACGTAGTACTTTAAGTATTCTGTGGTGTTACCATGGCTTCGGTACATGATTCAGCGGGGTAATTGCGTAACATACTATCAATAGCAATGGGTTTCATTTTGATAGTTCCTTATACCAATAGGCTGAGTAGGCTGGAGCCCAGGGCGGCAGATTTTAGGGGCGGCAAATTTGGGTCTTACTGAAATTAAAAAGATTAATATTATACAGGGTGTTACGGAAAGGGTATATCAATACAAACGGGTTGAAGAGTGTATCTGGCCCAGAATCTCTGTACAAAATTTCAGCTCAAAAGCAGTAACTTTGAAAATGCTTAATATTTTTTTATTTCGATAGTTTATTAAATTGAAATCATAACAAACGTGTCACCGCACTACGAGGGTAATTATCCATTATCTGTAGTGTGTCTGTGCGCCTAGTACACGCACATCACGCCGCCGCGCGCCAGTGCAGCGCCGTGATGTCGAAATAAAAAAAATATTAAGCATTTTCAAAGTTAATGCTTTTGAGCTGAAATTTTGTACAGAGATTCTAGACCAGATACACTCTTCAACCCGTTTGTATTGATATACCCTTTCCGTAACACCCTGTATACCTACCATTTTTTTTGGAAAGAATAAACAAAGTGAAACTCAAATTATGGCTTCTATTGTAGATTTTATCACAGTTGCCGATCTTTACAAATCTCTTTGCAAGTTTTTCGTAGCTGATGAACGAGAACATTTTAAGTATTTTGAAGGAAAGGCGAAGCTACAAAAGACATGGGACATTATTCTAGAGGTCGGTGGGGGCGGCAAAATTTAAATAGCCTAGTGGCAAATGTGTAAATCCGCCACTGGATAGTTCAACAACATTCATTGCGTTATTTACGTTGTTGAGCAGACACATTTTTCGAACATTTATGAAGCAATGGATTAGCAATATCCTTCAAAATGATTCAAATTGAGATTGATAAGTACGTGTTACGCAATTAGGGTGCTGAACTGAACCCCGCCGCAATTTACGCGCCCTTGACAATTTGTCACATTATTTTGTGATAATTATCGTTCGAACAAGCTGTTATTGTTGCAGACATAGATATAGATAGACCTAGATAACGCAAGTATCCTGTATGAAAACCAAGCGTGGAATTTTTTGACTGCCTACTATGACGTCACAACCGCAAGCACTATTTAGTGATGGGAAAATCAAATCGATTCAAAGACACCGCTGCCGCTGGCGGCACCCATCTCGCCCAAGCCCCGGAACCTAGCGCCAGCGCTCACGTTCATGTTTTAAAGCAAATAAATATATTCTGTTAACATAGCCAACAGTACGCAGGACTGAGCGCGACAGGGGGAGTTACGATTTTTGAACGTAAACTGGTGCGATTTTTGGCACGCGAAATAGTTGCTCTTGCGTTATCTAGGTGTATCGATATCTGTGGTTGCAGATATGTGATTTATAAGCGTTTGTGTAACTTGCGTGTAGATGAGAGGTAGGTACTTACTTAAGAGTGTAAATATTAACTTGTAACATATATGGTCTCTTCTATTGGTATGACAAGGTCGTGTCACAATACTCGTAATAGGAATTAAGAATGATACGTGTAGTGGCGTGCATTAGGTAGGCACTAGGCCGCGTCTAGTCTAGGCAAACGCGGCCACTAATCAGAAAAAAAAAGTAAGGTCAAAAGTGTGGTTATTTGAGTAGGCATGCTTACTTAAGGGTGATAAATTGCGAAGGTCGAACGTCATGGAACGTCAATGAACGTCACGCGTGAGACTACGTATTTTTAATTTTCTTGAACGAGTAAAGACCAATGACAATGTGCGAATAGTACGGGAGCTGAGTAGGCCGTCTGGCGACTGCTTACTGCCACGCGTGTTTGTATAAAGATTTTGTTTTTTGTTAGGTATGATAATTTAGTGCTAAAATAAAATTGACAGGCTTATGTTGATATATCGAGGTACGCACTGCTTATATGCCTATATGCAATGCACGCCACTGACTAGCTTCTGCCCGCGACTTCTTAAATTTATTGTTCCTCCGATCCACCCCGTCACATCGCATCGCCTGCCCGCGCTAGTACTTCGTTTTCACTCAGCGTTCTTTCTGACTTTTTTTCTTTTAACTCGGTTCCTAAGAGTGCAAGTGACCTTCATCATTTTCGTACGTTTATTGTGAACCAACGTTCAGAAGCCAGCACATCAAACTACTACAATCTGTCAAATTTCTTTAACATATTTTCAACTCTATCGTGAAACGATTAGGTTCAAAGTTGATTGGGAAAATTTTACAGTTTCGGGTTGCTTGATGTGCTGGGGTCTGTACCACTACTGGCGGGTTGCATCGCACTTTTTTAATGAAAATGCGTTGCGCTGCGGCCTGTTGCGGCTGTAATGTGCACTTTGCTATATGGAACACAATTTGTAGACAATTAAATGAATTTTGGCATCTACCAAAGTGCACTGGCCCCGCGTAGTAGATTACAGCCCACTCCCTCTCAAACAGAGGAGACATAGCTATTCACAACCATACGACAGGCTATCGTATCAAAAATTACACATTTTGATAACCTGATTTAACTCGCCCCCGACAGCAGATAGCTGTTGGAAGAATAGCGGGCGTCTATTTGATTTAAACTGACAAATTTTTCGGGTTTTGGACTTGTGAACAGCGTTTAGAAGACTCCTACGATAACATTGATTGATATTCGATACGGTACGGAAGCGTATCGAGAGTTTGTGAATAGCTATGCTGTGTCCCATCAGTGGGAACGTTATAGGCTGATTATGCTAAAGTATTCTTGTCGATAATACATCTTTTTTAAGGCGGTCTGTAGTACTACAGGTATTTTGGGGCCCGCAAAAATCGATAATAAGTACCTACATACGATTGAAGGAAAAACTAGTTGATATTTTGATATATCCATTTTTTATATACTTATTTACTTAAAAAGGTACCCTTGACAATACTGGCTTAATATATGTTAATTAAACCATCATATCAGCATTTACAAATAATTTATTTGTTAATTTGTTGTCTTCAAGAATTTTCTTGAAGGTCACCATAGTTTTAAAAAGAATTAAGGCCCTCCCTTAAATTCTGATTCTAGAAATTGACACTATTGATAGCTCACTTGAAGCTCACTTCGTCTAAGTTTTCATGGTTACAGAATAAATAGGTACGAAGTATCCTCTTACTTCGTGAACCAGTTCCATTCGTTCCACCCGCTGGAGACCTCCCACATGAGTTACCTCATGTGGGAGGTTACCTACTCACGCTCATCACATACATACTTACACTCATCACATACACACTCACACTCATTTCATACATACTTACACTCCTCACATACACACTCACACTCATCACATTCATACTTACACTAATCACACACACTTGCATTTGGTTACCTTTTAGTTCTAAGCTTAAATTTATTATTTCTACCCAAACCGTTGCATTTGTTAACATTTCTTAAATAACTCATGTTTTCTGTCGAAAGAGACTGGATCCTGCGATACAGGGTATCCTAGTGCGGGATCCAGTGTCATACCTAAATATTGTAACACTTGTTTATGAATCAATAAAACATATTATTATTATTAACTTATTACCTTGGGTAATCTGGAAGTCTTTAAACAGACTTCGGACCCAGGTTGGCCGAAGCAAGGAAAACTTGTTCAGGTGGAGATTCATAGACGACTCCGCCTTGGAGTGTAAATGTGGTGCTGTTCCACAAACGATGGGACACTTATTATTATGTACTGCGTGTCCTGTCAGCTGCACGTTACAGGAACTGATGGCGCCAAACAAGTAGCCGAATTCTGGGCCGAGTCCATTTAGAATGCTATCGACATGCTAAGAAGAAGTGCCAAAAAACGTTCTAAAACACACTGGCTTTTTCATTTTTACGTGTGCACTATAAACATTGTGAATGATTTATTTTTAACATACTTGTTTACTATCAAGCTTCGCTTCTTTTGACTAGCGGCCGGTCTGTGAATCATGACAAATATCGAGTTGTTTGAAAACAATACCTGCTGCGTTAGAAACGTGGACCGATGATACAAATTAATGTTGATAACATTTACGAGGGGCCGGGCGCGTTCAATGTACCTATTCTCGGTATCAGCTTGAAAAAAGACGTATGTAAATTCTACTAAAATCGCGAAAAAAAAATCAGCTGTTCCCTACATTTTGACGAGTTATGCGAACATAAATGTAGGGAACAGCTGATTTTTTTTCGCAATTTCAGGTTTGGTCCCATAGTAAAAGTTGTCCATAATGATGAGTACAATCTCCCATTTCGATTTGTCGCATGTTTTCAATTTCACCCTGTATAAAGGAATTTAATAACAGCGCGGTGCTCGATTTTCTCAATATTGTCACGTTAGCCATTCCACTAGTCGTTGACTAAGATAACTAGCAAACTAATGATCACAACTATATGCACCTTTGTACCGTGTCATTAATCTGTCAAACTCCGCTAGAGACACAATTGATTTTCTATTGTTTCGTCGCCGATCAGCGAACCACGCCGCTTGACCGGTTAATTAATTAATTAGTCAAATTACCCACATGATTAGTAAATCACCACTCATTCGACAGGTTATCGAATCGAAAATGACATCCCGACTGCTGATTGCTGCCGGAAGAGTAGTGGTCGCCTTTAAACTAACAAAATTATCGGATTTTTAATTTGTGAACAGCCTTTAGAGGGAGCTTACGACGTTCACATTGATTATTCGATTCGGCAGGGAAGAGTATCGAACGGTTGTGAATACCTATGCAGAAGTGCAGATTTAAGGACAGTTATAAGATTTTGACATCTACTCAAACTAAACTTAAGTTATACTTATTATCACGTAGTTTTGGCTGGTGACATTGTATTATACAAACTCGTCAGTATAAAAGTAAACTGTCAAGATCGTAAGCCATGAATAAACACGAATACAGGTTCACCTTATTGTTTATTAGGTATGTGGTTTGTTTACTAACTTGAAAGTTGAAGTAGAGAAACATGTTTTTGTGCCATCATGGTTCCAAATAATGTCCTTATTCTCGTGCCCTTGTCCCAATTTATTTGGAGTCGGCGCAACATGTAATTTTCTTCCATACTTCTCTATCAAATCAAATCATAGGACATTTATTCAAACTAGGCTGAGAATCAGCACTATTCGAACGTCAAAATTACATAAAATAAAACAGTCCCGCAAGACGCCCGCCCTTCACTCGCCTCTTTACCTCGCCCTTACTGTTAGTCGTTATATCGGTAGCCACTATCATCTTTATCACACCATCATCATCATCTTTATCTTTTTTCTTTGTCACATTTTATCCATTGTTTCTTTGATCTTCCCCCACTCTTATGGTCCTCCACATTCAAAACTTTCCTCACGACATTTTCCATAATTCCAAATAACAATTATGATTGCTACAATTTGCTACCACGATCTTGTATTTAACCTTTAACTAGGTATTCAAATTTTGAACTGCGAATATGTTTTTGAGCAAAATCAAAATGAGGAAACCGTAATATTGTAAATATCAGTAAAACTTAGAGGATATATTTATCTGAAGGATAGAATTTTGTAAAAAAAACCTAGTATTTCAAATTCTATTTTACCAATTAATTTTCACGTTACTTTGGACTTTGATCGTACCTAACGTAAGTAATGTCCGCTCATGAATTAACAGCGTAATACGAATTTCGCACTTGTTCAACGATAACTCCAAGTGTCTAATTATAAATCAACATATTCATGAATATTTTAATTAGTAAGATAATCACATATGCTTGATAAACGTGCAACAAATACAATAATAACATAATATACGCAAATAATTTTTATCTTATCGATTCGAGTTGACCCTTTCCCAACCCTAACTTTGTGATAAACAAGTTTTCTTATGCAACCTCCTTGCAATTTCCTTATTATGGCAACTTTGACCAATTATTCAGCAGTCTCTTTCGCACGCGCGGGACAAGTATGAACGAGAGCGAGAAAGCATGATCGTATGATCCGTCATGTCATACGAGTTCGTTTCGAATCCTTTACGTCAAAATAAGAAAACAAAACTGTATCGCTTCTCGTTTGAAGAAATTTTAGTTATAAATGTTTTAATGAATTAATTGATATAGTGATCTGTTCTATTGTGTAAAATAGTGCTTTCAGTGAGTTTGCATTGATAAAAATGTACCAAGGGATGAATGGATTATACTCTGATGCACCATACAGGTTAGAAAAAAAATAGTTCTAAGCTACTTTGGTTTTTTCGTAATTTATAGTTAGTACGGCGCGTAAAAACAATTGGATTGTTTTTTTAACTAGTTTTGAAGCCGATTTTGGTGTTGGCGAGTCCAAAAAGTAGGAATTACGTGATGAAATGCGAAAAGTATGCCACTGGCCGTGATTTCTCTTTACTTCTGTAGTTTCTCTACATATTATGTTATTAAAATTACTGTCATACTATTAAATTAATGGTAATATAAATCGTCAGTCCACATAAACCCGTCATGAGATACTGTATTTTTTTTCTGATAAGACCAATAAGATTTCATGTAGGGTACTATTAAAAATAATTCAGATTATTTTTCTAATTATTTCTGGTGCATAAAACGCAATAAATTAATGGTTTTTTGTTCTTGAAGTTACAAACTTTAATTCAAGGGTCTACTTTTGTAAAATACTAGTATTCAGCTGCATCCAGTTAGACTGGAAGTCGACCTCAACATAGTTGAGAACAGGCTTTGGAGAGGCTAACAATGATGATAAATAAATCACTACCGGTTTTAAACTCTCACATATAAAAACAACAAGAATAATGTACCCAGGAGTTTGTAATATCTTGATTTAAAAGAGTGTCCATGGAGTTTCTTGCCCGTTCTTCTCCATAGAGATCTACATTTTGGAATGGGCAACTAGCTTTAACTTTCTGACTAACCAAATCAAATCAAATCAAAGTATTTATTTGCTAGAATATGGTTCATAAGGTGTTACAGTAAATTAGTTTCAGCATATCCTGCCCTAACATGGCGTGCAAATGTATTAACTGACCAACTATTTCATTTTGACGATTCAAAAGTGCCTGTAATGGTTTAATTGAAATAAATGCTTTGAGTTTGAGTTGAAAGTAAATCATAAAATTAGTTAGTAAGTATATTCATGTATATTTATTTGTGCTTATATTTATATATATTTAGTTATATATTATATTCATAGTTTTTATAGGTTTATGAGTATGTTTATATTTAAAATATTTATTCCTTAATTTTCATGATTGCACCTACCACTGTTTGTCTCTGCACCACCCAAAGGTTGACTGGTAGAAAATGCCTATGGCATTAAGTCCGCCTCTGTACATTTATGTGCTTGAAGTATTAAATAAATAAATAAAATGATTATCTTTTAAAGTTTTGTGTAAGAAAGTGCATGGCTGTAAGATATAAATAAAAATACTTTGCTTCAGACCTTGATCCATATGATGTTAGTAATACACAATTACATACTATGTTCAGTAAGTAACAAATGTAGGTACTTATTTCAATAATTTTTAAAAAAATTAATTCATGTGTCTGTTGCACTCGAGGGGCATGTGGCTAAGTAATAACAGTTGCGCGGGTCGATCGATCAGGTTAAGCTACCCTTGCCGCGGTTGGTCCGTGGATGGGTGACCATCTTTACATATCAAGACCCCTCTGTGCTTCGGAAAGCACATTAAGCCATTGGTCCCGGCTGTCATTAGTTGATCTTTGACAGTCATTACGGATATTCAGAAGCCCGACAGTCTGACAACCAGCCTTACCAAGGACAGTGGTATGCACAGAGATTTCAGACAGGGTACCTATGCACAAAAAAAAAATTTCAGACAGGGTACCTATGCACAAAAAAAAACTAATCAATCAACCGTTTGAAAATGTTTCTATTTCTGTCAACTTTCGCATTGTGCCTTTCAATATCTAACTTTAACTGAATATTTAAACACGTCTCTATTCTACCTACCTATACCAAAAGTTTGGAACTTCTAGATGTTTTTCTTAGCCAGGACCTAATAGCTATCATAAAACTTTTTATGAAAATAACGAGTAGTATTACATTTTCTTTGAATTAAATCCAACCCGGGTGTTAAGCTTCCCTTTAAAATCAATTTAACTTTTTTCCTCAAAAGATAACGTCGAAAACGCGGCCGATTTTAATTTATTTAAACACACTTCGCCAGCTCACAGGTATAATTTTCCATTTTCAACAATAAACTTGCTAAATAATAATTATTCGACAGTCAATCACTTGCGCAGGCGCCAAGAAAAACAATAAATTAGTCTTTGAACAATAACGTAGTAAGTTACGAACTAATACGAACGAATGAATAGTCGGTCATTTGGTCAATCCGACCAAAAGAAGTCGACCCTCTGCAATCAACAATTACCTAAGCGGTGCTTTACGAGTTCTCAATTTGGATGGATTGCAATGTAAGCTATGCTTCTAAAACTCCAACACGCGCACACATTTTCACGCACACAGTCACGTTTTTGCTGTGTACTACACGCGATGCGTTGTATGAAGAATAAGCAAGGCGTAGTATTGCTTTTGCTCACGGGGGAGCGCTGGCTGCGTGGTGCGCGGCGGCGGGTGTTGGCCGCTCCACCGAGTTAGTTCCAAAAAAAAAGTAATAGTGGCACGCAAGCTAAATTACCATGATTTTTGTTAATCCAAACTAATATTATAAATGCGACAGTAACTCTGTCTGTCTGTCTGTCTTTTCTTCACGCCTAAACTACTGAACCGATTTAGATGAAATTTGGTATAGAGATAGTTTGAGTCCCGGGGAAGGACATAGGATAGTTTTTATCCCGATATTCCCACTTTATCGACACATATGCGGGTGAAACTGCGGGGCGCAGCTAGTTATAGTTATTTTTCATTTAAAGGGGAATGTATGTATGTATGGGACTACAGGGTATGCAGAGCTTATTTGCATGTATGGAGTGCACGCCACTGACCAAGGATAAGGTATTGTATTACCCAATAACTGGGTTGTGGAGGTCAGATAGGCAGTCGCTCCATGTAAAATACTGGTATTCAGCTGCATCCGGTTAGACTGGAAGCCAACCCCAACATACCTAGTTGGGAAAAGGCTAGGCAGATGATGATGTATCTGTTGCACTCACCTGATGCATCGGGTACATGCACATGTACATAAGAGTGGAGGAAGAACCAAACAAACAATGGTTGTATTGTGTGAAAGATGATATGGCTAGAAAGAGTATTAATACTGAGATAGCCAGAAATTCTCCCTCTCACAGAGAGTCGGCCTGTGTCCCAGCAGTGGGAACATTATAGACTGATTATGCTGCTGCAGAAATTCTTGATAGCAGCCGGGAGTTTGGATTTGTGCCTGGTTGATGCCAATAAGCATGCCTCCAAGTGCATGGGACAATTAAACAACAAAAAACTAAAATATTGCGTCGAAATATTCTTCAGCGTCGCTGTCGACTGGTATTGTACCCAAGAGACTGGCGGCATTGCCACGTTGTATGGCAATGCCTAGCCTCTGGCTAAGTTATAAGCCAGCCCTTGGGTCACGGGAAGTGTCAACCAGCCGTTTGCAATGCTAATGAGCACTCAGACCCCACGGCCCGGATCTTAAATGATAGGTAATACGGGCTGGTGTCCGCAACTCCACGTCTATGCGCGTATTTTGCGTACGGGTGGGAAAATCGATTATTCGATCTTAAATTATATAAAGACCTTTTGATAATACACTATTGTTAGGACAGAAGTGAAATCACAATTAAATAACAGAATTATTTAATAATCTAATAACTAATCACATGAATTATGAAAAGAGTTATCAACCATAGTAAAATTACAATCATCATCATCATCATCATCATCAGCCTATAATGTTCCCACTGCTGGGACACAGGCCTCCTCTCTGTGAGAGGGAGTGGGCCGTAATCCACCACGCGGGCCCAGTGCGGGTTGGTAGATGTCACATGTCTTTGAATTTTTGGTTCTAGGACATGCCGGTTTCCTCACGATGTTTTCCTTCACCGTTTTGAGAGCAGTGGTGATGAAATAATTTTACACAAAGTAAAGCGCCTGTCTGGGTTCGAACCTACGACCTACAACTCGTAAGTCGCGGCCGATACCACTGGGCCACCACTGCTCTCAAATTACAATCAGAGGAACACAATCATCACTAAACAAATATTAAAGAAATAACGAGATACCAGATTACACCGAACGGCTGACAGATAGTGCTTCTACAAGCAACGCTGTCAAAAAGCATAGACCACCAAACAAGAACCAGAGAGCCTGACTCGCCGCCTGTGGCAGCCTCCTTTCAGTGACCGCGTCCTCCGCGCTGCTGGGCCGGGTAGTAGTATCCAACACTATCATAATTTACTCGTCATTGACAGATTTACCAAAAACCAAATAAGTAAAAATTAGATACAATCATTATCAATATCGTCATTCTCTTGTCGTTATCCCAATTGTTGTCAATATTAATATCTGATCTATACTTATATAACTAGCTTCTGCCCGCGACTTCGTCCGTGTGAAATCTTCCTCCCCCAACCCCGTTGCATCGCATCGCCTGCCCGCGCTACTACTTCGTTTCCGTTTAGCGTTCTTTCGGACTTTTTTATTTTTTTTCTCGGCTTCTAAGGGGCCGTCTCCACGAGCGAGAGAATCGCAGCGATAGTCTCGCCGTGCCATCTTCGCCGTGATGATATCGCCGTGTGGAGACACGTTCTAAGAGAGTGTATAGAAATATGTGGCACGACGATAATATCGCCGCGATTCTCTCGCTCGTGGAGACGGCCCCTAAGGGTCTTAGCGTGATGTTAAATAGCCTTCCTCAAGAATTGGGTGATCAAGTGCAAACATATTTTTTCAAGCGCGTTCAAACAAAATCTTCAGCTTTATTATTAGTTTAAATATGAGTTTATTTGCTTTTTTTTTTAAATACGCTAAACTCTGGAAATTCCTCTGGGTTTGATAAATTGTTTATGCTGTTGATAGCCCAATTTTTGAGGAAGGTACTAGACTATTTAACGTTACGCAACGATCCTTAGGAACCGAGCAAAAACAAAAAAAAGTCTGAATGAATCCTAAGTAATAACGCGGACCGACTGATGCGATGCGACGCGGAAGTAATAACGCGGACCGACTGATGCGATGCGGCGCGGAAGTAATAATGTGGACCGACGGATGCGATGCGACGCGGAGCATTAGAGCCGAGGGAGTCTTGTAAAAATGTGGCTGTTATTTTAGCATTTTCATTTTATTTTATGCAAGTAATTTTTGACGTGATAACGTCTTATAAATCGATGAATGCCGGCTGCACGCACGAAAAAGCATGACTCATTGTCACGTTCCGCCTGAACCGAGCGTGCAAGCGAGAGCGAGGAACAAGCGATAGAGAGACACGATCGGCCCGCGGCCTAAGCGTTCGGGTTATGACGTAAAATTATCGCCCGTAAACTGACTTTACAGACAACCAATTTTTTTGTATATAGTGTATCTTTTCTTCTAACTTCTAAGCGAACAAATTCGCGTGCAGAATTATCAAATCAAGATTTCAGTAGTTTGATAAATGTGATAACTGTAGGCGGTTGTCCACCTGTTTTTTTATTATTATTTCAGTAATGTGATAACAGTCACACGATGTACTGGATTATATTAAAAACTTTAAAAAATCAGGCTTTTGAATAATTTAGACTGTACTACGGAGAGTGTGCGCAGGAGCTCCACGACCTGATCCCACCATCGCCCTTTTACCACCGGACAACCAGACGTACTGCAGCGTACCATCCGCACTTGGTTGATATCCCGATGAGTCGTACTCGGCGCTTCTCCTCCACTTTTATTATGCGCACAGCCAAAGTGTGGAACTCTCTGCCGGCATCTGTGTTCCCTCCCACATTTAACCCGTCTGCCTTCAAATCAAGAGTGAACAGGCATCTTCTGGGCACGTTCGTTCCATCATAGACCTCATCTATCGCTTTCCATCAGGCGTGTTCGAGGTCAAGAGTGCGCCCATTTAGCAATAAAAAAAATAAAAAAATTTTTTTTTAATAAACAAGCATTTATAGTGCTTTGCTTAAAAATTACATTTGTCTGTAACTGTTTTTCTAAAACTAATAAGTGTTTTTGTATTTTCTAAGTTTTTGTATTGATACTGCTATAATGTGGACAACTTGGTATGTATTTAAAAATATAATATACCTAAGGTGTAAAAAAATTAACCTTAAAAACTTTGAGAGGTGCTTTAGACCATCGAACTCAACAACTTTCACTATGGGACCAACTCCGAAATCACGAAAACAAAATCTGCTGTTTAATACAAAAGTTCAATACCTACTCGACCAAAATGTATGAAACAGCTCATTTTTTTTTCGTGATTTCAGAGTTGGTCCCATAGTGAAAGTTGTTCAGTTCGATGGTCTAAAGCACCTCTCAAAGTTTTTAAGGTTAGTTTTTTTACACCTTATACATAGAATATGCTTTATTTTGAAAACATAATTTCATTAGAAGAAACTTTTTTTACTATTAGATTTAGGGCTGATTTTTCCAACGGCAGATATTTTATCCGCGGAATAGATCAAGGCCATCATTTTGTAATTGTAATTTGAAACAACTCTTTTTTTAGTTTGACGATAGTTAGCGCCATTTTTGACTTATATGCGTGTGTCAAGTTTACGTGAAACAACCCGCCCTAACAGGCTTCATCACGACCTCTGCATCAAAACTGTTATAAATGTAGAAGAAATCGTAGAACGAACAAAAGTGTACCAAGAGAGTGAATCACGAATCATCCAAACATGCTAGCAGTAAACCTGATAAACGCCCAAACAGTTAGAAGACTCAAAATAAAGATTCCTCAAGACCTTATTTGAGAGTCTATAAGAATAAACGGATCAGTTACTGGATGGCTTCCGTATAAAACCGTTGATAATTCCAAACATATTGCTGAATATCTGCAAAATTAACAGACTGCAATAAAAATCAGTAAAAAAAAATATTGTGGTGGGTGGATTTACACCCTGTATGTATGTGCAGTCAACAAAAGAGATAAGTATGCAGGATCGTCGGTTATAGTTGAAGTATAGTTATAAACCGATGGATGTTCTCGAATAAAATTTAATATTATTAATAGAAAACAAACAGGTCATTTATCAAATTAAATTTCAGTCTACAACATCCATCGGTTTGTTACTAAACTTCAACTATATCCGACGATCCTGTATACTTATCTCTTTTGTTGACTGTACGGTCAGCATCAAAAGTTGATTAACACTTCAGTTTTTTTAATCTTAGTTATTGAGCAAAATATTTGTTCAAAATTGCAGCAGAAGAATTTTTTTTAGAATATTTACTCTTGTCTATTATGTGAAAAGCTAAAAATCAGTTTATTGAAAAAAGTTGTTGTCAATTTAATAACATGTAAAAATGATAGTGTTAATCGAATTTTGATGCTGACTGTACATAGTATTTATTTAAAGTAAAAGTGCGCAGTGCTGCACACCCCTACCCTATTTCAAGTTAAACAAATATCAACTTTATTTCAATAATAATTAAGTTCATTTCAGAGTGAATAGCAATATTGACAAAGTTATAAAAATGTTTGAAACTGAACTTTATTGTGTAGGAATTAAAGTTATTTTTCCATTACTTCATATTTGTTTATATTTTTGGCAAATAAATCGCGAGTGCACGGTATAGAGGTATGAGGAACAGGGTGTAAAGTTCACTCATCCTCCATAGAAAAGGGAGGATCCTCCGACCAGACGGGTGTTGTGTCTGGCGGGCAACTGCCTGATGATTCATGTCGGGCTGTTGTATCTATGCTAGTTGCGCGGTAAACTCTGCTTGCGAGATGCAGGATTTGCGTGACGTCAGTATGACGCGTTGTTTCGCATGTGGCGTTGTATAACTGTTGTTGTGTATGATTAACTTATCCATGTGTTTCTGTTACAGGCCGTCCATGTCCCAGGGTACCGTGATCCACAGCCAGCGGTTCCAAGAGAAAGACTTCACAGTCGCTACTCCTGAGGAGTTCGTCAGGAGGTTTCAGGGTACCAAGCCCATTAATAAGGTCAGTGCTGACTGATTTAACAGAAAATTGTATTTTTTTCTTATTACGAGATCATCATTTCGGGGCCGATTATTATTTACTTATAATAACCTTATAATAAACTAGCTGTGCCCGCGGCTTCGTTCGCGTGCATGACGGAAAATGTTTTAATTTTTTTGCGCGGAACCCTAATTCTTTTTCTAAAATCAAAGTAGCCTATGTTACTCCTTATTACATCAGCCATCTGCCAGTGAAAGTCCCGTCAAAATCGGCCCAACCATTTCAGAGATTAGCCGGAAGAAACAGACAGACAGACAAATATTGTAAAAAATGTTATTTTGGTATATAATAATATTTATTTCTCTTAATAAATGCATATACATTATTTCGGTCTAAAAATGGCTTAAGTTAGTGTTCCAGAGTGAAAAACCCTGACTTCTAAACTAGGTTTATGTACCTGTATCTTAGAAGCCAGTGTCCCTTCAAAGTGATGTGCATATAGAAAATAGGACACATATTATTCTCATAAAAATCATTAAAAAAAAACTATCAGGGCTATCTAAAAAAAATAAATTGACAGCCCTGATAGTTTTTTTTTTAATGATTTTCTTCTTTGAGCACTATGCCAAATGATTGAAAACAACAAAAATTGGTCATAACTACTCGTATTTAATCGTAAAAAATTCACCGACATTCTCAGGGTTAAAAAGTTTGGAAATGACCTTGCCCACGCCCCTATTCGATTTGATCCTTACTTCCAGGGACACCCTGTATTTGTGATTGTATTTCAAGTTACATGTCCCTGTTATGAGAGCAATGGTGGCCCAGTGGACGCGGCCGTGACTTACGAGTTGGACGTCATGAGTTCGAACTCAGGCAGGCAATTTGTGTAAATTATTTCATCACCACTACACTGCTCTCAAAAACGGTGAAGGAAAACATCGTGATGAAACCGGCATGTCCTAGAACCCGAAAACAAAAAACATTGGCACTCCGGGAGTGCCGACAGAAGTGAAAACAAAACACAAACAGAATACTTTGCCATCACTCACTGACAAATCGGATATACATTAAAAACCGAGTACATCCCGAGGACAGCCAAACACATCCGAAGCGGTGTCGATTACGGTAACAGTGGCGCGAATTCAATGGTTTTTTTTCCCATCTCAAAAAATGCGCAACGTGTCTAAAGAAGGTTTCTCATCAAAAACAATGTTCTTTTGCTAACAGGTCCTGATCGCGAACAACGGTATCGGAGCAGTAAAATGCATGCGTTCAGTGAGAAGATGGTCGTACGAGATGTTCAAGAACGAACGGGCTGTGCGCTTCGTCGTTATGGTGAGTTAATTAGATACAGAAACAATTTACTTTGTTTGAAAGCGAACCCTTTTTTTTTTTTTTTATGCCTTCAGGAAATAACAGTAAACCCCCGTTCCAAAAGCAACAAGTAGTATTTAAAGTTAATTAATCTCATTAAAAATGTAGAGGGGCCCGTGGCTACGCTTGCCGCGGTTGGTCTGTGGATGGGTGACCATCTTTACATACCGAGACTCCTCCGTGCCTCGGAAAGCACGTTAAGCCGTTGGTCCCGGCTGGCATTCGTGGATCTTTGACAGTCGTTACGGGTAGTCAGAAGCCCGAAAGTCTGACAACCAGTCTTACCAAGGGGTATTGTATTACCTTAGTAACTGGATTGTGGAGGTCAGATAGGCAGTCGCTCCATGTAAATTACTGGCGTTCAGTATCCGGTTAGACTGGAAGCCGACCCGAACATAGTTGGGAAAAGGCTATATGCAGATGATGAATTACTTTAAAAACGTGTTTTCCTGAGAAAACAGTTGGAACTATGAACTTCAATATCTCCATAACCAGAAGGTTCCCAGCTATAGTCTGTTCGCGGGCCAGCGGACGGAGAGTCATTTGTAGCTCACCGTCCGATCAGGACCAGGCCCGTGCCGGACGTGTTGGACGTGTGGACGGTATGTGTTCACGCTCGCCTCAAAGAGATGTCAGCATAAAGGAAGGGGCCTGTTAGGGCTGAAACCTGCCGGGGGTGCGGGATTGTCCGAAAGGGTTACCGCTACCCCGGAAAATAAAGGACTAAGGAAGGAACACGGGTGGGTTTTAGTCAGTAAGAGTCTGACACTCCCCTCCGCTCCACCTAGAGCGCGAGGGGTCATTTGATGATTTCCCATCCACAAAAAATAGGTATGGTCTTTTACAAAAAAATAATCACAATAATGTGGAGTATAAGTGACTCCCGGCAACATTAAGCGTCTTTTAACACCCGTTATGTCATCTTTCAACATAATCTTTCCCCCCAGGTGACGCCAGAAGATCTGAAAGCCAACGCGGAGTACATCAAAATGGCTGACCACTACGTGCCTGTGCCCGGCGGCTCGAACAACAATAATTATGCCAACGTGGAGCTGATTGTTGACATCGCTATCAGGACTCAAGTGCAGGTGAGAATATTGTTTAAGCCAAGAAGCCAAGCACTAATTGCATAACACACTTCCAACTGCATCATCATTTCAGCCGAAAGACGTCCACTGCTGGACATAGGCCTCCCCCAAGCACCTCCACTTCGACCGGTTTTGTGCTTTTCGCATCCAAGGGGTTCCTGCGGCCTTCACAAAGTCGTCGGTTCACCTTGTGGAAGGCCTTCCAACGCTACGTCTACGGTTTGGGGTCGCCACTCCAGAATCTTTCGGCCGCATCGGCCATCTATTCTGCGAGCAATGTGCCCTGCTCACTGCCACTAAGTTTGGCAATTTTTCGGGCTATGTCGGTTACCTTGGTTCTCCTGCGGATCTTTTCATTTCTGATTCGATCACGCAGGGAAAGTCCAAGCATAGCCCTCTCCATTGCCCTTTGGGTGACTTTTAGTCTTCTAATAAGGCCCATTGTGAGCGACCACGTTTCAGTGCCATAGTTCATCACTGGCAATACGCACTGGTCAAAGACTTTCGTCTTGAGACACTGCGGTATGTGGGACGAGAAGATATTGCGTAGCTTCCCGAACGCTACCCAGTCGAGTCGGATTCGACGATTCACCTCTTTCTCGAAGTTGAACCTACCTAACTGGATAGTTTGTCCTAGGTAAACAAACTCGTCCATGACTTAGGGCGAGGCCACAACAATGCGTTGCGGCGTCGCGTGTCGTAAAAATCTACGACTCTCGAAATCGAAATCTATTGCTGTGCGACGTCGTTTTTGCGATACGACGTCGCAACGCAGTGTTGTGGCTTCGCCCTTAGAGTACAGCGTCTCCGATCTTCATGACATGAAAATAAAAAAAAATATAAAAAGAAAACCACCGAAAGGAGGCCTGTGTCCCAGCAGTGGGAACATTATAGGCTAACTATGATGATGATGAAGTACAGTTTACCACTTACATTTGAAGACTTCCCTAACCTAACCACAATTCCTCTCTCCCCAGGCCGTGTGGGCAGGCTGGGGTCACGCCTCGGAGAACCCGAAGCTGCCGGAGCTGCTGCACCGCGCCGGAGTCGTGTTCATAGGGCCCCCAGAGAAGGCTATGTGGGCGCTCGGTGACAAAATCGCTTCCTCAATCGTCGCCCAGACCGCTGACATTCCTACGCTGCCTTGGAGTGGTAGTGGTAAGTCCATTTGCTATTTATTTATTAGAAGAAAAAGTAAAACTACGGGGATCTTGGGAAATTTAAGAGGCTATAAAAAAACTTATGGTGTTCTAAGAAAATTTACAAGGCTCTAAGGAAATCTACTAGGGTCTAAGTAATCTATGTGGGTCTAATAAAATCTACGAGGCTCTACCAAACTTAAACTGGCTCTTGGGAAAGGACTCTAAAAGTCTTGGACTCTCCAAAAGACTGTTGGACTCCAAAACATTGTTGGAATCTCCGAAAGACTGATGGACTTTCCAAAAGACTGTTGGGCTCTCCAAAATACTCTTGGACTCTCCAAAAGACTGTTGGACTCTCCAAAAGTCTGCTGGACTCTCCGAAAGACTGTTGGACTTTCCTAAACATTGTTAGACTCTCCGAAAGACGATTGGACTCTGCAAAACACTGTTGGACTCTCCAAAAAACCCTATAAGCAGGTGTCGAAGGAAGATTTACATTAGAAAGAATATTTTATCTATCTAAGAAGCAATTATCATATAAAATATTAACTTTTATTTTGTATTACAGGTCTGAAAGCCGAGTACAACAGCAAGAAGATCAAGATATCTTCGGAGCTATTCGCTAAAGGCTGCGTTACTACCCCCGAACAGGGTCTGCAAGCCGCACAGAAAATTGGTAAGATTTCTTCTTAAATAATTCTTTAATCACACTAATATTATAAAGGCGAAAGTTTGTGAGTGTGTGTGTGTGTGTGTGTGTGTGTGCGTGTGTGTGTGTGCGTGTTTATATGTTTGTTACTTCTTCACGCTCAAACGGCTGGACCGATTTAGATGAAATTTGGTATAGAGATAGCTTGAGTCCCGGGAAAGGACATAGGATACTTTTTATCCCGATATTCCCACGGGATCGACATTTAAGCGGGTGAAACCGCGGGGCGCAGCTAGTATATCATAATTATCCTTGTTCCCGCTGCTGGGATACAGGCCTCCTCTCTTTTAATCTGCGTTCGCGATTTATTTGCCAAAAATGTAAACAAATATGAATTAATGTAAAAATAACTTTAAGTCCTACACAATAAAGTTCAGTTTACGCTACAACTTTAAGCATTTTAACTTTTTTAATAGTGCAAGTCACTGTGAAATCAACTTAATCGTCATTGAAATAAAGTTGATATTTGTTTATCTTGAAATAGGGTGGGGCTGCGCAACACTACGCACTTTTACTATATCCTATGTGTTGTTCCTGGTTATAAATTATCGCTGTGCCAAATTTCATCTAAATCCGTTAAGTAGTTTTTGCATGAGAGTAACAAACATCCATTTACCCATCCTCACAAACATTTGCGTTTATAATATTAGTAGGATAGTATGGGTGATGCTATGATGTGATCAGTGTGTCGTAACCTGGCTTTCTTTTTTCAGGTTTCCCGGTGATGATCAAAGCCTCAGAAGGTGGCGGCGGTAAGGGTATCAGGAAAGTGGAAAATCCTGACGAGTTTAACAGCGCCTTCAGACAGGTTAGTATAACTATACTTCTAATATTTCAGTCAAAACAACTATACTCCATTTGTAATAAGATTAGACATTTAAATAAACCTTTTTTACAGTCGGTTCAACCGATTTTGACTTCTATACCATAGGTATAAGGATGGCATAAAAAGCAAAAAGTGGTTACAATACCAACGGTTTCCTGCAGCTGCCTTTTGTCATGCCAGCAACGCAATAGAATTCAAAATCGGTTGAACGGACTGTAAAAAGGCTTATTTAAATGTCTAATCTTATTTCAAATGGAGTATAGATGTCATATAATTAGGGTTTCACAACAGATTTTTGTAAAACGGACTTTAAGCTGTGGGGCATAAAGTCTGTTTTTCAATATTCTATCGTGAGGCAAGACTGCTGTGTGCCGTTCAGGCCGGTGTTTTTGGTAACCGGTACCGTTTTCCTGCCTTGGTGTTATACCGGTATCAGAGTAGTACCTGTACTATTGGTACCGGTACCAGAGTAGTACCTTTACTATTGGTACCGGTACCAGAGTAGTAACTGTACTATTGGTACCGGTAAGTCACAAAAAAGCCTGACTTAAGTGCGGGCTTATGTCACACAATGCTATATATTTTTTTAATATTAAGCCTGCTATGTTAATTTCTCTAGGTGCAAGCTGAGGTGCCCGGATCTCCTATATTCGTGATGAAGCTGGCTAAGTCCGCCCGGCATTTGGAAGTGCAACTTATTGCTGATCAGTACGGTGAGTTTCAACTATTTCATAATGTGTAAGCTCACTTTTCTCAGGATATACACTTTTTCGCGTGACTAAGTACTTTGAGAGCAAATCTAGTGATTTAAATCTTTGGGCAAGAGACATACATAATCAGCCTATAATGTTCTGGGACACGCAGGGTTTGATTTAATACTGACGGGGTCCGCTAGGGCCGATGCCTGCCAGTGTCGCGGGCTGTTCGAAAGAGTTACCGTGGCTCCGTGGCCCCTGGCACAGGCAACTGAAGGAACACGGGTGGGTTTTAGTCAGTAAAAGCCCGCCCACACCCACCCGCTCCGCCCAGAGCGGGAGGAGTTATTTGATAATTTCCCAACCAAAAAAAAGTGTTTGGACTTAATGTCAAATGCTGTTGTAAATGAGAGATTTTCAAGACAGCTGTTATAATATGACGGAAGCACTTTCCTAAGAAACCAAAGCGACGATAATTATGTGTATCGTTATAACGTTACGTTAAAACAAATTCACCATGTCGTTTTGTTACATTTCATGTTGCTTCTTCATAATAAATAATAGGATCCAGCTTATGTCATCATCTGCCTAGCCTTTTCCCAACTATGTTGGGGTCGGCTTCCAGTCTAACCGGATGCAGCTGAATACCAGTAATTTACATGGAGCGACTGTCTATCTGACATCCACAACCCAATTACTGGGTAATACGAAACCCCTTGGTAAGACTGGTCGTCAGACTTTCGGGCTTCTGACGACCCGTAAGGACTGTCAAAGATCCACGAATGACAGCCGTGACCAACAGCTTAACGTGCTTTCCGAGGCACGGAGGGGTCTCGGTATGTAAAGATGGCCACCCATCCACGGACCAACCGCGGCAAGCGTAGCTTAACCTGATTGATCGGCCCGTGCGGCTGATATTTCTTAGCCACAAGCCCCTCCAGCCCAGCTCAGCTCCAGGTTATGTATGGATGTATAATCCAGCACTCCAAAATAAATGTTACAATTATTTATAAACCGTAACCATTTCTATTACAGGTAACGCGATCTCCCTCTTCGGTCGTGATTGTTCCATTCAGCGTCGTCATCAGAAGATCATTGAAGAGGCGCCCGCGGCCATTGCCAAGCCAGAAGTGTTCATCGAGATGGAGAAGGTATGACGTCATCACCTGCCTAGCCGTTACCCAACTAAGGGCGAATTTCAACAATGAGTAAACACGATCAGAAGACCAATTCTCGTAATTAAAATTGTTCAAAATCTAGTCGCAATCTCACCTCGGTAACAGTAGTCAAATACTGATCATAAATGTATGAACATGCGAACTCCGCGTCATGCGAACTGACGTCACGCAAAATCCTGCATCGCGCAAGCAGAGTTTACCGTGCAACTAGCAAAGATACAACAGCCCAACATGAATCATCGGGCAGTTGCCCGCCAAACACAACACCCGTCTGGTCGGAGGATTCTCCCTTTTCTATAGAGTATGAGTGAACTTCTATAGCAGATTGAGACTGAGATTAAGATTAGGACATTTCAACCGCGTTGAAGAGCTGTCAGTGACAAATATTTCATCAACAATGATGACCGCTTTCGGTTTCATTGGTGAAATTCGCCCTAAGTCGGGGGCGGCTACCAGTCTACACTACCAAGCTACCAAGAAGCAGGTGAATACCAGTATTTTACATGAAACGACTGCCTAACTGAGGAGTAATTCTTATATTTTTAAGAACGTTCACATTTTCAGTCAAAATCTTAAAAAAAAAATCGGGTTGTGGCTGAGATGAGATTGCGATTTGATTTTGAACATTTTTAATTACGGGAATTAGCTATCTGACCTCCACAACCCAGTTACTGTGTAACACGATACCTTTTAGTAAGACTTGTCGTCTGCCTTTCCAGCTTCTGACTGTCAAAAAACACTTATTCGTGACTTCCAAGATCATCATACAAAACCTTTGCTTCGCTACTCTGTCAAATATCTTCATTATCTATATTAATTTTATATTTCAGGCTGCAGTGCGTCTAGCAAAAATGGTGGGATACGTAAGCGCCGGTACAGTGGAGTACCTATACGAGCCGGCGACAGGCGCTTATTACTTCCTGGAGCTGAACCCTCGTCTGCAAGTGGAGCATCCTTGTACTGAGATGGTGGCCGATGTCAATCTACCCGCCGCGCAGCTGCAGGTTTGTAGACCAAAATACACAAATAGACTAAGTAGACTAAAAGACCAACTAGAGCAATCGGCCAAGTAGACCAAAAGACCAACCAGAGCAATAGACCGAGTAGATCAAAATATCAACTACAGTAATAGACCAAGTAGATCAAAATACCAACCAGAGCAATAGACCAATAGACCTACTACTGCAATAGACCAAAAGACCAACCAGAGCAATAGACCAAGTAGACCTAAAGACCAACCAGAGCAATAGTCCAAGTAGAACTAAAGACCAACCAGAGCAATAGCCCAAGTAGAACTAAAGACCAACCAGAGCAATAGACCAAGTAGATCTAAAGACTAATATATAGAGAAGACTGAGTAGACCTACAGACCAAGTATACCAATAGACCAAGCAGACCAAATAGCTGGTTATGACAGGATTGTTATGTAAATGATGGTCAAAAATGTGTAACTGGCATAATGTGAATAGTTGTTTTTTTTTATGCGTCATGTTTGCCGCATATGAACATATTTTCTTTCTTTCTGTGCAGATTCCATAACCTATATTACTTTTATTTATTCCAGATCGCCATGGGTCTGCCCCTCTACCACGTGAAAGACATCCGTCTGCTGTACGGCGAGTCGCCGTGGGGACTCTCTCAGATAGAGTTCGACGAGCCGAAGCAGCGCCCCTCGCCCTGGGGACACGTCATCGCCGCTAGGATCACCTCTGAGAACCCTGATGAAGGTAAGGTCATAGAGAAAGTCATGGATATAGAGCGTGGGTTTCATCAGATACCGGTGTCTTTGTATAACACCGCTAAAATACGGCTATCTATAAAAATTGTGTTTTTAGCACCGTAATATCAATTAACGAGCGTCATTTTCATGACAGCTCAATACTCAATACTTTATTTACATTCCACAATGTGTACTTAGGTGGTAAGTTCATAAAAGAAAGAAATATTGTTCATTATGGACCCTGTCGGGCACAGCGAAAAGTGAAAAACATAAATTTATGTAGCTGTCATTTAGCTGCCGCTTGACAGCTGTCAAGATTATGTTCTAGTTACGTTGATTCTTATTGGTATTCTGTCAAGAAACCTATTGGTAGTTTTGTAGTATGCTATGGTTGTAGAAAAACTTGGTCGCCATACCTCCTATAAAATCCAAAATTATATTTTATTTTTACTGACTTGCATGCTCCAGTGACCCAGTCTATGATTTTAAGTATTGTCTTTGATGGTTCAAACGAATGAGTCTGAGTTCCAAAAGACCAAGAATAACATAAAAAAAAACCAAGCAACGCAATGTTATCTTGTTACATTAAAAAATATAATATTTCCTATGCAATTTACCATCACTTTTCCTCTCACCAGGTTTCAAGCCATCGTCCGGTACAGTTCAGGAGCTCAACTTCCGTTCTTCAAAGAACGTGTGGGGTTATTTCAGCGTGGCGGCGTCCGGTGGGTTGCACGAGTTCGCAGACTCGCAGTTCGGGCATTGTTTCTCTTGGGGAGAGACCAGGGAGCAGGCTAGAGAGTGAGTTGACGCGTTAGTTTTAGAAAGAATCATTGGTTTTATATGATTAGTAGCTGCGCCCCGCGGTTTCACGCGCGTAAGTTTCGATTCCAAAAAAAAACTGGAGAGGGCCACCCTTATCATCTAGGGGTATAAAAATAACCTACGACCCATTCTCAGACCTACCAAAAATACACAAAAAATTTCATAAAAATCGGTGAAGCCGTTTCGGAGGAGTTCGATAACAAACACTGGGACACGAGATTTTTATAAAACGGACATGAGGGGTGTTCTCAGGTATTTCCGGTAGGATTTTTTTATAGCACCTTGTCATGTCCGTTTTAACTAGCACTAGGCGACACCTATATCAATGCGTAAATAAAATCGCGCTATTGGATTTTTAACCCGTCTCAGCGCCGAAAGTTGAAAATCCATCAGTGCGCTTAAGGGTGTTCTCAGGTATTTCCAGTAGGATTTTTTTTTATAGCACCTTGTTCAGATTTGTCTCTGGAAATTGGTTCGCCCTCTTAAACATGGGTTTTAAGGTAAAGAGGATGTCAATTAAAAAAAATCTTGCTATTTTTTCGAAGAATTGAGATCCGTTATAGGTGTATACTTTAAAATACTAATTATTCTAATTGTTTCTCAGAAACTTGGTCATAGCTCTGAAAGAGCTGAGCATCCGTGGTGATTTCCGTACAACAGTGGAATACCTGATCACGCTGTTGGAGACAGCTGCCTTCCAGAACAACGATATCGATACCGCCTGGCTGGACGCGCTTATTGCTGAGAGGGTGAGTAGACCAGTAGACCAAGTAGACCTAAAGCCTGAGTATGTCGAGTAGCCCAATAGACTAAGTAGACCAATAGACCGAGTAGACCAATAATTCAATAGGACTAGTAGACCAATAGACTGAGTAGACCAGCTATGCAATTCTCGTAATTTAAAACGTTCAAAATCTAGTCGCAGTCTCATCTCAGCAATAAACAAATGTCAAAAACTTGTCAAAATATAGGGAAATTAGTGGAATTTTTGACAGATTGAGACTGAGATCAGACTGGTCTGGACTAGACTGGTGAACGTTCTTAAAATTACGAGAATTGCCCCTCAGGTATACAGGGTGTCCCTGGAAGTATGGATCAAATCGAATAGGGGCGTGGGCAAGGTCATTTCCAAACTTTTTAACCCTGAGAATGTCGGTGAATTTTTTTACGGTTCAAAAGTTATGACCGATTTTTTTTTTTCAATCACTTCGCTTAGTGCTCAAAGACAAATAATCAAAAAAATACTATCAGGGCTATCTAAAAAAAAAATAAATTGATAGCCCTGATTTCACGAATTCGATTTTTCTCCTCTTTTTTTTAGTATTTTGTTTTTTTTCCTGGTAAAACGTTTAGAAATGACCTTGCCCACGTCCTTATTCAATTTGATCCATACTTCCAGGGACACCCTGTATAGAGATTCCTAAGACACTTTGGAGTACTCCTTCCAGAACAACGATATCCATACCGTCTGGTCGGACGCGCTTATTGCTGAGAGGATTAGTAGACCAGTAGACCTAAAGACTTGAGTATATCGAGTTGCCCAATAGACTAAGTAGACCGAGAAAACCAATAGTAAATAATTTATCTAATTGAATTATGGTTATATTCAAATTGAGCAAAATAGTATGCAACTTTTTGGCATCATCATAAGACATTTTTGCAACCATATTCTAATATGATTTTTGTAATGTTACATTTTTAATAAGGTCGTGTTTACTTTTTCATACGGAAAAGTTTGCCGTGTCAACAAAATCTTCAGATTGCATGTAAACTTTTACTATGGGACCAAACCTGAAATTGTGAAAAAAATCAGCTCTTCCCTACATTTTGATGAGTTATATGAACATAAATGGAAGGAACAGCTGATTTTTTTTTTCGCGATTTTAGTCTTAGTCACATAGTAAAAGTTGTTCATAATGATGATTACAATGACCCTTTAAAAGGATGTGCCCATGAATTCAATTTTACCCTGTAGATAAACATTGGCGGTCTTAGGGTCTCACCACATTTATCGACGCGGAATCGGCTAACGCCGGTCAAAAAAGCCTTTATGCCTAATAAGGGTGTTACTAATACCATTCGCATCGGCTTGGCTCGGACGACGCGGCGCGACGCCGATCGACGGCGAAACGAGCCGTTTGCCTATTAGCTCGGCGATAAGTCGAGTACGAGTAGTTTGGTGATACGCACTCGGCTTAAGCCGATTCCGCGTCGATAAATGTGGGGACACCCTTACGCGACGTCATTATAATCTATTATAATTAATACGATGTCCTGTTTTTTTACCATCAGATGCAATCAGAAAAGCCAGATATAATGCTGGGTGTGATCTGCGGGTCCATCCTCATAGCTGACGCACACATCACCGCTAACTTCCAGGAGTTCAAGAGTGCGCTCGAGAAGTAAGTCTTCATCGTCATCATATTTTAGTTTCAACCAAATTTTGTTGAATACATTGTGACCACAAATTCGTGAATGTTATGAACCACTGTATGCAGCCAGTACTGATTACTATAATACGAGTGTCTTAAGGCGCAGATATACGATTTGTAATGATTTTAAATTCAACATCACGTCTAATCGACCGGACTGATTTCTTTGAAAAAAATAAATGTTATACTGGACCATTTGCTTCGTAATTTGATATGTGAATATTTGCAATTATATTTTTTTAACATAGTGTAATTAATTTGCAAAGTAATGTCTACCGCGGACATAAAAACGATAATCACGCAAACACTATCGGGTGTATTTTCATAAAACTTTCACCATCTAAAAGACAATTTAATTCCCCGAATTTTAGTATACGGTTTTTATTTGTTTGGTGTTTGAGAGTTTTTGTAAATAGATAATTGCTTCATATTTGCAATAAATTACCACGGTTGTGTCATCGCGCTTCTCTTTCTTTTCTATGCAGTCCGACAGTGACCGCGCTTTAGGTTGTGTAGTCGCCTTAATCATGCATCCTCTTAAGGGGCCGACGGAGCATGCGTAGTTCATACAAACTTAGTACCAAAATAATTTGTAAATTAAACATATTCTTAATGTAGTGTGTATTTATTCCGATTGAATTACAGAATATCTTGGGTCCCATTAAAATAGATGGACAAATTTTAACACAGCGCTCAGTACGTCTAACCTAAGATATCCAAGCAAAAAAAAAAAACACAAAGTGATTTTAGTTTGACCTAAAATAATAAATTGCCGGCACATTAGTGTATTCCGTTAGTTGATTATTTTTCTTGTATCTAATGCGTTTTTCTTATATATTTTTTTACCATCGTCCTTATTTTGTTGGTCTGAATGATTAGTAAAAGTTTGTCCATCTATTTTAATGGGACCTTATATAATATGGAATGTACAATTTTTTATTGTGGTTGTTATTATTTTACGTTCTGCGCTCATTAGATTTTTAGTTCGGTACAGAATGTAATTTATTCTACCTATCCTTAACTCGCAAAAAATTGTCACCAGGGGCCAAATCCAGGGATCCAGTGCCCTCTCAAACTGGGTAGAAGTTGAACTAATCCACACCGGGTCCAAATATAAGGTTTCGGCGACCAAATCGGGCCCGACCTCCTACTTCCTCGCGATGAACGGCAGCTTCAAGGAGATGGAGGTGCACAAGCTCACTGATGGCGGTAAGTTACAAGATAGATAGACAACCATGGTCAACCATGATGACCCATTGTGTGAAATGATAATGGGCCATCATGGACTACTATAGCCCATCATGCTCATAATATTCTTTTTAAACAAAAAAACTAACACAAAAATACGAAAAAAAAAAGAAATTGCATTCACATAAAACGGCAATATAATTATGCTAGTTGCGCGGTAAACTTTGCTTGTGCGATGCAGGATTTTGCGTGACGTCAGTATGATGCGTAGTTCGCATGTGGCGATGTAATCTGCATTCGCGATTTGTTTGCCAAAAATGTAAACAAATATGAGTTTATGGAAAAATAACTTTAAATCCTACACAATAAAGTTCAGATTCCGCTACAACTTCAAAAAATTTTATAACTTTTTCAATAGTGCTAGTCACTCTGAAATCAACTTAATTACTATTGAAATAAAGTTTATATTCGTTTAACTTGAAATAATATTAATTTGATACGTAAGTTTGAATATACGATAGATGTGCCACCACAGTTTCATTCCAAAGAAATATTTCCTTAAAATAAATAACAGTAATAATTGTTATCCACTTTTCCTTCCCCCAGGCATGCTACTCTCAATCGACGGTGCTTCCTTCACTACCTACCTCCGAGATGAAGTGGACAAATACAGGATAGTGATAGGAAACCAGACAGTTGTGTTTGAGAAGGAGAAGGACCCGTCGAAGTTGCGCGCGCCCTCTGCCGGCAAACTGATCAACACTCTCGTGGAAGATGGCGGCCATGTGGACAAGGGACAGCCCTATGCCGAGATTGAGGTTTGTAAATGGCTTTGAAGATCTGTGGCGTACTGTCGCGCCATTTTTTTTTTTTTTTTTTTTCAAAATGGCTGCTCCGCTTCAAACCTGACATGAATGCCCACGGAAAACATTTATGGGACCAAACTCCGTAAACCGTCACATTTCCGAGATATTAACGATCAAAGTTGATATGGATGCCACATGATCAAACTATGAACATTCATCATCATCATATCAGCCGAAAGACGTCCACTGCTGGACATAGGCCTCACCCAAGCACCTCCACTCCGACCGGTTCTGTGCATCTAGCATCCAACGAGTTCCTGCGGCCTTCGCAAGGTCGTCTTGGGGAAGGCGTTTGTCCAGCAGTGGACGTCTTTCGTCTGTAATGATGATGATGAATTGGATCCGGAAATACCGGAATTGCTATCCGGGAAAATGGCTTTTCCATTTTATTCTTTCTGTGGGCATTTATGATACAAGCACCACAAATCAATCTACCTACTCCGATCACTGCCATTTACACATTCGTTATGATCACCTTCTCAATCACATATTTTTGTCTAAACACCAGGTAATGAAGATGGTGATGACCCTAGCGGCTCCCGAGTCGGGCAAGGTGACCTGGATTTTAAGATCCGGTGCTGTGCTAGACTGCGGCGCTATGATTGGCACGCTCGGTAAGTTTTATACGCATGAATTTAACATTATTCATCATCTGCCTAGCCTTTTCCCAACTCCGTTGGGGTCGGCTTCCAGTCTAACCGGATGCAGCTGGGTACCAGTATTTTACGTGGAGCGACTGCCTATCTGACCTCCACAACCCACTGGGTAATACGAAACCCCTTGGTAAGACTGGTTGTCAGACTTTCGGGCTTCTGACGACCCGTAACGACTGTCAAAGATCCACGAATGGCAGCCGGGACCAACAGCTTAACGAGCTTTCCGAGTCACGGAGGGGTCTTGGTATGTAAAGATGGCCACCCATCCACGGACCAACCGCGGCAAGCGAGGCTTAACCTGATCGATCGACCCGTGCGGCTGTAAGTACAGACAGCGTCAGAGAAAAGGAACCCCCTTTGGTTACTTACCAAAGGGGACTCATTACCAAAGGGGGTTCCTTTTCTCTGACGCTGTCCGTACTTAGCCACAAGTCCCTCAAAAAAGTCCAAGTCAGAATATAAAACTATTATTATCAATTATTCATAAATGCTGTAATAATTTATAATCTATAGGTCATCAATATAATATTAATAAGAACTATTTATGTATTTTTTTCTAAAGGGCTTTGAAGGTCCTTGGTATAGCTACCTACAATCGCGCCATTTTCAATTTTTTTTTTTCAAAATGGCACCCACAGATGAAACTTATATAAATCGATAGTTGACATCAATGCAAACAGAAAACATTATAAGACCAAAGCCCCGTAAAGTGTCACGTTTTCGAGATATTAACGTTCAAAGTTGATCATATGACAACCATACTTGTCTTGTTGAAGTTGCTTACATCTTGTTGTTTGAAATAATCATTCTGAAAGTTTAAAGTAACCAAACATATATAAGCTGCATTCGCGATTTGTTTGCCAAAAATGTAAACAAATATGAGTTTATGGAAAAAATAACTTTAAATCCTACACAATAAAGTTTAGTTTACGCTTCAACTTAAACATTTTTTTATAAACTTTTTCAATAGTCCTAATCACCCTGAAATCAACTTAATTTCTATTATAATAAAGTTGATATTTGCTTAACTATTCATTTGAAACATAAGTTTCAATAGACTTTAGTAGGTTTTGGCTTACTATACGTAGTTGATAATAATATGTAGATTGGGTTAAAAATAAAACGTCATCCGATCTTGAATATACCGCAAGAAGTGAAAAGCGCTTGTATAATAAATAGAACATAGTAATAACACAATAATATTTTCCTCTTCTAGAACTCGACGACCCATCTTTAGTGACAACGGCAACACCGTACAAAGGACAATTCCCCATAGAGGATAACCCGAACCTTTCGGAGAAACTGAACCATTCCCACCTGAAGCTGAGAGACGTGCTCGAGAATACGTTGCAAGGTAAGACCTTCATTGCATGGGGACAAAATGGGCCATCGTGGACCATCATGGCCCATTGTGTGAAGAGGCAATGGGCCATCATGGACCATCATGGCCCATCGTGTGAAGAGGCAATGGGCCATCTTGAAACACCATGGCAGATTTCATTAATAGACAGTGAGCCATCGTGGATTACTACGGTCAAACGTCTTAAGGGACAGTGGGCCTTCGTCATAGACCACTGTAGAAAGAAAGAAGATAAAAGATACGTTTGTTTGCGATAAACATGACCCAGAGATAGAAACGAGTTGGGGGGAAAAACTGCATCACATCCACGCAAAACGGCCTCAAACTATAGCCTTAGATACTATTAGCTGACCCACTACGGGACCAAACCCGAAATCGCGAAAATAAAATCTGGTGTACCCTACATTTTGACGAGTTATCACACTATCACAGTAATATTATAAAGGCGAAAGTTTGTGAGTGTGTGTGTGTGTTTATATGTTTGTTACTTCTTCACGCTCAAACGGCTGGATCAATTTTGATGAAATTTGGTATAGAGATAGCTTGAGTCCCGGAAAAGGACATAGGATACTTTTTATCCCGATATTCCCACGGGATCGACATTTACGCGGGTAAAACCGAGCGCAGCTAGTCAAACTAATATTATAAAGGCGAAAGTTTGTGAGTGTGTGTGTGTGTTTATATGTTTGTTACTTCTTCACGCTCCAACCGCTGAACCGATTTAGATGAAATTTGGTATAGAGATAATTTGAGTCCCGGAAAAGGACATAGGATAGTTTTTATCCCGATATTCCCACGGGATCGACATTTACGCGGGTAAAACCGCGGGGCGCAGCTAGTACGAACATAAATGTAGGGAGAGTTATGGGATATAAAAAAACACGTTGTAGATTTATGGCCTTTTCTCAAACCCTCTATCCTAGTTATCTTAGTACATAAAATAACCTCTCTTTCACCAGGCTACTGCCTCCCGGAGCCGTACAACACACCTCGTCTCCGCGAAGTGGTGGAGAAGTTCATGCAGAGTCTCCGCGACCCTTCGCTACCACTGTTGGAGTTGCAAGAGGTAAGGAACCCACATTTATATTATCTTATACAAAGTGTAAAAAAATTTACCTTAAAAACTTTGAGAGGTGCTTTAGACCATCGAACTGAACAACTTTCACTATGGGACCAACTCCGAAATCACGAAAAAAAAAAAAATGAGCTGTTTCATACATTTTGGCCGAGTAGGTATTGAACTTTTGTATGAAACAGCTGATTTTTTTTTCGTGAGTTTGGAGTTGGTCCCATAGTGAAAGTTGTTCAGTTCGATGGTCTAAAGCACCTCTTAAAGTTTTTAAGGTTAATTTTTTTACACTTTGTATATTAACTCTGTATGTCTGTCTCTTACATTTTTGCGCCAAAGGGACTTATCACACTGGCGATTGGCGAGCGTGATTCCAGTATGGATTCAATATTTTCGAATCTGTCATGTCCAGAGGTCGGAGTAGGTAGATTGATTTTATATACTTGCGTCAAGATATTATAATATGGACATGCCATTTTATCCATAATGTGCGGGAAGTACCGGAAAAAGTTCCGGGATTGGAATTATGGAATAAAATAAAAAACATACAGATAGGCTAACAAAATCGTTTATTATATGAACACCCAATGAGTCATACAGGATACTTGCTTCTGATTGGTCGTTGCGTGCGGTCAATGCGTTGTGAACATAGATGAACATGAGATAAAGAAACAAAAGGCCCTGTCTAAGTTTTGTCTCATACTACTACTGTCAAGCGTCATTTCTAATTCAACAGTAAGGGACAAAATACGGTGTAACTATTCCAAGGTATTTTTGTATAAAATAAAATACTGATTTCTTTCACCATTAGCTAACACTGGCAGCGTAGATTGATATTATTAATACGTTTTTCACCTTAAATCCAAATTCGTGCTAATTTTAAAATTCCGGAACAAATATCACAATAAATATGAAGTTCCGGTATTTTGGAGGCATATCCATATTATCCTCTACGTTTGACGTCAAAGACCTTAAATCAATCTACCTACTCCGACCTCTGGTCATGTCAGACGAACAGTGGGCCAAACTTACGACCCAATGGGTCCCTCTTAATGGCAAACGACATCGTGGCAGGCCCAGACGGAGATGGCGGGATGAGCTGGACTCCTTCAACAAGAACTGGTCCTTAGCAGCTTTGAACAGAGAGAGGTGGAAAGAGAGTAGGGAGGCCTTTGCCCTGCAGTGGGACGTCACAGGCTAATAACAAAATAAAAAATATTTTCGAGATTAATATCAAAAACACAGATATAGATGTACCTAGATAACGCAAGTATCACAAACTGTATGAAAACTAAGCGTGCCACTTTTTGCCTACCTACTATGACGTCACAAGCTCGCGCTACTCGCTCACGCTCACCCAGCCAGCAGTACGCAGGACTGAGCGCGAAAGTGGCGGCGTATGATTTACGATCGTAAACTGGTGCGATTTTTGGCACGCGAAGTAGGTGCTCTTGCGTTATCTAGGTATATCTATATCTGTGATCAAAAATCTTTTCATTTCTTTTCACCAGGTCTTGTCATCAACCTCCGGCCGTATTCCCATCGCAGTAGAGAAGAAGGTTCGCAAACTCATGGCTTTATACGAGAGGAACATCACCAGCGTGCTCGCACAGTTCCCTAGTCAGCAGATCGCCAGCGTTATTGACCAGTAAGTAAATTTTGGTTAAGGTCTAGGCTGAATTTGTGTCTCTTTATCGGCAATAGGCTGTCTAACATTATTGCTGAAATGAACTTAATTGGCGCGGCCAAATAGGTTCTGTTATCGCGGCGCGGACGCATGATCCTATATTTTTATTTTATGTAAGTTTTGAGAGCAGTGGTGGCCCAGTGGTATCGGCCGCGACTTACGAGTTGTAGGTCGTAGGTTCGAACCCAGACAGGCGCTTTACTTTGTGTAAATTATTTCATCACCACTGCTCTCAAAACGGTGAAGGAAAACATCGTGAGGAAACCGGCATGTCCTAGAACCAAAAATTCAAAGACATGTGACATCTACCAACCCGCACTGGGCCCGCGTGGTGGATTACGGCCCACTCCCTCTCACAGAGAGGAGGCCTGTGTCCCAGCAGTGGGAACATTATAGGCTGATGATGATGATGATGATGATGAAGTTTTTTTTTTATTAATTTCGTCCTAATATGTGCCCTGCATGCGGCACTCTTTTTTTCTTTTAAACATGAATCTTAAAATAATTCATGCTTAAAGAAAACTGGCAGAATAGAATGTGTTGTCATAAGGCGCCGTTCAAGTATTACGTAAGCAGATTTTTTGCAATTATTAACTCCCCCCCCCCCCCCTCCGTCAGCTAAAGTAAGCAAAGCTCTTACCCCCGCCCATGCTTGCAGACCCATCCCCCATTTCATCAAAAGTAAGCAAAGCAAATACCCCCCCGCCCCCTGTAGTGCTTACGTAATACTTGAATGGCCCTTAATACGCCACTGCTCATCCTCTTAATAAATACTGGTGTAGTGAACAAATCGATCGTCAAATATACGACCTATGGTCACACTTGCTTATGCCCGAGGCGTTGCCTGTCTGAAGTTCTTAAAACAAAAACGACATTTTTTGGTTGACTACAGCTCGGAGTCTTTCAACAAATACTTATAAATATAGCCTGTTTCCAGGCTACATACCTGTGGAAGATCAGTCGTTTTGGAGATTACCACGACAAACAAACAACAAGATGAACATACTGCTGTAAGCCCTATTCGATGTGTCTCTAATCTTGTGTTTTTGTTACAGCCATGCAGCTTCCTTAGCAAAGAGGGCCGACAGAGATGTCTTCTTCATGAGTACTCAAGCTCTCGTCGTTTTAGTGCAGAGATATAGGTAAGACACTGATCCTAATTTATCTGCACGAACTATGTTGGCGAGTATACACTAGAACGTTTCCATGTAATGTAGCGTTCCTGCGAATGCTCGACGCTACGTTCGACGTAATGCTCACGACGTGTGAGCAATTACCTGCAGTAAGAGCAGTGGTGACCAAGTAGTAACGGCCGCGACTTACGAGTTGTAGGTCGTAGGTTCGAACCCAGACAGGCACTTTACTTTGTGTAAATTATTTCATCACCACTGCTCTCAAAACGGTGAAGGAAAATATCGTGAGGAAACCGGCATGTCCTAGAACCAAAAATTCCCCTCCTGATCAGAAGGTCTAAGTAGCAAAATGTCCAACAGCGCGAAATGTCTAATGAGCAGTAAGTCTAATTAGCAAAATGTCCATGTAGCAAAACGTCCAACTATCAAAATGGTCTGTATAGCAGAACGTCTATTTAGCAAAAAGTCAGATTCTCAAAATGTCTGGATACTCAGGCAGAAAATTCAACACACAAATTGCATCGGGAAGGAAACGGACACGGTATTATAATATGTACATACAGACTCTTTGGTCTATGTACTCGTAGCGTATATCATATCTTTTTAATGGTGACTGACACTTATTGTCATGAATGCTGTTTGATTAGCATTACTCATTCGTTTTTTCTTCCTGTAGGTATTGATTGATTGCTATTCATTACAAATACAATAGTTCTAGCTTCTAAATTATAAAAATGGATGAAGAACAAACATTTACTTTCATTGAAAGTCAAAAGAAGAAGCGTGTGCTGCTGCTGAATGGTCACAGGTACAATTTAAATATCACAAACAAAGAGATTTAAGATAGGTACAATAGAGAGGCTATGCAAAGAAATGTCATACAAAAACTGTGATCCCATGTCTCACTGACGCCATCTAGCATAATATAGCAGAATTTGAGCGGCATAATATAGCAAACATGAATTAAATTTGTCAAAATATATTCAGCTATCGCTCGGTAGGTGGCCAGTGTGGCCAGTGTTGCCAGATCCGATTTTCAATCCATGGATTAAGGTAAATAAAAAAATATCGAAAACTTGTCTCGGAAAACAAAAAATATTTTATTCGCTACTATTCATTGTCCGTGTCACCATCTATGATAGGGTATCAGTTTCAGTGTGTGTTTTTATGTAAGTAGATAATGTACATGTTAAAATAACGGTTTTGAACTGAATGTTACTAAAATTAATCGATTATTTGGTTAAAAATTTCGTTAAAAAGTGGTAACACTTATGCTGTCATTTTACTGCAGCAATAGAAAGGCTACTCAGCAATAGATGGCGTTTATTACAAAATTAGGAAATTTTCTAGATCTATTATGAAAATTATTTGATTCAAATTACTCGGTAAATATAAATAATGCATACGAAAATAAACTGAAGCTAGATCCAGTCGTTCTACCATAACGAGACTTGCAATAACGCAATGAGCAACTCGGTATATTTCTTTTTTAAATATTTTTTTTTCGGTGGACACTATTGCGTCGATGCGACTTGACGCGCAGGCGTACGTCACTAGACTGAGAGACTTGAGACCACTAGGTACAAGGTATCGGATCACGATTTTGTTTGCAATGTCCCGTCTATTGTACATATAAAGTTTTAATGTCTTTGATCACAAATAAGGGAGGGTCAACTCTATGGAGATGCTCCCGGCGCAATGAGTGTAGTGCATCTGTTACAATAAATAAACACGAAAATAAAATAATTCGTCAGTTAAATGAGCATACTTGCAAAGCTAATTTTGATAAAAACAAGACTGACATAGTGATGGACAAATGCAAAAAATTAGTTCGTCAAAAAGCAAAACCTGTCCAGAAAATTTTTGAAAAAGAATTCGCTAATATGGATGAGATTCAACAGGTACCAGATTTTAACTCAAAAAAAGACACACTGTTCAGGGCTGTGAGTAGACAATGCATTAAGACATTGAAAAATAAGATGTATTTCATTGATGGAACATTCAAAGCTACACCAAGCCATTCTACGAGCTGTTATCAGTTCATGTTGATTTGAATAGCTGTGATGATTTAACTTGTGTTATGGGAGTTATATACACGTTACTACCTGACAAGACACAAGAAACCTACGGACGCTTATTTGGCCTCATCAAGCAACATTTTGAAATAGACATGACGGCCATTAAATGCGATTATGAGATAGCGCTTATCAATGGTATTAAAGAAGCTTTTCCAAACGCTCAAATAACGGGCTGCTATTATCATCTTAATAAGGCCGTTTGGAAAAAAGCGTCAACATTGGGTCTTCCTGAAAACAGAGAGTGCAGAAACATTGTCAGAATATGTTCCAATTTACCTCTGCTACCTTCTCCATACATTACGGAATGTTGGACTAGCATTGTTGAAAACGCCACGAAAAGCGAAGAAATGGTGGCTTTTTTAAATTACTTCAAAAGACAATGGCTTCAGTCTCTGGCAGATATAATAAACTGTCCAAGTATTTATAATTTTCGCACAAACAATGCACTCGAAGGGTGGCACAGGCGGCTAAACACGAATATAAAATCAAAGCCAACCCTGCTACTATTCCTCAAAGCTCTTAGAAAAGAAGCGCTTTGGCAAGATCGCAAATACAAGAATATATTATTTGAAGGAAATAAGAGAAGAAAGATCGATATAATGTTTAATGCCAAATACAAACGAGAGCTGCAAAAGCTTGAGGGCCAAAAAGTTAGCCCCTTTGAATTTTTGATCAATCTTGGCTATATCAAAAGGATATTAAGTGAATAAATGCAGGGGAATTTGTGCGCCTAATATCCTAATAATATTTATGAGGCTGTAAGGTTTTTAACCCTGATATTTATTTAACAAATAAATTTACTGTAATTTACAAATGACTTTTACTTTCTATCATGAGTGTACACATTTTAAAAATGACTTTTTGCTAAATAGACGTTCTGCTATACAGACCATTTGATAGTTGGACGTTTTGCTACATGGACATTTTGCTAATTAGACTTACTGCTCATTAGACATTTCGCGCTGTTGGACATTTTGCTACTTAGACCTTCTGATCAGGAGGGAAAAATTCGAAGACATGTGACATCCACTAAAATTATAAAACGGCGAATACTCGATGTTCTGGTACAAATAAATGCTTTAGCCCCTTACTAATAAACGTTAATACGTTTATTAGAGAAATCCGTGTGTAAATATTTATCTGATATTTCTTATAAACACATAAACATGTTACTGTAACAATGTTGTGTAACTTTTCACTGCCATCGAGACAAAATTATTGTAACTTTATTTGATCTTCAGGAATGGAATTCGAGGCAGGATGAAGGCAGCCGTTCATGATCTACTGAAGCAGTACTATCAAGTGGAAAGCCATTTCCAACTAGGTGAGTCCGTAGTTTTTATTAGTAAAACAAGCTGTTACCCGCGACTTCGTCCGCGTGGATTTTTTTGTAGGACCCTATTTTTATTCTAAAATAAAAGTAGCCTAAGTTACTCCTTATTACATCAGCTATCTGCCAGTGAAAGTGCCGTCAAAATCGGTCCAGCCGTTTCAGAGATTAGCCGAAACAAAAATAGGAAAAATGTTATTTTGGTATATGTTCAGTGTACAGTCATGTCTAAAAGTATGTATACATTTGGCAATTTTCAATTGCGTTTTTTTCGTGAAATAACGAATGCAACGTTGAAATACAACACTTAACATAAACCTATGGGTTCGAAAATACTATTTTCGTAATAACATAAAATTTCATTCAGAAATAAAGGAGAAAATCGTCTTTGAATAAAGCCAAGTGTATACATACTTTTAGACGTGACTGTATACATCCATATGCATTTAGTAAAAAGCGGTTATTTTAATATTATAAACAGATAATCCAATTTTATTTATTTGTATGCATAATAGAGGTATAATTGAACCGTCGTCGGTACTATGAATCTCTGCAGCTACACGTTACGCAAGACGACACATGAAGCCATAACTTTCGTACATTCGTTCATTGTACGGAGAGCCAATAAAATAATAAATAATAATAATTGTTTTTATTCGGAACAACATTGGAACCATTTTTGTTAGTACACACCTTAGATACTACAACTTACACACTAGGATTAGTAACAAAAAGAAGAGAAATAAATAAATTAGTGAGTCATGTACTTACGAGGCATTTCATGCGGACAATGATTCCGCATGAGATGCCTCAGCACAGGCGCTCTCGGGTCCTCAGCCACGACTTTCAGGATGCTATTGCTACTCCCTCGAATCCTTCTCACAAGCGATGCTACCTTTTTTCTAATGATCGCATGGAAACCATCTGTGCGCGATTGGGCTAACATCCCCGAGGCACTACAGAAACGAGGGAGTTTCAACATCATCCTGTAAACATTGTTATATTGGACGCGCAAGGCATTTAGCGTCCCCCGTGAACAGCTGAACCACAGACTTCCCGTGTACAGGCCTTGACAGTACGCTTTAAACAATGTGAAGTCCGCTTATTTTAGAAATGTACAGGGTCAAATTAAATTCATCGATATCTAGAAAAATGTAATATCTTGATTTTTTGGCTCTAAAAACTTAGTTCTTGAAGTTTCGGACATTAGTTTTTTTTTTTTATCGCGTTTAGATATTGATACACATCAGAAGGCCAACTGACAACATTTCAAACCTGACACGACCTTAAAACAAAAATACTATTTCTTTATTTTCGTATCCTGAGTTCAAATATATTTTTATTTTATTTTTTATTCCTAAATTTCTGAGAAAAAAAATAAAATCAAAAAACATGCGATGACGTCACATAAATGGCGGAATGAGGTAGTTACCTTTGCGCATTCCAATGTCTTTGATTGAAAACATTACATCAAACAAGACATGTCAATGTCACCTAAGAAGTGTAACTAGAAAACAACTAAAAAACTGATTTGAATTCAACAATATTTTTTCTTATCAACTCGACACGCTGCTTACTGTTAATATTATCAATTTTTGGTTGATATTTCGCCAGTAAAATGGATCCCAATGAAAAATATTCGCCAATGAAGGAACCAAAACAACGACTGAGACAAGTGATCTAACAGTTTTTTTGATGGGTCACAGTAAAGCAAAGGTAATATCGCCATTCTACCGTAAGCATGACGTCATCTGGCGCTTCCGTCTTTTTAGAATACACCGAATTTCAAAGTTGAAATTATGAATGAAAAGTACATAATTTCGAAAAACGAAAAATATGGGTGCCCTAGATTTGAATTTACATTTTTATATCACGTAATAATACATGCAGGTTAAAAATATGAAATGTTGTCAATTCTCGTAATTTAAAACGTTCAAAATCTAGTCACGGTCTCATCTCGGCGACAAACAAACGTCAAAAACTTGTTAAAAGGTAGGGAAATTAGCGGTATTTTTGACAGAGAGACTGAGATTACGAGAATTGACCCTCAGGTATGACAGGTTTTTTTTCATAGTTTATTTTTTGTTTTATCATGTTTAGTTATCGATACTTACCTATCGCGTCTGTGCAGTTTAGCTAGCCGATTTAAAATAACCCAGTAGTATAAGGTAAGAGCTAATTATATTGTATTGTTACACAGGTTCCTACGACAAATGCGTGGTGGCCCTCCGCGAGCGCTACAAGGATGACATGCAGCAAGTGTCCAACATTATATTCTCACACAACCAAGTAGCGAAGAAGAATTTGTTGGTGAGTATCAATTCAATCAATCAAACTCAAACCATTTATTTCAATTAAACCATGTACAGGCACTTTTGAATTGTCAAAATTAAATAGTCGGTCAGTCAGTCAGAAAGTTGAAGCTAGTTGCCCATTCCAAAGCGTAGATCTCTATGGAGAAGAACGGGCAAGAAACTCCATGGACACTCTTTTAAATCAAGATATTACAAAATCCTTTGTAAATTATTCTTGTTGCTTCTATATGTGAGAACAATGTAAAAAAAAAAAACAAATGAAAATACAGTTTAAAATACAAAATTAAAAATAAGACTTGGCAGTTAAGAGATGAACAGTCTCAACTGACGGCGCCCGTTCACGAACATGACGCGTGAATCAGCACCATCCAGCTCAACCATTTTGTAGGGAACCGAATCAATCTACCTAGCCTTTGCTACTACTTCATACCTAGTTTTGTATACAATCAAGTATTTGCTAACTGAACAGACAGTTGTGCTGCTGGGGAGTTTGTTCCGCCACTTCTTCTCCCCAGCGAAAGCACTAGGAAGTGGCGAAGGGCGGGCATTTTGGGGGACTGTCTTATGTAATTTTGACGTTCGAAAGGTGCTGATTCTCAGCCTAGTCGGAATAAATGACTTTTGATTTTTTTGCCCAACTATTTTAGGGTCGGCTTCCAGTCTAACCGGATGCAGCTGAATACCAGTATTTTACGTGGAGCGACTGCCTATCTGACTTCCACAACCCAGTTACTGGGTAGTAGCCGAAAATTTAACAAAAAAGCAGCGTTTCTGTTGCTCCCGTGTGCGCATCATCCAAATCTCTTCGAGATGACAGAGACAAAAAATTGCTAGGCAACTAAGTTTCTCCGTTAACGTGTTTTTTCTTTATTGAAGTGAAACTTCTTTACGCACGCTTGACTTGGGGAGTAAGCTGGCGAACGCGTGACGTAAGCGTTACGAAAAGTGTGATTGGGCGAGGCGAACGGGAGTTGAGTGGGGGATATAAGCAAGAGAAATCAGTGCGCGCGCACATTTTCTTTCTCTCTTTTTTTCTTACCAAACTCATTTTCTTTTTTTTTTTCTCACAGGTAACCCTTCTAATCGACCACTTGTGGTCGAACGAGCCCGGTCTAACGGACGAGTTAGCGACCACGCTCAACGAGCTCACTTCGTTGCACAGAGCCGAACATAGCCGAGTGGCTTTGAGAGCGAGACAGGTGAATATTGCCATCTTTTACTCATCATCATGGGCACTTTCCCTATTTAGGGATCGGCTTGCGGTGTAACAGGATGCAGCTGAATACCAGTATTTTACAAGGAGCGACTGCGTATACAGACTAAAACCGCCTACAATTAAAAAATCTAGAAATAAAACAAAAAAAATAATTTCTCGAAAACTACAAAATATCGTGGAACATACATAGGGGTCCAATCGATAGGTATTAGTGTAACCTGGCCCTGACTACAGACCTTCGCTGGTACAGGTTTCCTGGGACAACCTGTATAAACTCCACAACTCGGGTAACACGATACCCCTTAGTAACAAACTGTCATCACAAATTATTTAAAAAACTCGTGTTTCTAATTGATGTTATTTCAAGTTAAACAAATATCAACTTTATTGTGGTGCATATTAAGTTGATTTCCGAATGGCTAGTATTATTGAACAAATCTTAAAAGAGGTTGAAGTTGTAGCGTAAACTGAACTTTATTGTGTAGGTATTAAAGTTGTTTTTCAAAAAAATCTTATTTGTTTACATATTTGGAAATTAAACTGCGAACGCAGATCAAATCTCACGTCTCTAAAATGACTCAACAGGAAGTACTAAATTCCTAATTTCTCCGCAGGTCCTCATCGCAGCCCACCAACCAGCCTACGAGTTACGTCACAATCAAATGGAATCCATTTTCTTATCAGCAGTCGACATGTACGGACATGACTTCCATCCGGAGAACTTGCAGAAACTGATTCTGTCCGAGACCTCCATCTTCGATATACTGCACGATTTCTTCTATCACACTAATGCTGCGGTAAGTCATAGTAATATAAGTTTTGAAACATAGGTACTTGCAGAAACTTGCACGGAAAATACTTGCACAAATGATCGTTGTTCGCAAACCACCTGCACAATCGATACTTGCACATTGCGCGCAAGCAACTTGCAAGTAATATAAGTACTTGCACATGCGAGTCGATATTTCTATTTGCAGTCGACATTTACAGACACGACTTCTATCCGGAGAACTTGCATAAACTTATCCTGTCTGTAGCCACAATCTTCTATATACCGCACGATTTATGCTATCATACTGACTGATGCCTCATGCTGCGGCAAGTCATAGTAATTATACTTGCATAAATGAAAAATACTTGCAAGAAACGAATATGCTTACACGATTAAACTTTCTCGTAAGAAACTTGCACTTGATATACTTACAGAAAAGATACTTGCATGCAAACTACTTGCTAGGAAAATACTTTAACGTGAGATTCTTCGACACTGATTACGTTTGTATTGTTAAGTTTAAGTTATGAAACTTTAACGCAAGATATAATTTGCTTACAAAAACCTTGGTGACAATCACACCCCGGACACTCCATACAACGCTCGCAAAATAATTACCTACTACTACTACATTAAAAAATGACGTTTGTATACGTATGAATGTGTGCGTGAGGTACTTGTGTTTGCGAACGCTCTTTGTTAAAGAACTGCGACGGTAACCTCAAAGTGCGGGGTGAGTTGCGGTAACTGATGTTAGTGCGGGGAAGGGAGTGGCCTTTCTGTACGTAGTATTTTAAGTATTCTGTGGTGACAATAAAACATATTTTTAGTGAGAAATTGTTTTATTGCGGCAAATAAATAACATTATTATGTAATCCAAGTTTTATTCTCGGTCATTTCTGGTGCGCTGAGTGTTAAATAAAAACTATTACCAAACGCGTGTTACATAATAGTGAAAATATTCATGATCTCAGAAGCGTGAACATCGAGTATGATGACTGCAATATCTGAAACAAATATTAAAAAGTCCGTGACGTACCTACCTATCCGCCATTTTGTTTTTTTTTAAGTGAAAACTTCTTTAGGTGCGCTGGGCATTTTTAAGATGGGAAAAAAGCATTGAATTCGCGCCACTGTTATCGTAACCGACACCGCTTCGGATGTGTTCGGCTGTCCTCCTCAGTATGTACTCGGTTTTTATGCATATCCGATATGTCAGTGAGTGATAGCAAAATATTCTGTTTGTGTTTTGTTTTCACTTCTGTCGGCACTCCCGGAGTGCCACTGTTTTTTTTTTTTTCAAAATGTCTGCCCACCCAACCTGATACCACCCTTGGGCCTTATGCTTCTAATAGTTTTAATACACCTATTGCACATATAGGTTCAATACACATTAATGTAGTGGGGAGCGGCGCGGGTGCGGGAACGCGTACGAACTGCCTGTCCGCAATCGATCGCGGCTTCGTTGTAAGTGTTGTCGTGTCCAGTGTTTGTCAAAATATAATATGGATGAAGGAGACTTATTTTTACTAAAAAAGCTCGAACTAGTTTGAGGACCTCGGTACCCGGCAGGCCACCTGCGCGCTTCCCGCGCCAAGTTGCCCGCGCCGCTCACCGCGCCCGCGTGGCCTCTATGGACGCTCAAATTAAGTTCTTATCTTTGAGTTCACCGCGCCGCGCCCGCCTTTGAAGTCTGGCCAAGCACACACAGCACCACATTCACACCCTGCTGCCATTCCGTCGAGGTAGCCTCACATTACGAGGTTCGACTTATATATTCCTACTTGGGTTCGGAAGCAGTTCAGGGTCTTCGGACCACTTTATCATATTCAAAGAATAGAAAGAAGGAAAATGCATTTACTTGCATTCAATTCGCTTACCGAAGTAAACAGCTCCATGTCAAAAGCCAGCATATTGAACGCGGTGATCACGATCGGCGTCTGTGCGCGCGCCACCATGAACAGTATCATCCCCCTCACTCGCTGGTCGTCCACCTGCTCCCAGCCGCAGCTGTAGAAGCGGTTCGATGTCTCCACCGACTGATAAATGTAGCTTTATTTAGCAAGAACTTCCTATGTGCTAAGAGTACCCTTGCTCTCCTACTAGAATAACCTCCCCGTTATCGCGTACAAATCCCTTGTTCACCACGTCATCACGAATCCCCCGATAAGCCAACTGAAACTGTCCCACAATTAGTAAGAATCCATATTACAACCCAATAAATTTAGAATCCCCCTTCATAGTATGACCCCCACCCATAGTACCATCCCCCTCATAGTATGACCCCCACCCATAGTAACACCCCTCTCATAGTATGGCCCCCACGCCCCCCACCAATAGTAACATCCCCCTCATAGTATGACCCCCACCCATAGTATGACCCCGCACCCATAGTAACATCTCCCTCATAGTATGACCCCCTACTCATAGTAACACCCCCTTCATAGTATGACCCCCACCCATAGTAACACCCCCTCTTAGTATGACCTCCACCCATAGTAACACCCCCATTGTATGACCCCCACCCATAGTAATACCCCCATTGTATAACCCTCATCCATAGTAACACCCCCTCACATTATGAACCCCACCTATAGTAACACCCCATCATTGTATGACCCCCACCCATACTAAATCCCCCCCCGCCTTAGTATGACCCCCACCTATAGTAAACATTCAAATTCGTGCGTACACTAGAGAAGAATGCACACTGGATTACTTACCATGGCTTTCAGTTTGGCTGCATAACGGCACGGCAGATAAATATGTATAACGGCCCCAGTTACGAATATCATGTATCGTAAGTCAAAGCCGTAGCCCTGGAAATTAAATTCATAACGGTGAAAGAAAATATCGTGAGGAAACTTAGACTTCATCATTTCAGCCGAAAGACGTTCACTGCTGGACATAAGCCTCCCCAAGCACCTCCACTTCGACAAGTTCGGTCCTTCTCGCATCCAACGGGTTCCTGCGGCCTTCACAAGGTCGTCGGTCCACCTTGTGGGAGGCCTTCCGTCGCTATGTCTTTCGGTACGCGGTCGCCACTCCAGAACCTTTCGGCCCCATCGACCATCTGTTCTGCGAGCAATGTGCCCTGCCCACTGCCACTTAAGTTTGGCAATTCTTCGGGCTACGTCGGTTCTCCTGCGGATCTCCTCATTTCTGATTCGATCACGCAGGGAAACTCCAAGCAATAGCCCTCTCCATTGCCCTTTTAGTAAGGCCCATTGTAAACGACCAGGCTCAACACTCTGAAATCGCCAACACGTAATGAACATGCGTCTTGATCAATAAGTACTCGTTCCAGCCGGTCGAACAAGAAATTTCACGCGTACGAAGTCGCGGGCAGAAGCTAGTATAAAATAAAAAGAAATAGAATTCATACCTCGGTAATGTGATACAAGCAAGTACATATTTGTATCATAGTGGCTAAGAATATTAAACCCAACCATATGTTGAAAGTATCTTGAATTATGTCTACGTAACTGTAAAAAGAAATAGAATAGAATAATTTATTTGTCAAACATAGGTGATTATATACAAAGGTCTTAAATATTAGGTAGTGCGCTATGTTTTGCCAATATTGACATACAAATGATTAATATTATTAAAAGCTATTCAATCATTACTATTAAATTACAATGACAACTTTATTACAATTCAATTATATAAGTATTTGAGTACATAATTGTTAAATTAACTCATGCATGCAAATGCAATTTTATTACGAATCAATGTCAATTTCATTTCATGTCAAAATTTAATGTCAATGATTCAGTCAAGTCAATAAGAAAACATCACGATTTAAAAGCGGCCTATGGTAAAGGAAAAACTGGAAGCAGTTGTTAATCATAAACCTCCTTTTTGCTTCGCCGTAGTCGGGTAAAAAAAACCGGCCAAGTGCGAGTCGGACTCGCACACGAAGGGTTCCGTACCACCGTACAATATTTAACACTACATACAGTAAAACGGGGCTACTTTGACCAGGCCGATCACAACGCTATGACGCGTTCCCCACACCCCGCGCCTCGTGCAATATTACTCGAGGTCACGCACACTTGCTGTGCACACGTGAAAACCGATTTTGGCGCTCTGTCAAAGTAGCTACAACATCTGTCAAAGTAACCCTGGACGTCAAAGTAGCCCCGTTTTGCGGTATACAGGGTGTCCGGTAATTAATGGATAACCTCTTAAGGGGTTATTGTACTTATTATTATGAACAACTTTTACTACGGAACCAAACATGAAATCGTGAAAAAAATCAGCTGTTCCCTACATTTATGTTCGCATACCTCGACAAAATGTAGGGAACAACTGATTAGTTATAGTGATTAATAAACAAATATGTAAGTAGGTCTTACTTAAACATACGACACTGCTCCTTGATAACCCCAATAACTCTGCCACAAACCTCCTTTTTAGGAGCGACCATGGCTTCCTCCAAAGCCTTGCAGTACAGGTCCATCTTCAGACAGGCGTGGTTGATGGACAACCCAAAGAAGCCATCGTATCCGATGAAGTTAACCACGTAGAGGATTGAGGAGTAAAACATGTATAGGAAAATTATCTGAAATGTTAATTAAATGGTTTATTTGAAGCTATTTGAGGACTCGGGGCTATAAACAAACTAGAAATTATTCTTTTGGTAGATATTGTAAAGGCGGGATAGGAGGAAAACATCGTGAGGAAACCGGCATGTCCTAGATCCAAAAGTTCGAAGACGTGTGACATCTGCTAATCCGCACTGAGCTCGCGTGGTGGATTACGGCCCACTCTCTCTTGTTTTCACCAAAAGAGCTTGAAACTGATTTTTTTCCCATCTAAAATACTAATAACACTTTGCCCGACCTGGTAATCAAATCTAGAAACGCTCAGCAGTCGCGCTTGCGACCACTGTCACTACGCAAAAATACACAATTCTTTCTAAGTTTCATAGATATAGTGCTAATAGTCTTCGAGTAAAATGGCTATGTCACATCCGGACAGACGGACATGAAGAAATTGTAAGGGTTCCGTAATTGCCATTTGGCTGCGGAACCCTAAGGCGGGTATCACATCTCCGCCGCAAAACCATATCAGCGAAACCGCAATAGTCCGCCATGACTTCTCCGAAGTAGACCTATACTGTATTTATTAACCTCCCCTTACTAAAAAACGTATTATGTCAGATGAATAGTTACACACCGATATCTCTCTTTCAGTCGTCAGTAATTTGACATTTGAAAGAAGAAGACAAAGCGTTGTGTAACTATACAGACGTTATACAACGTTTATTATAGTCCGCGCGGAACTAGTTGGCCGCGCCTTAGGTATGTGAGCGGTAAGACGGAGGGGCGGGGGCGCTTGCTGTCATTACTCAGTACGTGTGATGCGAACACTAGGCAACCCGCCGCCTCACCCCCGTCCCCACCTAAGGCGCGGCGAACTAGTTCCGCGCGGAGTATAGTAAGGGGGTAAGTTAAAAGCGACGAAATTTTGCTCCGATGGCTACAATTCAACTGACTCTCATGATGTTCCGCTCCTTGAATCGCGACATAATTTAGTAATGTTTTTTAGTGGAATTCGTTAAGCGTTTCACCAAAATTGTTTTCGCGGCGGGGGTCTGCTAAGGCCTTAAAAATCGCATTAAAGTTGAACCATGCGTTTGGAAGCTACAATGCAAAGACAGATACGGAGAACGACATAGCCGTCAAAATTAGGGGTAAAAAACCTGCCGAGGTCACGGGTTATTCGAAAGAGATACCGTGGCCCCTGGCACAGGCAACTGAAGGAACACGGCTGGGTTTTAGCCATTAAAAGTCTGACACGCCCTCCCGCCCCGCCCAGAGCGGGAGAAGTTATTTGATGATGTTCCACCCAAAAAAAAAGGGGGTAAAAAAGTACCTCAAAATATGGAGACTCAAATCTCGCTTCGGACGGAGCAAACGGCAACTCCAAATCATGTATCATATACTTCTCAGGCTCAGATTTAAACGTGAAATTATAGATAGTCAATACAATAGCGATAACTGGAAATGTCATGACACAGGTAGACACAGTGATGACCCATCCTCTTTCGCTGTATACTTGGCTGTTCTTGATAGAAGCGCGCGCTATATCCTTGTAGGTTTCGGAGAAGTCGTTGAACACGTAGTGGTCACGGTCTATTTCGTCCAGGATCTCTTTGGCTTGGGTTCGCTTGTGGTACATTAGGATCATCTGTAAAGAGAAGTAATATAATATCAGTCGTAAATAACGGACAGTCCCCTGTTCAGGGCTTGCATGGAGGCTGATGAAACCGTTGCGCATGTGCTCTTTGAATGCACAGGCATCATCCAGATTAGATCAGGAACCCTCGGGACACTCACATTATACAGAGATGTTCTCAACAGACCAGGGTGCTTACTCTTAAATTTAATTCCGATAGATCGACATTAGAATTATGACGTTGAGTTCGGTTTAATTAAACTAAATGGTAAAATTGGATGATTGATTTTGGAGCCCGGCCCTAATTTCCACTTAGTTCACCAAAATGGACACCCAATTTTACCTTTTAGTTTAATTAAACCGAACTCAAAAGTACGAAACGTCACAATTCTAATGTCGATCTATCGGAATTAAATTCAAGAGTAAGCACCCAGGAGACTTAATCAGCTTCTGGAGGGAGGTGGGCTGGTTGGAATAACCACTGACGGCCGCCAAGGCTCACGCACAATGGTCCTTTTGAAGGACTAAGTGCGGAAACCAAACCCCATAACACAACAGAACATATCAATCGTAATATTAAAGGTATAGTTAAATTATTTGGCTTTCGCGAATTCGCACAGACGTGAAAATAATTTTTTACCCGACTGCGCGACATGATGTCTCGATGGCGGGACGAGCTTGACTCCTACCGTAGGGAATGGTCGGCACTTGCAAAAGACAGAAGTGTGTGGAAAAGGGAGAGGGAGGCCTTTGCCCTACAGTGGGACAATACAGGCTAGTTAGATTAGATTTGACTGCGACAGTGAGAGCGTCGAGCCCTTTACTCAATACTCAATTCTTTATTGCATTCCACAATGTAGGCTTAGGTGGTAAATATTTGCCAAAAGAAACAATCATGGACCCTGTCGGGCACAGCAAAAGAAAGATATTTGGAGAAGAGGACTTATCATTTACGTAGGCCCTTTAAGCTCTGAGTTGAGCTGCATAATTAAAAAAGAAAGAAAAAGTATTGTGTATGGAACAGATGATATATTTTTCGCAATTAAGATCTTGTCCCATGGAGAAAGTTGTTCAGTTTTATGGTCTGTACCACACACAGATATAGATACACCTAGATAACGCAAGAGCAACTACTGCGCGTGCCAAAACTCGCACATTCACAACCATACGACAGGCTATCGTATCGAAAACCTGATATTTCGATAACCTGATTTGACTTGCCCTCAACAGCAAATAGCTGTTGGAAGAATAGCGGGCGTCTATTTGATTTAAACTGACAAAATTTTCGGGTTTTGGACTTGTGAACAGCGTTTAGAAGACTCCTACGATAACAATGATTAATGTTCGATACGATACGGAAGCGTATCGAGTGTTTGTGAATAGTTATGCAGCTTGCGTAAAAAAATCGTAAGCCGCCACTTTCGCGCTCAGTCCTGTGTACTGCTGGCTGGGTTAGCGCTGGCGGTAGGCCCCGGGGGTGGGGCGAGACGGATGCCACACGCAGCGGCGTCTTTGAATCGATTTGATTATCCCATCACTAAATAGTGCTTGCGGTTGTGACGTCATAGTAGGTAGTCAAAAATGGCACGCTTGGTTTTCATACAGATCGTGGTAATTGCGTTATCTAGGTCTATCTATATCTGTGGTACTACACCCTTGAATTTTTTCACTGCCTTTCTGTTACAATCTGTTTTATTTTATGGGTTTCGTTTCCACACTTAGTCCTTCAAGTGGACCATTGTGCGTGGACACTGATACACCCTGTATACATTGTCCTTGTATTCTTTGAAAGCGACAAAAAGTCTTAAGGCGTTACCCCGACCAAATAACCTTGAGCATTCCCGACAGAGACAGAGAGCAACACGACTTCCTTGTACGAAAGGGATGCAGCGTACCCTGCGCACGCCCCTTTATCATAGAACTCTCACAATTTTTGGAATTATTTTAATAAAAAAAGAATAGCGATCTTTTTAAATAAATAAAAACATGGATTATTTAGATTTTTAAATTATCTGTCCATTGGTGAAATCCTTAAATTAATAGAACATCAACTTTAGCAAAGATGAATGCAATCAATAATTTTAGTCTCTTTTTAAAAGGAGATTTTAAATGTATTAGTAACATATAAAAACAAATAATAACGTGCAATGTGATGATAGGATATCGAACATTAATAATGTGCTTTCAGATGTAGTTTATTTCTCATAATTATTGAGTTAATAGCCTCTGAATAACGAAGAAAAACGCGGTTTTGGTCGGGGTACCGCCTTAACGATCATAATTAAGAACAAGCCAAGTCATACTTACCTTAAAAAATCCACCAAGGAAAGGTCCTACTACAGTGCTATGTCTGATGATATTCACGATGTCCATTACCAGCATTGATTTGTACATGTCAATGAATATCATGATAGCAAGAGGCGCTATGGTAGTCACTAGTAAAGCTGTTAAAAGACGGTAGATATTACAACATCAACCTTGGGCAAAAGAAATCATGAGCTGGACTCATTTAATAAAGATCGATCCTTGCAAACTGAAGTGGCAGTGGGTTGGCCATGTTTGTCGATGGACCGATGCACACTGGGGCCCTTTCATATAAAGTAATGCTCAAAAGTGCAAACATAAATAAAATGCTATAAAATGTTTATTTTAATTGAAATATCACTCAGAAATGAAAAATTGATAAAATACAACATTATATTTCGACATCCGAAGCATCAGAATCATTAGAAAGGGTTAGTAATTCTTCTAAAAGCATATCTGTAACTTCAGGATCAAACGGTCTTCTTTTAACTACTTGCGAAGGTCTTAAATTTGTTATGACAGGATCAGAAGAAATAAGTAGACGATGAAATATATCTTCTAAGTTACTCTGTCTTGAGGTTTTTCGAGAGAAGCGCTCTCTATAAATTTTAAAATCCTTGTTTCGTGATTCCTGCGCCCAATCGGTAGTAAACAATTTGATATAATTTCATTACCGTGTATTAATATTTTGTGCAATGTCGTAGTCATTGGGTACCAAGGATAAACAGTGACGTATAATTCCGCGGTATTTAGACAAAATGAGTTAAACTTGTTGGTATCGATTTTAAAACCACTTGATATTGTTTGTAATATTATAGGTATAAAGCTTATGAATTAATGTCTGATCAATACCAGTAATTGATGCAGATAGCCGACTATTTTGGAAAAACTTACGAGCCACATTTCCGTCATTGGTATTCCCGTAACCTGGTTTGGGCTTATCAACAATTAATGACATGTGTTTTCTAAATTCGGCTTGTATTCGTTTTTTATTTTCCTCCACTACGCTTTCGGTTTCTTTATTAATACGCCAAGATTGAGTCGGTAATTTATAGGCCAAGTGCAACAAACATTCAAAAAATCGTATCCAGGCATGAAGTACCAAGGTTCCAAATGACAAATATTCGGTTTTTAAAGGTTTCTCTAAAATAGCCGCTAAGTTATTAAAATCCTGTGACGTAGCATCACATAAATAGCAACGTAATGTAGACTTAGTGTCAGTTAGCGAATTGCATATTTTGCCATCAATCATAGTAAAAAGAGGTGTATGTATGATGCTGTATTCTTTTTCATCAGCCATAACTTAGATCGCAAGCTCATTTGTGCTGCGTATGTTAACTCTTCAGTAGAATGGCTATGACGAAGTTCTGCAGTTTTCCTGCGTTTTGACTGGTCACTACATTCATCAAAAGATTTCGTCGGCCGTCCTCCTGCAGGCTTCTGATATAGTTTGAACTGGGAAACATTCTCCAACAAAGTTTTTTCAGCTTCAAAAAACCTGTTTTTGTGTCTACCATATAGTCCATCCAACAAAGAGATTGTAGAGTGCGTGAGCAAGGCCCTAAGCAATTACTTCAGAAAATTGTTCAGGGTGCTTAGAGAGTTAACATACTAAAAGTCCTGACATCTAGGGGGTGAGGCGGAGTGGGGGGAGGGGGTTAAAGTTCCCATTTCTCAGTTTTTCGCTAATATCATTTAAACGGTGCGTCATGGAGATAAGAAGTCTTCTACGCAATGAAAGCTTATAAAATTATGTACAACTTTTATCTTATACACTTTTTCACATTCCTACCTATTTTCGAACTACACATTCCGGAAAAGTGAAAATTGAAAAAAAACTACTTAAATTGAACACTACCTTCTGATACTACTTCCTTCACGTTATTTGGGGATAAAAAGTATCTTATATCTTAAATCAACTCCTACTATACCAATTTACTAAATTTTATCCAAATCTGTACAGCCGTTGGGATATCAAAACTTTTATCTACTGTCTGTTTTATACACTTTTTCCAAATTTTCACCAGTGTTCGAGTATCGTGCTCCGAAGAAAGTGAAAATGGAGTTCATTTAGTGTGATGTGACAAGCATTACCGAATGTTAAATATGAGCTAATAGTATATAAATTAGGTATTTTATTGATAACATAAGCTGGGAGTACCTCCAAGCGGTGAAGGCGGTAACAGTTTGAGCTCTCGTTTTCTACCAGTGGTAATGGAGCAGAAGCGGGTCGTCACTTTTCATTCCATATTTCCTGTCCTTTGGTTCGTTGCCAAACACCAGGATATGTCCCTGCCAGAATGGAAAGGGTACATGACGACCATAACAACAGGGGATTACAGTGAAAAAACTAGCGTGATTACCCTTCCAATCATCAATGCGCCACCTTCGAACTATGACACCATCTATACGGCTTTACACTATGCCTGCGAGTTGACCCAAGTAACTGATAAGGATGACCAAAGCAACCACCTAAAAGTAATAATAACCTTTGACCAGCCACTGTACTGGAAAGCGCGGGAAATAGTCGCTGCTGCACCTCTTGACTCTAAGATATCGAACTGTGTAGTGCGCCTCGGAGGGTTTCATTTGCTGATGTCCTTTTTGGGCGGCATAGGTTACTTCATGGCTGGAAGTGGCGTGTCTGTTGACGTTGACGATGATGAAGACGACGTAGAGCCTCTTCAGCAAGTACCATCTACTGAGGATGAGGGAGCCTTGGAAAAAGAACCATTGTCAGGACCCTCACAGCCTAAACGAATTAAAAGATAAAAGATAATATGTATCAAAGATACAAGTTTTGATTACTCAACTGCTGAACCGATTTGGATGAAATTCGTTATGATTAAAGATTTGGATTTTTAGGCTACTTTTATCCCGAAATAACGCAAACAAAGTAGCAGGCAACAGGTAGAGATTCATAAAAGTAGTTTTTCGAAAATTTTCACTATTTTAGAATGTATATGTAAAAATGGGTAGTAATCCGAAAGAGTGTATAAGACTACAGTTGTAGGAAATTTTATAAGCTTTCATTGCCCAGAAAATTTCTTTTCTCTAAAACATACCGTTTTAAAGATATTAGCGAAAAACTGAAAAATGGGAACTTTAACCCCCTCCCCCCACTCCGCCTCACCCCCTAGATGTCAGGACTTTTAGTATGTTAACTCTCTAAGCACCCTGAACAATTTTCTGAAGTAATTGCTTAGGGCCTTGCTCACGCACTCTACAACCCCTTATGGGTGATTTATTGGATGGACTAATATCTATCCCACTTATATGTAAAAGACTTCTTAAAATTTTGCAATGCTAATTTTAGTTCACTTTTCTTAGAATCCGGACAGTTGGTATGATGTCTAAGGTAGGTTTCTAGGTCCATGAACTTCTTTTCCACAGATTTAAAGCTACTTTGGAATATAATCTCACATAAGTTTGTATTTTTCAAGGTGAAGTATGATGATGAACTTTCTTCTGAAATGTAATGAAATAAAGTTGTCTACAACAAAAAGATATCAAAAGTAGGTGCGACAGACATGATTTATAACTGTTTTCTTCAAAATATATCTTATTTATTAAAATTAATTGCAAGGGACTAAATACTTTGGTTTTATAATAACATCACAACGCCTAACAAAATCTGTGCGCAAGAAAACTTTTATTATCTCGAAAATGCGCAAAGTTCTATTACTAATCTCTTCAGTTCATTACTAATCAACACCGCGTAGATATTGTAAAAAATATTTCAAAAATAGAACTTTGCGCAAAATGGAGAAAATAAGAAATCTTTGATTCAGTACATAAAAAACCATACTATCACATATAATTAGTCATTAATCCAAAAGTACTGATAGTTAAGGTTCATAAAAACAATATTAAAATAACCATACCTTGCCTAGTTGCAGCCATGATGCACTTCAATTAAATATGACGATTACTTGCAGAAATAAATATTTTAATAATCTCTACAAACTCACGAATGTTATCGGATAATTAATGATGTGGGTATAAAGTAAACTTTGAGCGGATGCACTGGACAGCAGATAGCAGTTACTGATTCAGTATTTGTAGAAATGATGTGACACATTCTTAAGTCTACCCTTACATAGTTTATTTTTTTAAATACCCTCATTTTGAAAATCGAGTTTTGAGCATTACGTTGTATGGTAGGGTCCCAGTGTGCGATGGCCGGTGGAGCAGACGAGCCCTTGAGTGGAGACCGCGTATCGGCAAGCGTAGTGTGGGACGCCCCCCAGCTAGATGGATGGACGACCTAGCGCCCGCGGTTTCACCAGTATAAGTTTCGATCCCGTGGGAATATCGGGATAAAAACTATCCTATGTCCTTTCCCGGGACTCAAAATTACCAAATTGCATATAAATCGGTTCAGCGGCTTAAGCGTGAAGCGGTAACAGACAGACTCACTTTCGCATTTATAATATTGTGCCCATTGTGTCACCCACTGTAAAGTTTTTTATATTTATGTCTGTAATTTATATGGTGTACATAATAAAGAGTATTCTATTCTATTCTATTAGTATGGATTCTGAGTGTTACTCGTATTTCGGTTAGGTTATCAGGAAAATAAAATAAAAGAAGTCTTAGATATAATCTTACGTATACTAGCCAATCTCCATTTTTCGGTCCTCGGATTCGGGTATATCATGCCGACGCTCATCGCGAATGTTATCATCTTGTATGTATCGCTGAATGGTTTGAATTCTAGTTCTTCGTCCATTGTCACCTGCAAAGTTCTTTAAAACTGTTTAGTACTTTAGAAAAAAATGGTAACACCCATCTAATAAAATTGAAATTTGGAGGGTGTGTTCTTTGTGAAGAGTAGCTATCCAAGATAAGAAAGGGTTTTTCGAAATTCCACCTCTAAGAGGGCGAATGGAGAGAGGGTGAAATTTTACGCGGACGCAGTCGTGGGCAGAAGCTAGTCTATACTAATATTATGAAGAGGGAAAATGTACGCCGACAAAATCGCGGACGGAAGCTAGTATTATCTATACTTATAATAAATCTGTAGAGAGGTCAATTCTGTACATGAAATATATTTTCAAAATAACTATCAGGGGGTGATTAGTGATCGATACTGATGCCAAAAATGCAATCAGTAAAATTTTTGTCTGTCTGTCTGTCTGTCTGTATGTTCCTTATAGAAACAAAAACTACTGGACGGATTTTAACGAAACTTGGTACAATTATTCTTCATACTCCTGGGCAGGTTATAGTATACTTTTCATCACGCTACAATCAATAGGAGCAGAGTAGTGAAGGGAAATGTTGGTAAAACGGGAGAAGTTACTCCATTTTTTAAGCTTCCGTCGCGTGTGCAGCCTTAATGGTTAAAGTTACATAGAAATCATGTACGACGGAAATATTCTACATAAAATTGTCTAAAAAATATCCCGCAACAGCATATGTTTATCTTTTATGGTTGACTTACAATAACACGTGTAATTCCTGATAGCTTAGCAGTTCGGAGCATTCTGATTATATTTGTTTACTTTTACGTTTATAATACTGTCACTCATCCCTAATTTAAAAAAGGTAACATTATTACCTATTCAATCAAAAAAGAATCATAGAAATCGGTTTAGAAACACCAAACTTATACATGAAATAAGCCATCGCGCCGTCTCACGTGAATACTGAAGGAATAAGGATTATTTTTGTGTAACGGTTGCCGCGCTCGACACGGGTCGCGGCGGCGGTAGGGTATAAAAAGGCGGGAGGTCCGAGAGCGAGCTTCTCAGCTTCATTCAATATTTGGCTGTTGATGCGTTCAGACCGTTCGACCTTATTGACAGACAATAATTGATATTGAGAAACCGTGCTTATCAGCGCGACTTTTAGTCTTTAAATAGTTTATTTGAATTTCTTTTGTTGTTATTTTGTAAAATAGGTATGAGTTGTTTTGGTAGTGTTTAAATATTCGTTCAAATTAAAAATTATTCAGCGTAGGTACTTTTATTAATTAAAGGAGTTATAAGTATTTATTTTTAAGTGAAGTAGGTATAGGTAGAGAGGCACAGGCGTTTCAGCTTTATTTTCATTTCTTTTTTGTTGTGAGTTGTATATATTTCTGGTTATAATTCTATAAGAATATTTTAGTTTAAATAGTCACTTAGATTTTAAGTGTAAGGTAGCTAAAGTTATTATTCATAAATTCCAATCATAAAAACTGTCATTCTTTGACATGTGGCAATCGTATAAATTGGCAAATAACACGTCAAATACGACGTGTGACAAACTGCTCAAATATTTATTTCCCTGACTTGAACTATTAATATTAAAATTTCGATTCTTTATCAATTCACTTTAGACATTGGCTTGGCTGAATGGTCGACATTAGCTTTGCTTGCCATAATAAAAACAGAATAGAATAAAAAATTACGATTTTTTCCTCCCAAAAAACACGAATTTAAAAAAAAAAAATAGCCACATCGCTTCAGGTTGAGGAAGGCTATAGGGTCTTTAATATCACGCTAGAACACTTAAGGAGCCGAGCAAAAAGAAAAAAGTCAGAAAGTACGGTAAGAGAAAACGAATTAATAGCGCGGGCAGACGATGCGATGCGACGGAGTAGGTCAGGGGGATAAGAAATTTCACGCAGACGAAGTCGCGGGCAGAAGCTAGTATAAAATAAAACTCCACAATATTGTGGAATATTAACAGAATAATGAAATTCAAAAACTTCCACATATAAAATATTACCACTGCAGACCCACCGAACCCCTGGCCGTACTCCTGGCGGTACGATGGCTCTTTTAAAGTTAAACGATACCACCAGGTAATAGCGTTATATTACTAGTTAAAACCACTTCTGACAGCAACAATTTAATTTAGATTTATTAAATGTTCTTACGTTTTTTGCAATTATAGTCATTAGAATCATTAATATAATCTCTTTATTAAGTTAGATTTGTTCCATAAGCAGAAATTTCTTGTTTTGGAACAAATCTAACTTAGATTCTAATGACTATAATTTTGTAAATACATATTTATTATATGTAGTCGCGAATGATATTTTGATCAAGATACAACCTGACACTGACCTGCGAATTGCAAAAAACGTAAGAAAATTTGAATTTCGCGGGCTACCACTGCGCTGTGCTGTGTTTAGTTTAGTTTAGTTTGTGATCTCCCTGTACGAGTCGCAATAAATACGTTTTCTTTCTTTCTTTAATTCACCTTAACAATATAGTTTTCTTCTGTAGTGCTCTCTTCATAAAAAAAATTGCAGAACCGTAAATGCTCAATAGAAAATTGTCTTATTAATAAAAATTAAAACATTACCAGTAATTTCTTTCCATCAAAAGAAATGCTCGGGGCGTTATGCTTTGATTCTAGCAGTAATTGATTTAAATAAGCTCATGATTCAATTATTCTTTTACCTCGTAATGAGCAACAGTGATTGTTTTAATTAGAAACAATTTCTTTGTGAATTGAGTTTTCTTTGATGGGTTAAATACGTTACGATTATAAAGTGTGTAGTAGTTTGTGACCGTGGCTTTGCTCGCGTAAAACACTACTGTTTTCTGCAAGTTTCTAGGGATAATAATAAAACTGTGTAATAACATAATCAAATATCTTTATTTCCATATCCTGCAATAGTCCTACACGAACCGGGGGTTATCCTTGGATGTACTTGCATAGTACGAACAGGGATAATCGTCCGTTCGTGCCTCATTTCATTAAAAACGTCTAACGGGCCTCTGCGAGTTGGCTTCAGCCGCTCGTATATCCAAAGGTCCGAGAAATACAAAAAAAAAATGGGTAACTAATGTTTTCAGCAAGAATATTACAACAATCCCAATTCATGCATATTGGTAAAACAGTTGGTAGGCTTAAAATTATTGGTACAATTATGGACCCTGTCGGGCACAGCATAGTAGGAGAGAGGAGGAATAGCGGAGTGCAAGTACTAAACAACTTTAAATAGAAGATCATAGACAAACCATTGGAGGAAAAAGGCTTTCATACATTATGAGAGCATTTTATTATGAATTCGATGTTTGCATATATTTATCAATATTTCGGAGTTGTTCTCACAGTTGTTTATATTCGTGAGTCGATTACAACTCTTGAAATTACTATTTATGGGCTGTCTCCACGAGCGAGAGAATCGCGGCGATAGTCTTGCCGTGCCATAAAATGTTCGCCGCGATGATATCGCCGTGTGGAGACACGTTCTAAGAGAATGCATAGAAATGCGTGGCACGACGATAATATCGCCGCGATTCTCTCGCTCGTGGAGACGGCCCCTTAGGCTGCTTGATAGATGGAACCTTTTCATTTTCCATATACAGGGTGTTACGGAAAGGGTATATCAATACAAACGGGTTGAAGAGTGTATCTGGTCTAGAATCTCTGTACAAAAGAAGACGGATCACAATCCTTACAAAATTACCCCACGTCCTATAACAAAGTGACGTATCTCAAAAAAAAGATAAAAATGTATAAAAAAATATGGCATACTCCCTAACTTCATTTTTTTACACCTTCATATGGAAAAATTGCTTTAAAAATAGTTCAGGCGCTGTTATGAAAAATTCGTTCGTATGAGTATTTATGGACCGATTTTAAAAATTCTTTTTTTGTTTGAAAGGGTACCCCCAAGGTAGTCCCACGGCCATAAAGTCAGGTCTCCGATCTCCAGGATCCCGGAGAAATAAAAGTAAAATCTCAAAAATAAGCTCATTTTTGTACTTTACATTATTAGTTTTTCACTCTCTTGTTGTTTCTTTTGACTTATTGCATTATGATGAGACAAACGCCAGTGGTAACGCGAGGGAGTGGTCGACAGAGGTTGTTTCACTGAGACGAATAACGATAGCGACGCAACGCGGCAAGCGAAGCTTAGGCGGTGTCCTACGTGAGCGACGAATACGACGCGACGCGACGCTGCGAACGCGACGAATGCGATCAACTCAACGGTATACCCTGCTTGCGGCCTATGTGACAGTCTGCGGCGAGACGCGACGTAACGCGTACTTGTTTTGAGAGCGACCAGACGCGACACCACAAACTATATACATACTTTCCGTCTGCTCCCGTTGTCCCCATTCGGAACTCAATAAAAATAATTAAAATGTATTCCCGTTGTCCCCATTGACGATTTCCTGTTAAAATTGTACTGTACTTCTTCATGATTCGAGAAGTAATGACCAAAATCACGTAGGACATTTGTCGCGTGTAGCATCGCGTCGCATTACGTCACGTCGTGTTGCGTCGCGTCGCGTCGTATTCGTCGCTCACGCAGGACACCGCGTAAGGAAATGCAAGTGAATAATGTTGTTTCACTCGTTCTAATGCGAGTGACTGAGATGTATAGTGACGCCAAGGACATGAAAGGAACAATTGAATGGCGCTGTCAGTCCATCCTGCGCTTGCGTTGAGTGTGCTACTTCTTTGCGTTTTCTTTTCTGTGGATCTTGAGATTTTTTAACGACAAAGCTAACTTTTACCGGACCTGATCATTGCCTAGTGATTTGGTTTCTGTTGTTTAAATGGAAGATTTCTTTACTACAGTTGTTCTTGTATACATGGGCGCAGGACATTGGGGTATGCGCCCATGTTATGAGTGTAATATTTTATTTGGGCTGGATGCGGAACCAGCTCGAGAAATGAACCACCCGGCAGGTTTTTGAACCATCTTTTAAGGGATTTAGAAAATTAATAAATAAATATTGAGAAAATGACGTGACGAACTGGGAGTTATGTTCGCCATTTATTGCACATGTCCTGTCCGAATTCGTTGTAACGTGTGTATAATAGATAATAAACAATAGAACAATGTTTTTTTTTCTTTGTGTCCTTAAATTCCCAGTCCACTCATTTTTAAACTAAATCACCAAAAGCGCCTTTTTTAATTACACATAAAGAAACAATTTCAGTATTATTATATAGTATTCAAAGTAATATTTGAATTCTGTATAATAATATAGTATAGTATTCAAACATTCAAGCTCAAGCTTTTATTCTCAAGTTTTCATAATCAGATGAATTAAGGAGATAATCCTCAGTTGATCGTTGATTGAACAAAATAAATGTAATATATTAAAAACTACCTCAATAGAAAAAAAATGAGCTTATTTTTGAGTTATTCTCACGTTTTCATAATCAGATGAATAAGGAGATAATCGTCAGTTGATCGTTGATTGAGCAAAATAAATGTAATATATTAAAAACTACCTTAATTGAAAAAAATGAGCTTATTTTTAAGATTTTACTTTCATTTCTCCAGGATCCTGGAGACCAGAGACCTGACTTTATGGCAGTGGGACTACTTTGGGGGTACCCTTTCAAACAAAACAAGAATTATTAAAATCGGTCCACAAATACTCATACGAACGAATTTTTCATAACAGCGCCTGAACTATTTTTATAGCAATTTTTTCATATGAAGGTGTAAAAAAATGAACTTAGGAAGTATGCCATATTTTTTTATACATTTTTATCTTTTTTTTGAGATATGTCACTTTGTTATAGGACGTGGGGCAATTTTGATCCATCTTCTTTCAGCTCAAAAGCAATAACTTTGAAAATGCTTAATATTTTTTTATTTCGACATCACGGCGCTGCACTGGCGCGCGGCGGCGTGATGTGCGTGTACTAGGCGCACAGACACACTACAGATAATGGATAATGACCCTCGTAGTGCGGTGACACGTTTTTTATGATTTCAATTTAATAAACTATCGAAATAAAAAAATATTAAGCATTTTCAAAGTTACTGCTTTTGAGCTGAAATTTTGTACAGAGATTCTAGACCAGATACACTCTTCAACCCGTTTGTATTGATATACCCTTTCTGTAACACCCTGTATAAGACTCTTGACTCACAAAACATCGTCTTCGAGTGCGAAAACGTCCGAATGAAAAAGTCTTTTGAATTTACTCATAAGTACGTTTCTTCCACAGGTCTGCAACGCAGCTCTAGAAGTATACGTCCGGAGAGCATACACGTCATACGACATCACTTGCCTGCAGCACTTGGCGTTGTCAGGAGAACTGGGCGTCGTCCACTTCCAGTTTATATTGCCTACTGGACATCCCAACAGGTACGTTAGTAGCTCAGGCATCATCATCTGCCCAGGCTTGTCCCAACTATGTTGGTGTCGGCTTCCAGTATAACCGGGTGCAGCTGAATACCAGTATTTTACATGGAGCGACTGTCTATGTGACTTCCACACACAACCCAGTTACTGGGTAACACGACATGAATTATGTAACCAAGACTTTCATCATCATCATCATCATTTCAGCCGAAAGACGTCCACTGCTGGACATAGGCCTCCCCCAAGCACCTCCAAGACACAACCAAGACTTTGTAACCATATTATTTTGATTTAAAAGAGAAGTCCATGGAGTTTCTTGCCCGTTCTTCTCCATAGGTACCTACGCTTTGGAATGGGCAGCTAGCTTCATCTTTCTGACTGACCGACCCTTTGACAATTCAAAAGTGCCTGTAATTGGTTTAATTGAAATAAATGCTTTGAGTTTGAGTTTGATAAGGCTGAAATGACGCGGTAAAACTGAAAGTGTCATAAGAATCTTGACATGAAACTATTACAGGATTATATTATAATGATGTAATGATGGCCTGAAAAATTTACTCATTTATCAAAATATGAATAGATACATCTGTTACTTGCACCATAAACTACAATACAAATAGCAGTAAAAGAATTTAAAACGTCTGTTTGTATACAGTATTATGTTGAAAAAAAAGTATATAGAGGTTTGAGGAACAGGTTGTAAAGTTCACTCATACTCTATAGAAAAGGGAGGATCCTCCGACCAGACGGGGGTTGTGTCTGGCGGGCAACTGCCCGATGATTCATGTCGGGCCGTTGTATACAATGTAGAGATGACATTACAACAATAAATTAAACCTCTTATACCTAATGACGTTCCCAGTATGCATACAAAATTTCAATTAAATATATCCATTAGTTTAGTAACTGGACATTATTTTTTAACCGACTTCTAAAAAAGGAGGAGGTTCTCAATTCGGATGTTTGTATTTTTTTTTTTGTGTTTGTTCGCGCATAACTCCGTCGTTTGCCAACCGATTTGAAAAATTCTTTTTTTGTTAGAAAGGGTATACTTCCCAAATGGTCCCATGAAAATTTTATCGAAATCGGATGAGCGGTTTTTGAAAAATCAACAAAAATCTAAAAATTTATCTACATTGTCTACATTAACGATCTTTTTGTTTACTTTTTTGTGGGGTAGGTACAACTAAAAAGTGAAAAATAACAACTTTTTTACAAAAAAAAAACAACCGACTTCAAAAAAAACACTACAAAGTGATAAATAACTTTAATTTCGGAAGTCGGTGTCAAAAAACGAAAACGCGGAATCAACGACACCGACTTCCGAAATTAAAGTTATTTATCACTTTGTAGTGTTTTTTTTGAAGTCGGTTGTTTTGTTTTTGTAAAAAAGTTTTTATTTTTTAACATTTTATACATGATGTAGCTATTAACAAGCTAGCACCGGTAGGTTAAAGACTTCTGCAGTTAAACACAACATGTTGTCAGCTCGCTAGTTCAATAACCTTCGTCTTTGTTCTTAAATTTTATTTCCCGATGTGAACTAATGCATATTATACCTTGTGCTGGAGACTTAAGAGTCATTCATGCGGAAGTTATTACTTACTACAAATGTTAATTTTTTTACAAAACTGCAAAAGAAGGGATGCCCGGTACACTGACCTATACAATTTTTTCAGGTTTCGGCACTTTCGGCCATATGTTTCTTGGGACAATAACACCGCGCTGTTGTCGCAATATTTAAAGTGTGTTCTTTTTTGTTTACACTTTTATGGTATTTAATATGTTAGAAAAAATCATTTTTTTTTTCATTTCAAACGTTACGATTTATTTGATGGTTCCTAAATACTCCTATGCATTAGTATTGTTAGTGTTTTCATTTATTGTTGTATTGTCATCCCCACATTGTATATGCTAGTTGCGCGGTAAACTCTGCTTGCGCGATGCAGGATTTTGCGTGACGTCAGTATGACGCGTAGTTCTTATGTGGCATTGTAGATACCGCTACAGGTATTTTACTACATTTTTTTTTTGTATTTCTTTGTTCTGTTTAATTTATTGCGTATTCAACCTACATCTACAAACTCACATACTAATCTTCCATCTCTTTCACAGAATCCCCATCAGCCAATCAGAGATCGAGCTGGCATCGGGTACAGACGCGGAAGGCATTCCCGCCGAGCTGTGTACGGCCGCCATGAGGAAGTGCCACCACCGCACCGGCGCGCTGGCGGCGTTCGAATCCTTCGACCAGTTTGTGCAGTACTCTGACGAGCTGCTCGACCTGGTGCATGATTTCGCCAGCTCCGCCACTGTTAGGAGAGAGGTGAGTGGAAAATTGCTCCGAAATTTACCCCAAAGTAGGGTAAAAATTACCCCCAGAGTGGGTCAAAATTACCCCAAAGTAGGTTAAAATTACCCGGCGTCCTGAGTAATAGTAATCTTATGTGTCTGTGATGACCCTCGCATCACCATTGTCATTCAGGATGACCATAAAGTGATGTTCAGAATGACCCTACAACCATTTCAAAATGACCTTAATATTGGGTTCAGATTGACACCATAAAGGTTTTAGAAGTACCCCAAAGTGGGTAAAATTATCACAAAAGTGGTTAAAAATTTATCCAGTGTTCGTGAAGTGGTCTCTTTTTCTGAAAGCCTTAACTATAAAATGGTAATATGAACATTAAAATGAGCCAATATTGTTTAAAAATGACCCACTGTGAGTTACAAAATGGCCTCGAAGTGAAGTAAAAATTACCCCAAGGAGCATCAAGTGCTTCTTTCTGGGGTAATCGGGTAATCTCAAAGACTGCCTCTATAGAAGACAAGATGGTAACCAGGTATTTCGTTGCAGGACTTAGCAGCGTTGCAGGAAGGCAGTGAAAGTCGGGACAACAGTACTAGCATTAATGTTGGCATGGACTTCAAACCTGCTGATGCTGATAACGAGGTAAATAACTATACTGTTGTATTTCTATCTAACCAAATATCTATATATATAAAAATGAAACCCGTTTTCCGTTGTCACGACTTGACATGAAAACGGCTTGACCGATTTCGCTAATTCTTTTTTTGTTGTGATCGGTATTGCCGGGACAAGGTTTGTATGAAAGAAAATTTTGGAAATTCGAAAAAAAAAATTGCACCCGTGCGAAGCTGGGGCGGGCCGCTAGTATTAAATAGATGTCAAAATAACAGCTTTTTACTAAACGCTTAGGAAAGTATATACGGAACAAAAAACCAATTTTTTAATTTTTTTTTTTGTTTGTGTGTCTGTTTGTTCCGTCTAATCTCCGAAACGGCTAGACTGATATTGACGGGCATACAAAGGATTCCGTACCACCGTATAATATTTAACACAACATATTATATTTTTTTAAACATGCTTTTGTATGTTTTGTATTCCCCTTTCATTTTTAACTTAATTTTATTTTTATTATTTGTTGTTATTGCGTCATAGTAGTAAGTACACACTCTGTGAAATTTTCAAGTATCATATAGCATCGTCCGTAGTTTCACCCGCATAAGTGTCGATCCCGTGGGAATATCGGGATAAATACTATCCTATGTCCTTTCCCGGGACTCAAACTATCTCTATACGAAATTTCATCTAAATCGGTTCAGCGATTTGAGCTTGAAGAGGTAACAGACAGACAGACACACTTTCGCATTTATAATATTAGTATGGATTATGGTTTAAAAGATACAGCCCTGTGACAGACAGACGGACGGATGGACGGACAGCGGAGCCTTAGCAATAAGTTGGCACCTTTGGGTACAGAACCCTTAAAAGGAAAAAAAAAATCAAAGTGGATGACGTTTAAGTTTCAGCAGTTCATTTCTTTTAGTGGTTCTGCTTTCCGTTCCTTGCTTTCCCTTTCTGATTTCAAGTTGTTATTATAAGGCATTGTTCAGACCAAAGGGGCCGTTCAAGTATTACGTAAGCACATTTTGTGCAATTATTAACCCCCCCGTCCCCCTCGTCAGCAAAAGTAAGCAAAGCTCTTACCCCCCCCCCCCCCCACGCCATGCTCACGTAAACATTGGTACATGCATTTTTCAATTTTAGATAGATAGACCATACATAAACCATTTATTTGGCACACACAAAAGACAGCACAACACACAAAACACCTTTGGTTTCTTTATTGATTCATGAGCAGCAAATATATGCGTTTCGTTTTCAAGCATAGACAAGTAGGGTTGCCATATGTGTTCAAACCGATATCGATTAAATTTTGTAGAAAATCGGAAAAAGTAAAATAAATACTGCTGACGTAATCACCATCCAGACCCCCCCATCCCCCATGTCATCAAAAATAAGCAAGGCAAAGACTCCCCCGCCCCCCTGTAGTGCTTACGTAATACTTGAATGGCCCCAAACGCATTGTCTGCCGCTGACTGTGAGCACGTTTATCGCTATTCCATATATTGTATATTTAACTTCTCGTTCACACCGAACCGACTATACGCTATTACGTAGTGCGTTGTCACTTCACTATACTCACAGTCCGCGGCGGACAATACGTTTGGTGTGGAAGATGCCTTATAATAATTTTGATACCGTTTCTCGCAGGCCCTTCTAGAACCCATCCATATCCTGATGATCGGCGTCCGAGACACCGGCGAGAGTGACGACAGCGCTGTCTCGCGTCGCTTCGGCAACTTCTGCCGCGCCCACAGACACGAGTTGCACCAGAAGAGGATCAGGAGGATCACCTTCATGTTGCTTATCAAGTGAGTATGCCTTCCGCCATGTTGTTGAATTGAATTGTCAAAATGCTTTAACTTTTATCCGACTTCAAAAATTCCATGCCGGAGCTCAAGTCCCGTTTGGTGGTGTTATTCCAGATTCCTACATACATTTTGGTCGTAAATTCAGTTTTTTTCAGGAAATTTCAAAATTTTTCTTCAGCGTAAATTCCAATAACCTCATAGATTTATACACTAACCCCCTTGGGTTAGTGTATAGATTTATAAATATAAAACTAACCCCCCCACCATCTCTTTCCAGGCGTCAATTCCCCAAGTTCTTCACTTTCCGCGCTCGCAACGACTTCACAGAAGACACGATCTACCGTCATCTGGAGCCAGCGTCAGCCTTCCAGCTGGAGCTGTACCGCATGCGCAGCTACGAGCTCGAAGCGCTGCCAACTAGTAACCAGAAGATGCATCTGTATCTGGGCAAGGCTAAGGTGAGAAAATCATAAAAAGGAAATCAAGTTTACGCAGCGTCTACGCGACGACTACGTGATGTCAACCAACGCCAGACACGAAGAGAAAGGTTGAGTTTCTCGGGCGACATTCAAGGAATCTTCTTAAACACACCCTTTGTTTTATTTCGTCTACAGGTGAAGAAGGGGCAAGAGGTGACAGACTACAGGTTCTTCATCCGTTCCATCATCAGGCACCAGGACCTCATCACCAAAGAGGCTAGCTTCGAGTACCTGCAGAATGAAGGAGAGAGGTAATTTACTGATTTCCAAATTTATTCTTACTTTATTACTTTACCCGCGGCCCCTAAAAAAAAATTGGTTGTAAAGTCGGTTTACGGACGATAATAATTTTACGTGATAACGTCATAAGAAAACATGCCTCTCTATCGCTTGTTCCGCGCTCTCGCTTGCACACTCGGCTCAGGCGGAACGTGACAATGAGTCATGCTTTTTCGTACGTGCAGCCGGCGTTCATCGATTTATAAGGCGTTATCGCGTAAAAAAAATATAAAAAAAAACCGAACCTTTTAGGCAATTTAAGTATGTGTTTTCTTTGGTTAACTATTGTTTCTTGCTAGGTCGTCGAAGAAGTCGCTGGTAACAGCTAGTAAATGATATGTCGTGTTCCTTCCCCAGGGTACTACTGGAAGCCATGGATGAGTTGGAGGTGGCGTTCTCGCACCCGCTCGCTAAGAGGACAGATTGTAACCACATATTCTTGAATTTCGGACCCACTGTCATCATGGACCCGGCTAAGGTAAGAAAGTATCTATTTCTATGAGTATAAAGCTGCTTTTTGCAAAACACATTTGGAAAAGGGAATTTGACAATTTCAAAATATTATCGAGGAAGTAGCCTAGGAAAATAAGTTAAATTGAAGGCAAATCTATGAAATAAATCCAAGTGAATATTTATTACCGTGATTATCATAAATCAGGCTTTAGAAACACTGAGTAAAAAGCCTATTACGATTAACGATCTTGTGCGAAAAAAAAACGGCTGTCAAAGGTATTTTTGCAAATATTTCGTCTTGTGACCGTCCTAAAATAGTCTTTAAAACAGACTTCGGACCCAGGTTGGCCGGAGCAAGGAAAATCTGATCAGGAAGATTCATAGACGACTCCGCCTCGGAGTGCAAATGTGGTGCTGTTCCACAAACGATGGGACACTTAATGCCGTGCCCTACGTGTCCTGTCAGCTGCACGTTACAGGAACTGATGGACGCTGGTGATAGCGCCAAACAAGTAGCCGAATTCTGGGCCGAGTCCATTTAGATTGCCATCGACACGCTATGAAGAAGAATATTATATAATACCTGGTTGCTATTCCACCAATTCGCACTAAGCGTTTGCAAATGTCGTTTATAATGCGCACACCAAAAGAGTGGAACTCTCTACCTGCGTCTGTTTTTCCGAGCGCATACAACCCGAATCTCTTTAAAGTGAGAGTGAACAGGTTTCCTCTGGGTAAGCTCGCACCATCGTCGTCTTTGTCTCTGTCACCTTTGACCTAGGCTAGAGTCAAGAGCAAGCCCATTTAAAAAAAAAAAATTTTTTTTCGTAAAATATTAGTTTACAACACGAATGAATTTTTGCAATGTTTACTTTACGCCTCTGTTCTAGCCCTTCGTCTATTACGTTCGTGATAAAACCGCGAACGTTTATTAATGATAACGTTATTTGTCTGCAGATTGAAGAGTCCGTACTTGGCATGGTGATGCGTTACGGCCCTCGTCTTTGGAAGCTGAGGGTATTACAAGCCGAAATCAGATTCACCCTGCGCATTGGTAAGTTTCAAATCATCTGTCTAGCCTTTCCCCAACTATGTTGGGATTGCCTATCAGACTTTCAGGCTTCTGACTATCCGTAACGACTGTCAATGATCTACGAATGGCAGCCGGACCAGCGGCTTTACGTGTTTTTCTAGGCTTCCGGGGGGTGGAGCGGTGAATGCTTATGCGAATCCCGCACCCCCGGCCATAGGTAGAGGTGGAACACCGCGGTGGTTTTAGCCGGTAAGTCCGGCATGCCCCTCTGTCACCCCCACGATAGAGGAAGTCCATGACGATTTCCACCGCGAGAAAAAAAAAAGGCTTCCGAGGGGTCTCGGTATGAAAATGAAAGGTCACCTAGCCACAGACTTATCTGCGGGGTAACTGCGTAACACACTACAGTGGCAATGGCTTTCATTTTGACAGTTGAACAACATCCATTGCGTTATTGAGCAGACAATTTTTTGACGTGAAACTTCTTTACGCACGCTTGACTTGGGGAGTAAACTGGCGAACGCGTCACGTTACGAAAAGTGTGATCGGGCGAGGCGAACGGGAGTTGAGTGAGGGATATAAGCAAGAGAAAGCAGTGCGCGCGCACATTTTCTTTCTCTCTTTCTCGAAGTTTCACTTCAGTCGTGTGGTCATAAGCACACTCGTTTTTTTTAGCATAATTTGTAGCACGAGCGTAGGCAAGAAGGCTGCCAGGCTCAAATGGGATTAGGCGGGTCGCGGGGGCCGCGTGCATGTGACCGCGGGGTACAGGCTCCACGCTGCGGGGCTGGAGGGCGGCGCCGCCGGGGTCGGGCCTGGAAGAGGTGGCGACATGAGCTGGACGCGTACCGCTAGGGCTGGTTCGACGTGGCGCGGGAAAAGAGTTCCTGGTAGGACTCGGGGGAGGCCTTTGACCAGCAGTAGGACAGTATAGGCTAAACAAAAAAATACTAACCCCCTTATTCATAAAACTTATCAAACCTACTTTAGTTAAAATGGGGTTTGTCTCTTTCTTACACACAGAAATGACAACGTGACAGATAAAGACAAACGTTCTATAAACCTATTTTAGCTAAAATAGAGATAAAATAGGATTATGAATAACAGGGTAAGTGTTTCGGAATTAAACAAACTTCGTTTTTATAGTATAAAAAGTATATTGATTATTGAAATAGATCGTTACAATCGTTTCGTTATTGCACTGTGATGATGCTTGGATGTTATACAATTTATTTTACGAGATGTCGTGCGCGCGGTCGTCGTTTGTGGAGTGTCGGTCGGCGCGCGGCGGGCTGCGCTCCCGCCGGCCCTCGTCCCACTCTAACCCCTCGCTCGCGCTGGAGCGGGCCGCGTACACTAAGCAATGTATATAGCAATATCCTTCAAAATGATTCAGATCCTGATTGATAGTGTGTTACGCAATTAGAGTGCTGTTCTGTTACTTTTCTTCATAGACTAAAAACTGGATGTTTTCATTTAAAATTATTTCATTTGGTACAGGACCCGGTGCGCCCACCAAGAATGTAAGACTATGTTTGTCCAACGGCTCCGGCTACTCGTTAGATGTCTACACTTATGAAGAGGTTTCTGACCCTAAAATTGGCGTGGTAAGTTATTTTACTTTATATGCGATGAATATCGGGCGCGCGCTAAAATTGATAATTTAATTTTCTTACTTTTTAACCGACTTCAAAGAAGGAGGTTCTGTATTCGACCCGTATGTATGTATGTTTGTATGTCCGCGGTTTTCTCAAAAACTAATGAAGCAATTTTGATAATTCTTTCGTTCTACAAAGTGATAAATTACTTCAATTTCGGAAGTTGGTGTCAAGAAACGAAAATGCGGAACCAACGACACCGACTTGAAATTAAAGTTATTTATCACTTTGTAGTGTGTTTTTTTTTTTTGAAGTCGGTTGTTTTCTTTTTGCAATAAAGCTTTTTTAATAATTTAGAAAAAAAATCTTGTGTTACTAAAACGACGATAATTCGTGTTTACTTGAAGGCGATAACTTAGTTTGCACTATCTAAGACGATAATTACACGATTTTTTTCAAAAAATTTAATTTGGGAAATGACAATTTATAATGATTATGTAACAGTTACCGCACCTCCTATTTCGATTTGTCGCAAGTTTTCAATTTCATCTTGTATGTATAAAACTATAAAGCTTCACAAAATTCTTTATTAATTTTACTTTTATTTTTCAGATAATGTTCCAATCGTTCGGGCCCAGACAAGGTCCCATGCATGGGCTTCCGATCTCCACTCCATATGTTACCAAAGATTACTTGCAGCAGAAGAGGTTCTTGGTAAGTCATTTTGTTCCTTATTTAGGTTGATTTAGAGATTAAATTCGTGTGACAATAAAAATAATTACATAATTTTTTGTTTATGTGACTAGGGATTTAAACATAAGTGGCGAAATGTGGGTGTACTAAAGGTATAGACGCCAGCACATCAAGCTACTACAAACTGTCAAATTTCTTTAATACATTTTCAACTTTATCGCTAAAGCATAAGGTTCAATGTTGATTGGGAAAATTTGACAGTTTCGGGTGTGATGTGCTGGCGTCCACTGCTGCTGCTTTTTGAATAGAAGCACCATGTTATATAAATTGTTGTCTTGTTTAAGCTTCTTGTAAAATTTAATTTATGGATCAATATCGCGTGGCAAAAAAGTGTCACTAAATAATTTGATAATATGTTCGACTCTCTTATATTATATTGTGTCATCCTGCATGCTTAATTTGTATGTATACGTATGTTTTGACAAATAAAGTTATATTTATCTCTCGTTGGTCTAGTCGTAGCAAGCGCGACTGAATAAGCCCTAGGTTCAATCCCCGGGTCGAGTATTAGGGTTCCGTAGTCAACTAGGAACCCTTATAGTTTCGCCATGTCTGTCTGTCCGTCCGTCCGTCTGTCCGTCCTCGCTTAATCTCTGTGACCGTTAGCACTAGAAAGCTGAAATTTGGTACCAATATGTATATCCATCACGCCGACAAAGTGGTAAAATAAAAATTGGAAAAAAATGTTTTATTAGGGTAGCCCCCCTATATGTAAAGTGGGAAGTGATTTTTTTTTTAATTTCAACCCTAACGTGTGATATATTGTTGGAAAGGTATTTAAAAATGAATAGGGGTTTACTAAAATCATTTTTTGATAATGTCAATAATTTCGGAAATAATCGCTCCAAAAGTAAAAAATAATGTGTCCCCCCCCCTCTAACTTTTGAACCATAAGTTTAGAAAATATGAAAAAAATCTGAAAAGTAGAACTTTATAAGGACTTTCTAGGAAAATTATTTTGAACTTGATAGAAACAACAGTTTTTGTACAAAAAAGACAAAAAGTTGTACAAAATCATTTCTAGACTAAGTTCGTAGTATAATTACATTGGGTCGGGTATTATCGAATTGTATGTACGTGAGAACACTTATTGTGACGGACGGGAAACTACGGAACCCTACACTGAGCGTGGCCCGACACGCTCTTGGCCGGTTTTTTATATAGGAGTTTTTCACTAAGAAATTCTCAGTAGCTCCAGATTCTAGATTTCTGCCTTGTTTATACCTATTGGTTCGCCCCCCTTTTTTATTACATGGAACCTAAAACAAAAAACACGTTAAACCGTTGCGTTGCTCCCACAGATATAGATATACCTAGATAACGCAAGAGCACCTACTTCGCGTGCCAAAAATCGCACCAGTTTACGATCGAAAATCATAAGCCGCCACTTTCGCGCTCAGTCCTGCGTACTGCTGGCTGGGTGAGCGTGAGCGAGAGAGCGCGAGCTTGTGACGTCATAGTAGGTAGTCAAAAAGTGGCACGCTTAGTTTTCATACAGTTCGTGATACTTGCGTTATATAGGTATATCTATATCTGTGGTTGGTCCTGCGCCGGATCTCTCTCCGGTCGCGTCGGGTTGCCGTCCCGCCGGACTGTGAGAGTGAGGGGAGAGGGAGTGCACCTGTGTCTGCGCACACACGGATAGCTAATCTCCACTAAGATTAGCTGCCATTCGGTCTGAAGGACTAATAATATTGTGACATGGCACCTAAAACAAAACTTGCGAATTGCTTCGCCCTATCTCTCAGAGATAGGGCGAAGCCCCAACACTGCGTTGCGGCGTCGCATCGCAAAAACGACGTCGCACAGCAATACGCGTAGCGTTATGTGGCTTCGCAGATTTTTCGTCGTCGTCGTTTTTGCGATACGACGCCGCAACGCAGCGTTGTGGCCTCGCCTATACAGGCATAAATTTATGTCGTTACGTCACCATACTTATTTTTACTTTTTTCTTTTTTATAGGCCACGTCACAAGGCACGACGTACGTGTATGATATTCCCGACATGTTCCGTCAAATGGTCGAGAGGAGATGGAGGGAGTGCATCGAAGATGGCAGCGTTGAAGGTGCGTGATGTTATACAGGGTGTTCGGCAAAACGTTGAACACACGAAAATGGCAGATAGACGAGGTCGTCTGCTACCTAGCCAGCCCAAAAAAGACATCCAGGCCCAGTGGCGTGCATTGCATATAGGCATACTAGCTGTGCCCCGCGGTTTGACCCGCATAAGTTTCGATCCCGTGGGAATATGGGGATAAAAAGTAGCCTATGTCCTTTCCCGGGACTCAAACTATCTCTATACTAATTTTCATCTAAATCGGTTCAGCGGTTTGAGCGTGAAGAAGTAACAAACATATAAACACACACACACACACACACACACACTCACAGACTTTCGCCTTTATAATATTAGTGTGATAGTGTGATAAGCAGTGCCTACCTCGATATACCAACATAAGCCTGTCAATTACATTTCAGTGTGTGCCCCATTAAGAAACTCGCTAAATTATCATACCTACCTAAAAAAAAATCTTCATACAAACACGCGCGGCAGTAGGCAGTCGCCGGACGGCCTACTCGGCTCCCGTACTATTCGCACTTTGTCATTGGTCTTTACTCGTTCAAGTTAATACGACAAAGTTAAAAATACGTACGTCTCACGCGTAATACCATGACGTCCGACCTTCGCAATTTATCACCCTTAAGTAGGCATGCCTACACAAATAACCACACTTTTGACCTCACTTTTTTTTTCTGATTAGTGACCGCGTTTGCCTAGACTAGACCCGGCCTAGTGCCTACCTATTCTGAAAACCAATGCACGCCACTGTCCTGGCCCCATTGGAAACCCAAAGGAATCATTCAATGGTCATATTGAATTAGGGCTCTAACCTCAGTAAATAACGTAACTTGCAAAAAAACAGAGGAGCTAAATTATGAATGTTTTGGTTCTAGGTCCTATGCCAGACAACGTGATGACTGTAATGGAGTTGGTGGTGGAACCGGACGGCGAGAGGAATATCGTCGAAGTTACCAGGCTGCCGGGACAGAATAACGTAGGTTTTATTCTTGAAATATGCAATCTGCTAGAGGCGAAAGTTGATTTCAGTCTATAGAGGTATGAGGAACAGGGTGTAAAGTTCACTCATCCTCCATGGAAAAGGGAGGATCCTCCGACCAGACGGGTGTTGTGTCTGGCGGGCAACTGCCCGATGATTCATGTCGGGCCGTTGTATCTATGCTAGTTGCGCGGTAAACTCTGCTTGCGAGATGCAGGATTTTGCCTGACATCAGTATGACGCGTTGTTCGCATGTGGCGTTGTAGATACCGCTACAGGTCTATTTCTTAGGAACAGTGGTGACCCAGTGGTAACGTCCCCGACTTACGAAACGCGAGTTCGAACTCATACAGTCGCTTTACTTTGTGTAATTAATTTCATCACCACTGCTCTCAAAACGGTGAAGGGAAACATCGTGAGGAAACCGGCATGTCCTAGAACCAAAAATTTGAAGACATGTGACATCTGTCAACCCACCACGTGGGTTCGAGCCCACGACCGACAACTCGTTAGTCAGTGCCCTTATACTGGGCCACCACTACAATCAACCTCATGTTAACATTCATCAACTTATACACCTCACATGATCTGATCAAGATTATGTCTGGACTTTAAAAGACACTGTGACCTCTGATTTTGTTTCGGCCTTTCTTCTCAGAATAGTCAGATAAGAAACGCCGACATCAACTAGTTTTTAAAATATGATTGACGTGTAAAAGTGCTTGTAAAAACATAAAAAAAAAACAGTGGCACTCCGGGAATGCCGACAGAAGTGAAAACAAAACACAAACAGAATACTTTACCATCACTCACTCACATATCGGATATACATTAAAACCGTGTACATCCCGAGGGCAACCGAACACATCCGAAGCGGTGTCGGTTACGGTAACAGTGGCGCGAATTCAATGGTTTTTTCCCCATCTCAAAAAAAATTCCCAGCGCGCTTAAAGAAGTTTTCACTTCAAACAATAAAATAAAATCATTTATAATATACCTTATTTCCAGGTCGGTATGGTAGCATGGCGGCTTACCCTATACACCCCGGAATGTCCCGACGGCCGCGACATCATACTGATCGCAAACGACCTGACATACTACATGGGGTCATTTGGACCCGCCGAGGACTGGGTGTACTACAAGGCCTCCGTGTACGCTAGGGAGCTCAAGATACCTAGGGTAAGTAATTTACGGAGTAATTTAACCCATTGAGATTCCAACCTTCATAATAATGGTAGTCAAAAATAGTCGAAATATTTTTTTAGCTGAATACAATTTTTTCTTCAATCTTCCCAGCCAGCAAGAACAAGAAACAGTGTTCACTATTTCATTGACCTTTTTCAATGAAACCATACAGGGTGTAAAAAGACACATCACATAGCCGTCAACTATGCATTCTGTACATCAAATTAAGTATCGTTGCACAAAAATAATTGCTGGGAAACGACTTTTATTTTTGGTGTGAAAATTTGCTGTTTGCGATAGATAGTGCGCAATGTAACACACTCAATACATTGTGCTTAAGGGTGCATGCAACGGTACTGGGGGGGGGGGGGTTTAAAGTTGTGTTATAACATTGAAAACTTGTTTTCGTAAAAAAAAAACCTCAGTAAAAGCTGGAATTTTGACCTTCAATATATCCGTAACCAGAAGGTTCCCAGGTATGGTCCAGTACAAAAAAAAAGTGTTTACAATGACGGGAAGTACAAGGCGACTCTCCGCTTCGTTAAGTTTCTTTTTACACCTGTTATGTATACTTCAAACTTGTTCTTAGTTTTCTTATACAGTATAATAAAAAATTAAAAAATTGTGCGCACTTCGCGGCAGTCGTACCATATCTACTTCTCACATTGTTTTGACAGAAGCGTCTGTCCTTGTTAAGTTTTCGTCCGCACGCCGATTCTTTGGCGCCAAAAAATTCCCTGCACTTGCGACGCCAAAAAACAGACAAAGACATGCCTACATTTTATCCTTATTATTCCTTCAAATGTTTAACACTACCTTGTCCTTCCACACAGGTATACATCAGCGTAAACTCCGGAGCCCGTATAGGCGTCGCCGAAGAGGTGAAGTCAGAGTTCAATGTGGCCTGGCTCGATTCCGAGCGACCTGACCGCGGGTTCAAGTACCTGTACCTGACGCCCGAGTCATACTCTAAACTAGGTATGTATTGATATTATACAGGGCTGGCTTCTGCCCACGACTTCGTCCGCGTCAAAAGAGATGGCTAAAAAAACCCAGAATCGCCAGAAATTTCATATATGCCATTTTTATAGGCATAATATGTACAACAAAAATATATAATAATATACTGCAAAAACGACGTGGTACACTAGATATACAGGTTGAATTTTTCAAGTGGGCGTGGATGGCCAAATCCGAAACTATGAGGACTAGCGAAAAGTACTCAAACGAATGGCGGGCTCGATTTTGATAAAAACTAAAACTGCATCATTGGATTTTTGAAAAATCAATATTTCTAGCCAGGAATCGAACCTATTGATTTTGAAAAAAAAAAACACACTGTATTATTACACCATTCGATAGTGTCGTTAATAAGGATCGAATTCTGGGAAGTACGTACAGTCGCCAGCAAAATTGCATGGGTACCTTAATGTCTATTTTCCCGTGAACGTTTGAATTCAAGTTTTCGAAAATAAACTAGATGGCGTTGGTTTCTTCACAACTATGACTAATTTACGAAACGTAAGTAAGGAGTTAGGAAGAAACGTATTAAGTAGGATTGAGCAAACAGTTACAAGGCTAATACATTTATCTAATTATTACATTACATTTACCAGCATACGTAGCTTAAATGATAAAAATAGTAAAAGAAACCGATAGGAATATATTTATTAAGCTAACGAGTGGGTATTTTAATAATTAGTTTAATATTCGAATTAGTAGTTACTTAGCACCTACTTATAAATTGATATTCAATTTTAACATAGTAGGTTAATAATTAGGAACAATTTTCTTTAAAAGAAACTATTAATTATAAATTGTTTGAATGTTTGAAGAGACAAAAAGAAACAACAAAAATATTTTATCATATAAAGCAAAGCAACGCCATCTAATAACAGCATAATTAAATTTTGTTAGTCGTTAACTGGTTTTACGCTAGATGGCGTCATTTCTCGCTTCATACGATTTTGTTTCTGTACTACCCATGCACTTTTGCAGCCTATCGTACATACGGCAAACTAAAATAAAGAGCTCATTCTTAACAAAGTACTTTTTTTATTTTTCTTATGTTACCTACCCATCATCATCTGCTTAGCCTTTTCCCAACTATGTTGGGGTCGGCTTCCTGTCTGACCGGATGCAGCTGAATACCAGTATTTTACATGGAGCTACTGCCTATCTGACCTCCACAACCCAGTTACTGGGTAATAAGATACCCCTTCCCCTTGGTAAGACTGGTTGTCAGACCTTATAGAAAATTGAGGATCCTCCGACGAGACGAGTGTTGTGTCTGGCGGGCAACTGCCTCATGATTCATGTCGGGCCGTTGTATCTATAATGCTAATTGCGCGGTAAACTCTGCTTGCGAGATGCAGGATTTGCGTGACGTCAGTATGACGTATTGTTCGCATGTGGTGTTGTAGATACCGCTACACGCCCATCATGACCAATGCTAGCGTAGTGTTCGCACAAGCTAAGTCTCACCATCTGCATAGAATGCAGACCCTCCAGAATCCTTTCCTCAGAAAGGTCACGGAAGCCCCCTTATATGCTAAGGAAGGAACACGGGTGGGTTTTAGTCAGTAAGAGTCTGACACTCCCTTTCGCTCCACCCAGAGCGGGAGGACTCATTTGATGATTTCCCATCCACAAAAAAAAGCCCCCTTATATGGCCGCAATGAGAATCTACACTTAGATCTCAGAATACCTACCGTCCAGTAGTCTATGAAACGCTTTTCCAAGCGCTTCTTTGATACTGCTATAAAGCACCCCAATCCCCTGATTGCGGCGGCCACCCGACCGAGGCATAAAAATAATAATCAGATAGAAACACACTCATCATCACATCATTTACCATCTCACCCCCCCCCCATCTCTCTCTTCTCATCTCTATCCTTCCTTCCCAGAATTTGATCCTTATTAGGGAAACTATCGAATGGTGTAATAATAGTGTTTTTTTTTTTCAAAATTAACGAGTTCGATTCCTGGCTAGAAATATTGAGTTTTCAAAAATCCAATGATGTTTTAGTATTCATCAAAATCGAGCACGAGACTCCTTTGAATACTTTTCGCTATTCCTCATACTTTCGAATTTGGCCATCCACGCCCACTTGAAAAATTCAAATTCATTTATTTCGTGAACACAGGGTACATACAGTAGATATTACAAAAAAATAAATAAGCTCCGAGCTGTGCTCCGCCATAGGCATACAAAATATAAAAGGTTTTTTTTTTTTTAATACATGCATTTAAGTAATCAAAGTCGATAGTACAAAATAATAAATAAATCATGTCAAATTTGAGAGATGTCAAGTTAAATAAAGTCAAAGGAACCAAAGAATACAGCTTAAATAATCATATCTAATAATGTCACTAGTTCAATAAAACAACAATAATCAATAATCATTTAGTGTGTCATTTAACATCAGGGTTTGATTTAATTAAAAATAATTGAGATTAAAATTTGTCATTTAAGTATTCGTCAACAGAATAATACACCTTGTTAATTAACAGTTTGAACAGATTTCTTTTAAAGTCGTTAATGTTCATACATGAGATAACTTGTCCTGGTAACTTATTATATAGTTTTTGAGCCATTGCGTAAAAGCTTTTGTTTTTGTTGCTAACACCTGCAACTTTGTTGAGCGCCGTTTACTTTCTACAAATCTATATAAATTAATGTTTTGTTTTATAAAAATACAGGCTTCATAAATATAGAATGACGGTAAAGTTAATATATTCAGTTTCTGAAAATGTGGCTTGCATGACTCTGTTTTTTTAATTTTACAAATAGCTCGGATACATTTTTTCTGCGCTATAAGTGCTTCTTGAATCTTAGGAGCATTGCCCCAAAATATGAGGCCATACCGAATCGTCGAGGCAACATAACCATGATATGCTGTTAGTAGGGCGGTCCTATTGGCAATTTTACCCAGCATATATAGATCATATGAGAATCTGCTAAGCTTTCCACAAACATTTTCAATCTGATTCCTCCATGTCATGTCATTGTCAATATACAGGGTGAATTTTCCAAGTGGGCGTGGATGGCCAAATTCTAAACTATGAGGAATAGCGAAAAGTACGCAAAGGAGTCGCGGGCTCGATTTTGATGAAAACTAAAACTGCATCATTGGATTTTTGAAAAATCAATATTTCTAGCCAGGAATCGAACCTGTTGATTTTGAAAAAAAAAACACACTCTGTATTATTACACCATTCGATAGTGTCGCTAATAAGGATCGAATTCTGGGAAGTAATGATATACGGCAAACTTAAGGAAAGTGTTGAATTTTAATAAATTGCTTATTATTTTAAAGTATTCATACCTACATTACGTACCTTTTTCGAAATGATGCTCAATATTTTTATTAACACACCCGCAGCGCAGTCACCTTCACAATATTATGTTCTAAATTCAAATGTCTAATAAGATCTTTGGAAAATATTCTAATGGAATTAATAATATTGTAAAGTTGAATGCAGTACAATCCTTGAGACGTCGAATCCAGCTATGTATTGGTCATAATTTTGAACAATTAATCAGTTAAGGTTTAGTAGGTAGGTGACATAACCCGGGCCCGGCTAAGTAATAACAGCCGCACACTTCAATCCATCAGGTTAAGCTACGCTTGCCGCGGTAGGTCTGTGGATGGGTGACCATCTTTACATACCGAGACCCCTCCATGCCTCGGAAAACACGTTAAGCCGTAGCTCCCGGCTGTCATTCCGGGATCTTTGACAGTCGTTACGGGTAGTCAGAAGCTCGAAGGTCTGACAACCAGTCTTACCAAGGGGTATCGTATTACCCAGTAACTGGGTTGTGAAGGTCAAATAGGCAGTCGCTCCATGTAAAATGCTGGTATACAGCTGCATCCGGTTAGACTGGAAGCCGACCCCAATATAGTTGGGGAAAAGGCTAGGCAGATGATGACAAATGAAGGGTGCTTTCTAGCCATGAGAATACTACACCACGGACTATGGATGCCACTTTAATTCTAAACGAACGTTCCTTCCCGGTTATCGTATTACCCAGTAACTGGGCTGTGGAGGTCAGATAGGCAGTCGCTCCATGTAAAATATTAGTATTCAGCTGCATCCGGTTAGACTGGAAGCCGACCTTAAGATAGTTGGAAAAAGGCTAGGCAAATGATGATGAGGTAGGTAACATAAGAAAAATGTTATTTTGTTAGAAATGAGCTCTTTCCTTTAGTTTGCCGTATGTCATTACTTCCCAGAATTCGATCCTTATTAGCGACACTATCGAATGGTGCAATAATACAGCGTGTGTTTTTTTTTTCAAAATCAAAAGGTTCGATTCCTGGCCAGAAAAATTAATTTTTCAAAAATCTAATGACGCAGTTTTAGTTTTCATCAAAATCGAGCCCGCGACTCCTTTCAGTACTTTTCGCTAGTCCTCATAGTTTCGGATTTGGCCATCCACGCCCACTTGAAAAATTCACCCTGTATAGTCCAAGAAATTTTGTTACACTAGCTTCAAGTATTTCATTCCCTTTATAATGTATATGAAATTGTGATTGTTCTTTGTGTCTAATTTTAAAATTCATAACTTTCGTTTTTGTTAAATTTATTTTAAGGTTGTTAGCATTTAACCAGTCAACAATAGTAATTAGGCTATTATTTACATGCTCTTCTATTTCTTTAGTAGTGCCAGAGTCATAAATAACGGTACTGTCGTCGGCAAATAGTGACATCTGCTGTTCGATTACTAAGGGAAAGTCATTAATATAACAGATAAAAAGCAATGGTCCCAACACAGAACCCTGTGGCACACCACATGACATAATTCTAGAGCTAGAGGAGTAAACTACTTCAGTTTTGGTCTTTATATTTACTCTTTTAATTTGGGTAATTTGACTTCTATTCTCCAAATAAGATTTTATCAGATTAAGCACGTTACCTCTAATACCATATCTTTCCAGCTTAGTTAATAGCATTTTATAGTCTACATAGTCAAAAGCCCTGGTTAGGTCCATAAACAGCGCCATCACTGGTTTTCATTCACCCTGTATAAAGATTATTAATAATAAAACATATTAAAATATGTATTGATGGGTATATTTTTTACATTATTTTAATATATTATCATAATTATACTAAAGAAATTGTGATAAAATAAAAGTCAAGTAATCAATGTAAGTATGAATAACATAAACACACAAAGTGTAATAACTTTTATACTATATGGTTTAAGAGGCTGATTTTTTGAAACCGTACAGGGTTTACTATAGTGAACCCATTTTTATACATTTCGTTGCTGGCGATTCTGGGTTTTTTGTCTATGAACTTTTAGGCAAGTCCTTTCACCCTCCCCCCATTCACCCTCTTAGGGGTGCAATTTTGAAAACCCCTTAGTGGATACCTACTCTTCATAAAGAACACGCTCCGAATTTCATGTATCTAGGACCAGCGATTTATTTAGGCTGTGCGTTGATATACATTCAGGACTTTGAATTTTATACAGGAAGATTTTTTCATCATCATCCAAATTTTTACAAGGTGTTCTATCCATGAATATGAACAAGTTTCACTATGGGACCAACTCTGAAATCACGAAAAAAAAATGAGCTGTTTCATACATTTTGGTCGAGTAGGTATTGAACTTTTGTATTAAACAGCTGATTTTTTTTTCGTGACGGGGAGAACATGTGACTCTCGATTTCGATAAGTTTTTTTTTACAGCCGATAATTTAATGTTGTTGGTATTAATTTTTTTCTTTCTAGGTCCGCTGGGCTCAGTGAAGACCACGCTCATTGAAGACGAAGGCGAGTCCCGGTATAAGATCACTGATATTATCGGTAAGTTACCATCTTATACTATTTATTATAGCGTTCATTGTCGCTTACAACTAAGTTAAAATTAAATACGTAACCAACGGTGATTTTGTTCCTGTATCCCTGTGTCTGAAGTTTGAAAAATTGCAGCGTCTTTATTTTTTAGCAGTAAAGTAATGTATATCGAATGAGAGCCGAGACCAACAGCCTAACGTGCTTTCCGAGCCACGAAGTATGTAATGTATGACCACCCATCCTCGAACCACTCTCGTGAAGCATTGCTTAACCTTGAAGAACGACCCATATTCGTTTGTTATAAAAGCCTCCCATTCATTACGCATCCTATTTCAAGTCGAATCTTGTTCATTACCAGAGGTCGGAGTAGGTAGATTGATTTTATATACTTGCGTCAAGATATTATAATATGGACATGCCATTTTATCCATAATGTGCGGGAAGTACCTACCGGAAAAAGTTCCGGTATTGGAATTATGGAATAAAATAAAATAAAAAACATACAGATAGGCTAACAAAATCGTTTATTATATGAACACACAATGAGTCATACAGGATACTTGCTTCTGATTGGTCGTTGCGTGCGGTCAATGCGTTGTGAACATAGATGAACATGAGATAAAGAAACAAAAGGCCCTGTCCAAATTTTTTTCTCATACTATCAAGCGTCATTTCTAATTCAACAGTAAAGGACAAATACGGTGTAACTATTCCAAGGTATTTTTGTATAAAATAAAATACTGATTTCTTTCACCATTAGCTAGCACGGGCAGCGTAGATTGATATTATTAATACGTATTTCACCTTAAACACAAATTCGTGCTAATTTCAAAATTCCGGAACAAATATCACAATAAATATGAAGTTCCGGTATTTTGGAGGCATATCCATATTATCCTCTACGTTTGACGTCAACGACCTTAAATCAATCTACCTACTCCGACCTCTGTTCATTACCAACTGACCCGACCGACGACGTTGTCCTGTCGAAGTTACAATGAACCATAAAAAAGTCCTATAGAAAACATCATTTTCAGACTACCGTTTTTTTTTCAATTTACCGAGCAAGTTTTCCAATTATTCTTTCCCTATAACCTTATTCGGACTATAAAGAACATTTAAAATAGTTATTTATGCAACTGTTGTATAATAAGGGGTATTAAAACACGAACGTGGGTTTATCACTCGAGGCGAAACCGAGTGTGATAATAGTATCACATGAGTGTTTTAATATCTAATTATGTACAGTTGCATACAAGACTTTATCTACACACATGATATGAATCCTCAATAAAGGTTCTGAAACAGTTTTTTTGCAATACTAATATCTAACAAAAATGGCGGCCGGCGGGATGCGACGTGAATTCGAATAACCTATAAGTTCTTTTTTTTTAATTACGGCGTTGTGTTAGTGAAACGCGCGTGCATGACAATGTTCTTTTTTTGAAAACGAGTTGCATCATGAAATTTAGTACACCATTATAACACTCGTTTGGATGATATTATCGTTACTATGACACTGGTTGTTTTAATGTTGGCAATAAGCTAACTGTTTCAGAAACGTTTATAGAGGATTTATAGCATGGGTGTAGATAAAGAAAATTAACCAATTCGGTCCAGCCGTTGTCAAGTGATGCTTCTCAACGAACAACATTTCGTTTTGAAACATTGTCTAATGACTTCTTTCTCTTCCCCAGGCAAAGAAGACGGTCTTGGTGTTGAATGCCTGCGTGACGCGGGTCTGATCGCCGGCGAGACTGCGCAGGCGTACGAGGACATCGTCACCATTTCTATAGTCACCTGCCGCGCCATCGGTATCGGCTCATATGTTGTTAGGTATGTACCTACTTAATACGTAATTTTTGGTGGGGGTAAAAAAGGAAGATATTGGAATGAGTCAAAAATAGGGTAATTTTTAGTACGGGTTAAAATGACCCTCGTTTTTTGTAGTAGAAGAAATAGGGTTATTTTTATTAGGGGTCCGAATGACTCATTTTTGGTAAGGGTCAAAACGTAGGTCAATTTTACCCAGCCACCAGCTATTGGCGTGGAATATCTACGTGACTCGGATCTGATCGTCGGCGTACGAGGACATCATAGGGGTCAAAACGGAGGTCAATATTGGGGTCATATTATGTTGGAGATAAAAGTAAGTTCGTAAAAAAGACCGGTCTACTTTATTTAAATTTTTACCCGACTGCGCCAGAAGGAGGGTTATGTTTTTTTGTCTTCTCTCTTTGATATTGAATTTGACTCGAGTGAAGCCCACTTGCACCACAAATTACTAAATACGAATTTAAAACATTCCGTTACTGTTGTTTGAAGTAGACTGATACATATTGATGTTTTAAATATGTATTGATCCCTAATTGATGTAATTTTGTCAAGATTTCGAGTTAAAATCAGTTTGAATTGCTAGGTAGGCTCCTGCAAAAGGCCGCGCATAGTATCAAACAGGGTTGTTGGAATCTTAATAAACGATTCATCGTCGACAATGTCGGCAGCAAGCCTGCTACTCAGCCTACTCATCATTTATTTCTTCTCGACTAGCGTAATCCATATCTTGGTTCGAAATCAGTGTCTCGCGAAAGTCGTGTAGACTCTACGAAGGGCTAACTACAGATGAGAGCTATTTATTTAAATGAAACTCCTGTCGGATTTCATATGATATTATTTTAGGAGTTATTTAATTATTTTTTTCCTTTAGCCTGTACTGTCCCACTGCTGGGCAAAGGCCTCCCCCATTTTCTTCCACTTTTCCTTGTGCTGTGCTTTCTCCGTCCAGTCGGTTAGGAATGAATCTAAGTCGTCACGCCAGCGTTTCTTAGGCCTGCCTCGGTGATGACGATTTAATTAAATATATAAAATTATCCCGTCTTATTTATTACACGTCAAACCTACTCTCTTAATGACCCACGCTTAAACGTTCGAATGGAACATGCCTTCAAATATTATCGGCCAGTATTTCAAAAGAGGACAGAAGTGGAAAGAGGATCTCTACAGTACTTCCCTAAACGTCTTGCACAATAAACTTTTGTCTCTTTCTTGTTTTTCCTATTAGAATGAGACAGCAGTTGTTCTCTCGCTGTTCAACAAACGCTAATACTTATTTCTCCTCAACAGGTTAGGCCACAGGGTAATCCAAGTAGAATCCTCCTACATCATCCTGACCGGTTACGCGGCCCTCAACAAAGTGCTCGGGCGCGCTGTGTACGCCAGCAACAACCAGTTGGGAGGGCAACAAGTGATGCACCACAACGGAGTGACGCATGCCGTCGCTCCCACGGATCTGGAGGCTGTGAGGACCGCGTTGAGGTGGCTTTCGTTTGTACCTAAGGTAAGTGAAGTCAAAAATGAGGTGATTTTTTGGGGGGCAAAATTTTGGGGTCATTTAAAGTAAAGTTGGGATCAATGTTAAGGTTATTTTTAGTAGGTAGGGGTAAAAAATAGGGTCATTTTGGTAGGGGTCAAAATTACCCTAACTTTGTTTGAGGTCAAAATTGGGATAATTTTAAACAGGAATCAAAATGCGGGTCGTTTTTGATTGGGCGAATCTGTGGTATTTATAGGTTCGGGGTCAAGTTTAGGTAATTTTATTCCCACGGCCAAAATCGGGGACATAATATGAAGTAAGTAAGTGTGTGTAAGTAGTATTATGAAGTACTATTTTACAGCAAAAATATGTATTTTTAGGTAAAGGTATTTATCTACGTATGGCTCTGCGTCGCCTGAAATAAATGAATAAATAAATAATATACCTATCGGAAATCAGAGTTTGTGCTGCAGGTTATTTTTCTGTAATGCCAATAAACGCATTTTTCAATCTTTCTCATCCTTTTAATTTAGTATAAAATATGTCCATTCGCACATTCTTATCCACCCCTTTTCCCCCCAGAACAAGCTGAGCATGGTCCCGATGATGCGCGTGTCGGACCCGGTGGAGCGGCCCGTGGAGTGGGTCCCGCCGCGGGCCGCACACGACCCGCGCCTCATGCTCACGGGCGACGCGGCGCGGCCCGGCTTCTTCGACGTCGGCAGCTGGGACGAGATCATGCAGCCCTGGGCTCAGACTGTAATCACTGGTGAGTAAACATTATATTACGGCTGAAGACAGAGGTGGGTTGCCTTAGGTAAATTCAGGTGTGAATTTGTTTGGTAAACGGTAATTTTGGGTCAATGTCAGAGGTAAAAAGAAAATGTCTAAAGCACTTGTCCCATCGCCCGCGAGGAAGCGACTCTATCAGCTATTTTCTCGCTCAAGAAACGTACAATGGTTATACATTCCATGTAAACAAAAGAGATGCATAAATATTAATAGTTGATGGCTGACTATTCACACTGCCGGCGAGGACTCGCTCCACTGGTTTGTCGCTGAGCGACAAGAGCTGTCAAAGATAATACTCGCTCAACGATGCTCGCTTGGCGGTCAAAGCTCACGCCCGCTATATATCTCCGCCCCGACCGATTGGTGCGAGTAATCGTCTATCGCACTCGGACACTCGCTGCTCGCCGCTCGCCAACTTGTTTTCAGTTGCTAGTTCTAGTCGCCACTCGTTCATCAGCGGGGGTGGGACAACTGCCATAGGCATTAAGTTCACATTTGTACAGTTTTTCTATAACTTATGTATAAAATTCAATAAACGGTCTAATCCTTCTTTTTATCTTATACTTTATATTATATTATCATTTATTTTTCTCTCCCTTTAATCCATTCAAAAGTTGTCATTAATAGATCGCTTTTAGCGATAAGGCCGCCCATTGTGTGACCCTTTGCAAATTTTTTACATTTAATATTTTTAGTTTATATGGTGTGAGAGCAGTGGTGACCCAGTGGTATCGGCCGCGACTTAGGTTTTGTAGTTCGTAGATTCGAACCCTGACAGGCGCTTTACTTTGTGTAAATTATTTCATCACCACTGCTCTCAAAACGGTAAAGGAAAACATCGTGAGGAAACCGGCATGTCCTAGAACCAAAAATTAGAAGACATGTGACATCTACCAACCCGCACTGGGCCCGCGTGGTGGATTACGGTCCACTCTCTCACAGAGAGGTGACATGTGTCCCAGCAGTGGGAACATTATAATATAATATGGTGTACATAATAAAGAGTATTTTATTTTATTTCTTCCCAGGTCGTGCCCGTCTCGGTGGTATCCCAATAGGAGTGGTCGCCGTAGAAACGAGAACAGTAGAGCTGACACTGCCCGCCGATCCCGCTAACCTGGACTCTGAAGCCAAGACCTTGCAGCAGGCTGGACAGGTCAGTAACTAGCTGCATAAGTCATCATCTCCAGTCGACATAATTGGGCACAACCAAAAAAAACAAAATCGGATATATGTGTGCTTGGGATGGTGTGTTTGGCTCTTCAATAAAACTAGTGGACTGTATACAATGATATTATAATAGGTACTGTATCGGTTGGAAAACACAGAATATTAAGCCCGCTCGCTTGCGAGAACTAAAGCGATTCGCATACTGCACCGCATTACGCAGCGGAACGCAGATAACGTGCCCCCGCGCGTGATTTTTTACATAAAAATTCAATAAAAACGCGCTTCCGTGCGGGGAATTTGGTTCCGTTTCACGAACCCCGCTGCGTTATGCGACGCAGTGTGCCAATCGCCGAACGGTCGCAGGCGCGCGGCCGAGAGCGCGTCGCCGTCCCGCTCCCGCGCGCCTCACTTCCTCGCTTTCGTCTACCGTGGCACCAAACGTTCGCAAGTAAACAATGTAGATATAACGGGTGTAAAAATACCCTTAATAAAACTGAATCACTTGTTCTTGCCGTTTTTTTTTTGCACTTGACCGTACCTGGGAACCTTCTGTTTACGGAGATATGGAATATCAAAGTTCCAAGTTTTTAGACGTCATTTTTCTTACAAAAACTTTCAAATTTTCAAATAACTTGACTTTTAATACTCTTTCCACAACAAAAATAAAATTCGTTTCCAAGCAATTGTTTTTGCACAAAGTTACTCATGTACAAATAGATGACGGCTTCGGTAAAAACCCGTTCGGCTTAGCTCGAATTGTGCCGAGCACTGAATATGATTAAGGGAGGAAGATGCCGAACGAAGTCGTCCGGTCCGGCACGAGCCGGATTAAAGCTGATTATACTTCCCACAAATACAGTCGAAGCGAATGTACTGACCAGAGGGGTAATTCTCGTAATTTTAAGAACGTTCACAGTCTGATCTCAGTCTCAATCTGTCAAAAATGCCTCTAATTTCCCTACATTTTGACAAGTTTTTGACATTTGTTTGCCGCCGAGATGAGACTGCGAATAGATTTTGAACGTTTTAAATTACGAGAATTGCCCCTCTGAACATGTGTCTAACATAGCGTTTAACCTTTTTAACGCCAGAGTATAAACGTATCGCCGTACCCCTGACGCCAGGCCACTTTAACAAAACAACACACACACACTTAAAACAACAAATTTCTCGATATTGGTGGTTTATTTATATTAGTTTCATGCAATATAGACGGAAGCTTAAACTATTAAATTATATAAATAAAAACACACAAAAGTAATGATTAAATTGTTTATTTCATAATATGGTGCGACCCGTGCGACGTGTACGACGTGTGTGTCATATATGTATTTGTGACGTTGGCATTCAGGGTAAGATTTCGTTTGTCACATATATATGACAATGGCGTTCAAAAGGTTAATAACGCAGTCTTCAGGACCCATCTCATTCGAAAAGTGTATAATATCCACCTTATTTTATCGTTACAAACAGGTATGGTTCCCCGACTCTGCCTACAAGACTGCTCAGGCCATCAACGACTTCTCCCGCGAAGGTCTACCCATCATCATCTTCGCTAACTGGAGAGGTTTCAGCGGTGGACAGAAAGGTAAGATTCTACACTAGGTTAGGCCTCCTTCACTCGGCCGTACGTACAGCGATAAATGCCTACACTTTCGTGTGGTGCCGTCGCCACTCCGCTAGCCGGTTGTTGAAAAAAAAAAAATCAGCTATTCCCTACATTTCGGGATAGAAAGTAGCCTATATGTTAATCCAGGGTGTCAGCTACCTCCATACAAAATTTTGTCAAAATTGGTCCAGCCGTTTGAGTGTGAAGAAGTATCAAACATATAAACACACACACACACTCACAAACTTTCGCCTTTATAATATTAGTGTGATAACTCGTCAAAATGTAGGGAACAGCTGATTTTTTTTCGCAATTTCAGGTTTGGTCTTATAGTAAAAATTGTTCATAATGACGAGTACAATGACCTCTTAAGAGGTTGTTGGTGTTTTCCAATAACCCTGTATACTAAATCTATGGTTTTTTTCTCTCTCACAATTTTATGCTTCACGTTTAGTTTTCTTAATATCTTTAGGATAAAATATACTGTTAAATAATCTATCTGTGGTATTATTTCTACGAAATGTGTCAATAAACCTGGTTTTCGTTGCTGGCAACACTTCATACACGTTGTGTGCAAAATTTTCAGCAAAACAAAAATTGTGTTGCTGCAACACTGTCGCGCAACTTTTGTCCATAATAAATACGTGGCGTAACGGTGTCGCAAAAGTGATTCTTTGATCTCTTGTTTGGTCATAGGAAATGAGGGCCGAATTACACCTAAATTCATTCCATTACTGTCGCCCCAACAGACATGTACGAACAAATCCTGAAGTTCGGCGCGGAGATCGTGCGTGCACTGCGCGGCGCCACCGCGCCCGTCATCGTGTACATCCCGCCCGGCGGCGAGCTGCGCGGCGGCGCGTGGGCCGTCGTGGACCCGTCCGTCAACAACCTGCGCATGGAGATGTACGCCGACCCGGAGGCCAGGTGAGCCGCACGTCTGCCACTCATACGCAACTTACGCATTATGCAAAGTCACCACTGCTCTCATAAATCATGTATTCATGTATTCAAATAAAAAATACTTATGAATTATCTGATTTCTGCATAGCTATTCACAAACACTCGATACGCTTCCGTATCGTATCGAACATTAATCATTGTTATCGTAGGAGTCTTCTAAACGCTGTTCACAAGTTCAAAACCCGAAAATTTTGTCAGTTTAAATCAAATAGACGCCCGCTATTCTTCCAACACCTATTTGCCGTTGAGGGTAAGTCAAATCAGGTTATCGAAATGTCAGGTTTTCGATACGATAGCCTGTCGTATGGTTGTGAATCAGGGCTCTGAGCTAAGATTTCTATTTGTTTGCAGGGGAGGTGTCCTAGAAGCCGAAGCTATTGTAGAAGTAAAGTTCAAGCAGCGAGATATCCTTAAGACCATGCACCGTCTGGATCCCGAACTACAGAGGGTTGGAGCTAGGATTGCAGGTATGAGGAACCATTCTACTTTCTTCAAAAACAAGGAGGTTTAAGTTTTTGATGATTTGCTGCGAGCTTGTACAACATATCCCGGAGTTAACGCACACCAGCAAATAACCCAGTTAGAATATTATGTTATAATCATAATACATACACTGAATTTTTACCCGACTACGGCGAAGCAAAAAGGAGGGTTATGATTTAGACCGGTATGTATGTATGTATGTATGTTCATCTGTTCCCTCATAACTTCTAAAGTTCTTGTCATAATTAAACAAATGAGGTATCGTTGGAAGCGTCTTGATCGTCCGCTGGTTATAGGCTATGTGACGTCACATTAAATTCTATATGGCGCCCTCTAGCGGACATAAAGTCATGACTTAATTTTTTTTTTTAAATCATGCCATGTGGGGTATCAAATGAAAGGGCTTAATTAGCACATTTCAAAAATATAAATATATTGAAATAAGCCTCAAAATAATTAAATAAAAAATAAGTTTAAAAACTAAAACCCGACTACTGAAAAAGATGAAACAAAAAAATACCTTCCCGTGGTCGCATGCCGCTGTACTAACATACATATAAGCTATGGTAGCATGCGACCACGGGAAGGTACTTTCTTGTTTCATCCTTTTCAGCAGTCGGGTTTTTATTATTATTATGTTTATCTACACCCATGCTATAAAACCTCTATAAAAGTTTCTGAAAAAATTCACTACCACAGCGCCGTAATTTAAAAAAACAACTTATAGGTTATTCGAATTCACGTAGTATCCCGCCGGCCGCCATTTTTGTTCCATATTAGTATTGCACAAAACTGTTTCAGACCCTTTATAGAGCATTCATATCATGGGTGTAGATAAATTCTTGTATGCAACTGCACATAATTAGGTATTAAAACACTATTTAAAAAAAAAACTATCAGGGCTATCAATTTAATGTTTTTAGATAGCCCTGATAGTATTTTTGTGATTGAAAAAAAAAAATTAATTTTGGTCATAACTTTTGAACCGAAAACAAATTCACCGACATTCTCAGGGTTAAAAAGTTTGGAAATGACCTTGCCCACGCCCCTATTCGATTTAATCCATACTTCCAGGGACAGCCTGTATATGCTAGTTGCGCGGTAAACTCTGCTTGCGCGATGCTGGATTTTGCGTGACGTCAGTGTGACGCGTAGTTCTCATGTAGCGATGTAGATGGCGCCACATGGAGTATATTGTACTTAGTACTTTTACATCAATCGAACTAGTTTAATAATACAACTAAATGAATTTGTATTGTTACAGAATTGAAGGAACAAGTCAAGGAGATCTCCAAGGGCTTGGACCGTAGAGGGTCGGTCGACGAGAGCCTCATCAGAACCGATGCAGGCAGAGCAGGTAAAAAACCGGAACTTATACTTGTTTAACCATAAAAACATCAATCATTTCTAACCATTTAAAACATTATTAAAAAAATATATTATTAAATTATTATTATTATTTATTTATATAAATAAATGTAAATAACCATAGCTCCTGTGGCATGGGATGACTACATTTTTTTTTTCATTTTTAACTAAAAAATATTTGTTAAAAATTATAGCTCGAAAAATTTTCGCCTTAAATTGTCAGTACCAAGCGACTTGGACGGGAATAATCCCTTCCAAAAACTTTTAAAGCGTGTAGCTTCTCCATGTTTCCATCGATTTTACAGAGGACAACGGTCACTCCGTTGTGTTTTATAGATGTACTAGCTTCAGCCCGCGACTTCGTTCGCGTGAAACTTCTTGTTTCCCCAGAGCCACACCGTCTTATCGCATCACCCGCCCGCGCTATCACTTAACGTTCTTTTTGCCTTTTTTTCTTTTTGCTCGGCTCCTAAGGGTCATAGCGTGATGTTAAATAGCCTATAGCCTTCCTCAAGAATTGGGCTACCGAATGCAAGAAGAATTTTTCAAATCCGACTGGTAGTTCCAGAGATTACCTCCTACATACAAAGTTACAAACTTACAAACATACAAACTTACAAACTTTACCTCTTTATAATATTAGTATAGATGAGGAACAGGGTGCTAAGTTCACACATCCTCCATAGAAAACTGAGGATCTTCCAACCAGACGGGTGTTGTGTCTGGCGGGCAACTGCCCGATGATTCATGTCGGGCCGTTGTATTTAAGTCATTTGCGCGGTAAACTCTGCTTGCGCGATGCAGGATTTTGCGTGACGTCAGTATGACGCGTTTTTCGCATGTGGCGTTTCGTTGTGGTGTGGCGTGGCTACTATCTTATAAGGGCTCCGTTTTTCCTTTTGAGGTACGGAACCCTAAAAACGAAAAGTGGCACTCCGGGAGTGCCGACAGAAGTGAAAACTTGAACAATTACGTGTGTATTTTTTGAATCGTCATATAAACAAAACACAAACAGAATACTTTGCCATCACTCACTGACATATCGAAAATACATTAAAACCGAGTACATCCCGAGGAAAGCCGAACACATCCGGAGCGGTGTCGGTTACGGTAACAGTGGCGCGGACTCAATGGTTTTTTCCCATGTCCAACGCGTCTAAAGAAGTTTTCACTTCAATAAAATATTTGAAACTAGCCTCTGCCCGCGACTTCGTTCGCGTGAAATTTCTTGTTCCCCCGACCATCCCCGTCGCATCGCATCACCTACCCGCGCTATCACTTCGCTTTCGCTTAGCGTTCTTTCTGACTTTTATTCTTTTCGCTCGGCTCCTAAGAGACATAGCGTGATGTTAAATAGCCTATAGCATTCCTCAAGAATTGGGCTATCAAATGTAAAAAGAATTTTTCAAATTCGACTGGTAGTTCCAGAGATTACCCCCTACATACAAACTTACAAACAAATTTTACTTCTTTATGATATTAAGATTATAATATTAAGGTGAATGGGTAGTTGTAGCCCGCGAAATTCAATTTTTCTTACGTTTTTTGCAATTTTCAGGTCAGTGTCAGGTTGTATCTTGATCAATATATGATTTGCGACTATAATAGACATGTATTTACAGAATTATAGTCATTAGAATCATTAATATATCTCTTTAAGTTAGATTTCTACCATCAACACTTTTCCATACGAGATTTGTTCTTAACGGTAGAAATCTAACTTAGAAAGATGTATTATATATATGTATTCTAATTATTATAATTCCGTAAATACGTACCTGTTATTGTCGCGAATCATATTTTGATCAAGATACAACCTGACACTGACCTGAAAATTGCAAAAAACGTAAGAAAAATTGAATTTCGCAGGCTACAACTACCCATTCACCTTAAGTATAGATTAGTCTCATCACCATCATCATCCACAGCGCGACTACATCCACTGCTGGACATGAGCTTCTCCTTGCTTGTGTGTTCCTTCCCCACGCTCCTGTTCCAGCCTTATGCAGGTTTCATTATATGGTCTAATTAAAATAAAATCAAATGGCTACATTTATATCCGACATTACTTAACATTCAATATTAATAAATTCAGTTAAAACTATAAAAGTCACTACAAAGCTTCAGAGGCCCTAGCACGAACGCGTCGTTAACGTAATGTAAATTCGAACGTGTTTTTTTTAAATCGAAAATACAAGTAATCTGCATTCGCGATTTATTTGCCAAAAATGTAAACAAATATGAGTTTATGAAAAAAAAACTTAAAATCCTACACAATAAAGTTCAGTTTACGCTACAACTTCAAACATTTTTAAAACTTTTTCAATAGTGCTAGTCACTCTGAAATCAACTTAATTGCCATTAAAATAAAGTTGATATTTGTTTAACTTGAAATAATATTAATTTGAAACATAAGTTTGAATAGACTTTATCTTACAGCATTTTGGTTTAAATTTGTAAGCAAAATTAGTATCACCCATAGATGTGAATAAAGTATTAAAATAAAACTACATAAATATTATGTGAGAAACAAGTCATTATCCCAACTATTATTGGGGTCGGTTTCCAGTCTTACCGGATGCATCTGAATACCAGTATCTTACATGGAGTGACTACCTATCTGACCTCCACAACCTAATTACTTGGTAACACAATACTCCTTGGTAAGACTGCTTGTCAGACTTTCGGGCTTCTGACGACCCGTAACGACTGTCAAAGAACCATTAGATTAGCATGCTTTCCGAGACACGAAGGGGTATTTAATGATGGTTACCCATCAACGGACCGACCTCGGCAAGCGTAGCTTAACCTGATCGATCGACCCGTGCGGCTGTTATTACTTAGCCACAAGCGTCAAGTATTTTCGTTCGAATTTATGTTACGTTTATTCTGCGCATTTCCCACAAATATTTCAAAGACAATTTTTTTTCACATGAAACTCTACAAAGTTTTTATTTCATTTCAGCTGAAAACAGAGTACGGGAACTAGAAACAGAACTATTAGCCGCCGAGAAGACTGCGAAGGCACGCGAAAAGGAACTCAGCCCCATATACCACCAGGTATGATATCTGCCGATTTATTGTTTAAAAAAAAAGCACTGTCACTCCGGGAGTGCCGACAGAAGTGAAAACAAAACACAAACAGAATACTTTGCCATCACTCACTGATATATCGGATATACATTAAAACCGAGTACATTCTGAGGACAGCCGAACGCATCCGAAGCGATGTCGGTTACGGTAACAGTGGCGCGAATTCAATGGTTTTTTTTTCCATCTCAAAAAAATGTCCAACGCGCCTAAAGACGTTTTCACTTAAACATATTTTGGTGAAAATTTTATACAATTCTGTCCATAACTAAATTTCTTATTTGGGATTCTGCACTTGGTAGCCATTTTTTATCTATACATATAAAAGTCAAAGTCCTGACTGACTGATATATCAACGCACAGCTTCAACCGCTGGTCCAAGAGACATGAAATTTGGAGGGTGTGTTCTTTGTGAAGAGTAGGTATCGACTAAGAAAGGGTTTTTCGAAATTCCACCCCTAAGAGGGTGAATGGGGGGAGGGTGAAATTTCACGCGGACGAAGTCGCGGGCAGAAGTTAGTTTGATATTTTATGTATAGGTCTTAACTTTTTGTAACGTTTATGCTATTTTCGCTTTTAAAACTAATATGTTTTGGTTTGTTTTAGATCGCAGTACAATTCGCAGAACTACATGACACAGCCGAAAGGATGCTAGAAAAGGGATGCATATTTGTAAGTATAATTATATTATTCTATACATATAAAACAGTTCCGTTACTGACTGACAGACAACGCACAGGCTAAGGCCCTCTGTACAGACGCCAGTACATCAAAGTACTACAATCTGTCAAATTTCTTCAATAGATTTTCAACTTTATCGCTAAAGCATAAGGTTCAAAGTTAATTGAGAAAATTTGACAGTTTCGGGCAGCTTGATGTGCTGGCGTCTATACACGGCTTCATAGAGCCGCCGTGTCATCAACAAGCTTCTATATTGATCCATACAACACTGACGACCGTGCCTACACACGGCGAATAAACCAACCGTAGTTTTTCACGGCAAGAAAAACGTGTATGTACATACAAAGGGTTTTTTTTTTATTATTACAGCTTGGCAAAAAAGTCGTGAAAATAATGGTGGCGCCACTATCGTGCATGTTGTAACCCTATATAGTACGACGAAAACGGTTTTGATACTTAGATTTTTTTTTACATTTAATGTGAATATTGGCGGGTTTTATGAAAAAAAGAAAAGCTCTGAAACGCTTGTTCAGTCACTGCCTATAACGATAACATTTGCGGTTATTTATTTTAATGAATTAAAAAAAAGTTATTAGGTATTTCAAAATGCCTTGATGTCAACTAATCCCACATTATGTGAGACAATTTTATGTTTTAAAAGACCCCAGATCAATTCAATAAGAAATGGTAGTCTATACAAAAACTAAAAAAATAATTAGAATAAAAATTTTAATCAGAATCAAAAATGTTTTCCTCTAAGTATTCCACTCCCGAAAAGTCTTCATCCATGTCTTGGTGTGAGCTTTCACCAAAAAACTCTGCTGGCTGTCTTCAGATGTGTCACTACTGCTGCTTTCATCTTTTAGGTTTATGATAACTTTTTCAACGTCACTATACAGAGTTTGCCCCTTCGAAAATAACCTTTCTCTATTTTCTTGACATGTTGACGTGAATTTTAGCAGTCGGTAACTGAAATGCTCCGAAGCGCTTGTTCAGCCACTGCCTAGAACAATAAAGTAAAAATAACTGAACATTTGCAATTATTTATTATAATGAATTAAAAATGAAATAATTATCAAAATAAAAGTATCAAAATTATACTAACGCGCTGCATTCCGAATGTGTTTTGTAAACATAACCTCAACTTTGTGGATGTACATTTTAGTAATTGTATGAAAGGTTTATGATAGATATTGCACCTTGAAATACACACATTGCATCTGATTACATGTATAAAATATAATTTTACCTCTCATTTCAGCGGTTCTTTTAAACACATCGTTGAGATCGGATAAAATTTGTCTTGCCTCGAGTTCCGCCAAACATTTCACGTACACTTTATAAATTATCGCTCTCGCGGAGCTGCGAATAACAGATCTGTTCATTATGAACACAATGGGTCACCAGTATCACCACAATAACGCAAATAAATAAAAATAAACACGAGAAACAGTCACCGATTACAAGAAATGACAGATTATGTACCTTACTCGACGAGGCAGAGCGAGTGTTGCCAATGATTAAATATTTTAGTTCCGTTTCAGGACTTTCTTGCCAAACTGTACCTCATACACTTACCCCCTTACTAATAAACGTTGTATAGCGTCTGTATAGTTACACAATGCTTTGTCTTCTTCTTTCGAATGTCAAATTACGGGCGAGTGAATGAGAGAAATCCGTGTGTAACTATTCATCTGAAGGCCAATACTCGTAATTTAAAACGTTCAAAATCTAGTCGCAGTCTCATCTCGCCGACAAAAAAAATGTCAAAAACTTGTCAAAATGTAGGGAAGTTAGAAGTATTTTTTGACAGATTGAGACTGAGATCAGACGTGTGAACGTTCTTAAAATTACGAGAATTGCCCCTCTGATATAATACGTTTATTAGTAAAGCGGTTAACTTCGAACTTCTCCCGTATCGTGCATAGGGCATTGCTTGATTTTCAACTCTCAGTTCAACGCCGAAAGTTAAAAATTCAACAAGTGCGCTCATATTTAGGCATTCAGTATTGTGTCACCCAGTTTTAGTGAAAACGGAGAATGACCATTTTATTTCTATTACTAAAACATATTTTCACTTTCAGGATATAGTACCGTGGCGCGACTCCCGCCGCCAGTTCTACTGGCGTCTCAAGCGCTTACTGCGACAAAATGAACAGGAGCGAAGAGTGCAGGAGGCGGTGAAGCCGGCAGACAAGATGGAACAGGGCCCCGCCGCCGCCACGCTGCGCCGGTGGTTCACCGAGGACAAGGGGGAGACGCAGGTAAATGAATAGAAAAAAAAGGTCCATGATGGTCCCTAGTGGTCCATGTTGGCCCATTGCATCTTCACACAATGGGCCATAGTGGTCAATGATGGTGTCTGCTCAACAACGTTAATAACGCAATTAATGTTGTTGGGCTGTCAAAATGTGATACGCAATTACCCTGCTGAAATTAAGTATTGTGAAAAGTTTTGGCCCATTCTATCTTCACACGATGGACCGTAGTGGTCAATAATGGCCCATTGTCGCTTCACACATCTAGACGTGATGGTCTATAAACTAAACCTCTTCAAAGGTGTCATTGAATTTTTTTTTATTAGATAGATAGACAAAAAGAAACTCTCTAACAAGGGAACGTCGGTCCGCACATTACTTATTATAATTTATATTTAAAAATTTGTTTAAAATTACATTCAACGAATTGTAATGTCTTCTACTGCTATCTAAAATAGATCCACAGTTTAAAGTAAAACTCCTTCGTTTTATTGAGCATCAAGCTCCATTGTCTCACCATAGACAAAATACATGAAATTAATCTTGTTATCTTGGTCCCCAGTCCCACCAATGGGAGCATGACAACGAGGCAGTATGCAAGTGGTTGGAGGCACAAGCGGGCGACGACAACTCCGTGCTCGAGAGGAATCTTCGCTCCATACAGCAGGACGCGCTGTTGCAGGCTGTTAATAACCTTGTAGTGGTGAGTAGAGCCTCAAACTCAAATGATAAATCGACGGTGAAGTGTCAATCTTCTTCTAAATACGAGATTCAAAGTCCTGACTGACTGATATATCAACGCACAGCTTCAACCGTTGGTCCTAGAGACATGAAATTTGGAGGGTGTGTTCTTTGTGAAGACTAGGTATCACTAAGAAAGGGTTTTTCGAAATTCCGTACCCCTAAGAGAGTGAATGGGGGGAGGGTGAAATTTTACGCGGACGAAGTCGCGGGCAGAAGTTAGTATCTAATAACTAACATTTTAGCGATTTTCACTTTATTGCATATTCGTAGGTAAAATATGAAATGGCTCATATTTGTACAGACATAAGGTCTTGAATCGAAGACGACGTTTCCTGCTATTTGTTTGATATAAGTAACTTTTTTATTAAAATATTAAAAACTATAGAAATGAAACGTTTTTTTCGCCTCCTGTAAAATCATGATTTTGTAGTTGTTAGATATTGATACTATACCGTCGAAATGATTTATTTTCTATAAGTAGGTTTGTACAAACACTTTTACACGTCAATCATATTTTTTGAAAGCTAGATGAGGTCGGCGTTTCCTATCTGACTACTCTGAGAAGAAAGGCCAAAACAAACTCAGAGGTCACAGTCTTTTTTAAAGTCCAGACAAAATCTTGGTCAGATCATGTGAAGACCATGTATATTGGTGTCTGAAATGGTTTTTTGAGGAAAGAACCTCAAGGCATGTATTACAATTAAAATTGAAATTGAGAATATTTATTTCAGACCAAGCACACAGTAATTGATACAAGTCCATATTATGTTAGTATAGATACTTATAGCTATGTTATTCAAATTTAAAATAATTATTATTTTGGACATGCATGAGCGACCAATGCCTCAGGATTTGGCTGTCCACTCTGTCTGACACCACGCTCAGAAGCGTGTTGGTGCTACCCCTTACCCGAGACCAAAGGGAGTCCGTCAATTAAACCATCTACAGGCACTTTTGAATTGTCAAAGACTTTTGGGATGCATGAAGAAGCCTCCTCGTGTAGCGCAGTTTGTTCCGCCAGTTACTCAACTGAACCGAGTGCTCGGCGCATCCTGGACAAACAGCTTATCTGACTGCTAAGTCTTCCCTTGTGGTGGTAGAGCTAGACATCTGTTAGCAAGCGTTACTATAGCGGCCGAGCGCTGCAAGCAAGAATAGCCCTTACGGTGCACAGATGTCAGTTTCCTCGATGATACACCTCTCCCTTCTCCATCGAGGCAAACAAGCAACAATAAGCAAGAAGCAAGATACTAATATTGTAACATCTCTTTTCCAGGAACTCACACCGTCCCAACGGGCGGAGTTCGTCAGAAAACTGTCGTCGTTAGATATGGAATAACATTAATAATATTATAGTTAATTTTAATTACCTAGGACGAACAAATTATGTAGGGTACATATTTATTGTTGTTGGGGGCTTTCTAGATGCGAGCGAGTCTGTTTTATTTAATGAGTGGTTACTTCGGATAATCCCTGTCAGCATTGAATTTCTTAATAGCAACATTTTTTTTATTTTTACGCGGTGAAATGAAATTATTTATTTATTTAAACCTCAATTAAATGAAATTGTTTAACTGTTACTAGGATATCGGAATCATTCTTACGTCATATTAAAAAAAAAAAAAACTAGATGGAGTCGACATTTCCTATCTACCTTGAGATGAAATGTCGAAACAAACTCACGTGTCACAAAGTCCAGACATAATCTTGGTACAGATCATGTGAGTACCATGTAGATTAGTGTCTGAAATGGTCTTTTGAGTAAATGGTGAGGCGCCATATTACATGGGACTAGAACGTAATTGGCGAAATGTGGTTATGCTATTTTCCTCTCTGCCGACGAACCTTCCGAGAAGTCAAAGCGTGATTTGATCTTGTGTTGTATACAGAAAAGCTACACACAAAAAAAACCGAGTGTGCTTATGACCACACGACTGAAGTGAAACTTCAAACGTATGTGGCTATGAGAGGAAGAGAGAAAGAAAATGTGCGCGCGCACTGCTTTCTCTTGCTTATATCCCCCACTCAACTCCCGTTCGCCTCGCCCGATCACACTTTTCGTAACGCTTACGTCACGCGTTCGCCAGCTTAATCCCCAAGTCAAGCGTGCGTAAAGAAGTTTCACTTAAAAAAAGCAAAGCTATACAGGTTGTGTACTACGGCAGCTATGTGCCAAATAAGATTTAATTTAAGTAATTCATTTAAAGGTTTTTCTGCCATAAGCAAAATCGTATTTAAGATTTTTTGAAAGGACGTATTTTTGAGACAAAACAATGAAAATGAAAGCTACAAATTGATTAAATCAAAATTTTAATGCGTGGATTCTCCGAAAAATCACTCTTCTGCAGAATTGTACAGACGCCAGCATATCAAGCTAACCGAAACTGGTTCCCAATCAATTTTCAACCTTATGCTTTAGCGATAAAGTTGAAAATCTATTAAAGAAATTTGACAGATTGTAATAGCTTGATGTGCTGGCGTCTTTACTTAAAATCAGGCCTAAAATAAGGTTAGTTATTATTTTGCAGTTGTAATACAACAGACTTGCGTGTTTTAAGTTCAGAATTTATTAAAATTATGTTTCACAGCCTTACGAAGAAATATTAATACAAGAAAATATGTGTTTCTTGCAAACCTATAACGTTCCCACTGCTAGGTTACAGAATAGAATAGAAATAGAATAGAATACTCTTTATTATGTACACCATATAAATTACAGACATAAATAAAGAAACTTTACAATGGGTGACACAATGGGCGGTCTATCGCTAAGAGCGATCTTTTAAAGACAACCTGTGGATGGATTAAAAACCAGGCCCCAGGGGCCAGGGATACAGGCCACCTCTCTGTGAGCGGGAGTGGATCCACCACGCGGACATCGTTCGGGTTTTTTTTTTTTTTTGTAACAGACTATTATCTTCCTCACGGTCGGCCGGTTACGGTCCCATTCATATTTTAATCAACCAGAACCTGCAAATTGCAAGAAACGTAAATAAAAACTAAATTTCGCGGGCTACCCTCGCGCATCCCTCTTAAAGTCTTCCATTTTTTAACCATGACTTGCTAATACTCATTTTTACAATTACTTTTATTAATCAATTTTCATACCTCTTGTCGAAACCCCTACCTTACCCCTTTGTAGATCTTGATCCGCTTTGTAGATATGATGCGAATGAAACCGCGAGCTAACTAGTAAAAAAAGTTATATTCTTTCGTTCGGCTGTGAAACCCAGTAAAATGACAATTTTTGTATAGATTCTCTTTTGTTATTTATTTAATTACACCTAGTTACCCCTTGGTACGTAAAGAATGGACTTTGGTCCTTATTTTGTAGCCTTCTGACCGTTAGACTTTTAGCCAACTGGCTAAAAACTATAACAGTGTAATGTTTTGTAGGAGTTATGTCAAAATTCTCAAAAAAAAACTAATTATAAATATTTTAGCTTGTTTTTTTAGAATGCTTAAAGCGCAAAGTTGTTAATATATATTTAGTACATAGATAATATACAGTGTGACAGAGACATCGATGCGTAACCTTGCGTTGAAATTTATGGTCGGTTATTTAAAAAAAACAGCTCTTCCATACATTTTACCCGCAGGCATTGCACTTTTGTATGGAACTGCAGATTTTTTTTTATTATGATCTACGAAAAATTTCTACGTAGGATCAAGTGCTGAATTCGTGTGCGTCAGTGTCCCTGCCACCGTTTATGATTATTAGAATTTACATACCCTACAGAACACGGAGACGCCTTGGCGCCCGCTGCTAAAGGCGGCTTCTTTCGTAAACAGTGTCCCTACAAACCAAGCGCGTCACCGTTTATTCGCTCTACGACACTAATGACGTATAGAAATCTTGAACTTTAGCTTGAAACTCTTCTCGCTTGTCTTGAGCCTTGAATGGAGGTCGAGATAGAAGACGATCATCTTGTCGACAAGACTTACACGAAAATGGCCGTCTTCACACTGCGAAGATAACGACACCGACACGTCTATGTCGTATCGTCAGCTCGGAAGACAGCGATATCGTCCGACGATATCGAGACGATAGCGGTATGTGACACGATGTAACCAACGGGTATCATTTAAGCTATCACCAATTTAATTAGTTTTGTGTTTCTTAAATAATAGGGTTTGTCCTACAAATAGTAGATCTGTCACCAAAATGTAGTCACCAAACAATGCAAGTGACCTAACCAAACCGAACCTCGGGGTGCCCTTCGCTCGCTCTTGCATCCTATGTCGACGGAGCCCCGCTTCGCGGGGCCCCTATTTCTGTGTAAAGGGTTTAAAGTAACCTAACCAAACCGAACCTCGGGGTGCCCTTCGCTCGTTCTTGCATCCTATGTCGACGGAGCCCCGCTATCTGAGAACGAAAATATTTCGTGGCGATAGATCTATTTATTAGATGATACAACTTGATGACAAATATAAATTTTGGTGATAGAAAATATAGTTCCCGTAACCAACAACTTCTTGTACAGGAATTTGCTTCGCACTGTGTCCGCTGATATCTATTTATTTAATACTTCAAGCACATAAATGTACAGAGGCGGACTTAATGCCATAGGCATTTTCTACCAGTCAACCTTTGGGTGATGCAGAGACAAACAGTGGTAGGCGCAATCATGAAAATTGAGGAATAAATATTTTAAATATAAATATACGCATAAACCTATTACAGTACCCGGCGATAAATATTGCACATCGATCTTTGGAAAGAGACAATCGGCTAATTTCGGCTTCGTAGAGCGTTATCGGCAACGCCACCGTTGACTACAACGACATAGTGTGAAAACGTTTAGTAGTAATTGAAACCAGTCCGACGATATCGTGTCGTTATCGTGTCGTTATCGTCCAATGTGTAAATGGCCAACAGCCCATGCCGTGTTAGAAATAGCCAGTTGGTTAGACAGTGGGATGACTGTCCAGGGTACGCCAGACATACTATAGTATTGTCTTCCATAGAGGCTCAGTAAAAATACCCTGTTATGTCATTGCCACGTCTGACGGTCAAGATAAAGAAATCTGTTCGAATTCTCTAAAATGTATAAGTTAAGGCAGAATATTATAAAATTGTATACATGGTGTCATATACTTGTTGCGAATGTTAAAAAAAAATGTGTAAAATGCATTTTTTATCAGCTAATTTGAGGCAATTGTTTAAAAATAATTCAATTATTTTATTGTACGCATGCGGTTTGGAAAATATCTTTTTTTCTTTTCAGACTAATTCTGGAATGTTGAAAAAAATATCTGCTTTTTTATTTACCAATCAAAAAATTGTGAATATTTTTTTCGCTATTTCAAAGTTTTTCCCATAACAGAAGTTGTGCATATTCATGAGTACTACCACCCCTTAAAATATACATGATCAAATTAAATTATCGCGCGAAACATCACAGACCACCATCATCATTTATGAAGTTTCGTTAGTTCAGTACATTAAAATTATAGCTATTTTTTAATGTTTCTCAAATTCGACCATCACTTTAAAAATACCCCTGTATAACCCCACCCTGCCCCCCTACTCCCTCCCTCATACCCCTGCCCCCCTGAATAATTGCCTTTGAATATATCTACGGTTACCTTCTCACCCTTTTAAGTGGTAGAATTGCCCTAAGCAGGACCAGTAGCAGTAAAAGTTCAATTTCAGACATTTTCCAAGCCGCATAAACCCATGTAATAATAACAATGTAATCATGATATTATGTTCATTTATCATTAAAAAAAATGTGTGAAACCTGCAATTTGTACAAAATGTATCTAAGTACTACAAATACATTCCTTTATTTGATTTTTGTTTAATATTTTTATATTGTTGAAAAGCTTGCGTTTGAAACTCCATTCGGTCACTTTTAAAACCCAGATACGGCAATGGACCTGTGCACACCACATTTTTTAAACGCGCCGTTCATGACAACGTGTGTCGACGGCGCGCTTTTATCCTACAGAAGGTCTACAGGCTGCGTCTGACTCGCGTGCGTATCGCGTCTGTATCGCTACAAACGCGCGTCAACGGCGCGTTTAAAAAACGTGGTGTGCACAGGCCCTAAAAGTCACAAAAACGCATACGTACAGACGCCAGCACATCAAGCTACCCGAAACTGTCAAATTTTCCCAATCGACTTTTAACCTTATGCTTTAGCGATAAAGCTCAAAATCTATTGAAGAAATTTGTCAACATGACAGTGTTCTTTATTTGCGTTTTAATAAGGTTGCTATTGGATTGTGCTGGCAGAGGTAAATAACTGAAAGGACTGGACAAGGATCTATTGACGCTCTACTTGACGTTAACAGAGAGGTGCTGTTGGTATAAATATGTGAAATGTAATGAAAAAACAAGATGGCACCGTTAGGGCGTTCGCTAAGTTCGCGCGTGCGCACGCGGCGGGTGCACGGAGCAGGCGCACTGCGCGTACGAACGCACGCGCGCAGATTGCTGTGCGCGTAGATTGTTGTATAGTTATAAGTGACTTGGGTTTGTGATGTGCTTAGAGGCATTATTACAAGGTTCATATCTTCATCGTTACCTTCCAGCCCTTACACCAAATTATTTGGGGTCAGGGCAACATGTGGTTTTCTTCCATACTTCTCTATTAGTCGTTATCTCGGCAGGATCACGTTTTCAAAATAAAAATTGAATCGATGGCTTTATCTTTAATGTGAATTAATCAAATTGGTTGAACCGTATAATATTGCCATAGGTAAAAACTTAGCTCAATGGAGTTTCAACAATACAATAAGTTTTTTTTTAAGTGTAGCAACTCTGAAACGCTAAAAGCCGCTGATTGAATATGTAGTGATATTATTATTATATGCGCGTCCATAAAACACGTTATTTATTATTTAATGTTATTTATGTTTAAAATGGGACCAAATAAATAAATGGTGTATATTATTATTTCTTTTTATTTTGTTTTTTCATTAAATTTCCTCAAACAGCCTGAATCCTTTATTAGGCAAACTGCACATTAATTGCGCAACACACTATCAATCCCAATCTGAATCATTTTGAAGGATATTGCTAATCCATTGCTTAATATGTTCGAAAAATGTGTCTGTTCAACAGATAACACAATGAATGTTGTTGAATTGTCAAAATGAAGCCATTGCTAGATAATGATAGCGTGTTACGCAATTACCTCGCTGGTATTAGGGTACCTTAAAAGTTCTGCTGAAATAAACGGACAGACGGCGTGCCACGGCAGGTTGTGCTGCGGCATCCCGTGGCATCCTGCTGAAAGCCCGCACCGACAGGAGCGCGCCCCGTTAACCGAAATGACCACTGGACAAGTTTCAACCTTATGTCAACTATCTTAGCAATCATAATTCCTTGACACATACGCGATACGTCTCGCGGGATGCAACGGCGCACCGCGGCAACCCGTAGAATGAAACGGCATGACACGTCATGCCGCAGCATCCCGCAGCGCGTCGCGTCATGCAGCAGCATCCCGCTGTGCGTCGCGTCATGCAGCAGCATCCCGCGGCACGTCGCGTCATTTCGCGTCATCGTGGTATCGAAATAAAGTAACTCATTGAAATAAGATTCAAAATAACTTGATTAGTAATAAAAATCCTTTGCCATGTTACCCAGTAACTGGGTTGTGGAGGTCAGATAAGCATTCGCTCCCCATGTAAAATACTGGTATCCAGCTGCATCCGATTAGACTGGGAGCTGACTGCAGTATAATTGGGAAAATGCTAGACAGATTGACTGCATCGAGTGTTTTTTTTTTATCAAAGCCCATACAGGGCCGGATCAACCAGGCAATGCAATTCTCGGGGCCCTTTAGGGTCAGGACACATTGACCAACGGTTTGTCCATACAAAAAGAGAGCAAAGTATGAAACGACGTACGCATCCTTTCGCAAGGACGCGACGAACGCGCTCCGGCGGCGGACTGACACGGATGCGAACGCCTCCGTAAGCGGTGGATCGGCATAATGCATACTAGTGTGCTCCTTTTCTGCGAAAGGGCGTCGATCAATGTATCCTGACCCTTACCCTTTTCTAGCTTCCTAAAATACCACATTGTTAATCAATATTAATAATTTACTGTGAGCAGTGGTGGCCCAGTGGTAACGACCGCGACTTACGAGATATACGTCGTTGGTTCGAACCCTGACAGGCGCTTTACTTGTGTGCGTACGCGCAGCGGAATGTTGTTGAATTTAAAGATTTTAATTATGCAGATATTTAGTGTATGACGTCGTATAATTGTGTATGGTAAAAAAAAATTTGTGCACGCAACCATTGTGGAGAAATTCACCAAAAACTGATTCCGCTGGGCGAACGTTGTCCTGGCGGAACTTTTTTTAATCCATAGACTTTAGAAGAAAAGAGATGTGTCCAAAAATTAGTGTGTATTTGTGTGTAATTGTGTATGTATGAATAAAACTAGTGCATGCATAAACTTCGGAGAAATTCAAGTTTCCGCTACGCGAACGTTTGGCCATTAGCTAGTTTTCATATAAAGCGCTTACATAAAGAACTGTAGATTTTTACATACGTTGTTTTGAATTTGTTTATATTTGTTTAAAAAACAGATTTAGAAAAAATCGTAGGGCTTAAAAGATAAAAATATAAACGTAAAATACGCTTATTAGGTCTTAGTTCTTAAAGTGTGCACTTTGGGGTCTAGATTTTCACGTTTATACAAACCTTGTAAGTGTCTGCAACATGTTGCCAAGTATCAATGATGTTCCGTTAGTAACTAAAGAATTATAGGACAAATTTACCATGAACAGATCACTGTTTACAAAGCAGTCAAATATCACGACGTTCTGAAGGAATTGCATGGTAATATGTATGTCAATAATTAGTGTATTCATTCAACTATTCTTATGCAAAATTTCATGTCATTAAATTCAGTAATTAAAGAAAAACAATTATAATACTGACGAAGCATCGAAAACCTACATAACCCGACCAAGTTCGGATGGCTACCAAAAAGCGGCCGCGCCATATATCTAAGAAACGTTCTTAACCTTCCAATATAGTATTTATTAATATGGTACAGTTGCGTACACAAGCGTTAGGAAAAAATAAAACAATTGCATTTCTTGAATGAAAAATATTTTTATAATAATAACGCCAATATCTACGATAAAAACAAATCTTCAATTAACAAGTACTTCTCTATTTAAATGTCCGCGTACAAAAATATTTTTAATTACATATAATACTTAATTATGTAATTATAATAACGTTAACAAACGCTTGCAATGACAGCAATAGACTTAAATGTGTTTTAACTAAAATAGATTATGAACTAGCTTTTGCCCGCGACTTCGTTCGCGATATTTTAGTGGGGTGCGGGGGAACACGCTCACATACATAAGAAAAAAAATCGATTCAAGAAGTAGTTTTTTTAAGTTATTAGATTGTTTGATCCACTAAAGTTGCAAAGGGGAACGCTCGTGCATGCCTAGTCTATTGGTTAAATAGTGTAATAAGCTACAATATGATAAATATTTACCTAAACAGTAGTACATACTTACATGTGGTAAATATTTAATTTCCCTAAGGGGTCTATAGTTAGAATCCTGATCCGTGAAATCTTCAATAGAAATTAGCTGTATGAATTTTATTTGTCTTAAATAATATATTTAGATTATATCTCAAGTCTCAAGCGCATACTTAAATAAAGTACCTACCTACGTAAATAGTACCTACTTTCTGTCATAGTCAAATACATTTAAAAAAGTAGGTGTACAAAAATAAATGACCTATAAATTATATCGAAACAACAATTGTGTTATCACCTATACCAATTCAATACCGGTATTATACTGTAAATTTTGGGATGTTACCTAAATATATTGCACGGCCGCTTTTTTGTAGCCATCCAAACTTGGTCGGGTTATGTAGGTTTTCGATGCTTCGTCAGTATTATAATTGTTTTTCTTTAATTACTGAATTTAATGACATGAAATTTTGCATAAGAATAGTTGAATGAATACACTAATTATTGACATACATATTACCATGCAATTCCTTCAGAACGTCGTGATATTTGACTGCTTTGTAAACAGTGATCTGTTCATGGTAAATTTGTCCTATAATTCTTTAGTTACTAACGGAACATCATTGATACTTGGCAACATGTTGCAGACACTTACAAGGTTTGTATAAACGTGAAAATCTAGACCCCAAAGTGCATACTTTAAGAACTAAGACCTAATAAGCGTATTTTACGTTTATATTTTTATCTTTTAAGCCCTACGATTTTTTCTAAATCTGTTTTTTAAACAAATATAAACAAATTCAAAACAACGTATGTAAAAATCTACAGTTCTCTATGTAAGCGCTTTATATGAAAACTAGCTAATGGCCAAACGTTCGCGTAGCGGAAACTTGAATTTCTCCGAAGTTTATGCATGCACTAGTTTTATTCATACATACACAATTACACACAAATACACACTAATTTTTGGACACATCTCTTTTCTTCTAAAGTCTATGGATTAAAAAAAGTTCCGCCAGGACAACGTTCGCCCAGCGGAATCAGTTTTTGGTGAATTTCTCCACAATGGTTGCGTGCACAAATTTTTTTTTACCATACACAATTATACGACGTCATACACTAAATATCTGCATAATTAAAATCTTTAAATTCAACAACATTCCGCTGCGCGTACGCACACGCTTTACTTTGTGTAAATTATTTCATCACCACTGCTCTCAAAACGGTGAAGGAAAACATCGTGAGGAAACCGGCATGTCCTAGAACCAAAAATTCGAAGACGTGACATCTACCAACCCGCACTGGGCTCGCGTGGTGGATTACGGCCCACTCCCTCTCATAGAGAGGAGGCCTGTGTCCCAGCAGTGGGAACATTATATGAAAGAAAAAGTAACTTTCTTTCTTTCAACATTATATGCTGATTATGTAATAATTTACTACGCTATTTTTTATGTACGTTTGCCCAGCTAGGCCCCCCAGAATTTGCGATTTAGGTATACACCAATGCAATGTACTCGCCTCTAGGAGTATATGTACCGCTTTCTTTTTCAATGTACCTTTGTACTTTTGAAGAAATATGCAAAAAAAGGGGGCCGTGCCAGCCAAACGTTTTCAGCACGGCCCTCGTGTAACTTGAAAAATATATAGCGTATTAAAAAGTTTCATAAACTCAAGGAATGTACTTTATTAACACGTTCTATGTACCGTAACAGATATTGTGAATTCGTAATAACAAATAATATATAGACGTGGATAGGGGGCCGTGCTGAAAAAAAAAGAAATGAGAAAATATCTAAAAAAGACAAAACAACCTTAGCCAAAAACTATATAAAAGTAATTCATGTTTGGCAAGTAACATATGTACCGCATTGGTTTCTCATACAACTTGCTAAATTCAAAAAATAAGCCAATTTTAGTTTATTCAGCACGGCCCTCTATAGTTGCCTATATCTTTTTAAATATGACATATTTGTTTACAAAATTCGACTTCCTGAATTATGTATAGGAGTACATTCGTTCCAAATAAATTGCGATTATGGTGTATTAGTATTTAAAAAGTTAAATTGGATCAAAAATATCCTAACATACAACTGATGGGGTGACCATGATTCCACGTGAGAATGGATAAAAAAACTTCTGCATAAATTGAGTAAATCTTTAATAAAATAAAAAAATCAAAAATATCGTAATCTGTATTAACTATTAACGATAACTATAATAGTAGTAAGTAGTAGGTCGCAAATCGAACAAAACAACAAGTGTCGTTAAGACTAAATAGCTCAAAAGGCTTAAAAAAATCACATATATATTTCCAATAAATCACACGGATTGATGTACGGTACATTACAATAAAATTACAGTTTCGGTACATTTCACAGATTAGTTACGTTTACCTATGGAATAATCGCAGAAAAACTATGTGTCACAAACACTACAATTCTTTTACCTATTGTAGTATAGTAATTTTATTTTAGGTGCATCGTCCTCACATATTATTATATAATTAATGTACCCATGCAAAATATTGTACCTAAAACATTTTAAAAGAGTAACGGTGGAGTTTCTTGCCCATTCTTCTCCACACGAAAACTACCTTTTGGAAGGGGCGACTAGAATCAATTCTATTTTAAGGTAATTTTTGACGTTCAAAAGTGCCATTTATGTGCCTATTTGAAATAAATGCTTTCACTTTGACTACAGAGCTTAAAAGGCTTAAAAAATTACAGATACGTTTCCAACAAATCACATTGATTGAACCTTACCTACTGAATTAATAGCGACCGCACACAACAAGTTTTAACTGATTTAATTCCCTTAAAAGATGTCATCGCTAATATTAATTTTGAAGAAAAAAAAAACAAATTGTAAAAAAAGAATGTTTATTTCAATGTAGTCACATAATTTCATTAATATAGGTATAGAATATATGTACCTAATTTATGGAACCATGGTCACCCCATCAGTTGCATGTTAGGATATTTTTGATCCAATTTATCTTTTAAAATACTAATACACCATAATCGCAATTTATTTGGAACGAATGTACTCCTATACATAATAATTCAGGAAGTCGAATTTTGTAAACAAACATGTCATATTTAAAAAGATATAGGCAACTATAGAGGGCCGTGCTGAATAAACTAAAATTGGTTTATTTTTTGAATTTAGCAAGTTGTATGAACCAATGCGGTACATATGTTACTTGCCAAACATGAATTACTTTTATATAGTTTTTGGCTAAGGTTGTTTTGTCTTTTTTAGATATTTTCTCATTTTTTTTTTTTCAGCCCGGCCCCCTATCCACGTCTATATATTATTTGTTATTACGAATTCACAATATCTGTTATGGCGCAATTTCATTAGTCGATAGGGCCCGCATGCCGGGTGCGAGAGATTTCTGGAACGCGTGCCACAGGGCCCGCATTCGGGGAACCGTTTTCATTAGTCGATTGGGTCCGCATGCCAGGTGCGAGAGATTTTTGGAACGCGTACCACAGGGCCCGCATTCGGGGAACCGTTTTCATTAGTCGATAGGGATCGCGTGCGGGGTGTAGGAGAACCTCCATGTTCGACGCCAGTTATTAACAAGAGTGGCACTGAAACAGACGTTCTTGCCATGGATCAACAATTAATGTTATGTGGAGCAATTTTGACTGTCTGTGTCTTATTGAAGAAGAAACTATTAGCCTCACTGAAGAAAGAGAAAAAAAGATTTTGGGTTTGCGAATCCGTAAAGCGATCAGCCATTTTGCGCAGCGTCTTTCTAATCCAACAAACACTCACGAATGAAATTGAATAATGAAAAAGTATTTGACTTACGACCCGCAAGCTGTATATCGACCGATGAATTTCATTGGTCGATATCACGATCGGTATAAAGCAAGCGGGGAATCCCTGCAGACGGTGTAACGAACACGTATCGACTTGTAACTTTCATTGGTTGTTATCTCGCCTGCGGGGACTCCTCGTATGCTGTATACCGAACGAGTTAACGACTAATGAAATTGCGCCATTACGGTACATAGAACGTGTTAATAAAGTACATTCCTTGAGTTTATGAAACTTTTTAATACGCTATATATTTTTCAAGTTACACGAGGGCCGTGCTGAAAACGTTTGGCTGGCACGGCCCCCTTTTTTTGCATATTTCTTCAAAAGTACAGAGGTACATTGAAAAAGAAAGCGGTACATATACTCCTAGAGGCGAGTACATTGCATTGGTGTATACCTAAATCGCAAATTCTGGGGGGCCTAGCTGGGCAAACGTACATTATTTTTTTACTACATTACCGATCTTGCTTTTGTTTGCCGTACCGTCTGATTAGTTGGCGGGAAAAAATCGAATACCATTCTATAATAATAATATGAAATGCGATCATTGTGCCGATAGTCGTGACAACTAATGGGTTAATAGCCAAGAGCCTCGACCAACACCTGAGGAGGCTCTCGTTGGGCAGCTGGATCAAGGGCTTGATTCAGAAAGCGGTACTTCTGGACACGGCCCGCAGTTAGGTTCCTCTCTCTGGAGCCCTGACCACAGTACATACTCTGACCGCCGGGTAGCTTGGACCCTGTTCCCGATACCGGCGGGCTACTTTTTTTGTTTTTTATATCCTAATATTTAAAAATATAATTTATATGTAAATAATTAAATAAAGGAATAATAATATGAAATTTAATATTTAAAAAACAAGGCAATAATATTGTCATTGAGTATAACATCTTCAAATTAAATTTTCACTCAATGAAACATTATCTATTTTTTTTCTCGATGCGCGGGGTCCCGTGCCGATGCTGGCCCCCTAGGCAGTTGCCTACACTGCCTTATGGATAATCCGGCCCTGCCTGTACTCTAAATAAAACAGCAGGTACTTAGTTAAAAATATATTTATTTATAACATATTATATCACATTAAGTACCACTGGTACGCGGTAGTGGCGCGTTTGTACAGACGCCAGCACATCAACCTACTACAATCTGTCAAATTTCTTTGATAGATTTTCAACTTTACTACAAAGTAATAAGGTTCATATTCGATTGGGGTAGCTTGATGTGCTGGCCTCTGTACATTAACAGAACCAGTAACAAAACTCAATAGAAATAGATGGAATTGTCGCAAAAGATCGATGGTCCCTATTAACAATGTCGGTTCTGCAAAAAGACTACTGCATAGCTATTCACAAACACTCGATACGCTTCCGTATCGTATCGAACATTAATCATTGTTATCGTAGGAGTCTTCTAAACGCTGTTCACAAGTCCAAAACCCGAAAATTTTGTCAGTTTAAATCAAATAGACGCCCGCTATTCTTCCAACATCTATTTGCTGTTGACGGTAAGTCAAATCAGGTTATCGAAATGTCTGGTTTTCGATACGATAGCCTGTCGTATGGTTGTGAATCAGGGCTCTGTTCAGTAAAGCAATTCAGTTTGTTTTGGCGGTAAAAAAAAATTATAAGACTGTGGATGTTCAAATTTGCACTGATTGTTTTATGTATTGTTTACTATGTACTGAACTACTGACATAGACAAAATATAGAATTGCCAAAACAAACTTTGAATTGCTTTGAACAGTAGTCTTTTTGCAGAACCGACATTGTTAATAGGGACCATCGAGTTTCGTTAAAACAACAGTAAGTATGAAAAGACATCAAGAAATTTCAAAATTCAGCGGCGTAATTGCGTAACGCACGTAATTCCATAACGCAATATCAGTAGCAATGGGTTTCATTTTGACAGTTCAACAACATTCATTGCGTTATTTACGTTGTTGAGCAGACACATTTTTCTAACATATAAAGCAATGGATTAGCAAAATCCTTCAAAATTATTCAGATTGAAATTGATAGTGCGTTACGCAATTAGGGTACAGACAGCACATCAAGCTACTACAATCTGTCAAATTTCTTTAATAGATTTTCAACTTTATCGCTTAAGCATAAGGTTCAAAGTTGATTGGGAAAATTTTACAGTTTCGGGTAGCTTGATGGCGTCTGTACTATTTTTAATTTCGATGCTAGGATTTATTTGATAGTTCCAAAATACTCTTACACATTAGTATTGCCAATGTTTTCATGTACTGTTGTCTCCACATAGTTTATAATTCCATCTATTTTTATTGACTTACATTATAAGACTACTTACATATTTTACATAATTATAACCTATAAAATCGTTAAATTAAAATTGACATAAGTAATTAAAAATAATTACGATAAAATTGGCTAATTATATAAAATTACAATTCTCCTAAGTACAGTAGTATTTTCGAAATACTTAAATACAGGAAAAAAAATTAATCAGTGCGGAAACAATAACCATGAATTAAGCATATTATGATTCTAGACTTAGAAATTTTTCGTCAGTTATAAAAAAAAAACATTCATTTTTATCGCGTAAGTATTGGACTTTGAGGGTCGAGAAGTTGGAGTCGCGTCACAACACGACCTTCAAGTAGTTCGTGGTGCGTGTTCCGACACACCATCTCGAGAAGTTCCTCAAGGAAGAGTTCTGGCCGAAGGGTGTTGTGTACCGCCGGTTTCGTGGCCGGCTACATGACACCAGTCAGCGAAACACGACGCAGACACTCCGTGTGCGTTAGTTTTTAGTGTAATTATAATGTTGTATGTATTTATAGTATTTTTAAGCTATATTAATATTTTATGTGTTTATATGGGCCTTGATGCCTGAAATAAATGGATAAATAAATAAATAAAATTGCACTTTTCTATGGAAAAGAAGTTTTTTTTTTATAACCGACGAAAAATTTCTACACTATATTATAGTCTAGAATCATATCTTATGCTGATTTCATAGTTACAGTTTGCGCACGGTTTATTTTTTTCCTGTACCTACAATCCTAAAGGCCACAAAAGGCCTCAAACATACAAATATTTGTTTACTAGAAATCAGCAATTCAAGAAAATGCCTGTATATTAATGGCAATAGTAAAAGTTGCCGAAAATCGAATTGAATGGCGAGCAATAGGAGAGGCCTATGTCCAACAGTAAACTGCTGTAGGCTAATGATGAAACGTAATCTGGCAATAAAAGGTTTTTTTTTTATCGGTTACAGATAGCGCCATCCACGAAGACGCGCCCCACTCTTCTTCCTAATCGCTTACAGTACAAGTGTGCAACATTCCGCTAGTGTTTTAGTTTTGTCGATACACAGTAATTACTTATTAGTGGGTAATTAGTGTGTATCAAAAAACTAAAACACTAGCGGAATTAACTAGCGATTAGTATGAAGAGTGGGGCGCTTCTTCGTGGATGGCGCTATCTACAGGATGAAATTGAAAACATGCGACAAATTGAAATGGGAGATTGTATTCATCATTATGAACAACTTTTACAATGGGACCAATCCTGAAATCGCGAAAAAAAAATCAGCTGTTCTTTACATTTTGACGAGTTATGCGAACATAAATGTAGGGAACAGCTGATTTTTTTTTTCGCGATTTCGGGTTTGGTCCCATAGTAAAAGTTGTTCATAATGATGAGTACAATCTCCCATTTCGATTTGTCGCATGTTTTCAATTTCAACCTGTATACGTGTGGCAACATTCTACCAAGTTATAGATTACACTTGATATACATTTATCATAGCCCAGAGTGTGGATTTTTTGTCCGATGATAGAAATAGTCTCTATTATATGAGACTTAAACATGTCTCACGAAACGTGGGTGTACGTGGGGTACTCCTCTGCCAGACCCAACTGGGAATCAAGGCATGGTGTTATGTAGTGTCATAGGACACACAAAACCATATAATTGAATTTAGAATCTGAGGTAGTCATGAAGTTTTGCAACAACAAACTCAATGACATACACGACAAAGTTCAAATTCCATTGCAACCATATATCTATAAGGGCAATTTTGTTAGTTTAATTATTTAGCTTATGACAAATATGATGTTCTTTCTCTTTCTAATAAATAGCAATAACTCACTCTTAACACCTCGACAATTTTTTATATAGAAATTTAAGTTACTTTAACTAATTAAAAATAAACAAATTCGAGTAAAAACAAAATTTTCTATTTTAAATAATTTACCTATATTTTTATTTTGAAGTGCAATGTAAAAATACTGTTCATATTCATTCGTTTTATCACATTATTCACTTATTTTTTATAAAAAAAGGTAACATAATTTAAATAAAAATAATTTTTACGTGAGAATGTAGAAAAATCCCTTTTTTTTTAAGTAGGTAACATAATAATTGCAACAATTTTAAGTACTTGTGTAAGTACGAAATGCAGACTTATAAAAGCTCAAATTTACATCAGTGCTAATTTATTAGCTACTAGCTTAAGTGCGCGGCTTCGCCCGCTTGGTAAGTCGATAAAAAGTAGCCTATGCCCTTCCTCGGAGTTCAAAGTATCTCCATACCAAATTTCATCAAAATCGGTCTAGCAGTTTCGGAGATTAGCCGGAACAAACAGACAGACAGAGAAAAAAATTGTTTTTTTATTAGTACTTATGTTAAGTACCGTTTATACATTCATATTTATTTAGTAAAACGCTCTTATTTTTACATTACTTCAATTTAATTGCATTGATTTTAAAATTGGTACTATTTATCATTTTAATTCGCAATTTTTCGAGTGTTAAAATCTTAAAATGGTTATAGATTCGATTATCGAAAACAAATTTTAGTAGGTATCGATAAAGTTCTTAGAGTTGGGCGAGTTTTATCGATATTTTTCTAATTCGAGCGAATCTTTGTAGATTTTCATATTAAACTGTATGTATGAATTGACAACAATAAAATTTTAATTGACAAGCATAGCATACCGATAATGTTCCCATTTCTGGGACACAGGCCTCCTATCTGTGAGAGGGAGTGGGCTGTAATCCACCACGCGGGCCCAGTGCGGGTTGGTAGATGTCACATGTCTTCGATTTTTTGTTCTAGGACATGCCGGTTTCCTCACGATGTTCTCCTTCACCGTTTTGAGTGATACAAGTGAATGAAATAAATTAAAACAATTGACAGAAACACTTGTAAATTTTCAGATTAAATTGCATGTACTAATTGACTTACATTATTCATTTCGTACCCAAAAATTTAAGAGCCGGCCAGAAATAAATAGTACTGTTGTTGTGGCTGCTATTTGTTGAGATTGAAAATGCCAAAAATCATATTTTTTTTTATTTCAAATGACTCTTGGGTCTGGGTCAGAGATGACAGAGACAAAGTCGATATATAACAATTTTATAATTAAAACATGTTGAGGGTCTTGTGGCTAAGTAATATCAGCCGCACGGGTCGATCGATCAGGTTAAGCTACGCTTGCCGCGGTTGGTCTGTGGATGGATGACCATCTTTACATACCCAGACCCCTCCGTGCCTCGGAAAGCACGTTAACGTGCCTCGGAAAGCACGTTAAGCCGTTGGTCCTGGCTGTCATTCGTGGATCTTTGACAGTCGTTACGGGTCGGAAAATCTGACAACCAGTCTTACCATTGGGGTATCGTATTACCCAGTAACTGGGTTGTGGCGGTCAGGTAGGCAGTCGCTCCATGTAAAATACTGGTATTCAGCAACATCCGGTTAGACTGGAAGCCGACCCCAAAATAGTTGGGAAAAGGCTAGGCAGATGATGAATTAAAACATGTTCAGAAAGTTAAATTAAATTAAAAGTTGGTATTTTTTTAATGTTATGCCTAAAACACTAGTTATAGAAATATGTTTTTTGGCATTTCCAATTCCAATTTCAAATAACAGTCGGGGGGTTAATAGAAGACTTTCGCTGTAATAGTAAAAAATGCTCAAGATGTTATTTCCCATAACAAAATAGTACTTTTTTTGGATATAAAATGTTCGACACTTGAATGATGTCCTTTAAATTCTTCTTCGTCTTCTTCGTGTCGCTGGCACGACAATTATTTACATTTTTTTAGCTCAATACTTCGCCAGTTCCACAGCGTTATCGGTAGCAGCGCGGAGTAAAATTTTAATTGACAAGCATTTTACTATTACTAAATGCCGCAAATACATTTATTAAATCTGTTGTAATTGAGGGCCTTGCAGCAAAAGGGAGGCAAGTCCAAGTTAAAGAAATGTGCCTCGTGCATGCATCAAACGATAGTCCTAATTTTTGTTGAAATTGTAGGTGAAAAAAAAAACAGTAACGGTAAAAATTTGGATCTGCCTCCCTTTTGCAGCAAGGTCCTCATTATGTAGTATTTAACACATATTATACACGTTTCCAAATTGACATAATATTTATTCTAATATTCAGCAAAATCATTCGTAGCTAAACGATAACAGTCGCACGGGTCGATCTAAGGTTAAGCTACGCTTGCCGCGGTCGGTTCGTAGATGGGTGCCCAACCATTTCATATCGACATAAGCGGTTGGTCTCGGCTGTCATTCATAGATATTTGACAGTCGTAACGGGTAGTCAGAAGTTCAAAAGTCTGACCAAGGGGTATCGTGTTACCCAGTAACTGGGTTGTGGAGGTCAGATAGGCAGTCGCTCCATGTAAAATACCGGCCTCAAAATATTTGGGAAAAGGCTATAGGCAGATTAATTAACAAACATTTACAGAATCATTCATAACTTTTACATTTTTTAAGAAAACATCATCTACATTATACAAAGGCATAATAAGGCATTTTAAATTGACGCTAAATAAGTACGGTACTAATTACATTTTAATAATTAATTTGTATAATAATTACAATATTTTGTTTAAATACTGGCGGTATTATAAAGATTACCGAAAATGGCAGCTTTTCGTGTCTTTTCGATGATTGGCCAATGAAAGCTTACGTCTATAACAGGGTCACAGACATGATCGATATCTAAACATGCGAAAAACCATAAAAAATGCCTGGATGATTTTTTCGAGGTTAACGACCCTATTTAACGTAGTTTACAGATATAGATACACCTAGATAACGCAAGAGCACCTACTTCGCGTGCCAAAAATCACACCAGTTTACGATCGAAAATCATAAGCCGCCACTTTCGCGCTCAGTCCTGCGTACTGCTGGCTGGGTGAGCGTGAGCGAGAGAGCGCGAGCTTGTGACGTCATAGTAGGTAGTCCAAAAGTGGCACGCTTAGTTTTCATACAGTTCGTGATACTTGCGTTATCTAGGTATATCTATATCTGTGGCGTAGTTGTATATTTTGAAAGTATTTTGTGTAAACTTCACAGACTTGATAAGTATCGATATCAAAACACGACAAAACAAAGAAATCTTAACTCATACTTCAAGTAAACACACTATACTACTTTTATGTCACGAAGCAACGCTCGCTTTACTTTTGGTTGCCAAGTGTAGCAGCGCAGGAGCCCTCGGTACCGTTTGAGCAGTAGCGTGCATTGGTTTTCAGAATAGGTAGGCACTAGGCCGGGTCTAGTCTAGGCAAACGCGGTCAAAAGTGAGGTCAAAATTGTGGTCATTTGAGTAGGCATGCCTACTTAAAGGTGACAAATTGCAAAGGTCGAACGTCATGGTATTACGCGGGAGATGTACGTATTTCTAATTTCGTCGTATTAACTTGAACGAGTAAAGACCAATAACAATGTGCGAATAGTACGGGAGCCGAGTAGGCCGTCCGGCGACTGCCTACTGCCGCGCGTGTTTGTATGAAGATTTTGTTTTTTGTTAGGTATGATAATTTAGTGAGTTTCTTAATAGGGCACACACACTAAAATGCAATTGACAGGCTTATGTTGATATATCGAGGTAGGCACTGCTTATATGCCTATATGCAACGCACGCCACTGCGTTCGAGGCAATGGCGAAGACAGATGGTGTGTCTTATGTGTTGACGCTACTCGTCTTATTTACAGTGTGTTTGCACGCTTGGTTACTACAAGCAAAGCGCGCCTCGCTTCGTGAGATAAAAATACTTTTTCAGCTTATGGCATCCTTAATTAAATAGAGTGGTATAAAAGAATTGACTAACTCAGCACACCATTGTTTAAAAGTAGTTGCAAGTTAGCTGCCTGTATACCGAATAGCTTGTTCGACCGTACCAGCGGTCGTTAACCCCAAACATAATCATCTAATAATTTCTCTTTTGTTTCATATTTTTGGATATCGAAACCCATCACGATTGTCGAATTTCCCTAGCTAATTCAAATTAACCCCGTCTATTTTGAAGTGAAAAAAATACTAATAAATTCCCTAAAAAAGTATAGTTTTTTTTTCTAGACATTGGCTTACGTTGGCCGACCATCGTGTGAAGGCACTAGGAAGGAATGTTGTAAGTCACTATTTTGTGCGATTTCACGAGTTCTTCTTGGCTTCCATCATATTTTTGTAACTCTGTAAAGACAAAAATAAATTCATATCATTTTAAGGCACTTCTGACCTGCAAATTGCAAAAAAAAACGTACTGTACACAGTTACAGTTAAGTACAGTCAACAAAAGAGATAAGTATGCAGGATCGTCGGATATAGTTGAAGTTTAGTAAGAAACCGATGGATGTTCTCGAACAAAATTGAATTAATTAATTTCAATTTTATTAATAGAAAACAAACAGCTCATTTATCAAATTAACTTTCAGTCGCCAACATCGATCGGTTTCTTACTTAAGCTTCAACTATATCCAACGATCCTGCATACTTATCTCTTTTGTTGACTGTACAAAACATGATTTTACAAATTTAAAAAACAGCTGAAGAAATTATCTTAGGCGGTGTCCTACGTGAGCGACGAATACGACGCTACGCGACGCTGCGAACGCGACGAACGCGATCAACTCAACAATATACCCTGCTTGCAGCCTATGTGACAGTCTGCGGCGAGACGCGTACTTGTTTTGAGAGCGACCAGACGCGACACCACGAACTACATATGAACTTTCCGTCTGTTCCCGTTGTCCCCATTCGGAACTCAATAAAAATAATTAAAATGTATTCCCGTTGTCCCCATTGACGGTTTCCTGTTAAAATTGTACTGTACTTCTCCATGATTCGAGAAGTAATGACCAAAATCACGTAGGACATTTGTCGCGTGTAGCATCGCGTCGCATTACGTCGCGTCGTGTTGCGTCGCGACGCGTCGTATTCGTCGTTCACGCAGGACACCGCGTTAGATATTCGGCGCAATAGTAAAAAATGATAAGGAAAACTTCCCCGACCAGGGCAATACAATTTCGTTGGCCGGCCATTTTGAATTTTGGGCCCAATATGGCTGATCTCCTTTGAATTTCGCGGGTTAGCTAGCGCATCCCCTTTAAGCTATTTTTTTATAAATTCTATCTATTTTATTCTAGTCTATGTAAGCCTTCTTACCTCCTCAGCCATTTGATACAGCAGCCTGGCTGTCTCCGGCCCGGTCTGTTCCACTAACGTCTTGAAAATCCCGACGTTGTCAGGTTCTGACGCTTCAGATCTGCAAGTAATAATACACATAATATATTATCACGCTTATATTACACGAAGGAGTATGCAGATGTATACAGGATGTTACAGAAAGGGTATATCAATACAAACGGGTTGAAGAGTGTATCTGGTCTAGAACCTCTGTACAAAATTTCAGCTCAAAAGCAGTAACTTTGAAAATGCTTAATATTTTTTTATTTCGATAGTTTATTAAATAGAAATCATAACAAACGTGTCACCGCACTACGAGCGTCATTATCCATTATCTGTAGTGTGTCTGTGCGCCTAGTACACGCACATCACGCCGCCGCGCGCCAGTGCAGCGCCGTGAAGTCGAAATAAAAAAAATATTAAGCCTTTTCAAAGTTAATGCTTTTGAGCTGAAATTTTGTACAGAGATTCTAGACCAGATACACTCTTCAACCCGTTTGTATTGATATACCCTTTCCGTAACAACCTGTATAGCACAACATTTCTCCCAACACTAAAATACTTTTTCCTATGTAAAATGTATGGTATCATCATAACCCAGTAACTGGGTTGTGAAGGTCAGATAGGCAGTCGCTCCATGTAAAAAAAAAAACTGGTATCCAGCTGCATCCGGTTAGACTGGAAGCCGACCCCAACATAGTGTGGCAAAGGCTTGGCAGATGATTAGGTCAGAAGAATGGTCTTACCTTTCAGAATAGCTTCTTATTCTGTCTCTAGCCAGTACTAGCGTTTCGTTTTGTTCACTCTGTGCTGTGCTTGGCTCGAAAGTGAAGTTCTCTGGTATAGCCAGGGGTGCCTGGAATTAAAATAATATAATTAATTTGATGTATTAGTAATTAAGAGGAAATGCGGATGTTCGTTTCTCCATAGAAACGCTCTCGCCTGTTTTCTTTCTGGTTAATGACCATAAAGCAATGATTTTTTACAGAATAATAAATATTTACTTGTATGTCCCTTTTTTATGGATGGGAAAGCATCAAATGACTCCTCCCGCTCTGGGTGGAGCGGAAGGGATTGTCAGACTCTTACTGACTAAAAACCCATTCGTGTTCCTTCCTTAGCCCTTTATGTTCCGGGGTAGCGGTAACCCTTTCGGAATATCCCGCACCCCCGGCAGGCTTCGGCCCTGGCAGGCCCTTCCTTTTTACTTGTATGTCCCTATGTTTTCCTTTTTGATGAGACATTATTTTTATAAGCAATAGAACCCTCAAAAAATGCAGATTTAAACCGCTGTCAATGGAGGCCTAGTGTACAAATTTGACAACTATTAATGAAAAAAGAAAAACATAGGGCCACAGTCATCCTTCGTAGTTAGTTAGTACATCCTTCTTATTTAGTTTATGAAATATTTTTTAAATTGGTCCAATATTGGAGGAGGAAATAGGCGAGAGCCAAACCTCGAAATTATGACTTTTTATTACTTAGGCTTTTTCAAAAGTTCTCTCCGACCGCATTTCCTCTTAAGTAATGTTTAGTAGCCATAAAAAGGCATCTTGAGGCAAAGTACGTCGAAGTAATGGACAACATTGGACAACTTTGCATTAAATGTGTAGGTTTATTTAATATTTTAGTTTTAGACTTCACACATTCATATTTTTCTCTTCTTGTTCTCACACACTATTGTCTACATTTCTTTTTTTACTTTTCCTTTCGCAGGTCTGCTGGAAGAAATTTCTTAAGAAATAAGCAGTACCTTTGTACTCAAATTGTAATGATGACATATCCTTATGTATTTTACTGTGTGTACATAAATAATAATAAAAAAAAAACATTTCATATATTGAAAATGCTTATATTAATAACTGTGAGCAGTTAACGACGTACAATACACTCAGTAACAATGGCGTCCAGGCTGCGCATGCGCCGTGTGTACGTTGCGCGCCCGCTCCGCTTTGAGGACGCTCGCAACCCGCTAGTATGCCATTCTCCTTATAAAGTTAGTAAAGATGTGTCGTATTGACGCCCGGGTTAGCCGGGATAGTGTAGTTTATTTCTTACCTGACTTTTCGACAGTACCCGGTTCCTAGGCACGGTATCATCTTTCCTCTGAGCTCCTTGAGTTAACAGCTCAAATGGATGACCTGATTCAGCAACACGACCTCTGTTCAAAGAAGATGGGATTATTTTATAGATTTTTATAGTAATTGGTTGAAAGTTGGATGTGCAACGGATGTTGGGAATATATGTAATCGATGTAACGTGAATGATAAATGGATCAAAAGTGGATGTCACACAGATGAAGAGTGGATAAAATGGATGAGGGTTGGATATAATGGATGATGATGCATATTTCTTGTATGAGGCAACTGCATTATTGAAGTGAAAACTTCTTAAGGCGCGCTGGGCATTTTTCGAGATGGGAAAAAACCATTGAACTCGCGACACTCACACCGACACCGCGCTACATTCGGATGTGATGGCTCTCCTCGGGATGTACTCGGTTTTAATGTATTTCCGATATGTCAGTGAGTGATGGCAAAGTATTCTGTTTATATAACGATTCAAAAAATACACACGTAATTGACAACATTTCAAACCTGACACAACCTTAAAACAAAAATACTATTTCTTTATTTTCGTATCCTGAGTTCAAATATATTTTTATTTTATTTTTTTATTTCTAAATTTCTGAGAAAAAAAATAAAAATCAAAAAACATGTGATGACGTCACATAAACGGCGGAATGAGGTAGTTACCTTTGCGCATTCCAATGTCTTTGATTGAAAACGTTATATCAAACAAGACATGTCAATGTCACCTAAGAAGTGTAACTAGAAAACAACTAAAAAACTGAATTGAATTCAACAATATTTTTTCCTATCAACTCGACACGCTGCTTACTGTTAATATTATCAATTTTTGATTGATATTTCGCCAATAAAATGGATCCCAATGAAAAATATACGCCAATGACGGAACCAAAACAACGACTGAGACAAGTGACATCTAACAGTTTTTTTGACGGGTCACAATAAAGCAAAGGTAATATCGCCATTCTACCGTCATCTGGCACTTACGTCTTTTTAGAATACACCGAATTTCAAAGTTAAAATTATGAATGAAAAGTACATAATTTTGAAAAACGAAAAAATATGGGTGCCCTAGATTTGAATTTACTTTTATATAACGTAATAATACATGCAGGTTAAAAATATGAAATGTTGTCAATTGATCAAGTTTTTACTTCTGTCGACACTCCCGGAGTGCCACTTCTTTTTTTTATTTATGGATAAAAGTGGATGTTTGGCGGATGACGTATGATAGCGTATCTGTGACGGCGACTCTATCGTAATCGTGAAAGATGAATTTATGATAGATTAATGATAGATGGATATCGAATGGATGAAGGCTGGATGTCAGATGGATGACGTATACTAACTCGTCCATGACAATGGCCCTATTTTAGTCGTAGATAACAACTGTATGATAAGTGTATGATGTTTTTTTTTTTACTTTTTATATTGCTGAATGGGCCCGCTCTTGACCTCGAACACGCCTGATGGAAAGCGATAGATGAGGTCTATGATGGAACGAGCGTGCCCAGAAGATGCCTAAGGCACTGGAACTCCCACGCATCGACGAAACACAGCAGGCTGCTTGACGCCGGACTCCGGTGGGAGGGTGGTCGCAAACCAGGCGGGCGTTAGCCCTACCACCGCAAGGGAAGAGTTGACAGTCAGATAAGGTGTTGGTGTGACTGTCCAGTATGCGCCGAGCGCGAGCGTTCAGTTGAGTAACTGGCGGAACAAACTGCGCTACACGAGGAGGCTTCTTCAAGCATCCCAAGAAATGGATGTTACATGGATGACGTATACTAACTTGTCCATGACGATGACCCTATGGTAGTCCATCACGGTGTTCAGTCGATGCGCGATGGTCAGCACGGTTGAGTGCGCGAACTTGGTTCGAATAGTTCGCTGTATGTGTTTGTCTGTGCTACGGACAAAGAAGATTAGTATTTTTATTATATGATCAAATATGGTCATACAAGCTGCGCCCCGCGGTTTAACCCGCATAAGACTTGATCCCGTGGGAATATCGGGACAAAAAACAGCCTATATGATAATCCAGGGTGTCAGCTACCTCCATGCAAAATTTTATCAAAATTGGTCCAGCCGTTTGAGCGTGAAGAAGTAACAAACATATAAACACACTCACAAACTTTCGCCTTATTATATTAGTGTGATAAAAGAATAAATTGCCGGCACATTAGTTTATTTTCGTTAGCTGATTATTTTTCTTGTAAGTGTCTAATGCGTTTTTCTTATATATTTTTTTTACCATCGTCCTTATTTTGGTGGTCTGAATGATTTCGAAAAGTTTCTCCATCTATTTTAATGGGACCTTATATTTAAAGCACTAATACGTCAGCGCCGGCTGTCGCTGAAAACCAGCGCTGGGGCTCTGTCTTGCATAGGGTCGCAGCATAATGCTGAGCGATAGCCGTTTTGCGTGGATGTGACGCATGTTTCCCCCTACCTTTTTATTTTATTTTTTGTGTTTATGTTCTTTTTTGCACCATTTTCACCGCAAATAAACGTATTTGCTTTCTTTCTTTAATAGTTAAAGCACTTACTCAGTATCAACGTTAGCAGTCGCCTCGTCAAGTATTAGCACCCTACATCCCGCTAGGGCTGCGCGTGCTAAGCAGATGAGTTGCCTCTGACCGGCTGAGAGGTTTCCGCCGCCGTCGCCGACCTTTGTGTTGAGACCGGCTGGCATGTTGGTCACCATTTCTCGGAGTTCAACCTGGAGAAAGAAAACAAAAACATTCAAATATTAAAAAAAAAAAACAGGTAGAAACTACAAAGTGCCTGTCTATTATCTATACATATAAATAAACTTACAAATAAATAAATCGAATAATCTGAAATAGTGAAAAAAAAAATCAGCTGTTCCCTACATTTACTCGTCACAATCGTCAAAATGTATTACAATAAATATTATTATATTCTATTCAGCCAATTTTTTTTCGCGATTTCATGTTTGGTCCCATAGTAAAAGTTGTTCATAATGAGGAGTACAATGACCCCGTAAGAGGAAAACGGTGATTAAAATTTCACCCTGTATGACTAACCTGGTCCAAAGCCTTGTAAATATCAGCGTCTGAGTAGACCCCCTCAGGATCTAGATTATCCCTTAGCGTGGCCGCGAACAGTGCGGGTCGTTGCGGCAGCGCACACAGTCGTGAACGCCACGCGCGTAGTCCTGCGGTCTGGGCTGGTACACCGTCTACTAACACTGAACCGGACACGCGGCCTAACCTGGAATGAAGAGGTGCATACAAAATGTTGAGTGAGGATGAAGCTCCGACCTGTAAGGTGGATGAAATTTGGCACATGGGTAGACCATGAACTGGATTAGGACATAGGATACTTCTCGCTAAACGCAGGCGAAGTCGCGGGCAGAATCTAGTCTGTACAAATAAATAAAATTGGTGTGTCTGTTTGTAATATTAAAATAACCGCTTTTTATTAAATGCATATGGATGTATACACGGTACATATACCAAAATAACATTTTTTTTACAATTTTTGTCTGTCTGTCTGTTTGTTCCAGCTAATCTCTGAAACGACTGGACCGATTTTGACGGGACTTTCACTGACAAATAGCTGATGTAATAAGGAGTAACTTAGGCTGCTTTTATTTTAGAAAAAAAAAATAGGATCCCACGTAAAAATTCCACGCGGAACAAGTCGCGGGTAACAGCTAGTTCATGAATAAGAGCATTAATCACACTTCACACTAATATTATAAAGGCGAAAGTTTGTGTGTGTGTGTGTGTGTGTTTATATGTTTGTTACTTCTTCACGCCTAAACCACTGAACCGATTTAGATGAAATTTGGTATATAGTTTGAGTCCCGGAAAAGGACATAGGATAGTTTTTATCCCGATATTCCCACGAGATCGAGTCTTATGCGGGTGAAACCGCGGGGCGCAGCTAGTAAACGAATAAAAATATAATCTTACTCACCTAAACAGCGCACTGAGCAGCGAGCTCTTCCCGGCGCCCGTGCGGCCCACGACGGCGACTTTCTCGGCCGCCTTGATGGAGAAGTTCACCCCCTTGATGGCATACGTGGGCTCTCCGCCCGCCGCAGCGCCGCCGGGCGGCTTTTCGTACTCGAGGGAAACATCCTCAAACACTATTTCGCCTGAAATAAACATTCGTTTATTAAAATTCTCGTTTCAAACTAAATTTATTTTTATTTCCATTTGTCTTAGGGCTGATTTTTCCATCGACAGATATCTTTTATTCGAGGAATAAAATTGACGTTTGATAGTTTTTGTATGAAATAACTGTCAAAATTTCAAAATTATTCCCCGAATAAAGTTATCAGAAGGGCAATTCCCGTAATTAAAAACGTTCAAAATCTAGTCGCAGTCTCATCTCGGCGGCAAATAAATGTCAAAAACTTGTCAAAATGTAGGGAAATTAGAAGTATTTTTGACAGATTGAGACTGAGATCAGACTGTGAACGTTTTTAAAATTACGAGAACTGCCCCTCTGATGATTGAAAAATCAGCCCTTAGTTTATTAAAATTCTCTTTTCAAATTATGGTTATTTCCTTTTGTAAAAATATCAACTTTAAACTTAAGTGGGTTAGGTTGATTTTAGAGTGCCTAATACTAGTGAAAATAACGATAAAAAAAGAAGTTGATCCTTATCAAGTCAAAGTCAAAGAATTTATTTCAAATAGGCGCATAAAGGTGCATCCACACCGAAGTTACTATTTGTGAAGCAACATTTACAAGTGTTGGTGGGCGACAACGGATAACAAAAAAATATCTAGTAATCTTAGTGAAAGTTACAGAAAGTTACTTAATGCAATCATGTCGCAAATTGTTGCTTTACAAAAAGTAACTTCGGTGTGGATGCGCCTCAAAAGGCAGGCTGTATTTTTGTTTCTTTCTTTCTATTGTGTAATCCATACTAATATTATAAATGCGAAAGTGTGTCTGTCTGTTTGTCTGTTACCTCTTCACGCTTAAACCGCTGAACCGATTTAGATGATATTTGCCATAGAGATAGTTTGGGTCCCGGGAAAGGACATAGGATAGTTTTTATCTTGATATTCCCACCGGATCGACACTTTTTTTTTTTTCTTTTAACCTGTACTGTCCCACTGCTGGGCAAAGGCCTCCCCCATTTTCTTCCACTTTTCGTTGTGCTGTGCTTTCTCCGTCCAGTCGGTTAGGAATGAGTCTAAGTCGTCACGCCAGCGTTTCTTAAGCCTGCCTCGGTGACGACGCCCGTCTTCAGGCACCCACTGTGTGACGACTTTGGCCCATTTGTCTGGATGCATCCTATAAGTGTGACCCGCCCAGTCCCACTTCAACCTCGCAGACTTGCCACCAACATCAGCGATACCTGTCTTGGAGCGTATTGTACAGACAGATCGACACTTATGCGGGTGAAACCGCAAGCGCTGCTAGTAATCTTAATAAAAACGTACGATTAAACGATGATTAACGAGAGATTGGCATCGCATGTGCACACATTATTACTGTCTGAAACATTATTTTTTTATTTTATTAATTTTGTATTTTATGTTTCACAAACTGTGTCCAACTAAACTTTTTTCTTTCTTTCTTTCTTTCTATTCCAGGAGAAAGCTGAAATGTCCACCTACCTTTGGTTGGCCACTTTTCGAAGTCAAGATCAGGATGGTCTTTCTTCAAAGCATCCTTGTCCACATCTAAAGGTTTTTCCGGTGGAAGATTCGTATACTCCAGTATTCTTTCAACCTGAAAAAAAGGTAAATATACATATATTTTTGCTCTTTTCAAAAAACCGACGGTGATGATGTTACGAGGAGTTCTTGGATGAGTCACAGCCACACGGGTCGATTTATCAAGGTTAAGCTACACTAATCACGGTCGTGTCCTGGATGGGTGACCAACCACGTCCATGGCACAGAAACCACGAGCCGCCGTTTATATTTAAAAATATAATTTATAATAAAGGAGATGATGGTGATAATGATAATGGTGTTAATGATAATGGCGATAATGATAGCGGTGATAATGATGGTGATAATGAATCACTATCAAGTGATAAAGGTGATAATGATGATGGTGATAATAATTACTCACTATCAACTTATCAAGTGATAATGGTGATAATGTTAGTGATAATGGTGATAGAGATAATGAATCACTATCAAGTGATAATGGCGATAATGATGATGGTGATAATAATTACTCACTATCAACTTATCAAGTGATAATGGTGATAATGTTAGTGATAATGGTGATAGTGATGATAGAGATAATGAATCACTATCAAGTGATAATGGTGATAATAATTACTCACTATCAACTTATTAAGTGATAATGGTGATAGTGATGATAGAGATAATGAATCACTATCAAGTGATAATGGTGATAATAATTACTCACTATCAACTTATCAAGTGATAATGGTGATAATGTTAGTGATAATGGTGATAGTGATGATAGAGATAATGAATCACTATCAAGTGATAATGGTGATAATGATGATGGTGATAATAATTACTCACTATCAACTTATCAAGTGATAATGGTGATAATGTTAGTGCTAATGGTGATAGTGATGATAAAGATAATGAATCACTATCAAGTGATAATGGCGATAATGATGATGGTGATAATAATTACTCACTATCAACTTATCAAGTGATAATGGTGATAATGTTAGTGATAATGGTGATAGTGATGATAGAGATAATGAATCACTATCAAGTGATAATGGTGATAATGACAATGGTGATAATGATGATGGTGATAAGGAGGATGATGATGTAGCTACTTACAGAAGTCATTTGGTTCTCCACTTCGGCTGTCTGCCTCATCCCGTATTGACACATGCCCACTAAGCCTATTACTTGTGTTATAGCCAGTCCGACGTTGCCTCCTAGAGTGTCTGTGAAAGAAAATATACTGGATAAACTTCATTGCACGAACGATTGAATTTACAGAACGAGTAAATAACTCAATATTCTTGAAAAATTGCAATTTTGGCGGGGTGTAAGATAATTTTGTGTCCAAAGTAAGAGCGTGAGATATCGTTACCCATCACGTCCACAGTTTCGCTTTCTCATTTAATTTGAACCTGTATTTCAAGTGTCATTTCACAAACCAATAGCACAAACATTACTAACAACGCACCCCTGTCAATGTCATTCAGGCGCTTGAAGAAACAGCTCCTTGTAGCACTATACTTAAACAATTTCAGTCATTTTAAAGCCCTATTTTTTTCTCTGAACCAGAATCCATAACAGAAGCCATTAGTGAAGAAAAAAATATCTATATGTATAAATATTATTAATTATATTTTTGGTTATAATTTTTAAATTATTTCTATTTCTAATCTTAAATTCTTAATGAGTTGACATTAAAAATTTTATTGTAGGTATTTTTTTGTTTTGTTTTATTATGATGTTAATTTTGATGAAGATGTGAGTTGTTAATTTTTAAATGTGTTAGGTACTTGTATTATGAATGTTAATTTTTTATTTTTTTTATCCTATGGATGATTTCAAACACAATGTAAATTGTTTGTGAAATAAATTAAATTGAATAAAAATGAATCGCCGAAATGTATGTACGCGCATAACTTCCAAACGACTACACCAAATTGGATAATTCTTTTTTTTTGTGTTTGGAATTGCTAGGTCAAGGTTTGTTTGAAAGAAAATTTCAGAAATTCCAAAAAAAATTGCACTTGTGCGATTCTGGGACAATTTTCATCAACACGATGGACCGATCAGGTGAAGGAATCATCGTCCTCTAAATTCTACACGGTGGTAAGAGATGCGCTGGACAGAAACCGGTGGAGGCAGATCATCCGCTCCAGATGCAACTCCGAAGCTGACCACGATCCTCAGACATGAGGGACCGACTACAGGGAGAGAGAAGTTGGGGCGGGCCGATAATTTTAAATTATTTTGTCCTAATAAGTTCCCGATTACCTTTACTTACCTAGTACCTCTAAGCTATCTTACTGTTTGCGCGACACCTTTCCATTAAAATGATAAAGCCTTCATAAAAATAAGTAAAGAAGAAACTCCTTCTTACCTTCAGAAGTGAACAAGAAGAAGCTAAACGTAACCAACGCGAGATACAAGCAGCATATCATGTCCATCCAGAAGCCAAAAGCCCTGGTAGTGTTGAGCACCAGCGTCCAGCATGAGGAGTGCAGGTCCTGTTGCTTGTCGAACTCTCTGACCAAGGTGCGTTGGTGCTGGCGAGCTGACCTGATGGTGGTCAAGCCGGAGACTGTTGCTGATAGGTGGTTGAGGGACTGGCTACGGGCTGTTGATGAGATGAAAACGTAATGAAGGTTATCCAGTTCAACAACATAATTATCCGACCACGGCGAAGCAAAAAGGAGGGTTATGATTTTGACCGGTATGTATGTATGTTTATCTGTTCCTTCATAACTTCTAAACTTGTCATAATAGGACAAATTAGGTATCGTTGGAAGCGTCTTGATCGTCCGCTGGTTATAGGCTATGTGATGTCACAACAAATTAAATATGGCGCCCTCTAGCGGACATAAAGTCATGACCTAAATGATTTTTTTTTTAATCATGCCGTGTTGGGTATCTAATTAAAGGGCTTAATTAGCACATTTCAGAAATATAAATATTACTGAAATAAACCCCAAAACAATTAAATAAAAAATGAGTTTAAAAACTAAAACCCGACTATTGAAAAGGATGAAACAAGACCTTCCCGTGGTCGCATGCTGCCATAGCTTTGTTTGTTGGCATGCGACCACGGGAAGGTACTTGTTTCATCCTTTTCAGTGGTCGGGTTTTAGTTTTTGAACTTATTTTTTTTTAAGATTCAATTTAGGAAAAAGATCACCCCTCCCGAACCGCGCTGCTACCTCAGGCAACGTCTCAGTGAAGCGGTCGACCTATAATTTTTATTAACAGTGGATCGTTTGTTTGTTTGGCACTCAATGACATATAAAAATCTGGTGCACTCCGTCTCGGCGCGGGCCAATATCGGCCCATTATAATAGAAAATTAATAGTGTCTCATTAGCGGTGATTAAGAGGTTATTAAGAGAGCAGTGGTGGCCAAGTGGTAACGGCCGCGACTTACGAGTTGTAGGTCGTAGGTTCGAATCCAGGCAGGCGCTTTACTTTGTGGAAATTATTTCATCACCACTGCTCTTAAAACGGTGAAGGAAAACATCGTGAGGAAACCGGCATGTCCTAGAACTAAGAATTCGAAGACATGTGACATCTGCCAACCCGCACTGGGCCCGCGTGGTGGATTACGCCCACTCCTTCTCACTGAGAGGAGGCCTGTGTCCCAGCAGTGGGAACATTATAGGCTGATTATATAAGAGGTTAAAATAACTCACCGATGGCCTCAATCCTCTTCAGCTCGCGACTGGTATGGAGGAACAGGTCTCTCAGCAGGAACAGGAGCACGGCCACCACAGCAGTAGGTATCAGTAACCACCAGTTCACAAGGCATACCACTACCAATATGGCCATCACCTCGAGGAAGAACTGTGGAATAAAACCAACAAACAACAATTCAAGACGACTTAACGTAAATTCAAAATCTTATACAGGATAGGTAAAAATGTGAACGGAACCGTAGTCTTCGTTCCCAGTAAAGCCAGACTTACCCCAAGACAGTCGACCAAGGCGACGGGGAGCAACGTGTCCACTTGACCCATATCCTTGGAGAAGCGGTTGAGGATCCGACCTGATGGGTTGTGGTGGAAGAACCACATCGGAGCGCTGGTCACACCTCTGTGGATACAAGAGTAGGTTTAGCCATTGGCTTTACAAGGTCAAATTAGATTAGCTAGCGCAACATCAGAGGACAATGATATCTATCATAGTCAGCCCATCATTTTCCCACTGCTGGGACACAGGCCTCCTTTCAGTGAAAGGTAATGGGCCGTAATCCACCACGCGGTCCCAGTGCGGGTTGGTAGATGTCACATGTCTTCGAATTTTTAGGTTCTAGGACATACCGGTTTCCTCACGATGTTTTCCTTCACCGTTTTGAGAGCAGTGGTGTTGAAATTAAATACAAAAAGTGCCTGGCTGGGTTCGGACTCACGACTCGTAAGTCGAGGACGATACCATTGGGTCACCACTGCTTGTAGCGACTTGTAGTCGGTATCTACAACGTCATACTGACGTCACGCAAAATCCTGCATCTCGCAAGCAAAGTTTACCGCGCAACTAGCATAGACACAACGGCCCGACATGAATCATCGGGCAGTTGCCCGCCAGACACAACACCCGTCTGGTCGGAGGATCCTCCCTTTTCTATAGAGTATGAGTGAACTTTACACTCTGTTTCGCATACCTCTAAAAATGTATCAGAAGTAAATACTGGAGTAATTTTACTCCGAATTTATGAATAATAGTGTTGGAAAATAACTTCATCATCTGCCTAGCCTTTTCCCAACTATGTTGGGGTCGGCTTGCAGTCTAACCGGGTGCAGCTGAATACCAGTATTTTACATGGAGCGACTACCTATCTGACCTCCACAACCCAGTTACTGGGTAATACGATACCCTTTGGTAAGACTGGTTGTCAGATTTTCGGGCTTCTGACGACCCGTAACGACTGTCAAAGATCCACAAATGACAGCCAGGACCAACGGCTTAACGTGCTTTCCGAGGCACGGAGGGGTCTTGGTATGTAAAGATGGTCACCCATCCACAGACCAACCGCGGCAAGATCGATCGACCTGTGCGGCTGATATTACTCAGCCACAAGTCCCTCTCTAGTGTTAGAAAATAACTTATGAATTATAAACTTACTTGAACATATTGTCGTGCAAATTAGTGGAAGCACGGATGCAAGTATTGTAGAAAAGGACCAGTTTGTTCCACGTGAACACTATGCAGATGCCGATGAGCCCGCCATAGATGTACAAGCACTGTTCCCTGGTCAGGCTGAAGCGGTTGGTCGGTATGTCTTCGAAGTTTACGACTGGGAAATATAGAAAATATATTTACAACAACTTTATTTATTTTAAGAAAACATGCTTAGGTGTAAACGTGTGCGGCTGTATGTGTGTGTGTGTATGTATGTGTGGTATCTTTATTGTTGTGCACGCACGAAAAAGCATGACTCATTGTCACGTTCCGCCTGAGCCGAGCGTGCAAGCGAGAGCGCGGAACAAGCGATAGAGAGGCACGATCGGCCTAAGCGTTCGGCTTGTGACGCATCTATCTGATGTTTAGCTAGCCAATTTAAAATAACCCTGTATTAAGTCATTTGTTCGTGTCTCTTGTTTGTGTTTTGTTTGTTTTTTTTTTTTTCTTTCTTTTTTTTTATTTACCTGGTGGTGGTACCGCAGACGAGTTTGTTTCTTTAGGCGGCTGATTGGCTATTTTAATCGCACTGTTCGCTTCTTCTAAGTTAACCCTGAAAAAAGTAAGAATTTTCAAAATTATTATTTTTTCTAAGCAGGTTTTTCTAACTGGACAGACAGCTGTGCTGCTGGGGAGTTTGTTGCGCCACTTCTTCTCCCCAGCGAAAGCACTAGGAAGTGGCGAAGGGCGGGCGTGCCGGGGGATTGTCTTATGGAATTTTGACGTTCGAAAAGTGCTGATTCTCAACCTAGGTTGAATAAATGACTTTTGATTTTGATTTTATCGGGATTACAACCACCCCAGTATTTAACTCAACTGGAGCTCTTAGACCGAGATTATTATTCCTGTCACTGTCGCACAACTGGCAAACAACAAGTGCAAGAGAGAGATGGAAACATATCAAAGAAAAAGCACACGTTAAGTAATGTTTATTAATCTTGGCTATCATAATCAATCTATAACGTTCCCACTGCTGGGACACAGGCCTCCTCTCTTCTCTGTGAGAGGGAGTGGGCCGAAATCCACTACGCAGCCCCAGTGCGGGTTGATAGAAGTCACATGTCTTCGGTTTTTTTGGTTTTAGGACACGCCGGTTTCCTTACGTTTTCCTTCACCGTTTTGAGAGCAGTGGTGATGAAATTAAATGCACTAAGTAAAGAGCCTGTGTGGGTTCGAACTCATCAACTCGTATGTCGGGGCGGATACCACTAGGCCACCACTGCTCCCAACAGACTATTAGCCCAGGTTCGCAAGGGCGCGTTTTTCCCGCGGCGATTTTTTATTCCTGCATTGGATTTTCAGCTCACTGTTTAAGCGCCGAGAGTTCAAAATCCAACAGTATGTTTTTTTGACGCGTTGGGATGGGCTCTATTGGATTATCAATGCTCGGCTCAAAATCGAGTGTTGAAAATCCAGTCAGCGATAAAATCCCGCCGCGATATTTTTCGGTCGATGGTCGATGACACACAAGCGTTGCGTTGCGTCGAAATCACTACGCTGCATTGTCAACGCCCATGTGGCATAGCTCTTACTATGTAATTTGGAGTAGGTACTTACCATTCTTTCAACCAGACATCAGTTGAAGAGTAGAAGAACTGTGCCAGCAGGAACAGTAAGATGAGCAGCGCCATAGACAGAGTGCTGCCACCGCTGCGGATGTACGACACGTAGACACTGTTGTCGACTGAGCCTTTCTTTTGACTCTCGCCTAGAAATAAATGGTCGTAAATTAGAAGAAGAAAAAGTACTGGGAAGTAACAATAAAATTAGCAGTGCATCCGACGTGGCAAAATACTCGTGTACCAGAGTGGGGCAAAATACTCGTGTACTAGAGTGGGACAAAATACTCGTGTACCAGAGTGGGGCAAAATATTCGTGTACCAGAGTGGGGCAAAATACTCGTGTACCAGAGTGGGGTAAAATACTCGTGTACCAGAGAGGTGATTTCTGGTATGGTATGGTACGTGTGTATGTGTGATGTTTGTGTTGGATCATTCGGTTCCCTACAAAATGGTTGAGCTGGATGTAGCTGATCCACGCGTCATGTTCGTGAACGGGCGTCGTCGGTTGAGACTGGTCATCTCTTAACTGCCAAGGCTTATAAAATATTAAGCATTTTCAAAGTTACTGCTTTTGAGCTGAAATTTTGTACAGAGATTCTAGACCAGATACACTCTTCAACCCGTTTGTATTGATATACACTTTCCGTAACACCCTGTAGAAGCAACAAGAATAATGTACCCAGGATTTTGTAATATTCTTGATTTAAAAGAGTGTCCATGGAGTTTCTTGCCCGTTCTTCTCCATAGAGATCTACGCTTTGGAATCGGCAACTAGCTTCAAATTTCTGACTAACTGACCGACTATTTAATTTTGACAATTCAAAAGTGCCTGTACATGGTTTAATTGAAATAAATGCTTTGAGTTTCAGTTTTTGAGATAAGTACGCAGGATCGTCGGATATAGTTGAAGTTTAGTAAGAAACCGATGGATGTTCTCGGATAAAATTTAATTTTATTAATAGAAAACAAACAGCTCATTTATCAAATTAAATTTCAGTCGACAACATCCATCGGTTTTTTACTAAACTTCAACTATATCCGACGGTCGGTCCTGCATACTTATCTCTTTTGTTGACGGTACGTGTATATGTGTGATGTTTATGTGGTGTGTGGGGGTGTGTGTGTGTACGTGTAAGTGTGCGTGTTTGTTCCATTTTGCTTCGTTTGATTTGTCATTTGAAATGAAGTCTTACCTTCATATTTAGGGCTTAAATTATTGTCTAGATCCAGGTTGAAAGACAATTGTGATGCTTCTGACATGGAACGCTGTGATCTGAGCTTGTAGCTGTGTTCCTAAAAATAATTACATCGGATTAGGCTTACAATATACATCTAAAGTAAAGGAAATTAATTGTTTAGCGATATTGACAACCAACTTAGGACCAGTGCACACCACGTTTTTTAAACGCGCCGTTGACGCGCGTTTGTAGCGATACAGACGCGATACGCACGCGAGTCAGACGCAGCCTGTAGACCTTCTGTAGGATAAAAGCGCGCCGTCGACGCACGTTTCTAAAACGCTCGTCAACGGCGCGTTTAAAAAACGTGGTATGCACAGGCCCTAAGGCTAACAATATACATCTAAAGTAAAGGAAATTAATCGTTTAGCGATATTGACAACCAACTTAAATTGTCCGTGTACTCAAATCATAACTGTCATTCTTCGACGGTCAATAATAATTGGCGTAGCGTGTCAATTTGATAAACAATTAATTTTACTATGGAAATCCACAAATGATTTTACATAATTTTTGATTTTCATATATACAGGGTTATTGGAAAAACACCAACAACCTTTTAAGAGGTCATTGTACTCATCATTATGAACAACTTTTACTATGAGACCAAACCTGAAATCGCGAAAAAAAATCAGCTGTTCCCTACATTTTGACGAGTTATACGAACATAAATTGTAGGGAACAGCCTACCGAACAGCGGATTTTTTTTCCGCGATTTCAGGTTTGGTCCCATAGTAAAATTTGTTCATAATGGTGAGTACAATGACCTCTTAAGAGGTTGTTGGTGTTTTTCCAATTACCCTGTATATGTTTACTTTTACTTCAGTAATTAATCAAAAATCTACAAAAGACTAAATATGAACTGTAACTTGCTAGCTAATATTATTATGAACAAGGCTACCGCTGATGAAAAGTGGTTTTCACATAAAACATAGAAATGTACAGACGCCAGCACATCAAGCTACCCGAAACTGTCAAATTTTCCCAATCAACCTTGAACCTTATGCTTTAGCGATAAAGTTGAAAATCTATCAAAAAAAATTGACAGATTGTAGTAGCTTGATGAGCTGACGTCTGTACCGACAAGGCATTTAAATTACTAAAATAAAATAAAAACTAACGCTTCGTTTTATGTCCGCTTTGTCTGACTTTATCATGACGTTATAAACCTAGTGAGAAAAAATAAAGTTTATTATATAGTACATTACTGCAGCGGCCAGCAAAAGAGGCAATGACGGACGAACGTGTAAATGTGGGCCGAGGTTTATTACATGTATAGTAAATTACTGCAGCGGCCAGCAAAAGAGGCAATGGTGGACGAACGTGTAAATGTGGGCCGAGGTTTATTACATGTATAGTAAATTACTGCAGCGGCCAGCAAAAGAGGCAATGGTGGACGAACGTGTAAATACACATACGTAACGTTACGTACACATACGTAAGTCCATCAATGCCTAGTTGTGGCCAAGCCTTGTAGAGTACTTTTCTCAAATAATGCGCGGAAATTAAAACTAAGTAGTACTTAGTCAGAACTTTTTTGTCAAATACAATTACATACTTTTCAAAATCAATGACGAACAACAATAATTTTTCCCGCGTTAAAGTGTTCATTTGTTTTTTTTTTTCAATAATTATAGCGTAAACTGAACTTTATTGTGAAGGAATTAAAGTTGTTTTTCCATTATTCAAATTAAGTTTAATTTTTTTAAATACTCAAACGAAAAAGCAGGTCCAGAATGTTTAATGTTATTAATTATTTTACAAACACACGTTTCAAGTACGTAATGCAGAATACGTTGTTTCAATTAATGTGATAACCTAATCGCCAACTTATGTTGAAAGTATTGATAGATCGAAAAAAATATTGATTGACGTATAAATCATTGATTGATAAAATATTGATTGATTAATAAATAATTGATTGATTAATAAATAATTGATTGATTCATAAATTATTGATTGATAAACTACTGATTGATGAATAAATCTTTGATTGATAAACTATTGATTGATCAATAAATCTTCGATTGATAAAATATTGATTGATTAATAAATTATTCATAATTAATTATTACAACTTACCACAGTCTCAGTATTCTCATAGGTGGTGGCTTTCTGTTTCTCCTCTTTGACCTTCTCTCCCATCTCTATGAGTTTCTCAAATTCTGCCACTCCGTTCTTTAGCTCAAGATAGGTTCCTTGGGCTTCGATCTGGTGGAGAAAGAATAAAAAATGGTAATTTCGTTGATAACTTTGCATATACAGGATGGCAAGGATATCAGCAGACTTTTTTCCGGGACTATAAAGTAGGTCCTATAGTTTAAAGCGTTTATCTTCATGAGTATTTTTTAATCACTATCCCCCTTACTAATAATCGTTGTATAGCATCTGTATTTAGACAACGCTTTGTGTTCTTCATTCGAAAGTCAAATTACTGACGACTCAAAGAGAGAAATCTGTGTGTAACTATTCATCGGATGTAATACGTTTATTAGTAAAGGGGTAAGATTGTGACTGTTTATTAATTCAATGACCTTTTTTACAGTCCGTTTAACCGATTTTGAATTCTATTGCGTTGGTGGCATGACAAATTGGTGGTATTGTAACCACTTTTTTGCTTATAATGCCATCCTTATGCCTACGGCATGGAAGTCAAAATCGGTTGAACGGACTGTAAAAAAGGTTTATTTAAATGCCTAATCTTATTACAAATAGATTTTAAACTTTAGCGCTACAGCATAAGGTTCAAGGTTGATTGGGAAAATTTGACAGTTTCGGGTAGCTTGATGTGCTGGCGTCTGTACTCGGTTTTAATGTATTTCCGATATGTCAGTGAGTGATGGCAAAGTATTCTGTTTGTGTTTTGTTTATATGACGATTCAAAAAATACACACGTAATTGTTCAAGTTTTCACTTCTGTCGGCACTCCCGACACAGAATACTTAATAGTACTACGTACAGAACGGACACTCCCTTCCCCGCACTCATATCAGATACCACACTTCGAGGTATTCGTCGCCGACTCTCTAGCAAGGGCGCTCGTAATCGTAAGAACCACAGCGCTGGCTGTATTGCTGACATCACAGATAATATAACAATTTTACGATTTAAAAGTTTTATTTGAGTTTGAGTTACGATGGTTGGATATTGTGATGCTTTTCCGAATTTGTATTTACATAAACTGTTTGTAAGATTTCGCATTTTTTTAATACCATGCGATTCAATAACCGATTATTACCTATATTTAAACGAAAATATTTTAGTGTTTTTATTTAATTACGAACCCGACTATATAAATAAACAATTGAACTACAAGGTCACTTCATAATACGAATTCGGAGTTGCCCGAATGTGTGCATACGTTCGGGCAACGCCGCCGCGCGCCGTCGTCGTTCGGACGCAAATCGCTTTTCGTACCATTTCTTACGCTACGCACGACAGTCAACCCTACTAGAGTTTACGCACACATTTGCACGTGTACAAACGTCATTTGGTTATGTAGTAGTAATAGGTAATTATTTTGCGAGGGTTGTATGGAGTGTCCGAGGTGTGCTCCCGGAGTGCCACTTTTTTTTTGTGCAAGAAGAGTACTCTATCTAACTATATAGGTTGCTTATCACTTACCCGTCCTGATCTCATAACGCACACATTGTGCGCGTGCTTCGCGTACTGCACGTGATGCGTTACTAACACCGTCGCCTTATCGCGGAGGAAGTTCTTGATGCAATCCTCGTATATTGCGTGGGCCACCTGAAAGACAGATTATACATTACAATAGATGGACAAATTTTAACACAGCGCTCAGTACGTCTAACCAAAAATATCCAAGCAAAAAAAAAAAACACTGATTAAAGTGATTTTATTTTGACCTAAAATAATAAATTGCCGGCGTGTATTTTCGTTAGCTAATTATTTTTCTTGTAAGTATCTAATGCGTTTTTCTTATACAATATGTAACAAAAACCCTGTCCGATCCAATAAAGGCGTATTCCTGGTTCAACAAACGTACTAGAAAAAATGGTTATAAAAATGTAACTCATAAAAACCAAAAGTTATTGATATTTTATTTTTATAATCCATGCGAAATTTAACACTAAATATGGCAAATTTTCATAAGTTGACAACACTCCACCCACCGGCAAAATCTTTTTATTTTTACCTATTTTTATTTCAAAGAACACCGCCCTACGCTACCGCGTAGTAGGCACTCTTTCAACTAGTCGCCGACTCTTTGATCTCGCCGACTCGTTGCCTACCGGCGCGCTACTTCTTGCCAGTCTTTCGTGGAGATAGCTTCCGACCGGACGTCCGTACGTATCACACGCTATCGTTTCGTGAACAATGTCGTATTCCAATCAGGAATATTTTAATATGTTGATGTGTTTAGGCAAGACCGACTGCAATTATGCAGCTGCGCGTAGAACGTATGAGGTGCGTTTCGCGAATAGACCAGGTGTGACAGTACCGCCGTAGCGTGCGTTCCAACGCCTGCATAACCGCGTGTATACCACAGGCAGTGTTCAAGCAAATTTAGTGAAAAGGTGTCGAATGTGTGTTATGTTAGTGTTGGAGGTGGACATGTGGAACACGATCGCCGAAGTATGCAAGAACAACCAGTGAACGTTTTAATAAGCTGATACCTGCAGTCGGTTAGTACATTGCCAAAAGCACATCACATTTAAAAAAGCCCTTTTCAGGGCTACATTTAATTCAATTAATTATTTCTTGATAAACAGAATAAAGTCTGAAACACAAAATACAGAGAGTGTGCTATGTGTCTGAAATCCGAATCACTATGCCCACAAAACAATATCAGCTGATACCTACACGTAGGCAGGTATTTGTTTGGCGGCACGCGACAAAGCGGGGTCATGAGTTCATGACAAAGGATCATACAAACCGCCTCGCTCAGGCGGCTTCTTTGACACAAAACTGTAGGTGAACTTTGTCGAGCGATCAGTGTTGCCTTCGGTCAGATTTTATTTTTTATTTTAATTTAATTATATTCACTGGGGAAAAATAATAACGTCAAATCCATTAAATGGTTACGTATATGTGTTCACAATACGATGCCGAATAATACCCTTAAGGATCGGACAGGGTTTTTGTTACATGCTGTATATGTTTTTACCATCGTCCTTATTTTGTTGGTCTGAATGATTTCTAAAAGTTTGTCCATCTATTTTAATGGGACCTTATATTTTAAATGCCTAGTTTAATAAAATATCATGACATATTAACATCACGCATGTAATCCTCAAAGGGTTAGTTAGAGGTGTAACTATAGTACGCCTACATTTCGCCAGTTAAGAATAAAATCTGTTCGTTCCAGTTTGATAAAATCTTATTGTATATATTTTCTTGCTTCTTTCTTTTTTTTTTTGGCGAATCTCAGTCGCCTACTGTAAGGCCTCGGCCTCGAAGTCAGCAATTGCGAAGCGGGGGCGGCGGCGCGGGGAGCGGCGCGGCAACGCAGAGCCGGTCTCACAGCCAGCGGGCACACGGCGCGGCGCTAGAGCGGCGTAGTGTTGTGTTATGAGAAATTAGTGTCTTTGTTTGCGAACGAAATGTCTAAACAGCGACGACAAAATCTTTTTGGTACAACATTTTGAAACGTCGTTAAAAAGCAAAAAATAAAATGCACAACACTACGTCAAAGCAGCCGCGCGGGCACCGCTAGACTGGTGCGCATCGCTCGTACGCTTCGAGGCCAGTTCCATAATTGACCATAAATCTATGCATTGAAACGCGCCGCTAACCGCGCCGCCTCCGCCGCCGCGCCCTGCGCCCGCTGACTTCGTGTCCGCAGCCTAAGGGCTCCAGACCTTAGATGAGTTTGTTAGTTCAGTTGACAGTTCAATCAGGGTCTCCCCACATTTATCGACGCGGAATCGGCTAACACCGGTCAAAAAGGCCTTTATGTCTACGTAATTAGGGTGTTACTAATACCATTCGCATCGGCTCGGCTCGGACGACGCGTCGCGACGCCGACCGACGGCGAAACGAGCCGTTTGCCTATTAGCTCGGCGATAAGTCGAGTAGTTTGGTGATACGCACTCGGCTTAAGCCGATTCCGCGTCGATAAATGTGGGAAGACCCTCAAACAGACAGGGTCAACAAATTGTATGTCGTTCCTACCTTAGCATCCACAGCCGCTAAGGGGTCATCCAGCAGATAAACATCAGCGTTCTGGTACACGCAGCGCGCTAACGATATCCGGGCGCGTTGACCACCGGATAAGGAGGCACCTAGACATTAATTACAAAAAGATAAAATTAATTCGTTGGCAAAACTACATAGACGTGAAGCACGTATCGAATTATCGGTATTTATTTGTTTAATAAAATATGGGCTAAAGTAACCACACAATGGGTCCCAAACAGCAGCAAACGGCAACGCGGCAGGCCCAGAATGAGATGGCGGGACGAACTCGACTCTTTCGACAAAGAATGACGTGTAACAGCACTGGATAGGGATAAGTGGAGAAAGGCAACCAGGTCACTGGTTGCCTAAAACCGACCCCGGTACAAATGCTGTATCCGCTAGCAGGAATAACGCCACCAGTGGTTCGCAGGGCGGTGGCAAGCTCCAGCGAAAGGGCCAAAATGGTCTCCGACACACGACACCCTTTGCACGACAACACCCTTGTGCCACAAAGGCTGAAAAGCCGAAATAGTTTCTTAAAGTGTGTCGTCCCACTCACTGGCGAACCACCACAAGAAAGACTGAAGCTGTGGCGAGGCAGTGCTTCCTTACCCAAACCGTTCGTTCCACCCGCTGAGGACCTCCCACCTGGACATGAGTTACCTTGGGTAAACTGGAAGTCTTTAAACAGACTCCGGACCCAGGTTGGCCGAAGCAAGGAAAACCTGTTCAGGTGGAAGTTTATAGACGACTCCGCCTTGGAGTGTAAATATGGTGTTGTTCCACAAACGATGGGGCACTTAATATCGTGCCCTGCGTGTCCTGTCAGCTGCACGTTACAGGAACTGATGGACGCTAGTGATGGCGCCAAACAAGTGGCCGAATTCTGGGCCGAGTACATTTAGATTGCCATCGACACGCTAAGAAGAAGAAGGGAAGGGAGGCCTTTGCCCTGCAGTGGGACAGAAATGGCTGATAATAAAAATAACGTAATTTTAACTGAACAAAGGTGGATTTAATGCCTCAGGGATTTTTGCTAGTCTTCCTTAGGCGATATGGCACACTGCACCTCATTACCACACCCCGGACACTCCATACAACGCTCGCAAAATAATTACCTACTACTACTACATTAAAAAATGACGTTTGTATACGTATGAATGTGTGCGTGAGGTACTTGTGTTTGCGAGCGCTCTTTGTTAAAGAACTGCGACGGTAACCTCGAAGTGCGGGGTGAGGTGCGGTAACTGATGTTAGTGCGGGGAAGGGAGTGGCCTTTCTGTACGTAGTACTTTAAGTATTCTGTGTCATTACGCAGCGGGGTGCGTGAAACGAAGCGTGGCGATGACTATACATACTTATAACATCACGACTATGAATATGTGGAACCAGGCTGCCAAAGCTGATGATAATTGTTCAGATACCACCACATGAAGCTACTACAATCTGTCAAATTTCTTTAATAGATTTTCAACTTTATCGCTAAAGCATAAGGTTCAAAGTTGATTGGCAAAATTTGACAGTTTCAGGCAGTTTGATGTGCTGGCGTCTGTAAATTTAAGATTGATTGAATGTACAATGTGAACTCACCTCGTTCCCCAACAACAGTTTTATCTCCATTCGGCAAAATCTCAAGATCAGTCTTCAGTTGGCAGCATTTTATCACTTGCTTGTACCTTCGAAGGTCCATATCCTGGCCGAACAAGATGTTTTGACGGACCTGGTGAAAAGAGCGCGATTATTATAGTTGATTTGGTGTCGGGGAAAGTGTCCAGCAGTATTTTTATACAGGCTGGCATCGACGCGGAAATTATAACCTTGAATTATTTCTATTTCTGATCGAGAAGACATATTACTTTATTATTATGAACTCTATGTTCTATCACTTGGTGGTGTACAAATAATAATAAACTAAACTTGATGTGAGAGACAAATTAGCTGCGGAGACAAAAGTTGCTCGTGGGCGCCCTCTCTTAGAGCCAGCGCGCACTAGCGACTTTTTGTTGACCGATACTTTGATCGTTCAGGGAATCAGTATGGAGCTACATTGAAATGCACGCATTTGGCGATTAAAAATCAGCCGATCAAAACACGGGCCCCTCATCTCAAAGTGATCTACTCCTTTTTTTTTTTCTCGCAGTGGAAATATGGCCGGGGATGCGGGATTCGCATAATAATAATAATAATCCATTTATTTCAGGCGACGCAGGCCCATAGATAAATACCTTAACCTAAACATACATATTTAAATTATAAAAACTAACTATTGTGCACGAAGTGTCGGCGTCGTGTTGCGCTGCGTGGTGTCGCGTAACCTTCCACGAAAACGTCGGTACGCTACACCTTTCGGCCAAAACTCTTCCTTCATGAAGGTTTCCAGATACTGAGTCGGAACCCTCACCACAAACGATTTGAAGTTTATGTTGTGGCGTGATTCCAACTTCACTACTCTCAAGGTCCACTTAGTCTTGCTTCTGATAAGCATTCACCGCTCAAGTGATCTACTACTACCTAAATTAAATCAAAGGGACACTTACAGAAGCCTCAAACAGCCACGGCTCTTGCGACGCATAGGCCACTATGGCGTGGACATGCAGATGTCCACTAGTGGGTGACAGTTCTCTCAACATTGCCTGCAGGAGTGTAGACTTGCCCGAACCGACTGTGCCCACTACCGTTGTTAGAGTTTCTGGTTTTATCTGTGGACAAAAATTAAACGAAAACGTTATACAGGGTGTTACAGAAAGGGTATATCAATACAAACGGGTTGAAGAGTGTATCTCATCTAGAATCTCTGTACAAAATTTCAGCTCAAAAGCAGTAACTTTGAAAATGCTTAATATTTTTTTTATTTCGATAGTTTATAAAATTAAATCATAAAAAACGTGTCACCGCTCTACGAGGGTCATTATCCATTATCTGTAGTGTGTCTGTGCGCCTAGTACACGCACATCACGCCGCCGCGCGCCAGTGCAGCGCCGTGATGTCGAAATAAAAAAATATTAAGCATTTTCAAAGTTAATGCTTTTGAGCTGAAATTTTGTACAGAGATTCTAGACCAGACACTCTTCAACCCGTTTGTATTGATATACCCTTTCTGTAACACCCTGTATAAGGTGAAATTAAATTGACTTGCGAAACTTCACAGAGATAAATAATGGGTACCTATCGATATCTAATCGTGATTAAATAAAAAAAAAAAACAGTGGCACTCCGGGAGTGCCAACAGAAGTGAAAATAAAACACAAACAGAATACTTTGCCATCACTCACTGACATATCGGATATACATTAAAACCGAGTACATCCCGAGGACAGCCGAACACATCCGAAGCGGTGTCGGTTACGGTAACAGTGGCGCGAATTCAATGGTTTTTTCCCCATTTCAAAAAATGCCCAACGCGCCTAAAGAAGTTTTCACTGCAAAAAGATTTTCTGAACTTTGACAGCTAATTGCGACGTTGACAGGTTTCCGAAGGCCCCTTTTTAACTACTACCACACCCCGGACACTCCATACAACGCTCACAAAATAATTACCTACTACTACTACATTAAAAAATGACGTTTGTATACGTATGAATGTGTGCGTGAGGTACTTGTGTTTGCGAGCGCTCTTTGTTAAAGAACTGCGACGGTAACCTCGAAGTGCGGGGTGAGGTGCGGTAACTGATGTTAGTGCGGGGAAGGGAGTGGCCTTTCTGTACGTAGTACTTTAAGTATTCTGTGCTACTACTTACAGTAAGGTTAATGTCCACAAGCGCCGGAATCTTCCCATCCACGGAGTCATCGTCCACATTCTTCCAGTGAGCCGTGTAGTCCTTCATAGCGATAAGCACCTGAGGCTTCAACTGTTCCAGGTTGCTTTCAGATTTGATGTACGCTTGTTGGCTGAAAGAGGGAAATAAAAGTAGGTTTATTTGTCATTGAAACACGTGCATAGAAAAAAGATAAGCAATTTGGGGGTTCATATAATTCTATCATAACTTCCTAACTAATCCATACAGTACCCGGCGATAAATATCGACCTTTGGAAAGAAACAATCGGCTAATTTCGGCTTCGTAGTGCGTTATCTCTGTCGCACACTACCTATGTGACGTTAACTGACGTTTTGTCAGTCGTTGTTCAAGTGCGATAGAGTGCGGTCGCGTCCAGTTCAAAATATATATCGAGAGTTGTTAACACCCCCAAATTTAAATAATTTAAAGTTGTACTATGGCATCTTTAGGAAAAATAGGGGAACCTTTTTATTTTACCCCAACCTCAAGCAATCATTTATAGAAAAATTGGTGTATTTTATACAAAGAATAAAAAGAATTATCAAAAGAAGCAAATCATAATTGTTTTAACAGCTCCTAATAGATACCGGACTGTTTGTATTTCGTGCGACAGAGATAACGCTCTACGAAGCCGAAATTAGCCGATTGGCTCTTTCCAAAGATCGATGTGCAATATTTATCGCCGGGTACTGTACTAATATTATAAATTCGAAAGTAACTCTGTCTGTCTGTATGTTACCTTTTCACGCCTAAACCACTGAACCGATTTAGATGAAATTTGGTATAGAGGTAATTTGAGTCCCGAGAAAGGACTTAATATACTTTTTATCCCGATATTCCCACGGGATCGAGATTTATGCGGGTGAAACCTCGGGGCGCAGCTAGTACAATATAAGTATTATATTAATAACTTACCCATTCCCAATCTTCTCAAAAACACCGTTAGTCGTAACGACATTCTTCTCATCTATGGTCAACAAGTCGACGCCATCTTGATTATCAACCTCAGGCAACAACAAAAACTCTTGTATCCTTTTCACACTAACATAGGCTTCTAGTGTAAACGTAATTGCGAGAGGGAGAAAATCGACAAGGGTGTATTTCAGAATTTCGTAGTAGGAAAATATGACGAATACTTTCGCGGCTGTCAAATCGTTGCCGAATGAAATGTATGACATTATGCTGAGCAGAATGGCGACCTTTGTGTTCAGTTTTACGCAGGATATCATGACTGCGCGTAGCCATGACATTTTTTTTATTACATTCATTTCTTTCCTGTGAACAAAAAAGTGATCTTATAAGGCTTGTGGCTAAGTAATATCAGCCGCACGGGTCGATCGATCAGGTTAAGCTACGCTTGCCGCGGTTGGTCCGTGGATGGGTGACCATCTTTATATATCAAGACCCCTCCGTGCCTCAGAAAGCACGTTAAGCCGTTGGTCACGGCTGTCATTCGTGGATCTTTTACAGTCGTTACGGGTCGTCAGAAGCCCGAAAATCTGACAACCAGTCTTACCAAGGGGTATCGTATTACCCAGTAACTGGGTTGTGGAGGTCTGATAGGCAGTGGCTCCATGTAAAATACTTGTATTCAGCTGCATCCGGTTACACTGGAAGCCGACCCCAACATAGTTGGGAAAAGGCTGATGGAGGATGAGTTGGTCAGACTTACACGTATTTTTGTTCTTTCTTTACCTGAGAATCGAACCCAGGACCTCGATACGAAAAGAAAATAATAAAACGTGGATAGCAAAAATTCTAATGATACTTACTTTCGCGCCTTCCCAATAATTCTAACGAACGCATTCTCCCAGGCATACATTTTGATTGCTTCAATACTTTGAATAACTTCGTTCATTAATCTAATCCTGTTGTCTGTCCGTATGGCTGTCTGTCGTCGCAGCTTACTTGATATTTTGCCGAGATAACCTGGAAATGTATAAGGATTAATATTATACAGGGTTAAACAAAAAAAAAAAAAACCGAGTGTGCTTATGACCACACGACTGAAGTGAAACTTCAAACGTATTTGGCTATGAGAGGAAAGAAAATGTGCGCGCGCACTGCTTTCTCTTGCTTATATCCCCCACTCAACTCCCGTTCGCCTCGCCCGATCACACTTTTCGTAACGCTTACGTCACGCGTTCGCCAGTTTACTCCCCAAGTCAAGCGTGCGTAAAGAAGTTTCACTTCAATAAAATTAATCTCTAAGCTCTAATTTTATGTAACTCAATCTGGCTAGCCTTTTCCAAACTACGTTAGGGTCAGCTTCCAGTCTAACCCGATGCAGCTGAATACCAGTATTTTACATGGAACTGCCTATCTGACCTCCACAACCCAGCTACTGGGTAACACGATAACCCTTGGTGAGACCATTTTCAGACTTGGGCTTTTGACTACAAGTAACGACTGTCAAAGATCTACGCATGACAGCCGGGACCAACGGCTTAACGTACTTTTCGAGGCACGGAGGGGTCTCAATATGTAAAGGATGGTCACCCATCCACGAACAGACCGCGGCAAGCGTAGCTCAACCTTTTATGTCCAAGACAAACTTAGAGAGTAGGTACAGACGCCAGCACATCAAGCTACTACAATCTATCAATTTTCTTTAATAGATTTTCAACTTTATCGCTAAAATATAAGGTTCAAGGTTCATTGCGAAAATTTGACAGTTTTGGGTAGCTTGATGTGCTGGCGTTCTGTACCTACATATAAATTGAAGAAAAAATTATTAATTATACTATAAAAAATACTAACCTTGCAACGGAATAAACATGATAAGAAACGCGACCCCAATCAGGGTAGCGACACCAATCTGCCGGTACATCAGGTACACGATGAGCGTGCTCTCTATAGGGGTCCTGACGAGATCCACCATGAAGAGACTGGCCATGTCGAATCTTTGCGCGTCTGTGGTCAGTAAGTTGACCACGTGGCCCGCTAGACCTTCAGATGCTTTACCTCCTTTCGTTAAATCGAGGCGGAGGAGCTAGAAATAAAAAAAATATATATATGTCGCATCCGGTCATTCGTTTGACTATTCGGTACGCCAGCGCCATCTGGCGGCGCTTGACAGAGTCTAGCCTGAGTTCGTGGGGGGTCGACGACAGCGCGAGAGAACGATGTGGAGATTGGACATCATACGAACAACATGTGCTCAGAAACTGTCCCGCGTTCCGTATCTGGTTGTATCGTGTAATATAGTGTGTGATTAATTTGTTCGTGAAATTATAATCAGATTTGAACTACAAACCGGTTTTCTATTGCGCAATAACCAACACTAAACCCACAGTATACGCCCACAGTAGTTAAAATATGGCAAATAATAACCCGGAGAGATGGGCAAAGATCGTCACTCACTGGACGCCTGAGGCAGGACATCGCCGTCGAGGTAGACCAAGACGAAGGTGATGTGACGATCTAATATCATTCGCAGGGCCAACATGGCCAGAGATCGCAACAAGACAGGGAGGTTTGGAAGAAAAAAAGGGAGGCCTTTGCCCAGCAGTGGGACACGAAATAGGCTAACAAAAAAAAAATGGAAATAATATTAATTACGGGATGAGCTGGACTCCTTTAATAAATATTGGTCCTTGGCAGCTCTGGACAGAGACTAGGGAGGCTTTTGCCCAACAGTGGGACAGAAATGGCTAATAATAATATCATCTGCCTAACCTTTTCCCAACTATGTTGGGGTCGGCTTCCAGTCAAATCGGATGCAGCTGAATACCAATATTTTACATAGAGCGACTGCCTATCTGACCTCCACAACCCAGTTACTGGGTAACACGATAACCCCTTGGTATCGTCACACAATTTAATTATTTGATTAGGAAATTAATTACCTTTCTATATATAAGTGATCCACAAGCGACTCGTACTTTCATTGCCATATTCAGTAACCACAGTAACATTGGATGGACTAAACTTGCACTAAGCGCCATGAAGCTGAAATAAAACAAAACATTAAAATAGTACATTATTATAAATTCGTTTATCTACACCCATGCTATAAATCCTCTTCAAGTTTCTGAAACAGTTAGCTTATTGCCAACATTAAAACAACCAGTGTCATAGTAACCATAATATCATCCAAACGAGTGTTATAATGTTGTACTAAATTTAATTATGCAACTCCTTTTCAAAAAAAAATTAAACCTCCGAAAAAAACTGAAAAGCAAAAAATAAAAACCTTTTTTATTTTACCTTAATACATAAGTTCTTAAACTAATGCAAGTATACCTAAGTAATTTTGAGTCGGCGCCAAACAAGCAACTTAATATCGTTGCGAGTGGTCGTGCGGAGAGCGCATTTTTTGTTTGAAATTGCATTGAGCACGGCAGCAATGCTGCGCGACATTGCTGCGTCACATTGCTGCCGTGCTCGGAATGTAATCTCGTATAAACCCATAGAAAATGTATGAGGACCAGTAGTGCTGCGACCGCACTGCCGCGGCAGCACTGCTGCGTGCTGCCGAGATCGGAATCATACCTTTAGGGTGCGGAAAATACTTTGAAACAATATTGTCACGAGTCACGGCTGCGCCAAAGACTTAGGTTCAGCATAAATGCCAGACAACGAGTGCCTGACGCTGGTTTTCAACTGGAGAACTTCAGAACATTTTACATTTACATCACATACACAATTTACATTCTAAAATTCTGGATGCTATCTGCAGGGCAATTGCGTAACACATTATCAATCGGAATCGGTTTCATTTTGACAGTTCAGCAACATTCATTGCGTTATTTACGGGTTGAGCAGACAAATTTTTCGAACTTATGAAGCAATGGATTAGCAATTTGCTTCAAAATGATTCTGATTCCGATTGATAGTGTGTTACGCAATTAGGGTGCTGGAACATGGTGCGTTAAATTGGTAAACTTACCCTACAACTCCGAGTGCATAGAGATAAGCCTCGTGTGCTTTCACACCAGAGTGAGACGGTGAGAAGTAGTGGATCAGACCTTCTAAGCATAGAGGTATTGATAGCCTGTGGAAGATATAACATCATAATCAGCCTATAATGTTCCCACTGCTGGGACACAGGCCTCCTCTCCGTGAGAAGCAGAGTGACGTATCTGTCGCAGCCACACATATAGATACACCTAGATAACGCAAGAGCACCTACTTCGCGTGCCAAAAATCGCACCAGTTTACGATCGAAAATCATAAGCCGCCACTTTCGCGCTCAGTCCTGCGTACTGCTGGCTGGGTGAGCGTGAGCGAGAGAGCGCGAGCTTGTGACGTCATAGTAGGTAGTCAAAAAGTGGCACGCTTAGGTTTCATACAGTTCGTGATACTTGCGTTATCTAGGTATATCTATATCTGTGGTCGCAGCCAACTGGTTAAATTAGCCGTTTAGTTAACCGCCTAGCCTTTTAGCTAAACGGCGGCCGTTCAACTAACGGCCTGAATGATATTCAATATTATAGTATAGGTTGGAACTGTAACCAATCACGCGAGAGCCGAATTGGTCGCAGTAACTAAGCCAGGGCACCCCGATCAAATGGGTTAGGTTAACTACCCTATATACCTAGATAACGCAAGTATCACGAACTGTATGAAAACTAAGCGTGCCACTTTTTGACTACCTACTATGACGTCACAAGCTCGCGCTCTCTCGCTCACGCTCACCCAGCCAGCAGTACGCAGGACTGAGCGCGAAAGTGGCGGCTTATGATTTTCGATCGTAAACTGATGCGATTTTTGGCACGCGAAGTAGGTGCTCTTGCGTTATCTAGGTGTATCTACGAGTATATCTGTGGCTGCGATATATCCACCACTCGGGCCCAGTGCGGGTTGGTAGATGCCACATGTCTTCGAATTTTTGGTTTGAGGACACTTACCTAATAGCAGCATCGACGAAGGCGTATATAATATTCCCTATGATGAATTTAAGACCGTATGCCCGGATTATTGCGCGGAGGAGGGAAGGTTTCTTGCCTTTTTCTGAAAATGAAAAGATATAATACCTATGTTAAAGAAGAAGAAGTTCAATGTAATAGGGGCAAGCCTTTTTTAAAAAAAAAAAAAAACAAAGCAAAAGAGCAAAGGAGCAATAATATGAGAAGATTTGTAGTGCCCACTTGTAATAATTATTATGGTCGAAGGTGTAGAAATTTTTTAGTCCCAACTATTTTTAATTTAAAGAAATTGGACAGATTGTAGTAGCTTGATGTGCTGGCGTCTGTACTTCCCCGGACGAGTTCCATAGCAAGTGCTCTACTGCTGCTTATCCACGCGTCATGTTCGTGAACGGGCGCCGTCGGTAACGACTGGTCATCTCTTAACTGCCAAGGCTTATTTTTAATCTTATTTCTTGTATTGTTTCTTCATTTGTGTGTTTTTTTTTTACATTGTTCTCACATATAGAAGCAACAAGAATAATGTACCAAGGATTTTGTAATATCTTGATTTAAAAAGAGTGTCCATGGAGTTTCTTGCCCGTTCTTCTCCATAGAGATCTACGCTTTGGAATGGGCAACTAGCTTCAACTTTCTGACTAACTGACCGACTACTTAATTTTGACAATTCAAAAGTGCCTGTAATGGTTTAATTGAAATAAATGCTTTGAGTTTGAGTTTGAGTTATAGTGCAGCTTGTACAGCTTGACTACCTATACCTTATTAAAAAAAAAAAATATATATATATATTTTCTTAGTTATTTGGTAAATCAACTGACCTTTTTTCTCCAGTTGTTTCTTCCATTGTACCCCCAGTGCATCCCCACGTGGGGTCGCTTTGTGACCCGGTGTACACCTGGAAATTTAGGTAAAAACTTGCAATAATTGTCTCATGTTTTATGGAAAACTGACGACCGGATACTCAAACTGAATTTTAAGTCAATGCAAAGTGTTATAAAAGAAAGAAAAAATATTTAAGAGATACGTCACAACGAACACGACCGCTGCATAACACACTATCAGTAGCAATGGCTGTCATTTTGACAGTTCAACAACATTCATTGCGTTATTTACGTTGTTGAGCTGACAAACTTTTCGAACATATGAATCAATGGATTAGCAATATCCTGAACATTGTATGTACTGGCAATATTATTGCGAGTATAGAGGCGGCTTTAGGGTCTCCCCATATTTATCGACGCGGAATCGGCTAACACCGGTCAAAAAAGCCTTTATGTCTACGTAATAAGGGTGTTACTAATACCATTCGCATCGGCTCGGCTCGGACGACGCGTCGCGTCGCCGACCGACGGCGAAACGAGCTGAATGATGAGTCGTGTGGTGATTGAGTGAGTAAGTCGAGTAGTGTGGTGATACGCACTCGGCTTAAGCCGATTCCGCGTCGATAAATGTGGGGAGACCCTTAGTCAGATGGTTTTTTGCGTTTTGACTGTACTGGACTGACGGACGCAGAGCGACTAATCGTAATATATGAAGGTCGACAGCAGTGGTACGATCAATTTGAAAAAAAATAATCTTCCAAATACAATGGGGCCATAAACGGACGCCACGCGTAGCGGACGCCATGCGACTTCGTCCTTCAAAATGATATAGATTGTGATTGACAGAATGTTACGCAATTAGGGTTCTGGTCATTATTTGTTTGTGTTGTTTGTCAAAAAAAACCTATAATTAAGACTTTGGACGGAAGTGATGGTGCAGTTACCAACATCAACGGTGATGATTTCTATGCCGTTCTCGTTTGAGCACTTGGTGGACGCTAGTGATGGCGCCAAACAAATGGCCGAATTCTGGGCCGAGTACATTTAGATTGCCATCGACACGCTAAGAAGAAGAAGACTTTGGACCTCGCATTCTAAATATTCTAATACATAGCTTCTCAAAGTTGGCGCTAGCGCCCCCTCGGGGGCGTTTGAGACATTCAGGGGGGTTGTAGAAGACTCAAAGAAAGTTATACAATTATCCTACTTGCTGCGCCCCGCGGTTTCACCCGCATAAGTTTCGATCCCGTGAGAATATCGGGATAAAAAGTAGCCTTTATGTTAATCCAGGGTGTCAGCTACCTCCATAATTTTTATTATCAAAATTGGCCCAGCCGTTTGAGCGTGAAGAAGTAACAAACATATAAACACACACACACACGCTCACAAACTTTCGCCTTTATAATATTAGTGTGATAGTGTGATATTACGACTATAGTATTACACGTTTAAATACAATCGTGGCAACAGCTGTTTCAGATTCGTGAGTGTAAGTAAAAAAAAATAGAGGGCTCTAGAATAAAAATAATCTCATTATGGTGAACAAAATAAGGTTCAGAACCTATGTTCTAATACATAAACGTGAGTACACTGACCTATATACATCTGATATACTGAGCTGACCTTTCCTGCCTTTCGCGAAAACAGATCGTGTGTACCTGAAAACAGAGTTTGTTTTACTATAACATAATGTATGCCCCATAGAAATGTAAACATATATCTATGGTATGCCACGAAGACTTGAAGAAATTACTATTTTAAAAAAATAGCTGTTTCATACATTTGGACCGCGTAGGTACAGTCAACAAAAGAGATAAGTATGCAGGATCGTCGGATTTAGTTGAAGATTAGTAAGAAATCGATGGATGTTTTAGAATAAAATTTAATGAAATTAAATTATGATCATTAAACGCAAACGCGTTTAATTGTGTATTAAATTCGCCATTAGAGCACCACGCTGTATTACATAGGCAGTCGCTCCATGTAAAATACTGGTATTCAGCTGCATCCGGTTAGACTGGAAGCTGACCCCAACGTAGTTGGGAAAATAATAATAATAATAACCATTTATTTCAGACATAATTCTAGTCCATAGTTTCAACTCTTGCAATTACCTAAAATTACTTATAAACTATATTAAATTCCAAACAGCAAAAAACCCAAAAATACAATTGTGACTAATTAAATTGAAATATTCAACATCTCAAAAATTATAAAAATTACAGAATCGTACTTATAAAAATTAAAAAAATAAATAAATAAATTGTCAAAATGTAAAAAAAATTATAAAAATTTCAAAGGATTGAAAAAAAAAACCTAGGCAGATTGATTTACATAAAATAAAATATAAAAAAAACAGATTGTACGTACCAGTAACAAAATTTCGATAAAAAACTCGCCGTCTCTCTTGGATTCTGTTTCCTCTCAATATCAAAATATCCAGGATCCATATTTGTTCACTTAGGTAACTATTAATTTAACTATTTTTGGCACTTATAGTGACTTCGTTTCTCCGTAATTAAGTACTTAGATCATTTAAGTATTAATACCAGCATTTTTGGATACCTGTAACAAGAGAAAAATATTTTTTTTATATAACGATATAACATAACATCACCTGCTGCCTGTATGGGGAATAAGGGTATGCAGAGACATATAAAAAGTCAATGTTAAACATTTTTTACAGTCCATTCAACCGAATTTGACTTCTATAACGTAGGCATAAGGATGGTATTAAAAGCAAAAAAGTGGTTACAATACCAACTGTTTACTGCGGCTGCCATATGTCATGCCAACAACGCAATAGAATTCAAAATCGGTTGAACGGACTGTAAAAAAAGGTTTATTTAAATGTCTAATCTTATTTCAAATGGAGTATAGCTGACCACGCCACGCAAACTTCGTACCGCCTCAGAATCAATAAGAACGGCTTATTCCCACCGGCTCCAAATTTTATTCCCAACGGCTCCAAAAATAAACCCACATTTATTATTATTAAATAAAATCATTCCCACTGGCTCCAAAAATGTTAAAGTACTAACTGCAAAAAAAATTGTATATTTACAATAAACAATATGTATGATTCAACAAACAAATTATACGTTAAGTCAACATTTGAAAGATTCTACTTTTGAGATCATAATCTACTACTGACAGATGATATATTTTATACATTCTGCATTTGACAGATTTTGAAAAAGTGAGACAAGTAAGGAACATTTTCGCATCAAAAATAATACTACCTATATAAGGTGTTAAAAAATTAACCCTAAAAACTTTAAGAGGTGCTTTAGACCATCGAACTGAACAACTTTCACTATGAGACCAACTCCGAAATCACGAAAAAAAAATCTGTTGTTTAATACAAAAGTTCAATACCTACTCGACCAAAATATATGAAACAGCTCATTTTTTTTTCGTGATTTCAGAGTTGGTCCCATAGTGAAAGTTGTTCAGTTCGATGGTCTAAAGCACCTCTTAAAGTTTTTAAGGTTAATTTTTTTACACCTTATATACAGGGTGTTACGGAAAGGGTATATCAATACAAACGGGTTGAAGAGTGTATCTGGTCTAGAATCTCTGTACAAAATAAATGCATGTCATGTATGAGAAAATTGATTATCTTCATATTTTTTTTTTTTATTGTGGGCACGCTCTTGCCCTCAATCACGCCTGATGGAAAGCAATGGATGAGGTCTAAGATAGAACGAGTTCGCCCAGAAGATACGTAAGGCACTGGAACTCCCACGCATCGACGAAACACAACAAGCCGCTTGACCCGGTGGGAGGGTGGTGGTCGCACACCAGGCGGGCGTTAGCCCTACCACCGCAAGGGAAGAATTGGCCAGTCAAATAAGGTGTTGGGCGTGACTGTCCAGGATGCGCCGAGCGCTCAGTTCAGTTGAGTAACTGGCGGAACAAACTGCGCTACACGAGGAGGCTTCTTTATGCATTCCAAACACATTATACATTTATTCGTGGATTTTTCCCATGTTTTAATAGTTTGCTATTCGGGGCGGAGACAAATCCAACAAACCAAAGATCCTATATATTGGTCCAGCTGTTCTTTAGTTATAAATAGTGTAACTAACCCGAATTTGTTTTATGTATGTAAGATTCCAATTAGAAAGGTAATAAAATGAACCGTAAAGTCAGTTCAACGTACAAAACAAGATATTTGCATGTATTTGCATAAATTCAGGGACGATAATCTTAGGCTTGGAAAAATGTATGTCACTGCATACTAGCCAGTAATGTAACTAACATGAAACGAAATTATCAGGCAGAGAAGTAAATGGGATTATTAAACGGAGGTCTTAAAATAGAGAAGAAACACTTCAGTCATATTAATCTTGTAGTTCTTTCTGTAGGGGGAGGATGTGCTAGGTAGCCGCGAAATTGAAATTTTCTTATGTTTTCTGCAAATTGCTTTTGCAGGTCAGTGTCAAATTGCATGTTAAACAAAATATGATTCGCGAGCATAGCAAGTATGTATTTACAGAATTATAATAATTAAAATCATCAATCAAAGTTCATCACATCACACTTATACACACATCAAAAGTGTCTAGGGATCAACATATATTTTTGCAATAACTTTTCTCCTGATTGATATTAGTTAAAATTTTCTTTAAGGATTCATCAAATAAAGTGTTTTCGTTTGTCACAGTAACGATAAACCAAGTCACCTTTGCATTAATAAAGAAATTTGCCATTTTCCTAATAAAGGGATTTTTGATATTTGAACCACTAACACAAAAGTTCGAAAAAAAGACTGAAATAACAGTTTTCTTTAAAATTTTATTGGGTAACTTAAACAATTAATAATCCGTGTTTCTACCGCGAACACTAACAACACAAGAACATCGGTTTGGCATACTCAAAATGAGTTCATCCAAATCACGCTGTGGAATGGCCGCCCATGTTCGTTGCAACAACAAAAAAAGGTCTTCTTGCGACTGGATACCCTCCATATTCGGCAGAGCTCTTCTCTGTAGCATATCCCATGCATGCTCAATCGGGTTCAAGTCTGGCGACTGAGCAGGCCAGGGCAGGACATTGATGTTAGCTGCGGCGAGAGTCTGTCTTACAACTCTTGCGGTGTGCGGTCGTGCATTATCATGCATTAACTGAAATAAGGGACCGATTTGCACTTGTAGAGGAACGATGACGTCTGATACAATCGTCTCAGCATAAATTTGAGCGTTGAGGTTGCCTCTGATCCAAATCAACTCAGTTCTTCCGCCGATCCAAATACCCGCCCATACCATGATGGTTCCACCACTATAAGGATGGACTTCCTGGCAGGATTTTAATCGCTGTTGGCGTCCAGGGGTTCTCCAGTGTCGTATACGTCTTGTATCCGGTCTCATACCAAAACGAGACTCATCAGAAAAGCACACGAAACGCCATTGTTCTTCTGCCCAATTTCTGTGTTCAAGAGCCCATTGATATCGAATCCTACGATTGTGCATTGCTATAGGTGGTACCCGTAGCGGTCTTCGGGAATGAAGGTTCACTTCATGCAAGCGGTTTCTGACTGTTTGGTCGCTAATTAAGTTCCCTGAAGAGTGATGAAGCCTCACGGCTAACATCATGGCGGTTATTGTTGGAGCTCTTCGAGTTAAGATTTGAATGTATCGGTCTTGTCTCCGTGTGGTGCAGCGATACCGTCCTCCATGGCGCTCAGCCACGGTACCAGTGCTTCGGTAACGTGTCCAAAGTCGACTGATAACACTCTGACTTGTATTCAGAGCTAAAGCCACAGTACGTTGCCGGGAACCAGCTTCTATCATTCCCACGGCTCTGAGCATTTCTTCCCTGCTTAAATGACGTCGCCGCTCCATAATAACGTTGGTTTTAATCAGTAGTAGGGAAACAGTAGCACTAATAATGTCTTCAATGCGTTGTATGTTTTTATAGGGAAAATATTGACAGCTGATTTTCATCTTTTACTCGAATTTGATTCACAGTTCCTGATTCAAATTATGAAATGCACCAAAAAGGATCCATATAAATTTATAAAATCATAAATTTATTACAAAGCCACATCTCAATCTCAAGAAATCCGCATAAAAATGCTTGATCCCTAGACACTTTTGATGTGTGTATGTTTGTTACTTCTTCAAGCTCAAACGGCTCGACCAAATTTGATAAAAATTTGTATGGAGGTAGCTGACACCCTGGATTAACATATAGGCTACTTTTTATCCCGATATTCCCACGGGATCGACACTTACGCGGGTGAAACCGCGGGGCACAGCTAGTTAAAAAAAAAAGTTTCTTTATTAACTTAAGTTGTACAAAAACACTCATCTAAACACTATGCAGCGTTACAACAAAGGAAAAGAGTGATTTCGATGAACTCTGGCACCCAAAGTAAAATTTAACTTGTGTTTAGGGTGCCAGCGTACTTGCCTATAATTTGCAACATATAAAGTAGAACAGTAGTTGTATGACGAGCACAGTAATTATTATTACTATAACTACTTACTAGTAAATGCGTAAACGTGGCCTATTTAAGTACCTCTGTATATGTATTAAGAAAGAGATATAAATGTGTTATTGATTCATATTTCCCCCTAACTAACCACCGCCTTTTGCTACCTGCCTCGTGGTTGCGAGCGCGACTGCTGAGCGTGGGGTCCTGGGTTCGATTCCCAGATCGGACAAAGTTTTATTGGGTTTTCCATTAGGAATACCTTAGTAACAGTCCGGAGTTTGGAAGTTGGCGGTTTAATACCCCCGTGCCTCGGTAAGCACGTGAAGCCGTTGGACCTGCGCCTGATCTCTCCCGGGTCGTGTCGGATTGCCGTCCCATCGGACTATGAGAGTAAAGGAACAGAGAGTGCACCTGTGTTTACGCACACACTTGTGCACTATAATATCTCCTGCGTACCTGGCTAATCTCCGTTGAGATTGGCCACCGTGACCCGAAATCGGTTGGCTATACAGGGTGTTACGGAAAGGGTATATCAATACAAACACATCACGCCGCCGCGCGCCAGTGCAGCGCCGTGATGTCGAAATAAAAAAATATTAAGCATTTTCAAAGTTACTGCTTTTGAGCTGAAATTTTGTACAGAGATTCTAGACCAGATACACTCTTCAACCCGTTTGTATTGATATACTCTTTCCGTAACACCCCGTATTATCCATACTAATATTATATTTAACGAAATCGTCATCCAGAATCATGTATGGAAACCATGGTATTGGTAACAGTCGATGTCCCTCCCACCCTGCATAGGCTAAAAAAAAAATTTAAAAAAGATCCCCAATGGAGTTAAACAGAAGGTCAAAGTTTTTATAAAAGTTCGTCATTAATTCCGATGGAAAATACCATCGGACATGACACGGCTTCGTCCAACCCAGCTAAAAAACCATAGTTTTTGTTAAGCTTACGAGTACCTTGTAATGCCGGGGCCACACCAACGGGAAACGCCGATAATTATCACGATATGTTGTGGCTGCACCTACGATTAACGCCCGCCATCGCGATAATTATTGGCGTTTCCCGTTGGTGTGGCCCGGGCAATACTAAGTAACATCAATATATTATTATCAGTACAGCCCATCAACCTATACATACAATCTACCATTATTTATCGCGCACAAAAACTCAATAACGTTGATAGAAAAAATCAAAGGTCAATGGGCAAAGGTGACTAAGTATACCTACCAGACAACAAGTAGGTCAAATTTTGCACGCAACAGCGTTGTCCAGACTTGCGAGAAGCGGACATAGAGTAGATTATGTGACAGAGACCTAGTTTCTGACACGCTTTAAAAAGTGGCTGGTTCAATTCAATTAATCTTTATTGCATTCATAATGTACACATGCAGTTGGTATGTAGAAATCAATATAAACAACTATGGACTATGTCGGGCACAGCAAAATTTTAAATAGGTAAGAGAGAGGAAGAGCGCTGTTATGGTTTTCCTTATTATTAATTATTTTATTCTCTGTATACAGGGCGGTCCAAAAATCGTGGATCAAACGAAGAAGGGGGATAAAGGAGGTCATTTTCAACGCTTTTAAAGTGAGAAATAATTTTTGGTAACGTTACAAAATTTTTGGAAAAAAATTAATTGCTCTTGAAATTTGATACTCAGAGCCCTAATAGAACTTTGTAGTGCTGATACATTATCTAGTAGTAATACAACACCGTTTGTTTTATTGTTTTATATCACATTTTTTTTTTTAAATTCGTCTAATTGTAAAAGAACTCGGTATACACAAATATTCATAACTTTTAGGGCAATTGAATTATGACCATGCTGTAGAAAGATTTTTTGTTGGAAATGACCTCCTTCATCTCCCTATTTCGTTTGATCCACGACTTTTGAACCACCCTGTATAATTTGTGTAAGTAAATCTATTTTTTTTTATATAATCTGTCAAGCTCCGCTAATGAGACACAATTGATTTTCTATTGTTTCTTAAATTATTTATTAATATCGTTTATTTGTTGTCTCGTTGACACGGCCACGGGTGTTCACCTTGACAACGTCAAGGAAAACACATATATTGGAATTCGCAATGTTCGTTTCTTTGTTTTTATTTTTACTTTCAAAAGTATAAAGTGCTTGTTGTAAATGATCTAAATTAATATGCTTAAGATGAATGCGCAGTTGTAGCCCGCGAAATTCAATTTTTCTTACGTTTTTTTGCAATTTTCAGGTCAGTGTCAGGTTTTATTTTGATCAAAATTTGATTCGCGACTATAACAGGTACGTATTTACAGAATTATAATCATTAATACATCTTTCTAAGTTAGATTTGTACTATAAGAAAAAATCTCTTATGGAAAAATCCTTATGGTACAAATCTAACTTAGAAATATGTATGTATTATTAATTCTAATGATTATAATTCTGTAAATACGTACCTTTTATAGTCGCGAATCAAATTTTGATCAAGATAAAACCTGGCATACCTTATCTCTTAAAAAAATAATTTTGAAATAAAAGCTTGTAAAAAGGGGATTAGTCTCTGATGGATATCTACGCCGGTGCTACTGGCGCCAAGGATCTCAATTTTATTGGGGCAGTCCCATTTTCAGAGGGTGTAATGACCCGGAGGCTAGCCACGACAGGACGCCAAAGTTCCCCAAGCATTTGCTTATTTTTTTAAGTTACTGAGATGCAACAGGCCAATAATTATCATTAAAAAAATAATTGCCATGTCAAAAAATCAAACTACTTGAAGAACTTTGATTGTAGTTGTGAATGATAGGGATACACAACAGAGGGGCAATTCACGTAATTTTAAGAATGTCCGCAGTCCAGATGGTCTGTCTCAATCTGTCAAAAAAATATCTCGATTTTCCCTACATTTTTGACAAGTTTTTGACATTGATTGTCGCTGAGATGAGATTGCGACTAGATTTTTAACGTTTTTAATTACGCGAATTGACCGTCAGGTACAGTCAACAAAAAAGATAAGTATGCAGGATCGTCGGATATAAAGGGGTTTGAAGATTTTTGTATGGAGGGTGGCCCTAAGGTCGGCCTCCATTTTGATTTTTTTTCAGAATCGCGGTGCACAACAAAAGTTATATATTTAGATAGAGGACACTTATACAAACAAAAAATGTTATATAACATAATATCCTAAAGCGTCAGGTTTCAGAGTTGTCCACCGAAATATAAGTCGAAAACAACAAGGATTTTTTTGTTTTTTTTTTTCCCTCCAGGTAAGCATATTGAAGTAATAGAAACGTTATGAAACCTTTATGGAGAAGAAACAAATGAAGAATAGTCATTTTTTAAATAAATAATTAAACACGGCAATTTATAGTCCGTTTTTTAATCCCAGAGACCAGTGGCGAAGGGTGAATTTATGACAGAGATAAGTCGGAGAAAAAAAAATATGCCAAAAATATTTCAATTATGAATTGACTATAGTATGGTTATGTTCTGAATTTTCGAAGGGAAGCCGGTGGGAATCGAGTTGTATGATATCTTCGCCACTGCCAGAGACTAATCTGACATTTAAATCTTTTGTGTTTTCGTTTTTTTTAGTATAGAAGACACTTTTCAGATTAGTCTCTGGGATTAAAAACGAACTATAAATTGCCGTCTTTAATTATTTATTTAAAAAATGCCGATTCTTCATTTGTTTCTTCTCCATAAAGGTTTCATAACGTTTCTATTACCTCAATAGTTCAATAAAAAAAATACAAAAAATCCTTGTTGTTGTCGACTTATATTTCGGTGAAGAACTCCGAAACCTGACGCTTTAGGATATTATGTTAAATTACATTTTTTGTTTGTATAAGTGTCCTCTATCTAAATATATAACTTTTGTTGTGCACCGCGATTCTGAAAAAAAAATCAAAATGGCGGCTGATTTTAGGGCCAAAACCTTCAAACCCCTTTAGTAAGAAACCGATAGATGTTGTCGACTGAAATTTAATTTGATAAATGAGCCGTTTGTTTTCTATTAATAAAATTAAGTTTTACATTAGTAATTTCATGTAGGTAGTAAAAGTAAAGGAAAAAATCCGAAAACCGTAAATTTTTACATTACAAAAAACAACCCGTGAGAAACTATTTACATACCTACAATTTTGTACGGAACCCTCGGTGTGCGACTCCGACTCGCACTTGACCGGTTTTATTGTCAACCTTCTCACACGTTAGGTATGCCTGTTTCATAATTTTAGAAGCAAAATGGACAGATGTATCCAATAAAGGTCACGAACTCACGATTGTCCTTCGCGATGATTTACCATGAATAGCATGTAATTACTATAACCGAACTATGGAACAGACCTTGAATGAACAATGTATTCAATATGTATGATAGTCAGTTATGGTACCTACTTATGGTTCCCCGAAATCAGTCGATGAAAGAAAGAAAGAAAAAACATTTATTTAGCACAAACTAAAAGACACACAATACACCAGATACATCAGGTAAAAAAAAAAAAAATAAAGATCAAATAAAAAACGTAAAGTCCGATGTAAGTAATTAGCAGGAAAGTGTGCCTCACGGCTGCGCCAAAAAGGCCCAGTTCAGCAATAATGCCAGACAACTAGTGCCTGACGCTGGTTTTCAACTGGACCTGATGTGTGAGGTGACGGGTCACGGGTGTAAATCAGTTTTACTCTGCAACGAGTCGTATGTATGCATACTTAAATAAAATAAATATGTGCCAGACAAAAAATAGATGAGTGCAAAGTTATTTCGTAAATTAAAAGTTTTGATCTAGATTTTTAAATATGACTGACGTGTTAAAGTGTTTGTGCAAGCCTACTTACAGAAATAAAATCATTTAACATGATACCAGTCGTAGATACCACTATTGCGACTATTCAATCAATCAACTCAGCCTATCGCAGTCCACTGCTGGACATAGGCCTCTCCCAGACTGCGCCACAGCACCCTGTCCTCCGCCTTCCGCATCCAGTCTACCCCAGCCACCTTCTTTAGGCGACTATTGTTACTCTATTAATTTTCCAAACACTCTTATCAAACATTGTTATTATTATTTCCTTTATTTCATAACTTCTTTAATAATTAAAACCGTAATGGTTTTTCTCTCATCGATCGCGCAAAAGAAAACGTTGGCCTTCCATTAACTACAAAGGTCAACGGCTATATTTGGCCATTGATTTTCGGCGAGCCCAGCCCATGGCGTCATGGGTAGACTACTTAAACGACGGGGCTGTACCTATAATCGGCGGTTAGCCTTAATAGAAAATTGTAGTTATTTTTTTGCCCTTCTGCCTTGTTGTTCGAGACCGAGAGGTCGTAATCAAATTCAATTATTGCAGAGCATGAGGTCCTTTGGGGTAATTGTGTAACACACATACGGCAATGGAACAAATATCGTCGCTCGCATGCCTAAAAGTCCTATATCATTTTTTAGCTGATTTGAGTTCTATTAGGACGACTAGATTTTTATTATTATCAGCCATTTCTGTCCCACTGCAGGGCAAAGGCCTCCCTTCCCTCCTTCCACTTATCCCTATCCAGTGCTGTTACACGCCAATCTTTTTGGAAAGAGTCGAGTTCGTCCCGCCATCTCATTCTGGGCCTGCCGCGTTGCCGTTCGCTGCTATTTGGGACCCATTGTGTGGTTACTTTAGCCCATAGCTCCTCCGGCATGCGACAGATGTGACCAGCCCAGTTCCATTTTAGCTCGGCAGCCGTGTGACCTACATCGGCAATTTGAGTTTTAAAACGCAGTATCGAGTTCCTTATACGATCAGTAAGTTTAAATCCGAGTATACTGCGTTCCATTGCTCGTTGACAGACCCCGAGCGCGGACTTTTGACGATTAGTAAGTGACCATGTCTGCGCTCCATAGTTAAGGGTAGGAAGAATGTACATGTCCATGAGTTTTCTCTTTAGTGAGAGAAGGAGAGTTCCGTTCATTATTTGTTTCATCGACCAATAGCTCTTCCAGGCGTTCTCGGTGCGTCGAGCAACTTCTTTATCGTGTCTTGCCTGGAAGGAGACTATTTGGCCGACTACATTTATCTAACTACAATTATGTGTTCGTTTTTGTTGCCTTTCAAATGGATATCTATACTAATATTATAAAGAGGTAAAATTTGTAAGTTTGTATGTTTGTAAGTTTGTATGTAGGGGGTAATCTCTGGAACTACCAGTCGGATTTGAAAAATTCTTCTTGCATTTGATAGCCCAATTCTTGAGGAAGGCTATAGGCTATTTAACATCACGCTATGACCCTTAGGAGCCGAGCAAAAAGAAAAAAAGTAAAAAAGAACGTTAAGTGATAGCGCGGGCGGGTGATGCGATACGACGGGGTGGCTCGGGGGAAACAAGAAGTTTCACGCGAACGAAGTCGCGGGCTGAAGCTAGTATTTTGATATCCAAATAACATAGAGGTATGCACGACGGTTAGTGAAAAATGTAAAGAATCAGGAATAGAAAAATGTAGTTGTCCCAACTCAAATCAGCTAAAAAATGAGATAGGACTTAGTCATGCGAGCGACGCGCGACGATATGGCAATCGATAGCAATGCCAACAAATTCGAACATATTATGAAGCAATGAATTAGCAATATTCTTCAAAATGATTCAGATTGTAATTGAAAGGGTGTTAATTAATGGAACCGAACCTTATAACACTTTGTCTGACTTGGGAATCGAATCCAGGACCCCGCACTCAGCAGTCAGTGTACCTACTAATGCGACAATCGTGCGTTAATAAATATGCATATACGCATAAGTGTCGATCCCGTGGGAAAACCGGGATAAAAACTATCCTATGTCCTTTCCCGGGACTCAATCTATCTCTATACCAAATTTCATCTAAATCGGTTCAGCGGTATAAGCGTGAAGAGGTAACAGACAGACACACTTTCGGATTTATAATATTATAAGTATGGATATCAACCAAACCCACAGAACAAGCCAGTAACAAAATAATAACCCGAAATGACTGCATTCAAATGCCAGTATAATCATTTGATTAAGAATAAACGTTTATGATAAACCATTATATCCTGACCTATGTATCAATTACTTGACTAAGATACCGCAGCTCAAGAAATACTGGCTATACATCTAGGTCAATAACATCGTCGAATGTTTTGCGATAACTCGTAGACATAACTGTTATATCATAATCGTAATTATTCATAAAATAAGTATGATAAACGCCAAAAGTCTGACATCCAGTTTTACCAAGGAGTATCGTGTTACCCAGTAACTGGGTTGTGGAGGTCAGATAAGCAGTCGCTCCATGTAAAATACTGGTATTTTTGTACAAACCTACCCCTTTTTCGTTCCAAACCTCCCTTTTTTTTATGGATGGGAAATCATCAAATGACCCCTCCCGCTCTGGGTGGAGCGGAAGGGAGTGTCAGACTCTTACTGACTAAAACCCATCCGTGTTCCTTCCTTAGCCATTTATGTTCCGGGGTAGCCGTAACCCTTTCGGACAATCCCGCACCCCCGGCAAGCTTCGGCCCTGGCAGGCCCCTTCGTTTTTGCTGACATCTCTTTGAGGCGCGCGTGGAACACGTACGCGCCGTCCGGCATGGGCCTGGTCCTGATCGGACGGTGAGTTACCCATTACTCTCCGTCCGCAGGCCCGCGCCTACGGTAGCCGGGAGTCGTCACGCGGCTCCCGACGCCCGGAACGTCTCCCGCGGCGGCTGGGACGTGAGGCTCTCTCATCATGACTGATTCGCAAAAGGAGGTGACTGCCTCCCACTCCCTCTCGCCCCGCACCATGGCTTGAACCGGGGCCGGACGCGAGAGGTCACCGCCGCTGCTTCCAAACCTCCCTGTCTTGTGCGATGGCCATGTTAGCCCTGCAACCTCATTAGATCGTCAGAAGTAAAATAATTTATCATTTTCCTTTTCTTTCTATGACTGTACACTTACTTGGACTTTGAAATCAAGGAAAATCACCATAGACATCCACTCTCGCAAGTATTTATTAGGTACTAGCTGCGCCCCGCGGTTTCACCCGCATAAGTTTCGATCCCGTGGGAATATCGGGATAAAAACTATCCTATGTCCTTTTCCGGGACACAAACTATATCTATACCAAATTTCATCTAAATCGGTTCAGCGGTTTGAGCGTGAAGAAGTAACAAACATATAAACACACACACTCACAAACTTTCGCCTTTATAATATTAGTGTGATTTATGACGAACAACGGAAAACTATTATCCTCCTCCGCAAGTCGTACTCCTCATTACTGAGGGTCATGATCCTCCCTTGAAAACAACTTTTCCCTGATGATGTTTCGCCATCTCTGTCTATCCTTGGCCAAGTGAAGCGCATCATGAAATTCCGTGTCAAGGGAAGAGCTTATCTGGTCAGACCATCGCAAAGGGCAAGGGCAAAAGATGGCAATAACCTCGAACAACTGATGGTTACCGGCAAGGTGGATGGTAAACGACCAAGAGGTCGCAAAACTATTATACTTTAACTATTATTATTTTCCTTAGGCACCTGCCTGTCCCAGTGCCGGCGAAAGTAGATCTTTTTGGTTTGCTATTTTCGTTTTTTGTCACCGACTTTCGAAACGAGAAAAGAAGATGTAGTGACAAAAATTTTAAAGAGTATGTAAGCATACTCTTTGAATCTACCGCTCGTCGCCGTCGCGCACTCGCGACTCGGCTCACCAGCTCGTTTTTAGTTTTTACCCGACTACGGCGAAGCAAAAAGGAGGGTTATGATTTTAACCGGTATGTATGTATGTATGTTCATCTGTTCCCTCATAACTTCTAAACTACTTGTCATAATTGGACAAATGAGGTATCGCTGGAAGCGTCTTGATCGTCTGCTGGTTATAGGCTATGTGATGTCACATTAAATTCAACACGGCGCCCTCTAGCGGGTATAAACGACCTAAAAAAAAAATTTATTGTGCCGTGTTGGGTATCAAATGAAAGGGTTTAATTAGCAAATTTCAAAAATATAAATATTATTACTGAAATAAGCCCCATAATAATTAAATAAAAAAGTAAGTTTAAAACTAAAACCCGACTACATGAAACAAGAAAGTACCTTCCCGTGGTCGCATTCTACCATAGCTTACAAGTATGTTAGTACTGCGGCATGCGACCACGGGATGACGGGAAGGTACTTTCTTGTTTCATCCTTTTCAGTAATCGGGTTTTTGCTAGCTCAATTATTACTCTCGCCATCGGTGAGACAGGAGCCTTACCTACTAGCATACAAGTACCGTAAACAAGTCATTCATTATTGACAGTAGGTAATTAACCATACTGTAAACTGTTCAAATTGCTATTCAATTAGTCATTTTCATCTCATATGACTATGAATCAGTTGGGTTAAATACTGAAATAAATATAACACGTGTTTTAAAACAGATCATGCAAAAACAGGAAAGTACATAATGTCGTAATTATTTGCAATAGTTTTACAAACAGCAGACAGCCTTTCTCAGACAATACCTACTGCCCCCGATAGGAAAAAAGACGCATCTAACATTTTTTCCAGATTTGAGTTACAAACATTGCCGGAATCAGAAAAAAAAGGCGCATCTGCCTGTATCTATACTTATAATAAATCTGTAGAGAGGTCAATTCTGTACATGAAATATATTTTCAAAATAACTATCAGGGGGTGATTAGTGATCGATACTGATGCCAAAAATGCAATCAGTAAAATTTTTGTCTGTCTGTCTGTCTGTCTGTCTGTCTGTCGGTCTGTATGTTCCTTATAGAAACAAAAACTACTGGACGGATTTTAACGAAACTTGGTACAATTATTCTTCATACTCCTGGGCAGGTTATAGTATACTTTTCATCACGCTACAATCAATAGGAGCAGAGTAGTGAAGGGAAATGTTGGGAAAACGGGAGAAGTTACTCCATTTTTTACGCTTCCTCCGTCGCGAGTGCAACCGTAATGGTTAAAGTTACATAGAAATCATGTATGACGGAAATATTCTACATAAAATTGTCTAAAAAATATCCCGCAACAGCATATGTCTATCTTTTATGGTTGACTCACAATAACACGTGTAACTCCTGATGGCTTGGCAGTTCGGAGCATTCTGATTATATTTGTTTACTCTTACGTTTATAATACTCTCACTCATCCCTAATTTAAAAAAGTTAACATTATTACCTATTCAATAAAAAAAGAATCATAGAAATCGGTATAGAAACACCAAACATATACATGAAATAAGCCATCGCGCATCGCCATCGTGAATACTGATTCATGCTATAAGGATTATTTTTGTGTAACGGTTGCCGCGCTCGACACGGTCCGCGACGGCGGTAGCCCGGTAGGGTATAAAAAGGCGGGGGGAGGTCCGAGTCCGAGAGCGAGCTTCATTCAATATTTGGCTGTTGATGCGTTCAGAGCGTTCGACCTTATTGACAGACAATAATTGATATTGAGAAACCGTGCTTATCAGCGCGACTTTTAGTCTTTAAATAGTTTATTTGAATTTCTTTTGTTGTTATTTTGTAAAATAGGTATGAGTTGTTTTGGTAGTGTTTAAATATTCGTTCAAATTAAAAATTATTAAGCGTAGGTACTTTTATTAATTAAAGTAGTTAGAAGTATTTATTTTTAAGTGAAGTAGGTATAGGTAGATAGTATTGCACAGGCGTTTCAGCTTTATTTTCATTTCTTTTTTGTTGTGAGTTGTATATATTTCTGGTTATAATTCTATAAGAATATTTTAGTTTAAATAGTCACTTAGATTTTAAGTGTAAGGTAGCTAAAGTTAGGACCACGTATTAGTTGTTTTGGTAGTGTTTAAATATTCGTTCAAATTACAAATTATTAAGCGTAGGTACTTTTATTAATTAAAGTAGTTATAGGTATTTATTTTGAAATTTTACACAATTATTCCCTTTCTAATGTAGACAAGGAATTAGGAAGGATTTTTTTAAATTCAACCCCTAAGGGAGTTAAATAGGGGATGAAAGTTTGTATGAAAGTCCGTCAGTTTTAAAGTTAGGATCTTCAAATTTTGTGTTTAGGCTGACGACTAAAAATTAATTTATACGTGTCTCAGCGTTTTTGATAATTCCAACCCCAAAGGGTTAAAAAGGGGGATGAAGTTGTGTATGAAAGTCCGTCAATTTAAAAGTTAGGGTCTTCAAATTTTGTATTTAGGCTAAAGATTGAAAATTAATTTATACGTGTCTCAGCGTTTTTGATAATTTCTCCCCCAAAGGGGGATGAACGAACTGACTGAAATATCAACGCACAGTCTAAACCGCTGGTCCTAGGGACATGAGTTTTGGAGGTTGTGTTCTTTGTGCAGAGTAGGTGGGTGAATATTTCATTTCGTGCAAATTACGCGGCAGGCGATAAAGAATACATTAAATGTTGAAAAAATCTTTACCTGAATTTTTTTTTTTCTATTAAACTTATAACAGTACTAGGCGCAACGCTTCAAAAATCTAGTTTTTTATTATAAGTGCACCAAATTTAAAAAAACAAGTCAAAAATCTAATTACCATCCATGTCCCTTCTTCCAGATTTTAATAAATTGGTGCATTTTAGTAAAAAATCTGTGGGAAGAACGATTTATGTAATACGTTTTCGGTTAATATATTAATTAATCCATATTATATAATATATATTCTTTACGAAAGACCATATTTAAGTGGTTTCATATAACTTTGAAAAATGTCCCTACCCTCATTCATAATTACCATTCGACGATATTCTCAATCCGATATTTTCGTACTTACGCGCCACTACGATGTAGACTAAACATGAAATATTCGGCGTCAGTGTCTGCTCTACTACCAAGCTGGACGGACGCATGAGAGAGCGATTATAGCGACGTAATTTTGAATTCTCCTGTGCAAAAAGTGAAGTGGTTCAAAATATTTCTACATACCATTCGCGTTTTGAAAGGTAATTAATATTGTGTTTTTTATATAATTATTGGCTAAGTATATCCAATACAAGTCTTTCTTTGTTGTGTATGCCTTACAAGCCTTTACCTATTCAAAATAACAAATATTTATTAGAAATACTTGTGAATCTAATTACCATTCTACTAATTACCATTAAATACCATTTTCTACAATTCGAATGGTAATTAGAAGAAACGAATGGTAATGATTTTTAATGTTAATATTTTATTATAATATTTTATTTCATTTTTAAAAGGTTTGTAACACGTGTAAAATACTACGTTTTTTTTAAATGTTTTATTGGTCACTAGCTGTTGCCCACGGCTCCGCTTGCGTGTATATCGGTTATCTTGAAATCTATACCAATATTATAAAGCTGAAAGTTTGTTTGTTTGAACAGGCTAGTCTCAGGAACTCTCGGTCCGATTTGAAAAAATCTTTCTGTGTAGGAAAGCCCATTTATCGAGGAAGGCCTTAGGCTATATAACTTCACGCTACAACTCACGGGAGTGGAGCAGTAACCAAAGACGTGGGTGAAACCGCGGAGGTCAACTAGTAATACATAAATATTATTGTGTCCGTCTCCAGGTTCCAGGCTACTCTTATGTCAATTTTATTTTCAATACAACTAGTACATACATGTATGTTATACTTAGAAATATGTAATATGTTACGATAATAAAAATCACTTAGAAACTAGTTCAGAGGTTTAAGTGATAATGTAATAAAATTAACAAAAAGACAGCCCGATAGACACAGTTACGTACTTTCACATTTTTATTGTTAATAATTGCTTACTGTCATATTTTTCCCAAATCTTCTAGAATCTTTAGTAAGGCATCTTAGAAGTCGTGGAAACATTATATATACATTACATAATTTATTAATTATTTTAGATTACAATGCCACGAAAAAGAAAGACAAGGGAAGAAATTCTAGAAAAACCAAAAATAGCCCGCAGAAGAAGATACGAAAGCATTAAATCAGATCCCGTCCTTTATGCTTTACAAAAGCAAAAAGAACATCAAAGATACCTAAAAAGAAAGGAACAAAAACAAAGGGGTTAGAAGATTTTTGTATGGAGGGTGGCCCTAAGGTCGGCCGCCATTTTGATTTTTTTTCAGAATCGCGGTGTACAACAAAAGTTATATATTTAGATAGAGGACGCTTATACAAACAAAAAATGTATATAACATAATATCCTAAAGCGTCAGGTTTCGGAGTTATTCACCGAAATATAAGTCGAAAACAACAAGGATTTTTTTGTTTTTTTTCCCTCCAGGAAAGCATATTGAACTATTGGGGTAATAGAAACGTTATGAAACCTTTATGGAGAAGAAACAAATGAAGAATAGACATTTTTAAACAAATAATTAAAAACGGCTATTTATAGTTCGTTTTTTAATCCCAGAGACTAACCTGACATTTAAGTCTTTTGTGTTTTCGTTTTTTTTTTAGCATAGAAGTTTGACTTTACACTTGTCAGATTAGTCTCTGGGATTAAAAAACGAACTATAAATAGCCGTTTTTAATTATTTGTTTAAAAAATGTCTATTCTTCATTTGTTTCTTCTCCATAAAGGTTTCATAACGTTTCTATTACCCCAATAGTTCAATATGCTTTCCTGGAGGGAAAAAAAAACAAAAAAATCCTTGTTGTTTTCGACTTATATTTCGGTGAATAACTCCGAAACTTGACGCTTAGGATATTATGTTACATAACATTTTTTGTTCGTATAAGTGTCCTCTATCTAAATATATAACTTTTGTTGTGCACCGCGATTCTGAAAAAAAATCAAAATGGCGGCTGATTTTAGGGCCAAAACCTTCAAACCCCTTTGTCTATAAATGATATTTATAATTGATGATGTTTATAATTATTTGTTACGTTATTTTCATTTAATATTTTAAATTTTTACTCGAATACTATTCGAGTAAGCATTTTGTTTTGTTTTTTTTTTTCTATTACTTACCTACATTTTATTTAATTATTATATTGATTCAGGCAAGCCAGCCAAAAAAGGAATATAATAGAAGCTATACCTATAAATATGTTATACTTATTGATTGTTATTTTTACTGTCGTAGGTGATTTTGTTCTTGCTTAAGTGTTATGTTATTTAATAATTAAATATAGTTCCTATGAAAGACTGAAGACTAAATACTAATTGCTCAATAAAACAAGACTGATTTGACAAATATTTGTTTTATTCCTAATTACCATTTAAGTTTACCTCACTACCGTATCTTGAGATCTAATTACCGTATTTGTGAAATCTCATTACCGTTCTTTAAAAAAAAACAAACGTCAAAATCTCCTAAAACTAAAGAGTAATTACTGTCCCTTTGATATGTCCCAGTTGGTATCATTATATACTTTTAAAAAACTATATAAAGAACATGATTAGGTGTATTTTTTTTATTTTTCTCCAAAACTTCATATATGCACGAAATGAAATATTCACCCAGGTATCGAATAAGAAGGGGTTTTTGGAAATTCAACCTATAAGAGGGTGAAAAGGGGGGATTTTGTTTGTATGAAAAATCCTATTTATTGAGTTAATAACCTTGAAACTTGGCACGAATACTTATCTAAGTAAATTATGAAGTATGAAATTTTTCGTTTTTCTAAAATACCCCCTAAAGAGGTAATGGGGGGGTGTTAAAATTTGTATGGAAGAATTTTAACGCCCTGTCCGATTAACTTGAAACTCAGTATTTATACTAAGGACTAAAAATAATTAATAACATGTATCAGGGTTTTTCAAAAATCTACCCCTAACTGTATGAAAAGAGGTAGTTAATTTTAAAGGGGAGGATTTTACTGCGTGGCTTGATTAACTCGAAAATCGGTATAAATAAACTTTGAGTCAAGTTATGAACACATCTTAAACGATTTTTCAAAATTCTACCCCTGTGGGGGTGAAAAGCGGGGATAGTTTCTTTGAAAAATCTAATTCCTTTGTTCTATAAACTTAAAAATTGGCCCGAATACTTATTTATTTAAGTTAATTATAAAGATCATACCAACATACATTTTCGAAACTTTTAGAGGAAAGTACGAATTTCACGCGGACGAAGTCGCGGGCAGAAGCTAGTTTTTAATATTTTTCTAACTTCCTCCAGTAATTAATTTCCCAATTAACAGCAATTAATTTCCCGTTTCATACATTTTTACTTTTTTATCTAGCCTACGCTGTCCCAATCCTGGGCAAAGGCCTCCCTCCAGTTTTGACGGAACCTATCCAGCTCGTCCCGCCATCTCCTACGTGGTCTACCGCGGCCCCACCTCACTGTCTCAGGGCACCAATTCTTTTTTTCCATTATGAGCAGAAGGCTGTGAAATACCGGGTTAAAGAGATAAATCAGACCTGAAAGTACCATGTAAACGTATTAAGCACAGGTATTAGTTTATGACGCGAATGTTCTTATTGGTATTCGTCATCAGGCCAGGCTCCATACAAAAGGCGAAAGATTTATGCGTTTTGAAGGGAAACCAGGGAGCGGGAGTGTCCGAAAGGGTTACCGCTACCCCGGAACATAAAGGGCTAAGGAAGGAACACGGATGGGTTTTAGACAGTAAGAGTCTGACACTCCCTTCCACTCCACCCAGAACGGGAGGGGTCTTTTGATGATGTCCCATCCAAAAAAAAAAGGTTCCATAGAAAAATGCCCATAATTCTTTCTTAGCCCAAGATTTTTCAACATTATCTCTAAGGTAGCAAATGCTTTGCATACCAACAGTTGAAATACACTTTCACTAACTAGTTAGCCTTACTTTCAAATCGTTTTAAATTAACTCTGCTTCATTGACTTAATGACAGTTACCACGGTCGCTTAAACTTGAGTTCTATTCTACGGTTTGTATTCCAGTACGATGTTCAGTCATTTTTGAAGTGAAAACTTCTTTAGGCGCGTTGGGCATTTTTTAAGATGGTCAAAAACTATTGAATTCGCGCCACTGTTACCGTAACCGACACCGCTTCGGATGTGTTCGGCTGTCCTCAGGATGTACTCGGTTTTTATGTACACACATCAACACGGTCTAGGGATATTTCATACTCAATTAAATAACTCGAAAAGTACTGGCCGCATTGGAATCTTTTATACACCGATTTGTTTGTAATTTATCTCAGACTAATTCCAAATTTAAATTTTTGAAAATTCTTTTGTTTCGGTGGCAAAAAATGTCTTGATGTATAGGAGAGGGAATTTTCATTTGTGCGAAATTTAGAAAACAGTACGAATTACGTTTAGTTACAGTTTTTTTTCATTTTTAAACGAAAGATAAAGTTAAAATTGAGGTATTGTAGCCATGCAACGCCGACATTTGACGAGGGCGGAGATGTTACGAGCTGTGGGAATGCTGGAAGCTGGATCTGTTCAGCGTAATGTTGCTGAGGCCATAGGGACCCATCAAAATGTAATTTCAAGATTGTGGACACGCTATCGTGTCACAGGTGAAGTAGCGGAGAGGCACCGGGGGCCAAGTCGCATCACTACCCCCAGACAAGACCGATTTTTGCAAATTACTGCGCGAGCACAACCAAATGCAACGGCGACTCAATTGGTCCAAAGGCTGCGAGTAGAACACCAAGTGCTTGTGAGTGACCAAACTGTAAGAAGGCGACTGCATGAAAGCAATCTACGCTCTCGTAGACCACTCCGGGTCCCACCTTTACGGAGAGGCAATCGTGGACGACGATTAGAATGGGTTCGGAACCACGTGGACTGGGGCCGTGAGCAATGGTCCAATGTGCTGTTCACGGATGAATCCAGGTTCGGCTTCCATCCAGATTCACGAAGGACGCGTGTTTGGCGAGTTCCTGGACGATGGAGCCGTCTCCAGAACCCTCAGGAAGTTCACCCATACCAAGGAGGAACAATTATGGTTTGGGCAGGAATTCGTCTTGGAGGACGGACGGATCTCGTTTGGGTGCGGGGCAATATGACGGCAGAACGATACGTCCAACAGGTGCTGGGGCCCGTAATCTTGCCCCACAGAACACAAATGGGGCAAGATTTCCTGCTCATGCACGACAATGCCCGGGCACACACGGCGAGAACGGTAGCAGCTTGGTTACATACACATAATGTTAGGGCCTTAGACTGGCCTGCTCAATCGCCAGATCTAAATCCCATTGAGCATGCGTGGGATATGCTGCAAAGAAGAGCTCTGAAGGAAGTTCCTGAAAATCTGGCTACAGAAGATCAAATTTTTGCGCACCTCAGAAGGACATGGGACAATATTCCGCAGCAAGACATTGACAACCTTGTTCTGAGCATGCCGAATCGTTGCCGATGTGTTATGAACATCATGGGCGCTTTCTCAGACTACTAACTTCAAGTTTATAAACACAAATTAAATGATTTTTCTATTTTTTTCAGTTTTTACTCACAAATTAAAAGTTCATTCATATAAGATTTCCGTCTATGCTTCATTTTTTTTCCATAAAATCCTGAAATTTTAATCTAAGTACCTTAACCATTATTAAAAAATGGTAGAATATTAAATAACGTATCTTTTAAATATATACATGTCATATAAATAATTAACACATTGATAGTAATTCGCTTTTTTAAAAATATCCCTAGACCGTGTTGATGTGTGTATTTCCGATATGTCAGTGAGTGATGGCAAAGTATTCTGTTTGTGTTTTGTTTATATGACGATTCAAAAAATACACACGTAATTTTTCAAGTTTTCACTTCTGGCGGCACTCGCGGAGTACCACATATTTTTTTTTTAATATCTGACATTATATCGGGACTCTGGGGTCCCGGTTTTTTTGGAAGGCGGACGAGGGGCCGAAGCCAACTCGCAGAGGCCCCTTAGACCATTTTAAATTATAAGAAGGCACCAACCGACGATTATCCCTGTATGCACTATGCAAGTGCACCCAAGAACAACCTGCGATTGGTGCAAGACTATTGCAGAACATAGAAACCAAAATATGTTGTGCTATAGCTATAGCACAACATATTTTGGTTTCTATGTTCTGCTGGTTTGGGGGGCTATAGTGGATCGGTTACCTTGAACTATGGAAGGACTATATGTCCTGCATGACCAATGATAATGTAATATTCACAGATAAAATGGCAGGGGGTGACTTACACACTCAATAATGGGACTTCGGAAACCGTCGCTAGCACATACCCAGTATCGTAGCGACAAAGGGGCATCATGTCCTAATATGCTTGAGGAGTGTATTATTATTATATTAAGCCTGTGTTGTCCCACTGTAGGGCAAAGGCCTTCCCTCTTTTCGGTCTACTGCGACTGTGGGCCAATCTTTTAAGGAGTCTAGCTCATCCCTCCATCTCTTTCTGGGCCTTCCGCGTCATTTCCTGCTATTTGAGATCCACTGAGTGGTAGTTTTTGCGTATTCGTTTTATTTTCTTTCTTTCATTCTTTATTACAGCTTCTACATGAAACAGATATGGCCAGCCCACAACTAGATCATAATTGACTAAATGAACAGTAACCATGGCCGTTTTTAAGTCGAAAGCGCGACGGTAGACCGTGAAATTAAAATTATCCTCCGTTTTTTCCAATTTGGGTCGGTTTTCGGTTTAATGTTGATCAAAATATGATTCGTGTCGGGAGCATACATCATTAGAATCTTCAATACAACCCTCTCAGTTCAAATTACCCTATTGGACATTTCATCATCATCATCATTACAGCCGAAAGACGTCCACTGCTGGACATAGGCCCGGGACCAAGCACCTGCACTTCGACTGATTGAATATATATTTCATGAAGTTATGACAACTGAGACAAATTCTTACTTGAAAGTTTCTCAATTGTGAATAGAGGCGTAATTTAAAGTGTAGCTCCACAGTCGCATTGTGGCTCTCTGGACAAGCTTCAGTCACAGTATAATATAAATATACTTCAGTGGCGTGCATTGCATATAGGCATATAAGCAGTGCCTACCTCGATATATCAACATAAGCCTGTCAATTATATTTTAGTGTGTGTGCCCCACAATTAAGAAACTCACTAAATTGTCATACCTAACAAAAAACAAAATCTTCATACACACACGCGCGGCAGTAGGCAGTCGCCGGACGGCCTACTCGGCTCCCTTACTATTCGCACATTGTCATTGGTCTTTACTCGTTCAAGTTAATACGACAAAATTAAAAATACGTACGTCTCACGGGTAATACCATGACTTTCGACCTTCGCAATTTATCACCCTTAAGTAGGCATGCCTACTCAAATAACCACATTTTTGCCCTCACTTTTTTTCTGATTAGATTAGTAGCCCGGCCTAGTGCCTACCTATTCTGAAAACCAATGCACGCCACTGCATTGTCATCTCAAAATCAAACTCAAAGCATTTATTTCAATTAAACCATTTACAGGCACTTTTGCGCTGTCAAAGAGTCGGTCATTCAGTCAGAAAGTTGAAGCTAGTTGTCCATTCCAAAACGTATGTCTATGGAGAAGAACGGGCAAGAAACTCCAAAGACACTCTTTTAAATCAAGATATTACAAAATCCTTGGTACATTAATGTTGTTTGTTGCTTCTATTATGTAAGAACAATGTAAAACAATAAAATAACAATTCAAAATATAAGATTCCAAATAAGGGCTCGTACACACATAGGTCCGTTTTTATTAGATCCGTTTTAACGGATCAGAATTGGCCGGAGTGAGGGCTCGTACACATATAGGTCCGTTTTTACTAGATCCGTTTTAACGGATCAGAATTAGCCGGAGTGACATGATTACTGAATCCGGAATACTCTTTTGTGTGTGAACTCGCTCATACAACTAGATACGCCATCAAATAACGGACCTGTAAAATGGATCGCTATGTGTACGAGCCCTAAGCCTTGGCAGTTGAAATAACCAGTCTTAGGCTGCGTTACCACCAGAGATGTGTGAGGATGCGTAGCGAGGTATGTGTGTGAAACCAACCAATAACATCGCTTCATTTTCATAGCTTGAACTAAGTTAGCGATGTTATTGGTTAGTTTTACACATATTCCTCGCTACGCAATACGCATCCTCGCTACGCAATACGCATCCTCGCTCATCTCTGGTGGAAACGCAGCCTTAACCGACTAACTATTTTTTAGGGAACCGAATGATCAAATACGTTACAAAATAATATCCATAACGCTCATGAAAAAAATATATTATGAAATCCGTTACACCTTATCAGTTACCTACATTTAATATGTATTGACATTATCTGTGGCGCCGTCATTGTGGAAAACGTTGAATAATGCATGATATCGTGAATCATAGTTTCTGAAGTGATTCATAGTTTTTATTTATTACTAGCTGCGCCCCGCGGTTTCACCCGCGTAAGTTTCGATCCCGTGGGAATATCAGGATAAAAACTATCCTATGATTCCTATGTCCTTTCCCGGGACTCAAACTATCTCTATACCAAATTTCATGGAATAGGTTCAGCGGTTTAGGCGTGAAAAGGTAACATACAGACAGACAGAGTTACTTTCGAATTTATAATATTGAGTATGGATTCTATAATATGCCATCTTCTATCTCCGTCCCAAACGTCCGCAAAGATCCGCAGACATACGAAGGTTTTTTATATCGGAAAACGTGTTACGGAACTCAAATGAAGTCGGTTAAGACACCTGGCAAGGCGCAGTGATTACAGGTGGAGTAAGGCTGTGACAGAATGGCGTCCAAGGACTAGAAGACGAGATGTCGGTCGTCCGACGGCGAGGGTAGAACCTGGATGAGGCTGGCACAGAGGCTTGTGTTCCACGCGCGCCCCAAAGAGATGTCAGCACTAACTGACGGGGTCCGCTAGGGCCGATGCCTGGGAGAGGGTCGCGGGTTGTTCGAAAGAGTTACCGTGGCCCCTTTTTTTGTGGATGGGAAATCATCAAATGACCCCTCCCGCTCTGGATGGAGCGGAAGGGAGTATCAGACTCTTCCTGACTAAAACCCACCCGTGTTCCTTCCTTAGCCCTTTATGTTCCGGTGTGGCGGTAGGTAACCCTTTCGGACAATCCCGCACCCCCGGCAGGCTTCGGGCCTAACAGGCCCCTTCCTCTATGCTGACATCTCTTTGGGCGCGCGTGGAACACATACGCGCCGTCCGGCACGGGCCTGGTCCTGTTCGGACGGTGAGCTACCCATTACTCTCCGTCCACAGGCCCGCGCCTACGGTGGCCGGGAGTCGTCACGCGGCTCCCGACGCCCGGAGCGTTTCCCGCGGCTCCCGACGCCCGGAGCGTCCCCCGCGGCTCCCGACGCCCGGAGAGTCTCCCGCGGCGGCTAGGACGTGTGAGGCTCTCTCCCTCAGCCATCCCGCCACCTCCTTCGCTAGCATGACTGCTTCGCAGAAGGAGGTGACTGCCTCCCACTCCCTCTCGCCGCGGACCATGGCTTGAACCAGGGCCGGACGCGAGAGGTCGCCGCCGCTGCCGATCGCCTCTACGCCGATGCCTGGCAGGGTCGCGGGTTGTTCGAAAGAGATACCGTGGCCCCTGGCACAGGCAACTGAAGGAACACGGGTGGGTTTTAGTCAGTAAAAGTCTGACATGCCCTCCCGCTCCGGCCAAAGCGGGAGACGTTATTTGATAATTCCCCCCCACAAAAAAAAGAAAAAAAAAGGCTGGCATAGGGCCGCAGGGATTGGCACTTGAAAAAACAGGCCTTTGGTGAGCAGTGGGGTGAAGTCGGACTGTGGATGATGATGGATGATGAAGCTATCTTAATTCTGAACTGCCTAAAAATTGCTTCTTACTGAGCAACTCCAGCACACTACAGCTTTAGCTTCATGTGGTTTATCGAGATGATAATAAAAGCGGAAGTCTCAAAACAGACAAGATTACATTATTTCTTTACTAGTTTCCGCAAATGACAACCGAAGTTCAAACATCTTCCGCGAAACGTAAGATTCAATGATAACTTTATCAATGTTTTTTCAGTAGTATTCGAGATAAAAAATTGCGTAGTGATAGCGGAATGCTGATTGCAACATAGTTTCATAATATTATTTCCTCATCATCTGCCTAGAATGTTCCCAACTAATTTGGGGTCGGCTTCCAGTCTAACCGGATGCAGCTGAATACAAGTATTTTACATGGAGCGACTGCCTATCTGACCTCCACAACCCAGTTATTGGGTAATACGATACCCTTTGGTAAGATTGGTTGTCAGACTTTCGGGCTTCTGACTACCCGTAACGACTGTCAAAGATCCACGAATACAGGGAGTGTAGACGCACGCGTGCTGGTCGTTAACCTTTTAGTAACAGGCGCATTCGTCAATGTGGATGTGGCGGCATCTACATCGACACACGTCACGCAAAGATCCTGCATCGCGCAAGCGAAGTTTTCCGCGCAACTAGCATATATTCAACGTCCCGACATCAATCGTCGGGCAGTAGCCCACCAGACACAACACCCGTCTAGTCAGAGGATCCTTCCTTTTCTGTGGAGGATGAGTGAAATTTATACCCTGTTCCTCATACCTGTATATGTACGAGCCCTAAACAGTAAACAGGGCATTAGGATCCAAAGAATCCAGCAAGAACAACAGCACACCAATGGTATTAAAGATACTTATCAAATAGACACAGGGATACGCTAAGTAATTATTTATTAGTAATAATGTTTAATAATTAAACAACATTACTATATATAATCAGTACAAGGTGTATTTGTTTTGCCTTCAACTAATATTAGCTGTAGTGTAGGTATATATTTTATCAATGACGAAAGTTGCAAGATGTTTCATAATCTATCTATCTATCTATACAGGGTGAAATTTTAATCACCGTTTTCCTCTTAAGGGGGTCATTACTGTACTCATCATTATGAACAACTTTTACTACGGGACCAAACCTGAAATCGTGAAAAAAAAAATCAGCTGTCCCCTACATTTATGTTCGCATAACTCGTCAAAATGTAGGGAACAGCTGATTTTTTTTTTCATTCTGGTCCACACAAGACAGCAGGTCACCTGATATCATCTTAACTAAATCGTACCTACTTATCGACTATTTGTAGACTCGAGGGGCCTGTCGCTAAGTAATAACAGCCGCACGGACCGATCGATCAGGTTGATCTAAGCTTGCCGCGGTTAGTCGGCTTAACGTTCTTTCTGAGGCACGGAGGGGCCGTACCTTGGAAAGCACGTTAAGGCGGTACCCCGACCAAAACCGCGTTTTTCTTCGTTATTCAGAGGCTGTTAGCTCAATAATTATGAGAAATAAACTACATCTGAAAGCACATTATTAATGTTCGATATCCTATCATCACATTGCCCGTTAATATTTGTTTTTATATGTTACTACATTTAAAATCTCCTTTTATAAAAGTGACTAAAAGTATTGACTGCATGCATCTTTTGCTAAATTTGACGTTCTATTAATTTGAGGATTTCACCAATGGATAGATAATTTAAAATCTAAATAATCCATCTTTTAGTTTATTTAAAAAGATCGCTATTCTTTTTTTTATTAAAATAAATCCAAAAACTGTGCGAGTTCTATGATAAAGGGGCGTGCGCAGGGTGCGCTGCATCCCTTTCGTACGAGGAAGTCGTGTCGCTCTCTGTCTCTGTCGCAATGCTCAAGGTTATTTGGTCGGGGTACCACCTTAAGCAGTTGGTCCCGGCTTTCATTCGTGGATCTTTGATAGTCGTTACGGGTCGTCAGAAGCCCGAAAGTCTGACTGGACAACCAGTCTTACCAAGGGGTTTCGTGTTACCCAGTAACGAGTTGTGGAGGTCAGATAGGCAGTCGCTCCATGTAAAATACTGGTATTTAGCTGCAACCGGTTCGACTGGAAGCCGACCCCAACATAGTTGGGAAAAGGCTAGGCAGATGATGCGGCGCCTCCTGGCACAGGCATTTATATGCTTAAAAGGGGACGCCACCAACTGTATGATGTAAAACGTGTAATAACGAAATAAAACATTTTTGATTTGATTGATGATGATCGACTTTTTGTAGACACGACAAGTGTTCAAATACAAGCAAAACTAACCAAAAATAAACACATTAAAATACACCGTTGCCGCGTCAAGAGTTGTTCAATATTTATTGTGTATTATCAGGAGGGTGTCCTCTATGAAACGTTGAAAACACTATTATTTGTATTAACGATAAAAGCATATTTGAACACGCAGGTACTTGTACGATAACTATATTTATGGCGGGGTTTTCTCAACAATACACATACATAAAGTCTATTCAAACTTATGTTTCAAATTAATATTATTTCATGTTAAAAAACAAATTTAATATCAACTTTATTTTAATGGTTATAAGTTGATTTCAGAGTGACTAGTAGCTACACCATCCATACTAATATCTATCTTCTAATCACACTAATATTATACAGGCGAAAGTTTGTGAGTCAGTGTGTGTGTGTGTTTATATGTTTGTTACTTCTTCACGCCTAAACCATTGAACCGATTTAGATTAAATTTGGTATAGAGATAGTTGGAGTCCCGGAAAAGGACATAGGATAGTTTTTATCCCGATATTCCTACGGGATCGACATTTATGCGGGTGAAACCGCGGGGCGCAGCTAGAAGACATAAAAAACAGGATATCTATGGTATGCACCTATGTCTGTCTGTTCAAGTAGTTAGCTCAAGCACGTAATAAAACAATAGTTTACAGTCATACTGTACGTAACCACAAACGTTAATATGACCACAACTATTTTGAAGAGGAAATATCTGTTTCCCATAAGTCCACGACTGTTTTCTGCGGTTTTGAAGTAAAAATAAATGTTACTAAATATCTCCCTGTTGTTTCACCTAACCACGATTCCGACTTCCATTGGAGTTTGAAAGGAATATTCAAATGTTATGCTATTCCCAAAATAATATGATATTTACAAAATATGATATTCTTGAAATATGATATTCACAACATATGATGTTCACAAATTATGATATTAACCAAATAAATATAACATTTACATTACATTATGATAATTATGATATTCCCAATTTAAAATTCGACGTTCTCTAAATCGTCGCTTTAGGGTGAAAACCTCGTATATGCGAAACAGACAACTTTACAGGAGGAAGAAGACACTGCGCCATATAAATATTTTTAGTATAAAAAATTTATGTTAGTACCTATAAATGTTAGTACCTATAAAAGATTTATCCGAAATAAATATTTGAATTATTACTAAAGCTTCTTCAAATATATGCGTGCAATTTAGATACATTTTCAGAGCTTTTCATTCCGACGAAATGGTATTTTTATATGGTTAGCGAAGTCATTGGCGAAACTTAACCATCGGGGAAGTTAAACAGGTTAAACTTTAAATTCTTTTAATAATATACTTACTCTAGAAACACTTAACTTGTCAGTAAATCTCCAACACAATTGACCAATAAAATCAAGTGTCACATAATTCGCAACGACAAGACAATTATAGTGGTAATAATAATTAACAATTAGTAATTAATATTTATCGCGGCAGAAAGTAATTATACTGAGTAACGATCACATTGTGATCGACAAAACATTGTATCGACACAAAATAATTACATACAGACAGAAGGTCAGCTACATACAATACAACGAGCGAAAGTACAGACGCCAGCACATCAACCTACCCGAAACTGTCACATTTTCCCAATCAACTTTGAACCTTATGCTTCAGTGATAAGGTTGAAAATCGATTAAAGAAATTTGACAGATTGTAGTAGGTTGATGTGCTGGCGTCCGTACTTAGGATATTATCAATTATAATTTCCAATCTATATTCTATCCCCCTTATTCATAAAACTTATCAAACCTATTTTAGTTAAAATGGGGTTTGTCTCTTTCTTACACACAGAAATGACAACGTGACAGATAAAGACAAACGTTCTATAAACCTATTTTAGCTAAAATAGAGATAAAATAGGATTATGAATAAGGGCCTAAATCTATACTTACAAATTAATAAAACTTAAGTGTCTATTTTTATCAAAATAACAGCTTTTTACAAAATGCGTATGAAACTATACAGGGTGAAATAGAATTCATGGGCATCCTTTTAAGGGGTCATTGTAATCATCATTATGAACAACTTTTAATATGGGACCGAACCTGAAATTGCGAAAAAAAATCAGCTCTTCCCTACATTTTGACGAGTTATGTGAACATAAATGCAAGGAACAGCTGGTTTTTTTTCGCGATTTTAGGTTTAGTCCCATAGTAAAAGTTGTTCATAATGATGAGTACAATGACCCCTTAAAAGGATGCCCATGAATTTAATTTCACCCTGTATGCAGTACTTTACAGATTTTAATTATTTTGTGTCTGTTTGTTCCAGTTTATCTCCAAAACGGCCGGATCGATTTTGACGGGACTTTCACAGGCAGATAGCTGATGTTATAATTTATAATGTCATTCTTTTACCTATTGTGGTATAGTAATTTTATTTTAGGTTGATGATTTTTTGTATATTTTTAATAAATTACTTACCCGATTCTGCAGTGTTAGTATTAGGTCTCTCCCGAGAAAAAAATGGCTTGAATGACATTCTGCGAAAGTGACATTGTGTGAAAATGACGTTTTGAGAAAATGACGTTGTGCGAAAAAGACCAATTCCCGTTATTAAAAACGTTCAAAATCTAGTCGCAATCAACGTCAAAAACTTGTCAAACACGTAGTGAAATAAAAGGTATTTTTGACAGATTGGCCACTCAGATCAGACTGCTCCGCTAATGAGACACAATTGATTTTCTATTGTTTCGTCGCCGATCGGCGAACCGCGCCGCTTGACCGGTTAAAATCACGAAAATTGCCCCCCTTTTCCGTTCCTCGTACAAAGTCGGCCTTCTGTTCCCATCTATTTTGTGCTATGGACATGCAAATAATAATCTTTGGCTTGTTATATTGCTAAACGTTGTCACTGATAAGAAAAGTAGGTTATAAGCACGAAGCGTGATTAACTCTGACAGTTAGTTAGGAAACCAAGTCAAATAGAAATGGTTAAATGACTGCTGTCCCAAAAAAACCTTGTGGTGCGCGGAACCCTTCGTGTGCGACTGCGATTCGCACTTGACCGGTTTTTTTCGGTTATGCTCACTAGTTCCTTTAGTAGTTCCTTTGAAGGAACCACTGAGAACTTTTGGATCAGTAGTTCCTTTGCAAAAGCTAAAGGAACTACTGAGACTAGATACTTCCTTTAGAGTTCCTTTGAAGGAACTACTGAGAACTTTTGGATCAGTAATTCCTTCGCAAAAGCTAAAGGAACTACTGAGACTAGATAGTTCTTTTGAAGGAAACAAACATAATATAATGCTGCCGCTGCTGGAACTAGTGATAAACGAAAAAAACTAAAAAAATGCTGGAACTAGTGAGCATAAACGAAAAAAAAACCGGTCAAGTTCGAGTCGGAGTCGCACACGAAGGGTTCCGCGTACCACAAGGCAAAAAAAATGCGTCCTCTACCCTACGATCTCCTCTCAAGAACGCGTTAAAAATAAATGTCTTTTACAATGTTTTCATGACAAACTATAGTGTTACTGTTAATAGGTATAAGAGGACAGTTTAGGCCTGTGAATAAGTACCTGCACCCTCGAAACACACTATCGATCTCAATCTGAATCATTTTGAAGCATATTGCTAATCCATTGCTTCATATGTTCGAAAAATGTGTCTGCTCAACAACATAAAAACGCAATGAACGTTGTTAAACTGTCAAAATTAAACCCATTGCTACTGATAGTGAGTTACGCTATTACCTCACAGCAAAAGTCGATTAACACTTTAGTTTTATAAATCTTAATTATAAAGCAAAATAAAAAAATAAAATCGGAACAGAAGTAAAATTTAAACTTTCAGCTATTAAGTATATAAAATTTTGAAAAGCAGTTTATCGAAATATTTTGTGTCAATTTTGATGATGTGTAAACTTGACAGTGTTAATGGACTTTTGATGCTGACCGTACTTAACAATATAGAAAATGAGCAACAAATTGTAACATCTATGAGTCTACAGAAAAAGAGATGAATAAGGTTTAAACTAGATTTTTAATTTGCTAGACTAAAATTACAGATGCGATCGACATTTTTTGTCAACATGACATTATATCACACTAATATCATAAAGACGACAGTTTATGAGTGTGTTTATTTATTATTTATTTATTTATATATACTTTATTGTACACCACAAAAATACATAACATGAAATAAACACATTAAACACTACAAAATATACAATGGGCGGCCTTATCGCTTTCTGCGATGATCTCTTCCAGGCAACCTTGGAATGGACAGTGGTTTATATGTTTGTTACTTCTTCACGAGCAAACGGCTGGGTCAATTTTGATAAAATTTTGTATGGAGGTAGCTGACACCCTGGATTAAAATATAGGCTACTTTTTATCCCGATATTCCCGCGGGATCGAAACTTATGCGGGTGAAACCGCGGGGCGTAGCTAATAGTGTAATATTAGCTGTCATTTTGGTCTAGTAAATTAAAAATCAGAGTTTACGATGGAACGAGCGTGCCTAGAATATTATGTTGAATTCAAGCAATCAGGGAATCTAATCATACTTTTCTGCATGTAATATTATGTCAATAATATAAACACTACATTAGCGAAACTGGCAGATAACTCGGACCCGTGCACAAAGCACACTATATTATTATCAGACCGACGAGTAGTGATACATGTAACAAGTGGGGTTCAACGTTCAAGTAAGGACGCACGTGCCTCAATTATTACGAAATACAGTGTTTATACCATAGATATATGAAAGAAGATTTCTATGGTTTATATCATGTATTTTATGCTTATCGCGATCCGTCCCAGCTTCAATCAATCAACTCAGCCTATCGCAGTCCACTGCTGGACATAGGCCTCTCCCAGGCTGCGCCACAACACCCTATCCTCCACAAAATACTGGTATTCAGCTGCATCCGGCAAGACTGGAAGCCGACCCCAATCATCATCTGACTAGCCTTTTCCCAACTATGTTTGGGTCAGCTTCCAGTCTAACCGGATGCAGCTGAACACCAGTATTTTACATGGAGCGACTGCCTATCTGACCTCCACAACCCAGTTACTGGGTAATGCGATACTTATCCCTTGATAAGACTTTGTTGTCAGAATTTCGGGGTCCTAACTACCTGTAGGTCGTCGTAACGACTGTCAATGTTTTAAGGCGGAAACAGACTTATAACACACCACGTTACGCGACATCAATGAAGCTTCCTCATTGGCCACATTTTTATCACGTTGAGCTATAGTCGTCATTTGGCCAATAAGTAAGCGTGGGATGGCGTCGGGTGTTACAAGTGTGCTACGGCCTTTACTAATGATAGCCGGGCCACTGCTGGGACACAGGCCTCCTCTCTGTGAGAGGGAGTGGGTCGTAAAGTCGTAACCCACCACGCGGGCCCATTGCGGGTTGGTAGATGTCACATATCTTCGATTTATTCGTTACAGAACATGCCGGTTTCCTCACGATGTTTTCCGTCACCGTTTTGAGAGCAGTGGTGATGAAATAATTTTCAATTTTTTTTTTTGTCGTGTGGAAATCCTCATGGATGTCCACCACCCTAGGGTGGGTGGAGGGGTCTGTCAGACTCTTACTGACTAAAACCACACGGTGTCCTGCTGCTACCTTTAGCCGGGGTGCTGGAGTGCTTGCGCATTTCGTCACGCTCCCCCGGCCAGGTGTTGGGGGAGCGTGACGAAATGTTACAACTCGTCAGTCGCAGCCGTTACCACTGGGCCATCCTTGCTGCTTTATTCCTTGACTATGCATTTAAATTTTGTCCTACCGATATACGTACCAATGGTAAGCTACTAAAGTTTGAAAAAGAAACCTCATGTTATATCAACACGCGACCGGTGGATACAAACACAGACACTGTTTACAAGAAACGCGAGAGTTTTCGCCATTATCTCTGCTTTTTTTCCATAAACAACGTCTTTCCCTCGCATATTGCTTATTATGACAGCTGTCAGTATACTTTTGGATTCGTCGTTATTGGTACATTTGTCCGGATTTGTCCGGACATGCCCGGGTTTTTGGCCCCCCTCCGGACTGTTTCGGGCCTTGTCATTTTGTCCGGACTTTTCCACTTACGGAGATTTTATTCTATACTAGCCTCTGCCCGCGACTTCGTCCGCATGAAATTTCACCCTCCCCCATTCACCCTCTTAGGGGTGGAATTTCGAAAAACCCTTTCTTAGTGGATACCTACTCTTCACTAAGAACACACCCTCCAAATTTCATGTCTCTTGGACCAGCGGTTTAGGCTGTGCGTTGATATATCAGTCAGTCAGTCAGGACTTTGAATTTTATATGTATAGATACAAACAAATAAATAAAATAGATGTGTCTGTTTGCAATTTCAAAATAACAGCTTTTCAGTAATCCAAACTATCCAAACTAATATTATAAATGCGAAAGTAACTCTGTCTGTCTGTCTGTCTTTTCTTCACGCCTAAACTACTGAACCGATTTCGATGAAATTTGGTATAGAGATAGTTTGAGTCCCGGGAAAGGACATAGGATAGTTTTTATCCCGATATTCCCACGGGATCGAAAGTTACGCGGGTGAAACCGCGGGGCGCAGCTAGTTAATAATAATTCGGTAATTACCTCAAAAAAATATTTTTAAATGGTTTGTCTGTTTTTCTGTCGGTCTGTTTGTTCCTGCAAATCTCCGAGTTCCTGAAAAACACCATAAACACTAAATGACTTGCCACTTGCCTACATTTTTTTTCCCATAGCAGAAATAATTAAGTTTTATTTAAAGAATCTAATAAATACGCGGAAGCTTTGATAAGTCATTGCTTTTAAACTAATTAACAATACTTCATGATGTTTTCCGGGTTCAAATAAGACCAGCTCATGTCGTATTCACCGCATCCGCACTGGGCCAGCGTGGTGAATTACGGCCCACTCCCTCTCACAGAGAGGAGGCTTATGTCCCAGCTCCCAGCTCCCAGCAGTGGGAACATTATAGGCTGATAACGCTATGTCGTACTCTGGAAGCCTGATTTAGCCTCTAATCGTCTTTGGGGTAAACCGATCGTAAAAGTAATTTATATACTCCATTTATTATAAATAACATTAGAAAAAAAAGAGGCTCGCAGAAGCAGGAGTACGAAACCTTTTATTTTCAAGTTAAGTTCAATTTCAGTTTTTTTAACTCAAGTTTTTTACCGCAGTCGGGTTGTTTAGTTTTTTTAATTACTTTTTTTAACTTCTGTTTAATGCTATAGTAAATGGAGTATAGGTTTAGATGGCCCGACCACCTAAAGGTGGTGGTGTGGCGCAGCCTGGGAGAGGCCTTTGTCCAGCAGTGGACTGAGCGATAGGCTGAGTTGACAGCTATTCACAACCATTCGACAGGCTTCCGAATCGAAATTGCCTTACCCCGAGAGCAAATAGCCGTTGGAACTTCGGAAGATTAGCGGTCGTCTATTAGATTCATAAAACCCGACTACTGAAAAGGATGAAACAAGTACGTTCCCGTGGTCGCATGCTACCATAGCTTAGTATGTTAGTACAGCGGCATGCGACCACGGAAAGGTACTTGTTTCATCCTTTTCAGTAGTCGGGTTTTATTTTTTAAACTTATTTTTTATTTAATTATTTTGGGGCTTATTTCAGTAATATTTATATTTTTGAAATGTGCTAATTAAGCCCTTTCATTTGATACCCAACACGGCATGATTAAGAAAAAAAATCTTTTAGGTCATGACTTTATCTATGTCCGCTAGAGGGCGCCGGACGATCAAGACGCTTCCAACGATATCTCATTTGTTCTATTACGACAATCAGTTTAGCAGTTATGAGCGAACAGATGAACATACATACCGGTCAAAATCATAACCCTCCTTTTTGCTTCGCCATAGTCCGGTAAAAACTAACAAAATTGTCGGGTTTGGAAATCGACACGGCAGCAGCATTTGATCAGCCTATATTCCCAGTATCAATTTACTAATACATACATATCAATTTGTGCGTGAAGCAGCGGTAAAAGCTAGACAATATAGCTAACGGAACTAGTATCACGGAAGACCTATGGATACAAGGAAGTAAAAGTGACGGGGGACCTTGTGAAGTCATAGCCGTTCACTAAGACATTTACCTATAGCGAAAACCATGGGCAAGTGTCTTTGACAGGTGTCAATCGTGGCGATTTTTTATTAACACGCTGTTTATTAGCTTCAGTTGTAACTAACAAACAATGTATAAAATCTTAGAAGTCAATTTTAACCTTTTAACCGCCGGACTTTATATCAGTTGTCGTGACCCCAGCGCCCGACAAAAAAAAAAAAAAAAAACGAGAAATAAATGCCGATGAAACGAGCTCTTTATCCGAATTGACCACGACACGTATTTTCATTCATAAGATTTGGCGGGCTGAACTTGTCAATACTAAGTTAAGGCCCTTTCCTACTGCATAGCTCAATTAAATTTCATTAAATGAAATTACAAATATCTTTGTAACGAAGCCTTTTTATGTACTACTTCCTTTGTTAGATTTAATTTGTAAAAGCTATAGAAGCGTTTGACAAAGTTTATGGATAACGTGAAGAACACGGTTGTATGTAGTTCGGATGACAAAACTATAATTTGGTATCTTGGAGCTGATTCGAAGTTAGAGACAGGTGGAACAGTGGAATTCCTCAGTGCCTACTAGTAAGCCCCCGATTTGTGGCTCAAATGCAGTGATCGGAGTAGGTAGATTGACTTTTGGTACTTACATCATAAATGCCCACATAAAGAATAACGTGGATAAGCCATTTTCCCGGAAAGTAATTCCGGTATTTCCGGATCCAATTAAATATTGCTAATGTTGGTAGTGATATTATTACTACTCGATTCAAAATTTAAAGGAAGGTATCAAAACTAAATTAATTTATTATTTATCTGTTGACTAATAAAAACAATCGAATTCCGAAATTCCGGAGGAATGTCCATATTAATATATATACGTTTCGGATCAATCACCCCAATTCAATCTACCTACTCCGATCACTGCTCATATGATTTGACGAGTACAAAAGATTGTATAGTCTCTGCGTGATTTTTTAGTTTTTTTATATATATTTTTATTGCAGCTTTTGCAGTTTGGTGGGTTTATAAAATGTATTCAAATGTTTGGTACAAAATAAATGTTTTTTTAGGTAGGTATGTAACTATGTATATCAAAAATCAACTCAAAGTTAAACCAATTAAGCACAAACACTTTTGAATTGTCAAGGGGTCGGTCAGTCACATAGATGAAGCTGGTTGCCCATTCCAAAGCGTACCTAGTAGATCGATTCGTAGTGGAACGATTCGACTTCGTGGTGCCTTAAAATAACGACAGTTATCCAGGATGATGACCCCTTTCAAAGAATCATTCTGTATAACTTTCCACAACGCTAAGACGCCTAGAACCAATAACCAACAAAATATTTTTAAACAATTACTAGTACAATCACACTAATATTATAAAGGCGAAAGTTTGTGTGTGTGTTTATGTTTGTTACTTCTTCACGCTCAACCGGCTGGACCAATTTTGATAAAATTTTGTATGGAGGTAGCTGACACCCTGGATTAACATATAGGCTACTTTTTATTTATTTATTTATAATAAGCACACCAACAGCAGTCGCTTAAAATTCAAATTACATATCATCTAAAATTAGCATTTCAGTAACCATGCAAATAACAGGTATGCATGACATCTAACTTAAAAATATTAGAGACAAAGGAGAACAATAAAAAGTGTGTCTAGTAGATCTTCTAGAACACTACAAACACAAACAAATTTGAGCTACATAGACGTGCACTCTTCACACTGTCTAAATAGGGAACGTCTGTATGAATCAAAACTCATGGAGAAAATATCAATAGGAAAATATGTCAAGTTAGACCTTTCATTATATTGCCTTGCCATACGTTATCATGATATTCCCTCCCACGGGATCGAAACTTATGCGGGTGAAACCGCGGGGCGCAGCTAGTTACACATAAATGTTGCGCCGACCCCACATAAATTGGGATAAGGACAGAAGAATGATGATGAACATACAGACGCCAGCACATCAAGCTACTACAATCTGTAGAATAGATTTTCAAGTTTATCGCTAAAGCATACGTTTCAAAGTTGATTGGGAAAATTTGACAGTATCGGGTAGCTTGATGTGCCTGCAAATTGGAGCCGGTATTTACGAAAATTAAACCAATAATATCTATGTTCAACTACTCGGTGTCAATGACTTTTTAATTTATTCCAGCTTTGTAGGTGACTCCATGGAAACAAAACTACGAGTATATCATTTACATATTTTTAATGAAGAAAAAAACCAGATGGTTAATGTCGATAAGAAGACACATCAAGACAAGCTCAGAGGTCACATTAAAAGTTCAGAGTCCAAATAAAAATCCTAAAAGGGACGCGAGTCTTACCATTATTATAAACGCGAATCTTTTTGAGGATGGATGGATATAAATAAATATAAATATACAGGGTGAAATTGAAAACATGCGACAAATCGAAATGAGAGATTGTACTCATCATTATGAACAACTTTTACTATGGTACCAAACATGAAACTGCGAAAAAAAAAATCTGTTGTTCCATACATTTATGTTCGCATAACTCGTCAAAATGATGATATATTTTTTCGCGATTTCAGGTTTGGTCCCATAGTAAAAGTTGTTCATAATGATGAGTACAATCTCCCATTTCGGCTTGTCGCATGTTTTCAATTTCAACCTGTATAAACACACAAACCTACGTAATATGACATAATAGGTGGCCGTCATCGTTCAGCCTTCAAGCCTTCAATTCTTAGTAAGTCGGTAATTGAAAGTAAGGAAAATATCAGATAAACGGTACCTATACCTACTTTTAGAACCACTTATCTTGAAACTAAAGCAACATCGATCGTTGAGCTCCCTAAGTTCTGAAATGAGCTGCACGATCACTGACAACTGAATATTTCCGTCCGGAAAATATAAGAACTTATGCGCTTTGAGACGGGTCGTCAGAAGCCCGAAAGTCTGACAACCAGTCTTACCAAGGGGTTTCGTATTACCCATTGATGTATCATCAAGTATTACCCAATAACTGGGTTGTGGAGGTCAGATAGGTAGTCGCTCTATTAGAAGTTGGAAGCAGACGGGACCCATTTGAGTTTGATACTATAATAATGGTATGGGCCCCACTTGCTTCCAACTTTTATTTAATTTAAAATGGGCTTGTTTTTAGCTCTTCAGTTAGTTTTAGTATAAGGTTGCAGTCGGGTTTTTTAATTTTATTAATTACTTAAAATAATACAGCCTATTGTGGTCTCTGCACAGAATACTTGTCTCTGTTTTAAAGAGAGTTCTCGAGCATTGATTATCACGCTTGCTCAAGACGGATTGGCGATTTTTTACTTGCACTATAACAATTTTCCAACTTTTCTTGTTCTTTTTTTTTTGTCATGAAAATAGGTACGGAATGAACAATATATCTTAACATTTTCTTGAACGTACAGGTTGAAATAAAACTATGGCAAGTAATAAATAATAAATTGTGTAAACATATTTTATACAATACATTATTTCCGTATGCATTCGTCGAACACGTGTTTCTATATCGTTGCTAAGCGCACTATGTAAAGTTCAAAGTAAAATGCCATGAGTCATGGCTTGAATAAACTTTGGACAGGCAAGCAATAACTATTTTAAGTGAGTAGGTACTAAGTACTGTAAAGGCTCAAATTCAATTAGCTAGTTAAACAACACTAGTACTCTTAACACAAGTTAGATCTTACTTTGAGTAGGAACCAGCGGGGCAATTTCCGTTTATTGTCGTTGGATCCCACTTTTGAATCCCATTTTTTAGGTATTAACGACGGATCCCGTTTGCTATTTCCGTTGAATCCCATATTATAACAACATGTGTACATTTCAGAAGAAAAGTGATTTACCTTTATCAAACAATAAAAATAGATTATTTTTAGTGGGGTACCCGGAACCGAACTAGTTAGATTAGGTTAATTATTAAAAAAAAAAACAATGTTTGGTTGGTTAGGTTAGGTTAAAACTGTGACCCCTACGCACGAGCCGAGCGAGCGAAGCGAGCGGTGCCGCGGCAGCGGCCGGCGAGTGCCAGAAACGACTAGATTATATAGAAAATGAGTTGTTTGTGAAATAAATAGTATACGAAACGTTGGTTGTAAACTAATTTGTCAATGGAGTTTTGGTGAAACATTAGTGAACCCCTCATTTTATTATAAACAATTTTGTTGTTGAAAGTACCCGCATTCAGATTTTTTTAAGCATTCGGGATCCAACGGAAATACTTTTCGGGATTCAACGACAATAAAACGTAATTATCTTGCATTTTTTAAATTCGGGATCCAACGGAAATACATAATAATGTTTTGCGGGATCCAACGCTAAAAATATTAAAATGGGATTCAAAAACGGGATCCAACGGAAATAAATCGCAATTTCGGTTTCATTTTGACTGTTCAACAACATTCATTGCGTTATTTACGTGTTGAGCAGAATTTTTTTCGAACTTATGAAGCAATGGATTAGCAATTTGCTTCAAAATGATTCAGATTCCGATTGATAGTGTGTTACAGTAAAACGGGGCTACTTTGACTTCTAGGGTTACTTTGACCAGGCCGATCACAACGGTATGACGCGTTCCCCACACCCCGCGCCTCGCGCAATATTACTCGAGGTCACGCACACTTGCTGAGCACACGTGAAAACCGATTTTGGTGCTCTTTCAAAGTAGCTACAAAATCTGTCAAAGTAACCCTGGAAGTCAAAGTAGCCCCGTTTTGCGGTACGCAATTAGGGTGCTGAGTTCAAAATATGCACTAGTTTTAAAAAAAAATCTGGTTACACAGTTCTTAGTGTAGGTATCATAGTTACTAGTATTATTGCCTACTTTCATATATCTATAGTTATTGCTAATTTTTTTGCGAAATAAAGAATTTATTATTAAACTCCGCGGACGTGATGGGTATCGATAACTAAACACGATAAAACAAAAACGAAAATACAGGGTTATTGGAAAAACACCAACAATCTATTAAGAGGTTGTTGTACTCATCATTATGAACAACTTTTACTATGGGACCAAACATGAAATCGCGAAAAAAAAACAAAAAAAAAACAGCTGTTCCCTACATTCATGTTCGTGTAACTCGTCGAAATGTACAGAACAACTGATTTTTTTTTATATATTATAAAGAGTAACTGTTTGTCGTGCACTGACGTTTCATAAGTGCCCATGTCGGTTTATGTGTAAATAAAATATTTTGTTTTTGTCTGTCTGTAACTGTATGGACTAGTCTGTATGTAGTCTGACTGGTTGTCAGACTTTCGGGCTTCTGACGACCCGTAGCGACTGTCAAAGATCTACGAATGACAGCCAGGACCAACGGCTTAGCGTGCTTTCCGACGCACGGAGAGGTCTCGGTATGTAAAGATGGTCACCCATCCACGGACCAACCGCGGCAAGCGCAGCTTAACATGATCGATCGACCCGTGCGGCTGGTATTACTTAGCCACAAGCTCATGAGTACTAACGAAGTTCAAGCTTCAATTCAGTAAGTTCAAATGAAAGCATCAACCAATAAGCGAACAGCTGGACAATTAAGCCAAATGATACTAAATTGAATGTGTAATACAAACTTACGATGACGGCGCCACTCAGACTGCCATTCCCCTATCATTTAACCGACTTAGAAAAACGGAGGGGTTCGCAATTCGACCCACGTATGTTTTTTGGAGGAAGTTTTTATACAGGTTGTAGCCGGGATAGAACAGCGGGTCGAGGCCTGCCGGGGGAGCGGTGAATGCTTATGCTAATCCCGCACCCCCGGCCTTAGGTAGAGGTGGAACACCGCGGTGGTTTTAGCCGGTAAGAGTCCGGCATGCCCCTCTGTCACCCCCACGATAGAGGATGTCCATGAGGATTTCCACCGAGCACCAAAAAAAAAGGTAAAACAGTAGGTACATTAATGAGGCAGATGAGCTTGCTTTTCTGAGCATAACTTTTCAAATCGGGGCTGAAATTTTAATTACAATAGCCACTCTCGATTCTTTTTCAGAATTGGTTTGTGGTCTGTATTTCGATTTAATTAAAAACGTAAGAAAAAAAAGAAAAAGGGTGTAGCTAGGACATCGACGTGCAAGCAGTAACCACCATGAACCCAGCACAGTTTTTATTTTTCACTTTTTAGTTTTACCTACCTACCCCACACAAATTCAATTAACACTAGTGCATTGAAGAATTGAAGACACCGACTAGAAGAATCATCAAAATTCGCATAGAAATGCCGGAGATGCAGTACATTTATGCATATAACTTCGTACCTAAGAATAATTACCTAATGTATTATATACTAAAACTTTCCTGAAAGTATGTAGATCACACTAATGAAATAATTATCAAAATCGGTTCAGCAGTTTTTGAGATAATCGCGGACATACAAACATACATACATACGGGTCGAATACAGAACCTCCTTTTTTAAAGTCGGTTAATTAATAAAAATAAAAACTCTTTTACAAAAAAAAAAAACAACCGACTTCAAAAAAAAACACTACAAAGTGATAAATAACTTTAATTTCGGATGTCGGTGTCAAAAAACGAAAATGCGGACCCAACGACACCGACTTCCGAAATTAAAGTTATTTATCACTTTGTAGTGTCTTTTTTTTAAGTCGGTTTTTTTTTATTTAAAAGGATATACTTTCAGATTGGTCACATAATCCCATTGTCATCAGGTCAGGATCTGATGATGGGATCCTGGAAAAATCGAAGGAACTCTTCAAATATTATAGGCACTACGTACTTAAAATCATCTATCATGTAATTGGTTATTATTAAATGATGTCAGAAAAAACAAACATAATTATGAGGTCTTGATCTTGAAACACTCAAACGTGAGCGCTTTACAGACTATATATGCTTACCATTTTTTTACGCGCGTTGGGTTATTACCGGCAACCTGTCTTATTATTCAAGGTAGGTCCGCTAAGTTCTTAAATTAGCATACTCAATTGTCACGGAAGAGGATACACCAGTAACTGTACACGGTACACCAGATCGCAATGACCGCATTTCGTATGAATTTCATTTATATTTTGATACAACATTTTCCTCAATCTGCGCGGGAAACCCCGATGCGTAAAGTAACTATTTGTTTAGTACCTACTTGTAAACAATGAGTACGTATTCAGGTTAGGTATATTAATTAATATATTATGCAGCTTACCTACTGTCTGTGTGTGTGTAAAATTGACAGCGATGAGGAGGAATTTTTTGACGCCATGTTTAAGTCAGGTTAGGATCACGCGGACAAAGTCGCGGACAGAAGCTGATTTCTTATATCTATGGTTCGAAGTCTATTTAAGGGTATGAATGAAGTTAGGTAAAAAAAAACATACATAACCTTGAAACGTCAGTCAAGGAAAAAGTTAATTTGAATATTATGTTTACGGAAAATTCTTACTACGGGATTGGAGTGATGCCCAATGATTGTCAATGGCTGGCTACATTTCAAATGGCACTTTACAGCACTATTAGTAGACCATGGATTTATGAGAGCCCTTTCATCTTTCTATCTGCAGGGCGTGCAGGGTAATTATTGCGTAACACACTATCAATACCTAGCAATGGCTTTCATTTTGACAGTTCAAAAAGTAAAAAAAAAAGTTCGTTCAGTTCATCCATTGCGTTATTTAGGCTGGCTTCACAGCTATCCGGGAGACCCGTACGGGCTGTCAGTACGGGCGCCCGGAGCGGGAGCACATGTTAGGCGCTAGAACATCGTTTCACAGCGACGCGGCTTGATCCGTACACGACCCGCTCCGGGTTGAGCCCGTACAGCGCATCTGTCTCCTGCTAGCAACCGTATCGTACTGAATCATCGTTTCAGAGCACTGCGGGTACTACCCGTACGGGTCTCCCGTGTACGGTCGGCCCCTACGGGTCTCCCGTGGACGGTCGGCCCGTACGGGTCTCCCGTGTACGGTCGGCCCGTACGGGTCTCCCGGACAGCTGTGAAACCAGCCTTGCGTAGTTGGGCTGACAAATTTTTCGAAAATATAAAGCAATGGATTAGTAATTTCCTTCAAAAGCATTCAGATTGAGTGTTTTACGCAGTAAGGGTGCAGGTGCAAATAGCCCAGTCAATAAAGGAGTTTTTAAGACTGGAAGCCGACCCCAACATAGGTAGGTACTTGGGAAAAGGCTAGGTAGATTTTTGACGAAAAATTCTTAGTACGGGGTTGAATTTGGAATGATGCCCAATGGCTGTCAATGACTGGCTACATTTCAAAATGTTTTACACTGTCATTAGCACTATTATTAGTAGACCGTGGATTTAACAGAGTCATCATTTGCCTAGCCTTTTCCCAACTATGTTGGGGTCGGCTTCCAGAGCTGAATACCAGTACTTTCATATATCTATGAGTATTTTACATGGAGCGACCGCCTGTCTGACTTCCACAGCCCAGTTACTGGGTAATACGATACCCCTTGGTAAGACTGGTTGTCAGATTTTCAGGCTTCTGATGACCCGTAGCGACTGTCAAAGATCCAGAACGACAGCCGGGACCAACGGCTTAGTGTGCTTTCTGAGGCACGGAGGGGTCTCGATATGTAAAGATGGTCACCCATCCACGGACCAACCGCGGCAAGCGTAGCTTAACCTGATCGATCGAACCGTGCTGCTGTTATCTATCTGGCAGTACAATACTGGACTGGGGAAGGGTGATCTTCATCTATTCCAAAAGAGAAGACTCATCGACATGTGTATTCTTCCCATCCTTACGTATGTTCCTCAAACATGGTTTTTGACAATTCAGCAGAGGTCCACGCTCGAGGTTTTCCATAGAGCTATAGAACGGAGTATTCTGGGTAACAACAATCCGATCCATCACTAAAATAACTGATGTACTTAACTCGGAAAGCTTGTATGTTGAACAAAACATGATTCGCGAGCGTATCATAATATTTTGTTCACTTTTATTTTCTGTCTTTTGTTCCTGCTCATCTTATGGTGTTTATGAAATTATGAATAAGTAGGGTGCAGGGCCGTCGGAGGATCCTTTCTTTTTCTTTTCTAGATATAAGTAGGTACCTAGACCTACCTATGCCCAGTCTTTTTTTTCGAGACGTAAACAAGAAAATATATATAATACCCAGCTTCCTTTGTGTAGGACAAAGGAAGCTGGGTATTATATTTTCTTTGCCAAAATTCATGATTCATAAGTAGGTTAGGTAGTGTCGGCTCAAACCGTTGTGTGCCGTTGTATTGTAGTCATTATTATTATATGTATAGATATCGCCATTTACTGACACATGGATAATAAAAATTATAATTAGTTATTATTATTAGATAATATAATGTTGACTCACGAACACGATCACGATCTAATATTCCGACCGATTAATGAAATAATGATGTTAGAATTTACTTTGTATTTTTGAAGTGAAAACTTCTTTAGCGGCGTTGTACACTTTTTTGTAATGGGTAAAAAATGTTAAACTCGCGTCAGGACATCGCGTCAGGACACGTGACCTGATCGAAAATTCGTAAGACGGATGGAGAGTAGACAGCCGGCGCCGCGAAGGAGAGGTAGTACCCCCCCCCCCCTCTCTTTCTACGACGCGGCGAATATGTATGCCTGCTGTTTCGTTTAGGCGGCGCAGGACGCTTGCGCGAATGTACGTGTGTGTTTATGTTACAGCGTGCCACGCGCCTCCATGGATGGTGACAGCTGATGGCTCGACCGTCTGTGTAGTGGCCACACTGCTGTGTATTCGTAAAATTCGTGTATATAAAGTGTTTAAAATATGGAAATTGAACAAAGTGCATCCATTAATGAAAAATATCAAAAATGCACAACGTTAATATTCAAGTTTTCACTTCTGCCGGCACTCCCGGAGTGCAACCCGTCTTTTTTTTTCTGATTAAAAATGTCCCCAAAGTTCAGCGGGGTAATTGCGTAACACACTATCAGTAGTAGCAATAAGTTTAATTCAATAAACGTTTTATCTATCTATATCTATCATTTTGACAGTTCAACAACATTCATTGCGTTATTTACTTTGTTGAGTAGACACATTTTTCGAACATAAGAAGCAATGGATTAGCAATATCCTTCAAAATGATTGTGATTGAAACTGTTTTACGCAATTAGGGTGCAGGACTCAGGGTCTCAGACTCTCAGGCCTCCTCTCTGTGAGAGGGACCGGCGGCGATCGTAGTTAAAAAAGTGACAGCATCGTAGCAAAGTCCGAGACCATTGTCACTTTTTTATGTCAATGCACAAGAGTTTACAGAGTGGCAATGGCGGGCACATCGAAGCGCAACCTGTTATCATCGATTCAGTACCTACGTGATCCTGAACCCGAACCGACGAATACCTTCAACGCAGGGTTGAAGGTATTCGTCGGTTATTAAAAAAATATAATTAGATGTTACATACATTTTGGCCGCGTACTCAATACTCAATACTTTATTGCTTTACCATAATGTGTACTTAGGTGGTAACTTATATGTAATTAAGATCATTATGGACCCTGTAAGGCACAGAAAAAAGGTACACACACAGTTTTCTATGAAACAGCAGATTTTTTTCTTTATAATTGACAAAAAAATACAATTGACTAAGTCCCAAAAATCTTATTAACAATTTTTTTTTCTTGTTTTCTTTCCTGCTCATTCCGCCCTTTTTTTTTCGCGATGAAAATCCTCATGGACTTCCTCTATCGTGGGGGTGACAGAGGGGCATGTCGGACTCTTACCGGCTGAAACCACCGCGGTGTTCCACCTCTACCTATGGCCCGGGGTGCGGGATTCGCATAAGCACTCCCCCGACAGGCTGCTCATTCCGCCCCTAAGCGTATACTTCAACTCCGCCCCTAAGACGAAACACTGACCGAATCATGTGCTGAAACCGTGGTTTCAGTTAGCACGTCGATGGCCCTGCCACCCTGTATAGCGAAAGTGAGGTCTAAGGAAGGATTTTAGAAAAGTAAAAGAAGAAAATACGTGAAGAAGTTTTTTTTATTTTCGCCCATGGGAAATAGCATCGGGCACACGGCTAATAATTATGACACATAGATTGAGATAGGTAAGTGTTTTTGGCCAATCGCAAGCTCATTTTTAGGCTTCTGTACGTAAGTACAGAAGCCTAAAAATTTGTTTTTTTTGAAAATTTGGTTTTTAGAACATTTGTTTTTCTAAAAATTTGGTTTTTGAGTCCTTTGGTTACCCAAAGGGTGCCAAAGGAACCCTATTACAGAGCCTCCGCTGTCCGTCCGTCTGACTGTCAGCGGGCTGTATCTCATGAACCGTAATAGGTACACAGTTGAAATTTTCAGTTTGTATTTCTTACCAAAAAACCGCCGCTTTACCAAAAAATAATAAAAACAAAATAAAGTTACTAAAAATAAGGGGAGACTCCATACTCGAAACGTGTTGTTTTTCGGCGTTTTTTGCTTATGATACGGAACTCTTCGTGTACGAGTCCGACTCGCCCTTGGCTGGTTTTTTGAAAGACAATTTATTTTGTCTTGCGGTCATGGCGAAAATATAGACATGCGGCCGCCCATGGTGAAATTAGTTCTTTACGGAGTTATAAAATTTAGATAAAAGTAAAATAAAATCTAGATAAAGGAGATTTTCTGCATAGTCAGGCACTGGATGATTTTTTCAAGAGACTCGTGCGAATTGGGGAATCTCAATTGCCAACACATAACCCGTCGTTTCAGTCGGGTGAAAGGGCATATTTTATTACAACCCATACAAGGTTAGATAGCGATTTATTATTTAATTATTACACAATATAGGCAGATATTTTATAATAATGTAGAATTATAGCCCTCCTTTGGCTTTGCCGTAGTCGGGCAAAAATAAATGTCGCTCAAAAAATAGGACAGCTGCAGCAGTTAGGTAATTCCCGTGTGTTTCCCAGAAATCTTTCAAACTGTTGCGCAATAAGAAGTACCGAGGTGAGTCTTGCAAACCCCATGAATGAATGAAACTGTTTACATACGACTACGTAGTACTTTAAGTATTCTGTGATACGACGAGAGCATGGTTCATAGAGTCATAGCATTGAAAACAATTGAACAGGGATAAATCTACTTAGTTGGCAAAGTTTGCGTAATATTTAAACACAGATAATTTATGTTGAGCAGGAGATTTCGTAAGAGGCAAATTAATTTAATAATTAAGTACTACAATTTTAACGGGTTTTTGTCGTGTATAGTGCTTTACAAAAACGTGTGACAAAAACATTAACCCGCCTTCTGTTCGATCAGACGCGGTCGGGAAAAAACATTAGAAACTTTTTTGTGAAAACTTGCGAAGTCTCAAAAACTTGAGATACTTATAGCTTCGCGATTTTTTTTTTCTCGCAACGTCCATAGCAACAATCTTTACGAACTTTTCATTGAACTTGAAATCGGAGACAACCTTTTTGCAGAAATTTGTGCAAAAAAAAAAAACGGTGCGTGCCATAAATATAATCGGCGAACAAAAATAAGATACTTTTAATACATAATAGATGAAAATCCTATTAATATTGTATTGATAATTCTTTCTATAATAAAAATAAATAAATTACAAATATAACTCACCAAAATTGGAAATTCACAACAGAATCAGCTGTTGCACAGCTGACTTATTATAAATCCTGAAGCACAAGCACAGCACCAAAATTATAACTAGGATAACAATGTAAGCTTTTATCTATTATTTTTAACAAACACAACAAACCGAGAACAAAATTGGGCCGCACAAAGGCACAGAAATTCGAAAAATTGTCTTTCGTTTCGTCTGTCAGTCGACCTGTCACCCTGTCACCGACACGAGACAGCGACACAGCACAGGGAATGAAAATGAAATGATGAATGAAATGAAACTCGTGGATCCACGAACATGACCGAATCAATTATCAAACTTGTTGTTGGTGCTGCCATTTGAAAATACTTTTCGGGCTTTTCTCGAGCTTTGAATTAGAAAATGGACATATAATTTTACCATTTTCTTGTCTAACGATTGTTAGCAAAGTATTATTTTTTGTTTGTGAATGTGAACGTTTATCCATTAAAAAGTATTTATTTGCTTCAACAGTGTTGTGAACAGGTGTTCACTGACAGTATGTATGTAGTTCTGATGCATATTACTAGATGGCGCTGTTATGTAGTTTTGGATTTTTATAAAGCTATTCAAGTTTATTAGTGAGGCTTTACATTCTCTTTGGGGTAAGCAGACACTAAGTACTAAACGCTACGAACTAAGAATCCTGCTTTGGGCTTAGATGAGACTTACTGTAGTTTTGTACTAAGAATGGGACCATGAATAGGTACCTGTTAGTCTTTTAGACAACGGGAATAATTTATGAGTTGTTTCGCTGTCCCCCAGTGGTGGCCAAACAAGTGGTGGACATCAGGAATAAACCTACAGCACTGTACCTTATTTTCCCCACTTGGACAACTTTTTTTTTTCTAAAGCCCCCCAATTCTTTTTACTTACAATCTTTCGCGAATCTGATACAGCTATTGCCACGATTATATTATTTATTTATTAAAATGTGTAATATTATATAGTCGTAAGATAGGATATATAATTTTCTCTAGGTCTTTTACTGCCCCCCTGAGTCTCAAACGCCCGCGTGGGGGCGTTAGCGCCCACGTTGAGAACCTATGGGATAGATCCTTTTCTATGTACAAAAAAAAACAATAATTTATAAAAATATAAGTCTTTTATTCACTAGAAATAACATAGCAAGAGAAAGAAAGATTAACACAACGTTCTAAGCGTACATTTTTGGTGATAAGAAAAATAAATTGTATACAATTTGCTTATCCAGAAGCGAAATAATATTTACACACTTAAAAAATTATTAAAACAAGAATTATTATATCATTAATTAAAACTAATAAGAACATGATTGGTATAATTTTATTGTCGGATGCATGTATAGTATTTTTGAGTAAAATTTGCCTACCCTTTTGGGGGATACAGGCGTCGTGAAAATGTGTGGCGGAGACAGTTAAAAATTTACTAATAAACATCACGTTGTTAATAGACGACCCCCTAAAGGAACTCAACATCACCAAGCAGCTATCTGCAATATGCCAGAAGGGCATCGGGCATTATTATGCGTTCACAGGAGCATGGTCTGGAAAGGCTTATGACACTGGGCCGGGTGGGCCAGAGCACCGGCAAGATGGTCAGACGTGATCAAGAAGACGTATAGAGATATGAGGAACAGGGTGTAAAGTTCACTCATCCTCCATAGAAAAGGGAGGATCCTCCGACCAGACGGGTGTCGTGTTTGGCGGGCAACTGCCCGATGATTCATGTCGGGCCGTTGTATCTATGCTAGTTGCGCGGTAAACTTTGCTTGCGAGATGCAGGATTTTGCGTGACGTCAGTATAACGCGTTGTTCACATGTGGCGTTGTAGATACCGCTCAGCATTGAGGGAACGACAAAGAAATTTGAATAACCGAGTGGTTTCGGTTCTACGAGTGTTTTTACGGCTGCTCCGGCCAAAAGTTAGTTTGATAATTACTTTATAATTTTTATCTTTGAGCCACAGAGAATCTTACAGAATAATCAACAAATGGGATACTAAAACACATGTTATTGTCCAGATTCTAATTCGTTTTGGAGTACTAGGAGATTGGAGTCAAGAGACTAGTTAAGTTCAAAGAGTTAGGGTCACCTGTAACTACAAATTTCCTTTTAAATGTTATAGGCAAGAATAAAGATTACCCCATAACTAGGTTGTAGCCGCCAGATAGTCGCTCCATGTAAAATACTGGTATTCAGCTGCATCCGGATAGACTGAAAGCCGACCCCAACATAGTTCAGAAAAGGCTAGGCAGATGATGAGTACCTTTGAGTTTTAAACTGTATCTTCGCAGTTCATCTTTTACATTAAATATTTGCACATTAGTAATCCATTTGCTAACAACTCTGCTTGGCCAGCAAGAATACCTCTATGCTAGATAATTTAATAATTTATAAACTCTTAGGCCGAGATTCATAAACGTAACTTAGCACATGCTTTAGCTTAGATTATGTACCCCGTGTGTTCTGCGGTTCTGCCCACCATGACGTATGGTGCCGAGATGTGGACGCTCACTCAGGAGGCTGTGTACAGTGTGAGAGTGGCACAGACAGCCATGGAGCGTTCCATGCTTGGTATAAGGCTTATGGACCGAGTCTACGATCGTCGATCCGCATACGTACGAAGGTTTTCTATATCGGAAAATGAGTTATGGAACTCAAAACGGAGTTGGATAGGACACCTGGCAAGGCGCAGTGATGACAGGTGGAGTAAGGCTGCGACAAAGTTAGTTCCAAATTTCGCCATGTGTCAAAACGTTCTGGCACTTCTTTAAAGCGACAGTGTACAGGGATAATGCTTAGCCAAAGTATGCGCTAAATAACTTTTAATCTCGACCTTATCACTTCTTAAAGGGATTTGAAGATCCGTGGCATACCTACAGGTTCGCCATTTTGTTTTTCTTTTTCAAAATGGCGGCCACGCGTGCATCCATAGCCTAATATTATAAATGCGAAAGTGTGTCTGTCTGTCTGTTAATTCTTTACGCTTAAACCGCTGAACCGATTTAGAGATGTTTGAGTCCCGGGAAAGGACATAGGATACTTTTTTATCCCGATATCCCACGGGATCGAAACTTACGCGGGTGAAAGCTGCTAGTCGTATATAAATCGATAGCTGACATCAATGCAAACAGAAAACATAATAAGGCCGTCATTTTGAAAATAAATCAAAATGGCGCAACAGTAGTATACCAGGCTCCATAAATAAATCTTCAATCCCCTTTAAGGCGTGCCATAAAGACTCCCATTCGGTACAAATACAGGTTTCTCTCCTAACACCAACTCGTCGGCTTGTCGGACGGAGGTACACACTTGTAAGGGAGTGCGTTTGTGTGCACTACCGTGTGTGCTGAGCCTTCCACTGCGTCTGACGGGGGTGATTGTGTACTTCGGAGCTTCGAACTGGGTTGAATGGCGCCTGAAAAGTAAATAATTAAATTGTTAATATTGGGTATGTGTGGTTATTATGCCAACGTGTAATGGAGCGCAGTATTCTAGGCATCAAATTGACAGACCATATTCGCAACACAAAACAAAGATAACTGACGTTACTGCTGTATGCCCAGAGCTGTGGGCCAAAATAATCACTACGTGGAGCCCTGACACATCTAAGAGGCATCGCGGCAGATCCCGTAAAAGATGACGGAACGAGGTGGAGAAAACTAACGACCAGTCATTTTAGCCTTGGATCAAAAGAGCTGGAAGTCATGGGGACAGGACTTTGCTTAATAGCAGTGGGATAATTCAGGCTATAGGCAGACCCCTTAACTGAGACGTTGCCTGAGGTAGCAGCGCGGTGCGGGAGGGGTGGGGTGGCGTGATGCGAGAGCTCAGTGATTCGTCAACTTGTGACAACTACACCCCGAGCACACCCCCCCCCCTGCCCCACCCCCGCACCGCGCAGCTACAATTTTTTTTGTTGTTTCCGGGGTGGAAAATCCTCGACATCCATGAGGATCCGTCAGACTCTTACTGACTAAAAACCACCCCGGTGTTCCATCTCACACCTACGCCAGGGGTCGCGGGAACGTACGATCCTTCCGCAACCCCCGGCTGGTGCCGGCCCGCCGCTGCGGGCCTCCTCAGGTCAGGGGGGGGGGGGGAGTGAGGTGTTTGACTCCCCCCGCGACGCCGGCGAGGGGCGCGCGTGGAACACTACGCACCGCCACCTCGGGGCCTGATGTGTGGGGGCGACGGGGTTACCGTGCAGCTACCTCAGGGAACGTCTCAGTTAAACGGTCGTCCTATAATAGTAGGAGTTGTTATTATTGGGAGCTGTGGTGGTCCAGTGGCAGCGGCTCCGAATTACGAATTGTAAGTTGTGGGGTTCAAACCCATACAGGCGCTTAACTTTGTGGAATTTATTTCACTACTCTGAAAACGGTGAACGAAAACATCATGAGGAAACCTCTAGAACCAAAAATTCGAAGACATGTGACATCTATCAACCCGCACTGGGGCCGCGTGGTGGATTATAGTCCACTCGCTCTCACCGAGAGGATCTGTGTTCCAGCAGTGGGAACACTATAGGTGGATTATGCTGCGGACAGCCAGTGTTGTTTGAATTGTATTTTTAATATGCTGAAGTCATGGTTACAGTTTCCGCAGTTTGACTCTGGCTTGTGGCTATGTAATAACAGCCGCACGGGTCGATCGATCAGGTTAAGCTACGCTTGCCGCGGTTGGTCCGTGGATGGGTGACCATCTTTACATACCAAGACCCCTCCGTGCCTCGGAAGGCATGTTAAGCCGTTGGTCCCGGCTGTCATTCGTGGATCTTTGACAGTCGTTACGGGTAGTCAGAAGCCCGAAAGTCTGACAACCAGTCTTACCAAGGGGTATCGTGTTACCCAGTAACTAGGTTGTGGAGGTCAGATAGGCAGTCGCTGCATGTAAAATACTGGTACTCAGCTGCATCCGGTTAGACTGGAAGCCGACCCCAACATAGTTGGAAAAGGCTAGGCAGATGATGAGTTTGCGCACTGGTTATTTTTTTTTTTTCTGTGTGTATATGGTCTTGGTCTATTAAGTAGGTAAATGAATAAACGATCACAGGTGGACATTAATGGTGTGATTAATGATGATTATGTAATAAAATTGTACTAACAGTAGTCCAAAATGTTTTTAGATAGATCTGAAAATAAATATAATGTCAGTTTTTAAAACGGGAATAGACGGGAGATGCTTTTAGTTAATTCTGCACCCATTACCTTTTTGACTAACTACATTATCCAAACTAACCCCCTTACTAATAAACGTTGTATAGCGTCTGCATAGTTACACAACGCTTTGTCTTTTTTCGAAAGTCAAATTACTGACGACTGAAAGAGAGAAATCAGTGTTTAACTATTCATCCATACTATAATACTATAAATTCGAAAGTAACTCTCTGTCTGTATGTTACCTTTTGCACGCCTAAACCACTGAACGGATTTAGATGAATTTTGACAGAGAGATAGATTGCATCCCGGGGAAGGACATAGGATAGTTTTTATCCCGATATTCCCACGGTATCGACACTTATGCGGGTGAAACCGCGGGGCGCAGCTAGTCTGATATAATATGTTTATTAGTAAGGGGGTAATATTATAAAATTGTTTATACATATGAAGTACTGATCTAAAGAACAATTTCCGTTATTATAAAAACATTCAAAATCTAGTTGCAATCTCATCTTAGCGACAATCAATGTCAAAAACTAGTCAAAAATGTAGGGAATTTAGAGGTGTTTTTTGACAGATTGAGACTGAGATCAGACTGTGAACGTTCCTAAAATTACAAGGATTGCCCCTTTGAATTCGAAAATTCTTTCACTAATCGAAAGCTACATTATTACAGAGTACCATAGGATATCTTTCATGTTTATAAAACACGCGGATGAAGTCGTGGGCAATAGGCTCTAGTCTAATAAAAACTAATATTATAAAAAGAGAAAATATATAATTTTTTGTATGTTTGTTACGCTTTCATCCTAAAACGGCTGAACAGATTTGGATGAAATTTGGCACATGGGTAGATCATGACCTGGATTAGGACATAGGATACTTTTTATCCCGATATTCCCACGTCATCGAGACTTATGTGGGTGACACCGCGGGGCGGAGCTGATAAACTTAGAAAGAGTAACTTCAATATTCGTTTCCACAACTGACTAGCACCGTGTACCAAGTTCATCTTCAAGAATTTTGAGTTCTAGTGAACCGTGTCAAGTTGTCTTAAGAAAAAAAACGAGCGCCCACCTTCACATTTCACCATGAACCAACGGACAGAATAGGTCAATAGTCTCTTTGGTATAAGACCTCAAAATCATTTCTTTGAAGGTTTTCCAATATTCCGAGACCTCTCCGTACCTGCAGATGATATATTCTTTATCCCAATGAAGGACACTGAACGAGAAACAGTTATATAAAACGTGTTTTTTTTATATCCCACAACTCTAAGGGGTCATTGTACTCATCATTATGAACAACTTTTACTATGGCAGGGACCAAACCTAAAATCGCGAAAAAAAAAATCAGCTGTTCCCTACATTTTGACAAGTTATGCAAACATAAATGTAGGGAACAGGTGACTTTTTTTCGCGATTTCAGGTTTGGCCCCATAGTATAAATCACACTAATATTATAAAGGCGAAAGTTTGTGAGTGTGTGTGTGTGTGTGTTCATATGTTTGTTACTTATTCACGCTCAAACGGCTAGACCAATTTTGATAAAATTTTGTATGGAGGTAGCTGACACCCTGGATTAACATATAGGCTACTTTTTATCCCGATTTTTCCACGGGATCGACATTTACGCGGGTGAAACCGCGGTGCGCAGCTAGTTGTTCATAATGATGAGTACAATGACCCCCTACAGTTATGGGATATAAAAAAAACACGTTATATAACGTTTGGGAGCGATTAGTGTCCCGCAAAGTGATAAGAGGGATGCGCTAGGATACACCGCGAAATTAAAATTTTCTTACGTTTTTAATTAAATCGAAATACAGACCACAAACCAATTCTGAAAAAGAATTGAGAGTGGCTATTGTAATTAAAATTTCAGCCCCGATTTGAAAAGTTATGCTCAGAAAAGCAAGCTCATCTGCCTCATTAATGTACCTACTGTTTTACTTTTTTTTTTTTGGTGCTCGGTGGAAATCCTCATGACTTCCCCCATCGTGGGGTGACAGAGGGGCATGCCGGACTCTTACCGGCTAAAACCACCGCGGTGTTCCACCTCTACCTACGGTCAGGGGTGCGGGATTCGCATAAGCATTCACCGCTCCCCCGACAGGCATCGACCCGCTGTTCCTCAGCGGGTCCCACCTCCCCGTGCGCCCATTCCTATAATGGCCGCACCCACTCTCGAGACCTACTGTTTTACCTAGCCTAGTAAATAATATTTTTAGTAAATAAATAAAAGTTAGTTTATATTCTTTGCAAGATTTCTTTGTATAAAATAATCTAGCTAGAATCTAACTGGATTATATTAATGAGTCTAGTTGCTGGACTAGATTCTAGAGCTACACGCAGACCATAATCAGCCTTTATTGTTCCCACTGCTGAGACACAGGCCTCCTCTCTTCGAGAGGAAGTGGGCTATAATCTACCACGCGGGCCCAGTGCGGGTTGGTAGACGTCACATGTCTTCGAATTTTTGGCTCTAGGACATGCCGGTTTCCTCACGATGTTTTCCTTCACCGTTTTGAGAGCAGTGGTGATGAAATAATTTACACAAAGTAAAGCGCCTGTCTGGGTTCGAACCACAGATATAGATATATCTAGATAACGCAAGAGCACCTACTTCGCGTGCCAAAAATCGCACCAGTTCATGATCGAAAATCATAAGCCGCCACTTTCGCGCTCAGTCCTGCGTACTGCTGGCTGGGTGAGCGTGAGCGAGAGAGCGCGAGCTTGTGACGTCATAGTAGGTAGTCAAAAAGTGGCACGCTTAGTTTTCATACAGTTCGTGATACTTGCGTTATCTAGGTATATCTATATCTGTGGCTCGAACCTACAACTCGTAAGTCGCGGCCGTTACCACTGGGCCACCGCTGCTCTCGCTAAAAAAATTACAACTTATAAAGGGAGACGCAACGCAAAAGTATTAAAAAAGATTGGGAACCCCTGGCTTCATTCATATGAGTGCATTAAAATAACTTCTACTAGTGGCGACAGTTAAATGTACAGAAGCCAGCACATCAAGCTACCCGAAACTATAAAATCTTCCTAATCAAATTTGAGCCTTATGTTTTAGCGATAAAGTTGAAAATCTATTAAATAAATTTGACTGATTGTAGCAGCTTGATGTGCCAGCGGCGTCTGTACGTCACACGCACCCTGTAGTGCAGTACCTGCAGTAGGTGAATTCGGGTTGTGGTTGATGATAATGTGCACCCACCCACTCACATCTATTTTAATAATGCTACTTTAACCACAGATATAGATAAATAAGGCAAGTACCACGATCTGTATGAAAACCAAGCGTGCAAATTTTTGACTACCTACTATGACGTCACAAGCACTATTTAGTGATGGGAAAATCAAATCGATTCAAAGACGACGCTGCGTGCGGCACCCGTCTCGCCCTAACCCCGTCCAGGCCCCCTCCGGGGCCTGGCGCCAGAGCTCACGCTCACCCAGCCAGCAGTACACCACCGAGCGCGAAATTGACGGCTTACGATATTTGTACGTTACCTGGTGCGGTTTTTGGCACCCGAAGTAGTTGCTCTTGCGTTATCTAGGTGTATTATCTGTGACTTCTAATATTATTCTTTTCGCCCTCAGATCCTATTTTTAATTTATACAAAGTTTCAGGAAATTATAAATACTCCTGCACTCCTCACACAAATGTAGAAAGTGATAAAATAAACATCAGATTACTTACAATTTAGCCTGTTGAACAGCAAATCTGATGATAGTGCTTTTAAACACATTCTTGACGTCAACAAGCTTGGGATCAGCTTGGCGTCGCTTCCCGCTTGTGGGGCTTATCTTTAGCTGCATGAATTTATCGAGCAGCTGGTCCAGGTTAGCTTCTACTACTGATTGCTGGAAAGAAATAAAAAAATAACATTAATGAGGAGAGGGGCTAATGGATAACAATCCAGCAACTTTTGTTGGTAAGTGGCAATACCAGAGTCACCATAGATGTGTTGCTTTAGTAATTGCATCAACACGGCACTCAAAAATTGGAACACAGTAACAATACTTGGCGGCAGAAATAGGGCTCATGGTTCGCCAAAAAACCAGAAAGAGTTAAACAATTCTAGATGAGGAGAGTGAGAAAGAACTGATCTATTGGCTCAGTGCATTTAAACATGAGCTCTAATACACTCCGTATTGCAGGTATATCGCAGAAATTATATAACATGTATTTTTTATTTTTTTTTCAATGGCAACTGAGCCGATGTCGAGTATTCTGCCAGCGTCATGTGGTGACGGCAACGCAGCAAGGTGAGCCGCAGCCGTCGAACTTTGCACTCCGTGGTATTGTATGTAATTGGAACCATTTAAAGATAGCCTGTCTCTTTCATATGGATAAAATAAGTATATGTATACTAATTTTATACTTATAAATCTAATGTTCATCACACTAATATTATAAAGGTGAAAGTTTGTGAGTGTGTGTGTTTATATGTTTGTTACTTCTTCACGCTCAAACGGCTGGACCTATTTTGATAAAACTTTGTATGGAGGTAGCTGACACCCTGGATTAACATATAGACTGCTTTTTGTCCTGATATTCCCACGGGATCGACATTTACGCGGGTGAAACCGCGGGGCGCAGCTAGTATTCCTATAAAATGCAAACTTTACTTAGCAAATTAAAGTCAGACTGCAGTCTGTGAATCTCGCCTTCAGCCTTGGTCTTCGTTAGATTGAAAAAACATTTTAGAGCTACATACACTTGGGAGCAAATAAATCGAGCCACTTGCTTTTTTTTGCACGTATAATGGTTATTATTTTTGGTATTATGGAACGTATCAAATCGAAACATATATCGCCTAAGAGCTTATTTAATAATCTTTACAATGAGGGTAAATTTTTGAATGATAACCTTATTTAGTGATAAATTATTGGCTCTGAAAGAAAAACGGTAATTTTGATAGAAAATTGTAGGGTTAAAACAGTCCAGAAAATCTATCGAAATCAGGGCAAGGGGGGGTTATACAAGATATTAAGAATAAGTTTATACCATAATTTTGTTTTTAATTGTTTTTTTCTGGACTGACAATTTTCTATCAAAATTACCGTTTTTCTTTCAGAGCCAATAATTTATCATTAAATAAGGTTATCATTCAATAATTTACCCTCATTGTAAAGATTATTAAATAAGCTCTTAGGCGATATATGTTTCGATTTGATACGTTCCATAATACCAAAAATAATAACCATTATACGTGAAAAAAGGAAGTGGCTCGATTTATTTGCTCCCAAGTGTATAATTAAATAGCATTTGTACTGTTTTTTTTTTTGGAGTTACTTTTATACTTTTGTAGTTACACGTACAGACGCCAGCACATCAAGCTACTACAATCTGTCAAATTTCTTTAGTAGATTTTCAACTTTATCACTAAAGTATTAGGTTCAAGGTTGATTGGGAAAATTTGACAGTTTTGGGTAGCTTCATGTGCTGGCGTCTGTACAAAAATGTAGTCACTAACCTCGGTCCCCTTAGCAATAGCCTCCTCCCAGCATTGCACAGAGGCCGGCAGGTCTCCCCTCCTATCCTCCAGGGCGGCGCGACACTCCCAGTACTCAGCCGAGTTGGGCACGGAGGGAAACCTCTCGCGGATGGCCCGCAGCCAGCGAGCGCACTGTTCCCAATCGAAACCCTGAAAGGAGTTTCAGAATATTGTGTTGAGCCACGTCATTTTTATTTGTATTTATACTATATTGATTGTGGATACTTGTAATCCGAAATAAAAAATATTGAATAATGAAATGCACCGACCCCATGATTTGACCAGACACGATTAATCGAATGAACCCCAAGATTCGCACTAGCCTCTGAAGCCTCATGTTTTATGGTGCTACAGCGACCATTGCATATCAAGGAGTAGACTGGGGGGCGCGGTAATGGTAGGGAATACATGCCCGTAGAATAGGGAAGGATTTAAGAGCCGTACCGGATATGCATCCTAAAGTCCCAGAGCAGTGCTTTAAGCTGTTAATGAGGTAACATCAAACATTGATTGATAAGGTAGGTAATTAGCAACTGTAGCCCACGTTTGCACGGACGTAAAAATATAGCGATGGGATTTTCAACCCTCGGAGTTGAGCCGAGCATTGAGAATCCAATGCGTCAAAAAAACTATGTTTCCAGTAGCAGAGGATTTTCAACGCACTGCTCAGCGACGAGGGTTGAAAATCCAAGTGTTTTTTTTTTGACGCGCTGGGATGCGCGCTTTCGCATTCTCATCGCTCGGCTCAAACACCGAGACTTGGAAATCCAGCGCGAGATAAAATCCCGCGTGTTTCTGAACACGTCATTAAGGAAGAATTTATCTTAAAAGTCGAGTGAATTATTATCGAGGGTTTCCCTTAGAACCTCAAAAACCGAGCATTAGGGGCCATCTCCACGAGCGAGAGAATCGCGGCGATAGTCTCGCCGTGCCATCAAATTTTCGCTACGATGATATCGCCGTGTGGAGACACGTTCTAAGAGAATGTATAAATACGTGGCACGACGATAATAATATCGCCGCGATTCTCTCGCTCGTGGAGACGGCCCCTAAGGAAGGAATTCGCTTAAATAGATAATTATGTCGAATCAAACAGCTATTGAAAGTTTAAACTCCGTTTAAGAATTCTTCTGAAACCGGGCATTAATGTCATAATCAGCTAATAAAAGTATTATGGATTGATAATTTCAGTGGGATTAGGGCAAAAGTAAAATTATGGTTGAGCTCCTTTTAAAAGCAGCCCCAAATACTTCAATATCATTCTTCATCATCCAATTGAGCTTATAAACAAAAAAAATGAAAAGGTCAAAATGGCATTATTTTATGATAATTAAAATGCAGTTGCTCCAAACCAAGATCACTTGCTTTTCCAATCCAAAACAACATGCTGCAAAAATCTAGAATTCAAAATAAATTCCTTACCTCTCTCAGCAAATCGGTAAGGTCTTTTAAAGCCCCAACAACCACTTCATCAATATTAGCAACATCGCTAGAAGTCATAGTAGTGTCATTGTCCTGTGACTCATTAAAATCAACGCTGTCACTAACACAACTAGCAGTCCTCCATTTATCCATAGATTGTACTTCTTCATTCATATTCTCTGTGTAAGAATCATCATCGCTGTCCGATTCCACCGCAATATTTTCTTTATTCTCTTCGTCAAATATTTTCTTATCGAATTTAATGCTGTGTGGTAAATGATGGATACCAAAACATTGCAAATGGTGGTACGAGTCTAAGGATTTGCCTCGCTTTTGAAGCCAGGACTTCAATCTTGCTTGCAGTTCTTCCGGTCTCGGTGTATTAAAGTTACCCATCGGAGTCATGAACGTGACTTTCTTTCTTTCACTCTTGACAGCGGAAACTACTTTATCTACTTGGATATTTTCGTCCTCATTCACATGTTTGAGGTGTACGTTGTTCAGTTTATCACCGATAGAAGACCATTTGTGGATGCAATTGCCGAGTTCTTGCTTGCCAATGCGTTTAAAATGTACTGCGGAAATAGAACGACGGACGGGCACTGCTATTTTCGGCTTGGTGTTCTCAAAAACAGTGTGACGCTTGTTCAAAATAATACATGAATTGCGAATTACCTTTTTCAAGTAGTTAGGATCATTGTTAAGTTTTTCGACATCATTAACATATGTAGTTGGGACTGCTTTTGGTTTGTACAGGCGTTCGAAAACAGAGCATTCAGATGTGGATTTTGAAGCACTTTGTGGGATCATAGATTTTCTGGCAACTTTGGGTTTTGGCCTATTATTGGTTACCGCAAGACTTTGTCGCAACTTCAAATTAGTCATCACAGGCTCATTCTTTCTTATAGCAAAGTTTTGTTTTTTGTCACCATTTATACCAGTGACTTTTTTCTCTGATTTTGGTAAATGATTGACATGCGTAACCTTCTTGTCATTATTATCAATTTTCTTGTCACTAGTTGTTGTGTAAAGTTTCCTGTCATTATTTGTAGCATTTGTAGGCTTAGTAGCAAGTTTCTTTGTAACATTAGAAACAGGAGCTTTAGGAATATTGGAATTAAGACTTTTCCCGTCAGTTTTAGTTGCATTAGCACCAGTTTTTGGCTTCGTCAATTCTTTATTCAGCGGTTTGAGTATTGGTGCCGTTATTGGTCTTTTTGTAGTTCCGTTGACATGGAAATTATTTTTTACAGCGCCGGTATTTTTTGTTTTTAAGTTAATCTCTGATTTCACAGATTTGTTGGCTGTGGATAGGTTTGACATGGAGTTTTTAAATGGTTCATCCTTGCCATACTTTTTGAGATTCAATTCTCGTAGCTGAAATTAGTAAAGAGTTGCATTAGATTTTTTTTAATGTAAAGAATCCATACAGATAAAATAGTAATGAACAATTTTTGTCCAGTTGTCAGGATGGTTGTTCAGGACTGGTGTAAAAGTGGCTGAAGGGATTTGGATGAAATTTGGCACACAGTTAACACTTTTTGGGACACTTAACGCCCCTCAATGTAATAACAATAAAAGTTATATTGTCTCTTTCAGTGTTCTTCAAAGTGTTAATAACCTAGATTAACATGTAACACATAGCGTACTTCTAATCCCCATAATACGTTCCCGTGGGACATTTCCCGACATCAACTCTTGGTGAAGCCTGCCTTGTCCGCAATGAAAGCTAGTTTAAAAAAATAAATAAGACTATAAGAGGGCAGGACACCTAAATTTTTACATTTTCTGCTATCTATATAATACCTAACAAAATTACCATGTCTGAACAAATAAACATAAAGATAAACCTACATTTTTTAAGAATCAGCGAAGTTTGTTAACTTCTTGTAAGTGATCTTTATGAGAAGGTCGTGGCGAAATAATAATAGCCACACGGGTCGATCGAAGGATAAGCTACGCTTGCCGCGGTTGGTTCGTGGATGGGTGACCATTAACATAACGAGACTCCTCCGTCCCTCGGAAAGCACGTTAAGCCATTGGACCCGGCTGTGATTTGTAGATCTTTGACAGTAGTTACGGGTCAGAAACCTGACAACCAGTCTTTCCAATGGGTATAGTCATTGATGTATGTAATTTTATACATCAATTATAGTATTACCCAGTTGCTGGGTTGTGGAAGTCAGATAAAACATTGTTATTGAGGTGCATCTGGGTAGACTGGAAGCTAGAACATACTTGGGAAAAGGCGCGGCAGATTGATTGAGACAATTAAGTAAGTATAAACAAACAATGAACATCTGGTCTGACATTATACATAATACGTTATTCTGATCAATAAGACTTGATAATTACTGCTAAAAACCGGTCAGCGAACCGTCTTACTCTGGAATTAGCGAGGATTGTCATTTAAGTATGTATGTAGTTGGCTTACCTTCTCAATTCGCGCCTTTTCTCTTGCAATTCGTTCTTCCCTCAGTTTGTTCAAACGATCAGTTACGGAATCCATATTTTCAAATAATTACAGCAAAAATACTATGCTATACTAGTAGTTACTAATAATCTTACTGAATCTATTGAAACTTGCAGTAAAATAAAAGAATGAAGATGCGTTATGCGTTACTTATTACAAACTAGTTTTGTATGTTTTAAAAAAAACTACACTAAAACTAAGCCACTGGCTAAATGTATTATTGTTTTTCTAAAGTTATTTATCACACTTCACTTTTTCAACAATATTATTTAAGCTAAACACAAGATAAAACTGTTTTATTTTAAAATATCACGACGCGTTAGCTAATAACTTGAAATCCTCAATTGGAAAATGGCGGTTGGAAACCGCTAGCGTTCAAAAATCAAAACAAAAATGCGTTCTAGACGTTCCAGTTACTTTTAAGACTTCGTAAATATTTGTAGCATGGTTTTTGTAATGCCGGAACCTCACATTTGCCCGCATTTGCCAAAAGTCTGTCACAGTGTGACTTTTGGTGGCCGAGGTAGACAATGCTGCCAACAGTGCCAAATACTGCCAACACTGCTATCTACAACTGCACTCGTAAAATATTCTTATCTGCCTATCCTTTTCTTAATTATGTTTAGGTTGGCTTTCATTGTAATCTGACTGCACAACGCAGTTATTGGGTAATACGATACTCTTTACGAGATCCATTATGAGGAAAAAAGGACAAGAAACTCCATGGACACACGTTTAAACGGCATCTAAAGCGGTTTAGAAAAAATATAATGTTCACAATGAGAGAGCAACATCTTTGTTTATCGTAATCCACACCGTCTTTGACTGATTAATTAATAAAGCGATTATTCCCGATGGACAACGAGAATAATTTTTAAAAGTTGTTTCGCTGTCCCCCAGTGGTGGCCAAACTAGAGGTGGACATCGGGAAAATCGTTAATAAAGTTGTATTCTTAAATCATTGGAGAAAACTGCCAGATTCAAGCAGTCACTTCTGTTAACCATTGAATTACTTAGTTGAATTATTTTTAGAGATATGGACTTCTTACACACATAAACAAATGATCTAAGCTCAATAGGTATAATATACATATTATAACATTGCCACTCACTCATATTAGTTACTTTTGTCGCTTCTATCACAAATGGTATATAAATTTGACTGCTAGCGGTTGAAATGTAACCAATCTCTGTTCTGGTTAAATTATTACGCAATCATTCACTAAAAAAGCAAGCTGACAGTCTACAAAGCAATTCTCAAATCAACCTGGACGTACGGTATCCAGCTTTGGGGCATGGCCACCAGCCAAAGTAATATTGAGATTTTACAAAGGTTTCAGTCGAAGATATTATTAAGAGTTATCTTTAGCATACGGTACCACAATATATTAGTAATAAGCTAATATATCAAGACTTGAAAATACCTACAGTCAAACAAGAGATAACACAATTTAGCAACAAATACCAGAAGAGAATATCAAAACATCAAAATGAACTTGCTCGAAAACTAAGTGGTGATGGTGGCCTACAATTTAAGAGATTGAAAAGACATAGCGTCCCAACTCTCCTAGACAGATTCATCTAATTGGAAAGAGAAACTTAACTACGAAGTTCTCACCAAGTTCTACTTACCTAATAAAACCCAGAAATTTTGGACAAAGAAGCACCTTATTGTCGTTTATGACAGATTGCTATGAAGCAGAAAGAATTAAAAAAAAAATCACTAAAGAAATAGAAAATAGTTTATTATCCGGGTAAGTACTAAACAAGCAGGTTAACCTAAGTTGAGGCGACATGAGTAGCTTAAAATATTACAATCAGCTGGGTTACTGTATTATATTTGCCAGTGAGCAATACAATGCAATCTCAATCTACCTTGAGAAGGTTTCAACTTTACGTCTCACCGAAGATCGTAGGAAAATGCTCTGCAAAAGAAAGAAAATGGAAAGCCTGTAATTTTCTACTAAATCTGCTCTTTTACCGATGACGGATAATTTTAATGGGTTTCTCTACAAGTCGAAAACAATGTTGTCGCTAAACTTTTTTAATAAATAAATCTGAACAACAACAGTATTATACTGCTGCCATCGCGTCGTACGTACGAGCTTTGTTTTGAACCCCATTCGATTCAATATTGTGGAACTGGCATAAGTCCGCCGGTAGCATTATCTAATGTACAAAATATCGTTTTATCTGACGTTAAGGTCTGGAACGCTGGCAGTTAAATAGCTGCGTTCATTTCACGAGTTCATTGAACTTTAAGTAGCGTTCAATAATTTCACTAAGTATTTATTCATCAAACCATATTTACCTTACTCATTTGATTGTTATGATAAAAAACCCCAAATTAAATGTATTAAAATTAATAATTACAATTATTAATCGAATTGCTTATACATTCCACATACAATGAAATAGGTGTGGAAGGAATACAAAATACAAAGTACCAGCCTTCACGTCTTTACACCTCGCCATACCACCAACATAATAACAAAAACGCCGTCTGCCGTCATCCGTCACGTTGGCACCTCTGTCAGTGCTAATGTCCGCTAGGGTCACGAGTGTGCGCTGGTGAATTGCATTTTTAGCGAATTATTGAATTAAAATACGGATTAGTTTCGTGCCGGTTTAAATTACAGGTGAGTGTTAAAATAACAATTAAAATTGCAGCATCTTTTGTGTTTTCCAAGTGCATTATCTAGCAATATGTGTGTATAAAAAGAAATGAAAAAACTCAGCCGAGGCACCGGCAGCGCGAAATCGTGAGATTTTTGCAAACAGGTTTTCTCGGTCGCTTTTGTTTTATAAACTTTATTTTTACTGCATAGCGAATCGGGCTATATCAGTTAATGTGCCTTGTTAAGCTTAAAACGTTAAACAATAAGCGTATTGTAATTACCAACGCGATTCTTAGTTATGGATTTTATTATTAAGCATTTTATTTTATTTGTAATGGAATTAAATGGTACAAGAAAATATTTTTTTGCCAGGTATAAAATAGGTAAAATAAGCAGATATATTTTTTATAATGGTTCTAATGAGGGTAGATTCCAAATTAAAAAGGAAGGTAGCCATTTATTTATAATATTAATTAATTAAATTTTCCGAGCGCCATATTATACTTTCGAAAATTAGGTGCTGCTGCATGGAATCCTAATTTTAAAAGCAAATCAATAGGTAATGTTTTTGTTTCAAAATAAAATATGATGAGATCATGATACAATCGTCGATAGTCGATACTCATATTGTTAATTTATTATACAATGGCAGCATATTTGAAACTTTTAAACGTCTATGTTAATTATCATAATTTTACACAAGTGGAACAATGAACATTCAGGTAAGTCGATATTTTAAAACATTCCACAAATAATGTCGTTTTGTACCTGACCATAATTTATTTATTTTTCCTTCCGATCCGATAATAAATTACCCGGCGAATCATGTTTGGAGCAAAATGGCTTTACCTACTAAAATCAGGATTGGTAACATCATAAAAAGCCTTTAAAAAACAGTCCTCTGCTGGACATAGGCCTCTCCAATTGATAACCTTGGCAATCTCCATCACAGAGTACTTTTTGATAGACTGAATCTCCATCTTCTGCCACTCTAATCCATCCATTTCTAAATAAAATTCAAATCGGAAGGAGAAAAAAAAAGTACGATGATCGTCGGTCGCCAAAAAGTGTGTAAACCTCTTTAATAAAATGCATCTGGCTCGTCCAACCAATGAGAAAACAGATGCCGTCATCAAACTGGAATCGTATTCGTATTGGATAGTTTTTTTTTTTAATCAAAACGCAGAGCTAACTAATGGTTTCGATCATTTATGCCAGTGTCATCTTTGAGATTTCTAAATGGGTTTTTTTTTATTGGGATCGCCGTTAAATTTTTTAGTTATTAGTAATGGACAAAAGAATACTAATTAGGTTTTTCGCGCGTTACATCAGAGGGGCAATTCTTGTAATTTTAAGAACGTTCACAGTCTGATCTGACTCAATCTGTCAAAAATACCTCTAATTTCCCTACATTTAACAAGTTTTTGACATTTGTTTGTCGCTGAGATGAGACTGCGACTAGATTTTGAACGCTTTAAATTAGGAGAATTGGCCTTCTGGCACTCCATTTTTTTTTCTGAACTCTTGATGTCCAGCCTAGGTATAGTTCTGTTCATAGAAATGTAAAAAATAGACTTACAAACTTCTTTCATATATCTATGGTTCTGTTAATCCTGGATTCTCATTCTCTGGAACTAAAAGAGTTCGCAGCTCTCTCTACATACGTTAGAATAATTATACGTTTTTCGCTCCACGCTAAGTTCTATACAGTTCATCAAGTACAAAAAAGTTGTACAGAATTTGTTACGTGGTACATGAAAACTCTTTAGGAGCCAGCGGATCAATTGCGTAACACTTTATCAATCGGAATCGGTTTCATTTTGACAGTTCAACAACATTCATTGCGTTATTTACGTGTTGAGCAGACAAATTTTTCGAACTTATGAAGCAATGGATTAGCAACTGGCTTCGAAATTATTCTGATTCCGATTGATAGTGTGTTACGCAATTAGGGTGCAGTTTTACCCCTAAACCCTTCTGAAGGATAGTAAGGGTCATATTAACAAAAAACCATGTTTACTTAAAAGTAGCTTCTGGCCAGACTTCGTTCGCGTGGAAGTCGTAAGACACTACAATATACTAAAACTAGCAGCGCCCCCGGTTTCACCCGCGTAAGTTTCGATCCCGTGGGAATATCGGAATAAAAACTATCCTATGTCCTTTCCCGGGACTAAAACTATCTCTATACCAAATTTCATCTAAATCGGTTCAGCGGTTTAAGCATGAAGAGGTAACACATAACAGACAGACAGACACACTTTCGCATTTATAATATTAGGATAACAGCCACATTCCCTGCCTGCGCTGCCTGCTAATTTAAGAAGGAACTATTTAGTTGGATAAGGATTAATAATATTATCCTGATACGAATGTTATCATATTTCGATTCTACCCGTGTTTTGATTGACAATGAACAAAAAAACGGTTATTGTGTAACTTAACTATAATCTTAGACATAATAGCCTCGAGGGCTTTTTTGTGGGTAATGATGAGTACTATAGTAGGGATCGCTAATTTTTAGTGCACAATTTAAAAAAAATCGGTTAAATATTTTTGAGTTTAATCCATTACAAACAAACACAAAAAAACTGTTGAGCAGTGATGGCCCAGTGGTAACGGCGACCACTTACGTGTTTGTAAGTTGTAGGTCGTGGGCTCGAATCCAGACAGGCGCTTTACTTTGTGTCAATCATAATTCACCACTGCTCTCAAAACGTTGATGGAAAACATTGTGAGGAAACCGGCATGTCCTAGAACCAAAAATTCGAACACTTGACATGCACCAACCCGCCGGCACTGGGCCCGCGTCGTCGATACACAGCCCACTCCCTCTTAAGGAGAGGAGGCCTGTGTCCCAGCAGTGGGAACATTATAGGCTGATTATTCTTCTGCTACACAACTGCAGAACACAGACCTCCTTCAAGCGTCCCCACAAGGACCGCCCCTGTGCCATTTAAATATAGCAACCGTAATAAAAAACCAATATCAATAAAACGAGGATAAAGATTTCTAATAAATATACCGCTATTGGGTTGGGAGTTGTCCTCAATTGTAACACCACCACCGCGAAACGGGCCTGTTGCATTACACGTAATTTTCCTGTAATATAGAGTATATTTCAGGACTGAAAGTATCCTTATCTAAAAATATATGATTGATTTTTCCAATTTGTTGGTGATAGGGTCAGCCTACTATATCAATTTTTCGGACACCCACACGCTAAACGATTCGCGGCCGCGCTAAATTTGCCAAAGATGTAAACAACAATGGCCGCTCCAAAATTGAATAAAATCGATATACAAGAACATTATGTTTGTTTTCGTCTACGTAAACAAACATTACTTAAAATAAATTTAATAATATATAATAATGTAGTGCAATATCGACTTTATTCAATTTTGGAGCGGCCATTGTTGTTTACATATTTGGCAAATTTAGCGCGGCCTACTGAGGAAGGTTGAAACGCCCGTTAGGGATCGAGCAAAACGAAAAGAAGTCAGAGAGGACGCTAAGCGAAAAAGAAGTGATAGCGCGGACGGGCGATGCAATGCGACGCGTTGGGCCAGCGGCCGAAATTGAGGATAGATGCTAGCTTATCAATAAAACATTAAAAACAAAATAATGGCACATGCATCAGACCCCAGACAGAAAAAGTAGATGACGTCATGCTACAAATATGCGTGTGACAACCGTGATAGGATTTTTTGTCGTTTTTACTCCGTCGCAGCCTGGCTCAGATAAGCTAACATATGTTTTGAGTGAATGATGCAGCTGCTTTGGAATTTTAAGTATAAAGGATGGACGAAATAAAAAAGATTTTCGCCCTAAATATATTCATTGGACTGCAACTAAATTGTCTACATTATTGGATTTGGAATGTTGGAGGATCGGCCACTGCCCATCTGTTGCTAACAAACTGTGATCCTCAATGTGTTTGCTAAGCTATTCATGACTCATGATCCGTGCTCGTGATGATGTAGTCCTTTTGCAGGCTGACATTTTAAATGAATCAATGAAAGTATAATAACCTTATCGGTAATTATATTTTCGAGCCGTTAAGGGTTGAAACCCTCGGGTCGTGGGGTCCGAGTGTTTATGGTTTGTTCAACGAAATCTCCAAACGGCTGCTTGACACTTCCCGTCCCCGGTTTCCTCACAAAGTTTTCCTTTCACCCTTGTGAGAGTAGTGGAGATGAAATAACTTACACAAAGTAAAGCGCGTGTCTGGGTTTGAACCTGTAGCCTACAACTCGGTAATTCGCGGCCGTTGTCACTGGGCCACCAGTCACCGCGGCTCTCTTACCTGGGTTTGCCTTGTATCATCTCTTATGGCATATAGTCCATGCCCTGGCTGCTACCATTCCTAGTCCCAATTCTGCTTAGCATAGAAAGAAAACACGGTATTCTTAAGGCGGGCGTATTCTTCTGAGCTTGTCAATGTTAATCCATACTCATCATCTGCCTAGCCTATTCCCAGCTATGCTGGGGTCGGCTTCTAGTCTAACCGGATGCAGCTGAATACCAGTATTTTACATGGAGCGACTGCCTATATGACCGCTACAACGCAGTTACTGGGTAATACAATGCCCCTTGGTAAGACTGGTTGTCAGACTTTCGGGCTACTGACGACCCGTAACGACTGTCAAAGATCCACGAATGCCAGCCGGGACCAATGGAAGCATGGAGGTGGCTTGGTATGTGAAGATGGTCACCTATTCACGAATCAACCGCGGCAAGCGTAGCTGCTAAAATGTCAGCCTGTTTTCCTTGGCTGCTGCAAAAGGAGTACATCATCACGAGCACTGATCACGAGTCTCATGAATAGCTTAGCAATATGCAAACACATTGAGGATGACAGTTTGTTATTAACAGATGGGCAGTGGCCCATCCTCCAATATTCCAAATCCAATAATGTAGACAATTTGTTTGCAATCCAATGAATTTATTTATGGCGAAAATCTTTTTTATTTCGTTCATCCTCTATACTTAAAATTCCTAAGCACCTGATCAATCGACCCGTGCGGCTGTTATTAATTACAAGCCCCTCAATGTTAATCCATACAATATATCATAAATTCGAAAGTCACTCTGTTTGTGTGTTACCTTTTCACGCACAAACTACTGAACGGATTTCGATAAAATTCGGCACGGAGATAGATGGCGTCCTGGGAAAGGACATAAGGCTGCTTTTTGTCCCGGTACTTCGGGCAGAAGCTAATCTAAAATATGCCAGAACTTCTTACATTAAAGGATGACAGAAAATCGATTCTTGCTGTAAGATATTTCTATGAGTACTAGCGGCAGGAGACGCCCTGCGACCTAGACCGACTCTGACCTTATTACCGACGTCCTACAAAGGTTATATGCGCGTACATACCGGCGCATGTGGTAGAAGATGCATTAACGTGGAAAAACAAAGGAATATGTAACGATCAATACCTATTTACGGCGTTACGTTGGTACTCTGCTTATCTCTTGGGGCTTGGCGTGCGTGATGTTCCGTGTTTAAAATTGCCCCCTGGAGGTTAAAAATATAACTGGCGAAATGTGGGTGTATCTAACCTGCTACCTATACAGCTCCCCAACCCTTCAATAATGCGTGGTGTTGTGTTTTGTTATTTTTTTTCAAGTATCCATTGATCTTCAGGTTATGAGTGCCAGTGTTTCAGCCACATGATACGATTCTGTCTCTGGAATGGCAACGCGCTAACTATGCATTAGAAGGCCAATTCTCGTAATTTAAAACGTTCAAAATCTAGTCACAACCTCATCTCAGCGACAGGCAAATGTCAAAAACTTGTCAAAATTTAGAGAAGTTAGAGGTAAGTTTTTTGACAGATTGAGACTGAGATCAGACTGTGAACGTTTTTAAAATTACGAGAACTGCCCCTCTGGTATTACAGCCGGTCTATTCCGTAAAAATTGCACCGTGGAAACGTGAAAAAAGTGAAGTGAGCTTGAAGTGCACTGTCAGTCTCTAGCATTAGGTAGAATGACAGCTTACCACTTCACCTACGTAAAAACGTAGGTGAAGATGTCCATAGACGGCGGTGGTTACCCGCGAAATCTTACCACGTCACACGTGCAAACGCGGCAAGGAATCGAAATGTAAACGTCAACCGTACGGACGGACAGCATTTGTATTTTGTTTGACACTTGACAGTTCAAACCACGCCAACTTCGCGTTTTTTCGCGCGGTTTCGTTCATTGTGTCATAGAGAATACGTTAATATGTAGCAGATGTCGTGTTTGGGTAAGGAATTGACGTGGTTTCGAAGTAAGGTAGTGATTACGGGACCTTGTGGGCTGATTGATACCATAAAATTTCTAAAAAAAAAAACTTGGCATCTGTCCCTCATACAATACTACCGTTGAAGTATTGTTGGCTCAAGATAACTAAAGTAATGTAAAACAACATTAACTACTTAATGCGGTAGACAATTACAAGGACTTTGACCGCAACTCTGATAAGAAACGAGAAATTCTTATTCAATGCATCACTCTGTTTGTAGATGAGGAACAAATGCACAGATTTAAAAATAATTATTTGACTATGGTTATGTACAGACGCCAGCACATCAAGCTATTACAATCTGTCAAATTTCTTTAATAGATTTTCAACTTTGTCGCTAAATTATAAAGTTCAAAGTTGATTGGGAAAATTTTACAGTTTCGAGTAGCTTGATGTGCTGGCATCTGTACTAGAAGCCAAAAAATTCGAAGATAATATGACATCTACCTAAGTACCAAGATGAAATGGATCATTCATTTCATCTCATAGAGAGGAAGGCCTGAGTCCTGACAGCGGGAACATTATAAGCTGTATTTCCAGTCTTACCAAGGCGTATCGTGTTACCCAGTAAATGAGTTGTAAAGGTCAGACTGGCAGTCACTTCATGTAAAATTTTGGTATTCAGCTGCATCCGGTTAGACTCGAAACCGGCCCCAACATAGTTGGGAAAAGGCAAGGCAGATGATAGTGACCTCTTGAAGGTTTTCCTAAAAGGAAAAGGTTTTTCTTGGCTAAAGGCGAGGCGAATTGAAATGAGAGTAGACGCAAGTCCTTGAAAATCCGGTAAGTAACGTTAGTCACCGCGTTACCTGCATTCGCTTATCATGTTATACAAATTTTTAAAGCGTTTCATTTTATTTATACAGAAACTGTGATTAATATTACGTGTAATTTTGTTCTTTATACAATACAAGCTGGCCCGGCGAACTTCGTACCGTCTCAGAATATTTTTTTTTTTTTTGTGAAATTTTTCCGTGTTTTAAAAATAGGTAGTTACTCTGCTATTCGGGGCCGAGACAAATCCAAAAAATCAAAGATCATAAAAATCGGTCCAGCCGCTCTTGAGTTATAAATGGTGTAACTAACCCGAGATGTAACTTAATTAACGCTAGACTAGACACATTTGTGAAAAAAAAACCGATATTGCATTTGAGGAGCGTCGGAACAAAAACCGATATGTCTTAATTAAGACATTATTTATTTTTTATTTTTTTCTGTTACAAAATGTTTAATTATACACCCTTCAGGAAAGAAATCAATTAAAAAACAGTTACATCCATCTTAAAAAAAATATCAAAATACTGTGGTCAAATCAAAACCCGACAAATAAATTTTTAAATTCAACAGGTTCTTGTTGTTGGATTAAAAACGGATAATTCTTATTAAGTTTTACACAATTCAACAATGGTCGGTTCAAATTCCGATTAGGTACACGTTTACAAAAAAGCTTAATCGATTTTTCTATTCTTTTATTAAATCGATTCCCAAAAAATATCTGAACGCTCTTCGTAAATACTTCGCCTTACCCTCACGTGATTGGCTGGGTGTCGTTTATGTCAACTCGCTATCAAGTTTCTTCCCGTTTTGTGTTCTCCATAGGCAGGCCGCATACGTCCGGTTTCCTGATTCGGAATTCAGTTTCGGAATTCAGATTCGGAGACCCCGAATGCACGCATTTCATACAAAATGTTCTCTCCAGCGCACACGTACTTAAATTTTCCGTCCGGGTTTCAGAACGGAAAATTTAAGCACGTGTGCGCTAGTGAGAACATTTTGTATGAAATGCTTGCATTCAGGTTTCCGAATCTGAATTCCGAAACTGAATTCCGAATCAGGAAACCGGACGTTTGCGCGCCCAGCCTTATTCTTTGGTTCTCCTTTCCGTTACTACTGCTTTTACTGAGTGCCTTAGATTTTTCGATAAATAATTGTTGGAAATGATTGGTTCTCCGTCTATTTTAGAGGATTGTGTTATAGGACAAGACATTTTAATCAAGAAAGTACAGTAAATGACATTAAACCAATTTACTTACTGTACAAAATAAATCAATATAATTCGCACATGAAACCAAATACTGTCATAACTCAAAATTGTAAGTTGCGAGTTAACGTCATTTGAGAGTTTAGAAAATTAGCATGTAAATACATACTTAATTTAAGAAATAAGATACAAAACTATAATTTGGTTTTACCAAAATCCGAGAAATCCGTTTTGATCATATCAGATACCGACATATCCATTTTGGTTTCGTCAAAAACCGATATATCCAAATGATCGCGTCAAAAACCGATATATCCAAACTTGTCCGCCAAGTATCTCGCTAAATTAAGTATCTACCCTCCGTCAAGTTTCACACATCAATCGATGTTACTTTAACTGCAAATTGACATGCTATAATTTTCCACTTTTGTAACATTAAAAAACTTACAAGCTTTTTTTTAATTTGTGAAAAATATGGTAAATTGGATATATCGGTTTTCGTTCCGACGCTCCTCATTTGGTATCTTGTGGTTTCTACTACACTCCGGATTGACCATATTTCTTGATTGTTTAGGTACATGATTTGTAAAGGCTAAAGTTTATCGAACCCACCTCAATTGAGGACCTAATTCCATGCCATTAAGGCCATGTAAATCAATGTGGCATTGTCCTTGAAGTCTTAATGCCTTGTCAAGACCTCAAACTTGATAATTTAAATCTACATATATGAAATTCAAAGTCCTGACTGACTGACTGATATATCAACGCACAGCCTAAACCGCTGGTCCTAGAGACATGAAATTTGGAGGGTTTGTTCTTTGCGAAGAGTAGGTATCCACTAAGAAAAGGTTTTTCGAAATTCCACCCCTAAGAGGGTGAAATTTTACGCGGACGAAGTCACGGGCAGAAGCTAGTCAAGTACATAGGACTAAAAACATATAGTGCAGGCAAGATGTGAATGCACTAAGACCTTATAATAACCGACGAAAAATTTCATCGCTCGTAGGTCATAGCATGTGCTGAATACATGGTAACACTGCGCGTCGATGTCCTTTACACCCTGGATTATACCTCTCTGTCTGCCTTCCCTTTCGGGCCGTGCAGGCTTGATGTTAGAGTTTTTGAAGTGAAAACTTCTTTAGCGGCGTTGAACACTTTTTGTAATGGGTAAAAAATGTTAAACTCGCGTCAGGGCATCGCGTCAGGACACGTGACCGTCAGGAGAGATTCCCCCCCCCCCATCTCTTTCTACGGCGGCGCCAACCGAAGTGAACCAAGTGAGACACGACAAAGATGGCCGAAGAAAATGACATTTGACGTACAAATGTTTGAAAAGTCAGTTTCGTAAACAATAGTACAAGCTTGGCAAAAAAGTCGTGAAAATAATGGTGGCGCCACTATCGTGCATGTTGTAACCCTATATAGTACGACGAAAACGGTTTTGATACTTAGATTTTTTTTACATTAATGTGAATATTGGCGGGTTTTATGAAAAAAAGAAAAGCTCTGAAACGCTTGTTCAGTCACTGCCTATAACGATAACATTTGCGGTTATTTATTTTAATGAATTAAAAAAAAGTTATTAGGTATTTCAAAATGTCTTGATGTCAACTAATCCCACATTATGTGAGACAATTTTATGTTTTAAAAGACCCCAGATCAATTCAATAGGAAATGGTAGTCTAAACAAAAACTAAAAAAATAATTAGAATAAAAATTTTAATCAGAATCAAAAATGTTTTCCTCTAAGTATTCCACTCCCGTCTCCAAGTCCAAGTCTTCATTCATGTCTTGGTGTGAGCTTTCACCAAAAAACTCTGCTGGCTGTCTTCAGATGTGTCATTACTGCTGCTTTCATCTTTTAGGTTTATGATAACTTTTTCAACGTCACTATACAGAGTTTGCCCCCTTCGAAAATAACCTTTCTCTATTTTCTTGACATGTTGACGTGAATTTTTGCAGTCGGTAACTGAAATGCTCTGAAGCGCTTGTTCAGCCACTGCCTAGAACAATAAAGTAAACATAACTGAACATTTGCAATTACTTATTATAATGAATTAAAAATGAAATAATTATCAAACCAAAAGTATCAACATTATACGAACGCGCTGCATTCCGAATGTGTTTTGTAAACATAACCTCAACTTTGTGGATGTACATTTTAGTAATTGTATGAAAGGTTTATGATAGATATTGCACCTTGAAATACACACATTGCATCTGATTACATGTATAAAATATAATTTTACCTCTCATTTCAGTGGTTCTTTTAAACACATCGTTGAGATCGGATAAAATTTGTCCGGCCTCGAGTTCCGCCAAACATTTCACGTACACTTTATAAGTTATCGCTCTCGCGGAGCTGCGAATAACAGATCTGTTCATTATAAACACAATGGGTCACCAGTATCACCACAATAACGCAAATAAATAAAAATAAACACGAGAAACAGTCACCGATTACAAGAAATGACAGATTATGTACCTTACTCGACGAGGCAGAGCGAGTGTTGCCAATGATTAAATATTTTAGTTCCGTTTCAGGACTTTCTTGCCAAACTGTACTTCGAGGAGCCGCAGTTGTATTTAATTTATTTTGAACTTCTGTTTAACCAATTTAGTTTATTATTATATACCTACCTACAATACAAAATAGAAGCGACGAAAAATATAACGAAGCACATTATAGCAACAAGAAATACTGGACATTGCTGCTTTTGTGTGAAAACAATGCTTCCGTGTCGACCACGGAAGTTTACACCCTGCAGGGAGATGCTCCAGTAGGGTGTGGCTGTGAAGCTATGTTGCAAAACATGCTCCACGTCCTATCCTGCCTTATTTGTCCTACCCAAAACATGCAGTCAAAGTGACCTCTGCGCTGCCACCGACGACAACGTGGAAGTGGCAATATTTTGAGCCAACAAGATCTAAAGTAAAAGAGAAGAAATTTAGGGAGTAGTTCATTAATAAAAAGCTTGTATACAAATATCAGTTTATTTTTATAATACTTGTACGCACCGGGACTTACAGCTTAGTACGGCTGTTATTCCAAATGCATACAGTGTGGCTAAGTTTGTAACAATTGAGCCTGGTATCTATGGTTACCTCACCCTACTGATTATAAACCTACAGCAACTACTTAACACCCTAGTTATCCTAACACCCTAACCTATCATACAAGCCTACGGGAGACCTACGGGAACAGACAGAATTTGGGTAGGAATAGGGGTTTGTGTACGTCGTGCAATGTGTACACAGGAAATAGTTTTGTCATTGCCGGTCCTACAGACTCATAGAACTGGTGATGGCTAAAGGTGTCTTGGCCATAGTGAGAGGAATTATGGAAGATGAATCAAACTCTACTCCAGCTTGATGACTAATTTATTCATTTACTAATTACTAATTTATGTGGAACGAATGTATGTCGCTCTTGATGCTGACGCTGGCGTATGTAACTCTTGCCTGGTCACGGCTGAACAATACTCTAAACTCTAATTTGGCTTCTAAAACTTGTGCAAGCAGAACAACATTTTTAAAATGTTTGCTTTTCATTTGCCATCTGTGCCATCTCTTCTGTAGGCCGTTTCATTTTCTGCTATTCGTAGTGAAGCACCATCCTTACTAGTCCTATTGACCTGAAATACAAAACTAATGTTATAAATTCTTTCTCTTCATTATCTTATTTATACTGATTTAATTAATCAGTAGCGGCATCAAAATAACAGTCATTGTTATTCTTATGGCGGGTTTTTTTTTATTACAATGAGTTTTGTACAGGCAAACGAAGTTGTACTGTTTAGCGTTAGTGCTTGTGTCAGTGTTTTTATTTTCTATTATGGAGACCTCTCCCTGACCAATTCTTCCAAAAAATCTAAGATTAGAAGCAAAAGCAAGCATAAGTATAAGAAATTGAGAATGTTTACAAAACATAACTTACTTTGAACACATTTTAGCTGTAACAGTAGGTACACACCTTATCCTCCTCCAACCAATATTCAATTCTTTGCCCTTTATTGCAACTAGTCTCCGGTCTTAATTTCATTTATTTTAAATACAAAAAAAATATTCAAAAGTTTTTTAGTTTGACACATACAATATCAAATTCATTCATTGACATATTCATATTGTTTCCATGACGACCATGACGTTGTCGCGTCAAAACTGTTGAAACTGTAGACAATAAATTAGTTTTTCATACGTAATAATGTCTATGGACACAAATATTCGGTTCGTAGACAGATATTCTCGTATGCCGATTTAATGTGTTGGCCAATTTGTTGGATGACATTATAATGGCAACATTTAGAAGTTGTAGGACATTCTAGTTATAGAACGTTTATGAAGCGTTTATGAATACAAAATTTTATCGAATGTTTTAAAGGCCTATTGAGCATTTTAACTAATGAATGGTTTAAACCTTCAATAGGCTTTTTTTATGAATAAGACCGAAAGTGTTTAAAATATGGAAATTGAACAAAGTGCATCTATTAATGAAAAAAGTGACGCAGAAATATTGAAAAAAAATGAGTAATATGAATTAAATTAATAATTGATTTATTTCAACGTTAATATTCAAGATTTCACTTCTGCCGGCACTCCCGGAGTGCAACCCGTCTTTTTTTTTTTTACATATTACTAGCTGCGCCCCGCGGTTTCACCCGCATAAGTCTCGATCCCGTAGGAATATCGGGATAAAAAAATATCCTATGTCGTATCCCGGGACTCAAACTATCTCTATACCAAATTTCATCTAAATGGGTTCAGCGGTTTAAGCGTGAAGAGGATGGATTATTATTTGAAGACATATAATATCAATATCTGACAGCCCATAATGTAGACATGTTAGCTTTTAAATTACTTAAATATTTTAAGATAATAAATATTACAGTGTGGCAAAATTTCTTCATGAAATAAAAAACGGTTGGATGTTATATTATTTAATAATACAGTTAATATCAAAGGCATACTTTCTCTTTCACCAGACATTGCAAAATATCCTCTCGTTCGCCAAATTCCCTGCTCGGTACAATAAGGTAGCAGCTACAAGGTTTTGCGGCGGCGCGTAGGTGGCGGTATCGTGTGCGAGTATCGAGTGACAGGCTATAGTAGCTGTGTTTGTTGTATTAATAGTATTTACTTTTGTTCTTACGACCCCTTTATCGAGGTGTGTTTCCCGATAAACGTCTAATATTGTTGATGTCGAATCGTATTAGCCTTTTACTTTAGGCTCGCTACCTGGTACATGGTATTGAAAGACATATGGCGATATGTGCGTGGTACTAGGTGCACTACTGGGTTACCCTTCGGGAAATACAGGCATTATATTAAATTTTGACAGTTCAACAACATTCATTGCGTTATTTACGTTATTTTTCGAACATATGAAGCAATGGATTAGCAATATCTTATAGATTCAGATTGAGAGTCTTGCTCGATTTGGGGATCGAATCCAGGATCCGGGCATTGTACAGACGCCAGCACATTAATCTACCTGAAACACCTTGAGCCTAATGCTTTAGCGATAAAGTTGAAACTCTATTAAAGAAATTTGACAGATTGTAATAGCTTGATGTGCTGGCGACTGTACGAGGACCAAACCGAAATGTAAACGAAAAGCGACAGTCGGTTGTGCAGTTTAACAGCACTTAGAAACGGGTTTTTTTAAAGACGATAAACTCACTTTCGCTTGCAGATAATAGCTTGTTTGAAAGAATGTAAAGTTTCCAAAAGTACATAAGTATTTTAGGATTACTTTATCACTGTCACTTGTACAAGTCGCGGCCTTGCTAGGTATTTGTGATATTTTTCACTTTCTGTATAAACTCAATAAAATGTGTAAAGTTGACTCAGAGTTTTCTGCGGTCATTTGTCTACATCTACATATACTAATATAATAAAGCTGAAGAATTTACTTGTTTGAACGCAGATTTGAAAAAGTCTTGAGACAGGTTATTTAACATCACGCTACGACCTTTAGGAGCCGAGGAAAATGAAAAAGTCACAAAGAACGCTAAGCGAAAACGAAGTTTTAGCGCGGGTGGGCGATGCGATGTGATGCGGTAAGTCGGGGGCCGAGGGAGTTTTATAAAAAAATGGCCGTTATTTTAGTATATTGAACTTGAAGCTAGTTTAAAAATACATTCATAATGAGCCTTTAATGTTTCCACTGTTCGGATACAGGCCTCCTCTTTGTGAGAGGGATTGATCCGTAATCTACCACGCGGGCTCAGTGTGTACTGGGTGTCACATGTCTACATTATTGATAAGGCTAAGAAGGAAGAAAACCCCGAAATGACGGCTAATAGAGATATATGGAAGAATCGAATTTACTGGACCGACCCCAAATAAATTGGGATTAGGGATGACTAAAATAAACCATAGTTGATAGTCGATTCCCCTTTTTACTTAGGTTGAAATATTATAAAGATGTATCAAATATTTGAAGACACAGTCTAAACTATTCTTAATGTTTTATAACCTCTTGCTTAAGAAGTAATTAATGTGAGACCATTTTTAAAACTCTATTCAAAACAAACACAGGACCTAACACTGCTCCCTGGGCAACTCTCAACTCCAACCAAAATAACTGCTTACAAAATTCCTTGTAAAATGAATACTTTCATAACAAAATTAGTTACCTTACTCGCCCTAAACACCCTCGCAATATTTAAAAGGTCAGGTTATTATTAGTTGAAAGTCTACACGGGTAAAATATTCATAAAGGAACGGCTACTCGTCTCGAAAGCTTGTGTAGTTAGTTAATTAGGTTTATTTGTTTTAGTGGCTCGTAGCTCTAAATAATAACAATCGCATGGGTCAATCGGAGGTCAAACAATGCTTGCCGCGATCAATAAACATCGAGTCCCCTCCGTGTCTGGGAAAGCACGTGGTCCCGGCTGTCTCTCGTAGATCTTTGACAGTTGTTAGGGGTAGTTAGAAGCCCAAACAGTCTGACAACCAGTCTAACCAAGAGGTATAGTATCGTGTTACCCAGTATCTGGGTTGTGAGGTTCAGATAGGCAGACTTGTAGGCATGGTAGGCAGTTCAAGCCGACTCCAACCCAGGGCGGATTTATTTATTTTTATTAGTCTGTCATACCTTTATTGCTAGGCTAAAATCGTAAGGTCGTAAATAATTATATTTAGGTAAGGTAAGGTATTATAGTACTTTTCAGACTGTCTGGTAATCTCAGCGTTTTTCTAAACTAATATAACAAAGAGTAAGAATTTGATTTTTTGTATGTTTGTTACGCGTTCACGCTAAAAGGGCTGAACGGATTTAGATAAATTTTGGCCCTCCTATCAGCTTCTCTCGGTTATAAGTCGAATTACAAGTAGGTAACCCTGTATAGTTACATAGTTAGTTAGTCTTTTAATTTAGTACCTAGTGAGATTATGAAAATAAAACATACCACGACCAACATAATGTAACAAACGCTTTTATTATCCGACAGGGTAAGCGGAGGTAGTCATCGTCGTTAGTTAGTATGTTTTAAGTAAGAAGTTTTAAGTTTGAAGGATACCACTTAAATCCTAATAACATAGGTGGAACATAGTCCCATGGATGACGAACCTATTGCCATTAATCGGTAAAATTACAAAATACGATGTTTCGACAATTGAACGCTAATAAAAAAGTTATCGTTAATTCTGAATCATTGTCTAACAGCTGAATATTCGGGCAACATATCCTGTAAGATGGAACTCAAATCACAGAAACACTAACACACATAAGTTTTTATATCGGTTACAGTAATATCATTCACGCTTCATCGTATACCACACTTGACTGCTTACATACATGCGTTTATGTACTTTGTATGTACCAGTACGGCCATATACTTCCACTTCGAGAATGAACTGAATATCTTACGCATACTGCACTCAGAAATGTAAGGCGTCATGTCTTAGATTTCTGAGGACGTAAATTCTAAATCTGGTGTATAATGTGACTTAATTAGGACATTGAGTCCTAATTATTCTATGTCGTTTCTTATTTCATCTTCTTTTCTTTTTTTACTTTGCTGTTCGCAAGTAAAACCCCAAGAAATGGTAAAGGGCGGTTGTTTTGGGGGACTGTATTTGACGTTAAAAAAGTGCTGAGACTCTGATTAATTTGAACAAACGATTTTCGATTGAAAACACTACCGAGATATGATGTTGGAAACCTGGACATTGGTGATAACTTTCTTCTTTTTATAAGTTGAGGCTTTCGCGAAAAACTTACTCCCCTCTTAGTTCATCACAATTCACAAACGATCACCAATATGCTAGCGCATAGCCATCCACAGGAGTACTTGTAAGAACCGCCTGACCGTTAACCTAATATACCAGCTGTGGCATTGACATACATTATATTATGTCTTGCCAAACACAGCACCCATCAACTACCTGTGACCTTGACGGGGTCATCTGCCTATTAAAGGACGTCATTATACATAGTAAGCGAATCATGACTCATGATTCATGTGGTCATGTATGTATGACTAAACCAAAAATGCATGCGAGTCCGTTTTTGAATCGGCGGTCAGTCTCGCCTTGAAACTGACCGATGCGGTTCTGATGTTACACTTAAGGAAGAAGAATCGTTGAACTTGGTAATGCCAGTCTGGTTTCAAGCTGCAGTTTCTGCTTGCCGTGTGACAATGAGTACCTAATAAATTCTTAATTCTAGGACTACTCTAATAATTATCCATTATTTGGCATCTCAAGTTTTTGGACACTGCCTACATTGAAGTACATGAAATAGATCTTCTAGTAGTGTCACTATTAGTTTATCAGCAAGCTGCTGTAGGTGGGTAGAAAACTCCAGAAATTATCCCCTGTGCTTCATTATTTCCTGTTGTTGTCTGGAGAAGGCTCTTATAATGAAATTTCTTCACTCTTGCGCTTCCTAGATAGGTAGCAACTAGCAACACACCCATCTCGTCCGTTTTAAGTCTCATCGTATAATCGGAGATCCTTCTGCCATTAACTGGGCACAAATCAAATTATTTAAGACGAAGAATTGATATTGAAAAGATGATTCACAAAACCTAACTTCAAGTAAACCCATTGTGTACATAAAACATCGGATTTTGAATGAATACCTTCATGCATGACTCACAATTTTATCGATGTAGTAAAATTATTCATCGAACGTGATTTACGCATTGTCAAGAATTTTCAATAAAGATTTGTCGGTGACTGTGTCATAGGCGATAAAGTATTACACATCTAAGGTATGATGTTGAATGGGTATAGCTTCCTTTTGAGCTATACTGTCATCATCGACTTGCTTCGTCATCATTGGTGAAGAAGACTTTGATATCCGTGCTTGGAACCTTACTCATGTGATTCACAACGAGACACCGTTCGGTTTTGACCATATGCAATAGCTTTTATGGCAAACGAAATCGCGGCAGGCCCAGACGGAGATGGTGGGATGAGCTGGACTCCTTTCATAAAGATTCGTCCTTGGCAGCCCTGGACAGAGAGAGGTGGGAAGAGAGGGCTTTTACCCAGCAGTGGGACACAAACGGCTGTTAAAAAAAAATAGCTTTTATATGCAAACATTGATTTTTAATTTGCTAGACTAGCATTTAAATGTGCACTGAGAAAAATATGGTAGTACTGGTTTTGAATGGACTGAATTTGACAATAAATTATTATTAAATGTCCTGTGTAAGGACCGTGCCACTGTGGGTGGCAAAGATATTATAATTGAAACTCGGTCGCGTTACTTGCCAAGTGAGTAGTGACAGCGAATTAAAGCCCAGGTGGTCTGTATTCAAATAGCCTCCACGACTGGCGATACTTTAAGGTAAGCCCGGCGGACCCTGGACAGTTAGCCTTGCTACCATCTTGCTGACTGGTTAATATTTTTTACCACGGCATGAAAAAGAAAGAAAGAAAATACGTTTGTTTACGGCAAACATGATGCATAAAAAAACAAAATAACAATTTGGGAGAAAACATGCGTCACATCTACGCAAAACGCCCATCGCTCAGCATAATGCTAAGACCCTATACGAGACAGAGCCCCAGCGCTGGTTTTCACCGACAGCCGGCGTTGACGTGATGACGTCAACGTCAGCCAGTGCAGCATATGATTAGATAAAAATAAAAACAAAAATAAAAAAAATAAAGCTATTCTTGCGAGCAGTGGTGGCCCAGTGGTAACTGCCGCGAGTAGATTCTTTATTCAGCTAGACAGTCGCTTTATTTGTGTAAATTATTTCATCACCACTGTTCTCAAAACGGTGAAAGAAAACATCGTGAGGAAACCGGCATGTCCTAGAACCAAAAATTCGAAGACATCTACCAACCCGCACTGGGTCCGTGTGTAAGATTACGGCCCACTCCCTCTCACCGAGAGGAGGTCTGTGACCCAGCAGTGGGAACATTATAGGCTGATTATGTATGAGCTAATTTCACCTGAGAGCTGGACGAGGATGATTGGAGAAGCCTATATCCAGCAGCAGTGGACTGATGATGATGAGCTGTTCTCATAAACGAGAGCCTCCAGTATCGTAGATAAGTAACACGCTTGTCTACAGTAGAAATGCCATTCATTTTGTCAGTACAACAACATTCATTACTTTATTTACGTTGTTGAGCTGACGAATGTTTAAACATATGCAGCATGGGTTAGCAATTTCCTGAAAATTTGTCGGATTGTGATTGAAAGTGTGTGACAAAGATAGGGCTGGTCAACCTGGAAAACCCCAAGCGAATCCGAGGTAAAACTGTAGTATAAAAATAAACAATGATGAAACGGATCCTTTTGTAAAACAATCGGAGGAAGACCGGAGTGACGATTGTATGATAAATAATATGATAAGTAATGACGCTATTCTATCTACGGCCTATTCAATAAATTAGTTTTAAGGACCTCATTGTGTACCTGGGTTCAACCATGGACGGACAGTCATATAAAAACATTACCTACCCTCCTTTTGGGCTTCGACACAGTTGGGTTAAAAAAGAAAATGCAAAACAAGAGAAAAGAATATCGAAAGAATATTTTGAACAAATTGATACCCGCCAAGACTGATCTTTAAATCTGTTGTAAAATCTATAGCGGCTGTGATTGGCTGGCCGAAAGAATAACAACCAATCAAGTGACCGAAGTGACTAGACATTTTTCGACAGATATAAATCGATAGAAAACTAGAATCGGTGCTTGGTAATCTCTCTTTGTTGTGGATTGTTTTTTTTTTATGGATGGGAAGTCATCAAATGACCCCCCCCTCCCGCTCTGGGTGGAGCGGAAGGGAGCTGACTAAAACCCATCCGTGTTCCTTCATTAGCCCTTTATGTTCCGGGGTAGCGGTAACCCTTTCGGACAATCCCGCACCCCCGGCAGGCTTCGGCCCTGGCAGGCCCCTTCCTTTTTGCTGACTCTTTGTTGGGGATGGCTCCAAAATTATGTTTTAGCAAAATTGCTTGCTTTTCCTTTAAAACCTAATGAAAAACTCATTAGCTTATATATTATGTTCCCACTGCTGGGACATGGTAACAGGGAAACTCTGTGAGGAGTGCATAGTAATCCACCACGCGGGCCCAGTGGAGGTTGGTGGATGTCACAATAGTCACAAATCCTGTCCATTATCATCTACTTAACCTTTTCCCAAGTATGTTGGGGTCGGCTTCCAGTCTAACCGGATGCAGCTGAATACCAGTATTTTACATGGAGCGACTGCCTATCTGACCTCCACAACCCAGTTACTGGGTAAAACGATATCCCTTTGGTAAGACTGGTTGTCAGACTTTCGGGCTTCTGACAACCAGTAACTATTGTCAAAGATCCACGAAAACAGCCGGGACCAACGTCTTAACGTGCTTTCCGAGTCACGGAGGGGTCTTGGTATGTATAGATGCAGTTCACCCATCTACAGACCAACTGCGGCAAGCGTAGCTTAACCTGATCGATCGACCCGCGCGGCTGTTATTACTTAGCCACAAGCCCCTCTCAATGGGTGTGTTAACCGGACAGTGGCGTGCATTGCATATAGGCACATAAGCAGTGCCTACCTCGATATATCAACATAAGCCTGTCAATTACATTTTAGTGTGTGCCTCACATTTTAAGAAACTCACTAAATTATCATACCTAACAAAAAACAAAATCTTCATACAAACACGCGCGGCAGTAGGCAGTTGCCGGACGGCCTACTCGGCTCCCGTACTATTCGCACATTATCATTGGTCTTTAGTCGTTCAAGTTAATACGACAAAATTAAAAATACGTACGTCTCACGCGTAATACCATGACGTCCGACCTTCGCAATTTATCACCCTTAAGTAGGCATGCCTACTCAAATAACCACACTTTTGACCTCACTTTTTTTTCTGATTAGTGACCGCGTTTGCCTAGACTAGACCCGGCCTAGTGCCTACCTATTCTGAAAACCAATGCACGCCACTGTAACCGGATTGGCTCTCGTAATTTGGTCAACCAATCCAAACACCTAACACCAGCCTGACTATTCTGTAAAAATCTCACCGAGAAAACTTAAGCCTAGTTTTCACAGACCCAGGAGCTGGCGGACAGTGAAGGACAGTTACTGTCTGGCAGGTGGCAGCTACTGGGTCCGTAAAAACAAAATTGAGCCAGTACTAACCGGTCAGTTTCTGTCGGTCAGCTAGTTCTAATTTTTTTGTTTCTACTGTCCAGGTCCACTGACCTTCCCCCACTCCCACAGGGACAGCTACAGGCTACTGGGTCGTCACTCGCTCCATACGAACGCAACTTGTGGGTCAGAAACACCAGCCCCCTTATTCACAAACACTCGATATGCTTCCGTATCGTATCGAACATTAATCACTGTTATCGTAGGAGTCTTCTCCCGACTATTCCCGCCCGCTATTCTTCCAACAGCTATTTGCTGTTCAGGGGAAGTCAAATCAGGTTATCGAAATGTCAGGTGTTCGATACGATAGCCTGTCGTATGGTTGTTAATCAGGGCTCAGGTGAGAATTAGTAACACAGTAGCTGTGTACTGCTGTCTCCTATGCAGACCCAGTAGTGAGAACACGTCGGGAAAGTGACAATACAGTGTAGACAGCAGAATGTACAGTTGCTGACTACTAGGTGGTCAGAAACTGGGCCTGTGAAAACCAGGCCATAGGTGAAGTGCGCTATCGGTATCGATAGTATCAATCCCTAGTATCAGTCGGTCTATTCTGTAAAAAACTTACCAAAAAAACAAATTCGAGACTTGTGGTAAACTAGCTGTCATTTACTTGAGGATTTGACATCTCACATCGCCTAAATTATCACGAACAATTTTTTACAGAATTCGATGGCTGATGCTGACACTATTAACAGCTCACTTGAAGCTCATCCTAAGTTTTTACGGGGAAATTTTTGTAGAAAAGATCGGTTGATCTAGCTTTCAGAAACCGAGGCCGCGAGGGTTATTGCTGGACATAGACCTCTTATTAATTATAAATAAATGTTGCCTGTAGCTCTATTTATACACAATTATATGTATTTTATGATAAATAACAGGATAACGACAAAAATACGCCATGTTATCCCTGTCTGTCTTTTTCCTCACAGCAAGGAATACTAATAACAGTCGATATTTTATTATATTTTAACATTTATGTATGTTTTAGCCAAAGGCTAGGTTCAGTACCTCACAGTCCAACCGTCCCACCGCAAGCCAGTACATATTGATCAAAACATTTCCTCGCTACGGATTTTTGATTTCAAACAGCAAGTGTTTTTTAAGGGTTGTTAGTGAAAATATACTCGTATATACCTAGTCCTCTTTTGCTGGTGCCAATTTTCACGGTGAAAGAAAGAAAGAAAAAGTATTTATTGCGACTCGTACGACTCGTATAGGAAGATCACAAACTATACTAAACACAGTAAAAAAAATCCAAGTTATATAAAAAAAAGTATTAAATGGAAAAATGAACAGAAAGTCCTATACGAGGCCAAAAGGCTCCTATCTCAGCATGATGCTGCAACATTTGGTGTTATAATTATATACTCGTATGCTAGACTTAAAATCTTGATCCTATGATGCAATTTAATTCAATATTGCAGTTAGTGCAACAGCATTGAGTCTGCGATTTACTTTAAAAACAAATGAGTTCACTTTCGAATTGCGTGCGATCACTTGAGTGAGGCTTCAAGTAAACTTAACAGAATAGCTTTTATAGTTTTTATTCTGTAAAAATGTCATCGTGAAAATTTTTGATTGCGTAACACACTTAACCACAATTTGAATAATTTTGAAGGATATTGCTAATCCATTGCTTCATATGTTCGAATAATGGGTCTGCTCAATAACGCAAATAAAGCAATGAATATTGTTGAACTGTCAAAATGAAAGCCATTGCTACTGTTAGTGTGTTAGACAATAATTACCCCCCAGAACTTAGGGAATCTAGCTCACTTCAAACTCACTTCACTTAAGTTTTCACGCTGAGACTTTTACAGGATAGCACTACAGGAAAAACCGGACCAGACCGGAATGAGAAAGTTTATAGTGAATAAGACAGAGATTAAAACAGAAGAAGGACTAGCAGGCGATCGAGGAGGGGGGACCGTCATCGGACCTCTTAAGACAAGAGTTTTAAATGTTATAACATCCGCTGTTCTCATTGTACTCTTGCTTGTTGACGTGATAAGTCGGTCATTGCTTTGTAATAAATTCTATCAGTACATTCAATAGTATAAACATTATTTATTATACAGGATGTGGAACTTGATCTTGCGAACGAGATGGAAAGGGCATTGAAGATTTTTATACATATGGAACCTGGCATACCTACCATTCCGCCATATTGTTTTTTCTAAATTGCCCTCACAGAATAGGTATATCACACCCGATTGGTGTGAATTTGTAAAGTTGTGTCGTAATTAAAGTGAATTATTGGTACTTCACTTTAAGAAAATGTTGGAAATGGGGTTAAAAACTTGGCAAGTGCCAGTGGATCGATAGCTAGACACTAGCACATTATATCCCTAGTTAAAATCGCCTATTTAAACCGCCTCCGCGAGTGGCGATACTTCAATGGACGCCTGCCGATCTATTGCGTAAAATCACACCGTGAAAATTTAGATGATGTGCACTGTCAATAGTATCAATAAGAGGGGTTTGTGGCTAAGTAATAACAGACGCACGGGTCGATGGATCAGGTTAAGCTACGCTTGCCGCGGTTGGTCCGTGGATGGGTGACCATTTACATACCAAGACCCCTCCGTGCCTCGGAAAGTACGTTAAGCCGTTGGTCCCGGCTGTCATTCGTGGATTTTTGACAGTCGTCAGAAGCCCGAAAGTCAGACAACCAGTTTTAACGAGCGGTTTCGTACTACGCAGTAACTGGGTTGTGGAGGTCAAATCGCTCCATGTAATATACTGGTACTCAGCTGCATCTGGTTAGACTTAACAAGCGGTTTCGTACTACCCAGTAACTGGGTTGTAGAGGTCAAATCGCTCCATGTAATATACTGGTACTCAGCTGCATCTGGTTAGACTTAACAAGCGGTTTCGTACTACCCAGTAACTGGGTTGTAGAGGTCAAATCGCTCCATGTAATATACTGGTACTCAGCTGCATCTGGTTAGACTTAACAAGCGGTTTCGTACTACCCAGTAACTGGGTTGTAGAGGTCAGATCGCTCCATGCAAAATACTGGTACTCAGCTGCATCCGTTAGACTGGAAGCCGACCCCAACACAGTTGGGAAAAGGCTAGGCAGATGATGACTGTCAATAGTATGAATCCCAGCATCAAGTGGAATGACTGTTCACTTCATCACGGCGAGATTATTACCACAGAATACTTAAAGTACTACGTACAGAAAGGCCACTCCCTTCCCCGCACTAACATCAGTTACCGCACCTCACCCCGCACTTCGAGGTTACCGTCGCAGTTCTTTAACAAAGAGCGCTCGCAAACACAAGTACCTCACGCACACATTCATACGTATACAAACGTCATTTTTTAATGTAGTAGTAGTAGGTAATTATTTTGCGAGCGTTGTATGGAGTGTCCGGGGTGTGTTATTACACAATAGACCAGCTGGGTTTTCAACCCCGCTATCACCTTGCTGATTGGCTAATATTTTTATCACAGCATGAGCTGTTCAGGAGCACTCATGGCTCAGTGGTAACGACCCCGTCTACGAGTCGTAGGTCTTGGGTTCATGGCAATCGCTTTACTTTGTGTAAATTGTTTCATCACCACTGCTCTCAAAACGGTAAAGGAAGACATCGTGAGGAAACCGGCACGTCCTAGTACCAAAATTCGAAGACATGTGACATCTACCAATCCGCACTAGGCTGGCGTGGTAGATTATAGATAGTGCTATCCACGAAGACGCGCCCCACTCTTCTTACTAATCGCTAGTGGTTATCGTTAGTTAATTCCGCTAGTGTTTTAGTGTTTTGATACACACTAATTCAATTACCCACTAATAAGTAATTACTGTGTACCGACAAAACTAAAATACTAGCGGAATGTTGCACACTTGTACTGTAAGCGATTAGGAAGAAGAGTGGGGCGCGTCTTCGTGGACGGCGTTATCTGTAGCTGTACAGCCCACTCCCTCTCGAAGAGAGGTGGCCTGTGTCCCAGCAGTGGGAATATTATTGGCTGATTATTCTGTCTAATATAAACTGTTCTCATCTATGCGTGCCAATACAAGAGAAGAACCATGCAACTCTTTATTCAAACAAAACAACACTATCATCTGTCTAAACTTTACGGCATCCAGTCTAACAGGATGCAGCTGTAAAGCGACTGCCTATGACATCCAAAACCCAGTTACTGGGTAATACGATACCCTTTGGTAAGACTGGTTGTCAGATATCGAGCTTCTGTAACGACCGTCAAAAATCTTTGAATGCAAGCCGGAGCCAACGGCATAATGTACTTTCTGAGGCAACAAAACAACGCCCTGTGTAATAAATGTAATAATTGATCGTCCAGCCTGTCGGAAAACAATTAAACACTAAGATAATGAGAAACGCCAGTGCACATTCACACTTTGCTTAAGTATTACTAATCAGTAAAAGTTAATTACCAAAGACTACAATATGTTAATTACGCATTGCAAATGAACTTTATGTTGATTTCAAACCACCAGTATAGTTCTGTCCTTGTCTATAACATGAAAAGGTGTATTAATGGAATTCCTTGTAACAATTCGTCCGGGGAAGTACCTACTATCGCCGTAACTATTTCTGCTGACAATTGTTATGCCGACTTATGGCAGTTGAAACAGTGTGGTTTTAGTCGGTACTCGGTAGAACTTAGAAGTCCGACATATACGAGTATGTCTCTCCGTTCTCCCCAGACGAAGGTTATCCATGAGGTTTTCCACAAAGACAAAAAAAAGGGTCAGACATATGAGACTTTGAAGGTTTGAAGGTCCGTGGCATACCTATCTACCACGCATGAAACCTATATAATTCGATAGCTGACATCATTGTAAACAGAAAACATACTAAGACCAAACCCCGATAAGTCGTTCAATTTTAAATTAACGTTCAACGTTGCTCACGTGACATCCATATTTTCTAAATATGCTTAATACTTGTTGTATAGATGTTTGATTACTTTAAACTTTCAGAGTGATTATTTCATAGGTATACCAGGGACCAGAGGGTCCATATAAGAATCTTCAATCCCCTTTGTTTTTGATGGCAAAGCACTTGCGATTAGGGTGACGATTTCGAAATTTGAAAAGTCCTGACAAGAAACTCACAATCGTTCTTTAAAAAAGATACCTACTCTTCTGCAAAATTGCTTGCTTCTAGACCCAGCGATTTAGGCAGTGCATTGTCTGTCAGTAAATAAATGAATTTAAGAATTTTATCAAGCAAATTATTCCACGTTAACAATGCTAGAATCTTTACCGTTCTTAGCCAGACGCATCCATTCAGGTTTGACCCGGTCCCGGTTATAAGAATACAAACTGGTCCTTTCGCCCACGTCGGGTCGGTTATTTATATCCATTACCGGTATTGTTAGCGGCCTTGAGGGCCAGGCTAGTATTTAGCGCTTCTAGACTGCCCGTTTTCTGCTCCTACCATGCCTGTGTCTATTCCAAGTCTACACTCCTATAGCCTACACACTTTTTTTTTTGGGTGGGAAATTATCAAATACTTCTCCCGTTCTGGGCGGAGCGAGAGGGCGTGTCAGACTTTTACTGATTAAAACCCACCCGTGTTCCTTCAGATGCCTGTGCCAGGGGCCACGGTATCTCTTTCGAACAACCCGCAACGAGCCTACACACTTTGTTACAATCTGCAAGATTTTGAAGCAAATTCCTAACACATTGCTTCATATGTTTGACAAATTCGTCTGCTCAGCAACGTAAATAACGTAATGAATGTTGTTGAACTGTCAAAATGGAGGACATTGCCATATTGTGTTACGCAGTTACTCCACTGACTATGTGTCCCGTGTCGACACGATCTTCTTTAGTATAAGCATTGCGTTTGACACCTATGTATATCGCCCAGGTGAGTGTAAAACTCTAGACATAAACATAGTTTTACAACCTGTAGTATCCGTACGTTGAAATGAGTTGATGAATTTCTTGAGTTTACGGAAAACAAGTGCCTAAGGTTTTTTTTTAAGGCTTTTTTACGGCTTGAGAAATCCCCCCTTCCCTCACTCAGAGAGAAAAATTTGCCTCCCTCTTGAGCGGAAACCTAGATCCGCGCCTAATACACCTGATGTTAAGCGATGACATACCTAGTTGAGGATGGTGCAGGTTTGCAAGCATAGTTTTGATTGTAAAACTGCATTTAAAGAAACTTTTTCGTTTGTGACCTGAAAACCCCCCAGAACTCTCCTAAAAATAGCTGTTACCATTATGAAAAGATTACCTATCCATTCAACAAATTTTTTGGAAAAGTTGACTGTTGCGGGGTACCATGCGCCGTAATTGCCTAACACGCTATTAATCACAATCTGAAAAATTTTGAAGAATATTGCTAATCCATTGCTACATATATGTATGTTCGAAAAATTTGTCTGCTCAACAACGTAAATAACTGTCAAAATTAAAGCCATTGCTACTGTTAGTAATCTAGTCATCTTAGAAGATCATCCAAAGTAAAATAGATGAGAGAATTTCAGAATGCAGCATCAATAAATAGCCTTCCGTGAGATGCGATTGCAAATCAACAAAAACTTTTAAATAATTACTTTCAATAATTAAAATTAATGACGTTATCGTAACTACTTGGCGAGAATTAAACACGCAACCACGTTCTGTAAACGTGCTGAATTAATGTCAGTTCTCACTGGCTATAAAATTGTTAGAATATTACTACTCAACTCGGCTAGTGAATTAGGTTAATCTAAATTGCCATTGATTGAGACTTACATTAATATTTGATTTATTAGTTTACTAACAAATCTAGCAATGACTTCATGTCTCGTCTGTCTGTCTCGCTGATGGTGGCATTTGTGATGGATCATTTAGCTCCCTTCGAAATGGTTGAGCTGAATGGTGCTAATCCAGGCGTCATGTTCGTGAACGGGCGCCGTCAGTTGGGACTGGTCATCTCTTAGCTGCCTCGGCTTATTTTAATTTCATTTAATATTTGAATTGTTTTTCGTTTTCTTTTCATTACGGACGCTTTTAACTTTTTACATCGTTCTTACATGCGTAATTTCAACATGAATGATGTAATATCACCGTATTATTTTGATTCAAAAGAGTGGCCGTGGAGTTTCTTGCCCGTTCTTCTCCATAGTACCGACTACACTTTGGAATGGGCTACTAGCTTCATCTTTCCGACTAACCGACTCCTTGACAATTCAAAAGTACCTGTAATTGGTTTATTTGAAATAAATGCTTTGAGTTTGATTTGATACTTACCTAGCTAGAAAAAAATGTTCTATGAAAAAATAAAAGTGGTCTAACAACAGTGTAGAATGTAGTGTTGGACGCCAGTTAGATGGACCTACGACCTGAAGAAGGTGGCTGGGACACTGGATGTGGAAGGCGGAGGACAGGGTGTTGTGGGGCAGCCTGGGCGAGACCAAAGTCCAGCAGTGGACCGGGATAGGCTAATTTAATTGATTGAACAGACAGACAGGATGAGTTGTGTTTTCTAATATACAATGTTAGGACAAAAAAAGGATGAAAATCGCAGTGTCATAGGCAGTCAGATTACCAACCTAAACTAATTTATACACTGATGTTTAGTTTTTAATTGCCACTTGAAATCTTTAATCGATAAGACCCAAAATATAGTCCCTCCAGATCGTTTTTTTGCCATGGCGGCCAATCTCAACGGAGAGTAGCCTTTGGCACGGGAGATATTATAGTGCACAAATGTGTGTGCAGACACAGGTGCACTCTGCCCAAAATATATTGCAGTTGCAAAGGCAGAATTTAACGGCTAACACAAGTTGGACCATCTGCCATTTCCGTTCCTAAAATACAAAATATGTCGTCAACGCTTGCGTTCTTGGTAATTGCTTCATATCCTCGAGAATTTGGGCTGCATTTAAATGCTAATATCTTAACCTCCAAATTCACAAACGAAACAACGTTTTTTGAAGACTTTCTGTTGTCACAATGAACCTTAAAATGATAGAGACAGCATACAAAATTGCGTTTAAAGATTCGCTCGTCTTAAGATCGGTCGAAGATACGCATTAGCCGTTATTAGGCGCCACTTAACTGCCTACCCACGAGAGTAGAACTTGAACATACACGAACATACACCAGACGGGATCGGAATGCTAATAAAGATTCATTAAAATTCGCATACACACTGTCAACGACATTTTGTCAGCCGTGGCGTCCTGTGATGTGAGTCACTCATCCTAAGGTTATGGGAATCAATACCATGTGGTGTTTCTGTAACTAATATTTGAACATGATTGTTGATGATGATGATTTCCATGGAATTCTATTGGTTTTTATAATTACAAGCGTTAATTTTATTTCTCTTTGACGATTTTTGGACAACTTGCCTATAAGTTAATACTTTGTACGTACGTTTTTTTGGGGGAGATGACCTGACGTTGCAGCCAAGATCATATCTGCAGGATCGAGAACTCCTGGGCATGAGAGCCCGTAAAATTACAGGCAGATTAGTTTGTCAAAGGTCCTGTTTCGTGTCAATAGTTAATTTTTCTTTCGTATCAGCACAAGCTTTATAAGATTAGCTCATATTGTGGTAAAAATATTAGCCAGGCAGCAAATTCGTAGCGGGATTGACCGTCCAGCAATCAATGGCCTTTTATTTCGACAGTTCAGCACGTTCATTGCTTAACTTACGTTGTTGAGCAGTCGAAATTTTCAAACCTATAAAGCAATGGATTAATAATTTCGTTAAAACCCTCGGATTTTGATTGGACGTATGATACTCAATTATTAGTATCGCCGGTCGTGGAGGCTATTTAAAGTTCAATCTTACTACGTCCATTGAACTCTTCATATAAAAACAGCTACTTACAACAAAACATGAATAGGTATTATCCGGTATTCTCTCACACATACCAATGAAGATGCATCTACGCAAGAAAGTAAATAAATATTAACAAGACTTTTACTTCGAAAGGCGGTTGACGACAAAACTTTTACCGAGGCTTGACTAGTCTCGTCTTTTAATTTAGTGGTGATGTCATGGTGAGGTTTTGATAATAAATTACGTGTTTTTATTGAATTTCTAATACTTATGTTAAGCATTGAGGTTTTCTGTAGTCTTAGTTAGTTATTTGACTACGTCTTGTTAATAATGATCGCAAGCGCCACTGTTGAGTGCTGAGCACGGGTACATGGTTCAAATAGGTCTTTAAAGTGTCTTACCGTCTTATTACAAAACGAGTTCTTTAGACCCAGCCTAAACCTATGAGCCACTTACTGTATTTTGAACTTCATTCCGACAGGCGTAAAGTTCTAAATTCTAAATTGACTACTTAGACTCGGGTTTAACGTCAGTTTTTTGCAATAAGAACTTTAACATTGTCGGATTATAGTTCGAAATTTAAAAATGGTTCGACAGTTTAAACTGGATTATTCCACTTTGCGCCACCGGCCGCCCAACTGGTGGCCTCTGGTTCTAAAGATAAACCTTGTTTTGTAATAGAGTCCATTGGATTTTACCCTAATGCTGGTCTAGTGTTCAGAAGCGTTACCACTGAGAATCCTTGGCTCCCAGGTTGGGCAGTGTCATTTTGTTTTGTTATCAGGAATTTCTCAGTCGCAATCTGGAGGGATTTGTACCCGGTTAAGGCCAATAGCATAGAAATTTTAAAAAACAATGTACAAAACACACTTCTTTCTTATATCTGTGGGCAATAGACTCGCTCCCTATTATCAAGATCAGTAGAACCGGCGTTTGCTTGTGTATATTATTAAGGTAGATGAGTCGAAATTCGGTTGTCGTCAAAAGCAACTTAGGGACGTCTAAAGTATAGGCTACCAAACTCCTTAATCCCTTTGAAGATGGATTATGATTGATGACTACGTTAGCAGAATGGGCTATTAATCTTCCTGTTGGGGGACCAATAGATGCAAACATATTCGAATTTACGCCTTAGTTTGACAGATAAACTTTAGTGTAAAGTACTTGGTTTCAATTACCTGCACCCTAATTGCGTAATACACTATCAATCACAATCTAAATAATTTTGAAGGATATTGCTAATCCATTGCTTCATATCTTCGAAAAATTTGTCTGCTCACAATGTAAATAACGCACTGGATGTTGTTGAACTGTCAAAATGAAAGCCATTCCCACTGTTAGTGTTTTACGCAATTACCCCGCCGATGTATTTCCAAAGAATATTGGAAGTCTAAATCAATAAAACATTCTACGAAGGAACCATTCGATATAATATTGACTTTATTTAATTTACATAATATTGACAGCCAGACAGATCGTTAAACGTATAGTATTAATGTAGATGATTTGTCAATACGTAACGTTTATTTTATATTCCGAACGGTATCTTATAATATCGGAGGTAGGGTTGGCACTGAAGTAAAGTCACACACTTTTTAACCGACTTCATTTGTTTTAGTTATCCCACACTGTCCCTGTGTCCCATTCCTGAGCAAATGCCTTCCAAAAATCCTTCCAGGCATCCATTTCTAGACACAACTAAGTCTCACACACTTAATTATTTTAAATGCATCAACTCTTTAGACACAATTCGAATTTCTGACACTTATTCATTCTAAGTGAAAGATGGTGGTGAAAATGACTAATTGCCATGGGTCCCGGATAATGCGTAACTATTTTTAGAATCCTAACCAGTTATCCGCTACTGAGCTTTACAACAAGATAGTGGTGATTTTAAAATTATAATCAATGCTTAAACTCCCATCCGGACACAAGTTACCGTGGCTTACTTGGAGAACCTTAAATAAACCAATGGCTCAACTCCCATCTTGCACCGCATGCCCTGTCACTTGCACACGTGAGGACCTAAAGGCTGCGTCAGCGAATGATATCCGCGTTTCTGAATTTTGAGCCAAAAAAAATTAAAAAACGATGTTTATTTTTTCGTACCACTATATTTGACATCGACACGGTAAGAAGAAGAATTATCAAACGAATGCCACAAAGAAAGTAACAACAGCATTCTTTTGAATTCAATCCTACTAGATTTTCACACCAAGAAGTCTGGGCTTGAACCTTTTTCTTTCTAGCAAGAAAATAATAAAAAAAAAATCATTTCTGGCACCGTGACAACCCTATAATATTTAGTAATGTAACATGTTTTTAACTTTGGCCAGTACTTGTCGCAGAACTTTCACTCGCAAGAGCTTTTATACTGCAAGGTCAGCGAATTCGGTGGCGTACGTTTAAAAAAGTAAAAGTCTTATACTTATGTAAGTGCGCAGGATTCGATGGTCGAGTCGGACATATTTGTTATTTTAGCAGGATCTCGTTTGACCACTATCGGGTGATGATAAGCGATTAGGCGATTGACGATGGTGCATGCTTGTCTAGAAGTAGAGTAAAGTGAGTCATTAGGTTCTAATGCTTATGTAGACTCCTTGCGTGTTTTCTTAGTAGTGTTATTAGGTAGATAAGTGTGGTTGATATTAACCTTTTAACCGCTTACGTCGGATTAATCCGACAAATATTTTCGTGTCCATTCCGCCAGAGTCGTATATATACGACCAAATAACACAGCTCGTTTAATCTGTATTATTATTACATCATCACAGCTCGTTTCATCGGTATTTATTTTTCGATTTTTTTTTTGTCGGGCGCTGGGGGCACGACAACTGATATAAAGTCCGGCGGTTAAAAGGTTAAAGTTTATGAACGGTACCTATTTGATCTCGTGTGCACAGCTCCCGTATGTAAGATTCTAATGTCATTTACCAGACACCAGTCCGAACTCCGGGATCTTAAAAACTAATGCAATAGGTTACCGGTCAAATATCCAATAGAAAGAGCTTCCTCCATAGACGATGTCTACTTATAAAGGTAGGGAAAATAATTTGGAAGTAAATTGACGAAGTGTGTCAAATTGATAAAAAAATAATTTCCCTGACTTTACATCCGGTACAGTCACGAACACTAATATGTCAACACTTGGCAATTTTCAATTGCGATTTTTTCGTGAAATAACGAATGCAACGTTGAAATACGACACTTAACATAAACCTATGGGTTCGAAAATACTATTTTCGTAATAACATAAAATTTCATTCAAAAATAAAGGAGAAAATCGCCTTTGAATAAAGCTAAGTGTATACATACTTATGCTCGTGACTGTACATCCTACGAAGTCTGTGGCCAATTTTACTAAAGCATAACTATTTTCGTATCGCCAGTGATCCAGTCAAAGGTACGGTTATGTAAATATCGTCCAAAGTTGATGTTATCTAAATTCCTTTTATTCGCAAAGTGTGATAACGAAGTCAATGTACATTTATCGTTCATATTTTAATGAGATAGATAAGATTACCATCACAAAGAAATGTGGAAGAAAATGGGGGAGGCCTTTGCTCCAGCAGTGGGACAGTACAGGCTAGCGGAAAAAAAAAGATTACCATCGATCTTTTAATTTTTTGTCTTGAGAGGTTTCCATCACCAGCTGGTATTCATCAGGATAGTCTTCTAAATCTTTAAGGTCCTCGTCATCAGCCCAGAAATACCTACCACAGTGGCGGATTTACACATTTGCCGCCAGTAAGCTATTCAAATTTTGCCGCCCCTACCGACCTCTACAATAATGTCCCATGTCTTTTGTATACTGCTTCGCCTTTTCTTCAAAATACTTAAAATTTTCTCGTTTATCAGCTACCTACGAAAAAGTTGCAAAGAGATTTGTATATGTGATAAATTCTACGGTAGAAGCCTGAATTTGAGCATTCACTTTGTTTATTCTTTCCAAAAAAACATGTAATCTTTTTAATTTCAGTAAGACATTAAAAAAAATGTTAGCCCCAAAGGAGACGGCGAGTTCTGGGCCCAGCAGTTAACTAGTTGAAATGGGTATTAAAAAAACCGTTATATTTTTCTAAAGGTAATCACCAAATACAGTACCATGTTTCTATCTAGGAAGCGAGAAAAGTTAAATTAAGTTATAAAACTAAATAATCGATTAAGTACATGCCAGAATTCTAAGTAATCGATAGTGAATAAATCGGTAAAATCTCAGAATATGTATGAAAATCGAGTGACAAATGCTTATCAATCTTTTCGTGGAATCGATTCATAGCGAATCGAGTGAATCCTGTAATTTTTCTTCTGTTAGCAACATTGGTCACTCAGTATCTGTGCTGTCACCGACTGACAGATGACAGGTAGAAAAAAACCATGCCGGCACTCGTTCGTTTTCTTTCGTTGTGAGTGCGCACGTATTTTCCATGTTTTATTGAATATCCCACGACCTTGGCTTTGTATATTATAAAGGACTATTCGACGGATCTTGCTACTTTGAATTACCTGGCTCTCTATTTTGGACAACTGATTACGCCTATCGTTCGGATATTGACGACATGGATCGCTGTGTGAATTGTACCATTGCGACTGGTCGCAGTAACTCTATTGGCAGAAGAGTCTTGGACGATGAGGCGATTTTATAACTTATTCATCAGTGGCGTGAATATCAGCCTGTAAGTACCTATTTAAAACGAGCTTTTAGCCTATCAAGCGAACAAAACCAGACTTATGTACCTACTGTTTACGGCCTCCAGCGTCAAGTCTGTCGGCTGTCTTTTTGTTGGATAGCATATATTAAAACAATACTTACTTAATACCTAATTACTTGATTAATTAGCCATATGAATCTATGGAACACTCATAAAAAAGGTGTAAGTAACCGTCAAGTCCCGATGGGGCCGATTCGGTTCCAAGCTTTGCTGCTTTGAGGTATTGACTGTTATTGGGGCCATTTCGGTCTCGGCTGGGACGTAGCGATTTAGTTAAACATGCATTAGGATTAGGTACATGTAATGAAGCTTGATTATGGTTGAACAAGATTCAAATAGTTAATTTTTTTCAGGTTACCAGTGAAAACTATGTATGCCAAGCATGTTGGAACTTTGATGACCCAAGATGATTGTGGTTCTTGGGAGACGTCCGATTGAAGCCTTTTTAGATGATATTCTCATAATTATTGAAGACGAATAATAAATATTTTATACATATATTGGTGTTTTATTTTACTTTCTATTCTCCCTTTTTTAAAACGTACCTACTGCTTCTAAGTGCAGGATATTGGTATCCTGCACTTAGAAGCAGTAGGTACTTTTCTCTCGAAGACATGTCTCTTCTCGAAGACATGTCTCTACATCCAAATGTAGAGACATGTATTCGACTGTAGCGACTGTCCAGGGCGTGCCAAACGTGTCAGGATCTTCAACACGTCACACATGGAGGCGCTCTACTTGCACTCCATGCATAAAACCATTATACAGCCAAAACCATTCAAAAATATTTCGCAAATTACATAAAAAAACTACAATGTTATAATGTAACCTCACTTTTACTATATTTCATATATAACCTCACTTTTACAATATTTCATATAACTTGATTCCTGGATAGCCAAATTTCACCAAATTTTCAGTGAGGCCTTGTTATTATATCCACTTACAAATAAGGCTAGTTTGATTGAGTTAACACCTGGGCCCAGGAAACTATGTAGTCTTTCCCTTCTCCTTTGCCGCCCCTAAAATCTGCCGCCCTAGGCTTCAGCCTACTCAGCCTATTGGTAAATCCGCCACTGACGGGACCTACCATAAGACTCCTTTTCCTCTCACAGAAAGAGGAGGCCTGTGTCCCAACAGTGGACAAATTTTAGGCTGATTATACTTAGCCTCCCTTTCAGTCTTCCATACCTCCGACTTCCAGCATTGCAGGGGTATTCATGCCGAATTTCGGTCGTGTACCTTCGTGTGTTTAGACACTGGAAATACTGTTACGTCGACGTCGTCGGTCGCGTACTGATGTATATGGACTCGCGCTCGCTGACTGTCGGTGTTACACTATGTATACAAGTCCATTTATCGTCAGCGTCTTGGTACGCGTGACTGACGGTACGAGACTGACCGACGTCAGCGTAAGAGGAGTTTAAGCCTTAAGCACGAAATCAGTAGTTTCGGCTTCAGTTACGGATTTTCCTACTCCGTGTCACAGTCTACGACCATAAGATAATTTCGGAACCCGAACTACAACGATTTGACAGTTGTCCCTATTCGCAGTGTGTTTTTTTTTTGCCCGTTTGAAAATTTTTATTTGTTACCTTTTGACGGATCAAGCACTTTCGGGTGAATCTTTGTTGACGGACTTATATAGACGGAATGGTTCGACAAAAAGGCTGATAATTTTCTCATACTTTTTTCGAAAATTAGAAGGTCATTATAGTCCTGTCCTTGTTTCAATTCATTTGGGGTCTGCGCAATTTGTCTTTTTCTTCCATACATCTTAGTTAGCCGACATCTCATTAGTCAACCCGTTTTAAGTCGTGTCATCATTCAAAAAATCCATCCATCGTTTCCTTGGCCGTCCCTAACTCATAAAATCATCATCTATAGTTATATGCTCAAAACTTTCTTCACGAAATATTTTCTCATTCGGTCCAAAATAGCAGGCACGAAGACCAAAATTTTGCTTCCAGGATCAATATTTGGATGGCTAATCATAGACTAGAAAGTTGACATCACATTCTTATCTCCGTGCCAACTTTCTGAAGTGGGGCAACAAGAACTGCTCAATTCTCACGGCTCAGGAGATGCTAATCTTTGACGTTATCGTTTCCCCCACTATCTTATTGAGTGTTTATCTAAGATATACAGTTATGTGGGATTTTTGTTGGTTATTGTATGAACGTGCAGAATTACCGCGGTTTATAGTTTTTTTTTTTTCATGCTTCATAAATGTAGGTAGTTTAAATTGAAATGACTCACTCGCAGTCGTAAATTGTTGAAAGAGCGATATGTCTCCAGTTTCTGACGGCTTGGTTAAGTCTTATCAAAAAATTTTCATCCTCTTACCCTTATCTCAATTTATATACGTATCTCTATTAGCAGTCCTGTCAGTACATGGTCACACCCACCCATTCTAGACACATAACATAACGCATATATTCGATCTGTGTGTTAGGTGGAGTTGTACCATAGAACATCCATATTTCGAGACGAACCCATTGTCATCAACCGGGCACAAACCCATATTCCGGACACATTTGTCTTTTACACAACCATCCATCATTTCTTTGGTCTTCTGATCTGATAAGCAGTTCACTATTATGACCATTACAACATCTGCTAATTGCGTGTTATCGATTTTAGACTATTAAAAGTAGATATAGCTATAGATAGTGCCATCCACGAAGACGCGCCCCACTCTTCTTACTAATCGCTAGTTAATTCCGCTAGTGTTTTAGTTTTTTGATACACCCTAATTACCCACTAATAAGTAATTACTGTGTATCGACAAAACTAAAACACTAGCGGAATGTTGCACACTTGTACAGTAAGCGATTAGGAAGAAGAGTGGGTCGCGTCTTCGTGGATGGCGCTGTCTGTAGTGCACAACCTTTCTAATGGACAAGTCAGCCAATTATGGATCTCGTGTCCTTGTTAAGCTGTCCAATTTTTACTATTAGTCACCATATCGGTAGTCAACCCCTTTGTAGGCTTGTTATCCTTAAAAAATTATGCGTTTAGGTGAGTGCCAGTCCACACGGTGCGTTGCGTCGTCGCAACTGCCCGCCACACGGGCGCTGCGTCAACGCAGCGTTACTAGGACGCAGTCGTAACGTTCTGTTGACGCAGCTTCGGTTTCAGTTCGCAGTTCCGCGTGTCTCCTCTTTATCAATGCAACTGAGCGGTGACGCTCCGGCGTCGCAGGTAATTACACCCCTCCCGCTTCGTCTCGGAGGCTGCTGTCCGTCATGTGCGACGACGCAGCGCACCGTGTGTACACTATGGTTATTTGTATGTAAAACAACGCAACTGCGCGCTGCGTCGACGCAACGCGCCGTGTGGCGTGGCTCTAAGTGCACTGAAGTAGATAATTTTATTTTCTTTGCAGGGAGCCATAACATAATTATCATTGTTTATCCAACTTTCTTTCGCAGCTGACGTACTTATATGAAAGAATTCAATGCTGTCACACTATTGTTCGAGCTGACTTGTAATGAATTAATGGCTCATTTTAGTGCATCGCGGTTTTTGAGCGTTCGTCACCGGACACATGTTTTTAGTTCGTGTCTTGTTTTATTGTTGGCGCTTATTTTGGGAATGTTGTGGCTAAGTAATAACAGTCGAACGGTTCGATCGATCAGGTTAAGCTACGCTTGCCGCGGTTGGCCCGTGGATGGGTGACCATCTTTACATAGAGTGCCTGTAAGTGTGTGCGCGTCCTTGTGAAGGCCGCAGGAACTCGTTGGATGCGAGAAGCACAAAACCGGTCGAAGTGGAGGTGCTTGGGTAAGGCCTTTGTCCAGCAGTGGACGTCTTTCGGCTGAAATAATGATGATGAAAGCGCCTGTCTGGGCCACCACTGCAAACTGCTCCGAATTCCAAATTCTTATAGTCTTCTTTGAGAGAAAGGTCTATTATTTATAACGTTTCTTCAGTAAGTTGGCAGTTAAATACGCACTACTATAAGCAGATTAGTGGCTTATAAGGCTTCAAATTGTCAAGGGGATGTCTGTCCACCTCACGTGGTTAGTTCGTGAGGTTCAGAGTTACCTTTAGTGTAAGAATTCGGGCAAAATCAATTGGATTTGTGTCTGATCGCTTGTCCAGACGGATTTTACATTTGCAAATCCTTAATTCGATGGCTGAATATTGTACTGACTTTTTTATACTATAATATTATAAAGAGGGAGAGGGGGGGGGGTGTGAGGTTGTAGGGGGTAAATGGTGATCTTCGGAACTACTGATCCGATCCCGAAAATTCCTTCACCAATGGGAAGCTACTGTATTGCCGAGTGTCATCGGATATATTTGACAGAGTTTCTTTAGAATTTATAATATTAGTATGGATTCTCTGGCTCTCGCGTGGCTAAATGATAACAGATCGAACGTTAAGCTGTACGCTTGCGCGGATGGTTCGTGGATGGGTGACCACAGAACAGAAATACCATCCACCATCTATTACATATCGAGACCCCTCCGTGCTTCGGAAAGCATGCCGTTGGACCAGGCTGTCATCGTGTCTCTTTGACAGTCGTTACGGGTAGTCCGAAAATCTGGCACCCAGTCTTACCAAGGGGTATCATATTACCCAGTAAATGGGTTGTGGAGGTCAGATAGGCAGTCGCTCCATGTAAAATTCTGGTATTCAGCTGCATCCGGTTAGACTGGAAGCCGACCCCAACATAGTTGGACAAAGGTTTATGCAGATGATGTTAGCAGATGGGAATTATTGTTTGTTCACTGTGTTTTGTTAGAATTCAGACCATTCTAAGTTCTCAAGATTTTCTCCTTCACAATAAGTCAGTGGCGTCTGAGACGAACTTTCTCCAGTTACTTTGACATGTAAATTATAAGCACAGTGTATTTATTTTTATACCGTTTATGTAAATTAAGTCATTTGCGCCCCGCGGTTTCACCCGCATAAGTCTGGATCCCGTAGGAATATCGTGATAAAAAGTAGTCTATGTCCTTTATCGGGACTCAAGCTGCCTCTATACCAAATTTCATCCAAATCGGTTCAGCGGTTTAGGCGTGAAAAGGTAACATACAGACAGAGTTACTTTCGAATTTTATGGATGTCGTATCATCATCTGCCTAGCCTTTTCCCAACTATGTTGGGGCGGCTTTCACTCTAACCGGGTGCAGCTGAATACCAGTATTTTACATGAAGCGACTGCCTATCTGACCTCCACAACCCAGTTACTGGGTAATACGATACCCTTTGGTAAGACTGGTTATCAGACTTTCGGGCTTCTGACTCAGTCATGGGGACTGGTTTCACTGCTGGCCAAACGCAACACGTCATAGTCAGTAAGTAGCAATGTATAGATAATGCCATCCACGAAGACGCGCCCACTCTTCTTACTAATCGCTAGTTAATTCCGCTAGTGTTTTAGTTTTTCGATACACACTAATTACCCACTAATAAGTAAATACTGTGTATCGACAAAACTGAAACACTAGCGGAATGTTGCACACTTGTACTGTAAGCGATTAGGAAGAAGAGTGGGGCGCGTCTTCGTGGATGGCGCTATCTGTAAGTTATGTCCATACATAGGGTGCTTGCATAAAGTAGCGGGTTCCCGTTAAAGACAAGTCGGTATCAATAAGTGCGGGTAAAACAGTCCCATGGTAACTTATGCGCTCACGCATAAAGAAACAGGTGAAACATGTTACCGTTTCTCTCCGAAGATCAACCTGCAGAGATCTACATCTGCAGGGGGGGACAGTGGCGTAACTATAGGGTGGCATTGGGGCAAAATGCCACGGGCCCCCAGCCAGAGGGGACCCCCGGCCCGAGAGGGCCATGAGCACAGGAGGATCCTAACATAAGTTTATAAAACCAAACTTTTTTTGAAAATGTGCAACAAAGGACATCATTCAGGTTTCGAACATTTTGTACCTTTTTCCCATTGTTTATCAAATTTTTTGGACAGGACCTCATGCTCAGCAGTAGCGCTTGCGACCACTAGACCAACGAAGCAGTCAGGTGTTCAAATTTGTAGGGGAAAATATGAAATCTACGCGGAAGAAGTCGCGGGAGAAGTGCTAGTAAAATAAAAAAAAGCTATGTCGTTGGTTGAGCTTCTTTACATTGAGGGAGGGCCCCATCCCTTGAATTTGCCACGGGCCCCAAACGGTATAGTTACGCCACTGGGGGGGGGGGGGATCTGTACCGGGTGTCGGGCCCGACAACCCGCTCCTTTATGCAAGCATCCTAAGTTTCTGCACCTGTCTCAGCTGGCGCCAGAAGTCTAGCCTCTGTTGGCAGAACTAGGTTTTATTTATCTAGGTTAGTCGCAGTGTGATGTCATCGTACTTTTATTACGTCACTGCACGTCTAGACACCTCATACAGGTTCACAGCATTACCTTCGAAATGTAGGGTAGTCTTTTAGCTTATATTATGACGTAGTGCCGAATTTTATTACGTAGCACACTAACAGTAGGAGTTATTTCCCCATGGAACCCCTCCTCTACCCCCCTCGATCCCCTGCAAGTTCTTCTGTCATTTTGACAGTTCAACAACATTCATTGCGTTATTTACGTTGTTGAGCAGACAAATTTTACGAACATATTAAGCAATGGATTAGCAATACCTTCACAATGATTCAGATTGTTGTTGATAGTGTGTTAGGCAATTAGGTTGTCGTTCTATTAGAGAGGTATACAAGTAATGAAACTGGGTTTAAACACTTACTTAATTTTACTTTCTTTTTTATCTAAGCGACGCGTAAGATTAACTACGGCTGTTTTTAACCCCCGACAAAAACAGGGCTGTGTGTCTGTCTGCGCCATCGTAGCTTCCAAACGGCTAAACCGAATTTGTTTTCTTTTTTTACTTTATTATGTAAAAGGGGGGAAAATTAGGAAGCAGAGGTGAATCGGGACAAAACTTTGAAAGAAGTTTTATGTAACGTTCCATGTTTGATGCCAACAAGAACGTTTTTTCACCAGATTCACCCGTGTTCGCCCCGCGACATGGGGCTTACGGCCTGGCTACGAACTCGCCGCTATCAGCGGTAGCTTAGCGCGGGCCGGCGAGCGGTAAAAACAAATATACCAAAATGTATGAACCACAGATGTAGATACACCTAGATAACGCAAAAGCAATTACTTCGCGTGCCAAAAATCGCACCAGCTTACGTTCGAAAATCATAAGCCGCCACTTTCGCGCTCAGTCCTGCGTACTGCTGGCTGGGTGAGCGTGAGCGAGAGAGCGCGAGCTTGTGACGTCATAGTAGGTAGTCAAAAAGTGGCACGCTTAGTTTTCATACAGTTCGTGATACTTGCGTTATCTAGGTATATCTATATCTGTGGTATGAACCATGCTACGACGTACCGTTCGCAGCGTCAACGCTAGACAAAAGAAACCGCGCCGCTTGCCGCTAAGCCAAAAGTCGTGGCCGGGCGGTTAAACATAACTGATGAAATGTGGGTGTACAGAGGCCAGCATAACAAGCTACCCCAATCTGTCAAATTTCTTTGATATATTTTCAACTTTACTACAATGGAATAAGGTTCATATTCATATTTATTTATTTGCGTAAAACATGGTATACAAAGGTGTTACATGAGTTAAGGATAAGATCATACATGTTTTGCTTAAGACTAAAGCATGCAAATTGGTTAACACAACTTATGTTCAAAGTATTCCTTATTGCTATAAAAATTATTATCATTTAGCCATTTAAACAAGTGAATTTTAAACAGTCTGCCATTTAGTAATTTAAGTTTACATGGTAATTTATTATATATACCTACGTACAGCCATAGCTAAACAGCTTTTACTATTTTTTTTGATCGAGGGAATTCATCTAAAACAAGTCTAAATTTGTCACGCCGATTCCTAGAGCTTACATCTGCTGCTGTTCTGAATAGGTATTTGTGTTTCCGTACAAACATACATGTTTCATATACATATAGTGAGGGTAGTGGTAGCAGACCGAGTTTTTTAAATAATGGTCGACAAGATGCGTCCGGTGGAATTCCCTGAATAGATCGAACACATTTCTTTTGAGCGATAAATGCTCTATTATGGTCGGTTCACATTTAATTGGGAAAATTTGACAGATTGACGTAGCTTGATGTGCTAGCTTCTGTACTTATATGTACACCTAAGCTCTGCCTTAACAACCGGATATTACAGGCGTGATGTTATGTTACTCACCCCTGCATCCATTTTCGACCCGTTGTAATTCAACCCTCAATAACGATAAATAATATTTTACTCTGTTATTAATGAGTAGTGCGATTATTATTTTTGTAACAAATGAAGGTAGACTGTATAACCGTAATACTAAAGTGCTACAAGGATCTCTTGACGCTTGACTGACATTGACAGGGGGGCGTTGGTGAACATTGGTGGAATTGTATCGAAAAAACAAGATAGCGGCGTTAGTTCCGATTTTGGCCACGCACCAAAGGATCCTTGTACAACTGTAGATGACTAGTTGTAGAAATGTATGTGTAGAAGTAGAAAGTAGTTAAATGTGTTTGTCTCTTTATTTTCCAGCTTCAACAACAATGATTACAGCCGTCAACGACTTTTTAGATGATCTTCGGTGAGTTGCGTTTAGTTAAAGGCTAAACTAACTGTTGTGACTAAAACAAATTGGTGTACTAACTATTGTTACTAAGAACTAATTGGTAGACTAACTATTGTTACTAAAAACTAATCGGTAGATTAACTATTGTTACTAAAAACTAATTGGTGACTAACTATTATTACTATAAACTAAATGGTAGACTAACAGAAAAAAATACTAAAAATAACATTTAAAAACTAATAAATGAATGACTACTAACGAGAGTTTACACTGTACACACGTCCGTTCTAACTTGCGTTAGGCGCTTGCGTCTCTGACGAGTTTTTGACGCATGTTTCAAACGCAACTTCAAAGTCCTTGGGTGTACTTGTTAACTAACAAAAAATGTGCACGTTGAAAACTAATTGTAATTAATTCATTACTTGTTTAAGGTGAATGCGCAGTGGTAGACCGCGAAATTCAAATTTTCTTACGTTTTTTGCAATTTGCAGGTCAGTGTCAGGTTGTATCTGGATCAAAATTTGATTCGCGACTATAATAGATATGCATTTACAGAATTATAGTCATTAGAATCTTTAATATATCTCTTTAAGTTAGATTTCTACCGTTAAGAACAAATCTCGTATGGAAAAGTGTTTATGGTAGAAATCTAACTTAGAAAGATGTATTAATGATTCTGATGATTATAATTCTGTGAATACGTACCTGTTATAGTCGCGAATCAAATTTTGATCAAGATAAAACCTGACACTGACCTGAAAATTGCAAAAAACGTAAGAAAATTTGAATTTCGCGGGCTACCACTACGCATTCACCTTAATGTTTATAATTTAATAACTACGCTAAAAACATGCTAGACAAAAGTTTTGCTGTTCGTTAGTGCTTATTTTCTAGCTTTTGCTGCTGCTATATCTAAATTACAGGAAGCACAAAAATACATCAAAATTTTCGTCTCCTCAAAGGCGATCCAACTCATTAAAAATTCGAATTGCGTACTCTACAAAACCTACAATACATAATACACATGATTTGAACTCCTAAACAGTGCTAAACAACCAGTCAGGATCCTGTACACATAACAACATATCAACGTCTAGTACTATTATTATATTCTGTGATATCAAGCAATACATGTCCAGTGTAAGCAGACCTCGCACTGAATGATAAATAATCTCTACGCAGCACCCTAATTGCGTAACACATTATCAAACGGAATCAGAATCATTTCGAAGCCAATCGCTAAACCATTGATTCATAAGTTCGAAAAATTTGTCTGCTCAACACGTAAATAACGCAATGAATGTTGTTGAACTGTCAAAATGAAACCGATTCCGCTTGATAAAGTGTTACGCAATTGCCCCGCAGGATTATACAAACATTTTTACACGTCAATAATATTTAAAAATAAAGGTAGATGAGCATGGCTATTCACAACCATTCGATAGGCTTCCGTGCCGAATCGAACATCAATCAATGTTATCGAAGGAGTCGAGGAGACAAATCGAATATCCAAAAATTTTTCAGATACAAATAGACGACCGCTATTCTTCCGACGGCTATTTGTTTTAGGGGGACCCGCGCGGACTAGGCAAATCAGGCAACCGAAAATCTGTCTGTTTCGATTCGAAAGCCTGTCAGATGGTTATATTGCTATATTGGTTATAGCTATATTGGTCGCTGTTTCCCATCCGACTACTGAGAAGAAACACCGAAACACTCAGAGATCAGTCTCTTTTGAAGTTCAGTCATAATGTTAGATCATGTGAGGACAATGGAAATGGTGTTTTAAGGAAAACCACACGAGTGGATTTGTCCAGTCAATGCACGCGATTGGCAGTAATCACGAAGCTCAAATCAAAATTTAAGGAGCTTGAAGTCTCCACGAACAATATCAAAGAAAGGACTTTTGGGTAGGCCGCATGAAGTTCTCGAAACTGCCAGACCATCATCAACATTAACTGAAGATAGAAATAACACGTAATGGAAGTGAAACTACGTAAAAAATAAAGAATAAGAGATTCCCAGTGAGTGACGATCTTTTACCATCTCTCCGGGTGCATTAGTGAGACGTATCCAGCCATGAGGAAGGACATCGCCGTCGAGGTAGACCACGGCGAAGGTGGTGACGATCTGATAACGTTTGCAGGGCCAACATGGCCAGAGATCGCACAGGACTGGGAGGTTTGTAAGGAAAAAGGGGAGGCCTTTGCCCAGCAGTGGGAAGCAATATAGGCTAACGAAAAAAAAGAGAGATTAAGGCGCTCCGCAGACGGCAGTCATTTTGTCCGCGAATGACCGCGAGAAACATCATCCGACAAGCACCGGCGCGGCGACGCCGGCGCGGTCTTTTTGCACTTTATATGCGTTGATAGTGTAGGATTCCCTTTGCACTATCGTTCGCGGTCAAATTGACCGGTCCGGCCCGTCCTGCCGTGCGTTTCGCGCCTTAGTGTGAGAGACAGACAGAGTGACCGATATCTTTCTTTTCTTTCATGTAACGAAATATGCCTAATCGTGACGCGTCCGTCAAATTTCACTTTCAATTCTCGTGCAATTATCGAATCACTGCCTAAGAATTCTCAGTTAAAAAAATATTGTATAAGAGTTCCGTACAATGAGGGGTCAGCTGATACTGGAAATTTATAGCTTGATGTTGTCGTACGTATATACTCGACCTTGAAGTATATAACTGTAACTACAGCTGGTTTATATCACTGTACCGAGTCTGATAAGCTTAATAACCATGCGGTTTAAGAGCATTCTGAAGCGGATTATGTGAATTGTGTCATTGAAAATTCATGTAGCATTTTCTTTGCGAAAGTCATGAAAAACATCCACGTGTCGATAGCAATATAAATTATGTGAGCCCAGAACTTAGCGTTATCAGTAGCCTCCATTAGGTCCTGTAACGTGCAGGTAAGAGGGCACGTATGATATCAAGTGTCCTATAGTCGCCGGAACAGCACCATATTTTTGCACTTAAGGCTATCCTGGTCTTGTTTTTCTAGGTAGTAATAGGAATCATCGGGTTTTAATCGGTAGGAGTCCGACATTCCCCAGACGAAGGGACCCACCCTTTGTCTGCGGGATGATTCGTTGACATACAGGAGAATTTCACCACAGAAAAAAGAGGTGTTTTTTTTTTTTAACGACACCTACGTTACAGAAAAAATAGAACCGACTATCCTAGCTTAACTCATAATCAAAAAATCGACTTTTAATTGCATCCCACGCCAAAAATCAATACTTATCTAGAATCACATTCCCATCACCTCTAGCAAAGTTTACATAACGTTATTTACTACTTGCTCGTATATATTACAGCTACCTGTATATTACCTACTTATTTATCTATTATGTAAAGCCATTCAGCAGGAGTCTCAAAACTAATTTGCACTATCCATCACGTCACGTCGCTGATAATTGGTCTGAAATTTCCACGCAGTTGTGTCGCTGGCTGTATGTCGTGTTGCCTTTGTGTAGAAGCAGTATCGTTTTAGAAAATGTGATTTTATTGTCATTGGAAAGGTGTTCCCGCGATTTTTAGTTCCTATTTTGAATTATAACGTCATTTAAATTGTGATCGATTCGAATTTGAAAGTGTTGTTAGTGTAATTTTCAGTAGATTTTTGTAAGTGTACTAATTTTATGGCAAAAACCCTAGAAGAATTGATAATATTAAAAAGGACAGCCTTACGCTACCTTTTAGCAAGAGAATCGAAACTCCTCGCACTCGGACAAAAACCAGTAAACAAAAAAATCGCCAATTTCGTTCGGAAATACGAACACAGCGACAGTTGGTCTGGTTTTCTGGACTCTTTTAATGAAGATATTACAAGAAATGTGAATATTTATGACTGGAGATTGAAAGAGGAAACAAGTAATTTGCCGAGAAGGTACAGATTGAATTCGACGTCTAGAGAGCTATTGAGCAGCTTCCGAACGCGTATAAGGTGAGATTACAAATCGTGTCCCCAAAATAACACAAGTATCTACAGTCAGTGGGTCTATTCTGTAAAAATCTCATTTTGAAAACACAGGTGAAGTGAGCTGTCAGTTCACCTTTTTTTTTCCGCTGTGGAAATCCTCATGGACTTCCTCTATCGTGGGGGTGACAGAGGGGCATGCCGGACTCTTACTGGCTGAAATTTGACATTTTGACAGTTTAACAACATTGATTGCGTTATCTACGTTGTTGAGCAGACATTTTTTTCGAACTTAAGAAGCTATGGATTAGCAATATCCTTCAAAATGATTCAGATTGTGATTGATAGTGTATTACGCAATTAGGATGCAGATGCTATATAGGGAATGACACTATTCACATCTCGCTTCACCTAAGTTTTCACGATGAGACGTTTACAGAATAGGTCAGCTTGAGACTGTTTTTCTATTTCTAGATAAACCTTACGTTAGAGTTTTCAAGAGCATCGTCGTTGACCACATTTTTACTTGCCATCAGATGAGATGGAGGTCAAACGAGTCCTGCCCTCGGTTATGATACAAAACTTGACAGCCCCTGTTTCTATGAGATTTTTTAAATTGTAATTGGCCCGATAATGGAGAGATTTTTAAAGTCCTGTCCCCGAAATGGTACTAATGCTGGCCCAATTACGATAGCACGATTAAATGTGACGTATTGAAAAGTCTTGTGCCCCGTAACGATACTAGTAATCGCCCGATTTAGATGAGTCAAGCCCCAGAAATGATACTGCTGATGACCCAACTACGGTGAGGTTAAAAAAATGATGTCCCCTAAATGTTAGTCATGTTCTCTTGGCATGCCACAATGACTAGGTCATCTATCTTGAGGCGATCTTATCGATGTCTATCGGACAGATTACAGATACCGGTCCGGTCCACGATTAAAATCTTTTCTGAGAGTCTTAAACGGTCGAGGACTTTGGACGGAAAACAGGCCGCAATTTATTAAAACTGTGAGCATCCTCAGAGTGTAAGTAATTAGCTCTGTTTTAAAAATCGATTTTGTAGCCTTCACAAAATCGACGGCTTCACACTTGCGCTTGAGGAAACACCGCCACGGTTGACCAAGACGTGCCGCATACAAAAAAAAAATTAAGCCACTTAAATGGAAAACTGTGCTTCTGCAGGACAACTGACAAAAATATTCATCATCATCATCGTTTCAGCCGAAAGCTGGACATAGGCCTCCCCCAAGCACCTCCACTTTGACCGGTTTTGTGCTTCTCGCATCCAACGAGTTCCTGCGGCCTTCACAAGGTCGTCGGTCCACCTTGTAGGCCTTCGAACGCTACGTCACTACAAAAATATTAATGCTGCTCAAAATAACCCCTTTTTGACAGATTTCGCATGGGATACTGTTCTTTTGTCTAGGTTGAATGAAACCCTTTGCTCAGTCTTTGTCTCTGCCATCATCACAATTGTCTGCATCATTGCAGGATGATTTCATCATCATCATCATCATCTGCCTAGCCTTTTACCAACAATAATAATTGGGGTTGGCTCAGGGCCGTTTTAAATCTATTGCAAACCCTAGGCACTTTAGGATACTTCAACTAAATTTAAATTCAGAATCTGAGATTCAAGAGCGAGCGAAGTGAGCTCGGAATTTTTAGCACCCTGTCTTTTGATAGCCACTACCTACAACCCTGGCAGGAAATTGAGGACTCCACGAATCGCGGGGCCCTGGGCGCTTGCTCAGGGTTGCCAATGGAAAAGAGCCATGTCGGTTTCCACTAACCGGATGCAGCTGAATGACAATGCGCAGAGTAATTTTCATACAACCAAAATCTAACTGATCATTCATCATATACCTTACAAAACTATAATACTATTACGAAATACTATTCCAAATGATACGATATCAGTATCTAAGTGATAAAAACTTAGTATATCTGCTACATTTGCCTGAAGTGGTACTGTGGGATTACTCCGAAAATTATCTGTGAAATTCGGTGAGTGAGTTAGTTTTGTGTTAAATAATATTCATGTAGGTGTATACTTATCATGGAAAAGTGATAAAAGTTAAAGGATTGATATGAGTTAACATGTGACTTGTCGATGGTATTGTGTCGAATAGGCTGTGTTATGTTGACTATGTTGACGATCGGAGTAGGATTGAAAGAGTCCGTCAACGAACATATGGGCCCGTCCGAAAGTAGTTGATCTGTCAAAATAAGTGACAAATTCAATTTTTCGAACGGGTAAAAACGCGTCGTGACTAGGGTTACTGTCAAATCGAGTTGTCATTCATTCTTATTTTGGGCTGCGAACTAATCTTCTCCCGTAACTTCGGCCAAAACTACGAATTTAATGCTTAGAAGTAGTCCCCCTGTTCCCTAGTTATACATGCATATTACTGCTGTTTGGCTTGTATCCTTACTTACTGTAAAGAGAAAGTAATTTACAATACGAATAACCGCTTTCCTATCGGACCAAATATGTTCAAGGAATCGAAAATTTTCTTTGCATCGAAGCACCGATTAGTCTATGAAGAGAGGCTTGTAGAAGCACCTATACCTTACACTGCGCAAAATCCTGGATTTCACAGAAACAACGGCCCGACATGAATCATCGGGCAGTTGCCTGCCAGACAAAACACCCGTCTGGTCGGAGGATCCTCCCTTTTCTATAGAGTATGAGTAAACTTTACACCCTGTTCCTCATACCTCTATAACACTACATACGACATCTAACTTGCCCCAAAAGGTGATTCGGATACCACTCGACATAAAGGCAATATTAAATTACGCTACTCCAATATTGTATACATGTTAAAACTTGTGCTCAATGTCCCTGATGCCCGAAAATCAGCACCCTAATTGCGTAACACACTATCAGTCTAAATCAGAATAATTTTGAAGGATATTGCTAATCCATTGCTTCATTAATCGAGAAATTTGTCTGCTCAACAACGTAAATAACGCAATGAATGTTGTTGAACTGTCAAAATAAAAGTAATTCCTACTGTTAGTGTGTGACGCAGTTACCCCGCAGATATCTGGCTTCCCTTGGTCCTGCTGCCGAAGTGCTTGTTGGGGAGCAATTTACACTCATTTAAATAAGTCATGCCCGATACTGCGTTATCTTAATGAATTGTGTGTACTATTTTTGTTTATCTTTTCGATACCATATTAATAATGTGAAATATTTAATCTTTTACGTTAAGTTAATCTTAAGATTAAAAGGGCAACCATGTGTAAAAAAATGCATATACAATATCTATTGTGAATTACATTCACAGTCTGATCTCAGTCTCTGTCAAAAATACGGTCTCTAATTTCTCTACATTTTTGACGAGTTTTCGACATTGATTGTCGCTGAAATGAGATTGCGACTGGATTTTGAAACGGGAATTGGCATTCTGGTATGAACGGTGAAGGAAAACATCGTGAACAACACTGGGCCCGCGTGGTGGATTATGGCTCACTCCCTCTCACAAAGAGGAGGCTTGTGTACCATCAGTATGAACATTATAGGCTGATTATGCTTTACTGATATTTTGATAAATGCTGCATCTATGCTTTAAATCTTTTGAATACTTACAATCTTTTGAATGCTTCATTGTTTACTAACTACAAATTAGTAACATTCAGGGTTAAGTAATTAGTATTAAATTTTATCATAAAGTTTTGATTTCTATCTCAATTTCGTTATTTGCCTATCTGTTTTGCGCGATAATCTCAAGAACGGCTTCATTGATATCGATATGCATTTATTCACTAATCAACCTTGCCGATATCTGTTTATGTCTGATGGAGACGGTAGGTCTGCAGTTAGTTCTTGAATTTTTAGGCAATAGCAAGAAGGATTTACGAATGTTATCATCAGCTTTTTCTTTTTAATGTCTCTTGCCAAATCGGCAAACACAACATTAAGCAAGAAGGTTTTACGAATGTTATCATCAGCTTTTGCCGTTATGGTAAAAACATTTGCCAGTCTGCAAGATCCAGATAGCGCCATCCACGAAGTCGCGCGCCACTCTTCTTCCTAATCGCTTACAGTACAAGTGTGCAACATTCCGCTAGTGTTTTAGTTTTGTCGATACACAGTAATTACTTATTAAGTAGTGGGTAATTAGTGTGTATCAAAAAACTGAAACACTAGCGGAATTAACTAGCGATTAGTATGAAGAGTGGGGCGCGTCTTCGCGGATAGCACTATCTATAGTAGTGGAGCTGAATGTCCAGGGTGCATGTGACACATATAGCCAATCGTGGAGGCTATTTAAATGCTTCTGTATTACAGTCTCGATGGGCTGTTCATTTATTACGTAATACTATTTGAGGAGGGGTTCCAAACAAGTCTTATTCTTTCTTACATGGGGGTGGGAGGAGTCTAGATTATTCTTAAGTAAGATCAAAAATAACAAAAATTTAGTTTAAAAAAATTTGCTACTTTTTCTTTGTAATTTTGGTAGATACTGTTCTTACGTAAGATTCAAAGGTAGAGAGGGGGTTCATTCAAGTCTTATTTTTTCTTACGTAAGGGGGAGGGAAAATTGGTTAAAATTGTCTTACACAATAAATGAACGGCATTTATTGTGTAAGACAATTTTAACCAATTGCTGCAACTGCAGATGCACATTTAATACTACGAGTATGACCATTGGGGGCTCCCAATGGTCATACTCGTAGTATTAAATGTGCATCTGCAGACCCCTTTGGAGAATGCAGTGGGCCCGTGATATCATGTCCTAATAACCTTGCCTTTTTGGTTACAGAGGGGGCAGAATGGCAGACGCACCGGTAGTGAGTGTGGAGCAAGGCCAGCTTCAAGGGCGAGTGGTCAACAGTCCTTCAGGGAAGGCCTTCTACAGCTTCCAGGGCATTCCTTACGCTAAGCCGCCCCTAGGATCCCTGAGGTTCAAGGTAAGGGTCGTTCTACTATTTATTTGACGAGCAAGAGTTCCCATCCTTTGGTTGGGAGTATTTCTCTCTTGGGAGTTAGGGAGAGAAAGAGCCATGTGTCATCTGGATTATTTAGTTATCGTGAAACATATTATTACCCGTTAATCCATTCTCTGACCCATTAACACAAATGGATCAGCATTCGATATGTTTCCGTACCGTATCGAATATCAATCAAAGTTAACGTGCGAATCCTCTAAACGCTGTTCACAAGTCCAAAACCCTAAAATTTTGTAATCAAATACCGCTATTCTTCCGACAACTGAAGGCCAATTCTCGTAATTTAAAACTTTCAAAATCAAGTCGCAGTCTCATCTCGGCGACAAAAAAATGTCCAAAAACTTGTCAAAAATGTAGGGAAATTAGAGGTACTTACTTTTGACAGATTGAGACTGAGATCAGACTTGTGAACGTTCTTAAAATTACGAGAATTGCTCCTCTGTTTGCTGTCGGGGGCAAGGCAAATCAAATTATCGAAATGTGTCAATTTCCATACGATAGCCTGTCGGATGGTTGTGAATAGCTATATTGGAAGACTCGTTTCTCAATTATTATAAAACGAGTGTAGCTTAGAACTACATGCCTCCGAAACCAATAAACTTGTTCACAAAAAAAAACTCTTAGACGGCAAAACTAAAAAAAAAAATGTTTTGTATTTTCCACCTTACAAAATATTATTCCACATTACAGGTGAACAAATATTATTCAGTTGCTACACACTGATAAGTTTTATTTGTATCTTAACTATCTACGAGTAAACACGATAAGAGCCACAGCATCTTACAGATACGTCATCGAGTAGATGATTATGTAACTGTAATGGCAAAGAAAAAATATAAAAGTGAATTGTTCAAAGATGGTTATAGTACATAGTCGCAAAATACTTCCTGAAGGACTTGTTATAGGCGATTTAGAAGTGACCCATCCCGGTGATATAGATTTCGAAGTGCATGTAGATTTAGATCTTGACTACAAAAGTCTAACCCCCTTACTAATAAACGTATTATACCAGATGAATAGTTACACACCGATATCTCTCTTTCAGTCGTCAGTAATTTGACTTTCGAAAGAAGAAGACAAAGCGTTGTGTAACTATACAGACGCTATACAAAGTTTATTAGTAAGGGGGTTAGAAAATAAGAGAAAGATGCATAAAGTAAAGAAAGTTATAGGTCGGACCAAGGGTTTTTCTAGCGTGATACAACAAATTAAGTTTGTGAAGAACCCAAAAGAATTAAGGGCTGAGTGCTCTTAAATTACATTTGTCTTAAGTCCCCTTAACAGCATTACAGAGTTATAGCTCTTAATATCCAACAACTGCATAGCTATTCACAACCATCCGACAGGCTATCGTATCGAATATGACACATTTCGATAACCTGATTTGCGTTGCCCCCGACAGCAATCAGCTGTCGGAAGAATAGCGGTCGTCTATTTGATTTAAACTGACAACATTTTCGGGTTTTGGACTCGAGCGTATCGAGTGGTTGTGAATAGCTGGGCAGATTCTACGTCACGTTACAGCACTGTAAAAAATAAAATATAGTCACCATCCTTCATCTTTTCATTGCAAAAATTAATACCCACCTTCTCCCAATTCCAGGCCCCCCAGCCCCCAGAACCATGGGACGGTATTCGCGACGCGTCTGCAGAAGGCAGCGTATCTGCACAAATCGATGTATTCACCAGCAAACAATACACCGGAGATGAGAACTGCCTATTCCTAAACGTGTTCACTCCCAACATCGACGGAGAATTCCTCCCAGTCATGATTTTCATCCACGGCGGAGCCTTCAAGTTCGGGTCAGGCAATTCTAACCTCTATGGCGCAGATTATTTGGTCGAGAAAGATGTGGTTGTTGTTACTTTCAACTATAGATGCGGAGCTCTTGGATTCTTGAGTTTAAACACCCCTGAAGTTCCTGGTAACGCTGGTTTGAAAGACATGGTCCAAGCTATCAGGTGGGTAAAGAATAACATCCATAATTTTGGTGGTAACAGCGGGAATATTACCATTTTTGGAGAGTCTGCTGGTGGAGCGGCAGTTTCCGTCCTCACAGCTAGTCCGTTGACAAAGAACTTGATCAACAGGGCTATAATACAGTCTGGTACTGGTCTTGCCCATTGGGCCAACCAGAAAAATCCCATAGAATCTGCAAGAAGTCTCGCGAAGGCTCTTGGTTGCGAGTCAAATGACCCGGAAGAGATTTTGGACTTTTTAAACGCTACTTCGGCCAGAGACATAGTCGAGGCTCATGAGAAGATAAACCCAATGGAATCATTCCCTGATGTGCTGAACTCTTTTGGAGTAGTCGTTGAAAAGGAGTTCCCAGGAGTCGAAGCGGTTATCACAGAATCTTTCATAGACCTGCTAACATCTGGAAGAGTTGCAGATACTCCAATCATGATTGGATCAACCTCCCTAGAGTTCGCAATCGAAAGAAAAACAGATGACTTGCAAGTTTTCATCCCAGAAGAATTAAACATTGAGAGGAACTCCGAAGAATCTTTAGCTATTGCTGAACAGATCAAAAAGTTATACTTTAAGGGCAGTCACACGGGAGTTGAAAGTCTTCAAGAGTATTTCGAACTACTATCAGACCGTTTAATCAACGTAGATACTCACAGATATGTCCAATACCTGGTCAATGTCTCCAAGAAACCTATATATTACTACAAATTTGACTACGTTGGGGAGTTAAACGTGTCAAGCAAAGTACTGAACACGTTTGGTCTGAAGAAAGCTATGCATATGGATGATTTGGGGTATCTGTTCAAGAATGATTTGCAGAAGGATGTTGAGCCGACGACCTTGGATGTTAAGATGAGGGAGAGGATGTTAAGGCTGTGGACTAACTTTGCTAAGAGCGGGTGAGTTGAACTTTTAATACTTAGCAATAATTTGATTTCAGACAATACCAATAAATGCCACTACTTTTATTACATGTTCTTCCTTATAACTAAAGGCTTTAGGCTAAGCTATGGCAAAAAGCCAGGCTCCTGGCTCAGCCCACATTAAAAAGTAAAGCATAGCAGACACCTTTTATACCATTGAATAATAAGCCTTATTTTGATCGTCTTATGCGTCATATTAATAATAATGGGCCTTAATAATTATGCTGAAGACGAGCCACCCAGGATTTAATAGCCTAAAGCTTTATGCTCTCAGTCGTAGACTCTTTTTAACACCTATTTCGCTTTTTAGTTTATTCAAGTAACAAATAATTCTCAACCAATTCTTTTCTAAATTTCAGAAACCCGACACCGGACGAGAACCACTACCTAACCGTAACCTGGTTGCCAGTAACCAAGGACAACCTCTACTACCTGAATCTGGGCCCAGAACTGTCCATAGGAACCAACCCGGACAAGGAAAAGATGGAATTCTGGGACGACCTGTACAGCAAATACTACCGTAGCTGGGAACACCCAAGGACTAATATTGTAGAAACTACAATCAAAAACACTGAACCAAAAATTGTAGAGACTTTTACTGAAAGCGTCAGCGTTTTCTCTCACTCCAGCGAAGTAATCGAATCCCACCACACCTTCATCTCCGAATCAAGTGAAATAATCACGGAAAACAACGAAGTAATTTCGGAATCCCACGAAGTCATTATGGGAAACAACGAAGTCAAACCGCAGAATCACGAAGTCATCACGGAAAATAACGTAGTCATCATGGAGACAAACGATATCGTCCCGGAGAACAACGAAGTCATCCCGGAGAGGCACGAAGTCGATAACGTAGTTGAAATTAATGAATTACCAGAGCCGGCGAAAATTGAGGAGTTGGTCCCGGTGAAAGCTTTGAACGGTGAACGGAAGCCAGTTTCGCCAGTCGCGCCTCACGCTCGGCCATCAAATGAAATAAAGATGGTGTCCCGTTCAAATGGGGCCCCGAAAGACGTTATAAGGGCGAATGACCCACCAGAGGACGATCTTCCTAAAAACATTGGCGTTAATAAGTTTGTGAATTTCTTCGAGTCGCTCGGAGGTAAGAAGTAAGTTAGTCATGATTATTATGGACTACGGATACGAGACCAGAAGGTATATTCTGTAAAAAATCTCACTATGAACATTTAGGTGAAGTGAGCTATCAATAGTGTCAATCAATCCCTAGCATCAGGTTGGATGACAACTTAGTTCAAACTCACTGCACCCAAATTTTCACCGTGACATTTTTACAGAATTGACCAGTAGTTCGCCTGTCAGTTCAATAAGTCACGAAGACACCTCACTGACTTACCCACTAAACTAAATGTGGAGCTGTTCCACGAACGATGAGACACTTAATATCATGTCCTACCTATGTGTCCTGTCAGCTGCACGTTGCAACTGATGGACGCTAGTGATGGCGCCAAACACGTTGCCGAATTCTGGGCCGCGTCCAATTTGATTGCCATCGAAACGGAACCACTGAGCCATCAAGACATGACTATAATAAGCTGGACTCTCATTTTATTGAAACTACATTTATGAGTGAAGACACACTGCTCCGTTGCGACGTCGCAGCGCAAGATTTTGATTCGACAACGCAACGGAGAAGTGTGGCATGATTTAATATTTATATGTAAAATGACGCGCTGCGACGACGCAACGGAGCAGTGTGGCTTCACTCTTAGGCCGGCCATAAATGGACAGCTTGAAGCAGCCAGTACCGACTGCTTCAAGCTGCGACTGCATAGCAACCTAGTCTTCTACGTACACACACACACGGAACCGCTCGAGCAGTCGCGACTGTTTCGAGCGGTCGGCAGCGCGGTGAAATTTCATCGTGCGGTAAAGCAGTCGCCAGGCATACACTGACTGCTCGAGCTGTCGACTGCTCTCGCGCAGTCACCTCCGCCCGCGGTCTTCATTCCACGACGCGTGTGTTAAGGCCGGCAATAAAAACCGCAGAGCAGTCCGTGTATGGCCAGCCTTACGCTAGGCCACCTCAAGGTCAAACTTACCACCGACGCGACGTGCAGCAACGTACACTGCTACAAGGATCGGCTTTTGGCGCTCGAATGATTTTGACAGGGCGGCGTTGTTGGTAAACATTGACAAAACAAAATGGCGCCGTTAGTTCTGATTTCGGCTACGCGAGGCCAGTGTAAGTTTAGTGGCTGAACTGACTCGCAAACTGATCTTGTGTCCGGAGGTCAAAATGCTTTGATTTTTTTTTCAATTTTGGAGTGGATGAGAAAATCGTTGAGTTATATTAGTTAAGGTATTATGAGAAGATGGTTCTTTGAATATGATGTGACCAGGCCTCAATTTGCAAAATACGTTTTTTTTTTTTTTGTGAAAAGACACTTCAACATAGTTACATTTTTTTTACATTAAACATTACTGGCGAAATGTGGGTGTACTATAGGTAAGTACACATCTGCCTAACCCTTTGGAATATAAGGCGTTATGTTATTTACATTCCATTTTAAAAACGATGATTTTACAACTAGTAATAGAAGCTTACAAAAGTCTGTATTTCTTTTTATCTTCTATCTATACTTATGCAAATAAAACAAAGTCGGGTTATTTACACCATTTCTAACTCAAGAACGGCTGAACCGAATAGCAGAATAACTATTAAAACATGGGACAAAATTAACAAAAAAAAAGTCTGGAGGCGGTACGAAGTTCGGTCAGCTAGTTGCAAATATAGCCAGTATTAGATGTTCAGAAAAGTGTATGTTTCTTAATTACAAAAATTATTTCCATAGAAAATATTACAATCTGCATTTTTGAAGACTGATATCGCTAGTATTTTTTTTAAAGACTTGAAAATGAAAATATTTTGACAACTTGAGGCCAAGGCCACATTCAAGGCCCCGAACAAAATCATTCACTCCAAAACTAAAAATCAAAACTTAGTCTGTAGATATTAGTCACTAAACTAGTTACTAATTTTACAATATTTATTTACATTCCATCTTTAATTTTAAGAATATTTCAGTAAACATTCAATTTGTATATGAAAATCAGTTTTTTTTAATTCATCGATTCATGTTTAAAATTGTTTCATACTTACCCCCTTACTAATAAACGTTGTATAGCGTCTGTATAGTTACACAACGCTTTGTCTTCTTCTTTCGAAAGTCAAATTACTGACGACTGAAAGAGAGAAGTCGGTGTATTCATCTGATATAATACGTTTATTAGTAAGGGGGTTACAGTATTGTATAGCATTTGTATTTTTATCTTTATGATGATCCTTTTCGGTGTAGGCAGAATTATCCATTTAGCTTTTCAATTAGAATCAGCCTATCTTAGTCCATTTCTGGACATATCGCACTGTCGGTGCAACAAAGTCACAAATAGCCAAAACAAAAAAATTGAGGTAAGTATGCCAAATTGTCTCTGAACCATGCCTATACTTGGGGCAACAAAAACATCCGCGAGTGTCTCAAAATTCTACTAGATGGCGCAGGTGCGAAATGCGAAAAAATGAGGAAATAAATGTGAAAAAAATAATTAAGTCCTCTCCTATAAAATTAAAAAAAGCGGCCAAGTGCGAGTCGGACTCGCCCATGAAGGGTTCCGTAGCAGCAAGTAACATAATATAAAAGTTCTTGTAGTTCGTTGTAACTTTGTGAAAGGTAAATTGCGGTTTTCGATTTATGACGTATTAAAAAAAAACTACTTACTAGATCTCGTTTAAACCAATTTTCGGTGGAAGTTTACATGGTAATGTACATTATATATATTTTTTTAATTTTATCATTCTCTTATTTTAGAAGTTAGAGGGGGGGGGGGGACACATTTTACCACTTTGGAAGTGTCTCTCGCGCAAACTATTCAGTTCAGAAAAAAATGATATTAGAAACCTCAATATCATTTTTGAAGACCTATCCATAGATACCCCACACGTACAGGTTTGATGAAAAAAAGTATGTAAGTATGGGGAACCCCAAAATTTATTGTTTTTTTTTTTCTATTTTTGTGTGAAAATCTTACTGCGGTTCACAGAATACATCTACTTACCAAGTTTCAACAGTATAGTTCTTATAGTTTCGGAAAAAAGTGGCTGTGACATACGGACGGACGGACAGACAGACATGACGAATCCATAAGGGTTCCGTTTTTTGTCATTTGGCTACGGAACCCTAAAAATGAGCTGTTGTGACTTTGTTGCACCGAAGGTGCGATATGGTCAAGCACTTAAAACATGTATTTAATCACAATCCTACACTCAAAGGATCTAAAAGTCTACTCTCAACTTATAACCCAAAGGCTTCTAGCACTTTAACAGTCATTATGGCTAGTCAGAAGCTCGAAAGTCTGACAACCAGTCTTACCAAGAGATATCGTTTTACCCAGTAACTGGGTTGTGGAGGTCAGATAGGCAGTCGCTCCATGTAAAATACTGGTATTCAGCTGCATCTGGTAAGACTGGAATCTGATCCTGACATAGTTAGGAAAAGGCTAGGCAGATGATGATCGAAGGAACATGGGCTCGAGATTAAACGGTTTGTAAAATGAGAGTTTGACTATCAAAGATCCTCGTTAAAATCGAATATCATTGTCTTCCTTGATGGTTGTATAATATCTTGTATTTATCATTCATTGTATTGTTGATATTCCCAAAAATATTCTAATTTTACTAATGGCTTTTCGAAATGTATGCCATAATAATTTATTTAAAAAGAAAAAATTGCTGTTTCTTTTCGCATCTTGTTATTTATATTTTCAAGGATATCGGAGGCTTAATTTTCGAACTATAGGGCTTAGGCAGACGATTTAATATTTTCCCGTTTTTGTTAGATTTTTTGGTTCAATGCCTAGGTCGGGGCAGAGTGATAATGGACCACAGATATAGATATACCTAGATAACGCAAGAGCACCTACTTCACGTGCCAAAAATCGCACCAGTTTACGATCGAAAATCATAAGCCGCCACTTTCGCGCTCAGTCCTGCGTACTGCTGGCTGGGTGAGCGTGAGCGAGAGCTTGTGACGTCATAGTAGGTAGTCAAAAAGTGGCACGCTTAGTTTTCATACAGTTCGTGATACTTGCGTTATCTAGGTATATCTATATCTGTGTAATGGACCATGAGGAATTCCTCAGTAGCAGCCAAGCTTCTGAATTTTTATGCTTGCCCCTTATTGCATTGGCATAACTTTCGACTACTCCATCCATACTGATGTGATCTTTTGTTATACCTGCAAGTATAAAAGCTTACAAAATATCTATTAAACATTAAATTGTGTGCTTTAGTCCTTCAATTATTGCGGTTTTGTACTTAGGTATGTGAAATTATTTCTAAAATTAATTGTTATACCTACCTATTTACTAATCAAATTTTTTATTAGTCAATTTTTTAGTCATTATTATGTTCGGTTTGGTAATTAAGCCGATGATGTCTTTCAGTTTTCGAAAATTTTCCAAATTGGCCTGAATTTCCAGATTTAGGCCTGCTAGGCCACACCTAAACTCACCAGGCCCGGGAATTATATTTATCTAATAAATAATTATTTGTTTCCAAATTGTATTCTATATCTATAGTGTAGATATTATGTGCCAATATAATTGTTAGTCTTTATCATTTCCATTTTAATTATAATGAATAGATTAGAATTATATTTTTGTATAATTATTATGCGTAAATAAAATATGTTATATAATTATTCATGGTTTTATTTTTACTTCTTTTTTTTAAATAATATGACGCCTGTATTCACTTACGTTACTAAGATTAAATAAAAATAAAACATCACAATTTTAGTTTTAAAGTTTTATTATTAAAAAATCCAGTCCTTTCGACCACAACAATTTTGTTAATAAATTAGCAATACTAAGGATTATTACAAAAATAACATGATAAAGGTAACTTGTAATAAAAATAATGGAATCATGATTTCTCATTCTATACTTAAAAAAAAAATCTGCTTAGCATGAGGTAAGTACTGGGTTCGATTCCCAAGTCGGGCAAAGTGGCGTCGAGTCAGAAGCGGAACCCACATCAAGCTACCCGAAACTGTCAAATTTTCCCAATCAACTTTGAACCTTATGCTGTAGCGATAAAGTTGAAAATCTATTAAAGAAAGACAGATTTTAGTAGCTTGATGTGCTGGCGTCTGTACGTTATAAAAAACGGATATGATGACCATTCGTCACATTGGCCATTTCGTCGCTATTCTTAATAGGTCACATTCACTAATACGTCACCTTGTGCATCTGGTCAGTTTGTTAACTCGTTTCATGCTGTATTTCGACTCATTCCCAACTCGTCCGACAACGTACAGTCAGCGTTAAAAATGTCGGGATGAACAGACTGTTCACAATGATCTCAACACCTAAAAAGTTAAACTTTATTTTGTTTGGATACTGTGTTCATTCTAAAACATTCCTTGTGTCATTGGGTTAGTGTTCATAACTTTTAAGTTGAGAATCATAATTTTTAAGTTGAGTTTTTTTTTCTTTATTGTGTTTCTAGTAAAAATTCAAACAAGATTGTGCGAGTACTACCTAATTTATAATAAAATTTTGTTTTACTGAAAATGTTTGTTTTTGTGCTTAATTGTACATATCCATCGGACGAGTTGGGAATGAGTCGAAATACAGCATGAAACGAGTTAAGAAACTGACCAGATGCACAAGGTGACGTATTAGTGGATGTGACCTATTAAGGATAGCGACGAAATGGCCAATGTGACGAATGGTCATCATATCCTAAAAAACATTCTTGATCGAAGAATTTCTACGTATTTTTATGAAAGTACTAAAGTAAACATATTGTTCTTTGTTTGTTTGACCTATTGACCGCCCCAGTTGGATAATACGACAATGTTTTCGTGCCCGTGCCCATGCCGCATGCCGCCTCAAAAGACGAACCTATGTTCATTTTAGGTTAGGTTTAAAGAAAGTATTCTCAATGAAAACATAACATGTCATTTACTTGAGAACAATACTAATCATAATTAAAATTTACAAAAAGTTCGACATCACTAGTTACAGACTAATCAACATATCCGAAACCCGACCCACCCAACGCATTTGTTTCTGCAGAAGTCTAACATACTAGCTGCGCTGAGTTTTAAATGCGTTGAATGAGTGTACAGACGCCAGCACATCAAGCCACCCGAAACTGTCAAATTTTCCCAATCAACTTTGAACCTTTTTCGCGCACTAGATTTTTAACGCTGTGTCCTGCGTGAGCGACGAATACGACGCGACGCGACGCTGTGAACCCGACGAACGCGATCAACTCAACGGCATACCCTGCATGCGGCCTATATGACAGTCAGCGGCGAGACGCGACGTAACGCGCACTTGTTTTGAGGGCGACCAGACGCGACACCACGACCTACATACGAACTTTCGAGCAAAATTGTACTGTACTTCTCCATGATTCGAGAAGTAATGACCAAAATCACGTAGGACATTTGTCGCGTGTAGCATCGTGTCGCATTACGTCGCGTCGTGTTGCATTCGTCGCTCACGCAGGACACCGTGTTACGCACAGCTCAGCGCCGAAAGTTGAAAATTGTACAGTGTGTTTCTTTGTCGCGGTGGGATGCGCACTGTTGGATTCTCAATGCTCGGTTCAACACCGAGAGCTCAAAATCCAGTGCGCGATAAAATCCCGCCGCGATGTTTGTATGTCAATTCGAACGTGGACTGAAGGCGGAAACAGACTTATAACACACCACGTTACGCGAAATCAATGAAGCTTACTCATTGGCCATATTTTTCATCTCGTTGAGCTATTTTCGTCATTTGGCCAATAAGTAAGTGTGGGATAGCGTCGGGTGTTACAAGTGTGCTGCGGCCTCAAGGCCTTCTTGCACCACAAATCACTAAACACGTTTGGCGCTAAACGAGTTTAAAAAAACACCAAGTTCTATTTAATATCAATCGATTGAAGATGAAAGAGACACAAATGATGAAATGATGTTTTAAATATGTTTAGCATTAAACGTATTTTCTAATTTTTGGTGTATCTAAGTGGCCACATGGCCTTATTTGCAAATTTTTAAAATGGCTTTCAAATTACTATGTAAATGATAGATGATTTTATTTTCGTAAGTAGGTTTGCACAAACACTTTAACATATCAATCTTATTTTAAGAACTAGATGAGGTCGGCGGTCCCTATCTGACTACTCTGAGAAGAAAGGCCGAAACAAACTCAGAGGGCACAGTCTCTTTTAAAGTCCAGACATAATCTTGGTCAGATCATATGAAGACCATGTAGATCGATGTCTGAGACGGTCTTTTGAGGAAAGAACCACACAGGTTGAGAGGCCCTGTCCAGTCAGTGCACGCATTTGTCAGAAATGGTGCAGCTCAACTCAAAACTTAAGGTAAAAAGTTTAACATATTATTTTAAAATAAAACTTAATCTTCTTTCCTATATAAGTAACAAGAAAACATACTAGGCACCAGTAAATTATGCGTGATTATAAAACTACTAATTATTTGTACAGACGCCAGCGCATCAAGCTCTCCGAAACTGTCAAATTTTCCCAATCAACCTTGAACCTTTTGCAGTTATGCTGTAGCGATAAAGTTGAAAATCTATTGAAGAACTTTGACAGATTGTAGTAGCTTGATGTGGTGGCGTCTGTACTATCACAGATAAAAAATAATTAACCTTTAGACCGCTTGTGTCGCATTTATACGACATTTCCGTGCCCCTACCGCTCGTGTCGTATTTCTGCGACAGAGAACATGCATGATTTTCTCGTTCTATTTTCGTCCTATTAACTGCGTGGTACAACTAAAACCATTATTAAATAGAGATAAAAACTTTTTGACTATTTTTTAATCGATACAACGATTTCTTCACTTTATTTATTGTAGGTATTATTTTATCGATTTGTAGCCGCGCGCTAGGGGCACGGCAATTGATATTTAGCCAAGCGCTTAAAAGGTTAATACAATCGAGTAAGGCTAAGAACTCACGGAGCGATTTTCACCCGCGTCCGCCGCGGTTGCGGGCCCGCAGCTTCTGTAGAATGCAGATATATAATTATGTAAAAAATTAAAGCACAACTCACGACACGTTTTACGCCCGCGGTGTGCGCGGTTGTTTGCGGTTCCCGCTGCACCGGCGGGCAACTAGTAAAATCGCGCGGGCCGCGGTCACCCGCAGCCTCGGCGGGTGGCGCCCGCGCGCTCTGCGATCGGTTGGCGGGCGACCGCGGTGGCCGGCGGGGGGCGGGGGGGTACAGAAATCCATCGCCATTTTGCACCAGTGACTGGTGGCATCGTGACATATTTGTGTGTGGATCTCAACTGATCGTTTTCTGCCGGTCTTGCAACCGCCCGTCTTGCGGTCATCGCCCGCCATGTCTGCGGGCGATGATCGCAACCGCGACGGCTGCGTAACCGCGCAAATAACCGGTCTCGTGAGTTTAGAAATAAAACCGCAGTTCCACCACCGCGGCGGTCGCGGGCGAAAATCGCTCCGTGAGTTCTTAGCCTTAGGCCTCATTTACGGAGACGCGGGGCGTCTCGCGTAGTCGCGTCGCGTGTGGCGTGGCGTCTCGCGGCGCGTCGGACGTTTTTTCTGTTTACGGTGGGGCGGCGCGTGAAGCGGCACGCATCATCGCACGCGTAAACACAAACTTATAGCAATATACGACCATGTTCATAGAGAAGCGAGACGGGAAGCGTGGCGGTGCCCGCCGCGGCGCCCGCGGCGAAGCTTCGGACATAGCTTCATCGAGAATTGCCGCTGCGTGCGCCGCCGCGATAAACGCCGCGTGGGACGCGTCGGTGCCATCCGCGGGCTCGGCCGCAAAAAACGCCCTAATTCAAACAAACGCGTCTAAAATCGCTTCTCCGTAAACGCACTCATACAACGCCATATATTTGAATTCAGTGCGGGCCGCGCCGCTCAACGCAACGCGCGACGCCCCGCGTCTCCGTAAATGAGGCCTTAGGCTGACAGGCGCGAGCACACGCGTTAGAAAATAACCTTGCCTACCTACAGGGCAGGGACATCGATGCACAATGTACAGACGCCAGCACATGAAGCTACCCCAATCTGTCAAATTTCTTTCATAGATTTTCAACTTTACTACAAAGTAATAAGGTTCATATTCAATTGGGAAAATTTGACAGATTGGGGTAGCTTGATGTGCTGGCGTCTGTACCTAACCATGAATTCAGCACATGATTCTAGACGTAGATTTATTATTTCGGTTGTCAAGAAAAATCCGCTTTTTTATAGAAAAGTGCAATACCTACGCGTTCGAAAGTATGGCAGCATTTTTTTTCTTTTTAAGGTGAATGGCTAGTTGTAGCCCGCGAAATTCAAATTTTCTTACGTTTTTTGCAATTTGCAGATCAGTGTCAGGTTGTGTTTTGATCCAATATGATTCGTGACTATAATAGACATGTATTTACAGAATTATAGTCATTAGAATCATTAATATATCTCTTTAAGTTAGATTTCTACCACTAACACTTTTCCATACGAGATTTGTTCTTAACGGTAGAAATCTAACTTAGAAAGATGTATTAATGATTCTAATTATTATAATTCTGTAAATACATACCGGTTATAGTCGCGAATCATATTTTGATCAAGATACAACCTGACACTGACCTGAAAATTGCAAAAAACGTAAGAAAAATTGAATTTCGCGGGCTACAACTACCCATTCACCTTAATAACCGACGAAATTTTCAACGCAGGGTGTTCAGAGTAGTAGTTTGCGCGTCGATGTACAGACGCCAGCACATCAAGCTAATATAATCTGTCAAATTTCTTTAATAGATTTTCAACTTTACCGCTAAAGCGTAAGGGTTCAAAGTTGATTGGAGAAATTTTGACAGTTTCGGGTAGCTTGATGATGTGCTGGCGTCTGTACCTGCCACCCTGTTTAGTCTGTTCCAAAAGTAAGTATAAGCATAATCAGCCTTGAACGTTCCCACTGCTGGGACACAGGCCTTCTCTCTGTGAGATGGAGTGGGCCGTAATCTACCATGCGGGCCCAGTTGGCAGACATCAAATGTCTTCGATTTTTTGGTTCTAGGACATGTCGGTTTTCTCACGATAATTTCCTTCACCATTTTGTGAGTAGCAAATTATTCAAATTATTCCCAGTGGTCACGGCCGCGACTTACGAGTTGTAGGTTGTAGGTTCGACCCCAGTCAGGCGCTTTACTTTGTGTAAATTATATCATCACCACTGCTCTCAAAACGGTGAAGGAAAACATCGTGAGGAAACCGGCATGTCCTAGAACCAAAAATTCGAAGACATGTGACATCTACGAACCCGCACTGGACCCGCGTGCCACTCCCTCTCACAGAGAGGAGGCCTGTGTCCCAGCAGTGGGAACATTATAGGCTTATTATTAAGTTATTTGATGAAAACGTAAACAAATGGATCAGAAAACGTACGTACACCTACACATCAAGTTATTCATAGATAACCTGGGGGGTAATTGCGTAACACACACTAAAAGTGGCAATGGCTACCTTTGGGGTTGCCAAATAAGTATCCAGTCGCTACTGACTCTCAGTCCTGGCGACCAGTTTGCCATTGAGTACGGAGGCGTAACTTACTTGTATACAAAATACTGGGGACTTGTCTACGCATACGCATTTGCCAGAGTATCCAGTCTCCACGTAGGAGACAGTCGGTCATGGCTACGCTTCCAAATTGGCGACGACGTCGCCGGACTGTATCCAAGTGAGATAACCATGTCATACATTTTAAAAGAGTAACGGTGGAGTTTCTTGCCCGTTCTTCTCCATACGAAAACTACCTTTTGGAATGGGCGACTAGAATCAATTCTATTTTAAGATAATTTTTGACGTTCAAAAGTGCCTTTTATGTGCCTATTTGAAATAAATGCTTTGACTTTGACATTTCAATACCCGTTACCCGTTATATTCCGTATTTTGTTATTTAATTTTTATTTATTATTTTAATTTTGCTTGACTTTGTATACTTAGATGTTATTTAATATTTTTATGTTGTGTTAAATGTGTGTACTTGTGATTTAATGGATATTTTTTTTGTGTGACTAAATAAATTGAATTGAAGTTTGCATAAGTAGTCGTTGATGTCGCCATGTTATCCCAGTGTTAGCGCTCTTATTTACGTTGTTGAGAAGACATTTTTTTTAACATATGAAGCAATTGTTTAATTTCATCAGATTATTTTGTAACATATATCAATTATTGCGAATCGTTGAATTTGCGTCGGATTCGCGAATGGTTGCGTTGAGCAGAGATTTGAAAATCCACCAGTGCGAGATGAAAAAAACGTGGCGGTAAAAAAGCGCCCGTGCGTTAATCTACCGGTTTCCGAAAATACCTATATCTCAAGCCCTGATTTTAAACAAATTTATGGAACCAACTTATCATTACTTACACACAGGGTTTTATAATTTTATTTTAGTATTTAAGTAACTTATGCCTTTTGTTTCATTGCAGGTACCTTTACAAGTTTTTTTTAAGCATATATATTATTATCTCTATTATCATAATTAGATTTTGGTTTAGTTCACTAACATGACAACTCCAAAATGTAATTTCGTCTCTTTCTTACCGGTTAGAATAAGATTTTAGTTCATTTTAGTCAGAAACGGACTATATTTTGCTCTTTTTATTTGTTCTTTAAGGGGGAAGCGCCAGGGTAGCTCGCAAAATTCAAATTTTCCTACGTAAGTATTTCTTTAGTTATTTTAATCCAATTGAATGACTATAGGCGTTCGCTACGTTAAGCGTGCGCACGTGGCGGGTGCACGGAGCGGGCGCCACTGCGGTGTACAAACCCGTCGCACGCGTTCGCGCCATAGAGCGCTGCTCATTTATCTGTCAATATACACGCGAGGCGTGCATCCACCGCGTGCGCACGCTTAACGTAGCGAACGCCCTATTTCATGAAATATCAATCAATAGAGTTAAATATACAATGTACTTATTTTAGAGGGTTGTATTGATGATTCCCTAAGACGACCCACTGACCTATAGTTTAGTAAATACATACTTGTTAAGCTCGCAAAACATATTTTGGTCAACATAGGTACAACCTGACACTGAACTGCAAAAAACTTAAGAAAGGGAATTGAAGATTTTTATATTAAAGTTGGTCGCGTGACCTCATACCAAATAAAAAACCAAGACAGAGGGCTGTCAACTGTAAAGTGAGGCCGGTTTCGTAAACATGTGTGCACTTAGTGAGGTGTAGTTTGATTGTAAATGTGTGCGTGTGAGCGTGTATGCACAGAGCTGCGGTGTAGTTTTGGCATGCTTCACTGTACTGTTTGCAGCGCTATGTCTTGACTTTTTTATTTGGTCTGAGCGTGTGACATCCATATTTTTTGCACTTGCGTTTGAACGTTAATATCTGGGCACGGAAACGTGACACTTTACGGAGTTTGGTCTTATAATGATTTCTGTTCATGATGTCAGCTATCGGTTTAGGTATATAGGTTACATGCGTAGCCGCCATTTTGAAAAAAAAAAAATGCGGGCAGGGTAGGTTTGCCACGGATCTTCAAAACTCTTTGAATTTCGCGATCTATCTAGCGCATACCCATTAACGACAATAATTAACCTAAACACGTAATTTAATTTATAATTTAGATGTTTCTCCCGTAATACTTAGCCAGAAATTAAGTCTATCCAAATCAGGGTTCCTAACACATTCTATATGTTCGTCTATGATCAAGACATGTTTCCCGCTCTTCGTGTATGGTAACCATTCCGTTTTTTGGTCCTTCCAGGTTGGTTGTCTGAAAAAATAAATAAGGGAAAATAAGCACACTTTTCACAGTCAGGATTTTTAAGATTCACTGACTTGGTTATTTATTCTAGCCAGTCTAAAATGGGCATTGAAACATTAATCCAAGAAGGCAGCAGTAGTTATAAGCAGTTATTAGTAGTTATTTAGCAGTAGATCAATATTTTTTTTAGAAAGAGCAGCGGCGCGCAGCGGCCGTAAGAGCAAGTGACTTTCCTTCTTTTGACTAGTGGCTAGAAGGCTCATGCAGCCTCGTGGCGCCCCCTTTGCCTTCAAATGAGTATGGATAATGGCCGCTGCTCTTTCAGTGGGGATTGACCACAGATATAGATACACCTAGATAACGCAAGAGCAACTACTTCGCGTGCCAAAAATCGCACCAGCTTACGTTTGAAAATCGTAAGCCGCCATTTTCGCGCTCAGTCCTGCGTACTGCGGCTGGGTGAGCGTGAGCGAGAACGCGAGCTTGTGACGTCATAGTAGGTAGTCAAGTGGCACGCTTAGTTTTCATACAGTTCGTGATACTTGCGTTATCTAGGTCTATCTATATCTGTGGGATTGATCAAGTTCGTACCGTGTGCGTTACCTTAGCGGGATCACCTTAAGTTTCAAAATTGAAAATACAGTACGCAGTACCTAATCAACAAAACCGGTCAAGTGCGATTCGGACTCGCGCACCGAGGGCTCCGTAAAAATTTGTAAGTATGTAGTTTTAAATTTTTTTTTGTACCTAATGTATCTACAAATATACGGTTTTCGGATTTTTTCCTTTGCTAGTGCTACATGACATTGCTTCTTGCCAAAGGGGTTTGAAGATTTTTGTATGGAGGGTGGCCCTAACGTCGGCCGCCATTTTAATTTTTTTTCAGAATCGCGGTGCACAACGAAAGTTATATATTTAGATAGAGGACACTAATACAAACAAAAAATGTAATATAACATCCTACAGCGTCAGGTTTCGGAGTTATTCACCGAAATATAAGTCGAAAACTGAACCTTTAATTTCTTCAAAGTTCAGTTTTCGACTCATATTTCAAGGATTTTTTTCATCGACTTAAATCGATTATGACCTGAGTCAATACAACATTGTCGTTTCTGATCCTTAATTGACTTTTAAGAGCCAGAATCCACTCGAAGACACCAAAACAATCGAATTTATTTTGTCTGCATCTAGATCGATAATAACTTGCAAGGCAGGAATAAAATAGTTGGCTACTATTGTAATTGCATTGTAGGAAAACGAACACTTGGATGTTGCTCCCATGTGATGTGTATTATAATGGTAAATGACATGACATGGGCGCGACACCAAGAATATCCTATTCAGCCTCCCGCTGCCTTCTTGGATGATATTATTTATATCGAATATGATTAATTAATCTTATGTTTAATCCACTAGCTGGTGTATTCAATTATTGCATGTTTACCTACAAAACTACCATTTTAATTCAACACATTTATCTCATATTTTTATGTTCCAATTGTTTTAAAAGGTTTTTAATCAAAAAAATAAATGATTAGTATTATAATATTTGTTTTCGTTCTCTGTCTGATTGAGATTAACATTTGAAGTTACTACAAAATAAAAAAATACTTAAAATTCGTTACAACTATTGTTATTTTTATCTTTGAATATCTCAGAAACGTGACGCTTTATGATGTTATGTTATATCACGTTTTGTTTGTATAAGTGTCCCCTATCCAAATATATGCCAGTTATTGTGCACCGCGATTTTGAAAAAAAATCAAAATGGCGGCTGATGTTAGGGCAAAAACCTTCAAACCCCTTTCATGATTCTAGGTCAACGGGAAGTACCCTATAGGTTTGAACTTTTGATTGCGTAGTTTGATTTTTTCACTGCTTCAAGGGATTACAGCCCTGAGTATTTGATATTAATTTCAATTGGATAACCCAACGCATTCCTGAGAAACGGTCTTGTCTGGCGGACAGACAGACGGACAACGAAGTGATTTTGTAGGGGTTCCGTTTTTCCTTTTGAGGTACGGAACCCTAAAAATAAGTTTGCTTACTCACCCAGTTCTAGCAAAAGAGCACCAAGCCTCAGCCAGCATATTAATAATTTTCATATCAGTCGCGCATATTTTCTCATGTTTATTCTCCCTATAAAACTGGTACTGTATCATATCCCCGTGACTAGCCCCTCTCAGCCCCAAATTCTTCATAATCCTAGTATGCAAATTCCCATAATACTGGAATTTGTAGACGAACACACTTTGATTATGTTTAGACAACATTTCAGGTAGCAACATCAATGGGAATTGGAAAAACGTATCAGATACCATGTTGACATACTCCGGTTTGGTATTCTCCGCAACTCCCTGTCCGCGAAAATAGAACCTCATTATCTTCTCTTCGATATCACTTACTCTACTATCATCTCTCGAAATTTTAAGATACTGTGGAATGAAGTAATAGAAGTCGTCCTCAAATTCGATTTTTCCTTCGCCGTTCTTTTGCAAAAACAGGGCTCCTTCATGGGAATTCATGCCCGTCAAAATGGGTACGTGGGTGAATTGATTTTGAGCGAAATCGATTCGGGGGTACTCGCCAAAAAATTGTTCGACTCCAGGGAATTGCCTTTCGACGACTGGCAACATGAACGCTTGGATAACAGATGGCGGTCGGGCTATTTCTGCCATGCTAAAAGCGACTATAAGCTCTTGAATTGGTACTTCAAGAAAATACTCGTACAGCTCCCTTTCAGTAATCAAGTCGTCTCGGTCCAAATTCCTGGCTATCATCCTTGCTTTATCAATGGGGTCATCTTCAACCATATAAATATCTGCGATGGAATTCCCTGATTGCGCTATCACTTTATGAAACAGCCCAGTCGCCATGCTAGATGTCATATAGGACGCAACAGCGCCCGCGCCGGCGCTTTCACCAAAAACCGTTACATTATTGTGATCCCCATTGAAGTTTGCAATGTTCCTTCTGACCCATCGCAAAGCGAAAACCGTATCTTTTAAGCCCGCATTCCCGGGTACTTCCGGTATATTTAAGCACAAAAATCCTAATATATTTAAACGGTAGTTTATTGTGACTACAACAACGTCATGCCTTAAGTAATAATCAGGATTATAGTAGTCACCGTAACCAAAAATAAATCGTCCTCCGTGCACGAAAAATAAAACGGGTAACTTATCTACTGAGTCGCTTGGCAAACTTGGAGTGTACACGTTTAGGTAAAGGCAATCTTCTGAGCCCTCCATTCTAGATGATGTGTATGGGTTGAGCTGGCAACATTTGTTGCCTGGCTTGGTAGCGTCACGGACGCCATTCCAGCTATCTAGTTCTTGTGGGTCCTGAAAATGTATAAAAGTTTGCTTAACCGGTAACTTGCATTCCCATTGAGGGACCACATTTGAATTTTGAGCTTTTGAATGCGTCAGCCGTTAGTAAAAGTTCTCAAACAATCAGCCTCTAATTTGTAAAAGTAGCCACTCAAAAGTTAAAGGTGGTCCCAGTCGTGACTGACAGGCATCCTTATCTCAAAACCTACTTAAAATTTACAACTACTATAAATGACTACTCTTAGTAAAAGATTTGTAAAACTAATTTATTTGAAATATCAACCCTTCCTGTTCAAGGAATAAAAAGAACTAGCGTGCGGAAGGTGGTCCCTCAAGCGATCACCACAAGTTCACCTTGAGTGGAGACCACAATGAAATTTGAAATTTACATATGGGTCTAGCGTTAGTAAAAGTACTTGAACGGTTGTAAATTCAACCTCTAGTTTGTAAAAGAAGCCATTCAAAAGTTACAATCGATTAAAGGTGGTCCCTCAATTGAAACGTTTATCATAAGAAAAATCAATTTACGTAGGTAGCATTCGGAAGTTAAATAGACGAATGCTACAGTCTATCCTTTAGTAATTTTTTTTTACTAACGATTACTTTACTAAACGGTATAAAAAAATGTAAGTACCGTTTTATTTAATCAAATTCCTGGGAAGAAATACTAAGATAGAGGTGACCACACAGCAGGATTTTTCTAGTGACTGTTTGTTGAAACTAATTTTTAATAAAAATAAATTATACCCGTCCACTTGAGAACCTTTTGATTTTTATCGGTTAAAAAGTTTCTGATCATCTGGAAAGTACGTGGAAATCACACTAATATTATAAAGGCGAAAGTTTGTGAGTGTGTGTGTTTATATGTTTGTTACCTCTTCACGCCTAAACCACTGAACCGATTTTGATGAAATTTGGTATAGAGATAGTTTGAGTCCCGGAAAAGGACATAGGATAGTTTTCATCCCGATATTCCCACGGGATCGAAACTTATGCGGGTGAAACCGCGGGGCGCAGCTAGTACTTAATAAAACATTGGCTCAACTAGTAACTCAAGCCGCAAATAATTTATAAAATCCGGATAATTGCGAGTCGGACTCGTGTTCGATTGGAATTTGATTATTATTTGAAATAAAACGGTACATTTTTTTACTTGGTTCTTAAAAATAAAGGAATGTTTCCTTTGAGTAAAATTTGTTGTCTTCGGTATTTAGAGTACCTACTTTCCCTCCAGGTACGCCTTGAAAATTTCACCATGTATTTTTACGCAACTTTTTCAACTTTTTGCATCGCTATATCTCCGAAATGGTGATTCTTAGGAAAAAAGTGTAAAAACCATTTTTGTAGATAATTGCATGTTGAACAATTTTGTCTCACCTATTTTCACGATAAAACTTACCGTTTAGCTGAAAAATGCAAAAAACTGATTTTTGCAACATTTGACCTTGAATATTTTTTTTGCACACGTCGGATCGATGGGGACTTTTGAAAATTTATTTATAATGGTGTTCCCAACATTCATGCCAATTTTCAGCTTTGTGCGAATTAATGTAACCTTGAATGTCTATTTTGACTGGGCTACGGCGCCATTTTTATTATTCAAGAACTTTGCCGGATTATGTTCAAATAATAAAAATGACTTACGCTAAATCTTAATCTGCCGACTGGGGGCTTGGCATACGGTATGCCCTCAAAACTATAGTATTTCTTGCCGTAGAACGTCTGGCATTCTTTTCCACTTAGCGCTCCACATGATACTTGGGTTTGGCAAGGCATTTTGTTCTGGAAATAAAATAAATATAAAGTTAGTGACACATCAATATCTATAGCTATTTTAAATTCATGTCGGGGTGTAAGGGGGAGCGCACAACCACCAGACTCCTCAAACGTTAACCTCACATAGAAAGAAAATACGTTTATTTGCGGTAAACATGACGCAAAAAACAACATAAACACAAAAAAACAAGAAAAGGTTGGGGAAACATGCATCACATCCACGCAAAACGGCAATCGCTCAGCTTTATGCTGCGACCCTAAGCAAGACAGAGCCCCAGCGCTGGTTTTTACCTACACGCGGTGCACCCTGTTGCTTATCAACGAGGCTCTGACGACCGACAAATGGCAGGATATCCATTTAATATACCTCCCTTGCGGTGGTGGGTATACCACCAACAAAAGCATTCCCTCTTTCCACTTTTTCCGATCTACTGCGATTGTGGGCCAATCTTTTAAGAAGGAGTCCAGCTCATCCCGCCATCTCTTTCTGGGCCTATCGCGCAGTCGTTTCCTGCCATTGGGGATCCACTGAGTGGTAGCTTTTGCATATTGCTGCTCCGACATGCGACAGATATGGCCAGCCCAGTTCCACTTTAGTCCAGCAGCTGTGCGGCCCGCGTTCGCTATTTGTGTTTTGGAACGAAGTTCTTAATGCAATCTGTGAGTTTGACACCTAGTATACTTCGTTCCATAGTCCGTTGGCAGACTCCAAGTGCGGACTTTTGACGCCTTGTAAGACACCATGTTTGCGCTCCGTAGGTGAGGGTGGGAAGAATGCACATGCCCATGAGCTTTCGTTTTAGTGAAAGCGGGAGAAGTCCTTTCATGAGATGTTTCATGGACCAATCGTTCTTCCAGGCATTTTTTGTGCGGCGAGCGATTTCTTTGTCCTGTCTCGCCTGGAAGGGCACTATTTGGCCGAGGTAAATGTACTCATGGACATATTCAACCCGCAGACCCCCAGTTTCTACGGTACGTTCGGTGCTGTTCGTCATCAGCTTGGTTTTCGACATGTTCATCGTAAGTCCGACTTGAAGACTGGCGTGGCTCAGTTGTTCAATCATTTGGCCTAGCTCAGCAGCTGAGGAAGCTGAGGAAGCATGAATACAAAACTGTATCTCGAGTTGTATTGGACCTACAGAGTTAGGGCTCCGCTCAAATTTTTATAAGCACTATAAAAATGTGTTTGATGAATTTTCCGTAGGATATACCTTTTAGAAGTTATAAGTCTAAAACTGCAGGAAGTCCGAAATTTCGAGGTTCTTCGAGCACCATGCAATTTGCACAGGTCTTTCGAAGCTGTAAACTTGGTTTTTCACTATTGGTATCAATCCTAAAAATATCCCAAAAAATCAGTAGTACAATTTTTTGCGACGTATGATGTCTTAAATGACTGGCCTAATAATATAACTTTAAGTTTCAAACAAATTGACACATCAATATAAGAGAAGTAAGTAGATGAATCAGTGTCTATCTTTATTTTTCTATAAAATAAATCTCTTTACAATGAATATACAATATTTTTGACTAAAATCACATAAAATCAGTAAAAATTGTTTATGCTGCTTTTAAGACTCCTTCCTGGGTTAACATCAGTTTTGTCGGCTAAAATTTCCATTAAAGGACCATCGATTTGGAAGTTCATTTTTTTTTTGTAGATAGTACTCATAAATAGAAAGCTTTTAACAAAATTTCAAACCGCGGAGTATCACAGTTTACGAGATATAATTTTTTAAAGTTTCCATACAAATTGGAAAATAGCTCGCCATTTGCAAATTTTTAGGTTAGATAAATTGTCATGGTAGACGTCAAAATTGACATTTCACGTTCCGTTGACGGTAGAGGTGTATTTAATTCAACTTTATGTCATACTTTTTATTTAAATTTTATTTTATTTTCATATATTCACATATTATATTTGGTGTGTAATTAATGTGCACAATAATCGTGCTGTATTATGCAATTACATTCGACTTTTTTACACAAAAAATAATTAATTTTTGTTTAAACTGTGGAACAGAACGTAAAGCGACGCCAAAATTTCTTGTTTTTTATTCTCATTATATGAATATCCGAAAAATACCCAAAACCGAATCAGAGCACCCCACTTTCCACGTGGTCTTGTCTGCCCTACCCCTAGAGTGTATATAAAAAACCGGAGGCGCGGAGGGAGAGCAGCCCTCGCCCGCTGTGATGAAGCGCGGGAACCATGCGAGGTGAAGCGGCTGAGGCTGGTCGCCGAAGGCGACCAACAAGCCGAAGCTGCGGAGCCGAGCATGAGTGACCGTGCTTCGTCACGCAAGGGCGGAAGGGCTGCTCTTCCCGCAGCGCCGGAGATAAGGCGGAGTCAAACTAGGGGAAAAGGGAAGCTCTCCCCCAAGTTTGACTAAACTTCAACCATGGATATCTCCATAACCATGGGGTTCTGCGGGATGGGGATGGTATAGGGGGGTAGCCGGGCCTTCCCGTACCATAATTCGATGGACATTTATGGAATTTTTTATTCTAACCTCAAAACTTTAACCATGGATATCTCCATAACCATGGGGCTCCGCGGGTTGGGGGTGGTACAGGGGGCAGCCACCCTCCCCCCCTCCCCCTTCCCCCCCTCACCACCCCATAAATCAATGGTCCTCTAATGGAAATTTTAACCGTTTTGTCACTTTCAAACAACACCACTTTGCCTTTCTCTTAGTATAAACGCGTGGTTCTTCTCCGATCACTGTTTCACTCTGAACTCGCTTACATAAAGTGAGTGGGGGCATCCCCCCGCTTGTCCCCACCATCCTTCTCACTTCAGGAATCTAAGGATAGTACTTCTATTCTTCTCTGTACCTCTTGCCTTGACCGAGAGGCAAAAACAAAGACTGCCGTTCTTAATCCCATTCTTTACCTACGCAAGTAGTAATAAAATGTAACTAACTTTAAATAAATGAACCACCAGATAATTAAACTAAGCAGTTTTTAAAACTTACGCAGATAAAAAAAAAATTTAATAAAACGAAATTGTGACACTAGTTTCTACTGAAAATAAAATAAAATCACCAATACCGTAATCCCGGTATTGGATATTTCAATATCGGTATTGAAAAATGAAAAAAAATATCCGGGATCCCGTTATTAGCCAATACCGGAATACTTGTATTGGAAGCCCTAATTGTAACCAATCCGACTTTGTTTTATTTATATACATATATGTATATACACTCTTTTGCAAAAAAAACGGGCACTTTGGATTTTTTTCTCTACTTCAATGAAGAAGAATAAGAAAGAAGTTTTATTAATTTGACGATGTATTGGTATGTTATTTGAAGCATCCTGGCATGATTCTTCACGTTTCAAAGGAGACGTTCAATAAATGTATGGGGCTTGGTACTAAAATAATTGAAAATTTAAACAGCCTTCTGAGCTTTATGAGCTGAAAGAGGGTAATTATTTTGACGTCTTTGGGTATTTAATTTTTTTTTACAGCCCGCCGTTTTTTTTTAATCAAGTGTTGAAAAATAAAATGCTTGCATCACTAACTACAAACATTATTATATTTTAGTGTTAGCAGCCCTGTGAGAAATGACGTGACAATGACAATGTCAGTCAGCGCGGCTGTCATTGTCATTTCTCATCGTCAATTATCATAGAAATAAGTGGCTATGTACATACTTATACTTTATAATTAAGAACATTAATACATTTGTTGAAATATTTTTCTACATATGGACTTGTACCAGTGGTTATGGTTTTAGTGGTTAGTGGTTATTTTAACGTCATTCTGACATTTACAGATTTGACCTTTTTCGACACGTTTTGATATTGCATTGTCATGATAATCAATATTTTCTGTCTCAATTTCATGGAGCTGCAGCTAAAATTATAATAAAATCTCAAAGTATTTAATAGAAACAGAAACTTTAGCCACATTTAAAATAATTATATTCCATAGAAATGAATAAATAAAGGCTACGTGCGTTTCGTTGTACTGAAACATTTTTCACTTTTTTACAAAAACGGGCGCCTGAAAAAATCATATTTAACTATAATCGAGTAGCTTAATACATAAGCTTTCTAATAAGGTACATCACATTAGCGTTTAAAAATCTTCGGAATTTAGTACCACTTTTGACCTCTCCTTTAAATTTTGAAATTAACAAAAGAAAAATAATGATTATTGTGGATTATTGTAAAATTGCTTTACTACTGGCGCGAATTGCTGAAACGATGTTTTTACTCGTTACTAAAATTTTAAAACTTTTTGTATATTTTCTGCAAATTAAACAATTTAATCTTTCTTTTTACATTAAATACCACTTTTTGGTATGAGTGATAAAGCGATAAGAGCCGGTAAAATTATAGCCCTACTTGAAGAAGGTTGTTCGTAAACTTACGTGTCTCAGCGGCTAAATGTGAGTCGTTCAACTGTCCAGAGGACTTGGCAACGGTATCAAGAGACCGGCTCAGTCAAAAGAAGACCCGGTTTGGGAAGAAAACGATGCACAGAACCAAGAGATGACCGCTTTTTGGTGAGTCAGGCGTTGCAGAATCGTCAGGCGTCAAGTGTGGACCTGAAGAAGAGCCTTGAAGAAGTAAGAGGAGTAGAAGTTAGCTTGTGGACGGTCAAGAGGAGGCTTTTGGCTGCCAATATCAGGAGTTACCGCCCGACTCGGGGCCCTAAATTACTCCGTGAGCACCGTGTTGCTCGACTTCAGTTTGCTCGAAACTGTGCTTAATGGTCACTTGAGGACTGGAATAAAGTATTGTTTTCTGATGAAGCTAGAATCTCTTTGTGTGGAGAGAACCGACGCCGGCGAGTGCTGCGAAGACCACGGGAACGCTATGCGGAAGTGTGTTTCGAAGAAATCACTCCTTATGGCGGAGGCTCCGTTATTTTTTGGGCAGCAATTTATTTGACGGAGCGTACGGAGTTAATTTTCAGAAAAAATGGAACATTAAATGCATACCGGTACATAATGGAAGTCCTAATTCCATATGCACAACCCGCATTGACTGCACTTGGGGAAGATTCCATTTTTATGGACGACAATGCTCGCCCGCACCGTTCTGGCGACGTGGAAGCATACATGCAAGAAGTTGGGATCCGTCGTTTAGATTGGACAGCTCGAAGTCCTGACCTCAATCCAATTGAGCATGTCTGGGATGTTCTAAAAAGACGGGTTAGATCAGTGCAACCTGCTCCACAAAACATCAGGGAGCTAAAAAGAGTCATTGCAGAAGAGTGGGAACGTATTCCTCAAAACGTTATTAAAAACATCGTGGAAATCATGCCCAGAACGATTCAAGCTGTGATTTTGGCAAGAGGAGGTCACACTCTATTAGATTTTTACATTTGTAACTTTATTTAATTTAAAAAAGTAAAAAAATCTTCTTGTCTTTATTGCCGACAACTTCTTATTGTTTGGCCGTGTACACCGGTTTTAAAGAATTCATCGAAAATTTAAAAAAAAAAATTGCCAGAATTCACTTCACGTGTATTAATTTACACGATTATTAGTATACCTACAGATTACAGACTACGTCAAAAAATAAATTTCATTTAATTAACTCAAATCGACCTTAGAACGTAAATTTCCTTAGGTGCCCGTTTTTTTTGCAAAGTAGTGTAGATAATAAAATTGGTAAAATATATAAATAGAGGTCAATTCGCCATGTAAAATTATTTGCGTGTTGCTTCGTCAAAGTGAATTGACCCTAACAAGAGTTCAAATGAAGGATATAAATTATTATGTACATAAATTCGAATTAATATGCAAAGACCTTAGGGCGATAGACATTGTTTATTTATTTATTACCTAATTAAAATGCATACAGTCATTATTTAAATTTTTTAAATAAAACCACATTCTAGTCAACACATCTGCTATTTTTGAATGTATCTTATAATATTTACAATAATAACACTGAAGAGTTTTTTTTTTGAATGCGACAATCTTTGAAACTACCAGTCGGATTTAAAAAAAATATTTTTGCGTTTGATAGCCTAATTCATAAGGAAGGCTACAGGCCATTAAACACCACGCTAGGACTCATAGGAATCGAGCAAAAAAAATATGAAGCAGTGGCGTGAATTGGTGGAATTGAAGGAGGTGGCGGAACGGCTGAGGGAGAGAGCCACACGTCCCAGCCGCCGCGGGAGACACTCCGGGCGTCGGGAGCCGCATGACGACTCCCGGCCACTGTAGGCGCGGGCCTGCGGACGGAGAGTAATGGGTAGCTCACCGTCCGATCAGGACCAGGCCCGTGCCGGACGGCGCGTACGTGTTCCACGCGCGCCTCAAAGAGATGTCAGCAAAAAAGAAGAGGCCTGCCAGGGCCCAAGCCTGCCGGGGGTGCGGGATTGTCCGAAAGGGTTACCGCTACCCCGGAACACAAAGGGCTAAGGAAGAAACACGGATGGGTTTTAGTCAGTAAGAGTCTGACACTCCCTTCCGCTGCACCCAGAGCGGGAGAGGTCATTTGATGATTTTGATTGCGAGCAAAAAAAATATGAAGCAGTGGCGTGAATTGGTTTTCAGAATAGGTAGGCACTAGGCCGGGTCTAGTCTAGGCAAACGCGGTCACTAATCACAAAAAAAAGTGAGGTCAAAAGTGTGGTTATTCGAGTAGACATGCCTACTTAAGGGTGATAAATTGCGAAGGTCGAACGTCATGGTATTACGCGTGTGACGTACGTATTTTTAATTTTGTTGTATTAACTCGAACGTGGCGCGGGAAAGGAGTTCCTGGAAGGACTTGGGGGAGGCCTTTGCCCAGCAGTGGGACAGCATAGGCTAAACAAAAAAAAAAAAAACTTGAACAAGTAAAGACCAATGACACTGTGCGTAGTACTGCTGCGCGTTTTTGTATGAAGATTTAGTGAGTTTCTTAATTGTGGGGCACACACACTAAAATGTAATTGACAGGCTTATGTTGATATATCGAGGTAGGCACTGCTTAAATGCCTATATGCAATGCACGCCACTGATATGAAGAAGGAATGGTAAGCGAAAATGAAGAGTGGGCAGACGATGCAATGCAACAGGGTAAGAAACAAGAAGCACAGCAACAACATGTTAGTCAAGGGCAGAAGCTAGTATTTAATAATAATAATTTTTTTTTTGATTGCCTTATTCTATCTAGTAATATAGTATCCATTATACAGAATGATTTTTTTACCAGTTCCTAATTTTTACAGGGTTTTCTACCCATGAATATGAACAACTTTCACTATGGGACCAACTCTGAAATCACGAAAAAAAATCTGCTGTTTCATACATTTTGGTCAAGTAGGTATTGAACTTTGGTAGTTTACTACCAAAGTTCAATACCTACTTGACCAAAATGTTTCAGCAGATTTTTTTTTTATTTCAGTGTTGGTCCCATAGTGAAAGTTGTTCATATTCATGGGTCATCCTGTATAAATTTGGAACCGAAAAAAAAATATCTGGTATATTATAGATACAATATGTATATTCTAGTAATATAGTATCTATAATAGTATTTAGTAATTGCAAGCTTGACAACTGAGTCTCAGGTTTGATTCCCAGGTTAAAAAATGTGTTATTGGATTTTTCCATCAGCCTTCTTCTTAAATGGCAATAGGCTTGCCCATTATTACATGGAACATGAATGGTGAAAAGAGATTATACAACCACTGCCTAACCCATAATCCATTTAGAGAACACAGATTGTGTTAAACAATATTCCAGACAGACAATCATTTTTATTTATACCTGATGATTTTTTTTACCTGTTCCAAATTTTTACAGGGTGTTCTACCCATGAATATGAACAACTTTCACTATGGGACCAACTATGAAATCACGAAAAAAAGAAATCTGCTGTTTAATACAAAAGTCCAATACCTACATGACCAAAATAAAGGAAACAGCTGACTTTTTTTTGTGATTTCAAAGTTGGTCCCATAGTGAAAGTTGTTCATATTCATGGTTAGAACACCCTTTGCAAAGGGGTTTGAAGGTTTTGGCCCTAAAATCAGCCGCCATTTTGATTTTTTTTCAGAATCGCGGTGCACAACAAAAGTTATATATTTAGATAGAGGACACTTATACAAACAAAAAATGTAATTAACATAATATCCTAAAGCGTCAGGTTTCGGAGTTATTTACCGAAATATAAGTCGAAAACTACTAAGATTTTTTTGTTTTTTTTCCTTTCAGGTAAGCATATTGAACTATTGAGGTAATAGAAACGTTATGAAACCTTTATGGAGAAGAAACAAATAAAGAATAGACATTTTTTAATTTTTTTAAAATAAATAATTAAACACGGCAATTTATAGTTCGTTTTTTTTAGTCCCAGAGACTAATCTGACAAGTGTAATGTCAAACTTTTATAGTAAAAAAAACGAAAACATAAAAGACTAAAATGTCAGATTAGTCTCTGGGATTAAAAAAGGATCAATAAATTACCGTGTTTAATTATTTATTAAAAAATATCTATTCTTCATTTGTTTCTTCTCCATAAAGGTTTTATAACGTGTCTATTACCTCAATAGTTCAATATGGTTACCTGTAGGGGACAAAAACAAAAAAATCCTTGTTGTTTTCGACTTATATTTCGGTGAATAACTCCGAAACCTGACGCTTTAGGATATTATGTTACATAACATTTTTTGTTTGTATAAGTGTCTTCTATCTAAATATTTAACTTTTGTTGTGCACCGCGATTCTGAAAAAAAATCAAAATGGCGGCCGACCTTAGGGCCACCCTCCATACAAAAATCTTCAAACCCCTTTGGAACCGGTAAAATAAAATCATTCTGTATAGATTAAGGAAAGTAGCTTAGCAGTTGTGGAGTTTGCCCAGCAGTGGGATGGTGCAGGCTAACAGTAACAAGTGACCAGTAAGGAAAGTAAATATATTATTTACAATACAAGTATATAATAAAAAAAAGGAAGAGCTCATTGGGCATCAAAAAAAATTATTTCATAAAAAATATAATAATAAGATTTAATTAAAGCCTTCAATGTATAAAAGAAAAATTAATTTATGATAATATTATTATTTAAAAAATTTGCCTAAAAATGTCACGATTTTATACTTTTGTCCCAGGTCTTGGACATACATATAAATATTATTAAAGTATTTAAGTAACACTCCACTGAGGAATTATACTTTTAAATTAAATAATATTCAAATACTCAAATCCCCCCCCTCCCTTTTTGAAAGCTCAATCCAAGGTCCACTAATTATATATTGATGTGATCTAATTAACAGTGTAATTTATTAATTTTATCCTTATTGCACACAGTAATTACTCCAAGGCTACAAAAAGAAAAAGAGGTCACACTTATCGCACTAAACAGTCACTTATTGTTGTTGAAATGCGATAATTCTTTCCATAGTACACTTAAAAATGAGACTTACTTATTAATACTTTAAGTTTCCCCGAGACGATTTCGCTAAATTTTATATAGCAGACGAATTTTACTCCTTTTGTTTTACGGCTTTTGTACGAATTAGTGTAAAGAATTTAAATACATAACTTGTATATTTTTATGACTCGTTTTGATAATTTTTTATCTTTGATGATCACATCACAACAAATTAATCTAAACTAAATTGTGTGATTTGTGACACTTTGTTTGACAGATGAATGTATGACATTGACATGTTTTGATTACAGAGTCGCTGTCATAGTCAATAGGTGAAGTCCCGCAGGCACAGAGTACTTTTTGATAGCCCGCAGGTTTGGCTGGCTTTTCATATGTGCACAAAAACTGAAACCGACTGTCGCCAGGGCACTGACCTCTATCATACAAGAGTATAATACAGGTCAGTGCGCCAGGGTCAGCAAGAAGTGGATCGACTGGATCGGCAGCCAGTACAAGTCCGTCTCAATGGTTTGGCGGCTATGTCGTCACATTGGCCATTTCGTCGCTATCCCTAATAGGTCACTTTCATTACTATTAAGTAGCGAGCTATGTAGTCTCATCTCACTCAATCCAAGCCAAAATAGGACATTACGGGGGTCTTAGACGATCAATCTGTACTGGAATAAAACAAAATAATGAAAAAACATGGCCCTTAGCCTGCCCGGCTGCAATAAACGATATATACGAGAATGCACTTTTTACTTCAAAACAAAATAAGTAAATCATCACCTCACTAGCTTTTAGTAAGTGTAGGTACGGCACTGGCCCAAAATGTCATGGCCGCCTTCGCCATTGCGACATATGTATCGTGACAAGTCATGTCATTTGTGTCCATGATATATGAAAAATTCCAATGGCAGATTCTTTCTTCGGGTTCGATACTTCGTTATCGGTGAGTCTAAACGTTATTCTACCGAAAAAGACAATTTATTTGATATATAATAACCCTAAAACTGTGAGGTTTGAGACTGCCAGCACGCCACTTAGAATGCTGCATTTCACTATACAATCAAGTATTACCACTTTCTACCTTATATTTACGTGTTCTATATCAATTTGGGTTGACTAACATCCTTAAAACGGTGCAGTAAAGCACAATAAACATGAAACGCGTCTTACTGTGGGCTATACATTTTATAATTATGTATTTTCAAATTTCTACTTGTCATTTGTTTGTTTCCGCTCACAATTTCGAGAAAAGCACGTAATAGTCTAGATTAAACCCATAAACTACGCCTTTGCACGTCTGTCTATGTAAAGCGCGCCAAAACTTGTGCTCAGAACGTGTTTTAACATTATGAAATACTGTTTTCTTAGCTGTATATTTTTAGTGATTTCTGAGTCACACTTGTTTTGAAGAACGCAATGGTCTTTGTATATTGCATTTTATACATGTATTTACCTTCGGTTACATATCTACCTTTCCAGTTGCAATTCAACTTATAGTAAAAGAGCATTTCATTCTTCCAAAAAGTTTTTTTAATTGCCATATGTGTTTGTAGTTACAAACTTTGTGCTTGTATGTATTGCTCAGTAACAACATGATAAGACACCGTTTACTATGTATACAAGAGCGTGATAACTATCAAATTGACATTGTTAACACTAGTTGTTTTGTTTTGTACTTCAACATTTTAAGTTAATTAAGTTAGATACAAAATATCTTGTAATTATGGTGAGTAATTTATTACCAAACCAGCTTATCGCAGTCCACTGCTGGAAAACCTTCTCCTTATTCCTTTATTGAAAAGCTTCTCCTTATTAAGGCTGCAACATTATCATGTGTAAAATGTTCAGTTAAGATAATAAAACAAAAACACCTCATTTGCCTCCTGTTTAGAAGAATCCTGTTATAAAACTCAACTCCCACTGGAAATCACATCCAAAAATGCAGCAAATTTTTCTATCATCCTTAGATCAATCCCAAGAATTTCTGAAGAGACTTGTGGTTTCTCAAAAAAGGTCTTATTTAAATTAAACCATTTACAGGCACTTTTGTCAAAGACTTGGTCAATTAGTCAGAAAGTTGAAGCTAATTGCCCATTCCAAAATGTAGATCTCTATGGAGAAGAATGGGCAAGAAACTCCATGGTCACTTTTTTAAATCAAGATCAATCAATTTTGAATCAAGATAACAAAATCCTGGGTACATTATTCTATATGTGAGATATTATAAAAAAAAATTAAGTAACAATTAAAATAAGTCCACCTCTGTACATTTATGTGCTTGAAGTATCAAATAAATAAATAAATAAATTCAAAATATAAGATCTTTTTATGTATGCAGACAACATACACCTACCTAGACAATGTTGCTGCTGTTGGTTGCTGATAGAAGTACCAATTGTTTCCTTTATAAATTCAAACTATAAACTCTTGTTACCATTGACACTTTTATTGTGATTACCTAAAACAATTTAAAACCACAATATTAATATCAATGTTTAGCAAAGGATTGTTGTTTTTATTAATAAACTAGCTTCTGCCCGCGACTTTGTCCGTGTGTTTCACCCTTTCCCATTCACCCTCTTAGGGGTGGAATTCCGGAAAACCCTTAGGTAATAGGTAATACGGGCTGGTGTCCGCAACTCCACGTCAATGCGCGTATTTTGCGTACTCCGGAAAACCCTTTCTTAGTGGATACCTACTAGTCACAAAGAACACACTCTCCAAATTTCATGTCTCTAGGACCAGCGGTTTAGGCTGTGCGTTGATATATCAGTCAGTCAGTCAGGACTTTGAATTTTATATGTATAGATAGATTTTTTGGCAATACTAAATTAAAGGTTACTTTAGCTTACTCATAGCTATTATTTTCTTTCGTTCTTCGGATTTGTATTAAATAATCAATAACTCTCAAATTAGATTTTGATCTTAGCATAGTAAGAAAGAATGATGTGGATTTCTAAAAGAATAGCATTGAAGTATCTCTTGCTGTTAAAAGAATTATATCAGCATAATTTGAGAAGAACCATCATCACCTGCCTAGCCTTTTCCCAACTATGTTGGGATCGGCTTGCTATCTAACCGGATGCAGCTGAAGACCAGTATTTTTTATGGAGTGACTGCCAATCTGACCTCCACAACCCAGTTACTGGGTAATACGAAACCCCTTGGTAAGACTGGTTGTCAGACTTTGGCTTCTTACTACCCGTAACGACTTTTAAAGATCTACGCCGTAACCAAAGGCTTTACGTGCTTTCTGACACACGGAGGGGTCTCGATATGTAATGGATGGTCACCCATCCGTAAACTGTCTGCGGAAAGCGTAGCTTAACCTTCGATCGACACGTGGGGGCTGTTACCACTTAGCCACTCGAGTGCCATAGAGTATGTTTTATAATATATGAGTTCCAAACAGGTCGCGGCAGCAGCCAGTGAAAAATAAAATCACTGTACCTATGATAGATAATACGGCCTGGTGTCCGCAACTCCACGTCAATGCGCGTATTTTGCGTACGAGTGGGAAATTCGATTATTCGATCCACCCCAGCTCCTCAAGGAAGGCCAGCAACGCCAGCAACGCCTTGATGTTACTGACCGTCTCACGTAGGGTACCTGGGTTACCGAAGTACTTTGCCCTGTACGTGGCGACCACTGGGCAGTTTAGAAGTACATGTGCTGCTGTCTCATCGTCCTCCATGCAGGCCCTGCACAGCGGACTGTCTGTTACCCCTGTATCTACCTAGATAAAGTACAAGCAAATACAAATTCTGTAATGTATGATAGAAATGCAGTTTTTGTGATATCTGGGTCACTTTGACATTGTTATTCAAGTCTCAGGCTATGACAACACTGGCCCCATTTTGTTCATCTCTTTATTACAATGAAACATTACAGTTTGTGTACAGTTGGACAAGGTAAACTGCGTCCGCGGTTTGGTTTCCATAAATGTAAACAAAGTGTTTTTGGAAAATCAACTTCAATAGGTACCCACATAGAGTTCTGTTTGCACTACAATTTCAATCAGTTTTATGACTTTTTCAAGTGTACTAGTCGTTCTGAAATTAACTTAATCTACTCTCCAATACCTTCCTTCTATTTGGTCAAAACCTTGCTCCATTAGGTACGGCTCCACTCTGTCAAAACCTCTCTTTTTTTTGGTCAAACCTTACTCCAGCAACCATCGCGCGTCATTGTGTATCGCGTAAGAAACTTCGTTTCTGATGGGGATCCACCGACTGAACGTTTCTGATGGGGTCCCCCGACTGCTCGTTTCTTTTTGTAGTTATTGTTAAATTTCATTAAAAAGAATGAACCCCAAAAACAACCAACATAGTGCAATACCAGATGTGGGAAACACTTCTTACTGTCCGGTCCGTGTGCCCCTCCCAGAGATAAATCCTGCATCCACCCTTGGCCGTCAAATATGTCCCTATCGTAGAGTTTGGTCCGACGACAAAATAGCTCATGCTGTCGTAAAAATATGAATTTTTCAGCAAGGTAGCCAAGAGCCCTGAGTGCGCCACGTACAATTTGGTGTCGCCATTCGTGGAGGCTATCTTAATGCCCGAAAATAGCTGATGGTAAGGCGAAACGGGCGTTACGGATAGTCAGAAGCCCAAAGTCTGACAACCAGTCTTGCTGAGGCGTATCGTGTGACCCAGTAACTGGGTTGTGTTGTGGAGATCAGATAGGTTGTCGCTCCATGTCTTCTTCTTAGCGTGTCGATAGCAATCTAAATGTACTCGGCCCAGAATTCGGCTACTTGTTTGGCGCCATCACTAGCGTCCATTAGTTCCTGTAACGTTCAGCTGACAGGACACGCAGGGCACGATATTAACTGTCCCATCGTTTGTGGATCAGCACCACATTTACACTCCAAGGCGGTGTCGTCTATAAATCTCCACCTGAACAGGTTTTCCTTACTTCGGCCAACCTGCTCCATGTAAAATACTGGTATTCACCTGCATTTAGTTAAACTGGAAGCCGAACCCGTCAAAATTGGGAAAAGTTTAGGCAGATGACGATGACCTGCGAAAAACACTCACTAAAGTCCAAGATTTTATGCTATAAAAGGAAATAACTACGAAGTAAATTGTATAGGCTCCAGCACATCAACCTACCCGAAACTGTCAAATTTTCCCAATCAACTTTGAACCTTATACTTTAGCGATAAAGTTGAAAATCTATTAAAGAAATTTGACAGATTGTAGTAGCTTGATGGGTTTTCATAGTCTGTTTGTGCCATTATTTTCCTTATAAGAGAATTATTTCCTTCTACTAAAACTTAATCGATTAACTCAGCCTTTTCAAGTTTCACCGTTTTACTTCACATTTGATCATTGCACTTGATAATTAGTTGAGGACATGTGATAATTAGAATTGAACTGTTGTTCATCCATTTGACATAGATTTTACTATTTGTATTTGGTCAATAATAAAGACAAACTCTAAAAGGGTTAGTACAGACGCCAGCACATCAACTACCCGAAACTGTCAGATTTTCCCATTCAACTTTCAACCTTATGCTTTAGTGATAAAGTTGAAAATCTATTAAAGAAATTTGGCAGATTGTAGTAGGTTGATGTGCTGGCGTCTGTACAAAGGGCTTATCTAAGGCGGTTATCACACTGCACCTCTTTTGTTCCAGAACTTAAATGATGACGAAGGAGGTGGCGAGCCATCGGAGGATGAATACGATGCACTCAACGACGAGACTTTTGGTCAAGGTTGTAAGTATTGTATCTTTGTCATCGCTGGAGGCATTCAGGAGGCTTGTTCATTTGGGAAAACATACCATACCCATCCCGATCGGATCAGTAGTTTTTGAGAAAATCGCGGACATAATTATGTACAGACGCCAGCACATCAAGCTACCCGAAACTGTCAAATTTTCCCAATCAACTTTGAACCTTATGCTTTAGCGATAAAGTTGAAAATCTATTAAAGAAATTTGACAGATTGCAGTAGCTTGATGTGCTGGCGGCTGTACAAACATACATACATACGGGTCGAATACAGAGCCTTCTTTTTTTGAAGTCAATTAAAAATGACACCACGGAATTCTAAAACTTAAAGCATATATTTCAATGAAACCATTTACAGACACTTTTGAACAATTCAATCAATCGTCAAGAAGAATCAATTGTGAAGGAGTCTGATTAAAATGAAGTCTTAAGGCGAATGGGTAGTTGTAGCCCGCGAAATTCAATTTTTCTTACGTTTTTTGCAATTTTCAGGTCAGTGTCAGGTTGTATCTTGATCAAAATATGATTCGCGACAATAACAGGTACGTATTTACAGAATTATAATAATTAGAATCATTAATACATCTTTCTAAGTTAGATTTCTACCGTTAAGAACAAATCTCGTATGGAAAAGTGTTGGTGGTAGAAATCTAACTTAAACAGATGTATTAATGATTCTGATGATTATAATTCTGTGAATACGTACCTGTTATAGTCGCGAATCAAATTTTCATCAAGATACAACCTGACACTGACCTGAAAATTGCAAAAAACGTAAGAAAAATTGAATTTCGCGGGCTACAACTACCCATTCACCTTAAAATTCTTGCTTCAATTGATGTTGTTTTTAAATGATTATCAACTTTATGGTAGTCTAAAATAAGTCGGATTTCAGATTGACTAGTAAGATTGTAAATGTTATAAAAATGTTTGCAGTTGTAACGCAAACTGAACTTTATGTGTAGCCATTAAAAATGTTTTTCCAAAAACATGTTTGGAAACTAAATCACATGTTTTCGTCATAAATTGCCATAAAAAAGGTGAATGGGACATATACAACTAACACTTGCTACCATCACGCTTCAAATACTAATTTAGGATTAAGTTGGAGTCTGCTTAAAAATTATTGTCAGCCGTGTCCTAATACAAGCGATCAGCGCGTTCATTTTGTTCGGCGAACCCAAACGCGTCTTCTCGCCGACAGAGGGCGCCTACCTGTTTTCGCAATAAATGATCAAGCGGATTCATGCGACTATCGCTTGTATTAGGAAATGGCCGTAAACGTCACGCAATAATTATTAAATGTGTTTTTAAAACAATTTGTTAATTGTTGTTCAACGTGATTTGTTAATTATGTTGTTGGAATATAAGTTGACAAGAGATTAAATAACACATTTAAGTAGTATAGGCTTTTAAATGCCGGGGGTTACCCTTAGGCTTTTTTAATCGGGTTTACTCTGATTGCCATCAATACGCTACTACGATTATCGATTAGTACGTTTTTTTTTATTATCCGTTACTGTCCCACTGTCGGGCAAAGGCCTCCCTACTCTCCTTCCACCTCTCTCTGCCCCGAGCTGCCAAGGACCAACCTTTATTAAAGGAGTCCAGCTCATCCCGCCATCTCCGTATGGGCCTGCCACGATGTCGTTTGCCATTAAGCGGAGCCCACTGGGTCGTAAGTTTGACCCATTGTTCGTTTGACATGCGGCAGATGTGTCCAGCCCAATTCCATTTAAGCGTGGCAGCTTTCCGAGTGAGATCAGTTATTTTAGTGATGTAACGGATTGTTGTATTCTATCCCGGTCCAGAAGTTTAAGACCCAGAATACTCTGTTCCATAGCTCTCTGGCAAACCTCGAGAGTGGACCTCTGCTGAATTGTCGAATTAGTATGTTTAATCAACTCAGCCTATAGCAGTCCACTGCTGGACATAGGCCTCTCCCAGACTGCGCCACAGCACCCTGTTAGTACGCTACTCGATACATATAGCGGGTCATGACGTCCCGAGTTCGATTCACGGGATGTACCATACAAAAGCTAGTGGATTTTTTTTGCGAAGAAATTCTCTGAAGTAGGCCGCAGTTGGCACCTGAAACCAATTCTCGTAATTTAAAACGTTCAAAATCTAGTCGCAGTCTCATCTCGGCGACAAACAAAATGTCAAAATGTAGGGAAATTAGAAGTATTTTTTGACAGATTGAGACTGAGACGTTCTTAGAATTACGAGGATTGCCCCTCTGATCTCTAGGGCCGTGTTGGATTGCCGACCCATCGTACTATGAGAGTAAGGGAAGAGGAAGTGCACCTGTTTGCGAACTCTTGTGCACTATAATAGCTTCTGCGTACTTGGCTAGTCTCCGTTGAAATTGGCTACTGTGATCGAAATTCGGTCAGGAAGATATTATACACAATGGAGAGGCGCGAAATTTAAGCTTCGACAATTTCTACCTATTTAAAAAAACAGTCTTGTCTGTACACCATTTGAAATAACATTAGAAATTTAAACAAACCTTTTTACCGTCCTTTCAACCGATTTTGACTTCTATTCCGTAGGCATAAAGATGACAATAAAAGCAAAAACGAGGTTACAATACCAACTGTTTACTGCATCTGTCACTTTTCATCCCAGCAACACAATAGAAGTCAAAATCGGTTGAACGGACGGCAAAAAAGGTTTATTTAAACGTCTAATCATTTCAAATGGAGTATAGTTAGGATTGGATTAGTTAGGGTCACCACATCTAATGCAGCACGAGGTCCTGGGTTCGACTCCCAGGTCAGGCAAAATGTTACTGCGTTTGTCTATTATGAATTTCTCAGTAGCAGTCTGTAGTATGGATTTGTGCGCAGTTGATGGTAAAAGACTCGACCATGGGACTTAAACACAACTGCCGAAATCTGGGTGTACTTTAAGTACTACCACACCCCGGACACTCCATACAACCCTCGCAAAATAATTACCTACTACTACTACATTAAAAAATTACGTTTGTATACGTATGAATGTGTGCGTGAGGTACTTGTGTTTGCGAGCGCTCTTGTTAAAGAACGGGCGACGAACATGCTGAAGTGCGGGGTGAGGTGCGGTAACTGATGTTAGTGCGGGGAAGGGAGTGTCCTTTCTGTACGTAGTACTTTAAGTATTCTGTGGTACTACCGCGGACAAGACCGCCTGACCACCCCTACGTTCATTTTTGCTTGCACCCAAAAAAATAGAAGCGCTCTCTAGTAAGCGCGCCAAGGTCAAATATTTCGTCCATAAAATTCACAAAAGGAGTACACGTGATGCGTCACTAAGCTGCGCAGTGCAGGTTGCAACAAATTGCGTTATCGCTTTCCTAATACTTAGACGAAAACTTTAAAGGAGCGTGTCTTGGCGCCGCTGCAGGATTTAGGCGATAAAAATATTAAGTGATCAGGCGGAAAAAGCCGCGATTGTACACCTCTGACTTACCCTTTGGGGATTAAAGGCGTGACATTATGTTGTCTAACGGAGTTTATTCTTGCAGCTGACGAGTTCGACTGGGAGGTGGAACATGAGCAGCTCGCAGAACAGCTGGAGAGCAGCCGCAGACATAACAGCAGCGGCATCGACGACCTCGCTAACACGCAGCTCGGTGAGGAAATATTTAATCTATGAAACGCAAAAGTTTAGAGTTATCCCTTATTTTTCATCGCTGTCAAAATTGAAATGATCTTTATTTTCGTTGCAATAAGGGTTGGTTAGGCAGAAGTGTTGAGTACAGTCAGTTATAGCAATTAGCTGACCCACCTTTGCATAAATGGTTGAGATTTTTTAGAATACGAATCGATCAATCAATCAACTCAGCCTATCGCAGTCCACTGCTGGACATAGGCCTCTCCCAGACTGCGCCACAGCACCATGTCCTCCGCCTTCCGCATCCAGTCTACCCCAGCCACCTTCTTTAGGTCGTCCGTTCATCTAGCTGGGGAGCGTCCCACACTACGCTTGCCGGTAACTCTGGTAACGAATCGATAGAATTTTATAATTGTTTTATAATATTTTATTTACTTTGCTCAAATAAATAAAATATAAAAGAATCTCAACCATTTATGCAAAGGTGGATCACCTCATTGCAGAAACTGACTGTACTGAACACTTCTCCCTAACCCTTCGGGCAATATAAGGCGTAATGTTACATGTATGTTGTTTGACAGTAGATACTAACTTTTTCCTACGTTTGTTACAGAGGCATCACTCTCCCAGCTAGTACTGGACGAGACAGACGCGCCCCACTCCAGGGCTTTCGGCTCTAGTGTGTGGAGACACGACCCGATCTTCCCTAGCGCACCCACTGTGAGTATACATAAATAAATACCTATAATTTCTCCAGTTCTAGAGCCATAGCGCTTGACGGCGCTTCTCCCAGTCCACAGTGTTTGATTTCACTCAAAAAATTTCCCTATCGATGGTGAAGTGTCAATATCTAATAACTAACATCTTAGCGATTTTCACTTTATTGCATATTCGTAGGTAAAATATGAAATAGCTCATATTTGCAAAGACATAAAGGTCTTGAATCGACGTCGATGTTTCCTACTATTTGTTTAATATAAGTAACTTTTTTTATAAAAATATTAAAAACTATAGAAATGAAACGTTTTTTTCGCCTCCTGTAAATTCATGATTTTGTAGTTGTTAGATATTGATAGTACACCGTCGCTATGCTGTTTAGAGCATAAATAGATCAAGGAATGCATTTTAAACGCAAGAGTGGGACACCCACGTGTGTATTTCAAATACTTTTTATTTATAATAAAAAATAATTTATATTTCGTGAGTTTCATCTAGAAAAAAGATTAAATAAATCCTGTAAGCATATCCGATAAAGATATTTTTTATTGATTAATATATTTTGATAAGGTATCTCTAGGCGCATATTTTCCCGTTTTTATTTTTGGGGTATGACCTCTGGTTACCGTGTTATTAATTTTTATTCAATTTTACGTTCTTATTTTTTTTTCTCCTAAAAAACTCAAAAGTGCGACTTGTGACCGGCACTGAAAAATAGGTCTATCATTGATAAAAAAATTCACGTTGCACTATCGCGGAGTTTACGAGTTATCGAATTTCTAAATAGTGTTAGGGTTGTCATTCAACTCTTATTTTACAAAACTGTATATTATTCCATGATGATTAAGTCACACTAAAATGAATTCAAACTAGGCTGAGAATCAGCACGTTTCTAACGTCAAAATTACATAAGAAAGTCCCCCAAAACGTCCGCCCTTCACCACTTCCTAGTGCTTTCGCTGGGGAGAAGAAGTGGCGCAACAAACTCCCCGAATTTCTCAAGTAACAGCTCTGAGTCTGGATTTGTGCCCCGATGATGGCACTAGGCTCGCCCTCTATATCATGGGACTTCAACATAACTGGCGAAATGTGGATGTACAGACGCCAGCACATCAACCTACTACAATCTGTCAAATTTCTTTAATCGATTTTCAACTTTATCACTAAAGCATAAGGTTCAAAGTTGATTGGGAAAATGTGACAGTTTCGGGTAGGTTGATGTGCTGGCGTCTGTATGTCGTACTATAGGTACACCTATGCATTTCTTCATGGCTTACAGGCGTGATAGTATAATGTGTGATTTTTGATTTTGTTTAATTTTTTTTCTTCAGGTGAATAACACTTCTTTTCCCCCGCAGCCGGTACCAGGACTGAAGAATGTGTGCACAGTTGAGGAGTTGGAGCGGCAGCTGCGCCAGAAGCAGGTGCAGCAGCCGCCCTTCAACCAGAACTACTTCCAGGTCAGTTAATACTAATTGTGCATTTAACAACTTGACAAGTGCTAATCACTAAGGCCCTTTGTGCACATCAACCTACTACAATCTGTTAAATTTCTTTAATGAATTTTCAACTTTATTGCTAAAACTTAAGGTTCAAAATTGATTGGGAAAATTTGACAGTTTCGGGTAGGTTGATGTGCTGGCGTCTGTACAGTCACCAAAGGAGATAAGTAACCAGGGTCGTCGGATATAGTTGTAAGAAACCAATGGATGTTTTCGAATAAAATTTAATTTAATTAATAGAAAACGACGAAAAAAAAAAATAGGTGACGCGGTAGACCCAGAAAGAGATGGCGTGACGAATTAGACGCCTATATAAAGGATTGGCCTGATGTAGCAATAGACAGGAGAATATGGAAAGACGGAAGGGAGGCCTTTGCCCTGCACTGGGACATAACAGGCTCATAATAATAATAAATAATAGAAAACAAACAGAGGGACAATTCTCGTATATTTAAGAATGTTCACAGTCTGATCTCAGTCTTAATCTGTCAAAAATACCTCTAATTTCCCTACATTTTGATAAGTTTTTGATGTTTGTTTGTCGCCGAGACAAGACTGCGACTAGATTTTGAACGATTTAAATTACGAGAATTGGCCTTCTGTTCATTTATCAAATTAAATTTTAATTTTTTTAATTGTTGCTTTCGATTTTTTTTTCTGCGTCGATCTGTTTAGGTTTCAAGACAATCTGAGCCAATTTTAAATAGCTCAGATTGTTTCTGTGGATTGTGGCTATCGTTGAATCCAACGATGTATTATTATATAACTCATTTTGGCCCAAATGGCGCTTTAGCATTTTCTCCTTTCCAGTGACGATAAATGCTCATTTCTACCGACACAATAATAAACATGTCTACGAAATATCTTTATTAGTTACCGTTAGTCCAACAAAATCATATTTTATTTTCCAGCCAAGATTTCCCCCGGTAATACTTCAAAGGCCGCCGGGTCTTCAGGCGCCCGTACCACTTCCATTTGCGCCCCAACAGTCAATGTCCCACAGTATGGGCCAAATGAACCAACCACTCAGCAAACTCATGAATCAAATGGGACAAAACAACCAACTACTACAGAACCACGTCAATCCAATGGGACAAGGAACCCCGTACATGAACAACCAAATTGGGAACCAGTTCCCGAATAATCCTATTGGACCAGGGAGTAATATGATGAGTCAGATGACCCAAAACATGAGCGTTCATCAAATGGGTCAGAATGTCAACCAAATGGGACAGAATTTAAATATGACGCAAAGTATGGGGCAGTTGGGGCAGAGTATGAATCAAATGGGGCAAAATGTTAATCAGATGGGACAGAATATGAACCAGATGGGACAAAATGTGAATCAGATGAGTCAAAATATGCCTCAAATGGGTCAAAATGCCAACCAGATGGGTCAGAATCCCAATCAAATGGGACAAAACATGCCTTCAATGGGCCAGAGTATGAACCAAATGAGCAACCACTTACCTAACACCCAGATGGGTCAAAATCACAATCAGATGGGTCAAAATCTCAACCAGATGGGTCAGAATCATAACCAGATGGGTCAGAATCATAACCAGATGAGTCAGAATCATAACCAGATGGGTCAAAACCAGATGATTCCGAATGGTAACCAGTTTCCTGGCATGAATCAGTTTCAGCATATGATGAGTCAGCCTCCAAGGATGTTAGCGCCGCCCCCGGGTATTAATATGCAGAGGCAGAATTTTAACTCAAATATGCCTCAGTATAACCCCAATTTTCGTGTAAGTATCATAAATTTATATTTTGTTATGGTATAAGACTTCCTTCATTCATCTATTATACATCACCGCGCTGCTACCTCAGCCCGCGTGCACACGATGCCGTCACCGCGAGGTCGCCGCGCCGCCGCAGCGCCACTACACTGTCTATACGAGTCGCGCGAAGCCCGCCACCGCGCCGCCACCGCGCGCGTTCCCTCTGTTTCATTCATTCCATTACGCGTTCGAACCGCGGCCGGTAATGGAATGAATGAAACAGAGGGAACGCGCGCGGTGGCGGCGCGGCGACGGCGCGGTGACGGCATCGTGTGCACGCGGGCTTAAGCATTCGGTCTATAGTATTTATGCTCGCCCTCTAATAAACTTAAATATAACTGTCGAAATGTGAGTAGGCTGTACACATCTGCTGATCCCTTCGCAGAATACATGCATGATGTTATTATACAATGCAAAATCTTTATTTACAAACCTATTTTCTTTTTCAGCCCTCAATGCCATCAAAACCAGACCAGCAACCAATCAGCCAACCAAACATGATCAACCAACCAATGCTGATAAAGAACCAGCCGCAACCACCCAACAACATCAAACAGTCACCCAGCAACCAACACAACCATATGAATCAGCTCAACATCTCGCCACAGAACAAGAACCCGATTCAAAAAGCAGCTCAACAACAGCAAAAGGATCAGAAAGTTCAGAAAAGTCGGGTTTATAACAACTCGAAGCAGAATCAAGGGTTGACGTCACAGAATTTGGTTCAGCTAATACAAAATACACATCCTATGTTGCAGTTCAATAATAGCTTTCATAACGCGAATCATCACCCGATGTTAAATAATAGAAATAATGTGTTTACTAATAGTCAGTTCAGTCATCCGATGTTCAATAATCAGAGGGTTAATGGGACTTATAATAATAGGTAAGTTATTTTATTAATTTAATTTTTACGTAAGGGCCAAAGCACACACGCTACTTTTAGCATCGGCGATCGGCGATTTAGCCGCTTTTTAGAAGCTAAATGCACCGACCAAGTATTCCACACTGCACACTTAAAAACGCTAAACGCAGCGATTCAGTCGCTTTTCGGAAGCTCGACACAGCGGCTGAACGCTACACTCCGCACATATTCAGATGCCGGTCGCAGCGATTTGGCATTTGCGCCAATCGGAGCAGTCGCTAAAACGCGCGAATCCGTTACCGCGTCCGAACGCAGGAAGGCGATGCAGCATCGACCCAGCATCGGAGCAATCGCTAAAACGCGCGATTCTCTCTTATAGTCCGATGAGACGGCAATCCGACACGACCGGGGAGAGATCAGGCGTAGGGGCAGGCGCCACGTGCTTTCCGAGGCACGGGGGTGTCACACTGCCAACTTCCAAACTCCGGGCTGTTACTAAGAAATTCCTAATGGAAAAACTCAATAACACTGCCCGACCCGGGAATCGAACCCTGCACCCCACGCTCCGCAGTCGCCCCCTATGAAATGGGATTTGCAAAATTACTGGCGAAATATATGTACAAATTCGGTTAACCAATTATACCTGGACCTTACGAGCTTAATTTTTACCTTGATCTTTGTGGTGCAAGAAGTGTCTTACCTTCCTCTATAAAACAATATACCAGCAGTGGCGAAGGTACCATACGACTCGATTTCCACCGGCTTCCCTTCGAAAATTCAGAACATAGCCACTCTACAGGGTGTTACGGAAAGGGTATATCAATACAAACGGGTTGAAGAGTGTATCTGGTCTAGAATATCTATACAAAATTTCAGCTCAAAAGCAGTAACTTTGAAAATGCTTAATATTTTTTTATTTCGATAGTTTATTAAATTGAAATCATAACAAACGTGTCACCGCACTACGAGGGTCATTATACATTATCTGTAGTGTGTCTGTGCGCCTAGTACACGCACATCACGCCGCCGCGCGCCAGTGCAGCGCCGTGATGTCGAAATAAAAAAATATTAAGCATTTTCAAAGTTAATGCTTTTGAGCTGAAATTTTGTACAGAGATTCTAGACCAGATCACTCCACCACTCTTCAACCCGTTTGTATTGATATACCCTTTCCGTAAAACCCTGTATAGTCAATTTTATCATTGAAATTTTCTTTTGGAATTTTTTTTGCTCCGGCTTACCTCTGTCATAAATTCACCCTTCGCCACTGTATACCAGTATAACTGTTCCCATTTTCAGGCACTCAATGAATGGCGACGATGCTAGCGGAAGCGATACCGACGATTACGCGGGTCTAATGACACTAAGAGAGAAACAATGGCTCATCAACATTCAGATGTTACAGCTCAACACCGGCACGCCGTACATCCACGACTTTTATTACACGGTGAGTAGCTCAACAATACGCACAGACGTACCTACAAACGGGGTGAATGGGAAGAGGCTTTACAGGTCTCCCAAAGTGATAATGCGCATAGAAATCTTCGTCACTGTTCGGCAACGGTCGTATTCCCCGAGCGTCGGAAGACGATATGTATATAGAGTGGTTAAGTGAGTAAGCAAGTGCATTGTTTAGGGCTCTTAGGATTCAATGATTCGGGTGTTTCCGGGAATACGACAATTAGCGAAGATCTGCATGCGCATTATTAATTTGGGAATACTGTAAAATGGATTTTAGTGTTTAAATAATATAGTTGTTTGCCGACAAGAGCACTTAATCGTTAATTATAATGCAGTAAACACATTAGAGTCCTTTTTGGCAACAAACTATGTTTTTTCAATGTTAAAATCGCATCCCTATTCAACCCGTTTGACGGTACAGCTCATTTATTACATTTACCATCACAAAAAAAGACGTACAGTACAGCTCCATACCGACACGACATGAACTGCCCGAAAGTCAGACAACCAGTCTTATCGCGTAGTGTTGTGGTACCCAGTAACTGGGTTGTGGAGGTCAGATAGGCAGTCGCTCCATCTATACTAATTTTATAAAGAGGTAAAATTTGTTTGTTTGTATGTAGAGGCTAATCTCCGAAACTACAAGCTGGATTTGGAAACTTCTTTTTACATTTGATAGCCCAATTCTTGAGGAAGGCTATAGGCGTCAACGTCATATAACGTCACGCTGTGCCCTTAAGGAGCCGAGCAAAAAGAAAAAAGGCAGAAATAACGCTAAGCGAGCGTAGGTGATCACGGGGAGGTGGTGGTGAGGGTCGGGGAACAAGAAATTTCGCGCGAACGATGTCGCGGGCTGAAGCTAGTGTAAAATACTGGTATTCAGCTGCATCCGGTTAGACTGGAAGCAGACCCCGATTTAGTTGGAGAAGGCTAGGCAGATGAAGAAGGTAGTAGTGGGGCTGAATTACCTTGGATACGTCGGACCAACAATCCTCAATGCTCACATGGATAGGAGTGTTCTTTTCTGGCTATTTATAATATAACTTCACGCTTTTATACCCTGAATGGTTAGGCAGAGGTGTACCTCAAGCTACCCGAAGCCGGGGTCGCGGGTTGTTCGAAAGAGATACCGTGGCCCCTGGCACAGGCAACTGAAGGAACACGGGTGGGTTTTACTCAGTAAAAGTCTGACACGCCCTCCCGCTACGCCCAGAGCGGGAGAAGTTATGTGATAATTTCTCAACCAAAAAAAAAAAACTACCCGAAACTGTAAATTTTCCTAGTCAACTTTGAACCTTATGCTTTAGCGATAAAGTTGAAAATCTATTTGACAGATTGTAGTAACTTGATGTGCCTGGCGTCTGTACATTTCAGTTCAGTTTATAATAATAGTATTTTATTTATTTCCAGGTGTTCTTAGAGCGACAAGCCAGTAAAGAAAAGGAAGGTGTCAAAGAGGCACACAAGGCGAATCAACAGAACCATCCGTTTTATAGTGGAGGTACGTCATTCATACATCCATACTAATATTATAAATTCTAAAGTAACTCCGTCTGTCTGTCTGTATGTTACCTTTTCACGCCTAAATCACTGAACGGATTTCGATAAAATTTGGCAGAGAGATAGATTGCATCCCTTGAAAGGACACAGGATAGTTTTTATCCCGATATTCGCACGGGATAGTCATTTATGCGGGTGAAACCGCGGGACGCAGCTAGTACAAAGGTGTATAAAGTCTATTCAAACTTATGTTTCAAATTAATATTATTTCAAGTTGAACAGATATCAACTTTATTTCGCATTTGATCGGTTTTTTTTCCTTTAATAAATTCATAAAATCCTTTTTATTGAGATTTCGGTAATATTTCACTAAGACACGATAGATTTCTATCTATGCGATATTTATTATAGAGCACAAGGGGCATGACATTTGTCTACACCAAAAAGGAAAAAGGCAAGCAACGCCACCCGCATCATAAAACGGAAACTAAATGCATAAGTCTACGAAGATACTCTTTAAAAAAATGTTTACTAAGACATCTATCTTATAAATTTATATTTATTCAACACTTTTAATATTGTTTCTAGGCGTAAAACAAGAGACCCACACACACAGAGAGCGTCACAATTCCAACCGACACAACTCGACGAGTGAAGACAGCGGAACGCCACGCACTTATGTACCCACGCAGTTTGAGAACTCGCTGGGCAAGTTACAGGTAATTTACTTCGTCATCTACCTAGCCTTTTGCCAACTATGTTGGGTTCAGCTTTCAGTCCAGTTACGGTAACAGTGGCGCGAATTCAATGGTTTTTTCCCATATCAAAAAATGCCCGACGCGCCTAAAGAAGTTATCACTTCAAAAAGAATTAAGCCAGTCAGTTATTATGTGTTGTGTTCACAAATCCATACTAATATTATAAATTCGAAAGTAACTTTGTCTGTCTGTCTGTATGAATGTTACCTTTTCACGCCTAAACCGCTGAACCGATTTAGATGAAATTTGGTATAGAGATAGTTTGAGTCCCGGGAAAGGACATAGGATACTTTTTATCCCAATATTCCCACGTGATCCAGACTTATGCAGGTGAAACCGCGGGGCGCAGCTAGTAATATTATAAATTCGAAAGTAACTCTGTCTGTCTGTTTGTTACCTGTTCACGCCTAAACCGCTGAACCGATTTAGATGAAATTTTGGTATAGAGATAGTTTGAGTCCCGGGAAAGGACATAGGATACTTTTTATCCCGATATTCCCACGGGATCGAGACTTATGCGGGTGAAACCGCGGGGCGCAGCTTACAACAAATAAAAAGTGTAAAGTTCGATGTAAGATATTAGCAGGAAAGTGTGCCTCACGGCTGCACCATAAAGGCCCAGTTCAGCAAAAAATGTTAATAATTATTTGTGTATTGTTTCCAGTGTGGCAGTGTAACGGCCCCTCGCAAGATAATCGACGTGGAAGTGGTCGGCAACGAGACGGCTCCGTCGCGCATGTCGCGTGCGTCCAGTGTTGCTAGCACCACGCATCCTACCGAGGTAAATAACCCACTATCATCGACAAATCTCTACTTCAACTCTTCACTAGAGCTTTGGTGGCCCAGTGGTAACAAAATCAAAAGTAATTTATTCAAAATAGGCTGAGAATCAGCACTTTTCGAACGTCAAAATGACAAAAGACAGTCCCCCCAAAACGCCCGCCCTTCACCACTTCCTAATGCAACTAGTAGCTGCGACTTACAGGTCATAAATTAGAACCCAAACAGGCTTTACTTTGTGTCAATTATTTCATCACCACTGCTCTCAAAAACGGCGACGGAAAACATCGTGAGGAAACCGGCATAGTGATTCGTGCAGTAAGAATACTAAATAGTGTCTTTCGGCGTTTGGACATACTTTCTTGCTCTTTGGCGGAATTCCAGAGGGTGACACTTGATATGTTGTCCACTGTGTCACTTGTGCTTTTACCCAGACCCGTACCCGTTACTTAGGGGCTGGACAATCAGCAATCCATGGCTACTTTTGTTAGCTTGTAAAAACAACTGTAAAAACAATTGTATGTGTGCTAATGAATATGTAGCGGTATCTACAACGCCACATGCGATGATAACATGCGAACAACGCGTCATACCGACGTCACGCAAATCCTGCATCGCGCAAGTAGAGTTTACCGCGCAACTAGCATAGATACAACAGCCTGACATGATTCATCGGGCAGTTGCCCGCCAGACAACACCCGTCTGGTCGGAGGATCCTCCCTTTTCTATAGAGTATGAGTGGACTTTACACCCTGTTCCTCATACCTCTATACTGGCTTTATAAATAAATAAATAAAATTGAATGTTAACCTATTTATTTACATTTACAGGTTCCAAGAGAAATGAAACGGACGAAACAGTTACTATTAGATATAGAGGCGCTATACCTGATATTATTGAGGCTAGAGGAGCTCAACGACCCGCTGGCGATATCCAACGCGCTCATATTGAAGGTAAAATATACATATCATAAACTAAGGTTTTTTTTTTTTTGAGGGTGGGAAATCATCAAACGACTCCTCCCGCTCTGGGTGGAGCGAAAGGGAGAGTCAGACTCTTACTGACTAAAACCCATCCGTGTTCCTTCCTTAGCCCTTTGTGTTCCGGGGTAGCGGTAACCCTTTCGGACAATCCCGCTGTAAATTAAGGGTCGGGACACATTGATCGACGGCGTTCGACGGTTTATCCATACAAAAAGAGAGCAAAGTATGGAACGACGTACGCATCCTTTCGCATCGACGGCGACGAACGCGCTCCGGCGGCGGTCGACGGCGTTCGACGGTTTGTCCATACAAAACGTACAAAGATAGAGTATGTGTGCTCCTTTTCAATCGGCAAAGTGCGAAAGGCCGTCGATCAATGTGTCCCGACCCTAAAGTCACTTCGTGTTTGCCTGTGTGACCGCGTTGTGTTCCTCTAAACTACGCAATGGATTGATGCGGTTTTTAACCATCGTTTAGAGAATTTATTCTGGAATGTTTATGTGTACAATACATTAATACAGGATGAAATTTTAATCACCGTTTTCCTCTTAAGGGGTCATTGTATTCATCATTATTATTTCCTTTATTTCATTATTTACATATAAATTATATTTTTAAATATTAAGATATAAAAAATATAAAAACTTTTAAAAATATAAAAAATAGTAGCCCACCGGTATCGGGAACAGGGTCCAAGCTACCGGCGGTCAGGGCTCCACAGAGAGGAACCTCCTGACAATGCGAGCTGTGTCCGGAAGTACCGCTTTCTGAATCAAGCCCTTGATCCAGCTGCCCAACGACAGCCTGATCAGGTGTTGGTCGAGGCTCTTGGCTATCAATCCATTGGCTGTAACGACTATCGGCACAATGATTGCTGAGTCAACATCCCACATGTCGACAACCTCGCGAGCCAAGTCAAGTTATTATTATTATTTTTAACCGACTTCGAAAAAAGGAGGAAGACGCCTGGACCGATTTGAAAAATTCTTTTTTTGTTGGAAAGGGTATACTTCCCAAATGGTTACATGAAAATTTTATCGAAATCGGACAAGCGGTTTTTGAAAAATCAACAAAAATCTAAAAATTTACCTACATTTTCTACATTAACGATTTTTTCGTTTACTTTTTTGTGGGGTAGGTACAACTAAAAAGTGAAAAATAAAAACTTTTTTACAAAAAAAAAAAAACAACCGACTTAAAAAAAAACACTACAAAGTGATAAATAACTTTAATTTCGGAAGTCGGTGTCAAAAAAACGAAAATGCGGAACCAACGACACCGACTTCCGAAATTAAAGTTATTTATCACTTTGTAGTGGTTTTTTTTAAGTCGGTTTTTTTTTTGTAAGTTTTTAGTAAGTAAATAAATATTTTACGTTACTCCACAGGAAAGAGAAGAGAAACAGAAGCAGCTAGAGGCAGCGCAGAAAGAAGCAGAAAACGAACAACAAGACGTGTCCAATCTGTTCCTGAAGAACATCGAGTCGGTGCAGCGAAGGCCTAAGCAGGACAGCCCCAAGTCCGAGAGTATTGATAAAAGACAGGTGAGGAAACATAATAATATTTAACTGACAAAGTCTATGGATGCCCTCATAAAACTAATAGAGGGGCTTGTGGCTAAGTAATAACAGCCGCACGGGTCGATCGATCAGGTTAAGCTACGCTTGCCGCGGTTGGTCCGAGGATGGGTGACCATCTTTACATACCAAGACCCCTCCATGCCTCTGAAAGCATGTTAAGCCGTCGGTCCCGGCTGTCATTCGTGGATCTTTGATAGACGTTACGGGTCGTCAGTATCGTATTACCCAGTAACTGGGTTGTGGAGGTCAGATAGGCAGTCGCTTCATGTAAAATACTGGTAATCAGCTGCATCCGGTTAGACTGGAAGCCGACCCCAACATAGTTGAGAAAAGGCTAGGCAGGTGATGATGATGATGATTCAATAATTATTTCTTTCTTTCCCACAGGTGGTAAACCTAGCAATTAACCAGAAGCCGGCGCCCACAAAGAATCTTCTAGACGAGGACAAAGAGGACCTAGTTAACAAGATGTTCGCGGGCGTGCTACACAGCGATCGAGTGCAGCAGATGCTGTCTGTTAGGAAGGGCCGGGTGAGTTATTATAATTATCAAACTAAAGTTCCAAAATCGTGACAGCCAGCAAAAAACGGTACTTTTCAAACTAGTGTCGTACTGATTCAAGGGCTTTAATCTGTCAAGCTCCGCTAATGAGACATTGATTTTCTGTTGTTTTGTCGCTGACCGGTTAAAGGTCCGCGGCATACCTACCAGGCTACCAGTCCGCCATTTTTTTTTTCAAAATGGCGGCCACTCATGAAACCTATATAGATCGATAGCTCGCTTACATCTTGCGAAATAATCACTCTGAATGCTTACAATAATCAAACATCTAAGCAACAAGATGTACGCAAGGTCACAAAAATCTGGATGTCACGTGATCAACTTTGAAACGTTATCTCTCGGAAACGTGACGCTTTATGGTCCTAGTATGTTTTCCGTTTGCATAATTATGTTTGATGTCGATTTATATAGGTAAAATGCGTGGCCGCCATTTAAAAAAAAAAAAAAACAACAAAATGACGCGACAGTCGACTCCTAAAAATCTTTAATCTCCTTTGAAGTCGACCTACGTAATTGCTTTAAGTATCCCTTTCCACAAAACTCTCCAGTTAATTAAAACTTCACAAAGGTTGAAACTATCTGTTACATTGGTCTTGAAGTAAAATACAGGGGCACATTAAATGAGCTAGCGGAATTCCGCAGACGTGATGGGTCTACGGAGATGTGGGTCTATCTATACATGATAAAAAAAAGAAAAAAAAAAAAAAGATTTGATGACAATTTTTTTTTTAGTTTAAAAGTTTGAAAACATCAGTTTAACAATCAGTTTATTGGTTAAAACCTCACGGACTTGATGGAAACACGATAAAAAAAATCTCAATGCATCATAATATAATTTATATTATCTCTCGCACAGACGCTGATATCTCGGTTCATAAGCCGCGTATGTTCTTCCCACTGTCGCCAGCGCACGTTCTGGGCCAAAGTGTTGCGCGCGCTCCCTTCGGCCGCCCGGAGAGACGACGGGAACCTCGCAGCCTTGGCGCCGCATTATAGGAAGTAAGTAGTCCTCATCTGCCTGCTTTTTCCAACTATGTTGGGGTCAGCTTCCAGTCTAACCGGTCGCAGCTGAATACCAGTATTTTACATGGAGCGACTGCCCATCTCACCTCATTGGCGTGCATTGCATATAGGCATACAAGCAGTGACTACCTCGATATATCAACATAATCCTGTCAATTACATTTTAGTGTGTGTGCCCCACAATTTAGAAACTCACTAAATTATCATACCTATTACCTAACAAAAAACAAAATCTTCATACAAACACGCTCGGCAGTAGGCAGTCGCCGGACGGCCTACTCGGCTCCCGTACTATTCGCACATTGTCATTGGTCTTTACTCGTTCAAGTTAATACGAAAAATAAAAACTCATAATACCATGACGTTCGACCTTCGCAATTTATCACCCTTGAGTAGGCATGCCTACTCAAATAACCACACTTTTGACCTCACTTTTTTTTCTGATTAGTGACCGCGTTTGCCTAGACTAGACCCGGCCTAGTGCCTACCTATAATAGGTAATACGGGCTGGTGTCCACAACTCCACGTCAATGCGCGTATTTTGCATATGGAGTGCCTAACTATTCTGAAAACCAATGCACGCCACTGTCTTACCTCCACAACCCAGTTACTGGGTAAAACGACACACTAGGGCTTCTGACTACCCATAACGACTGGCAAAGATCTACGAATAACAGCTGGGACCAACGGCTTAACGTGCTTTGCGAAACACGAAGGGATTTCGGTATGTAAAGATAGTCACCCAATCATGGACCGACTTCGGCAAGTGACTCGTGGAGCTGCTATTACTTAGCCACGATCCCCACTAAGGAAGTAAGTCATACAATAGATAATGGCGCCGATTCTCTTGTTCACAAACTAAACTAAATTTAAGTTCAGTTAAGAAAAGGACAGAAGATAAATTTTAGTTTAGTCCTGGCAAATTAATCATCGCCTGACGTAATCCATTTCACGAAGCGGTTGTTATAAAATAATGTTATATTTACAGTTACATACAAACTACATCGGGCTGGTCGCCGATCCTGGAGTCTTGCAGTTTGCTAGCGGAAGCCTTCGACCCGGCGAGAACGCCCTACGCCCTTACGACATCTGTAAGTATTCAATTTATTGCATCCAGACTGTTCCTATATGAATAGGGATGATGACAACTCCTTTAATTTTTTACATCGTTCTCACATATACACTCGGCGTCACAAAAATCGCACCTCTTTAAAAATTCCCTTCAAAGTCATTTTAACCCTATTAATCAATGGTAGACATATGACTATAAGGTATCATTGGAAAGGCAATTTATTTAAATTTCAGAATCAATCAATGGATTTGGTTTTTTGTTTACCAGGGAATAAAAAAAAGCAAGCTAATGCAAATGATTAAAAAGTTAAATTTTATTTTATCAGCAAAAATTACAACAAAGTCCTTAAAAACCACTTAAAACCTAGTGTTACCCCCCCCTAGCCTTGATGACTGCTTCCATGCGTTCTCTCATGGACCTAATTAATGTGACACAGTCTCTTGCGGAATGTTGTCCCATTCTGCAACGACGGCATCTTGGAGGTCTTGGAGAGTGGTAGGGGCAGGATCACGTGCCCGTACTCGCCGTTTCAGTTCATCCCAAAGGTGCTCAATAGGGTTTAGGTCTGGACTTCGCGCCGGCCAGCGCATAACAGGGATTCCAACTTCTTGCAGGTAGTCTCTTACAATTAAAGCGGTGTGACAGCGGGCGTTATCGTGCATTAACGTGAACCCACTGCCAACAAAACCCGCATAAGGGACATACTGCTTCTCTAATATCTCTGTTATGTACAGTGCAGCAGTCAGCGATCCTTGCCCGCGAGCACTTCCAGTCCGAGAAACACACACAAGGTTCGTTTTGCCGTCGATTGACATGCCACCCCAGAACATGCACGAGCCACCCCCGTATTCCACTGTCTCTTGAATACAGGCTTGTGCGAATCGTTCCCCTTGCCTCCTATACACTCTTCGACGCCTGTCGTTGCAGAAAAGACACACCCTCGTCTCATCCGAGAAGAGCACAGCCCTCCATTGGTCTATTGTCCAATCCACATGGTCACGGGCAAATTGCAACCGGTCTCTCCTATGCTGTGCAGTCAATTTTGGCCCTGTAGCAGTCCTATGAGCTGCAATTTTCTTCTCCTGCAGTCTTCTTCTAATCGTGGAGACGCTTACAGAAGTTCTGCGAGCTGATCGCAGTTGTTGTTGCAGCTCAACAGCATTGGAGAACCGATTACGTAAAGACGTCGAAACAATGAAGCGATCGTCTCTTTCGGATGTGCACCGTTGTCTTCCAGATCCCACATCTTCGGATATAGCCACCAGTCTCTTGGAAGCGTTGGAACACTCGTCGAACGGCAAAACGACTCAAGTTCAGTGCCGAGCAACATCACATTGCCGCATCCCTGATTGCAGTAGTGCAATGACTTGAGCGGCTTCATCTGCAGTGGTATCCATCTTCTGGGGTATTTTTCTTGCTGTAGCTGTTCACGTGTGTTCACTTCAAAGGTTGAATAGCGAATGACCAACATTTAACCCGGGTCGCCCGTTTTATACCCTTGTAGGGAGGTGCAATTAGTGGCCGTTGTAATGCGTATTTTGACAACATTTTTTTTAACGTTTCGTGCTAATGAGATCTGTTGTGTTTAGGAATTCTAACTGTTGTTAACTTAAAGGTCGTTAAACATACTTTCAATTGATACCAATATTAATTGGGTTTAATGTATTCGTTGCTGGTGGGATATGCTTTAAACTTATTTTCGAAGAGGTGCGATTTATGTGACGCCGAGTGTAATTATAAATTCAACATTAGTGATGTAACTAGCGAGGCGATTACGTTACGATTCCGATGAGTGTGCGTTGCAGTAGGGAGTTTCATACAAAGAATACTGAATGGCTCGAGTTGATACGGTGACGATCCCTTTTCGAGTTGATATGTGTGCTATGACCTTTAAGCGCCGTATTTTGTGAGTTCAGCACCATATTTTATGAGAACACTCCTGTAAAAAACAATTTGTCGAAGTTCTTTCTCCTTTTTTTCTCTTTTTCTTCTCCTTTTTCCTTTCTCCTTCCTTTTCTTCTCTTTTTTTTTCTTTCTCCTTTTGAACGCCACGGTCGTGTATAGCCGACAAATGAAAACGTGCCCAACACGCCACCGTCGTCTATAGACGACAAGAAAACGACATTTTTTTAAAACAAAATAAATATACTAAATTAAGTTTTCTGTGTTTCTTTTTCCTATTATTTAAAACTACATTAAAGTTGCCTGGCGTCAGGGGTACGGCGGGCGATAGGTTTATACTCTGGCGTTCAAAAGGTTAAATGATATTGCATGAATCTTTGGTAACTCTAAAAGTTTGCCAAATCTTTCCAATCAGATTTATTATCTTAGTATGTTGTTATTTGTGATGCAATCCCTACTAAAATAACCTTTTGCGGCACGTATAGTACAGGAAGACACCTCATTCTTGCACTATCAACCAGACTTCAAACAATTATCTGTAAGTTATACAATGAGCTGAATGGTGCTAATCCATGCGTCATGTTCGTGAACGGGCGCCGTTAGTTGGGACTGGTCATCTCTTTGTTGCCATGGCTTATTTTAATGTAATATTTGAATTGTTTTTTTTTTTAACTTTTCATTATGGACGCTTTTAACGTTCTGCATCGTTCTCACATGTATTATTTTTAACATGAATTGTGTAACCAACACTTTGTAACCATATTATTTTGATTTTTTAAGAGTGTCCGTGGAGTTTCTTGCCCGTTCTTCTCCATAGGTACTCTACGCTTTGGAATGGGCAACTAGCTTCATCTTTCTGACTGGCCGACTGCGCGCAACTCTTGACAATGTGACTGTAATTTGTTTATTTGAAATAAACGCTTTGAGTTTGAGTTTATACAAATCATAATGTTCAAAGCAGGAATCGAAGCCGTGACCTGTATTTTGGGCGTCGTAACACTAATTGACCCAACAGACGCAGTTTTTGACAATCTCAATTAGCCGGACTAACCAATCTTAATTTCTTCCAGTTCACCCTAAGCTGCGTCTGCGCGCTCCTAGAAAAAGCATCAGTACTAGTAAACACCCCGGAAGCCACGTCGAACGAAAGACAATGGTCGAAGTTCCTCAAGACTTTAGCGAGAGCGCTCAAAAACACCAGTCTAAACGTTGCCAGGCCAATACACCCAATATCAGCCAACAAACTAATTTATCACATGAAACAACTAGACTCTAGAAGTACCATAGAGATATTACAGAGAGGGAAATCCGCACCGGAATTCGCGGATCTGTCGAAAGCGGATGTCTCCGAGCAACTTATCAAACATTTGTGTTGATATTGGCTTTGGCTACCAAAGTTTGGTCAAAGGCTGGTGCCGTCGGGGTAACCGAAATTACCCTAAGCGAAATTGCTTTAAAATGCAACTGCAAAAGTGTTCTCAATTATATTTTAACAGGTTAGCTTAGAATTTGCTAAAGACAAGACAAAAGTTATATGACGAATACGGTCGTTGTTTTGACTAACAGGATGTGACGTGGAATGAAAATGCGTTCGATGTATGAAATTGCATTTTTTTTTCTAAGCTTCGTGTGCGGAGGCGCTTCCGCTCCAAAAAGATTGCAATTGAGGTCGAAACTTCAATTTTTTTTTAAAGACTTGATTATTATTATAAATATAAATAAAATCAAAATGTCGCCAATATCTTCAGTGTAAATATATCAATATAACACAATTATTGTTTAAAAAAAAGCTGTTTTTATTGTTTTTTTGTAACATTAGATGACAGAATATCGTTTCTTATGAAAATAACGAAGCAATATGATAACATTTATTATTTACTTGTTTTCGTTGAAATAAAAACCGAATCATAGTAAAATTTGTTGCTTAGCGTAATTGAAGATTTATTAAAATGTTGACTTAGGGATCTTTGCCGCTGGGCATAAAGATCCTTTATAATCTGAAAATGTCCACCGCTGGACAAAAGCCGTTAAACATATTTATAAAGCTAAGAATACACGAATGCCAGTACCTCGCACAAAGCAAGTATCTTGCATGCAATTTCGCCATCACAATCGAAACCACATCAATTCCTCAATCACGACATCTGTATTCACTATGACACAAAGGCGTGGTTTGAACTGTCAAAATACATGTTGTCCGTACGATTGACATTTCGATTCCTTGCCGTTAACAAGACACGATATTGACGTGGTTGTACGTGGTAACGTTTCGCGGGGAATAATACAGAATTGGAGCCCTGAACGTCGCAATGGCATGCAACATACAGGTAAACCAAACAATATATGCGCTTCGGCAATCTTCGTATTTCCGAATTTGCACGAACGTCTCACCAGACTAACTCTCCACAGAGAAAATGCTTCTCAGTTTTGTACTGCCGCGCTTTGTAGTAAGTGCACCTATTATTGTGCGTTTGTATGAAGTTTTTGTCACCCGGGTCACCTACTCCGGTCTCAGATCGTCATTTGTCATTTTTGGAATTGCATAGAGTTGTTAATTTATAATTTTGCCATCATGGTAACACGAAATAGGCATTACTTCATTGGTTGTAGCAGCTCTATATTAGATCATCATCGTGCGTTCGTATTTCCGAAGATAGGCGGTAATTACCGAAGCACATATGTGTTTTGGAAAACTGTACATTGTTTTGTGCTAGTGACTGGCATGTATTGCAGCCTTAATATTATATTTTCTGAGTTGAAAAACGGCATTTATCGACATTTCAAGGGTTTAATATTAAAATCCAATTATTATATTTGCTTAATTATAATACAAACAAGAATAATGAATGATCGTGATGCCGCTAAGAATTGTTTGTTCGTAAAGAAATATTTAAAACATAAATTCTACTTATGATCGCTGATCAAAATACCCTACACACAAAATAAATTTAGGGAGAATTAATATAGCCTACGTCACCCAGACCGTTATTACGAATCTATTGATACCTCATTCATCAAAGTCGGTTCGGTAGTTTAGGCGCTACGATGGAACACACGTATAGTTAGCGCCACGAAAGATGAGACTTAACCCCGCCCCCGCGCTCTTTCCGCCGCCCCTATGACGTCCGGCCCCGTCCCGCGCTCAGACCACATACCGCTAAAGAGACCTAAAATCGTGTACTGCGCAAGTCAAACCACGTGGTGTGGCAAGTCTCATCTTTCGTAAAATACAGACATAATTAAATACTCTTCCTGGCTTTGCCGTAGTCATAACTTATAAAAATTTTAAACATAAATCTAGGACGAATCAACAACACAAATAGTTCGGCCTGGCGAGGGTTATGTTTTTTGTGCAGACGGTTCGTGCTGACCATTAAACTGTAGAAGAAAAAAAAAATAGCTTTTGGTATACCCCCAGTTAGGGTAATCTTCATTAACATTAAAAAAAAAACGTTTAAATACAATTCTTAGTGGCACGCTAAAACTAAATCGTATTAAAATGTTTTTGCTTAAATAATTTATTTAATTTATGCAAGTCAAAATCAAAATATTTCACATAAACCTACATGGGCACTTATGAAAACGTCAGAAGCTAGGTGCACGTGATTACATTAATAACTTCCCTAAATTATTTATAATATGCACTGTCCAAATTGTGTGGTTAAATATTTATGTATGTCTTATGATATTTATTATAAAAATATATGCAAAATTGCTGATTTCTTAGGTTTAATTCCTTACTTTTCAATGCTTTATAATATTAATATTTGGCACATGTAAAAACTCCAGTCGCTCCATGTTAAATTCTATTATTCTGACATCCGCATCCTAATTGCGTAACACTGTCAATCAAAATCTGAATCATTTTGAAAGATATTGCTAATCCATTGCTTCATAAAATGTTTCTGCTCAACAACGTAATTAAAAGCAATGTATGTTGTTGAACTGTCAAAATTAAAGCCATTCCTACTGCTAGTGTATTACGCAATGACCACGTCGGTTAGACTGGAGACCGACCGCAATAAAGTTGGGAAAAAGGCAACGCAGATGATTGAAAACCTTACAGTTGGGTTCAAAATTTATCTATCTTTGGGCCTTTTCAATGCGAAAATGAAGCTAGCCTTTTTTCAAAATAAAATAGTATATTTCGTAACGTAAAAAGTTCGTAAATCGTGTCGCAATCGTTGGAACAGTAATTATGTGTGTAAAGGTGTATAATCCATGTTCAAGCTGTGCTTATAATATAGTCGAGTGAGATAGTTTAGTAACAAAACAGTGTGTTTAAGCATATTTTATTTATTAGTCGGGCTGAATAGTATTCCTTTATAACGAAGCTTACACTGACTTGATTATAAAGTACAGTTTGAGCGAAATTGTATGGTTTTAATATGGAGGGTAGTTTTGAAATCGTAACACATTTCTGTCATTGTATGGGAGTATTTAATGTTGAAAGCACTTGGTGTACTGCTTACCCTCTTGTGGTATTATTATTCCACCCCATTGGGGCTTTAATCACTTAATTAAATCACCCCATTTAGGGTAAAGTTCAGGTAATTTGGGGTACTTAATACCTCGAGGTATTTCTCACCCTTCGCGAAAAATTAAAAAGAGATATATTCCTGAATTACGACTTACGGTATTGCCAACTTAAAAATCGCAATTTTTTATTAAAAAAATATTTAAATGTAAAAAAAAAATGAGCACTCGTGTACGCAATAATTGTGTAGATAATATTAATTTTTGTAAAAAAAAATCACCTCTGTAACTGAACGTAAACACATTTATCATTTGAATCATTTATTCTTGTAAATATTAAGTAAAAAATAAAAATAAAAAAAGTTTATTCTTTGTAGTTTTAGTAGCTTTTAATTTAAACAAAAAAAAAAAAACAATAATCTTGCTTTTTATTTAATATAGTGGGGCTTACAATCCATTGAATTTAGCAACTATGGAACTCATATGTTTTAGAATCCATACAAATTCATGGAGAATAGTTATTGTTATTAATTATTATTAATTAGAGAAAGGGTAAATTAACTTTGAACTTCTCTAGTATTAAAATACGGTTTTAATATGAGAGTAATTAGGGGTCAACTGAGTTTAATTTTGAGGGGCATTTTAATTAACAAAAGGGACGCAAATGGTGAGGGTAAATTATTAATTTATTGAACTGACCCTAATTGCTTTCATATATTTTTTTATAATTTAAACGTCAAGCATTTATTACCACTTGACAATACTTTAGAACCTTAAATCGTACCCCATGAACTAATAATAATATTATGTGTATTAAAAGTGCCGTCTTTTTTAAGATAGAAAAGTTTCAGGCCAAGGAATGTACCCTTTCTATTTCGTGGCCTGACGGTAAGCGGTAGGCGCGCCTAACTTCACACATTCTTATTTTAAAATCGCGTTTTCCGCTGCCGCCAGGCCAGACTGAGGCCTGACTTTTCGAATTCCTAATTTAAAACGATCGTGAGCCTATTTCTTCAACTCAAAGCGATCTTTATATAATTTTTTTGTGATTACGTTTGTGATAAAAAAGTCAGGCCTCAGATGTTAAATTCAAAATCACATTTGAATATTTGTTTTGATTTAATGTGACTTTGGAGTTAGATTATGTATATGTTTAATCGTATTTTTTCTTTGTAGTTTGGCCTGGGGACAGTTCTTAGGCCTCGGATTAGCCCATCACATAAAATATGTTAAATGTATTGAAAAATGTTGTTTTGAAAGTGCAATTCGTGGCCTCATAGCTGTAGCCCAGGCCATTTAGTGGGGTAAAGTATTTTTTTGGCCCAAAAAGTCTAGACTCAATAAATATTTTTTATCAAAAAACGAGTCTTAAATTACATGAATGCAATCAGTAAACGCTTGTTACTTTTGTGTGCGCTCTTATAATATGCATAAAGTAATATATTGGCTATATAACTATGTCGATAGATATATTTTTTTAATCAAAATCGGCGGCTATACTATTTTTAATCAAATACGTACGAGTACTAGAATGTCGATACTTTAAGTCGACGCATTTTTGATTTGGCGAAAAGCAACGAACCTGACTATCGATGAAGTTTATCGATATCGATACACGCACGCAAAAGTGAGGCGCAATAATATAAAGAGATAGATTATTATATAAATTTGTATATACCATACTGCCAATAAATTAAAAAAAAAACATGAAAGCTAAAAAATCGTGAGTTGTTAAAAAAAAGGAAATTAATTTTTTTGTGAAAACAATAAATTTTTTCATGATTTGGTAGGCAAAGGTCGCGTTGTATTCTTTTTTTACTATTAGTAGTTTTTAGTTATTTTTTATCCGATACAATAAAAATAGTATAAATTGTTTATAGAAATAATTTGCGTTTTATTTACCTGGTACAATATGAGAAAGAAAGGTACCTACAAGTGACTTCTTTTTCGCTCCTTTTTAATGGACAAAGCCAGACACATTCAGGGGTCCGCACCGAGAGGCCCGTGGCTAAATAATAACAGCCGCACAGGTCGATCGATCAGGTTAAGCTACGCTTCCCGCGGTTGGTTTGTAGATGGGTGACCATCTTTACAAACCGAGACCCCTCCATGCTTCGGAAAGCACGTTAAGCCATTGGTCCCGGGTGTCATTCGTGGATCTTTGGCAGTCGTTACGGGTAGGCAGAAGCCCGAAAGTCTGACAACCTGTCTTACCAAGGGGTATCTTATTAACAGGGTTGTGGAGGTCAGATAGGCAGTCGCTCCATGTAAAATACTGGTATTCAGCTGGATTAGGTTAGACTGGAAGCCGACCCCAACATAGTTGGGAAAAGGCTAGGCAGATGATGAGATGATGACATTTAGGGGTCCACACCCTGAATGTGTGTTTATTATATTTATAGCTTCTCGTGACGGGGACTTAGGTAGTAGCAGCCCAGAATTGTGCCCAACTCTGCCTATTATAGACTCCATTGCTGGACAGCGGCTGCGTCACAACTCCTTGTACTCCGCCTTCCGCATCCAGTCTGTCCCAGGCTGACTGCACGGCCGGCACGGCGTGTCATGGCAAAGGATTTTATTACTAATCAAGTTATTTTGAATATTATTACAATGAGTTTAGAATTCATGTTACTTTATTTCGATGCCGCGACATGCCGCGGGATGCTGCGTCATGATGCGACGCACCGCGGGATGCTGCAGCATGACGTGTCATGCCGTTTCATTCCACGGGTTGCCGCGGCGCGCCATGGCGCTGCTAGTTTTCTTTATATATATTTTTTAATGTTTTTATATTTTTAAAAATTATATAATTTATATATAAATAATGAAATAAAGGGAATAAAACAATTTCATACGTACTTCTTACTGATTTTATGTATATTGATAATAATTGATATGTATTTACATGATAATAGATAACAGCTAGACCAGTTTATAGTCGACCTCGTAATAGCTTTACCACCAGACTATTGTATAGATTGCTGCCAGCGTGTATCTAATGAGAAAGCGCTAGTCTTTTACAGTAAATGTTTTTTTTTTCTGTAAGTAGGTTTTGACAAACACTATTGCAAGTCAATCATATTTTTAAAAAAACTAGATGAGGTCGGCGTTTTCTACAGGATGTTACGGAAAGGGTATATCAATACAAACGGGTTGAAGAGTGTATCTGATCTAGAATCTCTGTACAAAATTTCAGCTCAAAAGCAATAACTTTGAAAATGCTTAATATTTTTTTATTTCGGCATCTTCTGGGCACGCTCGATCCATCATAGACCTCATCTATCGCTTTCCATCAGGCGTGATCGGGGTCAAGAGTGCGCCCATTTAGCAATAAAAAAAAAAAAAAAAAACATCACGGCGCTGCACTGGCGCGCGGCGGCGTGATGTGCGTGTACTAGGCGCACAGACACACTACAGATAATGGATAATGACCCTCGTAGTGCGGTGACACGTTTGTTATGATTTCAATTTAATAAACTATCGAAATAAAAAAATATTAAGCATTTTCAAAGTTACTGCTATTGAGCTGAAATTTTGTACAAAGATTCTAGACCAGATACACTCTTCAACCCGTTTGTATTGATATACCCTTTCCGTAACACCCTGTATATGACTATTCTGAGAAGAAAGGCCGAAACAAACTCAGAGGTCACAGTCTCTTTTAAAGTCCAGACATAATCTTGGTCAGATCATGTGAGTACCGTGTAGACTGGTGTCTGAAATGGTCTTTTGTCAGTCATTTTAAACTGGTACTTTCCGAAGAAATCGTACCGTAACAGCCACTTTGTTGGGCCTCAGTTGTTGGATAGAAAGAGATAGAGATATCGTTTACTCTTACTACTGGAACCAATAACGAAGTCCAGCACCCTAATTGCATAACACACTATCAATCTCAATTTGAATCATTTTGAACGATATTGCTCATCCATTGCTTCATCTATTCGAAAAATGTGTCTACTAAACAACGTACATAACGCAATGAATGTTGTTGGACTGTCAAAATGTTAGTTATTCCTACTGTTAGGGGCCGTCTCCGCGAGCGAGAGAACCGCGGCGATAGTGTCGCCGTGCCATCAAATTTTCGCCGCGATGATATCGCCGTGTGGAAACACGTTCTAAGAGTGTATAGAAAGTTCTAAGAGTGTATAGAAATTCGTGGCACGACGATAATATCGCCGCGATTCTCTCGCTCGTGGAGACGGCCCCTTAGTGTTTTACGAAATTACCCCGCTGCTCTCATTATTTTATTACTAAAGTCCTCTGTCTACGCTCGCACGTCATAGAACAAAATCTATTTGTCTATGTGCCAGTTAGATAGTTGAGTTGGAGTTTCAATTGTTGTCAAAAGTGGTAATACAATTACGAGTTCGACTATACCTACGATTTAAGAAAAACTACAAGGTTTAATCTCCTGTAGTAAGTCGAACACAGTTTCCACGAGTTTGTATTTCATGTTGAAGGTCGTTCGTCGTGCGTCCACCGAACCGTAGAGCATGTTGAATGTGAAGAGGTCGGGAAAGAACTGGAAAAATAATTTAATGTCATCATATGAGGAGTGTCTGTTCAAAAGGTCCTATTTCCATGATATGCAAATTTTACAGGAAACAATAATAGTAGATTGTACATACAACTAAGGCATAAAAGAAGCTATTTTACCTCGAGACGTTTATATCCACCCGAGCCGCAGGCGAGGGTGGATAGTTAAGTCGAGGGGTAAAATGGCTCGTTTATGCCTGAGTTATACACTCTGCTTTTCTCTTCGATTGCGAGAAAATGAAACAGGCATAAAGTATACAGTACATAATTAATCAATAATGTTGCATCCATAGCTAATTCCCGCCACCACAGAGAATACCGCCACGAAACTTTTTAAAAGTTTTTTTTTTAATTTTCAACATTTGTCATTCGATTTGGATACTTCATACTGCCAAAAAATGAAAACGTTTTTTTGCCTTTTTAAAATAATAAATGACAACTATTTTACCTGATTTTATTAAATTAACGATAGAAAACACGGAAGTGGTATAAATTAAAGAAAATGAAATAAATCACGACTTTAATCTGCGAAGTTTTATTGTGCGTGTGGCTGTTGGGCCTGATTACTTAAGTCTTAGAAAAAAAATTTACTTTATGCACTAGAACATAAAAAGCGATTTTATGTCGCCAAAGCACAACATAAAGACGGACTTTTAGAGCATGAGAAGTGAAAAAACTATTTAAGTACATTGTTTAATGGAATATACTTAGGTAATAATAATCTTTATTATTGTTTAACGCAGATTAGGCTAATTGATATACTCGTACATGCACATTTTATTTTTAGTTTTCTACTGTATGTCTTTTTTTTTAATTTCATTTGGAAATAGGACTTTATGATCGGAATTACCATAAATAAGTCTTTTTGATCAGAATATTCTAGATATAAGACCTTTTGATTGGTCACTTATGAACTCGAACAAACTCGATTTTCGGCAGGCAATAATGTATGGCAAGATTTAATTACCTTCTCAACAAAATTGTTTAATAAAACATAGTTTGTATAAGAAATAAGACCTTTTGGTCGGAAGGTCAAACTTTAAGATTTTTTTAAATTGGATATAAGTACTCGCTTTTCGATCAGAATTTTATCAAAATATATGGATGGGATTTTCGGGGAAAAAAATAAAAATTCATTTCATTCGACAGGGAAATAGGACCTTTTCAACAGACACTCCTCATATCGTCATTACTTATTGGGTAGGCAGACGCAGAGGTTTAGAGCCAAAGCACACACGCTACTTTTTGCATCGGCGATCGGCGATTTTACGGCTGTATCGATGCTGCATCACGTTTTGGCGACCCTCTGCGTTCGGACGCGGTATCGGAATCGCGCGTTTTAGCGACTGCTTCGATGCTGGCGCAAATGCTAAATCGCTGCGACCGGCATCCGAATGTGTGCGGAGTGTAGCGTTCAGCCGCTGTATCGAGCTTCCGAAAAGCGACTGAATCGCCGCGTTTGGCGTTTTTAAGTGTGCGGTGTGGAATGCTTGGTCGCTGCATTTAGCTTCTAAAAAGCAGCTGAATCGCCGATCGCCGATGCAAAAAGTAGCGTGTGTGCTTTCGATCTTCAAAAACTGCACAATTTTATACTGTTGATGATTAGATCCCATCACCCATCACGTCAGCAGTATCGCTAACTAATTTAATTCGACTCTTATACAGAGTCAAATTAAATTAGAATGAATTCGAATGTTGGGCTAACCTATCTATAGTCCGGCGTTTCTGAATTTGCCAAAGATGTAAACAACAATGGCCGCTAGAAATGAAGTAATGTTCTTGTACTTATATCGATTTTATTCAATTTAGAGCGGCCATTGTTGTTTACTTCTTTGGCAAATTTAGAAACGCCGGACCTTACCTCCTTTTAATTATAATATCACATTAGATTTTAACTTACCGGTAGACCTGGTTGTGAGTCATAGCTGATTTCTGGCGTCGACTCGACACACTTCAGTATGGTTGCTCTTTCAGGAGTGAAAGCCATCAACTGTAGTTTACCCTGGAAAGGTAAAACATTTGGGTATGAATAGGCATGCAATCTTATCCTTAATACACTGAAAAAAAAATATTACTAAAGCACATTAAAGCGATTTCATTAAGACCTAAGTACTGACTTTATACATTAAGAAGAAAACTAGGCGTTGGCGCGTGGACGGTGAGCTACCAACTAGGAAGCGGCGCGTGAACAACAAGTCGTCACCTCATCGGTGGCGTGCCAGAATCGTGTGGTCGTCTTGCTGACGGTGCGTTGGCGACAAGCGGGTGGAATTTTCCCGAGGCGCTGCCGGGGCGTTACTGCGCAGGAGCGTTGCGTTTATAATGAGTGATGAGTGTGATGACCCTATGACTGATTGCCATACAATAATATGACAATAGAAATCTACGTTCATCATACAATCGTCTTCTCCAATGTCCCACTCACCGCACAGACTTCATTCACTCTTCCTTCTTCGTTCAGTCTATCTCTCTGTGGAATGCGCTCCCCTCAGGAAATCGGGATGGCAACCAACCGATTATCCTTTAAAGTTAAGGTTCGCGAGCACATAAGAAGCTGGGAGTATCATCACAACGATAATATTTTCTCATTGTTTGTCTTATTTCTTTTTAGTAAGTATATTTATGTATATTTATTTGTGCTTATACATATTTATATGTAATTAGGTATATATTATATTCATAGTTTTAATAAGTTTATGCGTATCTTTATATTTAAAATATTTATTCCTCTATGTTTATGATTGCACCTACCACTGTTTGTCTCTGCTTTACCCAAAGGTTGACTGGTAGAAAATGCCTATGGCATTAAGTCCGCCTCTGTACATTTATGTGCTTGAAGTATTAAATAAATAAACATGAAACATACTATTCTCTTCGTGTCAACCGCTTCTCGTGTCTGCATGACGATGGTGCGATACCCTGCTCCTTGATTCCACCTGAAAATAGCAAATAACAATCATCATTGTTTAGTCTTTTAGAGAGCACGGAGACGGCTCGGCGGCTGCCGGCAAATCCGTGATCTAGTTGCAGAATCAGCCTATAACGTTCCCACTGATGGGACACATTTGTCTTCTCTTTGTTAGAGGGAGTGGGCAACCACACGGGCACAGTGCGGGTTAGTGTAGGGTGGACGTACCAGTCCCAAACCAGTCGCCTGTAGTTGACCATTTGCGTCAAAAAGTCAATATTTTAAGAATTCGCGCCAATATCTATAGGTTTTTTAAATCTGGGTTACCTTATTACATCTTTGAGAATCTGCTACTGTGAATTTCAGGTGAATTAATAAATAAATATAGCTTTCTTTTTAATTTTTGTCGCTACGTGTCTTGTTCACTCGCCGTTCCGCCGCCATTGCTATAAGGAGCGCTCAATGAAAGGTAAAGTTCAATCCATTTAATTTTTTAAGTAAATTGTAAATGTTTTATGAAATATAGTTAATATATTTATCAGTGTATTGATTGCAGATATAAATTTGGACAATTTTTTTGTTTTTAATAGGTTTCTGAGACTGGTTAACTACTGGAACGCATGTTGTATAGGTTGCCTATAGTTGACCATATGGTTTACTACTGGTTATTTCATAAACTTGCGTTTTTTGTCATTATTATTGATCTTTCAACAATTCCCTTTGATTATATTGATGAACAATACAAAATTGACGATTTTAATTAACATATTCCAGTAGTTGACCAGTGGTTTGGGATAGGTACATTCATAGTGTTCGTGGAGTTGACCAGACATTGTATGTAAGTATATTTTAGGCGTCCTGCTAAAATTGACTTGATTTTTTTTTTCAATATACTTATTCAGGGTGTAAAGAGTGAACCTTTCATGTTTACCTTTTCTATGGATGATTTTATTTTAGAATACTTACTTAACTTTAAATAATGATTACTTTGTTTTAGCCACGAAATGCCACCCAAGAAAAAAAAATCAAGTATAACCAAGAAGATGTTAAAAAGCAATGGAAAAAATTCAAGTGACTGGAAAAATTAGGAAAACCTGTTGGATTCTAATTAACCAAATTTCTTTAATAGATTTTCAACTTTATTGCTAAAGCATAAGGTTCAAAGTTGATTGGGAAAATTTGACACTTTCGGGTAGCTTGATGTGCTGGCGTCTGTACAAAAGGTAGATCTCAATAAACGATAATTTTAAAATTTAATAAATGGCCTTTTATTTTATTCATGTATAAGTCAATACGTTGGTCAATTACTGGCTCAATCTTGGTCAATAACCGGGTAGGTGTTGGTCCAACTAAGGAACAGTCCAACTTTTAGGATTTAACTCAAAATTACAGCAATTCCTAAATACTTATGCTGCAATGATTTTTAATCCTCATTTTGTCTTTAAGCAAACTTTAAAAATAACATAGAACTAAGGTCTTCTGTCAAAATCTGTTAAAATGACAGTTAATTAAAGTCAAAATATCCTCTTAACTGGTTTGGGATTGGTACGTTCACCCTATCTCACATGTCTTCGAATTTTCGGTCCTAAGACATGCCGGTTTCGTTACGATGTTTTCCTTCACCGTTTTGAGAGCGGAGGCGATGAAATAATTAACACAAAGTACAATCCCTGTCTTTTTTTTTGTGGGTGGGAAATCACTAAATGACTCCTCCCACTCTGGGTGGAGCGGAAGGGAGTGTCAGACTCTTACTGACTAAAACCCACCCGTGTTCCTTCCTTAGCCCTTTATGTTCCGGGGTAGCGGTAACCCTTTCGGACAATCCCACTATTACAATGCCTGTCTGTGCTCGTAAGTCGCGGCCCTCACCACTGGGCCACCACTGACATGCTCTCCGCATGGCATGCCCGCTAGCAATGATGGACTGGCGACATTTAAATGAGTTTTGGACGGACTGGATGCGGAAGGGTCGACAGGGTGTTCTGGCGTAGCTTGGGAGAGGCCTATGTTTTTTTTTTATTTGAAATGTGTTTGCTCTTGACTTTAGTCTAGGTCAGAGGTAACAGAGACAAAGTCGACGATGGAGTGAGCTTACCCAACAGATGCCTGTTCAAGCTCTCACTTTGACGAGATTTGGGTTGTATGCGCTCGGAAACACAGACGTAGGTAGAGAGTTCCACTCTTGTGCGCATTATAAAGGACATTTGAAAACGCTTACGCATGTCCATCAGTGGACCACGATAGAACAAGTTGATTGAATCATAATTGACATATATAAGGTGTAAAAAAATTAACCGTAAAAACTTTAAGAGGTGCTTTAGACCATCGAACTGAACAACTTTCACTATGGGACCAACTCTGAAATCACGAAAAAAAAATGAGCTGTTTCATACATTTTGGCCGAGTAGGTATTGAACTTTTGTATGAAACAGCTGATTTTTTTTTCGTGATTTCGGAGTTGGTCCCATAGTGAAAGTTGTTCAGTTCGATGTAGGGCATGCAAAACCGGTTTTCCGGTTTTGCGCAAAACCGGAAATCGGCCAAAATTTAACGATTTTTGAAAACCGGTTTTGAGAGCCAAAACCGGAGCTCAGCTCCGGTTTTGTCAACAATTTTTTCGAAGTAATGTTATTTTGTAGTTCGTCTTCAAAGTTACAAAAATGCTGATTTTTTTGGTTATTGTGGGTGGCTGTGTTTAATATTTGAAGATGCTGATTGTGTTTTCTATGTTTAAAATATATTATTTTTGATAGCAGACTTAATAGGTACCAAAGATACCAAAAACTTACTTGTTGTTGATTTGATCTCAGTTAATTAATCTTTATACTATTATAAGTTCATTGTTATCTGTACAATTATTATGGTTTGGATTAAAAAAAAAAGTAAAAAAACTAAAACCCGACTACGGCAAAAAAAAAACGACGCTGAAAAAGTATGAAACAAGATTTTCATACTTCGAACAGAACAAAAAGAAAAACCGTAGTCACACGTTATTAAAGTGTTTCGGTTGGTACCTATAACGTGTGACTACGGTTTTTCTTTTTGTTCTGTTCGAAGTATGAAAATCTTGTTTCATACTTTTTCAGCGTCGTTTTTTTTTGTCGTAGTCGGGTTATATTTTTTTTTAGTTTTTTTTATTTAAACAACTTTGGTGTTAAATTTAACACATGACTTTTGTCCGCTAGAGGGCGTCGCTTTAAAGTTGAGCAATATATTGGAAATGTACAAGTGAAGCCCTTTCAAATGATACCAAACATGGCGTATTTATCTCAATTTTTATTTTTAACACATTACTTTTTGTCCACTAGAGGGCGCCGTATCGAGTTTTGTGCAACGTCACGTAGCCTATGTTCAGCGGGCAATTAAGACGGTTCCAACGATACCTCATATGTCGAGTTCCGATAAGTAGATTAGGAGCTATGAGGGAACAGATGAACATACTCACATACATACATAGCCTGTTAAAATCATAACCCTCCTTTGGCTTTGCCGTAGTCGGGTAAAAAGAAATGTATCATACAATTTGTTTTATTTGTAGACTTAGTGGGTATTTAAAAAAAATGGTGTTTCTTTTTTAAATTATACTACATTCGATTTTTTTTGCTAAAACCGGACCTAGCTCCGGTTTTCGGTTTTGGTCCCAAAAAAACGATGTTCAAAACCGGTTTTGATGACTTTCCGGTTTTGCATGCCCTAGTTCGATGGTCTAAAGCACCTCTTAAAGTTTTTACGGTTAATTTTTTTACACCTTATGTATATATATACAGAGTTGATACGACAGAGGGGCTTTCCTTTAAACTGCCTATACTAGGTACCATTTCCAAGCTCTGTACCAAAAATCAATTAAATAGCAGCAGTAGTTTAGTCGCAAATGATTTTTTAAGTTTTTACCCCGTTTGAACACGATGTATCTTTCGTAACAGCTGAGTATGTCTAACGCATAGGTCATGCACCTTAAAACGATAAATCTGAGTATAACCTACAATACGTTGTTGCCGCTCTGACGCAAGTCACAAGTACAACCAAATATTTCACAAAAAAGTTGGCAATGCAAACAAGGAAGCAATAAATACACATACTTGCTCTTTCATTACGAGAGTGACAATCATAGCAAAACATCCCGCGCGTAAAAGAAATAGAAATAGTTCAGTGTGTTGCTATTGCATCCTAGATCCTTGCGATCGATAAATGGGGCTTCCCGACCTCTAAAAAACATGTTTTTTCAGTGCGCCGACGCCACCCTTCCGGAACGTGCGGTGCGTTATGTAACACGGAAGCTCTGCGCTACTTTTGTTTTGTCGAACTCGCGCGCTGACAATTATTATTGTGATTTTGTTTAGTTATTGTGATAGGACACTAAATTATAAGTTTAAGACAGTATTTGAACTAAAAAATAGGATTATTTTAGCATTCTTAGCGACGGACAGTGATTTAATTAGAAAAATAAATAACAATCTTCTCCGTCGGTATGATTTGTGCATTAATGTGAATGGAGGACACATCGAGAATTTAAAAATTTAGTGTTTTTGTTGTGATTGTTGTTTTGCGCGTACTTCAAAACCTTACCTAACATAAAAGCCGCCTACCGCGCCACTGCCGGCGTCGGACCCCCGCGGCCCCGCCGCGCTCCGGCACACGCGCGACGTTGCCACTTTTGTTACCCAGGTATCTAAGTTCAGTAAACTTCATTTACAAAGGCTGTTGCGTTTTACTCTAATTTGTAAGCTATTTAGTTTGTTTGAAAAAACAAATTCTAGTTTTTGGCGCTTTTTATTTTTAGACCGTATTGAATTAATACTAAACACCTATAGTTACGTACTGTAATTTAAAATCCCCTCTGTCATATCAACTCTGTATATATATAGTGTCTTGTTTTGTATTGTTTTTATATTTTGTTTTTTTTATTTCGTTTTTAATTCTGTGACCATAACAATTTGAATCTTTTAATTTTCGTTTATTTTAATTGCTTTGACATTTTATTTTCATTTTAACTCAGCGACCTTTTTTTTTTATTTGTATTCGTTAATTTATTTTAATTGTATGTATGCGTTTTTTGAGATTTCATTCAGAAGGTTTTTAGTTGGAGAAATTTTATTCTGTGGCAGTAGGCATGTTGATATTTTTATTTTATGTAGATAATATGGGTTTTGCCTGAATTAAATGAATTTTATTTTATTTTTTATGTTATAATAGTCCTCCAGACCGAGTTTCGGCCATGGCGCCCAATCTAAGCGGAGACTAGCCTTCGGCGCGGGAGATATTATAGTGCACAAGTGTATGCGTAGACACAGGTGCACTCGCTCCTCCCTCACTCTCATACACTCTCATAGCCTTATGGAACGGCAATCCGATACGACCGGAGAGAGATGAGGCGCAGGATCAACGGCTTAACGTGCTTTCCGAGGCACGAGGGTATCGCACCGCCAACGTCCAAACTTCGGACTGCTACAAAGAAATTCCTAATGGAAAAACTCAATAACACTGCCCGACCTGGGAATCGAACCCAGTACCCACGCGCAGCAGTCGCTCTTGCGACCACGAGACCAAAAACATAAAAAGACTGAGAATTAATCTGTTAAGAGGGAACAGGGCGTGCGATTCTCCATACAAATGTATTCCCCTTTTTTCTTCCTGAATAATGCCTCTAAATCAATTTTTTTTTTCATAAATTCAAGGTCTGCTGTAAACACGTCCCTGTCATTTTCATTTTTTAGCAACTTAGTAAAGAAAATATGACCCTCTAAAAATTATAAAAAAAATGTCCTATTTTTAACGCCGTGATTAGAGGACTACCAGACAAATTAGAAAAGTTTTTAACATAAAAAAAAAATGATAGGAACCTAAACCATACTCTTTCTTAAAACGTTAATGTAAAAAATAATTGAATCCGCTCAGTTTTCGAGGAGAAAAAAGGGGAATACGAAACGTCGATCTCGTCAACATTTTTGTAATAATTTCGGTCTGAGCTGCAGCTGTCCTTATCACACACTAACGCGGTGTCCTGCGTGAGCGACGAATACGACGCGACGCGACGCTGCGAACGCGACGAACGCGATCAACTCAACGGCATGTGTCCTGCTTGCGGCCTATATGACAGTCTGCGGCGAGACGCGACGTATCGCGTACTTGTTTTGAGAGCGACCAGACGCGACACCACGAACTACATATGAACTTTCGAGCAAAATTATACTGTACTTCTCCATGATTCGAGAAGTAATGACCAAAATCACGTAGGACATTTGTCGCGTGTAGCATTGCGTCGTATTCGTCGCTCACGCAGGACACCGCGTAAGGGGGCAGACTTAAGGTAAGGCGACGGCAATAGTTTCATCAAATACCTATTTTTCAAATTCCTCGCAGGCCCCGTCCCCTCTTTAGTCCTTACCGGCTCGATTGGAAGTTGTAAGCCTTTGACATGAAAGCCATGGCGTGGTAGGTATGCCTCTCCATCACCCATTCTTTACGAGAGGACCCTTGTACGTGGGTGTGGCCGTCGAAGTCTGGGAAGAAGTCGCAAGCTGCGGCGCGCATAATCTGGAATTAGGGAAATAAATACATTATCAGTCCGGCCGTCAGTCGAAAGAATGCGTCCCTGACACCTTCTACTATCAAAGTTTATAATCGAGTGCAGTCGCGTTAAGGTGAATGCGCAGTGGTAGCCCGCGAAATTCAAATTTTATTACTTTTTTTGCAATTTGCAGGTCAGTGTCAGGTTGTATCTTGATAAAAATTTGATTCGCGACTATAATAGACATGTATTTACAGAATTATAGTCATTAGAATCATTAATATATCTCTTTAAGTTAGATTTCTACCATAAACACTTTCCATACGACATTTGTTCTTAACGGTAGAAATCTAACTTAGAAAGATGTATTAATGATTCTGATGATTATAATTCTGTAAATACGTATCGGTTATAGTCGCGAATCATATTTTGATCAAGATAAAACCTGACACTGACCTGAAAATTGCAAAAAACGTAAGGAAATTTGAATTTCGCGGTACTGACCAGCGTTAGGCTGCGTTTCCACCAGAGATGAGCGAGGATGCGTAGCGAGGGGTGTGAAACCAACCAATAACATCGCTTTATTTTTATAATTTGAACTCAGTTAGCGTTGGTATTGGTTAGTTTTTAACGCAACTTTACGGGGCGTAATGTAACGTGTTACCAACTATTAAGTATTCTGTGCTTTAGGTAAACATATCGGCGTTAATGACCACTAACCTGAACCATTCTCTTGACGCTATACTTTTTGTTGAAGTGTTCTCTCAGCGCGTGTGTGGTAGCGTTCGCAATAGACTTGATCATCACAAAGTTACTGTTACAAACCCATGTGACCGTTACGCAGAGACCTGTCACGGTGACTACCACGCTTTTCCTGCAGGGAGATGAGGGTTGGATTGGCAAATCATCATCATTATCATCAAAAAAAAAAAAAAACCGACTTAAAAAAAAACACTACAAAGTGATAAATAACTTTAATTTCGGAAGTCGGTGTCGTTGGTTCCGCATTTTAGTTTTTTGACACCGACTTCCGAAATTAATGTTATTTATTACTGTGTAGTGTTTTTTTTTTTGAAGTCAGTTGTTTTTTTTGTAAAAAAGTTTTTATTTATCACTTTTTAGTTGTACCTACCCCACATAAATTCAATTAACGCTAGTGCACTGAAGAATTGAAGACACCGACTAGAAGAATCATCAAAAATCGCATAGAAATGCCGGAGATGCAGTACATTTATGCATATAACTTCGTACATAAGAATAATTACACAATGTATTATATACTTAAACCTTCCTGAAAGTATTTAGATCACTTAAGTGAAAGAATTAACAAAATCGGTTTATTAAACATCATACAAACATTCATACATACATACGGGTCGAATACAGAACCTCCTTTTTTTTGAAGTCGGTTAAAAAGTCCACTGCCGGATATAGGCTTCTCCCAAGCATCGCTATAATGACCGGTTCTACGCTTCCCGCATTTAGCGGATTCACCTCGACTTGGCAAATGGGCAAAACTGCCTCTAAAAGTCCCTCCCTACTTGGGTATTTTTCGTCGATTCATTGAGTTCTTAAAGTTCTGATTTCAGCTACACGATTACTGACAAATGCATGCACTGAATGGACAAGTCTACTTAAATCTGTGTAAGTAGTTCTTTCCCCAAAAGACCATCTCAGTCAAATCAGCATGTTGCTCATACGGCCTGGCCAAGATTATGTCTGGACGGTCTTTCTTCTCAAAGGGACGGACGGACGGACAGCGGAGGCTTAGAAATAGGGTCCTGTTGGCACCCTTTGGGTACTGAGCCCTAAAATCGTAAGAAAATATGATTTTTCCAGGCTGCCGCTTTCGGCGTAGCAAAATTGACGTGCTGGACTCTACGCGTTTACCCCACAATGGAAGATGATATGTATAAAATTTCCTACCCATCTGGATCTGGTTTCATGTCCCATGCTTGGTAGGGCATGTTGCTGTATTTCAGCACTGCTATGCCGATAGGCCCTGTAAACAAATACATACGAAATTATCACGTGTCCACAGGTGAGGACTATGTGGGTCATTGTTTCCGTTTTAATTATGGTTTGGCAGTTTGAGTAGTTTACGCGGCCTACCCAAATGTCCTGTCTTTGGTATTGTTCATCAAATGGTTGAGCTCCTTAAGTTCTGAGTTGAGCTGCACCGTTACTGACAAATGCGTGTACTGACTGGACAGGTCCGCTCAATCTGTGAGGTTCTTTCCTCAAAAGACAATTTCAGACACCAATCTACATGGTCTTCACAGGATCTGACCAAGATTTTGTTTGGATTTTAAAAGAGACTGTGACCTCTGAGTTTGTTTCGGCCTTTCTTCTCAGAGTAGTCAGATAGGAAACGCCGACCTCATCTAGCTTAAAAAAAATATGATTGACGTGTAAAAGTGTTTGTAAAAACCTACTTACAGAAAATAAATCATCTATCATGTTTTCTAAAAGCAAAAGGCGATATAAAGGTCATCATCTGCCTAGCCTTTTCCCAACTATTTTGGGGTGGGCTTCCAGTCTAACCGGATGCAGCTGAATACCAGTATTTTACATGGAGCGACCGTTTATCTGACATCCGCCAGCCAATTTCTGGGTAAAACGTTACTCCTTGGTAAGACTGGTTGCCGGAATTTCGGGCTATTGACTAATAACCTGATTGGCAATTCTCCTAATTTTAAAAACGTTCACAGTCTGATCTCAGTCTCAATTTGTCAAAAATACCTCTAATTTCTCTACATTTTTGACAAGTTATTGACATTTTTTTTTGTCGCCGAGATGAGACTGCGACTAGTACAACGTTTTAAATTACGAGAATTGGCCTTGAGGTATCCGTAATGACTGTCAAAGATCTACGAATGGCAGGCGGGACCGACGCGCGACGGCTTGACGTGCTTTCCAAACCACGAAGGGATTTCTTCCTTATGTAATACGAGTACTTATACTTTTTTTTAAGAATGATAATGAATTAAAATGATAATGGCGACAATTCCCTTGTTCACAAACTAAACTAAATTTATGTTCAGTGCATCTTATTCTTTCTATTTAATTAAGAAAAGGACAGAACATAAATATTAGTTTAGTCCTGTCAAATTAGTCAGCGCCTGACATAAATTGACGTATTTTTATTAGTAGCCAATTTTTTAATCACGTCTAAACTTGTCTATGGAGTATCTTAATTTGACAGGACTAAACTAACATTTAAGTTCTGTCCTTTTAAATAATTTATAGTGCTTTGTATTTATATTTAAATTGCATGTGTATAAAATATTCAACACAATGTAATTTTTTTTTTTTTGAATAAATGAAATGACATGAAATAGAAAGAAAAAGATGCACTGAATTTAAATTTAGTTTATTTTGTGAACAAGGGAATCGGCTCCATTGACTGTAAATCCTACTCACAAAGAACTCCAGTCCTGAACTGTATAGTGTGCTTGTCTTCATTAAACTTGTAATCGTTGACAAAGTTGCTAGTCCAGAGTTCGAGCGGGTCTTGCCACTGACAGACCACGGGTGGTTCGCTCCACATCACGTCCTGAGGGAGGCTGCAAAAAATATTGTATTAAAGAAAGCGAAGAAAAGAAAGAAAGGAAAGAAAAGAGAAAGAAAGCACAGAAAGCAAAGAAAGCAAAGAAAGCAAAGAAAGAAAAGGAAAGAAAAGAAAGAAAGCAAAGAAAGGAAAGAAAAGAAAGAAAGCAAAGAAAGGAAAGAAAGGAAAGAAAGGAAAGAAAGGAAAGAAAGGAAAGAAAGGAAAGAAAGGAAAGAAAGAAAAGAAAGGAAAGAAAAGAAAGAAAGCAAAGAAAGGAAAGAAAAGAAAGAAAGCAAAGAAACGAAAGAAAGGAAAGAAAGGAAAGAAAGGAAAGAAAGGAAAGAAAAGAAAGAAAGCAAAGAAAGGAAAGAAAAGAAAGAAAGCAAAGAAAGGAAAGAAAAGAAAGAAAGCAAAGAAAGGAAAGACAGCAAAGAAAGCAAAGAAAGGAAAGAAAGCAAATAAAGGAAAGAAAAAAAAATAAGAACAGACAGAAAAGAAGGAAAAGAAAGGAAAGAAAATAAAGAAAAGTAAGAATACAATAATTTAGCTCCGACTAAAAGCATCTGGATTATTCACATTACGCCCGTATTATCATCTGGATTATTCACATTACGCCCGTATTATCATCTGGATTATTCACATTACGCCCGTATTATCATCTGGATTATTCACATTACGCCCGTATTATCGCACGATTGCCATACAAAGAGTAAATGGGGCAAGCCGATGTGTTTCGCATCTTTCGCAGTTTCGATCCCCGAAGTTTCCCCAGTTAGTTTAGTTTGACCCCTGTACCTATACGAAGTCGGACAGCCGGAACAGTGGTGGCCCAGTGGTAACGGTCGCGACTTACGAATTGTAGGTCGTGGCCTCTGCTATCCGTGGGTTTGAATTGAATCTAAGCAGGCACTTTACTTTGTGTAAATTAATTCATCACCCCTGCTCTCAAAAAGATGAAGGAAAACATCGTGAGACATCCACCAACCCCCACTGGGCCTATTTTTTTTTTTTTTGGATGTGAAATCGTCAGATAACCCCTCCCGCTCTGGGTGGAGCGGAAGGGAGCGTCACACTCTTACTAACTAAAACCCATCCGTGTTCCTTCCTTAGCCCTTTCTGTTCCGGGGTAGCGGTAATCCTTTCGGACAATCCCGCACCCCCGGCAGGCTTCGGCCCTGACAGGCCCCTTCGTTTACGCTGATATCTCTTTGAGACGCGCGTGGAACACGTACGCGCCGTCCGGCACTGGCCTGGTCCTGATCGGACGGTGGGCTGATCCCGCACTGGGCGTGCGTGGTGGATTATGGTCCACTCCCTCTTACAGAAAGAGGAGACCTGTGAGCCTTTGACCCAAGTAGAGCGGCAGCAGAACAGTTGACGATTTTTCCCAACATTTTAACAAATCACACTAATATTATAAAGGCGAAAGTTTATGAGCGTGTGTGTGCGTGTTTATATGTTTGTTACTTCTTCACGCTCAAACGGCTGGACCAATTTTGATAAAATTTTGCATAGAGGTAGCTGACACCCTGGATTAACATATAGGCTCCTTTTTATCCCGATATTCCCACGGGATCAACATTTACGCGGGTAAAACCGCGGGGCGCATCTAGTACTGAATAAATTATCCAGTGTCTAGTAGATTCTAGAGTCTAGAGAACTGCTTTGAAAACCTAGATCCATTACTTACTCAATAAACACCATGGCCAGCTTCTCATACTGGGCCTCCATGGCCTTGATCTCCTGTTGGACCTCCTCGGGTTTCCGAGTAACCCCCGGCGCGGGGGGCTGGGGAGCCCGGTACTGCACCTGGTATTTCACCGGTTTCAGGGTTTTCGGGAGTTGCACTGAGGGCAAAAAAACTTGGGTTTATGAATTGTTTCTGCTAAATGATATTGGTTCTGATTAATTCAATTTTTTGTTTGGCCATGCACTAATTAGTCATGTTACACAATATACTGCGTTCGTGAACAAGTTGCCAAAAATGTAAACAAATATGAGTGTATGGAAACACAACTTTAATTCTTACACAATAAATTTCAGTTTACGCTACAACTTCAAACATTTTTATAAGTTTTTAATAGTGTTAGTCACTCTGATTTCAACTTAATTACCATTAAAATAAAGTTGATATTATTCCATTTATTTATTAATTTGGTAAATACATACAAGGAATTAATAAAAAACAAAATAAAATAAAAGTGCTTATATGTAGATATGCCTTATTAGGTATACGCAGCATTTACAATAAATACAACAACGTACCTAATTATCTATAAATTAAAATAATAGATATAAAAATACGAAAAACAAATTAGAATTAAAGAATACAAAACAAAGTAGATTTGTGCGATAAACTTAACCCGAGAACCATACCCGTACAGAACATGGATTATCATTTAAGGTGTGAATGATAACTAAGGTTTATGAACATTACTTGCAGCGCCCCGTGGTTTCACCCGCATAAGTGTCGATCCCGTGGTAATATCGGGATAAAAAGTAGCCTATATGTTAATCCAGGTTATCAGCTACTTCCATACAACATTTTATCAAAATTGGTCCAGCCGTTTGAGCGTGAAGAAGGAACAAACAAATGTTCAAAACCTGAATGATGTCCTCTGTTGCACATTTTCAAAAAAAGTTTGCATTTATAAACTTATGCTAGGATCCTCCTGTGCTCATGGCCCTCTCGGACCGGGGGGCCCCTCTGGCTGGGGGCCCGTGGCATTTTGCCCCAATGCCACCCTATTGTTACGCCACTGAACCCTACTTACTATCCATCCATAGGACTAATATTATAAATGCAAAAGTGTGTCTGTGTGTCTGTCTGTCTGTTACCTCTTCATGCTTAAACCGTTGAATGCGAATGCTGAATGAAAATGCGGGAACCCACCGGGGGGACAATCGCTAACCTAACCCAACCACAAGACCACTTGTGACGTCATAATTATTTACATTGACGCGGAAATCGAACATGGCGGCGAGTCGTTGTCTTTGACCGAGCTCGATAAGATAGGCAATATTATCATATTTTGTTAGATTATGATACAATATCGTCCGAAAAACTCGTGCAAAAATATATCGTGACTCAATAATAAATGATTAACACGTAAATATTATAAAAAACTGTATTTTTAGTAAAAGTGTGTTTTTATACACAGGTCTTCCAAAATTTGTGTTTTGTTGGCGGCTGTGAAGTGTGTATTGTGGCAATGTGTGTGTAAAAGTGTTTTTTTTTTTAACGATGACGTAGACAGTGAGAATATTTTGTGCCAATTCGTGAGACAACATGATTTTGAGGGCAATAATGTAAGTAATGCAAAAAGACTTAAAAACATTACCTCCCTTTTGGACTCCGCCGCAGTCGGGTAAATAAGTTTTCCAAGACCTGAGTGATGTGATCGAATTTTGGCGTGCAATTACTGGGATTCCATCCTCATCACCAGCCCCCCCTATGGCCCCCCCTTTCTTCCGCCATACTTTTCGGCTCGGTTTCCCGCGACTCTGACGATATAGTCAACCCAGCGCGCTATTGGAGGACTCTGGTTTCATTGGCTTAACCTTGGCCCTTGGGATTTAAATCTCACATAATGTACCTACTAAAATATTGAACTATTTAGTCGATTTTACAACTTAAGGCTTATCGATATTGATCATCTTCAACGTCATTCAGCCCTTATCCATCCATACTATAATATATAATATTACCTATAATAAATATTATAAATTCGAAAGTAACTCTGTCTGTCTGTATGTTACCTTTTCACGAATAAACCGCTGAACCGATTTCGATGAAATTTAGTATAGAGATAGTTTGAGTCCCGGAAAAGGACATAGGATACTTTTTGTCCCGATATTCCCACGGGATCGAGACTTATGCGGGTGAAACCGCGGGGCGCTGCTAGTACCTTATATTTATTTGGGGTCGACGCAACATATCTTTTTCTTCCACACTTCTCTATTAGTCGTCATCTCGGTAGTCACCCCCTTTCTAACCATGTCATCTTTCACACAGTCCATCCATCGTTTCTTTGGCCCTCCCCTACTCTTATTATACACCGTGTTCTTCACGATATCCATAAACTTTGTCAAACGCTTCTATAGCTTTTACAAATTAAATCTAACAAAGGAAGTAGTACTTGAAAACGCTTCGTTACAAAGATATTGTTATTTCATTTAGTGAAATTTAATTGACCTATGCAGTAAGAAAGGGTCTCAACTCAGTTTTGACAAGTTTCAGCCCGCCAAATCTTATAAATGAAAATACGTCATCGTTGCCAATTCGGATAAAGGAGCATGCATATCGGGCGATTTACGTCAAGGTATTTTGTTTGTATGAAAATTAACAAAAAATAAGAATTCGTTAATGTGTCCATAATGAAAAAACTTTTTAACAAAAAAAAAACCGACTTCCAAAAAAACACTACAAAGTGAAAAATAACTTTAATTTCGGAAGTCGGTGTCTTTGGATCTGTATTTTAGTTTTTTGCCACCGACTTCCGAAATTAAAGTTATTTTTCACTTTGTAGTGTTTTTTTGGAAGTCGGTTTTTTTTTTGTTAAAAAGATTTTATTTCACGATTTTTAGTGGGTCTGTTTATAATTTATCTCAGTTACAATAGCCTAGTGTCAACTTTCTCATCGCCTTTTACAAAATATTGCTTTTACCGATGCAGGGAAGTTAATTGTTGAAGAGTTCTCCTGGTCCACCATCAGCTCCATATCACCACTCACATTGTGACGAGCATAAATTGCTTAGCAACCATGTTAAAGAATCGAATCGCAACCCGCGAAATAGTACGGAGATATTATTGAGTAGTTCCGGTGGCCATCTGTGGTCTTCATCATCAGTTCCACTTCACCAAATGGTGCTTTCCGAGAGCAAATGCACGAGTGTTACTATAAATAAATAATTTTGAAAGAATTTTCTTTTAACTCCAAGCCGTTGAGGAGTTGTACCTTCCATCATCAGCTCATCCACCTGAGATGATGATTATCAGATGCAAATACTTAAACAGCTTTAGAAAATATATGAAAATGGTACTATGTGCCTATAAAATTTGAAGGTTGCCCTCGATTTCCCTGGGATTCCATCATCAGATCCTGACCTGATGATCATGCAACCACTTGGGAAGTATACCCTTTCAAACAAAAGAAAAATTTTCCAAATCGGTCCAGGCGTCTTCGAGAAATCGGGGAACATACATAAAAAAAAAAAAAAGATTCCGACGAATTGAGAACCTCCTCCTTTTTTGAAGTCGGTTAAAAATGCCTATTTCCATGGTCTGAACTTCTGGTCGAAGTTTATGTATATCGTCCGGAACACGGTGTATAGCTATCCACAGACCATATTCGTGCACAATACTTTCCTCACAACATTTTCCTCATTCCTTAATCGCATCACATACCCACATCATACGTGATTAAGGACCTGTGCACGCCACGTTTTTTAAGCGCGCCGATGACGCGCGTTTTAGAAACGTGCGTCGACGGCACGCTTTTTAACCGACTTCTAAAAAAGGAGGAGGTTCTCAATTCGAATGTTTGTATGTTTTTTTTTTTTTTTTGTGTTTGTTCGCGCATAACTCCGTCGCTTGCCAACCGATTAAAAAAAATATTTTTTTGTTGGAAAGAGTATAGTTCCCAAATGGTCCCATGAAAATTTTATCAAAATCGGACAAGCGGTTTTTGAAAAATCAACAAAAATCTAAAAATTTATCTGCATTGTCCACATAACGATTTTTTTGTTTACTTTTTTGTGGGGTAGGTACAACTAAAAAGTGAAAAATAAAAACTTTTTTACAAAAAAAAAACAACCGACTTCAAAAAAAACACTACAAAGTGATAAATAACTTTAATTTCGGAAGTCGGTGTCAAAAAACGAAAATGCGGAACCAACGACACCGACTTCCGAAATTAAAGTTATTTATCACTTTGTAGTGTTTTTTTTGAAGTCGGTTGTATCCTACAGAAGGTCTACAGGCTGCGTCTGACTCGCGTGCGTATCGCGTCTGTATCGCTACAAACGCGTGTCAACGGCGCGTTTAAAAAACGTGGCGTACACAGGCCCTAAATCCCAGTAATTGCGCGTCATAATCCGATCACTGATTATGTGGAAAAGTGTCGTCACATTTCGTAAGATTAATTAATCTTCCCGCGCTGTGTAGTTATTTCTGAATTGACAGCTTTATGCCCGAATCACAAACAAAAGCCAAAATCACTGCAATTTTAAAGAAATCTATCCCAATTTACAAGTCCCAAATACCTAACTCATGCTCAAAATAACGATAACTCAACTCAATTTTGGTTTAATTAATAAATGATTATACCTATATTAATTCAGCTACAATTAATAAACCTAAGGTTAATTGAACTAGCGGACGATTCACCTACTGTTTTTGTTGTGATTTTGTCTGTTTTTGTGCTTTTGAACCAGAAGAAGACGGTCGACGTCAGGGGCACCCCGAGGTTCGGTTTGGTTAACCATGCAGACAGAAATAGGAGCCCCGCGTAGCGTAGCTCCGTCGACCTGACGTCGTTAGAAATAAAACGAGCGCGCAGTATTAATACTCCTCTCACTAGAGCCATACGCACAGTGAATGAGGTTCACGGGAGGGTTGATGTATTGTGGTGCAACTTGAGTGAATTCGCAAAAGTTACACTATATGTAATAAGTTATTTAGATTAAGATATTTTTTAACTTGGTATAACGTGTAGATTTAGGATTTAGTTAGTAAGGCCAAACTGTCAACATCAGGTGTCAACGTTTCAAGAGTGTAGTGACACCCACGAACTGGCTTTGAACCATATTGCAGAACTTCAACAGCAATTATGTGATGCCCATAAGGCCCTATCTCTCTCAGAGTCTGTTAAGGTCAGTGAACAGGTTGCTAACACCGATAACCTATTTTATCGACTGGTAGGTAGTAAGTCAAAATCAATGTGTCAGCCAGCTGTAACAATAGATTTGACTGGTGATGATACCATACCATTGTGTCCAATTGTTATGAGTCATAATAAATTAAAGAAATATATTAAAATTAAGAGACTAATTAAACGGTCACAGAGAGCAATTAAAAAACAAAATCTTTTAAAATTAAATATTTCCCTTAGAAGGGAACGTGTTAACCTATCTAAAAGTTTAAATAGTTGTACTGCTGAGTTAGATAAATGTAGGGAAAAGTATGACATTGATACAAAGCTCCTATATAATGATATACTACACAAGGAGCACTTGCTGAAGGATATTTTTGAGAAATATGAGACTTCACAACAACAACTAAGTGAGCGATTATTTGAGGCTGGGGAACTACTGGAGTTGGTGAAGTGCAATGCCGAGAGTTATGAGTTTCTGACTAATAATCTCTCATGCAGCTGTGCCAACCAACCACCACCACCTCCTCAGCCTCAGAGTGACTTGTCTCCACCGGTGTTGGCTCTTCCAGCAGAGTCCTGTGTTAGTACACAGAATAATAAATCTATTTTTTTTAGTGACGAAGTAGGTTCAGGCTTTGGAAAAATATTACTTAATTACCTTAGCCATAGTTTTACCAATCATTGCTATCATAACATAAGTTTTAAACAAATGATTAAAAGAATTGCAAACACAAACCTAGACAATTATTCTACAATGGTTTTGCTACTAGGTAAAAGTACTGGTATTACCAGAGAGGACATAGTGGATGGTGTCAACACCTTATTAAAGTTAAACATAGGTAAGCTAATGTTGTGTGCTTTACCTTACTCTGATACTCTATCAGAAGATGAGAATAAATATATATACAGGGTGACTGGAAATTAGTGGCGGAGCCGTTAAGGGGAGGTAGTCTAGGGTTTTTCCGACAGATATCACTATGAGACCTACCGTCCTTACTTAACCCTTTCCAAGATATTCCTACTTAAAGAGATAGTAATAAATCCTAAAAAAAAGTGATTTTGGCCTACTTTTTTTTGTTTTGCAACAAAGATATTCTAAATAAGTAATATTAATTGTAAAATTTCCGCTACTGTCATTATTTTATGCAAAAACTGCTAAACAAAAAGTAGGAATATCTTGGAAAGGGTTAAGTAAGGACGGTAGGTCTCATAGTGATATCTGTCGGAATAACCCTAGACTACCTCCCCTTAACGGCTCCGCCACTAATTTCCAGTCACCCTGTATAAGTTGAATAACACTATTCACATGCTGACATGTTATCATAGTGACAAGTTATTGTTTTTTGACACTAATAAGTTTGTTAGTGGTTTTAAGTTAACTCAGAGAACTTTATCTCTGTCTTGGGAATGTAGACATATGATTGCTATGTTGATAGCATATAATATTAACGGTGTTATAGCTAATATAACAAATTCTAGTATTAGGGACGAGTCTGTGTTGTCTAGTCATACTAACAACATAGTGATGATTAATTATGAATCTTCATGTTGTACGAAGGAGGGTCCACCTACAATACCAACATCTTTGGAGGCCACTACCAGTCAGATAGGGTATTCTCTTCCTGCTGGTACTCATACGGGCTTCCTAGACACTTCAGTCGTAGTTGTGGAGGTCACTCCGGATAACTCTTTAAACTAGTTAGTAAGACAACAGAAGTTACCCCTTCAAATAACCTATTACTATTAGAGAATAATAAAAAGGTATCTTCTGGCAATATTACTCAGAATAATAAAAAACCAAAGGGAGGGCAACATGTTTTAAAATTATTTAACCAAAATATTCAAGGTTGCTCTTCTAAATTACTAGAAATAGAATTGTTTTTAGAAAATACCAAGTTTGATGTCATTTGTTTAACAGAACATTGGTTAAAAGCTCATCAAGTAATGTCAATTAATTATGAAAATTATTGTGTAGTTAGCCATTTCAGCCGAACATGTATGATACATGGTGGATCACTAATATTAGTTAAAAATTCTGTTAAATCAAAGGAACGAAAAGACATCGTCGGGCTGTCTGTTGAACACACCATTGAATTGTCCTGTGTTGAGCTCGATAAGCATGTAATAGTATGCGTATACAGACCTCCAAGTTACCAGAATCTATCTGTGTTTGATTCTGTAATGGAAGATGTACTAAAGAAACTTTCTACTAGTAGTAAGTCAATAATCATATGTGGCGATTTTAATATTAATTTATTAGAAAATAACTCAAATACTATGAGATTATTAAGTCTTTTTAGGTCATTTGACTTGTCAAATGTTTTTATTGAACCCACCCGAGTGACAGCTTCCTCTGCCACTTGTATAGATAATATTTTCTGTAACTGTGATTATTTACACAAACAAATTGTAAATAAGTTGCCATCTGATCACAGCGGACAAACAATAACATTTTGCTCCTACATGCCTTTACAAAAAACTCTAATAAGGTTTAGGCCAATTACATCTAAAAATTTAGAGAAATTAAATAATTCTTTGGCAAGTAAATTATGTGTTCAAAGTTTTAATAATTTATGTGACCCGAATGAATTCTACGCCGAGTTCTTTTCACTATTAAACACGCAATTTAATGACACTTTCCCACTAAAGACTAAAAGTATTTACACAAAGTTCTTATTTAGTGATTGGGCGACTCCAGGTATTCGTAAAAGCAGGGAAAACCTTTTTGAACTTTATGGCCTAAAGCAACATATGAATAACACAAGCTTTCATCAGTATGTTGCAACATATTCTAAGACTTTTAAAAGTGTATGCAAAACAGCTAAAGCTCTTTATATTAGCAATAAAATAAAATCAGCCGATGATAAAATAAAAACTACCTGGCAAATAATAAATAATGAAACAGGTAGGAAAAAACAGCGTAATACTGAATTTAATTTAGAAACTGCACATGGCCCCATAAACTCAGATGTAGAAATTGCTCAGGAATTTGAAAACTTTTTTGCTAATATTCCTATTAAAACTACTGAAGCTTTAAATTCCTCACCCTCGCGTTCTGCAGATTTACTTAGAAAGAATGTTAAGGCATGCCCCTCGGAGTTTAGTTTTCAACATACAAACCCCCAGGCTGTTATAAAAGCTTTTAAAGATCTTAAAATTAAATCAACAGAAGATCTCTGGGGAATGTCTGTAAAAGTTTGTGGATCTATCATTGAAACGATTGCGCCCTATTTAGCTTTCATATTTAACATCAGTATAGACCAAGGAGTCTTTCCGGATCTCATGAAACACAGTAAAGTAGTACCTTTATTCAAAGCCGGTGATAGTAAAGAACCCAACAATTATAGGCCTGTGTCAATTCTGCCAGTTCTCAGTAAGGTGTTTGAAAAGTTGATGCTCAATCAAATGTTACGACACTTTAATAAAAATTCCATCTTTCATGAACAACAGTACGGTTTCACCAAAGGGCGTTGTACCACTGACGCCGGTGTCACCCTAATAAAGAACATTTTTAACGCCTGGGAGGAAGCACAAGATGCCATTGGAATCTTTTGCGACCTCTCAAAGGCGTTCGATTGCGTCAACCATGAGACACTTCTGCTGAAACTTGAGCACTATGGGATTAGGAATTTAGCTCTTGATTTACTAAAGTCGTATCTAAAAGATAGAAAGCTTAAAGTTCAAGTAAACGGCGTAAACTCATTGGGGTCTGAAATGGCAATGGGCGTTCCTCAAGGTTCGATATTGGGTCCATTCCTCTTTTTAGTTTACATTAATGATTTACCACAATTACTTCAAAATCAACCGAAGATGGTGTTATTTGCAGATGACACATCATTGATATTTAAGATAGACAGACGGGCACAAAATCTTGACGACGTGAATAACTCTATTCTTCAGGTCCAAGACTGGTTTACGGTAAATAATTTGGTACTGAATGAAAAGAAAACCAAATGCATTAGATTTAAATTACCTAATGTTAGAAGTAGCGAATGTGACATCATACTGAATGGAGAAAAACTAGAATTTGTTGATCAAACGGTTTTTCTGGGAATCACGCTAGACGAGAAATTACAATGGGGACCTCACATAACATCTCTTGCGGGGCGGCTTAGCTCGGCCGCTTATGCTGTTAGGAAGATAAGACAGTTAACAGACGTAGAAACCGCGCGTTTAGTCTATTTTAGTTACTTTCACAGCATTATGTCGTACGGCATTTTACTATGGGGTCGAGCTGCTGACATTGAATCCATCTTTATTTTGCAAAAGAGAGCTGTCAGAGCCATTTATAATCTACGTCGCCGCGAATCTCTCAGGGAACTATTTAAAAGGATTAATATTATGACGGTACCTTGCCAATTCATTTATGAAAACATTATGTATGTAAGAAAAAATCTACATCTTTTTAATAAAATAAGCGATAGACATAACTTTAACACAAGAAATAAAGATAAAATACATCAACCATTTTTCAGATTAGCCAAAGTACATACATCTTTTATGGGGTACTGTGTCAAATGTTACAATAAAATACCTTGTGATATATTGCAATTAAATGAAAGAAAATTTAAAACTCACATTAAACGTACACTTTGTAAACAAGCATACTATAAATTAGAAGATTATATCCAAGATAAGAACGCTTGGAAACATGCTGGTCCTGCTCCATAGGACAATCTAGAGTCTAGACAAAATCAAACTGGTTGCTAATTTAATTGTAATTTTTTTTTATTAGTTTTTACATTCATTACTCACACCCTGACTTATTACTTGTATTTTTTTTTTTTTTTATAAAAATCGTTTTGCTTGTACCATGTTTGTAAATATGTGAGCACCATGTATCTATCAGATAATTAATTTATATGTCATGGTTTCGTTTTTAATTCTTTTACCTATTGTGGTATAGTAATTTTATTTTAGGTGCATCGTCCTCACATGTTATTATATAATTAATGTACCCATGCAAAATATTGTACCTAAAACATTTTAAAAGAGTAACGGTGGAGTTTCTTGCCCATTCTTCTCCATACGAAAACTACCTTTTGGAATGGGCGACTAGAATCAATTCTATTTTAAGATCATTTTTGACGTTCAAAAGTGCCTTTTTTGTGCCTATTTGAAATAAATGCTTTGACTTTGACTTTGACTTTGACTGTCGCATTGGATCATAGATCTGTAATGATAGTGTAGGTAAGATTGTTATAAATAAATAAATAAATAAGCTGTAGGCGAGTCGTCCATTAGGTATTTCATACGTGGTGTGGCAATTAAGTTCCGGGAATTTAGTTATAATTTAAAAACTGGCAACACTTTTTCATTCGTCATCATCTCTCAAAGAGGAGGGATCTTCCTTTTAATTAGAGTTCAAAGTTGAAGTAGATAGCACGTATGGTTTGTGTTTTATGCGTATTTTTTGCAAGTAACTTTTTTAGTGGCGTAGTGAAAATGCAACACAAACAACGTGTTGTGACTCAATTTTTAGTGAAATCTGGCGAAAAACCCTCGGAAATCCTCCGAAAATTGCAGGTTGTCTATGGAGACGATAGCATGTCAAAAACGCGTGTGTTTGAATGGGCGAAGCGGTTCAAGGAAGGGCGTGAATCGGTGGAAGACGATCCACGTGGAGGAGCTCCCGTCACCTCTCGTACCGACGCGAATGTTGATCGTTTGCGCATGTTGATCACGTCTGACCGTCGCCTAAGCGCTGCGGGCTCGTGTTTTTCATGTGCGACCCGAACTCGCCAAGGATGGCTGGATCTTGCATCACGACAATGCACCGGCCCATTCCTCGTTCGTTGTGCAAGAGTTTTTGGCAAAAAAGGCATCCCAACGTTGCCTCACCCACCCTATAGCACCGATATTGCTCCCTGCGACTTTTTTCTATTCCCCAAGATGAAGTCGCACCTCAAGGGAACTCATCATGGCGGCGTACAAGAGGTCCAAGAAGCTGTAACCGTGGTGCTTAACGGGCTAACTTCGGAGGACTACCAAGGGTGCTTCCAATCATGGGAGAAATGTTGGAATCGATGTGTAGAGTTAGAGGGAGACTATTGTGAAGGTCGATAGTAAAACTTTTCCTAAAACTTCATTTTCTTTTTTTTATTGACAAATTCCCGGAACTTAATTGCCACCGTAGTACATAGTTGAAATATCCAATATCTTAAAAAAATCATTAGATTAATCGTTCATTAGCGTAATTAATTTTAGTTTAATCAAAATTAAGTAAGAAAAAACAGTAGTTCAGTCGATCAATATGTGTTATGAACATTATGTGAATCAACCGTAGTTATATCGAAAATAGTTAGAATAACTTTAGATATTATAATTCGTAACCATGATGATGAATTTACATTCCAGCATATGCTGCTGCTTCTTGCATTCATCAGCTCGGCCACCATTGAAGGTTCCAAAATGTCTGACCGGCTATATGACGGATGTTCAGAACTGGGTCGACGAAACAGGGAAGCTACTTCCCAAGCCAGGTAAGATCCATTAATATTTTTATAAAAATAAAAAATAAATAAAAAACCCGACTGCGGTAAAAAACTGAAAAGCTAAAATCAAGCCCATTTTAAATTAAATTAAAGTTGGAAGCAGGCGGGACCCATTTGAATTTGAAAATATAATAAAAATGGTATGGGTCCCGCAGTCGGGTTTTTTAATTTTTTAATTACCTAGTTTTTTATTTCCAGCTTTCTAGTTCACAAATGTGAAAGATTTCGCAGGCGATTTAGTTCTTGGTACGTGTTTTTTACGATTTGTCACTTCGAATTACTTTTAACCATATAAGTTGTGTATATTTTTGTAATCACCTTTTAAAACCCTTTATTTTGACTCGATAGGTTTTGAGAAAAAAATTTTTTTGAAGACAATATTGCGCCAAAAAATCGGCCATTTTTTTCAATTGTTATATGTATACCTAGTGTCACTCTCACAATTAAAACGAACCTAACGGCACCTCTCAAGCTGAAATCGATCAAGCCGTTTAGGCTACAGAGCGTGCCAAAGAAATATACATACATATACATACATACACTCGAAAAACATAACCCTGCTTTTGGCGTAGTCTGGTAATAAAATAAGTGCAAAACGAATAAGATACAAAGAGTAGGCAAATTGAAGGAAAGAGAAAGAACCCTATGTCGGCGACCGGGGCAAGCGGTAGTTTTCAAATTACGAATTATTGTATGTTGTTATAATTTTTATGATTACTGGCCACGACCCTACCCGTGAGTTAAATTAATATCACCGTAGTAGCGGCATGTTGTATGTTATTTGAATTTTCTTTCGATGTGCCATTAAATTGTACATGTGACTTATTTATGTAGTCCATTTTACACGGCGTGAAATTCGCTAAGTACCGTGCATTAATACTAATTAAGTCACACGTATCGTATACTATTTTATAGCACGTGCGACTTACGCGAAAGAGGACGACATGACCTAAAGCGCGGTCTTTGTCGGACTGCATAGAAAAGAAAGAGAAGCGCGATGACACAACTCTGGTAATTTGTTTGGACTAAAAAGTTAAAACACTAGAGTTTTTGTATGTTGCTTGTAGAATAATCTGACAAAAAATCATAATGATTGTATGTATATTAGTATGGTTTTTATTGTAAAAAGAAAGTTTTTAGAGGTATCTTCATGATTTTTTTCTATCGTACCAAGTAAGTTGTATTATGTTTTCAACACACTATTTACCTAGCATATATGCTGAAAACTATCATATATTTTTTTGATTTTGTTTACTGTAGTCGATCATATACTTTTATTGTTTTTAAAACTTGCGTTTTTTGCGTTTAGGTCCCGCTTTTCTCTGTAAAAATGGACTACTTATGTCACACCTATAAGCATGACGCGAGCGCAGGCTTAGGTCACAGAGTGCTATAAAGAGTATTCTATCCTTAAATTGAATTGTTCCAGATGACATGGCGAAGTCAATAGATCTCTCGGCGAATGCGAATCCGGTGCAGACTCTTCATCAGAAGTTGAGCTTGCAGAGGTCACCGAACCATTTTGTGAAGTACCTCAGCTTGGCCAGATGTAAACTTAGTAGGGTACCATCGGTAAGTAATATTATTACGATACGAGTGACTTAAGTAGTCCATTAAGGCCGCTATCCCACTGGTGTTTTACGAGCGTTGGCACTTCTCCAACGTCTGCGCAGCGCCAACGTTGCGCAGACGCGGCGTTAACGTCGCGAATTTCTAGGGGTAAAGCGCCAACGTTGCGTTCAGTGGTAACGCTTGCCAATGCGCAACGTTGGTGCTGCGCAGACGTTGAAAAAGCGCCAACGCTCGTAAAACGCCAGTGGGATAGCGGCCTAAGGCAGAGGTTTCTTGAAAACGGTCAAAAAGTTGGTTTTTTAAAGCACTATATCTCTTAAACCGTAAATAATTTTGACCAAAAACAAATGATATTTTTAAGTCTTATTTTAATACAGTGATGGAACTCAAATCATAATTAAACATACATTAATGCATCAAAAAAATGTTCAAATACACCTCTTAAGCAGTTCATTAACAATTTTAATTATAATTAAAAATATACCATTACATTTCTAATGTCAAAGTACATTCAGTGATGGATTATTTATTATTAAATAGTTTTTGTAAATAGATATTTGCTTAATATTGGCAATAAATTACCACCGTTGGTGTCATCGCACTTCTCTTTCTTTTCTATGCAGTCCGACAGTGACCGCGCTTTAGGTCATGAAGTCGCCTTAATAAAGACTTAAGTCACACGTATCGTATACTATTTTATAGCACGTGTGACTTAAACCAGCACTTATGTCACGCTTTTCTGTGTAAAAATGGACTACTTAAGTCACAGAAAAGCGTGAAACAAGTGCGGGTTTAGGTCACACAGTGCTATAAATTTATGTTTTTGTTTAACAATAAAGTATATATAAATAAATAATATCTCATCATCATCATCTGCCTAACCTTTTCCCGACTATATTGGGGTCAGTTTCTAGTCTAACCGGATTTTACCGGATGCAGCTGAATACCAGTATTTTACATGGAGCGACTGCAAGTATTACTGGGTAATACGATACCCCTTGCTAAGACTGGTTGTCAGACTTTCGGGCTTCTGACGACCTGTAACGATTGCAAAAGATCCAAGAATGACCAACAAATTTTTAAGACAAGAAAATTCGGTCCCGGCCTGGGACCAACAAATTTTTAAGACAAGAAAACTCCACGTGAACGAAGTCGCGGGCAGAAGCTAGTTAATAAAACAAAGGTACGGTTACCAAAAGAGATAAGTTACCAATATCAATAAGATAATTGGCTTTTACAATGTTTTCAAATTCAAGTAAACACTTAATAAAATAAAATAATGGTCTACATTTCTATGGTCTAGAGGGGCCCGTGGCTAAATAATAACAGCCGCACAGGTCGATCGATCAGGTTAAGCTACGCTTGCCGCGGTTGGTCTGTGGATGGGTGACCATCTTTACATAGGTACCGAGACCCCTCCGTGCCTCAGAAAGCACGTTAAGCCTTTGTTCTCGGCTGTCATTAGTGGATCTTTGACAGTCGTTACGGGTAGTCAGAAGCCCGAAAGTCTGACAACCAGTTTTACCAAGTGGTATCGTATTATCCAGTAACTGGGTTGTGGAGGTCAGATAGGCAGTCGCTCCAATACTGATATTCAGCTGCATCTGGTTAGACTGGAAGCCGACCCAGTGGCGTGCATTGGTTTTCAGAATAGGTAGGCACTAGGCCGGGTCTAGGCAAACGCGGTCACTAATCAGAAAAAAAAGTGAGTTTAAAAGTGTGGTTATTTGAGTAGGCATGCCTACTTAAGGGTGATAAATTGCGAAGGTCGAACGTCATGGTATTACGCTTGAGATGTACGTATTTTTAATTTTGTCGTATTAACTTGAACGAGTAAAGACCAATGACAATGTGCGAATAGTACGGGAGCCGAGTAGGCCGTCCGGCGACTGCCTACTGCCGCGCGTGTTTCTATGAAGATTTTGTTTTTTGTTAGGTATGATAATTTAGTGAGTTTCTTAGTTGTGGGGAACACACTAAAATGTAATTGACAGGCTTATGTTGATATATCGAGGTAGGCACTGCTTATATGGCTATATGCAATGCACGCCACAGAGCCGACCCCAACATAGTTGGGAAAAGGCTAGGCAGATGATGAGATAGAGTCTACAAGGCCTACAACGTCCAACGGACAATAATAGCATGAGAAATTAGAATGATGTGTACTTGCCAATCCGAGATCTATAATAGTATCATCTGTCTACCGGTTATCTGTATCGCAAGAATCCAAATGGTGTATTATCTTTTTTATCTCAAGTGTCTTTTATCAGACTCGACAAACGATTTGAAAGGTACTTGCGTACTCCATTTTGATAAGCCAAAATTTGTTGTTAGTAGTGGCGATCTGCACCTATACTCCATAGGTTTAGGTAGTTAAATAAAGTTAAACAAAAAACAACGTGTCTTAGTTAACCGACTAAACGTAATACCAGTCTATTCAGTTGTCATGCTATGTCACAGGTGTACCTACTCTTTTTTTTTTGTGGATGGGAAATCATCAAATGGCCCTCCCGCTCTGGGTGGAGCGGAAGGGAGTGTCAGACTCTTACTGACTAAAACCCACCCGTGTTCCTTCCCTTAGCCCTTTATGTTCCGGTGTAGCGGTAACCCTTTCGGACAATCCCGCACCCCCCCGGCAGGCTTCGGCCCTAATAGGCCCCTTCCTTTATGCTGACATCTCTTTGAGGCGCGCGTGGAACCCGTACGCGCCGTCCGGCACGGGCCTGGTCCTGATCGGACGGTGAGCTACCTATTACTCTCCGTCCGCAGGCCCGCGCGTTATACCTACTCTTTAATTTAGCAACTTTTTTAATTAATTAAAACGTTGTATAATACGCCTCACCACGCCATTCTTTTCATTTTATAGAGGTATGAGGAACGGGGTGTAAAGTTCGCTCTTCCTCCATAGAAAACTCAGTTTTCTGTTGTACCTAGGTACTCTTCGTCCATAAAAAAATTCATCTAAATTGGTCCAGCTGTTTGAGCGTGAAGTATAGAGTAAAAAATATATAAACACACACACACATACTTCGCCTTTATAATATTAGTGTGATTAGTGTGATAAACTTGGCACTTGAATTGTCAAGGGGCCGGTCAGTCAGAAAGATAAAGCTATTTGCCCATTGATGGAGTATTGCAGCAGGGCTGGTTCTTGAGGTATTTGATGGCGTGGAAGCAGAAATAAAAAGGCAGGCTTTTTGGTGATACTTAAGTGGAGCGGATTTTATTGGGGTAAACGACGGTAGTTTTTAGATGAAGTTTGACATAAGGAACCGGAAAAGATTTATACAGGGTGTTACGGAAAGGGTTATCAATACAAACGGGTTGAAGAGTGTATCTGGTCTAGAATCTCTGTACAAAATTTCAGCTCAAAAGCAGTAACTTTGAAAATGCTTAATATTTTTTTTATTTCGATAGTTTATTAAATTGAAATCATAACAAACGTGTCACCGCACTACGAGGGTCATTATCCATTATCTGTAGTGTGTCTGTGCGCCTAGTACACGCACATCACGCCGCCGCGCGCCAGTGCAGCGCCGTGATGTCGAAATAAAAAAATATTAAGCATTTTCAAATTTAATGCTTTTGAGCTGAAATTTTGTACAGAGATTCTAGACCAGATACACTCTTCAACCCGTTTGTATTGATATACCCTTTCCGTAACACCCTGTATAAAAAATATAGTTTGTTGCAGTTGCCAACACCCATTCCAAAGCGTAGTACCTATGTACATTTTTTTTTATCGGGGTGAAACCTCAAAAGGCATCCGACCTCCGGGGAGGGAAATAGGAGAATGTGGGATTTTTACCTCACTAAGACCACCCCGGTGATCACCATTAGCACATAGGGGTGATCCCGGTTCCTCTTATGGAGAAGAACGGGCAAGAAACTTCACGGACACTCTTTTGAATCACAAAATTATCTAACCTGTTTTCTCATTCTTATATCAATTTCCAGATATTCCAACTACGAGACAGCCAGCTCCGACCCTTAGCCTCAATGTTGGAGTATATGACACTGTATGGCAACTCGTTTTTAGACGTGAGCACAGCCGGAGAACATTACACTTTGACGTTCAACGCCACGGGATCTACTGCCATGAATTTGAGTAATGCGCCTCAGAGACAAGGTAAATTACTTTTTTACTTCTCATGCTCTAAAAATTCGTCTTTATGTTGTGCTTAGGCGACATAAAATCGCTTTTTATGTTCTAGTGCACAAAGTAAAATTTTTTTCTAAGACTAAGGTAATCAGGCCCAATAGTCACACACAATAAAACTTCGCAGATTAAAGTCGTGATTTATTTCATTTTCTTTAATTTATACAACTTCCGTGTTTTCTATCGTTAATTTAATAAAATCAGGTAGAATAGTTGTCATTTATTATTTGAAAACGCAAAGAAACGTTTTTATAACTTGGCGGTATGAAGTACCCAAGTCGAATGACAAAATAATGTTGAAAATTAAAAAAAAAGTTTCGTGGCGGTATTATCTGTGGTGGAGGACACCTCCACCGCCGTATTCTCCGCCATCGTACTCGCCGCCTCCACCGTTTCCTATTATACCTACCACCGCACGTCCAGGTGACTCGCAATTTAAGTGATAGTGATCGTGACCCTTTTGAAGAAGATCGGCACGTCACGATGGTTACTGATTTCTACGAGCGTATTCGTACCGTCAATAGTTATTGGTTACAAATTAGAGTTAAGTTTTTTTTCAATTCAGCTGCGAATTATCATTTGTGTGCCGAGTGTCGGGATACATTATTTATACATATATCGTATGCATGCATATGTAGATTATGTATCCTGGCATTGCGATTGCTTTCGCGAAGGGTACTATTGTTCGTTCTGCGGTATGTGTTTATTTGATATTATTGTGTAAATAATTTTTTTTTGTGTGTGTTTATGTGTTTTGTTTATAAGTCATCCTCAAAATGTTTGAATCCGCTCGGATTCACTCTTCTTTCAGTTGTGTCCTCCTTCCATAGGGTGTCTCTAATTTTTTCTTGTAATCTTTGAAATATGTGTGTTCTATCTAGTGGTTGTGCAATTACTGTTGAGATTTGTTTCCATGAATCATTCGATGTGTCTTTTACTATAATTGTGCATTCAATGTTTTGTGGCTGTTCGCTCACTTTTATTTTGTCCTCTGTTTGCGGATGTATGTATGTTGTTTGTTCCCATGGTGTCCATTGCTTGTCTTCTTCGTACAGGTACAGATAATATAACTTGTTTTGATATTTTGTGATTAGTTTTGTTATTGATTTTACTCCTTGACTTACTAGTGCTATGTTTGTTTCTACGTCTCCCGGGTTATGTATTTCTGTTTCATCCACTATTGTTGTTCTTTTTTTATCGTCTTCTATTTGTTTTTTAAGTTTTCTTTGCATGTATGTTTCTCTTGTTGCACCCACCTTTATTACTGCTAATTTATGCTCGTAGTCGTCTGCATGATACACCCCGTTACCTGGTATTCCCATGGGTGTATTTTTCCCTATATACTGAATTAATATACCTTGGTCTTGTAGTTTTAGTAGTTCTTTTTGTCGTAACAGCTCGTTATTTTCGGCTGTTTCAATTTTTTGTGCGTCGCTTAATTTTCTCTGGATTGATTGTCCGTCAACTTGCATTCATCCATCAAACATGCATTCGTATGTAACAAACCGCTAAAATTAAAACTAGAATTAGACATTAAAACCGTCAACCGACAATAATTAAAAAAATGACATTCCACTAGACTGTTCAAGATCATCGTTTTTCCCGTCGACTGTGGTCCCAAGAAGAACAGGTTATTAATTTTGCCGCTCTGTCGTATAAAATGTCGATGTGTTTCCGCAAAGAATTTGGCTGCATCAATCTTGTACAAACTCAGTATTTCCTTTAGTTTCAATTTTGTCTCCTCTTGGTCAATTTCGTTGCTAAGCGTTTCGTTTTCCCTTTCCCACTTTGATTTCGGCCATTCAAATCGTTGTTTTATCGATTCCGAAAATACCAAAACTCTGGCGATGTGGATGTATGTCCGGATTTTTTCTGCGTATTGCTTGGTGCAAATAAAGTTAATCCCTTGATTTGATTTTGCAAACAAGTGAATAGCTTCGGCTTCTGTGAAAGCACCATTTTTGCATAATAGTACAATAATATCTGTGTTTCCACAGTTATTCTCGCTATTTGATTGATGGTTAAAGTCGTTTGAATCGTCCTGTTGTCTTTCCAGAATTTTCCGCTTTTTGCTTGATATTTTATGTCCCCATTCTCCATTCGTAGCGTCATCGGTTTGAATAAGTTGATCCACCATTCCATCGTATTCTTCTTCACATGACACGCCTTCTGGTCAAAATACTGGATCTCCCCTCTCGGCACAATCAATCTCGTATACCGCCTTTTTCCATTTATTGACGCCCACCATTCCACAACTATGCTCGGCGCACTGACAAGCTTTAAGATGTTTTTTATCGAGAATGTCTTGTAGGATTTGACGACCATGCCGGAATAAAGATACTCGCGTACACAAGACAGACAGTCAACCGATTTAGTTCTGTAGGATCCTTTTCGAATAGTTCTCCCCAATCGTGAGTTAAATCCCCACTGTCTATTGACACTAATGTATATGAGGTGCCAGTGAGGTCTTCTTCCTCCTTGATGGTAAGCGACGAGTTTATAAGGTCCTTCATAAAGTTTATCAAACTCACCATCATCACCTGCGGAATACGTACCGATTGGAGATATGTTTGTTTCCATTTGTCTACCGTCTTCTGCAAGTCGATCTCTGCTTCCTCCGCCGTTGGAATATCTTCTTGTTCGTCCGTTTCTCCATCTGATTCTGCATCCGTCTGTTTCTTCATCCTCGATAACCCCATCTGGCCCAGGACATAATCTTGGATAAGATTCTTTTGGATGTTCTCCCAGGTCGGTGTTGGCGAATGTTCTCGCTCCTCTTGTTCCTCCTCCTCCTCTTCTTCCAACGTCGTCGCATGGTGTTCCTCCTCTATTATTTGGCTCGCTTGAATTTCTTCGATTTTTTGTTTTTTTTTTCGTTTTTGAAAGAGCCTCCGTCGCAGTTTTCCCGGCACGCTTCATCGTATTTGTGCACGATCGGATACGGGTCTACACACTTGATGGCTGCTGCGATGTCTGCCGATGTTATGATGTGATACACGTAGAGCTCCTTTGGCATGTCTGAATATGTGTTGCGTGCCGGTGCAATTTATATACCCTGTAGTTTCTTAGTTGTCTGCATTCTGTTTGTACATGTGCTACTTGTTATTGCAATTCGTAGACGTGCGTCATCAATAATATTTTTTTTTTATTTTTTTTTATTTTTTTTATTTATCATTTATACAAAATAATACAGGATTATTCATAATAAATAGCAACCAAAAACCACTAAGGTTTGAACTTGTGCTATCATGAGTCTATCTCAATATCGAACTATACAATTTATCGACATGTGTTTTTAATTTCTATAGAAAATTTCATTTATTGTTAAATGAAGGTTGTCTGCATTTTGTTTGCACAAGTGTTTTATAGTTTCTTTGTTGTCTGCATTTTGTAATTTATGTACAGGTGTTTTTTTTTTAGTTTCCGTGTTGTCTGGACTTGTTATTGTCGAATTTTAATGAACAGGTGGTCGTTACTGCTGGAACTGTAACAACCTTCACAATGACGACGCCACCCACCCGTTCTCTTCGTGATCGTCTACAATTCGAGGAAGACATTGTGTTGGAGGTTATCCGTTCTGAGTCAACGACGTTTTTCGTTTTAGCGACTGCTCCGATGCTGCATCGCGTTTTGGCGACTCTCTGCGTTCGGAGGTGGTATCGGAATCGCGCGTTTTAGCGACTGCTCCTATGCTGGCGCAAATGCCAAATCGCTGCGACCGGCATCCGAATGTGTGCGGAGTGTAGCGTTGAGCCGCTGTATCGAGCTTCCGAAAAGCGACTGAATCGCCCCGTTTGGCGTTTTTAAGTGTGCGGTATGGAATGCTTGGTCGCTGCATTTAGCTTCTACAAAGCAGCTGAATCGCCGATCGCCGATGCAAAAAGTAGCGTGTGTGCTTTGGCCCTTAGTTAAGGGCCAAAGCACATACGCTACTTTTTTTTTTTTTTGAGCCCAAAGGCCTTTGTGGCTTTATGCACGATGTTCTTCCACTTCGTTTGGTCCTCAGATTCTCTCAGGGCGGTCGTAAGAGATATTCCAGTGAGGACGGTTACTTGGTCTGACCAGCGGTTAGGTGACCGTCCGCGAGGCCTTTTCCCATCTACCTTGCCCATCACCATCAACTTTTCTAAATTATCTGGTTCCCGATGGGCAATGTGACCAATGTAACCGAGAATCATTTGATAACAGATCTTTTATGCGAAGCTGATCAAATCAGATATTTTCGTTCTTGGCGGTCTTTTTTCGCTCTATTGCCCGAATCGTCCACGACTCCGATCCGTAAAGGAATATCGGGAATACCAGTGTCCGGACTAGTTTCATCTTGGTGACATTGGAGACTTTTCTGTCATGCCAAACACGTGTCAGCTTACTCAGCGCCGCTTTGGCCATTTGAGTCCTCTTGATCTCTCTTTCGCTTCCTCCCTGGTCAGTAATTAGCGATTCGAGGTATATACAGGACGAATTTTCCAAGTGGGCGTGGATGGCCAAATCCGAAACTATGAGGAATAGCGAAAAGTACTCAAAGGAGTCACGGGCTCGATTTTAATGAAAACTAAAACTGCATCATTGGAATTTCAAAAAATCAGTATTTCTAGCCAGGAATCGAATCCGTTGATTTTGAAAAAAAAAAACACACTAATATTAACCATTCGATAGTGTCGCTAATAAGGATCAAATTCTGGGAAGTAATGACATACGGGAAACTAAACTGACATACAGGACACAGTATATGTCCTTCTTATTTAGTTTACGAAATATCTTTTAAATTGGTCCAATATTGGAGGAGGAAATAGGCGAGAACCAAACCTCGAATTGACTATAATACTACTATTGACTATACTATGAATTTTTACTTAGGATTTTTCAAAAGTCTCTCCGACCGCATTTCCTCTTAATGTATAATACCTAAATGCTTTTGTTTCTTTATTCTCAGCAGCAAGCGTTTGGTCATCAGGTTTCGCATCAGTCACATTCCCAAATCTCAAAGAGTTGGACCTAAGAGCATGCTCCATACAAGTCCTAGGACCGAATTTATTTCGAGGGATGAATATGCTAACTGCACTCTACATCGGCGAGAACGAAATCTATTTCATAGACTCATCGGCTTTCTCCGGCCTAAATAACTTGGTACACTTGGATTTCAGCAGGAATCGAGCCTTTGATGAAAATGGGAACCCGAAGAATCTAGCCACTGACAGATATTACGCCTTCAAAGATTTGGACAGACTAGTTTCCTTGGATATGTCGTATACAAGACTGACGCAAATAAATCTCGGTATGATCAAAAGTCTTGGAAGAAGTGTTAGGAGGCTGTCGTTATGCGATACAGGGTTAAACAATCTTACAGAGCACATTTTTATGACCACATCCATAGAGATTTTGGACGTGTCAGGAAATAATGGAATTCTGAATCTAAGCAAGGCTTTGGGGGGACTTGAACAGAGTTTAGAAATTCTATACGCGCAAGAAGTTGGTCTACAAAGGATGGACCTATTCGAGAATTTTGGCAACTTAATGATATTACAACTTTTTAACAATGAGATTACCAGTGTACCCCATTCAACGGTAAAGAGCTTGAGAAGTTTAAAAATCCTAGATTTGAATAAAAATAGAATAAATTCATGGTTCGACCGAACCTACTCTTTAATGCCAGAACTGCGATTTTTATCTTTAGCTCATAACAATATTAACATAATCACAGAAGAAATGATCGTAGACCTAATGTACGTCGACTTTTTGGCCATATCTGGCAATTTCTTGGTCTGCAATTGTCACGCTAAAGATTTTTACAAGATGGCTGCCAAAAATGACATTCTATTTAATGATACTTTAATAAGAATGCCTGGAGGCCAGCAACCGAATATTGGCTACCAGTTATACAACAGTTTTATATTAAATAGAACTAAAGTTGACTTGCAAGATTGTGATAACCAATGCTTTGAAGATATCGGTCCATCAGGTAGATTTCGTTTCGTGGACTATTCGCCTGATACCTACGAGTGTCTTATGATACCAGAGAGTAAGACTGTTTACATTTCTGATGTGAACAGCTGTAGCCGGGCAGCCAGAGTCGTCGACTATGACCAAAAATTGGATAGTGGGAAGGACAAGCTTCTGGCGTTGCTGGTGATACCTTGTGTACTGCTGCCTGTTGCCATGATCTACGTGTTTAGAAGACACATTAGATACTTCTTTATAACTATGAGAAACTCTGCAATGCTGAGTTTGATTAATAAGAAGGATGCTGTTGACGGTAAGCGTAAGATTTCGATATTTTTTTTTTCTTATTTATTGAATGCTTTATACACCTCATTAGAGATGTGTCCGAAAGTGACGGCGAACGAAAAATTCTCCATGCCCCGCTCCCGCGTGACATGACATCGTCTCGAATGTTCCAGAACACTTTTTTTCGGCGCGCCACAGGGTGCCTTGCCTCTTAAACTCGACTCTTACATAATTTACATGGACCGCTGTTAAACTAATGGCTGTTTCTTAAAGTGGACAGACCAGCAGGGCAATTGCGTAACACATTATCAATCGGAATCGGTTTCTTTTTGACAGTTCAACAACATTCATTGCGTTATTTACGGGTTGAGCAGACAAATTTTTCGAACTTATGAAGCAATGGATTAGCAATTTGCTTCAAGATGATTCTGAATCCGATTGATAGTGTGTTACGCAATTAGGGTCCGGGGTACATTACACAGCTTGTTTCGTAACTATAAATGGCTTTGATTGTTTTTCAATAATTGTTTATTTTATTTATTTGTTTACATTACGCCAACTAAAAACTAAAAAAATATTATTACAAAATCTAAAGCGATGACCCTATTTTTTTATTTACCTAAAAAATAGCCCCATGCAATACTGAATCGAATGACATAAATGAATTTAGCTAACGAAATTCCGCAGATGAGATGGGTACCTATCAATATCATGATCAAATACTAATACAAATGTTTGAAGTTGTAGAGTAAACTGAACTTTATTGCGTAGGAATTAAAGTTATTTTCCCATTAATTCATATTTGTTTACATTTTTGGCAAAAAAATCGCGAATGCAGATTACGCATATAATTTCCTGATCCTATCTTAATTTCAGACAACACGATCTTCAGCTATGACGTATTTGTCTCGTACTGCAACGAAGATCGTGCCTGGGTGCTGGATCACCTGCTGCCTCATATGGAGCAGGAGTGCAGCATCAGCGCTTGTCTCCACGAGAGGGATTTTCTTGTAAGTTTTAGGTTTCCGAGCTTTTTTGGTGAATTAAATGCGACTTTTATAGCAGGTTTTATAAACGGAGGCGCGGGGGCAACATACCGCCTTCCAATTCCGGGCTATTACTAAGAAATTTCCAACGAAAAAACCCAGTAACGATTTACCAGACATAGGAATCGAACGCAGGATTCCCACGCTCAGCAGTCACACGTGCGTCCTTGAGACCAATGGGGGAGTTAAATAATAATAACTACAGATAGCGCCATCCACGAAGACGCGCCCCACTCTTCTTCCTAATCGCTTACAGTACCTACAAGACTAAGTGTGCAACATTCCGCTAGTGTTTTAGTTTTGTCGATACACATTGGTGCTGATTCCCTTGTTCACAAACTAAACTAAATTTAAGTTCAGTGCATCTTTTTCTTTCTATTTCAATGAGAAAAGGACAAATTAAGACGTCAATTTTTTAATCACGTCTAAACTTGACTATGGAGTATCTTGATTTGACAGGACTAAACTAATATTTATCTTCTGTCCTTTTCTTAATAAAATAGGAAAAAAAAGATGCGCTGAACTTAAATTTAGTTTAGTTTGTGAACAAGAGATTCGGCGCCAGTAATTACTTATCAGTGGGTAATTCTGCCCTTGGCCTCGTAATAGCAAATACAGTAATCGACATTTTTACGATTTTCCATTTTTGTCAAAAATGACATGGGGAGACTTCAAGCTATACGTAGAATTTATTTTTTTATTTTTTCTATGGCTGGAACTTGACGAAATTGAAAAAATTTGAAAAAAAGGATTGAAAAAAAAAAAAGCACTTAAACGCGTTTTTCTCGAAACCGCCATTTTGCAAGTACTGTATTTGCTGTTACGAGGGCAGATTTAGTGTGTATCAAAAAACGAAACCACTAGCGGAATTAACTAGCGATAACCACTATGGATTATTAAAAAGAGTGGGGCGCGTCTTCGTGGATGGCGCTATCTATAATAGCATATTCGTTTCTTCTTATCTTTGACTTTATGCATTCCAGGTGGGTCTCTCAATCCTGGAGAACATAGTATCCTGCATGGATCGCTCCAGATCTATCATGCTGATCCTTTCCAAGAGGTTCTTGCTCAGTCAGTGGTGCCAGTTTGAGATGCATCTGGCACAGCATAGGTAAGCTCTTGAACCCATATCACCTTTTGTGGCAATCTTTATTTTTCCTAATTGGCTGGCATATGGAGCAGTGGTGGCCCAGGGGAAACCAGTGGCGTGCATTGCATATAGGCATATAAGCAGTGCCTACCTCGATATATCAACATAAACCTGTCAATTACATTTTAGTGTGTGCCCCACAATTAAGAAGCTCACTAAATTATCATACCTAACAAAAAACAAAATCTTCATATAAACACGAGCGGCAGTAGGCAGTCGCCGGACGGCCTACCCGGCTCCCGTACTATTCGCACATTGTCATTGGTCTTTATTCGTTCAAGTTAATACGACAAGATCTATACATATAATAAATTAAAAATACGTACGTCTCACGCGTAATAAATACCACGTCCTTCGACCTTCGCAATTTATCACCCTTAAGTAGGCATGCCTACTCAAATAATCACACTTTTGACCTCACTTTTTTTCTGATTTGTGACCGCGTTTGTCTAGACTAGACCCGGCCTAGTGCCTACCTATTCTGAACACCAATGCACGCCACTGGTGGAAACGGCCGCGACTTACGAGTTGTAGATCGCACTATAAACTTTATGCACAAGTAAAATACTGTACAAAGGCGGACTTAATACCCGAGGCATTTTCTACCAGTCAACCTTAGGGTGATGCAGAGACAAAACATGGCAGGTGCAGCATACGGGATAGATAGCTTGGACATAACTATAAAATACAAGAATAAATATTAATACATAGATCTTAGATCTCTATATTTATATAAAATTCAAAGTCCTGACTGACAGATATATCAACGCACAACCTAAACCGCTGGCACTAGAGACTATGAAATTTGGAGGTTGTGTTTTTTGTGAACAGTACGTATCCACTAAGAAAGGGGTTTTGCGTGGGTTTTTCTAAATTCCACCCCTAAGAGGGTGAACGGGGGAACGGTGAAATTTCACGCGGACGAAGTCGCTGGCAGAAGCTAGTACATACATAAACTTTGTCAGGAGAAACAACGATCGGTAGAGGAGAAAACGAATCCAGCAAATCAGCGCTACTTATTTATCTTCTTGGATCTACCATTACAGGATAACCCAATGCAAACATTTACCATAGACTCAAAAAGAAGGAGCACCCTTCTTGGCTGCGTCCTGCGAGCATATTGCCCAAACCAAAATTATGACTCTAAGCTGCTACTGAGACCCCAATAACACTTAACCAAATCGGGGCACCCCGACTCCACGTATAACCGAATCTCTCACTCTCACTCACTCTCACTCCACGTAGTCTTTTAGCTGCTACCCCTAGAGTGTATATAAAAATCCGAAGGCGCGGAGGGAGAGCAGCCCCCGACCGCTGTAATAAAGCATAGGCACCCGTGTGAGCCGTAGCGGCTGAGGCTGGTCGCCCAGCCGTCATGCTTGCGGCCACCAAACCAACAGGCAGTCTTCACTATCACTTCTTCGTCTTGGTGTCGCTGGCACCACTGTATTTTAGATCCTTTATGCCCAAAACTTTGCCACTTTCACGGCGTCGTCCGTGTCCGTGTTAGAGGTCACTTTAACTGCATGGTTTAGAACACAGAGGGCAGGATAGCAGGTGGAGCATGGTTTGCGACATAGCTCCACAACCACACCCTACTGCCGTTCCGTCGAGGAACCCCACTTTATCAGGTTGAAGATACATCTTCCCACTCGTGTCCTGAGACAGTTCAGGGACTTCCAAGTGGACCATTGAACGTTACACCCTGTAGGGAGACGCTCCTTTGGTGGTTGACAGTAAATAGGAGGGGGAAAAGTATCCAGCCACAGTTTGCAACGGGAGTCGGCCGGGTTTCCTGGTAGACGCTGTCGATTTTAACAAGCTTTGAGTTTGACTGCTGCTTTTTAGCCGTTGCGTTGGTAACTGTGCTCCAGATAGTGGGTATCTGGTGTTTTATCATTTCAGCCAAACGACGTCCACTGCTGGACATAGGCCTCCCCCAAGCACCTCCACTTCGACCGATTTTGTGCTTCTCGCATCCAACAAGTTCCTGCGCCCTTCACAAGGTCGTCGGTCCACCTTGTGGGAGGCCTTCCGACGCTACGTTTTCCGGTACGCGGTCGCCACTCCAGAACCTTTCGGCTCCATCGGCCATCTGTTCTGCGAGCAATGTGCCCTGCCCACTGCCACTTCAGTTTGGCAATTTGGTGTTTACTATCACTATAACCATGTTCTTCTAATTCCAGGCTTCTGGAAACTCGCAGAGAAGACCTGACCCTCATTCTTCTGGAAGACATCCCACGCCGTCTCCGACCAAACACACTACACTACCTGATGTTAACAAAAACCTACATAGTATGGCCAAAAGATGAAGCGGAAAGACCATTCTTCTGGAAAAGAATTAAGAAGACACTTATTGCTCAGAAGAGCAAACCGACTGAGAATGTGTCCTTAGCTTAAAATTCGTAATTGATCTGCATGGGAAATTTTACAAAAAAAAAAAAAGGAATTATACAGGGTGTTTGACGAAACTGTTTTGTGAAACAGAGAAGAGAAACATGTTTTGTAAAGCCATTACTCGTGCGCGTGTTTTTTGGAAACATTACACAAAAACATTGAAACAAAGAGTGGTCATACACATTTGTGTATGCAAACACGATGTTTTTGTTTTTCGAGCTGCATGGAAAACATTCCCCGTGCGGGTGAACTGGGGAAGGTTTTGTATATCATTTTAAACCGCTGCGCGCACCGCTCACCTCTAATTACAGTATAAGTAAAACCAATTCTTCAAAATCGGTTTCAGAAACAATAAAGAAGTTCATCATCATCTGCCTAGCCTTTTCCCAGTTATGTTGGGGTCGGCTTCCAGTCTAACCGGATGCAGCTGAATACCAGTATTTTACATGGAGTGACTGCCTATCAGACCTCCAAAACCCAGTTACTGGGTAATACGATACCCCTTGACGACCCATAACGACTGTCAAAATCCACGAATGACACCCGGGACCAACGGCTTAACGTGCTTTCCGAGGCACGGAGGGAAGTTGCGTAATCCAAATAATTGTAATTGCGTAACACACTAACAATAGCAATGGCCTTCATTTTGACAGTTCAACAACATGTATTGTGTTATCTACGTTGTTGAGCAGACAAATTTTTCAAGATGATTTAGATTGTGTTTAACCCTTCATTGCATGATTTAATATCTTCTTGTAGAAAAAAAATTTTAACCTGTGAACCGCCCACTGATTTGTGTGCTTTTTTAATCTGTGAACCGTTTGATGGAAATTTCCACCAAGATGCAATGAAGGGCTAAAAGTGTTTTATGCAATTATGCTGCAGGTCATCAATCTCTTGATAAATGTCAAAATTTCGAAGTCGCAGATACGGTCTAACTCGAAATTTGTGTCTTCTCCTCGATATTGAGTCTATAATTGCTAAAACTGATAGCACGTCTTCCTCTTCGGAACTAATTACGATATCTACACAAAATGTGTTATTAATCTAAAAATCCATACTAATATTATAAATTCGAAAGTAACTCTGTCAGTCTGTTTGTCTGTATGTTACCTTTTCACACCTAAACCACAGAAACGATTTAGATGAAATTTGGTATAGATATAGTTTGAGTCACGGGAAAGGACATAGGATAGTTTTTATCCCGATATTCCCACAGGATCGAAACTTATACGGGTGAAACCGTGGGGCGCAGCTTGTATTTTAATAAGTAGGAGACAGCTTGTGTCAGAAAAAAAAAATGTTTATGTGTAAGGTGTTTTGTGTAGTTTCGAAAAACACGCGTAAGAGACACGGGTTAACATGTGTAGAAACATGTTTTGTAACATGTGTATGAAACATTTTCGTTTCATTTCTGATACGTCATGTTGACACGTTTTCCTTGCCTTATTAGCAAATGTGCTTTAGTGGAGACAATGCTTCATATGAATGATAATGCATACCTACTTATTAGAAAAAAATATAGAAGGAACCACTTTTTTTAAGATGGTTCAACATTGTCCTATCAAGAGCCTCCATCCAGCAAACGAACTTTTAGAGAACAAAACCGAAAAAGATGGCTATGTGTGACTATTGCCTAAGAAAACCAGCCAAGTGCCAGTCGGATTCGCACACCAAGGATTCCGTAGCACTAAAATTATCATAGTTACCTTTTTATTTATTATTTTCCAAAAGCCATCACGATTTTTTTTCAAATGTGCTTTTTTGTTTTCTTTTTCACAACCAACGACATGCGTAAATTGCGTAATGACTTTTATAATGGAGGAATACTGACTTTTAGTCCATCCAACAAAGAGATTGTAGAGTGCGTGAGCAAGGCCCTAAGCAATTACTTCAGAAAATTGTTCAGGGTGCTTAGAGAGTTAACATACTAAAAGTCCTGACATCTAGGGGGTGAGGCGGAGTGGGGGGAGGGGGTTAAAGTTCCCATTTCTCAGTTTTTCGCTAATATCTTTTAAACGGTGCGTCATGGAGATAAGAAGTCTTCTACGCAATGAAAGCTTATAAAATTATGTACAACTTTTATCTTATACACTTTTTCACATTCCTACCTATTTTCGAACTACACATTCCGGAAAAGTGAAAATTTAAAGAAAACTACTTAAATTGAACACTACCTTTTGTATACTACTTCCTTCACGTTGTTTGGGGATAAAAAGTATCTTATATCTTAAATCAACTCCTACTATATCAATTTACTAAATTTTATCCAAATCTGTACAGCCGTTGGGATATCAAAACTTTTATCTACACTTGTCTTATACACTTTTTCCAAATTTTCACCAGTGTTCGAGTATCGTGCTCCGAAGAAAGTGAAAATGGAGTTCATTTAGTGTGATGTGACAAGCATTACCGAATGTTAAATATGAGCTAATAGTATATAAATTAGGTATTTTATTGATAACATAAGCTGGGAGTACCTCCAAGCGGTGAAGGCGGTAACAGTTTGAGATCTCGTTTTCTACCAGTGGTAATGGAGCAGAAGCGGGTCGTCACTTTTCATTCCATATTTCCTGTCCTTTGGTTCGTTGCCAAACACCAGGATATGTCCCTGCCAGAATGGAAAGGGTACATAACGACCATAACAACAGGGGATTACAGTGAAAAAACTAGCGTGATTACCCTTCCAATCATCAATGCGCCACCTTCGAACTATGACACCATCTATACGGCTTTACACTATGCCTGCGAGTTGACCCAAGTAACTGACAAGGATGACCAAAGCAACCACCCAAAAGTAATAATAACCTTTGACCAGCCACTGTACTGGAAAGCGCGGGAAATAGTCGCTGCTGCACCTCTTGACTCTAAGATATCGAACTGTGTAGTGCGCCTCGGAGGGTTTCATTTGCTGATGTCCTTTTTGGGCGGCATAGGTTACTTCATGGCTGGAAGTGGACTGAAGGAACTTTTGTGCATCGTCTACGCTCCCCTATCTGTAGACAAAATGCTCCACGGTCACGCGTTTGCGAGAGCAATAAAAGGACATTTCATTGCAACTACGGCAATGTCCAGAATAATACTTGACCAAACCCTAATATCAGAAGAAGAAGGTTTCTTAAAACTGTACTTGAAGTCAAATATTATCAAGGAAGCGGCTGCGATCTTTTACAAGCCCACCTCCACGCACAGTGAGGTTGAAGAGGCTGGGAAGATGTGCTTCCTCAAATGGTATGGCGCACCAGCAAGACTGATCTCCCTCAATGAGTACCAGTCATTCGTGAGATCAGTGGCAAATATTAAGCCTGATTTCAGCTCCCTCCCACCAACTGAAAACGCAGCTAAACAGCATTCGCGGCGCACTTACCACCAAGTGCAGCTGTGGCTCGGAAATAAGCTGCCTCCTCAAGAGTGGGGATGGAAACATGAAGGGGACAGCCTGGTGCCAATAACAACCGAAGATTCGCCAGCACCAGAGATACTACTAAAAACAATATTTTGCCGCTGCACGAAGGATTGTGGTAGTAGAAAATGTGGATGTCGGAAAGCAATGTTGAACTGTCCCGCGGCGTGCCTCCACTGCCAAGGGAATTGCCTCAACGGCGTGTCTGTTGACGTTGACGATAATGAAGACGACGTAGAGCCTCTTCAGCAAGTACCATCTACTGAGGATGAGGGAGCCTTGGAAAAAGAACCATTGTCAGGACCCTCACAGCCTAAACGAATTAAAAGATAAAAGATAATATGTATCAAAGATACAAGTTTTGATTACTCAACTGCTGAACCGATTTGGATGAAATTCGTTATGATTAAAGATTTGGATTTTTAGGCTACTTTTATCCCGAAATAACGCAAACAAAGTAGCAGGCAACAGGTAGAGATTCATAAAAGTAGTTTTTCGAAAATTTTCACTATTTCAGAATGTATATGTAAAAATGGGTAGTAATCCGAAAGAGTGTATAAGACTACAGTTGTAGGAAATTTTATAAGCTTTCATTGCCCAGAAAACTTCTTTTCTCTAAAACATACCGTTTTAAAGATATTAGCAAAAAACTGGAAAATGGGAACTTTAACCCCCTCCCCCCACTCCGCCTCACCCCCTAGATGTCAGGACTTTTAGTATGTTAACTCTGTAAGCACCCTGAACAATTTTCTGAAGTAATTGCTTAGGGCCTTGCTCACGCACTCTACAACCCCTTATGGGTGATTTATTGGATGGACTATTTCAAGTCATAGTTACACAAGGTGTCCCTGGAAGTATGGATCAAATTGAATAGGGGCGTGGGCAAGGTCATTTCATAATCATAAAAAAATAATATCAGGGCTATCTAAAAAAATTAAATTGATAGCCCCCGATAGTTTTTTTTTTACCATTTTTTTAAAACGATTCGGATTCTCTTTTCTATTTTTTTTTAACGTTTGGAAATGAACTTGCCCACGCCCCTATTCGATTTGATCCATATTTCCTGGGACATCCTGTATACCTAGTTTGGGAGCCAGGAGAGCTATGTTTGGGGGGAAGCGACCTAAATACTAGTATTTAACATAATTAGGAAAAACGATAATTTTATAAGCCTAGGGTAATTTAGGAACAGTCACATGTTTGAGATTCTACTTTGTATGTTGTATTGTCACTTTATGAAATAAAGAAATTTATTTATTTATTAATTATAATAATTTGGAAACACCCTTTTCAGGCCGGCGGCATGGGCTTTGTAAGGGTCCCCGCTGACCTTGGATGTGACCACATTGCCAATTTTAATAATAGGTGGGTAGATTTTCGTCATTTATCGTCATTTACAGGTGTTATTAATATTATATTATTTATAATACGGCACTGCACCACAACCGCGGCACGTGTTACATCCCAACATATATTGTGTCAAACGAAATAACAAACGAATACCAATATACTATATTTTCAATGTAAGTGAAAAAACCAATGTAAGCGAAAAAAAAAAACCAAAAAAAAAAATTGTGCGATGAATGATGAAATGATTATAAATAACGAAAATCTACCCAGGTACAGTCGCGGCCTTTTCCGCCTGATCACTTAAAAATTTTTTCGCCTAAATCCTGCGGCGGCGCCAAGACATGCCCCCTTAAAGTTTTCGCCTATTAGGAAAGCGATAAACGCAATTAGTTGCAACCTGCACTGCGCAGCTTAGTGACGCATCACGTGTACTCCTTTTGAGAATTTTACGTACGAACTATGTGACCTTAGCGCGCTTACTAGAGTGCGCTTCTATTTTTTGAGTGCAAGCAAAAATGAACTTAGTGGTGGTCAGACGGGAGTGTCCGCGATAGTACATATTGTATAGGATTTTACATTGTTAGGTATGTAATAATTTTACATTGTTAGGTTGAAAATTGGCATAAAATTATCATCATCATCATCATCATTTCAGCCGAAAGACGTCCACTGCTGGACATAGGCCTCCCCCAAGCACCCCCACTTCGACCGGTTTTGTGCTTCTCGCATCCAACGAGTTCCTGCGGCCTTCACAAGGTCGTCGGTCCACCTTGTGGGAGGCCTTCCAACGCTACGCCTTCCGGTACGCGGTCGCCACTCCAGAACCTTTCGGCCCCATCGGCCATCTGTTCTGCGAGCAATGTGCCCTGCCCACTGCCACTTAAGTTTGGCAATTCTTCGGGCTATGTCGGTTACCTTGGTTCTCCTGCGGATCTCTTCATTTCTAATTCGATCCCGCAGGGAAACTCCAAGCATAGCCCTCTCCATTGCCCTTTGAGTGACTTTCAGCCTTCTAATAAGGCCCATTGTGAGCGACCACGTTTCAGTGCCATCATAAAATTATAGTTCTTGTAAATAAAACCTTCGTTTAATTGAAATTGTTTTTCTTTTTTTGTCTGCCTATATTTTTCATATCAAAGACAGATATATTTTATCAGTGAAATAGAAATTGGCGTCTGACAGTTCTAAAATGGCAACAACAACTGACAAAAGTTCAAAATTTACTGAGAATAAGACTTATTCTAGGTATAAAAGTTTAGTGTAATTCGCCCTTATTCAGACAACGCACAGCTGAGAAATGGCTTTAAAGGTCCGTGGCATACCCTAACCAAACCGAACGTCGGGGTACACCCCTAAAAATTTATGCCAAAACAAAATAGCCTTCAAGATAATTATACCAACATAAACTGTATGCCAAAAAAACATGGCAAAGTATTATTAAGGCAAAACAAATTATACCAAAATAGGTATGCCAAAGTATATTAGGGAAAAGAACATTATGCGAAAAGAAGGGATCCGCAGCTGAATACCAGTATTTCACATGGACGACCACCTATCTGACTTCCACCACCCAGTTACTGGGAAACACGGTACTCCTGGTAAAAGAAAACGCAAACGATTGTCACACTTACATGTGGATAATGTAACCCCGTAATTCATCGGTTTCGGTTGCGGTGGAGTCACGACCAGATCCAGGTTCAGAACCCCTCCGCAGATCCTGAAACAACCAAGTAGGATAACTCTGGGCTTTAATGGCGATGGATGCGATAGATGCGAGGGATGCGATGGATGCGAGGGATGCGACGGATGCGACGTATGCGACGGAGAGACAGACGCGACGGATGCGACGGATGCGACGGATGCGACGTATGCGACGGATGCGACGGATGAGACGGATGCGATGGATGCGACAGATGCGACGGATGCGATGGATGCGATGGATGCGATGGATGGATGGATGGATGGACAGCTGATGGCTCGACCGTCTGTGTAGTGGCCACACTGCTGTGTATTCGTAAAATTCGTGTATATAAAGTGTTTAAAATATGGAAATTGAACAAAGTGCATCTATTAATGAAAAAAGTGATGAAGAAATAGCGAAAAAAAAATGAGTTATATTAATTTAATTAATAGTTGATTTATTTCAACGTTAATATTCAAGTTTTCACTTCTGCCGGCACTCCCGGAGTGCAACCCGTCTTTTATTTTTATGTCTTCTCGCAGTTCAACCTAGGAAGGAGGTTGTCGTCTGCTTAACCGGACTTTCCTGTAAATGCCTCAATATATAAGGAATCTAGCCAGGGCTTAAAAAAAACTTAAAAACTAAAGGGTACGGACATCAACTTAGGGCGACGCTGGGAGAGGGTAGCAAGGGACGGGCTGGATTGGAATTATTCAGGGACGAATTTAAAAGCTACAGGCTCAGCGGCGCGGGCTGGCTCGAGCAAGGGTCCGGGGCCCGACGATTGAAGTCGGGACGTTGAATATTATGCTAGTTGCGCGGTAAATTCCGCTTGCGCAATGCAGGATTTTGCGTGACGTCAGTATCATGCTTAGTTCGCATGTTGTGGTGTAGATGCCGCTGCAAGTGTAGAGTTTTACGAAAGGAAAGATACTAAAATCTATGTTTTATGTACTTACCTATACTTCCTCAAGTTAATTTCACCATGTCTTGATTTAGATACACACGACTTAAGATAGTTCTGGAATTGTTTTTCTGAGGACAAAGAGTTCTTCTGTTAGCAGTTTTTCTTTGCAAGTGATCAGGCCTGGTATGATAAAGGTATTTGCAAGGCAGATGTGCAAGTGATCACGCCCAGTACAAAAGTATAAAGGTATTTATCTACACAAAAAAAAAAATCTACAAAGAATAATAAAAAAATAATTAAATAATAATGAAAGAATAATTCTTTTATATTAAGTATATTTACTTTGCTCAAATAAATTGCAATTTGTATTCTAAAAAATCTCAATCATTTATGCAAAGGTGGGTCAGCTAATTGCAGTCACTGACTGTACCAACCCACCAACCCACCAACCCACACTGGGTCCACGTGGTGGATAGTGGCCCACTCTCTGTCTCACAGAGAGGAGGCCCGAATCTACTAATAAACATATCAGATGAATAGTTACACACCAATTTCTCTCTTTCAGTCGTCAGTAATTTGACTTTCGAAAGAAGAAGACAAAGCGTTGTGTAACTATACAGACGCTATACAAAGTTTTTTAGGAAGGGGGAAATTGTATAATAGAATAAGTAAGTATTATACAAACATTACCCATTAGAAAAATAACAGTTATCAACCTTTTCTTCTTTCGATATAAACGTATGATCAACTCCGTGACTCCACGATAAATAGAAAGCAATGTAGTCTGTTTATCATTTTCATTTAAAAAAATTCTCTAAAGTGCCAGTAATTTCAACCATATTACACAATAACTATCGTTATTTTGCCGTTATATTTCTAATGCTATCATAAATAGAGTCTAAGTTTGCATGGTAGAAATCTCTTCAATTTACCATTCTCAAAAGCAATCTGATCCCTCGGATTTGGCATAAATGGTGGCTCAGCCATGTTCAAATTATCAAGTTCGTCTTTCTCCTTTTCATTCTTCAAAAATCTAACAGATAAGCAATACATTAATTTGGTGTAAGATAAGATTTATTTATTTGTATAAACATATTAGGTATACAGGGTGTTACGGAAAGGGTATATCAATACAAACGGGTTGAAGAGTGTATCTGGTCTAGAATCTCTGTACAAAATTTCAGCTCAAAAGCAGTAACTTTGAAAATGCTTAATATTTTTTTATTTCGATAGTTTATTAAATTGAAATCATAACAAACGTGTCACCGCACTACGAGGGTCATTATCCATTATCTGTACTAGGCGCACAGATACACTGTGCGCCTAGTACACGCAAATCACGCCACCGCGCGCCAGTGCAGCGCCGTGATGTCGAAACTAATGTCACCATTGACATTAGTTACCACTAGCGTCATCTAGTATCGAGTAGCAGAACTAGTAGAGTCAAGATCCTTCTAGAAATTTCGATGCTAGAACTTTCTAGAACTATCGACATCTGGTCGGTCGGGGCCGGTATGTACTCGAACTTTCTAGATTTTTTTACAATAGAAGGTTCTGGAATAAGATATATATAAGCGATACAAGCGAATATATCGGGAGTGATCTTCAAGTGCGACTTAGAATGATCAGTAGTGCAATTATTGTGTTTTATTATTAGTGTGTTTAAAGTTGTAATTGGTAAATCGGCAGTTTTATTTGTCACGAACCCCAAGCTCGTAACATTACATTATAGTCCAGTCATGTTTAGCCTTATATGTAACTAAATAGTGGTGTAGAGGTATGAGGAACAGGGTGCAAAGCTCACTCATCCTCTATAGAAATGGGAGGATCCTCCGACCAGGCGGGCGTTGTGCCTGGCGGGCAACTGCCCGATGATTCATGTCGGGCCGTTGTATCTATGCTAGTTGCGCGGTAAACTCTGCTTGCGAGATGCAGGAATTGCGTGACGTCAGTATGACGCGTAGTTCGTATGTAGCGGTGTAGATGCCGCTACAGTGCTAGCACGAGAGGACTCACACGTTGGCTTTTAGGAAGGCTTCCAGTTCCCGGATCTTCTCGCGGATTTCCCTGTAGAACTTGTTCCTCACGGCTTCCTGCTCCTTCTTAAGCTTTAGACACTCCATCATCTCCTTTACGTTAAACGAGAAGAGATCTGTAACATACACATAACGATTAACATTTTGAACGCCAGAGTATAAACGTATCGCCGTACCCCTGACGCCAGGCCACTATAAAAAAACAACACACACACACTTAAAACAACAAATTTCTCGATATTGGTGGTTTATTTATATTAGTTTCATGCAATACAATATAGACGGAAGCTTAAACTTTTAAATTATATAAATGAAAACACACAAAAGTAATGATGAAATTGTTTATTTTATAATATGATGCGACCCGTGCGACGTGTATTTTGTCATATATTTGTGACGTTGGCGTTCAGGGTAAGATTTCGTTTGTCACATATATGTGACAATGACGTTCAATTGACGTTCTTCTGGCGTTTGAATGACATTGACGGGAGGACATAAGAAAACTTCGATATTTCTTTATTATAAGAAAGAAAGAAAATACATTTATTTAGCACAGACTAAAAGACACACAATATACCAGATACATACATCAGATAAAAACAAAAAAATTATAAAAATAAAAAAAAAACCGAGTGTGCTTATGACCACACGACTGAAGTGAAACTTCGCTATGAGAGGAAGAGAGAAAGAAAATGTGTGCGCGCACTGCTTTCTCTTGCTTATATCCCCCACTCAACTCCCGTTCGCCTCGCCCGATCACACTTTTCTTAACGCTTACGTCACGCGTTCGCCAGCTTACTCCCCAAGTCAAGCGTGCGTAAAGAAGTTTCACTTCAAAAAGGTCAAATAAAAAGTATGTAAGTAAGTACTTATGTTTATTATACCGGATGATTTTTTCTACCGGTTCCAAATTTTTACAGGGTGCTCTATCCATGAATATGAACAACTTTCACTACGGGACCAACTCGGAATCACGAAAAAAAAAATCTGCTGTTTATACAAAAGTTCAATACCTATTTGACCAAATGCATGAAACAGCTGATTTTTTTTTTCGTGATTTCAGTTGGTCCCATAGTGCCATATTCATAAATAGAACATCCTGTAAAAAATTGGAACCGGTAAAGAAATCATTCTGTATAGAAGGAGCAGTGATGGTCCAGTGGTAACGACTTTGTGTAAATAATTTCATCACCACTGCTTTCAAAACGGTGAAGGAAAACATCGTGAGGAAACCGGCATGTCCTAGAGCCAAAAATTCGAAGAGATGTGACATCTGCCAACCCGCACTGGGCCCGCGTAGTGGATTACGGCCCACTCCCTTTATCATAGAGGAGGCCTGTGTCCGAGCAGGGGGAACATTATAGGCTGATTATGTATGTATGTTATGTATATTAAAAATACGGACCTTCATATTGGTTAGGCATTTCAAACTTCAAGGCAAAAGATCTTGAGCGTTCGCTTAGCAGGTCGATCATAGACTGAGCTGCGCGCACGCAGACACCCGATGTTTCTATTATTTTAGGCAGTATCACCGTCACTTTCATGGATGGGAAGGACAGTTCCACAGGCTCTCTGAAAATAAATTTAAGTTAGGAAAACAGGTTTCATTTTGTTACAGACAAGTTTTATACCCATCGAGCCAGTTATTATATTTTGGACTTTATTTCGAGTACATTAAATACAAAATTGGTAACTTATACCTGTGCTTATTTGCACTTTTGTTAGGCAATTCTTTGGGCTAAAATTGTTTATTGTATTTAACTGTCTAAGTCAATTTAATTTAATTATTTTAATTTATTATTGACATGATCTCATTACAACCTTTTTTTTTAATGAGTTGTACTTATTGCAATATGTGGTTAGCTGGCGACCTCGACAATTGATCATAATATTTCTTGCTTAAGCAACCGGCAGCAAGTTCGTCATGCTCCCTTAAGGTTCGCGTACAATATACCAGGCCGCAGCGGAGCGGAGCGGGCCGCAGCAGGTGGCACATCGATAGGAACCAGGCGCCGAGCCCGCTCCGTCCCGGCATAATGTGCGATAGTTCATCTATATTCTATACAGATAAATAAAATTGGAGTGTCTGTTTGTAATATTAAAATAACCGCTTTTTACTAAATGCATATGGATGAATACACGGTACATATACCAAAATAACATGTTTTACATTTTTTGTCTGTCTGTTTGTTCCGGCTAATCTCTGAAACGGCTGGACCAATTTTGACAGGGCTTTAACTGACAGATAGCTGATGTAATAAAGAGTAACTAAGACTACTTTTATTTTAGAAAAATAATTAGGGTGTTCCGCAAAAAAATTAAAACGTTTTCCGTCATGCACGCGAACGAAGCAGCGGGCACAGTATAAAATACATACAAGCGATTTGAAGGGATTTTTGCGCTGCGACCCGACCCACTACGGCCCGACATAATGTGCGCGAACCTGTCACTGCTTGCGGTAGCGTTGCCTCCTTCCCTCAAAAATGGCGAGGGGGGTAAGAAAAGGGTAGGAAATCATACATAAGCTACTCACGGGTCGGGTTCCATTGGCCTAAGGCACCTGGTAGGCCACTTGATAGCAACCCAGATGTTGAGCTTAAGACCTTTAAACTCTCTCTGGTACGTAGATAATCTTGTAGACTCGGAGACCAGATTCTTCTCCAAATCTCGAAGAAGAATGTACGAAGCTGTTTGTATAGCTAAGGCAAGTTCGGTTCTGAGGCCTAAGCGGGCCTGGAAACAAAAAAACATCATGCCGGGCAGCTATATTTCGCCAGTTATGACGTAACGGCATGATTCTATAGAGGTATGAGGAACAGGGTGTAAAGTTCACTCATACTCTATAGAAAAGGGAGGATCCTCCGACCAGACGGGTGTTGTGTCTGGCGGGCAACTGCCCGATGATTCATGTCGGGCCGTTGTATCTATGCTAGTTGCGCGGTAAACTCTGCTTGCGAGATGCAGGAATTGCGTGACGTCAGTATGACGCGTTTTTCGCATGTGGCGTTGTAGATACCGCTACAATTCTACTGCTATTTAGGATGTGCACGGAGAGGTTACCTTTGATAGTGTTTTCGTCGCTGCTTGCTGTGTGGACGTGAGTCGCAGTGGACGATTCCGCCTAGATTTTCATACGAAGAGAAGCGAAGTACCTGTGCCTATTTTTGCCGTTAATTTGTGTGCAAGCGCAGAGCTCTCAGCACAGTCCGAGACAATGGCGAAGAAGGACGTGTGTGTGTGTGTTATGTGCTGACGGTCACGCACTCATTCACAGCGTGTTTGTACACTCGGTAACCACAAGTAAAGCGCGCTTCGCTTCGCTTTTCGAGATAAAAATACTGTATTAAGCTATACACCATTCGAAATTTAAAAAACCTCTTTACCGTCCGTTCAACCGATTTTGACTTCTATTCCGTAGGCATAAGGATGACATTAAAAGCAAAAACGAGGTTACAATACCAACTGTTTACTGCATCTGCCATTTTTCATGCCACCAACACAATAGAAGTCAAAATCGGTTGAATGGATGGCAAAAAAGGTTTAGGTTGAGAAAATGTTCAGCTTTGTAGAGCGTTGTCTCTGTCACTCATACCAGTGCGACAGGTTCTTTCTAAAGCTCGTATGTTACAATTGTACAGACGCCAGCACATCAAGCTACTACAATCTGTCAAATTTCTTTAATATATTTTCAACTTTATCGCTAAAACATAAGGTTCAAAGTTGATTGGGAAAATTTGACAGTTTCGGGTAGCTTGATGTGCTGGCGTCTGTACGAGAGCCTTTTGGTGCATGGTAAACATGGCGTTTATGACTGCGTTCCCACCAGAGATGAGCGAGGATGCGTAGCGAGGAATGTGTGTAAAACTAACCAATAACATCGCTAACTTAGTTCAAGCTATGAAAATGAAGCGATGTTATTGGTTGGTTTCACACACATCCCTCGCTACGCATCCTCACACATTTTTAGTGGGAACGCAGCCTAAATACCAGCGCACACGGGTGGGAGACGGCATCGAAGAAGATTTGCGATGCCGCCAGAGTGTATCCGACATGATTTTCGCAGATGAAGAATAGGCACATGGCCGCACTCTTACTTGAAATCTGAAAGTGGACTCCTGACCACGGGGCTCCTCTTAGAAACTTTTTAAATATACTTTCGGTGTTCTCTCCTCATGCCAGACCTACTCAGCTATCAACTTCTCGCCCTGGATATGCTTGCTCAAAAAACCCTCTGGGGTTTATCTCTAAATAATCGGTTATTAAATCGCATGGTATTATAAAAGCGAAATCTTCCAAACAGTTTATGTAATTTATACAAATTCGGAAAAGCATCACAATATCCAACCATCGTGATTAAAACTCAAATAAAACTTTTAAATCGCAAAATTGTGAGTTTGTGTCCGCAGTACAGCGCTGCGGTTCGCGAGCGCCCTTGCTAAAAGTTCGGCGACGAATACCTCGAAGTGCGGGGTAAGGTGCGGTATCTGATATGAGTGCGGGGAAGGGAGTGTCCTTTCTGTACGTAGTACTATAAAGTATTCTGTGGCAAAAGATCCTTGTATCACTCTACATTTATCTAAGGTTAGTCTATGGTTACCTCATCGTAATTGGCGGCCAGTCTTTTACTGAACTGTCTTTTATTGGCGTGAAAGATTTCCAACATTTCCAGGAGCTGTAAGAACAACATTAATATTATTAAGTAATCCATACTAATAGATACTATAAATTCGAAATTAACTCTGTCTGTCCGTCGCCTGATTTTCGACCACCGGAGTCCGGCGTCAAGCAGCCTACTGTGTTTCGTCGATGCGTGGGAGTTCCAGTGCCTTAGGCATTTTCTGGGCACGCTTGTTCTAACATAGACCTCATCCATTGCTTTCCATCAGGCGTAATCGAGGTTAAGAGCGGGTCCATTCAGCAATAAAAAGAAAAAAAATTAAAACAAAACACATACCGGTAAGACTTGAATGAACTTCCTATCCAGCTCATCGTCATCCATAACGGTGTTCTCTCTCCAAACATGGAGGAATGTATTCAGCTCAGTCACGACTCTGGGGTCCGGGAGACCATCACAACGAAGATATTGCTGCCACTGCAGGAGTAACGAATGGTTAATTTAATTTTTAAGAAAGAAAGAAAAAAGAAAGAAAATACGTTTATTTGCGGTGAACATGACGCAATAAATACTCAATACTTTATTGCATTTCATAATGTGTACATTTATATAACAGTTGGTATGTTAAAACATCGAATCAATTATGGACCCTATCGGGCACGGCAAAGTTAGTTTTTAATAGGAGATAAAGATACACAGAAAAAAAAATAAGAAAGGGTTGGGAGAAACATGCGTCATATTCACACAAAACGGCCATTGCTCAGCATTATGCTGCGACCCTATGCAAGACAGAGCCCCAGCGCTGGTTTTCAGTGACAGCCGGCGCTAACGTAATGACGTCGTCCGGTGCAGCAAACAATTATTAGGACGCTGTACTGGTACAGCCACAGATATAGATATACCTAGATAACGCAAGTATCACGAACTGTATGAAAACTAAGCGTGCCACTTTTTGACTACCTACTATGACGTCACAAGCTCTCTCTCGTTCACGCTCACCCAGCCAGCAGTACGCAGGACTGAGCGCGAAAGTGGCGGTTTATGATTTTCGATCGTAAGCTGGTGCGATTTTTGGCAAACGATGTAGGTGCTCTTGCGTTATCTAGGTATATCTATGTCTGTGGGTACAGCGTACACAAAGAAAAATAATGATATATAATTGAAAGTAAATGTGATAGAATATACTAAACAGGTTTACTTATAAAAAAAAAACAAAAACGTTTTACGCCTTATGTAGTGGCAACATTTCGAAACGTCATACTTAACTTGCTAAGACCTATTTTACCTCTGGGTCCCAATTCTGCATTATTCCCCGCGTAACGTTACTACTTGCAAACCACGTCAATAACGGCTATGAATCGAAATGTCAACCGTACGGACAACATGTATTTTGACAGTTCAAACCACGCCATTGTATCATAGAGAGAATAACTGCAGATGTCGTGATTAAGAGGAAATGCGGGTGGTCGTTTCTCCATAGAAACGCCCTCGCCTTTCTGGTTAATGAGCATAAAGCAATGATTTTTTACAAAATAATAAATATTTACTACTTGTATGTCCTTATGTTTTCCTTTTTGATGATACATACATTATTTTTATTATCACTAAAACCCTCAAAAAATGCTGATTTAAACCGCTGTCAACAGAGTCCTAGTGTTTGTACAAATTTGACAACTATTGATGAAAAAAGAAAAACATAGGGACACAGTATATATCCTTCTCATTCAGTTTATGAAATATTTTTTAAATTGGTCCAATATTGGAGGAGGAAAGGCGAGAGCCAAACCTCGAATTACGACTTTTTACTTAGGATTTTTCAAAAGTTTCTGCGACCGCATTTCCTCTTAGCTAAGGAATTTACGTGGTTTCGAAGTAAGGGATCGTAAAGTGGTCATAGTGAATTATGGCCCAGAAGCGAATTCCGATTATGCACCCTGTGTGGGGGTGGATAGATGAACTCGCCTTTCCGAGTAACCACCCTAGGTCCTTAGGGTAGCTGTTTTAATAATTCCATTTTCACTGTACACTTTTAATTTTTCCTAACCTAACGTAAACTAAAAGTTATTTGTTCAAAATAGAATAATAAAATATTCCATACCTCTGCCTGCTGTGTTTTTTGGTTTTCATATTTCAGCTTTTGCCTTTCGAAACCTTAAACAACAAAAATAATAATTCTACAGAACTAAACTTAGGGTATTGTCGCCTGAAATAAATGAATAAACAAATAAAATTGCTATCTCTTTCTCGCAGGTAGAACCAGACCAAGAGAGAAGAAGTAATTAGGAGAAGCCTTTTATACTTGTGTCACAATTATCACTGTCATGTTAAACGAACCTCTAATAATTCCCATTTTGTGTTCCTAAAAATATCATTATCACTCTAATATAATGATTGCGCCTCTTTTTGTGCACAGTAAATAATTCCTGTTTTGGGGGTCCTAAAATACTAAATAGTACCTAATAAGTAACTGCGACCAATGTGGATGTAGCGCTCGCTGGCCGCTGCCGCGTGTGTTGCGTCATAGCATTTGGTCGGGGTGCCCTAAAGTCCGGCCACGCTAAATTTGCCAAAGATGTAAACAATGCGTATTTCCCTTTCCGTGTTCAACTGGCGACATCGGTCTCGCGAAATCCACATGCTTTTGTTTTACTACGGAATCCTACGAGACCGTGTTCAATTCGCGTCAACTGAGCACGCCTTTGTGATCAAGTGGCGCTGGGTAAGGTTTAACGCCATAGGATGCAAGGGCAAGCGAAGGGCACCCCGAGGTTCGGTTTGGTTAGGTTACTTTAAACCCTTTACACAGAAATAGGGGCCCCACGAAGCGGGGCTCCGTAGACATAGGATGACATAGGATGAAAAAAAAAAGTGTTTATCATATTAGACTAAATAGGTTTTATGTCTATTGAGTGGTATATCACAGGTTAAAAAACCGTGTTCAATTCAATTGCACACTATTTTGTAAAACTTCTTTTAACGTTGCTTGATCGCAAAAGCGTGCTCAGTTGACGCGAATTGAACACGGGCTCGTAGAATTCCGTAGTAAAACAAAAGCGTGTTGATTTCGCGAGACCGGTGTCGCCAGTTGAACACGGAAAGGGAAACACGCGTAAACAACAATGGCCGCTCGAAATTGAATAAAATCGATATACAAGAACATTTATTTTAAGTAATGTTTGTTTGCGTCTAGTTAGCTCGGAGATTTAGACGAAAACAAACATTACTTAAGACACTTACACAGAATAACTTTTATTCGCCCTGAATATCTTTTTATAAATGGTCCAAATCTGAGTTTTCAAAGTCGTCAGATTTAGGGATAGCCCACAATTTCTTCATCAGATTTGTCTTTTTAAGTCATTATGGGTTAGGCGACACCCGATCATGCCAAAATCAACGCCTCTGAAGATCACTTTATTTTTGGCCCTTTATTGAAATCTGAAAGTGGTCTCCTGACCACGGGGCTCCTATCAGAAACTTTTAAAATATATTTTCGGTGTTCTCTCCTCATGCCAAACCTACTCAGCTATCAACTTTTCGCCCTGAATAATTAATATGCTAGCTTAAAAACCCTCTGGGCTCCCCTAACATAGTATCTATCATTGTGAGTTTATTATGTTTTATCTCTGTCGGATTACCTTCTCCGTCACACCTCGTAATCTGTCACTCAAACCTTTCTTGGGATTGCATAGAGTTGTTAATATATAATTTTGTAACCATGGCAATTCAAAATAGACAAGTACTTCTATGGTTTTAACAGCTCTATATTAAATATCATAATCGCGCATTCCTATTTCCGAAGATATACGATGATTGCCGAAGCGCATACTACTCCGGGTAGATCTGTGCGTTTGTGCAAGTTACTAGTACCATCATCTGCCTAGCCTTTTTCCAACTATGTTGGAGTAAGCTTCCAGTCTAACCGGATGCAGCTGAATACCAGTATTTGACATGCAGCGACTGCCTTTTTGACCTCCTTTAACTGATATGTGTAGGTTATTATCAGTGATCGGAATAGGTAGAGCTATTTAGGGAATATCCATTTTATTCTAACCTATGGCAAGTACATAAAACAGCTCTACCTATTCCGGTCTCTGGTTATTATAGCCGGATGCATGAATACGTACTTAAAAACAGGTTTACAGTTTTTTGCAGAATATCCTTTCTTACATCCTGTTCGGCGGTATCTTTAGCCAAGAGTTCGGCTCTTTCTCGTGTCAATTGGGCACGCTTCTCCTTTGCACCCGCCAGCTTGGCTTGTCTGAAGACAGGATTATCATTAGAATATCATCGACTGCCGAGAGCAGTCGTGGCCCAGTGGTATCGACCACGACTTGAATATTCTTGTATCATATTTAAGAGGAAATACGGGTGGTCGTTTCTCCATAAAAACCAAGGATAATGACCATAATGCAATGATTTTTAACAGAATAATAAATATTAACTATAGTGCACGCGGAACTAGTTGGCCCCTAAGGTGGGACAGCGGTGAGGCAGCGCGCGGCGGTTCGCAACGAACGTCCTGAGAAATGCGACCCCGCCCCTCCATCCCACTGCTCACATACCTAAGGCGCGGCCAACTAGTTCCGCGCGGACTGTAGTTGATATCCCTATGTTTTCCTTTTTGATGATACATTATTTTTCTAAGCACTAGAACCCTCAAAAAATGCCGATTTAAACCGCTGTCAACTGCTTTGTGTACAAATTTGACAACTATTAATGAAAAAAGAAAAACATAGGGACACAGTATTTATCCTTCTTAATCAATTTATGAAATATCTTTTAAATTGGTCCAATATTGGAGGAGGAAATAGGCGAGAGCCAAACCTTTCAAAAGTCTCTCCGACCGCATTTCCTCTTAACAACTTTCCCAAACAAACAATTTTTTTTAAATTTACCCCAATGACCCCAATAGATAAGCGCGCGCGGTGCGTAGGTACGGTTATTAAATGATTAAATAATTTTTTACAAAAAAAAAACCGACTTCAAAAAAAAAATCACTACAAAGTGAAAAATAACTTTAATTTCGGAAGTCGGTGTCGTTGGTTCCGCATTTTCGTTTTTTGACAACGACTTCCGAAAAAAAAAATCAGCTGTTCCCTACATTTATGTTCGCATAACTCGTCAAAATATATTTTGACGAGTTATGCGAACTCGCGAAAAAAAAAATCAGCTGTTCCCTATAGGGAATAGCTGTTTTTTTTTTCGCGATTTCAGGTTTGGTCCCATAGTAAAATTTGTTCATAATGATGAGTTGTTTACAATTACCAATGTTTACAAGAAGTTGTTGGCGTTTTTCCGATAACCCTGTGAAAATACTAATAAAATAAAAAAGAAAACAAATTATCTAATTGGTGACTCTAATTATACAATTTTTGATAGCTATAAAATTTTAATAATACATTCTAATGAATAACGGCAACTATATCCACCGAAAGGCAAAACAATAGCATGCATGTATTTAATTGAACCTCAAATAATTCCCATTTTGCTTTCCAAAAATATGATTGAACACTGTAATATAATGACTGCGCCTCTTTTTGTGAACCTCTAATAATTCCTATTTTGCTTTCCAAAAAATATGATTAAGCACTCTAATTTAATGACTGCGCCTCTTTCTGTGAACCTCTAATAATTCCTATTTTGTTTTTCAAAAATATGATTAAACACTCTAATATAATGACTGCGCCTCTTTTTGTGAACCTCTAATAATTTCTATTTTGCTGTCCAAAAAATTTGATTAAATACTCTAATATAATGACTGCGCCTCTTTTTGGGATCCTCCAATAATTCCTATTTTGCTTTCCAAAAAATATGTTTAAGTAAATACTGTAATATAATGATTGCGCCTCTTTTTGTGAACCTCTAATAATTTATATTTTGGGGTCCTAAACATCATCATCATCATCCACACTCACAGCCCGACGTCACCCACTGCTGGGCATAAGCCTCTCTTTTCTTGTGCTCCCCACGCTCCAGTGCCAGCCTCATCCAGGTTTTCCCCGCGATGGCAATAATATTCTAAAATACCAAATAGAAAAAAAAAAATGTTTGCCTTTGCTTGTTTTTAGGCACACAATAAATCAAAATCAAAAGTCATTTATTCAAACTAGGCTGAGAGTCAGCACTTTTCGAACGTCAAAATTACAAAAGACAGTCCCCCAAAACGCCCGCCCTTCACCACTTCCTAGTGCTTTCGCTGGGGAGAAGAAGTTAATAACAAGAAACTAAAACAGTATTATGTGCCTCACGACAGCGCCAAAGCCATATGGGCCCAGTTCAACATTATGCTTGACAACTAGTGCCTGTCGCTGGTTTGTAACTAAACCTTCTAAAATATTCAAGTAACTGCGCAAACTGTGACAAAAGAAGGAGACTCAAATATTAAAAAAGTGGGACACAACAATTAGCAAGCACATAACAATTTTAGAGGTTCATTCATTTAAAAAGGCGTCCATCATTAGAACGTCGATATTTTTGTAGAGATTCAGTTAAATATCTACAATTCTATGGCTACAGGTGCTAATAGAACAGTGATGGGCCAATGGTAAAGGCCGCGAAATACGAGTTGTAGGTCATACGGTCGAACCCAGACAGGTGCTTTACTTTGTGTAAATTATTTCATCACCACTGCTCTCAAAACGGTGAAGGAAAACATCGTGAGGAAACCGGCATGTCATATAGCTAAAAATTCGAAGACATATTGTGACATATATCAACGCACACTGGACCCGCGTGGTGGATCACGGCCCACTCCCTCTTTCAAGAGGAGGCCTCTGTTCCAGCAGCATTATATGCTGATTATGAGAGATCCCTTCTTTTCGCATAATGTTCTTTTTCCTAATACTTTGGCATAATTTGTTTTGGCATAATAATACTTTGCCATATTTTTTTTGGCATACAGTTTACGTTGGCATCTTATCTTTAAGGCTAATTTGTTTTGGCATAAATATAATTCGCATAATACTAAACGATGTCAGGGGCACTCCAAGGTTCGGTTTGGTTAGGTTCCTTGAAACCCTGCAGACACGTCGTTAGAAATAAAACGAGCATGCTAAACTTATGCTTTAGAATGTTATGTTTAATCATTATTATGATAAAAGAAATTATGCTTAAAAAAATTACGCGTAAGCTGTTATGCGTAAATAATGTTATGCGAAAATATAATTAAAAGAAACAAAAGTAGGTATGCCAAATTATATTAGGTCTTAAAATTTTATGCAAATGGATAGGGAACCTGTTTATGAATGTATGTTACGTAGGTGTTCCTAGGTGTCAGGATAGATCGATAGGATAGGGTTTAAACTAACTTTTCTGCCTCCATCTCAGCCCGCCATTCTTCTATTCTCTGTTGCAACCACGCGTCTCGATCCTTCTTGGGCATTTTCTTCCATGTTTTTGGCTATGACAATAATTCAAGGTCAAAGAAGAGACTTTTTAAATAATAAAAAAAACCGGCCAAGTCCGTATCGGGCCACGCTCTATGAAGGGTTCCGTATTTGGGATGAATTTATCCCAAAAACGGAGGTAATATTTTAGTTGAAAAATGTGTTCTCAGTTACCCTATGCCCTTCGCATATACCTACATCGATAGACGTCACGGTCAATTTTCCAAATGTAAATTTATATACTCAAAAAAAACAAACAAAATAAATACCTAGCGAAAAAATTGGCACGAAATAAACCACCGATGGTATCAACCATTCAACACAAACTTTATGGTATTGGTACCAAATAATCACAAATTAAGTATAAATGTTGTATGATAAAACAAAAAAAAAAAAGAACCCACGGCTAGAATGTTAATTGTTATTTTAATTGTGTATGTTTAAAATACGTAATTGACAACCTAATCGCCACACTGTATTAATTAAAATATCGGTAGATAATAATTCAAACACTTACAAATTCAGTCATTTTGTAAACTCAACCACAATTTTCGACAGCACTTCACACAAATTTTCTCCCTTAAAATATTTCTATGATCAACAAACTCATTTGAATTTTCTTTCACTTTTAACGGTACCAATAACTTCTCTTTTATTGAATACCAGATTTATTTTATAACCTCAACTAACAACTTTATCAAAGAAAAAAAATATTTGACTAAAATCGGGAACATTATTCAGAACGAGAACACGAAACACTCGTGCCTGTCCGCCGTTTGACTGAATTAAAATGCAAAGAAATGTAAACGGGTAGGTTTTATTGCATTTTCAACATTATTGTCATTGTAAAAAAAGTAATAAAACAACATTTTTTATGGCTGGCAAGGGGAATACAGGAATAACAGACATAAAAGCGGGTATTTTGTGGTTAGGGATGGATCGATTTTCAAATTGTATGTTAGACGAATGTTGGGGCCAACGTTTCGTGCCAATGCGTGTTGAAGCTTTGTTTTCTGCTCATTTAAGGGTCCAGTGGTAACGGCCGCGACTTACGAATTGTAGGTCGTAGCTTCGAACCGCGCCCTTCATACCACCAATTTTATCGTTAAATCGCTCAGTGCGCAGGTAAACGGCAGCCGAATACGTGTCGACGGCAGCCGTAGACGGGTCGACGGCTGCAGTTGCAGTTGCCGCTGACGCGTGCCGCTCGTGTGTATGCACACTTACAGCGCAAAGCCACAGATAATATAATACACTACGCAAAGCTTTGTGACGATAAACGCGCGCGATTTTATAATCATAGTCATCATTTATTGCATTCATGTAGTTTACGAGTTGTTACAAGTCTATATGTTTCATACATGAACCCTGTTAGGGCACAGCAATACACCGTGTTCTTCACGATATCCATAAACTTTGGCAAATGCTTCTATAGCTTTTACAAATTAAATCTAACAAAGGAAGTAGCGTTACAAAGATATTTGTAGATCATTTAGTGAAATTGAATTGAGCTATGCAGTAAGAAAGGGTCTTAACTCAGTTTTGACAAGTTGCAGCGCGCCAAATCTTATGAATGAAAATACGTCATCGTTGCCAATTCGGAGAAAGAGGCATGCATATCGGACGATTTACGTCAAGGGTATTTAGTTTATATGAAAATGAACAAAAAATAAAAAATAAGAATTCATTAAAGTGTCCATAATGAAAAATGCTTATTTCCATGGTCTGAACATCTGGTCGAAGTTTATGTATATCGTCCGGAACACGGTGTATAAATAGAAAAAGTGCTACAGTGTCACAATAATAAACAAAACCGTTGTGCTTAAAACAAAAATACAAATTTTAACATGTTTATCAGAAGGCCAATTCTGGTAATTTAAAACGTTCAAAATCTAGTCGCAGTCTCATCTCTTGGCGACAAAAAAATGTCAAAAACTTGTCAAAATGTAGGGAATTTAGAGGTAGTTTTGACAGATTGAGACAGATCAGACTGTGAACGTTCTTAAAATTACGAGAATTGCCCCTCTGGTGTCCATCACTCGTTATTTAAATAAGTGACTAAACTGTCATGCATGATATGATATAGAATAGGGTAAGATCAATTAATTGGTCATAATTTTCATTCATAAATAAATTCAAATAAGATAAAAAATTATATTAGGTAATAAAAATAGCGATAACAATAATAATCATAATGAGAACCTCGTGAAAGCCGAGAAAGATAAACAAATCAAGTATCTTGACTTGGTTCGCGAGGTTGTCGACATGTGGGATGTGGACTCAGCGATCATTGTGCCGATAGTCGTTACAGCCAATGGATTGATAGCCAAGAGCCTCGACCAACACCTAAGGAGGCTCTCGTTGGGCAGCTGGATCAAGGGCTTGCTTCAGAAGGCTGTACTTCTGGGCACGGCCCGTATTGTTAGGAGGTTCCTCTCTCTGGAGCCCTGACCGCCGGTAGCTTGGACCCTGTTCCGGATACCGGTGGGCTACTATTTTTTATATTTTTTATATTCTAATATTTAAAAATATAATTTATATGTAAATAGTGAAATAAAGGAAATAATCATAAAACAATATGACATAAGTAGGTAGTAAGTTAAAATTGTAGGTGCTGTGTGTATTCGTGGTTTACCTTTTCAAATTCGGGTATATCCTCCTCTTCTTGCTTCTTGCCCTTCTTCTTCTTTTTCTTTTGTTCTGGTTCTTCAACAGCTTTCGGTTGTGGTAATAGATCAGCTGTGTTTAAAAGGTTTTCAATTAAAAATTAGGTCTCGCTATTGAACTAAAACTCAATGAACCTTAGTCTCACTAAGCCTATATCGCTATTGAACTTAACGGAATTGACCTAAGTCACAATACGCCCATATCTCGTTTGGTCTAGGCATAACGCGACTTAGGCACACTGCATTATAGGTATACAGCGAGCAAAGGCTAAAAACTGTCTTTTACTTAAGCAGCAAAGGTTTAGGTAATTGACAATAGCGAACCACGGCAACAAATAAGGTTTACAATCAGACACGGCCGGAGAGAGGTCAGGCGCATGGACCAACGTGCTTTCCGAGGCACGGGGGTATCACACCGCCGACTCCAAAACTCCGGGCTGATAATAAGAAATTCCCAATGGAACAACGCAATAACACTTTGACCGATCCGGGAATCGAATCCAGGACCCCACACTTAGCAGTCGCACTTGCGACCACGAGACGAACGGGGCAGTCCAGCCAGTAGACTCTAGCTAGACTCGTCTGTCACGTAATCAATTTAAGGCACAGTCTTCAAGGAACAGGGAATCTTAGCGATTGTCCCACTGTGTCTTCAAATAACGCGGTGTCCTGCGTGAGCGACGAATACGACGCGACACGACGCTGAGAACGCAACGAACGCGTTCAACTCATCGGCATACCCTGCTTGCGGCCTATATGACAGTCTGCGGCGAGACGCGACGCGGACGTAACGCGTACTTGTTTTGAGGGCAACCAGATGCGACACCACGACCTACATAATGAACTTTCGAGCAAAATTGTACTGTACTTCTCCATGATTCGAGAAGTAATGACCAAAATCACGTAGGACATTTTTCGCGTGTAGCATCGCGTCGCGTCGTGTTGCCTCGCGTCGCGTCGTATTCGTCGCTCACGCAGGACACCGCGTAACCGTCGCGATGATATCGCCGTGTGGAGAATGATTCATAGATTTTCTATTGATGGCATGGCATCTATCGTCGCGATTCTCTTGCCCCTGAAGAAAGCTCCTAACACCCCAAGGGTTAATATGACTAGCCGTTAATTCCTAAAACCTTTCCCAATTATGTTGGAGTCGGCTTCCAGTCTAACCAAACGCAGCTGAATACCATCAGTGTTTTAATAGGGCAGTGGTGGCCCAGTGGTAACGGCCGCAACTTATGAGTTTGTAGGTCATAGGTTCGAACCCAGACAGGCGCTTTACTTCGTGTAAATTATTTCATCACCACTGCTCTCAAAATGGTGAAGGAAAACATCGTGAGGAAACCGGCATGTCCTAGAACCAAAAATTCGAAGACATGTGACATCTACCAACCCGCACTGGACCCGCGTGGTGGATTACGGCCCACTCCCTCTCACAGAGAGGAGGCCTGTGTCCCAGCAGTGGGAACATTATAGGCTAATTATGATGATGAATAGAGCAACTGCGCGGCATCCACAACCCAGTTACTGGGTAACACCTTATCCCTTGGTGAGACTGGTTGTCGGACTTACCGAGTTTCTGGCCGTAGCGACTGTCAAAGATCTAAAAATGGCAGCCGGGACAAATGGCTCAAAGTGCTTTCCGAGGATGACAATGGAAATGAGAATAAAAATTAAGAATACTATTAACCATAGGGTGGCTTCAAAGATTCCTCAGACCACCGCAACAAGTCGCTGCTAACTCTCGCGTAAATAACAGAAGATACTTCCTAGGAAAGGAAGATAGAAAATATTGTTTATTCTGCTGAAATAGCATTGAGTGAACATTGGTGGCCCAGTCGAAATGGCCGCGACTTACGAGTCGTTGCATGTCGTAATGCGCAAGCACTCCAGCACCCCGGCTAAAGGTAGCCGCAGGACACCGTGTGGTTTTAGTCAGTAAGAGTCTGACAGACCCCTCCACCCAGGGTGCTGGGCATTCATGAGGATAACCATAGGATAAAAAAAAAGTTTCGAATCATGACAGGCGCTTTACTTTGAGTAAATTATTCCATCATCCAAACATCGTCACCATCGCTCTCGAAACGGTGAAGGAAAACATCGTGAGGAAACCGGCATGTCCTAGAACCAAAAATTCGAAGACATTGGCATCTGCACTGGGCCCGCGTGGTGGTTTACGGCCCACTCCCTCTCACCGAGAGGAGGCCTGTGTCCCAGCAGTGGGAACATTATAGGCTGATTATGATTTTGTTTGTGATATTTTATGTTTATGCTGACACCACTTTCTTACGTAACCAGGGACCGGCCGGATACTCGTTGAAAGGGTTTTTGAAGGGGTTTTTTTAAGCGCTTCGAAAAAAAACCCTATGATACATGTTACACCTTCGAACGGGTGTAGTTAACCCGTTACGAACGGGTTACCCTTTCAACACCCTGTAACACTGTAACAGGGTAAGCCATTCCAACTCAAGACATTGTAATATGCACTGTTTACTATCTATATTAGTTTGAAAATTGCATAACCACGACCGCACGTGACATCGTACCGCGCCCGGCGATCCGCCAATCTTGCGTGTACCGACTTGCCGAGCGACTTGTAAGGCGCCGCACGGGTGCAAGTATCCCCCCCACCTACATGCAGCTCAAGTTTATTAGGTAAATTCCAGGGTAACACGAAAAAAAGCTTTTCGAGAAGGTAACCTCTTCAAAGGCTTAAGTCATTGAAGGGGTTAACCCCTTCACGTGGTTACCTTATTAAAGGTGTTAATCATTTGGCTGGGTTTCGAGGATGTACTCGAACAAAAGGTAACACTGCGATATGAGTTAACCCATGTACCTACGGGTTACCCTGTCCAAAGGCTTAACTCTTAAGCGGGGTTGTCCGGTCCCTGTACGTAACTCAAGCTTAAGGGATTCTGAACAATGGATGGTTCAGATCTCCGGTGTTTCCGCGGTGTCTCCCCACAGACAATGACTTTCCATCCTATGCCGCATGCCATCATCTGTGCATTTGATGACTGTATGATAGCGCCAGTGGGATGCTCACACGCAGCTGAATTTTCGGCCATTTTATGTTTGAACTCTTTGCCACTGATACGATAAAAATACCTCTTTTTTACTGTTGTACTAACTGCGCCTCGCGGTTTCACCCGCATAAATCTCGATACCGTGGAAATATCGGGATAAAAAGTATTGTATGTCCTAATCCTGGTCATGATCTACCCATGCGCCAAATTTCATTCAAATCCGTGTAGCCGTTTTGCGTGAAAGTGTAACAAACAAACATACAAAAAATCAAATATTTTCTCTTTATAATATTATTAAGTGTAGACAAAATATTTTTCCCAAACATGCTTGGAAATTTGAGCATTATATTGACAACCTTCTTCGAGATTAATCGAAATTGCTGTACTGGGCAAATACATGCGAGCAGCGGCCGGCTAAAGTTGTATGAAAATCCATATCTGTCGTGTTTTGCGGCCAAATAAATTACATAGTAAACTCATATCTGTCGTGTAATTTAAAAATGGAGCGATCATTTACTCCGAAAAATGGCAACCAAGGAGGTAAGTTATCAAAGGTTTTATTTAAATTTCGAACTGGCTTGCAAATAGAAAGCCGTTTATTGAAAATAAAAAAAAAAACAAATGAACACTTTAACGCGGGAAAAATTATTGTTGTTCCTTGTTCGTCATTGATTTTGAAAAGTATTTGTATTTGACAAAAAAGTTCTGCCTAGGTAATACTTAGTTTTAATTTCCGCGCATTATTTGAGAAAAGTACTATACAAGGCTTGGCCACAACTAGGAATTGATGGACACGTATGTGTTACACGTTCGTCCACCAATGCCTCTTTTGCTGGCCGCTGCTGTAATATACTAATTCTTACTTACGCCAGGTTTCCTCCTTTTTGGCTTCTTTTTGGGTTTGGTACTCGTATCTGTGAAAAAATAAACGAGTGAACAAGAGTCAACACTAACCCCCTTACTAATAAACGTAAAAACGTTATAAAGCGTCTGTATAGTTACACAACGCTTTGTCTTCTTCTTTCGAAAGTCAAATTACTGACGACTGAAAGAGAGAAATCGGTGTGTAACTATTCATCTGTTATAATACGTTTATTAGTAAGAGGGTAAGATTCAGATGGTATGTCTCAAGAGTTTGTGTGTCCTCGCAGAAGTCCTCCCAGAAGAATTGCTCTCAGACCCAATTCTTCTCTCGTATCGAGGATTCGGTATGAGTTATTCATAATTTATTTATTTAATTATATTCGGGAAACTTACAGCTAGCGTAAAAAACTTAAAACTGAAGGCTATTTACAAGTTTCCGCTCATAAACACTAAACTAAAAAAAAAAAAAAAAGAGGAAAAAAAGACATAACGATCGATAATCCTAAACAATTTGATCGAAGGAAAACAGTTTTCAGTAAAGAAGTTATTCACCAACAAATGCTTAACAGCCAAGATACACTGGTATTTACCCGACTGCGCTAGAAGGAGGGCTATGTTTTTCGAGTGTATATTGTATGATAACAGTTTTGAACGGCAACTTTCCCATATTGGGCACGACTTGTACCTACTACAGTATAATAAAGTAAGCAGTATTACGTCTTCATACAGTGGCGTGCATTGCATATAGGCATATAAGCAGTGCCTACCTCGATATATCAACATAAGCCTGTCAATTACATTTTAGTGTGTGTGCCCCACAATTAAGAAACTCACAAAATTATCATACCTAACAAAATCTACATACAAACGCGCGGCAGTAGGCAGTCGCCGGACGGCCTACTCGGCTCCCGTACTATTCGCACATTGTCATTGGTCTTTACTCGTTCAAGTTAATACGACAAAATGAAGAATACGTACGTCTCACGTGTAATACCATGACGTTCGACCTTCGAAATTTATCACCCTTAAGTAGGCATGCCTACTCAAATAACCACACTTTTGACCTCAATTTTTTTTTCTGATTAGTGACCGAGTCTGCCTGGACTAGACACGGCCTAGTGCCTACCTATTCTGAAAACCAATGCACGCCACTGTCTTCATACAAAACTGTCAAAACGCGCTTCAAAATCTCGGTGTAATCACGGTGCTCTCCCATCAAAATGAAGTTACACTTACAACCCAAGAGACACAGACAGAGGGCAACCCTCGTGCGTTTTTTTTTACCGATCGTTCATAGGTTATTAGGTATTTCAAGGACACTGCCGAGAAAATTGCAAAGAAAAAGTAGCAAAAATTTATAAAACACTAGCTGCTGCCCGCGACTTCGTTCGCGTGAAATTTCTTATTCCCTCGACCCATCTCGTCGTATTGCATCACTTGCCCGCGTCTCCTGCTCTATCACTTCGTTTCCCCATAGCGCTTTTGCTCGGCTCCTAAGGGTCATAGCGTGACGTTAAATAGCCTATAGCCTTCCTCAAGAATTGGGCTATCAAATGCAAGAATAATTTTTCAAATCCGACTGGTAGTTCCAGAGATTACCCCCTACATACAAACTTACAAACAAATTTTACCTCTTTATAATATTAGTATAGATAATTTTTGCTTACGTAACTTTAGTGATCTTACGTAAGAATAATCTAGACCCCTCCCACCGTCTCCCCCCTCAAATCGTCTTACGTTATAAAGGAACAGCCTCTAAGGGCAGGAGAATCATGGTATTACTTGATATTTTGAAAATCTGAAGCATTAATCAACGTTCATTGCTACACAAAAATCGAGCCAACAAAAAAATATGACCTCAATTTCCAAATGACCTATAAATTCTATCTACAGCGAAAAACGATTTTGTAAGCAAGCCTTTCCTGCATAATATAAACATAACATAAAATTCTTACTTACCGACCCTCGTTCGATTGAAAAGCAATTTATAATGAAATATTGTTCAATTCTTTTTATTTGGCTGTTACTCACTCACAAGGCACACAGACACAACTAGTCTTCTCGGTTGTCATGGCAACGTATTATTGATAAATCTGACGTCATAAGGAAGCATTTTGTTGATACCAATGGTTATACGGAGTATGTTTGAATACGTGTATGATAGATTTGTATCGGAGCTGTGGTGGCCCATTGGTGACAGCCGCGACTTACGAGTTGTAGGTCGTAGGTTCGAATTCAGACTGACACTTCACTTTGTGTAAATTATTTCGTTACCCTCACTGCTCTTAAAACGGCGAAGAAAAACATCGTGAGGAAAACATGAGATCGCGAAAAAAAATTCAGCTGTTCCCTAAATTTATGTTCGCATAACTTGTCAGAATGTAGGAAACAGCTGATTCTTTTTTCGCGATTTCAGGTTTGGTCCCATAGTAATAGTTGTTCATAAATAATTATAATTACGGACACCTTGTATATGTCGGATATATGTTAGTCATTTGTTTGACTAATCGGGACGGGACGCCACCAAGCGGCGCTCGTCAGAGTCTATTTGTGGGTAATTATAAGGGTATTCTCCAAATTGACGAAACTATTTTAGGAGCTGAATGTTTAATAATGAAAAACGTGCGAAAAGAAAAGGATCGGTCGTGAGATCGGCCGCACTTGGGGATGGGGCCCGCTAGGCATGGCGGGCTGATACCAGTCGGGGGTACGGCGAATGTACAAGTATCTCCCGGGCCCCCAACCCGACTTATGGTAGTAGAAGGGACAGTGGGGTTTTAGTCCGTTGTTCCCAGACGGAGGGTATCCATGAGGATTTCCAAACGAAAAAAAAAAGTCAGAGGCCAGGCCCCCCTGGAAAATTGCCCTAGATACGTCAATGCACTACGGTGTAGAATATTGCAGTTTTAGGTCAGCGCCATCTCTTGACCGATAGTTGAATTAATTTAATTTTTTAGAGACATCGTTTTATTTTTTCTGTAATGAAAGTAGTAAAAAGTCGAAAACAATGCGGCCTAAAATAATAAAAAAAAATGTTTGAGAATGTGCAAAAAGCGCTCTTTATGTTACCCCACATGCCCCAGTAGCCCCACTTCGAATTTTTAAGACCACCTTTCGATCCCTGTTGCAAAAAAAAAAACAAATATTTTTTATTTCTTTCTTATTTGCAAAATTGTTGGGCAAACGTCATCTAAGACTATTCTAAATTTCAAGTTGATAGCATTAGTAGTTCTTGAGTGAGTGACAGTGACAGACAGACAGTGACAGACAGACGGACAGACAGATTAACTCTCACCATAAGGGTTCCTTTTTACCATTTTGGTATGGATCCCTAAAAATTATTACAATGACAGGGATTACAAGTGACTGTCGGCTTCTCTTAAGTGCTTGCTCTTAAATATCTTTTTTCATCCGTTATAATTATAAAAATTAATTACTAGCTGCGCCCCGCGGTTTCACCCGCTTAAATGTCGATCCCGTGGGAATATTGGGATACGAAGTAGCCTATATGGTAATCCAGGGTGTCAGCTACCTCCATACAAAATTTTATCAAAATTGTTCCAGCCGTTTGAGCGTGAAGAAGTAACAAACATATAAACACACCCCCACACACTCACAAACTTTCGCCTTTATAATATTAGTGTGATAGTGTGATAAATATTCAAAGAGGTTACCTTCAGGAATAGGAGGCAAGGACTCGAAGGATGCGCTGGTATAAGACGTGTCGGTGAACTGGATCTCTTCTGGTTCAGGTTCCAGTTCTGTCGTGGCTAGTAGGGTCTCATCTAGAACGGACTCTGAAACAATAAGCATTAATGGAGTATCATCAAACCTTAAAGAGACTTCGTACAGTCGCCGTCAGATATATTGTAGCAGACAAGGTGACCAAATACTTCTGAACAATTTAAAATGTCAATAAGTTCCATACACTACAAGTTACCATTGATATCTGAACATTCATTATTTCATTAATATCTGAGCAGATGCTAGTCAATAATTTCTATACAAACAACTAATCAAAATATATGAACACTTACAACGTCAAGTGTGATATTAATATAAAATATCAGTTGTATCTTAAACAAATGATTTTCTATACAATTCTTATTCCCTTTCCATCGTATTTATACCTAAAACAGTCATTTGGTGTTCACCTGGAATTTTTTCCGGGAGTTTTGAAAATTGGTTATTTTATTGAGTTCGACGTGTTCTCTTCGAATTTTCACTTTGTCGCTCATCTGTGCCGCTCGCACCGCCATATTGGAAAAATGGCGCCTAATATAGCAGTTTTTTGACAATATCTCCTTTCCAACTCATTTTACGATAACACATTGATAAACAAAATTAAACTAGATAAAATTTCCTTCAATTTATGTCTTCAAAATTTTTTGGTAAAATCAATAGTCATATTTATGCCTCTGCGGTAGAACTCTGGGGACAATGTGAAAATTCGAAGAGAGCACCTCGACCTCAATAAAATCACCAGTTAAAAAACATTCCAGGTAAAAACAACCAAATGACTGGACTAACCACAGATAGTCAAGTCGATAGTCGTTTTTGGTTCGTCCTCAATAACGCATTAGGTAAGCTCAGTGTTTGTCTGCGTAGATACACCTGACAATGTAAGTGTTCAGATATTTTTGGTTAGTTGTTTGTATAGAAATTATTGACTAGCATCTGCTCAGATATTAATGAAGTAATTAATGTTCAGATATAAATGGTAACTTGTAGTGTATGGAACTTATTGACATTTTAAATTATTCAGAAGTATTTGGTCACCTGGCCGCAGCAAGGACAACCTCCACAAGTGGGGATTCATGGAAGGCTCAGACCTCTGGGGTGTATGCGGTGTCTCTCTACAGACAATGGCTCACCTCCCATCTTGCACCGCATGCCCAGTCACCTGCACACGTAAGGACCTTATGGCTCGTCAGCGATTGGTATCCGCGTTGCCGAATTTTGGGCCAAAAAAATTTAAAACTGTCTTCTTCTACCAACCCGCACTGGGCCCGCGTGGTGGATTCCGATCCACTCACTCTCACAGTGTCCCCGTCCTAGTGGGTGCGGCCATTATATTAATGGGCACACGGGGAGGTGGGACCCGCTGAGGAACAGCGGGTCGAGGCCTGTCGGGGGAGCGGTGAATGCTTATGCGAATCCCGCACCCCCGGCCATAGGTAGAGGTGGAACACCGCGGTGGTTACAGGCTTCTTCATGCATCCCAAATAAAGCCACGATTGTCCATTTTCGTTAAAATTTAAATCCCATTCATTAAGTTATAGTATACCTGTAGGTTCCGAATCCTGAAATAGAAGAGAAATAAAAATTGAAACACCTGTTTGATTTTTTTGTAAATGGTTGGCAAAAATGTAGACAGAAAATATATGCTGTGCTTAGGAAAGTGAGAAATCGATCAGGTTAAGCTGCGCTTGCCGCGGTTGGTCCGTGGATACATACCAAGACCCTCCGTGGCTCGGAAAGCACGTTAAGCCGTTGGTCCCGGCTGTCATTCGTGGATCTTTGACAGTCGTTACGGGTCGTGAGAAGCCCGAATGTCTGGCAACCTGTCTTTACCAAGGAGTATCGTATTACCCAGTAACTGGGTTGTGGAAGTTAGATAGACATTCGCCCCATGTAAAATACTGGTATTCAGCTGCATCCAGTTAGACTGGTAGCCGACCCCAACATAGTTGGCAAAAGGCTAGACAGATGATGATGAGTACCTAGTGATTTTAAGAGCACACTTGTCGAAATTTGTATGTGTGAACAAGACGTTGTGCATGTAGGCTAGCGTCTAACTGCTCATCAGTGATACTATCTCTGTCGGACACGGTGCGGGAGGCGTACTTTTTGGCCATCCCCACCTGTGAGTTCGAACTCGCGGCTAGTTCCACCTTAAGGGCAGGCCAGGTCCAGTAGAGGAAATTTATTTACTTGTAACAGAACATCGAGCAATCGCCGTTTTACAATTTTATTGAACCACATTTCGAATGCGACGCTCAATGTTTTGTTACGACCTCATTTTAAAATCCAACGAGCATATTGGAGGAACATTTTATCGAGCAAAGGCACGAGCGATCAATAACGCACAATCATTAACAATGAACGCAAATGTTACAGGTAAACGCTGCGAACGCAGCGTCGAGCATTCGCAGAGACGTTACATTACTAGGAAATGCTTTTGGAAACTGAGCTTTTGCTTCTATTGTACTTGTACTATTCGTAAGTCATAGCACACGTATCAAATCGGAAAGGGATCGGCACCGTATCGCCTTTCGCCTCGTCGTCAAACAGGCGTCAACCTAACGTAAGCACGTAACCAAAGCGGATCAGAAGCTCCGATACGTCGACTCGGCTACGGCTAGGCGACGCGACGCCGCGCATACGGCTCGCCGACCGCTGGTTAATGGTGCAACAGGCAGGCCGGAGGGGTGTGAGGGGCAAGGGTGGACGAAGAGACGTAAGCTCGGGTACGGAGAGACGTAAGCGCGGGGACGACGAGCCGTAACGCATCGCACCGCGGTTCGTGAGCTTGTCCTGAGGCGAGGCGATTACGTTACGATTTCGATTAGTGTGCGTTGCAGTACTTAGGGAGTTTCATACAAAGAATGCTGAACGGCTCAAGTTGATACGGTGCCGATCCCTTTCCGGTTCGATACGTCGAAATGCTCTAGTGTATACCTACTCAGCTTTAGATTACGTTGGTTGTTGTACTTACTTTTTTGTTTTTATCCTTTTTTTCTTTTTTATTAGCCATTTTTATATACAATAGGTGGACGTACGATTATCCTAAAAATAAATCGAGAAAAAAAAAATCTAAAAAAAAAAATGGTAAGTATATTATTTGTTTATAAAATCCAGTATTGTCACAGTTCTGACTGACACTGACAATTTAAGTAGTTGTTTTTTTTTTTTTAAATTATGTATAGGTAGGTAACCCATTTATTTTGCACAGGCAGCCGGGCTTTTAAGGTCGTAAGGTTAGCTTACGATCTTGTTTGAGCGTGTGCCGCTTTCTTAGAAAACTAAGGCTGTGAGTAGTACCTCCAACACCTGGCTGGGGGACAGTGGCGTAACTATAGGGTGGCATTGGGGCAAAATGCCACGGGCCCCCAGCCAGAGGGGGCTCCCGGCCCGAGAGGGCCATGAGCACAGGAGGATCCTAAGTTCCTAACATAAAATAAATGCAAACTTTTTTTGAAAATGTGCAACAATCATTAAGGTTTCGAACATTTTGTACCTTTTCCCATTGTTTGTCTAATTTTTTGGACAGGATCTCATGCTCAGTAGTAGCGCTTGCGACCACTAGACCAACGAAGCAGTCAGGTGTTATGTAGGGGAAAATAAGAAATCTACGCGGAAGAAGTGCTAGTAAAAAAAAAAAACTATAACTTTGGTTGAGCTTCTTTACATTGAGGGAGGGCCCCATCCCATGAATTTACCACGGGCCCCAAATGGTATATTACGCCACTGCTGGAGGAGCGTGACGACATGCGCAAGCACTCAGGCACCCCGGCTAAAGGTATCAGAAGGACACCGTGTGGTTTTAGTCAGTAAGAGTCCGACAGACCCCTCCACTCACCCCAGTGTGGTGGACATCCATGAGGATTTCCACACAGTAAAAAAAAATGTACTGGGTAAATAAAATAAAATAACAAACTCACTTAAAACCTTATTTTTATTAAGTATTATTTATTTAAACCTTAATACATGAACAGAATTGTGGCGAAAAACACTCAGTAGACTTAGACGATACGGGGTATGTATGAAATAATGTCCTGCATGAAACCCAGGTTTAGGAACCACCAGAACAAGTAGCTGTAGAAGAGGATTTGTACCATCGTATCGATGATCAGCATTCTAGAAAAAAAAAAGAAAGAAAATACGTTTATTTGCGGCAAACATGAACATGACGTGGAGAAGGAACACAAACGGGTCCGCTCAATCTGTGTGGTTCTTTCCTCAAAAGACCATTTCATACACCAATCTACATGGTCTTCACATGATCTGACCAAGATTTTGTCTGGACTTTAAAAGAGACTGTGACCTCTAAGTTTGTTTCATCCTTTCTTCTCAGAGTAGTCAGATAGGAAACGCCGACCTCATCTAGCTTTAAAAAATATGATTGACGTGTAAAAGTGTTTGTACAAACCTACTTACAGAAAATAAATCATTTATCATAAACAGAAAAAAAAAACAAACAAATTGGTGAAAAAAACAATTAAATCAAAATCAAAAGTCATTTATTTATTCGAAAGTAACTCTGGCTGTCTGTCTGTATGTTACGTTTTCACGCCTAAAGCATTAAACCGATTTAGATGAAATTTGGTATAGATATAGTTTGAGTCCCGGGAAAGGACATAGGATAGTTTTTATCCCGATATTCCCACGGGATCGAAACTCATGCGGGTGAAACCGCGGGGCCTCATTTATAACATTAGTAAGCCGTTGGTTCCGGCTGTCATTCGTAGATCTTTGACAGTCGTTACGGGTCGTCAGTAGCCCAAATGTCTGACAACCAGTCATAACAATGAGTATCGTGTTACCCGAGTTACTGGGTTGTGCAGAATAGAATAGAATACTCTTTATTATGTACACCATATAAATTACAGACATAAATATAGAAACTTTACAATGGGTGACACAATGGGCGGTCTTATCGCTAAGAGCGATCTTTTAAAGACAACCTTTGGATAGATTAAAAAGGGGAAGGACATACAAATACTGTAGGTAGTCTGTGGTGTGCAGGTCAGATAGGTTTATGGGGCAAAGGCTAGGCAGATTGATTGGTTGCCATATCTTCTTAATCTTACCTTTTATAATGACGCTTAGCCCTCGGAAGATCTTCATCTTTTTCCTTCAGTAAAAACTTCCTTCCTCCAACAACTGAGTTGTAGAAGTACTGGTATTTATCTATATTCTCTATCTCATAGTAGAATTGTTTCCTGTCAACTTCTAAGATTCGTGAGCGGAGTAACACTAGGTTTTTATTGTCGAAGGTCCATTGGGTTGTAATGTAGTATTCAAGGGCGAGATTCGCTATGTAGATGCGGCGTTGGATTTTGACCAGCCTGAAAATAAAAATAAAGCGCATACAGGGAAAGATTTTAAAGTAGTGGAATCTGCCCCACTACTTCGATTTAGTGGGGCAGATTCCACTTTGCCCCACCAGTGGGGCGGCCGGTGGGGCAAAGTGGAATAATTCGGATAATCATCGGTTGGTGCCGGATTTCACTAAAATTTCCTAAGGGGCCTCTGCTAGTTGGCTTCGGCCCCTCGTACGCCGCCCAAAGGCCCGGGATCCCACCCACAGTCCCGAGATATGTGAAAACATTAAAATAATAATCATATTGCAAGCATCATAGATTCAATAACAAAAATATGATTTATTAGGTACTCTAATATAATGATTGCTCCTCTTTTTGTGAACCTCCAATAGCTCCCATTTTGCGCTCCTAAAAATATTATTGAACAGTCTAATATGATGATTGCTCCTCTTTTTGTGAACCTCTAATAATTCCTATTATGGGGACCTAAAAATACTAAATATCCAAGTAACTGCGAACAACTTGGAGGTAGCGGTTGGTCACAGCTAACCTCACCCATTTGGTCGAGGTGCCCTAGCTTAATATTTTACTGCGACCAATTCGGCTCGGGCATGGTCGGTAACAGATCTAACCTTTTTTTTTTTTCTTTAAACGTGGAGAAATGCTCATGCATTCTGCACTACCACGGGGAGATAGTGCAGTTATGTGGGACTCCAACCCACTAAAACTCCACGGTGTCCTTCTCTGCCGCTTACGGCGGGAACACGGGCACGCGTTAGCACTCATCCGTGAACCCACCGCGGCTGTCCATCACCGGACCCTCCTCTGTGGAGTATTCCCCATCACCGGCGCACCAGAACACATAGCACGCCGTGACCACCCCAGGGACCAAACCAGCACATGGGCGCCAGACGACCCCGTGTCTGGGCACCCTTGGTCCCCCTGCGACGGGTCAGGTCATTGGCCCCGCCGCCTGCCAATTTTCGGCCGCAGAGGATAGGGAGAGCGGCAAACGTTATACCAACACTCCTCTTCCTCTGCGGCCCCACCGCGTCCGCCATCAGACGGTGGCGACCCCGTCAAGGCCGCGGAAGGTAGGGAGAGCGGCGCACCGCAATACCGGCACTCCTCTCCCGCCGCGGCCTCCAACCCTCAGCCGCGACGCCTCCGATACGATATCGCGGCCCGCCTCAGCTGCGATGTCGCTCAAGCGGCACCGCAACCTACTCATTGGCCGCTACGTCGTCGGCTTACCGGCAAAAGCCCTGACGAGTGGCCCCTCCTCGGGTTCCTCTTCGCTTCACCGTGGGTGTCCAAGACACGGCTACTGAGCCCCCCCGCCTCGACAATGCGGGAACCCACCGGGGGGGAACAGATCCAACCTGACTTAACTAACCCGTTTGGTTAGGGTACACCTTTGTTTAGTTACTGCGACCAACTTTGAGGAAACAGAAAGTTCAATAGAGGCTCAACTATTTAAAAAAAAAAAAAAAAAAAAGTGTGCATCATATAAGCGCAAAATTTTTTTTTGACTTGCTGTTAAGTATTTCCCGTAATAAATAATGGTGTTTCTTGTCATTAAACGTGTCTAAAAGAAAGGGCCTCTAGGAGTCGGGTTCAGTCCCTCGTACGACTTCCAAAGATTCGGGACCAAGGTCCGATAATTAGGTCAAAGACATTTTTAAAATAAAAAAATCCTTGATTGTCGACAATAACATTGGCGTTTTATAATAATACTGCATTAATGTGTAGCTACAATGAAGTACCCAATGTGTAATAATAATATTTTTTGTGGATACGCCTCCTCTCTTTAAGTGGGCGTGGCCCGTAATCCACAACGCGGGCCCAGCGCGTGTTGGTAGATGTCACATGTCTTCGAAGTCTTGGTTCTAGGACATGCCCTTCGGGGATTCTAGGCGTGATGTTGATGTTATGTTTTTAAAAGAAAATTTGATTATGGTGCAAGTTTCAAAATCGTGCAGTGCTCAAGTTTATAAAAAAAGGTTCTTACATAGGTTTTCTGCCTAACGCCATCAGAATCAAATCCACCAACATTGCAGGCAGTAAGTGCAGCAATATGACCTGAAAACAAAGTAACGTTAGGTTTATCAAAAAGTAATCGTAATGGCGATTCAACAGCAGTCTACAGGGTGTTACGGAAAGGGTATATCAATACAAACGGGTTAAAGAGTGTATCTGGTCTAGAATCTCTGTACAAAATTTCAGCTCAAAAGCATTAACTTTGAAAATGCTTAATATTTTTTTATTTCGACATCACGGCGCTGCACTGGCGCGCGGCGGCGTGATGTGCGTGTACTAGGCGCACAGACACACTACAGATAATGGATAATGACCCTCGTAGTGCGGTGACACGTTTGTTATGATTTCAATTTAATAAACTATCGAAATAAAAAAATATTAAGCATTTTCAAAGTTACTGCTTTTGAGCTGAAATTTTGTACAGAGATTCTAGACCAGATACACTCTTCAACCCGTTTGTATTGATATACCCTTTCCGTAACACCCTGTATAAAAGTCGACTGCTTGCCACAAGCCTCTTCGATTCTTCCTCACGCCACGTAAGGCTTCCCACAGTGGGCGTGCGCATTAAAACCATTCACATTAAAACCGACTACATCCCGAGCACAGCCGAACACATCCAAAGCGGTGTTGGTTACAGTAGCAGTAGCGCGAATTCAATGGTTTTTTCCTATCTTAAAAAATGGCCAACGCGCCTAAAGAAGTTTTCACTTCAATAATTTACACAAAGTAAAGCCGCGCCTGTCAGGGCCCGAAACCCACGACCGACAACACGTACGACGCGGTCGTAACCACTGGGCCACCACCGCTCCACGTTCTCCTTCATCATTCTCAGGCTGTAACAGTCCACTGCTGGACATAGGCCTCTCTCATCCAGCTGCTACCAGCCATCCTGCGAAGGATGCTCGTCGCTCCACCTAGCCTGAGGGCGTCCGCGTCCTAGCTTACGTTTACCGATTCGCGGTTACATCGGTTCCACGGCTAATATGGCCGGCCCATTGCCACTTCAGCTTGATTATTCCGTGAGCTATGTCGACAACTTTGGTTCTCTGCCACCTTGTTGCGGATACGATGCCTCAGAGAGGCTCCAAGCATAGCCCGTTCCATAGCTCGCTGAGCGACCTTGAATTTATGGACCAGCCGTACCGTGAGTGTCGTTTCCCTTACCTTAACATAATGCACAGACTTCCAAGTGGTGAGGCTTCCTCCAGAATGCCACAGGGTATCATTGAGGGGCACAGAGGGGGCTACCTGTCTGCCGATGGCGACCATCTCACCCATGGTTATATTGTTTAACTTGCCAGCACAACAGTTGTAGATAGGGATGTCGTCTGTTGGGGACAATCTGTTGAAGAGGAGACGGATGAGAAAAGGTGGAACGAAGTTTATATAAAGGACAGAAACATCTCTTATTACAAATAAGAGGGGTAGTTCCCGTATACCTCTACATCAACACCCCGACATCAATCGTCGGGCAGTATCGTCGTTTTCTTTCATTCTTTCTTTTTCAGTAGCCCACCAGACAAAACATCCGTCTGATCGTAGAATCCACCCTTTTCTATGGAGGATGAGTGATGAGCAATGCGGGATTTTGCGTGACGTCAGTGTGATGCGTAGTTCGCAGGTGGCGATCTAGATGGCGCCACAAATACTTACTCTTTAGTTCCTCGTAGCCAGGATGCTACTATGAAGCTCTTGATAGATATATCTACTGGCATGTAGTCTGCTATCAGATCTGGATCCGTGTATAAACTGCGCATGATGCCTGGAATCAATAATAATAATTAATCACACATACATTCATCATGGTCCTGCCTTTATCCCAATTTATTTGAGGTCGGCGCAACTTGTCTTTTTCTTCCATGCTTCTCTATTAGTCGTCATCTCGGTAGTCACCCCCTTTCGAACCATATTCATCATTCATACAGCAACATGGCAGTATACGACTGCCGGCGGCGAAGTCTTCGCTTCTCTGTGTGTGCGGTGCAAGCCCAGTTGGGAAAAGTTGACATTAGGGACACACATGGTCTAATATGTAAGGGATCAAGAAATGCCTGCAGACTGTTAAGATTGCCAAGGGTGCTATATCCGCAGCCGCCCCACGATTCGGCCCGTATAACGTACATTGGAAGGGCTATGGGAAGGTTGGAGGGAGTCCATCCATCGTGTTTTGGTCTTCCCTTACTCTTATAGTCGTAATTACACATACATTATCAGCCTATAATGTTCCCACTGCTGGGACACAGGCCTCCTGTCTTCGAGAGGGGCTATACTATAATCTACCACGCGGGCCCAGTGTGTGTTGGTAGATGTCACATGTCTTAGAATTTTCGGTTCTAGGTCATGCCGGTTTCCTCACGATGTTTTTCTTCACCATTTTGAGAGCGTTTATGGATTGAATCGAAAATTTTCAGAACAATTGGAAGGAACATACCTTTTCCACTGGCAGCCATCAAACCAGCAGGACCGTTAAAGTTTTCTATCCATCCTGGAACTGGCTCCTCTACGCTTGATATGACTGAAAATCACAATTAATTCTCTTAATTTATTATAACGGACACACACTTCCCTATGTGTTTGTTATTCTAGCGTATAGCGCTCGTGGATTGCAGCTGAAAATCAGCGTCTGGTGGTACACCTTGTGTTGTTCATCTGACATTATGCTGAGCTGAGGCCGTTTTGGCATTATAATCTTTGTTTTCTGTTTCAAGGTGTATTTTTTTTTTGCTATAATGCAAATAAACGCATTTTCCTTTTCTTCTTCTTTAAAATAATGAAGAAAATACTTTATGTACCCTAAAATGTATGTTTAGCCCGAATTGCGCAACATACTTTCAATCACAATCTGAATAATTTTGAAGGATATTGCTAATCCATTGCTTCATATGCTCGAAAAATGTGCTCAACAACGTAAATAACGCTATGAATGTTGTTGAACTGCCAAAATGCCAAACAGCCATTCCTACTGCCAGGGTTAGCACGGGTCTTTTATCACTTTTTTTAGCTGCGAGAATTGAGAATCCAGTGTGCTATTCGAAATCTTTGGTGTCATAAAGTAGTAGGTTTTAAACTAATGTTACCTATGGAAGGTCTGATGATGACTATGGGCAGTATTCCTTTATACTCGGCCACTACATTCTCAGCCAACTGCTTTGAAAACGTGTATGTATTCGGCAGCTCTCCTAGATACCTGAAATTTATCAGATAAATTAATTTACACAGGCCCAAAAAATAAAGAAGAATTCCAAGAATTTCAAACGACTGGCTATCCACGATGTTTTAGCGCAAGAAACGTACAAAAGATTGTAGTTCCCGTGTAAGTGAAAGAGATACATACAGGGTGTTACGGAAAGGGTATATCAATAAAAACGGGTTGAAGAGTGTATCTGGTCTAGAATCTCTGTACAGTCAGCATCAAAATTCGATTAACACTGTCATATTTACATGTTATCAAATTGACAACAATTTCCTTCAATAAACTGCTTTTTAGCTTTTCACAAAATAGCAGAGTTTATATTCTAAAAAAAATTCTTCTGCTGCAATTTTGAACAAATATTTTGCTCAATAACTAAGATTAAAAAAACTGAAGTGTTAATAGACTTTTGTTGCTGACCGTACAAAATTTCAGCTCAAAAGCAGTAACTTTGAAAATGCTCAATATTTTTTTATTTCGATAGTTTATTAAATTGAAATCATAACAAACGTGTCACCGCACTACGAGGGTCATTATCCACTATCTGTAGTGTGTCTGTGCGCCTAGTACACGCACATCACGCTGCCGCGCGCCAGTGCAGCGCCGTGATGTCGAATTTCGAAATAAAAAAATATTAAGCATTTTCAAAGTTAATGCTTTTGAGCTGTGTACAGAGATTCTAGACTAGATACACTCTTCAACCCGTTTGTATTGATATACCCTTTCCGTAACTCCCTGTATATTAATAGTTGATAGCTGACTGTTCACATCTTCACACCGCCAGTGAGTACTCGTTTGTCGCTGTGACACAAACTATCAAAGAGAGGACTCGCTCACTCACGCTTGGTACAGCTCCTATTTTTTTTCGCGGTGGATATCCTCTTGGACTTCCTCTATCGTGGGGGTGACAGAGGGGCATGCTGGACTATTACCGGCTAAAACCACCGCGGTGTTCCACCTCTACCTATGGCCGGGGGTGCGGGATTCGCATAAGCGTTCACCGCTCCCCAGACAGCCCTCGACCCGCTGTTCCTCAGCGGGTCCCACCTCCCCGTGCGCCCATTCCTATAATGGCCGCACCCACTCGAGAGGCGCGCGTGGAACATTGCAGCGCCAACTCGGGCCTGTCTGGTCGGACGACGGACGCCCCTAGTCCGCCGACCGCAGGCCACCTCTCATGGAGGTCGCAGATCGTTTTGCGCCCTTCTCGGGCGCCCGGTGCGTCTCCTGCGAGAGGGGAGAAATGATGCGGCTTCTCTCTCTAACTCGGCCGCCTCCTTCGCAGACGATAACATTGATTGATGGTAGATAAAGTACGGAAGCGTATCGAGTGGTCGTGAAGAGCTATGCAGGACTTTTGAAGAAGCAAGTGTTACATACTTCGGAGTTAGCACGCGCAAGGCATGAGGATCAATATTCTCGCAGACCTCCAAGGTGTCTCTCCAGTCAGCATGAGGGGGGTATAGGACCTCCTCTATAGGATCTCTGTTCGTGTTAGAGTAAGATGTTGAGACGTGGATGAAGACCTGAAATTAGAAAAATTTAAGAATGAGAGGCAGTTATTTTACTTTTTTCTTTTTTTGGATAGGAAATCATCAAATGAAGGGATCATTTGATGATTCCCACTCTGCGTGGAGCGGAAGGGAGTGTCAGACTATTACTGAAAACCCACTCGTGTTCCTTCCTTAGCCCTTTATGTTCCGGGGTAGCGGTAACCCTTTCGGACAATCCCGCACCCCCGGCAGGCTTCGGCCCTAACAGGCCCCTTCCTTTATGCTGACATCTCTTTGAGGCGCGCGTGGAACACATACGCGCCGTCCGGCATGGGCCTGGTCCTGATCGGACGGTGAACTACCCATTACTCTCCGTCAGTAGGCCCGCGCCTACGGTGGCCGGGAGTCGTCACGCGGCTCCCGACGCCCGGAGCGTCTCCCGCGGCGGCTGGGACGTGAGGCTCTCTCCCTCAGCCATCCCGCCACCTCCTTCGCTAGCATGACTCCTTCGCAGAAGGAGGTTACTGCCTCCCACTCCCTCTCGCAGTCATTTTGCCTAGATTCCAATATCCAGTCATTTTTCAATTTTCAAAACTGTTGATTAAGGTGCCACTATTCGATATTTTTTCCATACAAATTTCGGGAGAGTATTACTCCACTGTTTGACATTGTACATCCAAAGTTAAACATTGTATCGTTTTGTCTAATTATTATTTGTATCTGTACGGAAGCAGAATTGTAAAATAACAAGCCATTAAAAAGTTATGAGCCAACAAAGATTCGTTTTTCTTGCTATTTTTAACGTAACTTTGGGTGTAAATAAGTAATAAAATAACTGAAAAATATTAAAAATTAAATCCGTACCGACAAATCTCAGTTATCGAAAAGTTCAAAAAACTTTATTTGTGATTGATTTATGTAGTGGATTTTTCATAGAACTCGATTTTCCAAAGCACTTTTCAAATATTTTTATGCGCCTATCAGTTCGGAACGGTGTTTCTGTGCGTGAGAACTAGATGTTGTGCGTGTAGATTAGCGTCTAACTGCTCCGTGAGACAAGAAGCCAAGCTAGACAGCGTGATTTTGGCCATGACCACCAGTCAGTTCGAGCTCGCGACTAGTTTACTCTTAACTTGACCAATCGTAGGGAGATAATGGTACCGAGCAGTTTCTGAAGTTTGTAAGTTATTTTCTGTGATGACGTATGTGTTGTCAAGACCCCTCAATGCCTCGGAAAGCACAATAAGCCGTTGGTCCCGGCTGTCAATCGTAGATCTTTGCCAGTCGTTACGGGTAGTCAGAAGCCCGAAAGTCTGACAACCAGTCTTGCCAAGGGGTATCGTATGAGTAATACGTAGTAAGTAAGTGGGTTGTGGAGGTCAGATAGGCAGTCGCTTCATGTAAAATACTGGTATTCAGCTGCATCCGGTTAGACTGGAAGCCGAACCCAACATAGTTGGGAAAAGGCTAGGCAGATGATGATGACGTATGTATCAGAACTGTATGGGCCGTGACAGAAATGGGTCATCGTGATAGGAGCTAAACCTCAAAATTATCTATAAAAAAAAAAAAAGAACGTTCTTACATTTAAATTCCTGATGTCTGTAGCGAGTTCCACCATCTCCTTAGTGCCTCTAAGATTCATGCGCACAGCATATTCTAGCGGATCGTCAAACCTGTAAATAAAAAGTGATTTCGTCGGTAAGTAGCCCACTTGACACGAGAACTTACTAAGAATAGTTTGTGGGGCTTTAACAACCTGGCGAAACTGAGACCCGCGGGGTAACTGCGTACAGTTCGACACAACTTAGTCTTAGATGTAGCATCGGCAAAATTGGTAAAACGTTCGTAATTCGTATTCGTAAATCTTTAATTTTATTTTTTTTTTCTTTTTTCTTTAGGAAAAATTGATAAATTTTTCCTAAAGTAGTAATAAAGATTGGTGATTTTGAAGGTACACTTAGTTCGGATGTGATCGGTTTTACGAATTTTTCCGATGCTACATCTAAGTTGTGTCGAACATTAACACACTAATCAGTAGAATTGGGTTTCATTTTGACAGTTCAACAACATGCATTGCATTATTTACGTTGTTGAGCAGACACATTTTTTTCCGGCAGACTTAGAAAAAAAATTAAATAAAAAATATGTAGGTACACACGGCTACACATCAAGCTATACATTTCTAGTTTTAGCTGACCTTGCATTGTACAGGTTTTTCGTACAATCAGAAGTCAAATTATACTGTTATGTATAGAATAGAATAGAATAGAATACTCTTTATTATGTACACCATATAAATTACAGACATAAATATAGAAAACTTTACAATGGGTGACACAACGGGCGGTCTTATCGCTAAGAGCGATCTTTGTGCCGTGTGTACATGTATATACAGGGTGTTACGGAAAGGGTATATCAATACAAACGGGTTGAAGAGTGTATCTGGTCTAGAATCTCTGTACAAAATTTCAGCTCAAAAGCAGTAACTTTGAAAATGCTTAATATTTTTGAAGTGAAAACTTCTTTAGCGGCGTTGCACAATTTTTGTATGGGGAAAAAATGTTAAACTCGCGTCAGGACATCGCGTCAGGACACGTGACCGTCAGGAGAGATTCCCCCCCCCCCCCTCTTTCTACGGCGGCGGCGCCAACCGAAGTGAACCAAGTGAGACACGATAATGGACGGACGGACGGACGGACGGACGGACGGACGGACGGACGGACGGACGGACGGTGACGGTGACGGTGACGGTGACGGTGACGGTGTCGTTGACGGTGACGGTGTCGGTGACGGTGACGGTGACGGTGACGTGACGGTGACGGTGACGGTAACGGTGATGGTAACGGTGACAGTGACGGTGTCGGTGACGGTGACGGTAACGGTGACGGTGACGGTGACGGTGACGGTGACGGTGACGGTGACGGTGTAGGTGACGGTGACGGTGACGGTGACGGTGACGGTGTCGGTGACGGTGACGGTGACGGTGACGGTGACGGTGTCGGTGACGGTGACGGTGACGGTGACGGGGACGGGGACGGTGACGGTGACGGCGACGGTGACGCTGACGGTGACGGTGACGGTGACGGTGACGGGGACGGGGACGGTGACGGTGATGGTAGACGTGGATGTGGATGGATGGATGGACGGCTGATGGCTGATGGCTTGACCGTCTGTGTAGTAGCCACACTGCTGTGTATTCGTAAAATTCGTGTATATAAAGTGTTTAAAATATGGAAATTGAACAAAGTGCATCGATTAATGAAAAAAGTGACGCAGAAATAGTGAAAAAAAATGAGTTATATTAATTCAATTCATAATTGATTTATTTCAACGTTAATATTCAAGTTTTCACTTCTGCCGGCACTCCCGGAGTGCAACCCGTCTTTTTTTTTTTTTTTTTCCATAGTTTATTAAATTGAAATCATAACAAACGTGTCACCGCACTACGAGGGTCATTATCCATTATCTGTAGTGTGTCTGTGGGCCTAGTTCACGCACATCACGCCGCCGCGCGCCAGTGCAGCGCCGTGATGTCGAAATAAAAAAATATTAAGCATTTTCAAAGTTAATGCTTTTGAGCTGAAATTTTGTACAGAGATTCTAGACCAGATACACTCTTCAACCCGTTTGTATTGATATACCCTTTCCGTAACACCCTGTAGAAAAGAGGAAAAGGAACCACAGGGCATCAAAATTCTCATATGCATCGCTGTCACCAGGAAAAGTGCGCAAGAGTCTGGCAGCATTTCTACATTGTATGGCAAAACCCAACAGGTACAATTATTTTCAATAAAGGTACTAAATAGAACAATTTGGGTACAGTCAGCATCAAAAGTCGATTAACACTATCATTTTTACATGTTATTAAATTGACAAAAACTTTTTTTAATAAACTGATTTTTAGCTTTTCACATAATAGACATGAGTATATATTCTAAAAAAAATTCTTCTGCTGCAATTTTGAACAAATATTTTGCTCAATAACTAAGATTAAAAAAAACTGAAGTGTTAATCAACTTTTGATGCTGACCGTACCATCTCCTCGCGAAATTTCAACAATATCGGAGATTTGTGCTGTCTGTGGCGTGTGACGCGATGAGGAGCAAGATTGAGCATTATAAAAAGAATAAATAATAAGAATATGTACCTCACACTCGCAGCAACGTGGAATACGATGTTCACACGGTTCACAATCAGGGCACGATCTTCCTCAGATAACCCTGGAAACATATAATAATTAGTGGCATTAAAACAAATGAAACCATGACTTGAACAACAAAATTTTTATCACTGCATCAGGTAAAATAGGTAAACGACAATCAAATTTCATATTTCTAAAGTAGAATTAAGGTATTATCACAATAGTCACACCTAATATTATAAAGGCGAAAGTTTGTGAGTGTGTTTGTATGTTTGTTGCTTCTTCACGTAAAAACTACTAAACGGATTTGGATGAAATTTGGCACACAGATGGTTTATACTAACCGCTGTACTAACATACAAAGCTATGGCAGCATGCGACCACGGGAAGGTACTTTCTTGTTTCATCCTTTTTAGTAGTCGGGTTTTAGTTTTTGAACTTATTTCCTCGCTAACTCTCAATTTGTTTCGAAAGAAAAATAACATGGGCACTCAGTCCAGATGCACATAGCGACACGTTACAATAGCGACGTTAATACGTTGATGTACATACCTATATTTAACTTTTAAACAAACTTACCTAAACCAATTTCTAGAACATCTCCTGCTATGACAAACACTTTTGATTGGAAGTTGGGTCTTTCCTTGCGAAGTCTGTCGAAACACTGAAAATAGAAAATATGAAATTAATGAAACTCACCATACCTAATGCTGCCGTCAAACAGCGTTGTTGTGTTTCGGTTTAAGGGGAAAGCGCCAGGGTAGCCAAAATCCAATTTTTTTTACGTTTTTTGCAATTTGCAGCGAGGCAATTCCGCAACACATCAAATCAAATGTTTATTTGCTAGAAATACATTGTTTTGGTAAAGGTATCGTATAACCTAATTGTCATTGTATTCTGCCTGCAAGCAAGCATGCAAATATTATCAAGTTTACATACATTCTTATTATATTACTATTGTTATTGTCCATTATTACCACGCAATTATTCACTAATTAATTTACTCATTTATATTGTTAACATTGTAATAAATAATTATACAAATTTTTAATTTTTATCACACTATCACACTAATATTATAAAGGCGAAAGTTTGTGAGTGTGTGTGTGTGTTTATATGTTTGTTACTTCTTCACGCCTAAACCACTGAACCGATTTAGATGAAATTTGGTATAGAGATAGATAGAGTCCCGGAAAAGGACATAGGATAGTTTTTATCCCGATATTACCACGGGATCGACATTTACGCGGGTGAAACCGCGGGGCGCAGCTAGTGTTCCATAAATTCCTTAATACTCCAAAAACAACACTAGAAGCCATTATCATGACATTATCAATCGAAATCGGTTTCATTTTGACAGTTCAACAACATTCATTGCGTTATTTACGTGTTGAGCAGACACATTTTTCGAACTTATGAAGCAATTGATTAGCAATTTGCTTCAAAATGATTCAGATTCCGATTGATAGTGTGTTACGAAATTAGGGTGTTTACGACTATCAAAGATTCAAGAGTGACAGCCGGAATCAACGGCGTAATGTGCTTTTCAAGGCACGGAAGGGTCGCGGTATATAAAGATGGTCACCCATCCACGGGGACCAGCCGCGGCAAGTGTAGCTTAACTCCAATCGACCCTCCACACGCCCCCCCAAGCCCCCGCGAACTCACGTTACGATTCGTCTCCTCACAATGACTTGCCAAAGGTTACACCGCAGTAGGTGATCATTATGCAATTTTACTAGACTTCCTTCAATATAATCTTTCGACATACTATCGTCATTCATTTGTCATCGACTAACAAACCTTTTGGAACATAATAGAAAAGCAAACAATAGACTGACTTTGACATCTGACATCTACTACGAAAGAATATAATGAATATTTATACAATAAAGAAATTTATGCACAAAGAGGCACGAAAACGCGTCATACGCCTTCTTTTAAAATTTGGATTGCATCTACAGGGTGTTACGGAAAGGGTATATCAATACAAACGGGTTGAAGAGTGTATCTGGCAGTAAAGCAGTAATTTTGAAAATGCTTAATATTTTTTTATTTCGACATCACGGCGCTGCACTGGCGCGCGGCGGCGTGATGTGCGTGAACTAGGCCCACAGACACACTACAGATACATTGAATTACTAATAACCATAAATAATATAATTTGAATTACTTTTAACCATATAAGTTGTATATATTTTTGTAATCACCTTTTAAAACCCTTTATTTTGATACCCCACTCGATAGGTTTTGAGTAAAAAAATTTTTTTGAAGGCATAATATGGCGCCAAAAATCCGCAATTTTGGTTTTTTTTTAATTTTGATATACCCAGTGTCACTTTCACAGTCAATAGGAATCTAACGACACCTTGCAAGCTAAAATCCATCGAGCCGTTCAGGCCGCAGAGCGAACAAACATACATACATACTTACATACATACTCTCGAAAAACATAACCCTCCTTCTGGCGCAGTCGGGTAAAAATAAAATCACTTTAATCATTGTTTTTTTTTTTTTGCTTGGATATCTTTGGTTAGATGTACTGAGCGCTGTGTTAAAATTTGTCCGTCTATTTTAATGGGACCCTGTGATATAGATTAAAGTTGAAGAATGTTTGTTTTTTATTTGAACGCGCTAACCTCTGGAACTACTGGTCAGATTTGAAACTTCTTTTTGCATTTGGTAGCTCAATTCATGAGGTCACATTACGCTAGGGCCCTTAGGACCCGAGCAAAAAGAAAGAACGCTTAGTGAAAACTAAGTAATAGTATTTAGCTGCACTCTGTTACCCCTTACTAATAAACGTTGTATAGCGTCTGTATAGTTACACAACGCTTTGTCTTCTTCTTTCGAAAGTCAAATTACTGACGACTGAAAGAAAGAAGTCGGTGTGTAACTATTCTCTTTATTAGTAAGGGGGTTAGACTGGAAGCTGACTACATCATAGTTGGGAAAAGGCAAGGCATGAGGTATTCTCATACAGTTTTCCGATAAGGGTCATTATAACAATTAAAGGTGGATACAGACATTGCGAGGCATGCGCAGAATATAAACGTCCACATATTGCGAATCATGCGATGAGCGCCGTGCGCTGCGCATGCCTTGCAATGTCTGTATCCACTTTAAAACTTACTATAGAAGAGAACAACTGCGCTAATCTGTCTTCTGACTTCACTCCCTTCTTGTTCCTCAGAAGCAGGTAGATCCTGTCAAGATCTGGACAGGAGTAAAGCAGCTTCTCTATCAGAACTTTTCCCATAAAACCTGGAAAAAATGGAGATGGAACTTGAAACTACTTGGACAATCCAATAGAGGTAGAGGATCTTAGGAATGACCTGGATAGTATGAGTACTAATAATTGTAGAATAGAATACTCTTTTTAACCGACTTCTAAAAAGGAGGAGGTTCGCGCATAACTCCGTCGCATGCCAACCGATTTAAAAAATTCTTTTTTTGTTGGAAAGGGTATACTTCCCAAATGGTCCCATGAAAATTTTATCGAAATCGGACAAGCGGTTTTTGGAAAATCAACAATAATCTAAATTTTTTTTTTTTATGTTTTTGTTACCTCAGTTAATGCGCGATGAGCAAGTTGACACTAGGTTATTGTAACTGAGATAAATTATAAGCAAACCCACTAAAAAGCGTGAAATAAAAACTTTTTAACAAAAAAAAAACCGACTTCCAAAAAACACTACAAAGTGAAAAATAACTTTAATTTCGGAAGTCGGTGGCAAAAAACTAAAATACAGATCCAAAGACACCGACTTCCGAAACTTAAGTTATTTTTCACTTTGTAGTGTTTTTTTGGAAGTCGGTTTTTTTTTTGTTAAAAAGTTTTTTTATGTACACCATACCTATACATTACGGACATAAATTTGTAGAAATTTTACAAAGGGTGGTCTTATCGTTAAGGGGCCGTCTCCACGAGCGAGGGAATCACAGCGATAGTCACGCCGTGCCATCAAATTTTCGCCGCGATGATATCGAGACATGTTCTAAGAGAGTGTATAGAAATACTTGGCACGACGCGATCCTCTCGCTTGTGGAGAAGGCACCTAAGAGCGATCTTTTACAGACAACCTTTGGATGGATTGTATTGTATTGAGTCCCAAAGTTCTGTTTCGTTCTAAAGTCGTTAATCATTACTTAACTTCTTTTTTTTCCGTTAGCCTATATTGTCCCGTTGCTGGGCAAAGGCCTCTCCCATATTTTTCCACCTTAACTTCAAGCAAAGTTTATGAATAAAGTGTCGGAAACTATGCTCTACGTGTGGAGCTTAGTTTGCGACATAGTCTCACATCCACAAGCTACTGCTGATCCGTCGAGGTAGCCCCACTTACCACGTTGGAGTTACTTCTACCCACTTGTGTCCGAAGACGTAAAATTTTGCCATTTTATTTGTTTTTTTTTTTGTATTTATGCTCGTGACTGAAGCGGTAAAGAAAGAAAGAAAAGACAGAAAATTTTTCGGTATTTTTCTTTTGTATTTATGCTCGTGACTGAAGCGGTAAAGAGAGAAAGAAAAGATCGAAAGGGCAGAAAATAAAGAAAAGAAAGAAAAAGAAAATAAAGAAAAGAAAGAAAAAGAAAAGAAAGAAAAAAAGAAAAGAAAGAAAAGAAAGAAAAGAAAGAAAAGAAAGAAAAGAAAGAAAAGAAAGAAAAGAAAGAAAGAAAGAAAAGAAAGAAAAGAAAGAAAAGAAAGAAAAGAAAGAAAAGAAAGAAAAGAAAGAAAAGAAAGAAAAGAAAGAAAAGAAAGAAAAGAAAGAAAAGAAAAGAATAGAAAGAAAAGAAAGAATAGAAAGAAAAGAAAGAAAAGAAAGAAAAGAAAGAATAGAAAGAAAAGAAAGAAAAGAAAGAAAAGAAAGAAAAGAAAGAAAAGAAAGAAAAGAAAGAAAAGAAAGAAAAGAAGGAAAAGAAGGAAAAGAAAGAAAAGAAAGAAAAGAAAGAAAAGAAAGAAAAGAAAGAAAAGAAAGAAAAGAAAGAAAAGAAAGAAAAGAAAGAAAAGAAAGAAAAGAAAGAAAAGAAAGAAAAGAAAGAAAAGAAAGAAAAGAAAGAAAAGAAAGAAAAGAAAGAAAAGAAAGAAAAGAAAGAAAAGAAAGAAAAGAAAGAAAAGAAAGAGAAGAAAGAAAAGAAAGAAAGGATAGAAAATAAAGATAAGAAAGAAAAGAAAGAAAGGAAAGAATGAAAGGAAAGAAAAGAAAAGAAAGATCAAGAAAATGACGCAAAAAAGACTATAAAAACAAAAAAAAATATTTTATATAAAAAGGTAGGGGGAAACATGCGTCACATCCAAGCGTCATCGGTACTGTGATAAGAAAAGTGTTAGTATGATTATTTATTCAGTCAGCAATTGCTCTTTGATACTCGTATCTATAAACGCAAAAACAATAGTCCGATTTGCATGTTCGTAATAGTCCACTAATACAGTCACTAACTAATACATGTAACTTGCCAAGGTTTTGGCGTAGTGAGAATAAGTTAGCACGTGTACACTTTGTGCAACAAGAAAATGTTCACTTTTATTGTTTGTCATTATACTATGGTTATTGCCATAGATTTATTTTTAAACATGTCTGTTTACAAGAAAGCTAAAGAAAGGAAAAACACATCTAACTACTCTTGTCAAGTTACGTGCAGGGCACTGTACGAAATGTTGGAATAATAATTCTTCCAGAATAATCACAACAACGGCGATTAAAAATCTTGTTTTAAGGTGAATGGGTAGTTGTAGCCCGCGAAATTTAATTTTTCTTACGTTTTTTGCAATTTTCAGGTCAGTGTCAGGTTGTATCTTGATCAAAATATGATTCGCGACTATAACCGGTACGTATTTACAGAATTATAATAATTAGAATCATTAATACATCTTTCTAAGTTAGATTTCTACCGTTGAGAACAAATCTCGTATGGAAAAGTGTTTGTGGTAGAAATCTAACTTAAAGAGATATATCAAATGATTCTAATGACTATGATTCTGTAAATACATGTCTATTATAGTCGCGAATCATATTTGGATCAAGATACAACCTGACACTGATCTGCAAATTGCAAAAAACTTAAGAAAATTTAAATTTCGCGGTCTACCATGTCACATTCACCTTAAGACCTCTTTGTTTATACGGGGCGGTCCAAAAGTCGTGGATCAAACGAAATAGGGAGATGAAGGAGGTCATTTTCAACAAAAAATCTTTCTACAATATGGTCATAATTCAATTGCCCTAAAAGTTATGAATATTTGTGTATACCGAGTTCTTTTACAATTAGACAAATTAAAAAAAAAATGTGATATAAAACAATAAAACAAACGGTGTTGTATTACTACTAGATAATGTATCAGCACTACAAAGTTCTATTAGGGCTCTGAGTATCAAATTTCAAGAGCAATTTATTTTTTTCCAAAAATTTTGTAAAGTTACCAAAAAATATTTCTCACTTTAAAAGCGTTGGAAATGACCTCCTTTATCCCCCTACTTCGTTTGATCCACGACTTTTGAACCACCCTGTATAGCATGCACGGAATCTAAGTAGGTAATTTAGTCAAAAATAGGTATATAGAAAAAGATCAATTAAAATTAATACGTCATCATCAACCTACAGCAGTCCACTGGTGGACATAGGCCTCTCCTATCGCACGCCATTCAATTCGATATTCGGCAACTCTCATCCAGCTGCTACCAGCCATCCTGCGAAGATCGTCGCTCCACCTAACTTGAGGGCGTCCTACCTTAAATTAACACGTGATAAGTATTTATTTTCTACATCGTAGCACTTCCCCGACAAACTGTACCCTTGCAGCTGATAGGCATATACAGGGTGTTACAGAAAGGGTATATCAATACAAACGGGTTGAAGAGTGTGTCTGATCTAGAATCTCTGTACAAAATTTCAGCTCAAAAGCAGTAACTTTGAAAATGCTTAATATTTTTTTATTTCGATAGTTTATTAATTTGAAATCATAACAAACGTGTCACCGCACTACGAGGTTCATTATCCATTATCTGTAGTGTGTCTGTGCGCCTACTACACGCACATCACGTCGCCGCGCGCCAGTGCAGCGCCGTGATGTGTGAAATAAAAAAATATTAAGCATTTTCAGTTAATGCTTTTGAGCTGAAATTTTGTACAGAGATTCTAGACCAGATACACTCTTCAACCCGTTTGTATTGATATACCCTTTCCGTAACACTCTGTATAAAAAAGCGGGCGAGTTTGAACTAGGGATGAGCATGAACGATGCCTTTTCTTTTTGCAAGCTAGTGCGTACCACAGCAGAATGCACAAGCCAAAACATCAAATAAATCTATGGTCACTGTTCGCCATTCATTTGCAGAAATCAACGTATGCAGTCATTATTGGCTCATATCCTTATCATGTCATGATGACATGCACATGACAGTACCTATTAGGCTGCCCGCCCACGTCTGATAATCGGTAATCGTCGGATAATCGGTTTGTAGGAGAAAAATAGAACGTACTGATGGCAATAGTGCAACGCACACGTCCTACAAAAAGTCGGTCTAAATAACTTAGGGCGAAATAATCTGACCGATTTTAGGACCTACAAAATGTATGCCGTGTGCGAGCGCGCTTAATGTAGCGCATTGTCACTTTCTTGAACAGTGCTAACACGTTCCCTGTGCGTGCACCACATGTGGGTCACTGTGAGGTCACTCTGACACGTGCGTGCACCACATTTGGGTCACGACTCCATACAAATTTGAAGCCTTTTTATAGTTTACACGTGTGATTTATTTTAATTTTTTTGCATACACGTGTGAACAATAAACTATAAAAAAAGAACGTGTTTGCACGTGAGGGGCTCCTCTCACATTTAGTAGCTGCACTGTTAACGTGTTAAAGGTGTTGAGGTAAAAACAGTTCACGTTGTCGATGACGTCAATAACATATTTGATTTGTAGAACTTACCAGAACCGCCAGTAATGAAAATTGTTTTTCCTTTATAGAACTCAGGTATACTTGGCACGCCACTTAAATCTCGATCTTCTAAGAAACCCATTTTGGCACTTATTTAATTAATTAACTGAATCAATAAAAACTTTTAATGGAACACTACACTTAAAAAAAAACTAAATAGGGTTCCAATTTTAAACACTGCCAGCGTCAACTGTCAATCCCGAACTGTTCCAAATTCGAAATCGATTCAATTCCTTATTTGTAATTGTTCGTTATAGTTTTTTTTTCAGCCAATAACAGACAGGATACCATTTTGTTTAACCAATCACTAGAACGATAATAGATTCCATGTTAAACGCCCGAGTTGAAATGTCGACTTCAGTAAAACGATACCTTGATGACTATTTTAATTCGTTAAGGCGAAGAGAAAGATAAAGATTATTTACTTGCAAAACTTGAGGAATCAGCAAAATGCACGTGGCGTTGGGAATGTTATAAAAAAAAGTACCTAGCTACAATTTTTTTTTTGCCAATCGTGACATACAAATTGTTGATGACGCACCGGAAAGTTCTTTACGTCATAATTACAAGTTAGATCTAGATCTAAATATAAGTTTAGTTGAAAAGGGTACTTACTAGTCGGTTCGCACGAATTTACTTGCCCGAAACGTGCGAATCGTCACATTAGAAGAAGACGCGAAGTTTTTAAAAGTTGTTTGGCTGTCCCCCAGTGGTGGCCAAACAAGTGGTGGACATTGGGAATAATCGGTAATTGATGACTTGGCTATTATACCTACTACTAATTTTCATGAAAAAAGAATATGATTTACTAGCTGCGCCCCGCGGTTTCACCCGCATAAGTTTCGATCCCGTGGGAATATCGGGATAAAAACTATCCTATGTCCTTTTCCGGGACTCAAACTATCTCTATACCAAATTTCATCTAAACCGGTTCAGCGGTTTAGGCGTGAAGAAGTAACAAACATATAAACACACACACACACACACTCACAAACTTTCGCCTTTATAATATTAGTGTGATTAATTTTGTTGTTGAATAAAAAGTTTGATGGCTTTTGTTGTCTAATTTTGATGCTGGAATTTGATTTTATTAGCAGTCAGATTTTGAATCACTAAAATACAGGGTGAAATTGAATTCATGGGCATACTTTTAAGGGGTCATTTCAATCATCATTATAAACAACGTTTACTATGGGACGAAACCTGAAATCGCGAAAAAAATCAGCTCATCCCTACATTTTGACGAGTTATGTGAACATAAATGAAAGGAACAGCTGATTTTTTTTTCGTGATTTTAGGTTTAGTCCCATAGTAAAAGTTGTTCATGTTGATGAGTACAATGACCCCTTAAAAGGATGCCCATGAATTTAATTTCACCCTGTATATATTTAAAGTAGCCCACTTACAAAATTAGAATAGAATAGAATACTCTTTATTATGTACGCTTGCTGAGTTATCAATTCAGAAGTAAATAATAGGTATTTATCGGTAGCTCTGAGTCACATTTCCGTAAATTGACGCTGGTTTTCTGATATTCCGTTAGAATAGTAAAGATGGTGAATTAATATAAGTAGAAGCTGTTCTATTAACTCGTTGCCAACAAAAAAAGACGTTATGTTGCAGGTGCTTTTTTTATGGATGGGCTCTGGGTGGAGCGGAAGGGAGTGTCAGACTTTTACTAACTAAAACCCATCCTTCCTTAGCCCTTTATGTTCCGGAGTAGCGGTAACCCTTACGGACAATCCCGCACCTCCGGCAGGCTTCGGCCCTGGCAGGCCCCCCTTCCATTTTGCTAAAGAAAACTTTTGTTGCTGCACTTATAACTTCCCTTTGAAATTTAATGCTTTGACTTCGACTTTGAAGAAACTGGGCAAATACTTAGCCTATGTATGTCTTTTACTATTTGAGGTTAACTAATTGAAGACAACAACAAAAAAAAAACATGGATGTGTTTCTATACTTTCTGATCTAGCTCATGAGTTTATAAAGAATTACGCAACACCTCTGATAAAAATACATAATTCGACAGTCATCATTTTCAGAACTAAACAATAAAAACCGATCAAAATACAACGAACGCTTCCCCTTAAATGTTAATCAGCACTTTTTCAAAGTGCGGACTGCGTAATTCATTGTTCAGACGCCAGCACAAGCTACTACAATCTGTCAAATTTCTTTAATAGATTTTCAACTTTATTCCTAAAACATAAGGTTCAAAGTTGATTGGGAAAATTTGACACTTTCGGGTAGCTTGATGTGCTGGCGTCTGTACAGAATTTACAAATGCCTGGAATCCAAACTAATATTATAAATGCGAAAGTAACTCTGTCTGTCTGTCTGTCTTTTCTTCACGCCTAAACCGCTGAACCGATTTAGATGAAATTTGGTATAGAGATAGTTTGAGTCCCGGGAAAGGACATAGGATACTTTTTATCCCGATATTCCCACGGGATCGAGACTTGCGCGGGTGAAACCGCGGGGCGCAGCTAGTTAGAAATATAATTCATGACAATGTAAGGTCGTATAATTATAACACCTTCAAAAGATATTTTCGTTGTAGGTGTCATAGGGGACTTTGTGGCTGTCATTCTTAGTTTATTCACAGGCATTTCGGGTAGTCAGAAGCCCAAAAGGTTGACTAACAGTCTTACCAAGGGGTATCGTGTAACCCAGTAACTGTGTTGTGGAGGTCAGATAGACAGTTGCTCCATTTATACAGGGTGTTACGGAAAGGGTATATACATACAAACGGGTTGAAGAGTGTATTTGGTCTAGAATCTCTGTACAAAATTTCAGCTCAAAAGCATTAACTTTGAAAATGCTTAATATCTTTTTATTTCGACATCACGGCGCTGCACTGACGCGCGGCAGCGTGATGTGCGTGTACTAGGCGCACAGACACACTACAGATAATGGATAATGACCCTCGTAGTGCGGTGACACGTTTGTTATGATTTCAATTTAATAAACTATCGAAATAAAAAAATATTAAGCATTTTCAAAGTTACTGCATTTGAGCTGAAATTTTGTACAGAGATTCTAGACCAGATACACTCTTCTACCCGTTTGTATTGATATACCCTTTCCGGAACACCCTGTATACTGGTATTCAGCTGCATCTGGTTAGACTGGAAACCGACTCTGCCTGATATAGTTGTCATGAGGCTAGGTATAGGTATCTATCCTAGCCTAGTATGTATGTGTACAGTAGGCAGATGTTCTTACAACCTTGTAATACCCATGACCTTCTACAGGCGGACAATAACAATGAGAAACCTGGCCTTTGATTTAATTACTGCAATAATTATTGAAGCAGCTAATTAGTGCGAGTTGGAGACGTATGGTTTGTGATTGTAAGCCACAGCTCAGAAATAAGGGGGGTTCACAATAAAAAACAAAACACATTATCTATTATTTCCACAATGTTTGATAAAAAACACTACAAAGTGAAAAATAACTTTAATTTCGGAAATCGGTGTCTTTGGATCTGTATTTTAGTTTTTTGCCACCGACTTCCGAAATTAAAGTTATTTTTCACTTTGTAGTGTTTTTTTGGAAGTCGGTTTTTTTTTTGTTAAAAAGTTTTTATTTCACGCTTTTTAGTGGGTCTGCTTATAATTTATCTCAGTTACAATAACCTAGTGTCAACTTGCTCATCGCGCATTAACTGAGGTAACAAAAACATAAAAAAAACAAAAATTTTTAGATTTTTGTTGATTTTCAAAAACCGCTTGTCCTTTTTCGAAAAAATTTTCATGGGACCATTTGGGAAGTATACCCTTTCCAACAAAAAAAGAATTTTTCAAATCGGTTGGCAAGCGACGGAGTTATGCGCGAACAAACATAAAAAAAAATACAAACATCCGAATTGAGGACCTCCTCCTTTTTAGAAGTCGGTTAAAGAACCTCCTCCTTTTTAGAAGTCGGTTAAAAATACTCGGATATCATCAAAATCATAAGTCCCGTAAAGGTCGTAGCACACGTATCAAATCGGAAAGGGATCGGCACCGTATCGCCTATCGCCTCGCCATCAAATAGGCGTCAACCTAACGTAAGCATGTAACTAAAGCGGATCAGAAGCTCCGATACGTCGACTCGGCTACGGCTAGGCGACGCCGCGTTTACGGCTCGCCGTCCGCTGGTTGATGGTGCAGCAAGCAGGCCGGAGGGGTGAGAGGGGCAAGGGTGGACGAAGAGACGTAAGCTCGGGTACGGAGAGACGTAAGCGCGGGGACAACGAGCCGTAAGCGCGGGGACGACGAGCCACACCGCGATTTGTGAGCTTGTCCTGAGGTGAGGCGATTACGTTACGATTCCGATTAGTGTGCGTTGTAGTAGGGAGTTTCATACAAAGAATACTGAACGGCTCGAGTTGATACGGTGCCGATCCCTTTCCGCTTTGATACGTATGACCTTAAGTCTTGTAATTAGTCGCTTAGATTTACCCCCTTATTCATAATCCTATTTTATCTCTATTTTAGCTAAAATAGGTTCATAGAACGTTTGTCTTTATCTGTCACGTTGTCATTTCTGTGTGTAAGAAAGAGACAAACCCCATTTTAACTAAAATAGGTTTGATAAGTTTTATGAATAAGGGGGTTGATCTGTCAAGCTCCGCTAATGAGACACAATAGATTTTCTATTGTTTCGTCGCCGATCGGTGAACCGCGCCGCTTGACCGGTTAAATTAAATAATCCAGCGATTTGTTACGCTGATAGGTACTGTTGACGTGCTCACTGCTCCGGTATCGGCGTCTCGAAGAAGTTTCTCCCATCTGACAGTGGAATGTCATCATGGACGAATAATCAATTGAGTGACGACTATAGTCGATTTAATAAGTAGGGTTACCAGATAGGAGCTAACGTGATATAGTGGGTTTCATTAAAATTAAATTAAAACTAGGCTATTCTTGTTGCATTTGTTGTTGTTGGGACATTGTTGACTGAGAGGGGCCCGTGGCTAAATAACAACAGCCGCACAGGTCGACCGATCAGGTTAAGCTATGCTTTCCGCGGTTGGTCTGTGGATGGGTGACCATCTTTACATACTGAGACCCCTCCGTGCCTCGGGAAGCACATTAAGCCGTTGGTCCCGGCTGTCATTCGTGGATCTTTGACAGTCGTTACGGGTAGTCAGAAGCCCGAAAGTCTGACAACCAGTCTTATCAAGGGGTATCGTATTACCCAGTAACTGGGTTGTGGAGGTCAGATAGACAGTCGCTCCATGTAAAATACTGGTGTTCAGCTGCATCCGGTTAGACTGGAAGCCGACCCCGACATAGTTGGGAAAAGGCTAGGCAGATGATGATGGTCATTGTTGACTATTTATTCTATGGAGATGATGTTATCATCATCTCCATAGAATCGCCCACGATTCGAATCGACAAACAAACTAAAACACAAACACACACACACACAAACTAAACTAACTTTAAGATCAGTGCATCTTTTCATTTCTATTTCATTAAGAAAAGTACAGAAGATAAGTTTTAGTTTAGTCCTGTCAAATTAATCAGCGCCTGCCGCGGTATTTGCCTAATTTTGAACGTTCCAACGAAATAAAGGGCGCATGACGTTGCCAAATCGCTTGCCTTCGCGCACGTACTGTATGCTCTTTTACTTTATAACACGTTGAATTACTCGTAGATATTTTAATTTGGCGCACCTGTTCAATTTCATCCTGTATTGAAAAATGATAATGAAGATAAACCATGGGTGCTTGCTAACTAGCCCATTAACCTTTTGAACGCCATTGTCACATATATGTGACAAACGAAATCTCACCCTGAACGCCAACGTCACAAATATATGACAAAATACACGTCGCACGGGTCGCACCATATTATGAAATAAACAATTTAATCATTACTTTTGTGTGTTTTTATTTATATAATTTAAAAGTTTAAGCTTCCGTCTATATTGTATTGCATGAAACTAATATAAATAAACCACCAATATCGAGAAATTTGTTGTTTTAAGTGTGTGTGTGTTGTTTTGTTAAAGTGGCCTGGCGTCAGGGGTACGGCGATACGTTTATACTCTGGCGTTCAGAAGGTTAAAAATGATCAGAAAGTTGCGTTGAAGTACTGTTATAACATGCGCGAGTGTGCTGGGTGTAAGGCCCCATGTACACACGTTTTTCTTGCACGGCTTATTTGCCGTGTCAAACTCAAACTCAAAGCATTTATTTCAATTAATATACCATGTACAGGCACTTTTGAATTGTCAAAATTTAATAGTCGGTCGGTTAGTCAGAACGTTAAAGCTAGTTGCCCATTCCAAAGCGTAGATCTCCATGGAGAAGAACGGGCAAGAAACTCCATGGACACTCTTTTAAATTAAGAATATTACAAAATCCTGGGTACATTATTCTTGTTGCTTCTATGTATGTGAACAATGTAAAAAAAAAACAAAAATGAAGAAACAATTAAAAAAATAAGATTAAAAATAAGTGTTGGCAATTAAGAGATGACCATTCTCAACCGACGGCGCCCGTTCACGAACATGACGCGTGTGTAGACATGATTGTCAGTGTCGTATGGATCACTATGGAAGGTTTTTGACAGACACGTTTTTTCTACGGTACGGTTTATATGCCGTACCTTAAAGAAACCGTGCCGTGTACAAGGTACCTAACTGTATATATTTATTTTAGTATGTTAACGACTTGTGTCGACCTCTACTAGGTTTCTTCGACTCATACTTATAAATATACAAACGAACATAAATTGTACCTTTATCTTTGATTAAAACGTTGATTAATATTCAAGGAGACATGCTTTAACATGATGAATATTTACTTTGTAAAGTATTATTTTACTTTAATTTTTGTGAATGTGAGGACTATGCGGGTCATTCTTTTTTATGTTTTATAATAATTATGACTTGTAAAAGTGATTCCGATATCACACTAATATTATAAAGGCGAAAGTTTGTGAGTGTGAGTGTGTGTGTGTGTTTATATGTTTGTTACTTCTTCACGCTCAAACGGCTGGACCAGTTTTGATAAAATTTTGCATGGAGGCAGCTGACACCCTGGATTAACATATAGGCTACTTTTTATCCCGATATTCCCACGGGATCGACATTTACGCGGGTGAAACCGCGGGGCGCAGCTAGTCTTATATAAAGAAAAAATAAGAACTGTGAAATGAAATGAAATTTTTTCATTTCATTTCACAGTTTTCATTTTTGATAGTCTGCTTTGCTCCGAGAAACCGTCTTTTATTAGGGTTCCATAGCCAAATGGCAAAAACAGAACCTTTATACAGAGTCAAATTAAATTAGCTTGCGAAACTCAGCGGACGTGATGTGTATCAATATATTATCACGATAAACAAAAATTTTTTTTGGTCGATGGTTTTTTAACCGACTTCTAAAAAAGGAGGAGGTTCTCAATTCGAATGTTTGTATGTTTTTTTTTTTTTTTTTTTTTTTTTTTTTGTGTTTGTTCGCGCATAACTCCGTCGCTTGCCAACCGATTTGAAAAATTCTTTTTTTGTTGGAAAGGGTATAGTTCCCAAATGGTCCCATCGGATAAGCGGTTTTTGAATAATCAACAAAAATCTAAAAATTTATCTGCATTGTCCACATTAACGATTTTTTTGTTTACTTTTTTGTGGGGTAGGTACAACTAAAAAGTGAAAAATAAAAACTTTTTTACAAAAAGAAAACAACCGACTTCAAAAAAAACACTACAAAGTGATAAATAACTTTAATTTCGGAAGTCGGTGTCAAAAAACGAAAATGCGGAACCAACGACACCGACTTCCGAAATTAAAGTTATTTATCACTTTGTAGTGTTTTTTTTGAAGTCGGTTGTTTTTGTGGGATCACCGACCGCAATTAGTGTAGACACTTGAAATACTTATAAGTTAAAAATCATGTTTTTACTGTGTAAACTTCACATACGTGATGGTTATCGATATCTCAACATGACAAAATTAAAGAAAACAGTTTTCCTCCACTCATACTTCAAGTAAAAAAACATCCAGCGGTTGTTGAATTGTTTTTATTGTATAGTGTTTAGATACCCATCACTTCTGTACAGTTTTGTTAGCTAATTTAATTTGACCCTTTAAAGTAAAGTAAAGTAAAGTAAAGTAAAGTAAAGTAAAATCGTTTATTCCATATTTTAAAATTACAATATCGAGGTATTAATTTAATTTAATTTTAATTTAGGTTTTAATTTCGTCATATCCGGCTGTCCTTCCGTTCATCTGTTCATCTATTTGTCCGTCCGTCCGGATGACATATAGCCATTTTACTCGGAGATTGGCGGCATATCGATGAACATTTGATAAGAATGTGTATTCTGCGCACCGCTAAACAATGTTGTAGTGATATTACGGAAAAAACTAGGGGTGGCACTCCTCATAAAGGAAATCGAAGGACGAAAAATAATTTTTCATTTCTCATACTCGGAAAGTAGTGTTTGTTTGATCCAAATAGCGAGTGGAAGACGCTGCTTCCCACCACAGGGCGGAAAAAACTCATAGTAATTACTTCCCTCTTTAGGGTGGGAATGAATTTTAAAAATAGAACTGTAGTCAGCTACGAAATTTTTTACATAAATTAAGAAAAATGCTGCAGTCTTGTGAGTGTATAAACAGCCAGTGTGAATTAAAAAAAAAACTTATTAAGCGGGACAGCCCGCGGTGATGACGCGGTGTGTTCCATATTTAAAATAAAAAAAAGACAAGAGTATTATTTGGTGGGATACTAACATTACTAACCCTGTAAGCTGTACCGAAATTCAAAAACTTGATTTTAAGTTATCAATAAATATTTTAGAAAAACTACTACTTTTTACTTTCCTTATATTCGAAATGAAAAGTAGAGTGTTTAACACGGGTGAAAGTCATCAATTCCTACTCGGACTATAGCCGCCCTCGCTGCGCTCGGGCGTCTAAATGCCTCGTATAGGAATTGATTCCTTTCGACCCTTGCATAACAATCTACTATTGTCTGTATGGATTGAAGAGATATAAAAAAGAAAAATGCGTGACGTGCGTGCGTGCGTGTTATTTTGGTATTACCCGCGTTTAAATATGGGACATCGCTCTTCAGTTCATACGTTACGTATAGTTGGATTCTATACTTTACAGAGGTATGAGGAACAGGGTGTAAAGTTCACTCTACCTCCATAGAAAAGGGAGGATCCTTTGACCAGACAGGTGTCGTGTCTGGTGGGCAACCACCGATGATTTATGTCAGACTGTTGTATGCTAGTCGCGCGATGCAGGATTTTGCGTGACGGCAGTTTGATGCGGAGTTCGCAAGTGGCGGTGTAAATGACTTAAAAAAAAAGATGATGATGTTATGTGACGTTTTTATTTAAGTCATTTCCGCGAATATTTAATTTCATTTGGACTAACATTTATGATGTTAGTCCAAATGAAATTAAATTAAATTGAAAAATGAAATGAAATGAAAAATGAAACGAAAAATGAAATGAAATGAAAAATGAAATGAAATGAAATGCAAAATGAAATGAAAAATGAAATTAATTGACTATGTTCCCGAAGTAGGTCAGTTTGATGGTCTTGTACCACACTCTTAAATATGACCACACATTTCTGATACACTGTATGTTATGTACTTCGCCTTAACTCACAAAACTTAATTAAATTTATTCGCGACACTTGAACCTAAGGTACAATAGGCTACCTACATACTCTTCGCTTCATTTGCAATTTAAAACGTAACAAATCAAAAAGTACAGTTCACCATTTTGTGTACAAACCGCTAGGAGATGTTCACTTGTGTCTAAAACTTGATTGGTAATAAAAGTGTTCGAATTTTGATTTTGGATTGGATTTTTTTTTGAAGTCGGCGTCGGATTTTATTTTTTTGTAATTTTTAATTTATATGTGAGTTTTGTAAAGTTTTTTTTTTTTTTAATAAGTGTATTATGTTAGCTATAGCATAATCAGCCTACAATGTTCCCACTGCTGGGACACAGGCCTCCTCTCTCCGAGAGGGAGTGGGCTATAATCTACCACGCATGCCCAGTGCGGGTTGGTAGATGTCACAGATCTTCAAAATGTTGGCTCTCGGATATTTCCGTTTTCTCTCGATGTTTTTCTTCACCGTTTTGTGAGCAGTGGTGATGAAATTTTGAAATTATTTACACAAAGTAAAGTGCCTGGCTGGGTTCGAACCCACGACCGTAAGTCGGGGGCGTTACCATCACTGGGCCACAACTGCTCTTGGTTGTTTTTACTATCAAAAATTCAAAATAATAACAAAAATAGAGACATACAACAAATATTTAAATAATACACTCCTTTGCAAAAAAAACGGGCACCTAAGGAAATTTACGTTCTCAGGTCGATTTGAGTTAATTAAATGAAATATATTTCTTTGACGTAGTCTGTAATTTGTAGGTATACTAATAATCGTGTAAATTAATACACGTGAAGTGAATTCTGGCAATTTTTTTTTTTAATTTTCGATGAATTCTTTAAAACCGATGTACACGGCCAAACAATAAGAAGTGGTCGGCAATAAAGACAAGAAGATTTTTTTACTTTTTTAAATTAAATAAAATTACAAATGTAAAAATCTAATAGAGTGTGACCTCCTCTTGCCAAAATCACAGCTTGAATCCTTCTGGGCATGATTTCCACGATGTTTTTAATAACGTTTTGAGGAATACGTTCCCACTCTTCTGCAATTACTCTTTTTAGCTCCCTGATGTTTTGTGGAGCAGGTTGCACTGATCTAACCCGTCTTTTTAGAACATCCCAGACATGCTCAATTGGATTGAGGTCAGGACTTCGAGCTGGTCAATCTAAACGACGGATCCCAACTTCTTGCATGTATGCTTCCACGTCGCCAGAACGGTGCGGGCGAGCATTGTCGTTCATAAAAATGGAATCTTCCCCAAGTGCAGTCAATGCGGGTTGTGCATATGGAATTAGGACTTCCATTATGTACCGGTATGCATTTAATGTTCCTTTTTTTCTGAAAATTGACTCCGTACGCTCCGTCAAATAAATTGCTACCCAAAACATAACGGAGCCTCCGCCATAAGGAGTGATTTCTTCGAAACACACTTCCGAATAGCGTTCCCGTGGTCTTCGCAGCACTTGCCGGCGTCGGTTCTCTCCACACAAAGAGATTCTAGCTTCATCAGAAAACAATACTTTATTCCAGTCCTCCAGTGTCCATAAAGCACAGATTCGAGCAAACTGAAGTCGAGCAACACGGTGCTCACGGAGTAATTTAGGGCCCCGAGCCGGGCGGTAACTCCTGATATTGGCAGCCAAAAGCCTCCTCTTGACCGTCTACAAGCTAACTTCTACTCCTCTTACTTCTTCAAGGCTCTTCTTCAGGTCCACACTTGACGCCTGACGATTCTGCAACGCCTGACTCACCGAAAAGCGGTCATCTCTTGGTTCTGTGCATCGTTTTCTTCCCGAACCGGGTCTTCTTTTGACCGAGCCGGTCTCTTAATACCGTTGCCAAGTCCTCTGGACAGTTGAACGACTCACATTTAGCCGCTGAGACACGTAAGTTTGCGAACAACCTTCTTCAAGTAGGGCTATAATTTTATCGGCCCTTATCGCTTTATCAGTCATATCAAAAAGTGGTATTTAATGTAAAAAGAAAGATTAAATTGTTTAATTTTCAGAAAATATACAAAAAGTTTTAAAATTTTAGTAATCAGTAAAAAAATCGTTTCAACAATTTGCGCCAGTAGTAAAGCAATTTTACAATAATCCACAATAATCATTTTTTTCTTTTGTTAATTTCAACATTTAAATTTGGAACGTGAAGAATCATGCCAGGATGCTTCAAATAACATACCAATATATCGTCAAATTAATAAAACTTCTTTCTTATTCTTCTTCATTGAAGTAGAGAAAAAAATCTAAAGTGCCCGTTTTTTTTGCAAAAGAGTGTATTAGTTCTGAAATATTACAAATTTAAAAACACGAGATCGACAAACCTCTTTGAAATCCCCCCTCCTCTTTTACCTCTCTCTTCTTTTTACTCTCTACCGCAGACTACCTACAGTATTTGTATGTCCTTCCCCTTTTTAATCCATCCAAAGGTTGTCTTTAAAAGATCGCTCTTAGGCTTCATTTACGGAGACGCGGGGCGTCTCGCGTCGCGTGTGGCGTGTCGTCTCGCGGCGCGTCGGACGTTTTTTCTGTTTACGGTGGGGCGGCGCGTGAAGCGGCACGCATCATCGCACGCGTAAACACAAACTTATAGCAATATACGACCATGTTCATAGAGAAGCGAGACGGGAAGCGTGGCGGTGCCCGCCGCGGCGCCCGCGGCGAAGCCTCGGACATAGCTTCATCGAGAATTGCCGCTGCGTGCGCCGCCGCGATAAACGCCGCGTGGGACGCGTCGGTGCCATCCGCGGGCTCGGCCGCAAAAAACGCCCTAATTCAAACAAACGCGTCTAAAATCGCTTCTCCGTAAACGCACTCATACAACGCCATATATTTGAATTCAGTGCGGGCCGCGCCGCTCAACGCAACGCGCGACGCCCCGCGTCTCCGTAAATGAGGCCTTAGCGATAAGACCGCCCATTGTGTCACCCATTGTAAAGTTTCTATATTTATGTCTGTAATTTATATGGTGTACATAATAAAGTGTATTCTATTCTATTCTTCTTTTATATATTTTTTAAATATTTTCTTTACAGATAAGTTAATTCAAAAACAAGACAGAATTTTAGCATAAAACCATGGGTTTTCTTGAAGAAAGGGATACATCGGATCTTCCCACCATACCTGAGTTTTATCAAGGAAAAACTATATTTATTACTGGCGGTTCAGGTAAGATAAATAAATTTATTTGTGCTTATATTCCCTACATTTTATTTAATTTCAACTATCTCTTCCTTCAATCCTAAAAAAAAAACAGTGGCACTCCGGGAGTGCCGACAGAAGTGAAAACAGCAAACAAACAGTAAAGTAACTCAATACTTTGCCATCACTCACTGACACATCGGATATACAATAAAACCGAGTACATCCCGAGGACAGCCGAACACATCCGAAGCGGTGTCGGTTACGGTAACAGTGGCGCGAAATCAATGGTTATTTTCCATCTCAGAAAATGCCCAACGCGCCTATACAGGGTGAAATTGAATTCATGAGCATCCTTTTAAGGGGTCATTGTACTCATAATTATGAACAACTTTTACTATGGAACCAAGCCTGAAATCGCGAAAAAAAAAATCAGCTCTTCCCTACATTTTGACGAGTTATGCGAACATGAATGCAAGGAACAGCTGAATTTTTTTTGCGATTTTAGGTTTAGTCCCATAGCTAAGAGTTGTTCATAACGATGAGTACAATGCCCCTCTTAAAAGGATGCACATGAATTTAATTTCACCCTGTAGAAGTTTACACTTCAAAAATATTATATTTTCCAGGATTCATCGGCAAAGTCCTGATAGAGAAGCTTCTTTACTCCTGCACTGGCCTGGATAGGATATACCTGCTGATGAGGAACAAGAAGGGGGTCAAGTCTGAAAATAGACTGGCTCAACTGTATGCTGCGCCTGTAAGTAATCTTTTCCCAACTTCCTCAGGGTCGGCTTCCAGTCTAACCAGGTACAGCATACCAGTATGTTCATGGAGCGACTGCCTGTCTGACCTCCACAATCTAGTTACTGGGTAATTCTACAGGGTGTTACGGAAAGGGTATATCAATACAAACGGGTTGAAGAGTGTATCTGGTCTAGAATCTGTGTACAAAGGGGTTAGAAGATTTTTGTATGGAGGGTGGCCCTAAGGTCGGTCGCCATTTTGATTTTTTTTCAGAATCGCGGTGCACAACAAAAGTTATATATTTAGATAGAGGACACTTATACAAACAAAAAATGTTATGTAACATAATATCCTAAAGCGTCAGGTTTCGGAGTTATTCACCGAAATATAAGTCGAAAACAACAAGAATTTTTTGGTTTTTTTTCCCTCCGGGTAAGCATATTGAACTATTGAGGTAATACGTTACGAAACCTTTATGGAGAAGAAACAAATGAAGAATAGACATTTTTTAAATAAATAATTATAAACGGCTAACAGTGGTGGCCAAGTGGTAACAGCCGCGACTTACGAGTTGTAGATCGTAGGTTCGAACCCAGATAGGCGCTTTACTTTGTGTAAATTATTTCATCACCACTGCTCTCAAAACGGTGAAGGAAAACATCGCGAGGAAACCGGCATGTCCTAGAACCAAAAATTCGAAGACATGTGACATCTGCCAACCCGCACTGGGCCCCCATGGTGGATTACGGCCCACTCCCTCTCACCGAGGAGGCCTGTGTCCCAGCAGTCGGAACATTATAGGCTAATTATGTATGTATGTATTATGTATGTATTTATAGTTCGTTTTTTAATCCCAGAGACTAATCTGACATTTAAGTCTTTTGTGTTTTCGTTTTTTTTTAGTATACCTAGTCTCTGGGATTAAAAAAACGAACTATAAATTGCCGTGTTTAATTATTTATTTAAAAAATGTCTATTCTTCATTTGTTTCTTCTCCATAAAGGTTTCATAACGTTTCTATTACCTCAATAGTTCAATATGCTTACCTGGAGGGAAAAAAAACCAAAAAATTCTTGTTGTTTTCGACTTATATTTCGGTGAATAACTCCAAAACCTGACGCTTTAGGATATTATGTTACATAACATTTTTTGTTTGTATAAGTGTCCTCTATCTAAATATATAACTTTTGTTGTGCACCGCGATTCTGAAAAAAAATCAAAATGGCGGCTGATTTTAGGGCCAAAACCTTCAAACCCCTTTCAGCTCAAAACATTAATTTTGAAATGCTTAATACTTTTTTATTTCGACATCACGGCGCTGCACTGGCGCGCGGCGGCGTTATGTGCGTGTACTAGGCGCACAGACACACTACAGATAATGGATAATGACCTTCGTAGTGCGGTGACACGTTTGTTATGATTTCAATTTAATATACTATCGAAATAAAAAAATATTAAGCATTTTCAAAGTTACTGCTTTTGAGCTGAAATTTTTTACAGAGATTCTAGACCAGATACACTGTTCAACCCGTTTGTGTTGATATACCCTTTCCGTAACACCCTGTATACCACTTGGTAAGACTAATGGTTGACAGGCTTTTGGGCTACTGACTACCCGTAGCTACTGTCAAAGATCTACAGCCTAATGTCAGCCGAAACAACTGCTCAACGTCCTTAAAACCTAACAACATAAAACATGTTGAAGATTGTGGTGAAGGTGATGGAGGCACTTCCTCGCAATTCATCATCATCATTTCAGCCGAAAGACGTCCACTGCTGGACATAGGCCTCCCCCAAGCACCTCCACTTCGACCGGTTTTGTGCTCTTTGTATCCAACGGGTTCCTGTGGCCTTCACAAGGTCGTCGGTACACCTTGTGGGAGGCCTTCCAACGCTACGTCTTCCGGTACGCGGTCGCCACTCCAGAACCTTTCGGCCCCATCGGCCCCATCGGCCATCTGTGCTGCGAGCAATTTGCCCTGCCTACTGACACTTAAGTTTGGCAATTCTTCGGGCGTTGCGCGTTGTCTTATACTTGAAATGGTTCCAAAAAGTATGGTGGTAATCGAAATCATTTTTTCCAGTGCTTCGAGCGACTTAAAAAAGAGAGACCTGGCGCCTTCGAGTCAAAGGTCTTCGTCGTATCAGGGGATGTCCTGGAAATTGGACTTGGTAAGTTATTTCTATTTTAAAAAAATAGTGTTACAGCCAAATTAGACCGATTTGACATAGAAACAGAGATTTCCAGAAAAAAAGAAAATTATCGAAAAGAATAGTAATAAACACTCCGACAAAAAAATAAGAATTGTCCTTACTCAAAATATTAAACCTACTTCCTTTCCGACTACCTACTTTTGACCAAATAAAATTTACGAAACGACCGAATGAGATACTGAAATCTTCGAGAAATAAACATGACTGTTTATTGCTATGATACTTTTCTACCAGCTTAAATTACGTTTTAAAATACCTATAGTAAAGGTATTTGTATTCTCATTCGCTCGCTATTGCATCCTATGTCGACGGAGCCCCGCTCCTATTTCTGTGTAAAGGGTTTAAAGTAACCTAACCAAACCGAACCTCGAAGTGCCCTTCGCTCACTCTTGCATCCTAAGTCGACGTAGCCCCGCGTATACCTATATTTAATTATTATTTCGACAAAACCTCTGCTGTCGGTAACTTAGTAATTTTGTCGGAGGTTCAGTATTGTTATTCGAAAATCCATTTTTTTTAGTCGGCCACAGATCGCTGGAGATTAATTTGTTTTTCGGAACCATTATTATTTCCCTTTCGTAAATGTTCTTTACTAACTTTTTAGAACTTTGTATCCTTATTATGCGTACGAAGTTTCATTAAAATCGGTTCATTCATTTCGAATAACAAGGGCTTGAAAGTTTGTATGAAATGCCGTACGTTGTAAACGGTTTTAAAACTTTTATAAAATAACCTCTGCAAGTGGCGAACTGGCGATACTGCAATTTAGGGTACATGAGGCACCAGCTACAACCACCGCGGTGGCTGTCACCTGTTTCTACGGTTTTGAGAACTACTGTAGCCGGTCTCGTGGCCGCCACCAGCCATACGTGTGCGACGAATCTATAAGTACTAACGTTATGTATGTATTTACTTATCTAATCGAGCGATCGCGATTTATTTGCCAAAAATGTAAACAAATATGAATTAACTAGCTTCTGCCCGCGACTTCGTCCGCGTGAAATTTCACCCTCCCCCTCCCTCCCACCCTCTTCCACCCTCTTAGGGGTGAAATTTCGAAAAACCCTTTCTTAGTGGACACCTACTCTTCACAAAGAACGCACCCTCCTTTCACGTCTCTAGGACCAGCGGTTTAGGCTGTGCGGTGATATATCAGTCAGTCAGTCAGGACTTTGTATTTTATATATAAAGATGGAAAAATAACTTTAATTCAAACTCAAACTCAAGCATTTATTTCAATTAAACTATTTATAGGCACTATTGAATTGTCAAAATTAAATAGTCGGTCAGTTAGTCAGAAAGTTGAAGCTAGTTGCCCATTCCAAAGCGTAGATCTCTATGGAGAAGAACGGACAAAAAACTCCATGGACACTCTTTTAAATCAAGATATTTTTATTCCTACACAATAAAGTTCAGTTTACGCTACAACTTCAAACATTTTTATAACTTTTTCAATAGTGCCAGTCACTCTGAAATCAACTTAAATTTTAGCCCAAAGAATAAGCATTGCCATCCAAAGTGGGAATGCTGCCAGCCTTTTGGGCACTTATCCCATTGACAGCGATGCGGACGAATTTTTTGATGCCCAATGAGCTCGTCTTTTTTTATTTTTATTTGTATACATATAGTATATATATATTTTAGTCTGTGTGTACATATGTAAATAATTATAATCAAATAATTGATTAAATTCGTACAAAAAAAAAAAAAAAAAAAAAAAATCGGAATGAATCCCATTATAAATGTAAGGGAAATTCTCTTTTTTTTTAATGAAAGGTTACAATGTTCACCGCTTGTACAGTTTGCTTAGGTACGTACAGATTGACGGCTCAATGAAAAATAAGGTGTTTGACTGAACGGTGATAGTAGATAAATATACTTAATTGTCATTTAAATAAAGTTGATATCTCTCTTTCAAATACACTCATGGTATTCCTTTTCGTAATTGCATGACTATTTTGAACAAAATGGACTATTTTGAACTTTGGAAGTTGAAAACAACAAAAGACTGCGTCGATTTACGTCTGTTTTTTGATTTAATCCGGTCTGACGCCCCTCCACCCCCCCCCCCCCCCTCAATGAGTTCAATTTTTGGACACGATTAATCTAATTAACCTCAGTAGTAATTAAAATTCAACCTGATTTTAATCATGTGGAATATTAACAAAGACTGTTTATTCTTAGGTATGTATCTAGACACTTAAAGTTGGTATCGATTCATGAATGGTTGCTTCACCTATAAAATGTCTCCAGAGCCCTGATTCACAACCATTCGACAGGCTATCGTATCGAGAACCTGACATTTCGATAACCTGATTTGACTTGCCCTCAACAGCAAATAGCTGTTGGAAGAATAGCGGGCGTCTATTTGATTTAAACTGACAAAAATTTCGGGTTTTGGACTTGTGAACAGCGTTTAGAAGACTCCTACGATAACAATGATTAATGTCGATACGATACGGAAGCGTATCGAGTGTTTGTGAATAGCTATGCAGGTCGCATCGCATCGTTTGCCCGCGCTATTACCTACTTTGTTTTTGCTTAGCGTTCCTTCTGATTCTTTTTCTTTTTGCTCGGCTCCGAAGGGTCCTAGCATGACGTTAATTAGCCTATAGCCTTCCTCAAGAATGCAAAAAACGGCTATCAAATGCAAATACATAATAGATTGTTTGCCAAGGGAGCAAACAAGTATTTTGAAGGCGAGAGTGTTTCTTTCCAGAGCGCAGCGACGGATTCATTCAAAGTACGTCTCTTGAGCTTAAAATAGTGTTGCTCCCGAGATGGAGACTCTACTTTTTATCACCCTCTATGAAAAAATAAGTACCAAAGTGCTACTTATGAATAAGAATAGTACGTTTATTTATTTACATACAATTAAGAGCAATACAAAGAAATAATGTTTATAATGGAAGTGCATCGTAACAATTTTTTTTAAATTGAGTTTTGGCGTTTTACTTTATCATACAGCCTGTTACTTGTTCATACAATGTTCGTGATTGTCCTCTTTGGTAAATGGAACTTTTACTAACAATATCCACAATCCAAATTCAAATAACTTTTACTCCCTAGGTATTAAAAAGCTATTTTAGTCCCTGTTTACGAAGAATACACTAGCTCTTTTTGAATAGATGTGACAAAATAGTAGATTGTACAACTAAGGCATAAAAGAAGCTATTTTACCCCGAGACATTTATATCCACCCGAGCCGCAGGCGAGTGTGGATAGTTAAGTCGAGGGGTAAAATGGCTCGTTTATGCCTGAGTTATACACTCTGCTTTTCACTTCGATTGCGAGAAAATGAAACAGGCATAAAGTATACAGTACATAATTAATCAAAAATGTTGCATCCATAGCTAATTCCCGCCACCACAGATAATACCGCCACGAAACTTTTTAAAAGTTTTTTTTTTAATTTTCAAAATTTGTCATTCGACTTGGGTACTTCATACTGCCAAAAAATGAAAACGTTTCTTTGCCTTTTGAAATAATAAATGACAACTATTTTACCTGATTTTATTAAATTAACGATAGAAAACACGGAAGTGGTATAAATTAAAGAAAATGAAATAAATCACGACTTTAATCTGCGAAGTTGTATTGTGCGTGTGGCTGTTGGGCCTGATTACTTTAGTCTTAGAAAAAAATTTTACTTTATGCACTAGAACATAAAAAGCGATTTTATGTCGCCTAAGCACAACATAAAGACGAACTTTTAGAGCATGAGAAGTGAAAAAGCTATTTTAGTCCCTGTTTACGAAGAGAGAGAGAGTATTCTATTCTATTCTATAATTTTTCACATCCGACTGGAAGCTTCAGAGCTTAGCGCGTTCAAAAATAAACTCTTCAGCATTATGATAGATACTTACCTAATTAGTTTTTTTTATCCCGTTTTCAGGCCTGTCACAAGAAGATCGAGCTCTGCTCGTTAATCGAGTTAATATCATCTTCCATGTAGCTGCCAGTGTCAGGTAAGATATCTATGGTAAATTACTATTAACTTCACAATGATCACCACTACTTTGAAAACGGCGAAGGAAAACATCGTGAGGAAACCGGCATGTCCTAGAACCAAAAATTCGAAAATATGTGACGTCTACCAACCCGCACTGGGCCCGCGTGGTGGATTACAGACCACTTCTTCAAAACATATGATTTATTTTCAGATTCGATGACACGTTAAAATTCGCAGCACAGATGAACTTACGAGGAACCATGGAAGTTATGGAGCTGGCTAAAGAAGTCAGGGAATTGTCTGTAAGTGAATTCAGTTAGAAATCTTTATTCAAGCAAGAAACTATGGCAATTTGTCGCCACTGTAGATTACTGTCGCGATTCCTTCAGGCATATTAACCGGTTGAAAGCCGTAATTTCAGAAACAATTAAGTATAAAGCTACTAGCTGCGCCCCGCGGTTTCACCCGCGTAAGTGTCGATCCCGTGAGAATATCGGGATAAAAAGTAGCCTATATGTTAATCCAGGGTGTCAGCTACCTCCATACAGAATTTTGTCAAAATTGGTCGAGCCGTTTGAGCGTGAAGAAGCAACAAACATATAAACACACACACACACTCACAAAATTTCGCCTTTATAATATTAGTGTGATTGTGTCTCGCGTGGATTCACGTTAAAAGGCCTATGAAAAATCAATATCCTATCAAAAATAAGCTGGACGCCCTTTAGGGGGAAAATGACCTTCGTATTGTCATGTTATATAATATTGGGCATTTGATGGGCTTTCGGCATCTGTCCCACAGCCGACCAGGAAGCGACCAGCTATCAACGATTTTCTCGCTCAAGAAACATACAAGTGGTCACTCCGACCACTCTCATCGTCGCGGAATCGTCTTGAGCGTCTGAAAGAGGTATAAATGTCCATGCAATACAAGTGAAACAGATGACATTCGCCTCGTTTTGGTTCGGACAACACGAACATGACTCGACGCGGAGTGTGGTGATGACTGATCCGCTCAATACGATTCCAAGTCGATAAGTGTGGTCATTCCCTTAAGAGATGAAGATGAGGCTCCGATTTTTCTCTTATCTATGATGTTTCCCTTCACAGGCACTGGTCCATGTTTCCACATCATACTCCAACACGAACAGAGATCCTATCGAGGAGGTCCTGTACCCTCCGCTGGCTGACTGGAAAGAGACGCTGGAGGTCTGCGAGAAGGCTGATGAGCATACCTTGCGCGTGCTTACTCCCAAGTAAGTTTATATTGGCCGAATTCTAAGACCGTCGAAGAGCTGAGCCCGACTCCCCGCTACCGTAGGCGCGGGCTTGCGGACGGCGAGCAATGGGCAGCTCGCCGTCCGGTAAGGACCAGGCCCGGGTCGACAGCGTGCTGTGTTCCACGCGCGCCTTAAAGAGATGTCAGCACTAACTGACGGGGTCCGCTAGGGCCGATGCCTGGGTCGCGAGTTGTTCGAAAGAGATACCGCGGCCCCTGGCACAGGCAACTGAAGGAACACGGGTGGGTTTTAGCCAGTAAAAGTCTGACACGCCCTCCGCCCAGAGCGGGAGAAGCGTTTTAATGTGTAAACTTAACAGACTTGATGGGTATCTATGTCTCAGTACGACAAAACTAACGAAAACAGATTTTCTCAACTGATTCTTCAAGTAACAACAAAACCAGCAGTCCTTAAACCCCAAAAAAAACATCAAAACTTTTTTGTTTTTATTTAATCGTGTTAAGATAATACCCATCACGTCTGCAGAGTTTCGCTAGAAAATTTAAAGGTGCTTCCTCATCGGGAGGATTCGCCTGTAATGTAACGTTACAGATTCAAGCATTACATCAGTGAGGGAGGAAAATCGAGCATTACCGCGCGCACCATGTAATGATACAATGTGTAATACCTTGATACAACTTGTAACATCAATGCGCTCCACTTGTAAAAAGTCGAATCTGTAATGTTACATTACACGCGAATGCTCGTCAGTCAGGGAGGTAGTATTGTAATGTAATGCTCAAAGTCGAATCTGTAATGTTACATTACACGCAAATGCTCATCAGTCAGGGAACTAGTATTGTAATGTAATGCTCAAAGTCGAATCTGTAATGTTACATTACACGCGAATGCTCATCAGTCAGGGAACTAGTATTGTAATGTAATGCTCAAAGTCGAATCTGTAATGTTACATTACACACGAATGCTCATCAGTCAGGGAGGTAGTATTTTAATGTAATGCTCAAAGTCGAATCTGTAATGTTACATTACACGCGAATGCTCATCAGTCAGGGAGGTAGTATTGTAATGTAATGCTCCAAGTCGAATCTGTAATGTTACATTACACGCGAATGCTGGTGAAGGAGCACCTTAATACCTAATTTAATTTGACTTTTATTTTTATAACAACAATTGTGCTTCTTCAAAAGTTAACATTTTTTTTTGCAAAACTTAGTTCTCAATTCTCAAGTTCTCATCTTCGGTAAAATCCGAAAACTACTTAGCTACTAAGTTGATGATTATCACCAGGTACCTAGGAGAACTACCAAACACATACACCTTCACGAAGCAGCTCGCGGAGCATGTCGTCTATGAGTACAGAGGACAGTTGCCGGTCATCATCGTCAGACCTTCTATTGGTAAGCAGCCTATTCTACAACACAGGATGATGAGGGGCTTGTGGCTAAGTAATAACAGCCGCACGGGTCGATCGTTCAGGTTAAGCTACGCTTGCCGCGGTTGGTCCGTGGATGGGTGACCATCTTTACATACCAAGACCCCTCCGTGCCTCGGAAAGCACGTTAAGCCGTGGCCCCGGCTGTCATTCGTGGATCTTTGACAGTCGTTACGGGTCGTCAGAAGTCCGAAAGTCTGACTACCAGTCTTACCAAGGGGTATCGTATTACTCAGTAACTGGGTTGTGGAGGTCAGATAGGCAGTCGCTCCATGTAAAATACTAGTATTCAGCTGCATTCGGTTAGACTGGAAGCCGACCCGAACGTAGTTGGGAAAAGGCTATAGGCAGATGATGATGAGGATGATGAGATGATCCTAAAATGGCCTGAATTTCACTGTCTAGAAATATTACCTATAGCCAACAAGGTATCGGACCTGTAGTGTATCTATTATATAGATTAAATTAAATTTATCAATGACACCTTTAATGTACAGACGCGAGCACATCAACCTACTACAATCTGTCAAATTTCTTTAATAGATTTTGAACTTTATCACTAAAATATAAGGTTCAAAGTTGATTGGGAAAATTTGACAGTTTTGGGTAGGTTGATGTGCTGGCGTCTGTACCTTGTTAACAGTTAGTAAAAGTTTTGCGAACAAGTTTGCCTACGTATTTAAAATAATAACGCAAAAATAATCGCGTAAAAAAAATCAGCTGTTCCCTACATTTATGTTCGCATAACTCGTCAAACGGTAGCGAACAGCTGATATTTTTTTCGCGACTACAGGTTTGGTCCCATAGTAAAAGTTGTTCATAATGATGAGTACAATCTCCCATTTCGATTTGTTGCATGTTTTAAATTTCAACCTGTACAAGTAAAACAATAGTTTTTTTTTTTTTTTTAACTTACTGGACTGGTTCCTATGTCTAAAAGGCAATGTTTTATGTTTAATTTTTCAGTGATATGCAGTGTGCAGGAGCCAATACCAGGGTGGGTTGAGAATTTCAACGGTCCTGTAGGAATATTCGTCGCTTGTGGCAAAGGTAAGTTCTCGTATAAACATTTCTATCATGTTAAACGAAAGTCTGACAACCGCAGCCTAATTGCGGAACGCCAAATCGTCAAATGATTCTGATCAGTTGGCTTCATTTCTATCACAATTGGCTTCATTTTACGATTTTCGAATTGCGAAACTCTAGTTTATTATGAAACCAATTATGAACGTTAAAGAATGAACGAAATGTCAAGAAAAAGTGGGCAAACGTCAATTTTTCGAATTGTGAAACGTAAAATGACAAGGGACTATTGGCTTAAAACGTCAAATCGAAACCAACTGCAGTTGGTTTGAAACCGAAGGCGACCTTCTCGTCGGAATCATTTTCCGTTCTACATATTTTAGGATATAAACGCGTGATCTCCATAATTATTTCGAAAAAATGTAAGTGGTAGTCTTCCTGATAAATTGTGAATGTGTAAAACCTCAATGCATCAATATCAGTGGTATTTTAAAAATCGAGGCGGTGATGTGAATTTATTAAAATATTTGTAAAAGTTTTATTCTGTTACAAGTGCTTACAATCTAAATTAAAGATACATATTATCATATTTCAGAAACGATGTATATTGGTGGCATTTTAACGAAAGACAAATTCGTACCTCGTCCGTATCATAACAAACGTTAACTTATGCCAGAAGCTTAGCAACACAGTCTGGCTTTTACTTCATTGGAAAGGCAATAAGTAAAGAGGAAGAACAAAAAGCACACTTTGAAGCAATATACGTAAATCAATGGGTTATGTACCTAAGGACTACGACGAACACACACACCATCATATACATAGACCTACTCATATCCACATCATTGTCTGTTCAAGGTAATGTCAGTATTATTTTCTTGTTAGGTACGTGTTGAACATTGAATGTGCCCATCATAGATATAACCACCTAAATATTGTATCTTATAATTATGTTGTGTGCTATGCACAGCAACAATCTATCTGTATAGGTATTGATAGCAAAGTAAATTGGAAGTCACTTAAAGAGCAAGTTTTCAAAGAGCTCTCATGCTCTTTACAGATTAAGGAATTTTTGCATTGAAGTGTTTAAGGGGAGAGGCCTTTTACTTTGTGGATGGTTGTAATTTTATAGTGAGGATTTACAAAAATTCTTTTTTTTTATCTTTCAGTTGTCAGGCTCAACCACATTATTCAAGAAAAAATTACTTTCTCTGACAGCAAGCATTAGAAAGCAGTATATAAATTATCCATGATGACTTTTACGAGAAGACTTCAGATGCCAAATTCCACCAATCCCATACAACATATTTGTTCCAATTTATTCTTACCGCATGTCCAAATATTTCATGTTAAATGTGAATAAATACTATTGTCAGTTAAGGTTGTAATAACATTTAAATAAAACCAGTTTTTTTTGTTTACTATATTTTATGTTTTTTTATTTACCTATACCCAATGAATGACAGTTAATTTAGCTAAACACCACTATTTTCTAATTAGTATCACTATAATAATCACCTGTCTTTATTAAAAAAAAGGTTTAGTGTTCTATTCTTACATTTTTCATAACAAGTTATTTTTATTTGTACCTTTACAGTTCACAATTAAAACACTAGATAGATAATATGTTTACCTATATCTTTGTCATGCAAGACTGAATATTCAAGTTTTCTAAAATACAATGATTAGCTTTTATTAACAATCTTGAGTTTGTACTTGAGAAGCTTAAAAACTGAAGTAGTTGCTGAGCAGCAGTAGCAGTGGCGACCAATAATGGGCGTCAATCATGCTGCCTTCATGTCTTCGTAGGTGAAACACCCCGAGAATTCTCCTGCAATGTTAAAATGAATCATATTATTCTCTACTCAAATAAAGTAGGTAGGTACTTAAACTATGTTATGTAGAAAACTAGGCATATTTTATTTATTTATTTATAAATACTTTATTGTACACCACAAAAATACATAACATGAAATAAACACATCAAACACTACAAAATATACAATGGGCGGCCTTATCGCTTTCTGCGATCTCTTCCAGGCAACCTTGGAATGGACAGTGATTTCGCTGAACATAAAATGGGGCTGTCATTGGTGCAAATATTATATATACAATACACTAAAATAGATACACAGATAAATACATATCCAAAATTATAGATACTTAAATAAATACATACTAATTAATTATAAGCACCGAAAATAAAAGAAGACAGTAGATGATTGCAGTTAGGACAAAATCACAACGACAAGCAGTGTTCCTTTACAAGTCTTTTGAACATGTGTAACAACTGCGCGCGTTTTATTTCAACATCATCATCAGCCCATGGCTGAACAAAAGCCATAGGCCTTATCATGCTGTGCAGTGTTTAATTTCTTCTTTGTTTAGGGCCAGTATTTCAGTCTCCAAACATTTTTATTTAACATAACACTTTTGAATGGTAAACATTAGTTAGGTATACATAAAATATAACATAGTAATTATGATATATTTATCATCAATAATTATTACCTATGTGAGTTGCTGCTTGATTCTTAACTGTGTCAAAAAGCTTACCTTTAATTATTAATACGGCAGATAGGTTTTCCATTCTTTGTAAGAAAATCCATTATATGTCAACTAGATTGATGTTAGTAGGGCAGTGTTTCATTCTTGTATTTTCAGCTCTTAGCACCATCTGCAAAAATATTATGATTAATGTTTTGTACTTAGTTGTTATTTGATTAATGGTTATTATAATTTGTTTCAATAACTACTTATGTACAAACATATTGATTAATAATTTCAGTTGTTAGAATGGAGGTTAACAGACATACTATGATAATTATTTTATCCACAACAAATAGCTATCCAAGCTAAGCTAAATAAGTTGCTTATATATACAAAAAAGGAATGATTGTCAGTATGTGTATGATACAAACAACATTTGACATTCAAGTGCCTTTTGACTTTGACAACATTTTCCTAAATATATTGGGTGGTCAGTGGGTCGTCTTAGGACGGTTACTTACTTGTGATGAAGATATTGGCTTTTCGCTATTGAGCAAAACAGCCTAATTCTTAGTGCAGCCAGTGATTGCTCCCATAGAGTGAGAAAGTAAGGACACTTTGTCCCAGTTGAAGTGCTCTTTTATTTACAAAATCATCCTCACCCTCAGTCAGTCCCATTTGTTGGAAGTCATAACTGAAAATTAAAAACATATTGAAATCTTATGGTTTAAGCTTTATTTTTAATTCTTAAAGATCGGTCAGTGGGTCGTCTTAGATCGTGTATTAAGTTGTTATAACTATTATGTGTAGGTACGTGGAGAAGTTATCATTTACTATTGAGTATTCAAAAGCTAATATAGGTCGATGTTTGATGATCATCGGTATCAAAAGTAGGTAAGTATACGAGCCACAATAATCTAATGAGATACGAACAACTTTTTCGTAAATATATTGGGTTAAGTACTTACTTGTAGGATTATATTGACTTAGGTACTTTTCGCTATCGAGCAAAACAGCCTAAGTTTTGGTGCAGCCAGCGAAAACCTCCGATTGTCCTCTTTCAGAGAACTTGACAAACGTATTCCTTCTACAATAAACCGCGAGAAAAATTTTCCGAAACTATTTAACATAGGCCCATGTTTCTGTATGAGAATAGTACCTAAATATAATTTTGTATGTTAAAAAACAACTAATAATTTAAACAACATTCAAAATAAAACCAAACAAAGAATATTATGGTTTAAAAGTTTCCTATTTTCATAATAACTTTTACTCATTGTCAGTGTTGCCAAGTGCCAACTTTTCTCCCGAGTCCACTAGAAGTCGCAATTTTTTTTAATTATTTTTATTCTTATTACCAATGTTCGATCGTCCATTTTAAGATTTGAGAATGAACACATAAGTTATTCACAGTATTTTTTTAGCATCATCCTACTACAATAGTAATTATCATAAAATAGTTTACTCAAGATGTTAGTGAAGATGATTGTTATGTTTGTTAGATGTTGGTTTTTTTATCCCGGAAGTATGTTGCCGTGTGATTTTTTTCGAAATTACTTTGTTTTTCGATCTCCATGCAAATCAGCGTTCAAATCCATAGTGGTTTCCGCATTTGAAAGAAATAAATCGTAGGTAAAACGTCAGTAGTTTTATGATTTATTTCTCACTTTCAAAAAAGGCCTATGTCCAGCAGTGGACGTCTTTCGGCTGAAATGATAATGATGAAATAAAACATAAAACATGCCATTATCGTGTTATTATAACATTTTCTGCGCTTAAGTAGTTTATTGTATTGTTTTCTACAAATTGAATTAGTCTAGCACTCTAACCCACCAGTCACTAAAAGCAAAATATTGTCCGCCAGCACCCCACCCCTGTGTCCAAACCCCCAGGTTTAGTGGAAATCCCACTAAGTTGACAACACTGCGTTTTTACGATTTTATCGTTGGCCACAGATAACTAAAACGTGAAAAATAAAACGTTTCCTTGCGTATTTCAATTATGGTAGTTTTTGGTAGAAAAAGTATTATAAATTGGTTTTTCATTTTTCGGCTATCATTGTACATTTTTATTTATAAGCAGTAGTAGACCATCAGTTGTAATCAAAACAAAATTTAATTATAGCAAAAATATTCAGAAGCGAATAGTTCATCTATGATGAAACGAAACGCGTTCACGAAACAAATTCTGCCCAAAAAAGAGTACGTCACTAACCAATTCTGATTAGTTTGAATCAGATAAAGTCTCACAATTCCGAATATTGAAGCCGATTACAACTGGAGTTGGCTTCAGTTCGGAGTTGCATTCAGAATCAAAATAAGTTTCGCAATTAGGCTGCCGGTCTTACCAAGGAGTATCGTATTATTCGTATTACCCAGTAACTGGGTTGTGGAGGTCAGAGTCGCTCCATGTAAAATATTGGTATTCAGCTACATCTGGTTAGACTGGAAGCTGACCCCAACATAGTTGGGAAAAGGCTGTATTTTACATGGAGCGACTGCCTATCTGACCTCCATAACCCAGTTACTGGTTAATACGATACCCTTGGCAAGGCTGGTTGTCAGACTTTTGGGCTTCTGACAACCCGTAATGACTGTCAAAGATCTACGAATGCATGACAGCCGGGACCAACAGACGTAGGTACGGAGGGTCTTGGTAGGTATGTAAAGATGATCACCCATCCACGGACCAACCGCGGCATGCGTAGCTTAACCAGATCGATCCACCCGTGCGGCTGTTATTACTTAGAAAAGTTTAACAAGTGTAGGTATTTATTGTAAGTACCAAAGTATATTATATTTTTATCGTGTTAGTAAATTAACACTCTCCCTGCCGACAATATATTAAACTTTTTAAGTTCAGGAGGCCATGGAGGTTGCCGGCGGGTCCCAAAGTTTCTGCTTGTGAACGCCGTGAGTCAAGTCAAAATTATTACAAGAGGCCGTGGGATACGCTGGCAGGTCCAAAAAAAAAATCTTTCAGGTTCAGGACGCCGTGGGATCCGCCCTGACCTCCCTAATTCAAATAGTTTTTACAACTACTGGCGTGCTGTTATGGAAAATGTGATAAAAGTATAAAAACATGTGCTTTGGCCAGCTGAACAAAATTTTTTGGGGGTCGCCGGCGGTTCCCTTGGCAGGGAGAGTGTTATAGTATGAAAAAAACGAATATAAATAATTCAATAGGTTCCATCTTCTTGAAAAAATGCACCATATTTTGAGTATCGGCGTGACGTCACCTAAAATCACCTTGTGAACGGCTGCAGAAGTACAGACTAGGGATTAAATGTAACTACATTAGTATTCGATAGATGGCGCTGATTTAAATATATTCAAACTTTTTGGAAGAGTAAAAATTTTAAGGAGAGTTTAAATTATAAATATCAGGCATTATTATTAGAACAAAGGTAATAAAAAAAAATTATAATTATGAAAATTTATTGTATTTAAAAGTTACAAGGTAATATTTCTACGACGAGTTCAGTGCCTGTTTTGCAAACCTAGATGGCGCTGTTTTCAATTAAGTTGTATATAAATTGTAACTTTGATGAATCATGTTCGATAAATAGTTTGTAAATCGTAATGTTAAAGATTTTCGCAATAGCAAAAGGCTTTTGTCATAGTATAAATTATCATCAACAACAATAAAATGATTACAAAAAGTACAGTGTCATTAAGCTATCAAATGATTAGGTGATGATGATGCGATCCGACCGATTTCAGCCAGGGCGATTGCTTCAGCTCCGTTGTAGTTGCCGTTCGTGTGCTCGCATGTGGCTTATGTATCCAATCTTTTTTGCAAAGATCCGCGCACAATGCGGGCATGTGAGCACACCATCGATATAATTATAACTGATATCATTAGGTATTTCAACAATGAAAAACAAGTCTTCGGTAGTATAGTGGTAAGTATCCCCGCCTGTCACGCGGGAGACCGGGGTTCGATTCCCCGCCGGAGAGAATCTTTTTGCATTTTTATTTAATTTTTTAATGCAATATCTATGTTCCTTACTACTGTTTCCTGATTTTTTAAGTCTTTATAAACCTCTAATCTCATAATATCTTTTTAGGTATAATGAGGACCATTCACACGAAACCTGACATTATTTGCGACTTCATTCCAGTGGATACGTGCGTAAAGAATATTATAGCAGGTTCATGGATCAGGGGGACTAAAAAGTAAGTACTATTCATCATCTGGTACAATTTTCCCAACTATGTTGGGGTCGGCTTCCAATCTAACCGGATGCAGGTAGTTGAAGGTTGTAGAGGTCAGATAGGCAGTCGCTCCATGTAAAATACCACATACCAGTATTTTACATGGAGAGACTGCCTATCTGACCTCAACAACCCATTTACTGGGTATAAACTCCTTGGTAAGACTGATTGCCTGACTGTCGGGCTTCTGACGACCCGTGACTATCAAAGATCATATTCATATACCGGTAAAATGAGGCTACTTTGCTCCGTGAAGTTAAATATGCTCCAAATCTCTAATTTCGATCAAATCTCTAAAACTCCAAGGAAATTGAAATATTTTTGAACGCATCCGATAAATAATAAAATATAAATAGAAAAGTTCCTTTAATGTGTTCAAACCATATCAATAAGACGAGAAATAAAAAATTGCTTCCTTATTATTATTTTTGGAGATTAGTAACAGCTGAGGCAGTTTAACTTTGCCACTGTCTCAAAAATGTGCCTGTTTTAGTACAAGTTAAATGTAGGAGCAATGTTTCCGAAAGGGTGGGTAACATTGCTCCATTATTAAAATTAAAAAAATGAATGAAAATCAAAGTAAACAACTATTTTTGTCATTGAAATATTAGAGCCAGAATGTTATATAAGTTGTGGAAATATTCTCAAAAGCCATAACAAAGAAGCATTTTACGTCAGTCACACTTTTCAAAATTTGGAGCAAAAACCGGAGCAAAGTAGCCTCATTTTAGGTATTTGCGTTCCACGAGGTAAAACAAGATATTAACAAAAGGCTTGGAGCTAAGAGCCATAAGTGACAGCCGGGACCCCGGGCCCCCGGGCCCCCGCCGGGGTCTCGAGTTCTCGATATTTATGGATACTTAGGTACCCCATTCACAGACCAAACGTAGGTAACAAGCGTCTAGCATAACCTGATCGATCGATCCGTGAGGTTGTTATTGCTTTGGCATGATTAAGTATTATTTATCGAAATTGATACTTCATTTTTAAATATCCAAGTAAAGCATTTTGTAAAAAACAAAACAATTTTTCTCTTTATCGTTTAGGCGCCTGACATTAATGTCACAGCAAGGATTTTTCGAAGTGTCAGTGCACCAACTTGTTGCTTATAAAATACAAGCGTCGCCCTGCGATATCACCCGCATCCGCCTAAGGCCTCATTTACGGAGACGCGGGGCGTCTCGCGTCGCGTGTGGCGTGGCGTCTCGCGGCGCGTCGGACGTTTTTTCTGTTTACGATGGGGCGGCGCGTGAAGCGGCACGCATCATCGCACGCGTAAACACAAACTTATAGCAATATACGACCATGTTCATAGAGAAGCGAGACGGGAAGCGTGGCGGTGCCCGCCGCGGCGCCCGCGGCGAGTCCTCTAGCGTGTAGCGAAGCACGCGGCGGGCATCGCGGCGGCGCACGCTCGCCTCGATCAAATCGACTAGTTTTATGTTGGCGAGAGATGGGAGCGCACGTGTCGCAACTTGCAGCATGATCATATCATACTCCATTGCGACGGTGACTACGTCTGTGTTGCGCGATTTCTAAATAAGACTGACAGAAGATTCCGCCTCGGACATAGCTTCATCGAGAATTGCCGCTGCGTGCGCCGCCGCGATAAACGCCGCGTGGGACGCGTCGGTGCCATCCGCGGGCTCGGTCGCAAAAAACGCCCTAATTCAAACAAACGCGTCTCAAATCGCTTCTCCGTAAACGCACTCATACAACGCCATATATTTGAATTCAGTGCGGGCCGCGCCGCTCAACGCAACGCGTGAGGCCTAAGTCTCGATCCTGAGGGAATATCGGGATAAAAAGTATCCTATGTCCTAATAGGTCATAGTCTACCCATATGGCGAATGTCATCCAAATCCGTTGTCTTTTTAGCATGAAAGCGTAACAAAGTTAAACTTACAAAATATAAATTTTTTCTGTAAGTACCTATATAAATTAAATAAAATACCTTTATTTCCGCTGACCTAATACATAAATAAGTAATTAAAACGTTACTATTGGTTATATTGGTATAAAAAACATACATAAAGTCGAACATAAATAACCTCCTCCTTTGTGGAAGTCGGTTAAAAAAGAAGAAAAAAAATGGGTTGGTACATTGTTTATCTGAATTTCATGTAACATTATCAGCCAATAACGGCCGTAATCCACCTCACTGGCCCAGTGCGGGTTGGTGGATGTCATGAGTCTTCGATTTTTTGGTTCTAGGACATGCCGGTTTCCTCACGATGTTTTCTTTCACCGTTTTGAGAGCAGTGGTGATGAAAGTCAAAGTCAAAGCATTTATTTCAAATAGGCACATATAAGGCACTTTTGAACGTCAAAAATTACCATAAAATAGAATTGATTCTAGTCGCCCATTCCAAAAGGTAGTTTTCGTATGGAGAAGAATGGGCAAGAAACTCCACCGTTACTTATTATTTGTTTTTATGTGTTACTAATACATTTAAAATCTCCTTTTAAAAAAGTGACTAAAATTATTGATTGCATGCATCTTTTTCTAAATTTGACGTTCTATTAATTTGAGGATTTCACCAATGGATAGATAATTTAAAAAGCTAAATAATCCATATTTTAGTTTATTTAAAAAGATCACCATTCTTTTTTTATAAAAATAATTCCAAAAATTGTGCGAGTTCTATGATAAAGGGGCGTGCGCAGGGTACGCTGCATCCCTTTCGTACGAGGAAGTCGTGTCGCTCTCTGTCTCTGTCGCAATGCTCAAGGTTATTTGGTCGGGGTACCGCCTTAATTCTTTTGTTTTACTTCCAGACTAGAACCAATTGACGACATACCAATCTACAACTGCTGTTCTGGAAAACTTAACAGCATGTTGATGGGAGACCTGGTAGAGATGTCCAAACACGTCGCCAAGGAGATCCCTTTGGATGGCATGCTCTGGTACATGGGAGGGACCATCACTACAAATGCCAAGTTTCATTATATCAAGGTAGGTCGAAGGTTAAGGGGATACATCGAAGATCTAAAATCCTCGAAAACCTACTAAGCGAGTGAAAGTGATGCAATTACTTTTGAAACGCAAAAGAAGAGTGATGTCTAGTGTGGGTGCGCTCGGAATTAAACGACGTAGTGCCAATACGAATTTACCTACTCGTTTTTTTAACAAAATAATTGAATTAAATTTAAAACTACTTTGAGTAAACTTTGATATGATAATTCTCTATGTTTTAAAGTAAATTCCATTGAATAACTCGTAAACGTTACGCCGCGCCGCCGCCGTGATGTCGAAAAAAGTAAAAAAATAGATATACTTAACTTTTAAATTTTTTGTATCAAGAAAAATTCATAGAATCGTGTATTCTTTTTACACGATACTAGACCAAAGAGTCAAAAAACATAATATACCAAAATGTTAAATCCCTATTCCACATACTTAACAAGTTACACGAAATAGAAAAACTACATTTTTTTCAACATACGTATCACCATAAGATACGCTTGGCAACATGTATCCATGTATGATATTTATATATTCACTGTCAGGACACGTAACACTATTGCATAGAATAACTTTCATTCGCTCTGAATATCCTTTTAGAAATGGCCCAAATCTGAGTTTTCAAAGTCGTCAGATTTGGGGAAAGCCCACAATTTCTCCGTCAGATTTGCCTATTTAAGTCATTATGGGTTAGGCCAGACCCGATCATGCCAAAACCAACGCCTCTGAAGATCACTTTAATTTCGGCCCTTTTTTGAAATCTGAAAGTGGTCTCCTGACCGGGAGTCTCCTATCAGAAACTTTTTAAATATATTTTCGGTGTTCTCTCCTCATGCCAGACCTACTCAGCTATCAACTTCTCGCCCTGAATATGCTTGCTCAAAAACCCTCTGGGCTCCCCTACCATTATATGTATATTAGGTATATGCAGCAGAGAGCAGTGAGCAGAGAGAGTGGAGAGCAGTGGTGGCCCAGTGGTATCGGCCGCGACTTACGAGTTGTATGTCGTAGGTTCGAACCCAGACAGGCGCTTTACTTTGTGTAAATTATTTCATCACCACTGTTCTCAAAACGGTGAAGGAAAACATCGTGAGGAAACCGGCATGTCCTAGAACCAAAAATTCAAAGATATGTGACATCTACCAACCCGCACTGGGCCCGCGTGGTGGATTACGGCCCACTCCCTCTCACAGAGAGGAGGCCTGTGTCCCAGCAGTGGGAACATTATAGGCTGATGATGATGATGATGATGATGAGGTATATGCAGTTAGCGCCACGAAAGATGATACTTGACCTCGCTCCCGCGCCCTTTCCGCCGCCCCTATGACGCGAGGTCCCGTCCCGCGCTCAGACCTCATACCGCTAGAGACCTAAAATCGTGTACTGCGCAAGTCAAACCACGTACTGTGTCAAGTCTCATCTTTCGTGGCGCTAACTATACTCTTGCCGAGGTCAGTATCAGGTCAGTGGCTGATGGGTGTATGTTGTCATTTGAAAATCATCGGGGCGTAGGACTGAAAACCAGCGAATCAATCAAACTCAAAGCATTTAGTTCAATTAAACCATTTACAGGCACTTTTGAATTGTCAAGAAGTCGGTCAGTAAAAAAAAATTAAGCTAGTTGCCCATCCCAAAGCGTAGGTACCTATGGAGAAGAACGCTGAACGGACAAGAAACTCCATGGACACTATTTTAAATTATATTTTCACAAAAATATTAGTTACATTAAGCCGCACGGGTCTATCGACCAGGTTAAGCTACGCTTGCCGCGGTTGGTCTGTGGATGGGTGACCATCTTTACATAGGTACCAAAACGTGCCTCCGAAAGCACGTTAAGCCGTTGGTCCCAGCTGTCGTGGAGTTTCTTGCCGGTTCTTCTCCATAGGAAACAAGTGCCCACTATACGTTATGTTTATCGCATTTTCTTTCTTTCTTACTGTTCAGGTTTTAATATATTCTTTCTTTATTACTTTTCAGGTTTTAATCCAGCACTTGCTGCCAGCCATGCTGGTTGATTCCCTACTCTGGTTGTTTGGCAAGAAACCAATGTAAGAAGTTTTTATTTAACTTTTATTTTATGAACGAGCGAAATCCAGATCACAATCCTATTCTAGTTACAAGGTGTTTTTTTTAATTTTAAGTAAAGATTAATGTTTGTCTGTCTGTCACAGACAATTTTCTCAGAAACAATTTTTAAGTAGTTTTTAAACAGGGATTATTTTAGATTAGTATAATAATACAGGCTGGCAGGATATTGACTCGCAACTGTAATTTTTTTTTTTAACTGACTTTAAAAACGAGGTTCTGTATTCGACCCGTATGTATGTATGTATGTTTGTATGTCCGCGATTATCTCAAAAACTTCTGAACCGATTTTGATAATTCTTTAATTAGTGTGATCTACATACTTTCAGGAAGGTTTTAGTATATAATACATTAGGTAATTATTCTTATGTACGAAGTTATATGCATAAATGTACTGCATCTCCGGCATTTCTATGCGAATTTTGATGATTCTTCGACTTTGTGTCTTCAGTTCTTCAATGCACTAGTGTTCATTGAATTTATGTGGGGTAGGTACAACTAAAAAGTGAAAAATAAAAACTTTTTTACAAAAAAAAAAACAACCGACTTCAAAAAAAAAAACACTACAAAGTGAAAAAAACTTTTTTACAAAAAAAAAAACAACCGACTTCAAAAAAAAAACACTACAAAGTGAAAAATAACTTTAATTTCGGAAGTCGGTGTCGTTGGTTCCGCATTTTTGTTTTTTGACACCGACTTCCGAAATTAAAGTTATTTTTCACTTTGTAGTGTTTTTTTTTTGAAGTCGGTTGTTTTTTTTTGTAAAAAAGTTTTTATTTTTCACTTTTTAGTTGTACCTACCAATTCAATTAACACTAGTGCATTGAAGAATTGAAGACAGGACTCGAAGAATCATCAAAATTCCCATAGAAATGCCGGAGATGCAGTATGTTTATGCATATAACTTCGTACATAAGAATAATTACCTAATGTATTATATACTAAAACCTTCCTGAAAGTATGTAGATTACACTAATGAAAGAATTATCAAAATCGGTTCAGTAGTTTTTGAGATAATCGCGGACATACAAACATACATACATACATACATACATACATACATACATACATACATACATACATACATACATACGGGTCGAATACAGAACCTCCTTTTTTAAAGTCGGTTAAAAATAACTTTAATTTCGGAAGTCGGTGTCAAAAAACGAAAATGCGGAACCAAAGACACCGACTTTCGAAATTAAAGTTATTTTTCACTTTGTAGTGTTTTTTTTTTTTTGAAGTCGGTTGTTTTTTTTTGTAAAAAAGTTTTTTAACCCATTATTTTGTGCTGCTGCACCATTGCTGGGCAAAGGCGGTTCGGGTGGTCGGCGGTGTTATGTGCTGGTGTAGCACTACTCAGCATTCCCGCTCGACTCCCTTTTTGTTATAGTGGACTGTACATATGTTTGATTTCCAGGAGATGAGGAATAGGAAGTACGATAAATAATACGCACTTGTTACCTTGAATGCTAATCCGAAGACATCTTTATTTGCACTTGTAATAAAAGACTTGACTGACAAAGACTTGAAAGCTTGAAGGCTTGAGGGTGACTGGTAGAAAATGCCTATGACATTAAGTTTAGTCCGGCTTTGTACATCTATACTATACTATCTATATATATAAAAAACTTTTTTACAAAAAAAAAACAACCGACTTCAAAAAAAACACTACAAAGTGAAAAATAACTTTAATTTCGGAAGTCGGTGTCGTTGCTTCAGCAGTTTCGTTTTTTGACACCGACTTCCGAAATTAAAGTTATTTTTCACTTTGTAGTGTTTTTTTTGAAGTCGGTTGTTTTTTTTTTGAAAAAAAGTTTTTATTTTTCACTTTTTAGTTGTACCTACCCCACACAAATTCAATTAACACTAGTGCATTGAAGACACGACTCGAAGAATCATCAAAATTCACACAAAAATGCCGGAGATGCAGTACATTTATGCATATAACTTCGTACATAAGAATAATTACCTAATGTGTTATATACTAAAACCTTCCTGAAAGTATGTAGATCACACTCATGAAAGAATTATCAAAATCGGTTCAGTAGTTTTTGAGATAATCGCGGACATACAAACATACATACATACATACATACATACATACATACATACGGGTCGAATACAGAACCTCCTTTTTTAAAGTCGGTTAAAAATGAAACCCGTTTTCCGTTGTCACGACATAACATGAAAACGGCTGGACCGATTTCGCTAATTCTTTTTTTGTTGTGATCGGTATTGCCGGGACAAGGTTTGTATGAAAGAAAATTTTGGAAATTCGAAAAAAAAATTGCACCCGTGCGAAGCTGGGGCGGGCCGCTAGTACTTTATAAATTCGAAAGTAACTCTGTCTAAGCCACTGAACGGATTTAGATGAAATTTGGCAGAGAGATAGATTGCATCCCGGGGAAGGACATAGGATGGTTTTTATCCCAGAAATCATTCTTTAAGGGGGTGAAAAGGGGGGGTGGAAGTTTGTATGGGGAATCAATAACCGCTGAACCGATTTATATAAAATTTGGTGTGGAGATAGTTCGAGTTGTGGGGAAGGATATAGAATATTTTTATCCCCGAAATTATCCCTTATGGGTGTAAAAAGGGCAGTGGAGATTTGTAAAGGGAATCAATAAAAAAGGACTATAATACTTTTATCGCGGGTGAAACCGCGGGGCACAGCTAGTTTTATGCAATTAGATAAAAAAACTGACAAAAACCCACCAGATCATTTTTTAACGACATTTTAACCCTCTACAGGCTAGTCAAAATCCAACGCCGCATCTACACAGCAGCCCACGCCCTCAGTTACTACACGACCCAGCAATGGACTTTCAACAACCAAAACTTCACGGCACTACGCTCAGTACTCAAGAATGCTGATAAGAAACAATTCCACTATGATGTTGAGAAACTGGACCAGGTTGAGTATTTTACTCAATGCTGCTTGGGCGGGAGGAAGTACTTGCTGAATGAAAAGGATGAGGACATTCCTAAAGCTAGGTTACACTGTAAAAGGTATAGTGATTTTTCTTACCAATATTTTTGTAACCGACTGAGGGGCTTGTGGCTAAGTAATATCAGCCGCACGGGTCGATCGATCAGGTTAAGCTACGGTTGCCGCGGTTGGTCCGTGGATGGGTGACCATCTTTACATACCAAGATCCCTCCGTGTCTCGGAAAGCACGTTAAGCCGTTGGTCCCGGCTGTCATTCGTGGATCTTTGACAGTCGTTACGGGTCGTCAGAAGCCCGAAAATCTGACAACCTGTCTTACCAAGGGGTATCGTATTACCCGGTAACTGGGTTGTGGAGGTCTGATAGGCAGTCGCTCCATGTAAAATACTGGTATTCAGCTGCATCCGTTTAGACTGGTAGCCTACCCCAACATAGTTGGGAGAAGTACTAGGCAGATGATGATGATCTTTGCAACCGACTATAGTGAAGCTGAAAAAACTTTATTAAGTACAAAAAAAAAAAAACAAAACCAAAAACAGGCAATTTCCATAAAAAAAACACTGTAAAGTGCAAAAATACTTTCATTTTAGAAGTCAGTGGCAGAATACCAAAATTCAAAACCGAACCGACGATTGTGGGACGTTTTTTTTTTTTGTAAAAAAGTTTTTTTTACAAAAAAAAAACCATCTTCAAAAATGGAGGAGGTTTTATGCTCGTCTTAGTGTACAGCCAACAAAAGAGATAAGTATGCAGGATCGTCGGATGTAGTTGAAAAGGTTAGTACGACATCGATGGATGTTCTCGAATAAAAAAAACAAACAGCTCAATTATCAAATTAAATTTCAGTCGACAACATCCATTCGGTTTCTTAGTAAACTTCAACTATATCCGACGATCCTGCATTGATACTTATCTCTTTTGTTGACTGACATAATTATGTTCACCAATATTTTCATTAATTATTGTGAACCGATTCTGAAAATTATTTTTCACTTGATATGGGAAGTCAAAGTCAAAGTCAAAGTCAAAGCATTTATTTCAAATAGGCACATAAAAGGCACTTTTGAACGTCAAAAAATATCTTAAAATAGAATTGATTCTAGTCGCCCATTCCAAAAGGTAGTTTTCGTATGGAGAAGAATGGGCAAGAAACTCCACCGTTACTCTTTTAAAATGTTTTAGGTACAATATTTTGCATGGGTACATTAATTATATAATAACATGTGAGGACGATGCACCTAAAATAAAATTACTATACCACAATAGGTAAAAGAATTAAAAACGAAACCATGACATATAAATTAATTATCTGATAGATACATGGTGCTCACATATTTACAAACATGGTACAAGCAAAACGATTTTAATAAAAAAAAAAAAATACAAGTAATAAGTCAGGGTGTGAGTAATGAATGACAAAACGAATAAAAAAAAAAATTACAATTAAATTAGCAACCAGTTTGATTTTGTCTAGACTCTAGATTGTCCTATGGAGCAGGACCAGCATGTTTCCAAGCGTTCTTATCTTGGATATAATCTTCCAATTTATAGTATGCTTGTTTACAAAGTGTACGTTTAATGTGAGTTTTAAATTTTCTTTCATTTAATTCCAATATATCACAAGGTATTTTATTGTAACATTTGACACAGTACCCCATAAAAGATGTATGTACTTTGGCTAATCTGAAAAATGGTTGATGTATTTTATCTTTATTTCTTGTATTAAATAAAGTTATGTCTATCGCTTATTTTATTAAAAAGCGAAGTTCGCGCGGTGGTCCCCATATCTATTTATTTGGTAGTTTTAGAGTTGGCTTCAATAATACGTGTTAAATCCATTTTGTGTATGTTGATGGTGTTATAAAACTGTCTGTAAGACTAACTGTTGTTGACATAGCAAGTACAGAGGCCAGTACACCAAGCTACCCCAATCTGTCAAATTTCTTTGATAAATTTTCAACTTTACTAAAAAGGAATAAGGTTCATATTCAATTGGGAAAATTTGACTTATTGGGGTAGCTTGATGTGCTGCCGTCTGTACAACCGACTTCCAAATAAGGGCCTGTGCACACCACGTTTTTTAAACGCGCCGTCGACGCGCGTTTTCGAAACGCGCGTTGCCGGCGCGCTTTTATCGTGCGTATCGCGTCTGTATCGCTACAAACGCGCGCCAATGGCGCGTTTAAAAAACGTGGTGTGCGCAGGCCCTAAGACACTACAAAGTGCAAAATAACTTGAATTTCGGAAGTTTTTTTTTTTTGTAAAAAAGTTTTTATGACATTGATTGTCGCTGAGATAAGATTGCGATTAGATTTTGAACGTTTTTAATTACGGGAATTGGACTTCTGTTGTTGTTCTGTTGTTGGACCTACTTAAACGAATCTGAATTCTAGTTCAATCAAAAGCAACGTTTTTATTTTATTTATTTTTTTTTTTTTATTGCTAAATGGGCGCACTCTTGACCCCGATCACGCCTGATGGAAAGCGATAGATGAGGTCTATGATGGAACGAGCGTGCCCAGAAGATGCCTGTTCACTCTTGATTTGAAGGCAGACGGGTTAAACGTGGGAATGGTTTAATGTTTCTACAGAAAACTGAAAATATTTCTGTTTATTTTCAGAATGATGATCCTAGACTACGTCTTCCAGGTGGTCTTCTACGCCTTCATCTTCTGGTGGGTCTGCATGAAGGTCGCGGACTACTTTGGTTTACATAGTAATTTCTTTTAAGATACCTATATTAAGCAGTCGTGGCCCAGTAGAAACTTGAGCTGCGACTTACGAGTTGTAGGTCGTATGTTCGAACTAGGGTTGCCCGGTCTTAAAACCGAAAAGCCGGACAGGCCAGCCAGTTTAGCCGGACATTTGGGTAAAAAAAAAAACCAGGACGACTTTAATTTTTTAGTCTTAGTATAACACGACAATTTTTTTTTTAAAGTAAGTAAAACTATGCTTTTTTATCATTTACTCTACACTAGAGTGGGGTGGTGATGAAGAGTGATGGGGAGGCAGGGGCGCGCCGCGCACGCTTTGGTCAAATTTAAAAAGCCGGACAGGTCGGACACCGTCTGATTTGACCGGACGCGCAACCAAAAAGCCTGACTGTGTCCGGCTTTATCCGGACGCCTGGCAACCCTAGTTCGAACCCAGACAGGCACTTTGTGTAAATTATTTCATCATCACTGCTCTCAAAACGGCGAAGGAAAACATCGTGAGGAAACCGGCATGTCCTAGAACTAAATATTCTACCAACCAGCACTGGGCCCGCGTCACAGACAGGAGGCCTATGTCCCAGCAGTGGGAACATTATAGGCTGATTATACTAAAGGCGGACGTTGCCTGAGGTAGCAGCGCGGTGCGGGAGGGGTGTGGTGACGTGATGCGAGAGCTCAGTGATTCGTCAACTTGTGACAACCATCACCCCTCCCGCACCGCGCATCTACCTCAGACAACGTCTAAAGGCCTACTCAAACCTAAGCGATATTCGCTGCCGCTGTGGGAAGAGGTACATACCGCGCGGGTTTTGCTCAAGGTATTTAGTATCAAGTTCCGCCGCTAGAGCGGAATAGGTGGTGCTATAGTACCGCATATGCCTGGTACTGTTTACCTTCTTCTACAAAAACTTCTGTACCTTCCTGAGCGAAACTCGAACTCGGTATTCTACCCACAAGGATAGCGAAATCCGCTTTGGTGTGAACAGTAATCACAGAATAATTAAAGTACTACGTACAGAAAGGCCACTCCCTTCCCCGCACTAACATCAGTTACCGCACCTCACCCCGCACTTCGAGGTTACCGTCGCAGTTCTTTAACAAAGAGCGCTCGCAAACACAAGTACCTCACGCACACATTCATACGTATACAAACGTCATTTTTTAATGTAGTAGTAGTAGGTAATTATTTTGCGAGTGTTGTATGGAGTGTCCGGGGTGTGCAGTAATATTACCGCATACCCACTCGGTTTTCTCTACCGCAGACGGTAGCGAATACACCTTAGGTTTGAATAGGTATAATTACCTATATTAGTTTATTTTGATTTGCTAGATAAGTAGTGTATGAAACACTGAGCCGTAATGACTTCTAATTGTATTTTGTATATATGACAGTTTTGTCTGAAGTGTAGTTTAAAACACTGTTGATGACTGTGATCATTTTATTAATTCATTAAAAAATAGTTTCTAATAATATACCTTGTTTTATTTATTTACTAGCTGCGCCCCGCGGTTTCACCCGCATAAGTTACGATCCCGTGGGAATATCGGGAAAAAAAGTCGCCTACCTATATGTCAATCCAGAGTGTTGGCTACCTCCATGCAATTTTTTTTCAAAATTAGTCCAGTCGTTTGAGCGTGAAGAAGTAACAAACACAACAAACATTATATGTTTTGTTTTGTTGTTGTAAAGTTTTTGAGTGTTATACACTCAAAAACTTTCGCCTTTATAATATTAGTGTGATTCTCCTGTGCTCATGGCCCTCTCGGTCCGGGGGCCCCTCTGGCTGGGGGCCCGTGGGATTTTGCCCCAATGCCACCCTATAGTTATGCCACTGGGTAGTAACTTAGTGGAAATTAAAAGACAGTCTGTAATTTTAAAAAAGATATTTTCATTTATTTTCAATAATTACTTAATAGTTAACTATTTACAAAACAGTAGACCAAGTACCAAACGGAGAGAGAATACTTTTTTTGCTTATAATTATTGAAAATAATAATTATAATTTTATTGCTTATTACAATTTAATATTAAGTATTCAAGTTGTTTTTTTTTTTGCTGAATAATGAAAAAAACGTTACTGATGAATAAAAAAATAAAATGTAATTTTATTACTTAATAAGTTATTCAGCAGAAAATAACAATAACATAACAAGAAATTCGATTAATTAATTAATTATAAATACAATCATTATTTTTAAAATATCACAATATGAGTTGGTAATCCTTCAGGCCTCGGCCTAGAGACCTATACGATATTTGACCTTAATTACCAAGGCCTAACTTTTACCTATAATTCTTACCAATACATGACCTTAACAAGGTCTAATAAACTTAATTTACTTACACGACATAATTTTTAAGATCATTTTAATCTAGGCCTGGCCTAGGCTCTACAATGCCCTGTTTGCACCCATGCTAAAATATAAATAGTTAAGATAATTATTGTGGAAGAAATAAAATGGAATTGAACATACTCACAGTCCATATTCTAGATTTAAAACAATCTTTATAGTCTCTACACCCATGCTATAAATCCTCTATACTTAAAAGTTTCTGAAACAGTTAGCTCATTGCCAACATTAAAACAACCAGTGTCATAGTAACTATAATATCATCCAAACGAGTGTTATTATGTTGTACTAAATTTCATTATGCAACTCGTTTTTCAAAAAAAGAACATTGTCATCCACGCGCGCTTCACTACCACAGCGCCGTAATTTAAAAAAAGAACTTATAGGTTATTCGAATTCACGTCGTATCGCGTCGGCCGCCATTTTTTCGATATTAGTATTGCAAAAAACTGTTTCAGAACCTTTTTTTAGAGGATTCATATCATGGGTGTAGATAAAGTCTTGTATGCAACTGTACATAAATTAGGTATTAAAAAAAAGTTGCATCAATAACTATTAAATTACAGTGGGGTTTAAAATTTTTACAAATGATTATTTTCAAGACAATTTTGATCTGTAGCTGTTTTAGCATCCACAATTTAGAAATGTAACAGGCACATTCATTTACTTATTTTATATTTCTTATTTCTATCCTAAACTAGCTATCTATAAGGAATAACAGGTAGATATGGTTTTGTTTATGAATACAGATGAATAGAGGAATGTTCTTGAGCAATGCGTTAACTTTTGTACTGGAATTGGACCTGAAAAGGCCTCAGTATAAGGACTATTTACAAGGAAATTGAATAAGATCCTAAATCTAAAAGAAATGCGGGTGATACTTTGAATTTGAAAACGTGGCCTTAGATCGGAAACTGAGACTTAGAACTCAAGCATTAAGTTTTAAATGCAGGAAGATTTTTTTATCAACATCCAAATTTTTACAGGTTGTTCTGTTCTACCCATGAATATGAACAACTTTCACTATGGGACCAACTCTGAAACCGCGAAAAAAATCAGCTGTTTCATACATTTTGTTCAAGTAGGTATTGAACTGATTTTTTTTCGAGATTTCAGAGTTGGTCCCATACCATAGTGAAATTTGTTCATGTTCATGGGTAGAACACCCTGTAAAAATTTGGATGGTGATAAAAAAACTTCCTGTATACTGTTCGAGGCGTAAGTTTCGTTTAGTCGTATTCAGGCTTTATACTATGAATAGATCTACCAAAGCCTTTAAAAAAGCCTCCTAGAAAATAGTCTTTCAAAGCACAATTATTTTTTTTTCTTACAAAAAAAAATTTTACATCGTGAGCACTCGATGTTTCTTCTTCATATAATATAATGTCATATAAATCAAGCAGAAAGTTTAAAACAAATTTTACAAAAAATATTAAGGAATGTAGATTATTTTTTTATTATTTTTCGTCTTTTTAAGAGCTGAATTAAATTTCGAATTTAATATCACTGGCACACATTTTCCAAAATATCAACAAAAAAATATTGAGTTTAGCCGAAAAATAACGAAGTGTTCCGAAAAGTTAGCAAGGCGGAAAAGGTTCTCGTTTCAAAAAATTCTTTCCACAGTTTTTTTTGGCAATTACAATGGCAAGAAATTGTAGACGGAATAATTTAAGTAGACATTTTATTTAGGGGATAATTTCGCATTAGAAAGGAATAATAAAATAAGGTAATTTAAATAACAACGTACCATTAAAAATAATTTCAGAAATGCATTACATTTTATAATAATAATTATTTTTGAGCAAAGAGCACTCATTCTTCTTAAAGTGAATGCGCAGTTGTAGCCCGCGAAATCCAATTTTTCTTATGTTTTTTGCAATTTTCGGGTCAGTGTCAGGTTGTATCTTGATCAAAATATGATTCGCGACTATAATAGACATGTATTTAACTATTTACAGAATAGCAAAAAACGTAAGAAAATTTAAATTTCGCGGTCTACCACTACGCATTCACCTTAACAGGACCATGAGTCTAACAAAATTTAGTTTTTCATTCGGAACAACAAAATATCAGTCAATCAAGTTTGAAAGGATATTATTTTTACATGCATATTCAGCCTATATTTTTCCCACTGCTGGGACACAGGCCCCTCTGTGAGAGAGAGTGGGCTGTAATCCACCACGCGGGCTCAGTGCGGGTTGGTGGATGTCATATGTCTTCGAATTTTTGGTTTTAGGACATGCCGGTTTCGTCACATCGTTTTGAGAGTAGTGGTGATGAAATTAAATACACAAAGTGCCTGCCTGCAAGTCATCAGGGTTGATACCATTGGGCCAACACTGCTCTCTACAAAATATTATCATGATTGACATAACAGCCACCTACGTAAGTCATGTGTTAAAATTAATATGTGGGTTGACAAGTTACTACCGTCTTTAGTACCACAATTTAAATAATCCAGTCCCAGGAATAAAACTAGAATAATATTGCCCAAACACATGACATTCACATTAACTCGACCCTACCCTTTTAAAATTAATAATTCATTAAATAATAGAAAAAGAAAATATTCAGGGTTATTGGAAAAACACTTAAAAACCTCTTAAGAGTTCATTGTACTCATCATTATGAACAACTTTATTATGGGACCAAACCTGAAATTGCGAAAAAAAAACAGCTGTTCCCTACATTTTGACGAGTTAGACGAACATAATTGTAGGGAACAGCTGATTTTTTTTTCGCGATTTCAGGTTTGTTTGTTCATAATGATGAGTACAATGACCTCTTAAGAGGTTGTTGGTGTTTTTCCAATAACCCTGTATAATATAAAAAATCTCAGTTCGGAAATTCTGAGAGAAGCGGAAAACGAATTGAGATTAGAAGAAAAAATGCTCCGATTATATATGCAGCTAAAAATTATCAGTCGTAAATCATGGCAAGATCTAACCTTCATACCCTATCTTAGTTGGTATGAAGATCTACAAAACTTTAGTTGAAGTTTCTTACATAACTTCAAACTTAGACTCCGAAGTTTCCAATTTTGTTCGTTTATCTCCTTTCATTCGAATCTAAATCCTTTAATTTCTCAGACCTTTCAGTTTCGTATGTTGTTGCAACTAAATCAGAACCATCGTCTAGAATTTCCAAATACTTATACTCATCTTCAGAATCGCTTTGTTTAATAGCTGAATATTCTGTATCATTCTTCAAATCATGACCATTATCGTGGCCAACATTCTTTGACCCTCTCCTATCAAAAACGTTCCTAACATGATTAAATTCTCCTACCACTCTGTCCTTTACACTCCCTACAGTATCATACATTTTATCACTTAGCTTAGAACTTAGATCCTTTAGTTTTTCTGAATGAATTTTTAATACGGAATGCTTACTATCAGACTCGTTGTCGGTATCACGGAGGGGTACTTCACAGGGAGTGTAGATATCCTTTTCCTTCCAGTGATCGAAAGCTTTTTGTTTCCTGAACATGACTTTGAATGTGAGGATGTAGACGGTGGACAGAATAAATATGGCGCCGGTGATGAAGAGTAGGTACATGGCTGCTTGTTCCACGACTGGGAGGACATTCAGGTAGAGGTTGAAGCGTTGTTTCAGAGAGGGCGGGAGGGTGTACATTCTCTGTGGACAAAAAAAGAATTGTAATTAGCATTTGGAAGATAAGTTTGGTTTTAGAATAGGCCTCAGGCTTTGTAGTATGGCAGCAGGCATAAAAAGATGATACTAAATCCAATATGACATAAAATCTCGACGGTTGCAGATTTTCCGTGATTTTTTTTACCGTATATGCTTCATATGCATTTAGTAAAAAGCTTAAATTACAAACAGACACTTCAATTTTATTTATTTGTATAGATGTATAGATTTAACTCTTGGAATTTTATGCAAAAACTTCTAATAATCATCTTGTATCAACTTTTTTCTGGACACATCACAATAAGAATAATTTAAAGAATTGTGATTTTACTTACAATATCAAACCACAGCAGCGGAAGGTACATATTGGAGAAGCGTTCAGCATTCTTGATTGATGAGATATCTCCCAAAGCCATGTTGATCTGGAATTTGGAGCTGACATCCAGAGGTAGACCGGAATAGGGCTCGATCCAAAAGCTGTAAAGAAGAAAATTCTGGTTAGGCACAAGGAGTCTTGCCAACGGTAAATTCTGCCGATCTGGGAGAAAATTGCGTAACACACTATCAGTAGGAATGGCTTTCATTTTGACAGTTCAACAACATTCATTGCGTTATTTACGTTGCTGAGCAGACAGATTCTTCGAACATACGAAGCAATGCATTAGCAATATAAATAATATATATTAAAAATGATTCAGATTGAGACTGTTACGCATTTAGGGTGCTGTTCTGCAGAAATCTCACTGTGAAAACTTAGGTGAACTGTCAATAGTGTTAAAGCGCTGCCCAAACGCAGGACACCGTAAGACGCTCAGTTTTTTGTCGCTTAGTTAGGCGTATTGGTACATATTACAAGAAAAAACTTTAGTGTATTGTCCAATAATCAAAGAAAATACTTATTTAAAACTATTTCATAAACATAAAATAGTATCATGATAAGCATACAGCGCTCAGCAGCTATAACGTTCCCATTGCTGGGACAAAGGCCTCCTCTCTGTGAGAGGGAGTGGGCCGTAACCCACCACGCAGGCCCAGCGCGGGTTGGTAGATGTCACATGTCTTCGAATTTTCGGTTCTATATAGGACATAACGGTTTCCTCACGATGTTTTCCTTCACCGTTTTGAGAGCAGTGGTGATGAAATAATTTACACAAAGTAAAGTGACTGCTTGGGTTCAAACCCACGACCTACAAGTCGTAAGTCATGACCGTTACCACTGGGCCACCATTGCTCTATCGTAAAATAGACCTCAAAAAATATATATTTGTCATCGCTTTCAAAATTTTGAGCGTAAACTATTATATAATAATGGGAATTCAAATAACTAAAGAAATGTCACTTTGCATGGAAATATATATTTAGGTTACAAAGATTTTTGGCGCTCGGATGACGTTAATAACAGGTTACAGGGGGACGCAGTTGGTAAACATTTGTGCAATTGTTTTGTGAACAACGAAAAAAGAAGATGGTTGCGTTAGTTCTCATCTTCCTAGATCTTCTTATGTTTATTCAAAATAGAATGGAGATATACAGGGTGTGGCGTAAATAGTGGTCCACAGTGAAGGATTTGATATACCAGATAATTAACTATAACAAATTACAATTTTAACTATTTTACTAGTAAATTTTTTTTTACAAAAATCGTTCTTGAATTTGCACGATTATGTTAAAATTTTGGGTTAAAATAGACAAGAACTAACTTTTTCTTCAAAAGCTCTAAATTTACATAAACAACCATAATTTTACACGTTAGCTCTAGTATTCAGCAGTAATTAACAGAAATCAAAATGAAAAAATAATGGTTTATGTTGAAACTACAACCAAATTTGTAACAAAAGGTAGAAATTTCGTAAATAAAAGACAAAAAAATATATATTTTCGGAACTCTTGGGTAAAAATGGTTAAAATTGTAATATGTTACAGTAAATTATCTGGTATATCGAATCCTTAACGGTGGACCACTATTTACGACACACCCTGTAGAAGTGGCCATGCGTGATGAGTTATTATCGCGTGACGCAGAAGTAGAAGTAAATACTTACGCAGTCTCATGCTGTTCCTGGTTAGGGGTAAGACCTTCAACTTTGCTGAAGAGGACATCATCTCCCTTCCAAAAGTGAGGGTATGAGAGCGCGATGGGGAAGCCGTAGTAGCAGTCTGTGACGTCGATCAGGCCTTGTGGTAGACAGTTACCTGTAATAAAAAGAGTTTAGAGTTGTTTTGAGGACTACCTGGCCGGTAGGTGATCTTAAATTTTATAAATTTTTGAGGATATTTTTGGCTACTTTAAAAGAGGTGGCTATTAAAGCATGCTTCTTTGTTGGTCTAGTCAAACTCGTTGTCGCAATTTTTAAATTTTCCCAATCAACTTTGAATTGAACCTTATGCTTTAGCGATTAAGTTAAAAATTTATTAAAGAAATTTGACAGATTGTAGTAGCTTGACGTTCTGGCATTTGTACCTAACATTTGCACGCTACACTTGGCAGAATGTGTTGTTACCATTGACTAATTTTAGGACCTTATTAATGTACCATATTCTGACAAATAAATCATGATTATGATAGGCCAGTCTGATTATAGATTTAAGTGTCATAAAAAAAAAACTAAACGCATTTTGAACAATAAACAAGTATTTTACGTTACACAATTACAATTAATAAGTTGTTTCTTTTTTCTTTTTCAATTGTCAGTTGTTTCTTTATCGATTATTTTTTTCAGAAATGATAAATTATGATTATAATTATATAGTATATTGACAGTTAATTCCTCAATTATGTAGTTTATTATGTCAATTAATGGTGGTGTTCACTACACGGGTTCAATTATATATCAACAAATTATATCTATCACAGTTTTCACTTGAATACAATGGGTTATAAATCGTTATTAAAAAGAAAAACTGTTTCAGGATTCAGATACCACGAGGCTATTTTCTTTTAAGGTGAATGCGCACTGACCTGCAAATTGCAAAAAAACGTGAGAAAATCTGAATTTCGCGGTCTACCACTTCACCTTAAATAGGTAATAAATTCTCGAAACTTTCATTGACTTTGTAGGCTTTTTAACATTTCCAAGCAACTCCACATGAGCCCGTGTGGTGGATTACGGCCCAGTTTTTACATTTTTACGGCCCAATCCCTCTCACAGAGAGGAGGCCTGTGTCCCAGCAGTGGAAACATTATGGGCTGTTTATGTATTATGTAAAGGAAGTATGTGGATTTGCTTCAAAATTTTAAATAGCCTACAAGGTCAATCAGTTTCCAGAATAGCCTCGTGGTATTTGAAGCCTGAAACAGTTTTATTTTGGTATGGTACTCACCATGTCTGCAGAAGCACTCGTTCTCCTTGATATGTTTGCCGTTATCCAGCATGTTCTCAGGGAAGGTGTACTTGTAACCTTTCAAACCACTCTTCTCGCCTTCATCCACCGGGATCTGTTTAACAAAGAAGTTATAATTATAGATTTTTGTTGACTACTTATTACTTCATGAAGTAGGAGTACTTCATTGAGTAATACGCTAGGACACAGCTGGTGTTATGAGGTGGTCTCTCTCTCGGGAGCTATCTTCTTCTTCTCGATGGCAATCTATGTGGACTAGGTCCAGAATTCTGTAGCTCACCGTCCGATCAGGACCAGGCGCGTACGTGTTCCACGCGTGCCTCAAAGAGATGTAAGCTTGTCATGGCCGAAGCCTGCCGGGGGTGCGGAATTGTCCGAAAGGGTTACCGCTACCCCGGAACATAAAAGGCTCAGGAAGGAACACGGATGGGTTTTAGTCAGTAAGAGTCTGACACTCCTTTCCGCTCCACCCAGAGTGGGAGGGGTCATTTGATGTTAACCCATTCAAAAAAAAAAAATCCTAGAATTCTGACTACGTGTTTGGCGCCATCACTAGCGTCCATCAGTTCCTGTAACGCGCAGCTGACAGGACACGTAGGACATGATATTAAGTGTCCCATCAGATAAATGAAAGAAAAATAGATTTAAAATAAAGGCTTACCAAAGGAGCAGCCCTGCACAAGCTTTTTCTGTAGAACAGAATGCTCTCGTTCTTCGTAACTCCACCCCTGAACTTCGTGCCGTCGGAGGCGTACTGCACGTTGGAGCAATGTTTGCCCTCCCATTGGGGCAGGTCGGTAGATCCGCGGTAGGTGTCGATCAGACCCGAGTTTCTGACGTCATCAGTGCCCGTGAAGACGGTCTCGTAGTCACCTTCGAAGTCGTACATCTGGGAGAGAAGAGTTAGGTTAAGTTAACGAAAGATTTGGGTGTATAGTTTGGATGATGATGTTGTGATGACCAAGAGATTGTAGGGACATAAAAAACTAGCCCATACCGCAGTGTCTCAAGACGAAAGTCTTTGACCAGTGCGTGTTGCCAGTGATGACATATGGCACTGAAACGTGGTCGCTCACAATTGGCCTTATTAGAAGGCTGAAAGTCACCCAAAGGGCAATGGAGAGGGCTATGCTTGGAGTTTCCCTGCGGGATCGAATCAGAAATGAAGAGATCCGCAGGAGAACCAAGGTAACCGACATAGCCCGAAGAATTGCCAAACTTAAGTGGCAGTGGGCAGGGCACATTGCTCGCAGAACAGATGGCCGATGGGGCCGAAAGGTTCTGGAGTGGCGACCGCGTACCGGAAGGCGTAGCGTTGGAAGGCCTCCCACAAGGTGGACCGACGACCTTGTGAAGGCCGCAGGAACTCGTTGGATGCGAGAAGCACAAAACCGGTCGAAGTGGAGGTGCTTGGGGGAGGCCTATGTCCAGCAGTGGACGTCTTTCGGCTGAAATGATGATGATGATGATGAAAAAACTAGCAACCAGGAAGATGCAAGAGCCTCCAATCAAGCGGCTTTTTGCATTCTATAAGAAGCTTAGGTGTATTGACTTTATTCAGGTAGATGCAATAGCATATGCACCGTGTTCTTCACGATATCCATAAACTTTGTCAAACGCTTCTATAGCTTTTACAAATTAAATCTAACAAAGGAAGTAGTACTTAAAAAGACTTCGTTACAAAGATATTTCTAATTTCATTTAGTGAAATTTAATTGAGCATGCAGTAAGAAAGGGTTTTGACTCAGCTTTGACAAGTTGCAGCCCGCCAAATCTTATGAATGAAAATACGTCATTGTTGCCAATTCGGATAAAGAAGCATGCATATCGGGCGATTTACGTCAAGGTATTTAATTTATATGAAAATTAACAAAAAAATAAAAAAAGAAGAATTCATTAATGTGTCCATAATGAAAAATGCTTATATCCATGGTCTGAACATCTGGTCGAAGTTTATGTATACAAGTATCGTCCGGAACACGGTGTAAACTAGCTAGCTTCAAGCATTAACTTGGTTATAAAATAGTTTCTTTCTGTAAAGACAGCAAGAGTGGAAGAAATGCTTGTCAGTTTTCGTTATAGGTGTAGTGTATCTCTCTTGATCTCACTGGTGACAAGTGATGATTCCGAACAAAGACTTGTAATTATAAAAAAAAGACTTACCCGATCAATCAACCCCAGCTTATCAAAATAGATCCAGCCCGGGAGGAAGGTGTTGCCCAGGGTCATCAGGTCCGACTTGTATCCCATCATGAACTCCTTAGCCGTCATCTTGGCGAGGGGCTTGGTGTTCGTCAAGCTGATAAGGTTGTTCAGCCCGAAACGAGTGAACATGTCCTTTTGCGCGACCACATTGGCTATGCTCTGTGGAGAAAAATTGTGTTGGTTAGTTTAGGAGTTAGGACATATACACATTATGCATCTTTGACAGTCGTTACGGGTAGTCAGAAGCCCTAAAGTCTGACAACCAGACTTAACAACGGATATCGTTTTACCCAGTAACTGGGTTGTGGAGGTCAGATAGGCAGTCGCTTCATGTAAAGTTCGTGTAAAGTTCAGCTGCATCCGGTTAGACTGGAAGCCGACCTCAACATAGTTGGGAAAAGGCTAGGCAGATGATGAAACATTATGGCCCTTGTATGAGTGCACAAAAAATACTAGAAATCGGAGTAGGTGGCAAGAAATCGTGAGTCCAATTAAATCAGTTCCTAGACAAGAAACTACATGAAGATCACGACCGCTCTGACAAGAGTGCTACGAAGAAGAAGAAACATTATGGCCGAATTCCTCAAGGAGTATTGTACACACGCATTTTGCAAGTTACCTAAAAAAGTACTGTGTAATTCGGTAAAAAAAAGTGGCACTCCGGGAGTGCCGACAGAAGTGAAAACTTGAACAATTCCGTGTGTATTTTTTGAATCGTCATATATAAACAAAACACAAACAGAATAATTTGCCATCACTCACTGACATATCGGAAATACATTAAAACCGAGTACATTCCGAGGACAGTCGAACACATCTGAAGCGGTGTCGGTTACGGTAACAGTGGAGCGAATTCAATGGTATTTTCACATATCAAAAAATGCCCACCGCGCCTAAAAAAGAATTCACTTCAATTCAATTCGTCTGGTCGACTACGTGAATAACGCGATGAATGTTGTTGGATATTGCAAGTGTGTTACGAAATTGCCCCGTATGCCTATTTCTAGGGAAGTGTGAATGCTTTAACTTCTTGACATTCCAGATTAGGAAATTCATAGCTTATTCTTATGAGTATTTGTTTTAGCTTATGTCTTTACTAAGTAACTATGTAAATATCTAACATTTAAACAGTGTTGACTGCTTGTGTAAATATTATTATAATATGCAATTTGTATACCTAAAATTAAATATTGGGACGCGTTTGACACGAATATCGTGTTCATATTTGCAATATTTGCAGTTGCCCTTTTTGAAGTATGTTAGGGTCGACTCCTATGGCGTATAGCGACTGGAGAGGGCTATGCTGTGAGTTTCTCTGCGGGATCGAATCAGAAATGAAGAGATCCGCAGGAGAACCAAGGTAACCGACATAGTCCGAAGAATTGCCAAACTTAAGTGGCAGTGGGCAGGGCACATTGCTCGCAGAACAGATGGCCGATGGGGCCGAAAGGTTCTGGAGTGGCGACCGCGTACCGGAAGGCGTAGCGTCGGAAGGCCTCCCACAAGGTGGACCGACGACCTTGTGAAGGGCGCAGGAACTTGTTGGATGCGAGAAGCACAAAACCGGTCGAAATGGAGGTGCTTGGGGGAGGCCTATGTCCAGCAGTGGACGTCTGTCGGCTGAAATGATGATGATGATGAGGGTCGACTCCCCGTGGAACGATATAGGAGTGGATATCAGAATGATGCTAATAGACGTCTAATTTCTGATTTACAACAACGTCTTTTTTTACGAATTCCTTGAGATAAACCGTGACAGATGAAGTAGTAACTGCTTTAGGATTAAATTAACTTCAAGATATATCTAACTGTATGAAAACTTAAATTTCAACTGGCAAATATAATTTTTGTAGATATTATCGCGTTCAAACAGATAGACGGCTATCAGAGGGAGGTTTCCACTCAGAGCACTGATTTGAACCGCACTTGGACGAACCGCACCTGAGCACTTTCACTAACCGCACTGTGGAACATTTTGGACTATTGTGTAGATTTTAAACAAAAGTAACCTAATCTTATGTTATTTTTATTTTAGTAAAAGACAAATGTCGAGAGCAGTGGTGGCCCAGTGGTAACGGCCGCGACTTACGAGTTGTAGGTCGAAGGTTCGAACCCAGATAGGCGCCTTACTTTGTGTAATTTATTTCATCACCTCTGCTCTCAAAACGGTGAAGGAAAACATCGTGAGGAACCCGAAATCGTGAAAAAAAATCAGCTGTTCCCTACATTTATGTTCGCATAACTCGTCAAAATGTAGGGAACAGCAGATTTTTTTTTTCGCTGTAAAAGTTGTTCATAATGATGAGTACAATGACCCCTTAAGAGGAAAACGGTGATACATACATTTTGGTCAAGTAGGTTTTGAACTTTTGTATGAAACAGCAGATTTTTTTTTCGTGATTTCAGAGTTGGTCCCATAGTGAAAGTTGTTCATATTCATGGGTAGACCAACCTATAAAAATTTGGATGGTGATAAAAAAATATCCCTGTATATTATGCGTCTAATTATTTTATGACAAACGGAACTGCCTACTGTTAAAAGGAAGTGGAAACATCCAGAAGGAACTAAACTCTCATCATCATCATCATCATTTCAGCCGAAAGACGTCCACTGCTGGACATAGGCCTCCCCCAAGCACCTCCACTTCGACCGGTTTTGTGCTTCTCGCATCCAACGAGTTCCTGCGGCCTTCACAAGGTCGTCGGTCCACCTTGTGGGAGGCCTTCCAACGCTACTAAACTCTAATCTCAGATAATCAGCGGACATTTATGTATGCACATTCGCAACTCGTGTCAACATTTCGACACACAAATGCCTTCCACCGTGCAAGCCTTGATGTAGCAATGTGGCCCATCCTTTGAATTGAGCAAGAAACTGACTGGTGTGGAAGTGTTTATATTCTTCAAGTGTTTTCTCAAGCTATGTCCTTCCGATTTAAAGTAGGGAATGATTGAGTAAATATTTGCTAGAGGAATAATAGCTCGTTAGCAAGTGGCTAGATCATAGAATTGATCATTTCATGAAGTGTTCGGTCATTTCATGAATTGGTTGTGTATACGAGTAATGAAATGGCCAGCTAAGATTGACCATATCGTTTAAAAGTCAACGTTTAATTATATATCATTCGACGTTTGGCCATGTCATGAATTTTGGGGTTCCCATAATACTAAACGTTGTCAGGGGCACCCCGAGGTTCGGTTTGGTTAGGTTCCTTTAAACCCTGCAGACAGAAATAGGAGCCCGGCGCAGCGGGGCTCCATCGACCTGACGTCGTTAGAAATACAACGAGCATGCTAAATTTATGCTTTAGAATATTATGCATAATCATTATTATCATTAAAGAAACTATGCGTAAGCTGTTATGCGAAAATATAATTAGGAGAAACAAAAGTATGCCAAGTTATATTAGGTCTTAAAATTTTATGCAAATGGATAGGGAACCCACAGAGGAAACCGACATCAACGCCTCTACCGGCGGATATTCTAATTATTTTACGATATGAACACTAATGTTTGGCCACATCATGAAGTAGTCGTGCGTTTAACTGTTCATACCGTCAAACGTTGAGGAATCATTGATCTGGCCAGACCACATCATGATGTGACCAATAGACAGTGTAACATTTCATGAAATGCATGAAGTGGGCAAATCTACGGTATGGCCACGACATACATCCTGTATAGGTATAGCCTTCCGATTTGAAGCAGAGGGACTCGAGGACTCGAAAATGTTTTTTTTTTCTTCTTCCCATCTAAAGCACCAGAAAGTGATAAAAGGCAGGCGTTTTGGGAGAAATTTTCATGAAATGACGTCCTAAAAGTGCTGATCCTCAGCCTAAATTGAATAATGACTTTTTGTTCGTGCCGAGGTGAAAATATTGGTTCCCTATCCATTTGCATAAAATTTTAAGACCTAATATAACTTAGCATAATTTTGTTTGGCATAATTATATTTTCGCATAATATAATTACGCATAACAGCTTACGCACAATTTTTTTAAGCATAATTTCTCTAGTCATAATAATGATTAAGCATAACATTCTAAAGCACAGAATTTAGCATGAGCGTTTTATTTGTAACGACGTCAGGTCGACGGAGCCCCGCTACGCGGGGCTCCTATTTCTGTCAGCAGGGTTTAAAGGAACCTAACCAAACCGAACCTCGGGGTGCCCCTGACGTCGTTTAGTATTATGCGAATCAAATTTATGCCAAAACAAATTAGTCTTTAAGATGATTATGCCAACATAAAATGTATGCCTAAAAAAATTATGCCGAAGTATTATTATGCCAAAACAAATTGTGCCAAAATCGTTATGCCGAAGTATATTAGGACAAAGAACATTATGCGAAAAGAAGGGATCCCAAAAATATTATCCAGTCTATACAGTGGTAGCACGGCTGACTGTCCAGGGCACAGATATAGATAGACCTAAATAACGCAAGTATCACGATCTGAATGAAAACCAAGCGTGCCATTTTTTGACTACCTACTATGACGTCACAAGCACTATTTAGTGATGGAAAAATCAAATTGATTCAAAGACGCTGCCGCATGCGGCACCCGTCTTGTCCCACCCCCGGGGCCTAGCGCCAGCGCTCACGCTCACCCAGCCAGCAAATACAGGACTGAGCGCGAAAGTGGCGGCTTATGATTTTTGTACTTTAGCTGGTGCGATTTTTGGCACGCGAAGTAGTTGCTCTTGCGTTATCTAGATGTATCTATATCTGTGGTCCGGATGTGACTCATGGAGGGTTTTCTAACGATGGTGCATTCAAATACCCGTTTGTATCAAGCCTAACGTTGATTGATAGAAAATGAGCATGAAGTTTATATTACGATAGCTTCAAGTAACCTTTAACCGCGCACCGCTAGATGAAGCAATCATCGAAAAGTCTGGAATCGATCAAGACGCACTGCGCGATTTAGAAAGGATTTTATAAGTTTGAAGCTAAAATTTGTAATTTACATTATGTATATGTATTTTATATTTTACATATCTCGGGACCATGGGGTCCCGGTCCTTTGGAAGGTGTACGAGTGGCCGAAGCCAACTCGCAGAGGCCCCTTAGGAAATTTTAATGAAATGTGGCACCAACCGACGATTATCCCTGTATGCACTATGCAAGTGCACCCAAGGACAACCCCCGGTTGGTGTAGAACTATTGCAGGATATGGAAAAATGAAAAGTTGGGCTATGGGTTTGGGTGGCTAATGTGGACTGGTTACCAAGAACTATGGAAGAACTATGACCCCAGCCTAATCAATGTTTTATACATACACGGATAAAATAGCAGAGGGTGACTTGCACACTCAATAATGGGCCGCCGGAAACGGTCGCTAGCACATAGTGACGTAGCGACAAGGGGGGAAACATGTCCTGAAGTGCTTATGAGGAGTGGAGAGGTATTCCACGGCTATCAGGACAATCCCGGAATTTTATATTATTTATTAGTGTTTTTGACGAGTCAAAATAAGTAGTATCGACTGATATTGGTTTCTAATTGGTAAATTAAGTTCCCTTCGCCTAATTAGACAAACATTATGAGTAAGGCAATAAATATATTATTATATTATCATTACCTAAATGTGGCTGCAAACAGTATTATTCTTCTAAGTTTATGCTTTTTACAAGCTTTGTACATGTATTTTGCCGAAGCAAGGAAAACCTGTTGAGGCGGAGTTTCATAGACGACTCCGTCTTGAAGTGTAAATGTGGTGCTGTTCCACAAACGATGGGATATTTAATATCGTGCCCTGCGTGGCCTGTCTGCTGCACGTTACAGGAACTGATGGACGCTTGTGATGGCGCCAAACAAGTAGCCGACATCTAGACCGAGTCCATTTAGATTGCTATCGACACGCTAAGCATGAAGATTAGTAACCGTCCCGTTGGTCTCGTCGTCGCAAGTGCGACTGCTGAGCGTGGGGTCCTTGGTTCGATTCCCGAGTCGGGTAAAATGTTTTTGGGTTTTTTTATTAGGAATTTCTTAGTAAGTTTTTGAACTATTTGTGAACATTTCAAAAACATAGGAAGGCATTGTTGCTGCTTACTTAGACGATTCCTGTAATTTTACTTAACGTGCTACATACAGGAAGATTTTTTTATCACTATCCAAATTTTTACAGGGTGTTCTACCCATGAATATGAACAACTTTCAGTATTGGACCAACTCTGAAATCACGAAAAAAAAGTCAGCTGTTTCATACATTTTGGTCAAGTAGGTATTGAACTTTTGTATGAAACAGCTGGTTTTTTTTTTCGTGATTTCAGACTTGGTCCCATAATGAAAGTTGTTCATATTCATGGGTAGAACACCCTGTAAAAATTTGGATGGTGATAAAAAAATCTTCCTGTATGTGCTACACAAACGCCAGTTCGATTGTGTTTGTGTCCATGCACCTAATTTATGCGGTCCAAGTCGAGGAGCGCGTACCTTATCTTCCCATATTTTATACATCAAAGATATAGTAAGTCTCAGTCGCCGTCGACCGAGTCGCCGGCGACCAGTCGAAAGTGCGACCGAGTCGTCGGCGACCAGTCGAAAGTGTGTAATCTAAGTGTCCCATCTTATGTGGAACAGCACCACATTTACACTTTAAGGCGGACTAAAACAGGACTTTGACCGTCAATAACTAGCGTCATAATAAGTAACATAAAATGCACATCGTATATGTATAGGAATCATTTTTTAAATAAACATGTTTTTATTAAAGACAGCACTTAAAAGATCTAAAAACAGATCTAGTGATTGATCATTCCAAAGTGGTGATTGCATCCATCCATCATTTTATAACTAGACTTTAATAGACCACTAATAACGTTATTTGTACAATATTATTGCATTAATGTCAAAAGTTTAATTGGCTTAATTGGTCCTGTCATTAATTCTATTGTTTCAATTATGGTCCTACACGCTAATTGGTAATAATACCCTAATTATCTAAACTTATATGGAAGGACATAAAATCACATCACATCACACTAATATTATAAAGGCGAAAGTTTGTGAGTGTGTGTGTGTGTGTTTATATGTTTGTTACTTCTTCACGCTCAAACGGCTGAACAAATTTTGATAAAATTTTGTATGGAGGTAGCTGACACCCTGGATTAACATATAGGCTACTTTTTATCCCGATATTCTCACTGGATCGACGCTTATGCGGGTTAAATCGCAGGGCGCAGTTAGTCTAAAATAAACATAAGTGTGCATGCACACGAACGACTCGCGTCGACAAGAGTGACAACTGCAACCGTCGACGCGTGTCGGCGACAACCATCAATGCGAGTCGCTCGTGCATTGCGATGAAAGTCCAGTCTGCGTTCCGACCTGTGGGCTAGCACGGTTATAAAATCCCTTCTTTATTTGTTGTTTATTGGTCGTTTATGAAGGAGTTGGCATTGACGAAGCGTAAATTAACTGCGTTTTAACTTTGTAGCAAAGAGCATATTACTAAATTCAGGTTAAAGGTGCAATAGTTCCGCTTACAACATTTTATTGAGAATTAGGATGCGCAGAATATGATGCAGCAGCGGGGTAATTGCGTATTACCCCCTTGTACTAATAAACGTATTATATAAGACTAACTGCGCCCCGCGGTTTCACCCGCGTAAATGTCGATCCCGTGGGTAAAGTATCGGGATAAAAAGTAGCCTATATGTTAATCCAGGGTGTCAGCTACCTCCATGCAAAATTTTATCAAAATTGGTCCAGCCGTTTGAGCATGAAGAAGTAACAAACATATAAACACACACACACACACACACACACTCACAAACTTTCGCCTTTATAATATTAGTGTGATAGTGTGATGAATAGTCACACACCGATTTCTCTCTTTCAGTCGTCAGTAATTTGACTTTCGAAAGAAGAAGACAAAACGTTGTGTAACTATACAGACGCTATACAACGTTTAGGGGGTAATAACAGTAGGAATGACTTTAATTTTGACAGTGCAACAACATTCACAGCGTTATTTACGTTGTTGAGCATACAAACAAGACATACACGACAAAGACAGTTGCCAGTCCAATAGGATGCAGCTGAGTACCTGTATCCACATGGAGCTCCATAACCCAGTTATTGGGAGTTATTCCAGTCTAATCCCCTGAACCCCCCTCAACCACCACCCCTCTACCCCTCTGGATCCCTGCTAATCTCTGTAATACCACGCGGTAAGATTGGTTGTCGACTTCAGGGCTTCTGACTACTCATATTTCTGAATACGCGATGTTTGTACGTTTATTCTAAGGTGCCAACCCTAGTGGGGCAGAATCCAACAAGATTTTAAAGTAGTGGAATCTGCCCCACTATTCCGATTTAGAGGGGCAGATTCCACTGCAAAGTTTTAGGCATTCCACTTTGCCCCACCCGTGGGGCGGCCGGTGGGGCAAAGTGGAATAATCCGCGCTTAAGGCAGAGTACCGGCAAGATGATCAGACGCGATCAAGAAGGCTGTTGGAGGCAGCATCTACCGAGCGGCCAACACTGCAGAAGACCGCATAACTAGGAGACGTGTCGTGTGGTCGCGATCCTCAGCATTGAGGGAACGACGTAGAAGAAGACAAGGTGCTCGTAACGACTTGGCTGCCTATTTGTTGGTGAACATAAGCCTCTTTCTCTCTCTCTCTCTCTAAGAGAAAACGAAAAAGAAAGAAAGAAAAAAGTTCAAAGAGCAGACAAAGAGGGAGGAGAGAGTGGGGTTTTTAATATGAAGAGCAGTGGTGGACCAGTGGTATCAGCCGCGACTTACGAGTTGTAGGTCGTAAGTTCGAACCCAGATCTCAAAACGGTGAAGGAAAACATCGTGAGGACACCGGCATGTCCTAGAACCAAAAATTCGAAGACAAGTGACATCTACCAATCCGCACTGGGCCCGCGTAGTGGATTACAACCCACTCCCTCTCACACAGAGAGGAGGCTTGTGTCCCAGCAGTGGGAACATTATAGGGTGATTATGATAAGTCTCTCGTTTCATGTGCCAATCCCTACGCTCCTGTGTCAGCCTCATCCAGCACCCTAATTGCGTAACACACTATCAATCGGAATCTGAATCATTTCGAAGCCAATTGCCATTGCTTTATAAGTTCGAAAAATTTGTCTGCTTAACGCGTAAATAACGCAATGAATGTTGTTGAACTGTCAAAATGAAACCGATTCCGATTGATAATGTGTTACGCAATTGCCCCGCAGGACGACATTGTTGCCATGTCGAGTAGAACCTGTTTATTTACCATAAAAAATATAGGTTAAAAAAAACTTACCAGCAAAGCGATGTGTGGCAGGTAGAGGGTATCATTCTCCTGGTTTCCTTCAGACAGCTCTTCGACCCACGTGAGAGGATGCTTAGGAATAGCAGACAACGTCGCATTGTCGTTGAATTTCACCACTTTGTGTTCCAGAGATTCCCTGTAAAAGAAAAATAACATGAAAGAGGTTTTTAATATTCCCACCATCTTCATCGTTCACTATGGGACTTATAACAAGGTCACATGTTATAGGAATTATTAGGAACTAGCAGCGCCCCGTGGTTTCACCCGCGTAACTGTCGATCCCGTGGGCATATCACCCACCAGCCAGCCAGCCCATAAATCGTGGCTCTCAGCGCCCTAGCCTATAATATTCCCGCTGCTGGGAACCAGGCCTCCTGTCTTCGAAAGGGAGTAGGCTATAATCTACCACGCGGGCCCGTGCGGTTGGTAGATGTCACATGTCTTCGAATTTATGGTTCTAGGACGTGCCAGTTTCCTCGCAATATTTTCCATTCACCGTTTTGAGAGCAGTGGTGTTGAAATTATTTATGCAAGTAAAGGGCCTGCCTGGGTTCGAACCAGTGATCGGATTGATATTAATATGGATATTCCACGGGATTCCGACTGACACTACGGGATTTTATTGAATTTCATTATTTTTGTCCATATGTATAAAAATGGTTTATGTAAGCCAATAAGCGCATGAGCGACGTTGTAAATTTTACGTCAACAGCACGCTATAAAACTTTTTGCCAAACGCGCCGTTTCCGTTTTGTTGAGACGCGTAATATCGCCGCATTATGGAAACAAAAGAAAACAATAGCGGGGTGTTTCTGTCGCTAGAGTACTTACTACCGGGACTCGGGGAATATCCATATTATTCTTACCTATGGCAAGTACATAAAACAGCTCTACCTATTCCGATCTCTGGTTCGAACCCACGACCTACAACTCGTAAGTCGGTGATGTTACCACTGGGCCATCGCTGCTCTCAATTAGCACAAGACAATAATTAAAATAATTAGGCATTTATTTAGTTACTAACAATAACGTAATGATTTCTTTGAATAGGAAATAATTAAAAGTATGAGAATAAATAGTTTTATCATGAATATGTAATTAAGGATCATCTTTTTAATTGTTCCTAGACATGTTTATTTTTTTTTTAATTATTGGGGTTAGTTAAGAAGACAAATAGATTATTAATAATCCTTGTTGCCTAGAAACTATTTCTTAATAAAATAAAACAATATTATTTTATTAGCCGCAGAGAACCGATGACCGTTGGGGTAGACGTGTTCTTGGGAGAAGACCGCGAATCGGTAAACGCAAGGTGGGACGCCCTCAGGCTAGGTGGAGCGACGATCTTCGCAGGATGGCTGGTAGCAGCTGGATGAGAGTTGCCGAAAATCGAGTTGAATGGCGGGCATTAGAAGAGGCCTATGTCCACCAGTGGACTGCTGTGGGCTGATGATGAATTAATTTCCCCTTTGAACTAATTGACAAAATACTACCGTTTGAGGACTATAATTGTGACCAGAAGTTCACTGCTCACCTCACTCAAGTGAGTGCACACAATTCGAAAGCGAACTCATTTGCATTTAAAGTAAATCTTCGCGGATTCAAAACGAAACACCGTCCGAATTTCGAAGTGACGTTTTGAGAATCATAATTTATCTTTAATATGTATGTATTTAGAAATATATAAGTATGTTTATCAGTTGTCTAGTACCCATAACACAAGCTCTGCTTAGCTTGGGACTAGATGGCGTTGTGTGATAGTTGTGGAATATTATTATTATTATGTTATAAGGCTGCGTTTCCCGGGGATGCGGGATTGTTCGAGGGTGCGGTATTGTCCGGGTGTGCGGGATTGTTCGGGGGTGCGGGATTGTCCGGTCATCAAATGACCCCTCCCGCTCTGGGTGGAGCGGAAGGGAGTGTCAGACTCTTACTGATTAAAACCCACCCGTGTTCCTTCCTTAGCCCTTTATGTTCCGGGGTAGCGGTAACCCTTTCGGACAATTCCGCAACCCCGGCAGGCTTCGGCCCAAACAGGCCCCTTCCTTTATGCTGACATCTCTTCGAGGCCCGCGTGGAACACATACGCACCTCTTACTAACCCTACGGAGATTATGTTATCTTTTAAAGACATACCTGTAAACATATGGTCCGACCTCCTTGACTATGATTTTGTCGTCGATCCCAGCCATGTACTCTTCAGCATTTGTGACGTTGAAAAGAAATACTTTGGTGTACAGCTCAACTTCTGGCTTCCTCCACATTTCAAAAATTTCGCCCCCATCGGTTAGCACCGCTTTCTGAAAATTTAAATTGAATATTAGGAATTTTATCCTAGTGAATTTAAGAACTCAGTGATTTTAAAACACTCAGTGAATTTCACAAAATGTCGGTGTTTTTCTAAATTATTAATGATGTTGAAAGCCTAGTGGTACTAAGACCAAAAACTTAGTGCGTTTAAACTTAGCGCGTTTCTGCCTCCCGCCATGGAAAGAAGGCATGAGTTTATAAATGAAAGCTTTAAAAAAATAAAAAATCTGTGGTCTCAAAAACTTAGTGAACTCCAGAACTTAGTGTATTCAAAAACTCAGTTAAAAATAAAATGAAAAATAACAAACCTGCTTGAAAAAGAAATCGTATGGCTTCATGAATAATATAAAACAGCCAGCTGATAGTGCGAAGAATCCCAGCATCAGCAGAATGAAAAGACCTGGAAATAAAGAAAAATATTGTTAGAGAAACTCAACAGTCACCTTTTTCACAGTCACATTTTTTTCCAAAGTCAAAGTCAAAGTCAAAGCATTTATTTCAAATAGGCACATAAAAGGCACTTTTGAACGTCAAAAATTATCTTAAAATAGAATTGATTCTAGTCGCCCATTCCAAAATTTTTCCAGTTCCTTAGGAACTGTCAAAATTAGGAAACGACCGCTAGTTTAACGCGTTGCCAACTTGCTTCATGTTGTGAACTCTGCGATGAACGGATTGATAATCGGGTGCGCGCTAAAATTCATTGATAATTTAATTTTCTTATTGTTTTTTTTTACTAGAACGCCGATAATTTGTTTCCTTGAAGGCAATAACTTAGTTTGCACTATCTAAGTCGATAATTACACGATTTTTTTTTTCAAGAATTTAGATTTTGGGAAATGACAATTTATAATGATTATGTAACAGTTATTTCATCTTTAATTTCGAGTTGGCGTAAGTTTTCAATTTTATCTAAATATATAAAATTCAAAGTCCTGACTGACTGATATATCAACGCACAGCCTAAACCGCTGGTCCTAAAGACATGAAATTTTAAGGGTGTGTTCTTTGTGAAGATAAGGTATCCACTAAGAAAGGGTTTTTTCGAAATTCCACCCCTAAGACGGTGAATGGAGGTAGGGTGAACACACCCAAAAATAGGCTACCGAAAAGTGACGCTAGCACTAAGTGATATAGCGACAACGGGCAACATATCCTGAGGTACTATATTAAAAATATTATTATTACATGTCAAGACACACTTTTACCTACCCCCTTGAGTAAAAGGCGCGATACTATATTATCTCAAAGACACGTTTCTAGTATCTTACACGTACAATAATTACATATAATACAATTACTACAAGACATTATTATATGTTATGTCATTATGTCACGTTGCCATAATGTTTCTATAGCAAATTATGTGAACTCGGCAATTTGTAGGTTAAGGTGACAATGCCGTGAAAGCGATGCTTTAATCATTTATTATTTTTTCTGTTGATATGTTCTGCTTTTCTTGTAGATATTGGCATGAATCTTAGAACATAAATACATAGCACTATACGAAAATGTTCATTTTACGGTATGGCCGTTTTAAGTTTTTAGGGTTCCGTAGCCAAATGGCAAAAAACGGAACCCTTATGGATTCGTCATGTCTGTCTGTCTGTCTGTCTGTCCGTCCGTCCGTATGTCACAGCCACTTTTTTCCGAAACTATAAGAACTATACTGTTGAAACTTGGTAAGTAGATGTATTCTGTGAACCGCAGTAAGATTTTCACACAAAAATAGAAAAAAAACAATAAATTTTGGGGTTCCCCATACTTACAACTGAAACTCTAAAAATTTTTTTTCATCAAACCTGTACGTGTGGGGTATTTATGGATAGGTCTTCAAAAATGATATTGAGGTTTCTAATATCATTTTTTTCTGAACTGAATAGTTTGCGCGAGAGACACTTCCAAAGTGGTAAAATGTGTGTCCCCCCCCCTCTAACTTCTAAAATAAGAGAATGATAAAATTAAAAAAATATATATAATGTACATTACCATGTAAACTTCCACCGAAAATTGGTTTGAACGAGATCTAGTAAGTAGTTTTTTTTTTAATACGTCATAAATCGAAAACCGCAATTTACCTTTCACAAAGTTACAACGAACTACAAGAACTTTTATATTATGTTACTTGCTGCTACGGAACCCTTCATGGGCGAGTCCGACTCGCACTTGGCCGCTTTTTTAAGTATTGTATGGGTGATATGGAATTTAAAAAAATTAAATGAAGCTTTGTGATTGGCGAAAAATAACAGTCTAACTAACGATGTTTCCGTATCCAGTGGCATACAATATAAAAATGTCATTTTTATATAGTGCTACTTATGTTTTAAGGATGCGACGATATGTCCCTATGTGGATATGTATGTGTGTGTGTGTGTATTTGAGTGTATATGTGAGGTCACTATATGTCTGTATGAATATCGGGATAAAAACTATCCTATGTCCTTTCCCGGGACTCAAACTATCTCATCCAAATCCGTACAGCCGTTTGTAGGTGTACGTGAAGAAGTAACAAATAGACAGATAAACACACTTTCGCATTTATAATAGTAGTATGGATGAATTGTGACAAAGTCATGGGCAACAGCTAGTTGAGGATATAAATGATATAATTGTACTCCAAGTCACCTTTGCTCATGTCAATTGTTACGTTCGCGACTATTATCTACCTAATAATTATTTTACAGTTCAAGACCGTTTTTAGTTGGGTTTTTGCTGCCAGCTCAGTTATAAGGAGCAGTAGATTCAATCAACTCAGCCTATCGCAGTCCACTGCTGGACATAGGCCTCTCCCAGACTGCGCCACAGCACCTTGTCCTCCGCCTTCCGCATCCAGTCTACCCCGGCCACCTTCTTTAGGTCGTCCGTCCATCTAGCTGGGGGGCGTCCCACACTACGCTTGACGGTACGCGGTCTCCACTCCAGGACTCCTCTGCTCCACCGGCCAGCTCGACCATGAGGAGCAGTAGATTATCATTATGTAATTGGGTTAATTACTATCAATCGGAATCAGAATAATTTTGAAGCATATTGCTAATCCATTGCTTCATAAGTTCGAAAAAATTGTCTGCTCAACCCGTACAATGAATGTTGTTGAACTGTCAAAATTAAACCGATTCCGATTGATAATGTGTTACGCAATTGCCCTGCTGGATAACTTGATAGTTTGTTATGTTAGTATACTTTGAGAAATGCGTGCACTGACTGGACAGGTCCGCTCAACCTGTGTGGTTCTTTTCTCAAAAGACTATTTATTTTCAGACACCAATCTAAATGGTCTTCACATGATCTGACCAAGATTTTGTCTGGACTTTAAAAGAGACTGTGACCTCTGAGTTTGTTTCGGCCTTTCTTCTTAGTGTATTCAGATAGGAAACGCCGACCTCATCTAGCTTAAAAAAAATATGATTGACGTGTAAAAGTGTTTGTACTACTCACAGAAAATAAATCATTTATGATTTATCAAACCTACTTGGCATAAACTTGGGCTAAATATAGAATCCGTATTATAATTATTCAAATATAGTTTTTTAGACATTAGCATATCTAGTTATCAAAAATGTGGTTATTAATCAGACGATTAATAATCGAATACACTCCTTTAATCTTTATATCCGGGTCTTTGTTATAGTCATCATCTGCCCAGCCTTTTACCAACTGTGTTGGGGTTTGCTTTCAGTCTAACCGGATGCAGCTGAATACCTGTATTTTACATAAAGCGACTGCCTATCTGACCTCCACAACCCAGTTATACGATGACCCTTGGTAAGACTGGTTGTCAGACTTTCGGGTTTCCGACGACCCGTAACGACTGCCAAATCCACGAATGACAGCCGGGGCCAACTGCTTAACGTGCTTTCCGAGGCACGGAGAGGTTTTGATATGTAAATATGGTCACCCATCCGCGGACTAACCGTGGCCAACGTAGCTTTATTTGATCGATCGACCCGTGCGGCTATTATTACTTAGCCGCAAGCACCTTTGTTGGTTTTTTTCATAGTACCACGCCATAGTTCGACGGGGACGAAGGCAGAGCCTCTTGCAATTAGCTGGGATGTTATTTATACAGAGTAGGTACGGATTGAATTTCCCAATAAACACTTAGCCTGACCAGAAACCAGTTGGCTTGGAAGTCGCACAATACTAATTGTTTGAATTTGGATCTTCTTAAAATAGTTTTAGGACTGATTTGAATTTAATGCTTCAGACAATTAGGTCTTAATTTGTTTGTTTGGACACTATGAACAAGGCTTGGAAGTCGCACATACTAATTGTTTGAATTTGGATCTTCTTAAAATAGTTTTAGGACTGATTTGAATTTAATGCTTCAGGCAATTAGGTCTCAATTTGTTTGTTTGGACACTATAAACAAGGCTTGGAAGTCGAACATACTAATTGTTTGAATTTGGATCTTCTTAAAATTGTTTTACGACTGATTTGAATTTAATGCTTCAGACAATTAGGTCTCAATTTGTTTGGACACTATGAACAACACCGTCCTGCTATCTAAGTCCGTTCACAGTTATTTTATCTATAACAGCAGCAACCTAACTGTAACCTTATTGTGAAGAGAATAAAGATCACAATGATTTTGACAGATTTTGGCAGCAACCTTAATAAAATGAGAATAAAGATCATTGTGATTTGGCCAGTGATGCGAAAACAGAGGTAAGTAAAATATCTGTGAACGGACAGTTCCTGCTACAAATTCATCATTGAAGACGGGTGATTATGATTATATTCTCTTTTATTCAAATAAGGGGATTACATGACCTAAAACGCGGTCACTGTCAGACTGCATAGAATAGAAAGAGAAGCGCGATGACACAACCCTGGTAATTTATTGCAAACTATGAAGCAATTATCTATTTACAAAAAATCTATTGTTTGGACTAAAAAATTAAAACACTAGTGCTTTAGTATGTTGCTTGTAGAATAATCTGACAAAAAATCAGAATCATTGTATGTACTTATATTAGTATGGTTTTTATTGTAAAAAGAAAGCTTCATGATTTTTTTTCTATCGCATCAACTTAGTTGTATTATGTTTTCAACACATTATCTACCTAGCATATATCCTGAAGAATATTATATTATATTTTCCGATTTTTTTTTTTTTTTACTGTAGCCGATCGTATACTTTTAGGCATAATAAAACTTGCGTTTTATGCGTTTAGGTTCTGTAATCCCCTTAACGCGACGATTGTCATTTGTTTATAGTCTCTTCAATGTACCTGTAATTATACCGGTATGTGACAGCCGCGCGGTAAACTCTGCTTGCGCGATGCAGGATTTTGCATGACGTCCTTACGTAGCGCAGTTAACATTCGGCGATGAAGATGGCGCCACAAGACAAAGCTGAAATATTTTATGTGCTGTGTATGATTCTGAACGCCCATGAAATATTTCGTCGATTATTTAAAAAAAAAAAAAAAACAGTGGCACTCCGGGAGTGCCGACAGAAGTGAAAACTTGAACAATTAAGTGTGTCGTCAGGAAATATTTCGAAATATTTATTCGGTGTCGGTTGCGGTAACGGTAACAGTGTCGCGAGTTCAATGGTTTTTTCTCCCATCTCAAAAAATGCCAACATGCATGTGTATCTATGTACGTACATACACAATATATGTACATATTTATATGTATACAGAGTTGTCGGTTACGGTAACAGTGTCGCGAGTTCAATGGTTTTTTCCCATCTTAAAAAATGCCCATCGCGCCTAAAGAAGTTTTCACTCAAAAAAATTGCTGTTCCATTTTAACCGCGTATGTATTGCACTTTTCTATAAAAACAGCTGATTTTTCTGACGAAAATTTTCTAAACTGAATTGCGCGCCGATGTCCCTGCCACCTCTCATCATCTGCCTTGCCTTTTCCCAACTATGTTAGGGTCGGGTTCCATAGTCTAACTAGATGCAGCTGAATACTAATATTTTACATGGAGCGACTGCCTATCTGTTCCACAACTCAGTTACTGGGTAAGGGTTTCCCCACATTTATTGACGCGGAATCGGCTTAAGCCGAGTGCGTATCACCAAACTACTCGACATATCGCCGAGCTAATAGGCAAACGGCTCGTTTCGCCGTCGATGCTAATGGTATTAGTAACACCCTTATTACGTAGACATAAAGGCTTTTTTGACCGGCGTTAGCCGATTTCGCGTCGATAAATGTGGGAAGACCCTAATACGATACCCCATGGTAAGACTGGTTGTCAGTATTTCGGGCTTCTGACTTCCCGTAACGACTGTCAAAGATCCACGAATGACAGCCGGGACCAATGGCTTAACGTGCTTTCCGAGGCACGGAGGAGTCCCGGTATGTAAAGATGGTCACCCATCCACAGACCAACCGCGGCAAGCGTAGCTTAACCTGATCGATCGTCCTGTTCGGTTGTTATTACGTAGCCACGAACTCCTGCCACCCTGTTTAATTATAAAGGTTTGTCTAGTAATTAGCTTACCTAATTACTTGATTGAGCACACGAGGCGGCTTTTGGCCTGGACGGGGAGACTCATTATTTTATACGTATGTACCTAACATTTAATTGTAATCTCTTCACCTCCAACGTGAATACGCCATTCCATAGCTCTCTGGCAAACGGGGTCATTTGTCAATAATCCGTTCGTCTTAATGATTCAATATACTACGCCTCTTTGTATGAAAAGCCATTCAAAGTCAATGACCTTTGTCTATATACTTATATATCGATTATACATTAATCTAGAAACTTCTATTGAATCGATAGACAAAAAATTCGATACTTATGCGAATTCCTTGAGATTGTGCGTGAAATAGTGACTTCTAAATCTACGTTAATCTATCTATACTCAATAGGTTTAGGTAGTTAAATAAAGGTAAACAAAAAAAAAACACGTGACGTGGTTAACCGACTAAACGTAATAACCAGTAAATTCAGTTGTCATGCTACGTCATAGTTGTACTCTTCAATTTAGCAATGTTATAATTCGCCCTACCACCGCAAGGGAAGAATTGTTCTGGGTGTGACTGTCCAGGATGCGCCAAGCGCTCGGTTCAGTTGAGTAACTGGCGGAACAAACTGCGCTACACGAGGAGGCTTCTTCATGCATCCCAAAAATAAGACCAGCCCTCGGTCACGTAAAGGATCGATTCCTGGGCTTCAACAAGTCATTGGGCCTTGTAGGAGACCTTCCAACGCTACGGCCCCATCGGTCATTTGTTCTGCGAGCAATGTGCCCAATGCTATTTATACCTATAGTGTCTATATAGGTAATTATGGACATGGTTTCACCATAAAATTAATTAGGTAGTTACCAAGAGTTAATTACAAAATCAACTCCACACCAGCGAATTCTGTACAATTCCCACAAATTGTCATTACATTCAATAATAAGTTATATTTCCTCTTATTACACTGAAATTGATTCTTATACTGTATTATTATTTTCTGTTATTATGTATCAATCTGTGTTTATGTATGTTTCCTTTATAGGTATATGCATTAGCCTCATTCATTGATACGAGAACGCAATATAATTGTTGCACCATTTTGGTTTGGAAACAGCTACGATGTTTTTTTAAATACTTAACTGTTTAGTTTGAAAATATGCCTAAAATAAAAAAAAAGTCAGAAACTATTAGAGGTAAGAAACGAAAATTGTTCATACAAACCTCTTCGAGTAAATGAAAGAGAATCAGAAATTAAAAAAAAAAGAGAAAAATTCGGAACTTTTTTTAACTTGTCTTACTGCATATTCCGAATGTCTTGATTTTGTCTTCATTGTTTAGTAAGACTATGCGTTGTGTGTCAGTCAGTCACGGAATTGTTTTTTTATTGACGTTTAAATGACTATTAATTAGCATCTCTGTCAGTCCCTTCATAACTGTAGCGTGAAGGTAAGACCTTGCTCACAAGTTCTTGGTCAATTAGAAATAATTTCTGGCCTTCCAAAGAACTATGATGTAACGATTTTATGAAAACAGTTGACAGTAAAGTTGACAGCTCGCCTCACTCAAGTGAGCGCACACAATTCGAAAGCGAACTCATTTGTTTTTAAAATAAATCATTGCAGATTCACAACGAGACACCGTTCGAATTTCGAAGTGACGTTCATTTATAATCTCCAAACTAGTTTTGTAAACAAAAAAAAAACAACAAATTGTCAAAACCTACCCTACGCCAAGAAAATAAAGTTAATTTTCCATTGAAGATTGTCTCAAATAGTTCATAAGTTAAACCGTGCAATGAGAATAGTATCATACGTAGAATAAATTAGAGTGTATTTTTCATTGTAGCGTAATTTTCAAGTTCAGGGTTAACCGTCCTAGTTTTAAATATATAGGAAATAATTTAAATAGTGAGGAAGATAAAATATGAGTAGTTTGTTTCATTAACATGTTGACTTATTTACTTCCCGGATAAGTAGAGTTGCAAGTCATTGACATCAGCTGATTAACGACCTTCTAATTACAGTCTAAGGGAGAATTGTCATCTAACAAAGGGGTATCGTGTTACCAAATAACTGGGTTGTGGAGGTCAGACAGGCAGTCGCTCCATGTAAAATACTGGTATTTAGCTGCATTTGGTATACAGATGTGGTATGGCATATAAATAAATAAATAAATTGTTACGGCCCCGCCACCGCCAGATGGCGCACGGCAGGACTTTCCACGTCCATGCCTGCGGAGCCATACTTACCGTCTCTCCACTTCGCGCCGCCAGGGGGCCAGTCATGGTCGTCGTCATATTAATTAAAAGAAGAGTAAATTAAATTCATGAACCATCATCAGTCCATTATTTTCGAAGTATAAACAGCGGCAACAACCGATACAAAATAAAAAATGTATTGTTCAGAAAAACACATTACAATATTTCAATAGCACTAGCCTCCACACTAGGATTCCCTGTCTGGTCTCCTTCGTCTTACAAGATCATTAGGTACAGACGCCAGCACATCAATCTACTACAATCTGTCAAATTTCTTTAATAGATTTTCAACTTTATCACCAAACCATAAGGTTCAAAGTTGATTGGGAAAATCTGACAGTTTCGGGTAGGTTGATGTGCTGGTGTCTGTACATAGTAGGTAGGCTTATACATAGCATCATTCGGTAAGATATCTGAGGCGACAATAATCGAGTGTTCTTGAAATAAATCAATTCATTAAACATATGCAGTTAACTTAGGTGTTACATATCATAATTAAATTTTAATGTTTTCGAATTTAAATTCACATAAACTTTCCAACCCGAAAAGGTGCTAAGGCACAACAACGTCACTTTTCGTGTTGTTTCGTATGTGTGCGTACACGCAGACACAAAAAGTGTATTTGTTTTGTACCTACTATTTATTATTTATAGATTAGACAAGAAAACATAACCTACTGCCCCTATTTTTTACACCATTCGATTAGAAGTCAAAGGTGTAAAAAATTCGGGGCACCAATAAATTGATTGAAACTTTTTAAATTTTGACTGCATGTAAATTATTTTTGTCTCAGTTAGAAACTGTCGTGGTGGTTGTTAGACTTTCTTTTTTTACAGTTGTAGGTATATAATGTGTCAACTGTCAAAATGACACCTATACTTACCGATAAAAATATTTTGAGGCTACAAGAGCTAGTGCGAATCTTGGGGTTCATTCGATTAATCGAGTCAGGTTTAACCACGCTGGGATCGGTGCAATTCATTCATTCATTCATAGAAAAAAATAATAAGATTATGAATACTTGTCATTACTATAGGTATTATTTTGGTTTCAATTATCAGATCATAAAATACTTGAAATAAACCAAAACTTGAAATTCATAACTTGAAGGTATTGTCATTATTTTTCCAAAAAATAAACAGTGTTGCCAGATTATCTAGGTAACGGTAACCAAATAAGGAAATAATTGCAGTATAAGTCCTAATTTTGACAGTTCGTTGACATTTCGACATGAGCAGCAAAAATAAATTGAATATTGCATCCGGTGCAAATCATTTATTTGACATTGACATTGTCTAAACTAATAAAACATTGGTTTTATTTAAGTATGTGTCAATGGTTTGAATTTAATGAATTAGTCTTCCTTATTCATAATTTAGAATTAATTTTAAAAATCACTTCGAAATTCGAACGCACGGTGTCTCGTTGTGAATCCGCGATGATTTGCTTTAAAAACAAATGAGTTCGCTTTCCAATTGTGTGCGCTCACTTGAGTGAGGTGAGCAGTGAACTTTACAGATTAAAATAGAGGGTGGTATTTATCTTATAATATACAGGTTGTTTTTTAATTGATTTGAGACCTCTTTAATAATAATATAATCTATTAAACATTTATAACGGTCACTCATATACTTAAGGTTTGACTTCGAAAACATGACCAAAAACTTGTAAATCGATTGATTTACAAGTTTTTAGTATAGCTATTAGTGGTTACCGCCCCAGACGATTGGCTGGGGCGGTAACCACTAATAGCTATAATCATGATAAAGACTTTGTTTTTTTTTTGCATTAGTCGGTTCATCTTATTCGACCTGGATGATAAAATGTCGTTAATGAAATCTCACTGGATTACCATAATTCTGGCCGAAAGATGGCCGCTGCTGGCGATAGGGTTATAGAAATTGGACACGGATTATAGAGGTGCATTAAAAAAGCCTCCTCACGTGGCTATAAAAAAATGTACGTGCAGCGTACCCTAGACAGTCAGCCACCTTCCTGACTGGCTAATATTTTTACCACAGGATGAGCTGTTCTCAGACCGTTCGTGACCACAGGACATGGAATCGGTCTGGAGACGGCAGTACGACTAATATTACTAGTAAAATTGAGTGCAAAACTTTTGTCTATGACACAAAGAACAAAACCGCGCGAAATGAAGGCGAGGTTGGCGTGACCAGCTACGGAATTTATGGTTTCGAAGTAAGGAATGATTGAGTGATCATAGTGAATGAGGGCCCAGTTTCTATACGTCATTTGTGCCGTGGTGCGAGCAATGGTGTAACTATAGGGTGGCATTGGGGCAAAATGCCACGGGCCCCCGGTCAGAGGGGGGCCCCGGCCCGAGAAGGCCTAGAGCACAGAAGGAACTTAACATAAGGACAGAAGCAGTCAGGTGTTAAATTTTGTAGGGGAAAATATGAAATGTACGCGGAAGAAGTCGTAGGAGAAGTGCTATATAAAAATATAAAACTATAACGTTGGTTAAGCTTCTTTTCATTGAGGGAGGGCCCTATCCCTTGGCCCTAAACGGTATAATTACGCCACTGGGTGCGAGTAGACAGTGACATGCTTGGTTTGTATGGAAAGTGTTGACAAGTGCCGCCTCTAAAAATGGCCGCCGAAATGTCTCCGGGCTTTGACGTCATTCTCTGTGGTCGTGACGTTATAAGATAAGAACCGTTCTATTCCAACCGACGCTAATCCGTCTGTTGAAAGTAGATCTACATGATGAATCCGCTCGACGGATTAGCAAAATTAACCTTTGATGTCTAAGCCACAAGTGACTAGAAAATACTTCCTACTAATCTGTGTTTACCCAAGGTTTCGTTAACTACTTTATTTGAGCTCAACGATTTGGCGAATACTTAATAATAAATTAGCAATTTACTATTATATTTATAAGGTGATCAGGAAGGAAAAATGTAACGTGAAGGTTCACTGATTACAAATTAACTAAAATAGAATCAAAATTTCTTGGAAGTATCATCATCTGCCTAGCCTTTTCCCAACTATGTTGGGGTCGGTTTCCAGTCTAATCGGATGCAGCTGAATACCAGTATTTTACATGGAGCGACTGCCTATCTGACCTCCACAACCCAGTTACTGGGTAATAAGATACCCCTTGGTAAGACTGGTTGTCAGAATTTCGGGCTAATGACGACCCGTAACGACTGTCAAAGATCCATGAATGACAGCCGGGACCAACGGCTTAACGTGCTTCCCGAGGCACGGAGGGGTCTTGGTATGTGAAGATTTTCACCCATTCACGGAGCAACCGCGGCAAGTGTAGCTGATCGATCGACCCGTGCGGCTGTTATTACCTAGCCACAAGATGAACTGGAATGAATTTTTCCGCAAAAGAACTAGAAATCAAAATTCATTTATTCAAATTAGGCTACGAATCAGCAATTACCTATAAAACGTCAAAACTACTTAAGACAGTCCCCCAAAACGCCGCCCTTCACCACTTTCGAGTGCTTCAGCTGGGAAAAAGCCCCATAAACTCCCTAGCACTTGGTGTTAAGAATATAGCTTGAAGAGTTCCTGACCCACACTGGACCCACGCGGTAGATTACGGCCTGCTCCTCCTCACAGAATGGAGGCCTGCGTCCCAACAGTGGGACCAGGTGAGTATGCTTGCAGGAGTTAGCAAGCTGAAATAGCTGTCGGCTGACCATATTTGTGGAAGGACCGATGGCCGTTGGAGCAGACGAGTACTACGTAGTGTAGGACGATCACGGAGCGACGACCTTAAAAGGTGGCTGGGACGGACTGGATGCGGAAGGCCGGAAACCGGGTTTCGTAGTGCAACATAGTGGTCCCACTGCTGGCACACAGACCTCCTCTCTTCGAGAGAGAGTGGGCCATAATCCACCACGTGGGGGTTGGTGGATGTCACATGTCTTCGAATTTTTGGTCCCTTTCACAAGTCGGGTTATTGGCAGCTTGAATTTATTAAAAGCTAGCCTCCACGGTATTGTCGAAATAGCTTCAAAACAAGGGGTTTCCATTGGCATTAGTGTTCATATTATAAGTGAATTAGAAATCGTTCACGTATTGTAAGTCATTTAATCCCATGCTTTCCCTCTTGTAGATTTATCTAGAGATACAAATTGCAGTCTTTCTCTGTAATTTAATGCATGCAATTTTCTGATAGATACTACCGTTAGATGCACGAAATTAGATGCAAATCTAGCCTAGGATAATAACTCTTAGATTGATGTGGTTTTGTAAAGTTCACTGCTCACCTCACTCAAGTGAGCGCGCACAATTCGAAAACGAGCTCATTTGTTTTTAACCGAATTCAAAAAAGGAGGTTTTGTATTCAACCCGTATCTATGTTTGTACGCGATGTTCTCAAAAACGAATGAATCAATTTTGATGTTTCTTTCATTAACGTGATCTACATAATTGCAGGAAGGTTTTAGTATATAATACTCGTACATTAGATAATTATTCTTATGTAGGTACGAAGTTATATGTTTTTTTAAAGTAAATCGTCGCGGATTCACAACGAGACACCGCTCGAATTTCGAAGTGATTTTCAAAGAATCATCATCGCGGGTATTTGTAAAATAATTGGCGAAATGTGTGTGTATCCATAATAATATTATAAATTCTAAAGTAACTCTGTCTGTCTGTAAGTTACCTTTTCACGCCTAAACCACTGAAAAGATTTAGATGAAATTTAGTATAGAGATAGTTTGAGTCCCGGGAAAGGATATAGGATAGTTTTTATCCCGTTTTTCCTCGGGGTCGAAACTTATGCGCGGGGCGCAGCTAGTACATTATAATTCTGCGTATTCCTACGTGGAATAAAGGCGTTATAGGAAGAAAGAAGATTTATGAATGATGTGTTTCACGTTTTGATTTTTTTCTTTAAGGCGACTACACGACCTAAAGCGCGGTCACTGTCGGACTGCATAGAAAAGAAAGAGAAGCGCGATGACACAACCGTGGTAATTTATTGCAAATATGAAGCAATTATCTATTTACAAAAACTCTCAAACACCAAACCAATAAAAACCGTATACTAAAATTCGGGGAATTAAATTGTCTTTTAGATGGTGAAAGTTTTATGAAAATGCACCCGATAGTGTTTGCGTGATTATCGTTTTTATGTCCGCGGTAGACATTACTTTACAAATTAATTACACTATGTTAAAAAAATATAATTGCAAATATTCACATATCAAATTACGAAGCAAATGGTCTAGTATAACATTTATTTTTTTTCAAAGAAATCAGTCCGGTCGATTAGACGTGATGTTGAATTTAAAATCATTAGAAGTCGTATATCTGCGCCTTAAGAGAGTTTCTTTAGGATGCTTGTTTTCAGCAACATTCCGGCGTTGACGTGATGCCCAATTGTTTATGTTAAACTACCGGCGCCCCGCCGTTTCAACCGCATACTTTTCGACCCCGTGGGGATATCGGGATAAAAAGTATCCTATGTGTTAATCCTAGTTTTAAACTATATCTGTGCCAAATTTCATCCGAATTTCATCATCATCATCATCATTTCAGCCGAAAGACGTCCACTGCTGGATATAGGCCTCCCCCAAGCACCTCCACTTCGACCGGTTTTATGCTTCTCGCATCCAACGAGTTCCTGCGGCCTTCACAAGGTCGTCGGTCCACCTTGTGGGAGGCCTTCCAACGCTACGCCTTCCGGTACGCGGTCGCCACTCCAGAACCTTTCGGCCCCATCGGCCATCTGTTCTGCGAGCAATGTGCCCTGTCCACTGACACTTAAGTTTGGCAATTCTTCGGGCTATTTCGGTTACCTTGGTTCTCCTGCGGATCTCTTCATTTCTGATTCGATCCCGCAGGGAAACTCCAAGCATAGCCCGCTTCGTTGCCCTTTGGGTGACTTTCAGCCTTCTAATAAGGCCCATTGTGAGCGACCACGTTTCAGTGCCATCCGAATTTGTTTAGTAGTTTTTGCGTAAAAGAGTAACAAACATCCATCAATGCTCACAAACTTTCGCGTTTAAATAAAAAAAAAACACGCGTTTTTTCTCGTGACAAAAAAGAAGTTAATTTATTACCTAATCATAATATTTGTTCCCGGTACAAATCATATCTCTCATAGCCTTGACATTTGCTCTATAATCAATAATAAAAATAATAAATTTTACTCGAAAAACCGGTTAAAGGTCTAACTAATTTGCCAGGCCTTTTGAATGTTAGTGTCCAAACACTATGCCGAAGGTACGCCGCCGAAGTTCCGCGGCTGATTTTACGTTCCGACTTATTCTGCTGATATGACACACCATAATTGCCGAACTTACGCGACAGAAATTCAGTTGCGTAACTTTGTGTTACAACGGGCGGACACGCGGGGCGCGGGCATGCCTGCCCTCCCGCTGCCCCCCGCCCCGGATCTTCTTTAGCAATCGCACCGAACTTCGGTCGCGTATAATGTGTGCTCTACAGAATACGTTGCTGCCGAATTGCCGCTGAACTTACGACCGATCGAAGTTCGGCTGTACGCTATAACGCAACGTAATTTCCGCATAATGTGTCGTCAGTAATTCAAATAGCATTGCAGGCGTAATTATGCCGAACTTCGGTCGCGTACCTTCGGCATAGTGTGTTTAGACACTTAATCAAAATTATAAACTGTTTATTATAGGTGTCAATCAATTCTTGTCGGTTTTTGTGCCAAAGGAGTACATACCTACGCATTACATAATTTATGATAGATGATCTTATAAATATATTGATAAAAAACGACATGTATTTATATTCCTTCACGTCATTGTTTTGTTATCCGTTAGAGCCATAAGCCACCATTTAAAATAACACATAAGAAATCCCAACCAAAAAATAGAAATCCTATAGTAGCATTCATTAAATTAATTCCATTGGGCTTCAAAATTCATCATCTGCCTAGCCTTTTCCCAACTATGTTGGGGTCGGCTTCCAGTCTAACCGGATGCAGCTGAATACCAGTATTTTTTACATGGAGCGACTGCCTATCTGACCTCCACAACTCAGTTAGGTACTCTCAAACACGATACCCCTTGGTAAGACTAATAGTCATTGTCAAACTTTCAGGCTTCTGATTACACGTAAAACTTGAAAACGCTTTCACAGAAACAATATTCGAGAAAGTCACTCAAATAAACACAAGATTTTAAAAGCTTTCTTTTTATTATTAATTTCAGCTCGTGTTTTAATATTTTAGTATAATAATAATGTTTTTTTCCTCTTGGTGAAACTGGTTGTCTTTGTCATACTTTCAGATTTCTGAATACGCGAGATCTATGAATGCCAGAATGATAAACAATGACACATATGTATATAACGTAGGTGCATTTATTTAATTATTTACACAATAACGTGTGCTTGAAACTCACCACGTTTACCGATAATTCATTTATCCATACTTAATATTATAAATTCGAAAGTAACTCTGTCAGTCTGTCTGTATGTTACCTTTTCACGCCAAAACCGCTAAACCGATTTAAGGTAAATGTACCAATAGTCGTCGGGTTTTGATATTCACTGACTTTGAAGAATTGCTGTGTGACAAGTATTTCATTTAGAATGAAACTTTTTGCATGACAAAATAGAAAAATTATCCGTTATTCTAAATAAGTTGTTAATTTTTGTAATTTTTAGTGATAATAAATACTTATTTAAGCAAATGTGAAAAAAGGGCGATTTGTACCAGTACTCGCCAGATTTGTACTATTACTCATCAAAAGGACCCAGTAGTCGTCAATTTTTTAACTAATATGAACTTTTAGGCCTTGAACATAGAGTTCAAGATGATTACACATTAAAACATATTGTGATTGTCTTTCATATGAGTGGCAAGTCTAAGAAACAAAAGGTAGGTAGAAAACCGAATCGCAAGAAACTAAAGGTTGTGAGCTATTAGCAGACTAGGTAGGTCAATTCTAATATATTTTAGCTTAAAAAATTAAGATATGCGAATCACAGAATCAGTTTTTATCAGAATAAAGGAGATCAGCCCATTGTATATTAAGTGTCTAATGTTTTTTTTTTTTATGTTGTATTTTTATTGGTGTACAATTAAGTATATAAATAAATCAGCCATATTAGGCCCAAAACCCAAAATGGCCGGCCAACGAAAAAAATTTATTACCCTGGTCGGGGAAGACCTCTTTATCATTTTTTACTATTGCGCCGAATCTCTACAACCGTTCTTCAGCTGATTTTTTAAATTGAAAAATAAAGTTTTATACATTAACCGGTCAAACGACGCGCGTCGCCTATCGGCGACGAAACAATTGAAAATCAACTGTGTCTCATTAGCGGAGCTCGACCGATTAAAAAAACCTGATTTTAGAACTATATATGCAAAAAATCGTTATAGTAACACTCGCAGAGGTTTGTTGTCATAGTAGGTAATACTTGTTTAATATTTGTTTATTTCGCTGTCACTTTGTGTTTTGGGCCCAACTCTGTATAAAACGTGACTGGTCTCCTGTTGACGTGAAAACGTCGTTGCACTTTGTGGTTTGTGGCATTGAATTTACCACAAAGTAAATTTTTCAGCCGCTTATAATTACGAGGATGCTTGGGTAATGATTGAGCATAAAATATGTAGGTAATAATTGTACCAAATCAGAAACAGGATCTAATTTGTGTTTGACGTTACATCGCAAGTGCAGTGCGCCCGACCCTCCTTTTTACTATGCGTCGAAATTTCAATTCGTGAAAAAATGTTTAGCTACTAGGTGCCATTGTCAAGAATTGACACAGCACTACTAGGGCCTAAAGAGAATCAACAGAAATATTGGCCGAGTTAAAAATGCATTTGAAGTTGACAATAGCAAAATGTCGTCTCATATCGACAAAGCGTAAGCGTAAGCGTAAGTGGCCAAAAATTAAAAAATGTCAATAAAAGTAAGCTTGCATCATAAAGAATTATATGAGCCTCAAAAGCCTAGTACCGAGCAAATACAAGAGTTACGGCAGTATCAGAAAACGATAAAAAATCTGCAGCAAGTAGAATACAAGTTAAAGATATCGTCTCATATCGACCGTAAATCTGCTTAGAACTGAAAAATATCACATATGGTGAAAGGTTGCTTTATATGAAATGCATTGAGCCTTCTTTTTTCGTGGGGGAATCTTCATGGATACCCTCCGTGTGGGAAGAACTGAGGGTTATGTCGGACTCCTACCTACTAAAACCCCACTGTTCCTTCTAGTACCATGAGTCCGGGGCCCAGGGGATACATTCGCCGCGCCTCCAACTAGTATTAACCCAATCAAAAGCAAACCAAAGAAAGTTTTAAATCACAAGGAACACAATAAGCCTACAAAATCTACTTATGAGCGAATTAAAAAGCTAGGGTAATACCTAAAATCATCGCCAATCGCCTTGTTATTAATGGACGGCGCCCCGGCCTGTCATCGTGCAAGTATGTGTGAAGATTACGAGAAAGTTAGGAAGATTCAACGGCAGAAGACTTAGTAATAAGACACCTCTATATATGTGAGGATTTGATTAGAACTGTAATATCCACGCTTGATCTGAGTGAGGTACTGTTGAAAAAACTAGCATCAATCAGCCAGGGCTTATTACAGCTCATTATTATACCTTTCCCAGTAAGGCAGCTTAGGTTAGAACTGAGAATACTTTTTACGGGCCGAGCGAGTGGAGCGCATTTGAGATACAGCGTGCGAAGCGAGCCCTTCCTAGATACTCGTACAAATAAGCAAAGCACGCTTAATCGCACGATGAGCGCGCTTAATCAAAAAATGGGCTTACTTCTCTTGCTGGTCTTAACAGCTTCTTAAACCAGCAAGCGAAGCGAGCCCATTTTCAACACGAGTGAGCTGAACGCACTTACACATGACAAGAGCGAGCGACGCGAACTCTATCACTAGTGAAGCGCGAGCACAGTTTCGTGCCGAGCTAGCGAAGCGAACCCAATGACGCGACGACTAAGCAGCACGCTTAAGTACTCAAGAAATGAGTGAGCGAAGCGAAAACAGTTTAAGAGAAACCCAGTTTTGTCGTCAAATGCAGCCCAAACCTTATTACATTTGTGTAAATACGCCAGCACATCAAGCTACCCGAAACTGCCAATTTTTTCCAATCAACTTTGAACCTTATGCTTTAGCGATAAAGTTGAAAATATTTACAAATGACGAGTTTAGAGGCAAGTAATAAGCGAGTCCCAGTAATCGTCAAAAAGTACTTAAAATGACGAGATTTGGGTCAATTAGGAATTTTTTGGTACCAATAGATGTCACGTTAAAAAAATAATACTTTTATGATAAAAGTGTTCTAAACTTCAAGTTATATCATTAGTAAATTAACTTAACTTATTCATCAAACAATCAGACTTAACACATACCCCACTGAAGGTTCGTAAATCAAAACACAAAACTACGTGCTGAGTTTGACATTTAGCAGCTAAACTTGCAGAAAAATTAAAAAATTGTGGGACACACTTTTTAAGTGAGATATCTCAGCCACCGTTACAGTTAAAACTCAGTGTTTTATTTTAATTATGCAATATGTTACCAAAAATATGGTGCCATAAAAATGGGCCAGTTAAATGTTTAGTTGAAAAAGATATTGATGTTTTTAGACAATTTGACGACTTCTGGGTCACTGTCGACTTCACCCGCGTTTACCTTAGATGAAATTTGGTGTAGAGTTAGTTTGAGTCCCGGGAAAGGACATAGGATACTTTTTATCCCGATATTTCCACGGGATTGAGACTTATGCGGGTGAAACCGCGGGGCGCAGCTAGTCCATACTAATATTATAATCCATATACTAATTATAAATTCGAAAGTAACTCTGTCTGTCTGTCTGTCTGTATGTTACCTTTTCACGCCTAAACCGCTGAACCGATTTAGATGAAATTTGATATAGAGATAGTTTGAGTCCCGGGAAAGGACATAGGATACTTTTTATCCCGATATTCCCACGGGATCGAGACTTATGCGGGTGAAACCGCGGGGCGCAGCTAGTATAATCTAAAATTGAGGGCAATACGCGTCTATTGGGTAGATAAACATTATGCGAGTAAATAAACGTATCTTATACCTAAATATTAACGGGCTTCAATAATTATCTTGATAACTTTCAAGGATGACCTAAATACCTTTTAGTGGCGAAATCTGAGCTCCTGGAAATTACGATAATAGCTACTCTCGTCGGCGGCAGTCGTAGATGCGTCGACTGCAGACGCCGACACGTCGACGGCTGCAGTTGATTCTGCCGTTGGCAACGTGCCGCTCGTATTTATAAGTACGTGGTCGAACATATAATCAGCCTATACTGTTCCCACTGCTGGCACACAGGCCTCCTCTCGGTAGAGGGAATGGGCCGTAATCTTTCACGCGGGCCCAGTGCCGGTTGGTAGATGTCACATGTATTCGAATTTTTGGTGTAGTAGGTCACGGGTTCGAACCCAAGCAGGCACATTACTTTGTGTAAATTATTTCATCACCATTACTCTCAAAACGTTGAAAGAAAACATCGTGAGGAAACCGGCATGTCCTAGAACCAAAAATTCGAAGTCATGACATGTGACATCCGTGGTGGTTTATGGCCCAGTCCCTCTCACAGAGAGGAGGCCTATGTCCCAGCAGTAGGAACATTATAGGCTAGTTATGCTATACATTTCGCAGAAAAAACTAAACAAACGTACAGACATGACTAAGTCATAACTCCATTTATCCAAAGTTGGATAAACGGGTCAACCATGACACGCGACAGTCTACAACTGGGTCGCGGTCAGCAATGTTTAGAAAACAAATAATTATTTCTGATTAAATATTTACAAAAATATCACGAAATTAGGCCATTTGCTATTTGGATTAGATTCTATGTGTCACAAAATTTGCAGTCAAAGCCTCTGCGCTGCCACTGACGGCGCTGTGGATGCCAACAAAAGTCTGAAACACAGTCGTGTCCTGACACGAAGAAGGAGAAACTCAAACTCAAAAATGTTGCCATACGATTGTCTTCTTAGTATAAAATACTAGCTGCGCCCCGCGGTTTCACCCGCATAAGTGTCGATCCCGTGGGAATATCGGGATAAAAACTATCCCATGTCCTTCCCCGAGACTCAAACTATCTCTATACCAAATTTCATCTAAATCGGTCCAGTGGTTTAGGCGTGAAAAGGTAACATACAGACAGACAGACAGAGTTACTTTCGAATTTATAATATTAGTATGGATTCACATCGGAATATTTAAAAAATTCAATTCTTTTCATAAGGAAGCCAGAAATGTTAATTTCATTTAAATTAACAGTATTAGGTAGTATACACCGTGTTCTTCACGATATCCATAAACTTTGTCAAACGCTTCTATAGCTTTTACAAATTAAATCTAAAAAAGGAAGTAGTACTTGAAAAGGCTTCGTTACAAAGATATTTGTAATTTCATTTAGTGAAATTTAATTGAGCTATGCAGTAACAAAGGGTCTTAACTCAGTTTTGACAAGTTGCAGCGCGCCAAATCTTATGAATGAAAATACGTCATCGTTGCCAATTCGGATAAAGAAGCTTGCATATCGGGCGATTTACGTCAAGGTAAATATTTAGTTTGTATGAAAATTAACAAAAAATAAGAATTCGTTAATGTGTCCATAATGAAAAAATGCTTATTTCCATGGTCTGAACTTGTCGAAACTTAAGTATATCGTCCGGAACACGGTGTATAACTGTATATTACTACATAACAACTTCATGTATTAAATATAATTATGCATGCCATCATTACATGGCGGAATGTGTCTTTGCACTGCAATTTTATTAGACATAATATCATCTTTGGATCTACGGTATTTTATGCAAATAAACTATTGTGATTTGAAAAAAAAATATTGACTACATGTATTGAATAGTTTTTTATTGAATGCGTGTCGGTTCTATGCATTTTTTGTTCCAAAGCTATTTTGTAAACCATTAATCAACAATTCAATAACAAGTTAAATCGAACTAGTACATAACTGTTAGTTCAAGCACAGAATACTTAAAGTACTACGTAGTTCAAGTATAGGCCAGCTTTAAAAAAAATGGACGTTGAATCTTTAATCCTATTGATATGACGTTACTAAATGATTCAGCAGGATTTAACATAACATGACATGGTTTTTGAAGTGAAAAATTCTTAAGGCGCGTTGGGTATTTTTTTGAGATGGGAAAAAACCATAGAATTCGCGCCACTGTTACCGTAACCGAAACCGCTTCGGATGTGTCCGGCTGTCCTCGGGATGTACACGGTTTTAATGTATATCCGTTATGCCTGTGAGTGATGGCAAAGTATTCTGTTTGTGTTTTGTTTTCACTTCTGTCGGCATTTTTCCGAATGGTTAGGCAGAGGCTGGTGTACCAACCTATAGTACACCCATTTTTCGCAAGTTACTTGGTCTGTCTGTCTGACAATCAGTCACCCAGTAACTGGGTTGTGGAGGTCAGATAGGCAGTCGCTCCATATAAAATACTGGTATACGTACCGTATATATGGTACCGGTTAGATTGGAAACCGACCCCAACATAGTTGTAAAAAGGCTAGGCTAGCCTTTTAACAAGTATACCTACCTTTTTAGACTTGATTGATAAAATAATAATAGGAAAAATGATCTTCAGAGTCCAGGTATGCTTTCTATAGGACCCTTTATCAACTTTGATCCATACTTCCATACTTATAATATATAAATGCGAAAGTGTGTCTGTCTGTTACCTCTTCACGCTTAAGCCGCTCAACCGATTTAGATGAAATTTGGTATAGAGATAGTTTGAGTCCCGGGCAAGGACATAGGATACTTATTATCCCGATATTCCCACGGGATCGAGATTTATGTGGGTGAAACCGCGGGGCGCTGCTAGTAATTAATAATTTCATCACCATTGCTCTCAAAATGGTGAAGGAAAACATCGTGAGGAAACTGGCATGTCCTAGAACCAAAAACTCGAAGATGTGACATCTACCAACCCGCACTGGGCCCGCGTGGTAGATTACAGCCCATACTCTCTCGAAGGCAGAAGGCCTGTGTCCCAGCTGTGGGAACATTATAGGCTGATTATGTAAATATTCGTACCGAAAATATTTCGTTACAAATAGAGGAACTGTGGGGTAATTGCGTAAGACACTATCAGTAGCAATGGCTTCTATTTTGACAGTTCGACAACATTCATTGTGTTATTAACATTGTTGAGCAGACATGATAATATGAAGCATGGGGCCCGAGCGCGCGTCTCCTTTTTAATTAAGGAAATTTCTCGCCGGCTGGTCGATACTTCACGTGACCAGAGGGCTGGGTCGTTCTTTGGCCAAAGAATTAGCATTGCCATTCAACGTGGCAATGCTGCCAGTCTTCTGCGCACGTTTCCAGATGACAGCGATGCGGACGAATACTTCGACGCCTAAGTGTCCTTTGTTTTTTACCCGACTGCGCGACGCAAAGGAGTGGGTATGTATGTATGTTTGTATGTTCCTTTGAAGCACTATACAGACCAAACGCCTGGTCCGATTTTTATGATTCACACGTCAATCGATTCCTCTTAGTCCGGCGAGTGTTACTAAAGACATGACGTTAATGAAAATTCAATATGGCGACTACTGGACGCCATATTGTGAAAATGAAAAAAATGAAAGTCAACAAACTATGTCAAGTAGGATATCGTTGGATAGATCTTTCAAAAATATTAAATTAAATAAAAGTTGGAAGCAGGCGGGACCCATCCATTTTCATATTTTCAAACTCAAATGGGTCCCGCATGCTTCCAACTTTTATTTAATTTAAAATGGGCTTGTTTTTAGCTTTTCAGTTTTTTTTTAACTTAAGTTTTGTACCGCAGTCGGGTTTTTTGATTTTTTTTATTTGTATTGTAAGTTAGTCTTTTATTTTAGTATCTAGTTAGTTACTTATTATGAAGCAATTAGCAATAACCTTCAAAATTATTCAGATTAAGAATGATAATGTGTTACGCAATTAAAGTTCTGATAGGAAAATCCCAAAGATGATTGTACCTAGAATTAGAACGAGGATAATATGTCCAAATATAACATGCAATGATTGTTTAAAATTAACGATAAACGATCTATCAATATCGATGATTTCAATAGTAAATGCTAAGTCATGGTGACGGAATCAAATCTTTTGTTAAAGGTTTTTATTGTAAAAAAATTTACTATTTTATAACCGTACCGTAACGTGGAATGTTATGTTTCAGGAGTCATTGAACTGCTTTTGTTCTGTTTTTGAAGTGAAACTTCTTTACGCACGCTTGACTTGGGGAGTAAGCTGGAGAACGCGTGACGTAAGCGTTACGAAAAGTGTGATCGGGCGAGGCGAACGGGAGTTGAGTGGGGGATATAAGCAAGAGAAAGCAGTGCGCTCGCACATTTTCTTTCTCTCTTCCTCTCATAGCCAAATACGTTTGAAATTTCACTTCGTGTGGCCAGAAGCACACTCGGTTTTTTTATTAACCGACTGCGGGCATACCAAAAGGAAGGTTATGTATTTCAACGGCTATGTTCCTATGTTGGTATATCAATACAGGGTGTCCCGTAATTAATGAATAACCTCACTTATCATTATGAACAACTTTTACTATGGCACCAAACATGAAATCGCGAAAAAAAATCAGCTGTTCCCTACATTAAGGCCTAAGTTCATCAACATTCAAACCACCGGTTAGGTATTTAAACAGTTGGCTTATGTCCCTAAGGAAATTTTAACTAAGAACTGATTAAATATTTAATCAATTGATTTAAATGTTGATGAACAAAGCTTATGTTCGCATAACAGCTTGTCATAATGTAGGAAACAGCTGATTCGTGATCACATTTTATCAGTAACCTTGAAATCGGCACCTGCCTCAAATGTTACTTGTCTTCCTGATCAATTCTATTTATAGATTGCTAATTAGTAGTGTGAAGATTCATGTCTAATTAGACACATTGGCTTACCTTGGAGACAAAACTTGGTACTTAACATTTTTAGATTGCAAGATTTTCAAAGTTAAAGTCAAAGCATTTATTTCAAATAGGCACATAAAAGGCACTTTTGAACGTCAAAAATTATCTTAAAATAGATTTGATTCTAGTCGCCCATTGCAAAAGGTAGTTTTCGTATGGAGAAGAATGGGCAAGAAACTCGCTTTCAAGATTATGAACTTAGAAGGTAACATTAGGTAACCAACTATATTGGGTTCGGCTTCCAGTCTAACCGGATTCAGCTAAATATCAGTATTTTACATGTAGCGTCTGCCTATTTGACCACCAGAAGCCATTTACTGGGTAATACCACAGAATACCTACTTAATAGTACTACGGTAATACTATACTCCTTGGTAAGACTGGTTGTCAGACTTTCGGACTTTTGACTTACCCGTAACGACTGTCAAAGATCGACGAATGACATGAATAACAGCAGAGACCAACGCAACGCACAACGTGCAACGGTTTAAAAATACCTACCTCAACAATAAATGCCTAACCCTTTTAATGAACTAAACAAAAAAAACCGCATATCATGTTGTTAAACGCGGATGGACGAAAATAGAGATACAATCTTTGTTTTGATGTTATTGTAGATACTGTTGTTCGGGGGATTATTCAAAGCAAAAAAAAAAGCTAGATGTTTTTAATCTGAGATGCTGATGATGAAATGAATGGAAAGTTACAGTAATTTTATCAAAACTGTTTGGTAAACAGATTAATGTATTCCAACTTGTTCCTACTTTTTCATGGCACATCAAGCTACTCCAATCTGTCAAATTTCTTTAAGAGATTTTCAACTTTATCGCTAAAGCGTAAAGTTCAAAGTTAATTAGGAAATTGTTAAATTAAGTAAATAACACATAGGATAATCATATTCATAGTCACATTCACAACAAATGTACTTAAAGACACTGAATTGTAACACTATCCACGGCTGAACACTGTGTACCTAAATACAAGCGATAGCTTAGTTTGGGAACCAGTTTCTCCAACTCCTGCGATTAACGTACCTTTTATCCAGAAATTACAATATTTGTGAATGTTTTTCTGGTACCAATAAACAACTTTTTTTTTCACAGGTTCGGGTAGCTTGATGTGTCTGTACTTTACGTTTTTTAGCTTTTTCCAACAAACATCGGCGGCATATAATGTTGTCAATACGCTGTGCTGTCTTATTTTATTAAACGGAAGGCCCTGTCTCCTGTGATACAACCGGTGTTTCGTTGTGAATCCGCGACGATTTACTATAAAAACAAATGAGTTCGCTTTCGAATTGTGTGCGCTCACTTGAGTGAGGTGAGCAGTGAACTTTACAGAATAACATTACTGGAGGAAATTGTTTACCAAAACTATTGGCAACAGAATATCAACGGCACTTCTACCTACAACGTTAAATTAATTGCTTAATGAATAATAAAATACATAATGGATTCCAACTAACTCAATAAATTATCAAATATGCATTAATTATGCTAAAAATAGAATTATACTGGTTTTATTTCGACAAAAACATTGCGTCGAGAAAATTCGAAATAACATGTAGGAAATATAAGATTTGGACAGAAGAACCAGTTAGGATTAAGACCAGTTTTAATGTAGGTACCTACGGTAATAAAGTTATACACATTTGAAAACAACAACAAAAACAACTTCTGGGCTTGCTTGTTCTATCATAGACGTCATCCATCGCTTTTCACCGGGCGAGAGAGAGGTGAAGAGCTGGCCACATCTCAATAAAAACAAACCAGAAGAAACATTGCTTAAAAGTCTTTTGTGAGTTAGGAACTGAATCATCCATGCCCTGGAATGCTTATGCTTATAAAAGTGCTCATGGCGTGGTAAAAATGCTCATGGCGTGGTAATAATGCTCATGGCGTGGTAAAATGCTCATGCCGAGGTAAAAATACTCATGCCGTGGTAATAATGCTCACGGCGTGGTAAAATGCTCATTCCATGGTAAAAATATTAGCCAGTCAGCAAGATGACAGCAGTGGTGGCCCAGTGGTAACGGCCGCGACTTACGAGTTGTAGGTCGTAGGTTCGAACCCAGACATGCACTTTACTTTGTGTAAATTATTTCATCACCACTGCTCTCAAAACGGTGAAGGAAAACATCGTGAGGAAACCGGCATTTCCTAGAACCAAAAATTCGAAGACATGTGACACCCGCACTGGGCCCGCGTGGTGGATTACGGTCCACTCCCTCTCACTGAGAGGAGGCCTGTGTCCCAGCAGTGGGAACATTATAGGCTGAATGAGTAAGATGACAGCGGGGTTGACCGGTTATTTATGTTTTAACCAATAAGCTGCTTCTATTGCGATTTCATTGAAGATTTCTTATATAATAATATTCGGTTCACCTTCGCTGGATGCCATTTTTTGTGTCTGTTATAATAGGTACAGTGTAAAAAATATGTTTGTGTACCGTAATATATTTATAAGTTTGTTTCCGTTTTTATTTTGGGAAGTGATGATTTAATTTTACAGTACACGCATCATCGTTAAGCATATAATAATGATAAAGTTTATTAACACATAAACCTTAATATACAAAGCTCATACAATACACATAGTGAACATTAAACTTTGGGAAACAAAGGTTGCTTAAATAGTGAGAAACCTGCCTCCTAAACTAGTGGGGATCCTTTGACTTAGGAGTCAGCATCTACAGATTTTTTGTATGATTCCTCAATCAATAAGTTCCACCTTCTCATAAGTATCTAATTTTCTCACCAAAACCTAGATGGTACCTACTTATTAAATTTTTCACTTTAGTGCACTTACACGTAAAGCAAAGCATTAGGAAGTGGTGTATAGGGGGGGCGTTTTAGAGGACTGTCATTTATAATTTTCGAAAAGTGCTGATTCTCAGCCTAGTTTGAATAAATTACTTTTGTTTTTTCTTTTTCATTTTTTTTTAAAGTGAAAACTACTTTAGGTGCGTTGGGCATTTTTGAGATAGGAAAACCATTGAACTCGCGACACTGTTACCGACACCGCGCTTCATTCGGATGTGTTCGGTTGTCCTCGGGATGTACTCGGTTTTAATTTTAATTTCCGATATGCCAGTGAGTGATGGTAAAGTATTCTGTTTGTGTTTTGTTTATTCAAAAAATACACACGAAATTGTTCAAGTTTTTACTGCTGTCAGCACTCCCGGAGTGCCACTGTTTTTATAGGTTCTTCTTTCTAGCGTGTTCATGGAAATCTAAATTGTGTCAGCCCAGAACATAGAAGGCTGGGTCTTTTATCTCGTGTTTTGAAAACACAACTCATTGTTCAAAAAGCAGATGATCTCTTTACCTATCAGACTATCACGAGTTTACGCTGTTACATAAAGGATTTATTATTTACTAAAAACAATGAAAATACACAAGAAAGCATTGCCTGTTGTAAACTGAAGATGTTTGTTATCATGGGGTCAAGAACAAGACATTCTTATCTTATAATCGTATAATGCAATAATTATGATTATTTTAAGACATCAGAATTTACCTACACAGTGCGGTTATTGACAGTTTTAACCGACTTTAAAAAAGGAGGTTCGGTATTCGACCCGTATGTATGTATGTTTGTATGTCCGCAATTTTCTCAAAAACGAATGAAGCGAATTTGATAATTCTTTCTTAAGTGTGATCTAAATACTTTCAGGAAGGTTTTAGTATATAATACATTAGGTAATTATTCTTATGTACGAAGTTATATGCATAAATGTACTACATCTCCGGCATTTCTATGCGAATTTTCATGATTCTTCTAGTTGGTGTCTTCAATTCATCAATGCACTAGTGTTAATTTAATTTGTGTGGGGTAGGTACAGCTAAAAAGTTAAAAATAAAAACTTTTTTACAAAAAAAAACAACCGACTTTAAAAAAAACACTACAAAGTTAAAAAATAAGTTTAATTTCGGAAGTCGGTGTCAAAAAACGAAAATGCGGAACCAACAACACCGACTTCCGAAATTAAAGTTATTTTTAAATGTTTTTTTTAAAGTCGGTTGTGTTTTTTTGTAAAAAAGTTTTTATTTTTAACTTTTTTATATCTAGCCTTTTTCCAACTATGTTGGGGTTGGCTTCGAATGTAACAGGATGGAACTAAATACCAGTATTTTACTGCGTAGGGATATTATGTTACAAATCAGAAAGCGTCCATTATTTTCGACGTATTTTATTTACGCAAAAAATGTTAATACGTTGGTTTAAAAAAAAGTACTTTGATCGACCGATCTCCGTGCGTCATTACGAGTCTTTGACTTCATTTAGTTTTTTGAACATAATATCCGAACACGAGCAATCGTGTTTTTGGTTTTTTGCTAGACGTCTGGATATCATAATCAATAAAGATTAGGTATAATATACAGGGTGTTACGGAAAGGGTATATCAATACAAACGGGTTGAAGAGTGTATCTGGTCTAGAATCTCTGTACAAAATTTCAGCTCAAAAGCATTAACTTTGAAAATGCTTAATATTTTTTTATTGCGTAACAAACTATCAGTAGCTGTTGGATTCATTTTGACAGTTCCACAACATTCATTGCGTTATTTACGTTGCTGAGCAGACAAATCTTTCGAACTTATAAAGCAATGGATTAGCAATATCCTTCAAAAGGAATCAAATTGAGATTAATAGTGTGTTGGGTTTTGCAATTAGGGATGCTGGTTAAAAAAACTGTCGTATAGACACCAACACATCAACCTATCCGAAATTGTCAAATTTTCCCAATCGACATTGAACCTTATACTTCAGCGATTAAGTTGAAAATCTATTGAAGAAATTTGACAGATTGTAGTAGCTTGATGTGTTGGCGTTTGTACAGTCACGTCTATAAGTATGTATACACTTGGCTTTATTCAAAGGCGATTTTCTCCTTTATTTTTGAATGAAATTTTATGTTATTACGAACATAGTATTTTCGAACCCATAGATTTATGTTAAGTGTCGTATTTCAACGTTGCATTCGTTATTTCATGAAAAAATCGCAATTGAAAATTGCCAAGTGTTGACATATTGGTGCTCGTGACTGTACATATTCATGTTTTTTTTATCATCTAGCATAATCAGACTATAATGTTTCTTCTGCTGGGACGCAGGTCTCCCCTGTGAGAGGCAGTGGGCTCATCAAAATCAAAAGTAATTTTTTCAAATTTGGCTCAGAATCAGCACGTTTTCAACGTCAAAATGACAAAAAAAAAAACCGAGTGTGCTTATCGACTGAAGTGAAACTTCTTTCGCTCCATCTGTATGTATATATATATAACGAACTACTGACTGAGATATACAGGGTGGTCCAAAAGTCGTGGATCAAACGAAGTAGGGGGATACAGGAGGTCATTTCCAACGCTTTTAAAGTGAGAAATAATTTTTGGTAACGTTACAAAAATTTTGGAAAAAAATAAATTGCTCTCGAAATTTGATACTCAGAGCCCTAATAGAACTTTGTAGTGCTGATACACTATCTAGTAGTAATACAACACCGTTTGTTTTATTGTTTTATGTCACATTTTTGTTTAAATTCGTCTAATTGTAAAAGAACTCGGTATACACAAATATTCATTACTTTTAGGGCAATTGAATTATGATCACGCTGTAGAAAGATTTTTTGTTGGAAATGATCTCCTTCATCTCCCTATTTTGTTTGATCCACGACTTTTGGACCACCCTGTATACATATTTGTTACTAGCTATAAGAGAAAGAGAGAAAGAAAATGTGCGCACTGCTCTCTCTTGCTCCTACACTGTGATACAGACAATAGCCGTGCACTGTACTTAGATATACGGAACGTATTTGGCTATGAGAGGAAGAGAGAAAGAAAATGTGCGCGCGCACTGCTTTCTCTTGCTTATATCCCCCACTCAACTCCCGTTTGCCTCGCCCGATCACACTTTTCGTAACGCTTACGTCACGCGTTCGCCAGCTTACTCCCCAAGTCAAGCGTGCGTAAAGAAGTTTCACTTCAAAAACAGTCCCTCAAAACGCCCGCCCTTCACCATTTCCTAGTGCTTCAGCTGGGAAGAAGGATGCGCAACAAACTCCCCAGCAGCACAGCTGTCTGTTCAGTAAGAAGAATTTGATTCTATACATAAGAATACAAAGAAATACACCACTTACCTACCCACCTACTTTAAAATGATAAATACTTTTTTATTTATCAAAATACTCCTTGAGATAATTCATTACAACAAAAAATACGACGCCAATTCTAATTTAAGAACTTGATAGTCAACGGAGAACGTTATTTTTAATCGCTTTGCCAAAAGTTGTTTGGGTAGGTAGGTATTCTTATTTAAATTTCTAATTTTATACAAATAAGTAATAAATATAAATTCGCATAGCAATGTGCTATTTATTACATCATTAAAAACATAATAACATATTTTTTTTTAAATGGAATAAAAAAAAGCGGATAAGCAATAATTTTTTATGATTAAATAAAACCTTATGTTCGTAAAGTTAGGTATTAGCATAGTGTTTCTCGATACCCATTTCTTTCCTAGATCCAAATTATTATTTCATCACCACTGCTCTCAAAACGGTGAAGAGAAACATCGTGAGGAAACCGGCATGTCCTAGAACCGAAAATTCGAAGACATGTGACATCTGCCAACCCGCACTGGGCCCGCGTGGTGGATTAAGGCCCACTCCCTCTCACAGAGAGGAAGCCTGTGTCCCAGCAGTGGGAACATTATAGGCTGATTATATTACAATGATACACATATCATAAAGGCTATAATTTATTGTTACAAATGAATTAGATACTTATTTGTAGCCGAACTAGGTAAAAGCCTGTATTTCAGCTATCAGCGTCCACACCCTCAAATAATAAACACTTAAAAATATTCGTAAAGTAAAGATGTTAATCACACTATCACACTAATATTATAAAGGCGAAAGTTTGTGAGTGTGTGTATGTGTGTGTTTATATGTTTGTTACTTCTTCACGCCTAAACCACTGAACCGATTTAGATGAAATTTGGTATAGAGATAGTTTGAGTCCCGGAAAAGGACATAGGATAGTTTTTATCCCGATATTCCCACGGGACCGACATTTACGCGGGTGAAACCGCGGGGCGCAGCTAGTACCTATGTTATAGATTTAAACAAAAAGTTTTGTCTTTACTCTGATAGGTGGTCTGTCTATCTATCCATTAATTAAATAATTAATTAAAAATCCTTATCGGATCTATTCGTTAGACGTCATTTGAAATTTAATTACTACAACCTACGTCATTCTATGTGTTGTTAGTCCAAATGAGATTAGACGCAAAATAATTAAAAAAAGCTTAGGTAGGTATGTGGTTGGAAACCATTTAGGTATGTGATAAAAATTGGCAAGTTATGAATAGAAGTAGTCCGTTTTGTGTTTTAATTTAAAGGGCGCGTGACTAAACAATAACAGCCGCACAGGTCAATCGATCAGGTTAAGCTGCGCTTGCCGCGGTTGTTCTGTGGATGGGTGACCATCTTTATATACCGAGACCCCTCCGTGCCTCGGAAAGCACGTTAAGCCGTTGGTCCCGTGTCATTTGTGGATTTTCGAAAGTCGTTACAGGTAGTCAGAAGCCTGAAAGTCTGACAACCTGTCTTATCCAGTACCGTATTACCCAGTAACTGGGTTGTGGAGGTCAGATAGGCAGTCGCTCCATGTAAAATACTGGTATTCAGCTGCATCCGGTTAGACTGGAAGCCGACTCTAACATAGTTGGGAAAAGGCTAGGCAGCTGGCGTCTGTACATTTAAATAAAAAAAGTGAGAAACAAATTAATAGGGCATTAAAAAATTCGTCCACATCGCTGTCAAAAGGAGAAGTGCCCAAAAGGCTGTCAGCATTGCCACGTTGTATGGCGACGCTCATTCTTTGGCAAAAAATTGGCCAGCTCTGGTCACGTGAAGAGTCGACCAAGCTTAGCCATGTCTTAAAATAAATATTTTAAATTTGATCCAAGGCTAGTTTTATTTTCGTTGCAAACCATTACCTGGGACAATTTAAGCATCTTTAAGCCTAAGAACAACTTTTTTTCACGCGCAAAAACCGACTTACTACTTATAATATAGTGATTCAACAAAAAACATACCTAATTATTGTCTTTTTAGGCATTTTATGTATGATTTTGCATCATCATTTTGATCTTTACTGTAATTGCTATAAGGACGGTAATTATAGTTCAATGGTTTGCTCTCGGATGTAAATAACTGTGAAAGAACATTACTATTACTGAGTATTGCTGTTTAGAAAGTATAACTGGAATTCAGCCGCCGTGAGCATATTGGATTGTAGCGGTATCTACAACGCCACATACGCGTCATACTGACGTCACACAAGATCCTGCATCTCGCAAGCAGAGTTTACCGCGCAATTAGCATATACAACGGCCCGACATGAATCATCGGGCAGTTGCCCGCCAGACACGACACCCGTCTGGTCGGAGGATCCTCCCTTTTGTATAGAGGATGAGTGAACTTTACACCCTGTTCCTCATACCTCTATAGGGGTTTATTTAGAAACGATGATGAGGACATCGCAACCGAGGTAGACCACGGCGAAGGTGGTGTGGATGAATTAATTTTTATTTAATATATTTAAATAAATTTTACCGAATCTTCGAGAGATTGAATGGTCGCCGACCATAACCCACTTGCTTGGGCTAACCTTGGATTAAGTTTGTTAAGAAATGTAATAAAAAGGTAAAAAGGGCCATTCATTTTTATTAAAGTGGTTTTTCCAATTTTTGTTTGACCATGAACCTTGTGTCAACTATCAAAGGTGTTATATCATTTTTTTTTTTAAATATAAGAATTGTGATCGTGGTGTTAGTGTTTCAAATGACTAAGAACCTTGTTCTTGATGGCAAATAAGGTTTGTATTCGTATGAAACGGTAATTTTACTTGACGAAGTAAATTCAAAGTGAAATCTCTGAATGTTGCTCTTAAGATAGCCGGATTAAAGCCGATAGGACTACTGTCTAAACTCATGTTGTAGGCAGAAATAGCAGTATTCACAACCTCGTGCATATCTATTAGTATTTTATTATTCATTATTTCCTTTATTTCACTATATACATATAAATTATATTTTTAAATATTAGTATAAAAAATATATAAAAACATTTAAAAATATAAAAAGTAGTAGCCCACCGGTATCGGGAGCAGGGTCCAAGCTACCGGCGGTCAGGGCTCCAGAGAGAGGAACCTCCTGACAATGCGAGCCGTGTCCAGAAGTACCGCTTTCTGAATCAAGCCCTTGATCCAGCTGCCCAACGAGAGCCTCCTTAGGTGTTGGTCGAGGCTCTTGGCTATCAAACCATTGGCTGTAACGACTATCGGCACAATGATCGCTGAGTCCACATCCCACATGTCGACAACCTCGCGAGCCAAGTCAAGATACTTAATTTGTTTATCTTTCTCAGCTTTCACGAGGTTCTCATCATGCGGGACAGTTATGTCAACAATCATTGCGCGCCGCTCTGATCGATCCACCACCACTATATCAGGCTTATTGGCAACAATAGTCCTGTCAGTGATGATGGATCGATCCCAGTACAATGTGATATTACCATTTTCGAGAACTGGGTCGGGCACATACCTATAGTACGGCACCTCCGATTCTACAAGGTTGTATTTCAAAGCAAGCTGCTGGTGGATTATCCTGGCTACAAGGTTGTGTCTATGCAAGTATTCTCCGTTAGCTAGACGAGAACACCCGGAGATAATATGCCTGATTGATTCTCCCGGCCGGTGGCATGCCCGACAGATGTCAACCGTGCCGTCTTTCACTATATATCTCCGGTAGTTGTTTGTCATCATAACTTCGTCCATAATTGCACAAACAAAACCTTCGGTTTCTCCAAAGAGATCACCGCAACGTAGCCAGGCTACGGACGCTAGTAGGTCTACATCGGGTCCATGAAGGGCCCGAAGAAAGCGTCCGTGAAGCTCCTTACTCTGCCATACCTCCATGCGATCATTAGTGTCAAGCACTACTGGTTTGCGCCAGTTCTCTTTAGCCAAGGAGAGCGGGGTGAGGCCCTTGTCCACTATGACTACATCTCGATGCATCCCCACGTCGGTTTCTTGGAAGTATTCCCTGAGATTGCATATCTCGCGATTGTGGAGGGTCTTAGCGTTTAAAAACCCTCGACCTCCACACTTTCGCGGGATATACAACCTCATTACCGATGACCGTGGGTGATGCATTCGATTTGCAGTCAGCAGCGTACGGACCCTCCTATCCAGGGCGTCGAGTTCGGTTTGAGTCCATTTGAGTATGCCAAAAGAGTACATCAAAACCGGCATGACCCAACCGTTGAAGGCACGCACCTTGTTTCCGCCTGATAGAAGACTATTAAGCACTTTTTTCAGGCGGCCAAAGAAGCGCTCCTTTAACGATTGCTTCATGTCAGTAACATTGATGCCTAACGCTTCCGACATACCCAAATACTTATAGGTTTCGGATGCGGAGAGGGCTCTAAGGTTTGTGGAATCCGAGAGTTGAGTTCCCACGGATTCCACAATCTCCCCTCGTTTTACATGCATGACCGCACATTTGTCCACACCAAATTCCATCCTAATAGCGTTACTGAAAGTTTGAGTTACTTTCAGTAGCTCCATCAGTTGCAAATTGTTGGGGGCAAAGAGTTTTAGGTCATCCATGTAGAGGAGGTGCGATATAACCTGACCACCTCTCCTCAACCGATAGCCTAGACCTGAATCCTCCAGCAGTGTGCTAAGAGGATTCAAGGCTAAGCAGAACCAAAGCGGACTCAAACTATCACCCTGAAATATGCCTCGCTCGATCCTTATCGGTTCGCTATTCCTCTGAATATTTCGACATCCTGGATAGCGAAGGACCGTCCTCCATTGCCCCATACACGACATCAGGAAGGTGCGCAGAGTTGTATCTACTTTATACAATTCCAACACCCTCATGAGCCATGTATGTGGCACCGAGTCATAGGCCTTCTTATAATCTATCCAACATGTCGACAGATCCTTTCGGAAGCGACGAACCTGTTGGCTGATGGCCATATCAATGAGGAGTAGCTCCTTAGTACCGCGGGATCCATTCCTACATCCATTCTGAGAGGTAGACATGATGGCGTTGGTGTCTATATGTTTGTTAATTTTAGCTCTCAAAATGGATGTAAGAACTTTATAAACCGTCGGTAAACACGTGATCGGCCTATAATTCTTGGGTTCCGCGGTGCTACCTGATTTATGGAGCAGGTGGGTAATTCCTGTCGTTAGGAACTGGGGTAGCGAACCAGATTCCAAAGCGACCTGGAACTGAGATGCCAAGCGAGCGTGCGACCTTGAAAACCATTTTATCCAAAAGTTCTGCAGCCCGTCCGGCCCTGGAGACTTCCAGTTGGGCAGTGGACGGACTGCACGAGCTACATCTTGGGGGCAGATGGTTATAGGCCCCATTTCTGGTATTGGATCGCAGGCTCGCTCGACCTCTCGAGCCCAATCACCTTCGGTGTGACTGACAGGCACCGACCAGATACTGCGCCAGAAGGAACACATGGCATCATCATCCGGCAGTTGCGTGTCAGCCACACCTTGGTCCGGTCGTTCCCAACTCCTATAAACCCACCTTTCATCACTCTGGAAGGTGCGATTCTGAGTGTATCGCTCTACTCGCCGCTTATACCGACGGATACGGTTCGCCCATGCATACACTTTCTGCTTCAGGAAGTCGATGCGCTCTGTGACACAGGACATATAGTCTTGAGGGCTGATATCAGTCCCCAAGAATGCCCGCCTCACAAAGCGCATCACTCTAGGGCGAGTATTGCCCTCCCTGAAGCAGATTAGTTTGCCGATGAGCGTTCTGGCCCCACCAATACGACGTTCAATTCTGCACTGCCAAGCTGGTACGGCTGGTTTCGGCCGTGTAGCTCTAGAGTCATTGGTAAATTTAACGTGAGCTACACGACATGCCGCTACAGCCGCGCAGTACAGAATCGAATGAGTATCGGTGAGGTCTTCGCAGGTATCAAAATATTTTGACAACTGCGAATCCAGAACCGCCACCAGCGCCCTATTTTTGTTATGCATGGGCAAACGAGGCAAGCGTGGCCTAAGTTCGGGCGACATGAAGCGATATTCCTGAATCGCATCCTCCAAAGCACTCCTCAATTCCTCATTGCACTGGGTACTTACGTTTGTAGCCCGATCATTACTCCCCTCGTCAGCAAGACTTGTATTATACTGCGGTAGTATTACAGCAGTCTGCGACTGGGGAGCGATGACATGGCTACTCTGTATTTCATTTCGCAGGCGATCAAGTATAGTGTCATCCAACATATGATTACGTTGGATGACCCGCACCTGATCCGATAGTCGTTGTACCGAAACGTTGACAGCTGGTTCAAGCACCTGAAAAAGAGAGAGCATCCGAACACGATACGCGGTCAGATTGTTTCCCCCCTCTGTAGCCCCATAGTATGAGCGCATGACGTTTTCATTGATGGATCGTGTCCATCTCATGCGCTGCACACTTCCGCCGGGAGCTGGGACCCTATCAGAGGCCGATGGGCCTCGAGGTCCTAAGCCGTCCGGCGGCCGGCGTCCTCCCCGTCGACGAACAGGTGGTGGCGTCGTGGGCGGAGAGAAATACTCGTCGCTCGAGCTCGACGCAACTGCCGCGGCCGGCCTCGTCACAGCGCTCACAGTGGCGCTGGGTACCGGCGGCGCGGGCGGCGAGGCGGAGCTGAGCGAAGAGTCCGGAGGTGGTAGGCGTGCGCGTCTTGCGGCTGATCGTGTCAACATTCTTGTACTATTTCTTTGGTTTTGGTTTTACCGGAGGTGACATGACAGATGTCACCTCCGGTTCGGCTGTTTTTGGTAAAAATTTGGACTATTATGGTTCATTGTACTTTTTCTATTGGAAATAAATAAAATCGAGTAGGTATTTGGACTTTGGTTGTAGAGTTACACAATAAAACTGCTTCTAAAATTTAATTAATCTGAAAATTATAAGCTTGAATTATTCATTATTATTATTATCTCCTTTATTTCATTATTTACACATAAATTATATTTTTTAAATATAATTTATATGTAAATAATATAAAAAAAATAGTAGCCCACCGGTATCGGGAACAGGGTCCAAGCTACCTAGAGGAACCTCCTAAGAATGCGGGCCGTGTCCAGAAGTACAGCTTTCTGAATCTAGCCCATGATCCAGCTGCCCAACGAGAGCCTCCTTAGGTGTTGGTCGAGGCTCTTGGCTATCAATCCATTGGCTGTAACTATTATTATTATTATTTTGTTCTTTTTATGTAAGTACGTGTTTGTCCTGGCTGTCATTCGTAGATCTTTGACTGTCATTACAGGCTATCAGAAGCCCGAAAGTTTGATAACAATTCTTACCGCATGATTTTTATCATGTTTAAATTCATATAATCGTTTTTTGATTTATAAATTATTCGGTCGTAAGTTAATAAGCAACCAGTTTTACCGAGTATCGTGTTACCCAGTAACTGGGTTATGGAGGTCAGATAGGCAAACGCTTCATGTAAATTACTGGGATTCAGCTGCATCAGGTTAGACTGGAAGCCGACTACGACATAGGACACCAAAAAAGGTGACAACAGTTTTAAATAATTTTATATAGGTACTTCTATTTTTTCTTTCTAGCACTCCAAGAGTATGAATTAAGACCAGTCATCAAGTAGATAATTATAATTACTGTGTAATTCCACTACATGGACGTATGTTGGAATATTCTGCAATGCGTACCTACAAGTAAAGTAATGTAAACAAGCATTTAAGTATTGTTACGTAAGGTACATCATAATTATAACATTGTCGTGAATATCAAGGTTCTTTTTTATGTAGTGTGACGTTGCAAAACTAAATAGTAGCGACATCTGTCGTGGAATAGCAGCGGGCGAACGTCATGGTGGTTTACGTGACACAAAATGGCGTTGGTGTCTTTGTGTTTAGTAAATTAATTACAGGTTTATTAGCTAATTAAAACAAATAAACAAACATACAGTAGGTAAGTTGTGGCCCAGACGGAGATCGCGGGATGAGCTGGCTCCTTTAATAAAGATTGGTCCTTGGCAGCTCGGGACAGAGAGAGGTGGACAGAGAGTAGGGAGGCCTTTCCCCAGCAGTGAGTCATGCAAGGCTCATAAAAAAAGGTAAGTTGAAATAGAATAGTCTGGGAAATAGAATTACCATCTACATATTTCAAGAATTAGAGGGGCCCCTGGCTAAATAATAACAGCCGCACAGGTCGTTCGATCAGGTTAAGCTATGCTTGCCGCGGTTGGTCTGTGGATGGGTGACCATCTTTACATACCGAGACCCTTCCATGCCTCGGAAAGCACGTTAAGCCGTTGGTCCCGGCTGTCATTCATGGATCTTTGACAGTCGTTACGGGTCGTCAGAAGCCCGAAAGTCTGACAACCAGTCTTATCAAGGGGTATCGTGTTACCCAGTAACTGTGTTGTGGAGGTCAGATAGGCAGTCGCTCCATGTAAAATACTGGTATTCAGCTGCATTCGGTTAGACTGGAAACCGACCCCAACATAGTTGGGAAAAGGATAGGCAGACGATGATATTACAAGAATTAAGATTTTATAATGAACACACCCTCGCGTAGCTTATAACTTTCCCACTACTGGGAAACAGGCCTAGGGTAGGATAGGGCCATAATCCACCACCCTGGCCCAGTTCGAATTGATGGTGGATGCCACATGTCTTCGAATTATTGGTTCTAGGATATGCCGGTTTCCTCACGATGTTTTCTTTTACCGTTTTTAAGAGTACCTAGTTGGGATGAAATTAAATAAACAAAGTATACCTGTCTGGGTTCGAAACATCGAACTCACGACCTACAAGTCATAAGTTGCAGCCGATACCGCTGGGTCACCGCCTATCAATCTAATTAGCGACTCTAACTACATACTTTCAAAATGTGAGATGGCCATTTCGCCAACCAATAATTATGAAAATGAATGCCCCACAAAGAACACGGTAAATCTAGACATTTTACTGTTAATCTAGACTTTGATAAAAAAAAGTCTGACCTAAAGATGAGCTGTCTAATTAAATCATCGTTACATCCATACTAATATTATGAATTCGAAAGTAACTCTGTCTGTCTGTCTGTATGTTATCTTTTCACGCCTCAACCGCTGACCCTATTTAGATAAAATTTGGTATAGAGATAGTTTGAGTCCCGTAAAAGGACATAGGATACTTTTTATCCCGATATTCCCACGGAATCGAGACTTATGCGATTGAAACCGCGGGGCACAGCTAGTTATCACACTATCACACTAATCACACTAATATTATAAAGGCGAAAGTTTGTGAGTGTGTGTGTGTGTGTTTATATGTTTGTTACTTCTTCACGCTCAAACCGCTGAACCTATTTAGATAAAATTTGGTATAGAGATAGTTTGAGTCCCGGAAAAGGACATAGGATACTTTTTATCCCGATATTCCCACGGAATCGAGACTTATGCGGGTAAAACCGCGGGGCGTAGCTAGTTATAAATAAAAACAACTTTCAGAATGTAAGTAGGTACAACCCGTTACTCTAATCTATAAAAAAAAACTGTTTCTGTGTCAGTTCATTCACAGACTTTACAGAGCAAAAACTATTTGATAGACATATTGAACACTATGACCTGGGTCAACTTAGTAAAATTATCTCAAAGAGCTCACTCTTCGTACAATGGTTTTTTCTTTTATATTATTAGGTCGTAAGTAACTGTAAGTAACCAGTCAAATGAGCACAGGTCGATCGATCAGGTTAAGCTAGGCTTACCGCGGTTGATCTGTGGATGGGTAACCATCTTTACATACCGAGACCCCTCCGTGCCTCGGAAAGCACGTTAAGCCGTTGGTCCCGGCTGCCATTCGTGGATTTTTGACAGTCGTTACGGGAAGTCAGAAGCCCTAAGTCTGACTACCAGTCTTACCAAGGGGTATCGTATTACCCAGTTACTGGGTTGTGGAGGTCAGATAGGCAGTCGTTCCATTTAAAATACTGGTATTCAGCTGTTGGTTAGACTAAAAGCCGACCTCAACATACACTTGGGAGCAAATAAATCGAGCCACTTGCTTTTTTTTGCACGTATAATGGTTATTATTTTTGGTATTATGGATCGTATCAAATCGAAACATATATCGCCTAAGAGCTTATTTAATAATCTTTACAATGAGGGTAAATTTTTGAATGATAACCTTATTTAGTGATAAATTATTGGCTCTGAAAGAAAAACGGTAATTTTGATAGAAAATTGTAGGGTTAAAACAGTCCAGAAAATCTATCGAAATCAGGGCAAGGGGGGGTAATACAAGATATTAAGAATAAGTTTATACCATAATTTTGTTTTTAATTGTTTTTTTCTGGACTGACAATTTTCTATCAAAATTACCGTTTTTCTTTCAGAGCCAATAATTTATCATTAAATAAGGTTATCATTCAATAATTTACCCTCATTGTAAAGATTATTAAATAAGCTCTTAGGCGATATATGTTTCGATTTGATACGTTCCATAATACCAAAAATAATAACCATTATACGTGAAAAAAGGAAGTGGCTCGATTTATTTGCTCCCAAGTGTAGTTGGGAAAAATAGGCAGATTAATTGATTACATAACATACATACATAATCAGTCTATAATGTTCCCACTGCTGGGACACAGGCCTCCTCTCATTGAGAGGGAGTGGGCCGTAATCCACCACGCGGGCCCAGTGCGGGTTGGTAGATGTCACATGTCTTCGAATTTTTGGTTCTAGGACATGCCGATTTCCTCACGATGTTTTCTTTCACCGTTTTGAGAGCAGTGGTGATGAAATAATTTACACAAAGTAAAGCGCCTGTCTGGGTTCGAACCTACAACTCGTAAGTCGCGGCCGCCGTTACCACTTGGCCACCACTGCTCTCACCATTAATGATTGATTGATTATTAGGTCGAAATTAACTAAGAAGGCAGTGCACCTAAGTGCACTTAGTGACATTCAATCAGCCTTGTCAAAATGTAGGGAAAAGCTGATCTTTTTTCGTGATTTCAGTTTTGGTCCCATAGTAAAAGTTGTCCGTAATGATGAATACATAATACAATGACCCCTTCAGATATTTCATGTATAAATAGATCACCAGATTTCCACCTTTAAGGTGGAATCAAATTCACTGCAAATATTTTAAGGAGAGGTTCAGTCTGTCACACAACTTTCCCAATAGAATTTATATCGAAATACTTATGAAAAAAAATCATTTGACTTTCTGTATTAATTAACATAAGTAAACAAAAAATGTCTAGTAAAATAATTATTCTTTGCCCTGAAAATCTAGAAACAATATACACTTGGGAGCAAATAAATCGAGCCACTTCCTTTTTTCACGTATAATGGTTATTATTTTTGGTATTATGGAACGTATCAAATCGAAACATATATCGCCTAAGAGCTTATTTAATAATCTTTACAATGAGGGTAAATTATTGAATGATAACCTTATTTAATGATAAATTATTGGCTCTGAAAGAAAAACGGTAATTTTGATAGAAAATTGTCAGTCCAGAAAAAAACAATTAAAAACAAAATTATGGTATAAACTTATTCTTAATATCTTGTATTACCCCCCCTTGCCCTGATTTCGATAGATTTTCTGGACTGTTTTAATCCTACAATTTTCTATCAAAATTACCGTTTTTCTTTCAGAGCCAATAATTTATCACTAAATAAGGTTATCATTCAAAAATTTACCCTCATTGTAAAGATTATTAAATAAGCTCTTAGGCGATATATGTTTCGATTTGACACGTTCCATAATACCAAAAATAAAAACCATTATACGTGCAAAAAAAAGCAAGTGGCTCGATTTATTTGCTCCCAAGTGTATGTTTAGGTTAAATTTTTGTAAAGGCGAATTGAAATTTTGAAAACGTGAAGATTCTAAATGTGCCAGTCATCCTGACGTCAGAATGACTGGCCATTTTTTAAATTTATTTTCTCAGTTATTAATTAGGTGCCAATTATTTAAACAAAGGTATCAAATAGTAACAAATAGGTATTAGAATTTTGTAGGTAATATTTTAAAGCTGTTCGTTCATTTTGGCCAGTCATTCTGATGTTCACTAACAAAACCTATTAAAATATATTAATTAATCATTTAACCGTTGATCACATTCCTTTAATGAGCTACTAAAACTTAATTCGATATTTTTATAGTTACATTCAAGATGGCGGACGGATTCTTTGCGGTAGGTATTTGACGTTTAAAAGGATCACATGTCGTCGTGTCAAATATTAATTTATGGTAAATAATTCACGACAAAAGATGTTTGCGCGTGTTTTACTCCTTATTCTCACAGTTTTCTGAATTAAAACAGTATATTTACATAAACTTTAATATTATTAATAAAAACTATACATATTCACAACATTTATACAATAAAACGAATATTAAATGCAAAATTAAAACTAAGTTTAAGCGTAGTACTATTATCTATATATTCTGAGGTTTAAGTAAACATAAAACAATAAAAAGTTATTATGCTTTTAATAGCAACTATGATTGAATCTGTGTTTTGATACGTAATAGGGACTCAATTTTTTTTGCAGATTACCTGAATACCTGGATACATGAAGAAATATATTTTTGATTTCTTTTACAATAGGTACTTTATTTTTCGGTGGCAAACAACGAAAATGCGAATCCAACGACACCAACTTCCAAAATTAAAGTTATTTTTCACTTTGTAGTGTCTTTTTTGGAAGTCGTTTGTTTTTTTTTTTTTCGTAAAAAAGTTTTTTGACAGATTGAGACTGAGATCATTTTCAAAAAAAGTTTGCTTTTATAAACTTACTAGCTGCGCCCCGCGGTCTCACCCGCATAAGTTTCGATCCCGTGGGAATATCGGGATAAAAACTATCCTACGTCCTTTCCCGGGACTCAAACTATCCCTATACCAAATTTCATCTAAATCGGTTCAGTGGTTTAGGCGTGAAAAGGTAACATACAGACAGACAGACAGAGTTACTTTCGAATTTATAATATTAGTATGGATTCACATCGGAATATTTAAAAAATTCAATTCTTCTCATAAGGAAGCCAGACAAGAAGTGAAAGACGGACAAACAAACAGACACACACATACACTTTCACATATTTTATAATATTAAGTATGGATGTTAGGAACCTATAACTGTGCTCATGGCGCTCTCGGGCCGGGGCCCCTCTGGCTGGGGGCCCGTGGCATTTGGCCCCAATGCCACACTATAGTTTCGCCACTGTATGTAAGGATCGTACCAGGAGGCGTTCTGAAGTTTCTGCTTACCCCCCATGCGAAGAAGGCGTGACTTATCTTGGTAGTCATAAAAATAAAATAACTAAGCAAATAATAATTGTCAGAAACTTGTAATTTTTTATAACTACATGATAATTATACATTTTCTCAGAACGCTAGTTACATTGTTTATAGTTTTCCTGGTTTAAAAACTTAGTAGGTACCTAATCATAGGTTACCGTGTTGTTTTGATGTCAAAATAAAAGAAACTATGTTTAACTCGGGAAAAGAGTTCGTGGAAGGCTTTAGGGGAGGCCATTGGCCCCCAGTGGGACATTATAGACTTAAAAAAAATTGTTTGTCTGTAAAGTCGGTTTACGGACGAGAATTTTACGTGATAACGTCATAACGTGCCTCTCTATCGCTTGTTCCGCGCTCTCGCTTGCACGCACGGCTCAGGCGGAACGTGACAACGTTTTCGTGCGTGCAGCCGGCGTTCATCGATTTATAAGACGTTATCAGGTCAAAAAATTTTAACCCCTTATGGGGCAGAAACGAAATTTGTAGTTGATTGAACCGACCACAACATAGTTGAGAGAGAGAGATGCTGATCCATATAATATTATAAATGTGAAAGTATGTCTGTCTCTCTGTTACCTCTTCACGCTTAAACTGCTCAACCGATTTAGATGAAATTTGGTATAGAGATAGTTTGAGTCCCGGGAAAGGACATAGGCTACTTTTTATCCCGATATTCCCACGGGATCGAAACTTATGCGGGTGAAACCGCAGGGCGCTGCTAGTGCTCTATAAGTGAACTTAAGTTTATATTCTTTTTAGTCATTGTGGTAGTAATTCTATTCTAGTCTTCACATAAAAATATATAATATTATAGTTAATGTATATAGAACATGTTTTCCTTTATCGTTTTGAGAGCAGTGGTGATGAAATTATTTACACAAACTAAAGCGCCTGGCTAAGTTCGAACCTACGACCTACAACTCGTAAAACGGGACCGCGAGGAAACTGCCATGTCCTAGAACCAAAAATTCGAAGACATGACTGTGATATCCACCAATCCGCACTGGGCCCGCGTGGTGGATTACGGCCCACTCCCTCTCACAGAGAGGAGGCTTGTGTCACAGCAGTGGGAACATTATAGGCAGATTATGCAAACTTTTTGTGAATTCTTGAAAAACTATACAAAATATTGTAAAACATTTTAAAAGAGTAACGGTGGAGTTTCTTGCCCATTCTTCGCCATACGAAACTACCTTTTGGGCAACTAGAATCAATTGTACATATTTTTTATGAGGGTGTTCATGATACTTACTATTTTATTTTTATGAAATATTTGAATAAGTCTAAGTTAGCTCAGAGATTTAGACGAAAACAAACATTACTTTAAATAAATTTTGTTGTATATCGATTTTATTCACTTAGCTCGGAGATTTAGACGAAAACAAACATTAATTAAAATAAATTTTCTTGTAAGTAAGTACATCGATTTTATTCAATTTCGAGCGGCCATTGTTGTTTACATCTTTGGCAAATTTAGCGCGGCCGGACTTTAGTAACTTTACATAGTTTTGAAGTGCGTTATGTCATCATTCATCACAATGACTCTTCAATGGAATCAAGTGCTGCGAAAAATCTATTACAAGTCACTGGTCTATTCTATGAATTCAAGTAGGTATTCCATAGTAATATTTTTTTTTTGTGTAAACTTGACAGACGTGATCGGTATCAATATCTCAACGCGACAAAACTAAATAAAACAGATTTTCTTTACTCATACTTCAAGTACAAGACTACCGGCGGTCGTTGCCCCCTAAGAAAAAAACATCAAATCTGTTTTGACATGATAACGTCTTATAAATCGATAAACGCCGGCTGCACGCACGAAAAAGCATGACTCATTGTCACGTTCCGCCTGAGCCGAGTGTACAAGCGAGAGCGCGGAACAAGCGATAGAGAGGCACCATCCCATTTTTTTTTATGACGTTATAACATAAACAGACTTTACAGACAACCAATGTGTTTTTTATTTCGATATCGATACCCATCAAGTCTGTAGAGTTTTGTTAGATAATTTAATTTGACCATATATTTATGCTCATGACTGTATATATATGTAATTAAGGTATATTGCAATACCTCTCCTTAATGACTAAGCTCAACCAGTTTTACAATAATAACGTTTTCCACGTGTTTTGCTATTGCTGACCACAAGATAACTTGAATATACAATGAGTCCTATTTTCTATGTAAATATGAATAGCGTATATGGCTAAAGTGGATTGCTACTTCTAAGACCGACCGCGGCAGATTTGTCAAAGATGTAATCAACAATGGCCGCTCGAAATTGAATAAAATCGATAAACAAGAGTATTTATTTGAAGTAATGTTTGTTTTCGGCTAGTTAGCTCGGAGATTTAGACGAAAACTAACGTTACTTAAAATAAATACTCTTGTTTATCGATTTTATTTAATTTCGAGCGGCCATCGTTGTTTACATCTTTGGCAAATCTGCCGCGGTCGGACTTTAGTATCACTGAATAATGAGTCAAACAATCTATAGTGAGGAAACCAGCAAGTCCTAGAAACAAAAAAATCGAAGACATGTGACATCTACCAACCCGCATTGGGCCCGCGTGGTGGATTACGACCCACTCCCTCTCACACAGAGGTGGCCTGTGTCCCAGCAGTAGACAAATTATAGACAGATTTAATCTTCCCCTACTCACGAAGCCCGTACAAATAAAATAAGTATCATCAATTAAACGTAATACTAAGGTATCACACAAGGAAATTTTCCAGTTGTCTTGTACGATTTCCACGCGGAAAGCATGAACGTCATAGAGAATAATATGCATGTCACTGTCATTAAAAACATGCTGACAGTTTGCAAATTGTCTAGAATTAAAAAAAAAAAACAAAAAAAAAACCGAGTGTGCTTATGACCACACGACTGAAGTGAAACTTCAAACGTATTTGGCTATGAGAGGAAGAGAGAAAGAAAATGTGCGCGCGCACTGCTTTCTCTTGCTTATATCCACCACTCAACTCCCGTTCGCCTCGCCCGATCACACTTTTCGTAACGCTTACGTCACGCGTTCGCCAGCTTACTCCTCAAGTCAAGCGTACGTAAAGAAGTTTCACTTCAAAAAGCTTTTTTTATTGTTAATGGATATTCAAGAAATGTTACGAAATTAAAAATTTTCTTACGTTTTTTGCAATCTGCAGGTCAGTGTCAGGTTGTATCTTGATCAAAATATAATTAGCGACTATAATAGAATACCTATATGTATTTACAGTATTATACCTAGTCATTAGAATATCTTTAAGTTTGATTTGGTTTTTTTATGGCTGGATTTGTTAACATAGAAAGATGTAGGTAACCGCGAAAAAATGCGAAGTTGGTTTGAACTGTCAAAATATCAGTGTTGACAACATGTTACGCGGGGAATAATAATTACCATACAAAATTGGGGCCTAGTGCGTTGAAAATTGAATACGCGAAAAAAAAATCGCCGCGGGAAAAACGCGTGCGTACCTACCTATTGTGCTCATCCGGTAAAAGTTGGGGAATCACCGGCTGTTTCGCAGAAATGACGCATGGGAAGTAGGCATAGGTACTTTGACCAATCAAATTGATTAATTATAACGATTCTAACGAAGAATAGATGCTTGGTATTTTTGGGTATCATTTCAAAGTAATAAATTGTTTCCGACTGACGTAGACAAAACGACGACGACGAAACTATGAAACAGTCATATTTTAATGATCATCATTTGTCTAAAATATCAGTGACATTACGGGTCAAATTGAAATGATTAGCAATTGGCAATGACACTATTATGTCATCGGTATTAGGAAGAATAGAGCTAAAGGTCGTTTGCATTTTTTTTTTTAATATAATGATAAGTATACAATTTCAAAATAAAGTTACTGTTTCCGCCTGATTCTATAAACTATCTCAATTTTTTTAAAGACAAAAAAAATAGCGTACCGTCAAACGGAGCGAATAGGGATGCAGGGGTGAATAGGGACAAAACTTTAAAAGGGATTTTAACATTAAAATAATACAGTTTGTGGCTAAAAAGGATTAATGTGTTTACTGTAATTTAATTAACGATTACGTGCCCTTATTGACAACAAACTATATTATTTCAACGTTAAAATCCATTTTAAAGTTTCGTCCCGATTCACCCCTGCATCCCTATTCACCCCGTTTGACTGTATTTTCTTATGACCACACGATATAAGTAAAAACTTACGACTGAAGCCGAGTATAAGCGATTCAGCGTCACCGACCGACTAGAGCCGAGAATACGCAAAGTGCACCTAAAGAAGTTTTCACTTAACTAAAGAAAAGACGCTAGAATCTATTATTATCACTAATAGCCACGTTCTCGCAACTTAACCAAAAATTAGGAAGTTTTAAAAGTCAACGATATTAAATTCTGCCAGCGACTTGCAGTGACAAAGAGAGTGCATCACACCGGTTTAAATTCCGCTCATACCACGCAGAGGTCGGGGTTCGTTTCCACGGGATTATTTATTCAACATCCGATAAAATTCTGCACTGCCTTTGCCCAACTATATGTTGGGGTCGGCGTCCTGTCTATCCGGATGCAGCACAAAAACATATTATTATTCAACATGTGTTAAAATAACAATAAATTACACAAGAATAATACAGACAAAAATAATGTGACATATTATTATTCAACATGTGTTGAAAAACAATAAATAACAAAAGAATAATACAGACAAAAATAATGTGATAATAACAATGGAATAGAATAAAATAATCGTCGTTTGTAATAAATAACTTGAATTAAAACAGTCAATTCCTTATATCAAGGAATAGATCACTTTGTTTCATGTTAGTTATTTAGCCACTTATATTTCATCTTTTAAGACATTATTATTGTTTATGGGTTGATTTTTTAATCATCTGATAACTTTATTCGAGGAATAAATTTGAAATTTTGACAGTTATTTCATACAAAAACTGTCAAACGTCCATTTTATTCCTCAATTAAAAGTTATCTGGCGATGGAAAAATCAGTCCAAACCTGAAATCACGAAAAAAAATCAGCTGTACCACAGAATAATGCTGTACCCTACATTTATGTTCATCTAACTCGTCAAAACGTAGGGAACAGCTGATTTTTTTTCGCGATTTCAGGTTTGGTCCCATAGTAAAAGTTGTTCATAATGATGAGTACAATGACCTCTTAAGAGGTTGTTAGCGTTTTTCCAATTACCCTATATAATAGTCTGAAGTGTCTTCAGAGAACGTTCTGAAGCCGACGGATGAGAACATCATTTAATTTTTATCGTACCGTATACCGTATAACAATGTAAACAGTACTGATAAAACCACACAACAGCAATTACCTGATGACGCTCGATATCTCGCGACAGAATCTCGCTAACCGTGTCAATAATGGTAGGCTCCTACTGGTCTTACGTCACTATTGTTGACAATGTTGGAAATGGATGATTGATAGAACTATACCTTTGTACGGTCATGGATTTATTATATTATCATCATCTGCCTAGTCTTTTTCCCAACTAGTATGTTGGGGTCGGCTTCCAGTCTAACCGGATGCAGCTGAATATCAGTATTTTACATGGAGCGACTGCCTATCAGACCTCCACAACCCAGTTATTGGGTAATACGATACCCCTTGGTAAGACTGGTTGTCAGATTTTCGGACTTTTGACGACCCGTAACGACTGTCAAAGATCCACGAATGACAGCCGGGACCAACGGCTTAACGTGCTTTCCGAGGCACGGAAGGATCTTGGTATGTAAAGATGGTCACCCATCCACGGACCAACCGCGGCAAGCGTAGCTTAACCTGATCGATCGACCCGTCTGGCTGATATTACTCGTATTAGGACTTATTATATTAATGCCTTAATATTAATAAGTCCACGTATACGGTCAGGTATGTTCATTGACCATGTCAATTTGCCATGTTACAGGCATCCGTTGCCAGTTATGAAAGATAAGAGAAACACGAAGTCTCGGTCCGGAACACAGATATACAGTGTGTCCGGACATGGACTAGCGATATTCTAAATACTTAAATATAAGCTATTTTAAAGTACAATTACACTATAGGCTTGGGTCCAATACACTTCCCCGCTATGTGGCAGCCATTTTGTTTTTTTTGTTGAAATATGCTCTGTGCGAGTACAAAAAAAAACATATATCTCAAAGTTTTAGTCATACTGAGATAAAAATAGGCTTATTCGAAAGGCAATAATATTGTCTACCGTCTGCATTACAAAGCAATGCGTTCACAATTCCATAACTTTTGAAAAAAAATGTGAAAGTCGAAAAAAAAAACAAAAAATTATGCAATTCAACCAATAATTGTTAATTACTGGGAAGTGTATTGGACCCAAGCCTATAGTGTAATTGTACTTTAAAATAGCTTATATTTAAGTATTTAGAATATCGCTAGTCCATGTCCGGACACACTGTAGATACACCTAGATAACGCAAGAGCAACTACTTCGCGAGCCCAGCTTACGTACAAAAATCGTAAGCTCGTTTTTTTCGAAAACTAATTAAATATTTGCATATTTTGTTCTAAAGTATTTTACTGATTAATGTAAACGGCATATTTCGTGAGCTTATGGGGTAATTCTGACGTAGGGTAGTCAAGTAATGTTTTGATGTTATTAACGCAAAACTGGTTTGACCATCCACAGGGTCAAATCAAATTATCTAGCGAAACTTTGTAGACGTGATGGGTAATAAAGAAAGAAAGAAAGAAAGAAAGAAAGAAAATACGTTTGCGATGGTATATTAATCTAAAACACTTTAAAATAAAATAATAAAATGATCACATGTTTTTTTTATGGGAGTCGACGACCGCTCGTAATTTTGTTAAGTACTTGAAGTTTGAGTAGAGAAAATCTTTTCTTAATTTCCTTACATTTTGACAAGTTTTTTTTTTACATCTGTTTATGGCCGAGATGAGACTGTGACTAGATTTTGAACTACGAAAACATTACTTCATTATTTTTTATCTACTTTTTAAATTACGAGAATTGGCCTTCAGATCTTATGAACAATGCTATAATAAGAAACCAGTTTTTCAAAAACGGGTGTGTAAATGTTTTGTTCCTTTTTCCGTTAAAACTTAGGAACCGATTTTAATGATATTTACTATAGCAGGTAGCTTGATACTTAAACAACACAATCGACATTAATTTAAACCATTGACGTATGTCACTAATAAAAAACTAATATGAGAATAACAAAAATAAAAGGGTTCCGTATCAACGTGTAATATAAATTATCAATAGGTATATTCTAAAAACGCTGAAAACACACATTTCTTAAGAGGGTGAATGGGGGGAGGGTGAAATTTCACGCGGACGAAGTCGCGGGCAGAAGCTAGTTTCTATATAAATCAAATTTTGATTTACCAACGGTACAAAAGATACACCCTTGTGTCAGATAGACCGGTGACGACGACGACGATAGCGGAACCAGTAATAGGTTCCCGTTGGGTACGGAACTGAACCCTAAAAACCACAAAGTCGCATACCTACTTAACTAAAACGAAATAAAAAATCAATTTAAAAAACATTAAATGGCGACCAAATTGTATTAAATTAAAGACATTTGAATATTTATTTACGTGTTTTTGTACACCATTGCTCAGATGTCCGGTCTGCGTGCGCGCTTAAAATAAATATAAAACTGTACCTGCCGGTTCTTTTTAGAAACTTGAATTTGAAAATAATAAAAATGGTATGGGTCTTCCTGCTATGCCTGCTGGATATACCTGCTTTCAACTTTTATTTAATTTAAAATGGGCTTGTTTTTAGCTTTCCAGTTTTTTTTTAACTTACGTTTTTTATCGCAGTTAGGTTTTTTTTTTAATAAGTATAATAAGTATTTTCAGCATTTTAGTTTACAAATGTGAAAGATTTGGCAGACGATTCAGTTCTTGGTACGTTTTTTTTACGGTTTGTCACTTCAAATTATTTTTAACCATATAAGTTGTATATATTTTTGTAATAACCTTTTAAAATCCTCTATTTTGATTCCCCAATCGATAGGTCTTGCGAAAAAAAAAATTATGAAGACATAATATGGTGCCAAAAATCGTTTTTTTTTTTCAATTTTGATATGTACTCAGTGTCACTCACAATTAAGACGAATCTAAAGGCACCTCTCAAGCTGAAATTGGTCAAGCCGTTTAGGCTACAGAGCGTGCCAAAGAAATATACATACATACACTCGAAAAACATAACCCACCATCTGGCGCAGTCGGGTAAAAAGAAAAAAGGATGGCGACTGTGTGTATGTTATGTTAACTTATGTTTTAATTAAACGTCGCCAATAATAATAATAAAAATATCGTTAGTTTCACATATTTTATTTGAATGAAAACCTAAAAAACCCATGTTTAAATCGGATTTCTTTAAGCTTTCACATAACTTTAATTATATTTATATTATAAAAACAAATGTATTCTAAAAGAAAGTAGGTATTTCCCGAACAGTTTAGTAAACGCGTTACTCACTAACAGTAGGAATGACTTTCATTTTGACAGTTCAACAACATCCATTGCGTTATTTACGTTGTTGAGCAGACATATTTTTCGAACATTTTTAAGCAATGGATTAGCAATATCTTTCAAAATTACGCAGGGTGTTCCAAAAGTTCAATACCTACTTGACCAAAATGTATGAAACAGCTGATTTTTTTTCGTGATTTCAGAGTTGGTCCCATAGTGAAAATTGTTCATATTCATGGGTAGAACACCCTGTAAAAATTTGGATGGTGATAAAAAAAATAAGCCTATATGTATAAATAAGCACCGTATAAGTACTTATTGTTTTATTATTCACTAGTTTGACTTAAAACGTATAAAATAATCATCTAATGAATTAGTATTAATTATTATGTGTATTAGTACAATGATAATATATTATTATTATGTACTCCGATTGTTTCCTTATGCCTTTATAAGAACAAAGATATATGTCATATTACTGGGCGACAGGCAAATGCTGTCCTCCCATACCTATTAAACTGAAATTATAAAAAAATACTAACAGCGCCCCGCGGTTTCACCCGCATAAGCGTCGAATCCGTGGGAATATCAGGATAAAAAGTATCCTATGTGTTATTCTGATGTATAAGCTATATTACTGTAAAGTTTCATCAAGATCCGTTCAGTAGTTTTTGCGTGAAAGAGGGAAAAACATCCATCCATCCATTCACACAAACTTTCGCGTTTTTAATATTAAGAGGATTGGAAAAGCTAATTATTTTTAAAAGAGTAAACGTGAAATTTCATAAATTATTTATCTATTACAAATATTAATATTTGTAATATTGTTTGTAAAATATATACTCGTATTACAAATATTAATATTTGTAATAGATAAATGCTTGATTAATGTAAGAAATATTTTGATTTATTTGTTATGTCTACTTAATAAATATTTACACACTTGTCGAGTTTAAAGAACTATTTTTATATGTATCACCTCATGTATTACACATATTTAAGCAAATAAATGATTTGATTTGTAGTTTCTTGCCGGCTCTTCTCCAAAGGAAACGACCAACTGGAACCGTGCACATAGACACCATTTGAAATAACATTAGAAATTTAAACAAACCTTTTTACCGTCCATTCAAGCGATTTTGACTTCAATTCCGTAGATATAAGGATGACATTAAAAGCAAAAACGAGGTTACAATACCAACTGTTCACTGCATCTGCTATTTTTCATGCCACCATCACAATAGAAGTCAAAATCGGTTGCAAGGACGGCAAAAAAGGTTTATTTGAACATCCTAATCTTATTTGAAATGGAGGACGTTTCATAAGTACCCTAATGTGGAGTGATTCGTCAACTCGCCCTAGATGCCTACGGCACAAAATAAAATTTGTTTTGATTTTCTTCAAGTCGTCCCAAATGGGCCGTAGGCATGTAGGACGAATTGACGAACCACTCCTTGTGCCTTGGAAAGCACGCTAAGCCGTTAGTCTCGGCTGTCCTTCGTAGACCTTTGACAGTCGTTACGGGTAGTCAAAAAGACGAAACTCTGACAACGAGTCTTAATACCAAAGTATATCGTTATACCAGTTACTGAGTTGTGGAGGTCAAATAGGCAGTCGCTCCTTGTAAATTATGGGTATTCCGCTGCATCCGATTAGACTTGAAATCGAACCCAAAATAGTTGGGAAAACGCTAGGCAGATTATAATAAGCATTGGCTTTAAAAATCAGGCAAGACTTGGTAAAATGTTTGGGCCATTGTTAAAAAGGCATTTTGGGCATTACTGCCCAAATTGCCGAAAATGCCCGGGCAAGAATCCAATTCCTAGTCATGCCTGATTTTCATAGTTATGTCTGCTAGTAATAATGTATTTTTTGAACCATTGTTAAAAAGGCATTTCGGGCATAACTGCCCAATTGCCGAAAATGCCCGGGCAAGAATCCAATTCCCAATCCTGCCTGATTTTCATAGTTATGTCGCATTTCTCCTATCACTTAACCTGTGTAGAGTGTTAACATATTTCCACGTAGAATGCGCGCGTCGCAGCACATGTGGTTTAATATGCATCTCTTCAGATCTTTACAAGAATGCACGTTTGATTTAATTCCTAGAACGTCGATAAAGATATTGGAATCCTATAAAATACTGATGTTTTGTTGCTTAAGCTTATTTGAGTGGCTTGTGGCTAAGAAATAACAGCCGCACGGGTCGATAGATCAGGTTAAGCTACGCTTGCCGCGGTTGGTCCGTGGATGGGTGACCATCTTTACATACCAACACCCTCCGTGCCACGAAAAGCACGTTAATTTACCTTTTACAGTCGTTACGGGTCGTCAGAAGCCCGAAAGTCTGACAACCAGTCTTACCAAGGGATATCGTATTACCCAGTAACTGGGTTGTGGAGGTCAGATAGGCAGTCGCTTCATGTAAAATACTGGTATTAAGTTGCATCTGGTTTGACTGGAAGCCGACCCCAACAGTTGGGAAAAGTAAGTACCTACATATATCTAACGCATGTATGTTACAGGTCTCTTACCAACAACCCAAGGGCCTGATCTGTTTGCGACCTTTAGTAAACATTATGTTTTGTTACATACAATGATACAACCCAAAGACAAGTCATTGATCTGTTTGCGATCTCTATTAAACATAACAATATGTTTGGGTTCTGATAATATTATGTTTTCATTCACCAGCCCGACCCTTTTAGGCATCGCACAGGTATTTTTATTGTTTTCATTATTTTTTTTTAACCCTTCGTGGATCTACGTCAGACACAAGGGGTGTTCCATAGTTTTTGTAATTACGGCATTCAACCAGAGGGGCAATTCGCGTGATTTTACGGACGTTCACAGTCTGATCTCAGTCCAGTGGCGGATTTACCAAATAGGCTGAGTAGGGCTATCATTTTTTTTAAATGTCATACTGAAATTAAAAAGAATAATATTTATATACCTACCATTTTTTTTTTGGAAAGAATAAACAAAGTGAATGCTCAAATTCAGGCTTCTACCGTAGATTTTATCATAGTTGCCGATCTTTACAAATCTCTTTGCAAGTTTTTCGTAGCTGATGAACGAGAACATTATAAGAATTTTAAAGAAAAGGCGAAGCAGTACAAAAGACATGGGACATTATTGTAGAGGTCGGTAGGGGCGGCAAAATTTGAATAGCCTACTGGCGGCAAATGTGTAAGTCCGCCACTGTCTCAGTCTCAATCTGTCAAAAATACCTCTAATTTCCCTACATTTTTGACGAGTTTTTGACATTGGTTGTCGGCGAGGTGAGATTGCGACTAGAATTTGAAAGTTTTTACTGTTTTTGCTGTCTGTGCGTGTCTTAAATAAAATATTTGTCTTTCTTCCTTTCACTATGATCGATGAAAAAGTACCAATTTTTTTAAAGTATTATTATTTATCTCAGCGATTGATCGGTTATTACTAACGACTAACTGTAACTAAAAGTATACCATCTATTTTAAAGGTTCGCGCACATTATGTTAGGCCGCAAATGGGCGGGGCCGGCCGCATCGCACGCAACCAATCTTCTTCTTAGCGTGTCGATAGCAATCTAAATGTACTCGGCCCAGAATTCGGCCACTTGTTTGGCACCATCACTAGCGTCCATCAGCTCCTGTAACGTGCAGCTGACAGGACACGCAGGGCACGATTTTAAGTGTCACATCGTTTGTGGAACAGCACCACATTTACACTCCAAGGCGGAGTCGACTATAAATCTCCACCTGAACAGGTTTTCTTTGCTACGCAACCAATATCTAATATAAATACGCAATAAAAAGTGTGCGATAGTTCATATGAAATACATGCGAGCAGTTTGAGCGGATTTTTGCGCTGCGACTCGACCCGCTGCGGCCCAACATAATGTGCGTGAACCTTGACTTTGTATCGCCGCGCGGAAAAACCCATAACCTACTAAGTACGCCCACAATTTTTGTATATTTTTTGCTCAGCTATAAATAGCTTAATTATTTGTTATTCGAGAGTAATCTTTTATCTTAGCTAAACATTATAATAATAATATGAAAATGTTGACTCAGCAATCATTGTGCCGATAGTCGTTACAGCCAATGGATTGATAGCCAAGAGCCTCGACCAACACCTGAGGAGGCCCTCGTTGGGCAGCTGGATCAAGGGCTTGATTCAGAAAGCAGTACTTCTGGACACGGCTCGCATTGTCAGGAGGTTCCTCTCTCTGGAGCCCTGAGCGCCGGTAGCTTGGACCCTGTTTCCGATACCGGTGGGCTACTATTTTTTATATTTTTATATTTCTTTTAATTCTAATGTTTAAAAATATAATTTATGCGTAAATAGATAAATAAACGAAATATGAAAAAATAAATGACAAATGTCACTCAATGGTCGCCTAAGTACGTTGAAACATCAAGAAACCGCGATCATAAAAAACAATAGCTCACTTTTAAACAGTTTTCTTTATTAAAAACAAATCATTTTTTTATTTTTTTGCACAACTATAAATAGCTTTATAATCTGTAGTTGAAGAGTATTTTTTATTCAAGTATACTGTAGGGTAATCGCACGTAAACATGATTATAATAATATGAAAAAAAAAACAAACATTTTATTCAATGGTCGCATAACTACCTCAAAACAACAACAAACATCGATCATCATCAGAAATAGCTCACAAAAAAAACATGAGATTTCTTACCAAAAAGACCTACTATTTTAGTATTTTTTTGTAAATCTATTAATAACTTTATAACATGTTGTTCAAGAGTATTTTTTTATTTTAACATACCTACCTAAAAAAAACCGGTAACAGTAAAAAAAACCGGTCAAGTGCCACTCGGACTCGCGCACCGAGGGTTCTGTACGTTGGTACGTAACTACAAATTTAAGGTTTTCAGATTTTTTACTTTACTTGTGCAGTGTGCTACATGACAATGCTTCTTGCCAAATTTCATGATTCTAGGTCAACGGGAAGTACTCTGTATATTTTGATTCCCTTGAGAGTGTCGAAATATACGTTTTTTGTGGCATAAACAGCCGTATCTTTTTTTTTTACGTTAACTTAGAAATTTGATTTTTTTCACAGCTTCTAGGGACTGTAGACTTGAGTATATAGTTTTAATTTCAACTCGATACCTCTACGCGTTCCTGAGAAAAAGGGTCTTGACAGACGGACAACGAAGTGATCTTATAAGGGTTCCGTTTTTCCTTTTGAGGCACGGAACCCTAAAAATGACAAATGTTACGAACTGGCCGCCTTAAAACTTCTAGAAACGACGATCATCAAAAATAGCTTAAAAAAACATTGAGATTTCTTTATTACCTAAGTTTAGGTAACTTAAATATGAATATACCACACATAAAAAAAAAATCGAAGACATGTGACATCTGCCAACCCGCACTGGGCCCGCGTGGTGGATTACGGCCCTCTCTCACCGAGAGGAGGCCTGTGTCCCAGCAGTGGGAACATTATAGGCTGATTATGATGATATACCCTAAGGTAGACTGGTAGAAAATGCCCAAGGCATTAAGTCCGCCTTTGTACAGTTTTTACTTGTGCATAAAGTTTTAATAAATATACGTAAATCATCATCTGCCTAGCCTTTTTCCAACTATGTTGGGGTCGGCTTCCAGTCTAACCGGATGCAGCTGAGTACCAGTATTATACATGGAGCCACTGGCTATCTGACCTCCACAACCCAGTTACTGGGTAATACGATACCCCTTGGTAAGACTGGTTGTCAGACTTTCAGGCTTCTGACGACCCGTAACGACTGTCAAAGATCCACGAATGACAGCCGGGACCAACGGCTTAACTTGCTTTCCGAGGCACGGAGGGGTCTTGGTATGTAAAGATGGTCACCCATCCACGGACCAACCGCGGCAAGCGTAGCTTAACCTGATTCGTCAACCCGTTGCGGCTGTAAATACTTAGCTACAAGCCTCTCTGATGATACACAATCTTTCGGAATAAATTGTTTGAATAATAGTGAAAACCGCATCAAAATTCTTTGCATAGTTTAGAAGAACAGTGACTTTAAATACAGAACCTCCTTTTTTGAAGTCGGTTAAAAAGTGACTTTAATTTATAGCAATACTAGCAGGACCCCGAGGTTTAACCCGCATATATTTCGATCCCTTAGGAATATCTGGATAAAAAGTATCCTATGTGTTAATCCAGCTTAGCTATTCACAACTATTCGACAGGCTATCGTATCGAAAATTACACATTTCGATAACCTGATTTATTTGCCTCGTCTCCGACAGCAAACAGCTATCGGAAGAATAGCGGGCGTCTATTTGATTTAAACTGACAACATTTTCGGGTTTTGGACTTGTGAACAGCATTTAGAGGACTCCTACGATAACATTGATTGATGTTCGATACGGTACGGAAGCGTATCGAGTGGTTGTGAATAGATGCTCTGGTTTATAAACTATCCGTATGCCCAATTTCATTCAAATTCGGTTAGTAGTTTTTGCGTGAAAGAATAACAAACTTCCATCCATACATCCTCAGAAACTTTCGCGCTTATAATATTATTAGAATGTATTTATTTTCGAATGTCACACAACAGTCATACAATCATAAATATGTTTTTAGAAATCTCGCAAAAAAATCGTAACTCATAAATTAAACTCAAAAAAAGAAGTATAAATTGTAAAATGGTTTATTAATTCTGGCAATTAGCACAAAAAAACGAATATTTTATTATCTAAACAAAACTGGGTAGGTAATTATAATTTTGTACAAAGGATTTTTTTTCTAACTAATTTGGATTTTCTTTTTCTTTTTTTTTCGACGATGAGTGTTAAAACCCTACGAACAACTTCGTTTTTTATCCCGCATTAAAAAAAAAATATTTTTGGCGTATGTAAAAAATCTGTAATTTATATTTAAGGGAAAAAATTGGCTCCTGTAATATCAACAAGTAACCCCTCCAGAAAATACATTAATATCCACAGACTTGATAGGTACAGTCAACAGCAAAAGTAGATGATGAAAATCAGAAATTCAATACTAATGAACGGAGTTCGCGTCAGGACTGGCAACTGTATTAGTAGTACATGTTTGGTATAATTTACAATCATACTTTTGAATCACTTCGACGCCACACAGTTCTGACGATAACTCCGTTCATTACCTAGTATTGAATTTCTGATTTTCATCATCTACTTTTGCTGTTGACTGTACAGTCACCAAAAGAGATAAATGACCAGGGTCGTCGGATATAGTTGAAGTTTAGTAAGAAACCGATGGAGTTTTTCGAATAAAATTTAATTTGATATTTCAACTGTTTGTTTTCTATTAACTAAATTAAATTTTATTCGAAAACATCCATCGGTTTCTTACTAAACTTCAACAATATCCGACGACCTGGTTACTTATTTCGTTTGGTGACCGTACATAGCTAGCGTCAATAAATAAAAATTGAAGGGGTACGTGGACAAAGGTGTTAACTAACATAAAATTCAAATTGAGATATGGTCGTTAGAAAATTTTAAATCTTAAAATCAAGGTAGTTTTATATTTTAAATGTTTTATCTAAATCTGAAGTGTCAATCCTTTTTAAAATATCATTACTTATTAGATTATATAATAGAAATAAAGTATTTTTAATATATTTAACTCGGTTTTTTCAGTTTTGTCAGATAACACCTTTGTCCACTTACCTCTTCAATTCACATTATTACCTAATTAAGATACAAGTACAAAAACACTTACTTTTCGGTTGCCTCCCGATCTGCCCCTGCTTTCTTCTTTCAAACAAACGGTTAATAATCGCATTCTTCCTATTATTGAAGTCCACATCGTCGTTAAACTTATGGTTCAATACCTCACACTCAGCAAAATTCGCCTCAAAATTATCAATTTCCGACCTCCTCTGACGATTGTTCGGCAAATCTTTCAATTCACTCGTGTTCACAGAGGAATACCTCTTGCCCGCCACATTGTTCCATATTTGCACTAGTTCCTTCATTTTTCAAACAAAAACCCGTCTTAACACAACAAGTATATCAAACAACCGAGGTTTCTGGTATCTAATTGACTTATAATTTGTATTTAATAGCACTATAGTTTAATTCCGTAAATAATAGTACGTATATTTGAAACGTCAGATGGTTCTCAATGTCGATCGTTCAATAACAAGTTCAGTTTTAAAAACTGATATTTAAATCAATCACAGAATACGTTAAAAAATATATATATTATAACATCAGTCACATCTCTAGGTCTCTTGATCACACACTATTTCGAAAATTCGAATGCGGTTCGGTTTTCGTATTTCGAAATCGCGCGCGCTAGGAAATAAAGGTATGGCATGCACGATGCACCGTGGGCTGAAGTAAACTTGTATCTAACAAGATCAACGGTAGAACTCACGCTTATATAAATTTCGCAAGCCCGCTGCTGCGGAGCGGTGACGTATGTAAACCAGTTTTTTTTTAATATACCTACATATTATATACCCTTTTGTCTTAATATGCTTCTGGTGCAAATCAAGTGAATAGGAGGTCATAGGCCATGTATTCATTGCATTGACCGTGGAAAAAAAACATTATTATTGCATTAGGCAATAATATGTACGGTTATGTAGCAGTTTTTGCAAAACAAAGGAAAATAAATAAGTTATCTTTAAAAACTAATGTTGACATTTGAATCTTGCAATATTTTAATGTGTTTGGTATACAAATAAACACTGGTTTTTTTTTTTAACATAACTAGTGAAATTACGCCTTTGCGCAGCAGTGGGACAGTACAGGCTAACGTAAGAAAAAGTAGTAAAATTTACACACAATAGTTTCCTTCTTATATTTGTTAAAAAATAAATAAATAAGGATGAGAAAACTGATTTTAAAACGAAATATAGATTAACAAAGTCAAAGTCAAATAATTTATTTTGAGTAGGCACATAAAAGGCACTTCTGAACGTCAAAACGCAATAAAAAAAGTTAATTCAGTAGGTACCTTTAACTTTTATAATACATACGAGTACACGTTTCCCTATATTTTTAAGGAAAAACGTGAAAAAATATATCATGTAGGTAACTGAAAAAAAGTGAAAGTCACAAGTAATGCTATCCAAAAAAAAAAATTTTTTTTTACAATATAAGTGTGGAATCCATTTAAAAAACAATATTTAAATACACTGGGTATGTATATGAATATTTTTAAAATAGGTCCTTAATTTTTTTCGCAAAAAAAAGTTTTTTTTTTAATGGTTTCCGCCTTTTTTTTTTTTTCAAATACCCATCATTTCCCAAAAATAAAACGATCGCTTTACAAATGTCAATGTCACGCATTCTTGACACTACACTATTTCCTATACATACGTAACAGCGGTTAGTACCGCGACCGTAATGACTCATTGATGACTAATGTCTGATTTTACCAGTCAGATATATTTTATTCGAGGAATAAAATTGACGTCTGATAGTTCTAGTATGGAAAAACTGTCAAAAATTCAAAATTTATTGACATGTCTTCACGCCTTGTGTTGCCCTGGCACTCAGGAACATGGATATGGGTGTCCAATAATTGTAGATTCCATAAATCAATTAAAATGGTTTTATTTCTTATTCGCACACCATGGTTACGGTTCCCTATCCATTTGCATAAAATTTTAAGACCTAATATAACTTGGCACACTTTTGTTTCTCCTAATTATATTTTCTCATAACATTATTTACGCATAACAGCTTACGCATAATTTTTTTTAAGCATAATTTCTCTAATCATAATAATGATTAAGCATAACATTCTAAAGCATACATTTATCTCTAACGACGTCAGGTCGACGGAGCCCCGCTGCGCGGGGCTCCTATTTCTGTCTGCGGGCTTTAAAGGAACCTAACCAAACCGAACCTCGGGTTGCCCCTGAAGTCGTTTAGTATTATGCGAATTAAATTTATGCCAAAACACATTAGCCTTCAAGATAATTATGCCAACATAAACTGTATGCCAAAAAAAAATGGCAAAGTATTATTATGACAAAACAAATTATGCCAAAATAGTTATGCCAAAGTATATTAGGAAAAAGAACATTATGCGAAAAGAAGGGATCCCCATGGTTACATACAGTAAGTATCGAGCGGAAGGGCGGAAGAAGAGAGTGTTGCCACTCGTATAAAAATACTATTAAAAATGTTACCTTACAATACATATCATTTATTCTTGCAGGATAAAACTTTCTAGGTGTAAAAGTTTGGTGGAATGCGCCCTAAGTGTATTAATTTAAAGGTATTTAATAATGTGCCCACTTATTGGATACGTTCGGTGATGGCTTCATAATCGTGTTATAAATTGGTTTAAAAATATTTATTCCCGTTCGTCGGGGACGAAGTCGGTGGGACGAACGGGAATACACGTAAACAAATAAGCGACATATTTTTTTTATTTTTTATTATTAAAATCTAAATTTACTATATTACATAAGACAACCTTAACCAATTAATGAACAGCCCCCAAGAAACGTGTTTTTTTCGTTTCCTTTCTTTCTGTCCCAGCCGTCTTCCGTCCCACATTTTCAATCGCGAATGCTGATTATTGGATACTGGGTTCAATGTCCGGGTATTGGATTTTTCCATTACGAAATTCTGAGCCTGGGACGGAGTCAGTCCCTTATAAGGGCACTACATGACCTAAAGCGCGGTCACTGTCAGACTGCATAGAAAAGAAAGAGAAGCGCGATGACACAACGCTGGTAATTTAGTGCAAAATATGAAGCAATTATCTATTTCTATTTACAAAAATCTATTGTTTGGACTTAAAAAAAAATACTAGTGCTTTAGTATGTTATTTGTAGAATAATCTGACAAAGAATTAGAATGATTGTTTGTATATTAGTATGGTTTTTATTGTGAAAAGAAAGTTTATACCTAGAGTTATTTTCATGATTCAAACTCAAACTCAAAGCATTTATTTCAATTAAACCAATTACAGGCACTTTTGAATTATCAAGGGGTCGGTCAGTCAGAAAGATGAAGCTAGTTGCCCATTCCAAAGAGTAGGTACCTATGGAGAAGAACGGGCAAGAAACTCCATGGACACTCTTTTAAATCAAAATAATATGGTTACAAAGTCTTGGTTACATCATTCATGTTAAAAATTATACATGTGAGAACGATGCAGAACGTTAAAAGCGTCCATAATGAGAAGATGAGAAAAAAAAAAACAATTCAAATATTAGATAAATTAAAATAAGCCATGGCAGCAAAGAGATGGCCAGTCCCTACTGACGGCGCCCGTTCACGAACATGACGATTATTTTCTATCGTATCAAATTAGTTGTACGTATTGTTTTTAACACACTATCTAACTAGCGGTTGAAGAATATCACATATTTTTCTGATTTACTGTTTACTGTAGTAGATCTATTTATTTATTTATATTTATATATACTTTATTGTACACCACAAAAATACATAACATGAAATAACACATTAAACACTACAAAATATACAATGGGCGGCCTACTCACTACTAGATCATAATACTTTTAGGCATTATAAAACTTTTAAATCTTATATTTTGAATTATTTCTTCATTTCTGTGTTTTTTTTACATTGCTCTCACATATAAAAGCAACAAGAATAATGTACCCAGGATTTTGTAATATCTTGATTTAAAAGAGTGTCCATAGAGTTTCTTGCCCGTTCTTCTCCATAGAGATCTACGTTTTGGTATGGGCAACTAGCTTCAAGTTTCTGACTGACTGACCGACTATTTAATTTTGACAATTCAAATGTGCCTGTACATGGTTTAATTGAAATAAATGCTTTGAGTTTGAGTTTGCATATTTTTGCGTTTAGGTCTTGAAGTCCCCTTAAGATCCTCTGTCTCACATTTTCAAGCGCGAATGCGGATTATGGGATTCTGGGTTCAATGTCCGGTCATTGGATTTTTTCATCACGAAATTCTGAGCCTGGGACGGAATTAGTCCTTTTTAACTCATTCAATCAGGTAAAAAGACAGGTCTTACAATTAGTATTTTTATTTATTTATTTAATACTTCAAGCACATACACGTACAAAGGCGAACTTAATGCCATAGGCATTTTCTACCAGTCAACCTTTGGGTGACGCAGAAACAAACAGTGGTAGGTGCAATCATAAAAATTGAGGAATAATTTGGGGTTAGAATTAAAATGGGGTGTACAATATTTATTTGTATGTCAATATTATTGGCTATGCAAAAAATAATAATACAAATTCCCTCTTCATTTTTGGTGGTTGTTATCCATTGCATTGGTTGCTTAGACAACCTCATTTTACATTAATTATTACGGTCATACAATTAGGGGCCCGTGGCTAAAGAATAACAGCCGCACAGGTCGATCGATCAGGTTAAGCTACGCTTGCCGCGGTTGATCTGTGGATGGGTGATCATCTTTACATACCGAGACCTCTCCGTGCCTCGAAAAGCACGTTAAGCCGTTGGCCCCGGCTGCCATTCGTGGATCTTTGACAGTCGTTACGGGTAGTTAGAAGCCCAAGTCAGAAAAGTAGTTAAATATGTGTTCTTCATTAAGTATTTTAAGGCTTGGTTTAACCAAGGCCGGTGTAGCTCCGGTTTCTATACGTCATTTACAAAACCGGAGAATATTATGTTCCGGCTCGTGCCCTTGGCCCAAATTCCTTATTGTTCCCGCGACTTGGCAAAATTCAATAAAAGAAAAAGTATTTATTGGGACTCGCAAAGAAAGAACAAACTAAATAAGATACTTAACACAAACAGAAAAATTTTAAAAACAAAAAAAAATACTTAGGTACTAGGTACAATAAAAAATTAGAGCAGTGGTGGCCCAGTGGTAACAGACACGACATATGAGTTGTAGCTCGTAGGTTCGAACCCAGACAGGCGCTTTACTTTGTGTAAATTATTTCATCACCACTGCTCTCAAAACGGTGAAGGAAAACATCGTGAGGAAACCGGCATGTCCTAGAACCAAAACTTCGAAGTCATGTGACATCTACCAACCCGCACTGGGCCAGCGTGGTAGATTACGGTCCCTCACAGGGAGGAGGACAAGGGTTCGATGTAAGGTTATCAATATTAAGAAACAGCCAAAAAAAAAAATGTAGTAAAACATAACGTCGCATTATCAAAGCATCGATGTATGGACATCGATGTAACAATTTTCGCAGAATAGTATTTCGGGACTCGTATAAGGAACCCGTCCTAGCAGTGGGCACATTATAGGCTGATTATGGATTATGACATAGAACGACTGCTATTATGCTATACAGGGTGAAATTAAATTCATGGGCATCCTTTTAAGGGGTCATTGTACTCATCATTATGAACAACTTTTACCATGGGACTAAACCTAAAATCGCGAAAAAATATCAGCTGTTCCTTGCATTTATGTTCACATAACCCATCAAAATGTAGGGAAGAGCTGATTTTTTTTTCGCGATTTCAGTTTTGGTCCCATAGTAAAAGTTGTTCATAATGATGATTACAATGACCCCTTAAAAGGATGCCCATGAATTCAATTTCACCCCGTATACATCCACAACCCAATTTCTAGATATTATCGGTTTTTCAGCGGGTAGCGTGACGACTGAGCGTGGATCGATTCCTAGGTCAGGCAATATTCTTTTGAGAGGTAACGGTGCTCCTACCATGCGCAGATTGTGAACACCGAGGTGGTTTTAGTGAGGTAAAAATCCCACACACCCTGGTTGTATCGCCAAAGACCGAGCGTATTGGCAAGTAAAAAGGTCGTGAGTTCAAACCCCATCCGGTGCACTATCTCTGTGAATCTACTCTTTGCTCAAGCATATTTATTGTAACTTACATAGATAAAAAGGTTACCAGGAACACTAGTACCTAAATAAAATAAGTATATAAACGTAAACAAAGTGAAAGGAGTATGTAAGGCAGTGGCGAAGGGTGAATTTATGACAGAGGTAAGCCGGAGCAAAAAAAAATTAAATTACGAATTGACTATAGTGTGGTTATGTTCTGAATTTTCGAAGGGAAGCCGGTGGGAATCGAGTTGTAGGTACCTTCACCACTGATCTAAGGACTAGCTTCTGCCCGCGACTTCCTCCGCATAAAATTTCACCCTCCCCCATTCACCGTCTTTTTTTTTGTGGATGGGTAATCGTCAAATGACCCTTCCCGCTCTGGGTGGAGCGGAAGGGAGTGTCAGACTCTTACTGACTAAAACCCACCCGTGTTCCTTCCTTAGCCCTTTATGTTTCTTGGTAGCGGTAACCCTTTCGGACAATCCCGCACGTGCTTTTGGGTATGCCGCGCTTTTGTTGTGCTTCTGGCATGTTCGCTCTGGCGCGTGTTCACAACTTCACCCTCTTAGGGATGGAATTTCGAAAAACCCTTTCTAAGTGGATGCCAACTCTTCACAAAGAACATACCCTCCAAATTTCATGTCTCTAAGACCAGCGGTTTAGGCTGTGCGTTGATATATTAGTCAGTCAGGACTTTGAATTGTATGTACTTACAGAAGATGGTGTCTTCGAATTTTTCGTTCTGGGACATGCCGGGTTCCTCACGATGTTTTCTTTTGCCGTTTTGAGAGCAGCAGTTATGCAATTATTTACTCCAAGTAAAGCGCCTGTCTGGGTTCGAACTCACGATCTACAACTCGTCAGGCCGCTACCACTGGACCACTACTGCTCCTAATTTAACTTCAAGCAATAAACTCAGTCTATCGCAGTCCACTGCTGGACATAGGCCTCTCACAGGCTGCGCCACAACACCGTGTCTTCCGTCTTCCGCATCCAGTCTGTCCCAGCCACCTTCAGGTCGTCGGTCCATCTACATAGCTAGGGGGCGTCCTACACTACGCTTGCCGATACGTGGTCTCCACTCTAGGACTCGTCAGCTCCACCGGCCATCGGTCCTTTGACAAACATGAGACCTCTCCGTGCCTCGGAAAGCACGTTAAGCCGTTGGTCCCGGCTGTCATTCTTGGTTGACAGTCGTTACTGGTCGTCAGAAGCCCGAAAGTCTGACAACCAGCCATATCGTGGGGTATCATATTACCCAGTAACTGGGTTGTGGAGGTCAGATAGGCAGTCGCTCCATGTGAAATACAGGTATTCAGCTGCATCCGTTCAATTCCTGCATTCCATTAACTTTTCCATTCCTAGCGCAAGTTGGCTAAGAGGCGGTTCCTTTGAATTAATTGAACCATGACAATAGAAAATGCCACAAGAGCATATTTATTACATATATTAGTACATTTCGTCACGGTCTCCGAGTCTGAAGTAAATTTCCACCGCCTTCTCGGAGTCAATATGAAATTAATCCTTAGGGTATGTTCACAATTGCGTAGGTATAGAATTAATTCAATTTCCAAGGTAATTATTTACATAGTTTTAAAGATAAAGACACTGTGATACTTATTACCAGAGATCGGAATAGGTAGAGCTGTTTTATGTACTTGCCATAGGTTAGAATAATATGGATATTCTCGAGTCCCGGGATTTGGTTTTTAAGTAGTAAAAAAACACCCCGCTATTGCTGTCTTTTGTTTCCATAATGCGGCGACATTACGCGTCTCAACAAAGCGACAACGTCGCACGCTTGGCAAAAAGTTTTATAGCGTGCTGTTGACGTAAAATTTACAACGTCGCTCCTGCGCTTAATGGCTTACATAAACCATTTTTATACATATTGACAAAAAGACAGTCGGAATCCCGTGGAATATCCATATTAACATGAATGTTTGCGGTCAATGAACCTAAATAGCTCTACTTATTCCGATCACTGCTTATTACGATCAAGTAAAAATCCATTTAAATAATCTTCCTAGTCTTTGCCCAACTATGTTGGGGTTGGCTTCCAGTGTAAGCTGAATACCAGTATTTTATTTACTGCCTATACTGAAAGAAATAAGCAGTAAATAAAAATGAAAAAACTTTGATCGGAACTGCTTTAAACAGTTCCAATTATGAGCCTAACGTTCAAAACAGTATTTTTTACTGATCCGAAAACAGTTAAAGCTTGAGGCAAAATATTACCGTCATAACGTAAGGTCACAAAATTAACTGTTTTATTCATTTGGTGATATCGTTCAAACCATTGAAATTTACTTACACTACAGTAATGGTGGTTTTCCTTTTTTTTTGTAAATAGTATGTTCAATCATTAAGAGCCTATACTACCTCAGCTAAAATTCACTCTTTATCTCGCTCATACGATACTGCTCGCTGACTGAGTGAGAGCGAGACAGAGTGCGGTGCTGGGTGGCAGGCAGCGCCAATAGTTTAGGTAATTGCTTTTTACAGTGAAAATAATGGTAATTATAAAAAAGTAAATAACATAAGACCTGCTTTAAAGTAAGTTCAGTTAGTATGCAAAGTTTCATGATCTAATTTGAAGGATTTTTTGAATACCAGCGGTTTATTGTTCGGGTTAGAGGTAACTTTGGATTTATTTTCTATCGAGAAAATTTTATGGAATCGTGTTTTCGTCTAACATAAGACTTAGCATTAATCCTCAACTTTACCATATATTTATTTCAAAATTAATGGTGCAGTATTTTCGACATAACGGAGGATCCCGCTAAGCCATTTGAGGTAGTAGGCTCTTAACGTGTTTTCCGAGCCACGGTATGTAAAGATGGTCACCACCATCTACAGACCAACCGCAGCAAGTCACAAGTGTACTTAGATAAAGTTTATAACCTGATCGTTCGATCCGTACCTCTGTTATAACCACAGATATAGATACACCTAGATAACGCAAGAGCAACTACTTCGCGTGCCAAAAATCGCACTAGCTTACGTTCGAAAATCATAAGCCGCCACTTTCGCGCTCGGTCTTGCGTACTGCTGGCCGGGTGAGCGTGAGCGAGAGCGCGAGCTTGTGACGTCATAGTACCTAGGTACTCAAAAAGTGGCACGCTTAGTTTTCATACAGTTCGTGATACTTGCGTTATCTAGGTCTATCTATATCTGTGGTTATAACATAGCCACAATGTTGCTGTATTAATTGTTTTATTAGTCATTTAGCCGCTCAGTGTTGTAAACCATCACAAAACTAAATAAACCGATTTGCAATGTTGCTAATTATATCGACAAATAGATTATACTACTTAGCTGCTGCTATTTCGTCCGCGTGAGATCCTATCCTAACTAAAAGTATTTTTTTTCTAAATTAAAAGTAGCCTTAGTTACTTCTTATTACATCAGCTATCTGCCAGTGAAAGTTCCGTCAAAATCGGTCCAGCCGTTTCAGAGATAAGCCGGAACAAACAGACAGACAGACAAAAATTGTAAAATATTTTATTTTGGTATATGTACCGTGCATACATCCATATGCATTTAGTAAAAGCGGTTATTTTAATATTACAAACAGACACTACAATTTTGTTTATGTGTATGTACCCGGAAAATTTAACTGTGGGGCAATTGCGTAACACATTATCAATCGGAATCGGTTTCATTTTGACAGTTTAACAACATTCATTGCGTTATTTACGTGTGGAGCAGACACATTTTTCGAACTTATGAAGCAATGGATTAGCAATTTGCTTCAAAATGATTCAGATTTCGATTGACAGTGTATTACGCAATTAGGGTGCAGGTCCTTATTTCTGCATATTTTTTATGACAAACTAGCTGCGCCCTGCGGTTTCACCCGCGTAAGTTTCGATCCTGTGGGAATATCGGGATGAAAACTATCCTATATCCTTTCCCGGGACTCAAACTATCTCTGTACTAAACATCGAAATCGGTTTAGCGGTTTAGGCGTGAAAAGGTAACATACAGACAGATAGAGTTAATTTAGGATTTATAATATTAGTATGGATATAATATTAATTTTACTATGAACACAGCCTAACTTTAACTATAAATATGATTTGGAAATCCCTGTAATTACACTAAGATTACTGAGAACATTGTTTACTTCATGCTTGTGAATATTTCCATCTTTTTCATACAGGGGTCAGTTGGAGGCACATTCCCAGTTCTCCGTCAGTCCTGAGCTTTTCCCTACTATGTTGGGGTCAGCGTGCGGTCTAAGCGGATTCAGATGAATACCAGCATTGCTATTCTGTAAAAATCTTACCGACAGGTGAAGTGAGTGACCGTTCTTTTTTGAGGGTGGGAAATCATCAAATGACTCCTCCCGCTCTGGGTGGAGCGGAAGGGAGTGTCAGACTCTTACTGACTAAAACCCACCCGTGTTCCTTCCTTAGCCCTTTATGTTCCGGGGTAGCGGTAAGGCTCAAGTCACCTACCGAGATGGCATCGAAGCGGCGAGCAGTTTCAGTGTCATATAATTCTAAACTTTATCTTCATTACTATAATACATAGCATCGCTTGAGAAACGTGACTTGGCGCGCTGCCGCCCGCGGCGCCCCGCGAGAAACTCCGACGATTCCCCCGCAGCGGCGGCTCATGACTCTTCTTGTAGTGTAGATAAAGTTTAAAATTATATGACACTGAAACTACGACGCCGCTTCGCTGCCATTTCGGTGTGACTTGAACCTAACCCTTTCGGATGATCCCGATCGACGAGTGACCAGCCCCCTTATTCACAAACACTCGATATGCTTCCGTATCGTATCGAACATTAATCATTGTTATCGTAGGAGTCTTCTCAACGCTGTTCACAAGTCCAAAACCCGAAAATTTTGTCAGTTTAAATCAAATAGCTATTTGCTGTTTAGGGGAAGTCAAATCAGGTTATCGAAATGTCAGGTTTTCGATACGATAGCCTGTCGTATGGTTGTGAATCAGGGCTCTGAGGGGCAATTCTCGTAATTTTAAGAACGTTCACAGGAACCTTCAGTTCGTTCGTTTCAAGAACGTTAATTCGTTCGATCTCAGTCTCAATCTGTCAAAAATACCATTTCCCCACAATTTTGACAAGTTTTTGACATTTTTTTTGTCGCCGAGATGAGACTGCGACTAGATTTTGAACGTTTTAAATTACAAGAATTGGCCTTCTGATGTTAGGGTTGACACTGTTGACAACTGTCAATCCCTTAGGCGCGTCGCCCACACGACCTAGAGTCGAGGCGGCGACGAGGCGCGGGCGCACGTTTTCTATAGGAATAAATATAGGTATGTATGTTATTCCTACACAAAACGTGCGCCCGCGCCTCGTCGCCGCCTCGACTCTAGCTCGTGTGGGCGACGCGCCTCACATCATGTGGAATGACAGCTCGCTTTGCCTACCATTTCACGGTAAGATTTTCACAGAATAGACATGCAGAATTTTACATGAAGCGACTGCCTATCTGACCTCCACAAAACCCAGTTACTGAGTAACGTATGGTAAGACTGGTTGTCAGACTTTCGGGCTTTCTTCTGACAGAGCACAGTCAGAAGAAAAAAAAATCATTTTTCATCTTGCCTTGTAAACAGATTTTTTTATTTACTTTATTCAAAATTATGTAAGTAAACGCAATGTTACTACCACAAAGATACACGAGAAACCGTGTTATGGGGGCCCACAACACAGCGCTGATTTTTAGGGTTCCGTACCCAAAGGGTAAAAACGGGACCCTATTACTAAGAATTCGCTGTCTGTCCGTCTGTCTGTCACCAGGCTGTATCTCAAGAACCGCGATAGCAAGACAGTTGAAATTTTTTAAATTATGTATTTCTGTTGCCGCTTTAACAACAAATACGAAAAACAAAATAAAATAAATATTTAAGTGGGGCTCCCATACAACAAACGCGATTTTTTTGCCCTTTTTTGCTCGATATCAATAATAGCAACAGGTAGGCACTTGAAATATTCACAAAATACTCAGTTGTATTTTTAATTTAATAATAAAATACATATTTAAGGTGGGCTCCCATACAAAGAACGTGATTTTTTTATATATGTAGTGTTAAATATTGTACGGTGGTACGGAACCCTTCGTGTTCGAGTCCGACTCGCTCTTGGCTGGTTTTTACAGTGCTTAGGTACCTAGATTTTCAAAAATTGTCGTTGTGAAAGATTAGCTTCAGACAGAAAGTAGGTAGTGTTACTGATGACACTGAATACCTATAACGGATGTAGGTACGTTAACACCTACCGTCACTTGCGCACACACAGCTAATGCGCCCAATTATGATAAGAATCTAATTAGTACAGACGTGATCGGGTCATCAGACACCACCATATCCTCCACTAATGAGGACGAAGCTCTGATTCACAAGTGATCATCATTAAAACATTGGAAGACATTAATTTTGGAAAATAATTGTGAAGAAACCTGACTGATATCAAATCTTAGTAATCAAGTGGCCCAGTCCGGGAAACCGGTAGTGGCTGAGGGCCGGTCTAAGCCTCCGCCATCTGAAAAGGTCGAGTGTATAGATGACATGTATGGGTTTAATATAAAATGTTTAAGAATAATGTAACAACCTTATTGGGAGCTATATGTTTGAGCCGATTGGGGTTGAAACTCTAGGGCTTTGGGGTCCGAGTGCTCATCGCATATTTCGCGATATCGCCAAGCGTTTGGTTGACTCTTCGCGTGACCAGAGGGCTGGCCTATTTTTAGCCCAAAGAATAAGCATTGCCATCCAACGTGGCAATGCTGCCAGCCTTTTGGGCACTTATCCCATTGACAGCGATGCGGAGGAATTTTTCGATGCCCAATGAATATACTCATAATAACTAAAAAAAAAAAAAAAAAAAAGAATAATGTTCAATCATTCTGTTCTGTGGCAACGGCTGCGACTACCGAGATCTAGGTCGTAGGTTCGAACCCAGACAGGCTGAAAACTGTAACTCAGTACCGGTAGCACTGCTCTCAAAACGGTGAAGGAAAACATCGTGAGGAAACCGGCATGTCCTAGAACCAAAAATTCGAAGACATGTTACATCTACCAACCCGCACTGGGCCCGCGTGGTGGATTACAGCCCACTCCCTCTCGAAGAGAGGAGGCCTGTGTCCCAGCATTGATCATCATATAATCACACTAATGTTATAAAGGTGAAAGTTTGTGAGTGTGTGTGTGTTTATAACGTTTGTTACTTCTTTACGCTCAAACGGCCGAATCAATGTTGATAAAATTTTGGATGGAGGTATCTGACACCCTGGATTAACATATAGGCTACTTTTTATCCCGATATTCCCACGGGATTGAAACATATGCGGGTGAAACCGCGGGGCGCAGCTAGTCAGTCTATAATCTCAATTATAGGCTGATAATATGATGATTAATATTATAGCCTGAAACACAGGTTTAAATAAACCTAGATCAGGCAACGCACTACATTACCTTCAGAGTTCTATTTCTGACTTGTATCACATATTTGTCATACCATAGTTTATACCCAGATTATTATAATCTTATTATAGGCCTAAATTAATATATACTACTGAACCATATGTACACTTTTTGTGAACTTATGATTTCAATAAATTTTGTTATTATTAATGCTCGTGGTTTATCTGCAAGAATAATGTAAATAGCCAAAAACACGAGACGAGTCAATAAACACCTCATGTATATTTCAGCCGTTAGGATGCTTCGAGGGTATAAAGAGTCCCACATACATATAAAGATATGTACATATTAGTTACGCTTTTTAAATAAAACCCGTATTTGCTGACTACCAGGTCAAAATGAAAAAAAAGAAGAAAGAAAAATATTATTTGGGGGACACACAGGAGAAACAAATATGTAGTCTTCTTCTTAGCGTGTCGATAGCAATCTGAATGTACTCGGCCCAGAATTGGGCTACTTGTTTGGCGCCATCACTAGCGTCCATCAGTTCCTGGACATGAGTTACCTTGGGTAACCTGAAAGTCTTTAAACAGATTCCGGACGCAGGTTGGCCGAAGCAAGGAAAACCTGTTCAGGTGGAGATTTATAGACGACTCCGCCTTGAAGTGTAAGTGTGGTGCTGTTCCACAAACGACGGGACACTTAATATCGTGCCCTGCGTGTCCTGTCAGCTGCACGTTACAGGAACTGACACAAATAGTAAAAAATGAACATTTAAAACTGACTAAGTTACATTCAAAACAACCAAAAAAAAAGACCTGTGCGAGGCCAAAAAGGCTCCTATCTCAGCATGATGCTGCGATATTTAAAAAATAACTACCACAGCTCTGGTATTCTGGTAGCGATTTTTTTTTTGGATGGGAAATCATCAAATGACTCCTCCCACTCTGGGTGGAGCGGAAGGGAGTGTCAGACTCTTACTGACTAAAACCCACCCGTGTTCCTTCCTTAGCCCTTTATGTTCCGGGGCAGCGGTAACTCTTTCGGACAATCCCGCACCCCCGGCAGGCTTCGGCCCTGACTGGCCCCTTTCCTTTTGCTGACATCTCTTTGAGGCGCGCGTGGAACACACGCGCCGTCCGGCGGGACTCTGATAGGGCTGGGGGGTAAATAGGAGCGAAGGGCCATGGGGAAGGGTTTCCATGGGGAAGGGTTTCCATGGGGAAGGGTGGCCATCTATTGCATACCGAGATTCCTCCGTGTTTCGGGGTCCCGGGTAGTTCTTTGACCGTCCTTATATGAAGTCGGAAGCCCGAAAGTATGACAAACAGTCTTACCAAGGGGTATCGTCTTACCCAGTAACTATGTTGTGGAGGTCAGATAAGCAGTCGCTCCGAGTAAAATATTGATATTCAGGCGCTTCCAATTAAAATGGTAGGTACCCGACCCCAACACAGTTGGGAAAAAGCAAGGCGTATGATGAAGTAAAAACCGGCCAAGAGCGAGTCGGACTCGCGCACCGAGGGTTCCGTACAAACCTGTTTAAAATATTTTTATTATATGATATAACTAAAAATTTACGGTTTTCGCAATTTCTCTTTATCTGTGCTATAAGGCGTTGCTTCGTACCAAATTTCAAGATTCTGAGTTCACGGGAAGTACTCTGTAGGTTTTGATTCCCTTGCGAGTGTCGAAAATATGCGGAAATTTGCGGCATAAGCGGCTGTATCTTTTGATTACGTTGGCTTAGAGGTTTGATTTTTTCACAGCTCCAAGGGACAGTAGACCTGAGTATTTGATATAAATTTCAGTTTAATACCTCTACACGTTCCTGAGAAAAAGGATCTTGACAGACAGACGGACGGACGGACAACAAAGTGATCCTATAAGGGTTCCGTTTTTTCCTTTCGAGGTACGGAACCCTAAAAACTATGACTCATGCATCTTTTCCACGCAATTTCTGTTTTTCTCGAACTAACACTGACGTCATAAGGCATTAAATAAATTGCAATTAATAAACAAACATGTTAGTAATTTTCCATTAAACTATAATAATATTAATGTATGTACTACATGTCGAGTATAGTAAAACCGCGGTGGTAACCTTCTGGATTCCCAACCTGTGTCCGTCCCTCTCGCACTTCAGAATTTTCCAATTTAAGAAGGAGATGGGTATATCTGAGCCATGATCGATACAACAGATTTTATTGTAAGTTGAAGGATACTTCAAAGGTTGCAAATCTTTTTAGGTTAAAACAACTTGTAATAAAATTGAATGAAGTTGTTCCTTTGAAAATAACATAATAAAATACTTAAGGCAAATAAAATAATATTTATTTATGTTTAGTACCTAACTAAGGTCAAAAGAAATCCTTTTGCATATTTCAATAAAAAAACTCGACTGCATAAAACATCTAAAAAAGTTTTTTCTCAAGCCGTCTGCGCGGTGCGCCTAATGCAGTTGGTGGCATCAAATCTGATATTGAACTAAATTAAATTAATCTCCCTAGCCTTTTCCCAACTATATTGGGGTCGGCTTCTAGTCTAACCGGATGCAGCTGTATATTATACATGCAGCTGTGTATTTTACATGGAGCGACAGCCTATCTGACCTCCACAACTCAGTTACTGGGTAACACGATACCCTTGGTAAGACTGGTTGTCAGACACTCGTAGGTACTTTCGGGCTTCTGACAATCAGTAACGACTGTCAAAGATCCACGAATGACAGCCGAGACCAAAGACTGGAATAAATCAACGGCTTAACGTGGTTTTCGAGGCACGGAGGGGTCTCGGTGTGTATAAGTAGGTATTCTATCTAAAGATGGTCACCCATCCAAGAACACATCCATCGTTACTTTGGTCTTCCCCTATTCTTATAGGGCCCATCGACATTCATACTCAAACTTCAATACCTAATCGACACAAATGTATGACATACTAGCAGCGCCCCGCGGTTTCACCCGCATAGTTTCGAAAGACACGTGGCGCTATCTATTATCATAATAACGTTATTTTTGTTTTCCTCGGGAACAGCACTTTTTTTCGGGATGAGATCGGTAGCCTATGTCCGTTTCTGTACACCTGACAACGTATACTTATGCAAAATTTCAGAATGATTGGTTCAGTGGTTTAGGCGTGAAAAGGTAACGATCAAACTTACTTTCGCATTATTATATAGTTTTAGTTAAGCTAGGTTTTAATTTTGTTATTTTTGTTAATTATAGAATATTTAGTTGTATATTCACTTTAAAAATAAATAATTATTCATTCACGACCTTATTTGTATACCTACTATCCTTTCGCATTATAATATTAAGTTAAGAACCTGTAGAAGTAAGTTGTGCAAATCATTGCGAATTTTTACGCCATAATATTATCACATTTCTCAGGTAGGTACAAAGATCAGTGAAAATTGTATCTTCTAATAAAGGAAATAGTAAGCAAATAGGTTAACACTAACACGCAAGTCATCTTTATGAATCATTAACCGACTTCAAAAAAGGAGGAGGTTCTCAATTCGACGGTATGATTTTTTTTTTTTGTATGTTTGTTACGCGATTACTCCGCCAATTGTGGACCGATTTTCGAAGTTCTTTTTTTGTTCGAAAGGAGATACTTCTGAAGTGGTCCCATAGTCACCAAGTCAGGATCTGATGATTGGATCCTGGAGAAATCGAAGGAACTCTTCAAATATTATAGGCACACCTATAGCGATTTGGCTATTTTTTAAAGTAACTCTTGCATTTGCTCTCGGAAAGCACCATTTGGTGAAGTGGAACTGATGATGAAGACCACAGATGGCCAACGGAACTACTCAATAATATCTAAGTATTTCACGGGTTGCGATTCGATTTTACTTTAATATGGTTGCTAAGCAATTTATGCTCGCCACGATGTGAATGGTGATATGGAGCTGATGGTGGACCAGGAGAACTCCTCAACAATTAACTTCCCTGCATCGGGAAAAGCAATATTTAGTAAAAGGCGATGAGCAAGTTGACACTAGGCTATTGTAACTTAGATAAATTATAAGCAGACCCACTAAAAAGCGTGAAATAAAAACTTTTTAACAAAAATACAACCGATTTCCAAAAGAAACACTACAAAGTGAAAAATAACTTTAATTTCGGAAGTCGGTGGCAAAAAACGTAAATACAAAAATTTTATTAAAAATTTAAAAAACCCCCGACTCAAACAAAAACCTCTAAAAAGTAAAATAATAATATATATTAGCCCTTTAAGTTTAATATAAGTTGCAGGAAATATTTTGATCCAAGCGTCCTCATGTCGGGGGATGGCTAATGAAAATTGGAAGTTAACAGCAGTTATGTTTCTACAATAGCTACATTCATTATTGCTGGGTTTAAGCCTCATCTGTTTGGCGTTTTCATTAGCCGTCCCCCGACATGAGGACGCTTGGATCAAAATATTTCCTGCAACTTATATTAAACTTAAAGGGCTAATATATATTATTATTTTACTTTTTAGAGGTTTTTGTTTGAGTCGGGGGTTTTTTAAATTTTTAATTTAATTTTTATTTGTTGCTTTTTAAACTTTATAATATTATATTACTAGTAAACATACTATACGATCCACATGTGATTAGCCGAAATCTGCGCAGCTGTACGTATTTTTTTACCACAGTGAAGCGAAGCTAGTTAGGTACTCGTGGTCGTTGGCGTTCATTCCATACTAACGTATTCCTCTGTGAATTCGCCATTTCTGGTGGCGGCCATCTTAGATTTGAAATTTGTAATAGTGTATAGTATTCTACTAGTCAAGCCCTTTCATTTGATACCCATATTGAAGGAATTATGAAAAAAAAAATATATATTTCGCCATTTTGTGGTGGCGGCCATCTTGGTTTTGAAATTTATCATAGTGTTTGGTATTCTACTTGTCAAGCCCTTTCATTTGATACCCATATTGAGGGAGTTGTGAAAAAATATGTAATCCGCCATTTTCTGGCGGCGGCCATCTTGGACCGATTTTCTTCAAACATAGCTAAGAACACTCGCGACTAATTCACCTTTCAAACAAAAAAAACAAAATCAAAATCGGTTCATCCGTTCGGGAGCTACGATGCCACAGACAGACACACACACACACACACACACACACACACACACACAGACACGTCAAACTTATAACACCCCGTCGTTTTTGCGTCGGGGGTTAAAAACCAAAGACACCGACTTCCAAAATTAAAGTTATTTTTCACTTTGTAGTGTTTCTTTTGGAAGTCGGTTGTATTTTTGTTAAAAAGTTTTTTTAGCTGAACTACTCCAATCCAGTGTGTCTATACTACTGTTCTAATGCTGGGCAAGCGGTATCATGTTACAACATAATAAAAAAAAAAAGATTGTCAACTCGACAAAAACAAGTCAAGTTAGTTTCAACCGAAGTTACGATTACGATCTTTTCCTACGCCGTAAGTGTCACCTACGGTCATAACATTAGTTCGAGGCCATGACTAGGTAATGACAACACGACTTGACAGTTGTCCCTACACCAGACAGGCAATTCTCGTAATTTAAGAACGTTCACAGTCAGAAGGCCAATTCTCGTAATTTAAAACGTTTAAAATCTAGTCGCAGTCTCATCTCAGCGACAAACAAATGTCAAAAACTTGTCAAAATGTTGGAAAATTAGAGGTATTTTTGATAGATTGAGACTGAGATCAGACTGTGAACGTCCTTAAAATTACGAGAATGGCCCCTCAGCCCCCATATTCACAAACACTCGATATGCTTCCGTATCGTATCGAACATTAATCGTTGTTATCGTAGGAGTCTTCTCAATGCTGTTCACAAGTCCAAAACCCGAAATTTTTTTCAGTTTAAATCAAATAGACGCCCGCTATTCTTCCAACAGCTGATTGCTGTTGAGGGGAAGTCAAATCAGGTTATCGAAATGTCAGGTTTTCGATACGGTAGCCTGCCATGTCGTATGGTTGTGAATCAGGGCTCTGATCTCAGTCTCAATCTGTCAAAAATACCTCTAATTTCCCAACATTTTGACAAGTTTTTGACTTTGTTTGGCGCCGAGATGAGACAGCGACTAGATTTTGAACGTCTTAAATTACGAGAATTGGCCTTCTGAAATGTTTTTGCCCGACCGAAAAATTGAGTTTGACACTTTTTTTGACGAACCAACAATTCAAGATTTATAAAAATGTTGTATAAAAACTTTTTCCTGAACTTGATAATTTTATGTTGTCTCTGTTATGTGCATGTGTATATTATACAGGGTGAAATTTTAATTACCGTTTTCCTCTTAAGGGGTCATTGTACTCATCATTATGAACAACTTCTACTATTGGACCAAACATGAAATCGCGAAAAAAAAAATCTGCTGTTCCCTACATTTTAACGAGTTATACGAAAATAAATATACGGAACAGCTGATTGTTTTTTCACGATTTCAGATTTGGTCCCATAGTAAAAGTTGTCATAATGATGAGTACAATGACCCCTTAATCTGTCAAGCTCCGCTAATGAGACACAATTGATTTTCTATTGTTTCGTCGCCAATGGGCGGATCGCGGTCCTTGACCGGTGTAGCGGTATCTACAACGCCACATGCGAACAACGCGTCATACTGACGTCACGCAAATCCTGCATCGCGCAAGCAGAGTTTACCACGCAACTAGCATATATACAACAGCCCGACATGACTCATTGGGCAGTTGCCCGCCAGACACAACACCCGTCTGGTCGGAGGATCCTCCCTTTTCTATGGAGGTTGAGTGAACTTTACACCCTGTTCCTCATACCTCTATACTGGTGACCCCGAGCATGAACGTCAGCGCAGCCTTCGTGCACCTACTTCAGCGTGACGTCATCATCATCACTCCCACAAGCTTTAGCGGCGAGTCACCCAGCCAGCCAGCATCCACGGCTTCAACGGGTATCCTGACCACTAGCATGCAGCGACCGCGCATACCTGGTCATCACCCTCAGCCTCATCAGCAACCTCGGCACAGCACACTGCACTTTCGGCCGGTCTACAAGCAGAGCCCTCAATAAGCCTCTCCTGGTCGACGCCAGCAGTCAGCCTCAACCCGGCGCTGTACTACATCCGACGCACTGGAGCATAACGCAGCGCCACCCCGACTCACTGGGGACATCTTCACAGACAGTTCCGACTCACCGTGAACTATGCGGCAACCGGTTCCGACTCACTGGAACCTCAGCTGGCCTGGCAAGCATCGCAAGATACAAGACTCAGTCCACTATCGACCTCCGGTCTCCGGGGGGGAGTGATGTAGCGGTATCTACAACGCCACATGCGAACAACGCGTCATACTGACGTCACGCAAATCCTGCATCGCGCAAGCAGAGTTTACCACGCAACTAGCATATATACAACAGCCCGACATGACTCATTGGGCAGTTGCCCGCCAGACACAACACCCGTCTGGTCGGAGGATCCTCCCTTTTCTATAGAGTATGAGTGAACTTTACACCCTGTTCCTCATACCTCTATAACCGGTTAAATTGGTCCAATATTGGAGGAGGAAATAGACGAGAGCCAAACCTCGAATTACGACTTTTTACTTAGAATTTTTCAAGTCTCTCCGACCGCATTTCCTCTTAAGTACTTAGTTCATTATTGCCCAGCGTAGTGAGCGTGCTAAACGCAGTGCATTAATAATACTTAAGTCGCACGAATCGTATACTATTTTTGTGAGGATGGATAGATGTTTGTTACTCTTTCACGCAAAAACTACTGAACGGATTTTGATGAAACTTTACAGTAATATAGCTTATACATCAGAATAACATATAGGATAGTTTTTATTCCGATATTCCCACAGGATCGACACTTATGAGAGTGAAATCACGGGGCGCTGGTAGGTACTAAAGCATGTCCCTTCCGGCTGTCATTTGTACGCGGTGGACTCAGGGCAGGAGGATGATTAGACCAATTTGTTGGTTCTAGAAAAACGACGTAAACTATTGCATTATGGACCTTGTACCACATAGACTTATGTAGACAAGTTAATTAATTTGTAAACTACTCTTACATAACTTTAAATATGTTCAACTATAGTACCATGTTGCTAATTAAAAGAGTAATCTTCACACACTTCCAACTTAAACACTTAATGGAAGAAAAACATTGGGTTTTACTTAATTAGTTAACAACTAAATTAACATTCAACGCAAAAAGAATTACTAAAAATTATGCAATTTTAAAATAACGACGTACGAAGACGTAGAACATCCGCCATTTTGAATTTTTCTGTTACCTACGTTAAACACAAACTAACTATATACACTAGATACTAAAATAAATGACTAACAAACTTACAATACAAATATATAAAAATAAAAAACAAAGGACACTTAGGCGTCGAAGTATTCATCCGCATCGCTGTCATCCGGAAACGTGCCCAGAAGACTGGCAGCATTGCCACGTTGAATGGCAATGCTAATTCTTTGGCCAAAGAACGACCCAGCCCTCTGGTCACGTGAAGTATCGACCAGCCGGCGAGAAATTTCCTTAAAAAGGAGACGCGCGCTCGGGCCCCATGACCCGAGCGTTTCGACCCCAAACGTTAAATAATGTTTTAATCTGTCAAGCTCTGGCAATGAGACACAATTGATTTTCTATTGTTTCGTCGCCAATGGGCGACGCGCGCCGCTTGACCGGTTAAAGTAATTCTGTATCAAAAACCATTCATTTCTTGAAATCGGTTCAAGTAGTTTTAAGAGTCATCATCTACCTCACCTTTTCCCTACTACACTGAGGTTAGCTTGGTCTCCAGTCTAACATCTGCGTACGATCTGGGTTTCCCGAGAATCAGAAACCCTCGGGACACCTAGATCGTACACAGATGTTCTCAACAGACCAGGAGATTTAATCAGCTTCTGGAGGGAGGTGGGCTGGTTGGAATAACCACCGACGGCCGCCATGGCTCACGCACAATGGTCCATTTGAAAGACTAAGTGCGGAAACCAAACCCATAACATAGAATATAGGACCATAGAACCCTCGAACACGGTACAATTCCACTCCATTGTATGGGATTTTCTTAATCGCAGCAAAAACCCGATAGGTACAAGCTAGATTATTCATAATTAGTCTCAAAGTTTATTTATAGACTTATAGGACTTGTAATTATGCTTGTTTATATTCAAAACACCGCCTCGTAGGTTTAGTGCTCGCAAGCGCTACTGCTGAATATGAGGTTCTGGGGTTCGATTCTCAGCATAGCTATTCACAACTATTCGACAGGCTATCGTAACGAAAATTACACATTTCGATAACCTGATTTGCCTTGTCTCCGACAGCAAACAGCTATCGGAAGAATAGCGGTCGTCTATTTGATTTAAACTGACAACATTTTCGGGTTTTGGACTTGTGAACAGCGTTTAGAGGACTCCTACGATAACATTGTTTGATGTCAAAGTCAAAGTCAAAGCATTTATTTCAAATAGGCACATAAAAGGCACTTTTGAACGTCAAAAATTATCTTAAAATAGAATTGATTCTAGTCGCCCATTCCAAAAGGTAGTTTTCGTATGGAGAAGAATGGGCAAGAAACTCCACCGTTACTCTTTTAAAATGTTTTAGGTACAATATTTTGCATGGGTACATTAATTATATAATAACATGTGATGTACGATACGGTACGGAAGCGTATCGAGTGGTTGTGAATAGATGCTCAGGTCGGGCAAAGTATCATTGGGTTTATCGATCAGGAATTTCTCAGTAGCGGACCGGAGTCTGGGTTTGTGCTTGGTTGATAGCAATAGTCTCGCACCCTATTAAATGAGGCTTTAATATAACTGGCAAAACTCGCGCCAAAAAATAATAGCCCAAATTCACGCCAATCTTTGACTAGCTATAGGACTAAACTGTTGGATATACAGGGTGATTGGAAGATGGGGGCAAAACTTTAAGGCAAAGGTAGTACAGACAATTTAGAACCATTTAAGCCATGGTTGTCTTAGACGAAGTCTTACCAATTTTTTTGTCTAATTTTTGTTTTTTTTTTAAGTCTAATGACACAGAGGCCTAAAACATGTTTTGCTGGAATGCTTAGACATTACTTTAATTAAATAAAATAAAAATGAATTCATTTATCATTCAATTTGGCCATAAATAAGCAGTTTACTTAAAATTTTGGGAGTTTTAAAAAAAAAAACACTAAAATTAGATAAAAATTGGTTAGACTTCGTCTAAGGCAACCATGGCTTAAATGGTTCTAAATTGTCTGTACTATCTTCGCCTTAACCTTCGGCATACAACGTGGGGTTATTTTAACCCCAACACTTAATGCCACTCGGCTGATTTTACGGAAAGGTTATGTGATTTTAAGTTTTTTTTTTAATAATAAATGTTAATTTGATACATTTATGTATTTTATTCATTAGTTTAGTAATTTTCTTTACAAAAAAAAATAAACATTTAAACGGTTTCGCTTGATGCGCATTCAAAGTAGATACCGATGTCTCTGGAGTTACTTTAACCCCACGTTGTTATAGGTGAGGCGATTTTTTCACCTTGTATGCCGAAGGTTTAAGCTTTGCTCCCATCTTCTAATCACCCTGTATTTTGAATTCTTGTATACAGACTGGGTACGTTGTATTGTCACCGCAAATAAACGTATTTTCTTTCCCTTTTCTTTCTTTTCTGTCTTTTCTTTGTTTTATTTCTTTTTCTTTTCTTTCTTTTATTTCTTTCTTTCTTCTCTACCTTGTATAATTATGACACATGCTCACTCAGAAAGTTATTAATCCTCAAACGCGGTACAATTCCACTCCTTTGTATGGGAAAATTTTAATCTCGGCAAAAAACCAGGTACAGCCCAGATTATTAATTATTAGTCACAAAGATTATTTATAGGACTTGTAATAGTGCTTATTTACCTATGTTCAAAACAAGATCTGACCAGTTTTAAAAGACCTATGAAGTTTTGCAAAATGGTTTTCGAGATAGACTTTTTTTACTGTTCGTAGATAAAAGAATAAACAGTGTATCTTGAGATACGGTGTTTTAAAAGGTCCATATTTCATCATCCACCACGCGGGCCCAGTGCGGGTTGGTAGATGTCACATGTCTTCGAATTTTTGGTTCTAAGACACACCAGTTTCCTCACGATGTTTTCCTTCACTGTTTTGAGAGCAGTGGTGATGAAATAATTTACACAAAGTAAAGCGCTTGTCTGGGTTCGAACCTACGACCTCGTAAGTCGCGGTCGATACCAATGGGCCACCACTGCTCTAATTCACAATGTTTACAAGAACAAATTGGACGGTTACCCCCAAACTAGACATTTGCCTGTATCTTGGAAGTCAGAGTTGTGACATTTTCAAAGTGTTTTAAATTAGGTATTAAAATAATTTCCATTTTACTTTCCTAAAAATAGTATTCAATTTAATGAAGGCCTCTTTTTGAATCTTAAATAATTTCAATTTTGGGTCCTAAAAATAATAAATACGGCGCGCGAGCGCGACCACCACATATATAGATATACCTAGATAACGCAAGTATCACGAACTGTATGAAAACTAAGCGTGCCACTTTTTGACTACCTACTATGACGTCACAAGCTCGCGCTCTCTCGCTCACGCTCACCCAGCCAGCAGTACGCAGGACTGAGCGCGAAAGTGGCGGCTTATGATTTTCGATCGTAAACTGATGCGATTTTTGGCACGCGAAGTAGGTGCTCTTGCGGTATCTAAGTATATCTATATCTGTGGCTACCACATATGTGTAACATACTATCAGTAGCAATGGGTTTCATTTTGACAGTTCAACAACATTCATTGCGTTATTTACGTTGCTGAGCAGACACATTTTTCGAACATATGAAGCAGTGGATTAGCAATATCCTTCAAATGATTCAGATTGAGATTGATAGTGTGTTTCGCAATTAGGGTTCCGTTTGATCGTGGTACTCTAGCTTAGTTACTGCGACCAACTATGAGAAAAGGCCTGAAAATAAAAAGATGCCCGTTTTTTATTTTTAATCTGTCAAGCTCCGCTAATGAGACAGTTGATTTTCTACGAGTACCTAGGTATTGTTCCGTTGTCGATCGGCGACGCGCGCCGCTTGACCGGTTAATGTGCAAAATCAAAATCAAAAGTCATTTAATCAAACTAGGCTGAAAATCAGCACTTTTCTAACGTCAAAATTACTTAAGACAGTCCCCCAAAACGCCCTTCACTACTTCCTGGTGCTTTCGCCGAGGAGAAGAAGTGGCGCAACAAACTCCCTGGGGAGAAAATAATTAGAAGGCCAATTATTTTTTAGATTAGTCAAATATTTCCTGTTTTAAAATATAAAAAGATAGATCATGTAATGTTGGTTGTAAATATATTAATTATTTATTTATTTATTTAATACTTCAAGCACATAAATGTACAGAGGCGGACCTAATGCCATAGGCATTTTCTACCAGTCAACCTTTGGGTGATGCAGAGACAAACAGTGGTAGGTGCAATCATGAAAATAAGGAATAAATATTTTAAATATAAAGATACGCATAAACCTATAAAAACTATGAATATAATATATAACTAATTAGGTATATATAAATATAAGCACAAATAAATATACATAAATACATGAATATACTTACTAACTAAAAAGAAATAAGACAAACAATGAGAAAATATTACCGTTGCGATGATACTGCCAGCGAATGTGCTCGCGACCCTTTACTTTAAAGGAGTATTTAATAAAGTAATGACACAACTTCGAGACGTACAAAATACGCCAATTATTTCCCAGTTCCGTATTCTTGTTATTTTTACAATATTGATTTATTAACTTACAGGTGCTTTCCAACTTTCACTTTTTGACTTTGTACCGGATATAAAAATAACCTTGGCGGTACAGACGCCAGTACATCAAGCTACCCGAAACTGTCAAATTTTCCCAATCAATTTTGAACCTTATGCTTTAGCAATAAAGCTGAAAACGTATTAAAGAAATTTGACAGATTGTAGTAGGTTGATGTGCCCGGCATCTATACACGATTATTTTTTACAATTAAAGTATTCTGCGCACGTTTCCGGATGTCAGCGCTGTTGACGAATACGTCGACACCTAGGTATCCATTTGTTTTTGTATTTATTTGTGTAGTAATTAATTAGTTTAATTTTTAAACTAAGTTCAAAAAAGGAGGAAATTTTCAATTTGGATGTTTATATTTTTTTTAATGTATTGTTCGGGCACATTTAATTGAAAATATTTATTTCAGACCAGCACACTAATTGAAATACAAGTCCATATTATGTTTGTATACAGGGTGTTACAGAAAGGGTATATCAATACAAACGGGTTGAAGAGTGTATCTGGTGTAGAATCTCTGTACACAGCTCAAAAACAGTAACTTTGAAAATGCTTAATATTATTTTTTATTTCGATAGTTTATTAAATTGAAATCATAACAAACGTGTCACCGCACTACGAGGGTCATTATCCATTATCTGTAGTGTGTCTGTGCGTCTAGTACACGCACATTACGCCGCCGCGCGCCAGTGCAGCGCCATGATGTCGAAATAAAAAAATATTAAGTAAGCATTTTCAAAGTTAATGCTTTTGAGCTGAAATTTTGTACAGAGATTCTAGACCAGCAGCCTAATTGCGGAACGCCAAATCGTCAAATGATTCTGATCAGTTGGCTTCATTTCTATCACAATTGGCTTCATTTTACGATTTTCGAATTGCGAAACTCTAGTTTATTATGAAACCAATTATGAACGTTAAGGCCCTGCGCAGAAACTAGAGTTTCGCAATTCGAAAATCGTAAAATGAAGCCAATTGTGACAGAAATGAAGCCAACTGATCAGAATCATTTGACGATTTGGCGTTCCGCAATTAGGCTGCTGATACACTCTTCAACCCGTTTGTATTGATATACCCTTTCCGTAACACCCTGTAGATACTTATAGCTATGTAAGTAAAATTTAATATTATTATTATTTTGGACATGCATGAGCGACCATACCAATCCGAGCATAACTCCGTCATAAATATGGACGGATTTGCAAAATTCTTTTTGTAATGGATAAGGTATGTCTTAGGCAGGGTCGTAGGTTGTTCGAAAGAGTTACCGTAGCCCTGGCACAGGCAACTGAAGGAACACGGGTGGGTTTTAGTCAGTAAAACTCTGACAAACCCTTTCACTTCGCCCGGATCGGGAGAAGTTATTTGATAATTTCCCACCCAAAAAAAAGGGGTGGCCTATAATTCCTAAAAAATATTTTCGAAGTAACGTTACTTCGAACAAACAAACGTCGTAGAAACAAGGGTTCGATGTAAGGTTATCGATATAAAGAAACAGCGAACAAAAAAGATGTCGTAAAACATAACGTCGCATTATCAAAGCATCGATATATAGACATCGATATAACAATTTTCTCAGAATAGTATTTCGTACTCGTATAGGGAACCCCCCTGAGGCATATATGAACTGATGAAACGTGGGTGTACTATTATACATGGTGAAATTGAAAACATGCGACAAATCGAAATGGGGGATTGTACTCGTCATTATGAACAACTTTTACTATGGGACCAAACTACCAATTCGCACTAAGCGTTTGCAAATGTCGTTTATCATGCGCACAGCAAAAGAGTGGAAGTCTCTACCTGCGTCTGTTTTTCCGAGCGCATACAACCCGAATCTCTTTAAAGTGAGTGAACAGGCTTCTTCTGGGTAAGCTCGCTCCATCGTTTGTCTCTGTCACCTTTGACCTGGGCTAGAGTCAAGAGCAAGCCCATTTCAAATAAAAAAAAACCTGAAATCGCGAAAAAAAAATCAGCTGTTCCCTACATTTATGTTCGCATAACTCGACAAAATGTAGGGAACAGCTGTTTTTTTTTTGCGATTTCAGATTTGGTCCCATAGTAAAAGTTGTTCATAATGATGAGTATAATCTCCCATTTCGATTTGTCGCATGTTTTCAATTTCAACCTGTATAGGTATACTCTGCCTAAACTCTTCTCGGAATACATATTAGATTATGTTGTTTGTTATTTAAAAAATCAACCCAAATCGTAAAGTGCATAAGAAAATTTTCCATTCAAAATATCTGGGCTAATCTCCCATTATAAACTGATACGTAATCTCGAACTATTTATCTTATAGCAGGGATCGATTAAATCTGGCTGGCCTCTGAGATGACTGACCAATTTTTGCAACAAAAAAAAAATGGGAAAAATATTCCATTCTAAAACCGACGTTTATTTCCTGATAAATCAATGACCGCTTAAATCTACCATTATAATTCGATCTCTTTTTACATAAAATATCTACTTCGATAGGGGTCAATAGAATTTGGTTCGTAGTTCATACTACCTGCTATGACCATTTTAGATTAATCTCCCTTCTCACTCAATTTTTCCCTACGGAGGGGTCAATATAATTTGGGTTTAATAACGCCTGGCAGAATTACTGACCGGTTTTTGCACAAAAAGTTATTTTTGTATCAAGGCAGTTTAAAAATAACCTTCTATGCTATAAATATGTATTCCATAGCTGTAAGTCTTGGTGTATCATTAGGGATTACCCAGGTTGTTTTGCGAAATCGAATTTCCGGGGTATTCCTCGAAACGCACCTTTGAAAAGCACCAAATTAAACGTCTACCGATATCATTTATTACGAATCCTTCATGCTCTTCTCTGTTTCATCGTCGATACGTTTCGAGGAATAAACTTATAATATTTTTGTTAATATTAATTTATTTGTTTTTTCGAGGAATACTTTTGATGCGTTTCGAGGAATACCCCGAATTTGCGATCGTCATCTTCGTCGATCTTTTATATTTACATCGAGATAAAACTTAGGTTCACACATAATCAGCCTCTAATGTTCCAACTGCTGGGACTCAGGCCTCCTCTCTTCAAGAAGGAATTAACCATAGAGCAACACCCGAACCCCGTGCGGTTTGTTTTTGGCTCAGCAAAAGCTTTCTCGAAACATTATTTCTGTATGTTTTTCCTTTTAGTTCATAAAATCCATACTTCTATACTTACTAATATTATAAAGAGGTATTTGTTTGTAAGTTTGTATGTAGGGGGTAATCTCTGGAACTACCAGTCGGATTTGAAAAATTCTTCTTGCATTTGGTAGCCCAATTCTTGAGGAAGGCTATAGGCTATTTAACGTCACGCTATGACCCTTAGGAGCCGAGCAAAAACGCTATGAGGAAACGAAGTGATAGAGCAGGAGACGCGGGCAAGTGATGCAGTACGACGAGATGGGTCGAGGGAATAAGAAATGTCACGCGAACGAAGTCGCGGGCAGAAGCTAGTAAATTATAAACGCGAAAGTGTTTGTGTCTGTCTGTTACCTCTTCACGCTTAAGCCGCTGAACCGATTTAGACGAAATTTGATGTAGAGATAGTCTGAGTCCCGGGAAAGGACATAGGATAGTTTTTATCCCGATATTCCCAGGGGAAACCTATGCGGGTGAAACCGCGGGGCGCTGCTAGTAAAGAATAAGCGTGACACTTTAGGTAACTACAACCCACAAGGGCAAGAGTTAACTTGAGACCCTCCCGACCCCTCCCGTCCCCTCCCGAACCCTGCGCTGTTACCGCCCGCGCCCTCGCCAACGACGCTTTAGTACCACGCGCTTACGTTATCTTAGCGAAGTTTCAAGTTAACTCTTGCGGGTTGTACTTGTATAAAATATACTCAAAACACGGTACCCTTCTTCTTGGGGCAGTCGGGTAAAATAGTAGATTGTAAAAAATAGTAATTTAAATAAAAAGGTACTTACGGTTCAATGTGTACATCATGATGACTCCCCTCTTCTTCTAATTATATAAATTTAAAAAACTAAATTATTAATATAAAAAATATTATTAGGAATAAGAAAAATATTAAATTTTAAAAGATTCTCTCTAGTTTGGTACTTGGTATTATTATAATTTTTATATTATTTTTCATGTAAGCTATTGCAATTAAAAGTTTCCACACTATTCACCGCGCTCTGCGTGGGATTCCTGTAACAAAACATAAAAAAAAAGTTAAAATTTTAAATTACGAACACAAAACATATTTAAAATAATATTATGAACTTTTGCCAGTGTAGAACACAGATTCTACACATGACAAAAGAATGAATGAATGAATGCATGTATGTTGTATTTGATCCTGTGGCCAAATTAAATTACCTCGCAAAACTCGGCAGACGTGATTGGAATTTTAAATGGACAAGGTTACCTTTTGGTAGTGCGATTTTTTACTTCCAAATCAAATATGAGCGGTTATTCCAAAAGCGGAAGTTATTTTTATTTCCTGAAAAAAGTACTTAGTCCTTTCATCACTTTTGCGTAAATATAATATAGGGTTAAGGCGCAGATATACGACTTCTAATGATTTTAAATTCAACATCACGTCTAATCGACCGGACTGATTTCTTTGAAAAAAATAAATGTTATACTAGACCATTTGCTTCGTAATTTGATATGTGAATATTTGCAATTATATTTTTTTAACATAGTGTAATTTATTTGTAAAGTAATGTCTACCGCGGACATAAAAACGATAATCACGCAAACACTATCGGGTGTATTTTCATAAAACTTTCACCATCTAAAAGACAATTTAATTCCCCGAATTTTAGTATACGGTTTTTATTTATTTGGTGTTTGAGAGTTTTTGTAAATAGATAATTGCTTCATATTTGCAATAAATTACCACGGTTGTGTCATCGCGCTTCTCTTTCTTTTCTATGCAGTCCGACAGTGACCGCGCTTTAGGTCGTGTAGTCGCCTTAAATTAAATTATCTAGTCAAGCTTCCCAGGCGCCTTGAGCATCTATACATATAAAATTGGAAGTCCTGACTGACTGACTGATATATCAACGCACAGCTTCAACCGCTGGTCCAAGAGACATGAAATTTGGAGGGTGTGTTCTTAGTGAAGAGTAGGTATCCACTATGAAAGGGTTTTTCGAAATTCCACCCCTAAGAGGGTGAATGGGGGAAGGGTGAAATTTCACGCGGACGAAGTCGCGGGCAGAAGCTAGTTGATATCTAAATATCATTAAACAAAAAAAAATATCGATGCTGTTTTTGTGGGGTCATCGACCGATAATGATTATAATTATGCTAAGTATGTCAAATAAATTGAATCTTTATTGAGGTTTCTGTAAACCATAAAAAAATTAAAGCAATTAACATGAGATTTGATAAGCAAAGCTAAAGGGGCCCGTGGCTAAATAATAACAGCCGCACAGGTCGATCGATCAGGTTAAGCTACGCTTCCCGCGGTTGATCTGTGGATGGGTGATCATCTTTATATACTGAGACCCTTCCGTGCCTCGGAAAGCCGTTGGTCCCGGCTGTCATTCGTGGATCTTTGACAGTCGTTACGGGTAGTCAGAATCCCGAAAGTCTGACAACCAGTCTTACCAAGGGGTATCGTATTACCCAGTAACTGGGTTGTGGAGGTCAGATAGGCAGTCGCTCCATGTAAAGTACTGGTATTTAGCTGCATCCGGTTAGACTGGAAGCCGACCCCAACATAGTTGGCAAAAGGTTAAAGTAGATGATAATGATTTGGTTAGCAAGTTTACTACTTATCAGGGCCTTGACATGGCTTTAAAATGAGCTGATGTTTCTCCAAAATTACACCCGCACCCTAATTCCGTAACACAGTATCAATCGGAATCAGAATCATTTTGAAGCAAATTGCTAATCCATTGCTTCGTAAGTTCGAAAAATTTACCTGCACCCTAATTGCGTAACACACTATCAATCGGAATCTGAATCATTTTGAAGCAAATTGCTAATCCATTGCTTCATAAGTTCGAAAAATTTGTCTGTTCAACACGTAAATAACGCAATGAATGTTGTTGAACTGTCAAAATGAAACCAATTCCGATTGATAATTTGTTACGCAATTGCCCCGCTGCTCAACGACGTAAATAAATAACGCAATGAATGTTGTTGAACTGTCAAAATGAAAGCCATTCCCAGATTCAGTCATTTCCTACTATAAATTTGTGAACCCGCTGATCAGAACCCGCACCCTAATTTTTACCACACTATCAATCGGTATCAGAATCATTTTGAAACAAATTTCTAATCCATTGCGTCATAAGTTCGAAAAATTTACCTGCTCAACGACGTAAATAAATAACGCAATGAATGTTGTTGAACTGCCAAAATGAAAGCCATTCCTACTGTACATTTGTGAACCCGCTGACCAGAACCTGTATTGATAAAAATACTAATTGTAAGTACGGTATCTTAAACGCTAACTAACTAAAGGAATTTTGAATACAAATTTCATTAAAATTGCCAGCAAAGTTCGACTGTGCAAATGTTATGCACGAAACAAAATTATTTTTTATAAGAACCTGATGTGTTCCGGTTTATTTCAAAAGTGGTTATGTAAATAATGTTATATTATTATTCTAGAATCATTACTTCTAATTAAGTTTGTCCTTCAACCCGCAGCTGGAAATTCATAGATTGTATCACTATGAGGATCCCTTTTATTTTAGGGAAATAATAATGGTTCCGAAAAACAAATTAATCTCCAGCTATCTGTGGTCGAAAAAAAAAAGTATCTTCGGACATAGGATGCAAGAGCGGGCGAATGAGAATACAAATACCTTTACATAGGTATATATTAAAACGTAATTTAACCTGGTAGAAAAGTATTATAGCAATAAACAGTCATGTTTATTTTTCGAATATTTCAGTATCTCATTCGGTCGTTTCGTCATTTTTATTCGGAAAGTTAGTATGTATTTTAGGCAGTAGATTTAATATTTTGAGTAAGGAAAATTCTTATTTTTTTTGTCGGAGCTTTTATTACTATCGTTTATTTTATTGTGGAAAATCCTCATGGATGTCCGCCACCCTGGAACGGACGGCGGGGTCTGTCAGACTCTTACTGACTAAAAACCACCCCGGTGATCTATCTCAACCTACGCCGGGGGTCGCGGGAACGCACGATCCTTCAATAACCCCCCACTGGTACTGACCCGCCACTGCGGGCCTCTTCCGACTACGTGGAGCCCTGACACAACTAGAAGGCGTCGCGGCAGACCCCGTCGAAGATGGTGAGAAACGACCAGTGGTCAACTTTAGCCCTGGATCGAAAGAGCTGAAAGTCATGGGCAGAGGCCTTTGCCCAACAGTGGGATGATGCAAGCTAACAGTAACAGTATCACTTGAGTATTATATTATCTGCGGCTAAAGTATAAGGTTCAAAGTTGATTCGGAAAATTTGACAGTTTCGGTAGCTTGGATGTGCTGGCGTCTGTACATACCAATTCAATTTGGTGTTACTTAGGGCTCCAACACATACCTACCTAAACACGATAAGACGTCGCGTCGTGCTACGACGAATATGATTGATGATTTTAATACTTTTCACGAATCACGACGCGACGTCGTATCGTGTTTATGTGCTGGAGCCCTTAGGTAAATGTACAGACGCCAGCACATCAAACTACTGCAATCTGTCAAGTTTCTTTAATAGATTTTCAACTTTATATCTTTGAGGTTCAAAGTTGATTCGAAAAATTTGACAGTATCGGGTAGCTTGATGTGCTGGCGTCTGTACGTCCGTCGCACCTGCACCCTGATTGCATAAAACACTGTCAGTCACAATCTGAATCATTTTGAAGGATATTGCTAATCCCTTGCTTCATAATAATGTTCGAAAGTTCGCTCAACAACGTAAATAACGCAATGAATATTGTTATATTCTTCAATTTTGATTTATAGACGACTCCGCCTTGGAGTGTACCTAAATGTGGTGCTGTTCCACAAACGATGGGACACTTAATATCGTGCCCTGCGTGTCCTGTCAGCTGCACGTTACAGGAACTGATGGACGCTAGTGATGGCGCCAAACAAGTGGCCGAATTCTGGGCCGAGTACATTTAGATTGTTATCGACACGCTAAGAAGAAGAATATTGTTGAACCATCAAAATGAAAGCCATTGCTACTGTAAGTGACAGTCAACCTCGCTAAATTGAATTGAATTTACTTTGATGAATCTTTTCTTACATATAAAATAATCGGTACCTAACGGAATTAGGAAACTGCCGCAGACAAGGTTCCCCATCCATTTGCATACAATTTTAAGATCTAATACAACTTGGCATAAGTACATTTGTTTCTCCTAGTTATATTTTCGCATAACATTATTTACGCATAACAGCTTACGATGCGAAAAGAAGGGATCCCGCAGACAACGGGTTAATTTTCCATTGTTGCTACAATTTGCTTAATCAAATTATTGATAGCACAGTTTTCACAGGCGCTTGAAGCATAGTAAAATACTACAATACTGTGATAATCAACTCAACTCAGCCTATCGCAGTACACTGCTGGACCTAGGTCTCTCCCAGACTGCGCCACAGCACCCTGTCCTCCGCCTTCCGCATCCAGTCTAGCCCAGCCACCTTCTTTAGGTCGTCCGACCATCTAGCTGGGGGACGTCCCACACTACGCTGCGTCAGTGCACTGTGATAATACAGGGTCCTAATTCACTATGACTACGTATCGATACCTTACTTCGGAACCACGTCAATTCTTTAGTTAATAACCACGACATCTGCCATTAACATATTCTCTATAGCTGACCCGGCGGCGAACTTTGTACCGTCTCTGAATATATGAGAAAACTAGCTGCGCCCCGCGGTTTCACCCGCATAAGACTCGATCCCGTGGGAATTCAAACTATCACTATAGGTACCAAATTTAATCTAAATCGGTTCAGTGCTTTAGGCGTGAAGAAGTAACAAACATATAAACACACACACACACACACACACACACACACACACACACACACACACACACACACACACACACACACACTCACAAACTTTCGCCTTTGTAATATTAGTGTGATGAATAATCTTCAGGGCCATGGGGTGCCCACTTGGTTTTTGGAGATATCGCCAAGCGGTTAGTCGACTCTTCACGTGACCAGAGGGCTGGCCTATTTCTTGGCCAAAGAATTAGCATTGCCATACATTACAACGTGGCAATGCTGCCAGCCTTTTGGGCACTGTTCCTGTTGACGACAGCGATGCGGACGAATTCTTTGATGCCCTATGATTATTTTGTTTATTTTTTCATTTAAATGTACATATTCTTATAGTTTATATGTTAGCTTATATTATGTAAATATTTTCAGAAACAATTCTGATTAAATATTATAATTTTCATAATTAAACTGTAAACTCTAGTTTCTAATAATTATGATTCAATCATGATTCGAAAGACACGTGGCGCCATCTATTATCATAAGAACGTTATTGTTGTTTTCCTCGGGAACAACACTTTTTTTCGGGATGAAAGGTACCTTATGTCCGTTTCTGTACACCTGACAAAGTATATGCAAAATTTCAGGATGATCGTTTCAGTAGTTTAAGTGTGAAAAGGTAACAAACAAACAAACTTACTTTCGCATTTATAATATTAAAAAATGTACATATCTACCTATAGGTATATTAAAGTTAGGATGACACAATGGCGTGGTTTGAACTGTCAAAATACACGTTGTCCGTACGGTTGACATTTCGATTCCCTGCCGTTAACAAGACACGATATTGACATGGTTTGCATGTGGTAAGGTTTCGCCGGGAGTTCATAATACAGAACTGGAGCCCTGTACTCACTTGCTCAGAGATAATAATATTATTAGGAGGGTTGACAACTTGTTTGCCAACAATAACTTGTTGTATATCAATTTATCAAATTCATGCTATAATAACATCGGGAAAATTGCGTAACACATTACAGTAGCAATTTTGACAGTTCAACAACATTCATTGCGTTATTTACGTTGTTGAGCAGACACATTTTTCGAACATATGAAGCAATGGATTAGCAATATCCTTCAAAATGATTCTTTTTCGTGTGGTACGCAAATTAGGGTGCAGCTCTGAAAAATTACATCCCAGCTAAGATGGTACCTAGGTAGGTAACTGTCAGATTCGTCATTCGCAAATATTTGACGGTTTTTTAAGGTACCTACCTACAAAGTCGAAAGGAACAATAATATTGTCTTGGAACTATTATGCTACTTACCTACCTAAACTAATATTGCCTCATTCTCTAAATAGGTATTTCTGCATTCATTGAATTTCTTGTTGGCTTTGCCATTTGCCTCATGCCGAAAACGACGAAGTTTGTTCTTAAAAATCTATTTCATACAGGACAATCAAACCTGTTCATTACGAAAGGACCAAGCTAAAACTATACCAAATACCTGGTACCTTTTTTTTAGCCTGGTACATTAACTTCGGGTTTTTAACATGCAAAACACTAATTTATATTGGGATATTCTAATGCTGCGTTCCCACGGCCCGCTTTCTAACAGGCCAGATCGCGCCAGGCCAGGCCGACGGGCTGTGGAAACCGTCGCATCCGATGAGGCCTTCGCCCGTCCGATCCGTCGGGAGTCGGTAAGTTCAAAGAAGCGACATGGCGCGGCGCGGGGGGCGCCAGTCGCGGCCTGTGTGGGCGCGTTTCTTTTTGCTTTTTATCCATACTAATATTATAAATTCGAAAGTAACTCTGTCTGTCTGTCTATCTGTCTGTCTGTATGTTACCTTTTCACGCCTAAACCACGGCTTCGAAAGGCATAGCAATGCCTGGCGCGGCCTGTCAGTTAATGGCCCGTGAGACCGCAGCTTAAACATGGCAACCCAAAAAAATATATAAAAGTATTAAGTGTCCCTGGTTTGGAAAAAAAACTTGCATCTCCATCATTGAAAAAATGAAGAAAACGGTAATGAGGGTATAGACGTCAGTGTCTTAATGATTGTGCGTCATGATTGCGTCAGAACCCTAAACCCATGTTAGAGTACAAAATACCTAATTACAAAATGATATCCATAGTATACTAATAATAATACTAAACAGTTTGCTTGTTACAACCATACGACAGGCTATCGTATCGAAAACCTGACATTTTGATAACCTGATTTGACTTGCCCTCAACAGCAAATAGCTGTTGGAAGAATAGCGGGCGTCTATTTGATTAAAACTGACAAAATTTTCGGGTTTTGGACTTGTGAGCAGCGTTTAGAAGACTCCTACGATAACAATGATTAATGTTCGATACGATACGGAAGCGTATCGAGTGTTTGTGAATAGCTATGCTGGTCGGATTTGATCAAATATTTTTCCATTTGATAGCCCAATTCTTGAGTAAAGCTTTAGGCTATTTAGCATAACGTTAGGATTTTTAGAAGCCGAGCAATAAAAACATATATAAGCAAGAACGCTAAACAACCACGAGTTAATAACGCGTACAGGCGATGCAATGTGATGCGACGGGACGGGTCGGGGGAGCAAGAAATTTCACGCGGACGAAGTCGCGGGCAGAAACTAGTATATTTATAAACGGCTAAGTAATAACAGCCGCACGGGTCGATCGATCAGGGCAAGCTTGCTGCGGTTGATCCGTGGATGGGTGACCATCTTTACATACCAAGACCCTCCGTGCCTCGGAAAGCACGTTAAGCCGTTGGTTCCGGCTGTCATTCGTAGATCTTTTACAGTCGTTACGGGTCGTCAGAAGCCCGAAAGGCTGACAACCAGTCTTACCAAGGGGTATTGTGTTACCCAGTAACTAGGTTGTAGAAGTCAGATAGGCAGTCGCTCCAAGTAAAATTCTGGTATTCAGCTGCATTCGGTTAGACTGGAAGCCGACCCCAACATAGTTGGGAGAAGGCTTTTTTATGGATGGGAAATCATCAAATGACCGCTCCCGCTCTGGGTGGAGCGGAAGGGAGTGTCAGTCTCTTACTGACTAAAACCCATCCGTGTTCCTTCCTTAGCCCTTTATGTTCCGGGATAGTGGTAACCCTTTCGGACAATCCCGCACCCCCGGCGGGCTTCGGCCGGGTACGGGAGCCGAGCAGGCCGTCCGGCGACTGCTTACTACTGCGCGTGTTTGTATGAAGATTTTGTTTTTCGTTAGGTTAATTTAGTGAGTTTCTTAATTGTGGGGCACACACTAAAATGTAATTGACAGGCTTATGTTGATATGTCGAGGTAGGCACTGCTTATATGCCTATATGCAATGCACGCCACTGGAGCAGTGGTGATGAAATCATTTACACAAAGTAAAACGCCTGTCTGGGTTCGAACCGACGACCTGTAACTCGTAAAGTCACGGCCGTTACCACTGTGTCAACGTTAGCTCATGCCGTGGTAAAAATATTGGCATGTCGTTACTGGGTAATACGATACCCTTTGGTAAAGCGTTCGGGTTGTCAGACTTTCGGGCTTCTGACGACCCGTAACGATACTGTCAAAGATGCAAGAATGACAGGTCGGTACTAACTGCTTAACGTGCTTTCCGAGGCACGGGGTGTTCTCGGTATGTAAAGGTGGTCACCCATCCACGTACCGACCGCGGAAAGCGTAGATTTAACTTGATCGATCGACCCGTGCGGCTGTTATTATGACTTAGCCACAAAACACTCTAATTATGCAAATCAAACATTGCACAAAAAATCAAATATTGATTTCATAAAATTCCTGCATCAGTGTTTGAGGTGTTCCCAGACATATGTGCAAACAACTTGAACTTAATGGGTACTTAATGTTGATTTTAATAATACTAATAATAGAATAACATGCGATTTATATAGTTTAACCTTTTGAACGCCAGAGTATAAACGTATCGCCGTACCTCTGACGCCAGGCCACTTTAACAAAACAACACACACGCACACTTAAAACAACAAATTTCTCGATATTGGTGATTTATTTATATTAGTTTCATGCAATACAATATAGACGGAAGCCTAAACTTTTAAATTATAAAATAAAAACACACAAAAGTAATGATTAAATTGTTTATTTCATAATATGGTGCGACCCGTGCGACGTGTATTTTGTCATATATTTGTGACGTTGGCGTTCAGGGTAAGATTTCGTTTGTCACATAGGTATATGTGACAATGGCGTTCAAAAGGTTAAAACCAGGATCCAGTATTTTTTTTTTATTATAAACTAATTTGTGCCCGTGACTTCGTCCGCGTCGTTCTTTTTTTACCCGACTACGGGTACTTTCGGGATTGTCCGGCTATCAGGACGATCCCGGAAGTACGGTCAAGATCCCTACCAGCATCTTCCTGGAATACTTCGGTATTATTCTCCTTTATTTAATTATATACATATAAATTATATTTTTAAATATTAGGATATAAAAACATTTAAAAATATAAAAAATAGTAGCCCACCGGTATCGGGAACAGGGTCCAAGCTATCGGCGGTCAGGGCTCCAGAGAGAGGAACCTCCTAACAATACGGGCCGTGTCCAGAAGTACAGCTTTCTGAATCAAGCCCTTGATCCAGCTGCCCAACGAGAGCCTCCTTAGGTGTTGGTCGAGGCTCTTGGCTATCAATCCATTGGCTGTAACGACTATCGGCACAATGATCGCTGAGTCCACATCCCACATGTCGACAACCTCGTGAACCAAGTCAAGGTACTTAATTTGTTTATCTTTTTCAGCTTTCAAGAGGTTCTCATCATGCGGGACAGTTATATCAACAATCATTGCGCGCCGCTCTGATCGATCCACCACCACTATATCAGGCTTATTGGCAACAATAGTCCTGTCAGTGATGATGGATCGATCCCAGTACAATGTGATACTACCATTTTTGAGATCTGGGTCGGGCACATACCTATAGTACGGCACCTCCGATTCCACAAGGTTGTATTTCAAAGCAATCTGCTGATGGATTATCCTGGCTACAAGGTTGTGTCTATGCAAGTATTCTCCGTTAGCTAGACGAGAACACCCGGAGATAATATGCCTGATTGATTCTCCCGGCCGGTGGCATGCCCGACAGATGTCAACCGTGCCGTCTTTCACAATATATCTCCGGTAGTTGTTTGTCATCATAACTTCGTCCATAATTGCACAAACAAAACCTTCGGTTTCTCCGAGAGATCTCGGTATTATTAGAATTTATTTTATATTCTCTATTAATTCCTCTATTTATTTTAAGTATATAAAACACATAGCTACTTATAAAATATTTTTACAGTGGTCCACCGATATCGGGATCACGGATCAAACTACCGCTGGCTAGGGCTCCAGAGACAAGGACGGGGGACCTTCTTACGATGCGAACCGCATCGAGGAGTACTGCCTTCTAAATCAGGCTCTTGATCCAACAGTCTAATGTAAGCCTAGAGATGTTGATCGAAACTTTCAGCCATCAGGCAATTGGCCGATACGAGAATCGGCACAATGATAGCTGAGCTCACATTCCACACCCCGTGTGCTAAGTCTGCATATTTAACCTTTTAACCGCTTACGTCGGATTAATCCGACAAATATTTTCGTGTCCATTCTGCCAGAGTCGTATATATACGACCAAATAACACAGCTCGTTTAATCAGTATTATTATTACATCATCACAGCTCGTTTCATCGGTATTTATTTTTCGTTTTTTTTTTTTCGGGCGCTGGGGGCTCGACAACTGATATATATAAAGTCGGGCGGTTAAAAGGTTAATTTGTTTTATTCTCTGTTATTATTATTCTGTTAGATCGAATTACCATGACAATGATAGTTAAAAAACACTACAAAGTGATAAATAACTTTAATTTCGGAAGTCGGTGTCGTTGGTTCCGCATTTTCGTTTTTGACACCGACTTCCGAAATTAAAATTATTTATCACTTTGTAGTTCTTTTTTTTTTAAGTCGGTGGTTTTTTTGTAAAAAAAGTTTTTATTTTTCACTTTTTAGTTGTACCTACCCCACACAAATTCAATTAACACTAGTGCAGTGAATAATTGAAGACACTGACTAAAAGAATCATCAAAATTCGCATAGAAATGCCGGAGATGCAGTACCTACATTTATGCATATAACTTCGTACATAAGAATAATTACCTAATGTATTATATACTAAACCCTTCCTGAAAGTATGTAGATAACATTAGTGAAAAAATGTTCGAAATTGGTTCATTAGTTTTTGAGAAAATCGCGCACATACAAACATTCATACATACGGGTCGAATACAGAACCTCCTTTTTTGAAGTCGATTAAAGAGATTGAAAAGTATAGTAGCAGCTGACTTACCAGACTTACCTACTTTGGTATAGATCTCAAACTTTTTCAACGACACAAGTAAGTACCAATAAAAAACCAAAACACAAACTTTTAAACAACAACTTCTACACTATATTATTATTAACTTTAAAATTATGCCATAAAACAAATGACTATCTTCTGACCACTACACTGAAGTTTTGTTTCGACACTATGATTCCGTTTTATACTTAAATATTCTAAATCTACCTACAACACAATTCATTCAAACAATTTACGGCAGGGGGTAGATTGGAAAACATAAAGATTACACGAAACTAAAGGCGGGAACAGACTTATAACACGCCACGCTACGCAACATCAATGAAGCTTACTCATTGACCACATTTTTCGTCTCGCCAATAAGTAAGCTCAAACTCAAACTCAAAGCATTTATTTCAATTAAACCAATTACAGGCACTTTTGAATTGTCAAAGGGTCGGTCAGTCAGAAAGATGAAGCTAGTTGCCCATTCCAAAGCGTAGGTACCTATGGAGAAGAACGGCCAAGAAACTCCATGGACACTCTTTTAAATCAAAATAATATAGTTACAAATTCTTGGTTACATCATTCATGTTAAAAATTATACATGTGAGAACGATGCAGAACGTTAAAAGCGTCCATAATGAAAAGATAAGAAAAAACAACAATTCAAATATTAAATAAAATAAAATAAGCCATGGCAGCAAAGAGATGACCAGTCCCTACTGACGGCGCTCGTTCACGAACATGACGCATGTATTAGCACCATTCTGCTCAACCATTTTGAAGGGAGCTAAATGATCCAACACATGCGCCACCATCAGCGAGACATTTGAGTGAGCATGACATACTCTCAGCCGCCAGGGCACATTCAAGTCAATGAAAGACGTACCCAGTAAATGGTAGCGTTATAGTATGTACATAGTACTCACACATGTGCTATGCAATTATACAATACTAGGAGATTGAATTTATACAATGCAAAGATAGACTTACAATCTTCAGCAGCTCCAACAGTATTTTCAAGTGTTAATCAATTAGTTGTGGTTGTGGAGCAGGACCAGCATTGAGCCAGGCATTTTTATCAGCGATGTAATCCCCTAACTTATAATATGCCTGCCTGCATAGTGTGCGTTTAATACAAGACTTGAATTTTGTCTCATTCAGTTGAAGAATGTGGGGAGGTATTTTGTTATAACATTTTAAACAGTACCCCATAAAAGATGAGTCTACTTTAGCTAGTCTGAAACCTGGTTGGCGTAACCTGGTAAGCGTGGGATGGCGTCGGGTGTTACAAGTGTGCAGTGGCCTTCAAGCACTTCACACACGGTAGCTATAGTGTAAAGATATATATTATAGCACGATACATCTCATTACATCTTTCCATAGAAATCGTCAGGAGACCACAAACGACAGCTATAATGTATACAGGGTCCCATTAAAATAGATGGACAAATTTTAACACAGCACTCAGTACGTCTAACCAAAGATATCCAAGCAAAAAAAACACTGATTAAAGTGATTTTATTTTGACCTAAAATAATAAATTGCCGTCACATTAGTGTATTTTCGTTAGCTGATTATTTTTCTCGTAAAGTATCCAATGCGTTTTTCTTATATATTTTTTTTTACATCGTCCTTATTTTGGTGGTCTGAATGATTTCTAAAAGTTTGTCTATCTATTTTAATGGGACCTTTATGTACATTTAAGGGGGTTGTAATGTACATTAATAAACATTATAGCTGCCATGTGTGAAGCGCTTTTTGTTGGTACTTACTTGCGATAGTGTCGTTGAAAAAATTTGATATAGGTATATGCCAAAGTAGGTAATTTCGGATTTCGTTATTTACGTTGTTGAGCAGACAACAACTTTTGGAATTATTTTAATAAAAAAAAAAATAGCGATCTTTTTAAATAAATTAAAACATGGATTATTTAGTTTTTTAAATTATGTATCCATTGTTGAAATCCTCAAATTAATAGAACGTCAAATTTAGCAAAAGATGCATGTAATCAATAATTTTAGTCACGTTTTTAAAAGGAGATTTGAAATGTATTTGTAACATATAGAAACAAATAATAACGGGCAATGTGATGATAGGATATCGAACATTAATAATGTGCTTTCAGATGTAGTTTATTTCTCATAATTATTGAGGTAATATATAGCCTCTGAATTACGAAGAAAATCGCGGTTTTCGTCGGGGTACCGCCCTTAAGAAGCAGTGTGTTTGCTTAACACACTTTCAATCTCATCCGAATGTTTTTATTAGGGTGCTGTTCCCTCTCACAGAGAGGAGGCCTGTGTTCCAGCAGTGGGAACGTTCTAAGCTGATAATGTACTGGTTTTCAAGACCAAAGGTTTTGCAAGTCATCAGAGAGCTCACGAAAGAAATGAAAATTAGGCTGGGTCGCTGTCGCCGGATACGGTGAAGAAAACTATAATAAAATGTACGTAATTTTAAACACCGACCTATGTTATCCGATATTTTGACTTCTTGCTCAACTCATAATGAACTCATAATAATCATTCTGTACTTATTAAGGTAAACAACTCAGTAGATTTGTGGATGGGTGACCATCTTTACATACCGAGACCCCTCCGTGCCTCGGAAAGCACGTTAAGCCGTTGGTCCCGGCTGTCATTCGTCGATCTTTGACAGTCGTTACGGGTAGTCAGAAGCCCGAAAGTCTGACAACCCGTCTTACCAAGGGGTATCGTATTAGCCAGTAACTGGGTTGTGGAGGTCAGATAGGCAGTCGCTCCATGTAAAATACTGGTATTCAGCTGCATCCGGTTAGACTGGAAGCCGACCCCAACATAGTTGGGAAAAGGCAGGCAGATGATGGTGACATTCAATAAAATTATTTTCATTGTAATGTGCCTTTTTAGAAATAAATCTTAGTTATTAAGAGGGGACGGGGCCTGCGAGGAATTTGAAAAATAGGTATTTGAAGAAACTATTGCCGTCGCCTTACCTCAAGTCTGCCCCCTTAGTGTGTGATAGGGACAGCTGTAGCTCAGATCGAAATTATTACAAAAATTTTGACGAGATCGACGTTTCATATTCCCTTTTTTTCTCCTCGAAAACTGAGCCGATTCAAATATTTTTAATATTAATACTTTAAGAAAGAGTATGTTTAGGTTCCTATCATTTTGTTTATGTTAATAACTTTCTAGCTGGGGGGCGTCCCACACTACGCTTGCCGGTACGCGGTCTCCACTCCAGGACTAGCCTGCTCCACCGGCCATCAGTCCTTCGACAGACATGGCCAGCCCACAGCCACTTCAGTTTGCTTACTCTGCAAGCTAAATGCTAGCGGATGACCTAAAGAAGGTGGCTGGGGTAGACTGGATGTGGAAGGCGGAGGACAGGGTGCTGTGGCGCAGTCTGGGAGAGGCCTATGTCCAGCAGTGGACTGCGATAGGCTGAGTTGATTGATTGATGAATAACTTTCTAATCTGTCCGGTAGTCCTCTAATCACGGTGGTAAAAATAGGGTAGTTTTTGTAATTCTTAGTGTCATGTTTTCTTTTCTAATTAATTGCTGAAAAAAAGAAAATGACAAGATGACCTTGATTTTATGAAAAAAAAAAATTCAATACTCAATTCTTTATTGCATTCCATACGTATTACATAGATGGTATTGGACCCTGTCGGACACAGCAAAATTAGGAGAGAGGGAGAGGGTTAAGTAGCTAATCAATATTATTTTAAATGATAAATTGTTAGATGTGCTCTGGAGGCATAATTCAGGAAAAAATAAGGGTAATACATTTGTATGGAGAATCGCACGCCCAGTTCCCTCTTAAATTAATAAAAAAATGAAAAGAAGATCACAGTATTATTATTTACGAGCTTTTTCCTATACGGACGAATATCTTTTTTTTTTATGGATGGGGAATCATCAAATGACCCCTCCCGCTCTGGGTGGAGCGGAAGGGAGTGTCAGACTCTTACTGACTAAAACCCATCCGTGTTCCTTTCTTAGCCCTTTATGTTCTGGGGTAGCGGTAACCCTTTCGGACAATCCCGTACCCCCGGCAGGCTTCGGCCCTGACAGGCCCCTTCCTTTTTGCTGATATCCCTTTGAGGCGCGCGTGGAACACGTACGCGACGTCCGGCACGGGACGGACGGATATCTATAGGTAAAATCCATATATTGGTCACGCAAACCAATTAGTGCCAATTAGTGATACCCAATTTAACTAAATTACAGATTAGAGTAGGATATTCCCATTTTTAACCGACTTCTAAAGGGAGGAGGTTCTCAATTCGACTGTGTTTTTTTTTTGTAAGTATGTTTGTTACGCGATATCTCCGGAAATTGTAAATCGATTTCAAAAATTATTTTTTTAATGGATAGATATACAGGGTGTTACGGAAAGGGTATAGCATTACAAACGGGTTGAAGAGTGTATCTGGTCTAGAATCACTGTACAAAATTTCAGCTCAAAAACATTAACTTTGAAAATGCTTAATATTTTTTTTATTTCGACATCACGGCGCTGCACTCTGGCGCGCGGTGGCGTGATGTGCGTGTACTAGGCGCACAGACACACTGCAGATAATGGATAATGACCCTCGTAGTGCGGTGACACGTTTGTTATGATTTCAATTTAATAAACTCTCGAAATAAAAAAATATTAAGCATTTTCAAAGTTAATGCTTTTGAGCTGAAATTTTGTACAGAGATTCTAGACCAGATACACTCTTCAACCCGTTTGTATTGCTATACCCTTTCCGTAACACCCTGTATTATATGCCTCAGGGATAGTCCCATATAAATTTATTAACTTTGCTTGGGTGGTTTTTGAGTTACCTTCAATAATACGGATTTTTGCCACTTAGTTTATCTTGATGATGTTATAATGACTTCCTGTTCCTGATATTTACATAGCAAGTAGTGTTATACGAATTTATGTGGGGTAGATACAACATAAAAATGAAAAATAAAAACTTTTTAGGAAGAAAAAAAACACCCGTCTTCGGCTCGGTTGTGGAGGTCAGATAGGCAGTCGCTCCATGTAAAACACTAATATTTAGCTGCATCCGGTTAAACTGGAAGTCAACCTCAACGTAGTTGGAAAAATACTAGGCAGATGAGTTATTTTTATAGTAATTAAGTAATTTCCTAGATACTTACAGTTTTAAAAACGTCAATGTCGTCTAATTTAAAAACCCAAATTCTATTAATAGACAGATAATGTTTTATTGATTGTTCAATATCAAGAAATTACACTATTTGTCGAACGTTGCCTGAGGTAGCTGCGCGGTGCGGGAGGGGTGACAGTTGTCACAAATTGACGAATCACTGAGCTCTCGCATCACGTCGCCACGCCCGCACCGCGCTGCTACCTCAGGCAATGTCTCAGTTAATCGGTCGGCCTATAACTTTGTTTATTTGTCGCAGATAGCTTGTTTATTTATTATTTTTTATTACTTAATAAACGAGTAACCTATTAAGAGGAAATGTGGGTGGTCTTTTCTCCATAGAAACGCTCTCGCCTGTTTTTTTTTTTCTGGAAAGCAATGATTTTTTACAGAATATTACATATTAACTACTTGTGTGTCCCTATGTTTTCCTTTTTGATGGTAGGTACATTATTTTTGTAAGCACTAGAACCCTCAAAAAATGCCGATTTAAACCGCTGTCAACAAAAGAGGCCTAGTGTACAAATTTTGACAACTATTAATTAATTAATTTATTTATATATACTTTACTGTACACAACAAAATACATAACATGAAAAAATACATCAAACACTACAAAATATACAATGGGCGGCCTTATCGCTTTCTGCGATCTCTTCCAGGCAACCTTGAAATGGGCAGTGATTTCCCGGGACATAAAATGGGGCTGTCGTTGGTGCAAATATTATGTATACAATACACTAAAATAGATACACAGATATATACCTACATATCCAAAATTATAGAAACTTAAATACATACATACTAAATAATTATAAGCACCGAAAATAAAAGAAGACAGTAGATGATTGAAGTTAGGACAACCAGATCACAACGACAAGTAGTGTTCCTTTACGAGTTTTTTGAACACGTGTAACGACTGCGCGCGTTTAATTTCAACTGGCAATGCATTCCACAAACGAGCGGCTTGGACAGTAAAGGATTAATGTAAAAAAAAAACCACAGGAACACAGTATATATCCTTCTTATTCAGTTTGTGAAATATCTTTTAAATTGGTCCGATATTGGAGGAGGAAATAGGCGGGAGTCAAACCTCGAATTATGACTTTTTACTTAGGATTTTTCAAAAGTCTCTCCGACCGCATTTCCTCTTAAGAGCATCGTGAATTGGTGAACTAACGTGATGATCCGTTGTAATCCAATATGTCTAATGTACAAAAAAGGCCATAGTATCTCCCCATACAATTCAATAAAAAACGTCTGTCGATCCGCAAATTATTTTATCACAAATAAACTTATTAAAGGGAAAGAAAGCGAATCTGAACCAAAAAATATAACAAAAGCTTCTTTGAACCGAAAGTATAGAAAACTGGTGTGAACTCAGGGTTATAATGTTATAATGAAACATAGTTTTGGTTTACGTCCATTGTTCTCCATAGTCCAGTTGGTAATCGGCTACCAGATGAAGTTGTAAGCGCGATGTCTGACAATGCTTTCAAAGCAAAACTTAAAGGCTGGTTAACCGACCAGGTATTATATGACCTAAAAGAATGGTTTTAGGTAACTGATAATTATAATTTGAGTATTTGTCTGCTTTTTGTTTATTGACATGTAATTTTAATAATTATGAATAAATAAACTGAACTGAACTAAACTATTTTAACGATGGAAACATGTAATTTTCCCCATAGACCAATTGGTCAAATTTCAATTGGTCCAAGAAGCACCGACGAATCTAGCATTTGTTAGAAGACATTCCTTGCTTATAAGAAACCAGCAGCGCCCGTGGTTTCTGCACCCGCATGTGTCGACCCCGTGGGTATATCGGGTTAAAAAGTATCCTAATGTTTTATTCTGATGTATAAAAGCTCTGTAAAGTTCCATCAAAATCCGTTCAGTAGTTTTTGCGTGAAAGAGTAACAAACATCCATCCATCTTCACAAACATCGTTCTATTTTATAATAATACTAGCTTCAGCCCGCGACTTCGTTCGCGTGAAACTTCTTGTTCCCCCGACCCACCCCGTCGCAACGCATCACCTGCCCGCGCTATCACTTAGCGTTCTTTCTGACTTTTTTTCTATTTGCTCGGCTCCTAAGGGTCATAGCGTGATGTTAAATAGCCTATAGCCTTCCTCATGAATTGGGCTATTAAATGCAAAAAGTATTTTTCAAATCCGACTGGTAGTTCCAGAGATTACCCCTACATACAAACTTACAAACAAATTTTACCTCTTTATAATATTAGTACCTATAGATAATATAATGTAATATGATATTGTACGAAGTAGAATAAGCAATTAAAAAATTAGAAAAAGTTAGGACTTTGTTGGTTGCAGTATCATAATAATGTCCGCAAGGGTTACTGCTACCCCGGAACATAAAGGGCTAAGGAAGGAACACGGATGGGTTTTAGTCAGTAAGAGTCTGACACTCCCTTCCGCTCCATCCCTTCCCATCCATAAAAAAAGTATCATACTAATATTTTTGCTAACACCACAAAACATACTTGTGTTAGTATTATTGGATTAATATCAAATACGACCTCTTTCTCTCTAATCCACTGCATAATCGTTGGTCTAACTAAAAGACATTGGTATTGGCATTTATAGAGAAAGAAACTCAAAGCATTTATTTCAATTAAACCAATTACAGGCACTTTTGAATTGTCAAGGGGTCGGTCAGTCAGAAAGATGAAGCTAGTAGCCCATTCCAAAGAGTACCTATGGAGAAGAACGGGCAAGAAACTCCATGGACACTCTTTTAAATCAAAATAATATGGTTACAAAGTCTTGGTTACATCATTCATGTTAAAAATTATACATGTGAGAACGATGCAGAACGTTAAAAGCGTCCATAATGAGAAGATGAGAAAAAAACAATTCAAATATTAAATTAAAACAAGCCGTGGCAGCAAAGAGATGACCAGTCCCTACTGACGGCGCCCGTTCACGAACATGACGCATGTATCAGCACCATTCAGCTCAACCATTTTGAAGGGAGCTAAATGGTCCAAGAGCAAAGAGATGACAGTTTCCAACTACCTACTCCTATGCACTATGGGTATTGCTGGCGTTTTCATTTATTGTAGTAGATACAGTGACGCGCCCCAGCTTCGCACGATATTTACGACTTGACAAAACATCGAGTTTTCTTTATAATTCAATAATAATAATGACACCTAAGGAGGCTCTCGTTGGGCAGCTGGATCAAGGGCTTGATTCAGAAAGCGGTACTTCTAGACACGGCCCGCATTGTTAAGAGGTTCCTCTCTCTGGAGCCCTGACCGCCGCCGGTAGCTTGGATACCGGTGGGCTACTATTTTTTATATTTTTTTATATTCTAATATTTAAAAATATTATTTTTATGTATTTACTGAAATAAAGGAGATAATAATAATATATTTATTCAAAAATTATAAGGCATGAGGATGCATAAAGCTTCCTGAATAAATTCTCTGAATTGTGGTAAAAACTACATCAAAATCAGTTGTTTAGAAGAATACCGCAGTCACTCAGACCGGAAAAGCGACATTTTATACTATTATTTATTACTAAAGATGGAAATAAAATAAATTTACATCTAAGGTCTATTCAAATGTATGTTTCCAATATTGTTGTTACTTATTTCAAATTAAACAAATATTATCTTTATTTTTTTGGGAATTAAGTTGATTTCAGAGTGACTAGCACTATTTAAAAAGTTATAAAAATGTTTGAAGGAGTAGCGTCAACTGAACTTTATTGTGTGGGCAATAAAGTTATTTTTCCAAATACTCATATTTGTTTACATGTTTGGCAAATAAATCGCGACCGGCGTATAGATGGTTCTCGTTGTATTTTCGACCACAGGACCTGCCTAACAAATCCTAATCGTTAACCTGCAATTTACAAAAATAAAAATATAAAAAATTACTTACACTTCGCCCAAAGAATTAAAATCCAAATAAACACAAATACCGCTCATTGTCCACAAGAACCTCCACTCAATCCTACACGAACAATTAAAATAATTATCCCGAACAACACCCAAAATAATTATTTAAAATAATAATTATCCAAAGCACGTTAGTTTTGTCTTTGGAGCAATTATATAACACGGCACGTTTCGACCCGACCGCTTCGGGTTGTTTAATACGTTATCGGGACTACAAAACTTATTGCAATGTATTGATAATAGTTAATAATATTATTATAATAATTAACTTGTGGGTCTTTTCGTCAAGTGCGTCATTGGTTTAGTGCTCACATGCACGACTACTGTAGGCTTAGCCTAATTCACAAACGTGCTAATGTAACTTTAATGCAAATTGATTTTGAATTGGAAATATTTGTTGCGCTGCACATAATATATTTGACTCATCATCATCTGCCTAGCCTTTTCCCAATTATGTTGGGGTCGGCTTCCAGTCTAACCGGATGCAGCTGAATACCAGTACTTTACATGGAGTGATTGACAACCCAGTTACTGGGTAATACTAATACGATACCCCTTGCTAAGAGTGGTTGTCAGACTTTCGGGCTTCTGACTACCCGTAACGACTGTCAAAGATCCACGAATGACAGCCGGGACCAACGGCTTAACGTGCTTTCCGAGGCACGGAGTGGCCACAGTATGTAAAGATAGTCACCCGAGACTGGTTTGTAGATGGGTGACACCAATCCACACACCAACCGCGGCAAGAGAGGAAATGCGGTCGGAGAGTTTTAGAAAGCCTAAGTCAAAAGTCATAATTCGAGGTTTGGCTCTCGCCTATTTTCTCCTCCAATGTTGGACCAATTTAAAAGATATTTCATAAACAGAATAAGAAGGGCATATACTGTGTCCTTATGTTTTCTTTTATGATGATACATTATTTTTATTTATAAGCACTAGAGCCCTCAATAAAGGCTCAAAATTGCTGCTGTCAACAGAGGCCTAGTGTGCAAATTTGACAACTATTATGAAAAAATAAAAACAGGGACACAGTATATATCCTTCTTGTTCTGTTAATGAAATATCTTTTAAATTAGTCCAATATTGGAAACAAAAATAGGCGAGAGCCAAACCTCGAATTATGACTTTTTACTTAGGCTTTTTCAAAAAGTCTCTCCGACCGCATTTCCTCTTAACCTAATCGATCGACCTGTGCGGCATAACGCAACACATAATATACAAAACACACAAACATAATAAACTAGCTTCTGCTCGCGACTTCGTTCGCGTGAAATTTCTTATTCCCTCGACCCATCTCGCCGTATTGCATCACCTGCCCGCGTCTCCTGCTCTATCACTTCGTTTCCCCATAGCGCTTTTGCTCGGCTCCTAAGGGTCATAGCGTGACGTTAAATAGCCTATAGCTTTCCTCAAGAATTGGGCTATCAAATGCAAGAAGAATTTTTCAAATCCGACTGGTAGTTCCAGATATTACCCCATACACACTTACAAACAAATTTTACCTCTTTATAATATTAGTATAGATAACACATTAAGGTGAATGAGGTAGTTGTAGCCCGCGAAATTCAATTTTTCTTACGTTTTTTGCAATTTTCAGGTCAGTGTCAGGTTGTATCTTGATCAAAATATGATTCGCGACTAAAACCGGTACGTATTTACAGAATTATAATAATTTAGAATCATTAATACATCTTTCTAAGTTAGATTTCTACCGTTAAGAACAAATCTCGTATGGAAAAGTGTTTATGGTAGAAATCTAACTTAAAGAGATATATTAATGATTCTAATGACTATGATTCTGTAAATACATGTCTATTATAGTCGCGAATCATATTTGGATCAAGATACAAACTGACACTGATCTGCAAATTGCAAAAAACGTAAGAAAATTTAAATTTCGCGGTCTACCATGGCACATTCACCTTAACAGCAACACATACAACAACAATACAAAAAACAACAACACAATAGCATAATAAATCGACACAAAACAACATAATTATATTTGACTACTAAAGTTTATTGTTAGCTAAGTATAGTCGGTCGCTCACAATGGGCCTTATTAGAAGGCTGAGAGTCACCCAAAGGGCAATGGAGAGGGCTATGCTTGGAGTTTCCCTGCGGGATCGAATTAGAAATGAAGAGATCCGCAGGAGAACCAAGGTAACCGACATAGCCCGAAGAATTGCCAAACTTAAGTGGCAGTGGGCAGGGCACATTGCTCGCAGAACAGATGGCCGATGGGGCCGAAAGGTTCTGGAGTGGCGACCGCGTACCGGAAGGCGTAGCGTTGGAAGGCCTCCCACAAGGTGGACCGACGACCTTGTGAAGACCGCAGGAACTCGTTGGATGCAAGAAGCACAAAACCGGTCTAAGTGGAGGTGCTTGGGGGAGGCTTATGTTCAGCAGTGGACGTCTTTCGGCTGAAATGATGATGATGATGATGAAGTATAGTATCCGTATAACCCTGTAACAAACGCGTGCACTGACTGGACAGGTCCGCTCAATCTGTGTGGTTCTTTCCTCAAAAGACCATTTCAGACACCAATCTACATGGTCTTCACATGATTTGACCAAGATTTTGTCTGGACTTTTTAAAAGAGACTGTGACCTCTGAGTTTGTTTCGGCCTTTCTTCTCAGAGTAGTCAGATAGGAAACGCCGACCTCATCTAGCTTTAAAAAAAATATGATTGACGTGTAAAAGTGTTTGTACAAACCTACTTACAGAAATAAAATCATTTATCATTTATGAGGGGAGTGGGCCGTAATCTACTACGCGGGCACAGTGCAGGTTGGTAGAATGTGAGATATAGTCCAATAGCGACATAGTCGTATCGCGAAATGGGCAATGTGAGGTATAAACGAAACGCTTATTTGAAATGACGTTTAGGCATAACGCGACTTACGCACACTGCGTTATAGGTATACAGCGAGCAAAGGGATGTCAGCATGTCTTCGAATTTTGGTTCTAGGACATGCCGGTTTCCTCACGATGCCTTCACGATTTTGAGAGCAGTGGTGACGAAAAATTATTTACATAAAGTAAAGTGCTTGCTTGGATTCGGACGCCCGAGCCCGACCTACAACTCAAACTCAAAGCATTTATTTCAATTAAACCATATACAGGCACTTTTGAATTGTCAAAATTAAATAGTCGGTCAGTTAGTCAGAAAGTTGAAGCTAGTTGCCCATTCCAAAACGTAGATCTCTATGGAGAAGAACGGGCAAGAAACTCCATGGACACTCTTTTAAATCAAGATATTACAAAATCCTGGGTACATTATTCTTGTTGCTTCTATATGTGAGAACTATGTAAAAAAAAACACACAAATGAAGAAAAAATTCAAAATATAAGATTAAAAATGGCCTTGACAGTTAAGACATGACCAGTCTCAACCGACGGCGCCCGTTCACGAACATGACGCGTGGATCAGCACCATCCAGCTCAATTATTTTGTAGGGAACCGAATGATAACTCAACTCGTGCTTACGTAATTTAATCATGTTATTCAATCATTATTGTCGGAAAAAGTAGTGATTATTATTATGAACAACTTTAACTGCGGGACCAAACATGAAATCGCGAAAAAAAGTCAGTTGTTCCCCACATTTATGTTCGCACTAGCTGCGCCCCGCGGTTTTACCCGCATAAGTCTCGATCTCGTGGGAATATCGGGATAAAAGTACCCTATGTCCTTTTCCGGGACTCAAGCTATCTCTATACCAAATTTCATCAAAATTGGTCCAGCCGTTTGAGCGTGAAGAAGTAACAAACATATAAACACACACACACACACACACACACTCACAAACTTTCGCCTTTATAATATTAGTGTGATAGTGTGATAACTCGTCAAAATGTGGGAAACCACTGATTCTTTTTTCGCGATTTCAGGTTTGGTCCATAAGTAATAGTTGTTCATAATGATAGGTACAATCACCCCTGAAGAGGTTATCCATTAATTACCGGACACCCTGTATAAAGTTGTAACCTTCTAAAAACAGATGACTGTGTCGCTAATTCCCTTAGTGGTTGTGTCATGTCACAATTTAATTTGGACAGGGTTTGTTTACACTTTCATCGAATACTTTTGGACAGAGACTATAGGTACCTATTCATATCTGAACTAGGCACTTTATCAGCTAATGTCAGGCAAAGTTGCGTGCCAAAGTTACTTTTATACATACAAATAAAATAAAATTGGAGTGTCTGTTTGTCATATTAAAATAACCGCTTTTTACTAAATGCATATGGATGTATACACTGTACATATACACAAATAAGATTTTTTAAAATTTTTGTCTGTTTGTTCCGGCTAATCTTTGAAACGGCTGGACTGATTTTGACGGAACTGTCACTGGCAGATAGCTGATGTAATAAGGAGTAACTTAGGCTACTTTTATTTTATACAAAAAAATAGGGTCCCACGAAACCAAATCCACGCGGACGAAGTCGCGGGTAATCATTAATAAAAGTTTCCGTCGACGATTTTCTATTAATACTAGATTTAAATTAAACAATATATTATATACTTAGGTACCTACGTAATATGTGGACCACAACATGTCATATATGTTACCAAAACAATATAACATTGAAACTGGATAATGAAAATGATAACAACATTATTTTAGATCTTTAAAATGTATAAATACTAGCTGAAGCGAACCGTAACCTCATCATCTGCCTAGCCTTTCCCCAACTATGTTGGGGTTGGCTTCCAGTCTAACCTGATGCAGCTGAATACCAGTACTATACAAGGAGTGATTGCCAGTGGCGTGCATTGCATATAGGCATATAAGCAGTGCCTACCATCAACATAAGCCTGTCAATTACATTTTAGTTTGCGCCCCATACCTAACAAAAAACAAAATCTTCAATTCTTCATACAATATATGAACATTTTACTACACTGCACTGTTTATACAGGTTGAAATTGAAAACATGCGACAAATCGAAATGGGTGATTGTACTCATCATTATGAACAACTTTTACTATGGGAACAAACCAGAAATCGCGAAAAAAAATCAGGTGTTCCCTACATTTATGTTTGCAAGTATAACTCGTCAAGATGTAGGGAAAAGCTGACTTTTTTTTTCGCTATTTCGTGTTTGTTCCCATAGTAAAAGTTGTTCATAATGATGAGTACAATCTCCCATTTCGATTTGTCGCATGTTTTATAATTCAACCTGTATGCCTACCCGCAATGCACGCCACTGGTGATTGCCTATCTGACCTCCACAACCTAGTTACTGGGTAACACGGTTACCCCCTTGGTGAGAGTCGTTGCTACACTTTCGGGCTTCTGACTACCCGTAACGACTGTCAAAGATCCACGAATGACAGCCGGGACCAAGGGCTTAACGTGCTTTCCGAGGCTCGGAGGGGTCTTGGTATGTAAAGATGGTCACCCATCCATGGACCAACCGTGGAAAGCGTAGCTTAACCTGATCAATCGACCCGTGCGACTGTTATTTCTTAGCCAAAAGCCCCCTCTCTCGTTTTGTGTGACTAGCATATACAAAAAAATGTTTATTTTAAAATTAGATATCAATTTAAAATTATTTATACAATTTCTTGATTTTTCTTTCTATAAATAGACGATTATGTTAGATTAGTGTCCTACGTACTATGATTCTACGTAGACTATACAGGGTTACTTGTAATTCGACGGAGCTAATAGGGGGGCCAAAATGCAACAAATTGAACCCCCCATATTATGTATGGCCGAATTCAATAGTTTTCGAGATATTTGAAACCTTTTATTAACTGAAGTGCTGCTACAATACAATTTTTGGAGGCTACGAACTTTGCAACACTTCCGTAAGGTCCGCTACGCTTCGAGACTACGGGCTTCGCTACGATTTGATAGAAAACGGTAGGTTTTGGAGACTACGAACTTCGCCACGCTTTCGTAGACGACGCTACGCTTTCGTAGATAGACTACGAGCTTCGCTACGCTTTGGTAGACAACGGTAGGTTTCGGAGACTACGAACTTCGCTACGCTCTCGTAACCTCCGCTACGCTTTGGAGACTACGAACTTCGCTACGCTTTTGTAGACTACACTGCGCTTTTGTAAACGATGCTATGCTTTGAGACTACGAGCTTCGCTACTCTTTTGTAGACTACGCTGCGCTTTCGTAGACGACGTAAAATTGAAGCCTATGGTAATAGTGGACTGCAATGAAAATAACAACCGGATTTTGGTCTCAAACATTATTTCTGCGATGGAACTTTTAACTGTTGTGCGAAGCCGTTCACATAGCTCTATTCAATCCATGGAGATTTATATATAAAATAAATGGAAAAACTTTTAGTAATCATTCAGATCACCAAAATTTTACGATGGTAAAAAAATATAATTCTAATAAAAATGTATTAGATACTTTACAAGAAAAATAATCAGCTAACGAAAATATGATGTGATAAATATACAATAGGTATTACATTTAATTTGTTTTTTTTTTTTTAGACAAAACTCCTTTTATTTGAATTTAAAAACTTAATTAACAAAAATAACAAGATTAAAAACTAACTTAACTAAAACTATACAAAAACTAAAATATAGCGTCGAAAAATTCATCCGCATCGCTGTCGACTGGTAATGTACCCAAGAGACTGGCGGCATTGCCACGTTGTATGGCAATGCTTAGCCTTTGGCCAAGGTAAAAGCCAGCCCTTGGGTCACGGGAATTGTCAACCAGCCGTTTTGAAATTTCTGTAAAAAGACCATGAGCACTCGGACCCCACGGCCCGAGGGTTTCAACCCCAAACGGCTCGAAAATATAATTTCCGATAAGGTTATTATATTTTCGCCGCTTGAGGTTTTCCGCAGCCGCAGCAGCAGCGCCAGCACAGCATGCCGATCCAGGAAGGTGGGATGGCGCAAGAGTATCGACACAAGTTGCGTCCCACACTAAAGGCCTACCCACCTTCCAAGGAAATAGAGACATACCGTCCGGTCTCTTGCCGTCGTCGCGTACCAAGCCATTGGGTTCTAATACAGCTGGAACGCCGACGGTAACAAGAGCTCGTCGGATGATGTCATTAATGTTCGCGTGGCGCGCTAAGCGACCCGCACTTCGGCTGCAAGACAGGCCGTGGTGTCCGAGGCTGTTGACATCTTCGCCACAGTGACAGCGATGAGGGGAACAGCAAGGAGTGCCTAGTCGCAGGGAAGCAGCGAGGCGAAAAGTAGTGTCGTCGAACAAAGTGCCTATGTTCGACGAAGGTAGTGCATGAAGCCAAAGTCCCGAAAATATTAAATAAATTGTGTTATCTATTTGTATAGATATTTACATAATATAAGCTAACATATAAACTATAATAATAATTATGTACAATTATATGAAAAAATAAACAAAATAATCATAGGGCATCAAAGAATTCGTCCGCATCAACCGGAACAGTGCCCAAAAGGCTGGCAGCATTGCCACGCAAATAAAATAAAAAATGTGCCGGCAATTTATTATTTTAGATCAAAATAAAATCACTTTAATCAGTGTTTTTTTTTTTTTTGCTTGGTTATTTTTGGTAAGACGTACCGTACTGAGCGCTGTGTTAAAATTTGTCCGTCTATTTTAATGGGAGCCTGTATAAATTAAAAAAAAAAACATCAACGATACTTTTCATGCCGTCGGTACAAGGGCGTTTTGATGACGTTGTATCTGGTATTATTATTGATTTGATGAGCTCTCACGGGCCGAGTTGTCACTGACCCGCCGATGCGGATTTGATCCCACGGGCAATAAACGAGAGAGCGTTTATTGCCCGTGGTCCGACCGTGTAGTTCTACTAGTAGGACCAAGGGCATTTTTCTTTTCGCTGGTTCTATCAATCGGACCATCGTTATAAAATTATCACATTGTATTGGCAATAGATCTACTGGTCGAGTAGAACTCAGATAAATATTTTTACCCATGAGACTCCAATAATAATAAGTTTACGCAAAAATATTTGATGTTGTGATTTTACTACCGAGAACGTGTTATCATACTTTCGGGCAAAGACACTAATTAAAATAATGATTATCAGGAAAAAATAACTGCCTACCACGTTTTTTAGCACGTGAATGTACACTTGTCTTATTAATCTACTGTTTAGGCTGGGCGCAAACGTCCGGTTTCCTGATTCGGAATTCAGTTTCGGAATTCAGATTCGGAAACCTGAATGCAAGCATTTCATACAAAATGTTCTCACTAGCGCACACGTGCTTAAATTTTCCGTTCTGAAACCCTGACGGAAAATTTAAGTACGTGTGCGCGGGAGAGAACATTTTGTATGAAATGCGTGCATTTGGGGTCTCCGAATCTGAATTCCGAAACTGAATTCCGAATCAGGAAACCGGACGTATGCGGCCTGCCTTAAACTGCGGCTGACTCGTGCGGCTGTTATTACATGCTCGTGCCAAGTAATAACAGCAGCACGAGTTGAAAGATCAGGTTAAGCTACACTTGCCGCCATCAGTCCGTGGATGGGTAATCTTTACATAACATGACCTCTCCGTGCCTCGAAGAGCATGTTAAGCCGTTGGTCCCGGCTATCATTCGTGGATCTTTGACAGTCGTTACGGGTCGTCAGAAGCCCGAAAGTCTGACAACCAGTCTTAAGAAAGGTAATGTATGTTACCCCAACTATGTTGGGGTCGACTGGGTTGTGGAGGTCAGATAGGCAGTCACCCCATGTAAAATACTGGTATTCAGCTGCATCCGGTTAGACTGGAAGCCGATCCCAACATAGTTGAGAAAAGACTAGGCAGATGATGATATATATATGTAAATATTATCTCGTTTGAAACTAAGAGATAATAAAAAGGCTCATTGAAAATCTTAAATTCACTGATTGACAACCCATAGTCTAAACCGTTGAGTCTAGATGCATGAAATTTTGCACCAGAGTTTTTTATGTAACCAAGATGAGCACTAAAAAGATTTTTTCACTTCTCATGCTCTAAAAGTCCGTCTTTATGTTGTGCTTAGGCGACATAAAATCGCTTTTTATGTTCTAGTGCATAAAGTAATTTTTTTTTCTAAGACTAAAGTAATCAGGCCCAACAGCCACACGCACAATAAAACTTCGCAGATTAAAGTCGTGATTTATTTAATTTTCTTTAATTTATAACACTTCCGTGTTTTCTATCATTAATTTAATAAAATCAGGTAAAATAGTTGTCATTTATTATTTGAAAACGCAAAGAAACGTTTTTATGACTTGGCAGTATGAACTATGAAGTGCCCAAGTCGAATGACACAGTCATGTTGAAAATTAAAAAAAAAATTTTAAAAAGTCTTGTGGCGGGAATTAGCTATGCTTTGCAACATTTTTGATTAATTATGTACTTTATACTTTATGCCTGTTTCATTTTCTCGCAATCGATGTGAAAAGCAGAGTGTATAACTCAGGCATAGACGAGCCATTTTACCCTATCCACCCTCGCTTGCGGCTCGGGTGGATATAAACGTCTCGGGGTAAAATAGCTTCTTTTATGCATTAGTTGTACAATCTACTATTGATAATTCATCCTCTAAGGTGAGGGAAGCGAGAGCAGTGGTGCCCCATTGGTAACACCCGCGACTTAGGAGTTGTAGGTCGGAGGTTCAAACCCAGACAGGCGCTTTACTTTGTGAACGGTGAAGGAAAACATCGTGAGCACGGCGCCAATTGCTGTGCCGTCATATGTTTTGCCTGCGCAAAACACAGTGATATAATGTAACCCACTTTGCTAGTTCGCTTATCTTTATACATAACAGCAATAACGTGCATCCCAAGTTGATACAAAAGTATATTTATCTACACTCATGCTATAAAACCTCTTTAGAAGTTTCTGAAACAGTTAGTTTATTGCCAACATCAAAACAACCAGTGTCATAGTAACCATAATATCATCCAAACGAGTGTTATAATGTTGTACCTACTAAATTTCATTATGCAACTCGTTTTCAAAAAAAGAACATTGCCATGCACGCGCGTTTCACTACCACAGCGCAGTAATTAAAGAAAGAACTTATAGGTTATTCGAATTCACGTCGTATCCCGCCGGCCGCCATTTTTGTTCCATATTAGTATTGCAAAAAACTGTTTTTGAACCTTTCAAAGAGGATTCATATCATGGGTGTAGATAAAGTCTTGTATGCAACTGTACATAATTAGGTATTAAAACAATTATGTGATACTATTGTCACACATTCGTGTTTTAATACCCCTTATTAAAAAACAGTTGCATAAATAACTATTATTTATACCTATATTAATAATTGATAGGTACAGACGCCAGCACATCAAGCTACCCGAAAATGTAAAATTTTCCCAATCATCTTTGAACCTTATGCATCAAGTGTACACCAAGTGTACATAAGAGAAAGTTCTCGAAACGTCAACGGTACACCAAGTGTACATAACAGTGTCATTGTTCTATTGTTATTTTAAAAACAATGACTTTACTGCGCCCATTTAACTACTCCGACGCGTGAGGTGTTTAGACAGGTAGGCGGGCAAACGTGTGAAAGGTTAACGATAAAGTTGAAAATCTATTAAAAGAATTTGACTGATTGTAGTAGCTTGATGTGCTGGCGTCTGGTACATAGTTATTCAAACATATAAATCTGTCAGGGTCTGAAGACATAGCAGGAGCATCTTGTGGGATGACAGCTCATTTCACCAAACTTTTCACGGTGATACGAGTTTTACAGAATAGACCACCAGGTAATTCTCTTGTACGACTTATACCTGTACGCTATTTTGAACTCTATTTTAATTCTAATTGAGTTAATTATCAATTTATCAATAAAAAACTACTCAAGCATTTTTCTGTCTGCGCTATACGAGTACCTTTGAGGTGGAGGCGTTGGGGGTTCAAGTATTGACGCGAATGAATCCACGGAAAAAAAAAACATTGGCACTCCGGGAGTACCGGCAGAAGTGAAAACAAAACACAAACAGAATACTTTGCCGTCACTCACTGACATATCGGATATACATTAAATTCGAGTAAATCCTGAGGACAGCCGAACACATCCGAAGCGGTACCGGTTACGGTACAAGTGGCGCGAATTCAATGGCTTTTTCCCATCTCAAAAAATGCCCAACGTGCCTAAAAAAGTTTTCACTTTAAAATACCCCATAAAAAAAAATTACAATAATTCCTGAATGACTTTTTATCTTTCCATATGAAGTGTCCAGTCTGACGCAACTGTATAATAAAAAAAGAAACTATGAAACGTGTATTAAACATAATGGCGGCTATCGCTGTCTCAAAGTCAAAGTCAAAGTATTTATTTCAAATAGGCACATAAAAGGCACTTTTGAACGTCAAAAATTATCTTATAAAATAGAATTGATTCTAGTCGCCCATTCCAAAAGGTAGTTTTCGTATGGAGAAAAATGGGCAAGAAACTCCACCGTTACTCTTTTAAAATGTTTTAGGTACAATATTTTGCATGGGTACATTAATTATATAATAATCTCGCTTTAACATCTGCAGTCTGTGCATAGTCTGTGACATTTTTGTTATGTTGGTATTCAGTTTTAGTAAAGTTTCACACAAGCGACGTTTTTCATCTTTTTCTATGGGACTCCCGTCTCTTCTTACATATAATGAACATTACTTACTCTATGGAAGTCATAAGTCATTTATTAATTTGTTGAAAATAGATACAATAATGATGTTATTATAAAGATATAATAGTGCGCTTTGTTAAGCCCGAGGGCGTACAAATGTTTGTGATCAAAATAAAATAAAAAATAAGCTTGGACAATAAAAAAAATAAAAATATAAGGAATGACACATTTTGACAAATTAATTAATAATAAATAATATTAATAATAAAAAACAGAAAAAAAATACAAAAATAAAATGAAAACTAATAATACGACCATGTCACAATATACAATACCAATGTCAATATACAGATGTCAAAATACAATACTAATGATGTCAATATACAGATGTCAACTTAAATCAATGGCTGTCAATATATAATCCTAATGTCAATATGCAAAACTTATGTCAAGAACAACAATAGATATAATTTATTAGCATGTCAACATTCTGTCTTTAGATTTTTTGTCTAAGAATGTGTCTGGTAAGAAGTGTCTTTCTATTGGCAATAACGATGACGGAAAGTCAAAAATGTATGGGACTGAAGCTATGGAATAGCTTACCTATGTCAATCCTGATGAAAGTGGTTGTAAAAATACGAAACGCTTTGAAAGCGATTGTCACTTGTCCCTCTTGACCTTTTGGTATCCACCCGGCCTCGTTACACATGCTTATGATATAATATACATTTTTTTTCTGAACACGTGTACCTACAGTTTACGTGTTGTGAAAAAAAAATGTGCAGAAGTAGATATGTCGCAGGGAAATGAGGATATCAGGGATTTCACGAAATCCCTAGGGATATCACGAAATCCCGGTAGATGTCGAATATTCTTGTTTATTACGTCTTTTTACTAAAAGTATCTAGTGATATGACAAAATACTAATATAAAGTCAGAGATATGTCATTTGACTAAAGTAAATTTAGTGAAATAAAGAATATTCTGTTGATGAATAAAGTAATAAAACAAAATTACAAATTAACTGGTGCATGCAGACCCAACTTTATAAAGACCATTTTTTATCTCCAATAGTATGCCTAAAATATTTTTGGAGTCTAATGGTCCTCGATCAACTTTTGGAATGTCAATCAAAAAGCTACCTCAGCAGCTCGTTTAGATGTAAGCGGTCTCAAAGAAAGTCAATTTTGTGAGGTGGTCCTGTCCACTAGTGCCCGTGTGGGTACTAAATCGAGCGAGAGAAATGCATGGCTCGATTTTTATTCGGCAGTGTCCACTTTTCTGACATTTTACTAGATTTAGTTTAGTGAAACGTCATATCACTGACGAAAAGTGGTATTTTGTCATATCACTAGATACTTTTAGTAAGAAGACGTAATAAACAAGAATATTCGACATCTAGGTACCGGGATTTCGTGAAATCCCTAATATCCTCATTTCCCTGCGACATATACATAAAACGTGCGGGTAGATACCAAGATACCAGAAGTCAGAGGTGGCACTGACGTAACGCTGTATCGAGGACGAACGAATGATAGTTGTGTACTGTGGGTTTGCCTAACTCTATTACTTAATATTTTGAAAACTACTACATAATTTAAAAAGTTAATAGTTTTAAAATAAAATGTACGATTATATAAAAAACCGGCCAAGTGCGAGTCGGAATCGCATATGAAGGGTTCCGTAGTAGCAAGTAATTGCGGCTTACGATTTATGACGTATTAAAAAAAAACTACTTACTAGATCTCGTTCAAACCAATTTTCGGTGGAAGTTTACATGGTAATGTACATTATATATTTTTTTAGAAGTATTCTCTTATTTTAGAAGTTACAGGGGGGGGGGACACATTTTACCACTTTGGAAGTGTCTCTCGCGCAAACTATTCGGTTTAGAAAAAAATGATACTAGAAATCTCAATATAATTTTTGAAAACCTATCCATGGACACTCCACACGTACGGGTTTGATGAAAAAAAAATTTTTGAGTTTCAGTTCTAAGTATGGGAACCCCCAAAATTTATTGTTTTTTTTCTATTTTTGTGTGAAAATCCTAATGCGGTTTACAGAATAAATCTACTTACCAAGTTTCAACAGTACAGTTCTTATAGTTTCGGAAAAAAGTGGCTGTGACATACGGACGGACAGACAGACAGACAGACATGACGAATCCATAAGGGTTCCGCTTTTTGCCATTTGGCTACGGAAGCCTAAAAAGGAGGGGAAATAATCAAAGGGCATTTAAGAAAAATTCGCCCGCATCGCTGTCAACAGGAAAAGTGCTCAAAAGGCTGGCAGCATTGCCACGATTTTATATTTTGAATGAAAAGTTTCTACGGAGTTTCTTCAACATACAAAGTTTGGCTAAAGTAATCACCCGATGTTGTTATACTGTAAGTTTTTTTAGCAATGAACAATTTTAGGGATTATATTTATTTAATGAATTACAATTATTTCCAACAAGTCAAGAAAATTATATCGTCAAGTGCCCGCCTCGTTTTTTGGCATTTTCCATCACTTGTGTCAGAACTTCCGGCGATAGGTTCTCGCATTCCTGTCGGATAAGGGCCTGCCTTTAAGGGCTCCAAGAGTCTGAGGCTTGTTTACATATACCCGGGACTTCAAGTAACCCCACAAAAAAGGTCTGGAGCGGTCAAATTGGGTGATCTGGCCGGCCAGTGCAAATCGCCAAAGCTGATATAAGACGACGCGGACAATTATTCCGCGTTTTTGAGGAGTATAGCATTCCATGGCTTATTACCGTGTATTCTGCATCTGTTTACTTCATAAATGTCGAAACAGAATTGACATTTGCCGCCATTTGCAAAAGTTATAGCGCATTCCAATAGGGTGGTTACTTTTGCCCCACCTTGTAGGAACCTACTACACTTTGAAATGGACAACTAGCTTCATCTTTCTAGCTAACCGACCTCTTCACAATTTTTCAATTAAACCAATTACAGGCACTTTTGAATTGTCAAAGGGTCGGTTAGTCAGAAAGATGAAGCTAGTTGCCCATTCCAAAGCGTAGGTACCTATGGAGAAGAACGGACAAGAAACTCCATGGACACTCTTTTAAATCAAAATAATATGGTTACAAAGTCTTGGTTACATCATTCATGTTAAAAATTATACATGTGAGAACGATGCAGAACGTTAAAAGCGTCCATAATGAAAAGATAAGAAAAAACAACAATTCAAATATTAAATAAAATAAAACAAGCCATGGCAGCAAAGAGATGACCAGTCCCTACTGACGGCGCCCGTTCACGAACATGACGCATGTATTAGCACCATTCAGCTCAACCATTTTGAAGGGAGCTAAATGATCCAACACATGCGCCACCATCAGCAGGATATTTTTTTGACGTGATAACGTCTTATAAATCGATGAACCGGCGCTTTTTCGCGCGTGCAGCCAGCGCTGCACGCACAAAGAAGCATGACGCATTGTCACGTTCAGCGAGAGCGCGGAACAAGCGATAGAGAGGCACGATCGGATGTATTCTTATGACGTTATCACGTAAAATTATCGTCCGTAAGCCAACTTTACAGACAACTGTTTTTTAACCGACTTCAAAAAAAGGAGGAGGTTCTCAATTCGTCGGAATCTTTTTTTATGTATGTTCCCCGATTTCTCGAAGACGCCTGGACCGATTTAGAAAATTTTTCTTTTGTTGGAAAGGGTATACTTCCCAAATGGTCCCATGAAAATTTTATCGAAGTCGGACGAGCGGTTTTTGAAAAGTCAACAAAAATCTAAAAATTTATCTACATTGTCTACATTAACGATCTTTTTGTTTACTTTTTTGTGGGGTAGTTACACTAAAAAGTGAAAAATAAAAACTTTTTAACAAAAAAAAACGACTTCCAAAAAAACACTACAAAGTGATAAATAACTTTAATTTCGGAAGTCGGTGTCAAAAAAAAAAACGAACGACGTCAGTCGTTCACGAGATTCAAAACTGCTAAGTGTGGGGAACCTTTTTTTTGGGTGGGAAATTATCAAATAACTTCTCCCGCTCTGGGTGGAGCGAGAGGGCGTGTCAGACTTTTACTGATTAAAACCCACCCGTGTTCCTTCAGTTGCCTGTGCCAGGGGCCACGGTATGTCTTTCGAACAACCCGCGACCCCGGCAGGCTTCGGTCCTGGTAGACCCCGTCAGTTAGTGCTGACATCTCTTTGAGGCACGCGTGGAACACAACGCGCGTCGCCCCGGGCCCGGTCCTTACCGGACGGTGAGCTGCCCATTGCTCGCCGTCCGCAAGCCTGCGCCTACGCTGGCCGGGAATCGGCTATCGATTCCCGACGCCCAGGGCGTCTCCTGCGGCGACTAGGGGCGCGAGGGCACCAAGATTGACTCTCCTTCATGCGCTCCGCCTCCTCCTTCGCGAGCACTACTGCTTCGCAGAAGGAGGCAACGGCTTCCCATTTACTCTCGCTCCGTACCATGGCCTGGACCAGAGAGATCGCCGCCGCCGATCGCCGCCGTGAGGACGCGGCGGTGCTCTGCCCAAGCTGGACAGGCCTCCACCGTATGCTCCACCGTGTCCTCCGGGAAGTGTGGGGATCCTTGGTTTGATTCCCGTTTTGGGCAGTGTTATTGAGTTCGTTCATTTGGCTATTCCCAATGAGCCAGACATGTACCAGGTTGATAGCAGCTGAATACCAGTATTTTACATGGAGCGACTGCCTATCTAGCCTTCACAACCCAGTTACTGGGAAATACGATACCCCTTGGTAAGACTGGTTGTCAGACTTTCGAGCTTCTGACGACCCGTAACGACTGTCAAAGATCTAAGAATGACAGCCGGAACCAACGGCGTAACGTGCTTTCCGAGGCGCGGAGGGGTCTTCGTATGTAAAGTAAAGATCGTCACCCATCCACGGACCAACCATGGCAAGCATAGCTTAACCTGATCGACCGACCCTTGTGGCTATTATTACTTAGCCACAAACCCCTCATTGTAAAGGGTGTAGAGTAGATATATCCTTACCCACCCCGTCGGTGCTTAAAGGCGTGATGTTACTAGGATACAACTTAACCTGCTTGCTTAAGTACCTACATATTTGTGTTTTATTGACCGCAAAACTAGTGTCATCAGTTTAATTTGTAAGTAGATTATTAAACATCAACAAATTACTCATACCTATCGAACAATTTATATGAACATTTTATGACATAATTTTATACCGATTGTTATAATGTTTGTAATACACTGGGCCGCAAAGAAAGTGGGTCGGTTATAAAAACCGGTGAAGATCGAGTCGGACTCGCGCACCGAGGGTTCCGTACCATCATGTTTTTATTAAATGTTCATCGGCGAAGCCTATATTCATCAGAGAATTTTAACACTGCGCGCTGTGGTGTAAAATATTGCAGTTTTAGGTCAGCGCCATCTCTTGACCGATAGTGGAACTAATTTAACTTTTGTGGATGATTTCTGAAAAAGTGTGCTATGTAGAGACATTCTTTTATTTTTCCTGTAATCTTCACATAAACTTCTATCACATAGAATAATTTCAGATTTTACTCTATGCAAACTTCAGAGATAAGGGGGGGGGGGGGGGGGGAATTAAAAATGTTTGAAAATGTGCAAACTGCGCTCTTTCATATGATACCCAACATGCCCCAGTAGCCGCACTTCGAATTTTTCAGACCACGTTTCAGTCCCTGTTGCAAAAAAAAAAAATCTTTCTTATTTGCAAAATGGGCAAACGTCGTCCAAAACGATTCCAAATTTCAAGTTGATAGCATTAGTAGTTCTTGAGATATCCAGCTGTGACAGACGGATAGACAGACAGACTGAGTCACACCAAAAGGGTCCCTTTTTACCATTCTGGTACGGAACCCTAAAAATGTAATAACTTTTAAAATGAAGTAAAGTCTGTATTATAGACAATTTAATAGTAAATACCTAAATCAATGTCATAAAAGTTTAAGATTAGGTAAGTATGAAGTTTATTTTGAATAAGAGTAATTAAGATAGTAAAAATTACCATTTTCACAAGATTTCGAAAAATGTGCTTTTTTTATGGATGGGAAATCAAAAAATGTCCCCTCCCGCTCTGGGTGGAGCGGAAGGGAGTGTCAGACTCTTACTGACTAAAACCCATCCGTGTTCCTTCCGTAGCCCTTTATGTTCCGGGGTAGCGGTAACCCTTTCGGACAATCCCGCACCCCCGGCAGGCTTCGGCCCTGGCAGGCCCCTTCCTTTTTGCTGACTTCTCTTATGTGCTACGGTATCAAATATGCAATTTGTACACATTTTATTATTGAAGTGAAAACTTCTTTAGGCGCGCTTGGCATTTTTTGAGATAGGGAAAAACCATTGAATTCGCGCCACTGTTACCGTAACCGACACCGCTTCGGATGTGTTCGAGATGTACTCGGTTTTAATGTATATCCGATATGTCAGTGAGTGATGGCAAAGTATTCTGTTTGTGTTTTGTTTTCACTTCTGTCGGCACTCCCGGAGTGCCACTGTTTTTTTTGTATGTGTGCCATCACGGGCGTTATACGGTTTGGCATGCCTTCCTTCAGATTTCTAAGCCGATGCTGAAGAATATTCTCCCATTCCTCTATCAGTGATTCTTTCATTTTACGAAGCGTGATTGGAGAGAAATTTCGCTGGCCCCGTCCCGTCGTCCCAGTTCGTCCCAGGCATGCTCGATGGAGTTCAAGCACAGCTATAGATACACCTAGATAACGCAAGAGCACCTACTTCGCGTGCCAAACTTCGCACCAGTTTACGATCGAAAATCATAAGCCGCCACTTTCGCGCTCAGTCCTGCGTACTGCTGGCTGGGTGAGCGTGAGCGAGAGAGCGCGAACTTGTGACGTCATAGTAGGTAGTCAAAAAGTGGCACGCTTAGTTTTCATACAGTTCGTGATACTTGCCTTGCGTTATCTAGGTATATCTATATCTGTGAGTTCAAGTCTGGGCTGCGTGCTAGCCACTCCCATGCGCGTGACAGCGACATCTTCAAGGTAGACAAACACTATCCAAGCTGTATGGGGATCCTGCCGGGGGTGCGGGATGTCCGAAAGGGTTACCGCTACCTCCAGTGGCGGATTTACATATTTGCCGCCAGTAGGCTATTAAAATTTTGCCGCCCCTACCGACCTCTACAGTAATGTCCCATGTCTTTTGTATACTGCTTCGCCTTTTCTTCAAAATGTTTAAAATATTCTCGTTCATCAGCTACGAAAAACTTGCAAAGAGATTTGTAAAGATCGGCAACTGTGATAAAATCTACGGTAGAAGCCTGAATTTGAGCATTCGCTTTGTTTATTCTTTCCAAAAACACATGGTAGGTATATAAATATTAATCGTTTCAATTTCAGTAAGACATTTAAAAAAAATGTTAGCCCCAAATTTGCCGCCCCTAAAATCTGCCGCCCTAGGCTCCAGCCTACTCAGCCTATTGGTAAATCCGCCACTGGCTACCCTGGAACATAAAGGGCTAAGGAAGGAACACGGATGGGTTTTAGTCAGTAAGAGTCTCACACTTCCTTCTGCTCCACCCAGAGCGGGAGGGGTCATTTGATGATTTCCCATCCATAATTAAAAAAAACACTGTATGGAGACGAGCGTTATTTTGCATTAACACGTTGAACGCCCAAAAAAAAATACGCCTTCGCCCTATGGGCCATGGCAGACACCGTATGGCTGACAATGAGCCGGGTCCATCGGGCCGCGGCAGACACGGTTTGACTGCCAGTACGATCTGCGTTAAAATGTCTTTACTGGGCTGGCAGACATAAATAAGTTTGTGAACGCTATTCGCAGTGACCCGCGGGGCGCTGTAGAACAAACCTCGCGCCTTAGCGCGGCAAAAATCTTACAAGTCTTTGAGATATTTGGGACCTGACGGACCCGACACATTTTTTCTCTGACATTTCTGGTTTAACATTTATACGGATGACTTTTAGTTAAATAAATTGTGTCATACAGTTATGATTTTAATTATTTACATCATTGGGGTATAAAATTAAGCATGCCAAATATTAGAAAAATACCTTTATTATAAAATAAAAAATACAGTACTCTACGCTATGACTTAAAATTGGAGATCAAACAAATTAAATGACTTCTTTCTTAATTATACATAATAAAAATGAAAAAAAAAACAATCAAAACACATGGACGGCTTATAAGGGCAGGTTTCACAAAATATACTGACTTTCTTGGTTTTATTTCTAGCATATTGTCGGCCCATGAAATAGACATAAGTTCTAAACTTTATGTAATCTATTAAAACAATCAAAACACATGAACGGCTTACAAGGGCAGGTTTCACAAAATGTGTTGACTTTCTTGGTTTTATTTCTAGCATATTGTCGGCCCATCAAAATGACATTTTGCTTATAGCATCCAGAGCACAAACGTCGAGTACTTTTAGATTTGCCATCTTTTTTAGACAATTGATGCTTCAACCGTTTAGGCACCTCACGAAGTCGATACTCCTCGCTCTCTGTTTGGCAGAATTGTTGTACAATTTCCTTTCTAAAATCTACTATTTGAATAGTTTTCTTTGTGACTGACTGATACAAAATTAGAGCATTTATCACTGTAGTGTTTAGTAGTAAATTAATGGCAAGCTTCTTATACCATTTGACAGATTTTCGTAGTGGAGTCGAATAAGACGCTAATTGATCAGAGAGGTCTACCGCACCCTTTGCCATATTGTAATCAACAATTATTTTTGGCTTCCGTATAGTTTTCCCACGCTGTTGAATATTAACAAATCGATCAGTATGTTTAGTGGATAGAACATACACATCCCTCTTGTCCTTCCATTTTAAACACGTTATTCCGTCGTTACTCTCTGCAGCTTTATACTCTCCACGCTTAAGTTTGGCATCAATGACCTCTTTTGGTAAACCTTTACGATTTTTTCTTACGGTGCCGACGAGATGCATTTCTCTTTGTAATAATTGTCTGGCTAATGTAATGCTTGTGTACCAGTTGTCCGTAAATAATGTATGCCCTCTTTCAAAACGATCTTCACATAAAGACATCACAACATTTGTGGGTGTGTTATGTAAGGTTGTGAGTCAATGGGGAGATCAATTAAACAAGCGCCTTCATTGCAATCCCGTTTATTAGTGTCACAATTATCCCGTACAATTGTTTATGTAGGTGATACTTATCTTTACACACATACATATACCTTACACACTACACGCCCACCGGCAAAATAAAATAAAAATATTGGTTACATTTATTTTTATTTTTTGGTTATAATGTATATAGCCACCTATTAATATGTTTCTTAAATGTAATAATTATGTGGTCAATTTAATGATGACTATTTAAAATTAAAATAATTATGGATTATAGCATTGGTTACACATTAATTCTTAGGTTATTACTACTAAAGTACAATTTAAAATAATAATTACATGAACAATACATGTGTATTACTTTAAAAATAAAATCATTGAATATATGGTCTGGTTCTATTCTTATGTACTATTACTTCTTTACCTTTATACAGTATTTTTAAATTAGGGTTACACTCTTCTATCACTTCATACGGTCCTGTATAAAGCGGATCAAATTTGTTTACAGGTTGTTCATTCTTAAGTAGTATCATGTCACCAGTACTGTACGTAATAGGGTTGGTATACAAATCATATTTTCTTTTTCTGACCTGTTTACTAATAATTAAATTTTGTCTTGCGTCATACTGTGATTTTTGTAGTCTGTATCTCAGTTGTTGTGGATAATCGTCATAGTTATATAGCGGTTCAATGTCTGAAGTTAAATTACTTGGTAAATTGCACAGTTTGCCAAATACGAGCTCATATGGAGTGTATTTAGTTTCTGTATGTATAGTCGTATTAAAAGCGAAGCACCAATATGGAAGCCATAAACTCCAATTCTCGGGTTGGTTTTCTGTTTGTATGCGAAGGAATGAAAGTAAATTCTTGTGTGTATTTTCTAAGCCTCCTATTGATTGGTGATGATATGCAGTTGATGTTAGCTGCGTTATTTTTAGTAGTTTGCATACTTCATTCATTACTTTCGAAACGAACTCTGTACCGCGATCTGATATTATATTTCTCGGAATACCATAGCGTAATACAAAACTATTAATGAAAGCCGTCGCTACTGAAATTGTATCCTTATTTCTAAGCGGATAAGCTTCTACATACTTGCTCAGATCACACTGTAGTGTGAGTTTTTATTTATAATTATCACTATTCTTACTTAAGGGCCCGATTAATTCTAAAAATACTCTATCAAACGCCGAATGACCTGTATCAGTCAGGACCATTGGCTGTCTTATATACCTAAAATGTTTCTGTCGCTGGCATTTATCGCAGCGATTTACAAACTCCGTGACGTCATTTTCTAATTTTGGCCAAAAGTAACGGCGTTTTATATTATTTATCATTCTTCGTATACCGGCGTGGCCGCTACTCGGTAATAAGTGGTAGTCATTCAAAATTATACGTTTTGTATCGCGATCATTTATAACTTTTACACCTTTTATAATATATAAGTGTGGTCCGGACCAATTAGGTGTAGCATTTATGATTTTGATTAAATCTCTTATTATCTCATTGTTTTCATTACTTTGTATAATGTACACACTATCAAGTTTCAGTTGGTAACAGTAATTAGCCAACTCCCGTACAAAGGCATCTCGTGCGCATTGTAATCGGTAAGATGGGTTTACTCTTATTATGCAATTTGATGCATCATAATTAAATAATGTATTTGAATGGTTAGTCCATTCTTTTTTATTCTCAAACCTTAACTCAATGCAATCCTTTGGTTTTTTAAGCAATTCCATAACTCTTGGGTGATCAGACCAGTCGTTTGAAGATTGCTTAATATCCATAGGGTTGTCACACACATCTTGTTCACTTCGTTCACACTTTCGCTTTTTCTGAGTTCTGGTTAATACTGACACAACGTGCTGATTAATTTCTTTTAATTCATCGCTTGTTATTCGGATACGTGACAAGGCATCTGCAGCTACATTGTCAGCACCCCGAACATATTCTATAATGTAATCATATTCCTCTATTATTAATCTGAATTTTGTCAAACGACTAGATGGATTTGTTTGGTTAAATAAGTAAACTAATGGTTTGTGGTCGGTTTTGATAACGAATTTTCTACCGTATAGATATGGTCGGAAGTACTTTACAGACCATACGATAGCGAGTAACTCTTTTTCTATCGTGGGGTACCTAATTTCTGCTTTATTAAGGCTACGACTTGCATAAGCAATTGGTCTGTTATCACTATTGCATAGCACGGACCCGATTGCATAGCCGGACGCATCCGTTTGTAAAATAAAGGTATTGTTTTCATCGAAGTTGGGATATTGTAATATTGGTGGAGATATTAGTGACTCTTTTAGAGTTTCGAAGGATTTTTGACACTCATACGTCCATTCAAAGTTAACATTTTTTCGACATAGTTTGTTAAGCGGTAAAGACTTTTCGGCAAAATTTGGTATAAACTTTCTGTAGAAGTTAACGAACGCTATGAATCTTTTTGTTTCGTCTGCATTTTTGGGCACGGGATAGTTTTTTACTATGTTTACTTTCTCTAAATCTGGTTTAATTCCTTCAGATGAAACCACATGCCCTAATAACTGCATTTCTTTTCTTAGGAAATCGCATTTTATTGGATTAAGTTTCAAGTTAACTTTGCGCAGTCTAGTTAAAATATCTATAAGATTTTTATTATGAATTTGTAAATTTCGTCCAAAACAGATTAAATTGTCCAAATAGACAAATAATTTAACGTATGTTAGTCCCGACATGGCAATTGTCATTAGACGGGAGAATGCACTTGGGCTAATTTTTAACCCCATAGGTAACCGTGTCATTTGATATTGGCCTGAAGGCGTGGTGAATGCTGTGTACTTTCTGCTTTCTGGCTTTAATTTTGCCTGATAATATGCTTGTGATAAATCTAATTGTGAAAAATACATAGAACCGGATAAAGAATCTAAAATGTCGGTTATGTTCGGTAGTGGAAATCTATCGTCTGAAATTCTGTTATTTAATTTTCTAAAGTCAATAACCAGCCTCCATTTCTTAGAAGTGTCATCCGATTTTTTGGGTACCAACAAAATAGGGCTGGACCACTCACTTTTAGCGGGTTCTATAATATTTTCTGAAAGCATTTTCTCAACTTGTTTTTCAACTTCCCTACGCTGTGAAAATGGCAACCTGTACTGTCTAGTGTAAACTGGATCAGCATTTGGTTTTAGCTGGATACCTTGTTCGTAAAGGTTAGTGGTTGATAATTTATCATTTGGCAGATGAAAAACATCCGAAAATTTTGCGCATATGTTTTCGATTGATGACCTTTCCTCTTGGTTTAGATGACTTAATTTTAGTAGAGAAAACATCGTGCGTACTCTTTCTCCATCTATTTTAGTATCTCGTTCAAAGTTACAAATGTCATAGTCTGATAATAAATGTATTTCCGGTCTGAAATAATTAACATCCACTTGCGTTTCGCGTGTATTTAATATTTGTATACTTATTTGTCCATTTTTTGGTTTACAAATACTTCCGGCTATAAAAACTCCTTCGCATAATTGATACGGTAAAATTACGCAATCCTCGTTAAAACTACTGTCTATCATAAATATTTTCTCACATCTTGGTGGAATACTTAAAAAACAGGTTTTATTTAGCGAACTATTAAGCATTGGCAGGGTCATATTATTGTTATTTCTCTTTAAAGTTATTGTATTATTTTCATAATTCAAAATAGCGTTATATTTGCTCATAAAATCTCTGCCGATTATACCGTGTTGTAAACCAGGTATGGTGCGCATAATGTAGAATTTGTGTTCGAATTCCTGTCCATTTGCGATCATGGTAACATAAACATATCCTGAAGTTAGTACTTTGCCTCCAATGCCATTTATGTAAAGGTATTCCGTTTGTACTGGAATATTCCAACGTGCCACAGTGTCGTATTTCAATACCGATAGTGATGCCCCGGTATCTATAAGCAATCCATATTTGGCACCCTGTATTAAGAATTCCACCGAGCTGTTATTGTTACAAGCAAATATAAAATGCTTATCGAAAAAACTGCAATGGTTCAGTGGTTTGTCTTTCTATAGGTTGGGGAGTTCGATTCCGGTCAGTTAAATTGATACTGTTTATGCCATTTTCTATAACATGCAGATTACCACTACGCGTAAAAATCCGTCTAGACCTACCGCGAGATGAACCCCGCATGTGACCACGATTATTGCCAAACTGTTGTTGGGTTCTTTGGTTTTGGTTGTGCCTATGATTATGAAAATAACCTCTACTATTCCCTCTCTGTATAAATTGATTGTTGCTCGATCGATTTGGGCGTCTATTATTATTGTAACCATACCCGCGATTATTAAATGAACTGCCTTGGTATCCGACATACATAGTAGCGTCAGAATTTGGTCTGTATGACAACTCCTCATCCTTAGCTGCTCTTATAGTATCTTTCAAAGTATCATAATTACGCGCTGCCAAAATAGTGCGGATTTCACGGTTACGTAAGCCGTCAATGAAACTTTTTATCGCAATCTTCTCGTTTTGAGGGCGTAATATTTTGTATGCAGCTTGATCCTCACCAGCTTGCGCGACCGTCAAATCCACAAAAAGCTGTTCGACCTTGGATCCATATTTTTCTACAATAGAACCGTTTTGGTGAATTTGTGTCAACTCCTTGTGTATTGCTGTACTTGACTTCTTTGTAAGAAGGTGTTGACGCATTTCAATAATTAGCGACTCACAACTGTCATAAGCGGCAGACAACCTTAATTTTGCGTTCTCGTTCAATCTGGTTTTTAATATAAATTTAACTAGCATTTTATTTCCTTCCTCGGTGAGTGAAGAGCTGTATAACTCTATGGTATCTATTAAACTTTTCGTGACATTTTCATCACCATTCATAACCGGTAATAAAGCCACAGCAGTTCTATAATTAAAAGCCTCCATATTGTCTACTTTGGTTCCAGTCTCGACCGTACACTCGGCACTAGGTTGAGAACTGTATGTTTTGGAGCAAAAAGATTCTATGTGGGTATATGACTTCTCAAATAAATCACAGTATGACTTTATTTCCTGTAATACACTTGTACTAAATTGTCTTTCTTCAATCTGTGTTGATAAGGTTTTAATACATTCATCAAATTGATATTTCAACAACGTTGCTTCCTGTAACTTTTGTTTTAATACAGTTTCTGTTCTTTTAGGATAACTTAGTTTTGTCAAATTTTCACTCACTATATTTTTAGCCACTTACTGCGGTTTCTGGCCTCTGGTATCAGCTTCCTGGCGTGCTTCCTGGCGTGCCCCCTGGCGCTGCTGGCGGCACTCGTAACAGACACGAGTCTCCGGGTGCGATCGACGAAAGGAACGTGTTAGGTTTTGTGCGAAAACCTCATTCCTTATCCACGAATAATGACACTTTCGGTATAGTGTATACACTGCGTAAAGTCCAGCGATTCCGAGTAAGGTGCAAATAATAAACATCACGATACTAATGTTCGATAAATGGTACTCTTGCGTAGAAGCCGAATTTGAACCTCCCGATGCACTTTGTGATATAAAAACGTCCTCTTTTTGTATATTTGATCGGCACATTTTTGCATTAAAAAAACTCACTTATACATAGTCCAATAATGTCTCTCAATAAAATTAAGTTACGCGACCGAACTCGGCACCCGTCTCAGATGGCAGGGTCGCCATGTAAGGTTGTGAGTCCGGGGAGATCAATTAAACAAGCGCCTTCATTGCAATCCCGTTTATTAGTGTCACAATTATCCCGTACAATTGTTTATGTAGGTGATACTTATCTTTACACACATACATATACCTTACACACTACAGTTATGAACATCATCATTTTTCCCCGCGTATACTTTTACTTTATAAGTATAGCCCGGTATGGTACATAGTTTAAATTCTTTAATCCCGTATTTATGCCTCTTTTGTTTATTGTATTGTCTGAATATAATTCTCCCACGGAAAGGGACCATGCTTTCGTCTATACACAGATTTTCTGTTGGCGAAAAGTTTTCCTGAAATACTTTATTTACTTCATCATACAGCTTGCGGACACGATGCAGTCGGTCTGATTTATGTTCATTGTCATTTTCTGAAAAGTGTAACATTTGCAGCAACAGCTCGAAACGATTACGAGACATAATGGTCTTTGGAAATGGATGGCTAATCATGTCGTCCTTACACCAATAATCAGCTAATTTAGGTAGCCTCACCAAGCCCATAAATAAAATCAAGCCAAAAAAACATTTCAACTCAGCAGGGTTAGTGGGTGTCCATCTACGAACCCGTGCAAATTTAGAAGCTTCAGGTAATTGTGTTATTTCTTTAATTGCATATTCATTAGTGGCATCGACTATTAGTTGCAATATGTTATCAGTCAAAAAAAGCGAAAAACATTGCGCAGGAGTCATTCCATGCATACACTTTATATGGGGTGCGGGACCAGAAATGTCTGTAAACGGAATAATACGGCGTTGATTACCTTGAACCTCTGTCCAGATGTTCGAAGGGCTTGTATTATTACTGGGGCAGGGCGGAACGTTTTCGGCATCGCTGTCTTCGCTAGTTGATAATATAATTCGGCGGCACTTTCGTCTTAGGGGTTGAATTATATCACTACACTCGTCATCTGAACTCGGCATTATAAAACTATTATTTAGTAATGATATTTCAATATTGTCCAGTTGCATCAGATGTTCAGCGGTTATATCAAAATCCAAGTCTTCCATGTTTATTAGTAATAGTAGGAGTATTAGTAACGAATACTGAATACGTATGTAGGTATAATTACAAATTACAGAGCGCGCGAAACGGTCCGCACTTTAGCGTACGACTTTTGCCACTGAGTAGTAGCGAGAGCAAGCGCAGCGCTTACGCGCGGGTGCGGGGGGTGGTTGACAAGGTGACCCGCGTGGCCCCCTCCACTGAAATAACGAATAGTGCTTTGGCTGGGCCATGGCAGATAATGGTGACTGCCAGCTATTTTTTCTCTATATTTACTATTTTTCGCTATTGTATTTATTTCATATTAGATTATACCCATTTTTCATACAATTAAACCGGAAAAATATGTTAACAAATTTTGACTGTTTTTTAATATTTCATGAAGCCCACTGAGAATACACACTGGCAGATAAATGGTGTCTGCCATGGCGTTCAACGTGTTAAGGGTATTACAGGACCTAAACGCATAAAACGCTAGTTTTATTATGCCTAAAAGTATAATATGATCGACTGTAGTAATCTAAATCAGGAAAATATATGATATTCTTCAGGGTATAATATGCTAGGTAGATAGTGTGTTGAAAACATAATACAACTAATTTGATACGATAGAAAAAAATCATGAAAACTTTCTTTTTACAATAAAAACCATACTAATATACATACAATCATTATGATTTTTGTCAGATTATTCTACAAGCAACATACTAAAGCATTAGTGTTTTAATTTTTTAGTCCAAACAATAGATTTTTTTGTAATAAATATGATAATTACTTCATATTTTGCAATAAATTACCAGCGTTGTGTCATCGCGCTTCTTCTTTTTTATGCAGTCCGACAGTGGCCGCGCTTTAGGTCATGTATCGATAGCTCACCGTCCGATCAGGACCAGGCCCGTGCCAGACGGCGCGTACGTGTTCCACGCGCGCCTCAAAGAGATGTCAGCAAAAAGGAAGGGGCCTGCCAGGGTCGAAGCCTGCCGGGGGTGTGGGATTGTCCGAAAGGGTTACCGCTACCCCGGAACATAAAGGGCTAAGGAAGGAACACGGATGGGTTTTAGTCAGTAAGAGTCTGACACTCCCTTCCGCTCCACCCAGAGCGGGAGGGGTCATATGATGATTTCCCATCCATAAAAAAAAAGGTCATGCATCGATCGACCTGTGCCACGGGCCTCTCAAAGCCAAAATCAAAATATTTAATAAAATAATATCTTATCATGTTATTACTGCAACATTACTTACTTCATGTATGTCAGTAGGACGATCGCTGCATAAATTTAGATAACTATATTTTTTGGGAGCAGAAGATTTCACAAATTAGCATAATAAAGATAATTAGAGCATTATTATTATGACTGGGAGTATGTGTAGACATAATATATCCTCCTTAACGAAATTAGGCCACGGTGGCCAATTTCAAACTCAAACTCAAAGCATTTTTGCAATTCAACCAATTAGGCACAGGCATTTTTGAATTGTCAAGCAGTCGGTCAGTCAGAAAGATGCAGATAGCTGCCCGTTCCAAGTGCGGGATTGTCCGAAAGGGTTACCGCTGCCCCGGAACATAAAGGGCTAAGGAAGGAACACGGATGGGTTTTAGTCAGTAAGAGTTTGACACTCCCTTCCGCTCCTCCCAGAGCGGGAGGGGTCATTTGATGATTTCCCATCCATAAAAAAAAAGCTGCCCATTCCAAAGCGTGGTAGGTTCCTATGGAGAAGCACGGGAAAGAAACTCCATGGACACTCTTTTAAATCAAAATATTGAAGTATTCCCGTTTGAGCACCTATGCATTGAGCACCAAAGGTATTCCCATTTGAGCACCAATCAATATTTTAACGAGATGCTCAAATCCAAAAAAAATCTACGTAGACTAGCCAAGCACGCAGGACATATGCGCAGACACAGGTGCGATCTCTCGTCTTTCACTCTCATAGTCCGATGGGACGGCAATCCGACATGACCGGAGAGAGATCTTTAGGCATTCCGCGACGTCATTAGGCATCATCATTGAAAGGGTACCTATTGATGATTTTTTTAAAGGGATATCTACTGTCGCGCCATTTTGTTTTATATTTTTTCAAAATGGCGGCCACTCATGAACCGTATACCTATTAATCGATAACTGACATCAATGCAAACAAAAAACATAATAGGACGAAAAGAGACGTTTCCGAGATATTAACGTTCAAAGTTAATCATATTTTTTTGAACTTGCAACATTTTGTTCCATAGATATTTGAAATATTCACTCTGAAGTTTTTTTTGAACTTGCATAAATTAAAATTAAATATGGATGGACCATTTAACATCACGGCATACTAAAAACGATCACCCATCCCTAAATTGACCGAGGCAAGAGCAACTTAACCTCACAGACCATAAAATCCACATAATTTCCATTTAAAATCCTGTAACCACTATTATAGTTATAATAATGCAAACAAAGGATAATAAAAAACAACAATTTCTTGCAAAATAATTTAATTTTAATACGTTAACCTAACCATTTCTTATGAACTAGAATTAATTATAACATAATTACATGATAACTCACTAACCTTTGGCGTTAAACTTAAACTACGGTAACTTTATATAACTATGATTAGATTTAATTATAATGAATATTGTGATTAGGAAAATCTTGGCGATTCATAAAGCTCTCACCCACATCCGCGTTATTATTGGTCGATAATATCGGATGTGTTATTGCGATAATGTAATTTTGTTCACAATTTTATTTTGGGTTTTTATGTTTAGAATTTAATGTAGTTTATAAGTAATTTTAATTGTATGAGCGTAAAACTATGGACTAGAATTATGTCTGAAATAAATAAATTATTATTGCGATTATGCGTCCCGACTTCTGGCCACACAGCTGCGTTTTTATCGTATGATATTTCTAACGTGTGCGTGTAACCAACACTACATCCCGGCCCGCACTACACGTTACTACGTTATTAACGCAGGCGTGTGTAAGATCGTATGCGTCCTAATACAAAATGTTCTAAGAACTTATATCGGAATATCGCAGGACGGAGGAACGCAAGCGTCCTACCTCTATTGCGTCGTTCTTATCGCAGTGGTCTATAACTTCGTGGCCGTCCTAATACAAAATGTACTGAAAACAGATATCGAATTATCGCATCCGATATTATCGACCGATAATACTGCGCCTGTGGGGGAGAGCCTTTAGGTATCTTTTTTGCAAGACAAGTGACGCAAAAGCCATGGGCTATTAATAAAATGCAATGGAAACTTTTTGATTATTACACCATTATAACTGGGATTTGTATACAGGTTGAAATTGAAAACATGCGACAAATCGAAATGGGAGATTATACTCATCGTTATGAACAACTTTTACTATGGGACCAAACCTGAAATCGAGAAATAAAAATCAGCTGTTCCCTACATTTTGACGAGTCATGCGAACATAAATGTAGGGAACAGCTGATTTTTTTTTTCGCGATTTCAGGTTTGGTCCCATAGTAAAAGTTGTTCATAATGATGAGTATAATCTCCCATTTCGATTTGCCGCATGTTTTCAATTTCACCATGTATAATGCTTTTAATTTATCTAGCTTTTAAATATTTCTAAAACACAAACCATCCTCTTTACAAGACTCATCTCAAGTACAGTCATCAACAAAAGTCGATTAACACTGTCATTTTTACACGTTATTAAATTGACAACATTGTTTTTCAATAAACTGCTTTTTAGCTTTTCACATAATAGCAAAGAGTTTATATTCTAAGAATTTTTGTTCTGCTGCAACTTTGTACAAATATTTTGCTCAATAACTAAGATTAAAAAAACTAAAGTGTTAATCGACTTTTGTTGCTGACAGTACCTCCGTTCTACCTAGATCTAATACCCAATCTTATGTCCCAAACTAGCTGCAGTCCTTCTAATCCAGTCCACATAGGAAGCGACCCTGGTATAGACCCCAGGTCTAGCTCTCCTGGCACATCCTGACCCCCAGGAGACCACGCCATGCAGCTGCCATCTGCTGGAGCCCATGCAGGCTAGCGGACCACCTGAGTCCCCTCGACAGGCGTCAACGCCACCGGACAGGATACCTGGGGAAATATGGGAATCTTTAACAGGCTGTAGTGGCTCGAAGGTCTGAAGGTCTTCTTCATCAGAGTCAGGAACTTGGTAAGTATTCATATAGCATATTCAGCTTATAATGTCCCCACTGCTGGGACAAAGGCTTCCTCTCTGTGAGAGGGAGTGGGCCATAGTCCACCACGCGGGCCCAGTGCGGGTTGGCGGATGTCACATGTCTTAATTTTTTTGGTTCCAGGACATGCCGGTTCCTCACGATGTTTTCCTTCACCGTTTTGAGAGCAGCGGTGATGAAATAATATACACAAAGTAAAGTGCGCGTCTGGGTTCGAACCCAAGACCTACAACTCGTAAGTCGTGGCCGTTGTCACTGGACCACCATTGATTTACGCAAAAGGAAAATCTTAAGGTGAACGCGCAGTGATAGACCGTGAAATTCAAATTATTTTACGTTTTCTGCAATTTTCAGGTCAGTGTCAGGTTGTATCTTGATCAAAATTTGATTCGCGACTATAACAGGTACGTATTTACAGAATTAGAATCATTTATACATTTTTCTAAGTTAGATTTGTACCATAAGCACTTTTCCATAAGAGATTTGTTCTTAAATGGTACAAACCTAGCTCAGAAAAATCTATTATCCAAATTTTCATACGCCATCTATATTTCACCAATTATTATGTTTAAGTCCCCAGTAAAAGCCAGGCTATTTACATTTAGAGCACTCAAATCCAGACCTCGGGCTGCTAACTTTCCCCGAACTGGGAACCGAACCCAGGAGGCAGACAGGCAAATGATTATTGAGACTGAAATATGTTTTACAGCACTGTCTTTCGTTTTAGTCTAAATAATCAATAACGCCTTGGTATTTCTTAATAGCAATCATTTGCGTTACTACCAATACTTATTTTCATGTTGCAACAAAGATTCAACTCAAACATAACAGCATTATATGACTACTTCATATTTTTAAGAAAACTCTATCTATTTTAAACCCACCTGCACAGATCATAGAGTCCAATATAGCCTGTTGTCTTCCACCGAGCACCTGGCTTTTCCTACAAGTTGTAAGGTCTAATACTGGCACTGCAGCTGCTCTCAGAGTTGGTGCAAAGTTCTCGGTGTTCTCTGGAAATAAAGATTGGGTTGAAGAGTGTAGATTGCTCGAAAAAGTAAGTATAAAGTACTAGTTTCGATACAAATTGCAAAATAAATCTTCAATAATTAGTCAGTGTCGCTATAAAACTTAATTATAACTAACTAGCTGTGCCTCGCGGTTTCACCCGCGATAAAAGTATTATAGTCCTTTTTTATTGATTCCCATTACAAATCTCTCCCCCACCTTTTTACACCCTTAAGGGATAATTTCGGGGATAAAAAACTATTCTATATCCACCCCCACAACTCAAACTATCTACATACCAAATTTCATCTAAATCGGTTCAGCGGTTATTGATTCCCCATACAAACATCCACCCACCTTTTCACCCCCTTAAAGGATGATTTCTGGGATAAAAACTATCCTATGTCCTTCCCCGAAATGCAATCTACCTCTCTGTAAAATTTCATCTAAATCCGTTCGGTGGTTTAGGCGTGAAAAGGTAACATACAGACAGACAGAGTTACTTTCGAATTTATGATATTAGTATGGAAGTATGGATTAGCAGCGCCTGTGATTTTCTTTTAAGCAACGATTATGGCTTGAGCGTATAAGTCTCATTTTAGAAGGCTGTACCCTGCGCTGGCTGGCTGTGTGTGTGTGTCCTATACGGTATAAATCATTTTAGCGCAGTAACCAACAAAAACTCATAAATCTGGCTCATTATGTCATCAATTATTGGTCAAAAAATCACATTCGGAAGATCTAAAAAAGATGAATAGGTATATTGGTAGAGTGCTCTCTCTTCTCTTCAGGCAAGCATATAGGACGCATTTCAAGCATTTGCCCCCCTGGTGTGGTAACACCAGGGGGGCAAATGCGTGACACATTATCAATCGGAATCGGTTTAATTTTGACATTTCAACAACATTCATTGCGTTATTTACGGGTTAAGCAGACACATTTTTCGAACGTATGAAGCAATGGATTAGCAATATGCTTCAAAATGATTCTGATTCCGATTGATAGTGTGTTACGCAATTAGGGTGCTGGTTTAAGTGCTGCAGTGGACTGTGGTTGACCTAGTGACGTTGATACTTTACCTTGGCCAGTAAAACTGATATCCGGGAGACGGCCCAGTTGCCTGACGGTTTAAGACTTATACTTTGTCATTGATTCGACCCTAACAGCTAGGATGTACAATAGATGACGTTGGCATTGCCGTGTCGCCGTCAAGCAAGCAAATAGGATGCACGTGAGAGTGGAATTGCACGACGCACTGACACACCAGGGTCACAGCCAAATGCTGCAGTGGACTAAATTGGTGTGGAAACTGTTATGCCTTACCTTGGCTTGACGATGCTGTTATACTGATGGTAATTTAGTGATCCGGCAGTCTTTGACACCATGAAAGATATCTTAGACTTCGATAAGCATAGCACATGTGTGAGTACTATGTACATACTATAAAGCTACCAATTACTGGGTACGTCTTTCATTGACTTGAATGTGCTCTGGCGGCTGAGAGTATGTCATGCTCACTCAAATGTCTCGCTGATGGTGGCGCATGTGTTGGATCATTTAGCTCCCTTCAAAATGGTTGAGCTGAATGGTGCTGATACATGCGTCATGTTCGTGAACGGGCGCCGTCAGTAGGGACTGGTCATCTCTTTGCTGCCACAGCTTATTTTAATTTAATATTTGAATTGTTTTTTTTTTTCTCATCTTTTCATTATGGACGCTTTTAACGTTCTGCATCGTTCTCATATGTATAATTTTTAACATGAATGATGTAACCAAGACTTTGTAATCATATTATTTTGATTTAAAAGAGTGTCCATGGAGTTTTTTGCCCGTTCTTCTCCATAGGTACCTACGCTTTGGAATGGGCAACTAGCTTCATCTTTCTGACTGATCGACCCCTTGACAATTCAAAAGTGCCTGTAATTGGTTTAGTTGAAATAAATGCTTTGAGTTTGAGTTTGATACCGATGGCTAGGACTAATATAGTCTTTTAAGTAAGTTAAAGTCTTCAATCTTCAGTCTTCGTAGTCAGTGTGAAAAACTGGTATCTTCCACAAGACTGGACTAGAGCAGCGTTTCCGAATTGGCGAGGTACATGGCCTATGATTTTTTTTACCTTGAGGATCATGCTGCATGCTGCGACTGTTTCGCCATCATAAGACCCACTTCTTCAAATCTTATCACAAGCCCAACAAAGATCCTGACGTCTCAGGATGTTTAAACTGCAATCCTACTTGCTTTCTTTACCCACAATACTTAGCGATTATTTTATAGATTACAAATCAGAAGTGACAGGAACAGTGTATACCTGCCTGGAACCCCCAGCCACTGACCGCACACCACTTCCCAGCCGTGACGCCATCATCAGGTAAGCATATAGGGCGCACGTGCGAGTTGAACTGCACGCCACTGCCAGACCGGGAGACCAGGATCACGGCAATGTCGTTACTGTGGGGACCGTCTGAAATTATAATAGAAAAACGTGATTAAGAACTCAATATGTTAGATGGTGTTTTTGAGATGTAGAAAATTCAAATGCTGGTGGAGATTTGAAGATTTAGGACCAAAGAACCCGTTTTAGTTGCGGTGCCCCAAAGAGGCGATTAACATATGCATAATCTCGATTCTCGAAGTTAGTTGACATAAAGTCCTCTAAATATTTAAGTTGAAGTAGTAGGGACTTGAAAAGTGTCAGTGTTATACAGTATACTCGAGAAGAATTTGCTATGCTGTTAATCATAGGCATCAGTAGTAGTTTATGAAGTCATGAACTCTCACACATGCAACGGTCTTGATACTCGTCATTTAAGCCTTCTGTCTGTCTTCTGTCATACAGGCCTGGTCGTAGGTTACCACATAAATTATATGTGAAAGTTAAGGAATTCTACATTTTATGAATTCCCTAATAGCCTTTTTCCATAGTTGAAATAATGGGACTTACTTTTTCCATAGTTAAAATAATGGGACTTACTTTTTCCATAGTTAAAATAATAGGTCTTACTTTTTCCATAGTTAAAATAATGGGACTTACTTTTTCCATAGTTAAAATAATGGGACTTACTTTTTCCATTTTAAAAATAATGGGACTTACTTTTTCCATTTTAAAAATAATGGGACTTACTTTTTCTATACTTAGTTAAAATAATGGGACTTACTTTTCCATAGTCAAAATAATAAGACTTACTTTTTCCATAGTTAAAATAATGGGACTTACTTTTTTCACATTTAAAATAATGGGACTTACTTTTTCCATAGTTAAAATAATAGGACTTACTTTTTCCATAGTTAAAATAATGTGACTTACTTTTTCCGTAGTCAAAATAATGGGACTTTTGCCATAGTTAAAATAATGGGACTTACTTTTTCCATAGTTAAAATAATGGGACTTACTTTTCCTGAAGTCCGGGTGTCGTACCACCTTCTCAGCCAGGAACCGATGCTCATGCTTATCTTGGACCTTCAGACGATGCTCTCCTACTACTATGCGAATATGTTCCAGATTTAAGGGTTGCTGAAACAAGAAATATTATGTTTTTTACTAACGACAAGACTATATTTTTTATGTAATTTTCTCCCTTCACAAGTCACATATACATATGTATAGAGACAAGAATTACCTAGTATTTTAACAAACATGCATAAAATAAATATGATCCTTTGTAAGAGACTGGCGTCCACACAGGTACAGTCACGTCTAAAAGTATGTATACACTTGGCTTTATTCAAAGGCAACTTTCTCCTTTATTTTTTAATGAAATTTTATGTTATTACGAAAATAGTATTTTCGAACCCATAGGTTTATGTTAAGTGTCGTATTTCAACGTTGCATTCCTTATTTCACGAAAAAATCGCAATTGAAAATTGCCAAGTGTATACATACTTTTAGACGTGACTGTACAGGGTGTGACGTAAATAGTGGCATTTTGATTTCTGTAAATTACTGCTGAATACTAGAGCTATCGTGTAAAACTATGGCTTTTTATGTAAATTTAGAGTTTTTGAAGAAAAAAGTTAGTTCTTCTCTCTTGTATACCCTAATTTTTAACATAATCATGCAAATTCAAGACCGATTTTTGTAAAAAAATGTCCTACTAAAATGGTTCAAATTGTAATATGTTATAGTAAATTATCTGTTATATCAAATCCTTAACGGTGGACCACTATTTACGCCACACCCCGTATATTCTGTGTGACGACTAATTAACATTACAAAAGTAGATTGTAAGCATTTGATGCATGTATGCCAAATAAAATTAGATGGTATTTCAAGTTACAAAAAGGCAACAAACTTTGTCAAAGCAGTGCGCGGCTGACAGCACCAGCCTCTCCGCAATGACAGCGCCCCCGCAGTGGTGCTCGAAGGTCAGCTTGTCCACGTCTAGCATCTGAATCTCCACCTGGAATTAATATTATATTTAATGAGGTATATTTAGATTTAGGAGACAATGATAACAGAGGGGCAATTCTCGTAATTTTAAGAACGGTCTGATCTCAGTCGCAATCTGTCAAAAAATACCTCTAATTTCCCTACATTTTGACAAGTTTTTGACATTTGTTTGTCGTTAAGATGAGACTGCGACTAGATTTTGAACGTTTTAAATTACGAGAATTGGCCTTCAGGACTGCCTAATTTAATCAACGTTTATAAATAAACCCAAGATATTTTCTCTTTAATATAATATTGATATCCCATTCTTTCACATCTATTTCGAATAAAAACCAGTGAAAGCCGACTCTAATATCATTAAACTGAACCGATGATCTTCAAATCACAACTCGTCACTTTCAATTTCTTTTAAACCCAAAGGCTCCATTGACAAATTATACATTCAAAACATAAACACCATGAAAACCTTATTACAAAAAGTGAAAGTCGCCATAATTACGCGCCGTTCGTTTTCGAACGTAACAAAGTCTGTCAACTTGACATTTGGTGGCCTATTTGCGCGGGAACGAAACAAAGATGGTGGTTATGCAATATGTCATCTTTGTAAACTTTGGTTTTGTAACGAAAGTACGTAATTATTTTTGTGGAGTATTTATTATTATAAAATGGGTTGTTTTGTGTGAGTAATGTGTTCCTTTTCATAATTTGGATTTTATTGTGTTGTATTTTGGATATAATCAGCAAGTTTTCATTCACAAATAACTTATGAGGCTTTGGATATAATTTGCATTCTGGTATTGTTACTGACTGTTACCACAGAATATTTAAAGTACTACGTACAGAAAGGCCATTTCCTTCCCCGCACTAACATCAGTTACCGCACCTCACCCCGCACTTCGAGGTTACCGTCGCAGTTCTTTAACAAGAGCGCTCGCAAACACAAGTACCTCACGCACACATTCATACGTATACAAACGTCATTTTTTAATGTAGTAGTAGTAGGTTATTATTTTGCGAGCGTTGTATGGAGTGTCCGGGGTGTGCTGTTACCTAGCATACAGGGTAAGTTTTCAAAGACAGTCAAATTTAAAGGTGTGGTACAGACCATAAAACTGAACTACTTTCTTCATGGGACCACCATCGTAATCGCGGAAAATTTATCAACTGTCCCATAGAAAACTTCACTACCTACTCGACTTAAACGTATGGGACGGCTGTATTTTTATTCGCACGTTTTTTCGAATATTTGAGATAACTTTACAAAAAATTTCAATACAAAAGACATTAGATGCAATTACAAATTTTAATTTACACGTTTTGGGAAGTAGCCTGTACTTAAGGAAAAATGTGAAGTACTTGAAATGGGCGTTTATGGGGATGTCAAATCAATCAATATTTTGTCGGTTTTGAATAATAATATACCTACTTAACATGGGACCTTATTGAAACAGGTCCTTGGGAAAATTGTGCTTTAGAACAGAAGGCGTAATTAAAAACGTTCAAAATCCAGTCGCAGTCTCAACTCGGCAACGAAAAAATTTCAAATATTTGTCAAAAATTTAGGAAAACTAGAGGTATTTTTGACAGATTCAGACTGAGATCAGAGGGGCAATTCTCGTAATTTTAAGAACGTTCAGTCTGATCTCAGTTTCAATCTGTCAAAAATACCTCTAATTTCCCTATATTTTGATAAGTTTATGTCGCCAAACACCTCCAATTTCCCTATATGTATTTTGACAAGTTTATGTCGCCGAAATGAGACTGCGACTAGATTTTGAACGTTTTAAATTACGAGAATTGGCCTTCTGACTGTAAACGTTCTTAAAATTACGAGAATTGCCACACAGAACAAGAGGATAGATTGGTTTATTACTTGATAATCACACTCAAACAACTCGAATCCGTGACAATGAGTAACGAATGCAGTCGTTCTATCAATAAGCCATCAGGGTGTCGAAGTGGTAAGTAATTATAATGGAAAAATATAGATTTATAGACACTTGAATAGAATTAGACTAAACATAATATTATGAGGATGGGAAAAGACTACGATGATGAGAAATTGTACTTATATGTGGTTTTTTTATGTTAGCCTGTTCTGTGTCCCACAGCTGGGCACAGGCCTCTCATTTTTTTCACCCTGTTCCTTATATCCTTACTGATATATCTCCACTGGTAGGGATACTTGGAGATTTTTTCCAATTATCGCTACCGGTAGGGATATATGGAATCTTCTGCTCCATATATCCCTACTGATCCGCACTGGTTGGGATAGTTGGGTTTTTTTCCGTTTATCGCCACCATTTGGGATAAAAAGTTTTCAAGGGTTTCTTTATGATTAATAAAGTGTTCCTGAATTACTTGTGATAACAAATACATATAAAAAAAAAACAATACTGAAAACAAATTCAGTACGGACTTGTGTGAATTAAAATCGTTTTCAAGATTATTTTCTTTTATTGTTGTTTTAATCACACAAACCCGTACTGAGCTTGTTTTCAGTATTGTTTTCTTTTGTTTTTTTTTTTTTATATTTATAATCACAAGTAATTCAGAAACACCTTATCACACTAATATTATAAAGGCGAAAGTTTGTGAGTGTGTGTGTGTGTGTGTTTATATGTTTGTTACTTCTTCACGCTCAAACCGCTGAACCGATTTAGATGAAATTTGGTATAGAGATAGTTTGAGTCCCGGGAAAGGACATAGGCTACTTTTTATCCCGATATTCCCACGGGATTGAAACTTATGCGGGTGAAACCGCGGGGCGCAGCTAGTTAATCATAAAGAAACCCTTGAATTTTTTTTATCCCTACTGGTAGCGATAAACGGAAAAAAAATCCAACTATCCCAACCAGTGCGGATCAGTAGGGATATATGGAGCACAAGGTACCATATATCCCTACCCAAGTATCCCTACCAGTGGACATATATCAGTAGGGATATAAGGAACAGGGGATTGTGTCTTCCAAACCTCCCTGTCTCATAGTTTGGAAGTTTATAAAGGGGGATTTGGACTATAATCCACCACGCTAGTCCAGCGGGTTGGTGGACGTTTCGCCAGAGCCTCGTTCGTTGGACAGCAGGGTGCACCACAAACACTTGAGGTTGGCTAGGGTCTTTTCCAAGATGTTAAAAATACCCCATACACCCCTGTTGTTATTTATTAGCTCCGCTAAATTATCGATCCAATTTAAATGTTTTTTGACAATATTTTTTTTTGACAGAAAGCTAGGCAACATCATATAAAAAAAGAGACTTCATCCCAGAAAAAGCTTCTGGCCAAAAATCAGAGGTTTCAAATCCACTTCTAAAAATAAAAATTCGACTTACTTGCCACGGAAAAGCCCCATAAGGAGTTTCAGTTCCACCAACGATCTTCCCAGTCCTCCTTGGGTTAAAATCCACTGTCCTGGTACCACACTGCACTTTTTCCGCCTTCCCTGGCTTCGACACTAAGTTCTGATTGAAATAATTCGACGAGAAACTCGAAAAGGCTTTTGAAGGCCTCGTTCTGTTTTTGTAATATTCCAAGTGATTGACTCTATTCAGGAAATAATCGCAACTGACTGTACTAAAAAGGAACAACAAATAAAAGATGTATTTCAGCATTTTTTTCGTTTCTAAGCTTCACCCGTAACTTTCAAAGCCTTAACTTGTTTATAAAGTTACTGTCAATACTAAAATTAATTCGAAATCCTTAAAAGTAAAATTGTGAAATTGAAAATCAAAATCTGAGGCGTCCACACATTGTGGCGGCCGAAAACTAAATGAGACATTACTGGTCCGTTTTTATTTTTTTTAAACATGCATTGGCTGAGGCTTCGATTACAATGCCATGTGTGACATACACGGTAATGTGTGTCACTAGATCGATCTGCGGATGCATCCTTTGTTTTTTTTTTTCAACGTAAGGACTTTTGTGATTTGTCATTGTATTTTTTTTTGTACTTTATAGGTCAATGAATATAGATCTAGACTTGCAATTGTGCAATGCTATTGAATTCAACTTTGAAGGCGTCTTTAACGAGCTTTATTGTTGCCAGTTTGTATTTTTATTTGTCTTATTTCAACTTTATATTAGTAGTTGTAATGGCAATCATATCATTTGGTTTTAATAGGTTTTTATATTTTTTAATTTTATTTATCTTTTTTATAGATTCTTTTATATTTTGTGAATTTGAGAACGTTGTAGGCCTTGTAAACTGTAGATTTGTAGACCATTTTCCATTTTATTAAATACCTAGTACTTGTTGACAAATGACAGGTCTACACTACACTGTCCTCCCATACCTATTAACACCGTAATTTGAAAACATTGTAAAAGCCAGTTATTTTTGAAATAGTAACCGTGGAGTTTCTTGCCGGCTCTTCTCCATAGGAAACGACCAATTGGAACCATGCACCTAGCTTCTGACGTTTCATAAGTGCCCATGTAGGTGTGAAACAATATATTTTGAACTAGCTTCTGCCCGCGACTTCGTCCGCGTGAAATTCGTACATTCCTCTAAAAGTTTCGAAAATGGTATGATCTTTATAATTAATTTAGATAAATAAGTATTCGGGCCAATTTTTAAGTTTATAGAACAAAGGAATCAGATTTTTCAAATAAACTGTATTCCCGCTTTTCACCCCCACAGGGGTGGAATAATGAAAAATCGTTTAAGATCCAAACTAATATTATAAATGCGAAAGTAACTCTGTCTGTCTGTCTGTCTTTTCCCTAAGCTACTGAACCGATTTGTGTGAAATTTGGTACAGAGATAGCTTGAGTCCCGGGAAAGGACATAGGATACTTTTTATCCCGATATTCCCACGGGATCGACATTTACGCGGGTGAAACCGCGGGGCGCAGCTAGTGTGTTCATAACTTGTATTTTGAATTTGATTTTTGATTTAGTCTTACCCCACTTTTGCAACTGGAGTTATTGTGTACATTTTTATCTTATAATTTTCATTCAGGACTTAAAAGAAACCCTTGGAGTTTTAAAAAGAAATACAAGTCACACAAACTACACATTCGCCTTGGCTACAAGGGAATTAAAACTGTCGACAACAATTTATCGCAATATCTCAAGATATATCATCTCAAAACAAATCTCGTATGTCCGCTGCCCGTTCAATGTCGTCCTCAGCAAGTAGGTACTACAGCATAGTAGTCGCATTCCACGCGCTCATGTTTTCCATTTATACTGAAAACTAGATTTTCACACTGGATCTTCTATACTTGTGTTGTGATCTGACTTTTCTCACAAACTGAAAATTTAATTCAGGACCTAACGCTTAGTCGTTTAGAATTAGCGCAACAAACTAATGAGTAATGACATATTTGTGAATTACTTGATACGTGGATACGTGGCGAGAAGAATGTTTTTGAAGTGAAACTTCTTTACGCACGCTTGACTTGGGGAGTAAGCTGGCGAACGCGTGACGTAAACGTTACGAAAAGTGTGATCGGGCGAGGCGAACGGGAATTGAGTGGGGGATATAAGCAAGAGAAAGCAGTGCGCGCGCACATTTTCTTTCTCTCTTCCTCTCATAGCCAAATACGTTTGAAGTTTCACTTCCGTCGTGTGGTCATAAGCACACTCGGTTTTTTTTCAGAAATAAAACGGTTATAAGAATAGTATTAGATATCGATAAGAAACTTGTTAAAGAGAGCAGTGGTGGCCCAGTGGTAACGGCCGTGACTTACGAGTTGTCGTAAGTTCGAACCCAGACAGTCGCTTTTTTTTTTCCTTTAACCTGTACTGTCCCCCTGCTGGGTAAAAGCCTCCGCCATTTTCTTCCACATTTCCTTATGCTGTGCCTCCTCCGTCCAATCGGTTAGGAAGGAGTCTAAATCGTCAGGCCAGAGTTTCTTAGGCCTGCCTCGGTGACGACGCCCGTCTTCAGGCACCCACTGTGTGACGACTTTGGCCCATCTGTCTGGATGTATCCTATAAGTGTGACCCGCCCAGTCCCACTTCAGCCTCGCAGACTTGCTGCCAACAACGGCGATAACTGTCTTGGAGCATCGTTTTACTTTGTGTAAATTGTTTCATCAACTGTCATGTGAAGGAAAACATCGTGAGGAAACCGGTATATCTTAGAACCAAAAATTCGAAGACATGTGACATGTACCAACCCGCGCTGGGCCTGCATTATGGATTAAAGCCCCCTCAATGAGAGTAGGCCTGTGTCCCAGCAGTGGGAATATTATAGGCTGATTATGAAGTAACATTTTGATAGGCGGGGCAATTACATAACACTTTATCAATCGGAATCGGTTTAATTTTGACAGTTCAACAACATTCATTGCGTTATTTACGTGTTGAGCAGACAAATTTTTCGAACTTATGAAGCAATGGATTAGCAATTGGCTTCGAAATGATTCTGATTCCGATTGATGGTGTGTTACGCAATTAGGGTGCGGGTCCCAGCTCGGCACCTGGACAACAGACGTTACTAAGTTGAAATAAACTGATCTGACTTCTGCCATGGACAGAATCTAAGCATCGTGGATGGATACTATATTAGGATTACCAAAGAAAATGGAAACGCTAAGATTGGACTGGCCATAGGTCGGAAATACTTATACTCCATTTATTATAACATTAGAAAAAAAGAGGCTCGCAGAAGCAGGAGTACGAAACCTTTTATTTTCAAGTTAAGTTCAAACTATTTTAATAAATAATGTATGTACTTTTTTTGTAAGTAACAATGTATGGCATACAATAAAGCATATTCTATCTATCTACTCGTCACGATGCTTGGATAGGTACATGAAATGAAACAATTTTTAGTTAAAATCAGTTTATTAAAAACGACTTTATATAAACCGACAAAATGAAAAAAACACGTGCTGCCACAACTTACGAAGGGAATAGGTAACATTTTAGATTTGGTAGAGTTATAGTGACTTGAAAAACTTTCTCGGTACTGTCTGCCCCTGCTTCTTTTAGATTTTAAACATTGACACGACAATATTTTATGTAAAAACTAAATATGTAATATTAAATGAAAGCCTTGTAATTTCAGAATGTAGATAGGTTAAATAAGTACAATTAAGTGTGACTGCTGTTATTTAAATTGATTATATTTAACTCCACATCAATCTTGACTGTAATAATGTTTGTTGTACTATTATTACAAAGTGTGCCCCTAAAAGAGCCTTTTTTAACTTATGTCTAATGCTATAGTAAATGGAGTATAGTTACAGATGGAAATCCGCCCCTAAGACGACCCACTGACCAAAAGGTGGTCCTATAACTTAACTCTAATTGATAGTCTAATAAAAAACTTAGGAGACCCAAACATTTTTCCATTATAAATAAAAACAGTAGCTTCCATGGAAAAATCAAGTTACAAATCTTCATTATCTACAAAAGTATTTAGGATAACATTTAAAGGCTAATTGACTGGTAATTTTCCTGACAATCATCCACATTATTCCGTTATTTTGTGTGTAAATTCTAATGATTTATGTGCATACAATTTTCCATTCATAGGATTATGAATGGAAAAGTTTGTACGTTGCTCTTTTACTATTTAACTTTGGTATTATTTTAGGAAAGATCAATCAATCGACCTAGCCTTTTCCCAAATATGATGGGGTCGGCTTCCAGTCTAACCGGAGCAGTTCAATACCAGTATTTTACATGGAGCGACTACCTATCTGACCTCCACGACCCAGTTCCTAGGTTACACGATACCCCTTTTGGCAAGACTGGTTGTCAGATTTTTTTGTGATTCTGACTACCCGTAACGAATCTATGAATGACAGCCGGGCCCAACAGATTAAGGTGAATGCGCAGTGGTAGAACGTGAAATTCGAATTTTCTTACGTTTTTTTCAATTTGCAGGTCAGTGTCAGGTTGTATCTTGATTAAAATATGATGCGCGACTATAACAGATACCTATTTACAGAATTATAGTCATTAGAATCATTAATATATTAAGGCGGTACCCCGACCAAATAACCTTGAGCATTCGCGACAGAGACAGAGCGATACGACTTCCTCGTACGAAAGGGATGCAGCGTACCCTGCGCACGCCCTTTTAGCATAAAACTCGCAAATTTTTGGGAATTATTTTAATAAAAAAAGAATAGCGATCATTTTAAATAAATTAAAACATAGGTTATTTAGATTTTTAAATTATCTATTCATTGGTGAAATCTTCAAATTAATAGAACGTCAACTTTAGCAAAAAATGCACGCAATCAATCATTTTAGTAACTTTTTTAAAAGGAGATTTTAAATGTATTAGTAAAAAATGAAAACAAATAATAACGGGCAATGTGATGATAGGATATCGGACATTAATAATGAGCTTTCAGATGTAGTTTATTTCTCATAATTATTGAGTTAATAGCTTCTGAATAACGAAGAAAAACGCGGATTTGTACCATAAGCACTTTTCCATAAGAGATTTGTTCTTCGAGTGTCACTCTCCTGTCACTCCTTTAACTGTCAAAAAGACCAGTGACAGCTAGGGTTGCCAACCCTACTATATAAAAAATTACATCCTGCTATATTAGAGGCCTAAATACTATATTTCTAACAAAAAAAAAATAGTAGGCAAAACGACTATATTTTACATTTCAATACAAAATGGCGAAATAAGCGCAAAAGGGCCAGTAATAATCTCATAAAAGATGAAACCTTAATTTACTACTTGTACTACTCTCAGTACTAGTTATGAATGAATTAAAAAAATCAAAATCTTTAAATATAAAAGGCTTGATATAAAAGCATATTTTTTATGATTCTATTATATTTCTTTCGCAGTCTACTACTTTTTTACAGGCAATGGCTTCGAAAATACTATAAATGTATTGGTACAAAAAATAGTTGGCAAACCTAGTGACAGCTGTCAAAAAATATTCTCATGACAAGACAGACAGTACAAAGTTACGCAGAAGGACCATTCTTATCAAATATTTCATTGCATTTCATAACTAGTTGAAACCAGACGGAATACCGCCATCTATTTGACCCAGTTCCGTTATTTATTGTACATTAGCATATTATCTTCTGCGCGTAACTTTGACCTATAATAATTTTGCAAAGGACATAATATGTACAGATGTGTGGCGTATGGTTAGCAAGACAAATTGGTTATGAATATTTATTAGTTTTTGTTTTTAATGCGACGGTAAGCATGTGGAATGGAGTTTGAAAAGTAGTTCTTATTGCGATCATCAGTGTTTAAACCTATTTATTCCAAACTGCTACCGACAGAGGACTATTAAATAAAGAAAATTGCTCATCGCCGCAAGGTTGCCTGCCTGTCGGTCTTCTACAGACTGTAGGTACTTCGGTGAGTGTGCCCAAGAACTCCACGACCTCATTCCACCGGCCCTCTTCTACCTTCGGACATCCAGGCGCACTGCAAGTTACCATCTCTACCTGGTTGCTATTCCACCAATTCGCACTAAGCGTTTGCAAATGTCGCTTATAATGCGCACAGCAAAAGAGTGGAACTCTCTACCTGCGTCTGTTTTTCCGAGCGCATACAACCCGAATCTCTTTAAAGTGAGAGTGAACAGGCTTCTTCTGGGTAAGCTCGCTCCATCGTCGACTTTGTCTCTGTCACCTTTGACCTAGGCTAGAGTCAAGAGCAAGCCCATTTCAAATTAAAAAAAAATTCATGTCTTCAAGAGGAAAAGGGCAGGATAGAACCGACTACCGAATAAAAGCGGTTTCGCACTACATCCAAGAAATGTCGGTCCGAAGTGACCGTAGTCTTATTTGTATGAGGGGTTGCGCACTAGATCCGAACTATATCCGTCAGAATTTAGAACATTCCCAATTCGGATTGAAGTCGGATCTTTAATTCGGATTCGGATCGGATTTAGTGCGAAACCGCTTTTATACCACATCTTCATCTCAGCATTTTAAAGGTGGGTGCAGTTTTTCCAGCGGAATGCCCACTAGTGTTGTCTTAAGTTAAGGGACCTGCCTGGCACAGCTGTCAGGCTGTGTGTCAGGCGTCGCAGACCCGTAGAAGATGGCGGGAAGAGCTGGAAAAAGCAAACGATAAGTGGTCCACTTTAGCCCTGGATCGAAAGAGCTGGAAGTCATGGGAAAAGGCCTTTGCCCAGCAGTGGGATGATGCAGGCTAACAGTAACCGGTAACCTTTTTTGTTTTTTGTGCGCGGTTGAAATCCTCATGGACTTCCTCCATCGTGGGGTTGACAGAGGGGCGTGAACTTTTACCGGCTAAACACTTCCACCTCTACCTATGGCCGGGGGTGCGGGATTTGCATAAGCATTCACCGCTCCCCCGACAGGCCTCGACCCGCTGTTCCTCAGCGGGTCCCACCTCCCTGTGTGGTCATTCCTATAATGTCCGCATCCACTCTCGAGTGGCGCGCGTGGAACACTCAGGCGCCAAGTAATCAGTAACCTGCCATGTGATTCGTTGGGTCGTACTGGAAGAAACAACTACAGCCAGCCAACGAAAGTGTCGATAAGACCAAATGAAAAACTGCTCGAATAATATTTTTTCAATGGTGAAATGACCTTTTACGCTATCTGTACTACATATACACTTAGTAATTCGAGGCCAAATGAGGTGATTTGTAAAATACTCATTAATAACTTTGAACTAACTAGGGCAGAGGGCTCGCCTCGTGTTATTTCATGATTCAACTTAAGATTATTATTTACAAAATTAAAACCTAACTTAACTAAAACTATAGGTACACAAACTAAAATATAGCGTCGAAAAATTCATCCGCATCGCTGTCGACTGGTAATGTACCCAAGAGACTGGCGGCATTATCACGTTGTATGGCAATGCTTAGCCTTTGGCCAAGGTAAAAGCCAGCCGGGTCACGGGAAGTGTCAACCAGCCGTTTTGAAATTTCCTTAAAAAGACCATGAGCACTCGGACCCCAAGGCCCGAGGGTTTCAACCCCAAACGGCTCGAAAATATAATTTCCGAGAAGGTTATTATATTTTCGCCGCTTGAGGTTTTCCGCAGCCGCAGCAGCAGCGCCAATACAGCATTCCGATCCAGGAAGGTGGGATGGTGCAAGAGTATCGACACAAGTTGCGTCCCACACTAAAGTAACATTTTCATTATGTAATTAATGTAAGTAGGTATACAAAATATAATAAACATTTTAAAAGAGGAAAAAAAAGATTATTATGTTTAACACTTTTCTTAAGTTTTTTGACATTACTACGACGTGAGCGTGGTGGCGGTTGGTGGAGTGTGGTGGATATACTTATATACAGTACTGACCACTTGCAATATTGTCTCTATGTTCTATGTTATGGGTTTGGTTTCCGCACTTAGTCCTTCAAATGCACCATTGTGCGTGAGCCATGGCGGCCGTCGGTGGTCATTCCAACCAGCCCACCTCCCTCCAGAAGCTGACTAGGTCTCCTGGTCTGTTGAGTATATCCGTGTATGATTTGAGTGTCCCGAGGGTTATAATATTGTCTCTCCTTCTCCTTTTAACCTTTTAGCCGCTTAATTTAGCTGGATTAATCCGACAAATATTTTCGTGTCCATTTCGTATATTTATTTACGACCAAATACCGTCCGATCCGAATATGCACCTTAATTGCGTAACAAACTATCAATCGGAATCTGAATCATTTTGAAGCCAATTGCTAATCCATTGCTTCATTAGTTCGAAAAATTTGTCTGCTCAACACGTAAATAACCCAATGAATGTTGTTGAACTGTCAAAATGAAACCGATTCTGATTGATAAAGTGTCACGCAATTGCCCCGCTGGTCCGTATCCGAGAAATGCCGGTCCGAAATGACCGTAGTCCTATTTGTATGAGGGGTTGCGCACTAGATCCGAACTCTATCCGTCCGAATTTAGAACATTCCAATTCGGATTGAAGTCGGATCTTTGATTCGGATTTGGATCGGATGTAGTGCGTAACCGCTCTTACGCTGTATTCTATGAGGTATTTACTTTTCTTTTTTTTTTCGGGCGCTGGGGTATTAGCTACTACACCGCCCATTGTGTCACCCTATGTAAAATTTCTAAATTTTTAAGTGACTTCAAAAAAGGAGGTTTTGTATTCGACCCGTATGTATGTATGTCCACGATTTTCTCAAAAAATAATGAACCGATTTTGATCATTCTTTCATAATTGTGATCTACATACATTTAGGAAGGTTTAAGTATATAATACATTAGGTAATTATTCTTATGTACCAAACTATATGCATAAATGTTCTACATCTCCGGCATTTTTATTAGAAATTATCATGATTCTTCTAGTCGGTGTCTTCAATTTTGCAATGCACTAGTGTTAATTTAATTTGTGTGGGGTAGGTACAACTAAAAAGTTAAAAATAAAAACTTTTTACAAAAAAAAAAAACAACCGACTTCAAAAAAAAACACTACAAAGTGAAAAATTCGGTGTCAAAAAACGGAAATGTGGAACCAACGACACCGACTTCCGAAATTAAAGTTGTTTATCTGTAATTTTGATGCTGTACATATTAAAGAGTATTCTATATTTATCTGTCTATCTAATTAGTATATTAGCAATTATATGTGTCATTGTAGGTTCTAAGTAGCGCAAGGTGACGGCTCATAGAAACTGTTATATCAGGGCAAACCTAGATTTAGTGACCTAGCCTAGATATATCAACCTTTTTTACGAATAAACAAGGAAAAAATTGTATGCAATTCTGATTTCCCAATTATTCACTTGGTCAAAGATTAGCGACGCACGTGCCAAAAGACATGATGCACGGGAGTGGAGGTACAGTCGACCGCGTGTCCGTGGAGACACTTACCTTGAGCTGGCCTAGCATAGTACGGAGTTCCAATAGAATAAGAGGATAAGTCGGGTATAGAAAAAAACCGGTCAAGAGCGAGTCAGACTCGCGCACTGAGGGTTCCGTACAAATTTTTAGGTATGTAAATGTTTGTCACGGTTTTTTTTTAATGTTAGTAACTTCACGGTTTTCGGATTTTTTCCTTTACTTGTGCTACATGACCTTGCTTCTTGCTAAATTTCATGATTCTAGGTCAACGGGAAGTACCCTATACATTTTGATTACCTTGAGAGTGTCGAAATATACATTTTTGCGGCACAAACGGCCGTATCTTTTTTTTACATTAACTTGGAAGTTTGATTTTTTCACAGAATTAAAGGGATCGCAGACTTGAGTATATTATGGTTTTAATTTCAACTCGATATCTCCACGCGTTCCCGAGATAAAGGGTCGTGACAGACAGAGAGACGAACAACAAAGTAATCCTACAAGGATTCCGTTTTTTCCTTATGAGCTACGGAACTCTAAAAAATAATATTATTTGACGATTCACCCGATTCGGGTGAGTAAATTCGTGCGAATTGACTAATAAGCCGCAAGACGTAGTACTATTGAGTATTCTGTGCCGCAAGGACTAAGCACAACCTAATTTGTTTGCACCTTTTTTGTTTCGGGCGAGTAAATTCGTGCGATACGACTAATAACTCATTGCCACCAAAACACAATCAATAATAATAACTCCTCGCACTATTAACATACATACATTAAAAACACAGTTACGTTATATTACGGTTATCACGCTATCGCTAAATGTCACCGTGTCAGAGATGGTAATCAGCCCATTGTGTGGAAGATCCTCCTTATGGGACCCTGTTGGAAAGGTCTTTGTAACGGTCGGGCTGCTTCCAGGTAAAGTGGTCTTAGTAATCCATGCTTTACATAACATCACGCTTGATTTCCGCGAAGAGATTGCAGAGGCCAACCTCATTTTTCCTTTAACCAAGCAACCCGGGAATCGAGCCCTAAGGGCCGAGAAGTGGCAATCCTTTTTAAAGCGTTTCGTATAATTTCCAACAGGATCGTCTATACTAATATTATAAAGAGGTACAATTTGTTTGTAAGTTTGTATGTAGAGGGTAATCTCTGGAACTACCAGTCGGATTTGAAAAATTCTTCTTGCATTTGATAGCCCAATTCTTGAGGAAGGCTATAGGCTATTTAACATCACGCTATGACCCTTAGAAGCCGAGCAAAAAGAAGAAAAGTCAAAAAGAACGTTAAGTGATAGCGCGGGCGGGTGATGCGATACGACTGGGTGGCTCGGGGGAAACAAGAAGTTTCACGCGAACGAAGTCGCGGGCTGAAGCTAGTCATAAATATGATTGACGTGTAAAAGTGTTTGTACAAAGGTACAGATAGCGCCATCCACGAAGACGCGCCCCACTCTTCTCCCTAATCGCTTACAGTACAAGTGTGCAACATTCCGCTAGTGTTTTAGTTTTGTCGATACACAGTAATTACTTATTAGTGGGTAATTAGTGTGTTTCAAAATACTAAAACACTAGCGGAATTAACTAGCGATAATTATAACATAAGTAGCGGATGTTGGAGAAAAAACAGCCAGGCTGAAGTGGGAGTGGGCCGGACACGTCTCACGAATGCACCCGGAGAGATGGGCAAAGATCGTCACTCACTGGACGCCTGAGGCAGGACATCGCCGTCGAGGTAGACCAAGGCGAAGGTGGCGTGACGATCGAATATCATTCGCAGGGCCGACGATCGAATATCATTCGCAGGGCCAGAGATCGCACAAGACATCCCTGTCTTGTGCGATCTCTGGCCATGAGGTTTGGAAGAAAAAAGGGGAGGCCTTTGCCCAGCAGTGGGACACAAAAAAGGCTAACAAAAAAAAAAAACTACTAGAGATTAGTAAGAAGAGTGGGGCGCGTCTTCGTGGATGGCGCTATCTATAAGTACTTACAAAAAAAAAGATTTACAGTTTATGTCAATCAAATAGATACATACATTTGCGACATTTCCCTCTCGAAGAGAGGAGGACTGTATCCCAGCATTGGAAACATTATAGGCTGATAATGATTATAAAATGTCACTTTGTCTAGCTCTTAGCAGAAGCGCATGATTCTTTATATTAGAAAAAAAAAGTTGTTTATTGGTACCAGAAAAACATTCACAAATATTGTAATTTCTGGATAAAAGGTACGTTAATCGCAGGAGTTGGAGAAACTGCTTCCCAAACTAAGCTATCGCTTGTATTTAGGTACACAGCGTTCAGCCGTGGATAGTGTTACAATTCAGAACTTTTAATTAGCCTTTATAACTAGCGTACTTATAGAAAAATGTTACCACATAATATCCACCTTTCTCTGTCCAGAACTACTAAAGACCAATCTATGTAAATGAGTCCAGGTCATCCCACAATCTCCATCTAGGCCTGCAGCGATGTCACTTGCCATTAAGCGGAACCCACTGGAGAGACGTAGGGAGACCTTTTCCCAGCAGTGGGATGATATACATAGACTAATAAAAAAACCGAGTGTGCTTATGACCACACGACTGAAGTGAAACTTCAAACGTATTTGGCTATGAGAGGAAGAGAGGAAGAAAATGTGCGCGCGAACTGCTTTCTCTTGCTTATATCCCCCACTCAATTCCCGTTCGCCTCACCCGATCACACTTTTCATAACGCTTAAGTCACGCGTTCGCCAGCTTACTCCCCAAGTCAAGCGTGCGTAAAGAAGTTTCACATCAAAAAGCACAACATACTCGTATCTAACGGATTCCCTTAACCTTCATTAGGTGATTGTCGTATCGTAGGGACCCTAACCGCACAGCATCTTTACATGGGTGCCAGGTAGGTACGACTTTTCCATCTAAAAAACTTTTTACAAAAAAAAACAACCGACTTCAAAAAAAAAACACTACAAAGTGATAAATAACTTTAATTTCGGAAGTCGGTGTCAAAAAACTAAAACGCGGAACTAACGACACCGACTTCCGAAATTAAAGTTATTTATCACTTTGTAGTGTTTTTTTTTTTGAAGTCGGTTGTTTTTTTTTTGTAAAAAAGTTTTTATTTTTCACTTTTTAGTTGTAAACGAAGTAAACGATAAGATCGTTAATGTAGACAATGTAGATAAATTTTTAGATGTTTGTTGATTTTTCAAAAACCGCTTGTCCGATTTCGATAATATTTTCATGGGACAATTTGAAAAGCCAGCATTGTATTGCCCTTTCCAACAAAAAAAGAATTTTTCAAATCGGTTGGCAAGCGACGGAGTTATGCGCGATCAAACGTTAAAAAAAAAAATACAGACATCCGAATAGAGAACCTCCTCCTTTTTAGAAGTCGGTTAAAAACCACATGCAAGAGTTCCGCTAAGTCTGATAGATCCCTTTTCAAGCCATGCACATAGTCTGTTTAATACCGTAACAGGAAAAAAACAACAAAACATGCCTCAATAAGTGCTAAATAATTTAATTTATGTATTTGTGAACTGCATTGATATAACATCATGATTGTAATACATTTGTCATGCAAAGAATTTAAGTGATTCATTGGCAGGGGTTAGTGACATTTGGCATGAATTACATTATTTTTAGTGTCATTTTTTATATTCAAAATTAACAACAAACAAATACAATATAAAACAGAAGCATACAAAACTTATAGATAATAATATATTGCAGACAACAACACTGTTCACAGATTAAATATAGAACACTAGCTGCGCCCCGCGGTTTCACCCGTAAAAATCTCGATCCCGTGGGAATATCGGGATAAAAAGTATCCTATGTCCTTTCCCGGGACTCAAGCTATCTCTATACCAAATTTCACACAAATCGGTTCAGTAGTTTAGGCGTGAAGAAAAGACAGACAGACAGAGTTACTTTCGCATTTATAATACCTATTAGTTTGAATTTATCATTGAAATAATAATCGCTAGGATTACAAATACATTTTTTTTAACTAATAAATTAACTATCATGCTTAATATACTATAATTATAGTATCTGTATATAGGTTTACAATGATGCTTATATTAATCATATAATGGGTCTTATTTAGATCACATCGTAAATCAATCGAAGTCCAACAAAAAATTATAAAATTACAATAGGATAGTACCTACCCACCCTATCGTAATTCCCTACATGTTGTTTCAAAATGGTAATTTCATACTATGGTATCTATGTTATAAGCCAAAATCGACAAACAGGTGTTGAAAGTATTTGGTCCTTAAGGTGAATGCGCAGTTGTAGACCGCGAAATTCAATTTTTCTTACGCTTTTTTGCAATGTGCTGGTCAGTGTCAGGTTGTATCTTGATCAAAATATGATTCGCGACTATAAAAGGTACGTATTTATAGAATTATAATCATAAGAATCTTTAGTACATCTTTCTAAGTTAGATTTGTAAACAAATCTCTTATGGAAAAGTGCTTATGGAACAAATCTAACTGAAAGAGACATATTAATGATTCTAATGACTATAATTCTGTAAATACATATCTGTTATAGTCGCGAATAATATTTTGATCAAAATACAACCTGACACTGACCTGCAAATTGCAAAAAACGTAAGAAAATTTGAATTTCGCGGTCTACCACTGCGCATTCACCTTAAACTGTTTGACGAAGTCTAGACACATAGCCCAGCTGCCATCTTACTGACTATCATGGCCCTGTGGTCCATAGATCATACTGAAACGAGAGAAGAAGTCGTCAACTGTTGTCAGTATTTACTACGCTGTTTTTAGGTATCACCAAAATGTTGCGCACCCCTCGCTATCCACCGGCATTGTATTGTCAAACATGAGATGCGGTATCTTCACAACAGTTAACTGAATATTCTGCTAAAATGTCACTGGGCAGCTGCATGATTCATCTTTCTTGTTGAATTAAAGCACGATCACATGTGCCAATGGTAATGAAATAATTTACACAAAGTAAAACGTCTGTCTGGGTTCGAACCTACGACCTCTAAGTCGCAACCGTTACCACTGTGCCACGACTGCTCTCAAAACGGTGAAGGAAAACATCGTGAGGAAACCGACATGTCCTAAAATTAAAAATTCGAGAACATGTGACATCTGGGCCCGCGTAATAGATTATGGCCCACTCCCTCTCATCGAGAGGAGGCCAGTGTGTCCCAGCAGTGGGAATATGGCTGATTATTATGCATGTTATCCACATGCAAAACGACAACCCGTGGACGGGCGCTAACTACGAAATTAAATAGTTTATTCACACTGACCACATTTGGACGTCAAAATCTACCGTGTGGGCGATACCGTCTACATCAAGGCCACGTCGCAGCCACATCGCAATCACCAGCGAGACCACGCACTAGCGATCAGTCTGTCTTGTTAGCCACAATTTAACCACATCGCAACTACTAGAGACTGCAACCACTTCGAAATTTTGTAGTTACCACAACGCAACTGCAAGAAGTTGCAGCGACACTATTCACATGTAGCCTCTGCTTGACCATATTTGGTCGCTGCGATGTGGTGTGGTCGTGGTACGTGTGATCGGGCCCTTAGATGGTATTATTTCTTCTTGAAGGTGTAGGTATCATGTTACCCAGTAACTGGGTGGTGGAGGTCAGATAGGCAGTCGCTCAGTGCATTTAGGCATTGCATATAGGCATATAAGCAGTGCCTACCTCGATATTATCACCATAAGCCTGTCAATTACATTTTAGTATGTGTGCCCCACAATTAAGAAACTCACTAAATTATCATACCTAACAAAAAATAAAATCTTCATACAAACATGCGCGGCAGTAGGCAGTCGCCAGACGGCCTATTCGGCTCCCCGTACTATTCGCACATTGTCATTGGTCTTTACTCGTTCAAGTTTAATACGACAAAATTAAAAATACGTACGTTTCTCGCATAATACCATGACGTTCGACCTTCGCAATTTATCACCCTTAAGTAGGCATGCCTACTCAAATAACCACACTTTTGACCTCACTTTTTTTCTGATTAGTGACCGCGTTTGCCTAGACTAGACCCGGCCTAGTGCCTACCTATTCTGAAAAACAAAGCACGCCACTGCAATCGCTCCATGTATCCATTGCAAAACAGCTCACCAGCATCGATCTTCGATACAGTTAACTCAATACAAAATGTCACTTGTCGCATGATTCATCCTGATTCGAAAGTAGGACTCCATAAAACCAAACCAAATTTTTATTATTAACATTCATAAAATGTGACGTCATATCGTGCCTTCCTTAAGGCGAAAGCATCAGGGTAGCCCGCGAAATTTAAATTTTCTTACGTTTTTTAAAATTTTAAAGTCGCGACCGTAACAAAATGTGTATAAAAAACACATATTATAAGCTATGCTAGCATGCGACCACGGGAAGGTACTTTCTTGTTTCATCCTTTTCAGTAGTCGGGTTTTAGTTTTTAAACTTATTTTTTTTTATTTATAATTCAGGGCTTATTTCAGTAACATTTATATTTTTGAATTGTGCTAATTAAGCCCTTTCATTTGATACCCAACACGGCATAATTAAAAAAAAAATGTTTTTAGATCATGATTTTATGTCAGCTAGAGGGCGCCATATTCAATTTAATGTGACGTCATATAGCCTATAACCAGCGGACGATCTAGACCTTTCTAACGATACCTCATTTGTCAAATTATTATAAGTACTTTTGGAATTATGAGGGAACAGATGAACATACATACATACTTACTTACATACATACCTGTCAAAATTATAACCCTCCTTTTTGCTTCACCGTAGTCGGGTAATTACAAAGAACCTTCACAATACACCCTTAACATAAACACTTCTTAACCATAGTATATCGAACTCTGAAAGCGAAAAAACAAAGTGACTCATTCAAGGGACACTATCGAAATCTGTTGAGCAATTTCTGAGATGAATGACAAAAACTTTCTCTCAACTTTTATCGATTAACTTGTATTGTTTAATAATCGAGCCGACGACCGGGAAGAATGTCGGTTACTAGGTCATTGGGGGACAGACAATGGTCCGTGTGGCCCATTGTGTGAATGTCGTGGGAGGGTGGGTCATTAGCTTTTTAAAAAGATGGCCATTGTAGTTACAGACACAACACGAGGAAAGAATTGTTGTCATATGTTTTTCTTTGAATTGCAGACTGTTTTTTGGAGGGTCGCAATTTTGGTATTCTACTATCGTGGTTCGGCTAGAAAACATACTTATGTTTAAAAAAATAACTAGCTTCTGCCCGCGACTTCGTCCGCATGAAATTTCATCCTCCCCCATTCACCCCCTTAGGGGTGGAATTTCGAAAAACCCTTTCTTAATGGATACCTACTCTTCACAAAGAACACACCCTCCAAATTTCACGTCTCTAGGACCAGCGGTTTAGGCTGTGCGTTGATATATCAGTCAGTTAGTCAGTCAGGACTTTATAGATTAAGTTACCAACAAAGATTAGAGGATATCCTAACACGATCGGGTGGTTCTAACCTATGTACTTTTTTTTACGTTAGTCCACGCTGTCCCACTGTTGAACAAAAACCTTCCCAAATCGTTCTAGTCATCCTTTTCTAGAGCCACCTCGATGGATCAAGATCGACCCTTGCGGTACGCGTCTATGTCTTCCTGGGGCGGCCTCGGCGGTGCCCTCCATCCTCAGGCACCCACCGTGTGGAGACTCTTCCCTTCACATTTCTATGTACGGAGGACGCCAGCACATCAAGCTACCCGAAACTGTCAAATTTTCCCAATCAACTTTGAACCTTATGCTTTAGCGATAAAGTGTAAAATCTTTTAAAGAATGTTAGTTTATTTGATTTACAAAAATCAATCTGTAATAATCGATATGTTGTAGGTACTTATTTAAAAAGAAAATAAAATTCTCTATTAACGTCACCTTTATAATTCTTCACTTGTTTGTTTGCGCTTTTGAAATGACTGACGTATAACCTTCCTAGTGATATTTATTTGGCTTACAATATATACTTACAATTATAAAAAGCCTATATTCGTTTTATTCAAGTACCATAACCCACATTTCCTATAGGTTTTGACAGATTGTAGTAGCTTGATGTGCTGGCGTCTGTACATACAAAAAAAACCAAATGATAACACAATAGCTTCAGGGTTATTCGTGCGAATTCATTCAAGGTCCGGGAAAAAAGAATGTAAGTAAATTACTTCGGCGACTTTAATGAGTTCACGTAACCAAAAGAGCAGTGGTGGCCCAGTGGTAACGGCCGCATCATACGAGTACGGTCGTGGGCTCGAATCCCAGGCAGGCACTTTACTTTGTGTAAACAATTTCATCACCACTGCTCTCAAAACGGCGAAGGAAAACATCGTGAGGAAACCGGCCTAAACTAGAACCAAAAATTCGAAGACATGTGACATCTACTAACCGCACTGGGCCCGCGTGGTAGATTACAGCCCACTGCCTCTCACAAAGAGGAGGCCTGTGTCCCAGCAGTGGGAATATTATAGGCTGATTATGCTCGTGAGGAACTTCTTTATTCTATGTAATCATCATCATCTGCCTAGCCTTTACCCAACTATGTTGGGTCGGCTTCCAGTCTAACCGGATGCAGCTGAATACCAGTATTATACACGAAGCGACTGCGAGGGGCTTGTGGCTAAGTAATAACAGCTGCACGGGTTGTATGCTTGCCGCGGTTGGTCCGTGGATAGGTGACCATCTTTACATACCATCAAGACCCCTCCGTGCCTCGAAAAGCACGTTAAACCGTTCGTCCCGGCTGTCATTCGTGTATTGACAGTCGTTACGGGTCGTCAGAAGTCCGAAAGTCAACCAGTCTTACCAAGACGTCAACTTTGCTTATCTCATGCGAAAGTCTGACTCTCCAAACTGTGAAGTGTGTGGCAAAATAGAGGATGCACAGCATGTGTTGGTGGAATGTGTCCGATATACTAATAAGAGAAACGCAGTTATCAACGCGATGAAATTGTCAGCAATGGATGTTGGAGTGTTCCATAGTATTTTAGCTAAGCCTACTTCTGAAGCAGCAAAAATTTTATATACTTTTTTATTAGATAATAAACTAGACTAAGTTCATGTGGTTTGGGGTTTTTTATAGGCTAAATTAGTTTAGGAAGTAAGTTAATATTTGTGAAAGTACGATGGGATTGACATCGTCGCAATTGTGAACAAAAATCCCTTAAATAAAGAAGATTAAAAAAAAAAAAAAAACCAAGACGTTTCGTATTACCCAGTAACTGGGTTGTGAAGGTCAGATAGGCAGTCGCTCCATGTAACCAGATGCAGCTGAGAACCAGTATACTGGTTCTCAGCTGCATCTGGTTAGACTGGAAGTCGACACCAACATAGTTGGGAAAAGGCTAGGCAGATGAGGATGACACGAAGCGACTGCCTACTCAATCAACTCAGCCTATCGCAGTCCACTGCTGGACATAGGCCTCTCCCTGACTGCGCCACAGCACCCCGTCCTCCACCTTCCGCATCCAGTCTACCCCAGCCACCTTCTTTAGGTCGTCCGTCCATCTAGCTAGGGGGCGTCCCACACTACGCTTGCCGGTACGCGGTCTCCACTCCAGGACTCGTCTGCTCCACCGGCCATCAGTCCCTCAACAGACATGGCCAGCCCACTGCCACTTCAGTTTGCTTACTCTGCAAGCTATGTCGGTAACTCCGGTTCTTTTCCGGATAATTTCATTTCTGATTTTATCCTTCAGAGACTCCGAGCATAGCTCGCTCCATAGCGCGCTGAGCGACCTTGAATTTGTGGACTGCCTACTGGTTGACACTATACCCTTGAGACGACAACCGTTAAAACCGAGAATAATACCACACAGATTGTTATCTAAGAAAAAAAAATGGATGAGCAATATATCGCGGCATAAAACTCACTTTAAAATGATAAATTGATCAAATTATTGTACATTACCGTAACGGTCGATCAATGTAACATTATTATAACAATATTATTAAATGATTGATGATTTTATGTCATAGCACATAACGGAGCTAGTTTTACGGTCATAACTATCACGACTAAATTCTTAGAAGAGCAAGCAGAGGCGTAACATTGAATACTATCTACAGTTATGACTATTTCAGGATGGCTTGATTAACATAATTTTGTTTCTTACTAGCTTCTGCTCGCGACTTCGTTCACGTGATATTTCTTATTCCCCTGATCCACCCCGTCGCATCGCATCGCCTGCCAGCGCTATTACCTATTCGTTTTCCCTTAGAGTTGGCAGACTAGGGAAGCACTTCCCAACATTGCATGGCCGCCTCACGGAACAGGTTCTCCGTCTAACTAAACAAAAGCTGCGTATAGTTACTGCAGCTTTAACTGGTCACGGGTCATTTAATAAATACCTCTTTGTCATAGGAGTAACAGACAGTCCGCTGTGCAGGGCCTGCATGGAGGACGACGAGACAGCGGCACATTTGCTTCTAAACTGCCCAGTGGTCGCCACGTACTTCGGTAACCCAGGTAGGTACCCTACGTGAGATGGTCAGTAACATCAAGGCGTTGCTGGCCTTCCTTGAGGAGCTGGGGTGGATCGAATAATCTATTTTCCCACCCGTACGCAAAATACGCGCATTGACGTGGAGTTGCGGACACCAGCCGGTATTACCTATTACCTATCCGCTTAGAGTTCTATCTGACGTTTTTTCCTTTTGCTCGGCTCCTTGGGGCCCTTTTTTTTTCGGGGAAACGTTCAAAAGGCACCTGACCTCCGGGGAAGAGTGTGAGATTTTTACCTCACTAAAACCACCCCGGTGATCACCATCAGCACATGGGGGTGGTACCGGTTCCTCTTAAAAGACCAATTCCGGAACCCCCCAGTGCAACGCCTGTAAGGCACATCCTTGGGGACACTGTAAAGGGGCCTCCCCTGAGCCTCGATATGCACAGCAGCACGTGACCACTGTGCCACCGTCTTCCCTGGGGTCACTTCTAACGTGATGTTAGCCTTCCTCAAGAAGTAGGCTATAAAATGCAAACGTCTCGTTTTTTTTTTTTATCGACACCCTCGCGCCGTCCCATCTTCCTAGCACGGCGAGCGGTGCTGGGGCGGCTGCTGCAGGAGCAGAAAACCTCAAACGGCGCAAATATAACAACCTTATTGGGAGCTATATGTTTGAGCCGTTTGGGGTTGAAACTCTAGGGCCTTGGGGTCCGAGTGCTCATCGAATATTTCGAGATATCGCCAAGCGTTTGGTTGACTCTTCGCGTGACCAGAGGGCTGGCCTATTTTTAGCCTAAAGAATCAAAGTGGTAATGCTGCCAGCCTTTTGGGCACTTATCCCATTGACAGCGATGCGGACGAATTTTTTGATGCCCAATGAGCTCGTCTTAACTCGCGACACTGTTACCGACACCGTGCTACATTCGGATGTGTTCGGCTGTCCTCGGGATGTACTCGGTTTTAACGCTTTTCTGGTATGTCAGTGAGTGATGGCAAAGTATTCTGTTTGTGTTTTGTTTATATGACGATTCAAAAAATACACACGTAATTGTTCAAGTTTTCACTTCTGTCGGCACTCCCGGAGTGCCACTGTTTTTCTTATATTTTTAACCGACTTCAAAAAAGAAGGTTCTGTGTTCGACCCGTATGTATGTATGCATGTTTGTATGTCCGCGATTTTCTCAAAAACTTAAGGTGAAGGTGTTAGTATATAATACTGTAATACATTAGGTCATTATTATTATGTAAGTATTATGCATTAATGTACTGCATCTCTGGCATTTCTATGCGAATTTTGATGATTCTTCTAGTCGGTGTCTTCAATTCTTCAATGCACTAGTGTTAATTGAATTTGTGTGGGGTAGGTACAACTAAAAAGTAAAAAACAAAAACTATTTGTACAAAAAAAACAACCGACTTCAAAAAAAAACACTACAAAGTGATAAATAACTTTAATTTCGGAAGTCGGTGTCAAAAAACGAAAACGCGGAACCAATTACACCGACTTCCGAAATTAGGTAGTTATTTATCACTTTGTAGTATTTTGTTTTCTTTGAAGTCGGTTGTTTTTTTGTAGAAAAGTTTTTAGCTACCAATAACCAGCGTTTCTGTTGGCACGTTTGGATGGTATGATCAAAAGTGAAACAGCACATGAAACATTTCAATTTTGTTTTAGGGATGTTCCTACTTGTTTGTCAGTCCATGACGACATGTATGTATAGATCATACTCCTGACATTCTCGGGTCCCGGACCTTAGGAAGGCGTACGAGGGCCCGAAGCCAACTCGCAGAGGCCTGGTACACACACGTTTTTAATAAAGGGCAGCACCAACCGACGATTATCCCTGTTCGCACTATGCCAGTGGTAAGCCAAGGGGTATTGTATTACACAGTAACTGGGTTGTGGAGGTCAGATAAGCACGCGCTTCATATAAAATACTGGTATTCAGCTGCATCTGGTTAGACTGGAAACCGACCCCAACATAGTTGGGAAATGGTCTGGCAGATGATGATTATGTCTGCTCCTTTCTTAATATGTAACTAACAACGGAAAATACAGGAACGATGCTTTGTAAGAAAACCAAATAAATAAACTACAAAAAAAAATTTAATAAACTTATAACATATAACTTTCAAAGTCTAATCCTGGATAACCTTGAACACGGCCTTAGCAACGGTACCCTTCTTCAGATCTTCAAGAGCCGACTCGTACTCTGACAGACGGTAGGTCTTCACTCCCAACTTGTGGTAATCCAGATACCTTGAAAAAGAGGAACATTTAATATGGTTCTCTTGAAAGAATAAAATAACAATAAAAAAGTCGGTTTACGGATGATAATTTTACGTGATAACGTCATAAGAAAATATCAGATAGATGTGTCCCAAGCCGAACGCCTAAGCGGCACGATCACGAGAGAGAGACACGATCGGCCTAAGCCGATCGTGCCTCTCTATCGCTTGTTCCGCGCTCTCGCTTGCACACTCGGCTCAGGTGGAACGTGACAATGAGTCATGCTTTTTCGTGCGTGCAGCCGGCGTTCATCTATACTATACTAACATTATAAATTCGAAAGTAACTCTGTCTTTCTGTCTGTCAATTTTATTCCACAAATAAAAAATATCTGTCGATTGAAAAATCAGCTCTAAGAATGTTAAGGAGGTGGCGGGATGGCTGAGGGCGAGAGCCTCACGTCCCAGCCGCCGCCGGAGACGCTCCGGGCGACGGGAGCCGCGTGACGACTCCCGGCCACCGTAGGCGCGGGCCTGCAGACGGAGAGTAATGGGTAGCTCACGGTCCGATCAGGACCAGCCCCGTGTCGGACGGCGCGTATGCCTTCCACGCGCGCCTCAAAGAGATGTCAGCATAAAGGAAGGGGCCTGTCAGGGCCGAAGCCTGCCGGGTGTGCGGGATTGTCCGAAAGGGTTACCGCTACCCCGGAACATAAAGGGCTAAGGAAGGAACACAGTGGATTTTAGTCAGTAAGAGTCTGACACTCCCTTCCGCTCCACCCAGAGCAGGAGGGGTCATTTGATGATTTCCCATCCAAAAAATAAAACCCTAAGAATGTTAAAGAAGAGGAAGAAGGCTTACCTGCTGCCCATAGCCTTGAGCCAGCTGATAGCGCTGGGGAAACTGAACGGATTGATCTTAACGCCGATGACTGTCAGCTCTTTGTTGTAAATATCGAACGGGTTGATGCTGAAATTGAAGAAATTGTATGAAAATAATGAAATGTGATGAGGATTTAAATCACAGATAACGCAAGAGCAACACGCTTCGCATGCCAAAAATCGTAAGCCGCTACTTTCCCGCTCAGTCTGAGTACTGAGTACTGCTGGCTGGGTGAGCGTGAGCGCTGGCGCTAGGCCCCGGGGAGGGGGGGGGGGAGAACCGCGGTGCGGTGCGTGGTCTTGCAGTTTCCGCGCTTACGGCTCGTCCCCGCGCTTACGTCTCTCTCTCTCTCTCTCTCTCTTCGTCCATCCTTGCCCATCTCACTCCTACTGCGGTCTGCCTGCAGCACCATCAACCAGCGGTCAGCGAGCCGTAAGCGCGGCGTCGCCTAGCCATAGCTGAGTCGATCTATCGGAGCTGCTGATCCGCTTTGGTTACGTGCTTACGTTAGGTTGACGCCTGTTTGACGGTGAGGCGAAAAGCGATACGGTGACGATCCCTTTCCGAGTTGATATGTGTGCTATGACCTTAAGTAAGTATACTTACGTCGTGGTATGTGTGGGCGGGCAGCAGCCGAACAGGACGTACTTGCCGCCCTCCTTCAGGTAGTTGAAGCTGATCTCCATCACCTTGCCCACTCCTGGAATTGTGAGATTAAGTAAGAACAACTTCTTGTGAAAGATGGCTGGCTTAGCCAGGAACCGACTGGAATAATTGGTTTCTTTTAGGTCGAAATCGAAAACGTAACATAGGTACCGTACCGAAAACAGCGATTTGAGTTGATCACGTGACACGTGACCAAGTTTGAACGTTAATATCTCTAAAACTTGACACTACGGAGTTTGGTCTTATTATGTTTTCTGGTCAGCTAACGATTTGTATAGGAATCATGCGTGGCCGCCATTTTTAAAATGTCGCGACTGTAGATATGGCGCGGATCTTCTAAGCCCTTTAGACCTCAGAACACTAATACCCTAGGCGGGCTTTAGACGTCTCTAGACGGTCTAAAGCCCGCCTAGGGTATTAGTGTGTGTGCGCGTGCGCCTGATTTAAGTAGACACCTCTAAATATTGCCACTCGTATTAAGTATTTAATCACCGTTCGCGCTTTATTTCCCAAACATGTAAACAAATATGTGTATTTGGAAAAATAACTTTAATGCTTACACAATAAAGTTCACTTCAAAAAAAAAACGCTACATTTTCAAAAAAATTTATAACTTTTTAAATAGTGCCAGTCACTCTGAAATTAACTTAATAACCACTAAAATAAAGTTGATATTTGTTTAACTTGAAGTAACATCAGTTGGAAACATACATTTGAATAGACCTTAGTTTAAGTGGATCGATTATAGGCAGAGAAAGAGTGATTTTTCGCCATTGTTCTGTATGAATAGACTTAAGACCACAGATATAGATACACCTAGATAACGCAAGACCACCTACTTCGCGTGCCAAAAATCGCACCAGTTTACGATCGAAAATCATCAGCCGCCACTTTCGCGCTCAGTCCTGCGCACTGCTGGCTGGGTGACCGTGAGCGAGAGAGTGCGAGCTTGTGACGTCATAGTAGGTAGTCAAAAAGTGGCACGCTGCGCCACGTACGCGTGATACTTGCGTTATCTAGGTATATCTATATTTGTGCTTAAGACTGAATATAGACAAATAATTAGACTAAAATGTTACCTGTGCAGTCAATGATGACATCGTAGGTAATTTTCTCCTTAGCCTCCTTAGCTAACACGTCAGGCGTCACTAGTCTGAAGCCAGTATCTGAAACAATTAAATAAAACATTCAAGTTTTTGTAGAAGAAATCTTACAAAACATGACCCCTACTTACGCTATGAAAGAAGTTATCGCGTCATTTAAGAGGAAGGTGTCTGGTAAGCCTAAGGAGACAGAAGAACCTATGAGTGCATCCGGCATGTTTGCTGACGCCAGCGTAGACGACTTCTATGCAATTATGCGTAAAAAAGTTGCGTCGGTGGTGCGACGAGTACTTGGCGAGAGAACCGATACTACTCTGCTCAATAGGTTCACCGAGCTCCATGTGTTGCGAGACCGATGAGCGTACTGTGCAGAGATAGACGGTGTGTTTAGTTTCTTCTTTTTAATTTAATTACTAACATTAGCTCTAAGCAAAATTCTTGTTACTAACAACCTTGCCTTGCCTATGGACTTTTTTGTCTGAAATAAATGATTTTTATTTTATTTTATTGAAGGTTTAGAAGGGTACACTCCAGCAATGATCAAAGTGTACAGAATTAAAGAAAAACGAGAAGCAAAAGAGAAGTTAGATGCTTTGAAACAGTAATCATAACACGAATTTGGACAAAATTCCTATACTGCGTTCAGTGGCGTGCTTTGGTTTTCAGAATAGGTACGCACACGCACGGGGCCGGACCCGTGCTTCACCTAGTTTCTCCACCTGGGTGAAGCACGGGGACTACGGATCCGTGATCGGGTCCCGTGCTCCAACTGATGATCAAGTACAGTCAAGTAATTAAGAAAACACATAATTAATTAACATACTATTTTAATAGTATACATACATATTATAAATTCACTGCCGTTAAATAATTGTTTAGATCTTTTGAATCATATAGGGAAGACAATTTACGGCATCACTGTACAATAACGTCATCAGTTGGAGCACGGGACCCGATCACGGAACCGTGGTCTCCGTGCTTCACCCAGATGGAGAAACTAGGTGAAGCACGGGTCCGTCCCCGGCAGAGGGGACTAAGTTCAAAATGAGAATAATTTTGTGAGTTTCTTAATTGTGGGGCACACACACAGTAAAATGTAATTGACCGGCTTATGTTGATATATCGACGTACTCACTGCTTCTATGCCTATACGCAATGCACGCCACTGACTGCGTTCAAGTTTTAGTTTCCAAAAAAATAAGTTTAACATATAATTATGTGTTTTTGGAAAAAATAATATTAATAAGTACCCACATAAAAGTTCGGTTTACGCTACAACTTTTTAATGATTTTTTAATACAACCAGACATTTTTTAAAACAACTTAATTTACACTAGACTAAAGTTGATGTTCGTTTTAGTGGAACTGACATCAATTGGTAACAAGGATTTGAATAGACTCTATAAAAATAAGGCCCAGGTTCTCATCATGGATTTATACGACTGACACCCGATGCTAAAGCATCGTACTTTTGACATCTGGTGTTAGCCATTAGTAGGTAATTGTGCTGTTGTGATTCGTCATCATCATCATTTCAGCCAAAAGACGTCCACTGCTGGACATAGGCCTCCCCCAAGCACCTCCACTTCGACCGGTTTTGTGCTTCTCGCATCCAACAAGTTCCTGCAGCCTTCACAAGGTCGTTGGCCCACCTTGTGGGAGGCCTTCCAACGCTACGTCTTCCGGTAGGTACGCGGTCGCCACTCCAGAACCTTTCGGCCCCAGACTGTTGGCGGCTGTTGTGATTGGTTTACCAAAATAACAAAGACCAATGAAATAGTTTTCAAAACATTGCAAGTAGAGAATTATATTTTATATATACTAATATTATAAAGAGGTAAAAGAACAAGGCTCACGGTCCATACAAAATTAACCCACGTCCTACAGCAAAGAGAAGTATCTCAAAAAAATGTTAAAATTGAGTACAAAAAGATGGCATACTTCCGATCGCCATCCTTACAGTCTAACATATAAAAAAATGCTATGAAAGTTTGTTCAAGGGCAGTAATATGTACAAGAATAGAAGTACAATATTGAGAAATACTTGGAGATCTTTACTTGTAATCAAGCTCAACTGACAGTAGAAAGTATTTATAATGAAAAGAACCTACTACTTTATGATTATCAGATGTTTAATATTATATTAAGTTTTTTATATTTTACATTATTTTTTATTTTTGTGTTTAACTTTCCTAAAACTCATTTTTTTTATTCTATGTTAATCGTCAACAGAATGTTCATCATAGTCTACCCTACTCTGTTCTATTTAACAATAGGTACTTACTTATTAAAATCGAGCTTTAGTTCTCACTAATGTTTTTTTTTAGTTCGATGTTCGGCGGTCGAATAAGTGGGAAAAAAAGTTATTAAAAAAATTAAAAAACCCGACTGCAACCTTATACTAAAACTAACTGAAAAACTAAAAACAAGCCCATTTTAAAATAAATAAAAGTTGGAAGCAGGCGGGACCGATTTCAGTTTGAAACTATGTATAATAATGGTATGGGTCCCGCCTGCTTCCAATTTTTATTTATTTTAAAATGGGCTTGTTTTTAGCTTTTCAGTTAGTTTTAGTATAAGGTTGCAGTCGGGTTTTTTAATTTTTTTAATTGCTTTTTTATTTCCAGCTTTTTAGTTTACCAATGTGAAAGATTTCGCAAACAATTTAGTTCTTGGTACGTGTTTTTTACGATTTGTCACTTTGAATTACTTTTAACCATATAAGTTGTATAGATATATTTTTGTAATCACCTTTAAAAACCCTTTATTTTGATACCCCATTCGATAAGCTTTGAGAAAAAAAAATTTTTTGAAGGCATAATATGGCACCAAAAATCCGCCATTTTGTTTTTTTTTTATTTTGATATATCTAGTGTCACTCTCACAGTAAATACGAATCTAACGACACCTCTCAAAAGCTAAAATCCAACGAGCGGTTCAGGCCGCAGAGCGTGCCAAACATTTATGCATACATACATGCATACTCTCGAAAAACATAACCCTCCTTCTAGCGCAGTCGGGTAAAAACCTCAGTTGTTCGATGATGAAACTATAATTGCAGTCATGTCAAAATGGCCAAGTATTTCTCGATATTATAGCTATATTCTTGTACATATTACTGCCCCTGAACGAATTTTCATAGCAATTTTTTTGTATGTTAGACTGTAAGAATGGCGATCGGAAGTATGCCATCTTTTTGTACTCAATTTTAACATTTTTTTGAGATACTTCTCTTTGCTGTAGGACGTGGGTGAATTTTGAGCCTTCTTCTTTGTTTGTAAGTTTGTATGTAGGGGGTAATCTCTGGAACTACCAGTCGGATTTGAAAAATTCTTCTTGAATTTGATAGCCCAATTCTCGAGGAAGGCTATAGGCTATTTAACATCACGCTATGACGCTTAGGAGCCGAGCAAAAAGAAAAAAGTCAAAAAGAACGTTAAGTGATAGCGCGGGCGGGTGATGCGATACGACTGGGTGGTTCGGGGGAAACAAGAAGTTTCACGCGAACGAAGTCGCGGGCTTAAGCTAGTCGTAACATATTGTTACGAGCTTGGGGTTCGTGACAATAAAAACTGCCGATTTAAAAACCGAACCTTCTACCGTAGAAACATCTAGAATGTTCGAGTACATACCGGTCCCGACCGACCAGACATCGATAGTTCTGGAAAGTTCTAGCATCGAAGTTTCTAGAAAAGTTCCGAATATTAGTTCTGCTACTCGATACTAGATAGCGCTAGTGGTAGCTAGTGTCGCCATCAATTGTGGCGCGCAACAATATAATTATCAAATCTTACCCAATCTCTTGACGATGTCCAGTCTGGTGAGGTTCATCTCGGACACGGTCACCTCCCTGTGTCCATGGTGGTGCAGGGTGGTGATCCATAGGTTACCTGATAATAAGGACGATTTAATTAAGTGAAAACCTCTTTAGGCACGTTGGGCATTTTTTGTGATGGGAAAAAACTATTGAATTCGCGCCACTGTTACCGTAACCGACACCGCTTCGGATGTGTTCGGCTGTCCTCAGGATTTACTCGGTTTTAATGTATATCCGATATGTCAGTGAGTGATGGTAAAGTATTCTGTTTGTGTTTTGTTTTCACTTCTGTCGGCACTCCCGGAGTGCCACTGTTTTTTTAATTTTATTTTTGCTATTTGTCAGATGTCAATTGGGCTCGGAGAACCACCGATTGGGTTGGGTCCCACTAAACGCACGACGACGCCATCGCGGCAGGCCAAGACGAAGATGGCGGGACGAACTTGACTCCTACCGTAAGGACTGGCAAAAGACAGAATTGTGTGGAATAGGGAAAGGGAGGCCTTTGCCCTGCAGTGGGACAGTACAGGCTATAATTAGCCTGTATAATTAAAATCGAACTGAATAACATTAAGCGTTATTGGGGGATTTGTCTTGTTTGAGCATATTAACTTACCGATGATACCAGCACCAAGAATGAGGATCTTCTCTCCTACTTTGAGGGGGGAGGCGCGGTTGAAGCCATGGGAGACGCAGGAGTAGGGCTCGCAGAGACCAGCTGGAAACAAGACATGACCATTAGTAGTAGTTAGTAACAGATTTGAGTTAAATTATTAAAATTACTCAATCAATTAAGTGTTATAAGATTTTGAAGTTATTGGGTAGCAAACAAGTAGGCTGCCACCGGGTTGTAAACAGCCACGGCATTACCATTACCTTGGTATCACCACTTCTCTCTGCTATTCAACAAAACCGTTACCTTGCTCAGTGGTAATCCCATCGGGTAACGCGAAGACCTGGTTCTGTGGGGCCCTCACGTACTGCGCCCATCCTCCATCCTGCCAGATGCCGATCGTGCTGTTAATGCCAGCTGTAAGGCAGTACTGATAGTCACCCTTACGACAGAAGTCACAGAGGTTACAGGCCCTGCGAAAATAAAACGTGTGGGTTTTGTGTCCTCGAATGATCGTAACGGCTGGATGGATTTTATTACATCGACCATCGACTCGTCTAGGTTGTGCGATGGTTATAGATATTTTTATAAAACCAAAACGGCGGAATTTAGATGTCAATAAGTAAAGAATTGAAAAAAATGTAGTAACTCGACTATGTGGGTAATGTGGGTATCAAAATAAAGGGCTTGAGGAGATCATTCCAAAACTATTCACGCTTGTCGAAAACGCTTGTGGGGACGATGTCACGTGGACGCTTGTGGGGACGATGTCACGCGGTAAACTCTGCAATTCTGCATGTGCGAATCCACTGACCTGTATTATAACTTGTTTAATCTGTCAAGCTCCGCTAATGAGACACGGTTGATTTTCTATTGTTTCGTGACCGATCGGTCACGCGTGGGGCTTGACCGGTAGAGGTGAGTGTGCGAACCTCATCTGTAGAGAATGTCTCTGGTCTGTCCGACTTAGTTCGAAGTCTATTTGAAGATTAAGCCTAGGATGATTTGCAGGTAGATAAGATAATTACCGGTTAGGGTCAATCACGACCTTCTGTCCAACTTTGAATATGGATTTTTTGCCGACTTCGTGGATCACACCTGACGACTCGTGTCCAAGGGGAATGGGGCGGGATTTGATGGCTGGGAACTCACCCTGGAAAGAAGCATAATATAATTGCATAGTAATGGCGTAAGCAGTCTATAATGTTTCCACTGATGGGCCACATGCCTCCCCTTTCTAAGAGGGAGTAGGCCGCAATCCTCCATGACGGTTGGTGATAGAAAGAAAAAAACCGAGTGTGCATATGACCACACGACTGAAGTGAAACTTCGAGAAAGAGAAAGAAAATGTGCGCGCGCACTGCTCTCTCTTGCTCCTACACTGTGATACAGACAATAGGCCTGCACTGTGCTTAGATATACCGAACGTATTTGGCTATGAGAGGAAGAGAGAAAGAAAATATGCGCGCACACTTTTTTCTCTTGCATATATCCCCCACTCAACTCCCGTTCGCCTCGCCCGATCACACTTTTCGTAACGCTTACGTCACGCGTTCGCCAGCTTACTCCCCAAGTCAAGGGTGCGTAAAGAAGTTTCACTTCAATAATGTTTCAGACAACAATAGTGTGTGCCTCACGGCTGCGCCAAAAAGGTTCATTTCAGCATTAATGCCAGACAGATGCTGTCTGACGCTGGTTTTCTAATGACCCTTTAGCGAAAAGTCTGGTGGTAATGTTTGGTGGAAGTCACATGTCTTTGAATTTTTAGTTCTAGGGTATGCCAGGTTTTCTTATAATGTTTTCTTACACAATTTTTGAAAGCAGTGGTGATAAAATAATTTACCTATGATAAATTTATTTTTTATTGCTTCATAATAAGTAACTAACTATATACACTAGATACTAAAGTAAATGACTAACTAACTTACAACATAAAAATAAAAAACAAAGGACACTTAGGCGTCGAAGTATTCATCCGCATCTCTGTCATCCGGAAACGTGCCCAGAAGACTGGCAGCATTGCCCCGTTGAATGGCAATGCTAATTCTTTGGCCAAAGAACGACCCAGCCCCTCTGGTCACGTGAAGTATCGACCAGCCGGCGAGAAATTTCCTTAAAAAGGAGACGCGCGCTCGGGCCCCATGACCCGAGCGTTTCGACCCCAAACGGCTCAAAGCTGTAGTTGCCCATAAGGTTACAGTATTTGCGCCGCTTGAGGGTCTCAGCAGCCGCAGCAGCGGCGCCTGCACAGCCCGCAGTGCTAGGAACATGAGATGGCGCAAGGGTATCGACACATGTTGCGTCCCACACCAGAGGCCTACCCACCTTCCAAGGCAACAACGATGATACATTTTATTTACCTGAATGATATGCAGGTCAGTACCGCAGATTCCGGAGTAGTGAACCTTCACGATGACGTCATCGTCGTTGATGATCTTGGGTATGGGATAGTTCTTCTGGAAGCTCAGGGAAAGCTTGCTGCCGTCAAAGACTACTGCCTCCATGATGATGGTTTACTGTAACAAAAGACTACATATTTATGATGTTTTAAAGCTTCGAAAAAAAAAATTGAATTTATTTCTATTTAACGTAATTTGTAATTTTTATTTTTGAATTGTGGGGAATTAATAAAGCTTTATTATTATTATTATTCCGTTTATTTATCTATTACATATATATATTATTATGTACATATTCAATTTCATTTTTAAATTTTTATATTTCTTAAAATATTTAAAATTAGTATAAAAAACATTTAAAAATATGAAAAAATAGTAATCCGCCGGTGTCGGGAGCAGGGTCCAAGCTACCGGTGGTTAGGGCTCCAGAGACAGGAACCTCCTCACAATACGAACCGTATCAAGGAGTACTGCCTTCTGAATCAGGCCCTTGATCCAACCGCCTAACGACAGCCTCGACAGATGTTGATCGAGGCTTTCGGCTTATTATTATTATAATGCTTCCAAATTCATTCGTGGATCTTTGACAGTCGTTACGGGTAGTCAGAAGCCCGAAAGTCTGACAACCAGTCTTACCAAAGGGTATCGTATTACCCAGTAACTGGGTTGTGGAGGTCAGATAGGCAGTCGCTCTATGTAAAATACTGGTACACAGCTGCATCCGGTTAGACTGGAAGCCGACCCCAACATAGTTGGGAAAAGGCTAGGCAGATGATGAGATGTAAACAAGACGCGTTCAACTTTGCACACCATCTAGTACAAAGTCTGTAAACATTATGTAAGTAATATGAGAAGTTTTCCTCGTTTATCACGACCTTGAAAGAAAATATTACGAACTAATACTGCATAGGTACCTTAGGTACAGTTAACAAAAGAGATACCTAAGTATGCAGGATCGTCAGATATAGTTGAAGTTTAGTAAGAAACCGGTGGATGTTCTCGAATAAAATTTAATTTTATTAATAGAAAACAAACAGCTCATTTATGAAATTAAATTTCAGTCGACAACATCCATCGGTTTCTTACTAAACTTCAACTATATCCGACGATCCTGCATACTTAGGTATCTCTTTTGTTGTTGACTGTACGAAATACCTATGTAAATTACAAAACCATGTATAATTTGGTTTTTTCTTTTTTATTGAAATTAAGTAGGTAAGTAAACCCACTTAGGCGATTGGCACACTGCTGCGTTTCACGCAGCGGTGTGCGGGAAACGGAGCCAAATTCCACGCGTGTGAGTGCGTTTTTATTGAATTTGTATGTAAAAAATCACGCGCGTGGGTGCGTTATCTGCGCCCCGCTGCATCATGCGGGGCAGTGTGAGAATCGCCTTAGGGCTGATTTTACCAAACCCAGATAACTTTTATATAGTGGAATAAAATTGTCATCTGACAGTTCTAATATGAAAAGCTGTCAAAAATTCTAAATTTATTCTCAGTATAAGACTTATTCTATGTATAAAAGTTTTGTGAAATGCATAGAAATGTAAAAAACGCAAAATAATTGTGTTCCACTCAGATTATTGTTCAAAATACAAAGAATAAATTATTTTCATAGATTTTAATTTTAAAAGCCCATAAACTGGACGGACATATGTTTGGTTTTAATAATTATTATCACAAAATGGGACGCGAACCTAATCAAAATATTGTAACACAAGCAAACTAAAATAAATTTCTTTAATAATAAAAATTTTGCTAAATAGAAATATATTAAGTAGGTCCTTACCGACTCAGGTAACAAATCCTGTGCTGAGACGTGCAGCCAACTTTGCTGCCACTGAACGAATGATAATATAAGAAAGAACTTGAACTTTTTATCATTTGAGGTTATATATTATTACCGACTTCAAAAAAAAGGAGGTTATCAATTCGACACGTATGTATGTAATATTATTGGAACTGCATAATATTTATCTATTAGGGCTTCCAAACAAATACTTATACAAAATTTTATAGATATTGTATGTATGTATGTTTGTCTCCTCTCTCTGTTCTCCGCAACTATTAATCGTATCGTGACCATTTTTTTTATTGGCTTACATTTACTTCAACTCAAATCAAGAGTGAACAGGCATCTTCTGGGCACGCTCGTTCCATCATAGACCTCATCTATCGCTTTCCATCAGGCGTGATCGGGGTCAAGAGTGCGCCCATTTAGCAATAAAAAAAAAATAACTTACCTAGTTAACAGTGCACGTTTCATCATAATCGAATCAGTACTTTTCAAGATATGGACTTATACGTGTAAGTGTGACTGCCTGGCTTATTGATACGAGCTACGGGTGTAGTGTCAAAGGGAAAACATCTCAAAACCTTGGTCAAATTCTAGTGCAATATTTACACCAAAACTATTAACTACATATTACGAACAAATATTCCAATTTTTATTTAAAACTAAAAATTGCGAAGTATAAATTAATTTAAAAAGATTAAATCGTTGGGGTTGGCTGGCATTCCAACCAGATGCACCTGAATACCAATATGTCACATGGAGCGAATCCCTATCTGATCTCCACAATCCAGTTAGAGGTAACCCTCTTGGTTAGACTGGTTGTCAGAATTTTGGCCTTACACATACTTAACGACTGTCTAAGATCTTCGAATGACAGCCGGGACCAACGGCTTAACGTGCTATCCGAGGAACGGAGGGGTCTCGGCCTTTTTTTGTGTGTAGCAAAATATTATATCCAAACTCAAACTCAAAGCATTTATTTCATTGTCAAGAAGTCAGTCAGTCAGAAAATATGAAGCTAGTTGCCCATTCCAAAGCGTAGAGTTCTTCTTTCCCGTTCTTCTCCATTCCTATGGAGAAGAACGGGCAAGAAACTCCATGGACACTCTTTAAATTATATTTTTACATAAATATTCGTTACATTATTTATGTTCAATTTATAATTATATGTGAGAACGATGTAAAAAATAAAACGACGTAGGTACGCGTTAAAAGCGTCCAGAGTACAGCAAATTGTAAAAAAAAACAACAATTCAAAAATAAAATAGTTAAAAATAAGCCGAGGCAGCTACTTAAGTGATGACCAGCCCCATCTGACGGCGCCCGTTCACGAACATGACGCATAGATCAGCACCATTCAGCTCAACCATTTTGAAGGGACCTAAATGATCCAACACACACGCCACCGTCAGCGAAACATCCTTCCACCTTCCTTCATCGTTCCATCCTTTTTTGTCCGCTTAACAGACTAGGTAACCAAAATAGATACACAGATGTTTACCTACCAAATACTTTGCGGTTTATCAAAGAGCATTTATTTAATAATACATGAAGATAAGAACTTGCGTAGATAAGTCTTATTCCGAAGAGCTGATAACATAACCTTTGAGCTATCTGTGATTACAATAATAACATGTTTATGTGTTTATCTTAGAGCAGTCAAGTGGTGGCCTAGTGGTATCGGCCGCGACTTACGAGTTGTAGGTCGTAGGTTCGAACCCAGACAGGCGCTTTACTTTGTGTGAATTATTTCATCACCACTGCTCTCAAAACGGTGAAGGAAACATCGTGAGGAAACCGGCATGTCCTAGAATGTCCTAGTATCCGGCATGTCCTAGTATCTTACGACTTCGACGCGAACGGAATCGCAGCCAGAAGCTAGTCAAGTAATAAACATTGCAAATTAATCTTTACAGGGTGTAATAATGATTATTTTACGTATTGCAAATTAATCTTTACAGGGTGTAATAATGATTATTTAAAAATAAATTTAGTGTACCTAGAAAAACAGTCAAATATAAAGTTTTTAACTTATTAACCTTTTAACCGCCTACGTCGGATTAATCCGACAAATATTTTCGTGCCCATTCCGCCAGAGTCGTATATATACGACCAAATAACACATCTCGTTTAATCTGTATTATTATTATATCATCACAGCTCGTTTCATCGGTATTTATTTTTCGTTTTTTTTTTTTTCTTTTTCTTGGGCGCTGGGGGCACGACAACTGATATAAAGTCGGGCGGTTAAAAGGTTAATGAGTTTGCGTAATTATACAGAAACAATAATACCTTTTATCCCGATATTCTTACGGGATCGACACTTATTCGGGTGAAACCGCGGGGCGCAGCTAGTCACACTAATATTAATAAAAAGGCGAAAGTTTGTGAGAAAGAACGGATGTTTGTTACTCTTTCACGCCAAAACTAGCTACTGAACGGATTTGGATGAAATTTGGCACATAAATTGTTTTTAACAAGTATTAACACATAGGATACATTTATCCCGATATTCCCATGGGATCGAAACTTATGCGGTTGAAACCGCGGGGCGCTGCTAGTAGGTATATAAATATGACTTACATATTATTGTTCGGTCGACAGCTGCTATCAGAATAACTAACTCCAGTAAATACTCTAATACTTATGTAATGAACAATATTATGTAAGTAAGATAATACCTACACGAATGTAGGAAATAATACGTTTCATCTTTTAATTTATAATAATGGACACGTCTTGCTTTTTCAATTTTTTCAATTCATTGGATCGGCATGCTGTGCTGGCGCTGCTGCTGCGGCTGCGGAAAACCTCAAGCGGCGAAAATGTAATAACCTTATCGGAAATTATATTTTCGAGCCGTTTGGGGTTGAAACCCTCGGGCCGTGGGGTCCGAGTGCTCATGGTCTTTTTACAGAAATTTCAAAACGGCTGGTTGACACTTCCCGTGACCCAAGGGCTGGCTTTTACCTTGGCCAAAGGCTAAGCATTGCCATACAACGTGGCAATGCCGCCAGTCTCTTGGGTACATTACCAGTCGACAGCGATGCGGATGAATTTTTCGACGCTATATTTTAGTTTTTGTATAGTTTTAGTTAAGTTAGGTTTTAATTTTGTTATTTTTGTTAATTAAGTTATTCACTTTTGACATTGGTAAAATAGTCGACATCGGCTTCACTTGCCATACTTAAAAATATAATAGAACTAGCTGAGCCCCGCGGCTTCACCCGCAGAAGTGTCGATCCCGTGGGAATATCGTGATAAAAACTAGCCTACATGTTAACCCAGGGTGTCAGATATCTCCATACAAAATTTTATCAAAATTGGTCTAGCCGTTTGAGAGTGAAAAAGTAACAAACATTTAAACACACACACAAACTTTCGACTTTATAATATTATTAGTGTGATAGATGATTGTGCTGATCGCCTTTAGTTTAATTGGTGAAATTGACATTATAGACGAGACACTGCAGAGGCCCAAGCAGGCTCCACTGTACCTCCTCACCCATTTATTCGAAGCTTCACAATTTTTACCATAATTATACAAAAATAACACATTTGTATTGACAACTTAGGATGCATGAGCGAGCGAAGCGAGCTCTGGACTTGGGGCACCCCGACTCGGACAAGCTAGGTTAGAAGGGGCTCTAGTGAGCGAACGCAGCGAGCGAACAGACCCCGCCATCTCCTTCGAGGTTATTTTCTTTTTGACCAAATACGCTTTTTAAGCAACTTTTAAGTGTTTTGAGGTTAGGTTACAAAAACATTGAGATTTTTTTTCTCGGCCACTATGGTTTTGCGAACTTTGCGGTTTTCAAATTTACACTAAACAGGGTCTATTCTATCTAAAAAAAAAAATAGCTACTATGAAAATCGCAGGTTTTCAGAAAAAAACAAACTGGGAATTTTTTTCTCGGCCCCTATGGTTTTTCACAATTTGCGGTTTTCAAACTACACTAAAAAGGGTCTATTCTATCCAAAAAAATACCTACTATAAAAATGCGCCGGGTGAGGAAGTACAGTGGTTCCGCTCTAGCACGAACGCGCGAATGTAACGTAAATCCGAACGATTTAGTAGCAATTGCTTTCATTTTGGTAGTTTTGGTAGTTTAGTTGTGTATCTGTGCAGAACGTTGTTGGTTGCACATTTGTATAACTCCTTTTGTTCTATTTACTTGTAATATATAATGCGTAATTGTTTGTTCTTCCGAATAAATAAAATAAAACAACATTCATTGCGTTATTCACGTTGCTGAGCAGACAAATTTTTCGAACATATGAAGCAATGGTTAGCAATATCCTTCAAAATGATTCAGATTGTTACTGATAGCTGTGCTGATAGTGTTTTACGCGTTAGAGTGGTCTCCAGTCCAGTGAGTATTTTCCGTTTGTGTTTATAGGTACGCACAAAAGTGTCATATCTAGTCTATTTAAGCTTTGGCGACACCCATGAGGTGATAAGAACTAGGATAACCATACTGTACCAGCCAACAGCAGGCCATACTTTAACTATTTTGACAATTCATACGTGCCATAGAACGTGGCAATGCTGCCAGCCTTTTGGGCACGTTTCCCGTTGACAGTGATGCGGACGAATTTTTTGATGCCCTTTGATTATTTTCCCTCCCTTTTTATATACTTGTACATATTATTATTTTAAGATTGTTAGCTTTTTAAATTATGTAAATAATTATGTAAAGAAGACTGAATAAAAATAAACAATCCATAGGTACTAATATAATAAATGCGTCTGTCTGTCTGTTACCTCTTCACGCTTAAAACTGCTGAACCGATTTAGATGAAATTTGGTATAGAGATAGTTTGAGTCCCGGGAAAGGACATATGATATTTTTATCCCGATATTCCCACGGGATCGAGACATGCGGGTGAAACCGCGGGGCGCTGCCAGTGATAAAATAAAGATAATTAGATTTAATTCGGGGTAAGAATTTGGTGATCCGTCACATAGAATATCCTAGTATGGACGCCAGTATCTTCAAAATATATATGAACCCTTGTGTTCATATATTTTGTGCATTATTGTCAAAACGCTAAGGTGGTACCCCGACCAAAACCGCGTTTTTCTTCGTTATTCATAGGCTATTAACTCAATAATTATGAGAAATAAACTTCACCTGAAAGAACATTATTAATGTTCGATATCCTATCATCACATTGCACGTTATTATTTGTTTTTATATGTTACTAATACATTTAAAATCTCCTTTTAAAGAAGTGACTAAAATTATTGATTGCATGCATCTTTTGCTAAATTTGACGTTCTATTAATTTGAGCATTTCACCAATGGATAGATAATTTAAAAATCTAAATAATTCATGTTTTAATTTATTTAAAAAGATCGCTAATCTTTTTTTATTAAAATAATTCCAAAAATTGTGCGGGTTCTATGATAAAGGGCCGTGCGCAGGGTGCGCTGCATCCCTTTCGTACGATGAAGTCGTGTCGCTCTCTGTCTCTGTCACAATGCTCAAGGTTATTTGGTCGGGGTACCGCCTTAATTCTTGTCCCTTTGTCTGTAACTATGTGAACCTTTGTGAAGAGAGAAATAGTACATTACAATACACGATAAATTGATAAATGAGCTGTTTGTTTTCTATTCATAAAATTAAATTTTATTCGAGAACATCCCCCTTGTGGTACGCGTCTAGGTAGTCTTGGGTGGTCTTGGCACCTCTTCCTGGGCCGTCGTCCATCCCCACCGTGTGGAGACCGCTGCCCAGCAGTCACTGCGCATGCGGCTAACGTGACCCGCCCAATCCCATTTCAGCTTGGCAGTCTTTTTGCCTACGTATAGGATCCCCGTTTTAGAGCGCAGCGTGGTATTTCGTATTCTGTCGGTTCGTTTAACGCCTAAGGGTGTCCCCACATTTATCGACGCGGAATCGGCTTAAGCCGAGTGCGTATCACCAAACTACTCGACTTATCGCCGAGCTAATAGGCAAACGGCTCGTTTCGCCGTCGATCGGCGTCGCGCCGCGTCGTTCGAGCCGAGCCGATGCGAATGGTATTAGTAACACCTTTATTACGTAGACATAAAGGCTTTTTTGACCGGCGTTAGCCGATTCCGCGTCAATAAATGTGGGAAGACCCTTAGGCTACGGACACGAAGTCAGCGGGCGCGGCGGCGGCGGCGCGGGGAGCGGCGCGTTTCAATGCCTAGATTTATATGGAACTGGCCTCGAAGGCAGCGGCACGGCGCGGCGCGGGGAGCGGCGTACGAGCGGTGCGCACCAGTCTAGCAGTGCCCGCGCATCTGCATTGACGTAGTGTTGTGCATTTTATTTTTTGCTTTTTTAACGACCGACGTTTCAAATTGTTGTATCAAAAAGATGTTGTCGTCGCTGTTTAGACATTTCGTTTGCGAACAAAGACACTAGTTTCTCATAACATAACACTATGCCGCTCTAGCACCGCGCGATCTGCCCGCTGTCTTTGAGACCGGTACCCTGATTGCGTAACACACTATCAATCTGAATCTGAATAATTTCGAAGCAAATTGTTAATCCGTTGCTTCATAAGTTCGAAAAATTTGCCTGCTCAACACGTAAATAACGCAATGAATGTTGTTGAACTGTCAAAATGAAACCAATTCCGATTGATAATGTGTTACGCTCCCCGCGCCGCCGCCGCCGCCGCCCCGCAGTCGCTGACTTCGTGTCCTCGGCCTAAAACGCTCCGCTCCATTGCTGTGTGACAAGGCGAACTTTCTAATAAAACACAAAAATGTTCATTGTCCTATATTCTACATATTTCACAGTAACTCTGTATAAGACTAATATGCTGTGATACAGTTTCTCACTGTTATTGCATTGTTTACCGCCATGTTACGCGTTATCTAAAGCTAGTCGTTTTACCGCGGATTGGCTCTTCATTTCACTTCCTACTCAAAACAAAAAGCGTTCAAGTGCGAGTCAAACTTTAACAGCCACACAGGTCGATCGATCAGGTTAAGCTACGCTTGCCGCGGTTGGTCCGTGGATGGGTGACCATCTTTACATACCCCTCCGTGTCTCGGAAAGCACGTTAAGCCATTGGTCCCGGCTGTCATTCGTAGATCCTTGACAGTCGTTATGGGTAGTTAGAAACTCGAAAGTCTGACAACCAGTCTGGGGTATCGTATTACCTAGGAACTGGGTAGTGGAGGTCAGATAAGCAGTCGCTCCATGTAAAATAGGTACCTACTGGTATTCAGCTGCATCCGGTTAGACTAGAGGCCGACCTCAACATAGTTGGGAAAAGGCTAGACTGCAGACTTACACAAGAAAATACATGAAAAAAATACATTTAACACTAGATACAAAACATACAATATATAAGTACCTTATCACTTTCTGCGATGTCTTCCAGGCAACCTTTTTAATTCGAAATCTGACGATCTATTCTGTAAAAATCTCACCGTGAAAACATAAGCTCACTTCGAGCTTGAAGTTCGAGTTCGGGCTGTCAAACTCAAACTCAAAGCATTTATTTCAATTAAACCAATTACAGGCACTTTTGAATTGTCAAGGGGTCGGTCAGTCAGAAAGATGAAGCTAGTTGCCCATTCCAAAGCGTAGATACCTATGGAGAAGAACGGGCAAGAAACTCCATGGACACTGATGTCATTCCACTTGATGCTAGGGATTGGTAGTGTTGAGAGCTCACTTCACGCTCACTTCACCTTAGTTTTCACGGTGAGTTTTTTTTACAGAATAGCACCACAGATAGATAATTTGTAAATGTTGGAACAGCTATCAATGTACAAACAGTTATAGTAATTAGATGACCCACCTTTGCATAAATGGTTGAGATTTTTTAGAATACGAATCGATAGAATTTTATAATTCTTTTATAATTTTATTTACATTTTGTTGGGAAAAGGCTAGACAGATGATTATGATGTTAGATGATAAAAACTTTTTTCCAAAAAAAAAAAAAACAACCGACTTTAAAAGAAACACTACAAAGTCAAAAATAACTTTAATTTCGGAAGACGGGGTCGTTGTTTCCGCATTTTCGTTTTTTGACACCGGCTTCCTAAATTAAAGTTGTTTATCACTTTGTAGTGTTTTTTTTGAAGTCGGTTGTTTTTTTTGTAAAAAAAAAAATATTCTTCACTTTTTGGTTGTACTTACCCCACACAAATTCAATTAACACTACTGCATTGAAGAATTGAAGACACTGACTAGAAGAATCATCAAAATTTGCATAGAAATGCCGGAGATGCAGTACATTTATGCATAGATATAACTTCGTACATAAGAATAATTACCTAATGTATTAATATTAAAACCTTCCTGAAAGTATGTAGATCACATTAAAGAAAGAATTATCAAAATCGCTTCATTAGTTTTTGAGAAAATCGCGGACATACAAACATACATACATACGGGTCGAATACAGAACCTCCTTTTTTAAAGTCGGTTAAAAAGCAGTAGGTATACAAATAATTAAGTAAACAAAACACTACCTAAGTGTCGCTACAAAGTGGTATCCAAGCACGTTTTAGGGAGGTATTCCACTCAGAGCACTGATTTCAACCCGCAGACTTATTTTGATAAATCTGTGTTTCAACCGCACTAGGACGAACCGCACCTGAGCACTTCCACTAACCGCACTGATCCATTTGCTTACATTTTCATCAGACCATAGCACCTAATCAAGTGAAGAGTTCATTAACATTTTTACGAGCAAAACGTTACGTATCTAATGACAATAGGATGGATTTGATTAACTGATAAAGTTATCAATAAGAATAAGTCTTTTTCTCTCTCCACAAAGGTTGACTTATAAATAACACCTTAGGACTCAACAATACGTACGTGTTCCACGCGCGCCTCAAAGAGATTTCAGCAAAAAGGAAATGGCCTGCCAGGGCCGAAGCCTGCCGGGGGTGCGGGATTGTCCGAAAGGGTTACGGCTACCCCGGAACATAAATGGCTAAGGAAGGAACACGGATGGGTTTTAGTCAGTAAGAGACTGTCACTCCCTTCGGCTCCACCCAGAGCGGGAGGAGTCATTTGATGATTTCCCATCCATAAAAAAAGAGGACTCAACAATAAGTAAAAGACAAAATTTAAGTTCTTTTGCAAGAGACTGGAGTCCGTGCTAGGGAAACCCTGTGTTCTAAACCACCTCATGTTCCTTGCACGGCGGGCTGTGCTGGTGCCGCTGCTGCGGCTGCTGTGACCCTCAAGCGGCGCAAATACTGTAACCTTACTACAGCTTTGAGCCGTTTGGGGTCGAAACTCTCGGGTCAAGGGGCCCGAGTGCGCGCCTCCTTTTTAAGGAAATTTCTCGCCGGCTTGTCGACACTTCACGTGACCAGAGGGCTGGGTCGTTCTTTGGCCAAAGAAAGCATTTCCATTCAACATGGCAATGCTGCAGTCTTCTGGGCACATTTCCCGATGACAGCGATGCGGACGAGTACTTCGACGCCTAAGTGTCCGTTGTTTTTGTATTTATTTGTATAGTCAGCTAGTTAGTCGTTTAGTTACTAAGATAAAAATCTGACAAGCCTTTTCCAATTATGGGTAGTCAGAAGCCCAAAAGACTGACAGCCTGTCTTACCAAGGAGTAGGTGTCATGTTACCCAGTAACTGGGTTGTGGAGGTCAGATAGGCAGTCTGGGTTGTGGAGGTCAGATAGGCAGTCGCTCCATGTAAAAAACTGGTACTTAGCTGCATTCGGTTAGACGGGCAGCCTACTCAACATAGTTGGGAAAAGGCTAGGCATATGATGAGGTATGCAATAAAATACAATTATTCAATAGATATGCTTAGTTTTATCAAATTTTGAGTAATAACCAGTGTGCTATGGAGTGAAATTATAACCTGTCGTATGCAACCGTCATTGGGTGTACGCGTGCACCGTGCCTTTAGACCATACCATAGATATAAGAATTTATACATTTCTATGGACCATACTGTTCTTAATGTGGACGATAACGCCCCTTGTGAGCGTTTGAGGCTTCTAGGGCGGCAGTAAAAGACCCATAGAAAGGGGTTTGAACATCCTTGGTATACCTACCTACTGTTGCGCCATTTTGAAAATGGTGGCCACGCATGAGATCTATATAAATCGATAGCTATAGACATCAATGTAAACAGAAAACATGATAAGACCAAACCCCGTGTAGTGTCACGTTTCCGAGATAATTAACGTTCAAAGTTGATGATTGCGACACGTGATCAACAAAAATCTTCAATCCCTTTTATATGTGTATATCCTATCTTACGACTATATAATATTACAGGTTTAATTAACACTCAAGCGTCAAGTGTACACCAAGTGTACACAAGAGAAAGTATTAGAAACGTCAACGGTACACCAAGTGTACACAACAGTGTCATTGTTCTATTGTCATTGTTAAAACAATGACTTTACTGCGTCCATTCAACTACTCCGATGCGTGGGGTGTGTCGACAGGTAGGCGCGAAACGTTTGAGAGGTTAAATATAGGTAATTGTGGCAACAACTGTTTCAGATTCGGGACAGAAATGGTAAGTAAAAATATTTGGGGGCACTAGAAAAAAAAATTCTCAAACTAAGGTTGAGGAGCTAGACGCTGCGACAAGTTAGTCTGTCGTTGCGACGCTGCAATTTGACGCCAAGTGTACGGAGCTTTGAACAAAATAACTGAAAACTGTTGATCGCAGCCTGTCGTATTGTCTAGTCGTCGAGCAATTACATGTCGCATAGTATGCGCCATATTTGAAAACGAATGATCTAAACTCTGATTTTTAATTTTTTGCTAGACCAAAATGTCAGCTAAATATAAGTAGGTACCTACTAAACAATGTCAAATTGACAAAAAAGGTCGATCGCACTGATCGCAACTGTTAAAAATCAGAGTAGTTAGTTACCTATACCTTCCATTTTTTTTTGTGTTTTGTTCTTTTTTGCGTCATGTTCACCGCAAATAAACTTACGTTCTTTCTTTTTCTTTCTATGTCTAAAATATCATAGATGTTTTTACATTTCTATGTCTAAAATCATTCAAAAATATTTAACAGGGCTATTTTTCTTTTAGATAGCCCTGATAGTTTATTTATTTTTTTTTTTTCTTGGAGCACTATGCAAACTGATTAAAAAAAAAACAAAAATTGGTCATAACTTTGAACCGTAAAAAAGTTCACCGACGTTCTCAGGGTTAAAAAATTTGGAAATGACCTTGCCCACGCCCCTATTCGATTTGATCCATACTTCCAAGGGCAAGGACACCCTGTATACTAATAATAAAGGAGAAGAGAAAGAACACTAAGCGAAAACGAAGCAATAGCTCGGGCAGGCGATGCGATGCGATGGGGTGGGTCGGGGAAACAATAATCACGCGCACGAAGTCGCGGGCAGAAGCTATGTTTTATGATCTTTTTAAATAAAGTTCCGCACTTTTGGTATCACGGGTGACACGGTCTGACTCGGAATATCTCCGTTATTAGGTAGGTACCTACCTACCAAAGTGTAGATAGGGTATACAGTCGAGATGGAACTTGCGACCCGTAAGGCGAAAGCGAATAGCTACAGGCTACGCCACTGCGTAAATCATAATTCGATATGTACAGACGCCAGCACATCAACCTACTACAATCTGTCAAATTTCTTTAATAGATTTTCAACTTTATTACTAAAGAATAAGGTTCAAAGTTGATTGGGAAAATTTGACAGTTTCGGGTAGGTTGATGTGCTGGCGTCTGTACGTCCTAGGTACTTACTTACGTCATTTTGTTATTGTTTGTGCGTAATAATTGAAATAATAAGAGGCCGGGGAAAGTCTGATTGACACTAATAAGTCCCAATCCGATTTTGACCACAAAGTGAGCCTTGCCTTTGAAGGAAACAAATCCTTTATAATAATTTAAACTAACGAAATTGTTGCCGAGGGAAGAGCAGTGCGAATCTATGAATGACAATAAAATACGTATGTATTCATTCATACTTACCTATTCAGGTGTGCTGATACAATGCCAATAATTAAAAAAATAGTAAAAAAAACAAAATCAGGGTCGTCTAATTTCATCGTAGGTCAGCATTTTAATACTGCCATCTAGTAACCTTATGGAGAAACTACTTCGTTGTTAACCTGACATCTATTATCGAGTAGACTTACTATTTTGGGTTGATACTGTTTTACCGACACAGCAAGGCGTGGCCATGACAACGTCATTCGTTCATAGATAATCTTTGATTCATAAATGAATGAGGCTTGGGAATGACTAAAGAATGAGTGTGACCAGCTCTAAGGATAAATTATGAATTTTATCAATGAAACTACCTTAAATTGAAAATAGTAATACTAGTAATAATCAAATAATCAACTTTAACATGGTTTACCATTTACATTTCATTGATTAGATTCAATTAAATTGATTTATATTTTTCTACGTGGCATTACGAAAACCACAGCACTCGTTCATTCACATTCAAACAAACCATTCAAACGGAATTTAAAAAATAACTAAGTTAATCTGTTGTTGTGTGAGAAGTGATCCGTGTTCCGACAATGGAGTTTAAAAATTACGTTTATTTAACAGTATTGCTGTGTTGTACAACAATCGGTGAGTAAAAACAGTTAAATTAGAGCCTAATTTAGTATTTCCACAAACTAAAATGGCGTTGTTTTACGTATTTTTACTAATCCACGCCTTTTTGTTTGGTACGTTTTCTACTGTTTGTGCGATTGTTGATTGACACACCCTATGATCGTTGATTATTATTTCAGAATCATTTGTACGAGTTAACAATGATCAGCAACGTTTAATCTTCTAATTATTTATTGTAGCTAGTTTAGCTTTTGTTTCCACCAGCCAGTACCTATTCTATTTTACTTGACATATTTTTTTCGACTTCGAGTTTTCGGTAAACTTCGTGATCTTGTTTTATTTTCGTCAATACTTTTACGTCCGTCAAATAATTAAAAAAATACCACGTATTTGTTTTTGAGCAGTGAGTTCGCTCACCAATTCATCACCACATTAATCAATAATTTCTTTTAAAAAATCTATTGAGATGAATCTGTTAATAAATTGATTCTGTAAATTAGATCCGGTCATTCCGGTGTCGTGATCTAATGAATTGATCAATAAATTATTTGATTTAACTTATAAGTTATGTATTTAATTAAAAATCAATAGCCATTTCAATTCAAACTAGGCTGGAGAATCAGCATTATTTGAACGTCAAAATTGCATAAAATAGTCCCATAAAACGCCCGCCCTTCACCACATCCTAGTGCTTTAGCGGGAAAGAAAAAGTCCCCAGCAGCACAGCTGTCTGTTGAGTAAAAAAAAACTTGAGTCTATACAATAGTACCTATGAAAAGTTAATGCTTAATACTACAGGAAATTATTATATTATACATCTTACTACCTACTTACTAAACCAAAGTCTACATTAATCAAATAACTAACTTGTCAGTCAGTTTCTGGGCTTGGTCACCAAGTCAACATTAGGTTTTTATTTAATGTTGTACTTTTCCAGCGTCAGCACAAAGGACCCCGACAATATCTCACATAACTCAGGAACAAATCAGGGACATTGGTGGTCAGGTCGACTTGGACTGCTCCGTGCATTATGCTCAGGACTTCCCTGTTATTTGGGTAAGTTATTATTTATGTAATTATTAGAATAGAATAGAATACTCTTTATTATGTTCACCATATAAATTACAGACATAAATATAGAAAACTTTACAACGGGTGACACAATGGGCGGTCTTATCGCTAAGAGCAATCTTTTAAAGACAACCTTTACCTTTACCTTCTATATATTCTATATTTGTTTTTTATTTTGTCTACAATAAAGAGGTAATGTTTGTAAGTTTGGATGTAGATAGGTAGTCTCTGAAAGTTCTCATGCAATTGCAAAAACTCTTTCTCATAGAGAAAGCTAAACTATTTTATTTATTTATTAAAACTTTATGTACAAGTAATAACTGTACAAAGGCGGACTTAATGCCTTGGGCATTTTCTATCAGTCTACCTTAGGGTGATGCAGAGACAATACACAGTAGACAATACACTATAGCCATTACTATATGATATATTTTGTGGTATAGTTGGCTTCCACATGGATGAAGTCGCAGGCAGAATCTAGTCTTTAATAGTTTGATTATTAATCTCTTACAATTTCAATTTTATTAAATGTATATACTATTTTAATTTAATCAGTGTTTTCTTTTTTCATTAATATAACTTACACATACAAATGAACACATGACATTACACACATGACATGTGACATCTACCAATCCGCACTGGGCCCGCGTGGTAGATTACGGCCCTTTCCTTCTTACCAAGAGGAGGCCTGCGTCCCAGCAGTGGGAACTATGTTATGTACAAATGAACTGAGGCAGACTCAATGCCTTAGGGGATGTAGAGACAAATTGTTTTTGGTGTTTATTGAGTTAAACTTACATAGGAGTAGAAAGAACTCTTTAAGAGGAAATGCATTCAGAGACTTGAAAAAGCCTAAGTAAAAGGTCATAATTCGAGGTTTGGCTCTCGCCTATTTCCTCCTCCCATATTGAACCAATTCAAAAGATATTTCACAAACTGAATAAGAAGGATATATACTGTGTCCCTATGTTTTTCTTTTTTCATTAATAGTTGTCAAATTTGTACACTAGGCTTCTGTTGACAGCGGTTTAAATCGAAATTTTTTGAGGGTTCTATTGCTTATAAAAATAATGTATCATTAAAAAACAAGAGACATACAAGTAGTTAATATTAATTATTCTGTAAAAAATCATTGGTTTATGATCATGAACCAGAAAGAAAACAGGTGTGAATGTTTTTATGGAGACACGACCATCCGCATTTTCTCTTAAGGAGCTCTCCGGAGATACTTCTCCAGAAGATCTGTGTAATCTATTAATTCCATTCATTGTTTTCCCATTCACCCTCTTAGGGGTGGAATTTCGAAAAACCCTTTCTTAGTGGATACCTACTCTTCACAAAGAACACACCCTCCAAATTTCATGTCTCTTGGACGAGCGGTTGAAGCTGTGCGTTGATATATCAGTCAGTCAGTCAGGACTTTGAGCTTTATATATTTAGAGTTTTAAAACAATGCATTCTCTGTGCAATTCATTATCTCTTATCAACAGTAACATAAGCACATATGTACTATGGATCTTGTGCAATCATTATCTCTCCTCAACGGAAACAATATGGACCTATGTCATTTGTCAAACAAAAGATATCAGTTAACCTTTGACTGGAACATTAGGTTTAGGTTTAAAGTTATTTATTCTCAAAAAAGACACAAAGTCACTTACCTGAGAACAATGCTTAAAATATAAATTATATAAAGTTCGTCACAGACATCACGGTAGCAATATTATGATACATCGTCACGGTAGCAATATTATGATACATCAAATGCATTCAGCTTTTAGGAAGGATGTTATTTGTGATTAAATAAGCAGCTAGGTAATGGAGTTTTGAATGCATTGAATGAGTGCAACTTTTTTATACATGAGGGTATTTTGTTATATACACTCACCGGCACGGAAACTTGGCCACTCGTGATTTTGCCGATTATTTGCATAAAAAAATTTGCATTTGCATTTATGACAATAAATTAAGGGTAAGTGGCTTTAATACGTGTCTCTTATGCTTTAAGAACTTAGAAATTAAAAGATTACCTCACCAATAAATCAGTTTTTAAAATCACGCACTTTCACTGAAATTAGGAATTTTTCACTATAAATTTAAAAACACTATAAAATAAAAAATAAGGTCTTTTTCGTTGTTGTCTATACGTTTTAATATCGGGTGTTTCCTCCTCTAGCCCTGATAACTGCCTGCATTCGATCTGGCATACTTTGGATGATGTTTCGAACATCAACTTGCAGTATACTGCGCCAAGCGGCCAGCGCTGCAGTTCGGAGCTGGTTTAGAGTTTCCGGTGGGTTGGAGCTGGACTTTATCTTTCTTTTGAGCATGTCCCAGATATGCTCAATCGGGTTTAAGTCTGGGCTACGAGCTGGCCATTGCAATTTTTGTATGCCCACCTCTTCCAGATATTCTTCAACGCAATGTGCAACGTGTGGGCGTGCATTATCGTGCATTAGGAGGAATTGGTCGTGTCCAATGAACCCCGAATATGGCATTACGTGTTCCTGAAGAACTTCCTCGATGTATCGAACAGCTGTTAGCCGATTATCGGCGATAACCAACTCTGTACGTGCGTCGGAACTTATACCTCCGTATACCATTATTGAGCCTCCATGGAAACTCACTGTTTGAGTGGTAGTAATGGGTAAAAACCGCTCTCCTCTTCTTCGCCACACTCGTTCTCGACCATCTGGAGAACGTAAAGCTATTCGACACTCGTCTGTGAACAGTACTCTAGCCCATTGCTCGTGGGTCCAGTTAACGTTTTCTCGTGCGAAGTGAAGTCGAGCTACTCGGTGCTGTCTGAGAAGTTCTGGACCTCGTGCTGGTCTACAAGCTTTTAAATTGACTTCCTCCGTTCGTCTTCTCACCGTACGCTCACTCACATTAACGCCTTTCACAATTTGAAGCCGCTGGCGTATCTCAACAGCTGTCAGGTAGCGGTTTTTCAAAATCTCCAGGACAATAAAGCGGTCGTCTCGGGCCGATGTGCACCTTACGCCTCCACTGCCTGGCCTGCGGGTGTACTGGCCTGTCTCCTGGTATCTTTTAAGGGCACACTGCATTGATTACCGTGGTACGTTAAGAGCAATAGCAACTTCACGCTGTGTCAGCCCTTGGTTAATTAACGCAACGGCTTGTGAAACCTGTGCTGGTGTTAGAGGCATTTTTATTGCTTTTAAAGCACCTTTACTTATTGAATTAAAAGCATAAAATCACAATAATTCAAAAACCGAACAGTAAACTTTTCAAAACACACAAATTTAAAACGTGAACTTAGTCGCTCAAATGACCCGATTCAACTGTAAATTAAAAGTTTCGTCGTGGTGCACTTAAACATAATGGATTACCCTCTTGAACTAAAAGTAAACATTTTTTGACATACCTGCACAACAAACATTCATCAGAAACACTTAAAACTTTTGCTATCGCGAGATAAGCGCTTGGCCAAGATTCCGTGCCGCTGAGTGTACATAATTGTGCTCCTTCAAAAGTTAACATTTTTTTGCCAAACTTAGTTCTCATCTTCGGTAAAATCAGAAAACTAGCTCGACGACTGTTACGTTGAATAGAATTGAATAATATTTATTGTAAAACATGAGTATACATCAATTAATATGTGCAAGGTCTTAAAATAACAGGTAGATCTACATGTTTTGCCATTTATGGCGTACAATACAACATATTTTTGGCTTGAATAAACCATAAAAAAATTAAAATTTGAGTCTACAAAGCAAACTGAAATTTTAATAACTAAAAACATAAAGTATTGTTTTTACAGATATATATAGGGGTCCAATTGAATATATCGTAATTATAGGAATCTATTTAATTAGTTGCGGTCATTTAAAAACTCCGATATGGTATAATAGCATTTGGCTATGAGATATTTTTTAAATGTATATAAACAGAGTAGTAGGCATTTATCTAATTGGTTACTTGTTTAGTTGCGTTACTTGTTTTACTTTAGCAAACGATAAGTTAGTCTGTATACTTTTGTTAAGTGCCTTACGAATGAAAATAAATGTATTGTAAATATATAACTGTCTAATGTTCATTATTTTAGTTTCTTCATAAATTTTGCACGTTGATGTTAAATATGGATGAATAAAATTATTTTTATTAATTTATTTTGTGCAACTTGAAGACTTGCTAGCTTCGTCTTGGCCGCACTGCTCCAAACTTTAACCAGATATAGTAGATGTGGTTTTACTAAGGCGTTATAGATGGTGTGACGCAGTCTATGTGGAATACATCGAACTACGTTTCGGAGGGAACATGAACATTCTATTTATATAACTATAATCCTTTAAGGAATTGCAAAACAATGCAACTTTTCGGTCCAAAATTGACCACTTTTTTAACACCTTTCTACTGAAAAATTTCCAATAACACTTTGCCGTAACTGGAAATCGAACCAAGGACCTCAGGTCCAGCAGTAGTGCTTGCATCTACTAGATAACGTGGCAGTCACATTCTTCTTACAAAAAACATTAGCTTATGCCTTTTTTTTTTATGGATGGGAAATCATCAAATGACCCCTCCCGCTCTGGGTGGAGCGAAGGGAGTGTCAGACTCTTACTGACTAAAACCCATCCGTGTTCCTTCCTTAGCCCTTTATGTTCCGGGGTAGCGGTAACCCTTTCGGACAATCCCGCACCCCCGGCAGGCTTCGGCCCTGGCAGGCCCCTTCCTTTATGCTGACATCTCTTTGAGGCGCGCGTGGAACACCTTATGCCTGCGACTTCGTCCACGTGAAATTATCGCCCGACCGCGCTTTTATAACGTTTTGGTTTAGGGTTCTTTCAGACTTTTTCGTTATGCTCGGCTCCTAAGGGTCATAGCGTTCGCGTCATAACTTCGTCAAGAAATTGGGTAACAAAAGAAAAAAAGAACAAATCCGACTGTTGGTTCGAGAAATTGGCGCGTTTAAAGATACATACAAAAAAATCTTCAGCTTTATTATTAGTAGATAAAGATAGATTCTACGTAAAATAAAATAAACTGGGTGCGCGAGACGGACTCGCGTACCGAGGGCTCCGTACAAATTTACGGTTTTCGGATTTTTTTTCTTTACTCGTGCTACATGACATTGCTTCTTGCCAAATTTTATGATTCTAGGTCAACGGGAAGTATCCTATAGGTTTTGATTCCCTTGCGAGTGTCAAAATATGTGGCATAAACGGAACATAAACGCTCGTATCTTTTGATTGCGTTGACTTAGAAGTATGATTTTTTCACTGCTTCAAGGGTTTGCAGGCCTGAGTATTTGATATTAATTTCAACGTGATAACTCCACGCGTTCCGGAGAAAAAGGGTCTTGACAGACGAACAACGAAGTGATCTTAAAAGGGTTCCGTTTTTCCTTTTGTGGTTCGGAAAAAAAGACTTACCTTAATATTATATTGACAGCAACAAGAAATCTTCAAAACTATCTGCTTTACAAACACCAAAAAACTTAAAAGTGCACACAAATGACTACTTCTTAAGATGGTTTCTTCGAACTAAAGCTTCTCTATTTAAACATTGATTTAGAATAATGGACCTACTACAACAGACTATAAATATTTACATAGGTAGTTTTCAGGGTTCCGTACCCGGGACCCTATTATTACAGCTTTATAGTTAGCGCCACGAAAGATGAGACTTGACACACCACGTGGTTTAACTTGCGCAGTACACGATTTTAGGTCTCTTAAGCGGTATGAGGTTTGAGCGCGGGAAGGGACCTGACGTCATAAGCGGCGGAAAGAGCGCTGGAGGGGGGTGTGGGGTCAAGTGTTATCTTTCGTGGCGCTAACTGTACTAAGCCTCCGCTAGTCTGTCCGTCCGTCCGTCTATCTGTCAGCTGGCTATATCTCATGAACCATAATAGGTAGATTGTTGAAATTCACAGTGTGTATTTCTATTGCTGCTTATAACAACAAATAATAAACATAATAAATAAAAAAAATTAAGGGGGTCTCCAAACAAGAAACATTTCACATAGTTTTCTTTCAACTACATGTTTTTATGTTTCACTTTTGCATCTAGTATATTCTTAATTAAGTTAATAAGTATAAAGGTTTAGGGGCTACTAATAAACTTAGGGGTTTACGAGTAGCTCCTAAAGAGTTCCACTATCCACCCCCTGGCTCCATCATCAGACCCTTGACACCAAGTGCAATATATTGGACTCATCAAAACGAATCATATGAGCCCAAACTCGAAGGGTTTATATTAGTAGCCACTAAAGAGTTCCACTATCCACCTTCTGGCTCCATCATCAGACCCTTGACACCAAGTGCAATATATTAGACCAACGCTTCTACTGTAGGGGAAAGTAGGGCAAAACACAATTAAACACCGTGGTCATTGAAAGGCACATGCCATTATATTATTTTAACAACTTGTATAAAACACTTTTTCGCTGAATAACGATCTATACAGGTTGAAATTGAAAACATGCGACAAATCGAAATGGGAGATTGTACTCATCATTATGAACAACTTTTACTATGGGACCAAACCTGAAATCGCGAAAAAAAAATCAGCTGTTCCTTACATTTATGTTCGCATAACTCGTCAAAATGTAGGGAACAGTTGATTTTTTTTTCGCGATTTCTGGTTTGGTCCTATAGTAAAAATTAAAAATGAAATATTTACAAAAAAAACTGAACTTAAGAACATGACCATGGTAGATATAAATATACGAGTCCGCGTATCACTGATTCACTGGTCAGTTTCCCTCAGTCGTCAGTTTATTTAATTCGCCAGTTTCGTTGACTAGTCAGTTTCACTGATTCGTCAGTTTTACCGATTAGACAGTTGCGTTAACTCGACAGTTTTTAGTACATATAGAAATGACTAGGTACTCGTTTCGCTAGTGTCATTAGTAATTACTTATTACCCAGGGAGATAACAATGCAATACGTTTGTATGGAATGAACGCCTTTCCTCTTAAGATAAACAAAATATTAACATTTTTATGGTCCCATTGCAAGGTAAAATGCCTTTTTTTAACCGACTTCTAAAAAGGAGGTTCTCAATTCGGATGTGTAGCGGTACCTACAACGCCACATGCGAACAACGCGTCATACTGACGTCACGCAAATCCTGCATCGCGCAAGCAGAGTTTACCTCGCAACTGGCACATATACAACAGCCCGACATGAATCATTGGGCAGTTGCCCGCCAGACACAACACCCGTCTGGTCGGAGGATCCTCCCTTTTCTATGGAGGTTGAGTGAACTTTACACCCTGTTCCTCATACCTCTATAGATGTTTGTATTTTTTTTATGTTTGTTCGCGCATAACTCCGTCGCTTGCCCACCGATTTGAAAAATTACTTTTTTGTGGGGTAGGTACAACTAAAAAGTGAAAAATAAAAACTTTTTTACAAAAAAAAAAAACAACCGACTTAAAAAAAACACTACAAAGTGATAAATAACTTTAATTTCGGAAGTCGGTGTCAAAAAACGAAAATGCGGAACCAACGACACCGACTTCCGAAATTAAAGTTATTTATCGCTTTGTAATGTTTTTTTTTGAAGTCGGTTGTTTTTTACAGAGAAGAAAACAACGTTGACTGTCGAGTTAAAAATCCCATTAGTGAAAGAAATTCATGAATGGGATTGTAACTACTAAAAGGATGATGGGCATTTTGGTACCCCCCCTCCCAACAGCAATAATTGTAGCGTCGCTGAAAAGGTCTTTCCTATAGTCAGTGGTCATGTTCGTGAACGGGCGCCGTCACTAGAGACTGGTTATCTCTTTGCTGCCATGGCTTATTTAATTTAATTTAATATTTGAATTGTTGTTTTTTCTCATCTTTTCATTATGGACGCTTTTAACGTTCTGCATCGTTCTCACATGTATAATTTTTAATATGAATGATGTAACCAAGACTTTGTAACCATATTATTTTGATTTAAAAGAGTGTCCATAGAGTTTCTTGGCCGTTCTTCTCCATAGATACCTACGCTTTGGAATGGGTAACTAGCTTCATCTTTCTGACTGACCGACCCCTTGGCAATTCAAAAGTGCCTGTAATTGGTTTAATTGAAATAATTGCTTTGAGTTTGAGGAATAATATTTACTACGGCGACTTTTAACAATTCGTTGCCCGTTTGGAGTTATCCCAGTATGATCATGATCATACCGGGATACCTATTTTGCAGAAATGTAAATTATATTTTCTATTATTTTGTATTTCTTCAGACTATTTTTATTAGACCAACTAAGGAAACGACGACGACCACAACGTTACGTAATTTATTGTTATACAATGTGTTTTCTCTGTATTACAATAAATAGTACCCAGATAATTATGGTGGCGACGATGATGTCTATCAAAACCCGATATTTGATGGTGATAGTCCCTCGCAAAACGGTTAATTCGGCATTAGTAAACAACTAGCTGCGCCCCGTGGTTTCACCCGCGTAAATGTCGATCCCGTGGGAATATCGGGTTAAAAAGTAGCCTATATCTTAATCCAGGGTCTCAGCTACCTCTAGACAAAATTTTATCAAAATTGGTCCAGCCGTTTGAGCGTGAAGAAGTAACAAACATATAAACGCACACATGCACACTCACAAACTTTCGCCTTTATAATATTAGTGTGATTAATGGAAAATACCAATAAAAATTAGGATTCAAAAAAACTCAAAACCGACAACAAAACAAACGCTAAAGTACCTATTATAAAATACTATTTCAATATAAAAATACTTTTCTAGTCATATAAAAATTGTTGCTATTGGAGCGAGTACCAGGTTCCATATATTTTTGTCCGTCATCCTTTAAACTCATAAATTGAATCCCTTTATAATATTAGTATAGAAAAGAAATACGGAACCCAAGTCCCATACAAAATTGTATGACTGTAAAAGTGCTTACAAAGACTAAAGTGATCTTCATTGATTCAAGGATATCTATAAATAACTAGATGCTAGTGTTGTGTTATAATTTAAACACACACATTTAGCAATGTTTATTTCGACGATTTTTCGAGTTATCGCCGCGTAAAATCTTTAAATCTTCATTTGATGATGATTTCTAATGGGTTTAGTATGTATGTGCAATATTATAATCATCGTCACCAAATGTGCGTTAAAATGGCATCCAAAACGATAGGAGGCGATACTAATTATTATAATTCTGTAAATACGTACCTGTTATTGTCGCGAATCATATTTTGATCAAGATACAACCTGACACTGACCTGAAAATTGCAAAAAACGTAAGAAAAATTTAATTTCGCGGGCTACAACTACCCATTCACCTTAAAATGTCATCCAAAACGGCGGGAGGCGATACTAAAATGCGCGTCCGGCACTCCTTGCACCCAGTTAGGGTGCAAGGAGTGCCAGACGCACATTTCAATCACATTCTGAATAATTATGAATGATTTTGCTAATCCATTGCTTTTATAGGAATCATCCGACGCCGCCATTTTGAAAAAAAAAATAAGCAAAATGTTGGAGGTACCTACCCGTCCGACATTTTGTTTATTTTTTTTTTCCGTGGCATGCATATGCCACTGACTTTCAAACCCCTTTCTACATTTATAACTGTAATATTTATGGTGTACATAATAAAGAGTATTTTATCTATCTATCTAGGAAGAAAATGACATGCTGACTCCAAATAAATTGGCATAAGCATAAGAGAATGATGCTTATGAACATTTACTTCCATTTACATTTAATTATTATATTATTATTATGAGCCTGTTATGTCCCTCTTCAGGGCAAAGGCCTCCCTTCCGTCTTTCCATATTCTCCTGTCTCTTGCTACATCTGGCCAATCCTTTAGATAGGCGTCCAATTCGTCACACCATCTCTTTCTGGGCCTACCGCGTCGCCGATTCCTGTTATTCGGAATCCAGTCAGTGGCTACTTTTGCCCAATTCTGTTGCGACATGCGGCAGATGTGGTCTGCCCAATTCCACTTTAGTTTGGCGGCTGTGTTGCCCACGTCTGCGATTTATGTTTTTTTTTTTTAATTTAATTAATTAAATTTTTCTTTGCAGGTAAAATACGATCGTTTCAAGACAGTGGAATCCATCCCTCTGTCCAGCAATGCTAATCTGATCATCAAGGACTCCCGTTTCTCTCTGAGATTCGACGATGCCACTGCCACCTACACACTTTCGGTAAGAACTAAGCTAGTCTGACAACCAGACTTGAGGTCTTAGCAAGGCGAATCGTGTTACCCAGAACGTGTTAAACAGAATTCTTTAATAAGCTACGTATAGTCTGTCTGACAACCAGTCTTACCAAGGGGTATCGTATCACCCAGTAGACTGAGTTGTGGAGTTCAGATAGGCAGTCGCTCCATGTAAAATACTTGTATTCAAGTGCATCCAGTTAGACTGGAAGCCGACCCCAACATAGTTGGGAAAAGGTTACGCAAATGATGATGACATTTTGACCGCGTATGTATTATTCCACTTTTCTATAAAATAGCAGATATTTTTTTTGGTAATCGACAAAAAATGTATAGGCTAGGTGGGGTCTTGAATCGGGATTGGGAGAGGGCTGATCTTGCTCGGAGGAGGCGTCGGGGTGGCAACCGCCTTGGCGCCTAATACGCCGAAACCCGCTTACCAAATAAGGTAGGTGGACCTTTGAGGTCGCGGGCGCACCGAGTGGGGACTGTCCGCCCACAAAGTGACCCCAGGAAAGACGGTGGCACAGTGGTCACGTGCTGCCGTGCATATCAAGGCTCAGGGGAGGCCCCTTTACAGTTTCCCCAGGGATGTGCCTTACAGGCGTTGCACGGGGGGTTCCAGAATTGGTCTTGTAAGAGGAACCGCGACCGCCCCTATGGTGATCACCGGGGTGGTTTTAGTGAGGTAAAAAACCCACACTCCCCGACCTACCTCCCCGGAGGTCGGGTGCCTTTTGAAGGTGTCCCCGCGGCAACAAAAAAAAAAGAAAAAGGGGTCTTGAATCATTTCACCCTGTATGTCCTAGGCGCCCCCTCCCGGTGTTTCGTAGTTACTAAAATTGATTTAAATTCTCTTCCAACAGATCAAGGACATTCAAGAGAACGACGCCGGCTGGTACCAGTGCCAAGTACTAATGTCGATCAGTAACAAGATAACAGCCGAAGTGGAGTTACAAGTCCGACGACCCCCGATCATTTCTGACAACTCAACGCGTTCGGTGGTGGCTAGCGAGGGAGAAAGTAAGTAGAACATAGAGTACTTTTTACCCGACTACGGTGAAGCAAAAAGGAGGGTTATGATTTTGACCGGTATGTATGTACCTATGTTCATCTGTTCCGTCGAACTCGCGCACCGGGGGTTCCGTACAAATTTCTAGGTATGTAACTACGAATCTACGGTTTTCGGATTTTTTCATTTACTTGTGCCAAATTTCATGGTTCTTGGTCAATGGGAAGTACCCTAGATTCCCTTGATAGTGTCGAAATATACGTTTTTTGCGGCATAAACGGCCGTACTTTATTTTTTTACGTTAACATAGAAGTTTGATTTTTTTCAAAGCTTCAAGGGACTGTAAACCTTAAAATATGGTTTTAATTTCAACTCGATACCTCCACGCGTTCCCGAGATAAAGGATCTTGACAGACAAACGAACAACAAAGAGATGCTATAAGGGTTCCGTTTTTTCCTTTTGCGGTACAGAACCCTAAAAACAACGAGGAAGAGTACCATCGATACGAAAAGAAGAAGACTACTTTGTCCGGCAGTATAAAGTAGAGCTATTTTTAGTTGAACGTAAAACATGATCAATGCTGGCTTTGAATCAAATTTTTAATTTAATTATGATTGATGTTGTCTCCAGGTGTCCAGATGGAATGCTACGCCGGTGGGTTCCCGCCGCCGAAGATCTCCTGGCGTCGTGAGAACAACGCCATCTTGCCGACCGGTGGATCTATCTACAGGTAAATATAAAATAATCCATACTTAATATTATAAATTCGAAAGTAACTCTGTCTGTCTGTGTCTTACCTTTTCACGCCTAAACCGCTGAACCGATTGAGATGCAGCCTGCACTGGGCCCGCGTGGTAGATTACGGCCCGCTCCCTCTAACAGAGAGGAGGCCTGTGTCCCAGCAGTGGGAACATTATAGGCTGATTATGTGTGTGTGTGTGTGATTGAGATGAAATTTGGTATAGAGGTAGCTTGAGTCCCGGGAAAGGACATAGGATACTTTTAATCCCGATATTCCCACGAGATCGAGACTTATGCAGGTGAAACCACGGGGCTCAGCTAGTACCTATATAACGTGTATTAATACACGACATATTTTGAGAGAACCAATTAATGGTGGTAAAGAAGCCATAGAAACGAAAAAAAAAAAAAATTAAGTACATACATACCGAGACCCCTCCGTGCCTCGGAAAGCACGTTAAGCCGTTGGTCCCGGCTGTCATTCGTGGATCTTTGACAGTCGTTACGGGTAGTCAGAAGCCCGAAAGTCTGATAACCAGTCCTACCAAGGGGTATCGTGTTACCCAGGACGTGTTAAACAGAATTCTTTAATAAGCTACGTATAGTATGACAACCAGTCTCACCAAAAGGTGTCGTATTACCCAGTAACTGAGTTGAGGAGGTCAGATAGGCAGTCGCTCCATGTAAAATACTGGTATTCAGCTGCATCCGGTTCGACTGGAAGCCGATCCCAACATAGTTGGGGAAAGGCTAGGCAGATGATGAGATATTAAACCATCCTGATTTTCTAATTACAGGGGAAACATCCTAAAAATCGCGGCGGTACACAAAGAAGATCGCGGTACATATTATTGTGTGGCTGAGAACGGAGTGGGCAAAGGAGCTAGGAGGAATATTAACTTAGAAGTCGAGTTTGCTCCTGTTGTGACTGTACCCAGGCCAAGGTTGGCTCAGGTAAGACTTCATCATCATCATCATCATTTCAGCCGAAAGACGTCCACTGCTGGACATAGGTCTCCCACCAAGCACCTCCACTTCGACCGGTTTTGTGCTTCTCGCATCTAACGGGTTCCTGCGGCCTTCACAAGGTCGTCGGTCCACCTTGTGGGAGGCAACGCTACGTCTTCCGGTACGCGGTCGCCACTCCAGAACCTTTCGGCCCCATCGGCCTTCTGTTCTGCGAGCAATGTGCACTGCCCATTGCCACTTGGCAATTCCAGCTAAGAATTGCCAATTCAAAAAAGTATCATAATTATTATTATTTGAAGACTGTCAGCTTTTAAATTATGTAAATGTAATGTAGTTTACAGACAGCGCCATCCAAGACGCGCCCCACTCTTCTCCCTAATCGCTTACAGTACAAGTGTGCAACATTCCGCTAGTGTTTTAGTTTTGTCGATACACAGCAATTACTTATTAGTGGGTAATTAGTGTGTATCAAAAAACTAAAACACTAGCGGAATTAACTAGCGATAACCACTAGCGATTAGTAAGAAGAGTGGGGCGCGTCTTCGTGGATGTCACCATACTATCTGTTATACCACAGAATACTTAAAGTACTACGTACAGAAAGGCCACTCCCTACCCCGCACTAACATCAGTTACCGCAACTCACCCCGCTCTTCGGCGTATTCGTCGCAGTTCTTTAACAAGAGCGCTCGCAAACACAAGTACCTCACGCACACATACATACGTATACAAACGTCATTTTTTAATGTAGTAGTAGTAGGTAATTATTTTGCGAGGGTTGTATGGAGTGTCCGGGGTGTGGTTATACATTAAAAATATGTATTTATCAAAAGGATAAATATGACATAATATCCAAAAAGTATATCTATATGTATCCGCTTATTAAAAATTCATCACCACTGCTCTCAAAACGGTGACGGAAAAACATCGTGAGGAAACCGGCATATCCTAGAACCAAAAATTCGAAGACATGTGACATTTACTAACCCACACTGGGCCCGCGTGGTGGATTACAGCCCACTCTCTCTCACAGAGAGGCCTGTGTCCCAGCAGTGGGCACATTATAGATGATTTTTTGATTATGATTATCGATTATTTATTATCGATTTTTATTCGGCAGTATCCGCTTTTCTGACATTTTACTAGATTTAGTTTAGTGAAATGATGACATATCTCTGACTTTATATTAGTATTTTGTCATATCACTAGATACTTTTAGTAAAAAGACGTAATAAACAAGAATATTCAACATCTACCGGGATTTCGTGATATCCCTAGGGATTTCGTGAAATCCCTGATATCCTCATTTCCCTGCGACATATACATACATAACCTCACGATTTTATCCAATGGAGGCAAAAATTACTGAACTCCACGTACTACTTTACTCCATGCTTATTTTCTAGGATTTTTCCATCAGAAATTTCTTAATAGCAGCTGGTAATTTAGATTTTTGCCCGATTGATCGCGACAGGAAACGAACAAAGAAACATAATTTCGTTTTATGTGCTTACTAAATGCTGCCCGCGACTTCGTCCGCGTGAAATCCTATCCTAACTAAAAGTAAGTTTGTTTGTTACCTTTTCACGCCTAAACCACTGAACCGATCATCCTGAAATTTTGTAAATACGTTGTCAGATGTACAGAAACGGACTTTCATCTCGAAAAAGTGCTGTTCCCGAGGAAAACAACAGTACACGTGGCGCCATCTATTATTATAATAACGTTATTGTTGTTTTCCTCGGGAACAGCACTTTTTTTCGGGATGAAAGGTGCCCTATGTCCGTTTCTGTACTCCTGACAACGTATATGCAAACAGGATGATCGGTTCAGTGGTTTAGGCGTGAAAAGGTAATAAACAAACTCACATTCGCATTTATAATACTAGCTGCGGGCCGCGGTTTCACCCGCATACATATCGATCCTGTGAGAATATCGGGATAAAAAGAATCCTATGTCCTTTCCCGGGACTCAAGCTATCTCTATACCAAATCCATACTTAATATTATAAATTAGAAAGTAACTCTGCCTGTCTGTCTGTCTGTATGTTACCTTTTCACGCCTAAACCACTGATTTCGTTACAATTTGGCAGAGAGATAGATTGCATCCCGGAGAAAGACATAGGATAGTTTTTATCCCGATATTCCCACGGGATCGACACTTCTGCGGGTGAAACCACGGGACTCAGCTAGTTTCATCTAAATCGGTTCAGCGATTTAGGCGTGAAAAGGTAACATACAGACAGACAGTTACTTTCGAATTTATAATATTAGTATGGATATACAGGGTGAAATTGAAAACATGCTACAAATCGAAATGGGAGATTGTACTCATCATTATGAACAACTTTTACTATGGGACTAAACCTGAAATCGCGAAAAAAAAAAATCAGCTGTTCCCTACATTTATGTTCGCATAACTCGCCAAAATGTAGGGAACAGCTGATTTTTTTTTCGCGATTTCAGATTTGGTCCCATAGTAAAAGTTGTTCATAATGATGAGTATAATCTCCCATTTCGATTTGTCGCATGTGTTCAATTTCATCCTGTAGTTAGGATCTCATTTTACTATAAGTATATATGGAATTCATCTTCGTTATGCTAGCTTTAATTTGTACACGAATTATACTATACAAATAAGTGTTTTCATTTTATTGTTTTTTTAATTACTTACACATGTATACACAAACTAAAATAAACTAAAATACTATATGCAAATAATAATAAAAAAAGACAGGGGTTGAAACTCTAGGGCCTTGGGGTCCGAGTGCTCATCGCATATTTCGCGATATCGCCAAGCATTTGGTTGACTCTTCGCGTGACCAGAGGGCTGGCCTATTTTTAGCCCAAAGAATAAGCATTGCCATCCAACGTGGCAATGCTGCCAGCCTTTTGGGCACTTATCCCATTGACAGCGATGCGGACGAATTTTTTGATGCCCAATGAACTCCTGTCTTTTTTTTTATTATTATTTGTATATAGTATATATATATTTTAGTTTGTGTGTACATAAGTATATTATTATGTATTATTTATTTCAGGCCTTACAATATGACATGGATCTGGAATGCCACGTGGAAGCGTACCCACCGCCCGCTATAACTTGGCTCAAGGATGAAGTACAACTGTCCAACAACCAGCATTATAGGTAAGCACTAGGTATAGAAGTATAAGGAACAGGGTGTAAATTTCACTCATCCTCCATAGAAAAGGGATCCTCCCTTTTCTTCCAGACGGATGTTTTGTAACGAAATCGGTCGCGAAAAAAAATCAGCTGTTCCCTACGTTTATGTTTGCATAACTCGTCAAAATGTAGGGAACAGCAGCTGATCTTATTCGCGACCGATTTCAGCGTCATTATTAGGGTTCCGTACCCAAAGGGTAAAAACGGGACCCTATTACTAAGACTCCACTGCCCGTCTGGCTGTCTGTCTGTCACCAGGCTGTATCTCATGAACCGTGATAGCTAGACAGTAGAAATTTTCACAGATGATGTATTTCTGTTGCCGCTATAACAACAAATACTAAAAACAGAATAAAATAAATATTTAAGTGGGGCTCCCATACAACAAACGTGATTTTTTTGCCGTTATTCGTTCGATATTAATAACGGCAACAGGTAGACGCTTGAAATATTGACAGAATATTTAGTTGTATATTCACTTTAAAAATAAATAATAAAATAAATATTTAAGGGGGGCTCCCATACAACAACGTGATTTTTTACATAGGTAGGTATGTAGTGTTAAATATTGTTCGGTGGTACGGAAATCTTGGTCAGATCATGTGAAGACCATGAAGATTGGTGTCTGAAATGGTCTTTTGAAGAAAGAACCACACAGATTGAGCGGACCTGTCCAGTCAGTGCACGCATTTGTCAAAAATCATGCAGCTCAACTCAGAACTTGAGGAGCTCAACGAGTCGACGAACAATACCAAAGAAAGGACATTTGGATAGGCCGCGTCAATGACACATTTCACATTTTCCTTATCTCTAAATAAAATAAATAAAGTCCTCCAGACCCTATTTCGGCCACGGCGGCCAATCTCAACGGAGACTAGCCTTCGGCGCGGGCAGTGGCGTGCATTGGTTTTCAGAATAGGTAGGCACTAGGCCGGGTCTAGTCTAGGCAAACGCGGTACCTAATCAGAAAAAAAAAGTGGGGTCAAAAGTGTGGTTATTTGAGTAGGCATGCCTACTTAAGGGTGATAAATTGCGAAGGTAGAACGTCATGGTATTACGCGTGAGACGTACGTATTTTTAATTTTGTCATATTAACTTGAACGAGTAAAGACCAACGACAATGTGAGAATAGTACGGAAGCCGAGTAGGCCGCCCGGCGACTGCCTACTGCCGCGCGTGTTTGTATGAAGATTTTGTTTTTTTTTAGGTATGATAATTTGGTGAGTTTCTTAATTGTGGGGCACACACACTAAAATGTAATTGACAGGCTTACGTTGATATATCGAGGTAGGCACTGCTTATATGCCTATATGCAATGCACGCCACTGGGCGCGGGGGATGTTGTAGTGCAGGCGTGTGCGCAGACACAGGTGCACTCTCTCTTCCCTCACTCTCATTGTTCGATGGGACGGCAATCCGACACGACCGGAGAGAGATCAGGTGCAGGACCAGCTTTACATGCTTTCCGAGACACGGGGGTATCACACCGCCAACTTCCAAACTCCGGGCTGTTACTAAGAAATTCCTAATGGAAAAACTCAATAACTTTTTGCCCGACCCGGGCATCGAATCCACGACCCCACGCTTAGCAGTCGCGCTTGCGACCACAAGACCAACGGAGCAGTCAAATCTTATATTATACTTAATAAAATACTTTCTTTTTTATAATATTTTCTTATAATTAAGTATATAAAACGTACATTGGTCGTTTGCAACTGATTGTTGTACAATAAAATATCCAATTGAATCAAACTCAAAGCATTTATTTCAATTAAACCATTATAGGCACTTTTGAATTGTCAAAATTAAGTAGTCGGTCAGTTAGTCAGAAAGTTGAAGCTAGTTGCCCATTCCAAAGCGTAGATCTCTATGGAGAAGAACGGGCAAGAAACTCCATGGACACTCTTTTAAATCAAGATATTACAAAATCATGGGTACATTATTCTTATTGCTTCTATATGTGAGAACAATGTAAAAAACACACAAATGAAGAAACAATACAAAAAATAAGATTAAAAATAAGCCTTGGCAGTTAAGAGATGACCAGTCTCAACCGACGGCGCCCGTTCACGAACATGACGCGTGGATCAGCACCATCCAGCTCAACCATTTGTAGGGAACCGAATGATCCAACACACGCGCCACCATCAGTGAGCATGACACATTCTCAACTGCCATGCTCTTTCAAGTCAACATCAAAAAAATCATAATAAACGGATCCATGGTTCTTACATTTACAAAATTGAAAAAATGCTTCTAAATTATGCAAAACTGCGAAATTATGATTGCAATTTATTTAAGAGATGAATAAAATTTTTAATACCAAACAGGAAAAGGTGTTTATTATTGCAGTAATTAAAACATGATTGAATAAAATAAAAATAAACAATAAGATCATAATGTCAGAAACACTAAAAAAGAAAAAGGGAAGCACCTCTTCCAAATATTAAAATTTTAACTAGTGAGCCTGTGGAGCAGGACCAGCATTTAGCCAAGCATTTTTATCTGCGATATAATCATCCAACTTATAATATGCTTGTCTACATAGTGTGCGTTTAATGAATGAATTCTTTTATGCGGCGTAATCCATCAGGTTATGTGCCCAGCACGCTTCCACTGCGCTAAATTACGTTAGTGTTCTGTTAATTATTAGTAACCGATTACTTATATTTTATATTTCTATGTTATAATTTTACTAACCATAATGATAATGTTTTTTCTTAAGCTAAAAACTGAATACCAAATTAAAAGCCATTCAATTGTTATTAAAATTGTAAAAGGCTGATTTAAATTAAAAAAACAAAAAAAAAATAATTGTGTCTTGATTTTTATCAACCATGTTTACAAGCTTGTACTTGTTCCATCAGATATTTTAGCCTTTCTTTTTGTTCTTGCGTTCGGTCAGACTCAGGAAGATCCAGAAGTTCATCGATTTCAAATTTATAGTATTGGTACGTTATTGTACTGCATGGGTGTTGAATAATACCCCCGAAAACTGAAAAGGAAAAGTATATAAATTACAATAACAAAAATAGCTATTGTGTCGATACAAGGACTCCTGGGAGTCTTAAAGTCTCGAGTGATTTTATAATTATCAATCAACTTAGCCTATCGCAGTCCACTGCTGGACATAAGCCCCTCCCAGGCTGCGCCACAACACCCTGTCCTCCGCCTTCCACATCCAGTCTGCCCCAGCCACCTTTTTGAGGTCATCGGTCAATATAGCTGGGGGCCGTCCCACACTACGCTTGCCGATACGCCGTCTCCACTCAAGGACTCGTCTGGGCCATCGGTCCTTCGACAAACATGGCCAGCCCACTGCCACTTCAGTTAGCTTACTCTGCAAGCTATGTCGGGAACTCCGGTTCTTTTCCGGATAACTTCGTTTCTCATTTTATCCTTCAAAGACACTCCGAGCATATCCCGCTCCATAGCGCGCTGAGTGATCTTAAATGTAAGTGTCTACGTTTCGGCAGCGTATGTTATAACGGGCAGGACGTACTGTTTGAAGAAAATTTTCACACTTTTTGCTTCGCCGTAATTGGGTAAAAATGGAAGGCAGACTTCGAGTAAAATAGCTGCGTTCTAATATTGCCATGCTAAAACGCACAAACGAAGGACGTTCCGAAATGTACAGTCAACAAAAGAGATAAGTATGCAGGATCGTCGGATATAGTTGAAGTTTAGTAAGAAACCGATGCATGTTGTCGACTGAAATTTAATTTGATAAATGAGCTGTTTGTTTTCTATTAATAAAATTAAATTTTATTCGATAACATCCATCGGCTTATTACTAAACTTCAACTATATCCGACGATCCTGCATACTAATCTCTTTTGTTGACTGTACCTACAAACTAGTTATTTAAATAAATATTGTCTAGACTAGGTAATTGCGTAACACTAACAGTAGGAACGGAGCAGACACATGTTTCATATAAAGCAATGGATTAACAATACCTACAGGGTGAAATTGAATTCATGGGCATCCTTGTAACCTTTTAACCGCCTACGTTGGATTAATCCGACAAATATTTTTGTGCCCATTCCGCCAGAGTCGTATATATACGACCAAATAACACATCTCGTTTAATCTGTATTATTATTATATCATCACAGCTCGTTTCATCGGTATTTATTTTTCGTTTTTTTTTTTTTTTTTTTGTCGGGCGCCGGGGGCACGACAACTGATATAAAGTCGGGCGGTTAAAAGGTTAAGGGGTCATTGTAATTATCATTATGAACAACTTTACTATGGGACCAAGACTGAAATTGCGAAAAAAAAAAATCAGCTTTTTCATACATTTTGACGAGTTATGTGAACATAAATGCAAGGAACAGCTGATTTTTTTTTCGCGATTAGGCATAGTCCCTGTACGAGCTACGCTGTACATTGACCTTTGTCGTAGTTTGTACGTCACACATTTATTAATGCACATCAAATCGAGGGTATAGTGTTCAAACCCAATAAGTGTCAAAAAATGAAAAATCGGTTTATTAGTACATCTTAATGCATTTTTGACGCTCTTTCCAGTGGTCTAATCCAATAAGTGGAATTCGCAGCAGAAAGATAATTACTTAAGGTAATAACCCAATAAAGTCACCACGTTTAGCCGTTTCTTAATTTTTTTCGCCGTTTCGAATTTCGTACTTATTGGGTTTGAGCACTATACCCTCGCAATATTGTTTAGCTGTGCATTCCTTCAACATAGCATTTAAGTAGAACAATCATGTAATTATATTCAGTAGCAATTAATCCATAAAGGGAAAACATTCGTCTACTCATTTACATAACATAACATACCTTTCAAGTTTACCTACATAACAAATCCATAACATTTTCACTGTTGGGAGTTACGCCCCAACAGTCCCATAGTAAAAGTTGTCCATAACGATGAGTACAGTGACCCCTTAAAAGGATGCCAGTGAATTTAATTTCACCCTGTATAAACTTACCTGCACAAATGAAAGAACAAATCACAAATAGTAGTAACGTTATGCTGAACAACTTCATCTTGCAATTTATACCGGATTATACGTTCGCACGCCACTGCTGTTAGTCAACGAATAGATTACAATATTGTATTTAAAGTAAACAGGATTTTATGTAGACATAGCAGTCTGATGACACGCAGCAGCCGTAGTTAACATGCAAAGGTTAACATTTTCCTTATACTAATAACTAGCTGCTGCCTGCGACTTCGTTCGCGTGAAATCCTATCCTAACTAAAAGTTTTTTATTTTCTAAAATAAAAGTAGTCGTAAGTTACTCTTTATTACATCAGCTATCTGACAGTGAAAGTCCCGTCAAAATCGGTCCAGCCGTTTCAGAGATTAGCCGGAACAGACAGACAAAAATGGTAAAAAATGTTATTTTGGTAGAAGTATGTACCGTGTTAGCATTTAGTAAAAAGCGGTTATTTTTAATATAACAAACAGACACTCTAATTTTATTTATTTGTATAGATGTACAGATAAAGCTGAAGAGCTTGTTTGTTTGAGCGCGCTGATCTCTAGAACTACACGTCGTACGTGAATAAAATATTTTTATTTATTTATTTATTTATTAATCACAAAATCCACAGCTCTTTGAAATTTTCACTTAAGATATTTATGCTAGTCTTACAGCCAATTACGGATTTACAATTTAATAATTATACATACATGCATTTTGCATTTGATAGCCCTATTCATGAGGAAGGTTCAACATCACGCTATGACACTTGGGAGCCGAAGAATAAGAAAAAAAAAATCAACTTAATCTGTCCAGTACATTCGTAACAAATTGGCTGTGACAGACAGACATATGGGTGATCAAAGTCAAAGCATTTATTTCAAATTACACTAATATTATAAAGGCGAAAGTTTGTGAGTGTGTGTGTGTGTTTATATGTGTTACTTCTTCACGCCTAAACCACTGAACCGATTTAAATGAAATTTGGTATAGAGATAGTTTGAGTCCCGGAAAAGGACATAGGATAGTTTTTATCCCGATATCCCCACGGGATCAACATTTACGCGGGTAAAACCGCGGAGCGCAGCTAGTAGGCACATAAAAGGCACTTGAACGTCAAAAATTATCTTAAAATAGAATTGATTCTAGTCGCCCATTCCAAAAGGTAGTTTTCGTATGGAGAAGAATGGGCAAGAAACTCCACCGTTACTCTTTTAAAATGTTTTAGGTACAATATTTTGCATGGGTACATTTATTATATAATAACATGTGAGGATTACCTAAAATAAAATTACTATACCACAATAGGTAAAAGAATTAAAAACGAAATCATGACATATAAATTAATCCTATTAAGGGTTCCGTTTTTTCTTAGGAGGTAGGTACAGAACCCTAAAAAGTCTGAAAGAATGCTAAGCGAAAACGAAGTAACGGAGCACAGCTACGGGATATATGTCACGCGGATAAAGTCGCGAACAGAAACTAGTTCATTACATAACTAGCTGCGCCCCGCAGTTTCAGCCGCATAAGTTTCGATCCCGTGGGAATATCGGGATAAAAAGTGTCCTATGTCCTTTCCCGGGACTCAAACCATCTCTATACCAAATTTCATCTAAATCGGTGCAGTGGTTTAAGCGTGAAGAGGTAACACACAGACAGACACACTTTGTTCGCATTTATAATATTAGTAGGATGTTAATAATTATTTACGCAACTGTTTTAATACCTAATTATTTACAGTTGCATACAAGACTTTATCTACAGCCATGATAAAATAAATGAATATAATGACTTAAAATACAACTTAGACATAGACAGGGAGCGCAGGTCGCTGGCTGTTCGTTGCAATATGTTGGCCCGCAGGTTTGCACGCTGTACTGATCCTGTAAAGATAACGCCCACATAAACACGATACGACGCCGCGTCGTGCTACGACGTACCGGTAAAATGAGGCTACTTTGCTCCGTAAAGTTAAATATGCACCAAATCTCTGATTTCGATCAAATCTCTAAAACTCCAAGGAAATTGAAATATTTTTGAACGCATCCGATAAATAATAAAATATAAATAGAAAAGTTCCTTTAATTTGTTCAAACCATATCAATAAGACGAGAAACAATAAAATTGCTTCCTTATTATTATTTTTAACAGCTGAGGCTGTTAACTTTGCCACTGTTTCAAAAATGTGCCTGTTTTAGTACAAGTTAAATGTAGGAGCAATATTTCCGAAAGGGTGGGTAACATTGCTCCATTATTAAAATTAAAAAAATGAATGAAAATCAAAGTAAACAACTATTTTTGATTGAAATATTAGAGCCAGAATGATATATAAGTTTTGGAAATATTGTCAAAAGCCATAACAAAGAAGCATTTTAAGTCAGTCACACTTTTCAAAATTTGGAGCAAAAAACGGGGCAAAGTAGCCTCATTTTACGGTATATGATTTTAGTTACGTATCATTCAAACCGGGAAAAGTGGAAAGAGGGAAGGGAGGCCTTTGCCCTGCAGACCCTGCAGTGAGACAACACAGGCTTATAATAATAATAAGTAATTCAAACGGTGAAACGATGCTGCGTCGCAGCACGACGCGACGTCGTATCGTGTTTATGTGTGGGAGCCCTAAGGCCTTCTGCCAGTCGTTTTACACGTGCAGCCTGTGGGCCAATTATACCCAGCGGGCATACAGCGACCTGCGCGTACAGTACAAAAACGCATTTGGGGTTGCCGTGGCGGTGTAGCGCGTCAGGGATGTTCGCGGAGGCGTGCGTCGACGGGTTCGCTGCGATCATACGGAAGCGATGCGCTTCCATGATGGCGCGCTTGCGCTCCTCCTCCAATGGCATCCTGAATGTGTTTTCAGACCGGTGGGACACTCCTCTCTTACGAAGGTGGTTAAGAGTCCAGACACACTTCACTAAATAAACTGGTGTGTTAAATTAAGTAATACTAACATTAGGCTAAGTTATACTAACACTATATGGATTTATCCGAAATAAAATATTTGAATTGAATCCTCTATAAAAGGTCCTGAAACGGTTTTTTTTTGCAATACTTACTAATAAGGAACAAAAATGGTGGCCGGCGGGATACGACGTGAATTCGAATAATCTATAAGTTCCTTTTTTAAATTACTGCGCTGTGGTAGTGAAACGCGCGTGCATGACAATGTTCTTTTTTTGAAAACGAGTTGCATAATGAAGTTTAGTACAACATAATAACACTCGTTTGGATGATATTATGGTTACTATGACACTGGTTGTTTTAATGTTGACAATAAGCTGTTTCAGAAACTTTTATAGAGGATTTATAGCATTGGTGTAGATAAAGGTAACTGATATACAGGGTGAATTTTCCAAGTGGGCGTGGATGGCCAAATTCTAAACTATGAGGACTAGCGAAAAGTACTCAAAGGAGTCGCGGGCTCGATTTTGATGAAAACTAAAACTGCATTATTAGATTTTTGAAAAATCAATATTTCTCGCCAGGAATCGAACCTGTTGATTTCGAAAAAAAAACACACGCTGTATTATTACACCATTCGATAGTGTCGGTAATAAGGATCAAATTCTGGGAAGTAATGACGCACGGCAAACTTAAGGAAAATGTTGAATTTTAATAAACTTCATATTTTAAAGTATTCATACCTACATTACGTACCTTGTTCGAAATGATGCTCAATATTTTTATTAACACACCCGCAGCGCAGTCACCTTCACAACATTATGTTCTAAAATATAAGAAAATATTCTAATGGAATCAATAATATTGTAATTGTGAATGCAGTACAATCCTTGAGACGTCGAATCCAGCTATGTATTGAAAACAATGGTCATCATTTTGAATAATTAATCAGTTAATGTTTAGTAGGTAGGTAACATAACCCGGGCCCGGTTAAATAATAACAGCCGCACAGGTCAATCCATCAGGTTAAGCTACGCTTGCCGCGGTTGGTCTGTGGATGGGTGACCATCTTTACGTACCGAGACCCCTCCATGCCTCAGAAAGCACGTTAAGCCGTTGGTCCCGGCTGTCATTCCTGGAACTTTGACAGTCGTTACAGGTAGTCAGAAGCTCGAAGGTCTGACAACCAGTCTTACCAAGGGGAAGGGGTATCGTATTACCCAGTAACTGGGTTGTGGAGGTCAGATAGGCAGTCACTCCATGTAAAATACTGGTATTCAGCTGCATCCGATTAGACTGGAAGCCGACCCCAACATAGTTGGGAAAAGGCTAGGTAGATAACATATAAGAAAAATAAAAATGTATTTTGTTAAAAATGAGGTCTTTCCTTTAGTTTGCCGTATGTCATTACTTCCCAGAATTCGATCCTTATTAGCGACAATATCTAATGGTGTAATAATACAGCGTGTGTTTTTTTTTTCGAAATCAACAGGTTCGATTCCTGGCGAGAAATATTGATTTTTCAAAAATCCAATGATGCAGTTTTAGTTTTCATCAAAATCGAGCCCGCGACTCCTTTGAGTACTTTTCGCTAGTCCTCATAGTTTCGGATTTGGCCATCCACGCCCACTTGAAAAATTCACCCTGTATACTGGTAATAACTTAGTTACGATAAAACTGAAGATTTATTACATTTATCAATCGCTTATCCTAATGTAGTTAATAAAGTCATAATATTTATACCTACTTACATAAACACAAGTTTTCACCTACCTACCCACAATACGACACGATTTCGGAAAGTAGTGTTTCTTTGATCCGAATAACAAGAGCGGGTGGAAGATGCCTTCCCACCTTTGGGTGGGTTGGGTATAAGACTAGTAATATATTGCTTCCCTCTCTAGGGCGGGAATGAATTTTTAAAAATAGAACTGAATTTGGTTAGGTAGTCAGCTACGAAATTTTTCACATAATCAAGAAAAAAATGCTGCGGTCTTGTGAGGGTATAAACAACCAGTGTGAATTAAGAAAAATACCGCTGCAAAAAACGGCGAAAAAACGCATTTTTTGTTTCTTCTGTTTTTTTTTTTTGTTTCTTTTTTGTTTCATTTTTTGTTTTTTTTTTTTTGTTTTTTCATAGACGGGTCCAGTTGACCAAAGACCCCGGACAGTTTCTTTCACATTTGTAATATAATAGGTATAGTATGGATTTGTTTCTCCCCCAGAATCTCACACTTCGCGACTGCGGACGAGTTCACAGACACGACAATCAGGGTCATCACGATTGAGAAGCGTCAGTACGGCATCTTCAAATGCAAAGCTCAGAATAAACTGGGGACTGACGAGGGACAGGTGGAATTAGTTGGTGAGTAAAACTGAATCTTAGGGGCCGTCTCCACGAGCGAGAGAATCGCGGCGATAGTCTCGCCGTGGCATCAAATTTTCGCCGCAATGACGAGCCTTTTCAGGAAGAACATCGTAAGCGCCAAAAATCCCAAAAGACTGTTTTCATATTTACAGCCAGATCAGCTGATTATATATATATATATTAACCGCCAGATCTTAACATTTGAATTAATAGGGAGGTGCCCTTAAAACACTAAGTAAAAATTTCATATTGATGCTATAAATATTTTGAAAATGTTTAAAAAAAACCTTCTCCTGTAAAATATGCAAAATGGCGGTTACGATCTTCTTCCTGAAAAGGCTCGATGATATCGCCGTGTGGAGACACGTTCTCTAAGAGAGTGTATAGAAATACGTGCCACGAAGATAATATCGCCGCGATTCTCTCGCTCGTGGAGACGGCCCCTTAATGGTATAGGTATAGAGAGAGATAGGTTTGATTTGGTTTTTTTGAGTTGCATAAACGGGAAAGGGATTTTTTTTTGTAATGTTTCTTTTTTTTTAATACAAAAATTCGTTATTTAAAATAAGCTTCCTTTTGATTTTGGCAAGCATATCTTTTTGTATTTAGTATTTTTTCGAACTTGATTTCAAAATATTTTAATGTTTTGCAATAATTGCGTTTTGCAATGTATAAATTTTATGTTTAATAATTAAACTGCGTATTTGTTGAAGTAAGGTAAGCCGCAGGTCTGTGGTATCGAAACCAGCACCGTAATTGCGTAATACACTGTTAATCACAATCTGAATCATTTTGAAGAATATTGCTAATCCATTGCTTCATATGTTCGAAAAAAATTTATGCTCAACAACGTGAATAACGCAATGAAGTCAAGATTTTAGCCATTCCTACTGTTAGTATGTTACGCAATTACCCCGCTGTGTCAGCTGGTCTATTGAAACTACTACGTTCGCGATTTATTTGCCAAAAATGTAAACAAATATGAATTAATGGAAAAATAACTTTAATTCACACAATAAAGTTCAGTTTAAGCTACAATTTCAAACATTTTTATGACTTTTTCAATAGTGCTAGTCATTCTGAAATCAACATAATTATCATTGAAATAAAGTTGTTATTTGTTTAACATGAAATAGGGTGGGGGGTTTGCAGCACTGCGCACTTTTAGGCCAGCTCAAGTTTAAAATGTTACCTCAGACGTGCGTCCTACTGTACAGACGCCAGCACATCAAGCTACCGAAAACTGTCAAATTTTCCCAATCAACTTTGAACTTTAATGCTTTATCGATAAAGTTGAAAATCTCTTAAAGAAATTTGACAAATTGTAGTAGCTTGATGTGCTGGCGTCTGTACAATACAGAGTGAGATTAAAGTTTTCGATCAATTTATTAACACATTAATATTATAACAAAAATAAATAATGCCAGCGTATTACAGCTTGGCAGGGACAACGATGCGCAACCTGTTACCATGGTTTAGTACATTCATCATAATCATAATCAGCCTATATTGTTCCCACTGCTGGGACATAGGCCTCCTCTCTTCGAGAGGGAGTGGGCTATAATCTACCACGCCGGCCCAGTGCGGGTTAGGTCCTCTTAACGAGGGTTGGTTGGACAAACTTACATAAAACCAATATTTTAATTTGATGATCTCACTCTGTAACATTTTCCTCCATGATTACTCCGCATGCATGGCTGCTACTCGTCGCATGTTACAACTTACGTCTTGTCTTTAGAATCTATAATCCCGGTGTGCCCACCGGCGTGTGGCACCGCGCGTTTTGCCGGCGCGGCTAACATCGCGCCGTCTGAGGCTACCCTTATCTCATTGTTCGCTGTATACATCGTTTATGCTGCGAGGAGGTGAGTTGCTTTTAATTATGTTTTATAGTAGATATTATTCTCACTGTGTTACACAAACTCAATGCATTTATTTCAATTTAACCTTTTACAATGTTTTTTTTGTTTTCTGCCATTCCATTTCCTATGAGCTCCTAAAAACGACAGTCGTCCAACGCAAGAAAATTGGAAACACGACACAGTGCGAATGATGGCTCTAAAGACTTTTTGAAGTGAAACTTCTTTACGCACGCTTGACTTGGGGAGTAAGCTGGCGAACGCGTGACGTAAGCGTTACGAAAAGTGGGATCGGGCGAGGCAAACGGGAGTTGAGTGGGGGATATAAGCAAGAGAAAGCAGTGCACGCGCACATTTTCTTTCTCTCTTCCTCTCATAGCCAAATACGTTTGAAGTTTCACTTCAGTCGTGTGGTCATAAGCACACTCGGTTTTTTTTATTCGTAATCATTTGGCGTTTCTATAATTCCTAACGTGACAATATTATCGTTGACGACCCGGGCATCACGATAGGACAGGGAAGTAAAATGTTTGGAAATACATAATTATATGAAGACATTTTCAAAGGGTTTTGAAGATCCGTCGCATACCTACCCGTCCGCCATTATTATTTTATTTTTTCAAAATGGCGGCCTCTCATGTAACCTATATAAATCGATAGCTGACATCAATGCAAACAGAAAATATACTAAGACCAAACCCCGTAGTGTCACGTTTCCGAAATATTAACATTCAAAGGTGATTACATGACATCCATATTTTTTTACCCTGGCTATCTTTTTGCATACACATACATAATCAGCCTATAACGTTCCCACTGCTGGGACACAGGCCTCCTCTCTGTGAGAGGGAGTGGACCGTAATCCACCACGCGGGCCCAGTGCGGGTTGGTGGATGTCACATGTCTTCGAATTTTTGGTTCTAGGACATGCCGGTTTCCTCACGATGTTTTCCTTCACCGTTTTGAGAGCAGTGGTGATGAAATAATTTACACAAAGTAAAGCGCCTGTCGGGGTTCGAACCTACGACCTACAACTTGTAAGTCGCGGCTGATACCACTGGACCACCACTGCTCTCACTGGGCCACCACTGCTCTCTTTTTGCATAGATGTTTGATTATTTTAAACATTCAGAGGTATTATTTCAAACATCTATGCAACAAGATGTAAGTAAGGGAAGAAAATATGGATGCTGCCGCCATTTTGAAAAAAAAAAAATCAAAATGGTGGACAGGTTGGTGTGCCAGGCTCCATTTATAAAAGTCTTCCATCCCCTTTCTGTCTACGATAACGTTACAAAGTACACGTATTTCCATACATTTTATCGACGTGGACTTCCACTATCGTCACGTAAGAAATTATAAAAGCGCACAAATAGGTGTACTTATTTCTGTTTCCAAAAAATTATATTTTTTGCATGTTTGGAAGAACATAGCTTATTGTTTTGTTTCATAGACTAAATATTATGTTGATGTAATTTTTGTATAAAAGTCTGTAACTATTCATTTATCGCTTACCAAAATGCGACCAAGTAAAATGCATATAAAAAATGCTGTGCACGCGTGTGTGTGTTTCTGCAAATGCTGTGCATGCACAGATATAGATAGACCTAGATAACGCAAGTATCACGAACTGTATGAAAACTAAGCGTGCCACTTTTTGACTACCTACTATGACGTCGCAAGCTCACGCTCTCTCGCTCACGCTCACCCAGCCAGCAATACGCAGGACTGAGCGCGAAAGTGGCGGCTTACGATTTTCAAACGTAAGCGGCTTGCGATTTTTGGCACGCGAAGTAGTTGCTCTTGCGTTATCTAGGTGTATCTATATCTTTGTGTGCACGAGTGTGTGTGTTTCTGCAAATTGGTTTTCTAATTGACCAACGGTGTGTTTTTGGATTACAAAAGTTTTCTTGAATACGACTTTTGTTCCACTAAAGTAATTAAGTAATCTCTTATTTAAGTTAAAAATGTCGTCTCGTTTTACCAATTAGTTTTCCACTATACAAAGTGGAGACGACAATATGACAATAAATTAAACTTCGTATACCGGTAAACTGAGGTTACTTTGATCAATTTTGAACTTTAATTGACTGTAATTTTTGAATGTGTGGTTCTAAAAAAATTATAAAAAAATCGATTAGTTTTTCAGAAAAAAAAATAAAACAAAGTGATCAAAGTTATAATGATTCTGGGGTTACTTTGGAACCCCCCGTTTTTAACATAGAATCTGAAAGTAGCCCCAATAAATAATTTTATCTGGTAAAAATCGGTATTGATAAAAAACTTACCTTTTTTTTTGCATGAAACAACGTGTCATCACCAGCGCACCCGCAAAAAGGATTGTGACAGTTTACCAGTGTAGTCATCCGAAAAAAAAATTCTACCAAAAGTTGTTCCGTTTTACGCAATTTGCAATTTTATGTCGATAAGAAATTTCTATCAAATTAACCCCGTGATTCAAAGTAACCCCGGTTTACGGTAATGACGTACCCAGACTGCATACAAAAATTTAAACCAAATAATATTTGGTTTAGCTATAGTGACTAAACTATTGGATACCCCAACATATCTTACACTGGAGAATCTTGTCTGAACTTCTAACCAACTATTAATCAATGTTTCCAGAGTCGCCAATGCCGGACATTAACTACCCCGGACTGCGGCCCGACCCGTTGGTTTACGGATCAGCCCCAAAAACTAACACACAACATATCGTATACCTGCTGACATATCTGTTCGTTATACTAACTTAATCCTTGCGAGAAGCAATGTCGTGTCTGTTATAATCAGTGATCGGATTAGGTAGAGCTATTTAGGTTCATTGACCGCAAACATTGATGTTAATATGGATATTCCACGGGATTCCGACTGATACGACGGGATTTTATTGAATTTCATTATTTTTGTCAATATGTATAAAAATGGAAGCCAATAAGCGCATGAGCGACGTTGTAAATTTTACGTCAACAGCACGCTATAAAACTTTGCCAAGCGTGCGACGTTGCAGCTTTGTTGAGACGCGTAATGTGAACAAAAAACAAAATAAAACAATAGCGGAGTGTTTCTGTCGCTAGAGTACTTACTACTGAAAAACCAAATCTCGGGACTCGGGGAATATCCATATTATTCTAACCTATGGTAAGAAATTTATCAAAGATGTAAACAACAATGGCCGCTCGAAATTGAATAAAATTGATATACAAGAACATTTATTCTAAGTAATGTTTGTTTTCGACTAGCGTTTTCGTTAGCTCGGAGATTTAGACGAAAACAAACATTAATTAAAATAAATGTTCTTGTATATCGATTTTATTCAATTTCGAGCGGCCTTTATTGTTTACATCTTTGGCAAATTTAGCGCGGACGGACCTTATGTAAATTAGGGCCAAATTCTCAAACGACAATCTTAAGTCGTTCTTAAATGCGAAAAGACTGGCCCTTATTAGTTATATGGGACTTAAATGTACCTGGCGAATGTCAGTTGTAAGACCCCCCAGCTGTGAGAGCTAATGACACTTTAAACCCTCACCCAGTGCAGCTAATCACACTATCACACTAATATTATAAAGGCGAAAGTTTGTGAGTGTGTGTGTGTGTGTGTGTGTTTATATGTTTGTTACTTCTTCACGCTCAAACGGCTGGACCAATTTTGATGAAATTTGGTATAGAGATAGCTTGAGTCCCGGAAAAGGACATAGGGTACTTTTTCTCCCGATATTCCCACGGGATCGAGACTTATGCGGGTAAAACCGCGGGGCGCAGCTAGTATTTCATAAGTGTGTCGTGTTAAAATGAGTAGCATATATGAGAATTTGGCAAGGATTTGCTCTTTGGCCAAAAATTTTGATTTTAATTTACAAAATGACACGTTTGTTCTCCCGTCTGGCATAGGTACCTTGTATTTTTTAACGTGCCAAAGTATGTATGCCATCTTAAATGTATTTCATGATCGATGAACTTCTTTTTAACATTAATATCTTGAGTTTTTCATGTAAGTGATATCTATTGAACTCCGAGTTTTCCGACAAAAATAGCTTTTTACAAGACAATAATTGAAAAAATTACTACCGCTTATGCAAATAAAATAATAAAACGCACAGTAAAATTATATCGATCGTCGTCACGCTAGATTTGCCTCACAAAGTAGACATTACCGTAGATACTAAAGAAAATATCAAGTAAAAAAAGTAACTTTTAAGAAAATAACTGGCACAAAAGTGATTGTCCTTTTAAGGTGAATGGGTAGTTGTAGCCCGCGAATTTCAATTTTTCTTACGTTTTTTGCAATTTTCAGGTCAGTGTCAGGTTGTATCTTGATCAAAATATGATTCGCGACAATAACAGGTACGTATTTACAGAATTATAGTCATTAGAATCATTAATATATCTCTTTAAGTTAGATTTCTACCATCAACACTTTTCCATACGAGATTTGTTCTTAGCGGTAGAAATCTAACTTAGAAAGATGTATTAATGATTCTTATTATTATAATTCTGTAAATACGTACCTGTTATTGTCGCGAATCATATTTTGATCAAGATACAACCTGACACTGACCTGAAAATTGCAAAAAACCTAAGAAAAATTGAATTTCGCGGGCTACAACTACCCATTCACCTTAAGACTAACAAGTGCACAATATTATACTTCAGTAAATTAATTGTATTCAAAAATATTAGTAGTAATCATATTTCGGATAGCCTATACTCCATTTGAAATAAGATTAGAAATTTTGTGAGGTGTGTGCAACGCCGGAGGATGTCTTACATTTATTGATGGAATGTGTCCGATTTCGGTCTGAAAGAGAATACTTAATTAATCAATTAGAGCTAAATAGATATGATGTGGGTATATTTCACCAAATATTGTCTACACTTAGTTCGGAGGCGGCCTTCAAAGTTTTTAAGTTCGCTAAGTTACGATTTAGTTAATTAAGATTTTGTGTGAGGTACGATGGGACTGGCATACACAGTTGTGTAAAAGTCCCTAATTAAAAAAAAGAGAATTTTTTTTTTTAATTAACCTTTTTTTTACAGTCCGTTCAACCGATTTTCAATTCTATTGCGTTGGTGGCATGACATATGGCAGCTGCAGTAAGCAGTTGGTATTGTAACCAGTTTTTTTTTCTTTTAATACCATCCTTACGCCTACGGTATAGAAGTCAAAATCGGTTGAACGGACTGTAAGAAAGGTTTATTTAAATGTCTAATCTTATTCCAAATGGAGTATAGTTGGTAAAGTGGTCGCAAGTGCCACTGTTGTGCATGAGGCCTTGAGTTCGATTCCCAGGACGGGCAAAGTGTTATTAGGTTTTTTTTATATGGAATTACCATCCCGGAATATGGGTCTGTGCCCGTTTAATGGCAATAGCCTCGCTCCCTATTACAAGGGAGTCAAACATAACTAACGAAATGTGGGTATACTATAGGTATTAGGTAACCCAACCCTTTGTGGAGACAAGGCGTGATATTATGCTGTCAATGATAACAACTTTTTAAGTGAACAATAAGACACTTTGCTATGACATGGCAACATACACTCAAGTATTAAATTGACAAATAACTGAACATAGTATAATGTATAATAACAATAAAATAATGGAATAAGGTATTATAGTCGTCGCATTTAGCATGGCACTAGCGGTCATTGACCTACCTACACTTTCTAGCATTTTTTTTATTTCCAAATCTGAAATAAAGTCCGCGGACGTCCTGAATCAATATCTATCGCGATCTTCTAGATGTTCCAATAACGAAAAACCATAACATAGTTTATTGTTTAGTTTCCCACCTAGATATCAGGAAAAGGGCAATGGCCGTTATTGCCATGCCAAAACGCGACAACTATAGTTAGCCATAATTATTATAAACTTATGAAATCGACTTGAAAATAACAAAATCAATTTTTGAATCTCAACATGAACTTATGAATATTCAGGCCTATTTTACTATGGAGCCATTTAAATATATTGACATTCACAACAATACAGTTTTCTATACAGTGAACCATTTTATAGAAATAAGCAAACTTTATACCTTGAATATAGTCAATATGATAATAGAATTAGTACCTGCAGATAAATGTCATGTGTGTAACTTTTATAATATTTTTATAGTGAACGTAATTAGGATTGTCGCAGAACTATGCGTTGCTATAAAAAAGGTATAATTATCTCGCAGCTAATTTCCTTTTACGCATCTACCTACTTTCATTTTGCAGCAAAGGGCAGCACTTTTTGATATCTTAGTAATATACATAGCATCGCATAGCCACTGTAAGGACGTTATTACACCTACACGATCGACATCGAACGGTGATAATATCATCGAAAAAGAAAAGAGCAAAAGAAGAGGAGAGAAGAGTTAGACGGACTCTAAAACGTGGATTGATCAATCGTCTAGGGCCTGACTTTACCCCTCGGCTGGGCAAGGGCCTCTATGTTCTTATACCAATCCCCACGTTCCTGTGTTCCTCATACCAGAGCCCTGATTCACAACCATACGACAGGCTATCGTATCGAAAACCTGACATTTCGATAACCTGATTTGACTTGCCCTCAACAGCAAATAGCTGTTGGAAGAATAGCGGGCGTCTATTTGATTTAAACTGACAAAATTTTCGGGTTTTGGACTTGTGAACAGCGTTTAGAAGACTCCTACGATAACAATGATTAATGTTCGATACGATACGGAAGCGTATCGAGTGTTTGTGAATAGCTATGCAGGGCCCGTACTGGAAGCGTTTGCAGGCCACATCAACTTGACGAAAATAGTTGCACCGCACATGATTCAAAAAGCGCTTGAAAATTCACATGATACTTGTCAAATACTAACTTGCTATGAAAGTGCATGACAACTCCCTGAGCTGTTTTCAATGAGTACGATCCAACGTTAATTAAGTGAGCCAAGTAGTACACAACAGGAATCATCGATTATCTGAGATCGACGTGATCGAGGCATTGTCGCGACGTCGTCGATCGTGTGGGTGTAATCACGCCCTAATATACTTTACATAAGAGTGTGTAACTATACCATTTATATAACCCAGCTTTCCTGCACTTTAACCCAATGATTTTTAAATGAAACTATTTTTGTAAACATAATATGAATTCAGTGTAATTTTGCTTTAATTTTAAAAAATCCGACGTGCGATTTTTTGTCCTACGACAAAAAAAATCGCGTATTATATTTTATTTTTGTAGTTCGCATGAGTTTTTTCTTTGTATAAATTGGTAATTATGTATAATATTTTTAATAATTGTTTTTATGAAATGTAAAAAAAATCAAAAATTATAATTTCCAAATGGATTCTCGATCAAGCATTTTTAAATGTAAACTAACATAGTTTTGTAAAAGTGTTAGGAAGTAGTTTAAATGTTTTTTTTAATAGTTTAGATCTGAATTATACATTCCGAAACTTAATAATTACACAATTTGGATACAAGATATACTCAAGAAGTAATTCGTTGTTTGAATACCAGTATTTTACACGGAGCGACTGTCTATCTGACCTCCACAACCCAGTTTGGGTTACACCATCTTGGTAAGACTGCTTGTCAGACTTTCTGGCTTCTGATTACCCGTAACGACTGTCAAAGATCTTTGAATTACAAGCCGGGACGCTCGGGACTAATAGCTAATAGCCCGGTCAAGCGTCGCGGTTCGCCGATCGGCGACGAAACAATAGAAAATCAATTGTGTCTCATTAGCGGAGCTTGACAGATTAACGTGTTTCCCGAGGCACGGAATCTTGTATCCAAATTGTATAACTGATTGTTTCAGTCTTATAATATTTCGACTTTTATTACAATATTCCATCCAATTGTAAGACTTTTTAATGTTAGTAAATAATTTATACACCATTCTTTAGGCAACTTTTTGCATTGCGGAATTTACTGATGTAATTTTTTTTTTAATTATGTGTTTTATACTGACTTATTATGTATTTTGTTTGTTTGTTTGATGACAATTGAAGGCAAGTTTTTGAAGATATTTATAATTATAAGGTTGTGGCGCCATCTACATCGCCACATGCGAACTACGCATCATACTGACGTCACGCAAAATCCTTCATCGCGCAAGCAGAGTTTACCGCGCAACTAGCATATATATAAAACATCCCGACATCTTTCACAGGACCAACTCCGGTTAAACAGACGACAACCTCCTAGGTTGAACTATCATTTGCCTAGCTTTTCCCATTTGGTTTGGGGCAGCTTCCAGTCTAACCAGATGCAACTGAATACCAGTGTTTTACTGTTTACACAACCCAATTACTGGATAACACGATACTCCTTGGTAAGATTGGTTGTCAGACTTTCATAGTATAGTTAAAGATCTACGAATGACAGCCGGGACCGACGCTTTCGTAGGCACGGAGCGGTCTCGTTATGAAACAGATGGTCACCCATCCACGGAGAGAAAGCGTGAACCGTAGCTTTATTAAAATTTGAATATCGTAGGTACAAACGCCAGCACATCAAGCTATTAAAATCTGTCAAATTTCTTTAATCGAGTTTCAACTTTATCACTATAGAATAAGGTTCAAAGGTGATTAGGAAAATTTGACAGTTTCGGGTAGCCTGATTATCTGGCGTCTGTAAGACGTCGGTGTCCGCGAGAAAAGAGAACGTAAACCTCGGTGCAATATGCCAGCTAGCGCGTTGCTATCTTCGTACTTGTCAACTTCATGATATCACACCCCGGACACTCCATACAACGCTAGCAAAATAATTACCTACTACTACTACATTAAAAAATGACGTTTGTACCTATACGTATGAATGTGTGCGTGAGGTACTTGTGTTTGCGAGCGCTCTTGTTAAAGAACTGCGACGAATACGCCGATGTGCGGGGTGAGGTGCGGTAACAGATGTTAGTGCGGGGAAGGGAGTGGCCTTTCTGTACGTAGTACTTTAAGTATTCTGTGATGATAGTTCTCAAGCGCCATCTATTGCCTTACACGATGAATTCATTGCCATTTGCCATCAATTGTCATGTAAACGTTTGACTGATTTTTCAACGTGTTTTTTCATGCTTTTCCCTTTTCTGTAGTTTAATTACTAAACTTTACCAACAGATGTTGTAATTATTTGTACGTACAGTCACCAAAAGAGATAAGTAGCCAGTAGCCAGGGTCATCGGATATACTTAGTTGAAGTTTAGTAAGAAACCGATGGATATTTTGTAACAAAATTTAATTTGATAAATGAACTGTTATTAATTTAAGACTTGCAAAGAATCTCAGTTTATTGTATAATATCCCAATGTAAAGTGCAGTTTTTTGTTTGAATAAAGAAAATTTTGAAAATACTACTGACTTTTAAACCGCCTAGACACCCACCCGCCTATACACTTAAAATATGATATCACAGTAAGGCTGGTTTCACAGCTGTCCGGGAGACCCGTATGGGCCGACCGTACACGGGAGACCCGTACGGGTAGTACCCGCAGTGCTCTGAAACGATGATTCAGTACGATACGGTTGCTAGCAGGAGACAGATGCGCTGTACGGGCTCAACCCGGAGCGGGTCTTGTACGGATCAAGCCGCGTCGCTGTGAAACGATGTTCTAACGCCTAACATGTGCTCCCGCTCCGGGCGCCCGTACTGACAGCCCGTACGGGTCTCCCGGATAGATGTGAAGCCAGCCTAATGGACTTGTCTGAAAATAAATAAATTATTACCTCCGCCCCTACGACGAACCACTGACCGTTCCCGCCATGCGAGACCGTTATACACAATTACATATATTAGTCTAGCTTTTACCTGCGGCTTCGCCGACGTGGACGTCTGAACTACCGGGATTAAAAGTATCGTAAGTACAGACACCAGGACATCAAGCTACTACAATCTCTCTTTCTTTAACCTTTTAACCGCCCGACTTTATATCAGTTGTCGTGCCCCCAGCGCCCGAGAAAAAAAAAACGAAAAATAAATACCGATGAAACGAGCTGTATGTGGTTATTTGGTCGTATATATACGACTCTGGCGGAATGGGCACGAAAATATTTGTCAAGGTTAATAAATCAACTTTATCGTTAAAACATAAGGTTCAAAGTTGATTGGGAAAATTTGAATTTTGGGTAGCTTGATGTGCTAGCGTCTGTACTAATGGGCTTTTTTTTTTTCATATTGGCATCTATGGATGCATAAATAAATAAGTACCTAGATACTAATGGAATATATAAACATAAAAATAAACAGCAGATTTATTCAAAGTATTTATTTTTGGATAATAATCGTTACAATAAATTTTACTTACAATAAAATACATAATTACATCCTTTTTTACTTTGTCGCTAGTTTTAACATCGTGCATATCGATTTTTATGTCTGATCAGATAAAGTCCTATTTGAGACTTCACTATTTTCAATCGACTTCACTAAAGGAGCAAGGGGCCTAGATAAATTGACATCCTATTAGCGACAACGATGATGTAAAATTCAAAATGTATGAGACCACAGATATACCTAGATAACGCAAGTATCACGAACTGTATGAAAACTAAGCGTGCCACTTTTTGACTACCTACTATGACGTCACAAGCTCGCGCTCTCTCGCTCACGCTCACCCAGCCAGCAGTACGCAGGACTGAGCGCGAAAGTGGCGGCTTATGATTTTCGATCGTAAACTGGTGCGATTTTTGGCACGCGAAGTAGGTGCTCTTGCGTTATCTAGGTGTATCTATACCTGTGTATGGGACTGATATTTACGCTACCGAAAAGTTTATGTCAATCCTGTTGAAAGTCGTTGTAAAAATACGAAACGCTTTAAAAGCGATTGTCATTTGTCTAGGCCATTAGGTTATGAATTCGATTTGTTTTTTTTTCATGAAATTGTGACGGTACCTCCACCGTACTGTAAGTTAATAGGTAGGTACAGTAACGAGCTAAATATGTGACATCGAAGGAACACCAAAAATATCTGACATAACAAGCGACGCCAAAATATAGGATCAGATATTATTGCCGAGCTGTTCATAGTAATATATTTATGTTCGTGACTGTACACAATGTTAAAACTCAAGTGACAAAACGGGAGGAAGACTGAAAAGTGCCCTATTTTCACCCAACTGCGGCAGAGCCGAAAAGGAGGGTATCGTATTTTTTTTGTTTCCATTGTACTTAACAATTACTTAGAACTACACTTATTTGAAATCGTCATTTACACCATAATCGTTTTCTAATTAAAATACTTATAATAATTATTAGGTTTTGGTAACATTTGTTTTGCTGTACCTAACGTAATTATTTAAGCTAGGTACATATTTATTTATAGCACTGTGTGACCTAAACCCGCACCTAAGTCACGCTTTTCTGTGACTTAATTAGTCCATTTTTAAACAGAAAAGCGACTTAAGGCGAATGGGTAGTTGTAGCCCGCGAAATTCAATTTTTCTTACGTTTTTTGCAATTTTCAGGTCAGTGTCAGGTTGTATCTTGATCAAAATATGATTCGCGACAATAACAGGTACGTATTTACAGAATTATAATAATTAGAATCATTAATACATCTTTCTAAGTTAGATTTCTACCGTTAAGAACAAATCTCGTATGGAAAAGTGTTGGTGGTAGAAATCTAACTTAAACAGATGTATTAATGATTCTGATGATTATAATTCTGTGAATACGTACCTGTTATAGTCGCGAATCAAATTTTCATCAAGATACAACCTGACACTGACCTGAAAATTGCAAAAAACGTAAGAAAAATTGAATTTCGCGGGCTACAACTACCCATTCACCTTAAGTGCGGGTCTAGGTCACACGGGCTATAAAGTAGTATACGAACGTGCGACTCAAGTAGTCTATAATGGACTACTTAAATCACTCGTATCGTAATGTACTATTAAAACAGTTTTGGTTTTTCAAAAATAATGATAACTTGTATTTTGAACCCTATTTTAAATGAGACCACGTTATGCAACATCTAGAGAAAATACTTCAGAAAAAATCCCTTTGCATGTTTTCTACCTAACCCCGTATTATACAGCGTGAATCAAAAATGCGTGGTCTTATTTAATCCGAGGTTTGCAGGTAAAATCGCGGCGGGATATTTTTGCTCACTGAACTTTCTACGTACTGCTTTGCGCCGAGAGTTGAAAATCCAACAGTGGGGTCAAATTTTGTCCAATCAACTTTGAACCTTATGCTTCAGCGATAAAGTTGAAAATCTACTAAAGAACTTTGACAGATTGTAGTAGCTTGATGTGCTGGCGTCTGTACATACCATCTATATCTACTCGACTCAAATGTTTGGTACAGCTGTTTATGTTTTGCGATTACGATGTCGGTTCAAGGAGAAAGTTGCAGTTTGATGGTCTGTACCATATGTATCCATACTAATATTATAATGCGAAAGTGTGTCTGTCTGTTACCTCTTCACGCATAAACCGCTGAACCGATTTTGATGAAATTTGGTATAGAGATAGTTTGAGTCCCGGGAAAGGACATAGGATAGTCTTTATCCCGATATTCCCGCGGGATCGAAACTTATGCGGGTGAAACCGCGGGGCGCAGCTAGTTTTAAATACGGCCACACATTTCTGATACACGGTGTAGAAAACACAATAATATTATCCCTTCCCTTAGGCATTGAGTGATTTTTAAACCATCACCATAGTGCACAGTTTTAAACTATAAATTGAAAAAAATAGGCATTTTAGACAGATTTATTTTCGTTGGATCCCGCTTTTGAATCCCAGTTTAATATTTTTGGCGTTGGATCCCGCAAAACATTATTATGTTGGATCCCGAATTAAAAAAATGCAAGATAATTACGTTTTATTGTCGTTGAATCCCGAAAAGTATTTCCGTTGGATCCCGAATGCTTAAAAAAATCTGAATGCGGGTACTTTCAACAACAAAATTGTTTATAATAAAATGAGGGATTCACTAATGTTTCACCAAAACTCCATTGACAAATTTTTAGTTTACAACCAACGTTTCGTATACTATTTATTTCACAAACAACTCATTTTCTATATAATCTAGTCGTTTCTGTCGTAGGGGTCGCAGTTTTAACCTGACCTAACCTAACATTTTTTTTTAATAATTAATCTAATCTAGTGTTTGATAAAGGTAAATCACTTTTCATCTGAAATGTACACATGTTGTTATAACATGGGATTCAATGGAAATAGCAAACGGGATCCATCATTAATACCTAAAAAACGGGATTCAAAAGTGGGGTCCAACGAAAATAAACGTTTAGACACACACCTCAATGAATAAATTGAGTGTAATTTATTAACCAAATTAATTACTTAATTAGGTAATTTATTATTGAATTATTTCTCTTAAAAAGTATTATTTTTCCGAGAAAAAATAAAGCTACGTGGTCTCATTATACAGGATGCTGTTTATTACATTCCTAAGTCAGATAAAATTAAAATCACCTTTTCTTACGATTACTGTACAAGTTAGAATTAAAATCACCATAATAAAGATAAGATCCGCCATAAAGCGTAGACCGCCAGGAGGAAGAAAATGAACCTTGCTATCTGATGCAGATAGTATAATCTGGAACAAAAAATCTTGCTTAGAACTGTGTTTTTAAACTCATACTTTCGGGAGATCACGGGGTCAACAGCCTAGTGCTTGATCATCATAAAGGTATGATTCCGATCTCGGCAGCACGCAGCAGTGCTGCCGCAGCAGTGCTGCCGCGGCAGTGCGGTCGCAGCACTACTGGTCCTCATACATTTTCTACGGGTTTATACGTGATTACATTCCGAGCACGGCAGCAATGCTGCGCGACATTGCTGCGTCACATTGCTGCCGTGCTCGGAATGTAATCACGTATAAACCCGTAGAAAATGTATGAGGAGCAGTAGTGCTGCGACCGCACTGCCGTGGCAGCACTGCTGCGTGCTGCTGAGATCGGAATCATACCTTTAGATTTCGATACCCATCGCGTCAAATTCATTTAGGTATTGCGTTCCTAAGACGGATTACACACTACAACGCGTCACGCGACGGGGCGCGGGAAGCGGAGCCAAATTCCCCGCGCCGCGCGCCGTATCGCGTTTTTATTGACAAATTGTAAATGTAAAATATCCCGCGCGGGGGCGCGTTGTCTGCGCCCCGTCGCATGGCGCGTTGTAGTGTATGATCCGCCTTTTAATGTACAATCCGGGTTTGTTGTTAAGCAAATTAATACGCCATTTCATAGGCTGTCAAAGAATAAATGAAGGGATTTGAACAGTGGCGGATTTACACATTTGCCGCCAGTAGGCTATTCAAATTTTGCCGCCCCTACCGACCTCTACAGTAATATCTCATGTCTTTTGTATACTGCTTCGCCTTTTCTTCAAAATACTTAAAATGTTCTTGTTCATCAGCTACTACGAAAAACTTGCAAAGAGATTTGTAAAGATCGGCAACTATGATAAAATCTACGGTAGAAGCCTGAATTTGAGCATTCACTTTGTTTATTCTTTCCAAAAAAAACATGGTAGGTATATAAATATTAATCTTTTTAATTTCAGTAAGACATTTAAAAAATATATTAGTCCCTAAAATCTGCCGCCCTAGGCTCCAGCCTACTCAGCCTATTGGAAATCCGCCATTTGAATATACGGACAGTTTAAATTAGTAGTCACTTTGCTTATCAATTAATTTAAAAAATAAAATAAAAGACGTTATAATAAGTCTGTGTGAAGTTTCCATTTGACCTTGTATTTAAGAAATATATTATTTCCTTGTATATCTAACTACCTACTATCGAAGCCCTCCGAAACATGACAAAACTTTTTAATTCGATTGAAAAAAAATAATTAAAGTATACCTTTTCCACTTAATCCTGGCTGCTGGTAGCGTGTCATCGCTCTCCTTGAAGAGGAACCTCCTGATGCCACCCAGGTAGTCCTGGAAGTACTCCTCCCAGTTTATGTCGCTGATGCAGAAGGGATATATCTGAAATATATGGTAGAAGCTTAGATACAGGAAGTTGGGTGGTACAGACGCCAGCACATCAACCTACTACAATCTGTCAAATTTCTTTAATAGATTTTCAACTTTATCACTATAGCATAAGGTTCAAAGTTGATTGGGCAAATTTGACAGACAGTTTCGGGTAGGTTGATGTAGGTACTGGCGTCTGTACATTTGCAAAGACTTTTATTCAATTTGGTGTGTTGTCAAATTCATCTGATAAATGATTTTGGTGAGTCATTCTTCTAACAGAACGTAAAGGGTATTGAAGATTTTTATATAGAGCCTGGCATTTTGATTCCGCCATTTTGTTTTTTTTTTTTTCAAAATGGTGGCCACGCATGAAACCTACTTATATAAATCGAATGCAAACAGAAAACATAATAGAACCAGACCCCGTAAAGCGTCACATTTCCGAAATATTAACGGAAGAAGTTGATCACGTGACTTCAATTTTTTTTTTGAACTTGCGTACAGTCAACAGCAAAAGTAGATGATGAAAATCAGAAATTCAATATTAATGAACGGAGTTCGCGTCATATATGGTAGCTGTACTAGTAGTAAATGTTTGGTATAATTTACAATCACATACATTTGAATCACTTCGACGCCACACAGTTCTGACGCGAACTCCGTTCATTAGTAGGTACCTACCTATTGAATTTCTAATTTTCATCATCTACTTTTGCTGTTGACTGTACCTACATATTCTTCCTTAGATGTTTTTGTAATAATCACTCTGAATGTTTAAAGTAATCATTTTAGTAGGTAATGATATTAGGCTAAAAATTAATTACTGGTGTAGGCATTGTGCTGATCCAGAAAGTTTATCAGGCATACAGAAATTTTTGCCTTTATTTATAAACGTTGGTTGGAGTTAAGAGACGTGTAGATTATAAACGTCAAATAAACCGATCAAGCGCGATCACATTTAACTTAAGGCGGTACTCCGACCAAATCGCCTTGAGCATTCGCGACAGAGATAGAGAGTGACACGACTTCCTCGTACGAAAGGGATGCAGCGTACTGCATCCCTTTCGTACGAGGAAGTCGTGTCACTAACATAATTATTATGTAAACACTAACAATAAATAATACTAATTATTATGTAAACTAACATAATTATTAAAAAAAGAATAGCGATCTTTTTAAATAAATTAAAACATGGATTATTTAGCTTTTTAAATTATCTATCCATTGGTGAAATGCTCAAATTAATAGAACGCCAACATTAGCAAAAGATTAATGCAATCAATAATTTTAGTCACTTTTTTAAAAGTATTAGTAAAATATGAAAACAAATAAAACGTGCAATGTGATGATAGGATATCGAACATTTATAATGTGCTTTCAGATGTAGTTTATTTCTCATAATTATTGAGTTAATAGCCTCTGAATAACGAAGAAAAACGCGGTTTTTGATCGGGGTATCGCCTTAAAGCAATTTTTTAAATAAAACCCTTTGCACGTATGTATTATTCAGATATTTTTATATACTTTAGAAAATTCTCAGTCGTTGAAACTTAAACGCAAAACCAATCAGAGAAAATTAAGAAGGGGTCTATTCAGTCGAAAATACCCAGTCCTAAATCAAGGTCAAGGTCAACTTTTGCAGGTCATCATCATAATACCTGTTTATCGGCTTCGGACGTCTTCTCCCAAAGCTCACTCGTCCGACTGTTGCAGAATTTGATTTCCCTCGTGCAGAAGTATGACAGGACTGAGGAGAACTTGTGTATCTTCCGGTATACCTTTAGCATCCTAAAGGAAAGATAATGGTTAGTTAGACTTGTATGAATAAAAGACTAATAAAAATTTAGTCCTAATGTTTTTCGGCACTCCGACACTCGCGGAGAGAGATCAGGCGCAGGACTCACACACTCGCTGACGTCACGGCCAGACACAATTTTTTTTTCCAATTCAATTCAATTCATCTTTATTGTGGATCATAGGAAAGTGTACATAATAATTTTCGTGTTGAATATGAGGCTATGTCCACAGGCGGTTAATTTTACCTAGTCTTAACTTACCATTACAATAAAGTTGATATTTGTTTAATTTGAATCCTACCTATGTTTGAATAGGCTTTAGGCATACTTACTTTGGCTTTTTTCCTAAGCAGACGGCTAAGCCATCAACTAGCGCTGCTGGTATTAAATGCAAGAATAACATGTAGATTTGGTTGATGAGCGCCGACTTCGTCAGCCTTAGTGAAATGAACCTGGAATGGGGAAAAGAGGTGATTATTTTACAAAATTAAAATCAAAAGTATTTTATTCAAATTTGGCTGAGAATCAGCACTTTTCGAACGTCAAAATTACATAAGACAGCCCCCCAAAACGCCCCCCTTCACCACTTCCTAGTGTTTTTGCTGGGAAGAAGTAACGCAACAAACTCCCCAGCAGCACAGCTGTCTGTTTAGTAAGAAAATAATAGATTCTATACAATAGTAGCACGTTGATTTACATACAACAGTAATGAGTACTGCAAGTGAACAGTGTAGCGGTATCTACAACGCCACATGCGAACAACGCGTCATACTGACGTCACGCAAATCCTGCATCTCGCAAGCAGAGTTTACCGCGCAACTAGCATAGATACAAGATACAACGGCCCGACATGAATCATTGGGCAGTTGCCCACCAGACACAACACCCGTCTGGTCGGAGGATCCTCCGTTTTCTAAAGAGTATGAGTGAACTTTACACCCTGTTCCTCATACCTCTATAAACAGTACGTCGTAAGTCGTAGTAGTAGGTCGTAAGCACGAACCCAGGCAGGCTTTTTACTTTGTGTAATCTTCATCACCACTGCTCTCAAAAACGGTAAAGGAAAACATCGTGAGGAAACCGGCACGTCCTAGAGCCAAAAATACATGTGACATCTTCCAACCCGCACTGGGCCCGCCAGCCACGGCCCACTCCCTCCAGAGAGGAGACCAGTGTCCCAGCAGTAGGAATGTAATCTACCACGCGGGCCCAGCGCGGGTTGGTAGATGTCACATGTCTTCGAATTTTTGGTTCTAGAACATGCCGGTTTCCTCACGATGTTTTCCTTTACCGTTTTTGAGAGCAGTCGTGATGAAATAAATTACACAAAGTAAAGCGCCTGGCTGGGCTCGAACCCATGTCGTAACTCGGAGCCGCCGGCCGTTACCACTGGGCCACCACAGCTCACAAAAGTTAAGAGCAATGGTGGTACTGCGAATATATTAGCAACTAGCTGCTGCCCGAGACTTCGTTCGCGTGAAATTTCTTATTCCCTCGACCCATCTCGTCGTATTGCATCACTTGCCCGCGTCTCCTGCTCTATCACTTCGTTTCCCCATGGCGCTTTTGCTCGGCTCCTAAGGGTCATAGCGTGACGTTAAATAGCCTATAGCCTTCCTCAAGAATTGGGCTATCAAATGCAAGAAGAAAAAATTTTCAAATCCGACTGGTAGTTCCAGAGTTTACCCCCTACATACAAACTTACAAACAAATTTTACCTTTTTATAATATCAGTATAGAAGATAATATCCCACTCACCACACAGCCTCGGAGAAGGGGTAATAATGTATCCACTGCATGTTCTTGGACATGAAGTCGCCCCACGTTATCCTGTTCTCCACTGAACTGACGTAGTTGAAGATCGGAGGTTCTAGCGGTGGTGAACTGAAAATGAACGCATTTGATTAGTAAGTCGTTAAATTGGCTAAGCTTCATAAGTAAAAGAACCACTGAGGTAACATTGAACGTTAGGTGACATCACGAAAGTCGCTTTCAAAGCGTTTCATATACAGGGTGTCCCTGGGAGTATGGATCAAATCGAATAGGGGCGTGGGCAAGGTCATTTCCAAACATTTAGCAAAAAAAAAAAGAAGAGAATTCGAATAATTTTAAAGCAATCTTTAAAAAAAAAAACTATCAGGGCTATCAATTTATTTGTTTTAGATAGCCCTGATAGTATTTTTTTATGATTATTTTCTTTGAGCACTATGCGAAGTGATTGAAAAAAATAGGTATAAAAATGGGTCATAACTTTTGAACCGTAAAAATATTCACTGACATTCTCAGGGTCAAAAAGTTTGGAAATGACTTTGCCCACGCCCCTATTCGATTTGATCCATACTTCCAGGGACACCCTGTATTTCTACAATTACTTTTATCAGGATTGACGGAATCGTTTTGGCGGGTAAGGATTTGCACAGAAACGGAATGTTGTGAGGCAAATTAGCTGAATAAGCTGGTACAGTTCGACACAACTTAGATGTAGCATCGGCAAAATTCGTAAAACGTTCGTAATTCGTATTCGTAAATCTTTATTACTACTTTAGGAAAAATTTATCAATTTTTCCTAAAGTAGTAATAAAGATTTACGGAAAGGGTATACTTTCCAAATGGTCCCATGAAAATTTTATCGAAATCGGACAAGCGGTTTTTGAAAAATCAACAAAAATCTCAAAATTTATCTACATTGTCTACAATAGCGATCTTTTTGTTTACTTTTTTGTGGGGTAGGTACAACTAAAAAGTGAAAAATAAAAACTTTTTTACTAAAAACTTTTTTTTTTTTTTGTTAAAAACGTTTTTTACGTTAGCTAAATCAATTTGTCCGAATACTAAAGTACCTATACGTACCTTTCTTTGTAAGCATTGTGTACACTACGTGCGGCCACTATCAGGCAATTGACCACCAAATCCACTGGCACTACATCTGCTGACACCAGCTCGTCGCACTGCACCGTCCTTAGGATGCCGGTGGCTGGAAGAAGCACGATGTTTGGTGAGAAAAAGAAAAAAATAAATGACGATCATTCAAAAAGAATATCCAGCTGATGATTTTCTTGATGTTAGCAAAATAGCTGGTCATTGGCCAAAGGATTCCACAAAACGGAATCTCGAGTTCTTCATTGACTGCAGCCAGTAACGAATTGTATAATTTTTTATAGCTAAACATCATGGGCCCATAGTTGTGGACTGTGGGACGGTGACCTGTCCAATCGCTCGATATTTTTTGCTCCACTATGCCTGAAAGCAGCGTACCCTCAATAAATCAACTCAGTCTATCGCAGTCCACTGCTGGACATAACTTTCTCCCAAGCCGCGCCACAACACCCTGTCCTCCGCCTTCCGCATCCAGTCTGTCCCAGCCATCTTCTTTAAGTCGTCGGTCCATCTAGCTGAGGGCGTCCCACGCTAAGCTTGCCGATACGCAGTCTGCACTCGTCTACTCCACTGGCCATCGGTCCTTCGACATACATGGCCAGCCTACTGCCATTTCAGTTTGCTTACTCTGCATGCTATATACCCTACGTTTGTCAATTCCAATTTCTACAATGCCCTAAACAATCATCATCATCATCTGTCTAGCCTTTTCCCAACTATGTCGGGGTCGGCTTCCAGTCTAATCGGATGCAGCTGAATACCAGTATTTTACATGGAGCGACTGCCTATCTGACCTCCACAACCCAGTTACTGGGTAATACGATACCCCTTGGTAAGACTTGTTATCAGACTTTCGGGCTTATGACTACCCGTAACGACTGTCAAAGATCGATGAATGACAGCCAGGGCTTTCCGAGGCACGGAGGGGTCTCGATATGTAAAAATGGTCACCCATCTACAGACCAACCGCGGCAACCGTAGCTTAACCTGATCGATCGACCTGTGCGGCTGTTATTATTTAGCCGCGGGCCCCTCTTCTTCTTCTATAAAAAAATGTTAACTCAAAAAGAGTATATTTATTTATTCTTTTAGAAACTAACTATATACACTAGATACTAAAATAAATGACTAACTAACTTATAATACAAATATATAAAAATAAAAAACTTAGGCGTCGAAGTATTCATCCGCATCGCTGTCATCCGGAAACGTGCCCAGAAGACTGGCAGCATTGCCACGTTGAATGGCAATGCTAATTCTTTGGCCAAAGAACGACCCAGCCCTCTGGTCACGTGAAGTATCGATAAGCAAAAAGAGTTATGTTAGGAATTAAGAATGTATGAACAACTTACCACTTCCAACGGTGACTCCAGTGGGTCCATACATATTGTCTAGCCATCCCTTCAAAGGTTCCTTCGCTGTCGAAATTACTGCAAATAGATTGTTATTATATTACATGTGAGTTTGATACAGAGTCAGGCCCATTCCTAACGCCTCTTAAATCAGAATTGTCATGTTGTTAACCAAACTGTCTTACATGCTGTTTTTTCTGTATATTTCTGTCATTGGCAAAAGTCTGACTATTATTGGCTATGTCAATTAGGGTCAATCTCCACTGAAAGAGCAGCGGCGCGCGGCCGTAAGAGCAAGTGACTTTACTCTTTTTACCCGCGACGGTACGGAGACGGTATATGCGTTTTGTTAACAACAACGCGTCATACTGACGTCACGCAGATCCTGCATCGCGCAAGCAAAGTTTACCACGCAACTTGCATATACAGGGTGTCCCAAAACTCAACGTCAAGCCGAAACGGGGTGACAGGATTGATCATAACCATCACGAGAAAAATCTGAAAAAAAATCTATCCCATGCAGTTTAAAAATTATGGGCATTTTAAGAAAAACCTAGAAATTTGATCAAACTGTACCATTTTTCGGTTATTGTGGTTATTCTTTTTTATTTTTGTTCATTTGAACTTTGGAAACGTAATCCTAAATAACATTTCTAGAATCCCAATAAAAAATAATGACACAATTGCCTCAAGTTTCCGAGAATTGAGACTATTTGTTAAACTACGAATGAAAAATTTTCAAGATTCGTCGACTTTGACAGGCCCTCCTATAAAAAAAATGTACTAGAGTGCCTTGGCAAGTGGCATTAAAAGTTGGCGCATTTAATCAGAATTCTAAAATGGTACAATACTTGTTAGTTCCATACAATAGAAAAGAGTAAAAAAATTAAAACCTCAAGTAACCCGATTTTTGCTATCTCATTTTACTCAGTTAAAATGTTTTTAATTCACACAAGCTCTAGGTAGGTTCTTAATTTTAAGACAAAATGATGAGAGAGATGGATAATGGGTATGTTCGCCATGAGTGAGCGAGACAGATAGTGACGCCACTTTTACCAAAGTGAAAAAAAGTTAGTAAAATTAGTAAAATAATTAGGTTTGTTGGAATAAAAGTCTGATGATAGAGAAATAACGTTTTTTATTACAATAAATGTTCAAATTGTTTACCATCAGCCTCAATACAAGCCCTACATCTTCTTAAAAAAGATCTACTTATTAGTCGGGCATATCTTCGAGAGTTGATCGCCTCAGCTGCTTGAGAAATGCGTTCACGCAGGTCGGCTACGTTCTCAATGGGCTTTGAGTAAACTTTTTCTTTGAGAACTCCCCAATAGAAAAAATCCAGGGGATTTAAATCTGGTGAACGGGCGGGCCACGAGATAGTGCCCGAACGTCCAATCCACCTTCCCGGATATTCCTGGTCAAGGAAATCTCTTACTTGCACTGCGAAATGCGCTGGGCAGCCATCTTGTTGAAACCACATGTCGCGAAGATCTGCTAGTGGTACGTCCTCTAACAGGGTTGGTAAATCTTCTCTTAAAAAATGTAGGTAATTAGTTCCATTCAAGTTCTCAGGCAGTTCAATAGGCCCAATAATTTTACCGTTTAAAATTCCGGTCCACAGGTTTACTTTAAAACGATACTGGGATCTATCTTCTCGCATTAAATGTGGATTCTCCACATGCCACTCGTGATAATTGTGCAAGTTCATGTAACCATCTTTTTTCAATGTCGATTCATCTGACCAGAGAATTTTTTGGATGAATTGGGGATTCTCATTATGCCTCTGTAGCATTGTTCTACAAAAAGAAATCCTTTCCTGATAATCTCGAGGTAGAAGACTTTGAACTCGTTGTACGTGAAACGGATGCATTTCGGCTCTTTGTAAAATACGATGAGCAGTGCTTTTCGGTATTCCCGTTCTTTCTTCAATTCCACGTACGGAAATACTTCGGTCACGTGCGACCTCTTGCAATACTTCTTCCTGGAAAGGAAACACAGGTCTACCTCCAGCCTGTATTTGATTCGGGAAATGGCCGCCCTCTGTGAGTGAACGGTGCACATTAACAAACACGCGGTGATCCGGGTAGCGCTCTAAATTTGGATATCTTTCACGATAAAGTCTAGCGGCAGCACTTGCGTTGCATCTGCATTCCCCATAAATGAGGTGCATGTTCGCATATTCTTGTGAAGTGTAGCGCGTAGGCATGGTAGATAAAAAGGATGCCAACACAAAAGTCCAGAGAGAAGCCAAAGTTGCCGGTATGTTATCAACAAGTCCAATTCACAAAGATTCAAGTCCAAAAAGAGAAGCCAAAGTTGTCAGTACTAAATCAACACAAGCGAATACGAACGTGCGCAGTAGACGAATGAGCGAAACGTACTAACTGGTTGGTGTCGGACTGGTAGCGTAGCCATTTGCTTGGATGAAACTAGTGCGAATGAAACAGATAGATGCCATAGCATCTATCTGTTTCATTCGCACTCGTTTAAACGACGCATCTCCGTCTCAATGCGTGGCGTCACTATCTGTCTCGCTCACTCATGGCAAACATACCCATTATCCATCTCTCTCATCATTTTGCCTTAAAATTAAGAACCTACCTAGAGCTTGTGCGAATTAAAAACATTTTAACTGAGTAAAATCTGATAGCAAAAATCGGGTTACTTGAGGTTTTAATTTTTTTACTCTTTTCTATTGTATGGAACTAACAAGTATTGTACCATTTTAGAATTCTGATTAAATGCGCCAACTTTTAATGCTACTTGCCAAGGCACTCTAGTACATTTTTTTTATAGGAGGGCCTGTCAAAGTCGACGAATCTTGAAAATTTTAAATTCGTAGTTTAACAAATAGTCTCAATTCTCGGGAACTTAAGGCAATTGTGTCATTATTTTTTATTGGGATTCTAGAAATGTTATTTAGGATTACGTTTCTAAAGTTCAAATGAACAAAAATAAAAAATAATAACCACAATAACCGAAAAATGGTACAGTTTGATCAAATTTCTAGGTTTTTCTTAAAATGCCCATAATTTTCAAACTGCATGGGATAGATTTTTTTTCAGATTTTTCTCGTGATGGTTATGATCAATCCTGTCACCCCGTTTCGGCTTGACGTTGAGTTTTGGGACACCCTGTATACAACAGCCCGACATGAATCATTGGACAGTTGCCCGCCAGACACAACACCCGTCTGGTCGGAGGATCCTCCCTTTTCTATGGAGGTTGAGTGAACTTTACACCCTGTTCCTCATACCTCTATACATTTAACCGTCGTGGGTTTTTTCAAAATTTTTAATTTTGCTTTTTTGCCTAGTCGCTAGAAGGCTCGTGCAGCCTCGCGGCGCCGCGCTGCCCCCCTTTGCCTTTAAATTGACTATGGATAATGGCCGCTGCCGGCCGCTGCTCTTTCAGTGGGGATTGACCCTTAACGTGCTTTTGAATGGGACTGGCCATTAATGAAAGAAAGAAAGAAAGAAAGAAAAAGTATTTATTGCGATTCGTACAGGAAGATCACAAACTAAACTAAACACAGTAAAAAATTAAAACCAAGTTATATAAAAAAACAAAAAGTAACAAAAAGAAAAATGAGACAGAAACTCCTATACGATGCCAAAAGGCTCCTATCTCAGCATGATGCTGCGACATTTAAAAAAATAAATGTCGTAGCGCTGGTATTCTGATAGGGCCCGCCGCTGTGATGTCACGGGCAGTTACATAATCATACATAATCAGCCTATAACGTTCCCACTGCTGGGACACAGGCCTCCTCTCTGTGAGAGGGAGTGGGCCGTAATCCACCACGCGGGCCCAGTGCGGGTTGGTGGATGTCACATGTCTTCGAATTTTTGGTTCTAGGACATGCCGGTTTCCTCACGATGTTTTCCTTCACCGTTTTGAAAGCAGTGGTGATGAAATAATTTACACAAAGTAATGCGCCTGTCGGGGTTCGAACCTACGACCTACAACTTGTAAGTCGCGGCTAATACCACTGGGCCACCACTGCTCACGGGCAGTTAACAGAAATAAATAAATTAATAAGACCTACTTTTAAAAGTCAGGCTTATTAAAGCTAAGCTTTTCAATGGTTCTTCGAATATCTACGCCTCCTCGCCGATTTTACAATTTGTGCATACATTGACTTACCTTCAGGAGGGAGGAGTGATTGTATGAAGAAGTGAATGTTGATGAACTTTTTGCGCCGACCACAAGTAACATAGAACGATCATAAGAGGATTGACTTACCTATAGCCGGCCTGAATATACCTATAGGCATGCCTCCCGCACTGACACGCAGTTCCTTCTCCGCTAAAGCTTTTGTGAATGTGTACGTGTTTGGCCACGGTCCTAGTATCCTGAAAATGTGCAAAAAAACTTTTTTAATAAATCTCGGAGGCAAGCTATTTTTGCAAAGACTTCAGGCAACGTGGGGAGGTACTGAAGTCGAGTTCACTGTTCATTCCTCGATTAACGGCCATGCCTTTTCACAACTATGTTGGGGTCGGCTTCCAGTCAAACTGGATGCAGCTGAATACCAGAACTTTACATGGAGGGACTGCCTATATGGCTGACCGCTTAACTGAGACATTGCCTGAGGTAGCTGCACGGTGGGGGAGGGATGATAATTGTCACAAGTTGATGAATTACTGAGCTCTCGCTTCACGTCACCACACCCCTCCACCGCGCTGCTACCTCACGCAACGTCTCAGTTAAGCGGTTGGCCTATAGTTCGCTACGTCCTCAGAATAGGTGGAACAGTGGCGTGCATTGGTTTTCAGAATATTTAGGCTCTAGGCCGGGTCTAGTCTAGGCAGACGCGGTCACTAATCAGAAAAATAAACGTGTGGTCGGGGGACCCCCGGCAGGAACTAAGTTCAAAATGAAAATAATTCAGTGAGTTTCTTAATTGTGGGGCACACACACTAAAATGTAATTGACAGGCTTATGTTGATATATCGAGGTAGGCACTGCTTATACAGGGTGTTACGGAAAGGGTATATCAATACAAACGGGTTGAAGAGTGTATCTGGTCTAGAATCTCTGTACAAAATTTCAGCTCAAAAGCATTAACTTTGAAAATGCTTATTTTTTTTTTATTTCGACTACACGGCGCTGCACTGGCGCGCGGCGGCGTGATGTGCGTGTACTAGGCACACAGACACACTACAGATAATGGATAATGACCCTCGTAGTGCAGTGACACGTTTGTTATGATTTCAATTTAAGAAACTATCAAAATAAAAAAATATTAAGCATTTTCAAAGTTACTGCTTTTGAGCTGAAATTTTGTACAGAGATTCTAGACCAGATACACTCTTCAACCCGTTTGTATTGATATACCCTTTCTGTAACACCCTGTATGCCTATGTGTATGCAATGCACGCCACTGAGGTGGAATGACTGTCCTCGACGGGATTGCTCAGTGGCATGGCATGGGTGGTAATAATACAATTATCCTAGGATAACGTGAGCGAGCAACGGCTTATTAGAAAAAAAAATACTCACTTCGGTAACATTTCATTGATCTGGTTATCCGAGAGCTTGTCAATCATCTGGTGTAGCTGTTCACAGTCGGCATCACATGGGTAGAACCTCTCCTCGATTTCAGAGAGATGAGAGTTCGAGTATGCCGTCGATATGTGCATTAGTACCTGGAGATAAGGTTTAGTTTTAATTAAATACATCGGAAACTTACAATACTTAAGTGTAGCAGGTAATAAGATTTTTGACGTAACAACGTCTTATAAATCGATGAACGCCGGCTGCACGCCGTAAAAGCATGACTCATTGTCACGTTCCGCCTGAGCCGAGCGTGCAAGCGAGAGCACGGAACAAGCGATAGAGAGGCACGAACGGCCTAAGCGTTCGGCTTGTGACGCATCTATCTGATGTTTTCTTATGACGTTATCACGTAAAATTATCGTCCGTGAACCGACTTTACAGACAAATATTTTTTTCTGGACTGTCTCGGCCCGCTGATCTTGTGTCTAGGTATGATTCTCGGGTTGGGCGAAGTGCGAACCTGGAGACAAATGGCAACAGGCTTGCTCCTTGCAATATTCACATAATCAGCCTATAATGTTCCCACTGCTGGGACACAGGCGTTCTCTCTTCGAGAAGGAGTGGGCTGTAATCCACTACGCGAGCCCAGTGCGGGTTGGTAAATGCCACATGTCTTTAAATTTTATAGTTCTAGGAAATGCCGGTTTCCTTACGATTTTTTCCTTCACCGTTTTACGCAAAGTAAATCGCCTGTCTGGGTTTGAACCTACGACCTTCAACTCGAAAGTCGTGGCCCTTAATAGAAGATTCAAATTCCAATATTAATTTCTGATTAATTTCTTTGCGGCTTGGATGAAAGTCAAATATTTTTCTGGGTTTTGGCTCTTTTCTGGGAGTTATTCCGATCTCATCCCCTGAACCCCCCTTCCACCCCCCCCCCCTCCTCGATCCCCTGCCTTTCTTCTTCTGTTTTAATCTCTGTCTTATCCACTATAGGTTACCACTCACTAGGTATAAAGTTTCAGTAGTACTAATAGGAAATATGTGGCAGGATTCTTTGCTATAAAGAATAGATGGACTTACGTCTAATTTCTTCATGTCCCTAGCCAGCCTGATCAGATGGAGGGGCGCTCTGACGTTGGTGGCCAGGGCCGCTCGGAGGTGCTCATCGAACTTGACTGTCGCAGCCGAGTGGAAGATTATGTTCACCTGCAATTTGAAGGAGGGATAAAGTTAAAACATTGATAATAATCTTGAAGATAAACTGGAAAAAAAATTGTCCCAACTTATCCCAACTGTGTTGGGGTCGGCTTCCAGTCTAACCGGCGCAGCTGAATACCAGTATTTTAAATAAAGCGACTGCTTATCTGACCTTCACAACCCAGTTACTGGGTAATACGATACCCCTTGGTAATACTGGTTGTCAGACTTTCGAGCGTCTAACAACCCGTAACGACTGCTAAAGATCCACGATTGACAGCCGGGACCAACGGCTTAACGAGTTTTCCGAGGCACAAAGGGGTCTCGATCATGTAAAGATGGTCACCCAGCCACGGACCAACCGCGGCAAGCGTAGCTGGTCCCGGCTGTCATTCGTGGATCTTTGACAGTTGGTATGGGTAGTCAGAAGCCCGAAAGTCTGACGACCAGTTTCACCAAGGGGTATCGTATTACCCAGTAACTGGGTTTTGGAGGTCAGATAGGCAAATCGCTCCATGTAAAATACTGGTATTCAGCTGCATCCGGTTAGGCTGGAAGCCGACCCCAACATAGTTGGGAAAAGGCTAGGCAGATGATGATGAGTTGAACTAAAGTATGTAAACTTTGCGTTACCTTTTCAGTAAGCATCTGTCTATCAGTCAGGGTGAGTCCAAGCCCAGCGGCCTCACAGTCTGACGGCACCACCACTACCTTATGCCGGAACTTTGGCACCTCTTCCTTTAGCCGGTTGAACACCTGGAAAGAATACAAAGACATTATTAGTATGTGTATGTGTAATACTACAGGACAACGGTTTTGTCACAGAGAATGTACAGACGCCAGCACATCAACCTACTACAATCTGTCAAATTTCTTTAATAGATTTTCAACTTTATCACTAAAGCATAAGGTTCAAAGTTGATTGGGAAAATGTGACAGTTTCGGGTAGGTTGATGTGCTGGCGTCTGTACCATTGATCGGATGGGTACATTACATGCCGAAGATGCCTCACTGCGGCACCTCGCGATCGCAGACCTCAATGTCACCTCCATGTAAAACAATAGTAGTTTGTACAACTAATGCATAAAAGAAGCTATTTTATCCTGAGACTTTTGTATCCATCCGAGCCGCAGGCGAGGGTGGATAGTTAAGTTGAGGGGTAAAATGGCTCGTTTATGCCTGAGTTATACACTCTGCTTTTCACTTCGATTGTGAGAAAATGAAACAGGCATAAAGTATAATCAAAAATGTTGCAGAGCATAGCTAACTCCCGCCACGAAACTTTTTTTTTAATTTTTTTTAATTTTCAACATTTGCCATTCGACTTGGGTACTTCATACTGCCAAGTCATAAAAGCGTTTCGTTGTTTTTAAATAATAAATGACAACTATTTTATCTGATTTTATTAAATTAACGATAGAAAACACGGAAGTGGTATAAATTAAAGAAATTGAAATAAATCACGACTTTAATCTGCGAAGTTTTATTGCGCGTGTGGCTGTTGGGCCTGATTATCTTAGTCTTACAAAAAAAAAATTACTTTATGCGCAATTTACTGATGTAGATACCGCTAGACTAGTCTATTTTAGTTACTTCCATAGTATCATGTCTTACGGTATTTTGCTTTGGGGACGGGCTGCAGACATCGATTCTATTTTTATTCTGCAGAAAAGAGCCATCAGAGCCATATATAATCTCCGCAGGCGCGATTCTCTAAGGGAACGGTTTAAGGAAATTAACATCATGACGGTACCTTTTCAATATATCTACGAAAACATCATGTATGTAAGGAAAAATTTACATCTTTTTAGTAAAAGAGGTGAGAGACATAATTATAGTACTAGAAATAGGGACCTATTAGTTCAACCAGGTTTCAGACTAGCTAAAGTAGACTCATCTTTTATGGGGTACTGTTTAAAATGTTATAACAAAATACCTCCCCACATTCTTCAACTGAATGAGACAAAATTCAAGTCTTGTATTAAACGCACACTATGCAGGCAGGCATATTATAAGTTAGGGGATTACATCGCTGATAAAAATGCCTGGCTCAATGCTGGTCCTGTTCCACAACCACAACTAATTGATTAACACTTGAAAATACTGTTGGAGCTGCTAAAGATTGTAAGTCTATCTTTGCATTGTATAAATTCAATCTCCTAGTATTGTATAATTGCATAGCACATGTGTGAGCACTATGTACATACTATAAAGCTACCATTTACTGGGTACGTCTTTCATTGACTTGAATGTGCCCTGGCGGCTGAGAGTATGTCATGCTCACTCAAATGTCTCGCTGATGGTGGCGCATGTGTTGGATCATTTAGCTCCCTTCAAAATGGTTGAGCTGAATGGTGCTAATACATGCGTCATGTTCGTGAACGGGCGCCGTCAGTAGGGACTGGTCATCTCTTTGCTGCCATGGCTTATTTTATTTTATTTAATATTTGAATTGTTGTTTTTTCTTATCTTTTCATTATGGACGCTTTTAACGTTCTGCATCGTTCTCACATGTACAATTTTTAACATGAATGATGTACCTAACCAAGAATTTGTAACTATATTATTTTGATTTAAAAGAGTGTCCATGGAGTTTCTTGCCCGTTCTTCTCCATAGGTACCTACGCTTTGGAATGGGCAACTAGCTTCATCTTTCTGACTGACCGACCCTTTGACAATTCAAAAGTGCCTGTAATTGGTTTAATTGAAATAAATGCTTTGAGTTTGAGTTTAGAACATAAAAAGCGATTTTACGGCGCCTAAGCACAACATAAAGACGAACTTTGAAGAGCATGAGAAGTGAAAAATATCTATGCTTTGCAACATTTTTGATTAATTGTGTACTGTATAAGTACTTTATGACTATTTCATTTTCTCGCAATCGAAGTGAAAAGCCGAGTGTATAACTCAGGCATAAACGAGCCATTTTACCCCTCGACTTAACTAATCACCCTTGTCTGCGGCTCGGGTGGATATAAACGTCTCGGGGTAAAATAGCTTCTTTTATGCATTAGTTGTAAGTACAATCTACTATTGTTTTCATGTAGGCGAGGTAAACTACCAAGCAGCCCGCGATGAATCCCAGAGAGGTATCCTTCGGCATGTGCGCGCGTGTCTATTAGCTTGCATTTGTTTTACATGAAGCTGACATCGACGTAGCGTGCAAAACTGCGATTGCGAAGTATTGCAGTGAGGCATCTTCGACATAACTACAATGATCCTTACACGTTCTCACTGCTTGTTGGAAACTTAGGACCGTTTCTGCGTTTAGCGCTGAATGTATTTAACTAGTGATTTGTGGTGCAAGCAGCTTTAGTACATACCCAAAGAGAGTTCAGAAGTGGGGATACTAATTAAACGTACGTCCTGCAAGCAGCCAGGAGGCTAGTCAACCCCGCTACTGGCTTGCTAGCCGGATATTTTACCTGCTCCAGCGCCGACATTTAGCGATAAACAGCACGAGCAGCGGCTATGTAGTTTGAATAGTTTTGTCACGAGCTTACGCGGTGTCCTGCGTAAGCGACGAATACGACGCGACGCGACGCGACGTAATGCGACGCGATGCTACACGCGACAAATGTCCTACGTGATTTTGGTAATTACTTCTCGAATTATGGAGAAGTACAGTACAATTTTAACAGGGAACCGTCAATGGGGACAACGGGAATACATTTTAATTATTTTTATTGAGTTCCGAATGGGGACAACGGAAACAGACGGAAAGTTCGTGGTGGTCGCGTCTGGTCGCTTTTAAAACAAGTACGCGTTAGGTCGCGTCTCGCCGCAGACTGTCACATAGGCCGCAAGCAGGGTATATTGTTGAGTTGATCGCGTTCGTCGCGTTCGCAGCGTCGCGTAGCGTCGTATTCGTCGCTCACGTTGGACACCGCCTTAGCGAGCGCGCAAGAGCGACGAGTAGAATGACTCTTCCTTAGTACACAAATACTAAGCAAGAGTCTTTGAGCGAGTGTCGCTGAGCTACTAAGCCCCATTTTCTTTGATAGCTCTTGTCGCTACGAGAAACTAGTGAAGAGAGAGTTCTCGCCGGGAGTATGAACAGTCATCTCTTCTACTAACACGGGACTATGGACTTAATATTAGTTAATATAATAAGTCCATGCACGGGGCCCACATCTATTGTACTGTAGCGGTATCAACAACTCCACATGCGAACAACGCGTCATACTGACGTCACGCAAATCCTGCATCTCGCAAGCAGAGTTTACCGCGCAACTAGCATAGATGCAACGGCTCGACATGAATCATTGGGCAGTTGCCCGCCAGACACAACACCCGTCTGGTCGGAGGATCGTCCCTTTTCTATGGAGGTTGAGTGAACTTTACACCCTGTTCATCATACCTCTATAGTACCTACGTTTCTTGAGCGAGAAAATAGCCGACACATGTCTGAAGATGAGAAGAACATCACTTCGAAATTCGGTATAGTCGACAAATGTCAGATTCTAGAAATGTCAGACGAGTTTAAAATGCCAAATTCTATGAATGCCAGATTCTCGAACGGTTTCTCGTTGTAAATCCGCGATGATTTACTTTAAAAACAAATGAGTTAGTTTTCGAATTGTGTGCGCTCACTTGAGTGAGGTGAGCAGGACTTTTCAGAATAACAGCAGCATTTTGATATGGTTGGTTAAAGACGGGTGATCAGTGGCGAAGACAAGACAATGTTTGTCAAAATATTTAAGTCCTGTCTCATTGATGGTTGGTGCAAATATTGGTAGCGCCGATTCCTTTACAAATATCCCTTGACCGAGATATGTGTTTGTTTGTAACTTAAGGCGCTGAAGGCTACAATTATAACCATTTGCGTACCTTAAAGTACCTGCTGTGAGTTGCCTATTATACATTCATGGGCCAAATAATTATATCCTTATTTCAGATTTTTAACCGACTTCAAAAAAGCAGGTCCTGTATTCGACCCGTATGTATGTATGTTTGTATGTCCGCGATTTTCTCAAAAACTAATAAACCAATTTTGATCATTCTTTAACTAAAGTGATCTACATACTTTCAGGAAGGTTTTAGTACCTATATAATACATTAGGTCATTATTCTTATGTACGAAGTTATATGCACATCATCTCCGGCATTTCTATGCGAATTTTGATGATTCTTATAATCGGTGTCTTCAATTTTTCAATGCACTACTGTTAATTGAATTTTTGTGGGGTAGGTATAACTAAAAAGTGAAAAATAAAAACTTTTTTATTTAGAGGTTAGGTATCCAACTTAGATTTCCTCATGATGTTTTCAGTGATATTTTGCCGCAATAGAAATGTGTTTATTGTCTAGGTAATACCTACATTCAGCAGATTCACAGCTGGTAGGCTTAAAATATTACTTACAACTAGATTACATTAGTATTAATACTGGATATTATAAGCTCCAAACTAGACAGTCTTTCTGTTAGTCTGTATCTTGGGGCTCAGGATTTGATTTCTAGACTCCCTACTCTCTAGTCCCTAACTCCCTACTAGAGAGGTGATTACAGTGTGGAATTGTGTGTGATATTCATTTAACCGGTCAAGCGGCGCGGTTCGCCGATCGGCGATGAAACAATAGAAAATCAATTGTGTCTCATTAGCGGAGCTTGACAGATTAATGAACTTGATATACACGATCCCATTAAAATAGATGGACTTTTAACACAGCGCTCAGTAGGTACGTCTAACCAAAGATATCCAAGCAAAAAAAAAACACTGATTAAAGTGACTTTATTTTGACCTAAAATAATAAATTGCCGGCACATTATATGAGTAAGCAAAAAATTATTTTTAACCGACTTCAAAAAAGGGAGGAGGTTTTTTTTTTTGTATGTTTGTTACGCGATTACTCCGTCAATTGTGGACCGATTTTCAAAATTATTTTTTTGTTCGAAAGGAGATACTTCTGAAGTGGTCCCATAGTCATCAAGTCAGGATCTGATGATTGGATCCTGGAGAAATCGAAGGAACTCTTCAAATATTAAAGGCACACCTATAGCGATTTGGGTATTTTTTATAGTAACTCGTGCATTTGCTCTTGGAAAGCACCATTTGGTGAAGTGGAACTGATGATGAAGACCACAGATGGACACCGGAACTACTCAATAATATCTAAGTATTTCACAGGTTGTTCTTCGATTACTTTAATATGGTTGCTAAGCAATTTATGCTCGCCACGATGTGAATGGTAATATGGAGCTGATGGTGGACCAGGAGAACTTCTCAACAATTAACTTCCCTGCATCGGGAAAAGCAATATTATGTAAAAGACACTGGCTATTGTAACTTAGATAAATTATAAGCAGACCCACTAAAAATCGTGAAATAAAAACTTTTTAACAAAAATACAACCGACTTCTAAAAGAAACACTACAAAGTGAAAAATAACTTTAATTTCGGAAGTCGGTGGCAAAAAACGTAAATACAAAACCAAAGACACCGACTTCCGAAATTAAAGTTATTTTTCACTTTGTAGTGTTTCTTTTGGAAGTCGGTTGTATTTTTGTTAAAAAGTTTTTATTCTTGTAAGTATCTAATGCGTTTTTCTTAGATTAGGATATATTTTGTTACCATCGTCCTTAATTTGGTGCTCTGAATGATTTCTAAAAGTTTGTTCATCTATTTTAATGGGACCTTATTTATAATCAGCCTATAATGTTCCCACTGCTGAGACACAGGCTTATAATCCACCACGCGGGCCCAATGAGAGCAGTGGTGATAAAATGATTTACACAAGTAAAGCGCCTTGTTGGGTTCGAACCCACGACCTACAACTCGGAAGTCAGGGCCGCTGCCACTGGGCCACCACTGCTCTTGTTAATCTTAAAAAAAGTTTAATTTAATACTCAAAGGCTGCATTCTTGCAAGTGGTCGAACCCGCAGCCTTTTGCTTGATGCTACTCTTAATTATAGACCCACGCGACATACCCAACATTGCACATCTTTTTATTTAAAATAAATAAATAATCCGGAAGCAACCTTCAAAATAAAATACTCAATAATATAAAATATATTGAGGACCCATAATTTCTCCAAAAAAAGAATTTAATTACGACTTCCGTTCTCCTGAAGGTGAACTTTGTCATAACTTTTGACAATCATTATCTCTGGTTTGCCTAAAAAGGAGCTTGTACGAGTATTCCTCGCCTTGGTTCGTCTGCCCGTGACATGGCAAGGTCTTGGATGTAACCGTCATGGCTGTTATTTTTATAGGTTAAACTTGACCTTTGCAAAACGTTTTCTTTAAATAAAAATAAGTACCTACAGTACAGACAGTAGGGTTAATACGAGACTATAAGGCCAATTCTCGTAATTTAAAACGTTCAAAATCTAGTCGCAGTTTCATCTCGGCGACAAACAAAGTCAAAAACTTGTCAAAATGTAGGAAAATTAGAGGTATTTTCGACAGGATCAGACTGTGAACATTCTTAATTGCCTCTCTGGTAATAGTCACAGTAGCATTTGTTTCGAGAGGACGTATGCAACAAAATGTCTTACCCTTAGTCCTAACCAAATCGTTTGTATGAATTTTGACGTATAAACGCGACTTAATTTATTTCAGGCGACGCAGGCCTATAGGCCCAACCTTAACCTAAAAATACATATTTTTATCTTTATACATAAAATTCAAAGTCCTGACTGACTGACTGATATATCAACGCACAGCCTAAACCGCTGGTCCTAGAGACGTGAAAGGAGGGTGTGTTCTTTGTGAAGAATAGGTATCCACTAAGAAAGGGTTTTTCGAAATTCCACCCCTAAGAGGGTGATTGGGGGAGGGTGAAATTTCACGCGGACGAAGTCGCGGGCTGAAGCTAGTTATAAATAAAATAGAACTTCACTTCACTAGCTTGTTCTTGTGTTGTTGAATGAGCGCGTGACTGAATACTACGTCATATTGATACAGGGTGTCCCTGGAAGTATGGATCAAATCGAATAGGGGCGTGGGCAAGGTCATTTCCAAACTTTTTAACCCTGAGAACGGCGGTGAATTTTTTTACGGTTCAAAACTTATGACCAATTTTTGTTTTTTTTTTCGATCACTTCGCATAGTGCTCAAAGAAAAAATCATAAAAAAATACTATCAGGGCTATCTACTATCTAATAAATTGATAGCCCTAGTTTTTTTTAAAGATTTTTGTCGTGTAATGTATTAAAAGGCATAAATTAAGTAAATTTCAAAAAGTATCTACCGTGCATTCGCGATTTATCTGCCAAAAATGTAAACAAATATGAATTAATGGAAAAATAACATTAATTCCTACACAATGAAGTTCAGTTTACGCTACAACTTTAAACATTTTTACAATTTTGTCAATAGTGCTAGTCACTCTGAAATCAACTTAATCATCATTGAAATAAAGTTGATATTTGTTTAACTTGAAATAGGGTAGGGGTGTGCAACACTGCAATTTTACTTTTATATCATTTATTTATCATAAATTCATCAAAGCATTCATAAATAATAATAGTCTGAAAAAAAGGGAAGGTGCTATTGGTCATGTATTGCCCCGTCTCTCTCCCGCACTGGCATCATGAGGGCATTACAACGCCATAATACGGCACCAGAGCACCATCAGCTTTTAAGAAACCAGAAATTATTAAAGGTTTAATTTTAATGTTTCCTCATCAAGATTTCAAACTCCATTATACAGGAAGATTTTTTTATCACCATCCAAATTTTTCCAGGGTGTTCTACCCATGAATATGAACAACTTTCATCATGGGACCAACTCTAAAAACACGAAAAAAAAATCAGCTGTTTAATACAAAAGTTCAATACCTACTTGACCAAAATGTATGAAACAGCAGATTTTTTTTTTCGTGATTTCAGAGTTGGTCCCATAGTGAAAGTTGTTCATATTCATCGGTAGAACAGCCTGTAAAAATTTGTATGGTGCTAAAAAAATCTTTCTGTATACCTACCTACTTCATATTTACAAGATTTCCAAAGGACATTATACTTACAGGGTCATCAAAGATTTCCTCAATCCTGGTATAGATGTCCTTCCCCCTCTTCTGCCGCACCAGAAGGTACAGGTTCTCCACGCCTGGACAGCATCGGAGAAGCTTCTCGACTAGGATCTTGCCGAGGAAACCTGGGAAGGTTAATTGTGTAAGTAATTTTGGCAAACTATTGGTAAAGCGGATATACAGGGTGAATTTTTGAAGTGGGCGTGGATGGCCAAATGCGTATGAGGAATAGCGAAAATTATTAGGACTTATTAGGGACACTATCGAATGGTGTAATAATACAGTGTGTGTTTTTTTTTCGAAATCAACAGGTTCGATTCCTGGCTAGAAATATTGATATTTCAAAAATCCAATGATGCAGTTTTAGTTATCATCAAAATCGAGCTCGCGACTCCTTTGAGTACTTTTTGCTATTCCTCATAGTTTAGAATTTGGCCATCCACGCCCACTTGGAAAATTCACCCTGTATACGCTTGGAGTTTGTCATATACGCTTCGCTACTTCAGCTGCACCCGCCGGGTAATTACGTAAGCCCCTTCGTACACAAGGCTACTCAAATCTTAGATACTCAACGATTTTAGTCTTCAAGCGACTGCCGCTATACAAATCCATTTAAGTTGAATATGTCGGCGACGCGACTCGTGTACGAACTTCAATGGATTTGTAGGTATAGCGGCAGTCGCTTGAAGACTAAAATCGTTGAGTATCTAAGATTTGAGTAGCCTTGCGTACGAAGGGACTAACACACACTGAAAAAAATGCACTCCAATCAAGTGACTTTTTAGCTTGATTGACGTTACATTGTTTAGATTAATCAAAATCTTAGTTAAGTTGATCATCACGACATGATTGCAGCAATACTAGTTCAAATGATTGAACGCTCAAACAAGTTTCTTCATTGTAGAAGAGTTAAAACAATAAAGTAAGTTAGTTGTGCCAATCAAGCATTTTGATTACTTCAATAAAGATCATTGAAACTTTATTATGTTGATTTGACTTGATAGCATCTATCATTGTTATTAATTGTATTAATTATACAACTTGAATGTATCTTGCGCTAAATAAGTTCCTTGGTTGTGTTTATCAAATACATCATACAAACACTGGTACACTGATCAAATATAAGTAGTAGCTGTGATCATTGTGCTTGATAGGGTCAGATTCAAACAAGTTACTTAGTCAATCTAAACAAAATCTTGATTGTGGCAACTACTTTTTTTTTTCAGTGCACCATCAGTAGCGATGGGTTTAATTTTGACAGTTTTTTTTTTAATTTGAAATGGGCTTGCTCTTGACTCTAGCCTAGGTCAAAGGTGACAGAGACAAAGTCGACGATGGAGCGAGCTTACCCAGAAGAAGCCTGTTCACTCTCACTTTAAAGAGATTCGGGTTGTATGCGCTCGGAAAAACAGACGCAGGTAGAAGAAGAAGTTCAACAACATTCATTGCGTTATTTACTTTGTTAAGCAGACAAATTTTTCGAACCTATGCATAGCCCGACAAATACATCGGAAACCGTCAGAGCGTCAATCTGTTTGCGCAACTGCCAGCCAAAACTGTAGCCAGAGCCGAACAGTGGCGTGCATTGGTTTCCAGAATAGGTAGGCACTAGGCCGGGTCTAGTCTAGACAAACGCGGTCACTAATCAGAAAAAAAGTGAGGTCAAAAGTGTGGTTACTTGAGTAGGCATGCCTACTTAAGGGTGATATATTGCGAAGGTCGAACGTCATGGTATTACGCGTGAGACGTGCGTATTTTTAATTTTTTGTCGTATTAACTTGAACGAGTAAATACCAATGACAATGTGCGAGTAGTATGGGAGCCTAGTAGGCCGTCCGGCGACTGCCTACTGCCGCGCGTGTTTGTATGTAGATTTTGTTTTTTGTTAGATATGATAATTTGATGAGTTTCTTAATTGTGGGGCACACTCACTAAAATGTAATTGACAGGCTTATGTTGATATATCGAGGTAGGCACTGCTTATATGCCTATATGCAATGCACGCCACTGGAGCCGAATCCCCAGTGTGTCGTACTCTAAAGGTGCTGAATGCCCTTCTGGCTGCCAACCCTGAATGTGATGTGTTTGCGTATGAATGGATTAAAATTATGCGTAGGTAATGTCTGGATTTCTGTAAGATAAACTATGCAAGGGAGTCCACTGTTCCATGTTAGTTTTAAATTATATTATTGTCAACGTTATTATTGTCTCTGTGTTAATTAATGTTATTGGTGTTGTACCGTTTTAATTAACTAATAAAAATAGCAATGAATTAACAATATCCTTGAAAATTATTTAGATTGAGATTTACAATGTGATGTTGCCGGTTAGACTGGAAGCCAACCCTAACATAGATTGAGAAAAGGCTAGGCAGATGATGAGATGTTGCATTAGGTAACTTTGCCTATGGATGTCGTTAAAAAGGTTCTCAAATTCTCTAAATATTACTAGACTAAACATCTAGCTTTTTTTTTGACTTGGCTTTATATCAGTACAATATACTTTTTTACCGACCTAATAAAAAAGGAGGAGGTTCTCAATTTGTTATTATTTTAGACAACCAATCAAAAACAACTAACATGCAATTTGTCAGCATAATTTTTAAAATATATTTATTAATAATTTCATTATCTACTTGTTTAAGTATACTTCAAAGTCGCACTAATATACATACTTATACTACTAATATACATATATCCATATTAATATTATAAATTCGAAAATAACTCTGTCTATCTGTATGTCACCTTTTCACGCCTAAACTACTGAACCGATTTAGATGAAAGGAGATGGCTAAAAAAAAACCCAGAATCGCCAGAAACTTCATATATGCCATTTTTATAGGCATAATATGTACAACAAAAATATATAATAATATGCTGCAAAAACGACGTGGTATACTAGATATACAGGGTGAATTTTTCAAGTGGGCGTGGATGGCCAAATCCGAAACTATGACGACTAGCGAAAAGTACTCAAAGGAGTCGCGGGCTCGATTTTGATGAAAACCAAAACTGCATCATTGGATTTTTGAAAAATCAATATTTCTAGCCAGGAATCGAACCTGTTGATTTTGAAAAAAAAAAACACTATTCGATAGTGTCGCTAATAAGGATCGAATTCTGGGAAGTAATGACATACTTCAAACTAAAACAAAGAGCTCTTTTATAACAAAGTAAAAAAATAAACAATCACCCTGTATAAAGATTATTAATAATAAAACGTATTAAAAGATGAAGGGTATATTTTTTACATTATTTTAATATATTATCATAATTATACTAAAGAGATTGTGATAAAATAAAAGTCGAGTAATCAATGTAAGTATGAATAACATAAACACACAAAGTATAATAACTTTTATACTATATGGTTTAGGAGGCTGATTTTTTGAAACCGTACTGGGTTTACTATAGTGAACCCATTTTTATACATTTCGTTGCTGGCGATTCTGGGTTTTTTGTCTATGAACTTTTAGCCATGTCCTTTGGTATAGAGATAGTTTGAGTCCCGGGAAAGGACATAGGATAGTTTTTATGCCGGTATTCCCACGGGATCGAAACTTATGCGGGTGAAACCACGGGGCGCAACTAGTATAAAATAAACAGAATAGTCTTACCTGTAGCACCAGTTATCAAAACATTCTTCCCATTATAAAACTTCTGAACATCTGTCATATTTTCATATTTATTGTTCATATTCTCGTCGACACTATCGATACACTGGGCACAATAATTTATTTCCTTCTCATTCTTTATTAAATTTTCATTGATGGCGTCACTGACAGAAATCAGCTGGGGGGCAGCCATCTTGGATTTAGTTTTCTTCAGCAGCTTTTTTTTATTGCATTTTTCTGAAACAAAAAGAAAATGTTGTTAGTACCTGAGTACTTAATATTGTACAGACGCCAGCACATCAACCTACCCGAAACTGTCACATTTTCCCAATCAACTTTGAACCTTATGCTTTAGTGATAAAGTTGAAAATCTATTAAAGAAATTTGACAGATTGTAGTAGGTTGATGTGCTGGCGTCTGTACATAGAATTTATTACTAACTCTAATTATCATGCTATCCTATGTTTCTATCGCCAGCTATGACAGTGGCGCCGATTCCCTTGTTCACAAACTAAACTAAATTTAAGTTCAGTGCATCTTTTTCTTTTTATTTCATTAAGAAAAGGACAGAAGATAAAATATTAGTTTAGTCCTGTCAAATCAAGATACTCCATAGACAAGTTTAGACGCGATTAAAAAATTGGCTACTAAAAATACGTCAATTTATGTCAGGCGCTGACTAATTTGACAGGACTAAACTAATATTTATGTTCTGTCCTTTTCTTAATGAAATAGAAAGAATAAGATGCACTGAACTTAAATTTAGTTTAGTTTGTGAACAAGGGAATCGGCGCCTATATCAATTTAAAAATGATAATAAAATTCACTATTGCCCGCCTAGTACCTAGGTCTAGTGGTCGCAAGCGCTAGTTAAGCATGGGCCCGCGACTTCGTCCGCGTAAAATTTCACCCTCCCCTCTTAGGGGTGGAATTTCGAAAAAAAAAAACTTTCTTAGTGGATTCCTACTCGTCACAACAAAGAACACACCCTCCAAATTTAATGTCTCTAGGACCAGCGGTTTAGGCTGTGCGTTGATATACCTATCAGTCAGTCAGGACTTTAAATTTTACGAGTATATGTAAGTATAGATGTATGGTAATACGTTTTCTAAATTGTTGTTCAAACAGCCCAGTAACTGGGTTGTGGAGTTCAGATAGGCAGTACCTCCATGTAAAATAATAGTATTTAGCTGCATTCGGTTAGACTGGAAGCGACCGCAACATAGTTGGGAAAAAGCTAGGCTAGGATGATGATTAAGTTTTTCCAAATCATATTAAAAAATCCTAAACTAGGATGTTATAGCAACAGCCTTTTTTCTATGTATGGGAAATCATCAAATGACCCCTCCCGCTCTGGGTGGAGCGGAAGGAAGTGTCAGACTCTTACTGACTAAAACCCATCCGTGTTCCTTCCTTAGCCCTTTATGTTCCGGGGTAGCGGTAACCCTTTCGGACAATCCCGCACCCCCGGCAGGCTTCGGCCCTGGCAGGCCCCTTCCTTTTTGCTGACATCTCTTTGAGGCGCGCGTGGAACACGTACGCCCGGCACGGCACGGGCCTGATCCTGATCGGACGATGAGCTACCCATTACTCTCCGTCCGCAGGCCCGCGCCTACGCTGGCCGGGAGTCATCACACGGCTCCCGAATAGCAACAGCCTGGACACTACATTTGTGTCCTTTTAATAGCAAATCGACTACATATCCTAGGTATAAATTAATAGATGTAGAACTAAAAAAAGTGCAAAAAAATCATTTTTCTCCAAAAACCATTCAGAGAATACAAACATTTAATTAGCTATGCAGTAAAAGGCGGGCGATGTCGATGGCGGTCGTGGTCAACCTAGTACGTCCAAATATTTGAACTGTTTATATAATAAGTAGTTATGTAAGTTACCGTGAGGGTTAGTAGGTCGTGATGTGCATAGATTACGTGTTCCGACGCGCAGTGGTCGAAGTAGTGTGATAGGAATTCGCGGCTATTGCAAATAATTATGATAGCAAGCGATACGAGTAGGAATTGATATGGGCGGAGGTGACGAGATGACGTCAGCGATACGCGTTCTAACATAATTTCTTTAGCAAAGCGTAACGTCACGCTTGTACAACGCAAGTATCACGAACTGTACGAGAACCAGGAATGCATTCCACTAAACTCCAAAATAAAATAAATGAGTCAGTATAAAAGGCAAACCATAAGTTGTTTGTGATAATGACGTTATGAAAGCTATGTATAAAACTTATGTCTTTGGAATTGCAATAAAATAAGCTAACTGAATATGTGCAACTTAATACAGTTTTAACTTGTAATGTGTTGATTTATTTCGTTGTTTTTACTTTTTTTTAAGAAAAAGATAGTGTCAGATGTGATTATATGACTGAATAAATAATATATTTGATATGCATTTTTGCTTTCTTTTATGATATTTAACATAATACATACATACATACATAATCAGCCTATAATGTTCCCACTGCTGGGACACAGGCCTCCTCTCTGTGAGAGGGAGCGGGCCATAATCTACCACGCGGGCCCAATGCGGGTTGGTAGATGTCACATGTCTTCGAATTTTTGGTTCTAGGACATGCCGGTTTCCTCACGATGTTTTCCTTCACCGTTTTGAGAGCAGTGGTGATGAAATAATTTACACAAAGTAAAGCGCCTGTCTGGGTTCGAACCTACGACCTACAACTCGTAAGTCGTGACCGTTACCACTGGGCCACCACTGCTCTCCTTTATTTAATATAATGTTTCATGCTTAATTTATTATTTTGCTGACTCTACTCCACATTTCTTGGGGCGCAGTGGAATCAATGTATGAACATTAAAATTATGAGAACAATGGGTTTTGGAGCGCAGTGGAACAACCCATGAAAACTAAGCGTGCCACTTTTTGACTACCTACTATGACGTCACAAGTTCGCGCTCTCTCGCTCACGCTCACCCAGCCAGCAGTACGCAGGACTGAGCGCGAAAGTGGCGGCTTATGATTTTCGATCGTAAACTGTTACGATTTTTGGCACGCGAAGTAGGTGCTCTTGCGTTATCTAGATGTATCTATATTTTTGCAATAGATAGTGATTGGACACGGAAAAAGGCATTAATAAAAGTAGATACTTATTATAATTTCTGACGTCTGATATTAACCTCAAGTTCTGAGTTGAGCTGCACGATTTTTGACAAATGCGTGCACTGACTGGATAGGTCCGCTCAAATCTGTGGGGTTCTTTCCTCAAAACTGCGACCGTTGGCTTATAATGGCAATAACTCGAGTAGGTATATGACTGAGTACGTGAATCATAATTTGCAATCAGATAGAATCATAAACAATACTGACATTGTCCTAGTGAGACACTTTCGAAAACGTCCGTCGAGCTGAATTGTTACAGTAATAACAATTACATACACACAGTTTGTAATTCAACCATTTCTTCAGAGTGAATGCAAGTTAAGTACATACAGAAGGATAACTCCGGGCAGAGATCGAAAATAAGTTCAAAATATGAAGCTTCGTAAAACACCTGCGGGGTAAGTGCGAAACAGACTATCAGTAGCAATGTTTCATTTTGACAGTTCAACAAAATTCATTGCGTTATTTACGTTGTTGAGCAGACACATTTTTCGAACATTCATGAAGCAATGGATTAGCAATATCCTTCAAAATGATTCAGATTGAGATTGTTAGCCTGTTACGTAATTAGGGTGCTGTTCTTATGGCTTATTAGTCGATTCGCACGAATTTATTCGCCCAAAACGGGTGAATCGTCACTTTTTTTTTCTATTAATGACTCGCACGAAGTTAATTTATTTGTGTGCGAGTCGACAACTCCAGAAATATGTATTAGGAGTACATTTTGAGGTTCATGCAATGAAATTAAAGTTTTAGGCGTATTGAAAGAGCCTTCTTAACTAACCTACACAGTGGTTCAATTCAATCATTTGTTAATCTCACATAAGCAGGTCGACACAGTCTGCCGACCCCACTTAACTCGCCACTTGAAGTTTGACTAATGTTTGCTAAGTATATAAATGAAATATTTACAGTACTATGGAAACAGCTGAAAAACGTTAGTGACTATCGAATAGATTACGTTAGGTTTCTTACCTATCGAAATCTATAGTGCTCATAGTACGAATTTTAATTCTTTCTATGACCGCTAGGGGCGCTGCACAATATTTCATACATATTATTTACATAAACGCTAGCGAGGTTTGGCTGTGCAGGTTGTTCCACTGCGCTCCAAGAAATGTTGAGTAGAGTTGGCAAAAAAATAAATTAAGCATGAAACATAATATTAAATATCATAAAAAAAGAAAAAAATGCATATCAAATATGTTTATTCAGTCACACTAGGGTCATAAAGTGCGAAATGGCCTTGAGCATTTTTGACACACGAGATGAATCCACGGAAAAAAAAAATACTACCGATATTTATATTTGTGTATAATAAACAACTTATGGTTTGCCTTTTATGCTGACTCTACATATTTTATTTTGGAGCGCAGTGGAATGCATTCATGGAGCGCAGTGGAACAACCCGGCTGTGCAAACTCATGGTAGAGCTACTGGAACTTGTTATAATGTGAAATGTTTTTTTGTAATCAGTTCAGTATTTTTATCGCAGCTCAGGTAACGCAGAGTCTTTTGCGATACCTATCTGTTTTCAGTACATTTTGTATTATGACGACATTGAAGTTACACACCGCTGCGATAATAACGACGCAATAGAAGTAGGACGCTTGCGTTCCGGCGTCCTGCGATATTCCGAGATGAGTTCTTAAAACATTTTGTATTAGGACGCATACGATCTTACATATCTACACCTTTTTTATGGATTGGAATGACCCCTCCCGCTCTGGGTGGAGCGGAAGGGAGCGTCAGACTCTTACTGACTAAAACCCATCCGTGTTCCTTCCTTAGCCCTTTATGTTCCGGGGTAGCGGTAACCTTTTCGGACAATCCCGCACCCCCGGCAGGCTTCGGCCCTGGCAGGCCCCTTCCTTTTTGCTGACATCTCTTTGAGACGCGCGTGGAACACGTACGCGCCGTCCGGCACGAGCCTGGTCCTGATCGGACGGTGAGCTACCCATTATTCTCCGTCCGCAGGCCTGCGTTAATAACTTAGTACGGGCGCCGCATCCGATATTATAAACCGATAAAACGCGCCTGTGGGGGGAGAGCCTTAATCACGGAAAATAGAAAAATATTATTTTCCGAGAGGTTGAAACAGATTTATCAAGATTTTGTGTGGTGAACCGTGTGATAATTTAGGTAGGTCCTGATGCCAGCACATAAGCCTACAACAATCTGTCAAATTTCTTTATTAGATTTTCAACTTTATCACTAAAGCATAAGGTTAAAAGTCGATTGGGAAAATGTGACAGTTTCGGGTAGGTTGATGTGCTGGCGTCTGTACATAACGATATCGAATACTATAGGCACTGGACCCGTATGTACAGCTGCAATTTTGGTGCAGCGGGAAGCGGGCATAGTCATACTTATAGGTTTATGAATTAGTGTTTTTATATGTATTTTATTTTAGTTTTGTTCTGTTTATTTTGTTGCTAACCAACTTTGTTAGGAATTTGCACAAATTTGACAAGCTAGACATAGTACTCGTAGAAAAGACTTGCCCTATACAATTCAACCAAAATTAAAGTGGTTCGACATTGGCGCCGATTCTCTTGTTCACAAACTAAACTAAATTTAAGTTCAGTGCATCTTTTTCTTTCTATTTCATTAAGAAAAGGACAGGAGATAAATATTAGTTTAGTCCTGTCAAATTAAGATACTCCATAGACAATTTAGACGTGATTAAAAAATTGGCTATTAAAAATACGTCAATTTACGTCAGGCACTGACTAATTACTATTACTTTATTTTGATAATCAATATTTTTTACAATAAATGACTTATGACTTTTGTTTCACTTTTATTTTAATTTACTGAGAATGTTACTAACGTAGTTTTATAAGTGTTATTAACAACAATATGAGCCATTTGTGTTCGAATTAAATAAAAAAAATAAAAAAATAACATCACGCCCGCACCTACTCACCTAAGGATTGGGCAGAAGTATGTCCGGTGTCTACTCACTATCAAGAATTTCTACTGCAATGCTACTCGAATGAATGTCAAGATAATGTCCATTAGATTAAGGAGCGTTCACACCAGAATTATATAAAATACATATTTACATAATTTAATAAGCTAAAAATCTTAAAATAATAATATGTACAAGTATATAAAAAGGGAGGGAAAATAATCAAAGGGCATCAAAAAATTCGTCCGCATCACTGTCAACAGGAAACGTGCCCAAAAGGCTGGCAGCATTGCCACGTTGTATGGCAATGCTGATTCTTTGGCCAAAAAATAGGCCAGCCCTCAGGGGGCCTAAAAAGGTCACTTTGGCGGAATCATAAAATGATGACATTATGAATCATAATAAAAGTCGTAAAATGGTCACAAACTGACAATTCATAATATTATTTGACATTAAAGCAATTCATATTTTGTGGACCATTTTACGAATCTCCATACAAAACTGTCAAACAGATGAATTGCGTGATATGAAAATGTACGCAAATAATATTATGAATTGTCAGTTTGTGACCATTTTACAACTTTTATTATGATTCATAATGTTATCCTTTTATGATTCTGCCAAAGTGGCCTTTTTAGGCCTCCTGGTCACGTGAAGAGTCGACCAACCGCTTGGCGATATCTCGAAATACTAAGTGGGCACTTGGCACCCATGGCCCTAGTGTAACCCCAAACGGCTCAAACATGTAAGTTCCAAAGAGATGGAGTATTTGCGCTGTTTGAGGTTTTCCGCACCTGCAGCAGCCGCCCCAGCACAGCTTACCGTGCTTGGAAGATGGGATGGCGCAAGGGTGTCAACACACGTAAATTACATATAAATTTTATTGTTTAAGGCGATTATAGCCTCGAATGTCCTTGAGCGTTTGGGCGGAGCATAGGCGAATCCAGTGCCTCACCCCGCGCGCCCGCTTACCTCCCCAATGTCAAAGAGTGTCGTACTCGTACGTAGTGCATGCAGATGCGGCGTGGGACGCATTTTGTCTTAGGCAGTTTTATGACGCTACCTACTGAGTGTAGATGGATCGAGAATACGTACAATATTTATGTTGTGAGTATGAATGCTATTGTACAGTAAAAATACTGCTTTCTTAGAGACAAATAAAAAATAATAATAATATCAATGAAAAACGTTCATTCAGTATACAGTTCGTTTTTTCACGTATACAGATTATAAAAAAATACAATTACAAAAAAAAAAACTTACTTGTGACTAATACCGCTATTAACAGTGGTAGTTTTTAGGGTTCCGTACCCAAAGGGTAAAAACGGGACCTTATTACTAAGACTCCTCTGTCCGTCTGTCTGTCTGTCACCGGGCTGTATCTCACGAACCGTGATTGCCAGAAGAGTACCATTATTATAGTTTTAAACTCAAATGGGTCCCGCCTGCTTCCTACTTTTATTTAATTTAAAATGGGCTTGTTTTTAGCTTTTCAGTTAGTTTTAGTATAAGGTTGCAGTCGGGTTTTTTAAATTTTTTATTTCTTGCTTTTTAGTTTACAAATGTGAAAGATTTCGCAGACGATTTAGTTCTTGGTAGGTGTTTTTTACGATTTGTCACTTTGAATTAGTTTTTACCATATTATAAGTTGTATATATTTTTGTAATCACCTTTTAAAACCTTTTATTTTGATACCCCACTCGATAGGTTATGAGAGAAAAAAATTTTTGAAGAAATAATATTGCGCCAAAAATCCGCCATTTTGTATTTTTTATTTTGATGTACCCAGTGTCACTCTCACAGTACATAGGAATCTAACGACACCTCTCAAGCTAAAATCCATCGAGCCGTTCAGGCCGCAGAGCGTGCCAAACAATTATACATACATACATAATATGTGTTTATGTATGTATAATTGTTCCCCCTATGTGTGTATTGTTCCCTTATGTGTGTATTGTTGTTGTACCCTTCTTGTGGCTATCACGGTTCGTGAGATACAGCCTGGTGACAGACAGACAGACGGAGAGAGGAGTCTTAGTAATAAGGTCCCATTTTTACCCTTTGGGTACGGAACCCTAAAAACTACCACTGTTAAGAGCGGTATTAGTCATTAGTTAGCTTTAATTTTTTTTTGTAATTGTATTTTTTTATAAACTGTATACGTGAATAAACGAACTGTATACTGAATAAACGTTTTTTATTGATATTATTATTATATTAGTATTTAATAGACAATAATATAGCGTCCACTCGCAAACAAACTATCACTACTACTAATACTATCAACGTCCAAGCGTAAACGAACAGTCCGAGTGTACTATCTGCGCTATTTAGTCTTTGCCACATAAATGCAGATCGGAGCGAGCCGACATGCGACACAACCTCCCCGTGCCAACGATACAGCGAGACTGACCGGGCGGCTGCTGCCCGCGCCCGTATAGGTAAAACCATGGTGTTATTGATTTTTTCCCACTTAAATAATAATTATTAAAAAAACAAACTTAATTTTTATAAACCATTAAATTTGCTATAATTTGGTGAAAGAATCATCAAAATCGCTTCAGGCGTTTGAAAGTAGAAAGAAAATTCTTGCGTAAAATAAGAGGATGGATATGATTTTTTATTGTTAAAACTGACAGTAATATTAAAAAAATCGAACTTAAATTATATTTGTAAACATATGTCACATATCATATATTTTTTTAAATATATTTGGGCTACCCGTTTGGGAGAAGTAGGCCTTCAAAGAGAGGTCTACTTTGAAGTTTGGCGTAACCATTCGCCTTAAGGTGTTTGTTCGATTTACCCTCTCACACGTTTGCCCGCCTACCTGCCGAAACACCCCACGCGTCGGAGTAGTTGAATGGGCGCAGTAAAGTCATAGTTTTAACAATGACAATTAGACCAATATCTACAAATAGATGTCAGATTTAATCCATACTAATATTATAAATTCGAAAGTAACTCTGTCTGTCTGTATGTTACCTTTTCACGCCTAAACCGCTGAACCGATTTAAATGAAATTTGTAAATGAAGTTTGAGTCCCGAGGAAGGACATAGGATACTTTTTATCCCGATATTCCGTCGGGATCGAGAGTTATGCGGGTGAAACCGCGGGGCGCAGCTAGTATTATAATAATAATAGTCCTCCAGACCGAATTTCGGCCATGGCAGCAAAATCTCAGCGGAGACTATGGCAGCCATCTACGCGGGAGATATTATAGTGCACAAGTATGTTCGCACTCACTCTTTCCTCACTCTCATAGTCCGACGGGACGGCAATCCGACACGACTCGAGAGACACTCCGTGCTGTTACCTACTGAGAAATTCCTTATGGACAAACCCAATAATACTTTGCCCGACTCGGGAATCAAACTCAAACTCAAAGCATTTATTTCAATTAAACCATTACAGGCACTTTTGAATTGTCAAAATTAAGTAGTCGGTCAGTTAGTCAGAAAGTTGAAGCTAGTTGCCCATTCCAAAGCGTAGATCTCTATGGAGAAGAACGGGCAAGAAACTCCATGGACACTCTTTTAAATCAAGATATTACAAAATCATGGGTATATTATTCTTGTTGCTTCTATATGTGAGAACAATATAAAAAAAAAAACACAAATGAAGAAACAATACAAAAAATAAGATTAAAAATAAGCCTTGGCAGTTAAGAGATGACCAGTCTCAACCGACGGCGCCCGTTCACGAACATGACGCATGGATCAGCACCATCCAGCTCAACCATTTTGTAGGGAACCGAATGATCCAACACACGGACCACCATCAGTGAGACATTTAAGTTAGCATGACACAATCTCAACTGCCATGCTCTTTCAAGTCAACATAAAAAAATCATAATAAACGGATCCATCGTTCTTACATTTACAAAATTGAATCAAACCTAAGACCCCACGCTCTTCAACAGTCGCGATTGCGATCACGAGACCGACGGGTTTGTCATCCAGTGTCAGATTCCCTTTTACGTTATGTTACCGAACCTTTCCGCATGGTACTTACCATAGATATATGAAAATAGGAGATATGCCCGGTAGTTGAAAATGTATCAGAACCCGATGTCGCTAGGTTTGCCCCACCACCGCGCCACTACTACAGATGTAGTTTAGTAAAAGCAATAGATACAAAGTCGCGCACACTCTTGCAATTCATAAATCAGAACGTACTACACAATCAATTATAAACCTTAACTCATCAAACACAGCGTGCATTTTACCATGCACCGTACAACTCACTCACACAAAAACATATATCGCTATCGTTGTGCTGTGCAAAAGCAATTTATTATACACATACGCTAGTGATTGACTAAATCGGAAAGTTATCGACTCTTTATTTCATTATTGTACTAAGAAAAATAAAGGGTCATGAAAATAAAATAAATAAAAAACTATATGTCCAGAACATATTATTATGTTATAAATCAATAAAAAGTTGCTAAAAAAATTATTGAAGTTAATAAAAAAAATTAACATTATTTTTCATTTTCTCAAGGGCCTTCCAACCATTTAAACGTCATCTTTTCAGCCGGTCGATTCTGTAAAAATCTCACCGTGAAAACTTGCGTGAAGTGAGCTGTCAGTGTCATCCCACTGATGCTAGGGATTGACCAAGCAAACATTTACAATCATAATCGAGATTTTAATAATAGATTTTATGCTAATTCTATTGATCATTTTATATAATTTCAAAGCTAGTATTTTAGTGGTCAAAACATTAATATTATTATTATTTATTTATTTATATATACTTTATTGTACACCACAAAAATAATAATAATAATTACAATCATTAATCATCATTAATCTACATCTTTTTAAGTTAGATTTCTATCGTTAAGAACAAATCTCATATGGAAAAGTGTTTATGGTAGAAATCTAACATAAGGAGATATATTAATGATTCTAATGACTATGACTATGATTCTGTAAATACATGTCTATTATAGTCTCGAATCATATTTGGATCAAGATACAACCTGACACTGATCTGCAAATTGCAAAAAACGTAAGAAAATTTAAATTTCGCGGTCTGCCATGTCACATTCACCTTAACCGGTCAAGCGGCGCGCGTCGCCCATGATTGGCGAGTGGCGACGAAACCGTAGCCAATGAGCGACGCGCGCGAAGTGATGTTGCCATGGTTACCGTGGAGTGAAATATGGAACATTCCGAATCGCACTGTAATCGATTACAACGTGCTTACACTTTGACCCCAATTATTCTGTATGGTATAAATTACCTATTATTCCCCGCATAATCTTACCATGCCGTACGGTTGTCAAGAGTGGTATTTTGACAGTTCAAACCGGTTTCGTTAAACTAACGTGGCATTTTCGAAATTGTGCTTCCGGCTACAGTCGCCACCTTACCAAAGGATAAGAAATTCGTGGTGTAAAAAAACAAACAAATAAATACTATAATCTAACCGTGAATAAATAATCAAGTGAAATAGTTTTGACTCTCAGCTGCCATAGTGGTGATTTATCTAAATGGGAACGCAAATTATTTATGTGAGAGTTGTGGGCGATGATGGCCTAATTCGGAATGATCCATATTTCACGCGGCGCACTGCGCATGCGTGTCGTCGTAGTCGTTTCGTTAGTATCAAGTGAACTTTTTTTTTGCTTTCATGCCATTGACGACCATGTACAACTCGTTTATAGAGAGTAGTATATTCCTTGGTGTAGAATGTACATAAGCCTGTACGTATTCGAGTACAGTGACAATAATTAGTTCCTAATTATTTAATGCTGTTAGAGATTTTAATGTCTAAATCCAACTGTTTTTGTACATCGAAAAAGTCAATTTAGTCAGCCTACATTTCAGACAATATAATATAAGAAATCGTGCTAAGCAAGTATTCAGTGATTGGTGTAATGTTCGTTTTCATAAGTACATAATACGTAAAAGCACATATAGGTTTTTTTTTATATCATCTCTAGATAAACTACACGTACAATATACAAACCTTATACCATAAATATTTAGGCATATTATTAATCTAGTGACGATTGCTGTTAGGACACACAAATTGCATTATTCATGTATACGCATGTTTTGGGCTGTCTAATTTTAGTTTTGCTGTATACTGTTTACACACTGTGTCTACGTTTCTCAGCCAACTCTCCTGTCGCAGATCTGCTGAAAGAAATTACTAAGTAAATGATGAAAGCAGTTCCTCTATCTTTATGTAGTTTACTTTATTATGTATTTACTGTGTATATAAATAAATATATTACATTTTTTAATTAGTATCACATTAAAGAAAATTGCTAATACATTTTTTCTACTGAGTCGGCTGCTTCCTGAGATGCAACTTCTTAATGCCGGGAACGGAGGGACATTGGATGTGTGTCGGCTGCACCCCCACTGCAAAAAGCTGGAAATAATGGTAATAATTTGTTACTAAGTATTTGATTTATTTAATTCCTACACATCAGCACATCTGCAGCTAATGTATTTACTTTCAATAAGAATAGCGGTATGATTTATTAAGAACAGCGTCTGATCAAATAAAATCAATTGAATGGGCCAATATTATTACTATATATTTAGAGCACAACGAGTTTCTACATTTCTTAATTCCATGCTCCGTGCCTGTCTGTGTCCCAATTTATTTGTTCCCTATTGTGTTTATCAAAAATAGTGTGTGAAATAATGAATACTTGCCTCAGACCGCCACGCATGACACAGCCGGGAGCGATGTGATCAAATCAAATAGAGGCAGTGTTCTTTTATTGTCTTCTGTCCCTTTAATGACTTAGCAACTGCAGGGTCGATAAGGCTCATCTGCTGAAAGGTAGAATAATAATATATCAGATTAATAAAATTCACTTGCTTTTGTGTGCCTATACTTTTGTGTTTTTATTTTAAGTTATCCTATGTTGTCCCACAGCTGGGCACGGTCTCCCCCATACTTTTCCAGTTTTCCTTATGTTGTGCCTTCTTCGGCCAATTGGTCAGGAACGTGTCAGTGACGACGCCCGCCTTGTCTTCAGGCAACCTTTGTCATATTGAGTTGTTTCTAATTAAAAACGTGTTACTAGGATACTACATAAACCTTTATTGACTGATAACTACCTATATCTTGTAAAAATATACCACTATAATAATTGTAAAATCATAAGGTTTTCTTGAAGTACTTACGTAAAATTTTGTTTGACCAAAAAAAAAGGTTTATCGATTGATTGTGATGTTATTTCGTGCAAATATTATCTACAAGGACGTATAATATGTTATAAACGAATATTCATCCACTTAACGTCGATTTTACACAAAAACTATTAAAAGAAACAACGTAGCATCATAAAATCATAACAAAACAGCACGCACTGCAGCTGCCATTAAGAATCGTAAAGTCTATTTTTAACTTTTTTTTTCCAATATTGCCAACCCATATTTTTCGTTTTGAATCATTTAGTCGATTAGTTTATCTACCGGACCATAGACTCAAACTGTTGCACAGGATATTAGACCTTAATTTACAGTAATAATAGAGGTTGAAGCCGCGTGAATCGGGTGTCACCGATCGGTGACCGTGGGGCCTGACGGGTGCGCGCCGGTCGTCACCGATCGGTGGTGAATCTAATTATGAACAGTAACACAGGAACTGTGGAGTAGGTAGAGGAATTCATTTTTAAATTAGAAAAACTTTCACCAATAGGTACATGCCAACATTATGTCATATTACTATCACATTCACCATTATAATATCGTGCTAGCCATTGTCACTGAAAAACTAATTCAAAGTAGGTGCTAAGATAAAACTTTCATTTGTTTATTTACAATTATTTATTTTGAAACTGCAGACAAAAAGTTTATTTTGTATCGGAAAGCCCCATAGACAGCAGTAGACAGCACATGTTCACCACAGATGATAAAATCGCACCTTCGGTGCAACAAAGTCACAAATAGGCAAAACTGCAAAATTGGGGTAAGTATGCCAAATTGTAAACTATAAGATTATTAACGTAAAACTATAGCAAACAAAATAATTTAAAAATGAGCTGTTGTGACTTTGTTGCACCGAAGGTGCGACCAAAGAGCAGCCGCGATTTTTTTTTAATGTCTTCTTCGTTAGACAACTGACAAGACGCGCGAATTAGCCCTTTTAAAAATGTTAAAAATTGACACAGTGAATTCTGCAAAAATGAGGTAAGTACAATGTTATTATAAATATGAGGTCTTAAGCATTTTAAATTGGTAGGTAAATATTATGATGAACAGACGCTAGCACATCAAGCTACTACAATCAAAAAATCAAATCAAAGGAGAGGTCAAAAGTGGTACTAAATTCCGAAGATTTTTAAACGCTAATGTGATGTACCTTATTAGAAAGCTTATTTATTATGCTACTCGATTATAGTTAAATATGATTTTTTCAGGCGCCCGTTTTTGTAAAAAAGTGAAAAATGTTTCAGTACAACGAAACGCACGTAGCCTTTATTTATTCATTTCTATGGAATATAATTATTTTAAATGTGGCTAAAGTTTCTGTTTCTATTAAATACTTTGAGATTTTATTATAATTTTAGCTGCAGCTCCATGAAATTGAGACAGAAAATATTGATTATCATGACAATGCAATATCAAAACGTGTCGAAAAAGGTCAAATCTGTAAATGTCAGAATGACGTTAAAATAACCACTAACCACTAAAACCATAACCACTGGTACAAGTCCATATGTAGAAAAATATTTCAACAAATGTATTAATGTTCTTAATTATAAAGTATAAGTATGTACATAGCCACTTATTTCTATGATAATTGACGATGAGAAATGACAATGACAGCCGCGCTGACTGACATTGTCATTGTCACGTCATTTCTCACAGGGCTGCTAACACTAAAATATAATAATGTTTGTAGTTAGTGATGCAAGCATTTTATTTTTCAACACTTGATTAAAAAAAAACGGCGGGCTGTAAAAAAAAATTAAATACCCAAAGACGTCAAAATAATTACCCTCTTTCAGCTCATAAAGCTCAGAAGGCTGTTTAAATTTTCAATTATTTTAGTACCAAGCCCCATACATTTATTGAACGTCTCCTTTCCGTTCACGGGCGAGCGTACCCATTTGTCACCAACCGGCGCGCACCCTTCAGGGGCGAGCGACACCATTTGTCACCACCCGATTCATGCGGCTTCAACCTCTATTATTACTGATAAATACGGTCTAATATCCTGTGCAGCAGTTTGAGTCTATGGTCCGGTAGATAAACTAATCGACTAAATGATTCAAAACGAAAAATATGGGTTGGCAATATTGGAAAAAAAAAAGTTAAAAATAGACTTTACGATTCTTAATGGCAGCTACAGTGCGTGCTGTTTTGTTATGATGCTATGTTGTTTATTTTAATAGTTTTTGTGTAAAATCGACGTTAAGTGGATGAATATTCGTTTATAACATATTATACGTCCTTGTAAATAATATTGTAGATAATATTTGCACGAAATAACATCACAGAGAAATAAAATCGTCAAAGAAAATTTTACGTAAGTACTTCAAGAAAATCTTATGATTTTACAATTATAGTGGTATATTTTTACAAGATATAGGTAGTTATCAGTCAATAAAGGTTTATGTAGTATCCTAGTAACACTTTTTTAATTAGAAACAACTCAATATGACTAGACCGTGCCCAGCTGTGGGACAACATAGGATAACTTAAAATAAAAACACAAAAGTATAGGCACACAAAAGCAAGTGAATTTTATTAATCTGATATATTCTACCTTTCAGCAGATGAGCCTTATCGACCCTGCAGTTGCTAAGTCATTAAAGGGACAGAAGACAATAAAAGAACACTGCCTCTATTTGATTTGATCACATCGCTCCCGGCTGTGTCATGCGTGGCGGTCTGAGGCAAGTATTCATTATTTCACACACTATTTTTGATAAACACAATAGGGAACAAATAAATTGGGACACAGACAGGCACGGAGCATGGAATTAAGAAATGTAGAAACTCGTTGTGCTCTAAATATATAGTAATAATATTGGCCCATTCAATTGATTTTATTTGATCAGACGCTGTTCTTAATAAATCATACCGCTATTCTTATTGAAAGTAAATACATTAGCTGCAGATGTGCTGATGTGTAGGAATTAAATAAATCAAATACTTAGTAACAAATTATTACCATTATTTCCAGCTTTTTGCAGTGGGGGTGCAGCCGACACACATCCAATGTCCCTCCGTTCCCGGCATTAAGAAGTTGCATCTCAGGAAGCAGCCGACTCAGTAGAAAAAATGTATTAGCAATTTTTTTTAATGTGATACAAATTAAAAAATGTAATATATTTATTTATATACACACTAAATACATAATAAAGTAAACTACATAAAGATAGAGGAACTGCTTTCATCATTTACTTAGTAATTTCTTTCAGCAGATCTGCGACAGGAGAGTTGGCTGAGAAATGTAGACACAGTGTGTAAACAGTATACAGTAAAACTAAAATTAGACAGCCCAAAACATGCGTATACATGAATAATGCAATTTGTGTGTCCTAACAGCAATCGTCACTAGATTAATAATATGCCTAAATATTTATGGTATAAGGTTTGTATATTGTACGTGTAGTTTATCTAGAGATGATATAAAAAAAAACCTATATGTGCTTTTACGTATTATGTACTTATGTATACGAACATTACACCAATCACTGAATAGGTACTTGCTTAGCACAATTTCTCATGTTATATCTTAAATGTAGGCTGACTAAATTTACTTTTTCGATGTACAAAAACAGTTGGATTTATGGTCGGTTTCTGAGGTTTTTAAACGGAGTTTATCCATTCGATAGTGATTATTGGTTCGATATCGTGTTTCTGAACACGTCATTAAGGAAGAATTTAGCTTAAAAGTCGAGTGAATTATTATCGAGGGTTTATCTGAGAACCTCAAAAACCGAGCATAAGGAAGGAATTCGCTTAAATAGATAAATATGTCGAATCAACAACTATTGAAAGTTTAAACTCCGTTTAAGAATTCTTCAGAAACCGGGCATTAGACATTAAAATCTCTAACAGCATTAAATAATTAGGAACTAATTATTGTCACTGTACTCGAATACGTACAGGCTTATGTACATTCTACATCAAGGAATATACTACTCTCTATAAACGAGTTGTACATGGTCGTCAATGGCATGAAAGCAAAAAAAAAGTTCACTTGATACTAACAACTACGACGCTTGACACGCATGCACGCATGCGCAGTGCGCCGCGTGAAATATGGATCATTCCGAATTAGGCCATCATCGCCCACAACTCTCACATAAATAATTTGCGTTCCCATTTAGATAAATCACCACTATGGCAGCTGAGAGTCAAAACTATTTCACTTGATTATTTACTCACGGTTAGATTATAGTATTTATTTGTTTGTTTTTTTACACCACGAATTTCTTATCCTTTGGTAAGGTGGCGACTGTAGCCGGAAACACAATTTCGAAAATGCCATGTTAGTTTAACGAAACCGGTTTGAACTGTCAAAATACCACTCTTGACAACCGTACGGCATGGTAAGATTATGCGGGGAATAATAGGTAATTTATACCATACAGAATAATTGGGGTCAAAGTGTAAGCACGTTGTAATCGATTACAGTGCGATTCGGAATGTTCCATATTTCACTCCACGGTAACCATGGCAACATCACTTCGCGCGCGTCGCTCATTGGCTACGGTTTCGTCGCCACTCGCCAATCATGGGCGACGCGCGCCGCTTGACCGTGCATGAAAAATACGGATCTTAGTTATTTAGTATCTATCTACAATAATGTTATATTTGCACGCGTTACAGGTTAAATAAGTAGTCTGTAACTAGTTAATACAAAATCTGGTTAATTGTTGAAAACAAAATGCACACAACTGACTTTTTAAATGTACAAACACGGTTGGATTTAGACATAATATCTAAAAGCGTTGAAATAAATAGGAACTAATTTCTGAACTCGATTACGAACAGGCTTACGACCATGGTCGTCAATTATAGAAATAAATAAATAAAAACTGAATTTAATATTAATGACAGCGCCTAACGCGCAAGCACTTCACGCAATCCACATCAAAATAATCTACAATGTGATAATGACAGTGACCAACGCGCAAGCGCGGCGTGAAGTGTTCACTTCACTCGATTCACGACATTAAATGTCGTGAATCGAGTGAAGTGAACACTTCACGCAATCCACATCAAAATAATCTTCTATGTGATAATGACAGTGACTAACGCGCAAGCGTGGCGTGAAGTGTTCACTTCACCCGATTCTCGACATTTAATGTCGTGATTCGGGTGAAGTGAACACTTGCGTGACGCGCTCGCGCCTCAGGCTGTATTGACTAGTCAGTCTAGGAAAAAAAGAAAAAAAAAAACAACATTGAGTTTCTGGCTAAGTTTATGTTTTGCTATTTTATTGTAAAACCCCACGAAATATTAATGTTTTGACCACTAAAATACTAGCTTTGAAAATATATAAAATGATCAATAGACTTAGCATAAAATCTATTATTAAAATCTCGATTATGATTGTAAATGTATGCTTGGTCAATCCCTAGTATCAGGTGGGATGACACTGATAGCTCACTCCACGCTCACTTCGCCTAACTTTTCACGGTGAGACGGTTACAGAATCGCACGGCAGGTCTTCTATAAACCGGGTTAAAATGGTTGACAAATTGAAAAATTAACTATAATAGCAATATATTCCTTGAGCAATCGACGTTGTTGTCGATAGCCTACGTTAGTGGCCATTCATAACCACATCACTATCTCGCCGCAAGACACAGCGGCTGTACTATGCGACGCTCGGCGACAATGAAGTATCGTTTTGTAATTTTTACATTGCTTGCTGTTCACTTAACGACATACTGAGTGGCTAGTGGTTAAGAAGCAATGTATTTGCTGCAAAAATAGTACAGCCGCTGCGATATTTGAAAACAAAAATAACGTAGTAAAAGCAAGAAATATTTTACGCTTTGTTGTTTTTCATGATTTTAAAGACAAATACAGTAAAATACTTTTACTTATATATGGTAAGTGATTCCACGAGATACGAGGATTTTATTTTGACTTCGTTTTTTACAGGAAACCACTGAACAACTCGGCATTTTTATATTTTATCACGATCACAGTCAAAAGCGCACTAGTTCGCGGAGACGGCCATTCGCCTAGTACAAGCGCATGTTGCTCATGACGCGTGGACACAGACACGCCCCCATGCCACTTCTCCTGTTTTTTACATTTCTATGGTACTTACCGACGTCACAGAATAACGTGTTAGTAATTGGCTTGAAAAGGACCTTGCAGCAAAAGGGAGGCAGATCCAAATTTTTGTCGTTACTGTTTATTTATTTATTTATTTTACCATTTATGTACACACATATATAAACAGACAAGAAAAAACAGAACAGAAAAATAGGTACAAAGGTGATGCTTTGTTTTTTGTTGTTTTTGTTTTTACAATTACAATTTCAACAAAAATTAGGACTATCGTTTGATGCATGCACAAGGCACATTTCTTAAACTTGGACTTGCCTCCCTTTTGCCGCAAGGTCCTCAATTGCTGTCACAATTTTAATCCAAACGTTTTGAAAAATTTGCATTTGCACACTTTTATTATAATTTTAATTAATTAAACACTTTACTTAAACACTCTTTTTTTTATTAAAAACACTTTTTTTACAAAAAAAAAATACCTTCTCGGTCGGAGTGGTCGCAGATGTGTTGGAAGATGTGTCGCGTAACGCCAGAACGGACAAGAAGATAATTAAAACATTCAACACTACACACTCAGCCGATGACGGTTTAGTCATTAGTGCGTCAAAATCAAAATATTTTATTTCACATAAACCTACATGGGCACTTACGAAACGTCCGAAGCTCGCACGGTTCTAATTGGTCGTTTTCTGTGGAAGAGAGCCGGTATGAAACGCCACGGTTACTCTTTTAAAAATAATTGGATGTTACAGTGTTCTCAAATTACAGCGTTAATAGGTATGGGAGAACAGCGCAAGTTACGCCTGATGCATCTTCCGTAAGATGTGCGACCACCCTCAGGGTAAACTGTATACTTGGCCCTACCTTGGTCACTCTACTAGATTCCTACAAGAATTTCTTTCTAAAATAACAAATACGTCGAAATAAACACAATTTTCTCAAAACTATGATTGTATGTGACAATTAAGTAATACTGTAAAATTGCGACGTTGGCATTCTCAGCAACTTCGATAACAAATCACGTTTAAAAGAAATTGAGGCCATGACATCAATTTGCTTGGTCAGCGATTTGACAAACTATGGTGCGTTTAAAGAGCCTCCACGTCAATCAGCTTCGCTATTACCTTCATCTTCGTAGACTAGCATTAGGCTTTACAAACGCGGGTGGGTCTTAGCCTGGGGGGTAGGAAATTGCGTAACATATTAACAGTAGGATGGGAGGGGCCCGTGGCTAAATAATAACAGCCGGACAGGCCGATCGATCAGGTTAAGCTACGCTTGCCGCGGTTAGTCTGTGGATGGGTGACCATCTTTACATACCGATACCCCTTTGTACCTCGGAAAGAACGTTAAGCCGTTCGTCCCGGCTGTCATTCGTCGATGTTTGACAGTCGTTACGGGTTGTCAGAAGCCCGAAAGTCTGATAACCAGTCTTACCAAGGCGTATCGTATTATTTGGTTGTGGAGGTAAGATAGGCAGTCGCTCCATATTCAGCTGCATCCGGTTAGACTGGAAGCCGACCCCAACATAGTTGGGAAAAGGCTAGGCAGATGATGATGACTAACAGTAGGAATGGCTTTCATTTTGACAGTTCAACAACATTCATTGCGTTATTTACGTTGTTGTGCAGACAAATTTTTCGAACATATGAAGCAATGGATTAACAATATCTTTCAAAATGAATCAGATTGTGATTGATAGTGAGTTACGCAATTAGGGTGGGTACTGGTCAAATTTCCCGATTCTCAAGTCAAGTCTCCAGTTTCTCACCTTAAACGCGACTAGTAGGAAAAAATCGTGAGGAAACAGGCATGTCCTGGAATCAAAAATTCGAAGATATGTGACATCTACCAACCTGCACTGGGCCCGCGTGGTGGATTAAGTTCGGCCCCTCTCACCAAGAGGAGGCCTGGGGTTGCCAACCGTACTCTAATAGTTATTTATGCAACTGTTTTATAATAAGGGGTATTAAAACACAAATGTGGGTTTATTACACGAGGCGAAGCCGAGTATAGAAGCCGAATAGTATTACATGAGTGTTTTAATACCTAATTATGTACATACAAGACTTTATATCTACACCCATGGATATGAATCCTCTACAAAAGGTTCTAAAACAGTTTTTTGCAATACTAATATGGAACAAAAATGGCGGCCGGCGGGATACGACGTGAATTCGAATAATCTATTTTTTTTAATTACTGCGCTGTGGTAGTGAAGCGCGCGTGCATGACAATGTTCTTTTTTTGAAAACGAGTTGCATAATGAAATTTTGTAGGTACAACATTATAACGCTCGTTTACGTTTGGATGATATTATGGTTACTATGACACTGGTTGTTATAATGTTGGCAATAAGCTAACTCTTTCAGAAACTTTTATAGAGGATTTATAGAATAGGATAAAATAGAGTATTGTACTCTTTTTCTTGTAGATGTACTCTATAATCTATAACATTAATAGAGTGCGCTAAAATACTCTTTTTACATAAACTCACTTACTGAATTTGATTAAAAATGAGCTCCTGATCTATTTACACTTACACTTAGGATGTTTGGAGTCCTAAATTTCTTATAAAAAACCATTAAAAATTGTTACGTACCGCAACAAGTACAAAAAAATAGATTTTTTAAAAATTGATAAATGGTACTATTTTTTATTAATCTGTACTCTTTATATACCCTCTCTGAAATCAGATATACTCTACTTCTTCTACAAAAAGTTGGCAACCCTAGGTGTCCCAACAGTGGGAACATTATAGGCTGACAATGCTATGTTATGGTACAGACGCCAGCACATCAACCTACTACAATCTGTCAAATTTCTTTAATAGATTTTCAACTTTATCACTGAAGCATAAGGTTCAAAGTTGATTGGGAAAATGTGACAGTTAGGTGTAGGTTGATGTGCTGGCGTCTGTACAACATATTATGTAGGTGTGTTTATACCCTTGTGCTGTGGTCACCGCCTTACTCCATACTCTATATTATGATGTAAGAGAAATCCGTTATAAGCCGGCAGGAAAGACTCGCGGAAGCATTACCTGCTGGCATGTGACATCGCAGAGCTAAAACTATGTTATCCATGCTAATATTATAAATTCGAAAGTAGGTAACTCTGTCTGTCTGTCTGTCTGTATGTATGTTACCTTTTCACGCCTAAACCACTGAACGGATTTCGATGAAAGGGATTTGAAGGTTTTGGCCCTAAAATCAGCCGCCATTTTGTTTTTTTTTCAGAATCGTGGTGCACAACAAAAGTTATATATTTAGATAGAGGACACTTATACAAACAAAAAATGTAATATAACATAATATCCTAAAGTGTCAAGTTTCGGAGTTATTCACCGAAATATAAATCGAAAACAACAAGATTTTTTTTGTTTTTTTTTTCCGCCAGGTAAGCATATTGAACTATTGAGGTAATAGAAACGTTATGAAACCTTTATGGAGAAGAAACACTTGAAGAAAAGGCATTTTTAAATAAATAATTAAACACGGCAATTTATACTTCGTTTTTTAATCCCAGAGACTAATCTGACAAGTGTAATGTCAAACTTCTATACTAAAAAAAACGAAAACACAAAAGACTTATTTGTCAAATTAGTCTCTGGGATTAAAAAACGAACTATAAATTGCCGTGTTTAATTATTTATTTAAAAAATGTCTATTCTTCATTTGTTTCTTCTCCATAAAGGTTTCATAACGTTTCTATTATATAGGTTAGAATTATGTAAATCTGTGCCTTGTAGAACAACGTTTGCTCAAAGATTTAACCTGTTCCTGGGCCCAAGACTATATAACATAGCTAACAAAAAAAATGAAATTTTCTCCATGACAAAAAGAGAGTGTAAACAGAAAGTGATTAGCTGGCTTCTAGCACTTACATATGACGAAACTGATAAACTGTTTCATGTCCCTGCATAAACGCTCCGTGAGTATCAAATTTTTTGTATTGTTAACGCCATATACACATCTCTTACATAAACAAACCTAGCTCACATACACAACTGCACACATCTTTACCCTCACCCCACACTCACATCCACCTCTCACTCACACACATACACACACACCCCAACACTTCCCACTCACACACAACACAACACACAAATCGCAATCATACCTACATCTTTTTCTTGCTCATTATTAATGCCTTATTAGTGTTATGTACTTACATCAATTAAAATTGTTTTATTTTTATTTTCTTTTGCATGGTATTTTAATTTAATTTTTTATTTTTTTTTATTTTCTTTAGGCTTTCAAATTATTTTTCTTAAAAAAAAAAAAAACTTTTTCACTTGGTTTACTTTGTACCTAGAATGCTCCTTTTCTTGCTCAAATTGTAAAACAGGAATCTAACTTTTAGTACAATATTAAGCTTTCTGGCTCTAATGTATATTAGTATTATGTGAATGCAAATGAGGATGTGTGCTAATACCTATATCACAAGATATTAAGTTATCTTAGCTTAGGTATTAGTAGCAACTCTAACATGTAACTTGTAACTACCTTTTGGCCTATTTTATTGTAAACCTGTTTCTTTATGTTAATTTTGAAGGTGCAAATAAACATTATTATTATTATTTTTTATGACTTTACATATCTCGGGACCATGGGGTCCCGGTCCTTTGGAAGGCGTACGAGGGGCCGAAGCCAACCCGCAGAGGCCCCTTAGGAAATTTTAATGAAATGTGGCACCAACCGACGATTCTCCCTGTATGCACTATGCAAGTGCACCCAAGGACAACCCCCGGTTGGTGTAGGACTATTGCCGGATATGGAAAAATGAAAAGTTGGGCTATGGGTTCGCGTGGCTAAAGTGGACTGGTTACCAAGAACTATGGAAGAACTATGACCCCTGCCTAATCAATGTTTTATATACATATACACGGATAAAATAGCAGGGGGTGACTTGCACACTCAATAATGGGCCCCCGGAAACGGTTGCTAGCACATAGTGACGTAGCGACAAGGGGGCAACATGTCCTGAAGTGCTTATGAGGAGTGGAGAGGTGTTCCACGGCTATCAGGACAATCCCGGAAGTACGGTCAAGATCCCTACCAGCATCTTACTGGAATACTTCCTTCCTCCGAGCACGTTTGCTCTTGCGAATCTCCACTCAAGCCGGCCAATAAAGGCAAGAATGAGGTAGGAGCTCTGTTCCTCGTCATTGTTCACTCCAGCCGGCCAATAAAGGCAAGCCAGAGGTGAGGAACAAGACTTCTCCCGGGAGATAGGGTCCGTGGGGTCGCTACCGCCCAACAGCTCGCCACATACTGCCCTGCGGGTTTATTATTATTTTTTTTAGAGTGTTTTCTCTTCTCAGCTCTTTGGCTGGTTTTTGCGACATTTACGGACCAAAGCCAGGTAAATGCAGCTTGTGGTGTGTTATGTTAAAAATGTGTGGTGATGAGGACCAATTTCGTTTTCATCTATTTGCATGAACTTTCTGACAATGCGACATGTATTTAAAATTGCAGCTTTTTGTAGGGTGATATACAGGGTTTCTTTTAGGTTTAGTAATTTAAGGCTATGGAGAAGGTGATTTGGGATGACGCCTGTTGTGGAGAGTACTATAGGAACCACGTAAACTTTTTGTTGGCGCCATATTCTAGTTACTTCATCTTTGAGTTCTGCGTATTTACTCATTTTTTCAGTTATTGTCTTCTGAATGTTATGTGTGTTGGGAACGGCAATATCTATTAGGTAAGTTACTTTATTTATTTTATCCTGTAGGGTTATATCCGGTCTATTGTAGTGGATTGTCCTGTCGGTGAGAATGGCGCGGTCGTAGTAAAGTTTATGTGTGTCGTTTTCTAAGATTGTTTGTGGCGTATAATTGTAGTAAGGAGTGTTTGTGTTTTGTATGAGTGTGTATTTGAGTGCTAGTTTTTGGTGAATTACATTCGCTACCTGATTGTGCCTGTGTGTGTAGTCTGTCTGCGTGAGAGTTGTGCATGCTCCTGTAATGTGCTGAATTGTTTCTGGTTGGCTGTGACACTTGCGACATTTATCATTTGTTACTGAAGGATCTTTGATAATAAATTTTCTATAGTTTTTAGTGTTAATAATCTGGTCCTGTATCGCAATTATAAATCCTTCAGTTTCTGGGAATAAATTGCCTATTTTTAGAAACTTATTTGAGGCTACTTTGTTTATATGGGATTGTTCTAGGTCATGAGGATGTCGGCCATGCAGTACCTTTTTCTTCCAGTCCTCAATTTTTTGTATCTGCGGGTCTTCGATAGTAATTTGTGGAGTATCTAGCTGTTCATTTAAGTTAAGTGGGGTGTAGTTGAAATCATTTTGGGCTATGGCTTTATGAATGTTACTAGTGCGAGATTTTGAGTGAAAGAATGTTTTAAGTCGACAGACTTGTTTCCGCCAAAGGTGCTGGATGTCTATTAGGCCTCTCCCTCCGTGTTGTCTTTTGATGGTAAGCCTTTCTGTTGCAGATTTAGGGTGTAAGTTGTTATGTTTTGTAAGAGTGGTGCGTGTGGTTCGTTCTAACTGTTCTGTGTCTGTTTTTGTCCATTTAATAACTCCGAATGAGTATGTTAATATGGGGATGGCAAATGTATTTAAGGCCTTGATAAGGTTTTTACTAGAAAGTTGTGTTTTACATATGATGTTAAGTCTCCTTTTGTACTCTGTAGTAAGTGTTTCTTTAATCCTAACATGATCTAATCCCTTTAGTTGCGTGTACCCTAAATATTTATACAAGTCGGTCGGTTCCATTGCTGTTATGGTGTCTGTGTTATTTACTACATAGTCACCGGGTCGTATCTTGCCGCGTATGATATGAAGTGTTTTGCATTTATCCAGACCAAATTGCATGTTTATATCTAAGCTAAACTCTGCTGTAGCTTCTACTAGTTTCTTCATATCTTTTTCAGTTTGTGCATATAGTTTAATATCGTCCATATAAATGAGATGTGAGACTGTTGTTTGTTCTGTAGTGTGTTTGAGACAATATCCGGCCCGACAGCGCTGCAGCAGATGAGACAGAGGGTTTAGTGCAAGACAAAACCATAGGGGACTCAGTGAATCACCTTGGTAGATACCCTTCTTAATGGATATTTGTCGCGTTGTTATATTATTGTGATTGCAATTTATTTGAAGTGTGGTTTTCCATAGTGGCATTATGTTTCGTAGGAAATCTATTATTTTTGAGTTTATCCTATAAATTTGTAGTATTTGTATTAACCAAGAATGTGGAACACTGTCGAAAGCTTTTTTATAATCGATGTAGGTACAATGGAGATTTCTATTCTTTGTAGTGGCATGTTTATGGATAGTAGAATCAATGATTAACTGCTCTTTGCATCCCATATGGCCCCGCCTGCATCCCTTCTGTTCCTCTGCCATTATGTTGTGGTGTTCAATGTGTGAGTTAATTTTCATTGTTATAGCTGATGTTAATAGTTTATATATCGTGGGTAGGCATGTGATTGGTCTATATTGGGAGGGTTGTGGTGAGTTTTTAGTTTTAGGTAACATGTATGTTATACCTGTTGCAATAAATTCGGGTATATTTTGTTGTCCTAATATCATTTTTGTTAAGTTTTTTGCTATGGGTTTGTATAAAATAGTTAACTTTTTGTACCAAAAGTTGTGTATTTTGTCTATACCAGGCGATTTCCAGTTATGTAATCTGCCTGTTAAGTGTGTGATATCGGCCTCTGTAATCTCTACAAATTCCATTTCCTCTATTGCCCTCCATTTTGTTTCTTCTTCTGTTATCCACGTTGCTTTGTCGTTATGTTGTTCTTGTTCTTCCCAAATGCTAGACCAATATGTTTCAAGTTGTTCTTTTGTAGGTTGGTTAGGTGCGTGTGTATTATTCTCATCATTTGTGTCGGCGTCTGGTTTGTGTAGGTTTCTATAAAATATTTTTTCATTCGTGGCGAATATGGCATTATCGTTTTTGCGCTGTTGTGCTTTTTTGTATCTTCTGAGTCTATGAACTTTAAGAGCTAGTTTTTGTTTTAAGGTATCTAAGAACTCTTCAGGTTTTCTGTTGTTATTTTCGTGTCTGGTGTGCGTGACACTGCTCCTAAATATAGCCTCAACTCTCCTTACTACTTTACTTGACCTGACGTTGTTAATATATTGTGTAAGCCTACCACAATCTGCTCTTAATTTTTCTATGTCTTTTTCTAACCTCTGTTGCCATGCTGGTTTGATATTTTGTTTTGATCTTGTGTTTTCTGTGTGTTGCGTGATTTTAAAGTTAAGTTCTTCGGATACGACTACCGCTGTGCAATATATAAGTGTGTGTATATCTAGAAGTTGTGTGTCATCGGAAATAAATTGATGAAGTATGTTTTCATTAAATAAGTGAACTAACCGGAAAAGATTAGGACTGTATCGAAGTTTAGGTAGTTTTGGTCGAACTGCTGGGTCCATCCCAGAATATTGGGCTAGGGTTGTTCTGAATTTGTCAAGTATTTCTTGAATACATATATCTGCTGTTAGATTTTGATCCGCAACGGTTAAGGTCTCAATATCATTTTCTAGAGTTAGGATTATCGATTCGGTTTGTGTGGATGTATGTGATGTTTGCGTAAAAACTTGCGATTGATTGTATGGTTGAGATTGTGTATAAGGTGTTACTTGGATGTGCGGTTGTGAGTGCGATTGTTCAGCAGTTACGGTTGTGTTTTGTGATAGTGGGATAGCGTCAGCGCTTGTATTATTTTCTGTTTCTTGTAGTTGTATTCGTGTTTCTTCTTTTAATTGTTCTATTATTTCTTGAGATAAAAGTTTGTTTCTAACTATAGCTCTTCTCTGATCTGAAATTCTTTGTTCTGAAACGGTTATTTCAGGATATTGTCGTGTAAAAAGTTCATGCAATTGTTGTCTGTAGGTGGTCATGTCGGTCTCTAATTTAGTAATATAAAAGTAAGTTCGCATGATAAATTGGTTAACTTCTTTGCTCCATCTCATGCGAACTCTTGCTTTTCCAGCCTTGGTGGACGCGGGTAAAAAGGAACTAGCCTCCCGCGCAACATTCAAGGTCGGAGTGGGTGAAATTGAATTTAAACTAGTAATGGGAGGTGATGATAGTATGGGTGACGATGGTATAGATGGTGATGATGGTTTAGATGGTGTGTAAGATACTGTGCTTGGACTATACGGTTCTACAGGGGTGTTTGTCCTGTCCGTCAGTCTGTCACCATCGTCAATTATTTCGGCTGTAGTATCTTTGTCGGTGGGAGCCCGCCTGTTCAACTCCTCACCGCTGACGGTTCGCATGCTGAGACACCCAGCGTCAGCTCCAGGTGCGCCCCGGCGATCGCCCCCGGGCAGCGGCCCTATACGTTTACTTTTCGATCGTGTCTCCATTTTGAATGGGTTTCCAGAGCCACGTTAGCCACGCCAGTAATTTCTCATTCGTGTGTCCGCCCCCCACGTGATTAGATGGTCAATCAGGACGTGTGGTTGTTTAGGGGGCTTATTATTATTATTTAGAGAGTGTTTCTTTTTTCTCAGCTTTTAGGCTGGTTTAAGCTACATTTACGGGCCAAAGCCAGGTAAATGCAGCGTGTGGTGTGTATTAGGGTGTGTTTTCTTCCTCCAACTGCATGAATTTCCTAACTATTCTGCAGGTGTTTAAGATGGCAGCTTTCTGTAGGTTGATATAGACGGATTCTTCTAAGTCTATTAGTTTTAGGCTACGGAGGAGATGGTTGGGAATAACACCTGTCGTGGAGAGAACTATAGGGATAACGTACACTTTTTCTTGTCTCCAGATTCTTGTGACTTCTTCTTTAAGTTCAGCATATTTACTTATTTTTTCAGATATAGTTTTTTGTAGGTTATGAGTATTGGGAACTGCAATGTCTATGAGGTATGTGATTTTTCTTATTTTATCCTGCAGGATTATATCTGGTCTATTGTAGTGGATAGTCCTATCTGTGAGTATGGCGCGATCGTAGTACATTTTGTGCGTATCATTTTCTAGTATAGTTTGTGGTGTGTACTTGTAGTAAGGAGTGCTAGAGTTTTGTATGAGACTGTGTTTGAGAGCGAGTTTTTGGTGAATGATGTTTGCGACCTGGTTGTGTCTGTGAGTGTAGTCTGTCTGTGTGAGGGTTGTGCATGCTCCTGTTATGTGTTGTATGGTTTCTGATTGAATGTGGCATTTGCGGCATTTATCATTTGTGTTATTATTATTATTACCTCAGTAGTTCAATATGCTTACCTGGAGGGAAAAAGTCCTTGTTATTTTCGACTTATATTTCGGTGAATAACTCCGAAACCTGACGCTTTAGGATATTATGTTACATGACATTTTTTGTTTGTATAAGTGTCCTCTATCTAAATATATAACTTTTGTTGTGCACCGCGACTCTGAAAAAAAATCAAAATGGCGGCCGACCTTAGGGCCACCCTCCATACAAAAATCTTCAAACCCCTTTGGCAGAGATAGGTTGCATCCCGGGGAAGGATATAGGATAGTTTCTATCCCGATATTCCCACGGGATCGACATTTCTGCGGGTGAAACCGCGGGATGCAGCTAGTTTCATATAAATGTATGCTGATGTAGGTGAGCAGTACCCGTATGGTCTGTTCAAAAAGTATCAGATGAAACTATAAACAAATGGATCAGAAAACGTACCTATTAATGCCAATTGAGATACCAATAGAGTGGTTTGATTTGATTTTGTTTCCCTTGTCCTAGGGTTCAACAATACGATGACCCTAATATTATTACAATCTAGCCTTATAAATAAACTAATAAGTAATTTAATTATAACCTAAACTTTACTAGGAATGTGTCCATGTCCAATAGCACTAGACTTGTTTTCGTTCTTATGTTTGTGTATTTGATTATTTGAATACTTAAACGCGGAATTCTAATTTTAAATCACCTTAAAGATGTTTGTTCCATTTTGACAGTTGAGATAAATTTTAAAACCTCAATTTACGGCGATGATTTTTCTAATACAGTTTAATAATGTGATTCAAACAATTTGTTGGATAACGTGGTGAGATTTAATGTTAAAAACGTTAGTGTATCTATATATATAAAAGGAGAAACTGACTGACTGACTGACTGACATATCAACGCACAGCCGAAACTACTGGGACTAGGAATGTGAAATTTTGCACACAGCTTCCTTTTATAATGTAGGGGAGCACTAAGAAGGGGTTTTTGGAAATTCAACCTTTAAGGGGGTGAAAAGGGGGGATTTTGTTTGTATGAAAAATCTTATTCCTTGAGTTAATAAACTTGAAACTTGGCACGAATACTTATCTAAGTAAATTATGAAGTTTGACATTTTTGTTTTTCTAAACTACCGCCAAAAGGGGGGTGGGGGGGTGCCAATATTTGTATGGAGGAATTTTAATGCGCGGTCCGATTAACTCGAAACTCAATATTTATACTTAAGACCAAAAATAAAGAATAACGTGTATCAGGATTTTTCTAAAATCTACCCCTAAGGGGTCGTTAATTTTACAGGGGAGGATTTTACAGCGTGGCTTGATTAACTCGAAAATTGGTATAAAAAATCTTTATAAATGATAAAGATCATAAATATACATTTTCGAAATTTTTAGAGGAAAGTACGAAATACATGCGGACGAAGTCGCGGGCAAAATGCTAGTAGGTAATAAGTTAATAACAGATAAATGGGTTGCCTTTTAATTCCCTTGAGTGGGTGACTGCGTAAGAATTTAACAAAAAGGGTTTGTTTACACGTCTTTCATTAGATCATTTTGGAATAGACTATACCTACTTTGATTGATTAACTTGTACAGTGATCAAAGGCTACGGCCTTTGATCACCGTCAGTCCCGACCGTCAGGAGAGCACTACGTACACACTGACCGTCAGTCGGCTTTTTGCATTCAGTGCTCCAATGACCACCGTACGGAACCGCAGGGTATAGTTACGTCCGTTCGAGTCCCGCTTCCGCAACGCACTGAATGCTCCGAAGCATTGCATAGCGCGTCAGTCACCTGACGTACGCAGTACCAACGCGCTCGACTGACCGTCTCTGTCAGTGCTGCTCTGAATGCACGCATGGTTTCTATGGCGATAGCCACGGCAGACCGACGTCAGTCCTGACCGTCAGGAGAGCACTGAATACTGCCTTAACCGGTCAAGCGGCGCGGTTCGCCGATCGGCGACGAAACAATAGAAAATCAATTGTGTCCACTGACCTCTATTATTACCACTGGACTGGCGGCTGTCAAAGTGCTTTTGTGCCTAATTGATAATCGCCATTTTGGCGCTGTTAGCCGTAGCGAGTGTCTGTGGTACTAAAACTAGTGATGTAGATATCAGCGAGCAAATATCGATAACTTTTGATAATATAACTGTCTTATCTTCCTAACAGCATAAGCGATTTTAATTACTGACGTGCCCAAATTATTTGACGGGTTAAGAAATTTCGTATACTTTAACCTGTAATTGACAAAGAGTAATTTTTCGTTGTTGCAAAAATTCTAACATCGATATACTTAAATATAATTTGTTTAATTAATACATCATAATGACTATTTAAAGTTTCAAACATCATTGTTTCCAAAAAAGTGAACGCGTAGTTCTGGAAACAAAGTATTTGATTTTGGTAGCAATTCTTTTATAACTTTTGCTGTGAGAACTGCCGGAAATATTTTTTCCACCGGTGGCTTCAAATTGGTCTTTTTGCATGCTTGTCGAAAAAGTGATTCCACTAACAAACATATAGAAACGATGCTTTGTGATGGAATAGTTAGTCCACCTCTATTTTTTTGAATAATTAGTGCGATACCGTTTCGTCGATCAGATATGGCATCGGACGGTATTGATTCACAAGCGCTCAAACAATCAATAGGTACATGTAATTTTGTTCTTGATAGATCTAATCACAAAACCTGCTATGTATCCCACACATTGCTTCGATGTTTCGTTTACATTGTTTGGAACAGCCCAACCAAAATGTAATATATGTCAAAATTAGTTCTCTGGACACTCGCTAGTGGCGCTTCAAAAAGACACAAAAAAATTGCTGTCAAACGCTTGGAACAGCCTGTCCAGTGGTAATAATAGAGGTCAGTGATTGTGTCTCATTAGCGGCGCTTGACAGATTGAATAAATCCATGGGTATTATGCAAAACGTCTTCTGCACGTGGGCCAGTGACCCACATTGACAGCAAAAATACCTACATTGTGCTTGTACACACGGTTTATCAGTGAGATAACTCTAAAATTATTTAATAGCGCACATAATCTGGGGGCACGGAAGTGCCCCCGCCAAGACGAGCCAAGCGAAGCGCAAGGGCACTATCTACCTTTTCTCGAAGCACTTCGTCGTATTTTTGAACCTTCTTAACTTGGGTTTGGATTATACCAGATAAACAAAATTTTCGGGATATGATGTCAGTGGTTGACTTATTAAACCTATAAGGTTTCAATTGGCCATTTCGCTACATTCACATGAGCGTAAGGTGAAAAACTCTCATACTGTTATACAATGGTTCTTGTAGTAACGAAACGGCCAAGCCATATATTTTGACTAAGGTGTAGAGTTTGCGAAGTTAGGCCTTGTAGAGTTAGGGCGTGTAGAGTTAGAAGCTTGGCTCTACATGAGATCTGATTACTTTTTGACAGTGCGAGCTACATGGTCTCGTCTTGGCAACATTTAACATGAAATGTTTTTGTGGGATCTTATTTTGTATCCAAGATTGAGCGCTATGTGATGTAAAATGTTCTATGACAAGTTGTTTGAAATAAATAGTTTTTTTTTTTTTTTTAATCAAGCTATACGTTTCCAGTTTTAGTTGACCTCGCATTGTATAAGTTTTTCGTACAATCAGAAGTCAGCTTATACTCGTTACGTATAGCTTGATGTGTAGCCGTGCAAACTACTAATAAAGCGACGTTTATCACACTAATATTATAAAGGCGAAAGTTTGTGAGTGTGTGTGTGTTTATATGTTTGTTACTTCTTCACGCTCAAACGGCTGGACCAGTTTTAGTAAAATTTTGTATGGAGGTTGCTGACACCCTGGATTAACATATAGGCTACTTTTTATCCCGATATCCCCACGGGTTCGACATTTACGCGGGTGAAACCGCGGGTGAAACCGCGGGGCGCAGCTAGTGAGCTGATAAATATCACGACTCCGTTTAAGGGGAACTACAGAACGTAAACGCAAAAAATGCAAGTTTTATAATGCCTAAAAGTATATGATCGACTACCATAGAAATATAAAAAACAGTATAGTATGTTGGGGTAAGATCGTTGCTGGAGTAAAATCGTAGGAAACAAATTCCCACCTTTTTTTTTTTTTATGAATGGGAAGTCATCAAATGACCCCTCCCGCTCTGGGTGGAGCGGAAGGGAGTGTCAGACTCTTACTGACTAAAACCCATCCGTGTTCCCTCCTTAGCCCTTTATGTTCCGGGGTAGCGGTAACCCTTTTGGACAATCCCGCACCCCCGGCAGGCTTCGGCCCTGGCAGGCCCCTTCCTTTTTGTTGACATCTCTTTGAGGCGCGCGTGGAACACGTACGCGCCGTCCGGCACGGGCCTGGTCCTGATCGGACGGTGAGCTACCCATTACTCTCCGTCCGCAGGCCCGCGCCTACGGTGGCCGGGAGTCGTCATGCAGCTCCCGACGCCCGGAGCGTCTCCCGCGGCGGCTGGGCCGTGTGGCTCTCTCCCTCAACAAATTCCCACCTAATGTGGCAATGTTTTTAATGCAGTAATAAACATTGTGTTCTTCATCATTATTTTTATTCTGTAACGACGAAGATCAGAGCAAAATTTAATTTTGCAGGCATAGAATTTAATTCCTACGGTCCCAGCAACGGTCTTACCCCAACATACTTATATCTATGTCGACTACCTACAGTAAACAAAATCAGAAAAATATTATATGATATTCTTCAGGACATATACTAGTTGGATAATGGTTGAAAACATAGATATATGAAACGATAATACAACTAATTTGATACGATTGAAAAAAATCATGAAGATACCTCTAAAAATATTATTTTTACAATAAAAACCATTCTGATTTCTTGTCAGATTATTCTACAAGCAACATAAAAGCACCAGTGTTTTAATTTTTTAGTCCAAACAATATTTTTTTTTGTAAATAGACAATTGCTTCAAATTTTGCAGTAGGTAAATTACCAGCGGTGTCATCGCGCTTCTCTTTCTTTTCTATGCAGTCAGACAGTGACCGCGCTTTAAGTCATTTTTTGTGTCGTGGGTCATTGACCCACTCAGTAGGTTAGCAGGTAGATACAGTCGAAACTTGCCATTGACAGTAGGTACAGTCACAAGCATAAATACCTTACAGTTACGCAAAAGCCAAAAAGATTATTCTCGTGAAATAAAAATAACTATTTTGCGTAAAGACCTATTTATTTCCTAAGGCGGATCACACACTACAACGCGCACGCGACGGAGCGCGGGAAACGGAGCCAAATTTCCCGCGTTTTTATTGAATTTGTATGTAAAAAATCCCGCGCGGTGGTGCGTTATCTGCACCACTGTGTAATCCGCCTTTTAGTATGATTTTGATAATATTATGTTCGAAGCATAATCAACCTTTAATGTTCCCACTGCTGGGACACAGGCCTCCTCTCTATAAGAGGGAAAGGGTTGTACATCAAGCGGGCCCAGTGCGGGTTGGTAGATGTCACATGTCTTCGAATTTTTGGTTCTAGAACATGCCGGTTTCCTCACGATGTTTTCCTTCAACGCGGCAACGTTTCGAGAATATTAGTATAGTAAACTGTTCGTAACACCATTAAGGCGCAGATATTATGACTTCTAATGATTTTAAATTCAACATCACGTCTAATCGACCGGACTGATTTCTTTGAAAAAAATAAATGTTATACTAGACCATTTGCTTCGTAATTTGATATGTGAATATTTGCAATTATATTTTTTTAACATAGTGTAATTAATTCGCAAAGTAATGTCTCCACGGACATAAAAACGATAATCACGCAAACACTATCGGTGTATTTTCATAAAACTTTCACCATCTAAAAGACAATTTAATTCCCCGAATTTTAGTATACGGTTTTTATTTGTTTGGTGTTTGAGAGTTTTTGTAAATAGATAATTGCTTCATATTTGCAATAAATTACCACGGTTGTGTCATCGCGCTTCTCTTTCTTTTCTATGCAGTCCGACAGTGACCGCGCTTTAGGTCGTGTAGACTGCACCATTAGCTCCACGAATGTTGAGGAGATCGTGGAGTACAGAGGCCAGCACATGAAGCTACCCCAATCTGTCAAATTTTCCCAATTGAATATGAACCTTATTACTTTGTAGTAAAGTTAAATATCTATCAAAGAAATCTGACGGATTGGGGTAGCTTGATGTGCTGGCGTCTGTACATGCGTGTTAAGACCAACTGGACTTTAGAATAGAATAGAATACTCTTTATTATGTACACCATATAAATTACAGACATAAATATCGATCGAAATGAAATGGAATCGGAATGAAAGTTTGCCGATTTTAAAGCCGGAAACATTTAATTTGATGTTTGAATATGTACCTAATTTTATTGTAGAGTAAGTATCAAATAAAAAATAAAACACAAAAATTGGGGCGCACGCTGATTTTCGCGCCCCGGAACCCAATATGGTTAAGACGGCCCTGCATGCCACCTCACACCATGGATCATAAACCACTCTAAAACCACAGCCATATTATAACCCGCTTTATCGCCCAACCATTCCTTATACCAATGTTCGGCGGGCCAAGTACCGGCCGTAATATTACGAAAGTACGGTGAAATCCAGCGGCTTACATAATGGACACTTGAACTTGAACCAGAAATGTATGTAATTATGTATTATTTCGGCACGGCAAAGAGAGAGGTGGATTTGCAAACGGTTTTTCTGTTTGCATTTAGAGCGGCCATTTTGGAATTTTTGACAGTTATTTGAATTTTGAATATTTTTGTCCGCGATTTTGTTGATATGCAAACTCCATCCTCCCGATCAATAAATATCAATCAGTCATCATACGAAGTTAACTGTGTCAAGAGGAGATATTTATACATAACGTAACATCGCGCCTGTAGCCAAGAGTTGGGCAGAGGTGTAGTAGCCTCCCAACCGATTTCAGTCACGGTGGCCAATCTCAACGGAGATGAGCCAGGTACGCAGGAGATATTATAGTGCACAAGTGTGTGCGTAAACACAGATGCACTCTCTGTTCCTTTACTCTCATAGTCCGATGGGACGGCAATCCGACACGACCGGAGAGAGATCAGGCGCAGGACCAACGACTTAACGTGCTTTCCGAGACACGGGGGTATCACACCGCCAACTTCCAAACTCCGGGCTGTTACTGAGAAATTTCCAATGAAAAAACCCAATAACACTTTGCCCGACCCGGGAATCGAACCCAGAACTCCACGCTCAGCAGTCGCGCTTCCAGCCACGAGACCAACGCGGCAACGGGGCAGAGGTACAGTCGCCAGCACATCAACCTACCCGAAACTGTCAGATTTTCCCAATCAACTTTGAACCTTATACTTTAGTGATAAAGTAGAAAATCTATTAAAGAAATTTGACAGATTGTAGTAGGTTGATTTGCTGGCGTCTGTACAGCATACTTATAGTACAACGGCAACGCCTACATTTTGCCGATTATGTTTAAGAGGAAATGCGGTATGAGAGACTTTTGGTTATAATTCGAGGTTTGGCTCTCGCCTATTTCCTCTTCCAATATTGGACCAATTTAAAAGATATTTCTTAAACTGAATAAGAAGGAGTAGTCCTTCTTATTCAGTTTTTCAAATACTACAACACTACTGAGGACGATACTGTGTCCCTGTTTTTCTTTTTTCATTAATAGTTGTCCAATTTACGTACACTAGGCCTCTGTTGACAGCGGTTTAAATCGGCATTTTTTGAGGGTTCTAGTGCTTATAAAAAAAATAATGTATATCAAAAAGGAAAACATAGGGACATACAAGTAGTTAATATTTATAATTCTGTAAAAAATCATTGTTTTACGGTCATTAACCAGAAAGAAAGAGCGAGAGAGTTTCGATGGAGACGCGACCACCCGCATTTCCTCTTAAGGCGGTACCCCGACCAAAACCGCGTTTTTCTTCGTTATTCAGAGGCTATTAACTCAATAATTATGAGAAATAAACTACATCTGAAAGCACATTATTAATGTTCGATATCCTATCATCACATTGCACGTTATTATTTGTTTTTATATGTTACTAATACATTTAAAATCTCCTTTTAAAAAAGTGACTAAAATTATTGATTGCATGCATCTTTTGCTAAATTTGTCGTTCTATTAATTTGACGATTTCACCAATGGATATATAATTTAATAATCTAAATAATCCATGTTGTAATTTATTTAAAAAGATCGCTATTCATTTTTTATTAAAATAATTCCAAAAATTGTGCGAGATCTATGATAAAGGGGCGTGCGCATGGTGCGCTGCATCCCTTTCGTACGAGGAAGTCGTGTCGCTCTCTGTCTCTGTCGCAATGCTCAAGGTTATTTGGCCGGGGTACCGCCTTAAGAGGCGACCCTGTTGCCATCAACCAGGCACAAATGCAAACTCCGGGCTGCTAGGTACTGATGAATTCCAGCATAGCTATTCACAAACACTCGATACGCTTCCGTATCGTATCGAACATTAATCATTGTTATCATAGGAGTCTTCTAAACGCTGTTCACAAGTCCAAAACCCGAAAATCTGTCTGTCTCATTTCTTTTTGCACGCCTCCTAAGAGTCCTAGCGTGATGATAAAATATAGCATAGAGCCTTCCTCAAGAATTAAGACTACCAAATCTATACTTATAATAAATCTATAGAAGTGAAAATTCTGTACATTGAAAATATCAAAAAAATAAATGGCAGGGGGTGTTACTAGACCGACACCGAACCCAAAAATGTGATTAAAAATTTTTTTGTCTGTCTGTCGGTCTGTCTGTTTGTTCAGGCATCACCCAAAAACTATTGGTTCGATTACGATGAAACTTGGTATAATTATTCTTTAATATCATGGGCACCACACTGGGTACTTTTAATCCCGGAAAGTATATACAATAAAAAACAAACTTAATTTTGCGGTTCGATCCCTAGACCCGATTACTGTACCAACCGCAAATAATAGGTTTGTCGTAGGTTACGTGGAGGGTGTGTTCTTTGTGAAGAGTAGGTATCCACTAAGAAAGTGTTTTTCGAAATTCCAACCCTAAAAGGGTGAATGGAGGGAGGGTGAAATTTCACGCGGACGAAGTCGCGGGCAGAAGCTAGTTCAGAAATAATTTTTCAAATCCGACTGGTAGTTCCCGAGATTAGCGCGTTCAAACAAACAAACTCTACAGCTTTATTATTAGTATATTCAGATAGATTAGTATAGATTGCGGGTCTGGATAATAGAAAGAAAGAAAAAGAAAAAAAGAAAATACGTTTATTTGCGGTGAACATGACGCAAAAAAGAACATAAACACAAAAAAAAAGGTAAGAGAATCATGCGTCACATCTACGCAAAACGGCTATCGCTCAGCATAATGCTGCGACCCTATGCAAGACAGAGCCCCAGCGCTGGTTTTCAGCGACAGCCGATAAAATGGAATTTAAATGCCAATAATTTAAAAAATACACAACTTACATCTTTTTAAAGTATTTTTCTGATTATTATTATGACTTGATCTATTATTACCCGATTCCGGCGTAACATCGAATTACGGGACACATACAGTGTTATACAGGGTGTCCCGTATCTGCATCTCCGGCATTTCCATGGGAATTTTGATGATTCTTCGAGTCGTGTCTTCAATTCCTCAATGCACTAGTGTTAATTGAATTTGTGTGGGGTAGGTACAACTAAAAAGTGAAAAATAAAAACTTATTTACAAAAAAAAATAACCGACTTCAAAAAGAAACACTACAAAGTGATAAATAACTTTAATTTCGGAAGTCGGTGTCGTTGTTTCCGCATTTTCGTTTTTGACACCGACTTGCGAAATTAAAGTTATTTATCACTTTGTAGTTTTTTTTTTGAAGTCGGTTGTTTTTTTGTAAAAAAGTTTTAATGCAATAAAATTGCAAGTCCTGCTAGTACGTAATGATACATATTATTTCACTTCACACTCACTTAAGCTCGTATATCACTTAGTATCGCAAGTCCGCATGCGTATCGTAACTCATTAGGTATGCGGGTTGCGTTCCCGCCGCACAAGGTTAGTGAAATGGGGCGTCAGGTCGATTCCGCGCCACTACTGACGAATATTTTGTGTGATAATTATTGGACTATTGATTCTTCTAATTATTTTAAGGCGGTACCCCGACCAAAACCGCGTTTTTCTTCGTTATTCAGAGGCTATTAACTCAATAATTATGAGAAATAAACTACACCTGAAAGCACATTATTAATGTTCGATATCCTATCATCACATTGCACGTTATTATTTGTTTTTATTTGTTACTAATACATTTAAAATCTCCTTTTAAAAAAGTGACTAAAATTATTGATTGCATTCATCTTTTGCTAAAGTCGACGTTCTATTAATTTGAGGATTTCACCAATGGATAGATAATTTAGAAATCTAAATAATTCACGTTTTAATTTATTTAAAAATATCGCTATTCTTTTTTTATTAAAATATCGAAGATTCTCATACATTCCACTTTGTTCGCAATACGTACGTTTTTTTTTCGCACGAATAAATTAATCTGAGTATATCCGAATTGACAGCATCTTACAAATATGTAATTCCAAAAATTGTGCGAGTTCTATGATAAAGGGTGCGGGTGGCAGTACGCTGCATCCTTTTCGCACAAGGAAGTCGTGTCGCTCTCTGTCTCTGTCGCAAGGAAGGAACGAATACTCAAGGTTATTTGGTCGGGGTACCGCCTTAGGCTAAGTAATAACAGCCGCACGAGTTGGTCGATCAGATTAAGCTACGCTTGCCGCGGTCGGTCCGTGGATGGGTGACCGTCTTTACATACCAAGACCCCTCCGTGCCTTAGAAAGCACGTTAAGCCGTTGGTCCCGGCTGTCATTCGTGGATCTCACAGTCGTTAGGTCAGAAGCCCGAAACTCTTAGAACCAGTTTACCAAGGGTTATCGTTTTACCCAGTCACTGGGTTAGGGAGGTCAGATAGGCAGTCACTCCATGTAAAATACTGGTATTCAGCTGCATACGGTTAGACTGGAAGCCGACCCCTATACAGGAAGATTTTTTTATCACCATCCAAATATTATACAGGGTGTTCTACCCATGAATATGGAAAACTTTCACTATGAGACCGACTTTGAAATCACGAAAAAAAAATCAGCTGTTTAATACAAAAGTTCAATACCTACTTGACCAAAATGTATGAAACAGCTGATTTTTTTTTTTCGTGATTTCAGAGTTGGTCCCATAGTGAAAGTTGTTCATATTCATGGGTAGAACAGTCTGTAAAAATTTGGATGGTGATAAAAAAATGTCCCTGTAATCTGTATAGTTGGGAGAAGGCTAGGCAGATGACGTTGACTAAGATGAAGGTGAAGACAACCTTGTTCTTGACTAACAAACAATGTTTTAGCCTAATAAAAAAGACCTAAGAAGCCAAATAAGGGGTTACACCCACGAGTGACTTTGATTTGTGCGTATTTGCGCGGTTTCGTATTAATATCAATGTCAAAACTGTAACTACTACGAACTAACTATATACACTAGATACTAAAATAAATGACTAACTAACTTACAATACAAATATATAAAAATAAAAAAAAACAAAGGACACTTAGGCGTCGAAGTATTCATCCGCATCGCTGTCATCCGGAAACGTGCCCAGAAGACTGGCAGCATTGCCACGTTGAATGGCAATGCTAATTCTTTGGCCAAAGAACGACCCAGCCCTCTGGTCACGTGAAATACTACGTACCTAAGTAGTTACAGGAAACGGATGTCAGTAGTCACTTGCCTTATCAAGAAAAACCCGACTACTGAAAAGGATGAAACAAGAAAGTACCTTCCCGTGGTTGCATGCTACCATAGCTTATAATATTATGTTAGTACAGCGGCATATGCGACCACGGGAAGGTACTTTCTTGTTTCATCCTTTTCAGTAGACGGGTTTTAGTTTTTAAACTTATTTTTTATTTAATTATTTTGAATTTTTATATTTCTGAAATGTGCTAATTAAGCCCTTTCATTTGATACCCCACACGGCACGATTTAAAAAATTTTTTTTTTTTGTTTATGACTTTATGTCCGTTAGAGGGGCACCTTATTCAATTTAACGTGACGTCTTATAGCTTATAACCTGCGGACAATCAAGACGCTTCCAATGATATCTCATTTGTCTAATTATGACAAATAGTTTAGAAGTTATGACGGAACAGATGAATTTTCAGCTGATTTTTAAATCGACAGATGATTTTTATTCGTGGAATAAAATTGACGTTTGACAGAACTTTGTATGGAAGAACTGTCAAAAATTCAAAATTATTCCTCGGATAAAACTATCCGGCGTTAGTGGCGTTGGATGGGAAAGGAAAACAAACAACAGAAATTGAAATTAAACAGAAATAACATAACAAATACACTACCTACCCACTATATTTTCCAGATATTACAACGTAGATTATACAGGTTGAAATTGAAAACATGCGACAAACCGAAATTGGAGATTGTTTTCTCATCATTATGAACAACTTTTACCCAGGGACCAAAGCTGCAATCGTGTAAAAAAAATCAGCTGTTCCCTAAATTTTGAAGATAGTAAAAGTTGTTCATAATAATGAGTTCAATCTCCCATTTCGATTTGTCGCATGTTTTCAATTTCACCCTGTATTTACTGCTAAGTTAGTGACAAACGTAGTTTTTTTTTTAATCTTTATATATTTACAGGGTTTTTTCTATAATGAATATGTCACCCCGATTATTGAATACAATAAAGCCACGTATTCACTGAGCAACAATTGTTTATAAACTCTGTTTCAGAAACAAAATCTACGTGTTTCTGAAACAAATCATTTTGTTTCAGAAACATATAATTTTGTTTCTGTAAACACTACGTGTTTATCGGTATGTTTCGTTGCTCCCCACTTGCGGCGGAGAACACAGAAACAAATCAGTTGCGCAACAGGTGCATGCGAGTGTGGACGCGTCTAAACATTTGTTTATAAACATGGCTGTAGTGTGGGACGATGAAACTGTCTTTAAACTGATAGAACTGTTTGAGAAAAAACGAATATTATGGGATTGCTCGACAAAGGACTACAAAAATACCCTCGGGCGACATAACCTAAGCAACTGACTGTGTGGACGGCAGAGTTTCCGAAACATTATTCCTGGAAACATTTACGTGATGTTTCAGAAACTGTGTATCCGAAACATTGTTGCTCAGTGAATACGTGGCTTAAATATAAAAACTAACCTACCCGCAACCTTGTACCCATAATAATAAAGCAAGGTTGCGGGTAGGTTAGTGCAGACAGTGCAAAATTAATTATATGAACAAAAGACTTAATTATTGTTTTTTATCTTTATGTTAGTTAGTACGCATTGGTCAAATCTTGCAAGCTGAATTGAACCACGTCCTTTTATCCTACGGAGTTGTTTACATGCTGAGCCTGTTTAGAAGACAATACCTATAATTTTTAATTGGTTTCTCACAAAATTACGTATTTGACGGAGTTGTTTACATGCTGATTCTGTTTTGAAGACAATGCCTTTATTTTTGAACCGGTTTCTCACAAAACTATGTGTGTACTCACCAGACCATTAACTAATTTTGACTTTTTTTTTTGACTCTTCATGATCTGGTCAGTCCAATGTCCTTGTGAGGATAGTCCAATTGTTTTCATTCAGGTTTTCCTAGGTATATAATAATATCTCGAAAAAGTTAGATATAATTATTTTAATTAGCCGCAATCTCAAAATCTTTACGCTTATGCGTTGACGTCTTTCTATAACACAATGGTTGTAATAACATGACTTATATAATGACTATCATCATGGGTAGTATCCGTGAAGGGAGTTGAAGATTGTGTCATGATTCCTGACAGAAATTGGCCATTTTCCATATTTCCTGCTACGTAACTAATATAATATCACGCTTCAATTATACCTGAAGGGCTAGGCAAATGTGGACCTATTAGGCACGAAACACACGGTGGCGGGGCGGGCCGGGCCAGTCAATTTGACCGCGAACGATAGTGCAAGTGTGATAGGATTCCCTCCTATACCACACCCCGGACACTCCATATAACGCTCGCAAAATAATTACCTATTACTACTACATAAATAAACGATGTTTGTATACGTGCAAATGTGTGCGTGAAATTTAGTAGGGTTGGCTGTCGTGCGTAGCGTAAAAAAGGCGCGGAAAGCGATTTATGTCGGGGAACCGAACGACGATGGCGCTGCCCAAACGTGTGCATTATTATGAAGTGACCTTTTAGTTCAATTGTTTATTTATATAGTCGGGTTCGTAATGAAATAAAAACACTAAAATAGTTTAAGTAGTTTAAATGACTTATCTGTAAATAATCAGTTATTAAATCGCATGTTATTAAAAATGCGAAATCTTACAAACAGTTCATGTAAATACGAATTTGGAAAAGCATCACAATATCCAACCATCGTGATTAAAACTCAAATAAAACTTTTAAATCCCAAAATTGTGTGTTCGTGTCAGCAGTAGGTACAGCGCTGCGATTCGCGAGCGCCCTTGCTAAAGAGTCAGCGACGAATACCTCGAAGTGCGGGGTGAGGTGCGGTATCTGATATAAGCGCGGGGAAGGGAGTGTCCTTTCTGTACCTAGTACTATTAAGTATTCTGTGCCTGTACTACCAACGCACAAAGAGGGCAAAAAGACCGCGCCGCCGGTGCTTGTCGGATGTAGTCTCTCGCGGTCATTCGCGGACAAAATGACCGCCGTCTGCGGAGCGCCTTATAGTACACCCAAATTTTGGCAGAACATGTTTTGAATCCCAGTAGGTAGACTCTGGGCTGAGAAATTCCAGGTGGAAAAATCCAATATCACTTTGCTCGTCCCGGGAATCGAACTTGCGACCAATAGATCACAGAGTCAGACAACCAAATTAAAATTATGTAAATAGACTTTAACAAACTAGCGTATAGCATCGCATAACCTCTATCGCTCTCACACGGGCTGCCCTTACCGAAGTTTAATATTGGATAACCAGTGGCGTGCATTGCATATAGGCATATAAGCAGTGCCTACCTCGATATATCAACATAAGTCTGTCAATTACATTTTAGCGTGTGCCCCACAATTAAGAAACTCACTAAATTATCATACCTAACAAAAAGCAAAATCTTCATACAAACACGCGCGGCAGTAGGCAGTCGCCAGACAGCCTACTCGGCTCCCGTACTATTCGCACATTGTCATTGGTCTTTACTCATTCAAGTTAATACGACAAAATTAAAAATACGTACGTCTCACGCGTTATACCATGACGTTCGACCTTCGCAATTTATTACCCTTAAGTAGGCATGCCTACTCAAATAACCACACTTTTGACCTCACTTTTTTTTTCTGATTAGTGACCGCGTTTGCCTAGACTAGACCCGGCCTAGTGCCTACCTATTCTGAAAATCAATGCACGCCACTGTGGATAACCTCGTGGAATCTAACTGACCTTCTCAAAGAACATAACAATTTTTTTCCGGACACGGTTGGGCAACTGTTAAACTTTCTACTCATCTTACAAGGTGGACAGCGAGGTGTCGAAATATATGACTAAGTACTATAACTGGTAAAACCCATTAACTTTGTAGATAAACAAGAATGGCGTGAAAGGTTCTGATTGGTCTAATTGATTGAGGGGTCTTCCCACATTTATCGACGCAGAATCGGCTAACACCGGTCAAAAAAGCCTTTATGTCTACGTAATAAGGGTGTTACTAATATCATTCGCATCGGCTCGGCTCGGACGACGCGTCGCGACGCCGACCGACGGCGAAACGAGCCGTTTGCCTATTAGCTCGGCGATAAGTCGAGTAGTTTGGTGATACGCACTCGGCTTAAGCCGATTCCGCGTCGATAAATGTGGGGAGACCCTAATGTAGGATATTGGAACTTTTTCTGTAGGTATACCGAACCAAGCCTCTATAATTCGTGCGATCTCTGGCCATGTTGACCCCACAAACATCATTAAACACCTGACTCCAAGGACTTGAAACGTTACTCAAAATAACGTTACGCGTAGTTCCGGTACCGATAATTGGTACCGTTCCACCAGGATCGTAACAAAATAATTAATTTTGTAATTAAGTTCGTTTTTTAATCCCAGAGACTAATCTGACTTTAAGACTTTTGTGTTTTCGTTTTTTTTAGTATAGAAGTTTGACATTACACTTGTCAGATTAGTCTCTGGGATTAAAAAACGAACTAAGTATAAATTGCGGTGTTTAATTGTTTATTTAAAAAATGTCTATTCTTCTTTTGTTTCTTCTCCATAAAGGTTTCATAACGTTTCTATTACCTCAATAGTTCAATATGCTTAACTAGAGGGAAAAAAAAACAAAAATCTCCTTGTTGTTTTCGACTTATATTTTGGTAAATAACTCCGAAACCTGACGCTTTAGGATATTATGTTATATTACATTTTTTGTTTGTATAAGTGTCCTCTATCTAAATATATAACTTTTGTTGTACACCGCGATTCTGAAAAAAAGTCAAAATGGCGGCTGATTTTAGGGCCAAAACCTTCAAACCCCTTTACCTCTTTATAATATTAGTATAGATTAAAAGTTGCTAAATTGAAGAGTACAACTGTGACCTAACATGACAACTGAATAGACTGGTATTACGTTTAGTCGGTTAACTAAGTCACGTGGTTTTTTGTTTACCTTTATTTAACACTACCTAAACCTATGGAGTATAATATAAAACATGTTTGTATCTTATAATATGTGCAAACATATTCACATAAGTATTGTTGTAACATATACCTATTATGTACAAACATTAATGTTAAAAGAAACTAATTAGGTACTTATGTGAAACCTGCGAAATTACACCTAATTTTGAATTAATTACATCATAATTTTTAGTGCGTAAAGGTGAACTAACTTCGAGTTATTTAAAAATAATTAATGTAAATTATGTAATAGTATAAAACAAAGTCGCCGAAATGTCTGTACGTGCATAACTTCTAAATGACTGCACCAAATTGGACATCTAATTCTTTTTTTTTTTTGTGTTCGGTATTGCCAGGACAAGGTTTGTATAAAAGAAAATTTCGGAAATTCGAAAAAATATTGCACCCGTGCGAAACTCGGGCGAGCCGCTATATAGTTTAAAATATAGGGCATTTAATTTATGTAATTAAGTTTTTATTTATATCTAATTCTTTTTTTTTGTGTTCGGTATTGCCAGGACAAGGTTTGTATAAAAGAAAATTTCGGAAATTCGAAAAAATATTGCACCCGTGCGAAACTCGGGCGAGCCGCTATATAGTTTAAAATATAGGGCATTTAATTTATGTAATTAAGTTTTTATTTATATCTAATTCTTTTTTTTTGTGTTCGGTATTGCCAGGACAAGGTTTGTATAAAAGAAAATTTCGGAAATTCGAAAAAATATTGTCACCCGTGCGACACTCGGGCGAGCCGCTATATAGTTTAAAATATAGGGCATTTAATTCATGTAATTAAGTTTCTTAACGACAAGTTACAGGGTGAATTTGGAAACATGCGACCAATCGAAATGGGAGATTTTACTCATCATTATGCACAACTTTTACTATGGGACCAAACCTGAAATCGTGAAAAAAGAAACCAGCTGTTCCCTACATTTTATGTTCGCATAACTCGTCAAAATGTAGGGAAAAGCTGATTTTTTTTCCGCGATTTCAGGTTTGATCCCATAGTAAAAGTTGTTCATAATGACGAGTGCAATCTCCCATTTCGATTTGTCGCATGTTTTTCAATTTCAACCTGTATAGTTTAAAATATTAAGATTAGGTAATTAAGTTTCTTAACGACAAGTTAAAAAAAGGTTTATATAAACAAGAGCAGTGGTGGCCCAGTGGTAACGGCCGCGACTTACTAGTTATAGGTCATAGGTTCGAACCCAGACAGGTGCTCTCAAAAACAGTGAAGGAAACTGGCATGTCCTAGAACCAAAAATTCGAAGACATGTGAGATCTACCAACCCGCACTGGACCCGCGTGGTAGATTACAGGCCACTTCATAGAAATGTAAATATATCTATGGCCCACTCCCTCTCGAAGAGAGGAGGCTTGTGTCCCAGCAGTGGGAACAATATAGGGATCATAGGCGTGCATTAAGGGGATTACAGGACCTAAACGCAAAAAACGCAAATTTTAGAAACAATAAAAGTATATGATTGACTACAGTAAACAAAATCAGAAAAATATATATATTCTTCAGGATATATACTAGGTAGATAGTGTGTTAAAAGCATAATAAAACTAATTTGATACGACAGAAAAAAATCATGAAGATACCTATAAAAACTTTCTTTTTACAATAAAAACCATACTAATATACATACAATCATTACAATTTTTTTTCAGATGATTCTACAAGCAACACATTAAAGCACTAGTGTTTTAATTTTTAGTCCAAACAATAGGTTTTTTTTGTAAATAGATAATTGCTTCATACATATTTTGCAATAAATAGCAGCGTTGTGTCATCGCACTTCTTTTGTTTTTCTATGCAGTCCGAAAGTGACCGCGCTTTAGGTCATATAGATATATCGCCAGTCGTAGACGCTAATTTTAGTCAAACTGCAGCAAAATATTTTATACTTACCCTAATATAAGTCAAATACTTATCTCATCTTATTTTAATTAACCCGACGGTTATTCGTTGCGTGTGTACAAAGATAATGGCCAAATTATTTTATATGGCCATTTAATTGTTAATAAGATTACTAATTTGATAATTTTAATAATATGCCTCAAAGTATGTCAAGTATGTATGTATGTATGTAGATAGCAATAAGTACGTCTTAATACTCTTAAATACGAATCTAATCATTGGATTGAATCCATACTAATATATGTTATAAATGCGAAAGTGTGTCTTGTCTGTCTGTCTGTTACCTCTTTACGCTTAAATCGCTGAACCGATTTAGATTTAATTTAGTATGTGGTTAGCTTAACCCTTAACTTGGCAAGTGTACTAGAGGGCACATGAAAATAAGATATGAGTTTCGGCATGTGACCTATAGAGCACGGGTCTGTTTACAGAGAATACAAAAAAAATATGATAAATGTCAGTATGTGTCAGTATGAGCTACTGCTAAAATAATTTTAACATACTGACATTTATCATATTTTTTTTGTATTCTCTGTAAACAGACCCGTGCTCTATAGGTCACATGCCGAAACTCATATCTTATTTTCATGTGCCCTCTAGTACACTTGCCAAGTTAAGGGTTAAGTCCCGGGAAAGGACATAGGATACTTTTTAGGGTTCCGTAGCCAAATGGCAAAAAACGGAACCCTTATGGATTCGTCATGTCTGTCTGTCCGTCCGTCCGTATGTCACAGCCACTTTTTTCCGAAACTATAAGAACTATACTGTTGAAACTTGGTAAGTAGATGTATTCTGTGAACCGCAGTAAGATTTTCACACAAAAATAGAAAAAAAAACAATAAATTTTGGGGTTCCCCATACTTACAACTGAAACTCCAAAAATTTTTTTTTATCAAACCTGTTCGTGTGGGGTATCTATGGATAGGTCTTCAAAAATGATATTGAGGTTTCTAATATCATTTTTTCTGAACTGAATAGTTTGCGCGAGAGACACTTCCAAAGTGGTAAAATGTGTGTCCCCCCCCCCCCTCTAACTTCTAAAATAAGAGAATGATAAAATTAAAAAAATATATATAATGTACATTACCATGTAAACTTCCACCGAAAACTGGTTTGAACGAGATCTAGTAAGTAGTTTTTTTTTAATACGTCATAAATCGAAAACCACAATTTACCTTTCACAAAGTTACAACGAACTACAAGAACTTTTATATTATGTTACTTGCTGCTACGGAACCCTTCATGGGCGAGTCCGACTCGCACTTGGCCGGTTTTTATCCCGATATTCCTACGGGATCGGGACTTATGCGGGTGAAACCGCGGGGCGCTGCTAGTGAGTAATATAAGAGAAGTTTAATAATAAAGAACTGCCCCGTTGGTATCGTGGTCGCAAATTTATCAGCACCTGACACTAGTCCATACAAGTTTAGACATGATTATAAACTTGTCTACTAAAATTATGTCAATTTACGTCAGACGCTGATTAATTTGACAGGCTAAACTAAAATATATCTTCTGTCCTTTTCTTAATAAAATAGAAAGAAAAAGATGCATTGAACTTTAGTTTTTGAACAACAGAATCGGCACCAATGTTAGAAATTCCTACGTTATAGTGAGCGGGCAGGAATCAAAACCCCAAGTTGCTAGTAAGAGCCAGTCCACACGGCGCGTTGCGTCGTCGCAACGCAAATATTTTGACGCATAGCCGGCCACACAGGCGCTGCGTCGTCGCAGCGTTACTACGACGCAGTCTTAACGTTCGGTCGACGCAGCGGTGACGCACAGTTGCGGCAAGCATTTTTGTAAAAACATCGCAGTCAGTCTATAGGAAAGCATGGATCGGAAAAGACGCACAAGCAACTGAGCGCTGCCTCTCCGTCGCCGCAATGAGTACACCCCCTCCCGCTTCGTCTCGGGGGCTGCTGTCCGTCATGTGTGCGTTGCGACGACGCAGCGCGCCGTGTGAACACCTTGGTTATTTGTATGTAAAACAACGCAACGGCAGCGCTGCGTCGACGCAACGCTGGCGCAACGCGCCGTGTGGACTCGCACTAAAGAAGTTTCCTAACACAACTAATTTAGAAAAACACTTAATTTTTTTTCTATTGCATTGCCCGAATCGGGTAACGAAGGCAGGACCCCGACCGAAGCCCGAGGCAGACAACTATCGAACTTGTGAAATGTATTTAAATAAAATAAATAAACCGTGGTAAGTACCTATTCAATGCCATACCAAAGGTATTTGACCATTTGATAAATGAGGCAACCCTCAATGCCAAATATTGTTGAAAGTAATCCCAGGTCATCGGAATTTCGGCTGCGGCGATCTCTCGCGTCCGGCCCTGATCCAGGCCATGGTAAGGAGCGAGAGTACATGGGAAGCCATTGCCTGCTTCTGCGAAGCAGTAATGCTCGCGAAGGAGGAGGCGGAGCGCGTGAGGGAGAGGCAATCTTGGCGCCCTTGCGCCCCTAGTCGCCGCAGGAGACGCCCCGGGCGTCGGGAATCGATAGCCGATTCCCGGCCACCGTAGGCGCGGGCTTGCGGACGGCGAGCAATGGGCAGCTCGCCGTCCGGTAAGGACCAGGCCCGGGTCGACGGCGCGTCGTGTTCCACGCGCGCCTCAAAGAGATGTCAGCACTAACTGACGGGGTCAACCAGGACCGAAGCCTGCCGGGGTCGCGGGTTGTTCGAAAGAGATACCGTGGCCCCTGGCATAGGCAACTGAAGGAACACGGGTGGGTTTTAGTCAGTAAAAGTCTGACACGCCCTCTCGCTCCGCCCAGAGCGGGAGAAGTTATTTGATGATTTCCCACCCAAAAAAAAAAAAAGGTCATCGGAATTTGATAGTTCATCTATTGATTCCTCATGGCTGCGCTATTAAAGTATCTTATTTATTAGACAGGTAGGCATCAAGGAAATTATGATACGTAAAAAATCCAAAATGTATACAGGGACCCATTAAAATAGATGGACAAATTTTAACAGCGCTTAGTACCTCTAACCTAAGATATCCAAGCAAAAAACAAAACACCGATTAAAGTGATTTTATTTTGACCTAAAATAATAAATTGACGGCACATTAGTGTATTTTCGTTAGCTGATTATTTTTCTTGTAAGTATCTAATGCGTTTTTTTTATATATTTTTTCACCATCGTCCTTATTTTGTCCACCTATTCCCCTCAAGCGTCAAGTGTACACCAAGTGTACATAAGAGAAAGTGCTCGAAACGTCAACAGTACACCAAGTGTACATAACAGTGTCATTGTTCTATTGTCATTGTTAAAACAATGACTTTACTGCGCCCATTCAACTACTCCGACGCGTGAGGTGTTTCGACAGGTAGGCGGGAAAACGTGTGAGAGGGTAATGGGACCTTATAATATAAAATTCAAAGTCCTGACTGATATAAAATGTAGGGAACAGCTGATTTTTTTTCGCGATTTCAGGTTTGGTTCCATAGTAAAAGTTGTTCAGTCACGTCTAAAAGTGTGTACTCGTATCAACGCACGGCCTAAACCGAGACCTGAAATTTAGAGGGTGTGTTCTTTGTGAAGAGTAGGTATCCACTAAGAAAGGGTTTTTTGAAATTCTACCCCTAAGAGGGTGGATGGGGGGAGGGTGAAATTTCACGCGGACGTAGTCGCGGGCAGAAGCTAGTAATAAATATTGCAGGTATAAACACGACGCAGACACTTCGTGTTTAGTTAGTTTCTTAGTGTGATTATAATTTTGTATGTATCTAAAGTTTTTTTTTTGTTTTTTTTTTTAGTATTTTTTTTTTAGTTTTTTTTAGTGTTTGATTTTTTTTTTTTTTGTATTTCTTTTTAAGTTATAATAATATTGTATTTTATGTGTTTTATATGGGCCTTGATGCCTGAAATAAATGGATAAATTAAATACTAAATAGGCTCATTTATGTCATGTTATCATTTGCCTAGCCTTTTACCAACTATGTTAGTGACGCCTTTCAGTCTCGCCGTATGCAACTGAATACCAGTATTTTACATGGGGCGGGGGTGCCTATCTGAGGGACAATTCTCGTAATTTTAAGAAGTTTATGACATTGATTTGTCACTAAGATGAGATTGGTAAATGATAAATAAATGATTTATTTTCTATAAGTAGGTTTGTACAAACATTTTTACACGTCAATCATATTTTTTATATGCGGTCGGCGTTTCCTATCCGACTACTTTGAGAAGAAAAACCGAAACAAACGCAGAGGTCCCAGTCTCTTTTAAAGTCCAGACGAAATCTTGGTCAGATCATGTGAAGACCATTAGATTAGATTTTGAACGTTTATAATTACGGGAATTGGTTTTCAGCTATAACGTTTTGAGAGCAGCGGTGGCCCAGTGGTAAAGGCCGCGACTTACGAGTTGTAGGTCGTAGGTTCGAACCCAGACAGGTGCTTTACTTTGTGTAAATTATTTCATCACCACTGCTTTCAAAAACGGTGAAGGAAAACATCGTGAGGAAACCGGCATGTCCTAGAACCAAAAATTTGAAGACATGTGACATCTACCAACCTGCACTGGGCCCGCGTGGTGGATTATGGCCCACTCCCTCTCACAGAGAGGAGACCTGTGTCCCAGCAGTGGGAACATTTATAGGCTGATTATGTATAACGTTTTTATTGACTAATTCAACTATCTACGAGTTATTATAAAACATAATCAAGTAATCCCTTAGGAGTATCTGATTATTTTATTTTATTTTAAATCATAATGTGACATCACAGCTGAAGACTGAAGACTTTGTAACCATATTATTTTGATTTAAAAGAGTGTCCACGGAGTTTCTTGCCCGTTCTTCTCCATAGGTACCTACGCTTTGGAATGGGCAACTAGCTTCATCTTTCTGACTGACCGACCCCTTGACAATTGAAATTGTTTATTGAAATAATTGATTTACATAAATATTTACAAAATAGGGCCTTAAACTAGAGGTAGGTAAAAAATAATTATAAGTGAAATAACAATAATTATTATAAAAAATTCATAAGTGCCTGTATTCATAATTGGTTTAATTGAAATAAATGGTTTGAGTTTGAAGTGGAAAAATGTCAAGTAACTTTTGGAGGCCACTGTAAGTGGTTCAAACCAGAAATTTTATAGCACACCATAATAACAACACGGCTGTAAGTCCCGAAAGTGAAGGCAGAGATGATCTACACCCATATTTTTTTAATCTAATCATATAAAATTCAAAGTCCTGACTGACTGACTGATATATCAACGCACAGCTTCAACCGCTGGTCCTAGAGACATGAAATTTGGAGGGTATGTTCTTTGTGAAGAGTAAGTATCCACTAAGAAAGGGTTTTCGAAATTCCTCTCCAAAGAGGGTGAATGGGAGGAGGGTGAAATTTTACGCGGACGAAGTCGCGGGCAGCTAAGCTTGTTATTTATATTTCAATTATGTCCCTTGTAATAGGGTCTATTATCTCGTCAAGCGCCAGATTATTAAATATATCATAGTTAAACATTATCTAGACAGAAACCCTCCAGACCACAAAAACCCATAACCCCTTTAAAATCGGCCGCAATCGGGTAAAATCTATGTTACGCATGTCCTCAATACGAAAGACATCAACGCGTATACACCATTGACAAATAAGTCTTGTATTCAAAGAGTTTCTTAAGAGAATGTTGGCTTTCAGCCAGCTCCCTTGTTGCTGCAGCGTTAATATATATTGCAGATCATCGTGAACAGATTGTTTTGTATTTTGTAACGTTTTTGTATGTCAAATAACTGTGGACTTTAGTATAACCTACATCTTTTAATCAAATGTCAAAAAAAATAGGAATAGTTTGTTAAAAATATATACATATAGGGCTCACTTGGCACTGCCCTAATTTATTCGAGTTCACCTAATGACCCATTGACTGTTTGACTGACATTCATACTTAATATTATTGCATAAAATAATAATTTATTCTCTCCTAAAATAAACATAACTCCGAATCACCATACTAATTAGCATGTATTACAAAATTATACTCAAACATCTAATTTAACAGCCGAGAATCAAGAATGATATTAAAAAAGTAGGTTAAGCTATCGCAACGAATTATCTAATACCGCGTAAATTGGGCAATGGTAAACTTGGATCGACCATACACTACATGAGAAAAACAGATAACATTGTACCTACGTAATACATAAGAAAACTTTCACATAACGACATAGGCTTAAAAAAAAAACAAATAAAAAAAAAATATTTGACACTTACTTGACAGCCAAAAAGTCCCGGCACACTTCACTTTTTTTATTTAAACACAGAACACCAAACTTTTTAATTTAAAATTAGGACAGTTCTCAGTTGGAAAGCGCGAACAGTTTTATCCATGGCAAACCGTCGACTATTGCAACTACCAAAATATGAGGCCGAAATGATAGTTATGTAATACTGTTACTTGTATTACATAAAAATTGCCGACGGCTACAGCAATATTATGCAAAGAGTAAGTTTTTAGGTTATAAGATGAATCCTTAGCGGGCTTTACGGATATGAGAAAATAAAAACTTTATTAAAAAAAACAAATTAAAAAAATATTAATGTCATATTTAATTTGAAATTCGAATTTTCACAACCGCGAAGCCCGACACGGATGGCGCGGGAAATATATTTTTTAAATTTACTTTTTAATATTTTCGTATGAGGCACAGGTATTGTATTTGAAAGTGCGATGGAGTATGAATGGAAATGCCGCGGCTCGAAGGTGTAGTAATTCAGCAAATTGCTGTCCCCTCTACAGCGAAAGTGGGGATGACTGACTGACTGTCCGCTGCCTCGGACGTCAGAGACGAAAAAAACAAAGATTAATTCGTAGTGTTGATGGAAAAAATTTATTGTTGCCAAGGTTAAAAATGGGATGGTTTAAATTCATAAAGGAGGTCAGTTGACTATGTTATGTAGCTGCGGTTAAGAAATGGATGGGGTGTTGACTTGTTGAGGACAATTATGTTGAATAAGAATGTTAATTCTGTGTGTTTAGTGCAACATAGTTTGAACTGTTATGAACTTATGATAATAAAATATAATTTGATGATTGATCTGTACACCCACGGCGGCCTTACATATTTTATTAAAATTTATTTTATCATTCCCTTTAGTATAAAATGGGTAGATGATTACAATGTCGCAGCGATTAAGCCTTTAGCTTCTGCGCTACGAAGTCTTGGGTTCAATTCCTGCACGGAACAAAAATATTGTAGGTATATGTATGGCCAATACTTTTTTTCTCTTCTAATTGTTATTTTGGGTGTTATTAGCAAAAAATCCATCCTAAGGTGGATACGCGGAAAAGCATATCCGGATTAAATTCCGTTTATCTATCTAGGCCGAGGCTATAAACGGAATATCACGAGATATTCAAAATCCTCCAACTGCAAATAACAGATCCCACTTATTGAAAATACCTAGATCGGTTTGGTGAAAATCACATAATGAACAGCCTATAATCGAGGTTGATCAATAACAACGATCAATTTCGAAGTAGCGAGTCTGCCTTCAGTTATAGCCCCTTACCCTTACCCATTACACTTACCCTAAGGGGTAAGGGTAAAGGATAAGGGTAAGCCCTTACCCTCACCTCTTACCCTCACCCTTACTCCTTAACCTTACCTCTTACCCTAACCTCTTACCCCTTACCCTTACCCCTTTTAACCTTTTTAAGGCGTTCTTTCAATCGTTTTACACGAGTGGCCTGTGGGTGTCATACACGCGCTGAGCCTACAACGTCTGCGTGTTCAATTTAATAATGCTTTTAGGATGCTGTTGGAACTACCAAGGCGTTGTAGTGCTTCGGGAATGTTCGCAGAGGCTCGCACAGATGGTTTCCATGCCATTATGCGAAAGAAAGCGGCCTCCTTACAACATCGCCTGCATGGTAGTAACAACAGCATTTTAAAAATGATTGCTGCCAGACCGGTCTATCCCTTTCAAGGACACTGGGTGAGGACAGTCCTAGGTCTGAATTAATCACTTTCATATCATCATCATCATCATAATCAGCCTATAATGTTCCCACTACTGGGACACAGGCCTCCTCTCAGTGAGAGGGAGTGGGCCGTAATCCACCACGCGGGCCCAGCGCGGGTTGGTCAATAACAACGATCAATTTCGAGGTAGCGAGTCTGCCTTCAGTTATAGCCCCTTACCCTTACCCTTACCCTTACTCCTTACCTCACTTTCATATATCACTTTATTACTGTTTTTTTAAAACTAACAATACTAACCTATTTACATAAGCATCATTGTTACTAACACCAAAATACTAACAAAATTATGGACTTAGTCTGAAATAAAGTTTTATTATTATTTATTTATTACGTAAATACAAAACCAAAGACACCGACTTCCGAAATTAAAGTTATTTTTCACTTTGTAGTTTTTTTTTGGAAGTCGGTTGTTTTTTTGTTAAAAAGTTTTTATTTTTTTTTTGGTGTCTATGGGTCAATTTATCTTTTTAATCTTTGTTTTTTTTTCTCATCTTTTTGATGTTTTTTTTAATGCCTGTATTGTGTTTTTTTTTTGCACCAAATAAACGTTTTATCTATCTATCTATCTATATTTGAATTTTGAAACGAACCCACGATCTCTAGCTCAGAGCCGCTCACCCAACGGTCTATTCGAACAACATATTTTAATTGATAACATTGACCGAAATTTGTGGTTTTATGCAATAGGTTTTCCCAAATCAAGATAAAACCTTCACTCATGCTGTGACCGCTCGGAAGGCGATCCACTATGGTGATTCGTTCTGCGTAGGTTGCAGTGCCCAAGGTGTATGGCCTACAAGAACCCTTGAAATTATCCATTGAGTTTTTTACGACTTTCAAACTCAAACTCAAAACATTTGTTTCAATTAAGGCGCTACCTAGAAAATCTAAAATCCCCGAAAACCTACTAAGCGAGCGAAAGTGATGCAATTACTTTTGAAACGCAAAAGAAGAGTGATGTCTATAGTGTGCGTGCGCTCGGAATAAAACGACGTATGTGCCAAAACGAATTTACTCGTTTTTTAACAAAATAAATGAATTAAAAAACTTTCATATGATAATTCTCTACGTTTTAAAGAAGGTTTCATTGAATAACTCTTAAGCATTATGCAGCTGAATACCAGTATTTTACATGGAGCGACTGCCTATCTGACCTCCACAATTCAGTTACTGGGTAATACGATACCCCTTGGTAAGACTGGTTGTTAGACTTTCGGGCTTCTAATTAACTGCCACTCTTTATGTCTTTGTCTTATTTATACCCATCGAGGAATATAGAAAACTAGCTTCTGCCCGCGACTTCGTCCGCGTGAAATTTCACCCTCCCCCCATTCACCCTCTTAGGGGTGGAATTTCGAAAAACCCTTTCTTAGTGGATACCTACTCTTCACAAAGAAACATGAAATTTGGAGAGTGTGTTACCCTCCAAATTTCATGTCTCTAGGACCAGCGGTTTAGGCTGTGCGTTGATATATCAGTCAGTCAGTCAGGACTTTGAATTTTATATGTATAGATTTGCTATTCCATACATTTTAATTGCATATGTAATGTTTCTACGAAACAGCTGAGCCACCTTTTATACTTTTTGTGATCATGCAGGGTTTTTTTGATTACATAGGTACACTATCTACATAATTAGAAATTCTAAGTAAATCTCTAATTACCTTCAATTTACCTTTGACGTCTTTGTAAGGTTATGACGGACGCACAAATTGTTAGCTTAGGCCAAAACAAACACATTAAAATAACATTTGCAATAATAAAGGAACATTTACGCAAAGTTTCATGTTGTTTATCTAAAATTACTAATGTTTAACTAGTGATTTTCTTAGTTTTTGTACTTAGAAATGGTTATTTCCATTTAGGGGGCTCGTGACTAAGTTGTAACAGCCGCACAGTTTGATGGATCAGGTTATGCTACTGTAGCGGTATCTACAACGCCACATGCAAACAACGCGTCATACTGACGTCACGCAAATCCTGCATCGCGCAAGCAAAGTTTACCGCGCAACTAGCATAGATACAACAGCCCGACATGACTCATTGGGCAGTTGCCCGCCAGACACAACACCCGTCTGGTCGGAGGATCCTCCCTTTTCTATAGAGTATGAGTGAACTTTACAGCCTGTTCCTCATACCTCTATACTGGTGAACCCGAACATGAACCTCAGCGCAGCCTTCGTGCAAATACTTCAGCGTGACGTCATCATCATCACTCCCGCAAGCTTTAGAGCGGCGAGTCACCCAGCCAGCCAGCACCCACGGCTTCAACGGGTATCCTGACCACTAGCATGCAGCGACCGCGCATACCTGGTCATCACCCTCAGCCTCATCAGCTTGCTGCGGCTGATCTGTGAATGGGTGACCATCTTTACATACCGAGACCCCTCCGCGTCTCGGAAGCACGCTATGCCGTTGGTCCTGGCTGTCGTTCGCGGATCTTTGGCAGTCGTTACGGGTCGTCAGAAGCCTGAAAGTCTGACAACCAGTCTTACCAAGGGGTATCGTATCCCAGTAAGTAATATGGGTAATACGATACTCCTACTGGGTTGTGGAGGTCAGATAGGCAGTCACTCCATGTAAAATACTGGTATTCAGCTGCATCCGTTTAGACTGGAAGCCTACCCTAACATAGTTGGGAGAGGGCTAGGCAGATGATGATTCTGATATTTCATTATTTCAGCCGAAATACGTCCACTGCTGGACATAGGCCTCCCCCAAGCACCCCCACCTCGAGCGGTTCTGTTCTTCTCGCATCCAACGAGTTCCTGCGGGCTTCACAAGGTCGTCGGTCCACCTTGTGGGAGGCCTGCCAACTCTACGTCTTCCGGTACGCGGTCACCACTCCAGAATCTCTTCTGATATGTATTTAAATGGTTACTTTATTCATAGCAATGTACGCACGCTACATAAAATTTGCCTAAAATGAGATAGGAATGTGGAATTTTCGATTTTAAATTTTACATTAGGTCATAATGATACGTGCTGTGGGTACATTACAAGTGCTTAATAAGCAAAGACGCCAGCACATCAAGCTACCCGAAACTGTAAAATTTTCCCAATCAACATTGAACCTTATAATTTAGCGATAAAGTTGAAAATCAATCAAAGAAATTTGACAGAATGTAGTAGCTTGATGTGCTGGCGCGCGTCTGTACAATGTAGGTACCGCCACAGGCGCAAAATACAGCCCGATTAAAACTTTAGGCGGCTCGGAACATGAGTCGAGCGACTGCGTAGTAACAGCACACCCCGGACACTCCATACAACGCTCGCAAAATAATTACCTACTACTACTACATTAAAAAATGACGTTTGTATACGTATGAATGTGTGCGTGAGGTACTTGTGTTTGCGAGCGCTCTTGTTAAAGAACTGCGACGAATACGCCGAAGTGCGGGGTGAGGTGCGGTAACTGATGTTAGTGCGGGGAAGGGAGTGTCCTTTCTGTACGTAGTACTTTAAGTATTCTGTGGTAACAGATTCACATGTCAGCGGGGGTGAGGGGTGGAGTACCAGCGAGTAGCGCACGCACATCAGAGCTACCCACGCCATAAAGGCCTATTCAAACCTAAGGGCCTGTGCACACCACGTTTTTTAATTGCAGGGAATTGAAATTGTCAAATACCAAACACCTTTGTCTTTGTGTGGGTCGTTTCCCTGGAATGTTACCATTTGTAAATTCGTGTTTAAGTATTTAGCCGAGATTTAGAACTAGGTCATAATCATCTTATAATGTTCCCACTGCTGGGACACAGGCCTCCTCTCTGTGAGAGGGAGTGGGCGGTAATCCACCACGCGGGTCCAGTGCGGGTTGGTAGATGTCATATGTCTTCGAATTTTCGGTTCTAGGACATGCCGGTTTCCTCACGATGTTTTCCTTCACCGTTTTGAGAGCAGTGGTGCTGAAATAATTTACACAAAGTAAAGCGCCTGTCTGGGTTCGAACCTACGACCTACAACTCGTATGTCGCGGCCGATACCGCTGGGCCACCATTGCTCTCTGAACTAGGATATGTAAATAAAAAAAACAAATAGTACCTACGTCTGTATCGATAACATTTTCTTTGGAGAGTGGTTGTGGTTTCTGTATTTGTGGATTGTAAAGTGGGTAAATGTAATTGTGAAATTACCTGCCAGGTCCCGTCTGCTGCATGGCGCTCGTATGGGCTCAGCGTCGCGTCCGGGCTGCTGAATCCTGCTAGCTAAGCTTCACTACACATTTTTTTCACAGGTTAATGTTATTGTTAATATAATATAATAATATAATATTCCACAACCATCACACAACGCTATCTAGTCCCAAGCTAAGCAGAGCTTGTGTTATGGGTACTAGACAACTGATAAACATACTTATATATTTCTAAATATATACATATTATATATAAATTACACTCAGACACAGAACAAATGATCGTGCTCATCACACAAACATTTGTCCTGGGTGGGAATCGAACCCACGACCTCCGGCATAGCAGTCAGGGTCACTATCCACTAGACCATCAGGCCTGTTCGTGGCTTTATCGCAATATTAGGGCTCAATGCAGAATCGTGGTTACGTTGGCGAAAGTATACATCCGTTGGGGTAGACGTGTTCTTGAATGGAGACCGCGAATCGACAAACATACGCCCTCAGGCGCCATCAGGCTCAGGCTAGGTGGAGCGACGATCTTCGCAGGATGGCTGGCAGCAGCTGGATGGATGAGAGTTGCCGAAAAATTTTTTTTTTTTTTTTTAATTGTCGAGATAAATGGCGTGCGGTAGAGGCCTATGTCCAACGGTGGACTGCTGTAGGCTCATGATGATCGCTACTGAATATCTACAAGAAGACCGCCCCAACATAACTGGCGCATGACGGATTGTAAGTGTAGGTACTAATACATCGCTGCCAATCCCTTCGTTCGATGAACATAGGCGTAATGTTATATTATCCGGCAACCTGTGTTGTGAAACCAAGATCATACTAAATAAGTATTCTGTGCCAAGATGACAAAACTTCTTGGTTTACCATCCATACTAGTATTGTAAATTCGATAGTAACTCTGTCTGTCTGTCTGTATGTTACCTTTTCACGCCTAAACCGCTGAACCGATTTAGATGAAATTTGGTATAGAGATAGCTTGAGTCCCGGGAAAGGACATAGGATACTTTTTGCCCCGATATTGCCACGGGATCGAGACTTATGCGGGTGAAACCGCGGGGCGGAGCTAGTTAACTATAAAAAAACCCAAAGTTTACTTTTTTACTGACAACTTCATTCGGGTGAAGTCCGCGCAAAAACAATATTTCGTGGAAACGTGGTTCTGCAAAACATTATTTGATGATTACCTATCTAAACTAATGCTTGTTTAAATATTAAATAATGGCTGACTTTTTTACCGTCTGGACAAAAACAGGGTAGAAAATGTGAACAGACTTCTGCTTTGCTTCAATCAAAGGATAGAATGTAAAAAAAGAAGAAGATATTTTTTGTAGAAAAAATCGTCAACCCAACACGCTTTTGGACGGCCCAGAGGGGCAATAGCGTAACACATTATTTATCGGAATCGGTATCATTTTGACAGTTCAACAACATTCATTGCGTTATTTACATGTTGAGCAAACACATTTTTAACCCCCGACGCAAAAACGACGGGGTGTTATAAGTTTGACGTGTCTGTGTGTGTGTGTGTGTCTGTCTGTTACATCGTAGCTCCCGAACGGATGAACCGATTTTGATTTTGTTTTTTTTGTTTGAAAGGTGAATTAGTCGCGAGTGTTCTTAGCTATGTTTGAAGAAAATCGGTCCAAGATGGCCGCCGCCACAAAATGGCGGATTACGTATTTTTTCACAACTCCCTCAATATGGGTATCAAATAAAAGGGCTTGACAAGTAGAATACCAAACACTATGCTAAATTTCAAAACCAAGATGGCCGCCACCACAAAATGGCGAATTATATTTTTTTTTCACAACTCCCTCAATATGGGTATCAAATAAAAGGGCTTGACAAGTAGAATACCAAACACTATGCTAAATTTCAAAACCAAGATGGCCGCCACCAGAAATGGCCAATTCACAGAGGAATACGTTAGTATGGAATGAACGCCAACGACCAGGAGTACCTAACTAGCTTCGCTTCACTGTGGTAAAAAAATACGTACAGCTGCGCAGATTTCGGCTAATCACATGTGGATCGTATAGTATGTTTACTAGTAATATAATATTATAAAGTTTAAAAAGCAAGAAATAAAAATTAAATTAAAAATTTAAAAAACCCCCGACTCAAACAAAAACCTCTAAAAAGTAAAATAATAATATATATTAGCCCTTTAAGTTTAATATAAGTTGCAGGAAATATTTTGATCCAAGCGTCCTCATGTCGGGGGACGGCTAATGAAAACGCCAAACAGATGAGGCTTAAACCCAGCAATAATGAATGTAGCTATTGTAGAAACATAACTGCTGTTAACTTCCAATTTTCATTAGCCGTCCCCCGACGACGTGAGGACGCTTGGATCAAAATATTTCCTGCAACTTATATTAAACTTAAAGGGCTAATATATATTATTATTTTACTTTTTAGAGGTTTTTGTTTGAGTCGGGGTTTTTTTAAATTTTTAATTTAATTTTTATTTCTTGCTTTTTTCGAACTTATGAAGCAATGGATTAGCAATTTGCTTCAAAATGATTCTTATTTCGATTGATAGTGTGTTACGCAATTAAGGTGCTGGTTTCTTTGGCCACCATTCGGTCACAGCTTTACTCCATCATCCATCTCTTAAGGTATGATTCCGATCTCGGCAGCACGCAGCAGTGCTGCCGCGGCAGCGCGGTCGCAGCACTACTGGTCCTCATACATTTTCCACGGAATGTAATCACGTATAAACCCGTAGAAAATGTATGAGGACCAGTAGTGCTGCGACCGCACTGCCGTGGCAGCACTGCTGCGTGCTGCCGAGATCGGAATCATACCTTTAGTCTAGATGTCCTGCCCAACTCCGCTTGAGGCACGTCGGTCGCTCTGTCCCCGACGTCATAGACTTTCGACCGACTACTTACGGATTGTCGGATACGGTAATGAAGATAATATAATATAATAATAATAATTTATTTTGGTCCTTTTACAAAGTAATACATTTCTAAACTTAAAAATACTTAGTGGTAGGTACCAAGTTCTTAACAGATTGGCTTAAATACTTAAGTATATAAAAGCTAGTTTAATTTACATGTTTTTAATTACCTATGAAAGGTGTGCTGGTACTGACATAATAACTTGTGGCGACCTGCCTGAGCTAGTTTAAAAAAAACCTGTGTTTCAGGCCATCCCCATACTAAGCGATCAGGTGATTATTTGTCCATGGTTAGTTAATTTTTTTTTAATAATACTATCCTGTTTATAGTAGGTACTAAATACAAATAAAAGTTAAAAAAAAATACTAATTTAATATCTACATCATTATTGAAGTACTTCTAGAAGTCTTTCTTTGTCTGTGTAATCAAGTGATATAATAATTAATTATCAGTAAGGAACTCTATCTACGTTATTTACTTGCTTAATTGGCAAATAGGAAAACCTGGGTAGGTATATAAAATTCTAGGTAACTCCCCTTGTTAGCTGTCTGTAATAATAGTTGCGCAGATGACCTCAGCCAAAGTAAATAGGTTGGTACTCTGTAAAATACTACTTAGATTAAATAGGTTTTACTAATTGGTACAGGCGTAAATGTAAATTACAGCCACAAAAAGACCAGCATAACACACTACTCATAATCAGCCTATAATGTTCCCACTGCTGGGACACAGACCTCCTCTCTTCGAGAGGGAATGGGCTATAATCTACCACTCAGGCCCATTGCGGGTCGGGAGACGCTCCGGGCGTCGGGAGCCGCGTGACGACTCCCGGCCACCGTAGGCGCGGGCCTGCGGACGGAGAGTAATGGGTAGCTCACCGTCCGTTCAGGACCAGGCCCGTGCCGGACGGCGCGTACGTGATCCACGCGCGCCTCAAAGAGATTTCAGCAAAAAGGAAGGGGCCTGCCAGGGCCGAAGCCTGCCGGGGGTGTGGGATTGTCCGAAAGGGTTACCGCTACCCCGGAACATAAAGGGCTAAGGAAGGAACACGGATGGGTTTTTAGTAAGTAAGAGTCTGACACTCCCTTCCGCTCCACCCAGAGCGGGAGGGGTCATTTGATGATTTCCCATCCATAAAAAAAGGGCCCATTGCGGGTTGGTAGATGACACATGTCTTCGAATTTTTAGTTCTAGGACATGCCGGTTTCCTCACAATGTTTTCCTTTACCGTTTTGGGACTAGCCTAGCATAACACACTAACAATCATAGTCTGAATCATTTTGAAGGATATTGCAAATCCATTGCTTAATAGGTTTGAAAAATTCGTCCGCTCAACAGCGGAAATAACGCAATGAATGTTGTTGAACTGTCAAAATGGAAGCCACTGTTAGTGTTACGCAATTACCCGGTTGAGGTGACCTTTTGTGTGAATAAAAATCTAGAACCTATAGTAATTAAGTACCGTTTCTATTTCCATGGAAAAGGAAGCTAGGTTGGTAGTTACTTTATGGATTTTGTCCGCGGTTTCGCCCGCGTGGGGTTACAATTAATCCCATGGGACTGTTACCAGGTACCGAGACAAAAAGCAGTGGCGTGCATTGCATATAGGCATATAAGCAGTGCCTACCTCGATATATCAACATAAGCCTGTCAATTACATTTTAGTGTGTGTGCCCCACAATTAAGAAACTCACTAAATTATCATAACTAACAAAAAACTTTTCATACAAAAACGCGCGGCAGTAGGCAGTCACCGGACGGCCTACTCGGCTCCCGTTCTATTCACACATTGTGATTGGTCTTTACTCGTTCAAGTTAATACGACAAGATTAAAAATACGTATGTCTCACGCGTAATACCATGACGTTCGACCTTCGCAATTTATCACCCTTAAGTAGGCATGCCTACTCAAATAACCACACTTTTGACCTCACTTTTTTTTCTGATTAGTGACCGCGTTTGCCTAGACCAGACCCGGCCTAGTGCCTACCTATTCTGAAAACCAATGCACGCCAGTGACAAAAACTATCCTATAAGTACCTACTCCATTTACTCTTTTAGGGGCACACTTTGGAATAAAAGTACAACAAACATTATTACAGTCAAGATTGATGTGGAGTTAAATATAATCAATTTAAATAACAACAGTCACAATTAATTGTACTTATTAAACCTATCTACCTTCTGAAATTACAAGGCTTTCATTTAATATTATTTAGTTTTTACATAAAATATTGTCGTGTCAATGTTGAAAATCTAAAAGAAGCAGGGGCGGACAGTATCGGAAACGTTTTTCATGTCACTATAACCACACCCCGGACACTCCATACAACGCTCGAAAAATAATTACCTACTACTACTACATTAAAAAATGACGTTTGTATACGTATGAATGTGTGCGTGAGGTACTTGTGTTTGCGAGCGCTCTTGTTACTACTGCGACGAATACGCCGAAGTGCGGGGTGAGGTGCGGTAACTGATGTTAGTGCGGGGAAAGGAGTGGCCTTTCTGTACGTAGTACTTTAAGTATTCTGTGCTATAACTCAACCAAATCTAAAATGTTACATATTCCCTTCATAAGTTGTGGAAGCACGTTTTTTTTTATTTTGTCGGTTTATATAAAATTGTTTTTAATAAACTGATTGTTACTAAAAATTGTTTCATTTCATGTACCTACCCATCCAAGCATCGCGTGACGAGTAGATAGATAGAATATGCTTTATTGTATGCCATACATTGTTACTTACAAAAAAAGCATATACTTACATTATTTATTAAAATTATTTGAACTTAACTTGAAAATAAAAGGTTTCGTACTCCTGCTTCTGCGAGCCACTTTTTTCTAATGTTATAATAAATGGAGTATAAGTGCTAACCCAGATCATTGTCTATCTGTGTGCTATTTCATCCATGGCGTTAAAAGGTGACAGTTGGATGGGCAGAGCTACTTTCGCATTTATAATAGTAGTATAAAAGTATGGATAGCATCTGATTCGGAGATATTAAAAATCACCAAAGCGTTGTGAACTTATGATCAACGTTACAGAGTTTGATGCAAAATTTGAGACAAACTCTTTGTTCGATGATGTTTTTGTCCATTATGAAAGTCGCAATACACACTATAATGATCTAACTAAAAACAGAATGACAGACGCAACTCAAACTCCGCGAGTCCGCGCCAAAATGGACAACAGTTGTGCCAATCTAACAAAAAAAAAAAAAAACTTGAATTTGGAACCATAAACAAATCACTTTCATAAACAACACACTTTTTTGACTGAATGTATAATCAGTGAACCCAAAACAACACGTTTTACGAAAACGTGACAGCAAATGATTCTTGCAAAAGCTAATGGCGCTGAAGAGCCACTTAAAAATAATCTGCAAAACAAGATAGCGCTGCCTATCACTTCACAGATTATTTAACACAAACCTGTCATTTGAAAAAGATAGAAAATTCTTCGTAATGACGGAAAATTCGCAGATCATGACTTTTAAATGCACTTTTATTATTTTATCTAAGAGTAGGTATCCTACCTAAATACTGATGCAGAGAGGGGACTCGATATTATTTTGTCATCATGTACCTAAGCTTGAGTTTCATCATTTATGTAGGTTCTGCATATACCTAATCTATACATATAATAAAACTGTAGAAAAGAAGTTCTTGTACATTAAAAAAAAAATAAAAAAATATAGCCAGGGTGTTAAAGGACAACCAATAGAACCCATTTCCAGCATTTTTAGAATTTTTGTCTGTTTGTCTGTTTGTATGTTTAGTTATCCGAGCATCACGTAAAATGTACGAAATCAATGTAGATAACTTTTATACACAACGATTTAGCGTAACTTGAAGTAACATTTAGTTTTTGTTTCATTGCAATCGGTTCAGTCTATCAAAAGATTTTTGAATTTAAAGTGTTCCAGAAGAAAAATTAGTTAACGTGTGTTAATGTGCACTTGGTCTCACAACTTCACGTTTATATATATTTGCGTTAATAATTATATGAATTGAAGTAACATTGAGTTTTTTGTTTCATCGTAATCAGTTCACACCTAAAAAATGTAAATTAGAAAATTATAAGTGTTTCAGATATAAATATTAAAACAGCGCCATCTATGGACAAAATGACTAACTAACTTACAATACAAATATATAAAAAGAAAAAAAAAACAAAGAACACTTAGGCGTCGAAGTATTCATCCGCATCGCTGTCATCCGGAAACGTGCCCAGAAGACTGGCAGCATTGCCACGTTGAATGGCAATGCTAATTCTTTAGCCAAAGAACGACCCAGCCCTCTGGTCACGTGAAGTATCGACCTGCCGGCGAGAAATTTCCTTAAAAAGGAGACGCGCGCTCGGGCCCCATGACCCGAGCGTTTCGACCCCAAACGGCTCAAAGCTGTAGTTGCCCATAAGGTTACAGTATTTGCGCCGCTTGAGGGTCTCAGCAGCTGCAGCAGCGGCGCCAGCACAGCCCGCACTGCTAGGAACATGAGATGGCGCTAGGGTATCGACACATGTTGCGTCCCACACCAGAGGCCTACCCACCTTCCAAGGCAACAACGTCATGCCGTGTGGTCTCTTCCCATCATCACGTACCAAGCCGTTTGGTTCTAACACCGCTGGTACGCCGGCGGTGACAAGAGCTCGACGAATAATATCGTTGATGCTGGCGTGCCGTGCTATGCGACCTGCGCTCCTGCAGCAGGACAGGCCATGGTGTCCGAGACTGTCGACAGCTTCACCGCAGTGACATCGATGCGGAGCAACACAAGGTGCGCCCAAGCGGAGACACGTAGCGAGCCGAAACGATGAGTTATCCATCATTGTGCCTATGGTGGATGACGGGAGCGCCTGAAGGCACAAACCTGACTCTCATTCTCCCACAGCCAGCAGACGGGCACGCTCAACAGTATTACGTGACGTGTTTACAAGGGTATTCCGTATAATACTGCAGAGCGGCACGTCCCACCGTCTCTGGGAAGACGGGTTATCAGGCAAAACCGTATTGGGACAAGCCATTTTCTAAGCGTTCAACGCATCGGTCAAAAACGGCACTTCAAAATCGACCAGTGAGGAAGATAAAATGTTCCTGGTTAATTTATCGGTACTGTGGACCGAGGAGAGGAAGGCTGGTAAACTAATACTTGAAATTTTGCGGACGCCGAGACCGCCCAAGCGAATGGGTAGTGTGGCTTGCTGCCACGCACGGTCGTCCAGGGCCACATTTAGGATGGAAGTTAATGTGTTTCTAATAATTTGGTCTACTTTTTCTAAAAGTTGTGGATGCTTCCATAGATGAGAGGAGCGAAGGCTATAAGTAAATTTTGGTCCAAAACAACAGTACCGAATGAGTGTGAAGGCCGAATGAATATTAATTTTGAAAAGTCTTTCCGAGACGTCATTAAAATTTTGTATCTTCTCCTCAATGAACGTTGGAAAGGATTCGTCAAAAATTGGGGACCCTAGAAGGTGAAGAGAGTTTTTTTCCATAATTTTGATATTTGGAGCTATTGTATTAAATTTTGCAATGGTTGTCTGTCTGTCAGTCGTTTGGGGAAGATAAATTTCGCATTTTGAAAGGTTAAGGTCTAGGCCAATGGAACTGAATTTTTCTTTTAAAAACTGTAAATCTTTTAAGACTGTGTCTACATCACCTCCTAGGGTTCCGTCATCCAAATACCATACGTTGAATTTAGAATTTAGTTGTCGAATAATTGGATTTATTGCCAAACTAAAAATGACTGGCCCAAGAGGGTCACCCTGTTGACAACCAACTGCTGATTTCAAAAGGTGGTCTTTATAAAGTAATTTAGAGGGTTGCCTGTAACATTGATAGAGAAAACTGTAAATTTTGGACAAAATTTTAAAGTGCGAAGTAAATAATAACTTGCAATTGGAGTCAAGTAGTTTTATTTACTTCGTAGTTTGAAATTTTATTTGTCTTCATTCTCATTTTGAAAGTTTGTGTTTTGTTCAATATTTTATTTGTTTGGTTCAGTTCTTTTTCTGAAAATGCCTTCTAGAAAAAAAAAACAAACCTTTCGCAGCGTAGCCGAGATGCGAAAAGGGCGAGATTAAGTAGGTCCCAGGAATCAGAAGAAGAACATGAAGTGAGTTGCGGGGGTGGACCTAAGTATTGGATGCTTTTCCCATGGTCAACTATACGTAGCTCTTTCACGCGTAAACAACCCCAATAACCTTTTTGTGTACGCTCCAGATGGTTCCACAGCTAATGTTGTTTATAGAGAAACACTAGCATAAATAAAAAATAAAGATTTGAATCGGTATCCTCGCAGGATACCGACGCATATATATTGTTAAGTTCCGACATCCACGCGATCGAAGTCGCGGGCACAGCTAGTAGTATAATAAGCCTACAATATTCCCACTACTGGGACACAGGCTTCCTCTCTGTGAGAGCCGAGAGGGAGTGAGACGTAATCTACCACGCCCACGCGGGCCCAGTGTGGGTTGGTGGATGTCACATGCCTTCGAATTTTTGGTTCTAGGACATGCCGGTTTCCTCACAATGTTTTCCTTCGCCGTTTTGAGAGCAGTGGTGATGAAATTAAATAAGTACACTAAGTTAAGTGCCTGCCTGGATTCGAGCTCACGACAAAGTAAGAGTAGGGGTAAGTCCGATACCACTGGGCCACCACTGCTTCTACTCTGCTGATTCAGACTTTTGTTATTAAAATATCTTGACTCTAACCGTTTTATAAATTAACACGTTCTATATAAATTAAAATAAATTACACGGATGATCGGTAACTCAGGACCTCAGAAGGGCAATTCTCTTAATTTTAAGAACGTTCACAGTCAGAGGGGCAATAATTCTCGTAATTTTAAGAACGTTCACAGTCTGATCTTAGTCTCAATCTGTCAAAAATACCTCTAATTTCCCTACATTTTGACATTTGTTTGTCACCGAGATAAGACTGCGACTAGATTTTGGCCTTCTGATCTTCTCAATTGTCAAAAATACCTCTTAATTTCCCTACATTTTGACAAGTTCTTAACATTTGTTTGTCGCTGAGATGAGACTGTGACTAGATTTTGAATGTTTTAAATTACGAGAATTAGCCTTCAGGACGCTACTGCCTGTAATATGTGTACAGTCCATAGATATATGAACATTTCTATGGTACAGTCACGTCTAAAAGTATGTATACACTTGGCTTTATTCAAAGGCGATTTTCTCCTTTATTTTTGAATGAAATTTTATGTTATTACGAAAATAGTATTTTCGAACCCATAGGTTTATACTTATTAAGTGTCGTATTTCAACGTTGCATTCGTTATTTCACGAAAAAATCGCGATTGAAAATTGCCAAGTGTAGGTATACATACTTTTAGACGTGACTGTACCTAATATGATATTGAGATGATTATGATTATAGTTAATCCTAATGTCTATAGCCATTTTCATAGTTTATATCCTAACAAGTAGACACAAAAAATCCAAGTGTTTTAGGGTCCCGTAGGTACCTAAAGATTCCCCAATAAATAATTATTATAATTCTTAAATGTGATAATGATGATGAGGAAATGTGTGGAACCTATTACTCCTATTAGGTAGATACTGAGTTGCCTATCAAGAAAGCATCAAGTTATATAATATAATCTGCCTAGCCTATTCTCAACTATGTTGGGGTCGGCTGGATGCAACTGAATACCAGCAATGCTATGCTGTAAAAAAACTCACCGTGAAAACTTAGGTGAAGTGAGTTTGAAGTGAGCTGCCAATACTGTCAATCCGTAGCATCAGGTGGATTGACAACTCACTTCAAGCTCACTTCACCTATGTTCTCACGGTGAGATTTTTACAGAATAGGTGTGCAGTATTTTACATGGAGCGACTGCCTATCTGACCTCCACAACCTAGAAACTACTATTGGTAAGACTGGTTGTCAGACTTTCGGGCTTCTGACGACTCATAACGACTGTCAAAGATCCACGAATGACAGCCGGGACCAACGTCTTAACATGCTTTCCGACGCACGGAGGGCTGGGTCTTGGTACTTGTGTATAAATGGGCGGTCATCCACGGACCTACCGCCGCAAGCGTAGCTTAACCTAATCGATCGACCCGTGCGGTTGTTATTACTTAGCCACAAGCACCCTTATCAAGTTATATTTTTATGCTGTTAAATAAATAAAGTGGCTGCTGTATGCATTACGTTCATCTCTGCTTACCCACCATTTTCACTGTAAAATGGTAGAATGATGACTTGACTAAAGGCGACATCTAGTCGTATTTTTTTGCATTAAAAAAAAACGTTTTTTTAGCTGCAGGGTCGTTTATTGATTGCAAAGTTGAGGAACTTTGCAAATTAAACAACACTTGCTAAAATAATAAAAAAAAATCTTTTTAACAAGATTAGAAATATAACCAAATGAATAACTGCTGTTTGAATCATAACATGAATACAATAACACATTTACCTATGTTTTGTTATCAACTTGAGATTCTAAAGTAATTAAACGCATTCTGTGTTATTGACGTAAGTTTGACAATTCTGACAGGGGAAGCCTCTTTGTAGTCTGTTTCCTTTTGTGTGTATTCAAGATCGATATCAAGGGCGTTTTTCATTGGTCAAAAATTTTACTCTGCATGTGAAAACCAATGAAGTTCTTATAACGGTATGAAGCGACAGTGTAATAGCAACTTAAAACCATTTATTCCAAAGAAAACGTACTGTAAGTTTCTTATTGATCGCACGAACACGAAATAATATTTTGGAAATTCATAACCGCTACTTTAATAAATTCTTCTTAAAAACATTTTATAACTTTAAATAACAGGTATGAAAATCTTAGATCTTCACACAATTTGTTTTGAAGAGTTACGAATTAACATAAAAACATCAAAGAACCAACGGTGTCAACAAAAGAATCTCGTGAAAAAAAACATTGGTTTTAACAACTTTCACTCAAATAGTGTTATCTTTTCAGTAAGTACGTTGCCTAAAGATGCTGCCACGACAATATTACAGTGAACAAGACTTGAGAAAGCGTCAAATCGACACGTTAAAAATCTTCAATGATCACGTCGTCGAAGTTAACGAAAACGCGGAGTATCGAGTGGAGTTCGTCGCTGACGGTAAAAATATGAGCTTAACAGTCTTATTGGGACCCGAATTTCCTAATGAAAAGCCTTCTATATTTGTAAATCCGCCCATACCTCATCCGTGGATCGGAGATAATTCAAACCAAGTCATAGGAGCTCCTGGTTTGTTGAATTATACCTTACATTCCGACTTGGGCCGTGTTGTTCAAGCTATTATAAGAGAGTTCCAGAAATCCATGCCGATGTTGTCAAATTCTGATGAGTCCAAGAGCAACGATGTGAGTCCGCAATCAAACTATAGTGGCCAGTCTTTAATATTTCCGGAATTAAATGACTGCTGTATTGAGGAACTGCAGGAGATACTGCAGAATACTGATTTACAGGTGAGATAACTAAAATCGATTAGGTTATGATATGCTTGCCGCAGTTGGTCTGTGGGTAGATGACCATCTTTACATACCAAGAAGTCTTCGTGTATCGGAAAGCACGTGAAGCCCTTGGTTCCAGTTGTCATTCATGGATCTTTGACAATTGTTACGGGTCATCAGAAGCCTGAAAGTCTGACAACCAGTCTTAGCAAGGGGTATTGTATTACCCAGTGACTGGCTTGTGGAGGTCAGATAGGTAGTCGCTCCATGTAAAATACTGGTATTCGGCTTCATCAGGTTAGACTGGAAGCCAACCCCAACATAATTGGGAAAAGGCTAGGCAGATGATGATATTGTAACTAAAATTACATATTTAATTAGTTACACTGCTATGTCTCACTGTAATTTTGATTTCTCTTTTTATTTCAAAGAATTAAGTACATACATTGGAATTAAATATATCTGGAACAAGGAACAAGCTTAGCTAGAGTAATAGACTGACTTACCATCATCATCTGCCTAGCCTTTTCCCCACTATGTTGGGGTCGGCTTCCAGTCTAACCGGATGCAGCTGAATACCAGTATTTTACATGGAGCGACTACCTATCTGACCTCCACAACCCAATTACTGGGTAGTATGATACCCCTTGGTAAGACTGGTTGTCAGACTTTCAGGCTTCTGACGACCCGTAACAATTGTCAAAGATCCATGAATGACAACCGGAACCAATGGCTTCACGTGGTTTCCAATACACGAAGAGGTCTTGGTATGTAAAGATGGTCACCTACCCACAGACCAACTGCGGCAAGCATAGCTGATCGATCTGATCTGACCTGATCGATCAACCTATGCAGCTGTTAGTGTTATTATTTAGGTGACTTACCATATCATGAAAAATCCGTAATCATCAGCCTACAGTAGTCCACTACTGGACATAGGCATCTACACAAACACACCATGTAGCTTGATTCTTGGTAATTCTCATCCAGCTGCTACCAGCCACCCTGCGTAGATCGTCGCTCCACCTAACCTGAGGGCGTCCTGCCTTACGTTTGCCTCTTTGTGGTCTCCACTCAAAACCACGTCTGCCCCAAGGGTCATAGGTTCTACGGTTATTATGGCCTGCCCATTGAAATATCCATACACTAATACAACATTTTTAACATGATTTCCAGGACAAAATAATTGAAGTAAACCCTCAGCTCGTGGAACTGGACCTTGAAACGGAAGAGTTGATGAACAGCATCGAGCTCATAGCGCAAGAGAACATCGCAAAACAGCAAGCATTGGATGATTTAAAGACTGAAGTTATTGACCGTATATCTACTATCGTGCAAATGAAGATGAACTTTGAGGAATTGAATAGGTCAGTGTGAAACTGTGAACCATTATCATCCGTTGACCTTATCCCAATTTATTTGTGCTCAACACAGCATGTCATTTTCCAGACAACCCTGTGAGCTGTCATCTCAATAATCCTTTTTTTTTTTTTTTTTTTCCCACAACTATCACACAACGCCATCTAGTCCCAAGCTAAGCAGAGCTTGTGTTATGGGTACTAGACAACTGATAAACATACTTATATATTTCTAAATACATACATATTATAGATAAATTACACCCAGACACAGAACAAATGATCGTGCTCATCACACAAACTTTTGTCCTGGGTGGGAATCGAACCCACGACCTCCGGCATAGCAGTCAGGGTCACTAACCACTAGACCATCAGGCCTGTCAACAACCCCTTTCTACCCGTCCTAGCCCATCCATGTCGCCTTTCATTTGTCTGTCACACTTTTAAAGTGTACTGCATTCAGTCTGACCACTGGCTTAGAAATAAATCCTAATCCATACTAATATTATAAATGCGAAAATGTGTCTGTCTGTCTGTTACCTCTTCACGCTTAAACCGCTGAACCGATTTAGATGAAATTTTGTATAGAGATAGTTTGAGTTCCGGGAAAGGACATAGGATAGTTTTTATCCCGATATTCCCACATGATCGACACTTATGCGGGTGAAACCGCGGGGCGCAGCTAGTTATCTTATAAATCTATGGTTTGTTTTGTCTTCTTTGACTTGCTTAAGGCTTATGTATGCACTGACAGGTCTCATTTTCCATACAACTATGCCAGCTGTCATCTTAGTCTTTCTGACCACTGGTTTAGGAGAAAATTATTTTATAAATCCATGGTTTCTTTTTTATTCTTTGATTTGCTTAACACTTTCCGGCGCGGTCCTTCAGAGAAAGACAGTAGAAATTTTCATAAAAAATCGCAGTACTGCCACAACCGTACCAACAATATCACGGAAAATTTATTCGTTTACCTAGAGCGGTAGACGGCTACAACCGTATCCGTAAAGAGCGTTGTGGATGAAATCTGTTTATGTTTGTATATGGCACTCATTGAGAGCATGTACACCAGTTGTTTTTTTTACAGTAAATAAACGTGATCTCAGCCTTATTGCTTAAAGCATAGTCTATACAATAAGCAATTCAATTTTACACTGCGGCAGCCGTGTTTGACGTGAAGAAGGTACTAAATTATACGGCTGTCGCCGTACTGTCGTTCCATGAACTTTTAAAATAAGGATAGCGCGCCGGAAGGTGTTAAGGTTACGTAATGCAATGCAATGACCGGGGACTTGCTTAGAATCTAGAGCTTAGCGAGTCACCTTGCCAGTAGCGAAGTGAAACGAACGCTCTAGAAACCGCAACCGCCCGCGCTTTGCATCTTCGCTAGTCGCCTAGCGTGTATAGAAGGATGTGAAGGGGATTACAGGACCTAAACGCAAAAAACGCAAGTTTTAGAAGCAATAAAAGTATATGATCGACTACAGTAAACAAAATCAGAAAAATATATGATATTCTTCAGGATATATCCTAGGCAGATAGTGTGTTGAAAACATAATACAACTAATTTGATACGATAGAAAAAAAACATGAAGATACCTCTAAAAACTTTATTTTTACAATAAAAACCAAACTAATATACACACAATAATTCTGATTTTTTGTCAGGTTATTCTACAAGCAACATACTAAAACTAAAGCACTAGTGTTTTAATTTTTTAGTCCAACAAATAGATTTTTTGCAAATAGATAATTGTTACATATCTATATATATAAAAATGAAACCCGTTTTCCGTTGTCACGACATAACATGAAAACGGCTGGACCGATTTCGATGAAATTTGGTATAGAGATAGTTTGAGTCCCGGGAAAGGACATAGGATAGTTTTTATCCCGATATTCCCACGGGATCGACATTTACGCGGGTGAAACCGCGGGGCGCAGCTAGTTTTGAAATAAATTACCAGCGTTGTGTCATCGCGTTCTCTTTCTTTTCTATGCAGTCCGACAGTGACCGCGCTTTAGGTCATGTAGTCCCCTTAAGTCTCTAGGCGCTAAGCATGACACCTGTCATAATTTTTTTTTAAATTTTTTTTTATTTGATATGGGCTTGCTCTTGACTCTAGCCTAGGTCAAAGGTGACAGAGACAAAGTCGACGATGGAGCGAGCTTACCCAGAAGAAGCCGCAATTCATATTTAATCTTTATTTATCTATTTAGAAAGCACATGAAGTTAGCGGAGATGTATGATCCTCATCGGATTAGGGATTGTCTGAAAGAGGCTGCGTTAAAGGCTGATGAGGAGTCTGAGGTCATTGCTGAACAGTTTTTGACAGGTTTGTATTAAATTTGTTACATTTTTAGCATTCTAAGCAGCCTTATGCTGAAATATTTTAAAACTTGCAATAAATAACAATCTTCTTACAAAAAAAAAAATGCCTGTTCAAACTCAAACTCAAAGCATTTATTTCAATTAAACCATTACAGGCACTTTTGAATTGTCAAAATTAAGTAGTCGGTCAGTTAGTCAGAAAGTTGAAGCTAGTTGCCCATTCCAAAGCGTAGATCTCTATGGAGAAGAACGGGCAAGAAACTCCATAGACACTCTTTTTAAATCAAGATATTACAAAATCCTTGGTACATTATTCTTGTTGCTTCTATATGTGAGAACAATGTAAAAAAAAACACTTAAATGAAGAAACAATACAAGAAATAAGATTAAAAATAAGCCTTGGTAGTTAAGAGATGACCAGTCTCAACCGACGGCGCCCGTTCACGAACATGACGTTACTTTCTAAAGAAGTTTATGTAAATAAATATCAATACAATACTTAATTTATTTATTCCAAATTTTCAGGTAAAATGCCAGTCGAAACCTTTGTAGCGAAATTCGCAGAGAAACGAGGAATTGGCCAAGCCAGGCGGGCCCGAGAGGAAAGAATTGCTCACCAACTGGCACAACTTGACCGAGCCACGACCAAAAGCTAGAAGAAAACAAAACATTCCATATGACAGCTGTCAATGTCAAAATTGCCGCCAATTTTTCGTAAAGATGGCGGCTTTGTATCAAGATTTGTTGTTGAATATTGTGATTTGATTGGATAGTATTTAAAAGTTTGTTACGTATTATGGGATAGTGCAATGTAATTTGAGGAGCTTATCAGTCTTCCTATTTTGTATGCGAGTACCGCCGTACAGTAAAATTCGCATTTGCGTATTTTGACTACGGATTCCTAACAAAAAAAGGCTAGAAAAAGTTACATTTTTATAGCCTTTGTATAGTTAACCTCGTAAATGCTTTACCGCTCTAAGGTTGAATGTCACTTACACGTCAACCAACGTGTCAGTTAGGTACAGACGCCAGCACATCAAGCTACTACAATCTGTCAAATTTCTTTAATAGATTTTCAACTTTATCGCTAATGCGTAAGGTTTAAAGTTGATTGGGAAAATTTGACAGTTTCAAGCAAAAAAATTTAAGAGGCTATCAGAAGAAATGTCACTGAAAAACTGGGATCCCATGTCTTAGCAATGCCATGCAGCGTAATATAGCAAAATTGACAAAATTGTCAAGTTTTGCTTTTTCAAACATAACACATCTAAGAAAATTATTTATGACATAACATCACGCCTTTAACCTTTTAAGCGCTTGGCTAAATATCAGTTGCCGTGGCCCTAGCGCGCGGCTACAAATCGATAAAATCAAGATAAAGTAATACTTACAATAAATAAGGAGGAGAAACCATTGTATCGATTAAAAAATATTCAAAAAGTTTTTATCTCTATTTAATAATGGTTTTAATTGTACCAAGCAGTTAAGAGCCTATACTACCTCAAATGGCTTAGCGTGATCCTCCGTTATGTCGAAAATCCTGCACCATTAATTTTGAAATAAATATATGGTAAAGTTGAGGATTAATGCAAAGTCTTATGTTAGACGAAAACACGATTCCATAAAATTTTCTCGATAGATGAAAATCCAAAGTTACCTCTAACCCGAACAATAAACCGCTGGCATTCAAAAAATACTTCAAATTAGATCATGAAACTTTGCATACTAACTGAACATATTTTAAAGCAGGTCTTATGTTATTTACTTTTTTATAATTACCATTATTTTCACTGTAAAAAGCAAATACCTAAACTATTAGCGCTGCCTGCCGCCCAGCACCGCACTCTGTCTCGCTCTCACTCAGTCCGCAAGCAGTATCGTATGAGCGAGATAAAGAGCGAATTTTAGCTGAGGTAGTATATGCTCTTAATAGGACGAAAATAGAACGAAAAAATCATGCATGTTCTCTGTCGCAGAAATACGACACGGGCGGTTAAAAGGTTAATCCCAGAGTTCAGCAGAGGTGTACCCCCACATTTCGTAAATTATTTAATTTTATTTTTTCTAAATTCTGGGTAAATTACAAAATACTAACGGAAATAAACCGTTGTTAAGTCCAGTTGTTTTATCACTACCTACGAGATTTGCAATACCGTAATGTGCAATTCGGCAAATTTGAAAACTATTTTCTTAGCACATAAAGCGAGCTTCGGGGTAATTGCGTAACACACCATTAGTAGCAATCGCTTTCATTTTGACAGTTCAACAACATTCATTACGTTATTTACGTTGTTGAGCAGATAACTTGTCGAAGATATGAAGAAATGGATTAACAATATGCTTCAAAATGATTCAAATTGAGATTGTTAGTGTGTTACTCAATTAGGGTGCAAAAGGCCAATTCCCGTAAATGAAAACGTTCAAAATCTAGACGCAGTCTCATCTCGGGAGACAAACAACATGTCAAAATGTGAGGAAATTAGAGGTATTTTTGACAGATTGAGACAGATCAGACTGTGAATGTATTTTTACCGAGGGTCCGTATATAGGCGAAGAGTAAATAGTACAGCACCATATTCGGTTACATAGCGTATATTGAAATACTTTAACTTTCGAGGCTCACACAAAAAATAAAAATCAATCCTGCCAAGGTAAATGCCGGTAACGAAACCATAGCGAGATCTAATTCGACGCCAACGCCATCTATCGAGCTGAGGGAAAAACCTCGAACACTTATCGAACTGTTTAGATCTCGCCATGATTACGCTGTATGTCCGAACAGTGAACGTCTTTAAAATTACGAGAATCGCCCCACAAATATGTTGGTCGTATGATACGACACATAGAACTAGACTTACTAATTACGACTTTTTTGGCTTTGACCCGTCTATCGTAAGTTTATTTAAATGTATTTGGTTTCAACCTAAATCAAGTTTCAATTTACTAGGAGTTTTTGTCAAAAGCGGTAAAGGTATTACGAGGTCGCCTATACTAAAATTATAATAATGCCCCATGTATTTTAATGTGTAACTTAGAAAAGTTGAATGTAGAATTTTTATCCTTACAATGGAATATAAGTTTTGCTTCTGTCAAAGTGAAGCAACGCTTGTCGAGCTTGATCCGTGGACGGGTGACCATCCACACACCGAGACTCCTCAGTACTTCGGAAAGCACGTTAAGCAGTTGATCCCGGCTGTCATTCGTAGAACTTTGACAGTCGTTACGGGTAGTCAGAAGCCCGAAAGTCTGTGTAGCGGTATCTACAACGCCACATGCGAACAACGCGTCATACTGACGTCACGCAAATCCTGCATCTCGCAAGCAGAGTTTACCGCTCAACTAGCATAGATACAACGGCCCGACATGAATCATTGGGCAGTTGCCCGCCAGACACAACACCCGTTTGGTCGGAGGATCCCTACTTTTCTATAGAGTATGAGTGAACTTTACACCCTGTTCCTCATACCTCTATATCTGAAAACCAGTCTCACTAAGGGGCATACCCAGTAATTGGGTTCTGGAGGTCTCATTGGCAGTCGTTCCATGCAAAATACTGCTATTCAGTCGACCCCAACATAGTTGGGAAGAGGCTGACTGCCCCGTTGTTCTCGTGGTTGCAAGCGCGACTGCTGAGCGTGGGGTCCTGGGTTCGATTCCCAGGCCGGACAGTGTTATTCGGTTTTCCATTAGGAATTTCTAAGTAACAGCCCGGAGTTTAAAAGTTGGCGGTTTCGTTTTTGGCCTCGGAAAGCACGTAAAGCCGTTTGTACTACGCCTGATCTCTCCCCGGTCGTGTCGGATTGCCGTCCCATCGGACTATGAGAATAAAGGAACAGAGTGCGCCTATGTTTACGCACATACTTGTGCATTATAATATCTCCTGCGTACCCAGGTACGCCAGCTAATGTCCGTTGAGATTGGCCGTCGTGACCGAAGTCGGTCAGGAGGCCATAGACTACACTATTTTAAACTAGAGACAGGAGGCTATGCTAGGCAGATGATGATCCGAGTGAGTCGAGGCGCCCACAGTATAGATATATAGAATATGATATGATACGACGTTTATGTACACGATGATATAAATCGCGAATCGAGATTTCTGACTTTGATTGCCACTCGTAGCAAAACTGTTTTATATTTTAGTGCACCCACAATATACTGGACGAAGTGTATTTTATTTAAATTAGATTATTTATGTGACAATGTATGTGGTTGCAATAATTAATGTAATTTAACAACTATTTATTACTACGAATAAGCTGTTTAATGTTTACATTTACACAATACTTTGTAATAAATGATTATTAAAGTAATTCTCATTGGTTTTTTTGTTTTTATTTCAACGCCATCTAGTGGGGAATAGCCAAACGACTTAAGGCGAAAGCGCCAGGGTAATCTGCGATTTTTTTTTTACCTACCGTAAGTGCAAAAAACGTAAGTTTTGGATTTCGCGGCCTACCTCGGCGCATCCCTCGAATAATATGCGGCTGCGAAGTTTGTATAGGTAGGTACCTATTTCTAGAAAAAAAAAAAACTGGCACTCCGGGAGTGCCGACAGAAGTGAAACAAAACACAAACAATACTTTGCATCACTCACTGACATACGGATATACATTAAAACCGAGGACAGCTGAACACATCCGAAGCGATGTCGGTTACGGTAACAGTGGCGCGAATTCAATGGTTTTTTCCCATCTCAAAAGATGCTGGCCAACGAGCCTAAAGAAGTTTTCACTTCAAAAAACTATGAAAAACAAGTTATTTCTGCGGTTGTAACTGAAAATATAAAAAAAAACCTATTGATTTAAATAGCAGAGTCATTTAGAAACATCATAACCTTTCTAATTATGGGATCAATATCAATACGACAAGTACCCCACATGCTTTGTGGGTTTAGTTTATTTTTTCATTCCTCGGTTTCATGTTAGATGTAGGTACAGACGCCAACACATCAACCTACTACAATCTGTCAAATTTCTTCAATCGATTTTCAACTTTATTTTTAAAACATAAGGTTCAAAGTTGATTGGGAAATTGTGACAGTTTCGGGTAGGTTGATGTGCTGGCGTCTGTACGTGTACCTTTGTGGTAGTAGCACAGAATACTTAAAGTACTACGTACAGAAAGGACACTTCCCCGCACTAACATCAGTTACCGCACCTCACCCCGCACTTCGGCGTATTCGTCCCAGTTCTTTAACAAAAGCGCTCGCAAACACAAGTACCTCACGCACACATTCATACGTATACAAACGTCATTTTTTAATGTAGTAGTAGTAGGTAATTATTTTGCGAGCGTTGTATGGAGTGTCCGGGGTGTGGTAGTAGGTAACATTGCATTAGCGTTATAACTGTTATTAACCGGTCAAGCGGCGCGGTTCGCCGATCGGCGAAGAAACAATAGAAAATCAATTGTGTCTCATTAGCGGAGCTTGACACATTAAGGCCTCATTTACGGAGACGCGGGGCGTCGCGCGTTGCGTTGAGCGGCGCGGCCCGCACTGAATTCAAATATATGGCGTTGTATGAGTGCGTTTACGGAGAAGCGATTTTAGACGCGTTTGTTTGAATTAGGGCGTTTTTTGCGGCCGAGCCCGCGGATGGCACCGACGCGTCCCACGCGGCGTTTATCGCGGCGGCGCACGCAGCGGCAATTCTCGATGAAGCTATGTCCGAGGCTTCGCCGCGGGCGCCGCGGCGGGCACCGCCACGCTTCCCGTCTCGCTTCTCTATGAACATGGTCGTATATTGCTATAAGTTTGTGTTTACGCGTGCGATGTATAGTTGCAAAACTTCTGAAAAATTCTGAATAATTCCGGAATACTTCTAGGAAAGTTTCTTTAAATCAGAATTATTCAAAATGAATTTAATTAAGATTTTTATTTTTTTTGCTGAAAAATCGTATTTTGCATCGATCGTCGATCGCCGCCGCGCTGTCCCTCTGTGCGCGCCCGACTGCACGAGTCGTGCGTGCCGCGCGCGCCCGGCTGCACGAGTCGTGCGTGCAGGCGGTGGCGGTGCGGGGTGCGGTAAGAGGGGAGATGTTCCCTGGAGAAGTTTTCCCCCCCGCGCCCCGCGAGAAACATTCGTACCCCGCAATCGAATGTTTCCGCTGAATGTTTCGCCCGAATAATTCAATGGGAAATATTCCCAAAGTTTCGGAATATTTCGGAATACTTCCGAAGTATTCGACGGGAATGATTCGGAATTTTTCCCGCCAGCATCTATAGCGATGATGCGTGCCGCTTCACGCGCCGCCCCACCGTAAACAGAAAAAACGTCCGACGCGCCGCGAGACGCCACGCAACACGCGCCGCGAGACGCCACGCAACACGCGACGCGAGACGCCCCGCGTCTCCGTAAATGAGGCCTAAGGTGTTATTTACGAGATTTTGAATAAATAAATAAATATTTGGAGGGTAAGTACTATCCCTAATTTGTTTTGTTTACCTAGCGGTGCATCTTTCAATTTTTCATCGATATACTTAGGTAAGTCTCCGAGTAAAATCAACGGCTGTGTGGCATCCTGGCAGGCGAACATGACGAAATTATAAGTATTTCATTCTTGCCGGCTGCAGAACCCTTAAGAGTGTGGAAACCACGTCGTCGTGTAAGTTTATTTACCTAATCGCGCCAAGTTGAAAGAAAGAAAGTATAACGTTAATACAGGGTGTTTGGCGCATGGACCGACACAATGTTTTGGGGGGTTGGGAGTGTCATTTGCGAGGTTTCACCCAAAGTCCCCATGTCCTAAGTGTCACGGTTATTGAGATATGATTTTTTTTCCATAAGTTACCCGAAATCTGCCCTTTAAATCGTCATTACTTTTTTGTTTATGATTGTAATTGCACGAAATAACTTTTATTGTATTCTGCAATGCATTTTTATTCTAAATTAATTAAGTATTTGGAACCACTTTACTTCCTCACCCGGCGCATTTTGATAGTAGGTTTTTTTTTTTTGGATAGAATAGACCCTTTGTTGATGGATGGAGAGGGAGAGGAAGGCCGAAGAAAAGATGGATGGATTGTGTGAGGAATGATATGAAAGAGAAGGGAGTGAATGATAGCGTGACGGTTGACAGGGGAGAATGGAAGAAGAAAACATGTTGCGCCGACCCCGAGTAACATGGGATAAGGGCAGGAAGAAGAAGAAGAAGACCCTTTTTAGTGTAATTTGAAAACCGCAAATTGTGAAAAACCATAGGGGCCGAGAAAAAAATTCCCAAAGTTTTTTTTTCTGAAAACCTGCGATTTTTATAGTAACTATTTTTTTTTGGATAGAATAGACCCTTTTTAGTGTAAATTTGAAAACCGAAGAGTTCGCAAAACCATAGTGGCCGAGAAAGAAATTCCCAATGATTTTTGTAACCTAACCTCAAAACACTTAAAAGTTGCTTAAAAGGCGTAGTAGGAGTATTGCGTCGGTCCATGGACCGACACAATATTTTTTTTTTATTATTATTTTGGCGCATGCGCCAAGCACCCTGTATATAGAACACAGTTGGTATTGCTTGTTGACTCACAAAGTGGATGTGATTTCATTGATTATCTTTCAAAGAATGGCTTTTGATTTGATAACACACAGTTTTATTTGCAAACATTTTTGTTTGTTTTCCATTTTCCCAGCGAGTCAATGTTTTTTTTTTTTTTTTTTGTTTTGCTTTGAATGAAACGCCTCGTTGCCCGTTGGTTGCATGCGAGACTGTCAATCGTAGGCTCCTAAGTTTGATCTCCGGACCGACGGTGTGTTAGCGGTTTTCTATTACGAAAATTCTTCATTTGGTTTACCTATATGTATGTATCTGATTCCCGCTCTTCTTCTCTTCGATCAATAGTCCAGTCGTCGAATTTATCAATTCTCCCTTTAAGTGCCACACACCATTTTCCAAATTGTAATCCTTCACTTTTGGATCTTCTCATTGTTTCCTCTCCTCAACATGCCAGCAAGCATGGTCAATGTCCAGCTGACATGTTTTCTTACCATGACTTATTATTCCTATCCTATAAAATTCGCCCACCTAAGGCAAAACCTAAAATTCTCCTGCAGCGCAATTTTGGTGGTATGAATACAGATGATCTCCGAAAAGATGCTAGCAACATTGACTGGGCTCCTTTAGTCAATGTTGAATCAATAGATGCTAAAGTAAATCTGCTGACGGATAACCTTGTGCAGCTGTACGATATTCACGCTCCCATTCGTGCGGTGAAAATCAAACATCTTCCGGCACCATGGCTTACAGACGATATTAGGGTAATCATGCACAGAAAGGCTGTAACCAAAACGAAGTATAAGTGTCGGCCCTCGCCGTCGAACCGAGAGATCCTTGTTGATGCACGCAATCGCTGCAACAAGGTGTGTAGAGATGCCCAACGCCGCCATATCCACACCTCCGTTGAAAACGGAGACCCAGCAAAAGTCTGGAAATTTCTTAAGTCCATGGGAGTTGGAAAATCGCGCCAAGAATCGATTCCTAAAGACTTAGATATTGATCTACTGAATCAACACTTCTCATCTTCGCCCCACAGTAATGGGACCATGAAGGCAACTACTGTTAATTATCTTTCAAACCTTCCAACTCCCGACCATCCCCCATTTATTTTTAGTCAATTCTCTGATTGTGATGTTAAGAAGAGCATAGTTTCAATCACGTCTAACGCAGTTGGTAGTGATTGTGTGAGTCGAAAAATGATACTTCCTGTCCTCGACGAAATCCTTCCTATCCTATGCTATATCCTGAACTACTCTATATCCTATGGTGCCTTTCCATCGATGTGGAAAGAGGCCAAAGTTATACCATTACCCAAAAAATCCAATCCTACTTCCTTTTCAGAATACCGTCCTATCTCCATCTTGCCTTTCCTCTCCAAAGTCCTAGAACGCCTTGTCCACAATCAGCTTAGTACTTTTCTTTGCAAGAATAGTCTACTGAATCCTTTCCAATCCGGTTTCCGTCCTGGTCACAGCACCACTACAGCCTTAGTTAACGTCACTGATGACATACGGTTAGGCATGGAGGGAGGAAATCTGACAGTTCTCTGCTTACTAGATTTTAGTAATGCATTCAATACTGTCGATTTCGATATCCTGCTTGGCATGCTTCGCTCGCTTAACATATCTCCAACGGCGATTGACTGGTTTCGTAGTTACCTGTATGGCCGCCGGCAACGTATATGCATAGAAGAGTCTTGCTCTTCGTGGTGTAATACTTCTGCCGGTGTACCTCAGGGTGGCGTTTTATCTCCTTTACTTTTCGCAATATTTATAAACTCCATTACCAAAAAACTTTTTTCTTCCTACCACCTTTATGCAGACGATTTGCAAATTTATAAGCAAGCTGACTACACGAATTTGGCTGATGCGGTTCATATTATTATCAACAAGGATTTGGTTTCAATCTGTGAGTGGAGTGAGGCGCATGGTTTGCAGGTTAACCCATCGAAGACTCAGGTCATTGTTGTTGGCAGCTCAAGGATGATCCCCAAGATAAACTGGGCTCAACTACCCCAGGTTCAATTTAACGGAACTGCTATTCCATTCAGCGAAAAGGTTAAGAACCTTGGGGTTTGGATCGACAAACATCTATCATGGGATCCTCAGCTACAGGACGTAAGTCGCAAAATTTTTGCATCTGGTAAGTCACTGAGACGATTGCGGAACTTTCTTCCAACTGCCACTAAAACTGCGCTTGCACAATCCTTTTTACTTCCCATCCTTGACTATGCTGATGTCAGTTATCCAGATCTTACTGAGGCACAACTAGATAAGCTTGAGCGACTTCAAAACTTTTGCATAAGATTTATATTTGGCCTGCGCAAATATGATCACATATCTGAATTTCGTACAAAGCTCAAGTGGCTTCCCATACGTCTTCGCCGGAATTCCCATATCTTGTTTCAGCTCTACAGTATTTTGTTTAATCCTAAAACCCCCACTTATCTTAAAGAACGTTTCAAGTTCCTTCATGACACACATAATAGATGTCTGAGGTCATCGGAAAACCTGAGACTAGAGATGCCGATGCATTCCACTAGTTTCTATGATAAATCTTTTACTGTGCAAGCAGTACGGTTATGGAATGACTTGCCCGTGTCGATAAGGCGTGCTCAATCTTTGTCCACTTTTAAGACTATGATAAAAAAGCACTTTCTCTCTCCTTAAACATTGTCATTGTATTTTCTTTGCTCCTGTTTCATGTTTGTTATTATGTATATGTATATATTTATTTATTTATATAGATTAATAGTACTTTATGTATGTATTTATTGTATTGTGTAAATGGTACACCACAGACTACCTACAGTATTTGTCTGTCCTTCCCGTTTTTAATCCATCCAAAGGTTGTCTTTAAAAGATCGCTCTTAGCGATAAGACCGCCCATTGTGTCACCCATTGTAAAGTTTTCTATATTTATGTCTGTAATTTATATGGTGTACATAATAAAGAGTATTCTATTCTATTCTATTCTATCTGTGTATTTTCCCTAAGTTTGCCGTATATCATTACTTCCCAGGATTTGATCCTTGTTAGGGACACTATCGAATGGTGTAATAATACAGAGTGTTTTTTTTTTCAAAATCAACAGGTTCGATTCCTGGCTAGAAATATTGATTTTTCAAAAATCCAATGATGTAGTTTTAGTTTTCATCAAAATCGAGCCCGCGACTCCTTGGAGTACTTTTCGCTATTCCTCATAGTTTAGAATTTGGCCATGCACGCCCACTTGAAAAATTCACCCTGTATATTGTATTTTATATTCATTTCCTAGGTAGTTATCCTGTATGTTGCACCTGCCATGTTTTGTCTCTGCATCACCCTAAGGTTGACTGGTAGAAAATGCCTCAGGCATTAAGTCCGCCTTTGTTACTTGTGCATAAAGTTTTAATAAATAAATAAATAAAATTCTTAGCCTGGCTATGGTCTGAACTCTACTACATGCGAATTCTGCCAAGTGCAGCTTATCCCGATCAATCGACCTGTGCGGCTGTTATGGATAGATATTATTTAGCCACGGGCCCCTCTTAGGGCGCTAGGTATAGGTAGTTTCAGTCACAAAATATTAAATAAGTTCTAAAACACGTGGGTTGAAAATCACCTGTTTACCAGCAAGCTGCATTACCTCTCTGAAATAGGTTTACTGTTACCTACAGACACAATGGACAAAACACTGTTTAAACAGGGTGTCCCTGGAAGTATGGATCAAATGGAATAGGGGCGTGGGCAAGGTCATTTCCAAACTTTTTAACCCTGAGAATGTCAGTGAATTTTTTTACGGTTCAAAAGTTATGACCGATTTTTTTTTTCAATAATTAAGCATTTAATGCTCAAAGAAAATAATCATAAAAAAATACTATCAGAGCTATCTAAAAAAAATAAATTGATAGCCCTGATAGGTTTTTTAAAGATTTCTTTAAAATGCACGAGTTACTTAAAAAAATACCCAAATCGCTAATGCCTATAATATTTGAAGAGTACCTTCGATTTCTCCAGGATCCAATCATCAGATCCTGACTTGGTGACTATGGGACCACTTCAGAAGTATCTCCTTTCGAACAAAAAAATAATTTTGAAAATCGGTCCACAATTGGCGGAATAATCGCGTAACAAACACACAAAAAAACATAATGTCGAATTCAGAACCTCCTCCTTTTTTGAAGTCGGTTAAAAATTAATTCGCAAAACAACAAGAGTTCTGGGATTTCCATTTATTTTTAATTAAAATTCTCTTAAGTTTTTCACAAATGTATACTTACATAGGTAAATAAAATAAGTTCAGACGCCAGCACATCAACCTACTACAATCTGTCAAACTTCTTTAATAGATTTTCAACTTTATCACTAAAGCATAAGGTTCAAAGTTGATTGGGAAAATTTTACAGTTTCGGGTAAGTTGATGTGCTGGCGTCTGTACCTATTCCAGCAAGTATCTTAATTCTGCTCAGTTAACGTTTTTTTCTGAATTCGAAAACAATTTAACCTTAGGAAATGGAAGACCAAAAACGTCAGCGGAAAAATTGCGACACACTACCTATCAGTCAAGGAAAACCTTGCTATCAGTAGGCTTTCATTTTGACAGCACAACAACATTCATTGCGTCATTTACGTTTTTGTGCAGACTTTTTCGAACATAATAATATATGAAGCAATGGATTAGCAATCTTTCAAAATGATTCAGATTGATAGTGTGACGCAATCAGGGTATAAGGAGTTACCACAACAAACTAACAGTCTCAAAATACCAACAGTCAGCAAACTTGGTGATTATGCTCTCGTGCCTTTCGTATGGAAAGAGGCCTTTGCCCCGCAGTGGGACCACTACTGGCTGATAATCGTCATTCTGCTAACTATATCTATACATATAATAAAACTGTAGAAAAGAAGTTCTTGTACATTAAAAAAAAAATAAAAAAATATAGCCAGGGTGTTAAAGGACAACCAATAGAACCCATTTCCAGCATTTTTAGAATTTTTGTCTGTTTGTCTGTTTGTATGTTTAGTTATCCGAGCATCACGTAAAATGTACGAAATCAATGTAGATAACTTTTATACACAACGATTTAGCGTAACTTGAAGTAACATTTAGTTTTTGTTTCATTGCAATCGGTTCAGTCTATCAAAAGATTTTTGAATTTAAAGTGTTCCAGAAGAAAAATTAGTTAACGTGTGTTAATGTGCACTTGGTCTCACAACTTCACGTTTATATATATTTGCGTTAATAATTATATGAATTGAAGTAACATTGAGTTTTTTGTTTCATCGTAATCAGTTCACACCTAAAAAATGTAAATTAGAAAATTATAAGTGTTTCAGATATAAATATTAAAACAGCGCCATCTATGGACAAAATGACTAACTAACTTACAATACAAATATATAAAAATAAAAAAAAAACAAAGGACACTTAGGCGTCGAAGTATTCATCCGCATCGCTGTCATCCGGAAACGTGCCCAGAAGACTGGCAGCATTGCCACGTTGAATGGCAATGCTAATTCTTTAGCCAAAGAACGACCCAGCCCTCTGGTCACGTGAAGTATCGACCGTTTCGACCCCAAACGGCTCAAAGCTGTAGTTGCCCATAAGGTTACAGTATTTGCGCCGCTTGAGGGTCTCAGCAGCTGCAGCAGCTGCGCCAGCACAGCCCGCAGTGCTAGGAACATGAGATGGCGCTAGGGTATCGACACATGTTGCGTCCCACACCAGAGGCCTACCCACCTTCCAAGGCAACAACGTCATGCCGTGTGGTCTCTTCCCATCATCACGTACCAAGCCGTTTGGTTCTAACACCGCTGGTACGCCGGCGGTGACAAGAGCTCGACGAATAATATCGTTGATGCTGGCGTGCCGTGCTATGCGACCTACGCTCCTGCAGCAGGACAGGCCATGGTGTCCGAGACTGTCGACAGCTTCACCGCAGTGACATCGATGCGGAGCAACACAAGGTGCGCCCAAGCGGAGACACGTAGCGAGCCGAAACGATGAGTTATCCATCATTGTGCCTATGGTGGATGACGGGAGCGCCTGAAGGCACAAACCTGACTCTCATTCTCCCACAGCCAGCAGACGGGCACGCTCAACAGTATTACGTGACGTGTTTACAAGGGTATTCCGTATAATACTGCAGAGCGGCACGTCCCACCGTCTCTGGGAAGACGGGTTATCAGGCAAAACCGTATTGGGACAAGCCATTTTCTAAGCGTTCAACGCATCGGTCAAAAACGGCACTTCAAAATCGACCAGTGAGGAAGATAAAATGTTCCTGGTTAATTTATCGGTACTGTGGACCGAGGAGAGGAAGGCTGGTAAACTAATACTTGAAATTTTGCGGACGCCGAGACCGCCCAAGCGAATGGGTAGTGTGGCTTGCTGCCACGCACGGTCGTCCAGGGCCACATTTAGGATGGAAGTTAATGTGTTTCTAATAATTTGGTCTACTTTTTCTAAAAGTTGTGGATGCTTCCATAGATGAGAGGAGCGAAGGCTATAAGTAAATTTTGGTCCAAAACAACAGTACCGAATGAGTGTGAAGGCCGAATGAATATTAATTTTGAAAAGTCTTTCCGAGACGTCATTAAAATTTTGTATCTTCTCCTCAATGAACGTTGGAAAGGATTCGTCAAAAATTGGGGACCCTAGAAGGCGAAGAGAGTTTTTTTCCATAATTTTGATATTTGGAGCTATTGTATTAAATTTTGCAATGGTTGTCTGTCTGTCAGTCGTTTGGGGAAGATAAATTTCGCATTTTGAAAGGTTAAGGTCTAGGCCAATGGAACTGAATTTTTCTTTTAAAAACTGTAAATCTTTTAAGACTGTGTCTACATCACCTCCTAGGGTTCCGTCATCCAAATACCATACGTTGAATTTAGAATTTAGTTGTCGAATAATTGGATTTATTGCCAAACTAAAAATGACTGGCCCAAGAGGGTCACCCTGTTGACAACCAACTGCTGATTTCAAAAGGTGGTCTTTATAAAGTAATTTAGAGGGTTGCCTGTAACATTGATAGAGAAAACTGTAAATTTTGGACAAAATTTTAAAGTGCGAAGTAAATAATAACTTGCAATTGGAGTCAAGTAGTTTTATTTACTTCGTAGTTTGAAATTTTATTTGTCTTCATTCTCATTTTGAAAGTTTGTGTTTTGTTCAATATTTTATTTGTTTGGTTCAGTTCTTTTTCTGAAAATGCCTTCTAGAAAAAAAAAACAAACCTTTCGCAGCGTAGGCGAGATGCGAAAAGGGCGAGATTAAGTAGGTCCCAGGAATCAGAAGAAGAACATGAAGTGAGTTGCGGGGGTGGACCTAAGTATTGGATGCTTTTCCCATGGTCAACTATACGTAGCTCTTTCACGCGTAAACAACCCCAATAACCTTTTTGTGTACGCTCCAGATGGTTCCACAGCTAATGTTGTTTATAGAGAAACACTAGCATAAATAAAAAATAAAGATTTGAATCGGTATCCTCGCAGGATACCGACGCATATATATTGTTAAGTTCCGACATCCACGCGATCGAAGTCGCGGGCACAGCTAGTAAACAATATTATTGATAACAGAATCATAACAATCTAAAAATAGAGTAGGTACTGATAATCATAAATATTGCAATTAGCGATTACACTTCGGCACGGCAATGTTATACCGTGACTTCGGTCACTTCGGTGTCATAAAATCCCATTTTGTTTTATCATTTTTGTCGCATGATGAAACACGGCTTATCGAAGCGCATAAGCGAATCGAGACAGTCTCAGTTCGCTCACAGACGCCCGGAGTGTAGCCCAATCATGCTTAGAATTGTGGTAAAAACATTAATTCGTGATTTGCATTAAAAAAAACAGGAAGAATAGTTTTGTGGTCAGTGTCTCAGTGCTCCGTGTAAGAACCATAAACAAATGGCGGGAAAATTGATTGTTCTTTTGTGCCTCGTTGTGTTATGCAAAGGAATTGATATCAGCAGCCTCAAATTGGAACAGGTTTTAATACTAAGTCGTCATAATGTTCGTACACCGTTAACGGAAAACCTTGAATCGTATTCGTCAAAATTATGGCCGAAATGGAATGCTTCTGCGGGACATTTGACGAAAAAAGGTGCCCAGCTTGAAGGTTATATGGGCCAATACATAGCTGAGTGGTTAGATAGCGAGGATTTTATAGAAGGATGTCCCAATGAAGGTGAGGTACTTATTTATGCGAACACTAAACCACGAACAATAGCAACGGCAAAAGCATTCGCAAAATCTGCGTTCCAATTCTGCAACTTGACAGTACAACATCACGAAAATTTGGAGATTTTCGATCCTTTATTCTTGCCTATATTTCACAACACTACGGAAGCATTTAAAAATAAAATTAGAGAAGAAATGGAGAATAAATTAAATGAAGTAAACCTCACACAGTCATATTTAGAACTGAGTAGAATTTTAAACTTAAATACTTCGGATATTTGCAAGGAATTACATTGGTGTGAATTACATTTACATAAAAATGAAATCGTGACAGAAGATGGAGAAGAACCTAATGTCAGTGGACCATTATCTATCGGAAATTCAATCGTTGATTCATTCATAATGAGTTACTACGAAGGCATGCCAACATCTGAAGTCGCATGGGGTCAAATCTCGACTGACGAGCAATGGGAACTCTTGACAAAAATCAGTAAAGAAAACCAGAATGTCAGATTCAACTTGACGACAGGATCAAAAGACTTAGCTGGGCCCCTTCTAAAATACATGTTCGACATTTTCAGAGATGGAACACCAAAATTCACTTTGCTAATGGGACACGATTCCAATTTGAACCCTGTGATCAGTGCATTAGGTTTCAAACCGTTTGTTTTGCCGAATCAATTTGAGCCGTTCCCGATAGGCGGGAAAATCATATTTCAAAAATGGAGTGATGTATCTGGTCAATATTTGAAAGTGGAATACGTTTATCCAACCACTAAACAGTTGAGGAATGGCGAACCATTGTCGCTTTTGCAGCCTCCTCAAAAAGTTTTATTAGAATTAAATAGTTGTCAGATCTCCCCAACTGGATATTGTCCTTGGAGTGAGTTTATGAAATTAGTGTAAGTAGGTGTCAGTTTAATATTATAAACAGAAGTATTTATTTACTTAATCAAGATAATATTTACATCATATAAGCTAATATTTAAAATAATAATATGTACAGACGCCAGCACATCAACCTACACCTAACTGTCACATTTTCCCAATCAACTTTGAACCTTATGTTTCAGTGATAAAGTTGAAAATCTATTAAAGAAATTTGACAGATTGTAGTAGGTTGATGTGCTGGCGTCTGTACATGTACATGTGTAAGACAAAATAAGCAAAAGAATCATAGGGCATCAAAAATTTCATCCGCATCGCTGTCAACAGGAACAGTTTATGAAATTAAATGTCTATTCTTAGTAATATTTTGTTTAATTTTGTTGTGAGCATACCTTCTACATATTTAGGCATTCTTATCGTCAAAACTGACTGAAATCGAGTGTCCTCCTTTTTGCAACTAGAATAGAATATTATATTTGCGTAAAACATGGTTCATTGCAGTCTTGTGTAGGCCTGGCATACAAATATTTAAACATGTCAAAATGTAAAAATTTTAAAGACTCATTAATTTGTTTGAATTATTATTCTAACATGTCTGTAAGTCTCATACTTTCTAGTGGTGACATGACTTTATACGAACTTCAGTCTAATGTCAAAAATATGTACGAAAAATGAACGAAATTGTACGCTAAATTAAAAAAAAATGTACTATAAAAACTTCGCAGAAAACAATAATCAACGTGTCACCGCCAGGAAGTACCTATTCTTTCTAGCGGGCGCTATATATTTCACTAAGTAGTATTCTACTTATAGACTTTATGGGCCAAGAAAAATGTACGGAAAGAGTATGTTCAATTTCTATAACAGTTTGGGTATATCTATACTCGTAGGTAAATTAGATTGCTAATAAAACATTCGATTATAAATAATTATTTATGTTTCAATCATCTTCTTCTGTGCAGACATGTCTACAGGGTGAAATTGAACACATGCGACAAATCGAAATGGGAGATTGCACTCATTATTATGAACAACTTTTACTATGGGACCAAACCTGAAATCGGGTAAAAAAAATCAGTTGTTCCCTACATTTTGACGAGTTACGCGAACATAAATGTAGGGAACAGCTGATTTTTTTTTCGCGATTTCAGGTTTTGCCCCATAGTAAAAGTTGTTCATAATAATGAGTACAATCTCCCATTTCGATTTGTCGCATGTGTTCAATTTCACCTTGTATAACGCAGATGAAATCTTTATAATATTAGATACGTACATAAAAAAAAAACAAAGAAACATAACATAGCTAATGTAAACTCAGTAGGTAACCATATTTTATCTGTTACTTTTTATCAATACATTTTTTGACACTATACCTAATACCAATTACCAAGAAGCCATTTATGTAGATTAAAAGTGTTGAAGAGGGAGTTGCCTTATTTCTTTTAGTGCTGATTTTTCAATCGACAGATACTTTTTATTCGTGGAATAAAATTGACGTCTGACATTTATTGTATGGAAGAACTATCAAACATTCAAAATTATTCCTCTGTTAGTGTCTAAACACACTATGCCGAAGGTACGCCGCCGAAGTTCCGCGGCTGATTTTACGTTCCGACTTATTCTGCTGATATGACACACCATAAGTGCCGAACTTACGCGACAGAAATTCAGTTGCGTAACTTTGTGTGTACAACGGGCGGACACGCGGGGCGCGGGCATGCCTGCCCTCCCGCTGCCCCCCGCCCCGGATCTTCTATGGCAATCGAACCGAACTTCGGTCGCGTATAATGTGTGCTCTACAGAATACGTTGCCGCCGAATTGCCGCTGAAATTACGCCCGATCGAAGTTCGGCTGTTACTGTGGCTGTACGCTATAACGCAACGTAATTTCCGCATAATGTGTCGTCAGTAATTCAAATAGCATTGCAGGCGTAATCATGGCGAACTTCGGTCGCGTACCTTCGGCATAGTGTGTTTAGACACTTATACCTAATTATCTGGCGTTGGAGAGCTCGAGAGATCGCAGGCCCTTAGGATAATATTGAATATTTAAATTCTTTATCAGAAAGACTTGCAAATGATTAATTTTATAATGTAATCTAAAAAGAGGTTCTATTCTAAACACGAACCTCCTTATACGACGCGGAACAAGTAACAACATTGGCATAATCAAACTTGTTTCAAAAACAGGTTAGTGATCGTACCTGCGCTACGATAAGTTGTTATTACAACACAGGAACATTGTAGCTACCTTTATTCATTGGCATACATTCTTTGCTGCCTTTCACGATACGGGAAGTCATTTATTTTATTAAATTTAGTTTAGTTTGTGAACAAGAGAATCGGCGCCAATGACTTCCTCAAGCTCGTGAGTTGAGCTGCACGATTTTTAACAAATGTCAAAGTCAAAGCATTTATTTCAAATAGGCACATAAAAGGCACTTTTGAACGTCAAAAAAAATGCGTGCACTGACTGGACAGGTCCGCTCAGTCTGTGTGGTTCTTTCCTCAAAAGACCATTTCAGAATCAATCTACATGGCCGCATGCCATCGTCTTCACATGATCTGACCAAGATTTTGTCTGGACTTTAAAAGAAACTGTGACCTCTGAGTTTGTTTCGGCCTTTCTTCTCAGAATAGTCAGATAGGGAACATAGAATATCCGTGGATAGGAAACGCCGACCTCATCTAGTTTAAAAAAAATGTTTGACGTGTAATAGTGTTTTTACAAACCTAAATACTTACAGAAAATAAATCATTTATCATTAAACCATTCCATTTTTACCAGAAACTTTTTTACAAAAAAAAAACAACCGACTTCAAAAAAAAAATACTAAGTGATAAATAACTTTAATTTCGGAAGTCGGTGTCTTTGGTTCCGCATTTTCGTTTTTTGATACCGACTTCCGAAATTAAAGTTATTTATCACTTTGTAGTTTTTTTTAAATCGGTTGTATTTTTTTGTAAAAAAAAGTTTTTTTTTCACTTTTTAGCTGTACCTACCCCACACAAATTCAATTACAGTACCCGGCGATAAATAATGCACATCGATCTTTGGAAAGAGACAATCGGCTAATTTCGGCTTCGTAGAGCGTTATCTCTGTCGCACGAAATACAAACAGTCCGGTATCTATTAGGAGCTGTTAAAACAATTATGATTTGCTTCTTTTGATAATTCTTTTTATTCTTTGTATAAAATACACCAATTTTTCTATAAATGATTGCTTTAGGTTGGGGTAAAATAAAAAGGTTCCCCTATTTTTCCTAAAGATGCCATAGTACAACTTTAAATTATTTAAATTTGGGGGTGTTAACAACTCTAGATATATATTTTGAACTGGACGCGACCGCACTCTATCGCATTTGAACAACGACTGACAAAACGTCAGTTAACGTCACATAGGTAGTGTGCGACAGAGATAACGCACTACGAAGCCGAAATTAGCCGATTGTTTCTTTCCAAAGGTCGATGTGCAATATTTATCGCCGGGTACTGTAACACTAGTGCATTGAAGAATTGAAGACACCGACTAGAAGAATCATCTAAATTCGCATAGAGAAATGCCTGAGATGCAGTACATTTATGCATATAACTTCGTACATAAGAATAATTACCTAATGTATTATATACTAAAACCTCCCTGAAATTATAATGTAGATTACATTAGTGAAAGAATTTGGTTCATTAGTTTTTGAGAAAATCGCGGACATACAAACATACATACATACCAGGGGCGTAGCTACCGCCGTATCTGCCGTATCAATTACCGGGGGCCCCCAACGTGGGTAAGCCAAAAATAATAAAAACTTCCCAAATTTTTTTTACTTCAGAAATGACAAAAGTAAAAAAAAAGCAATTTCTTTTTTTCCCGCGTAAAGCGTGCGTTCAAAAGTTGGCAACACCCTACATCGGTTGTCGCGGGCTGCGGGATTTCCCCGTTTAAGTCATTTACTTCAACGGGGGAATCCCACAATAATCGATGTATGTACAGACGCCAGCACATCAAGCTACCCCAATCTGTCAAATATCTTTGATAGATTTTCAACTTTACTACAAAGTAATAAGGTGACTAAGGTTTTTTTTTTAATGGTAATCTGTGAACAGCGTTGTGGGTTACATTATTACTTAAGGCGAATGGGTAGTTGTAGCCCGCGAAATTCAATTTTTCTTACGTTTTTTGCAATTTTCAGGTCAGTGTCAGGTTGTATCTTGATCAAAATATGATTCGCGACAATAACAGGTACGTATTTACAGAATTATAATAATTAGAATCATTAATACATCTTTCTAAGTTAGATTTCTACCGCTAAGAACAAATCTCGTATGGAAAAGTGTTTGTGGTAGAAATCTAACTTAAAGAGATATATTAATGATTCTAATGACTATGATTCTGTAAATACATGTCTATTATTGTCGCGAATCATATTTGGATCAAGATACAACCTGACACTGATCTGCAAATTGCAAAAAACTTAAGAAAAATTGAATTTCGCGGGCTACAACTACCCATTCACCTTAAGTAACTTATGTTTTTTCTTTTTGTAATATTGCATAATGTAGCTGTTTGTTGTTCCTATTTAATAAAATAAAGTAAAATAAAATAAAATAAAATATTCAATTGGGAAAATTTGACAGACTGGGGTAGCTTGATGTGCTGGCCTCTGTACATACGATACGATGATAAACCACAGAGAGCAGTGTTTATTGACGCGTTTTATTTAATTATGCATTACATTGTAATACAATACAAACAATTATTCTTCTGGTTTAGTAGTTAACGAGTCCAAAGATTTGGCAAATGAGTGGAGACTACTTTAAAAACAAAAGTCGAAAGATAACGAAGCGTTTTTTTGATGAGTGAAACTTCTGAAGATGAGAGAATTTCAGACCCGGAATCCTATTTCAAAGTCAATGTATACTATTGCTGTTTAGATATATCTGTCAAGCTCCGCTAATGAGACACAATAATTGATTTTCTATTGTTTCGTCGCCCATCGGCGACGCGCGCCGCTTGACCGGTTAATTTCTCAAACTAAACAAAGATTTCAGAGCCGTTGCGACCTGAGTAGGTAGTATGTTTGAAATATTACAACCAGAGAAACTCCTGTCTTCTTCAAACGAAGAGATATTAAACGCTTCCGGAAAACTGCCGGCTAAATACAGTAAAGACAACTCAGTTAATCTTTATGACCAATTAAAGACTCTAAAACATACTTAAAATCTGAAATTCAAAAAATTCATTCCATTAAGGAACTCATTGAATTATTGCTGATAAAATTCAATAGTCTTGCATCCAGTTTTCTGGAGGTAATAACAGCTTGCTTTTTATTCTTGACCCTTCCAGTTACAACCGTAATTGCTGAATGAAGTTTTTCAAAATGAAAACTGATAAAAACATAAAAAATTACCTAAGAAATTCGATGGGACATTCAAACGCCTGTCAGACCTGTCACTATTGTCCATAGAGGCAGAAACTTTAGAAAAACTAAAGTCATCATCAGCTATAAAATGATTTAATAAATCAGTTTGCCGAAAAAAAAAGCAAGTAGAGTGACATATTTAATATGATTTCAATTGTTTGTAAAATTTTTGGAAAAAGTGACAGATAGTTAATTATGATGAATAAGTATTTCTTTTAATTTTATGCAAACATTTTTTTTTTTCTTTAGTGAGAAATCTTTACCCTTCCTAAGGGCCCCAAACAAATTTTTATACGGGGCCCCCGCCAAGGCACGCTACGTCACTGATACATACATACATACGCCAGCACATCGACCTACTACAATTTGTCAAATTTCTCAACTTTATTACTAAAGCATAAGGTTCAAATGGTTGGGAAAATCTGACAGTTTCGGGTAGGTTGATGTGCTGGCGTCACATACGGGTCGAATACAGAACCTCCTTTTTTAAGTCGGTTAAAAATCATAATTTATTATGTGATTCACGTTGTTGAGCAGATACAAACGTTTGGATTAGCAATTTCCTTCAAATTCCGTCAGATTTTGATTCTGTCAATCAAAATCTGACGGAATTTGAAGGAAATTGTTACGCAACGCAGCAAGCTACGTCGGTAACTCTTGTTCTTTCCCGTATAATTTGATTTCGAAACCTAGTGTTCAGCAATAGGCTATTTGCTACTTTTGTAGACTGATTTTATGACAATATCGTTGACTAAGAATTAAGTAGGTAACATAAAATTGAAGGCAGTTTCTATAGAATATTGGTTACGTTTTAGGTAATTCGTTCGCTAGGCCATAAAATGGTTTTATCGTAAACTTAGTTATGAAAGAGCCAATCGTAAATAATTTATTTCATAATATAGCATAACTGTAAAGGCGGATACAGACATTGCGAGGCATGTGTCGCGCACCGCCGCGCGCGCCTCGCAACACACGCCTAGATATTAATTTTCCTCGAGTAACAAGTAGCCTCACCACGAATATGAACGTCTACACATTGCGAAGCATGCGATGAGCGCCGTGCACTGCGCATGCCTGTCAATGTCTGTATGCGCCTTAATAGGTACAAACGCCAGCACATCAAGCTACCCGAAACTGTCAAATTTTTCCAACCAACCTTGAACCTTACAATTTAGCGGTAAAGTTGAAAATCTATTAAAGAAATTTGACAGATTGTAAGTAGCTTGATGTGCCGGCGTCTGAACCTACTCCTTGGCTTTAGGCTGCAGAACATCAAGCCTGTATTCCTCGAAAAGGCGGAAGGGTAAACAGAGGTAGATAATAATATTAATTAAGTAGATGGCGAGATGACCTGGGCGCGTACCCCGAGGGCTGGTTCGAGGTGACGCGGGAAAAGAGTTCCTGGAAGGATTTGGGGGAGGCCTTTGCCCAGCAGTGGGTCAGAATAGGCTAACAAAAACACTCCGGGAGTGCCGGCAGAAGTGAAAACTTGAATATTAACGTTGTGCATTTTTGATATTTTTCATAAATAGATGCACTTTGTTCAATTTCCATATTTTAAAGACTTTATATACACGAATTTTACGAATACACAGCAGTGTGGCCACTACACAGACGGTCGAGCCATCAGCTGTCACCATCCATGGATGCGCGTGGCACGCTGTAACCATGGTACAATTTGTTATACCATGGCTGTAACATAAACACACACGAACATTCGCGCAAGCGCCCTGCGCCGCCTAAACGAAACAGCAGGCATACATTTTCGCCGCGCCGTAGAAAGAGAGGAGGATACCTACTTCCTCTCCTACGCCGCGCCGGCTGTCTAATCTCCATCCGTCTTACGAATTTCGATCAGGTCACGTGTCCTGACGCGATGTCCTGACGCCAATGAATATCTATTATTATCCCAGTAAGTTCCAACCCCAAGTCGATCGAAGTGGAGGTCCAGCAGTGCTGAAATGATGATTATGATGAAATCCCAAGTAAGAAGACGAGCATGCCGCCATTAATTAACAGGCACAAAGACCCCATATTAAACGTCACACACGTAGAGGTACTTTACGGGATCAGCATTGCCTCAATTTGTGCCGTTCAGAATTCTTTCTATAAAACTCCATTCCACAATGCACACTTTTATGCATCGTAATAGCATCGCCACGGCTATGGATTAACTTGTAAACAGCAACACAAAGCGATGACTACCTAAAGTTACGACATCGATTCACTTTGAAACTCTTACAGGTTACCTAGCAACAGATTTCTAACAATATTGTCAAACATCGAACTTGGCTTACCATAGAGAATAGTGTCAAAAATTTAGATTTTCAAGTTTACGAGTTACTCTGATAAACGAATGTTTTGGCTTTGCTTGACGTTGTGCAAACGAGCATAAGCGTACGATAATATTCTTTCAAGTAGAAACATCATTAAAACTACGCCATCTAGTGGCGAGTAGCATCATGATTGTACTGCAAACAAATACGCTGATGAGGTCAATGAACTGTGACGTCAAGGGCGTAAGTTCAGAGAGGTTCAGGGCCATTTCTGGTTCATTTTTATTGCATACTGGACTTGGATGAATAGAAAAGATTATTATGTTGTTAACGACTTTTTGCAATAGATTTGACAAAATTTGCAAATAATAATTTTATTATAAAATCAAAAAAAATTATCATTCTGCTCAGAGCTTAGACGCTCAACGCCATCTAGTAAGAGAGTAGGAGTACTTTTGGTCAGCAGTGGGTCGTCTCTTTATGTTTATAAGGTAAGTAACTAACTTATTCGCACTTTAACATAAACTTATCCTAAGTTCTCCATTGATCTCCTATCTGTATTTTTAAAAACATTGATAAGATCGCAAGATAATGATAATTATGAGACACAACAAAACAGAAAGTTTGCTTAAACTTTTATGAAAGCATGAAAATTCGTCCATGAAGCTATATTCATAAAAAGCTTCTTGTGTTTGTCAATGTCAATTTGACATTGACATTACTTCGTAACTCAAATGATTTCGCTGCCTGCGGCGTTTTGTTTACAAAATCATTTAATTTTGTTTACTGTTGTTTTTGATAAACAATGAATCACCATTATGATTGCACTGGTATGTATGAATCAAAGCTCCTCACATACTTATTATAATATTACTGTGTTTTATACAGACAGTGAACAAAGCTTATCGTAGTACCTAATGAATTTGTTGCTATCTTGTTTACAAGTTGTATAGTAGGTGTAGATTATATAATTCTACTTTCCCTTTGTGTAAAGAATAGATCTTGTGACTTACATTCACTAATTTGGCTATCATATTAATTGTAACTAACTTGTGATGTGAATATTTAGTTTAAAAGTTATAATACCCAGTGAGAAATGTATTTTAAATTCTTTTTAATATTTGTATTAGTGTTACAAGGGCACTGTGAAAAGAGTTTAAAACTACAGCAAGTTTTGATACTTAGTAGGCATAATGTGCGCACTCCTTTGTCTAAAAACTTAGCAGATTTTACACCAAAGACTTGGCCCATTTGGAAGGAAAAGAATGGCTATTTGACAGCCAAAGGAGCATTATTGGAAGGATACATGGGGGAGTATTTTTCTTTATGGCTGCGAAAACAAGGTTTGTTGGACACAGAGTGCCCTAAAGAAGCAAACTTTTTTGTTTATGCCAATACCGCACAACGTACTATGGCTTCCGCTAAAGCCTTCGTTACTAAAGGATTTCCAGCATGTAATATAAAAATACATCACACTTCAGATGTTAATGATCCCATTTTCAACCCAGTGGTACACAACACATCGGCAATATTTATATTGGAAGCAGAGGACCAAATGCGAATATTACTGAAATCGTTACATTTGAACAGTTCTTACAAAGACTTAGAACAAATCCTCAATTATAAACAGTCAGAATATTGTTTAACACAACACAAATGTGATTTTGTCACCGATATGAATAAAATATTTGTTAATGTTGGTTTCAAACCGAACTTGGAAGGTCCGTTGAAAATCTCTAAATCAGTCATCGATTCTTTTATAATGGAAAATTATCAAGGATTTCCTGATACAGAGGTTGCTTGGGGACTTTTAAAAAATAATGATGACTGGAACTTTGTTTTAGATTTAAGCAAAGGCTACCATAGTGTGATTTTTAATACTACTTTAATTGCTAAAGATCTAGCAAGACCATTACTAAAATATATGAGAGAATTGATTTTAAATAAACAATATAAAATTACGCTTTTAATGGGGCATGATGCAAACATCTATACAGTACTTAAAAGTATGGATTTCAAACCATACAGCCTCAAAAATCAACATGAAATGACACCTGCCGGTGGAAAACTTGTCTTCCAGAAATGGCAAGAAGAAAAATCAGGTATTTTTTTCGCGAAGGTTGATTATGTATACCAGTGTACCAACCAAATGAGAGAAGGCAAAAGTTTGTCTTTGGATAACCCTCCTGAGTTTACCTCCTTGCAGTTGGAGGGTTGCAAAACTGATGTTAACGGCTTTTGTCCGTGGGATGATTTTGTAGGAATACTAAATAGTTTGGCTAAAGGTTAATTTTAGATAATTTTATGTACTTTTTTGCCATTGTATTTTAATACTCATTTTATATTGCCATGGAACGAAATGAAAGCGAGTTTTTTTTTAAGATATTGTACAGACGCCAGCACATCAACCTACTACAATCTGTTAAATGTCTTTAATAGATTTTCAACTTTATCACTGAAGCATAAGGTTCAAAGTTGATTGGGAAAATGTGACAGTTAGGTGTAGGTTGATGTGCTGGCGTCTGTACATAGCAAAATTAACTTTATGTCCATTTGTCAATTGTGACTTACAAACTAGATCATATATTCAATAATTTTGCATGCTAGTTTTAGCGAATTATTTTAGAAACTGTTTAAAAAACCCGAACATCTTTAATGTACCCAAGTACTAGATTGTTGCAAATAAATTTCATTTCACATAAGTCACGCTTTTCTGTGTAAATATGGAGTAGGTACTTACTTAAGTTACAACTACTATGGACTCACTTGGTCGGTTCCGATCTAAACTTCTCGACCATTTGTCTCGCAGTCGCAGGTAATAATAGTGTCAGTGCGCTCATTTTTTTTTTTCTATTTTTTTTTCCTTTTTCTACTTTTTGTTTTTTATTAAGATATCATAGAAACACACGATATACGACACGATATGAGACGGCTGTATCTCTCTTGTTATGTTCTCTAAAAATAGTTTTGTAACTACTGTACCTACTTTCAGATTGTTCACTTAGTAGGTAATAATAAGAAAATGCTGTATTTAGGTACCTATAACTGCTTGTTACATTTAGTTCTGTATTTTTGTCCTGTGATTTCTGTAGTGTATGCGAACGTTGGTGAATCTAAATAAATAAATAAAAAAAAAAGTTACCTACAGAAAAGCGTGACGTAAGTGCGGGTTTACGTCACAGTGCTATAATAATATATTAATAATGGAGGTGTAAAAAAAAAGTTGTAAGTGATCGACCAAATTAATCATATTATTATCTAGGTTCGTAGATCGCTCTTAGCGATAAGACTGCCCATTGTGTCACCCTTTGCAAAATTTATATATTTATGTCTGTAATTTATATGGTGTACATAATAAAGAGTCTTCTATTCTATTCGTATTGTATAGGTACTCAAATACTACCTAAGTGATATTTTTATGTTATCGAACATAGGTACCTATACTCCATTTATTATAACATTAGAAAAAAGAGGCTCGCAGAAGCAGGAGTACGACACCTTTTATTTTCAAGTTAAGTTCAAACAATTTTAATAAATAATGTATGTGCTTTTTTTGTAAGTAACAATGTATGGCATACAATAAAGCATATTCTATCTATCTACTCGTCACGATGCTTGGAGAGGTACATGAAATGAAACAATTTTTGTGTGTTTTTGATGCGTTACGTTTGCCGCAAATAAACGTATTTTCTTTCTTTATTTACTTTAAAATATGCTATATATTAAAATCGCAGAAGTGTTACTTTTATGGGTAATAGATGTCATTTGATTAAAATCTTTTGTATATCGACAGTTATTGTAAAATACTCAAAACCCTAGTGATATTTTTAGTATGTAGTATTTTTCTATTTGTAATGTACCTAGTCAAGTCAGAGTAGGTCAACGTGACCATTATACAGTCATAATAACATTTTTTTAATTAATATTTTACGCTTTAATATTAGTTACCATTTACTTATTCAATAAATGTATTTTTCTTATAAAAAACTTTGTTTTCACTTCTCATGCTCTAAAAGTTCGTCTTTATGTTGTGCGTAGGCGACATAAAGTCGCTGTTTATGCTCTAGTGCATAAAGTATTTTTTTTTCTAAGACTAATATAATCAGGGCCGACAGCCACACGCACAATAAAACGTCGCAGATTAAAGTCGTTATTTTACACGCGTAGATATAGCGGACATACTTACTAAGTTTCCACTTTGAAGGCCCTTCACCATCCAGGTACAGACGCCGTACATCAAGCTACTTTAATCTTGCAAATTTCTTTAATAGGTTTTCAACTTTATCGCTGAAGCATAAGGTTCAAAGTTGATTGGGATAATTTGACAGTTTCGGGTAGCTTGATGTGCTGGCGTCTGTACCTACATTATTGTGTTACTCATTTAGGTTATGGTCTTGTCCTGTTGTCAAAATTAATAAATATCATCTGGACCTGTAGGTAGTCTCTTCTTAAATTTTATCTACGTAACCTTTTGACCGCCCGTCTTCATATCAGAGGGACAATTCTTGTAATTTTAAGAACGTTCACAGTCAGAGGGGCAATTCTCGTAATTTTAAGAACATTCACAGTCTGATCTCAGTCTCAATCTGTCAAAAATACCCCTAAATCCCTACATTTTGACAAGTTTTTGACATATGTTTGTCGCTGAGATGAGACTGCGACTAGATTTTGAACGTTTTAAATTACGAGAATTGGCCTTTAGATCTCAGTCTCAATCTGTCAAAAATACCTCTAATTTCCCTACATTTTGACAAGTTTTTGACATTTGTTTGTCACCGTGATGAGACTGCGACTAGATTTTGAACGTTATAAATGACGAGAATTGGTCTTTTGTTATCGTGTATCAAGCGCCCGAAAAAAAAAAACGGAAATTAAATACCTGATAGAATACAGCGTAATTAAATCATAAAGCAGATTAAACGAGCTGTGGTATTTGGTCGTAAATATACAACCCTGGCGAAATGGACACGAAAATATTTGTCGGATAAGTATGGTTGGAAGGCCTCCCACAAGGCGGACCGACAACCTTGTGAAGGCCGCAGAAATCCGTTGGATGCGAGAATCACAGAACCGGTCGAAGTGGAGGTGCTTGGGGGAGGCCTATGTCAAGCAGTGGAAGTCATTCGGCGGAAACGATGATGATGATTGGTATCGGGGTGGGGTTACTTGCTGTCTTCTCAAGCTCAGCACAGCAGTGACGGGATTGCATAGCCAGTTAGTAGTGGCAGTCTTTTAGCATTCCTAGGTTTAGGCGAACACCGAGCGATGGGCACTAATCACCAGCACGACTGGCATGCTGCAGCGCACAGAGGAGCACACATCGTATGATCATGTGAATGATGAGGTCCGCGTCTCCCTCTTGCTTCTCTAATTTCTTAGTTTTTTTTTATTGCTGAATGGGCCCGCTCTTGACCTCGATCACGCCTGATGGAAAGCGATGGATGAGCATCATATACTGATGGAACGAGCGTGCTCAGAAGATGCCTAAGGCACTGGAACTCCCACGCATCGACGAAACAGCAGACTGCTTGACGCCGGACTCCAGTGGAAGGGTGGTCACAAACCAGGTTGGCGTTAGCCGTACCACCGCAAGGGAAGAATTGGCCAGTCAAATAAGGTGTTGGGTGTGACTGTCCAGGATGCGCCGAGAGCTCGGTTCAGTTGAGTAACTGGCGGAACAAACTGCGCTACACGAGGAGGCTTCTTTATGCATCCCAAAAGCAATAAACTCTAGTGTTAAAAACGTAACTTCAAAATACTAGTAAGTTGTGAGCTGATCCTCTCCCAGGCTGCGTCACAACACCCTGTCCTTCGCCTTTCGCATCCAGTTTGTCCCAGTCTCCTTTTTGAGGTCGTCGGTTCATCTGGCTTGGCCATCACACACTACCCTCGCTGATACGCGGCCTCCACTCCAGGACTCGTCTGCTCCACCGGCCATCGGTCCTTCGACAAACATGGCCAGCCCACTCCCACTTCAGCTTGCTTACTCTGCAACCTATGTCATCATGTGTGTACGTATATGTATTTTTTTTTTATTTATTTAAAAAACGTCGCCGTAGAATGGATATTTGCATCTATCGGTGGCCATTTATAACTATGGTAGGGTGATAGGGTCATGAGAAAAGCTTTAACTAAATATCTATTTAAAATAGTTTTGAGTGTAAGTATAAATACTAAAAAAAAGCTTCAAAATGTCAAGCGACACCTTTTATAGAAAAAAAAACAGCCATATTCGCTGTATGCTGGCATGATGAGCTACGCCCAAAGAGAATGCTACGCCATAGCAGTGTGAGCTACGCCGTAGCACAGTGTAAGCTACGCCGTAGCAAGCAGTGAGTTTACTTTCAAGCGGACATGTAACTTCATTTGCGGTGGCCTGAAAAATAAACAACAAAAAAGGTTTCTTCTTCCCTTGCCACGTCGTTGAAGTCTGTCTGTGGTTTTTTAAATCAAATCTCATTTGTAGCGTTTGTTAGGTAGGTTTCCGAGTTTGTAATTATGTCTAAAATAATGTCGCTTTCCGACCTCCACGCACTAGGATCCTCAAGAGACTGTGATAGCGTCAATAGAGCAGCGGGTCGGGTATCGGTGGAACACCAGGCGCATGTCACATAGTTAGTTCCTTAGTGTATCAAAGGTGATCGCTAAACATAATTTCAAAGGTGATCGCTAAACATAATATCGAAGGTGATCGCTAAACATAATATCAAAGGTGATCGCTAAACATAATATCAAAGGTGATCGCTAAACATAATATCAAAGGTGATCGCTAAACATAATATCAAAAGAGATCGCTAAACATAATATCAAAGGTGATCGCTAAACATAATATGATTTACGTAAGTATTCACTTCCATAGTTTCTACTCAGTGAGAATTTTGAAGACCATATTTTTGTCAGTTAAATCAGCTATACCTACACACACACAACCCTATCACGGATGGTATGCTCCGCGGTTTCACCCGCATAAGTGTCGATCCCGTAGGAATATCGGGATAAAATGTACCCTGTGTCAATCCTGGTTATAAACTATCTGTGTGCTAAATTTCATCCAAATCCATTAAGCCGTTTGTGCATGAAGAAGTAACAAACATACAAACACACTCACAAACTTTCGCCTTTATAATATTAGTGTGATATTGTGTAGTGTGATGTGATTGTTTTGAGGAGGCGGCTGTTGGTCGTTGGTTTCTAAACGTATGTATGTATAAAGCTTTTACTTACTTTCTGTAACAGTAAGACGAACTACAAGAGTATAGCTCGTGCTGTAGTCACAAAGAAAATCTAAATCTACAAGGTGACTTGTAATTTGACGTGTTTCTCCCAGGTCACGATAGTTTGTGACTAGGGTTAACATCTAGAAATTCGAAAAGTCCCGGCAAAAAACCGGACATTTCAATAAAAGTCCGGACATTTTAGCCAAAAAATCCAAACATTTACCCACTTAGTGGTAAAAAAGTGCGCTGAAGAATATAAAAATTAATACCTATACCAGAAAGTAGAGTTAAGTTCAATTATTTTACGTAAAACTATTTTTATTTCGAAGAAAATATTTGTTTGAACTAGTTGATTGTTTGAAAATTTTCAATACAAGATTTATTGTTTGATCTCGTTAAGTTGATTGATAAAGAAGTACTTATATTTTCTTTTTAGATGAATGAGAAGTTAATAAATACTAAAGACTTATTTGGTATTAAGTACCTACTTATAAGTTTTATTACTCGTATTCCATCTAAGGCAAAAAATCCGGACAAATTAAAGAGCCGGACATAGTCCGGATAAAAGTCTAGTAGGACATGTCCGGACAAATCCGGACGGATGGTAACCCTATGTGTGACCTATTTGGATCAACTAAGCAATAATAATAATAGCTAGTCGAAAATTCATGGAATCCGAGAAAACCCGATTGTTACACGCGCAATACACTACACGTCCATTTATTGTCAGCGTCCTAGTACGCATGGCCGACGAGACGGTACGCGACCGTCGTCACCGCAACAACTAAATCCAGCCTAAAGGCCTATTCAAACCTAAGCGGTATTTGCTACCGTCTGCGGTAGAGAACACCGAGTGGGTATGCGCTAATATTACTGTTCACACCAAAGCGGGTTTCACTATCCTTGTGGGCAGAATACTGAGTTGGAGGTTTCGCACAACAAGCGAAACAATACCTATGCGGTAGGTACTCGTACTATGGCACCAACTATTCCGCTCTAGCCGCGGAACTTGATACATACATACCTGAGCGAAACCCGCGCGGTATATAGGTACCTCTACCCACAGCGGCAGCGAATACCGCTTAGGTTGGCATAGGCCTTAAAGCTTCCCCCCCGGTGGGTTCCCGCATTGTCGAGGCGGGGGGGCTCAGTAGCCGTGGCTTGGACACCCACGGTGAAGCGAAGTGGAACCCGAGGAGGGGCCGTTCGTCAGGGCTTTTGCCGGTAAGCCGACGACGTAGCGGCCAACAAGTAGGTTGCGGTGCCGCTTGAGCGACATCGCAGCTGAGGCGGGCCGCGATGTCGTATCGGAGACATCGCGGCTGAGGGTTGGAGGCCGCGGTGGGAGAGGAGTGCCGGTATTGCGGTGCGCCGCTCTCCCTACCTTCCGCGGCCTTGACGGGGTCGCCACCGTCCGATGGCGGACGCGGTGGGGCCGCAGAGGAAGAGGAGTGTTGGTATGACGTTGGCCGCTCTCCCTATCCTCTGTGGCCGAAAATTGGCAGGCGGCGGGGCCAATGACCTGACCCGTCGCAGGGGGACCAAGGGTGCCCAGACATGGGGTCGTCTGGCACCCATGTGCTGGTTTGGTCCCTGGGGTGGTCACGGCGTGCTATGTGTTCTGGTGCGCCTGTGATGGGGAATACTCCCCAGAGGAGGGTCCGGTGACGGACAGCCGCGGCGGGTTCACGGATGAGTGCTACATACGGAAAACTAAAGGTAAGACCTCATTTTTAACAAAATACTTTTTTTATTTTTCTTATGTTACCTACCTCATCATCATCTGCCTAGCCTTTTCTCAACTATGTTGGGGTCGGCTTCCAGTCTAACCAGATGCAGCTGAATACCAGTATTTTACATGAAGCGACTACCTATCTGACCTCCACAACCTAGTTACTGGGTAATACGATACCTCTTGGTAAGACTGGTTGTCAGACTTTCGAGCTTCTGACTACCCGTAACGACTGTCAGAGATCCAGGAATGACAGCTGGGACCAACAGCTTAACGTGCTTTCCGAGGCACCGAGGAGTCTCGGTATGTAAAGATGGTCACCCATCCACAGACCAACCGCGGCGAGCGTAGCTTAACCTGATGGATTGACCTGTGCGGCTGTTATTATTTAACCAGCGGGTTATGTTACCTATCCATTAAACCTTAGCTGATTAATTGTTCATAATGATGACCATTGTTTTCAATACATAGCTGGATTCGACGTCTAAAGGATTGTTCGAACAAGGTACGTAATGCCGGTATGAATACTCTAAAATAACAAGCAGTTTATTAAAATTCAACATTTTCCCTAAGTTTGCCGTATGTCATTACTTCCCAGAATTATTTAATTAATAAATCCTTATTAGGGACACTATCGAATAGTGTAATAACACAGTGTGTGTGTTTTTTTTTCAAAATCAAAAGGTTCGATTCCCGGCTAGAAATATTGATTTTTCAAAAATCCTATGATGCAGTTTTAGTTTTCATCAAAATCGAGCCCGCGACCCCTTTGAGTACTTTTCGCTATTCCTCATAGTTTAGAATTTGGCTATCTACGCCCACTTGGAAAATTCACCCTGTATACTTTGCGGCCGTCGATATGTTCGACAGTATTACCATGTATTGTTATTTGATTTGCAGCTGAACCGTTAGAAGCCTGATTTTCCAAATAAAATTAAAATAAACATCAATGTATTTATTGCAGTAGCCAGATAAAGGGAAAAAAAATTACAAAACATATTTTATAAATTTATTTCTTATATATGTATTTATTTCGAAAAAAAAAAAACAGGTATCCATTTTGATACTTTAGGCATTAAGGCCATGTCGTAACCTCGTAACAAACTGTTAACCCGAAACTAAATTTTTTCCAATCAACTTTGAACCTAATGCTTTAGCGATAAAGTTGAAAATCTATTAAAGATATTTAATAGATTGTAGTAGCTATACTCCATTTATTATAATATTAGAAAAAAGAGGCTCGCAGAAGCAGGAGTACGAAGCCTTTTATTTTCAAGTTAAGTTCAAACAATTTTAATAAATAATGTAATATGCTTTTTTTGTAAGTAACAATGTATGGCATACAATAAAGCATATTCTATCTATCTACTCGTCACGATGCTTGGAGAGGTACATGAAATGAAACAATTTTTAGTAACAATCAGTTTATTAATAACGACTTTATATAAACCGACAAAATGAAAAAAACACGAGCTGCCACAACTTATGAAGGGAATAGGTAACATTTTAGATTTGGTAGAGTTATAGTGACATGAAAAACGTTCCCGGTACTGTCCGCCCCAGCTTCTTTTAGATTTTAAACATTTACACGACAATATTTTATGTAAAAACTAAATAATATTAAATTAAAGCCTTGTGATTTCAGAAGGTAGATAGGTTAAATAAGTACAATTAAGTGTGACTGCTGTTATTTAAATTGATTATATTTAACTCCACATCAATCTTGACTGTAATAATGTTTGTTGTATTTTTATAACAGTGTGCCACTAAAAGAGCCTTTTTTAACTTCTGTCTAATGCTATAGTAAATGGAGTATAGATGTGCTGGCATCGGTACTTACGTATTAAACTATAACAAAACAAAATAATTGCAAATGTACAATTCGATTTACCTAAAAGTCCGGTATCTTTGAAACTTAGGGTATTTTAGGTTTGAGGATAATAACAAAGTTTTCCTTCAAAGTGAGTAATACAGCGATATCACTAGTGTGTCCATGAAACCGGTATGTCCTAGGACAAATTATATAAAAGAAGATGATGGTAATTTTCGAAGCAATTCCTAAAAACAATCAATGTCTTTTATAAGTGTCCTAATTAAACTCTGTTGGAAGACAGAAATAAGCAGAAACTTTGTATCTTATATCTGAAACTGGCAAGGCCATGTACTTACGTGGAGGGCCAGATGATCGCTGGACTACAGTATTAGCTAGTTAGCAAAGTGGTAGTGTAGCTGGAGTTGCTAGCAAGCTGTCAGTAGTTCTTTCATACATACTATCCATCGATACAAAAGTGTCTCCGTCTGATTGTTATGTTTTCACGGCTAAACACTAAGAAGACTTTGAAGAAAATTGGTATAGAAATAGCTTACGCTCTGAGATACGTCATAATTAGGTACCTTAAGCTAAAAAATCAACCTCAAAAAGATGTTGAAATGAAGTGTTGAAGGTTATATAGGAAACACAATTATTTCGCGAACAGAAACGCGTGAACAGGAAATACTCGTAATTTAGGTATGTAATTATTAATAATTGTCCTTAAAATAAATACAATGATGGTCACTGTAGTTCAGTAACTAATCTTATTCGAACTTATTCGGTTATTACATTATACGTATTCATGAGTATTGACTGTTAATTAAAATACTTACTGAAAAATGTTTCGTTTAATATTATGTTTAGTTTTTTTTGTATTGAGATCCGAAGCAAATGTTACTGAAACTGGTAAGATCTATTTTTTACTGAACTTATTATAAACAAGTGACTGTTAATAAATGATTAAATAAATTTCCAATGCCAGATAATTTTATCGGAGGAATAATTTCAATTCTTGACAGTTCTTCCGAATAAAAATTATCTGTCGATTGAAAAATCAGCTCTAAATCATATAGTGCAACATCATCAACCTCTGTAAGAAGTATCATATATTGCCCCTAATTAATCGGCGAGCAATCTCTGACTGTATTTCATTATTTAAAATTTACAATAATTCTATTAATAACTCTGAAATTCTATCCAAATTTTATTTTAACGTTCCTGGAAGGTCGAAGCGATGGAACGCACCGTTGCGTGTTCCATTTAGCGCTACAAATTATAGGCAAAATTCATTTATAGTGCGTGCAAGTAGAAACTTTAATTACATTTGTAAACAGCATGATTTTGATACATTCACAACGAGTGTATCCTCGGCCAGAAAGTGCCTTAGCCTTAGCTTTTTTAATTAAGTTTTTTGTATGTTCGGGTTTCTATTCTTGTATTGAATATGAAATGTGAATTTTAGTTTAAGCTTGAATGTTATACTGTTTTTTTTCTCTTTCTTTTTTTGGTAGCTGTGTTGTGTTGTTCACACTCTTCTTTTTTTTTTATAATCTGTTTTTAGAAGCGGTGACTTGTAATTGGCTGTCAGTCTCACATGCAATTTTTTTTATTCCGTTTGTTTTAGCTGTAAGTCATCCATAGTATATAAATAAATAAATAAATAAATCATGTCTGCGATGCCCTTTAGTAGTTGGGTTTCTTTTTATTATATTGATTCTAAACTTATGCAGATATTTGGCTTGAGGCTGCCATATTTTTTATGACGTGACTACCCTAGGAACTAGTACGTACTATTAACTAAAGGTACACATTCACGATAGGGAAGGAAGTGAAGGGCGGGCATTTTGGGACTCTTCTAACATTGTAATCTATCTATATATATATAAAAGGAGAAACTGACTGACTGACTGACTGACAATTTTATTCAACGCACAGCCGAAACGACTGGGTCTAGGAATGTGAAATTTTGCACACGGCTTCCTTTTATAATGTAGGAGAGCACTAAGAAGGGGTTTTTTGGAAATTCAATCTTTAAGGGGGTGAAAACGAGGGATTTTGTTTGTATGAAAAATCTTATGCCTTGAGTTAATGAACTTGAAACTTGACACGAATACCTCCTTGTCTAAAAAAAGTATGAAGTTTTGTATTTTTTTTTTAAACTACCACCTAATGGGGGATTGGGGGGTGTTAAAATTTGTATGAAAGAATTTTAGCGCGCGGTCCGATTAACTCGAAACTCGGTATTTATACTTAAGACCAAAAATAAAGAATAACGTGTATCAGGGTTTCTCGAAAATCTTCCCCTATCGGGGTGAAAAGGGGTAGTTAATTTTACAGGGGAGGATTTTACTGCGTGGCTTGATTGGAAAATCGGTATAAATAACCTTTAAGTAAGTTATAGAAACATCCCACACGATTTTTCAAAAATCCACCCCTATGGGGATAAAAAGAGGGCATAAAGTTGTTATTATTATATGAAAAATCTAATTAATTTGGTTAATAAACTTGAAACTTGGCAATATTTGGCTCAATAAATAATAAAGAATGTCACTTTTAGTTTAAAAAAAAACCCTCACAGATTATTTAGGGAGTGACCAAGTTAAGTAATAGGTTAGAAAAATTTATAACCCGCTGTCGGGTAACTCGAAACTCGGTACTATTAAAACAAAAAATAGGAAGTAGGTGTGTGTTTTAGGGTTTTTAAAAAATCGACTCCTACCAAGGTGGAAAAGGGTAATAAAGTTTAAGGGGCGGATTTTACTGCTTGGTTTCACTAACTCGAAAATGGGTATCGGTCTTTGAGTCAAGTTATGAACACATCCCAAACGATTTTTTCAAAATTCGACCCCTGTGGGGATGAAAAGCGGGATACAATTTATTTGAAAAATCTGATTCTTTTGATCTATAAACTTATACATAGGCCCAAATACTTATTCATCTAAATAAATTAAAAAGATCATAAACATACATTTTCGAAATTTTTAGAGGAAAGTACGAAATACACGCGGACGAAGTCGCGGGCAAAGTGCTAGTAAAGTATAAATTAAAATGACTGGCAAGAGTTGTAAAAAAATATCGTGAATGTGCTCCTTAAAGGAATAAACCACCAATGTACAGTCAACAAAAGAGATAAGTATGCAGGATCGTTGGATATAGTTGAAGTTTAGTAAGAAACCGATGGATGTTCTCGAATAATTTGATGCCCTACGTGATGCGACACGCCTGTGGGCCCCCCTATCCATTAGTCGCCTCTTATTTTAAAAAAAATCGACGATCTATTTTTAAAGATTGGCGCACGTCTCGTTTTGGGTCTTGTAATACCTTGCTGACAAACAGCCTTGCCTTTTATGTGCTAGCAAATATTTTTTGGTGTTCTTTATGGTGTTCCAGAGACGTGATGCCCTAAGCAATTGCTTCATTTGCTTATGGGCTAATCCGAAACTGCTTTGGGTACGGAACCATAAAGCTAACGTTATTATCTTGTCAGTGAGAAAAGGTGCCAATAGGAGCTGGCTTCTTCCTCTCGGACTGTACTAGGACTTTGTGTTCAACATTCTAGTACAGTCTATCCGGTCATATAGTGACGCACGCACCTCGCGGTAGTTTTCCAAGAGCGGCACTATTTGAGCGGATGAACTTTACTTGTCATACTTTTAGTCATTGTTACATAATAATTGTTAAATCAACAATTATTGCAATGCTCAGTAAAACCATGTATTTGGAAATTATTATATGTATAATATATAGATACATGTATCGAATACAGATCCACCCGAAAGTCCATCATATCTTCCCAGAGACGGTGGGATGAGCCGCTCTGCAGAGTTGTAGAGTACAATTTACTTGACTCGTCTGCTACTACTGCGGAACGTGCGCGTCTGCTGGCTGTGGGTAGGTGGAAGTCGGGTCTTTGGCTTCATGCACTACCTTCGTCGGACATAGGCACTTTGTTTGGCGACACTACTTTTCGCCTCGCTGCTTCCCTGCGACTAGGTACTCCTTGCTGTTCCCCTCATCGCTGTCACTGTGGCGAAGATGTCAACAGCCTCGGACACACGCGTCTTGCAGCCGAAGTGAGGGTCGCTTAGCGCGGCACGCGAACATTAATGACATCATCCGACGAGCTCTTGTCACCGTCGGCGTTCCAGCTGTATTAGAACCCAATTGCTTGGCACGCGACGATGGCAAGAGACCGGACGGTATGTCTTTATTTCCATGGAAAGTGGGTTGGCCTTTAGTGTGGGACGCAACGTGTGTCGATACTTTTGCGCCATCCCATCTTCCTGGATCGGCATGCTGTGCTGGCGCTGCTGCCGCGGCTGCAGAAAACCTCAAGCGGCGTAAATAAATAACATTATCGGAACTTATATTTTCGAGCCGGGTGGGGTTGAAACCCTCGGGCCGTGTGGTACGAGTGCTCATAGTCTAACGGCTGGTTGACACTTCCTTTGATCCAAGTGCTGGCTTTTACCTTGGCCAGAGTCTAAGCATTGCCATACAACGTGGTAATGCCGCCGCCAATCTCTTGGCTACATTACCAGTCGACAGTGATGCGGATGAATTTTTCGCCGCTATATTTTAGTTTGTGTATAGTTTTAGTTAAGTTAGGAATTAATTAGGTATTAGTTATTATTTCGATAATTCTTGTTAAAAATTGCTTAAATAATACCTGTATAGTAACGTATTATATTGTTTTGATTTCCTGTTATATTTATAGACTGTCTGCAATGATGCAATCACAAAGTAACTAAATAATTTACATTGCCTTTATATAAATGATTAATCCAAAACACACTAGGTACTATTTTTATGTAGGTACTTAGTACGTCCTACCAGAACACTGTCAAGTTTATTAGTTAGGAATACGAAATAAGTTAACTGAAGAAGAATTGTGTATAATATAAATAACTATTGAAGTACTTCATAATTAAATTGACAGATGGCCTGATGGTCTAGTGGTTAGTGACCCTGACTGCTATGCCGGAGGTCGTGGGTTCGATTCCCACCCAGGACAAATGTTAGTGTGATGAGCATGATCATTTGTTCTGTGTCTGGGTGTAATTTATCTATACCTAATATGTATGTAATTAGAAATATAAAAGTATGTTTATCAGTTGTCTAGTACCCATAACACAAGCTCTGCTTAGCTTGGGACTAGATGGCGTTGTGTGATAGTTGTGGAATATTATTATTATTAAATTGTGTAACAAACATACAGCGCCATCTAGTGTAAAACTATTCAAGCACTATGATGAGCAGCTTGACAAACTAGAAGACAGCAACTACAAACGATTTATATAGACAAGTGACGCCATCTACAATCTTCGTGTGCAACAATCTGCGCAAGCGCCACCCCGCGAGTAATCTGCACCACAACAACAGATGACTACGTGTAGTGATTACGCACACATATGTCGACTATCCGCCTATATAAGCAGAGCTGTCTTCGAACAAATCGTCGTTGCCCCTGGCTGGAGGCTTTGAGTTTACTTAAGGCAACCACAGGATAGTCCGGTTAAGTAGTCACGACCTCTATAGGTCAACTACGAGATGCCATATAGGAAAAAAAAAAAAAAAAAGAACAAATCGTCAGTCACTAGCTAGAGGTTTCTGAGCGCGGCAGCCACGCAGCCAGCTCTGATCCTTAGTACGACTAGTTCCCTGCTTCGATAGCCTAGCAGTCTTCAGGAAACTAGCCAGCTAGGGGAGGTCTGAAGGGAGATAGCCACGCAGTCCCCTTCATCCCTCCACTTAGGGTTGCCTCATGATATATAAATATTGTAACGTGTAACATAAATAAGTTAAGTTGCCAATAAAGTATCATCAAGTTCAACGGGGCTTTAATTTCACAACAAGCAACCCTACATTGGCGCCCAACGTAAATAATCTACCCACAAGTTTGGTACAGCCTACCTTCAAATTGTGTGGAGTACCCACATACTTACTAAAAGTTACCCACATACTTTTGGAAAATGTCAATCACTATGACACAAGAACAGTTCACTACGTTAATGAACACGATTGCTTCAACTCAAAGTACCATGTCTGGGAAAAGTTTTGCAAGTTGTACCAGAAAATATGAAGGTGAAAGAGACTACAATAAAGTAGACAAATTTATAAACAGTATCTCAGTGTACAAAAAAGTGGAACATATCTCCGATGAAGATGCGTTAGAAGGATTGCCGTTATTGTTAGGCGGCACGGCAGCAACATGGTGGTACGGTGTGAAAGCGGACATCAAAAAGTGGAATAACGCGTTAGATGCAATACGATCAGCGTTTGCTCCGAAGAAGCAGCCACATGAAATCTACTTAGAATTCTTCAGCAAGAAGCAAACTAATGAAACCATCGACGAGTTTGTTTGTGTGAAACGTGCGCTTCTTTCTCAACTGCCGTCTAAACGTAATAAAGAGGAGGAACATCTCGATTTTATATATGGTTTATTGAAGCTGAGCGTCAAAAAGGAAGTCGCCAGATCTGATTTTAAATCATTCACAGAACTACTCGAAAAAGTTCGCTATTTGGAAAGTTTGGAGAAAGAATCACAAATAAGTACTTCTTCGACGGGAGAACGAGATGATAAAAAAATAAAACGTTGTGCATTTTGTGCGAGGAAAGGACACACAACGGAAGAATGTCGAAAACGTTTGGCAGAGGCTAAAAAACAGTCAGCAGAGACGGCTGCAGCCACCGAGACTACAAAGGTATCGTGTTATGGTTGTGGTGAACCAGGGGTATACAGGAGTAACTGCAAGAAATGCCAGAGTAAAGAAACTCCACCAAAGCCGGTTTCATTTTACACAATGGATACCACAGAGATAATACAGGACCATGTTAAGATACCTACGATAGAAATCATCTGGAAAAATGAAAAAGGTTATGCTTACATAGACACTGCTGCAAGAACGAGTGTGGCAAGCATACAGCTATACAAATTGTTCATTAGAAAGGGAGCAACGTTTAATGAGAAAATAGCTGACACAATCCTAGCCGATGGGACGGTTCAAACCCGAAAACTCTTAACCACAGACGTGGACATCACAGTTGGTGGACGTTCCCTACCTATAACGTTCACAGTAATACCCGACGCGACTGATAATCGTACACTACTTGGCATTGATTTCTTAGAAACTGCGGGAATACTGCTCAATTTACCACAACGAGTTTGGCACTTCGTTGATAAAGCTAGTGAGTTACACGCCTTTCTGCAACTTAAAAATGAGAAGATTCCTTTGAAGGCAGCTGAATGTCTAACATTTAATTCAGGCCAGTCAACACCGGAATCCCTATCAAACTTTATGCAGTGGGCCAGAGAACTACACATGATTTCTCCACTTCCACAAACACCGTCACCGTTAAACAATATTGAAGACAGTCCACCACCAATTATTATTAAGAATTAAAACTGATCCGGAAAAGATTTCGGCTATAGCGAATTAATCAAAACCAATAAATATAAAACAATTGATTACATTCCTACAAACCGCTTCGTGGTATCGAAGATTTATAAACAACTTCGCAAACATAGCTCGACCACTAACAAACTTAACTAAAAAGAAACATGTTGGGAGTGGAAAAATGAACAACAAGAGGCATTTGAAAAACTAAAAACAGCGTTAACTACAGCCCCAGTACTGAAACAAGCAGAATGTGATACCCGTTTTACAATAAAAACGGATGCAAGTCAATATGCAATTGGAGCAGCTTTGGTGCAGGGGGAGAACGAAAACGAACACCCAGTAGAATATGCAAGCAGACGTCTTACTCCAGCGGAATGTAATAATTATACTATGACAGAAAAAGAAGCCTTAGCAACTGTTTGGGCTGTTACACGATTACGTGGTTACATTGTTGACATTGTTGTTGAACAAAGAGATGGCAATGTGCCCAAACCATTAAATCCCATAAGAAAAAGAGGAAGATCAAAGAAAATACATACATATCCTGGTACTCTGTCGGGACGACTATAGAGTACCAGAGGGGGAGAATGTAACAAACATACAGCGCCATCTAGTGTAAAACTATTCAAGCACTATGATGAGCAGCTTGACAAACTAGAAGACAGCAACTACAAACGATTTATATAGACAAGTGACGCCATCTACAATCTTCGTGTGCAACAATCTGCGCAAGCGCCACCCCGCGAGTAATCTGCACCACAACAACAGATGACTACGTGTAGTGATTACGCACACATATGTCGACTATCCGCCTATATAAGCAGAGCTGTCTTCGAACAAATCGTACCCCATAACTCTCCTCCAGGAGAAAAACAAAGCGACCAGTACAGTGCACAAACACAGAACTCCGTCATTCCGACCTCGCCGCCGAGGTCCCTCGCGACGTCCCCAAGTAAATGCTTCCCCCCGACCCTTGCTCGAAGAACGGCCAGCCCGCGCCGCAGCTGAGCCTGTAGCTTTAAATTCCCGACTGTGACCTCTGAGTTTGTTTCGGCATTTCTTCTCAGAGCAGTCAGATAGGAAATGCCGGCCTCATCAAGCTTAAATAATATATTAAGATCCAGCCTGTCCCATCTTGCTGCCCTCCCCCAGCGACGCCCTAAGCCGAGGTTCGTACCCCAAAGGGGGTGCCCTTAGCGTGTAGTCGCTTAGTATACTAGTTTTACGCCCCTGGCTGGAGGCTTTGAGTTTACTTAAGGCAACCACAGGATAGTCCGGTTAAGTAGTCACGACCTCTATAGGTCAACTACGAGATGCCATATAGGAAAAAAAAAAAAAAAAAAAAAAAAAAAGAACAAATCGTCAGTCACGTCTACCATTCCGCGTCCGGCTGCCGTAGCGCACACTCGTGCTCTTGGCTCCGAATCGCTGTCCGTCCCGCGCCCCGCGCGCCCCCCCCCCGTCTCGGTCTCGCTGCAGTGCTACGGCCGTAGCACTCGCAGCTACGCCGCACCCGCGTAGGCCACCGGCCTCGCCCCGTTTCGTAGCAGTGCTACGGTTTGTGCTCGCGCACAGACTAAGTGCTACTACGAGCTCGCGTTTTAAAGCTCCTTCAGAGCAAAATCCACCGTTTTAAGTGGTACTTGGGGGAAACCTTACGGTGCCAACGAACCCAAGTGGGTGGTGACCCGCCACACCCGCCGACCCCCTTCAGGGCTAGGCAGATCGTCGGAAGGGCTCCGACTGCGGCCTTGGGGGGTCTCCTAGTCGCAGTCTGGTAGCATTTTAACCCCCGTTTGTCCACAGCTGCACCCGGGACGTCTGGGTGTTTCTACCCCAGCGGCCTGGACCGGTCGCAAGACCCTAGGGCCCTACCGCACATTGAGATTGGCGGTAGGTTTACAAGCTTAGGGCTCACCCTAGGTACTCACCTCCCTGCCTAAACCCGGCAGGGAGGGTTACTCAACCCCGGGCCCACCCACCCGGGGAGTTAGTGTTAGGTCTCAGTACGCTAGACGTACATAGTCGTCCCCCCCCTCTAAGATCATGCTGGACGCCACGATAGTGGCGTTCTTTAAGGAGGTCCTCCTCAAGGACCCCGACATCATCGCCAAGTATGGCCCGAAACTCGCTGCCATGCAGCAATCCCCTCCCTCCCCACCGACTTTTTCTGACTCGGAAGAGTCGGTGCACTCGCCCGTCCTCATGGACACAGAGGAGGCCTCTTCTAAGCGCCTCCTTGACCCCCCTTCGGATGTGGAGTCCCTCCACTTCTCCTCCCCCGCCCCCTCCTCCGACGACGACGGCTTCACGCTGGCGTCAGGGAGGAGCAACAAAAGGCGGAAGAAGTTCTCTTCCGCCCAAAAGTCCAAGCTGGTGGCGACCGAACCGGCCCTAGCAGCACCCTCCCCCTCCCCCGCCACAGTGACTCCCTCAGCCACTGCCCCCCCTCCGACTCCCTCATCATCCCAAAAGGATGCTTCTCCCAGCCTCAGTGCTGGACCGACCCCGACCACTTCTACCCAGAAGAAGGTACCCCCCCCTCCCCCTGTGTTCATCCAAGACAAGGGGCGATGGACCGATGTGTCCAAATGGTGCGCCGAGCGCAAAATTAATTATACTAGCGCCCGCTCTACCCTCCAGGGTATTAAGGTGTCCATCCCGACATCGAGAGATTACCGGGACCTCACCCTACTTCTCCGCCAGAGGGACGTGTCATTCCACACGTACTCCCTGCCGGAAGAACGCCAGACCCGAGTGGTGATTCGCCGTATCCCCAAGGAGATCTCGGTCGCCGACATTAAGGCTGACCTCGAACTCCAGTCAGTCCCTGTGACAGAAGTCCACAGGATGCATCGTTCGCGAGGACAAGTCCCCTTCGACATGGTCCTCGTAGTCTGCCCTCCCACCGAGGGCCACCACCCGATCTTCCAGATAAAAAGTATCTGCAGCCTCACAGGCATCTCAATCGAGAAGCCTAAAAAGTCTGGCATCGTCGGTCAGTGCCACCGATGCCAGCTATATGGCCATTCTCAGAGTTTCTGCCATGCCAAGCCTAGATGCGTGAAGTGTCTGGGTGAACATGGCACGGAAAACTGCCCCCGTCCCAAGGACCGTACCCTGTGTACGGAACCTCCAAGCTGCGTACTATGCGGCGAGTCCGGTCACCCAGCCAACTACCGTGGCTGCCCCAAGGCCCCCAAGTCCTCTTCCTCCAAATTGACGAAGCGCGCAGGCGCCCGTCAACTTAGGGAGACCCCCTCCCAAGGACCTCCTGCCCTTCCCGAGCGGCTAAGCCCCCAAAGGCCCAGCCCCTGGAACCTCCTAAACCACCAGAGTGCTTTCCCAGCTCTCGCGGCTACCAAGCCACCCACGCCTCCCGCCCACACTAGGTTGGACCCCCGTTTAACCCGCTCCGCGGCGCCCAACCCCGCGCCCCCCACCACCACACCCGCACCCGCTGCTAGGGCTGCTCCCGCTGCACTCCCAGCGCCCCCCCCGACCACAGCTACTCCCGCTCTTGATCCCTTCAATGTGATCACGAGCACATTCCTGACATTTGTCAGCCCCCGCGCCAGGAAAATGGCAAGCGAAATCGTCGCTGCCAGATACTCCGGCGACCTTTACCAAATTCAGGCGATCTATAACGCCTACCCTGACATAACTCAGGCTCTCACCTCTTTCGTCACTAAACCCAGTAATGGATAGAGGAATTGTATCTAGAACCAAACCCCGATCCCTCAGCATAGCCTATTTCAATGCCAATGGCATCCAAGGTCAAAAAGATGAGATCGCCACCTTCATCCGCGACCATCAAATTGACATCTTCCTCGTTCAAGAGACCTTCCTCAAGCCTAGTCATCGCAACCCGTCAATCGCGAACTATCGTATAGTTCGCAACGACAGATCGCGATGCCACAAAGGCGGCACTCTTATATACTATAAAAAAGAGCTCTACTGCATCCCAATGGATCCGCCCCCTCTTTCACGACTTGAAGTGTCCATCTGTCGGCTTGGCATGTCAGGACACCAACCAATCACATTAGTTTCAGCTTACATCCCTCCCTTGAACTCTGCAGAGTACTCACAACCTCTGTCAGACGACCTCTCAGCCCTTCTTGGCTTAAGCGACTCCGTTATAATAGCGGGTGACCTTAACGCCAAACACCCCGCCTGGAACAGCACCAGGGTCTCCACCAGAGGCAAAATCCTATTTGACCTCTCCCCCATTCTGAACTTCGACGTCATCGGACCGATGACTCCCACCCACTTTCCGAACAGTCCCAATCATACCCCAGACGTCCTCGACGTGGCACTTCTAAAGAACGTCAACCTACGGTTGAACGATATAGAAGTGGTACAAGAGCTTACCTCTGACCACCGACCAGTCATTATCAGATTGGCCCCCCGTATTGGTCTCCCCGACCCCAATCATCCCCCCCAGACAAAAGTGGTAACGGACTGGAGGAAAGTAAGCGAACGCCTGAAATCCACCACATCCCCCCACTTAGACTCTATTCCTGATCAGTTCAACTCTATCGCGGACACGACGGCCGCGATCGACTCACTCACGGAACACGTACAGTCAGTCCTGAACGACTGTTCAAGGGAGATTCCAGCGATGGATGACCATCAATGGAAACTGCCTGACGACTTGCGTGAACTACTGTGCGAGAAGAACGCGGCTGTCCGTGCTTACAGCAGTTTTCCCTGCGATGCGAACAAAGCCCATATGCGTTACTTACAGAGATCTGTGAGGACTCGCATATCGGAGTGGCGTGAAGTCAAATGGGATAAGACGCTGAGCGATCTTGAACCCACACATCAGGCATTCTGGGATCTTCAAAGGAGACTCAGATCTCAAGAGATAGTCTCCATGCCCCCACTGACCCGCCCTGACAAAACCATTGCCTTCGACGACAACGACAAGGCCGAATGCCTGGCCGACAGTCTCGAAGCCCAGTGTACACCTAGCTCCCTACCCGTAGACCAAGCCCATCTCTCTGAGGTTGACGCGGAAGTCGAACGCAAAGCCTCCCTCCCACCTGTCGAGGACCCTGATAATCCTCTGCCACCCGTCACTCCAGACGAAGTGCAGGATATCATCAAGCACCTCAAACCTAGAAAAGCCCCTGGTTCAGACGGAATCACCAACAGAGTGATTCAACTCTTCCCTGCCCAAATAATAATGCTACTGGTCACCATCTTCAATGGCGCCATGAGCAACAACATCTTCCCACAAGCGTGGAAAGAAGCCACTGTTATCGGCATTCCCAAGCCCGGCAAACCCAAATCGGAACCTTCGAGTTACCGCCCCATCAGTCTGCTCAATGTTCTCGGTAAGGTCTACGAGAGGCTTATTTATAAGCGTCTCAGAGACTACGCCGAAACAAAGGGCCTTATCCCTAATGAACAATTCGGTTTTCGGACCCAACACTCCTGCGTCCAGCAGGTCCACCGCATCACCGAACATATACACGCAGGTTTCCTACGCGGGTATATGACAGGTGCAGTCTTCTTCGATATAGCGAAAGCCTTCGACAAGGTCTGGCACAATGGCTTAATCTACAAGCTATACCAACTCAAAGTGCCTGATCGTCTCGTACTCATCATACGAGACTTTCTGTCGAACCGCACCTTCCGCTATAAAATTGAAGGAGCGATATCCTCCCCACACCCCATCCGAGCAGGTGTACCCCAGGGCTCTGTACTTGCCCCACTCATCTTCACGCTGTTCACCAGCGATATCCCCACAAATAAAAAGGCCCAGTTGGCCCTGTTCGCTGACGACACAGCCATTTTCTACACTGGTCGCAGCCTAGTCCAGATCTCACTCACACTCCAAACCGCTGTCAACAAACTCGCTGACTGGTTCAGGAAGTGGAGAATAGAGGTCAATCCCGACAAAAGTCAAGCGGTTCTCTTTTCGAAACCGCGACATAAACCCAACCCCCCCCGACCTATCACCCTGTTCAGCAAGCCGATCCCTTGGGAAGAGCAAGCTAAATATCTAGGAGTAATACTCGACAGGCACCTTTCCTTCGCAGAGCACATAAAGACGGTTCGCTCGCGCGCCGCTTTCGCTCTCGGCAGACTCCACTCCGTTCTCAATGCACGCAGCAAATTGCCACTAAGATGCAAATTGCGCATCTACACTGCGTGCATTAGACCCATAATGACCTACGCCTGTGTAGTCTTCGCTCACGCGAAACCCCACCACATCCACAGGATGCAGACCCTCCAAAACCGCTTCCTCCGTAAGGCTACGGGATCCCCTTGGTTCGTTCGAAATGAGATCCTCCATCTTGACCTCAAAATCCCCACCATCAAACAATTCATGAAACGTCTTTCCAAGAGTTTCTTTGATACCGCCGCCAAACATCGCAACCCACTGGTTGTCGAGGCCACCAAATACACCCCATCCAATATCAGTAAACTTCGCCGTCCAAGGCATGCTCTCTCCGAACCTGACGACCCCATAACTCTCCTCCAGGAGAAAAACAAAGCGACCAGTACAGTGCACAAACACAGAACTCCGTCATTCCGACCTCGCCGCCGAGGTCCCTCGCGACGTCCCCAAGTAAATGCTTCCCCCCGACCCTTGCTCGAAGAACGGCCAGCCCGCGCCGCAGCTGAGCCTGTAGCTTTAAATTCCCGACTGTGACCTCTGAGTTTGTTTCGGCATTTCTTCTCAGAGCAGTCAGATAGGAAATGCCGGCCTCATCAAGCTTAAATAATATATTAAGATCCAGCCTGTCCCATCTTGCTGCCCTCCCCCAGCGACGCCCTAAGCCGAGGTTCGTACCCCAAAGGGGGTGCCCTTAGCGTGTAGTCGCTTAGTATACTAGTTTTACGCCCCTGGCTGGAGGCTTTGAGTTTACTTAAGGCAACCACAGGATAGTCCGGTTAAGTAGTCACGACCTCTATAGGTCAACTACGAGATGCCATATAGGAAAAAAAAAAAAAAAAAAAAAAAGAACAAATCGTCAGTCACTAGCTAGAGGTTTCTGAGCGCGGCAGCCACGCAGCCAGCTCTGATCCTTAGTACGACTAGTTCCCTGCTTCGATAGCCTAGCAGTCTTCAGGAAACTAGCCAGCTAGGGGAGGTCTGAAGGGAGATAGCCACGCAGTCCCCTTCATCCCTCCACTTAGGGTTGCCTCATGATATATAAATATTGTAACGTGTAACATAAATAAGTTAAGTTGCCAATAAAGTATCATCAAGTTCAACGGGGCTTTAATTTCACAACAAGCAACCCTACAATTGTAATTATTTATTTTCTTATTTATAACAATCTTACCTACACTATCATTACAGATCTATGATGCAATGCGACAGATTAGCCTTACTAACTAAATCCTAAATCTACACCTTATACCTAGTTAAAAAATATCTTAATCTAAATAACTTATTACATATAGTTTAGATTAGATAATAGATAAAAAGATTAGTTTAGATTACATATAGTGTAACTTTTGCGAATTCACTCAAGTTGCACCACAATACATCAACCCTCCCGTGAACCTCATTCACTACGCGTATGGCTCTAGTGAGAGGAGTTCTCGCCAGTAGGTTGGTCCTGGCTGCAGGCACAGCGAGCAGGGGCGGGCGTTGCCGCCTCCACACGTACCGTTCGGGCACGTACAGCTGTAGGTGTCGCAGCACTCCCGGGTATGCGTCACGCCACGTAGTAGTTTCACTACATACGCTACGAACGAAAACTCCAGTCGTACTCTTAGAGTGTTATACCCTACCATACCCAGAACAAATAGTGTAGGGTACATCAATGGGTATAATTGATATACCCCATACAGCTTGTAATACAAGTGTCTCGTGAATATTATAGTTAATCAATCTTTATATTGGACTCTTTATTTTCTTGATTATTGTTTTTTTTCTGTGGAGCAGTGATGGTCCTGTGGTATCGCCCCCGACTTACGAGTTGTAGGTCTTAGGTTCGAACCCAGACAGGCGCTTTACTTTGTGTAACTTATTTCATCACCACTGCTCTCAAAACGGTGAAGGGAAACATCGGGAGGAAACCGGCATGTCCTAGAATCAAAAATTCGAAGACATGTGAAATCTACCAACCCGCAATGGGCGCGCGTGGTGGATTACTATGAACTTTATTTTAATGGTAGGTAATTAAGTTGATTTCAGAGTGACTGCAGCACTATTGAAAAAGTTATAAAATTTTTTGAAGTTGTAGTAAACTGAACTTTATTGTGTAGGATTTAAAGTTATTTTTCCATAAACTCATTTTTGATTACATTTTTGGCAAATACATCGCGAATACAGATTATGTATGTTGTTAGGTACAGTAATAAAATTAATGTAGCAGAAAGATGATTAGGTTATTTATTTAATTCAATAATAGCAATTTGTTAAGAGGAAAATGTTTAAAATTGTTTTTCAAAGATATTTCCTCAAACGGTAGCATTAATACAACGACGTTTTCCGATTACATAAGGTTCATTTTTATTTAATTTCTTGTCCACATGGTACAGAGTAGACAGAATGCCACAGAAATAAAAATTCACACAAGCACTCAAATAAGTGTCACCGCGGATAACCACGCAGTAGGTATAAGTACTTAAATTAAGAGAGTGCATTCCGAAAGTTTACAACTTCGTCACATATTTCCCTGATTTGATTATTACTAAATTACATTAAGAAATATGCGTGCATCGGAACGTGTATTAGAAATGCGTGGTCATATTTAAGGGTGTGGTACAGACGATCAAACAACTTTCTCCATGGGACCAAGATCGAAATCGTGAAAAAATGTTAATCTTCAATATCTACCCGACCCATATGTATAAGACGGCTGACTTATTTCCCAGCCTGGCCCTCTTCATTACCCTAACTTAGCTGCGCAGCGTTCGAGAAGCTGCGCAATATCTTCTCGTCTCACACACCGCACTGTCCAATGACTGTTCCTGTCTAAGACCGGTGGTGTTACCAGTACCTACCTAATGACGTATGGCACTGAAACGTTCGCTCACATGGACCTCTTTAGAGGGCTTTTCGAGTGAAAGACGGAAAATTGAAGGCCAACCAAAGTGAACCATTATTACCTTTAAAAATAACAATTTTGTAATTTCAGAAAATCCTGAAATTCGTCTGTCTAATTTGAATAGTGGAAACGAGAGTTATACAGTTTGGAAAGACCAAGCACTGAAGATAATTCTAGAAAATATTTATCCACGATTCGTATGGTAAGTTTGTTAAAAAAGGCATAATTTTTAGTTCTAGCCTTAGATAAATAACCTTAAAAGGTGAAGCTACGTTACTTGATCACATTAGTTAGTCCTACTGAACCAAGTCCAATTTACACAGTGACACTCAGTCACACGCGGACCATCGTCTATACACTACAGCACATGTCGATGAAGCTCAATTATTTCAATTTCAGCACATTTTGAATTTTATGCAATGAAGTTAGGAAAAAAGTACACGTTTTATAATATTTAACTCTTAGCACGTTTGTGCACTAGAGTAGTTTATTACTTTATTTATTGCATAAAATGCAAAATATGCCAATTCGTGCGAGACGCGTTTAAAAAAAAAAAAATTATTTAAAAGTGCGAATCGACTAATAGGCCAAAAATTTAATTGAAAGCAGTGCACTAACGCTCTAACACGCAGTCAGCAAGCATGAGCAAGCCTTCTGCTTGATCTGTTTAAGAAAGATGCATTGTATAAGTTACATGCCGATACTATATTACTGTTTATAACACTGTGTGACCTAAACCCGCACTTAAATCATGCTTTTCTGTGACTTAAGGGTAGTCCATTTTTACACAAGAAAGCGTGACTTAAGTGCGGGTTTAGGTCACACGAGATATAAAATAGCATACGATGCGTGCATTGTTTAGCACCCTCTCTGCGCTCGGGAGCTAATTTCACGCCATGCATAAATAGTTACCTAATTATCGTAATGTACTATTTCAGGTGTACCAAGAAATGTACACCAATATATAATATACGAAGCACCTGCCTGAAGCCTGAATTTGTACCAGAAACCGAATTTTCAAACCATATTATCAATATTTTAAATGTGAGTATTTTAGTTCTGTCTATAATATAACATCAGCATCCAGCCCTAAATCCAATTTAATTATGTTTGGCGCAACACGTCTTCTTCTATTCTTCTCTATTAGTCTTTATCTCAGTAGTCACCCCCTTTCTAGTGTCACACCCTTTCTGGTATTATCTTCCACACAGTTCATCCATCGTTTCTTTGGTCTGGCCCTACTTATAAAGCCATCCACATTAAGGCCCGGTATCCACCAAAGCGGAGAGGAGAGGAGACTAGAGGAGATGTGTTTTGAATAACCAATCAGATTTCGTTATTTCCACATCTCAGCCCTGATTCACAATGATACGACAGGCTATCGTATCGAAAAACCTGACATTTCGATAACCTGATTTGACTTCCCCTCAACAGGAAGAATAGCGGGCGTCTATTTGATTAAAACTGACAAAATTTTCGGGTTTTGGACTTGTGAACAGCGTTGAGAAGACTCCTACGATAATAATGATTAATGTTCGATACGATACGGAAGCATATCGAGTGTTTGTGAATAAGGGGGCTCCTCTCCGCTAAGCTTCGGTGGAAATGGATCAAGCGGACAGGAGAGGAGATGTCTCATTTTTCTATACAATTTTGTGCCGCAAGCGAGCAAGCGGCGCGGGAGAGCGGAGATGTGTGTAGTCGGGCGGCGGCGGTACATTGGCTTCATAGTAAAAACAACTTTACTATGTCGGCGGCGCCTGCGCTCGCGCGCCCCGTTCCCCGCGCCTCGCACACCCGAAAGAGTCATTCCCAATATTCCCATAACACATCTCCGCTACGCACAGCTCACATTTCCTCTCCGCTTTAGTGGAAATAACCTGCCAGCTTCGCAGCACTTCTCCTCTCGTCTCCTCTCCTCGCCGCTTTGGTGGATGCCGGGGCCTTACACTTACAGTTTTCCTCGTTACTCCGCATTGAATACACGTACCATGATACCCGATTTCCAAAGATCTTTTCAGTCACCAGTGCCACTTTCAGACATCCTCTTACATAATTATACTCTTATTATTCCATCACACATCCGGCTTACGACTCTTTTTTCAGCAGCATGCAATTGCCTTTCATTCATCCCTTTTGTGGCCCAAATATTATAATGCATAGAATCAGGGCCATCTTTACCCGGGGGTGCAAGGGATGCGTGACACCCAGGCGCAGAATCTTAGGGGGCGCAAGCCGATCAGGTCATCTCTCATTATAACCGCACCCGTTTGTCGCCAACGCGCCGTCAGCAAGGCGACCGCTCGCTGCTGGCACGCCACCGGTAAGGGAACAGCTTTTTGTTCACGCGTGATAGTTGGTAGCTCACATTTTTTTTTTAGCCTATTTTGTGTCCCACTGCTGGGCAAAGGCCTTCCCTTTTTTCTTGCAAACCTCCCTGTCTTGTTGCGATCTTTGCCCATGTTGGCCCTGCGAATGATATTAGATCGTCACGCACCTTCGCCTTGGTCTACCTCGACGGCGATGTCCTGCCTCAGGTGTCCGGTGAGTCTTTGCCCATATTATTATATTATTAATTTTTTCTTTTGTTGGCAAGGAAAATCAGCCTGCGCCCAGGCTGATTTTTGCACCCCGGCGCCCAATATGTTTAAGACGGCCCTGCATATAACCTTCCCATAAAGCTTAAGGCGAATGCAGGAGTCGCAGATTGTTGCCGTGACCTGTCCCCATTTCATCAATCAATACCTACTTATACTTACAATACAACCTGAAAATAGTTTGATCAGAATAACGAGCAGAATCAATTGAACCACTTTTTAATATAGGTCACATTTTTCAAAAAATCTTCATTAAAAACGTTGCCGTGTCTATTTATTAATAGGTCAAGCCATCACATGCGCAAACCCGCCAAAATAGGTAAACAAACACAAATTGTTGTCGACCAATTTAAATTTTCTCATACGCGGGGTAATAATAGCTCTTATTTCAATGCAAATACGAATCTTCCATACAGTAAGTACCATTTGAAGTAAACAATAATGCTATCTATCTTTTTTTAACTTAAACTTAACCTAAGGGTTAGAAAGAGAAATGACGATCTGCACGGGGGCGGGGCGTGCGAAATACGTGACAGTGGCCGTGTTTACTTCAGTCTGAGCGGCGCCGGCACATGCGTCACAGGTGTAATTTGTTCTATCCCGTTACCCTGGCGAGGCGGCGCGTGCGCGCGAATTTCGCGACTATGGCGTTTTTGTACACAAACATTCAATAATGTGAAATGGTGAGAATGTTGGCGCGTTGTCATGACAAAGTTAATTACTGTAGGTAAAAAGCTATTTAGTCTAAAAAAATGTGGGTTGCCTAATGTTGTCAGTCCAAGCCTGGAAAAGTGTGATGGAAACATTTAAATCACTGTTCAAAGATAACCTAAGTTTTTTAGGAGCGTAGATAGTAAATAATAATGTCAGCGCGTCGCGGCGGCGCAGCGGCCCGGTGACGACTTCTCCCTCGATAGAGCGTCGTCGCAGACGCAAGAAATTATTAGAATTGCTAGTAAAACTTAAACCGCACATAAAACCTTTAAAAAATGTTTAATGATTTTTTTTTTCTCTGAAATAGGTCAATTGAATTAAAAATCAGTTGGGGTGTCTCAGGTTTTGCGCATTTAACGTTACACGTTGTATACAGAATTGTTGTTAAAACAATAACAACCTTCTAGGACTGATTACTAGCATCATAAATAACTACTTTTGTTCTATGACTTTTTATAAAACATAATACATTTAACAAAAGCAACCCTTTAATATTTCGTTGTTTTATCTCACCCCCGCTCTCCACTGCATTTTGCAGCCGTGTCTAGTACAGACACGGCTGTTTGTTTACAAACTTAACATGAAATCGCGAAAAAAAATCAGCTATTATTATGTTCGCATAACTCGTCAGAATGTAGGAAACAGCTGATTCATTTTTCGCAATTTCAGGTTTCGTCCCATAGTAATAATTGTTCATAATGATAAGTACAATGACCCCTTAAAAGCTTATCCATTATTTACGGGACACCCTGTATAAATACAACGTTACGACATCAGTCGGGCGGGCAGTAGCCCACCAGACACAACACAACACCCGTCTGTCAAAGTCAAAGCATTTATTTCAAATAGGCACAAAAAAGGCACTTTTGAACGTCAAAAATTATCTTAAAATAGAATTGATTCTAGTCGCCCATTCCAAAAGGTAGTTTTGGCCGGAGGATCCTTCCTTTTCCATGGAGGATGAGTGAACTTTGTTCGTCATACCTCTGTATACACTGCGTCCTTTTACATGGTACCTATACAAAACTGGCGAAATGCGGAAATACCTACCTCTAATACACCAGTACGTTGCTATTCAGGAGTGTTATAATGTAATTAATTATATCTGGTTTCAGATCCCAAACGTTTCGGCTGAAATGAGTACTAGATGGGTGTGCATAGCCTTAAAGGAGTGCCTTGGTCGGGATATGTCATGCACAACTTATAAGGGTCGTAGATATTCTGTAAAATATTTACATTTTCATCTTCACGTCAAAGGAGCAAGTAAGTGCTTTTTACCTCATTAGCACTTTGCCAGCGAATTCATTCGCTCTATTCTTCATTAAGTTAATAAGTAGGTACTCGTATAAAGTCAACGAAGTTATGACGATAAGGGGCTACTAGCAAACTCGAGGTGTTTATAAATAGCCCCTAAAGAGTTCCACTATCCACCTCCTGGCTTCATCATCCGACCCTTGACACCAAGTGCAATATATTGGACTCGTCAAAACTATTTCACAAAAATATAATAATAAATAGTAATGATTTATTTTCTCCCACAAAGTACAAATACAGTATAGAGGTATCACAAAATTTGGAAGTACTAGGACTTGTGGGAGTCAGGAATCCAAACTAGGATACCCTGTGCTATGGACTCCTGGCCCCCCTCGCCGAGATTATCACAAAAAGTTATAGCAGTATGACATGTAGGACTATTGTAGAAAAAAACAAGAAAAGGTACTAATAAAATAAAATAAAAATGCGTGTGTGTGTTTGTTAGTGTGTGAAGTGTGAGTGTGAAGAGGAAGTTGTGTATGTGGTGTGGTGTTTTGTATGTGTGGTGTGATGTTTTATGTGTGTGGTGTGGTGTTTTATTTGTGTGGTGTGGTACTGTTTGTGTGTGTGAGAGAGAGTAAGATGGTGTAATTGTGTGTGCGTATAAAGGAGGATGTGTATACAATTGTGTGCGTGAAGGGATGGCGGTATATATTTATGAAAACTCTGGACTAGGATAAGATTGTGAGCAGTTTTTCAGTTTCTTCGTAATCAAGTTTTAAAAGCCACTGTGTAAGCTTCTTTTTACATTCTATCTTAGACAAATTAACAATTGCAAGAATTTTGTTAGTTTTATTATACAATCTACCCGCTCTAAAATTGAAAAAAATTTGGGCAAAACATGTTTTTACCGGATTTGTTTCACAGACTTCATAAAATCGCCTAGTATTAACCTTCTGCTTAGCTGTAGAAACGTCTATATAGGAATGTTTTTTTATAACTGTTAGTAGTATATAAAGCTGTCTGACTGTTAAAACATTTGCTTCGCTATAGAGTGTAGCTGTAGCGTATAAACGAGGTTTGAAGAGAGCAACTTTTAGGAGAAGTCGTTGAGCTCTTTCAACGTTCAGAATATTCGTTTTATACGAGCCGCCCCATGTGCAAATACCATACGACAAGATTGATTGGCAAAGGGATTCGTACACAGTCTTAACCAATTTCCAACTCGCTACATGCCTAAGATTTTTAAATATATGAACGAGTTTTCTTGTCTTCTGGACCAGATGTGAAATGTGATGTTTGAAAGACAGGTTTTTATCAATTATAATGCCTAAGTATTTTATTGATTCTGTTTTAGATATCGTTGGGCATATGGTACAGTTTGTGGTTAGAGGATTACATGTGTGTGCATAAATATTGAAATTATTAGTATATGCTGCTACATTATGTATTGTGAACTCTATATATTTAGTTTTGGTGGCATTTAAGGTTAGTTTGTTGAGAGCGAGCCAATGAGTTACAATGTTGAAACCTTCTTGAGCCGCTGCATAAGTTTCATCCCATGAGTTACCATAAAACGTTAAGGTAGTGTCGTCGGCATAAGACATTACATGACAGTTTCTGATGTTAAGCTGGCAAAGATCATTTATATAGCACAGGAAGAGGGGGGACCTAAGATGCTGCCTTGTGGGATACCAATATTTATCGGTCTTTCTTCACTCAGTGTATTGTCTGGGAACACCCAAATACTCTGAAATATTTTACTCCGAATTTCAATGTTCCGATTTTCAAAAGTCCGAATTTCATAATACCTAAGAATCATAATGTCTATTATTAAAAATCACGAAATTAATTTTACCGAAAGTCATAAATGCGACTTGTTTGTTTTTCGATTTTCATATATTCGAAGAATCAAATGCTCGATGGGTTCTCGGTCCGAAAAACGACATTCCGATTTTCAATACTCCGAATTATTTCCGTTACCGTTACCGCACCCGAACTCAACGAACGTAATAGACGACTTAGGATGCTAGAGTGAGCGAAGGGCACCCCGAGGTTCGGTTTGGTTAGGTTACTTTAAGCCCTTTACACAGATATAGGGGCCCCGCGAAGCGGGGCTCCGTCGACATAGGATGCAAGAACGAGCGAAGGACACTCAGAGGTTCGGTTTTGTTAGGTTACTTTAAACCCTTTACACAGAAATAGGGGCCCCGCGAAGCGGGGCTCCGTCGACATAGGATGCAAGAACGAGCGAAGGGCACCCTGAGGTTCGGTTTGGTTAGGTTACTTTAAACCCTTTACACAGAAATAGGGGCTCGATTGTTGGTTTTGTGCCATCTTACAATTGGAAATATGTGTTTATTTGTCTTGCTATTCAGTTTTACAAAGCGGTATTATTTCGGAATTCTAATTAATCGGTATTTTAATAATCGGAATTCGTATTTTTGATGTTTCGAATTATCATTAAGTCGGACTTTTTGTTATTCGATCTATTGAAACTCGGTATTTTGAGAATAGTAATTATAAACGTTAGGGATATTGAAATTTTGGAATTATTAAAATAGGATGAATGATAAATCGGAGTTGTTATAAAAGGAATTTTGAACCATTCGGAATTATGAAAATCGGTATTTTGAAATTCGTATTTGTGACTTTCGGAATAAAGTTTTTCGTATTATTCTAGAGTACCCGTATTGTCTATCCGAACTGACTGAAATCGATCTTGTAAATAGTTCTGGAATAGTTTTAATTGTGTGTTCCTTATTCCCATATATTCTAGTTTGGATATTAGTATATGTGGGCACACAGTATCAAAAGCTTTCTGAAGGTCTAGAAAGATAGTCAAGCATTTCTTTCTATTATCTAATTTACTTATAATATGTTCAGTAAATTTGTGAATACAGTCAGTTGTAGATTTTCCATTTCTGAAACCATATTGGTTAGGTGATAAGATGTTTTTATCTTCTAAGAATTTCACAAATCTGTTATTAATAATCCTTTCAAATACCTTTGAAATAGAGGTGAGCAAAGAAATTGGCCGATAATTTGCCACTTCCTTCTTGCTACCGCACTTAAAAATAGGGATAACAATTGATTTTTTAAGGGATTCTGGAAAAATGCCTTCTGCCAAACATCTATTCAGGGTATAAGTGAGCGGAGGGACTATATAATTTTTTAAATTCTTAAGGACGGTTGACGTTATATTGTCCCACCCTGCTCCACAATCTGAGCGAAGGTTGCTGATGACGCCTTCCACTTCCTCTTCAGATGTCTCCAAAAGCACAAAAGAGTTACAAGATGACTTGATATTTGCCGCGTTCGTTGGGAGTGGAGAAAGCCCAGTTGGAATTTTACTTTTCAACTTCAAGCCCACGTTTGCAAAATAGGAATTTACTGCGTTTACTGAATCCTGTGGGGATGTTTTAATATGCAAAAGAACCAATGGTGGTGTGTTTGACTTTTCCAGGTGGGTAATAGTTTTGATAGCGGACCAAAGCTTTTTATTATCACTTCCAGCCGCATCAAGTATATTCCTGTCATATTGTCTCTTACATTTTTTTATTATGTTATTACAAAAGTTTCTATATCTCTTGTAGGATATTTTTAAGATATTATTGTCAGGGTTATTTTTTAGTTTGTAATGCATTCTGTCTCTTGTTCTTATGCATCTCAGTAGGCCAGGAGTAATCCACGGTTATAGGGTAATTTTATTTCTGGGAATTTTAATATTTATTGTGTTGTTTATTATGATTTTTTGTAAGTTTTGAATGAAATGACTCATGAGGTCATTTGGATTTATGTTATTGTCGTACATATGATTAAAGTCAATATTTTTGCAGTCACTGTTCATATTCTCAAAGTCAATATATTCACTAAGGGACGTTGTACGACTGATGCCGGTGTCACCTTATTAAAACACATATTTACGGCGTGGGAAGAGTCTCAAGACACCATAGGAATTTTTTGTGACCTCTCCAAGGTTTTTGATTGCGTCGACCACGAAACCTTACTCTTAAAACGAACATTACGGACTTGGAAAACTTGCGCTCAGTTTAGTAAAATCTTATTTAAATGATAGACAACAGCAAGTTCAAATAAATGGTGTCAATTCACTCGGTTTAAAAGTAAAAATGGGTGTACCATAAGGCTCGATATTAGGTCCTTTCCTCTTTTTAGTATATATTAATGATCTACCCCATTTTTTAAAAACCCAACCTCAAATGGTGTTATTTGCTGACGATTTTCCTTGATTTTTAAAATTAATAGACGTGCATCAAATCTTGACGACGTAAATAACGCCCTACAGCAGATCCAAAATTAGTTCACTGCTAATAATTTAGTGTTAAATGGGAATAAAACGAAGTGCATAAGATTTTCTTTACCAAATGTCAAAAGTAGTAATTGTGAGGTAGTATTGAATCAAGAGAAACTCGAATTCGTCGATGAAACTGTTTTCCTGGGGATCACGCTCGACTCAAGGCTTCAATGGGGTCCTCATTTAACATCCCTTGCAGGACGGCTAAGTTCAGCAGCATATGCTGTGAGAAAAATCCGGCAATTTACTGATGTTGATACCGTGAGACTAGTCTATTTTAGTTACTTTCATAGTATAATGTCGTACGGTATTTTACTATGGGGACGGGCTGCAGACATCGAGTCTATTTTTATTCTGCAGAAAAGAGCCATATATAATCTCCGCAGGCGTGACTCTCTAAGGAAACTGTTTAAAGATATTAACATCATGACGGTACCTTGTCAATATGTCTATGAAAATATCATGTACGTAATGTAAAATAGGTGAAAGACACAATTATATCACTAGAAATAGGGACCAATTAGTTCAACGAGGTTTCAGGCTGGCCAAAGTAGACTCATCTTTCATGGCTACTGTCTAAAATGTTACAATAAAATACCTACCCACATACTTGAACTGAATGAAACGAAATTTAAATCTTGTATAAAACGCACACTATGCAGCCAGGCATATTATAATTTGGGGGATTACATCACTGATAAAAATGCTTGGCTAAATGCTGGTCCTGCTCCATAAGGACGCACAAATAAATTGATTAGCATTGGAAAATACTGTTGGAGTTGCTGAAGATTTTAAAATACTATTTTTGCATTATATAAATTCAATCTCCTTGTATTGTATAATTGCATAGTACATGTGTGAGTACTATGTACATACTATAAAGCTACCATTTACTGGGTACGTCTTTCATTGACTTGAATGTGCTCTGGCGGCTGAGAGTATGTCATGCTCACTCAAATGTCTCGCTGATGATTGCGCATGTGTTGGATCATTTAGCTCCCTTCAAAATGGTTGAGCTGAATGGTGCTAATACATGCGTCATGTTCGTGAACGGCCTGTGCACTCAAAGACCACATGCGCAACGGTTTCATCAGCCTGTATGCAAGCCCTGCACAGGGGACTATCCGTTATGCCTATAGTGTGAAAGTGTTTGTTCAGCGAGCAGTGTCCCGTGATGGTCCTCGTCACCAGGCGCAGGCTTTTCCTGTCCAGTCGTAGTAAGCGCCTGGTTAGCTTGCCATCCAATGATAGTATAGCTTCCTTGGATTGCCTGCAGCCTGGTGACGACGACCACCAGCTTTCTGCTTGTGTGTGGGTGTGCTCCTGTAGCCACCTGCGTAGTTGGTTGAAGGGGATGGGCACGATAGGTTCCGGTCCACAAACTGACATACTGGATGTCCTTCTCTCCAGTTCGTCAGCTGCGTCGTTTCTTAGTGATTCACTGTGCCCTTTTATCCATTGTAGTGTGCGTCACTATGTTGCGGTTCTGTACAGTTACCCGTTCAAGCGCATTGTGACATTCTAGTATTAGATTCGATGTGATGCATTTTTTATCTAGGGATTGGAGGACCGAAGCGCTGTCAGAGAATACGAATATGGGTGTCCGTAACTCTCCGGGCTGCTATGGCATTAGCCGCTTGTATTATGCCTACACACTCCGCTTGGTAGACCGTGTTGAGCATTCCCTGCGGTTTGAATATTTTTATGTTGAGGTCGTGTGAGAAGACTCCGACTCCAGTTCCACAGTCGGTCTTTAAGAGGCTTACTAGACCTAAGTGTCCTTGAAAAACGCATGCACACATATGCAGAATCGACGCAAACGCCATCTAACGACGACGCCCATCACAATTATGACATCAAGCATACATGAGATTTAGAAGTAACGGTTTTGTGAGATTACGCCCTAGTATTCTAATAGATGGCGCGGAAACGATGTGCAAATAAGAAACAAATTATGTAGTTATGTGTGACAACATAATAAATTTTATTCGTTTTGAGTGTGACTTGAAAAACTTAAGGATGTGGGTGATTTTGAAATAAAACTGATTCAATGAAATTTAAAACATTTTTAACCGACTTCAAAAAAGGAGGTTGTGTATTCGACCCGTATGTATGTATGTAATGTATGTATGTGTGTATGTTTGTATATATATTTGTAGATTTTCTAAAAAACTGATGAACCAATTTTTGATCATTCTTTCACTAATGTGATCTACATACTTCCAGGAAGGTTTTAGTATATAATACATTAGGTAATTATTCTTATGTAGTATGTCCGAAGTTAATATGCATAAATGTACTGCATCTCCGGCATTTCTATGCGAATTTTGATGATTCTTCAATGCACTAGTGTTAATTGAATTTTTGTGGGGTAGGTACAATTAGAAAGAAAAAAAAAAACAACCGACTTCAAAAAAAGCACTACAGCGTGATAAATAACTATAATTTCGGAAGTCGGTGTCAAAAAACGAAAATGCGGAACCAGCGACACCGACTTCCGAAATAAAAATTATCACTTTGCAGTGTTTTTTTCTAAAACAATGAATTTTGGAAACATCTAAGAAAGTGCAGTCGGTATTTTCGAATTCACGTACAACTGTCACAGTGACGTAAGTGGACGACGTGTAGATTTGTATTCGAGAGTCCCCGGGTTCGATTCCCAAGGTTACGAAATCGAATTTTCTATTTAAATGTCATTTTGAATTTTTAAATATATCTATTAAATATTTTTATAAACAACTAAAAAAAGTCTGCAGGAGAAAGAAAGTCGAAAATATCAACACGGAAGTTAGGTATTTCTAATGCGCAAGTACCTACACGTTATCTAAGCTATTACAAAAATAAAAAAAATTCTGACCTAATGTTTTTATTAACCGACCGCGACTTATTGATAATGGGCATAATGAAATAGGTAACAGATTCATCTGAAAATTGCGATGAAAATGATCAAAAGCAAGAAATTAGATTTAAAATTGTTTTTGTTTATAATAAAAAGGAATCATAGTTATATATGAATGTTAGGTACCTAATCTTTGAGGCCGTTTACACATTATGCCGCAGCTGCAGCGGCACCGCCGTCGCTGCATCAGTCACCCTTGGATTTGTATGAACACACGGCGCCGCGGCGGCGCGCCGCAAGGGCTCATACAAATCCAAGAGAAACCAATACAGCGGCATCGCCACAGAATATAATAGTATGGCACCGCGGGCGGCGCACAGTGGTCTGAAAATCGAGCTCCATACTCATAGAAACTTAAAGTTCGGAAATAAAAAAACAAAAATTGTAATGGGTCTAGTATACCTCCCTTTACGTAATATTAACGTATGGATGGTATCAGTCGCTCCACGCGTGAGAAAAAAAAGTTTTTTATTTTTTTTTGTATGGGAGAAAACACTTAATGTACATTTTTTTGAAACTGGATGGAACTGATAGGCTGGAGCTCGCACGAGCTATTGTACGATACACGGCCATCAAGATGACATACAATTCATGCACCGTTCGGCGCCGCTTTGCACGTAGCAAATTTTTGAAATTTTGAATTTTCGATACGTGATTTTTCAAATCTTTGACGAGGTTAAATTAACTTGCCGATCGATTTACTTATACTATCGTTAGTTGTAGCCTGCTTATAACCTTTGTGATGACAACAATTAAAAATTATATTGATTATATACGTTTTTTTTTTTTATTTCATTCCAAGAACTAACTCATTTAATCACCGTGATTATGGTTGAGTTATAATTATATATTAATGACATGAGCATCAACCAGCTCTAGCAGGGCCAAATGGGCCCTAGTCACAATAAAATTCTATTGTCTGTAATATTAAAGTCTGTAAAACCTAATTAAAGAATAGCGAACGATAATGAGGGTAGTTGTATAAAAACAGGACGTTTGAGCTTACTTTTATCAGTAGCTCTCAGTACTTGTGCGCGCTAACTTATTACGTTATTTTTTTAATTGTGCTGTGATGGAAGGTTGTGATACCAATTTGGACATTGTCATGTTTGTGACAAACAACAATTGTTTTTCACAGCCCAATGTTTTATTTGAAGTTTTTGAGAATACTATTGATTTGTTAGAAAATGAAAAGAGGGTATTGAAACAATTCTGTCAGACTTATGTTTGTTCGTTGAGGAACAAATGGATCTCGTGTAATCTCACGAGACGTACATACATTACAAAGTATGAGACATATGGCTGCAAGACGAACATAAAATGGCCTGAGATCATGAAAGGAAAGATGACCCCTTATTTAGTGTCAGTAGAGCAGCAAACCCGTTCCAGTTCTGACTTTGTTTTAAATGAGGGTGCATCAACATCCTACACACCGGAGACGTGCAGTGTTGGAACATCAACATCAGTTGTGAGGCCGAGAAAACCATTTAAAGAGCTAAGCCCGCTACAGAAGAGAAGGAGAGCGGAAGACCTCCTAACGTATAGCACTGAAAGCCTTGCTCATGCAACCGGTTTGAAAGCACATGACAAGAATATAGCAGATAAAATTGTTAAAGCCCAAGGAAACTGTGCCTATATATTCCGCTGATAAAGCTTTATTTATTTTGACCTCATTGAAGCTTTCGAAGTGGCAGTATATAACATTAAGATCTTGTGCAAAAGAAGAAGGAGTACCACTGTGTCCTTCTTATACTGCCATCCTTGAGGCGAAGAAGGACTGCTGCCCTCCAAAAGTTACCATTGTACATCACGGAAGAAGAGGTAAAAGTAAAGCTAAATTTTGGATAAAACTGTGCAAAGCTTGGAAAATTCCTACGTGTGGAACCTTCGCTGGATGGCAAAGAGTTAACAATTATATGCAAGTATGGCTTTGATGGTGCTTCAGGGCAAAGTTTGTATAAGCAAAATATGGCAGACGAAGACGATTCCAGTATGTTTATGTGTTCTTTTGTGCCTCTGCGCTTAGTTTGTGGCAAAGAAAAGGTATGGGAGAATCCAAAGCCATCTTCCACAATGTTCTGCTGACCAATTTATTTTAAGTTTTCAAACGAAAACAAGTTGAACATCGTGGAAGAACAGGCTCTGATTGAGGCTCAGATTGAAGCAGTATCTAATTATAACTCAACCATAATCACGGTTGTAGAATCCTGTTGATTCCGTACTTATGTTAAACATATCACTTCACTGGCTCACTACCACACCAAGCGCCATCGTATATAGCCTGCTTCACTTTGTCTGTTTCCCGCCATTCCTCGTAACTGACAGATGACATAACATAACTGACAGCAGCTACCCCGCTTGTGTGAATGAGACAGTGTTTACATATCTATTTAATAGATACACTACAACGGTGATTAAATGAGTTAAGTAGTTCTTGGAATGAAATTAAAAAAAAACGTAGGTATAGGTACTTATAATCAATTTTTAATTGTTGTCATCATAAAGGACATAAGCAGGCTAAAAGTAACGATAGTATAAGTAAATCGATCAGCAAGTTCATTTATTCACGTCAAAGATTTGAAAAATCACATATCGAAAACACAAAATTTCAAAAATTTGCTACGTGCAAAGCGGCGCCCAACGGTCCATGAATTGTATGTCATCTTGATGGCCGTGTATGGTACAATAGCTCGTGTATGGTACAATAGCTCGTGTGAGCTCCAGCCTATCAGTTCCATTCAGTTTCAAAAAAATGTACATTAACCCCCTTATTCATAAAACTTATCAAACCTATTTTAGTTAAAATGGGGTTTGTCTCTTTCTTACACACAGAAATGACAACGTGACAGATAAAGACAAACGTTCTATAAACCTATTTTAGCTAAAATAGAGATAAAATAGGATTAAGAATAAGGGGGTTAGTGTTTTCTCCCATACAAAAAAAAACAAAAAACTTTTTTTTCTCACGCGTGGAGCGACTGATACCATCCATACGTTAATATTACGTAAAGGGAGGTATACTAGACCCATTACAATTTTTGTTTTTTTATTTCCGTACTTTAAGTTTCTATGAGTATGGAGCTCGATTTTCAGACCACTGTGCGGCGGCGAGTTTTGATAGATCTTATCAAAACTCGTCGCCGCGCCGCACCGCCGGCGGCGCGGCGGCGCGGCGGCGCCGTGTGTTCATACAAATCCAAGGGTGACTGATGCAGCGGCGCCGCGGCGGCGGCGATGCCGCTGCAGCTTCGGCATGATGTGTAAACGGCCTCAAGGATTAGGTACTCGTACCTAACATTCATACATAATTATTATGATTTCTATTTATTATAAACACAATCAATAAAAATTAAACTCTTGCTTGTGATAATTTTCATCGCAATTTTCGGATGAATCTGTGATTTCTTTATGCATATTATCAATAAGTCGCGGTCTGTTAATAAATTTAGGTTTTTTTTATTGTTACAATGGCATAGAAAACGTGTAGGTACTTACGCATTAGAAGTAACTTCCGTGTTGATATTTTCGACTTTCTTTCTCCTGTGAAAGATAATTACATTGTAGACGTTTTTTTAGTTATTTATAAAAATATATTTAAAAATTCAAAATACATTTAAATAAAATTAAATCGATTTCGTATCACTGGGAATCGAACCCGGGGACCCTTGAACACGAACCTGCGCGTCGTCTACATAAGCCAATGTAACGATTGCGTATCTCGTCGAAAAAACTGAGCTTATGCGTAATAAGTGCATTTTCTTAAACTACCAAAATTCATAGCGAAAAAAAATATTCAGTAATAATAAAATGCTCTTACTTTTTAATTTCGTTCATATGTTCGGCTCGGCGTTTGTTTTATATGAACGTTTTGTAGTCCTCCTAAGGGAATGTTTCACTTTATTTCCCATATTTACAAATGATATAATTGATAGCAAATTATTACGCTATTTTAACTTAAAAGTATTTTATATTTACATGAAATAAAAATATTTACAGAAAGAAGATATGCAAATAGTAATAATAAACAATGAATGTATGTAGGTACAAATAAATAATGCGGCGAAAAGAGCGACGCGTCCGTATAGTATCAGGCCTCGGCCGGCATTATTGCTACACGCACAAGGGTTTACCGTTTACGTACACATGCGCACTTATTATGTTCGGAACTATGAATATTATGCTATTTACAATAAAACTATTGTTTGAACTAAAAAAATAAAACACTATTATTTTAGTATGTTGCTTGTAGAATGATCTGACAAAAAATCAGAATGATTGTATGTATATTAGTATGGTTTCTATTGTAAAAAGAGTTTTTAGAGGTATCTTCATGATTTTTTTCTATCGTACCAAATTAGTTGTATTATGTTTTCAAAACACTATCTATCTAAAAATTCAAAATACATTTAAATAAAATTTAAAAAAAAAGTACGATTTCGTAACCTTGGGAATCGAACCCGAGGACTCTCGAATACAAATCTACACGTCGTCCACATACGTCACTGTGACAGTTGTACGTGAAGTCGAAAATACCGACTGCACTTTCTTAGATGTTTCCAAAATTCATAGTTTTATTGCAAAAATAAAAATATTTAGTTAAAAATAAAATGCTCATACTTTTTACTTTCGATCATATTATGTTCGGCTTTTGTTTTATATGAACGTTTTGTAGTCCTCCTAACGGAATGTTTCACTATATTTCCCATTTATTTACAAATTATTACCCTATTTTAACTTTGTTAGGTTACGCGGACCACTGCCGGTAGACACAAGTGAAACGCCCGGGAGTTGGGACTCGCCGTACAATAGATGGCGCGCGCCTTGCACCCATACATAACAAACTTAAAAGTATTTTATATTTACACGAAATAAAAATATTTACGGAAAGAAGATAATGCAAATAATAATAAACAATGAATTTACAAATAAAACTTAACAAAAACATAACAATTTTGACGGAAATAGTGCGGCGAAAAGAGCGACACGTCCGTATAGCATCAGGCCTCGGCCGGCACTGTCGCTACACGGGCGTTCACGCACACATGCGCACTTTTTATGTTCGGAACTATGAATATTCGATTTACAAAAAAACTATTGTTTTAAATAAAAAAATAAAACACTATCATTTTAGTATGTTACTTGTAGAATAATCTGACAAAAAATCAGAATGATTGTATGTATATTAGTATGGTTTTTATTGTAAAAAGAAAGTTTTTTAGAGGTATGTTCATGATTTTTTTCTATCGTACCAAATTAGTTGTATTGTGTTTTCAAAACACTATCTATCTAGCATATATCCTGAAGAATATCATATATTTTTCTGATTTTGTTTACTGTAGGCGATCATATACTTTTATTGTTTCGAAAACTACCGTTTTTTTGCGTTTAGCTCATGTAAGCGCCTTAAGCCATCAGTGTAAACTCTAAGTTCCTTCGAGCCTGAGTAATCGCACTGCTCCTCTTTAAGCACTATGTTGTAGACTTGTAGTGCTTTTGGAAGCAGTACTTTTTGGGGCGCACAATACATTTTACAAATAGGTAATCACAATTTCATAAACACACGAGCAAGGGAGCGGCGGGTGCTTCAAATTCAGCGAAACCGGAATATGTGCGCTTGCGATGCTAAGCAATGACGCGTCGGATGTCATAGGATCGCGGCAGCACCCACAGCTGCAAAAAAGGGTGTGGGTCCCACACAATTTTTTTCAGGTTTCGGCAACAAAGAAGTTTCTAATGACACGCATTATTACTCTTATGTCTCAAGCTTAAGGTATAAAAAGCATTAGTTCGCATCAGGAAGGCGGACATCCATGAGGATTTTCCACCCCGGTCACAAAAGAAAAAGGGTTATTGAAGTAGCGAGCTGGCAACATGTTTTGTTCATACAGATGCAGATTACTGCAGATGTCTTTGACCTATCCGTGCTGGCCCGTTACCAGATACATCATGTAGAAATGAAAAATAATGTCCGGTGACTAAACTATTCGATATATTTGATTGAATTTTTGTATGCAGACTGGGAACGTTTTAAGGCATACGAAGTTTAATTTATTGTTGTATTGTCATCCCCACATTGTATATCTTCACGCCAAATCCCTTGCGAGTAGGTAGAGAGAACCGAGCGCCACATGACACAGTCCTTCCCCTTATACCTACACCTCTTTCGCTTCTATAACATTCATAGCCCTTTTCCTACACGCTGTTTTTATGAATCAAAAACAGACTGTATATCGACTATATAGTCGACTTCCTTTAGCACATCACTAAAAGTTTAGTAGTTAGGTATATGCGGTTACTGGATATTATCGACCTGGCAAAGTTTTCGCATTATGTTTAACATAAAGGATTATCGGATTTATTTACGACAACAGGGTTTAGACAAGCAACGAATGTAGATTATGTTCATTTTTTTTTTCAAATTGGGCGTGATTTCAGTGAAATATCGAACTTTTAAATTTTGTAAAATTCGGGCCTTAGAGCGCTGGTACGCAACGTTGCGAAGGTATAAACTGGGTCGATACAATCTGGTAACGCATATATTGAAAGTTTGCCGAGGAGCTTCCCGCAGTGAACGTGTCAAAATCATGTTTAGTATATAAACAATGTTGGTTTTTTTTTCACCAGGAGCAGTAACTTTAAATGCAAACAACCAAAAATTGACTTATGTTACGACAAACCTGTCAGTTAACTACGATGGAGAGGCCAACTACACTTATGAAGACGGCGAGGATTTCCGTTTTTCGTGCGAAAAAGCAAAACCTATTCATAAGGAGGACACTCTGCGTTTGGAATATTACAACGCAGAAGGTAGGCACTTCACATGTCATGAAGAATAATTGTATAAAGCAACACCATCTATCCACTCGATTTGAAGTAATCAAGATTGAGATGTAGGTAGCAGCCTGCAGCCGTCAAGGAGGTGATTCTACTTGTTATAAAAAACCATTGTCCGTATGAAATCCATACCGACGCGGATTATTTTGCGCACTTTGAAAAATTCGTGCCATGCAACAGAAAATACGTGCTATTACCTACATGAAACCGATCTACTTGGAAAGAAGTCGATCCGCCATCGATCGTTGCCCTATTTGCAAATTGATCGATACAAAGTAAAAACATTAACTTTGGTTGTCAATCGATAACCTAGTACATTGATTGTCGATCGATGTTTCACAAGACGTAATCATTTATAATTATTTCAATCGCCTTTGTGTAATAATATATACATATATATAATGACCAAGGTAATGTACCCAAGGGCTGGCTTTTACCTTGGCCAAAGGCTTAGCACTGCCATACAACGTGGTAATGCCGCCAGTCTCTTGGGTACATTAACAGTCGACGGCGATGCGGATGAATTTTTCGACGCTATATTTTAGTTTGTGTATAGTTTTAGTTAAGTTAGGTTTTGAATTTGTTATTTTTAACACTCGAAAACACAAAAATCAAAAGTCATTTATTCAAACTAGGCTGAGAATCAGCACTTTTCGAACGTCAAAATTACAAAAGACAGTTTCCCCAAAACGCCCGCCCTTCACCACTTCCTAGTGCTTTCGCTGGGGAGAAGAAGTGGCGGAACAAACTCCCCAGCAGAACAGCTGTCTGTTCAGTTAGAAAATAATTGATTTTATACAATACTAAGTATGCAAAGTAATTTAAATTAAAGGACACAGAACCTTAAATTAAATTATTTGCCATAGGTTAGCTAGCCACGCCAATATACTAACAAATACAATAAACACTATACGTACTCAAGCAAAAAATTAAAATTAAAAATGTAAACAAAAAAAAACTTACTGACCAAATAAAAGCCTCCAGGTATAAAGGGCGTGACAGCTTACATTGTATATGCAATGCTGGGTTCTGTTTACATAGCTGTCGCTTGAAGTCACGAATGATAAACTAGGACCATTGAAGTAAAATAAATAAACAAGTTATTACTACTAATAACAACAATAAAACCATGGTCAGCAAGACGACCAGACACAGAGCAGGAATCGCCGCGCCGGCAGCGACTACACACACCATCACTAACACTATTTATGTCCACACAACTAGTGCTGAGCACAAATTTTACCGTCACTGGCCTTGATAGAGTTGTCACGGGTACAGTTTCTATGAGTATAAACGGGTCACCGTTTACTCATAGAAACTGCGCCCGTGTGCGTCAGCCCACTGACATGCTTGGTTTGTACAAGAAGTGTTGACAATACCGTCTCTAGCAACGGCCGTCAACGTGTCTCCACGCTCCGTGCTAAAGAAGCCTATAATACAGCCTCTGACTCCACAAACGCAGTAGTTATAACGTCGTTATCGATCACGCTGACAAACTAATAAATAAGTAACCTTTCAGGGATTCTTCTATTTCAAACTAAGCCTAGAGGTCAACGACAACACATATTCCGTTCTGTCTTGAAATCGAACAATAATAAGTATTACTTGGACTGTATACGCGTTGCCAGAGATCCCGAAAGAGAATATCGTTATCGAACTACGTTCTTCAAAAGAGATTTACATGCTGGTAAGTTGTGTGCTATACTCGTAATTTACTATACAGAGGGTGTGAAAAAATATTGATATTCAATGTCATTTTAACGCGCAGTTCCCGAAAGACTGGGCAACGAGTGTGACGTGCAATTTGTGCATGTTTGTGTTTTTAAACCAAATATATATATCGTATTACCCAGTAACTGGGTTGTGGAGGTCAGATAGGCAGTCGCTCCATGTAAAATACTGATATTCAGCTGCATCCGGTTATATTGGAAGCCGACCCTAACATAGTTGGGAAAAGGCTAGGCAGATGATGAATATGTGTTTTTAGATGATATATCCTGCATTGTGTGTGGACTTTAGTTAAATAAATGTTTCTTTTACAGATGCATCGCAACATGCAGTGATATTGTCCGTCAACGATCAAAATTTGAAAGCATATTCTAGAAACAACGATAAGTCAATTGACTATTATAAGTTCTTTTATATTGATGGAGAGATATTGACTGTTACTTGTCAAAAAATGGACGTCAATATGAGAGGCCCGCTTTATTTATATGGTAAAGGAATGAGCCAGAATAAGTAGATATCAATTATAAGCCTACTCAAACAAAGTTAGGTAATAGCGAGGCATAAGCAGCTATGATGATGAATTTTAATAGATTTGCCTTATCCGAGGTTTACTTCAGTTAGCTGTATTTTTATAAGCACTAGAACCCTCAAAAAATGCCGATTTAAACCGCTGTCAACAGAGGCCTAGTGTACAAATTTGACAACTATTAATGAAAAAAGAAAAACATAGGGACACAGTATATGTCCTTCTGATTCAGTTTATGAAATATCTTTTAAATTGGTCCAATATTGGAGGAGGAAATACGCGAGAGCCAAACCTCGAATTATGGTTTTTTACTTAGGTGATTTCAAAAGTCTCGTCGACCGCATTTGCCACGTAAGGTTTTGACAGAAGCGTTATTGTAAAACACTTACAAGAATCGGTTACTTTCTTCAGACACCTGCCTACCGCTGACGATTAACGACAAGGGAGTAGAGCAAGCGACTAAAATCGAGTTGGCGAGCAACGAGCAGCGAGTGTGCGTTGGTGACGAGCAATTACTCGTTGGCATGCGTGGTGCCGATTTCCTTGTTCACAAACTACACAAAATTTAAGTTCAGTGCATCTTTTTATTTCATTAAGAAAAGGACAGAAGATACATTTTAGTTTAGTCCTGTTAAATTAATCGGCGCCTGACACAACTCCATAGAAGTTTAGACGTGATTAAAAACTTGCCTTCTAAAATTACGTCAATTTACGTCAGGCCCGGGGCGAGCCGCCCCTGCCACCCCCCCCCCCCCCCTAGCTACGACACTAGGTCAATAGACACTAGTACACATATAGACAATAGACACTAGGATAATAGGTTCATCAGAAGCCTATAGGCGTGCATACAACAATGATATTGTATTTTCAGCACTCAGGAGTTGGAATCCGTCGGAGGCAGTAATTTCATTAAACATATCTACATCAGACATTAAAAATAAATCTCTAAGTTGTGATATCAACAACACAAATTTAGAAAAGCCCAACGCGAATCTATTTTTCTTGTCTGATGTTCCTGACGAAGGTACGTAAATAACATTTTTTTTTGTCTCATTCAATAATATTATAATTTACTTTATTTATTTTCAAACATTTTTTTTTACTACATTCATTCTAATAATAATCGTTTATGATGTACACACAAACTAAAATATATATATTGTATACTAAATGTATAATAAAAATAAAAAAAGACACATTAGCTCATTGGGCATCATAAAATTTGTCCGCATCGCTGTCAATGGGATAAGTGCCCAAAAGGCTGGCAGCATTACCACGTTGGATGGCAATGCTTATTCTTTGGGCTAAAAATAGGCCAGCCCTCTGGTCACGCGAATTTTGAATTTACCAAGACCAGTTGTATTATTTTGAAGGGCTTGTAACTAAATGATAAAAGCAGCGCGGGTCCATCAAAGGCTTACCGCGGTCGTTTTGTGGATGGGTAAATATTCCATTACATAGAGAGATCCCCTACGCGCTTCAGAAAGAACGTCAAGCCGTTGGTCCCGGCTGTCATTCGTAGATCCTTGATAGTCGTTACCGTTAATCAGAAGCCCAAAAGTCTGGCAACCAGTTTTTCGAAAGAGTATCTTGTTACCCAGTTACCCGTGGTAGTGGACGTCAGATGGGCAGTCGTTCCATATACTAGTATTCAGCTGCATTAGGGTAGACTGGAAGCCGACCCCAACATAGTTAGGATAAGGCTAGGGAAAGGTTGCACTATAAAAGTAAGTATAGTACACATTTTCAAAATGTTTGGTTCGCATTCGCCCCACGAAATTTTGCCTCGCACAAAAAAAATCCTTGTTCATCCAACATTTTATTCCGTTTCCGTTTTTTTATTTATTTATTATAAGTTCGTTTCGCCCCACTTCTTGAAATCTTTCGTTACTCGTTTTTTGAACACCACATAACTGACTATTAAAACAATATTGTATGACTAGCTTCTGCCCACGACTTCGTAAGCTTCGTAAGCGATCCTGTTGCTCATGCCAGCGACAATGGGGTCGTCAAAATCGAAGATCTGAAACGTCTGATGTCGAATTCTAAGAGCCCGGGGACTGGAAAACAACGGGATGCGCGAGACGATTCGAGACGTTCCAGGTCTTTCATTTTTGTAAGTCAACAGGAAATGCTCATTAGACTAAACAACTTTTGCTAAGACGTCATTCCTATATATGTTATAGTGTCGCTGGGCTTTGGAGTTCCAGAACAGGTGTTCCAGATCTTCAAATGTATTCTCACAGCAGAAAATGCTCTTCACGTGGAATAATTTTTGCTATGGCGCCATTTTTATATCTCTTATACTTTAGCTGGTCTGTTGCGGTTCTGCATCAGGTGTTCCATTTTCCTTAATAAATTATAGTCTTTATACCTATACATATATATCGGTAAACGTTTCCGATTCGCGAGACAATGCATGTCGCTCACGATCAGCGGACAGTCGCGCATCACGTTCCGCACTTGTCTCTAGAGACCTAGAAGCAGATGCGTAGATACGCTGAGAACTCAAGCGCAATTCTCTATCCATGAACGTCTCCGACTCGCGAGACAATGCGCGACGTTCACGATCAGCGGTCAGTCGCACATCACGCACCCCACTTGTCTCTAGAGACCTAGAAGTCGATGCGTAGATACGCTTGGAACTCAAGCGCAAGTCGCTATCCGTGAACGTCTCCGACTCGCGACACAACGCATGACGTTCACGATCAGCGGTCAGTCGCGCATCATGTTCTTCACTGGTCTCTAGAGACCTGGATGTAGATGCGTAAATACGCTGAGAACGCAGGCGTGCTTCACGATCCGAAGAGGTTTCCACGGAGTGAGTTGCAGTTGTTGTTCTCGAACAGTATCAAGTCTCTCCTGACGCTCTTCGGTAGATTCTTGGGATTTATGATCCTCAATATTTTAGCTCCTATGGAACATTGGGATAGATTTGACCTCTTTCTAGACATGGTTATAGTTTTATTGTGAAGATACCTGATCAATTAAAATCTAAGTGACGGCTCCCCTGCGTTACCGGGTAAGCTACCGTGTCACAAAGATAAATGGAAAAGGAAATTAAACACTCAAATAACATAAGCCTGAAGGCATATTTATACGATAAAATAAAAAAATAAATGGGAGTTTTGGCCAGTAGAGTCAAATTTTTAATGATATACCATCGTCATCGAAAGTCAGTCCTAAACTGTTACCCCCTTCACCGCGTGGAGGTAATCCCAGTTTATGTTATTTTCTAATTATACAGTGAAATTAGTGATAGCTTTGATTTCCACATTAGATGGATCTGATCTTCGATTTTTATAAGTCAACAGGAAATGCCCATCAGACCGAACAACTTTTGCTAAGACGTCATTGCTAAGACGTCATTCCTATATGTGTTATGGTGTAGCTGGCCTCTTGGAGTTCCACGTGAGGGGTTCCAGATCTTCAAATTTATTCTCTCAGCAGAAAATGGTCATCACGTGGAACAATTTTTGCTATGCAAAAATATATGCATTTTTATATTTCTTATTGTTTAGCTGGTCTGTTGCGGTTCTGCATCAGGTGTTCAAGTTTCTAAGATAAATTATAGCCTACTAGCTGCGCCCCGCGGTTTTACCAGCATAAGTTTCGATCCCGTGGGAATATCGGGATAAAGTGTAGCCTATGTCCTTTCCCGGGACTCAAACTATCTCTATACCGAATTTTACCTAAATCGGTTCAGCGGTTTGAGCGTGAAGAAGTAACAAACATATAAACACACCCCCACACACACACACACCCTCTCACAAACTTTCGCCTTTATAATATTAGTGTAATAGTGTGATATATTGCCTAGACATAATACCTATACAACAAAAAAAAACATTCAAATCCGTCCAGTAGTTCTGAAGATTAGCGTGTACAAACAAACAGACACATAGACAGACAGATTTTTTTTTTAGATTCGTGCCCTATTACTGTTTCTAAATCGCCTCAATAATTTTTTTTTTATATATTTATTGTACAGACACAGTTTTTATACTGTTTTATTATATTTCTAATTTTATGAACATATAATTTGTTTCAGATGTTCGTATACACGGCCTGCCTAGAAATGACATCCTGTACCAGTATACAAATGATAAAGACCAATGGACTATTGAATATCAATACTCTGTGAACGATAGTCTGAACTTAACCTGTGTATGGAATCAAGGAATGTATGCTCCACGTGAGCTGAGTTCACCTGCAAAGCCATTTCAATGGAAATTCGTAGGTATGCCTGGCACATTACTAACTATACCGGGGAATTTAATTTTGAGATATATACTTAGATTTCATGTTTCAAATCAGCTGCAGCAGCGTCCATGCAAAATCGTTTCAGTCGAAATGGAAATTCGAGGGTATGCCTGTTATGTTACAAAACTTCTATATAATTATACACTTGGTCCCTCCGTGCTGATGATCGTGACCCTTCTCTGGATCTTTCAGATGTCTTGTTTCATTTTGTCACCAAATATTTCGGTCCAGAGATAGGCTTCCTGAAAAAATGGATACAAGGACTGGAGGATCGGTTCGGTACACCGTTTTGCTTGTAGACCTCATATTATGGTCTTCCCGGATCTCATCCATAACATTGGGTTCATTTTACTAGAATTTGCACTTCTGGGGTGATTAACAAACGGTATAACTATGCTAATTTTGTTTTTTATCGTCATTTTTTTTATAAAAGTCATTTATTTAAACCAGGCTGAGAATCAGCAGTTTTCGAACGTCAAAATTACAAAAGACAGTCCCCCAAAACGCCCGCCCTTCACCACTTCCCAGTGCTTTCGCTGGGGAGAAGTGGCAGAACAAACGCCTCAGCAGCACAGCAGCAGCATAGATAGGTTATATCAAATGTGGTTTTAATAATCTAACATATGGTTGATTTCCCGATGGAGCACATCGGGAAATTAACCCGGTGACAGTAACAGCAGGATTACAGGTACACAATGACACGACACATAATTTCAAAACGAGAAACCAATTCCTTACACCGTTGGTTAGAAGTAAAGTTTTTGGCTTGTCTTTTCTGAGCCGCTTTTGGGCAAAGGTCTCAATCACTCCACTTCTGAAACTCATAACTTCTTTATTTTTTTAGATAACTCGACTAGTTCTGAAGAAATTGTGATGCCAAGATCGGTTTTTAGGTTTTCTAAAATACCATTTACGAAGATATTGGAGGCAAGCCACAACGGAACTAAAATACAATGTACTTATTTTTCAATTAATGGAACAAAAAACTTGGCTTTAAGTAAAACAATTGAGATCATCCTCCGATTAAAATCGGAATTGATTACTCCAGATACTCCAGGTGAGTGATGGTCATTTGATTTAACGATATTTCTAAAAAGAAATTAGATAACTTCTAAGCTAGAGTGTGCCCTTTCCGACCACATCATCGTTTAGAATCGCATTAGCTATTACTGTGCACCAAACAGAGGAAAACCTAAAACAACATCCGAAAAAAAATTATTTGATGTCCCAAATAAAATATTCTTCTTTTTTAGGGTACCCATAGGGTAAAAACGAAACCCTATTACTAAGACTCCACTGTCCGTCTGTCTGTCTGTCTGTCACCAGGCTGTATCTCATGAACCGTGATAGCTAGACAGTATTTTCACAGATGATGTATTTCTGTTGGCGCTATAACAACAAATACTAAAAACAGAATAAAATAAATATTTAAGGGGAGATTCCATACAACAAACGTTTCAGATTATTGTCGTAGGTAAAGGTATGCAGGGAAGCTCAAAGCATCTAGTACGGCCGGCTCTTCCTCGGGAATACAGTTTTTTGTCAATGTTGTGTTAGGCTGCGTTTAGACATAGTCGAAAACCTTCGTGCAGCTACCGCGCGCTCTCATGTATGTAGGTGTAATAATGGAAATTGTGAGCTCTTTTTGCTAGGCAACAGCATTGATTTTATCGGAATCACTCAACCGTGCGGCAGTCGGCCGCTCGAAAGTTTTCGTCGTCGCCTGCGTATTCCACTCCCTCCATACCCTCTTAGTCGGCAGTCAGTGCAATGTCGCTTACACACTTATTTAAGTATAAACGATATTAATAAAAAAAAAATTGAGCGCACTTTGCAATATGAGCGCGGCCAACGGCGCGGTGGGTTGTGAACTTGTGACCGCTTTATGTAGCGCCGACATAAACTATAATAAATCCATTCATGTATTGTTTTTCAGGTGACACATCTAGTGGCAGCTACCTAGTTTACGTTTTGACAGCAGCAGGAGTCAGTTGCGTTATTATATTAGTTATCTTATACTGGACTGTCAAGAAACCTTGCTGCTGTATTAGATCGAGTTCGCAAGTATTGCCAGCGCCGAATCCCAACGTAAGTATTTTCCCGTTTTAGCACTCACTTCTTAAAATATACTTGTACCTATATGATACAGTATATTTATAAGAAAGAGTTGACTAAATGTCCGTTTTTACTTTCAGCGATTCACTGCCTATTATGAAAACCTATTGTCAGTGTTCCGATCCATTAACGAACGCGAAGCAGAGGAGATAGAAATGGAGAATCATGATGATGAGAATCATTATGATGAAGTTCGTGATGAGGAAAATCATTATGAACAAATTACGTAGACAAGTGATGGCTGCCGCACGCTTTAACGACTCAACACCAACTCAACTCAAAGGAAACCATTGACATGTGAGCTTTATGTCGCGATTCGCGTCACGTGCAGCAACATCTCTGGTGAAGGACGATGCGTCGACAATTACTGTTATATAATTTTGGAAATGGCACTATACGTGACTTCATATGCGGTTCACATTCCAATGTTTTACTTTGAATCGAGTTGGTGATAGTTGTTTCAGTGCAACTGCCATTCTCCAAACTGTATATATGACGTATTATTGCTGTCTATGTTTATTTGACTATTTGTAACTCCTTCGGCTTCTACTTCTACAATCGACTCGACGCGGAGGACAGGAACAGGCGCAGGCGGCGAGGAAGATTCCCCGCAGTCTGGGTGGGGTCTGGTCAGTCTGGTAGCGACAGAGAGTTAGTTTAATCAATTTGTAAGTGTAAAATATGTAAAATCAATGAATATGTTCGCGACGAAGCGTTATCTATTTTAATTATAGCTTTGAAATATAACTTAGAATCATTTGTGGCCGCGTAACCAAGTAGGGCTTGTTATTAACTTAGAGTCATTAGAGTCACGTATTTTAAATTAAAATAAGTAAATGAGTATTATGTTTAACACGAAGGCTCGTCACTTGAAATGATTAGTTTTTTTTATTAATTTAGAGTCTTTTGAAATCGCCACTGGGCCCGTCGTGAAAAAACACGACTAGTGACATTTCAAATAAAGGAAACTATAGGCCAATCTCTAAAGCCACGATTGTAGCTAAAGTATTTGACGCTCTGTTGGAGAAAGTTCAAACAACCTAAAGTTGCATGATGCTCAACATGGTTTTAGAGAGGGCCTATCCACTGAAACGGCAGTTCTATGTTTGAAAAAGCCCTGTTAATTATTATACAGGCAACCAAACTCCTGTTTTTGCCTGTTTTTTAGACATGTCAAAGGCGTGTGACATGCATTATGACAAGTTATGGTCTAAGCTCTGTGGCGCAAATGTACCTAGTGAGGTGATAAATATTTTTCATTTCTCATATTCGGAAAGTAGTGTTTGTTTGATTCAAATAGCGGGTGGAAGACGCTGCTTCCCACCACAGGGCGGGAAAGACTCATAGTAATTACTTCCCTCTTTAGGGTGGGAATGAATTTTAAAAATAGAACTGTAGTCAGCTACGAAATTTTTTACATAAATTAAGCAAAATGCTGCAGTCTTGTGAGTGTATAAACAGCCAGCGTGAATTAAAAAAAAAAAAACCTATTAAGCGGGACAGCCCGCGGCGATGACGCGGTGTGTTCCATATTTAAAATAAAAAAAAGACAATAGTATTATTTGGTGGGATACTAACATTACTAACCCTGTAAGCTGTACCGAAATTCAAAAACTTGATTTTATGTTATCAATAAATATTTTAGAAAAACTACTACTTTTTAATTTCCTTATATATATTCAAAATGAAAAGTAGAGTGTTTAACACGGGTGAAAGTCATCAATTCCTACTCGGACTATAGCCGCCCTCGCTGCGCTCGGGCGTCTAAATGCCTCCTATAGGAATTGATTCCTTTCGACCCTTGCATAACAATCTACTATTTAAATATTGGAACTCCCATCAACTAAATTGTGTAAGGTGGACTAATGTATTGTCGGAGGAATACGTTATGGAACGTGGAGTTAGGCAAGGTGGGTTAACCTCCCCCACCCTGTTTAATTTATACATAAATGACCTCATTGTCGAGCTCAGCAGTTTGCATGCTGGCTGCTACTTAGATGGGGCTGCTTTTAATAATATTAGCTACGCCGATAACATGGCGCTGCTGAGCCCGTCAATGGTTGGCCTTAGGAAGTTAGAGTCTGTGAGTGTTCTGCTGAGGGACACGGTTTGAGATACAATTCTGTCAAGACTGAGTTGATGATCTTTAAGGCGGCTAACAAGGTCACTGAGAGCTACCCAGCTGTCTTTTTGAGTGGTTGTGTCTTGAACCGTGTTCGTCAGTTTAAATATCAAGGGCATATTGTTACGAAGGATTTGAAGGACAATCTAGATGTGGACCGGGAGCGAAGAGCATTGGCGGTGAGGTGTAATATCTTGATCCGAAGGTTCTCACGCTGCACAAGTCCAGTTAAAATAACTTTTTTCAAAGCATACTGTCAAGTATCTTACACGTGTAGCCTTTGGTCTAGCTTCACTCTAAAGGCCGTTAATGCTCTTCGAGTCCAGTACAATAATGCATTCAGGATCCTGTTGGGGCTGCCACGCTTCTGTCGTGCCTCAGGGATGTTCGTGGACGCCCGGATTGACAGCTTCGCTGCAATCAGTCGCAAGCGAGCAGCGTCCTTGTTGCACAGGGTGCGTGCCAGTAACAACAGTCTCCTGAGTGTCATTGCCAACAAACTGGATTGTCCTTTCATCTGGTACTTAAGTCAGCCACATGCTGCTGTAAATATTGGTAATGTCTACTAACATAGTTTTTAAGTGTTTATGTTACTAACATTTTGGTATTTCTTTCTGTGGCTTTGTTTTTGTATGTATTAACAATAGTTTTAGAAGGTTTTTTTTTGTTACTAATATTATATGGACTGTCTGGAATAAATGTCTAATTATTCGTTTATTTGTCTATTTACTTATTTGATTCCATTTTTAAATATTTCTTAACATATAAAAAATAAGTATAAAATTACATTTAAAAATATAAACAAAATAGAAGTCCGCCGGTGTCGGGAGCAGGGTCCAAGCTACCGGTGGTTAGGGCTCCAGAGACAGGAACCTCCTCACAATACGAGCCGTATCGAGGAGTACTGCCTTCTGAATCAGGCCCTTGATCCAACCGCCTAACGACAGGTGAATAATCCTGGCTACTTGTTATGTTATGTCTGTGCAAGTACTCGCCGTTAGCCAGACGAGAACAACCAGAGATAATGTCTGATAGACTCACCCGGACGGTGGCATGCCCGATACACGTCGACCATCCCGTCCTTCATAATATGTCTCCGGTAGTTATTCGTCAAGATAACTTCGACCATAATTGCACAGACGAAACCTTCGGTTTACCCGCAAAGATCACCAAAACATAACCAGGACACGGACGCTAAGAAATCTACACCGGGCTCATGGAGAGCCCGATAGAAGCGCCCGTGAAGCTCCTTGCTTTGCCATACCTTCTTGCGGTCATCAGTAGTAAGTACCTCAGGTTTGCGCCAGTTCTCTTTAGCCATGGAGAGCGGGGTGAGCCCCTTGTCCACTGCGACCACATCACGGTGCATACCCACTTCAGCTTTTAAAAAATATTCCCTGAGACTGCACACCTCGCGGTTGTGGAGGGTCTTTGCATTAAAAAAGCCTCGACCCCCACACTTCTGCAATGGGTGATGCATGTTTTATTATTATTATTACATCAAAGTTTACTCAAAGTAGTTTTAAATTATATGTTTTTATTTCTCCAAAAATTAAATATTTACATAATATAAGCTAAAATATAAACTATAATAATATGTACAATTATATGGAAAAATAAACAATCATTATAGGGCATCAAAGAATTAAATTTAAATTTAAATTAAAATCATTTAATTTGTTAAAAAAAGGAGTAAATTCGTTTTGGCACATACCTACGTCGTTTTATTCCGAGCGCACGCACATTATAGCCATCACTCTTCTTTTGCGTTTAGTAGGTTTTCGAGGATTTTAGGTTTTCGAGGTAGCGCTGTAGTACCATAGAGTAAGTTCTAATGATGTAAGAAGAGACGGGAGTCCCATACAAAAAGATGAAAACGTCGCTTGTATGAAACTTGTACTAAAACTGAATACCAACATAACAAAAATGACACCGACTATGCACAGACTGCACATGTTAAAGCGAGACAGCGATAGCCGCCATTATGTTTAGTACACGTTTCATAGTCTCTTTTTTTATTAGACAGTTGCGTCAGACTGGTAGTACTGTGTTGTGTCGTGACGTCATGCCTTCTGACGCAGTGTTAGCCAATCAAAACTGGTTGTGGTTTGACGTAGTTCTGATCAGATTTACACCCATACTCGCGCGATGGAAACAGGTGACCAGCAATTCGACGCGCGAGTGAATCAGGTGTACTAGCACAGAATACTTAATAGTACTACGTACAGAAAGGACACTCCCTTCCCCGCGCTCATATCAGATACCGCACCTCACCCCGCACTTCCAGGTATTCGTCGCCGACTCTTTAGCAAGGGCGCTCGCGTACCGCAGCGCTGTACTGCTGACACGAACACACAATTTTGCGATTTAAAAGTTTTATTTGAGTTTTAATTACGATGGTTGGATATTGTGATGCTTTTCCGAATTCGTATTTACATAAACTGTTTGTAAGATTTCGCATTTTTAATACCATGCGATTTAATAACCGATTATTTTCAGATAAGTCATTTAAACTAAACTATTTTAGTGTTTTTATTTCATTACGAACCCGACTATATAAATAAACAATTGAACTACAAGGTCATTTCATTATAATGCAAACGTTCGGGCAGCGCCGTCGTCGTTCGGTTCCCCGACACAAATCGCTTTCCGCGCCATTTTTTTACGCTAGCACGACAGCCAACCCTACTAGATTTCACGCACACATTTGCACGTATACAAACGTCATTTGTTTATGTAGTAGTAATTGGTAATTATTTTGCGAGCGTTGTATGGAGTGTCCGGGGTGTGGTACTAGCTAACAGGCAGACTTTGTCTTGTACGCACAAGATGGCGTCACAATCGGAATAAACAGGGAAAACCCTATTTCAGTATATCGACGGCAGCAAAGAACAAAGAGTCAACTGCACTTTTTACAAAATTCATTTTTTTACATATTTGGACTCAGAATTATCTATTTTTATAATAGGATTTGCTTTCTGCTTAAGTCTCAACTTTTACTTATATTAAGTAACGTATATAAAGCCAACCACACCTTTTTTGCACAAAGTGACGAAGTAAACACGGACTTAAACCATTCATCCATCCACCGTCGGATAACCGGCGGGGTCACCTGTTGTAAACATAGCCGTTTTAATGTCGGTTTTTTCTAATCTATTCTATTTTTTTTTTAATGGCAAGCAAAGCCGATGTCGACTATTCTGCCAATGTCTAAAGTGAGGTGGAAGAACAAGTGTGCATAAGAGAGAAAAAAGGTTTTAAACGAATTAAATTATTTGATTGATCCAGTTGATACAATGTAGATCTTGCTGGATTAGCACGGGACTGAAACAGGAAATAGAAGTAAAGAAATATTTTAATTGTTTAAACATAAAATACATGCATACCACCACACCCACACATACAGAATCTATACCTACTTATAATAAATCTGTAGAAGTGAAAATTCTGTACATTGAAAATATAAAAAAAAATAAATGGCAGGGGTGTTACTAGACCGACACTGAACCCAAAAATGTGATTAAAAAACATTTTGTCTGTCTATCTGTCTGTCTGTTTGTTCAGGCATCACGTTACCAAAACTACCGGTTCGATTACGATGAAACTTAGTATAATTATTCTTTAATATCCTGGGCACCACACTTTTTATCCCGGAAAAGTATATACAATAAAAAACAAACTTAATTTTGCGGTTCGATCCCTAGACCCGATTACTGTACTAACCGCAAATAATAAGTTTGTCGTAGGTTACGTCACCCGCAGTGGAGTTCACTAAGGGGCGCTACACACGGCTAAGATACTATAATATTTTATCTTAAGAAAAAATATCGCTCGTCGTACAATTCAATGGACTATCACACACGACGAAGATAATAAATAATCACACTATCACATCACACTAATATTATAAAGGCGAAAGTTTGTGAGTATGTGTGTGTGTGTGTTTATATGTTTGTTACTTCTTCACGCCTAAACCACTGAACCGATTTAGATGAAATTTGGTATAGAGATAGTTTGAGTCCCGGAAAAGGACATAGGATAGTTTTTATCCCGATATTCCCACGGGATCGAAATTTATGCGGGTGAAACCGCGGGGCACAGCTAGTATTTCATATTTTCGTATCTTAAGATGAATTTGTATGGCGAGCGAAATTGTATCTTAAGATAAAATATTATAGTATCTTAGGCGTGTGCAGCGCCCCTAAGTTATGCTGTAAATGTAGTGCTGAAGGTTGAATTTGGCTTGCACCGTTCGCAGCACACGCGTGGCGCGCGGCCGCCGCGGATCGCTACCGTATATAAGGACGGAGTCTGAGCGCGCGCATCATACATTTTACCTTTTCACGCCTAAACCACTGAACCGATCATCCTGAAATTTTTCATATACGTTGTCAGGTGTACAGAAACGGACACAGGGTACCTTTCATCCCGAAAAAAAAGTGATGTTCCCGAGGAAAACAACAATAACGTTATTATGATAATAGATGGCGCCACGTGTCTTTCGAATCATGATTGAATTATATAAGAAACTTTAGAGTTTAGAGTCGAATTGATTGTCAAATTCTAAATTAACGCGAGCGAAGCCGCGGGCAAAAGCTAGTAATTCATAAACTTGTGTTATTCTAGTTCAACAACAATTAATAATACGTCACGTCAGTGTTACAAATAAATCGTCAAATAAAGTAAATGATTACGCATCTTTATTTATTATAGCAATCAAAAATGTATTAAATAAAACAATAGTAATATCTGTTTTAATATTTAAAATGATATAAACTTAAGTAATAAGAAAGTCCCGCGTAGAAGCGGATATATTGCAGTTGAAAAGTTTACTTTTTGCACGAAGTATCAATTAGTATCATCAAGACGTCAACCACATTAAAAAAAACAGTGATTAGCCTTAGTCATTTTCTTGGTAACGCCCTATTAACTAAATGTTGTAAAATATGAGAAGATAGCTGTGTTCTTCTATTAATTATCACAGTTTGGCATTCAAAACGCTCTGTAAAATCATAATTTTGTAGATAACCGTATATACTTTGCAGCCGTCGATATATTCGACAGTATTACCATGTATTGTTATTTGATTTGCAGCTTAAGGATAATAACAATGTTTTCCTTTAAAGTGAATAATACAGCGATATCACTAGTGTGTCCATGAAAACGGAATGTCCAAGGACAATTTAACTGAAATAGCACTGTCTTGGCCATCTACAGTCAACAAAAGAGATAAGTATGCAGGATCTTCGGATATAGTTGAAGTTTAGTAAGAAACCGATGGATGTTGTCAACTGAAATTTAATTTGATAAATGAGCTATTTGTTTTCTATTAATAAAATTAAATTTAATTCAAGGACATCCATCGGTTCCTTACTAAACTTCATTTTTATCCGACGATCTTGCGTACTTATTTCTTGTGTTGACTGTAGTTCTGTGAAGTGCCAGATGTTCGCTGGACTACAATATTAGCCAGTCTGCAAAACCCGAAACAGTGCTTCCTTCCCTTAAACGATGGGACACTTAATATCATGTCCTGCGTGTCCTGTCAGCTGCATGTTACAGGAACTGAGGGACACTAGTGATTGCGCCAAACACGTAGCAGAATTCTGGGCCGAGTCCATTTGGGATGCCCACGCTAAGAAGATGAAGCAAAGTGGTAGTGTGACTGGAACTGCTAGCACTCACCGTAATTCTTGCATCCATACTATCCATCTATACAAAAGTGTCTCTATTTGTTTGTTATGTTTTTACGGCTAAACAGCTAAGAAGATTTTGACGAAAATTACTTAGTATCGAAATAAATATCGGATTCTGGGCCAAGTACATTTAGGTTGCTATCGACACGCTAAGAAGAAGAAGAATATCTTGCGCTCTGAGAAATGACATTAGTACCTCAAACAAAAAAAAATGAGGTGAAATGAGGTCAATCAATCAACTCAGCCTATTGCAGTCCACTGCTGGACATAGGCCTTTCCCAGACTGCGCCACAACACCCTGTACTCCGCCTTCTGCATCCAGCCCATCCCAGCCACCTTCTTTAGGTCGTCCGTCCATCTAGATGGGGGGCGTCCCACACTACGCTGCGGTCTCCACTCCAGGACTCGTCTGCTCCACCGGTCATCGGTCCTTCGACAAATATGGCGAGCCCACTGCCACTTTAGTTTGCTTACTCTGCAAGCTACGGCGGCAACTCCGGTTGTTTTCCGGATAATTTCGTTCCTGATCTTATCCTTCAAAGTGACTCCGAGCAAAGCTCGCTCCGCTCCGTAGCGCGCCGAAATGAGGTGTTGAAGTTTAAATGGATATCACAATTATCACGCGAACGGAGTCGCGTGAACAGGAAATAATATAGTTACATTAACTGTCTTTAAAATACATTAATTGATGGTCACTGTAGTTCAGTAGTAACTCACTGCTGTAGTTATTACATTATACGTACTAATTAGTATTGACTGTTAATTAAAATACTGAAAAATGTTTCGTTTAATATTATGTTCAGTTTTTATAATATTGAGAGCTGAAGCAAATGTTCCTGAAAGTGGTAAGACCTTTTTTTACTGAACTTATTCTAAATAAATGACTTTTAATAAATGATGAAATAAAATGAAATCGACCGCTAGTGGTCTCTTAGCCGGGAGACATAAAAAAGTGCAAAATGATGTCTGCGACGCCCTTTAGTGAATGTCGCGTGATCAACTTTGAACGTGAATCTCGGAAACGTGACACTAAAGGATTTGGTCTATGTTTGCATTGATGTCAGCTAACGATTTAGAGTAGGTACCATGCGCGGACGCCATTAAAAAAAAAAAAAAAACAAAACAAAATTGCGCGACAGTCGGTATGCCACGGACCTTCAAACCCCTTTCAAGTGTCTACTGTTACCTCTGATAGACGGACGGACGAAGGGAAGGACGGGCCGACGGATGGCCAGCGGAGCCATAGTACCTAATAGGGTCCCGTCGTTGGCAAAGTTTGAGTACGGAACCCTAAAACTGGCGTTATTATCTCATCAGTGACAAAGGCGTCAATAGCAACAATAGTAACGTCAAAAGTAAACTAGCGCGTCTGTTCTAGCTGAAACTTTCAAACCAGTTATTGCATTTTGAACTTTATTTGGATTTATGTAACATTCATAATACAAAAATAACAATTTAAACGCGGTTCCAAACTTAGCTTTTGAATTAGGAACTTATGTACTTAACGTGTGTCGGAATAAAGTTCAAAATACAATAGCGGGCTCGAAATTTTGGGCTAATGTTGGAATTTGTTTTGCAATGAGATGGTTCGTGTTGTGTTCAATGGGTATTCTCCTGCACATACCTATCCTAATTTATTTGGGTTTCGCACAGCACGTCTGTTTCACGATTATTCCCGATGTCCACCACTTGTTTGGCCACCACTGGGGGACAGCGAAACAACTTTTAACCATTATTCTCGTTGTCCACCACTGGGGGACACTTCGTGGTTTGAATAGGTCTAATCTGTTCCAAAACCGAATCAGGGTAACCTCGACTTCACGTAGTCTTATGGCTGCAACCCCTAGAGTGTATATAAAAATCTGAGGCGCGAAGGGAGAGTAACCCCCGCCCACTGTAACAAAGCATAGGCACCCGTGCGAGCCGCAAGCCGAAGCTGCGGAGGTGAGCATGGGTGCCTATCCTTTGTTACGTAAGGGCGGAGGGGTTGCACTTCCCGCAGCGCCGGAGATGATCACTTGATCAGAAGCAACTTTAAAGTGTATTGAGGTTAGGTTACAACCATTTGTCTCCCAGTGGTGGACAACGAGAATAATTGAGGACCTTGCAGCAAAAGGGAGGCAAGTCCAAGTTTAAGAAATGTGCCTCATACATGCATCAAACGATAGTTTCTAATACAAAAAAAAAAGAAACTTTTTCCTTTTTTCTGGTGAAAAAAACAGAAACGGCAAAAATTTGGATCTGCCTCCCTTTTGCTGCAAGGTCCTCAATTTTTAAAAGTTGTTGTGTTGTCCCCCAGTGGTGGCCAAACAAGTGGCGTACATCGGGAATAATCGTCTATTTCGTGTTGAATTCGCTTAGGTATCATCTCAGTATATTTTATGTTCAACATCCAAATAAGTACCTACAGTCTATCCGCTCAGATAGTGACGCACACACCTCGCGGTAGTTTTCCAAGAGCGGCACTATTTGAGCGGATGAACTTTACTTGTCATACTTTTAGTCATTGTTACATAATAAATTGTTAAATCAACAATTATTGCAATGCTCAGTAAAACCATGCATTTGGTAATTATATGTATAATATACAGCGACCTATTACATTGTTTTGATTTCCTGTTACTTATATGTATTTATAGAATAGCGTTTTAAATTCTGTCTGCAATTATGCAATCACAAAGTGAATAAATAATTTACATTGCCTATACAGGGTGAATTTTTCAAGTGGGTGTGGATGGCCAACTCCGAAACTATGAGGAATAGCGAAAATTACTTAAAGGCGTCAAGGGCTCGATTTTGATGAAAACTAAAACTACATCATTGGATATTTGAAAAATCAATATTTCTAGCCAGGAATCGAACCCGTTGATTTTGAAAAAAAAACACTATGTTATTACACCATTCGGTAGTGGCGCTAATAAGGATCAAATTCTGGTAACTAATGACATACGGCAAACTTAAGGAAAATGTTGGATTTTAATAAACTGCTAACATTACCTGTAGGTACCTTGTTCGAAATGCTGCTCAATATTTTTTTTACTAACACACACTCGTAGCGCAGTGACCTTCACAAAATTGTGTTCTAAATTAATATTTTGAATGCAATACAATCCTTGAGACGTCGAATCCAGACATGTATTGAAAACAATGGTCATCATTTTGACCAATTAATCCGTTAAGGTTTAATAGGTAGGTAACATAAGAAAAAAAAAAAAAGAAAATTTTGTTACAAATTAGCTCTTTTGCTTAGTTTCCCGTATGTCATTACTTCCCAGAATTCGATCCTTATCAGCGACACTCTCGAATGGTGTAATAATTTAGTGTTTTTTTTTTCAAAATCAACGGGTTCGATTCCTGGCTAGAAATGTAGATTTTTCAAAAGTCCAATGATGCAGTTTTAGTTTTCATTAAAATCGAGCCCGTGACTCCTTTGAGTGCTTTTGGCTATTCCTCATAGCAGGCGCGGTCGCAGCCCAAGATTTTGGGGGGGTCATCATGGGTGCTGTTACGATACGAGGAATATTTTAAGAGAAGTACATCTCCTCGCTGGTATAGTGGTCACAAGTGTTACTGCTGTTAAAAAAATACTGTTTAGAAAAAGGCTTAAAAAACTGTTCTGCATAGCTATTAACACTCGATACGCTTCCGTATCGTATCGAACATTAATCATTGTTATCGTAGGAGTCTTCTAAATGCTGTTCACAAGTCCAAAACCCGAAAATGTTGTCAGTTTAAATCAAATAGACGCCCGCTATTCTTCCAACAGCTATTTGCTGTTGAGGGCGAGTCAAATCAGGTTATCGAAATGTCAGATTTTTGATACGATAGCCTGTCGTGTGAATCAGGGCTCTGGTCAAATTTAAAGATGTGGTACAGACGATCAAACTGAGCAATTTTCTCTATGGGACCAACATCGAAATCGTGAAAAAATGTTAATCTTCAATACCTACCCGACCCAAATGTATAAGACGGCTGACTTATTTCCTAGCCTGGCCCTCTTCATTACCCTAACTTAGCTGCGCAGCGTTCCAGAAGCTGCGCAATATCTTCTCGTCTCACACACCGCACTGTCCAAAGACTGTTCTTGTCTAAGACCGGTGCATGTCACCAGTACTACCCATGGCACTGAAACGTTCGCTCACATGGACCTCATTAGAAGGCTTTTCAAGTGAAAGACGGAAAATTCAAGGCCAAACTTAATGAACCATTATTGCCTTTAAAAATAACAATTTTGTAATTTCAGAAAATCCTGAAATTCGTCTGTCTAATTGGAATAGTGGAAACGAGAGTTATACAGTTTGGAAAGACAAAGCACTGAAGATAATTCTAGAAAATATTTATCCACGATACGTATGGTGAGTTTGTTAAAAAAGGCATAGTTCTAGTCTTAGATAAATAAACTTAAAAGGTGAAGATGCGTTACTTGATCACATTTGTTGCTCCTACTGAACCAAGTTCAATTTCCACAGCGACACTCAGTTACACGCGGACCATCGTCTATACAGCGCATGTCGATAAAGCTCAATTATTTCAATTTCAGCACATTTTGAATTTTATGCATTGAAGTTAGGAAAAAAGTTAACTCTTAGCACGTTTGCTAGAGTAGTTTATTACTTTACTTTATTGCATAAAATGCAAAATATGCCAATTCGTGCGAGACGCCTTAAAAAAAAATATTATTTAAAAGTGACGATTCGCACTTTTCGGGCGAGTAAATTCGTGCGAATCGACTAATAGGCCAATCATTTAATTGAATGGAGTGCACTAATGCTCTAACACGCAGTCAGCAAGCACGAACAAGCCTTCTGCTTGATCTGTTTAAAAAAAATGCATCGGATAAGTTACATGCCGATACTATATTACTGTTTATAACACTGTGTGACCTAAACCCGCACTTAAATCATGCTTTTCTGTGACTTAAGGGTAGTCCATTTTTACACAGGAAAGCGTGACTTAAGTGCGGGTTTAGGTCACACGAGATATAAAATAGCATACGATACGTGCATTGTTTAGCACGTCTCTGCGCTCGGGAGCTAATTTCACGCCATACGTAAATGGTTACCTAATTATCGTAATGTACTATTTCAGCTGTACCAAGGAATGTACATCAACATATAACTTACGAAGCATCTGCCTGAAGCCTGAATTTGTACCAGAAACCGAATTTTCAAACAATATTATCAATATTTTAAATGTGAGTATTTTAGTTGTGTCTATAATATAACATCAGCATCCAGCCCTAAATCCAATTTCATTATGTTTGGCGCAACACGTCTTCTTCTATTCTTCTCTATTAGTCTTCATCTCAGTAGTCACCCCCTTTCTATAAAACTTTTTATAAAACATTTAACAAAAGCAACCCTTCAATATTTCGTTGTTTTATCTTACCCCCGCTCTCCACTGCATTTTGCAGCCGTGTCTAGTACAGACACGGCAGTTTGTTTACAAACCTAACATGAAATCGCGGAAAAAAAATCAGCTTATTCCCTACATTTATGTTCGCATAACTCGTCAGAATGTAGGAAACAGCTGATTCTTTTTTCGCAATTTCAGGTTTCGTCCCATTGTAATAATTGTTCATAATGATAAGTACAATGACCCCTTAAAAGCTTATCCATTAATTACGGGACACCCTGTATAGATACAACGTTACGACATCAGTCGGGCGGGCAGTAGCCCACCAGACACAACACCCGTCTGGCCGGAGGATCCTTCCTTTTCTATGGAGGATGAGTGAACGTTAAACCCTGTTCGTCATACCTCTGTACACACTTCGTCCTTTTACATGGTACCTATACAAAACTGGCGAAATGCGGAAATACCTACCTCTAATACACCAGTACGTTGCTATTCAGGAGTGTTATAATGTAATTAATTATATCTGGTTTCAGATCACAAACGTTTCGGCTAAAATGAGTACTAGATGGGTGTGCATAGCCTTAAAGGAGTGCCTTGGTCGGGATATGTCATGCACAACTCATAAGGGTCGTAGATATACTGTAAAATATTTACATTTTCATCTTCACGTCAAAGGAGCAAGTAAGTGCTTTTTACCTCATTAGCACTTTGCTAGCGAATTCATTCGCTCTATTCTTCATTAAGTTAATAAGTATAAAGTCAACGAAGTTATGACGATAAGGGGCTACTAGCAAACACGAGGAGACTCTTTAGGGGTAAAGAGTTCCACTATCCACCTCCTGGCTTCATCATCCGACCCTTGACACCAAGTGCAATATATTGGACTCGTCGAAACTATATATGAACCCAAATTCGAGGAGTTTGCCTGCAGCCTGGTGACGACGACCGCCAGCTTTCTGCTTGTGTGTGGGTGTGCTCCTGTAGCCACCTGCGTAGTTGGTAGGGGATGGGCACGATAGGTTCCGGTCCACAAACTGACATACTGGATGTTCTTCTGGCCAGTTCGTCAGCTGCGTCGTTTCTTATTAGTGATTCACTGTGCCCTTTTATCGATTGTAGTGTCACTATGTTGCGGTTCTGTACAGTTACCCGTTCAAGCGCATTGTGACATTCTAGTATTAGATTCGATGTGATGCTTTTTTTATCTAGGGATTGGAGGACCGAAGCGCTGTCAGAGAATACGAATATGGGTGTCCGTAACTCTCCGGGCTGCTATGGCATTAGCCGCTTGTATTATGCCTACACACTCCGCTTGGTAGACCGTGTTGAGCATTCCCTGCGGTTTGAATATTTTTATGTTGAGGTCGTGTGAGAAGACTCCGACTCCAGTTCCGCAGTCGGACTTTAAGCCATCAGTGTAAACTCTAAGTTCCTTCGAGCCTGAGTAATCGCACTGCACTATGTTGTAGACTTGTAGTGCTTTTGGAAGCAGTACTTTTTGGGGCGCACAATACATTTTACAAATAGGTAATCACAATTTCATAAACACACGAGCAAGGGAGCGGCGGGTGCTTCAAATTCAGCGAAACCGGAATATGTGCGCTTGCGATGCTAAGCAATGACGCGTCGGATGTCATAGGATCACGGCAGCACCCACAGCTGCAAAAAAGGGTGGGGGTCCCACACAATTTTTTTCAGGTTTCGGCAACAAAGAAGTTTCTGATGACACGCATTATTACTCTTATGTCTCAAGCATAAGGTATAAGAAGCATTAGTTCGCATCAGGAAGGCGGACATCCATGAGGATTTTCCACCCCGGAAACAAAAGAAAAAGGGTTATTGAAGTAGCGAGCTGGCAACATGTTTTGTTTATACAGATGCAGATTACTGCAGATGTCTTTGACCTATCCGTGCTGGCCCGTTACCAGATACATCATGTAGAAAATGTTAAAAATGAAAAATAATGTCCAGTGACTAAACTATTGGATATATTTGATTGAATTTTCGTATGCAGACCGGGAACGTTTTTAGGCATACGAAGTTTAATTTATTGTTGTATTGTCATCCCCACATTGTATATCTTCACGCCAAATCCCTTGCGAGTAGGCAGAGAGAACCGAGCGCCACATGACACAGTCCTTCCCCTTATACCTACACCTCTTTCGCTGCTATAACATTCATAGCCCTTTTCCTACACGCTGTTCTTATGAATCAGAAACAGACTGTATATCGACTATAGAGTCGACTTCTTTTAGCACATCACTAAAAGTTTAGTAGTTAGGTATATGCGGTTACTGGATATTATCGACCTGGCAAAGTTTTCGCATTATGTTTAACATAAAGGATTATCGGATTTATTTACGACAACAGGGTTTAGATAAGCAACTAATGTAGATTATGTTCATTTTTTTTTCAAATTGGGCGTGATTTCAGTGAAATATCGAACTTTTAAATTTTGTAAAATTACCGGGCCTTAGAGCGCTGGTACGCAACGTTGCAAAGGTATAAACTGGGTCGATACAATCTGGTAACGCATATATTGAAAGTTTGCCGAGAAGCTTCCCGCAGTGAACGTGTCAAAATCATGTTTAGTATATAAACAATGTTTGTTTTTTTTTCACCAGGAGCAGTAACTTTAAATGCAAACAACCAAAAATTGACTTATGTAACGACAAACCTGTCAGTTAACTACGATGGAGAGGCCAACTACACTTATGAAGACGGCGAGGATTTCCGTTTTTCGTGCGAAAAAGCAAAACCTATTCATAATGAGGACACTCTGCGTTTGGAATATTACAACGCAGAAGGTAGGCACTTCACATGTCATGAAGAATAATTGTATAAAGCAACACCATCTATCCACTCGATTTGAAGTAATCAAGATTGAGATGTAGGTAGTACCTGCAGCCGTCAAGGAGGTGATTCTACTTGTCATAAAAAACCATTGTCCGTATGAAATCCATACCGACGCGGATTATTTTGCGCACTTTGAAAAATTCGTGCCATGCAACAGAAAATACGTGCTATTACATGAAACCGATCTACTTGGAATGAAGTCGATCCACCATCAATCGTTGCCCTATTTGCAAATTGATCGATATAAAGTAAAAACATTAACTTTGGTTGTTAATCGATAAACTAGTACATTGATTGTCGATCGATGTTTCACAAGACGTAATTATTTATAATTATTTCAATCGCCTTTGTGTAATAATATATACATATATATAACTAGCTGCTGCCCGCGACGTCGTCTGCGTGAAGATAGTACCAAAAATATCTAAGATTAGTGTCGCTATAGCATTATAAGTAAACAACTTTTAAAATAGCATTAAAATATAAGTTTTTTTTGCAAGCGAAGCAAGTGAAGAGAGTTATATGGGAATCCTGCCGAGTTCAGTCATAAGATGTGACTGAAGGAAATAGAGAACATAATTCAGGAATACATTCCAGTACACAAAAGAGTAAAAATACGTACAAAGGTATCATACCTTACAACATTTCCCTATAAACTACGTTGGTAGTTAGGCTGCCAGGTGCCAAAATGTAAAGAGAGTCAGGACTGGTGACGCGGGAGCAAGCGACGTACAGTTGCCCGTGTGAGAAGCAACTCGTCCTCAGGTCGACACCCGCTGCCCTCAGTGTCTGCCCCTGCGACTTATTGATAGTTATCGCGAAGCAAACACTCACGGGGAACTGTACGCGCTTGAATTGGAACGGGAAGTTATGAGGTATGAGGGGAATGCGTGGTATAAATACTGCCTCGCCGACGCCACAACCCGTAAGAATTTTCGCCTTAATGGTGTCTGTGGAGCGAGATGACTTCAAGGCGGGTTCCGTTACACAACTTCGGAGGAGATAGCTTAGGTTTCGAAGAAGCATAATCGGGACACCGACCTTCAGCTTGATGGTATGCGCTGGAAGTCCACTTGCTGACAGGGAGTTCAGAAATTCCACGGGATAATGTGTGGCGTCATCTTGCTCGACAACAGTATTTATCGAGGTGTAGACCACTTCATTCCCCTCAATTTCCGAGAGATTGCATTCGTTACTTGCTGCAGCCTGATCATTTTTGGGCGTCAAAATGGCCCGCTCGCACACCCAAGAATTCTGCTGGTGCGGTATACGACTAATGTCCCCGTACACACAGCGAATGAGTTCTTCTAAGCTGGATACCACTCTACCGAGAGAGTCTGGAAGCACCACCTCTTTTGGTAGAGTGCCTTCGCCAAGACTTAGGAGGACATCGGAGAATTCTTGAGCACGTGCATTGCCGCCGAGCCGAGCTCTCATATTAATGGTCAAGCGCGGCGTACGAACTCGTGACCACAACAAAGCATTCACCTCGTCAGCCCTCGATCCCCGTGACACCACGGGAAGCGTTTGCCGGAAATCGCCACTGAACAGAACTGTGACACCACCGTGTCTCTTATCGCTGTTACGTGACACACCACAAACAGGCGTTTCGGCGCTCTCTAAATCGACGGGAATTTTAAACATGGCATGTGCTGTCTTGCCACCCGGAAGCAGTGTGGCAGCGATTCCCGACGACGCTACAGCAATAGCAATTTTGCCTCGCCTACTGACCTCTGCAAGTATGTCAGTGGTAACAAATGTTTTTCCTGTTCCACCAGGAGCATCCAAGAAAAACTTTTTACCCTGGTTATGCCAAACGCTTTCAAGGACGGTGTCATAAATTTGTTTTTACACTGAAGAGAACAAAGCGACATGGTCATTTCGTATGGTGGTCATTTCGCCCGGATCGTAATTTGTCTCAGCGTTATACTCCCGATTTCCACGATCTTGATGCGGTGATGATTGGGGAGCTGGTAACCCATATTCGATCAGTGGATTGCCGCCGATAGAAATGACCACATCTTGAAGTGAATTGAGACAGGTGTTCAGCACGCATTCATCAGTTACTTCGACTTCGTCTCCAGTAGGAACATAACTTTTTTGTAATACTTAACACCGCGTTTTTTTTTAATTGTCTTCCTCAACTCTACTCAAGATTTTGAGGGTTTTGTTGGAACTCGAATTTATCAAAACGAACTATACGATACAACTTTTATGAAGAAAATGAACATTGCCATCTATGAATTTTAAGAATAACTAACTACTAACCTCGCCAACATGATCAAATTTAAATTAATTTCCAAAAAGTGTCAACATGTAACTTGATTTTAATGAAATCTCATAGATGGCGGGCGCTGCTTCAAAATTTTCTTTATACTACTAACATTCATTAAACTATGTTTCTCGGCCCAAATTACTTAAATGGCGTAGTTTTCATAGTGTAAAGCTAGATAATAGCATGGCTTACTGAAAAACAACATTTAAATATGCGTCGTTAGATTACACGCTGTCACAGAATGCGTATGAAAAATAAAGATTCACAGCTCTTCCCTCGTAGGTGATAGCGTGATAATATGTAGCCTATATGTTGACCCGACCTCTTAGTAATATTCATGCAAAATTTGAAGTAAATCCATGCAGTAGTTTTTGAGTTTATCCCGGACATACATACAGACAAACAGACAAACAGACAAAAATTCTAAAAACTATATTTTTGGCTTCGGTATCGATTGTAGATCACGCCCCAAGTATTCTTTTAAAAAAATATTCAATGTACAGTTTTGACTTTCCTACGATTTTATTATATGTATAGATGACCAAGGTAATGTACCCAAGGCCTGGCTTTTACCTTGGCCAAAGGCTAAGCATTGCCATACAACGTGGTAATACCGCCAGTCTCTTGGGTACATTATCAGTCGACAGCGATGCGGATGAATTTTTCGACGCTATATTTTAGTTTGTGTATAGTTTTAGTTAAGTTAGATTTTAATTTTGTTATTTTTGTTAATTAAAATCAATTAAATATATTTTTATATACATAACATAATCAGCCTATAACGTTCCCACTGCTGGGACACAGGCCTCCTCTCTGTGAGAGGGAGTGGGCCGTAATCCACCACGCGGGCCCAGTGCGGGTTGGTGGATGTCACATGTCTTCGAATTTTTAGTTCTAGGACATGCCGGTTTCCTCACGATGTTTTCCTTCACCGTTTTGAGAGCAGTGGTGATGAAATAATTTACACAAAGTAAAGCGTCTGTCGAGGTTCGAACCTACGACCTACAACTTGTAAGTCGCGGCTGATACCACTGGGCCACCACTGCTCCACTATTTTTATATAATCATATATTATTACACAAAAGCGATTGAAATTAATAGAGACATCGATGAGACGGGGATCGTTAGGTGTTATAACACTCGAAAACACACAGAGCAGGAATCGCCGCGCCGGCAGCGACTACAGACACCATCACTAACACTATTTATGTCCACACAACTAGTGCTGAGCACAAATTTTACCGTCACTGGCCTTGATAGAGTTGTCACGGGTACAGTTTCTATGAGTATAAACGGGTCACCGTTTACTCATAGAAACTGCGCCCGTGTGCGTCAGCCCACTGACATGCTTGGTTTGTACAAGAAGTGTTGACAATACCGTCTCTAGCAACGGCCGCAACGCGTCTCCACGCTCCGTGCTAAAGAAGCCTATAATACAGCCTCTGACTCCACAAACGCAGTAGTTTTAACATCGTTATCGATCGCGCTGACAAACTAATAAATAATTAACCTTTCAGGGATTCTTCTATTTCAAACTAAGCATAGAGATCAACAACAGCACATATTCCGTTCTGTCTTGAAATCGAACAATGATAAGTATTACTTGGACTGTATACGCGTTGCCAGAGATCCCGAAAGAGAATATCGTTATAGAACTACGTTCTTTAAAAGAGATTTACATGCTGGTAAGTTGTGTGCTATACTCGTAATTTACTATACAGAGGGTGTGAAAAATATTGATACTCAATGTCATTTTAACACGCAGTTCCCGAAAGGCTGGGAAACGAGTGTGACGTGCAATTTGTGCATGTTTGTGTTTTTAAACAAGATATAAATATCGTATTACTCAGTAACTGGGTTGTGGAGGTCAGATAGGCAGTCGCTCCATGTAAAATACTGGTATTCAGCTGCATCCGGTTAGATTGAAAGTCGACCCTAACATAGTTGGGAAGAGGCTAGGCAGATGATGATGATGTGTTTTTAAACGATATTCCCTGCATGGTGAATGGACGTTAGTAAAATAAATGTTTCTTTTACAGATACGTCGCAACATGCAGTGATATTGTCCGTCAACGACCAAACTTTGACAACATATAGAAACAACGATAAATCAATTGACAATTATATATTCAGGTATATTGATGGAGAGATATTGACTGTTACTTGTCAAAAAATGGACGTCAATATGAGAGGCCCGCTTTATTTCTATGGTGCAGGAATGAGCCAGAGTAAGTAGATATCAATTATAAGCCTACTCAAACAAAGTTAGGTAATAGCAGGGCATAAGCAGATGATGATGAATTTTAATAGATTTGCCTTATCCGAGGTTTACTTCAGTTAGCTGTATTTTTATAAGCTCTAGAACCCTCAAGAAACGCCGATTTAAACCGCTGTCAACAGAGGCCTAGTGTACAAATTTGACAACTATTAATGAAAAAAGAAAAATAGGGACACAGTGTATGTCCTTCTTATTCAGTTTATGAAATATCTTTCAAATTGTTTTAATATTGGTGGAGGAAATGGGCGAGAGCCAAACCTCGAATTATGATTTTTTACTTAGGTGTTTTCAAAAGTCTCGTCGACTGCATTTGCCACGTAAGGTTTTGACAAAAGGGTTATTGTAAAAAACTTACAAGAATCGGTTACTTTCTTCAGACACCTGCCTACCGCTGACGATTAACGACAAGCGAGTAGAGCAAGCGACTAAAATCGAGTTGGCGAGCAACGAGCAGCGAGTGTGCGTTGGTGACGAGCAATTACTCGTTGGCATGCGTTTGTACCAATCGTTTGTCTCTTAGCGAGTATACTGCCCACCAAGTTAGCGTCGCTGAGCGAGTACCTACTCTTGACGCTGCCATAAACGAGGCAGTGGCGCCGATTTCCTTGTTCACAAACTACACTAAATTTAAGTTCAGTGCATCTTTTTATTTCATTAAGAAAAGGACAGAAGATACATTTTAGTTTAGTTCTGTTAAATTAATCGGCGCCTGACACAACTCCATAGAAGTTTAGACGTTATTAAAAACTTGCCTTCTAAAATTACGTCAATTTACGTCAGGCCAGGGGTCAGGGGTGTCACCCTCGACCGGGTGACACCCGGGGCGAGCCGCCCCTGCCACCCCCCCCTAGCTACGACACTAGGTCAATAGACACTAGTACACATATAGACAATAGACACTAGGACAATAGGTTCATCAGAAGCCTATAGGCGTGCATACATCAATGATATTGTATTTTCAGCACTCAGGAGTTGGAATCCGTCGGAGGCAGCTATTTCATTAAACATATCTACATCAGACATTAAAAATAAATCTCTAAGTTGTGGAATCAACAACACGAATTTAGAAAAGCCCAACGCGAATCTATTTTTCTTGTCTGATGTACCTGACGAAGGTACGTAAATACAATTTTTTTTTGTCTCATTCAATAATATTATAATTTACTTTTCACTTCTCATGCTCTAAAAGTTCGTCTTTATGTTGTGCTTAGGCGACATAAAATCGCTTTTTATGTTCTAGTGCATAAAGTAATTTTTTTTTCTGAGACTAAGGTAATCAGGCCCAACAGCCACACGCACAATAAAACTTCGCAGATTAAAGTCGTGATTTATTTCATTTTCTTTAATTTATACCACTTCCGTGTTTTCTATCGTTAATTTAATAAAATCAGGTAAAATAGTTGTCATTTATTATTTAAAAACGCAAAGAAACGTTTTATGACGTGGCAGTATGAAGTACCCAAGTCGAATGACAAATGTTGAAATTAAAAAAAAAAAAAACTTTTAAAAAGTTTCGTGGCGGCATTATCTGTGGTGGCGGGAATTAGCTATGCTTTGCAACATTTTTGATTAATTATGTACTGTATACTTTATGCCCGTTTCATTTTCTCGCAATCGAAGTGAAAAGCAGAGTGTATAACTCAGGCATAAACGAGCCATTTTACCCCTCGACTCAACTATCCACCCTCGCCTGCGGCTCGCGTGGATATAAACGTCTCGGGGTAAAATAGCTTATTTTATGCCTTAGTTGTACAATCTACTATTATTTATTTTCACACATTTTTTTTTACTACATTCATTCTAATAATAGTCGTTTATGTACACACAAACTAAAATATATATATTATATACAAATGTATAATAAAAATAAAAAAAGACACAGTAGCTCATTGGGCATCATAAAATTCGTCCGTGAACGCGCCTGAATAGAATTATGCGCGTAATACGAACGCGCCCGGAAGAAGCGGGACGCGCGGGGAGCGACGCGGCTGCCGCCGGCGCAAGAGCGCGCCCGCCCGGCATTCGGCCAGAAACAGCGTTAGCGCACGTACGTCGATCTTTAATGTCGCGATCGCGAGTGCCCGCCATCATGTAACTGAAAGTGCCGTTTCATTTTAGTATTACAATAAATGTATGTAATCAAAGTTGAGAGACTCATTTCAACCCTCAACAGTCCGCATCCCTGTCAGTGGGATAAGTGCCCAAAAGGCTGGCAGCATTACCACGTTGGATGGCAATGCTTATTCTTTGGGCTAAAAATAGGCCAGCCCTCTGGTCACGCGAATTTTCAATTTACCAAGACCAGTTGTATTATTTTGAAGGGCTTGTAACTAAATGAGAACAGCAGCGCGGGTCCATCAAAGGCTTACCGCGGTCGTTTTGTGGATGGGTAAATATCCATTACATAGCGAGATCCCCTACGCGCTTCAGAAAGAACGTCAAACCGTTGGTCCCGGCTGTCATTCGTAGATCCTTGATAGTCGTTACCGTTAATCAGAAGCCCAAAAGTCTGACAACCAGTTTTACGAAAGAGTATCTTGTTACCCAGTAACCCGTGGTAGTGGACGTCAGATGGGCAGTCGTTCCATGTAAAATACTGGTATTCAGCTGCATCAGGGTAGACTAGAAGCCGACCCCAACATAAGAAATTTTGCCTCTTACAAAAAAAATCCTTGTTCATCCAACATTTTATTCCGTTTCCGTTTTTTTATATATTTATTATAAGTTCGTTTCGCCCCACTTCTTGAAATCTTTCGTTACTCGTTTTTTGAACACCACATAACTGACTATTAAAACAATATTGTATGACTACCTTCTGCCCGCGATTTCGTAAGCTTCGTAAGCGATCCCGTTGCTTATGCCAGCGACAGCGGGGTCGTCAAAATCGAAGATCTGAAACGTCTGATGTCGAATTTTAAGAGCCCGGGGACTGGAAAACAACGGGATGCGCGAGACGATTCGAGACGTTCCAGATCTTTCATTTTTGTAAGTCAACAGGAAATGCCCATTAGACTAAACAACTTTTGCTAAGACGTCATTCCTATATACTCGTAGTGTCGCTGGGCTTTGGAGTTCCAGAACAGGTGTTCCAGATCTTCAAATTTATTCTCACAGCAGAAAATGCTCTTCACGTGGAATAATTTTTGCTATGGCGGCATTTTTGTATCTCTTATAGTTTAGCTGGTCTGTTGCGGTTCTGCATCAGGTGTTCAAGTTTCTAAGATAAATTATAGCCTATATGTTGCCTAGACATAATACATATGCAACAAAAAAAATCATTCAAATCCGTCCAGTAGTTCCGAAGATTAGCGGGTACAAACAAACAGACACACAGACAGAATTTTTTTTTGGATTCGTGCCCTATTGCTGTTTCTAAATCCCCGCAATTATTATTTTTTTTTAATATATTCGATGTACAGACACAGTTTTATACTGTTTTATTATCTCCTTTGCAAAAAAAACGGGCACCTAAGGAAATTTACGTTCTTAGGTCGATTTGAGTTAATTAAATGAAAGAACAATGTCAGATGTCCATAGTAACTTTGGCTCAATATTAATTTGTCATGGACAGTAAAAATTCTTACGTTTTTTTGTGTAGTTTAATGTGAAAAGCTTTTCTGTAATATCCACTTTTGCACTGAACTTCTATAGAAGAAGTTATTCAGACATTTTAAATTGGAGGTTATTGTTGCTCTATCACGCGTCTGATAGCATCTTCTCTTTCTGAACTGTTATTTAAGGCGTGAGACTTTACACGATGCAATGAATGACCGCAACCAATACAAAGATTTCGATGCACAATTGATTCAGTTGGCGCATTGCTACTTGTTGGATTACTTGTTTGTTTAATAAATAACCAACAGTAATGACAAACAACACTGACATTTGGAATTTAAAACCAACAAAATACGGTTGTGTTGCAAATTAACATTTAGCTTAGTTAAAACAGTTGACATTCTATTAATAAAAATCGTACTTTACCTCAGAAAGTAAAGTCCATTGCCGTAACAATGAATGGACATCGTCAGATTCAAGTAAATGCCGTTCCATCCGGAACACATTTATACCACAATTAATACAACGTAGTTGATGGTACACTGTCACAAAATGTGTGGTATGAATATATAACACAATAAGTCTATAAAGCAAACGCAGATGAATTCGAGAAGGAACCAAACGTACACAATCACATAGAAAAACACCGACAACAACAACATGTTTGAACTGGCGCGCGCGATTTTGACAGAACTGCAAGTTTTTTTTTTTTTATGGCGAACTGCTGGTTGCCATTACAAGGCGATTAAGTTATCGAATACAGATCAAGAAAATCGATTTCTTGAATTTCGTTCTAATATTCTTTAAAAAATAATAAATGTATTTTAATAAACACGACGAACGTATTATTTAGATAAAAAATAATAATAATAAAAGACAATTGTGAGGTGGTAAATAAAAACTAAAGAGTAAATCGCTTTAATTATTTATAATAATCGATTACAGTGGCAGAATAGGTAACTACCTGACACTTTTATTTAAAAAAAAGTAAAACCTGGAATTCAAGAACATGATTAGTAAAATGATTACTTATTAAAATGATTTTCTTTTCGAACAGTTCTCGAAAAGAAATAAATATTTTTTTAGAAGTTGGAATTTTATATTTAAATTGTTGTAGGTAAAAACTTCGTGTCCGTGTGAATTTAGTTTTAAAAGTTGTGTGAGCCGAAATCTGACATTGTTCTTTAATTGTTTGACGTAGTCTGTATACTTATAATCGTATAAATTAATACGCGTGAAGTGAATTCTGGCAGTTAAAAAAAAAAAAATTATGGTGTCTTTAAAATCGATGTAACGACCAAACAATAAGAAGTGGTCGGCAATAAAGACAAGAAGATTTTTTTACTTTTTTTATTTAAATGAAGTTACCAATGTAAAAACCTAATAACGAGTGTGACCTCCTCTTGCCAAAATCACAGCTTGAATCCTTTTGGGCATGCTTTCCATGATGTTTTTAATAACGTTTTGAGGAATACGTTCCCACTCTTCTACAATTACTCTTTTTAGCTCCCTGATGTTTTCTGGAGCAGGTTGCACTGATCTAATCCGTCTTTTTAGAACATCCCAGACATGCTCAATTGGATTGAGGTCAGGACTTGGAGCTGGCCAATCTAAACGACGGATTCCAACTTCTTGCATGTACGCTTCCACGTCGCCAGAACGGTGCGGGCGAGCATTGTCGTCCATAATAATGGAATCTTCCCCAAGGGCAGTCAATGCGGGTTGTGCATAGGGAATTAGGACTTCCATTATGAACCAGTGTGCATTTATTGTTCCATTTTCTATGAAAATTAACTCCGTACGCTCCGTCGAATTAATTGTTGCCCAAAACAAAACGGAGCCTCAGGCATAAGGAGTGATTTCTTCGAAACACACTTCCGCATAGCGTTCCCGTAGTCTTCGCAACACTCGCCGGCGTCGGTCCTCTCCACACAAAGAGATTCTAGCTTCATCAGAAAACAATCCTTTATTACAGTCCTCCAGAGTCCATGAAGCACAGTTTCGAGCAAACTGAAGTTGAGCAACACGGTGCTCACGGAGTAATTTAGGGCCCCGAGCCGGGCGGTAACTGCGGATATTGGCTGCCAAAAGCCTCCTCCTGACCGTCCACAAGCTAACTTCTACTCCTCTTACTTCTTCAAGGCTCTTCTTCAGGTCCACACTTGAAGCCTTACGATTCCGCAACGCCTGACTCACCAAAAAGCGGTCATCTCTTGGTTCTGTGCATCGTTTTCTTCCCGCACCGGGTCTTCTTTTGACCGCACCGATCTCTTGATACCGTTGCCAAGTCCTCTGGACAGTTAACGACTAACATCTAGTCGCTGAGACACGTAAGTTTGCGAACAACCTTCTTCAAGTAGGGCTATAATTTTACCGGCCCTTATCGCTTTATCACTCATATCAAAAAGTGGTATTTATTGAAAAAAGAAAGATTAAATTGTTTAATTTGCAGAAAATATCCGAAAAGTTTTAAAATTTTAGTAATCAGTAAAAAAATCGTTTCAGCAATTCGCACCATTAGTAAAGCAATTTTACAATAATCCACAATAATCATTATTTTTCTTTTGTTAATTTCAAAATTTAAATTTGGAACGTAAAGAATCATGCTAGGATGCTTTAAATAACATACCATTACCTCGTTCAATTAATCAAACCACTTTCTTGTTCTTCTTCATTGAAGTAGAGAAAAAAATCTAAAGTGCCCGTTTTTTTTTGCAAAAGAGTGTATTTATAATTTTATGAACATATCATTTCAGATGTTCGCATACGCGGCCTGCCTAGAAATGACATCCTGTACCAGTATACAAATGATAAAGATCAATGGACTATTGAATATCAATACTCTGTAAACGATAGTCTTAACTTAACCTGTGTATGGAATCAAGGAATGTATGCTCCACGTGGGCTGAGTTCACCTGCAAAGCCATTTCAATGGAAATTCGTAGGTATGCCTGGCACATTACTAACTATACCGGGGAAATTATTTTTGAGATATATACTTAGATTTCATGTTTCAAATCAGCTGCAGCAGCGTCCATATGCAAAATCGTTTCAGTGGAAATGTAAATTCGAGGGTATGCCTGTCTTCTTCATCTTAGCGTGTCGATAGCAATCTAAATGTACTCGGCCCAGAATTGGGCCACTTCTTTGGCGCCATCACTAGCGTCCATCAGTTCCTGTAACGTGCAGCTGACAGGACACGCAGGGCACGATATTAAGTATTCGGTATGCCTGTTATGTTACAAAACTTCTATATACATTTGTTCCTTCCATGCTGAGGATCGTGACCCTTCTCTGGATCTTGCAGATGTCTTGCCTCGTTTTGTCACCAAATATTTCGGTCCAGAGCCAATCTTTAAGCTTCCTGGATAAAAGGTTGCAGGGACTGGAGTATCGGTTCGTCACACCGTTTTGCTAGTAGATCTCATATTATGGTCTTTCCCGGATCTCATCCATAACATTGGGTTCATTTTAGTAGAATGTCCACTTCTGGGGTGATTAACAAACGATATTACTATTCTAATTTTGTATTATTTTCAATGTTTTTTTTTATAAAATCAAAATCAAAAGTCATTTATTCAAACCAGCCTGAGAATCAGTACCTACTTACTTTTCGAACGTCAAAATTACAAAAAACAGTCTCGCAAAACGCCCGCTCTTCACCACTTCCTAGTGCTTTCGCTGGGGAGAAGAAGTGGCGCAACAAACTCCCCAGCAGCACAGCAGCAACATAACTAGTTAGGTTATATCAAATGTGGTTTTAATAATCTAACACCTGGTTGATTTCCCGATGGGGCACATCGGGAAATTAACCCGGTGACAGTAACAGCAGGATTACAGATACACGATGACACGACACATAATTTCAAAACGAGAAACCACTTCCATACACCGTTGGTTTGCTGGACAAACATTAACATGAGTAAAGTTTTTGGCTTGTCTTTTCTGAGCCGCTTTTGGGCAAAAGTCTCAATCGCTCCACTTCTGAAACTCATAACTTCCTTATTTTTTTAGATAACACGTTTAATTCTACAGCATTTTGGACGCCAAGATCGATTAAGTTTTCTGAAATACCATTTACGAAGATATTGGATGCAACCCACAACGGAACTAAAATACAATGTACTTATTTTAAAATTAATGGAAAAAAAAAATTGGCTTTAAGTAAAACAATTGAGATAATCCTCCGACTAAAATTGGAATTGGTTACTCCAGATACTCCAGGTGAGTGATGGCCATTTAATTTAACGATATTTCAAAAAGAAATTAGATAACTTCTAAGCAAGAGTGAGCCCTTTCCGACCACATAATCGTTTAGAATATAAGCACTAGCCATTACTGCGCACCAAACAGACGAAGACCAAAAACAACATCCAGAAGAAAAATATTTTACGTCCCAAATAAAATATTCTTCTTTCTTTCTTTCTGTAATATTAGTTTAAATGGCTATTTTTGGTCTTCCTCTGTTTGGTGTAGGTAACGTTGTCTGCTTTAATGGGGAGGTTAATCTTGAATAAACTGACCAGATTACAAAAATTCTTTCACTGAGTGCAAGCGACACTATGTCTATAATCTATATGATATGTATACTTTTTGTCCCGAAAAAGGCCACGGTTTCTGTGCGAATTTCCATGCGGGTGAAGCCGCGGCCGCAGCTAGTTATTAAATGAGGGCGAAACTATCTGCTGATAAAATAGTGGGCAACCGAAAGCCAAAAACAAGAATAGGAAACTGTTTTATTTAAGAGTTATGACCGGTGTCACCCACCTCCAGACAAGTTCCGATTAACATATTTGACACATAATTTAGTTTAAATTCTACCTTGGGTGCGTATCCAAGCACTGTGAAACAATATGACCATCTTTTCCTAAAATCACTTTAAAATCTGACATATTTAATGACGGTAAGCGTCAATGGATTGCGGTTTGATTGCACTGTTACGAAAATCGTCGATGATTTACATTAAAACCAAACGAGTTCGCTTTCGGACTGTGTGCGGTGTGACTGATGTTACAAGTGAACTTTATAGAATATAATTAAGGTTTATGCTTCTTCTTAGCGTGTCGATAGCAATCTAAATGTACTCGGCCCAGAATTCGGCTACTTGTTTGACGCCATCACCAGCGTCCATCAGTTCCTGTAACGTGCAGCTGACAGGACACGCAGGACACGATATTAAGTATCCCATCGTTTGTGGAACAGCACCACACATTATTAAACCTGATGTTCGTTCCAGATGACAAATCGATGACTATGATAGTTCCTATAGCTGTTGGTGTTGGAGTCGCTATTTCCGTCATAACGATAGTATGCCTAGTTTCCTGGCGCAAAAGAATGAAACGGGCCAATCTTATTGAGGTACTTACAGTTATTATAACTTTTGTTTTCAGAGGATGTACAGACGCCAGCACATCAAGCTACCCGAGACTGTCAAATTTTCCTAATCCACTTTGAACCTTATATTTTAGCGATAAAGTTGAAAATCTATTAAAGAAATTTGACAGATTGTAGTAGTTTGATGTGCTGGCGTCTCTACTATAAATACCTAATATTCACCAGTTATTTCTAGTTTCGTTGTTTCGGTAGATTAGCCTATTTCCACAGGCATAAACTCAGATTCCGGTCCGATACAGAGAGTTTTCTTTTCGAAAAACTTCGGATTTGAAATGGCCAATGTGGGATTGCCAATGTGGGATTGGTCACACCCAGGACAATGTTTGTAACCACTAGAACAACGAACAAGTCCAAGGTAATGAATGTTTATTTTTTTATTCCAGAACGCAAATGGTAATCTTTCAAATCAAAATGATAGTCCAATACCAGCGTTCCCAAGCCAATGGGTAGATAACTACGATGATCCAAATTACTCTAAAACTTATGAGGAAATTATGCAAGAGAATTACAACTATTCAACAGACAACGACAAATTATGCAGAATGCCGGATAAAAGACAAAGTAACACCAGTGAGAATCATTATACTGAAATAGACGATTATGTCAAGCCTAAATCTGATGGACAAGCAGCCGATTGGAATACTACTCGACCCTCCAATTACAACAAACACACACATACACTTATAAAAACAGGATTCCCCTGTTCGCACAATGCAAGTTATAACAATTTACCTATTAATAACTGTATTACAAATTACAGCAATGTACCAAAACCTGGTAAAAGTGTCACTTTCAGACAAATGAGCAATGACTTAAGACCGGAGCGTAATTACAGTGAAGGAAACTCCAGACAAGATGGTAGGAATAACGAACGTAAAGTAAAAGCAAACAATGATAGTTATTATGCTCATACGGGCGAAGATAATATGTACATGCAACCTGTGGATATGCATAAGAAACCTTACTGTGAAAATCATTTTCTGCAAAATGAGAAAACTGACAATCCTTTAGATTCAGACTATGCTGAACCATATGATGACCTAGAAATAACTTGCAAAAACGACTTTTACAGATAAACTGGAGCTGATTAAAAATTGACAGTGAAAATAAAACACAAAAGCCTGTTTGCATAAGTAACTAAGTGTGGGTAGTATGTACGTGTTTGTTTGATAAGCAACTTACAAAAGTAAACAAAAAGGAAATATTCTGTTTTTTTTTTTCTTTTCTATTGCATTAAATGATATTTTGAACTACAGAATTAATCTCCGTTAAATAATATATACAATGGTATATATAAATTAAGTAGTTTCTGTGTACTAGCAGGAATATAACAATAGAAACAGTTGCAGAAAGGAGGTAAAACATTTTTTTCGATTGTAAAGCACTCTGTAACCGCCCAGCCACGACTTTTGGCTTAGCGACAAGCGGCGCGGCAAGCGACAAGCGGCGCGGCAAGCGACAAGCGGCGCGGCAAGCGACAAGCGGCGCGGCAAGCGACAAGCGGCGCGGCAAGCGACAAGCAGCGCGGCAAGCGACAAGCGGCGCGGCAAGCGACAAGCGGCGCGGCAAGCGACAAGCGGCGCAGATTCTTTTGTCTAGCGTTGACGCTGCGAGCGTGGCTTCGTGGCATGGTTCATACATTTTGGTACTTATATTTGTTTTTACCGCTCGCCGCCTCGCGCTAAGCTGCCACTGATAGCGGTGAGTTCGTAGCCAGGCCGTAATGCTTCGCAATATGAGTCCTGCAAAATGGGCTACAAAAAGAAAATATTGTAAGGGTGATAATAGTTTAAGGAAGATGCTTTATGTTGATTATTAAAATGACCTTTTATAATTGGCTTTTGGAGTTTGACCTTTGTTTCATGTTTTCCCGACCCACCCAGTCGCATCGCCTGACCTGCCCTCTAGCCTTGCTCAATAATTGCGCTATCAAAAGCAAAAATAATTTTACAAATCCGACAGATAGTTTCAGAGAGTAGTTCGTTCAAATAAAAGAACAAAAAACAACCGACTTCAAAAAAAAAAACACTACAAAATGATAAATACCTAACTTTAATTTCGGAAGTCGGTGTCGTTGGTTCCGCATTTTCGTTTTTTGACACCGACTTCCGAAATTAAAGTTATTTATCATTTTGTAGTGTTTTACTATTGAAGTCGGTTGTTTTTTTTTTTTTGTAAAAAAAAATATTTTTTCAATTTTTAGTTGTACCTACCACAAATTCAATTAACACTAGCGTGTTGAAGAATTGAAGACACCGACTAGAAGAATCATCAAAATTCGCATAGAAATGCCGGAGAGGCAGTACATTTATGCATGTAACTTCGTACATAAGAATAATTATCTAATGTATTATACAGGGTGTCCGGTAATAATTACCGGGTTACTATACTGTTGAAACTTGGTAAGTAGATGTATTCTGTGAACCGCAGTAAGATTTTCACACAAAAATAGAAAAAAAAACAATAAATTTTGGGGTTCCCCATACTTACAACTGAAACTCCAAAAATTTTTTTCTCATCAAACCTGTAAGTGGGGTATCTATGGATAGGTCTTCAAAAATGATATTGAGGTTTCTAATATCATTTTTTTCTGAACTGAATACTTTGCGCGAGAGACACTTCCAAAGTGGTAAAATGTGTGTCCCCCCCCCTCTAACTTCTAAAATAAGAGAATGATAAAATTAAAAAAATATATATAATGTACATTACCATGTAAACTTCCACCGAAAATTGGTTTGAACGAGATCTAGTAAGTAGTTTTTTTTTAATACGTCATAAATCGAAAACCGCAATTTACCTTTCACAAAGTTACAACGAACTACAAGAACTTTTATATTATGTTACTTGCTGCTACGGAACCCTTCATGGGCGAGTCCGACTCGCACTTGGCCGGTTTTTTGTTATTGTATTATTACACGCTAACTATGCCGACAGATAGGCAGTAAATAGTATGGGTTTGACGCAAAATGTGCACTTCGCAAAATGTGCACTTCGCAAAATGTGCACTTCGCAAAATGTGCACTTCGCAAAATGTGCACTTCGCAATTTGTGCACTTCGCAAAATGTGCACTTCACACTTACATCACTCAATTACATCTTTTGCGGGTGGATTGCAAAGTTTTAAGTTTTGGGTTTGACGCAATGATGAGGACGTTTGATGATCGGTTGGTTGCCATCCTGATTTCCGTTAACTACAACTGAGTAAGAGCGTTTTCACATTATCCGATCCGGCAATACGCCAGGCACTGAAATACGCGAGCGGCATGTTGTCGATGGTTGCAGTTGTCTCTGTCGCCGACGCGTATCGCTGGTGTAAGCAGATTAATATGCAATAACCTGAGAAAATATTAATTTTGCGGGCTGCCTTAGCGCTACCTTAAGATAATGTCTCGACTTGCAGGTGTCAGGTATAACATCTGCGTTCGTAGACAACGTGCCCCTAACGACCATGATGGTCCGAGTAGTGACGTCACTGGGCACCCATCCAACGCTCAACCTGCCAATGGCGCCGTTGATATGGGCCTTGTCTTTCGGAGTATGTTTGGGAGGTAAGAGTGAAAATATTCAGTTAACAGAATTGCGTAACAAACTATCGGAATCCGAATGATTTTGAAAAAGAAAAATATCATAATTTATATTGCAATGAAAAATTCGTTTGCTCGACCAGTCGCAATTTCATCTCGGCGACAGTCAATGTCTAAAAGTTGTCAAAAAGGAGACTGATAAAAAGTGGTCTATGAACCAATAGCGATACTGTTGTGGTATTTCTGTGGGGATACCTCAACTATACCCTTGTGCAAAGTGGCATCAAAATCTGACCAAGTTTTGAAAAATATTTATATATATTTTAGAATAGGTACATTTTTTTATGCTACATTCTATTTTAAAAACGTTTTAACGGGTATTTCTGATTTTATAATATAACAGTAGTTCGGTTGTTAGTCCGGTTGACCGAACTACTGAAACTTTCAGTTGCGATATTTCGCATTACATAATAATCAGCCAATAATGTTCCCATTGCTGGGACACAGAGAGAGTGGGAGTTCGAGAGGAAGTGGGCCGTAATCCACCAAGTGGGCCCAGTGCCAGCCGCGTTTTATAAATCAGTCTAACCGTCTTCGAGTAATCGGTAAACATACGAGTATATAAATTAAAAAAAAAAGTTTCCGACGTACTGAGAACCTCCTCCTTTTTTTGAAGTCGGTTAAAAACGAAAAAAAAATCCTGAAATTCGGTACTTTCAAGGTAGCAAGTAACTTTGTCTATCAGAAAAACACATTAATTCAGTATCATAAAGTCAGAAATACCCGTTAAAACGTTTCTAAAATAAAAAATGTAGCAAGAAATGTGAACTCTAAAGTATTAATTTTCTCAAAACTGCCGGGTTGGATTTTGACGCCCTTTTACACAAGGGTATAGTTGAGGTATCTCCACAGAAATACCACTACAGTATCGCTATTGCTTCATAGACCACTTCCCATACAAATTAAAACAGTCTCCTTTATGTAAATTGATTGTATTTTTGACAGATTGATACAGAAATTAGAATGCGAACGTTCTTAACACTTTGAGCGGAACATCTGGGTATTCAAATGTTTTTTTGCGCGGCGCACTATTTTCTCATACAAAATACGTAATTAGAATGTATGTGTGTGAGTACAAAAAAACTAGCGTGGAGTGGCGCTAGAAGTCCGAAATTTTAAAGTGATAAGGCGCGAAGACGTAGCTTGAAGGAATTGGTATAAGCCGCAGCCGTTTATACACGTTGTTTTAAGAAAGACAGTTTTTGCTGACATGATTAAACGTTGTGTCAAATAGCGTTTATCAAATTTTAGGTATTATAACGTTGCTCCGCTCAAAGTGTTAAAATAGGGGAATTGTTCGTCAGGTATACATATAACACAATCAATACTGTTCAATTGTCGAAATGATTGACAGCGGGATTGTGGGATACCCTGCTGAAATCCCTCAAGGTATTGTCATTGGGCCTAAAAGGCAACATTTTTTAGTTTTATATATTGTTTTATTATTTTTACCACGGCGTGAGCTATTCTTGTGTAGTGCGACCCGATATGAGACAACTATTTTTTGTTTGTTTCTAGCAGGTTCTGTTCCACTCCTGAACAAAGGTCTTCCTCCACTCCTTCCATCTTTCGCGATCCCGCGCTTTCACGTTTCTGTTTTGCCAGAATCGATCCTGTCCGTTCCACCATCGCCTTCGTAGTCTTCCGCGACCCCGCCATACTGTCTCAGAGCACCAGTTTTGTGCTACTTTGGCCCACAGCAAGCTTATTTGTTGCAAGGATATTCTTGATAGCCTAGACAAGTTGCAATCGCTTTCAAAGCATTTCACGGTGGTACCGCCATAGGTCATTAATGCCATCATCGATTCCCGCAATTTAATTACCGATAATGATTAAACGATAAACAAGCTACCCAAAAATATAAATATGTCACCCATTTGACCAAATTATCACTTATTTTTCGAGCTCCGAAGTGAACACATCATTACGTTGCGCTCGCCTTATTAGTAACTCATAAGCACTATTGATTGTGTAACGGTGAATTCTCAGAATTGCATTGTTTTTGAGTGGTGTTTGTGGCATGGATTTCCAAGATCAAGGTATGTTATTACTAATTAGTTATATTTTTTAATTTTATTTGACTTATTATGACGTATATTTACGTGCTACGCCACACAGTATTTCTACCAAATATTTATCTTATAGTTGACTTCACATAGACTTACAACTTTTTGCAACCATATTCAAATACTCTCACATATCTTAAATTAAAGATTGAACTGTCTATTTTGAAAATATAAAAAGTTTTTTTGCGTCCATTTGCGACTTTAGTAGCTATATAGCCTCTACGACTGCGTAGGCTCAAGCGTAGCACGGTCTACGAAACATACGTAAAATATTTATTTATTTTTTTCAGGTACTATGATTAACTGTACTTTCTCAAGGATGCATTTCTTTGAGATTTGGTCTGCCGTAACTGGAAGTGTTCCTCAGAAACATCAACACGTGTTGAAAACTATTCTAGCTTCACTGGATGAGGTCGAAAATCTAGATATTAGGAACTTAGATAGTAAGATACTCAGTTTATGTAAATGTCTTGATAGATTTTGGAAAATTGTTTCTAGAAATAAATCAAAATTTTGGCATAAGTACTCAGATTGGTTAAATGAAATTGAATGTGTCGAATTAGTAAGGGGTAATGAGAAGTGCATTCAAGAAAACGCGAACCAGCTCGGGCCATCTTGCGAACGCGGACGCCCCAGGAAAGATTTTTTAGAATAAAATTGTTTGATTGAACGTTGTTCCACAAGTTTGCTAGCCTTGACCTCGGGTTTTAATATTGATTCGGATAAATTTAATGAAGATGCTTTGGAAACCGCGCGACTTTTAATTCAAGAATATCCGTGGTATAATCTTCCAGCTTCCGTTCACAAAGTCCTCATCCATGGTGCTGAAGTGGCACAGTATGCTTTATTATCTATCGGGGAATTATCCGAAGAGGCAGCAGAATCTAACAACAAACATTATAAGGCCTTCAGACGGGATCACACGAGAAAAAGGTCGCGAGTACTTACGAATACGGACTTACTCAGTTCAGAACCATTCATTACTAGTCTTCGGAAACTTCCCCGTAAGAAAAAGAGCGTTATTTCGAGGCAAGTCTTAGATTTATTACGAATTTAGTTTAAATTGAAATTAGCTTGGTTGTTGTAGTTACTTTAACTTAGTTGTGGTTATGATGGCGTTTGTAAATAAATTGTAGTCTTAGTTTTCTTGCTTTTTGTTGATGTATATATATAAAAGAATACATATTTAATGATAACCCCTTCATGAATAGCGTTAATATCATATTCAGATATATTTCCGAACAAGGGACAATCAATCTCAAATATTGACAATTTAAATGTATATATAAACAGTACATATTGTACAGTTTATTGTATATTATGTATTAAATTATGTAAATAAAGCATCAATGTACATTTGTGAAGTATTTTTTTATTATTTACCCTTCAGAAAAAATCCCATTTAACAAATTTAATAAAGTAAGGTATTTATGACCGCGCTTGTAGGGCGCTAGAACCACCGTGCATTTCCTATTTCTAAAACGTCTTTCAACAAGATTGACGTATGCTTTTTGGTAGCTTATGTCAGTCCAATTTATTAGGATTCCGTACCAAAATGGTAAAAAGGAACCCTTATGGTGCGACTTAGTCTGTCTGTCTGTCAAAGCTGGATATCCCAGAAACTACGAATGCTATCAACTTGTTTGGAATAATTTTAAATGAAGTTTGCCCAACTATTTTTTTTTATTCTATTTTTTTTTGGACTTTTATACTACATGTATATGTCAGTCCGATTAATCTTATTCACTAGTTATACATCATTACTTTAAGTTAAGATGATCTATCGCTTTCCATCAGGCGTGATCGGGGTCAAGAGTGCGCCCATTTAGCAATAAAAAAAAAAAAAAAAAATAATACACACATCAACACGGTCTAGGGGTATTTCATACTCAATTAAATAACTCGAAAAGTACTAGCCGCATTGGAATCTTTTATACACCGATTTCTTTGTAATTTATCTCAGACTAATTCCAAATTTAAATTTTTGAAAATTCTTTTGTTTCGGTGGCAAAAAATGTCTTGATGTATAGGAGAGGGAATTTTCATTTGTGCGAAATTTAGAAAACAATACGAATTACGTTTAGTTACAGTTTTTTTTCATTTTTAAACGAAAGATAAAGTTAAAATTGAGGTATTGTAGCCATGCAACGCCGACATTTGACGAGGGCGGAGATGTTACGAGCTGTGGGAATGCTGGAAGCTGGATCTGTTCAGCGTAATGTTGCTGAGGCCATAGGGACCCATCAAAATGTAATTTCAAGATTGTGGACACGCTATCGTGCCACAGGTGAAGTAGCGGAGAGGCACCGGGGGCCAAGTCGCATCACTACCCCCAGACAAGACCGATTTTTGCAAATTACTGCGCGAGCACAACCAAATGCAACGGCGACTCAATTGGTCCAAAGGCTGCGAGTGGAACACCAAGTGCTTGTGAGTGACCAAACTGTAAGAAGGCGACTGCATGAAAGCAATCTACGCTCTCGTAGACCACTCTGGGTCCCACCTTTACGGAGAGGCAATCGTGGACGACGATTAGAATGGGTTCGGAACCACGTGGACTGGGGCCGTGAGCAATGGTCCAATGTGCTGTTCACGGATGAATCCAGGTTCGGCTTCCATCAAGATTCACGAAGGACGCGTGTTTGGCGAGTTCCTGGACGATGGAGCCGTCTCCAGAACCCTCAGGAAGTTCACCCATACCAAGGAGGAACAATTATGGTTTGGGCAGGAATTCGTCTTGGAGGACGGACGGATCTCGTTTGGGTGCGGGGCAATATGACGGCAGAACGATACGTCCAACAGGTGCTGGGGCCCGTAATCTTGCCCCACAGAACACAAATGGGGCAAGATTTCCTGCTCATGCACGACAATGCCCGGGCACACACGGCGAGAACGGTAGCAGCTTGGTTACATACACATAATGTTAGGGCCTTAGACTGGCCTGCACAATCGCCAGATCTAAATCCCATTGAGCATGCGTGGGATATGCTGCAAAGAAGAGCTCTGAAGGAAGTTCCTGAAAATCTGGCTACAGAAGATCAACTTTTTGCGCACCTCAGAAGGACATGGGACAATATTCCGCAGCAAGACATTGACAACCTTGTTCTGAGCATGCCGAATCGTTGCCGATGTGTTATGAACATCATGGGCGCTTTCTCAGACTACTAACTTCAAGTTTATAAACACAAATTAAATGATTTTTCTATTTTTTTCAGTTTTTACTCACAAATTAAAAGTTCATTCATATACGATTTCCGTCTATGCTTCATTTTTTTTCCATAAAATCCTGAAATTTTAATCTAAGTACCTTAACCATTATTAAGAAATGGTAGAATATTAAATAACGTATCTTTTAAATATATACATGTCATATAAATAATTAACACATTGATAGTAATTCGCTTTTTTTAAAATATCCCTAGACCGTGTTGATGTGTGTAGTTTAAACAAAAGACAAGCTCCTTCACTGTTAGGGTTTGTGAGTATAGAATTCATGATTCCGACCTGCAATTTGTCCAGTTCCAATTTTTCAAACAATTCCTTTCTCTCTGCATGAAATTGAACACATTTCATCAACAAATGGTATACATCACCCAACATTTTACAAATAAGAAAGAAATAAAAATATTATTTTTTTTGCAACAGAGTCTGAAAGGGGTTCTGAAAAATTGGAAGTGGGGCTACTAGGGCATGTGGGGTATCATATAAAAGAACGCAATTTGCACATTCTCAAACATTTTTTTCTTTCTTTTTAGGCTGCATAGTTTTCGACTTATGATGAAAAGTGTAAAAAAAAATACCATTCCCCTTATCTCCGAAGTTTGCAAAGAGAAAAATCTAAAATAACTCAGCGATAGATGTTTATATAAAAATTACAGGAAAAATAAAACGATATCTCTAAATACCACACTTTTTCAGAAATCATCAACAAAAGTTACATTAGTTCCACTATCGGACAAGACATGGCGCTGACCTAAAACTGTAATATTCTACACCGCAGCGCGCAGTGTTAAAATACTCTGACGAAAATAGGCCTCGCCGATGAAAGGGGTCAGAAGATTTTAGTATGGAGGGTGGCCCTAAGGTCGGTCGCCATTTTGATTTTTTTTCAGAATCGCGGTGCACAACAAAAGTTATATATTTAGATAGAGGACGCTTATACAAACAAAAAATGTTATATAACATAATATCCTAAAGCGTCAGGTTTCGGAGTTATTCACCGAAATATAATTCGAAAACAACAAGGATTTATTTGTTTTTTTTCCCTCCAGGTAAGCATATTGAACTATTGAGGTAATAAAAACGTTATAAAACCTTTATGGAGAAGAAACAAATGAAGAATAGACATTTTTTAAATAAATAATTAAAAACGGCTATTTATAGTTCGTTTTTTAATCCCAGAGACTAATCTGACATTTAAGTCTTTTGTGTTTTCGTTTTTTTTTTTAGTATAGAAGTTTGACATTACACTTGTCAGATTAGTCTCCGGGATTAAAAAACGAACTATAAATTGCCGTGCTTAATTATTTATTTAAAAAATGTCTATTCTTCATTTGTTTCTTCTCCATAAAGGTTTCATAACGTTTCTATTACCTCAATAGTTCAATATGCTTACCTGGAGGGAAAAAAAAACAAAAAAATCCTTGTTGTTTTCGACTTATATTTCGGTGAATAACTCCGAAACCTGACGCTTTAGGATATTATGTTATGTAACATTTTTTATTTGTATAAGTGTCCTCTATCTAAATATGTAACTTTTGTTGTGCACCGTGATTCTGAAAAAAAATCAAAATGGCGGCTGATTTTAGGGCCAAAACCTTCAAACCCCTTTAAAAACATATTATTATGATGGTACGGAACGCTCGGTGCGCGAGTCCGACTCGCTCTTGACCGGTTTTTTTTACATGTCCATCATTGTTATTGCTGGTAGAATGTCATTTTGTCAAGACCCTGTGAACATTCTGTATTGTATTATCTACTTTATGCTTTTTGGTGTTAGATATTAATTTATTTTATTAAAGTACAGGTAACGTCACTCTAATAGGTGCCAGCTCCAATGTCGTCTGCGTCGGGTTGGCTGAACAACATGGCTACAAGATCAGCTTCATGCAGTTCTTTAAAATTGGCTTCCCTGTCATGATTGGGCATTTAGTAGTGGCGACTGGGTACCTGTTGTTGTGCCACTGTGTTTTTACGTGGCATTAAATCATAGACTTGGATTAGACTCGCAGAATCCAGGGAAGCATGTCACAAATTGAAGGAGGTATTGACTCAGCAGTGGCTGGATACACTCGTAGCAGGCAAACCTTTGCCTTCAAACGTGCTCACTCCGGGCTCATAATGGAAAAACAACCACAATGTAATTTTTGGGAATTGAACCCAAGACCTCAGCAGTTGCTTGCGATCATACGACCAACGAGGTTGCTATAAAATAAATTGTAGGTACAACTACATAGATTTTCAAGAAGTACAAAAGATTTTTTCTAATAATATTTTTTTTTTATAAAACCGTCCTTTATAGCTTTAAGTGATAATTAAAAACATATTAAAATATAAGTCAGTAAAATATTAATAAAGTTTTAAGCCAGCCAAAGCCCATCTTACTATAAGACCTAAAAATTAAAGAAGTTGCTATGATATTTATTATGCAATAATATGTGATTTGAGAAAAATTAAATGTTAACTAATATTATATTTTTATAAAACTGTATAATTATAAAAACATTACTATTTTATGTTAAGAAATGAACAAATAATAATTAATTGTTAGGTGACAATATAAAAGTTATAAACAAAACACATTCGTTTTATTTTAATCAGCGCCTGACACTACTCCATACAAGTTTAAAGACGTGATTATAAACTTGCCTACTAAAATTACGTCAATTTACGCCAGGCGCTGATTAATTTGACAGGACTAAACTAAAATTTATCTTCTATCCTTTTCTTAATGAAATAGAAAGAAAAAGATGGATTGAACTTAAATCTTGTTTAGTTTGTGAACAACACCATCGACAGTCGACACCATTGTTGTGTTACGCAAAGTTCTATTTTCTTACGTTTCTTGCAATTTGCAGGTCATTTTCAGGGGTGTGTTGATTAAAATATGATTCGCGACCATAACAAATATGAATATAATTATAGAATTATAATCATTAAAATCGTCTATATAAGTTCCTATTAACCCCTTATATGTTTATATAATCCTATTGGTCGATATTTCATGAAATAGTCATTCAATAGGATTATATTATGAACTTAGAGGGTCGTATTGATACATCATGAAATAGTAATAAAGTTCCTTAATATCTTATGTTAGTTGGTAAATGGTTTGTTGCCAAGGAAAGCGATACCGTCATGAAAATTTTGCACCAGTATTTGACAGACGTTATTACGAAACCAGTGTTGCTAGGCACGAAAATAATAATCATTTAAAACTACTTTAACATACTATTGTATTTTACGTACCTACATTTATGAGTATCTTAGATCCCTAAATTATTATTAGGTAGTTCACAATTTCTCAGAGAAAAGAGTTTAAGTCTAGTCCTACGATAAGTTAACATATATTTTTTAAATTGTATTTTTTTTTTTTACTATACTTATTGAAGTCCTGAAATTATTTGAACACAAAGCATCCTACTATGTAAATGTGAATCACGCAATTAGTCAATTTTTACTTTTGTTTAGTTTTGTAAGTAGCCTGTTGAGTCATGTCCAAACATGACTCAACAGGCTACTGAAACAAGCTTTTGTGTTTTTCTTTTCACTGTAATTTTTTGATTAGGTTTAGTTTATCCGTAAAAGTCGTTTTTGCAAGTTATTCCAAGCTCATCATATGGTTCAGCATAGTCTGAATCTAATGGATTGTCAGTTTTCTCATTTTGGAGAAAATTATTTTGATAGATTGGCTTCCCAGGTTGCATGTAGATATTATCTTGGCCCGTATTAGCGTAATGAATATCATTGTTTGCATTTACTTTACGTTCGTTATTCCTACCATCTTGTCTGGAGTTTCCTTCACTGTAATTACGTCCCGGTCTTAAGTCATTGCTCATTTGTCTAAAAGTAACACTTTTACTTGGTTTTGGTACATTGCTGTAATTTTCATTACTTTTATTGATAGGTAAATTGTTGTGTCTTAATTTGTCGTAAGTGCCTTGTTTTGGATCACTAAAATTGTTATAACTTGCATTATTCGAACTGTGGGATGGTGTTGCTTTAGATGTATCCGTTTGTTTGTTGTAATTGGAGGGTCGAGCAGTATTCCAATTAGCTGTTAGTCCATCAAGTTTAGGCTTGGGATAATCATCTATTTCAGTATAATGATTCTCACTGGTGTTACTTTGTCTTTTATCTGGCATTCTGCATAATTTGCCGTTGTCTGTTGAATAATTGTAATTCTCTTGCTTAACTTCCTCAACAATTTTAGCGTAATTTGGATCGTCGTGGTCATCTTCCCATTGGCTTGGGAACGGTGGTATTGGACTATCGTTTTGATTTGAGAGATTATCATATGCGTTCTGGAATGAAAATAAATATTAATTATTTTGGACTTGCTCGTTGGTATAATGGTTACAAACATGACTGCCGAGCATATTGTCCTGGGTTTAACCAATCTCACATTGGCCATTTCAAATTCGAAGTTTTTGGAATTGAAAACTCTCTGTGTCAGACCGGAGTCTGAATATATGCCCACGGAAATAGGCTCACTTCCTGATACAACGGGACTTCAAATAACTAGTGAAACGTGGTTATTTATAGTACATCTTCTAAAACAAAGGTGTAAGTACCTCAATAAGATTTTCCCGTTTCGTCCTTTTGCGCCAGGAAACTAGGCATACCGTCGTTATGACGGCAATAGCGACTCCAACACCAACAGTTATAGAAACTATCATAGTCATCGATTTGTCATCTGGAACGAACATCAGGTTAACTAAAAGTTAATTCAATTCTATAAAATGAAAAACAAATAATAGTATCTAATAATCTATAAAGTTTACACGTAACATCACTCATACCGCACACAATCCGAAAGCGAATTCGTTTGGTTTTAAAGAAAATGATCAAGGATGTTCGTAGGAGTGCAACCAAACCGCAATCGATTGACGCTTACCGTCATAAAATATGACAGATTTCGTCGATCCATCGAATTTTGAAGTGATTTCCCGGTTGTCTTTCATGGATCTTTGACAGTCATTACGGGTCGTCAGAAACCCGAAAGTCTGACAACCAATTTAAGGGGTATGGTATGACCCAGTTACTGGATTGTGGATGTCAGGTAGGCAGTCGCTTCATGTAAAATACTGGTACCTATTCAGCTGCATCCGGTTAGAATGGAAGCCGACCCCAATATAGTTGGGAAAAGGTTACGCAGATGATGACTGATTTGAAAGGTAAAGCTGTCCTTGTGATGTTACTAAGAGCGAGTGTAGCGAGCTCAAAATTGGAGCATCCAGACACTCAAAATTGGAGCATCCAGACATAGAATGGTAGGTTAGATTTTCTGCATGCTTTTACTAAATGAACGCTTGAGAATTGGACCGCGCCTGTAGTTTGTAGCCTTAATTAGCCTATAATTTTCCACTGCTGGGAAACAGGCCTCCCTTCTTCAAGTGTAAGTATCTATCAAGCGGGCCCAGTGCGGTTTGGTATAGTAGGTACGGTCAGCATCAAAAGTAGATTAACACTTCAGTTTTTTTAATTTTAGTTATTAAGCAAAATATTTGTTGAAAAATGCGGCAGAAGAAATTTTTGTAGAATATATACTCTTGTCTTGGCGTTCGCCAGTGAGTGGGACAAAAACGGTTTGGGGTTTTGCAGATTGGCTAATATTGTAGTCCAGCGAACATCTGGCACTTCACAGAACTACACTCAACACAAGAGATAAGTATGCAGGATCGTCGGATATAGTTGAAGTTTAGGAAGAAACTGATGGATGTTCTCGAATAAAATTTTATTTTATGTACGCAAAATACGCGCATTGACGTGGAGTTGCGGACACCAGCCCGTATTACCTATTACCTATTACCTTAAGAGAAAACAAACAGCTCATTTATCAAATTAAATTTCAGTCAACAACATCCATCGGTTTCTTACTAAACTTCAACTATATCCGACGATCCTGCATAATTATCTCTTTTGTTGACTGTACACGTCAAACATTATGGTGGCTCTGAAGTGCGCTACGCGCTGCGCAGCACCTCACCCCTTGCCCCCGCTACTCGCTGCGCAGTACCTCACCCGTCACCCCCGCTACTCGCTGCGCAGTAGCTCACCCCTCACCCCCGCTACTCACTGCGCAGTACCTCACCCCTCACCCCCGCTACTCGCTGCGCAGTACCTCACCCCTCGCCCCCGCTACTCGCTGCGCAGTACCTTACCCCTCACCCCCGCTGACATGTGAATTTGTTACTGCGCAGCGACTCACCTCATGTTCCGACCCGCCATATAGTTTGCATCGGGCTGTAGATGTCACATGTCTTCGTAAGTCAGGGCCGTTACCACTGTGCGACCACTTCTCCAAGCCATAAACAATAAACGTTAATTTTCATATTTTCATTGGGTATTCATTCATTATAGGCCTCTTATTGATCAATAAGAATTTGAGGTTCAGGTAAGGTATTATTAAAAAAAATTGGATACACACGTTGCATCGGGAGCCCCTATAGCTCGGGGGCCCCATATCATTGTTATAGCTGATACAGCAGCGGTAGCAACGCCCCTGCAGAACTCTTCAGGTCGTTTCCTATTCTTGTTTTTGTCTCTCGTTTGCCCTTCCATCAGCAGATAGTATCATTTACTGTTCTCGTTTTATTACAACAATTTCTTTAGAGACATCCTTAAATTAAATTGCCATCACTCACCTGGAGTATCAAAATAAACCGATTCCGGTTTCAATCGGAGGATGATCTCAACTGTTTTACTTGAACCTGAATCGTTCTTTCCGTTTGGAAAATAAGTGCATTTAATTTTAGTTCCTGTGTGAGTTCCATTCAAAATCCTTGTTAATGGTTGATCTGAAATCTTAATTTGCGTATTTGGCAACGCAGTTGCTGCGGAATCAAACGATTCGTCTAAAAAAAATGAAAGTAATAAGTTTCTGTAGTGGACTGATTGCGTCCCTTCTAATTAATATTTGTTCAGCAAACCGACGGCAGAGTAAGCAAACTGAAGTGACAGTGGGCTGGCCATGTTTGTCGAAGGAACGATGGCCGGTGAAGCAGACGAGTCCCTGAGTGGAGACTGCGTATCGGCAAGCGTAGTGTGGGACGCCCCCAGCTAGATGGGACGGACTGGATGCGGAAGGCGAAGGACAGGGTGTTTTGGCGCAGCCTGTGAGAGGCCTATGTCCAGCAGTGGACTGCAAAAGGCTGAGTTGATTGATTGAAACCGACGGTGTATGTAGTATGGTTTCTCGTATTCAAATCATGTGTCGTGTCATCATCATCATCATCGTGTGCCTGTAACACTGCTCTTACTATCACCGGGCTGAAATCTCCTTCGGGAATTTGGTATTGTTATAATCTACCTAGCTATAAAAAAACTTGTTTATAATTATCATGAAAAGTATAGGCCTATTGCCTGGGTTCTTTTTTAATGAAATAAAACAAAATAAGAATAGTAATACCGTTTGTTAATCACCCCAGAAGTGAAAATTCTACAGATTGCGAATGCCCATTTCTAAAATGAAACCAATGTTATGGAAGAGATCCGGGAAAGACCATGAAGCCTACGAGCAAAACGGTGAACCGAACCGATCCTCCAGTACTTGCAAAGTTGCAACCTTTTATTGAGGAAACTTAAAGAGTGGCTCTGGACTGAAATATTTGGCGACAAAACTGGTCAAGACATCGGCAAGATCCAAAGAGGGGTCACGATCTTCAGCACTGAGACACTGAGTGTATAATTATATATGCCGGATCTTTCATGAGTATGCACTTAGAATGAGACACAAGCGCCTTTGTTTAGCGTTATGCGGAGTCTAGGATTTAGTATGGTGTCCGATACGGAGTTACGATCCTTATGGACCATGGAGCGACAGTGATCGTTTAGACGTGGTCGCGACGCATACTGCCCTAGGAACTGCTCAGTGTTTCCTTTTAAGTTCAGAGCATTAATTAGTACAGTAGTGTTAGTAATTGACTCTGTAACAATAAACTGTGAAGTAGTTAAAAGAGCTATTTCTCTCGTTTGCCGGTATCCCAATTCTGCGCCCACGACTGTATATCTGACACTATGTATGTCACTAAGTATGTCTGATCACAATCCAATGTACCCGGATTCGACATATGGAAGTTGTGTATTATAACAGGCATACTTTCGAATTTCCACTGAAACAGTTTTGCATATGAGCTTTGCTGCAGCTGATTTGAAGCATGAAATCCTTCAAAGACGTCCACTGCTGGACATAAGCCTCCCCAAACGCTTCAACTTCGACCGGTTCTGTGCTTCTCGCATCCAACGGGTTCCTGCGGCCTTCACAAGGTCGTCGGTCCACCTTGTGGGAGGCCTTCCAACGTTACGTCTTCCGGTATGCGTCCGCCACTCCAGAAACTTTCGGCCCCATCGGCCATCTGTTTTGCGAGCAATGTGCCCTGCCCACTGCCACTTAAGTTTGGCAATTGTTCGGGCTATGTCGGTTACCTTGGTTCTCCTGCGGATCTCCTCATTTCTGATTCGATCACTCAGGGACTCAGGGAAACGACGTATATATCTCATAAATAAACTCCCCGGTATAGTTGGTAATGTGACAGGCATACCTACGAAGTACCAATGAAACGGATTTGCATATTGATTCAGCGGAGTTGAAATATTAAATCCATCATTCCAGACACAGGTTATGTCAAGAGTATCGTTCACAGAGTATTGATATTCAATAGTCCATTGATTTAAATCATTTGTATACTGGTACAGGATGTCATTTCTAGACAGGCCGCGTATACGAACATCTGAAAATTATAATATTTTCGTAAAATTACCATGTCTATATTAGGTACACAATATTGTTTTAATAGTCAGTTATGTGGTCCTCAAAAATCGAATAACAAAAGATTTTAAGAAGTGGGGCGAAAAGAAACTGTAAAAAATACCTAATTAAAAGAAACGATTTGCGGGTCGCAGAAAATAAAATGTTGGATATATAGACGCCAGCACATCAAGCTACCCGAAACTGTCAAATTTTCCCAATCAACTTTGAACATTATGATTTAGCAATAAAGTTGAAAATCTATTAAAGAAATTTGACAGATTGTAGTATGCTTGTTGTGGTGGCCTCTGTGCAAGGATATTTTTTGTACAGGTGTTACGAAGGACTCTAAGTACTTATTAGTTTAGAAAAATCGGGCATTGTTTCGTTAGAAAATGGGGACGGTTTGTTTTTGTTTAGGCACCTCAACTTTTCAGAATATTGGGGATATACCTGTTTACAAAACTCAAGCAATTCAAACAATTTGCCTAGCCTTTTTCCCAACTATATTGGGGTCGGCTTCCAGTCTACCCGGATGCAGCTGAATACCAGTATTTTACATGGAGCGACTGCCTATCTGACCTCCACAACTCAGTTCTTGGTTACCACGCAATCCCTCGGTAAATCTGATTTTTAGACTTTTGGGCTTCAGATTAAAATTAAAATGTGTGCGCAAATTATAATATTTATTAGGAAGAAAAAAAAAAACAGATGTTATTTACAAACCTTTTCCAGGAACATCAGACAAGAAGAATAGCCTCGCGTTTGGCTTTTCTGCATTCGTGTTGTTGATACCACAAATTATAGATTTATTTTCAATGTCTGATGTGTTTAATAAAATAACTGCCTCCGACGGATTGTAACCCATGAAGGCTGAAAAAATTATAATATTGTAGTATACTCACCTCAATACATATTGTATGGCTCCGATAGGCTTATGAACCTATTCAAACTCAAACTCAAAGCATTTATTTCAATTAAACCATTTACAGGCACTTTTAAACTGTCAAGAAGTCAGTCAGTCAGAAAATATGAAGCTAGTTGCCCATTCCAAAGCGTAGGTACCTATGGAGAAGAACGGGCAAGAAACTACATGGACACTCTTTTAAATTATATTTGTACAATGTTGAACTTATATGTGAGAACGATGTAAAAATAAAAAGACATAAACGTTAAAAGCATCCGGAGTACCTCTACATATACCCGAACAATAAACCGCTAGTATTAAAAAAATACTTCAAATTAGATTATGAAACTTTGCATACTAACTGAACATACTTTAACGGTCTTATGGTATTTCTTTTTTTATAATTACCATTATTTTCACTGTAAAAAGCAAATACCTAAACTATTGGCGCTGCCTGCCGCCCAGCACCGCGCTCTGTCTCGCTCTCACTCAGTCTGCAAGCAGTATCGTATGAGCGAGATAAAGAGTGAATTTTAGCTGAGAATACCTCAGCTAAAATTCACTCTTTATCTCGCTCATACATCACGACACGACTGACTCTCAAGATACGGGGCCGGACCCGTGCTTCACCTAGTTTCTCCACCTGGGTGAAGCACGGGGACTACGGATCCGTGATCGGGTCCCATGCTCCATATCTGATTTGCAATTATTCATCTTCCTATACATCTATACCAATAAATAAAATTGTACCTAGTGTCTGTTTGTAATTTAAAATAACCGCTCTTTACTAAATGCATATGGATGTATACACGGTACATATACCAAAATAACATTTTTTACAATTTATGTCTGTCTGTTTGTTTCGGCTAATCTCTGAAACGGCTGGACCGATTTTGACGGGACTTTCACTGGCAGATAGCTGATGTAATAAGGGGTAACTAAGTCTCCTTTTATTTTAGTAAAAGAATTAGGGTTCCACACAAAAAAATAAAACGTTTTCCGTCATGTTCCCGAAGTCGCGGGCACAGCTAGTTCATATAGTTTTAGCAGTCTACCGACTTAGATTAGTTGTCTCATAGTTCTTAGTAATATAACTGTATTTTATTAAGTCTAATTAAACGTTATAGGTGACACGCCACGTCCTTTTGTAAATCCGACTTAATTAGTGTAATTTTTTCATGAAATGATTAGTAAGCCCCTAAAAATATTTTCAATACTCAATACTTTATTGAGTACTTTATAATGTCACGCACACCTATATTGACCTCATTGACACCATTTATAGAAGTAGCTCTGCGAACATCAAGCTGCATGTTTCTGGTCCAAATTTTAAAATAGAAAAAGGTGTGAAACAAGGCGATCCACTCTCACCTAAGCTGTTCACAAGTGCATTGCAAGAGGTTTTTAACAAGTTGCCTGATTCGTGGAAGTCACGAGGCATACATGTTAGCGGCCACCAGCTAACAAACCTCCGTTTTGCAGATGACATAGTGTTATTCTCCACATCACCTTCAGAACTTGAGGAAATGCTCCAAGATCTGAGCACGGCAAGTCTTAAGGTTGGACTTTCAATGAACAGATCCAAGACACAGGTCATGACTAACAGCACGAAACGTAGGGTCGAGGTAGACGGACATGGGTTGCAATATGTCGATGAGTACACATAGTTGGGCCAGATAGTGTCTTTCAAAAACAGACAGGATAAGGAAGTCGAAAGACGAGTCCAAAATGCTTGGAAGACCTACTGGGCCCTTAAAGAACACATGAAAGGCAGTCTTCCTATATCTCTAAAAAGGAAACTCATCGACATGTGCATCCTGCCCGTCCTAACCTACGGTGCACAAAGTTGGTCACTTACTGAACAACAGAAGTCCAAACTCAAGATTTGCCAACGGGCAATGGAGCGCAGTATGTTAGGTTTTAAGCGTACAGACCGAGTTAGAAACACCACGCTGCGCTCCATAACTCAAGTAGCGGATGTTGGAGAAAAAACAGCCAGGCTGAAGTGGGAATGGGCCGGACACGTCTCACGAATGCACCCGGAGAGATGGGCAAAGATCGTCACTCACTGGACGCCTGAGGCAGGACATCGCCGTCGAGGTAGACCAAGAAGAAGGTGGCGTGACGATCTAATATCATTCGCAGGGCCGACATGGCCAGAGATCGCACAAGACAGGGAGGTTTGGAAGAAAAAAGGGGAGGCCTTTGCCCAGCAGTGGGACACAATATAGGCTGACAAAAAAAAAAAAAATACTTTATTGCTTTACCATAATGTGTTTTGTTTCAAAACCCTATGGGTATCTACCATTAACTTGTTAGTAAGCCCTTCAACTAAAGGTACTATAGAAAACTAGCGTCAGACAGCATCTGACTGGCATTAATGCTGAAATGAACCTTTTTGGCGCAGCCGTATGGCACACACTCGTATTGTAGTTAAAACGTTATTTTCACTGTTGTTATTTGTATGTAGTGGGTCAGTGGGTCGTCTTAGGGGCGCCTGAATAGGGCAAATACATTGAAATACATCATAATCTGCTTCATCATCATCATTTCAGCCGAAAGACGTCCACTGCTGGATATAGGCCTCCCCCAAGCACCTCCACACTTCGACCGGTTCTGTGCTTCTCGCATCCAACGGGTGCCAATTGTGGTAGCCGGATCTCTTCCGGGGATTCTTAGCACCCCTTGCTTCCTTACCTACCTCGCTACCGTAGCCAAGGGTAGGCGGGACGCCGGGTACTAGAGGCCGTGTGTTTTTTGTGCTTGTCATTCTTGAGGAGAGGGGGGGACGGGTTTGCTATAATTGCCACGTTTAGCAGGCGGGTTGTCGATCGCAGTATAGCGGTGAAATGTATAGAGAACGCTGCTGCCCATTCTCCGGTACGACCCTTTTTTTTATGGATGGGAAATCATCAAATGACCCCTCCCGCTCTGGGTGGAGCGGAAGGGAGTGTCAGACTCTTACTGACTAAAACCCATCCGTGTTCCTTCCTTAGCCCTTTATGTTCCGGGGTAGCGGTAACCCTTTCGGACAATCCCGCACTCCCGGCAGGCTTCGGCCCTGGCAGGCCCCTTCCTTTTTGCTGACATCTCTTTGAGGCGCGCGTGGAACAAACATATAAAGGCGCCTGTCCGGTACGACCCTTAGTCGCCTTTTACAAAACCCACGGGAAGTATGGGGTGGTGCTATTCTTTAAGCCCAGCACCAGACAGACTTCCTCTGCTTATGCCTAGTTTTTCCCCTGACTTTGTTGAAGTGGGCTTATATTGATATCTACTTACTCAGGCTCATTCTATCAGCAGAGAAACCAAGCGGGCCTCTCATATTGACGTTTCTTTTTTGACAAGTAACAGTCAATAGTTCTCCATCAATATACCTGAATATATAATTGTCATATGACTTGTCGTTATTCAAATCAGTACTCAATTTTTGGTCGTTGACTGACAATATCACTGCATGTTGCGATGCATCTGTAAAAGAAACATGTATTTTATAACGTCCATTCACCATGCAAGGAATATGGTTTAAAATCACAAACATCATCACACTCGTTGTCCGGTTTTTCGGGAACTGCGTGTTCAAATGGCAGGGTGTATTCATTTTTATTATTACCGACTTAAAAAAAAAAGTAGGTTATTAATTCGACACGTATGTATGTAATAATAATATTCATTGTTATTAACTGCAAATTCACAGTTGACAATCTATTAGGGCTGCCAAACGACATTTTATAGACGTATGTATGTTTGTCCACGCATATCTCCGCAACTATTAATCGGATCGTGACCATTTTACTTACATTTACTTCAACTTAGGGAACAGTGTAAGTTTCATAAAAATCGATTCAGTAATTTTCAAGACGTGTAAGTGTGACGGCCTGGCTTATTGATACGAGCTACGGGTGTAGTGTCAAAGGGAAAACATCTCAAAACCTTGGTCAAATTCTAGTGCAATATTTACAACAAAACTATTACCTACTATAAACAAATATTCCAGTTTTTATTTAAAACTAAAAATTACGAAACAAAAAAGTAATTAAAAAAAATTAAATCTACTCCAAAAAGAAATTAACTTAAAATTATGAAATAACTTTAATTTCGGAAGTTAGTGGCAAAAAACTAAAACACAGATCCCAAGACACCGACTTCCAAAATTAAAGTTATATCATAATTTTGAGTTAATTTCTTTTTGAAGTCGATTTAATTTTTTTATATAACTTTTTTTTAGTAACGAGTACCTAAAGCACACTACTTACCAACATGTAAATCTTTTTTAAAGAATGTTGTTCTATAACGATATTTTCTTTCAGGAACTCTGGCAGCGCGTATACAGTCCAAGTAATACTTGTCATAGTTTGATTTCAAAGTGAAACGGATTGTCTGTGGTGTTATTCGAGGATTTGTTTGAAATAGAAGAATCCCTGAAATGTCAATTATTTATTAGTGGGTCCGTGCGATCGATATCGACGTTATAATAACTGCGTTTGTGGAGCCAATAAGCAGCGGCGGCCCTAGAAAAATTTTTAGGTGGTGCAAAATCTTAAAGTCGCGCCCCTCTATGTAGGTACCATGTTCCTATGATATATGCATATGCTTCCTCCAAGTTTTAATTTTTTGAAACTTCGTTCCCCTTTAGCAACAGTTACAGGTATAGTCAGCAAGATACGAAGTGCTGTCCATACATTTGGAAAAATGTCCTGCCAATTATTATGTAGTCGTAGTACCTACTTTAAGGGGCTCTGCTTATTGAAAATCTTTTAATAATCGTTTTAAGCTCATAAGTTCCTCAACCAATTCACGATGACGTCACATTTTTCCCATCTGTCAAACTGATTTGAAAACAAATCAGCACAAGCTTTTTCCAATATGGACCTTTCCGCGCCGCCCCGCCCGCCCGCTCCGTTGGCGCGCCCAAATGATCGTCGCGGTTGCTATCATCACTGGTAATATTATCATGACTGGTGCCCGGTGGTTGCATTTCGGTTGATTGCAGCGCCCCTCCCATGCAGTGCCGGATTTATATTTTTTTCAACACACTTGCTCGTAAAATGGCTTATAATACACCGCTTTTAGGTCCATAATGCAGTGTATTACAAACGCGTGCTTTTTCTTTACGTTACGGTACTTGTGCTTTAATTCCACAGATAACTATTTAATTTACTAGTCGGAGGACGGAGAAGTGCGTTTTTTTTTTAATCTCTTCAAAGAGACTTCATGCCAGAAGGGATCCGCGAGCCATATTTCACTTTTTTTTTTAATAGTCTGAATTGTCTTTGGTCCCAAAATGAACTAAAATTTATTTACATGATGAATGCGCAGTTGTAGCCCGCGAAATTCAATTTTGTAGAGGTTGTGCCTCTGTTTTTATACAGGCCGGTCATAGTTGACGGCATCTGCTGTTCGAACGTTAAAGCGTGTGTCATTGAATGAGATTAGATTTGACGTGTAAAAATAAGATGGGCTAATTTTATGTAATTAATGTGAAAACTCCAAAAATAATATCTAATGAAGTCCTATAGGAGTTTCATTTAAATAAAAGGGCTCCCTCCCCCATTACTTAACACTTATATACCTTCTGCGTTGTAATATTCCAAACGCAAAGTGTCCTCATTGTATTTTTCTTCTGGTTTTTTGCACGAAAAATCCATCGGAAAGTCCTCGCCGTCTTCATAACTGTAGTTGGCCTCTCCATCATAGTTATCTGACAGCTTAGTCGTTACATAATTCAAGTTTTGGTTGTTTGCATTTAAAATTACTGCTCCTGGTGAAAAACAAACATTGTTTACGTACTAAACATGGTTTTCGGACGAATTTTTTGATGCCCCATGAGCTTTTTTATAAAATTTATTTATATTATATTGTATTACTACATAGTATAAAACAAAGTCGCTTCCCGCTGTCTGCTTAGATCTTTAAAACTACGCAACGGATTTTGATGCGGTTCTTTTTAATAGATAGAGTGATTCAAGAGGGAGGGTTTTATGTAAAGTACATGCATATTATAGTGGAAAAAAGCCGAGAAATTCAAAGATTTGTAATGTAATGTCGTAACAAACATATTTTTGTGCGCTTACATTGCAAACGCTGGCTAAACTTTACGAGATACACACATCAAAAGTGTCTAGGGATCAACATATATTTTTGCAATAACTTTTCTCCTGATTGATATTAATTAAAATTTTCTTTAAGGATTCATCAAATAAAGTGTTTTCGTTTGTCACAGTAACGATAAACCAAGTCACCTTTGCATTAATAAAGAAATTTGCCATTTTCCTAATAAAGGGATTTTTGACATTTGAACCACTAACACAAAAGTTCGAAAAAAGGACTGAAATAACAGTTTTCTTTAAAATTTTATTGGGTAACTTAAACAATTAATAATCCGTGTTTCTACCGCGAACACTAACAACACAAGAACATCGGTTTGGCATACTCAAAATGAGTTCATCCAAATCACGCTGTGGAATGGCCGCCCATGTTCGTTGCAACAACAAAAAAAGGTCTTCTTGCGACTGGATACCCTCCATATTCGGCAGAGCTCTTCTCTGTAGCATATCCCATGCATGCTCAATCGGGTTCAAGTCTGGCGACTGAGCAGGCCAGGGCAGGACATTGATGTTAGCTGCGGCGAGAGTCTGTCTTACAACTCTTGCGGTGTGCGGTCGTGCATTATCATGCATTAACTGAAATAAGGGACCGATTTGCACTTGTAGAGGAACGATGACGTCTGATACAATCGTCTCAGCATAAATTTGAGCGTTGAGGTTGCCTCTGATCCAAATCAACTCAGTTCTTCCGCCGATCCAAATACCCGCCCATACCATGATGGTTCCACCACTATAAGAAGGATGGACTTCCTGGCAGGATTTTAATCGCTGTTGGCGTCCAGGGGTTCTCCAGTGTCGTATACGTCTTGTATCCGGTCTCATACCAAAACGAGACTCATCAGAAAAGCACACGAAACGCCATTGTTCTTCTGCCCAATTTCTGTGTTCAAGAGCCCATTGATATCGAATCCTACGATTGTGCATTGCTATAGGTGGTACCCGTAGCGGTCTTCGGGAATGAAGGTTCACTTCATGCAAGCGGTTTCTGACTGTTTGGTCGCCAATTAAGTTCTCTGAAGAGTGATGAAGCCTCACGGCTAACATCATGGCGGTTATTGTTGGAGCTCTTCGAGTTAAGATTTGAATGTATCGGTCTTGTCTCCGTGTGGTGCAGCGATACCGTCCTCCATGGCGCTCAGCCACGGTACCAGTGCTTCGGTAACGTGTCCAAAGTCGACTGATAACACTCTGACTTGTATTCAGAGCTAAAGCCACAGTACGTTGCCGGGAACCAGCTTCTATCATTCCCACGGCTCTGAGCATTTCTTCCCTGCTTAAATGACGTCGCCGCTCCATAATAACGTTGGTTTTAATCAGTAGTAGGGAAACAGTAGCACTAATAATGTCTTCAATGCGTTGTATGTTTTTATAGGGAAAATATTGACAGCTGATTTTCATCTTTTATTCGAATTTGATTCACAGTTCCTGATTCAAATTATGAAATGCACCAAACAGGATCCATATAAATTTATAAAATCATAAATTTATTACAAAGCCACATCTCAATCTCAAGAAATCCGCATAAAAATGCTTGATCCCTAGACACTTTTGATGTGTGTAGATCAAATTAATGTATTACGGAATTGTATATCTTAAAAAGATCGATAAAAAAGTCAGCGATAGTATATGTTTATCTTCTAAGAATAACCCACAGTAACCATTTTTATGTTTTACATATTACAAAAAAAAATATATGGTTTATTTACCAAGCTATTTTAAACAATGCAGTATTATTCCTTATCCAATTAAATACACTAGATACTGTTACGCGCCACACTTGATGGCGACATTAGCTACTACTAGCGCCATCTAGTATCGAGTAGCAGAACTAATAATTATTCGGGTCCCTTCTAGAAACTTCGATGATAGAACTTTCCAGAACTATCGACGTCTGGTCGGTCGGGTTCGGTATGTACTCGAACATTCTAAATGTTTCTACGGTAGAAGGTTCTGGAACTATCCGAGGCCTATATAAGGCCGGTGAGCCTGCGAGCCGGGAACAGTGTTGGATAAGCGATACAAGCGAAAACATCGAAGCGATCTTCAAGTGCGACTAGACTGATCTAGTAGTGCGATTGTGTTTATAACTAGTGTGTTTACAGTTGTAATTGGTGTTTTTAAATAAAGTGTCTATTTTCAGTTATTAAATCGGCAGTTTTTATTGTCACGAACCCCAAGCTCGTAACAATACGTTGTGCATTTCATGTTGATCAAAATTTCCCTTAACAGTAGGTATATCATTAAAATGAATATCTTAAGGTGAATGTGACATGGTAGACCGCGAGTTTAAATCCTAAGTTTTTTGCAATTTGCAGATCAGTGTCAGGTTGTATCTTGATCCAAATATGATTCGCGACTATAATAGACATGTATTTACAGAATCATAGTCATTAGAATCATTAATATATCTCTTTAAGTTAGATTTCTACCATTAACACTTTTCCATACGAGATTTGTTCTTAACGGTAGAAATCTAACTTAGAAAGATGTATTAATGATTCTAATTATTATGATTCTGTAAATACGTACCGTTTATAGTCGCGAATCATATTTTGATCAAGATACAACCTGACACTGACCTGAAAATTGCAAAAAACGTAAGAAAAATTTAATTTCGCGGGCTACAACTACCCATTCACCTTAAATGATATCAGAGATTTAAAAAGCGGGGACAGAGCGGCTGGCGGGGATATCCGAAGATCGCTGCTCGTATATAATATAAATATATTTTAGTCTTAGCTTGTTAATTGTAATTAAGACTTTTTGTTAGCAGTGTTGTCTTTGTGAATATTTAGCGCGCACCTGCCCCGTTATTATAATATTGTGTTGTGTTCTGCGACCACAATACTCTTAAAAAAGTAACGTGGAAAAATGTGGATTAACAAAATGTCCCAAGATCGCTGCTCGCAGGCAGATAAGTACTCGTATAAGGTATCCAGTGATATTATAAGTGAAAAGAGGTAAATAGGTTATATACGCGTTCCGCAAGTGGCGTCAAAACTTGGCGGGTTAGGCAAGTTTCAATCATCTTGTCTCTTTTTCGCTACGGATAATTACGACATTCATGTCCTTCTTCCACGTGTCAATTAATAGTGTGACATTGTGCCTTTTTTGAAGATAAATAATGTTGGACAGGTAACACATCTAACTCTTTTTACTTATAATATAATTGTAGGTACCTATTCTAATAAATCTCAAAACGGTGAAGGAAAACATCGTGAGAAAACCGGCATGTTCTAGAACCAAAAATTCAAAGACATGTGACATCTATCAACCCGCACTGGGCCCGCGTGGTGGATTACGGCCCACTCCCTCTCACAGAGAGAAGGCCTGTGTCCCAGCAGTAAGAACATTATAGGCTGATTATGATTCTAATCATACAAATTAATAGATTAATCCTGACTAACTGACTGACTCACCAACGACGCCCAGTTCAAACCCTTGGCGGTTCCCTGTATGAAGTACCACAAGGAGTAAGGTCGGATTTTGGTTATTCTCACGATATTGGGATATAAGGTGAATGAAGTCGCTGGAAAAGTGCTAATGAGGTAAATAGCACTTACTTGCTCCTTTGACATGAAGACCAAAATGTAAATTTTTTGCAGTATAGTTACGATTGTTATGTTTATATGGCATAGCCGGACCATGGTACTCTTCTAAGGCTGTGCAAACCCACCTAGTACTCATTTCAGCGGTGACACTTGTGATCTGAAACCATATATTAGTTCATAGTAACACTCCAACATTGCTATTCCTCAAACCAAATAAAAAAGTCAAGACATAGCGTTGCGAACAATACAGTGAAGCATGCCAAAGCTACACCGCAGCTCTGTGCATACACGCTCACATGCACACATTTACAACCATTTACAATCAAACTACACCTCACTAAGTGCACACATGTTTACGAAACCGGCTTCACTTTACTGTTGACAGCTGTCTTGGTTTATTTATTTGGTCTGAGTGCCATTCTGTAAAAATCTCAGCGTGAAAACTTAGCTGAAGTGAGCTGTCATTGCACCTGATGCAGGGATTGCCGCTATTTATTTATTAAAACTTTATGCACAAGTAAAAACTGTACAAAGGCGGACTTAATGCCTTGAGCATTTTCTACCAGTCTATCTTAGGGTGATGCAGAGACAATACAGAGTAGGTGCAATAACAGAAAAAAAAATAAGAAAATATTTATAACTAAGATATAAGAATAAATACATACATACAACAATATATATATAAAAAAGTTATGATTCATAAATAAGAAACCCTACAACAACTACCACCACCACCACCACCTATCACCACCACCTACCACTGTTGACATCTCACTTCACCTAAGTGTTCATATCGAGATATTTACAGAAGAGATCGGCTGTATTCTGTATTTCCCGAAGGAGAGCCCCATAGATCACTGAAGGCCAATAATAATTCTCGTAATTTAAAACGATCAAAATCTAGTCGCAGTCTCATCTCGGCGACAAAGAAACGTCTAAAACTTGTCAAACTGTAGGGAAATTAGAGGGATTTTTAGACAGCGATGACTGCAAAGCTCTTTGGAAATCGGTTATTATGGTACGTGTATTCGTAGAAATGAGGAAAATATCGTAAGGATAGTTGTAAGTGTAAATATGGATAGCTATAAGAGTAGGGGAAGACAAACAAACGATGGATGAACTGTGTTGAAGATGAGACTATAGAGGTGTGAGGAACAGGGTTTAAAGTTCACTCAACCTCCTTAGAAAAGGGAGGATCCTCCGACCAGACGGGTGTTGTGTCTGGCGGGCAACTGCTCCATGATTCATGTCGGGCCGTTGTATATATGCTAGTTGCGCGGTAAACTCTGCTTGCGAGATGCAGGATTCAGTCAGTATGACGCGTTATTCGCATGTGGCGTTGTAGATACCGTTGAAATACAACTAGAAAGGGGGTGACTACTGAGATGAAAACTAGAGAAGTATTGAAGAACACATATTGCGCCGAGCACAATTAAATTTGGTAAGGACAAGAAAATTGTGATAAAGACAATGCTAAAAATACTCACATTTAAAATATGGATATTACCGTTTGTAAATTCGGTTTCTGGTACAAATTCTCCGGAAGTGTCATTTGTTTTGTAAAAATTGGAACACCTGAAAACAGTAATACCTATTATAGTATCGGCCTGTAACTTATTAAATGCATCTTTATAAACATATCAAGTAGAAGGCTCGCTCATGCTTACACACTGCGTGTTAGAGCATTAGTGCATTGTATAAAGCATAATCAGCCGTTAATGTTCCCATAGGCCTGTAATCTGCCACGCGAGCTTAGTGTGGGTTCGTAGATGTCACAATGTTTTCAAATTTTTGGTTCTAGGACAGGTTCTAGGTGCAGATTTCAAAAACAGGGTATATAACGGAGTAGAAGCCTATGGCACAGAATTCTATTTTGGTTTTGGTACAGATAATATAGGTTTTGGGGATACTTAATTTTGCAACACTGGATTACCATCGTAAACCGTGCGACCGCTCACTGCAGGGTTCAAGGTTGGTTATCTATGCGAATAAACGTTGGTTTTTAATTCGGCTAGAACTGAAAAATGATGCCCCTTTTTTAACAAACTTACCATACGCGTCGTGTGCTACCATTTTCTATAATTATCTTTAGTGGTTTGTCTCTCCAAACTACATAGTTCTCGTTTCTATCATCGATATAAGAGAGACGAATTACAGGATTTTCTGAAATTACAAAATTGATATTTTAAAGATCATTGTTAATTAATTATTAATTTTGGACTTAAATTTTCCGTCTTTCACTTTAAAAGTCTATTATTGAGGCCTATTCTGAGGGACCACAATTTAAATAGATATTAGATAAATCTTAATTTTTATTACTTTTCTTCTCCGAAATCTAGCGGGTGAACCACTTGTTTTAGTTAACTCAGGGGACTAAATAGCATATTTCTACTTCATTATATGTTCGTTTTTATGTTCAGGAGAGCAGATATTAACTTAAGAGCCTATACTACCTCAGCTAAAATTCACTCTTTATCTCGCTCATACTATACTGCTCGCGGACTGAGTGAGAGCGAGACAGAATGCGGTGCTGGGCGGCAGGCAGCGCCAATAGTTTAGGTATTTGCTTTTTACAGTAAAAATAATGGTAATTATAAAAAAATAAATAACATAAGACCTGCTTTAAAGTAAGTTCAGTTAGTATGCAAAGTTTCATGATCTAATTTGAAGTATTTTTTGAATACCAGCGGTTTATTGTACGGGTTAGAGGTAACTTTGGATTTTTTTTCTATCGGGAAAATATTATGGAATCGTGTTTTCGTCTAACATAGGACTCAGCATTAATTCTCAACTTATATATTTATTTCAAAATTAATGGTGCAGTATTTTCGACATAACGGAGGAACACGCTAAGCCATTTGAGGTAGTATAGGTTCTTAAGGCTCAACACGACAAGTGCGACGCAACGCGCGACGTTGCGACGCTATTCTGTTAGAACAATTTCCATGAAGTTTTGATAAAAAATGTTTACTTGAGTTGCGCCGCGCCTGTTTGCGAGAGCCTTTAGGCGCTGGTACAGACGCCAGCACATCAACCTACTAAAATCTGTCAAGTTTCTTTAATAGATTTTCAACTTTATCACCAAATCATAAGGTTCAAAGTTGATTGGGAAAATCTGACAGTTTCGGGTAGGTTGATGTGCTGGCGTCTGTACATCTAACGCAACTTTACCCTACTGGCAACACGCACTGGTCAAAGACTGTCGTCTTGAGAAACTGCGGTATGTGAGACGAAAAAGTAAGTAAAGTAAGTCACTGCAGGGATCCAGCAGAATATCAGCGTCAGGTACATTTGCCTGACACATGCTGAGCTGGACTCCCGTTTAGTGCAACCTTGAGACGCACACCGCACTGTGTATGTTTCGTTGTTAATTTTATTTTAAGTATTTGTCATAGTGTCACTTTTATTTCGATATATTTTTATGTTTTTGTTTTTTTTTTTGTTTTTATTTCGGCACCTTGTTTTTATATTATGTTCATGTGGGTAATTGGTTATCATCTAATATTGTACTTTTTGTTTTAACACGTAAAAGATGTGCGCCCTTGGTGCGCAGGGTGCGAGCCAGTTCCGACAGCATCCTGGGAGTTATTGCTGATAGGTTAGACTGCTGTGTTGTGAATCGTTGCTCCAATATCCATAAAAATAAAAGTATCTCAGCTGGAATGTGAAGCTATGATTGTTTTGTTGTGTGTGTTTGTGTAATAGTTGTTGTAATTGCATAATTAACATGGTTGTAAGTTTATTTTATTGTTACTAACACTATGTGTCCCATGGTTACTCGCAATAAAAAATTTAATAATAATAGGGCAATGAAGAGGGCTATGTTTGGAAATAATCAGTCGCCTTATAAAGTTGTTCAGTTTGATGGGCTGTACCAGACCCTCTTAAATGTGACCATGCGTTTCTTATTCAGGATTGATTATAAATTAATTACCCGACTACGGCGAAGCAAAAAGGAGGGTTATGATTTTGACCAGTATGTATGGATGTATGTATGTTCATCTGTTCCCCTTATAACTTCTAAACTCCTTGTCCTAATTGGACAAATGAGGTATCGTTGGAAGCGTCTTGATCGTCCGCTGGTTATAAGCTATGTGACGTTACAATAAATTAAGTATGGTGCCCTCTAGCGGACATAAAGTAATGATCTAAAAAATTTTTTTTTTTAATTATGCCGTGTTTGGTATCTAATGAAAGGGCTTAATTAGCACATTTCAAGGTGGTCCGCTGACCTTTGCTCTCTGCGATGGCGTATGGGCAACCACTTTAGAAGCGACCGATGCGCAGAGATATGATCATATTTACGCAGATTGAATACAAATCGAATGTAGTCATTAAGAAGACGGTCAAGTTTGTCGAGGAGAAGTTTTATGTGTTGATCCAACTAATATTATAACGGCGAAAGTTTGTGAGTGTGTTTATATGTTTGTTACTTCTTCACGCACAAACGGCTAAACGGATTTAGATTAAATTTGGCACACAGATAGTTTATAACCAAGATTAATACATAGGATACCTTTTATCCCGATATTCCTACTGGATCGACACTTATGCGGGTGAAACCGCCGGGCGCAGCTATTCATATAGTATAGAGACAATGTAAATGATTTAGTTATTTTATGATTGCATCATTGCAGACGGAATTTAAAACGCTATTCTATTAATATAACAGGAAATTAAAACAATATAATGGGTTGCTGATATTATGCATATAATACCTGGTATGACGGAGCTTTATAAAAATTATTGATTAAACAATTACTATTGTAACAATGACTGAAAATATGGCGAAAAATTCATCCGCTCGAATAGTGCCGCTCTTGGAAACCTACCGCGAGGTGTGTGCGTCACTATTTGAGCGGATAGACTGTAGGTAGTTAGGTCGGTACCTATTTGGATGTTGAACACAAAATATACTGAGATGATACCTAAACGAATTCAACACGAAATAGACGATTATTCCCGATGTCCGCCATTTGTTTGGCCACCACAGGGGGACAACAAAACAACTTTTAAAAATTGAGGACCTTGCAGCAAAAGGGAGGCAGATCCAAATTTTTGCCGTTTCTGTTTTTTTCACCTACAATTTCAACAAAAATTAGAAAAAAAAAGAAAAAGTATTTAAGTATTTATGTTTTTTTTTTTGTAGTAAGTAAGTATTTAAGTATTTATGTTTTTTTTGTATTAGTACTATCGTTTGATGCATGTACGAGGCACATTTCTTAAACTTGGACTTGCCTCCTTTTTGCTGCAAGGTCCTCAATTATTCTCTCTATTGTCCACCACTGGGAGACAAATGATTGTAACCTAACCTCAAAACACTTTAAAGTTGCTTCTGATCAAGTGATCATCTCCGGCGCTGCGGGAAGTGCAACCCCTCCGCCCTTACGTAACAAAGGATAGGCACCCATGCTCACCTCGGCAGCTTCGGCTTGCGGCTCGCACGGGTGAGTGGGCGGGGGTTGCTCTCCCTTCGCGTCTCCGATTTTTGTATACACTCGTTCTCACTCAGATAATAACGTTAGTTTTAGGGTTCCGTACTCAAACTATGCCAACGACGGGACCCTATTAGGTACTATGGCTCCGCTGGCCATCCGTCGGCCCGTCCTTCCCTTCGTCCGTCCGTCTATCACAGGTAACAGTAGACACTTGAAAGGGGTTTGAAGGTCCGTGGCATACCGACTGTCGCGCAATTTTGTCTTGTTTTTTTTGTTTTTAAATGGCGTCCGCGCATGATACCTACTCTTAATCGTTAGCTGACATCAATACAAACATAGACCAAATCCTTTAGTGTCACGTTTCCGAGATTCATGTTCAAAGTTGATCACGCGAGATTCACTGAAGGGCGTCGCAGACATCATTTTGCACTTTTTTATGTCTCCCGGCTAAGAGACCACTAGCGGTCGATTTCATTTTATTTCATCATTTATTAAAAGTCACTTAGAATAAGTTCAGTGAAAATAGCTCTTACCAGTTTCAGGAACATTTGCTTCAGCTCTCAATATTATAAAAACTGAACATAATATTAAACGAAACATTTTTCAGTATTTTAATTAACAGTCAATACTAATTAGTACGTATAATGTAATAACTCCACAGCAGTGAGTTACTACTGAACTACAGTGACCATCATTTAATGTATTTTAAAGACAGTTAATATAACTGTATTATTTCCTGTTCGCGCGACTCCGTTCGAGTGATAATTGTGATGTCCATTTGAACTTCAACACCTCATTTCGGCGCGCTACGGAGCGGAGCGAGCTATGCTCAGAGTCACTTTGAAGGATAAAATCAGTAACGAAATTATCCGGAAAACAACCGGAGTTGCCGACGTAGCTTGCAGAGTAAGCAAACTAAAGTGGTAGTGGGCTGGCCATATTTGTCGAAGGACCGATGACCGGTGGAGCAGACGAGTCCTGGAGTGGAGACCGCAGATCAGCAAGCGTAGTGTGGGACGCCCCCCCAGCTAGATGGACGGACGACCTAAAGAAGGTGGCTGGGACGGGCTGGATGCAGAAGGCGGAGTACAGGGTGTTGTGGCGCAGTCTGGGAAAGGCCTATGTCCAGCAGTGGACTGCAATAGGCTGAGTTGATTGATTGACCTCATTTCACCTAATTTTTTTTTGTTTGAGGTCCTAATGTCGTTTCTCAGAGCGCAAGATATTCTTCTTCTTCTTAGCGTGTCGATAGCAATCTAAATGTAATCGGCCCAGAATCCGATATGTATTTCGAATCTTCTTAGCTGTTTAGCCGTGAAAACATAACAAACAAATAGAGACACTTTTGTATAGATGGATAGTATGGATGCAAGAATTACGGTGAGTGCTAACAGTTCCAGTCACACTACCACTTTGCTTCATCTTCTTAGCGTGGGCATCCCAAATGGACTCGGCCCAGAATTCTGCTACGTGTTTGGCGCAATCACTAGTGTCCCTCAGTTCCTGTAACATGCAGCTGACAGGACACGCAGGACATGATATTAAGTGTCCCATCGTTTATGGTAAGGAAGCACTGTTTCGGGTTTTGCAGACGAACATCTGGCACTTCACAGGACTACAGTCAACACAAGAGATAAGTATGCAGGATCGTCGGATAAAGTTGAAGTTTAGTAAGGAACCGATGGATGTTCTTGAATTAAATTAAATTTTATTAATAGAAAACAAATAGCTCATTTATCAAATTAAATTTCAGTTGACAACATCCATCGGTTTCTTACTAAACTTCAACTATATCCGAAGATCCTGCATACTTATCTCTTTTGTTGACTGTAGATGGCGTTGACAGTGCTATTTCAGTTAGGAGATACAAAGTTTCTGCTTATTTCTGTCTTCCAACAGAGATGAATTGGGACACTTGTAAAAGAAATTGATTGTGTTTAGGAATGGCTTCGAAAATTAACATAATATTCATTCTTTAAATTGTCCTAGGACATTCCGTTTTGATGGACACACTAGTGATATCGCTGTATTATTCACTTTAAAGGAAAACATTGTTGTTATCCTTAAGCTGCAAATCAAATAACAATACATGGTAATACTGTAGAATATATCGACGGCCGCAAAGTATATACGGTTATCTACAATTTATGATTTTACAGAGCTTTTTGAATGCAAAACTGTGATAATTAATAGAAGAACACAGCTATCTTCTCATATTTTACAACATTTAGTTAATAGGGCGTTACCAAGAAAATGACTAAGGCTAATCACTGTTTTTATTTAATAATAATATAATAATAATAATTTCTTTATTGCAGACCAGTGTCCATTTTGTTAGTAACAATGTTCTTATAGACTAGTGTTAGTAATACTTAAAACTACCCACCACAGAACATGTACCTAAACTATACCCACTCAACAATCATTACCGCGCCATTCCATGACAAATGGCGCAGCAACGACCGATGTACGCACAGTCCAGGCGACTAGCGATCATGCTCAGGATGCTGTTGGCGCTGCCGCGTACTCTACGCACCAGGGATGCGCATCTTTTACGCATCGTAGCGTAAAAGCAGTCTACGCGATGTTCAGCAAACATCCCTGATGCACTACAGAATCGCCGCAGCCCCATCAGCACCCTGAACGCATTATTAAATTGGACTCTGAGGGCACTGTAAGACTTTTGAGTATAGTCAGCCCACAGGCTGCACGTGTAAAATGATGTACAATAAGACCTAAAAAGTGTAATTTTGACTTCTGTCGAACAACGTGCAAACCTGCGAGCTATCATGTTCGCCCGCACTGCCAGCGCCCTCCGTTCCCTCTCGATGTCACCATTGTCCTTGAGGTTAATGTAACTTGGAATACTTCGGTATCTAAATAACTAATAACGCCATCTATGTTTTTTCAACGTAAAGATTACGTCGTAAGACACACTACGACATCTAGCATTAAAAACAGGACGCAATTTTGACATTCCGGCTACCAGCTCCGACGGAACAAGACGACATATTTCAAAACTTTTTTGGTAAGTATGCAAACAGTGATAATTATTTACTCTCATACTTAAAATATTTAGTGTAATCATTCAAACTATTATGTGATCTTTTTAGTTAGTGATTTTACTTTGATTTTGTGAATATTTCTAGAATTGAAAATGCTAGTTGCTGTTTTAGGTTAGGGTGGTATGTTTTTAATTTGGGATACTACACATAATAAGATTATTTTTGATATTTTGTTTTAAAATATTGATTAGTTAGAGAAGTCAAGACTATAAGACTGTTACAAAGATTAGAAATTTATTACTTTTTAAGATAAAGTGTTAACAGTGTGTTAATGAAAAATGTGAGTATAATTTGGAATACTATATTCCAAATTACCTGCCCTCTAAGTCAATTCACATAATTTTTAATTTGTTGTTCTTTTTGTTTTTTGATAAGGTTCCTGACTTTTGTTCCATATGATAGTTATTAATATTAAAGTTTAATAGTTTTTCAAGTAATAAACGTATTTTTTATTGAGCTATCCCTTTTTTCTTTAAATTTATTCTCAAAAAATAAACTGGTATTCCAAATATGCTGCAGTTCCTTGATACTTCGTGCAAAAAGTAAACTTTTCAACTGCAATATATCCGCTTCTTCGCGGGACTTTCTTATTACTTAAGTTTATATAATTTCAAATATTAAAACAGATATTACTATTGTTTTGTTTAATACATTTTTGATTGCTATAAGTAATAAATAAAGATGCGCAATCATTAATTTTATTTGACGATTTATTAATTGTTGTTGCACTAGAATAACACAAGTTTATGAATTACTAGCTTTTGCCCGCGGCTTCGCTCGCGTTAATTTAGAATTTGAAAATCAATTCAACTCTAAAGTTTCTTATATAACTCAATCATGATTCGAAAGACACGTGGCGCCATCTACTATCATAATAACGTTATTGTTGTTTTCCTCGGGAACATCACTTTTTTTCGGGATGAAAGGTACCCTATGTCCGTTTCTGTACACCTGACAACGTATATGAAAAATTTCAGGATGATCGGTTCAGTGGTTTAGGCGTGAAAAGGTAAAATGTATGATGCGCGCGCTCAGACTCCGTCATTATATACGGTAGCGATCCGTGGCGGCCGCGCGCCACGCGTGTGCTGCGAACGGTGCAAGCCAAATTCAACCTTCAGCACTACATGTACAGCATAACTTAGGGGCGCTGCACACGCCTAAGATACTATAATATTTTATCTTAAGATACAATATCGCTCGCCATACAAATTCATCTTAAGATACGAAAATATGAAATATTATTTATTATCGTCGTCGTGTGTGGTAGTCCATTGAATTGTACGACGAGCGATATTTTTTTCTTAAGATAAAATATTATAGTATCTTAGCCGTGTGCAGCGCCCCTTAGTGAATTCCACTGCGGGTGACGTAACCTACGACAAAGTTATTATTTGCGGTTGGTACAGTAATCGGGTCTAGGGATCGAACCGCAAAATTAAGTTTGTTTTTTATTGTATATACTTTTCCGGGATATAAATTACCCAGTGTGGTGCCCAGGATATTAAACAATAATTATCCTAAGTTTCATTGTAATCGAACCGGTAGTTTTGGTAGCGTGATGCCTGAACAAACAGACAGACAAAATGTTTTTTAATCACATTTTTAGGTTCGGTGTCGGTCTAGTAACACCCCTGCCATTTATTTTTTTGATATATTCAATGTACAGAATTTTCACTTCTACAGATTTATTATAAGTAGGTATAGATTCTGTATGTGTGGGTGTGGTGGTATGCATATATTTTATGTTTAAACAATTAAAATATTTATTTACTTCTATTTCCTGTTTCAGTCCCGTGCTAATCCAGCAAGATCTAAGTACATTGTATCAACTGGATCAATCAAATAATTTAATTCGTTTAACCGGTCAAGGACCGCGGGACACCGATCGGTGACCAAACAATAGAAAATCAATTGTGTCTCATTAGCGGAGCTTGACAGATTAAAACCTTTTTTCTCTCTTATGGACACTTGTTCTTCCACCTCACTTTAGACATTGGCAGAATAGTCGACATTGGCTTTGCTTTCCATTAAAAAAAAATAGAATTGAATAGAATAGAAAAAACCGACATTAAAACGGCTATGTTTACAACAGGTGACCCCGCCGGTTATCCGACGGTGGATGCATGAATGGCTTAAGTCCGTGTTTACTTCGTCACTTTGTGAAAAAAAGGTGTGGTTGTCTTTATATACGTTACTTAATATAAGCAAAAGTTGAGACTTAAGCAGAATGAAAATCCTATTGTAAAAATAAATAATTCTGAGTCGAAATATGTAAAAAAGTGAATTTTGTAAAAAGTGCAGTTGACTCTTTGTTCTTTGCGTTTATTACCGTTGGATCCCGTTTTTTGATCCCGTTTTTTAGGTATTACCGATGGATCCCGTTTGCTATTTCCGTTGAATCCCATATTATAACAACATGTGTACATTTCAGAAGAAAAGTGATTTACCTTTATAAAACACTAAAAAGAGATTATTTTTAGTGGGTTACCCGGAACCGAACTAGTTAGATTAGGTTATTTATTAAAAAAAAAAACAATGTTAGGTTAGGTTAGGTTAAAACTGTGACCCCTACGCACGAGCCGAGCGAGCGAAGCGAGCGGTGCCGCGGCAGCGGCCGGCGAGTGCCAGAAACGACTAGATTATATAGAAATGAGTTGTTTGTGAAATAAATAGTATACGAAACGTTGGTTGTAAACTAAAAATTTGTCAATGGAGTTTTGGTGAAACATTAGTGAACCCCTCATTTTATTATAAACAATTTTGTTGTTGAAAGTACCCGCATTCATATTTTTTTAAGCATTCGGGATCCAACGGAAATACTTTTCGGGTTTCAACGACAATAAAACGTAATTATCTTGCATTTTTTAAATTCGGGATCCAACGGAAATACATAATAATGTTTTGCGGGATCCAACGCCAAAAATATTAAAATGGGATTCAAAAACGGGATCCAACGGTAATAAATCGTTCTTTGCTGCCGTCGATATACTGAAATAGGGTTTTCCCTGTTTATTCCGATTGTAACGCCATCTTGTGCGTACAAGACAAAGTCTGCCTGTTAGCTAGTACCACACCCCGGACACTCCATACAACGCTCGCAAAATAATTACCTATTACTACTACATAAACAAATGACGTTTGTGAGGTGTTCAAGTAAAACAAACGTGTAGCTAGTACCGTGGTTTATTGGGGACTGTCCGTCCTTGACACGACCGCCGCATCGGCGCATACGCACTCACATATAGATACACATACATCACAGTTTGTATACGTGCAAATGTGTGCGTGAAATCTATTAGGGTTGGCTGTCGTGCTAGCGTAAAAAAAATGGCGCGGAAAGCAATTTGTGTCGGGGAATCAAACTACGACGGCGCTGCCCGAACGTGTGCATTATTATGAAATGACCTTGTAGTTCAATTGTTTATTTATATAGTCGGGTTCGTAATGAAATAAAACACAAAATAGTTGTTTAACCGTATAGTTCGGTAGCGCCCCCTTTAGGACCCGAACACACGAACCTCCGCCGGCTCGGTAATGCCCCCTTTAGGACCCAAGAATTACGACATACGACACCCTACATTGATTATGTAAATATTTATTAAGCTGCCCATCAAATCTTATCAATGTGCGTTAATTAAGGGAGTTGGATAAAAAACTCATATGTTAAAGCCATTAAATATTTCATATTTAGCGCGCAAGCTTATTACTTTACCTTTATTAAATTCAAGTCTGTAAATGCGATAATCGCCATTTTGTTGACAGTGGTGGTCGAGGCTAAAAAACATAAAAATTGGGGATTTCGAACATCCAAACTCCACCATAGGGGCAGTGAATAATACATAATTTAATTATTTGACGAATTCATCCATTGTTCAAGTTAAAATAAGTAGTGGTAATGAAGTTTTTTGATATCTAATGTCGAAGTTTCGCGCCAATCGTGCGTGTTTACATTTTTACTTTTCACAAATATCACACACACACAAGTAGTTAAGATTTAAAATGTGACAAATGTTATTAACAACACGAAAATGCCCAAATCTTAACGTAATATTGAAACACAGGTCGAATAACACGTATTATTCATTACCACTACTCAAATTATTTGTTTTCAAAATCGCCGTCCATGATTGTTTTTTTTTTATCGTAATGATGTGCGAAAGCGATTATGCAAAACGATTTTTTTTTAATTTCGATTGACTCGGTTAGTTAATATGTCGAATATCGGAAATCGATACTCAGAAATTGAAATAAAATTATTTTAAGCATTAAATACAATAAGCATTGTTTATAATAATGATTTATGCTTTTCTAATGTAATAGTTTTTTGGACATTCAATTGAAACTGAGTCAATAACACTGAGGACCTTAGACCGTAGTCATTTATTGAATTTCGCGCCGAATTGTTTCTATATTTGAATTTATCTTCGAATGCGCTCGCCGTATAAAATTATTTTTATTTATTTTACAATTAAGTATTTATTTTTGATACTTTTCTAATACACACATCAAAAGTGTCTAGGGATCAACATATATTTTTGCAATAACTTTTCTCCTGATTTATATTAATTAAAATTTTCTTTAAGGATTCATCAAATAAAGTGTTTTCGTTTGTCACAGTAACGATAAACCAAGTCACCTTTGCATTAATAAAGAAATTTGCCATTTTCCTAATAAAGGGATTTTTGACATTTGAACCACTAACACAAAAGTTCGAAAAAAAGACTGAAATAACAGTTTTCTTTAAAATTTTATTGGGTAACTTAAACAATTAATAATCCGTGTTTCTACCGCGAACACTAACAACACAAGAACATCGGTTTGGCATAGGTACTCAAAATGAGTTCATCCAAATCACGCTGTGGAATGGCCGCCCATGTTCGTTGCAACAACAAAAAAAGGTCTTCTTGCGACTGGATACCCTCCATATTCGGCAGAGCTCTTCTCTGTAGCATATCCCATGCATGCTCAATCGGGTTCAAGTCTGGCGACTGAGCAGGCCAGGGCAGGACATTGATGTTCGCTGCGGCGAGAGTCTGTCTTACAACTCTTGCGGTGTGCGGTCGTGCATTATCATGCATTAACTGAAATAAGGGACCGATTTGCACTTGTAGAGGAACGATGACGTCTGATACAATCGTCTCAGCATAAATTTGAGCGTTGAGGTTGCCTCTGATCCAAATCAACTCAGTTCTTCCGCCGATCCAAATACCCGCCCATACCATGATGGTTCCACCACTATAAGGATGGACTTCCTGGCAGGATTTTAATCGCTGTTGGCGTCCAGGGGTTCTCCAGTGTCGTATACGTCTTGTATCCGGTCTCATACCAAAACGAGACTCATCAGAAAAGCACACGAAACGCCATTGGTCTTCTGCCCAATTTCTGTGTTCAAGAGCCCATTGATATCGAATCCTACGATTGTGCATTGCTATAGGTGGTACCCGTAGCGGTCTTCGGGAATAAAGGTTCACTTCATGCAAGCGGTTTCTGACTGTTTGGTCGCTAATTAAGTTCCCTGAAGAGTGATGAAGCCTCACGGCTAACATCATGGCGGTTATTGTTGGAGCTCTTCGAGTTAAGATTTGAATGTATCGGTCTTGTCTCCGTGTGGTGCAGCGATACCGTCCTCCATGGCGCTCAGCCACGGTACCAGTGCTTCGGTAACGTGTCCAAAGTCGACTGATAACACTCTGACTTGTATTCAGAGCTAAAGCCACAGTACGTTGCCGGGAACCAGCTTCTATCATTCCCACGGCTCTGAGCATTTCTTCCCTGCTTAAATGACGTCGCCGCTCCATAATAACGTTGGTTTTAATCAGTAGTAGGGAAACAGTAGCACTAATAATGTCTTCAATGCGTTGTATGTTTTTATAGGGAAAATATTGACAGCTGATTTTCATCTTTTACTCGAATTTGATTCACAGTTCCTGATTCAAATTATGAAATGCACCAAAAAGGATCCATATAAATTTATAAAATCATAAATTTATTACAAAGCCACATCTCAATCTCAAGAAATCCGCATAAAAATGCTTGATCGCTAGACACTTTTGATGTGTGTAGTTTGCTACAGAATGCCCAGTATACATTTTTTAGGTAGGCTGAGCAGAAGTTGGGGAATGATGATAAATTAATTGTATAAATTGCGTATTCCGCAATATATGTGTTGTTAGTTTTATGAGCTTAGTAGTTTTTGTTTCTATTTGTTTACTTGAGTAATAGTAATTGTTTGTTTTCGTGATAGTATAGAAGTATGATGAACAGGGTGTAAAGTTCACTCAACCTCCATAGAAAAATGAGGATCCTCCAACCAGACGGGTGTTATGTCTGGCGGGCAACTGCCCAATGAGTCATGTCGGGCCGTTGTAATATGCTAGTTGCGTGGTAAACTCTGCTTGCGCGATGCAAGATTTGCGTGACGTAAGTACGACGAGTTGTTCGCATGTGGCGTTGTAGATACCGCTACAGTAGTTTCCCAACGAAATTTAAAAAAAACTTTCCATGTTTAAGTTGGACCACGCACAGTGAAAGGTTCCGCTTCCGTAGTTGGGTTGAATATTCACGCATGCACAATGAACATCATTATTAATTTGATCGACTGCAAAAATAAGTTTGTTTTTCATAAACGAATCATTCATAAGTTCATAAGGTACTCAAAAATTAAAGTGCTGGCCAGAAAAGAAAAGTCCTACTGTTTTCTTATGGGGAATAATATCTTGAGCATTTCTTACTATTACAGCGAAAGTCTGCAGTTAACCCCCTTGGCTGCTATTTGAGATTGAAAATGCGAAAAATCTTATTTAACCGACTTCTTATAACAAGTGTTTTAAGCATAACATTTAAAAAATACCAACTTTAAATTGAATATAACGTCCCAAACATGTTTTGACTATGATCAAATGGGTGCTCCAAATCGAGAAATGGCTAAGTCCACTTTTTCAGTTTTTGGTAATACAAAAAATAAACATATTTAATTTTTTTGAAAACAAACCAAAGGACATGTTGAAATTAAAATACCATCCAGTTATAGTACACAATATACTCTTTATTTAAGTATATAAAACAAAACATAAAAAGTATTTATAATAACTTTAATAAAAAAATAAAAAATTGGACTTATCATAAATCAACAGGACTTAGGGTTATCTTTCCCTCTTTTTAAGGACTAAGGAATTTAACAAAACAAAATTAGCTTCTTTAACAGTATTCTATTAATCAAAAATGAGTAATACCTATTAGCCTTTAAAAATAACTAGGTTAGTTACTCTATTTCGTCATCCAATTCCTCAACAATTTGACTTTCATTTAATTTAGCCTGTTCCATAATCAAAGTTTCATAGAATTTTCTTTTTTCTTGTGGTAAAAATCGAATAAGTATTTTAATGTCATTAATTTTAGCTTCTTTAATTTTAATAGCATCTTGATAACAATCAGCAGGAACATCTCGAAGATACCTAGATATACCTACTCGATATAAAAAAAAATCTTTAAAGTTTATATCGCCAGTCATTGAATCAGAAAAGGCTGGCTTTGCATGTCTTTTAATAAAACTCGACGACAACCTGAAATTCCCGGTATTGTTTGTTTAATCTTATCATTATAGTAAGTTTTATAATCTTTAACTTTTAATACTCTTTCGTTACCTCGTTGTTCTTCTCGCTCTCCTCCTCTCCTATCTATTTGCCCTGTTCTATCAAGTTCTTTTCTAAAAATACAACTTCAAATTTCTTTGCATTTCTACTGTTTACTACAAAATTGACATAACTTTCAGGTTCATATATTTTTTCATGTTTTAATTTTTGTCTTTCTATGAGAGCAAAATCTCTATCAATGGGCATCATTTAATGCCCAGAAATTGGATAATATACAGAAATAGTTTCAAACAAGCCTTTCGCACACAGCTGATCGAAATACGTAAAAATAAATCTGTTTTTATTTTGACTGAAACAATAAAATTTTGCTTTTAATTTAGTCCTTTTTCGGTAAAAACTTACGGACTAAGGGATTTATAGGACTTGGGGATTTTTGGAACTGAAAGTATCGTCAATTTAAATTTTTATAGTTTTCAAAAACCCACTTAGGGATATCATAACAAAAAAATTGTTGGACGTATCGATAGAGAAAAAACGGCCGATCAACCTATGTTAATAGTGTAAAAAATCCCTAACTAGGACTTAGGGATTTTTCGAATTGGGGCACCCAAATGTAAGTATGTAGATACGCAGTATAGAATAAGAGGTTTGCTATATTATTTTAAGACCAGACTTCTGATAGGATCTCTTGGAATCTATAATCACAGAACTATATTTTGTATTTTGTTTTTAATTTTTGGGTGTGGTTTCAGAGATATTGTTTCTATTTTCTTAATAGAAAAATAAATAACTTTTTTTAGTTATTATAAAAATATATTTGTGACCCTCACGACAAACCCTTTCATTTGATATAATCACACGGTACCTACAGTAAGCAAAGCTTTTTCAGTTCTCATACTCGGAAAGTAGTGTTTGTTTGATCCGAATAGCGGGTGGAAGACGCTGCTTCCCACCTTAGGGCGGGAAAGACTCATAGTAATTGCTTTCCTCTCTAGGGCGGGAACGAATTTAAAAATATAGAACTAAATTGGTTAGGTAGTCTGCTACGAAATTTTTTACATGATTAAGAAAAATGTTGCGGTCTTGTGAGTGTATAAACAGCCAGTGTGAAAAAAAACCTATTAAGCGGGACGGCCTGCGGCAGTGACGCGGTGTGTTCAATATTTAAAATAGCACACAAACTGTTCTAACATGTCAATTAATTTTAAATAGGTACCTACTATGCATGTTATATCAATAAATATTTTAGAAAAACCACTATTTTTGGATTATTCCACTTTGCCCCACCAGCCCCACTGGTGGGGCAAAGTGGAATGCCTAAAACTTTGCAGTGGAATCTGCCCCGCTAAATCGAAATAGTGGGGCAGATTCCACTGCAAAATTTTCCCTTATTATCCCTATTTTTTACTTTCCTTATATTCGAAATGAAAAGTAGAGTGTTTAACACGGGTGAAAGTCATCAATTCTTACTCGGACTATAGTTTAAATACCTCGTATGGGAATAGATTCCTTTCGACCCTCGTATAACAATCTACTATTTTTTTTATCTAATGTGACCCCAAAAAGTGACCCCTTATTAAAAATTAATTTGTTCATGTTACACGTCCGTATTTGAGTCACAGAAATTTATATGTGTACCAAATTTCAACTTAATCGGTCCAGTATATTCGAAACAAATCGATTGTAAAAGACCTACAGACAGACACACGAGTAATCCTATAAGGGTTCCGTTTTTTCATTCGGACGTAGGGAACCATAAAAAGTTACACCCCTATCCACACTGTACGTGTATGTACTTATTAAAATGATTATATTTCAAAAAATTATTAATTCATGATAAAATATACCAAAGAGTTTTTATTCAGTCTCTACAATTTTTTTATTTTTTTAAAAATACCGATTATCGATTAGGCTTTATGACATTTTTGAATCGGAATAAGAAAATTGGGTGGATGGTCAGCACTAAGAAGTGTCACGGCACAACACAATTTTTAGTAATTTTTTATCAAGATTTGATCATGTTTTTTATGCAGTTTATGTATGAAAAATGGTAAAAGTAAGAATGCAGAGAGAATGACAATATATTTATTTTTCCCTTTTGCATATTTTCATTAAGAGATTAGGTGATTTATGTACATATTTCCAGCGATTTTAAGGTGTCTACCTTTTGGATAGGTGTAGTAATATCTATTTTATACAACTTTCGCAGTAGAATGACGCGGTTTTACCGACCTCAGCATATAATTGAAAATATTTGCCACAAACTTATTTTACAAAATAGGCGCGGTAACACATTTTTCTTAATAAATTCGAATACTGAAAGTTAAAGTAAATTCCTGATCATCATGACGTAATTCGCAACACCCCGTCGAGTCAGCTGGTGTGTCATATGTCAAAAATTTGTTGAGCAGAGGGGTTAAATGACTTATCTGAAAATAATCGGTTATTAAATCGCATGGTATTAAAAATGTGAAATCTTACAAACAGTTTATATAAATACGAATTCGGAAAAGCATCACAATATCCAACCATCGTGATTAAAACTCAAATAAAACTTTTAAATCGCAAAATTGTGTGTTCGTGTCAGCAGTACAGCGCTGCGGTTCGCGAGCGCCCTTGGAGTCAGCGACGAACACCTGGAAGTGCGGGGTGAGGTGCGGTATCTGATATGAGCGCGGGGAAGGGAGTGTACTTTCTGTACGTAGTACTATTAAGTATTCTGTGCTAGTACACCTGATTCACTCGCGCGTCGAATTATTGGTGGTCACCTGTTTCCATCGCGCGAGTAAGGGTGTGAATCTAATCAGGACTACGTCAAACCACAACCAGTTTTGATTGGCTAACACTGCGTCAGAACTTACTCTATGGTACAGTCAGCATCAAAAGTCGATTAATACTATCATTTTTACATGTTATTAAATTGACAACAACTTTTTTCATTAAACTGATTTTTAGCTTTTCACATAATAGACAAGAGTATATATTCTAAAAAAAATCTTCTGCTGCAATTTTGAAAAAATATTTTGCTCAATAACTAAGATTAAAAAAACTGAAGTGTTAATCAACTTTTGATGCTGACCGTACTACAGCGCTACCTCGAAAATCTGAAATCCTCGAAAACCTACTAAACGCAAAAGAAGAGTGATGGCTATAATGTGCGTGCGCTCGGAATAAAACGACGTAGGTATGTGCCAAAACGAATTTACTCCTTTTTGTAACAAATTAAATGATTTAAATTTAAAACTACTTTGAGTAAACTTTGATGTATCTAATAATAATAATAAGACATGCATCACCCATTGCGGAAGTGTGGGGGTCGAGGCTTTTTAAATGCAAAGACCCTCCACAACCGCGAGGTGTGCAGTCTCAGGGAATATTTTTAGAAGTTTGTGGGTATGCACCGTGATGTGGTCGCAGTGGACAAGGGGCTCACCCCGCTCTCCATGGCTAAAGAGAACTGGCGCAAACCTGTAGTACTTACTACTGATGACCGCAAGCAGGTATGGCAAAGCAAGGAGCTTCACGGGCGCTTCTATCGGGCTCTCAATGAGCCCGGTGTAGATTTCTTAGCGTCCGTATCCTGGTTACGTTTTGGTGATCTTTTCGGGGAAACTGAAGGTTTCGTCTGTGCAATTATGGACGAAGTTATCTTGACGAATAACTACCGGAGACATATTATTATTATGAAGGACGGGACGTGTATTACATCGGGCATGTCTATTTTTTATATTTTTAAATGTTTTTTTATACTTATTTTTTATATGTTAAGAAATATTTAAAAATGGAATCAAATAAGTAAATAGACAAATAAACGAATAATTAGACATTTATTCCAGACAGTCCATATAACTGTTAGTAACAAAAAAAAAACCTTCTAAAACTATTGTTAATACATACAAAAACAAAGCCACAGAAAGAAATACCAAAATGTTAGTAACAAACACTTAAAAACTATGTTAGTAGACATTACCAATATTTACAGCAGCATGTAGCTGACTTAAGTACCAGATGAAAGGACAATCCAGTTTGTTGGCAATGACACTCAGGAGACTGTTGTTACTGGCACGCACCCTGTGCAACAAGGACGCTGCTCGCTTGCGCCTGATTGCAGCGAAGCTGTCAATCCGGGCGTCCACGAACATCTCTGAGGCACGACAGAAGCGTGGCAGCCCCAACAGGATCCTGGATGCATTATTGTACTGGACTCGAAGAGCATTAACGGCCTTTAGAGTGAAGCTAGACCAAAGGCTACACGTGTAAGATACTTGACAGTATGCTTTGAAAAGAGTTATTTTAACTGGACTTGTGCAGCGTGAGAACCTTCGGATCAAGATATTACACCTCACCGCCAATGCTCTTCGCTCCCGGTCCACATCTAGATTGTCCTTCAAATCCTTCGTAACAATATGCCCTTGATATTTAAACTGACGAACACGGTTCAAGACACAACCACTCAAAAAGACAGCTGGGTAGCTCTCAGTGACCTTGTTAGCCGCCTTAAAGATCATCAACTCAGTCTTGACAGAATTGTATCTCAAACCGTGTCCCTCAGCATAACACTCACAGACTCTAACTTCCTAAGACCAACCATTGACGGGCTCAGCAGCGCCATGTCATCGGCGTAGCTAATATTATTAAAAGCAGCCCCATCTAAGTAGCAGCCAGCATGCAAACTGCTGAGCTCGACAATGAGGTCATTTATGTATAAATTAAACAGGGTGGGGGAGGTTAACCCGCCTTGCCTAACTCCACATTCCATAATGTATTCCTCCGACAATACATTAGTCCACCTTACACAATTTAGTTGATGGGAGTTCCAATATTTAAAAATATTTATCACCTCACTAGGTACATTTGCGCCACAGAGCTTAGACCATTACTTGTCATAAGACACCATGTCAAACGCCTTTGACATGTCTAAAAAACAGGCAAAAACAGGAGTTTGGTTGCCTGTATAATAATTAACAGGCTTTTTCAAACATAGAACTGCCGTTTCTGTGGATAGGCCCTCGCTAAAACCATGTTGAGCTTTCTCCAACAGAGCGTCAAATACTTTAGCTACAATCGTGGCTTTAGAGATTGGCCTATAGTTTCCTTTATTCGAAATGTCACTAGTCGTGTTTTTTCACGACGGGCCCAGTGGCGATTTCAAAAAACTCTAAATTAATAAAAAAAAACTAATCATTTCAAGTGACGAGCCTTCGTGTTAAACATAATAGTATAAGGGTCCGTTCACACAGACCGGCTCGGAGAGGAGAGCAGATTCTTATCACGTTGAAAACAGAGTTTTTAGTATTTGTAGTAAGGTTTATTTTTGCATGTGCACTGCTTTTGTCATTAAGAATGCTTGAACGCGCTTGGTGTGAAATAATAAGAGGAGGTGACCGGCTCCGATCGCGTACTTTTTCTCGTTCGCGCAGCTGTTCGGCTCCGATTAAATGCTCTATCTCGCTCGCGCAGCCGATCGGCTCCGATTGCGTGCTCTTTCTCGCTCGCGCAGCCGATCGGCTCCGATTGCGTGCTCTTTCTCGCTCGCGCAGCCAATCGGCTCCGATTGCGTGCACGCCGCCAAACAAAACTTGGACTGCGTGGAATACTGGTACAGCCTTTGTAGTGTATCCACCCGGCTCCGAGCGCATCCGACCGGCTGCGAGTGCATCCGACCGGCTCCGAGCGCATCCGACCGGCTGTGAGCGCATCCGACCGGCTGCGAGCGCATCCGACCGGTTCCGAGGGCATCCGCTTTCAGATAGCTTCCAGCCGGTCTATGTGAAATAGTTGGCGGCTCCGCTCCGACCAACTCCAAGCGTATACGATCCGGTCTGTGTGAAAAGAAAAATGCGCGCCGATGCTCTCCGAGCCGGTCTGTGTGAACGGACCCTAATAATTCTTATTTTAATTTAAAATACGTGACTCTAATGACTTTAAGTTAATAAAAAGCCCTACTTGGTTACGCGCCCACAAATGATTCTAAGTTATATTTCAAAGCTATAATTAAAATAGATAACGCTTCGTCGCGAACATATTCATTGATTTTACATATTTTACACTTACAAATCGATTAAACTAACTCTCTGTCGCGACCAGACTGACCAGACCCCACCCAGACTGCGGGGAATCTTCCTCGCCGCCTGCGCCTGTTCCTATCCTCCGCGTCGAGTCGATTGTAGAAGTAGAAGCCGAAGGAGTTACAAATAGTCAAATAAACATAGACAGCAATAATACGTCATATACAGTTTGAAGAATTGCCGTTGCACTGAAACAACTATCACCAACTCGACTCAAAGTAAAACATTGGAATGTGAACCGCATATAATAATATAATAATAATAATTTATTTATTTCTCAGACATCAGAGGTCCATGTGTTAGTTACAGAAAAACTTATAAACTATGTTAGTAAATTCACAACTTATTTATTCCAAACCATTTTTGATCATAATTTATATAATATACTACATTTAAAATGACATTAAAATTAAAACTTTAATCATTATACATTATATTTAAGAATAAATAATATAAATTAAATTAAAATGATAAAATCAAAATTATAAAATTAAATTAAAAGCATCAAACAAAATAAAAATTATTAATAATACGCCTGCCTTTGAGTCATTTGTTTGTTTGTCATTACATTAATTATATAACAATGGTTAATGTACTGAATTATCTACCTGACCATTATCCCCACATAATGCATCAGAAAAGGGGAGTAAGGACTCTCCACCACTGTTTTCAGGATGCTATTGTCACTGTCCCGCGTTCTACGCATCAGTGATGCGACTTTTTTGCGAATCACTGCATGGAAGCCGTCAGTTCGGTTCTGAGCAAACATCTCCGATGCGCTACAGAAACGGGGCAGTTTCAACAGCATCCTAAAAACATTGTTGTATAGGATGCGCAAGACATCTAGCGATCTTTTGGTGTAGCTGACCCACAGACCCCCCGCGTACAGACCTTGACAAAACGCCTTGAACAGGGTTATTTTGACTTGGTCCGCACAACGAGAACATCTACGGGCCAACATGTTCCCTCGGACCGCCAGTGCCCTACGCTCCCTTTCAATGTCTACATTGTCCTTAAGGTCGTCGGTAAGTATGTGCCCCAAGTACTTAAATTGGTGTACTTTATTTATGCTCATACCATTTAGTGAAAAACTAGGTTCATGATTAGGGCACTTACCGGCGGCCTTAAATACCATGTATTCACATTTACGGACATTGTACACAAGGCCGTGCAAGGCAGCATACTCCTCACAGACCTTCAACATTTCTCTGATAGATCCCTCAGTCGGGCCCAGCAGCACCATGTCGTCCGCGTAGCTGATGCTGTTAATACTAACACCACCAACCCGGCAGCCGACACGCATACTACTGAGCTCGACTATGAGATCATTAATGTAAAGGTTGAAGAGCCGTGGAGACGTCAACCCCCCCTGTCTCACACCGCACTCCAACCCATACGACTCAGAGAACGTTCCAGCCCACTTTACATTGTTCGTTTGATTCGCATACCAATACTGCATGAGCTTAAGCACTGATGCCGGTACATTCCTGTCACCCAGCTTTCTCCAGAGCACATCATATGACACCAGGTCGAAGGCTCTGGAGAGATCCAGGAAGCAGGCATACACGGGCGTTTTTCTGTCTGTGTAATATTGGACAGTATTCTTCAAACTCAGCACAGCACTTTCGGTTGAAAGCTCAGGTTGAAAACCAAACTGTGCATCGTACAAACACAAATACTTTTTCAGGCACGAGTCAAGCATACTGTCCAATACTTTAGCCGCTGTGGTCGCAAGGGAGATTGGTCGGTAGTTTCCCCTGTCCGAGATATCCCCTGTCCTGTTTTTGACTATAGGTACCACAATAGTTCGCATCAGCTCAGCAGGTAAATGAGAGTGACTGATGCACATTGTATAAAACCAGGACAGGACCCTCGGCAGGTGTCCCCCCGCATGTTTGAAATGCTCGATGCTCAGTCCGTCATGGCCGGGCGATTTACCTTTGCTCATGCCTTGAATGACGGATCTGACTTGTTTAGCCGAAAAAAGTGTGAGTGGTTCCGCCCCCCCACTGTCAGACTCAGCATCGGCCATTGCAATTGAGGGGCCCAGTGGAGATTTCACTTTAAAATGTTCCACAAACATATTTGCAATTCCCCCCGGGTTATTGGTCCCTCCTACGCTCACCGGTAGACCAGGCCTATTATCTAACTTACTTGTCGACTTCCAAAACTTACTAAAATTTTTCGTGGCTCTTTGCTTAGCTATGTTGTCCATTTTGACCTGTTCTTCGTTTTTCTGGCACCATCTCAGGCGTCCCTCGAAAATTCTACGGGCCTCACACATCTCTTCGAAAATTACTCCACTATTTGGTCTCGTGTGTCTAACCCATTCCTTGAATTTAAACCTGGCCTCACGGTGAGCGTCGCGAATATGACTGTTCCATCCACACACTACTTTGCCTCCCCTTGGCCTGCACCCTCCTACCACATTTGATTGCTCGGCAGCGTCACATAAAATACTTATAATTTTACCGTATACGTCATTCAAGACATGTTTATGTTCTACTGAGCTGCATGAGCCAAAGCTACACTCTGAAAATTCAGGTGGAAAATCAACGTCGCGTAACCTATCATTACACAGGTCCTTGTAACACTTGATCTGCGATTCGTCTCTTTCGCCCCAAATAACTCTAGAGCGCGGCGTATTCTGTGTTATTAATTTAGACCTCGCTACATTCAAATCACACTCAACATACAATGGCAAGTGATCTGACATATATACGTCTTCCTTTATTCCTACATTTATAATAGTTTGCCAAGCTGAAAAAGACACAACACAGTGATCTAGCCACCTTCTACATCCGTGGGCTTCGCTCACAAAAGTGTAGTTATCCGTCACGCAACCTAGTTTTTCTATGTCTGCACAGATCCAAGCTTGGTCATTGCAGAAATTGTTTAATTCCCTAAAAAATAATTCATGTGGATGAGCATTAAAATCACCCAGTATGAAAATACTTTCAATTTCTGCACTCGCAACAATTGCACTAATCTCACCTAGAACCTCTGTAAACAAAGGCAAGTTGTCGGTTGAGTCTGTTGGCATATAAACAGAGATCACAACAATCGAGCGATCGCCGACAGTAGCTCTAATAGCAGCGAGACGCGAGCTCGTGCACCCTAATACTGTAACATCGCTAAAAATGCCTTTTCTCCAAAGGATAGCCACTCCCCCATATGGCCTCCCTATCAGCAGCCCCGCAGATGTATCAACAGCTGACCTACCCGTGTATTCAAATTTATCACTTATGGTACCTAAGAAAGGAATATCATGGGGAAGAAGCCATGTCTCTTGAAGGGCCACTATGTCTGACATTTCACAGATTTCCCTAATACTATCAACTGAGCGCTTAACAGATTTACAGTTGAAACTAGTAAACTTACAATGTTTGTTTTCATTAGAGTTCATAATTAAGCCCATTAATAACTATTACTTAGCCTTCCGACTTCTTACTGTACGTAAAACGCACGAAGCGTCTAAAAGTTATGCCATTTGGCCACATTTCATCTTTTAAAAACACATCTAACTTGTTTTGTGTAACAAACAGTTTGTACGCGTTGTATTTCTTTGGGGCTTTCATATTTATCATTTTTAAAGTAACACTTTCACTAGTTTTTTCTTTTATGTAGCTTATTATGTCGTGCTCACTCGTTTCAGTACTTACATTTGAGATAAACAAAGGCACTTTGATATCTGCTGCTTTAAATTTACCGTCCGGCGAAGTGGCCGCACATCCTTTTTGACCGATTAGTTTATAACGTTTTGGAATTTTCCTCTGTACAACAGTCCATTCCGTGTCTGGAGCTCGAGTACACATACCATCTACACCCATTTGTTGCCCGCTCAGTTTATTTACATTTATTGCTGTAGCTGGAGCCGATGATCGATTGACACTGGTCGCTGTCCCAATCGCTGCATGTGCGTAGGTAGCCGGCAAGCTAACTGGATTTGACGAAACCGCGGTGATAGCAGTGGCCTCCACGCGCCTCGTTCGGTTCACTGTCTCGCTCGGCGTCTCACGGTCGCAATGTCCTTGAATAAGTTGACATCCACTCTCGCTCGCACTTGTCGGAACCACAGTTGGTTGTGGCGCCTCCACGTGCCGTTGAATCCCCGTCGCTTCATTTTGTTTGCGAAGAAAAGAGACGAAATCGTCCTCGCCGTCACTAATCACTGATGAGTGACTCACTGATTCCTGACGGTTATTGCCACTAGTATCAGCTGTTTCTTTTGTTGATTTTATAGGAACATATTGGAGACCTATGGGACCACTATCAGGTGGGCTGGTTTGTAAACAAGCCCCTCTTCTTTTGTTTACATTGGTTGAAAAATTATCCAATATCGATGCGTGTCTCATGTCATCTACCTCGCGTTTTAGTAGATCGAACTTATCAGCTGTTACTATTTTTTCTTCCAATGCACTTAATTGATTTTGCATCTTTAAAATGTCCTTTAGCAGTCTGGTCACATCGACGTGGTCAAAAGTAACCGGTGGAAGCTTATGTAACTCCTTAGCAACGAAAATAGGGAGCTCATCAGGGCTTGTGGTCTTCATGAGGCAAATTATGTCCTCTAGTTCTCGCATCATTTTTTTCTTCCCTTCCTTACGTCTTATGGGCATCTTATTCGCATTGGGTAACGAATCAAAAAGCAACGACTTCGCTTTCTTCACATCTTCGGCCGAAAAAGCAGTAGTACACAGTTGATGAATACTCTGTTCATCCATAAAACCGAGAACATTGTTAAGAAATGCCAATACTTCATTAATAACAATATTACAGTTCACACACTTGACTATGACCGAGGTCATTGTCCCTTCCGCGAGTCACTGGTCAATGGTTTGGCGCGTCTGAACTACGTCGCATGCGCGGGTAGACTGCACATGAAGTCACGTATAGTGCCATTTCCAAAATTATATAACAGTAATTTTCGACGCGTCGTCCTTCACCAGAGATGTTGCTGCACGTGACGCGAATCGCGCTATAAAGCTCACATGTCAATGGTTTCCTTTGAGTTGAGTTGGTGTTGAGTCGTTAAAGCGTGCGGCAACCATCACTTGTCTACGTAATTTGTTCATAATGATTTTCGTCGTCACCAACTTCATCATAATGATTTTCCTCATCATGAATCTGTTCATAATGATTTTCCTCATCACCAACTTCATCATAATGATTCTCCTCATCATGAATCTGTTCATAATGAGTCTCATCATCACGAACTTCATCATAATGATTCTCCTCATCATGATTCTCCATTTCTATCTCCTCGGCTTCGCGTTCGTTAATGGATCGGAACACTGACAATAGGTTTTCATAATAGGCAGTGAATTGCTGAAAGTAAAAACAGACATTTAATTAACTCTTTCTTATAAATATACTGTATCATATAGGTACAAGTATATTTTAAGAAGTGAGTGCTAAAACGGGAAAATACTTACGTTGGGCTTCGGCGCTGGCAATACTTGCGAACTCGATCTACTACAGCAGCAAGGTTTCTTGACAGTCCAGTATAAGATACCTAATATAATAATGCAACTGACTCCTGCTGCTGTCAAAACGTACACTAGATAGCTGGCACTAGATGTGTCACCTGAAAAACATAACATGAATGGATTTATTTTAGTTTATGTCGGCGCTACATAAAGCGGTCACAAGTTCACAACCCACCGCGCCGTTGGCCGCGCTCATATTGCAAAGTGCGCTCAATTTTTTTTTATTAATACCGTTTATAATTAAATAAGTGTGTAAGCGACATTGCACTGACTGCCGACTCAGAGGGTATGGAGGGAGTGGAATACGCAGGCGACGACGAAAACTTTCGAGCGGCCGACTGCCGCACGGTTGGGTGATTCCGATAAAATCAATGCTGTTGCCTAGCAAAAAGAGCTCACAATTTCCATTATTACACCTACATACATGAGAGCGCGCGGTAGCTGCACGAAGGTTTTCGACTATGTCTAAACGCAGCCTAACACAACATTGACAAAAAACTGTATTCGCGAAGAAGAGCCGGTCGTACTAGATGCTTTGAGTTTCACTGCATACCTTTACCTTCGACAATAATTTGGAACCGCTAAGACATTCAGTGTCGAGACGTGGATATTGTCAGGAGGGTTGGTTAACAAATGACAAGTGGGTTGGAGATCTATAATGCTGCGTAGTACTTTTTAGTTCAAAATCGTGATAGATGCAAACGTACGGCTGCGCATTATTCACGTGCCCAACGTGCTTGCAGGCCGTGTGAGTCGCTGCAGCATGCCAGTCATGCTGGTGGTAACCGGACCCTCCACAAGGGGCTGTCTACAAGACAAGGTCAGCCTGTCAGGCTGCGTTATTTTTCTTTTTTACTTGTAACATTGACAGCCGTTCTCTGGGGCTTCTTTTCTGCCGGCTCCAGCGTCTCAGACAAAAGAAAGCCTATTTTGTATCTTTGAGACTTTAACCTATGGCAAAAACAAATAACGTAGTGACGTCAGGTGTTGGCCAATAATAAATAATTTGTTTTTGGTTTTGTTTCTCAATACTTCTTGAAATATGTCTTATGTTCTTTATTTTTGAATGTCACAGCATTCTGCTGGCAATGACAGAAGCATTTGTATTTGATATTACCTGTGCGAGTCCCAATTAATACCTACTAGATAATAATTATTCTCTCTTCTTTCAAGCGCAAGAAAAACATAAAAGTAAGGAAAAGAAAGGAAAAGAAAGTGAATGCAATGACACAAACGCGAGGTTTGTTGAAGGGGCTTATCGAAAAACCACAAGCCACGTTTAAGATTCCTGCTTTGTGGATGTTTTATTGGCTGCTCTAGTGTGTTTAGTTGATTATTTTGATTGGTACTTAATCTTAAGATTTTGGGAATCAAATAGTGAATAATGCTTGAACTCCGCTATTTTTAGTTTGTGTTTTTGCCTGTACTAAATTTGGTCAGGAGCAAAGAGATTTTGTACATATAATTTTAATGTTTTTGGTCAGGAGTGACCGAGCTAAGTATGTGATACCTTGCGGGTATGTTTCTTTACAGATTAACTCACGAGGACGTGTGTCCAGCAGGACGGCTGTGTCGGAGTCATTCGTTTGACTATTCGGAACGCCAGCGCCGCTGGCGGCTCTTTACAGAGTTATAGCGGTATGAGGAACAGGGTGTAAAGTTCACTTATACTCTATAGAAAAGGGAGGATCCTCCGACCAGACGGGTGTTGTGTCTGGCGGGCAACTGCCCGATGATTCGTTATTATAGGTAGTAAATAGTACCAAATAGGTATTGAGCAATGCACATGGTCTCATGTACAGACGCCAGCACATCAATCTACTACATTTTGTCACTTTAATAGATTTGCAACTTTATCGCTAAAGCAAAAGGTTCAAAGTTGATTGGGAAAATTTGACAGTTTCGGGTAGCTTGATGTGCTGACGTCTGTACATAAAGATGTGTACAGATGCCAGCAAATCAAGCTAGCAAGAGCTACAAACAAGAGTTTGGTTCAGCCATCCTGACGGTAACCAATATGATTGGTCCGTTTCGTCAAAAACTAGGCATACCGTCGTTATGACGGCAATAGCGACTCCAACACCAACAGCTATAGGAACTATCATAGTCATCGATTTGTCATCTGGAACGAACATCAGGTTTACTAAAACTTAATTATTCTACTTCATATCCTACTTCCTACTATAATAATATATTATATGTTATAATATTAATATTTAATATCCTACTTAATATTATATTAATATTATAAATGTGAAAGTTTGTGAGAATGTTTGTTACTCTTTCACGCAAAAACTACTGAACGGATTTTGATGAAACTTTACAATAATAGGTATGGCTTATTCATCAGAATAAGACGTAGGATACTTTTTATCATGATATTCCCACGGGATCGACACTTATGCAGGTAAAACCGCAGGGCGCAGCTAGTATTCACTTGTAACATCAGTCACACCGCACACAGTCCGAAAGCGAACTCATTTGGTTTTAAAGTAAATCATCGACCATTTTCAGAGTGCAATCAAACCGCAATCCATTGACGCTTACGTCATTAAATATGTCAGATTTTGAAGTGATTTTAGGAAAAGATGGGTGTTACACACACAGTGTTTCACAGTGCTTGGATACGCACACAAGACAGAATTTTAACTAAATTATCTGTCAAATATGTTAATCGGAACTCTTCTGGAGGTGGGTGACACTGGTCATAACTCTTAAATAAAATAGTTTCCTATTCTTGTTTTTGGCTTTCGTTTGCCCACTATTTTATCAGCAGATAGTTTCGCCTTCATTTAATAACTAGCTGCGGCCGCAGTTTCACCCGCATGGAGATTCCCACAGAAGCCGTGGCCTTTTTCGGGACAAAAAGTATACTATGTCATATAGACATAGTGTCGCTTACATTCAGTGAAATAATTTTTATAATCGGGTCAGTTAACAGCTATTTAAACTAATATTACAAAAACCATCCAAGTGCGAGTCCGTAAGGGTTCCGTACCACCGTACAATATTTAACATTACGTATATTAAAAATCACGTTTGTTGTATGGGCTCCCCTTAAATATTTATTTTATTTTAATTTAACTATTTATTTTTAAAGTGAATATACAACTAAGTACCTATTCTGTAAATATTTCAAGCGTCTACCTGTTGCCGTTTTTAATATCGAAAAAAAAACGGCAAAAATATCACGTTTGTTGTATGGGATCCCCCCTTAAATATTTATTTTATTCTGTTTTTAGTATTTGTTGTTATACAATAAAAATACAATACAAAATCGTTTATTGTCACAATTAGCCTGTAATACATTGAGACGTGTTTGGAGCCTCCCTTTAGGCAAACAATGCCTGTATTAGAAGACTCCGCTCTTCCATATCACTGGCGTATTATACATGTCACAGGGAAATGAGGATATCAGGGATTTCACGAAATCCCGGTAGATGTCGAATATTGTTGTTTATTATATCTATTTACTAAAAGTATCTAGTGATTTGACAAAATTTCACTAAACGATTGACATTGACAAGATTTCACTAAACTAAATGTAGTGAAATAAAGAATACTGTTGATGAATAAAGTAATAAAACAAAATTACAAATTAAGTGGTGCATTTTTTAAGAAAATAAAGTTTTAATCAACTAGGTAAACATAAAAACAAAATTACAAATTAACTGGTGCATTTTTGAAGTGTAAACTTCTTTAGCGGCGTTGCACACTTTTAGTAATGGGTAAAAAATGTTAAACTCGCGTCAGGACACGTGACCGTCAGGAGAGATTTCCCCCCCCCTCTTTCTACGGCGGCGCCAACCGAAGTGAAGTGACACACGGACACAATGGATGGATGGATGGATGGATGGAAGTGGAAGTGGAAGTCGAAGTCGAAGTCGAAGTGGAAGTCGAAGTGGAAGTCGAAGTGGAAGTGGAAGTGGAAGTGGAAGTCGAAGTGGAAGTCGAAGTCGAAGTGGAAGTCGAAGTGGAAGTCGAAGTCGAAGCCGAAGTTGAAGTCGAAGTGGAAGTCGAAGTGGAAGTCGAAGTGGAAGTGGAAGTCGAAGTCGAAGTGGAAGTCGAAATGGAAGTCGAAGTGGAAGTGGATGGATGGATGGATGGACAGCTGATGGCTCGACCGTCTGTGTAGTAGCCACACTGCTGTGTATTCGTAAAATTCGTGTAAGTATATAAAGTGTTTAAAATATGGAAATTGAACAAAGTGCATCTATTAATGAAAAAAGTGACGCAGAAATAGTGAAAAAAAATGAGTTATATTAATTAAATTAATAATTGATTTATTTCAACGTTAATATTCAAGTTTTCACTTCTGCCAGCACTCCCGGAGCGCAACCCGTCTTTTTTTTTATTAGATAAAGTGTTAATCAACTAAACATAATAATCTGACAGTGACATCAGGTATTATACCTTTTTCTATTATTTGGATTCGTTCATTAGGTACAAAAAAAATAAATGTAAGTATTAAAAATAATTAAATAGACTTCTAAAAGTATGCGAGGCTCAACAATTAAGACAACGGCTCACTCCTGATGGAAAATGGAAAATCTTGTTATTTAAGTATTTAAACAAGGCAGTGATTTGTGCACCTTGAATTACACAAAACATTTAACTTCTTGCAAATACATCTTTTTGTTTTGCACTGGACCTTTGATTTTTCACAATTACATTGTTTAAAGCCTTGTCCTCTAAATGTAGAAATTCTTCCAGCTAATGCATGGCTCGATTTTATTCAGCAGTATCCGCCTTTCTGACATTTTACTAGATTTAGTTTAGTGAAACGACATAACACTGACGATAAATTGGTATTTTGTCATATCACTAGATAATTTTAGTAAGAAGACGTAATAAACAAGAATATTCAACATCTACTGGGATTTCGTGAAATCCCTGATATCCTCATTTTCCTGCGACATACATAAACTAAATGTGATGTGACCCTTAAGATTATTTAGTTTAATTTTTTTTATTGGTGAATTACTTAAATTAAATATTAAAAAGTTAACTATAAAAAACCAAAATTTAAAAATTTAAAATTAAAACTAAGAAATCAAATGAAATTGATAGATGAAGTTACTAACAATAAATAACACATTTTCTTGTCGTTGTAGTGGAGTAGTGTGTAGTGCGGTGTGGTGGGGTGTGTCGGTGTGTGTGTGGTGTAGTGTGGTGTCTGGTGTGTTGAATGTGGTGTATTAGATTAAGGTAGATATATTATATGTGATGAGTTTCGGCTACTCACCGTGTTCCAGAAATGCCTCGGTTTCCTCTTAGGTAAGTGGTTTTATACAGTTTATTATAGTTTTATTTACAGTCGCGGTAATTTTTACTATATACATACAAATGTTTATTAATTCTGTTGTACAGTTGTGCTGAACGTTTATTAAATTGCCTGCTTGCAAATCTAGTTTTAGTTTGAGGAATTTGGGAAACTAAATCTTTTCTCCTTTTAGATTTTTGGCTATTATTATATGGTAAGGCTTTATGTTTTTTAAGAGCGGTTTGGGTTATACACACATCAACACGGTCTAGGGATATTTCATACTCAATTAAATAACTCGAAAAGTACTGGCCGCATTGGAATCTTTTATACACCGATTTGTTTGTAATTTATCTCAGACTAATTCCAAATTTAAATTTTTGAAAATTCTTTTGTTTCGGTGGCAAAAAATGTCTTGATGTATAGGAGAGGGAATTTTCATTTGTGCGAAATTTAGAAAACAATACGAATTACGTTTAGTTACAGTTTTTTTTCATTTTGAAACGAAAGATAAAGTTAAAATTGAGGTATTGTAGCCATGCAACGCCGACAATTGACGAGGGCGGAGATGTTACGAGCTGTGGGAATGCTGGAAGCTGGATCTGTTCAGCGTAATGTTGCTGAGGCCATAGGGACCCATCAAAATGTAATTTCAAGATTGTGGACACGCTATCGTGCCACAGGTGAAGTAGCGGAGAGGCACCGGGGGCCAAGTCGCATCACTACCCCCAGACAAGACCGATTTTTGCAAATTACTGCGCGCGCACAACCAAATGCAACGGCGACTCAATTGGTCCAAAGGCTGCGAGTGGAACACCAAGTGCTTGTGAGTGACCAAACTGTAAGAAGGCGACTGCATGAAAGCAATCTACGCTCTCGTAGACCACTCCGGGTCCCACCTTTACGGAGAGGCAATCGTGGACGACGATTAGAATGGGTTCGGAACCACGTGGACCGGGGCCGTGAGCAATGGTCCAATGTGCTGTTCACGGATGAATCCAGGTTCGGCTTCCATCCAGATTCACGAAGGACGCGTGTTTGGCGAGTTCCTGGACGATGGAGCCGTCTCCAGAACCCTCAGGAAGTTCACCTATACCAAGGAGGAACAATTATGGTTTGGGCAGGAATTCGTCTTGGAGGACGGACGGATCTCGTTTGGGTGCGGGGCAATATGACGGCAGAACGATACGTCCAACAGGTGCTGGGGCCCGTAATCTTACTCCACAGAACACAAATGGGGCAAGATTTCCTGCTCATGCACGACAATGCCCGGGCACACACGGCGAGAACGGTAGCAGCTTGGTTACATACACATAATGTTAGGGCCTTAGACTGGCCTGCTCAATCGCCAGATCTAAATCCCATTGAGCATGCGTGGGATATGCTGCAAAGAAGAGCTCTGAAGGAAGTTCCTGAAAATCTGGCTACAGAAGATCAACTTTTTGCGCACCTCAGAAGGACATGGGACAATATTCCGCAGCAAGACATTGACAACCTTGTTCTGAGCATGCCGAATCGTTGCCGATGTGTTATGAACATCATGGGCGCTTTCTCAGACTACTAACTTCAAGTTTATAAACACAAATTAAATGATTTTTCTATTTTTTTCAGTTTTTACTCACAAATTAAAAGTTCATTCATATACGATTTCCGTCTATGCTTCCATTTTTTTTTCCATAAAATCGTGAAATTTTAATCTAAGTACCTTAACCATTATTAAAAAATGGTAGAATATTAAATAACGTATCTTTTAAATATATACATGTCATATAAATAATTAACACATTGATAGTAATTCGCTTTTTTTAAAAATATCCCTAGACCGTGTTGATGTGCGTATAACGTTTTCTAACAGAGAGTTAATCGCATAATCGGTATAAGCTTTCTGTGGAGAATGTTTTATTTTTAAAATACATAATTTTTATTAATGTACGTTTATTTATTTATTTAATACTTCAAGCACATAAATGTACAGAGGCGTACTTAATGCCATAGGCATTTTCTACCAGTCAGCCAGCCAGTTGTGCTCGTTCTACGTCTACACATTTTGTTTTGGCTGCACCACCCCAAATTGGGATGCAATATAGTAGCACAGATTGGGCCAATGCCACATATATTTCATTGAGGAGATTTCTGAGACGGTTCTTACTGCTCACCATTTTACATGGAACAATATGTCTGAGGGTTTTAAAGATCCAACTGAGTTTTCTTATTCTCCCAGAAATTTGCTCAATATGGGGATACCAGGACAGTGTTTGATCTACTACAACTCCTAGATATTTAGTCTTAGTGACCTTCCTAATGCATGGGCAGTTACAGCTTGTAGTAGTCAAGTCTCCACATAAATGTGTATTTTTAAATGTAAGTCATCAATAGGCTGTGTTCTGTTAGTGATACTGAAGCATACGTAAGTAGTTTTATTAGTGTTTAGTGAAAGTAGGTTGCTTTTTAGCCATTCAGCTACCCGAGCCATTCCTGCTTCTGCTCTCAGCTTAACCTCGTGGCAGGAACAACCCGCGAACACAATATATGTATCATCGGCGTACGAAAATAGTTTTGCATTTTTTATTTCCATACTAGCTGCGCCCCGCGGTTTCACCCGCATAAGTCTCGATCCCGTGGGAATGTCGGGATAAAAAGTATCCTATGTTCTTCCCCGGCACTCAAACTATCTCTATACCAAATTTCATCTAAATCGGTTCAGTAGTTTAGGCGTGAAGAAAAGACAGACAGACAGACAGAGTTACTTTCGCATTTATAATATTAGTTTGGATGGATTGCAAAGATCATTAATATAGAGGAGAAAGAGGGTAGGGCCTAAGACACTACCCTGAGGAACGCCGTATAGTGGCAACAAAAATACATCATCTGTGAAAATTTCAGCTGTCTAGCTATCATGGTTTATGAGATACAGCCTGGTGATAGACAGCTAGACAGACAGACAGACGGACAGTGGAGTCTTAGTAATAGGGTTCCGTTTTTACCCTTCGGGTACGGAACCCTAAAAAAAAAGAATTTTTATTTGGGACATCAAATAATTTTCTATTTAATGTTGTTTTAGGTCTTTCTCTGTTTGGTGCGCAGTAATAGCTAGTGATTAGATTCTAAACGATTGTGTGGTCGGAAAGGGCTCACTCTTGCTTAGAAGTTACCTAATTTATTTTTGAAAACATCTTTAAATTAAATGGCCGTCACTCACCTGGAGTAACCAATTCCGGTTTCAGTCGGAGGATGATCTCAACTGATTTACTTAAGTACGACGAATGTATTTTATACATTTTAAAATGTGATATATATGTACATTGTATTCTAGTTCCGTTGTGAGTTGCATCCAATACCTTCGTAAATGGTATTTCAGAAAACATAACATCCGGTCTTGACATCTGAATTGCTTCAGAAACAGTCGTGTTATCTAAAAAAATAAGGAAGTTATGAGTTTTAGAAGTGGAGTGATTGAGACCTTTGCCCAAAAGCGGCTCAGAAAAGACAAGCCAAAACTTTACTTCTAACCAAAGGTGTATGGAAGTGGTTTCTTGTTTTGAAATTATGTGTCGTGTCATCGTGTACGTATAATCCTGCTGTTACCGTCACCGGGTTGTCAATCAATCGATCGATGTGCCCCATCGGGAAATCAACCAGGTGTTTGATTATTAAAACCACATTTGATATAACCTAACTATCTATGCTGCTGCTGTGCTGCTGAGGCGTTTGTTCCGCCACTTCTTCTCTCCAGCGAAAGCACTAGGAAGTGGTGAAGGGCGGGCGTTTTGGGAGACTGTTTTATGTAATTTTGACGTTCGAAAAGTGCTGATTCTCAGCCTGGTTTAAATAAATGACTTTTGATTTTGATTTTATAAAAAGAAAAAAAAAATGAAATAAAACAAAATTAGAATAGTAATACCGTTTGTTAATCACCCCACAAGTGGAAATTCTAGTAAAATGAACCCAATGTTATGGATGAGATCCGGGAAAGACCATAAATGAGGTCTACAAGCAAAACGGTGTACCGAACTGATCCTCCAGTCCTTGTATCCATTTTTTCAGGAAGCCTAAAGAGTGGCTCTGGACCGAAATATTTGGTGACAAAATGAAACAAGACATCTGAAAGATCCAGAGAAGGGTCACGATCATCAGCACGGAGGGACCAAGTGTATAATTATATAGAAGTTTTGTAACATAACAGGCATACCCTCGAATTTCCATTTCGACTGAAACGATTTTGCATGGACGCTGCTGCAGCTGATTTGAAACATGAAATCTAAGCAAAAATCTTAAAAATAAATTTCCAAGTATAGTTGGTAATCTGCCAGGCATACCTACGAATTCCCATCTAAACGCATCTGAAATCGACAAAAAAGGACGAAATCCATTTTTAAATACACAGGTTAAGTTAAGACTATCGTTCACAGAGTATTGATATTCAATAGTCCATTGGTCTTCATCATTTGTATACTGGTACAGGATGTCATTTCTAGGCAGGCCGCGTATACGAACATCTGAAACATATGATATGTTCATAAAATTATAATGTTTATATCATACAATATTGTTTTAATAGTCAGTTATGTCACAAAATACAGAGAGTATAGAAGTCAATCACATGTATGTACTTCACTTTTTATACCTACGCTCGGCGGTCGCGCCAGGGTTGTCAACTTTGACTTATACACAAAAAACTATCGTGGTAGTGGCACTCGTATCTAGTTGTGACTACCCTATTTACACAATTTATTTTGCCTTATCCGTTTTAGACCTAAACCCATCAAATTACCAAAAATTACACAATATCTACACAAACAAAAAATCATGTTTTCAGCTTACGTAATATTTGGTGGCGTGAATTTACCTTACAAAAAAGTTACTTCGTTTATACTGATTCAAAATAGGAAACTGTTATATAAATCGAGCTTAGATAGCCACCTTACAACATAATCTTGCCATGATCATAAAAAATATTAACTCATGATTGGCGGCGGCGGCTATGCGGGCGGCCGGCTCGCCGAGCAGTAAAAATATTACAAGACCACGTCATGTTCGCTTTTACGGCGGCACGGGGCGGGGTGGCCGGAGCGCTTACCTTACTATTCTGTGAACTGTTACGTTAAAACGAACCATCGAAATACAAGCAAATACACCTACTAACCTCTCTGAAACAACTGGTAGCTTAAAAAACGACAATTCACCGTTTTATGTTGAATTTAAACAACCGTCCACTGAACAGTTAGGTATAACTTTTTTTTTGTTGCTTGTTGCTATTTAAAGGACCAGTATTTAGCCAAGCATTTTTATCTACGATATAATCATCTAACTTATAATATGCTGGTCCAGGTACATAGTGTGCGTATAATGCATGTTTTTTTCTTCTCATTTAGTTGAAGAATATCGAGTGGTATTCTGTTATAACATTTTACACAGTAACCCATAAACTAAAAAAGATTTCAAGAAGTGGGGCAAAAGGAACCTATAATAGATAAATAAAAAAACAATTAAAAAACCCTTAACTAAAACAAAAACCTCTAAAAACTAAAATAATAATATATATTGGCCCTTTAAGTTTAATATATGTTGCAGGAAATATTTTGATCCAAGCGTCCTCACGTCGGGGGACGACTAATGAAAACGCCAAACAGATGAGGCTTAAACCCAGCAATAATGAATGTAGCTATTGTAGAAAACATAACTGCTGTTAACTTCCAATTTTCATTAGCCGTCCCCCGACGTGAGGACGCTTCAATCAAAATATTTCCTGCAACTTATATTAAACTTAAAGGGCCAATATAGGAATATTATTATTTTAGTTTTTAGAGGTTTTTGTTTGAGTCGGGGTTTTTTTAAATTTTTAATTTAACTTTTATTTCTTGCTTTTTTAAACTTTATAATATTATATTACTAGTAAGCATGCTATACGATCGACGGTTCCCTATCTATTTGCATAAAATTTTAAGACCTAATATAACTTAGCATAATTTTGTTTGGCATAATTATATTACGCATAACAGCTTACGCATATTTTTTTAAGCATAATTTTTCTAATCATAATAATGATTAAGCATAACATTCTAAAGCATAAATTTAGCATGCTCGTTTTATTTCTAACGACGTCAGGTCGACGGAGCCCCGCTGCGCGGGGCTCCTATTTCTGTCGGGTACACCCTTTATAGCAGAACTTTTTATGTCATAATATTATTTTGCATGACAGCGGATAGCATAAACTTCATTTCGCAGAAAATCGTTTGGCATACACTCATTTATCACACATTCAAAACTCATAATTTTGTAAGTCAGAATCATCTTTAGGCATAAATTTCATATCCCTAATAATTAAAAAGTAGAACCATCATATCGCAGAAAGTTCACAGTCAGAATCGTCTTTTGGCATACATTTCATATCGATAATCATCAAAAGGCAGAACTATCATATCTCAGAAAGTTTACAGTTACGAGTAGAACCATCTTTTGGCATACATTTCATATCCAAAATAATTGAAAGACTCATCTATCACACTACAGAGAATTCATAGTTAGAATAATTTTGTATTTCTTACCATAATAATAAAAAACGGCACAAATAGCGGTTTTGGTAAGTTAAACATTATAAATGGCACGTTTAATAACTAGTTCAGCAGTTAAAACTAAGCAGTAAAGTAAACAAAAATGAGTAATAAAAAATAATGAAATGGATCAGTGAATATATAATTGAGCAGGAAAATAATTAAATGGGCGGTAAAAATTATTGAACGAGCGGTTACGTGTGGGCAGTAATAAATCGGAATTTGTCGGTAAGAAATCTCATTCTAAGCAATTCTATAAACAATGAGGTGGTAAAGTAGTTTTCGAGATATAGCGGTGTGACGGACGGACAGACAGACAGACGGACGAAGTCGCACCATACGGGTACCTTTTTACCTTATGGATGTACCGGATGAAACGGGCTTCTGTCAGCAGATCGACGGAGCCCCGCTACGCGGGGCTCCTATTTCTACCTGCAGGGTTTAAAGGAACCTAACCAACCGAACCTCGGGGTGCCCCTGACGTCGACCGTCTAGGGTTAGGTTTTCTGTCAGCAGGTCGACGGTTCATCCAGAATTGGAAATTCTGCCATCTTCATAGTATGCCAAGTGAAATTATACCAAATAATCGCCGCTCTAAATAAACGTTATGCTAAACGAAATTATGCGGAATTTTAACTCTGCCAAAGGTAATTATACCAAATAAAATTCTGCAATCTTAAAAGTATGCCATCGTAAATTCGGACATATGAACATTCGGCCAAACAATTATTATGTTAAATAATTTTTATGCCTTAAAAATATTCGTTTAAAGAAGATAATGCCAAGTGTGTTATGCCAAAAAAAATGGGTCCGTGGCTTAGGCCCCCAGTGGTCGAGGCACCTGTGGCCGATGCCCCCGATTCGATTAATTTAATATCTTCTTTTTTTGTGCTTTTTCACTTAGTACAGTAAATGAGAAAAGTGTTTCACCATAATAATAAAGTATTTTTCCTTGCTAAACAACAGTTATCTATCAAATAGCAGAGAGAATAGATCACCACTTAACCTTATCCTTACACACCTTTTTTCCCATTAAAAGCATATTTACTATGTACAAACATCCAAAAAAAAAGACTTCTATAAAATGTTGTTAATATAGGTACATTTATAATAAATTACCATATGGAAATTTTATCTTTCAATTTCAACCAACTTGTCAACTAACTGAGCCAAACCTAACAATAAAAAGTCCGTCTTTTTGTCCACAAAAATGTCTATCTCTTTCATACCAGATTCAAGTTATTGAATATTGCAATATGCAACAGATAAGAAAGTTTAATGTGTCATCTCACAATGACGAGCGAAGGTCCTTCGCAAGGGCTCGTGCCAAATAATTACAATATTATAGTTAAAAATAGACTTGGTGAAAAAATGTTTGTGCCTCACAGTACATTTGATCAAAAATTGCTTTGAATTAAATTAATCGCATCGGGGGCGTCGGCCACAGGTGCCTCGACCACTGGGGGCCTAAGCCACGGACCCAAAAAAATTCGGAGCATCAAGATTCTGCCAGATAGAGGGAACCCATTTCTGTCTGCAGGGTTAGAAGGAACCTAACCAAACCGAACCTCGGGGTGCCCCTAACGTCGTTTAGTATTATGCGAATTAAATTTATGCCAAAACAAATTAGTCTTTAAGATGATTATGCCAACATAAAATGTATGCCTAAAAAACTTATGCCGAAGTACACACATCAACACGGTCTAGGGATATTTCATACTCAATTAAATAACTCGAAAAGTACTGGCCGCATTGGAATCTTTTATACACCGATTTGTTTGTAATTTATCTCAGACTAATTCCAAATTTAAATTTTTGAAAATTCTTTTGTTTCGATAGCAAAAAATGTCTTGATGTATAGGAGAGGGAATTTTCATTTGTGCGAAATTTAGAAAACAATACGAATTACGTTTAGTTACAGTTTTTTTTCATTTTTAAACGAAAGATAAAGTTAAAATTGAGGTATTGTAGCCATGCAACGCTGACATTTGACGAGGGCGGAGATGTTACGAGCTGTGGGAATGCTGGAAGCTGGATCTGTTCAGCGTAATGTTGCCGAGGCCATAGGGACCCATCAAAATGTAATTTCAAGATTGTGGACACGCTATCGTGCCACAGGTGAAGTAGCGGAGAGGCACCGGGGGCCAAGTCGCATCACTACCCCCAGACAAGACCGATTTTTGCAAATTACTGCGCGAGCACAACCAAATGCAACGGCGACTCAATTGGTCTAAAGGCTGCGAGTGGAACACCAAGTGCTTGTGAGTGACCAAACTGTAAGAAGGCGACTGCATGAAAGCAATCTACGCTCTCGTAGACCACTCCGGGTCCCACCTTTACGGAGAGGCAATCGTGGACGACGATTAGAATGGGTTCGGAACCACGTGGACTGGGGCCGTGAGCAATGGTCCAATGTGCTGTTCACGGATGAATCCAGGTTCGGCTTCCATCCAGATTCACGAAAGACGCGTGTTTGGCGAGTTCCTGGACGATGGAGCCGTCTCCAGAACCCTCAGGAAGTTCACCCATACCAAGGAGGAACAATTATGGTTTGGGCAGGAATTCGTCTTGGAGGACGGACGGATCTCGTTTGGGTGCGGGGCAATATGACGGCAGAACGATACGTCCAACAGGTGCTGGGGCCCGTAATCTTGCCCCACAGAACACAAATGGGGCAAGATTTCCTGCTCATGCACGACAATGCCCGGGCACACACGGCGAGAACGGTAGCAGCTTGGTTACATACACATAATGTTAGGGCCTTAGACTGGCCTGCTCAATCGCCAGATCTAAATCCCATTGAGCATGCGTGGGATATGCTGCAAAGAAGAGCTCTGAAGGAAGTTCCTGAAAATCTGGCTACAGAAGATCAACTTTTTGCGCACCTCAGAAGGACATGGGACAATATTCCGCAGCAAGACATTGACAACCTTGTTCTGAGCATGCCGAATCGTTGCCGATGTGTTATGAACATCACGGGCGCTTTCTCAGACTACTAACTTCAAGTTTATAAACACAAATTAAATGATTTTTCTATTTTTTTCAGTTTTTACTCACAAATTAAAAGTTCATTCATATATGATTTCCGTCTATGCTTCATTTTTTTTCCATAAAATCCTGAAATTTTAATCTAAGTACCTTAACCATTATTAAAAAATGGTAGAATATTAAATAACGTATCTTTTAAATATATACATGTCATATAAATAATTAACACATTGATAGTAATTCGCTTTTTTAAAAATATCCCTAGACCGTGTTGATGTGTGTATTATTATGGCAAAACAAATTGTGCCAAAATTGTTATGCCGAAGTATATTAGGACAAAGAACATTATGCGAAAAGAAGGGATCCCACGATCGACACGTGTCTCGCCGAAATCTGCGCAGCTGTACGTATTTTTTTACCACAGTGATGTGAAGCTAGTTAGGTAGGTACTCGTGGTCGTTGGCGTTCATTCCATACTAACGTACCTATTCCTCTGTGAATTCGCCATTTGTGGTGGCGGCCATCTTGGATTTGAAATTTTTAATAGTGTAGATATAGTATTCTACTAGTCAAACCCTTTTATTTGATACCCATATTGAGGGAATTGTGAAAAAAAATATTATTCGCCATTTTGTGGTGGCGGCCTACTTGGTTTTGAAATTCATAGTGTTTAGTATTCTACTAGTCAAGCCCTTTCATTTGATACCCATATTGAGGGAGTTGTGAAAAAATATGTAATCCGCCATTTAGTGGCGGCGGCCATCTTGGACCGATTTTCTTCAAACATAGCTAAGAGCACTCGCGACTAATTCACCTTTCAAACAAAAAAAAAAAATCAAAATCGGTTCATCCGTTCGGGAGCTACGATGCAACAGACAGACACACAGACACGTCAAACTTATAACACCCCGTCGTTTTTGCGTCGGGGGTTAATAACACCCCGTCGTTTTTGTGTCGGGGGTTAAAATTCGAATAAAATGTTAGATGAACAAGGATTTTTTTTTTGTGTGGGGCAACATTTTGTGGGGCAAATGCGGAAGCAAATATTTTGAAAATGTGTACTCTACTTACTTTTATAGTGCAACCTTTGCCTAGCGAGGTTATCCTATGTTTTTGTATGTCGGCTTCTAGTCTACCCTGATGCAGCTGAATACAAGTATTTTACATGGAACGACGGCCCATCTGAGGTCCACTACCACGGGTTACTGGGTAACAAGATACTCTTTCGTAAAACTGGTTGTCAGACTTTTGGGCTTCTGATTACACGTAACGACTATCAAAGATCTACGAATGACAGCCGGGACCAACGGTTTTACGTTCTTTCCGAAGCGCATAGGGGATCTCGCTATGTAATGGATATTTACCCATCCACAAAACGACCTCGAAAAGCCTTCGATCGACTCGCGCTGCTGTTGTCTGGGAGCACGGCAGTGCCCCCGCCAAGTCGAGCAAAACGCGGCACGGCCGTACCATCCTTTTCTCGAAACAGTTCAGGCCATTTTCGACCCCCCTATAACTTCGTTGTGGATAAATCTAGAAGCCTGAATTTTCAGTAACCTAACAGGCATTGTATAAACACGGTACACTTCAAATTTCATTTAATTTGAACCAGTAGTTTATGAATTATAACTTGTCAAAGTTTCTTAATTTTGTCTCTCACTCACTCACTGACTGACTCACCGATCATCAAAACTCTAAGGCACTTCTAGCAGACATAGAAGCCTCAAATTTACAATAAAATTAGTGTTAAGTGTATAAATCAGAGAAAAACTAAAATATTTTGCAATTTCGGTCCACTTTTTACCCGACTACGGCGAAGCAAATAGGAGGGTTATGATTTTGACCACTATGTATGTATGTATGTTCATCTGTTCCCTCATAACTTCAAAAACACTTATAACAATTTGACAAATGAGGTATCGTTAGAAGCGTCTTGACTGTCCGCTGGTTATAAGCTAAATTCAATATGGCGCCCTCTAGAGGACATAAAGTAATGAATTTAAAAATAAATATTTTGGGATGGTGCCTTGTGGGGTGGGTAGATTTTCGTTATTTATCGTCATTTACAGGTGTTATTAATATTATATTATTTATAATACGGCACCGCACCACAACCGCGGCACGTGTCACATCCCAACATATATTGTGTCAAACGAAATAACAAACGAATACCAATATACTATATTTTCAATGTAAGTGAAAAAACCAATGCAAGTGAAAAAAAAAAAACAAAAAAAAAATTTGTGCGATGAATGATGAAATGATGATAAATAACGAAAATCTACCCGGGTATCAAATAAAAGGGCTTAATTAGCACATTTCAAAAATATAAATATTACTGAAATAAGTCCCAAAATAATTAAATAAAAAAAAAAGTTTAAAAACTAAAACCCGACTACTGAAAAGGATGAAACAAGAAAGTACTTTCCCGTGGTCGCATGCTACCATAGCTTATAAGTATGTTGTACAGCGGCATGCGATCACGGGAAGGTACTTTCTTGTTTAATCCTTTTCAGTATTCGGGTTTTAGTTTTTCTAGATACACCAACTGCATAAATAACATTGTAATCCCATATAAACATATAGAATTACAAAATTACATTTGCAGTGAATGTATCAGTGAACCTGTATAGGTATGTATAATATAATGAAATAATAGGTGTAGGTAGATAGGTACTATAACAGTCAGAAGTCGACTAGCAATCTCACAAAACTATGGCATAGGAATATGAGTTGTACTTATGACCTTCTTCTATAACGTTTGACAACACTACACATTGGCAACTTGTTGCCCGCTTATGATTGTTATTACAAATTTCAATAAGTTAAGTGAGCGTTACGGTGGCCAAAGTGGTTAGCACTGTGCCTTGCATGGCGAACGTTCGGGTTCGAGTCTCACATCAAACATGAAAAATATTTGTTACTATTACTTGTGAAATAAGAATGCCTAGTTGCTAACAAATATTTTAAATATTCCACAACTTTACTAATAATAATAATTTATTTATTTACTCAGACAAAGTCCAATATTGTTAGTTATAAAAAAAAAAACTAAACGAAGATTCTTTCGTTTTACAATTATTTTCAATCTTAGCGTCGTTATTAAAATATGAGGGTAGATTTGAAACAAAGTGATAAGTTCACTTTGTAAATCTACCCTCATATTTTAACTACTTTACTAGTTTACTAAAATATGTTTTTTAACATTCAATACTATAATAATAACATAAGTAAGTGTAAAGGATTTCTTTTGTATAAAAAATATTACAATGTTACCATATCAAAATTGGTTTTATTTATTATCATATTATAATATCTAATAATTTATCTTTATTACAATATCTATTTGTTCAAAGTAATTTACTAAAATAAATGACTAAAACATACAAATAATAATAATTATATAAAACATAAAAAAACTGGCCTAACTAGGATTCGAACCCACATCTATTTCGATCACATTAGCGAGTGCAGCCTCGTTACCGATCTAGCTAATGTTAACTTGCTTCACTTGTTAAAATTTTGCATTACTATGAAAAAAATAATCAGACTGCGATAAAAAAACAAGTTACTGATATTATCATCCTTGTCTAGCATTGACCACATCTATGACTACTCGTAGCGCGATGCTACACGACATGTTAATTTGTTAGCGTTGTAACATGACTCACACGGATAAATATGCGTATGTGTGTATAGGCGCCGCAGCCCGTATAGCGCAGGCGATAATGGTCATTGCGGTGTAAGTGGACTTCTGGCCGTTGACTGTACCTAGAGGGAGTGGGCCTTGAGAAAAACTGTAGCCGAAGCTCAACAAGTAGTACCGGAACAGAAAAAGAGGAAGACTACCTACAAAAATAAGAAAAGCTCATAAGACAGAGAGTGGGCTTTAAGAAAATCCGTTGTTGATATTCAAGAAGTAGAAGGTACCGGAAAGAAAAAAAAGTAGGACTGCCAAGTCAAACTATTTATTTAAAACTTAAATTATTTTAAATATTGATTTGGTCACCACATAGGATCCGAGGTCACCATAAGATGTTTTAGGTTAGCTAATTACGTAATAACTTAAGACAGAAGGTCCCTTAAGTAGGGACTGAATAAATTAACCGACTTGGTATAACATGGATCTCACAACATTTACGGTAGAAGAAGCGAGTTGCGAGACTTGGCTTTTTTACAAGTAATGTTTTTGATAGCATCATTTTGTCACAAGCCCTTCAAAATACAAGTCGATTCTGTAAAAATCTCACGGGAAATTCAAAATGTGTAAAAATAAATAAAGTAAATTATAATATTATTGAATGAGAAAAAATAAATGTTATTTACGTACCTTTGTCAGGAACATCAGAATAGAAAATTAGTTCCGCGTTGGGCTTTTCTGAACTCGTGTTGTTGATACCACAACTTAGAGATTTATCATGCATATTGTATGATGTAGTAGATATATTTGATGAAATAACTGACGGATTGCCACTCCTGAGTGCTGAAAATAAAATATTATTGTTGTATGCACGCCTCTATACAAAATGTGTGAATCCGATAGGCTTCTGATGAACCTTTTGACAGTGTCATAGCTAGGGAGGGGTGGCGGGGGCGGCTCGCCCCGGGTGTCACTCATACAAGGGTGACACCCGACCGTGAAAGAATAGAACAATCGGTGAATAAATAAAAATCAAATCATAATCTTTACATCTCACAGATTTTATATTGAGTCACTAGTTATTATCATTTAAACCATTTACCTTAATTAACAAAAATAACAAAATTAAAACCTAACTTAACTAAAACTATACAAAAACTAAAATATAGCGTCGAAAAATTCATCCGCATCGCTGTCAACTGGTAATGTACCCAAGAGACTGGCGGCATTGCCACGTTGTATGGCAATGCTTAGCCTTTGGCCAAAGTAAAAGCCAGCCCTTGGGTCACGGGAAGTGTCAACCAGGCGTTTTGAAATTTCTTTAAAAAGTTCTTCATAATGATATTATGTCATACATGACAATGACGGTCAGTGACAATCATAATCTTCCTAGTCCTTTCCCGTATCTCTTTGGGGCCGGCTACCTAAACCAGGAGATTTGGACGATGGTCCTGTGTTTTACACAGTGCGACTGCCATCAAACGTCTGCAACATAGAAGGGAAAATCATACCCATTCCAGCTTAGGCGTCAGAGTTTTGCATCTCTGACATTAGCTTAACAACTACTATCTAGGATGGTAAGTATTATATCCAGGACCGACGGCTTAACGTGCTTTCCGAAACCGGGACAGCGAACGGTGATTAATTACATAAATCAGCACATGAGAAAAGTTAAATTAAAAATTTAAAAAACCCCCGATTTAAACAAAAACCTCTAAAAACTAAAATAATAATATGTGTTTAATATAAGTTGCAGGAAATATTTTGATCCAAGCGTCCTCGCGTCGGGGGACGGCAAATGAAAATTGGAAGTTAACAGCAGCTATGTTTTCTACAATAGCATACATTCATTATTGCTGGATTTAAGCCTCATCTGTTTGGCGTTTTCATTAGCCGTCCTCCCACGTGAGGACGTTTGGATCAAAATATTTCGGCGGCGGCTATCTTAAACCGATTGGCATCAAACATAGCTAAGAACACTCGCCACTAATTCACCTTTCAAACCAAAAAAAATCAAAATCGGTTCATCCGTTCGGGAGCTACGATGCCACAGACACCAAACACACACACACACACCCCGACACGTCAAACTTATAACACCCCATCGTTTTTGCGTCGGGGGTTAAAAAATACGAATCTCAAGGGAAATCTCGGCTTGATAATCGAACCCCGAACCTCCAGGCTCGAAAGTCGGACGCTCTTAACGCTCGGCCACCGATGCTTCTTCAACGCGTCTTACGTTCATACACAGCTTTCTGTGTCGGGGTGAGACCATGACGACCGCACCGGGTGACACCCATGCTAGCTACGCCACTAATATCCGTCTATTGATATATCACGACATGACTGATTTCCAAGATACAAGTTTTTACCTTATTTGGAATTCATCATACTATCACACTAATATTATAAAGGCGGAAGTTTGTGAGTGTGTGTGTTCATATGTTTGTTCCTTCTTCACGCTCAAACAGCTGGACGAATTTTGATAAAATTTTGTATACAGGCTGAATTTTTCAAGTGCGCGTGGATGGCCAAAGACGAAACTAGGTGGACTAGCGAAAAGTACTCAAAGGAGTCGCTTGCTCGATTTTGATGAAAACTAAAACTGCATCATTGGGTTTTTGAAAAATCAATATTTCTAGCCAGGAATTGAACCTGTTGATTTTGTAAAAAAAACACACACTGTATTATTACACCATTCGATAGTGTCGCTAATAAGGATCGAATTCTGGGAAGTAATGACATACGGCAAAGTAAAGGAAAGAGCTCATTTTTAACAAAATACTTTTTTTATTTTTTTATGTTACCTACGTCATCATCATTTGCTTAGCCTTTTCCCAACTATGTTGGGGTCAGCTTCCAGTCTGACCGGATGCAGCTGAATACCAGTATTTTACATGGAGCGGCTGCCTATCTGAAATCCACAACCCAGTTACTGGGTAATACGATACCCCTTCCCCTTGGTAAGACTGGTTGTCAGACCTTCGAGCTTCTGACTACCCGTAACGACTGTCAAAGATCCAGGAACGACAGCCGGGACCAACGGCTTAACGTGCTTTCCGAGGCATGGAGGGGTCTCGGAATGTAAAGATGGTCACCCATCCACAGACCAACCGCGGCAAGCGTAGCTTAACCTGATGGATTGACCTGTGCGGCTGTTATCATTTAGACGGGCCCGGGTTATGTTACCTACCTACTAAACCTTAACTGATTAATTATTCAAAATGATGACCATTGTTTTCAATACATAGCTGGATTCGACGTCTCAATGATTGTACTGCATTCAGCATTACAATATTATTGATTCCATTAGAATATTTTCCAAAGATCGTAATAGAAATTTTAATTTAGAACATAATGTTCTGAAGGTGACTGCGCTGCCGGTGTGTTAATAAAAATATTGAGCATCATTTCGAACAAGGTACGTAATAGAGGTACGAATACTTTAAAATAAGAAGAAGTTTATTAAAATTCAACATTTTCCTTACGTTTGCCATATGTCATTACTTCCCACAATTTGATCCTTATTAGGGACACTATCGAATGGTGTAATAATACAGTGTGTTTTTTTTTTTTTCAAAATCAACAGGTCCGATTCCTAGCTAGAAATATTGATTTTTCAAAAATCCAATGATGCAGTTTTAGTTTTCATCAAAATCGAGCTCGCGACTCCTTTGAGTACTTTTCGCTATTCCTCATAGTTTAGAATTTGGCCATCCACGCCCACTTGGAAAATTCACCCTGTAGAGGTAGCTAACACCCTGGATTAACATTTAGGCTACTTGTTTATCCCGATATTCCCACGGGATCGAAACTTATGCGGGTGAAACCGCGGGGCGCAGCTAGTAATATTATAAAGGCGAAAGTTTGTGAGTGTGTTTGTATATGTTTGTTACTTCTTCACGCACAAATGGCTGAACGGATTTGGATGAAATTTGGCACACAGTTTATAACCAGGATTAACACATAGGAAGGATACTTTTATCCCGATATTATCACGAGATCGACATTCATGCGGGTGAAACCGCGGGGCGCAGCTAGTTGGTTCATATATGTAGTTTTGGCAATCTACTTACTTACATTAGTTGTCTCCTAGTTCTTAGTAATATGACTGTATACATATGTATATACGTCCAAATAAATGTTATATTATGACACGACACGTCATTTTTTAGGGGTTTACTGCTTGATATCGAATGTCATATGCCCGGTGGCTAATTCCACGAAGTCATCAGATCTAACGTCCGAATTGCCGAAATTCCATAGCATCGATGTACCACAATTTCGAATAGCCATTAGATCGAGCGTCCGTTACGCCGAAAAGCCATTGCAACGATAGTCCTATCCATCGAATGTCTACTGGCTCGACGTGCCAGTAACTCGAAAGCTAGTGCTTATAAAATACAGCTAACTGAAATACACCTCGGATAAGGCAAATCCATTAAAATCATCATCATCGGCTTATGCCTCGCTTTTCCCAATTGTGTTTGAGTAGGCTTATATTGATATATCTACTTACTCTGGTTCATTCCTTCACCATAGAAATAAAGCGAGCCTCTCATATTGACATCCATTTTTTGACAAGTCACAGTCAATATCTCTCCATCAATATAAAAGAACTTATAATAGTCAATTGACTTATCGTTGTTTCTAGAATATGCTGTCAAATTTTGGCCGTTGACGGACAATATCACTGCATGTTGCGATGCATCTGTAAAAGAAACATGTATTTTAATAACGTCCATTCACCATGCAGGGAATATCGTTTAAAAACACAAACATGCACAAATTGCACGTCACACTCGTTGCCCAGCCTTTCGGGAACTGCGTGTTAAAATGACATTGAATATCAATATTTTTTCACATCCTCTATAAATAGTAAATTACGAGTATAGCACACAACTTACCAGCATGTAAATCTCTTTTAAAGAACGTAGTTCTATAACGATATTCTATTTCACTATCTCTGGCAACGCGTATACAGTCCAAGTAATACTTATCATTGTTCGATTTCAAGACAGAACGGAATATGTGCTGTTGTTGACCTCTATGCTTTGTTTGAAATAGAAGAATCCCTGAAAGGTCTCTTATTTATTAGTTTGTCAGTGCGATCGATAACGACGTTATAACTACTGCGATTGTTGAGTCAGAGGCTGTATTATAAGCTCCATTAGCAAAGAGTACGGAGATGCCTTGGCGGCTGCTGCTAGAGACGGTGGTATTGTCATCACTTCTTATACAAACCAAGCATGTCTTCAAAGACATGACAGTTTCTTTGAGTAAACGGGTCACCCTTTACTCATGTAAACGGTGACAGTCAACTTTATGCTCAGTGCTAGTTGTGTGGACACAAATATTATTAGTAATGGCGTCTGTAGTCGCTGCCGGCACGGCAACTCCTGCTCTGTGTTTTCGAGTGTTATCAACATCAATCGCTTTTATGTAATAATATATAATTATAAATAATTACGTCTTGTGTAACATCGGTCGACAACCAAAGTTAATGTTTTTACTTTGTATCGATCATTTTGCAAAAAGGGCACGATCGATGGCGGATCGACTTCATTGCAAGTAGTTCGGCTTCATGTAATAGCTCACCTTTTCTGTTGCATGGCACGAATTTTTTAAAGTGTACAAAATAATCCGCTTCGGTATGGATTTTATACGGAAAGTGGTTTATTATGACAAGTAGAATCACCTCCTTGACGGCTGCAGTACTACATCCCAATCCTGATTACTTCGAATCGAGTAGATGGTGTTGCTGAATATAATATTCTTCATGACATGTGAAGTACCTACCTTCTGCGTTGTAATATTCCAAATGCAGAACGTCCGTTTTATTAATATCTTCTGCTTTTTCGCACGAAAAACGGAAATCCTCGCCGTCTTCATAAGTGTAGTTGGCCTCTCCATCATAATTAACTGACAGGTTTGTCGTCACATAAGTCAAATTTTGGTAGTTTGCATTTAAAATTACTGCTCCTGGTCAAAAAGATAAACATTGTTTATATACTAAATATGATTTCGACATGTTCACTGCGGGAAGCTCCTCGGCAAACTTTTAATATAAGCGTTACCAGATTGTTCAGTGCAATCACGTCCAATTTGAAAAAAAAATGAATAAAATCTAAATTAGTTGCTTGTCTAAACCCTGCTGTCATCGATAAATTAATGCGAAAACTTTGCCAGGTCGATAATATCCAGTAACCGCATAGAACTATTAAAACTTTAGTGATGTGCTAAAGAAAGTCGATAGTATAGTCGATATACAGTCTGTTTCTGATTCATAAAAACAGCGTGCAGGAAAAGGGCCATGAATGTTATAGAAGCGAAAGAGGTGTTTAAGGGGAAGAACCGTGTCATGTGGCACACGGTTCTCTCTGTCTGCCTCTAACGCGCCTCGTCAAAACATGATATTATAGATAGAGATATTTTCTATCTTATTAAAATATAACTTAATATCTCGAGTACCTACCTCCTACCTACCTCACTGATTCAAATAAACCCAACTTTCAGTGCAGTACCAGGTTTCTAATACCTTCTAATAGACCACCCTTGAAATAAAAATTACGTTCTATCGAAGCCAGGTCTAACCGACCTGGTATTAGTTTTTACATAAATCTAATATCATTGACAAGACAAGCCCAAAAGTATAATTGTCTCTTTTCTATGCATATTAGTTCACTAAAATACAGCTCCAGCACCAGCTGTAAATTTGTTTCTTTCGCCCCGCACTGCATGCAAGGTACGTACCAGTTCTCAAGAATCTGGTAACGCAATGAACGTGTAGAATGATAAAGCTTAATTATTTCCAAGGCTATGTTAATTTTCTCAATAAGGTCCAACAACAATCGTGTAAACAAGAGGTGATTGAAGGTATAAAGAAGGCAAACATTTATTCATTCAACAATCGTGAATTATGAAGAACTGATAGCTAGTATGAAATAAGACGATGGGTTATACATCTCTCATTTATCAAAAACCCGAAACGCGTTCAGGATTTCTGAACAAAATGAACGCGACGGTCACGTGTTCGCGTGACGTTGGCTTTGGTTGGGACGCGGTGTAAGAGAAATAGTAATAAACGTTTTAAATGATTAATTGAGTTACAACGGTCGATTACTGCTGAACATAGGTCCACAATCAAAAAGTTTAATATACAGAAAAACTACACCATAATAGTATTATCCTGAAGCGTGTCACTGTTTCTATGAAATTGTGGTCACGCCACCACAAGCTTCCGACGATCTGTGGTTGAATGTAATACTAAGCTGTGTTAAAATGAATTACCGAAAAATTAACACAAAATCAACCAAAAAAAAATTTTATTTAACAAACAAACGTGATCTTATTCAAATTACAATTTTACGAAAAATAATCTGTACTTTCAAATAATAAACATTGTTTTTATTTATAATTACTTACATATGTACACACAAACTACAAAATATACTATATACAAATGATAATAATAATAAAAAAAAAAAAAAAGACAGGAGTTCATTGGGCATCGAAAAATTCGTCCGCATCGCTGTCAATGGGATAAGTGCCCAAAAGGCTGGCAGCATTGCCACGTTGGATGGCAATGCTTATTCTTTGGGCTAAAAATAGGCCAGCCCTCTGGTCACGCGAAGAGTCAACCAAACGCTTGGCGATATCGCGAAATATGCGATGAGCACTCGGACCCCAAGGCCCTAGAGTTTCAACCCCAAACGGCTCAAACATATAGCTCCCAATAAGGTTGTTATATTTGCGCCGTTTGAGGTTTTCTGCTCCTGCAGCAGCCGCCCCAGCACCGCCCGCCGTGCTAGGAAGATGGGATGGCGCGAGGGTGTCGACACAGGTTGCATCCCACACCAAAGGCCTACCCAACTTCCAAGGCATTATGGTCATTCCATCTGGCCTCTTCCCATCGTCACGTGCCAAGCCATTGGGTTCTAAAACAGCTGGCACTCCGGCGGTGACAAGAGCCCGACGGATGATGTCGTTAATGCTGGCGTGCCGTGCCATCCGACCAGCGCTCTTGCTGCAGGATAGGCCATGGTGTCCGAGGCAGTCGACTGCTTCACCGCATTGACAGCGATGTGGAGCTCCGCAAGGAGCGCCCAGACGCAAACATGTAACGAGCCGGAATGTGGTGTCACCCAGCATAGTGCCTATGTTGGGTGACGGTAGCGCCTGAAGCCAGAGGCCCGACTCCCATTCACCCACAGCCAGCAGGCGGGCACGCTCAGCAGTATTGGTGGACGTATTAATAAGTTTATTCCGTACCAACCTGCAGAGCGGCTCGTCCCACTGTCTCTGGGAAGACGGGTTCTCGGGCTGAACCGTGTCCGGGCAAGCCACTTTCCAGGCGTTCACCGCATCGGTCAAGCACGGCACTTCAGAGTCAACCTGAGCAGGAATCAGAATTCTTTTGGTTAACTTTTCTGTGCTGTGGACCGAGGATAGGAACGCCGGTAGGCTTACACTAGAAATTTTTCGGACGCCGAGCCCACCAAAACGAATGGGTAGTGTGGCTTGTTGCCACGCGCGGTCGTCCAAAGCTACATTCAAAATGGATGAAAGAGTGCTGCGAATAATATGATCGATTTTGTCTAAAAGGTGTGGCTGCTTCCATAAAGAGGAAGAGCGGAGAAAATACATGAAATTTGGACCGAAACAACAATATCTGATAAGGGTGAAAGCCGAATGTATATTAATTTTAGATAGTCTATCCGAAATATCGTTAAAATGGTTAATTTTTTCGTCGACGAATGGAGAAAAACTGTCTTCTAAAATTGGGGAACCTAGGAGGTGCAATGAACTTTTTTCCAAAACTTTGATGTCTGGGGCTATTGTGTTAAATTTCTGTATAGTCGATTGTCTGTCAGTATTGTCACAAATGAAAATTTCACATTTTGAGTAGTTGAGGTCAAGGCCGATAGATTGGAACTGCTGCTTTAGGAATTGAAGATCTTGTAGAACGGTGTCTACGTCACCTCCTAGTATTCCATCATCTAAATACCACACATTGAATTTTGAATTTAGTTGTTGTATTATGGGATGGATAGCCAAACTAAAAATGACTGGCCCGAGAGGATCACCTTGTTGGCACCCGACAGCAGATTCCAAAACGTTGTCTTTATACAATAATTTTGAAGGGTGCCTGTAGCACTGCCACATAAAGCCGTAAATTTCTGGTAACTCTTTTTTTACTTCAGCCAACAAGGTGTCCCTGTTGACAGAGTTGAAGGCGTTTTTAACGTCAACCTTGAGGATGACCTCACCTTTATTGGCATTTAAAAAACTAGATAGGGCGTGTACGGCAGCCTCGCAGCCCCCTTTGGAACCAAAGCCAAGCTGTAGGGGCTGGAATTTATTCGACAAAATGTCGCCATACAGTTTGCAGCATATTTTGGCTGCCGTACGCCTGTAAGTGCACCCAACGGCAATGGGACGAATGCCGCCGTCCCTCTTGCGCAGGGCGCATAAATTGGCCCCGTACAAGACATCGACGACGGCATCATTCACACCGCCGTTGAGCATCAGATTAATTAGAGCCGCAAGCTCCTTCAAAAGCGACTCGCCAGCTTCCCCGGCGCCTGAACTCAATAAATCTTTTAAATGCTGAGGAGTCAGGCCGTCGAGGCCGCCGGCGGAACCACTTCGGAAGGAGCTCACGGCTGCAATTAGCCGGGGGGCAGTAACATTAAAAGGCGTTGAATCCGGGTCGAGAGGGAGGGGGGGGTTGGGAAAGGTGAGACCATCCGCAGGCGCTGGATGTTTACTCTCCAAGGCTGAAAGGGTTTCTGGAGAGTAGGGCGCCACCACATCGCTACTGAAAAGTAACCTGGCCGCTCCCCTGATATCACCTTCGCTTAATTTGGATTCTACATGTGAACATAACCCTCTTCCTGAAAGGTTATTGAAAACAGGTAATTTTGAATCCAAAATAAGAGTCGAATTATTGCAGTTGTCTTTAATTTGGGTTGTCAATGTTTTTTTAGTTGCCAAATTTTTTTGGACATGCAAAATCCTATAAGGGAAGGTGAGTAATTGTTCCCAGGCACTTTCTGAGTTCTCCTGGGTCGCAAGACGGAGACATCGTGCCAAACTCAATGCAACAGACCGCCTCGCGCCCCGGGGAACTCTCTTTAATACTGGGGTTGAATTTTTGAATTTTGCCAACGTTTTCCACAAACTTTGATCCGGAGATGTTGTTGTTGGGGATGTGGGTGGGGGGCACAAAGGTACACTATGAGGTTTGTGAACCTTGCCATAGTGTATCCGTAGCCCCCGTTCGCCTTTAAAGAAGCGTGGCTGGGAGCAATGGGGACATCTCAATAATAAACTAAATTTAAAAAAAAATACCAAACTTCCGAAAAAAATACTAAGTTTCCGAAAACGTATGTTCTGCTAAATAGGTCTGTAAAATAATCGTTTTCTTAAGCACTATAGAAACTAGCTTAATGTCTACTATTGGTTATAGGATAACTTTTTTAACTCTCAATTTTAATGAAAATTACCCGCGACTTCGTCCGCGTGGAATTTAACAAAACAGTTATTGTTCAGTTTTAATTTTGTTTCGTGGGACCCTATTTTTTTTTCTAAAATAAAAGCAGCCTTTTTTTATGGATAGGAAATCATCAAATGACCCCTCCTGCTCTGGGTGGAGCGGAAGGGAGTGTCATACTCTTACTGACTAAAACCCATCCGTGTTTCTTCCTTAGCCCTTTATGTTCCGGGGTAGCGGTAACCATTTCGAACAATCCCGCACCCCCGGCAGGCTTCGGCCCTGGCAGGCCCATTCCTTTTTGCTGACATCTCTTTGAGGCGCGCGTGGAACACGTACGCGCCGTCCGGCACGGCCCTGATCCTGATCGGACGGAGAGCTACCCATTACTCTCCGTCCGCAGGCCCGCGCCTACGGTGGACGGGAGTCGTCACGCGGTTCCCGACGCCCGGAGCGTCTCCCACGGCGGCTGGGACGTGAGGCTCTCTCCCTCAGCCATCCCGCCACCTCCTTCGCTAGCATGACTGCTTCACAGAAGGAGGTGACTGCCTCTCACTCCCTCTCGCCCCGGACCATGGCTTGAACCAGGGCCGGACGAAGTTACTCTTTGTTACATCAGCTATTCAGATAGCTGTTAGACCGGTCTAGCCGTTTCAGAGATTAGCCGGAACAAACAGACAGACAGACAAAAATTATAAAAAATGTTATTTTTAACCCCCGACGCAAAAACGACGGGGTGTTATAAGTTTGACGTGTCTGTGTGTGTGTGTGTGTGTGTGTGTGTGTGTGTCTGTCTGTGGCATCGTAGCTCCCGAACGGATGAACCGATTTTGATTTTGTTTTTTTTGTTTGAAAGGTGAATTAGTCGCGAGTGTTCTTAGCTATGTTTAAAGAAAATCGGTCCAAGATGGCCGCCGCCAGAAAATGGCGGATTACATATTTTTTCACAACTCCCTCAATATGGGTATCAAATGAAAGGGCTTGACAAGTAGGATACCAAACACTATGATAAATTTCAAAACCAAGATGGCCGCCACCACAAAATGGTGAATTATATATTTTTTTTCATAATTCCCTCAATATGGGTATCAAATGAAAGGGCTTGACTAGTAGAATACTATACACTATTACAAATTTCAAATCTAAGATGGCCGCCACCAGAAATGGCGAATTTACAGAGGAATACGTTAGTATGGAATGAACGCCTACGACCACGAGTACCTAACTAGCTTCGCTTCACCGTGGTAAAAAAATACGTACACCTGCGCAGATTTCGGCTAATCACATGTGGATCGTATAGTATGTTTACTAGTAATATAATATTATAAAGTTTAAAAAGCAAGAAATAAAAATTAAATTAAAAATTTAAAAAACCCCCGACTCAAACGAAAACCTCTAAAAAGTAAAATAATAATATATATTAGCCCTTTAAGTTTAATATAAGTTGCAGGAAATATTTTGATCCAAGCGTCCTCATGTCGGGGGACGGCTAATCAAAACGCCAAACAGATGAGGCTTAAACCCGGCAATAATGAATGTAGCTATTGTAGAAACATAACTGCTGTTAACTTCCAATTTTCATTAGCCGTCCCCCGACGTGAGGACGCTTGGATCAAAATATTTCTTGCAACTTATATTAAACTTAAAGGGCTAATATATATTATTATTTTACTTTTTAGAGGTTTTTGTTTGAGTCGGGGGTTTTTTAAATTTTTAATTTAATTTTTTGGTATATGTACCGTGTATACATCCATATGCATTTAGTAAAAAGCGGTTATTTTAATATTACAAACAGGCACTCGAATTTTATTTAGGTATTTATTTAGATTGTCGTATCGAAACGAAACTCTGTGTGTAATGTAGTACTATTATTTGATATCTTGGAACTGACCTGATGATGGAGCAGGAGGTGGATAGTGGAACTCTTCAAAGGCTACTAGTAAACCCCTAGATTTTGCAGTCATATGATTCGTTTTGACGAGTCCAATATATTGCACTTGGTGTCAAGGGTCTGATGATGGAGCCAGGAGGTGGATAGTGGAACTCTTTAGGGGCTATTTATAAACTCCTCGAGTTTGCTTGTAGCCCCTTATCGTCATAACTTCGTTGACTTTATACTTATTACCTTAATGAAGAATAGAGCGGATGAATTCGCTGGCAAAGTGCTAATGAGGTAAAAATCACTTACTTGCTTCTTTAACATGAAGATTAAAATAGATATATGATGCAAAATATTTAGAAAAAATGTGCAGCCGATAATTGTAGAGCTTGCACGTCCACATATTACTCATTTCAGCCGAAACGTTTGGGATCTGAAACCAGATATAATTACATAATAACACTCCTGAATAGCAACGTACTGGTGTATTAGAGGTAGGTATTTCCGCATTTCGCCAGTTTTGTATAGGTACCATGTAAAAGGACGCAGTGGGTACAGAGGTATGACGAACAGGGTCTAACGTTCACTCATCCTCCATAGAAAAGGATGGATCCTCCGGCCAGACGGGTGTTGTGTTGTGTCTGGTGGGCTACTGCCCGCCCGACTGATGTCGTAACGTTGTATTATTTATACAGGGTGTCCCGTAAATAATGGATAATCTCTTAAGGGGTCATTGTACTTATCATTATAAACAACTATTACTGTGGAACCAAACCTGAAATCGCGAGAAAAGAATCAGTTATTCCATACATTTTGACGAGTTACGCGAACATAAATGTAGGGAACAGCTGATTTTTTTTCGCGATTTCATGTTTGTTCCCGTAGTAAAAGTTGTTCATAATGATAAGTACAATGACCCCTTAAGAGGTTATACATTAATTACGCGACACCCTGTATAAGCTCGTCGCGCGGTAAATTCTGCTTGCGCGCTGCAGGATTTTGCGTGACGTTAGTGTGATGCGTGGTTCGATTGATATGTGGCGATGTAGATGTGGCCCACATGACTGTGTAAACTACGAAGTATACCTTTTTCAGATTTCAGGCTTAAAGAAAAACTTGTAGAGACTGATGTAACTTAATATACAGGGTTATTGGTAAAACACTAACAGCCTCTCAGGCCTATATAACTACCATCATAAACAACAACTTTTGTTCTATGACTTTTAATAATTCATCTGATTTTAATTCATCAGACTGTCATACAAAAATAAAAATATTTCAATCCAAAACTCTAAATGTTACAAACTCTACGCGAAGCAAAAGAAAGCGCTAGTTAGGTAAACAAACTGCCGTGTCTAGTACAAGATGCAGCGGAGATGAGCGGGGTTAGATACGATAAAACAACGAAATATTGAAGGGTTGTTTTTGGTGAATGTTTTATAAAAAGTCATAGAACAAAAGTTGTTCTTTATGATACTAGTAATACAGTCGTAGAAGGTTGTTATCAATAATCTTGTATATTGTAGGTATGTATAAGTAGGTATCGATCGATGAAATGGCGGCAGGTCACGGCAACAATCTGCGACTCCCACATTCGCCTTAGATAGAACACAACTGTTTAAATTTTTTGCATCGCTATATCTTCGAAATGGTAATTCTTCGGAAAAAAGCGTAAGAACAATTTTTGTAGATAATTGCATGATGAACAATTTTGTCTTACCTATTTTTATGATAAAACTTACCGTTTAGCTGAAAAATGCGTAAAACCAATTTTTGCAACATTTTGCCTTGAATATTTTTTTTTTGCACACGTCGGATCGATGGGGACTTTTTACAATTTATTTTTAATGGTGTTCCTAACAATTATACTAATTTTCAGCTTTATGCGAACAAATGTAACCTTACCCCTATTTTTGAAGCTAACTTGACCGGACTATTAAGCTTTATGGGAAGATAGATTCTATGCATTAGAATGTTTTGCTACAAAAGGGATGAATGAAAGGCAATTGCATGCAGCGGGTGTAGTGTTACGAGAATGGATAGAATAAGAAATGAGTATACTTTGTAAGAGAATGTCTAAAAGTGACACCGGTGACTGAAGAGTTCTTCGGAAATCGGCTATCATGGTACGTTTATTCGATGTGGAGAAATGAGGAAAATATCGTGAGGAAAATTGTAAGTGTAAATGTGGATGGCTTTAAAAGATGGATGAACTATGTGGAAGATGATACATGAGAAAGGGTGTAACACTAGAAAGGGGGTGACTACTGAGATGAAGACTAATAGAGAAGTATAGAAGAAGACATGTTGCGCCAAACATAATTAAATTGTGTTAAGGGTTGGATACTGATTATAATGACAGAACCAAAATACTCACATTTATTATATCGTCGGAAAGTTCAGTTGTGTTTACAAATGGTGCGTCGGTGTCTGGTGAGTTATATAGAAATGCGTATCCCTTCAAACACCTGAAAGAGTACATTACGATAATTAACTATTTATGCATGGCGTGAAATTAGCTCCCGAGCGCAGAGAGGGTGCTAAACAATGCACGTATCGTATGCTATTTTATATCTCGTGTGACCTAAACCCGCACTTAAGTCACGCTTTCCTGTGTAAAAATGGACTACCCTTAAGTCACAGAAAAGCGTGATTTAAATACGGGTTTAGGTCACACAGTGTTATAAACAGCAATATAGTATCGGCATGTAACTTATCCGATGCCTCTTTTTTAAACAGATCAAGCAGAAGGCTTGCTCATGCTTGCTGACTGCGTGTTAAGTGCACTGCAATCAATTAAACTATTGGCTTATTAGTCAATTCGCACGAATTTGCTCGCCCGAAAAGTGCGAATCGTCACTTTTAAATATTTTTTTTACCATAGGCGACTTGCACGAATTGGCATATTTAAAATTTCATGCAATGAAGTATAAAAAAAACCGGCCAAGTGTGAGTCGGAATTGCGCACCGAGGGTTCCGTACAAATTTGTAGGTATGTAACGACAAATTTACAGTTTTCGGATTTTATCCTTTACTTGTGCTACATGACATTGCTTCTTGCCAAATTTTATGATTCTAGGTTAACGGAAAGTACCGTATAAATTTAAATTCCCTTGAGAGTGTCGAAATATACGTTTTTTTTTGCGACATAAACGGCTGTATCTTTTTTTACCCGACTGCGGCGAAGCCCAAAAGGAGGGTTATGTGTTTGACTTGTATGTATGTATGCCCGTTTCTATGTTCCCTCGTAACTCCTAAACGAATGAACGGATTTGGATAAATTATACGTTTTTAGATTTGTCTTGGTAGCGCGAGTGTCACTGGCTACATTAAAATCAAAAACAAAGTAAAATGGCGGATTTGGGGTGCAATATTGTGGAGTTCGAATTTTTTTTCTTCTTTTTATATGCTGTCGCAGACTTTTTTATAACTTTTAAAGGGGAACATCTCCGTCATACATGATTTTTGCGTAACTCTAACCGTTTGCGCAGCGCACGCAACGGAAGCTCTCAAAAGGAATATTTTTTCCCGATTTTACAACATTTTTCATTGATGATCCGCTCCTATTGGTCGTAGCGTGATGTTATATTGGACTATCCAACACAAAAAGTATTTTTAAAATCGGTCCAGTTTCGGAGCCTATTCAATTCAAACAAACCTTTCCTCTTTATAATATTATTATTAGTATAGTGTAGATTAAAATGAAGACTAATTTTATGACATTATGATTTGTAGTTAAAGGAGGTAGGTAGGTACCTACACGTACAAATTATTACGAGCAGCAGGGCAGCGGCGGAGCGTGCGCGGCCGCGGCCGGTATTACCACAGGTATTACGTACGGCGTGGACCACGACTGGCTGCCCTAGCGGCTAGCTGGCGCACCTTTAGCAGCAATAAATTTTGTCAGTGTGTGCGTGCGATGACGCATACGTACGAACGCGCTCACATACAAACCGTGTTCGGTGCGTATGTATGAAGATACCGTACTTATTTGTTTTTACTATGTGTAAAGGGTCTTGACAGACAGACAGACGGACAACAAAGTGATCCTATATGGGTTCCGTTTTTCATTTTGAGGTACGGAACTAGGGAATGCAAATCCGTTCTGTTCTAAAATCCGGATTTTTGAGAACGGATTTTTGGTCCAATCCGGATTTTTCATGAAAATAAACAAATCTACCCATATTAGTTTGTTAACATGATGTTTCTTATATTTGTGTGAATGGATTCAAATAAAAACATATGAAAATCAAATGAATTTTTTAATAGTACACCCGTCAATAACACCATAATTATGGTATTTAATGATGATAGTTTGAAAAATTCCAAATAACAAATAATTTAAAATAATCATTTGATTTGATTTTCATGTGCTTTAATTATGAGTGTACTATGCCAAATCGAATGCCAAATAATCGAATATAAATTGATCAACCACTATAAATCGAACGTCTAAATACTTGAACGTTCTTAATATCGAATAGTTAATAAATCGAACAGTCTTAATATCGAATGGTTAATAAATCGAACATTCAATATATCGTATCTACACTCAATACATCAAGTGTTCCAAATATTGAATATTTGTTTGATCGAGCGTTCAACGCATCGCATATTCATTCTATCGAAATATCAATATAATTATACTGAATACTTTTTTTGTTTGGAAAATATTATGTTTGGGGAAATATTCATTCTCGTGAGACGAGAAATAATAAATTACTTATAGCACGCTCATCACCTATGTTTCCACCTTCACTGTGGTCTGTGTTTCAAAATAATATACTGGGTTTTCCTAGAACTCAAAACAACATTGAAGGATGACACAGATGAGAGAAAACGTTGCTTGATAAGCATAAACGAGGTATTTATGCTATTATAGAATGTTTAGTTAAGGAGTAAGTTATAACATATAGGACAATTGAAAAGGCAAACGCGGGATTGGCAGACCTACTCCACAAAAAAGAGGCAAAAGGGATGGTAATGCGATTGAAAAATATTAAATAATAAAAACAACATGGATTTATTAGAGTTTCTCCGTGCAATTGCAATTCACACAAATGTTTAAAATGTACCTATAAAAGATAATAATCAAAGATTAAAATGTGATTTATTGATATTTCGATAGAATGAAATGCGATGCGTTGAACTCTCGATCAAACAAACATTCAATATTTTGAACACTCGGAATGACTCGGATGTATTGAGTGTATAATATATTGAATGTTCGATTTATTAACCATTCGATATTATGAACGTTCGAGTATTTAGACTTTCGGTTTATAGTGGTCGATCAATTGATAATCGATTATTTGGCATTTGATTCGCCATAGTACACCCCGCCCCGCTCGCTCCCCCCAGAGCCGATACACTCGACACTCGCGAGACGCGACGCGCAAACAGCGAACTCGTTCGTTTCGACTTTTTGGTACAATATCTTATTATTCATAAAATCCGGATCCGATTTTCAAATCCGGATTTGGAAGTCTAGTAAAAATGTGCGGATTTCCGGATTTTTCGGATTACGGGTAGTCCGGATTGCATTCCCTATACGGAACCCTGTAAATGAGACTAGCGTACAGATGTGATAAAAGTTAAACATTATAAAACGTGTACTTTTTTCCTAACTTCATTGCATAAATTTCAAACTGTGCTGAAAATGAAATAATTGAGCTTTACCGACATGCGCTGTATAGACGATGGTCCGCGTGTGACTGAGTGTCACTGTGTAAATTGGACTTGGTTCAGTAGGACCCTGTGATCAAGTAACATAGATACGTTACTTGATCACAGTGTCAGAACACACCACCACCAATGTTAGTGCGGGGAGCAATCAAAGAGTGGACTGTATAAATGGGCAATGGTTTAATGCCGTCTTAGTTAACAATATAAAACTTCCCGGACAAACAATAAATGATTTTTAGGTAGGAGTATCGTCAGTCGCGGTGGGACAGGGGAGAAGATTCTCCTTTAAAGTTTATCTAAGGCTAAAACTAAAAACTATGCCTTTTTTAATAAACTTACCGTACGGTATCATATCCTCGTTGTTGAAAATTTTCTAGAATTATCTTCAGGGGTTTGTCTTTCAAGACTATATAAGTTTTGTTTTCATTAACAGACACATGAATTTCAGGATTTTCTGAAATTACAAAATTGTTATTTTTAAAGGTTCATTTTGGTTGGCCTTCAATTTTCCGTCTTTCACTCGAAAAGCCCTCTAAAGAGGTCCATGTGAGCGAACGTTTCAGTGCCATACGTCATTAGGTAGGTACTGGTAACACGCACCGGTCTTAGACAGGAACAGTCATTGGACAGTGCGGTGTGTGAGACGAGAAGATATTGCGCAGCTTCTCGAACGCTGCGCAGCCAAGTTAGGGTAATGAAGAGGGCCAGGCTGGGAAATAAGTCGGCCGTCTTATACATTTGGGTCGGGTAGGTATTGAAGATTAACATTTTTTCACGATTTCGATGTTGGTCCCATGAAGAAAGTTGTTCAGTTTGATCGTCTGTACCACATCTTTAAATATGACCACGCATTTCTAATACACGTTCCAATGCACGCATATTTCTTAATGTAATTTAGTAATAATCAAATCAGGGAAATATGTGACGAAGTTGTAAACTTCCGGAATGCACTCTCTTAATTTAAGTATACCTACTGCGTGCTTATCCGCGGTGACACTTATTTGAGTGCTTGTGTGAATTTTTATTTCTGTGGCATTCTGTCTGTACCATGTGGACAAGAAATTAAATAAAAATGAACCTTATGTAACCGGAAAACGTCGTTGTATAAATATAAAGGCTACCGTTTGAGGAAATATCTTTGAAAAACAATTTCAAACATTTTCCTCTTAACAAATTGCTATTATTGAATTAAATAAATAACCTAATCATCTTTCTGCTACATTAATTTTATTACTGTACCTAACAACATACATAATCTGTATTCGGGATTTATTTGCCAAAAATGTAAACAAAAATGAGTTTATGGAAAAATAACTTTAAATCCTACACAATAAAGTTCAGTTTACTAAAACTTCAAAAAATGTTATAACTTTTTCAATAGTGCTGCAGTCACTCTGAAATCAACTTAATTACCTACCATTCAAATAAAGTTGATATTTGTGTTTTGTTATAAAATAGGTAAGTATCATAACTTATCTAATAAGATATTTATTTTGCAAATATGGGTACAAAACACGGTGACATAAAAAATATAATTAGCAACAGCCATATTTAACCAGATATTGATATATATGTTACACTAGATCAGTAATTACCGCGCCAAAGCGTTGCCACTTGTCATAAGGCCACAGCCTTATTCGTAGCTAACGTCACTTCAGTGCTCTGTGTGGCGCCAACCGAAGTGAACCAAGTGACACACGACAAAAATATCGCCAAAATGGGTAAATTCGTAGTGAAAGAGTGCGATTCAAGATCACAAAAACATAATAAATTAACCAGAATTACTTTCCACACGTAATTTTATTGTTTCTGTGTTTATATCAACGTAAAATAAATAAAATGCAGAATTTTGTAAATTAGGTTCAGTGTTACCACTAAAAACTTAGTTTTAGTTTCCGACATTTATGGGAGTTTTTAATTTATTGGAATAAGTGATTTTAAATATTTTTTTAAATAATAACAACGTTCCAGGGTGCCTAAAGATGCAGCACGCCGTGATAAATGGGTGGAAATAATCAGATTGCTGAGAAAAGAGACTAACTGAATAAATAAAAAATAAATAAAAAGAAAATGTCTTAATTATTGTCATTAGTTATAAACTTCTAATACACATCGAATAAGAAATACATAATTCAAATATTTTATAAATAATTTGGCCTAACGTTTTTTTTGAACGTCATTTATGGTTTAAAAAGTTGGGTAAAATTTTGCATGGGTAGGCAACCCCATCCCGCCATTGCATGTTTATATTGCGGTCTTTGTCTAATCTAAGTGACGGTATTATTCTTGCGACTTGTGTAAGTGAGACAGATAAATGTTTACTTTTAAATGTTTAGTGGTTTCAAAGCTACGTCGTCACGTTTAAATAGTGGTTACACTTTTTTGACACATTTTATTGAGGTTTGCTTCTCTAGTTATTTGACTCAATGGTTCTAAGTCTGATCTCAGACACATTTTGACAAGTTTTTGACATTTGTTTGTCGCTGAGATGAGACTGCGACTAGATTTAGAGAACGTCTTAAATTACGATAGTTGACCTGCAGAAGGCATGCAAAAGTGCAAAATACACTAGAGATGCTAAGTACATAATAATAACGATAAACAATGTCAATATAAAGATTACATCACATAATAATCAGCCTATAATGTTCCCACTGCTTGGTCACAGGCCTCCCCTCTGTGAGAGGGAGTGGGCCGTAATCCACCACGTGCGCCCATTGCGGGTTGGTAAATGTCACATGTCTTCGAATTTTTGGTTCTAGGACATGCCGGTTTCCTCACGATGTTTTCCTTGACCGTTTTGAGAGCAGTTGTGACCCGGTCCGTGCGTAGTTTACAGAAATTAATTGGAAACAAGCTGATGATGGTTTCTATTTGAACTATACTACTCACCACCGTGCTAAAGTAAATTTATAGGGTATATATTCTGCTAGGGAAAGATTCAATTAAACAAGTACCTTCTTACACAATACAAGTTTATTGGAATTATACAAAATAAAGGCACACATACAAACAAAGTGGCGAGCCACTTAAATAATGCCTCTTTCCCTGCTACTACGGCATTCACCCACACAACTAGTCTCCGTACCTAGTGGTATGGGTGAAAACCTGCATGAGACAATAGCAGTTTCTCAGAGTCGCTATGGCGAGTCCGTGAGGGAATAAATCAATAACCTTTAGCTCATCGTACATGTGTCGACCTATTTGGACTGTGCTCATAAGGGGAAAATAACTAATATACTAAGCAAACCCGAGACACAATATCTTTACAACAACTGGTCTTAACACCTAGTTTTTTACAAAAGGCCTAACTCTCTCATAGGTTAAAATTATAATCTTACACAGATAACCTCTCAGTTTTGAACTCAATCAGTTGATCTCATTCCGTTGATACCAATCAGTTGACGGATCGTCGGTCCTTGGCTTCGCTCACAGGATAAACCTGTGAGCACACGCGAACGCGGCCTACGGACGAGATGGTGACGCTTTCGTTACCTGGAGTGGCGAACTTCCCTCATAACCGTGAATCGGCTAAGTAAGGCCTTCCTGAACGTCGGATGACCACACCGCAAGGGATAACCTTAAAGCCGCCTGCGCTCTGATGAATTCCAAATCATCACACAACGGCGCAACTTCCAGGCATCAATTTAGCTGCGCATAGCACCAATCAAAAGAAGGCTAGCATAACAAGCCAGACAGGATTCTGCTTCTACTGGAATTTATATTAAAACCCCATCGGGTTATTTGGGCACATCCCGTTCCTCTCAGGATATAAAGTCCCTCTCAAACAGCCCCCAGGCTCGTGTTCTTGGTCGTACAAACCCGGACACGGAACACCGTTTTTTTCCAAACCAATCTGACAGTTTCTCGAATAATCTTCCACAGACTATATAAGATTATGAAGTATCGATTTTTATCTTTAATACATTCGACATTGTTTTTTATTTAAAAATATGGAGAATTATGTATGTTTGTTTATTTGTTTTAATTAACTGTTAAACTGTAATTAATTTATTAAACACAAAACACCAACGCCACCTTGCGTCTCGTAAACCTCCATGACGTACGCTATTCCACGACAGATGTCGCTACTATTAGTTTTGCAGCGTCACAATGCCCCTCTTCCCACAATAAGGTTTTTGTGTAGGCAAAAACCAACACCGCCCTCGGTGTTATAACACTGGAGTGGGTAACAAATTCTCATAGAAAGCTAAGTGGATGAGTACAAATCTTTGTAATCTGATGATTCTGAAACGACAGATATCATAATCTTTAAGATGAAATATAAATAATTTCTTTAATTTCTCCTACTGAAGTAAATGACCAACCTTATAAAATCCAAACTGCCAGGAAACTTATTCTGCTTACAAATCTTCCTACATTCCGGGCTTAACCCCCCCATTCTTTCATACATCCCTAAATTTTCCTCTCTTTCAATCCTGAAGCAACCTGCATTCATATCGCAGGAAGCCACCTCTTGCATACTTCCGAATTCCGTCTGTATACCAGTGGAACTCTGCATTGTTTCATACAAATCTAAACGATCCTCCTGGTGAATATGTTCAGCGAGCTGATACATATATAGGGCAAACAATGTGCATAACTCACCAGGCAAGACGTATACAGCGTTCCCAGAAATAAAACTTCTGAAAACATAATGGTGGTTTGGCTTATTTTAAGAGTCACCGGCCGCTCGTAACTAGATAAGCACTAGTGCTATCTAAAGTCTCACCGAAGCAACAATGCTATCTCGGCAAAACAAAACATTTGTTTAGGCCTATTTTAGAAGTCACAATCCGCTTCATAAAAATACAACCAAGCAAACTTGGCTATAAACAACGTGTAGGCTTATTTTAGAAGTCACTATCCGCTTCAGTCAAGGCCTATTTTAGGAGTTACTACCCGCTCCATATGAAAAACCAACCAAGCAGATTGATTATAAATATCGTGAAGGCTTATTTTAGAAGTCACTATCCGCTTCAGTCAAGGCCTATTTTAGGAGTTACTACCCGCTCCATAAGAGAAACCAACCAAGCTAGATTGATTATAAATATCGTGAAGGCTTATTTTAGAAGTCACTATCCGCTTCAGTCAAGGCCTATTTTAGGAGTTACTACCCGCTCCATAAGAAAAACCAACCAAGCTTGATTACAACAGTTATGGACCGAGCCATAAAATAAGTTTGTTACTAAACGCATGGCATGCAAAACGTATGCATGCAAAACGGCATAATTCCCGTATAAATTTTAAACAAAACCCTAAACTTGCGTTCATAATTTAATATAATAAACAAAACAATGTAAATACCATGTGCAGCATTATAGTTACGTTACGCCTCGTCGTCGTTGTTCGAATAGACCTCAAAACAACACGTGAAAACACGGACTACGGCTAATATATTGTAAACTGCTACATCATATAAATTAACATGGCTAAAAGCAAACTATGCCATTTAATTATATAAAAAAAAATATATATAAACATATATCTATATCAATTATGGCTGAATATATCCCTGTCTGGCTTGAATAGTGTTGAGTCTGATGTGTTGAGTTTGTTATAATCAGAAACACTTAAAAAAAAAATATTTACCCATGTCGACCGGTTCTGGTGGTTGGTGACTGACTGTTGAAACTAGACCAGTAATACGCGGACTCGATATAATATGTATCCTATATACAGTGTGTCAGGTTAAACGAGGGACATACTTTAAGGAAGTGTAGTAGATACTCATGAAAATGAACCACTTTTAATATGGGGCGGACTGAAAAAGAAAAAAAAACAGCTGTTCCCTACATTTTGTCCAGTTATGCGAACATAAATGTATAGAGCGGCTGGTTTTATTTTTTCGATTTCAGTGTTGGTCTCTTAGTAAAAATTGTTCATTTTCGTGGGTACTACACTCCCTTAAAGTATGTCCCTCGTTTAACCTGACACACTGTATACAGGGTGTTACAGAAAGGGTACATCAATACAAACGGGTTGAAGAGTGTATCTGGTCTAGAATCTCTGTACAAAATTTCAGCTCAAAAGCATTAACTTTGAAAATGCTTAATATTTTTTTATTTCGACATCGCGGCGCTGCACTGGCTTGTGGCAGCGTGATGTGCGTGTACTAGGCGCACAGACACACTACAGATAATGGATAATGACCCTCGTAGTGCGGTGACACGTTTGTTATGATTTCAATTTAATAAACTATCGAAATAAAAAAATATTAAGCATTTTCAAAGTTACTGCTTTTGAGCTGAAATTTTGTACAGAGATTCTAGACCAGATACACTCTTCAACCCGTTTGTATTGATATACCCTTTCTGTAACACCTTGTATATCGATTTATATAGGTTTCATCGATAACTAAATAGTTTTAATTTTACGTAAGAGAGAAACTAAAGAAACTACTTACCTATTTACTTAAATTTCATTTGCAAACAAATATATTATATTTTTACGTGATTTGGTTTTACTGATTTTTAATATACCACATTGAAAGCAGAAAAAATAAACAATACAAAATACACCCAAAACCCAAAAAACACTTCTCTTTTTTGTAGTTGATATCTATCGATATTTTTATCGGTCATATATTTATATTAACTCATCTTCCCTAGTTGATGCTAAAACTGCATGTGTGCATTCAGTGACTGTGTCTATACTTTCTAGTGCCCGCCCCTTATGAGCATGTGTGCAATAAGATAGCACAAAAGTGTTACGCTTATTTTCTTGTGTGTGTGCCAAAAAAGCCGCCCAATTTGATCATGTGTGCCGTATCTATTTCTTTTGTTTTTGTGTGAGTTTCCGGAGTGGGGAAAATGTGGCGACACTTGAACAAATATGCAGTGAAGGCATATCTCTCGGATATCTATGATTTAGATGAATAAGTATTTGGGTCAATGTTTAAGTTTATAGATCTAAAGAATCAGATTTTTCAAATAAATTGTATCCCGCTTTTCATCCCCAGAGGGGTCGAATTTTGAAAAATCGTTTGGGATGTGTTCATAACTTGACTCAAAGACCGATACCGGGTTGGTCTAATACTAAAAGTTGTTCATAATGATGAGTAAGATGGCCTCTTTTCAGGTCCGACACCATTGAAATTACACCTTGCATATAATATTTATTTATTGCAATAGGCTGATTTGTCTGCAACATTACAATTATAACAAAACAATAGAAAGATAATTAAATCACAGTAATAATCACATTATTTTTTGGTAATTTGCATCTACAGCGAGCGAGCGAGCGAGCGCGTGATAGCATGTGCAGGAGCGCAGAAGAAAAAAAAAATTTAAAATCATTTTCATTTCGAGCGCTAAAAATCAATAACTTTGTTTTCTACCAGTACTTTATGCAAAAAATATGTACCTATGCAGACTTGTGACGAATTTACAGATATTTTTTATGCATGTGACGAATACCTACACTTTCAATGTATGGAGTTTACAAAATGTGACGATTTTACTTTGTGACGAATGTACAATAACCCAGTAAAATCCGCCCCTTAAACTTTATTACCCTTTTCCACCTTGGTAGGAGTCGATTTTTTAAAAACCCTAAAACAACAACCTACTTTCTATTTTTTGTTTTAATAGTACCGAGTTTCGAGTTACCCGACAGCGGGTTACAAATGTTTCTAACCTATTACTTAACTTGGTCACTCCCTAAATAATCTGTGAGGGTATTTTTTAAACTAAAAGTGACATTCTTTATTATTTATTGAGCCAAATATTGCCAAGTTTCAAGTTTATTAACCAAACTAGCTGCGCCCCGCGGTTTCACCCGCGTAACTTTCGATCCCGTGGGAATATCGGGATAAAAACTATCCTATGTCCTTTCCCGGGACTCAAACTATCCCTATGCCAAATTTCATCGAAATCGGTTCAGTAGTTTAGGCGTGAAGAAAAGACAGACAGAGTTACTTTCGCATTTATAATACACACATCAAAAGTGTCTAGTGATCAACATATATTTTTGCAATAACTTTTCTCCTGATTGATATTAATTAAAATTTTCTTTAAGGATTCATCAAATAAAGTGTTTTCGTTTGTCACAGTAACGATAAACCAAGTCACCTTTGCATTAATAAAGAAATTTGCCATTTTCCTAATAAAGGGATTTTTGACATTTGAACCACTAACACAAAAGTTCGAAAAAAAGACTGAAATAACAGTTTTCTTTAAAATTTTATTGGGTAACTTAAACAATTAATAATCCGTGTTTCTACCGCGAACACTAACAACACAAGAACATCGGTTTGGCATACTCAAAATGAGTTCATCCAAATCACGCTGTGGAATGGCCGCCCATGTTCGTTGCAACAACAAAAAAAGGTCTTCTTGCGACTGGATACCCTCCATATTCGGCAGAGCTCTTCTCTGTAGCATATCCCATGCATGCTCAATCGGGTTCAAGTCTGGCGACTGAGCAGGCCAGGGCAGGACATTGATGTTAGCTGCGGCGAGAGTCTGTCTTACAACTCTTGCGGTGTGCGGTCGTGCATTATCATGCATTAACTGAAATAAGGGACCGATTTGCACTTGTAGAGGAACGATGACGTCTGATACAATCGTCTCAGCATAAATTTGAGCGTTGAGGTTGCCTCTGATCCAAATCAACTCAGTTCTTCCGCCGATCCAAATACCCGCCCATACCATGATGGTTCCACCACTATAAGGATGGACTTCCTGGCAGGATTTTAATCGCTGTTGGCGTCCAGGGGTTCTCCAGTGTCGTATACGTCTTGTATCCGGTCTCATACCAAAACGAGACTCATCAGAAAAGCACACGAAACGCCATTGTTCTTCTGCCCAATTTCTGTGTTCAAGAGCCCATTGATATCGAATCCTACGATTGTGCATTGCTATAGGTGGTACCCGTAGCGGTCTTCGGGAATGAAGGTTCACTTCATGCAAGCGGTTTCTGACTGTTTGGTCGCTAATTAAGTTCCCTGAAGAGTGATGAAGCCTCACGGCTAACATCATGGCGGTTATTGTTGGAGCTCTTCGAGTTAAGATTTGAATGTATCGGTCTTGTCTCCGTGTGGTGCAGCGATACCGTCCTCCATGGCGCTCAGCCACGGTACCAGTGCTTCAGTAACGTGTCCAAAGTCGACTGATAACACTCTGACTTGTATTCAGAGCTAAAGCCACAGTACGTTGCCGGGAACCAGCTTCTATCATTCCCACGGCTCTGAGCATTTCTTCCCTGCTTAAATGACGTCGCCGCTCCATAATAACGTTGGTTTTAATCAGTAGTAGGGAAACAGTAGCACTAATAATGTCTTCAATGCGTTGTATGTTTTTATAGGGAAAATATTGACAGCTGATTTTCATCTTTTACTCGAATTTGATTCACAGTTCCTGATTCAAATTATGAAATGCACCAAAAAGGATCCATATAAATTTATAAAATCATAAATTTATTACAAAGCCACATCTCAATCTCAAGAAATCCGCATAAAAATGCTTGATCCCTAGACACTTTTGATGTGTGTATTAGTTTGGATTAATTAGATTTTTCATATAATAATAATAACTTTATCCTCATAGGGGTGGATTTTTGAAAAATCGTGTGGGATGTTTCTATAACTTACTTAAAGGTTATTTATACCGATTTTCCAATCAAGCCACGCAGTAAAATCCTCCCCTGTAAAATTAACTACCCCTTTTCACCCCGCTAGGGGAAGATTTTCGAGAAACCCTGATACACGTTATTCTTTATTTTTGGTCTTTAGTATAAATACCTACCGAGTTTCGAGTTAATCGGACCGCGCGTTAAAATTCTTTCATACAAATTTTAACACCCCCCAATCCCCCATTAGGTTGTAGTTTAGAAAAAAAAAATGCAAAACTTCATAATTTTTTAGACAAGTATTCGTGTCAAGTTTCAAGTTCATTAACTCAAGGCATAAGATTTTTCATACAAACAAAATCCCCGGTTTTCACCCCCTTAAAGATTGAATTTAAAAAAACCCCTCCTCTCCTACATTATAAAAGGAAGCCGTGTACAAAATTTCACATTCCTAGACCCAGTAGTTTCGGCAGTGCGTTGATCTGTCAGTCAGTCAGTCAGTTTCTCCTTTTATAAAATCATAAATTTATTACAAAGCCACATCTCAATCTCAAGAAATCCGCATAAAAATGCTTGATCCCTAGACACTTTTGATGTGTGTATTAGTTTGGATTAATTAGATTTTTCATATAATAATAATAACTTTATCCTCATAGGGGTGGATTTTTGAAAAATCGTGTGGGATGTTTCTATAACGTACTTAAAGGTTATTTATACCGATTTTCCAATCAAGCCACGCAGTAAAATCCTCCCCTGTAAAATTAACTACCCCTTTTCACCCCGCTAGGGGAAGATTTTCGAGAAACCCTGATACACGTTATTCTTTATTTTTGGTCTTTAGTATAAATACCTACCGAGTTTCGAGTTAATCGGACCGCGCGTTAAAATTCTTTCATACAAATTTTAACACCCCCCAATCCCCCATTAGGTTGTAGTTTAGAAAAAAAAAATGTAAAACTTCATAATTTTTTAGACAAGTATTCGTGTCAAGTTTCAAGTTCATTAACTCAAGGCATAAGATTTTTCATACAAACAAAATCCCCGGTTTTCACCCCCTTAAAGATTGAATTTAAAAAAACCCCTCCTCTCCTACATTATAAAAGGAAGCCGTGTACAAAATTTCACATTCCTAGACCCAGTAGTTTCGGCAGTGCGTTGATCTGTCAGTCAGTCAGTCAGTTTCTCCTTTTATATATACAGGATGAATTTTCCAAGTGGGCGTGGATGGCCAAATTCTAAACTATGAGGACTAGCGAAAAGTACTCAAAGGAGTCGCGGGCTCGATTTTGATGAAAACTAAAACTGCATCATTGGATTTTTGAAAAATCAATATTTCTAGCTAGGAATCGATCCTGTTGATTTTGAAAAAAAAACACACGCTGTATTATTACACTATTCGATAGTGTCCCTAATAAGGATCAAATTCTGGGAAGTAATAACATACGGCAAACTTAAGGAAAATGTTGAATTTTAATAAAATTCTTCTTATTTTAAAGTATTCATACCTACAATTACGGTACTTGTTCGAAATGATGCTCAATATTTTTTAACACACCCGCAGCGCAGTCACCTTCACAACATTATGTTCTAAATTAAAATTTCTATTACGATCTTTGGAAAATATTCTAATGGAATCAATAATATTGTAATTGTGAATGCAGTACAATCCTTGAGACGTCGAATCCAGCTATGTATTGAAAACAATGGTCATAATTTTGAACAATTAATCAGTTAAGGTTTAGTAGGTAGGTAACATAACCCGGGCCCGGCTAAATAATAACAGCCGCACAGGTCAATTCATCAGGTTAAGCTACGCTTGGCGCGGTTGGTCTGTGGATGGGTGACCATCTTTACATACCGAGAGGGGCTCCATGCCTCGGAAAGCACGTTAAGCTGTTGGTCCCGGCTGTCATTCCTGGATCTTTGACAGTCGTTACGTTTAGTCAGAAGCTCGAAGGTCTGACAACCAGTCTTACTAAGGGGAAGGGGTATCGTATTACCCAGTAACTGGGTTGTGGAGGTCAGATAGGCAGTCGGTCCATGTAAAATACTGGTATTCAGCTGCATCCCGTTAGACTGAAAGCCGACCCCAACATAGTTGGGAAAAGGCTAGGCAGAGGATGCTGAGGTAGGTAACATAAGAAAAATAAAAAAGTATTTTGTTAAAAATGAGCTCTTTCCTTTAGTTTGCCGTATGTCATTACTTCCCAGAATTCGATCCTTATTAGCAACACTATCGAATGGTGTAATAATACAGCGTGTTTTTTTTTTCAAAATCAACAGGTTCGATTCCTGGCTAGAAATATTGATTTTTCAAAAATCCAATGATGCAGTTTTGGTTTTCATCAAAATCGAGCCCGCGACTCCTTTGAGTACTTTTCGCGAGTCCTCATAGTTTTGGATTTGGCCATCCACGCCCACTTGAAAAATTCACCCTGTATATAGATAGATTACAATGTTAGAAGAGTCCCAAAACGCCCGCCCTTCACTTCCTTCCCTATCGCGAATGTGTTCCTTTAGTTAATAGTACGTAGGTACTAGTTCCTAGGTTAGTCACGTCATAAAAAATATGGCAGCCTCAAGCCAAATATCTGTATAAGTTTAGAATCAATATAATAAAAAGAAACCCAACTACTAAAGGGCATCGCAGACATGATGTTGCACTATATGATTTAGAGCTGATTTTTCAATCGACAGATAATTTTTATTCGGAAGAACTGTCAAGAATTGAAATTATTCCTCCGATAAAATTATCTGGCATTGGAAATTTATTTAATCATTTATTAACAGTCACTTGTTTATAATAAGTTCAGTAAAAAATAAATCTTACCAGTTTCAGTAACATTTGCTTCGGCTCTCAATACAAAAAAAACTAAACATAATATTAAACGAAACATTTTTCAGTAAGTATTTTAATTAACAGTCAATACTCATGAACACGTATAATGTAATAACCGAATAAGTTCGCAACAGTGATTAGCTACTGAACTGCAGCGACCATCATTTTATTTATTTTAAGGACAATTCATAATTACATACCTAAATTACGAGTATTTCCTGTTCGCGCGTTTCTGTTCGCGAAATAATTGTGTTTCCTATACAGGTTGTTACAGAAAGGGTATATCAATACAAACGGGTTGAAGAGTGTATCTGGTCTAGAATCTCTGTACAAAATTTCAGCTCAAAAGCAGTAACTTTGAAAATGCTTAATATTTTTTTATTTCGACATCACGGCGCTGCACTGGCGCGTGGCAGCGTGATGTGCGTGTACTATAGGCGCACAGACACACTACAGATAATGGATAATGACCCTCGTAGTGCGGTGACACGTTTGTTATGATTTCAATTTAATAAACTATCGAAATAAAAAAATATTAAGCATTTTCAAAGTTACTGCTTTTGAGCTGAAATTTTGTACAGAGATTCTAGACCAGATACACTCTTCAACCCGTTTGTATTGATATACCCTTTTTGTAACACCCTGTATAACCTTCAACACTTCATTTCAACATTTTTTGAGGTTGATTTTTTAGCTTAATGTACCTAATTATGACGTATCTCAGAGCGTAAGCTATTTCTATACCAATTTTCTTCAAAATCTTCTTAGTGTTTAGCCGTGAAAACATAACAATCAGACGGAGACACTTTTGTATCGATGGATAGTATGTATGAAAGAACTACTGACAGCTTGCTAGCAACTCCAGCTACACTACCACTTTGCTAACTAGCTAATACTGTAGTCCAGCGATCATCTGGCCCTCCACGTAAGTACATGGCCTTGCCAGTTTCAGATAGTAGATACAAAGTTTCTGCTTTTCTGTCTTCCAACAGAGTTTAATTAGGACACTTATAAAAGACATTCCTCGTTACCCGACTGCGCCAGAAGAAGGGTTCTTTTTAGGAATTCGAAATTCGAAAATTACCATCATCTTCTTTTATGTAAATTGTCCTAGGACATACCGGTTTCATGGACACACTAGTGATATCGCTGTATTACTCACTTTGAAGGAAAACTTTGTTATTATCCTCAACCCTAAAATACCCTAAGTTTCAAAGATACCGGACTTTTAGGTAAATCGAATTGTACATTTGCAATTATTTTGTTTTGTTTTAGTTTCATGCCTAAGTACCGACGCCAGCACATGTAGGTACTACAATCTGTTAAATCTATCTATATATATAAAATATGTACAAAGTCCTGACTGACTGACTGATATATCACCGCACAGCCTAAGCCGCTGGTCCTAGAGACATGAAGTTTCGTGATTTCGTGTGTTTTCGTGGTGCGTTCTTTGTGAAGAGTAGGTGTCCACTAAGAAAGGGTTTTTCGAATTTCCACCCCTACGAGGGTGAATGGGGGGAGGGTGAAATTTCACGCCGACGAAGTCGCGGGCAGAAGATAGTTTCTCTTAATAGATTTTCAACTTTTTCGCTAAAGCATTAGGTTCAAAGTTGATTGGAAAAATTTGAGTTTCGGGTTAACAGTTTGGTGCGACATGACCTTAATGCCTAAAGTATCAAAATTGATGTTTTTTTTTCGAAATAAATATATAAAATATGTATTGTAATTATTTTTCCCTTTATCTGGCTACTGCAATAAATACATTGATGTTTATTTTAATTTAATTTGGAAAATCAGGCTTCTAACGGTTAAGCTGCAAATCAAATAACAATACATGGTAATACTGTCGAACATATCGACGGCCGCAAAGTATATACGGTTATCTACAAAATCATGATTTTACAGGAGAGCGTTTTGAATGCAAAATGTGGTAATTAATAGAAGAACACAGCTATCTTCTCATATTTTACAACATTTAGTTAATAGGGCGTTACCAAGAAAATGGCTAAGGCCAATAACTGTTTTTTTTTTAATGTGGTTGACGTCTTGATGATCTACTTCGTATGTACAAAAGTGAACTAAATGATTCAACTGCTATATATCCGTTTTTTCGCGGGACTTTCTAATTACTTAACATTAAAACAGATATTACTATAGTTTTGTTTAATACATTTTTGACTGCTATAATAAATAAAAGGTGCGTAATCATATACCTTATGTAATTATTATTTGTAATGCTGACGTGACTTATTATTAATTGTAATGTTGCATTAAAATAACACTAGTTTAAAAAAACCGACACTAAAACGGCTATGTTTACAACAGGTGACCCCGCCGATTATCCGACGGTGGATGTCCGTGTTTACTTCGTCAGTTTGTGAAAAAAAAGGAAATATAAGTAAAAGTTGAGAATTAAACATAAAGAAAATCCTATTACCTATAAAATAAATAATTCTGAGTCGAAATATTTAAAAAAGTGAATTTTGTAAAAAGTGCAGTTGACCCTTTGTTCTTTGCTGCCGTCGATATACTGAAATAGGGTTTTCCCTGTTTATTCCGATTGTAACGCCATCTTGTGCGTAGGTACAAGACAAAGTCTGCGTGTTAGAAAAGAAAGAAAATACATTTATTTAGCACAGACTCAAAGACACACAATACGCCAGATACATACATCTAATAAAAACAAAAAGTAAAGATTAAATAAAAAAAGTATAAAGTCCGATATAAAAAAAAAAAAAAAAAAATAAGCAGGAAAGTATGCCTCACGGCTGCGCTAAAAAGGGCCAGTTCAGCAAAAAAATGCCAGACAACTAGTGCCTGACGCTGGTTTTCAAAGGTTAGCTATAGTCTTTTCGCCATAAGATGAGTTCCCTGACAGTTCATTTTTTTCCGTGGCACGCATACTACTTTAGACGAATACAAAATAAACTGGCAAAAAAAATAAAAAAAAATGATAAAAAAATATTGCCTTTCGTTAATTACTAAGTAAATTATTATTTTTTTTTTTTTTTTGAAATGGGCTTGCTCTTGACTCTAGCCTAGGTCAAAGGTGACAGAGACATTATTGTAGTTATAATTAACTGTTAATAAATTAAGTTAATAAAATAAAAAAGTATAAATCTTAAAAATGTCTAATGCGTTGAGCGGAACGTCGGCCAATAGAGATTGCCACTACTCAATACACTAATCGACAAAAAAATAGATGAATTGGAGCGGCCATTTTGTACGAGTGCGTCTGCCTTGTATGCTGTTTGTGTTTGCGTTGCCTATGTCTTATTCTGATGTATAAGCAATATTACTGTAAAGTTTCATCAAAATCCGTACAGTACTTTATGCGTGAAAGAGTAAGAAATATCCACACACACATACTAACTTTCACATTTATAATATTAGTAGGAAGTAGGATAACCAGTTTATTAAAAAAATATTTTGAAAATCTAAAATCGATAATCCGATTCCATTTTCTTTGCTAACTGAATCGATATTATAAAAAAATCGATTATATTTCGTTAGGTCACGTCACTACAATTGTCAGACAAGAACTGTCAGGGAACTCATCTTATGGCGAAAAGACTATAGTACACCTGATTCACTCGCGCGTCACAACTGTCTCCATCGCGCGAAGAGGGAGCGCCATGGTGTGAGGTCAGCGCAGACCACCGGACTGGTGGAGATGCTACTAACTTTAACAACTGAAACAATCGTACTCTGTAAACTGAAAGAAGATTTTATTTACTACTAGCTGCGCCCCGCGGTTTCACCCGCATAAGTCTTTATCCCGTGGGAATATCAGGATAAAAAGTATCCTATGTCCTTTCCCAGGACTCAAACTATCTTTATACCAAATTTCATCTAAATCGTATAAACAACATCAGCCTCAGCAGTCACCACTCTCAAAGGGATACTAGGTATTCTAGTTGGGAAGATTTAAGTTTTAATGGTTTTAAAACAAACAACTGTTTTTATACTTGTTATTACATTATTTTTGGAACCGATTCTAATTGAATGTTGCAATCGATGGTCCAGGAGCGAATGTCGTCCGCGCACCCGCTCCTAGCCAACGAACCCCCAACATCCCCGCGGCAAATCCTGCTCTCCAATTGGCCCACGACATCGGGCGATACGATTTTTTTTCCGACATGCACCAATCAATATTAAATCAAGGGTAGACATTCCCAAACAATAGAAGTTAATCGTTAACACAACATTTCTTTGATAATATTTAAAACAGTATAGGTATTTATATAAAACAAAAATCCTAACAAAATCAACTCTTAAAACATAAGCTTCTATTTATTAAAAAGGAACAAAACCTAACAATCGGTTCAGCGGTTTAGGCGTGAAAAGGTAACATACAGACAGACAGAGTTACTTTCGAATTTATAATAGTATGGATATAATAAAGTATGGATAGCAATCGGCTGGTGTCGCGTGTCGTCGGCTTCGTTCGGCTGCGGCCGCGTGCGCTCGGTTGTCGTCGCCAGCCGGCAAGTTAAAAGATAAAATACTCTTTATTATGTACATCATAATATAAATTACAGATATAATTGTAGAAATTTAAAAAACGGTGACACAATGGGACCGCTAATAGCGATCTTTTGAAGACAACCTTTGGATAGATTAAAAAGGGGAAAGGGAGACAAATACTGTAGGTAGTCTGTGGTGGAACATTCATAATTATAATACAATAAATACATACGTAAAACATATTAGAGGGGCATGTGGCCAAGTAATAACAGCCCCATGGATCGATCGATCAGGTTAAGCTACGCTTGTCGCGGTTGCTCAGTGGATAAATGACCTTCTTTACATACTAAGACCCCTCCGTGCCTCGGAAAGCACGTTAAGCTGTTGGTCCCGGCTGTCATTCGCGGATCTTTGACAGTCGTTACGGGTCGTCGGAAGACCGAAACTCTGACAATCAGTCTTACCAAGGGGAATCGTATTATCCAGTAACTGGGTTGTGGAGGTCAGATAGGCAGTCGTTCCATGTCAAAAATTGGTATTCAGCTGCATCCGGTTTGGAAAAGGCTAGGCAGATAATGACTTACATAAAGCATATTATACTAATCTATATAATTACAGTAGCGAAGAAAATATAATGATGATATTTAAGGAGAGAGGGTTTTTTATCATGATATTAAACCAGCTCATAGTATGCTACGGCGTAGCTCACACTGTGCTACGGCGTAGCTCACACTGCTACGGCGTAGCTCATCATGCCAGCATACCAGCGAACATGGCTGTTTTTCAACCCCTCAAGCGTCAAGTGTACACCAAGTGTACATAAGAGACAGAGAGTGCTCGAAACGTCAACAGTACACCAAGTGTACACAACAGTTTCATTGTTCTATTGTCATTGTTAAAACTATGACTTTACTGCGCCTATTCAACTACTCCGACGCGTGGGGTGTTTCGGCAGGTAGGCGGGCAAACCTGTGAGAGGATAAAAGGTTTCGTTTGAAATTTTGAAGCTTCTATTTAGTTTTTATACTTGCACTCAAACTATTTTAAATAGATATTTAGTTAAAGCTTTTCTCATGACCCTAAAATAGTTTAGGTGTATTTTTTTTTTTTTTCGTTTCTGCTTAACAGAATTGAAGGCATTCTTTATTTTAACCAGGGAACTTAGGTCAGGCCACCTTGCCTCGCCCCACTCTGGCCTACTTATAGTCCATTTACTATAGCATTAGACAGAAGTTAAAAAGGCTCTTTTAGGGGCACACTTTGTAATAAAAGTACAACAAACATTATTACAGTCGAGATTGATGTGGAGTTAAATATAATCAATTTAATAATTAAATAATAATAATTAATAATAATATTAATAATTTAATTTAATTGTACTTATTGTACCGCTCAAGGACCGCGGGACACCGATCGGTGACCAAACAATAGAAAATCAATTGTGTCTCATTAGCGGAGCTTGACAGATTACCCTATCTACCTTCTGAAATTACAAGGCTTTCATTTAATATTATTTAGTTTCTACATAAAATATTGTCGTGTCAATGTTTAAAATCTAAAAGAAGCAGGGGCGGACAGTACCGGGAACGTTTTTCATGTCACTATAACTCTACCAAATCTAAAATGTTACCTATTCCCTTCATAAGTTGTGGCAGCACGTGTTTTTTATTTTGTCGGTTTATATAAAGTTGTTTTTAATAAACTGATTGTTACTAAAAATTGTTTCATTTCATGTACCTCTCCAAGCATCGTGACGAGTAGATAGATAGAATATGCTTTATTGTATGCCATACATTGTTAGTTACACACAAAACAAGCATATACATTATTTATTAAAAAAATTTGAACTTAACTTGAAGATAAAAGGTTTCGTACTCCTGCTTCTGCGAGCCTCTTTTTTCTGATGTTATAATAAATGGAGTATAGCTCTGAGAGCTCTCCTGCCCATCGCACCTGACTCTCCTGCTTCATGTACAGACGTGTGCGTACGCGCAGCGGAATGTTGTTGAATTTAAAGATTTTAATTAAGCAGATATTTAGTGTATGACGTCGTATAATTGTGTATGGTAAAAAAAAATTTGTGCACGCAACCATTGTGGAGAAATTCACCAAAAACTGATTCCGCTGGGCGAACGTTGTCCTGGCGGAACTTTTTTTAATCCATAGACTTTAGAAGAAAAAAGATGTGTCCAAAAATTAGTGTGTATTTGTGTGTAATTGTGTATGTATGAATAAAACTAGTGCATGCATAAACTTCGGAGAAATTCAAGTTTCCGCTACGCGAACGTTTGGCCATTAGCTAGTTTTCATATAAAGCGCTTACATAGAGAGCTGTAGATTTTTACATACGTTGTTTTGAATTTGTTTATATTTGTTTAAAAAACAGATTTAGAAAAAATCGTAGGGCTTAAAAGATAAAAATATAAACGTAAAATACGCTTATTAGGTCTTAGTTCTTAAAGTATGCACTTTGGGGTCTAGATTTTCACGTTTATACAAACCTTGTAAGTGTCTGCAACATGTTGCCAAGTATCAATGATGTTCTGTTAGTAACTAAAGAGTTATAGGACAAATTTACCATGAACAGATCACTGTTTACAAAGCAGTCAAATATCACGACGTTCTGAAGGAATTGCATGGTAATATGTATGGCAATAATTAGTGTATTCATTCAACTATTCTTATGCAAAATTTCATGTCATTAAATTCAGTAATTAAAGAAAAACAATTATAATACTGACGAAGCATCGAAAACCTACATAACCCGACCAAGTTCGGATGGCTACAAAAAAGCGGCCGTGCAATATATTTAGGTAACATCCCAAAATTTACAGTATAATACCGGTATTGAATTGGTATAGGTGATAACACAATATTGTTGTTTCGATATAATTTATAGGTCATTTATTTTTGTACACCTACTTTTTTAAATGTATTTGACTATGACAGAAAGTACCTAGGTACTATTTACGTAGGTAGGTACTTTATTTAAGTATGCGCTTGAGACTTGAGATATAATCTAAATATATTATTTAAGACAAATAAAATTCATACAGCTAATTTCTATTGAAGATTTCACGGATCAGGATTCTAACTATAGACCCCTTAGGGAAATTAAATATTTACCACATGTAAGTATGTAGGTACTACTGTTTAGGTTAATATTTATCATATTGTAGCTTATTACACTATTTAACCAATATACTAGGCATGCACGAGCGTTCCCCTTTGCAACTTTAGTGGATCAAACAATCTAATAACTTAAAAAAAACTACTTCTTGAATCGATTTTTTTTTCTTATGTATGGGAGCGTGTTCCCCCGCACCCCACCAAAATATGCAGAATTATTTTGTTCGAAGTTCGGTACGCTTAATCCTTTAGTTAAATAGTCTAAGTATTGTAGTTGAATTGATCAAAAATATTCTTGCATATTTTGGTGTGGTGCGGGGGAACACGCTCACATACATAAGAAAAAAAAAAATCGATTCAAGAAGTAGTTTTTTTTAAGTTATTAGATTGTTTGATCCACTAAAGTTGCAAAGGGGAACGCTCGTGCATGCCTAGTCTATTGGTTAAATAGTGTAATAAGCTACAATATGATAAATATTTACCTAAACAGTAGTACCTATATACTTACATGTGGTAAATATTTAATGACCCTAAGGGGTCTATAGTTAGAATCCTGATCCGTGAAATCTTCAATAGAAATTAGCTGTATGAATTTTATTTGTCTTAAATAATATATTTACATTATATCTCAAGTCTCAAGCGCATACTTAAATAAAGTACATACCTACGTAAATAGTACCTACTTTCTGTCATAGTCAAATACATTTAAAAAAGTAGGTGTACAAAAATAAATGACCTATAAATTATATCGAAACAACAATTGTGTTATCACCTATACCAATTCAATACCGGTATTATACTGTAAATTTTGGGATGTTACCTAAATATATTGCACGGCCGCTTTTTTGTAGCCATCCGAACTTGGTCGGGTTATGTAGGTTTTCGATGCTTCGTCAGTATTATAATTGTTTTTCTTTAATTACTGAATTTAATGACATTAAATTTTGCATAAGAATAGTTGAATGATTACACTAATTATTGACATACATATTACCATGCAATTCCTTCAGAACGTCGTGATATTTGACTGCTTTGTAAACAGTGATCTGTTCATGGTAAATTTGTCCTATAACTCTTTAGTTACTAACGGAACATCATTGATACTTGGCAACATGTTGCAGACACTTACAAGGTTTGTATAAACGTGAAAATCTAGACCCCAAAGTGCATACTTTAAGAACTAAGACCTAATAAGCGTATTTTACGTTTATATTTTTATCTTTTAAGCCCTACGATTTTTTCTAAATCTGTGTTTTAAACAAATATAAACAAATTCAAAACAACGTATGTAAAAATCTACAGCTCTCTATGTAAGCGCTTTATATGAAAACTAGCTAATGGCCAAACGTTCGCGTAGCGGAAACTTGAATTTCTCCAAAGTTTATGCATGCACTAGTTTTATTCATACATACACAATTACACACAAATACACACTAATTTTTGGACACATCTCTTTGCTTCTAAAGTCTATGGACTAAAAAAAGTTCCGCCAGGACAACGTTCGCCCAGCGGAATCAGTTTTTGGTGAATTTCTCCACAATGGTTGCGTGCACAATTTTTTTTTTACCATACACAATTATACGACGTCATACACTAAATATCTGCATAATTAAAATCTTTAAATTCAACAACATTCCGCTGCGCGTACGCACACTGTACAGACACATCAAGCTACTACATCTGTCAAATTTCTTTAATAGATTTTCAACTTTATTGCTAAAGCTTTAGGGTCAAATCACACCGAGATGGCAGCGAAGCGGCGAGCAGTTTCAGTGTCATATAATTTTAAACTTTATCTTCATTACTATAATACATAGTATCGCTTGAGAAACTTGAGTCGTCGGAGTGCTCGATGCGCCGCGGGCGGTCGCGCGGCCTTTCAAGTTTCTCAAGCGATACTATGTATTATAGTAATGAAGATAAAGTTTAAAATTATATGACACTGAAACTGCTCGCCGCTTCGCTGCCATCTCGGCGTGATTTGACCCTTAGGTTTAAAGTTAATTGGGAAAATTTGACAGTTTCGGGTAGCTTGATGTGCTGGCCTCTGTACCAGTACCGCAGAAGTGAGGAGCTCCGGTGGCACCGCGGTATCAGACAATTTCTGTCAGAGAACGTCGAAAGAGACAAGATCAGAGCCCTGATTCACAAACATACGGCATGCTATCGTATCGAAAACCTGACATTTCGATAACCTGATTTGACTTCCCCTCAACAGCAAATAGCTGTTGGAAGAATAGCGGGCGTCTATTTGATTTAAACTGACAAAATTTTCGGGTTTTGGACTTGTGAACAGCGTTGAGAAGACTCGTACGATAACAATGATTAATTTTCGATACGATACGGAAGCATATCGAGTGTTTGTGAATAAGGGGGCAGAAGCCATCTGTGTCTACCCGCACTCTTGTGCACTATACTATCTCCCGCGCTGAAGGCTGAAGGCAAATTCTCGTAATTTAAAACGATCAAAATCTAGTCGCAGTCTCATCTCAGCGACGAACAACTGTCAAAAACTTGTCAAAATGTAGGGAAATTAGAGGTATTTTTGACAGATTGAGACCGAGATCAGACTGTGAACTTTCTTAAAATTACGAGAATTGCCCCTCTGATCTCCATTGAGATTGGGCGCCATGCTCGACATACTGCCTGAAGAACTATTTGATAGGTGTAACCAAAAAAATAAACAACCAAATTATTTTTCAAATATATTTCAGTAATCAAAATATAATAATAGGCTTATACGTTAATAGTTACAAATCGTATCCTGTGGCCAAATCGAAATCAACATGGAGACGCCACAAAACATTAATAAACGCTTATTTTATACACGAAAAAAAAAACCATTTTGATATCACAAAAACCTTCAGCCAAATAAAAATATTTACACGCGAAAGTACATATCCAATAGAGTATTACATTTTTTTTTTTTACATAAACCATGAATGTGCAGATTATTCACAACGTGAAGATTTTTTTCGCCTTAATTTAAAAATACAATAAATAAAAAATAAAACAAAGCTCTTAAATCTAAGTGAATTTAATTTTTTAACATTTTAGTGCATTAAACACGTTTTTATTAAATTATTCTTTAAAAAAAACTTCTTTTTTTTTTGATAAAAATGATCGTATGAAACTTTTTCGTTTATAATTTTCAATATAATTAATAGCTATTTATTATCTTCGGTTATTTATATAAATTAATACTTTCGTCCTGTAATTAAAAAAAAAAATGCGTTTATAGTTAGGTCGTTTGCACACTGGCGACAGGTAGCACGATTTCTTTTTTTAAACTCCTATTTGCTTTTTAAAGTAACTTTGTTTACTTTTTCTGTATCACATAAACACTGGTTTTGGTAATGAGACTACTGCTTTCATAGGTTTTTTCAATATAAATATTAAATGTACAATCACGACAAAAAATTGTCGCGCGACCAAATCGCCACCATGCAACATTAATTTGATAAATTATCCAGCTAAAGTATGTACAATAGTATTCTGGGCTACATAATATTTCTTTATAAAAACAAAGTTAGGCAAGCATTGACATTCTGAATCAGAATATTATCACAAATGATAAAATTTGAGTTCAACTAAAAGCATACAGGAACTTGAATATATTTACATCATTTAGGCCCTTTACACACGGATGGAACTTACGACCAAAAAAATCGTGACTGATTCAATAATCGTGACGATAACTGCGATTTTTAAGTCATTTAGATGTTTTTTTTTTTTTTTTTGAAGCAAGAAAAATCCGTGTACATAGGTTTACAATACTTAAGTTAATTTTATCACATACTAAAAATAAAAATCAACTATTTCGTATGAGCAAATGTATATTTTTATAACTACTGTTGGTCATTATTGATTTTTAGCATCGAAAGCAAACCGATTATAGAGGAAATTATATTATAAGGGGACCCATCTTTAAATGCATATTTGTATGGTCAAAGTTTTCAAAAGTCGGTTTTTTTTTTCATTTCAGAAACATCTTATTTTTTCGTTTTTTTTTTTTACACAGTTTCAATATTTTCAAAAAGACTAGTGATGGCCCCACTACAAATGATTAAACAAAATTAAAATGACTGTTATTTTAAATTAAGTTAAAAAATAAAGTTGGTACACTCATTCAGTACGGAATAAGAGCCTTTCTTATAATTTATAAATATAATTAATAGCTGCTTTACATATTCAGCCTATAATGTTCCCACTGCTGGGACACAGGCCTCCTCTCTTCGAAAGGGAGTGGGCTATAATCCACCACGCGGGCCCAATGCGGGTTGGTAGATGTCACATGTCTTCGAATTTTTCGTTCTGACATGCCGGTTTCCTCACGGTGTTTTCCTTCACAAAGTAAAGCGGCTGGGTTCAAACCCGCGACCTATAATTCGTAAGTCGGAGTCGTTGCCACTGGGCAACAACTGCTCTCATAGCTGCTTTAAATAATACTAGGTATGTACTTTAGAAATCAGAATTATTTTAAAATAAAATATCTTTTAGCGTGTTATAATGTGGTTATAACAATATAAAACCACTTTTATTTAAAAGATCGTTCACATGAATTAAAGACGACTTTGAAAGGTTATTTATATTGTAGTCTCGACTAGTGTTGTAAAAATAAGCACTGAGCGTCGAGCGTTGAGCGCTGAGTCGACGCTGTTGAGCGTTCAAGACTCGAGCGTTTAAGACTCGTGAGCGCTGAAGACTCGGGGTACGGCGCTCGAGTGACGCGCTCGAGCGTCGAAGCGTTATCATTTTTACTGGGGGTATATTAATAATAATTTGACTAGAGGGTATTCTATAGTCATTATGACGCGTGATGTGCCTATGTACTTCGATTCAAATTGGAAATCATTTTTATCGGCGTTTTGCATATTTCCTATAAGTTATCATTATTTTATTTATTGTTTTGCGTTCATAATGTTGAGTCAGTTGAGTGTTTCTCATGAAATGGAAAACGATAGCATTATCGATATGATTAGTCGAGACTCGCGCTCAAGGTCGAGTCGAGCGTCGAGTTCGGCGCTATAATTGAACTTTTTTTTTATCTAAACGCTCATGCCAACGCTCGAGCGTTTCTAAACTGCTCGAGCATTGACTCGAGCGTTTCTAAACTGCTCGAGCATTGACTCGAGCGTTTCTAAACTGCTCGAGCGTTGACTCGAGCGTCTTAGCGTCGACTCGAGCGTATTTACAACACTAGTCTCGACTCTCGACCCACCCACTAACTGGGTTGTGGAGGTCAGATAGGCAGTCGCTCCATGTAAAATACTGGTATACAGCTGAATCCAGTTAGACTGGAAACCGACCACAACATAGTTGGAAAAATATTAGGCAGGTGAAAATAGGTTTTTTAATGATGAATTATAAAAAAAAAAAATACCGCGCTAAACAATGACTAGCCTAAGCTCTTATTTCGCACTTTAGCAGCAATTCTTACAAAAAACAAAAAAAATAAATGAGCATAATAAAAAGATGGACGTTTTCCGTAAACTAATCAAAATCGGCTGAGCATATTTTTATCTACATTTAGTTCTATCTAAATTAGTCTTATTCATATATTCTGTATATCTCACCGAAACCATTGCCGAACATAGGACGAACATATTTTTTCTATTACTTTTGTATGTGGTTTTACTTTACATTCAGAAAAAAAAAACCATAGACTCAGATAAAAAGTATCTCCATTAAACCCAGGATATGGTCTATCTTTGCTTCAATTTTCATCTTAATCCGTTTTGCTTGATTGAGTAACATATGTTTTTATCTTTTTTTTTTATCTAAGAAACATAGATTTTTTTGGGATTTCAAATCATAAAGTAGGTACCAAATAGAAAAGTTTTATTGACGAATGAAACGGTAGAATTACAGTCGTATAAATAATAGGTACGGTCAGCAACAAAAGTCGACTAACACTATCATTTTTACATGTTATTAAATTTCCAACAATTTTTTTCAATAAACTGCTTTTTAGCTTTTCAGCAAAGAGGTTATATTCCGAAAATTTTACTTATGCTGCAATTTTGAACAAATATTTTGCTCAATAACTATGATTAAAAAAAACTAGTGTTAATCGACTTTTTTTGCTGACTGTACACCTATAGAGGCGTGATGTTTTGTGAAATCATTTTAGTAAATATTTCAAAGATTTTCTGATACTATTGGTTGGTTTTCAGCTGCCTCCGATCAGATTGGAATACTATGGTCAGCAGTGGCTCCGGCTATGTATTTATGTTATGTATAATCTGCATACAATGTATACTTTGAAAGCGTTTTTTTCTATATTATATCATCGTTATATTGTACAGATTTAATCTGTGCCATATTTGTGAAGAAAAAATCGCATATACGACAACTTTGTCGCGCGATTTTTGAGCAATTTTTTTTAAAGTCGTAGCTGCAATTTGCCTACGCGTTGAAAATATTTAAAAGCAGGTTTGCGTTTAAAGAAAAATCGCAGCGATTTGTCGCATGCACTTACGACTGCAGCCTTAAAAACAGCGTTACATCTATTTAATTCAAACTAAGTCTAATAATCGTGCGACTAATAGCAGCGACAAATCGTCGGTATGTAGGGGAGCTTAACAAATATGGCACTGACTTCATTAATATACTACCTAAGTATGTTTAAAAAATAAAATTATCAAATATCTGTCAGTGGTCAAAATGGGATAGAATTTTAGTCTTAATAAAATCAATGACTTTTTACATAATTATTTATCTTCAATTATTCTGAAAAATAATTTCATCATATCATTACACGACAGGTCTATTTCCATCCACCACGATAGATTATGTTTATACGTACCATAATTAAATTACGTAAGTAACAGTTATTTAAAAATCGTCATATTCTCTTCAGTAATCCAACTTTATACCTTTTAATATTTACATTATCGATCACGTTGCTTCGTTTCTTTTAACATTGTTTCGTTCTCTTCTAACCTATAGCACACGATTCAATTATTTCACAGAGTTCCGCTAAAAAAAAACAATTTTTACAAAACACAAAAAAAAAATAACAACCGAAAATTTCCTAAAAGAAAAACAACTCTATAAAATAATTCACCGTTAAATGGCAACATTATTAGCACTTTGACAGTTCAATTTCAGTGTTGCCATTAGAATAACCTTTAAATCCTACTAAAAGCTGCCGAGCTCACAAAGGAGGTTGGTACGTGTTCGGTGCTTTTTCTACCACTGGAACTACTTTAGTGTTCTTGCCGTATCTTGCACTTATCACATTAAAAAGCAACACTATTCGCTATACATATGCAGCAGGGTTTGGATGTACTTTTGATTAAAAAATAAATGTGAAACTCAGCAAACATGCGAGTTCGAAGTAGCAATAAGGATAGTTTTCGTCTAAGACAATATGTATCGGCCATCTTTTATTCTCAAGATATAAGCAGCAATTTCAGGAATTCAAAGTTATGTAATAAAATAATGAGTCTAGCTTTGGTATATTTTTTCATTGGATATGACTGACTAAATATGACATTATGATATTATGTTTCACAGCAAGGCTGCATTTAGAAAAGAAATTGTTACCATTTTAAGTGATCAGAACCCTATTAATTAAGTAATGTTTACTTTATTTTGTCTGTTTTTATATAGTTATTTCTAACAACTAGTAGATCTGTTTAGTAATATGTGGATAACGTTGTGAGTAGTGTATTTGTTACATCTATTAGTAAGTTTTAACCTATGTTTACATTTTATTACACTACTGTTTGTTGTCCCTAAGTAATAAATAAATAAATATTAACGAAAACTTCGTGAAGAACTTCGATTTAATAGTCTAATAGCTTTAGTGCACCCAGTAAGATAACGTGATTGATACGGACAGCGAACACACAATAGTTAACACACGTGTAAGAACAGCGAGTAATGCAATAGCTGCTTTATAAACTGCACAGAAATAGTAAGTACCGCGCTATTTACTGATAAGGAAGCGAGATACGGACTCGAAACTTCGTCCACTGTAGTAACGGGACACTAGTTACAGTTTTTACTATGTACGAGCCAGGTACAGTCAGCATCAAAAGTCGATTAACACTATCATTTTTACATGTTATTAAATTGACAACAACTTTTTTCAATAAACTGATTTTTAGCTTTTCACATAATAGACAAGAGTATATATTCTAAAAAAAATTCATCTGCTGCAATTTTGAACAAATATTTTGCTCAATAACTAAGATTAAAAAAACTGAAGTGTTAATCAACTTTTGATGCTGACCGTACATAAGGCCCGTGTACAGTTTATAAGAGTTGGCTTAGTATACATAAGGAGTATATGGGTCACAAGTTTTTTTTTTAACTTTTAGACCCTAAAGTAGGTCACGCCATTGGTCGAGAGAGGTGTTATAAAAAACCACCATAGAATTGTTATATATTTCGACCAATGGGAGAATAGACGCGGGGGGAGGCTACCCGCTGCGGGGAGGAGATGCGCGTGCAGCGTCGTAATTTCGGCGCGAAATGTCTAGGCCACGCCCTCTAGGCTCGCGTGGCGGTCGCGTCTATAACTAGGTTAGGTTGCAGATGTGAGTTGCGGAAGGATCGTACCGGGGTGGGTTTTAGTCAGTAAGAATGTAACAGACCCCTCCACCCGCCCCAGGGCTCGGACATCCATGAGGATTTTACACCCCGGAAACAAAAACAAAAAGTTTGCAGATGCGACCAAACGTTTTCACGAAAACAAACGTCGCGGACTCGAACTGCGCTTACAGTTTTTGAAGTGAAAACTTCTTTAGGTGCGTCGGGCATTTTGTTGAGATGGGGAAAAAACCATTGAATTCGCGCCACTGTTACCGTAAGTGACACCGCTTCGGATGTGTTCGGCTGTCCTCGGGATGTACTCGGTTTTAATGAATATCCGATATGTCAGTGAGTGATGGCAAAGTATTTATTTATTTATTAAAACTTTATGCACAAGTAAAAAACTGTACAAAGGCGGACTTAATGCTTTGGGCATTTTCTACCAGTCTACCTTAAGGTGATGCAGAGACAATACACAGTAGGTGCAATAACAGAAAAAAAAAGAAAATATTTATAACTAAGATACTTTAGTATTCTGTTTATGTTTTGTTTTCACTTCTGTCGGCACTCCCGGAGTGCCACTGTTTTTTTTTTTTAATACTAATCTATCTTGAAAAAAGATGGCCGATACGATAGTTATATCCTTAGAACTGCTCCATAACCGCGTGAGCTCTAGACCCTCAGGCGCCCAAACCCTCGGCTGCATCAGCGACACGCCGCAGGGTATCACCTGGCCAGCAGCAGCAGCGCGGCCAGCAGCGCCAGCGCCGGGCACAGGCGCTGCGCCAGGCTGTTGTACTTGCTGCTCTGCTCGCATGTACCTGGCGGGAACACGACAGTTTTCACTAGATTATCTTTACATTAAGTACAGACGCCAGCACATCAAGCTACAGTTCGACACAACTTAGATGTAGCATCGGCAAAATTCGTAAAACGTTCGTAAAACGTTTGTAATTCGTAATTCGTATTCGTAAATCTTTATTACTACTTTAGGAAAAATTGATCAATTTTTCCTAAAGTAGTAATAAAGATTGGTGATTTTGAAGGCGCACTTAGTTCGGATGTGATCGGTTTTACGAATTTTGCCGATGCTACATCTAAGTTGTGTCGAACTGTACCCGAAACTGTCAAATTTTCCCAATCAACTTTGAACCTTATGCTGTAGAGATAAAGTTGAAAATCTATTAAAGTTTGATTGATTGTAGTAACTTGATGTACTGGCGACTACATCATGCTTGTTATTCCCAAAGGGTTAGACAGAAGTGTACCAATAAACCAATATTCCGCCAGTTGTGTTGTATGTTATTATCTTTTAGTATCAATCAATCAACTCAGCCTATCGCAGTCCACTGCTGGACATAAGCCTCTCCCAGACTGCGCCACAGCACCCTGTCCTCCGCCTTCCGCATCCAGTCGACCCCATCTTTTAGTATGAAGTTATTTAACTTCGACAGTCTCGATATGAGGGGATGAAATTAAAACTTAGTACGAATAGCTTAATACTAAACTAACGTGTGGGGTCGGAGTACCCCCGGCAGGAATGAAGTTCAAAATGAAAATCCAAAACGGCGGCGGATTTTTTTTTTAATATTTGTGGCCGCCATCTTGAATTTTTATTTTAGCCTCACTATCGGCTTCAGCACCCTCGAAAACCATGAAAACGACACCCGCGAAGAAAAAAATATAAAATGTATGCAGCCGCCATCTTGGATTTTCATTTTGACCTCACTATTTGCTTCAGCACCCTCGAAACCCATGAAAATGATACCCATGAAGAATAATTCGAAAACAATTGCAGCCGCCATCTTGGATTTTCATGTTTACCTCACTATCGAATTCAGCACCCTTGAAAACCATGAAAACTATCTCTCTCTCTCTGACTCTCTATAAAGAAGAAGAAAGAAAGAAAATACGTTTATTTGCGGTGAAAATGACGCAAAAAAGAATAAACATATAAAATAAAATAAAAAGGTAGGGGCACACATGCGTCACATCCACGAAAAACGGCTATTGCTCAGCATTATGCTGCGACCCTATGCAAGACAGAGCCCCAGCGCTGGTTATATGTAATAAAAAGTCGTATGGAGGGGGCATAACGCTTTTTCTTTAGGTGACGATTTCTCCAAGTTTACTCCTACCGCAAGCTCCGTTAAAGAACTTCGTTCCAATAAATACATTGTTGGAATGCCTACAAAATTAACATAGCTGAAACGTCCATATCTTAAGAGACAGAAACTACTATACTGGTATTTCGATATAATCGCAATCTTAATAGGTTCTCTAATAAATATTGCAACAAAAAAAATGTTTTGTTTGTTATCAGTCAGCGATCGGAATAGGTAGAGCTGTTTTATGTACTTGCCATAGGTTAGAATAGTATAGATATTCCCCGAGTCCCGGGATTTGGATTTTAAGTAGTTAAGTACTCTAGCGACAGAAACACCCAAAGCGGAAACGGCGCGCTAAAGTTTTATAGCGTGCTGTTGACTTAAAATTTACAACGTCGCTCATGCGCTTATTGGCTTACATAAACCATTTTTATACATATTGACAAAAAGAATGAAATTCAATAAAATTCTGTAGTATCAGTCTTATAATTATTTAGTATGTATATATTTAAGTATCTATAATTTTGGATATGTATTTATCTGTGTATCTATTTTAGTCTATTGTAAGTATACATAATATTTGCACCAACGACAGCCCCATTTTATGTCCAGGGAAATCACTGTCCATTCCAAGGTTGCCTGGAAGAGATCGCAGAAAGCGATAAGGCCGCCTATTGTATATTTTGTAGTGTTTGATGTGTTTATCAGTCGGAATCCCGTGGAATATCCATATTAACATCAATGTTTGCGGTCAATGAACCTAAAGAGCTCTACCTATTCCGATCACTGGTTATCAGTACACATTCAGTGTATAAATTGTTATTTATGCAACTGTTTTATAATAAAGGGTATTAAAACACGATAATAGTATCACATGAATGTTTTAATACCTCATTATATACAGTTGCATACAAGACTTTATTTACACTCATGATATGAATCCTCTCTAAAAGGTTCTGAAACAGTTTTTTTTGCAATACTAATATGGAACAAAAATGGCGGCCGGCGGGATACGATGTGATTTCGAATAACCTATAAGTTCCTTTTTTAAATCACTGCACTGTGGTAGTGAAACGCGCGTGCATGACAAGGTTCTTTTTTTGAAAATGAGTTGCATAATGATATTTAGTACAACATAATAACACTCGTATGGATGATATTATGGTTACTATGACACTGGTTGTTTTAATGTTGGCAATAAGCTAACTGTTTCAGAACCTTTTATAAAGGATTTATAGCATGGGTGTAGATAAAATAAATGAGTAGTATATTACCATTAATAGTGAGGTTGTAAGCCTTATCGCCCGCCACGCCCGGCAGCACGGAGCGGTCGCAGGCGCGCGACACGGCCGACACGGCCAGGAACTGCACCGGCACGCCCGTGTCTGGAACAGAGTGAGCACTCGATTAAATAATTATACAACGTGTTTTCTTCTTTAGGCACGTTGGGCATTTTTTTGAGATGGGGAAAAAACCATTGAATTCGCGCCACTGTTACCGTAAGCGATACCGTTTCGGATGCGTTCGGCTGTCCTCGGGATGTGGGTAGATTTTCGTTATTTATCATCATTTCATCATTCATCGCACAAATTTTTTTTTGGGTTTCGGTCCTGAGTGCGTAGATTGTTACAATGTATTCACTTACATTGAAAATATAGTATATTGGTATTCGTTTGTTATTTCGTTTGACACAATATATGTTGGGATGTGACACGTGCCGCGGTTGTGGTGCGGTGCCGTATTATAAATAATTAATATTAATAACACCTGTAAATGATGATAAATAACGAAAATCTACCCATGTACTCGGTTTTAATGTATATCCGATATGTCAGTGATTGATGGCAAAGTATTCTGTTTGTGTTTGGTTTTCACTTCTGTCCGCACTCCCGGAGTGTTTTTTTTTTAATTTATATCCCATAACTCTAGGGTTTATATTCTACAAGTAAAAATAATACAAAAAGTCCTAGAATATGTGGTCCAAAAATGCAAACTCTCGAAGATATTATAGGTATCTATAGTCCATTTACTATAGCATTAGACAGAAGTTAAAAAAGGCTCTTTTAGGGACACACTTTGTAATAAAAGTACAACAAATATAATTACAGTCAAGATTGATGTGGAGTTAAATTAAATCAATTTAAACAACAGCAATCACACTTAATTGTACTTATTTAACCTATCTACCTTCTGAAATTATACACTCAGCGGCACGGAATGTGGCCCAAACTTAAACAAACCGATAACAGGCGATTTTGATATCGCGTATGAGAATTTCGAGTGGCAGTTTGTCAGGACGTTTGTTTTTGTTAATTTAAGAGGGTAAGCACTTAAAAAAGTTAATTTGTTTCATTTCTGTGACACTTAACGTTAGTTCGTTACTGGAACGCACAAGACACGGGTGAGTTAAAACTCGATATTCAAATGATCGTGCATTTTAATCTTTATTGTTTTATTTTTTAATTAATCTGTAGTAATTTATGCTTCCAGAATTGGAAAATAATGTCTCTAACTTCAGCTCAAGTTGCTCAAGCTGTGTTGCTTCGGAGTCAGGGGCGAACGCAGCGAGAGATTGCTGAAACTTTAAATGTACCGCGTACAACTCTCAGGTACGCCTTAACAAGGTACGACCAGACCGGCCTTTACACGAGGAGACCTGGAAGTGGCGGTATTAGGTGTACATCAGCGCGAGTGACCGATTTATCGCTCTCGCAATTTTGAGAAATCGGTTCCTTACTGCGGTTGAAATACGGCAGCGGCTACAAACGGCAAGAGGGGTCAACGTAAGTGAGCGGACAATAAGAAGGAGAATGGAGGAACGGGATCTGCGTGCTCGAAGACCAGCGCGAGGTCCAGAACTGCTCCGGCACCATCGTGTAGCTCGACTTCGGTTCGCTCGCGAACATGCAAATTGGACTCACGAGCAGTGGAGTAAAGTTCTGTGGACTGACGAATGCAGAGTGGCCCTAAGAGCTCCAGATGGCCGCGAACGTGTGTGGAGAAGGCATGGGGAGAGGTTTCTGCCAATAACTACCAGGCAAACCGTCAGTTTCCATGGTGGATCAGTTATGGTTTGGGGAGGGATCTGTTCAGACGCACGCACAGAGTTGGCAGTAGTTGCAGGTCGTCTAACGGCAGTGCGCTACATTGAAGAGATCCTTCAAGAACACGTTCTACCATTCATGGGATTCATCGGTAGCGAAGATTTCATCTTAATGCAAGATAATGCCCGACCTCACACTGCACGTTGCGTGGATGATTACCTGTCGGAGGTGAGAATTAACAAATTGGAGTGGCCGGCACGAAGCCCAGACATGAATCCCATAGAACATGTCTGGGATATGCTTAAAAGACGCATCCGATCCAGTCCCAACCCTCCAGAGACTATCAGTTAATTAAAAACCGCTTTGGTGGCCGCCTGGGAAGAAATACCCCATGTGGACATTAAAAACATAATCCACAGCATGCCTGACCGCATGCAGGCGGTCATCAGGGCCAGAGGTGGAAATACCCGCTATTAATTTTAAGTACCATAGCTTTATTTTGTTAATTTAATTGTAAAACATTTTTTTTAAACTTAGAGCTTAATGTCTTTTTTGTAATTTTGTAAATTTTTAATAAAGTTAACTCACTTTTTGTAAATTAATCATTCGCATTTAAGATTCGAATAAACATTTAAATTTTACAACCAAAAAAAACCCTATTTTGCATTTCATTTATGATAATAAACCATATAGCGCGCTTGGGCCACATTCCGTGCCGCTGAGTGTATTTAGTAGCCTTCATGTAATATTATTTAGTTTTTACATAAAATACTGTCGTGTCAATGTTTAAAATCTAAAAGAAGCAGGGACGGACAGTACCGGGAACGTTTTTCATGTCACTATAACTCTACCAAATCTAAAATGTTACCTATTCCCTTCATAAGTTGTGGCAGCACGTGTTTTTTTTATTTTGTCGGGTTATATAAAGTTGTCTTTAATAAACTGATTGTTACTAAAAATTGCTTCATTTCATGTACCTATCCAAGCATCGTGACGATTATATAGATAGAATGTGCTTTATTGTATGCCATACATTGTTACTTACAAAAAAAAGCACAACATTATTTATTAAAATTGTTTGAACTTAACTTGAAAATAAAAGGTTTCGTACTCCTGCTTCTGCGAGCATCTTTTTTCTAATGTTATAAGGAGTATCAGTTTCAGTGATAAATACGAGTAATTCATTTTCATTCAAACTAATCATTCTTATTTAAAGCTAAGAAGATACGACGCTGTTTTACAGGGTTATTTTTTTATCACCATCCAAATTTTTACAGGGTGTTCTACCCATGAATATGAACAACTTTTACTATGGGATCAACTCTGAAATCACGAAAAAAAATCTGCTGTTTCATACAAAAGTTCAATACCTACTTGACCAAAATGTATGAAACAGCTGATTTTTTTTCGTGATTAACTAGCGATAATCACTAGCGATTAGTAAAAAGAGGGGGGCGCGTCTTCGTGGATGGCACTATCTATCATGAGCTTTCCAATGTACGGAGGGGGTCGGTATGTAATGGACCATCACCCATCCACGACCAATCAGTTTAACCGTCGTTTGTCCTGTGCGGCTGTTATCTAGCCAAGAGTCGCCGATTTTCTCTAACAACATACATAATCAGCCTATAATGTTCCCATTGCTGGGACACAGGCCTCCTCTCGGTGAGAGGGATTGGGCCACGCGGGCCCAGTGCGGGTTGGTAGATGTCACATGTCTTCGTATTTCTGGTTCATTTTCTCTAGTCAGACATTAAATTGAAAATGCCACGTTGGTGTAGAATTCGTAACAACTTTTTGTTGGACCTTTTATGCTAAAAGTATAGGTGCTCGTACTGACCGTTCCTGACGTACGTGGTGTAGAGGAAGCACAGCGCGTGCGGCCGCGCCTGCGCCCGCGCCGGTCCCGCCACCAGCAGGCCCAGCGCGCCCTCGCGCCAGCCGCCGTAGCACGTGTACACTGCGGGTAGAAGGAAGCAATTAAGTACATCATTACATTACAGAAACAACATAACATGCTCGTTTATTTTTTAAAACACAAAACAATGTTTATTTACCTATAAGTTACTAGCTGCACCGCGCGGTTCCGCCCGCGTAAATGTCGATCCCGTAGGAATACCGGGATAAAGAAGTAGCCTATATGTTAATACAGGGTGTCAGCTACCTCCGTACAAAATTTTATCAAAATTGGTCCAGCCGTTTGAGCGTGAAGAAGTAACAAACATACACACACACAGTCGCACACGTATAAGAGTCTAGCGTAGTAGATACTTCGTCCATTTTGGTTTGATTTGATTGTACAGCGATAGTGTGACGGTAATTAACGTAATTTTCATTATTTTTATTAGATCAAAAAATGACCTATGTTAAAAATAACAGAAATCGATTCTGAACAAACTTATTTCATAATGTGCATTAGTTAGGTTACACCAGATGCGTGCATTGGTTTTCAGAATAGGTAGGCACTAGGCCGGGTCTAGTCTACGCAAACACGGTCACTAATCAGAAAAAAAGTGAGGTCAAAAGTGTGGTTATTTGAGTAGGCATGCCTACTTAAGGGTGATAAATTGCGAAGGTCGAACGTCGTGGTATTACGCGGGAGACGTACGTATTTTTAATTTTGTCGTATTAACTTGAACGAGTAAAGACCATGACAATGTGCGAATAGTACGGGAGAATCCTACAAGCCGTGACCACTGGGCCACCACTGCACTATTCTGTGAAGCATACGCCTAATTATCCAACTACAATGAAAACGAAAAACAACAACTGTTATAAATGCTACATCACGGCTGCCATAGCGCCAAAACAGCAAGGGACTTAATCAATTATAGTATAGTAAGTAAGTAAGTATACCTGTGCTGGTGCAAGCGGACTGGAACTCGATAGTATCCTGCGAGGCGCCGCATCCAATGCTAGCGCTATCGTACTGGCCCATCACGCACTCTACTGGCTTCTCCGCTACTTCTTCGCCAGTCGACTCGTCTGTAACGGAGGGTAGTTTTGTAAAAAAAAAACTCACGAGCAAAAGGATTAACTTTTTCGGAAAATTTCCCAAACATCAGAAATAGGTACTCAAACACAAGAATTAGACGGTCACTAAAACTTAACCTGTGCGGACTTACTTTGTGGCGCGACGTTCGTGCTCATTCGCAACCAAGAACATTACCGAAGCGCATAAATTTTTTGGTTTGACTGTAATAAGTTTCAGTTTTTTTTTTAGAAAATAACTAAAATCATTTGAATAATTTCCGATGTTTCAATGTCTACGTTACATATTGTTTTCACGATTCGGTGTATTTGACAAGGAAAATCATCCTTTTAAAAATAAATACACGGCCTAGTGGAATAAATTTTAGGAATTTATTTAGTTGATTGGATTCCCTTTACATTACATAAAATATGACAAATTTTGAAATATTTTTTTTTTAATTTTGAGAATTTGCGACGAAAAATATTTTTTTGAGTTCAATTATGCGATTGTTTTAAACTACTCAAAACAAAATAGGGCCCACCTCGAATCAGTCACTATTTTGGTCAAAATAAAGTTATCTAAGTAGTTGTTGACAAAGTTATGCATTGAACCGTCAATCTGACATGTTTAGGAGCCCTTATCAATGTTTATTTCGACAACATTCATATTGGTTTCAAGAGGGTAGCTAAAAAAGTGAAGTACTCGAAAAAAACATCGAATGCACAAATTCTCAGTCACTTAAGTTTTCAGTCTACACTAGACACTGCTGTGGAGTACTCACGTTTTTAACAATTTTGTTTGGTTCCTGTGTTAGTTGTGATCACTATGCCTGGTTCTCGCCGACATATGGACATGGAAACCGCTGCAAGAGCAGTATCTTTGCTCCAAGAGGGACAGTCTCAGAGATCTGTGGCTATACACCTTGGTGTTTCGCGACGAGCAATCCGAAATGTTTGGGAACGATATCAGGAGACCGGAAGTGTAGCTAGGAGACCTGGCACAGGAAGAGTTAGAGCTACAACTGCCCAGGAAGACCGATATCTAAGGTTAACCGCACGACGGGAGCGTACTGTTACCGCTCGGACCTTACAAACTCGACTACGGCAATCCACAGGGACGAGAGTCAGCGACCAAACCATTCGAAATCGGCTTCACGAAGATGGACAACGCTCCAGAGTACGCGCTATACGACTGAAACTGACGAGGGCTCATCGTGCAGCACGCTTAAGGTACGCCCGGGAACATTTGGAATGGACCATGGATAACTGGAGGAATGTGCTTTTTACGGACGAGTCTAAAGTGAAGTTTTACAGTGATGACAGACGGATACGCGTGTGGAGAAGAGAAGGGGAACGTTTTTCTGAAACATGCGTCCATGGAACAGACCGATGGGGGGGTCCCAGTGTTATGGTATGGGGTGGAATTAGCTTACACGGCAAAACAGACCAGCTCTGTTTTGCCGTGTAAGCTAATTCCACCCAATTCTCAATGAAGGTACCGTAACCGCCGCTAGTTACATCGAGCGAGTAATCCGTCCACATGTCATCCCGTTTGCACAAAGAGTGGGCAATAATTTTGTCTTTATGCGTGACAATGCTCGCGCACACACAGCCCGCACCACACAAAGAGCCCTCTCTGAAGCCAATGTCGCCGTTTTGCCATGGCCAGCCATGAGTCCCGACCTCAACCCAATAGAACATTTATGGGATCAACTCAAAAGAAACCTGAAAGAAAACTACAGTGATGTGAACAGCCAGCAGGAGCTCATTAACGCCCTGAAAGTCTGTTGGGAACAAATACCGCACACAAACGTGACTCACTTGATTGAAAGTGTACCAGATAGGCTCAGAGAGTGCATACGGAGCAGAGGAGGACCCACACGTTATTAAAAAATAACAAGCACCATATTTTTTTTCAGAAGACGTGTGCTTTACCTACAAGATTATGTTTATCCTTTATTTTGTGTATTTTTTCCTAAAAACTGTTATTGGTGTTTTTATTAAAGGAAATAAACAAATGATTCCATTGTTTATGTTTACACTATTCCTGAATGCCCACTTGAAACTTGTACATTCATAAAAACTGAACAATTAGATTCAATTTTAAGTAAAGGCAAAAAAACATGGTGGGCCCTATTTAGTTTTGAGTAGTTTATTTTATTTTTATGAAATATTTTTGAATAAGTAAGTCTTTTCTTTGAACATTTGAATATACAATCAATTGCTTGTAATATGTACCAATACGCCTGTGCGACAAAAACTGAGCCTATTACGGTCTCCTTTGTTTGGGCAGCTGAGCGCCTTAAATAGAAGATTTCAGTACAAATATATAAATCATTAATTTTGACTAATTATTAATTTTAATCATAAAATAATTAATTTTATTTTAATGTGCCAAGTAAAGCACTTCGTTTTAAGACCAGGCACTCTAAAATAATTTCTACGCATGAGAGAGAGAGATGAGAGACCGGTTAGACCGCTATGGTGAAAGACGCTAACGTAGCCGTAATAAGGTTGACTACCGCGTGCGCTCTTTGATCGCGTTCGAGCTCGAAACTAAATGTCGTAAGTCTCAATTCTTATTTTGTTTATAACTAAAGTAATAATTGATCTAGAGAAAAAATATCTTGTGGCTGGATAGTAAACTATATTTTCTTACTGTTAACATTTATTTTAGACATAAAGGCCAAGCAATCTTGAAAAAAAAAGTAATAATCTTTAAAAAAGACATGATTTTTGAATAAAATATGAATCGAGCGAAAATGTTACAATTACGTAACTGTCTTGTACATGGAAAGAAAAAGATCCAATGAATCATATACTAAAGTTCCATTTTGATTGTATGTGTGACTGTTTCAGAATATTAATGCAAATTAACGTAAAATTTAGGGAGCCTCCTCTTAATCCACCCATACGTGTACAGTCACGTCTAAAAGTATGTATACACTTGGCAATTTTTAATTGCGATTTTTTCGTGAAATAACGAATGCAACGATGAAATACGATACTTAAAATAAACCTACGGTTTCGAAAATACTATTTTCGTAATAAGATAAAATTTCATTCAAAAATAAAGGAGAAAATCGCCTTTGAATAAAGCCAAGTGTATATGTTACCGGCCAAACCCGATTTCAGGACAAACTAGTTTAGCCTAGGCTAAACTAGTTCCGTCGACATAGGATGCAAGGGCGAGCGAAGGGCACCCCAAGGTTCGGTTTGGTTAGGTTACTTTAAACCCTTTACACAGAAATAGGGGCCCCGCGAAGCGGGGCTCCGTCGACATAAGATCAAGGGCGAGCGAAGGGCACCCCCTATCGCGTATAGGAAGAACTAGTTTAGCCTAGGCTAAACTAGTTTGTCCTAAAATCGGGTTTGGCCGGTAACATATACATACTTTTAGACGTGACTGTACCTCACACATCCTCGAATTATAGGCAGAATAGTTACATTGTGCGCGCAAGCAGAAATTTCAATGATATATGCAAGGAATATGATTTTGATCCATTCACAATTAGTGTGAATTCGGCCAGAAGGTGCTTAAGCCTCAAATTTTTCAAGTAGTGGTAGGTTATATTATTTGTTTTTGTTATTTTATTATTTATATTACTTCTTACTTTAATTTAGGCGGTGTTTTTATTGTTTTTGTGCTCACACCATAAATAACTATTATAAGTCTATACGTGAGGATTTGTAATTGGCTTTCGGGTGACTATGGTTTTCTTTTTTGTTTGTTTTTATTAGCCGTAAGTCCTCCATGTACTAAAATAAATATATAAATCTTTGAAAGGCTAGGCTTTCAGGAGAACATAACGGGACATACCAATAGTAAGTTGTTGTCGTCTCCTGCGCCTGTCCGCGAGCGAGTCCAGCACGGTGTATCGACCCAGCATTGGACACCGCACCGGGTAGAGGGACGTCGCTGGAAATATTAACACACTCATAAATATTAACACACTCATAAATAAAAGTGTTATAACAGAGATCAAATCAAATAAAAACAGGGTCAGAAGGCTGGGTCGTTCTTTGGCCAAAGAATTAGCATATCTTTTGTTGACTGTACGGTCAGCATCAAAGTTTGATTAACACTTCAGTTTTTTTAATCTTAGTTATTGAGCAAAATATTTGTTCAAAATTGCAGCAGAAGAAATGTTTTTAGAATATTATACTCTTGCCTATTATGTGAAAAGCTAAAAATCAGTTTATTGAAAAAAGTTGTTGTCAATTTAACAACATGTAAAAATGATAGTGTTAATCGACTTTTGATGCTGACTGTACATACTCATACAGATCTTAATAGCCTGGTAGGAGGGTGGGATTGAACCTTTTTTGTTTAAATTTTCTATTAGACCTCTTTCAGATCCGGATTTATCCCGGGAAATATTTCACATAACGTTTTTTTAATGGCGTGTCAGACGTCGTAAAATAAGCACAATTTTATTGATTTTATTAGGCGTGCCGCCAGTTACTGTTATAGTGCCCGCCATTTTAGATTTCATCCCAGGAATTATTATTGTTTATCTATTTCTGTATTTTATTCTACCCAGATATATTTTTTACGTAGCAATGCTGCCAGTCTTCTGGGCATGTTTCCGGATCACAGCGATGCGGACGAGTACTTCGACGCCTGTGTCCTTTGTTTTTGTATTTATTTGTATAGTAAGTTAGTCAGTTAATTTAGTATCTAGGCTATAAATTAGACGAACATATTTTTACAAATAAAAAAAAACGTTTATCGACATTATAATTTAATCATTTGGGAACGTCATTAACTTCATTCCTTAAGACCACATACATACAGGGATCACCCAGTCAATGTTAACGGATCACCCTGTATGTGGTTACCTCAAGACCTTAGACAGTTTCAGCTAGTATAATCAGCCTATAATGTTCCTACTGCTGGGACACAGGCCAACTCCTCTCTGTGAGAGGGAGTGGGCCATAATCCACCACGCGGGCCCAGTGCGGGTTGGTAGATGTCATATGTCTTCGAATATTTTGTTCTAGGACATACCGGTTACCTCACGATGTTTTCTTTCACCGTTTTGAGAGCAGTGGTGATGAAATAATTTACACAAAGTAAAGCACCTATCTGGGTTCGAACGTACGACCTACAACATCCTTTTGGCATAAGGTCTCTTTGAAGAGATTTAAAAAAAAACGCACATCTCCGACCTCCGACTAGTAAATTAAATAGTTATCTGTGTGTGTGTTATTATAGCACTAGTGCCGTAACGTAAAGAAAAAGCACGCGTTTGTAATACACTGCATTATGGACCTAAAAGCGGTTCATTAAGAGCCATTTTACAAGCAAGTGAAAAACATATTATATGAATGTATTAAACGTATTTTAACGATATATAACTCACTGATGAGCGTGACGTGAGGCGTGTAGACCTGGTCAGCGCATGCGTGGTGCGGCGCGTCGTGTAGAGAGGCGCCCAGTTGCAGCTCTAGTACTGCGCCCTCGCGTCGGGCCAGCCGGACACACACGTGGCCCGACTCGCTGGAAATGATGGAGAATATAGTTAATAATTATTTATTTGGATAAAAGATTAGCCTAGGTAACATCACATTTGGATAAAAGATTAGCCTAGGTAACATCAGTGTTATTGAAGTGAAAACTCCTTTAGGCGCGTTGGGCACTTTTTCAGATGGGAAAAAACCATTGAATTCGCACCACTGTTACCGTAACCGACACCGCTTCGGATGTATTCGGCTGTCCTCAGGATGTACTCGGTTTTAATGTAGCCTACGAATATTACAAGAAGAAAGAAAAAAAAGAAAGTTTGTGAGGATGTTTGTTACTCTTTCACGCAAAAACTACTGAACGGATTTTGATAAAACTTTGCTTTAATATAGCTTATACGTCAGAATAACACATAGGAAACTTTTTATCCCGATATTCCCACGGGGTCGACACTTATGCGGGTGAAACCGCGGGGCGCTGCTAGTATCCGATATGTCAGTGAGTGATGGCAAAGTATTTTGTTTGTGTTTTGTTTTCACTTCTGTCGGCACTCCCGGAGTGCCACTGTTTTTTCAATAAGGGATGGGTATGGCTATTACATATGAGAAGGCCCCTGCCCTTCAAACTAGAAAAACCCTGTATCTTGAAGAACAGTGTACTTTTAAGGAATTGACACATTTTACAAAATATTTATAACTCGGATACTTTTTTTTGGGTGGAAAGTTATCAAATAACTTCTCCCACTCTGGGCGGAGCGGGAGGGCGTGTCAGACTTTTACTGTCTAAAACACACCCGTGTTCCTTCAGTTGCCTGTGCCAGGGGCCACGGTATCTCTTTCGAACTACCCGCGACCCCGGCAGGCATCGGCCCTAGCGGACCCCGTCAGTTAGTGCTGACATCTCTTTGAGGCGCGCGTGGAACACAACGCGCCGTCGACCCGGGCCTGGTCCTTACCGGACGGCGAGCTGCCCATTGCTCGCTGTCCGCAAGCCCGCGAGGGCGTCCTACCTTACGTCAGTGGCGTGCATTGGTTTTCACAACAGGTAGGCACTAGGCCGGGTCTAGTCTAGGCTAACGCGGTCACTAATCAGAAAAAAAGTGAGGTCAAAAGTGTGGTTATTTGAGTAGGCATGCCTACTTAAGGGTGATTGATAAATTGCGAAGGTCGAACGTCGTGGTATTACGCGTGAGATGTACGTATTTTTAATTCTTGTACGAGTAAAGACCGATGACAACGTGTACTGTACGGGAGCCGAGTAGGCCGTCCGGCGACTGCCAACTGCCGCGCGTGTTTGTATGAAGTAGTTTTTTATTAGGTATGATAGTGAGTTTCTTAATTGTGGGGCACACACACTAAAATGTAATTTACAGGCTTATGTTGATATATCGAGGTAGGCACTGCTTATATGCCTATATGCAATGCACGCCACTGCCTTACGTTTCTATCTATAAAGCTTTGCACTCACCATCCCCTTGTGAGGTGCGCGACTAACTTGACCAGCTTGTTGTCCTTGTGCTCAAGTATTGAGTGGCACACCAGTCGCTTCTCCTCAAACGAGCCGTCCTCATTCATTATCTGCAAGTTGACACCAAAATACATTATTATTTCTATGATAAATTACATATGATTTTATTTCTGTAAGTAGGTTTGTACCGCTCGCTCAGCGCGCTGTGGAGCGGGCTTTTTTTATGGATGGGAAATCATCAAATAACTCCTCCCGCTCTGGGTGGAGCGGAAGGGAGTGTCAGACTCTTACTGACTAAAACCCATCCGTGTTCCTTCCTTAGCCCTTTATGTTCCGGGGTAGCGGTAACCCTTTCGGACAATCCCGCACCCCCGGCAGGCTTCGGCCCTGGCAGGCCCCTTCCTTTTTGCTGACATCTCTTTGAGGCGCGCGTGGAACACGTACGCGCCGTCCGGCACGGGCCTGGTCCTGATCGGACGGTGAGCTACCCATTACTCTTCGTCCGCAGGCCCGCTAGAGGGCTATGCTCGGAGTTTCTTTGAAGGATAAAATGCATTAAAGGGCACGCACTTTACTTGTGGTAGCTAGGTGTACCAACAAGCTGTGAATGTGTGCGTGAAGAGACAAGTAGCGTCAGCACGTAACACACACACACACAATTTCGATTTCGTCATTGCCTCGGTCGCCACTGAGAACTCCTGCGCATACATTTGCTAAACACAACTAAAGCGCGCGTCGCTTCGTGGGATTAAAATACTGTAACATAACTGAAGAAATGCTTTGCCTACTTCTTCACAGAAAACAGGAGTTATATTCCTTATATTAGAAACAGCGACCTCCATCGGGTCCTCAAGATGGATGTCGTAAACACAGTAATACAAAAATATGCAGAAAGAAGCTCATGAACACAGACTTCATCATCACGTGAATGTCGAGGCGATCCAACTCCTTGGCAACACTGATCTAGTACGAAGACTAAAAAGGGTAAAACCACAGATATACAGGGTGTTACGGAAAGGGTATATCAATACAAACGGGTTGAAGAGTGTATCTGCATAGCTATTCACAAACACTCGATATGCTTCCGTATCGTATCGAACATTAATCATTGCTGTCGTAGGAGTCTTCTAAATGCTGTTCACAAGTCTAAAATCCGAAAATTTTGTCAGTTTAAGTCAAATAGACGCCCGCTATTCTTCCAACAGCTATTTGCTGTTGAGGGCAAGTCAAATCGGGTTATCGAAATGTCAGGTTTTCGATACGATAGCCTGTCGTATGGTTGTGAATAGCTATGCTGGTCTAGAATCTCTGTACAAAATTTCAGCTCAAAAGCAGTAACTTTGAAAATGCTTAATATTTTTTTATTTCGATAGTTTATTAAATTGAAATCATAAAAAACGTGTCACCGCACTACGAGGGTCATTATCCATTATCTGTAGTGTGACTGTGCGCCTAGTACACGCACATCACGCCGCCACGCGCCAGTGCAGCGCCGTGATGTCGAAATAAAAAAATATTAAGCATTTTCAAAGTTGATGCTTTTGAGCTGAAATTTTGTACAGAGATTCTAGACCAGATACACTCTTCAACCCGTTTGTATTGATATACCCTTTCCGTAACACCCTGTAGATATACCTAGATAACGCAAGAGCACCTACTTCGCGTGCCAAAAATCGCACAAGTTTACGATCGAAAATCATAAGCCGCCACTTTCGCGCTCAGTCCTGCGTACTGCTGGCTGGGTGAGCGTGAGCGAGAGAGCGCGAGCTTGTGACGTCATTGTAGGTAGTCAAAAAGTGGCACGCTTAGTTTTCATACAGTTCGTGATACTTGCGTTATCTAGGTATATCTATATCTGTGGGTAAAACCTTTTGAGTTAGTTTAGTGCAGTGTGAGTGAACTTTACAATGCAAGCGCTGACTATTATACAGAATACGTGAATCAGTGTCTTCCCCTTAACATAGTTAATAAGAAAGACGTTATTGGACGATTTCTTAATACTCAATACTCAATTCTTTATTGCATTCCACAATGTAGGCTTAGGTGGTAAATATTTGCCAAAAGAAACAATCATGGACCCTGTCGGGCACAGCAAAAGAAAAATATTTGGAGAAGAGGACTTATCATTTACGTATACTTATAATAATAATACTTTACTGTTTTTCTTATTAAATAATATTATAGTTACTTAGCAGTTTAATATTATCTATATATATATATAAAAATGAAACCCGTTTTCCGTTGTCACGACATAACATGAAAACGGCTGGACCGATTTCGATGAAATTTGGTATAGAGATAGTTTGAGTCCCGGGAAAGGACATAGGATAGTTTTTATCCCGATATTCCCACGGGATCGACATTTACGCGGGTGAAACCGCGGGGCGCAGCTAGTATATTATAGTTACTTAGCAGTTTAAGTTATATCACAGAATACTTAAGGCGCTTACATGAGCTAAACGCAAAAAAACGGTAGTTTTCGAAACAATAAAAGTATATGATCGCCTACAGTAAACAAAATCAGAAAAATATATGATATTCTTCAGGATATATGCTAGATAGATAGTGTTTTGAAAACACAATACAACTAATTTGGTACGATAGAAAAAAATCATGAACATACCTCTAAAAAACTTTCTTTTTACAATAAAAACCATACTAATATACATACAATCATTCTGATTTTTTGTCAGATTATTCTACAAGTAACATACTAAAATGATAGTGTTTTATTTTTTTAGTTCAAACAATAGTTTTATTGTAAATAGCATAATATTCATAGTTCCGAACATAATAAGTGCGCATGTGTACGTAAACGGTAAACCCCCGTGCGTGTAGCAATAATGCCGGCCGAGGCTTGATACTATTCGGACGCGTCGCTCTTTTCGCCGCATTATTTATTTGTACCTACATACATTCATTGTTTATTATTACTATTTGCATATCTTCTTTCTGTAAATATTTTTATTTCATGTAAATATAAAATACTTTTAAGTTAAAATAGCGTAATAATTTGCTATCAATTATATCATTTGTAAATATGGGAAATAAAGTGAAACATTCCCTTAGGAGGACTACAAAACGTTCATATAAAACAAACGCCGAACATATGAACGAAATTAAAAAGTTAGAGCATTTTATTATTACTGAATATTTTTTTTCGCTATGAATTTTGGTAGTTTAAGAAAATGCACTTATTACGCATAAGCTCAGTTTTTTCGACGAGATACGCAATCGTTACATTGGCTTATGTAGACGACGCGCAGGTTCGTGTTCAAGGGTCCCCGGGTTCGATTCCCAGTGATACGAAATCGATTTAATTTTATTTAAATGTATTTTGAATTTTTAAATATATTTTTATAAATAACTAAAAAAACGTCTACAATGTAATTATCTTTCACAGGAGAAAGAAAGTCGACAATATGAACACGGAAGTTACTTCTAATGCGTAAGTACCTACACGTTTTCTATGCCATTGTAACAATAAAAAAAACCTAAATTTATTAACAGACCGCGACTTATTGATAATATGCATAAAGAAATCACAGATTCATCCGAAAATTGCGATGAAAATTATCACAAGCAAGAGTTTAATTTTTATTGATTGTGTTTATAATAAATAGAAATCATAATAATTATGTATGAATGTTAGGTACGAGTACCTAATCCTTGAGGCCGTTTACACATCATGCCGAAGCTGCAGCGGCATCGCCGCCGCCGCGGCGCCGCTGCATCAGTCACCCTTGGATTTGTATGAACACACGGCGCCGCCGCGCCGCCGCGCCGCCGGCGGTGCGGCGCGGCGACGAGTTTTGATAAGATCTATCAAAACTCGCCGCCGCACAGTGGTCTGAAAATCGAGCTCCATACTCATAGAAACTTAAAGTACGGAAATAAAAAAACAAAAATTGTAATGGGTCTAGTATACCTCCCTTTACGTAATATTAACGTATGGATGGTATCAGTCGCTCCACGCGTGAGAAAAAAAAGTTTTTTGTTTTTTTTTTGTATGGGAGAAAACACTAACCCCCTTATTCATAATCCTATTTTATCTCTATTTTAGCTAAAATAGGTTTATAGAACGTTTGTCTTTATCTGTCACGTTGTCATTTCTGTGTGTAAGAAAGAGACAAACCCCATTTTAACTAAAATAGGTTTGATAAGTTTTATGAATAAGGGGGTTAATGTACATTTTTTTGAAACTGAATGGAACTGATAGGCTGGAGCTCACACGAGCTATTGTACCATACACGGCCATCAAGATGACATACAATTCATGGACCGTTGGGCGCCGCTTTGCACGTAGCAAATTTTTGAAATTTTGTGTTTTCGATATGTGATTTTTCAAATCTTTGACGTGAATAAATGAACTTGCTGATCGATTTACTTATACTATCGTTACTTTTAGCCTGCTTATGACCTTTATGATGACAACAATTAAAAATTATGTTGATTATAAGTACCTATACGTTTTTTTTTTTAATTTCATTCCAAGAACTACTTAACTCATTTAATCACCGTTGTAGTGTATCTATTAAATAGATATGTAAACACTGTCTCATTCACACAAGCGGGGTAGCTGCTGTCAGTTATGTTATGTCATCTGTCAGTTACGAGAAATGGCGGGAAACAGACAAAGTGAAGCAGGCTATATACGATGGCGCTTGGTGTGGTAGTGAGCCAGTGAAGTGATATGTTTAACATAGGTACGGAATCAACAGGATTCTACAACCGTGATTATGGTTGAGTTATAATTAGATACTGCTTCAATCTGAGCCTCAATCAGAGCCTGTTCTTCCACGATGTTCAACTTGTTTTCGTTTGAAAACTTAAAATAAATTGGTCAGCAGAACATTGTGGAAGATGGCTTTGGATTCTCCCATACCTTTTCTTCGCCACAAACTAAGCGCAGAGGCACAAAAGAACACATAAACATACTGGAATCGTCTTCGTCTGCCATAGTTTGCTTATACAAACTTTGCCCTGAAGCACCATCAAAGCCATACTTGCATATAATTGTTAACTCTTTGCCATCCAGCGAAGGTTCCACACGTAGGAATTTTCCAAGCTTTGCACAGTTTTATCCAAAATTTAGCTTTACTTTTACCTCTTCTTCCGTGATGTACAATGGTAACTTTTGGAGGGCAGCAGTCCTTCTTCGCCTCAAGGATGGCAGTATAAGAAGGACACAGTGGTACTCCTTCTTCTTTTGCACAAGATCTTAATGTTATATACTGCCACTTCGAAAGCTTCAATGAGGTCAAAATAAATAAAGCTTTATCAGCGGAATATATAGGCACAGTTTCCTTGGGCTTTAACAATTTATTTATCCTTGTAGCCTCTTTGCTCCGAGACTAGTTTAACGATATCTGCTATATTCTTGTCATGTGCTTTCAAACCGGTTGCATGAGCAAGGCTTTCAGTGCTATACGTTAGGAGGTCTTCCGCTCTCCTTCTCTTCTGTAGCGGGCTTAGCTCTTTAAATGGTTTTCTCGGCCTCACAACTGATGTTGATGTTCCAACACTGCACGTCTCCGGTGTGTAGGATGTTGATGCACCCTCATTTAAAACAAAGTCAGAACTGGAACGGGTTTGCTGCTCTACTGACACTAAATAAGGGGTCATCTTTCCTTTCATGATCTCAGGCCATTTTATGTTCTCTTGCAGCCATGTCTCATACTTTGTTATGTATGTACGTCTCGTGAGATTACACGAGATCCATTTGTTCCTCAACGAACAAACATAAGTCTGACAGAATTGTTTCAATACCCTCTTTTCATTTTCTGACAAATCAATAGTATTCTCAAAAACTTCAAATAAAACATTGGGCTGTGAAAAACAATTGTTGTTTGTCACAAACATGACAATGTCCAAATTGATATCACAACCTTCCATCACAGCACAATTAAAAAAATAACGTAATAAGTTAGCGCGCACAAGTACTGAGAGCTACTGATAAAAGTAAGCTCAAACGTCCTGTTTTTATACAACTACCCTCATTATCGTTCGCTATTCTTTAATTAGGTTTTACAGACTTTAATATTACAGACAATAGAATTTTATTGTGACTAGGGCCCATTTGGCCCTGCTAGAGCTGGTTGATGCTCATGTCATTAGTATATAATTATAACTCAACCATAATCACGGTGATTAAATGAGTTAGTTCTTGGAATGAAATAAAAAAAAACGTATATAATCAATATAATTTTTAATTGTTGTCATCACAAAGGTCATAAGCAGGCTACAACTAACGATAGTATAAGTAAATCGATCGGCAAGTTAATTTAACCTCGTCAAAGATTTGAAAAATCACGTATCGAAAATTCAAAATTTCAAAAATTTGCTACGTGCAAAGCGGCGCCGAACGGTGCATGAATTGTATGTCATCTTGATGGCCGTGTATCGTACAATAGCTCGTGCGAGCTCCAGCCTATCAGTTCCATCCAGTTTCAAAAAAATGTACATTAAGTGTTTTCTCCCATACAAAAAAAAATAAAAAACTTTTTTTTCTCACGCGTGGAGCGACTGATACCATCCATACGTTAATATTACGTAAAGGGAGGTATACTAGACCCATTACAATTTTTGTTTTTTTATTTCCGAACTTTAAGTTTCTATGAGTATTGAGCTCGATTTTCAGACTACTGTGCGCCGCCCGCGGTGCCATACTATTATATTCTGTGGCGATGCCGCTGTATTGGTTTCTCTTGGATTTGTATGAGCCCTTGCGGCGCGCCGCCGCGGCGCCGTGTGTTCATACAAATCCAAGGGTGACTGATGCAGCGACGGCGGTGCCGCTGCAGCTGCGGCATAATGTGTAAACGGCCTCAAAGATTAGTTACCTAACATTCATATATAACTATGACTCCTTTTTATTATAAACAAAATCAATTTTAAATCTAATTTCTTGCTTTTGATCATTTTCATCGCAATTTTCAGATGAATCTGTTACCTATTTCATTATGCCCATTATCAATAAGTCGCGGTCGGTTAATAAAAACATAAGGTCAGAATTTTTTTTATTTTTGTAATAGCTTAGATAACGTGTAGGTACTTGCGCATTAGAAATACCTAACTTCCGTGTTGATATTTTCGACTTTCTTTCTCCTGCAGACTTTTTTTAGTTATTTATAAAAATATTTAATAGATATATTTAAAAATTCAAAATGACATTTAAATAGAAAATTCGATTTCGTAACCTTGGGAAACGAACCCGGGGACTCTCGAATACAAATCTACACGTCGTCCACATACGTCACTGTGACAGTTGTATGTGAAGTCGAAAATACCGACTGCACTTTCTTAGATGTTTCCAAAATTCATTGTTTTAGAAAAAATACTGCAAAGTGATAATTTTTATTTCGGAAGTCGGTGTCGCTGGTTCCGCATTTTCGTTTTTTGACACCGACTTCCGAAATTATAGTTATTTATCACGCTGTAGTGCTTTTTTTGAAGTCGGTTGTTTTTTTGAAGTGAAAACTTCTTTAGCGGCGTTGAACACTTTTTGTACTGGGGAAAAAATGTTAAACTCGCGTCAGGACACGTGACCGTCAGGAGAGATTCCCCCCCCCCCCCCCCTCTTTCTACGGCGGCGCCAACCGAAGTGAACCAAGTGAGACACGATAATGGATGGGTGGATGGATAGATGGATGGACGGACGGACGGACGGACGGTGACGGTGACGGTGACGGTGACGGTGACGGTGACGGTGTCGGTGACGGTGACGGTGTCGGTACGGTGACGGTGACGGTGATGGTGACGGTGACGGTGACGGTGACGGTGACGGTGACGGTGTCGGTGACGGTGACGGTGACGGTGACGGCGACGGTGACGGTGTCGGTGACGTTGTCGGCGACGGTGACGGTGACGGTGACGGTGACGGTGACGGTGTGACGGTGATGACGGTGACGGAGACGGTGACTGTGTCGGTGACGGTGACGGTGACGGTGTCGGTGACGGTGACGGCGACGGTGACGGTGACGGTGTGACGGTGATGACGGTGACGGTGACGGTGACGGTGACGGTGACGGTGATGGTGATGGAGACGGTGACGGTAACGGTGTCGGTGACGGTGACGGTGACGGTGGCGGTGTCAATGACGGTGACGGCGACGGTGACGGTGACGGTGACGGTGACGGTGACGGTGACGGTGACGGTGACGGTGAAGGTGAAGGTGACGGTGACGGTGACGGTGACGGTGATGGTGGACGTGGATGTGGATGGATGGATGGACAGCTGATGGCTCGACCGTCTGTGTAGCTACACTGCTGTGTATTCGTAAAATCGTGAAATATAAAGTGTTTCAAATATGGAAATTGAACAAAGTGCATCGATTTATAAAAAAAAAGTGACGCATGTATAGTGGAAAAAAATTAGTTATATTAATTCAATTCATAATTGATTTATTTCAACGTTAATATTCATGTTTTCACTTCTGCCGGCACTCCCGGAGTGCAACCCGTTTTTTTTTCTTTCTAATTGTACCTACCCCACAAAAATTCAATTAACACTAGTGCATTGAAGAATCATCAAAATTCGCATAGAAATGCCGGAGATGCAGTACATTTATGCATATTAACTTCGGACATACTACATAAGAATAATTACCTAATGTATTATATACTAAAACCTTCCTGGAAGTATGTAGATCACATTAGTGAAAGAATGATCAAAATTGGTTCATCAGTTTTTTAGAAAATCTACAAATATATATACAAACATACACACATACATACATTACATACATACATACGGGTCGAATACACAACCTCCTTTTTTGAAGTCGGTTAAAAATGTTTTTAATTTCATTGAATCAGTTTTATTTCAAAATCACCCACATCCTTAAGTTTTTCAAGTCACACTCAAAACGAATAAAATTTATTATGTTGTCACACATAACTACATAATTTGTTTCTTATTTGCACATCGTTTCCGCGCCATCTATTAGAAAACTAGGGCGTAATCTCACAAAACCGTTACTTCTAAATCTCATGTATGCTTTATGTCATAATTGTGATGGGCGTCGTCGTTAGATGGCGTTTGCGTCGATTCTGCATATGTGTGCATGCGTTTTTCAAGGACACTTAGGTCTAGTAAGCCTCTTAAAGTACTACGTACAGAAAGGCCACTCCCTTCCCCGCACTAACATCAGTTACCGCACCTCACCCCTCACTTCGGCGTATTCGTCGCAGTTCTTTAACAAGAGCGCTCGCAAACACAAGTACCTCACGCACACATTCATACGTATACAAACGTCATTTTTTAATGTACTAGTAGTAGGTAATTATTTTGCGAGCGTTGTATGGAGTGTCCGGGGTGTGGTTATATTTAAATTAGCTAATCGGCTAGATTATAATGTGAATAAAGTACCGCCGACTGTGATACTTTAAAATAAAGGAAAAAAAATCCTTATACAAGGTGTAACAAAATAAACGCAAGTCCTGATAGTAGTTTGTTTATAATTGACTACTGAATTAATTTAATTAATTTTTGATATAGGTATTTTTTTCAAAATTAAATCTTATTTTAAGGCAATAAGACTCAATTTTAAATGCATAAAGTAATGCTAAAGTCAACACGATTTCCTTAATAATAACAGTTAGCTTTAAAGAATTTAGGTTTTGGTCATTGTATTATGCTTTTAACTCAAAGTCAAAGTCAAAGCATTTATTTCAAATAGGCACATAAAAGGCACTTTTGAACGTCAAAAATTATCTTAAAATAGAATTGATTCTAGTCGCCCATTCCAAAAGGTAGTTTTCGTATGGAGAAGAACGGGCAAGAAACTCCACCGTTACTCTTTTAAAATGTTTAGGTACAATATTTTGCATGGGTACATTAATTATATAATAACATGTGAGGACGATGCACCTACAATAAAATTACTATACCACAATAGGTAAAAGAATTAAAAACGAAACCATGACATATAAATTAATTATCTGATAGATACATGGTGCTCACATATTTACAAACATGGTACAAGCAAAACGATTTTAATTAAAAAACAAAATACAAGTAATAAGTCAGGGTGTGAGTAATAAATGTAAAAAAAAAAGAATAAAAAAATTTACTATTAAATTAGCAACCAGTTTGATTTTGTCTAGACTCTAGATTGTCCTATGGAGCAGGACCAGCATCAACACTCTAATTGGGGTGTATGAGGTCTTGCGTTAATTATGTTACATATTATTGTATAAAATGGTTACCTTCAGCGTGGCGTTCTTGGTAGTGAAGTGGTACTGGTGTGTGTGATCGAGACTGAACCACTTGTGGTGTTCTACCACCCAGCTGGGGAAGTGGCAGCGGTTGTGCTCGTCATCGACTGGAAAATAGCATCAAATACATTAGTTATGTCTCTTAATACATTATCCTTATTATGTTCCCATTAATTTTGTTATGGATGAAGATTTTTTTTAAGGCGCGTTGGTCATTTTTTGAGATGGGCAAAACCATTGAATTCGCGCCACTGTTACCGTAACCGACACCGCTTCGGATGTGTTCGGCTGTCCTCGGGATGTACTCGGTTTTAATGTATATCCGATATGTCACTGAGTGATGGCAAAGTATTCGTTTGTGTTTTGTTTATACAGGTTGAAATTGAAAACATGCGACAAATCGAAATGGGAGATTGCACTCATCATTATGAACAACTTTTACTATGGGACCAAACCTGAAATCGCGAAAAAAGAATCAGCTGTTCCCTACATTTATGTTCGCATAACTCAAATTATAACGAGGAGTAAAGCAATTGACTTTATTTTCTATTCGAAGCACTTGGAAAGAACCGTGAAAATGATACCCATGAAAATAACTGTTTTTTATGGCCGCCATCTTAGATTTAGCAATGGCATCAGAACTTTACAGAACCCCTTAGCATAAATCAGTGTATACAGGGTGAAATTAAATTCATGGGCATCCTTTTCAGAGGTCATTGTACTCATCATTATGAACAACATTTACTATGGGACTAAACCTAAAATCGCGAAAATGAATCAGCTGTTTCTTGCGTTTATGTTCACATAACTCGTCAACGAAATGTACGGAAGAGCAGATTTTTTTCGCGATTTCAGGTTTGGTTCCATAGTAAAACTTGTTCATAATGATGATTACAATGACCCCTAAAAGGATGCCCATGAATTCAATTTCACCCTGTATGTTCCCACTGCTGGGATACAGGCCTCCTCTTTGTGAGTGTCGACATCCACCACGCGGGCCCAGCGCTGGTTGGTAGATGTCACATGTCTTCGAATTTTTGGTTCTAGGACATGCCGGTTTTCTCACGATATTTTTCTTCACCATTTTGAGAGAAGTGGTGTTCGAACTCCCGACCTCCTCCCAAAACCCTTCACATCTATGTAAATGAAACCCCGTGATGATAGCAAAAATAAGATATTTTACTTACTACTATAATATCTACGCAGTCTAGACGACACAAACTTGAACTTTATGATTAAACATGTAACTTTCGATTCTAAATAGTTCGTTGTAAAGAGATTTAATAAAAAACCGGCCAAGTGCGAGTCGGACTCGCGCATCGAGGGTTCCGTACCTGTAGGTATATAAGTAAAAGTTCACCCATCACGATAATCGAGTCATAGTTATGGTATTTTTAACATAACTTTACAATATGGAGCATAAATTAAAGACAAAGGTCTCTTTATCGTTTCGAATTTAAGTTTTTTTATAATTTTTTATTGAAAATATTTTTATTATATGATGGAACTAAAAATTAACGGTTTTCGCAATTTTTCCTTTATCTGTGCTATAAGACGTTGCTTCGTACCAAATTTCAAGATTCTGAGTTCACGGGAAGTACCCTGTAGGTTTTGATTCCCTTGCGAGTGTCGAAAATTTGCGGCATAAACGGCTGTATCTTTTCATTGCGTTAGCTTAGATGTTGGATTTTTTCACAGCTCCAAGGGGCAGTATTATTTTATATAAATTCCAGCTTGATACCTCCACGCGTTCCTGAGAAAAAGGGTCTTGACAGACAGACAGACAGACGGACGGACGGACGGACAACAAAGTGATCCTATAAGGGTTCCGTTTTTTCATTTCGAGGTACGGAACCCTAAAAACAACTGCCTTAAATGATCCGCTAAAAACTTATTGATTACCTAATGATTTACACTTTTTAAAATCAATGAATGTGTGTAAACTTTTTGAGCTCATAATGATACATTTTTTTTTTAAACCGATTGTGCTTATGACCACACGACTGAAGTGAAACTTGAAACGTATTTGGCTATGAGAGGAAGAGAGAAAGAAAATGTGCGCGCGCACTGCTTTCTCTTGCTTATATCCCCCACTCAACTCCCGTTCGCCTCGCCCGATCACACCTTTCGTAACGCGTTCGCCAGCTTACTCCCCAAGTTAAGCGCGCGTAAAGAAGTTTCACTTCAAAAAATGAGCCTCTTTTTAAATTTCTGGCCTTTTTTCATAGTTGGTTGCAGTAACAAAGCAAGGGCACCCCGAACAAATGGACAAGGTCAGGTTAGAACTGTGTTACCAACCGCGCGCGGGCCGATCGAGTGATGCGAGCGTTAATACATACGCGGTGAAAATGTATAAGAACAGCATTTTTGAATCGAAACTTCTTTACGCACGCTTGACTTGGGGAGTAAGCTGGCGAACGCGTGACGTAAGCGTTACGAAAAGTGTGATCGGACGAGGCGAACGCGAGTTGAGTGGGGGATATAAGCAAGAGAAAGCAGTGCGCGCGCACATTTTCTTTCTCTCTTCCTCTCATAGCCAAATACGTTTGAAGTTTAACTTCAGTCGTGTGGTCATAAGCACACTCGGTTTTTTTTTTGCCTGATATTTAAGTTCCAGAATTAAGTTTTTTCCTGACAATCAATTATTGATAAACATGCAACTGTTTCGATCAACTTATTTAGAAAGAAGAGAAAAGGAAAAGGGAAAAGGAAGGGGAAGGGGGAGGGGGAGGTGGAAAGGGTTGCCTCAGGCATTAAGTCCGCCTTTGTGCAGTATATTTTTTTTACTTGTGCATAAAGTTTTAATAAATAAATAAATAAAAGGCTGAACTGAAGGCAGGTACTGCTTTATGCACAAGTAAACATTGAACAAATGTCATAGTATTTCGTCAGTCTACCCTAGTGTGACCATTAACCAAAGCATACGAGCTGCAACATACATAAAAGATTGATAACTGGAAAAAGTTAGATAGAGTTAAGATACAGGAATAAATAAATAAAACATAAATACATTGAAAAGCAAGAAACCAAAAATCATAGTAAATAAAGCATTTATTTCCCACCACCATATTAAAAAAAAAACAACATAAACAATACAAAAAATAACTTACAACAAATAAGAAACATAGAAAAGAAAAACGTTTTTTAGGCTACACAAGACCCCTTATTACAGTAAACAAGAAACCAACTAAAAGAATAATAAAAGAAGAATGAAACATAATTACAGAGTAAATATATGTGCTTCGGCAATCATCGTCTGTTTTCGGAAATATGAACGCGCGATGATGAGATCTAATGAGGAGCTGTTGCGACCATGGAAGTACAGTCAGTTATAGCAATTAGCTGACCCACCTTTGCATAAATGGTTGAGATTTTTTAGAAAACGAATCAATAAAATTTTGTAATTCTTTTATATTTTATTTATTTGAGCAAAGTATATAAAATATAAAAGAATCATAAAATTCTGTCAATCAATCAATCAATCAATAATGTTTATTTGTCAGAATATGGTACAATAGATATTACAATTTTGGTTCCAGCATATCCTGCCATACTATGGCGTACAAATATTTATTTACGAATGAAGGCTCATTTATTAACCTATTAATTATTAAATACGAATCAATTAATTAAATATAAATATTATTGTAATAAAAATTGGAATTGTATTGAATTAATAAAAGGCATGTCATTAATCTTGAATAATTATGTCATTGTTGGGTATGGTAGAATAAAGTCTATTTTTTATGTGTTATGCTATTAGCGACTTATCTTCTAAATATTCTTTAACACTGTAATAATTTTTCTCCAATAACAGTCTAAATAACACCCTTTTGAACAACGACGATGGCAAATCTTGAATATTATTTGGCAAATGGTTATATACAATAATTGCCATACAGTAAATGTTTCTTTTATGTCGATTTGTATTCTGAAAAATCTCAACCATTTATGCAAAGGTGGGTCAGCTAATTGTTATAACTGACTGTACTAGTAGTATAACCATGATTACAAAACAGATTAACAACTCTATGCAATTCAACAAAACTTTTCAAAGTTTTCAATGACAAGAGTATACCCGATGGAGAACGCGTAATAATAGGTAAACTACGACAAAGCGCGGCAGTACAAAACTTAGAAGCAATGCCTGTATGGGGGTTACTCAGTGGCGCGCCGTTCGTGCTAATTCGGAAACACGAAAATTACCGAAGCGCAAAATTGTTCTGGTTTACTTGTACCCCCCTACTAGTAATAAATATCAAACGCACTACAAGTAAGCTCGTCATACGTACTATTAGTGAGCTTCATGGTGCGACTGCCGTCGACGGGTGACGTCAGACCGTTGCACGTGGCGTCTCCTGATTGGGCGATGTTGTACGTCACTGTCTTGTCCGCGTGGTTGCCTTTGTACACGAAGCATCTGGAATTATTGAGGAAAAGGGGGATGATTGAGATGATATTTGCTAGAGGTTCACACAGATAACAGGTACAGGTAACAGCTGGGGTAACAGGTAGGTTTAAGTACAGGTTTTTTGAAGTGAAAACTTATTAAGGCGCGTTGGGAATTTTTTGAGATGGGAAAAACCATTGAACTCGCGCCACTGTTACCGTAACCGACACCTCTGTATATAATAAGTATGTACATATATTGTGTATGTACGTACATAGATACACATGCATGTTGGCATTTTTTGAGATGGGGAAAAAACCATTGAACTCGGGACACTGTTACCGTTCCCGTAACCGACACCAAATAAATATTTATTTCGAAATATTTCCTGACGATTCAAAAAATACACACGAGATTGTTCAAGTTTTCACTTCTGTCGGCTTCTGTGTTTTTTTTTTTTGTAGCTGGGATCCCCCCCGTGCTTCGAAAAGCACGTTAAGCATTTGGTCTCGGCTGTCAAGTTAACTGCTCCGTTGGTCTTGTGGTTGCAAGCGCGACAGCTGAGCGGGTCCTGGGTTCAATACCCAGGTCGATCAAAGCGTTATTAGGTTTTTTCATTAGGGATTTCTTAGTAACAGTCCGGAGTTTGAAAGTTGGCGGTGTGATACCCCCGTGCCTCGGAAAGCACGTAAAGTCGTTGGTCCTACGCCTGATCTCTCGCCGGTCGTGTCGGATTGCCGTCCCATCGGACTATGAGAGAGAGGGAAGAGGGAGTGCACCTGTGTCTGCGCACACACGCCTGCGCTATAATATTTATTTATTAAAACTTTATGCACAAGTAAAAACTGTACAAAGGCGGACTTAATGCCTTGGGCATTTTCTACCAGTCTACCTTAGGGTGATGCAGAGACAATACACAGTAGGTGCAATGACAGAAAGAAAAGATAAGAAAATATTTATAACTAAGATATAAGAATAGATATAATAATAAATACAAATATACATACATATGTATAACTATATATATATATAAAAAATAGTTATGAGACATAAATAAGAAACCCTACAACAACTTAGGTAATTCTGAGACGAATCTGCCAACTTCTTGTGTATGTGTTCTCGAGCTTTCGCTTTAAATATGAACCGATTGGTTACCGTCCTGATATTCTGAGGGAGCGCATTCCAAAGGAAAACCGCCTGGACAAAGAAAGACGACTTTATAAAACCAGAGCGATGAGAAGGACAACGAAGAAGACGATTATTCTCGGACCAAAGATTCTTGCTGTGTGCAGAGCATAAATATTGACAAAGAGAAGTCAGATAAGGAGAAGCGGGATTGTGAAGAAGAGAAAACAGGGTAGTCAAAGCCCCAATATCTCCCGCGCCGAAGGCTAAACTCCGCTAAGATTAGCCGCGACGGCCGAAATACGGTCTGGCGGACTATACTCAATACAACAACGTCTTCAGGCAGCTGATGCGACTGCCTTGGTATTGTAGTGCGTCCGGAATGTTTGCGGAGACGCGAACGGACGGCTTTCATGCGGTTATACGGAAGAAGGTAGCCTCCTTGTTGCAGCGCGTGCGAGCCAGTAGTAACAGTATCCTGCAGATGGTTGTATCTCGTGCGGATTGTCCTAACCAGAACAAATGGATGCATATTGTGATGGGTGTTGACTAACATAGTGCAGATTTTACTAACACCATAGGTTAGGCACCTTATAATTGTAATAATTTATTTCTCTGTGTTTTTGTTTGTTTATTTAATTCTATGTATTTATAATTTGTAATTGTATAGATTTGATTTTTATCTGAAATAAATTTATTGATAATAATAATATACATACTAACGGTGCATTTGTTTAGTCTTTGGGATTTGTTAAAGCACATACCTGTACATATCCTCATCAGTGGAGATGGAGTTCCTCCTCTGAACCTGTGAGATGAGTCCCACTAGGTACCGCGTGGAGCCCTCCTTCCATGTCGCCAGGCAGATTAGCTCCTCAACTAGAAATATAGGCAGAAATTCACTTAGCAATATTTCGTAAAACACGACAATGGGTGTCTTTCTCACAGACAGGTGACCAGCCGTCTACACCGCATGTAGATGAACTCTGGGTTCCTCTATGTATCGCAAAAGTTACACATGACTGTAGAATATAAATTAAGGCTCTTCATACCCGGGGTAGCGGGAACGTCCGAAAGGGTTACCGCAGTGGCGTGCATTGCATATAGGCATATATGCAGTGCCTACCTCGATATATCAACATAAGCCTGTCAACACATTTTAGTGTGTGTGCCCTACAATTAAGAAACTCAATAAATTATCATACCTTTCAAAAAACAAAATCTGCATACAAACACACGCGGCAGTAGGCAGTCGCCGGACGGCCTACTCGGCTCCCGTACTATTCGCATATTGTCATTGGTCTTTACTCGTTCAAGTTAATACGACAAAATTAAAAATACATAAATCTCACGCGTAATACCATGACGTTCGACCTTCGCAATTTATCACCCTTAAATAGGCATGCCTACTCAAATAACCACACTTTTGACCTCACTTTTTTTCTGATTAGTGACCGTGTTTGCCTAGACTAGACCCGGCCTAGTGCCTACCTATTCTGAAAACCAATGCACGCCACTGGGTTACCGCTACCCCGGAACATAGGGGGCTAAAGCGCTTATTACACTATCCGATTTTAAGGAAGGCTAACTAGGAAGTTGGATAGGAATCTAGTGATCACACTACACTAAATTGGATTCTTAGTGTAGTGTGAATAAGCGCTTAAGGAAAGAACACGGGTGGGTTTTAGTCAGTAAGAGTCTGACACTCCCTTCCGCTCCACCCAGAGCGGGAGGGGTCGGGGGTTTTTTTATATGGTTACAAAGTCTTGGTTACATCATTCATGTTAAAAATTATACATGTGAGAACGATGCAGAACGTTAAAAGCGTCCATAATGAAAAGATGAGAAAAAAAACAACAATTCCAATATTAAATTAAAATAAAATAAGCCATGGCAGGAAAGAGATAACCAGTCCCTACTGACGGCGCCCGTTCACGAACATGACGCATGTATTAGCACCATTCAGCTCAGCCATTTTGTAGGCAGCTAAATGATCCAACACATGCGCCACCATCAGCGAGACATTTGAGTGAGCATGACATACTCTCAGCCGCCAGAGCACATTCAAGTCAATGAAAGGCTATCAGGCTTTCGATATACAGGGTTGTCCCTGGAAGTATGGATCAAATCGAATAGGGGCGTGGGCAAGGTCATTTCCAAACTTTTTAACCCTGAGAATGTCAGTGAATTTTTTTACAGTTCAAAAGTTATGACCGATTTATATTTTTTTTTCAATCACTCAAAGTGCTCAAAGAAAATAATCATAAAAAAATACTATCAGGGCTATCTAAAAAAAAAAAATTGATAGCCCTGATAAATTTCACGAATTCGATTTATCTTCTTTTTTTTTAGATTTTTTTTTTACAATTTTTTTTTGTATTTTTTTTTTGCTAAGACGTTTGGAAATGACCTTGCCCACGTCCCTATTCGATTTGATCCATACTTGCAGGGACACCCAGTATATGCATATAGTTACTTACCGTTGCTCTCCGTGCCCGGCACATCAGGACATGCCATGTAACGCAGCAGTAACCGAGAGTCGTCCGTGCAGGACTCCGCGCGCGAAGGAGGGTTCGCGCAGTCGCCGGAACCACTGGAAATAATAATAAAATATTTTTTTATTCACAACAATCTACCTAGCCGACCCCAACTATGTTGGTCCAGTCTAAAGCGGATGCAGCTGAATACCTGTATTTTACATGGAGCGACTGCCTATCTGACTCCACAACCCAGTTACTGGGTAATTCGATACCCCTTGGTAAGACTGGTTGTCAGACTTTCGGGCTTCTGACGACCCGTAAAGACTGTCAAAGATCGAGGAATGGCTACGGGTGACCATCGGCTTAACGTACTCAACGGCTTAACGTGCTTTCCAAGGCACGGAGGGTCTTGGTATGTAAAGATGGTCACCCATCCACCGACTAACCGCGGCAAGCGTAGCTTAACCTGATCGATCGGCCCGTGCGGCTGTTATTACTTAGCCACAAGTCTCTTTTATTAACATAAAAAGTAAAAAAAAAAGTAATGCCTGCTAATCGAGGTTCAAAGACAGAAACCCATGCCCCAATTAAGGTTCACCTCCTTCTGCGAAGCAGTCATGCTAGTGAAGGAGGTGGCGGACGTCTGAGGGAGAGAGCCTCACGTCCCAGCCGCTGCGGGAGACGCTCCGGGCGACGGGAGCCGCGTGACGACTCCCGGCCACCGTAGGCGCGGGCCTGCGGACGGAGAGTAATGGGTAGCTCACCGTCCTATCAGAACCAGGCCCGTGCCGGACGGCGCGTACGTGTTCCACGCGCGCCTCAAAGAGATGTCAGCAAAAAGGAAGGGGCCTGCCAGGGCCGAAGCCTGCCGGGGGTGCGGGATTGTCCGAAAGGGTTACCGCTACCCCGGAACATAAAGGGCTAAGGAAGGAACACGGATGAGTTTTAGTCAGTAAGAGTCTGACACTCCCTTCCGCTCCACCCAGAGCAGGAGGGGTCATTTGATGATTTCCCATCCATAAAAAAAAAATGCCCAAATTAAGGTGTTAACAATAAATCTTAAAACTCGGTTAGGTGATGCACTCTCGCAGAGAGGGGGTCCCAGCTGACATTGGAACATTATAGGCCGATTATGCTAAGTGATGCCTTTCAACCAGTCTTCCCACATGACGGTACATCGTCGCTGCCACCTAAGAACCATCTCCAATACTAGTACCACGATCGCAAATGCTTTGTTCTCCCAAAAACATCTTTGAGATATTCTGTCACTTCGAACGGTGTCTCGTTGTGAATCCGCGACGATTTACTTTAAAAACAAATGAGTTCGCTTTCGAATTGTGTGCGCTCACTTGAGTGAGAAACAACACACAAATCCAAGGTCGCTCAGCGCGCTATGGAGCGAGCTATGCTCGGAGTCTCTTTGAAGGATAAAATCAGGAATGAAATTATCCGGAAAAGAACCGGAGTTACCGACATAGCTTGCAGAATAAGCAAACTAAAATGGCAGTGGGCTGGCCATGTCTGTCGAAGGACTGATGGCCGGTGGAGCAGACGAGTCCTGGAGTGGAGACCGCGTATCGGCAAGCGTAGTGTGGGACGCCCCCCAGCTAGATGGACGGACGACCTAAAGAAGGTGGCTGGGGTAGACTGGATGCGGAAGGCGGAGGACAGGGTGCTGTGGCGCAGTCTGGGAGAGGCCTATGTCCAGCAGTGGACTGCGATAGGCTGAGTTGATTGATTGATTGACTTGAATGAGGTTCCAAGTGAACTACAGGGGACCACTTGCTCAAATCTTCCCCTAGTGCATAATTATTCTACTTACCGACTATACGTGAATGTGAACGGCGCTGGATGGAACGGGCACGGTTCAGGCAGAGGCCTGGGCTCCTTCCTGAACATGGAGTAGAGGGCCGCATCGCCAGTTATTGACTCACACATTGTGGATAGTGAGTCTCTCTGGCCGCAGTATGCTGTGGAAAAGCGAAATTTAATTTTATTAAAAGAAGAAATTAGAAAAAGATAAAGAAATCTAGTATACTGTGTTGACTCACAAATATAGATATACCTAGATAACGCAAGAGCACGTGCCAAAAATCGCACCAGTTTACGATCGAAAATCATAAGCCGCCACTTTCGCGCTCAGTCCTGCGTAATGCTGGCTGGGTGAGCGTGAGCGAGAGAGCGTGAGCTTGTGACGTCATAGTAGGTAGTCAAAAAGTGGCACGCTTAGTTTTCATACAGTTTGTGATACTTGCGTTATCTAGGTATATCTATATCTGTGTGTTGACTCGTGTTGCTGTGGAGTGGGATATGGAATCTGTAGTCATTTTGACGATAGCTGTTACGGTCGATGGTCTAACGAAGAAAAAAGAATCTCCTTATCAGCTTCGATAACATAAAGAGATGTGAGGAGGGAGAGGATGATTCTACTTCTTTGTATTGATGGTATTGTTGCGCGCCACAATTGATGGCGACATTAGCTACCACTAGCGCCATCTAGTATCGAGTAGCAGAACTAATAGATAGTCAGGAACCTTCTAGAAACTTCGATGCTAGAACTTTCCAGAACTATCGGTGTCTGGTTGGTCGGGACCGGTATGTACTCGAACATTTTAGATGTTTCTACGGTAGAAGGTTCTGGAACTATCCGAGGCCTATATAAGGCCGGTGTGGCCGCGAGCCGGGACCAGTATTGGAAAAGCGATACAAGCGAAAACATCGAAGCGATCTTCAAGTGCGATCTGTAGTGCGATTGTGTTTTATAATTAGTGTGTTTACAGTTGTAATTGGTGTTTTTAAATAAAGTGTCTATTTTTGGTTATTAAATCGGCAGTTTTTATTGTCACGAACCCCAAGCTTGTAACAGTATTGTTCGGTTTTATTCCCGGGTCGAGCAGTGTTATTGGTATTGGGTTTTTCCTTTGGGAATTTCTTAGAAACAGTCCGGAGTTTGGAAGTTGGCGGTGTGATACCCCCGTGCCTCGGAAAGCACGTTAAGCCGTTGGTCCTGCGCCTGATCTCTCTCCGGTCGTGTCGGAATGCCGTCTCATCGGGGAGTGAGGAAAGAGAGAGTGCACCTGTGTCTGCGCACACACTTCCATCATCATCTGCCTAGCCTTTTCCCATGTTAGGGTCGGCTTCCAGTCTAACCGGATACAGCTGAATACCAGTATTTTACATGGATCGACTCCCTATCTGACCTCCACAACCCAGATACCGGGTAATACGATACCCCTTGGTAAGACTGGTTGTCAGATTTTCGGGCTTCTGACGACCCGTAACGACCGTCAAAGATTCGCGAATGACAGCCGGGGCCAACGGCTTAACGTGCTTTCCGAACCACGGACGGGTCTTGGTATGTAAAGATGGTCACCCATTCACGGACTTACCGCGGCAAGCGTAAGCGTTAACCTGATCGATCGACCCGTGCGGCTGCTATTACTTAGCCACAAGCCCCTCCTAGTGCGCACACACTTGTGCATTATAATATCTCCCGCGCTGATGCGATGGCTAGTCTCCGCTCAGATTGGTCACTGTGGCTAATTGTTTGAAGTGAAAACTTCTTTAGCAGCGTTGTACACTTTTTTTGTAATGGGTAAAAAATGGTAAACTCGCGTCAGGACACGTGACCTGATCGAAAATGACGAAGTGACGAAGAAATAGCGAAAGAAAATGAGTTATATTAATTCAATTAATAGTTGATTTATTTCAACGTTAATATTCAAGTTTTCACTTCTGCCGGCACTCCCGGAGTGCAACCCGTCTTTTACTTTTAATTGCTGAATTTCGGTCTGGAGGACTTTACTGTTAGGTTTGATTAGCTCAATACTTCGCCACTGCCACGGCATCGTCGATGGCAGAGCAGACGGCGCGTTGACTGCGAGTTTTGCGGCACAGAGGGCAGGAAAGAAGGTGAAACATAGTCTGCAGTTTTAGGCCGCTATCCCACTGGCGTTTTACGAGCGTTGGCGCTTTTCCAACGTCTGCGCAGCGCCAACGTTGCGCAGACGCGACGTCTAACGTCACGAGTTTCTTGCGTTTTTTGGCAACAGGTACAATCACGCCGTCTCGCTCTGTCTGTGTGGGCGCGGGTGGGAGTTACCACTGAAACTCGCGACGTTAACGTTGCGTCAGCGCAACGTTGGCGCTGCGCAGACATTGGAGAAGCGCCAACGCTCGTAAAACGCCAGTGGGATAGCGGCCTTACACCCGCACCCTTCAGACGTTTGTCTTAGTTTAGCCACGTTTTACAAAATATGTTAAACCAGCGCTGGGGCTCTGTCTCGCATAGGGTCTTAGCATTATGCTGAGCGATGGCCGTTTTGCGTGGAAGTGATCCCCGAACTTATTTTTTTTTTTGTGTTCTTTTTCTCCGTCATGTTTACCGCAAATAATATATTGTCTTTCTTTCATTCATTTGTGAAAGCACAAGAATGAATGAAACCACCCATTGTATATTTTTTAGAATTTGATGTATTTTCTATGTTTGTATTTTTTGTCCAATAAAGTAGCTATACATGATATCTAATAAATAAATAACGATTATGTACTTTTAAAATGTAATTTTATTTTATTGAATTTATTTATTTAGTACACCAACAACACTACATTACCAAAAATTTTAAACTCTACAGGGTGTTACGGAAAGGGTATATCAATACAAGTTGAAGAGTGTATCTGGTCTAGAATCTCTGTACAAAATTTCAGCTCAAAAGCATTAATTTTGAAAATGCTGCACTGGCGCGCGGCGGCGTGATGTGCGTGTACTAGGCGCACAGACACACTACAGCAGATAATGGATAATGATCCTCGTAGTGCGGTGACACGTTTGTTATGATTTCAATTTAATAAACTATCGAAATAAAAAAATATTAAGCATTTTCAAAGTTACTGCTTTTGAGCTGAAATTTTGTACAGAGATTCTAGACCAGATACACTCTTCAACTCGTTTGTATTGCCCTTTACACCCTGTATAAGTAGGTCAGAAAGTTGAAGCTAGTTAATAAATTCAAATCGAAGGGTTAAAAGCACAGGTTCCAGTATAGAAGAGCTAACAAAATACTAACTATGATTTAGAATTAATAGGTATGTTGTTTATACTCACTTTCTTTATATTGTAACACATATTTGTGTTTTTCGTGTATGACCAAGCATCTGTAGCAGTCTTCGTTCCTGAAACATTAAAAATTATATGTGAAAATCACGTGGAGCCCTGACACAGATAGAAGACTTCGCGACAGACTCCGTAGAATATGGCGGGACGGGCGGGACAAAACAAATGACCAGTGGTCCACTTTAGCCCTGGATCGAAAGAGCACCATCCCACTGCTGGGCAAAGGCCGTGGAGAGGCCTTTGCCCAGCAGTGGGATGGTGCAGGCTAACAATAACAGAAAACATCAGGATGTCATAACATTAATAATATCTTTAGTTCAGACACAGCCCATAAAGCTGTTACATAGAAGGCGTTAGTAGGGTAACTACCCTACTAACACCACCACCGATATAGTGATGCTAGACTACTAACTAGTAGTCTAGCGTCGTTAGTAGTCTAGCGTCACTATATCTAGACTACTAACTAGTAGCCTAGCGTCACTATATCTAGACTACTAACTAGTAGTCTAGCGTCACTATATCTAGACTACTGACTAGTAGTCTAGCGTCACTACGGTGGCACCGGGACGCGCTGGAGCGGGGCGAGCATTTGATGCCTCGTCATGTAGGGGTGTACAGGGCCCAGTGCCACCAGACCCTAGTGGTGGAATGGGAGCAGCGACTTGCGCAACCCAGCGCAGGGCACGCCACTATGCGGCGGTAAGACCCGTTGTTGTGAGGCAGTAACTGGAGATAGGGCATGGCGCCCTTACTGTCCGGCTAACAGTTAGTCAGAGTCCGACAGACCCCTCCACCCACCCTAGGGTGGTGGACATCCATGAGGATTTCCATACGATAAAAAAGGGTAGTTAGTAGCACACACAAGTTTACTTAATAAAGAAGGACATCATGATCATAGCATGGCATAATCAACCTATAATGTCCCCACTGCTGGGACACAGGCCACCTCACGTAAACAGGGAGTGGGCTATCTACCACGCGGACCCAGTACGGGTTAAAAGATGTGAAATGTCTTAGAATTTTTGGTTCTAGGACATGCCGGTTTCTTCACGATGTTTTCCTTCACCGTTTTAAAGAGCTGTAATTATTTACGCAAAGCGCCTGCCTGGGTTGGAACCCGACCTACAACTTGTAATTCAGAGTTTTTACCACAGGGTCACCATTGTTCTTTTCAGATATTAATATGCTTGACGTAAAGTTTAAACCAAAATAATATGGTGTAGCGGTATCTACAACGCCACATGCGAACAACACGTCATACTGACGTCACGCAAATCCTGCATCGCGCAAGCAGAGTTTACCGCGCAACTAGCATAGATACAACAGCCCGACATGAATCATCGGGCAGTTGCCCGCCAGACACAACACCCGTCTGGTCGGAGGATCCTCCCTTTTCTATGGAGGTTGAGTGAACTTTACACCCTGTTCCTCATACCTCTATACTGGTGACCCCGACGTGATCACCAGTATGTACCAGGGTGTAAGAGGTATGAGGAACAGGGTGTAAAGTTCACTCATACTCTATAATGGTATACTTGGTTGTAATTTTTAGATTCAAAAATCATTCGAATTTACGTTCGCGCGTTCGTGCTAGGGCCTCTGGTCTGTCCTGTTGAAATCTAAATGATGGTAGCTAACCTGTCATAGACAAGGAACTTGTCGTTGGCATCCGTCTCCGCGCACTCCCCCTTGCCCTGCATGGTGGTGGAGTTGATGTAGATGAGCCCAGGGATGCCCGACTGGAACCAGCCGCCCGTCCAGCCTTCTGGGAAATTGCAGCCGCCTCCTGGAAAGAAGTAGAAAAAGGTAAGTTAAGATTAAAGTTCAAGCATCGTTTATCAACCAACTAACAAAATTAAATCCTAACTTAACTAAAACTATACAGGGTGAAATTGATAACATGCGACAAATCGAAATGGGATATTGTACTCATCATTACGAACAACTTTTACTATAGGCCCAAACCTGAAATCGCAAAAAAAATCTAAGCTGTTCCCTACATTTATGTTCGCATAACTCGTCAAAATGAAGGGAACAGCTGATTTTTTATTCGCGATTTCAGGTTTGGTCCCATAGTAAAAGTTGTTCATAATGATGAGTACAATCTCCCATTTCGATTTGTCGCATGTTTTCAATTTCAACCTGTACAAAAACTAAGATATAGTGTCGAAAAGTTCATCCAAATCGCTGTCGACTGGTAATGTACCCAAGAGACTGGCGGAATTACTACGTTGTATGGCAGTGCTTAGCCTCCGGCCAAGGTAAAAGCCAGCCCTTGGGTCACGGGAAGTGTCAACCAGCCGTTTTGAAATTTCTTTAAGAAGACCATGAGCACTCGGACCCCACGGCCCGAGGGTTTCAACCCCAAACGGTTAAAAAATATAATTTCCGATAAGGTTATTATATTTTCGGCGCTTGAGGTTTTCTGCAGCCGCAGCAGCAGCATCGTCTAAACAATGTCTAGATGGTACAACTTTTATGGTTGTTCTTAAATCGCACCGCGTGTATCTTTAGCTTTATTTTGAAGACTACACTAGTGAGATTTCGAACAAAGACGAATCTAAGCTCTACTTAGACAAATAGATAGGAGCGGGGTTTATCCATACTGAAACTGAACAGATTAGATCCGCTTTAGTATCACATTAATATTATAAAGGCGAAAATGAGTGTGTTTGTGTGTGTGTGTGTGTTCATATGTTTGCTACTTCATCACGCCCAAACGGCTGGACCAATTTTGATAAAATTTTGTATGTACGTAGCTGACACCCTGGATTAACATATAGGCTACTTTTTACCCCGATATTCCCACGGGATCAAATCTTATGCCGGTGAAACCGCGGGGCGCAGTTAGTCTGTTATAAAGGAGACTGGTGATTTGACGTATTCCTTCCGGGACGTGATAGTGTGACCCATTTGCAGCAATTAAACATACCATACTGCCTAAACGAAAATTCATGGGATTCGAGAAAATCCAATTTTTACGTATTTTCCCAGAATTCGTCACTTTAATGTCACTTTTCTTTAAACTCTCAAATTGAATGGGTTTCATTGCTATTTCATTGGGTACCTAATACTTTAGCAAAACTTTCGATGTTTGATACATTTTTGACGTTTAAGCATCTCTTGACTTTAAGCAACTGGTCTAGGGGATTTTAGTGGAACGAGCGAAATAAAGGGGTAAAAAGTTTACCCGACCTATTGGACCGATCATCATTTTTTTTTAGCTGGTGTCACTGAGGCCGAGAACTATAATTAATACTTAGCGCGTACTTTGGCTAACGCGGTGTCCTGCGTGAGCGACGAATACGACGCGACGCAACGCAACACGCGCGACGTAATGCGACGCGATGCTACACGCGACAAATGTCCTACTTGATTTTGGTCATTACTTCTCGAATCGTGGAGAAGTACAGTACAATTTCAACAGGAAACCGTCAATGGGGACAACGGGAATAGGTACATTTTAATTATTTTTATTGAGTTCCGAATGGGGACAACGGGAAAAGACAGAAAGTTCATATGTAGTTCATAATGTCGCGTCTGGTCGCTCTCAAAACAAGTACGCGTTACGTCGCGTCTCGCCGCAGACTGTCATATAGGCCGCAAGCAGGGTATGCCGTTGAGTTGATCGCGTTCGTCGCGTTCGCAGCGTCGCGTCGCGTCATATTCGTCGCTCACGCAGGACACCGCGTAAGCGTCATTCCTGTCACTGTCGCACAACTGTCAAACTACAAGTACAAGATAGAGATGGGCACATACTCGGTCAAAGCACGACTAAATAACATTTATAGATCTCGGCCTCAGACAAAAGAGTATGGACAACCGCCAAAAAAGCATTGAGAATACTCCTGCTTACTATTTTACCATTATGCAGAAACTACGCCATCTTTAAATTCGTTCGCACTCAATCATACAGTCATACACACGGATCGGTAATCTATTTTGGAGTTTCTTGCCCGTTCTTCTCCATAGGTAGGTACCCACGTTTTGGAATGGGCAACTAGCTTCATCTTTCTGACTGACCGACCCGGCGACCCCTTGACAATTCAAAAGTGCCTGTAATTGGTTTATAATTGAAATTAATGCTTTGAGTTTGAGTTTGATTTCAAATCGACCCTTTAAGGGCGAGTGTCCCTCCATCACCTAGAACATTACAAAACGCGTCACCAATCCCCAATAACCCTAATAGGTAATAACCACCCCATTTTTATATTATTATTACGTCACAAACCGCAATTAGAACTACCCTACGACTGTAAAATATATTAAACCGAGGGCCGAAACAAAGGTGCTAGGCACAATAGGTCTTAGTCTAGCATTCATAGCTAGGCTAGGTCCCAATAGGCTTTGTTCTTTTTTTTGTAAAGCCTAATTTACAGCTGTGAAGAATTCAATGGATCGTGGTTTGGTCTAAGCGAAGAGATACTAGCGGATTAATTCCAATTAAAAGTGCTGTTATCAGTGTTAGAGGGGCTTATGGCTAAGTAATAACAGCCGCACGGGTCGATCGATCTGGTTAAGCTACGCTTGCCGCGGTTGATCCGTGGATGGGTGACCATCTTTACATGCCAAGACCCCGCCGTGCCTCGGAAAGCACGTTAAGCTGTTGGTCCCGGCTGTCATTCGTGGATCTTTGACAGTCGACGGGTCGTCGGAAGCCGGAAAGTTTGACAACCAGTCTTACCAAGGGGTATCGTATTATCCAGTAACTGGGTTGTGGAGGTCAGATAGGCAGTCGCTCCATGTGAAATACTGGTATTCAGCTGCATCCGGTTAGACTGGAAGTCAATGCCAATACAGTTGGGAAAAGGCTAGGCAGATGATGACTTATTAAGTTATTACGATCGGGGAACGTAGGTAGGTGCGATGTCATACCACAGAATACTTAAAGTACTACGTACAGAAAGGCCACTCCCATCCCCGCACTAACATCAGTTACCGCACCTCACCCCGCACTTCGAGGTTACCGTCGCAGTTCTTTAACAAAGAGCGCTCGCAAACACAAGTACCTCACGCACTCATTCATACGTATACAAACGTCATTTTTTAATGTAGTAGTAGTAGGTAATTATTTTGCGAGCGTTGTATGGAGTGTCCGGGGTGTGGTCATACTAAGGGCTGATGTTTCAAGAGACAGATAATTTTTATTCGTGGAATAAAATTGACGTCTGTCTGTTTTTGTATGGAAGAACTGTCAAAAATTCAAAATTCCGATAAAATTTTATGATGTTGAAATAATTTGCCTTTAGTTTTAAAATTTTGTCTTGGAATTTGACTGCTCTCGCTTTTATTGCTGCTGCTGGAGAGAACAGCGACATTCATAACGTGAATGTCGCTGTTCGCTCCTCCCTCACACCACATCCCGCGGTGCCAATGTATAAAACATTTGCCGCCATTGTCCTGCCCTTTGTTTTACACGCCATGGTTTGAATCCAGGTGTTCCAGCGATGACGGATGTTAGAGTTTTAGGGTTCCTTACGGTTTTCAAGCGAGAAAAACGAGTGTATGTTCATTAAATTATATTTGTTTTTGTAAATTGATTATAGAAAAAAAACTTTTACGCGTCAAAAATAAATTATGATTTAAAAACTAAATGAGGTCGGTTCATTGAGGTAAAAGGGGCTGGTCATCACTTAGCTGCCTCGGCTTATTTTTATTTATTTTATTTTTGGATTGTTTTTTTTTACTTTTTGCTGTCTTCTGGATGCTTTTAACGCGCACGTCTTTTTAGTTTTATATCGTTCTCACATTATAATTATAAATTCAACATTAATGACGTAACTAATATTTTTGTAAAAATATAATTTAAAAGGGTATCCATGGAGTTTCTTGCCCGTTCTTCTCCATAGAGGTACAGTCAGCATCCATGTTATTAAATTGACAACAACTTTTTTCAATAAACTGATTTTTAGCTTTTCACATAATAGACAAGAATATATATTCTAAAAAAAATTCTTCTGCTGCAATTTTGAACAAATATTTTGTTCAATAACTAAGATTAAAAAAACTGAAGTGTTAATCAACTTTTGATGCTGACCGTACCTACGCTTTGAAATGGGCAACTAGCTTCATATTTTCTGACTGACTGACTTCTTCACAATTCAAATGTGCCTGTAAATGGTTGAATTAAAATAAATGCTTTGAGTTTGAGGGGGATGCGCTAGGGTAGCTCGCGAAATTCAAATTTTCTTTCGTTTTTTGCAATTTCCAGATCAGTGTCAGGTTGTATATTAATGATTAAATTATGATTCGTGACCGTAACAATAATGGCTTTACAGAATTATAACCAATAAAATCATTAATACGACCCTCTAAGGTCATATAATCCCATAGATTGATATTTCATGAAAATAGTCATTCAATTTGAATTTTGTGGGCTTCCCTGGCGCTTCCCGCTTAATCGGTTTTCGTAAAAATGAAATGAATATCCAATGAAGTAACCTTACAACTGTAAGGTTTATATTTTATCTATTTTATTACACAATGGGTGGCTGAAGAAGGACGGCGCCGCCGAGGCCGGCCCAGAAAGAGATGGCGAGATGACCGTACCGCGAGGGCTGGTTCGAGGTGGCGCGGGAAAAGAGTTCCTGGAAAGATTTGGGGGAGGCCTTTGCCCAGCAATGGGACAGAAAAGGCTAAGAAAAAAAAAATACGGCATTGGTTTAATAAAATGCTACTTAAAGGATAACCAGGCCCACTCCCTCTCACCGAGAGGAGGCCTGTGTCCCAGCAGTGGGAACATTATAGGCTGATTATGTAAAGGATTAGGTAAGCCGAGTATTTGTGAATTCACGAAATTAAGTTTGGCCTAAGCCTGAGGGGCCGTCTTCACGAGCGAGAGAATCGCGGCGATAGTCTCGCCGTGCCATCAAATTTTCGCCGCGATGATATCGCCGTGTGGAGACACGTTCTAAGAGAGTGTATAGAAATACGTGGCACGACGATAATATCGCCGCGATTCTCTCGCTCGTGGAGACGGCCCCTCAGTGGTAGCCTAGTGGTCACAGCCGCGACTTACGAGTTGTAGATCGTTTGTTCGAACCCAGCCAGGCGCTTTATTTTGTGTAAATTATACCATCATTATTGCTCTCAAAACGGTGAAGGAAAACATCGTGAGGAAACGGTGCATGTCCTAGAACCAAAAATTCGAGCCCAGTGCGGTGTTGCGGGCCCCGTGTGGGTTGGTGGATGCAGTGGTGTGCATTGTATATAGGCATATAAGCAGTGCCTACCTCGATATATCAACATAAGCCTATCAATTACATTTTAGTGTGTATCATACCTAACAAAAAACAAAATCTTCATACAAACACGCGCGGCAGTAGGCAGTCACCGGACGGCCTACTCGGCTCCCGTACTATTCGCACATTGTCCTTGGTCTTTACTCGGCCTAGTGCCTACCTATTCGGAATACCAATGCACGCCACTGGGTGGATGACACATGTCATCCACCAACCCACACTGGGCCCGCATGGTGGATTACGGCCCACTCCCTCTCATAGAGAGGAAGGTCCTAGTAGTAGAAACATTACAGGCTGAGTATGTAGTCCTCTCTGAATGACTATTTCTTGCAATACTTGCAATACTCTGTTCTTGGAACCTCACTCAAGTGAGCGCACACACTTCGAATGCGACTCATTTGTTTTTAAAGCAAATAATCTCGGATTCACAACAAGACATCGTTCGCAGTTCGAAGTGATCTTTAGAGAGTAACACTACAGCTTCTTCGAACAACGGAAAAACAAAAAAGAAATCATAAGGAACCTTGCCAAAACCGAGCACAATATTGAAAAACAAAACTCGTTCAGTTATTAAAAATAATGAATTTATTCTTCAGGACTGCATCCTGCCATTGTGACGGTTCACAATAAATATAATGACATTGTACTGCAATTCTGACGGAATACTCACAATTAATGCGTGTCAAGTAATCGCTTTATGCTTTAAATTCTAGGTAATTTTCCGGAAATGAGTGTCCGTAAATGGTGGCCCTATGTCAAGGGTCTTAGATAATGGCGATTATCGAAAACAATACACAAACAGCAACTTGGCAAGCATATGTGCATAGTATAATCAGCCTATAATGTTCCCACTGTAGGGACACAGGCCTCCTCTCAGTGAGAGGAGTGAGCCGTAATCCACCGCGCAGGCCTATGGCGGGTTGGTAGATCTCGCATGTCTTCGAATATTTGGTTCTAGGACATGCCGGTTTCCTTACGATGTTTTCCATTTTCCTTCACTGTTTTGAGAGCAGTAGTGGTGAAAAGCTTGCAAAGTTGTTGCACGAATATTCGCGGTACAGTCAGCATCAAAAGTCGATTAACACTATCATTTTTACATGTTATTAAATTGACAACAACTTTTTTCAATAAACTTTTTTCAATAAGCTTTTCACATAATAGACAAGAGTATAATATATTCTAAAAAAATTCTTCTGCTGCAATTTTGAACAAATATTTTGCTTAATAACTAAGATTAAAAAAACTGAAGTATTAATCAACTTTTGATGCTGACCGTAGGTACTAATTAATTTATTCAACTCTGTAAATCTGTCCAGAAATCTCGGCGAAATCGGTGCATATGCCAACTCAAACTTATACTCAAAGCATTTATTTGAATTAAACCATTTACAGACAATTGGACTCGGTCAGTCAGAAAGATGAAGCTAGTTGCCCATTCCAAAGTGAAGTACAGTTCGCGTCAAAAAACTTTGCCGCTCTGAAGTGGGCAGTAGTTAATCTTAGGAATAAATAAAACAGCAGCGCGCATGCACGGCTAGCGAAAAAGCCTTGCTTCAGAGCGGCAAAGTTATTTGACGCGTGCTGAAGGTTCCTATGGAGAAGAACGGCCAAAACACTCTTTTTTTTATTATTAAAAATATTGCACATACAACGTGTCCCAAAATTAAACGATAAACCACCAGAGGGTCGACCTGATCATGACAACTCGAGAAAAAATAATGAAAAAGTATATCTCAATTTTTTGGTAAGTGTATTTAAGTAATTACAAAGTGGACTGAAAGTAAAAATTTTTGTGTAAAAACAACATGCATTCTGGGATTTTTAAGGGTTGTGGTGGTTAGCAGTGCTAATGTTGCCGATACAAAAAAAAACCAGAAATATTTGAAAAATTGTGGTCATGGTAGTTAAAAAAAAAAAAAAAAAACATAAGGGGTGTCAATTGTCGAAGGATTTCAATGTATTTTTTGTAATTTCCAAAAAAAAATTGAACTTTTTTTCATCTTTTTTTTCTCGAGTCATGAGCAGGTCCACCCTCTGGTGCCCGCTTATCGTTGAATTTTGGGACACGTTGTATCATGACTTGCAAAACGGAACAGTCAGTTCAAAATAAACAATCATTCTATATACCTATATTCTGTCATTTTCGCAGATATAATTCAGCTACCAATCAAACAAATGAAACGCTTAACATCAAAATTCCGCACGCCATCTCAATCACTATCGAAACACCAAAACAATTTATATTACTGCCCACCGATTTCATTCTACCCTCACCACAAAAATATTTTAATTTCTCTCTGGTATTCGGCAATTTATTATCAAATTAATTACGCTTCCCCCCGCAAGATGGCGCCGAGGGCCACTCAGCAGGTAAACAAAATATATTCAATTATAAAATGGCGAACAATTAGTTTTCGAGATTGCACCCGCCAAAAACAATTTCGGTGACAGACAGACACACAATTGAGTTATGAATGCTGCTATATCTATCTTTTATCTTTTGTCGGGCTGTTTAATTGTGAATTGTGAGTTTTTGACAGTTTTCAGTGAGGAATATTGATTTTAGTTGAACCAAAAGCTTTGTTTTATGTGTGCTGAGGGGCTGAATCTATACTAATATTATAAAGAGGTAAAATTTGTAAGTTTGTATGTAGGGGGTAATCTCTGGAACTACCAGTCGTATTTGATAAATTCTTCTTGCATTTGCTAGCCCAATTCCTGAGGAAGGCTATAAGCTATTTAACGTCACGCTATGACCCTCAGGAGCCGAGCAAAAGCGCTATGGGGAAACGAAGTGATAGAGCAGGAGACGCGGGCAAGTGATGCAATATGACGAGATGGGTCGAGGGAATAAGAAATTTCACGCGAACGAAGTCGCGGGCAGAAACTAGTATTAAATAAAGATAAAGGTATCTAATGCCAAGGATTTTTCAGGAAAAACAAAAGTAATTTAAAGGGTTGCAAAAATTGTGACATCCTGTATGTAAAATTTCTTTATGTAACTTGCAGGGTAAGCAAACTGAAGTGGCAGTGGGCTGGCCATGTTTGTCGAAGGACCAATGGCCGGTGGAGCAGACGAGTCCCGGAGTGGAGGCCGCGTACCGGCAAGCGTAGTGTGGGACGCCCCCCAGCTAGAAGATGGACCGACGACCTAAAGAACCACTAAAGACACTGTGGTTTTGAAGGGACTTTCACTGGCAGATAGCTGATGTTACATGGAGTTTAATTAGAGTTCCGTACAAAAAAATGAAAACACTTTGTTATCCAACATGCATGCGAACGAAGTCGCGGACACAGCTAGTTAAAAATAAGAATACCTAGGTAATTCATTTAATTGCACACACGATGGCACACTTAGGTATTATCATGTCCTGCGTGTCCTGTCAGCTGCACGTTACAGAACGCTGGTGATGGCGCCAAACAAGTAGCCGAATTTTGGGCCGAGTCCATTTAGATTGCTATCGACACGCTAAGAAGATTCACTTAATTAATTACTTTGAACATTAATTTCTGTAATAACTAATAAAACGTGTACATATTTAATAAATTAATTACATCGAGTCATAATCGAGTATGCATCGCTCGTCAAAGCTTTCTTACTCGCGTTTCCCTACGTTACTGGAGCGGACAGCATTATGCTAGAGCGGAACAGTAAGCTGAATTAGTCAGGTATTGTAGATCTGTGCTGGTTCGATGGGGGAAGGGTCGCGATGAAAATAGGTGACTAGGAAATGTCATTGTAGTGCAATTCTTTTCAACTGGGTGAGCTTTTCATTTGAGTTAAGGGTGAAACTGCAAAAATTGCTCTTTTTTTAATTTTCTAGTCGAGCTTCCTTTCCTTGATATGTTTCTTGAGGGTAACACATTGTTTCTTGCAATATTTGCACCAAACATTTTGGATAAGCATAGTTTGGATTTTTTTTTGCAGAAAAAAAAAACCGGTTTGCTTCTCAAATTCAAATTCAAATTCTTTATTAAACTTACACCTGTTTACAAACATACAAGTATTAGCATGCAGTTCTAACCGAGAGAAAACTTAGATTTAACAGCGGGTCCCAAACTAGGCACAGCCTGTATCTTGGTGACCCAGACACTATACAATGTTACTAATTGAATCAGTTCTGCTAGCGCAATACTGGTATTGATGATTTCATATTAATTACCTATTAAATAATTTATAATTTACAATTTAATTTTGATTTTATAATTAATAATTATCTATACTTAAACAAAAATGTGAGTAAATAGAAGCTATAATAGACATACAAAAAACAGTTGAGGTGAGTAAATGTGGGGTGTAATGTGTGTGTAGTTGTGTATGTTTTCAAAGAGTGTGGTGGGTATTAACTTGAGCAGCAGAGTAAACTTTCTGTTTCGTCATAAGTCCGGTCCAGCAACCATTCTTTAAGTTTGGTTTTGGCCTCAGAGTAGATTTTAGGCACAGTAAAAGTTTTGCTTACAGCATTGAACACCCGAATGGGTAGAACCGACGAAAATCGGGTCGCGAAGAGGGTTTTTGTTTTTGGAAGTGGGATACGTTCGGGTATCTTTTATATTATTTTCGTACTAAGGTTCTGGTTTATAAACCTTTGCTGCTATTGATTGTACTTATCAATTACAGCTTTCTGACCCGTTAGCTTTAACTAGGTAACTTTGCAAATATTGTGTAAAAGCTTGTGAAACAAAAATATCTACTGCTATTTCTAAAATAAAAACATGTTCTCGTTGACTCTCAAACACGAAAATAATCAATCAACTCAGCCTATTACAATCCACTGCTGGACATAGGCCTCTCCCAGGCTGCGCCACAACACCCTGTCGTCCGCCTTCCGCACCGAATCTGTCCCAGCCACCTTCTTTAGGTCGTCCGTCCATCTATCTGAGGGGCGTCCCACACTACGCTTACCGATCTGCGGTCTCCACTCCAGGACTCGTCAGCTCCACCGGTCATCGGTCCTTCGACAAACATGGCCAGCCCACTGCCACTTCAGTTTGCTGACCATAGAAATGTAAAAAACAGGAGAAGTGGCAAGGGGGCGTGTCTGTGTCCACGCGTCATGAGCAACATGCGCTTGTACTAGGCCAATGGCCGTCTCCGCGAACTAGTGCGCTTTTGACTGTGATCGTGATAAAATATAAAAATGCCGAGTTGTTCAGTGGTTTCCTGTAAAAAACGAAGTCAAAATAAAAACCTCGTATCTCGTGGAATCACTTACCATATATAAGTAAAAGTATTTTACTGTATTTGTCTTTAAAATCATGAAAAACAACAAAGCGTAAAATATTTCTTGCTTTTACTACGTTATTTTTGTTTTCAAATATCGCAGCGGCTATACTATTTTTGCAGCAAATACATTGCTTCTTAACCACTAGCCACTCAGTATGTCGTAAGTGAAAAGCAAGCAATGTAAAAATTACAAAACGATACTTTATTTTCGCCGAGCGTCGCATAGTACAGCCGCTGTGTCTTGCGGCGAGATAGTGATGTGGTTATGAATGTCCACTAACGTAGGCTATCTACAACAACGTTGAATGCTCAACGAATATATTGCTATTATAGTTAATTTTTCAATTTGTCAACCGTTTTAACCCGGTTTATAGAAGACCTGAAAATATGACGTTTAAATGGTTGGAAGGCCCTTGAGAAAATGCAAAATAATGTTAATTTTTTTTTATTAACTGCAATTACTTTTTTACACATTTTATTGATTTATAATATAATAATATGTTCTGAACATATCGTTTTTTATTTATTTTATTTTCATGACCCTTTATTTTTCTTAGTACAATAATGAATTAAAGAATCGATAACTTTCCGATTTAGTCAATCACTAGCGTATATGTAAAATAAATGGCTTTTGCACAGCACAACGATAGCGATAGATGTTTTTGTGTGAGTGAGTTGTACGGTGCATCGTAAAATGCACGCTGTGTGTGATGATTTAAGGTTTATAATTGATTGTGTAGTACGTTCTGATTTATGAATTGCAAGAGTGTGCGCGACTTTGTATCTATTGCTTTTACTAAACTACATCTGTAGTAGTGGCGCGGCGGTGGGGCAAACCTAGCGACATCGGGTTCTGATACATTTTCAACTACGGCGCATATCTCCTTCTTTCATATATCTATGTTGCTGACTCTGCAAGCTATGTCGGTAACTACGACACGACTCGGGTACGAAAATTATATTCTCCACTAACTTACCTAATTTTGCTTAAAACTTCCTACCAATTACGAAACTCCCAAAGAAAATCCAACTAAACTGCATTACTCACTCTAGCATAACGCTATCCTCTCTAAACGCGACAGAAATGTGATCGAGTTTCATTTTCCGAATGCCTAATGAACTTCGCTCATTTACCCGCCTGTGCTCCATCTCTCTCACACATGTTCACAAACACACACGTTAGAAAGAGACGGCTATAAGTTCGTCTGCACACTTCACGAATGAGTGATTTCATCTCGCAGGAACCATTCTCTTTATTGCATTAGGTTTTAATTAATTTTGTATAGAACATGTGAGCAAGTTCCTGAATGGCGTATTAAATAGAAAACTAATAATATGCTCGGTTATTTTAGTGCTTTCATTTGGTTAATTGTTATTTTAAATGGGTTTGTAATTAATTTTCGTGACGTCTTCGTTGTTTGTTGGCTTCTCGGTTAAAATCGTGAGTACTTCTGACATGCCGACAAAATCTTCGTCTATTCGTCCGCAAACAGTTAAATGGTCGTGAATTCAAATTCGGAACATCTCTGTCGGTTCAAATCTGTATACACAGGGTGTCCCTGGAAGTATGGATCAAATCGAATAGGGGCGTGGGCAAGGTCATTTCCAAACGTTTTAGCAAAAAAAAAAAAACTAAAAAAAAGAAGAGAAATCGAATCGTTTAAAAAAAACTATCGGGGCTATCAATTTATTTTTTTAGATAGCCCTAATAGTATTATTTTATGATTATTTTCTTTGAGCACTATGCGAAGTGTTTGATAATGAAAGTAAAAATCGGTCATAACTTTTGAACCGTAAAAAAAATCACTGACATTCTCAGGGTTAAAAAGTTTGAAAATGACCTTGCCCACGCCCCTATTCGATTTGATCTATACTTCCAGGGACAGCCTGTATAACCTTTTTACTGACTCATCATTATTTTGATGTTTTACGCCTACGCCTTTATAAGAAATTGCACGGTAGGTCGATTTAAGTCCGGGAGTGTATGGCTATAGCGTGTCTACTACTTGCATCTCATGAAAATAGTGTTCACAACAAAATTCAATTAATTTACACCGGCTCAATTAGTTTAATGACTAGAAAACAAAAACGCGAAGTAAACAAGCTATTTTCGCGCGCAAAAATAGTCGGCCATTTCCACGGGTGATGACGTAAACAAAGCCGCCATATTGGAAAATGGTGGCTAATGAAAAGCGCGCCAAAAATATCCCAGTGTTTTGTGTTTGCTAATTAATTAATTGAGTATTTTTTTCACCTGCTTTTTAATTACGCAATTAAGGTCTAATTAATATTACATTTTGATAAAGATTTTGGGATTATATTAGGGGATATTTATTGTTTAATGTCTTATTTTAATTGATGTATAGCTTAATACTGCGTTGCTTGAATAAATTAATATATTTTTAATACATGGTAATCCCTTGAAAGCGAAGGAAAATATCGTAAGGAAAACATTAGCAGTCTTCTGGTGAAAGCTGGACTTCCATCTCTGTATTATGAGGGGACCTCTGCCCTGCTCTGTCAGTTACAGGCCTCGTCTTTCATTACTTTTGTATTGTAGTGGTACTATCTACAACGCCACATGCAAACAACGCATCATACTGACGTCACGCAAATCCTGCATCTCGCAAGCAGAGTTTACCGCGCAACTAGCATAGATACAATGGCCCGACATGAATCATTGGGCAGTTGCCCGCCAGACACAACACCCAGACACAATACCCAATAAATACCCCTGGTCGGAAGATCCTCCCTTTTCTATAGAGTATGAGTGAACTTTACACCCTGTTTCTCATACCTCTATAGTATAAAACTATCAGTGCTATTGAGGAAAACCAGGTCTTCCCAGAGCAGAGCAGCGGTGGTCCAGTGGTGAGGGCCCCGAGTTACGAGTTGTATGTAGGTCGTGGGTTCGAACCCAGCCAGGCAGTCGCTTTACTTTGTGTTAATAATTTCATCACCACTGCTCTCAAAAACGGTGAAGGAAAACATCGTGAGGAAACCGGCGGCATGTGAAAAACTGGGACCAAAAATTCGAGGCGTGCGTGGTGGATTACGGCCCACTCCCTCTCACAGAGAGGAAGCCTGTGCCCCAGCAGTGGGAACATTATAGGCTGATTATGCTACTTCTTCCCAGCATGTATTAAACACTGGAAAGGCTATAAAGAGTAGATGAAGACCAAGGAGGGGCCCGTGGCTAAATAATAACAGCCCCACAGGTCGATTGATCAGGTTAAGCTAAGCTTGCCGCGATTGGTCTGTGGATGGGTGACCATCTTTACATACCGAAACCCCTCCGTGCCTCGGAAAGCATTTTTCGGTACGCGGTCGCCACTCCAGAACCTTTCGGCCCCATCGGCCATCTGTTCTGCCCTGCCCACTGCCACTTAAGTTTGGCAATTCTTCGGGCTATGTCGGTTATCACGGTTAGCAGAATTAACTAGCGATAACCACTAGCGATTAGTAAGAAGAGTGGGGCGCGTCTTCGTGGATGGCGCTATCCGTACCACAGATGTAGATACACCTAGATAACGCAAGAGCACCTACTTCTCGTGCCAAAAATCGCACCAGTTTACGATCGAAAATCATAAGCCGCCACTTTCGCGCTCAGTCCTGCGTATGCTGGCTGGGTGAGCGTGAGCGAGAGAGCGCGAGCTTGTGACGTCATAGTAGGTAGTCAAAAGTGGCACGCTTAGTTTTCATACAGTTCGTGATACTTGCGTTATGTAGGTACTTATATCTATATCTGTGATCCGTACTCATTGACAATCTCGTTCCCAAACCACCCCAAGGATCATATTATAACCTACAATTGTATTTGACAGTATCAATTGCTCAATGAAGCTACTCCTCCCGCCCTCTTCGAGTATACATGGTGTTTCAATAGCTCATTGAGTTATTATTTGTGAAAATAAGCTATGAAAATAATCCTAGTTAGCCCAGGGTTTGCGAAACAAAGTGATTTTATTTTTTATCATTTAAAGTGAAACTAATTTTATCATATTAATAGAGAAAAAAAAAAAGAAGTGTACAGACGCCAGCACATCAAGCGACTACAATCTGTCAAATATCTTTAATAGATTTTCAACTTTATCACTAAAGTATAAGGTTCGAAGTTGATTGGGAAGACAGTTTCGGGTAGCTTGATGTGCTGGCGTCTGTACAATACAGTACGAAAAAAAAATAGGTATGAGTCTGTGTAAAAAATAGGTATGAGTCTGTGTAAAAAATAGGTATGAGTCTGTGTAAAAAATAGGTATGAGTCTGTGTAAAAAATAGGTATGAGTCTGTGTAAAAAATAGGTATGAGTCTGTGTAAAAAATAAGCATGAGGTTCCATTATTATAAAAGTTATATTTAAATTTCGTGTGTGTGTTTCAATGCCGTGAAACTCTGTTATTGGCTTAAGTAATAATTGTCATCATTTCGCTATCACTGAGCCGTGTCTGCAGACTGTAAGATGCTGTAACTTTGACGCAACTGCATTGAGTGGTTCATTGATAGTGGGGTGAACATTCATAACTCACGTAATTTAATTATAAGCTGTTGAGTTTCCAAATAAATAAATAAATTAAAAAAGTGAACATCCTACTGTTTTGAAGATGGTTCACACACACACACACACACACACACACACACACACACACACACACGTGGACACATTTTTCAAATATTAAGTTCAGTAAGCCCCATAAAATAAATTACACAATTTTCAAACAGCCTCTATGCCACCGCATATTCTGCGCCGACACTCGAGACACGTCGAGTCGATCACATAGTTACATACATCAGAAACCACTCGATGTTTACAATTGTACCGATTACGATAATGGATCGGGATTAAACCGATTACCGATTACATCGAGAGCAGTATCGAATTAACAGGATTATAGTGAGAGAGTGTTTGCTTGAGAAAGTGTACTCTAAATATTAATTGTTGTTTGTTTTTGTAATTTTAGACTGGACCCGTTTTGTTCGCTTGTATTATTACTTCCGTCGGGTGTTTCTTTTTGAATAACCCTCGACTTTGTGGGGGGTAGTCACAGATATAGACATACCTACCTAGATAACGCAAGTATCACGAACTGTATGAAAACTAAGCGTGCCACTTTTTGAGTACCTACTATGACGTCACAAGCTCGCGCTCTCTCGCTCACGCTCACCCAGTCAGCAGTACGCAGGACTGAGCGCGAAAGTGGCGGCTTATGATTTTCGATCGTAAACTGGTGCGATTTTTGGCACGCGAAGTAGGTGCTCTTGCGTTATCTAGGTGTATCTATATCTGTGGGGGTAGTAAACTGGGGGTTATTTGAAAGAGTTTTCAATTTTTACTTGGGAGTGTGGACCAGTAATACCGACATTTGACCTCAAGTCTGTCACAGATGTATCTAGTGATTACACCAATAGAAGTGGTTAACAAGCATTCTTAACTATTCAAGCGGCGCGCGTCGCCCATCGGCGACGAAACAATTGAAAATCAATTGTGTCTCATTAGCGCAGCTTGACAGATTAATCCTAAGACCCTATACTATCGGCGGAGAATCTTGACACCGCGATGTACAAATCGATCGAAATGGTACAGTCGACGGCAAAAGTAGATGATGAAAATCAGAAATTCAATACTAATGAACGGAGTTCGCGTTAGAACCGTGTGGCGTCGAAGTGATTCAAAAGTATGTGATTGTAAATTATACCAAACATTTACTACTAGTACAGCTGCCATATATGACGCGGACTCCGATCATTAGTTTTGAATTTCTGATTTTCATCATCTACTTTTGCTGTTGATTGTACAACGCCATCTAAGGTGTATTCAAATTTATGTTTCCAATGGTGTTATTTCAAGTTTTGTTGTTATTTCAAGTCGGTTTATCCATACTAATATTATGAATTCGAAAGTAACTCTGTCTGTCTGTCAGTATGTTACCTTTTCACGCCTAAACCACTAAACCGATTTAGATGAAATTTGGTATAGAGATAGTTTGAGTCCCGAGGAAGGACATAGGATAGTTTTTATCCCGATATTCCCACGGGATCGACACTTATGCGGGTGAAACCGCGGGGCGCAGCTAGTTTGAAATAAATGCTTTGAATTTGCGTCTGGGCGTTCCATGTTAGGCCTCATTTACGGAGACGCGGGGCGTCGCGCGTCGCGTTGAGCGGCGCGGCCCGCACTGAATTCAAATATATGGCGTTGTATGAGTGCGTTTACGGAGAAGCGATTTTAGACGCGTTTGTTTGAATTAGGGCGTTTTTTGCGGCCGAGCCCGCGGATGGCACCGACGCGTCCCACGCGGCGGCGCACGCAGCGGCGCACGCAGCGGCAATTCTCGATGAAGCTATGTCCGAGGCGGAATCTTCTGTCAGTCTTATTTAGAAACGAGCGGCATGTTCCCAACGGCAGAGGTAACTGCAGCCGTCGACGCGCGTCGGCGGCAACCGTCGACGCGTCGACGGCAACAGTTGACGCGTCAACGGCAGCCGTCGACATTTCAACTTCGAAGATATAGGTCGACGGCTGCCGTCAACGCGTCGACGGCAACAGTCGACGCGTCAACGGCAGCCGTCGACATTTCAACTTCGAAGACATAGGTCGACGGTTGCCGTCGACGCGCGTCGACGGCTGCAGTTACCTCTGCCGTTGGGAACATGCCGCTCGTGTGTAAGAGCTCTAACTGCAGCCGTCGACGCGCGTCGGCGGCAACCGTCGACGCGTCGACGGCAACAGTCGACGCGTCAACGGCAGCCGTCGACATTTCAACTTCGAAGATATAGGTCGTCGACGCCGTCGACGCGCGTCGACGACTGCCGTCGACGCGTCGACTGTTGCCGTCGACGCGTTGACGGCAGCCGTCGACCTATATCTTCGAAGTTGAAATGTCGACGGCTGCCGTTGACGCGTCGACTGTTGCCGTCGACGCGTTGACGGCAGCCGTCGACCTATATCTTCGAAGTCGAAATGTCGACGGCTGCCGTTGACACGTCGACTGTTGCCGTCGACGCGTCGACGGTTGCCGCCGACGCGCGTCGACGGCTGCAGTTAGAGCTCTTACACACGAGCGGCATGTTCCCAACGGCAGAGGTAACTGCAGCCGTCGACGCGTCGACGGCAACCGTCGACCTATATCTTCGAAGTTGAAATGTCGACGGCTGCCGTCGACCTATATCTTCGAAGTCGAAATGTCGACGGCTGCCGTTGACACGTCGACGGTTGCCGTCGACGCGTCCACGGTTGCCGCCGGCGCGCGTCGACGGCTGCAGTTACCTCTGCCGTTGGGAACATGCCGCTCGTGTGTAAGAGCTCTTATACAACTGAATGACCAGCCATCCACAACTGGGGTCGCTCCTGTATTGCAGAAATAACTATAGTTCCAATTTTTCGTCATTCGCGACACGTGCGCTCCCATCTCTCGCCAACATAAAACTAGTCGATTTGATCGAGGCGAGCGTGCGCCGCCGCGATGCCCGCCGCGTGCTTCGCTACACGCTAGAGGACTCGCCGCGGGCGCCGCGGCGGGCACCGCCACGCTTCCCGTCTCGCTTCTCTATGAACATGGTCGTATATTGCTATAAGTTTGTGTTTACGCGTGCGATGATGCGTGCCGCTTCACGCGCCGCCCCACCGTAAACAGAAAAAACGTCCGACGCGCCGCGAGACGCCACGCCACACGCGCCGCGCGACGCCCCGCGTCTCCGTAAATGAGACCTTAGGTTTGCCGATTCACGGTCTCCCCTCAAAGACTCGCTTACTCCAAGGGTCACCTGTTCTTTGACAGACGTAGCCGAGCAGCTCTTCAATAGGTTACTTTGTAAGCTATTTCTTCCTCTTCCCGGAAGTTAGTTTGTTAGTCTAGTGGTCGCAAGCGCTACTGCTGAGTATAAGGTACTGGGTTCCAATCCCAGGTCAGGCAAAGTGCTATTGGATTTTACCATCTGGAATTTCCCGGTAACAGCCTGTAGGCTGGATTGGTGCCCGGTCGATGGCAATAGGCTCGCCCCCTATTACATGGGACTTCAACATAACTGGTGAAATGTGGGCGTTAAGGTGCCACTATTCGATATTTTTTCCATACAAATTTCGGGAGAGTATTACTCCACTGTTTGACATTGTACATCCAAAGTTAAACATTGTATCGTTTTGTCTAATTATTAATTGTGTCTGTACGGAAGCAGAATTGTAAAATAACAAGCCATTAAAAAGTTATGAGCCAACAAAGATTCGTTTTTCTTGCTATTTTTAACGTAACTTTGGGTGTAAATAAGTAATAAAAGAACTGAAAAATATTAAAAATTAAATCCGTACCGACAAAGCTCAGTTATCGAAGAGTTCAAAAAACTTTATTTCTGATTGATTTATGTAGTGGATTTTTCATAGAACTCGATTTTCCAAAGCACTTTTCAAATATTTTTATGCGCCTATCAGTTCGGAACGGTGTTTCTGTGCGTGAGAACTAGATGTTGTGCGTGTAGATTAGCGTCTAACTGCTCATCACTGATACTAGCTCCGTCAGACACGAAGCCAAGTTAGACAGCGTGATTTTGGCCATGACCACCAGTGAGTTCGAGCTCGCGTTTAGTTTACTCTTAAGAGGACTACATGACCTAAAGCGCGGTCACTGTCGGACTGCATAGAAAAGAAAGACAAGCGCGATGACACAACGCTGGTAATTTATTGCAAAATATGGAGCAATTATCTATTTACGAAAAATCTATTGTTTGGACTAAAAAATTAAAATTAAAAATTGTTGTTGAGTTTTAGTATATTGCTTGTAGACTAATGTGACAAAAAATCATAATGATTGTATGTATATTAGTATGGTTTTTATTGTAAAAAAAGAAAGTTTTTAGAGGTATCTTCATGATTTTTTTCTATCGTACCAAATAAGTTGTATTATGTTTTCAACACACTAAGCATATATATCATATAGGTATGTTATAGTATTGAAGAGTTCATGAGTTGACAAATGACAATAATGTATATAATGTATTTACGTTTTTTTATTGTGATAGTCATTTACATTCTATTCAGCATTAATTTTATTATTTTAAACTTTTGACATTATTATTTATTATTAAACGATTATTAATTTTATTATTGTAAATAAATGAGTTATTGTTATTATTATTATTATTATTTCTTTATTTTTATAATCAAAATTTTCTACACAATGTATTTTGTTAAGAAATAAATGACTTACTTATGACTTATATTTTTTTGATTTTGTTTACTGCAGTCGATCATATGCTTGTATTGTTATAAAACTTGCGTTTAGGTTCTGTAAGCCCTTTAATAGGTACACCTCTGCTCACCCCTTCGAAGAAACTGATGTTATGTTATTTAAACACTACAGCAAAATCGTTATCAACATACAACTAAAGCCCCTACATCAAAACGAAGGTCATTTTCCCAGAAAGGCACACCCGATACAGTCAATTTACGAGTTTATAGTCGGCTATCGACGGCTATCCGAGGCTAATCGGCCATTATACGTGTTTGTCTAGGCCGAACAAACTTTACAACTAATTTAGGTTCTCTATTCGAGTGTTGATGCCTTTTCCTGGAGTTTTGTTATGTTTCATGGTTTTATTTATAGTTGTGGTAACTGGTGTAAGGCTCTCGACGACGTTAGTACTATTAGTTTTTCTGTGGCTCTGGTTAGACTTTTGTAGGCTATTTGTAGCCTGAGCTGAACTTTTGAAACTTTATCCTTACATTGTAAATACCGAAAATTTCACGTTAACATCAAAATCTAAACATTGTAACCGCCAAACATAGAAATAGTCAATCAATTAGATGACTTGCGAGTAGCTAGGAGTAAACTGTGGGGACGAGCGGTCACAATGTTGCCATGTGTCGCTAACTAGCCCAGGAACGCACTGGGCTTAGGACACGCCGCAGTTTATACAGAATGAAATTGAATAGACGCGATAATTTAAAAATCTAATTCAACGTGTTATAAAATAGATGGACTGACGACCTAAAGAAGGTGGCTGGGACCACAGATATAGATATACCTAGATAACGCAAGTATCACGAACTGTATGAAAACTAAGCGTGCCACTTTTTGACTACCGTGAAACAAGCCAACTTTGCCAATCAAGGTATCATTGCCCTAAAAGCAATTTATAAGCAAATCCGCTAACATAAGAAAAAGTTTTAGTTTTATGGCAACATTTATTATTTGGGTGGAAAGTTGATTATATTTGTGACAACACTATCTATCGCATTCGTTCCAAAGTTCGTTTAGTAACCCGTCACAACTGGTCGAGTGCGGTGTATATTTTCGCGGGCAAATTTCTTACGGAAAGTGTTTGTGGATTGTACCTCATGGCGAATACACAGGTAAGTGTATTTTACTGTATGTTATAGAATATCAATTGTTGAGTATTTTAAATATAGTTTCATTATTCAGGACTTTATAATTCAAAACTTCTGCCGATGGGCAAAGTTACCCTAAAGTATTCAGACACATCCATGCCAACATTGCCCGATATAAAAAAGCACTCAGGGTTGTCACTTTCAGTTATTTTGTAACAGGTTGAATTAACGCAAAACCTCAGAAACAAAACATCAAACACCTCACTTACATATGTCTTAATTAATACGTTGTATATTTAGGGCTTTTAAAATAAAGTACTTAATTACTTATGTTATAAAATACATTAGTACCTACGTGTAGTTAATCTACTCGTATATTTATTTAACGAGGTGAAGTTTGTGATTGTATGTTTGTTTGTAAGATAGGTAGCTATACTATTACATTAAAAAAAAGAAACAACGAAAGAATTCTAAAGGAGAAAAGAGAGCACAAGAGCACATTTCTGTGAAACGTAAAAAGAAACAATTTATTTGTGATTCGGATTCAACTTCTGCAGATTCTACTATTGAATTAGATGACACAGATAATTCAGACTATGAAACATTGCATAGCTATTACATCTCTGAATGTCTAAAAGATCAGGAAGAAAAAGAAAATTTGGAACCTACAGAGACTCCAATTAATTTAAAGGAATGTAAATATTTTGTTGAGGACCAAGAATTAAAGGAATGTGATTGGGTTATAGTTCGATTTGCTACAAAAAAGAGTTTGAAACGTTTTGTTGGCAAAATATTATCAATAACGGATAAAAAACCCACAATTAAATTTGTACGTAAGGTAAAACAATTTAAGTCTGATAAAGGAACTACGTTTACGTACCCAACTGTAGATGACATTTGCACCATACAATATTTAGAAGATATTATTTCGGTTTTGCCTGAGCCAGTGATATCTAGACGTGGTCAAATAATATTTAATGTCGATTTTAGTGATCTGAACTTACAATAAAAGTCATATTTTGGATAAACAACAAATAATTTAAGACTCCTTAAATCCAAAGAATAATTAGATTAGTAATGAAAGATATGCTTATTTTTTAACAAATATTATTGTTAAGTTTTGATAGAGCTTTAAATTGACAGACTTTTTGTCGGCTGATAGTTGAGACCGATTGGGCTGTTAGTGCAATATCAGGTGAAAATTATTCCCACATTGCTAGTGCCATATCCTACGATTAGGAAATGACACTAGCAATATCTGAATAATCTTCATACTGATTAAGATTAAACTATCGGCCAATAGAAAACCCTGTAGATGTGATTTATCTACTAATTGTGATTTTGTTCCTCATAGGCTCTAGCTTATGTAATTTAAAAAAAAGGTTGTTATTACTGTCTTACATTTGATTAAAGTTTCCTTATATGTATAAGTACTTGTTGATCAGTTTTGCTGGTGATTGAAGTCATTGCTTTGAACGTTTATTGATCTCATTTCTTTGATTCAAGCTGACGGTATTGAAGTGTTTAGAACAGAACAACGGTATTGATTATGTCTATGACTATATATTTTTATGATTCCTAGCGGCGATTTTGACTGTTTTTTATTTACCATGTGATGTGATTTATATATTAATTGTTATTTTGTTCCTCATGGGCTCTAGCGTATGGAAATTTGTAAAAAAAAAATATTTTTGTAAGTCTTATATTAGATTAAAATTTTCTTATAATTAAGTACCTGCTTGTTGATTAGTTTTGCTGTTGATTCAAGTTTGCTCATAAAGGGTTATTGGAAAACCACCAACAACCTCTTAAGAGGTCATTGTACTCATCATTATGAATAACTTTTACTATGGGACCAAACCTGAAATCGCAAAAAAAAAATCAGCTGACGTCAAAAAATCAGCTATACGAACATAAATGTAGGGAACAGCTACTTTTTTTCGCGATTTCAGATTTGGGCCCATAGTAAAAGTTGTTCATAATGATGAGTACAATGACCTCTTAAGAGGTTGTTAGTGTTTTTCCAATAACCCTGTATATTGATCTCACTTTTTGATATTGTGTTGTTGAAATGTTCAGAACAGAACAACGGTATTATGTGGACGAAATTAGAATAAACATTTAATTTTGAACGCAATGTTTTATTTAAATACCATTTTAACGTCTATTCATATGTATCTCCAACACCCACAAAAGAATAGTGAAAATAATATTTATTTAATAATTTTACTGGAATGTGACAACCCTACAAATCTTAAACCGTTTGTTGGGCCTTGTATGGAAAACAGCACTAACCGCTAGGTAACATTGCCCACTGTTTTTATCACGAAAGTATTTAAACTACAAACAGTGTTTTAGAACCTAGGTTAAGATTGCCTTAAATTGTAGTTGTGGTGCTTTGTACGTGTTTATAAGATCTAGATTTGAGTCAAAAATCGAAGTGGGCAATGTTGGCTAAAAGTCCGGATTATTTTGCCCATCATCAAAATCGAACAAATCTTGGTTTAATTTTTAATTTATTAAACATTTTACATAGCAAATGCGTGTATATGGTCACATAGTTGCAGTAAATGAAAAAATATACCTATGTTCCTATAGAAAAATCTTGTGATATATTCGATTTTCATAAAAAATCGGGCAAAGTTGGCTTGTTTCACGGTACCTACTATGACGTCACAAGCTCGCGCTCTCTCGCTCACGCTCACCCAGCCAGCAGTACGCAGGACTGAGCGCGAAAGTGGCGGCTTATGATTTTCGATCGTAAACTGGTGCGATTTTTGGCACGCGAAGTAGGTGCTCTTGCGTTATCTAGGTATATCTATATCTGTGGTAAAAACAGTCGCCAAAATGTATGTACGCGCATAATTTCCGAATTACTGCACCAAATTGGACAGTTCTTTTTTTGTTGTGTTCGGTATTGCCAGGACAAGGTTTGTATGAAAGAAAATTTAGGAAATTCGAAAAATATTGCACCCGTGCGAAGCTGGGGCGGGCCGCTAGTATAGCACTGCTGGGACACAAGCCTCCTCTTTTCGAAAGGGGGTGAGCTATAATCAAACTCAAACTCAACTCAAACCATTTATTTCAATTAAACCAATTACAGGCACTTTTGAATTGTCAAGGGGTCGGTCAGTCAGAAAGATGAAGCTAGTTGCCCATTCCAAAGCGTAGGTACCTATGGAGAAGAACGGGCAAGAAACTCCATGGACACTCTTTTAAATCAAAATAATGTGGTTACAAAGTCTTGGTTACATCATTCTTGTTAAAAATTATACATGTGAGAACGATGCAGAACGTTAAAAGCGTCCATAATAAAAAGATGAGAAACAACAATTCAAATAATAAATTAAAATAAGCCATGGCAGCAAAGAGATGACCAGTCCCTACTGACGGCGCCCATTCACGAAAATGACGCATGCATCAGCACCATTCAGCTCAACCATTTTGAAGGGAGCTAAATGATCCAACACATGCGCCACCATCAGCGAGACATCCACCACGCGAGGCCAGTGCGGGTTGGTAGATGTCACATGTCTTCGAATTTTTGGTTCTAGGACATGCCGGTTTCCTCACGATGTTTTCTTTCACCGTTTTGAGAGCAGTGGTGATGAGATTATTTTTGGTGTTTTTGAACTTGAACAGAATCAATAGACTATAAGTACATATCCTAGCAACGCCCTTAACATTCAGGGTTCCTTGCGAAATAAAACAAATCCCTCCGTAAAAAATTATAATGTACGTAATTGTATCTCAGGCCGCACCTGTCGCTTAGGTGGACGAGACAGTCTTGATACTTGCGTCTGAGAGGGGTATTTATTGGGTAGTCGGTATGTGTTTATACTTTTGTATGTTTTAATTGTCATTTATTGGGTAATAATTAAAGACTGCTTTATTGCGTCTGCATAAGGCTACTTACACGATTTTTAATTTATAGTGGCGAAGCTTGCCTGACGAACGGCATTTGTTTCGTCCAAGTAGAGAAAAATGGTTTCTTTTGCCAAATAATAACAAAAAAAAAATCGAGTGTGCTTATGACCACACGACTGAAGTGAAACTTCGCTATGAGAGGAAGAGAGAAAGAAAATGTGCGCGCGCACTGCTTCCTCTTGCTTATATCCCCCACTCAACTCCCGTTCGCCTCGCCCGATCACACTTTTCGTAACGCTTACGTCACGCGTTCGCCAGCTTACTCCCCAAGTCAAGCATACGTAAAGAAGTTTAATTCCAAAAACACCAAGAATCTTGTTGTGCAGCGCATCCGTTGGAATTTAATTGACATTTAGAACGATTGGAATTCGGACAAGAAGCTACGCTATGTGATACGAAGCTGAAACTCATAAGACTAGGTCTAAGGCTGGAAGTAATGTTACTCCGACCCGACGTCGCGTCGTCGGTCGCTGATGTCAGTCAGTCGTGTACCGATTCGTATGGACTTGCGCTCGCTGACGCGTGACGGACACACGAATACTATTTCCAGCCTGCGTGTATACACACGAGGGACACGCGCTGGCGGCTGCCGCCAACAACATGCCGCACGTGTATAGAGAGTGCTCTATGATACAGTGGTACTCAAGTATTTGAGTACAGTGCTCTATACATGCACACACGGCACTGACGGCACGGCACGGCGATAGCTGTCAACGCGTCGATGGTTACAGTTGCCTCTGTCGTCGACGCGTGTCGCTAGTGTACACGTTCTCGTAAAAAATCCATACTAATCACACTAATATTATAAAGGCGAAAGTTTGTGAGTGTGTGTGTGTGTTTATATGTTTGTTACTTCTTCACGCCCAAACGGCTGGACCAATTTTGATAAAATTTTGTATGGACGTAGCTGACACCCTGGATTAACATATAGGCTACTTTTTATCCCGATATTCCCACGGGATCGACATTTACGCGGGTGAAATCGCGGGGCGCAGCTAGTCCAAACTTCCAAACTAATATTATAAATGCGAAAGTAACTCTGTCTGTCTGTCTGTCTTTTCTTCACGCCTAAACTACTGAACCGATTTCGATGAAATTTGGTATAGAGATAGTTTTGAGTCCCGGGAAAGGACATAGGATAGTTTTTATCCCGATATTCCCACGGGATCGAAAGTTACGCGGGTGAAACCGCGGGGCGCAGCTAGTATTATTTAATGCGAAAATGTGTCTGTCTGTCCGTAACCACTTCACGCTAAACTGCTGAACCGATTTAGATGAAATTTGGTATAGAGATAGAGTCCAGGGAAAGGACATAGGATAGTACTATCCCGATATTCCCACGAGAAACTTATGCGGGTGAAACCGCGGGGCGCTGCTAGTTTTCATATAAAACAAAATATTTCTACTTGGATAAATTATTTATTTAGATCAAACAGCCAATCGAGAAACGCTTCAGTGTTAGTTTCATTTGTAAAATTAACCCCGAGAGTAGAACGGACTCACACGGTTCGTTAATCAGGTAAAGAGCTCTTGCTGACCCGACTTCACCCGACCCGTCAATTTTGCACGCTTCAACACACTTTCTGAAAGAATTTATAACAATAATATACGTTTCTCATTTTAGATAGTTACGCGTATTAGGAAAGAAAGGTTCAAATATTATTTGTACCTAAATTATTTCGACTATGTCAATAACGGACTATGTTCCGTTCATTTTATAGGTCTACATGAGGGCCTCGTGGCTCAATAATAACGCAAGACACACACAGACGGACGGGTCGGTCTTAAGGTTTTGCCGAGGTCGGTCCGTGGATGGGTGACCGTCCATAACATATCGAGCCCCTCCGTGTCTCGGAAAGCACGTTAAGCAGTTGAAACCGGCTGTCATTCGTATATCTGTGACGGTAGCTTCGGGTAGTCAGAAGCCCGAAAGTCTGACCACCAGTCTTGCCAAGGAGTATCGTGTTTCCCAGTAACTGGGTTGAGAAGGTCGGCAACGGTTTAACGTGCGTTCCGAGGCACGGAGGGGTCTCAGTATGTAAAAATTGTCACCCATCCACGAACCAACCGCGGCAAGCGTAACTTAACCTGATCGATCGACCTGTGCGAGTGTCATTGTTTAGCAACGGGCCCCTAATATCTAATCTAATGCTGCTTATAACATCTTCATTTTATCTACACAGCAGGACATTCTAAAACAGAAACTACCCTACACTATAAACTAAATGACACTAAGCACCAGATTTAATAACCTCAAGTAAAGCGACATTGTTATTTAATATTTTTATGGGACATCGTAAAGTACCAAGAAGGTGGGTCGTCGTAGTGTCCGTCGAGCTCAGGTGTGTTATAAAGACGTTTTTCTTGTCTCAGGTCCCGCGGTGCCATTGCTGCGTAGGGATGGGACACTATCTCAGTTATGTTTATCGATATAACGTTTTATTTTTGTTTCTCTGATTTTAACAAACATTTTTAGACGGGTTACTAATCCACTAGCCAAAATGAGAATTTTATGTAGTAATAAAAAAGTAAAAACACAACAGTGCAATTCTACGATGTATATTGTTGGTATCTAAGTGGTTTCTTAATAAAATTGCAAATTAATAAGTAATTTCAAAGAAAACAAAGGAACTTATTACAACTGAGTACAATAAAGTCAAGCGAAGTCGTAAACAGTATACGATAAGATTAACATAACCGCAATAACGCGGGTATAATTCCAGCATTACTGCTGTATTGGTCATTACTGGCAATATTGGAAATGTAATACTTAATGAGAATCGCTAACCCAGATTACTGCTTCCCGTTTCAATTGTTATTTTGGTAGGAACTAGTAACATGGTGTTATTTATAGGAAGATTGTAATTTAATGTTGAATGTATTATACAGGTTGAAATTGAAAACATGCGACAAATCAAAATAGGAGATTGTACTCATCATTATGAACAACTTTTACTATGGGACCACACTTGACATCGCGAAAAAAAAATCTGCTGTTCCCTACATTTATGTTCGCATAACTCGTCAAAATGTAGGGAACAGCTAATTTTTTTTTTTCAAAATATAATATATCTAAGTACATAATAGTCTTAGTAGATCACAAATTCGATAAATGTTCTGCTATAAGTAATTACTCTGTTTATTTTAAGATCGGTCGATGTTCTTAAAATAAATAGAGTAATTACTTAAAAAACAGGTTAAATGCGCATTTAAGAATTGTGCAATAACACAAAATAATTCAAATATTTATTTATTTATTTGCAGGCTTACTCACGAAACACATACAGAGCATTAGCCCAAACTCTTTGTCGTTATGTAGATTTTGTCGTATTTGATGAGTTTAAACGACTATCAATACGCTTTATCACTGTATGCTATGTAAAGTTACAAGTTTGATTTTGTATATATTTTTTTAGCAACTATGTAATAAAAACAACTTATCGATATCGACGAGCCACGTTCCCATCTCTAATCATAAAATATCAGTCAAAGTATGACAAATATTGTTTTTACTATACACCGGGACAACCGAGACAGCCCAGCATCCCGGGTGCACAGATTTTAAACATATCTCGGAGAATGGCTTGCTGTACTTACATACTTCTTATTGATATCTGGAGAATTTTCTTTTAGAATAACGTGGGATGAATACAATAGCAAGGCGGATACTAGATAGAAATCCATACTTAATATTATAAATGCGAAAGTGTGTCTGTCTGCGAAGACCTGTGACATCTACCAACCCGCTTTGGGCTTGCGTGGTGGATTACGGCCTATTCCTTCTCACCAAGAGAAGGCCTGTGTCCCAGCAGTGGGAACATTATAGGCTGATTATGCTTAAGTGTCTGCTTGGGTTCGAACCCACGATCTACAACTCGTGAGTCGCGGCCGTTACCGCTGGGCCACCACTGCTCATACACCTAGTGCCATTTACCACTCTCCTTAGTTACTTATGTCAACTATAACTGGCGATGTTCTTCAAAAGAACAAAAAAAATAAGTTTAAAAACTAAAACCTGACTACTGATGAAAAGGATGAAACAAGTACCTTCCCAAGGTCGCATGCTACCATAGCTTTGTATATTAGCACAGCGGGATGCGACCACGGGAAAGTACTTGTTTCACCCTTTTCAGTAGTCGGGTTTTAGTTTTTAAACTTATTTTTTATTTAATTATTTTGGGGCTTATTTCAGTAATATTTATATTTTTGAAATGTGCTGATTAAGCCCTTTCATTTGATACCTACCCAACACGGGATGATTAAAAAAAATTCTTTTAGGTCATGACTTTATGTCCGCTAGAGGGCGCCATATTCAATTTAATGTGACGTCACATAGCCTATAACCAGCGGACGATCAAGACGCTTCCAACGATACCTCATTTGTCCTATTATGACAAGGAGTTTAGAAGTTGTGAGGGAACAGATGAACATACATACATACATGTACATACATACATACATTCCGGTCAAAATAATAACCCTCCTTTTTGCTTCGCCGTAGTCGGGTAAAAATAACTACACTTCACTGAAAAAACAAAAAGAAATTAAATGAAAAAAACAACCGACTTCAAAAAAAAAAACACTACAAAGTGAAAAATAACTTTAATTTCGGAAGTCGGTGTCGTTGGTTCCGCATTTTCGTTTTTTGACACCGACTTCCGAAATTAAAGTTATTTTTCACTTTGTAGTGTTTTTTTTTTTGAAGTCGGTTGTTTTTTTTGTAAAAAAGTTTTTATTTTTCACGTTTTAGTTGTACCTACCCCACACCAATTCAATTAACACTAGTGCATTGAAGAATTGAAGACACGACTCGAAGAATCATCATAATTCCCATAGAAATGCCGGAGATGCAGTACATTTATGCATATAAATTCGTACATAAGAATAATTACCTAATGTATTATATACTAAAACCTTCCTGAAAGTATGTAGATCACACTAATGAAAGAATTATCAAAATCGGTTCAGTAGTTTTTGAGATAATCGCGGACATACAAACATACATACACACATACATACGGGTCGAATACAGAACCTCCTTTTTTAAAGTCGGTTAATGAAAACTAACCTAAAATAGGGCAACACTTTCGGAACTAAGTGACGGACAAAACGTCAAGTGCGATTTGTCAGTTTGCAACCCAACCCACCTTTTTAGATCAAGTACTCGCCAGTCGCCATGTTGAATAAATATCGTATTTCTAAGAAAATTGCCCAATTGTTGAGGCTCTAATGGTCGAGGAATTGTATAAACAAGTTAATTTAACTTGAAAACTTCGTATCCCTTACAATTGTAACTTTAAGTTAAGGTATGCCGCACATTGGGATGGGGTGGGATGCTTTTAACATCAATCAGTCTGCCTAGCGTTTTCCCAACTATGTTGGGGTCGGCTTCCAGTCTAACAAGATGCAGCTGAATACCAGTATTCCATATGGAGCGACTGCCTATCTGACCACAACCCAGTTACCGGGTAACACTTACCCCTTGGTAAGACAGGTAGTCAGACTTTTCGGGCTTCTGACTACCCGTAACGACTGTCAAAGATCCACGAATGACAGCCGGGATCAACGGCTTAACGTGCTTTCGAGGCATGGAGGGGTCTTGATATGCAATGGATTTTTACCCATCCACGAACCGACCGTGACAAGCGTAGCTTAACCTTCGAACGACCCGTGCGGCTGTTATTATTTAGCCACAGGCGCCTCCTATAATACACAGACACCCATACATTATTAAAGCAACCCGATGTCGATCAAAATATGTATATCTAATGCCGATTTAAACCGTTGTAAACAGAGGCCTAGTGTACTTTGACAACTATTAATGAAAAAAGAAAAACGTAGGGAGACAGTATATATCCTTCTTATTCAGTTCATGAAATATCTATTAAATTTTTTGGGATGCATGAAGAAGCCTCCTCGTGTAGCGCAGTTTGTTCCGCCAGTTACTCAACTGAACCGAGCGCTCGGCGCATCCTGGACAGTCACACCCAACACCTTATTTGACTGGCCAATTCTTCCCTTGCGGTGGTAGGGCTAACGCTCGCCTGGTTTGGAGTCCGGCGTCAAGCAGCCTGCTGTGTTTCGTCGATGCGTGGGAGTTCCAGTGCCTTAGGCATATTCTGGGCACGCTCGTTCCATCATAGACTTCATCCATCGCTTTCCATCAGGCGTGATCGAGGTCAAGAGCGGGCACATTCGCAATAAAAAAAAAATTGGTCCAATATTGGAGGAGGAAATAGGCGAGAGCCAAACCTCGAATTATGACTTTTTACTTAGACTTTTTCAAAAGTAGCTCCGACCGCATTTCCTCTTAAAGGATGCTTTGAAAGAAAGAAAGAAAGAAAAATAGTTTTACTTGTAACAGAAACACGCGCATACAAAAATATCAGCATTTTAATAGCGTAACACTATCAATTACAATCTGAATCATTTTGAAGGATATTGCAAATCCATTGCTTCATATGTTCGAAAAATTTGTCTGCACAATAACGTAAATAACGCAATGAATGTTGTTGAACTGTCAAAACACGCAATTTCCCCGCCGTTCCACCCAGGCCCAGCATCCCTGTGTGCGTTGTTCTTTGCACTAATGGGCCCAAGGGCCGTCTTTGTAATTCGGGGACATTTTGTCGATAAAATAATTTGATGCCGGTTATAAACAGTTGACAATTAGGTGAAGATGTGCTTTAGAATTAGAAAGGCGTCCATTGTTACTCTACTTATTTCAAAAGAAGGATGAGACCGCAGACATCTTTACAGTGGCGTGCATTGGTTTTCAGAATAGGTAGGCACTAGGCCGGGTCTAGTCTAGGCAAACACGGTCACTAATCAGAAAAAAAAGTGAGGTCAAAAGTGTGGTTATTTGAGTTGGCATGATAAATTGCGAAGGTCGAACGTCATGATATTACGCGTGAGACGTACGTATTTTTAATTTTGTCGTATTAACTTGAACGAGTAAAGACCAATGACAATGTGCGAATGGTACGGGAGCCGAGTAGGCCGTCCGGCGACTGCCTACTGCCACGCGTGTTTGTATGAAGATTTTGTTTTTTGAAAGGTATGATAATTTAGTGAGTTTCTTATATGTAGGGCACACGCACTAAAATGTAATTGACAGGCTTATGTTGATATATCGAGGTAGGCACTGCTTATATGCCTATATGCAATGCACGCCACTGCTGGTTAGAAGAACTGTCGGGTAATTACGAAACACACTATCAGTAGCAATAGTCATGGTGGAGTTGTTCATAATGATGAATACAATGGCCTTTTAAGAGGTTGTTAGTGTTTTTCTAATAACATTAAAATAGATGGACAAATTTTAACACAGCGCTCAGTGCGTCTAACCAAAGATATCCAAGCAAAAAAAAACACTGATTAAAGTGATTTTATTTTGACCTAAAACAATAAATTGCCGGCACATTAGTGTATTTTCGTTAGCTGATTATTTTTCTTGTAAGTATCTAATGCGTTTTTCTTATGTATATTTTTTTACTGTCGTCCTTATTTTGGTGGTCTGAATGATTTTTAAAAGTTTGTCCATCTATTTTAATGGGACTTTATAATTATAATAGGAAGTAGATGTAATTGCCTCTAGATACCTGCAAGACCAAGAGGAAAAGTTAATGTGTCTATAGAGGTATGAGGAACAGGGTGTAAACTTCACTCATACTCTATAGAAATGGGAGGATCCTCCGACCAGACGGGTGTTGTGTCTGGCGGGCAACTGCCCAATGATTCCTGTCGGGTTGTTGTATCTATGCTAGTTGCGGGGTAAACTCTGCTTGCGCGATGCAGGATTTGCGTGACGTCAGTATGACGCGTTGTTCGCATGTGGCGTTGTAGATACCGCTACATGTCTATTTCCCTTCAATATGTAGTTTGGGTTTTGTCAAAAGCCAAGCCAACAGGCGGTTGCGTAACACACAATCGATTGCAATACGTTTCATTTTGACAGTTCAACCCATTCATTGCGTTATTTACGATGTTGAGCATAGATTTTTTTCAAACATATGAAGCAATGGATTAGCAATATCCTTCTAAATGATTCAGATTTTGATTGATAGTGTGCTACGCAATTAACGTGCCGAGTTCCTATCACGAACGCACGAAGTGACTAAACGTACAGCCCGATTCAAACATTATGGCGGCTCGGAGCGTGAGGCGAGTGGTTGCGCAGTAACAAATTCACGTTTCAGCGGGGGTGAGGGCTGGGGTACTGCGCAGCGAGTGGCGCGCTTCAGAACCGCCAACAAGTTTGACGCGAACTATAGGTAACGTAAATTCGAACAATTTTTCATTCGGAAATATGAGTATACAGGATTAATCTGTCAAGCTCCGCTAATGAGACACAATTGATTTTCTATTGTTTCGTCGCCGATCGGCGAACCGCGCCGCTTGACCGGTTAAATTAAATAAGCTACCAAAACTCTGCAGACATGGTGGGATATCTAAACACGAAAAAAAATTGGTTTTTATCAATTTTTTTATCACCTAAAATTATCGGTTTTACGTGATAACGGCATAAGAAAACGTTAAGTTCGATATCATACCCATACACGTCACAAGCCGAACGCTTAGGCCGATCGTGCCTCTCTATCGCTTGTTCCGCGCTCTCGCTTGCATGCTCGGCTCATGCTTGCGGCACGTGAAAATAAGTCATGCTTTTTCGTGCGTGCAGCCGGCGTTCATCGATTTTAAGACGTTATCACGTCAAAAAAGTTTGTATACAAAGTTTTTATATACCGAAACCCATCACTTAAGTATGTGAAGTTTCCAAAAATAATACTGATTTTTGAAACTGATATTTCAGGTGACTACGCTAACTGTGGACGATGACCCCACAACAAAAAAAAACCGGCCAAGTGCGAGTCAGACTTGCACACGAAGGGTTCCGTACCACCGTGCTATTTTACGGTGTCACGGAACCCTTCGTGTGCGAGTTAACATTACATACATATAGCAGCAAAAAAATCACGTTTGCTGTATTTGAGGGAGCCCCCTTAAATATTTATTTTATTCTGTTTTTAGTATTTGTTGTTATAGCGGCAACAGAAATACATCCATCTGTGAAAATTTCAACTGTCTAGCTATCACGGTTCATAAGATACAGCCTGGTTATAGACAGACAGACGGACAGTGGAGTCTTAGTAATAGGATCCCATTTTTACCCTGTGCGGAACCCTAAAAACGTAAGATTGATTTATTTTTGAAGTGAAACTTCTTTACGCGCGCTTGACTTGGGGAGTAAGCTGGCGAACGCGTTACGAAAAGTGTGATCGGGCGAGGTGAACGGGAGTTGAGTGGGGGATATATAAGCAAGAGAAAGCAGTGTGCGCGCACATTTTCTTTCTCCCTTCCTCTCATAGCCAAATACGTTTGAAGTTTTACTTCAGTCGTGTGGTCATAAGCGCACTCGGTTTTTTTGAAGTGTAAACTTCTTTAGCGGCGTTGCACACTTTTTTGTAATGGGTGAAAAATGTTAAACTCGCGTTAGTAGGACATCGCGTCAGGACACGTGACCGTCAGGAGAGATTCCCCCCCCCCCTCTTTTTACGGCGGCGACAACCGAAGTGAATGAAGTGACACACGACATTATATTAATTCAATTAATAATTGATTTATTTCAACGTTAATATTCAAGTTTTCACTTCTGCCGGCACTCCCGGAGTGCAACCCGTCTTTTTTTTTGTTTTGTCATGTAGGTTTTTTATGTACAATAAAAAATTTTGAGCTACATCAATATAAACTCATAGAGTCATTCTGTATTACAAGGAGACAATCTCCGTCAAAGATATTATGTAAAACAGAGTTATTCCGGCCTTATATGACGTCAAAGAGAACTGCTTATCATATACCTTTGTGAAAAATGGACGGACAATACGCCCGGTTTGAATGGTAAACTACAATTTACAAGGAAACTTCACGCCTCTTACTCCTGAAGGGGTAGGTAGACGAACGCTTACTGAAACGTTTATGCTCACTAGTTCCTTCGCGTAGTTCCTTTGAAGGAACTACTGAGAATTTTTGGATCAGTAGTTCCTTTGCAAAAGCTGAAGGAAGTACGGAGACTAGATAGTTCCTTTAGCAGTTCCTTTGAAGGAACTACTAAGAACTTTTTGATCAGTAGTTCCTTTGCAAAAGCTGAAGGAACTACTGAGACTAGATAGTTCCTTTGAAGGAAATAAACATATATGTATAATGCTGCCCGCTGCTGCCGCATGCAGGACCGTAGGTTCGCTCGATGTACTAAGTAAGTAAATATAACTCTTGAAACAGTATTGGCATTCGGGGAGGCAATTTTAATGCACTCCCGATGTAGACAGTCAAATACGTTGCTATTGTAATAGAAACTAGTTGTAATTAGTGCCTCTATACTCCATAGGCTTGGGTAGTTAAAGGTAAACGAAAAAACCACGTGACTTAGTTAACCGACTAAACATAATACCAGTCTATACAGTTGTCATGCTACGTTACAGTTGTACTCTTCAATTTAGCAACGTTATAATTAATTAATAAAGTTGCTAAATTGAAGAGTACAACTGTGACGTAGCATGACAACTGAACAGATTGGTATTACGTTTAGTCGGCTAACTAAGTCATGTGGTTTTTCTTTACCTTTATTTAACTACCTAAACTGAGTACTGAGTATATCTTCTTAGCGTGTCGATGGCAATCTAAATGTACTCGGCCCAGAACTCGGCTACTTGTTTGGCGCCATCACTAGCGTCCATCAGTTCCTGTAACGTGCAGCTGACAGGACACGCAGGGACTATATACTATCTACTGAGTATATGTAGATACCTTCCACACCAAGAGACAAAGTTAATGTCTCATGTGTCTATTTCTCTTCAATATGTTGTTTGGGTTTTGCCAAAAGCCAAGTCAGAAACAGGCGGTTGCGTTGCGTAACACCATCAACTGCAATGGGTTTCATTTGACAATTTAACAACATTCATTGCGTCATTTACGTTGTCGAGCAGACAAGCTTTTCAAACATATGAAGGAATGGATTAGGAATTTCTTTCGCATTGTGAAAGTGTATAAGGTTGCTGGTGTTTTTGGTAAAAATAGTAAAGCAGCTAGTACCACACCGCTAAATTCATTGCATTTTCAACCAATAAAAACTGCACAACTGTAAATTCAATCTGGAAATATTCGTCCAAAAACAAGATCTTCAAATACAGAAAATCCCGTCCGTTTTTTTGAGTCCTTTTTCATTGGCATATCCATCGCTGAACTCTTCATCAAACGTCAGCGTGCGAATGGAACGTCATCGGATGCAAGCGTCCAACATATCGGACGTGTCGGACAGATTGGACGGATGATCGAGTGACAAGAACAAATTGCTTCTGAGCTCTCAAGCTGTTTGGATGACAGGGTAAACGGAGGATGATTTTGGATGAAATAGGTACTATTTTTAACCGACTTCAAAAAAGGAGGTTCTGTATTCGACCCGTATGTATGTATGTATGTTTGTATGTCCGCGATTTTCTCAAAAACTAATGAACCAATTTTAATAATTATTTCACTAATGTGATCTACATACTTTCAGGAAGGTTTTAGTATATAATACATTCGGTAATCATTCTTATGTACGAAGATATATACATAAATACTGCATCTCCGGCATTTCTATGCGAATTTTGATAATTCTTCTAGTCGGTGTCTTCAATTCTTCAATGCTCTAGTATTAATTGAATTTGTGTGGGGTAGGTAGGTACAACTAAAAAGTGAAAAATAAAAATAAAATACAAAAAAAACACCCGACTTCAAAAAAAAAACACTACAAAGTGATAAATAACTGTATTTTCGGAAGTCGGTGTCAAAAAACGAAAATGCGGAACCAACGACACCGACTTCCGAAATTAAAGTTATTTATCACTTGTAGTGTTTTTTTTTGAAGTCGGTTGTTTTTTTTTTGTTGTAGGCTACCGTTGGACTGACCAAGTATTTAATCAGTAATGGCGCAAATTCACTTGGTAGTTCTCCTGGATTTGATTGCCTATGTAAGGAATTCGGGCAAACGACCAACTGTGAATAAACGGGATCGAGCACGCCCGTCTCCGGAAAATCTTCCGGAATCCAGCCCCACCTTCCAGTGCGATGACCAGTGCATATGCATCGGGTGCCCGAATTCAAGTATACTCTTCGAGCACCCCAATACGAGCTAACTTTAATCAGCTTTCATACATAATCATAACATAATTAGCCTATAGCACACCCCGGACACTCCATACAACACTCGCAAAATAATTACCTACTACTACCACTACTACTATATTAAAAAAAAAACTTTTTTACAAAAAAAAAACAACCGACTTCAAAAAAAAACACTACAAAGTGAAAAATAACTTTAATTTCGGAAGTCGGTGTCGTTGGTTCCGGGTTTTTCGTTTTTTGACACCGACTTCCGAAATTAAAGTTATATTTTCATTTTGTAGTGTTTTTTTTTTAAGGTCTGTTGTTTTTTTTTTTTTGTAAAATGTTTTTTATTTTTCACTTTTTAGTTGTACCTACCCCACACAAATTCAATTAACACTAGTGGATTGAAGAATTGAAGACACGACTCGAAGAATCATCAAAATTCACATAGAAATGCCAGAGATGCAGTACATTTATGCATAAAACTTCGTACATAAGAATAATTACCTAATAAAAACCTTCCTAGTATGTAGATCACACTAATGAAAGAATTATCAAACTCAGTTCAGTTTTTGAAATAATCGCGGACATACAAACATACATACATATATACGGGTCGAATACAGAACCTCCTTTTTTAAAGTCGGTTAAAAACAAATGAGTTCACTTTCGAATTGTGCGCGCTCACTTGAGTGAGGTGAGCAGTGAACTTAACAGAATAGCACACCTCTACTTACACTATTTTCAAGACAAGCGTGATGATGATGATACTCACTAAGTAAAGGTACCTTATTCCAAACCCTTGATTGCATGTGAAAAACCAGTTGATAAAAAAATATATATGTATAAAGAATATAATTATGACGCCCACATCGTTACGAATACACGAATTAATAGTTCATAAAAACATTATTTTTATTACAATCATAATAACTTTATCTTCAAATCTAACATATGTCGCGTTTCGAAAAAGGTCGTATATCGATAAAATATCATTTTGATAATCATTTATTTGGGCTATTAAATAAACATTATATTTATGAAGGGGCTTTTTAGGGTTCCGTACACAAAGGATGCCAATCCCTAATACTAGGGCTCCACTGTCCGTCCGTCTGTCACAGGGCTCTTTCTTTTGAACCGTAACAGGCAGACAATTGAAATTTTTAGTGTATTTATTATTTATTGTTAGGAATTAAACGGGGTCATACAAGAGACGATTTTGCTGTGCAGGGTCCATAATGATCTAAAGTATACAGACTGAAATTGAAAACATGCGACAAATCGAAATGGGAGATTGTACTCATCACTATGAACAACTTTTACTATGGGACCAAACATGAAATCGCGAAAAAAAATCAGCTAGAGGGGTTCGCATAACTCGTCAAAATGTAGGGATTTTTTTCGCGATTTCAGCTTTGGTCCCTTGGTAAAAGTTATTCATAATGATGAAAACAATCTCCAATTTTCGGTTCGTCGCATGTTTTCAATTTCAACCTGTACCTATAGTTACCACTTAAGTACACATTATGGTAAAGCTCACAGATATAGATATACCTAGATAACGCAAGAGTACCTACTTCGCGTGCCAAAAATCGCACCAGTTTACGATCGAAAATCATAAGCCGCCACTTTCGCGCTCAGTCCTGCATACTGCTGGCTGGGTGAGCGTGAGCGAGAGAGCGCGAACTTGTGACGTCATAGTAGGTAGTCAAAAAGTGACACGCTTAGTTTTCATACAGTTCGTGATACTTGCGTTATCTAGGTATGTATATCTATATCTGTGGTAAAGCTATAAAGATATTGAGTATTGATTTTTCGCTGTTTTGCTCGAGCGTTAAATATTGTACTGCTGTACAGAACCCTTCGTGTGCGAGACCGACTCGCACTCGGTTGCTTTTTTAAATTGACAAAAATTGTGTCCACTTTGGAGGGTTGATAATGAACCATAGAGCATTTTTATGCGCAACATTTTTTATATTGTAGGTTGCCAACCAGTGATGGTAAGTGATTACGCCCGCTTATTACCCCAATGGTGTCTACCATTGGGGTTTTTGCGTAACACTGACAATAGATCGCAATGCATTTCATTTTGACAGTTCACCCAAATTCATTGAGTTATTTACGTTGTTGAGTAGACGAATTTTTTAAACCTAAGAAGCCTTCTAAACCCTCGGGTTGTGATTCAAAGTATGTTACGCAATTAACACCAAACTTCGTTGTTTAAAAGTAGACTTTTTACCCCTGGCTAAAGATTTTAATCGTTAGATTCGCCTGTCCGCTTCAAGACGTGTGTGTTTAATTTAGCAGACAACGATATTTGAATAGGTAGTAGTCTCACTCACTTATACTGAAAAACGTATCTATGCAGAATGTGCGAGCTCAATCTATTCGGTATGGACACTGTTCGAAATGATATGCGGTAATTTTCAAGATAAAATATTTTTGAAGTGAAAACTTCTTTAGCGGCGTTGAACACTTTTTGTAATGGGTAAAAAATGTTAAACTCGCGTCAGGGCATCGCGTCAGGACACGTGACCGTCAGGAGAGATTCCCCCCCCCCATGGTGATGGTGATGGCGATGGTGATGGCGATTGTGATGGCGATGGTGATGGTGATGGCGATGGTGATGGCGATGGTGATGTGATGTGATGGTGATGGTGGACGCGGACGCGGACGCGGACGCGGACGTGGATGGACAGCTGATGGCTCGACCGTCTGTGTAGTAGCCACACTGCTGTGTATTCGTAAAATTCGTGTATATAAAGTGTTTCAAAAAATGGAAATTGAACAAAGTGCATCGATTAATGAAAAAAGTGACGCAGAAATAGTGAAAAAAAACTTAGTTATATTAATTCAATTAATAATTGATTTATTTCAACGTTGATATTCAAGTTTTCACTTCTGCCGGCACTCCCGGAGTGCAACCCGTCTTTTTTTAACTATATATTTTAAAAGGAGCACAAATTGCCTTGACCTAGACAAATTTTCCAAGTAAAAAAACGATACGGAAGTCTCAAAATAATGTTGCCAGTTTACGAAACTAGAGACGTGACATAATAACTCAAATATTGGCTATGGTTACTATATTGAACCAAGTATAAAATTATATAAAATAATATTATAATGTTCAAATGGGCTTCAACAGACACTTTTTCGCGTGATTAAAGTACGGTCACAGAATAACTAATAGTACTAACGTTGTACGGTGACGGCAGACCTGTAAATCAATGCATTAGGGATTTCCTTTAAAACTTTCGTATTGGGATTTAAAGTGTGTAACGCTATCAGGATGCTGGTTTGCTACCTTTTATCTTTAAAACCGTTTGTTATCTTTCAAATTTTAAGCAAAGAACTGCAGAAATAGATATATCGTTTTCAAAAATTATATTTGTTCTTTTGTATAAATATTATGTAGAATAAAATTTATCACGCAAAATAACAGCCGCACAGGTCGATCGATCAAGTTAAGCTACGCTTGCCGCGGATGGGTGACCATCTTTACATACCGAGACCCCTCCGTGCCTCAGAAAGCGCGTTAAGCCGTTGGTCCCGGCTGTCATTCGTGGATCTTTGACAGCCGTTACGGGTAGTCAGAAGCCTGAAAGTCTGACAACCAGTCTTACCAAAGGGTATTGTATTATCCAGTAACTGGGTTGTGGAGGTCAGATAGGCAGTCTCGCCATGTGAAATACTGGTATTCAGCTGCATCTGGTTAGACTGGAAGCCGACCCCAACGTAGTTGGGAAAGGGCTAGGCAGATGATGATGTCATAGCTCGTATTAGCCCCTAAATGGCTAGCCTGGTGGTGTGTAAGAAAAGCACGCAAAAAGAGCAATACAAGAATAGTTTTATTTTGGTAATAAGACTTTTGTGGGAACACAAAACCTAGAAAAATCTCATCCCATTTATGAAAATGTTAGGAAAACAAATTAAATTCTATTTATCTTTAATTTCTAGGACATCATGCAAATTATAAGTAACTGGAATGTATACTTTCCTTTAATAGAAGCCCTTTTTATGCCTAGAAAGTAATATAATACACAAAATATTCCATATTTTACGTAATATAATTTCTATGTTAATGTAAAAATTATAGAAAAACACTGTTCAGTTTCTGTTTCTACGTTACATATTATTTTTCGCCGTCTCGTGGGTGGTAAAACAAATTATGTCCTACACTTACTTTGTCACTAAGGGGATATTTTCCGTGCTACTGGCTCGTGTTCGCGGTTGTTCTCGCATCTCGGAACAAATCCTTCATGTAACCGGATAAAAATTAAATCTATGTAATAATCCATACTAATATTATAACTGCGAAAGTGTGTGTCTGTCTGTCTGTTACCTTTCACGCTTTAACCGCTGAATCGATTTAGATGAAAGTTGGTATACAGATATTTTGAGTCCCGGGAAAGGACATAGGATACCTTTTATCCCGATATTCCCACGGGATCGAAACTTATGCGGGTAAAACCGCGGGGCGCAGCTAGTAATAAGAAAATCAGCCTGTGTTAACCCACTGCAGGGCCTTTGCTCTGCAGTGGGTTAACACAGGCTGATTTATTTAAAAAGGAAAGGGAGGTCTTTACCTACCTTTCCTTTTTCCACTCAATATCTGGACCATTCCCGTCTATAGGCGTCAAGTTCGTTTCGCCATCTACGCCTGGTTCTGCCGCGATGCCGTTCGACGTTTTCAAAAAGGTCAAAAGCCAAAAGCCGTTTATGCAAGACAGAGTAAACAACATCTTAACAAACTTCCATAACGTTATTCCTTATCTTTACAACATGTCTAATTGTCTGTCTATTTGTCCGTTAGTCTGCTTATATTTTAATCAAACACTACCTATCACATTAATGGTAAGTTATTATTTATTTATTCATAGAAATATTTGACATTCATAATGACATGTTTTTTTTTTACAATTTAAATACTTCATAACTTTCAGTGGGTAAGATATTATATTTTATTAAAAAAAAAAAAAAACCAGCAAGTATCAAAACGTGTCGCACGTCTAACAGCCGCGTATTGACAAATCGCTTTACCGGGGCGGTCGAAGCTCCTTCAGTCGCGAATTCGGTCACATCCGCTTCCCGTTGCGCGTGCCCACGTAAATAATATTAGCTGCTGATATTATTTGTTGGCGTTTGTTTGTGCCGAATTATATTTACGATATGGATCAGTAGATATTATAATGGTAGTAATTCTTTGACTACCAAAAACATGGCTAGGCTTTCTGACACTGCTATTGCTGTTAAAGCGACTCATGTCGTGTAAATCAACAAATCGATACAGGGTAAAATTAATTTACCGAGCGAAACTCTGCAGACGTAATGGGTATCGATGCGCATGTAGACGGAACGATGCGATGGCGATGCCGCAACGTCCTAAGGCTTCATCTAATGTCTGCGTCAGCGAATGGTGTTAGCGTTGCTGAGTGCTGGGCCAACCAAAACAATGATCAACCGAAAGAGTTGGGGAAGACCAAAGAAACGATGGATATACAGGCTTATTTTTTTATCACCATCCAAATTTTTACAGGGTGTTCTACCCATGAATATGAACAACTTTCACTATGGGACCAACTCTGAAGTCACGAATAATAATATTTTTGATAAATGAATTCAGTAACACAACAGTTTGGGAGTTTCATTTCGTAAACCGTGCTGACATCATTTACATGAATATAAAGTAAATACAAGGTGCCTATACGAAAAAAAATAATATAAGTTGAATCAAATTACTAACGACAATACGACACTAGGGATTTAAGCAGCAAATGCCTGTTAGGTTAGGACTAGCATGTTATAAAGATCATGTTAAGTTATTTGGCAAATAATTTCATACAAATTCTGATCCATTTGGAATTTGTCTGGTCAATAGAGCCAATTAGAGCATTGTGAAACAAGCTTTCATTCTCCAAACATGACTTCGAAATCGAACGGTGTCTCGTTGTGAATCCGCGATGATGTACTTTTAGTTATTTATGCAACTGTTTTATAATAAGGGGTATTAAAACACGAGTGTGATAATAGTATCACATGTGTGTTTAAATACCTAATTATATACAGTTGCATACAAGACTTTATCTATACCCGTGATATGAATCCTCTATAAAGGTTCTGAATCAGTTTTTTGCAATACTAATATCGAAGAAGACTGGCGGTCGGCGGGATACGACGTGAATTCGAATAAACTATAAGTTCCTTTTTTAAATTACTGCGCTGTGGTAGTTAAACGCGCGTGTATAACAAGGTTCTTTTTTTGAAAAAGAGTTGCATAATGAAGTTTAGTACAACATAATAACACTCGTTTGGATGATATTATGGTTACTATGACACTGGTTGTCTTAATGTTGGCAATAAGCTAACTGTCTCAGAAACTTTTATAGAGGATTTATAGCATGGGTGTAGATAAAAAAAACAAATGAGTTAGCTTTAAATTGTGTGCGCTCACTTGAGTGAGGTGAGCAGTGTACTTTACAGGATAACTGACTTGTGTCGCTTATACGATAGAAACCCAGAAGAGGTTAGGCAAAAACTGGAGTAGGGGAGCGGGGGGCACGTTGTTACAGGGGTAAGAAGTTACACGCGTTTTTTACCGGGATTTTAAACTCTTTGATGGACATAATTGGACTCATTCGTGTTCTTATAACATCGTGCATTAGATAAAAACAATCAGTGACCCGCCAAGCGTTGAGCTGCTAGGTTGTGTGCATGTGTCCCGATTTCAACCAAGTAAGTAAAAAAATCCTTTACGAAATTTTTGATTCCTGATGACTATATTTTTTATTTTGTCAAAATTTTTAACCTTGGACGTTCATAATATTGTTACAAGCTTGGGGTTCGTGACAATAAAAACTGCCGATTTAATAACCAAAAATAGACACTTTAATTAAAAACAGCAATTACAACTTTAACACGCTAACAATAAAACACAATCGCACTACTAATCACTTGAGAGTCGCACTTGAAGATCGCTTCGATGTTTTCGCTTGTATCGCTTATCCAACACTGATCCCGGGACGCGGCGACACCGGTCTTATATAGGCCTCGGATAGTTCCAGAACCTTCTATCGTAGAAGCATCTAGAATGTTCGAGTACATATCGGTCCCGTCCAACCAGACATCGATAGTTCTGGAAAGTTCTATCATCGAAGTTTCTAGAACGGTCGCGACTATTAGTTCTGCTACTCGATACTAGATGGCGCTAGTGGTAGCTAATGTCGCCATCAATTGTGGCGCGCAACACTGCCCCCTCCTAAAACATGCTCGTCCCGAGCATCATTGGCCCCATGATAACGCGCCAGTCGATCCACATGGACGATCTTAGGAGTACCTCTCGCACCTTTCTGTATCCGGTAGGTTACGTCATTGATCTTTGTCACAATCCGGTACGGTCCGTCCCATTTAGCTTGAAGCTTAGGAGATTTCCCTTTGCTGCGGACTGGATTGTGCAACCACACTAGTGAACCTTGGTCGAACCCTTTATTGTTCATTTTGCGGTCATAACGGGTTTTCATCTTCTCAGACATTTGCTGGCCCGATTGTCTGACGTGCTCATAGATGTCATTCATTTTGTTCCGCAAGTCATTCGCATAATCGGTTATACTGCGTGGGGCATCAGGTGGTATTCCAGTGATCAGGTCTGCAGGCAACCGTAATTCTCTTCCAAAGTTTGCGAAAGCTGGTGTCACCGATGTACTTTCGTGAACAGCACTTCGATATGACAACAAAAACGGTTGTATGTGCTTGTCCCAATCTCGTTGCCGATTTTCCACAACTTTTGCCAGGTATCTCTCCAATGTCTGATTAAATCGCTCCACCATTCCATCCGATTGTGGGTGGTAAGAAGTTGTTCTCGTTTTATGAGTACCCATAACTCGACAAGTTTCCTGGAATATTTGAGACTCAAAATTCCTTCCTTGATCACTGTGAATCTCTAAAGGTACTCCAAAACGGCAGAAGACTTCATGAACCAGTTTATCTGCAACTGTTGAAGCTTCTTGGTTTGGAATGGCGAAGACTTCCGGCCACTTAGTGAAATAATCCATCACAACCATGAAATACTTGTTACCAGTTTCACTCTCCGGGAAAGGTCCCGCAACATCAAGGGCTATCCTCTCCCATGGTGCACCAACATTGTACAATTTCAATGCACCTCTACTACGAGTCTGAGGTCCCTTTACAGCTGCACAACTCGTACATTTGCGGCACCAGTCCTCGACATCGTCCCGACAGTGGACCCAGTAAAACCGTTCTCGTATCTTCAGTAGGGTCCGTTTAACTCCCAGGTGGCCTCCTGAACAACCATTATGGTACAGCTGTAGAACATCCGGTACTTGAGCTTTAGGTACAACCATTTGCAAATGACAGCTGTCTCCCCGAGCATTTTCCCATTTACGGCACAGGACTCCATCCTGAATCACCAAGCTGTCCCATTGGGCCCAATAGCTTTTTGTGATCGAACTCATCGCTGAGACGTCGCTCCACGTGGGCTTAGGTGCACCGGCCTTCATCCACTCGAGAATCGGCTTGAGGTCTGAATCTTCCTGCTGTGCACGTTGTAGGGTTTCCTTCCACTCGTTGCTGAGGTCTGCCTTGAGCATCCTCACAGGTACGACTTCTTTACTTTCTTGCCTAGTACAATGCTTGCAGTCTTCAGGACAAGGTCTTCTTGACAACGCATCCGCGTTGCCATGAGATTTTCCACTGCGATGTTCGACCAAGAAGTCGTATTCCTGCAGTAGTTCAATCCATCTCGCAACTTGACCTTCTGGATTTTTGAACTGCAATAGCCATTTCAGTGCAGCATGGTCAGTTCGTAAGTGGAATTTCCGCCCCAGAAGATATTTGCTAAAATGCTGCAATGACTTTACCACAGCAAGCAATTCCCGTCTCGTGACACAATAGTTCCTTTCCGGCTTCGACAACGACTTGCTGAAGTACGCTATCACAACCTCTTGATCACCCTTCCGTTGAGACAACACACCGCCAAGTCCTATGTCACTTGCGTCTGTGTCAACTATAAATTCCTTGCCTGCATCAGGGTACCCCAAAATAGGTGTTTTGCACAGTCGGTCCTTTAACTCCTGGAATGCGATGTCGCAACTTTCATCCCAGCAGAAATGTCGCTTCTCCTCGGTTAGCTTGTGCAGGGGTTTGGCTATATCCGCAAAGTTCTTAACAAATCGCCGATAATAAGAGCACAAACCCAAAAATGCTCTGACCTGCGTCTTATCTTTTGGAACTGGCCAATCCTTGACAGCGGCGATTTTCTCTGGATCCGTGCGGATACCTTCTTCCGACACTACATACCCCAAAAAGCTAACTTGTCGTTTGAATAGTGAACACTTCTTCGGACTTAACTTGAGGTTGGCACTCTGGATCTTCATAAGCACGCGTTCCAGGTTTTGAAGATGTTCTTCAAACGTACGGCCTACGATGATGATGTCATCCAAGTAGACCAGACAGGCATCGCCAATTAACCCGGTTAGTACAAGTTCCATCAGTCTTTCAAACGTTGCCGGAGCGTTGCACAATCCAAACGGCATAACTTTAAATTGCCAAAGACCCTTTCCTGTCGAGAATGCAGTTTTCTCCTTGTCCTTGGGATCAATTTCAACTTGCCAATAGCCACTTTTCAGGTCCAGCGTGCTAAACCACTTTACTCCAGTAAGCATGTCCAGCGTGTCATCAATTCTTGGCAAAGGATAGCTGTCCTTCTTCGTAACGTCGTTCAGACGACGATAGTCAACACAAAACCGCATGCTGCCGTCCTTCTTCCTTACCAGCACTACAGGTGAACACCATGGACTAGATGAAGGTTCAATAACACCATCCTTCACCATTCCTTCAATCATGGTTTCCACTTCCTTTTCACGTGCTACCGGCAATCTCCTTGGCCGCTGACGGATAGGCAACTCTTCTCCTGTGTTTATTTTGTGTTGAACTAAGCCAGTCTTCCCGATGTCAGCATCGTTTGACGAGAAAACATCGGCGTACTTGAGTAACATCTTCTTCGCCTTGACCATTTCATTTTGGGACAGAGCGCTGCGGCAGTCTTCTAAAAGTGTGGACACTTTCGTTTGTACATCCTTGCTGAGGGTCCCAGTCGATAGATATTGGCATCGTCGCAACCAATCCACTTCCTCGCAAGTACCAACGAGTGTGCCTTTTTCTATAATCTGTTCCTGATCACAAAGGTTCAGCACACGTACCCCTGAGATGTCGGTGGCTCTGACCAAAGTTCGTGCCACTTTCCATGGAAGGTCATTGTCTACCCTTTCCACGAGTACACAACGATTAGTTTGCCCAGGATTTCGAGGAAGACTAACCGGCACAATCGTTTCCGATCTCGGCGGAAGAACAATCTTCTTGAGGCTGTACACATTCCCTGGTAATGCCCCTTCTATAAAAAGTTCCTCTTGTCCACATTTCAAAACACCTTGCTTGACGTCAATCTCGCAACAATTCTTCGTCATAAAGTCAAGGCCCAAGATGCAATCGTCCATTATATCAGCCATGATGACATTATGCAGGTAGATTCTGTTGCCTAGCTTCAACTCCATCTTCTTCTCTCCATAGACGGGTATGCGCTGACCGGTGGCTGTTACCAAATTAATGCGTTCTCGGTTGTATGCGGAGTCCCCAAGGAACCGACTTATAAGTTGGGAACTGACGACCGTACGAGAGGCTCCAGTATCTATGGTCAGCTTACACGCCGTTCCGTTGACCTCGCCCTTGATGATTAAGCTGTTCCCGTCATGGGTTTGAGTGATCGAAATCCTTGGGGCTCTTTGAGCATCAGCCAGCACCCGCCCCGCAGTCCTGGCTATTACTCGTTTCCCTGCTGCTGGTGCTGGGCGGTGCTGTTAGCCGCACTACCCTCTGGAGCTCGGTCTTCTCTTTCTTCAGTTCGCTTAGGGCAACTAGATCGAAGGTGGCCCCTTTCCCCACAGCCATAGCACCTAGGGCTGTATCCTTTGTTGCGGTCGCGAACTGTAGCCGCTGCAACCTCCCTGACGCGATGGGAACGATGATCCTGCCGCACAGCTTCCACCTCCAGTGCATGGGCCAAGGCGTCCTTAAGGGTCCCGTGGTGACCGAGCCTCACAGCAGCTCTAACTTCAAGGTCACGGATGCCGTCGATAAATACCTGCACCAGGTTCCCATCAATAAGCGCAGGTACAGACTGGTATGCTTTCCGAACCAGCTTCTCAACTTCAAGGGCCCACTGCTGCAGGTTTTCATTATTGCGTTGCACGCGATCCTTGAGCTGCGCACGAAACACGTGTTCCAGGTGAGCGTCGCCATACCGAGCCTCCAATGCCTCAAGGAGCTGCTCGTAAGTCACTTCTTTTCCAAGAGCTTCCAGCACAGTTAAGGCCTGATCTCGCAAGCCTAGGGTGAGGGCAGTCATGGCCTGACTCTTATTCCACCCGTTCGCCTTCATGACAGCCTCAAACTGAATTTTGTAGGCCGACCAGGAAGAAGTTCCGTCGAACGGTGGCACTTTAAATCCACGTAGTGAAGGTGTTGTAGCTACGGGGGCTGCGATTCCATCCTCAAGTTTAAGGTAATCCAGCGTTTTCTTTACGTCAGCCATTACGGTTTTCTTCACGTCAGCCATCACGGTTTCCTTCACTTGGTCGATTCGGGTTTCAACTTCCAACAGGCGGTTTTCATGTTGGGCAACCTTATCCTTCACCTCCTTCATGTCCTTCCCGAAGGCAGCGTGAAGGTCCTTCATAAGGAGCATCTGCTCTTCCTGGCGGCGCACCTGCTCCTCCTTATCTCGCTGGAGCTGTTCTTCCAACCGAAGAGCCTGTTCCTCCTGTCGGCGGGCCTGTTCCTCCTTGTCCCGCTGGAGCTGTTCTTCCAACCGACGAGCCTGTTCCTCCTGACGGCGGGCCTGTTCCTCTTGACGGCGGGCCTGTTCCTCCTTGTCTCGCTGGAGCTGTTCTTCCAACCGACGAGCCTGTTCCTCCTGTCGGCGGGCCTGTTCCTCCTGACGGCGAGACTGCTCCTGCAGCATCATCATCAGAGCAGCAAAATCTGGTGCTGATGATGCTGGAGCAGCTGTGGACGGGCCGGCCTCCGTGATTGGTAGTTGGCCCCCCGACGTCTGTGGCGTTGCTCCACCGAATCGCCTCTGGTCCGTCTCTTGCTGGCGTTGACTCCGGGTACGGATACCCTCCGTGTCGTCCTTCGGTAGAATCGGCATGATTTTAATCCTTGCTTCTTACACCAATTGTTACAAGCTTGGGGTTCGTGACAATAAAAACTGCCGATTTAATAACCAAAAATAGACACTTTAATTAAAAACAGCAATTACAACTTTAACACGCTAACAATAAAACACAATCGCACTACTAATCACTTGAGAGTCGCACTTGAAGATCGCTTCGATGTTTTCGCTTGTATCGCTTATCCAACACTGATCCCGGGACGCGGCGACACCGGTCTTATATAGGCCTCGGATAGTTCCAGAACCTTCTATCGTAGAAGCATCTAGAATGTTCGAGTACATATCGGTCCCGTCCAACCAGACATCGATAGTTCTGGAAAGTTCTATCATCGAAGTTTCTAGAACGGTCGCGACTATTAGTTCTGCTACTCGATACTAGATGGCGCTAGTGGTAGCTAATGTCGCCATCAATTGTGGCGCGCAACAATATATCTACCTTTAATTTACAATATTGTTTTATTCTACTATCGATATCCATTAATAATGACTTTAATTTATATTAAAAAACGTGCCATGGGGCAAGTAGTTACAATTATTTGGGGTAAGTTGTTACATGTAACAACCACCTTAATCGAACACAGACAGCCTAGATGTATAATCATCCAGGAAAAACCATGACGATTCATGATCTTCCTGCCGTGGTGAAAGATTCACTGCCTTTGGCCCTAAATCCTGCAAATATCATGAGTGGATTCAGATCAACAGGGATATGGCCGTTCAATCCTGACATTTTTCAAGACAGTGACTTTGCGCCTTCTTATGTCACTGATCGCCCTAATCCAGAAACAGATTGTCCCATGACTTCGCAGAACATCTCCAATTTGACACTAGACCTGGAAAATCCAGAATTGTTAGATTCTGCACCTCAACTGAACATAAGCACCACTGAAATCATACAGGCAATAGAAACAGCAACAAATCCAATGCCTGACACTACTAAAAATATTCCTGTTTCACCTTGTCGGAAAAAAACTTAAATAATTACCATAATAGAAGTTATAATTACTCATAAATGTTAGAAGACTGTATAAAGCGATCTCTATTGTTTATATCGTTTTGAAATACTAATAAAAAATATGTATCACTGATGATTTTGTTTATTTATCTACCGTAACATCGTGCCCCGATGATGTAACAACTAGCCCCAATTCCGGGGTAAGATGTTACAATCTACTTGTTTAGTTAAATTCTCCATTGTGAAAAAATTACATAAATTTTAATAATTTTTCAGTCATATTTTAATAGCTAAATAGACATACTAACATTACAAGTAATCAAATGTATAATTTATTTGATATCTTTTGTCATATTAACAACTATCTAAAAATTGTAACAACGTGCCCCCCGCTCCCCTAAAGTAGGAATCAGAAACATTTTCGGAGCAAAATTACTAAGGCTTTTCAATATTTCCGTAATCCCAATATCAAAATACCAACACGACACAACAGTTTTCTCTATCATCTCCCTAGCCTTTTCTCAACTATGTTGGGCTCGGCTTCCAGTCTAACCGGATGCAGCTGAATACCAGTATTTTACATGGAGCGACTGCCTATCTGACCTCCACAACCCAGTTACTGGGTCATACGATACCCCTTGGTAACACTGGTTGTCAGACTTTCGGACAACCCGTAACGACTGGCAAAGATCCACGAATGACAGCCGGGACCAACGGCTTAACGTGCTCTCCGAGGCACGGAGGGGTCTTGGTATTTAAAGATGGTCACCCATCCACAGACCAACCGCGGCAAGCGTAGCTTAACCTGATCGATCGAACTGTGCGGCTGTTATTATTTAGCCACGGGCCCCTCTCAGCAGTTTCCTCCAGGACACAAAAATATCCATTTACTATTTTCCATATTCTAATTTTACGAAAGCCAACGACGGAGCAGTGTCCATTTTTTAACACACGCCGTTGAGGCCTCCTGGGGCCTCGGAACAAGGCCTTTCCATTTATATGGGAGTGGCCTAGGCCCCTGGGACAACCCGTTTGCCCACAACCTTGACAGAGTCTGTTTTTACAGGTTTAGGGGGGCCTGGGATTGTGTTAAAAATATTCATAATATGGCGTCAGTTGAGAGTAGAAATGCTATAAAGGATTGGAGTTCTTAGTTTTGTGCTGCTTTTGTGGGTAGTTTCAGTGAAATATGTGGTTGTTTCATAATTAAGTGTTATAGGGCAAAGGCCACTTCTTATACAGGGTGTCCCGTAAGGCGACGTTAAGCCGGAATCGGGTAATAGGCCAAGCCATAATAGTTATATCAGAAAAATATTTTAAAAAATCCAAGTTAATTATTTTTTTTTATATTATTGGCATTTAAATGTCACTTTTTGCCCAACCAAATATTCAAAATTAATACTTTGCCAAACTGAAAAACAAACGTACTATGCGAGTTTGGCAAGTAACATTAAAAGTTGGCGCATTTAATAATACAGGATGTTACGGAAAGGGTATATCAATACAAACAGGTTGAAGAGTGTATCTGGTCTAGAATCTCTGTACAAAAATATTAGCATTTTCAAAGTTAATGCTTTTGAGCTGCAAAAGCATTAACTTTGAAAATGCTAATATTTTTTTATTTCGACATCACGGCGCTGCACTGGCGCGCGGCGGCATGATGTGCGTGTACTAAGCGCACAGACACACTACAGATAATGGATAATGACCCTCGTAATGCGGTGACACGTTTGTTATGATTTCAATTTAATAAACCATCGAAATAAAAAAATATTAAGCATTTTCAAAGTTACTGCTTTTGAGCTGAAATTTTGTACAAAGATTCTAGACCAGATACACTCTTCAACCCGTTTGTATTGATATACCCTTTCTGTAACACCCTGTATAAGCATTACAAAAAAAAGAAAAAAAATAATTATATTTTTCTGATAATTATTATGACTTGGCCTATTACCCGGTTCAGGCTTGACGTCGACTTACGGGAAAACCTGTGTCCTGTATAGAGAAGGAGTAGGCATTGATTATCAACCTTGTACACTGTCCCCTTTGCCATATTAGACGAGTTGTCGCTGCGATAGTGGTCGTAAGTTTATTAAGAACTTTAGTAGTTCTACAACTACACTAAAGGGTTTATTCATAAACGTTGCTTTAAGTTAAGTAGTGATTACCATACATTTTTGACGTTTAAACGTCACCTAATTAACGTTAATCATCGTTTATAGATAAACCCAAGTCTGTTGGCGATTGCAGAGGTTATTTCAGTTTTTCTTGTGAAGTTTTGGCTTTTTGAACTTCCGAATCACTATAATTCTCTTAATCTACCCAAAGATGGACCGGAGAACACACAGCCTAATCCACTGAAGAAATAGGTTAGGAAGAGTATTCCATATGAGTGCAGAGGGGCCCGTGGCTAAATAATAACAGCCGCACAGGTCGATCGATCAGGTTAAGCTACGCTTGCCGCGGTTGGTCTGTGGATGGGTGACCATCTCTACATACCGAGACCCCGCCATGCCTCGAAAAGCACGTTAAGCCGTTGGTCCCGGCTGTCATTCCTGGATTTTTGACAGTCGTTACGGGTAGTCAGAAGCCCGAAAGTCTGACAACCAGTCTTACCAAGGGATATCGTATTACCCAGTAACTGGGTTGTGGAGGTAAGGTAGGCAGTCGCTCCATGTAAAATATTGGTATTCAGCTGCATCCGGTTAGACTGGAAGTCGACCCCAACATACCTAGTTGGGAAAAGGCTAGGCAGATGATGATATTCCATATGGGTGCACAAAGAAGGATTTTGCGAAACTCCAGCGAGTCACACGACTTGAAGTTCGAAAGCAAACAAAGTCGCGGTCACCAGCTAGTTTACATCAATAAATTCCCACAACCCGGAACTCGAAGATTGCTAAAGAGTACCATTTACCAATACGGTCCGTAGTATTGAATCAACGCTGAAGTGGACCGACAGACAGATGTCATTTATCATGTTCAACAACGAGGTTAAGTGCAGTTGGTATGGGAGAACACTGTTGGGATTCAGTCAACTGGGTAGACTATACATTATACTAAAGAATAATTATTATTCTAAGGCTTATCAAAATGGTGTGTAATAATTTAAAGGGTGCTGAGAAGGTTGTTTTAATTACGTTTAGGCACAAAGAAATATTATAATTATGTAGAAGTAAAGTAAAGGTTTCCACAGACAGGCGCACACAATTCGAAAGCGAACCCATTTGTTTTTAAAGTGAGTCCCGATAATCATCGCGGATTTACTTTCGTCCCTGAGAGGTTAAAAACAGAGTACAGTTTGAGTACCTTTGCATAAGGCAGGTTACGCATTGGTTTAGTAACATACGTAGATATTATTGAATTTGTGTCATGTTACCCAGAGGTTAAAGTTTAATATGGACTGAAGTATCTGTAAAGTTCACTGCTCACCTCACTCAAGTGAGCGATATAATTATGATAGATAAATTCCAAGAACAGAAAATAGGGTATTAGAATAGAAACCTGTAACTATCGAATCGGAGTCCAACTAGGCTACCCAGGCGTACTGTTCAACTGAGCACGCTCTTTCATTTGTATTCGAGGCTACTTAGATGTAGACTGGGCTGCCATTTACCGGAAATTATGCGGAAAATCTGGATATTTTGTGTCTTGAAGATCAATAAAAAAAAGCCAGTAAAGTTCACTTGGAACCTCATTCAAATGACCGCACACAATTCGAAAGCGAACTCATTTGTTTTTAAAGTAAATCATCGCGTCACAACGAGGCACCGTTCGAATTTCGAAGTGATAACACTACAGAGACGGAATCGTTGACAATCCAAAGACCGGTGCCACTAAAACTGAACCAATAGGGATCGTTCCTGCATTTGATAGCTAGTCGGTAAATGGGTGCGTCTAAATACGTCGCTGTAACGACAATGTTGCTAATTCCGGTGCCATTAGTTGCAATGGACAAGTGCAAGTGTACAGTCGACAAGTCCAGAAATATGTATTCGGGAATTGGCACATTTTGCAATGCAAAGAAGTTAAGAAAAAAAATTCACGTTCATATTTTAACTCTTTTCACTTCTGCAGAAATAAATTAACTTCGTGCGAGTCGAGTGCGAGGTGCTGAAACGTGGACACTGACGGTCGGGCTGGTCCACAAATTCAAGGTCGCTCAGCGCGCTATGGAGCGAGCTATGCTCGGAGTCTCTTTGAAGGATAAAATCAGGAATGAAATTATCCGGAAAAGAACCGGAGTTACCGACATAGCTTGCAGAGTAAGCGAACTGAAGTGGCAGTGGGTTGGCCATGTCTGAAGAAGGACCGATGGCCGGTGGAGCAGACGAGTCCTGGAGTGGAGACCGCGTACCGGCAAGCGTAGTGTGGGACGCCCCCCAGCTAGACGGACGGACGACCTAAAGAAGGTGGCTGGGGTAGACTGGATGCGGAAGGCGGAGGACAGGGTGCTGTGGCGCAGTCTGGGAGAGGCCTATGTCCAGCAGTGGACTGCGACAGGCTGAGTTGATTGATTGATTGTGCGAGTCGCCTATAGAAAAAATAATCCATATATTATAAATGCGAAAGTGTGTCTGTCTGTTACCTCTTCACGCTTAAACCGCTGAACCGATTTGGATGAAATTTGGTATAGAGATAGTTTTGAGTCCCGGGAAAGGACATAGGTTAGTTTTTATCCCGATATTCCCACGGGAAACTTATGCGGATGAAACAGCGGGGCGCAACTAGTATTATTTAAAAATGACGATTCGCCCGTTTCGGGCTAATAAATTCGTGCAAATCGACTAATAAGCCTGCATTTCACATCTGTTTATTTCTTCAATTATAAGACTGACGTAAGTCCAAACGTTTCTATCCTACACCATACTCTCTATTTATATCTTCATCGCACAAACACTGTTGGTAACGACTACGTGGTACTAATTCGGACACAATTACTTGCAAGGAGCGGCCATGTGTCGCCAAGTGCGAGTCTCACTACAACTGACGTTGTTAAACTGGTCGTTAAGAGTCAGTTTTGTACTTTTGTTGTCAACGGTTGAAGCAGGGATTTCATTATGAAAGCAGTGTCGTGAAACAGTAGTTTTTGAGAAGCTGATAAATTGAACTAACACGCTGACTGTACAGTATCCACGCGCAAACTGTAACCTTGAATTCTGCATATGAATTTAGAACCCTATTTTTTTGTGAATGGGAAATCATGAAATGACTCCTCCCGCTCTGGGTGAAGCGGAAGGGAGTGTCTGACTCTTACTGAGTAAAACCCACCCGTGTTCCTTCCTTAGCCCTTTATGTTCCGGGACAGCGGTAACCCTTTCGGACAATCCCGTACCCCCGGCAGGCTTCGGCCCTAACGGGCCCCTTCCCTTATGCTGACATCTCTTTGAGGCGCGCGTGGAACACATACGCGCCGTCCGGCACGGGCCTGGTCCTGATCGGACGGTGAGCTACCCATTACTCTCCGTCCGCAGGCCCGCGCCTACGGTGGCCGGGAGTCGTCACGCGGCTCCCGACGCCCGGATGATTTTAAAACCCATAGCTTAGAAATTTTCGTCAGTATTAAAAAAAAAAACAGCTGTTTCCTAGAAAAGTTCTTACGCAGTCAAAATGTATGGAGCTTTTATTATTTTTTTTTAATTACCGACGAATTTCAACGCCGGTTCAGAATTATGTACAGACGCCAGCACATCAACCTACCCGAAACTGTCAGATTTTCCCAATCAACTTTGAACCTTATACTTTAGTGATAAAGTTGAAAATCTATTAAAGAAATTTGACAGATTGTAGTAGGTTGATGTGCTGGCGTCTGTATTAAATCAATGGTAACAGGCTGCGCGGCGATGTCGTTGCCTAAAGGCAACTATCTAAAGATAAATAATAACAATTATTTCAGCTAATTAATCTGAGCAGCTAACATGACATTTATTTATTGAGAATCTCCAACAAAGGATACACATACACAATAGAAATTTACAATAATACAAAAGGTTCTTTTACGTGTGCTCCTTCAATTACAGGAGACCACAGCATGCACATACAACTAGGAGTAAACACGATAAAAATAGAGAAAGTAAATGACTGATGAATACAAATTATAAAAACAGAAGGAAAAAATAAAATTAATATGTCAAGATTGACATATCATAATTAGGTAAGTATGTTAGTTCGCCCACAACTATTCATTTTAAACAAATTAGTGCCCGTCCACGTGTTGTCGTTGTGGTTGTGGTGTGGTTATGGTGTGATTGTATTGTGGTTGTGGTTTAATTGTGGTGTGGTTGTGGTGTGGTTGTGGTGTGGTTGTATTGTGGTTGTGGTGTGGTTGTATTGTGGTTGTATTGTGGTTATGATGTGGTTGTATTGTGGTTCTGGTGTAGTTGTATTGAGGTTATATTGTGGTTGTGGTTTGATTGTACTGTGGTTGTATTGTGGTTGTGGTTGTTGTTGTGGTGTGGCTGTGGTACGTGTGATCGGGCCCTTATCCGCGGAAATGTAGCAGTTCTATTTTGAAAAGTTCAAACATCGTAATACTCTTTTGTTTTGAAAGCTGTTTGTGCCGTTTCTCTGAATGATTGATTGAACGGCCCTTAGGTGGTCCTTTAAAGAAATATAAAAAGATACCTTTATATTCCGCGAAACTTTGTCTTGACTGGCACTTACCTGAAAAAGAAAATAATAAATATTAATAATCTATACATATTATCACACTATTCATACTAATATTATAAAGGCGAAAGTTTGTGAGTGTGTTTGTATGTTTGTTATTTCTTCACGCACAAACGGCTGAACGGATTTGGATGAAATTTGGCACACATATAGTTTATAACCAGGATTAACACATAGGATACTTTTTATCCCGATATTCCCACGGGATCGAAACTTATGCGGGTGAAACCGTGGGGCGCAGCTAGTTAATTATAAATAGTCACTTTTCGTTTCTGTCAGTCCAATCGCGTTGTTCATCTAAACTGCGCAACAGATTTTGATACGGTTTTCACCATCATTTAGAGAATTCATTCCGGAAGGTTTATATGCATAATTACATAATATTTATCATTTCTATACTAAAGAAAACTCGATGTTTTATCAAGTCGTACACACCTTGTGAGCAGGGGCGGGCCGCTTGTAAATAATAAACTGGTTACACATAAATATTGTGATAAGGATGCATATCCGGTAGGCTCTTATATCCTTACCTATCCTTCGGGCACGTCTTCCCTACCATTACCGCGCCCCCCGGTCTATTCCTTGATATGCAATGGCCGCTGTAGCACCATGAAAATTAGGCTACAGGAGCTAGTGCGAATCTTGGGGTTCATTCGATTAATCGAGTCTGGTTTAACCACGCTGGGATCGGTGCAATTCATTAATTCATTCATTCATACACATAAATATTGTGGTAGTGTTTTTTTTTTTATTGCTGAATGGCCTGTTCTTGACCTCTATCAGGCTTGATGGAAAGCGATGGATGAGGTCTATGATGGAATGAGCGTGACCAGAAGATGCCTGTTCACTCATGCTTTAACCTTTTAACCGCCTACGTCGGATAAATCCGACAAATATTTTCGTGTCCATTCCGCCAGAGTCGTATATATACGACCAAATAACACAGCTCGTTTGATATGTATTATTATTACATCATCACAGCTCGTTTTATCTGTATTTATTTTTCGTTTTTTTTTTTTTTGTCGGGCGCTGGGGGCACGACAACTGATATAAAGTCCGGCGGTTAAAAGGTTAAAGGCAGAAGTTCTTCTCCAAACATCACATCGAAATCGGAACGGTGTCTCGTTGTGAGTCCGCGATAATTTAAGTACTTCAAGCTCCGCTAGTGAGACACAATTGATTTTCTATTGTTTCGTCGCCAATGGGCGACGCGCGCTGCTTGACTGGTTGAAAACAAATGAGTAACGAATAAAACTCGAACTCATTTGTTTTTAAAGTAAAGTTTTTAAAAACAAATGAGTTCGTTTTCGAATTGTGTGCGCTCACTTGAGTGAGGTGAGCAGTGAACTTAACAGAATAGCAATACTACAGTGGCGAAGGTACCATACAACTCGATTCCCACCGGCTTTCCTTCGAAAATTCAGAACATAATCACACTAAGTATAGTCAATTCATAATTGAAATTGTTTAGCCCTTTTAGGGTTCCGTAGCCAAATGGCAAAAAACGGAACCCTTATGGATTCGTCATGTCTGTCTGTCTGTCTGTCCGTCCGTCCGTATGTCACAGCCACTTTTTTCCGAAACTATAAGAACTATACTGTTGAAACTTGGTAAGTAGATGTATTCTGTGAACCGCAGTAAGATTTTCACACAAAAATAGAAAAAAAACAATAAATTTTGGGGTTCCCCATACTTACAACTGAAACTCCAAAAATTTTTTTTCATCAAACCTGTATGTGTGGGGTATCTATGGATAGGTCTTCAAAAATGATGTTGAGGTTTCTAATATCATTTTTTTCTGAACTGAATAGTTTGCGCGAGAGACACTTCCAAAGTGGTAAAATGTGTGTCCCCCCCCCCCCTCTAACTTCTAAAATAAGAGAATGATAAAATTAAAAAAATATATATAATGTACATTACCATGTAAACTTCCACCGAAAATTGGTTTGAACGAGATCTAGTAAGTAGTTTTTTTTTAATACGTCATAAATCGAAAACCGCAATTTACCTTTCACAAAGTTACAACGAACTACAAGAACTTTTATATTATGTTACTTGCTGCTACGGAACCCTTCATGGGCGAGTCCGACTCGCACTTGGCCGGTTTTTTTCTTTGCTTACCTTACCTCTGTCATAAATTCACTCTTCGCCACTGCAATACTATACTATTTTACTAATATACAAGTTGATATTATACAAATAATATAAACACCAAAAAATGTGTGCCTACCCTCCAAACGTCTCAAGTTCTACGGAAGGGGAGTTTATTTTCGATATTATCGTAGTTAATACGAATATTACAAGGAAAACCTTTTAAACTTTCACCTCGGCTTTGACCGAGTTACTAAATCTGAAATATTTTGTAATTGTTTTAAATATATTCAGTTACCAGACACCGGGTTATATGCAAATGTATCCATACTAATATTATAAATGCGAAAGTGTGTCTGTCTCTCTGTTCGTCACGCTTAAACCGCTGAACCGATTTAGATGAAATTTGGTATAGAGATAGTTTGAGTCCCGGGAAAGGACATTATTCCGATATTCCCACGGGAAACTTATGCAGGTGAAGTCGCGGGGCGCTGGATTTGGTCATGTTAAGAGAATGAAGAGAATGATAATGAGCAGTGGTGGCCCAGTGGTATCAGCCGCGACTTACAAGTTGTAGGTCGTAGGTTCGAACCCCGACAGGCGCTTTACTTTGTGTAAATTATTTCATCACCACTGCTCTCAAAACGGTGAAGGAAAACATCGTGAGGAAACCGGCATGTCCTAGAACCAAAAATTCGAAGACATGTGACATCCACCAACCCGCACTGGGCCCGCGTGGTGGATTACGGCCCACTCCCTCTCACAGAGAGGAGGCCTGTGTCCCAGCAGTGGGAACGTTATAGGCTGATTATGTATGTTATGTAAGAGAATGAATATAAGGCAACTAACAAAAGGTATTTATAAGGGAGATGTAAGTGGAAACGCCAGGAGAGGACGCCCTAGGACGGCATCATCGTTATCACCTGCCTAGCCTTTTCCCAACTATGTTGGGGTAGCCAGTATTTTACATGGAGCGACTGCCTATCTGACCTCCACAACCCAGTTACTGGGTAATACGATACCCCTTGGTAAGACTGGTTGTCAGACTATCAGGCTTCTGACTAGTTCTGACTACCTGAAACGACTGTCAAAGATCTACGAATGACAGTCGGGACCAACGGCTTAACGTGCTTTCCGAGGCACGGAGAGGTCTCGGTATGTAAAGATAACGGTACGGCAGATTGATTCTGTCTTTTTTGAGTCCTGGAGGATAGGTATAGTGTGTATAGTTTTTCTTTAAGTACACTGTACAAGTACAGTGTTTTGTTATAATTCTTTGCTGCACCGGACGACGTCATTACGTCAGCGCCGGCTGTCGCTGAAAACCAGCGCTGGGGCTCTGTCTTGCATAGGGTCGCAGCATAATGCTGAGCGATAGCCGTTATGCGTAGATGTGAAGCATGTTCCCCCCTACCTTTTTATTTTATTTTTTGTGTTCATGTTCTTTTTTGCGTCATTTTATAAACAAATAAACGCATTTTCTTTCTTTCTTTCATCCCAATATCTTTTACGGCAATGATATGAAGTAGACCTTCGTAACTCAACTGTTTTTAAAAAATAGGTTTGAAAAATAGTTTCCTTAAAAATACCGGCTTCAAAACAAATCATTCATAAATTCATTACTACATCGCGCAACAAATAAAACGTGCTCTATCCACACTGGGACCGCTCTACAAAATTCTGACAGTCGCAAAACAATACAACTAAGAATTACTGCCACAGACTAGGAAATACGTATAGATACGAAGCGGAGTTCTAGCTTTAATCCAAGACGAAACCATCAAGCGAGGGTCTACTCACTAAATCCGTCAACGAAGATACGGGCCCGTCGGAAACCAATTGATCTGTCAAAACATGTGTCAAATTCAATTTTCTGACAGGCAAAGACACCAAGAGTAGGGACAACTAAAAAATCGTGTTGACAATTCATTCTTAGTCCAAGCTCCGAACTAAATTGATGTCCGTACGTAGTACTAGTGAGGCGTATAATATCGTAACAGCTAAATATAACAGGTATCACAAGATAACAGAATCCATCCAGTCACAAGCTTGTCTCTATTCATGCTTATGAAAGTTACCTTAGTTAGAGTAAGATAAAAAATGTTACTGATACACTGTGACACCCTGTGACATCGTCCGTCACAAGCTCTTTCCTTTTCTCGCATAGGTGTAACACCTTAGTTAGAAAGAGAAGTACCTACGAGTATCAGCTGTAGTAACAGAGAACCCACCATAGTTTTAATAACAGCCTGTTATTTTGTAACAGGTTTTTGGAACTATTAATTACGTGGAACAGGAACAGGCGGAACAGATATGCGATTTTACCTGTTACAACCCACTTCTAGTACGTAGTTCGAAAAGTCCGTAAATTCGGCCTGAGTTCCGGACTCCTTGCTTAGGGAGCAGACCTCCGGGGGTCTACTCTCTAAGCACTAAGTCCGAAGTTAAGCCCGACCTGAGACTGAATGACGCCACGATTTGAAAGCTGTCTCAAGTACACCCGATGTGTTTTTACCCGTCCGTAAAAGTTAATTCTTACGAGTTTATTGTTCACTCCGAAGTATCGAACACATTACGGACGGGAACGTACCTTCGATGACGTTCTTAGAGAATACATCCTCTGCAGCGTGACTGCTTGGAAACTTTTCATACGACTGCGTTCGAAAGGAGTCTCTCAGTCTTTTCTAGAAATTCTTACTCTGTGGCCGCGTTCACCAGAGTATTCCCGCTCAAAACTTTAACCCGGACATATTTCTTAAAGTCAACTTACACTTCTCCGCAAACAATAAGCGACAGGCGACAAAAACTACAAACATTCGCATAAACTTGCACTTACTAAGAGGATTCCGCTGTAACTCTTCATTTTTAACTTTGTTTACTGTTGCGGCGTTGTCAAGAGTTGTGGGAACAGATTAATGTTTTATTTCTGTATTGACTGTGTGTCGGGCGATCATAGCTGGTTTGTTGCGGATAAGTGTGCGTGTTCTTTAACTGTCTGGGTAAAAAATGGGGTTGTAAATGGTGTTATTTGTTAGACGATTATCGTCTGTAGTCAGTTGCAGAAGATTCATCTTGAAACATTGGTTATAAGCCTGTAATGTTCCCACTGCTGGGACACAGGCCTCCTCTCTGTGAGAGGGAGTGGGCCGTTATCCACCAAGCGGGCCCAGTGCGGGTTGGTAGATGTCACATGTCTTCGAATTTTCGGTTCTAGGACATGCCGGTTTCCTTACGATATTTTCCTAAATTATAAATGCGAAAGTATGTCTGTCTGATACCTCTTCACGCTTAAACCGCTAAACCGATTGGTATAGAGATAGTTTGAGTCCCGGGAAAGGACATAGGATAGTTTTTATCCCAATATGGCCATGGGATTAAACACGATATTATCCTAATTACAAAACTACCTTTTCTTTTACAAAATCACGAAAGATAAACTTGTCTAATTACCAATCAGAAACTTTCCTCATCCACTCGGGAACCGAACCCGGAACGGTCACTGACGCTACCTATGTATGTCCGTTGAGGCGGTAACCTTCACCCTAACAGCCCACTCGACTTCTTATTATACTTGGATGTGGTCGAAGTGAAGAGAGTTCGCGATTTTCGAAACGGAACGTGTTGGATCATTTAGCTCCCTTCAAAATGGTTGAGATGAATGGTGCTAATACATGCGTCATGATCGTGAACGGGCGCCGTCAGTAGGGACTGGTCATCTCTTTGCTGCCATGGCTTATTTAATTTAATTTAATATTTGAATTGTTGTTTTTTCTTATCTTTTCATTATGGACGCTTTTAACGTTCTGCATCGTTCTCACATGTATAATTTTTAACATGAATGATGTAACCAAGACTTTGTAACCATATTATTTTGATTTAAAAGAGTGTCCATGGAGTTACTTGCCCGTTCTTCTCCATAGGTACCTACGCTTTGGACAACCAGCTTCATCTTTCTGACTGACCGACCCTTTGACAATTCAAAAGTGCCTGTAATTGGTTTAATTGAAATAAATGCTTTGAGTTTGAGTTTGGATTGGATCCGCTGACCGGCAGCCTAATTACGTATCACAATCCAAGGGTTTTGATGGAAATTCCTAATCCATTGCAGAAATTCCTAATCCTAATAGGTTTAGAAAATTCGCGTGTTCAACAAAAACGTGGCAGAGCTGTTAAAATGTACATCCCGAGGCCAGCCGAACACATCCGAAGCGGTGTCGGTTACGGTAACAGTGGCGCGAAGGCGCGTTGGGCATTTCACTTCAAAAACACGCTGATCGCTTATATCTCATCCAGTCCCCACCCTGTAAATATATTACGCCACCGGAGCTCCGTATTCTTGTCACAGAGCACAACATTAGTCCAGCATTAGTATGAGCCCAGCGGTGCGCGGACTATTCATTGGGAGCCGACACGACAAATGGTACATGTGGTGAAGGTATAGATAGGCCATTTATATGTGTAGGAGCAATATCTCAAATTCTCAAATGTATTGCATTTCAAGATGTTGGATTTTTCCTACAACATCTATCTAGCCGTTTCCCAAGTATTTTGGGGTCGGATTCAGCGGGTTAATTGAGTAACACACAAACAGTAGCAATGCCTTTAATTTTGACAGTTCAACAACATTCATTGCGTTATTTACGTTGTTGAGCAGACTATCTTTGGAACATATGAGGCAATGGATTAGCAATATCCTTCAAAATGATTCAGATAGTGATGTGTGTGTGAGTGTGATGCAGCGGAATACCAGTAGATACCTTTAGTAATTACCATTAGGTGGGTCGGCACATTTGAAGGCCAGTATAGCATAGCTTTCTGCGCTTTACGAGTTCAATTTGATCAGAGGACGTCTTTTAATAATATGAAACCCCCAACAACGAAAAAAAACCGAGTGTGCTTATGACCACACGACTGAAGTGAAACTTCAAACTATTTGGCTATGTGAGGAAGAGAGAAAGAATATGTGCGCGCGCACTGCTTTCTCTTGCTTATATCCCCCACTCAACTCCCGTCGCCTCGCCCGATCACAATTTTCGTAACGCATTCGCCAGCTTACTCCCCAAGTCAAGCGTGCGTAAAGAAGTTTCACTTCAAAAGTAAAATGATCGGAGACGTTTTCTGGAAAATTCCAAGAACAGAAAATAGGGTATTAGAATAGAAACCTGTAACTATCGAATCGGAGTCCAACTAGGCTACCCAGGCGTAATGTTCAACTGAGCACGCTTTTTCATTTGTATTCGAGGCTACTTAGATGTAGACTGGGCTGCCATTTACCGGAAATTATGCGGAAAACCTGGATATTTTGTGTCTTGAAGATAAATAAAAAAAATAAAAAGACCTATAAAGTTAATTTGGAACCTCATTCAAATGAGCGCAGACAATTCGAAAGCGAACTCATTTGTTTTTAAAGTGAATCATCGCGGATTCACAACGAGACACCGTTCGTTCGAAATTCGAAGTTGACGTTTAGAGAGATAGAGAACCTTACTCAAAACGTCACTTTGAAATTCTGAAGCCTCACAGCGACCGCTATTCTTTTGCCATTTATTACATGACATATCAAATTCTAGTTATGTCCTGTTTTATTCAGTCTACGCGACATCCCTGGAGCTATATACTACACAGAAGGACAAATGCTCGAGATGGACGGAAGGAGAATAAGTAGGTAACGTTTTGTTTAGCGGACGAGAAAACATGTTGACGGACTATTTATCAAGGAGAAAAGTCAATTGTTGGTTTATATTACAGTCATATGTCAGTTTTGCCTCTGGGTTACATGTAAGATGTCCGGGAAAACGAGTAAGAAATATATTAGGTTCGTAAGACATTAAATGGAACCACGTATGCTATGACGTGTTTGAACGGTGTCTCGTTGTGAATCCGCGATGATTTACTTTAAAAACAAATGAGTTCGCTTTCGTGTGTGCGCTCACTTGAGTGAGGTGAGCAGTGAACTTTACAGAATGGTACTGCAAATGGAAGACACTCAAGCGTTTTTTTTTTTCACTGTTTTTTTTTTTTTTTTTTTGTTTCAGTTGCTGTACTCTGGACGCTTTGAACGTGTACGTCTTTTTCAACATTGTTCTAACTAACATGTAATTATAAATTTAACATTTGGTAATTTATGAAACTAATATTTAGGTAACAATAAAATTTAAAAACTTTTTTAGAAAAAAAAAAACAACCGACTTCAAAAAAAAACACTACAAAGTGATAAATAACTTTAATTTCGGAAGTCGGTGTCGTTGGTTCCGCATTTTCGTTTTTTGACACCGACTTCCGAAATTAAAGTTATTTATCACTTTGTAGTGTTTTTTTTTTGAAGTCGGTTGTTTTTTTTTTTGTAAAAAAGTTTTTATTTTTCACTTTTTAGTTTGTACCTACCCCACAAAAAAGTAAACAAAAAGATCGTTAATGTAGACAATGTAGATAAATTTTTAGATTTTTGTTGATTTTTCAAAAACCGCTTGTCCGATTTCGATAAAATTTTCATGGGACCATTTGGGAAGTATACCCTTTCCAACAAAAAAATATTTGTTCAAATCGGTTGGCAAGCGACGGAGTTATGCGCGAACAAACATGAAAAAAAAATACAAACATTCGAATTGAGAACCTCCTTCTTTTTTAGAAGTCGGTTAAAAATAGTGTCCATGCAGTTTCTTGCCCGTTCTTCTCAATAGGTACCAATTACGCTTTGGAATGGGCAACTAGCTTCTGAAATGGTTTAAGGCGCGACAAGACTGTGCGACGCGATTCTGGTAGAAGTTTTCATAGAAACTGTTTTATTAGAGTCGCGTCGCGCTATCGTGTCTGTCTGCGGGAGCCTTAAATTGAAATAAATGCTTTGAGTTTGAGTTGTGGGGAAAGTTCGAGCTTTTTGTCAATTCTACTTAGGAATTGACAAAAAGTTGTAATTTATCGAATTTGCCAGTAAAGATTGTAAATCATTGGTCTCATTCGCTAATAGTTTGTTTCGGACAAGCGCAGAAGGGAGAGGGTGCTCCCCTTAGACGAAAACCATTATGTTGACGATTTCCGCAGAGTGGCGAAACTAACGATATATTATACACTTAACAAATTCAATTGTGTTTTAGAAAAGTGTGCGATGGTGCATATGAGGGTTACTGTTGCAGAAGGTGAGTCCTGCGCGTGTAAGCATGACCACTACCTATATGTAGAAACGATTTTGGACGGACGGACAAATTGTAGACAGATTTCTAAAGAATCTGTATTTTTTTTTTTTTGCTATGCAGCCATTCAAGTACTACTTAACCACTACAGGGAGGCGGGGGGGTAGGTCTTTGCTTTGCTTATTTTTGATGACATGGGGGATGGGGGGGTCTGGATGGTGATTATGTCAGCAATTTAATCATATTTTTTGGGATTTTCTACAAAATTTTGTCAATTTTGGTTTGAACACATATGGCAACTCTACTTGTCTATGCTTGAAAACGAAACGCATATATCTGCTGCTTATGAATCAATAAAGAAACCAGAGCACATTGAAAAATGCATGTACCAATGTTTACGTTAGCATGGGAGGGGGTACGAGCTTTGCTTACTTTCGCTGACGAGGGGGAGGAGGGGGTTAATAATTGCAAAAAATCTGCTTACGTAATACTTGAACGGCCCCTATTCTATTCTGTCATTTTGTCTATTCTTCAAATTGCGGGATCCGTAATCATTCATCATTAATTAATATCGAGCTGTTACGCTTTAAAGTAAAAAATGTATTTATTTTTATTTAATACATAGATAAGTTTTTAAACTTGGTATTAGTGAATATTTTTTAACTTTCCTATTTCAAAATCTCTTAAAAGTATTTTATAATTCAGCGTACATGACTGTACCGCTGGTAATTCTCATGAGTAGCGCATTGAGTACTGTCGCGTACAAATGGAACTACTGTGATTGGGTTAGTCGCAAGCCTGTGGTATTACTTGTAAGGGCGACTGCAGATGGGGCGGTTATTACCCGACTACGGCAAAACTAAAAGGAAGGGTTATGATTTTAGCAGTCTATGTATGTATGTTTTTGAAAATTTTTCTCCCATATCGGCACGAACCTTATACCTACAGGATAATTTTTTGATTCAGGACTTTAACTAAACGAAACTATGATAAAAAATAAAGCATATTGGTTAAAGGATCTAAGAGGTCCTCGATTAAGGAGAAAACAGAAACTACATTTGAGTTTTATGATAAACTAGCTGCGCCCCGCGGTTTCACCCGCGTAAATGTTCATCCCGTGGGAATATCGGGATAATAAGTAGCCTATATGTTAATCCAGGGTGTCAGCTACCTCCATGCAACCTTTTATCAATATTGGTTCAGCCGTTTGAGCGTGAAGAAGTAACAAACATATAAACACACACACACACACAAACTTTCGCCTTTATAATATTAGTGTGATAGTTAGACTAGCTTCTGCCCGCGACTTCGTACGCGTGAAATTCCTTGTTCCCCCGACCCACCCCATCGCATCGCATCACCTGCTTGCGCTGTCACTTCGTTTTCGCAAAGCAATCTTTCTGATTTTTTTCTTTGTAATGTTAAATAGACTTCCTTAAGAATTGAGCTCTGAAATGCAAATAGAATTTTTCAAATCCGACTGGTAGTTCCAGAGAACAGACCAACAAAAAAACAGACAGACTCTTCAGCTTTAATATTACCAGGTACATATAGAGTATAGATAACATGCTTTCTTTTTCATGCTTGCTAAGACTATTAGTGCAGTTGACGTAGTTGTATACCTACTGGACCCTATTTCACTATGACCAGTGACCACTCAACAATTCCTTGATTCGAAACCACATCATCATCATGATTTCAGCCGAAAGACGTCCACTGCTGGACATAGGCCCCCAAGCACCTCCACCTAGACCGGTTTTGTGCTTCTCGCATCCAACGAGTTCCTGCGGCCTTCACAAGGTCGTCGGCCCACCTTGTGGGAGGCCTTCCAACGCTACGTCTTCCGGTACGCGGTCGCCATTCCAGAACCTTTCGGCCCCATCGGTCATCTGTTCTGCGAGCAATGTGCCCTGCCCACAAGTTTGGCAATTCTTCGGGCTATGTTGGTTAACTTGGTTCTCCTGCGGATGTCTTCATTTCTGATTCGATCACGCAGAGAAACTGCAAGCATAGCCCTCTCCATTGCCCTTTGGGTGACTTTCAGCCTTCTATTTAGATTCCTTCTAGATTCGAAACCACGTCAATTAATAATAACAAAATAATAATTAGCTAATTTTTCTTAGTTCATTTCGCGCGGTTTCGTTAATTGTGTCCTAGAGAATATTGGCTCTGAAGTTCTTAATAAACTTACGAGCAATAACGCAGCGTCAAGTCGCCCAATATGAACGTGACCTAACATTCAATAAGGCATCAATAGAGGACCACTCGGCGCAAACCGCACCGGCGACGCGCCAGTCGCGTCTGAAAGGCCTTTAACTACATTTGCGGCTTGTCTTACATGTGAGACGGCTTTTTGTTGCTTTTATTAGATGTGGGTAGTCTGGAAGGATGGGATTGAGCTGGACTAAGTGCTCTGTGGTTCTAGGCAAGGAATAAGCAAGATTACACTCCTGTAGGACTAAGAAGAGCATATCTAGATGGTTATTTAACATTTGATTGAAGCGAAACTATGTACTCATGAATTTTAAGTTTTCTTTACTTGCACTACTGTATGGATTCTGTATGGTCTGATAATGATAATCAGCCTATAATGTTCCCACTACTGGAACACAGGTTTCCTCTCTGTGAGAGGGAGTGGGCCGTGATCTATCAACACGCGGGCCCAGTTAGGATTGGTAGATGTCATATGTCTTCGAATTTTTGGTTCTAGGACATGCTGGTGTCCTTGCGATGTTTTCCTTCACGATTCTGAGAGCAGTGGTAATGAATTTTACACAAAGTAACCTAGCAAAGTGCCCGTCAGGGTTCGAACGTGGGACCTACAACTCCGATAATAAAAGATTGTTACTATTGTAGCCAGTTTTCTCTAACTAATAACTAAAACTACAAACACTAAGTTTGGCAACTAATACATAATTGTATAACTATAATTATGAATTTTGCATGCCTGAATTGGTACAATACAGTGTACTGCGCATTCACATAACATCTGTAAATGAATAAAATTACTGTGTTGAGCAATACATATTTGAATTTAAATTAAAAAAGAATTAACTGCTTCATTACTATGTTAAGCCTCCCGCAGACTGACACGACGCGACAGTGTGACGCGATTCTGGTAAAACAATTTCTATAATAAGGGTTTCATAGAAATTGTTCTACTAGACTAGAGCCGCGGCACGCTGTCGCGTCGCACATGTCTGCAGTCTGCGTGAGCCTTTACTTCATCTTCATCGGTCTCTCAACATCACTTCGAAATTCGAACGGTGCATCGTTGTGAATCCACGATGATGCACTTTAAAAACAAATGAGTTCGCTTTCGAATTGTGTGCGCTCACTTGAGTGAGGTGAGCAGTGAACTTTACAGAAGTGCAATTAAGCAAGTATATCCAATGTGTCACCTCAAACAATCCTTGGTAAGGGTTATCGCTCTGCCGGCCCTCGATCCCTAAGCTAAGGGATCCAATGTATGGGCAGCAGTAAAACCGTACAAACATGGGCTAATATCGGTCGTACATTGTGTGCTTACAGCACATGAATAGGTACACAACAGAAACCAAGCCTCATACTATCGAGTAGATATACATAGATAGGTATGTACACTAGTATAGGACTTCGGAAGCGACCTTCACCTTAACCGTGTCATTACAAAACGAGTTCTAACTTTAGACCTAACTTTAGAAATTCTTAATGCAAAATTGACAACGTCAGTTTTTGTAATAAGAACTTTAACTTTGTCTAATTATAGTTCGAAATTTAAAAATGGGTCGATGGTTTAAACCTGGGTCTAAAGATAAACTATGTTTTGTAATAAAGCCGTAAGAGTTTGCGTCGGTGTTACAATGCGAGAAATCAGACTTTTTAACATTGCAATCTTTTTTAAAGGCTATAAACGTACCTAAATTCTATTCTGCACCTCACTCAAGTGAGCGCACAAAATTCAAAAGCAAACTCATTTGTTTTTAAAGTGAATCATCGCGGATTCACAACGAGACACCGTTCGAATTTCAAAGCGATGCCTCAATCCATCGAGTAGGCATAGGTAAGTACTCTCGCAAAGGACCTTGTAGCGGTATCTACAACGTCACATGCGAACAACGCGTCATATTGACGTCACGCAAATCCTGCATCTCGCAAGAAGAGTTTACCGCGCAACTAGCATAGATACCACAGCCCGATATGAATCATCGGGCAGTTGCCCGCCAGACACAACGCCCGTCTGGTCGGAGGATCCTCCCTTTTCTATAGAGTATGAGTGAAGTTTACAACCAGTTCCTCATACTTTTTTAGACCTTGACCTTAAAACAGTGTTTCGGTGTTTTGTCTTAGAAAATTGGAAAGGGCACACCGAATTCAAGAAGTTGCAAACATTGATATGACGTGTCTATTCCTCTTTCATATTATATACACCCGCGATTAACTAAAAAACTTCTTAGCCTAACTAGAAATAACCTCAGAATAATAATAGGTACAATTACGGGCCATAACCCTCTTAAGAAACATCTTTTTAACTTAGGCGCCACGGACAGCCCCCTTTGCAGGGGCTGCCTTGACGCCGAGGAATCAGCCGCCCTCGTCATCCTGGAATGCGAGGCCGTGGCTTCTCAACGTGAAAAAATCCACGGAACAGTGAGGACGCTCCGTGAAGCCTGCGAAGCTCCCAGGAAGCTTCTGTGCTTCTGGGCGGAGCTAGGCTGGCTCTGTTAGCCAGAATCCCTACGCACAACGGACCAAATGGGAGTCTAAGTGCGGAAAAGGGAGCCCCATCATCATCATCATCATCATCATCATCATCCTCTTTCATATTGGCACGAACTGTTTATATTCATCCGTACGCAAAATACGCGCATTGACGTGGAGTTGCGGACACCAGCCCGTATTACCTATTACCTACCTAGAATAGTTCATTCTGTGGTAAAAATATTTGCTAGTCAGCGATGATGACCGTCCAGACTACACCAAACAAAACGCTGAAACTTACATATGGGCAATCAATTGCATGGCAATTGTACAGACGCCAGCACATCAAGCTACTACAATCTGTCAAATTTCTTTAATAGATTTTCAACTTTATCTCTAAAGCGTAAGGTTCAAAGTTGATCGGAAAAAATTGACAGTTTCGGGTAGCATTTATTTCAATTAAACCAATTACAGGCACTTTTGAATTGTCAAGGAGTCGGTCAGTAAGAAATATGAAGCTAGTTGCCCATTGCAAAGCGTAGTAGGTACCTATGAAAAATATGGAGCAATTTACTACAACCTAAAGATTTATAAAAAAATTCCAAAAAGGATAGTTGTCCAATGTCCACGTATCTAAGCGCACCACTATTATTCGCGGAGGCCATTTTAAAAAGCAAATTCCATTCTTATTTTGTCAGCATATCATAATGTAATATGTCATTATCTGCCTAGCCTTTCCCCAACTATGTTGGGGTCGGCTTCCAGTCTAACCAATTGCATCTGAGTACCTACCAGTATTTTTAACCGACTTCAAAAAAGGAGGTTCTCTATTCGACCCGTATGAATGTATGTGTGTATGTTTGTATGTCCGCGATTTTCTCAAAAACTAATGAATCAATTTCGATAATTCTTTCACTAATGTGATCTACATACTTTCAGGAAGGTTTTAGTATATAATACATTAAGTAATTATTCTTATCTACGAAGTTATATACATAAATGTACTGCATCTCCGGCATTTCTATGCGAATTTTGATGACTCTTCTAGTCGGTGTCTTCAATTCTTCAATGCACAAGTGTTAATTGAATTTGTGTGGGGTAGGTTACAACTAAAAAGTGAAAAATAAAAACTTTTTTTCAAAAAAAAACAACCGACTTCAAAAAAAAACACTACAAAATGATAAATAACTTTAATTTCGGAAGTCGGTGTCAAAAAACAAAAATGTGGAACCAACGACACCGACATCCGAAATTAAAGTTATTTATCATTTTGTAGTGTTTTTTTTGAAGTCGGTTGTTTTTTACATGAAGCAACTGCCTATCTGACCTCCACACCCCAGTTACTGGTTAATAATACTAAATCCCTTGGTAAAACTGGTTGACAGACTCGTCATAATTCAATATGTAACAGCAGGATTAGTAAACAACAATTCCAGTCTCTAATCACGACCCAAAACAGAGACATACAAAGCAATCATTATAACATAATATTCATATTCAAAATCAATTACATGTACTTTAGTATCACGTACCAAATAATTAGGGGTCGTGTTAACATTCCGCGAGCGTAGCTCTCATTGTGTTTATACCTTAATAAACAAGTGGGTTGATCGAAATACGCGGCACGGGTTTAACAAGGGGAGAATTACCTTAAATTATATGTATGAGGAGAGCAGTGGCGGCCCAGGTAACGGCCGCGACTTACGAGTTCGAGGTCGTAGGTTCGACTTCGAACCCAGACAGGCGCCTTTATATGTTTGTTCCACGCGCGCCTCAAAGAGATGTCAGCAAAAAAGAAGGGGCAGGCCAGGGCCGAAGCCTGCCGGGGGTGCGGGATTGTCCGAAAGGGTTACCGCTACCCCGGAACATAAAGGGCTAAGGAAGGAACACGGATGGGTTTTAGTCAGTAAGAGTCTGACACTCCCTTCCGCTCCACCCAGAGCGGGAGGGGTCATTTGATGATTTCCCATCCATAAAAAAAAGACAGGCGCCTTCGTCATCATCATCATCAGCCTATAGCAGTCGACTGCGGGACATAGGCCTCTCCTATTGCACGCCATTCAACTCGATTTTCGGCAACTCTCATCTAACTGGCAGACAGGCGCTTTACTTTGTCCAAATTATTTTCATCACCACTGCTCTAAAATCGATGAAGAAAACCATCTTGAGGAAACCGGCATATCCTAAAACAAAAAAAAAAAACCGAGTGTGCTTATGACCACACGACTGAAGTGAAACTTCGATATGAGAGGGAGAAAGAAAGAAAATGTGCGCGCGCACTGCTTTCTCTTGCTTATATCCCCCATTCAACTCCCGGTCGCCTCGCCCGATCACACTTTTCGTAACGCTTACGTCACGCGCTCGCCGGCTTACTCCCCAAGTCAAGCGTGCGTAAAGAAGTTTCATTTAAAAAAATCAAGGACATGTGACATCTACCAACCCGCACTGGGCCCGCGTGGTGGATGACAGCCTACTCCTTCTCGTAGAGGAGGCCTGTGTACCAGCAGTGGGAAAGGTACTGCCGGCCGTCCTACACGGCTACGTAGCTACTACATAACATCACACCCATCAACCGAGCACATATCCAGACTCCAGAATGCTGCTGAAAAATTCCAGATAGAAAAACCCACTAACAGTTTACCTGACGTAGGCATCGAACCCAGGACCTCGTGCTCAGCAGTAACGCTTGCGTCCACTAGACGAACGAAGCTGTCAGGCGATCGAAGCAAGCTCTACTTCATCATTACTTATCAACTTATACATCGTGTTCTTCACGATATCCATAAATTTTGTCAAACGCTTCTATGGCTTTTACAAATGAAATCTAACAAAGGAAGTAGTACTTAAAAAAGTTTAGTTACAAAGATATTTGTAATTTCATTTAGTGAAATTGAATTGAGCTATGCGGTAAGAAAGGGTCTTAACTCAGTTTTGACAAGTTTCAGCCCGCCAAATCTTATGAATGAAAATACGTCATCGTTGCCAATTCGGATAAAGAGGCATGCATATTGGGCGATTTACGTCAAGGTATTTAGTTAGTATGAAAATTAACAAAAAATATAAAGTAAGAATTCATTAATGTGTCTATAATGAAAAATGCTTATTTCCATGATCTGAACACCAGCGGGGCAATTGCGTAACACATTATCAATCGGAATCGGTTTCATTTTGACAGTTCTACAACATTCATTGTGTTATTTACGCGTGGAGCAGACAAATTTTTCGAACTTATGAAGCAATGGATTAGCAATTTGCTTTAAAATGATTCAGATTCCGATTGATAGTGTGTTACGCAATTAGGGTGCTGGTCGAAGTTTATGTATATCGTCCGGAACGCGGTGTATAGAACGTCTAGTCGCCACAGGGGATAGAGCGAGACCCTCTTGAGCGCTACCATTGAGTTGTGTGCTATATATTCTTCTATATTCTGATAAAGAATTGATGTTCGCTATACAATTCCTTCAGGAATCGCTGCACATGGTCACAGCACACTGACCCAGATGTGTCACGAGAGAGGTACCGCCATTTTATGGTGAATTTATTTACGTACCAGGTTGGGAGACACAGAGCTCGTGCATGCGATCGTTCTAAGCTAATACTGCAAAAATATTGATGTTATTGCGACTTGGGCATAGCATAACATCATCCTTGTACTCTCTGAAGAAATAGACAGGGTATGAGTTCGCCAGTTCCATTAGGACTTTGGTATAAAAATGTAAAAGAAAATCGAAAATGTTACTTTTTAAAATGACAAGCTCGCTTTGAACACTAATTATCTCGACTGGAGCCCTGTTCTATAAAGTTCACTTATTAACTTGTTTAATACTTTAAGCATAGGCATTTTCTACCAGTCAACCTTAGGATGATGCAAACAGTAGTAGGTGCAATCATGAACAGTGAGGAATAAATATTTTTAAATATAGCGATACGCATATACCTATTAAAACTATAAACATAATATATAATACCTGTACAAATATAAGCGCAAATACTTATACATAATACACGAATATACTAAAAACAAGACAGCACGATTCGAAAGCGAACACATTTATTTTTAAATCATAAAAACAAATGAGTTCGCTCTCAAATTTTTTTCATTTCTTTGTAAAGAATTACGTAAGTACTGTAGAGGCTATCTATGAAGCCTTACCTCCTTTTGGGACAGGCTGGTTATAATTGAAGGCGTGTTCTATTCGAACGTTCAAGCGTGTGTCAAAGATTTAGATTAGGTTTGACTTGTCAGATAGAAAGTGCTAGTTTTATTGTAAAAAATCCTAAAATATAGTACATGAAATCATATACGAGTTTCATTTAATAAATTCGAATTCATTTATTCACATTTAAATAGAGTAAATACAATTGATGGTTCTAAATGTTACATTATTTGGTCTTATATTCTATTTAGCCGTATTATGGCATGTGAGGCTTACATAATGCAAGATATTAAATTAATCTAATAGGTACATAAAATATAAAAAGTACGGGTATTTACTATTTAGTCAAAAATCAAAACATGTATTCGAGATTCATAGAGCCTAATGTCAAATATATCGTATAGTAGTAATAATCCATACTAATATTATAAATTCGAAAGTACCTTTTTGTATCTGGCTAGCTACAGTGTCTAGTACAAGTAACAACCTCGTTTTTTTTTTTCGTTAAATAATGACACATTATTCCTGCACGTGACCACTCATTTATTAAGTAAATATTTTTTTTTAAATAAAATAAAAGCTTTCATCTTAGCTAGTCCCTATAGTACGTACGGCTTACGTAGGTTGAGAGCATTATATATCGCCTTAAGAAGTTAGAAGTTTAGCCTCAAACGTCGATACGTAAATAGATTGGCCATAAAATTGTCGTACCTGGTACTTGACGCATCTAGGTCACATGGCCATCTTAAGTATGTCGACTGGCTCCTTTAGGAGTTCAATTGACTATGAATCGTTTTACCTACATACCTATTTTGGTCAAGTTATACTCGCGAGTCGTGGTAATAATTTTATCATACTAAATATTATAGTTCTTTTTATCTTCTTCTTGGAATGTCGATGGCAATCTAAATGGACTCGGCCCAGAATTTGGCTACGTGTTTGGCGCTATCACTAGCGTCCATCAGTTCCTGTAACGTGCAGCTGACAGGACACGTAGGACATGATATTAAGTGTCCTATCGTTTGTGGAACAGCACCACATTTACACTCCAAGGCGGGATCGTCTGAACAGGTTTTCCTTGCTTCGGCCACACTGGGTCCGGAATCTGTTTAGAGACTTCCAGGTTACCTAAAGCAACTCATGTCCAGATGGGGCATGTTCAGCGGGTGGAACGAATGGTTCAGTGGCGTGTATTGCATATTGGTATATAAGCAGTGCCTACCTTTGATCAATAACAGCATGGATTGAAGGTGCCTACCTCGATATATCAACATAAGCCTGTCAAATACATTTTAGTGTGTGTGCCCCATTAAGAAACTCACTAAATTATCATACCTAATAAAAAACAAAATCTTCATACAAACACGCGCGGCAGTAGGCAGTCACCGGACGGCCTACTCGGCTCCCGTACCGTTCGCACATTATCATTGGTCTTTACTCGTTCAAGTTAATACGACAAAATTAAAAATACGTACGTCTCACGCGTAATACCATGAGGTTCGGCCTTTGCAATTGATCACCCTTAAGTAGACATGCCTACTCAAATAACCACTTTTGACCTCACTGTTTTTTCTGATTAGTGACCGCGTTTGCCTAGACTAGACCCGGCCTAGTGCCTACCTATTCTGAAAACCAATGCACGCCACTGGAATGGTTCAGTAAGGAAGCTCTGTATCGCCACAGCTTCAGTCTTTCTTTTGATCGTTCGCTAGTGAGTAGGACGACACATTTTGAAAAACTGTTTCGGCTTTTCAACCTTTGTGGCACAAGGATCTTGTCGTGCAAAGGGTGTCGTGTGTCGGAGACCGTTTTGGCTCTTTCGCTGGATAAAAATATAGGGCGATTTTTGAAGTGAAAACTTCTTTAGCGGCGTTGAACACTTTTTGTAATGGGTAAAAAATGTTAAACTCGCGTCAGGGCATCGCGTCAGGACAGGTGACCGTCAGGAGAGACTCCCCTCCCCCCAACTCTTTCTACGGCGGCGCCAACCGAAGTGAACCAAGTGAGACACGATAATGGATGGATGGATGAATGGATAGATGGTGATGGTGATGGCGATGGTGATGGCGATGGGTATGTTGATGGAGATGGCGATGGCGATGGTGATGGTGATGGTTATGGCGATGGTGATGCGATGGCGATGGTGATGTGATGTGATGTGATGTGATGGCGATGGTGAACGCGGACGCGGACGCGGACGCGGACGTGGATGGACAGCTGATGGCTCGACCGTCTGTGTAGTTGCCACACTGCTGTGTATTCGTAAAATTCGTGTATATAAAGTGTTTCAAAAATGGAAATTGAACAAAGTGCATCGATTAGGTAATGAAAAAAGTGATGCAGAAATAGTGAAAAAAACTTAGTTATATTAATTCAATTAATAATTGATTTATTTCAACGTTAATATTCAAGTTTTCACTTCTGCCGGCACTCCCGGAGTGCAACCCGTCTTTTTTTTGTAGGTGACAGTCCCATGGTTGACGCGGGCGAGCGACTGACGCTCCCGCCGCACAGTGGGCTGAAACGGGCCGGTAGAGGACTTAGCGTTTAAAAAAAAAAAGTTTATTTTTCTGAAATTTTAAATAGTGCGTTGGATTTATCTATTGATTATAAGTAATTATTTATATCAGGGTCGTTTAGATAACTTGAGTATTTTCGGAGTTATTAATAACCAAAGTAATTTTTGTATGAAGCAAAACAAAAAAACTTGAAAATCTAGAAATTCTCAAATTTTCTCAAAGAATTGACTTTACGTATGTATAGTACGTATTTTTGTCCTATTTTAGCACCTATTCTCGGGTTGCGATTTTCTGCGATTTGGTCGCAATTTCAAATTTTGTTCTCTATTCCACACCACCATAGAGGTTAAGAACCAGGCGCGTTTTTTTTTATGTAGTGGTCTCCCCGTTAGGCCTAATCTACTAAGGACTAATAAAATAAGTAAAAATCACAATCAGGTACTGGTCACTGCACTTTTTTAATTTAATCACTATCAAGAGTATCCATATTAACGAATGCAAAATTTTCGTATTCGTCATCATCAAATGTTTCCGTTTGTTCAATTATTAATAAACTTTGTGCTTCTTCTGACAAAGTTTTATGTTTTCTGCGAAGTTTGTGGCGTTTCGCTGAGATGAGTGGATCAGAGCTGGTCAACAAATTATTTAAAATGTCTTCATTTGTAGTTTTTCTACTGCATTTCCTGGAATGGTGTTGGCGGTACCTACGAAAGTCTTTATTTCTAGCTTCAGCAGCTTCTTCAGATAGCTGTCCAATTGGTATTAGACCAAAAGTTTCAATAATAGCTGCACCATGCATAAGAACTTTATGAACACTTGAAGGCATATAATACCAGCCATATAATTCCAAATACAGTCGCATGGTCACTTGAGCATATTCGTGAAATTTGACTGTGTCAATGTGGTAACCTGATGAAATTGCCTCTAAAATGGTTGCATCTCAGAAGTCACGTTTGGGTTTGCAAAAAATCTTCTAGCAGTATTTCCGTCATTCGTGGAGCCGTGCCCTTGTTTGACAACATCTATCAGAAGTCCCATTCTATTTTTAAAAGCATCTTGTATATTTTTCTTCCTGCTTTCCATGATGCTCTTGTTGTCTCCCTTTCTGTCCATGCCTTTATCGTTAATCTGCATAATAATAAGATGGAAATATATTACCGTCATTCTCGTTAACACTTTTTCTTAAAGTATTGTATTGCCACTTGGTCAGCTTAAGTGATAAAAATAATCCTAAAGCCTCATCCGGAGAAAATACAGATTTTGTTTCTTTAACAGATATGCACTTCTTAACTTTTTTTACATCTTGGGGATTCTTAAGTAAATGTTCTAGTATTTTAGCAATCTCATCATTCCCATCCGCTTTCAACTGCTCAAAATATGCATATTTTATTTCGTCCGAAGATAAATGAAAGTTTTCTGCTCGTCTTTTTTTCTGTTTAAGCGCTAATTCACAAAACGGTTTTCTAGGGCTTTGCTCGGTGGAGACACCGACAGAAACTTTTGCTGGTGATACATACTGAGTTGATGTACTCGGTGCTGGTTGATCTTCATTACTGGTTATTAAACACTTAATAAAATCTGGCCACATTATGGTTTCTTGTAACCATTCGCTATTTTTAGTTCTGAATATAGTTTCTTTACGATGAGCGTTTTCCCATCTTCTATTTAAATTATAAAAAAAAAATTGCACAAAATAACTTTAAGGTCTTTTCATGTTGATCACTTAATTCGACTAAAATTTAGACCTTATCTCACTACACAAACTTTCATTATTTTTAATACTGCCACTGTTTTTTAAAATAATAAAAAGGTCAAGGTTGGTCACCAAATCTTCATACATTTTCACAAACACAAAATAACTCACACTCACTTCACTTATTTGTATAAGTAATAAATATGTGAGGGTAGTGCGTCTATTATGGTGGGTAATAGAACACTGAAGTACGTTTGAATGCAATAGTACATTTTGTGCCCTATTATCGTTGCACCAATCAGGTAACGACACGTGTCATAACTTGATGTTGCGGTCGCGCATTCCTATCTCTTGATTCCCGGAAATAAGTGTCAAAACAAATTACGTCATACCTACCTATATTACCTATGGTGGTGGAAAATGTCGAACAATTTTTATTTATTTAAAGTACTAAGTAAGTATTGAAGTACTTCAGGCCGTTTAGTGTACATTATTTTCAATTTCAAATTAGCAATTACTCATAATGTAAACCTACATTGATACATATCAACATTTCAAATTAATTGGAATAAATTGCTAAACTAAAATTTCATGACTCTTCATACAAATTTGGTATGGCTATATCTCCGAAAGTACGAGTCCAATTAAAAAAAGTCAAAGAGTAAAAACTTTTTAAATTTATGTCTAGATACTAAAAAAATACATTTTAGTTCTTAAGACCCAACCTTGTAATCCCAGCCCACTGTGCGCCGGGCCGCGCGAATTTTGTACGCGCGACGTCAAGCTATAGATTGCCAGTAGGTATAATCTGACTTCTAATTGTACGAAAAGCCTATACCACAGAATACTTAAAGTACTACGTACAGAAAGGCCACTCCCTTCCCCGCACTAATATCAGTTACCGCACCTCACCCCGCACTTCGGCGAATTCGTCGCAGTTCTTTAACAAGAGCGCTCGCAAACACAAGTACCTCACGCACACATTCATACGTATACAAACGTAATTTTTTAAAGTAGTAGTAGTAGTAGTAGTAGGTAATTATTTTGCGAGCGTTGTATGGAGTGTCCGAGGTGTGCCTATACAATGCGAGGTCAACTAAAACTGGACACGTATAGCTTGATATGTTGCCGTGTGTAAGAAGTCGCCATTTTAAGTTAATGTAATTTTTGGCTTTAACTCTGTCCCTCCTGTGATAAGTGATATAACTCGAGTTGTACCCTTTTTGTGATTTTCACATGAGCATTATCAAAAAAAAATACGTCTTTTTTGGTCTAACTCACGTTCTTCTATCTGCTATAGTTTCGGAGATAATTTTGTGCAAAGTGATACAACTATAGGGATTTTGGCTGTTTTAGGGATTTTGTTTTTGCTGTCCTGTAAAATGACGTTTTTTGACTTGTATCACTTATCACAGGAGGCACAGAACTATACTACAACCGCTTTAGTGATATTCGACAATAAGATTCGGGCTGGAGAACTACTTTATATCCAGATGTATGAAGAGTTTCACGCGGCGAAAGAAAGAAGACTCTTACAGGACGATCACAAACTAAACTAAACACAAACATAAATAAAAAACAAAATTATATAAAAAGAAAGTAACAAAAAAAAAACAGAAAGTCCTATACGCGGCCAAAAGGCTCTTATCTCAGCATGATGCTGCGACATTTAAAAAATAAATGTCGCAGCTGGTATTATGATAGGGCCCGCTGTGTTCTGTGTGGGGAACGTCTAGTTTCAAATAAATCTCAAAATTTTACACAGGTAAGCAAGTTCAAAAACCTAGCACCTGTCGTCCATATCTCTAGCCGGTGGATTCTACAAATAAAACCAGAGAGGGACACAGTCAGCATGTTCCAATTCTGTCACAAACAAAGACCAAGTCCTTTGTGATTTTATTTGCTGAAGAATGAAACATTTTGTACGGAGCTATTATTTATAAATTCGTCACTACTAGCTGTGCCCGCGGCTTCGCTCACATGACTGTATTCTATTAGCATTTTAAGTTAAGGCGACTACACGACCTAAAGCGCGGTCACTGTCGGACTGCATACAAAAGAAAGAGAAGCGCGATGACACAACCGTGGTAATTTATTGCAAATATGAAGCAATTATCTATTTACAAAAACTCTCAAACACCAAATAAATAAAAACCGTATACTAAAATTCGGGGAATTAAATTGTCTTTTAGATGGTGAAAGTTTTATGAAAATACACCCGATAGTGTTTGCGTGATTATCGTTTTTATGTCCGCGGTAGACATTGCTTTACAAATTAATTACACTATGTTAAAAAAATATAATTGCAAATATTCACATATCAAATTACGAAGCAAATGGTCTAGTATAACATTTATTTTTTTCAAAGAAATCAGTCCGGTCGATTAGACGTGATGTTGAATTTAAAATCATTAGAAGTCGTATATCTGCGCCTTAATGAACAGACATCTTCTGGGCACGCTCGTTCCGTCATACATAGACCTCATCCATCGCTTTCCATCAGGCGTGATCGAGGTCAAGAGCAAGCCCATTTAGCAATAAAAAAAATATGCAATATTGCTAATCCCCTCTCGGACGCTCTCTTTCTGAATACATACATATGACAAAGTAAACACATATCACTGTCTCGTTCTTATTTGTGTATTTAGAAAGAGAAAATCTAAAAGAAGCAGGGGCGGACAGTACCGGGAACGTTTTTCATGTCACTATAACTCTACCAAATCTAAAACGTTACCTATTCCCTTCATAAGAATAGAACAGAATACTCTTTATTATGTACACCATATTAATCACAGACATTACCAAGTTAAGGCATAAGTTGTGGCAGCACGTGTTTTTTTTATTTGGTCGGTTTATATAAAGTTGTTTTTAATAAACTGATTGTTACTAAAAATTGTTTCATTTCATGTACCTATCCAAGCATCGTGACGAGTAGATACTTAGATAGAATATGCTTTATTGTATGCCATACATTGTGACTTACAAAAAAAGCACATACATTATTTATTAAAATTGTTTGAACTTAACATGAAAATAAAAGGTTTCATACTCCTGCTTCTGCGAGCCTCTTTTTCTAATGTTATAATATAAATGGAGTAAAGGTATTTAGAGTGTTTCCATGTTGCCTCCACTTTTATCTACAAGCTTCCTGGTCATACGAATATCTCTATCAAGGTTATTTCGGGGTCTGAGCCCGAATGTAGGTATAACTAGAATTTTGACGACGTCATTACGTCAGCGCCTGCTGTCGCTGAAAACCAGCGCTGGGGCTCTGTCTTGCATAGGGTCGCAGCATAATGCTGAGCGATAGCCGTTATGCGTGGATGTGACGCATGTTTCCCCCTACCTTTTTATTTTATTTTTTGTGTTGATGTTCTTTTTTGCGTCATTTTCACCGCAAATAAACGTATTTTCTTTCTTTCTACTCGTATATTGCCCTCTAACCGAGAAATAAGCAGCAAATATCACTTAAATTCCTGCAATCACCGATACGTTATGTCCCAAGATGCAGCAATTGCAGATCTTTTTTCAAACAAACACGAATGCACAAAGGTAATGACAGAAAGAAAGATATGAAAAGATAAGCAACCGTCAGCACCTACGTTCATATTTGAAGACGGCGGGTAGTCAGCAATAAAATGTGAGGGGAGGACGCAGTCAGGCAAACTCAGCGACCTACTTGTCTAGTGCAACCAAGGAGATTTTATTTGCGGGTAGATCGAGATTTTTCGAACACTTGCAATAACTATTTGAAAATGCTTAATAGCCGTTACCTACTAATTACTAAAACAACCGACTTAAAAAAAAAATTTCGTTTTTTTGACATCGACTTCCGAAATTAAAGTTATTTATCACTTTGTAGTGTTTTTTTTTTGAAGTCGGTTGTTTTTTTATTGTAAAACAGTTTTTATTTTTCACTTTTTAGTTGTACCTACCCCACAAAAAAGTAAACGAAAATATCGTTAATGTAGACAATGTAGATAAATTTTTAGATTTTTGTTGATTTTTCAAAAGCTGCTTGTCCGGTTTCGAACAAATTTTATGGGACCATTTTGACCTTTCCAACAAAAAAAGAATTTTTCAAATCGGTTGGCAAGCGACGGAGTTATGCGCGAACAAACATAAAAAAAAAATACAAACATCCGAATTGAGAACCTCCTCCTTTTTAGAAGTCGGTTAAAAAGTCAAAAAAAAAATCAATCAATCAATCTGCCTAGCCTTTGGCCATCTATGCTGGGATCGGCTTCCAGTCTAACCGGATGCAGTTGAATACCAATATTATACTTGGGAGTAACTAAAGAAAGTAGAGGTTCTTGCAGAAAACTTCCGCATCTGTCCAAAAGCTGATCTTGCAATTATCTTAGTTTTCCACTCACCGCTAAACACAGAAACAGCTTGAATATAAGTATAGGCAAACACGTAATGACGTCAGCGTGGGCGGAGGGCACACGATCGTTCCCATGACGACACTAAACTCCAGCCTTATGTACTCGGCCTAATGATATTGTGGCTTTGCAAATATTATGCGGAAAAAATACATTTGGAATCTGTCGATGTATGTTTTTAGTACTTAATGTTTGGTTGGAAAAGTCCTTGTGGAGGAGATTTTCCGGGAAAGTATGTGCTAGTTTGACCATGCGATCCGGCTAAAACACATTTTTAGTCTTATCTCCTAACTAATAAACGTTGTATAGCGTCTGCATAGTTACACAACGCTTTGTCTTCTTCTTTCGAAAGCCAAATTACTGAAGACTGAAAGAGAGAAATCGGTGTGTAACTATTCATCCATACTTAATATTATAAATGCGAAAGTGTGTCTGTCTGTTACCTCTTCACGCTTAAACCGCTGAACCGATTTAGATGAAATTTGGTATAGAGATAGTTTGAGTCCCGGGAAAGGACATAGAATAGTTTTTATTCCGATATTCCCACGGTATAAAAACTTACGCAGCTGAAACCGCGGCGCTGCTAGTCTGATATAATAAGTTTATTATTAAGGGGTTCAAAATACAATAGCGCGTAAATTTATTTATTTTCAAGAATTGTAGTACATTACTTACAGATGGTTGGGTTTTTTTAACAGTTTCAAAACCTGCGATTTTACTACCTACCTCTCTTCGAAGACAACAGGCGTGAGTTTAAGTTTATGCTATACCTGAGACTTGTATATTACTATTAGACCTATCTCAACAGAACAAGCATATATAGCTCTACCCAGTGGCGTGCATAGGTTTTCAGAATAGGTAGGCACTAGGCCGGGTCTAGTCTAGGCAAACGCAATCACAAAAGTAAGGTAAATTGCGAAGGTCGAACGTCATGGTATTACGCGTGAGACGTACATATTTTTAATTTTGTCGTATTAACTTGAACGAGTAAAGACCAATGACAATGTGCGAATAGTACGGCAGCCGAGTAGGCCGTCTGGCGACTGCCTACTGCCGCACGAGTTTGTATGAAGATTTTGTTTTTTGTTAGGTATGATAATTTAGTGAGTTTCTTAACTGTCGGGTACACACACTAAAATGTAATTGACAGGCTTATGTTGATATATCGAGGTAGGCACTGCTTATATGCATATATGCAATGAACGCCACTGGCTCTACCCTTTAGTAATAGCAAATACTCAAACCGACAATGCTACAAAACAAAGTAAACCATAGCCAGTCAAAAACAATAGCATTTCATCAAAATTCCTCTCCATCACACACTTTTGAGCTCACAAACGAACAGATCTCGATTTTTCACGCCACAGCTCCCCTTTCACCCAGATGGACACAATCAATGCTCTAAAACTGGGGTTTTTCAACACGGAACCCCGAAAGGGGATAAAAGAGAGGGGGTTCCGTAGGATGAAACAGTTAATCGAGAGCTGGAGAGGTGCTTCATTCAATGTATCTGTAATTTGGCGAATTTTTGGCCGAACCTTTGTATGGGGCGGGTTCCGCGTTGGTAATTGGTATAGTAACTTTCATAGTATAATAGTATTGTAGTTTACTATAAGCAAACATTGGCGCCGATTCCCTTGTTCACAATCTAAACTAAATTTAAGTTCAGTGCATCTTATTCTTTCTATTTCATTAAGAAAAGGACAGAACATAAATATTAGTTTAGTCCTATCAAATTACTTAGTCAGCGCCTGACATAAATTGACGTATTTTTAGTAGCCAATTTTTTAATCACGTCTAAACTTGTCTATGGAGTATCTTGTTTTGTCAGGACTAAACTAATATTTATGTTCTGTCCTTCAGAACAATTTAAATATTTTCAACAAAGGCGAAGCAGGATATAAAAGACATGGGAGATTATTGTTAAGGTCGGTAGGGGCGGCAAAATTTGAATAGCCTACTGGCGGCAAATGCGTAAATCCACCACTGATAAAGCTTGCATAAAGCATCTATCAAAGGCCGTATTCTCTATGATACAACGAACAAACCCGCGCGAAATTAACGCGGAATTGGCGTAATTAGCTTAAGAATTGACATGGCATCGAAGTAAGGAATAGTTAAGGTAAATGTGACATGGTAGACCGCGAAATTTAAATTTTCTTACGTTTTTTGCAATTTGCAGATCAGTGTTTTATCTTGATCCAAATATGATTCGCGACTATTATAGACATGTATTTACAGAATCATAGTCATTAGAATCATTAATATATTTCTTTAAGTTAGATTTCTACCATAAACACTTTTCCATACGAGATTTGTTCTTAACGGTAGAAATCTAACTTAGAAAGATGTATTAATGATTCTAATTATTATAATTCTGTAAATACGTACCGGTTATAGTCGCAAATCATATTTTGATCAAGATACAACCTGACACTGACCTGAAAATTGCAAAAAACGTAAGAAAAATTGAATTTCGCGGGCTAAACTACCCATTCATCTTAAGTGGTTATAGTGAATTAGGGCCCAGTACTGCTACTCTGTAAAGTTCACTGCTCACCTCACTCAAGTGAGCGCACACAATTCGAAAGCGAACTCATTTGTTTCTAAAGTAAATCATCGCGGATTCACAAACGAGACACCGTTCGAATTTCTATGTGATGTGACCAATACTACTGTCAGAACTATTTCAGATAGACAACAGCGGTTTAAGAGGATTTAAAGCTTAGCACTTATCTAGATTGCTGGCTTACGTCTTAGCTGCTATGTCTCTTTAGGTAGCTGTTATTCACAAGTTAAAATGTATTAACGCATCAATATGAGATATGAGTAAAACATTTATTATCACACTAATTATTATAAAGGCGAATGTTTGTGAATGTGTTTGTATGTTTGTTACTTCTTCACGCACAAACGGCTGGACCAATTTTGACAAAATTTGGCACACAGACAGTTTATTACCAGTATTAACACATAGGATACTTTTTATCCTGGTATTCCCACGGGATCGAAACTTATGCGGGTGAAACCGCGGGGCGCAGCTAGTTACGTGTAAGTACAAATAGTAAATACTGACCCTCGAATTTTGATTATAATTTGTTTTTGATTGAAATTGTCTATTGAAAAAATGTATTTGTATGTCCTTCCCCTTTTTAATCCATCCAAAGGTTGTCTTTAAAAGATCGCTCTTAGCGATAAGACCGCCCATTGTGTCACCCATTGTTTTAATGTCTGTAATTTATATGGTGTACATAATAAAGAGTAATCTATTCTATTCTATTTATTTATCTATTTAATACGTCAAGCACATAAATGTACATAAGCGGACTTAATGCCATAGGCATTTTCCACCAGTCAACCTTTGGGTGATGCAGAGACAAACAGTGGTAGGTGCAATAATGAATGATGAATGGTGATGATGACGAATGAGATGATTTACTCATAAATATTTACAAAAGTTAGGTAAACAAAGATTGGATTCTAGCTAAACTACTAAAGTAATAAACATGATTCTCAGGTATCTTACTCATGTCCTTATACACAAGTATTATCTTAAATTCCTAAAACAAATACATAGTAAATAATTTGTATACTATAAATTATGGTTATCCAAAATGAGAAAACTAATAAGGTGCTTTTTTGCTTCTTTGATGACTTATTATTGAAAGAAAGAATAAAGTTTATTTCGGCACAGTTCGGGAAACACAAAATACAAGTATTTAACAAAATAAAAGATGGTATCCTGGGGACATAGGCTAGGTGCTAGCATAGGGTAAAATCCATACTAATATTATAAATGCGAAAGTGTGTCTGTCTTTCTGTTACCTCTTTACACTTAAACTGCTGAACCGATTTAGATGAAATTTAGTATAGAGATAGTTTGAGTCCCGGGAAAGGACATAGGATGCTGTTTATCCCGATATTCCCACGGGATCGAGAGTTATGCGGGTGAAACCGCGGGGCGCTGCTAGTAAAACAATCATCCACAGCCCGACTTCAGCCATTCCTGGGCCGCATAGCCCTCTTTTTGATTCTATCAATATCCACGCTCCTAACTTCCTAAGTCAGTCTCATCCTAGTTCAATCAACAATGGCGCCGATTCCCTTGTTCACAAACTAAACTAAATTTAAATTCACTGCATCTTCATCATCATCATCATCATTTCAGCCGAAAGACGTCCACTGCTGGACATAGGCCTCCCCCAAGCACCTCCACTTCGACTGCATCTTATTCTTTCTATTTCATTAAGAGGGCGCCGACCATGCGCAGTGTTATTATAATCACTAAAACGGATAATGGTGCCCACTTTTATGCGTTTTAGTGATTATAATAAAACTAAACAATATAAGACTACCGTTTGTAATAATATTAACGTAAATCTTGTGGAGCACAACTTAACGTGCTTATTTTCTGCATTTTCATTCTAAAATAAAAGAAATAACCAAAAAAAACGATGAGGGCGACACTGTGCGGTCGGCGCATGGTCGGCGCCCTCTTAAGAAAAGGACAGAATATTAGTTTAGTCCTTTCAAATTAGTCAACGCCTGACATAAATAGACGTATTTTTAGAAGCCAATTTTTTAATCACGTCCAAACTTGTTTGGGAAGTTCACAAGGCACTACGAGGCATGAAATACAGCAAGAGCCCAGGCGACGATGGCGTAACGACGGAAGCCTTGAGAATAGGAGAGCCGGCTCTTCTTCCACATATTACGAATTTCTTCAACAGCATTTTGAAAACCGGAATTCTACCACACAAATTTTGCCACTCATTAATTATCCTCCTCCATAAAAAGGGTGACAAAACGGACATTAATAATTACCGCCCTATCAGTCTGATTTCGCACCTGTACAAAGCCTTTATCAAAGTAATCGAAGACCGAATATCAGGATCACTAGACCAACAACAGCCTCCCGAACAGGCCGGATTTCGCCGCGGCCTCTCTACTACTGACCACCTTCACTCCATCAACCAAATTATCGAGAAACACCTAGAATTCCAGCTCCCACTTTATATCGCCTTTGTGGACTATTCAAAAGCTTTTGACAGTATCACCCATAGCTCAATTTTTAACGCCCTGCAAAATCAAGACATAGACACCACTTACATTAATCTTCTAAAAATTATTTATATGAACAGCACTGCAGCGATTAAGATCAGTTCCATGACAGGACCGTCCTTCCAGATAGACAAAGGAGTTAAGCAAGGCGACCCGCTGTCTCCGAAATTATTCACAGCTGTGCTGGAAGAAGTCTTCCGAAAGCTGGCAGCGGGCTGGACGGAAAGGGGCATTATGGTCGGCCATAAGAGATTATCTAATCTCCGTTTCGCTGACGATATTGTGCTCTTTTCGTCTTCAGCCTCCGAGTTGACACAGATGCTAGACGATCTTGGCACGGCAAGCCTAGAGGTCGGACTTCAGATGAATATGTCGAAGACCAAGTTGATGACGAACAGCGCGCATCGCACGATCACTGTGGCGGGTGGGGAGGTTGAATACGTTGATGAGTATCTCTATCTTGGTCAAATAGTCTCTTTCCAGGCAAGACAAAACAAAGAAGTTGCAAGACGCACCGAAAATGCCTGGAGGAGCTATTGGGCCATGAAAGACCTAATGAAGGGTGATCTTCCTTTGTCCCTTAAGAGAAAACTCATTGACGTGTGCATACTTCCCATCCTCACATATGGTGGTCAAACATGGTCTTTGACAAATCAGCAGAGGTCCACGCTCGAGGTTTGCCAGAGGGCTATGGAACGGAGTATTCTGGGTATCAAATTAACAGACCGGGTTAGGAATACGACCATCCGTTCCATCACAAAGATAACTGATGTCACTTGGAAAGCTGCCACGCTAAAATGGAACAGGGCTGGACACATCTGCCGCATGTCAGATGAACAGTGGGCCAAACTTACGACCCAATGGGTCCCTCTTAATGGCAAACGACATCGTGGCAGGCCCAGACGGAGATGGCGGGATGAGCTGGACTCCTTCAACAAGAACTGGTCCCTAGCAGCTTTGAACAGAGAGAGGTGGAAAGAGAGTAGGGAGGCCTTTGCCCTGCAGTGGGACGTCACAGGCTAATAATAATAATAATAATAATAAACTTGTCTATGGAGTACCTTGATTTGACAGGACTAAACTAATATTTATGCTCTGTCCTTTTCTTAATGAAATAGAAAGAAAAAGATGCACTGAACTTAAATTTAGTTTAGTTTGTGAACAAGGGAATCAGCGCCAATGTCAACAATTTCGTCCTCTGCTGGAACACCGACACTTCACTTCCAGTCCATATACCAATTACTTATCATCAAATAAAATAATCACACACGTCTTCTTATCATTACATTTTTCGCCCCACGGAACCCTAAAACGCGGAGTGCCAATACGGGGTGTCCGCAGTAGATGAAAGTGTTCGGTAACACAATTGCGCGACGCTCTGAATTACAAACGTTAGGGTTAAAGACACGTAGACACGCTAGGGCTGGGTTGCGTTGTAACACGGGACGAGTTGGGGAGTTCATTTGTAAAGGGGGAATGTTTTTTTGTGTGAAAAGTAATTTTATTTTAAGTGAAAACTTCTTTAGACGTGTTGGGCATTTTTTAAGATGGAAAAAACCATTGAATTCGCGCCACTGTTACCATAACCGTAACCGACACCGCTTCGGATGTGTTCGGCTGTCCTCGGGATGTACTCGGTTTTAATGTACATCCGATAAGTCAGTGAGTGATGGCAAAGTATTCTGTTTGTGTTTTGTTTTCACTTCTGTCGGCACTCCCGGATTGTTTTTTGTTTGTGACGTGTGTGCTCTGAAATGGATGATTTAATTTTTCGTGTATGCGTAAAAAATTTTGAAAGGATTATGCGTAGCTTTTACCCACTACTTGAATTTCTCGTTCCCCCGATCCACCCTGTCGCATCGCATCGCCTCGCTATTACTTCGTTTTTGCTTAGAGTTCTGACAGACTTTTTTCTTTTTGCCCGGCTCCCAAGGGTCCTAGCAACACACAAGTATTTAATAAGTTTAAAATTTCTGTCAGTTTAAAAGCAAGTCGATTAAGATGTGGTTACTTACCACCTTTATCTATATCTATACTAATATTATAAAGAGGTAAAATTTGTAAGTTTGTATGTTTGTAAGTTTGTATGTAGGGGGTAATCTCTGGAACTACCAGTCGGATTTGAAAAATTCTTCTTGCATTTGATAGCCCAATTCTTGAGGAAGGCTATAGGCTATTTAACATCACGCTATGACCCTTAGGAGCCGAGCAAAAAGAAAAAAAGTAAAAAAGAACGTTAAGTGATAGCGCGGGCGGGTGATGCGATACGACGGGGTGGCTCGGGGGAAACAAGAAGTTTCACGCGAACGAAGTCGCGGGCTGAAGCTAGTAGGTAATATACGCGCCGCACTATGTAGGTACCATTTTGTTGAAACTCAGATGTGTCTTCTCGACATCCGTGTGTCACTAACGGGATGCAGCAGAATACCAGAGTCAGGTATTGTACCTGGCTATGCTGAGCTGGACTCCTATTTGGTGCAACCATGAGACACACACCGACCAGTAGTGATCGACCGTTATACAGGGTGTCCCTGGAAGTATGGATCAAATCGAATAGGGGCGTGGGCAAGGTTATTTCCAAACTTTTTAACCCTGAGAATGTCAGTGAATTCTTTTACGGTTCAAAAGTTATGACCGATTTTAATTATTTTTTCAATCACTTCGCTTAGTGCTCAAAGAAAATAATCATAAAAAAATACTATCAGGGCTATCTAAAAAAAATAAATTGATAGCCCTGATAGTTTTCACGAATTCTATCTTTCTTCTGTTTTTTTTAGTATTTCTTTTTTGCTAAAACGTTTGGAAATGACCTTGCCCACGTCCCTATTAGATTTGATCCATACTTCCAGGGACACCCTGTATATGTCATATGAAGTGTCTATGGGTCAATTCATCTTTTTAATTTTTGGTTTTTTTTTTCTCACCTTTTTCGATGTTTTTTTAATGCCTGTATTGTGTCTTTTGTTGCACTAAATAAACGTTTTATCTATATAGCGTGATGTTTATATAATTTTTCCTTTCTCAAGAATTAGGCAAACTTTAACCCGCGGTTTCACCGGAATCCTTAAGTAGATAAATATTAAACCCGGATAAAAATAATTCTGCCTTAAGTCAGGACATAATTACCTATGTGCGAAATATCACTCAAATTTGAGTAACAAACATACAGACATTCGCATTCATAATATGACCAGAGTTTGCCCACCCCCCGGCTACGCCCGCGGAGGAGTCGGAAATAATGACAATAAAATACTTCTCCATGAAAAAATACATATACCCATGTGACAACTTTCATGTGCACCTGCCAACTTTCACGTTAATTTAACAACATTAATTCATGGATAAGTAGGACAAGAAGGAGGTTGCTCTCATTTATTTTAGTGATGACCATTGTATCACCCTACGTAAATATCTACTTCATATTATTTACTATCTTCTGCCCACGGCTTCGCCCGCGTGGTATGTCGATAAAAAGCCTTTGTTCTTCCCCAAAGTTTAAAGTATCCCCATAACAAATTTCATCAAAATCGGTCCAGCCGTTTTGGAGATTAGCCGGTACAAACAGACAGATATTTTTTTTTGTTTCGTTATAAGTACCGTATGCATTGAATAAAAAGCTGTTATTTTGAAATTACAAAAAGACATTTCAATTTTATTTTATTTGTATAGATATCTGATAACGCGTACGTATTCTCATCTACTCTCCTTCAAAACAAAAAGCCGTACCGTACAACAATGTAGACTGTCATCACGCGCGGACCGCCATCGATCCGTGCCTCCAGAAAACAAATTAACTGGCCCGACCCTGCCGGAATAGATAATAACACCGGTTATTGTAACCGTGCTACTGCTCACTGAACTTGAAACTTACTTACTGAAACTTAGCCCACAGGTAGCTAAGGACTTAGCTGGGCGAAGTATATGAGAGCGATGGAGATGACTGTTTGCTGGGACTTGCAATTTGTATTCTGTATCGAAACGAAACTGCAGCGTCGTACGAGTTGTAGATTGTAGGTTCGAACACAGACAGGCGCTTTACTTTATGTAAATTATTTCATCATCACTGAAAACATCGTGAGGAAACCGGCATGTCTTAGAACCAAAAATTTGAAGACATGTGACATCTACCAACCTGGACTGGGCCCGCTCCCTCTCACCGAGAGGAGGACTGTGTCCCAGGAGTGGGAATGTTATAGGCTGACTAGCTGCGCCCCGCGGTTTCACCCGCGTAAGTTTCGATCCCGTGGGAATATCGGGATAAAAACTATCCTATGTCCTTTCCAGGGACTCAAACTATCTCTATACCAAATTTCATCGAAATCGGTTCAGTAGTTTAGGCGTGAAGAAAAGACAGACAGACAGACAGAGTTACTTTCGCATTTATAATATTAGTTTGGAAAGTTTGGATTATGTGTGTGCACATGAAGCAGTGGCGTGCATTGCATATAGGCATATAAGCAGTGCCTACCTCGATATATCAACATAAGCCTGTCAATTACATTTTAGTGTGTGTGCCCCACAATTAAGAAACTCACCAAATTACCTATCATACCTAACAAAAAACAAAATCTTCATACAAACACGCGCGGCAGTAGGCAGTCGCCGGACGGCCTACGCGGCTCCCGTACTATTCACGCATTGCCATTGGTCTGTACTCGTTCAAGTTAATACGACAAAATTAAAAATAAGTACGTACGTCTCACGCGTAATACCATGACGTTCGACCTTCGCAATTTATCACCCTTAAGGCGATTATAGCCTCGAATGTCCTTGAGCGTTTGGGCGGAGCATAGGCGAACTCAGTGCCTCACCCCGCGCGCCCGCTTACCTCCCCAATGTCAAAGAGTGTCGTACTCGTACGTAGCGCATGCAGATGCGGCGGCGTGGGACGCATTTTGTCTTAGGCAGTTTTATGACGCTACCTACTGAGTGTAGATGGATCGAGAATACGTACAATATTTATGTTGTGAGTATGAATGCTATTGTACAGTAAAAATACTGCTTTTTTAGAGACAAATAAAAAATAATAATAATATCAATAAAAAACGTTCATTCAATATACAGTTCGTTTTTTCACGTATACAGATTATAAAAAAATACAATCACAAAAAAAAAAACTTATGACTAATACCGCTTTTAACAGTGGTAGTTTTTAGTTCCGTACCCAAAGGGTAAAAACGGGACCTTATTACTCCTCTGTCCGTCTGTCTGTCTGTCACCGGGCTGTATCTCACGAACCGTGATTGCCAGAAGAATACCATTATTAAAGTTTCAAACTCAAATGGGTCCCGCCTGCTTCCAACTTTTATTTAATTTAAAATGGGCTTGTTTTTAGCTTTTCAGTTAGTTTTAGCATAAGGTTGCAGTCGGGTTTTTTAAATTTTACTGCTTTTTAGTTTACAAATGTGAAAGATTTCGCAGACGATTTAGTTCTTGGTAGGTGTTTTTTTACGATTTGTCACTTTGAATTAGTTTTTACCATATTAGAAGTTGTATATATTTTTGTAATCACATTTTAAAACCTTTTATTTTGATACCCCACTCGATAGGTTATGAGAAAAAAAAAATTTTTTGAAGAAATAATATTGCGCCAAAAATCCGCCATTTTGTATTTTTTATTTTGATATACCCAGTGTCACTCTCACAGTACATACGAATCTAACAATACCTCTCAAGCTAAAATGCATCGAGCCGTTCAGGCCGCAGAGCGTGCCAAACAATTATACATACATACATAATAATATGTGTTTTCACTTCTCATGCTCTAAAAGTCCGTCTTTATGATGTGCTTAGGCGACATAAAATCGCTTTTTATGTTCTAGTGCATAAAGTAATTTTTTTTTTCTAAGACTAAAGTAATCAGGCCCAATAGCCACACGCACAATAGAACTTCGCAGATTAAAGTCGTGATTTATTTCATTTTCTTTAATTTATACTACTTCCGTGTTTTCTATCGTTAATTTAATAAAATCAGGTGAAATAGTTGTCATTTATTATTTAAAAAGGCAAAGAAACGTTTTCATTTTTTGGCAGTATGAAGTACCCAAGTCGAATGACAAATGTTGAAAATTAAAAAAAAACTTTTAAAAAGTTTCTTGGCGGTATTATCTGTGGTGGCAGGAATTAGCTATGGATGCAACATTTTTGATTAATTATGTACTGTATACTTTATGTCTGTTTCATTTTCTCGCAATCGAAGTGTACCTAAAGCAGAGTGTATAACTCAGGCGTAAACGAGCCATTTTACCCCTCGACTTAACTATCCACTCTCGCCTGCGGCTCGGGTGGATATAAACGTCTCGGGGTAAACTAGCTTATTTTATGCCTTAGTTGTACAATCTACTATTATGTATGTATAATTGTTTTTCGAGAGTAATATTATATACTCTCGAAAAACATAACCCTTCTTCTGGCTATCACGGTTCGTGAGATACAGCCTGGTGACAGACAGACAGACGGAGAGAGGAGTCTTAGTAATAAGGTCCCGTTTTTACCCTTTGGGTACGGAACCCTAAAAACTACCACTGTTAAGAGCGGTATTAGTCATAAGTTAGTTTTAATTTTTTTTTTTGTAATTGTATTTTTTTTATAAACTGTATACGTGAATAAACGAACTGTATACTGAATAAACGTGTTTTATTGATATTATTATTATTATATTAGTATTCAATAGACAATAATATAGCGTCCACTCGCAAACAAACTATCACTACTACTAATACTATCAACGTCCAAGCGTAAACGAACAGTCCGAGTGTACTATCTGCGCTATTTAGTCTTTGCCACAAAAATGCAGATCGGAGCGAGCCGACATGCGACACAACCTCCCCGTGCGAACGATACAGCGAGACTGGCCGGGCGGCTGCTGCCCGCGCCCGTATAGGTAAAACCATGGTGTTATTGATTTTTTCCCACTTAAATAATAATTATTAAAAAAAACAAACTTAATTTTTATAAACCATTAAATTTGCTATAATTTGGTGAAAGAATCATCAAAATCGCTTCAGGCGTTTGAAAGTAGAAAGAAAATTCTTGCGTAAAATAAGAGGATGGATATGATTTTTTATTGTTAAAACTAACAGTAATATTAAAAAAATCAAACTTAAATTATATTTGTAAACATATGTCACATATCATATATTTTTTTTTAATATATTTGGGCTATCCATTTGGGAGGAGTAGGCCTTCAAAGAGAGGTCTACTTTGAAGTTTGGCGTAACCATTCGCCTTAAGTAGGCATGCCTACTCAAATAACCACACTTTTGACCTCACTTTTTTTTTCTGATTAGTGACCGCATTTGCCTAGACCCGGCCTAGTGCCTACCTATTCTGAAAACCAATGCACGCCACTGCATGTGACATCTACCAACCCGCACTGGGCCCGCGTGGCAGATTACGGCCCCCAACAATGGGAAATTATAGACTTATTATGTGTGTGCACAGGAAGAACGGTTCGGAATACCGTTGTTGATCGCAGCAGTCATTCGTATGTTTTCGACAGTCGTTACGGCTGATCAGAATCCCGAAAAATCTTCGTCAAGTCTTCTCGTCACCTATTCCGCAATGTTTGAAAACTAAGGTCTTCACCATGTACGTCCTGCCCGTTATGAAATACGGTGTCGAAACGTGGACACTACAGTCGGGCTGGTCCACAAATTCAAGGTCGCAAGTGCGCAATGGAGCGAACTATGCCCGGATTTTCTTTGATAGATAAAATTAGGAATGAAGTTATCCGGAAAAGAAATGGTGTAACCGACATAGCTTGCAGAGTAAGCAAACTGAAGTGGCACTGGGCTGGCCACGTTTGTCGAAGGACTGATAACCGATGGAGCAGACGAGTCCTAGAGTGGAGACCGCGTATCGGCAAGCGTAGTGTGGGACGCCCCCGAGCTAGATGGACCGATGACCTTAAGGAAGTGGCTGGAACGGAGTGAGGACAGGGTGTTGTGGCGCAGACTGGGAAAGGCCTATGTCCAGCAGTGGACTGCGATAGGCTGTGTTGATTGATTGATGCAACCGTAGTCTGGACCCCGATCTAATCTTATTTCCGCAAGTGATATGGAGTATCGCCCGTAACTTCGGACTTCGTGCTTAGCAAGTTGGCCCCCAGACCACAAAAGTGTCCCGTATAAGCCAATTTAACACGAAACTCCAGAACGTTTTTGGAGTTTCAACGCTCCGTCCTTAACCGTCGCATTCACTCACAAAAATAACGTCCCGACCCAACCAAAGCATACACGACCTCTAATAAAATAAGAAGGCACAATCTCACACAATTCTAGCCCGTCGTGTCGCTGACCGAGCCACCAGCTTTATCGCGTGTGCCAATTTATGCCCTGAAACACTGCCAACGAGAATAGTGACCGGTTAGTATTGCTAACCACTGAGGTGTAACGTGGTCTGGGCAATTCTTGAGATGCAATGTTGAATATGTAGGTAGTGAAATTTTCAAAAATAAATCATTGATGCTCGCTTGTTTTTTCCCGAGATACAATTATCCTTCCAGTAATGTCTCGAAGAACTGCCACGCTTTTAAATGGCCAATTCCATTTAAAAGCGTGGCAGTTTGGCTAAACCCATCTGCCACGTGTCAGACGATCAATGGGCCAAATTTACGACCCAGTAGGAACGACATCGCCGCAGGCCCAGACGGAGATAGCGATATGAGCTGGACTCCTTTAATAAAGGTTCTTGGCAGCTCTGGACAGAGAGGTGGATCGAGAGTAGGGAGACCTTTGGCCTTTGGGACATTGACGATGGTCAATTAACACCGTGCTAATTTCGAACTTATGTCTAGACAATTAAACATCACTTCGAACTTCGAACGGTGTCGTTGTGAATCCGCGGTGATTTACTTTAAAAACAAATGAGTTCGCTATCCACCTATGTGCGCTCACTTGAGCGAGGTTCCAAGTGAACTTTACAAAATTGAAATGTTTCTATAGCTACTCTCGTTTCGGTTTGCCGATGCGAAAAAGGAACCTAAAGGAACATAGTTGTTACACCGCAGTGGACAGGCAGCCTTTACATTAACATTAAGACGGTCCAAGTCACAAATTCGCTTTCAAGATATACAATAGCTAGGACTAAATCGCGTCTACTGGATGTGCAACCTAAAATACGATTACGTTTTCGTATTTTAGCTGCAAAGATTAAAAAAAAAACGAGTGTGCTTATGACCACACGACTGAAGTGAAACTTCAAACGCATTTGGCTATGGGAGGAAGGGAGAAAGAAAATGTGCGCGCGCACTGCTTTCTCTTGCATCCCCCACTCAACTCCCGTTCGCCTCGCCCGATCACACTTTTCGTAACGCGTTCGCCAGCTTACTCCCCAAGTCAAGCGTGCGTAAAGAAGTTTCACTTCAAAAAGCCAGCCCAAAACGCCATCGCGCCATAGAAAAAGTTGCAACAGACAAAAATTATGTTACAGAAATACATTGGTTTGTTTCGGAAGACTGTCTCGGACCCTTTGTTTGTACACACTTTTTTTTTTGCCGTGAAAAAGTATGGTTTATTCGCGATGTGTAGGCACGGTCATCAGTGTTGCATGGATCATTAAGGAAGCTTGTTGACGGACACGTTTTTTGTACGGCGCGGTTTATGTACCGCGCGCCGCCGTGTCATGTACAAATAAGGCCTTAGATTTCTTTAAGTTTGATGATCAGTTTTTTCCTGCCACCAATCTCAGTTTTCTAATAGTGTTTATTTATTTATTGATATGACACTTCAACGACTTACTAGAACAATCACAAACAAAAAGCATATACAGTTTTAGGTAAGTATTGAGAATTCGTCACTTACAAAAAAACAACCGACTTAAAAAAAAAACACTGACAATGTGTCGTTGGTTCCGCATTTTTGTTTTTGACACCGACTTCCGAAATTAAAGTCATTTATCACTTTGTAGTGTTTTCTTTTGAAGTCGGTTGTTTTTTTTTTTGTAAGAAAGTTTTTATTTTTCACTTTTTAGTTGTACTAGTTGACTAGAAGAATCATCAAAATTCGCATAGAAGTGCCGGAGATTGAGATGATTTATGCATATAACTTCGTACAGAAGAATAATTACCTAATGTATTATATACTTAAACCTTGCTGAAGCTATGTAGATAACATTAGTGAAAGAATTATCAAAATTGGTTAATTAGTTTTTGAGAAAATCGCGGACATACAAACATACATACATACGGGACGAGTACAGAACCTTTTTTTTTTGTAGTCGGTTAAAAAGTGCACAGCAAAGGCTAATCGGAGTATATTATCTTAAAATAAACTGAATACCTTTGTCTTCAATTGGTGTTTTTGAAGCCTGGAACTTACCTGAAAAGGACAAAAAGAAATGACTTAGTAAAATTCATATAATAAAATTTCAGCCCCTGTGTTTCGTTGATGCGTGGGAGTTCCAGTGCCTAAGGCATCTTCTGGGCACGCTGGTTCCATCATAGACCTCATCCATCGCTTTCCATCAGGCATGATAGAGGTCAAGAGCAGGCGCATTCAGCAATAAAAAAAAATAGGCAAAAACAAAAGTAAACCCAGGTCATTAAATCTACTGTCAAATCACTATAATACGTAAGCTATTGTGATTGGCTGACCAAAATAAAAAGAGCCAATCAAATCGCTAGTGAGCTTTCAAAAACTGAACAAAATTCTGTTCAGTGTACTGATTTTTCACAAAACGAACAGAATATCTATAACTAGCTGCGCCCCGCGGTTTCACCCGCATAAGTGTCGATCCCGTAGGAATATTGGGATAAAAAGTAGCCTATATGTTAATCCAGGGTGTCAGCTACCTCCATACAAAATTTTATCAATATTGGACCAGCCGTTTGAGCGTGAAGAAGTAACAAACATAAACACACGCACACACACTCACAAACTTTCGCCTTTATAATATTATAAGTGTGATAATGATGGAAGTGTGATATAATATAACTCGCACTGGGCCTGCGTGGCGGATTGCGGCCCACTCCCTCTTACCGAAAAGAGATGTGTGTCCCAGCAGTGGGAACAAAATAGGCTGATTTAGCTGATTATGAATATAATATAATAATTATGAAATATCTATCTCTACTAAATTATAAAGCAGAAGAATTTGTTTCTTTGTTTGAACGCGCTAAAGGCTCTTACACATAAACACGATATGAAACGATGACGCGTCATCGCACGACGCGGCATCGTTTCATCGTTTGAATGATACGTCACTACAATCATACGTCATAGCACAACGCGATGCCGTATCATGTTTATGTGTAAGAGCCCTAATCTATAGACATACAGTAAAACGGGGCTACTTTGACTTCCAGGGTTACTTTGACTAGGCCGATCACAACGCTCTGACGCGGTCCCCACACCCCGCGCCTCGCGCAATATTACTCGAGGTCACGCACACTTGCTGAGCACACGTGAAAACCGATTTTGGCGCTCTGTTAAAGTAGTTCCAACGTCTGTCAAAGTAACCCTGGAAGTCAAAGTAGCCCCGTTTTGCGGTACTAGTCGGATTTGAAGAAATTTTTTGGCATTTGATGGCCCAATTCTTGAAAAAGGTTATATATACTTACCTACTTATAGGCTATTTATTAACATCACGCTACGACTCTTAAGTAGCCGAGCAAGGCGTGTGAAACCGCGGGGCACAGCTAGCTCATACAACACAGCCTACAAATACTTCAATTCCTCATAATTTCCCACTAACATAGCAACATATTGGCAGACTGCAGATTGCCTGGGTAGGCTGTCTCCCGGAAGTGCCGTGACGTCATCGCGACGCCATTTCCGTCGGCCATTATCCAATAGCAGCGGGAAATTGTTCAATACAGGTGGTTATACTGTATTTTTGAGTTTGAACAGAAATTGCTTGACTGAATTCGGTAATGGTTTTAATATTTGTAAGACTAGGTATTTGGTGATAGGCTTAAGTAAAAAAAAAATGAGTTTTAAGGTTTTAGATTTTTTATATCGCATTCGCTTTTAAGCACAGTATTTTTATCTGACGAATAACCATAACACACGCACACACACAATTCTGTACCAAGAGCTCCTGGGCTTACATACACATTCACAACGAGCGTGTACACTTGATAACCAACCACAAGTAAAGCACGCGTTGCTTCGTGAAATAAAATAGGTACTATAGTAGTAAGGCTTTTAATGAGGTAGAAAAATGCAATACCTACGAATACGTGGTCAAAATGTGTGGTAAATGGTTTTTTTTTAAACAATCGACGAACACCCTGTATACTATATCAAAGCTAGTTTTTTTTCGAGTTACCTCTATATATCAATGAGTTACCTTACCTGTTTTTGCATGTACTTGTTTCTGTAACAAATAAACCTATTTTTCATTCTCTCTTCTTTAGTATAAGGGGTGCTGCCGCAAGCCCGCTGCGACTCGCAATTCAAGGCCAATTTAGACTTGGCTGATCAACCATAAACTGCCCAACTCATAACCCTTCCAAACGTAACGATGTAAAACACTAAAAGCCACTTTATTCGATGTTAACCCTCCCAATGTTCACGTTCATATAAACATTGGCAACACCGCCGCGTTCTGATTAGTTATAAATTAAAATATCTCAACCCTCCGCTTGCTGAGTATTCCCGACACGGCCGGTCGATTCGACCTGGATTGCAAATGAACTTTCAGTAAATGGGAATAAGTTTATTGTAAGGTTAATTAAAAGGTAGATGTTTTGTTTCTGATATCTTTTCTTTTGGTTCACTTATTTTTCTTTAAATATAATATCGAACCTTTGTTTTACATTTCGTTTTGAAGGGTTTTAAGAAAAGTAGGTAAATAAACCCAACCCTTGTACCAATAACAAAATACCTATAGTAAACAACGCTTTCGTATAGCTATCAATTTTTGTATATCATCTGCCTAGCCTTTTCCCAACTATGTTGGGGTCGGCTTCCAGTCTAATCGGAATTAACTGGATGCAGCTGAATACCAGTATTTTACGTGGGAACAATTTCACATGGACGAAGTCGCAGGCAGAAGCTAGTAAATAAATAAAACTTTACGTACACACCTAAGGTCTATTCAAATGTACGTTTCTAATTGTTGTTATTTCAAGTTAAAGAAATATCAACTTTATATTAGTGGTAATTAAGTTGTTTTCTGAGTGACTAACACTATTTAAAAAGTTATAAAAATGTTTGAAGTTGTAGCGTAAACTGAACTTTATTGTGTGGGCATTAAGGTTCGCTCACATTATGTCGGGCCGCAGCGGGTCGGGTCGCAGCGCAAAAATCCGCTCAAATCGCTCGTATGCATTTTTAACCGACTTCTAAAAAAGCAGGAGGTTCTCAATTCGAATGTTTGTATTTTTTTTTGTTTTTTTTTTTGTGTTTGTTCGCGCATAACTCCGTCGCTAGCCAACCGACTTGAAAAATTCTTCTTTTGTTGGAAAGGGTATACTTCCCAAATGGTCCCATGAAAATTTTATCGAAATCGGACAAGCGGTTTTTGAAAAATCAACAAAAATCTAAAAATTTATCTACATTGTCTACATTAACGATCTTTTTGTTAACTTTTTTGTGGGGTTGGTACAACTAAAAAGTGCAAAATAAAAACTTTTTTACACAAAAAAAAAAACAACCGACTTCAAAAAAAAAACACTACAAAGTGATAAATAACTTTAATTTCGGAAGTTGGTGTCAAAATCGAAAATGCGGAACCAACGACACCGACTTCCGAAATTAAAGTTATTTATCACTTTGTAGTGTTTTTTTTTGAAGTCGGTTGTTTTTTTTTTTTTGTAAAAAAGTTTTTTATATGAACTATCGCACACTATGCCGGGACGTAGCGGCCACATATTCTGCCGCGGATATTGGTTGCGTGCGATGCGGCCCGCCCCGTCCCGCTGCGACCCGACATAATGTGCGCGAACCTTTCAAAGTTATTTTTCCAAATATACATATTCGTTTACATGTTTGGCAAATAAACTGTGAACGCTGATTAGATCCTTTCCAAAAAATATAGAATCGAATCTCACCCCCGAAACTAGTGACAAACAAACAACTCAACCCGTTATTAGTAGGTACATGGAGAATTTTTCGCTGTCCCCTCCGCTCTACTCGCGCGGGATAATCAAATGCCGACAGAGCCCACCAATCATGAAATATGTTTGTAATTCTATTACTTTACACGATTGGTTCTCGTTTGTTTATGAAAACTTTTTTTGTAAATGAGAACGGTTTTGGAATTATTTTTTTGTACTGCCAAATGAGTCAAATTCAACTCAACTCAAGATAGTGTGTTACGCAATATAGGGTGCTGACACTGTCTTGGTCAGATCATGTGTGGACCATAGATTTGCGATTAGCAGAAGCTTTCATAAGACAGGTTTTGGAGTTTTAACATCCATACTGATATTATAAATGCGAAAGTGTGTCTGTCTTTCTGTCACCTCTTCACGCCTAAACCACTGAACGGATTTCGATATTTGGCAGACAGATAGATTGCATACCGGGGAAGGACATAGGATAGTTTTTATCCCGATATTAACACGGGATCGACACTTATGCGGGTGAAACCGCGGGGTGATGCTAGTATTCCATAAAATCTAAAAGCAAAATTTTCCTAGAACTGAAAAATCACATAAATCGGATAAGCGGTCCTCGAGTTTTAAGTGGTTTTCAAGTTAAGTGCACTAAACAGAATATTATGTTAAGTTAGGATTAGATCTAAAATAAAGAGAATCGTCGCTAACCATATTTCTATGAAGACCAGTCGGTATCTTGGCAGCGTTTATAAACTTAAATAAAATACGAAACAATACTAGATATTTATTCCCGGTCTGCCTGCCAACAATATTGTATGCGTTAGAGTTAGGTTATAACTTTCAAAATAAAACAAATATCATTTTTATTACCCACAAGAAGAGGAATAGAATCAAATGTTAAGATTTATTGAGAAAAAGAAACAAATCTGCCCTAGGTTTGATTTCAAATCTTCCAAACAGTACTGCTATTCTGTAAAGTTCACTGCTCACCTCACTCAAGTGAGCGCACACAATCCGAAAGCGAACTCATTTGTTTTTATAGTAAATCATCGCGGAGTCACAACGAGGCACCGTTCGAATTTCGAAGTGATTTTGGAAGAAAATCTATTTCTATTTATACTAATAACTAGCTTCAGCCCACGACTTCGTTCGCGTGAAAGTTCTTGTTTCCCCCGAGCCACCCCGTCGTATCGCATCACCCGCCCGCACTATCACTTAACGTTCTTTTTGATTTTTTTTCTTTTTGCTCGGCTCCTAAGGGTCATAGCGTGATGTTAAATAGCCTATAGCCTTCCTCAAGAATTGGGCTATCAAATGCAAGAAGAATTTTTCAAATCCGACTGGGAGTTCCAGAGATTACCCCCCTACATACAAACTTACAAACAAATTTTACCTCTTTACAATATTAGTATAGATTAAGCTGAAGAGTTTTTGAAGTGAAAACTACTTTAGGAGCGTTGGGCATTTTTTGAGATGGGAAAAAACCATTGAACTCGCGACACTGTTACCGACAGCGCACTATACAATATATATTCGGATGTGTTCGGCTGTCCTCGGGATTTACTCGGTTTAAATGTATTTCCGATATGTCAGTGAGTGATGGCAAAGTATTCTGTTTGTGTTTTGTTTCACGATTCAAAAAATACACACGTAATTGTTCAAGTTTTCACTTCTGTCGGCACTCCCGGAGTGCCACTTTTTTTGTCACTACCAGTCGGATTTAAAAGATTCTTTTTGCATTTGATAGCCCCTCGAGGAAGGCTATTTAACACCAGGCTAGGGCCCTTAGGAGCCGAGCAAAATAAAAAAAAGTCAGAAACGACGCTTAACAAAAACGAAGTTGTAGCACAGGCGATGCGATGCGACGCGACGGGGTGAGTCGGGGAACAAGAAATTTCACGCAGACGAAGTCGCGGGCATAACCTAGTATACTATACAGAATTATATTTTACCGGTAACAAATTTTTACAGGGTGTTCTGCCCATGAATAAGAACAACTTTCACTATGGGACCAACTCTGAAATCACGAGAAAAATCAACTGTTTAATACAAAAGTTCAATACCTACTTGACCAAAATGTAATAAAACAGCTAATTTTTTTCCGGGATTTCATAGTTGGTCCCATAGTGAAAGTTGTTCATATTCATGGGTAGAACACCCTGTAAAAATTTGGAATCGGTAAAAATTCTTCGAAACTGTTTCATACGTAACATTATTTTTTGTTATTTAAAGTTGTGTCTTTATTTTTGTGCAGCAGTGTAACTTTCAAAGACAAGTAAAAGAGTATCATACCGTGAACGAGGGCGCTGTTCAAAAGTTCGCTAATGAGTGCTTGTTTCTTTAGGTAGAGAACCTGGCTTCGGGCTGGCAAAAAAACTGTACAATGACAAACATATAAGTAGGTGGAATAAGTTTTTGTACTTTTCAAAGGCTTCAATTTCCATTATTTTCATATCTCGAATCAATATCACACTGATATTATAAAGGCGAATTGTGTGTGTTTGTTACTTCTTCACGCACAAACGGCTGAACGGATTTGGATGAAATTTGGCACACAGATAGTTTATAACCAGGACTATCACATAGGATACATTTTATCCTGATATTCCCATGGGATCGAAACTTATGCGGGTGAAACCGCGGGGTGCGTCTAATCACACTAATATTATAAATGCGAAAGTTTGTGTGTGTGTGTGTTTATATGTTTGTTACTTCTTCACGCTCAAACGGCTGGACCAATTTTGATAAAATTTTGTATGGAGGTAGCTGACAGCCTGGATTAACATATAGGCTACTTTTTATCCCGATATTCCCACGGGATCGAAACTTATGCGGGTGAAACCGCGGGGCGCAGCTAGTCCTCTATAAAAGGTTCTGAAACAGTTTTTTGCAATACTAATATCGAACAAAAATGGCGGCCGGCGGGATACGACGTGAATTCGAATAACCTATAAGTTCTTTTTTTAATTATGGCGCTGTGGTAGTGAAATGCGCGTGCATGACAATGTTCTTTTTTTGAAAAGGAGTTGCATAATGAAAGAACAATGCTCAAAAAGTGATTTCAGAGTTGGTCCCATAGTGAAAGTTGTTCATATTCATGGGTAGAACACCCTGTAAAAATTTGGATGGTGATAAAAAAATATCCCTGTATGTGTCGCATAAATGCGACACAAGCGGTCAAAAAATTAAACGTCTCTTAACTTGAAGCAAAATTTATAAATAAACCCCACAAAACACATTTTTCTTTTATAACAACAAAAAAACCTTTGTCGATCAAACTGTCAAAAGCAGACTACCGTTATTAAAACAGCAAACTTGGTTTGACTACCCACCTCGCACAAATACATAGGTAATTAAAATTAGCAAGGCATCCAGCTCAGTACACCGAGCCACTAAATTGTGCATCTATTGTTGAGCAAACAAATTGACCTGTCAGCGAGACTGGCGCCTGGGGCTGTACTCGGAGAACACAAGTTATTGGTGGACGCTGTTGTACAGGAGTGAGGGAATATGGAAATGGGGTTTACTATTACCATAAATCTATAAATAAAAATAAAGCTGAAGAATTTGTTTGTTTTTTTGAAAGAAAGAAAATGTGTTTATTGCGACTCGTATAGGAAGATCAAACTCAAAGCATTTATTTCAATTAAACCATTACAGGCACTTTTGAATTGTCAAAATTAATTAGTCGGTCAGTTAGTCAGAAAGTTGAAGCACAGAATACTTAAAGTACTGCGTACAGAAAGGCCACTCCCTTCCCCGCACTAACAACAGTTACCGCACCTCACCCCGCACTACGAGGTTACCGTCGCAGTTCTTTAACAAAGAGCGCTCGCAAACACAAGTACCTCACGCACACATTCATACTTATAGAAACGTCATTTTTTAATGTAGTAGTAGTAGGTAATTATTTTGCGAGGGTTGTATGGAGTGTCCGGGGTGTGGTTGAAGCTTGTTGCCCATTCCAAAGCGTTGATCTCTATGGAGAAGAACGGGCAAGAAACTCCATGGACACTCTTTTGAATCAAGATATTACAAAATCCTGGGTACATTAATCTTGTTGCTTCTATAATTATGTGAGAACAAAGTAAAAAAACACGCAAATGAAGAAACAATACAAAAAATAAGATTAAAAATAAGTCTCGGCAGTTAAGAGGGGTTGTTCCACTGCGCTCCAGGAATGCATTCCACTGCGCTCCAAAATAAAATATCTAGAGTCAGCATAAAAGGTTAACCATAAGTTGTTTGTCATACACAAATATAAAAATCGGTAGTATTTTTTTTTATCGCGGATTCATCTCGTGTGTCAAAAATGCTCAAGGCCATTTCACACTTTATGGCCCTAGTGTGACTGAATAAACATATTTGATATGTATTGTTTTCTTTTTTATTATATTTAATGTAATGTTTCATGCTTAATTTATTTTTTTGCTAACTCTACTCAACATTTCTTGGAGCGCAGTGGAATCAATGTATGAACATTAAAATTATGAGAACAATGGGTTTTGGAGCGCAGTGGAACAACCCGTTAAGATTTCACGCGGACGAAGTCGCGGGCAGAAGCTAGTATTATAATAAAATTAATAGTTTATTGCGTTGTAAGAAATTAGTAGAGAGAAATTTTAGTCGTTAAGAGATGACCAGTCTCAACCGACGGCGCCCGTTCACGAACATGACGCGTGGATAAGCACCATCCTGCTCAACCATTTGTAGATCACAAACTATAGGTACTAAACACAGTAAAAAAATCCAAGTTACATAAAAAAGTAATAAATAATAAAATAAATAAAATTCGTTTATTTCAGGCAAGTTTTTACACATACAATAAAAGGAAAAATGAACAGAAAGTCCAATACGAGGCCAAAAGGCTCCTATCTCAGCATGATGAACGCCCTAATCTCTGCAACTGTCAGTTGGATTTGAAAAATTCTTATTGCATTTGATAGCCCAATTCTTGAGGAAGGCTATAGGCTACTTAACATCACGCTAGCACCCTTAGGAGCCCAGCAAAAAGTCAGCAATAATGCTTAGCGAAAATTGAAGTAATAGCACAGGCAGGCGATGCGAAGCGACGGGATGGGATATTTTTCAAACGACACCTAAAAAAACGCACAAAATCAAAAACGATTCCCCAATAAAAACACAAAACTATTTCTTATTCAAAATCGGTTTAAAAAAACATGGCTCCCCTACATTTTAATAATAATAAACCCTTAATGAAATCCCGCTTCAGTGGTCACATATAATTTTGAACAATGCAATGCACTTAGGGCAGGCAGAAATAATAAAAATATGAGTGGATAGACAAGCGACGTGATTTCGATTGGTGCTTTGTTGAACCGATGAATTTAATTATAGTGTTTTTGCGTGTGGCATACACGACACGAATTTATAAAGAACCCTGTGATAGTTGCATGGTAAAAAATCCTACTAATAAAAGCAAAAAATAAAAATCGGTCATAACTTTTGAACCGTAAAAAAATTCACCGACATTCTCAGGGTTAACAAGTTTGGAAATGACCTTGCCCACGCCCCTATTCGATTTGATCCATACTTCCAGGGACACCCTGTATAGCTACACGAGTAGAGATGTCCTTATCCTTACATAGTATACCAAGAAGGGCTAAGGAGTATATACCACACAGATTTGAGTGATCTTGTCCATTCAGTGCACGCATTTATCAGTAATCGTGAAGCTCAACTCAAAATTTATGGAGCTCAACGACCCGACGAACAATACAAAGAAAGGGCATTTGAGTAGGCCGCATAAAATCCTACACAGGGTTACATACTACGTTATCAAAAAAAAAAAAACTGCCTAGCCTTTTCCCAACTATGTTGGGGTCGGCTTCCAGTCTGTTCGGATGCAGCTGAATACCAGTATTTTACATGGGGCGACTACCTATCTGACCTCCACAACCCAGTAACTGGGTAATGTATCGCATTACGGATCGCATTATGGATCGGTATGTAAAGATGGACCTGAACGATCGACCAGTACGGCTGTTATAATCCACGAGCCCAGCTGATGCTTTATAACATACCTACCCTATTATAAAACATCGAATTAAACCTAATTTCTTATAACTTTAAGTGCTTTGAAGCTACATTTTTAGTCGAAAGCACTTGGAAGTCTGTTACAACACTGATCTAGGAATTTGTCTCTGTCACTCAGTCTGGATAGCTAGACTGGAAAATGTTCGTCTAGATTCGGATCGCTGATGTTAATGATAGATGTATGTAACGTGGAAGCGATGTGACAGGAGTATAGTTTGTTCTAAAAGTATCAGATATTAAAAATTTAAACAAATGTACATCCACCAGCACATCAAGCTAGTGGCGTGTATTGCATATAGGCATATAAGCAGTGCCTACCTCGATATATCAACATAAGCCTGTCAATTGCATTTTAGTGTGTGTGCCCCATTAAGAAACTCACTAAATTATCATAGGTACCTAACAAAAAACAAAATATTCATACACGCGGCAGTAGGCAGTCGCCGGACGGCCTACTCGGCTCCCGTACTATTCGCACATTGTCATTGGTCTTTACTCGTTCAAGTTAATACGACAAAATTAAAAATACGTACGTCTCACGCGTAATACCATGACGTTCGACCTTCGCAATTTACCTTACTTTTTTTTCTGATTAGTGACCGCGTTTGCCTAGACTAGACCAGGCCTAGTGCCTATCTATTCTGAAAACCAATGCACGCCACTGCATCAAGGTACTATAACTGTCTTTCTTTAATAGATTTTCAACTTTATCGCTGAAGTCTAAGGTTCAAGGTTGATTGGGAAAATTTGACAGGTTCTTGTGGTTTGATCTGCTGGCGTCTGTACTATTACTCACTTCTGTCTTACCTATTTAACCCCATAGTCAAAGTCAATATGTATTTTACATGGAGCGACTGCCTATCTGACCTCCACAACCCAGTTACTGGGTAATACGATACCCCTTGGTAAGACTGGTTGTCAGACTTTCGGGCTTCTGACTACCCGTAACGACTGTCAAAGATCCACGAATTACAGTCGAGACCAACCGCTTAACGTGCTTTCCGAGGCACGGAGAGGTCTTGGTATGTAAAGATGGTCACCCATCCACAGATCAACCGTAGCAAGCGTAGCTTAACCTGATAAATCGATCTGTGCGGCTGTCATTATTTAGCCACGGGCCCCTCTCACGTCTCTTGCGTAATTTCTCCATCATTTTAGACATTTTTTTTTCCGGAAGGTATATGTGCATAATACATTCGTATTAAACTTACATAATAATGTAATGTCAATATTATGTTAAGTCGTGAAAATCGAGCGTAGCAGGGGCGCGTTATTGGTTAGTACAGTCAGCATCAAAAGTCGATTAACACTATCATTTTTACATGTTATTAAATTGACAACAACTTTTTTCAATAAACTGATTTTTAGCTTTTCACATAATAGACAAGAGTATATCTAGACGCGGCGGCCAAAAGCACTTAAGTCAAATCATTTTGCATGCGAAAATGACTTAAGTTCTTATGGCTTGCATATAAGTCAAATCTTTTTGGATACCAAAAATATTTGACTTAAGTGCTTGGCTTCCGAGTCTAGATATATTCTAAAAAAATTTCTTCTGCTGCAATTTTGAACAAATATTTTGCTCAATAACTAAGATTAAAAAAACTGAAGTGTTAATTAACTTTTGATGCTAACCGTACATAATCAGCCCATAATGTTCCCACTGCTGGGATACAGGCCTCCTCTCTGTGAGAGGGAGTGGGCTGTAATCTACCACGCGGACCCAGTGCGGGTTGGTAGATGTCACATGTCCTTGAATTTTTGGTTCTAGGACATGCCGGTTTCCTCATGATGTTTTCCTTCACTGTTTTGAAAGCAGTGGTGATAAGTAATTGTAAATATATAATAATTGATTTACACAAAGCGGAGTGCCTGCCTGGGTTCGAACCCACGACCTACAACTCGTTAGTCGCCGTTACCACTGAGCCACCACTGCTCTGTTAGTTGGTAAGATATAATTTACATAGCTGGAATAATAATTCCTCTCAGAAATCTAGACACGAACGTATCACCTTGCGTCCTTCGTATCAAAATAATTTCACTTATAATTTGGTCTTAGGCTACGTACGCACTGGCAGGTGGCTTGCTTACCCCCTTACTAATAAACGTATTATATCGGATGAATAGTTACACACGGATTTCTCTCTTTCAGTCGTCAGTAATTTGACTTTCAATAGAAGAAGACAAAGCGTTGTACATACAGACGCTATACAACGTTTATTAGTAACGGGGTTAGAGCGTAAAACCTAAGCTAGTATTTAGGTATGTCGCAGCCAACTGGTTTAATTAGCCGTTTAGTTAACCGCCTAGTCTTTTAACTAAACGGCGGCCGTTCAACTAACGGCCTGAATGATATTCAATATTATTATAGTTTAGGTTGGAACTGTAATCAATCACGCGAGAGCCGAATTGGTCGCAGTAACTAAGCCAGGGCACCCCGATCAAATGGGTTAGGTTAGAACTGTGATCAACCGCGCGCGAGCCAAAAGAGCGAAGCGAGGCGAGCATTGCTTCCAAAGGCCAGGCGGTTAACTAAATGGCTAATTTAACCAGTTGGCTGCGACTTATACACCCTAGGCGACTAGCGAAGGCGCCAAGCGCGCAGTGCGGCCGGATACGAAAATTCAAGAGCGTTTCGTTTCACTGTTCGCTACTCGCAAGTTGACTCGCTAGGCTCTAGGGCTAGGCGCTAATACCCTAATTACACCTACCGAGTAGAACGGCGAGAGAGTAAAATGTCACTCAGCCGAGAGAGTGATATGGCCGAGTGAGTGATTAAGCGTATTTATGAGCACACGGCGAGACAGTCAGTCAGTTCAGCGGGGCAATTGCGTAACACATTATCAATCGGAATCGGTTTCATTTTGACAGATCAACAACATTCATTGCATTATTTACGTGTTGAGCAGACAAATTTTTCAAACTTATGAAGCAATGGATTAGCAATTTGCTTCAAAATGATTCTGATTCCGATTGATAAAGTGTTACGCAATTAGGGTGCGGTGCTGGTTAAACCCGGCACCGAATGACGAGTGGTTGCAGAATACACGTCGAGTGCGTGTTCAGATTCACCGAGTGAGCGTTTGACACAGTGCGGGGAAGCGGATGGGTGGTTACTCGGCCTAGTACTTAGAACGGGGTCCGAGTGACTCTCTCGGCCTGTTCCTCGGCCGAGCACTCGGAAAAGTGTTTACATGTACCGAGCGCTCGGCCGAGGGCACTCTCTCGCCACTGTACTCGGCAGGTGTAATCAGCACCCTAATTGCGTAACACACTATTCCTCTCAATTTGAATCATTTTGAAGCATATTGCTAATCTATTGCTCCATATGTTCGAGAAGTGTGTTTGCTAAACAACGTAAATAACGCAATGAATGTTGTTCAACTGTCAAGCTATCTGTCAGTGCGTACGTAGCCTTAGCGAATCCAAATTTTCAATTGACGAAAACTTCTTCTTCTAATTAAAACAGACGCGGCTCTAATAAAAAATCGATCCTTTTAATACAAAATGATTTAAAAGGTATCTTTCGCTTAATGTTTTAATGTATTTTCTAAAATATCTAAGCAATGTTTTAATTAACAGCACTATTTGTACAGAAATTAGATTTAAGCCGCACTTAGTATCGGGGAATTAATTTATGTACAGACGCCAGCACATCAAGCTACTACAATCTGTCAAATTTCTTTAATAGATTTTCAACTTTATCACTAAAATATAAGGTTCAAAGTTGATTGGGAAAATTTGACAGTTTCGGGGAGCTTGATGTGCTGGCGTCTGTACTATTACTTGCTTCTTTCTTACCCATTTAGCCCTATATCTTACTTTAGTACCCTGTAGACCACCCCATACGCTCAGCACCACTAAATAATTCATGCGTGTCTAACTCGCCAGTCTAGACAAGACGTTTTTAGGGTTCCGTAGTCAAATGGCAAAAACATACCTAACACTTATAATTTCGGCATGTCGTCTGTCCGTCCGTCTACCCATCACCCAGTAACTCCCACCACCCACCATCACCCAGTATCGTATTACCCAGTAACTGGGTTGTGGAGGTCAGATGGGCAGTCGCTCCATGTAAAATACTGGTATTCAGCTGCATCCGGTTAGACTGGAAGCCGACCCCAAAATAGTTGGGAAAAGGCTAGGCAGATGATGATGATGTCTGTCCGTTCGTCAGGATGACACAGCCATTTTACTTGGAGACTATTCGCACTAAATCGATGAAATTTAAAAAAAAGGTATATTCTTACCGCTAAAGAGCAACGGTTTAAACTATTGTTTAGCGCCGTAAAGAATCTCAAATTTGTTTCGTATATCACAATTACAATCACGAAAAAAAATATTAGGGGTGGCATTCCCCAAAGACGACATGTAATCGAGGGATGAAAAAAAGAAATTCAATATAAAGAAGCGTGTGGTATTATTGGATCCCAAAACTAAAAATATAATGATGTTTATAAGCGACTGCTACTTAAGTCAATCGCTTTTGAACTATGGGATATTTTGAAAGAAAGAAAGAAAATACATTTATTTAGCGCAGACTAAAAGACACACAATACACCAGATACATACATAAGATACAAAAAAAAAGAAGGGTTGCACTCTGGGAGTGCCGGCAGAAGTGAAAACTTGAATATTAACGTTGAAATAAATCAGTTATTAATTGAATCAATATATTAACTCATTTTTTTTTCGCTATTTCTGCGTTTTTGTTTTTTCATTAATAGATGCACTTTGTTCAATTTCCATATTTTAAACACTTTATACAGGGTGAAATTGAACACATGCGACAAATCGAAATGGGAGATTATACTCATCATTATGAACAACTTTTACTATGAGAACAATCCTGAAATCGCGAAAAAAAAATCAGCTGTTCCCTACATTTTGGCGAGTTATGCGAACATAAATGTAGGGAACAGCTGATTTTTTTTTCGCGATTTCAGGTTTGATCCCATAGTAAAAGTTGTTCATAATGACGAGTACAATCTCCCATTTCGATTTGTCGCATGTGTTCAATTTCACCCTGTATACACGAATTTTACGAATACACAGCAGTGTGGCTACTACACAGACGGTCGAGCCATCAGCTGTCCATCCACATCCACATCCATCCATCCATCCATCCATCCATGTAAATAAAATTAAGCAGGAAAGTGTGCCTCACGGCTGCGCTAAAAGGCCCAGTTCAGCAAAAATGCCAGACAACTAGGGCCTGACGCTGGTTTTCAACTGGACCTGGATTTTCGGTTACAACCTCAGACATAATTTAGTTAATAATGTTAACACAATGTTAATGGGTGTTGTTAATGTGTTGTGTGGTATGTTTGTAATAGTTTAGTAATGTTTCTAGTGAATAAGTCGTTGGTGTACCTTCCAAATAAAATAAATAATATAATTTAGAATTACAGTTTCTTGGAGAATTACTATGAAATACAAACGTATTTTTGCTTTCGATAAAATCAATACCGCCCATGCGTACTTAAATATTCATCCCAACTACGGAACCCTTCACTTTGCGTGGTCCGACACGCACTTTGCCGGTTTTTATAGTAATTGCCGATGACTGGTTAGGGGTCGTTTTAGCCTATCGCCAATCACAAGGGACTTCGGTAAAAGGGGCTAGGTAGTGTATTTCCATTCATTGCTGCTAGTTTGCTACTCTGTAAAGTTCACTGCTCACCTCACTCAAGTGAGCGCACACAATTCGAAAGCAAACTCATTTGTTTTTAAAGTAAATCATCGCGAATTCACAAACGAGGCACCGTTTGAATTTCGAAATGACGTTTATTTATTAATTTATTTATTAACGTACACCAACAGCTCCGGTGCATAATATAACTTAAGTACTATACAGGGTGTCCCTGGAAGTATGGATCAAATGGAATAGGGGCGTGGGCAAGGTCATTTCCAAACATTTTAACCCTGAGAATGTCGATGAACTTTTTACGGTTCAAAAGTTATGACCGATTTTTGTTTTTTCAATCGGTTCGCATAGTGCTCAAAGAAAAAGAATATAAAAAAAAGAACTATAAGGGCTATCTAAAAAAAACTTGACAGCTCTGATAGTTTTTTTAATGAGTTTGTTTGTTTGAACGCGCTAATCTCTGGAACTACCGGTCGGATTTGAAAAATTATTTTTGCATTTGATAGCCCAATTCTTAAGGAAGGCCATAGGCTATTTAACGTCACGCTATGACCCTTAGGAGCCGAGCAAAATGATAAAAAGTTAGAAAGAACGCTAAGCGAAAACGAAGTAATAGCGCGGACAGGCGATGCGATATAGCGGGGGGGAACAAGAAAATTCACGCGGACGAAGTCGCCGGAATCAGCTAGTAATAATAATAAATCTAAAGGCTCTAGAATTTAGACATTTTTAAACTTAAGATTTAAAAGGAAAATAAAATAACAACGTTACGAGACGTGGGGACGTTTAGAGATTAATGAAACCGACATGGAAACCCCCTCGATATAAATTCAAAACATTTGCTCACCCCAGGCTTTTAAACGTAAGTTATATTTATATTTGGGACACTTTCCCAATTGGTGGGCGTCCCCAATAACTATAAAAACGTCTTGGAGTCTAGACGAGCGGCGAGTGGCGAGTTAAACATGCATGAATTACTGTGGGGACTGTACTCGAGCAGTCATAGGGTTATGGGAGAGAGTCATACCTACATGTGTTCATAAAAAATCGTTTGAAAACACGCGTTTTTTTCCCTAGGAGTAGACGAGAACTCAGTACCCTACGAAATGTTATCATAGAGTCAGAGTAGTGTGTTTTTTGATTGCTAGCTCTCGTGAAACTCGAAACTTCGTCAAAGTTTGTGTTTCACTTTCTATACATGTTTTAATTTTATTTTTTATTATACTAGCTGCGCCCCGCGGTTTCACCCGCATAAGTGTCGATCCCGTGGGAATATCGTGATAAAAACTATCATATGTCCTTCCCCGGGACTCAAACTATCTCTATACCAAATTTCATCTAAATCGGGTCAGCGGTTTAAGCGTGCAGAGATAACATTCAGACAGACACACTCGCATTTATAATATTAACCGGTCAAGCGGCGCGCGTCGCCCATTGGCACAGTATAATACAGTACGTTATCTAAGGCCGCCCGCCGAGTTATTAGCCTACTCTTGCGTTGATCCCCAGGGTTGTCACTTTTACTTTTAGTTAATATTTTCGAACAAGCAGCACTTGATCTAAATTTATGAAATAAAAAGCATATTATGATTGAATATTTATCACCTATTATTTTAATTAAGACTATCTACCTACTTAACTATATTACTAAATAAAATACCTAGTGTGCAGGACGATCGACCTATTAGTTTCATTAATTTTACTTTCGGTGGTTGGGAAACCCAATTTTATGCAATTTTGAAATAATGATCACGCAGAATTCCCACGGTGCTGGGGCGACACAGGGTAATTATTGGTTTTCCCAAAACTAAAATTCATTGTGTTGTTTTATTATTCTCAACATGTTTTATTGCTGGTATTGTAAACCAAATTGTCGGCACCCTTTGATAAAAATATGTCTTTGATAGTTTGCTTGTGTATTTAATCAGTTCCGGCTTAGATCTCGCACAAGAGACTTCAGTAGTAAGTAGTTCTGAGTGATGTGATGTGACAAGCTCTCAAAATAATATCAAGCAAGTAACTCATCAGTTTGTATTTATTATTGATTTAGCTCCTTTGTTGCCCTTATTTATTAGTAAAGAATAAATAAATAAAATAAATAAATAAAATAACTACCCAAAATAGCTACATAACCAACAATTATACCGTTTTTAATACAACCAAAAAATAAGATGACCATAAAAAGTACTTAATAATTTTGTGCTCGACTGTACTTGACTCGAAAATGTATGTAGAAGTTCACGTGGATATTTAACATACTTCCATATAGTAAACCAGGTCGAAATTATCATGGTTGGAGACGACTATTTCTTGACTATTTTTTGACACCAAATTCAAATTCAAAAACCTAAGCGTTCCGCGGTAATCAGGTGAGGATTGTGGCGAGAAAGGCTCACCACGTAATCCTCACCAAGGCACCTTTATATCTCTGGAATCACTTATTGACTATTTTCGAGATTTGGCATAGCGTTACGACTATTTCTTGACTATTTTTTGGAATTTAAACCAAGTCGATACTCCCAGCCGTTTGGTTGCATTAGAGGTGAGGATTGTGTGGAGACCTTCACCACACAATCCTCACCAACCTATAGCTATAACTTTGGAATCATAATGCGACTAATTTTTTGACCTTGGTGACTATTTATGACTATTTCTTGACTATTTTTTGGCGTTCTCAAAATTGATTTATAAGAAGTTTTCAAAAGTGAGGATTGTGTGGTGAAGGACACTAAAAACTAGACTTCTTAAAATAAACTTTAGCTCTAAACATAGTATTCAGAAAGTAAATTTGGGAATACATTTATATGGAAAAATGCGACTCGGCTACGCTCTTAATAAAGCAAATAAACTGTGAAATAAACAATACAATACCACATTTTCTAATAATATTTAAGTATAAGTAGGTACTTACATTTCTGGTTGAGTAGGAACTATGAAGAATGATAAGTCCGGGTTTGCGAAATCATTATTGAGGCACCCGAAAACACTACAATATTTTTTTCCCCTTTTTGAAGTCATGATACTCGTAATTTAAGTGGCCGCCGCCGGCGAGAGTTGACGAACGCAAGCGGTCATGTAGCGTACGCGCGTGCTCACAGTCGCGCTGCACAGCCCGCACTGCCGCCACCTTATTCCCTCATATATTATGCTAGCGTGTGCGTGAAATCGCGTGCCGACACGGCGCGCGGCGCGCACGCACACATTCAAACCGAGAGCGGCACGTTTGTATGAAGATGTTCTACTGTATATTAATTATACTGTGCCATTGGCGACGAAACAATAGAAAATCAATTGTGTCTCATTAGCGGAGCTTGACCGATTAAAGTATGGATTTTACACCCTAGGGCTGTTGTAAAGATACTTTTTTTTAATTTTGACCAGCGTTATTTGTTAACCACCTGCAACAAAAATAAATTATATTCTATTCCACTAATTACAACAATTCATCTCGATCAATTCATCTATCTTTCTCTATGGACTATCTATAAAATGTCCAATAACTAATATTTATTTAGTGCTAGCCTAGGGCACAGATGCACCGCATAAAATACTAATCTCTTAGGAACGTAATATTTCACAGTTTATTGATGGTGACACCGTCCAATACTGGTTATGTTTTAATTTGCTTTAGACACAGTTGTGTATTTACTGAGGATTACGGGGAGGGTTGTGTGAGGACTTGGGTTGACTGTTTTGATGTAGACAGAGCAATGTAAGTTCCTACATATAGTTGACCTCGTAGTTGCGTTACCATAAGGTGAATGTGCCATGGTAGACCGCGAAATTTAAATTTTCTTACGTTTTTTGCAATTTGCAGATCAGTGTCAGGTTGTATCTTGATCCAAATATGATTCGCGACTATAATAGACATGTATTTACAGAATCATAGTCATTAGAATCATTAATATATCTCTTTAAGTTAGATTTCTACCATAAACACTTTTCCATACGAGATTTGTTCTTAACGGTAGAAATCTAACTTAGAAAGATGTATTAATGATTCTAATTATTATAATTCTGTAAATACGTACCGGTTATAGTCGCGAATCATATTTTGATCAAGATACAACCTGACACTGACCTGAAAATTGCAAAAAACGTAAGAAAAATTGAATTTCGCGGGCTATAACTACCCATTCACCTTAAGGTTGAATGTCAATTGCGTTTCATAAAACGACAAGGTATGTTTGTTTACAAGGTAGCATAATCGCCGCACAATCTGTTACCATGGATACACTACAGACGCCAGCATATCAAGCTATCCGAAACTGTCAAATCTTCCCAATCAACTTTGAACCTTATACTTTAGCGATAAAGTTGAAAATCTATTAAAGAAATTTGACAGATTGTAGTAGCTTGATGTGCTGGCGTCTTGTACATGATTCTGAACTCCTGAAAAAAAAACATTGTAAAAGCAAAAAGTGCAATCACTTTTGTAGGGAACAGTTTTTTTTTTATTAACTGACGTAAAATTTCGCCGTATGGAAGCGACAGATGGAATCTTTGAAAAGTTTCGGACTGGACAAGCAAAAATTTAAACTGAATTTACGAATAAATTATTTTTGTACACGTCTTAAGTAATGTTAGGTACTTTTGTAGAACCTTGAAAACAATCTTCCATCTTCTTCGTTTCGCTAAGTGTCCTCCATTTCAAAACCTAGAGCAGCACAAGATCTAATTCGTCGTCCAAAATCATTTACGACTAGTGAAGCGAAATATTTATCGATATAATCCTGGGATTATATGCGGTCGCACGCACTGCTCCGGGATTAGACCGGGTCGCGCGGTTACGGGATTCAGCTATCTTTCGAGACAAATTAGTGTTTGCCAGGGGACAGTCGGATTCATGTTTAATTTGCGAATTAGTTTGTCATTTGTTTATTTTCGTGGTTTTGGTTCGAATTGAGCTGGCTTTTCGATTGTCACGCCATATCTAATTGATCTGAGTGATTTACGAAAGAGGATCTTATTCTTAGGGACGATTCTCATAATTTTAAGAACGTTCACAGTCTGATCTCAGTCTCATTCTGTCAAAAATACCACCAATTTTCCCACATTTTTGACATGTTTTTGACATTGATTGTAGCTGAGATGAAATTGCGACAAAATTTCGACGATTTTAATTAAGGGGATTGGCCTTCTGTATTTAGACGGCACGTGGATGTGTATTCATTACGTTTTTGAATTACTTAGGATTTAGGAATGGCTGGAGCAATTTGTTTCTGTTTCTAAATAATTAGTTATCCTATAAATATGGCTAAGACCAAGTGTAAACATCTCGATAAAATCCGATCTGTTCGTTTTCACAGTATTTTGGAATATTATAATAATATGATCAAAAGATAACGCAAAAAAGATTGCGAAGTCCCATTGTGTCATTTTCGCCGATAAGTATTAGAAGTTGAACTGTCTTCTAAGCTTCCTCGAACAAATAATAAGATTTTCTTCACTCGACTTCCTTATTACCAAAAATATCTTTTCCCTGTACAAATTCCCAAATCTTTTGGTCACAATTTTATTTATTAAAGCAACGCTTTGTTGTTGATCACAAACGCAGTTGGCGAGCGCCATTGTGGTAGATTGTATCGACACGGTCCCGCGTTTAATCCTTTAATCCCGGGGTGCGGGATTCGCATCGACCGCACTAAAAGACAGGCGGTTTTTGTTGTGATGTTAAGGACATTTAAGTGGAATTGTGCACATATTCATCCTTGGTTTCTTTGAGTTTTTGTTGAATGATATAGCGAAGTATAGGTTATTATATGGGACTTGAAACAAATCCGGTGAAATGTTGATGTAAGTAATGATAGGCATACTTCTGCCTGACCCTTCAGGGAAAACATGCGTGAAGTTTTAATAGAGCGAAGTCTAGTCTATGGGCTTGTTCCACTATGTCTGGAATTCCAGTAAGACACTACTTCTACATGCATTCAAAAAGGGATCATAATTTGTATGAAATAGACTTCTAGATAGATTAGCTAGGTCTGATACTTCTAAAAAGGTGGTTCAAGCAGCCTGGCTTGTTTCAACATCTTCTACATACACATCAGAATTATTTTTAGCTGATAGCTGTTGCCCGCGACTTAGTATGCGCTCCAGGATGAAAAGAAGGCTATGCGTTCTCCAGGTCATGGTCTATCCATGTGCGAAGGGGTTTGAAGATTTTTGTATGGAGGGTGGCCCTAAGGTCAGCCGCCATTTTGATTTTTTTTCAGTATCGCGGTGCACCACAAAATTTATATATTTAGATAGAGGACACTGTACGGTTCACGTAAAATTTATTAAACTGCATACGCAGCAACCTACTTACCTTCTTCATTTATAATAGCGTTAAACACCTTTTTAAGTTAGTTGACAAATTACTACTGTCGCGAGCACTGCGGATTAGCATCCAATCTTTACTTGTAAATCGGGCTACTTAATAAACTTTCCTGTGTTACTTAAATCCGTGGTTTCCGTCAACTCATCTAAGGTATCTCTAACTACTTCAAGTGAACTATAACTTATTTTACAAGTGTAAGGTGCCTGTTACTTCCGGACCTTACAGACACTTATACAAACAAAAAATGTAACTAACATAATATCCTAAAGCGGCAGGTTTCGGAGTTATTCACCAAAATATAAGTCGAAAACAACAAGGTTATTTTTGTTTTTTTTTTTCCTCTAGGTAAGCATATTGAACTATTGAGGTATTGCTTGACTGAAGTGAAACTTTAAACGTATTTGGCTATGAGAGGAAGAGAGAAACAAAATGTGCGCGCGCACTGCTTTCTCTTGCTTATATCCCCCACTCAACTCCCGTTCGCGTCGCCCGATCACACTTTTCGTAACGCTTACGTCACGCGTTCGCCAGCTTACTCCCCAAGTCAAGCGTGCGTAAAGAAGTTTCACTTCAATAACAAAAGGAAGATAAATCCCTAGTCAGCCCTACTTACTTACACCTTCTCGAAAAGGTCCCATAGTTCAATTGCGAATCCCAAATTAATTTAAAACCAAATGAACGGAAAATAAACTAAGACAACATACAAATATGAACTGAAGAGAATTTTTGTATATTTCGCTGAGCACCATCGCCCTTTACGGTCGGGCGGATACTAACGTTTTTGCATACAAATGTTTTTTCAAGCGATTCGAGGGTAGGATATTGTGCTGCATTTAGCGGAACGACTACAGTCAGGGGTTTTAAATAGTGTCTACCTTCGTTGTGTTGAGTCAGTTTTATTGGATACTGGCGTTTGCCCGCGACTGCGTTCGAGTGGATGTCGGCAATTATGTGTCCCTTTACTAATCTTACTATCCTATCCTACTTCCTACTAATATAATAAACGCGAAAGTTTGTGAGAATGGATGGATGAATGGATGTTTGTTACTCTTTCACGCAAAAACTACTAAACTGATTTGGATGTTTGACACACAGATAGTTTATAACCAGGATTAACACATAGGATCATTATTATCCGGATATTCCCACGGGATCGAAACTTATGCGGGTGAAACCACGGGGCGCAGCTAGTTCTTTCTCTAAAATAAAAGTAACTGCCTAATGTCATTGTCATGTCATTTGTCACAGGCCGAAATCCTATATTCGCAAACTCCGTATCTATATGTACAAATAAATAGAAGTGTCTGTCTGTAATATCAAAATAACAGCTTTTTACTAAATGCTTATGAAAGTATGCACGGTACCTACTTATAACAAAAACATTTCTTTAATTTTTGTCTGTCTGTTTGTTTCGGCTAATCTCCGAAACGGCTGGACCGATTTTGATGAGACTTTCACTGGATGATAGCTGATGTTATAAGGAGGTAACTTTAGCTTTAGCTTTATCAGAGGCTAAATTTATTTATATAGAAAAAATAAATAGGGTTCCGTGCAACAAAATTGAAACCCATGTGAAAACCAATTTGCTTTCCGAAATGCACGCAAACAAAGTCGCGGGCACAGAACCCTTTTCTGTCTGTCTGATACCTTTCAAGCTTAAACGGTTGAACGGATTTCGAGGAAATTTGGTACACAGGTAGACGAAGTACCTACTGGGTAAGGACAACAATATATTTTTTTAACTCAGCCGTACGTTCCCGTGGAATAACTTCCGAACGTTACGCGGGCAAATACTAGTTTAACATAAGGCGTAACTGAAGACAATAGTTTTGCGTCGGATGTGAGTTGGGTTGAGACCTGTGAGTTATGTTCGTCGGGCTATGTAGACGGGTTACATACCTAGTTCCTTCAAATACGTTACATTTTCAACAGCCTGGCACCGATCTTACTGAGTGAGGGGAGAAAAGTATCCCGCTGAGAGGAACCACCGGAAAAATGGACGAAAACATGTACATAAAACCCGTGGGTTTAACCATAGCAGAAGCGAATTTATATAAATAAAATATAGTTGTTTTTTTTTACGGTTTCGTGCATCAAAAGGAAAACACGGAACCCTTATAGGACTATGTACAGTCAACAAAAGAGATAAGTATGCAGGATCGTCGGATATAACTTAATTTGATAAATGAGCTGTTTGTTTTCTATTAATAAAACTAGCTTCTGCCCCCGACTTCGTCCGCGTAAAATTTCACCCTCCCCCCATTCACCCTCTTAGGGGTGGAATTTCGAAAAACCCTTTCTTAGTGGATACCTACTCTTCACAAAGAACACACCCTCCAAATTTCATGTCTCAGGACCAGCGGTTGAAGCTGTGCGTTGATATATCAGTCAGTCAGTCAGGACTTTGAATTTTATCTAAGTATTAATAAAATTCAATTTTATTCGAGAACATCCATCGTTTTCTTACTAAACTTCAGCTATATCCGACGATCCTGGATACTTATCTCTTTTGTTGACTGTAAGTAAAAATATTTATTTGCTATTACAAACATACATTTGCAGTTAGAGAATTGTCCGTGACGTATATCGATGTATGAGATAACAAGTTTGTCAACTACAATATTGTTTGTTTTTGGGATAAATATTCATCCCAACTACCTACGGAACCCTTCATTGTGCGTGGTCCGACACGCACTTGTTCTTTATCGTATAACCCAGTAAATGGGTTATGAAGGTCAGATAAGCAGTCGCTTTATGTAAAATACTGGTATTCAGTTTCATCCGGTGAGACTGTAAGCCAACCCCAAAATAGTTGGGAAAAGGCTAGGCAGATGACGGTATAAGACATTAAGAGAAGTAGGTACTTGTACTCAGTTCAGTATCGACCAGGCAATATCCTTTTGCCAATCATGAAATGGTGTCACATAAAAAAGCCTCCAGGCATACATTATAATTTACTATTGGACGTGTTCGCGTTCGCCCGGTTTACGAGTTTCACCATAACATGACATGACGCGAAGTGCATTCGTAACCGTTTGATATATTATTATCATTTGAGAATATTATTTATGGGTCACGTTGGTTTTTATCGGCGGGGCCCGTGCCTCGGAAAGCACGTAAAGCCGTTGGTCCCATCATACTATGAGCGTAAAAGAACAGAGAGTGCACCTGCGTTTGCGCACACACTTGTGCACTATAATATCTCCTACGTACCTGGCTAATCTCCGTTGAGATTGGCCACCGCGACTGTAATCGGTCGAGAGCATAATTATCGTCGGAGCGTTCAATAAGGACTCGTCGCGTAGATCAAACAGTGTGCGAAAATATTGTATTTAGACAAATTGTCATACGAATTATGAGAACTAGTTTATTATTTTGGGCTTATTTATAATGACTATACATTGTATTATTTATTGTTCTCGCATAGAAGAAACAATATAATTATATACCCAGGATTTGTAATTCTCTTGATTTAAAAGCGTGTCCTTGGAGTTTCTTGTCCGTTTTACTTGTGCATAAAATTTAATCAAATAAAACAAGTCGGGCTGGTTACACCATTTATAACTCAAGAACGGCTGGACCAATTTTCATGATTTTTGATTTGTTAGATTTGTCTCCGCTCCGAATAGCAGAATAATAATAATAACTATTAAAACATGGGAAAAATTACCAAATAAAAAAGGTGGCACTCCGGGAGTGCCGACAGAAGTGAAAACATGAACAATTACGTGTGTACTTTTTGAATCGTCATATAAACAAAACACAAACAGAATACCTTGCCAACACTCACTGACATATCGGAAATACATTAAAACCGAGTACATCCCGAGGACAGCCGAACACATCCGAAGCGGAGGGTTACGGTAACAGTGGCGTGAATTCAATGGTTTTTTCCCAAGTTTTCACTTCAATAATGATGAAGATAATTCATTTTGTGATACAATCGTTCTTATTGATTCTGAGGCGGTACCGTTAGAGTACTATTAGTTATTCTGTTGAGGTACGAAGTTCGCCGGGTCAGCTTGTAAAAAAATAAAAGGCGCTTTTGAACGTCAACATTTACAAGAAAATAGAAGTGACTCTAGTCTGTTTCAAAAATAGTTTCGTAAGGAGAAGAAACATAGGTACGAAAATAATCGAAAATAGTCGTTATTCTATGACACATACTCAGCCTATAATGTTCCCACTGCTGGGACACAGGCCTACTCTCTTCGAGAGGCCATGAGCTGTAATCTACCACGCGGGCCCAGTGCGGGTTCGTAGATGTCACATGTCTTCGAATTTTTGGTTCTAGGACATGCCGGTTTCCTCACGATGTTTTCCTTCACCGTTTTGAGAGCTGTGGTGATGATATAATTTATATAAAGTAAAGCGCCTGACTGGGTTCGAACCTACGACCTACAACTCATAAGTCGCGGCCGTGACCACTGGGCCACCACTGCTCTATTCTGTGAAGCATACGCCTAATTATCCAACTATAATGAAAACGAAAAACAACAACTGTTATAAATGCTAAATCACGGCTGCCATAGCCCAAAAACATATAATTCGCGGTCAAACAAAAAAACCACTAATAAACATGATGACTCGGCGTTACTTGCATCTGGTGCGACCGAACCGAATGGATTCGCTTCGTTCACTCAAAAGTTCAAAGTCATTCAGGATATATCATTTATTGGGACTTCAAAGCGAATTATTTTTAATTTATGAATTGAATTTATTATCCTTTGGAAGTTTGGATTTAGGATAGGTGAACAGGATTCGAGCGTTATTAATTGTAGGAAAATCTAGTGTAAACTTATCTATCTATTATTATATTTATTTAGTCCAGTAAATTACCCATCAGACCGCCTTTTTACAAAACAGCAAACATTCTAACTTTATCGTCTTCCATTCATCAGCAAAAAAATCCATTCCTCTTCACGAGCGCGTTGAGCATCGTCAACATACGCGGTATACTACATACATTTACATATATGTATATACTACATATACATAATGGAACATGAAATAATGCATGCTTACTGGTCCATTTTTTTATAACTGGTTGTTCTTGCAACACGAAATAATTATGTCAGTTAGTATAATCATACAAAAATTATTGCTATAGTTATTTCGACAGCAATTTCGCAGAGCTTGTGGCTTCCAATTAATCTAGAAACATCTATAAATTGAATTCGTCGCTTCTAACCCATAAAGCCTGGTAGAACTACTAGTAATTAAAACACCCGGTCAATGCAGACAATAGCCATAACTTACCCCTGTCACGTCACTAACGTTAAAACGTCAAAAACAGCGAACTCCGCCATTTTAGCGACGGAACCGGACGTTTGGTATAAAGTCAGATTTATGAGTTGCACTGCGACATAAGATAGCTTTTGATGTGTGAATAAATTATATATTTTAAGTGTTTCATATTCACGCTCTTTTAAGTTTAATTGCTGGGGAAGTAAAAAAGGAATTTACTCTTCTGCAGACTTCTTAATATGGTGGTTAGGACGACTTTACTGCCATTAATAATGCATGATATTCTTTCAAAACGGAAAATGAATTATATGGGGTGTGTGATTATTTAAAGGTTGATTTTCAAAAAGCATAAGAATATAAAAATGAAAAGATACATATTTTTTTTTTGTTATTGATGCCCTGCTGGGCAAAGGACTCCCTACTCCCTTTCCACCTCACTCTGTCCAGAGCTGCCAAGGACCAATCCTAATTAAAGAAGTCCAGTTCATCATTTAAGAGGCATTTACAAAATTAATTAAAAAAAAGAACAATTAAATGTCACACTTAACGAATATTCTCTATATTTATTTATTTAATACTTCAAGCACACAAATGTATATAGGCGGACTTAATGCCATAGGCATTTTTCACCAGTCAACCTTTGGGTGATACAGAGACAAACAGCGGTAGGTGCAATCATGAAAATTGAGGAATAAATATTTTAAATATAAAGATACGCATAAATCTATATTAATTAGGTGAATATGTTTTTGTTGGTATATTGGCGATTGCTAGCTGACATAATTATGGCAAATAATTTTATGTTTTGTGTTTCGTAATGTTAATTACTTTGCATACTATTGTACAGAATCAAATTCTTGTAACTGAGCAGACGCAGGAGAACCAAGGTAACCGACATAGCCCGAAGAATTGCCAAACTTAAGTGGCAGTGGGCAGGGCACATTGCTCGCAGAAACGACGGCCGATGGGGCCGAAAGGTTCTGGAGTGGCGACCGCGTACCGGAAGACGTAGCGTTGGAAGGCCTCCCACAAGGTGGACGGACGATCTTGTGAAGACCGCAGGAACTCGTTGGATGCGAGAAGCACAAAACCGGTCGAAGTGGAAGTGCTTGGGGGAGGCCTATGTCCAGCAGTGGACGTCTTTCGGCTGAAATGATGATGATGATGAACAGACAGCTGTCCTGCTGGAGTTTGTTGCGCCGCTTTTTCCTAGTTAAAGCACTAGGAAGGGTTTTGAGGGACTGGTCTTAAGTAATTTTGACGTTCAAATAGCCTATTCTCAGCCTAGTTTGAATAACTTTTAATTTTTGAAGTGAAACTTCTTTACGCACGCTTGACTTGGGGAGTAAGCTGGCGAACACGTGACGTAAGCGTTACGAAAAGTGTGATCGGGCGAGGCGAACGGGAGTTGAGTGGGGGATATAAGCAAGAGAATGCAGTGCGCGCGCACATTATCTTTCTCTCTTCCTCTCATAGCCAAATACGTTTGAAGTTTTACTTCAGTCGTGTGGTCATAAGCACACTCGGTTTTTTTTTTTCTTTTCCGATGGTTTTTTTTTGTCGTTCGCAAAATTGTCCACCAACAAACCACAATTATTACTACCATATCTCTTCGCGATGAAGCAAAGGATTCACGAATAAACAGCGCAAAGATTTATATCGACACAACTCGCGGGGCGGACGTTTAACGGAAGCTCTGATTTACGAGTTTCACCGCGACACGCCTAGGCTTTGATGTGCCGCTGCATGATATAATTATAGATGTTTATTACTTGACTACGGTTGTGAAGAAAAATAAATGTGCTGTCTGTCGTTAAGTCATATTTTAATTTCTATCTGAGGAACAACAAAAAAAAAAAATAATAAACAAAAAAAAATAATAATAAAATATCTGAGAAACCGCTAATTTTTTTTATACTTTTCTTTTTGGGAAATAAATGAGAAGTGTTTCACGATGTGCATTTATAATAGATAAAATAATGTTGCTATGTTGGTAATGCTACGAGTGCAGGTGAGCCAATGGTAAAAAGTGAGACTTGACAATTTTAAAACCGTATGGCTAATGTTATCGTGAATGTATCTTTACTCATATTTCAAGTACAGACGCCAGCACATCAAGCTACTACAATCTGTCAAATTTCTCTAATATATTTTCAACTTTATCGCTAAAGCATAAGGTTCAAAGTTGATTGGGAAAATTGGACAGTTTCGGGTAGCTTGGTGTGCTGGCGTGTGTACCTGCGCCCTGCTAGTTTCGAACTCAAACGGAGCCCACATTCACGACCATGATGCTAAAGTCCAAAGATTATCATGTTCAGCGCCCCTTATTGCGTAACACATTATCAATCACAATCTCCATCACTTTGAAGGATATTGCTAATACATCCTACTAATCCGTCCACAATTTAATATTTAATTTATTATTTTAATCACACTATCACACTAATATTATAAAGGCGAAAGTTTGTGAGTGCGTTTGCATGTTTGTTAGTGCTTCACGCACAAACGGCTGAACGGATTTAGATGAAATTTAGAACACAGATAGTTTATAACCAGGATTAACACATAGGATACTAATTACCCCGATATTCCCACGGCATCGACACTTATGCGGGTGAAAACGGGGGCGCTGCTAGTTGCTTCATACTTTCGAAAAATTTGTCTGCTCAGCAACATTAATAACGAAATGAATGTTGTTGAACAGACAAAATGAAAGCCATTCCTACTGTTAGAGCTGTTTCACACTACACCCGATCCAAATCCGAGAAAAGCCGGTCCGAAGTGACCATTGTCCTACATGTATGAGGGGTTGTGCACTAGATCCGAACAAAATAGGACTATGGACAATTTCTCGGATTCGAATAGGACGTAGTGCGAAACCGCCCTTAGTGTGTTACGCAATTACCCCGTAACTTATCGAATATTTCACGTTAACATCAAAATCTAAACATTGTAACCGCCAAACATAGAAATAGCCAATCAATTAGATGACTTGCGAGTAGCTAGGAGTAAACTGTGGGGACGAGCGGTCACAATGTTGCCATGTGTCGCTAACTAGCCCAGGAACGTACTGGGCTTAGGACACGCCGCAGTTTATACAGAATAAAATTGAATAGACGCGATAATTTAAAAATGTAATTCAACGTGTTATAAAATAGATGGACGGACGACCTAAAGAAGGTGGCTGGGACGGACGGACGGCTGGAAAGCGGAGGACAGGGCTGTGGCGCAGCCTGGGAGAGGCCTATGTCCAGCAGTGGACTGCAATAGGCCGGGTTGATTGTGTTATAAAATATATTTAGAGCATTAAGGAAAGGGATGCATAATGTGCCGTAGGCGAGCGATTTGGCAACGTCGTCTCGCGCCCTGTTTTACATAGGAACGGCCAAAATTAGTTAAATACCGATTCAACGCGTTGGCAACTTGCTTCATGTTGTGAACTCAGCGATGAATGGATTTATTATCGGGCGCGCACTTAAAATTATACTATTTTTCTTCTTAGTTTCAATAATTTTGAAAAAAAAAAGTCTGGAACATCAATTCCATCCTGTATACCTATGTATACTTTCTAGAAAAAAAAATCCGATTGTCAAGGTGAAGTGTAACTGTAACCTGTTTTAGCGAATCAAAAACTTCCGACTACTAAAAGATTTAAAATGTTTAGTACTAGCGATTAAAGTTAATTAGCGGTTATCGCAGTGGCTGATCGATGATTGGGTGCTACGCTACGAGTCACTTACTATTCCTGCACGAAAAATATACATATACAAGCTGCGCCCCGCGGTTTCACCCGCATAAGTCTCGATCCCGTGGGAATATCGGGATAAAAATTATCCTATGTCCTTTCCCGGGACTCATACTATCTCTATACCAAATTTCATCTAAATCGGTTCAGCGGTTTAGAGGTGAAAAGGTAACATACAGACAGACAGACAGACAGACCGACAGACAGACAGACCGACAGACAGACAGACCGACAGATAGACAGACAGACCGACAGACAGAGAGAGTTACATTCGAATTTATAATATTAGTATGGATCTATACAGCTTAATTCATTTTGTCCCGGGTTGACTTGTACCGGGTTGGTTATTACATTGTGAGGCGACGGTGAGTGTCAATAACCCACAATAATCAATCAATCAGCTGCAGTTAATCTTTCAGAAATGATCCCCTTGTCGCCTATAACAAAACACAAAAATGGAAAGGAAAGGAAGACATATTACAGATAGTGATGAATCGTGAAAGTGACGAAACGGGAAGTAACCGTCTATTCTTTCCCAGCAGTTAAAAACAGCTACAGAAAAACCGCTTACAAAACGCGGCGTTTTTACAACCGAGTGCGTCCACGAAATAAAATAACAACGTTTTCTAATACCTAGTGGAAAGGGGTCAAAAACGCGCAGTCACAATAGTTAGCCGGATAATTGATTGAGCTGTTTGGCTTCTATGTAATTTTCGACGGCAAGGGTCCCCGGTTCGATTACCGTGCGATGTACCCTCTATTGTAAGTGCTGTAACTAAAGAACTTGATAAGTACTAGGATGATGTATGTGATTTTATTGTTGTTTTTTTTGTTAGCCAATTTTGTGTCCCACTGCTGGGCAAAAGCCTCCCCTTTTTCCTTCTAAAGCTCCCTGTCTTGTGCGATCTCTGGCCATGTTGGCCCTGCAAACATCAGATCGTCATACCACCTTCGCCGTGGTCTACCTCGACGGCGATAACCTCCCTCAGGCCGTGACGATCTTTGCCCATCTCTCCGGGTTACCATAGACAAAATGCTTTACCGAAGCAAACTTCGAAATTCGAACGGTGTCTCGTTGTGACGCGATGATTCACTTTAAAAACAAATGAGTTCGCTTTCGAATTGTGTGCGCTCACTTGAGTGAGGTGAGCAGTGAACTCCTGTCCTGCCTTCATGGATCAAGGGGTAGTGAGTCTAAACGGGTGTGTATCTTTCTACGCAAGTCACTGACAACAAGTAATCTAATAAATTAAGGGAGAAGCGCGAGGGCAGCCCGCGAAATTCAAAGTCTCAAAGGGCGTAACCTCCATTTTGCCAAAAATGAGAGAATAATGCAGTCATACTAAGTTTTTCGTCCTCTTTCGATCTGTATATTTAAAATCTCGAAATTCTCAAAAATGTGGTGTAGGTATACAACCCACAATTTTTGGATCGCTAGACACGATTTTTTATAAATTTGGGCCGTAAGTGTAACATATTTCAATTCTCGTTACAGCAAACGTCGTAATAGGTAAATAAAATTAAAGACTTGGTAGTATATAACTTTTTTATAGTTATAAGCACAAAAAAGTTGGAAAACTTTTTACTTTTTACCTGACTACGGCGAAGCAAAAAGGAGGGTTATGATTTTGACCGGTATGTATGATGTATGTATGTATGTACCTATGTATGTATGTTCATCTGTTCCCTCATAACTTCTAAACTCCTTGTAATAATTGGACAAATGAGGTATCGTTGGAAGCGTCTTGATCTTCCGCTGGTTATAGCGGTTATCCCAAATTATTTAGAGAATTAATCCCGGAAGCTTTACGTATATAGTACATTAATATTGAGGGGACTACAGGACTCACACGCAAAAAACGCAAGTTTTATAATACCTAAAAGTATAATTATGATCGACTACAGTAAACAAAATCAGAAAAATATATGATAATCTGCAGGATAATGCTAGTTAGATAGTGTGTTGAAGCATAATAGAACTAATTTGATACGATAGAAAAAACTCATGAAGATACCTCTAAAAACTTTCTTTTCACCATAAAAACCATAGTAATATACATACAATCATTCTGATTTTTTGTCAGATTATTCTACATGCAACATACTAAAGCACTAGTGTTTTAATTTTTTAGTCAAAACAATAGATTTTTTGTAAATAGATAATTGCTTCATATTTTGTAATAACCTACCAGGGTTGCCATCGCGCTTCTTTTTCTTTTCTATGCAGTCCGACAGTGACCGCACTTTAGGTCATTTAGTACCCTTAAACATACATATAATAAAAAAATCTCAATATTTTGCCAAGTCGTAAAATCCGTGCGAAGCAGGGGCAGGTTGCTAGTACATAATGAAGAAATACTCAAATAAAAGAAAGAAAAACACTTAAATTTTTAGGACTCCCTCATAAAGAACGTGTCGTGTTTCCAGACTATTTAAAAAGGTAGTAATTTTTCTTACGGGAGGGTTCCGTACCTCAGTGTGTCCTTGGGGATACCGGAACGTAATGGCATGTCTCACGCATCAACGTAAACAGGGATGCCTCTATGTTTATAGATTAGGATGCTGGGATGCCAGTTAGTTTTATCTGGGTTCTTCATCTTTACATTATCTTATATAATTCTATGGTATTGCAAGAATTGCCAGATTGCGCTGTTAGTTGCCTATTCATACAATAAGTAATTTTTTTTAATGGAATTGGTAGGTATCTGAAGCGACTTCTTTATTGTTTTGTGCACAGATATAGATGTACCTAGATAACGCAAGAGCACCTACTTCGCGTGCCAAAAATTGCACCAGTTTACGATCGAGAATCATAAGCCGCCACTTTCGCGCTCAGTCCTGCGTACTGCTGGCTGGGTGAGCGTGAGCGAGAGCGCGAGCTTGTGACGTCATAGTAGGTAGTCCAAAAAGTGGCACGCTTAGTTTTCATACAGTTCGTGATACTTGCGTTATCTAGGTATATCTATATCTGTGGTTTTGTGAATATTTCTAGGTGCCTTCTTTCAGACTACTATATTTCCGGATATTCGTTTTATTATTTGTGGTTCTATCGTTTATATGTGTGCAGACAAAAATGTTAGATAGATAGAAGACAGAATACTCTACACTATAAATATTACAGATATACAAGCAGACATTTTACAAGGGGTGACACAATGGGCGGTATTATCGCTACGACACGAACGAACATTACCATCCATCCAGAGGTTGAAGACAACCTCTAGATGTATGGTAATGTTCGTAAATAAAGCCTGCCTATTACTATATACTTACCTATTTAAAAATATATTTTTTTAAACTAAAATGCCATTATCAAACTTAATATCAACCAACCGTTTTCCTTTAGTCCTTGCGGTACCCCAAAACCGTAGCCGTGTCCAGCGACAATATGTCGCCGCATCAAATTATTGGACCCCAGCTCTCTACCCACCCCCTTGCTCCTGTGATTAATGATACGGCATCGACCACTACGCGATTAACAATTTATATTATTACTTGTCCTATATTTATTGTGTGTGTTAGAAAAAGTAAACGAAAATTAAGGGCCAAAAAGTCCGCCATTTTCAGTTACTTTCTTTGACAAATAATACAATTTTCAATTCAGAGATATATCAGTAATTTGACCATCAGGTTAGATATTTAAACTAGAGTCCGCAATCCTGTAAAGATTATTTGTAAAGTTCACTGCTCACCTCACTCAAGTGAGCGCACACAATTCCAAAGCGAACTCATTTGTTTTATTAAAGTAAATCATCGCGGATTCGCAAAAGCTGTAATTTTTGCAGCCGCCATCTTGGATTTTCATTTTGACCTCACTATCGGCTTCAGCACCCTTGAAAACCATGAAAACGATACCCATGACAAAAAAAAAACTGAAAATTTTGCAGCCGCCATCGTGGATTTTCGTTTTGACCTCACTATCGGCTTCAGCACCCTCGAAAATCAATAATGAATACTATCTCTCTCTGACTTTCTCTATTTTGTAATAAAAAGTAGTATGAAACACTTTTTCGTTCCTTGACGATTTCTCCAAGTTTACTCCTACCGGGATCGAATCAGAAATGAAGAGATCCGCAGGAGAACCAAGGTAACCGACATAGCCCGAAGAATTGCCAAACTTAAGTGGCAGTGGGCAGGGCACATTGCTCGCAGAACAGATTGGCCGATGGGGCCGAAAGGTTCTGGAGTGGTGACCGCGTACCGGAAGGCGTAGCGTTGGAAGGCCTCCCACAAGGTGGACCGACGACCTTGTGAAGGCCGCAGGAACTCGTTGGATGCGAAAAGCACAAAAACGGGCGAAGTGGAGGTGCTTGGGGGAGGCCTATGTCCAGCAGTGGACGTCTTTCGGCTGAAATGATGATGATGACTCCTGCCGCAACCTCAGTTAAAGAACTTCAGTCCAATAATATTCCAGAATATCAACGTATCACGTCATGATGAAAGTGACTTTCCCAATTTCTTGTATTGTCCTTTTGACATTACACATAAAGCCACTTTTAAACTATTGTTGTACACTCGGCGCCACAATAAAAGGTCCAGTGTTCGCCGCAAATGTATGATTGATTGTTGTATACCTTTTTTCGGGGTACAATGTAGTTATATCATTACACGTCTTTACGATATATTTTACCCTAGGCTTCGGAATGACTTTGTGTGCTTACGTCATAATGATGGGCAATATATTTTTGTGAGTAAGCTAAAAGATTTTGATTTTATAAATCGCTGTATTAGTGTTATTTATTAATCAGTTAGATGAACTCAATCAATTAGAGGTGTAGAGCAGTGGTGGCCTTGTGGCCACGACGTCACGTCGCGTCGCGTCAGTCACTGCGGTTACCCGTTACTACTGGGTAACTCACTCGCTCAGCGCGCTATGGAGCGAGCTATGCTCGGAGTCTCTTTGAAGGATAAAATCAGGAATGAAATTATCCGGAAAAGAACCGGAGTTACCAACATAGCTTGCAGAATAAGCAAACTGAAGTGGCAGTGGGCTGGCCATGTCTGTCGAAGGACCGATGGCCAGTGGAGCAGACGAGTCTTGGAGTGGAGACCGCGTACCGGCACGTAGTGTCGCCCCCCAGCTAGATGGACGGACGACCTAAAGAAGGTGGCTGGGGTAGACTGGATGCGGAAGGCGGAGGACAGGGTGCTGTGGCGGCGTCTGGGAGAGGCCTATGTCCAGCAGTGGACTTCGATAGGCTGAGTTTATTGATTATTGATTGACTGGGTAACTGGGTGAAGTGAATTTGTTTGTCACTCAATCATGCCGGAGGACGTAGCGTCCCACAAGGTGGACCGACGACCTTGTGAAGGCCGCAGGAACCCGTTGGATGCGAGAAGCACAGAACCGGTCGAAGTGGAGGTGCTTGGGGAAGGCCTATGTCCAGCAGTGGACGTCTTTCGGCTGAAATGATGATGATGATGATCACGCAAAAACGGCTTCATGGATTTGAGGCACACAGATAGAACTAAGACCTGGGAAAGGACATAGGGCATTTTTCATCCTGGATCGTAGACGAAGACGCGGGCAAAAACCAGTATGGTTATAACTTATAAGTTTAAAAAAATGTCATGAAAAATACAAATACTTGGACAAAAGTCGACCCGTGTGCCCTGGGCATTTCCAGCGATCTTTTAACATTAGTATTTTGATGGACCGTGTGAATTATTCACAAATTCATAATTTACACTCCCTCTCTCCCCCCTCCTACTCTTTTGTTCCCTAATTTCATCCACGTGCCCTGCCCCCTACCACCCGAGTGGCAGAGATTCTCAAACTTTGACTTGTTGACTGCTATTGGAGTATAACATGTTCAATTAATTACCGAAAGGTTCAGTACAGATAAAACTAACCTCACCGCTACATTTCTCGATGAGGGACTGAATGAAGGACTTCCGTATACATAAAAGAATATTCTTTATTGTGTACACCATAAATAATTATTACACATATGAGTGCAGAAATTTTACAAGAAGTAACACAATAAAAAATTTCGTTCGAAGCGTCATGTTCGTGAACGGGCGCCGTGTCGGTTGAGACTGGTCATCTCTTAACTGCCAAGGCTTATTTTTAATCTTATATTTTGAATTGTTTCTTCATTTGTGTTTTTTTTTATATTGTACTCACATACAGAAGCAACATGAATAACGTACCCATGATTTTGTAATATCTTGATTTAAAAGAGTTTCCATGGAGTTTCTTGTCCGTTCTTCTCCATAGAGATCTACGTTTTGGAATGGGCAACTAGCTCCAACTTTCTGACTAACTGACCGACTATTTATTTTTTATTACAATTCAAAAGTGCCTGTACCTACATGGTTTAATTGAAATAAATGCTTTGAGTTTGAGATTTCTGACTCCTAAGATAAAGGCAAATGCCTAGTTTTGGGGTAACCATCTATTCTTGTACAAATTGTGATTTGGAATTTGAATGGGCGGTCTTATCGCTAAAAGTGATCTTTTAAAGATAACCTCTTTGGATGGATTTATATAGAGAAAGGAAAGAATACTGCAGGTAGTCTGTGGTGTACCATTTACATTTTATACTTATACAATAAATACTTATATACAAAAAAAATACTTATCTATAACAGGGTGAGATTAAATTCATGGGCATCCTTTTAAGGGGTCATAGTACTCATCATTATGAACAACTTTTACTATGGGACTAAAACTAAAATCGCAAACAAAAAAAACAAGCTGTTCCTTGCATTTATGTTCACATAACTCGTCAAAATGTAGGGAAGAGCTGATTTTTTTTTCGCGATTTCAGGTTTGTTCCCATAGTAAAAGTTGTTCATAATGATGATCACAATGACCCCTTAAAAGGATGCCCATGAATTCAATTTCACCCTGAATAAATCACATTATTAATATTATAAAGGCGAAAGTTTGCGAGTGTGTGTGTGTGTGTGTTTATATGTTTGTTACTTCTTCACGCTCAAACGGCTGGACCAATTTTGATAACATTTTGTATGGAGGTAGCTGACACCCTGGATTAAAATATAGGCTACTTTTTATCCCAATAATCTCACGGGATCGAGACTTATGTGGGTGAAACTGCAGGCCGCAGCATGTAATAAATAATCCGAAAAGGCCCAACACGTTGGCAGCCGCTGTCCCAAATTATTTCTACTGTAATTTTATTTGCTGGAGACAGTGAGTTCATGTTAGCCAGGCTAAATCTATTTTTTTTTTGTACATATCTGTATGAAATACGACATTTTCATGATTTTCAGTAGTACTCATTAACTATTCAGAGGATGTCACTCTGTCACGGAGGACATTGGCCTTAAGATGGGAATAGAATAGAATACTCTTAAAGCAACAATTTCATACATTTTGGTCAAGTAGGTATTGAACTTTAGTATAAAACAGCTGTTTTTTTTTTTCGTGATTTCAGATTTGGTCCCATAGTGAAATTCAAATTCAAATTCAAATTCAAATTCTTTATTGCTTACTATGTGTACATAAATAAAGTTCTTAACAAAAGATACCAGTTCTTAGAACATAGTGGCCCTGTCAGGGCATTGCAATTTCAACATGCATGTATGCTTATAATTGTAAAACATGCATTAAATTGATTTACATTCATTGATTAAAAAGAAAAAAGTTATAAATATTAAATTTTAGATAGGACATCGTTTTAATTACATTATATAATTTTATCATTTACATCATATTAATTATAAATTATTAAAGTCATACCCAAATAAAAATACACATGTCATGAGTTACCTAATTTAAAAATTATCATTATTCATTAATTCAATTATGTCATAGTATTGTAATCATTTAATATTAATTATCATAATCCTTTTTAAAAAAAATATTTTACTGAATTATATTCAGTTTAGTGATAGGTACTTTATTGAACAAAATTATTTTTCCTCAAGAAATTCTGATATTGAATAATAGGCCTTTTTAATTAAGAAATTTTTCAGCATTCTTTTAAAAATAATAATTGAAAGTTGTTCATATTCATGGGTAGAACACCCTGTAAATATTTGGAACCGGTAAAAAATATCATCCGGTATAATAATTGTCCAAATGTATGTGTATATGTGTACCATACACCTCTGCTTACCTCATCAAGAAATACAGGCGTGATGTTATGTTAATAGCGTGATGTTATGTTAGGGAGCAGTGGTGGCCCAGTGGTATCGGCCGCGACTTACGAGTTGTAGGTCGTAGGTTCGAACCCAGACAGGCGCTTTACTTTGTGTAAAATTATTTCATCACCACTGCTCTCAAAACGGTGAAGGAAAACATCGTGAGGAAACCGGCATGTCCTAGAACCAAAAATTCAAAGACATGTGACATCTACCAACCCGCACTGGGCCCGCGTGGTGGATTACGGCCCACTCCCTCTCACAGAGAGGAGGCCTGTGTCCCAGCAGTGGGAACATTATAGGCTGATGATGATGATGATGTTATGTTAATAAGAAGATTAATTAAATATATCATTTTACCGTTAGCAACTGCGAAAGCCTCACAAAAACCTATCTTATAATTAAAAAAAAAACTCATTACCCATAAAATAAGCCGATTACTTTCAAGTAGGTGGGTATGTAGATGCTCTGGTAAAAACTGGAGTACTTGTTTAAAGATGCTTACCTGGGGAAGAAGAAACAAATCATTAGTATAATTGAGGGTAGGTACATTGTAAGTGGGTGTGACTTTGTCTTACTACCCACATTTGTAAAATATTATTTTATTTATTTATATAGATATTTACATAATATAAGCTAACATATAAGCTATAATAATATGTACAATTATATGAAAAAATAAACAAAACAATCATAGGGCATCACAGAATTCGTCCGCATCGCTGTCAACAGGAACAGTGCCCAAAAGGCTGGCAGCATTGCCATTTGTAAAAAGGATTTGATGTAGAGAGAAGAACTACCAGTCGGATTTGAAAAAATTGTTTTACTATTGATAGCACAATTCTTGAGGAAGGCTATACATACGCTTTTTTGTTAAAAAGCCTATGTATAGCCTTCCTCAAGAAGTGAGAGAGAGAGTGATGTTTCACTCTTAAGGTCATAGCACATATATCAACTTGGAAAGGGATCGGCACCGTATCGCCTATCGCCTCGCCATCAAACAGGCGTCAACCTAACGTAAGCACGTAACCAAAGCGGATCAGCAGCTCCGACACTTCGACTTGGTTACGGCTAGGCGACGCCGGGCTTACGGCTCGCCGACCGAGGGAGGGAGGGGTGAGAGGGGCAAGGGTGGACGAAGAGACGTAAGCTCGGGTACGGAGAGACGTAAGCGCGGAGACGACGAGCCGTTTGCGCGGGGACAACGAGCCGTAACGCGGTTCGTGAACTTGTCCCGATGCAAGGCGATTACGTTACGATTCCGATTAGTGTGCGTTGCAGTAGGGAGTCTAAGATCCCATCATCAGATCCTAACTTGATGACAGTGGGACCACCTCAGAACTATCTACTCTCGAACAAAAAGATAATTTTGAAAATCCGTCGACAATTGGCGGAGTATTCGATAAACAAACATACAAAAAAAAAACATACAATCATCCGAACATAGTACCTCCTCCTTTTTGTGAAGTCGGTAAAAAGAACGCTAAGTAAAAACGAAGTAAGAAATAGTGCAGGCAGGCGATGCGATGCGACAGAACGGGTCAGGTGGAACAAGAAATTTGACGCGGACGAAGTCACAACTTAACAGACCAAGGAGTGAATGAATTAATGAATTGCACCGATCCCAGTATGGTTAAACCAGACTCGATTAATCGAATGAACCCCAAGATTCGCACTAGCTCCTGTAGTATGTTCATGTTGCTACAGTGACCATTGCATATCAAGGAATAGACCGGGGGGCGTGGTAATGGTAGGGGTCAAAAATTGACTTGCACGATTCATCTTTCGGCTGAAATGACGATGAAGTGGAGCTAAAATAAAAGCTTACAGAACAGCCCCGTGACATTAACTAATAATTTTATACTGATTCCCATCGACATGGCAACGCATGGTCAATCCATGTGTTGTTCTATAATGAAGGTAGTTGTTCACCGGCCGCAGGGACGCAACTTTTGATTGTTTTCACACTGTTTCATAGGTTTCTGTGTGTGATGTGTTGTTTTGTTCAGAAGTCGGGTACACGTGGATTGGGAAACGAATTTTGTTACGGGAAATATTTAACACAAAGTAGTAGTTTTCGAACCTACTAACTACATACAAGTCGTAAGTCGCAACCGTTACCGCTGGGCCATCAGTGCTCTTTTTATGTCATAATGACTGCAGCGATTTCAGGAGATTTTAGGCAATTATGGCCCATCTAACAACAGACAGGCGTTCACCTAATTTTGTGTAATTTTTGAAGTGAAAACTTGTTTAGGCGCGTTGGGCATTTTTTGATCTGGGAAAAAACCGTTGAATTCGCGCCACTGTTACCGTAACTGACACCGCTTCGGATGTGTTCGGCTGCCCTCGGGATGTACTGGGTTTTAATGTACATCCGATATGTCAGTGAGTGATGGCAAAGTATTCGGTTTGTGTTTTGTTTTCACTTCTGTCGGCACTCCCGGAGTGCCAGTTTTTTTTTCTTCACTACTAATCTGAATAACGGTCAAGAAAAACATCGTGAGGAAACCGGCATGTCCTAGAAACAAAAATCGATGACATGTGACATCTGCCAACCCGCACTGGGCCCGCGTGGTGGCTTACGGCTGAACCTCAAATAATTCCTACTTACGAGACCTAAAATAGCCAAGTAACTGCGAATAACTTGGTTGTAGCGCTTGCTGGGCTCGCATATGATTGGTCACAGTTTCAACCACAGATATAGATACACCTAGATAACGCAAGAGCAACTACTTCGCGTGCCAAAAATCGCACCAGCCTACGTACAAAAATCATAAGCCGCCACTTTCGCGCTCAGTCCTGTGTACTGCTGGCTGGGTGAGCGTGAGCGCTGGCGCTAGGCCCTGGGGCTGGGGCGAGCCGGGTGCCGCACGCGGCAGCGTCTTTGAATCGATTTGATTTTCCCACCACTAAATAGTGCTTGTGACGTCATAGTAGGTAGTAAAAAATGGCACGCTCGGTTTTCATACAGTTCGTGATACTTGCGTTATCTAGGTCTATCTATATCTGTAGTTGCAACCCAACCTTTTTTTTTTCGCTGAGAAATGCATTACGCATTTCCGCTCGTGGGGGACGAGACGGGGTATGTGGGACTCCTGTCGGAATGACACCGACAGTATACCCACTAAAACTCAGCGGTGTTCCCGCATCGCCGTGATGGTAGGGCCGTGGGAAACCGGCTCAGCCTTTACTTCCACAACCCTCCCGACGCATGCCCGCCTAGCTGGCGGGCCTCGCATGCCCCCCAGGCTGGGGGGCTACGGGGTACCCTAGCGTTTTCCTTCACCGTTTTGAGAGCATTGGTGATGAAATAATTTACACAAAGTCAAGCGCCTGATTGGGTGCGAACACGACCGCATGATTCATATTAAAATGAACAATCTACCATAGTGAACAGTATAATCACAGGTAAATCTTCTCCAACACAACTTCCTATACCGAAAACGATATGCCTGAATAATTCAAGTTATAATTAACTTTATGAATAACTAACTTACAAGCTTAAAGCGAATAGTTAATAGTTTACAGCATAATAACTGATTCCCCACAATCTGCACACAGTCGCGTGATCAATTAAATTGTAATTAACGCGAACGTTGGAAATTAATTTAGAAAAATGTGGTTTAGTTTACAAAGGAAGTCGATTAGCTGAACTTTTTATTGTGAGGTTGGGGAATGTCGAGGTATTGAGGTTGGAGTGAAAGTTGTTGCAACAAATAGTTCGGTCGACTGCGAAAAAATAATACTGCTTACTCGGATAACTGTGTATGGCCAATCGCGTATTTTTAAAACATTTTAATGTCAGGATTAACTAAGGTGAAAAATCCAGCATTAGCAAAAATCGCGAAGTCTATTTTTTTTTTTTTTTTTTAATGGGTTTGCTCTTTGTCTAGTCTAGGTGACAGAGACAAAGTCGCAGATGGAGTGAGCTTACCCAGAAGAAACCTGTTCACTCTCAAAAGTTAATGCAAAAGCAGAGAGTACTTCGTCGATCTACATGAAATACGAAAACATTATATTTAATCATTAGATTGATATTTACATAAAGCTAATCATAGGGAATCAAAGAATTCGTCCGCATCGCTGTCAACAGGAACAGTGCCCAAAAGGCTGGCAGTATTGCCACGTTGTATGGCAATGCTAATTCATTGGCCAAAAAATAGGCCAGCCCTCTGGTCACGTGAAGAGTCGACTAACCACTTGGCGATATCTCGAAAAACCGAGTGGGCACTCGAACCCCATGGCCCTAGTGTTTCAACCCCAAACGCCTCGAACATTATAACTCCCAATCAGGTTGCAATATTTTCTACGTTTGAGGTTTTCTGCACCTGCAGCAGCCGCTAGATTGATAGATAGACATTTTTATTTAATTTCAATTCGGCAAATATACATTATTTTTTTTTTGTAAATACCTTGCTCGATCACTTGATGTCGGCTTCCAGTCTAACCGGATGCAGTTGAGTACCAGTGTTTTACATGGAGCGACTGCCTATCTGACCTCCACAACTCAGTCACTCGGTTACACGATGATAATATTGGTAAGACCGGTAGTCAGACAGGTTGGTTATCAAAGATCTCTAGTTCAGAAGCAATTCAGTGTGAAAAAAAAAATGGTTACTTATAAAAAAAAAGAACACGAAAAAATATGACAACGCGCCGCAAAAACGCGAACCAAACATACATATTAGTTTGTTCGTATACAGGTTGTGGCGTAAATAGTGGTCCACCATTAAGGATTCGATTTACCAGATAATTTAGTATAACATATTACAATTTTAACAATTTTTACCCAAGGGTTCCGAAAATATCATTTTTTTTTTGTTTTTTAATTACGAAATTTCTACCTTTTGTTACAAAATTGGTTGTAGTTTCAACAAAAACCATTATATCTTCATTTTGATTTCTGTTAATTACTGCTGAATACTAGAGCTATCGTGTAAAATTATGGTTTTTTATGTCAATTTAGAGCTTTTGAATAACATAATCATGCAAATTCAAGAACAATTTTTGTAATAAAAATGTACTAATAAAATGGTTAAAATTGTAATATGTTATAGTAAACTAGCTGCGCCCCGCGGTTTCACCCGCGTAAGTTTCGATCCCGTGGGAATATCGGGATAAAAACTATCCTATGTCCTTTTCCGGGACTCAAACTATCTCTATACCAAATTTCATCTAAATCGGTTCAGCGGTTTGAGCGTGAAGAAGTAACAAACATATAAACACACACACACACACTCACAAACTTTCGCCTTTATAATATTAGTGTGATAGTGTGATTAGTGTGATTATCTAGTATATCGAATCCTTAATGGTGGATCACTATTTACGCCACATCCTGTATGTAGAATTGTAGATGGAACGTAAAAAGCTTGTTCCAATACAAAGTTGGGTTAGGGCGGCCGCGCCAATTTCAAACTCGATTTAACTACCGCGTAGAGTAGTGAGACACAGAGGCTGCGTTTCCATTAAAATGTTGTTGTTTGAGGTTTTATGTGATAGGTTGGCATACAAACGGATTGTCTATAGTTCTATAATATGGAAACTGGTAACTACCACCAATGGACACAGCCAACACAAACGTTAACCTTGGGGGAGTTAGAAACTACCATTTTTGGACAACGCGTGGTTAACGAACGATATAATTCCAGAATTGTATAACCATACAATTCTGGAATTATATCGTTCGTTAACCACGCGTTATAAGTACGCGTATATAATACTGATCATCATAACTCCACCATTTAAAGTAACCACTTTAAATGGTGGAGTTATGATGATCAGTATTATATCTTTACTAGCTGCGCCCCGCGGTTTCACCCGCATAAGTGTCGATCCTATGGGAATATCGGGATAAAAACTATCCTACGTTCTTTCCCGGGACTCAAACTATCTCTATGTATACCAAATGTCATTTAAGTCGGTTCAGCGGTTTAAGCGTGAAGAGGTAACAGACAGATACACTTTCGCATTTATAATATTAATAAGTATGGAGAAGTCTAGCACACGTATCAAATCGGAAAGGGATCGCCTCGCCATCAAACAGGCGTCGACCTAACATAAACACGTAACTAAAGCGGATCAGAAGCTCCAATACGTCGACTCGGCTACGGCTAGGCGACGCCGCGCTTACGGCTCGCCGACCGCTGGTTGATGGTGCAGCAAGCAGGCCGGAGGGGTGAGAGGGGCAAGGGTGGACGAAGAGACGTAAGCTCGGGTACGGAGAGACGTAAGCGCGGGGACGACGAGCCGTAACGCACCGCACCGCGGTTCGTGAGCTTGTCCCGAGTTGAGGTAGACTAATCTGAATCGTAACGTAATTACGTTACGATTCAGATTAGTCTGCGTTGCAGTAGGGAGTTTCATACAAAGAATACTGAACGGCTCGAGTTGATACGGTGCCGATCCCTTTCCGATTTGATACGTGTGCTATGACCTTTATGTGACAGGCTCGTCTCCTGTTAACTTAGTAGTTAGCAGGAGACGGGCCCGCGAGCAATAGTCCGATGGAACCCTGAGAGTGACCTGAGGACTATGCGAGTGAGGGAAGAGAGAGTGCAACTGTCTGCGCACAAACTTGTACACATATTATATCTCCTGCGGTGATGGCTAGTCTTCGCTGAGATTGGCGGCCTGGCCGAAAATCGGTCTAGAGGACTATGAACTGCTACTATAGAAAACCTAAAAATACTAGGTGTTGCGACCACTAAACCAAGGGGCATGCGATAATATTTAGCTTTATCAATCTTCGATCTTATATAAAATTCAAAGTCCTGACTGACTGACTGACTGATATATCAACGCACAGCTTCAACCGCTGGTCCAAGCGACATGAAATTTGGAGGGTGTGTTCTTTGTGAAGAGTAGGTATCCACTAAGAAAGGGTTTTTACAAAATTCCACCCCTAAAAGGGTGAATGGGGGGAGGGTGAAATTTTACGCAGACGAAGTCGCGGGCAGAAGGTAGTCAGTCTATAATGCTTTGTGTTTGATAACCTCTAACTATCAACGAATAGATGCTACACGAACCCTTATCTCTTCCTATTTTTAGCCACTGTATCAACAACGTTGTGTAAGTGATTTCAAGTCAAGATCGTAACCTAATTACTTGCCTTGATAACGCGACCATGAAGATCAAAAGAGACAATAGAGCTACAGAACTTGAGAAATAGTCTAGCTGATTCGACATTCCGTGGAGGATTAAGGGAAGGTTCACATCTGACAGAAGATGCGTCGCGTATTATCGGTCGCGTAACGCCAGAACAGACAAATGTATAGAAAAACACTTGACCGTTCACACTCGACGCACTAACGCATCATCGGTTGAGTGTGAACGGTCAAGTGTTTTTCTATACCTACATTTGTCTGTTCTGGCGTTACGCGACCGATAATACGCGACGCATGTTCCGTCAGATATGAACCTTCCCTTAGGGGTCAGATTTTCAAGCAAGACCCTGTGGGATGCACGAAGAAGCCTCCGTAGCGCAGTTTGTTCCACCACTTACTAAACTGAGCCGAGTGCTCGGCGCATCCTAGACAGTCACACCCAACACCTTATTTGACTGGCCAATTCTTCCCTTGCAGTGGTAGGGCTAACGCCCGCTTGGTTAGCGACCACGCTCCCACCGGAGTCCGGCGTCAAGCAGCCTGCTGCGTTTCGTCGATGCGTGGGAGTTCCAGTGCCTTAGGCATCTTCTGAGCACGCTCGTTCCATCATAGACCTCATACATCGCTTTCTAACAGGCGTGATCGAGGTCAAGAGCGAGTCCATACAACAAAAAAAAAAAAAAAGAATTTGTGGTGACCTGTCATTATGACTTATTTAATGAGTCAGGTCTCTAAATTCAACATGTTTGTGTGTGCAAGTATAGCTTCTGACATTTTATAAGTGCCCATGTAGCATACATAACTAAAATCAGCCTATAATGTTCCCACTGCTGGGACACAGGCCTCCTCCTTTTGGATCTAGGACCTACCGGTTTCCTCACGATGTTTTCGTTCACCGTTTTGAGAGCAGTGGTCATAAAATTTAAAAAACACAGTAAATCAAGGCAGGCTCTTGCTGAATATGCTTTTAACTTAGAAATTTCTTTGACTACCTACAAAAACTGCGAAGCTCTAGAACATTCACAGCAACAAAAAAAAAACCGTATACCCCTTTCACTGCTCTGCGAGTCGACCCACAGAATAAAACAGTTGGTTTAATTTTTACAAAAAAAAAATAACAACATGGCGGGCGCGGTTAATGACCCCATTGTTTCGGAGTGTATTGTTCAGACTACCGGCAGACGGTCAGTGGACATACCTTGCAAAATGTGCAACAGCTGTTTAACTTCATACATGGTCATACAAAATGGCAGCTGCTTTCTTTACGGTACAGATTATGGGCCGGTTTGTATGACTCACAAGTGTAATACTATTATTATATTGTACCTAAAAAGTATCGTATGTGTTATTTTAATGTATAAGCTATATAATTGTAAAGTTTCATCAACATCCATGCAGAAGTTTTTGCGTGAAAGATTAACAAAAATCCACACTCACAAACTTTCGCCTTTATAATTACATATAGTGTGACTAGCTGCGCCCCGCGGTTTCACCCGCGTCAATGTCCATCCCGTGGGAATATCGGGATAAAAAGTAGCCTATATGTTAATCCAGGGTGTCAGCTATCTCCATACAAAATTTTATCAAAATTGGTCCAGCCGATTGAGCGTGAAGAACAACAAAGTTGAAAGTTGAAGTAACAAACATATAAACACACACACACACCCTCACTATTAGTGTGATAGTGTGATCTACATGGTCTTTACATGATCTGACTAAGATTACTACTGGACTTTAAAAGAGACGGTGATCTTTGAGTTTGTTTGGCCTTTCTTCTCAGAGTAGTCTGATAGGAAACGCCGACCTCATCTAGTTTTAAAAAATATGATTGACGTGTAAAAGTGTTTGTCAAACCTACTTACAGAAATAAAATCATTTATCAGTGTTGTTCTCTTAATATAATTTTTAAGGTCGAATAGTATCGAAGAATCCGCGATGATTTACATTTAAAACAAAGGAGTTCCCTTTCGAATTGTGTGCGCTTACTTGGGTGAGGTTCCAAGTAAACTTTATAATAAAAAGACTGCAGTTTAGTCCGATCTGAAACGAGTGACTGACCCCCGGTTTCTGAAAGACTGAAAACAAAACTGAATTTCAGCTTCGATACGAAAATGAATTTTGTATGAAACACCAGCTTTGGTTTTCTTTAGCACAATTATTTAGCCTATAATGTTCCCACTGCTGGGACACAAGCATCCTCTCTTCAAAAGTAAAAGTTACTTCGGATTGAAACTTATTATTCTCAAATTAAAGTCTTAATCCGTTTAAAATCCAATTAGGTATTAGGCTTTTGACATTTCGAGGAACGAAGAAAAGAGAGAATTACAGCTGTATGAACCTTCTTATAAATACAGGGTGTCCCGTAGCCATAATCATCATCATCGTCATTTCAGCCGAAAGACGTCCACTGCTGGACATGCGCCTCCCACAAGTCATTGGTTATAAGAAAAATACAAAAAAATCTTAGGAATAAAAAAAAAATTGGAATTCTTATTAAATGCCAACTTTTAATGTGACTTGCCAAACTCGAATAGTGCATTTTTTTTTCATTAGGTACAGTCAGTCAAAGTTTGGCAAAGTATTAATTTTGAATATTTGTTTGGGCTAAACGTGACATTTAAATGCCAATAATTTCAAAAATACATGACTTAGATTTTTATTAATATTTTCTAATAACTATTATGACTTGGCCTATTACCCGATTCCAGCTTGACGTCGACTTATGGGCACCCTGTATATAAAACATATTGCCCTAATGTGAAATAAGAGCAATATGTCGCTACAAAACATCGTAGCATACTAAAAAACACAACTTACTACAGGGAGTAGGTGACGGAAACGCAATTTTGTGTTATCGATTTCTTCTGCCGACAGGGCCACGACATAACCCATTTATCTACACCGCAAACTACATTCCACGAACAACTCTAACATTCTTGTAATACAGTTCCTTTTACATTGATACACAGTGTCACTTATTCCCATTTGCATTTGACATCACTCCAAGTTTATTCCTTGCTGTTTCAAAGGAAATTCAGCTTTGTTTTGATGGGGTTAAAGTACATTTTGTGCGAGTGTTGCGGTGTGATTTAAGTTATTGTATTATTGAGTTGGGGTCCGGATTCCCCTTCAGTTGGCATTGTAAACAAAACGCCTATTATAATGGACAGCGTAGTGTTGTGCTCTTATCGATAAATTGAGATGGTGCGATAGTGCGGTGACTGATTGATATTTGACGTCACGTTGTAATCAGACAGGTTTTTAAGGGTTGAATAAATAATGTAGGTAGGCGGTAGAAAGTTTTTAATTTGATGTTTTTTAGGGAAATGGAAAATATTGTAGAGTTGTGACTTAAAGACAGTTAATTCGGTTTCGGTAAAAAATCTATACTAATAATAATGCTGAAGAGTTTGTTTCTTTACACGCGCTCATCACGGGAACTACCAGTCGAATTTGAATAATTATTTTTGCATTTGATAGCCCAATTCTTGAGAAAGGCTATACGCTATTTAACATCACGCTAAAGCCCTTAGGAATCGAGCAAAAAGAAATTAAACCAGAAAGAACGGTAAGCGAAAACGAAGCAGTAGCGCGGGTATGCGATGCGATACGACGGGATGGGTTGGGGGAACAAGAAAATAATGAAATAAAACCAGTCATAAGTACTAAGTACTAAAGTACTTATTTATCTATCATTATGACCAAAAAGAGTACTTATTAGAAGGCTGAAAGTCACCCAAAAGGCAATGGAGAGGCATATGCTTGGAGTTTCTCTGCGTGATCGAATCGGAAATGAAGAGATCCGCAGGAGAACCAAGGTAACCGACATAGCCCGAAGAATTGCCAAACTTAAGTGGCAGTGGGCAGGGGCACATTGCTCGCAGAACAGATGGCCGATGGGGCCGAAAGGTTCTGGAGTGGCGACCGCGTACCGGAAGACGTAGCGTTGGAAGGTCTCCCACAAGGTGGACCGACGACCTTGTGAAGGCCGCAGGAACTCGTTGGACGCGAGAAGCACAAAACCGGTTGCAGTGGCGGTGCTTGGGGGAGGCCTATGTCCAGCAGTGGACGTCTTTCGGCTGAAATGATGATGATGATGACCAAAAAAGATCAACTCCTACTTATGAAACTTACAGCCGTTTTCTATTACGTTCAACAAATTAAAGCCCAAAAGAAAAATACCTTTCCTTATCAAAACAGAAATACCCTCAAACATGTATAAAGATAAACATTCCTATATTTAAACTTCCATATTTGCTTCGAGTCAAACAAAATAATAATTCGCTAACTTTGACGAGAAATTTTCAATATTTTGACACACTTTGTCAGAAACTGGAACAATAAAAAAGTTTCGCACTTAATTACTTTACAAACGTATATTTGACTTGGGTGAGGTTTCTACGAAACTCGTTCGGTATTATTTATTTAAGATTATTTGTGTATGAAGTCAAATTTAATTAAAATACTTAGGTTGTATGTGGAGATGACGTAAATATAGTTAGGTCACCAATCAATACGAGTCGAGGGAGCCAGGTCAAAAGTGTGGTTAATTGAGTAAGCATGTCTACTTAAGGGTGATCAATTGCGAAGGTTGAACGTCAAGGTATTATGCGTGAGACGTACGTATTTTTAATTTTGTCGTATAAACTTGAACGAGTAAAGACCAATGACAATGTGCGAATAGTACCTACGGGAGCCGAGTAGGCCGTCCGGCGACTGCCTACTGCCGCGCGTGTTTGTATGAAAATTTTGTTTTTTATTGGGTATGATAACTTAGTGAGTTTCTTAATTGTGGGGCACACACACAAAATGTAATTGACATGCTTATGTTGATATATCGAGGTAGGCCCTGCTTATATGCCTATATGCAATGCACGCCACTGATTTTAGCAGTCGTGTGTGGTCTCCTGACGATATCTATGGAAAGATGTAATGAGATGTATCGTGCTATAATATACATCTTTAATTCTTTACATTATAGCTGCCGTGTGTGAAGTGCTTTACACCATAGCATGAACTAATCATTGACCTCCACTGCTGATATATATATAAGACAAGAATAATATTATTATATTAATAATAGCACACAAGGACCACCTAAGAAAAAGCAATGTGTGAAAAATTATATAAAGGGAATGACTATCAAGAGGACGACTAATAGAGAAATATGGAAGAATACATTTTGCGCAGACCCCAAATAAATTAGGACAAACGGCAAGAAAATAATGACGACACGGAATATCTAAAAATATTGAGTTCTTTTTAAAATTTTTGGTATCTTTTTTTCCCGACTACACTATAGATAGACTCTAAAATCCAAATTATGCTTACTTACATTATCATTTTTAAGGTATATTTAATTAATTCATTACATAAACTGCTTTAGATTTCCCACAACAGACCACGAAAATTAAAAAAAACATGAGTTATTCAACCCAATAAAAACCAATCAATTATACAAAATGGTTTTTTTTTATCGACATCAATCCCAACACTAATAAACGGAATTGTGTAATCCGAACCGCTACGTTAGGCTATCGACTATGACGTATGAATGTATAATGTTTGTCACACGCCCTCAGTAATTCTACCGGGCACGTATATCAACGCAATCAATTTGGGCACAGCACTTATTCAAATTCCAATCGAATTTATCACTTTTCATCGTGTAAAAGCAATAAAAAAATATTGATTTCCCATCACTAGACAGGCTAATCGATTTGTAATTAAATTTGTCACGTCACTAGCGTAGGGCTGGGATCACTTCGAATTAATATTTTTCGCGTCGCTAATTCCTTTTGCTAATTGAATACTGTGTAAGTGTGTAATATAAATTGCAGTCTGATTCATTTAGGTACTCATTTTAGTTTGAGCACACTGCATTCATAAAATCAAAGGTTCATTCATTTTATTTTTTATTTTATTTCTTCAGGATAACAAACAATTGTGCAATGCTTAATATTTAGGTGTACAGGTATTTTGTAAAAGAATTAATCACGCAACCAGCATCGTTATCCACAAATTAATACAACTGTAAAAATAGTTCCAAGCAAACTTAGCAAACAATTATTTTCTATCATAGATTAACTGGGTATGGTGAAATAACATGTGACAAAAACTAAATGTGCGAATATAACAACTAAAACTATGTGGTATCTATTTGAATAGATTTTTTAGAAATACTATTTTTAAACTGTGCGAGTGACAACAATTTAACTACTAGGTTCTGCCCGCGACTTCGTACGCGTAAAATTCTTGCTCCCCCTCCTCGTCGCATCGCATCGTCTGCCCACGCTATTATTTCGTTTTCGCTTAGCGTTCTTTCTGCCATTTTTGTTTTGTCCGGCTTCTAAGAAGCCTGATGTTGACAGCTTACGTCAATTCAAACAGTTTTTGACGTTTGCGTAGACTTGTTGTTGTATGACGACTCATAATAAAAAGGCAGGTTTTCAGTAACCCGTAAAACCACGTGGGTCGGAGTTTTTTTTTTGTGGATGGGAAATCATCAAATGTCTCCTCCCGCTCTCGGTGGAGCGGAAGGGAGTGTCAGACTCTTACTGACTAAAACCCACCCGTGTTCCTTCCTTAGCCCATTATGTTCCGGGGCAGCGGTAACCCTTTCGGACAATCCCGCTACACGTTAGTCGGCTGCGCATGAGGTCTTGAGTTCGATTTCCGGATCGCGCAAAATATTTTGGGTTTTTCTTTCTGGAATTCCGCAGTAGTCTGGATTTGTGTCCATTACACTGGATTTAAACATAACTGGCAGGGCCGTCTTAACCATATTGGGCGCCGGGGTGCGAAAATCAGCCTGCGCCCCCCTTGCCAACAAATGGAAAAACATAATATATAATATAATATAAGACTGATCACGCGTGAACAAAAAGCTGTTCCCTTACCGGTGGCGTGCCAGCAGCGAGCGGTCGCCTTGCTGACGGTGCGTTGGCGACAAACGGGTGGATTTTTTCCAAGGCGGTGCCGGGCCGCTACTGCGCTGGAGCGGTGCGGTTATAATGAGAGATGACCTGATCGGCTTGCGCCCCCTAAGACCCTGCGCCTGGGTGTCACGCACTCCTTGCACCCCCTGATAACTGGCGAGGGTCTACTATGAGTATACCTCTGCACAATCCTTAGCTTCAGGCAAAAAGGTTGTTATAATAACGCATAGGCTGATTATGAGCTATTCGTGCAGTTCTTGGCTATACTATACTCCATAGGCTCAGGTACTTAGTTAAATAAAGGTAAACAAAAAAACCACGTGACTTAGTTAACCGACTAAACTTAACACCAGTCTATTCAGTTGCCATGCTACGTTACAGCTGTACTCTTCAATTTAGCAACGTTATTAATGAATTTGTGTAAATTATTTCATCACCACTGCTCTCGAAACGGTGAAGGAAAACATCGTGAGGAAACCGGCATGTCCTAGAACCAAAAATTCGAATACATGTGACATCTACCAACCCGCACTGGGCCCGCGTGGTGGATTACGGCCCACTCCCTCTTACAGAGAGGAGGCCTGTGTCCCAGCAGTGGGAACATTATAGGCTGATTATGATGATGCTGATGATGATTAATGAATTATAACGTTGCTAAATTGAAGAGTACAACTGTAACGTAGCATGACAACTGAATAGACTGGTATTACGTTTATTTAACTACCTAAGCCTATGGAGTAGAGGAGAAGATTGATTGTAAGTTGTAACTCAATCGAATACCACTTGCACAGCACACTCCGTAATTGAAAAAAAAAAAACCAGGCAAGTGCGAGTCGGACCACGCACAAAGAAAGGTTCCGTAGTTAGGATGAATTTATCCCAAGAACTAGGTACTTAACTTTGTAGTAGAAACCATGTGCACCAATAAATACATCGATAAAAGTCACGATCAATTCTCCAACTACAAATGTAAGTTGGTTTGTAGTAGCAAATGAAAAATTCTTAGTAATAAAACTACAAATTAACTATTTTCGAAATTTTTCCTTCACTTGTACTGTGAGACCTTGCTTCTTGCCAAGATTTTATGATTCTAGGTCAATAGAAAGTATCCTACAGGTTTTGATTTATTTGCGAGTATCAAAATATGTCTCATTAATGGCCGTATTTTTTCATTGGGTTAGAAGTTTGATTGTTAGATTTTCAAGGGTATTTGATATTAATTTCAACTTGATACCTCCACGTGTTCTGCGAAAAAGAGTCATGTCAGACAGACGGACGGGAAGATAACGAAGTGAACCTATAAGGGTTCAGTTTTTTCCTTTTGAGGAACGGAACCCTAAAAAAGCGTGAACATAAATAAATAATAAGTAGGTAGCGGTTTCAACTTTCAATGTTGTCACATGGTCCCCTAATTTTTTAGTCTTGTAACCCTATCCTTGCATTGTGAACCATTATAAGATTGAAATGGGGTTGCCAGCAATATATCATACGCAATTATATTTACAATAAACATTATATTAGGTCCTTACATATGAAATTGGCGTTTTGTATGGAAGGAACAAAAAGTCGAATATTTTTTAATATAATATATTTAATTAATCAAAGTATGAACCATTGTTTTCAATGCACTTTTGCCATCTTATAGGTAGTTCATTGATCCCTTTACTAAAAAAGACGGGTTGCACTCCGGGAGTGCCGGCAGAAGTGAAAACTTGAATATTAACGTTGAAATAAATCAATTATTAATTTAATTAATATTACTCATTTTTTTCGATATTTCTGCGTCATTTTTTTCATTAATAGATGCACTTTGTTCAATTTCCATATTTTAAATACTTTCGGTCTTATTCATAAAAAAAGCCTATTGAAGGTTTAAACCATTCATTAGTTAAAATGCTCAATAGGCCTTTAAAACATTCGATAAAATTTTGTATTCATAAACGCTTCATAAACGTTCTATAACTAGAATGTCCTACAACTTCTAAATGTTGCCATTATAATGAAGTCATCCAACAAATTGGCCAACACATTAAATCGGCATACGAGAATATCTGTCTACGAACCGAATATTTGTGTCCATAGACATTATTACGTATGAAAAACTAATTTATTGTCTACAGTTTCAACAGTTTTGACGCGACAACGTCATGGTCGTCATGGAAACAATATGAATATGTCAATGAATGAATTTGATATTGTATGTGTCAAACTAAAAAACTTTTGAATATTTTTTTTTGTATTTAAAATAAATGAAATTAAGACCGGAGACTAGTTGCAATAAAGGGCAAAGAATTGAATATTGGTTGGAGGAGGATAAGGTGTGTACCTACTGTTACAGCTAAAATGTGTTCAAAGTAAGTTATGTTTTGTAAACATTCTCAATTTCTTATACTTATGCTTGCTTTTGCTTCTAATCCTTAGATTTTTTGGAAGAATTGGTCAGGGAGAGGTCTCCATAATAGAAAATAAAAACACTGACACAAGCACTAACGCTAAACAGGGGCAGCCTGGCATGATTTACGAATTAGGTGCCTATCCAATTTACAATTTTACGAAGAACTTCGTTTGCCTGTACAAAACTCATTGTAACAAAAAAAAAAACCCGCCATAAGAATAATAATGACTGTTATTTTGATGCCGCTACTGATTAATTAAATCAGTATAAATAAGATAATGAAGAGAAAGAATTTATAACATTAGTTTTGTATTTCAGGTCAATAGGACTAGTAAGGATGGTGCTTCACTACGAATAGCAGAAAATGAAACGGCCTACAGAAGAGATGGCACAGATGGCAAATGAAAAGCAAACATTTTAAAAATGTTGTTCTGCTTGCACAAGTTTTAGAAGCCAAATTAGAGTTTAGAGTATTGTTCAGCCGTGAACAGGCAAGAGTTACATACGCCAGCGTCAGCATCAAGAGCGACATACATTCGTTGAGGTAACCATAGATACCAGGCTCAATTGTTACAAACTTAGCCACACTGTATGCATTTGGAATAACAGCCGTACTAAGCTGTAAGTCCCGGTGCGTACAAGTATTATAAAAATAAACTGATATTTGTATACAAGCTTTTTATTAATGAACTACTCCCTAAAGGAGATCGGCGATTCTTGGCCCCGATAGACAAAGTATTAGAACATTCGAAAAAATATTTAAATAGATATAAATCCTACTTTAATTTATAATTTCCTAATAAACCCAGGAAAAAAGAATAATAAAAATAAAGAAGTCAATTGATGTATTCCTCGCGTTGCAGTTGTCACATGTTGCCATATTATGCTATTTTTAAATAAAAATGTTTTTCCCACTAAAAGATTTGTATTGTAATGTTCAATTTATATTTCATTACACTTAAAAAAGTATTTTATGAGTTAATTGCGAAACAATGATTAAAGATAGAGTATTTTTTTGTTGTTGTTATGTTATATTATTGATTTTATAGAAAAATCGATTTGCATTTTTATGAACTGCAACACTCGATACGGCTGTCACTTGTCAATCAATCGGTTGTCACCTATGATGATGTGGAAAGCAATGAATAAAATATTTTCAGTTAATTTGAATTCGTATTTTTACTTTAAAATCCCTGATCATGTACAACTAAGGAATATAAATTCAACATTCTGTAAGTCAGTTTCACCTCATATTAAAATCACTAAAACAGAACCTAATAAAAGAGCGGGAACAAATGATAATAGGATTTATTGACTACGGTCTGAAATAAAGTTTTTTTTATTAATTTTCATAGTATCCCATGTTATATCGAAAAACTAATTACGCAGGGCTATAGACTAATATCACACCTTGAAAACCCAAATTATTTCATTTTTGTTTATTGAGGCCTAATTTATTAGGACTGTTTGCGGATCTCCTTTCTTCTCTTTTACTTTAGATCTTGTTGGCTCAAAATATTGCCACTTCCACGTTGTCGTCGGTGGCAGCGCAGAGGTCACTTTGACTGCATGTTTTGGGTAGGACAAATAAGGCAGGATAGGACGTGGAGCATGTTTTGCAACATAGCTTCACAGCCACACCCTACTGGAGCATCTCCCTGCAGGGTGTAAACTTCCGTGGTCGACACGGAAGCATTGTTTTCACAGAAAAGCAGCAATGTCCCACAGTATTTCTTGTTGCTATAATGTGCTTCGTTATATTTTTCGTCGCTTCTATTTTGTATTGTAGGTAGGTATATAATAATAAACTAAATTGGTTAAACAGAAGTTCAAAATAAATTAAATACAACTGCGGCTCTTCGAAGTAGGTACTATTGTTTACGAAACTGACTTTTCAAACATTTGTACGTCAAATATGCGTCAAATGTCATTTTCTTCGGCCATCTTTGTCGTGTCTCACTTGGTTCACTTCGTTTGGCGCCACCGCGCCGTAGAAAGAGATGGGGGGGGGGGAAATCTCTCCTGACGGTCACGTGTCCTGACGCGATGCCCTGACGCGAGTTTAACATTTTTTACCCATTACAAAAAGTGTTCAACGCCGCTAAAGAAGTTTTCACTTCAAAAAACCAGTCGGACGGGAATCAATAAAATCTTTGAAGGCGATTTGGACTGCCCCATCGGAGTTGAATTTTTTCCCTTGCAAAAAGTTATCCAAATTGCGAAAAAAATGGTAATCTGTTGGAGCAAGGTCCGGGGAGTACGGAGGATGTCTAAGACATTCCAATTCAAGCTCTTCTAATTTGGTAGCCGTCTGTTGCGCAGTGTGTGGTCTGGCGTTGTCGTGAAGCAGCAGTGGCGTGGAGCGATTGACCAGCCTTGGTTGTTTAGCCGCTAGCTTTTCCATCACATCGAAGCCTGCAGCTAACTCGGACGTGGTTTGCGATGGGTCCGCTTCCACAATAGCCTTCAATTCTCCATTATCAACTTGGGTCTCAGGCCGTCCACGGGGCTTGTTCTGCAGGTCGAAATTTCCAGAACGAAAACGTTGGAACCAAAAACGAACTGTGTTTTCTTTTGCAACATGACCGCCATACACATCATTCACCCTTCGAGTCGTTTCCGCAGCACTAGTGCCACGGCGGAACTCGTACTCGTAAATAATGCGATATTTTAAATTTTCCATTTTGTAAAATGAGTGACGCAAACAGAAAAAACAGAAGAAAAAAAACAAATGAATGACGGTCATCGAAGCACAAATACATGAGTAAATAGCTGTACAAATTTGAATTTGGAATTCCTTACCAAAGAGGAGAAATTCGTGATTAAAGTGGCCAGTACGAAAAACGCCAATTTCATATGTAAGGACCTAATATTTAATTCGTTTTGTCGGTTTTTGTAAGGGTACAATTTGAATTCAAGACGTAATTGTTAATGATGTATTCATATTCACTTTTGTCAAAAGTCATTTAAATGACTGTGTATTTTCTGGGAACTGCCCCGCGTTGGTGTCGTGGTCGCAAGCGCGACCTGCTGAGCGTGGGGTCCTGGGTTCGATTCCCGGGTAAGGCAGTGCTATTGAGTTTTTCCATTAGGAATTTCTTAGGTAACAGTCCGGAGTTGGGAAGTTGGCGGTGTGATACCCCCGTGCTTCGGAAAGCACGTTAAGGCCCAGCGCCTGATCTCACTCCGGTCGTGTCAGATTGCCGTCCCATCGGACTATGAGAGTGAGGGAAGAATGAGTGTATGCGCACACACTTGTGCACTATAATATTTCCCGCGCCGAAGGCTGGTCTCCGCTGAGACTGGTCGCCATGGCCGAAATTCCGTCTCGAGGACTTTATTTACTTTCTGGGTTTAAAACTACGGGACATATGACTATCTCATTAATAATTTCATATGTCACTAGCTGCGCCCCGCGGTTTCACCCGCGTAAATGACGATCCCGTGGGAATATCGGGATAAAAAGTAGCCTGTATGTTAATCCAGGGTGTCAGCTTCCTCCATACATAATGTTATCAAACTGGTCCAGCCATTTGAGCGTGAAGAAGTAACAAACATATAAACACACACACTCACAAACTTTCGCCTTTACAATATTAGTGTGAAGTGTGTGATTAATATGGGTGTCCGATCGATCGATATCGAAAGGCCTTTGTGCTTTGGACAGTCGTTAAGCGAAGATCTACAATAAATTCTGTAACACACCAAAGGAAACTTCACAATTTAAGTCAGCGGGTAATGACGTCACAAACTTACAATAGCATTAATTTTAACAGTTCAACAACATTGATTGGGTTATTAGCTGGATCCACACTAGATGATCCAGTGCGATCCGATCGCGCGTGGTACCCCCACATCGACCGCGCATTCTTCTTGCCGCGCGCGATCGGAGCGCACTGGATCATCTGGTGTGGATCCAGCTATTGACGTTGTCGAGCAGGCGATTTTTCAAACATAATGAAACAATGGATTTGTACAAAATCTTGCGGTTTGTGATTGAATGTACGGGGTGCCCGGTGCAGTTACCAACCTTGATGAATGGCCAATCTTTGTGTTATTACTACTCCCTAAACATTATCATCATCTTCTGTCTTTCCCAACCATGTTAGGGTCCGCTTCCAGTTTATCCGGATGCAGCTGAATACCAATATTTTACATGGAGCGACTGCCTATCCGACCTCCACAACCCAGTTACTGGGTAGTACTACGTAGAGTATTATATTCATCATCATCATCATTTAGACATAGGCCTCCCCCAAGCACCTCCACTTCGACCGGTTCTGTGCTTCTCGCATCCAACGGGTTCCTGCGGCCTTAACAAGGTCGTCGGTCGACCTTGTGGGAGGCCTTCCAACGCTACGTCTTCCGGTACGCGGTCGCCACTCCAGAACCTTTCGGTCCCATCGGTTATCTGTTCTGCGAGCAATATGCCCTGCCCACTGCCACTTAAGTTTGGCAATTCTTCGGGCTATGTCGGTTCACTTGGTTCTCATGCGGATTTCGTCATTTCTGATACGATCACGCAGGGCAACTCCAAGCCCTCTCCATTGCCCTTTGGGTGACTTTTAGCCTTCTAATAAGGCCCATTGTGAGCGACCACGTTTTATAACAGTATTATATTATCTGTGGTAATACGATACCTCGTATCATTGGCATCACTTCGAAATTCGAACGGTGTCTCGTTGTGAATCCGCGATGATTTACTTTAAAAACAAACGAGTTCGCTTCACATGAGTGAGGTTCCACGTGAACTTTACAGAAGATGTAATAATTAATAACTAAAGATTATGCCTGTGTTTTGTGACTAAACCGTTTTAATACCTCGGAAACTAGGACAAAGTTGGTTATATTATGACCGATGAGTCAGGGAACCAGTCACCGCGGTGAAGATACAGTACTGAAGCGAGATGAATCATGTCTCCTCATAAAATGTTGCAAAACTGGTTGAGAGACGTCGAAGATTGTATATTATTATGTCATTTGAAAGGTGGATGTTAACTTTAAGTTTCAGACTTTATGACACGAAATATTTTAGAATATAGTCCGAGAAACAACTTTGTGAATGTACAGGCAGTGTTGCTTGTAAAAAAACTGCCATTGAGCACTTTTGAAGTGAAACTTCTTTACGTACCCTTGACTTGGGGAGTAAGCTGGCGAACACGTGACGTAAGCGTTACAAAAAGTGTGATCGGGCGAGGCGAACGGGAGTTGAGTAGGGGATATAAGCAAGAGAAAGCAGTGCGCGCGCACATTTTCTTTTTCTTTTCCTCTCATTGCCAAATACGTTTGAAGTTTCACTTCAGTCGTGTGGTCATAAGCACACTTGGTTTTTTTATTATAATTGTTCTGTATTTCGCCACCAGTCTTACCAAAGGGTTTCTTATTACCCAGTAGGTAACTTGGTTATGGAGGTCAGATAGGCAGTCGCTCCATTTAAAATACTAGTACTCAGCTGCATCCGGTTAGACTGGAAGCTGACCCCAACATATTTGGGAAAAGGCTAGGCAGATGATGATGATTTCGCCACTAGGAGTGTCGATCAAGCCGTGGTAAAAATTCAGTCATGAAATTATTTATGTATTACTTTATTGTACACCACAAAAATACATCAAACAATACAAGATATACAATGGGCTGCCTTATCGCTTATTATTATTTAGTTTCACTGGTGAAATTAGTAGTCCTTAAGGTATGGTGAGCGCAACGACCATACGCTTCATTTTGTATTTTCTTAATTTATTTTATCACAACTACTGTCAAAGCGGTGAAGGAAAACATTAGCTGTCAGACTTTTGAGCTTCTGACTACCTGTAACAACTGTCAAAGTTGTACGAATGACAGCCGGGAGTCGGGACCAACGGCTTGACCGGTCAAGCTCCATGCGTACCCTATGTAACACGATACAATCATCTCATCTGCCTAGCCTTTTCCCAACTGTGTTGGAGTCAGCTTCCAGTCTAACCGGATGCAGCTGAATACCAGTATTTTACGTGGGGCGACTGCCTACCCGACCTCCACAACCCAGTTACTGGATAATACGATACCCCTTGGGTGCCCTTGGTAAGACTGGTTGTCAGATTTTCGGGTTTCTGAGGACTCGTAACCAGGACCAATGGCTTAACGTGCTTTCCGAGGCACTGTAGCACCGTAGCACGATACAATAGAAAATCAATTGTGTCTGGTCATCGTGATTTCTGAAAATGTGCGCACCTTCAAATGTCCACTGTCCTCATGAGCACTAAAACATGACAAACCTATTACACCATGATATTCCCCCATAAACCATAGAAATGAACGCCATTGTTTATTTTTATCCCCCTCACATCCCATACTTGGTTGAACAGCTATGACTGACCATAAAGGCAGTAATTCCTTTATGCGATCACCCGAACTTTAATATTTTCTTATACTCACTTTTATGCATCGTTCGCGAATACAAAGACTTTTTATTATAACTCTCTTAACGTCTTTTTACTCGTAAAATTTGTCTTCGACGTACACTCGACGACAAATCAAGCTATACATCTCCAGTTAAGCTGACCTCGCATTTTGATTCAAAACAAAACTTCGACACGTAAAATAATTTTTTTTTGAAACTAGATGAGGTTTGGTTTTGCTTATTTGAGTACTCTCTGAGAAGAAAGAAAGAAAATTGCGTTTATTGGCATTACAGCAATATAAATACACCTTAACTCCTTACTAATAAACATTGTATAGCGTATGTATAGTTACACAACGCTTTGTCTTCTTCTTTCGACAGTCAAATTACTTACGACTAAAAGAGAGAAATCGGTGTGTAACTATTCATCTGATACAATAAGTTTATTAGTAAGGGGGTTAAACTATAAAAACAGAAAATAAATATTATAATGCTAAAAAATGGCCTCAGCTCAGCATAATGTCAGGTGACAACACAAGGTGTACCACCTGACGCTGATTGAAGAAAGACCAGGTCACGGTCTCTTTTATAGTCCAGACATAATCTTGGTCAGGCCATGTGAGCACCTTCCAGATTAGTATCTGACATGGTATTTTAGTGGCATGGTTTTTTGGTGTAATAGGTTTGTAATGGGCCTTATTAGAAGGCTGAAAGTCACCCAAAGGGCAATGGAGAGGGCTATGCTTGGAGTTTCCCTGCGGGATCGAATCAGAAATGAAGAGATCCGCAGGAGAACCAAGGTAACCGACATAGCCCGAAGAATTGCCAAACTTAAGTGGCAGTGGGCAGGGCACATTGCTCGCAGAACAGATGGCCGATGGGGCCGAAAGGTTCTGGAGTGGCGACCGCGTACCGGAAGGCGTAGCGTTGGAAGGCCTCCCACAAGGTGGACCGACGACCTTGTGAAGGCCGCAGGAACTCGTTGGATGCGAGAAGCACAAAACCGGTCGAAGTGGAGGTGCTTGGGGGAGGCCTATGTCCAGCAGTGGACGTCTTTCGGCTGAAATGATGATGATGATGATGATGGTATTTTGAGGAAAGAACCACACAGACCAGTTAGTGCATGCGTTTGTTGTTGTCAGAAATCGGTGGCATTGTAGATGCCGCCACTGATTTCTAATGCATGTTGTATAGATTTTCCGTACAATGAGAGGTCAGCTTGTAGATATATACTGGAATTGTATAGGTAGATGAGCCCTCGTGTGTACACGTCTTGTCGTCGGTGTACCGAACGAATTTGAAAATTAGTTTCTTAAAAGCTCCTTTAGTAGGTTTATGAGCAAAAATATTGCTTAAATGGTCACTGGAAACATGCCATAGCTGCTGAGAGAGCATCGTTACGTTACTGGTCACGGGTTCGATTCCTAGTTTATACAGATACTTAGTTTAATAAAGTTTGCCATGGAATAGGTGAAATACCGTATGGCGAACCTTTTTCATCATAATCAGCCTATAATGTTCCCACTGCTGGGACACAGGCCTTCTCTTTGTGAGAGGGAGTGGGCCGTAATCCACCACGCGGGTCCAGTGCGGGTTGGTAGATGTCACATGTCTTCGAATTTTTGGTTCTAGGACATGCCGGTTTCCTCACGATGTTTTCCTTCACCGTTTTGAGAGCAGTGGTGGTGAAATAATTTACACAAAGTAAAGCGCCTGTCTGGGTTCGAACCTACGACCTACAACTCGTAAGTCACGGCCGATACCACTGGGCAACCACTGCTCTACCTTTTTATTATGAAGAAAAACCTTCCTCAAAATATGCGTCACACGTCTGAATGTTACAAGCAAACATCACTCACGTTCGGCGTAAAGCAAACAGAGCCCTAACAGTGAATTAAAAGCACTAATAACAGTTTATAAGGCAACGGATAACACTCATTAACACTCGTATGCTGTATTATTTGTACTCACTGCTTATGTACTTGTGGTGACACTGCAGAGATGAAAAAGAAGGCTCACAACTTCCGACATTATCTTATACTACGTCACTCACTGGACGCCTGAGGCAGGACATCGCCGTCGAGGTAGACCAAGGCGAAGGTGGCGTGCCGATCTAATATCATTTGCAGGGCCAACATGGCCAGAGATCGCACGAGACAGGGAGATTTGGAAGAAAAAAGGGGAGGCCTTTGCCCAGCAGTGGGACACAAAATAGGCTAACAAAAAAAAAAAAAGCAGCTCTTCGCGGTTTCACCGGCATAAGTGTGGATCCCGTGGGAATATTGGGATAAAAAGTATCCTATGTGTTATTTTAATGTATAAGCTATATAACTGTACAGTTTCATCAAAATCCGTCCAGCAGTTTTTGCGTGAAAAAGTAACAAACATCCATCTATCCTCACAAACTTTCGTTTATAATATGTATTACTAGCAGCGCCTCGCGGTTTCACATGCGATAAGTGTCGATCCCGTGGGAATATCGGGATAAAAAGCCTATATATGTTAATCCAGGGTGTCAGCTACCTTCATACAAAATTTTATCAAAATTGGTCCAGCCGTTTGAGCGTGAAGAAGTTACAAACATATAAACACACACACACACTCACAAACTTTCGCCTTTATAATATTAGTGTGATGTGATAGTGTGATTATAAGTCTGATTAGTAGAAAGTAGGATTTAGGAAATTAGGTTTGCATCTCTATGTAATCTTCCAAATTTTTTTGTATTTTCATTGGTGTTGGAATTGCCCTAGATGGTCTGTCATAACTTGTAATTTGAGGGGCTTGTGGCTAAGTAATATCAGCCGCACGGGTCGATCGATCAGGTTAAGCTACGCTTGCCGCGGTTGGTCCGTGGATGGGTGACCATCTTTACATACAAAGACCCCTCCGTGCCTCGGAAAGCACGTTAAGCCGTTGGTCCCGGCTGTCATTCGTGGATCTTTGGCAGTCGTTACGAGTCGTCAGAAGCCCGAAAATCTGACAACCAGTCTTACCAAGGGGTATCGTATTATCCAGTAACTGGGTTGTGGAGGTCAGATAGATTCTATAGAAAAATATAACAAGGAGTGACCCTTCTGCGTTTCATGCCATGTCTCCATGCTTTGTATAGATATGTGAAGCTTGGTAAAAAAGTTGCTAAAATGTACTCAAACACATCCGTCTTACTCATCAGTTAGATTAACGGTATTGTGTGTTTTAATACGAGCTTAATAGAAGCTATATTTGTGTTTGTTGAGGCTATAAATAGTCATCTTGACTCTTGTGGGTGTAACATGGGAGTTTGATAGAGAAAATGTGAATCTGAGACCGTTTTGTAAGATGTGGGAACCCCACACCGATCATAGAAATGAAATTTTCTTACGTTTTTTGCAATTTGCAGGTCAGTGTCAAGTTGTATAATTAACAAAGTATGATTCGACCTTACCTTATGATTCCCGTGCCTCGGAAACAGTGGCGTGCGTTGCATATAGGCATATAAGCAGTGCCTACATCGATATATCAACATAAGCCTGTCAATTACAACGTCCGTACGTCTGCTCAACGTCCGTACGTCACTGTAGGGATCCAGCAGAATATCAGCGTCAGGTACATTTGCCTGGCACATGCTGAGCTGGACTCCCATTTGGTGCAACCTTGAGACGCACACCGCACTGTGTTTCGTTGCTAATTTTATTTTAAATATTCGTCATAGACTCACAGTGTCACTTTTATTTAGATATGTATGTTTTTCCTTTTTTTTATTTGTTTTTGTATCGGCACCTTGTTTTTATATTATGTTCATGTGGGTAATTGGTTATCATCTAATGTTGTACTTTTGTGTGTTGTGCTGTCTTTTGTGTGCGCCAAATAAATGGTTTATCTATCCATCTATCTATCTACATTCTAGTGTGTGCCCCACAATTATGAAACTCACAAAATTATCATACCTAACAGAAAACAAAATCTTCATACAAACACGCGCGGCAGTAGGCAGTCGCCGCACAGCCTACTCGGCTCCCGTACTATTCGCACATTGTTTTGGTCTTTTGTTTTGTCTTTTTTGATTTCGGCTTAACGTGCTTTCTGAGCAGTGGCGTGCATTGGTTTTCAGAATAGGTAGGCACTAGGCCGGGTCTAGTCTAGGCAAACGCGGTCACTAATCAGAAAAAAAAATGAGGTCAAGTGTGGTTATTTGAGTAGGCATGCCTACTTAAGGGTGATAAATTGCGAAGGTCGAACGTCATGGTATTACGCGTGAGACGTACGTATTTTTAATTTTGTCGTATTAACTTGAACGAGTAAAGACCAATGACAATGTGCGAATAGTACGGGAGCCGAGTAGGCTGTCCGGCGACTGCCTACTGCCGCGCGTGTTTGTATGAAGATCTTGTTTTCTGTTAGGTATGATAATTTAGTGAGTTTCTTAATTGTGGGGCACACACACTAAAATGTAATTGACAGGCTTATGTTGATATATCGAGGTAGGCACTGCTTATATGCCTATATGCAATGCACGCCACTAGCAGAGGTGTACCTATAGTACACCCACATTTCGCCAGTTATGTTTCAGTCCCATGTAATTGGGGCGAGCCTATTGCAATCAACCGGGCAAGTCACAACAACAAGTCCAGACTCCGGGCTGCTACTGGGAAATTCCAGATGAAAAACCCAATAACACTTTGTCCGACCCGAGAATCGAACCCAGGATCTCATGCTCAAAACTCAAAGCATTTATTTCAATTAAACCATTTACAGGCACTTTTGAATTGTCAAGAAGTCAGTCAGTCAGAAAATATGAAGCTAGTTGCCCATTCCAAAGCGTAGGTACCTATGGAGAAGAAAGAGCTCAGTCTCTCTTATAGGTACCACTAGACCGACGAGGCAGTATATCGGCTTTCTAAGCATAAATAACTCTGATTTACAAGTAAACGTAAAACCACTACGAAATCAGTGCCCACTAGGTTGGTTAATTAATATTCTTGGCTGACGCAAGAATTAGGACCTACTTTCATGTCTGATTACTAATCCTTCCTGCCACGGAGCTAATGCGTGTACCCGAAGTATTACTTATTTAGAAATAGACGTAGAATCGTAGGAATAATGTAGAAGTAGGCTTTGGCTAAATGGGCACTAGAAGTCTCGATCTCGTGGGAATATCGGGATAAAAAGTATCCTATGTCTTTTCCCGGGACTCAAACTACAGTACCCGGCGATAAATATTGCACATCGACCTTTGGAAAGAAACAATCGGCTAATTTCGGCTTCGTAGTGCGTTATCCCTGTCGCACACTACCTATGTGACGTTAACTGACGTTTTGTCAGTCGTTATTCAAGTGCGATAGAGTGCGGTCGCGTCCAGTTCAAAACATATATCTAGAGTTGTTAACACCCCCAAATTTAAATAATTTAAAGTTGTACTATGGCATCTTTAGGAAAAATAGGGGAACCTTTTTATTTTACCCCAACCTAAAGCAATCATTTATAGAAAAATTGGTGTATTTTATACAAAGAATAAAAAGAATTATCAAAAGAAGCAAATCATAATTGTTTTAACAGCTCCTAATAGATACCGGACTGTTTGTATTTCGTGCGATAGAGATAACGCTCTACGAAGCCGAAATTAGCTGATTGTGTCTTTCCAAAGATCGATGTGCAATATTTATCGCCGGGTACTGTATCTCTATACCAAATTTCATCTAAATCGGTTCAGCGGTTTAGGCATGAAAAGGTAACATACAGACAGGCAGACAGACAGAGTTACTTTCGAATTTATAATATTAGTATGGATGAGGAACAGGGTGTAAAGTTCACTCATCCTCCATCCATGGAAAAGGAAGGATCTTCCGACCAGACGGGTGTTGTGTCTAGCGGGCACCTGCCCTAGTGATTCATGTCGGGTTGTATTTATTGCTAGTTGCGCGGTAAACTCTGCTTGCGAGATGCAGGATTTTGCGTGACGTCAGTATAACGCGTAGTTCACATGTGGCGTTGTAGATACCGCTACAGATTTATCAATCAGCGAAAATATCGGAGTACACTTGGAAACAGTGATGGATTAGAACAGAGCTATTTTTGTCTTCAAAAAACTGAATTACGATGACGTGAAAGAAAACATCGTGAGGAAAGAATCAAAAATTCGAAGACAAGTGACATCTACTCTACCAACCCGCACTGGGCCGGCGCACAGTATTTCGTCTAGTACAAGCTAGCGGGACAAAATTCATGACGTCATTTCCAGGAATCCGTGATAACAACTTGTAAACAACCCTTCCCAGGTAAGGAATCCAAAAAAATAATTTGTTTGTCACCTCATTAAGTAATTTTGTGGAGAGGTCAATGTTAATTTAAAAGGAAGTGCAATTTTCATTCGCAAATTAGTTGAATTTTTTAACACACTTTTGACAACATCTCCTAAAATTGATAGCAAAGTGAAACGATTTTTTTATAATGGATTCTACTGTTGAAGGTATGTACTTACTTTTTCGACCTGTTTTAAAAAAAATACATGTATATTTTTGCTGTAATTTGAGTTTATAAGTATGTTAAAATAATCCCACATATTTTTCCTTAATTTTAAACTTTAAAGGGTTGCAACTTTTTGTATCCACATGTATCCAGCTTGATTCTTCTGTATGTTATAAATACAACATTCAGGCATAGCTACATACATATTGTGGCACCCGAAAATTCCCGCAAGTAAAATTATTTACTTTGTTTCAGAACGAGTCGTAACTATGACAAAATTGGAGTTTTTCGAAGAATGGTTAAAACTGAAAGAACAAATCGCATTTTTGATTATGTATGTGTACAACATAATATATCGGATGCTTTTGAAGAATCTCAGACAGAAAATTTCGAGTCTTTCATCAAAATTGAACGAAAAGTGGACATCTTCTAAGTGTTCGAAGGATACATTTCTCATCAAACATAAAAATTGGTTAGAAGGATCCAGAATCGAAATTTTGCAATTGATTGTCCCACGTTCATTACCATCCCAATCAACATCAGTTTGCGAATTTAGTGAGGGGGATTATTCGTTATCAGAAGATTCAAGCGAATTGGAGAGTGGTGATGAGGAATCTTCTCATGATGACTATTAGATTCGACTTGATAGAATTATATTTTATTGTAAATATGTTTACCTATTTTGTTATATAGTCATTTCTCATAATGTTTTAGTTTTAATTTTCTAATACTTATTACATAAACTTAACATGATTGTAGTTAAATAATTTTTATTTTGTATTATGAGTTCTTTTATATGTATAGATAATTGTTGCTGTTCTTGGACTATTATTGCATGTTATTTGATAGATTGAACAAATAAATACCTATTTAACACATATTTATGATTTTAATTTTTAATTCCCCCGAGACGTTTTTTGTAAATCACACTAATATTATAAAGGTGAAAGTTTGTGAATGTGTGTTTATGTGTTTGTTACTTCTTCACGCTCAAACGGCTGGACCAATTTTGATAAAATGTATGGAGGTAGCTGACACCCTAGATTAACACATAGGCTACTTTTTATCCCGATATTCCTACGGGATCGACATTTGCGCGGGTGAAACCACGGGGCGCAGCTAGTATTATATATAGTGTGCCTTACAGGCATAATAAGTAGGTAGATGCAGCTAATTAGAGCAATCAGAGATAACAGTAAACAAAAATGTAAAATCAGGAGACTATTTCCATCTTGCATCCACACCATTTGACGTATACGCATACAACACACAGAAATCCCCTCTATTTCTCTGTAAAATAGCGTAAGACACCTTAAATATACATAAACAATTAAAATAAGTAAAAAAATAATTTTGTCTCGCTAGCTTGTACTAGACGAAACACTGTGCGGCGTGGTGGTTTAAGGCCCACTCCCTCTCAAAGAGAGGAGGCCTGGGTCCCAGCAGTGGAAACATTATAGTCTGATTATGTTATGTGGTTTTATGGCTAAATGGCAACAGAAAGATTGATCGATTTGCGATATTGCTCTAAAACTAGTGGTGGGTTTTTTGGTTTTTGCAGAGCTTTTTTGCCTTAAAAACAGATTACAATGAGAGGAAGAGAGAAAGAAATGTGCGCGCGCACTGCTTTCTCTTGCTTATATCCCCCACTCAACTCCCGTTCGCCTCTCCCGATCACACTTTTCGTAACGCTTACGTCACGCGTTCGCCAGCTTACTCCCCAAGTCAAGCGTACGTAAAGACGTTTCACTTCAAAAAAGAACTTGTCTAGCGTATGTAACAGCATCTTATGAGTTCTATTTTAATACTGTGAAGATCTGAAGGCAAATTCCCGTAATTAAAAACGTTCGCGCGTGTTAGCGCTGAGGCTCTGTCTCGTATAGGGTCTTAGCATTATGCTGAGCGATGGCCGTTTTGCGTGGATGTGACGCATGTTTTCTCCCAAATTGTTAATTTTTTTAAAGTGAAACTTCTTTACGCACGCTTGACTTGGGGAGTAAGCTGGCGAACGCGTTACGAAAAGTGTGATCGGGCGAGGCGAACGGGAGTTGAGTGGGGGATATAAGCAAGAGAAAGCAATGCGCGCGCACAGTTTCTTTCTCTCTTCCTCTCATAGCCAAATACGTTTGAAGTGTCACTTCAGTCGTGTGGTCATAAACTCATAAGCACACTCGGTTTTTTTTTTTATGCGTCATGTTTTCGGTTTGCCGCAAAAAAACGTATTCTCGTTCTTTTCTATTTTTTTTAAATCTTACACAATCTCATCTCAGCGAGAATCAATGTCGAAAACTTAAAGGTGTTTTTGACAGATAGAGACTGAGTTCAAACTGATACAGGCCTTAATTAATTAAGACCTTCGGAGGTAGAAAACAGAACATGAAAATGGTCGACTACAAATCGTCCGCGATTGCAGCAATGAAGCATGAAGGTTGAAGGTACTGTAAGAGTAAATCACATTGTGTTACTTTGTCGTAAAATATTAGACAAACAGCAGGATGGTAGCGATATTGACTGCCCAGCATAGTTATACAGGGTGTTACGGAAAGGGTATATCAATACAAACGGGTTGAAGAGTATATCTGGTCTAGAATCTCTGTACAAAATTTCAGCTCAAAAGCATTAACTTTGAAAATGCTTAATATTTTTTTATTTCGACATCACGGCGCTGCACTGGCGCGCGGCGGCGTGATGTGCGTGTACTAGGCGCACAGACACACTACAGATAATGGATAATGACCGTCGTAGTGCTGTGACACGTTTGTTATGATTTTAATTTAATAAACTATCGAAATAAAAAAATATTAAGCATTTTCAAAGTTACTGCTTTTGAGCTGAAATTTTGTACAGAGATTCTAGACCAGATACACTCTTCAACCCGTTTGTATTGTTATACCCCTTCCGTAACACCCTGTATTAACAACCACTCGAAACGCATCAGTACCGTATCGAACATCAATAAATGTTATCGTAGACGCTGTTCACTAGTCCACAACCCGAAAATTTTGACTTTTTAAATCGATTAGATGACCGCAATTCTTCCAACAACTGTTTGGTGTCGGGGGCAAGGCAAATCAGGTTATCGCAATGTGTCATTTTCGATACGATAGCCTGTCGGATGGTTGTGAATAGCTAAGCTGGAGGCGCCCCTTCTAAGCGCCATTTTAGTACACCGAAAAACGATAAGAAAATCTCCAAAAATATTTTTTATTAACTCAAAACACTCCCGACTTAAGCCTCATCTTCTAAGGCAGTTCCTCCAAACTACCCCTAATCACAGGTCCCTCAGGGCCTCAGGGAGGGAGGGGAGGTCTTAAGTCCACAATCACTTAGCACAACTCAATGGTATATCGCTTACTATGATCATCAAAACGTTATTTGCATGTCTAATTTGATACCAGGATTTAGTCTTGGGATAACTTTGGGATATAAGGGACGATGGTTTGGGAGCGGCCGCGTTTCTTACGCATGTTATTTTTGTGGATATTGTTTTTCAAGCTTTGTAAAATGCATTGCTAATAATTGGATTAATTTTGTCCCCGAAGGCAATAATAAAAATACCTGAACTGGATGTGTCAGTCACAAAAATTTGAAATTTTTGGGCAACCGCATGGAAAATATTTTCCTTAGTTTTTTTTATAATCCTCCCATCGCCCATAAGCATCCCATCGCTCGCCCGTGCTACAACATCGTTTTGATTAAGCGTTATTTCTTTTTTTTACCTATTTCTCTGCTCCAAAGGATCGTAGCCTGATGTTAAATAGCCTGTAACCTTCCTCAAGAATTGGGCTATCAAAAGCAAGAATAATTTTTCAAATTCGACTGGTAGTTCCAGAGATTACCCCCTACATACAAACTTACATACAAACAAACAAACTTTTACCGCTTTATAATATTAGTATAGATTTATAAAATTCAAGAGAAAAAAATGTCTAACTGACTCCTTCCTCACTCTCCTATTGCACTTCACTGAAATCCCAACCTAAATAACAGTAGCGTCCCGGCTACATACTTTAAAACTTATGTTTTCACTTCATAGAGCAAACTTAGAGCTCTCAGAGCCGCACAACTTGGACTCGAAGTTAATTCTCTACTCAATGATATGATAATTTTGACTGAATACAAGGAAATATGGTATTGCCAGAATCACTAATACTTAGCAGGGCACTTGCTCGGATATATCCAAGATAAGAACGCTTGGAAACATGCTGGTCCTGCTCCATAGGACAATCTAGAGTCTAGACAAAATCAAACTGGTTGCTAATTTAATTGTATTTTTTTTTATTAGTTTTTACATTCATTACTCACACCCTGACTTATTATTTGTATTTTTTTTTAATAAAAATAGTTTTGCTTGTACCATGTTTGTAAATATGTGAGCACCATGCATCTATCAGATAATTAATTTATATGTCATGGTTTCGTTTTTAATTCTTTTACCTATTGTGGTATAGTAATTTTATTTTAGGTGCATCGTCCTCACATGTTATTATATAATTAATGTACCCATGCAAAATATTGTACCTAAAACATTTTAAAAGAGTAACGGTGGGGTTTCTTGCCCATTCTTCTCCATACGAAAACTACCTTTTGGAATGGGCGACTAGAATCAATTCTATTTTAAGATAATTTTTGACGTTCAAAAGTGCCTTTTATGTGCCTATTTGAAATAAATGCTTTGACTTTGACTTTGATTTATCCTTTAGGCGCATTATGTCCAATTCACAAAATGTCCAGAGGGCTCAAAATGTGTCGTTAACTTGTCACAGCAATGCCACAGACACACCAGAGTGCCTGTGATACTCCAGGCATAGACAAGTAATGAGGTTACGTCTGGCGCGGATTAAAAATTAATATTTTATTTTATTTGCTAATATTTTACATGATATTAAATCTATTTTAATATTTATTTATTTCTGTAACTGTCCGTGACATCACAGCGGCGGGCCCTATCAGAATACCAGCGCTGCGACATTTATTTTTTTAAATGTCGCAGCATCATGCTGAGATAGGAGCCTTTTGGCCTCGTATAGGAGTTTCTGTTTCATTTTTCTATTTGTTACTTTTTTTTAATATAACTTGGTTTTTTATTTTTTACTCTGTTTAGTTTAGTTTGTGATCTTCCTGTACGAGTCACTTTTTCTTTCTTATGTCCAATTCGCAAAATATTCAGAGGGCTAAAAATGTCCAACTCTCATAACAAAAATGTTGTTCTCTAAACTTTACTTCGAAATTCGAACGGTGCGCGGTGTATCGTTGTGAATCCGAGATGATTTACTTTAAAAACAAATGAATTCGCTTTCGAATTGTGTGCGCTCACGTGAGTGAGGTGAGCAGTGAACCTGTGTGTGTGTAGTGTGCATACACTAAACACAATAGTAATGAGTGGAACTCCATTCTTGTAGCTTGATGTGTTCCAAGTTGAAAGGCTGTGGCAGGAGCTTTGGCACTTTTAACTTTGACAGCAAGTGCCAATAATCAGCCTATAAGTAATGTTCCCACTGCTGGGACCAGGCCTCCACTCGGTGATAGGGAGTGGGCCGTAATCCAGCATGCGTACGGGTTGGTGGATGCCACATGTCTTGAAGTGCCAATAGGCAACGATAGGTAACTAATAATATTGAACGAATAACTTCCTATGAAAGCTTATTAGTCAAACTACAACAGAAAAAACCCTTTAACACATTCGATTGTAAATTACTGACAAGTGCTTTTCGTCGAACCACAACAAAATCGTCGCGTGTCCGCACTATTTAACTGAACTGTCGTATGACGGCGCATGTCCTCGTTTTAAAATTTAAGTAAACTTAGGGCTTCCTTAGCGGTTGAGGTTAATTCCATTACCGGCGGGTCATTGCGTCGGCGCGGAAATATTTATTAGCATGCACTGATTACCCGGGGCGCTACTTTTAATATTACTGAAACCTTTTCGTGGCCTAGAGGCCTAGATTTTATTTAACGTAATAAATTGGGGATTGGTCACCAATCACAACTAAATGGCAACAGCAAACTGCAGATATACAGGGTGAAATTGAACACATGCGACAAATCGAAATGGGAGATTGTACTCGTCATTATGAACAACTTTTACTATGGGACCAAACCTGACATCGCGAAAAAAAATCAGCTGTTCTCTACATTTATGTTCGCATAACTCGCCAAAATGTAGGGAACAGCTGATTTTTTACTACATACCTATCTATTAAAAAAAAAATTTGAAATCGATTTACAATAAGCCGGAGAAACACACAAAAAAAAAACAGGCGAATTGAGAACCCCCTCCTTTTTTGAAGTCGCTTAAAAATGAATTGGATTGACATAAGCTTCCAAAAAGCTTATTTCAATCCTTTAGAAAGTCATCGTAGAAATACGAAACGTATTGAAAGCGATTGTCACTTGTCTAAGCCCTCCTGGAGGCTATTTCAAAGCAGTCGAAACACAAACAGATAGATACATATAACACCAAGGGGTTCACAGTGACGTTGCCAACCTAAGAGAAAGAAGTTGAGTATCATACCTAATAAAAAACAAAATCTTCATACAAACACGCGCGGCAGTAGGCAGTCGCCGGACGGCCTAGTCGGCTCCCGTACTATTCGCACATTGCCATTGGTCTTTACTCGTTCAAATTAATACAACAACATTAAAAACACGTACGTCTCCCGCGACCCATGACGTTCGATCTTCGCAATTTATCACCCTTAAGTAGGCATGGCACTCAAATAACCACACTTTTGACCTCACTTTTTTTCTGATTAGTGACCGCGTTTGCCTAGACTAAACCCGGCCTAGTGCCTACCTATTCTGAAAACCAATGCACGCCACTGGCACATACCCTCCACCAAACAAATCTATGTTTCCCACCAGCCCTTTAAGAATTCGAGGCAACAAAACTACCAATATTGCGAACTTCAGGGCCGTTAGAAGTTGTGTGGCACAAGTTTTTTGTGCGACAGAGATGTATGTGCGAACTTCGAACAGGCCTGCGTGTATGTTTATGTGTAGAGTGTAGAAGCTGGCGTCGGTAGGGATGGCTAACGTTATAAAGAAAGGAAAATTAATAAAATAAAACCATTTGACACACCACCACCACCACTTGACTTTGACACTACAGGGCCGCAGGGGTGCCAAACCGAACACCGTCCGATCAGGACCAGGCCCGTGCCGGACGGCGCGGACGTATTCCACGCGCGCCTCAAAGAGATGTCAGCAAAAAGGAAGGGGCCTGCCAGGGCCGAAGCCTGCCGGGGGTGCGGGATTGTCCGAAAGGGTTACCGCTACCCCGGAACATAAAGGGCTAAGGAAGGAACACGGATGGTTTCAGTCAGTAAGAGTCTGACACTTCCTTCCGCTCCACCCAGAGCGGGAGGGGTCATTTGATGTTTTCCCATCAATAAAAAAAAAAAAAGATAAAAGGGGTGCCAAAAGAATCAGTGCGTGGTATTGCGTGCGAGAATAATTATCATGTTGTGTTGGGGTTCTAAGAGGGGCCCATGGCTAAATAATAACAGCTGTACAGGTCGATCGATCAGGTTAAGCTACGCTTGCCGCGGTTAGTCTGTGGATGGGTGACCATCTTTACATACCGAGACCCCTCCGTGCCTCGGAAAGCACGTTAAGCCGTTGGTCCCGGCTGTCATTCGTAGATCTTTGACAGTCGTTGCGAGTAGTCAGAAGCCCAAAATTCTAACAACCTAAGTTACCTTCTTCTTCGTGTCGCTGGCACGACTATTTTCTAACTGAACAGACAGCTGTGCTGCTGGGGAGTTTGTTCCGCCACTTCTTCTCCTCAGCGAAAACACTAGGAAGTGGCGAAGGGCGGGCGTTTTGGGGGACTGTCTTTTGTAAATTTGACGTTCGATAAGTGCTGATTCTCAGCCTAGTTTGAATAAATTACTTTTGATTTTGACGACTGTATTTTTTTTTTTTTTTTTTAAGTTTAATAGTTTTTTGGAAACCATGTAATTTAAAAAACTAACAATCTTAAAATAATAATATGTACAAGTATATAAAAAGGGAGGGAAAATAATCAAAGGGCGTCAAAAAATTCGTCCGCATCACTGTCAACGGGAAACGTGCCCAAAAGGCTGGCAGCATTGCCACGTTGTATGGCAATGCTGATTCTTTGGCCAAAAAATAGGCCAGCCCTCTGGTCACGTGATGAGTCGACCAACCGCTTGGCGATGTCTTGGAATACTAAGTGGGCACTCGGGCCCCATGGCCCTAGTGTTTCAACCCCAAACGGCTCAAATATGTAAGTTCCAAAGAGATTGGAGTATTTGCGCCGTTTGAGGTTTTCCGCACCTGCAGCAGCCGCCCCAGCACAGCTTACCGTGCTTGGAAGATGGGATGGCGCAAGGGTGTCGACACACGTTGCATCCCACACCAAAGGCCTACCTACCTTCCAAGGCATTATGGTCATCCCGTCTGGTCTCTTACCATCGTCGCGTGCCAAACCATTGGGTTCTAAAACAGCTGGCACCCCAGCGGTGACAAGAGCACGACGGATGATGTCATTGATGCTGGCATGCCGTGCTATCCGGCCTGCGCTTTTACTGCAGGATAGGCCATGGTGTCCGAGGCAGTCGACACCTTCACCGCATTGGCAGCGATGCGGAGCCACGCAGGGGGCGCCCAGACGCAAACAAGTAGCGAGCCGGAAGGTGGTCACCCAGCAATGTGCCTATGTTGGGTGACGGTAGTGCCTGAAGCCAGAGACCCGACTCCCACTCACCCACAGCCAGTAGACGGGCACGCTCAGCAGTATTGGTGGACGTATTAATAAGATTATTCCGTACCAACCTGCAGAGCGGCTCATCCCACTGCCTCTGGGAAGATAGGTTCGCGGGCCGATCTGTATCCGGGCAAGCCATTTTCCAGGCGTTCTCCGCGTCGGCCAAGCACGGCACTTCAGAGTCAACCAGGGAGGGGGCTAAAATCTTCCCGGTCAACTTTTCGGTGCTGTGGACAGAGGACAGGAACGCCGGTAAGCTAATACTGGTAATTTTGCGGACGCCGAGGCCACCAAAGCGGATGGGTAGTGTGGCTTGCAGCCATGCTCGGTCGTCCAAGGCCACATTTAGAATTGATGTTAAAGTGCTGCGAATAATTTGGTCAATTTTGTCCAAGAGGTGTGGCTGCTTCCATAAAGGGGAAGAGCGTAGAAAATACATAAAATTTGGGCCAAAACAACAGTATCTAATTAGGGTGAATGCCGAATGTAGATTAATTTTGGAGAGTCTGTCCGAAATGTCGTTGAACTTTTTAATTTTTTCTTCGATGAAAGGAGGAAAACTATCTTCCAAAATTGGGGAACCTAGGAGGTGCAGTGAGCTTTTTTCTAAAATTTTTATTTGTGGGGCTATTGCATTAAATTTCTCTAGGGTCAATTGTCTGTCGGTAATGTCAGAAAGGTAAATTTCGCATTTTGAGGGGTTAAGGTCCAAGCCAATAGATTTAAATTCCTGTTTGAGAAGTTGTAGGTCATTCAAAACGGTGTCTACATCACCTCCTAGCGTTCCATCATCTAGGTACCACACGTTGAATTTTGAATTTAGTTTCTGGATGATTGGATGAATAGCCAAGCTGAAAATGACAGGCCCGAGAGGGTCACCTTGTTGGCATCCTACTGCAGATTCCAAAACATTGTCCTTATATAATAATTTGGAAGGGTGTCTGTAACACTGCCACATGAAACCATAAATTTCGGGTAATTCCTTTTTGACTTCAGCCAACAAAGTGTCCCTGTTTACAGAATTAAAGGCGTTCTTCACGTCAACCTTGAGAATGACCTCACCTTTGTTCGATCTTATAAAAGTGGAAAGGGCATGAACGGCAGCCTCACAGCCCCCTTTTGAGCCAAAACCAAGCTGCAGGGGCTGAAACTTAGCTGTAAGCGATTGGCTATATAGCTTGCAGCATATTTTGGCTGCCGTACGCCTGTAAGTGCAACCAACAGCGATGGGACGAATGCCGCCGTCCCTCTTGCGCAGGGCACATAGGTTGGCCCCGTACAAGACATCGACGACAGCCTCGTTCACACCGCCGGTGAGCATGAGGGTAATAAGGGCCGCAAGCTCCTTCAAAAGCGACTCACCAGCTTCCCCAGCGCCTGAACTCAGCAAATCCTTGAGATGTTGTGGAGTCAGGCCGTCGAGACCGCCGGCGGAACCATTTCGGAAAGAGCTCACGGCTGCCATTAACTGGGGGGCCGAAACATTTAGAAAGGTTGAATTTAGATCGGGAGGGTCGGGGGGGTCGGGGAAGGTGAGGGGTTGAATTTAGATCGGGAGGGTCGGGGGGGGGGGTCGGGGAAGGTGAGGCCATCCGGGGGGAACCCCCACAGCGCATACTTCCACGTAGTTTCCCCCGGGCAACGCCGTGTCTGACCACCGTAACGGAGTGGCAGACCGGCGGCTAAAGTGCGCTGTGATTCGCAGACATTGATGCGGTCGTCTGCGAACATGACGAAACAAAAAACCGTGCGTGACGCCTCAGGGCGTTTTACTTCGAATCGCTCCTCCCAGGGCGATTCAAACGGCCCTTCTCAGGGCCAATCCAACGGCCCTTCTCAGGGCCACGCCGGCGACGCTTTGGCGTCGGAAGCTGACCGCGCACCGTCTGCGGCCAGCCTGTTTAGTAGGCCAGACGAGTTGTCGGACTCCGACAACTCCAACATGGACACGTCGGCGGCCGAAAACGACCGCCTCAAACGGAAGAGGGCCTACCTGAGGCCCGGGTCTGAGGGTTCCTCGGAGTCGGCCGAAAGAAGGGCTAAGAAGAAGTCGAAGTCTAAAAAGGCTTCGACTTCTACCCACGATGTGGGCTTGGTGGACGCTGAGCGCCAGCTAAACCTGGCGAAAAGGGTGCAGCTCCAACAAGACCTGGAAGAGAGGGTCGCTGCGAAGGAGCGCCAGGCGCAAATCGCCCGGTCGAGGGCTGGCTATGGTGCATCGATTGTGCTATACGCCGACCACTCCCTGGCGGACCTGGAGCGCATGGCGCAGGAGGACAAGGAGGAGGTCTTAGAGGTCGCCTCAAAGTCCTCCAACTTGAAGGGGACCTTCCAGAAGGCCCTCAAATGCCGGGCCACCAGTCTGCACGGCATTGTGTTGGAGCTGGTGAGTCGGACGGCCACGGACGAGACGCGGCAGCTGCAGGCGAAGGTGGATCGCCTGCAGGCGGAGGTCAGCCAGCTACACCAGAAGCTGGCTGAGGCCACGGCCCGGCCTGCCCAACCTGCCCCGGGTCCGGTGGTAGGAGGCTCCTCCTCCTCCCCTTCCAACCTTGAGGATATAATCCGAAAGGTTGTCATGGAGGAGAGGGCCTTCACCAGAGCCTGCTTTGCAGGCATCGAGGACCGGCTCTTGCCGGAAAGGCAGCTCCGCCCGCCGCTAGCGGCGGAAAAGATGCCACCCCCGCGGGAGCCGGAACCTGCGCCTCTAGCAGGCCCGACATCGGACGCGCAGCCACAGGCCCCGAAGCCCTCCAAAGGCAAGGGCAAGGGCAAGGGCAAGGGGACCAAGGTGGCTTCTCAAACCGCCACCACAAGTGCGGAGGGAGCGTCTGGGTCGTCTGCCACTCCAGCAGCTCCCCAGAACTCGCAGGAGGAAGACGCCCTTCTTCCCTCCACCACCCCGTCCAACCAGTCGTGGACGGAAGTGGTCAAGAGAGGAAAAGGGAAGGGAGGGAATAAGTCGGCCCCCAAGCCAGCTGCGACTGTTCCTGCAGCCAAAAGGGCTCCAGCCGGCGGGAGGAAGCTAGTTCCTCCCAAAACCGCGGCTGTCGTGGTGACCATCACCTCGGAGGCCGTGGAGCGAGGCGAGACGTATGAGTCCGTCCTACGACGGGCTCGTACCAATGCTGATCCCTCCCAGCTGGGGATCGGCAATATCACGTGCCGTCGAACCGTAACCGGGGCTCGAATTTTCGAGTTCTCGGGGGAACAGCGCGGCACAAATGCGGACCTCTTCGCAACAAAGTTGCAAGAGGTCATTGCGGATGCGGCAACGGTCGTCAGACCTGTTAAGACCGCAGCCTTGGAGGTGGCCGATCTGGATGATTCGGTCACCAAGGAGGATGTGGTGGCGGCAGTCGCGGCGGCTGGAGGCTGCGACGCTGGCGCGGTAAAAGGTGGAGCCATCAGGCTCGGCCGCCGTGGCATGGGCATCATCCGCGTCGAGTGCCCAGTCGCCGCGGCTGGGGCTGCCCTTGCTACGACCAAGGGACGGCTGCTTGTGGGACTTAGCTCGGCAGTGGTCCGGCCACTTGAAGACCAGCCTATGCGCTGCTTCAAGTGCCTCGCGTTCGGCCACGCCCGAGCCACGTGTCCCTCCAAATTCGACTGGGGAGACACGTGCTACAAATGCGGGCAAGAGGGACACAAGAGTGCCATCTGCCGCGCCACCACGCCACACTGCACGGCGTGTGCCGCCAGTGGCCGCCCCGCGGCCCACAGGATGACGGGCAGGAGCTGTAAGCCCCCCGTGAGGAAGGGCATAGTGCCAGCGCAGGTTCGCCCTGTTGCAACCGCCGCCGTTGTAGCGGTAGCTGAGGAGGGGGGTGCGATGTCGGAATAATGGTTTCCGACTACCGCATCCTCCAGGCGAACATCAACCACTGCAGAGCGGCCCAGAACCTGGTAGTGCAGGTCATGGCCGAGTGGTTGGTGAACGTAGCGGTGGTCGCCGAGCCCTACTCGATCCCCGGCAGCTGGCTGGGCGACGAGGACGACTTGGTGGCACTTGCGGCGCGGTCTTTCACAGACTCCCCTCCCCTCTCGCTATTAGAGAGGGGACGTGGATACGTGGCCGCCGCGTGGGGAGACTTAGCCCTTGTGGGCGTATATTTCTCCCCAAACCGCCCTCTTCAGGACTTTGAGAACTATCTCGGAGTCCTGGCCGCCGTGGTCGGCAGGGCGGCGCCGCGTCAGGTCTCCGTACTGGGAGACCTGAATGCCAAATCGGTGACCTGGGGCAACCCGGCCACCGACGCACGCGGGCGGGCGGTTGAGATGTGGGCAGCCTCCTCTGGACTCTCCCTCTTGAACAGAGGAAGCGTCCAGACATGCGTGCGGCGACGGGGCGGCTCAATAGTGGACGTCACTTTCGCCACCCCTGCGTTAGCCGCGCGGGTGTTGAACTGGCGGGTGGACCTGGTGGAGACTATGTCGGACCACCGCTACGTGCGGTTCGACATCTCCAACAGTGGCCCCGGAGAGATGCGGCCCCCCTCCGGGCGACCACCGTTCCCGAGGTGGGCTCTTACCCGCCTGGACAGGGAGGCAGCGAGCGAGGCGGCGTTCATCCAGGACTGGCTTTCGCCGCCTGCCGCCGGCCTGGATGTGGACACCATGGCGAAGCAACTGAGGGAGTCTCTGACCGAGGTATGCAACTCTAGCATGCCTCGGTCTCGCCGACCGCTACCCAAACGCGCCGTGTACTGGTGGTCGGGGGAGCTGGCGGGGCTTCGAGCAGCGTGTGTGGAGGCAAGGAGGGAATACACGCGGAGCCGGCGGCGGCGTCGACGGGACTTGGACGACGAGGACCACCTCTATGAGGTTTACATGGAGGCAAAAATGGTCCTCGATCGGGCCATCGCCACCGCCAGAGACACGGCGAGAGCCGAGCTGCTGGAGGGTCTCGACAACGACCCCTACGGAAGACCATATAAGGTGGCGCGCAACAAATTGCGCCCCTATGGTCCCCCGGTTGCCGAGACCCTGGAGCCCTCATTTCTCGATGGGGTGGTTCAGTCCCTGTTTCCGTGCAGGGACAACTTCACCCCGCCAGTGATGGACCCACCGCGGGGGATAGCTGCTCAGCTAGACGAGGAACAAGAGGAGGCCCCTCCTGTCACGGAGTCGGAACTTAGCGCGGCAATTTCCCATATCCGCGCCAAGAAGACAGCTCCAGGCCCCGACGGAGTTCCCGCAAGAGTGGTGGCGATCGCTGCCACTCAAATGGAGGAGAGGTTTCGGGACCTCTTCAGCGCATGCCTTGCGTCAGGGAGGTTCCCGAAACCATGGAAGGAGGGGCAGTTGTGCCTTCTTCGCAAGGAGGGCCGCCCGGCAGACTCCCCCTCGGCGTACCGGCCCATCGTTCTGCTCGATGAGGTCGGCAAAATGTTCGAGGGGATAATCGCTGCTCGCCTAAAGGGCCATCTGCGGGATATCGGGCCGGACTTGTCGGACGCTCAGTTCGGTTTTCGGGCTGAGCGTTCCACCGTGGACGCGCTGGCCTGCCTTAAGGGCCAGGTGAAGGAGGCGATGGAAGCGGGGGATGGATTGTTGGCTGTGTCATTCGACATAGCCAATGCCTTCAACTCCGTTCCCCACTCCACCATCCTAGAGGCGCTCCGATTTCACGGAGTGCCTCGATACATGCGCGGTCTGCTGGCCAGCTACCTGGAGGATCGGGCGATCCTTCTGGTAAATAGGACTGGCCAAGTCCGGCGGTACGCCGTCGAAGCCGGCGTTCCACAGGGGTCAGTCATAGGACCTCTCCTCTGGAACGTCGGCTATGATTGGCTCCTGCGGGGAACTCTCCTCCGAGGCACGAGTGTCATGTGCTACGCGGATGACACTCTCCTCACCGCCCGGGGGGGGGAGTTTCAGGGAGGCGGCCAACTTGGCCTCGGCGGGCGGATCCTTGGTCGCAGGGCGGATCCGCCGCCTAGGTTTAACGGTGGCGTTGCACAAAACCGAGGCCGTGTTCTTCCACGGACCTCGGCAGCGCGCCCCCCCACCTGACGCCCATATCTTCGTGGACGGCGTCAAAATTGAGGTCAAGGCCCAGATGAAGTACCTGGGTCTTGTAATTGACAGCAGGTGGCGCTTCGGTCCGCATTTTAGCGGGCTGTCGACGCGCCTGTTGAAGACCGCGGGCGCGCTGTCGTGGCTGCTTCCCAACTTGGGGGGGCCCAGCGCACGATGCCGGCAACTTTACGCCGGCATCCTGAAGAGTATGGCCCTCTACGGAGCCCCTATCTGGGAGGACTCCCTCCATAGGAGGGAGAACGCTGCCGCCTTGCGGGCACCCCAAAGGGCCATAGCCCAGCGGGTCGCGCGGGCCTACCGCACGGTGGGCTTCGCGGCAGCATGTGCTCTGGCGGGCACCCCTCCTTGGGAACTCGAGGCGTGGGTGCTCGCCAGAGTATATGAATGGACGGCGAGGCGGAGGGCGAGAGGAGAACGCCCAGCCCAGGAAGAGCGGGAGGCCGTCCGGCGGGAGGCGAGGGACGCCATCGTCGTCCATTGGACGGGGGACCTCGCCACCGCAGCCTTCGGCCGCCGAACCCTCGACGCGATTGGGCCAGTACTGCGAGACTGGCTCGAGCGGTCGCATGGATTCCTCTCCTTCCGGCTGGTGCAGGTGCTGTCCGGACACGGTTGTTTCGGATCGTACCTGCACCGAATCGGACGGGAGGAGACGCCGTCGTGCCACGACTGTGGCGCGGCGGGGGACACGGCGCAGCACACCCTCGAGGTGTGCCCGTCGTGGTCCGAGCCGCGCCGCAGTCTCATCGCGGTGATCGGACCGGACCTATCACTCCCCGGCTTGGTTAACGCCATGCTGAGGGATGAGAGGTCCTGGGCGGCAGTCGCCTCGTTCTGCGAACACGTCATGTCCCAGAAGGAGGCGGCGGAGCGCGCGCGGGAGGAAGATCCTCACGCGGCGTTGCTCCGAAGGCGGAGGAGGGGTCGAAGAAGACGTCAGTTTGACAGTCATCTCCGACTCCTCCCAGATGGAGGCCAGCAGGCAACTGGTGCGGGGGCACCTTTGCCTGTATTGCACAGGCCCCCATCAGTGTTGGACGGGAATGGCCAGGTGCTCCCGGGTATTCCCGTAGCCCCCCAACCTGGGGGGCATGCGGGGCCCGCCAGGTAGGCGGGCATGCGCCGGGAGGGTTGTGGAAGTAAAGGCTGAGCCGGTTTCCCATGGCCCTCCCATCACGGCGATGTGGGGACACCGCTGAGTTTTAGTGGGTATACTGTCGGTGTGTAATTCCGACAGGAGTCCCACATACCCCGTCTCCGTCCCCCACGAGCGGGGATGCGTAACGCATTTCTCAGCGAAAAAAAAAAAAAAATCCGCAGGCGCTGGGTGTTTACTCTCTAGAGCTGATAGCGTTTCTGGAGAGTAAGGCGCCACCACATCGCTGCTGAATAGTATCCTGGCCGCTCCCTTGATGTCACCTTCACTTAATTTTGATTCTACATGTGAACACAAGCTTTTTTGTGATTGGTTGTTAAATGCAGGTAATTTTGGATCTAAAATTAGGGTCGAATTGTTACAGTTGTCTTTAATTTGGTTTGTTAAGGATTTTTTAGTTGCTAAATTTTTCTGGACATGTAGAATCCTATAAGGGAAGGTCAGTAATTGCTCCCAGGCACTTTTTGAGTTCTCCTGGGTTGCAAGACGGAGACACCGCGACAAATTCAGTGCAACAGACCGTCTCGCGCCCCGGGGAACTCTCTTTAAAACCGGTGTAGAATTTTTGAATTTTGCTAGCGTTTGCCACAAGGTTTGGTCTGGAGTTGTTGATGTTGGGGATGTAGCTGGGGGGCACAAAGGTACACTAAGTGATTTGTGAATCTTGCCATAATGTATCTTCAGCCCCCGTTCGCCTTTAAAAAAGCGTGCCTGTGAGCAATACGGGCATCTCACCAGCTGAACATCAAGCGATGTAGCAGGTTGACTTACACTGTTTCCGGCGTCGCTACAGCCGGCATTGAACATATATATATATAAAAACGCGCTTAAATTTACAGTAAAACTTACCTAAAAATATAAAAATAAACTATATATACACGCACTCAAAAAAAATAAACTAAAAACACTATTTTCATTATTTACAAAATGTCACACTGGAATTGTCAATTTTTGACGACTGCGGCGCAGTTGCGCTCGGGGCCTGGGGCGCTGCGCATGCAGGGCGCAGCCTTCACACCCGTTGCCTTGGCTGCAAGCGTCGCGTCAGGAACTCGGGATGACTTTTGCTTTTATATAATTAGCTGTTGCTCGCGACGTAGTCTGCGATCCAGGAGAAAAGTAACCTATTTCCTTCTCCAGGTCATGGTACTTTTATTTGTATTACTTTCGAGAACAATTAGACGGATGGAATGGTAGGTTTATTATATTTATTTCAAGTTATTTGGCCAAGATACTGCGATCGTCACATCTAGTACAATGCACCGAAACACCTTAAGATCTTACTGTATTTTTATTTATTTATTAAAACTTTATGCACAAGTAAAAAAATACTGTACAAAGGCGGACTTAATGCCTGAGGCATTTTCTACCAGTCAACCTTAAAGTGATGCAGAGACAAAACATGGCATTTTAAATCTTGTTTTCCCAAAACTTTGCCAGTTCCACGGCGTTGTCGATGGCAGCGCAGAGGTCACTTTGTAACCTTCACCAAAGTTACCAAGGGGGTGTTACCCAGTGATTGGGCAGTGGAGGTTGGATAGGCAGTCACTCCATGTAAAATACTGGTATTCAGCTGCACCAGTTGCTTAATAGAAACCCAAGGGCAAGTCTGTCAAAATGACTGTGATCTTCATTGTCTTCCCTGAGCCCCCCCTCTAACCACCCCTCTACCCCCCACCCTCTCCTCGATCCCCTGCTAGTTCGTCTTCTGTTTTAAACTCTGGCTTATCCACTTTATGCTAAGTTACTCTTTTTGACAGGTAAGTACAGTCAAGAGAAAATAAACGTTTCATGCGTTCGATACAACAACGTTCCTGTTAAGTTGATAACTGAACGGATTGTTGTAGTGTTTCCATATTATCTATTAAATAGGTACACTGCAGCTGTTCTACCACAAGTAAAGACTCATACAATGGCAGTAAGTCAGGTAAATAGGTACTAAGTCTACCTAGGGATCTCACACAGATAATAAAACAGCCGAAGTACGTAACCCAGGACATCCATATACCTTCAAATATATTTAGTGAGGCATCAATATTGTACGCAGCGTGCACGTACGGGTAATGAAATAACTTATGAACAGTACCGATCTCTTTTGTGTTAGGGCTGCCTGCGAGCAACAAAACTAGACAAAGGGGAAGAATGGTTATAAGAGTGAGGCCACACGATGCGTTAACGGTGCGGTGCGACGCCGGAGCGGTGCCGCAACGTCATATATACTGGGCCTGCTCAAGGCAGAGCACCGGAAAGACGGTCAGACACGATCAAGAAGGTTGTAGGAGGCAGCATTTACCAAGCGGTCCACTCTGCAGAAGACCGCATAACTTGGATACGCGTCGTATGTGGTCGCGATCCTCTGCATTACGGCCTGGCCACGACCTTTCCGCTACCAGCGGCAGCTTAGCGCGGGGCGGCGAGCGGTAAAAAGTGAAAACAAGAATACAAAAAAATATATGAACCATGCCACGACGCACCGCTCGCAGCGTCAACGACACCGCGCCGCTTGCCGCTAAGCCTAAAGTCGTGGCCGGACGGTTAAGGGAACGACGAAGATGTGCATAATACACTGAAAAAAAAGGTAGTTGCCACAATCAAGATTTTGTTTAGATTGACTAAGTAACTTGTTTGCATCTGAGCCTATCAAGCACAATGATCACAGCTACTACTTTTATTAGATTGAGATTTGAAACGGGATCTTCATTGGAGTTATCACAAAACAATCAAGTTGATCAAGTTGCTTGATTGACACAACTAACTTACTTTGTTGTTTTAACTCTTCTACAATGATGTCATGTTAAGGGTAATCAAGAAACTTGTTTGAGCGTTCAATCATTTGAACTAGTATTGCTGCAATCATGTCGTGATGATCAACTTAACTAAGATTTTGATTAATCTAAACAAGATATCGTCAATCAAGCTAAAAAGTCACTTGACTGGAGTGCATTTTTTTCAGTGTAAATTCCTATTTTCTAAAACCTCCATTTTAGTTCACCATCAACCCTACTCGTAGTGCGGTGTTTGAGACAAGTTTATTTATTTTGACATGCCGTTATAAACGTGATGCGTACCGGCAGAATATATTACTTGGGACCGGGAGCAATGGGTAGGTATCGTCGAACTACCCACGTGTGCACCTGTGTGTAGTCTCTGTAGGTCTTAGATCTGAATAATGTTTTAGACGCTAGTTTAAAACATGTTTGCGTGTTTTTGGAGAAATGTGTGTAGTTTAGTATGCGTTTTAAGTTTTAACTTTCCTGCTAATTACTTACATCGGACTTTACGCGTTTTATTTGATCTTTATTTTTTGTTTTTTTTATCTGATGTATCTATCTGGTGTATTGTGTCTTTTAGTCTGTGCTAAATAAATGTATTTTCTTTCTTTCTTTTCTTTAACCAGCCTTGATACTTTCGACCAGTATTGTAAAGGGTCCAATGTCAAACTCCCATCGCAAAACGTTGAAGGAAAACATCGTGAGGAAACCGGCATAACCTAGAACCAAAAATTCGACGACATGTGACATCTACCAACCCGCACTGGGCCCGCGATGTTGATTGCGGGCTGCGGCCCACTCCCTCTCACAGAGAGGAGGCCTGTGGAGGGGGCCTGTGTCCCAGCAGTGGGAACATTATAGGCTGATTATGCAGTATCAAACGCCGCATAATTATAGAGTAATGAACGTATTCTCCAAAGAACGCGTTCGCCAGTTATGTAATAGGAGACAAGCCTATTGCTAACAACCGGGTACAAATCCAGGCTCCGGGCTGCTACTGAGAAAATACAGATGAAAAACCTAATAACACTTTTCCCGACCCGGGAATCAAACCTAGGATCTCATACTTAGCAGTCCCTCTTAAGACCACTAGACCATCGGGGCATTGTATCCGCTTTCTAAACATAAATTACTCTGATTTACAAGTAAACGTAAAACCACTCCGAAGTCAATGACCTGTAGGCTGAAATCAATCTGTCTAGCCTTTTCTCAACTATGTTGGGGTCGGCTTCTAGTCTAACCGGATGCAGCTGAATACCAGTATTTTTCATGGAGCGTCAGCAGGTCTGACCTCCACAACCCAGTTACTGGGTAACACGATACCCCTTGGAAAGACTGGTTTTTTGGATTTCTGATTATTCACCCGTAAAGACTGTCAAATATCTACGAATGGCAGCCGGGACCAACGGCTTAACGTGCTTTTCGAGACACGGAGGGGTCTTGGTATGTAATGCATGGTCACACAGCCGCGAACCGATAGTTCACCAACAGATCTATATTTCCGCACGTTTGCTTTTAGCGTATAACTTGAAAGAATAATAACTAAGTCTACATTTAGCACTAAACGCTTACAGGGAAAAACACCATACAATGTCTGAACCACTCTCCTGAGAAACAATGTTTACCACGAAGTAATCGTCTAAACTAGTCGAGTACAGGGTTCGATTCCCGGCGCAAGCACTTAAGTTATGTAAACACTGACCGTTTACTTTCCGTTATTATAAACAGTTTTATTTACACATCCGTTTTAGAATGTTTGTAGAAGCTTCAAGTGAGAGTTGGTTCAAAGAAATTTTATATAAAGATAAGGTGTCAGCACACCTGATGCTAAGTGGTCATAGACACCTGCCTTTGGTTGCTAGCCAGAGACGCGGTTTGACCCGTTTGACATAATTATGTTGTAGCGGTATCTACAAACGCCACGTGCGAATTACGCGTCATACTGACGTCACACAAAAATCCTGCATCTCGCAAGCAGAGTTTACCGCGCAACTAGCATATACGACCCGACATGAATCATAGGGCAGTTGCCCGCCAGACACAACACCCGTCCGTTCAGAGGATCCTCCCTTTTCTATGGAAGTTGAATGAACTTTACACCCTGTTCCTCATATCTCAATAATGTCTTACGTCCTTTATATGCATTGTAATATTAGTATGACTATGCAACTGATTATTATGCGCAACAGTGTAATACGCGATGACGTCACTTCCTTTCTAGCGAATATTGAGGAGCCTTGTCTATATGAGACAAAAAAAGAAGAAAACTAATTATCGTTCCGTTGACTTCTCATTAGTTTAGCTAGAAGTTGCATGAGCGACTGCCAAGTGTGAGACATATACAGTGTGATTCTTCATAATGTGCACATATCGAAATGAGGGAAAATAAGCTTCATTTTATCGCAGCTATCTGCCAGTAAAAGTCTCGTCAAAATCGTTCCAGCCGTTTAGCCAGAACAAACAGACAGACAGACAAAAATAAAAATATTTTGGTATATGTACCGTGTATACATCCATATGCATTTAGTAAAAAGCGGTTATTTTAATATTACAAACAGACACTCCAATTTTATTTATTTGTATAGATGTATAGATATGTACTAGCTTTTGTCCGCGGCTTCGACCGCGTGGAGAACTATATACTATGTGTGTGATGTTATACTAACCTTGCAATCATAAAAACCGGCCAAGTGCGAGTCGGACTCGCCCATGAAGGGTTCCGTAGCAGCAAGTAACATAATATAAACGTTCTTGTAGTTCGTTGTAACTTTGTGAAAGGTAAATTGCGGTTTTCGATTTATGACGTATTAAAAAAAAACTACTTACTAGATCTCGTTCAAACCAATTTTCGGTGGAAGTTTACATGGTAATGTACATTATATATATTTTTTTAATTTTATCATTCTCTTATTTTAGAAGTTAGAGGGGGGGGGGGGGGGGGGGACACACATTTTACCACTTTGGAAGTGTCTCTCGCGCAAACTATTCAGTTCAGAAAAAAATGATATTAGAAACCTCAATATCATTTTTGAAGACCTATCCATAGATACCCCACACGTACAGGTTTGATGAAAAAAACTTTTTGGAGTTTCAGTTGTAAGTATGGGGAACCCCAAAATTTATTGTTTTTTTCTATTTTTGTGTGAAAATCTTACTGCGGTTCACAGAATACATCTACTTACCAAGTTTCATCAGTATAGTTCTTATAGTTTCGGAAAAAAGTGGCTGTGACATACGGACGGACGGACAGACAGACATGACGAATCCATAAGGGTTCCGTTTTTTGCCATTTGGCTACGGAACCCTAAAAATGAACTAATCTTACACCCGGGCATTTTACCTTTTAATCGCGGTGACTGCTCACCCCTTAAGAAGCACGAGACAACCCCGGGTCACAATAAAAGGTACAGAAGGCCAGCTCCATGCAACAAGTAAAAACAGGCGCATACACATACAATGCGGCAGACGAGAGAATGCGTTATTGACACCTTTCAGTTTCATACAAACGAATACGTGTTTTGCGAATGTGATCTTTATTAGCTGCTAGAATTGTCGCACAGGTCGCACAGGTGTCAGAAACGCATTCTCTCGACATACGGCGCGGCGGCGCGGCGGTCTCATACAAATGTCAGTCGTAAGTGTGCTTGCCTTTGAGATGTATTTTCTCAAAGAAATGCCAGTCGCGAGTGTGCTTACCTAAGGTCCGGCCGCGCCAAATTTACTAAAGATGTAAACAACAATGGCCGCTCAAAATTGAATAAAATCGATATACAAGAATATTTATTATTAGTACTTAATGTTTGTTTTCGTCTAAATCTCCGAGCTAACTAGATGAAAACAAACATTACTTAAAATATGTGTTCTTTAAAATCGATATACATACATCGATTTTATTAAATTTCGAGCGGCCATTGTTGTTTACATCTTTGGAAAATTTGGCGCGGCCGGACTTTATGTACAGTCAGATTCAAACTTAATGGCGGCTCGGAAAGTCGGAACATGAGGTGAGTCGCTGCGCAGTAACAAATTCACCTGTCAGCGGGGGTGAGGGGTAAGGTACTACGCATCGAGCGAGTAGCGCACTTCAGAGGCGTCATAAAGTTTGAATCGGACTGTACGAGTATTTAAGGCGCTTACAGGACCTAAACGCAAAAAAACGGTAGTTTTCGAAACAATAAAAGTATATGATCGCCTACAGTAAACAAAATCAGAAAAATATATGATATTCTTCAGGATATATGCTAGATAGATAGTGTTTTGAAAACACAATACAACTAATTTGGTACGATAGAAAAAAATCATGAACATACCTCTAAAAAACTTTCTTTTTACAATAAAAACCATACTAATATACATACAATCATTCTGATTTTTTGTCAGATTATTCTACAAGTAACATACTAAAATGATAGTGTTTTATTTTTTTATTTAAAACAATAGTTTTTTTGTAAATCGAATATTCATAGTTCCGAACATACAAAGTGCGCATGTGTGCGTGAACGCCCGTGTAGCGACACTGCCGGCCGAGGCCTGATGCTATACGGACGTGTCGCTCTTTTCGCCGCACTATTTCCGTCAAAATTGTTATGTTTTTGTTAAGTTTTATTTGTAAATTCATTGTTTATTATTATTTGCATTATCTTCTTTCCGTAAATATTTTTATTTCGTGTAAATATAAAATACTTTTAAGTTTGTTATGTATGGGTGCAAGGCGCGCGCCATCTATTGTACGGCGAGTCCCAACTCCCGGGCGTTTCACTTGTGTCTACCGGCAGTGGTCCGCGTAACCTAACAAAGTTAAAATAGGGTAATAATTTGTAAATAAATGGGAAATATAGTGAAACATTCCGTTAGGAGGACTACAAAACGTTCATATAAAACAAAAGCCGAACATAATATGAACGAAAGTAAAAAGTATGAGCATTTTATTTTTAACTGAATATTTTTATTTTTGCAATAAAACTATGAATTTTGGAAACATCTAAGAAAGTGCAGTCGGTATTTTCGACTTCACGTACAACTGTCACAGTGACGTATGTGGACGACGTGTAGATTTGTATTCGAGAGTCCCCGGGTTCGATTCCCAAGATTACGAAATCGTACTTTTTTTTAGATAGATAGTGTTTTGAAAACATAATACAACTTATTTGGTACGATAGAAAAAAATCATGAAGATACCTCTAAAAACTCTTTTTACAATAGAAACCATACTAATATACATACAATCATTCTGATTTTTTGTCAGATCATTCTACAAGCAACATACTAAAATAATAGTGTTTTATTTTTTTAGTTCAAACAATAGTTTTATTGTAAATAGCATAATATTCATAGTTCCGAACATAATAAGTGCGCATGTGTACGTAAACGGTAAACCCCCGTGCGTGTAGCAATAATGCCGGCCGAGGCCTGATACTATACGGACGCGTCGCTCTTTTCGCCGCATTATTTATTTGTACCTACATACATTCATTGTTTATTATTACTATTTGCATATCTTCTTTCTGTAAATATTTTTATTTCATGTAAATATAAAATACTTTTAAGTTAAAATAGCGTAATAATTTGCTATCAATTATATCATTTGTAAATATGGGAAATAAAGTGAAACATTCCCTTAGGAGGACTACAAAACGTTCATATAAAACAAACGCCGAACATATGAACGAAATTAAAAAGTAAGAGCATTTTATTATTACTGAATATTTTTTTTCGCTATGAATTTTGGTAGTTTAAGAAAATGCACTTATTACGCATAAGCTCAGTTTTTTCGACGAGATACGCAATCGTTACATTGGCTTATGTAGACGACGCGCAGGTTCGTGTTCAAGGGTCCCCGGGTTCGATTCCCAGTGATACGAAATCGATTTAATTTTATTTAAATGTATTTTGAATTTTTAAATATATTTTTATAAATAACTAAAAAAACGTCTACAATGTAATTATCTTTCACAGGAGAAAGAAAGTCGAAAATATCAACACGGAAGTTACTTCTAATGCGTAAGTACCTACACGTTTTCTATGCCATTGTAACAATAAAAAAAACCTAAATTTATTAACAGACCGCGACTTATTGATAATATGCATAAAGAAATCACAGATTCATCCGAAAATTGCGATGAAAATTATCACAAGCAAGAGTTTAATTTTTATTGATTGTGTTTATAATAAATAGAAATCATAATAATTATGTATGAATGTTAGGTACGAGTACCTAATCCTTGAGGCCGTTTACACATCATGCCGAAGCTGCAGCGGCATCGCCGCCGCCGCGGCGCCGCTGCATCAGTCACCCTTGGATTTGTATGAACACACGGCGCCGCCGCGCCGCCGCGCCGCCGGCGGTGCGGCGCGGCGACGAGTTTTGATAAGATCTATCAAAACTCGCCGCCGCACAGTGGTCTGAAAATCGAGCTCCATACTCATAGAAACTTAAAGTACGGAAATAAAAAAACAAAAATTGTAATGGGTCTAGTATACCTCCCTTTACGTAATATTAACGTATGGATGGTATCAGTCGCTCCACGCGTGAGAAAAAAAGTTTTTTGTTTTTTTTTGTATGGGAGAAAACACTAACCCCCTTATTCATAATCCTATTTTATCTCTATTTTAGCTAAAATAGGTTTATAGAACGTTTGTCTTTATCTGTCACGTTGTCATTTCTGTGTGTAAGAAAGAGACAAACCCCATTTTAACTAAAATAGGTTTGATAAGTTTTATGAATAAGGGGGTTAATGTACATTTTTTTGAAATGAATGGAACTGATAGGCTGGAGCTCACACGAGCTATTGTACCATACACGGCCATCAAGATGACATACAATTCATGGACCGTTGGGCGCCGCTTTGCACGTAGCAAATTTTTGAAATTTTGTGTTTTCGATATGTGATTTTTCAAATCTTTGACGTGAATAAATGAACTTGCCGATCGATTTACTTATACTATCGTTACTTTTAGCCTGCTTATGACCTTTATGATGACAACAATTAAAAATTATGTTGATTATAAGTACCTATACGTTTTTTTTTAATTTCATTCCAAGAACTACTTAACTCATTTAATCACCGTTGTAGTGTATCTATTAAATAGATATGTAAACACTGTCTCATTCACACAAGCGGGGTAGCTGCTGTCAGTTATGTTATGTCATCTGTCAGTTACGAGGAATGGCGGGAAACAGACAAAGTGAAGCAGGCTATATACGATGGCGCTTGGTGTGGTAGTGAGCCAGTGAAGTGATATGTTTAACATAAGTACGGAATCAACAGGATTCTACAACCGTGATTATGGTTGAGTTATAATTAGACACTGCTTCAATCTGAGCCTCAATCAGAGCCTGTTCTTCCACGATGTTCAACTTGTTTTCGTTTGAAAACTTAAAATAAATTGGTCAGCAGAACATTGTGGAAGATGGCTTTGGATTCTCCCATACCTTTTCTTCGCCACAAACTAAGCGCAGAGGCACAAAAGAACACATAAACATACTGGAATCGTCTTCGTCTGCCATAGTTTGCTTATACAAACTTTGCCCTGAAGCACCATCAAAGCCATACTTGCATATAATTGTTAACTCTTTGCCATCCAGCGAAGGTTCCACACGTAGGAATTTTCCAAGCTTTGCACAGTTTTATCCAAAATTTAGCTTTACTTTTACCTCTCCTTCCGTGATGTACAATGGTAACTTTTGGAGGGCAGCAGTCCTTCTTCGCCTCAAGGATGGCAGTATAAGAAGGACACAGTGGTACTCCTTCTTCTTTTGCACAAGATCTTAATGTTATATACTGCCACTTCGAAAGCTTCAATGAGGTCAAAATAAATAAAGCTTTATCAGCGGAATATATAGGCACAGTTTCCTTGGGCTTTAACAATTTATTTATCCTTGTAGCCTCTTTGCTCCGAGACTAGTTTAACGATATCTGCTATATTCTTGTCATGTGCTTTCAAACCGGTTGCATGAGCAAGGCTTTCAGTGCTATACGTTAGGAGGTCTTCCGCTCTCCTTCTCTTCTGTAGCGGGCTTAGCTCTTTAAATGGTTTTCTCGGCCTCACAACTGATGTTGATGTTCCAACACTGCACGTCTCCGGTGTGTAGGATGTTGATGCACCCTCATTTAAAACAAAGTCAGAACTGGAACGGGTTTGCTGCTCTACTGACACTAAATAAGGGGTCATCTTTCCTTTCATGATCTCAGGCCATTTTATGTTCTCTTGCAGCCATGTCTCATACTTTGTTATGTATGTATGTACGTCTCGTGAGATTACACGAGATCCATTTGTTCCTCAACGAACAAACATAAGTCTGACAGAATTGTTTCAATACCCTCTTTTCATTTTCTGACAAATCAATAGTATTCTCAAAAACTTCAAATAAAACATTGGGCTGTGAAAAACAATTGTTGTTTGACACAAACATGACAATGTCCAAATTGGTATCACAACCTTCCATCACAGCACAATAAAAAAAATAACGTAATAAGTTAGCGCGCACAAGTACTGAGAGCTACTGATAAAAGTAAGCTCAAACGTCCTGTTTTTATACAACTACCCTCATTATCGTTCGCTATTCTTTAATTAGGTTTTACAGACTTTAATATTACAGACAATAGAATTTTATTGTGACTAGGGCCCATTTGGCCCTGCTAGAGCTGGTTGATGCTCATGTCATTAGTATATAATTATAACTCAACCATAATCACGGTGATTAAATGAGTTAGTTCTTGGAATGAAATAAAAAAAAACGTATATAATCAATATAATTTTTAATTGTTGTCATCACAAAGGTCATAAGCAGGCTACAACTAACGATAGTATAAGTAAATCGATCGGCAAGTTAATTTAACCTCGTCAAAGATTTGAAAAATCACGTATCGAAAATTCAAAATTTCAAAAATTTGCTACGTGCAAAGCGGCGCCGAACGGTGCATGAATTGTATGTCATCTTGATGGCCGTGTATCGTACAATAGCTCGTGCGAGTTCCAGCCTATCAGTTCCATTCAGTTTCAAAAAAATGTACATTAAGTGTTTTCTCCCATACAAAAAAAATAAAAAACTTTTTTTTCTCACGCGTGGAGCGACTGATACCATCCATACGTTAATATTACGTAAAGGGAGGTATACTAGACCCATTACAATTTTTGTTTTTTTATTTCCGAACTTTAAGTTTCTATGAGTATGGAGCTCGATTTTCAGACCACTGTGCGCCGCCCGCGGTGCCATACTATTATATTCTGTGGCGATGCCGCTGTATTGGTTTCTCTTGGATTTGTATGAGCCCTTGCGGCGCGCCGCCGCGGCGCCGTGTGTTCATACAAATCCAAGGGTGACTGATGCAGCGACGGCGGTGCCGCTGCAGCTGCGGCATAATGTGTAAACGGCCTCAAAGATTAGGTACCTAACATTCATATATAACTATGATTCCTTTTTATTATAAACAAAATCAATTTTAAATCTAATTTCTTGCTTTTGATCATTTTCATCGCAATTTTCAGATGAATCTGTTACCTATTTCATTATGCCCATTATCAATAAGTCGCGGTCGGTTAATAAAAACATTAGGTCAGAATTTTTTTTATTTTTGTAATAGCTTAGATAACGTGTAGGTACTTGCGCATTAGAAATACCTAACTTCCGTGTTGATATTTTCGACTTTCTTTCTCCTGCAGACTTTTTTTAGTTATTTATAAAAATATTTAATAGATATATTTAAAAATTCAAAATGACATTTAAATAGAAAATTCGATTTCGTAACCTTGGGAATCGAACCCGGGGACTCTCGAATACAAATCTACACGTCGTCCACATACGCCACTGTGACAGTTGTACGTGAAGTCGAAAATACTTAGCTTATTCGAAATGACTGCACTTTCTTAGATGTTTCCAAAATTCATAGTTTTAGAAAAAAACACTGCAAAGTGATAACTTTTATTTCGGAAGTCGGTGTCGCTGGTTCCGCATTTTCGTTTTTTGACACCGACTTCCGAAATTATAGTTATTTATCACGCTGTAGTGCTTTTTTTGAAGTCGGTTGTTTTTTTTTCTTTCTAATTGTACCTACTTACCTCACAAAAATTCAATTAACACTAGTGCATTGAAGAATCATCAAAATTCGCATAGAAATGCCGGAGATGCAGTACATTTATGCATATTAACTTCGGACATACTACATAAGAATAATTACCTAATGTATTATATACTAAAACCTTCCTGGAAGTATGTAGATCACATTAGTGAAAGAATGATCAAAATTGGTTCATCAGTTTTTTAGAAAATCTACAAATATATATACAAACATACACACATACATACATTACATACATACATACGGGTCGAATACACAACCTCCTTTTTTGAAGTCGGTTAAAAATGTTTTAAATTTCATTGAATCAGTTTTATTTCAAAATCACCCACATCCTTAAGTTTTTCAAGTCACACTCAAAACGAATAAAATTTATTATGTTGTCACACATAACTACATAATTTGTTTGTTAGATCTTTAACTTATTTGCACATCGTTTCCGCGCCATCTATTAGAATACTAGGGCGTAATCTCACAAAACCGTTACTTCTAAATCTCATGTATGCTTTATGTCATAATTGTGATGGGCGTCGTCGTTAGATGGCGTTTGCGTCGATTCTGCATATGTGTGCATGCGTTTTTCAAGGACACTTAGGTCTAGTAAGCCTCTTAATCGAACCCCAAATAATTCCCATTTTAATTTCCTAAAAAAAATATTAAAGGACACTCATGTGCCTCGTTTTATGATCCTCAAATATGTAATTAACTTAAAATAGGCACATTTAATTTAAAAAAAAAAGCGTAAGTATATCATTTATACGAGGCATGAGGAACAGGGTGTAAAGTTCACTCATACTCCATAGAAAAGGGAGGATCCTCCGAACAGACGCGTGTTGTGCCTGGCGGGCAACTGCCCGATGATTCAAGTCGGGCCGTTGTATCTATGCTAGTTGCGCGGTAAACTCTGCTTGCGAGATGCAGGATTTTGCGTGACGTCAGTATGACGCGTTGTTCGCATGTGGCGTTGTAGATACCGCTACAGTTGTATGGATAATGGAGCTAACCTTCTGTACCTATTCATTTTGTGCCCGGGTGCTCATCATACGACTTCATTTAGTATTCTATGCGCAAATTTGATGAAAAAAATACAATCCTCTCTCACTCCTATTTTGGTCGACTGTTCCTTGTGTTGGGACGTAGCGTGGTTGAGAGGTGGCAGCGGAGAAACCAAAAAATCTAGTCTTCGAATTAGCTGCTAAGAATCAAGTAATGCGTATCACACTTTCATTCTAAATCTGAATCACTTTGAAGGATATTGCTAATCCACTGCTTCAAATGTTCGAAAAAATTGTCTGCTCAACAACGTAAACAACGCAATGAATGTTGTTGAACTGTCAAAATGCAAGTCATTGTTACTGATAGTATGTTGCGCAATTACTCTGCTGGTTGAATTAAACTAACATTACAAAGAGAAAAGATTTGTTCTTTTTTAATGTTTGCGTTTTACGCTTTCACGCGAAAACGGCTGAACGGATTTGGATGAAATTTAGCACAAGGGTATACCATGACCTGGATTAGGAAACAGGATACTTTTTATTCCGATATTCCTACGGGATCGAGCCTTATGCGGATGAGACCGCCGAGCTCGTTACAATATATTTTCCATTGTATTTCAAAGTTTTCTTTTAATTTTCGGTCAGCACGCCGGGATATTCCGCCATCTCCTCAGAACTCGCACCGTGTATTTGCGTTACCTCCGGAACCTTCTTACTTGATAAAGTATGCTTTCCATTTCATATTCATCCCGGAGACATCTCTCCAAACTGACTAGAATCAACATCGTTGTCTTGTCATATTTTACATTTATTCAACCCACGCCATTTTGTTTCAGTGTTTAATTAGCGTTTCTTTTCTTGGAGAAGGGAGTTTTGGAATGTTACTTTTAATTGTCGCTGCAGGGTTCAGAAGGTTTTCACTACTGCCCCGTGCTCGTTATCCCTAACACAAAATGACGTCTAAATAAAAGTGCACCGTTGGGATTTCAACGCTTGGTTCTGCGCCGAGAGTTGAAAATCAAACATTAATCAACACGTTGCCAGAAAATGCCTAAATGAACTTCCATTTAGGCATTTTCTGACCACGTATTGGCGATTTTAAAGCATAAGGGTTGAGACACATTGATCGACGGCCTTTCGCACTTTGCCGATTGAAAAGGAGCACACATGCTCTCATTTTGTACTTTTTGTATGGACAAACCGTCGAACGCCGTCGATCGCCGCCGGAGCGCGTTCGTCGCGTCGATGCGAAAGGATGCGTAAGTCGTTCCATACTTTGCTCTCTTTTTGTATAGACAAACCGTCGAATGCCGTCGTTCAATGAGTCCCGACCCTAAGGTTTTGCTGGTTTGTTTAAATTTTTGTAATATACATAATATTTGGATAAACTGAGAAAATAAATATGGTCTATAAGAGAGTGAGAGAGATGCAAGGAAGAAAGTTTTATATTAACGGCACCAGTAATGGCGCCAGCACTTTTATGATTGTTTTCTATGAATTTTTTGTTTAAACTGCTGTTGATGTACCAAATACGTAGGTCCCGGTATAAATAAATCAATTAGCAACTGTAATTTCAACAGGTTTTTAAATAGGACATTATAATTATCACTAGCTGCGCCCCGCGGTTTCATCCGCATAAGTTTCGATCCCATGGGAATATCGGGATAAAAAGTAGCCTATATGTCTGTCATCTGCCTAGCCTTTTCCCAACTATGTTGGGGTCGGCTTCCAGTCTAACCGGATGCAGCTGAATACCAGTAAGAAGAAGTAACAAACATAAACACACACTCACAAACTCGCCTTTATAATATTAGTGTCATAAGGCATGCTTCCGTTTAGGCTGTAAGTGGGGATTTTCATCGCTTTAATCCGCTAGCTTCCCATAGTAGGATTAAAACAAACTTCACCCCCATCCCTATCCACCCAAATTAAAATATCCGCTTCGAACCAGCAAAGCATCCAGCTCGAACCGGTTCAAACTAGTTCCACGAGCGCCATATTCGAAAAATTACCATTTCGCAGGCATCATGCAAGTTTAAAATCAATTATACTCCACTACCGGCGCTCAACTTCAGGGGGAGATGAGCATTACACTTTATAATCCTTTGGGGGTCGGCAGATCGATAGCGTGACCTTCCCGACCTGAGGTAACTCGGGTAGTGATAGCTTTAGTTAGAAGCAATATTATTTTAAACTTTGTAGTCAGTTTCAATCGGTTTTCAGGGTTCTCGTGGCCCGTATTAATAAACTGTGGTGTGTTTCTGTAATGCAAAGTTCACTGCTCACCTCACTCAAGTGAGCGCACATAATTCGAAAGCGAACTCATTTGTTTTTATTGTAAATCATCGCGGATTCACGACGAGATACCGTTCGAATTTCTTTTGAGAAGTTTACAGAATGAGACTTCAGAGGAGTAATTCTCGTAATTTTAAGAACGTTCACAGTCTGATCTCAGTCTCAATCTGTCAAAAATTCCTCTAATTTCCCTACATTTTGACAAGTTTTTGACATTTGCTTGTCGCCGAGATGAGACTGCGACAAGATTTTGAACGTTTTAAATTACGAGAATTGGCCTTCTGATTCTTGATCATTTTTTTAATAAATAATTAATGATAAATGATTTATTTTCTGTAAGTAGGTTTGTTCAAACACTTTTCAATCATATTTTTTTTTAAGCTAGATGAGGTCGGCGTTTCCTATCTGGCTACTAATATTTTCCTCGTTGGACTAGTCGTCGCAAGCGGTACCGCTGAGCCTGAGGGCCTGGGTTCGAATCCCAGGTCGGGCAAAGTGTTATTGTCGTTTTCCATCAGTTTTCGGTAGCAGCCCGGAGTCTGGATTTGTGCCCGACTGTTGGCAATAGGCTCGCCCCGGCCTATCCCCATAGATGTGACTTACTGATTCTTGAAACTCGAAATATGGGTTTACTACAGGTACTGCTGTCTAACCCCTCGGAGATTACAGTCGTGATGTATATGTTTCAAGGAAATGTGACTACGTAATGACTATACATGAGGTATATTCAACAAAAGAGATAAGTATGCAGGATCGTCGGATATAGTTGAAGTTTAGTAAGAAACAGATGGATGTTGTCGACTGAAATTCAATTTGAGCTGTTTTCTATTAATAAAATTATATTTTATTAGCTGCGCCCCGCGGTTTTACCCGCATAAGTTTCGATCCCGTGGGAATATCGAGATAAAAACTATCCTATGTCCTTTCCCGGGACTCAAACTACCTCCATACCAAACTTCATCTAAATCGGTTCAGTGGTATAGGCGTGAAAAGGTAACATACAGACAGGCAGAGTTACTTTCGAATGTATAATATTAGTATGGATTCGACAATATCTATCGGTTCCTTACTAAACTTCAACTATATCCGACGATCCTGCATACTTATCTCTTTTGTTGACTGTACATTGATGTGAGTAACTTTGTTGCCAGGTGGTTGTACCAAGAAATACAGTAAGAATGAATAATAACTGATAAGAGTACTGGAACAGTTTGGATCGCTCATAAGGCTAATATAGATTGCTTCAGTAATCATGACGCATGTTTATATTACGATAATAATTCAGGCTTATGACACACCGTTAAAGAATTTAGGTAGTTCCAAGTATTTCTCAGGGACCCGACGCGGGAAGGTACTTTCTTGTTTCATCCTTTTCAGTAGTCGGGTTTTAGTTTTTTTTATTTTTGTAGGTTTGATCCGCATAAGTTACGAAAGACACGAGGCGCCATCTATTATCATAATAACGTTATTGTTGTTTTCTTCGGGAACAGCACTTTTTTTCGGAATGAAAGGGTACCCTATGTCCGTTTCTGTACACCTGACAACGTATATATGCAAAATTTCAGGATGATCGGTTCAGTGGTTTAGGCGTGACAAGGTAACAAACAAACAAAACTTACTTTCGCATTTTTAATATTAAGTTAGGATTAGGAAGGTAGGATTAATTATTATTGTGAATTTGAAGATTATGTGCGCATTTTTTTTCTTTCTCTGGTAGTTTTAATCATGGTCTAGCGGTTTGAGTAATTTTTGCAGTCTACCCAAATGTCCCTTCTTTGGTATTGTTCGTCGAATCGTTGAGCTCCTTGAGTTTCGAGTTGAGCCGCACGATTCAAACTCAAACTCAAAGCATTTATTTCAATTAAACCAATTACAGGCACTTTTGAATTGTCAAGGGGTAGGTCAGTCAGAAAGATAAAGCTAGTTGCCCATTCCAAAGCGTAGGTACCCATGGAGAAAAACGGGCAAGAAACTCCATGGACACAATTTTAAATCAAAATAATATGGTTACAAAGTCTTGCTTACATCATTCATGTTAAAAATTATACATGTGAGAACGATGCAGAACGTTAAAAGCGTCCATAATTAAAAGATGAGAAAAAACAACAATTCAAATATTAAAATAAAATAAGCCATGGCAGCAAAGAGATGACCCGTCCCTAATGACGGCGCCCGTTCACGAACATGACGCATGTATTGACAAATGCATGATTACTGACAAATGCTTGCACTGACTGGACAGGTCCACTTAATCTGTGTGGCTCTTTCCTCAAAAGACCATTTCAGACACCAATCTACATGGTCTTCACATGATCTGACCAAAATTATCTCTAGACTTTAAAAGACACTGTGACCGTTTAGTTTGTTCCGCCTTTCTTCTCAGAGTAAAGATCTATTCAAACCTAAGCGGTTTTCACTGCCGCTGTGGGTAGAGGTGCATGCATACCGTGCGGGTTTCGCTCAGGTATTTAGTATCAAGTTCCGCGGCTAGAGCGGAATAGTTGGTGCCATAGTACCGCATAGGTACTGTTTCGCTTTCCTGAGCGAAACTCGAACTCGGTATTCTGCCCACAAGGATAGCGAAACCCGCTTTGGTGTGAACAGTGATATTACCGCATACCTACTCGGTTTTCTCTACAGCAGACTGTAACGAATACCGCTTAGGTTTGAATAGGGCTTAAATATAGGAAACGCCGACATCATCTAGTTTTTAAATATTATTGACTTGTAAAAGTGTTTGTACAAACCTACTTACACAAATGAAATCATTTATCTTGCCCTCAGTTGTTCGAAGAGGTAGTTTCCAAAGCCTTCGGAAAATCTTACAACTAAGAATATTCATGAATTATTTCACTCATAACTAATCCTCATAACAGTCAGGTCATTAGATCAACACGTCAACAAGACGTACACACACATCTAAGGCACACGCCACTTTTCTGCGTAAGTCGGGTAACTGACAGGCCTTTGTGCTTTGAACTTCTCCGTCGAGGGTTGTCTAGTGAGTCAGAAGGGGTTAATAATACCTTAGGGATGATAAATACTATGATTTTTGGTATAGAAACTTAAACTACAAACAGAATTTTCCCTTCGCATCTGTCAGTTTGGGATAATCGTTCAAAAGACAGGAGAATACATTTCATTGGTCCTAAAGGGGTACGTTACAGCGGTTGAGAGTGAGATTTGACTTTGAACTTCGGTAAATAAATTCGAGACTAGCTATGTCATTCGCCTGGATGTCGGAAAACAATTTGGTTTTCATTTGTCTTAATTTTTTTGAGCCCCGTGGTTTCACCCGCACAAGTTTCCTTGCCGTGGGAATATCGGGATAAAAAGTATCCTATGTGTTAATCCTGGTTAAGTATAAGCTATCTGTGTACCAAATTTCATTCAAATCCGTTCAGTAGTTTTTGCGTGAAGAAGTAACAAACATACAAACACACTCACAAACTTTCGCCTTTATAATATTAGTGTGGTATTATTATTTGACTGTAAAATACAAAAATCGGAACAACTATACATGGTGTCCCTGGAAGTATGGATCAAATCGAATAGGGGCTTGCTTGGGCAAGGTAATTTCCAAACTTTTTAACCCTGAGAATGTCAGTGATTTTTTTTACGGTTCAAAAGTTATGAACGATTTTTTTTTTTTTCAATCACTTCGCTTAGTGCTCAAAGAAAATAATCATAAAAAAATACTATCAGGGCTATCTAAAAAAAATAAATTGATACCCCTGATAGTTTTTACGAATTCGATTTATCTTCTCTTTTATTTTTGTTATTTTTTTTTAGTTTTTTTGTTTTAGTATTTTTTTTTTTTGCTAAAACGTTTTAAATGACCTTGCCCACGCCCCTATTCGATTTGATCCATACTTCCAGGGACATCCTGTATATCTGCGTACACTACCTTCTAATAGTATAAATGCCTTCATATAAGCTTCTATAGCTGCAAACTTGTACATCAACAGACAAACTCGTGTAGTATAGTTGTACCGTCTGTTAAGATCGAGTTGTTAGGATATTAATAACATAATCTGTTGGTTCACTTTACTGTTGGCATGTCCGCACATCGCTGGGTAGGATAACATATAATACATATGGGTTAGTTAAACGATTCTGGTTAGAGAAATCATTTGTAACAAGTAATTATGGTGTATAAGATATTATGTGTACTATTGTAAACAATTATTGAAATAAACTTATAAAATGTCTTTGACATATCTCGGGGCCTTTGGAAGGCATGCGAGGAGCCGAAGCCAACTCACAGAGGCCCCTTAGACAATTTTAATTGATGTAAGTTCCTGAGGATGAATGAAGAGATGTTTGAGGAAACATTGATGCGTCCGCAAAAATTTTTAAAACGTTCAGAAAACTTTGAACGCCCCGCAAAATATTGACCTTTGGGCGCATTATGTCCAATTCGCAAAATGTCCAACTGTCCAATTCTCAAATGGTCCAGTTCGCAATTGGTCCAGTTCGTAATTGGTCCAGTTCGCAATTGTTCCAGTTCGTAATTGGTCCAGTTCGCAATTGGTCCAGTTCGCAATTAGTCCAATTCGCAAACGGTCCAGTCTAGTGAATACCCCTTTTTTGGCGCAATATTTCTCCTCACAATTTCATGACCTCTTCATGACTTTTTGGGCAATATTTTTTTTTCCCTGTGTGATCACTTAAAATTTGTCTATATTCGAATTAAGGCTAAATAAAAATGCGCTGTAAGATTTTAACTTTCTTCACTGAGCCGAAACTCAACAATTTCGTGAAAGTGTTCCTTTAGCAGGCGCATTGCCGCCGTCACGACGCTACGAAAACATAATTATATACTTGTACTTATATTAGTTAGGCGCTAAACCTATTTTAAATAGTAAACAGGAGGCACAAGGGGGGTTCGTGACTCCAGCACCGCCTGCAGGCTTAAAGGCTCAGGAGTAAGGGATGCTCGCAAATACACAAGTATCTTGGAAATAGTCAAGTGTACCCCTGTTTTGGCACGGACTTTCGGAGCTACGGTATCGGAGACGGTAGGTATTGATCAAAATGCTTCGGCTTGCAGCTTCCTTTTACAGTCAGGGAAATTAGTTGTTGAGAAAATTGACACTCTATTCTATTTTATATTTATTTTATTGACAAGTAAAGTTACTTTAATTATCGGGAACTAGCAGCGCTACGCGTTTTCATCCGCATAAGTTTCCCGTGGGAATATCGGGATAAAAACTATCTTATGACCTTTCCCGGGACTCAAACTATCTCTATATACCAAACATCTAAATCGGTTCAGTGGTTTAAGCGTGAAGAGGTAACAGACAGACAGACACACTTTCGCATTTAATTAGTGGGGTTTTTTGTCGGGAATTTCTCAATCGCAGCATGGAGTCTGGATTTGTGCCCCGTTGATGGCAATAGGCCCCTATTATCATCATCTGCCTAGCCTTTTCAGCTTCCAGTCTAACCGGATGCAGCTGAATATCAGTATTTTACATGGAGCGACTGCCTATCTAACCTCCACAACCCAGTTACTTGGTAATACGATACCCCTTGGTAAGACTAGTTGTCAGACTTTCAGGCTTCTGACTACTCGTAACAACTGTCAAAGATCCACGAATGACAGCCGGGACCAACGACTTAGCGTGCTTTTCCGAGACACGGAGGGGTCTCGGTATGTAAAGATGGTCACCCATCCACAGACCAACCGCGGCAAGCGTACCTTAACCTGATCGATCGACCTGTGTGACTGTTATTATTTAACCACGGGCCCCGTAGGCCCCTATTATATGGGACTAAAATAACACAACTTGCGAAAAGTGGGTGTACCTACTAGAGGTACAGCTCTGCCCAACCCTTTGAGGACAACAGGCGTGATGTTATGATATGACCCATTACAAATACAGTAAATACAATTTCCCGATGTAATCAGGAATGAATTGAATGCATTTATTCATCGGCGCACTCGCTCTAAATGGTCTACAACCAATTTACGACGCGTCAATGAATATGACATACTGGACGATTGGATTGTGGTCCAAGGTATAAGCTTTCAAGTTTAAATAGTTTATTACGAATTAGGAGAATTTTACACTACTACGGGCCTCTCAAAGAGAGGTCTGTGTCCCAGCAGTGGGAACATTATAGGCTATTAATAAAAAGAACTCTTGCGTTTTATCTTTCTGTTGATTAGGTGTTTCGAAAGAAATTGGTCCAGTGGTTGGTCTACCGCGACTACTGAGTACTGAGTGTGGGGTCCAGGGTTTTTACAGGTCGAACAAAGCCCCTTCGTACACAAGGCTACTCAAATCTTAGATACTCAACGATTTTAGTCTTCAAGCGACTGCCGCCATACAAATCTATTTAAGTTCGTGTATCTAAGATTTGAGTAGCCTTGTGTACGAAGGGGCAAAGTGGTATTGGGTTTTTTCCTAGTGTCCAACCGAAAGTTCAATTTCTGTTTCTGCCATAAAATCAGTTAGTTTCGGTTTCGACAAAAAAATGGCCGAATCTTCGAAACTAGGAGAGAAACCTAGGGTTCGATTACGGTTTCAGCTGAAAACCGTGTTTCGGACGGACACTAGTATTTCCATTAGGAATTTGTCAGAGCTGCCCTATTCGCGGTGTGACACCTCCGAGCCTCGGATAGCACGTAATGCATTGGTCCTGCGCCTGATCCCTCCCGGTCGTGTCAGATTGCCGTCCCATTAATTGAAGAGAGAAGCGATTGCACCTGTCTGTGTTTGCGCACACACTTGAGTACAATAATATTTCCTGCATACCTAACTTCGTTTAGATTGGCTGCTCTGACCGAAATTATCAAATAACCGGAGTAACCGACATAGCTTGCAGAGGAAGCAAACTGAAGGGGCAGTGGGCTGGCCATGTTTATCGAAGGACCGATGGCCGGTGGTGCAGACGAGTCCTGGAGTGGAGAATGCGAATCGGCAAGCGTAGTGTGGGACGCCTCCCAGCTAGATGGACCGACGACCTTGAGAAGGTGGCTGGGACTGATTGGATGTGGAAGGCGGAGGACAGGTATTGTGGCGCAGCCTGGGAGAGGTCTATGACCAGCAGTGGACTGCAATAGTCTGAGTTGATTGAGTTAAAGAACATACTCGTAAAAACAAGACAAGGAAAGACACACATTGACGTAATTTAAAACTTTTACAGGCGGATTTTTACTGTTGTAAACCTAAAATCCTAAAGACTTAAGAAGTTGGCTGGGACGGCCTGTATGCGGAAGGACAGCGCAACCTGGAAGAGGCCCATGTCTAACAGTGGACTGCGAGAGAGAATGAGGTTAGAAGGATATTATAAGAGAAGGAACTAAAACGCTGGAAGTTTACTACTTAACACAGCCCATGTTAATAGTGAATGTTACCAGTAACGTAATTACAGCGGCGTTAGGAGCACAGACACAATAATAATCTGCTTACCGGCTTGTTTACCCACCAATATTATAGAAATTAATACACTAATGCTCTCCCGAGGTCTTCAGATGACCTCTCGGCAGCGATTGATGAAATTGGGCATTGGGTCCAGTCGATCTATTCAAAATTTGATTGAGTCGAGCGATCCCGTGGGTCCAGGAAGACTCTGACTAAACTGTTCGGTTCCTATAAACAAAAACGAATCGTTATGCTTATTTTTATTGCCAAACTGGGCATATAAATAGATTCGTAAGCTAATTTTACCTGTGATAGCTACTTCCATATGGGAGGGTTTATTATGCAAAACTATGAGGTCTTTGCTTCATTATTAGTAAATATATAAGAGTCGGTGGAGTTTCTTGCCCATTCTTCTCCATACGAAACTACATTTTGGAAGGGTCGAATAGAACCAATTCTATTTTGCTGTAAGCTAGGTGATCCGTCGAACTTCGTACCGCCTCAGAATCAATAAATGATGTTTTTTTTTTTCATGTTTTAAGGTGAATGCGTAGTGGTAGCCCGCGAAATTCAAGTTTTCTTACTTTTTTTGCAATTTGCAGGTCAGTGTCAGGTTGTATCTTGATAAAAATTTGATTCGCGACTATAATAGACATGTATTTACAGAATTATAGTCATTAGAATCATTAATATATCTCTTTAAGTTAGATTTCTACCATAAACACTTTTCCATACGAGATTTGTTCTTAACGGTAGAAATCTAACTCAGAAAGATGTATTAATGATTCTGATGATTATAATTTTGTAAATACGTACCTGTTATAGTCGCGAATCAAATTTTGATCAAGATAAAACCTGACACTGACCTAAAAATTGCAAAAAACGTAAGAAAATTTGAATTTCGCGGGCTACCACTGCGCATTCACCTTAATAGTTATTCTGCTATTCGGGGCGGAGACAAATCCAACAAATCAAAGATCATAAAAATCGGTCCAGCCGTTCTTGAGTTATAAATGTTGTAACTAGCCCGACTTTGTTTTATTTATATAAATAGATTTTGACGTTCAAAAGTGCCTTTTACATGCTTATTTGAAATAAATGCTTTGACTTTAACTTTGGCACGGAGGGGTTCCTATATGTAATAAATGGTCACCCATCCAAGAGCCGACCGCGGCAAGCGTAGCTTAGCCTTCCATCGAACCGTGTGGCTGATTAAACGGCGAGGATAATAGAGGCTGATGATGATGCCAGTAAAATACTGGTATTCAGCTGCATGCGGTTTGACTGGAAGCCAACCTCAACATAGTTGGAAAAAGCCAGGCAGATGATGATGATGATGATTCAAGTATCCAGCATCTGTCACCAGCTCCATTATCGATTCTGACTACACGTTCCGCGTCTCCATTTTATTTCGTCGCGTAAACTCAGGCCAGTAAATCAGTAGTTAAGACATTTTTTTATGGGCGGTGATAAAAAACCGCCATCCGATGCGTTATACGATAGTGTTGTGTTGTGTATCTTCATGGGTGTTACGTGTTAGGGTGATTAGCGATGTGGTAAAGTACTAAACCTCTACGCTTAGCCACATTCAGCCTATAATGTTCCCACTGCTAGGACACAGGCCTCCTCTCTGTGAGAGGGAGTGGGCTGTAATCAACCACGCGGGCCCAGCGCGGGTTGCTAGATGTCACATGTGTTTGAATTTTTGGTTCTAGGACATGCCGGTTTCCTCACGATGTTTTCTTTCACCGTTTTGAGAGCAGTGGTGATGAAATAATTTACACAAAACCGCCTGGTTGTCACTGTGCAACAACACCTGCACTGTGGAAGACCTTTGCGAGGCCAACGCTAACGCTGTTGAAGTTCTCGAATTCTAGTCGAAGTTTATTCAGAATCATCGATATGACTAAGAAAAAGATGAGCTTCTCATAGGTGTAGCTCGTGCCGAAGAGAGAGAAAAAGTGATTTTCTCTCGACTCTGTTTTGTTTTTTGGAGTCGACATCGACAGATATTTAGGTATAAGTATCAGGCTGATGTTAATAGCAATGAGTCTTATTTATTCGAACGGAGTCCATTATTAGACCACCTGAAACCGAAAGCTCCGAACCACAAAGTTTACGCATCGGTGGAACTTCTACCAATCACCGGTCGGTCGTTCACTCAAAAGCGGAAAAGGTGTCAAGATAAATCTTTTTACTCGAATAACAATTGATACTTAAGTCCAATTTTATTTACTCAACGAATAGCTGGTGCTGGCACCCTCCGGAAATACCACACAAGCGCAAACTGCTTTCGGAAACGATAAAAATTCTTACTAATCTTTTTAATTTGTTACTTTATTCGAGCGATTTGTGAAGAAAAATGTCTAATTCTGTGGAAATGTATCCGAACGATTTGTAAAAAGAAGTTGATTTGACAGTTGGAGAGATATGGCCGTTATTTTTGTAATGGCGACGAGACAAGATGGCGGGAGTTGTTTAAGATATATTGTTTAGTTGTTTGATGTTAAAAACTTTTAATGAGCGGTTTTAAGTGAATCATTCAAATTCTGATGAGGGATTCGTGGGAATCTCTAGTTTTGGATTGATGTTTATTACTTAATGACGCCATTTCGACTGGCGGGTGTGGGGTTTTCTGTAGATGTGAAATTTATGCGGATTATAGCGTAAGATTGTGTGCCTATCTGGGCCAAGCCTTGAAAGGCAGTTTATAACATCTTGAGGGTTCTATGTTGTTAATTAAGTGGCAGTGGGCAGGGCACATTGCTCACAGAACAGATGGCTGATGGTGCCGAAAGGTTCTAGGGTGGCAACCGCGTACAGGAAGACGTAGCTTTGAAAGGCCGCCCACAAGGTGGGCTGATGATTTTGTGAAGGTCGCAGGAATCCGCTGGATGCGGGAAACACAGAACCGGTCTAAGTGGAGGTGCTTGGGGGAGGCCTGTCCAACAATGGACGTCTTTCGGCTGAAATGATGATGATATAGTTATTTTCTTCCGTTTTATAAGAGCAGATTTTCTGTCTTCTTTGAATAAATAAGTTTTTGATGTTAAAACTGCCAAATACAATCCGTAATATCAAATATTCAGAACAATTTGTATAACATTCTAAAATATAGTTTCGCTATTAATCGACCCGCGTTAGAGCCATCGATAATCCATCTAAAGAGGCGAAACCAGGTTGATAGGCTTCGATATAATATATCAGTTCGCCGCTCTTGAAATATCTAGTTACAGAATAGGTCTTGTCTATGAAAGCCTACAAGGACCAACGTCAGGTTTTTTTTTTAGTTTTAAATTATCTATGAAAGCTTTTGCAGTCTATAAATACTTATAATGGCACTTTTGAACGTCAAAATCGCAATTTAGATACAAGAAAGATGATACATTTGATAGAATAGAAGTATTTTAATCACTCAGTAGCTTCGTTAAGTAAGTAAAACAATGCTTTGGAAGACATTTTGAATACCTACTTTAGGGCTGTCAAATTAAAACTGACACAAAACTTTAGACTATGGGTATCTCAAGAGATGCAATTGTAAGTTTAACACACACGAGGTTTCATTATGTCAACTTATTTGACAGGACTAAGTTTACTCTGTTACTTTGCATTTTCTTTATCTAGGTATAGGTATACTATCTATACTAATATTATAAAGAGGTAGTTTGTCTGTTATGTTTTTTATTTATCATTCATCATCACCCGGATTTATCATTCATCTTTCTGCATTAATTCCAATTTATTTGCAATTTACTTCCTACTAATCCTACTGATTTATCCTACTATAATCACACTATCACACTAATATTATAAAGGCGAAAGTTTGTGACGATGTTTGTTACTCTTTCACGCAAAAACTACTGGACGGATTTTGATGAAACTTTACAGTAATATAGCTTATACATCAGAATAAGACATAGGATACTTGTTATCCCGATATTCTCACGGGATTGAGACTTATGCGGGTGAAACCGCGGGGTACTGCTAGTCTTTCATATAACAGCCGTCTTTGCGGTAATTTCCCCTTTTTCTAGCCGTAAAATCTTTCACGCCATTTATCTTCCATTTATTTCAACACTATTACCTGGTGGTATCGTTTAACTTTAAAACACCCACCCAATATGGTCGTTGCACCCAGCGTACCACCGGAGGTACGGCCAGAAGTACGGTGGGTCTGCACTTATTTATTATTTATTTATTTAATACTTCAAGCACATAAATGTACAGAGGCGGACTTAATGCCATAGGCATTTTCTACCAGTCAACCTGAGACACATACATTCACTATGAGACGAACTCTGAAATCACGAAAAAAAAAATCTGCTGTTTCATACATTTTGGTCAAGTAGGTATTGAACTTTTGTATTAAACAGCAATTTTTTTTCGTGATTTCAGAGTTGGTCTCATAGTGAAAGTTGTTCATATTCATGGGTAGAACACCCTGTAAAAATTTGGATGGTGATAAAAAAATCTTCCTGTATTAACGCAGGTGTATCATAGGTCAGTCTTATTATACTTATCATTTTTTTTTCTTTGTTTTATTTTGCAATGTTATCCATTATAACGCTATCGTTACTACTTATTTTCATTTGATACAAATTTATAATTTTATTTAAGTATGCATACACACGTCACGTTGCAGTATAAAACTGATTTGTCGCCTAACACTTCAGGTCCAGTTGAAAACCAGCGTCAGACACTAGTTGTCTGGCATTTTTGCTGAGTTTGTGAGTCACACTTTCCTGCTAATTTCTTCCATCGCACTGTTCGCTCTTTTTTATTTGATTCTTATTTGTTTGTGTCTGGTGTACGTATATTATACTCTGTGCCTTTTAGTTTGTGCTAAATAAATGTATTTTTCACTTCTCATGATCTAAAAGTTCGTCTTTATGTTGTGCTTAGGCGACATAAAATCGATTTTTATGTTCTAGTGCATAAAGTAATTTTTATTTTCTGTGACTAAGGTAATCAGGCTCAACAGCCACACGTACAATAAAACTTCGCAGATTGAAGTCGTGATTTATTTCATTTTCTTTAATTTATACCACTTCCGTGTTTTCTATCGTTAATTTAATAAAATCAGGTAAAGTAGTTGTCATTTATTATTTAAAAACGCAAAGAAACGTTTTTATGACTTGGCAGTATGAAGTACCCAAGTCGAATGACAAATGTTGAAATTAAAAAAAAAAAACTTTTAAAAAGTTTCGTGGCGGTATTATCTGTGGTGGCGGTAATTAGCTATGCTTTGCAACATTTTTGATTAATTATGTACTGTATACTTTATGCCTGTTTCATTTTCTCGCAATCGAAGTGAAAAGCAGAGTGTATAACTCAGGCATAAACGAGCCATTTTACCCCTCGACTTAACTATCCACCCTCGCCTGCGGCTCGCGTGGATATAAACGTCTCGGGGTAAAATAGCTTCTTTTATGCCTTAGTTGTACAATCTACTTTTCTGTCTTTCTTATCCCCTATATAGTCTTCTCACGAAATTATTTATTTTATACATATAGGGTTGATCGATTTATGCCATATGAAATGACTTCTTTTATTTGAATTGGTTGAATTTCAATTTAAACATATTAACCCCGCAGTAGTAATAAAAGCTTTTAAGCAAATTAAGATCAAATTGACAGAAGATCTTTGGGGAATGTCCATTAAAGTGTGCACCTCCATAATTGAGTCTATTGCGCCTTACTTAGCCTTAGTATTTAATTCGTGTGTTGATCAAGGAGTCTTCCCCGATTTAATGAAATACAGTAAGGTAATACCACTTTACAAATCCGGGGACAGTAAAGACACCAATAATTATAGACCCGTATCCGTGTTGCCGGTTTTCAGCAAGGTGTTTGAAAAGATAATGCTTAATCAGATGCTCAATCATTTTAACACGAATAAAATTCTTCACGATCAACAGTATGGTTTTACCAAAGGACGTTGTACGACCGACGCCGGTGTAACCTTATTAAAACACATTTTTAACGCGTGGGAAGAGGCTCAAGACGCCATAGGGATCTTTTGTGACCTCTCCAAGGCATTTGATTGCGTCGATCACGAAACCTTGCTTTTGAAACTTGAGCATTACGGACTTGGAAAACTTGCGCTCAGTTTAGTTAGTTCTTATTTAAATGATAGACAACAGCAAGTTCAAATAAATGGTGTCAATTCACATGGTTTAACAGTAAAAATGGGTGTGCCACAAGGCTCGATTTTGGGTCCTTTCCTCTTTTTAGTGTATATTAATGATCTACTCCATTTATTAAAAAACCAACCACAAATGGTGTTATTTGCTGATGACACGTCCTTAATTTTTAAGGTAAATAGACGTGCTACAAATTTTGACGACGTAAATAGCGCCCTACTGCAGGTCCAAAATTGGTTCACTGCTAATAATTTAGTATTAAATGGAAAAAAAACTAAGTGCATAAGATTTTCTTTACCAAATGTCAAAGGTAGTGATTGCGAGATAATATTGAATCAAGAGAAACTAGAATTCGTCGGTACAACTGTTTTCCTAGGGATCACGCTCGACTCAAGGCTACAATGGGGTCCTCATTTAACATCTCTTGCAGGACGGCTAAGTTCAGCTGCTTATGCTGTCAGAAAAATCCGTCAGTTTACTGATGTAGATACCGCGAGACTGGTCTATTTTAGTTACTTTCATAGTATCATGTCTTACGGTATTTTACTTTGGGGACGGGCTGCAGACATCGATTCTATTTTTATTCTGCAGAAAAGAGCCATCAGAGCCATATATAATCTTCGCAGGCGCGATTCTCTAAGGGAACGGTTTAAGGAAATTAACATCATGACGGTACCTTGTCAATATATCTATGAAAACATCATGTATGTAAGGAAAAATTTACATCTTTTTAGTAAAAGAGGTGAGAGACATAATTATAGTACTAGAAATAGGGACCTATTAGTTCAACCAGGTTTCAGACTAGCTAAAGTAGACTCATCTTTTATGGGGTACTGTTTAAAATGTTATAATAAAATACCTCCCCACATTCTTCAACTGAATGAGACAAAATTCAAGTCTTGTATTAAACGCACACTATGCAGGCAGGCATATTATAAGTTAGGGGATTACATAGCGGATAAAAATGCCTGGCTCAATGCTGGTCCTGCTCCACAACCACAACTAATTGATTAACACTTGAAAATACTGTTGGAGCTGCTGAAGATTGTAAGTCTATCTTTGCATTGTATAAATTCAATCTCCTAGTATTGTATAATTGCATAACACATGTGTGAGTACTATGTACACACTATAAAGCTACCATTTACTGGGTACGTCTTTCATTGACTTGAATGTGCTCTGGCGGCCGAGAGTATGTCATGCTCACTCAAATGTCTCGCTGATGGTGGCGCATGTGTTGGATCATTTAGCTCCCTTCAAATGGTTGAGCTGAATGGTGCTGATGCATGCGTCATGTTCGTGAACGGGCGCCGTCAGTAGGGACTGGTCATCTCTTTGCTGCCATGGCTTATTTTAATTTATTATTTGAATTGTTGTTTTTTCTCATCTTTTCATTATGGACGCTTTTAACGTTCTGCATCGTTCTCACATGTATAATTTTTAACATGAATGATGTAACCAAGACTTTGTAACCACATTATTTTGATTTAAAAGAGTGTCCATGGAGTTTCTTGCCCGTTCTTCTCCATAGGTACCTACGCTTTGGAATGGGCAACTAGCTTCACTTTTTCTGACTGACTGACTTCTTGACAATTCAAAAGTGCCTGTAAATGGTTTAATTGAAATAAATGCTTTGAGTTGAGTTGAGTTGAGTTGAATTTATTTTGTCAGCATTTTCACTTCGTTTTTGTAGTGAAAAATAATCATTTTTTTTCGGTAGCAACACCGAAAAAAAAAGGTAAATTTAAGCTTTTCACAGGATTATTTTGACTCATAGTCTAAAGAAATTACCTTATAAAGTTGTGTTTTGTTTGATTCCTTCGTTAGAGTGGTCAAGGACTTACCTGGAAAGAAAGAATAAAGGGAATTAGTTACACGTGTACAACCAATAAGGATAATAAATATAATAATAGAAGTTATTAAAAAAAGCTTACACACATACACACACATAATCAGCCTATAATGTTCCCACTGCTGGGACACAGGCCTCCTCTCGGTGAGAGGGAGTGGGCCGTAATCCACCACGCGGGCCCAATGCGGGTTGGCAGATGTCACATGTCTTCGAATTTTTGGTTCTAGGACATGCCGGTTTCCTCACGATGTTTTCCTTCACCGTTTTGAGAAAAAAGCTTAATTTTAACGAAAAAAAATAACGGCCATTGAGGGTCGGACTCGCACACAAAGGGATCCGTACCACAAGGTAAACAACGCCGAAAAAGACACGTTTCTTGATGGAGACTCTTTGATTTTTAACCCCTCAAGAGTCAAGTGTACACCAAGTGTACACAACAGTGTCATTGTTCTATTGTCATTGTTAAAACTATGACCTTACTGTGCCCATTCAACTACTCCGACGCGTGGGGTGTTTCGGCAGGTAGGCGGGCAAACGTGTGAGAAGTTAACTTTGATTTGGCCAGTTCTACCGTCCGTCTCCACCTATTACACTAGTTTCCAGTGAAATTGAACACTTTTTTTCTCTTTTTTTATGGATGGGAAATCATCAAATGACCCTCCCGCTCTGGGTGGAGCGGAAGGGAGTGTCAGACTTACTGACTAAAACCCATCCGTGTTCCTTCCTTAGCCCTTTATGTTCCGGGGTAGCGGTAACCCTTTTGTACAATCCCGCACCCCCGGCAGGCTTCGGCCCTGGCAGGCCCCTTCCTTTTTGTTGACATCTCTTTGAGGCGCGCGTGGAACACGTACGCGCCGTCTGGCACGGGCCTGGTCCTGATCGGACGGTGAGCTGAATTTGAAATTGAACACATGGATCGTTCCGAAAATGCATTCTCCACACATTTTTGTGTAGAATGAAGAAATATTTTTGTAAACTACAGCTTTTAACTCTTCCCATTAGAGGGTCGACATTATTTGATCAGTTCTACCTTTCGATCTGACCAGCATAGCTATTCACAACCATCCGACAGGCTATAGTATCGAAAATTACGCATTTCGATAACCTGATTTGCCTTGCCCCCGACAGCAAACAGCTGTCGGAAGAATAGCGGTCGTCTAACAAAATTTTCGTGTTTTGGATTTGTGGACAGCGTTTAGAGGATTCCTCCGATAACATTGATCGATGTTCGATACGGTACGGAAGCGAATCGAGTGGTTGTGAATAGCTATGCTTATGGGCAGACGCTCCAAGTAAAATCATAGTTGGTATTCAGCTGCATCTGATTAGACTGGAAGCAGACCTCAACATAGTTGGGAAAAGGCTAGGCAGACGAGTCCTACGCGCCATGGCCGTGGAGAGTGTACATGAACGACTATCGATACTCTTTTGTTTTTAAATGAATATGTACTAAAATAGTATTCACGTATGATTGAATCCGTCGCTCGGGGTTAAACATGGCAATACCCGTTTATTTGCCATCGTACGCCATCAGTGCGCCGTTAGGGCGTGTACAGAACAAAGGGCGTAAGGCAGCGTGCCCAATGCCACGTAATACCGCCTTGGGGCTAAGGGTAGAGACGGAATAAGGTATCGATCGATATATCGATGGTTTCGTATGGTGTTGTGTTTGAATGTCGGATTTTAATCGTAAATGGAAAAATAGAAACTTAAAGAGACGTAAACATTTGAGCTAAGTATAATGGGTTTAACATAAAAAATTCATACTAGGAAGAAAGAAAATACGTTTATTTGCCTTTAACATGACGCAGAAAAAAGAACACAAACACAAAAAAAAAAAAAAACAAATTGGGGAAAAATATGCGCCACATCCACGCAAAACGGCCATCGCTCAACATAATGCCCCACTAGAGCATCCATACTTCCATACTAATATTATAAATGCGAAAGTGTGTCAGTGTGTCTGTCTGTTACCTCTTCACGCTTAAACCGCTGAAACGATTTAGATGTTTGGTATTGATATAGTTTGAGTCCCGGGAAAGGATATAGGATACTTTTTATCCCGATATTCCCACAGGATCGAAACTTACGCGTATAAAACCGCAGGGCGCAACTAGTACTAAATAAAAAATACCTTATAAAAATTTAATACAGTAGCTCACTCCAGCAACTCGATAAAATGTTTTCGTTACCTAAAAAGACCTTGAAGCTAAAGGGTAATGTGTGCTAATCCAAATTAAGTAATACATTCTTCATATGGCGAGGCTGTTACGTCATAACATCAAAACCATCACATAAAACCATTAGGCGTTGAAGGATAATAAACCGTTTATACCAAGGTCAGTAGGCCGAAGGCAAGACCGCAGAAATATATTTCCATATGTATAAATTGTATCCCTACTAGTCTATCATGCAATTCATGCATGATTAAGTCAACATTCACCATACGCCCAACTGTACAACACAAGACATTATTCTTATAGCCAGAACATTAATAACCTAAGTTTACAAACAGATGTAAACATGCAGTTAAACTAGATTGCTGTAACACCCGAAGTGTTTAATATACCAAATATATTACGCTGTATAAACAGTGCTAATATTAGCTTTCGATATCATAGGGGCGAACCAACACTCATATTATATAATAATATCGATACATAATCTATCGACTTCACCCCCGCACTGCCCACAATCGGTTAACGCTCTGTTTCGCCAAATAATCCTGGGAAACACAGAGTGCGGTGTCCACACGATCTATATATCATACGGACTGCTTGTTGATGCTCAAGTGACCACGGTTTTTAATAATGTTTACACTTTTGTTGGGGGAAAGAATCGTGATGTGTGTACACAATCGATTTGGGTACATAGAATTGATAAGGCTGTCCGCTGTTGTAGTATTGTCTATGGTCAGTCTTTTTTTTTTTGCAAACAGCGAGTAATTCCGTATCACATAAAATGGCAATCGATCGCAATGACTTTTATTTTTTCATCCATTGCTTCATAGGATTGAAAAATTCGTCTGCTCAACTACTTTAATAACGCAATAAACGTGGCTGAACTGTCAAAATGCGATCGATTGCCATTTCGTGTGCGTTACGCAAAATAATTACCAAAAATAAATAATGAAAAGTTCAAAAAGAAAATGTATCATGAGCCTATTATTATATTACTGGCACCTTGCAAAAATGACAAACACTGAAAAGCCGTTTTTTTTTTTTGAATACCAAATTCAAATAAAATATGAATTCTTTTTCCTAACCAATGTTAAACAATAAGAAAATTCAACATAAAAAAAAACATCACGCCTCACCAACGAAGACGAGCAAGACGGAAAACCAAATATTTGTGAACTAATTACAATTTCTAAACGTAAAGTTAACATTTCATTAAAGGTACAGTGTCAACAGGGCTGATGGTTCAGAACGAAAAAAAAGTAAAATAATTCAAAATGGCTGCCCTTTGGTCATTGAGAAGAAATGTTTAGAAGGTTCGCGAAATGCGAAGTAAACAATGGAAAAAGCACTTTCGTGCGTTTTATTTAGGTATACTATTGGGTAGCAGGCTATCGAGCAGGCACCATTCTATCTACGAGTATGTAAAGTGACCTTGAAGTTAGCTGTCATTCCCCCTGATGGCATAAACATAGCATAATCGACCTATAATGTTCTCATTGCTGGGACGCAGGTCTCCTCTCTGTGGCGATAAGACCCCTCTTTGAGGAGTGGCTAGAGAGGCGTCACGGCGTCCTCACCTATCGCCTGACGCAGGTCCTCACCGGACATGGATGTTTTGGGATGTTCCTGCACATCATCAGGCGGGAGGAGACGCCCGGGTGTCACCATTGCGAAGATCGCCCAGAGGACACGGTGGAGCATACGGTGGAGGTCTGCCCCGCATGGGCGGAGCACCGCCGTGCCCTCGTAGAGGCGATCGGCAGCAGCGGCGACCTCTCGCGTCCAGCCCTGGTTCAAGCCATGGTCCGGGGCGAGAGGGAGTGGGAGGCGGTCACCTCCTTCTGCAAAGCAGTCATGCTAGCGAAGAAGGTGGCGGAACGGCTGAGAGAGAGAGCCTCACGTCCCAGCCGCCGCGGCAGACGCTCCGGGCGTCGGGAGCCGCGTGACGACTCCCGGCCACCGTAGGCGCGGGCCTGCGGACGGAGAGTAATGGGTAGCTCACCGTCCGATCAGGACCAGGCCCGTGCCGGACGGCGCGTACGTGTTCCACGCGCGCCTCAAAGAGATGTCAGCATAAAGGAAGGGGCCTGCCAGGGCCGAAGCCTGCCGGGGGTGCGGGATTGTCCGAAAGGGTTACCGCTACCCCGGAACATAAAGGGCTAAGAAAGGAACACGGATGGGTTTTAGTCAGTAAGAGTCTGACACTCCCTTCCGCTCCACTCAGAGCGGGAGGGGTCATTTGATGATTTCCCATCCATAAAAAAAAGGCCTCCTCTCTGTGAGAGGGAGCGAGTTGTAATCCACCACTCTGGTCCAGTGCGGGTTGGAGGATGTCACATGTCATCGAATTTTCGGTTCTAGGTCATGCCGGTTTCCTCACGATGTTTTCCTAAAATATTTTTCTTTTTTTTTTAGATGCAAACAACTTATATTTTCTAGAACTGAACCTTCTGATTTAAATATTTAGCATCGACGGTGCAGTCTTTGTCAATTTATGGAAGAGTGTTTGTCTGTTTATAAGGCGAATACCTTGGGAATTGGACGTTGCCTTGTTACGTTGGAAAGTAAATAATGCATATTATGATTTATGTTTTGCAACCGCTAACTGAGCAGGGAGACTGACCTCCTGTTTTGTGCACCCACAATTCATTGGTTTGCAAATAATAAGTGCCGTTGCTAGTGTTTTAACAATTAATCCTGAAGCTATGGTTTTCTAGAATAGCAATGGCCGAATTAACCGGCGAATGACTTCACTGTTTATGAAAGTAAGTTGGTGTTGTAGCGGTATCTACAACGCCACATGCGAGCTACGCGTCATACTGACGTCACGCAAAATCCTGCATCTCGCAAGCAGAGTTTACCGCGCACCTAGCATAGATACAACGGCCCGACATGAATCATCGGGTAATTGCCCGCCAGACACAACACCCATCTGGTTGGAGGATCCTCCCTTTTCTATAGAGGATGAGTGAACATTACACCCTGTTCCTCATACCTCTATGGTGTGTTTTCTTAAAGAGCTTTTTCTGACTCCGTAAAGTCAAACCCCGCAGCCTATAATGTTCCTACTGCTGGGACACATGCCTCCTCTCTTTGAGAGGCAGTGGGCTGAAATCAACCACTCGGTACCAGTACGGGTTGGTAGATGTCACATGTCTTCGAATTTTTGGTTCTAGGACATGCCGGTTTCCTCACGATGTTTTCCTTCACCGTTTTGGGAGAAGTAGTGATGAAATAATTTACACAAAATAAAGCGCCTGTCTGGGATAGCCCACAACCTGCAACTCGTAAGTTGGAGCCGTTACCACTGGACCAAAACCCACCACTGCTCTTACTTTGGAAAATGAATTGAAATGAAACCAATTAAAATTAATTAAGTATACCTACAAAAGTAATTAATAGGTAATTTTAGTAAAATTGTCCTCAAAACATTGAAAACACGTTTGTTTATTATGTAATTATTGTGACTCCGAAACCGCTGGTCTGATCGATATGCGGTTTTCAGTGACGCGCGTTACGCCTCAACTGTTTAGTCATTTTTGCTGACCAATTTGTCACTTAGTAAACATGTTGCATCATTCAAAGTCGATTCTAATTTGATTTGAAATTAAACTGTCACTATTATTTAGATTAGCGGTTTATGATAAATTATTTTATTTATTTACTTAAGTAGGTTTGTACAAACACTTTTACACGTCAATCATATTTTAAATACTTACTAGATGAGGTCGGCGATTCTTACCTGACAACTCTGAGAAGGCCGAAACAAACTCAGAGGCAGTGGCGTGCATTGGTTTTCAGAATAGGTAGGCACTAGGCCGGGTCTAGTCTAGGCAAACGTGGTCATTAATCAGAAAAAAATAGTGAGGTCAAAAGTGTGGTTATTTGAGTAGGCATGCCTACTTAAGGGTGATACATTGCGAAGGTCATGATATTACGCACAGAGGTCACAGTCTCTTTTAAAGTCCAGACATATTCTTGGTCAGATCATGTGAAGACCATGTAGATTGGTGTCTGAAATGGTCTTTTGAGGAAAGAACCACACAGATGGAGTGGACCTGTCCAGTCAGTGTACGCATTTGCCAGTAATCATGCAGCTCAACTCAGAACTTACGGAGCTCAACGATTCGACGTACAATACCAAAGAAAGGACATTTAGGTGAGTGTATGAGTAAAAATCTTTCTTATTATTATTTTAGTCATTTTCTACTTGGGATCCAGGAGTGGAATTAACATAAAATATAAAAGAACTAACACATTTAACATCAAGAAAAGCCACCCTGCTAACATTGTCACAATAATTTAATACAAAAACATTTTTCGCCATCGAAAATTTTTGACTTGTGAATTCTTATTTTCAATCAAGCAAACGCGATTTGAATGTCAAGTGGGTGTCCCGCCATTTTGTTTTCACTTATAATTCCCACCAATTTCAAAAAAGGAATGTTAATTCAAATGAATTCCATCTGTTTTCGTTGAAATTATTTTAGTACGACGAGCGTTCATTTTGAATTTTTGAATAATGTGGTCAGGTAGGATATTTTTTTTTTTTATATTGGAATTTTTTGCATTATATTTGATTGCGTAATTAACTTTGCACATTTACAATAATCATGAAATCTGAGGAGTAATTGCATAACACACTATTTAATAACTACTACTACTATTACTAATTTGATAAATGAGCTGTTTGTTTTCTATTAATAAAATTAAATTTTACTCGAAAACATCCACCGGTTTCTTACTAAACTTCAACTATATTATTATCCCTGCATACTTAAAACTTTGTAAAATAGTTTTATTATTGACTAAACAAATTCGTCACCTTAAATAACTAAACTACAACTAAACCCATGAATATATGATAGCATTAATCTCCACACACATAATCAGAGAGTATTTAACATTTCATACATTATTAGTACGCTATCTAATACCCAGTGAATTTTCAATGTTGTTCAAATACCCTTGTACTCTCCTTATAATATTAGTATGACGGGGCGCTCCCTTGTATACTCAGCCTTATAATTATGACAGCTCCTTGAGTGTGCGCCGGCTTAGAGGTAGATGTTTTTAATTATTAAGTAGGTGTACAAGAAGCTGTGTTTAAGGTAGCTTGAGTTGGTATCAGTTGCTATGTCAGGTTTATGTTGATTTTTGGGGCGCTATTTATATTACGACGTGTTTTTGGATTATGTAATAAATAAGCACGACTAGAAAAAGAGAGAGGTGGAAGGAGAATAGGGAGTTCTATGCCCAGCTGTGGCACATTAACGGCAAAAAAAAAAACAGTGGCAATCCAGGAGTGCCGACAGAAGTGAAAACAAAACACAAACAGAATACTTTGCCACCACTCACTGACATATCGGATATACATTAAAACCGAGTACATCCCGAGGACAGCCGAACACATTCGAAGCGGTGTCGGTTACGGTAACAGTGGCGCGAATTTTATGGTTTTTTCCCATCTCAACAAAATGCCCGACGCGCCTAAAGAAGTTTTCACTTCAAAAACACGACTACATGAGAGCAGTGGTGCTCGGTGGTAACTTACGAGTTGCAGGTTGTGGGTTCAAAGTTTCGGACACAGACAGGCACTTTGTGTAAAATAATTTCATCACCACTGCTTTCACAACATAATCAGCCTATAACGTTCCCACTGCTGGGACACAGGCCTCCTCTCTGTGAGAGGGAGTGGGGCGTAATCCACCACGCGGGCCCAGTGCGGGTCGGTGGATGTCACATGTTTTCGATTTTTTGGTTCTAGGACATGCCGGTTTCCTCACGATGTTTTCCTTCACCGTTTTGAGAGCAGTGGTGATGAAATAATTTACTCAAAGTAAAGCGCCTGTCGGGGTCCGAACCTACGACCTACAACTTGTAAGTCGCGGCTGATACCACTGGGCCACCACTGCTCTTTCACAACGGTGAAGGAAAACATCGTGAGGGAACCGGCATGTCCTAGAACAAAAAAATCGAAGACATGTGACATCTACCAGCCCGCACTGGGCCCGCGTGGCAGATTACGGCCCACTCCCTATCACAGAGAGGAGGCCTGTGTCCCAGCAGTGGGAACATTATAGGCTGCTTATGCTAAGCACGACAACTGTCACTGGTCACTGAGTTCGGTCCTGAGACTTGACTTAGGGCCGTACAAATCACTATTATGCGGTTAGCGTTAAAGGTATTTAAAACATAATCTGTCTCTGTAATCTTCAACGATTAAAAGAAATAAGTTTTAAATTCGTTTAGCGCTAAAAGCATTTAGTCATTTGTGGTGCATGCAGGCCTAAGTCTTACTTTCCACTGGGAAATTTTAGTACCATCTAGCCCGTTGTAAACTGTGGCAAGATAGGTACTCTTTCCTCTCCTCCTTACTATCTACTAGCAAAGGGACATCTCCCTGCGAGGTGTAACCTTTCGTGCCCCCAAATGACCCCTCCCGCTCTGGGTGGAGCAGAAGGGAGTGTCAGACTCTTACTGACTAAAAGCCATCCGTGTTCCTCCCTTAGCCCTTTATGTTCCGGGGTAGCGGTAACCCTTCCGGACAATCCCGCACCCCCGGCAGGCTTCGGCCCTGACAGGCCCTTTCCTTTATGCTGACATCTCTTTGAGGCGCGCGTGGTACACGTACGCGCCGTCCGGCACGGGCCTGGTCCTGATCGGACGGTGAGCTACCCATTACTCTCCGTCCGCAGGCCCGCGCCTACGGTGGCCGGAAGTCGTCACGCGGCTCCCGACGCCCGGAGCGTCTCCCGCGACGGCCCCCTTGGAAGTCCCTGAACCGTCTCCGGATGCAAGTTTATGTAAATGCCGCTACAAGGCTATCTGTATACATCTAACTTATTCTTAGAATCTTGACAGAATCTTCTCATAATTCGCAAGGGGTGGTGTGACGTCATCACGGTAATCCCCTTCCATTATAGAAAGAGCGATCACTTTAAATTCAGCTTGTACGTCGCGATGGCACTGGAATATTAATTCGAGAAAAATCCGTCTAGAAGCCGTGTAGAGGTTCGATTCCTCGTAATAGAAGTGGAATATCAAAAATCTGCCTAGCCTTTTCCCAACTATGTTGGAGTCGGCTTCCGGTTTAACCGGATGCAGCTGAATACTGGTATTTTACATGGAGCGACTGCCTATCTGACCTCCACTACCTTGGGGTTAAAATAAGATACCCTTGGTTAGGCTACAGACTTTCGGGCTTCTGACGACCCGCAACGACTGCCAAAGATCCACGAACGACAGCCAGGACCAACTGCTTAAAGTGATTTGAGCATAGCTATTCACAACCATTCGATACGCTTCCGTACCGCATCGAACATCAATCAATGTTATTGCAGGAGTCCTCTAAACGCTGTTCACAAGTCCAAACCCCGAAAATTTTGTCAGTTTAAATCAAATAGATGACCGCTATTCTTCCGACAGCTGTTTGCTGTCGGGGGTAAGGCAAATCAGGTTATCGAAATGTGTCATTTTCGATACGATAACCTTTCGAATAGTTGTGAATAGCTATGCTGAGGCACGAAGGGGTTTTGATATGTAAAGATGGTCACCCATTAACGGACCGATCGTGGCAAGCGTAGCTTAACCTGAGCGATTGAACCGTGCGCGAAACATCGCCACTGTCACTGCATCTTTTGGTACACAGAGGGCAGGATAGGAGGTGAAGCATGGTTTGCGACATAGCTCCATATTTAGGTACACCCTACTGCCGTTCCGTCGAGGTATCCCCACTTTACCTTCCCACTGTTGTTTTCACAACATCTTCTGAACGAGAGTTAAAATAACAATCCCTTCAAACAATCAATCCTCTAACCTCTGACCGCGCGCCTGGTAACATAACACAAATGCTAACAAAACCGCAGCGTCATAACTTTGAACTCGCCGACACAGTTACCGGGATGATCTAGTTAAAACTAACCTATGTCAGTTACCAACTATTTTGGAGGGTCGTTAGGACGTGTGTTTGCTTATTATAGTTATGACTTTATGTTTAACTAGCTGCGCCTCGCGGTTTCACCCGCATAAGTATCGATCCCGTGGGAATGTCGGAATAAAAAATAAGCCTATATGTTAATCCAGGATTTCAGCTACCTCCATACAAAATTTTATCAAAATTGGTCCAGCCGTTTGAGCGAGAAGAAGTAACAAACATATAAACACACACACACAAACTTTCGTCTTTGTAATATTAATCTGTCAAGCTCCGCTAATGAGACAATTGATTTTCTATTGTTTCGTCGCCTATCGGCGAACCGTGCCGCTTGACCGGTTAATGTGATGTAGGTATGGATACTTATGTGCGGTTAACTTTAATAAACTGTTGTCGATTGAGAGAGTACAGCGGGGTAATTGCATAACTCCATCAGTAGCAATGGCTTTCATTTCGACAGTTCAACAACATTCATTGCGTTACGAAATTAGGGTGCTGAACTGAAATGCGATTTGAAGGCAGCATTTCATACTGTGTGAGTTTAATAGTTCAGACACTTCCGACGTATGTTGACCCACTAAATCTACACATATATAGAATTAACCCCTCTAAAGGTTCAAATCTTAACTACCGTATGCCGGTTTAAAGCCAAACCAACCCTTTCCCGCTATCACATACCACTACCAAATTCCTGACGCAATTAGCAAAAGATTTACAAAACAAGATAGGGCGCACGCCGACGACACGTTGACATGGGAGTTAGGTCGTTTAATCCAGGTTTCTATTACAAAACTGTAAGGGACTGAGAAGTTTGTTTTGGGTAAGTTTTTAAGGAATGTAGTGAAAACTAGTACAGTGCTAGGCACGAAACTTGAGCACTCGGTTTAAGAGTGGGGATCGGTTTACGCATTGAATTCCTATGGTAAAAAAACCGAGTGTGCTTATGACCACACAACTGAAGTGAAACTTCAAACGTATTTGGCTATGAGAGGAAGAGAGAAAGAAAATGTGCGCGCGCACTGCTTTCTCTTGCTTATATCCCCCACTCAACTCCCGTTCGCCTCGCCCGATCACACTTTTCGTAATGCTTACGTCACGCGTTCGCCAGCTTACTCCCCAAGTCAAGCGTGCGTAAAGAAGTTTCACTTCAAAAAGTCCCCACTCTTTCATCGAGCGCTCAAGATTCGTGCCTGTCACTGTAATGAGCAACAAAACAAAGGATTGTTCTGTGGTGAGGTTTCGCGATTAAAGATTCATTTTCATAATCATATATGGTTTAAACTTTGGAGGGGCTAAATTATAACAGCCGCACAGGTTGATCGATCAGGTTAAGCTTGCCACGGTTGGTCTGTGGATGGGTGACCATCTTTACATACCGAGACCCCTCCGTGCCTCGGAAAGCACGATAAGCCGTTGGTTCCGGCTGTTATTCGTGGATCTTTGGCAGTCAGAAGCCCGAAAGTCTGACAATCAGTCTTACCGAGGGATATCGTAGTACCCAGTAACTGGGTTGTGGAGGTCAGATAGGCAGTCGCTCTGTGTAAAATACTGGTATTCAGCTGCATCCGTATAGACTGGAAGCTGACCCCAACATAGTTGGGAAAAAGCTAGGCAAATGATGATAATTATGGTTTGAACTTTGAATTATGTTATTTCTTTGTTGTTTTTGCTATGGCGAAGAGCATAAGTTTGTTTGCTTGTTTTGTTTCTTTGATGGATATAATCCGGAATGAAGTTATCCGGAAAAGAACCGGAGTAACCGACATAGCTTGCAGAGTAAGACTGAAGTGGCAGTGGGCTGGCTATGTTTGTCGAAGGACTGATGGCCGGTGGAGCAGACGAGTCCTAGAGAAGAGACCGCGTATCGGCAAGCGTAGTGTGGGACGCCCCCCTGCTAGATGGACCGACGACCTTGAGAAGGTGGCTGGGACTGATTGGATGTGGAAGGCGGAGGACAGGTATTGTGGCGCAGCCTGGAAGAGGTCTATAATAATAATAATTCATTTATTTATCAAGTAACAAGGACTCGTTAATACACAGAAATTAAATATAGCACAAATCTTACACTAGAACACACTGAATACATTATACCATGACCAGCAGTGGACTGCAATAGTCTGAGTTGATTGAGTTAAAAAAACAGGACAAGGAAAGAACACACACTGACATAACCTAAAACTTTTACAGATGGATTTTTACTGTTGTAAACCTAAAATCCATATTATATTCCACCTCGATCAGTTAAGTCAAAGTTTACTGCTTGACCTCTTAAAACAATGCTGTCACAAACAAACCAAAGTCCAAGAGAAATTATTTCTACAAAATGACATCGTATTCCGTGAGACGCAGCGGGCAGGCGCCGTCGGTCTTAAAATAAAATCGCAATCACGCCATTCCGGATTACCGGCGTTTGCTGACCAAACACGAACTAATGAAACAATGTGTTGTCCCCTCCATAATCAAGGGTGGATGTTCACATTAAACGGTTAAGGGTGGGCGCGCGGTTACGACTTACAACAGACTGCGACACAAGTGAAAATGTAGAGGAAGTTTTGGTGGAATCGCATCGTCCGGGATTTTGGGCAGATTCTTTAGTTTAAGTTAGTTATAAACATAATATGACTTTGACTTATACTAATTACTTTTTTTTTAACTTGATATAATTATCTTAATGTAGTTGTGTTTATTGTTATGTCGTGCAAGAATCCTTTACCAAAAAGTTACTATAACAATTCATTACGTAATATTTACTGCCGTAAGCTTGGCTTTGCTGGTACTGATGCGATGTCATTACAAAGAAAGAAAGTTCAAGCATTTTCAGTACAGTTATTTCTTAAATAGTGAAGCCATGTCTTGTCGGGTCTTCTCCACAAGAGTGCCAAGGGTAGCACTGAACAGCAATAATTAACTATTAAGTACTCAAAACAAAAACCAAGTTTATTTACTTGTCGATCACAAACACGCAACAGAAAAACAAAAACAGTCGCATCAGTAAACAAATCGCAAGTGCGCGCTCAAACTAACATTTTCCTCTGTAAATGATAGCGTTAGGAATTGGATTCGGTGGGATTTATGTGTGCGCGATTAAAGCCTGCCCCTAAGTGTACGTATTGTCGCGGGTGTGTGCGTGTCGTTAGGGCTGCAACTTACGAGTGAGCTAAGATGGTGACCAAATATTTTGTTTCGGTAAGGGATTCAGCAGTCTACTAATGACGTGAATATTTACTTTGTTTTTATATGTAATTGTTTATTCGAATTATTATGAAACTAGGAGCGCCCCGCGGTTTCACCCGCATAAGTCTCGATCCCGTGGGAATATCGGGATAAAAACTATCCTATGTCCTTTCACGGGACTCAAACTATCTCTAAGTATACCTTTAATTTAAATCGGTTCAGCGGTTTAAGCGTGAAGAGGTAACAGACAGACAGACACACTTGCATTTATAATATTAATATGGATGTGAAGACTATGTGGGTAATTTTTCTTTTGTTTTTCTGAGTTAGTTTTAATCATGGTCTGGCAGTTTGAGTAAGTTATGCGGCCTACCCAAATGTAACTAACTGGACAGGTCCACTCAATCTGTGTGGTTCTTTGACAGTTTGAAAAGGGGTTGGTTAAACATAATGATCACCAAAAAAATATATTGAACACCAAAAAATGAAGTCTAAAATTACAATAGTTCTAGCTGGGTACCCCGAGGTCAGGTGTGGTTAGGTTACTTTAAACCCTTTACACAGATTCGCGGGGCTCCGTCGACATAGGATGCAAGAACGAGCAAATGAGAATACAAATACCTTTACCTAGGTATTTTACAATAAAATGGAGTTTTAATTTTGGTGATCATTACTATTTTTGGCAGTAAAAAGTGTTTTTTTTTATGTTATATTTTACTTCATCTGGTGATAAGTTAAACATAAGCCGTTTGAAAATTTGACAGTTTCGGGTAGCTTGATGCATTGGCGTCTGGTACTAGAATTTGTGTGCGTCCACTCAAATTCTATTGCATTTTTTAATTTATCCGTCGTAATTTATCGAGGACGCCCTCAGGCTAGGTGGAGCGACGATCTTCGCGGGCTGGCTGGTAGCAGCTGGATGAGAGTTGCTGAGAATAGACCAAAATGGCGTGCAATTGGAGAGGTCCAGCAGTGGACTGCTGGCTGATGATGAACAGAATTTGAATGAAATTATAAGCCAAATAAGTTACAGCACTCTTCCACCAAACTTATATACAGCGCTCTTCCTCTCTTACTCATTTAAAAATTTGCTGTGCCCGACAGGGTCCATAATTGTTTCTATTATTTTTTATTTTCAACTTGTAATTGTACATTATGGATTGCAATAAACGATTTGAGATTTGATTTGAACAGGTCTAAGGGAAGGTTCATATCTGACGGAACATGCGTCGCGTATTATCGGTCGCGTAACGCCAGAACAGACAAATGTATAGAAAAACACTTGACCGTTCACACTCGACGCACTAACGCATCATCGGTTGAGTGTGAACGGTCAAGTGTTTTTCTATACATTTGTCTGTTCTGGCGTTACGCGACCGATAATACGCGACGCATGTTCCGTCAGATATGAACCTTCCCTAAGACTCTACACTCAACTTAAACTACATTATTTATTTATTACTTACCAGCCTTTCCTTTGCGTGAACTTGTTGCATCGCCTGATCTTGCTTTAACTCGCTTAGCGTTCTTTTGTACTTTTTTTCTTTTTGCTCGGCTCCTAAGAGTCCTAGCGTGATATTAAATAGCCTATAGCCTTCCTCAAAAATTGGGCTAACAAATGCAAACAATAATTTTTCAAATCCGACTGGTAGTTCCAGAGATTAGCGCGTCAAAACAAACACTCTTCAGTTTTGTTATTAATTATATAGTATACAATTTATAGTGCATTTCAACAAATAGTTCCTATGTTATAATGTTGGCTCCCCTGTCCTCCGCTACGAGTAGGTATATGTGTTTTGTGCCCATGTCTGTCAATATAGTAGATATGGGAAGACGATTCTGCGGATTTTTTTAAGACTTATAAGGTTTCCGTGTTAGAATCATACCCAAAACATTAAGGAGTGGTAAAGAATAAGAAGTGGTATACATTGCTGCCAACATAACGGCAAAGGAAGAATTTGTTGAAACGCACTGTATAGATAGTATTTTTTTTTATATTGTTCGTAGTTGGCAGCCCTGCGGGTGATTAAAGTCGGGACACAAGTGGGACGCGCAAGTAAGTGTGTTTCAGCTCGATTTGTCCTTATTAGTGTATTGATTGCTTCGCGGTGACATACTCAGACTTATTTGGGGTTGACCGGTTGAGAAAATAACGATAGTAGCGCAAGGTTCCATGGCAACGAAAAAATAAACCTTCAGAGATCTATATCTTATTCATATTGTGAACTAGCTGTCTGTGTCTCGGTTCCGCTCGTATGAACTTGTATAATACTGAAACTTGGCCAGACAACGCAGTATTATCACTTTTCACCACGCTGGGCGACGGCGGATTTTTTACACGTTATAGTTTAACGCACAGGTCGATCGATTAAGTTAAGCTACGGTTGCCGCGGTTGGTCTATGCATGGGTGACCATCTTTACATACCGAGACCCCTCCGTGTCTCGGAAAAGCACGTTAAGCCGTTGGTCCCGGCTGTCATTCGTGGATCTTTGACAGTCGTTACGGGTAGTCAGCAGCCCGAAAGTCTGACAACCAGTCTTACCAAGGGGTATCGTATTACCCAGTAACTGGGTTAATGAGGTCAGATAGGCAGTTGCTCCTTGTAAAATACTGGTATTCAGCTGCATCTGGTTAGTTTGGAAGCCGACACCAACATAGTTGGGAAAAGGCTAGGCAGATGAGTACAGCCCTAGATTAGTTTGTAGTATTCATAAATAATAACTATTGATAAAGCAGTGGTGGTCTAGTGGTGATGGCCCCGACTTGTTAGTATAGGTCGTGGATTCGAACCCAAGCAGGCGCTTTACTTTATATTAATAATTTCATCACCACTGCTCCCAAAACGGTGAAGTAAAACATCGTGAGGAAACAGTCATGTCCTAGAACCAAACATTTGAAGACATGTGACATATACCAACCCGCACTGGGCCCGCGTGGTAGATTACAACCACTCCTAGAAGAGACGAGGCGTGTGTCCCAGCAGTGGGAACATTATAGGCTGATTGCCAGACAATATGACTATTAAGAACGACTTCCGCGCGAAGGAAGTTACGATGAGAAGGTAGTTAGGAATTAAAACAAAAAAACACGTAGATCAGATAAGTGGTTTTTGAGATAAACGCACCGGTCTAACCGACATAGCGACAGACACAGAGAAATGTTGCGTTTAGTTTGTTGTTACAAAATTCATAAAGGCACGTGCAGACAGGCGCGACGCGACTGTGCGACGCGATTCTGGTAGAACAACTTCCATGAAGTTTTCATACAAATTGTTCTGAGTCGCGTACTCGCGTCGCGCTGTCGCGTTTTGCCTGTCTCCAGACATCCTAATACGGATTTGAAAGTTTATGAAGACGTTTGGATGTTTGTTACCCAATCACCCATAAACGGCTTGGTTGACGTTTGGCACATAGATAGACTCACAGTCCTTAAATAACAAGATAGTTTTTATCTGGGGCATGAATGAGTACTCTCAAGATGCGAGTGGAACCGCAGGCAACAACTTTAATAACAACCGACTTAAAAAAAAACACACTACAAAACGATAAATAACTTTAATTTCGGAAGTCGGTGTCGTTGGTTCCGCATTTTCGTTTTTTGACACCGACTAAACGCATTTTCTATCTTTATTCTTATATTTCCCGTTCTCAGTATTTACTTAAGGACATACATGACCTAAAGCGCGGTCTTTGTTGGACTGCATAGAAAAGAAAGAGAAGCGCGATGTCACAACTCTGGTAAATTATTGCAAAATATGAAGCAATTATCTATTTACAAAAATCTATTGTTTGGACTAAAAAATTAAAACACTAGTGCTTTAGTATGTTCCTTGTAGAATAATCTAACAAAAAATCATGATGATTGTATGTAAAATCAAAGGTGTAGTATAAAAATCATGATTTTACAGGAGGCGAAAAGAACGTTTCATGTCTATTATTTAAACAAATAGTAGGAAGCGTCGTCGTCGAATCAAGACCGTCTTTACAAATATGAGCTATTTCATATTTTACCTACGAATATGCAATAAAGTGAAAATCGCTAAAATGTTAGGTATTAGATATTGACACTTTTCCGTCGTATGTAGTATGGTTTTTATTGTAAAAAGAAAGTTTTTAGAGGTATCTTCATGATTTTTTTCTATCGCATCAAATTAGTTGTATTATGTTTTCAACACACTATCTACCTAGCATATATCCTGAAGAAAATCATATTTTTTCTGATTTTTTTTACTGTAGTCGATCATATACTTTTATCTTGCGTTTAGGTCCTGTAAGCCCTTTAACCATAACATCTTCCAGACAATCCATCCATACTTCCTTCCATTCAATCCTGAACACATATTCTCGCAACATTCCCCGCCGAAGCATTCGCAACAATTTGAAAGCATAGACACCTGAATTACAGCTCAGACTGTAGATAGTCCACGCCTTCGGCTGAGTTATCGTCCGAGGCGGTTCCCCACTCGATCACAGGGCCACGCCCATGGCTGGGCGACAAGCCAACATGCAGCCGCAAGTGTTACCGATTTAGTTAAGGAGTTCCATCATGAAAAAGGCTAAATTACTTTTTGAGGAAAGGGTGGAACTTGGGAGGATTGGCTTAAATTGCACCCTAATTGCGTTGGCATGGCACACAAGCTACAAGATCGGTTAGAGAATTCAAATCATTCCTCGGAAAATCTGCACCCTCATTGTGTAAAATATTGTCAATCACAACTGAAACATTTTGAAGGATATTGCTAATCCATTGCTTTATATGTTCGAAAAGTTTCGTAACCAGAAGGTTCCCAGGTATAGTCCAGAACAAAAACAAACGATTACAATAACGGGGAGTACAAGTGACTCGTGTCTTTCTACACCCGTTATGTTCGAAAATGTTTTCTGCTCAAAAAACGTAAATAACGCAATGAATGTTGTTGAACTGTCAAAATGAAAGCCATTGCCAGACATTTCTGACGATACTTTTGGAACAGACCTTAAAGAAAACCCAAATCATCAATAAAACAGACTAAGTTCATATAATCCTTTTCATTGATGTTTCATGAAATAGTCATTCAATAGGTTTATACCGGTCAAGCTCCGCGCGTGACCTATGGGTCACGAAACGATAGAAAATCAATTGCGTCTCATTAGCGGAGCTTGGCAGATTAAATAAGAACTTAGAGGAGTATTGATGAAGTTAATGATTATAATTCTGTAAATACATACTTCTTGCGGTCGTTAATCATATTTTGTTCAACATACAACCTGGCACTGATCTGCAAATTGCAAAAAACTTAGGAAAATTTTAATTTCGCGGACTATCCTGGCGTTTATTCACTATCTTTGCGTTCCACGTTAAAGTGGGTCATATCAATTATCTTCACTCACCAAATGTGCTCAGCGCATCTGCTGTCGTGGTGGCCGTTGTATGCAAACACAAAGGAGATGCGCGGAGCACAGTTGGTTCTCGAACATAGTGTAATCCCAGCTTTATTCATATAGCCTTACGATTTAAACCCCTGAGGTGGTTGTCTTCAGCATTACGCTGACAACTCCGGAAGCAAAAGATATAAGGATAATTATCTGGAATTGGGTACCGTCGGCAACAAAACGTAATTACCTAAGTAGTCTTACGTCATTTTTATGTTCTTTGCTCTTGTTTTATGATTATTACTAGCAGCGCCCCGCAGTTTCACCCGCATAAGTGACGATCCCGTGGGAATATCAGGTTAAAAACTATCCAATGTCCTTTCCCGGGACTTAAACTATCTCTATACCAAATTTCATCTAAATCGGTTCAGCGGTTTAAGCGTGAAGAGGTAACAGACAGACAGACAGACACACTTTCGCATTTATAATAAGTATTAAGTATGGATGTAGGTAAATGGTACACCACAGTCCACCTGCAGAATTGTCTCTCCTGTCTCAATTCATCTAAAGTTTGTTTTTAGCAATAAGACCGCCTTGTGTCACCCTTTATAAAATTTATATCTATACTAATATTATAAAGAGGTAAAATTTGTTTGTAAGTTTGTATTTAGGGGGTAATCTCTGGAACTACCAGTCGGATTTGAAAAATTCTTCTTGTATTTGACAGCCCAATTCTTGAGAAAGGCTATAGGCTATTTAACATCACGCTATGACGCTTAGGAGCCGAGCAAAAAGAAAAAAAGTCAAAAAGAACGTTAAGTGATAGCGCGGGCGGGTGATGCGATACGACGGCGCGGGGTGGCTCGGTGGAAACAAAAAGTTTCACGCGAACGAAGTCGTGGGCTGAAGCTAGTCTGTAATATTTATGGTGTACGTAATAAAGAGTTTTCTATATATCTATCTATCTTAACAGGAACCACATATTTTAATTAAAACATCACTCGGAGAATTAAAAACAAACATGGTTGTAAAACCTCAAAAGGGAATAATATCCGGAATCTTCTCATAACTATATTTGTCACCAATATAACGCATTTCCTAAAGGAATCCAAAAGGACGACCGTCCCTTTGAAGAGACATGAAAAAAACCCATATCTATGGGAAAAGTTCGCCTTTGATAACGAAATACACAATCTTGAATCTTACTTCCATGAAAATATAGTCTATATTTCTAGAGGAACACGATAATTTTAGTTCACAAAAAGAAATCTGTCACTTTTTCTTTGAAAGCTGACGACTTTTGATCGAATGAACGTAACTAAGATTGTTGAATTTGGATAAGAGTAGATAGTATTTCAAATAACTTTTATAGTTTCATCAAATTCATGGAACTAGTTATTTGTTTTTTTTATGCTTTTTGTTTATAATATAAATATTTCAATTAAGTATTTTTGTATAACACTTGTATTCGTCTGATAAGGTAATTGTGTAGAAATATTACAAGGAAAGGGCTAATCAGCAGCATCTTTTCAAAATTACTCGTAATCTATGAAACAGGAAACGCCAGTGATAATGACAGTACAAATTATAAGACAAATGTAGATTAGTTAAAAATAGGCTGACAAATGAACATCTACTTTCAGTCCAATACTAATAGGTTTTCATTAAACTCATATCCACATTTCTAAATTCCAAGTACATATCCTCAACACATAAGTTATTCGACTGTTTAAAAACGTCATCGAATTTTGTTACAGAAATTAATGGAGTCGCCTTAATAATAAAAATGTAGTATTTTATTTCTTAATTGTATTTCAATTATGCACATTGTCCGTTTTTCGAGATGTATGGTCCGGATTGGCGCAATAACGGCTGAACGGATTTGGATGAAAATTTACGTCAGATATACCTACTTAGTTTTAAAATAATCGGATAACCAACTTCCAATATACATAGAGGAGGAGGAGGAGGAGGCAGTTACCATGGATTCAGTACATGATTATGAATAAAAAAAAATTTCAACGCAACGCAGAGGGCGTTGAAATTTTTCGTCAGTTATTAAAAAAATATACAGGGTGAAATTGAAAACATGCGACAAATCGAAATGAGAGATTGTACTCATCATTATGAACAACTTTTACTATGGAACCAAATCTGAAATCGCGAAAAAAATCAGCTGTTACGTACATTTATGTTCGCATAACTCGTCAAAATGTAGGGAACGAAAACTACCTTTTGGAAGGGGCGACTAGAATCGATTCTATTTTTTTAATGTAAATTTTGACGTTCAAAACTGCCTTTTATGTGCCTATTTGAAATAAATGCTTTGACTTTGATTTTTTTTTATGACGGCACGGACGTAAAACAAGCGTTTAACAATTTTGTTGCAAACCAATCATCGCGAAATGAACAGCGCATGCTCAGACGTTTACGTACCAATCCCACGTTCCTCACATAACCTTTAATACATAATTAGCTTATCTTCAAGCAAGCATTTCTCTAAGCTCATTCCTAGCTAATTTTCGCATCATGTCTCCTACATCCTACGCAACGAGGTGCTATATGCAGTAAGGCCGAAGACACACTTGCAGGAGCATCGCGAGCTGAGTAGCGCAGCTAGGTGATCTGCTTAGATTTTGACTAGAGGGGCCCGTTGCTAAATAATAACAACCGCACAGGTCGATCGATCAGGTTAAGCTACGCTTGCCGCGGTTGATCTGTGGATGGGTGACCATCTTTACATACCGAGACCCTTCGTGCCACGCAAAAGAACGTTGAGCGGTCGGTCCCGGCTGTTATTTGTGGATCTTTGAAAGTCGTTACGGGTGACTACCCGTCTTCGTTCCGGTTCGGGCTTCTGACTAGAAGCCCGAAAGTCTGACAACCAGTCTTATCAAATCAAGGGGTATCGTATTACACTTGGGGAAAAAGAAATTTTGTTTCTAATGTAGAATTGTCACTAAAGTAACTAAATACTAATTAGTCAGCACTAAACGTCAGTGAGGTCATTGCAAGAGTAAAACCCAGCATTGGTTCGCCAAGGCAAGTCACCAATTAGCACGCACGCAGCGTAGCTAGCTCTAAGAACCAAACGAAGCTCCTACAAGTGTGTCGTCGGCCTAAGATCACGAGCTTAGCAATTCCACTTGGTACTCGCGTCTGCGGGTAGAAAATTACCAGCTAATGGGTTTCACAATTGTAGGTAATTCGGGAAATTAATAACGGGTAACCCATGTGGCTTGGCTGCTTTGTAGAGGATACGGTGGAGGTATGCAAGGCGGGTTTCTTAACCGCGATTACTATGCTAATAAGATTGAGTTGTAAATAAGCTTTTTCTGACAGTAATGTCAGAAAAAGCTTAGTAACAACTCATTATAGTAGACAGTACACGTTGGCACAATCGAAAAAAAAATAATTAAAAAAAAATAAAAACACGACTGCCCTGCCAAAAAACGAACTAAAAATTAAAAAACAAGTTGTATTCCCTGACTACACAGATAACAGAAACACTGCCGCCATATTGAAATTGAAAAAAAATATATATAGCCAGTGCCACTCGGGATGATGTAAGGATTCTAACGATACCCCATACATCCAAATCTGTTCAGGCATTTAAAGGTTATGGTGTAATAAAGAAACTCACATACATACAAACATACATAAACCCTGAATACATTACACTCCTTTTTGGGCAGTCGTGTAAAAAGAAACCGTCAATTTAATGTAAAAATATTTTTATCCCTAAACACGACTCCACAGTTTCTCCCTGTCGACACATGGCGGGCACATGTCTTCAAAAAGCGGGCTACGTTTCAGGAAACATGAATGAAACATTAATAGTTTCCTACTTAATACTAGCATTATAATTTTAAATCGCTTCGTGATTCATTGGATCATTCTGTGAAATTGTTCTCATAGTTTTTCCTTTTAAGAATACGATGAGAATGTGTTGCGTTTTCATTACGTTGTTTCTAACAGAAACATAATCATTCCATCGTTTGATCTTTGAATTGATAACCATTTTGGACACCATGTTGTCATGATGGGTCAGTGGAAAAGCCCTCACCTCTCATCCACGAGGTTACAAGAATAATGTAGAGACGCCAACACATCAAGCTACCCGAAACTACCCGAAATAGTGTGTTACGTAATTAGGGTGCTGGTCTGATTCCAAAAATTCTCTCTCTAATGGGAAACTATATAATATTGCCGAGTGTCGTGTGCGCGGACGAAGTCGCGGGCAAAAGCTAGTGTAAAATAAACGCATTCGAATTCCCTAAAAAGTCATCACAAAAAAAGTAACAAAAGATAGGTACTTACCATTTTTAATTAAATGAACAGTGTTTTCTTAAGAGATATCCGGCGTTATCTTTATCTTAAGATTAGACGCACTTACGCGTACACGGCGCTGGCATAACCAGTGATAAGCTGATAACATATTACTGTTATATCGAGAGGTGTAGGCAGTACACGGAATACTGATTTTGTGGAGCAATCGAAGATGTTTGAAGGTAAGATTGACCGTATATAGAGGAGCATTAAGTGGACTCATGTGCCTAACCTTTTCCCAACTATATTGGGGTCGGCTTCCAGTCTAACCGGATGCAGCTGAATATCAGTATTTTACATGGAGCGACTGCCTATCTGATCTCCACAACCCAGTTACCGGGTAATACGATACCCCTTGGTAAGACTGGTTGTCAGATTTTCGGGGTTCCGACGCCCCGTAACGACTGTCAAAGATCCACGAATGACAGCCGGGACCAACGGCATAACGTGCTTTCCGAGGCACGGAGGGGTCTTGGTATGTAAATATGTTTACCCATCCACAGACCAACCGCGGCAAGCGTAGCTTAACCTGATCGATCGAACTGTGCGGCTGTTATTATTTAGCCACGGGCGCCTCATAGGTGGACTATTTGTGCCCGGTTAATGACCATAGGCTAGCCCCCTACAGCAGAAGTCTACCTATAGAACATTCACATTCCACAAGTTATGTTTAGGTCCCATGTAGGAATGCGGGTTTACTATAGGTAGACTTCTGCCTAACCGTTCTCGGGTAACAGGAGTGATGTTATAGATAGTTCGTCTGCGTGAAATTTCTTATTAATATTCTCCCGCATCGCCTGCCCGCGCCGCAATCACTTCGTTTTCGCTAAGCGTTGCTCGGGTAAGCCGTACGGTTCCTAAGAGCACTAGCGTGATGTCAAATAGCCTATAGCCTTCATCGAGAATTGGGCTACCAAATGCAAAAAGAATTTTTCAAATCCGACTGGTAGTCCCAAAGATTAACGCGTTCAACTTCAAACAAACAAACCGTTCGGTTTTATTATTTTTATAGATATAAATTTTATATAGGGTGACACAATAGACTGATATCTCTGTGTTTTGATGATTAGAGTTATACTTATCCGAAATAAATAAGCAATTATAGAACATTGACAAAAAAATTATATAAATTGTTCCAAAATTTCACTAAAAAAAAAACTGGCACTCCGGGAGTGCCGACAGAAGTAAAAACAAAACACAAACAGAATACTTTGCCATCACTCCCTGACATATCGGATATACATTAAAACCGAGTACATCCCGAGGACAGCCGAACACATCCGAAGCGGTGTCGTCACAGTAACAGTGGCGAGAATTCAATGGTTTTTCCGATCTCAAAAAATGCCCGACGCGCCTAAAGAAGTTTTCACTTCAAAAAAAAAAACTTACAGTCGTTTTCGATCTTAATCGGAACTAAATTCATTAATAAAGAATTGACGAAAACTTACGAAATGTCACTTTAATGCCTGGCAACACTGCCCTCTATAATTTATGGGAGCTGTCATAATTAATCTGCGGTTGCGTCACGCGACATTTTAATAATTTTCACTTTGTGACCTATACAGAAAGAGCATTTAATTTTCGATACCTGTGGATTTTAGTCTTTAAATAATGCCTATATTATTTATTACTGCTTAATGAATCATGAGGTAGAAACTCGGATATTTATAAAGATGGCATTTATTGTATGTGATGTGTACAGACGCCAGCACATCAAGCTACCCAAAACTGTCAAATTTTCCCAATCAACCTTAAAGCTTATGCTGTAGCGATAAAGTTTAAAATCTATTGAAGAAACTTGACAGATTGTAGTAGCTTGATGTGCTAAAAGGTTTCCAGTTTTAGCTGACCTCGCATTTTATAGGATTTTCGTACAATAAGAAGTCAGCTTTTACAGGAAATTATGTTTACAGTTTTCAGGATGCGTGGGCATAGCACACAAACTAGATTGGTTAAAGACTTTAAATCATTCCTTAGAAGACCTGTACCCTAATTTCGTTGCACGCTTCCAATCACAATGTGAATAATTTTGAAGGATATTGCTAATCCATTGCTTCATATGTTCGTAAAATTTGTCTGCTCAAAAACGTAAACAACGCAACGAATGTTGTTGAACTGTCAAATTGAAAGCCACTTCTACTGTTAGTGCGTTACGCAATTACCCTGCTGGATGTGATTGGCGTAGATGGATAGAACATCGCAACAGGAGTTGGCATTAACTGGGTTATTTTCAGAGAGTCAAGGAAAAAATACTGCTAGGTAAGCTAAGATATGGCAACCAACTAAATATGCAGATATTATGGTAAGTAAGAAATGTTCTGGGGCCCAGTCAAAAACTTTTAAGATCCAGAGTTCGAACATAAACCCTAATGACAAAAGCCAAGTCACTTAAGGTGAATGCGCAGTGGTAGCCCGCGAAATTCAAATTTTCTTACGTTTTTTGCAATTTTTAGGTCAGTGTCAGGTTTTATCTTGATCAAAATTTGATTCGCGACTATAACAGGTACGTATTTACAAAATTATAATCATCAGAATCATTAATACATCTTTTTGAGTTAGATTTCTACCGTTAAGAACAAATCTCGTATGGAAAAGTGTTTATGGTAGAAATCTAACTTAAAGAGATATATTAATGATTCTAATGACTATAATTCTGTAAATACATGTCTATTATAGTCGCGAATCAAATTTTTATCAAGATACAACCTGACACTGACCTGCAAATTGCAAAAAAAGTAAGAAAACTTGAATTTCGCGGGCTACCACTACGCATTCACCTTAACCTAAAACATTTTGAAAAATTAACTTCCCGAACCGATAATCAGTCATCGTTTCGCGCCGTCACGTCCTATCCACCGCTAATTCGCGCCAAACCTTCCCGTCATTTATTGACGTCAAAACAAATGCCCGTCGTTCGAGGAAATAAAAATTAAAAGTCCCCACAGCTAAGAATGTCTCCACCAATGAGCGCGGCATAAATAATCAGCGAGAGTACGTCTCGGCAAATTACCCAGAACGGGCGGGTTGGAAATTGATGGCAACACTGAAATAAGTGCGCCATGTCAACTATGTTGGCTGTCGGCGCGCTTGCCTTTGCCTTATTTTTTTTTCGTCTGTAATGATTCGAGTGGCGCGTTCTAAATTGGTTCTATTGTAATTATGGCGGGCATTTTATTTATGGTCGCTTCTTTGTCCTTTTTTGAGGTTATGTCTCGGCTCGCGTTGGCTGGACTAGGGATTGGAGAAGTTGTGTATTACTGAGAGTGAGAGCAGTGCTCGATGAAGAACATAATTTTAGTGTTTTTCTTGCTCTAGATTCAAGATGACAAAGGATCTTTCGGATGTCGGTATTTACTTAACCCATTATTATTGTTTGGGTCTCAATTATTGAGTGGGGCTTGTGGGTAAGTAATAACAGCCGCATAGGTCGATAGATCAGGTTAAGCAACGCTTGCCGCGGTTCGTCCGTGGATAGATGACCATCTTTACATACCAAGACCCCTCCGTGCCTCGGAAGGCGCTTTAATAAGTTGGTCCCGGTTGTCATTCCAGGATCTTTGACAGTCGTTACGGGTCGTCAGAACCCCGAGTCTGTCAACCAGTCTTATCAAGGGGTATCGTATTACCCAGTAACTGGGTAGTGGAGGTCGGATAGGCAGTCGCTTCATATTAAATACTGGTATCTAGCTGCTTCTGGTTATACTGGAAGCCGACCTTAACATAGTTGGGAAAAAGGCTAGGTAGATTCATTGGGTCTCAATGATTCGCCAAATGGCCACGATAAGGAAATTTTGCTACTAGAACGTCCTTATAAGACGAACGGTCATTCCTATTCAAATCCAACCGACGATATACACACGATATACAAAAAAATCCATTTGCTTCCTAAGATTAATTCACACGTCACTGGATATTTCCACTCTGCAGACTTTTCTGTTTGACTTTTTTTGTCTGATTGGACGGATTCATTATATTATTTAAATAGCTGTGTTCATTACACTGGAAAATGGTATTCTGGGTATGAAAGTGTCTAAGATGGGTAGTGGGTCACACAGAGAAGGCACGACGAGCTATGATCACTGCGTCGTTTCAGAACATTAGTAGCATATTATATATAGGGTGTTACGGAAAGGGTATATCAATACAAACGGGTTGAAGAGTGTATCTGGTCTAGAATCTCTGTACAAAATTTCAGCTCAAAAGCAGTAATTTTGAAAATGCTTAATATTTTTTTATTTCGATTAGTTTATTAAATTGAAATCATAACAAACGTGTCACCGCACTACGAGGGTCATTATCCATTATCTGTAGTGTGTCTGTGCGCCTAGTACACGGTACACGCACATCACGCCGCCGCGCGCCAGTGCAGCGCCGTGATGTCGAATTAAAAAAATATTAAGCACTAGCTGCGCCCCGCGGTTTCACCCGCGTAAATGTCGATCCCGTGGGAATATCGGGATAAAAACTATCCTATGTCCTTTCCCGGGACTCAAACTATCTCTATACCAAATTTCATCGAAATCGGTCCAGCCGTTTTCATGTTATGTCGTGACAACGGAAAACGGGTTTCATTTTTATATATATAGATTTTCAAAGTTAATGCTTTTGAGCTGAAATTTTGTATGAGATTCTAGACCAGATACACTCTTCAACCCGTTTGTATTGATATACCCTTTCCGTAACAGCCTGTATAATATAATATAGCATAATGTTCCCAGTGCTGGGACACAGGCATCCTCTCTTCGAGAGGGAGTGGGCTATAATCTACCACGCGGGTCCAGTGCGGGTTGGTGTTGTTCTCTAAACATCACTTCGAAATTCGAACGGTGTCTCGTTGTGAATCCGCGATGATTTACTTTAAAAACAAATGAGTTCGCTTTCGAATTGTGTGCGCTCACTTGAGTGAGGTGAAGAACTGGTGAACTGGTGGTGGTACTGGTGGGAACTTTATAGAATAGCTGAAGTAGATTCCACACGATTATTTCCTTCACTTTAAGCTAGTGTATAGCAGTGGCGTTTATTGGTTTTCAGAATAGGTAGGCACTAGACCGGGTCTAGTCTAGGCAAACGCAGTCACTAATCAGAAAAAAAGTGAGGTCAAAAGTGTGGTTATTTGAGTAGGCATGCCTACTTAAGGGTGATAAATTGCGAAGGTCGAACGTCATGGTATTACGCGTGAGACGTACGTATTTTTAATTTTGTCGTATTAAATCGAAAAGACCAATGACAATGTGCGAATAGTACGGGAGCCGAGTAGGCCGCCCGGCGACTGCCTACTGCCGTGCGTGTTTGTATGAAGATTTTGTTTTTTGTTAGGTATGATAATTTAGTGAGTTTCTTAATTGTGGGGCACACACACTAAAATGCAATTGACAGGCTTATGTTGATATATCGAGGTAGGTACTGCTTATATGCCTATATGCAATGCACGCCACTGTGTATAGCAGACTAACTTAGATTGATTGATTGAGCAATAGCTACATTGTATTCTTCGTAAATAAAATATGTTCTTCGAGTAAAAGCTGAAGCTCAATAACCCCTTAGGAATAAATATCAACTCACAAATTAATCTCGTGCTATGTTTTACAAATTAGATAAAACCCATTTTAGGCAACGCCCCTGGGGTGTAGTGTCTGAAAATTTCAGTTCTAGACAAACGGGTGAAAAAAAAAAAAAACTGACAAGACCTCAAGATCTATCACGTCCCTAAAGGCTGAATGGATCTTTAGAATTAATAAAATACTATTTTTGGCTTACATGTATCAAATCGCAAAATGTTTTTTTTTTTTTTTGTTACGAAAGCGGACGTTACTTCACTTGTAATATTTATTTATTTCTTTGAAAATAATTTTAAATATGGCAACAGTGCTGCTTAGAGTCACAGCGTGCTTTTTGATCTATATCACACTAATATTATAAAGGCGAAAGTTTGTGAGTGTGTGTGTGTGTTTATATGTTTGTTACCTCTTCACGCCTAAACCACTGGACCGATTTAGATGAAATTTGGTATAGAGATAGTTTAAGTCCCGGAAAAGGACATAGGATAGTTTTTATCCCGATATTCCCACGGGATCGAAACTTATGCGGGTGAAACCGCGGGGCGCAGCTAGTTAATAATAAAACTAAAGAGAACTTCAAACAAACAAGTATTTACAGTTTGTTTGAAGTTGAACGCGCCAACAAAATATCTGGACAACATTTTAAAATGTCGGGATTTTGGAACTACTAGTCGGGTTTGCTTTTTTTTGCACTTCTTGAGGTAGGCTATATGCTGTTTAACATCACGCTAGGACCATGCAAAAAAAGGCAGAAAGAACACTAAACGAAAACGATGTAATAGCGCGGGCAAGTGATGCGATGCGACGGGGTGGCTCGGGGGCACAAAAATTTTCACGCAGACGAAAACGCGGGCTAGTAAAATATAAATACCTCTATGGATGAGTAAAACGATAAAACACGTACAAAAACGTCTCTCCTCCGCGCTCCGTAATGCGGAAACCCCATAACTCTAAAACTGCAAACCGAAACACAAAGTAAACCATACTTCACTTACTAATTACAGACGACTTACAAACTTCTAATTTAAGAACCTCTTAAAAGCCAAACAGAACCATTCATAAATTCAAATTCACACTGACATCCCTAAACCGGATAGATCCAGTTTGCACCGGAAAAAACCGCCCCTCGCCAGTTTTGACATAAATAAGGGCATGTAAGCCGGTTATTAAGTTAAAGTAAATAACTTGAACTGTCCCTAGGAAGTCTTAAGGCGAAGATGATAATAAATTCTGGTCCCAGCAGTGGTAATGAATCAATTGGACAAAGGAGGTGGAGTGGCTTTAGTAGTAGTAAAATTTGTAATAGGCAATTTGTGATAGAGATGTTACAGAAAAGGGTTCGGTTAGTTATTTATTGTGTTGGGCTTCGAGAAAGGGTTTTTTCAGGAAGAACTAGCTGGAAATATTTATTAGCTGTGTAGGTATAGACCTGGGCATGTAGTATAAGAAGTAAGGAGAACTGACTCTGTTGTGAAATAGTGTCCGTCCGTCAAACTGCGTTAAATTAGGGTGGCGCCACTGTAGCAACTGGGTAAATTTCTCACAACAGTTAATAATCCTAATTTTGGATTATTCCACTTTGCCCCACCAACAACAACAACGACTATTAATGAAAAAAGAAAAACAATGGGACACAGTATATGTCCTTCTTATTCATTTTATGAAATATCCTTTAAATTGTTCCAATATTGGAGGAGGAAATAGGCGAGAGCCAAACCTCGAATTATGACTTTTTATTTAGGCTTTTTCAAAAGTATCTCCGACCGCATTTCCTCTTAAATTCAAAAGTAAGTATTATTTTATAAATCCTTACAAAACAAACCTATCGTCGCATTCTCCGACAGTTGAACCGAAACGAAACTACAATCGCATATTTCCCCCAAACTGATTGATTATTTCCCAAGTTTAAGTGAAACAAACAAAAAAAAACATCCAGCTTTCCACTCCATTCGTTTCTGTCCTTTTAAACTGCATTTTAAACTCTACGGATTTATTTTAAAGTTATTTCCATAAACGCTCCACTCGACAACCCTATTTAGCCCCAAATACCTTCAATTTTGTACCTTAATCCCTTGTTATAAGGACCAAAAATAATATTTTCGTGACATCCAATAAGTTTGTGTAAATTCACGAAGTACGTAAACTATATTTTCATGTGTCATTAATATTAAAAGTTCCTGTGTACGTGTGTATTTCATTTTTAAGTTGGCAACACCGCGTGTTAACGGAGAGGTTTGGGTCATTAGGTTCTATTACACTTAGCTTACAAAATTAATTTTATTCTCACTTGGGATATTTTTGCCCAGCAGTGGGGCCGTAACAGGTTAGTATTATTCATTTTCTTGTGAAGTTTTTAATTTAAACATTTTATTTGACTTATCTCGTTGGCATCTTTTTGAAGCGAACTGTTTCGTATGTATTTAATTTGTAATTAAAAGCAAATACATGTTACTCTTTTTATATATTATAAATTACAGTCCATCTCATAAACAAAAAATGGCGTGAGTCAAGTTTAAAAAAAATATAATTGCCTACCTAAGGTCCGGCCGCGCTAAATTTGCCAAAGATGTAAACAAAAATGGCCGCTCGAAATTGAATAAAATCGATATGCAAGAACATTTATTTTAAATAAAGGTTGTTTTCGTCATAATCTCCGAGCTAACTAGACGAAAACAAATATTACTTAAAATAAATGTTCTTGTATATCGATTTTATTCAATTTCAAGTGGCCATTGTTGTTTACATCTTTGGCAAATTTAGCGCGGCCGGACCTTACATGTTTCAGTTTTAATCAGTCAAATGACTGGGCGGTTTACAAGCAACTCTTAACTGGAAGGTGAATCATATTCTAACTAAACCGATAGTCACGAGTATTTGTTAGTTTATTTCCTAGAATTAGACCTGAAGCTAGAAATCTATCTTATTTAACAAGAGCGAGAACTTTACAGTCTCTGCGAATTAAATGTATAAAGGCTCCCACAGACTGGCGCGAACTTTATAGAAATTGTTCTACAGTCGCGTAGCGCTGCCGCGTCGCGCCTGTCTGTGGGGAGCCTTTATGCTATAGGGTGTTTTTTTTAGATGGGATTTTTTGACGAAATCGTAATCAACAGCAGTGCAGCGTGATCAATATAATAAATATGAAGATCAATTTTTCAGAGAATTAAAAACATTTTAAGTTCTCTGCAATATTTATCTCTCTAGTTTAGCTTGGAGCCTTGGAACCGAATCCGATTATTCTTATTTTTCTTGTGAAAAAGTAGGTAGCTATGGTCCATACAATAACAAAAAAATAGACATATTTTTTGACATTATTATGAGAGAAATTCTTCGAATTTATACAAAAAGAGTTTCCTCATTTCTAATAATAGTAAGTATCGTTTTCAGGCACGTGTGAGTTTTCTGTTCAATGTGTGATACCTGGCAACATTGACTTTCGAAGAAATATGGTATTAAGTATGTCGTTAAGGGGCTCTAGGTATAATTCTATTGATTGATATTTCATTCATGAAATAGTCATTCAATAGACAAACTGTGGGCCCAAATAGCGCAGAATTGGTGCCCTGAGACAGTGAGGCGGGGTCGCGGCAGACCACGTAGGAGATGGCGGGACGACTTGAATAGGTTCCGTCAAAACTGGAGGGAGGCGCGCGGGCTCGCGAAAAATGGAAGGAGTGGACGGAGGCCTTTGCCCAGGAGTGGGACAGCGAGGACGAGTTAAAAAAAAAAGAGGGTTGTACTGATGATTTTAATCTGTCAAGCCGCTAATGAGACACAATATTGATTTTCTATTGTTTCGTCGCCGATCGGCGAACCGCGACGCTTGACCGGTTAACCGGTTAATTGTGTCTCATTAGCGGCGCTTGACAGATTAATGACCATAATTGTGCAGTCATATTTGTGACGCTCGCCAATCATATTTTAACCAACATTTAACACGATACGGATCCGTAAATTGCAAAAAACGTAAGAAAGGGCGTTGAGGGTCCGTGGCATAACTACCTGTCCGCCATTTTGTGTTTTTTTTTTCTCAAAATGGCGGCCAAGCGTGAAACTTACCTATATAAATCGATTTATTACCGTTGGATTCCGTTTTTGAATCCCATTTTAATATTTTTGGCGTTGGATCCCGCAAAACATTATTATGTATTTCCGTTGGATCCCGAATTTAAAAAATGCAAGATAATTACGTTTTATTGTCGTTGAATCCCGAAAAGTATTTCCGTTGGATCCCGAATGCTTAAAAAAATATGAATGCGGGTACTTTCAACAACAAAATTGTTTATAATAAAATGAGGGGTTCACTAATGTTTCACCAAAACTCCATTGACAAATTTTTAGTTTACAACCAACGTTTCGTATACTATTTATTTCACAAACAACTCATTTTCTATATAATCTAGTCGTTTCTGGCACTCGCCGGCCGCTGCCGCGGCACCGCTCGCTTCGCTCGCTCGGCTCGTGCGTAGGGGTCACGGTTTTAACCTAACCTAACCTAGCATTGTTTTTTTTTTTAATAATTAACCTAATCTAACTAGTTCGGTTCCGGGTAACCCACTAAAAATAATCTCTTTTTAGTGTTTGATAAAGGTAAATCACTTTTCTTCTGAAATGTACACATGTTGTTATAATATGGGATTCAACGGAAATAGCAAACGGGATCCATCGGTAATACCTAAAAAACGGGATCAAAAAATGGGATCCAACGGTAATAAACGTATAAATCGATAGCTGACTTAAGCTGACATTAATGCAAACAGAAAACATAACAAGACTGTTGGGAATCGCACCCAACAGACACGCAGACGGCATGCGCAGGCGACAGGCGAGCGAGTGAAGGTGCAGCGCGGGGAGCCTGCCCGGCCAGCGGCACTCGCTTCCTCGGAGCCCACCGCGACGGACGACACTCAGAACGATTAATATCATATAGTATGTTTGTCCGGGCAGTTACTTTGTAGATATAATCGGCAATATACCGAGCCTTATACAGTCCACTATTAAGTATTTTATTTACCCCACAACGAGCAAGTCGAACAAAGACCAAACCCCGAAAAGCGTCACGTTTCCGAGATCAATCAACTCAGCCTATCCCAGTCCACTGCTGGACATAGGCCTCTCCCAGACTGCGCCACAGCACCCTGTCCTCCGCCTTCCGCATCCAGTCTATCCCAGCCACCTTCTTTAGGTCGTCCATCCATCTATCTGGGGGGCGTCCCACACTACGCTTGCCGGTACGCGGTCTCCACTCCAGGACTCGTCTGCTCCACCGGCCATCAGTCCTCCGACAGACATGGCCAGCCCACTGCCACTTCAGTTTGCTTACTCTGCAAGCTATGTCGGTAACTCCGGTTCTTTTCCGGATAATTTCCGAGATATTAACGTTCAAAGTTGATTACGTGACATCCATTTTTTTTTGAACTTACGTACGTCTTGTTGCTTAGATGTTTAAAATAATCACTCTGAGAGTTTAATGTAATCAAACATCTATGCTTACCCTGGCCCCTGGCGCTTCCCCCTCAAGTCCTTGTCACTGTAGGAAATTTTCATGAACTGAAAAATTATAAGCTCCCGATTTTTGGGGAAGCCTGTGATCTATCCATAAGCTGTTTGGTGATTGGTTTAGGAAAATAACAGCAACCAATCAGATTCTAAATTGAAAAAGATTAGACCCGATTAAATCTATGATTGAGAGCAGTGGTGGCCCAGTGATAACGACTGCGACTTACGAGTTGTAGGTCGTAGGTTCGAACCCAGACAGGCGCTTTACTTTGTGTAAATTATTTCATCACCACTGCTCTCAAAACGGTGAAGGAAAACATCGTGAGGAAACTGGCATGTCCTAGAACCAAAAATTCGAAGACATGTGACATCTACCAATCCGCACTGGGCCCGCGTGGTAGATTACGGCCCATTCCCTCTTACCGAGAGGAGGCCTGCGTCCCAGCAGTGGGAACATTATAGGCTGATTGTGATTATGTGTTATGTGAAATCTGTGATAGATTTAATAGGTTAAACTAGTTTTCAGAAACTGGTAGGTAATCCGTGGAAATAACCAAGCAGCAATCATGCATAGAATATTTACAGGGTGGCATAGCAACCCCATCGACGCGCAACTACGCGTTGCCATGGATTCAGTAGTTACATGATTCTGAACCCCTCTGCGGTGAAATTTTTAATCGATTATTTAAAAAGAAATATAGCTGTTCCATACATTTTGACCGCGTAGGTATGCACCACCGCATTTTTGTATGTAACAGTATTTTTTTTATAACCGATGAAAACGTTTATCGCAGGGGTCCAGAATCATGTACCTACTAAATCCAACTATGCATGGTAACAGGACTAACAACTTGCGCTTCTGTCACCCTGTATAGCGAAAACATAGCAAAGTATCCAATTTTCATTCATTACTTAGCCATGTTCTTTCTAATATTAATATCATTAAAATTCAATACCACCGACAAAAAAAAAGTTGAAATCTCATTCAAATCTTCCATTCGGATGAGCGTTCTATTTTTAAATCGTTTAACTGTCAACTGTCAAACTTGATGACAGATGGCGCTAGGCACGAGTGGAGTAAGGGGGTGTTCACACCGACGCATAACTGGCATTACTGATGGTAATTTATGTTTGGAAAGGACTTAGTTCAATTGAGAAACACCTTAACTCCTGTTTGTATGTCCTGATTGTGGTTTCTTTACACTGAAAACGGTATTTATAAAACATTAATGCAGTGCAACGGTTGTATGCAGATGTGAAGCTAGTAAACCCACATTTCGTCAATTATATAAGTCTCATGTCATCTGCGATGAGCATACTACTAGTAAAAAGGCACAATTCTAGACTTCAAGCTGCAACTAAGAATTTTCTAATACAAAAAATGTTGCAGAGCATTACATTTCACAGACGCGTCGCAAAATAACGCAGAAAGACACTTGCCGTGTCGCGCCGTCACCAACTCGTGACCCTGAGCAAGCCAGTTTTCTGTAAGTACATATCTAAGTCTAGGGATTTGCGGCCGCCATGCCGCCCGAACATATCCGAGATTAACCGAACAGGCACGTTTTGCCTATTACGAACGGTAACCGTTTTAAAGATGGCGGCGGCTGTTTGACGTTTCATGTTTTTTTTTATACGCAATGGGGTTTCGTTTTGCTGTAGATAGTTTTTATTTTTAGCTAAAGGTTAATGGGAATTTATTATGACATGTCGAAGCCGTAGATGGAATTATAATTTTAGCTTAGTTTACCTATGCGTTTATGAAACTTGCTATACTGGCTTAACGTCCGATCAGACCAGCGGGTTAACTGCGTAACACATTAACAGAAGCAAGGCTCTTATTTTGACAGTTCAACACTTGTACTATTTAATCTGTGGTTCAACAATGTTCATTGCGTTATTTACGTTGTTTTCGGAAAAAAAAAAACAGACGATCACTTTTAAAGTCCTTATTTTAGATGCCTCAAAGAGCTGATACACAGGCATCAGTGACCATGACATTTCCCAACACAATCATCCCAAATATTTAAATTCTTTAAAATGGTTCCTTAATTAACGTTCCAAGACAATAGGCCGCAGATTAGTATCGAATGTAAATGATATCTTCATTCTAATTAATGGTAGGGTCGCGGACGTCATGTGTCATCACTGTCGACAGATATACGGACATTTTGTAATGGAACGGGTTGTGAGTAGGGTGGCCACGCGTTGGGGGACGCACGAGACCGTTTGACAAAAAAAAAGATGGCTACAGGAAAATACTCTTTACTGTATACCAAAACAAAAGGGTACTTACTTTATAAGACCTGAAGCCGTATTACGAAGTATAATGCCATCATACATCTCTCTCTTAAACTGGAATCATGATGAAAAACCGCCATAATACGGCAGCAGTATGCTTAAATGATTCGCGTCAAAGACTGAATGTAAGTTACAATGTGCATTGATAAATACTCCTTGTTTTTAAAGACGACTGCACTAATTATCTAGCGAAAATTAAAAACCGCAGTGATTGTTAACCAATTGATTAAAACAACACGCAACAACAACATAGTTACAAATTAGTTCTTGTTAATTTTCGACGCAATAGTACTTGGATACAACTAGCACGGGGCAGCATATAAAAAAGAGGTTTATCTACACCCATGCTATAAATCCTCTATAAAAGTTTCTGAAACAGTTAGCTTATTGCCAACATTAAAACAACCAGTGTCTTAGTAACCATAATATCATCCAAACGAGTGTTATTATGTTGTACAAAATTTCATTATGCAACTCGTTTTCAAAAAAGAACATTGTCATCCACGCGCGCTTCACTACCACAGCGCCGTAGTTTCAAAAAAGAACTTATGGGTTATTCGAATTCACGTCGTATCCCGCCGGCCGCCATTTTTGTTCGATATTAGTATTGAGAACCTTTTTTTAGAGGATTCATATCATGGGTGTAGATAAAGTCTTGTATGCAACTGTACATAATTAGGTATTAAAACACTCATAAACTCACATTCGTGTTTTAATACCATATATAACTATAAATAACTATTATGTCTATATGCAACGAGAAAATGGAAGCTACAATGGCCTCCAAAAGTTAGATGACATTTTTTCATTTCAGCAGTGACATACCACATAATGATTTAAAATTCTAGTTCCAAATGTTTGAACTGAACACTATAACGTTTTCATTGACTAATTCAGCTACTTATGACTTATCATAAAAAATAATCCGGTAATCCCTGAGGATTACTTACCTGCTAATATATTTTTATTTTAAATCATAATATGACATCACAGCTGAAGTGGAAGAGTTTCAACTAACTTCTAGAGGCCATGGTATACCTAGCAAGTAGATTCAACATCACCGTTGATATGCTGAACACACCTCCAGTATTCGCCGAAGTGGTAGGCACATTTGGCCAGTTACTTTAGAAGTGCATCATAAGCGGACACAAATCCAGAGGGGCAATTCTCGTAATTTTAAGAACGTTCACAGCCTGCGTGGCAATTGCGTTACACATTATCAATCGGAATCGGTTTCATTTTGACAGTTCAAAAACGTTCATTGCGTTATTTACGTGTTGAGCAGAGATTTTTCGAACTTATGAAGCAATGAATTAGCAATTTGCTTCAAAATTATTCCGATTCCGATTGATAATGTGTTAGTTTACGCAATTAGGGTGCTGATCTCAGTCTCAATCAGTCAAAAATTTCAACACATTGACTGTCGCTGAGATGAAATTGCGACTAGATTTTGAACGTTTTTAACTATGGGAATTGGCCTTCAGACTTCAAGCTAGTGGCAAGGGGATTCTATCCTACTAAAATTTCCTTCCAAATCCACCACCATATGGTCACCCTACCCCTGACGTAGACACGAACCCGCTAAACGTTTGAGGACTTAATTTATTGACTGCCGCCCGTCACAGCACGGATTTATATTTAAAACTCCAAATACGAAGTCGTGACGACTTCACTGTTGTATTTTTAAGTTTATGGGGTGAGCAGAACTGTCTGTACGTACGATGCTATCCTTTCGAGTACCTATTTAAAACAGTGGTCAGAATCAGAATTTGGAGTGGGTTCTGTTCTCCGGCGGGGTAATAGCGTAACACGCTAACAAAGCTAACAATAGTAGGAATAGCTTTAATTTTCACAGTTCAACAACATTCATTGCGCTATTTACGTTGTTGAGCAGACAAATTTTTGGAACATATGAAGCAATGGATTAGCAATATCCTTAAAAATGGTAGAGTGTTACGCAATTAGAGTGCCTTTTTTATGGATGGGAAATCATCAAATGACCCCTCCCGCTCTGGGTGGAGCGGAAGGGAGTGTAAGACTCCTACTGACTAAACCCATCCGTGTTCCTTCCTTAGCCCTTTATGTTCCGGGGTAGCGGTAACCCTTTCGGACAATCCCGCACTCCCGGAAGGCTTCGGCCCTGGCAGGCCCCTTCCTTTTTGCTGACATCTCTTTGAGGCGCGCGTGGGACACGTACGCGCCGTCCGGCACGGACCTGGTCCTGATCGGACGGTGAACTACCCATTACCTACTCTCCGTCCGCAGGCCTGCGCCTACGGTGACCGGGAGTCGTCATGCGGCTCCCGACGCCCGGAGCGTCTCCCGCGGCGGCTGGGACGTGAGGCTCTCTCCCTCAGCCATCCCGCCAAATTAGAGTGCCTATATCGTATAGTAGCTTTTTGTTGATTATGTGTATTATCGTTTAGAATTCCTTCTGGCAACGTTTTTTATCGTTTTGTATGTGCCGTTACGACTATAGTGACATATATTTCGCCATGCCGGTTAGTTGATGGCTCAAAAGGTAGTAGAGTTGAATAATTAAGTTGTTTACTTTACAAGCAGCTTCAAAAACCTTATTAACTCACACAGATGGGAGTCTTAATTTCACCCAAAAACGGTCCGCAAACTATAGGAATCGGCCATTAATCTGAAATATAAGACCACCGCTAAAATGTATAACTTCAAAGCCCCCATCATAAACTGATCCTCTAGGGCCTTACTAAACCACATTTCAAAAGATTCAGCCATCACAACTATCCTAAATCTGCGCATTTAACCTTAATCACTGACGTCCCCAAACGAAACGCCTCGGGGGGGTTAACTTTGAAGTTTGAGCATCTCTGACAACGTATTTCGTTTCTTATAAATATGTTGGAGTCTAAACACAGAGGATCGAGTGAACTAATGGAATGTAAAGGGCCAACTGTGCGCAAGTCTTTTAAATAAACAGTCGCCAAATCTGACATACCAATAACAAATAGTTGAATAATGTAGCGAAGTAATTAGTAAAGTAATAAAGGTAATTATTTCTAAACTAGCAGCGCCTCGCGGTTTCACCCGCATAAGTTTCGATCCCGTGGGAGTATCGGGATAAAAACTATCCTATGTCCTTTCCCGGGATTCAAACTATCTCTACACCACATCTAAATCGGTTCAACGGTTTAAGCGTGAAGAGGTAACAGACAGACACACTTTCGCATTTATAATATTAGTATGGATAAAAAAAAGGATAAGGAAAAAACTTTTTTACAACAAAAACAACCGACTTCAAAAAAAACACTACAAAATGAAAAATAAATTTAATTTCTGAAGTCGGTTTCGTTGGTTCTGCATTTTCGTTTTTTGACACCGACTTCGGAAATTAAAGTTATTTTTCATTTTGTAGTGTTTTTTTTGAAGTCGGTTGTTTTTTTTTTGTAAAAACGTTTTTATTTTTCACTTTTTAGTTGTACCTACCCCACACAAATTCAATTAACACTAGTGGATTGAAGAATTGAAGACACGACTCGAAGAATCATCAAAATTCACATAGAAATGCCGGAGATGCAGTACATTTATGCATATAACTTCGTACATAAAATAATTACCTAATGTATTATATACTAAAACCTTCCTGAAAATATGTAGATCACACTAATGAAAGAATTATCAAAATCGGTTCAGGAGTTTTTGAGATAATCGCGGACATACAAATATACATACATACGGGTCGAATACAGAACCTCCTTTTTAAAGTCGGTTAAAAAGAGAGAAGAGGCGGAGATGAAGGGGAAGGATAAGTAAGAATGTTCTATGCCTTAGGCTTCTACTCCGTTAACTTTTTATACCCTGTTTTTATCCAGACGGTTAAAAACGTCAGCCGGTACACGAAGAAAGCAGTAAGCGTCTACGACTACGAGTATTCTCTTTAGTAATTACTTAGTAGATCTAAGGGCCTTATTACACAAGCGGTTTGCGAGCGGCTGCGGTGCGGGGCGGGCGCGCAGCGAATGCTTCGCGAACACGCCGCGGCTGCACAGCGAAGACGTCGCGGACGCGTGGCAAATTCGCAACGTTTTCGTCGCGTGTTTGTAGCAAGTTAACGACGTACAATACACTCAGTAACAATTTCGTCCACACACGCACACACACGCACAGTAACATTCGCGACGATCTCGTTGCGCGTCCGCAACGTATTCGCTGCGCATGCGACGCGTGTTCGTTGCGCGCTCGCTCCGCTTTGAGGACGCTCGCAATCCGCCAGTATAAGGCCCTAAACATCCCTTGACGTTCGACGGTAGAATTCAGCTGCGCGCGGGTTAATTATCTAGATAATTGTGGTAGCTTAGGGGTTAAGGCAGTATATTCTAATTATAGTCAGCGTTCGCTCCATTACGCATTCTTGCTGCTTGTATTAGTGCGTTTAGGAGTGTTTGCGGTTGGAGCCGATTTTGCGGGTAGTAGGTATGTACTAATGGTAACACTGCAGTTAAATGTTATTAGGTTACTTTCCTACGGGCCCCGATTTACAAGTTTTAGGTCGTGGGTTCGGGTGCCTTAATATGTGTGAATAATTTCATCACCACTGCTCTTAAAACGGTGAAGGAAAACATCGTGAGGAAACCGGCATGTCCTAGAACCAAGAATCCGAAGACATGTGACATCTACCAACCCGCAATGTGCCCGCGTGGTAGATTATAGCCCAATCACTGTCGAAGAGAGGCCTGAGTTCCAGCAGTGGGAACATTATAGGCTGATTACGTATCATGGGTACACGAATTAGATATGAGAATGACACTGAAGGTAGAACAAGGACACCTACATAAGATAACAAAAAATTAATAACCATCTGAGTTCTAAAGAAAAATGGCAGTTCTGGTGTCACTTAATGTCAGAAGCGTTCATGAATGAAAAATACTTGACCGTCTAATCTGCATTCACGATTTACTTGCCAAAAATGTAAACAAATAAGAGTTTATGGAAAAATAACTTTAAATCCTACGCAATAAAGTCCAGTTTACGCTACAAACATTTTTATAAATTTTTCAATAGTGCTAGTCACTCTGAAATCAATTTAATTACCATTAACTTAAAGTTGATATTTGTTTAACTTGAAATAATATTAGTTTGAAAAAGAAGTTGAACATTTTTTTGTTCTATCATCAATATTTTCCGCAGCGCATGCGATGAAAGACATTTTATGGCTATTTTTTTTACACCTGGGGTTGGTTTTAGTAGGAATGTTTTGTTACGAAGTTTCTGGAACCACCGAATAGGTTGGATAAGAGTGACACTGGCTAGTGACAGTCAATCTAGCAGAGTTTCACATCAATGATTGCGTGGCGGCTGTCTTCTGGTGACTGAGACGATGTCACCGAGCTATTGTACCACGTACCCACGTCCACGAGGAACTGCTACCGGATGCACATTCCTGATGATATCGAAGCTGCTGAACCACTAATACGATGCAGTGGCGTGCATTGCATATAGGCATATAAGCAGTGCCTACATCAATATATCAACATAAGCCTGTCAATTACATTTTAGTGTGTGTGCCCCACAATTAAGAAACTAACTAAATTATCATACCTAACAAAAAACAAAATCTTCATACAAACACGCGCGGCAGTAGGCAGTCGCCGGACGGCCTACTCGGCTCCCGTAGTATTCGCACATTGTCATTGGTCTTTACTCGTTCAAGTTAATACGACAAAATTAAAAATACGTACGTCTCACGCGTAATACCAAGACGTTCGACCTTCGCAATTTATCACCCTTAAGTAGGCATGCCTACTCAAATAACCACACTTTTGACCTCACTTTTTTTCTGATTAGTGACCGCGTTTGCCTAAACTAGACCCTGCCTAGCGCCTACCTGTTCTGAAAACCAATGCACGGCACTGATACGATGACTACTTCTGCTAAAGGCTATCCTGCGCCGTTATACTTTTTACGTAGTGCAACATAATTCAGGTTTATACACTTAAATTACCATACCAGTCTGTAATCGGGTCAATGCAGTTAACTGGGTAACTACTTTTATTTCTTGGACCACTTTTAACCCCATATTACTAGGGTGGGCTTGAAATTCACAATCATACAATAAAACAATATGTATGGAGTTAAAACTGCAGTAGCAAGAAATAATTGGATGACTGATTTATGCTCGGTTCCTATAAACAAAAACGCATCGTTTTGCTTACCAATGAATGCTAGCATTTTTTATTGCCAAACTGGGCATATAATTAGGTCCGGCGTTTCTAAATTTGCCAAAGATGTAAGCAACAATGGCCGCTCGAAACTGAATAAAATTTATAATACAAGAACATTTATTTTAAGTAATGTCTGTTTAGACGAAAACAGACATTACTTAAAATAAATGTTAGCTCGGAGATTTAGATTCGTAGTTAAGACTATAGATACGTAAGCTAATTTTACATGTGATAGCTACTTCCATATGTGAAGCTTCTATTAGGCAAAGCTATGAGATATTTGCTTCATTATTGGTTCAGATACAAGAGTCTTAATTTTAACCAATAATGGTCCGTAAATTATAGGAATCGGCCATTAAAAAAAAATCTGTAAAAATTCCAAGAAACTTGGTGTAAATTATTTCATCACCACTGCTCTCAAAACGGTGAAGGAAAACATCGTGAGGACACCGGCATGTCCTAGAACAAAAAATTCGAAGATATGTGACATCTGCCACCCCATACTGGGCCCGCGTGGTGGATTACGGCCCACTCCCTTCTCACAGAGAGGAGGCCTGTATCCCAGCATTGGGAACATTATAGGCTGATTATGATGATATTATTTCGGTCTGACCAAAACATACCTAAGTGAGATCTGATTCAATTCAACTTTAATTTTAATCTGCATTCATCATCATCATTTCAGCCGAAAGACGTCCACTGCTGGACATAGGCCTAATCTGCATTATCTATGAGAAAATGATGAATATTCAGTTAGCTAAGTTACACATGAAGCCAAAAAAAAACAGACTATCAACTCTCGAGAAACGCAAGAAATGTCATCTCTCACCATTACATAAAACAAATTGTCTAAAACACCACAGTGCAACATTACGGGAACATCTTATAATTCAAAAGCCGCAAGTTAAAAAGAAAGTGTAGAAAAACATAAATTAGAATTTCTTTTTTTTACTATGCACTTCACGTAGGGTCATTTAAAACGCATTATATGGAGGGGAGGCAGACACGGAGCTTTTGTTATGATAACTATACTTTAATGGTACAGGTTTCAAATTACGATACAAAATATTCTAGTATTTTAAAGCGTAGAGTACCAGGAGTTGGGGGATTATGTAAGATATGTTCAAAACCAGTAATAGCGACTGTGAAATATTTCGCTTGCAACGTCGTCGCGCGATATCGAAGGTGACATGAGATGCAGAAAGTTTAGGTATCGATTTTCAAAGAAACTAGCTGTTATTGCCACTTTAAATCTGTAATCTGTTTTCATCCCAAATCCGAAAAGGAAGATACTAGTCTAGAGTTGATTGGCATTCTCTTTATACAATCATAATGCACAGACGCCAGCACATCGAGCTACCCGAAACTGTCAAATTTTCCCAATCAACCTTGAACCTTATGCTGTAGCGATAAAGTTGAAAATATATTAAAGAAATTTGACAGATTGTAGTAGCTTAATGTGGCGTCTGTACATACGTAAACTTACGCCTCTTCTAATGGGGGTATCAGAAACTACAGTACTTCATCTGCTAAGACGCATTCTCCTAATCTTCGTTTTAAAAAAAAAACCCGTGGTATTATTTACAAAACGTGGTGTTCATGGTATACATATTATTAAAGGAAACCTACTAAAAGGATGCTTATAGCAGCCCAAGTTGAGTTGAGTATAATTACTGCACACTTCTCAGAAACCCGACCGAACCACCAAAAAACTCGTCGTATTACACCCAATTTTACTTTCCAAAAAGAAACAAATCTCAACTTAAACGATATGAAATAATATGTAATTGTCCACAAACTGGCTTTCGTGTCGAGATGTCCAATTTATTTTATTACACTACACCGCTTACAAGCGCCCATAGAATTTATTATGTGATGGGTGGCCCGTTTTTTTTGGCCTGCATTGTAATGAGAAGTGTTTATTGGGTATTAGGATTTTTTGTTTTAAAAGGATTCATTGGTTTATCGGACGGAAACTTAATAAAGAAAAACATGTCCGTAAGATCCTCTTGTAATATTGTTACTTTGTAAGAGTAAGAAAGTGGGTACATCTTAGCTATTGTTTATTTAAATGAGTAGTATTTAAATACGACGCTGCGGTCATGTCAATTGGAGCTCTGTTTTAAAATAGCACAATAAGTGCCGAGATGATAAAGTAAAGAACCTTAACTTGCGTTAGATTGACACCTAAAACGTCACAATTTACCGAAAAATTACCGATCACGTAATAACAGTAAAGTAATTCCGATCCAATGCGATGCGAGCCGTTTGGTGGAAATCATCCTTAAATTTAAAAAAAAAAAACTCACCATAAGAAGAATAAACGGCCAGCATCAGCAGGAGGCAGACTCTGGCGATGACCACGCCCATTTTCACGCGGAACATATTCAAAATGGCGCCCATAGCAACACAAGATGGCCGACTAGCTAAACTAAACACTCGATATTACATAATACTGATATTAATTTTGTTATTCTATTCGTATGTCGAGTTCTTGATGTGTATTTCAACGTTGATGTTTTTGAAATCATTCGCGGGACGATTCGGCTTCTGGAAAGAAAGAAAAGTAAAAATTAGTTATACAGCAAAAAATTTACAGTCAGGGATCTTGTTTGCAGATTGACAGACAACATGGAATTAGATCTCTTTTTCATTCATCACAACAAAACAGAGGGGCAGTTCTCGTAATTTTAAGAACCTTGACAGTTCGGTCTCAGGCTCAATCTGTCAAAAATACCTCTAATTTCCCTACATTTTTGACATTGATTGTCGCTAAGATGAGTTTCCGACTAGATTTTGAATGTGTTTAATTACGAGAATTAGCCTTCTGATCTAATGTTCTTAAAAACACACAGCGTCGGTTGTTTTGAAGTAAAACAAAAATTTTGTACAGTCAGAGAACTTGTACTAACAGTCCGGCCGTCGCTTCGAGAGAAAGCCAGCCAGCCTGTCAGTTTCATATACTATAAACGAATACGTGTTTTGCGAATCCGATCTTTATTAGTTACTACAATTACCTACTAGAAATAAATATAAGAGCACTAACGGCCAGAGAGGCAGCGAGACGTTGCGTTTTATTATTTTTAACGGATCGGAAGGCGCAAAACGCAAATTACGTTTCGATAACATGTTGATTGTGCCTACAGCTAAGGAATTCCCTGCAAGAATAATAGAATAGAGTACTCTTTATTATGTACCTACACCATATAAATTACAGACATAAATATAGAAACTTTACAATGGGTATAATCTGTAAACTGTAACCCTTGGGAGTCTTCAAATCTCGGTTGAATAGGTTACTCCTAGGCAAGCATATAGAGCAGTGGTGGCCTTGCTTTACGAGTTGTACGTCGTGGGTTCGAACCCAGGCAGGCAATTTACTTTTTGCATTTAATTTCATCACCACTGCTCTCAAAACGGCGAAGGAAAACATCGTGAGGAAACCGGCATGTCCTAGAACCAAGCATTCGAAGATATGTGACATCCACTAACCCGCACTGGGCCCGCGTGGTGGATTACGTACAGCCCACTCCCTTTAGAAGAGCGAGGAGCCCTGTGTCCCAGCAGTGGCAACATTATAGTCCGTTAATTACCATTAGGCGAGATTTATAATGTAAAAGAAACACTCCGGGAGTGCCGACAGAAGTGAAAACAAAACACAAACAGAATACTTTGCCATCACTCACTGACATATCGGATATTTACATTAAAACCGAGTACATCCCGAACACATCCGAAGCGGTGTCGGTTATGGTAACAGTGGCGCGAATTCAATGGTTTTTTCCCATCTTAAAAAATGCCCAACGCGCCTAAAGAAGTTTTTACTTTAAAAAAAAACTCAATTTGCTCATCTTAGATATCCATTGGAAAGCAGGAGCGACGCTATTGAAGCAAAGGGGAAAGGATTTTGGGCATTATATCACACTAATATTATAAAGGCGAAACTTTGTGTGTGTGTGCGTGTGTTTATATGTTTGTTACTTCTTCACTCTCAAACGGCTGGACCAATTTTGATAAAATTTTGTATGGAGGTAGCTGACACCCTGGATTACCATATAGGCTGCTTTTTACCCCGATATTCCCACGGGATCGAAACATATGCGGGTGAAACCGCGGGGCACAGCTAGTTGGTTAATATTTTCTTAGCTCCGCACCTACTCGCCTCCATGGAGTGCCTTACGTCTTCTGACCTCCGGCAGTCATTATAATCAAAGTTATAACATTATCACCGAGGGGTGTATTACGCCTATTATCCCGAACAGTGGACAGTGCATTAGCAGCGGTATCGGGTTACTCGCCCCCAGTGACGCTAATGACTAGTAGACCAGGAGACAGCAGAGGGTTGACGGAATAACAAAGATTTCTAATATCATCGAATTTGTCTGTTCAGTTCCCCAATTGTGTAACATACTTTCAATCGAGGGTTTTAACGGAACTTTCTAATTCATTAATTCATAGAAAAAATTTGAAAAAAATTGTCTATTTAATTACATAAAATAACACAATGAACGTATTTATATTTTAACGCTGAACTGTCAAAATGAAAAGCAATGCCATCGGTTGCCGTTTTATGTGTGTGTGAACCAATTACACTAGTCCTAATGAAGGTCCAAGTATGTTAGTAAAAAAAATATGGTTACCTAGTAACTATAGAAACCACACATTTGAAACAGCTGAAGGTCAATTCCCGTAATTAAAAACGTTTAAAATCTATTCGCAATCTCATCTCAGCGACAATAAATGTCAATTTTTTTACAAAATGTATGAAAATTAGAGATATTTTTAACAGATTAGGAAGAGAAAATTCTGAAAGAAATGGGAACTGCCCCCTTATTCACAAACACTCGATATGCTTCCGTATCGTTTCGAACATTAATCATTGTTATCGTAGGAGTCTTCTCAATGCTGTTCACAAGTCCAAAACCCGAAAATTTTGTCAGTTTAAATCAAATAGACGCCAGCTATTCTTCCAACAGCTATTTGCTGTTGAGGGGAAGTCAAATCAGGTTATCGAAATATCAGGTTTTCAATACGATAGCCTGTCCTATGGTTGTGAATCAGGGCTCTGAAGTCGAATTTCCATACACACTGAAACCAAGTTAGGAAGATGTCCTGCATTAACAGAAACAATAATACTTTTTTCTCCAGTTAGTATATGACGTAATTTCCCTAATATTGCAAGACAAACCGCAAACAAAAGTTAGTAAAACATTGAAGTACGCTGATAACATGTGAAAAACATTGCCGGACTCCTTAACAACGTGCTGAGAGCTAGCTAATGCAGTGATTATACTGCAAGACATTGTGCTATATTTTTGTGTGTATGTACAGTCATAGAATAAAAATGTTAAGCACATTTAAAAGATAAATTTTTACTTGTAGGTAATTTATTAATTCTCCGACTTCGTATTGCCCATACATTAGTTTCTTAAATCAAAATTGAATCGCCCAAATGTATGTACGCGCATAACTTCCGAATGACTGGCACCAAATTGGATAATTCTTTTTTTGTTGTGTTCGGTATTGCCAGGACAAGGTTTTTATGAAAAAAAAAAAAAAACGGAAATTCGAAAAAAAAAAATTGCACCCGTGCGAAGCTGGGGCGGGCCGCTAGTTTATTTCTACTACAGATAAATCTGAGGACGTTCTATGAAGTATATCAAAACCATCACTATCCACCGTCGTCTAATCTGAATAAAAAATGTTTTTGAAAAACCATCTATGGCCTCATGTTTTCTCTAGAAAGGGATTTCCAATGCCATTTTTTATCGGTACACCTATTTTTAATATAATAATCGCATAATGAGGTACGAGTTCGTAGCTGACCGCAGACAGCAGCAGCAGACGACGTTACGTAGCTACATGTCGTAGCTCTCATCTACAAAACAAACATAACATCAAAAACGCCATATTTCCTTTCATAATACCCACGGACATGGCCCCTAACAAAGCCCCAAGGATGTCCATAATGCAGTAATTATTGCACTCTGTATTTTTGTACCATCAGCGCGTGGCCCGCGGGCGAGGAGACAGAACCAAGAACCGTTCTGTTTCTCTCTTAACAAATTAAATGTTAAACAAAGCGAATAATGTAAAATGCACGCTTCAAATTGTTATTTTAAATATATTTCTGCAATTTAGAAAACTTTTCTTGGTTGTTCTTTCATTAGTATAGTTGTGTGTAGGTAATGTAGAAGTGAAATTGTAGAGTAATACGTTGAATCTAAGTTATTTTTCTACTTAAAACTTTATGAAATAAAGGATCTTGGGCTTATAGTCGATTTGCACAAAGGAGACTGTTAAAATTTGTATGGGAAGTGGTCTATGATCCAATAGCGATACTGAAGAGGTATTTCTGTGGGAATACCTCAACTATACCCTTGTGCAAAGGGGCATCAAAATCTAACCCAGTTTTGAGAAATAAGATATTTTAGAATACATAATTTCATGATAACATTAAAAAGTGGTATATGAACCAATAGCGATACTGTGACGATAAGTATAAATATCGTAACAGTATCGCTATTGGTTCATAGACCACTTTTAAAGTCTTCTTTATTCGCTGAAAACGGGTGAATTGACACTTTTAAATTTATTTATTTTTTCTGTAGGCGACTTGGAGGAAGTTAATTTATTTGTGGGCGAATTGACAACTCCAGAAATATGTGATCTCGGATAGAACATAGGTGACATTGGAAAAGAACAGCACCCTGATTGCGTAACACACTATCAATCAGAATCTGTATCATTTTGAAGGCGAATCCATTGCTTCATATCGATGGTCCCTATTAACAATGTCGGTTCCGCAAAAAGTCTTGTTGTTCAGTAGAGCAGTTCTTTTTGACGATAAAAAAAAATAAGACTGTGGTTCTATGTTCAAATTTGCACTGATTGTTTCATGTATTGTTTACTATCAGAGAGCAGTGGTGGCCCAGTGGTATCGGCCGCAACTTACGAGTTGTAGGTCGTAGGTTCGATTCGAACTAGATTCGAACTGGGTTCGAACTTCGAACCCAGACAGGCGCTTTACTTTGTGTAAATTATTTCATCACCACTGCTCTCAAAACGGTGAAGGAAAACATCGTGAGGAAACCGGCATGTCCTAGAACCAAAAATTCGAAGATATGTGACATCTACCAACCCGCACTGGACCCGCGTGGTGGATTACGGCCCAGTCCCTCTCACAGAGAGGAGGCCTGTGTCCCAGCAGTGGGAACATTATAGGCTGATTATGATTGTTTACTATCTGACATAGACATAATATAGAATTGCCAAAACAAACTTTGAACTGCTCTCTAGTCCTTTTGCGGAACCGACATTGACCATCGATATATTCGAGAAAAATTTCTCTACTCAACGACGTAAATAACGCAATGAATGTTGTTGAACTGTCAAAATGAAAACCATTGCTACTTATAGTGTGTTACGAAATTAAGTGTGGCTTATAAAGGACAGACCTACCCGAGGTGAATAGATTTAGAAAAAATATAAATAAGTAGTATACCCTGCTAAGGCTGTTTTTTTGTTTAATCTTTTAGTGCACAGCTGTTCATTTTCTGTCGTATAGCTAATCCGTCGAACTCTAGAATATGACGAATCCACGAATCAGTCGAGTAGCGAATCTGCCGAACTAACTAATCTGACAATCCAAGAATCTGTCCAGTACCGAACAAAGGATCTAGTGGGATGTATAATCCCAATATTGTTATTTACTAGCTTCTGCCCGCGACTTCGTCCGTGTGAAGTTTCACGCGGACCATCTTATGAAATTCGGCAATAAGTACTGTTGCTTCCCTTTTTTTTGTTAGCCTATACTGTGTCCCACTGCCCCCCCTCCCCCCTAAAGGCCTCCCCTTTTTCCTTCCAAACCATGTCTTGTGCGATCTCTGTCCATGTTAGTTCTGCAAACCTTATCAATTGCTTCCCATTATTGAAAGAATTTTCTGAATCGGATCCGTAGTTTATAAGTAGGTATTCATGTACAGACGCCAGCACATCAAGTTACCCAAAACTGTCAAATTTTCCCAATCAACATTGAACCTTATACTTTAGCGATAAAGTTGAAAATCTATTAAGACATTTGACAGAATTGTAGTAGCTTGATGTGCTGGCGTCTGTACTTGAAAACTATTCCTCACAAAACTGTTGTCAATGGTATTGATGACAATATTATTATAATAGCCAAAATGTAAGCTGTGTAAAAGAACACAAGAGTATCAAAATTCAAACGAATAGATAGTTTACTGTTCTAAAGTTACCCAAAAGAACAAAAAAAAAAAAAAATGCTTCGTGCAAGTAATTGGAAACACAAAAGCAAAATTTTCTTGAACAAATTAGCGAAGAAATTAAATGCCCTGAAGGTGAATGTGCGATGCGTAAACCGAAAAATTAAAAAATAAAACAAAAAAGTTAGATAATTATACGGGGTTCACTAACGCTGAAATAACTTCATAAATTTCTGGATTCGACTAAAATAAACTTTCCCTGTGATCATTCGAGCGTTTATTTTGATGTAAAAAACAAAAATAATTACTTTTTTTCGTAAGTTAAAAGTGAGTGGTTTATCCAAAAACGAGTTCGTAATAGATAATAAAAGTTGGCTTGAACTTGCGACCTTTTATCTTAAAGTAACGTCCTCCACAAACACTGTTTAATTAAATTATATTGTCACTAGCAGCGAATCGCGGTTTCACCCGTATAAATATCGATCCCGTGGGAATATCGGGATAAAAAGTATTCCTGGTTATAAACTATCTGTGTGCCAAATTACATCCAAATCCGTTCAGTAGTTTTTCGTGAAAGAGTAACAAACATCCATCCTCACAAACTTTCGCGTTTATAATACTTATTAGCAGGATTAATGGAAGTAGGTATCTAATTACCTATGTCTATAGTTTACAGTAGTTGGACGTATAAAGTAGATGTTAGATTTTGCCGTGTTGGTAAGGCTATGACATGGATTTCATATTTGTGGGCCAAACTCCTGATCAATTTATTGAAATAAAGACTAAAAATCATTATTCACTACAATTACCTAAATTAAACCTCTAACACTGTCTCACTCACAGATATAGATATACTACACCTAGATAACGCAAGTATCACGAACTGTATGAAAACTAAGCGTGCCACTTTTTGACTATCTACTATGACGTCACAAGCTCGCGCTCTCTCGCTCACGCTCACCCAGCCAGCAGTACGCAGGACTGAGCGCGAAAGTGGCGGCTTATGATTTTCGATCGTAAACTGATGCGATTTTTGGCAAGCGAAGTAGGTGCTCTTGCGTTATCTAGATATATCTATATCTGTGGTCTCACCTCACACTCTCGCTCCCGCCCCACTCACTCTCTTTATTCGCATTTTAAAAAAACAGCAAAACTTAATGTTTTTACTTAGCTTAAGGTAGATAGCGGTCCAATATTTAAAAAAAATATAATAAAAACCTTCAGGGCACCAAAAATGTCCTAAAAAAAGGCCCACTATCAATATCAACATCCAACATTCAGCAAATTACGTTGTCCAAACTACAAAAAAAAAAGACATCTTTTTCTTCAAACCCACAGACCCACAATGACCGGAGTGGAGACAAAACCTTGTTACAAAATGCCTTCAGGACAAAATCTAACTTTAATAAGGAAAAATAAATGTCAATACGTTAGTGGCTCCTTGTTACTTGAACATGACCGCGGATTATGCCGCGGGCGAGTCTGGACGTACCTTTAATGTTCAACTACGCCAGGGGGGAGTGAGGAGTAGGGAACAAACTGACTGACGTATGAATAATCTGGGGATAAAGATTCTTCACCCAGAGCGGGAGGAGTCATTTACCCACCCTCAAAAAAAAAAAAGCCGAACGCATCGAACAAAACGAATTTTAGAATTCTGTATATGAAATCTTATGAAACCTTGCAAACTTGCACTTCGGACAATTCGACGCGGGCAAGTGTACGAGGTTTCATACGATTTCATATACAGAATTCGTTTCGTTGACGCTATCGGTTCGGACAAGTTTGCGTTCACCTTTAGCCTCGTATTCAACGAAGAATCAAAATTCAATGTTGTTTACTTAGTATTACGAACAGTGATTGGGCACAACTTAGTACCTATAACTATATTAGAAAGAAAGAAAGAAATAAAGAAAAATAGGTTTATTTGTCACAGAAAGATTAGGACCCGTTTTTGTTTTTTTCAGATTGGCCCAAGATTATGTTAATCCAGCTGCGCCCCGCGGTTTCGCCCCCGTAAATGTCGATCCCGTCGGAATATCGGGATAAAAAGTAGCCTATATGTGAATCCAGAGTGTCAGCTACCTTCTTACAAAATTTAAAATTGGTTAAGCCGTTTGAGCGTGGAGAAGTAACAAACATTAAACACACACACACTCACAAACTTTCGCCTTTATAATATTAGTGTAATGTTCAGGGAGTTTACCTACTATGCACCAATATTTGGCAGAGCACACAATAAGAGCAGGTCAATATTTCAGATTTCAATTATCATCTGCCCAACTATATTTGGGGTCACCGGTCAGCTTCCAGTCGCACCATATCTAGCTGAATACTAATATTTTACATGGAGCGACTGCCTCTCTGACCTCCACAACCCAGTTACTGGGTAAGGGTCTTCCCACATTTATCGACGCGGAATCGGCTAACGCCGGTCAAAAAAGCCTTTATGTCTACGTAATAAGGGTGTTACTATACCATTCGCATCGGCTCGGCTCGGACGACGCGGCGCGACGCCGATCGACGGCGAAACGAGCCGTTTGCCTATTAGCTCGGCGATAAGTCGAGTAGTTTGGTGACACGCACTCGGCTTAAGCCGATTCCGCGTCGATAAATGTGGGGACACCCTAACACGATACCCTGTGGTAAAACTGGTTGTCAGACTTTCGGGCTTCTAACGACCCGTAACTATTGTTAAAGATCTACGAATGACAGCCGGGACCAACATCCGATTCACGGAGGGGTCTCGATATGTAAAGGATGGTCACCCATCCACGAACTGACCGCGACAAGCGTAGCTTAACCTGATTAATCGACCCGTGCGGCTGTTATTACTTAGCCACGAGCTCCAGATTTCAATATACCCGATAAAAGAACCTAAATTCCTTTGAATCCAACTGTAAACATCAAAGCTGACACGGCTTCTATACCTACCTAGATTTAAAGTAACAGCCAGACCACTGCTTACCCCAACAAAACACACGAGACATCGTCGCGTCTGCGTTTGTCAAGCGAATGATTAATGCGTTCAGCCATTTTGTTTCTTTTTCCCGCCCTTTGCAGTCGGCGGCGACTTTCGTCACGTCAAGATGTTGAGTCTAATTGTGTGAATTAGCTCGATGTACACTCGCTCAACGAAAAGGTTAAGCAATTAGAATCCATTTCTGATTGTCTTTGTTTTTGAACGTCCCTGAACCTCTCAACCCTGAGTAAAAAGATTTATTTCCGTTGGATCCCGCTTTTGAATCCCAGTTTAATATTTTTGGCGTTGGATCCCGCAAAACATTATTATGTATTTCCGTTGGATCCCGAATTTAAAAAATGCAAGATAATTACGTTTTATTGTCGTTGAATCCCGAAAAGTATTTCCGTTGGATCCCGAATGCTTAAAAAAATCTGAATGCGGGTACTTTCAACAACAAAATTGTTTATAATAAAATGAGGGGTTCACTAATGTTTCACCAAAACTCCATTGACAAATTTTTAGTTTACAACCAACGTTTCGTATACTACTTATTTCACAAACAACTCATTTTCTATATAATCTAGTCGTTTCTGGCACTCGCCGGCCGCTGCCGCGGCACCGCTCGCTACGCTCGCTCGGCTCGTGCGTAGGGGTCACAGTTTTAACCTAACCTAACAATTTTTTTAAAATAATTAACCTAATCTAGTGTTTCATAAAGGTAAATCACTTTTCTTCTGAAATGTACACATGTTGTTATAACATGGGATTCAACGGAAATAGCAAACGGGATCCATCGTTAATACCTAAAAAATGGGATTCAAAAGTGGGATCCAACGAAAATAAACGAGTAAAAACACTCCGGGAGTGCCGACAGACAGAAGTGAAAACAAAACACAAACGGAATACTTTGCCATCACTCACTGACATATCGGATAATACATTAAAACCAAGTACATCCCGAGGACAGCCGAACACATCCGAAACGGTATCGATTACGGTAACAGTGGCGAGAGTCCTATATTTATTTTCCCATCTTAAAAAATGTCCAACGCGCCTAAAGAAGTTTTCGTTTAACAAACCACGGCCATAATTCAATATGGCCACTCAATGATTCCTTTGAAACCACGTCAATTCCTTGGCTAATCATGCTAACCTCGCGTTCAATTCGCGCCCTAGCCCTGATAGTATTTTTTATGATTAAGTATCTTCTTTGAGCACTATGCGAAGTGATTGAAAAAATAAATTGGTCATAACTTTTGAACCGTAAAAAAATTCACCGACATTCTCAGGGTTAAAAAGTTTGGAAATGACCTTGCCCACGCCCCTATTCGATTTGATCCATACTTCTAGGGACATCCTGTATATTATATCTGTATGTGTGCCAAATTTCAATCAAATCCGTGCAGTAGTTTTTGCGTGAAAGAGTAACAAACATCCATCCATCCATCCACTCACAAACTTTCGCGTTTATAATATTAGTAGGATAAAATAGATGTTTGGTAAATAAGATAACCGATTCATCACAGTTCACTTTTCGACTTATGCGGTATGAAACGCATTCGACACGCTACGGTTTTTACCTCCTTCTCAATTCTTCATGGGAATACTTTAGACGTTATAAAGCGTGACCAAGCCAGTAGTCGACACGTAATTGACGGTTTGGCTTATTTAGCAGATTAAACTTCGGTTTTTACTCCCAAGTAAATTAGATTAGCGATTCTTGGAAGGTAGAACTTGTCGCAAAAAATGGTGTTGTTTTTAGGTAAATTAAAGTTACATTGAATCCTAGGTACTCATCTTTGTCATAATAATCTCTGTGCCTACCGACTTCACTCGCGTGTACAAACTCATGATCTGCCTAGCCTTTTCTCAACTGTGTTGGGGTCAGCTTCCAGTCTAACCGGATGCAGCTGAATACAGGCACCCTAATTGCATAACACAGTATCAACCCGAATCTGAAATATTTTGAAGGATATTGCTAATCCATTGCTTCATGTGTTAAAAAAAATTGTCTGCTTACAACGTTAATAGCGCAATGAATGTTGTCGAACTGTCAAAATGAAAGCCATTCCTACTATTAGTGTCTTACGCAATTACCCCGCTGTATTTTACATGGAGCGACTGCCCATCTGACGGAGGGGCTCAATATAATAGATGGCCGCCTATTACACGAACCGACTGCGGTAAGCGTGCCGCTGTTACTATTTAGCCACGAACCCCTCACTCGCGTACCAAAAATCTATTCAAAAGTTATGTTTCAAATTAATATTATTTCAAGCTAAACAAATATCAACTTTATTTTAATAGTAATTAAGTTGATTTCAGAGTGACTAGCACTATTGAAAAAGTTATAAAACATCTTTGAAGTTGTAGCGTAAACTGAACTTTATTATGTAGGATTTAAAGTTATTTTTCTATAAACTCATATTTGTTTACATTTTTGGCATATAAATCGCGATTGCAGAGTACACTAACTGTAAGATGTAAATAAAAAAGGTCCACGAAACGCACTAAAGGATAAATAGACAGACGACACGTTTCAAAATACGTAACGATTAACGAAAACGTATAATGACTTATCCAAATATCACGGAAAATGCTGTGAGCACTCGTAGTGAGCCAGTGGCGCGCATTGCATATAGGCATATAAGCAGTGCCTACCTCGATATATCAACATAAGCCTGTCAATTACATTTTAGTGTGTGCCCCACAATTAAGAAACTCACTAAATTATCATACCTAACAAAAAACAAAATCATCATACAAACACGCGCGGCAGTAGGCAATCGCCGGACAGCCTACTCGGCTCCCGTACTATTCGCACATTGTTATTGGTCTTTACTTGTTCAAGTTAATACGACAAAATTAAAAAAAACTTTTTTACAAAAAAAACAACCGACTTCAAAAAAAAAACACTACAAAGTGAAAAATAACTTTAATTTCGGAAGTCGGTGTCTTTGGTTCCGCATTTTCGTTTTTTGACACCGACTTCCGAAATTAAAGTTATTTTTCACTTTGTAGTGTTTTTTTTTTGAAGTCGGTTGTTTTTTTTGTAAAAAAGTTTTTATTTTTCACTTTTTAGTTGTACCTACCCCACATAAATTCAATTAACACTAGTGCATTGAAGAATTGAAGGCACAACTCAAAGAATCATCAAAATTCGCATAGAAATGCCGGAGATGCAGCACATTTATGCATATAACTTCGTACATAGGAATAATTACCTAATGTATTATATACTAAAACCTTCCTGAAAGTATGTAGATCACACTAATGAAAGAATTATCAAAATCGGTTCAGTAGTTTTTGAGATAATCGCGGACATACAAACATACATACATACATACATACATACATACATACGGGTCGAATACAGAACCTCCTTTTTTAAAGTCGGTTAAAAATATGTACGTCTCACGCGTAATACGATGACGTTCAACCTTCGCAATTTATTACCCTTAAGTAGGCATGCCTACCTACTCAAATAACCACACTTTTGACCTCACTTTTTTTTCTGATTAGTGACCGCGTTTGCCTAGACTAGTGACTAGACCCGGCCTAGTGCCTACCTATACTGAAAACCAATGCACGCCACTGAGGTGAGCACACTATACCAAATAAAATAAACCACAGGTAGTCCTTTTTAGAAGTCGGTTATAAAGAAAAGAAACCATTTATGAGGCCATGACAGCAACCGATGGTGTTCCAAGAAGAGGCGACATTAATTCATATTGCTTCACAAAACTTCAAACGCAGACTAAGCCCCATACGCACAGGCGCTTTTTTTTACCGTGCATTGGATTCTCAACACTCGCCTTAGAGCCGAGAGTTGAAAACCCAATCGTGCGCTTTTTAACGCGCTAGGGATGCGCTCTGGTAGATTCTCACGCCTCGGCTCAAGGCCGAGGGTTGAAAATCGAGTGCGTGTCTTTCTAACGCCATCCACCGCGCCGAAAGTACGTACGGGGAACTAACTACGGACAAATAAACAATGGAAAGACAATGTTTGGATTTGAAACTTTCATTTGAACCTATTTGAGGTAACCTTGTTGTTGTCTTATTGTGATGTTTCTTAGAATGGATTTATAAGAATTACTAGCAGCGCCCCGCGGTTTCAGCAGCATAAGTTTCGATCCCGTGGGAATATAGCGATAAAAACTATCCTATGTCCTTTCCCGGGACTCAAACTATCTCCAAACCAAATTTCATAGAGGTAACAGACAGACAGACAGACACACTTTCGCATTTATAATATTAGTTTACTTGTATGTACGTAATACCTACTTACTCATTTGACTGCTCCTTTGGTCTAGTAGACACAAGCGCTACTCCTGAGCATAATGTCCTGGGTTCGCATCCCAGGTCCGGCTAGGTGTGAGTACGTTATGCGTTATGTAATGTACCGGTCAAGCCACGCGCGTTACCGATCGGTGAAGAAACAATAGAAAGTCAACTGTGTCTCATTAGCGGAGCTTGACAGATTAAATACAGGAGTGAGTATTTATTCTGCAAGCACTTAAAAAAATAAAAAGTAATATCCAAAAATATATTGCGCTGGTCGTAGTGGCGTTAAAATAAATATCTAAGACAAACAAACGGATTACTAAAACAAAAACGGCGAGACGCTTCTTTTCACACTTTTTTATGCCATGTTTTGACACTTTGGTACCAAAAAAGTTACTGAGCGCAGCTGCTGACGCGACAGAAATAGAACTGTTTAGATTTTTCTCTTTTCGGTACAAAAATTGTCGCGGCAAGCGATCCTATTTCAGCAGAGCGGGTTAGAAAATAAAGATTTTAGAGTTTTCCGTTTCTCTTTGGTGTTTTACAGGTTAAAAGATAAAAGGTTTTTGGGATGCATGAAGTAGCCTCCTCGGGTAGCGCATATTGTTCCGCCAGTTTCTCATCTGAACCGAGCACTCGGCGCATCCTGGACAGTCACACCCAACATTATTTGACTGGCCAATTCTTCTCTTGCGGTGGTAGGGCTAACGCCCGCCTGGTTTGCGACTACCCTCCCACCGGAGTCGCCGGCGTCAAGCAGCCTGCTGTGATTCGTCGATGTGTGGGAGTTCCAGTGCCTCAGGCATCTTCTGGGCACGCTCGTTCCATCATAGACCTCGTCCATCGCTTTCCATCAGGCATGATCGAGGTCAAGAGCGGGGTCTATTCAGTAATAACATTAAAAAAAAAAGGTTTTGGCCCATGGGATGTAATTAGCATAATTCGAAAACGGCGCAGGATAGCCTTTCCAGAAGTGGCCATCGTATTAGCGGTTCAGCAGCTTTAATATTATCACGATTGTGCCTGAATATAGCAGTTCATCGTGGACGTGGTACGACAACGGCTTCCGTGTCATCAGAAGACAGCCGCCACGCAACCTTTTCGGCACTGACCTATATTTTACAAGTAGGTACGCCTTCTATCAATAATATGATTGATCGAAGAAGTGCGCTGACTAAATATACTACACGAAATGACAGCTCTTTTTGTGCCGATTCAAAGCGCCGCTTGAGCGTCTCAGGAACTAAAATTGACATATTGCCGCAAATGGCCGTCGTATTGTTTTGATACGTCTCGGATGATTTAGGTCTAAATCGTGGAATAAGACTTTTTTGTGTTTACCAAGAGATATTTTTAGAAAAATTTTATCCTGAGAGTATTCGCATCTTGTAAAACTCGCTATCAAAAATGTTAGTTCCACGGACGCTCACGTTGCCGTCAGCGCCAAAATGGCGAATATCAAATGTATTCGTTTTGTCATCGATACTGTGAAGTCCAGCGGAATGAAGTACAGGTCAGTGATGAAGTGATGAACTACAAAATATCGCGGAACATACATAGGGGTCCCATCGATGGGTATTAGTGTCCCCTGACCACAGACCTTCGCTGGTACAGGTTTCCTGGGACACCCTGTATATCCATACTAATATTATAAATGCGAAAGTGTGTCTGTCTGTTACCTCTTCACGCTTAAACCGCTGAACCGATTTAGATGAAATTTGGTACAGAGATAGTTTGAGTCCCGGAAAGGGACATAGGATACTTTTTATCCCGATATTCCCACGGGATCGAAACTAATGCGGGTGAAACCGCGGGGCGCTGCTAGTTAATAATAAAGCTGAAACGTTTGTTTGTTTGAACGCGCTAATCTCTGTGAAAATTCTTTTGCATTTGATAGCCCAATTATTGAGGAAGGCTATAGGCTATTTAACATCATGATAGGACTCTTAGGAGCCGAGCAAAATGAACGAAAGTTAGAATGAACGCTAAGCGAATACGAAGTAATAGCCAGGATGCAAATGATGCGATGCGACGGGGGTGGGTCGGTCGGACGAAGTCACGGGCAGAAGCTAGTGTAGTAAAAAATACATAATTATGTTTAAGTACGTATTTTGATGTGTCTCATCACCAGTGATCGGAATAGGTAGAGCTATTTAGGTTCATTGACCGCAAACATTGATGTTAATATGGATATTCCACGACATTCCGACTGATACTACGGGATTTTATTGAATTTCATTCTTTTTGTCAATATGTATAAAAATGGTTTATGTAAGCCAACAAGCGCATGAGCGACGTTGTAAATTTTACGTCAACAGCACGCTATAAAACTTTTTGCCAAGCGCGCCGTTTCCGCTTTGGATGTTTCTGTTGCTAGAGTACTTACTACTTAAAAACCACATCCCGGGACTCGGGGAAAATCCATATTATTCTAACCTATGACAAGTACATAAAACAGCTCTACCTATTCCGATCGCTCCTCATCACTCAACATAAAACGAATAGAGTATTATATCTTACATCTACTCTGACGGTATCAAGTTAAATACTTAATACACATAAAGCCAAGTGATATTATTTAATAAGCCCATATAAAGCTATTCTTTTCCCCTTAAAGCAACATACTGCGAGTTATTAGGCAACCATCAATCAATCAGATGAATTAAAATAACGCATTGATGTCAATTGCGTCCACAATCATGTCCACTGGCTTGATTGGACAACAATCAAATGATTGGGGCCTTGGGGCGATTGCAGCGCCGATGTGGACGACGGCGGTTTAGAGAACTAATTCTAAATGTGAAGCATTTGACTTTGTATGACATTGACCTTTGTTACGACCTTCCGGGATGTGTTCGCTTCTAGTTTAGAATGTGCAATGAATTTTAGAATTAATACTATTTCGGACTATATGTAAAATGATAAATGATTTTATGTCGGTAAGTAGATTTGCACAAACACATCAAAAATAAATTATGTCTTAAAACTATATGAGTCCTAGAAACTAGCCCCCTTATTCATAAAACTTATCAAACCTATTTTAGTTAAAATGGGGTTTGTCTCTTTCTTACACACAGAAATGACAACGTGACAGATAAAGACAAACGTTCTATAAACTTACCTATTTTAGCTAAAATAGGATTATGAATAAGGGGGTAGATGTTTTCTATCCGACTACTGTGAAAAGAAACATCGAAGAAAGACAAACTCAGAGGTCACAGTCTCTTTTAAAGTCCAGACATAATATTGGTCAGATCATGTAGATTAACGTTTGACATGGTCTGTTTGGGAAAGAACCACACTGATTTGAGTGGACCTGTCCGGTCATTGCAAGCATTCTTCAGTAATCCATACTAATCATCTAGCTCAACTAAAATAAATAAACATCAGATGAAATCATTTCTACCGATAAACAGACTTCCCTGAAAACACCCCACATATATCCAAATAGTTCTTCGCAACATAAATAACAACACTTTTAACGACGAGACTGACCGCGATGCCAAATCGATTGTTTTAACGGGGACAGGGGGTGGCAAGCAAAAATTATAAATTCCCACCCCGAAACATCGCGACCCCGTGACCTTTTCCTTTTTTTTTAAGCGATGTAAGCAGAAAAATCTTGCTACCGCTCAACGAGAGTCAAGAGGCGTAGGGATGGGAAACAGTCGTTATCGATATAGTATCGAATTTTCAGAATTAAAACGTCAAAAGGTATTAACTTTTTTGACGGTTTACGTGTCTGCGGAATCTGTGTCGACACTGGTCTGTAATTATATCAATGAGACAGATGCAGAGATGCAGATCTCTTCTTACGCAGAGAAGAAACGAGTGTTTATCACCAAGCGTGATCACAGTGGTTTGGTGATTTCAAACCCATTCTAGCTGGAGGTCTTCAGGAAAAGATTAAACACATGATGAAGCCAAAAGGCCAATTCGTGCACTTTGAAACGGAACGTTCAAAATCTAGTCGCATTCTAATCTCAGCGACAATCAGTTGAATCAGTGTCGAAAACTTGTAAAAAATGTAGGGAAATTAGAGGAACCGGTCAAGCACCGCGCGTCTCCAATTTCTATAGTTTCGTCTCCAAATTGGAGACGCGCGGATTGAGACCGAGATCGTTCTTAAAATTACGAGAATTGCCCCTCAGGTCTACATCAAAATATGTTCACTTTTACTATCGGTATCGTACATAATATGACATCTGAGATTTATTTCCCATCGATGCACGATGGTTGCGGTTTGGACCCGCAATATTGTACGTAAGCAAAGCATCTCATTTAGTTCTTATGTGCGATGGTAATTTTAAATTGATTATGCCATTTATTCAATTAAATACATTATAAAATTATATTTTTAATTATTAGAATATAAAAAAAAACATTAAAAAATAGTAGCCCACCGGTATTGGGAACAGGGTTATTTATTATTATAAAAAGTATGTGATGTTCTTTCAATAACCCTAGTCCTTTTTCTTCAGTAAATTAAAAAAAAAGGAGTATCGAGTTATCGACATCGATACCGCCGCCATCCCACCCCTAAACGCTCACCTGTATAATTTGAAGGGTCCTCGAGTGCAGCGCTCTCGAGCCGACCCCTTTACATCGTGTCACCTCTCCATTCTTTGCGCACCTCTAGTGAAACGCCGTTTACTCCATACAAGGCTTAACTCTGCGTGTTTTTGTCGTTTTATCCTTTGGTTCACGAATACGGATGGGCGTAAATGACGTAGTATATGTACATAGGTACGCTAAGTTTGTAAAGTGAAGATTATGTTTTCTACATTTTTGTACACACTCGTAACGTGAGTCGTTGAGCTCCTTAAGTTCTGAGTTGAGGCTACACGATTACTGACAAATGCTTGCACTGACTGGACAAGTCCACTCAAATCTGCCCTCTAGTAGCAGTAGTTCGGTTGTTAGTCCGGTTGACCGAACTACTAAAACTTTCAGTTGCGATAGTTCGGTTCTAACAAAGCACCGAACTACTGAGACTTAAATATGTACCCTCCCTCCCTTTATTTCGGCAAATAAACTAGGCATATAATGTAAACAAACTAATATCTTAGATCAGAGATAGCTATGTAGAAGTTGCAGTGCAAGGAAATCTGGAAACATTATATGCCTAGTTTATTTGCCGAACTAAAGGGAGGAAGGGTACATATTTAAGTTTCGGTAGTTCGGTGCTTTGTTAGAACCGAACTATCGCAACTGAAAGTTTTAGTAGTTCGGTGGTTTGTTAGAACCGAACTATCGCAACTGAAAGTTTCAGTAGTTCGGTCAACCGGACTAACAACAGAACTACTGCTACTAGAGGAAATCTGCAGGGTAGTTGCGTAACACACTATCAGGAGCAATGGGTTTCGGTGTTGGATCATTCAGTTCCCCACAAAATGGTTGAGCTGGATGGTGCTGATCCACGCGTCATGTTCGTGAACGGGCGCCGTCGGTTGAGACTGCTCATCTCTAAACTGCCAAGGCTTATTTTTAATCTTATTTTTTTATTGTTTCTTCATTAGTATGTTGTGTTTTTTTTACATTGTTCTCACATATAGAAGCAACAAGAATAATGTTCCCAGGATTTTGTAATATCTTGATTTAAAAAAGTGTCCATGGAGTTTCTTGCCCGTTCTTCTCCATAGAGATCTACGTTTTGGAATGGGCAACTATCTTCAACTTTCTGACTAACTGACCGACTATTTAATTTTGACAATTCAAAAGTGCCTGTACATGGTTTAAATAAAATGCTTTTAGTTTGAGTTTCATTTTGACAGTTCAACAATATTCATTGCGTTGTTACGTTGTTGAGCAGACACATTTTTCGAACTTATGAAGCAATGGATTAGCAATATCCTTCAAAATGATTCAGATTGAGATTGATAGTGTGTTACACAATTAGGGTGCTGTGTGGTTCTTTCCTTAATAGATCATTTCAGACACTAATCTACATGGACAAAGCATGATCTTACCAAAAATGATGTCTGGACTTTGACCCCTGGGTTTATTTTGCCATTTCTTCTCAGGGGCAGACAGATAGGAAATGTCGACTCCATCTACCTTTTTTATAGGTACGACGTGTAAAAAATAAAGCCTATATCCTATGTTATGGGGTTTGGTGTCCGCACTTAAGGCGCCTACATGACCTAAAGCGCGGTCTTTGTCGGACGGCATAGAAAAGAAAGAAAAGAGAAGCGCGATGACACATCGCTGGTAATTTATTTTTTAATATCTATTTACAAAAAATCTATTGTTTGGACTAAAAAAATATGTTGCTTGTAGAATAACTTGACAAAAAATGGTATGGTTTTTATTATAAAAAGAAAGTTGTTTCTAAAACTGGCGTTTTTTGCGTTTAGGTCAGGGGTCCTGTAAGTCCCTCAAGTGGACCATTGTGCGTGAGCCATGGCGGCCGTCGGTGGTTATTCCAACCAGCCCACCTCCCTCCAGAAGTTGATTACGTCTCCTGGTCTATTGAGAACATCTGTGTAAGATCCGTGTGTCCCGAGGGTTTCTAACCTAATCTGCAAAGAGCACATGCGCAACGGTTTCACCGATATAATCCTATTTACACAATAAACCATTTTATTTACAACTTTCTTTTGAACAATTCAAAGATGTGCGTAGCGTTGATCCAGTTGTTGAACGAATTAACTAACATTGAAGCAATAGATTTTGATGTACAGACGCCAGCACATCAAGTTACTACAATCTGTCAAATCTCTTTAATAGATTTTCAACTTTATCGCTACAGTATTAGCACACCCCGGACACTCCATACAACGCTCGCAAAATAATTACCTACTACTACAACATTAAAAAATGACGTTAGTATACGTATGAATGTGTCCGTGAGGTACTTGTGTTTGCGAGCGTTCTTGTTAAAGAACTGCGACGAATACGCCGAAGTGCGGGGTGAGGTGCGGTAACTGATGTTAGTGCGGGGCAGGGAGTGTCCTTTCTGTACGTAGTACTTTAAGTATTCTGTGGTATTAGGTTCAAAATTTTCCCAATCAACTTAGAACCTTGAGTTTTAGCGATAAAGTTGAAAATCTATTACAGAAATTTGACAGATTGTAGTAGCTTGGTGTGCTGGCGTCTGTACAACAGAACACAGGCGCGGAAAGACACTTGAGGCGCAACATTTTGGCATGATATAAGGTGGAATACCTAAAGGAGATGGCAGTTTTTGGCATTGCTAATTTTGGAAAGGTACAGAATTCAGAGCTATTTAAAAAAAAAGGCGCTTATTTTTATGTATTGATAGCCAGATTAACTTTATTATTGAGAATTGGGATTAAATCTCGTTAAATATGAGTAAGTTGAGCAGCCGGAAACAAGGCTTTTTGGACTTGTTATACTATATGACAGTGTTGTCATGGCAAACAAACAAACATGACTCTTTAGAAGATGACCACAGAGTACTTTTTGATAGACTAAGATGACACACAAAACTTCACAAGTCACATTCGCTCGCTTGCTACTATTTTGTGCTGGTGTGAATGTTTTGTGCGCCCAGTTTTACGTGGATTTTTACAACGACCTGGCTTGCTTTTGGATTTCGAAGACTCCTACAATAAACATTTATGCGTTAAAATAGTAATAGAGGTAAAATAACCTATTAAAGTACAAACATTAATGCACTTAACCTCACTTTTACAAAAATTAAGATTTCTCTTTAACCCCATTGTTATTATTTTTTATTTATTTTTTTAACAAAAGCTCATAATATTCCCTATCAAACCATGCCACATTTATTTCTGTGGAAACTAAAAAAGTGTAATGCCAGCGTTCTATGAACTTCTGCCATTCTCCTTTGCTGGGCAAGCATAAAAATAGCATCCTAATTGCGTAACATACTATTAACCGGTCAAGCGGCGCGCGTCGCCGATTGGCGACGAAACAATAGAAAATCAATTGTCTCATTAGCGGAGCTTGACAGATTAATCTTAATCATTTTGAAGGATATTGCTAATCCATTGCTTCATATGTAAGCAAAGTCTGCTCAACAACGTACGTATAACGCAATGAATGTTGTTGAACTGTCAAAATGGAAGCCATTACTTCTGTTAGTGTGTTACGCAATTGCCCCTCGCGTCTAAATAAAAGCGATTTTCCGTACACGTATAGGCAACTAAACCACAAAGAAATATACGGCAAAAAGCAATTTAGGTCGCCAAAAAGTTCTCCGTTCCACATTAAACCTGAAGGGGAAAATCTGCGCCTCCTATAAGCATTTATTAGCTTCTCCAAGTTTGATATCAGGCCATAAAGGAGTATTAACATCATAAAACTCTCGTTAAATTCGTACCAATAATGTACCAGCGCGGATACCAGGTTTTGGTAGGTACTATCCGTGACATGGTACCCTTAAGAAACTTCTAAAGATAGAAAATACCTTAGATTATCAAAGACAAAAAAAAAAATTTCGTAAGCAAATTTTTTTTTGCAGTCTCTATTTTTTAAATATTTGTAAATATGTGAGAGCACCATGTATTTATCACATAATTAATTTATTTCAGGTCAATGTTTTACTCTTGGCCTCGATCACGCCTGATGGAAAGCGATGGATGAGGTCTATGATAGAACGAGCGTGCCCAGAAGATGCCTGAGGCACTGGAACTCCCACGCATCGACGAAACACAGAAGGCTGCTCGTAGGGTGGTCGCAAACCAGGCGGGCGTTAGCCCTACCACCGCAAGGGAAGAATTGGCCAGTCAAATAAGGTGTTGGATGTGACTATCCAGGATGCGCCGAGCGCTCGATTCAGTTGAGTAACTGGCGGAACAAACTGCGCTTCACGAGGAGGCTACTTCATGCATCCCAAAATTTTTATTCTATACAATCTACTACAATCTGATTTAATAGATTTTCAACTTTATCGCTACAGTATAAGGTTCAAGGTTGATTGGGAAAAATTGACAGTTTCGGGTAGCTTGATGTGCTGGCGTCTGTACATCGTCTTTACAATAATATAACTAAAGTATTATAGTTAATTTATGCAACATATTGTGGAAAGTATTTAAAACAGTACCTATGGAGTTTCTTGCTCATTCTTCTCCATACGTATCTTTTGGAAGAATCAATTCTATTCTCTTGTTTTTGACGTTCAATGGTACCTTGTATTTGTATACTAGATCCTAGGCGCCCCTTCCCAAAAGGTAGTTTCGTATTGAGAAGAATGGGCAAGAGGAGCCTCTTGCCCATTCTTCTACTGTACTTACTCCTTTAAAATGGTTTATCTAGACCCATGCTATAAATTCTCTACTTATACAGGGGGTTACGGAAAGGGTATATCAATACAAACGGGTTGAAGAGTGTTTCTGGTCTAGAATCTCTGTACAAAATTTCAGCTCAAAAGCATTACCTTTGAAAATGCTTAATATTTTTTTATTTCGACATCACGGCGCTGTACTGGCGCGCGGCGGCGTGATGTGCGTGTACTAGGCGCATAGACACACTACAGATAATGGATAATGACCCTCGTAGTGCGGTGACACGTTTGTTATGATTCCAATTTAATAAACAATAATAATATAATAATTTAATAATGTTATAAACGCGAAAGTTTGTGAGGATGGATGTATGGATGTTTGTTACTCTTTCACGCGAAAACTACTGAACGGATTTTGATGAAACTTTACAGTATTATAGCATCAGAATAACACATAGGATGCTTTTTATCCCGATATTCCCACGGAATCGACACTTACGCGTGTGAAACTGTGGGGCGCTGCTAGGTAATTATAATTTTATGTGTAGACGATGCACGTGGAGCAAAATTTACTATAATATATTCTACCTACCTATAGTAGTAAAGGTACACAGTTGTTGCGTGAGCAAAGTGGATAGTGGATACCCAGCTTTTAAGAACGAAGCATAACTAATAGTTCAGAAGCTCTTCATAAGGTATGCTGTTTGAACAGCCCACACAAGCAAACGATATCAATTACGATATGAGAACATAATTGGCCGATATTGTTTTCAAAGAAACCACGTACAGTTAAACATAGTAAGTGCATAGTTAATCACTTAAATACAATCTCGATTGGCGGTAGTTAGCCAGTACAGTGAGCGGCAATGGTACACCGGTAATTAGCGGCAGATTGGAGCAAATTGCTGCAATTATGTGCTCGACTGTACACGGCTGAGAACGCGCCCATTGAAAAGGTTGCGTTCAGATGACAGTTTTTTAGCGCGCGTTCGAAATTATTAAATCGCTTATTGGTTCCAGTTCGCAATCTGAATCACTTTGACGGATATTGCTAATCCATTGCTTCATATGCTTGAAAAAAATGTCTGCTCAACAACGTAAATAACGCAATGTATGTTGTTGAACTGTCAAAATGAAAGCCATTATTTCTGTTAGTGTATATTACCTCGCTGGACGTTTTTTTGTGGCTAGTAAATAAAGCAGAATTTAAGACATAATCATATTGTGCGACTGCAAGCGTATAGAGCAGTGGTAGCCCAGTGGCAACGGCCGCGACTTACGAGTTGTAGGTCGTAAGTACGAACCCAGACAGGCACTTTACTTTGTATAATTTATTATATCATCACCGATGCTCTCAAAACGGTGAGGGAAATCATCGTAGAACCATTCCAAGACATGTGACATCCACCAAGCCGCACTGGGCAGGCTTGGTGGATTATGGCCCACTTCACTGGTGAATTTAAGCCGAAGAAACGAAGGTCCAATTTTATATTCCAGTTTGTACAGACACTTAGGTACAGCCGCGGACAATGGCGGTCGACCACTTTTCACCCTTATTTTATATATTTATTTATTAAAACTTTATGCACAAGTAAAAAATACTGTACAAAGGCGGACTTAATGCCTGAGGCATTTTCTACCAGTCAACCTTAGGGTGATGCAGAGACAAAACATGGCAGGTGCAACATACAGGATAACTAGCTAGGAAATGACTATAAAATACAAGAATATATACTTAGATACAAACATATAAACCAAATGAACTCTCAGGGGAAAAATGATCGGTAGAGGAGAAAACGAATCCAGCAAATCAGCGCTGGGATGTTACGGCGGCCAACTTCTGCCGAATATGTTCACGTGCCTTTACTTTAAAAGATAACCGACTGGTTGCCGTCCTGATGTTCAGAGGGAGCGCATTCCATAGAAAGGCCGCCTTATGCTCTTGGTAAGGTTTAAAAGTGGTCCACTGCCAGTGTCCGCGATGGTATTATATGCTACTTTGTCTGTTCACTTTGATAAATCTCTCATGAAAAGAGGCTTTAGCGTGCTTTAGCCCTGTGTTGTTACTTAATTTCTGATCATACTCCCACCTTTCTACACGAATCCATCTCCAAAAGTAGGTAACAATAACTGGAACCACAACTTTATGCCATAGACAATGCACCATAAATAGAACAGTAAAGAAGCGCCATAAACATTTTATAAGCCGTTTCATACACGCAAGCGTATTCCCATTTATTATCGAAATAAGTATCTTTATATATAAATGCATAGACATAGTAGATGGTAAGTACATACTTAATGTATTATGGTTGTGATTTGTCGGTAGAGTCGTATGTACAGTGATTTCAAATTCGGTTGTTGACATTAATAATAATATATTTTCTCCCTACATTGATCTATCATAATCAGCCTAATGTTCCCACTGCTGGGACACAGCCTCTCTGTGAGAGGGAGTGGGCTATAATCGACCTCGCGGGCCAAGTGTGGGTTGATAGATGTCAAGTCTTCGAATTTTTCAAAATTTTGAGAATTATGCGACGAAAAATAATATTTTTGAGCCAAGTTTTACGATTGTCTTATCATGATAACTATTTTATTTTTATGAAATATTAATATAAAATTTATAAAGAACTAGCTGCGCCCCGCGGTTTCAACCGCATAAGTTTCGATCCCGTGGAAATATCGGGATAAAAATTATCCTATGTCCTTCCCCGGGATGCAATCTATCTCTCTGCCAAATTTCATCGAAATCCGTTCAGTGGTTTAGGCGCGAAAAGGTAACATACAGACAGAGTTACTTTCGAATTTATAATGTTAGTATGGATAAGTCTTTTCTTTGAACATTTGACAAAATACACAAAATTTTTTGCTGGCTTGTACAGACGCCAGCACATCAAGCTACCCGAAACTGTCAAATAACCCCAATCAACTTTGAACCTTATACTTTAGTGATAAAGTTGAAAATCTATTAAAGAAATTTGACAGCTTGTAGTAGCTTGATGTACTGGCGCGTCTGTACTATGTATCGATACACCTAACTGTACGAAAAAAACAGCGATTTACAATGTCATGTGTTTGGGCAGCGCCTTTATGTCATATTACCTATTGCATTTTGTTACACAATGTGTAACTGTTGACTCAAATCGTGGGAACTCACATTATCACATTGCTAAGTAGGTCAGCAGGTTAATTAGATAAAGCATGTTTGTCTTTTGATAACGGCACACAATGGACATTACAAGGAAGAATGCCATCATAATTTTATTTTATTTGAAAGGTACACCAACGACTTATTCACTAAACATTGACATAATAAAAAATAACATACGCATTGAGTTATGGTGAATTTGTCACTTATAGGCGTACACAGCACTTACATAAAAATAGCTTCTAAAATATACGTTTTAACAGGATCTTTTACTCGTAGCACACCCCGGACACTCCATACAACGCTCGCAAAATAATTACCTACTACTACTACATTAAAAAATGACGTTTGTATACGTATGAATGTGTGCGTGAGGTACTTGTGTTTGCGAGCGCTCTTGTTAAAGAACTGCGACGAATACGCCGAAGTGCGGGGTGAGGTGCGGTAACTGATGTTAGTGCGGGGAAGGGAGTGGCCTTTCTGTACGTAGTACTTTAAGTATTCTGTGCTCGTAGTGAGAATATAAAAATTAATTAGAAACAAGAGCAAAACATTTTATACAGCACTTATAGCAGTGCCCCGCGGTGTCACCCGCATAAGTTTCGATCCCGTGGGAAAAACAGAATAAAAAGTATCCTATGTGTTAATCCTTGTTTTAAACTATCTGTGTGCCAAATGTCATCAAAATCCGTGCAGTAGTTTTTACTTGAAAGTGTAACAATCATCTCCATCGTCACAATTTTTCGCATTTATAATATTAGTAGGATGTATCAGTGATAACTTGGTTAAAGAGAGCTGGCACTAGTGTCAGTCAATACCCAGCATCGAGTGGAATGACGCTCACTTCATCTAAGTTTTCACGGTGACAGACGTTCATACAGAATAGCGCTAATGATTTGGCACTTAGATCAAGATACACATCTTGATATTGCCATTTTAACCGACTTCAAAAAGAAGGTTCTGTATTCGACCCATATGTATGTATGTCCGCAATTTTCTCAAAAACTAATGAACTAATTTTGATAATTCTTTCACTAATGTGATCTACATACTTTCAGGAACGTTTTAGTATATAACACATTAGGTAATTATTCTTATGTACGAAGTTTTAAGCATAAATGTACTGCATCTCCGGCATTTCTATGCGAATCTTGATGATTCTTCTAGTCGGTATCTTCAATTCTTCAATGCACTAGTGTTAATTGAAGTTGTGTGGGTACAACTAAAAAGTGAAAAATAAAAATTTCTTTAGAAAAAAAAAACAACCAACTTTAAAAAAAAAAAAACCACAGTGTTAAATTATAACTTTAATTTCGGAAGTCGGTGTCAAAAAACGAAAATGCGGAACCAACGACACCGAAAATCGAGTTGAATGGCGTGCAATAGGAGAGGCTTATTTCCAGCAGTGGATGCTGTAGGCTGACTATGATGATGATGAGTGCTAATCCTTCCAGTCCGAAAATGGGATGGTGTTATCGGTGACGGAGCGCATCTATAGCTCCGTCTCTTTCTTACACTGGTATCATGATGGCATAAACCATCATAATACCACAGAATACTTAAAGTAAGTACTACGTACAGAAAGGCCACTCCCTTCCCCGCACTAACATCAGTTACCGCACCTCACCCCGCACTTCGAGGTTACCGTCGCAGTTCTTTAACAAAGAGCGCTCGCAAATACAAGTACCTCACGCACACATTCATACGTATACAAACGTCATTTTTTAATGTAGTAGTAGTAGGTAATTATTTTGCGAGGGTTGTATGGAGTGTCCGGGGTGTGATAATACGGCAGTCGAACAAGTGATTACAAGTGGGAATGAGAATCCCAGTAGTTCTACTATTTCGTTATACCTAATATCGTACTACTAGTGAGAAAAAAAAGTCCCATTAGTTCTTCCGTAGAACTGTTCAGTAGAACTAGTGGGGACAAACGCTTTTCTCTATGGATTGATTGGACAGGGCAACGTCTGTCAAATCAAAAAGGAATTACACCATTCTTTTTTTTAAACGCGTGTTCCACGTAATTTTTGAATCTTGTTCCATAGAAAAATTTAAATTTCGACTTCCCGTTCGGATGCACGTAGCTCGTAGGGGGAAATCTGGTAACCAGAGACAAACGCTAATGCATTACGAGTTTCCGAGTACTACGGATTTAGGCGGAACGAAACACAACCCGTCCTTAATGGAAATCCATTGCCAGCGGTTTTTTTTTTATCGTACATTATGTACTACACTTATTAGTTATTAACCATAACATCACGCTTACCCCTAAGAGATAGGCAAAGTTTAGAGGCACACCCACAATACAGTTCTATGAAATAAGGGGCGAGCCCATCCATACCTAAATCCAGACTGCTTCTGGGACATTCCTAATAATTAAAAAAAAAAAATATTGATAGAATTTGAAAACACAAATTGCACTACAGTTTGTCAGTCGATTTCACGGCCAAACTGCAGTGCAAGTATTCAACAGTTATAGGTACCTAGTGCAAACTTTACAGGCTAAGTATAGCATGCAATAATATTATAATAATTATTCCCTTTGCACAAAACGCGTAAAAAAAAACAGGATGTGCTGCCAGGTTACCTCTTCTGCCTAATGTAATACTACACTGTTATAAAAACCTGTTTCGGAGAACAGGTCTATGCTTCTACGGCTTTCGCAGTAGTCTCGACGATGTTATGAGACTTAAATAAAACAACATTGGCGCCGATTCTCTTGTTCCCAAACTAAACTAAATTTAAGTTCAGTGCATCTTTTTCTTTCTATTTCATTAAGAAAAGGACAGGAGATAAATATTAGTTTAGTCCTGTCAAATTAAGATACTCCATAGACAATTTAGACGTGATTAAAAAATTGGCTATTAAAAATACGTCATTTTACGTCAGGCACTGACTAATTTGACAGGACTAAACTAATATTTATCTCCTGTCCTTTTCTTAATGAAATAGAAAGAAAAAGATGCACTGAACTTAAATTTAGTTTAATTTGTGAACAAGAGAATCGGCGCCATTATTTTGTTGATTAACGGTTCTTATTTACTTCGCACTCGTAAAAACATGAATTATTTAAAATCTGATTTTTAATTTGCTAGAGTAAAATGACAGCTGCGATCGTCATTTTTTTTTATTTCTCTTACCACATCTGACATTGGCAGAATTGTCGACATTGGCACCATTGCCATAGAGAAAAATAGAATAGACCTTTTTTGACATAAATAAGCGCCTTCTTACCATGGGGGTGGGCAGATACTACAGAACCCCACCTGCTATGATCCTTATATACTCCTTTTGCTTGGTTTACGTTCATAATAGGGTAGTTTCCTGGGTAAAAAAAAAATAATTCTAATTAGTCCGTCAGTTAGATTATCGAAAAATAATGGACCCTTATTTTTTCTTTTGTCAATCAAACAAAAAATGACAAAGATAAAGCGCGTCAAAATTTGGGAGTGGGGGGTCGTGACGTCACGCCGTGCGACACTTTTTAGCACGGCGTGACGTCACGACCCCCCCACTCCCAAATTTTGACGCGCTTTATCTTTGTCATTTTTTGTTTGATTGACAAAAGAAAAAATAAGGGTCCAATATTTTTTGATAATCTAACTGACGGACTAATTAGAATTTTTTAGGAAACTAGCCTATTAAGGTAATACACCCACGCCGGTTGCGGGTACTACGCACCTGACCTTTTCTGAAGAACATCATCAAGAAGGGATCCCTGCATTTCCATTCACATCTGCCTTGTGACCTTTTGTTAGTCGCCTTTCATATATCTTTCAATTTCATAATTATATATCTTTTCAACATGACCTATCTAAGCGTACTCTTTTCAATATTAACGAACAAACTCAGTAAAGTCCGGCCGCGCTAAATTTGCAAAAATTACTTAGAATAAATGTTCTCGTATCGATTTTATTCAATGTCGAGCGGCCATTGTTGTTTACATCTTTGGCAAATTAACTTCTGACATTGCTACAGTAGATAGTTGAGCAATACCTACATAACAATTTAAGATTGTAATTTCAAGTATAGGTTATTCAATCAAAAGTATAATTATTTCAAGAATTTATAAATCTACCACTGAACAAAGGCTTGTACCTTACATTCCATATTTTGATAGTAGATTAACCTCTTAAACAGAATCAGACTATAATTTTCCCACTGCTGGGACACAGGCCCCTCCCTGTGAGAGGTAGCGGGCCATAATCCACCATGCAGGGCCGGTGCGGGTTGGTGAATGTCACATATTGTCAAATTTTTGGTTCTAGGACATGCAAGATTCCCCAGAATGTTTTCATTCACTGTTTTGAGAGCAGTGGTGATGAAATAAAATACACAAAGTGCCTATCTGGGTTTGGACCCACAACTTACAACACAAGTCCGGGTGCTAAATTCAGAATTCTGCCTGTGTCATTTTGTTTCTTTGTGATACTTCAACTACATAACTAATTCAATTAAACTTGTTACAGAGCTGAAATACAACCCAGAGGAGTACAAAAAGATACTTTTAACTAGGTACAATAAAGGAGTTTTTCCAGTATGGTTGTGAAACTATGGACTAGAACAAGTACTTAATACTGTCTTATGAGACCAAAATAAGAATGGGACCAGCTTTATCTAATTCACAACACAAAATAATTACAAATCATCTGAACTGATACCTAGTCCGACAGATAAAACCTCAATGTATAAAATAAATTGTCAAAAGAGTAACCATAAGTAGTTAGGTATTATAATGTTGATTGCATATCAAAACAAACAAATAAATCAATGATAAGTACATCCACGGAAATGATTTGTTCCAAAAAATTAAAGCTCTGCTGTATAAATATTTTAAGAATGATTACTTAGCTTTTTTAAAAAGGTTCATTAGAAGAAACATCTAAATAAAAAAATAATGATTCCATTAAAAAAATAACATGAAGGTTTTATTCAGCCTACAGCCACAGCCAATGTCTGGCAGGTAAGAACTATTATTTAAATTTAAAGAAATGGAACACAATTAATGAAAATGTATTGTCATTTATTTTTTGATCGAACAGCTAAGTTTATTATTAGTGCTATATTTTTCAGTTGAAGTTAAAATGGCATTAAATGTGTGTATTTATGTGAGTATTAATAGTAATATCATTGTAATCGTAGTATAAGAAATGTGAAGGTCATTCATTTTGACTTTCTAGAAAAAGATGGCTTTTAGATTTTTAAGTTTTATACTTCAATATTCGATAGGTTAGTCTAGGTTTATTGCGATCTAAAAGTAAATAAATAATATGTAAATAGATACACTATTCAGGCGCACCATGCAATTTCAATTTAATACATTTATTACAATCCCTAGTAACTTGCTAAAACCTACTAAAATCGTTTGATTGATGCTATAATTTTTGTGAGCACCAACATAGCATATTTTAAAAACAATTCGTGAGTCCAATGATTTTAATGTGAAATGCCGCGTAACATTAGATTTTTAATGCTGATAGAATAAATCACGCGATCGTACACTGTTACACTATCTTTTTTATCGTGTTTTGAATGCAGCCATCAGCCATTGTACCTATTAATTATAATCTCAGAATACAGTTTATAATTATTAATAGTCCGCGACATGGTACGACCTTTTTTCTTGTAATGATTGCAGTGCAGTTAATAAATACATAAAATACTGGCCATGCAGAAGAGGCCGAAAGGCCGAAGATTGACCCAAAAAAATTAAATACGTTCCCGCCATTAGGTCACGGCTTTTTCACAGACACAATGATCACTTTCTGACCATAATTAATGTTATTATTTATTTTATTTTCAGTTTTATGTGTTTAATAGAAAAAAAAAGTGATTTGTTTACTAACCTCTCAAAGTGGAAAACTCCGTGGCACAACAAAACAGTAAGTATGTTGTCATAATCACCATCACTTTAGGACAAAATAAATCGGTCGCACTGCAGTCATCAACAATACCACATTTTGAACGCGAATCAACAACATTCGTAACGCCGTTCAAGCCGGCACTGTATTGACCCGATCCTTTATGAAACCATGGGGAAAATATGCATTTTTTATTAACTTATATCGATTATAAGCGCTCCACAGCTCGAACAAGACTGAACACCAGTGTAACGGGAGTGTTTTAAAACGGGTTCTTTATGTAACAATATCACTCGCGAGCACCTCCGTAATTTCATTAATAACACCTAAAAATCGATCCCACAACAAGGCTCACGACAATTCAAACAGAAGACTGCGGCGGCGTGTTAAATTCATTATTTTACTATGAAGCGGACCAATAAAATACGGCACGGCACGATTTATTATAAATAAACTTTTTTGCGTTACAACACGACAGATAGGTATGAATTAAGACTACGCCGAGCAATTTTTCGTGTCATATTTCTTTATACAATGGATGCAAACAATATAGTGCTGATAAAAACACGCACGACCCAAGCTACGCACGCTCGCGATGACACTAAACTCTGCATAGATGTCGCGTTTCTGACGGCCATTGTGGAAAATGGCGGCCGACATCAGCCGTCAAATGACCGCAAACTAAACTACACTTTATTTTTCAAGCAGTAAGTAAAATAATTGATTGACATTTTTCATAATTTCAACACTATTCGATCGTATAAGACGACTGAATCGGAAAGTCTCAAGTGGTCAAAACTTATTTAGGATGCGGCGTGCTTTTTTGTTTATTCGAATTATTAAAAATAATATTTTTGTCTCTCTTTTACTTCAATGCGATTTTGAACAAATATGTTTTTTTTTATGTGGGTACGCTTGCGCGAGTGTTATTGTATCTTGATTGTGTTGTTACCATAGATATATGAAAGAAGGTTGTTACAATGATACTACACCACAACGTACCATACAGTATTTACTGCTTATATTTTATATTTTAGCAGATAAACAAATAGGTAGGTAGGTAACACACAAGTTGAAAAGTTTTTGAAATCAGCTTTTATTGAATAAAAAAAAAGAAGGCAGATTTAGTTCAGAGTCACGTGACACGTCTCAAAGGTAAGGTCAGCAGCTGAGCAGCAGCGAGAGTCAAAAGCTAACACTTCTTTATAAACCTGTTACTGGGTAAAGGTATCTCTCATTCTACGATATCCATATTTCTCTCTCTTTGCCCTGTTGCCTTGATTGGCCAATGACAATTCGCCAAGAATGAATCGCAGGAACTTATTAGGCCTGCCTCAATAACAAACAACATTCGTCTTCAATATTACTACTTAGTACTATTAAGTATTCTGTAATATTACCATGGCTATACACTGCGTGTCGAATGGTGTCGACCCTGACAAGGTTCCTGATGCAGTCACATCATGACTCGGGCGCCCAATCACGTGTTTTATAACTGTGCGCTTCATAGGTGCGCTTAATTTTTTGATTGCAGGTCTTCAGGCGAGTCGATTTGCAGTCAACGAAGTCCTAACGAATTTGTCTACGACAACCTTACCTTACCAGATGCATAACAGGTAAGTTTGTAGATTTTTTATGTACAGACGCCAGCACATCCAGCTACTACAAATTTATATACAATACTGCAAATTTCTTTAATAGATTTTCAGCTTTATCGCTACATAATAAGGTTCAAGGTTAACCGGTAAAATTTGATAGTTTCGGGTATATTGGTGTGCTGGCGTCTGTACCTACTTTTGTAGTCAAAGAAGCTTCGGTAGTAAACATTATTTTATTTTAACCTAGAACAAAGCTAGGAGCCATTTTTGATTAGGTAGGTACCTACTACTTTTATCATGGCATGTATTGAATCGAAGCTCAATTACTTCCCAGTTCGCTTTCCTAAACTATTATTGAACACATAATGATGGCGCCTCTTTATGTGGACCTCTAATAATTCCTTTTTTCGGGTCCTAAAAATACTAAACAACTAAAAATACTAACCGCGACCAACTTGGATGTATGTAGGTATATGCAGCGGCCGTACCTAGCGCTCGCCGGCCGCTGCGCGCTGCCGCGGCACCGCTCGCTTCGCTCGCTCGGCTCACGGTTGGTTACAGTTTTAATCTAACCGATCCCAATTGGTCGGGGTAACTGCGACCACCTGTGAAAAAAAGCCAGAAATCTAAAAAGAGGCTCATTTATTCATATCAAAAGAGTTGGCATCATTAGAAGCCCAAAAACTTTCTAGAGGTCCATTAATTTAAAAAAAAACGTAAGTACTTCCATCTCTCGAAGGTCAATAGGTTTTTAGAGATTAAGTTAAATATTTCCCTATGAACAAGTAAAATACAATGAAAAAAGATGATCAAAATACGGAGTCTACGGAGTACCTAACCTTTAGATATTGGTGTTGCTTGAAAATAATCTGTTTATCCTACTAACATTATAATCCTACTAATATTATAAACGCGAAAGTTAGTGAAGATGGATGTGTGTTTGTTACTCTTTCACGCAAAAACTACTGAACAGATTTGGATAAAATTTGGCGAATAGATAGTTTATATGTAGGTAAGTAACAGATAGTTTATGCGGGTGAAATCGGGAGGCGTTGCTAGTTAGGTATTTATAAAAAGCCCGTCTCGACGAAACTATTCGTATGATCTTTTGCCATCAAGAGTCCGTTTAGATGACTTCAAAGTTCTATCATAGTAACTAGACTGAAGTACTGAACGAAAGTTTCTAATTAAAAACTCAACTGGCGCCATCTATCCACCATGCTCCTGTCCTTTTCCTGTAGCGCCATCTATCCACAATATATAAACATGTCGTTTAAAAAGACAGAGTTTCGAAGATTGTCCGTACGATGTCGCTGTACTTTATTAGAGTGCTATAATTATATAAATAAGATAAAAAATAATAATGTTACACATAATATTAAAAAATAATGCTGTACTAAGTTAGGCAAATCTTGTATATAAAACAACACAACAAGAGATTACTCAAAATAATGAAGTGGACGATGTTTATCATTGGTGATACAGAGCTGTGCTAATCATCCATCTAGTTTAGGGGTTGCAAACGGCACCAGTTTTGGTACGTGGTTCAAGTAAGGACAGATAGATGTCACTACACGTTTAGGGTTTCGTAGTCTATTGTACGAAAACCTCATAATTAATAATTTATTTAATATAATGTAACATTAAAATGCTTTAAACAATATCCTACGGGAATTAACGGGAACGAACCACCGTTTTATAATAGAGACATCTGAAAAGTTATAAAAAAAACAAACAACAGGTACAGACGCCAGCACATCAAGCTAGTACATACAATCTGTGAAATTTCTTTAATAGATCTTCAACTTTATCGCTAAAGTATAAGATCAAAGTTGATTGGAAAAATTTGACAGTTCTGGGTAGCTTGATGTGCTGGCGTCTGTACATCACGCCGTGTTTCCCTGAAGGATTGTGCAGTATACCTATCTATAGTACACCCGCATTTCGCCAGGTATGCTTAAGTTTCATGTCATGGGGGTCGAGCCTATTGGTAGCAACCGGGCACAAATCCCGACACCGGGATGTTACTAAGAAATTCCAGATATAAAAACCCAATAACACTTTTCGTAACCTGGGAATCGAATCCAGGACCTCATGCTTAGCAGTAGAGCTTGCAACCACTCGGCCAACGGAAAAACAAAAAAAAATGTTTTTAGAATTTTACGCCAACGCGACGCAGTCACGAGCATTGCTCGTATGTTACACGTAGGTAGTTATGGTAACCCGACGAACTTTGTTCGACGACTTCGTTCCGCCTCAGACTTATTAAGAATGAATGTATGAGAAAATTGATTATCGTCATTTTTTTTTGGTGAATTTTTTTTATCTTGCTATTCGGGGCGGAGACAAAACGAACAAATCAAAGATCATAAAAATCGGTCCAGCCGTTCTTGAGTTATAAATGGTGTAAGGTGTAACTAACACGACTTTGTTTTATTTATAACTAGCTGCGCCCCACAGTTTCACCCGCGTAAGTTGCGATCCCGTGGGAATATCGAGATAAAACGTATCCTATGTGTTAATCCAGGAAATGGTCTATCTATGTGCCAATTTTCATCCAAATCTGTTCAACAGTTTACGCGTTATTGAGTAACAAACATCTTCACAAACTTTCACATTTAAAATATAATACCTAGTAGGATCATTAAAAATAGTTTGAAATATATTTCTCTATGCTTTTGTCATACTGTGAATACAGGAAAACACACAAGGAAGAAGAATAAAACAATTAGTCAACAACGAATGAAACAAAATTAAATAATGCACTTACTGTTTGATATGCTATTCGAATAAAATAGTTCAGAAGAAATGTACTCGATTAAAAATCTACTTGAGCCGAGTCCGATTGAAAACCGAATAGTGTCAATCGAAAGTGACGTTGGCTCTACCAATCAACACCTAGAAACAGAAAGAAACCATAAAAGCCGAAAAAGTTTTCATTTTACTCGGTCGGCCGTAGCCGAGGCAATCTCCATGGGTGGGGTTTCTCGGATGGTTCCGATCTTTAACGTCTCCCCGCAGACCATGGCCCAATTTTCATCTTTCGCCGCATGCCCTAACGTGTGCGTCAGCAAATGCTGCCGCGTGGCTGAGTACCGAGCCGACGAAAAAAATTAACTTCTTTTCAAACAATATTTGCCATCGATATGCTAAGAGAAGGTAGTGAAAAACCCGGGACTACTGACCGAATGATTTGATGTGGTTTGCTCTTGACCGTGTCGATCTACTAAGCTTGGTCTTGCTCCAGGATTCTAAGAGAAGACTGGTCTAGTATTCGCTTTCACGTTGCGATGGAAAACAATCGAATCAGAAAATATTTAATCGAATATTATTCGAATGAAACAATTCTAAAACGCGCATCCCTAACAGTCATTCTAACCGCATTATTGTTCAATCATATTTTAATAAATTTTCATACCAGTTGACTATTTGTGAAGTGACAATGTTTTACAGGACTATTTTTGTGTGTTTAGTTGGATTTGCTTTAGCAATATCTGCTGAAGAAAGTAAGTACCTACAATCTTTAATAATTTACATACATACATATTAACATATATAAAGCAAGTTGGTTAAAACATCAATTAGATATTATTAGTTTGCGCAAATTTAACATTAATATTCTTATTTTCCTTGATGGGTGCGGCTGTCAAAGCTACTAAAAGAGATTGTTGATATATTTTTATTACAATATTACTTACATACCAATTTCTGTTCGTGATTCCCGTTGAGTAAGACTTTTAAGAGCATCGTAAAGTTAAGTTCGTTTGAGAACTTGAGGCAGTGGCTTAACGCCAATTTAGGAAGACTTTACGGTATACTGCCACCCCTGCCAGCTGACAAAGAAAGTCGATGGGAAATCGCACTCTAAGAATCAGAGACGAATGTAGGTACAGACGACAGCACATCAAGCTACCCAAAACTGTCAAATTTTCCCAATCAACCTTGAACCTAATGCTTTAGCGATAAAGTTGAAAATCTATTAAAGGACAGATTGTAGTATCAGACCAAACATTTATAATTTATTGGTCTGAGATTGTAGTAGCTTGATGTGCTGGCGTCTGTACATAGGTACTTATAAAGCAACGCCTAGTTATGCGATGCACTGTATTACGGTACTTATATCCCCGTGGAATGCAATGATTAACTTCCTCCAGTCAGAAATACCTATTATACTAGAGAGTATACAGTGGTCTCCAAAACTTAGTTGACATTTTTCCACTTCAGCTGTAATGCCGCATTATTGTTTAAAAAAACATTCTTTTCAAGTATTACGTAAGCAGATTTCTTGCAATTATTAACCCCCCTCTCCCCCTCGTCAGCAAAAGTAAGCAAAGCAAGAGCTTTGCTTTGCAATGTTGTTGTGTTGCACTCCCATGCTTACGTAAACATTGGTACTACATGCATTTTTCAATGTGTTTTGGTTTCTTTATTGATTCATGAGCATCAGTTATAAGTCCCAGAAAAAGATTTATTTTCGTTGGATCCCGCTTTTGAATCCCATTTTAATATTTTTGGCGTTGGATCCCGCAAAACATTAAATTTATGTATTTCCGTTGGATCCCGAATTTAAAAAATGCAAGATAATTACGTTTTATTGTCGTTGAATCCCGAAAAGTATTTTCGTTGGATCCCGAATGCTTAAAAAAATCTGAATGCGGGTACTTTCAACAACAAAATTGTTTATAATAAAATGAGGGGTTCACTAATGTTTCACCAAAACTCCATTGACAAATTAGTTTACAACCAACGTTTCGTATACTATTTATTTCACAAACAACTCATTTTCTATATAATCTAGTCGTTTCTGGCACTCGCCGGCCGCTGCCGCGGCACCGCTCGCTTCGCTCGCTCGGCTCGTGCGTAGGGGTCACAGTTTTAACCTAACCTAACCTAACATTGTTTTTTTTTTTAATAATTAACCTAATCTAACTAGTTCGGTTCCGGGTACCCCACTAAAAATAATCTCTTTTTAGTGTTTGATAAAGGTAAATCACTTCTCTTCTGAAATGTACACATGTTGTTATAATATGGGATTCAACGGAAATAGCAAACGGGATCCATCGTTAATACCTAATAAATGGGATTCAAAAGTGGGATCCGACGAAAATAAACGCAGTAGAATCCCTGAAAATGCCTTTCGTTTTCAAGCATAAACAAGTGGGTCAACCAAAATCGACAACCAAACCATAGAAATGTTCAAACATTTGGAACTAGAACTTTAAATCATAATGTGGTGTCACAGCCACAGCTGAAGTGGAAAAATATCAACTAACTTTTGGAGGCCAATGTACCTACCTACCTACTCCCCTTTCTTGTTCGGTACTTTCTTGTTTCATCCTTTTCAGATTTATTTAATTGTTTTGGGGCAAATTTCAGTAATATTTATATTTTTGAAATGTGATAATTAAGCCCTTCCATTATCAACTCAACACGGCCGCGGCATGGTTAAAAAAAATTTTTTTTTAGGTCGTGACTTTATTTCCGCTAGAGGGCGCCATATTCAATTTAATGTGACGTCACATAACCTATAACCAGCGGACGATCAAGACGCTTCCAAGATACCTCATTTGTCAAATTATGACAAGTATTTTAGAAGATAAGACGGAACAGATGAACATACGTACATAGATACATACCGGTCAAAATCATAACCCTCCTTTTTGCTTCGCCGTAGTGGGGTAAAAACAAGATGGCGACGATAGTTACAAAATGTTTAAGAGTTTAGCCACGCGCCGAAACATGCTTGTACCGTTTAGATAAAAATACTTACAATTTTTATTTATTTACAGATCCACCGGAAATTAAATTTAAAATCAGTTTGTCGAAAGTTAATAACAGTAATTATCTTGTTTGTGACCACAATGTCAATAAAGACACGACACTACAACACACATACACGGTCCGCGAAGGAGAAGATTTCACATTAATTACGAAATATGATTCCCTTATCAATGATTTGATGTAAGTAAATGACGAACACTTAATTTTAATATTTAGGCACTTACCTAACTAAAAAAACAACGTGATTATTGTATTGTAACAAATATTTATTAAGTCAGCATGGAGTTTTTATAATATATTATAATGATGTAAATCTTTTACAGCTGCAGTAACTACCATGATAGCAATAGTTTGTTTAATTATTTAAACAAAGACCATAGGTTAAAAAAACGACGCATTTTCACTGTAAGTACCTAATTTAATCATTTATTAATTGCACAATGCGCTGCCAATCTCTTCGGGGAATACTGATTTAAGGCGGTACCCCGACCAAAGCCGCGTTTTTCTTCGTTATTCAGAGGCTATTAACTCAATAATTATGAGAAATAAACTATATCTGAAAGCACATTATTAATGTTCGATATCCTATCATCACATTGCACGTTATTATTGGTTTTTATATGTTACTAATACATTTAAAATCTCCTTTTAAAAAAGTGACTACAATTATTGATTGCATTCATCTTTTGCTAAAGTTGACGATTCATTTGAGGATTTCACCAATGGATAGATAATTTAAAAATCTAAATAATCCATGTTTTAATTTATTTAAAGAGATCGCTATTCTTTTTATTAAAATAATTCCAAAAATTGTGATAAAGGGGCGTGCGCAGGGTGCGGGCGGCATCGGCAGTACGCTGCATCCTTACGAAGAAGTCGTGTCGCTTTCTGTCTCTGTCGCAAGGAGGAAACGAATGCTCAAGGTTATTTGGTCGGGGTACCGCCTTAATATGTTGGTGATCCGTTGAGATGGGTTAAATCTATAAGAGATAGAAAAACATATTAAAATGCATGGATGTCGTTAACGATGTCATTAGCCGCTTTAACCAGGAAAGTGTAAGAAGGAGAGTAGGTAAACAGGTCATTGCCCTGCAGTGCGACAGACAATACGAGGTTATAAAAAACAGCTGAATGATAGCATGTGATGATAGTAGGGTACCCTAATAGTCAATCGCAACGGAGACTAGCCATCTACAGTGCACAAGTGTGTGCGCGGACACAGGTGCACTCACTTTCTTCAGTGTCATAGTCCGATGGGACGGAAATCCGGCACAACCGAAGAGAGATCAGGCGCAGGATCTATGGCCTAACTTACATGGCTTGGGGGTATCACACCGCAAACGCCAACAAACTCCTGGCTGTTATAGCTGTTGCCCGACCTGGGAATCAGGGCCGTCTTTACCCGGAGGTGCAAGGGGTGCGTGGCACCCAGGCGCAAGGTCTTAGGGGCGTAAACCTTCTCGAAATTGAAATTACACACAAATAATATTACACTTATTACAATTATTATTATTTAATTAATAAAAAAACTACATGATTAACTATGACTCAAGTCAACATAGATTGACAAAGGGGTTTGAAGGTTTTGGCCATAAAATCAGCCGCCATTTTGATTTTTTTTCAGAATCGCGGTGCACAACAAATGTTATATAATATTTAGATAGAGGACACTTATACCTACAAACAAAAAATGTTAAATAACATAATATCCTAAAGCGTCAGGTTTCGGAGTTATTCACCGAAATATACCTAAGTCGAAAACAACAAGGATTTTTTTGTTTTTTTTCCCCCCTGGTAAGCATATTGAACTATTGAGGTAATAGAAACGTTATGAAACCTTTATGGAGAAGAAACAAATGAAGAATAGACATTTTTTAAATAAATAATTAAGTACTGCAATTTATAGTTCGTTTTTTAATCCCAGAGACTAATCTGACAAGTGTAATGTTAAACTTCTATACGAAAACACAAAAGACTTACATGTCAGATTAGTCTCTGGGATTAAAAAATGAACTATGAAAATTGCCGTGTTTAATTATTTATTTAAAAAATGTCTATTCTTCATTTGTTTCTTCTCCATAAAGGTTTCATAACGTTTCTATTAGCTCAATAGTTCAATATGCTTACCTGGAGGGAAAAAAAACAAGAAAATCCTTGTTGTTTTCGACTTATATTTCGGTGAATAACTCCGAAACCTGACGCTTTAGGATATTATGTTATATAACATTTTTTGTTTGTATAAGTGTCCTCTATCTAAATATATAACTTTGGTTGTGCACCGCGATTGTGAAAAAAAATTAAAATGGCGGCCGACCTTAGGGCCACCCTCCATACAAAAATCTTCAAACCCCTTTGACTATAGTATACCTACCTATCGAGTTGAAAGTTGATTACAAAACAGACGATATTATATCATAAAAAAGATTGCCGATTTTAAAGCCGGAAAAATTAAAGAACAATGGGTAAAGTTGTATGGGCCCCGTACCCAAAAAAAAAGATGACTGTAGCATTATGAGCTATATCGGTATTCGTTGTCCTCATTGAGTAGTTTAATTAATCCTAAGACAGCATGTCTGAATTCACTTGGAGAAAAAAGATATTTAAGGAAGTTAAATTGGTTTTGAGAAGACGGTACCCAAAGACAAGGTTAATTGTAGCACTATGAACTATGTCGGTATTTGTTGACCTCATGGAGTACTTTAATTAATCCTAAGACAACATGTCTGAATTCACTTGGAGAAAAAAGATATTTAAGGAAGTTAAATTGGTTTTGAAAAGACGGTACCTACCCAGAGACAAGGTTAATTGTAGCATTATGAACTATGTCGGTATTTGTTGACCTCATGGAGTAGTTTAATTAATCCTAAGACAACATGTTTGAATTCACTTGGAGAAAAAAGATATTTAAGGAAGTTAAATTGGTTTTGAAAAGACGGTACCTACCCAGAGACAAGGTTAATTGTAGCATTATGAACTATGTCGGAATTTGTTGACCTCATGGAGTAGTTTAATTAATCCTAAGACTGCATGTCTGAATTCACTTGGAGAAAAAAGATATTTAAGGAAGTTAAATTGTTTTAACAAAATTATAGGAAAGTTCATTATCTTTATTCATTATTGTAATTACCATACTTATATTGGTTCTTATTCAATACTAGCTGACCCGGCGAACTTTGTACCCCCTTTAATATTTTTTTTTTGTTAATTTTTTCCCATGTTTTAATAGCTATTCTGCTATTCGCGGCAGAGATTATGAGCTATGTCGGTATTCGTTGCCCTCATGGAGTAGTTTAATTAATCTTTAGTCAGCATGTCTGCTGGCAACCGACAATGCAGCATAAAATGAGATACAAAAAAGAAATAAAAACAAAACACAATACAAGTTCTAAATCAATTTTAATTAATTTTTAATCAAGTTCTGTTAATTTTCTAAATCGCTGGAGCCTTATTGAACACGTTCCGTGATCCATTGTAGAATAATCCACACGTTAACAACATTGTCGAAATAATAAAAGACAGAATTAACGTTTCCAACAGGTTTGGTGACTAATATGTTGTGGACTGTAATATCAACCGCCAAAGGGTACGTTTCACAGCGATGGAAGAAAGCGATGTACCATTTCCTAGCCTCAACGAGGAGGAACTTATCTTGTTTAGTTTAGGCACATACCAATTAAAACTCGCAAAATCATACGTGTCAGAGCATTTGCGAAGAGGCATGTAGATACCCTATAGAGGTATGCGTAGAACCAAGTCCTAATATGAGATATGGTGCAAGTGATTGACTGTCGAGTAATTATTATTTAGTAAGATTATTGTAAAAATGGAAAATTATACCTGTGGGACCTGCTGGTGAAGTATGTTTAAATAGAAACATTTTCAAACGGTTGATTGATGTAGTTTTTTTTTGTGCATACCCTGTCTGAAATCTCTGTGCACGCCACTGCATGATTGCGACCCTCGTGTGTGCCGGGAAAGATAAACATATTAACAACGAGGTTGTTAAACGTGGAATGTGGACTCAGCGATCATTGTGCCGATAGTCGTGACAGCCTATGGCTTAATAGCCAAAAACGTCGACTAGCACCTGAGGAGGCTCTCGTTTGGCAGCTGGATCAAGGACTTGATTCAGAAAGCGGAACTTCTCGACACGACCCACATTATTAGGAGGTTCTTCTCTCTGGAGCCCTGATTGCCGATAGCTTGGACCTGTTCCCGATACCGGTGGGCTACAACTTTTTTATATTTTTAAATGTTTTTATATTCTAATATTGAAAAATATAATTTGTATAAACATGTATAATGAAATAAAGGAGTTAAAATAATAATTAATGAGAATAAACAACGTTTTTTTTTTTTTTTTTTTTTTTTATAACCTTCTATTATTTTATTTTATTCTATTTAACAAAACAATTTAACTTCCTTAAATATCTTTTTTTTCCAAGTGAATTCAGACATGCTGTCTTAGGATTAATTAAACTACTCCATGAGGTCAACAAATACCGACATAGTTCATAATGCTACAATTAACCTTGTCTCTGGGTACGGTCTTCTCAAAACCAAATTAACTTCCTTAAATATCTTTTTTTTCCAAGTGAATTCAGACATGCTGTCTTAGGATTAATTAAACTACTCCATGAGATCAACAAATACCGACATAGTTCATAATGCTACAATTAACCTTGTCTCTGGGTACGGTCTTCTCAAAACCAATTTAACTTCCTTAAATATCTTTTTTCTCCAAGTGAATTCAGACATGCTATCTCAGGATTAATTAAACTACTCCATGAGGTCAACAAATACCGACATAGTTCATAATGCTACAATTAACCTTGTCTCTGGGTACGGTCTTCTCAAAACCAATTTAACTTCCTTAAATATCTTTTTTCTCCAAGTGAATTCAGACATGCTGTCTTACGATTAATTAAACTACTCCATGAGTTCAACAAATACCGACATAGTTCATAATGCTACAATTAACCTTGCCTCTGGGTACGGTCTTCTCAAAACCAATTTAACTTCCTTAAATATCTTTTTTCTCCAAGTGAATTCAGACATGCTGTCTTAGGATTAATTAAACTACTCCATGAGTTCAATAAATACCGACATAGTCCATAATGCTACAATTAACTTTGTCTCTGGGTACGGTCTTCTCAAAACCAATTTAACTTCCTTAAATATCTTTTTTCTCCAAGTGAATTCAGACATGCTGTCTTAGGATTAATTAAACTACTCCATGAGGTCAACAAATACCGACATAGTCCATAATGCTACAATTAACTTTATCTCTGGGTACGGTCTTACTCGTTCTCCTTTGATGTTTGAAAATGTACCTACCTAATTTTATTGTAGAGTAAGTATTAAATAAAAAAATTAAACACAAAAATTGGGGCGCACGCTGATTTTCGCACCCCGGCGCCCAATATGGTTAAGACGGCCCTGCTGGGAATCGAACCCAGGAGACCAACAGGGACCCGGGGAAACAAACGGCCGCGGTCGGGGTAACCTCCGGGTAGGTAACCTACCTACTATGAGCTGACAGCTGACTACAAAGGTTGCGGGAATGTTAAAAATAATGAAATTGAATTTATTTTTTAAACTAGCTGCGCTCCGCGGTTTCACCCGCATAAGTTTCGATCCCGTGAGAATATGGGGATAAAAACTATCCTATGTGCTTTCCCGGGACTCAAACTATACCAAATTTCATCTAAATCGGTTCAGTGGTTTAGGTGTGAAAAGGTAACATACAGACAGAGAGACAGACAGAGTTACTTTCAAATTTATAATATTAATATGGATTTGAATACTTACTATGCTATTTATACTTACTATCAATTACTATATTTTGCGGAAAATAAGTAACTAGGTTCGATTCCTGAGTCGTGTGAGTAGGTACCTATTAGTTTTTAGAAAATACTTGAATGCTGTCTTTCTCATTTGTAACATCGAATACGTGGTTCCTTTCAACTTCCTCAGATCCAGATTTTGTCCATACTGACCCATCTCATCGGATTACCCCTGGTTAATTATAGTAAATTAATGTCTGTAATTAATTAATTTTATACCCTTTAATAGTTTAAGGTAGAAAAAAGAATGGGTGATATATGGAACTGTACGATATTGTCTCATCGAGAGACCCCAGCAATACTGCCCGTGGTTCGGTACAAAGACGCGAACTATGCAGCGGCTTCTTGCTTTATGAAAATTCACGTGAGACAAACAAGTATGTAAGCTAATTATCCTTCTCACCAATATGTATTATAAGGTTACCTATCCACCTTCATAAAATTTTAAGACCTAATATAACTTGGCATACTTTTGTTTCTCCTAATTATATTTTCGCATAACATCATTTATGCATAACATCTTACGCACATTTTTTTTGATCATAAGTTCTCTAATCATAGTAATGATTAAACATAACATTGTAAAGCATAAATTCAGCATGCTCGTTTTATTTCTAACAACGTAGCCCCGCTGCGCGGGACTTCTGTCCGCAGGGTTGAAAGGAACCTAACCAAACCGAACCTCGGAGTGCCCCTGACGTCGTTTAGTATTATACGAATTAAATTTATGCCAAAACAAATTAGCCTTAAAGATAATTATGCCAACATAAACAGTATACCACAAAAAAAATATGGCAAAGTATTATTATGGCAAAACAAATTATACCAAAATAGTTATGCCAAAGTATATTAGGAAAAAGAACATTATGCGAAAAGAAGGGATCCCGTATTATAAACATGACTGTTTGTGAGTTTTGATGTTTGTTACGTCTCGCCTGAACGGATATGAATTTTGGCACACCGTTAGTAGACCATAATAAAATAAGTACTTACTTTTGTGCATGAAGTAGTTTTTCAAGGATGCGAGCGAAAACGCGCGCAACAGCTAGTAGAATAAATTATCCTAAGTCTCCGGTCTTAATTAGAACAAGTAACCTTACAGACTCGCCTCAGATGATCCTCGTGAACCATGTGGTACAGCAAGCAGTTCGCACGGACCTGTCGGAGAAGGACGTCGACTTCATAACCGAGTACCAATACGCAGAGGGCGATGTAGTTGAAGTCATTTGCGCCTGTTCCTCTCGCCAAGCGCGGCTCACAGTGGCAGGAACAGTGAAGGGTGAGCTTTTGACATTCTTTTGTATCTACGGTGCTTCCTTTCGTAAAAAAAAACACGATACATTTAGCTAGGCTGGGTCGGCTAAGGCATGTGACTGTTGTAACTCGTTTCTAACAATTAATAAAACCTTCGATCAATAATTATTGATCGAACAATAGAAACATAAAATTACGTTAATTCATTTCCTTACAATAAACTACAACCCCACGGATGGCGAACCAATAGCACGCGTGCCTTTTGGTGGCACGCGTGCCTTTGTTTCTCACTTTTTAACCGACGAAAAAACGGAGGAGGTTCTCAATTCGACGCGTATATTTTTTTTTAGTTGTACCTACCCCATACAAATTCAATTAACACTACTTGCTATGTAAATATCAGTGGCAGGACTTCCTGACACTGATATTAAAACATCATCAATATAAAACTAAGTATAATAGAAAAAAGTCGTATAAATGAAGCTAACTCAAAAACTATCCAAACAAAGTTAATCTTTATACGGGACCGCCCCTGAGGCATACCTTATCCATAAAAAAATACATAGATTGGTATACAATTGCAGCCAATAGGCGCCAAGATAGCATTGAAGAATTGAAGACACCGACTAGAAGAATCATAGAAATTCGCATAGAAATGCCGGCGAAGCAGTACATTTATGCATATAACTTCGTACATAAGAATAATTACCTAATGTGTTATATACCTTCCTGAGAGAATGTAGATCATGTTAATTAAAGACACAACAAAATTGGTTCATTAGTTTTTGAAAAAATCGCGGAAATACAAACTTATATAGAAACATATATGTATACATACGGGCCGAATACAGACCCTCCTTTTTTGAAGTCGGTTAAAAACCCGTCAACATACCAACTTCTATATTTTTTACCAACTTTTTTATTTGTTGCTTTCAGTATGCAATCACTGAATAGTAGAAGGTCGTTATGCATTTTACTATAATAAAGAAATAGATAATAGTAAAAATGCGATTAGAATCCCGGTCAAGATTTTGTTTGTATCGTCTACTAACTGCGAGTTGAAAATCCCGAATCTCATAGCTTTGGTAGATTATTGAAGAAGTGGAACCTTTTATCAGATTGCGGATTGAGGAAGCCTGTGGCAGGCTGGATTATCATTCCGTCCTTAAAATATCTGACGTAAATATAATATTTCGTTGTATTTCAGATATTTCTACCATGAAAGAATCAGCACAGAACGCAATCGGTTTTCGTGCAAAATTGGATTCTGTAGACAATAATAGTTACATGATATGTACTCATACGGAATCAACTGACTACACCAAAGTTATGGTGAGATTTGTAATGCAGATAAACACCAGTAAGTTTGTTTTGTGTTCTATTTTATTAGGTGCAGTCAACAAAAGAGATTAATATGCAGAATCGTCGGATATAGTTGAAGTTTAGTAAGAAACCGATGGATGTTTTCGACTGTTTAATTTGATAAATGAGCTTTGTTTGTTTTCTATTAATAAAACTAAATTTTATTCGAGAACATCAAAAAGTTAAAGTTAGGGCTTTTCAAGTATATAATTTGGCCTTACTAAGAAAGGGCTTAAAGAGTAAATTATGGCTTTTCATTTTAGAGAGCAATATTTTCGGGGCTTTGTTATGCCTTTTTAAATATTTGTAACTTTGGCTACAAACGAATTACAGCTTTATCACCTACATAGAAAGGTAGCTAATTTTTTGTAATCCGAAAATAAATTTAAGTAATTTTTGATATAAATGTTAGTTATGGCTTTTCACCGTGTGACGGCAGTATTATGTGTAATACAAATTAAGTTAGGCGTCTTTCAATGAGCTTATGAGTATGTAAGTGTTCTGGCGAGGGTACGATTATTGTATGTGATAGTTATAGTATTTAGTTAGTTAAATTAAAAGTCTCAATTTTTGGACGTGTTGTCTCGTGCGACTCTTCCCTATCCTCCTTGTTGGAGAACGTTTGTAAACCTGTAAACGATGAGCCATTACTGAGCCAGCTACCTACATCATAGTACCAATACTAGCAATCTATTGTATATAACGCGTTTGTGAATATTTTATGTAAGTGTTTTTTATTTATTTAGTGCTATGCTCTCTTTCAACCAATCATATGAAACAGTAACATTAGTCCACGCAATTGGAGCTTTAGAGGCGCAGCTAGTTTTACCAATACAGCATATCCGAAAGCTGGGTTACAGAAAATCAAACTGACCAACCTTCTCCATGGGACCCCAACATCGTAATCGCGAAAAAAGCATCAACTGTCCCATAAAAAACTTCATTGTCGCGATTACGATTTTGGTCCCATAGAGAAAACTGGTCAGTTTGATGGTCTGAAGCAACACCCTTAATTATGACTACACCTTTCTGATGAATGTTGTAAGTACTTATCAATAATTATACCTTAGCAAAACAGTAACCCCCTTACTAATAAACGTTGTATAGCGTCTGTATAGTTACACAATGCTTTGTCTTCTTCTTTCGAAAGTCAAATTACTGACGACTGACAGAGAGAAATCGGTGTGTAGGTAAGTAATTTTTTATATAAATGTTAGTTATGGCTTTTCACCGTGTGACGGCAGTATTATGTGTAATACAAATTAAGTTAGGCGTCTTCATCTGATATAATACGTTTATTAGTAAGGGGGTAAGGCTTCAATAACGAAGCGGTTTATGAAACAAATAACCTTGTTACTATTTAATAATATTTTGTTTTTTTAGATTTTGTAAGTATCAAAATTAATGGGATGACTTTACGACCAAAACTCATGAATAAATTAAACAATCATTATGAAATTGAGTACAAATATCTAAGTAGCCAACCCATAAAAGTGTTGTGTGAAGTACGAACAGACTTCAACCTGGTGGTGACGGACAGCATCCATTTCGCTGGTAAAGTACGCGATTATAAAAAAAAAGGTAATAATATTTTGCCGTTGAAATGTTCTATTGACGAAACTAAGGACGGGGCGCCAAAAAGCGGACGGATGATCACCCACCATCCGACGACTTTTTGTTGGTAACTTTTCCGGGCGAATAGGATTCTTTAAGATAATAAAAAATGTTAAAAGAAAAATGTAAAAATAAATGTCCGGACTTTTTGCAAATGTCCGGCTCGTTTCAGAACTTTTCTTTCGAAGTAGCATATCTGGATCGTTCTGTCGGCGCGAATGTCGTAGAAGTCGTGTTTCAGAATCGTCCTATACTTAGTCTCTTCTTAAATTGTATTAGTAAGCACCGTATAGCTGAAATCGGGACTTGATGGATGTATTATTATTAGTAAGGGAGCCCGGCCCCCACGAGCAACTTTTGTCTCCGCAACTACTTTGCCTCTCACATCAAATCTACGGGTTTGTATGAAAGTGCGCTATTTAGCGACACGACAGCTGGGAGATTTTTTTGTTCGCGGGTTTGGACGTAATTGTCGCCCGTCTATTGGTTGCAATGCAAGTGCACGCACTACGACAAAAAAGTTACCGTTAAACAGAAAATTTAACAAAAAAGTAGCGTTGCTGTCGCTGCCGTATGCGCATAGTCCATAACTCCATATCTCGGCAAGGAGACAGCGACAGAGGTCAGAGACAAAAAAGTTGCTGGACAACTAAGTTGCTTGTGGGTGCCCTCCCTAAGTTACACGGGTCACACATATTTTTACAGTTACATATATTTTTTGAGGTATCAGTTTGGCATAACTTTATTAAGAGCCCTCTTACATTTTGGTACTGAGCGAGAATATTTTTTTTTTTTGTTATAAATGGCATCTCGCAGTTCAACCTAAGAGGTTGTCGTCTTCTTAACCGGGATTGCCTGTGGATACCTCAATAAATTAAGGCCTCTAGCCAGGGCGAGCTCGCATCGCCGGCGCAGTGAAATTTAGAGTTATTTTATTTATAAAAAAATCAAAGTATCAATATTTGTTTTTTTTTTTTTTAATTGATATTGTTTAAGCTATTATTGAACACTATTTTGGTATAAATACTATGTGAAAATGATGTAGAAGTTCGAAGATATTCAGACTTGTTTCCAGCAGAAAATTGAATTAGGTCCAGTAATTTTTTCTTTGTTTATAAGGCATATAACAAAAATGTATTCTATTATTATAAAAGTATATGATATTTGTGATAAGAAAAAAATTGTTTTGATGGATCATATTCAACAGAATCTGCAAATTAGAGCTCTCAAATCAGCTCTCCTTGAGTTTTTGCCTACACATGCATCAGGAGAACGACTATTGCTAAATAAATAGACAAATAATAAAAAAATAGCTTTATTATTATTGTAGATGAGAAAACGAACTATCTTTACCAATTAATTGCTATTTATTCTAACCGACGAATAGTATTCAATTTTAACGAGGAAATCATGCATCTACGCGTATTTTAGTAAGAGGCCTCTTAATAAGTACCTGGGTGAGTGAGAGTATAACTTGAAACAATATAATTTTTTTTAAAAATTACAGATCTAATACCAAACAAGACGGCTGAAATGACGTTTTCTCTCGAGCCTGCACATGACAAGAATTTACAGTGTTCGTCTGATTATCCAAATGGTCCAAGTACAGAACAAGTCGATATTCATTTTACTGATGGCAATTTCCCTATTGGTAAGTAAAGTGTGGGAGTCTCAGCTGACAGGTGACCCACCTTATAATAATGTAAAGTCCTTTCACAATTTTTTTTTTTTATTTAATACTTCAAGCACATAAATGTACATAGGCATAGGGTATATTATACACTAGCTGTGCCCGCGATTTGGTTCACGCGAACCAAATTGCGGGCACAGGTACGTAGTGCTATTAAGTATTCTGTGGCACAGCTGTCTGTCGGGTATCAATCGACGGTTCCCCGGCTATTAAAATTTGATCTAAGCGACATTTTTAGCGAAATTGAGTTATATACATAATTGGAATCAGCAAATTATTCTGATTCCAATTATGTATACAGGGTTATTTGAAAAACACCAACAACCTCTGAAGAGGTCCTTGTACTCATCATTATGAACAACTTTTACTATGGGACCAAACCTGAAATCGCGAAAAAAAAATCAGCTATACCATACATTTTGACGAGTTGTACGAACATAAATGTAGGGAACAGCTGATTTTTTTTTCGCGATTTCAGGTTTGGTCCCATAGTAAAAGTTTTTCATAATGATGAGTACAATGACCTCTTAAGAGGTTGTTGGTGTTTTTCCAATAACCCTGTATAACTCAATTTCGCTAAAAATGTCGCTTAGAACAAATACCCGGGGAACCATCGCAATAATGTGTCGCATAGAGAAGGTGTAGGTACACACGGCTACACATCAAGCTATACATTTCCCGTTTTAGCTGACCTCGCATTTTATAGGATTTATAGGATTTTTGTACATTGTACGAAAATCCTATAAATCCGTCTTCTAATTGTACCACGCCACGAAAGATGAGACTTGACACACCGCGTGGTTTGTCTAGCGTAGTCTAGTACACGATTTTAGGTATCTTTAGCGGTATGAGGTCTGAGCGCGGGACGGTACCGGACGTCATAGGGGCGGCGGAAAGAGCGCGGGAGGCAGGGTCAAGTCTCATCTTTCGTGGCGCTAAGTCGCTAACTATACCGTGTTTACCACGTCATGTCCTATCTGTTTTTTTTACAAAGGCTTCATTATGGATTGTACCTACTTGTATAATTATGATAGTCCGAAATAAAGAATATATTATTATTATTTCCTTTATTCAACTAAATGCATATAAATTATATTTTTAAATTTTAGAATATAAAAAAATTATAGAAACATTCAAAAATATAAAAAATTGTAGCCCACCGGTATCGGGAACAGGGTCCAAGCTACGCCGCGGTCAGAGCTCAACAGAGAGGAACCTCCTGACAATGCGGGCCGTGTCCAGGAGTACTGCTTTCTGAATCAAGCCCTTGATCCAGCTGCCCAACGTGAGCCTCCTTAGGTGTTGGTCAAGGCTCTTGGCTATCAATCCATTGGCTGTAACGACTATCGGCACAATGATTGCTAAGTCAACATCCCACATGTCGACAACCTTGCGAGCCAAGTCAAGATACTTATTATTATTATTAGAATATAATACTCTTTATTATGTACACCATATTATTATGATCTATTCTTAAAAAAAGCTCTCGACAGCCGAAAGCTTCAAAGTCTGCCGTTGCACCATGCTCACATAACCTCATGTCTTTTCAGATCGATATCCATTGCACATGGAATTACCACCAAACGGTACAGTGATGGACCTCTATAATGATGATTACTCTTACAAACTCAGGGTTTTTGTCTATGAGTTTGAAGATGGCGAGACATTGGAGTTAAAATGTGGCCCACTTATACTACCTAAACTAGGACCAGTTCTATATATACAATTTAATGATTCTGGTAAGTTATTACAATACTTGAGCGTATTCACAGTCACAGAAAACTGGAAAATAAAGAACACAAAGAAATAAAATAAAACCACACTTAGGGCAAGATTCACAGGTCGCACTTTGACATTACTTTGCTCCACAAAGTTTGACATGCTTGTTTCCATTCACTTATAATATTCGCTTAAAAGAAACAAAACATTTTTATCGTTTTCGGCGGAAAAAATTCCTACATCGCATTACCTTGCTCTTCTCCACTTCCTCGCTCCGGTCAAACTAATATAGGTACTCTCAAATGTGAAGCAGTTTGTTAATTTCGTTAAATCTTCTTCCACTTTCAGATAGATGTACGATTAATGGCTGCGCTATTTCTAAAACATTAAACGTAACTCGTGAAGACGAGAATACTAAAATAGCATGTTATTTAAAAGAACAAATAGGTCAGGATGGTCCCAGTAAAGAAGACAAAGTGCTAAGAGAGATTCGAGTGATCCTCCGCAAGAGAGTTCTGACTACTACCTCCACTACTACTACCACCCCCTCCACTACTATGAGATCAACAGAAAGTAAGTATTCAAACTTTAATACTATTCTAGTCTTGGGCCCGTCCATAATACCTTATGCTATTAAGATAGACCAAACCATAGAAATGTAAAAATATATCTATGGACCAAACTAATGTCGCTAAAGCTTTATTAACCGCGAAACAAATCGTTTTAAAGACTTAGGCAAGAAGCGACAAATATGCAAAAGTCGCCCAAAGCCTTTATACAGGGTTCCATTAAAATAGATGGACAAATTTTAACACAGCGCTCAGTACGTCTAACCAAAGATATCCAAGCAAAAAAAAAAAATACTGAGCTAAAGTGATTTTATTTTGACCTAAAATAATATTAGTGTATTTTCGTTAGCTGATTATATTATTTTTCTTGTAAGTATCTAATGCGTTTTTCTTATATTTTTTTTTACCATCGTCCTTATTTTGGTGGTCTGAATGATTTCTAAAAGTTTGTCCATCTATTTCAATGGGGCCTTTTATAATTACTAGCTGAAACTAACAAATAAAACATTTTATTTTTCAAAAATCCCCGTTTTCCTCGTAAGAGGTCATTGCGTTCATCATTATGAACAACTTTTACTATGGGACCAATCATGAAATCGCGAAAAAGAATCAGCTGTTCCCTACATTTTGACGAGTTGTACGAACATTTAATGTAGGGAACAGCTGATTTTTTTTTTAAGAGGTTGTTAGTGTTTTTCTAATAACCCTGTATACATATGTTAGCTTCTTCCCGCGACTTCATCCGTGTGAAATTTCCACCCCGTCGCACCGCGTCGCTTGCCCAACCACTATACGTATTCGTGAAGCGTTCTTTCTTTTTTTTTTTTTGCTCGGCTCCGAAGTGTCGTAGCGTAATGTTATTTAGCCTATAGCCGTCCTCAGCCCTCTGAGGACGGCTCGGCACGGGCCCCTGCCCGTGGCTAAATAATAGCAGCCGCACAGGTCGATCGATCAGGTTAAGCTACGCTTGTCGGGGTTGGTCTGTGGATGGGTGACCATTCTTTACGTACCCGGACCCCTCCGTGCCTCGGAAAGCACGTTAAGCTGTTGGTCCTGGTTGTCATTCGTAGATCTTTGACGGTCGTTACGGATAGTCAGAAGCCTGAAAGTCTGACAACCAGTCTTACCAAGGGGTATCGTATTACCTAGTAAGTAACTGGGTTGTGGAGGTCAGATAGGCAGTCGCTCCATGTAAAATACTGGTATTCAGCTGCATCCGGTTAGACTGGAAGCCGACCCCAACATAGTTGGGTAAAGGCTAGGTAGATGATGATGATAGCCGTTCTCAGGAATTGGGCTATCGCTGGGACTCTTTGGAGCCAAGTAAAAAGAAAAACAGTCAGAAAGAACGCTAAGTGAAAACGAAGTAATAGCGCGGTTAGGCGATGCGATGCGACGGGGGGATAGGGGGAACAAACTCGCAGACGAAGTCGCTGGCTGAAGCTAGTACATTTATAATCCGCGTAAGTAAAGAGGTGTAATGCAGTGTAGTTACAGTTTAATTTAAATTAAATCAATTCTTTTCGCATTCACTACCGTTGTCAGATACGGTCGCGTCAAGTTCGCATTCACTACCGTTGTCAGATACGGTCGCGTCAAGTTCGCATTCACTACCGTTGTCAGATACGGTCGCGTCAAGTTCGCATTCACTACCGTTGTCAGATACGGTCGCGTCAAGTTCGCATTCACTACCGTTGTCAGATACGGTCGCGTCAAGTTCGCATTCACTATCGTTGTCAGATACGGTCGCGTCAAGTTCGCATTCACTACCGTTGTCAGATACGGTCGCGTCAAGTTCGCATTCACTATCCTTGTCAGATACGGTCGCGTCAAGTTCGCATTCACTACCGTTGTCAGATACGGTCGCGTCAAGTTCGCATTCACTATCGTTGTCAGATACGGTCGCGTCAAGTTCGCATTCACTACCGTTGTCAGATACGGTCGCGTCAAGTTCGCATTCACTACCGTTGTCAGATACGGTCGCGTCAAGTTCGCATTCACTATCGTTGTCAGATACGGTCGCGTCAAGTTCGCATTCACTACCGTTGTCAGATACGGTCGCGTCAAGTTCGCATTCACTATCGTTGTCAGATACGGTCGCGTCAAGTTCGCATTCACTACCGTTGTCAGATACGGTCGCGTCAAGTTCGCATTCACTATCGTTGTCAGATACGGTCGCGTCAAGTTCGCATTCACTACCGTTGTCAGATACGGTCGCGTCAAGTTCGCATTCACTACCGTTGTCAGATACGGTCGCGTCAAGTTCGCATTCACTATCGTTGTCAGATACGGTCGCGTCAAGTTCGCATTCACTACCGTTGTCAGATACGGTCGCGTCAAGTTCGCATTCACTACCGTTGTCAGATACGGTCGCGTCAAGTTCGCATTCACTACCGTTGTCGGATACGGTCGCGTCAAGTTCGCATTCACTATCGTTGTCAGATACGGTCGCGTCAAGTTCGCATTCACTATCGTTGTCAGATACGGTCGCGTCAAGTTCGCGTCACGCAAGTGCAATGAGAGCGCATTCTACTGAAAGAAAGAAAGAAAAATGCGTTTGTTGGCATAACAGCAAAAAAAAAGAGGTATTCCTCGAAGCGCACCAAATAAAACGTCTATCGATATCATTTATTACGAATCCTTCATGCTCTTCTCTATGTTTCATCGTTGATGCATTTCGAGGAATAAAATTATAATATTTTTTTATAATTTTTTTTCGAGTAATTCTTTTGGCGCGTTTCGAGGAATACCCTAAAAATACACCTTACAACTGTACAAAACAGAAAACAAAGATATACATACTGCTACGCGTAGCATCGTAGCTGGATCGGCGCGTCTTGTAATTACGCGAATTAGTCTACTGTCTCTCCTGTTTTGTTTCGATGCTTATTAATATAAAACTTTGATTAATAAAATACCCTAACCAAAAACCTAATAACTAACCTATTTACGGAACATGTAAGTAATCATTACATAGGACTTCATATACTACGTATTGTAAAATTACACTACTTTGTTGTTGTAGCAGAAACCTCGAACGTTAGTACTCATTTCGGTGCATCTTCGGAATCAGGAGACAAAAGTAAAACGATTTTTTTGATGTGCTTGTACCTAAAACTATATTTTACTGCCATCATATCGTGTTTACCTGTAGTCATATCAAGTAAAGTACTGGTTATAAAGTAAATTCTAAAGAGTCTCGCACGATGTGAGCAACATTTTATCAACCCATGGATTGATCGCAACTGTTAGCGGGCGGCCGATTTACCGAAGACTGATACCTACTTTAACGTGCTTTCCAACGCATAGAGGGGTGTCGATGTATATGAATGATCACCCACCCTCTAACTCACTGCTACAACTGCTACTTAACCACGCAGTCTGATCGATATACGCAGCCGTTATTAGTCACGAACTCCCAAACCGTTACACAATTTGATGCCAAAATAACTTACGAAAAGATAAATGAAAGAGACTTAAGGTACAATCCCCTAGGTACGGCAAGCCGCAGACGACAGCGACGCCGACGTTGCGGTTGACAATTAACGCAGGTGACAGTGCCACTGCTGTTTTGTTTCCGAACTCGACGTCACATTTACGACGGCAGCGGCCCTTCTCTTCCTCAATTTCGCAAAACTCATTTGACAGACATAAAAATACGTCTTGTTAGTGAAGCCACTGATATGCCGTCCAGTGGCGTGCATTAGTTTTCAGAATAGGTAGGCACTAGACCGGGTCTAGTCTAGGCAAACGCGGTCACTAATCAGAAAGAAAGTGAGGTCAATAGTGTGGTTTATTTGAGTAGGCATGCCTACTTAAGGGTGATAAATTGCGAAGGTCAAACGTCATGGTATTACGCGTGAGACACGAATAAATACCAATGACAATATGCGAATAGTACGGGAGCCGAGTAGGCCGTCCTCCGGCGACTGCCTACTGCCGCGCGTGTTTGTATGAAGATTTTGTTTTTTGTTAGGTATGATAATTTAGTGAGTTTCTTAATTGTGGGGCACACACACAAAATGTAATTGACATGCTTATGTTGATATATCGAGGTAGGCACTGCTTATATGCCAATATGCAATGCACGCCACTGATACCGTCTGACTTCGGTCGACCCCAGTAGCAGGCGGCACTATCGCCATCTACAAAAGCGTGTCGCTGCGGTCTGTCATTGCGGTTGGGCGGCACTGCCGCTGCTGTTTGCCGTTGCCTTCGGAATTTCGACTTCATAGAGATGGTTCATTGATGCCCTATGTTTTATTTCGAATTTGTCCTATAGGTGCAGCTTCAGATAGAATGTCAATCACGTTGCCGGCAGTGATTTCCGTCATCGTCCTATGCATCATCATCATCTGCGTATCTATTGTCATCGTGAAGCTGCCAAAGCGAAACCACACGCAGGTACTCACGCTTTACATATCGCTGACAGGCCATTAATATAGCCTTCGTAAAGGAGGCTAGGTTAATGGCCACTTAATACTGACACAGAGTTGGACGGCACCCTAATTGCGTAACACACTATCAGTCCCAATCTGAATCATTTTGAAGGATGTTAGTAATCCATTGCTTCATAAGTTCGAAAAATTTGTCTTCTCAACAACGTAAACAACGCAATGAATGTTGTTGAACTGTCAAAATGAAACCCATTGCTACTGATAGTGCAGCAATTACCCCGCGGGTCGTACCTCATAGCAAAAATCCTCCTACATCACTTTCGTAAATTTTGTTAGAATCATCGTATACTTCCGACGCACCGCTCTTTTTTGTATTGAAATGCGATGCCCTGTGGCCCGGTGCGGCCGTATTGTGCTCAGCCCAACTTCTGCAGTCAGCCCCGTTACCACCATACTGCAGCCTATTATTTGTAAGAAGTTTTGGAACAACGTTCATATAGTACGTACTCTGCACACTTGTCGAATAAGAGCTAAATCGAAAAAATTGTAACACACAACAAGTAAGAGCGTTTTCACATTATCCGATCCGATATCGGTGTCGGACGCCGATCCGATATCGGGGTAAGTAAAATGTATGAAATATGTACCTGTCTTTCATATTGTCCGGCCCGATATCGGATATCGGAGCCGGCACCGATATGCTGGCGGCACCATCGGACGCCCGTGAGCCGTCGGGCGATAATGTTTGTATGTGTGCTATACGTGTATCTAAATTGTCTCTTGTGTGCGTAGAGCCCGATGCGCGGCGGCCATTTTGAGCTTGTTTACTAGTTTGGTTGTCATCATGGCGTCGTCGTCGTTTTGTAGCTTGCTAAAAATAGTATAAAATGCTCCCTCTGAATATCTAGCTACCACAATGGGATGTACCCAATACTGTCTGTGGATAGATCTTTTTTTGCGTCTCAAATATAATAGATACAGCAAATAAAGTTTTCTATTATAGTCTGCCATGATGACTTGCCTGCACTAAGCTATCGAGCAAATGGCCGTATCGGAACGATTTTGTCGGAAATTATGTGAAAATAGCACATGGTGTCGGCTATCGGATGTCCGCTATCGTCGTCCGACACCGATATCGGATCGGATAATGTGAAAACGCTCTAACAAGTAGACACTTTTGTTACGTAACAAAGTATCGTGACGGTCAAAATTTTACACTTTTAAATTCGCCAAGTGTGCAAAAGCAAAAGGACCTTCGTTGCAACCGGGTGTCCCACGACAGCTCTCGTCTTTTATTGACACGGAATGCGCTATTCCTATATACAGGGTGGCAGAGACATCGAAGCGCAACCGTACCGTAACCGTAACCGTATTAGGACGCGTTAGACACTCACATTGGAGAATATGGAGTTAATTTGATCTGTTTACCGTTTTAGGGAGGACCCCACGATCGCAACTACGAGAATCTACAGAGCCCGAGTGAGGCCTCGATCCCCGCCTACCCACCTCAATGGGAATCTAACTATGCTGTGCCCGTGGACCGCAGAAACGAGGACACGATGTACAGCGTGCCGTGCCAGGAACCGGCGCTTTACTCCACGCCGATACCCAAAAACTTGAGGAACAAGAAGCAGAAACCAGTCGCTCCAACATACGCAGTCTTAGAAGTACCAACCGCAGGGGGTCGGAAGAATACCTTCAGAGAAACAGACGATCCTAACTATTCGGAGGTCTATGCTAACAGACAAGAAGAATGTTACGCCAAAGTATTGCCAAGGAGTGTGAGGAAAAAGATGCCAGAGGAAGATCATCCTTACACGTACGTGAGTAACGAACCGGCGTATGTCAACACTGCCGAGCCTGAGCCGATGTACTGCGAACCTGCCAAAGCTCAGGGCAGAACGTATGCTAATCTAAATAATTCTCACTATGCGAACAGTCACGCGCAAGAATATGTGGAGCCCACTTATTGTGAGCCTCAGAAGCGGATGAAGTAGTACAACATGCTTTAGCATCAAAATGTACAGTCGCCAGCAAAATTGCATGGGTACCTTAGTGTCTATTTTCGCGTGAACATTTGAATTCAAGTTTTCGAAAATAAACTAGATGGTGTTGGTTTCTTCACAACTATGACTAATTTACGAAACGTAAGTAAGGAGTTAGGAAGAAACGTATTAAGTAGGATTGAGCAAGGAGTTACAAGGCTAATACATTCTACAGGCTAATACATCTAATTATTACATTACATTTACCAGCATACGTTGCTGAAATGATAAAAATAATAAAAGAAACCGATAGGAATATATTTATTAAGCTAGCGAGTGGGTATTTTAATAATTAATTTAATATTTCCATATTCAGCCTGGCTCTCAAGTTTGAAAACTAAAACTTAGAAAATCAGATACTTACCTACTTATAAATTGATATTCAATTTTAACATAGTAGGTTAATAATTAGGAACAATTTTCTTTAAAAGAAACTATTAATTATAAATTGTTTGAATGTTTGAAGAGACAAAAAGAAACTACAAAAATATTTTATCATATAAAGCAAAGCAACGCCATCTAATAACAGCATAATTAAATTTTGTTAGTCGTTAACTGGTTTTACGCTAGATGGCGTCATTTCTCGCTTCATACGATTTTGTTTCTGTACTACCCATGCACTTTTGCAGCCTATCGTACAGACGCCAGCACATCAACCTACCCGAAACTGTCACATTTTCCCAATCAACTTTGAACCTTATGCTTTAGTAATAAAGTTGAAAATCTATTAAAGAAATTTGACAGATTGTAGTAGGTTGATGTGCTGGCGTCTGTACATGCGATGATATCTCCACTGACAAACACGAATTTAAAGAAACATGTTTGTTATTGTGTCCCCATCGACTTTTAACTTAACAAATAAAAAAAAAAAAAAAAATATCACCACGACAGCATTTGTTTTAGACTTGGACAGTATAGACTACGGGAATGGTGAACGAGAAACAAGTTACTATACTCCATAGGTTTGGGCGGGAATTAACGTAACTTTATTATTTGCAAGTCCAGCTTGTAATCACTTAACAATAATTAACAATAATTTATTTTAGAAAAATGAAGGTAATCACTAATCAGTATACGAATATCGTTCATAATTATGTAAAAACTAAATAGGATCTTAATACTGGATCTAAGTAGGTATTTAATACAAAAGAAAAAAAAAAACCTTAAATTTTAATTTAGGTAAGTATAGGAATTTTGATTTGTAAATATTTAGAATTTTTATTCGTTTATGTATTTATGAGAAATAAATAATTATTAAGTATAAAACATTGTTTGACTTTTGCTTAATCCCTTTCGACACTTGAACAGTTAGAGTTGGAGACTTATACGCTTTGGGGCACTATGAGCAGCAAAGAAAACAAAAAAAAAAAAAAACTGAAATTTTATTGCAGTTTCGGGTTAACCTAAATAAATAAAAATAAATAATTAAATAAGTTAAAATAAATAAATAAATAAAAATAAATAAACCTTGACCATAGAAACTATTTCATCTCATGATTGTCGACTATTCGGAGGCCCATAATTCGGGAAAGGTGCGTCGTAGGGCCATGCTGCTCAGAACCAAAATAGTTTCTATAGCCAAGATTAACCCGAAACTGCAATAAAATTGGGAAATTTCCGAAAAAAAAACAAAAGGAAAAACGGAAAATTTTCGGTCCTCGCGCCGTAGTGCCCCACAGAGAGGATGCCTGTGTCCCAGCAGTAGGAACATTATAGGCTGATTATTATGTATGTATTCATTATTTTGTCGATGGGTGGCTACAAAACACATTTTATCTCGTACACCATTAGCCTGTTTGCCGATCAATAATCTAAAAACATTTTGAAATCTCAAATAAAACAAAGATATATCACTCATAACTTTTATTTGAACTTATAATTATTACGTCCTGTTGTCTATTATTTTCGTCTCAAACGTAACTCTTTTTAAAACATTATTATATTATAAACACTAACAATAATTTAAGTAAAAGTATTTTACTTAATATCACAAAAATAATTTATATAAAGAGTTCTCAAAAATATAAACTACCTACCTACGGAGGCCCCGAAACGGCCGCTGGTAGAGACGGACGTTGTAAACATCTTTCATACAAACCAAGCGTATTACCGTTTACTCGCAGGACACAAATGACGCGTTTCTAGACTGCTTTGAGGGCGGTCCATATTAGATAAAGTTATAGGCCGACCGCTTAACTGAGACGTTGCCTGAGGTAGCTGCGCGGTGCGGGAGGGGTGATAGTTGTCAGTGACAACTATCACCCCTCCCGCACCGCGCTGCTCCCTCAGGCAACGTCTCAGTTAGCGGTCGGCCTATAGTTAGGTAGTCAGTAGTTGCGCGCTCAACGCACGTATTTTATTAGTACGTACTGTCGAGTTCTTTAATATCTGAGAATGTTCATGAATCAAAAATATATAGGCAATAGTAAGTTTCATAAAACTCTACAATAAATTATAAGCAATCTGTGACATCATAAATATGTGACTACATTATATCAATAATATTACTACGGACAAGGACTCTAAAAATTGTGCGCAATCCCTTGTTCATATTATTTAGCGCAAAGTTAGGTTCACAAATATCTATGCAATTATTTTTCTGTGAAAAAGATCTTGAAACATAATCAATTTGAAGTTGTCAGTTATGACATCCTTCAACGGCAATATTGCATTATTACTCGAACTTCTGCTCCGGCAAGCAAAAATAAATTTAATGGTAATGACCATTTAGTTGAATATTCAAAGCTGCATAGATATTTATGAATCATAGGTTGCAACAAATTTATTGAAATCTAGAGTATTTTTAGATATTTATGTTCCGAAGTACTCTTGGGAACATAAATATTCCACAGTCAGATATTTTTGACTGCACTACCGTAACATAATTATGAACAGTTTATATGAAAACATTTTATTGATGTCTGAGTTTGTATATATATAAGAAAAAATCTACATCTTTTTAATAAAATAAGCGATAGACATAACTTTAATACAAGAAATAAAGATAAAATACATCAACCATTTTTCAGATTAGCCAAAGTACATACATCTTTTATGGGGTACTGTGTTAAATGTTACAATAAAATACCTTGTGATATATTGCAATTAAATGAAAGAAAATTTAAAACTCACATTAAACGTACACTTTGTAAACAAGCATACTATAAATTAGAAGATTATATCCAAGATAAGAACGCTTGGAAACATGCTGGTCCTGCTCCATAGGACAATCTAGAGTCTAGACAAAATCAAACTGGTTGCTAATTTAATTGTAAATTTTTTTATTCTTTTTTTTTACATTTATTACTCACACCCTGACTTATTACTTGTATTTTGTTTTTAATTAAAATCGTTTTGCTTGTACCATGTTTGTAAACATGTGAGCACCATGTATCTATCAGATAATTAATTTATATGTCATGGTTTTGTTTTTAATTCTTTTACCTATTGTGGTATAGTAATTTTATTGTAGGTGCATCGTCCTCACATGTTATTATATAATTAATGTACCCATGAAAAATATTGTACCTAAACATTTTAAAAGAGTAACGGTGGAGTTTCTTGCCCGTTCTTCTCCATACGAAAACTACCTTTTGGAATGGGCGACTAGAATCAATTCTATTTTACGATAATTTGTGACGTTCAAAAGTGCCTTTTATGTGCCTATTTGAAATAAATGCTTTGACTTTGACTTTGTATAGAACTAAATGATCATTTTAACGCTTACAATAATTTGAAACATTGTCACTGCCAATATATTAATGAACTCAACTGTACCTGCTGCCGTCTCTAGACCATGACGATCTCAAGACGATGACGCTCTCTAGACGTGCGCGATTCCGTGCTCTGTGGTAGAGACAGACGCTCGACGATCTGATAATAGGTTTAATTCTAGATAATTAAGAATCATCAGTCTTCCATAACAAATTTTTAATATTCTTAGTTCCTTCCAGATAATTTTTTTTTTGTAGAACAGCAGAAACTTCATGACAGTAAATATTTTGAGAACAGGATAAAATATTACAAATTATCTAGGTATAGTTCGTCCAATTTAGAGTAGTGCGCATCTCCACTTTTAAACAAGCAGTGAAGCGCTTCTTTTTAAATTAGGCGATTATACCTTATATCAAAATTAAATATTTAGGTAATAAATTAAGAGCAACGGGAATGTTGCCTTACAAAATATAATACTTGTTTTTCTTTTTTAACCGACTTCAATAAAGGAGGAGGTTTTATAAAGAGGTTCCTACCTAATATGCAAGAAGAGGTTAGCTCGTAAGACTCATATTCAGCAGCTGATAGGGCCTGCATGTGGGTTTGGTTTGCTTGGCTTTGCCTCGGCCCACATTTACACGTTCGTCCATCAATGCCTCTTTTGCGGGCCGCTGCAGTAATTTACTATTTTCGTTGCATAATTCTCAAAATTTTGAGCGTAAGCTACCATATCCCTTTAACCTACCATATCAATAAAATTTTATGTAATCACACTATCACACTAATATTATAAAGGCGAAAGTTTGTGAGTGTGTGTGTGTGTGTGTGTGTGTGTGTGTGTGTGTGTGTTTATATGTTTGTTACCTCGTCACGCTTAAACCGCTGAACCGATTTAGATGAAATTTGGTATAAATATAGTTTGAGTTCCCGGAAAGGACATAAGATAGTTTTTATCCCGATATTCGGTGAAACCCGATATTAGGTGAAACCGCGGGGCGCAGCTAGTGATAATAAAGGGAAATCAATCAACTAAAGAAATACCTAAAAATAATTCCACTGAGACGTGCATTTATTTTTTAATTTTAAACTGAACGGAGTTACCTGAAAGCTCATGCTTTTGGAACAGACATTACATATTTTCTGCTTGCTGATAGGTCTTTTTACACCCTGTAGATACCTAAACCTGATGGTCATAACTTAGAATTATAGTCATTTTTGTTCAGTTAAGTAAGACAACTATTTCATTTGAAAAAAAAAACAATACTAAATATTTTATTCTAAAATGTTTCGAAAATCTCTCACTTCTGTCTTTATTCACGAACGAAAGAAAGAACAAACGTTTTATATAAAAGTTGACAATATTTTCAGCAATAAAAGCAGAACTTTATCTATTTATATTATATTGCTGAAAATGGTTTAAAAATAAAATTTAACCATGTTATCTTAAATAATTATCAAAGTATAATTTTTGTAAAAAAAAAACTTTTTGTACTAACAATATCTACTTATGTATAAAAATTACATAAAAAGCTCGAACACAAAAAAAAAAACTTTAATTTATTGATGTCATTTCGATGCTTGTGAAAATGAAATAAACAATAAAAACTTCAGCAGAAATAAAAGCAATAAATAAGGCTTTACCTATAAAGATATACTTACGCTAAAGTTCTAACAAAATACTGTAATATTATATCACACTACTTATTTGTACAGAGGCCAATTTAGGCCGTATTTGCCATAAACAAATGCGGAGTGGCCAAAAACTGGATCGTATAGCCAGAAAAATAAACGTATTGACTGAAAAGCAAATTATTCAACGCCATTTTGACAGTAACACATTATAATAATATAGTTAGGATACTGACCCGTATTATACAAGTACGCTGGACTTCAAATTATCGATGACAAAACGAAGACATTTGATTTTCGCCGTTTTGGCGCTGATAGCAACGTGAGCGTCCGTGGAACTAATGTTTTTGATAGCGAGTTTCACAAAATGCGCATACTCTCATGATAAATATGTTCTAAAAAGTCGTACTAAACACAAAATACACAACAAAAAAGTCTTATTCCACGATATAGACCTAAATCACCAGAGACGTACCAAAACAACACGACGGCCATTTGCAAAAATGTATCAATTAGTTCCTGAGACGCTCGAGCTCGAGGCTCTAAGCTCGAGCATACAATCGGTTTGAATCGGCACAAATAACAACTGTCATTTCGTATAGTATATTTAGTCCAACGTACTTGTTTATTACAGGTCGGTGATCCTAATCTTTAGACACGTGGCGTAAATAGAAACTAACACCGCCATATTGCTTTACCAATACAATTTCACAAAACAATTTTACAACTATTTAGGTTCCAACAACGCCCCCCCGTCAGTCATTCAAGCGCCAAGAGATCCTCGTAGCACTGCAGTTTGTTTTCAAGCCTTCTGGTGAATACAACATCTTTACCATATAAGCTTAGGTTACAAATTTTCTATCTTTTAATTTCAGAGGCATCTTTTTAAAACGTGTGACATGTACTTAGATGGACGGATCACATTTAAAACTAACTCAATGATTGGCATTTCTAAAGAACACTCAGTAATAGAGTTTTTTTTGTAAAGCCCTTTGCGGAACGGCTGTTCTAAAAAGCCAACATACCAGGGCTTCAACCAAGTCTTCATCATTAAAATTCTACTTATTCTGGAATTCAAATTTTATCCTCAAATCTTCTTCTATGAAAGGTTTTACCATCATCAATTTCCATTTGTCTTCTGTTTCATTCATAGAAAAATAGTTTAAGCAATTTTGTCGGCAAAAACTATACCTATAGGTACAAACATTTTGTAAGCATATGGAACTTGGCTTGAAAAACCAAGGCAAATGGGCAGAAATTTCAGGCTTCATCATAGGGATGGAACGCTTCGCTTCGATAATATAAGACGCGAAAGCAAGCCCCGCCAACAATGAATGATCGGTATTTTTGCAACAATATTTTTTTTTGTAAAAATCTAAAAATACTAATAGTACTCGCATCTCTGTCTAGGAATACTCTGTCTTCTTCTAATGCCATTCAAACACACAATGGCATAGCATGAGATAGCCAGTGGCTACTATAAGATGTCCTATCATGATGGGAAAGCCGATTTTAAAGAATTGTACGAAGGTGAACTTGTAGCCATGTTGTTCTGCGACTCCTGCGCATACCACGTTTGCGCTTGCGCCGATTAGCGTGCCGTTACCTGAAACAAGGAAGCTAATTAGAAAGTGAAATATTTAATTGATCCTCTTAAAACTTATTGACCTTCTAAAATACGCTTTTTTAAAAATTAATTTGCCTTTTTATGGCCTTTTCTCAAAGTTGGTCACAGTAACTAAGCTAGGCCACTCTGGCCAAATGGGTTAGGTTAGGTTAGAACTGTGACCAACCACACGCGACCCAAGCGAGCGCTGCATCCAAGTTGGTGGCAGGTACTTGTCTATTAGTACTTTTAGGACACCACAAGAGGAATCATTTAAGGCTCATGAAAGACACCTGTATTATATTAGAGTGGATAATCGAACACCTAATAATTCCCATAATGATTTGCAAAAACTTTTAATGGATATTAAAAGTCAAGCTAATCCAAGACAAGACAATTAGAAACAATGGACGAAAGTAATATTGGCCCTATTCCCGTTGATAACTTTTTTTTCCATAGTAAACAATTCAAAAAAATATATTGACAATATGCCATGGCAGCTAAAAGATAACCAGTCCCTACTGACGGCGCCCGTTCACGAATATGGATACAAGTGCAGCATTCCTTAATAACACCACACCCCGGACACTCCATACAACGCTCGCAAAATAATTACCTACTACTACTACATTAAAAAATGATGTTTGTATACGTATGAATGTGTGCGTGAGGTACTTGTGTTTGCGAGCGCTCTTGTTAAAGAACTGCGACGAATACGCCGAAGTGCGGGGTGAGGTGCGGTAACTGATGTTAGTGCGGGGAAGGGAGTGGCCTTTCTGTACGTAGTACTTTAAGTATTCTGTGATAAGTTGATAACACTGCCGGTCGCTCAGCACTCAGCTTATCAGGAAAAGAATTGAAGTATGATGGATAATATGTATGAAATAACATAGCTTGCAGAGTAAGCAAACTGAAGTGGCAGTGGGTTGTCCATGTTTGCCGAGGGACTGATGGCCGGTGGAGCAGACGAGTCCTTGAGTGGAGACCGCGGATCGGCAAGCGTAGTGTGGGACGCCCTCCAGCTAGATGGACAGACGACTTAAGGAAGGTGTCTGGGACAGACTAGTTATGGAAGGCGGAAGACAGGTAGTTGTGGCGCATCCTGGGGCCTATGTCCAGCAGTGGACTGCGATAGGCTGAGTTAATTGATTGACTAACCTCCCAGACAAGCTCCGAAGGACAGCGCCCAGATAAGCGGCGCCATGGGCAGGTCGAGCGTGGGGTTGTTGCCCAGTGACGTCACCACGCGCACCATCATCGTCGTCAGCGGGATGTTGTCCACGAACGCTGATGTTACTCCCGATACCTGAGGATTTCGAGAATTTTCGTGTTCGTTTATATCAAGAATACAAATAACAAAATAACTATTAAGAATAGAATAGAATTTTTCTTTACTGGAGTAACTAAGACTCAGACAATATTGTTAGTAAAACTTACGACTATGTTAGTAAGCATAGACACTAAACAAAAACACAAGAAATAACGGTCGGTCAACGTCGCGACATCCCATGAGACACGGCACAACAGTGACCTACAGTCCAGGCGATTCGGAACCATGCTTAAGACACCGTTGGAGCCGCCCCACACCCTGCGTTTATGCTGCATTTATTAAAACAATAGCTGCGCCCCGCGGTTTTACCCGCATAAGTCTCGATCCCGTGGGAATATCGGGATAAAGAGTACCCTATGTCCTTTTCCGGGACTCAAGCTATCTCTATACCAAATTTCATCAAAATTGGTCCAGCCGTTTGAGCGTGAAGAAGTAACAAACATATAAACACACACACACTCACAAACTTTCGCCTTTATAATATTAGTGTGATGGAATAATAAAAACACTTCTATTAGCGATACATACCCATAACATGAGCAGAATAGCTACAGCTAATCGCGCACTCTCATCCACCTTCAAAATGACGCCTTCCGTGAGTCCTCCAATGTATTCAATCAGACCTAGTTTGGATAGAGCCTGGAATGAGAACAAACTTTAAAAAAAAAAGAAACTAACTCCATCCGTCTCATTACAAATCGAGCCCTTTTTGCATTTTGAACATTATTGTTACTATATTAAAGTTCTAATTACCAAGATTGGCTTTAGGGTCGGGTCTTAGTTTATTGAAACTTAGACGAAAGTCCTGGAGTGGAGACCGCGTATCGGCAAGCGTAGTGTGGGACGCCCCCAGCTAGATGGACGGACGACCTAAAGAAGGTGGCTGGGGTAGACTGGATGCGGAAGGCGGAGGACAGGGTGTTGTGGCGCAGTCTGGGAGGGGCCTATGTCCAGCAGTGGACTGCGATAGGCTGAGTCGATTGATTGATTGAGACGAAAGTTCATACAAAACTGACAACTTGTGTTAAAAATTAGTAAGTACTCGGAATAAAGTGCAAAATGCAAAAACTGGCTCGAAACTTGGACTTAAATCAGAAGGTTTTGTAATGAGACAGCATAAGTTAGACTTATGCTATCGTAAACTCGAAAGCAAAATAGTGGTTTCGGCAGACTCCGAAAAATAGTTCCAATTACCAGTACAATAGAACTGTTTTCAAACGTTTTAGGAGTAAAAATATATCCACAAAAAGTAACTGACTAACGAAATTGCTATAAGCACAACAAGCCATCAAATTGGTAACTACATCGCCAAAGCTATTGACTCATTTCCTGATGGAATGGTTGTGAAATGCCGCTACATTATCTAAAGAAAAACAAAGATTTTCATCTCTGATTGCATATTTACCTCCATAAGCACGAAGAGCGATGCGAAAAAGAGCAGCGTGGACCACTCGATCCTGTGCAGCACCGGCTCCAGGTCCTCGCGGTCTGCCAGCGTCAGCAGCAGCAGAGCGCCCAGCAGAGCCGTCCAGCCCAGAGACACGCGGTCTGCGAGAGTGAAGGAAGGTAAGTATGCATTGAGAGTCGAGATCGAAATGAATTATGTAGCAAAGATAAAAAAAATACAGTAAGTATATAATAATCCGGCTAACTAGATGGTCATCATCAATATCATTTAGCGGAAAACCGTCTATTCGTGGACTCAGACTTCTAACTACCGTCCGGCCGTCGAGATAATGCGTTTCTGACACCTGTCAATGTGACAATTCTAGTAGCAAATAAATATCAAATTTGCAAAACACGTATTCGTTTATATGAAACTGACAGTGTCAAGAACTCATTCTCTCGTCGTAATTGCATTGTGGATTGCTATACTCCATTTACTATAGAATTAGACAGTAGTTAAATAAAAAAAGGCTCTTTTAGGGGCACACTGTAATAAAAGTACAACAAACATTATTACAGTCAAGATTGATGTGGAGTTTAATATAATCAATTTAAATAACAACAGTCACACTTAATTGTACTTATTTAACCTATCTACCTTCTGAAATTACAAGGCTTTCATTTAATATTATTTAGTTTTTACGTAAAATATTGTCGTGTCAATGTTTAAAATCTAAAAGAAGCAGGGGCGGACAGTACAGGGAACGTTTTTCATGTCACTATAACTCTACCAAATCTAAAATGTTACCCTTCATAAGTTGTGGCAGCACGTGTTTTTTTTATTTTGTCGGTTTATATAAAGTTGTTTTTAATAAACTGATTGTTACTAAAAATTGTTTCATTTCATGTCCAAGCATCGTGACGAGTAGATATATAGTATAATTATGCTTTATTGTATGCCATACAGTTTTACTTACAAAAAAAGAACATACATTATTTATTAAAATTGTTTGAACTTAACTTGAAAATAAAAGGCTTCGTACTCCTGCTTCTGCGAGCCTCTTTTGTCTAATGTTATTATAACAAATGGAGTATAGTAAGTAGCAAATAAATATCTAATTTGCAAAACACGTATTCGTTTCTATGAAACTGACAGGTGTCAAGAACGCATTCTCTCGTCGTAATTGCGTTGTGGATTACTAGGTGATCTTCATGGAGTCTGTTTAGGTCCAGACAGAGAAATGGACCGACAAGGTTGTACTTGTATCTAGTGTGGTTGGAGTCCGAATCAATTTAAAAAGCACAAACAATTTTATGAATTGAAACAAATCACAAAGTCCCAATTATCGTGCCCTGCGGTAATCCAATTTTGTATTTTGTTACTCTTTGGAGTAAACATGGTCGGTTTAATAACTAATTTCAAGAAAACGCAATCCCAAAAAGAATGAAGCTGTTCTTGTTCGTAGCACTCTTGCCAGAGCGTGGTCCTCATGTAGTTTCTTGTCTAGGAGCTGATGTGATTCGCCACCTACTCCGAAGCTGTTACTAGGGTCTATTTAATTCCTTTAAAAATCACTTACTGAACTCTGGTATGGAGTGTAAAAAGAACACGACGACCACGAAAGTGATGGCTACAGTGCACTTGATCAACAAAACCTTGTCTCGAATCTTGTACTGTAAAAAAATAAATAATATTTTAAGTTAATGATATAATTATTAAAAGAGCACAATTTTATTAACAGTAGAAAGTTCCCGAAAGCAGTGTTGATCGAGAGGTAACGGGCCTGATTTACGAGTTGTAGGTTCAAACCCAGACAGGCGCTTTACTTTGCGAAATTAATTTCATCATCACTGCTCTCAAAACGGCGAAGGAAAACATCGTGACGAAACCGGTATGTCCTAGAATAAAAAATTCGAAGTCGTGCGACATCCAGCAACCCGCACTGGGCCCGCATGGTGGATTACAGCCCACTCCTTCTCGAAGAAAGGAGGCCGGAGTCCCAACAGTGGGAACATTACAAGCTGATTATACTAACAGTAGAAAAAAAAATGTTAATTCTATTCGCCCCTTTTGGATTATTGATATGAAACTTTTGGCGAAATGTGAATTTTCTAACCTCCTCTCAATAGGTACACTTCCTGTTTGGAGAATATAGGTGTAGTGGTGGTATTTATGTACAGTCAACAAAAGAGACAAGTATGCAGGATCGTCGGATATAGTTGAAGTTTAGTAAGAAACCGATGGATGTTCTCGACTAAAATTTTATTTCATTAATAGAAAACAAACAGCTCATTTATCAAATTAAATTTCAGTCAACAACATCCATCAGTTTCTTACTAAACTTTATCTATATCCGACGATCCTGCATACTTTTCTCTTTTGTTGCTTGTACTTAGAATAGATTATACAATTCACGAGCACGCCTCATGTGACTCCTATGTCATTGTAATATGGTATCAATTGGAATTATAGACGCGCGTTCGTGAAATGCAACCTCTGTAACATAAGTCTCATTATGTTCACCTTATCCTTCATATCAGCCAACATAGTCTCGAAGCAGTCCTTGGGGCAGGCTCTGATCTTCGTCTCCTTAACCAGCGCTTCGAGCTTGATCGACAGCTTTTTGACCTTCCTCTCTAGTCGGTCTCTGACCACCTGCTCATCTCTGCTCAAGTGTGGGAGAGAGTCAGCGGCTCGACGCCATATTGAAATCTGATGACGAAGATCTGAAGGAGAGAAAAGAAGAATTAGGGTTAATTTGGAATTAGAATTAGGCTTAGGGCTAATTAGCATCCGCACTGTGCCCGCGTAGTGGATTATGGCCCACTCCCTATACAGAGATGCGGCCTGATTATACTGTCCCAGCAGAGGGAACATTGTTAAAGCTGATTATGCTATGCTATATTAATAATAAACAGTTTGAAATTTTAATCACCAGAGGGGTCATTGTACTCATCATTATGAATAACTTTTACTATGAGACCAAACCAGAAATCGCGATAAAAAAAAATCAGCTGTTCCCTACATTTGTGTTCGCATAACTCGTCAAAATGTAGGGAACAGCTGATTTTTTTTCGCGATTTCGTGTTTGGTCCCATAGTAAAAGTTGTTCATAATGATGAGTACAATGACCCCTTAAGAGGAAAACGGTGATTACAATTTCACCCTGTATAATTATATTTACCTTGTACATCCCTGGGTACGTTGAGCCTCAGTTTGTCTGTATCCCTGTAGATGAACCTGAACTGGAAGTATGTCTGGACACACACCAGTAGGATGCCGAACGTCATATGCAGTGTGAAGTTCGTGAAGTTAATGCCCTGGTAAGGAGAGGAAGCAGTAAAGCTATTGAGTGACGAATAGGACGAATACTTAAGGCGAAAGAAAACATTACAAACATATTTCAAACCATAGACAATCCCTACAGTAGGACAACATATTCCGGCCGGACAATGCGTTTCTGACACCTGTCAGTTGGATACGATTAGGAAAAAAAAATTTAATTCGTAAAACACGTATTCATTTTAGTCATGATCTGGCAGTTTGAGTAATTTATGCGGCCTACCCAAATGTCCTTTGTTTGGTATTCGTCGTCGAATCGTTGAGCTCCTTAAGTTCTGAGTTGAGCTGCACGTTTACTGACAAATGCGTGCACTGACTGGACAGGTCCGCTCAATCTGTGTGGTTCTTTTCTCAAAAGAACATTTCAGACACCTATCATCTACCATGGTCTTCACATGATCTGACCAAGAGTATGTCTGGACTTTAAAAGAGACTCAGAATAGTCAGATAGGAAACGTCGACCTCATCTAGTTTTAAAATTAAGATTGACGTGTAAAAGTGTTGGTTGTAAACCTACTTACAGAAATAAAATCATTTATCATTATGTACAGACGCCAGCACATCAAGCTACCCAAAACTGTCAAATTTTCCCAATCAACCTTGAACCTAAGCTTTAGCGATAAAGTTGAAAATCTGTTAAAGAAAGACAGATTATAGTAGCTTGGTCTGCTGGCGTCTGTACCTACTCAGCGTTTGCAGTCCTTTCACAGGTTTTTTTATGTATTACAGTGAGCTTTATTGTGTTGCTATAAGGTTGTTTTCAGATGTAAAATAACTGAGCTGCTATAAAAATATCTGCCACGGCTTCAATGGGAGACCATATTCTGTATTTAAACGGCGCCGTTTAGTTAAAAGGCTAGGCAGTTAACTGAACGGCTAATATAACCAGTTGGCTGCGACATATAAATTACAATAATAAAGATAAGTTAATTGATCTTATGTCATAATTTTTTTCATACAAAAAATGTGCGTATTTTAAATTGATTTAGTTGCATGAAACCGTCCCATAGTAATTAGGTAGCTGTTGCCGCACCGTCATTTAATTTCGCAAAATGTGACGAAGCGACACATCGCGCGTAGTTTATGAACCACGTTATCTATACTTATAATAAATCTGTAGAAGTAAAAATTCTGTACATTGAAAATATCAAAAATATAAATGGCGGGGGTGTTACTAGACCGACACCGAACTCAAAAATGTGATTAAAAAATTTTTTGTCTGTCTGTTTGTTCAGGCATCACGCAAAAACAACCGATTCGATTACGATTAAACTTGGTATAATTATTCTTTAATATCCTGGGCACCACACTGGGTACTTTTTATCCCGGAAAAAAGTGCTGTTCCCGAGGAAAACAACAATAACTTTATTATGATAATAGATGGCGCCACGTGTCTTTCGAATCATGATTGAATTATATAAGAAACTTTAGAGTTTAGAGTCGAATTGATTGTCAAATTCTAAATTAACGCGAGCGAAGCCGCGGGCAAAAGCTAGTGCAGAATAGAGTTAAAGTTTATTTAAACAATTTATTTTCTCAAATTGATTTAACTATTCCGGGGTACAAAATGTCTTCACTACTGTAATCTATATACAAAATACTGTCTCCCATTGAAGCCGTCGCAGATATTTTTATAGCACCTTATATATACAGGGTGTTACAGAAAGGGTATATCAATGCAAACGGGTTAAAGAGTGTATCTCGTCTAGAATCTCTGTACACAGCTCAAAAGCAGTAACTTTGAAAATGCTTAATATCTTTTTATTTCGATAGTTTATAAAATTAAATCATAAAAAACGTGTCACCGCACTACGAGGGTCATTATCCATTATCTGTAGTGTGTTTGTGCGCCTAGTACACGCACATCACGCCGCCGCGCGCCAGTGCAGCGCCGTGATGTCGAAATAAAAAAATATTAAGCATTTTCAAAGTTCATGCTTTTGAGCTGAAATTTTGTACAGAGATTCTAGACCAGATACACTCTTCAACCCGTTTGTATTGATATACCCTTTCCGTAACACCCTGTATACAGGGTTATTGGAAAAACACCAACAACCTCTTAAGAGGTCATTGTACTCATCAATATGAACAAGTTTTACTATGGGACTAAACCTGAAATCGCAAAAAAAAAACAGCTGTTCCTACATTTTGACGAGTTCATCATCATCATCATTTCAGCCGAAAGACGTCCACTGCTGGACATAGGCCTCCCCCAAGCACCTCCACGTCGACCGGTTTTGTGCTTCTCGCATCCAACGAGTTATACGAACATAAATGTAGAGAACAGCTGATTTTTTTTTCGCGATTTCAGGTTTGTTCCCATACTAAAAGTTGTTCATAATGATGAGTACGATGACCTCCTAAGAAGTTGTTGGTGTTTTTCCAATAACCCTGTATAACTGACAAGTGGGAGGAATGCATTCGACCGGAGATTGGTAGTGGTAACGGATAGTATTTCTGCCATTGGCATGTTCTTGGTTGAAGGGAATGGGTGTCGGCTTTTACCAACCTAGAGGAGATTTGTAACGCGCCAGCGAAGCCTGGTCTTGAAGATATCCATAGGCTCGCTTGGTACCTAAAAACATAAATATTTATACTTACAGATTGGATAACAGCCTTGTTTGAGGCTATGATGACGTTGGGCGGGTCACCCACCGGGGTGACAGTGCCTCCTATGTTGCTGAACAGCACCATGGACATCAGCACTGGTATGGGGTCCAGGTCCATCACTTCACATAACCTGGTTATCAGAGACAACGTTAGGTAATTAGTATTGAACCCAAAACCTCATTTATTCAACCAAACTTGAACCCTCGTTGACTTGTCTTTGTGACTCACGGATTCGTTTATTATGATTTTTTGATGTTGACTTGAAAGAGCATGGCAGTTGAGAGAGTGTCATGCTCACTTAAATGTCTCACTGATGGTGGCGCGTATGTTGGATCATTCGGTTCCATGCAAAATGGTTGAGCTGGATGGTGCTGATCCACGCGTCTTGTTCGTTAACGGGCGCCATCGGTTGAGACTGGTCATCTCTTAACTGCCAACAGCCAAGGCTTATTTTTAATCTTATATTTTGAATTGTTTCTTAATTTGTGTATTTTTTTTTTTACATTGTTCTCACATATAGAAGCAACAAGAATAATTTACCCAGGATTTTGTAATATCTTGATTTAAAAGAGTGTCCATGGAGTTTCTTGCCCGTTCTTCTCCATAGAGATCTACGTTTTGGAATGGGCAACTAGTTTCAACTTTCTGACTAACTGACCCACTATTTAATTTTGACTGTAACATGACACGAGCAAGTCCAAGCGAAGATATCTTCACAGTATTCTTAAACAGATAAAGTTTTCTATTGTTTTTCATGCATGCGCCACATTGACGTGTTTTCTTTCTATCTTCCATACAATGTAGGGCTAGCAAAGGTTTCATAATCAACCTATACTTAGTGTTCCCACAGCTGGGACGCAGGCCTCTTTTTTCTGTGCGAGGGGTAGGCCATAATCCACCAAACGGGCATATGTCCTCGAATTTTTGGTTCTAGGACATGCCGGTTTCCTCAAGATGTTTTCCTTACCTGATAGTGACCGGAGTCATGAGCAGTACTGTCGTCACGTTGTCCAAGAACGTAGATATGACGGCCGTGATAGCGCTCAGGAGTGTTATCAGTGGCCAGATCTTGCCTTTTGTCACCTGGAATAGATAATATTTTCATGTATACAGGGTGTCCAGTGAATAGTATGACGTAGTGCAGGGGGTGATAGCTTGGGTCAATAGTTCAATACCTACCAAAACAGCACAATATTATGTTCCGCAAAATGAGACTTTTTTTTCACCACTGTAGGTTAAAGTTAAGCGATAAGAAAATCGTTCTGTGAAAATTTAAACAAAAAATAGTTTTTCTTGAAAAAAATCTTGTTTTTGATAGAAAAATGACTTATCTATGAATGAGTAGGGTAACTGTTCACGAATAATTTGATGAAAAGAAAATACTAGAATATGTCTATGTCATTACTTCCCAGAATTCGATCCTTATTAGCGACACTATCAAATGGTGTAATAATACAGTGTGTATTTTTTTTTTCAAAATCAATGTGTTCGATTCCTGGCTAGAAATATTGATTTTTCAAAAATCCAATGATGCAGTTTTAGTTTTCATCAAAATCGAGCCCGTGACTCCTTTGAATACTTTTCGCTATTCCTCATAGTTTCGGACTTGGCCATCCACTCCCACTTGGAAAATTCACCCTGTACAGGGTGTTACGGAAAGGGTATATTAATTCAAACGGGTTGAAGAGTTTATCTGGTCTAGAATCTCTGTACAAAATTTCAGCTCAAAAGCAGTAACTTTGAAAATGCTTAATATTTTTTTATTTCGATAGTTTATTAAATTGAAATCATAACAAACGTGTCACCGCACTACGAGGGTCATTATCCATTATCTGTAGTGTGTCTGTGCGCCTAGTACACGCACATCACGCCGCCGCCGCGCGCAAGTGCAGCGCCGTGATGTCGAAATAAAAAAATACTAAGCATTTTCAAAGTTAATGCTTTTGAGCTGAAATTTTGTACAGAGATTCTAGACCACAGACACTCTTCAACCCGTTCGTATTGATATACCCTTTCCGTAACACCCTTTTTTTTTATGGATGGGAAATCATCAAATGACCCCTCCCGCTCTGGGTGGAGCGAAGGGAGTGTCAGACTCTTACTGACTAAAACCCATCCGTGTTCCTTCCTTAGCCCTTTATGTTCCGGGGTAGCGGTAACCCTTTCGGACAATCCCGCACCCCCGGCAGGCTTCGGCCCTGGCAGGCCCCTTCCTTTATGCTGACATCTCTTTGAGGCGCGCGTGGAACACGTACGCGCCGTCCGGCACGGGCCTTGTCCTGATCGGACGGTGAGCTACCCATTACTCTCCGTCCGCAGGCCCGCGCCTACGGTGGCCGGGAGTCGTCACGCGGCTCCCGACGCCCGGAGCGTCTCCCGCGGCGGCTGGGGTGTGAGGCTCTCTCCCTCAGCCGTTCCGCCACCTCCTTCGCTAGCATGACTGCTTCGCAGAAGGAGGTGACCGCCTCCCACTCCCTCTCGCCCCGGACCATGGCTTGAACCAGGGCCGGACGCGAGAGGTCGCCGCCGCTGTCGATCGCCTCTACGAGGGCACGGCGGTGCTCCGCCCATGCGGGGCAGACCTCCACCGTATGCTCCACCGTGTCCTCTGGGTTCCGTAACAGCCTGTATTACGCTTTTTGCTTTTTTATTGATAATTTACGATCCACCTGTTAAAATTTTCATTATATACTTTTGTAACAAACCATACATAGGTAGGTACATTTGTGCAACATTGTGTGGTCTGCGTCACCGGACTAAGTATTATCTTATCTCCGTGCTTAATGATCATTACTTTAACATTTAATACAGCAGCACGTGTACAAGGTGTTGATTTGTTGCATGATGCGGGAAACGCGAGATAGATGTTGCAAATAAAATATTGTATTTTTATTCTTTGACGTGACATGTAAAATCCTGTGTTTATCTCATACCTAGTTAAGTTACTTCTGTATTACGTATTAAAGCATTTTGTTCTGATAGTAATATTATCCAGAAATGAACCGGAGTTACTGTCAGTAACTAAGCAAGCTGAAATGGCAGTGGGCTGGCCATGTTTGTCGAAGGACCGATGGCCGGTGCCCTGTAGCCCGCGAAATTCCCTTACGTTTTTTGCAATTTACAAGTCAGTGTGTGTGTTTGTGTGTGTGTTGAACAAATTATGTTTCGCAACAGTAACAAGTATGTATTTACAGAATTATAATAATTAATATAATTTAAAATCATCAATAAAACCCTCTAAGTTCGTATAATCCTATTGAATCCTATAGCAGATGATGAGTCATCATCTGCCTAGCCATTTCCTAACTATGTTGGGGTCGGCTTCCAGTCTAACCGGATGCAGCTGAGTACCAGTATTTTACATGGAGCAACTGTCTATCTGACCTCCACAACCCAGTTAGCGGGTAATACGATGACGACGACGAAACCCCTTGGTAAGACTGGTTGTCAGACTTTTGGGCTTCTGACTACCCTAACGACTGTCAAAGATCCACGAATGACAGCCGGGACCAACGGCATAACGTGCTTTCCGAGGCACGGAGGGGTCTCGGTATCTAAAGATGGTCACCCATCCACAGACCAACCGCGGCAAGCGTAGCTTAACCTGATCGATCGACCCGTTCGGCTGTTATTATTTAGCCACGGGCCCCTTATCATAATCCAATTGAATGACTATTAAGAAGAGCGGGCCCATTCAGCAATAAAAAAAAAAAAAAAAAAAAAAGACAACATCTGTTGGCAAGTTGATGATTTACAAAATATTCACTAATTGGACTGGAAATCTCCGAGTCCTATGACGTCGTAGAATAGGTCAGCGCCATTCACACCAAATTAAAAAAACTCATTAAGTGGGTACCTATAAGAAATCGATTGGCTTAGTGTTGATTAACTAAGCCTGCTCCTAAATAGAAATGACAGTAATTCCTAATACATAATCAGCCTATAATGTTCCCACAGCTGGGACACAGGCCTCCTCTCAGTGAGAGGGAGTGGGCCGTAATCCACCACGCGGGCCCAGTGCGGATTGGCAGATGTCACATGTCTTCGAATTTTTGGTTCTAGGACATGCCGGTTTCCTCACGATGTTTTCCTTCACCGTTTTGAGAGCAGTGGTGATGAAATAATTTACACAAAGTAAAGCGCCTGTCTGGATTCGAACCTACGACCTACAACTCGTAAGTCGTGGTCTATACGACTGGGCCACCATTGCTCTACTCCTAATACGTCTCGTCGTATGTCTAGCAAAGTCCAAGGTCAAATTAAATTTGCGAAACTCCGTGGACGTGATGGAGATCGATATCTAAACATGATAAAACAAAAAGATTTGACATAATATTTTTTTGGGGCCAAAGATTGTAGATGTGTTCCTGAGAAAACAGTTTCGGGTTTTGACAGACAGATGGACGGACACCGAAGTGATCCTATAAGGGTTCCGTTTTTTCATTTTGAGGAACGGAACCAAAAAATCAGTTAGACACATGCACGTCATATAATACGCAGCCTTAAAACAACATTGAAGTTTAGAAAAAGTTCGGACCTGTAGCGTGTGGTTTCTGTCACTCATATCTGTCTGACGGTCTGTTTCTATAAGTGTACACACGAGCGACACGCGTCGACGACAGAGGCAACTGCAACCGTCGACGCGTGTCGGCGACAGCCGTCAACGCGTCAAACATGCCGCTCATGTATTTGAGCGTACTCAAATACATGAGCGACAATTTCTTGACGGCTGTCGTCGATACTCGTCGACAGTTGCAGTTGCCTCTGTTGTCGACGCATGTCGCTCGTGTCGTGAGTATGCACACAACTCGTTGACCATCTTGCGATATTAACGCCCCAGTGTTTCAAACACAAACCTTTTCCCCTTGCGAATATGCAAAAACCACAAAGCGTCTCTAAAAACACAACCTAAGGTACTATCTTAAAGTAAAGCACATACCTCGAAAGTAAAGACAGCGAGGAAGTCGAACAGCCCAGTCTCCGCCATGATGGCGACGAGCAGCATCATGCTGAACAGCAGCAGCAGAGTCTCCACATCCAGCCAGGAGACCAGCTCCGGGAGTGAGGGCCTCTCGCCGACCAGGGCCAGGACTGCTAGAGATGCGGTGGATATCAGGACTGCTGCCATTGTGCGGTTTATTACCTGGAGGGAAAGGTCTGGTGAATTAAATGATTTTATCTACACCCATGCTATAAAACCTCTATAAAAGTTTCTGAAACAGTTAGTTTATTGCCAACATTAAAACAACCAGTGTCATAGTAACCATCTTTTTATACTGTGATAATATCATCCAAATGAGTGTTACTATGTTGTACTAAATATCATTATGCAACTCGTTTTAAAAAAAAGAACCTTGTCATGCACGCGCGTTTCACTACCACAGCGCAGTAATTTAAAAAAGGAACTTATAGGTTATTCGAATTCACGTCGTATGCCGCCGGCCGCCATTTTTGTTCTATATTAGTAATGCAAAAAAACTGTTTCAGAACCTTTTATAGAGGATTCATATCATGGGCGTAGATAAAGTCTTGTATGCAACTGTACATAATTAGGTACTAAAACACTCATGTGATACTATTATCACGTTCGTGTTTTAATACCCTTTATTATAAAACAGTTGCATAAATAACTATTAAAAGCCGTTGCAAGAAATCAAGTAAGTATTTCTCGCTAGCCATTTCATTAAAGTCAAGGTACTTGTTTAGAGTATGTCGCGGGCTAGGGGTCGCGGGCTTCCAGTCTAACCGGACGCAGCTGAATACTAGTGTATTTTACATGGAGCGACTGCCTATCTGATCTCCACAACTCAGTAACTGTGTAACACGATACCCGGTGCCAAATCTCCGAGCTAACTAGACGAAAACTAACATTACCTACTTAAAATAAATGTTCTTGTAAGTATATCGATTTTATTCAATTCCGAGCGGCCATTGTTGTTTACATCTTTGGAAAATTTAGGAACGTCGGACCTTAGTGTCAATATCACATAAACCTCTGGATAGTGGAATTAGCTATGTTTATTCATAACTTTATCATGAATATACAATCTCTAGCTGATAACTCGGATAAGGGCAGTCGTGTGGCTGAACGTTCAGTCGAGTAGGCCACTTGCAAAGTCCGCTATGTTAAAAGAATAATAATTTTGGGAAATCGAATAAAACCTCTAAAGTTAAAAGGGAGTTATTAAAATTCATATTACAACATATTTCTGAAAAATATTGTCACAGAGAATTAATTTCTTATAGTAAATAAAATCCCAATACCGTAGTTATCTTTTTATTAGTATTTAAAAATTAAACATAACCACTTTTGCAAAAGTATTTTTAACATAAACAGTTTTGCAATACTATGAAATTAACATGAAGAGTTTTGAAACAGTACCAAAATTAAATCCTAAACCTAAATAATCATCTTACAATAATATTATACTCTTATTTCTGTTTCTTGTTTCCTCAGTATCGGTATCTTCGTCTAAAGCAGCTTTAGTTTGGTTTTCTTGAAGAAATATATAATATTTTAGACTATCGACCTTAGCCAAATCCTATCCAAAATGTTTAATTAGTAGGTTTTTATCATCATTTAATTTTGCTGGATTTACAAGAATGCCTAAATTGATCAAAGGAGGTTCTATCTGTTCAAACGATTTACCTCTTTTACAAACATTGCCGTAATTCACCATCTCCGATACATAATGCGGTTCCCCGATTTTGCCATTCCTGTCTTTTCTCAAAAAAAAAAACCTTTTGGAGGCATTAAATTGAAAATGCCAAGATCCAGGCAATTTCAGTACGTCTTTGGTGTTTGATTTCCAATCATAAAAATTTAAATCTTTGCCAAGTCTCAGCACCGTACCGTATTTTTGGAAAATATCAAAATAGGTCTCTGATTCTGCAATGACTTCTAGAGGCCGTGTAGCCCTTTCAACATTTCCAAAAATACGGTCAGAGCCCTGATTCACAACCATACGACAGGCTATCGTATCGAAAACCTGACATTTCGATAACCTGATTTGACTTCCCCTCAACAGCAAATAGCTGTTGGAAGAATAGCGGGCGTCTATTTGATTTAAACTGACAAAATTATCGGGTTTTGGACTTGTGAACAGCGTTGAGAAGACTCCTAAGATACCTAACAATGATTAATGTTCAATACGATACGGAAGCATATCTAGTGTTTGTGAATAAGGGGGCAGGAGGCAAAAATGAATGCCCTACAACTGGAAATATTATTGTAATTCTTTTTATACTAGATACTTAGTGACAATGATAGTCAAGATGACGGCGTTTGCACGAGTCACTGCGTAATATGGCGAGTTTTGAAAGTTAATTGTAACTTAGAGTTTTTTGAAAGTTAACTGTCAATCAATATAGCAAGTTTTGCAGGAGTACTGAATATTTAACCTAAATTTATGCGTAACATACGGAGTTTTGGTCGAGATTGATAGTTGCTTATGAAAGCATTTTAAACAACAAATCAAATGGCCGCACTATCTGATTTTCTTATTTTTTTTAACTTAGCGGAGTTTGCAAGTGGACTACTCTGTGGTCTACAATTTACTGAATCAGTTTTGTCATGTGGCACTTTTGTTACTTGTCTCGTGTTTTCCTGATAAGGTCGCCTGTCAGTCTAGCTATCCTTCTGATTTCTCCGCATTTATACCTTCTTAAGTGAATTAAAAGATTTTTGTCTAAACCAAAAAAAATCCTTTTATTTCATTGTGCATAGAAATCGTATGACATAAATTGTGGTAAAATACTTTGAAACTCATTACAAATTCCGTCAGACTGAATTTCGGCCACGCCGGCCAATGTCAACGGAGACCAGCCTTCGGTGCGGGAGATATTATAGTGCACAAGTGTGTACGCAGACACAGGTGCACTCTCTCTTCCCTCACTCTCATAGTCCGATGGGACGGTAATCCGACACGACCGGATATACCTAGATCAGGTGCGTAAAGCGTATATGACAGCCCAAGTGAAATTTAGTCAGACTGACTGAAAAATTTCTCATACCGAGTTTTTAGTTAACTAGCTATCCCAAATCTCGTAAAAATCTACAATTTTAAGTATGTCATTTCGTTCTCTATTGTTTATCACTTCATTAAAAACAATACCCCTTACTAATAAACGTTGTATAGCGTCTGTATAGTTACACAACGCTTTGTCTTCTTCTTTCGAAAGTCAAATTACTGACACTGAAAGAGAGAAATCGGTGTGTAACTATTCATCTAGTATATAATACGTTTATTAGTAAGGGGGTATATATATAAGCGAGCAGACTTCAAATAAAATTAATAATATGTACGTGTAAATAAAAAAGATGGGAAAAGAATCATAGCGTATCAAAAAATTCGTCCGAATCGCTGACAACAGGAAAAGTCGCTAAAAGGCTGGCAGCATTGCTACGTCATATGGCGATGCTTCAGCCCTCAGGATTATAGATATATTGAATTCTCTATCACAACAATTTAAACATAATAGCCCCGAGAATTAGCATTGCCATACAACGTGGCAAGGCTGCCAGCCTTTTGGGCACTGTTCCTGTTGACAGCGATGCGGATGAATTCTTTGATGCCCTATAATGATTGTTTATTTTTTCATATAATTGTACATATTATTATAGTTTATATTTTAGCTTATATTATGTAAATATTTAATTTTTGGAGAAATAAATACTACATGTTAATTTAAAAAAAAAAAAATAGCCCCGATTAATATCTTTCTTTGTCAGAAATTAAATCTTCACCTATCGAACTATTCAGAATATCAGGTAAAAATATTAACCATATCACACGAAAAATCAAATATTAGAAACCAATTCGAAAAAAGACTTACCTCAAATATGATAAGTATATAAAGCGCACACAGGAGGATACAGGCGTAAATCACTCCCGTCGACATATCCAAAGGGTCCATCGTATAACTTAACGTGAACGGAGTCGTTGCAGTGGATGTCGTGGACATCTTGACGGCATAACCCGTGTGGTTGGACCTCAGACTTAGGGAGTTATGTCTGGTAGGGGCTAGTTTTAGCACTTTGGACCTGGTTTCGCCTTCTGTGAAGTCTATCTCGTCTTCAGGATCGAGGTATAGGAACCAGCGTGACATCTGGGGGTTAAAAAAAAAAATTCTAACTGCTGCCGCGTGAAATCCTTTTTTTCCAAAATAAAAATAGCTTGAGATACTCCTTATTACATCAGCTATCTGCCAGTGAAAGTCCCGTCAAAATCGGTCCAGCCGTTTCAGAGATTAGCCGGAACAAACAGACAGACAGACAAAAAGTGTAAAACAAGTTATTTTGGTATATGTATCTACCGTGTATACATCCATATGCATTTAGTAAAAAGCGGTTATTTTAATATTACAAACAGACACACCAATTTTATTTATTTGTATAGTTTAATACTAGCCAGCACTACCATAGGTTTTTAAAGTCAGATCTTATCATCACCTCATCATCTGCCTAGCCTTTTCAAAACTATGTTGGGGTCGGCTTCCAGTTTAACCGGATTCAGGTTTATATGGAGCGGCTGCCTCTCTGACCTCCACAGACAAGTTACTGGGTAATATCATACTCCTTGGTAAGACTGGTTGGCTGTTTTCCGTCATCGTTTGAGAGCAGTGGTGATGATATTAAATAAACAAAGTAGGTATGAAGGTATTTTAAAAGAAGTTATAGTTAGCGCCACGAAAGATGAGACTTGACCCCGGGGTCCCGCGCTCTTTCCGCCGACCCTGTGACGCCCGGTTCCGTCCCGCGCTCAGACCTCATACCCTAGAGACCTAAAATCGTGTACTGCGCATGTCAAACCACGTGGTGTGTCAAGTCTCATCTTTCGTGCCACGCATTGTACCTGATTCGTTTCATTGACAGATGAAGCAAACCCGTCTCTCTCGAGCCACACCTCCATTCTGGCCATCGTCAATTTATCACTAGAATTTAGTTTCTTCTCATTTTGTTCCGATACAAATGGTCCCGTGATCTGTAGGAGGACTGAAAGTTGTTCTTTATCTGATCGTAGAGGGTAACCTGAAAAAGAACAGACATTTAACCCCTCAAGCGTCAAGTGTACACTAAGTGTACATAAGAGACAGTGCTGGAAACGTCAACGGTACACCAAATGTACACAGCAGTGTCATTGTTCTATTGTCATTGTTCTGCGCTCATTCAACTACTCCGACGCGTGGGGTGTTTCGGCAGGTAGGCGAGCAAACGTGAAAAAAGCCCAGTTAATGAAGAAATGTAGAAAAAAAATATATTACAAAGTGAAAAATAACTTTAATTTCGAAAATCGGTGTCATTGGTTTCGCATTTTCGTTTTTTGCCACCGATTTTCGAAATTAAAGTTATTTTACACTTTGTAGTGTTTTTTGGAAGTCTACTGTTTTTTTTTTTTTGTAAGGAATGTATTATAACGTCATCAATATTAACTAAGTGGAAAAAAATACGTATTATTGAAGCTAACTCAAAAACTACTCAAGCAAAGTTAATAAAATTTATATGTGTAGAATAGACCCTTTTTTTATGGATGGGAAATCGTCAAATGACCCCTCCCGCTCTGGGTGGAGCGGAAGGGAGTGTCAGACTCTTACTGACTAAAACCCATCCGTGTTCCTTCCTTAGCCCTTTACGTTCCGGGGTAGCGGTAACCCTTTCGGACAATCCCGCACCCCCGGCAGGCTTCAGCCCTGGCAGGCCCCTTCCTTTTTGCTGACATCTCTTTGAGGCGCGCGTGGAACACGTACGCGCCGTCCGGCACGGGCCTGGTCCTGATCGGACGGTGAGCTACGAATAGACCACCCTGAGGCATACACTATCCATTAAAAAAATAATTATCGAAATCACTTCCTATTGATAAAGCAGGACAGAGGAAATTCTTTCAAGAATATTGAATGAAAATAGTAGTACGTACTTTTGACTTCTCCAGGAGCTACCGACGAGTGTCTAGTGACCTGTTCCTTCTCATTATACATGAGGAATACTATGGTGAAGAACAACCACATTGCGACTAGGAGGGTCATCTTGACAACGTGTCTACCTTGGGCCATCTACGGACAAAAAAAATACCTTATAATATTTGTCGCAGACGGATTATCGAATCCGCTGTTTTACATAACCGCTAGCCGTTTTACAAAACAGCTCCGTTATGTAAAACAGCTGAATGACGTTTTGCGATTTTCCATAATTACTGAACTTTATTTAACACGCAGAATTGAATTGATTGATTTCGTTTTGCGTTTATCAATGCAGCAGGTCAACGATTAGAGGTTTTGTAAAACAGCGTGAAATTAAACCTCAGATTATATGTAGTTATAAATTTTGAAGCTCGAGGCTCTGTGTGTCATAACAACAATTAAGGCCTGCAGATCACAATTTGTACGCGGACAAATTGTCTGCAACTATAGAACGTATGTGCAATAACGTACACGAAGGACAAGTAGACTGCAGGGATTTCCATACATTCTATCTTTGCGGAAGATTTCTCCGCGGACAAAAGTCCCTCGTCTGCGCAGGCCATAATGGCGTCCGAAACAGAAATAAATAAAACGAGTAATATGAGTGAAAATTACTCCAACTCAAGTGAAAGTGAAAACAGTGATTTGACAATCCATCTGCGACATATTCACCAGGCTAGCCTATTCTTTACTATACATAATCAGCCTATAATGTTCCCACTGCTGGGACACTGATAGACCTCTCGAAAGTGGGCTTATAATGTATTACGCGGGCCCGGGCCCAGTGCTGGTTGGTAGATGTCACATGTGTTCGAATTTTTGGTTCTAGGACATGCCGGTTTCCTCACGATGTTTATCTTCATCGTTTTGAGAGCAGTGCTGATTAAATAATTTACACAAAGTAAAGCGCCTGTCTGGGTTCGAACACACGATCCACAACTTGTAAATCGGGGCCACCATTGCACTCAACTTTCTTTTGTAGTGCACCTTGCGCGTTTGGATGAAGCTATCTACGTATTAAGATACCTAAATTAGTCGCACGCGCACGTCGCGCATATGTCACTCAAACGATTTGAAAAGTTGTTTTGGTATTGCACAGACTAGTTAATCTCTAATTTTGTAATCATTTTAATATAAAGTAGGTAAGTAAATACTGCCATGGCTGTAACAGTTCTAAATTAGATCTCATCATCGCGTCGTACGTTCGTATTGCCGATGATTGCCGAAGCACAAACTTTTGCTGGGAGATCTGTACTAAGTTTTATTTTCTAAACAACAACATACATATAGTAAAAGTGCGTAGTGTTGCACACCCCCACCTCATTTCAAATTAAACAAATATCAGCTTTATTTCAATGATAATTAAGTTGATTTCAGAGTGACATGCACTATTGAAAAAGTTATAAAAATGTTGAAGTTGTAGCGTAAACTGAACTTTATTGTGTAGAAATTAAAGATGTTTTTCAATTACTTCATATTTGTTTACATTTTTGGCAAATAAGTCGCGAATGCAGATCAGATATGTAAACTTTTCTCATGGGCGTAGGTAAAAACCACAGAACGCCACTTGCTACGATCCTAACATATTCTTTTTGCCTCTTATATCTACGTTCATACATCTGGTCATACACGAACGTTCTCCTAAGGCGTCCTCTCCCAGCGATTCCACTCACATCTGCATTGTAAATACCTTTTGTAAATCACCCAGTATTCTGAGGTCCAGATATGTTCTTTTGTCCGTATCGTACCTCCGTTTATAGATGGGCAATCCACCGGGTTTAAACCCGGTGCTTTTGGTAAACACCCGATAAACACCCAACTTTCTGGGTGGTTATGAGTGTTTACGGGTGTTTATCAAAAGCACCGGGTTTAAATCGGGTGGATTGCCCATCTATACCTCCGTTTCGTATCAGCGTCGCGATCCAAGAACGCTAGCGTGGACGCCCGTTCGGTAGGGTGCTGTGGTACGGTGTAACAGGGACGCTCCGATCCATCGCGAGTCGGTTTTTTCGCTCCATTCAAAGGCACGCGCAAGAAATCGCCAAACTCTCCTTCCGCAGTCGGCGACATGGCCGGACGACACTTGATACAGAAATAAACACGCGATGATTGCAGTGACGTTACGGAGATACGGGCTATTTTGCGTTCGGGTGGCTTTGCGTCCAGAGTTATTCAAACTCAAACTCAAAGCATTTATGTCAATTAAACCATGTACATGCACTTTTGAATTGTCAAAATTAAATAGTCGGTCAGTTAGTCAGAAAGCTGAAGCTAGTTGCCCATTCCAAAGCGTAGATCTCTATGGAGAAGAACGGGCAAGAAACTCCATGGATCGCGACGCTGATACGAAACGGAGGTACGGTACGGACAAAAGGACATATCTGGACAAAGCTTTACATTCATCCTCTCAACATGACCAAACCAGATTCAGTATAACCTTTTCAATTTATTTCACCACATCTTTTTTTTTTCTACGCAATATCTCCTTAAATCTTACCTTTGTTGGCTTTTTGGGTAAAGGTTCGTCTTCAAGCCTGTAAAAAAATAAAAGACTACTTATAATACAACAGTTCAACAAATTAACGCTTGGGTGTAGTTGCTTAGAAACTGGATTAACTGGGTTTCCGAAAAACAATTTTGGATAGCCAATGAAAACAGCAAACAGTAAGTTTGACAAATGTTACCTATTAATCAAGTTTTATGTAATTAAATAAAGGTAAACAAAAAAACCACGTGCCGTGGTTAATCAACTAAACGTAATACCAGTCTATTCCGTGGTCACAGTTGTACTTTTCAATTTAGCAACGTTATAATTCGTTAATAATGTTGCTAAATTGAAGAGTACAACTGTGACGTAGCATGGCAACTGAAGTGAATGCGGCAGACATATCCTGCCCAGTCCCATTTAAGTTGAGCAGCCTTTTGAGCCACGTCAGCTATCTTTATTTTGGAGCGCAGCATTGTGTTTCGAACCCGATTCGTTAATTTAACGTCTAGTATATTGCGCTCCATTGCTCGTTGGCAGACCTTTAGTTTGGACTTCTTGATGTTAGTCCAAGACCAAGTTTGTGCACCATAGGTAAATTCTTACAGTACTGTAATAACTTACATTTTCTCCTTCTTCTCATCATGAGAAGGTAGTTGCTTACTCCCGTTGAGGAATGCGACGGAGATGTCATCCTTCGGGATCTGAAGGTTGTTGTTGAGGTGTGGCGCCGAATTGACGCTGGGCAGTCGTTTAGTTGAGGACCCTGGCTTGCTCTTCCGACATTTACCCAGACCACCTGCGAAATAAGAAAGAATATTTGATTAAAGAAATAATATTTCTTTAATAACAGCCCCGTAAAACAGGGTGAATAGGGATGCAGGGGTGAATTGGGACGAAACTTTAAAAAAGATTTTAACATTTATATACAGGGTTCCATTAAAATAGATGGACAAATTTTATCACAGCGCTCAGTACGTCTAACCAAAGATATCAAAGAAAAAAAAAAACAATGATTAAAGTGATTTTATTTTGACCTAAAATAATAAATAATATAATGTATTTTCGTTCGCTGATTATTTTTCTTGTAAGTATCTATCTAATGCGTTTTTCTATTATGTTTTTTTACCATCGTCCTTATTTTGGTGGTCTGAACGATTTCGAAAAGTTTGTCTATCTATTTTAATGGGATCTTATAATAAGTCCTGACTGACTGATGTATCAACGCACAGCTTAAACCGCAGGTCCTAGAGACATGAAATTCGGAGGGTGCGTTCTTTGTGAAGAGTAGGTATCCACTAAGAAAGGGTTTTTCGGAATTTCACCCCTAAGAGGGTGAATGGGGGAGGGTGAAATTTCACGCGGACGAAGTTGCGGGCAAGTTGAAATAATATAGTTTGTTGTCAACATGGACTCTAATATGATTACTGTATTATAATAAAATTAATGATTAGCTGTCTTTATTTAATTAGAAACTTTTGTGATCGCAATCCGTATGACAGTTTCATCATACCCTAAACACGCATTGCTATTGATTACATTTGGGCCATGCACCTGAACCATAGAAATGTAAAATATATCTATGACCTGAACAGACGAGCTATGCTCGGAGTCTCTTTGAAGGATAAAATCAGGAATGAAATTGTCCGGAAAAGAACCGGAGTTACCGACCGCGACATAGAAAGAAAGAAAGAAAGAAAGAAAGAAAAAATGTTTATTTGGACACAGTTCGTGAAACACAAAAAACATAGCTTGCAGAGTAAGCAAACTGAAGTGGCAGTGGGCTGGCCACGTTTGTCGAAGGACCGATGGCCGGTGGAGCAGACGAGTTCTTGAGTGGAGACCACGTATCGGCAAGCGTAGTGTGGGACGCCCCCCAGCTAGATGGATGGACGACCTAAAGAAGGTGGCTGGGACCACAGATATAGATACACCTAGATAACGCAAGAGCAACTACTTCGCGTGCCAAAAATCGCACCAGCTTACGTTTGAAAATCGTAAGCCGCCACTTTCGCGCTCAGTCCTGCGTACTGCTGGCTGGGTGAGCGTGAGCGAGAGCGCGAGCTTGTGACGTCATAGTAGGTAGTCAAAAAGTGGCACGCTTAGTTTTCATACAATTCGTGATACTTGCGTTATTTAGGTCTATCTATATCTGTGGCTGGGACGGACTGGATGCGGAAGGCGAAGGACAGGGTGTTGTGGCGCAGCCTGGGAGAGGCCTATGTCCAGCAGTGGACTGCGATAGGCCGAGTTGATTGACCTGAACAGACTCTTCGCATCATCACCATATGGTTGAGACAGAATTCTATGAAATGTACTTAAATCAAGTCGGTTCAGTCTCAATACCCCAAACAAAACATTTCTATCAGATTAATCAAAATGAAAAGTCATTTATTCAAATTAGTCTGAGAATAAGCACTTTTAGAACGTCAAAAATTACATAAGACAGTCCCCCAAAACGCTTTCGGTGGGAAGAAGTGGCGCAACAAACGCCTCAGCATCAGCAGTTGTCTGTACAGTTAGAAGACTTGATTCTATACAATCTATTAAGTCATCTGCCTTGCCTTTTCCCAACTATGTTGGGGTCGGCTTCCAGTCTAACCGGATGCAGCTGAGTACCAGCATTTTACATGGAGCGACTGCCTATCTGACCTCCACAACCCAGTTACTGGGTAATACGAAACTCCTTGGTAAGACTGGTTGCCAGACTTTCGGGCGTCTGACGACCCGTAACGACTGTCAAAGATCCACGAATGACAGCCGGGACCAAAGGCTTAACGTGCTTTCCGAGGCACGGAGGAGTCTTGGAATGTAAAGATGGTCACCCATCAGCGGACTAACCGCGGCAATCGTAGCTTAACCTGATCGTTCGACCCGTGCGGCTGTTATTGGCGCCGATTCCCTTGTTCACAAACTAAACTAAATTTAAGTTCAGTGCATCTTTTTCTTTCTATTTCATGAAGAATAGGACAGAAGATAAATATTAGTTTAGTCCTGTCAAATCAAGATACTCCATAGACAAGTTTCGACGTGATTAAAAAATTGGCTACTAAAAATACGTCAATTTATGTCAGGCGCTGACTAATTTGACAGGACTAAACTAATATTTATGTTCTGTCCTTTTCTTAATGAAATAGAAAGAATGAGATGCACTGAACTTAAAAGTTTAGTTTGTAAGCAAGGGAATCGGCTCCGTACTTAGCCACAAGCCCCTCTATGACAATTTAGTAAGTAAGTAATTAACATTACGAAACACAAAACAATAAATTAAATTATTTGCCGTATGACATCATGCCATGTGTTCATATTGAACATAGTTCATCATTAAATGATATAAGTCTTCCAGAACTTATAAGTACTCGCTTGTCGCTCTTCTCTGTGTTACAAGCCATAAATCCAACTAGCATTACACAAACTCTAGCCTCAGGTCCTTGAACGAAAGGCCGACGACCTCTAATTACCGATGCAACGCCGCACAGCAACAAGTTTTCAAACCTAGTGATGTTTACGTAAACTGCAATGAATCATGCATGAAATAATTAATAGTCCTGCACTCCGAATGCGATGTTTCTATCGGACGAAGCGCTAATATATGGTATACGGACAGGTCCACTCAAATCTTTGTGGTTCTTTCCTCTGAATCTGATGATCTGAATCTCTTAATCTGATGATGTGTTTAGCAGTGACAGATGTTATACATATAAAAAAGCGCTAGAAGAATACGTTAGGACGAAGTGAGACCTGAATGTCACCTTTAAAATCTTTTAATTATGTTGTTTTGTATAGTATGTGATCACAGAGACTGTATCTACTTTTATTATATATTTTCTATACATTTCTCAATTTGTAAGTGAACCTTAATGTTCTTTTTTGAGAAATAAATGTCTTTAAACCGAAAATACCATTTCAGAAGGGCGGGCGTTTTGGGAGACTGTCTTCTGTAATTTTGACGTTCGAAAAGTGCTGAATTTAGATTTTGATTTTGAAGACACTAATCTACCCACATGATCTGACCAAGATTGTGTCTGGATTTGAAAAGAGACTTTGACACCTTTGATATCCCACACCAAGGGGTAGACGAGAAAAAAACATCCCCACTTACGTGTAGAGGAGGTAACCCTAAAAAATTTTTTTTTTCAAGGTTTTCTTTTACCTTTTTGTCGTCATCAATCCAGGCCAAATTATAGTTTACTAGTACTAAGAGTCTCTGAGCTAAGCTGCGGACGGACAGACAGACATCGCGAAACTATAAGGGTTCCTTGTTGACTACGGAACCCTAAAAAGATCATTATAATAATTATAAGTATCATTACTGACACCATTGCCAGTCATTTGATCTGAAATCATTAGTTTTTGCTTTTCGAAATTCCATAATGATGATTATTTAGGTACCTACTTACATAATTAGGATTTTTTCAAATGGAAATTATGTGTAATTTAGACGCGGTGTCATTGACAAAATAGACCAATTTCGTGAGTATGTTATATCGTAATTAAAGTAATATGTTTTTAAAACTTGCTAGGTAGGTATATTAAAAAAATTGTAGCATATACAGGGTTATTGGAAAAACACCAACAACCTCTTAAGAGGTCATTGTACTTACTCATCATTATGAACAACTTTTACTATGGGACCAAACCTGAAATCGTGAAAAAAAAATCAGCCATTCCCTACATTTATGTACGTATAACTCGTCAAAATGTTGGGAACAGCAGATTTTTTTTTCGCGATTTCAGGTTTGGTCCCATAGTAAAAGTTGTTCATAATGATGAGTAAGTACAATGACCTCTTAAGAGGTTGTTGGTGTTTTTCCAATAACCCTGTATACAGGGTGGCAAGACATTGACGCGCGAACTCTAAGGGGCCACCTCCACGGGCGAGAGAGTCGCGGCGATAGTCTCGCCGTGCCATCACGATGATATCGCCGTGTGGAGACACGTTCTTAGAGAGAGTGTATAGAAATACGTGGCACGACGATAATATCGCCGCGATTCTCTCGCTCGTGGAGACGGCCCCTTTTTTTTTTTTGGCTGGAATATCATCAAATGTCTCCTTCCGCTCTGGGTGGAGCGGAAGGGAGTGTCAGACTCTTACTGACTAAAACCCATCCGTGTTCCTTAATTAGCCCTTCATGTTCCGGGGTAGCGGTAACCCTTTCGGACAATCCCGCCCCCCCGGCAAGCTTTGGCCCTAATAGGCCCTTCCTTGATGCTGACATCTCTTTGAGGCGCGCGTGGAACACATACGCGCCGTCCGGCACGGGCCTGGTCCTGATCGGATGGTGAGCTACCCATTACTCTCCGTCCGCAGGCCCGCGCCTACGGTGACCGGGAGTCTTCACGCGACTCCCGACGCCCGGAGCGTCTTCCGCGGCGTCTGGGACGTGAAGCTCTCTCTCAGCCATCCCGCCACCTTCTTCGCTAGCATGATAGCTTCGCAGAAGGAGGTGACTGCCTCCCACTCCATGGCTTGAACCAGGGCCGGACGCGAGAGGTCGCCGCCGCTGCCGATCGCCTCTAAGAGACGGTCCCTAACCATGAATTATTCAGCGCATGATTCTAGACTCATAAAGTAGACATTTTTCCCACATTTCGGCGGATATGTTTTGTCCCATGTAATAGGGGGGCGAGCCTATGGCCATCAACCAGGCCCACATCGAGACTCCTGAGAAATTCTATGTATATTGAAAAACCCAATAACACTTTGCCTGGATTCGAGAATCCAGGACCTCATGATCAGCAAAAGGAAGGGGCCTGCCAGGGACGAAGCCTGCCGGGGGTGCGGGATTGTCCGAAAGGGTTACCGCTACCCCGGAACATAAAGGGCTAAGGAAGGAACACGGATGGGTTTTAGTCAGTAAGAGTCTGACACTCCCTTCGCTCCACCCAGAGCGGGAGCGGTCATTTGATGATTTCCCATCCATAAAAAAAAAAGGACCTCATGATCAGCAGGAGCGCCAGTAGCGCTTTCGACTACTAGCACAACGAGGCAGTCGAAGCAGTTGAATAAATAGATGCCATGCCTCCATAAATGGCGAAAGCTCATCAAAATGCAGATTTAAACAAGGTTAAAGACAGGTCACCATATATAGCTATAATACGGCACATAGCATACCAGTTCGAACTGAACAGAACCGGTTTGACTTCGCTCAGGTGGGCTGTGTAGGGTTGCCAACCGTACTCTAAAATAGAGTATTGTACTCTTTTTCTTGTAGATGTACTCTATAATCTATAACACTAATAGAGTACGCTAAAATACTCTTTTTACATAAACTGACTTACTGAATTTGATTAAAAATGAGCTCTTGATCTATTTATACTTAGAATTAGGATGTTTGGAGTCCCAAATTTCTTTTAAAAACAATTAAAAATTGTTATGTACCGCAAAAAGTACGAAAAATACATTTTTTTTAAATTGAATAATTTTTTTTATTAATCTGTACTCTTTATTTACCCTCTCTGAAATCAGATATACTCTACTTCTTCTAGAAAAAGTTGGCAACCCTGTGTGCGAATCGAATCGTACAAATACGAGTGTTGCGATAAAATTATGTTATTTGCTAAAGAAAAATCTTATAATACTCATATCCATATCTATCTGTACTAATAACTAATAATAAAGCTGAAAAGTTTGTTTTTCTTTTGTTTGTTTGTTTGAACGCGCTAATATCTCGAACTGCGGTCGGATTAAAAAAAAAATCTTTGCATTTGATAGCCCAATTCTTGAGGAAGGCTTATAGGCTATTTACCATCACGCTGGGACCCTTAGGAACCGAGCAAAACAAAAAATTAGAAAGAACGGTGAGCGAAAACGAAGTAGCAGCGCTGGCAGGCGATGCGATGCGACGGGGTGGGTCGGGGGAACGAGAAGTTCCACGCTGACGAAGTTGCGGGCAGAAGCTAGGAATACATATTTGTGTGTTTTGTAAAAGGTTTTTTTCTGGAGCATTTTTAGCTAGGGCCTGTTCATTTATTACGTAAGACGATTTGAGGGGGGAAGGGGTCCAGACAAGCCTTAATTTTTTTACGTGGGGGTGGGAGGGGTGTAGATTGTTCTTACGTAAGGTCTCAAAATTAAGCAAAAATTAAAAACTTTTATACTTTTGCTACTTTTTGTTTGCAATTTTGGTAGATACAGATCTTACATAAGAATGAAAGGGGCGGAGGGGATTCACACAAGACTTATTTTTTCTTACATAGGGAGAGGGGGGTCAGAAAGTGGTCAATATTTTCTTACGTAATAAATGAATAGCCGCCTAGGCCTCAGCTCCGTGGCCGACTGTCTGACAGCCAAAGACCACTCTTTGTGAAAATAAAAGGGTTTGTGTTACACATTTACACTTCTACGGGGAGGGGGGGGGGGGGCTTTAATTTTGACAATACAACAGCATTCATTGCGTCATTTACATTGTCGAGCAGACGAATTTTTCAAACATACGAAGGAATGGATAAGCAATTTCCTACAAAATGTTTCGGGTTATGATTGACAGTGTTACGCAATAAGACTGTTGTTCAATTCATGACTCTTTCTTCAAACTTTCTCATAAAGCATTATCTAAACGGGTTATAACCAGTTCGTACCAGTTCTAAGCTATAGACACATTGCAGCGACCTCGCTCGCCGCCTGTGTGAACTACAGATGCAGGCAGAATAAATATACATACTTTAAAGTTATTGCCATTCATGCATGTCAGGGACAGAACCCAGACTATCCAGATGTGGCTCGTTATCAATATTTACGGTTACAATGTGATTTTAACTGCGTCATATACCTAAGAAAAAAAAAGACAGACATTTTGGACGGCACAGAGTACCTAATTAAACAGCAAACAATCTCCGTGCGGGGGAAGTCACGGGGAAAATTAGAATAAATATACTAATAAACTAATAAAAGAAATTAGTATTATAATTAAAAGAAAATTCCATTTAAAACGTTTCTACTTTCTAAAAGGTCCACGGGAAAAATTAGAATTATAATTATTAATAAACTAATAAAAGAAATTAGTATTATAATTAAAAGAAAATTCCATTTAAAACGTTTCTACTTTCTAAAAGGTCGTTCACCTAACATTAGAAGCGGAGCAAACTGGATCAGACCGGTTAATTATAGCCTAGACTCTTGCCTAGAGTTACGTTTATAAATACTAGCTAGACTTAATCCCAGACAGATTTGAAATAGCATTATTGAAGGCTAAAGAACAAATTGACAGCTATGCTAGGCTATGCTATAATAGTATCCTATAACTATCCTAATAAGAATTATTATAAAGCGGCCCGCGCCCCAGCTTCAAATGGGTTCAATTTTTTTTTTCGAATTTCCTAAATTTTCTTTCATATAAATCTTGTCCCGACAATAACGAACACAAAAAAAAAAGAATTATCCAATTTGGTGCAGTCGTTCGGAAGTTATGCGCGTACATACATTTCAGCGATTCGTTTTTAGGGTTCCGTACCAAAATGGTAAAAAGGAACCCTTATGGTGCAACTCAGTCTGTCTGTCCGTCTGTCACAGCTGGATATCTCAAGAACTAGTAATGCTATCAACTTGAAATTTTGAATAGTTTTAGATGACGTTTGCCCAACTATTTTGCAAATAAGAAAGAAATAAAATATTTTTTTTTTGCAACAGGGACTGAAAGGGTGTCTGAAAAATTCGAAGTGGGGCTACTAGGGCACGTGGGGTATCATATGAAAAAGTGCAGTTTGCACATTCTCAAACATTTTTCTTTTTTTTTTAGGCCGCATAGTTTTCGATTAATGATGAAAATTTTTAAAAAATACCGCCCCCCCCTTATATCTCCGATGTTTGCATACCAAAAAATCTGAAATTATACTATGTACTACAAGCTTATGTAAAGATTACAGTAAAACTAAAACGATATCTCTAAATTGCCCACTTTTTCAGAAATCATCAACAAAAACTAGGTATTTTTGCACAACAAAAAAATATGTTTCATTAAAACATCCTGTACCTGTATGGATTCATAATTGTCGTATTATAGCGTATAATTGCGATTAGAGACGAGCAAACATTCACAGACAGAGCGAGACGGCAGAACAACATATAGCTAAATACTGGCGCGAACTGGATTGGACCGGTTTAAATATAGCCCGCTTGGAACGCTGGCAAAAAATCTATGGTAAACAGAGTGCGTTTGATAGATATTGAATACTTATTTAAAAATGAGAACCTCATGCCCGTTTTTACTCTAGACGACACTTAAATACAGGAAGATTTTTTTATCACCATCCAAATTTTTACAGGGTGTTCTACCTATGAATATGAACAACTTTCACTATGGGACCAACTCTGAAATCACGAAAAAGAATCGACTGTTTCATACAAAAGATCAATATCTACCTACTTGACCAAAATGTATGAAACAGCTGACTTTAATTTTCGTGATTTCAGAGTTGGTCCCATAGTGAAAGTTGTTCATATTCATGGGTAGAACACCCTGTAAAACTTTGGATGGTGATAAAAAAATCTTCCTGTATATGCCCAAATAAAACCACGCTTGCCAAAAAATAAGAATGTAAGTATATACATATATGTGACAAAAAATAAGTATGTATATTAGTATGGTTTTTATTGCGAAAAGAAAGTTTTTTAGAGGTATCTTCATGATTTTTTTCTACCGTATCAAATTAGTTGTATTATGTTTTCAACACACTATCTATCTAGCATATATCCTGAAGAATATCATATATTTTTCCGATTTTGTTTACTGTAGTCGATCATATACTTTTATTGCTTCTAAAACTTGCGTTTTTTACCTTTAGGTCATGTAATCCCGTAAAACGCAGAGGTAACACTGCAACATGTACCTCCCATAGAAGGCAGTGCAGTGACGACTTACCACCTTGGTGGGCCGCCTGCTTATTTGTCATCCAATAAAATTACTAAAACCCTCCAAAAAATTAGCATGAAGTTTTCCATAACAAAAAAAAAAGGTAACGCCAAGGAAAAATCCCTAAGGGCTTAAATTAAGGTTCTTCTAAGATAATAACTATGTTCACGGACACCATAAAAAGATATTTGTGTGGAGTAACGCGCGCCATATTTGAAAATTACATTTTGACGAGTAAATAATAAACTTCGGAACCTTGGAATATCGAGATAAATGGCTTGCTTGTTTAAGCACCATTGGACAGTGATTAGTAAAAAACTACTGTTTCTGAATAACAACAAATACATTCCAAAGTAAGTAGATAAGTATCTATAGACAGGTATAGAAACATATAAAGGGGTTTGAAGGTTTTGGCTCTAAAATCAGTCGCCATTTTGTTTTTTTTTCAGAATCGCGGTGCACAACAAAAATTATATATATAGATAGAGGACACTTATACAAACAAAAAATGTAATGTAACATAATGTCCTAAAGCGTCAGGTTTCGGAGTTATTCACCAAAATATAAGTCGAAAATAACAAGGATTTTTTTGTTTTTTTCCCTCTAGGTAAGCATATTGAACTATTGAGGTAATAAGTAGAAACGTTATGAAACCTTTATGGAGAAGAAACAAAAGAAGAATAGACATACATAATAATATAGGCTACTTTTTATTTATTTATTTAGGTTAGCCTACAATTGTTTACACTCTACATTTTATTTACAAGCACACAATATACATTTATAAGTGCAACAATCACTTACAGGCTAACACCACATGCACTATTTTATTTATATTATACAATTTTTTTTTTTTTTGCAATTACTTAATTATAAATAAATTTTGTATGATAATAAAACTATTAATAATATTAAATTAATTGGTAATACAATAAAATATAAATAAATTAAATTAAACTAAGATTAAATAACTGGTTTAAGTACATTATAAAATGATTAAAATTTAATTAACGTTAAATAAGTAATTATATTAAGAATTTGGTCTTTCATAAATGATGTCTTAGTTGTGCGAATAGTATTCAATAATTGATTTACGAAATTTTTTTATACTATCGTGGTGAACGTCGATCAGGTCACTGCAACTGTTTAAAATTTTACACATTCGCGGTATTGGTGAGTTAGCACCTAGGACAGTTCTACGCAAGGGCGGGTAAAGCGGAGTGATTGGATTTCGAGGATAGCGAAATCCAATCACTCCGCTATTTATTTACTTCTCCGTTACTTATTATCCCGATATTTCCACGGGATCGACATTTATACGGGTGAAACCGCGGGGCGCAGCTAGTAATAATAATGCCAACATATTGTTAAACTAGCTGCCCGGCGCGGCTTCATTCACGTGGTGTCCTACCTTACTCCTACTCTAATCCTACCCCTACCCTTCTCCTACCTTACTTGTACACTACCCCTTCTCGACTCCTACCGTACCCCTACCCTACTCTTACCCTACCCCTACTACCCTACCCCTACTACCCTACCCCAACCCTACTCCTACCCTACTCCAACCGTACCCCTTCCCTACTCCTACCCTACCCCGACCTTACTCCTACCCTACTCCTACCCTACCCCTACCCTACACGAACAATAGTAGTAGTTAAAATAAAATAAAAAATAGTTTACGTCCTATTCTTGGACCTACTGAATATACACAAAATTTCATAAGAATCGGTCAAGCCGTTTCAGAGGAGTTTTGTTACAAACACTGTGGACACGAGAATTTTATCGCTGCGCTACGTCGCGTCGTATTCTGTGGCTGCGTGGAGCAACACGCACCGGCGCATCGTGTCGTCGGCGTGTATTTTTTTTCTACTGACATTTTTAATTTCGTAATATCTTTTGAATGGAATGTCCGATTTCAATAATTCAAAAAGTAATCAACAGGTATTGAAACAGTATTGAATACAAAATAATTTATTTGGATAAGAATTAATACAAAGGTATAGATAACATGGTCTGATTTTGATCGGCATTTCTATCAACTTTTAAAATGTAAAAAAGTAGTTATAGTGACATACCTACAATAGTTGGACATATGGTATCGCGAAGTTTTTTGTAGATATTGATATGTTCTATAATATTGTACAACATTTTTTTGTTCTATCATCAATACTTTCCGCAGCGCATGCGATGAAAGACATTTTATGGCTATTTTTTTACACCTTGGGTTGGTTTTAGTAGGAATTTCTAAGGATCCCTAATTTTTTTTAGTAATAAATATAGCCTATGTTACTCAGTGATAATGTAGCTTTCTAACGGTAAAAGAATTTTTGAAATCGGTCCAGTAGTTTTTACGTTTATTCGTAACATACAAACATACAAAAGTACAAATCTTTCCTCTTTATAATATTATTACTATATTACTATTACTATTATTAATTACTATTACTATATTACTATTACTATATTACTATTACTATATTATATAGTGTAGATGGCAATGGTATTGCTAGTGTGTAATTCAATTACCCCCCGGGGAAGTACTACATCTATAGTCTATACCTATTTCTTCGTTTCGGTGCTCAATCCTATCCAAATATAGAAAAGAATTTAAATAGCATTGAACTTTTGCAGTGCGCAAATATTTAATGTTCTAAAAATAACTATGAGTTGGAACTGTGGTAAATGTATAAGAGAATCTAGGCAAGAATTGCGTCTACCTAGATTGGAGCATCTTCCGATATTTATTTGAAAAGTAGCTTTCACGAATGACGGTCCTTAAATGTACAGGCGCCAGCACTCAAGCTTACAATCTGTCAAATTTCTTTAAGGCGCAGATATACGACTTCTAATGATTTTAAATTCAACATCACGTCTAATCGACCGGACTGATTTCTTTGAAAAAAATAAATGTTATACTAGACCATTTGCTTCGTAATTTGATATGTGAATATTTGCAATTATATTTTTTTAACATAGTGTAATTAATTTGTAAAGTAATGTCTACCGCGGACATAAAAACGATAATCACGCAAACACTATCGGGTGTATTTTCATAAAACTTTCACCACGGTTTTTATTTGTTTGGTGTTTGAGAGTTTTTGTAAATAGATAATTGCTTCATATTTGCAATAAATTACCACGGTTGTGTCATCGCGCTTCTCTTTCTTTTCTATGCAGTCCGACAGTGACCGCGCTTTAGGTCGTGTAGTCGCCTTAATAGATTTTCAACTTTATCGCTAAAGTATAAGGTTCGAGGTTGACTGGGTAAATGTGACAGTTTCGGGTAGATTGATGTGCTGGCGTCTGTACAACACCCCAGCGGGGTAATTGAGTAACACACTAACAGTAGCCACGGCTTTCATTTTGACAGTTCAACAACATTCATTGCGTTATTTACGTTGTTGAGCAGACAAATTTTTCGAACATATGAAGCAATGGATTTGCAATATCCTTCAAAACGATTCAGATTGTGATTGATAGTGAGTTACACAATTATTAGGGTGCTGGACATGTACGCTTAAAATAAAGAATAAAGCGAATAAAAAATGTGGAGGAGAAGCGCTGAGTATGACTAGTCGGTATATCGATTTATGAAAAATGGAGAGTTGAGTGTTTGGCCAGACTGGCAGCGGCGCGGGCGCGGCGCAGCGAAAACTCAAACATATGAACTTCCTTTGAGTGTCCATAGTGGGCACGCGGGCGCGGTGAGCGGCGCGGGCTGCTTACGCCGTAAGTAGCTCGTTCATACAAGGGGCCGCAGTGGGTGCGCGGGACCGGGGTTCTCAAACGAGTTCGAGCTTTTTTCTAGTAAAAATAAGTCTTTTTCATCCATATTATATTTTGACAAACACTGGACACGACAACACGCAGAACGCAGCCGTGCTCCCCTGCGAACAGGCAGACCGCGCGCGTTCCCGCACCCGCGCCGCTCCCCGCCCCGCGCTGCCAGTCTGCCCAAGCACTAAGAGTTTCCTTATTAAAAAATCGCAGTAACATTTTTCCGACCTGGGCATCGAACCCAGGGCCAGCACTCTTACAACAGTCTTGCGAAGCATTCAAAATAACTAACTCTAAAAAAAAAGAATTTAATATCTCACCATGCTCCTTCTCGTAGTGTAGTCGGAACTGCTCCAAGGCTGGGTCATACTTCACTTCATCAGGTAGACCCAACCACAGCTGAACAGCACCATCAGTCAGATCAGTTGACACCAGCGAGTACTGACTCCGAGTTAGTTCTTCCACAGGCCTGGGGGCACGCCACGACTTTACATTTTTCACTAATTTATCCATTTTGGATTATTTCAACATGTCTACTTAATATTACTTATTTATTATTAATATTAACACTGCAATTTTGAGGTTATAATCATCAGAAGTTGTTGTGTTGTGTTTGACAGGTTGGGTTTTTTTGGGCGACTTATTGGCAATGATGTTTTTTTTTGGCAGCCTGGTATGGAAACTTTTTATATAATAGTACTGATAATATATAAACTACTAATAAGTATAGGATATAAATGAGTGTCGTGCTGGCTCGAACGTTAATAGAACAGCTTCTTTACACTAGGGTGAATATTCTAAATCCCTTCAACGATTATAAAAACGCGAAATGTGACTTTACCAATTCCATAACGTAAGTTTTTAGCTAGGGCTTTAATCGTAAGAAAACCTGGATTTAAGGCATGAAATAAGGCTGGTTTCACAGCTGTCCGGGAGACCCGTATGGGCCGACCGTACACGGGAGACCCGTACGGGTAGTACCCGAAGTGCTCTGAAACGATGATTCAGTACGATATGGTTGCTAGCAGGAGACAGATGCGCTGTACGGGCTCAACCCGGAGCGGGTCGTGTACGGACCAAGCCGCGTCGCTGTGGAACGATGTCCTAGTGCCTCACGTGTGTATCCGTTCCGGGAGCCCGTACGGTCGGCCCGTACGGGTCTTCCGGACAGCTCTGAAATCAGCCTAACCAAGTAACCAACGCACAGTAAGCTGGGGTCAGTTGCCAGTTTCTCTGCGCTTGAGGCCATTGCTATACAATATGGTTTCATTACACGATAATAATATTTGTGTAGTATAAGTACCTATAATCAGCCTAATCAATCGCGGCCGTAATAAATATTTATTTATATTGCGTGGAGAGGGAGGTGTTTGCCCTGCAGTGGGACAATACAAGCTAAGTAGTTAGATTAGATTATGGAATTATAATCATAAAAGTCATCATTATATCCCTCTAAGGTCGGGACGCGCCAAATTTGCCAAAGATGTAAACAACAATGGCCGCTCAAAATTGAATAAAAATGACTTTATGTTCATATTATTTATTTATTATTTATTAAAACTTTATGCACAAGTTGTATTGCTAATTCTAATGATTATAATACTTACTGTAAAGACCAGTGGCGAAGGGTGAATTTATGACAGAGGAAAGCCGGAGCAAAAAAAAAAAAAGTCAATAACCCGTTTCTTTAAATTCCTATTTCTATCTGCTTTTCTATAGTTATGAGCTTCATGCGAATTAGCGAAAAATGACAGATGATGAATTGACTATAGAGTGGTTGTGTTGTTAATTTTCGAAGGGAAGCCGGTGGGAATCGAGTTGTATGGTACCTTCGCCACTGGTAAAGCCATATTTGTTAATCATATCTTAATCAACATATAACCTGCCACCGACCCGCAAATTGCAAAAAAACGCAAATAAATTTAAATTAAGCGGGCTACCTTAGCGTATCCCCCTTAACACCACAAGATTTATTGATTGTGGTACAAATTATTACATTATTATTCTCATTTAAGTATTAATTTAACGAATAATAAAAGAACAGATGAAGATAATTGTGGTCTTGATCACGCTTTCAAAAACCTACTACCTACTCATAGGTCTACAACTTACTCTGAAATGATGCTGATTGTATCAAAGTCTATCAGCTCAAACATTTTCCCTTTATTTTCTACGATACACATGTATAACTTGGAAATTTAAAGCACATACAACAGTGTCGATTCCACGTGGCAATTTTTTTAAGGCCTATTCAAACCTAAGCGTATTCGCTATCGTCTGCGGTAGAGAAAACCGAGTAGGTATGCGGTAATATCACACCAAAGAGGATTTCGGGATGCATGCCGCTGCTCCCGCGCCGCGTCGACTGGCGGAATCAGCTGTTTCGCCCAAGAAGCGAAACAATACCTATGCAGTACTATGGTACCAACTGTTCCGCTCTAGCCGCGGAGGTTGATACTAAATATTTAATTCATTTTTTTTTTTTAAAAGAGTAAATTCGTTTTGGCACATATGTCGTTTTATTCCGAGCGCACGCACATTATAGCCATCACTCTTCTTTTGCACTTCAAAAGTAATTGCATCACTTTCGCTCGCTTAGTAGGTTTTCGAGGATTTAAGATTTTCTAGGTAGCGCCTTTAGATAATGGTCGCCTTCCTACCTCAGTTGAGTCGGGCTGTATATCCATTCGGGTTTCTCCCAACGCGATGTTTCGATTTCGGTCGCGTTGTCATAAACCTTGGAATTTAAGACAACACAAGTTTTGAGGGGCTGTCTTTTTTCCATGAATTTTAAAATTCGAACAAAACTATTTTGAATTAAAGAGGGTTTTTCCCGAATGTTCGAATTCTTTCAAAAACTTAAAAAAAAAAGGTAAGTAGGTACTTATCGATGCTTCCCTTGGCAAACAATACTTATGAGCGACCATAAACTTGTGTTGATTCCTAACTTGTACTGCACAATAAACAAAATACAACCAATTAAGAAAAAGACAGTCCATCCTAATTGCGTTAACACAATATCAATAACAATCTGAATAATTTTGAAGGATATTGCTAATCCATTGCTTCATATGTTTGAAAAGTTTATCTGCTCAACAACGTAAATAACGCAATGAATGTTGTTGAACTGTCAAAATGAAAGCCAGTGCTACTGGTAGTGTGTTATGCAATTACCCCACTGGTTTACAAAAGTTTCATAAATAAAGTCTATCTAAATACAAATACAAAGTCCTGACTGACTGATATATCAACGCACAGCCTAAACCGTTGGTCCTACAGACATGAAATTTCGAGGGTGTGTTCTTTGTGAAGAGTAGATATCCACTAAGAAAGGGTTTTTTGAAATTCCACCCCTAAGAGGGTGAAATTTCACGCGGACGAAGTCGCGGACAGAAGCCATAGAACTATTATTACTTCTAGTTTTTTTTTTATAATTTGCAATTAAAAATCTTAGCATAACCACAATCACCCTGTAACGTTCCCGCTGCTGGGACACAGGCCTCCTCTCTATGAGATGGAGTGGGCCGTAATCCACAACGCGGGTGCAGTGCAATATATCACAATACCAATGTCAACGTATTTTTTGCATGAAGTAAAATAATGTGAAACCATTTGTGTTTAAAACCTTTTATGAACCATATTTTATGCAAATTTAGTTGACCCGGCGAACTTCGTACAGCTTCCGAATCAATATGAACGAATGTAGAGAAAATGAATTAGGTATCTTCATATATTTGTTTTTCGTATTTTTTTCCCATGTTTTAATATTTATTCTGCTATTCGGGGCGGAGACAAACCCAACAAATCAAAGATCATAAAAATAGGACCAGCCGTTCTTGAGTTATAAATAGTGAAACTAACCCGACTTTGTTTTATATTTTCTTTTCTGTATATTTACATAATTTAAAAACTTTGTTTTATATAGATAAATATGATTATATATACTCGTATATTACCAGAATCACATGACAAAAAAAAAATTGAAATTTTCATATTGGCTATGTAAATCCATATGAAAATCATTTTTTTTTTGCCTGATATTCTGGTAGGCCTATACTTAGGTACCTATATCGTATTCTAAAATTTGCTTACAGAAAAATTGCCACTAAGAATCGCACTTAAAAAAGTAAAGGAATTGAATAAAAGACGATATTCCACTGTCAGTCAACAAGGAGAAAGCAGTCGAGCTTAAAGGTAACTGCGATGTGGTAGAAAATGGCCAGAGAAAATGTACAGTCAGGAAAGAAAATAATAAATACACTATGATTTACTACAAACCCGCACTGGGCCAGCAATGGTGGCCCAAGTAACGGCCCCGACGTAGGTCGTGGGTTCCACCCCAGGCAGGCGTTTTACTTTCTATAGCGAAAGCACTAGGAAGTGGCGAAGGGCTGGCGTTTTGGGGGACTGTCTTTTGTAATTTTGACGTTCGAAAAGTGCTGATTCTCAGCCTAGTTTGAATAAATGAATTTTGATTTTATAAATAATTTCATCACCACTGCTTTCAAAACGGTGAAGGAAAACATCGTGAGGAAACCGACATGTACTAGAAACAAAAATTATGTAGACATTGCGCAGTAGGGACATTATAGGCTGAGTATGCGTGGTGAATCAAGAAAGAAAGAAAGAAAGAAATAGTATTTATTGCGACTCGTATAGGAAGAAAAACAGTAAAAAAAAAACGTAGCTATATAAAAAAAAAGTAAGTACTAAAAAGAAAAATGAAACAAAGTCCTATACGAGGCCAAAAGGCTCCTATCTCAGCATGATGCTGCGACATTTAAAAAATAAATGTCACAGCGCTGGTATTCTGATAGGGCCCGCTGTGACGCTGTGGTATGGTGCTGTGACGGCCCGCTTCCTCTCACAGAGAGGAGGCCTGTGTCCCAGCAGTGGGATCATTATACGCTGATAATGTAGAGGGGGTTGCCTATAACTTCGTTCGCTTTTTTTTTTATTGCTGAATGGGCACGCTCCTGACCTCGATCACGCCTGATGTAAAGCGATGGATGAGGTCTATGATGGAACGAGCGTGCCCAGAAGATGCCTAAGGCACTGGAACTCCCACGCATCTACGAAACACAGCAGGCTGCTTTGGTCGCAAACCAGGTGGTTTCAAACTTCAACTCTCCGTAAGTTTGAATCATCCGAAAGCTCTGAGGTTGAGTTTTGAAAAGCCCTTTCATAGTGCAATTATATACCACCAACTAAGGAACAAATACTTAGGTATCTTCATAATTTCACTTTTCTACCGTTAGTGGTTTAGGCACTACGTTGTCTGCCAGTCAGTCAGCCATGGAATGGTAAAGTGAAAGCTGCATAAATTGAAGTTTGTGTTTTCTGATACCTGGAGTCTTCATTCCTCAAGTGTAAGGCGATTCGCACACTGCACTGCATCACGCAGCGGGACGCAGATAACGTGCCCCCGCGCGTGATTTTTTACATACAGATTCAATAAAAACGCGCTTCCGTGCGGGGGATTTGGCTCCGTTTCACGCACCCCGCTGCGTAATGCAGTGCAGTGAACCGTCATCGTTTATCGAGAAAGATAAAAAAAAGTTTTGGTTTTTTCCCTTATTTTTATATTTCTTCGTCTGACTGTACTTAATTTTCTCCTTAAACCATGTTATACATGATCAGATAAGGCTGATTACACATATCACGGCTCGCTTGATCGTAGGTCGAACTACACCCTAACGACATAAAAATATGCTTTTAATTATATTGTTGGATACAAGCTTTACAGCAACTGAACATTTTTGAGTTTTAGCAGCTGAAGGTTCCTTCAGTTGCCTGTGGTGCGGGTGGGTTTTAGTTAGTAAAAGTCTGACATGAAGAGCGGGAGAACATATTTGATGATTTCCCACCCAAAAAAAAAGGCGTGTGTGATTGGTGAATATCATAATCGCAAGCCAGCACTTGCATACTTATGTGCAAGTTACAGGAATGTGTATTTGTAATGGCTTAAGCAGCCATTGGCGCCGATTCTCTTGTTCACAAACTAAACTAAATTTAATTTCAGTGCATCTTTTTCTTTCTATTTCATTAAGAAAAGGACAGAAGATAAATATTAGTTTAGACCTGTCAAATTAGTCAGTGCCTGACGTAAATTGACGTATTTAATTTTTTTAATTTTTTAATCACGTCTAAATTGTCTATGGAATATCTTAATTTGACAGGACTAAACAAATATTTATGCACTGAACTTAAATTTAGTTTAGTTTGTGAACAAGAGAATCGGCACCATTTGCAGCTTTTTGAGCAGTGGTGGCCCAGTGGTATCGGCTGCGACTTACGAGTTGTAGGTCGTAGATTTGAACCCAGACAGGAGCTTTTTTTGTGTAAATTATTCTATCACCACTGCTCTCAAAACAGTGAAGGAAAACATTGTGAGGGAACCGGCATGTCCTAGAACCAAAAATTCGAAGATATATGACATCTGCCAACCCGCACTGGGCCCGCCTGGGGGATTACGGCCCACTTCCCTCTCACCGAGAGGAGGCCTGTGTCCCAACAGTGGGAACATTATGGGCTGATTATGTACGTTATGTAATTGCTTTAAGTAAAGCAATTACCCAAACCAATCAATTACCTATTCTTCAGTTTTCTCGATATTTGGAGTGACGTCACATCGTCAGCGGTAAACTTAGCGCGAAAGGGTTGTACAGACACGCCAGCACACCAAGCTACGCGAAACTGTCAAATTTTCCCAATCACCTTTGAACCTAATGTATTAGCGATAAAGATGACAATCTATTAAAGTTTGAAAGATTGTGGTAGCCTGATGTGATGTATATGAAGTACAAGCAATACGAAAGCAAGTGGTTTTCAAGATTCAAACATCCAAGGACACGGTGGAGCATACGGTGGAGGCCTGTCCAGCTTGGGTAGAGCACCGCCGCGTCCTCACGGCGGCGATCGGCGGCGGCGATCTCTCGCGTCCGGCCCTGATCCAGGCCATGGTACGGAGCGAGAGTACATGGGAAGCCGTTGCCTCCTTCTGCGAAGCAGTAATGCTCGCGAAGGAGGAGGCGGAGCGCGTGAGGGAGAGGCAATCTTGGCGCCCACGCGCCCCTAGTCGCCGCAGGAGACGCCCTGGGCGTCGGGAATCGATAGCCGATTCCCGGCCACCGTAGGCGCGGGCTTGCGGACGGCGAGCAATGGGCAGCTCGCCGTCCGGTAAGGACCAGGCCCGGGCCGACGGCGCGTTGTGTTCCACGCGCGCCTCAAAGAGATGTCAGCACTAACTGACGGGGTCTACCAGGACCGAAGCCTGCCGGGGTCGCGTGTTGTTCGAAAGAGATACCATGGCCCCTGGCACAGGCAACTGAAGGAACACGGAAAGAATACCATTTCAGGATGTGGTATTCCGCCGCTTTCGCGGACAAGTGCCACCGGAACGCACAGACTTAGTGCAACTAAGTGATACTAACATAGTTTTTATGTTTTGTTGTTTATGTAGATTAATAGTACTTTATGTATGTATTTATTGTATTGTGTAAATGGTACACCACAGACTACCTACAGTATTTGTCCGTCCTTCCCGTTTTTAATCCATCCAAAAGGTCGCTCTTAGCGATAAGACCGCCCATTGTGTCACCCATTGTAAAGTTTTCTATATTTATGTCTGTAATTTATATGGTGTACATAATAAAGAGTATTCTATTCTATTCTATGTTTTACTAGCTTCAGCCCGCGACTTCGTTCGCGTGAAACTTCTTGTTTCTCCCGAGCCACCCCGTTGCGTCGTATCGCATCACCCGCCCGCGCTATCACTTAACGTTCTTTTTGACTTTTTTCTTTTTGCTCGGCTCCTAAGGGTCATAGCGTGATGTTAAATAGCCTATAGCCTTCCTCAAGAATTGGGCTATCAAATGCAAGAAGAATTTTTCAAATCCGACTGGTAGAGGTTACCCCCTACATACAAACTTACAAACAAATTTTACCTCTTTATAATATTAGTATGGATATAGATGTAACGATACTTTGAAATAAGTAGGTAACAACAAACGTATTGTTAAAAACCGGTACAGAAATCAATACAGCTTCTTTATTCTCTCAAATTAGCGACAAACGTGTAAACTCATTGTTTTCTAGGTATAATATTCTTCAGATTGACAATAAACCTATTGTTTTAACCGCAGAGTAGCGTCATGCATTTAGCATAAGTTATCGTGTACTCATTTATATACATTGTTACGTTTGAGCACATGACATATGTACGATATACAGGGCGTCCCACGGATATGCCACATGGAGGGAAAGTACCTTGAATATTGTAGATGAAACATTTTACTGAAAAAAGACATTATTTGAATTTAAAAAACAATTTAAACTGCATTCATAGATATTTAAATAATTACGTGGTTGAACCGGGAATCGAACCCGTTACTTACACGAGAAAAATATAATCACCTGTAGAGTTATCATACCGATCGAAAGGCTTCATCATAAGGATTATTTTTTGCTAAATAACATAGTGTCACAAATAAAAGGAAGACCATGAATTTTAACATTTGATGTGAAATTTTGTTCAGAAAAATGAAAAGCTGACATTGCCGTAAGGACATACCTAAAACTGACATTTATCATAAGCAAAAAAAAAAAACACTGATTAAAGCGATTTTATTTTGACCTAAAATAATTAATTGCCGGCACATTAGTGTATTTTCGTTAGCTGATTTTTTTCTTGTAAGTATCTAATGCGGTTTTCTTATATATTTTTTACCATCGTCCTTATTTTGGTGGTCTGAATGATTTCTAAAAGTTTGTCCATCTATTTTAATGGTACCTTATACAGGTTGCAATTGAAAACATGCGACAAATCGAAATGGGAGATTGTACTCATCATTATGTTATGAACAACTTTATCTATGAGACCAAACATGAAATCGCGAACAAAAAAATTAGCTAAGTATTCCCTATATTTCTACCAGTTATGCGAACATAAATGTAGGGAACAGCTGATTTTTTTTCGTGATTTCAGGTTTGGTCCCATAGTAAAAGTTGTTCATAATGATGAATACAATCTCCCATTTCGATTTGTCGCATGTTTTTAATTTCACCATGTATACCTACTTGTTCTTTTATTAAAGGAAGTTAGAGACATCCATCGTTGAGTCGTCTAATTGTGTAACAAACTATCGATCTCAATCTGAATCATTTTGAAGGATATTGCTAATCCATTGCTTCATATGTTCGAAAAATTTGTCTGCTCTACAACGTAAATAACGCAATGAATGTTGTTGAAATGTCAAAATGAAAGCCATTGCTACCTACTGATAGTGTGTTACGCAATTAACCCGCTGGTTTTGGAACGATCGCTATGTACAGACGCCAGCACATGAAGTTACTACAATCTGTCAAATGTCTTTAATAGATTTTCAACTTTATCGCTAAAGTATAAGGTTCAAAGTTGATTGGGAAAATTTGACAGTTTCGGGTAGCTTGATGTGCTTGCGTCTGTACCTTGTTTTGGTCATAGGTGTTTCGATAAAATTATGCATCCGGTCTTTGTTTCGGTACACTTGTTATATTTTCATACGCATTTAGTAAAAAGCTGTTATTTTGATATTACAAACAAACACTTCAATTTTATTTATTTGTATGAATGTATAATGTATATGTATGTATACTGCGTTCGCGATGTAGCTTCCAAACAAGTAAACAAATATGTGTTTTTGGAAAAACATGTTTATGTTACCCACACATAAAGTTCAGTTTGCGCTACTACTTCAAACATTTTTATGACTTTTTACAGTACTAGTTATTCTGAAATCAACTTAATGTACACTTAGATAAAGTTGATATTCGTGTAAATGGAAATAACATGGATTTGAATAAACTTTATGTATGTATGTGTAGATTGTTTAGCTATAGATTTATGTAAAAACACTGGATTTTATTATCTGAAGTCGCCTACACACAGTGAGCATGCGCATGGTGATCAATACTCGTGTGTCTGTCAATGACATCCATCAAGTTATTCAAGGGGAAAACCTAGGGTTGCCAACCGTACTCTAAAATAGAGTATTGTACTCTTTTTCTTGTAGATGTACTCAGTACGCTAAAATACTCTTTTTACATAAACTGACTTACAGAATTTGATTAAAAATGAGCTCCTGATCTATTTACACTTAAAATTACGATGTTTGGAGTCCTACATTTCTTTTAAAAACAATTAAAAATTGTTATGTAGGACCGCAAAAAGTACTAAAAAAACATTTATTTTTAAATTGAATAAATGGTACTCTTTTTTATTAATCTGTACTCTTTATTTACCCTCTCTGAAATCAGATATACTCTACTTCTTCTACAAAAAGTTGGCAACCCTAGGCAAACCGGAGAGACAAAACTTTTCCTCTGACCTTGTTCGAACAAATAATATTTTAATACCATTTAAAAATCTTGTACCAGAATATTTTTGTTTTCGTTTATTTTGATAGATAGGTAGAGATAACCGGACACGGAGGGGCTTGTGGCTAAGTAATAACAGCCTCACGGGTCGATCGATCAGGTTAAGCTGTGCTTGCCGCGGTTGGTCCGTGGATGGGTGACCATCTTTACATACCAAGCTCCGTGCCTCGGAAAGCACGTTAAGCCGTTGGTTCCAGCTGTCATTCGAGGATCTTTGACAGTCGTTACGGGTCGTCAGAAGCCCGAAAATCTGACAACCAGTCTTATCAAGGGGTATCGTATTACCCAGCAACTGGGTTGTGGAGGTCAGATAGGCAGTCGCTCCATGTAAAATACTGGTATTCAGCTGCGTTCGGTTAGACTGGAAGCCGACCCCAACATAGTTGGGAAAAGGCTAGGCAGATGATGATGATGAGGTAGAGATAACCATTTTAAAACTAATGAACGCCTCTCCACTGCTTGTTGAATACACATTTCAAATGTTTGTATAGAAATTTTAGTGGAGGGGCGTGCATTTTTAGATTGGTTTATGTCTACCTATTTTTCCTTAATCGCATGTGTTTCCGTTAGCGGGATGTGTGATGGCAAAATACCTATTATGAGGAATTTAAAACAATACAATGACATAAACTTTTGTCCTTGGCTTCGCCCGCGTGTTTGTTAGAAATTATCCCGCGGGAATGTGCTACCGAGTTACAAACTATTCTATGTCCTGACCCAGCACCCTAATTCAATCACAACCTGAAACATTTTGAAGGATATTGCTAATCCATTGCTTCATATGTTCGAAACATTTGTTTGCTAAACAACGTAAATAACGCAATGAATGTTGTAGTACTGTCAAAATAAAAGCCATTGCAACAATTATGCCGCAGGACATGGTCTTTCTTTCTACCAAATTTCTTCCAATTGACAACATTTCAAACCTGACACGACCTTAAAACAAAAATACTATTTCTTTATTTTCGTATCCTGAGTTCAAATATATTTTTATTTTATTTTTTTATTTCTAAATTTCTGAGAAAAAAAATAAAAATCAAAAAACATGTGATGACGTCACATAAACGGCGGAATGAGGTAGTTACCTTTGCGCATTCCAATGTCTTTGATTGAAAACATTATATCAAACAAGACATGTCAATGTCACCTAAGAAGTGTAACTAGAAAACAACTAAAAAACTGAATTGAATTCAACAATATTTTTTCCTATCAACTCGACACGCTGCTTACTGTTAATATTATCAATTTTTGATTGATATTTCGCCAATAAAATGGATCCCAATGAAAAATATACGCCAATGACGGAACCAAAACAACGACTGAGACAAGTGACATCTAACAGTTTTTTTGACGGGTCACAATAAAGCAAAGGTAATATCGCCATTCTACCGTCATCTGGCACTTACGTCTTTTTAGAATACACCGAATTTCAAAGTTAAAATTATGAATGAAAAGTACATAATTTCGAAAAACGAAAAAATATGGGTGCCCTAAATTTGAATTTACTTTTATATAACGTAATAATACATGCAGGTTAAAAATATGAAATGTTGTCAATTCTGTTTAGCCGTTAAGGCGTGAAATATATATTTTACTTTCACATTTAAGGCGGTACCCCGACCAAAACCGCGTTTTTCTTCATTATTCAGAGGCTATTAACACAATAATTATGAGAAATAACCTAAATCTGAAAGCACATTATTAATGTTCGATAGCCTATCATCACATTGCACGTTGTCATTTGTTTTTATATGTTACCTACTTAAAATCTCCTTTTAAAAAAGTGACTAAAATTATTGATTGCATGCATCTTTTGCTAAATTTGACGTTCTATTAATTTGAGGATTTCACCAATGGATAGAGAGAATTTAAAAATCTAAAAAATTCATGTTTTAATTTATTTAAAAAGATTGCCTATTCTTTTTTTATTAAAATAAATCCAAAAATTGTGCGAGTTCTATGACAAAGGGGCGTGCGCAGGGTGCGCTGCATCCCTTTCGTACGAGGAAGTCGTGTCGCTCTCTGTCTCTGTCGCAATGCTCAAGGTTATTTGGTCATTACCGCCTTAAGTATAATTAGTAAGGATTTTTCAGCATTCTAATTGATTGATTGATTGTTGTCTATTGGAGAGACTGATTACAACCCAATACCCTTCCCTAAATGTTCTTTGGAATTAATAACAAGCTACAATACCAGAGGCATCCCAGGTGTTGCTAAACCAGACGCCCATACCATTACAACCGTAGCATTATGCTGAGCGATGACCGTCTTGCATGGATGTGATGCATATTTTCCCCCAACGTATTCTTTTTTGTGTTTATGTTATTTCTCTGCTTCATATTTACCGCAGATGAACGCATTAATTTTCTTTTTTTTCTAACACAGCAACGTTGGCTGCAGAAATAGGTAACTATAGGACTTCCCCGTACGAGCTCTTTCGAAAGGAGTTCTACTGGTTTAAAGTTTATAGGAACTTGCTAATCACACTAATATTATAAATGCGAAAGTTTGTGAGTGTGTGTGTGTGTGTGTGTGTGTTTATATGTTTGTTACCTCTTCACGCCTAAACCATTGAACCGATTTAGATGAAATTTGGTATAGAGATAGTTTGAGTCCCGGAAAAGGACATAGGATAGCTTTTATCCCGATATTCCCACGGGATCGAAACTTATGCGGGTGAAACCGCGGAGCGCAGCTAGTATATCATCAAAATCCATTTATTAAAATTAGAACGTCAAAATTACATAAGACAGTCCCTTAAAACGCCCGCTCTTCACCACTTTCTAATGCTTTCGCTGGGAAGAAGAAGTGGCGCAACAAACTCCCCAGCAGCACAGCTGTCTGTTCAGTTAGAAAATACTTGTTTCTATACAATATTACTTGTAGCTTGCATAATAATTAACATTAGGTACGTGACATAGAACATTAAATTAAATTGTTTGCCATATCTTAGCGAGCCATGCCATTTTACCATTAAATATCATGATAATTATACTGAAGCAAAATTAATAACTCATCATCGTTATCATCAAAATTAATAACTAAAAATTAAAATGTTCGCAAAGAAAAGATTTCACGTTGAAAACGGTAAAAAAGTTGGTTTATCTCTTAAAAAAAGCAGTGTATCTCTTAAACCATAAATAATTTAGACCAAAAAAAAAATATATTCAAGTTTTATTTTAATACAGTGATGGAACTCAAATAATAATACTAGAGAATACTTGCAAAGACACAACTTTGTAGCCAGGATAATCCATCAGCAACTTGCTCTGAAATACAGCCTTGTGGAATCGGAGGTGCCGTAGGTACTACAGGTATGTGCCCGACCCAGTTCTCGAAAATGGAAATATCACATTGTACTGGGATCGACCCATCATCACTGACAGGACTATTGTTGCCAATAAGCCTGATATAGTGGTGATGGATCGATTAGAGCGGCGCGCAATGATTGTTGACATAACCGTCCCGCATGATGAGAACCTCGTGAAAGCTGAGAAAGATAAACAAATCAAGTATCTTGACTTGGCTCGCGAGGTTGTCGACATGTGGGATGTTGACTCGGTAATCATTGTGCCGATAGTCGTTACAGCCAATGGATTGAGAGCCAAGAGCCTCGACTAACACCTGAGGAGGCTCTCGTTGGGCAGCTGGATCAAGGGCTTGATTCAGAAAGCTGTACTTCTGGACACGGCTCGCATTGTCAGGAGTTTCATCTCCCTGGAGCCCTGACATACGTGACGTATGACGTTTTTATATATTTTTCATATTGTAATATTTAAAAATATAATTTATAAGTATGTATTTAATTTAATAAAGGAGATAATAATATACTTTATTGATACAAATCCTTACAATAGGCATATCTAGCTAAGGTTCACAATAAATAAGGCGCACAAAAGTTGAAACCCTGACTCCTAAACCAGGAAAACCTGTGACTTAGGAGTCAGTGTTCTACTGCCACTTGGACACTCATAATTTTTTTTTTTGTTATAACATATTTAGATATTGATTCCCGTCACATAGAAAGAAAGAAAAAGTATTTATTGTAGGGGGAGATCACAAACTAAACTACAGTAAAAAATAAAAAACCATGTTATATAAAAAAAAGTAACAAAAATAAAAATGAAACAGAAAATCCTATACGAGGCCAAAAGGCTTCTATCTCAGCATGATGCTGCGACATAAAAAAAAAAAAATGTCGCAGCGCTGGTATTCCGATAGGGCCCGCCGCTGTGATGTCACGGGCAGTTACAGAAATATATAAATATAAAAAAATAGACATCTGCTGAGTTTCGCAAGCTGATTTAATTTGACCGTGTGTACTCGTATAACTTGTACTTATTATGATCTTAAGATTACTCGTGTGAGTCATAAAAAGTGCATTTAATATGCAGTTCATAGAATATTAGGTACGTATAATTATATGCAATGCATGTATATGTCACATGGTCTAATCTCACTGATGTAGAAAATACTTGTAGGTAGTAATTTAGTGTAATTATCAATAAGTGCGGCTGTTATTATTTTGCCACGAGCTCCTCAGTAAAAAGTTTTTTTTTGCTAAATAAGTAAATCAAATCAAAAATATTTATTTGCTAGAATATGGTGCATGTAAGGTGTTACAGGTGTTAGAGCAGTGGTGGCCCAGTGGTATAGAGCAGTGGTGGCCCAGTGGTATCGGCCGCGACTTACGAGTTGTAGGTCGTAGGTTCGAACTCAGACAGGCGCTTTACTTTGTGTAAATTATTTCATCACCACTGCTCGCAAAACGGTGAAGGAAAACATCGTGAGGAAACCGGCATGTCCTAGAACCAAAAGTTCAAAGACATGTGTCATCTACCAACCCGCACTGGGCCCGCGTGGTAGATTACGGCCCACTCCCTCTCACAGAGAGAAGGCCTGTGTCCCAGCAGTGGGAACATTATAGGCTGATGATGATGATGATGATGAAGGTGTTACAGTAAGTTTGTTTCAGCATATCCTGCCATAACGTGGCGTGCAAATACATATATTCACAGTCAGCGATGACAATAATTAATCTAGCTAACAAATTACAGCTTCTATTTGTTTGTCTTCTAAATAGTCCTTAATGGTATGATATCTTTTAAAAAGTAATTGTTTGAAAAGTATTTTTTTTAAACATTGTCAGCGGTAAGTCTTGTGTATCAAGTGTTATTTAATCATCTAAATCTTAATTTTTATTTAATTTCTTGATCTCAGCTTTCCCTTAATTATTATTAAGTCTATTTGCGTGTACATTTAGACTTATAGTCCCGATGTGGCTACTTAATTTTTATTCCATTTGTTGATCTCAGTTTTCCCTTAATTATTATTAAGTCTATTTGCGTGTACATTTAGACTTATAGTCCCGATGTGGCTACTTAATTTTTATTTCATTTGTTGATCTCAGTTTTCCCTTAATTATTATTAAGTCTATTTGCGTGTACATTTAGACTTATAGTCCCGATGTGCCTACTTAATTTTTATTTCATTTCTTGATCTCAGCTTTCCCTTGTAATGGTGCCCAAGACACAGGCTGTGCCTAGTTTGGGACCAACAATACCTCGATATTGTAATTTTGAAATATGAAATAAACGATTTTACTTTTACTTTAAAAAAACTATGTGGTAAATGATTGTAAATAATAGTCGACATGCAGTATACTTTTTTTTTAAATAATGTTAGTTAGTACCTATATGTATAATTATATACCGCGTCGCGCATGTTTCCCGTCACTCTTATCAACCTTATCACTACAATATTACTAACTATGTAAGTGCCTACAGCATGCGTTTATTTACGCCATATTAACATTATGTATGGTTAGTTAAATGACGTAGCTTTTGTATACGACGCGCTACAGAATTAGGGAGTCTGGAAAATAACAAAAATATATATATACCTATTTTTCTAAAATAATTATGTACATACATATTAGGTATATTGGCTATTGGCTACGTATTTTTAATAATTAACCCAGGACGTTACACTGTGCCTGTATTTATAATCGACTTCAAAAAAGGTGGAGGTTTTCAATTCCGTTGTTTTTTTTTGTTACCTCAAATCTCAGTTATTTATAAGCCGATTTGCAAAATTCATTTTTTAATTGATAAGATAATGCCTCAGGAGTGGTCCCATATACATTTTATTAACTTTGCTGGGGTAGTTTTTGAGTTAGCTTCAATAATACGACGTTTTTCCAATTAGTTTATATTGAAGATGTTTTAATAACTTTCTGTTACTGATATTTACATAGCAAGTAGTTTTGTATGAATTTGTGTGGGGTAGGTACAACTAAAAAGTGAAAAATAAAAACTTTTTTACGAAAAAAAAACAACCGACTTCCTAAAAAAACAATACAAAGTATCGAAGTCAGTGTCGTTGGTTCCGCATTTTCGTTTTTTGACACCAACTTTCGAATTTAAAGTTATTTTTCTGTTTGTAGGTAGTGTTTTTTTTTGGAAGTCGGTTGTTTTTTTCTTGTAAAAATGTTTTTTCAAAGCATTTTTCATCGAGGAAGCTTACATCTGCCCAATTAGAAAACAAAATCCCGTGTACACGATGACCACATCCTTTAGCAAGCGTTACTATAGCGGCCGACCGCTGCAAGCAAGTGTATAGAACTATAGACGTAAGTTTGCTCGATGGTACATCAGGTAGGTACCTAACAGGGGCAAGCCTACCACACACTGGCCTTGCACTCATCGAAAAATCCAATAACAGATGGTCAGACTTGGAAATCAAACTAGGAATCCAGGCTCGCTTTCAGTCTCTTAAATTTTCTTTTAGCCCTTGGCTGTGCGTAGGTTCCATACTTGCGCAGTTCAAAACTTCTTTTCTATACATTATGCCAATAGCTATTGCGTTGCACATTAAATGCACGTGTTTATTAATAAATAACGTTCCTTCTTCACGCGACTGTCACGAACAAGACTAATTACGAAGTGCAACAATTTACTGCCAAATAATAGCTTTGTAATTAAAAACTGGGAGCAGTGGTGGTTAGGGTTGCCAACCGTACTTTAAAATAGAGTATTGTGCTCTTTTTCTTGTAGATGTACTCTATGATCTATAACATTAATAGAGTACGCTAAAATACTCTTTTTACATAAAGTGACTTTTAAAATGGATGACGGAGATAATCTCCTAAAACTCCGCCCCTTTGGCTATACAACAAAACATAAATTAAAACCCATTGAACAACAGTCATCTTCGAAAAAGACAAAAAAATCTTTGAAAAAGTTAGAATTTCTCATTGTTTATAGACAAATATGTTTGGAGTCCTACATTTCTTCTAAAAACAATAAAAAATTGTTATGTAACGCAAAAAGTGCTAAAAATATATATTTTTTAATTGAATAAATGGTACTCTTTTTTATTATCTGTACTTACTCTTTATTTACCCTCTCTGAAATCAGATATGCTCTACTTCTTCTAGAAAAAGTTGGCAACCCTAGTGGTGGCCCAGTGGTAACGATCGCGACTTACGAGATATAGGTCGTAGGTTCGAACCCAGACAGGCAACTACTACTACTTTGGTATTTTGTGTAAATTATTTCATCACCTCTGCTCTCAAAACGGTGAAGGAAAACATCTTGAGGAAACCGGCATGTCCTAGAACCAAAAATTCGAAGACATGTGACATCTACCAACCCGCACTGGGCCCGTATGGTGGAATATGGCCCACTCCCTCTCAAAGACAGGAGGCTTGTGTCTGCCAGCAGTGGAAACATATCATCATCTGCCTAGCCTTTTCCCAACTATGTTGGGGTCGGCTTCCAGTCTAACCGAATGCAGCTGAATACCAGTATTTTACATGGAGCGACTGCCTATCTGACCTCCACAACCCAGTTATTGGGTAATACGATACCCCTTGGTAAGACTGGTTGTCAGACTATCGGGCTTCTGACGGCCCGTAACGACTGTCAAAGATCCACGAATGACAACCGGGACCAACGGCTTAACGTGCTTTTCCGAGACACGGAGGGGTCTCGGTATGTAAAGATGGTCACCCATCCACAGACCAACCGCGGCAAGCGTAGCTTAACCTGATCGATCGACCTGTGCGAACATAATTGAGCTGATTTTGCTATACTTAATTATTATTTTGATAACGTAGATATCTATAATGTTACATAGATACATTAGTTTCAGATAATGCTTACAAATCGAATATTTGCTTAAATATTGTTATCTCAATTACCAATGTTATCAAGATTTAAGTTCAATAACAGTACTTATAAACTGTTACCGCACAGACAGATAAATGATAAAATTTAATCAACTTTTGTATTAATTTAGCCGACGACATTGTATTCTCATAAAGAGGTAGATAGTTATGTAAAGTACGTTCAGTCAGGGAAAATTGTGTTTTTATTTTGTTTTTTTATTCTATATGTTTTCGTGTCAAAAATAAAATATTTATCGTTCTTTTCTTGTCTTTTTTCTTTGTATAAGCCCGAGCGCGCGTCTCCTTTCGGCGACGTTTGAGAGGTTAAGGAAATTTCTCGCCGGCTGGTCGACACTTCTCGTGACCAGAGGGCTGGGTCGTTCTTTGGCCAAAGAATTAGCATTGCCATTCAACGTGGCAATGCTGCCAGTCTTCTGGGCACGTTTCCGGATGACAGCGATGCGGATGAGTACTTCGACGCCTAAGTGTCCTTTGTTTTTGTATTTATTTGTATAGTAAGTTAATTAGTCATTTGTTTTTATAGTTAGTTACATATAGGTAATATATAATAGTTTGTATAAGTAGGTAAGTTTGTACAAACACTTTTACACGTCAATCATAATTTTAGAACTAAGTAGACGGTTCTTATCTGATTACTCTGAGATGAACGGCCGAAAACTAAGAGGTCACAGCCTCTTTTAAAGCAGAGACTGACCTCTGAGTTTATTTCAACGGGTGTTTTGTATTATTCTTCATAATCTTGGTCAGATCATGTAAAGACCATGGAGATTGGTGTCTGAAATGGTATTTTGAGAAAAGAACCACACAGATTGAGTGGACCTGTCCAGTGTATCAAATATTTTAATTGTCCGTGTATTCTTTCAATGTCTGTGTATCTTGAATCTTTGATAATTTATGAAATGGATATAATTTTCGAATGTAAAGTACGGAAAATTAATCGTGATGCTACAGACACTAATGACCCTCGTAGTGTGGTGACACGTTTGTTATAATTTCAATTTAATAAACTATCGAAATAAAAATATATTAAGCATTTTCAAAGTTAATGTTACTGCTTTTGAGCTGAAATTTTGTACAGAGATTCTAGACCAGATACACTCTTCAACCCGTTTGCCCCTACCCTTACCGTAACACCCTGTATAGATAAAAAGTGCTAAATTTTATCTAAATCGGTTAAGCCGTTTCGGAGATTAGCCGGGACAAACAGACAAAATTTTGTTGAAAAATGTTTTGTTGTTATAGGTAACGTATACTTACTAGCTGCGCCCCGCGGTTTCACCCGCGTAAATGTCGAACCCGTGGGAATATTAGGATAAAAAGTAGCTTATATTTTAATCTAGGGTGTCAGCTATCTCCATACAATTTTTTTTCAAAAATAGTCCAGCCGTTTGAGCGTGAAGAAGTAACAAACATATAAACACACACACACACACTCAAAAAGTTTCGCCTTTATAATATTAGTGCGATAGTAAAAAGCATTATTTAAAACAGAAACTTCAACCTACCTACCCTAAAACACTTTGACCTACCCGGAGATCGAAACCAAGGCCCCATGCTTAGATGTTGAGTTTGCTACCATTGAACCAAAAGAGCATCATTATTTCTAATCATAATCCGTCAAGTGTCTTCTAATGTTTGCTGTTATGATTTAAAACTTCATAGTACAGACGCCAGCATATCAAGCTACTAAAATCTGTCAAATTTCTTTAATAGATTTTCAACTTTATCTCTAAAGCATAAGGCTCAAAGTTGATTGGGAAAATTTGACAGTTTCGGGTAGGTTGATGTGCTGGCGTCTGTACAATGGCTGATAACCTGACACAGCATAATCAACAAATAACTTCCCCACTACTGGGACACAGATTAAGGGGGCGTCCATTAATTACGTGAGGTGATTTTGGCGATTTTTTGATCCCCCCTCCCCCTTTAGTGAGATATCGTGAGATTTGGCTCGACCACCTCCCCCCTCCCTCGAATCTCACGTGAGATTGTTCAAAATGCGTATTTTCAGTGTAAATACGTCAATCTACACTTCATTGGATTTACTAAACAAAAACAATTTGTTTAATTATGTATTTTTTTAAAATTTAAGAATAGTTAAGACTCAATTCAACCCAGTTTTCTCGCAATTTTACACTGTTTCTAGCGGAAAAAATAATTACGTGATTCTTGCCAGGACCCCCACTCTCCCCCACGTGAGATTGGATGAGAATCGGCTTGACCTCCCCCCCTAAACGCCTCACATAATCAATGGATGCCTCCTTACCTCAAGACAATGTTTATATTCTTTCTCCAGAATTAGCTTACTGACAGGTTATATGAGTTCATATTGTTGTTTTTTTTTATTTGACTATTTACGTCAATTCTGTGTAATTTTATTTTAATTTATTATTGACATAATCTACTCGAGGGGCTTGTGGCTAAGTAATAACAGCCGCACGGGTCGATCGATCAGGTTAAGCTACGCTTGCCGCGGTTCTTCCGTGGATGGGTGCTCATCTTCACATACTAAGGTCCGTGCCTCGGAATGCACGTTAAGCCGCTGCTGGTCCCGGCTGTCATTCGTGGATCTTTGACAGTCGTTACGGGTCGTCAGAAGCCCGAAAATCTCCCTGTAAATGGGTTGTGGAGGTTGGGTTCAAACCCACGACGTACAACTCGTATAAATCAGGGCCTGTTCAACTGGGTCACCACTGCTCTCGTTTTAACCATAGTTTTACAATCCTTATGGAATTTCCAGCGGACACTAGAATAGTTATTATAATAATAAACTCAGTAATTCCGTGACTTTTTAACCCTGACATAATTATCTCTTAACACGCCTTTACACCGTAATTGTCATAATTTATTTAATAAAGTAATTAAAATAAATAAACTTACTGATTTATGTGCAAAAAATGCTTCAGGCTTTACAACATAATTATTGAGATTTGTTTTGGCGTCGATCCACACGAATTTACTCACGAGAAAGAAACTCGCTAGAAACGGGCAAGAAAGAACAGATGATGTACAGTCACGTCTATAAGTATGTATACACTTGGCTTTATTCAAAGGCGATTTTCTCCTTTATTTTTGAATGAAATTTTATGTTATTACGAAAATAGTATTTTCGAACCCATAGGTTTATGTTAAGTGTCATATTTCAACGTTGCATTCGTTATTTCACGAAAAAATCGCAATTGAAAATTGCCAAGTGTATACATACTTCTAGACGTGACTGTACAGACGCAATTAGCCCTACATCGCTTTTGTACAGACGCCAGCACATCAACCTACCCAAAACTGTCAAAATTTCCCAATCAACTTTGAACCTTACGCTTTAGCAATAAAGTTGAAAATCTATTAAAGAAATTTGACAGATTGTAGTAGCTTGATGTGCTGGTGTCTGTACATAGTTCTGGAGTTGTCTTTAAAAGTGACGATTATATACAACGTGTCCCAAAATTCAACGATAAGCGGGCACCAGAGGGTCGACCTGCTCATGACTACTCGAGAAAAAATAGTGAAAAAATATACTTATCTCAATTTTTTTAGTAAATTATACAAAGTGGACTGAAAGTAAAAGAACCTCTTTTTTTGAAGTCAGTTAATAATTGAAAATTTTAAGAAAAAATATTTTTTATTGATTTTTATGTAAAAACTCGTTTATGCTCTACAGTCATTCTGGGATGTTTAAAGGTTGTGGTGGCACTTAGGTTGCCGATTTAAAGAAAAAAAATAGAAATATTTGAAAATTCGAAGGATTTCAATGATTTTTTGTAACTTCCAAAAAAATTTAAAATTCGAAGGATTTCAATGTATTTTTTGTACTTAACTTGAAACAATATTTTTTTTTTCATAATTTTTTCCCAAGTAGTCATGAGCAGGTCCACCTTCTGATGGTCGCTTTTCGTCGGATTTTGGGACACGTTGTATATACTAATAATAAAGCTTGTTTGTTTGTTTGAACGCACTAATCTCTGGATCTACCGGTCGGATTTGAAAAATTGTTATTGCATTTGATAGCCCAATTTTTGAGGAAGGCTATAGGCTATTTAGCATCACGCTATGACGTGAGCGCCTTACGCTTTAGGAGCCGAGCAAAAGCAGAAAAATGTCAGAAACAACGCTTAGCGAAGACGATATGTTAGCACGGGCGAACGATGAGATGCGACGAAATTTCACGCGGACGAAGTCGCGGGCAGAAGCTAGTAAGCAATATTATAACTTATTACTAGTGTTAGTAGTTAAAATACAGCACTTAAAGAAGAAGACATAATAAATAGTCTAAAGACCTTGTTGGTTATCTTATCATTCATCTAAGCCGCTTATAATTTAATCTCTTTGTCGTTAAAATCCGGTTCGCACAAACTTTTTACGTTATCACCATTACCTACACATTTTAATGATTCTGCAACCGTTCTCCTAAGACCGATTCGCCAATAACCCTACTTAATCAAACTATCACACTAATATTATAAAGGCGAAAGTTTGTGACGATGTTTGTTACTCTTTCACGCAAAAACTACTGAACTGATTTTGAGGAAACTTTACAGTAATATGGCTTATACATCAGAATAACACATAGGATAGATACTTTTTATCCCGGTATTCCCACAGGATCGACATATACGCCGGTGAAACCGCGGGGCGCAGCTAGTAATTAATAACCAATGACCAGTTCCCTAATAACGTAACACACAATCAATTGCAATCTGAATAAGTTTGAAGTATATTGCTAATCCATTGCTTCACATGTTCGAAAAAAAAATCTGCTCAACAACGTAAATAACGCAATGAATGTTGTTGAATTGTCAAAATGAAAGCCATTGCTATTGATAGTGAAATGAAATGTATTTGTTGGGTTGGATCTAGTATCGTTTGGCAGGAGTTGGGAGGTAAAAAGGGTTGAAGCTGGTAGGGGTTTGGTCCCCGATTATAACGCTACCACTCTTATTACAAGGTATTGCATATTTTTCGAGAAATTTACAAAATAAGATTTTAACCTCAAACCAGATAAAAGCGAAAACGGAACGTTAAAACGTGTGATTGACAACCAAATCTGTCACAATATATTATCTGTGGTGTAAAGTATCGTGCGAAATCGATAAAACGGAACGTAAAAAAAAAAAAAAGCGCGGTTTGTGTCACCTGTCATCCGTTTTTGATCATTCCGTTTCTCCTCGAGTTTCGTGAATGTTCTCTGTGTCTATCGTAGTTTTGTTGTGGCTTCTTTCGACGACCTTGGCTTCTCCCCTGGACTTTGATTGTTTGCCTTTACGATTTACCTACGCTTGTACACTGGACACCGATTTTCTGCTTTATCGACTGACTTCTGCGCTTTACCCGGACTCCGATTTACTGCCTACGCGATCGACCCTCAAAACCATGGAACCTCAGCCATCGACGAGCCGTTCTGTGTTAGAGGACGAGCCTCAGCCATCGACGAGCCGTTCTGTGGTAGAGGACGAGCCTCAGCCATCGACGAGCCGATCTGCAGTTGAGGACGAGCCTCAGCCGTCGACGAGCCGTTTTGCGATTGATGATGAGTCATCAAGCAGTTCTGCGGAGGACGAACCGCCTGTTAAGCGCCATTTGTATGTGGAGGAAGTGCGCGGAATGTGGAACTTAGTAAAAATATTCCGTCAACTGGGCACGCGCGAGCAGTGTGTTGAATTTGCAGAGGAAAGAAGCATGATACCTCGTGAAAAAAAATGTAACTATCATAAAAAACCTATGAAAATAGAATATACTACGAACAAGACGGTGGGCTCTTTTGTTTGCAACAGAGGGCCATGCAGAATGAAATCCAAGATGAGCCGTGGCAAAGGAACTTGGTTCGATAATATTAAAATTTTGATGCCTCAGGTATTTTACTTAATGTATGCCTTCGCTGAAAAATTTAGTTACGACAGAACAATTAAAGAAGATTTTTCAGAAGGAGAACACTGCCTCTCTAGGTCAACCATTAATGACTGGTTTAATTATTGTCGAGAGGCAGTTGTAACATATCAAAAAAATAAACAGTCAGTCACGGGAAAAATTGGAGGTCCCGGCAAAGTTGTGCAAATCGATGAAAGCAAGTTCGGGAAAAGAAAATACAACAAAGGGCGTCGAATCGAAGGACACTGGATCCTAGGGATGATCGAGGATGGGAGTGAGGATCTGCGCTTGGAAGTTTGCCCAGACAACGTCCGGTCTGCCGAAGTTTTGGTGCCCTTGATAAAGAAACATGTGGCTGAGGGCACCACAATACACACAGATTTCTGGCGAGCCTATGATTGTCTGGGGGACCACGGTTACATCCACCGTAAGGTAAACCACAGTGATGCAGGGAACCCTTTTGTGGCTGAGGACGGCACCCACACTCAAAGGATAGAATCACAGTGGCGTGTCGTCAAACGTTTTTTTTATAAAGACAATTACAACAACCGTGTCAATATGAACAATTTAATTTTTGAATATCTGTGGAGAAGAGACGTAGAGAGGCAGAAAAGAGATCCTTTTGAGGAACTTATAAGTGTCATAAATTATAGTTTTAATAAATAAATATATAAATGAATGTATTGTTGTTTTATTTGTTTGAATAATATGCTAGAAATCCTGCTTACAAGAAAGTTAGTGTACTTCCACTGATTGTATGTGTGTACAAAAGGCAGTTACTACTGTTACTAGCAGACCTTAGGATTCAAGAGCGAGCGAAGCGAGCTCGGGACTTGGGGCACCCCGACTCGGATAGGTTAGGTTAGAAGGGGATGACGGGGTCTAGTGAGCGAGCGAAGCGAGCGAACACAGACCCCGTCATCCCCTTCGTGGTTATTTTTTTTTAAACCATTGAGCCCCGCGAAGCGGGGCTCCGACTACGCCTTTTAGGCAACTTTTGAGTGTTTTGAGGTTAGGTTACAAAAAATTGTTTTTCTCGGAAACGGTGAGTTACCTTGTAATGGGAGTGGTGCCAGGGGAGAGGGGTAACCCCCCCCCCTCCCCCTCCCCCCCTCCCAACCCCCATTTCCTGCCAAACGATACTAAATTTTTACCTATTTGTTTATTCTGTGAATAGGATATACAGTTTCATTTCTCATACTCGGAAAGTAGTGTTTGTTTGATCCGAAATGTTGCCACTACATAAAGTGTAAAACGTTTATTGAGGATGATATTCTCATAGCATGTACTGTACCTATGTCTATTTCCTGTTTAGTATAATATTCTATCACTTTTAAATTCAATTATTTTTCTTTAAGTACACTGTATTTTAATAATTGTTTGCTGCACCGGACGACGTCATTACGTCAGCGCCGGCTGTCGCTGAAAACCAGCGCTGGGGCTCTGTCCTGCATAGGGTCGCAGCATAATGCTGAGCGATAGCCGTTTTGCGTGGATGTGACGCATGTTTCCCCCTACCTTTTTATTTTATTTTTTGTGTTTATATTCTTTTTTGCGTCATTTTTCACCGCAAATAAAGGTATTTCTTTTCTTTCTTTCTTTCATCCGAACAGCGGGTGGAAGATGCTGCTTCCCACCTTTGGGTGGGAATGACTCATAGTAATTGCTTCCCTTCTCTAGGGCGGAAATGAATTTTAAAAATAGAACTAAAGGACAATAGGCGGTTTCGTCCCAAGTGTTGTAACATTTTTCTACCTACATATATCATATGGAAGACCTCAATGAGTTATTAGGTTAGGTAGTCAGCTATGAAATTTTTACTTAGTTAAGAAAAATGCTGCGGTCTTGTGAGTGTATAAACAGCCAGTGTGCATTAAGAGCCCATACTACCTCAGCTAAAATTCACTCTTTATTTCGCTCATACGATACTGCTCGCGGACTGAGTGAGAGCGAGACAGAGTGCGGTGCTGGGCGGCACGCAGCGCCAATAGTTTATGTATTTGCTTTTTACAGTGAAAATAATGGTAATTATAAAAAAATAAATATCATAAGACCTGCTTTAAAGTAAGTTCAGTTAGTATGCAAAGTTTCATGATCCAATTTGAAGTATTTTTTGATACTAGCGGTTTATTTTTGGGTTAGAGGTAACTTTGGATTTTTTTCTATCGAGAAAATTTTATGGAATCGTGTTTTCGTCTAACATAGGACTTAGCATTAATCCTCAACTTTACCATATATTTATTTCAAGATTAATGGTGCAGTATTCTCGACATAACGAAGGATCACGCTAAGCCATTTGAGGTAGTATAGGCTCTTAAAAAAATATCTATTAAGCGGGGCGGCCCGCGGCGGTGCAGTAACGCGTTGTGTTTTGAGGAACCACACAGATTTGAGAGGACCATTCCAGTCAATGCAAGCATTTGTCAGTAATTGTGTAGAATTCAGTGTTACTGTTACGCAATTAGCCCTACATCGCTTTTGTACAGACGCCAGCACATCAATCTACCCGAAACTGTCAACTTTTCCCAATCAACTTTGAACCAATTATTTTCCTTATTTTTTTCTTTATTTTGATTCAATTATTTTTCTTTAAGTACACTGTATTTTAATAATTGTTTGCTGCACCGGACGACGTCATTACGTCAGCGCCGGCTGTCGCTGAAAACCAGCGCTGGAGCTCTGTCCTGCATAGGGTCGCAGCATAATGCTGAGCGATAGCCGTTTTGCGTGGATGTGACGCATGTTTCCCCCTACCTTTTTATTTTATTTTTTGTGTTTATGTTTTGCGTCATTTTCACCGCAAATAAACGTATTTTCTTTCTTTCTTTCTTTAACCTTATGCTTCAGCGATAAAGTTGAAAATCTATTAAAGAAAATTGACAGAATGTAGTAGCTTGATGTGCTGGCGTCTGTACTAGGAAGGAATTCCGAACTGGTAACCTTGTTTACTAGACTGCAGATATAATACTACCTGGAAGTACAGACGCCAGCAAATCAAGCTACCCAAAACTGTCAACTTTTCCCAATCAACTTTGAACCTTATGCTTTAGCGATAAAGTTGAAAATCTATTAAAGAAATTTGACAGATTGTAGTAGTTTGATGTGCTGGCGTCTGTACAAAAGACGGCTGCGATATATGATACAGTATTATCTTGAAAGTATCATGTTCCATCCGCTATATTAATTACAAAGATTATGTGAAATATGAGCATTACGGTCCCTACGCATCAGCGTAGGGCTAAACGTTTCGTTGACGCTACGTAGACCCCACGTAGGCCTCGCGTAGCAGCCGCGTAGGCACCGCGTAGACTCATCTCAGGCGCAACGACTCTCATCGAACTGGCAATATTTTTTAACGTTTAAAAGCGTTTACCAATTTACAGAAATAAATAGGTAACATTTATTATTTTTAACCGACTTCAAAAAAAGGAGGAGGTTATCAATTCGGTTTCGGTTGAATATTATTATTATTATTTTTTATGTTTGTTACCTCATAACTCCGTTATTTATAAGCCGATTTGCAAAATTCTTTTCTTATTTGAAAGTAATACATACCTACTTACGAGTACGTGTATCCTATCCTACTAATTATTATAAGCGCGAAAGTTTGTGAGGATATGGATGGATGGATGTTTGTTACTCTTTCACGCAAAAACTACTAAACGGATTTAGATGAAAGCCGCACAGATAGTTTATAATCAGAATTAACACGCAGGGTACTTTTTATCTCGATATTCCCATGGGATCGATACTTATACGAGGGGCGCCGCGGGGCACTGCTAGTAATTTAAATTCAAAAATCATTTACTCGTATTTCAATCCATTTAAGACCATTATGTCGCTCATTTGGAGAAACATCGACGTAACTGCTGCTTTTTTTATATAATTTTTCTAAGTGCTTTGGCATATTTAACTCATTTTTGGGAAAAAATACATTTACATCAATATTTGTCCAAATTAGTGATATGTTTATGTTTGGAATAAAATTAAAATTTAATCACAATAAATATATAAAAAAATAATTAATTAAATAAGTAATATAAATAAAATTGAAATTATAAAATTAAATTAAAATCATAAAATAAAATAAAAATGATTATCTAATAATACGCCTGCTTTTGAGTAATTTGTTTGTTTGTCATTAAATAAACTGTTTTATGTGGAACTGTGATAATTTGCATAACAATGGCTATTAAAAATACGTATTCATAAACCTAATGTTATGTAAAATACTCATTAATTTACATCATTATCGTAATGTAGAACATAGGTACATTTTGAGCTGTATTTAGGTACTTACTTACCTTGAATTAGTTTATTTATTTTCTTTTAATGCTACGCTTTTCGTGTAGGTAATTTAATTTAGCTCTCCTTATTATCGAAGTGCACACACACACGAACGGCAGATGCAATTGCAGTCGTCGACACTCGTCGACGACCGACATCGACGCGTCTGCGGCTGCCGTTAACAACGTGCGGCTCGTGCAGTTGAACACCGTACTCAAATATACGAGCGACACATTTGTCTATTGACGGCTACACTAAACTCGTAAACAGTGGTTACTAGTTGTTAAACATTGACACTTAATAAATATTACAATCGTTTAAAAAAAAAAGGAGGAAAAAAGTGTAAAAGAAAAATCAAGGACAAATCGCCATTCTATGTTTTAAATGCATGAATAAGTAACAAAATGATTTCAACGACGCGCCAGCAGCTGATTCTATCATAATAATTATATTTATCTGTTGACCTATTTATAAATCTGTAATCTATTTGCTTATTAGCATTACTCCTAAACTCAGTAGGAAAAGTACGCAATCGAAAGCATACATGCCAAATTCTTCACAAAAAACACAAACATAAGTACCAAAATAGTCTGTATACAAACATTGAAGTGTCAAACGAAATTGGCAGGGACCCAACTTGTTGAACAACACAACACAACAAATCGATAAAACTCACTATCACTTTTCAAACAAAATTACGAAAATTGGAGCGAATTTTCACATAGAAAAACTTTGACATATTTTTGACAGGTCACTTGTAAAAATGGCGCGAATGCACTGTGGTGTTTTTGTTTCGCGCGCAAAGGAACGTGCTCATTCAGCTACGCGCGTTTCTCGACTGGCTTTGTAAACACTATCAGTGCGGTCTTTATATTTTTGTTGCTTGATTATTTATTTGTCATACGGATTATGACAATAATGTTTCGCATATATTTTTTGGTATCTATGTATTAGATATGTTGCTGAGGCGAGGTCGTTTCTCGAGACAATTTTTTTTTTGTGTATTTGGCTTTGAATGGGTTGTTTACATATTTATCTTATACCTAATGCGTTGAATAACAAATATAATGTTATATTTCTTTTATATTTATTTTTATGTTTTCATGAAATAAGATTTTACTTCTGATAAAAATATGAAAACAAGCTTAGGAAAAAGTTTCTCATAGGGTGTAGAGGTTTCTAATTTTTTTTTCGAGAACTTGACCCCTGATTGGGTCAAACAGATGTTTCAAACACTGGGCAATCTCCTCTATCTGGACCCCCTGAACACCCAGTAACTTGGACCCAGTTTCCGATATCATTTTTCAATTTTTAAATACACGTGTCATTAAAAAATATCAAATTTGATTTTGTTATTTATAATCAGCATACTTATTGCATATTTGCATAATACATATATGCTAACATTTAAAATAATAATAATATGCCAGCCTTTTAGGCACTGTTCCTGTTGACAGCGATGCGGACGAATCTTTTGATGCCCTACGATTCTTTTGCTTATTTTTTCATATAAATGTACAGACGCCAGCACATCAACCTACTACAATCTGTCAAATTTCTTTAATAGATTTTCAACTTTATCACTAAAGCATAAGGTTCAAAGTTGATTGGGAAAATGTGACAGTTTGGTGTAGGTTGATGTGCTGGCGTCTGTACATATTATCATTAAAAATGAAAAAAAAAATGTAGAAGTATACTTTTATACTATCTACAATCATTCTACTAATATTATAAATATGAAAGTTTATATAATTATTTGGATGTTTGTTACTCAATCACGCAAAAACGGCTGAGACACACAAATAGTATAAAAAACCTGCGGGGTGATTGCAGTAGCAAAGGCTTTAATTTTGACAGTTCAACAAAATTCATTGCGTTATGTACGTTGTTGAGCAGAAAAATTCTTCGAACATAAATATAAAGCAATGGATTAGCAATATCCTTAAAAAATATCTATTCAAATTGAGATTGTTAGTGTGTTACGCAATTAGGTTGCTGGATTAATAAACTGTGAATTTTTAATTTTAATTTTGTTTTAATTTTGAGCTGGATTTTGATTATTTTATAAGTTTGCGATTTTATTTATAATATGATATTATTCTGAAATAAATGATTTGATTACACAGGGTACTTTTTACCCCGGTAGTAGGCTCGCTCTACGCGGGCGAGTCCACGGGCAAAAGCTAGTAATTAAAATAAATCAATCAGCATATCGTTATTGCAAATAACAACAAGGGTTTGCGTTGTTTTCCTTATCAGTCTGCCCCTGATATTACGTTCATTATATCGATCGCCATCGCCTTGGTGATAATCTGACTAGCTTACCTACTCACGGTCTAGATAACTGTCGCGTGAAATAACTTTGCCGCTCTGAAGTGGGCAACAACAGAAATAAAACAGCAGCGCCCATGCACGGCTAACGAAAAAGCCTATACTTACTCCATTAATTATTATAACATTAGAAAAAGAGGCTCGCAGAAGCAGGAGTACGAAACCATTTATTTTCAAGTTAAGTTCAAACAATTTTAACAAATAATGTATGTGCTTTTTTGTAAGTAAAAATGTATGGCATACAATAAAGCATGTTCTATCTATCTACTCGTCACGATGCTTGGATAGGTACATGAAATAAAACAATTTTTAGTAACAATCAGTTTATTAAAAACAACTTTATATAAACTGACAAAGTAAAAAGTACGTGCTGCCTCAACTTATGAAGGCATTTTAGATTTGGTAGAGTTATAGTACCTAACATGAAAAAAGTTCCCGGTACCGTCCGCCCCTGCTTCTTTTAGATTTTAAACATTGACACGAAAATATTTTATGTAAAAACTAAATAATATTAAATGAAAGCCTTGTAATCTGCCCCGTTGGTCTCGTGGTCGCAAGTGCGACTGCTAAGCGTGGGGCTATGGGTTCGATTCCCGGGTCGGGCAAAGTGTTATTGAGTTTTTCCATTAGGAATTTCTTAGTAACTGCCCGGAGTTTGGAAGTTGGCGGTGTGATACCCCCGTGCCTCGGAAAGCACGTTAAGGCGATTATAGCCTCGAATGTCCTTGAGCGTTTGGGCGGAGCATAGGCGAACTCAGTGCCTCACCCCGCGCGCCCGCTTACCTCCCCCATGTCAAAGAGTGTCGTACTCGTACGTACCGCATGCAGATGCGGCGGCGTGGGACGCATTTTGTCTTAGGCAGTTTTATGACGCTACCTACTGAGTGTAGATGGATCGAGAATACGTACAATATTTATGTTGTGAGTATGAATGCTATTGTACAGTAAAAATACTGCTTTCTTAGAGACAAATAAAAAATAATAATAATATCAATAAAAAACGTTCATTCAATATACAGTTCGCTTTTTCACGTATACAGATTATAAAAAAATACAATTACAAAAAAAAAACTTATGACTAATACCGCTTTTAACAGTGGTAGTTTTTAGGGTTCCGTACCCAAAGGGTAAAAACGGGACCTTATTACTAAGACTCCTCTGTCCGTCTGTCTGTCTGTCACCGGGCTGTATCTCACGAACCGTGATTGCCAGAAGAATACCATTATTATAGTTTCAAACTCAAATGGGTCCCGCCTGCTTCCAACTTTTATTTAATTTAAAATGGGCTTGTTTTTAGCTTTTCAGTTAGTTTTAGCATAAGGTTGCAGTCGGGTTTTTTAAATTTTACTGCTTTTTAGTTTACAAATGTGAAAGATTTCGCAGACGATTTAGTTCTTGGTAGGTGTTTTTTTACGATTTGTCACTTTGAATTAGTTTTTACCATATTATAAGTTGTATATATTTTTGTAATCACATTTTAAAACCTTTTATTTTGATACCCCACTCGATAGGTTATGAGAAAAAAAAAATTTTGAAGAAATAATATTGCGCCAAAAATCCGCCATTTTGTATTTTTTATTTTGATATACACTGTGTCACTCTCACAGTATATACGAATCTAACGACACCTCTCAAGCTAAAATCCATCGAGCCGTTCAGGCCGCAGAGCGTGCCAAACAATTATACATACATACATAATAATATGTGTTTTCACTTCTCATGCTCTAAAAGTCCGTCTTTATGATGTGCTTAGGCGACATAAAATCGCTTTTTATGTTCTAGTGCATAAAGTAATTTTTTTTTCTAAGACTAAAGTAATCAGGCCCAACAGCCACACGCACAATAGAACTTCGCAGATTAAAGTCGTGATTTATTTCATTTTCTTTAATTTATACTACTTCCGTGTTTTCTATCGTTAATTTAATAAAATCAGGTGAAATAGTTGTCATTTATTATTTAAAAAGGCAAAGAAACGTTTTCATTTTTTGGCAGTATGAAGTACCCAAGTCGAATGACAAATGTTGAAAATTAAAAAAAAAACTTTTAAAAAGTTTCTTGGCGGTATTATCTGTGGTGGCAGGAATTAGCTATGGATGCAACATTTTTGATTAATTATGTACTGTATACTTTATGTCTGTTTCATTTTCTCGCAATCGAAGTGTACCTAAAGCAGAGTGTATAACTCAGGCGTAAACGAGCCATTTTACCCCTCGACTTAACTATCCACTCTCGCCTGCGGCTCGGGTGGATATAAACGTCTCGGGGTAAAATAACTTCTTTTATGCCTTAGTTGTACAATCTACTATTATGTATGTATAATTGTTTTTCGAGAGTATATATTATATACTCTCGAAAAACATAACCCTTCTTCTGGCTATCACGGTTCGTTAGATACAGCCTGGTGACAGACAGACAGACGGAGAGAGGAGTCTTAGTAATAAGGTCCCGTTTTTACCCTTTGGGTAAGGAACCCTAAAAACTACCACTGTTAAGAGCGGTATTAGTCATAAGTTAGTTTTAATTTTTTTTTTGTAATTGTATTTTTTTATAAACTGTATACGTGAATAAACGAACTGTATACTGAATAAACGTGTTTTATTGATATTATTATTATTATATTAGTATTCAATAGACAATAATATAGCGTCCACTCGCAAACAAACTATCACTACTACTAATACTATCAACGTCCAAGCGTAATCGAACAGTCCGAGTGTACTATCTGCGCTATTTAGTCTTTGCCACAAAAATGCAGATCGGAGCGAGCCGACATGCGACACAACTAGGGCATGCAAAACCGGAAAATCATCAAAACCGGTTTTGAACATCGTTTTTTTGGGACCAAAACCGAAAACCGGAGCTAGGTCCGGTTTTAGCAAAAAAAATCGAATGTAGTATAATTTAAAAAGAAACACCATTTTTTTTAAATACCCACTAAGTCTACAAATAAAACAAATTGTATGATACATTTCTTTTTACCCGACTACGGCAAAGCCAAAGGAGGGTTATGATTTTAACAGGCTATGTATGTATGTGAGTATGTTCATCTGTTCCCTCATAGCTCCTAATCTACTTATCGGAACTCGACATTTGAGGTATCGTTAGAACCGTCTTAATTGTCCGCTGAACATAGGCTACGTGACGTTGCACAAAACTCGATACGGCGCCCTCTAGTGGACAAAAAGTAATGTGTTAAAAATAAAAATTGAGATAAATACGCCATGTTTGGTATCATTTGAAAGGGCTTCACTTGTACATTTCCACAATATTGCTCAAATTTAAAGCGACGCCCTCTAGCGGACAAAAGTCATGTGTTAAATTTAACACCAAAATTGTTTAAATAAAAAAAGTCAAAAAACTAAAACCCGACTACGACAAAAAAAAAAAAACGACGCTGAAAAAGTATGAAACAAGATTTTCATACTTCGAACAGAACAAAAAGAAAAACCGTAGTCACACGTTATAGGTACCAACCGAAACACTTTAATAACGTGTGACTACGGTTTTTCTTTTTGTTCTGTTCGAAGTATGAAAATCTTGTTTCATACTTTTTCAGCGTCGTTTTTTTTTGTCGTAGTCGGGTTTTAGTTTTTTTACTTTTTTTTTAATCCAAACCATAATAATTGTACAGATAACAATGAACTGACAATGAATGAACTTATAATAGTATAAAGATTAATTAACTGAGATCAAATCAACAACAAGTAAGTTTTTGGTATCTTTGGTACCTATTAAGTCTGCTATCAAAAATAATATATTTTAAACATAGAAAACACAATCAGCATCTTCAAATATTAAACACACTGCGGGGTGCGGGGGTAGTGGAGGGAGGCGTGTAAGTGGGTGGATGCAGGCTGTGTTCGGTTCGGATACATTTGATGCCTCAAAATTAATTATTTTTTGAGTGTTCGAAAAAAATGTTGACAAAACCGGAGCTGAGCTCCGGTTTTGGCTCTCAAAACCGGTTTTCAAAAATCGTTAAATTTTGGCCGATTTCCGGTTTTGCGCAAAACCGGAAAACCGGTTTTGCATGCCCTAGACACAACCTCCCCGTGCGAACGATACAGCGAGACTGGCCGGGCGGCTGCTGCCCGCGCCCGTATAGGTAAAACCATGGTGTTATTGATTTTTTCCCACTTAAATAATAATTATTAAAAAAAACAAACTTAATTTTTATAAACCATTAAATTTGCTATAATTTGGTGAAAGAATCATCAAAATCGCTTCAGGCGTTTGAAAGTAGAAAGAAAATTCTTGCGTAAAATAAGAGGATGGATATGATTTTTTATTGTTAAAACTAACAGTAATATTAAAAAAATCAAACTTAAATTATATTTGTAAACATATGTCACATATCATATATTTTTTTAAATATATTTGGGCTATCCATTTGGGAGGAGTAGGCCTTCAAAGAGAGGTCTACTTTGAAGTTTGGCGTAACCATTCGCCTTAAGCCGTTGGTCCTGCGCCTGATCTCTCTCCGGTCGTGTCGGATTGCCGTCCCATCGTACTATGCGAGTGAGGGAAGGGGGAGTGCAGTGCACCTGTGTCTGCGCGCACTCTTGTGCACTATAATACATATATATCTCCCGCGCCGAAGGCTAGTCTCCGTTGAGATTGGCCGCCGTGGCTGAAATACGGTCTGGAGGACTTTAAAATACCATAACATCACGCCTGTTATCCTTGAAGGTGTACCTATAGTGAGAGTAGTGGTGGTCCAGTGGTATCGGCCCCGATTACGAGTTGTGGGTCAAGAGTTTGAACCCAGGCAGGCACTTTAGTTTTTGTGTTCAATTCGTTCAGGGGATCAAGGGGGATAAATCGTATTTTTAACCGACTTCAAAAAGGAGCAGGTTCTCAATTCAACTGTTCGTTGTTTTTTTTTGTATTTGTAACGCGATATCTCCGGCAATTGACAACATTTCAAACCTGACACGACCTTAAAACAAAAATACTACTTATTTCTTTATTTTCGTATCCTGAGTTCAAATATATTTTTATTTTATTTTTTATTTCTAAATATCTGAGAAAAAAAATAAAAATCAAAAAACATGTGATGATGTCACATAAACGGCGGAATGAGGTAGTTACCTTTGCGCATTCCAATGTCTTTGATTGAAAACATTACATCAAACAAGACATGTCAATGTCACCTAAGAAGTGTAACTAGAAAACAACTAAAAACCCGAATTGAATTCAACAATATTTTTTCCTATCAACTCGACACGCTGCTTACTGTTAATATTATCAATTTTTGATTGATATTTCGCCAATAAAATGGATCCCAATGAAAAATATACGCCAATGACGGAACCAAAACAACGACTGAGACAAGTGACATCTAACAGTTTTTTTGACGGGTCACAATAAAGCAAAGGTAATATCACCATTCTACCGTCATCTGGCACTTACGTCTTTTTAGAATACACCGAATTTCAAAGTTAAAATTATGAATGAAAAGTACATAATTTCGAAAAACGAAAAAATATGGGTGCCCTAGATTTGAATTTACTTTTATATAACGTAATAATACATGCAGGTTAAAAATATGAAATGTTGTCAATTGTAAATCGATTGCAAAAATTATTTTTTATGGATTTAAAAAAAAATCTGCTGTTTAATACAAAAGTTCAATACCTACTCGACCAAAATGTAGGAAACAGCTGATTTTTATTCGCGATTTCAGAGTTGGTCTCATAGTGAAAGTTGTTCATATTCATATGGGTAGAACACCCTGTAAAAATTTAGAACCGGTAAAAAATCATTCAGTATGTGTTTAAATAATTTATACTTAGTTCTTGCTATTAAAAAAAAAGTGTAGTATCCTATCCTGGTTTATAATAAAGTAAAAGTAAAATCGTTTATTCCATATTTCAAAATTACAATATCGAGGTATTGTTGGTCCCAAACTAGGCACAGCCTGTGTCTTGGGCACCATTTTTAATGCCATAGTTAATACCAAAGTTATATTCCTTAAGAGCCTATACTACCTCAAATGGCTTAGCGTGATCCTCCGTTATGTCGAAAATACTGCACCATTAATTTTGAAATTAATATATAGTAAAGTTGAGGATTAATGCTAAGTCTTATGTTAGACGAAAACACGATTCCATAAAATTTTCTCGATAGAAAAAAATCCAAAGTTACCTCTAACCCGAACAATAAACCGCTGGTATTAAAAAAATACTTCAAATTAGATCATGAAACTTTGCATACTAACTGAACTTACTTTAAAGCAGGTCTTATGTTATTTACTTTTTTATAATTACCATTATTTTCACTGTAAAAAGCAAATACCTAAACTATTGGCGCTGCCTGCCGCCCAGCACCGCACTCTATCTCGCTCTCACTCAGTCCGCGAGCAGTATCGTATGAGCGAGATAAAGAGTGAATTTTAGCTGAGGTAGTATAGGCTCTTAAGACTCTAACGAATATAAGTATCATTCCATTATCTACAGAGGTGCTGTGCGTTGTCTGTCAGTCAATCAACTAAGAAAACGTTTGATTGTAATAGCTATGATGAATAGAAATTGATAAGAAATAATACTATTTATTCAAACGGTGCTGTCTGTGACTTCGTCTACATAGTCTAGGCTTCATACGAAACCTTTTGTTACAATGAAGGACCTATTTTGAAGATTTGTACCCGAACTTTTATATTATGGTTCACTAGCTGCGCCCCGCGGTTTCACCCGCGTAAATGTCGATCCCGTGGAAATATCAGGATGAAAACTATCCTATGTCCTTTTCCGGGACTCAAACTATCTCTATACCAAATTTCATCTAAATCGGTTCAGCGGTTTGAGCGTGAAGAAGTAACAAACATATAAACACACACACACACTCACAAACTTTCGCCTTTATAATATTAGTGTGATAGAGGTTTAGAAAGAGACTGCCATACGGTATGAGTGACAGGGACAACAGTCTACATAGACGATTTTTTTTGTTAAGCTTGATCTGCCATTTTCGGATTGACTAGTGAAACTTGTTTCCACAGAAATGCACAGCAATAGTTATAAAAAAAAAATATATTAAGTCAAGTCTTACATACTCCTTTTGGTACGTCTAAGTTCATAATAATTATACTGTGTGTAGTTATAGTAAAGTATTAATCGTGCCAACTAAATAGTAAACACTTCATAATCTATAGTTAGTATGCACAAGTCCTCTATACCAAGTACTTCATGTTATCTTATCTTTGTAATTAAACATTGATTCTAACAGTTACTGGGAATGACGCGCCAGTGTGTTTGTTTGTTCGTATCTCGGAAATGGCTGGATCTGCTGAGTTACCCTATTAATTTTATTTAATTATTATATTTAGTCGATCATTAAGTACTTAAATTAAGAACAGTTGGGCAATACGTTGTAGACCTCATTTTGGAATGTCCTATGACACAGAATATACAGGGTTATTGGAAAAACACCGACAACCTCTTAAGAGGTCATTGTACTGATCATTATGAACAACTTTTACCAAACCAAATCTGAAATCGCGAAAAAAAAAATCAGCTGTTTCCTACATTTATGTTCGTATAACTCGTCAAAATGTAGGGAACAGCTGATTTTTTTTCGCTATTTCAGGATTGGTCCCATAGTAAAAGTTGTTCATAATGATGAGTAAAATGACCTCTTAAGAGGTTGTTGGTGTTTTTCCAATAACCCTGTAAAATACTGGGGCTGCCTCAATTTATGTATGACACAATGTTTAACTCACATTGTAGGTTTTTTTTTTAATGACACTGTAATCTCGTTAAAAAATTACGACCGACGACACGTCAGTGCTGGCAACGTGTCGCTCGTGTATGAGTACAGACAATGATATTATAAGTAAAATAATTATAATATCACTAGCTGCGCCCCGCGGTTTCACCCGCATAAGTCTCGATCCCGTGGGAATATCGGGATAAAAAGTATCCCATGTCCTTTCCCGGGACTCAAGCTATCTCTATACCAAATTTCATCTAAACCGATTCAGCGGTTTAGGTGTGAAAAGGTAACATAAAGACAGACAGAGTTACTTTCGAATTTACAATAGTATGGATTGCGTACAGTGCTCTCAAATACACATTCACAGCGTTGTTTGTAGTCTTGCTAACCACAAGTAAAGAGCGCATCGCTTCGTAAGATAAAAATACTGCAGCAGTATTCCTGCTCTCAAAACGGTGAAGGAAAACATCGTGAGGAACCGGCATGTCCTAGAACCAAAAATTCGAAGACACGTGACATTTACCAACCCGCACTGGGCCCGCGTGGTAGATTACGGCCAGTTTCCTAGCATCATCATCTGCCTAGCCTTTTCCCAGCTATGTTGGGGTCGGCTTCCAGTCTAACCAGATGCAATTGAGTACCAGTATTTTACATGGAATGGCTGTCTATCTGACCTCCACAACACAACCCAGTTACCGAGTAATACGAAACCCCTTGGTAAGACTGGTTGTCAAACTTTCGGGCTTCTGACTACCCGTAACGACCGTCAAAGATCCGCGAATGACAGCCGGGACCAACGGCTTGACGTGCTTTCTGAGGCACGGAGGGGTCTTGGTATGTAAAGATTGTTACCTATCCACGCCCTCTCCGTCTCCGTCTCTCTGAGAGGATGCCTGTGTCCCAGCCCAGCAGTGGGAACATTATAGGCTGACTAGCTGCGCCCCGCGGTTTCACCCGCGTAAATGTCGATCCCGTGGGAATATCGAGATAAAAAGTAGCTTATATGTTAATCCAGGGTGTCAGCTACCTCCATGCAAAATTTTATCAAATTTGATCCAGCCGTTTGAGCGTGAAGAAGTAACAAACATATAAACACACACACACACACACACTCACAAACTTTCGCCTTTATAATATTAGTGTGATAGTGTGATTATAGGCTGATTATGAGTATACAGTTACCTTGTTTTTCTCTTTGGAATGGCGTAAAAACAAGGACACACAGACACGCTTGCAGCAATGGCGGATGATTTGTTATTATCGGTAAAAGGAAACATCTCTCAATAAACGACAGAAATGATAGATCGAATGCTTTGTCTCCGAAGTTATTCATTATTGCACAACTGAATTGATCTAAGGAATTGATAAACCAAGGAGACGCCTCGGTGGCATGGCTTGAAATACCGGTATTTTTGGGAACCGCGGGGCAATTGCGTAACACTTTATCAATCGGAATCGGTTTCATTTTGACAGTTCAGTGATGAGCAGACAAATTTTTCGAACTTATGAAGCAATGGATTAGCAATTATTGGCTTCTAAATGATACAAATTCCGATTGATGGGTGCCGGTACCATTAGTCTTGGTGTGACACCGGTACCAGACGTACCTAGTCAAACTCTAAGCATTTATTTCAATTAAACCATTTACAGGCACTTTTGAACGGTCAAGAAGTCGGTCAGTCAGAAAATATACCAAATTTCAAGATTCTGAGTTCACGGGAAGTACCCTGTAGGTTTTGATTCCCTTGCGAGTATCAAAAATTTGCGGCATAAACGGCTGTATCTTTTGATTGCGTTGGCTTAGAAGTTTGATTTTTTCACAGCTCCAGGGGACAGTGGACTTGAGTATTTTATATAAATTCCAGCTTGATACCTCTACGCATTCCTGAGAAAAAGGGTCTTGACAGACAGACAGACAGACGGACGGACGGACAACAAAGTGATCCTAAAGGGTTCCGTTTTTTTTTACATTCGAGGTACGGAACCCTAAAAAAGACGTAGGTACACGTTAAAAGCGTCCAGAGTACAGCAAAAAGTAAAAAGCAATTAAAAAAAGTAAAATATTATCTTTACTATTGGTATTTCTAATCAGTATCGGTACTGTACTTCTACCAAACAAATATTTCCGTAAGATAGAATGAGAACACAGATATACCTAGTAAGCGAAAAGAATAGGCATTAGAAAAACCACTTCAAGGTTGCTTGTTGCATGTTTTCCTCCATTGTGAGAGCAGGGTCTTAATTCACTATGACCACTCAATGATTCCACTACGAAACCACATCAATTCCTTAGTTAGCTAATCACGACAACCTCCCGTTCATTTCGCGCGGTTTCGTTCATTGTTTCATCTATAGAAAATACGGCCCCAGTGGTGATAAAATTAAAAACATATAGTCAAGTGCCTACCTGGGTTCCAACAAATTCAGACTCCCTAGAAACGGCTTAGTGGCTAAAGCCGGATGCCGCTGGGAAGTTTGTTGCGGCTGCTGGGGAGTTTGTTGCGGTTGCTGGGGAGTTTATTGCGGTTGCTGGGAGTTTGTTGTGGCTGCTGGGGAGTTTGTTGCGGTTGCTGGGGAGTTTGTTGCGGCTGCTGGGGAGTTTGTTGCAGCTGCTGGGGAGTTTATTGCGGCTGGTGGGGAGTTTGTTGCGGTTGCTGGGGAGTTTGTTGCGGTTGCTGGGGAGTTTGTTGCGGTTGCTGGGGAGTTTGTTGCGGCTGGTGGGGAGTTTGTTGAGGCTGCTGGGAAGTTTGTTGCGGCTGCTGGGGAGTTTGTTGCGGCTGCTGGGGAGTTTGTTGCGGCTGGTGGGGAGTTTGTTGCGGCTGCTGGGGAGTTTGTTGCGGCTGCTGGGGAGTTTGTTGCGGCTGCAGGGGAGTTTCCGCCACTTCTTCTTCCCAGCGAAAGCACTTGGAAGTGGTGAAGGGCCGGCCGATTGGGGGACTCTTTTATGTAATTTTGACGTTCGAAAAATGCTGATTCTCAGGCTAATTTGAATGAATGACTTTTGATTTTGATTTTGCCCGACTCACTCCCTAATTGCGAAACCACTTTCAATCACAATCCGCGGGTCTTGCTCACTGTTTCATTTTAGTCTTGTTTTATAAGCGAGAAATAATACCTTAGCTAAGTTATAGTGTCTGTAGGTAGTCTAGTCGCTAGACAACGCATCTCTCACTGCGTCAGGACCACAGATATAGATAGACCTAGATAACGCAAGTATCACGAACTGTATGAAAACTAAGCGTGCCACTTTTTGACTACTTACTATGACGTCACAAGCTCGCGCTCTCTCGCTCACGCTCACCCATCCAGCAGTACGCGGGACTGAGCGCGAAAGTGGTGGCTTATGATTTTCGAACGTAAGCTGGTGCGATTTTTGGCACGCGAAGTAGTTGCTCTTGCGTTATCTAGGTATACACCTATATCTGTGGTCAGGACAGTAACAAAACGAATAAAAAAGAAAACAAATGCATTAAAATAGCGTTTATAGAAACAGCACAGCTCACTAAACAGACAGTCAGTAATAGTAAACATTTACAAAATTACGAACTCTGACGTCATTGGAAAAGTTTACGTCTTTTTAGGGTTCCGTACACAAAGGGTAAAAACGGGACCCTATTACTAAGACCACAGAATACTTAATAGTATGCTAAGACTCCACTGTCCATCTGTCTGTCACCAGGCTGTATCTCATGAACCGTGATAGCTAAACAGTTGAAATTTTCACAGATGATATATTTCCGTTGCCGCTATAACAACAAATACTAAAAACAGAATAAAATAAATATTTATGAGGGGCTCCCTTACAACAGACGTGATTATTTTGCAGTTTTTTTGCTCGATGTTATGAAATATTTATAGAATAGGTACTTAGTTGTATATTCACTCTAAAAATAAATAATTAAATTAAAATAAAATAAATTAAGGGGGGCTCCCATACAACAAACGTGATTTTTTACTGTAGTGTTAAATATTGTACGGTGGTACGGAACCCATCGTGTGCGAGTTCGACTCGCAATACGCCGGTTTTTAATAGGTAATAAAAGCAATGTATAACGGTCGTCTATTTGATTTAAGGGCTGAAGTTTCAATCGACAGATAATTTTTATTCGTGGAATAAAATTGTCGTCGATATTGCTAATCCATTGCTTCGTATGTTCGTAAATTTTGTCTACTCTACAACATAAATAACGCAATGAATGTTGTTGAACTGTCAAAATGAAAGCCATTCTTACTGTTAGTGACGTGTTTCGTAATTACCCCACCAGAGTCCTGATTCACAACCATACGACAAGCTGTCGTATCGAAAACCTGACATTTCGATAACCTGATTTGACTTGCCCTCAACAGCAAATAGCTGTTGGAAGAATAGCGGGCGTCTATTTGATTTAAACTGACAAAATTTTCGGGTTTTGGACTTGTGAATAGCGTTGAGAAGACTCCAACGATAACAATGATAATGATTAATGTTCGATACGATACGGAAGCACATCGAGTGTTTGTGAATAAGGGGGCAGATGTTGAAATTGGTACTTACGGCATCACTATAAAAAGTGCAAGCTGAAACTTATCAACAAGGTGTGGATTATTGTCACCGAAAATTCAAACTCAAACTCAAAGCATTTATTTCAATGAAACCAATTACAGGCCCTTTTGAATTGTCAAGGGGTCGGTCAGTCAGAAAGATGAAGCTAGTTAAAAGAAGCTAGAAGAATTTTATAGCTATAAACAAACGTGTCAAGTTTTATTGCTATAACAACTCCATCAGGCGTTAGTACGATAAACAGACAACATTATGAGTATCTAGCGTATTGTTTAATGTTTACTTAGATTAGATCAGTGCCCCGTTGGTCACGTGGTTGTAAGCGCGACTGCTGAGCGTGGGGTCCTGAGTTTGATTCCCAGGTCGGGCAAAGTTTTATTTGGTTTTCCATTAGGAATTTCTTAGTAAAAAGCCTGGAGTTTGGAAGTTGGCGGTTTAATACCCCCGTGACTCGGAAAGCCTTTGTCCCTGCGCCTGATCTCTCACTGGTCGTGTCGGGTTGCCGTTTAATCGGACTATGAGAGTAAAGGAACAGAGAGTGCACCTGTGTTTGCGCACACACTTGTGCACAATAATGTCTAGTGCTTACTTGGCTTATCTCCGTTGAGATTCCCACCGTGACCGAAATCAGGATATAACCAGAAGGTTCCAAGGTAAGTCCAATACAAAAAAGTGAAAACAAAACACAAACAGAATACTTTGCCATCACTCACTGACATGTCGGAAATACATTAAAACCGAGTACATCCCGAGGACAGCCGAACACATCCGAAGCGGTGTCAGTTACGGTAACAGTGGCGCGAATTAAATGGTTTTTTCCCATCTCAAAAAATGCTTAACGCACATAAAGATGTTTTCACTTCAAAAAAAAAAGGTGACTCTCGGCTTCGTTCAGTGTCTTTTTACACCCGTTATAATAAAGATTTTGAAATAATGAACGACTTGCTTACCAAAATTGCTTGAAATTGCAGAGTTATTTTCTAAACAAATAGTGTAGAGTCATCTCAACATCTCTCTCCCTTGAATTTGTATGTATATAATATATATTATAAGTATTTATTATAGTAAATAGTATAGTAGATTAGCCAAAGTACATTCATCTTTTATGGGGTACTGTGTCAAATGTTACAATAAAATACCTTGTGATATATTGCAATTAAATGAAAGAAAATTTAAAACTCACATTAAACGTACACTTTGTAAACAAGCATACTATAAATTAGAAGATTATATCCAAGATAAGAACGCTTGGAAACATGCTGGTCCTGCTCCATAGGACAATCTAGAGTCTAGACAAAATCAAACTGGTTGCTAATTTAATTGTAAATTTTTTTTATTCTTTTTTTACATTCATTACTCACACCCTGACTTATTAGGTACTTGTATTTTTTTTTTAATTAAAAGCGTTTTACTTGTACCATGTTTGTAAATATGTGAGCACCATGTATCTATCAGATAATTAATTTATATGTCATGGTTTCGTTTTTAATTCTATTACCTATTGTGGTATAGTAATTTTATTGTAGGTGCATCGTCCTCACATGTTATTAGATAATTAATGTACCCATGCAAAATATTGTACCTAAAACATTTTAAAAGAGTAACGGTGGAGTTTCTTGCCCATTCTTCTCCATACGAAAACTAGAATCAATTCTACACACATCAAAAGTGTCTAGGGATCAACATATATTTTTGCAATAACTTTTCTCCTGATTGATATTAATTAAAATTTTCTTTAAGGATTCATCAAATAAAGTGTTTTCGTTTGTCACAGTAACGATAAACCAAGTCACCTTTGCATTAATAAAGGAATTTGCCATTTTCCTAATAAAGGGATTTTTGACATTTGAACCACTAACACAAAAGTTCGAAAAAAAGACTGAAATAACAGTTTTCTTTAAAATTTTATTGGGTAACTTAAACAATTAATAATCCGTGTTTCTACCGCGAACACTAACAACACAAGAACATCGGTTTGGCATACTCAAAATGAGTTCATCCAAATCACGCTGTGGAATGGCCGCCCATGTTCGTTGCAACAACAAAAAAAGGTCTTCTTGCGACTGGATACCCTCCATATTCGGCAGAGCTCTTCTCTGTAGCATATCCCATGCATGCTCAATCGGGTTCAAGTCTGGCGACTGAGCAGGCCAGGGCAGGACATTGATGTTAGCTGCGGCGAGAGTCTGTCTTACAACTCTTGCGGTGTGCGGTCGTGCATTATCATGCATTAACTGAAATAAGGGACCGATTTGCACTTGTAGAGGAACGATGACGTCTGATACAATCGTCTCAGCATACATTTGAGCGTTGAGGTTGCCTCTGATCCAAATCAACTCAGTTCTTCCGCCGATCCAAATACCCGCCCATACCATGATGGTTCCACCACTATAAGGATGGACTTCCTGGCAGGATTTTAATCGCTGTTGGCGTCCAGGGGTTCTCCAGTGTCGTATACGTCTTGTATCCGGTCTCATACCAAAACGAGACTCATCAGAAAAGCACACGAAACGCCATTGTTCTTCTGCCCAATTTCTGTGTTCAAGAGCCCATTGATATCGAATCCTACGATTGTGCATTGCTATAGGTGGTACCCGTAGCGGTCTTCGGGAATGAAGGTTCACTTCATGCAAGCGGTTTCTGACTGTTTGGTCGCTAATTAAGTTCCCTGAAGAGTGATGAAGCCTCACGGCTAACATCATGGCGGTTATTGTTGGAGCTCTTCGAGTTAAGATTTGAATGTATCGGTCTTGTCTCCGTGTGGTGCAGCGATACCGTCCTCCATGGCGCTCAGCCACGGTACCAGTGCTTCGGTAACGTGTCCAAAGTCGACTGATAACACTCTGACTTGTATTCAGAGCTAAAGCCACAGTACGTTGCCGGGAACCAGCTTCTATCATTCCCACGGCTCTGAGCATTTCTTCCCTGCTTAAATGACGTCGCCGCTCCATAATAAAGTTGGTTTTAATCAGTAGTAGGGAAACAGTAGCACTAATAATGTCTTCAATGCGTTGTATGTTTTTATAGGGAAAATATTGACAGCTGATTTTCATCTTTTACTCGAATTTGATTCACAGTTCCTGATTCAAATTATGAAATGCACCAAAAAGGATCCATATAAATTTATAAAATCATAAATTTATTACAAAGCCACATCTCAATCTCAAGAAATCCGCATAAAAATGCTTGATCCCTAGACACTTTTGATGTGTGTATTTTGAGATAATTTTTGACGTTCAAAAGTGCCTTTTATGTGCCTATTTGAAATAAATGCTTTGACTTTGACTTTATATATATGTATATAACTTATTTATGTATTTGTGTACCTAACTTTAAGTTTATTTTTTTTCATTGTTCCTCTCAACCAAAGCACCTGCCATCTAATCTCTTCACCACCCTTGGTTGACTGGTAGAGAATGCCTAAGGCATTAAGTCCGCCTTTGTACCTTTTTGTGCGATAAGTTTAAATAAATAAATAAATAATTATGGAATTGAACAAGTCACATCAATGTGCCAGTTTTCTAACGCATAGCCTCGTGCTTGAAAAGCGAGATTAATTAAATCCGAGCCATCACGACACAAGCCACAAATATAAGGAAGTTTTTACACGACTCGATCACTGCTCAGAAAAAGAAGTTATATTTTCAGGGTTCATGTATGTTTGTGAGTTTAATCCACCATAACTTCTAAACGGCTTCACCGATATAAATGTATGTGGTATCGTTAGAAGCGTTGCGTTATCCCGGGTAACACAGGCTGGTGAAAATAAAAATAAAATATGGGGGTATTATAAGCATAAGCATTCACCGCTCCCCCGACAGGCCTCGACCCGATGTTCTTCAGCGGGTCCCACCTCCCCGTGCGCCCATTCCTGTAATGGCCGCACCCACTCTCGAGTGGCGCGCGTGGAACAATGCAGCGCTAACTCGGGCCTATCTGGTCGGACGACGGACGCCCCTAGTCCGCCGACCGCAGGCCACCTCTCATGGAGGTCGCAGATCGTTTTGCACCCTTCTCGGGCGCCCGGTGCGTCTCCTGCGGGAGGGGAGAGAGGATGCGGCTTCTCTCTCCTGTTCGGCCGCCTCCTTTGCATTCATGACATCCTCGCAAAAGAAGGCAACTCCGTCCCATGCGCTCCCGTTCTCGACCATCGATTGAACGACGGCCGGGAGCATTTCTACATTACCTAAAGAATTCTTAATAAAGAAACTTGTATTTGTCTGTATTTGTTTAAAAATCATAGAAATATAATACTCACATCTCCGCTTCGCCATCTTCTTCTTTAAGCGAGGCTCTTCTCCAAATTTTCTTCAATTTCTTCTCCCTCATGCTTCTAAACGTCGGCCCTCTTAATTTGTAGATAAAATCTAAGACAGCATCTGTTTTTACATGTTTTTCCACATCTGCATGATCATTTTCTGTGATTTCTTTATCGTAATCTCCATTTTCTTTCGTTTTATTTGCTATAATTTCTTCAAGATTACTTTTATGTTTTATTATTATATTCTTGTTTTGTTTAGGACAGTCAGAATCTTTGTCTTCCTCATCAGAATTCTCATGTTCGGAGAAATCATTTGCTAAAACTGTATTATTGGCCATATTTTGAGTTTCTGTGCTGTCGAATGCTTCGTTGACTATCCCGAAACTCGTGTCCGACATTTTTGGAGCTGTAATTTAAGAAGAAATCATAATATTAGTGATATCATCAGAAACATCAATTTAATGGTGGTTTTTGTATCAACGTCATCAGCTAAATTATCTGGCAATACTTCACAGACGTGATAGGTCGATATCTACAGCTCATTACGGGGTCAGCGACCGCTCAAACTCTCAAACTCAAAGCATTTATTTCAATTAAACCATGTACAGGCACTTTTGAATTGTCAAAATTAAATAGTCGGTCACTTAGTCAGAATGTTGAAGCTAGTTGCCCATTCCAAAACGTAGATCTCTATGGAGAAGAACGGGCAAGAAACTCCATGGACACTCTTTTAAATCAAGGTATTACAAATCCTGGGTACATTATTCTTGTTGCTTCTATATGTGAGAACAATGTAAAGAAACACACAAATGAAGAATACTATTCAAAAAATAAGATTAAAAATAAGCCTTGGCAGTTAAGAGATGGCAGTGTAGTCACTTGAAATTATGATTTAACAATATGTACAGCACCCTAAGGGTCAGTTCACACCGCGACGCGACGCGGCGCGCAGTTATCAAGATAGAAAAACAATTATAGACCTTACCTTCCACACAAAAAGGTACACAATTCTGTGTGCCTACTACGTCGAGCTACGCCGCGCGGCGCAGCGCGGCGCCGCGCGGCCCTCCTCACTGATGTGTACCTTTTTGTGTAGTAGATAAGGTCTATAATTGTATTACTATCTTGAAAACTGCGCGCCGCGTCGCGTCGCGGTGTGAACGGGTCCGTGGCTTAGGCCCCCAGTGGTCGAGGTACCTGTGGCCGACGCCCCCGATTCCATAAATTTAATTCAAAGCAATTTTTGATCAAATGTACTGTCAAGCACAACATTTTTTTCACCAATTCTATTTTTAACTATATTGTAATTATTTCGCACGAGCCCTTGGGAAGGACCTTCGCTCGTCATTGTGAGATGACACACTAAACTTTCTTATCTGTTGCATATTGCAATATTCAATAACTTGACTCTGGTATGAAAGGGATAGATCTCTGTCTGTCTGTTTATTTATTTATACTTCCTTATTGTTTTCAATTTTGTGGACAAAAAGACGGACTTTTTATCGTTACCCATAATTGGTTTGGCTCAGTTAGTTGACGAGTTGGTTGAAGTTGAAAGATAAAATTTCCATAATGGTACCTAATCACACTAATATTATAAAGGCGAAAGTTTGTGAGTGTGTGTGTGTGTTTATATGTTTGTTACTTCTTCACGCCTAAACCACTGAACCGATTTAGATGAAAATTGGTATAGAGATAGTTTGAGTCCTGGAAAAGGACATAGGATAGTTTTTATCCCGATATTCTCACGGGATCGACATTTACGCGGGTGAAACCGCGGGGCGCAGCTAGTTTATTATAAATGTTTATTAATTCACTAACATTTTATATGAAGTACTCATTTTTGATTTTTTGGATGTTTGTACATAATAAATGGAGAAAAAGGTGTGTAAGGATAAGGTTAATTGGTGATCTATTCTCTCTGCTATTTAATAGATAACTTTTGTTTAACAAGGCAAAATACTTTATTATTATGGTGAAACACTTTTCTCATTTACTGTACTAAGTGGAAAAGCACAAAAAAATAAAGATATTAAATTAATCGAATCGGGGGCGTCGGCCACAGATGCCTCGACCACTGGGGGCCTAAGCCACGGACCCGTGTGAACTGACCCTAATTGCGTAACACATTATCAATCACAATCTGAATAATTTTGAAGGATATTGCTAATCCATTGCTTCATATGTTCGAAAAATGTTCGCTTGGAATAAACGTAAATAACGCAATGAATGTTGTTAAATTGTCAAGATGAGCTGTTTGTTTTCTATTAATAAAATTAAGTTTTATTCGAGAACATCTATCGGTTTCTTACTAAACTTCAACTATATCCGACGATCCTGCATACTTATTTATTTTGTTGATTGAAGGTACCTATGTATGTAAAGTCTATTCAAACTTACGTTTCAAATTGATGTTATTTCAAGTTAAACAAATATCAACTTTATTTTAATGGTCATAGAGTTGATTTCGGAGCGACTAGCACTATTGAAAAAGTTATAAAAATGTTTGAAGTTGTAACGTAAACTAAACTTTATTGTGCAGGAATTAACATTAATTTTTCCATAAACTCATATGAGGAGTGTCTGTTCAAAATGTCCTATTCCCTGTCCAATGAAATAAATTTTTATTTTTTCCCCGAAACTGTTTCTTAAATCCCATCCATATTTGATAAAATTCTGATCAAAAAGCCAGTATATCCAATTTAAAAAATCTTAATATTTGACGTTCCGACCAAAAGGTCTTATTTCTCATACAAACTATGTTTTATTAAACAATTTTTTTAAAAAAGGTAATTACATCTTGCCATGCATTATTGCCTGCCGAAACTCGACTTTGTTCAATTCATAAGTGACCAATCAAAAGGTCTTATTTCTAGAATATTCTGATCAAAAAGACTTATTTATGGTAATTCCGATCATAAAGTCCTATTTCCAAATATATATATATTTTTTTAAAGAAATACAGTAGAAAACTAAAAATAAAATGTACATGTATATCAATTAGCCTAATCTGCGTTAAATACAATAATAAAGATTATTATTATATTCCATTAAACAATGTAAATAGTTTTTTATTGTTTCCTGTAAAAATTGCTTATCATGGAAATAGGACCTTTTGAAGAAACACCCCTCATATTTGTTTATATTTTTTGCAAATACCTAAATCGCGAATGCAAATTATGTATAAATAGGAAAATGACACCTGGATATTTACCTTTCAATAGTAATGACGTACGTTTTATAAAAATACCTTGCCAGATATTTTAGAATAATTCCAGGACAGTTCAGTTACTTTAGAAATTTCTCACTTATTGATAGCACACGCACTAGATTCCTACTATTATTTATTTTGTAATATAAATGTTTTAAAATAATAATTTACTTAGGTAATACACATTCAATAGGAAAAAAAATCAAACAATGAACAGGAAATTTACATTTTACAAATTAAAAACAAAATAATAAAACGTTTTCTGTGCAACACATAGAAAAAAAACAGTCCTTATATTATACCTATGGTGTAACGTAACTAATACGAAAAAACAAACTCATTAAAATTTATTAATTATTACAATTTTAATTACGAAACGAACGATTAGATTCACATTCGTTCAGAATGTGTTAAAATGATTTCAATTGGTCAACACGTTCTTATTATAATAATAATTCGAAGTTTAATAAATGTCACACAGAGACGTGCTCCTGCGCACATTGATAAAAGGCAGTCGGTAACAACATTCATTAACATTTAACACAATTCAAACATTCTCAAATATTTACGACTTTTTGTATAAATGGAGAAGGTTCAGAATATGAAACTGTTATTTTAATCATTTTATAGAGGTGTGTCACAAGGAAGTCCTACGACGAACCGAAAATGCCTGAAAGAGCTACTGGTCTATGAAAGAGTTTATGAAACGAAATCTGCCTTTGACCCTAAAGAGAAAAATTATAGACATGTCCATCCTTCCTATTCTGACCTATGGATCCCAGACTTGTTGTTGACAAACATTCAAAAGTCCAAAGTCAAGGTTTGCTAACGTGCAAATGCAAAGGAGCGCTGTATTCTAGGCGTCAAATTGACAGACCATATTAGATAGATAGATAAACCATTTATTTGGCGCACACAAAAGACAGCACAACACACAAAAGTACAACATTAGATGATAACCAATTACCCACATGAACATAATACAAAAACAAGGTGCCGATACAAAAACAAAAAAAAAAGGAAAAACATACATATCTAAATAAAAGTGACACTATGAGTCTATGACGAATACTTAAAATAAAATTAACAACGAAACATACACAGTGCGGTGTGCGTCTCAAGGTTGCACCAAGTGGGAGTCCAGCTCAGCATGTGTCAGGCAAATGTACCTGACGCTGATATTCTGCTGGATCCCTGCAGTGACATACGAACGCTATTCGCAACACCACACTGCGCTCCAAAACACAGATTACTGACGTTGCTCAAAAAGCCGCCAAGCTGAAGTGGGACTGGGCTGGCCACGTCAGCCGTATGCCCAATGAGCTGTGGGCCAAAATAACAATCACGTGAAGCCCTGACACAGCTAGAAGGCGTCGCGGCAGGCCTCGTAGAACATAGCGGGATGAGCTGGACAAAACAAACGACCGGTGGTCCACTGTAGCCCTGGATCGAAAAAGCTGGAAGTCATGGGGAGAGCCCTTTGCCCAACAGTGGGATGATGTACGCTAACAGTAACCAGTATAATATAGGTTATCATGAGGAACAGGGTGTAGAGTTGCTCAGTCAAGAATAATTATTATGATCAATTGTCGAGGTAATACATAGATTAGACAATATAGTAACATGATGAATTATTGGAGTTAAGGGTGAAAACTGCTGGTGCTGCTCCTGTTGATAACTTACATGTTTTTTTAAACCTTGGCGAAAAATCTTTAAGGATTGATTCTACTTTCCCTTCGTTTTCGTCTCTTCTAACGACGGTAAGCTAACCACACGACCGCTTCATCAAACTCCATGTTTTCTACAGTTTACATTATATTATGTCGCATCCAGTCATTCGTTTGACTATTCGAAACGCAAGCGCTATCTGGTGGCACTGACAGAAACTAGCTTGAGTTCGTCAACGACAGCGCGACAGAACGATGTGGTGTGGAGCTCTCTTGGACATTGGACATCGTACGGACAACATGTGCTCAGAAATTGTCCGCGTTCCGTATCTGGTTGTGTCGTGTACCTACAGTGTGTGATTCGCTGGTGTGATTAATTTGTTCGTGAAATTATAATCTGATTTGAACTGCAAACGGTTTTTCTATTGCGCAATAACCAACACTACCCATAGTACGCCCACAGTAATTAAAATATGGCTGATGATAACGAAACACACATTCCTTCTCCGTCATATAGTATTTTCTACCGGCTAAATTCATCCCCAAAACCTTCCACGTTGGTACACTTCTTTTGGACGCAACGCACGTATGATACAGTACGTGCGAGAGTCATGGCAAATTCGCCCTTTCTGGACAAGGTCTTAGGTGTAAAAGTAGATATCTACGTAATAAAGAGTATTCTATTCTCTATTGTTTTCCCATTCAATGTTTCACAATTATGAATCAAGCCTTACCGTAACCACACACATCTACCTAGGCTTTTCCCAACGATGTCGGCTTCCAGTCCAACCGCATGCAGCTGAATACCACTATTTTACATGGAGCGACTGCCTATCTGACCTCCACAACCCAGTTACTGGGTAATACGATATCCCTTGGTAAGACTAGTTGTCAGACTTTCGGTCTTTCTGACGACCGAGTTCCGTCCGAGTCTTATCGTAAACCATATCATTCTTTCACCGTTTTATTACATCCTTTATTTCTTTCACAAATGTAAAAATCTCATAAAACCATACTTATTACAATTAATCATTTTCAATCAACTATGTAAAACTACCGTATTTACCTGTCATTAATAATTATCATAACATCACGCTTACATTCCCCCAAGGGTTAGGCAGACAGGGCAGACGCCAGCACATCAAGCTGTCAACTTTTCCCAACCAAGCTTGAACCTAATACTTTAGCGATAAAGCTAAAAATCTATTAAAGAAATTTGACAGATTGTTGTAACTTGATGTGTTGGCGACATTTCACCAGCATAGTTATTTACAACCATCCGACAGGCTATCGTATCGAAAATGACGCATTTTGATAACCTGATTTGCCTTTCCCCCGACAACAAACAGCTGTCTTAAGAATAGTGGTCGTCTATTTGATTTAAACTGACAGCATTTTCGGGTGTTGGACTTGTGAACATCGTTTAGGAGGACTCCAGCTATGATAAGATTAATTGGTTTTCGATACGGTAAAGAAGCGTATCGAGTGTTTGTGAACAGGTTTGCAGTTATGTTTAAGCCCCACGTAACGGGTGGCGAGTCTATTGCCATCAACCGGGAGTCCGTCCAACCACCTTCTTTAGGTCGTCCGTCCATCTAGCTGGGGGCCGTCCCACACCACGCTTGCCCATACGCGGTCTCCACTCCAAGACTCGTCTGCTCCACCGGCCATCGGGCCTTTGGCAAAGATGACCAGCCCACTGCCACTACAGTTTGCTTACTCTGCGTGCTATGTCGTTAACTCCGGTTCTTTTCGGGATAATTTAATTCCTGATTTTATCCTTCAAAGAGACTCCGAGCATAGCTTGCTCCATAGTGTGCTGAGTGACTTTGAATTTGTGGACTATCCCCACCGTCAGTGTCCACGTTTCGGCACCATTTATCATGACGGGCAGAACGCACTGGTTGAAGATCTTAGTTTTCAAACACTGCGGAATAGGCGACGAGAAGACTTGACGGAGTTTTCCAAATGCTGCCCAACCCAACTGGATCCTTCTCGATCTCGATCTTCTGGATCCTCTCCTTTCTGTCGGCTTCTTTCTCAAAGTTGTGTCTACCGAGCTGGATCACTTGCCCTAGGTAGATTATTCGAAAGCGACTCTTCGATGTGAATTGGACTCAGCAGGACGTGCGAATTGTACATGACTTTCGTCTTGTCCAAATTCATGTCGAGGCCAACCCGCCGAGAGGCTCCATTTAGGCTGTGCAGCATTTGGTCTGGCTGTTCCAGCGTCTCTGCTATTATGACAAAGTCATCGGCAAATCGAAGATGTGAAATGTAGGTACTCGCTGTTCACGTTGATACCCTGTCCAGCCCAGTCCAGCGTCTTGAAGACGTCCTCCAACGCATTTGTAAACAATTTAGGGGATATTAAATCCCCTGTCTCACCCCCCTGAGCAGTTAGATGGGGCTGGTTTTCTGATCCTGGATCTGGCCAGTCATCGTGGCAGCATCATACAAACATTTCAACACTTCAATGTAGCGCCAGTCAATTCGACATCGTTGCAGAGAGGCCAGAACTGCCCATATTTCGATGGAGTCGATGGCTTTCTCGTTGTCCACAAATACCATACACAGCGGCTGATTGTACTCCTTGGTCTTCTGTAAAATTTGCGGAACAGTGTAGACGTGACATTCCTAACATTAAATATTATGGTACCTAGGTCATGCATTCCTGATAGCTTACATAATATTGTTTCACAAAGCATTACCTCCTCACTTTGCCATTTTTTGTAAACATAGCATTCTTTTTACCTACAATAATAAAATATAAAAAATGCCAATGTAGGTAATGAGTCAGTATTTACATAATTACCTTCTCTTTATGCCCAGGTTTGCACAGGCACACAGGATTTTCAATTCTCTCCTTAGGGCCGAAAGTTGATAATCCAACAGGTTTTTTGATGCGCTGGCATGCGCTCTGTTGGTTTCTCAATGCTTGACACAACATCATCATCTGCCCAGCCTTTTCCCAACTATGTTGGGGTCAGCTTCCAGTCTTCCAGTCTAGTCAGTCGGATGCAGCTGAATACCAGTATTTTACATGGAGCGACTGCCTATCTGACCTTCACAACCCAGTTACTGGGTAATACGATACCCCTTGGTAAGACTGGTTGTCAGACTTTCGGGCTTCTGACGACCCGCAACGACTGTCAAAGATCCACGAATGACAGCTGGTACCAACGGCTTAACGCGCTTTCCGAGGCACGGAGAGGTCTTGGTATGTAAAGATGGTCACCCATTCATGGACCAACCGCAGCAAGCGTGGCTTAACCTGATCGATCGACCCGTGTGGCTGTAATTACTCTCCCCCCCTCTCAATGCTCAACATCGGGAGTTGAAAATCTAGTGTGCGATAAAATCGACATCAAGAGACGATATCGCACACGAGCGATTAACTCAAAAAAACACTTTTCCAGAAAAGTTGAAAAACTGGTTACCATCTCCCTGTGCACTACAGGAGTTTGCTGTATTGTTCATTACTTTTTAAATGCAGATAGAACAATGATGTTATAAGTTTTTGCATTTGTTTTGTTGGTCGCTAGGTAGTGAGTTAAGGAATTCGATGGTATGCATACCTCAAATATTTAGATTTTAGAGTTAGCTCTCTTTAGATCTAGGTGTGCGTATTTTTTTACTGGACTGCGGCGAAATCCAATAAAGCGCGGCGCCCACTATCGGTGGGCATCGGTGCGGCTCGGTACAGCTCGGGCGCCTTACGGCGGCTTCGAGCGGCTTAGAGCGCCTGAGAGCTGCTTCGGGCTGCCTCGGCAGTCGTAAGCATACCTAAGGACGCCCGACGTCTTCGGGTGAGGAAACTAGTTTAAAAAACGTGCCAAGTACACTACCTCACGGGTGGCGCGGAAACGTGCATAATAAGAAGAACACAACTTTTTTTACTTTTTGCATCGCTATATCTCCGAAACGTTGATTCTTAGGAAAAAAGTGTAAAAACAATTTTTGTACATAATTGCATGATAAACAATTTTGTCTCACCTATTTTTATGATAAAAACTAGCTGCGCCCCGCGGTTTCACCCGGATAAGTCCCGATCCTTTTTTTTTTTTTATTGCTGAATGGGCCCGCTCTTGACCTCGATCACGCCTGATGGAAAGCGTTGGATGAGGTCTATGATCGAACGAGCGTGCCCAGAAGATGCCTAAGGCACTGGAACTCCCACGCATCGACGAAACACAGCAGGCTGCTTGACGCCGAACTCCGGTGGGAGGGTGGTCGCAAACCAGGCGGGCGTTAGCCCTACCACCGCAAGGGAAGAATTGGCCAGTCAAATAAGATGTTGGGTGTGACTGCCCAGGATGCGCCGAGCGCTCGGTTCAGTTGAGTAACTGGTGGAACAAACTGCGCTACACGGGGAGGCTTCTTCATGCATCCCGTGGGAATATCGGGATAAAAAGTATCCTATGTCCTTTTCCGGGATTCAAACTATCTCTATACCAAATTTCATCTAAATCGGTTCAGTGGTTTAGGCGTGAAGAGGTAACAAACATATAAACACACACACACACACACACACACACACACACACACTCACAAACTTTCGCCTTTATAATATTAGTGTGAAGTGTGATTAGTGTGATGTGATAACCGTTTGGCTGAAAAATGCGAAAAACTCATTTTTGCAACATTTGACCTTGAATTTTTTTTGCACACGTCGGTTCGATGGGGACTTTTGACAATTTATTTATAATGGTGTTCCTAACATTTATATACTAATTTTCAGCTTTATGCGAATTAATGTAAGCTTACCCCTATTTTTGAAGCTAACTTGACCGGACTATTATAAATGCGAAAGTGTGTCTGTCTGTCTGCCTGTTACCCCTTCACGCTTCAACCGCTGAACCGATATAGATGAAATTTGGCATAGAGATAGTTTGAGTCCCAGGAAAGGACATAGGATAGTTTTTATCATGATATTCCCACGGGAAACTTATGCGGGTGAAACCGCGGAGCGCTGCTAGTACTGAATATTTCGTTTTAGGTGCAACAAACATTTTGAAAGTTTCCGAATGGTTTTTGTTCTGTTCATGGTGGAACTGTCAGTAGTGTCAATGTGCGACAGTCAGAACTGTTTTACTTCGAACACAGCACCATAGTCCATAAGGCTGGCTTCACAGCTATCTGGGAGACCCGTACGGGCTGTCAGTACGGGCGCCCGGAGCGGGAGCACATGTTAGGCGCTAGAACATCGTTTCACAGCGACGCGGCTTGATCCGTACACGACCCGCTCCGGGTTGAGCCCGTACAGCGCATCTGTCTCCTGCTAGCAACCGTATCGTAGTGAATCATCGTTTCAGAGCATTGCGGGTACTACCCGTACGGGTCTCCCGTGTACGGTCGGCCCGTACGGGTCTCCCGGACAGATGTGAAACCAGCCTAAGCAAATTATTGGGCATTGCATGGGCGCTGTTGCTATATTTATTTTTGTAGTTTTTACGGAATAGCACTGCAGATATTAATACAAAACGACGCTGTCTATGATTGTACAATCGGTTATACCAATTAGCTGACCCCCCTAAAAATTAAACGAATTTGAACCTTCTGCTTGTTAGCAGTAAGCTTATCGAACTAGAACAACTGGTTCAACGTCTACGATTAATAAAACAGTTATTCGAATTTGATATTTAACACGCAGTGTTAAGGTAGGTATGATCTTGAATATTGTTCTAACTTGTAATGTATTATTGCTAATTTCAACGACATTCACCATGTTCGTGTGGTCTAGTGGTAGCTGCAGTGAGCTGACAAAAGCGTGGTTGTGAGTTCGAAACCAATATATTTTCTGCTACGCGTTTTGTTTTATATATTTTTTTAAGTTATAAATAGTAAATTATAACTTTAGCAACAAAAAAAGCTGAACAGAAATAAAAAACGATAGTGATGGTAAAAACAATTTTATTTTATAAATAAAATTATTATAAGAATAAAGTAAATATAACATTTACCTGCTTACAAATAACGTTGTTAACTTCACAGAGTTTAATGTAGTGAATCAACATGTTATAATATTTAGAAATATATAGGTATATATTTCTATTTCATAACAATAACATCACCACATTAAATATCATTGAACTAAATAAAATTACATATATCAATTTGTTTTGTAAGTAGTTATGTTTAGTTATAAATAAGGTTTTGATAAAAACTAGGTATGCGAAATACTTCGTTAGAAATTATAACAATAGTTAATTTAACACACACACTAACACGTTAGTATTGTTTGTGGCCAACACTGGTCACTGAAGTCATTCAGTGGTGCTTTTCAATAGCGAAGTGGAGCACCATTTTTTTCTATTACTTGTTGCAAGCGGTTTCGCATACCGCGCACCATATTTCAACAACAATCACTTCCTCTCATGAATTCCCACATTGATTGAGTAGGCAGAAATGGGTGTTCAGTATGCCTTCTAACAATTGCTTGGTGACGTTCTCACACAGGAGTATACACTACAGGTTTTGGTCCAGGACGATCCTTTTGAATATTCCCTGTCTCTTCAAAACGTCTTAGCCACAATCTGACTGTATTTCTCTGAAACAACACAATAAGCATAATTTTAGTAACGAAGTAAGCATAATTTTTCGAATAAGTTTGCAAAAATACCTTTAGATAAACCACATTAGACCTATAAATGATCTCATAATGAAACAGTTAATTTTCTATTATTCTACATTCACCGGCGTTTTTAAGCCAACAACGAATTAAGGAAGCATAAAAAATAATACACTTACCGCTATATTAAGTTTCCTAGCAATCGCTTTAATACCAACATTCTCCTCATGCAAATATATTATTTTGTATTTCAAATAATCACTCAACTGAGACATGACGATTAAACTATCAAAACCGATAATAATATTTAATAAAAAGGAAAAAGGCGTGGATTTTCGCAACTTAGTAAAGCAATATAAAAATGTTCGCGCGTATTCACTGCTATTTGTGCATAGAATGTCTTGTTCAATTTATTCTTCTACCCCATATTCCTAATATCATTTCAATAGCAGTTTTTGTTGAATACGCATATTGACGTCGAACTACCCACTTATAGAAAAAGGTGAAACGTTTATCGTTTATCAACTTAATTGATATGCTTGTTCTTTACAATAATGCAAGAAATACTTAAAGAACAATTTATATATTGAAAACAAAATTAAACATTGAGACTGGATTTGAACTCGCATCTTGCACATCTCAGCCTTACGCATGAACCACGACACCAGGTTAACTTGGGTAAGACAGATGAAATAAGGTATTAGTTGCAATGACACAAATTATCACAACACTAACCTAACCTTTAAGTCTTGCTGCATAAAAATGAAAATTGCGTAACAAATACCCATAATAGTAAATGACCTAACACCAACATCTTAAAGCTCAAGTTTGCGTATCAAAATTATTTATTGTTTCTGTTCATCGAGTAGTGTTAGTCCGATAAACTCATACATATTGAATAACCTTTAATGTTATGAGCAGAGGGTGCAAAATCGAGTAATTTTTAGGGGGGTCAGTCAATTGGTATAACCGATTGTACCTACAATGATTTATTGATCTATTGGTTTTAAATTATTGCCATGTTTTAACCACGGAGTATTTACTTCGTGGTTTTAACAATCTATAACACTTTGTTTACATGCAAATCATACATGAAAAAGATGACAGAAGTAAAACCTCTAACCAATCTATCAAAAAGTACTCTGTGCTTCAAATACCATTGTTTTATAACAGAAGGCCAATTCCCGTATTTCATAATTTATTTATTTTCCCGATCATGAAATCCAATTTGTTAGTAATACACAAGTTAAACGGTTCCATATCCATTTGCATAAAAATTTTAAGACCTAATATAACTTCGCATACTTTTGTTTCTCGTAATCATAGAACTATTATTACTCTACGTAGTACTTTATCTCAGTGCTCGTAATTATATTTTCGCATAACATTATTTACGCATAACAGTTTACGCATAACAGTTTACGCATAACAGTTTACGCATAATTTTTTTTTAGCATAATTTCTCTAATCATAATAATGATTAAGCATAACATTCGAAAGCATAAATTTAGCATGCTCGTTTTGTTGTTTGTTTTTGTTTGTTGCATATTTGGGGCACTGGGTCACCGATGACTTAAGTGATAATGCTGACATAGAAAGGGAACGCAGGTCGCTGGTTGTCCGTTATAACATGCTGGCCCGCAGGTTTGCACGGCGTACGAATTCGGTTAAAATCACGCTTTTTAAAGCATATTGCCAATCTTTTTACACCTGCAGCCTGTGGGTCAGTTATTAGCAGCGGGCATACAGCGACCTGCGTGTCCAATATAATAATGCACTCAGGGTACTGTTGGGGTTGCTTTCCTTGGCATTGCAGTGGGTCAGGGATGTTTGCTGAGGTGCGGGTGGATGGTTTTGCTGCTATCGATAGGAAAAGATGCGCCTCCCTACTTGCTCGCTTTCGAGGCAGTACCAACACTATACTGGGTGTTTTTACTGATCGGTGGGAGTCCCCCATGCTGCAAAGGTGGGTGCGACTTCATGTCGTTATTTAATTTTGTTGTCAATACTAACATTAGTTTTAAGTACCTACTTACATTGTTACTAACAAAATATGGACCTGGTCTGAATTAAATGTTTATTATTACTTATTATTTCCAACAACGTTAGGTCAACGGAACCCCGCTATGCGGGCAGTGGCGTGCATTGGTTTTCAGAATAGGTAGGCACTAAGCCGGGTCTAGTATAGGCAGACGCGGTCACTAACCAGAAAAAAAAAACGTGCGGTCGGGGGACCCCCGGCAGGAACTAAGTTCAAAATGAAAATAATTTAGTGAGTTTCTTGTGGGGCACACACACTAAAATGTAATATATCGAGGTAGGCACTGCTTATATGCCTATATGCAATGCACGCCACTGTATGCGGGGCTCCTATATCTGTCTGCAGGGCTTAAAAGAACCCAACCAAACCGAACCTCGGGGTACCCCTACCCCGGAACATAAAGGGCTAAGGAAGGAACACGGATGGGGTACCCCTGACGTCGTTTAGTATTATGCGAATTCAATTTATGTCAAAAAAAATTAGCCATCAAGATAGTTATGCCAACATAAACTGTATGTCAAAAAAAATATGGCAATGTATTATTATGGCAAAACAAATTATACCGAAATAGTTATGCCAAAGTGTATTAGGAAAAAGAACATTGTGCGACAAGAAGGGATTCCATGTTAAACACTAGTGTTAGTACATTCATAATAATTGTTAGTTACAAAAGAAAAACGTTCAAAATCTAGTCGCAATCTTATCTCAGCGACAGTCAAAAGCCTGAAACTGAGATTAAAATGCTACCATTCCTAAAAACATGTGAAATGCCCCTCTCATCACACAGGCGTTCTATTTGAAAAAAGTAGTATAAAAAAACACATTTAAAATACTTACTGAAAACTTTAAATTCTTCACAAATAAAGTCAACTATAACCTCACGAAACCACACAAAAAAAAGTTGCATAAAGTCAAAAACTCACGGAACACTGATTTAAAAAAAAAACCGTTACTTTCAAATCACCCAATAACTTTTATTAGGGCGAAACGCTCGCTTCCGCGTTGGTTTTCAAACTAAACTCATTTTAAATACATAACTCTAACATACAGTTGAATGCTAAGACACTGGTTTCAATTGTTATGCGACAATTGATTATGAAGAATATTGTTTTCATATGAATTATCAACACAATCGGGTGTGCTTAATATTCTACCTAAACAATTTACTTGGGTACAGGTGAGCATAGTTGTAATAAGTGTGCTTCAAAGATTTTTAGGTGCTTGAATGTAATGACAGGGGGGCGCTGTTTATAATCATCATAGTTAGGTCGAGGGGTAAAATGGCTCGTTTATGCCCGAGTTATACAACGTGTAACGTTAAATGCGCAAAACCTGAAAATAGTTTGATCAGAATAACGAGCAGAATCAATTGAACCACTTTTTAATATAGGTCACATTTTTCAAAAAATCTTCATTAAAAACGTTGCCGTGTCTATTTAAGCCATCACATGCGCAAACCCGCCAAAATAGGTAAATAAACACAAGTTGTTGTCGACCAATTTAAATTTTCCCATACGCGGGATAATAGTAGCTCTTATTTCAATGCAAATACGAATCTTCCGTACAATAAGACAATTTGAAATAAACAATAATGCTATCTATCTTATTTTAACATAAACTTAACCTAAGGGTTAGAAAGAGAAATGACGATCTGCACGGGGGCGGGGCGTGCGAAATACGTGACAGCGGCCGTGTTTACTTCAGTCTGAGCGGCGCCGGCACATGCGTCACAGGTGTAATTGTTCTATCCCGTTACCCCGGTGAGGCGGCGCGTGCGCGTGAATTTCGCAACGTTTTTGTACACAAACATTAAATATTGTGAAATGGTGAGAATGTTGGCGCATTGTAATGACAACGTTAATTTGACCAAAGCCTGGAAAAGTGTGATGGAAACATTTAAATCACTGTTCAAAGATAACCTAAGTTTTTTAGAAGCGTAGATGGTAAATAATGCGCGGCGCGGCGGCGCAGCGGCCCGGTGACGACTCCTCCCTCAATAGAGCGTCGTCGCAGACGCAATAAACGATTAGAATTGCCAGTAAAACTAAAACAGCACATAAAACCTTTACAATTTTTTTAATGATTGTTTTTCTTTCTGAAATAGGTCAATTGAATTAAAAATCAGTTGGGGTGTCTGAGGTTTTGCGCATTTAACGTTACACGTTGTATACGCTCTGCTTTTCACTTCGATTGCGAGAAAATGAAACAGGCATAAAATTCAATATTTTCACTGTTCAAAAATGTTGCAAAATTGAAAAGAGAATAAAGACTTTTTCGTTTTTGTAGGCTCGTTGGTAACAGACAAAAATTAAAAAAAAAAACTTTTCTCCTAGAGGAAGAAATGCTATCTTTTCTTCGCTCTTAATATTCCCTCTTTATTTTCCACAAAACACTTTTCCCTGCGACTGTCGGTAGGTACTCGATACTTGAACACTTGCGTGCCGCAAAAACTACTCACTCGTGCGAATTTAAACGCATATGAATGTGTATTGTGTTTCGTCCAGAAACATCTTGAATTGTTTCAGTAAAAAAATAATGAACATAAAGAAAAACATCACACCTTTATTCCCCGAAGGGTTGAGTAGAGGTGACGGTCACCAAAGAAAGAAAGAAAGAAAGAAAATATATTTATTTAGCACAGACGAGGGTTTGATTTTTCCAACGCCAGACAACTTAATCGGAGGAATAATTTTGAATTTTTGACAGTTCTTCCATACAAAAACTCAATCAACTCAGCCTATCGCAGTCCACTGCCGGACATAGGCCTCTCCCAGACTGCGCCACAGCACTCTGTCCTCCGCCTTCCGCATCCAGTCTACCCCAACCACCTTCTTTAGGTCGTCCGTCCATCTAGCTGGGGGCGTCCTACACTACGCCCGTCCCATGCAAAAACTGTCAGATGTTAATTTTATTCCACGAATAAGAGATATCTATCGATTGAAAAATCAGCCCATATAGATACACACACGAAAATGCGTGGAGGAGCTACTGGTCCATGAAGGCGCTAATGAAGGGCGACCTTCCTATTTCACTAAAGCGTAAGCTCGTCGACATGTGTATCCTGCCTATCCTAACCTATGGCGCTCAGACTTGGTCTTTGACAGAGGCTCAGAAGTCCAAACTCAAGGTTTGCCAAAGAGCGATGGAGCGTAGTATCTTAAAGATTAAACTCACCGACCAAATTCGCAACACCACAATACGCTCCAAGACAGGTATCGCTGATGTTGGTCGCAACTTCGCAAGTCTGCGAGGCTGAAGTGGGACTGGGCGGGTCACACTTATAGGATGCATCCAGACAGATGGGCCAAAGTCGTCACACAGTGGGTGCCTGAAGACGGGCGTCGTCACCGATGCAGGCCTAAGAAACGCTGGCGTGACGACTTAGACTCATTCCTAACCGACTGGACGGAGAAAGCACAGCACAAGGAGAAGTGGAAGAAAATGGGGGAGGCCTTTGCTCAGCAGTGGGACAGTACAGGCTAACGGAAAAAAAAAATAGATACACAATACATCAAAGGAGATAAGTAACCAGAGTCGTCGGATATAGTTGAAGTTTAGTAAGAAACCAATGGATGTTTTCGAATAAAATTTAATTAATGTATTTACTAGAAAACAAACAGTTCATTTATCTTTTTTTTTATTTGTAGGTACAGACGCCAGCACACCAAGCTACCCGAAACTGTCAAATATTCCCAATCAACTTTGAACCTTAAGCTTTAGCGATAAAGTTGAAAATCTATTAAAGAAATTTGACAGATTGTAGTAGTTTGATGTGCTGGCGTCTGTGCCTACTGCCTACAGTACACCCACTTTTCGCCAGTTATATGTTTACGGGGGATGCGTTAGGGTGTGTCCAGATATGTTCTTTTGTCCGTACCGTACCTCCATTTCGTATCAGCATCGCGATCCAAGAACGTTAGGGGCTGTCTCCACGAGCGAGAGAATCGCGGCGATAGTCTCGCCGTGCCATCAAATTTTTGCCGCGATGATATCGCCGTGTGGAGACACGTTCTAATAGAGTGTAAAGAAATACGTGGCACGGCGATAATATCGCTGCGATTCTCTCGCTCGTGGAGACGGCCCCTTAGTGTGGACGCCCGTTCGGTACGGTACGGTGGTGCGGCGTAACACCGTACCGTACCGAACGGGCGTCCTCATCGGCGGGCGCATATCTAGACACATCCTTAAGTTAGCAAAATTCTTTAATTAGATACGTTTATGTGCGAATTATAATGCAAAGCATTAGAGAGTGTCTTACGATCGATTTTTGAAGTGAAACTTCTTTAGTAAGCTGGCGAACGCGTGACGTAAGCGTTACGAAAAGTGTGATCGGGCGAGGCGAACGGGAGTTGAGTGGGGGATATAAGCAAGAGAAAGCAGTGCGCGCGCACATTTTCTTTCTCTCTTCCTCTCATAGCGAAGTTTCACTTCAGTCGTGTGGTCATAAGCACACTCGGTTTTTTTTTTTGTCTCCTTTCTGCAACTGTTTTTATTGTAATACTCCTGCTAGTACCTACACAGAACCTACTTAATTTATATAAGTACCATTGTATAATAACATGCAACATAATTAACGCACATCCTGAAAGTAGATTGCTCAGAATGAATCGATTTTGTAATCGAATAGGTAATTTTTATAACAAAAATAAAAAAGTCTTAATTTCTGTCTATGACTGTAATTTACGTAATTACAGTCATAGACAGAAATTAAGACTTTTAGAAAGTGCAGTTTTATTTGTATTAATACAAATTCCGTCATTCAATACAAAATAAAGAAAAAAAACCGGCCAAGTGCGAGTCGGACTCGCGCACCGTGGGTTCCGTATAAAAATTTAAGGTTTTCGGAATTTTTCCTTTATTTGTGCTATAAAACATTGTTTCATGCCAAACTTCAAGATTCTAGGTCGACTGGAAGTACCCTTTAGGTTTTGATTCCCTTGCGAGTAGTTGCGAGTTTGAAAATATGCGGCTTAAATTACCGTTTCTTTTGATTGCGTTGACATAGAAGTTTGATTTTGTTACAGCTTAAAGGTATTATAGACCTGAGTATTTGATAATAATTTCAATTTAATACCTCTACGCGTTCATGAGAAAAGAAGTAGTAACTTTAAAATTTTCAAATTAAATTTCGAAAACAAAATTTTATTATATGATGTAACTAAAAATTTACGGTTTTCGCAATTTTTCCTTTATCTGTACTATAAGATGTAGCTTCGTACCAAATTTCAAGATTCTAAGTTCACGGGAAGTACCCTGTATCTTTTGATTGCTTTGGCTTAGAAGTTTGATTTTTTCACAGCTCCAAGGGACAGTAGACCTGAGTATTACATATAAATTTTAGTTTGATACCTCTACGCGTTCCTGAGAAAAACGGTCTTGACAGACGGACGGACGGACAACAAAGTAATCCTATAAGGGTTCCGTTTTTTCCTTTTGAGGTACGGAACCCTAATGATTCAAGCAAGTTAAAGTCTTTCTTTAGCGATTTAACCGCACGCACACACACACAAACGCGGTTTAACACTACATCCGATTCGAATCTGAATTAAAGATCCGACTTCAATCCGAATTGGGAATATTCTAAATTCGGACGGATAGAGTTCGGATGTAGTGCGCAACCCCTCATACATACAAATAGGACTATGGTCACTTCGAACCGGCATTTCTCAGATTTGGATCGGATGTAGTGCGAAACCGCTCGAACAGGCACTGGACAAAGGACACATAAACCAACAAAATACGAAATATGTCATGCTTCTTTTTGTTCCCTTTCTGCTGCAAATTAAAAGCCTGGGGTAGAGAGAGATAGTCATTATAATACCGGCGCAGGCGCTAGCGCGGCTACGATGAAAGCTAACTTAAGGGGCTTACAGGACCTAAACGCAAAAACGCAAATTTTAGAAACAATAAAAGTATATGATCGACTACAGTAAACAAAATCAGAAAAATATATTCTTCAAGATATATTAATTGATAGGTAGTAAAAAAGTCATGAAGATACCTCTAAAAACTTTCTTTTTACAATAAAAACCATACTAATATACACGGTGAAATTGAATTCATGGGCATCCTTTTAAGGGATCATTATAATCATCATTATGAACCACTTTTACTATGGGACGAAACCTGAAATCGCGAAAAATAATCAGCTGTTCCCTACATCTATGTTCACATAACTCGTCAAAATGTAGGGAAGAGCTGTTTCTTTTTCGCTCTGCATAGGTTAACTGAAAATTCATTAGGGCGCGGTCAGATCGCAAGCTATTAACTAGTGGATAGTGTCCTAGTAAAGTAACAGCGCATGACGGTCAGATCAGTGAGCTTTAAATATGAGGATAGGCTTAAAACTTAGCCTAAAAACTACTACGGTTGAGCTAATATCCCGTGGCTCAACTACACTAGTTTTACAAGCTGAGCTGCATAGCTAATTACAAACACTCGATAAGCTTCCGTATCGTATCGAACATTAATACCTAATTGTTATCGTAGGAGTCTTCTAAACGCTGTTCACAAGTTCAAAACCCGAAAATTTTGTCAGTTTAAATCAAATAGACGCCCGCTATTCTTCCAACAGCTATTTGCTGTTGAGGGCAAGTCAAATCAGGTTATCGAAATGTCAGGTTTTCGATACGATAGCCTTGTCGTATGGTTGTGAATCAGGGCTCTGGGGTCACATCAGTTCGCAATGTGAACTAAAAACTATTGAGCTAACCTAGTAAAGTTTGTAATCATTGTAAAGTTTCTATATTTATGTCTGTAATTTATATGGTGTACATAATAAAGAGTATTCTATTCTATTCTAAATCAAATGGCAGTTGTATTCTTCGTGAGCTATATTGCATTAAATTTATGTAATACTTAGTCATTACTTAAATAACAGTCACTTTTCTAGACTTTATTAATAATAATAGTCAATTATTTTTGTTTAAACTTTTTGTAATTTTTTCGCTTCAGCGTTTTTGCTTTTTTTTGGTTTTCTTTTCTTTCTCGTAAACATCTGCTCTCACTAAGTTGATTCTAGCATAATCTTCTCGTTCTTTCTTCAGCGCACTGTTCTCTATGAAAAAGTCTACGTATTTTTGGTAGTCCTGTAAATAATAACGATGTTTTAGGCCATTCACTAGATCCAAATTGCACACGTTCAATCGCAATCCGAAAGATTTTGAAGGAAATTGCTAATCCATTGCTTCATGTCTGAAAATTTCGTCTTCAGTAATTTTATCTCACGAAGCGACACGCGCTATATTTGTGATTACCAAGGTAAGAATTGCCAAACTGAAGTGGCAGTGAGCAGGGCACATTGCTCGCAGAACAGATGGCCGATGGGGCCGAATGGTTCTGGAGTGGCGACCGCGTACCGGAAGACGTAGCGTTGGAAGGCCTCCCACAAGGTGGATCAACGACCTTGTGAAAGCCGCAGGAACTCGTTGGATGAGAGAAGCACAAAAACGGTCGAAGTGGAGGTGCTTGGGGGAGGCCTATTTCCAGCAGTGGACGTCTTTCGGCTGAAATGATGATGATGATGATGACCATAGTACAAACTCTGTGAATGTGTGTAAGCGCAGGTGCTCTCCGTACCATCCGAGACACAGGCGAAGTCGGATGTGTGGGGGTGTGTGCGTGTGTATTATGTGCTGACGTGTGTATTGTGTGCTTGACTTGGTTATTATAAGTAAAGTGCGGGTCGCTTCGTGAGATCAAAATAAGTGCTTGGCTAAATATCAATTGCCGTGCCCCTAGCGCGCGGCTACAAATCGATAAAATCAAGATAAAATAATATCTACAATAAATAAGGAGGAGAAATTGCAGTATCGATAAAAAAATTGTCAAAAAGTTTTTATCTCTATTTAATAATGTTTTTAGTTGTACCACGCAGTTAATAGGACGAAAATAGAACGAAAAAATCATGCTTGTTCTCTGTCGCAGAAATACGACACGAGCGCGGCGGTAGGAGCACGGAAATATGTGTCGCATAAATGCGACACAAGCGGTCAAAAGGTTAAGGGGATTACAGGACCTAAACGCAAAAAATGCAAGTTTTAGAAACAATAAAAGTATATGATCGACTACATTAAACAAAATCAGAAAAATATATGATATTCTTCAGGATATATGCTAGGTAGATAGCGTGTTGAAAACATAATACAAATAATTTAATACGATAGAAAAAAATCATGAAGATACCTCTAAAAACTTTCTTTTTGCAATAAAAAACCCGGTAGGACCGGTGAGCAGTTGCTCAGTAGTATCGGCGCCGACTAACAAGTTGTTGGTCGTGAGTTCGGATCCAGACAGGCACTTTACTTTGTACATTTTTTTCCATCACCACTGCTCTCAAAACGGTGAAGGAAAACATCGTGAGGAAACCGGCATGCCCTATGGTCAAAAATTCGAAGACGTGTGACATCCACCAACCCGCACTGGACCCGCGAGGTAGATTACGGCCCACTCTCTCTCCCAGAGGTGGCCTGTGTCCCAGCAGTGGGAACATTATACGCTGATTATGTTGGAACAGGTGTCTTAAATGAGGATAATAATGCTTACCCCTATAGTGAGTGCTTCTAGGCCTTTTTCTACAAATTTTTGAAGGAACTCTGCGGCCGACAGTTCTTGTACATTTAATCTGAAACAAACAAACACTGCTTCCACGATTCGCACGGATGTAAATATATCGCGGCGGGATTTTATCGCGCACTGGATATTAAACTCTCCGTGTAGAACCGAGCGTTGATAATCCAACAGAACGCATCCCAGCACGTCAAAAATACACACTGTTGGATTTTCACCTCTCGGCGTTGAGCAGTGAGATGAAAATTAAGTGCGCGAAAAAAAGACTAGTTGTCGGACTTTCAGGCTTCTGACTATAAGGCTACGGACACGAAGTCAGCGGACGCGGCGCAGCAGCGGCGGTGCGGGGAGCGGCGCGTTTAAATACATCGATTTATATGGAACAGCGGGGCAATTGCGTAACACATTAATTATCAATCGGAATCGGTTTCATTTTGACAGTTTAACAACATTCATTGCGTTATTTACGTGTTGAGCAGACAAATTTTTCGAACTTATGAAGCAATGGATTAGCAATATCCTTCAAAATGATTCAGATTGTGATTAATAGTGTGTTAAACATTTTGGGTGCTGGTCTTAAACGCAGCGCCGGTTGCGAGTGCTACGCACTAGGGCCATAATTCACTATGACTACCCAATGAATCCATACTTGGAGACCACGTCAATCCTTAGCCACGCCAACTTCGCGATAAAATCGCGGTTTCGTTCTATGTGCCATAGAGAATAAGTTACCTGACCTTTTGAAAAAAAAACGTCACCAATAAGGTCAGTACAAGACAAAAAGAGAAATAAGGAGAAAGAATAAGGCTGAGGCTACATTAGGCCGCGACGCGACCTGCGACACATGGGCGATTAAAACAAATACATGAATGCTCAAGTAAATGGCTACACCGTACATCAAATATTACAAGCGATCTTTGAATTCTTTATGCGATAGGAACAACATTACTGTAATCACGGCATCGACTACATCAACATATCAGCGAAATTGAAGCGAATTTATTAGAAAATTTCTCACTTGCACGACTAGTTCAAATAGTGCTACTAAATATGCGTGTAGCTACATTATGCGTATAGTAAACCGCGATTGATGATTTGATAGCATGTCTACTATAGCCACGTCATCGCCGAATATACGCCGGATTTTCGCTTATAATGTAGCCATACCGTGTTTATTTCGTTTCGCTCTTCCAGTCGCATCGCAAATCGCTGCCTACTGTAGCCTCAGCCTAAGTGCTAGAAATAATTGGAAACTGCAGTAGTAGGTACCTGACGATCCTCTCAGGGGTCATCACCTCATTGTAAACTTCAATGATGGCTGCGAAACCATATCCTTGCGTCACTTGGGCGATTGGCTGGACCGGGTAGTCGCGCGGCATACTTCTTATGCTGCAAAGGATATCCATGAAAGAACCGGTCATCATCGTCATGATCAGTCTGTTATGTTCCTATTGCAGGCCTCTTCTCAGTGAGAGGGAGTGGGCTGTAATGGTAGATTACAGCCCACCAAGGGGTATCGTATTACCCGGTAACTGGGTTGTGGAGATCAGATAGACAGTCGTGCTCAGTTGCATCCGGTTAGACTGGAAGCCGACCCCAACATAGTTGGGAAAAGGCTAGGCAGATGATGATGCTAGGAAACTGGCCAACTCTCTGTGAGAGGGAGTGGGCTGTAATCCACCACGCGGGCCCAGTGCGGGTTGGTAAATGTCACATGTCTTCGAATTTTTGGTTCTAGGACATGCAGGCATCCTCACGATGTTTTCCTTCATCGTTTTGAGAGCAGTAGTGATGAAATAATTTACATAAAGCGCCTGTCTGGGTTCGAACCTACGACCTCCTAAGTCGCGGCCATTACCACTGGGCCACCAACTGCTCCCTCTATCCTATATTAACTACCTACGCCCCGCAGTTTCACCCGCATAAGTGTCGATCCCGTGGGAATATCGGGATAAAACTATCCTAAGTCCTTCGTCGGGTTGCAATCTATCTTTCTGCCAAATTTTATCGAAATCCGTTCAGTGGTTTAGGCGTGAAAAGGTAACATACAGGCAGACAGACAGAGTTACTTTCAAATTTATGGATTAGTATGGATTACCGCTTACATCTGTTTCTACAGGTGGAAACCCAATACAACAATGTAGTCATAATTTCCACACTAAAAGAAATACAATAAAAGTGTATTCCGTTTTATTCCTGAGATAGGCGAGGGTTGTCACTTGCTTGTAAAACGTAACGAACGATGGTCACCCATCTAAGAGCCGACCACAGCAAGCTCATAACCTTGCTACTCACTAGATCGACATCGTTAACAATGTTCTCTTTTTAAGGAAATTTCAGAACGGCTGGTTGGCACTTCCCGTGACCCAAGGGCTGGCTTTTACCTTGGCCAAAGGCTAAGCATTGCCATACAACGTGGTAATGCCGCCAGTCTCTTGGGTACATCACCAGTCGACAGCGATGCGGATGAATTTTTCGACGCTATACCATAAATGTTTTGCTATTTTTGTTAATTATGGATATATTATGTGTATTAGTATTTTTATTCATCTTCTCAATATAATATATTGGTACATACCTTCGAAGTTTTTGATAGAAGAATTGCTGTAGAGTTGCGTAATCAGTTCGTGGGACAAGAAGCACTTCATCAAACATCTTCAACATTGGTTTAACGTTGGCGACCCACGGGTTGCAACATGTTGCTGCAACAAACAAGTGCAACAGGTGCATTACTCAAGTAGTTTAGAAAATCCTATCATAATTAGAGATCGGATATTCGGATGCATATTCACCTAAAGTTGAGATGTTGGCTAATATGGAATGTGCTTTTGTATCAAAAAAATCCCGCGATTCCGGGATCGGCAAAAGGTTTCTGATTATAGAATCGGATTTATAGTTACTTACTTTAAAATGTTGGCTTATATAGAATGCACTTTTGTATCGATCGATATGTCAGATAAAAGCATTAGATTACATATTTCGAATATAAAGCAACATAATATAGCCCCATTATTAAACAAGCAAGACATATACATACTTCGAAACCAATTACACATAATTATAATATTCGGTCATTAAGGAATTCACACACTTACCAATAAAAATAACTTTATCCTCGTTTTTTATCGATTTCACTAATTTCGCTAAAATACCGTTCAGACTGGTCGCTTTAAGATGCTTCTGTTCTGGAGGCACCTTTAGGGAAGATATAACACATTTTGATATAAGCATAAGGACCTGCAATCTATCCTGTTACAATCTAGCCCCCTTACTAATAAACGTTGTATAGCGTCTGTGTACACAACGCTTTGTCTTCTTCTTTCGAAAGTCAAATTACTGACGACTGAAAGAGAGAAATCGGTGTGTAACTATTCATTTGATATAATACGTTTATTAGTATTATTATTTATTTATTTATCACGAACAATAATTTATATTGTGTTTGATACATTATTTTACATTACATACATCATAATTAATAAAATTAATGTCACGCTAACTGTACTTAGAAAGTAAACTCAAAGAGTGGTCTATGAATCTCGCCCTTAATCGATTTGAGAGGTTGATACGCTTATCACCGTCAAGTTTTAGATGGGTGGCCATAATTTACATAAGTATCAGACCCTCAATGCCTTATATATCATCTTAAATCTTCGGTCCAATCCAATGGTCTTACGAATATCCATGAAAATGATGACTTTTCTCTCCAAATAATAGATCCTTCGACGTTTCTGATTCTCATAACGATCACATGACGATGGCAGATGGCATAGCGCGATAACTGTGTTTAAACCCTTCGGGGAACAAGGCGTGCATTAGTCCGAAGTATAAATTAAACATCTCTCACCTTTTTCATAAAAACCCTTTCTACGTTCTTCATGAAAATCACAGCCGGTTGGAAAGCCCTGGCAATTGCAAACACTTGACTCAGAACCTTTTGCGGAAATGCACATACGGCAGAGAATACCTCAGGACTTATGTCAATTTTGACAGCATCTGTAAGGAAAATCTTTGCTTTAAAAGAGCTTCCATAAGTTAGGATCAATAAACTCAGCCTATCGCAGTCCACTGCTGGACATAGGCCTCTCCCAGACTGCGCCACAACACCCTGTCCTTCGCCTTCCGCATCCAGTCCGTCCCAGCCACTTTCTTAAGGTCGGTTCTTGTTTTTTGGAACTGAATATAATTATAGTGTCTTATACTTATTCTTTTATATATGCAACTGTTGTATAATAAGGGGTATTAGTATCACATGAGTGTTTAATAAGTACCTAATTATATACAGTTGCATACAAGACTTTATCTACACCCATGATATGAATCCTCTATAAAGGTTCTGAAACAGTTTTTTTGCAATACTAATATCGAACAAAACCGCCCGTGAATTCGAATAACCTATACGTTCTTTTTTTAAATTACGGCGCTGCGATAATGAAACGCGCGTGCATAACAATGTTCTTTTTTTGAAAAGGAGTTGCATAATGAAATTTAGTATAACATTATAACACTCGTTTCGATGATATTATAGTTGAGACTAGTTGTTTTAATGTCGGCAATAAGCTAACTGTTTCAGAAACTTTTATGGAGGATTTATAGCATGGGTGTAGATAAAATAATTTACTGTTACGTAACACTTAGGACACACAGGAGTACGGGTAGCAGCTCTAAAATGGGGGTGGGCAGCCACATGCTTAGACGTGGTGATGGCAGGTAAAGCAGAGTCCTAATGGGGTGGTTGCCGAGAAACTGTAGAAGGAGCGTTGGTAGACTAATAGCCAGGTGGGTGGACGACTTACAGAAGATTGCGGGGGAGACCTGGATAAGACTCGCACAGACCAGGGCAGCATGGCACAAAAAAGGATTCCAAGGATTGACAGAATAGAATAAAATAGGTTTTGCAAGCAGCCCTCGCGGTTTCACCCGCATAAGTTTCGATCCCGTGGGAATATCAGGATAAAAACTATTAATTATGTCCTTTCCCGTGACTCAAACTATCTCTAAACCAAATTTCATCTAAATCAGTTCAGCGGTTTAAGCGGGAAGAGGTAACAGACAGACAGACACACTTTCGCATTTATAATATTAGTATGGATACATAATACCTAGGTGTTAATAGTAGATTGTACAACTAAGGCATAAAAGAAGCTATTTTACCCCGCCCGAGACGTTTATGTCCACCCGAGCCGCAGGCGAGGGTGGATAGTTAAGTCGAGGGGTAAAATGGCTCGTTTATGCCTGAGTTATACACTCTGCTTTTCACTTCGATTGCGAGAAAATGAAACAGGCATAAAGTATACAGTACAAAATTAATCAAAAATGTTGCATCCATAGCTAATTCCCGCCACCACAGATAATACCGCCACGAAACTTTTTAAAAGTTTTTTTTTTAATTTTCAACATTTGTCATTCGACTTGGGTACTTCATACTGCCAAAAAATGAAAACGTTTCTTTGCCTCTTTAACACGTTAAGTGCGAAACGAGGCCTAAATCACCCCGCATGCAACTTCCTTGTGGTGCGGCAAGGAAAAACGTGAACATCTCTGTCGTGCGAAGGGCATAGCTTTGGTTTGGTCCAGTATAGAAAAGAGATAAATGTATATTTGAGACGCGCTAATGGTCCCGGACTCGGTGGTATACCTACCTTGGTACCGGATGTCTTAGGCCTCGTACCGCACTGAATTAATATAATTTTAATGCAGTGCGGAACGAGGCTAAAACGTCCCATATCCCCTCGGACCTCGTACCGCACCCAACGCGAGCTTCCCGCGACTAGTGTTGTGCATTTTTACCATCTCGTGAAGCTGACAAAAAATCCAAAAAGAGTTTGACTCAGTGCTCGCAGTGCAAAAAATCTTATTGTCTACCCTGTTTCAATGAAAAACACTCATAAATAAGTACAAAACATATATTGAGATTTTTTTATAAAAAAGTATATTTTTTATAAAAAAGTATATTGTTACTGATTTTTTTTATGTTAATTCAAGTTCTAATAAGTAAGTGTATTTTTAAAGCCCGAGGCAGAATAAATAGGATAGTTTCTTTTCTACTTCTGGTTTTCTTTTTTTTCTATTCTGTGAACCGCATTAAGATTTTCACACAAAAATAGATAAACGTCGTTGCGTCGATATTATTTTTCCCATCACTAATCTTAGCGAAAATTTACCCTATTTCAGTGCGTTACGAGGTGTATAAGATCCCATATTTTGTTTTGCCAATAAATTCCTAAACTAGTATCAGATCCCGGGGCGACGGTAGATTAGGGTTCATCAATTCACTGTCTATATCGATAAGGACCAAAATTTTCATTTATCTTTGATTTCGCGCCAGAAAATGGATTTTAGTCTGTTAAAGGAGGTGGGGTCTAATAGACCGCGTGTCGCCCTAACGTCTGGTCACGGTGCGGGCCGATAACACCTCGTGCCGCAGGAACGGAAAGTTTGCAAAAATTGGTGCCGCAGCTAACGTGTTAAATAATAAATGACAACTATTTTACCTGATTTTATTAAATTAACGATAGAAAACACGGAAGTGGTATAAATTAAAGAAAATGAAATAAATCACGACTTTAATCTGCGAAGTTTTATTGTGCGTGTGCCTGTTGGGCCTGATTACTTTAGTCTTAGAAAAAAAATTTACTTTATGCACTAGAACATAAAAAGCGATTTTATGTCGCCTAAGCACAACATAAAGACGGACTTTTAGAGCATACATAATCGGCCTATAACGTTCCCACTGCTGGGACACAGGCCTCCTCTCTGTGAGAGGGAGTGGGCCGTAATCCACCACGCGGGCCCAGTGCGGGTTGGTGGATGTCACATGTCTTCGAATTTTTGCTTCTAGGACATGCCGGTTTCCTCACGATGTTTTCCTTCACCGTTTTGAGAGCAGTGGTGATGAAATAATTTACACAAAGTAAAGCGCCTGTCGGGGTTCGAACCTACGACCTACAACTTGTAAGTCGCGGCTGATACCACTGGGCCACCACTGCTCTCTTTCTCTTTTAGAGCATGAGAAGTGAAAAATACATTAATGCTCAGTTCTATTTCACCATTCGGCATACAACATTTATATTATTAACATTCACGTAAGTTTATTCAAAAGCCAGTAAGCCAGATCCATCAATCCAGAGCAATTATGATGATGATGACTTACTTAATTCCCCAGCAACAGCATCAGCTAGGAACGACTTCCCGTTCCTGTCCTGACCGAACAACAAAACCGCTTTCCTCCTGGGAGCTCCAGGTTGTATGCCACAGCCGAGTACACACGACAGCATCAACCGACCTTTGATGTCACCGTAACCTGGTAAAGGGAACCTGAAAATTTATAAGGTCACAATAATACCGGTGTTATTACTGTCCCTTTTCAGAGCAAAGGCTTGTAGCGGTATATACAACCACATGCGAACAACGCGTCATACCGACGCGCGACGTCACGCAAAAATCTGCATCTCGCAAGCAGAATTTACCGCGCAACTAGCATAATAATATACAGGGTGAAATTGAATTCATGGGCATCCTTTTAAGGGATCATTGTAATCATCATTTTGAACAACTTTTACTATGGGACCAAACCTGAAATCGTGAAAAAAAAATCAGCTCTTCCCTACATTTTGACGAGTTATGTGAACATAAATGGAAGGGATACATAATCAGCCTATAATGTTCCCACTGCTGGGACACAGGCCTCCTCTCTGTGAGAGGGACTGGGCCGTAATCCACCACGCGGGCCCAGTGCGGGTTGGTAGATGTCACATGTCTTCGAATTTTTGGTTCTAGGACATGCCGGTTTTCCTCACGATGTTTTCCTTCACCGTTTTGAGAGCAGTGGTGATGAAATAATTTACACAAAGTAAAGCGCCTGTCTGGGTTCGAACCTACGACCTACAACTCGTAAGTCGCGCCGGCGAAGGGATAGCTGATTTCTTTTTCGCGATTTTAGGTTTAGTCCCATAGTAAAAGTTGTACTGCTCGCAAGCGCTACTGCTGAGCATGAGGTCCTGTCCAAAAAATTAGACAAATAGGAAAAAGGTACAAAATGTTCGAATCCTGAATGATGTCCTTTGTTGCACATTTTCAAAAAAATTTTGCATTTATAAACTTATGTTAGGATCCTCCTGTGCTCATGGCCCACTCGGGCCCGGGGCCCCCTCTGGCTGGGGGCCCGTGGCATTTTGCCCCAATGCCACCCTATAGTTACGCCACTGATTTCAGAGTGACTAGCACTATTGAAAAAGTTATAAAAATGTTTGAAGTTGTAGCGTAAGCTGCACTTTACTGTGTAGGAATTAAAGTTATTTTTCCATAAAATCATATTTGTTTACATTTTTGGCAAATAAATCGCGAATGCAGATTATGTAATCCATACTTATATAGGTACTTATAATTAATATTATAAATACCTACGTAAGTATTTCTGTCTGTCTGTCTGTATGTTACCTTTTAAACCGCTAAACCGATTTAGATGAAATTTGGTATAAAGATAGTTTGAGTCCCGGGAAAGGACATAGGATACTTTTAATCTCGACATTCCCACGGGATCGAGACTTATGCGGGTGGAACCGCGGGGCGCAGCTAGTTAGTGATATTTACGTAGCATCCGGGTCCTTAATGTTATATTCATAGGCCGCATAGTTTGACTCTCCGAAGACATCAGAGAATTTAGTTGTTGGCTTCGACACTATTCCTAGGTCAAAGACACCCTGAAAGTGAAGGAAAAACAGAGCTGCAATCTTTTTTAAAATAGTGATTAACTCCTGAAGGTGGTTGGGTTCAAATCCGGGCAAGTACCAATGTATCTTTTTCAATACATAGGTATGTACAGACGCCAGCACATCAAGCTACCCGAAACTGTCAAATTATCCCAATCAACTTTGAACCTTAAGCTAACTAACTTTAATGTAGTGTGTTATGTATTTCTTACCATCTCTAAAGTACCTATTATTAAACTTCAGTGTTGCGAAAATTCGTAATCGAACAAACAATTTTTAAAGGTATAGTGTCGGAAAACATGGACATGGTGCAGTAAAGTTAATTTATAAAAAAACCGGCCAAGTGCGAGTCGGACTCGCCCATGAAGGGTTCCGTAGCAGCAAGTAAAATAATATAAAAGTTCTTGTAGTTCGTTGTAACTTTGTGAAAGGTAAATTGCGGTTTTCGATTTATGACGTATTAAAAAAAACTACAATACTAGATCTCGTTCAAACCAATTTTCGGTGGAAGTTTACATGGTAATGTACATTATATATATTTTTTTAATTTTATCATTCTCTTATTTTAGAAGTTAGAGGCGGGGGGACACACATTTTACCACTTTGGAAGTGTCTCTCGCGCAAACTATTCAGTTCAGAAAAAAATGATATTAGAAACCTCAATATCATTTTTGAAGACCTATCCATAGATACCCCACACGTACAGGTTTGATGAAAAAAAATTTTTGGAGTTTCAGTTGTAAGTATGGGGAACCCCAAAATTTATTGTTTTTTTTCCATTTTTGTGTGAAAATCTTACTGCGGTTCACAGAATACATCTACTTACCAAGTTTCAACAGTATAGTTCTTATAGTTTCGGAAAAAAGTGGCTGTGACATACGGCCGGACGGACAGACAGACAGACATGACGAATCCATAAGGGTTCCGTTTTTTGCCATTTGGCTACGGAACCCTAAAAAGACTTCGGTTACACCTCGGACACTCCATACAATCCTCGCAAAATAATTACCTATTACTACTACATAACCAAATGACGTTTGTATACGTGAAAATAAATGTGTGCGTGAAATCTAGTAGGGTTGGCTGTCGTGCGTAGCGTAAAAAATGGCACGGAAAGGATTTGTGTCGGGGAACTGAACGACGACGGCGCTGCCCGAACGTGTGCATTATTATGAAGTGACCTTGTAGTTCAATTGTTTATTTATATAGTCGGGTTCGTAATGAAATAAAAACACTAAAATAGTTTAAATGACTTATCTGTTAATAATCGGTTATTAAATCGCATGGTATTAAAAATGTGAAATCTTACAAACAGTTTATGCAAATACGAATTCGGAAAAGCATCACAATATCCAACCATCGTGATTAAAACTCAAATAAAACTTCTAAATCCCAAAATTGTGTGTTCGTGTCAGCAGTACAGCGCTGCGGTTCGCGAGCGCCCTTGCTAAAGAGTCGGCGACGAATACCTCGAAGTGCGGGGTGAGGTGCGGTATCTGATATGAGTGCGGGGAAGGGAGTGTCCTTTCTGTACGTAGTACTATTAAGTATTCTGTGGTACGGTGCTATTGGAGCAATAAACCTTGCGTTGCGACGATGATCGACTGACCGTCGTCGTATATGTGTATACAAAATGTTTATTTCTGTACCAACTAGTATTAATTGGTACAGAAATAAACATTTTGTATTTTGTATGGGTACACGTGTACTCACACAAGCGCGGGGCGGCCCCGACTGATTTGCAACTTCAAGTTGTCGCGCGCTGTAGGTGCTTATCACGGTAGGTATAGGCGAGTGACGGAGGCCTGACTCTACATAATAAATAGCTGAAATTGGTACTTACCTCTGAACTTTTCAACAGATTTTCATCCAAAACCAGTATCTTTGGCTGTGGACGGACCTTCGGTTTCTTCCTGGGTGTCGGTTTCGGGTACTTCAATCCAAGTTGCTTGTACTCAAACTGATGCTTTTGAATCAGCATTTTAAGATCTATCCTGTGAGAGGTTTTAACATTAAATAGAAAAATAATACTGAAAAAAAGGGACCAATTCGAAAGAAAGAAAGAAAAAGTATTTATAGCGACTCGTGCAGGAAGATCACAAAATAAACTCAACACAGTAAGAAATAAAAAAACCAAGTTATATAAAAAAAAGGAAGTAACAATAAGAAAAATGAAACAGAAACTCCTATACGAGGCCAAAAGGCTCCTATCTCAGCATGATGCTGCGACATTTAAAAAATAAATGTCGCAGCGCTGGTATTCTGATAGAATTTTATTTATTCGATTACTCGACGATTATTTTATAATAATTCGATTATTTGACTGAATTTTATTTATTCGATTAAACGCGATGCAGCATCGATACAGCCGCGAAATCGCCGATCGCCGATGCTAAAAGTAGCGTGTGTGCTTTGGCCCTAAGTTAAAGTAATGAATGTAAATCAATGTAAAAAAAAATTTATAAAATTCGGCGGCTTCGGCGACGCCGTCCATCTTCACCAGGCACCTGAATGACCACGTGAATAAATATAATATGTCGTTTGCTTGTTACATAAAAATAAGTTTAAAAACTAAAACCCGACTACTCCCCGTGGCCGCATGCTACCATGGCTTATATGTATATTAGTACATATGCATGCGACCACGGGAAGGTACTTTCTTGTTTCATCCTTTTCAGTAGTCGGGTTTTAGTTTTTAAACTTATTTTTATTTAATTATTTTGGGGTCCTTCCATTTGATACCCCCACGGTATGATAATTTTTTTTTAGACCATGACTTTATGTCCACTAGAGGGCGCCATATTGAATTGAATGTGACGTCACATAGCCTATAACCAGCGGACGATCAAGACGCTTCCAACGATACGTCATTTGTCTAATTATGACAAGTAGTTTAGAAGTTATGAGAGATCAACACATATTTTCACACATACATACCGGTCAAAATCATAACCCTCCTTTTTGCTTCGCCGTAGTCGGGTAAAAAGTAGTTATTTTTCCACTCTGCAACGGGCATTTTGTTTTTGTTTTGTTGTCATTGAGCCAGTGTCGCGGACGCACCGGGCGCATCACGGATTAATTTGTATTGTTAATGGCGCCAATTCCCTTGTTCACAAACTAAACTAAATTTAATTTCAGTGCACCTCTTTCTTTCCATTTCATTAAGAAAAGGACAGAAGATAAATATTAGTTTAGACCTGTCAAATTAGTCCGTGGCGCCGATTCCCTTGTTCACAAACTAAACTAAATTTAAGTTCAGCGCATCTTTTTCTTTCTATTTCATTAAGAAAAGGACAGGAGATAAATATTAGTTTAGTCCTGTCAAATTAAGATACTCCATAGACAATTTAGACGTGATTAAAAAATTGGCTATTAAAAATGCGTCAATTTACGTCAGGCACGGACTAATTTGACAGGTCTAAACTAAAATTGATCTTCTGTCCTTTTCTTAATGAAATAGAAAGAAAAAGATGTACTGAAATTAAATTTAGTTTAGTTTGTGTACAAGGGAATCGGCGCCAGTGCCTGACGTAAATTGACGTATTTTTAATAGCCAATTTTTTAATCTCGTCTAAATTGTCTATGGAATATCTTAATTTGACAGGACTTAACTAATATTTATCTCCTGTCCTTTTCTTAATGAAATAGAAAGAAAAAGATGCACTGAACTTAAATTTAGTTTAGTTTGTGAACAAGAGAATCGGCGCCAATGTCAATTAATGTGTATTTATTTATTAAAACTTTATGCACAAGTAAAAAAAAATAATACTGTACAAAGGCGGACTTAATGCCTGAGGCATTTTCTATAAGTCAACCTTAGGGTGATGCAGAGACAAAACATGGCAGGTGCAACATACAGGAGAACTAGCTAGGAAATGAATATAAAATACAATATATACACAGATACATACATATAATATAAACCAAATGAACTCTCAGGGGAAAAATGATCGGTAGAGGAGAAAACGAATCCAGCAAATCAGCGCTAGTGTATTGTCTTTGGTCAAAATTGTCAACATTTATATGCTTGAGTTCGTACTCAAGCACGTACATACTCGGCATACGTTCGTACTCGGCTTTTGACTACGTTGTATGTTGTGTTCATTTTATGTTTTTATTTGTAATGTGCGTTTTGTTTGTGCAGAATAAACAATGTTTCTTCCTTTTCTTTCTTTCAAATAAATGAAATGAAGACGTTACCTCATCAATTCGTCGACGTACTTCCTGCATTCAAAGTGTATCTCCTTCATCACATCTTCAACCATGAGTGGCTTCATGTAACCGTAGACTATTTCTCCAAACTTTTCAGGCGGTAATGTGTCGTAAAGTGACCATGATACACGGTAGTTTCCTATGGCCTAAAACAGAACCATCATCATCTGCCCAGCCTTTTATCAAGTACTAGCTTCTGTCCGCAACTGCATCTGCGTAAAATTTGTGACCCCCCCATCCCGTCGCATCGCATCGCCTGCCCTCGTCATTACTTCGTTTTCACTTAGCGTTCATTCTGACTTTTTTTCTTTTTACTCCTAAGGGTCTTACATACTCAGCCTATAATGTTCCCACTGCTTGGACACAGGCCTCCTCTCTGTGAGAGGGGGTGGGCCGTAATCTACCACGCGGGCCCAGTGCGGGTTGGTAGATGTCACATATCTTCGAATTTTTGTTTCTAGGACATGCCGGTTTCCTCACGATGTTTTCCTTCACCGTTTTGGGAGCAGTAGTGATGATATAATTTACACAAAGTAAAGCGCCTGACTGGGTTCGAACCTACAACTCGTAAGGCGCGGCCGTTACCACAAGGCCACCACTGCTCTTAAGGGTCGTAGCGAGATGTTAAATACCCTGTCTCGAGAATTGGGCTATCAAATGCATAAATATATATTTTTAATCCAACTGATAGCTGCAGAAACTAACACGTTCAAACAAACTCTTAGCTTTATTGGGATAAGCTTCCAGTCTAATCGGATGCAGCTGAATACCAGTATTTTACATATAGCGACTGTCCAAATGACTTCCACAACCCAGTTACAGGTTAGCACGATATCCTTCGGTAAGGGCCAAAGCACACACGCTACTTTTAGCATCGGCGATCGGCGATTCAGCTGCTTTTTAGAAGCTAAATGCAGCGACCAAGCATTCCACACCGCACACTTAAAAACGCCAAACGCGGCGATTCAGTCGCTTTTCGGAAGCTCCATACAACGGCTGAATGCTACACTCCGCACATATTCGGATGCCGGTCGCAGCGATTTGGCATTTGCGCCAGCATCGGAGCAGTCGCTAAAACGCGCGATTCCGATACCACGTCCGAACGCAGAGAGTCGCCAAAACGCGATGCAGCATCGGAGCAGTCGCTAAAACGCGCGATTCCGATACCGCGTCCGAACGCAGAGAGTCGCCAAAACGCGATACACCATCAATACAGCCACAAAATCGCCGATCGCCGATGCAAAAAGTAGCGTGTGTGCTTTGGCCCTTAGCATCGGCGATCGGCAATTTTGCAGCTGTATTGATGCTGCATCGCGTTTTGGCGACTCTCTGCGTTCGGACGCTGTATCGGAATCGCGCGTTTTAGCGACTGCTCCGATGCTGGCGCAGATGCCAAATCGCTGCGACCGGCATCCAAATGTGTGCGGAATGTAGCGTTCAGCCGCTATGTCGAGCTTCCGAAAAGCGACTGAATCGCCGCGTTTGGCGTTTTAAGTGTGCGGTGTGGAATGCTTGGTCGCTGTATTTAGCTTCTAAAAAGCAGCTAAATCGCCGATCGCCGATGCAAAAAGTAGCGTGTGTGCTATAGCTCTAAGATGGACAGTCAGACTTTCGGACTTCTTACAACCCGTAATAACTACGAGGTATTTCATAGTTATTACGGATTGTAAGAAGCCCGAATAGGATAGGATTACCATTTGGAAATTTGAAAAGTCTTGACAAAAAGCCTGACATTTCAATAAAACTCCGGACATTTTAGTCACAAAATCCAAACATTACCCACTTAGTTACAGCAGACCCCCCCCCCCCCGGTGGGTTCCCGCATCGTCGAGGCTTCATAGCCGTGGCTTGGTCACCCACGGTGAAGCGAGGAGGAACCTGAGGAGGGGCGGCTGGTAAGGGCTTTTGCCGGTAAGCCGACGACGTAGCGACCATCAAGGAGGTTGCGGTGCCGCTTGGGCGACATCGCAACTGAGGCGAGCCGCGATGCTGTATGGGAGGCATCGCGGCTGAGGGTTGAAGGCCGCAGCGGGAGAGGAGTCGGGTATTGCGATGCGCCACTCTGCCTACCTTCCGCGGCCTTAACGGGGTCGCCACCGTCTGATGGCGGACGCGGTGGGGCCGCAGGGGAGGAGGAGTGTTGGTATGACGTTGGCCGCTCTTCCTATCCTCTGCGGCCGAAAATTGGCAGGTGGCGGGGCTAATGACCTGACCCGTCGCAGGGGGACCAAGGGTGCCCAGACACAGGGTCGTCTGGCGCCTATGTGCTGGTTTGGTCCCTGGGGTAGTCACGGCGTACTATGTGTGTGTGCCGGTAATGGGGAATATTCCCCAGAGGAGGGTCCGGTGACGGACAGCCGCGGCGGGTTCACGGATGAGTGCTAACGCGTGCCCGTGTTCCCGCCGTAAGCGGCAGAGGAGGACACCGTGGGGTTTTAGTCGGTTAAGGTCGTAGAACACGTATCAAACCGGAAAGGGATCGTCACCGTATCAACTCGAGCCGTTCAGTATTCTTTGTATAAAACTCCCTACTGCAACGCACACTAATCGGAATCGTAACGTGATCGCCTCGCCTCTCGGGACAAGCTCACAAAACGCAGTGCGGTGAGTTACGGCTCGTCGTCCCCGCGCTTACGGCTCGTTGTCCCCGCGCTTACGTCTCTCCGTACCCAAACTTACGTCTCTTCGTGCAGCCTTGCCCCTCTCACCCCTCCGGCCTGCCTGCTGCACCATCAACTAGCGGTCGGCGAGCTAGTGTTTACGTTAGGTTGACGCCTGTTTGACGGCGATGCGAAAGGCGATACGGTGCCGATTCCTTTCCGATTTGATACGTGTGCTACGACCTTTAGCGTCCCACATAATTTCTCCACGTAAAAAAAAAAGTAGCAACGCGGTGCAGGAGGGGCGACCACTTGGTTAGTCTAGGTAAGTAAGAGACGGAAAAAAATATTATACCTCGATCAAATTCTCCATAACTTCAGACGTTTTCAACATATACCCTGGATCAGAGAAAGGATCGCACCTGCTCTTCATCAGAGCATAATCCGCTTTTATTTGCGCTTCTTTGGCCGCTGCTGCTTTCGCGGCAGCCTCTGCTTTCGCGAGTTGTCTCTCTTGTTTAAGCTGTGAACATCATAATCAGCCTATAATGCCCCCACTGCCGGGACACAGGCCTCCTCTCTGTGAGTGGGTTGCAATCTACCACGCGGCCCCAGTGCGGGTTGGTACTCGTAGATGTCACATGTCTTCGATTTATTGGTTCTAGGACATGCAACCAGCATGTCCTCAGGGTGAAATTAAATTCATGGGCATCCTTTTAAGAGGTCATTGTACTCATCACTATGAACAACTTTTACTATGGGACTAAACCTAAAATCGCGAAAAAAATCAGCTGTTCCTTGCATTTGTGTTCACATAACTCGTCAAAATGTGGGGAAGAGATGATTTTTTTTCGCGATTTACCACACTTTACCACACTCTTTTGTAAATAAAATAAAGAATAAAAGTTGATCCTGTGACATGCATATTTTTTTGAACTTGCGTACGTCTTGTTGCAAAGATGTGAAACTAAAACTACCTGTTCTTTAGTCTTTCCCTGAGTTTCATTAAGTATTTGTTCGTCTGCTTTCAATTGCTCTTCTACTGTGGGATAGTCTCCCCTCACAACTAACAGCGTACCACCTTCTAACTCATAAGGAAATTGGGGGAAAAAATTGTAACCACGGAACCTGGAATCAAAATCTTTGATAAGCATCCAAGCATCAAACTTGAAGACCGAGCTAGGAATACTATCATCCATAATCAGCCTATAATCAGTGCCGGCTTACGGGGGGGGGGGGGGGGACCGGGGCGGCTGCCCGGGGCGCCAGGTACTACAGGGCGCCGCGCGCGCCAGCTCACAATTTAACCACTTAATTTGAATACGTATTTTTATCGATCTAAAGGAAAACTAGACTCAGCGTATTAACTTTTATAGACTTATCTCGTAGGAGTGAGTATGAGTATTCTATGTCTAACAAACACAAGCTGTCATTAATTTGTCACTTGTCGTATCTCTCACTGAAATTGCAACTCGTATTAGCCCCCCTGCATTATACATACGATTCTTTCTTTGCTTTTTAAATACATACTCGTAAGTTCACAAGCAAATCAAAAAACCTTTTTAGAAAACTGTACGTTATCCATAGCTTACCTACGAATTATTTATTTATGTACAAATTCAAAATAAGTTTTTTTAATTGTAATGAAATAAGTATACCTGAAAGGGCGCCAAAACTCAAACTCAAAGCATTTATTTCAATTAAACCATTACAGGCACTTTTGAATTGTCAAAATTAAGTAGTCGGTCAGTTGGTCAGAAAGTTGAAGCTAGTTGCCCATTCCAAAGCGTAGATCTCAAAGGTATGACTCGCCCGGGGGGCCTATATGGCTAAGGCCAGCCCTGCCTAAAATGTTCCCACTGCTGGGACAGAAGCCTTCTCTCGGTGAGGGAGAGTGGGCCCAGTGCAGGTCGGTAGGAGCTACATGTGTTCGAATATTTGATTCTAGGACATGCCAATTTCCTCACGATATTTTCCTTCAGCGTTTTGAGAGCAGTGGTGATCAAATTATTTACACAAAGTAAAGCGCCGGTCTGGGTTCGAACCTACGACCTACAATTCGTAAGTCGCAGCCGTTACCACTGGGCCACCACTGCTCTATCTATCTATATACATATATAAAATACAAAGTCCTGACTGACTGACTGATATATCAACGCACAGCCTAAACCGCTGGTCCTAGAGACATGAAATTTGGAGGGTGTATTCTTTGTGAAGAAATAAAAAATAAATAATATAAAATAATAAATAAATAGGTATCCACTAAGAAAGGGTTTTTCGAAATTCCACCCCTAAGAGGGTGAATGGGGTTGAGGTTAAATCGCGGGCTGAAGCTAGTTAGTAATATGAGGTTGAGATAAATCAAGATTATGATTATAATATGATAGTATATCAGTCTCACCATTCATAAAACCATTCTCTGATCTCGTCAGTGATGTCCGATATAATGTCGTCCTGTCTGAGCAGAATCAGTCTGGTCTTTCGGTTCGCCAGCTCTTCGAGATAGGACTCCTTTATCTTCAATCTCGTGTTCTCACGTCTTTTGTATATCTGATAACAATTGTGGTGTATAAAAAACTGACCAGTCTACGGCCCTTTGTACACGGCATGGTTTCTTTAGGCCGTCCAGAGCGGGCGCCCGCGCGGCGTGCTGTTTTCTATTATCGCGTGCGATGGGAGAACCGCCTCACGCAACGCTGCTCTATAGAAAACAGCGCGCGGCGCGGGCGCCCGCTCCGTGCACCCACTAAACGCAGCGGACGGCCTTACGGTACGGCAAACTAGCCGCACCACAAAATAATCGTGTGAAAACTAGTTTTGCTATAGAATACATGCCTGCCTACCGCTTTTTTTTCTTTTTTTTGTGTGTGGGAAATCATCAAATGTCTCCTCCCGCTCTGGGTGGAGCGGAAGGCAGTGTCAGACTCTTACGGACTAAAATCCACCCGTGTTTCTTCTTAGCCCTTTATGTTTAGAGGTAGCGGTAACCATTTCGGACAATCCCGCTGAAATCCCGCTGCCTACCGCTTTGAGGATTACGGGTGCCCCAGCCACTTTCTTTAAGTCATCGGTCCATCTAGTTGGGGGCCCGTCCCACACTACGCTTACCGATACGCGGCCTCCGCGAGGTGATGTGATGATGAGGTTACCATATTATTTTTAACCGACTTCAAAAAAAGGAGGAGGTTCCTCAATTCGGTTGTATTTTTTTTATTATGTTTGTTACCTCAGTACGCCGTCATTTATAGACCGATTTGGAAAATTCTTTTTGTATTTAAAAGGATATACTTCCAGATTGGTCCCATTTTTATCAAAATCTAGTTCTGATGATGGGATCCATGAGGAATTGAGTCATTTTTCATATTGTAGTGTTTATTTTTGGAAGACGGTTTTTTTTTTTTTGTTAAAAAGTTTCTCGGTTTGATGTTACGGTTCATCATCATCATTTCAACCGAAAGACGTCCACTGCTGGACATAGGCCTCCCCCAAGCACCTCCACTTCGACCGGTTCTGTGCTTCTCGCATCCAACGAGTTCCTGCGGCCTTCACAAGGTCGTCGGTCCACCTTGTGGGAAGCCTTCCAACGCTACGTATGTTACGGTTACCTTATTATTTTCCTCTTGAAGGCTGCGTCGACTTCTGAAGGGATCTGGTATAAGACCGAGCAGTATGTCCCTCTTATTATCTCTAACTCTTTTGCGCTTGATTTTCATAAACTCCCTGAAACCTTTGTTATATTAATACAGGCTGAAATTGGAATCATTGGCATCTTTCAGAGGGTAGAAGTCCTCATGAATACAAAAAACTTTCACAAAAGCTCTGAAATAGCAAAAATTGCGCCTCTGAAGTCACGCACTTAGGGTTCCGTAACTTCCGTATCAGGACCCCTACTCCGGTACCTGTACAGTGTTCTAATAATTGTGTGCTGCACCGGACTACGTCATTACGTCAGCGCCGGCTGTCGCTGAAAATCAGCGCTGGGGCTCTGTCTTGCATAGGGTAGAAGCATAATGCTGAGCGATAGCCGTTTTGCGTGGATGTGACGCATGTTTCCCTTACCTTCTTTTTTATTTTATTTTTTGTGTTTTCTTTTTTGCGTCATGTTCACCACAAATAAACGTACTATAGAGGTATGAGGAACAGGGTGTAAAGTTCACTTAACCTCCATAGAAAAGGGAGGATCCTCCGACCAGACGGGTGGTGTGTCTGGCGGGCAACTGCCCGATGATTCATGTCGGGCTGTTGTATATATGCTAGTTGCGCGGTAAACTCTGCTTGCGCGATGCAGGATTTGCGTGACGTCAGTATGACACGTTGTTCGCATGTGGCGTTGAAGATACCGCTACAGTACTTTCTTTCTTTCTTGTTCACAAAATCCGTAGTTTCTGTCGAAGTTACGGGTATTCCTTACTCCGTATTACTTAAAGACGTACCTATGATTAGTTCGGGGCCCGAACTAAGAATTAATGACAACATAATTTGACAGTTGTCCCTACTTCCATGGATCCGTGCTTCTTTAATTGTGGACTTGTGGCTGGTGGCTTGTATGCGCTTACAGTAAGGCACCGCAAATTACTGAATACATTTAACGCTAAACGGATTTTAAAACATCGAGCTATTTCATTGAACTGTTTTAAGTTGACAGAAATAGAAATGTTTAAAATGTGTTTAGAACTAGACTTATTTAGTGATTTGTCTAAAAAAGCAAGGAAGATTACCTATATATCTTCTGTATTAAGAGTGCAGCCTTAGTCCTTATTTCTATTGGAGCTGGCTCGTTTGATGTAAAATACTGTCTGCGCTCTATGGCTTCAGCGCGAATAAATCTCCTATTAAATTGCCTAAAAATTTATTAAAACTTTAATGATAGTTCTCGAAGAATATTACACAATTTTCATGTATGGGTTTGTAATTGTAACTGTACAATGTTCTTTGCCAACCCCAAGGGAAGAAGGAAAAGGCTTTATGTATGTTTGCACGAAAGCACGTAGCTTCGGCAAAAAATCCATATTTAATATTATAAATTCGAAAGTAACTCAAAAAAGACGGGAAGAATACACATGTCCGTGAGCCTGCGTTTAAAAACTGCTGAGCAAAGCCCTCCCCTAAATCCATCCAGGCATCCTTTTCTAGAGTCACCTGGATCCAACCTTTACTTAATAAGTATTATTTACCTGTATCTTTCATGCCTCTGAATTATTAAAGACTGTATATACTCCTCAGGTATGAGCGTATGAACACTGGGGTCTGTAATAAATACAGATACATCCATATCATTAACGTTTCCATTCATGTTGGTTTTGTGGACAAAAATACGACCGCTGAGAGAGAGGTGTGATCGAGTCGAGTCTGGCAAAGCGTTTTGGTGCATTGGTTTTTCCAATAGAAGCAAAAGGAGTGCAGAGGAAAGCAAAGCAGTGGAGGCCCAGTGCTAATGGCCCCGACGTACGAGTCGTAGGTCGTGGTTTCGAACCCAGGCAGACACTTTACTTTGTGTAAACAAATCATCACCACTGCTCTCAAAACGGTGAAAGAAAACTCCGTGAGGAAACCGTAGAAAACTATGTCTTAGAACCAAAAAATTCGAAGATATGTGACATGATCTATCAACACGCACTGGGCACGCGTGGAGGATTACAGACCAGTCTCTCGAAGAGAGGAGGCCTGTGTCCCAGCAGTGGGAACATTATAGGCTGATTATGATGAATAGATGTAAAAGGAGTACGTAAGGATTGTAGTAGGTGGCGTTCTACAGGGTGTTACGGAAAGGGTATATCAATACAAACGGGTTGAAGAGTGTATCTGATCTAGAATCTCTGTACAAAATTTCAGCTCAAAAGCATTAACTTTGAAAATGCTTAATATTTTTTTATTTCGACATCACGGCGCTGCACTGGCGCGCGGCGGCGTGATGTGCGTGTACTAGGCGCACAGACACACTACAGATAATGGATAATGACCCTCGTAGTGCGGTGACACGTTTGTTATGATTTCAATTTAATAAACTATCGAAATAAAAATATATTAAGCATTTTCAAAGTTACTGCTTTTAAGCTGAAATTTTGTACAGAGATTCTAGACCAGATACACTCTTCAACCCGTTTGCATTGATATACCCTTTCCGTAACAACCTGTATAGTTCCTGCCTACCCCCAAGGGCACAGGCGTGAGTTTGAGTGTGTCCAATAGGAAATTGGCAGCCCGAAGTACAAGTTTATGCCCAGGCAATGATGTTATAAACTGTAGGTCGACCGCTTAACGGCCTGGCCACGACCTTGCCGCTAGCAGCGGCAGGTAAAGGCGAGCGGTAAAAACAAATAGACAAAAATGTATGAACCATCCCACGAGGCACCTCCCGCAGCGTCAACGCTAGCAGTAAGACACCGCGCCGCTTGCCACGCCGCTTGCCGCTAAGCCAAAAGCCGTGGCCGCGGTAAGGCGGTGTCCTGCGTGAGCGACTAATATGACGCGACGCGACGCAACACGACGCGACGTAATGCGACGCGATGCTACACGCGACAAATGTCCTACGTGATTTAGGTCATTACTTCTCGAATAATGGAGAAGTACAGTACAATTTTAACAGGAAACCGTCAATGGGGGACAACAGGAATACATTTTAATTATTTTTACTGAGTTCCGAATGGGGACAACGGGAACAGACGGAAAGTTCATATCGTCCCCGTATTTGGAAAACTAAATAACTTCGTTTTTGGCGATTTTGTCTTTTCCCTATTTTTAAATAATCCAAAACATGACGCATGTTTGAGTCTTACAGGAATTTACTTATCTTATTCCGTTCCAAAAATATAGCCATTTTTGTCGTTCAGATGGAATAATGCATTATTATAAAATTACCGACACTAAAATTGTCTCAATTTTTTTAACAAATGAACATTAATTGAAAAAAAACACTAAATCGCGTTTATCTCAAAACTAGAAAATCGGAGTTATTTAGTTTTCCAACTACGGGGACGATATGTAGTTCGTGGTGTCGCGTCTGGTCGCTCTTAAAACAAGTACGCGTTACGTCGCGTCGCGCCGCAGACTGTCATATAGGACGCAAGCAGGGTATGCCGTTGAGTTGATCGCGTTCGTCGCGTTCGCAGCGTCGCGTCGCGTCGTATATTCGTCGCTCACGTAGGACACCGCGTAACTGAGACGTTGCCTGAGGTAGCTGTGCGGTGCGGGAGGGGTGACAGTTGTCACAAGTTGACGAATCACTGAGCTCTCGCATCACGTCACCACACTCCTCCCGCACCGCGCTGCTAACTTAGGCAACGTCTCAGTTAAGCGGTCTGGTCCAGGGACGACGGACTTGGGGACGTCTGTCGCCCCCCACACACATCAGTACCCGAGGTGGCGGCGCGTAGTGTTCCACGCGCGCCCCTCTTAGACGTCGCGGGGGGAGTCAAACTCCTCCTCCGCTTTGACCCGAGGAGGCCCGCAGTGGCGGGCCGGCCACCAGTGGGGGTTGCGGAAGGATTGTACGTTCCCGCGAACCCCGGCGTAGGTGTGAGATGGAACACCGGGGTGGTTTTTAGTCAGTTAGAGTATCACAGACCCCTTCACCCGCCCCAGGGTGGAGGACATCCATGAGGATTTTCCACCCCGGATACAAAAAACAAAAAAAAAGGTAATAGTCAGCGCTTGCGATGATGTTGCTTGCGGTACTGAGGGGACGACTCAGCGGTGCGGTAGGTGGTTGCGGGAGGGCAGGCGCTTTCTACGTACCGGTAATCTTAGCGCGAACGGGTTATCTTATCAGCTCTTTTCATCTTGTTACTACCGATACGAGAGAAGGAGAAGACTTACGTGGAGATTCGTCTTCTTCCTCTTCTTCAACTGTTTCGTCCCCAAGATCCTTGTCACTGCCTATCCTAGGCTTTGGCGGTGGTTTAGGCTGTCAGTGGCAAATATAATATTTATCATAAGTACAGTCAACAAAGGAGATAAGTATGCAGGATCGTCGGATATACCTAGTTGAAGTTTAGTAAGAAACCGATGGATGTTGTCGACTGAAATTTAATTTGATAAATGAGCTGTTTGTTTTCTATTAATAAAATTGAATTTTATTCGAGAACATCCATTGGTTTCTTACTAAACTTCAACTATATCCGACGATCCTGCATACTTATCTCTTTTGTTGACTGTACATATATGCATTTTGTTATTGAATATTTACCAGTGTCCATATAATATTACCTTACCAACTGTGTGATATTGTTGCAATAAAAAAATCAATCTACCTAGCCTTTTCCAAATGTCGTGGGTTATACATTTAATCACTCTGTAGCTTATATTTTATGTAATTTCGTAATGTCATAATGTGTAACCGTTAATTTTCCCAAAAAAATTAAATAAAATAATTATATTGGGGTCGGATTCCAGTCTCACCTGATGCAACTGTATACCAGTATTTTACATGAAGCGACTGAATCTGACCTCGACATCCTAGTTACTAGGTAATACGATACCCATTGGTAAGACTGGTTGTCAGACTTTCGTTCCTGACGACCCGTAATAACTGTTAAAGATCCACGAATGACAGCCGGGACCAACGGTTTAAAACGTGCTATCTTAGGCACAGATGGGTATTGAAATGTAAAGATGGTCACCCATTCACAGACCAACCGTGGCAAGCGTAGCTTAACTTGATCGATCGACCCGTGTGGCTGTTATTACTTAGCCACAAACCCCTTCCAAATTACCTTCCTAAGAAAAAAAAAGGAAAACCTACACCTGTAGAAAGATAAAGGATAAAATAAAAATAGATAGTGTGACGACTGCGACGCTTCACTAATGATGTTTTTTTTTTTTTTAAGTTTCCGAGGGATAATCATTACATAGTATAAAAAAAGTCGCCGAAATGTCTGTACGCGCATAACTTCCGAATTACTGCACCAACTTGGATAATTATTTTTTTGTTGTGTTCGGTATTGCCAGGACAAGATTTCTAAGAAAGAAATTTCGGAGATTCGAAAAACAAAAATTGCTACCCGTGCGAAGCTAGAGCGGGCTGCTTGTTTTCGAAAAATAACACTCACTTTTGCAGGTCTTTCCCTTCTCCTCTTCCTCTTCAAGGCATCTACCCACATCTGCTGCAAGATGTTCTCTACATTTTCACTCCGGGATTGGAAAGGAAAATGGTACGGAACTACTATCTGAAAGAGAAAAAAGATACTTCGGTTACATAGGCAATATTACGCCAGAAACACTTTTTTTTGTTTTGCTACGTGAGCGACGAATACGACGCGACGCGACGCTGCGAACGCGACGAACGCGATCAACTCAACGGCATACCCTGCTTGCGGCCTATATGATAGTCTGCGGCGAGACGCGACGTAACGCGTACTTGTTTTGAGAGCGACCAGACGCGACACCACGAACTACCTACATATCGACGCCTTAGAGTGAAAACCTCTTAAGTGTAAAAGGAGTAATTTTTCAGGAGGAAGATACAACTGCGCGTTGTACAATTTTTGTACGGCGTCATTTATGTTTTTTTTGTTAATTTATCGGTAAATTTAACCCGCTTTCATATCCAGAGCAGCCATATTCTCGAATATTGACCGAAAAGCATTAAATGCTATTTACAAGGTTTCATACAAAAAACTATGCAAATGCATTCCCGAGGTTTTCACTCTAAGGCGACGATATGAACTTTCCATTTGTTCCTGTTGTCCCCATTCGGAACTCAATAAAAATAATTAAAATGTATTCCCGTTGTCCCCATTGACGGTTTCCTGTTAAAATTGTACTGTACTTCTCCATGATTCGAGAAGTAGGTAATAATAAGTAATGACCAAAATCACGTAGGACATTTGTCGCGTGTAGCATCGCGTCGCATTACGTCGCGTCGTGTTGCGTCGCGTCGCGTCGTATTCGTCGCTCACGCAGGACACCGCGTTAGGTACTCATAAACTCATATTTACTTAAATATGAAGAAAGAATTGTTTAGTTTCTAATTTTATGTATAAGGTTGTTTTTTGTTTACTTACAAATTTTATGTTACTCCGTTTTTTATTGTGTTTATTTTTTTAGTGTAAGAAGTTTTAATTAAAAATTTTTAAGGGGTGTGCAGGACCTAAACGCAAAAAACGCAGGTTTTAGAAACAATAAAAGTATATGATCGACTACAGTAAACAAAATAAAAAAAATATATGATATTCTTCAGGATATATGCTAGGTAGGTAGTGTGTTGAAAACATAATACAACTTATTTAGTATGATAGAAAAAAATCATGAAGATGCCTCTAAAAACTTTCTTTTTACAATAAAAACCATACTAATATTCATACAATCATTATGATTTTTTGTCAGATTATTCTACAAGCAACATACTAAAGCACTAGTGTTTTAATTTTTTAGTCCAATCCAAACAAAGTCGCCTATATGTATAAGGAGTTTCAAAATTAACCCATCAAACTTTAAGAGGTGCTTTAGACCAGCGAACCGAACAACTTTCACTATGGGACCAACTCTGAAATCACAAAAAAAAAATCAAGTTCAATACCTACTTGACCAAAATGTATGAAACAGCTGTTTTTTTTCGTGATTTCGAAATTGGTCCCATAGTGAACGTTGTTCAGTTCGATGGTCTAAAGCACCTCTTAAAGTTTTTTGGGTTAATTTTGAAACCATTTCTTTCTTACCTCTATGTCCAAAGGAGTCATATGAAGTTCTTTTAACGCCGCATCGACGTAGATGTAATCGTTCACTATAATATGGACCAACTCATCACGGAGCTCGTACATCCTGGGGAACAAGAGAGGTGGGAGGGGGAGGTGATCTATAGCTACATAATCAGCCTAAAATGTTCCCACAGCTGGGACACAGGCCTCGTCTCGATGAGATCCCGAGTGGGCCGTAATTCTCCAAGCGGGCCCAGTGCGGGTTGTTATAATTACGACACATGTATTGGAAAATGTTGGTTCTAGGACATTCCAGTTTTTTCACGATGTTTTCCTTCACCGTTTTGAGAGCAGTGCGCCGCAACACAGGAAAAAGATATTTAACCCAATGGTTTGAGCGACAATGGTGCCGGCGATTCCCTTGTTCACAAACTAAACTAAAGGACGATGAGTCAGAACGTCCCCCCAACCTTACATTGACCAACAGACTTAAAATGTATCTCATTCGAACCGCCTTAGCAAGCTGATCAATTTTTACTATGACGACATCTCTCAAAAGTGCGGGATATTCCGAGAAAATCATGTTTTAGTGTTAATTTCGTCACAACGTCCCCCAACCCTTACATTGACCAACAGACTTAAAATGTATCTCATTCGAACCGCCTTAGCAAGCTGATCAATTTTTACTATGACGACATCTCTCAAAAGTGCGGGATATTCCAAGAAAATCATGTTTTAGTGTTAATTTCGTCACAACGTCCCCCAACCCTTACATTGACCAACAGACTTAAAATGTATCTCATTCGAACCGCCTTAGCAAGTTGATCAATTTTTACTATGACGACATCTCTCAAAAGTGCGGGATATTCCAAGAAAATCATGTTTTAGTGTTAATTTCGTCACAACGTCCCCCAACCCTTACATTGACCAACAGACTTAAAATGTATCTCATTCGAACCGCCTTAGCAAGCTGATAAATTTTTACTATGACGACATCTCTCAAAAGTGCGGGATATTCCGAGAAAATCATGTTTTAGTGTTAATTTCGTCACAACGTCCCCCCAACCCTTACATTGACCAACAGACTTAAAATGTATCTCATTCGAACCGCCTTAGCAAGCTGATCAATTTTTACTATGACGACATCTCTCAAAAGTACGGGATATTCCGAGAAAATGATAAAATCATGTTTTAGTGTTAATTTCGTCAGAACGTCCCCCCAAGCCTTACATCGACCAACAAACTTAAAATGTATCTCATTCAAACCGTCTTAGCAAGGTGATTAATTTTTACTACGACGACATCTCTCAAAAGTGCAGGATATTCCGAGAAAAATCATGTTTTAATGTTATTATTTTTGGCACAAAATAAGAGTTTGTAAGTAAACCATATTCTTTGATTTTCAAACCTCTCAAGATCAATTAGGAGATGCCATTTAAAAAACAGAAAACGTCATTCGTTACTCGTCCAATTTTTTCCATTCCTATAGGCAGGCAGTTGTCCCACCGGCGGCGATGAACGATTAGCGAGTAGAACTAGCAACTGAAAACGAGTTGGCGCGCAGCGAGCAGCGTGTGTATAGTTCCGATAGTTTTGTCGCTGGGCTATCAGCGAGTTTTCGAGTGCGACGGACGATTACTCGCACCACTCGCTCGGGGCGGTTAGTCTCACAGGGGCTTCTCTCGGCGTGAGCTCAGACCACCAAGCGACCATCGCTGAGCGAGTATCGCTAGGCGAGTATTATCTTTGATAGCTCTTGTCGCTCAGCGACAAACCAGTGAAGCGAGTCCTCGCCGGCAGTGTGAACAGTCAGCGATCAACTGTTAATATATGCATCTCTTTTGTTTACACGGAATGTATATCTATTGTACGTTTCTTGAGCGAGAAAACAGCCGACAGTTCTTCGCTTCCTCGCCGGCGGTGGGACAACTGCCATATGCTCGTTCACGACGGAGACGCGGGTGTCTTCGTCTTGGGCGAGCTTGAATCCCTCACTGCACTCAGGATTCAAGTCTTAACTCCCTCGCTTCGCTCAGGAGTCAACTCAAACCTAGAATCCTTCGTTGCGTTCAGGATTCAAAATAGCGCCCGCGACAACAAGACACTACTTTATCCCAAAATAAATAAAACGATTTTTTATTTTATTTCTAAACCCCATGGATTTTGGAGCTAAAACTGGTTGCTAGTATTTTTATAGATCTTTATGAACCTGATAACACATACAAAAGATCTGTTGCAGGGCGCGGACGAGCCTAGCGAATTAGAAAAATGAATAAAACGATTTTATAATTTTCATTTTATTTCTAAGCCCCATGGATTTTGAAGTTAAAACTGGTTGCTAGTCTTTTTATAGATCTTTATGAACCTGATAGCACATACAAAAGATCTGTTGCAGGGCGGGGGACGGGCCTAGCGAATTAGGAAAAATTGATAAAACGATTTTTTAATTTTTATTTTATTTTTAAACCCCATGGATTTTGAAATTAAAACTGGTTGCTAGTCTTTTTATAGACCTTTGTGAACGTACTAATACATACAAAAGTTCTGTTGAAGGGGGGGGACGGGTCTCATACAAATATGGTCATCGTTCTTTAAGATAATAAAATAAACGACAGAAGATAAATTTTAATTTAGTCCTGTCAAATTAATCAGCGCCTGACTACAAGTTTAGACGTCATTAAAAACTTGCTTACTAAAATTACACCAATTTACGTCAGGCGCTGATTAATTTGATTGGTGTGGACTAAACTAAAATTTATCTTCTATCCTTTTCTTAATGAAATAGAAAGAAAAAGATGCACGGAACCTAAATTTAGTTTAGTTTGTGAACAAGAGAATCGGCAGTTCGGCACCAATGTGTACGTTTAACGATAGGTACCTAAGTATTCCGTTTGACTGGCCCGTTGATCTCGAGGTAAGAGCGAATGCTGAGCGTGAGGTCCTGGATTCGATTCCGGATCGGGTAAAGTGTTATTGGTTTTTTCGCTGGAAATTTCTTAGTAACAGCCCAGAGTTTGAAAATTGGCGGTGTGTTACTCCCGTGCCTCGGAAAGCACACCCTGCGCCTAATCTCTCTCTGGTCGTGTCGGATTGCCGTCCCATCGGACTATGAGAGTGAGGGAAGAGAGAATGCACCTGTGTCTGCCGCACACACTTGTGCACTATAATATCTCCCGCGCCGAAGCTGGGCTGGTCGACCAATCCGCTAAGATTGGTCGCCATGGCCGAAATATGGTCTGGCGAGATTTTTTTTGAAGTGAAAACTTCTTTAGGCGCGAGATGGGGAAAAAACTACTGAACTCGCGCTACTGTTACCGTAATCGACACCGCTTCGGATGTGTTCGGCTGTCCTCGGGATGTACTCGGTTTTAATGTATATCCGATACGTCAGTGAGTGATGGCAAAGTATTCTGTTTGTGTTTTGTTTTCACTTCTGTCGGCACTCCCGGAGTGCCACAGTTTTTTTTTTATCTAAAAATAAATACCTACGCCTAAGGGCGAATTTTACCAAACTTTTATACCTAGAATAAGTTTGTTCCTAGAATCAATTTTGAATTTTTGAGAGTTTTTCCATACTAGAACTGTCAGCCGTCCATTTTATTCCATGGATAAAAGAGGTCTTTGGTAAAATAGGCCCTAACACAAAAGATTGTAATTACAAACCTTTTGATAATAACACTGATGATCGCCTGCATATACGGCGCCTTCTGCAGTTGAACATTGCTCAGATAAGCGTCGTACATCTTGTTGACCAGATCGCAGTATCTAGCGTAACTTTTACCGACCACCTCCGGAGGTAAGGAACGGGTCGGTAGACGCATGCCTTTGGCTGCAGCTTCCTGAAAGAAGGATTAGTTGAACATTTTGGAAGCCTACTTTGTGAAAAATCGAAAATTTACTTGACGCTGATTTTAAATGCGAGGGCTCTCAACAGTCACGGGCGACTTCTGCGCCTAGTCAAAAAGTTTCATTCCTACCGTGATGACGTGTTCTAATTTTTGAAAGTGGTTGAGGTTGACGTAGTATTGTTGGCTATTGCATTAGAAGAAGAAGAAAATAATCACAAAACACAGACATGAACACAAGAGGAAAAGAAAAATTTGGACGACAGCCGAAAGGATTCGATCGGATAGGACGACAGGCAAACGGAGCCGATCGCGCGTCGCAGCATACTTTCGGCTACGATCGCGTGTCGCGGAAGACGCCCGCGGTCAAGCTACTGTGCGCGGCTTAGTAATGGGTAGTTCTTCAGGGACAAAATTTTCGATGTCTGTGGGTATATTTCTGTAACCAACTAACAAAACGGCATGTATATTTTTTTTTGTACAGTTTAGCTTTATGCCTTACTAGGACAAATGCTATTTTTTAAATAATTTCTGTCTAGGTACAAAATAAAAATATTTGAAGTTTGTTCTTCTGATTCATATAACGCGTCCGTTTGCCATTTTCCGGAACAAAATGGTCGATGTCGCATTTTTCCTTTGATACATCAATGTAAATTATAATTATATCGAAAGGAAATGAGTTGTCCTCTTACAAAAAAAATGTGTATTGGTTATATCTACGTTAGTTTGTTTATAAATAAGTAAATAAGGAGTGTCCGGCGTATAATACTGATTAATGTGGCGTAAGCTTCACTTGACCGTACTTGGTCGGGTAATAATAATGAGAGTCTGGCTTCCCGCACGGGGGGAAGCCAGTCGTGCAACGGACGAGCTAGAAGTTGGACCTGCGGCTGGTTGGCTTAGATCCCGGTGTTACGAAGGAAAATATCTGATTCACCTGCGTTTGGTTCACGTGGCATTATGATTACAATGCCTACTTTATAAAATTTATTTTATTGTTTTAAAACTTCAATCTGTGTTTCGTGTGATGCTTTTAGGTTATGGAATCGTGTAGAAAAATGACAATAATGAAGTCTGTATGTATGATGAGTTATGCATGATTGTAGGCAAAATTCTGATTCAACTGTGCCTGATTCGTAAGGTCAAAACCCCCATATGACTAATGAAATAAATTAGATTTCCCCTCTCCAGCACGAAAGGAGTGCTTTTGTTGCATTATAATGTCCAATATTTGACCGTGTACAAGTCAGTAGTTCTAGTCTTATTTATTATTATTTATTTAGCTATAACCTTTTGAATAATTAAAAAGTGACAGGAGTATAAAACTGTTCTAAATATGACACTTTTGATATGTCTTAGTCTTAGTTAAGAATGAATAATTATTGTTTAGAATTATCAATAAAAACTAACGGTGTATTTATTACTTTTTATTTCTGTTTCTGATTCATCTGGGCACAAAATATTCGAACGTCGATATCTTGAAAACTACTTTATAAAAACGAGTCCCTCATATAAACATATGTTATTTGGTATGTCTATTTTCATATGAACATGTGTTACAGAGCTGAAAGTGAAATTAAATTTTGGCCATATGGATCAGTCGAAGAATCAAATTTCGAAGAACTACCCTAATATCTATAGACTTTAACCTTTTAAACGCCAGAGTATAAACGTATCGCCGTACCCCTGACGCCAGGCCACTTTAACAAAACAACACACACACACTTAAAACAACAAATTTCTCGATATTGGTGGTTTATTTATATTAGTTTCATGCAATACAATATAGACGGAAGCTTAAACTTTTAAATTATATAAATAAAAACACACAAAAGTAATGATTAAATTGTTTATTTAATAATATGGTGCGACCCGTGCGACGTGCATTTTGTCATATATTTGTGACGTTGGCGTTCAGGGTAAGATTTCGTTTGTCACATATATGTGACAATGGCGTTCAAAAGGTTAAATGCTGTGTACACGATTTAATATCGTTTAAAGATTGTAAAATCTGCTCCGATCCGATGCGATGCGAGCCGTTTGGTGGAAATCGTCCTTTAATGATCTGAATTCGCTAATACCCAGTGGGTATCATTTAAGCTATCACCAATTTAATTAGTTTTGTGTTTCTTAAATAATAGGGTTTGTCCTCCAAATAGTAGATCTGTCACCAAAATGTAGTCACCAAACAATGCAAGTGACCTAACCAAACCGAACCTCGGGGTGCCCTTCGCTCGCTCTTGCATCCTATGTCGACGGAGCCCCGCTTCGTGGGGCCCCTATTTCTGTGTAAAGGGTTTAAAGTAACCTAACCAAACCGAACCTCGGGGTGCCCTTCGCTCGTTCTTGCATCCTATGTCGACGGAGCCCCGCTATCTGAGAACGAAAATATTTCGTGGCGATAGATCTATTTATTAGGTGATACAAATATTTCGTGGCGATAGATCTATTTATTAGGTGATACAACTTGATGACAAATATAAATTTTGGTGATAGAAAATATAGTTCCATACCCAGTAAGCAAGCATGATCATCTATGTCCTTTCCTACTCTTATGAGAAGCCTTTGTCCTGCACTAGGATAGGTCACAGGTTCTAACCTACTTACTTGCTGCGATTTATCCACTTCCACAGTTTCCTCTGCCATCTTCAGTATGTTCAGCCATTTCTTATGTGCATCTATAGCAGTATCGTACTTCGCAGGTATTTTTAACAAAGACATTTTGTTTTAGTTTTTTTATCTGTTGGAAGATTAAGAAAATCTATTGATATTATGAAGCTGGCAGATAACGCACAGTTTAAACAGGCGAGTCTTTATCACTATGATTTAAACCAGAGTTCCACTTGTGGGGAAAACCTCTACTTGGGATTGGACCCTGGAGTAGATGGCGGGGTGAACTTGACGCTTTTATGAGGTACTAGCTGCGCCCCGTGTTTTCACCCGCATAAGTCTCGATCCAGTGGGAATTTCGGGATAAAAAAGTAGCCTATATGTTAATCCAGGGTGTCAGCTACCTCCATACAAGATTTAATCAAAATTGGTCCAGCCGTTTGAGCGTGAAGAAGTAACAAACACATAAACACACACACACACCCCCACAAACACTCACAAATTTTCGCCTTTATAATATTAGTGTGATATTGTGATTAGTGTGATTGGCCCATAATGGCTCAGGACCGAGTTGAGTGGAAAAATGAAAGGGAGGACTTTGGCCTGCAGTGGGGCAATACAGGCTTTTTATGTGTATTAATATTATATTGCTAGATAGGTTTTGGCTTTGGATTGCTAGAGGGGCTTGTGGCTAAGTAATATCATCCGCACATCAGGTCGATCGATCATGTTAAGCTACGCTTGCCGCGGTTGGTCAGTGTATGGGTGACCATCTTTACATACCAAGACCCCTCCGTGCCTCGGAAAGCACGTTAAGCCGTTGGTCCCGGCTGTCATTCGCGGATCTTTGACAGTCGTTACGGATCGTCAGAAGTCCGAAAATCTGACAACCAGTCTTACCAAGGGGTATCGTATTACCCAGTAACTGGGTTGTAGAGGTCAGATAGGCAGTCGCTCCATGTAAAATACTGGTATTCAGTTGCATCCGGTAAGACTGGAAGCCGACTCCAACATAGTTGGGAAAAGGCTAGGCAGATGATGATATTGCTAAATTGCCTTTGATTTCCCACACATTTGAAATAACTTTATAAACTTACGTTTTTCGCAATAAAATTTTAAACATTTTATTTAATCACACATTAAAGATTTAGCGTAAAAACACAAGAATTTAGTTTTTAACTATATACTGAAATTTTATTTATAATTTACTCTAAATAAATTAGTTTACAGGAATTTTGATGTCATCTTAGAATTGTCATTTTGACTTTACTAGTGCTAGAATCTTTGATTTTGACTCGATAGCTCTACATCGCTTGAGTATTTCCTTGATTTATTAATTTCTTTATGATTCTGTTGAAGAAGCGACGATTTTGTACAGTCAAGAAAATTGTTTATAAAATTGTCACACCACATCAATTTGTCGTTAAGTATAGCTATTTAGCCATACAACTAGAATGGTAGTTCAATCCACTCAGCCTGCCGTAGTCCACAGCTGGACATAGGCCTCCCCCAGGCTGCGCCATAGCACCCTGACCATTTAGAAATTTGAAAAGTCCTAACAAAAAGCCTGACATTTCAATAAAAGTCCGGACATTTTAGCCACAAAATCCAAACATGACCCACTTAGTTACAGTGGTATGGTAGGTATGGTAGCAGACGCTCGCGAGGGGAGGGAGATTCAAGAAAAGTTGGAAGCAGGCGGGACTCATTTGAGTTTGAAAAATAATATAAAAATGGTATGGGTCCCGCCTGCTTCCAACTTTTATTTAATTTAAAATGGGCTTGTTTTTAGCTTTCAGTTTTTTTTTAACTTAAGTTTTTTACCGCTGTTGGGTTTTTTGATTTTTTAATTTTATACTTTTTAGTTATGAGTTGTAAATCCCACTTAAGTGTGATAGTTTTCCTTTAAACTTCGTTATACAGGGTGAAATTGAACACATGCGACAAATCGAAATGGGAGATTGTACTCGTCATTATGAACAACTTTTACTATGGGACCAAACCTGAAATCGCGAAAAAAAAAATCAGCTGTTCCCTACATTTTGGCGAGTTATGCGAACATAAATGTAGGGAACAGCAGATTTTTTTTTCGCGATTTCAGGTTTGGTCCCATAGTAAAAGTTGTTCATAATGACGAGTACAATCTCCCATTTCGATTTGTCGCATGTGTTCAATTTCACCCTGTATATAGGTACGGTCAGCATCAAAAGTTGATTAACACTTCAGTTTTTTTAATCTTAGTTATTGAGCAAAATATTTGTTCAAAATTGCAGCAGAAGAATTTTTTTTAGAATATATACTCTTGTCTATAATGTGAAAAGCTAAAAATCAGTTTATTAAAAAAAGTTGTTGTCAATTTAATAACATGTAAAAATGATAGTGTTAATCGACTTTTGTTGCTGACTGTACTTAAATTTCTAATTGCCACCGTTTAGTTGGTAGAGCGGGGGGACACTTGATTCTAACGAAAATTGATACTTTAGAGCTTGATAAGTCACGAACGGTTTACTTAATCAAAAAACGGTCTTCCCAAACCACTAATATTTTTGAAAGACCTATCCAACGATATCCCACTTGACATAGTTTCTTGACTTTCATTTTTGTCATTTTCATAATATGGCGTCCAGTAATCGCCATATTGAATTTTCATTAACGTCATGTCTTTAGTGACACTCGCCGGACTAAGAGGAATCGATTGACGTGTGAATCATAAAAATCGGCCCAGGCGTTTGGTCTGTATAGTGCTTCAAAGGAACATACATACATACATACATAGGCTGATAAACACAGTACCACTCCTTTGCGTCGCGCAGTCGGGTAAATAGTCGGTCAGTTAGTCAGAAAGTTGAAGCTAGCACACTATGCTCTTACCTCTACCATTCGTGGCTAAACTAGTAAGAGAAATGAAACAAATAACTTTACTCAACTATTAATTAATTTATTTAATATTTAATAATAAATCACAATATTTCACTATATTTAAGCCAAACGATAATTTCACAGGTCCTTACGTAATAAAATACTTATCATAATAATTAATAAAAAATAAACAATTTTGAGCAATTTATATTTCGTAATACTTACATATTTTTTGTTTTTATTTTTTATTAAGTAATCTTTTCTTTTATAAAAAAATCTTCCGACTGATTTTTGGAAGTAAATGAATATAAAATAAGTTGCAACGTTTCTTTGGTTGTAAAATTTTATAGAAGCAGAGATACAAGTAAAATAGTCAAAGATATAAATAAGTTGAAGTGCAATGCGCAAGAGTTAACTTGAAACCCGAGCGGCCCCTCCCGACGCCCGCGCTGGTACCGCTCTCGCCTTCGACGCCTCAGTATCGCGTGCTTACGTCATCTAAGCCAGTGTTACTCAATCTTTTTGAATACGCGACCCCTTTACAGTTTGAAAAATTCTAGCGACCCCCTTCGGCAATAGACAGACAAAAAGTTAGTCTCTATTGCTCTATTTTGTTATCTATATTCATTATTAAGACCTTGCCCCGAGTAAGGCTTCGCGACCCCCCTAAGGGTCGCGACGCACAGAAAACGCATTGAAAAACACTGATTTAAGTGAAGTCTCAAGTCAACTCTTGCCGCTTGTAGCAAAAGTTTAAAAAACAATAAAATATCAACAATTATAAATTCTCTAAAAAATGAGCCCTCTCAGTTTTAAACCACTAAAGAGTTGGCTTAGAATTAGCTATGTTCTTTGAACCAATATACAGCATGTTTCAGAAAGGTATGTTCGTATTTAAGGGTGTGTCATCACACTGAACAACATTCCACATGAGGCCAACATTGTCAACTGTCCTTTAATCATCTGCCTAGCCTTTTCCCAACTATGTTGGAGTCGGCTTCCAGTCTAACCGGATGCAGCTGAATACCAGTATTTAATATGGACTGACTGCCTGTCTGACCTCCACAACCCATTTACTGGGTAACACGATATCTTGGTAAGACTGGTTCTCAGACTTTTGGGCTTCTGACTACTCGTAACGACTGCTTAACGTCCTTTCCGAAGCACGGAGGGGTCTCATGTAATGGATGGTCACCCATCCACGAACCGACCGCAGCTAGCATAGTTTAACCTTCGATGGATCCATGGAGAAAGGGGTTCAGTTTGATGGGCTGTACCCTTAAATACAGTGGCCTCCAAAAATTAGATGACATTTTTCCACTTCAGTTGTCTGTGTCGCGTTTTGTTTAAAAAAAAAAAAAAATCAGGTACCCAATCCTAAGGGCGGTTTCGCACTACGTCCGATCTGAATCCGAGAAATGCCGGACCGAAGTGACCGTAGTTCTATTTGTATGAGGGGTTGCGCACTACATCTGAACTCTATCCGTCAGAATTTAGAACAATTTCCAATTCGGATTGATTTCTCGGATTCGGATCGGACGTAATGCGAAAGGGATTACCTGCCTATATTTTTATGATAATTAGGTATTTGAATTAGGGTTGATTTTTCAATCGACAGATAATTTTTATTCGTGTAATAAAACTGACGTCTGACAGTTACCTATTGTATGGAAGAACTGTCAAAAATTCAAAATTATTCCTCCGATAAAGTTATCTGCCGTTGGAAAATCGGCCATAAGTCAATAAAAGCGCGTTATAGTGTTTTTAAATTTGAAACATTTTATACTACAGGGTGTTACAGAAAGGGTATATCAATACAAACGGGTTGAAGAGTGTATCTGGTCTAGAATCTCTGTATAAAATTTCAGCTCAAAAGCAGTAACTTTAAAAATGCTTAATATTTTTTATTTCGATAGTTTATTAAATTGAAATCATAACCAACGTGTCACCGCACTACGAGGGTCATTATCCATTATCTGTAGTGTGTCTGTGCGCCTAGTACAGTCACGTCTAAAAGTATGTATACACTTGAAAATTTTCAATTGCAATTTTTTCGTGAAATAACGAATGCAACGTTGAAATACGACACTTAACATAAACCTATGGGTTCGAAAATACTACTTTCGTAATAACATAAAATTTAATTCAAAAATAAAGTAGAAAATCGCCTTTGAATAAAGCCAAGTGTATACATACTTTTAGACGTGACTGTATACGCGCATCACGCCGCCGCGCGCCAGTGCAGCGCCGTGATGTCGAAATAAAAAAAATATTAAGCATTTTCAAAGTCAATGCTTTTGAGCTGAAATTTTTTACAGAGATTCTAGACCAGATATACTCTTCAACCCGTTTGTATTGATATACCCTTTCCGTAACACCCTGTAGAATAATAAATCAATAATGTAGCTCAGCTGAAGTGAAAAATGTCAACTAACATTTTGAGAGACTGTATAACCATAGTGTCATAACAATTTTTTAAATAAAATTTTACAAAATAAATAATAAAAATATCTACAAGAAAATAGCAATACAAAGAAGTAAAATATAATTTCTCTACTTATATTCATCCATACATTAACCCCCTTATTCATAATCCTATTTTATCTCTATTTTAGCTAAAATAGGTTTATAGAACGTTTGTCTTTATCTGTCACGTTGTCATTTCTGTGTGTAAGAAAGAGACAAACCCCATTTTAACTAAAATAGGTTTGATAAGTTTTATGAATAAGGGGGTTAGTGTCCACAAACAGTGAAATTAATTATTACACATAGTCAAATTAAATTACTTAGCGGAACTCTGCAGATGTCATGGGTTTGATATCTAAAAATGATAAATCAAAAGAAAACAGACTATCTCAACTCATTCTTCAAGTAACAACAATGCGAAAAATTATAAATCAAAAGTAAACAGATTTTCTCAACTCAGACTTCAAGTAACAACTCACCCAGCGGTCAATGACCCCACAAAAAAAAGAATCATCAAATCAATTTCTTTTTTGTTTAGGTACCTCAATATAATCATTTTTATTTTATCATGTTTATACCCTATTCAGTTTGGCTTGAGACAAAACCTAAACAACATTTGACTACTCTTAATAAAAATATATTCTGTAAAATATACCTACCTATCAAAACAATAATTTCTTACAAAAAAAAACCGAGTGTGCTTATGACCACGCGACTGAAGTGAAACTTCAAACGTATTTGGCTATGAGAGGAAGAGAGAAAGAAAATGTGCGCGCGCACTGCTTTCTCTTGCTTATATCCCCCACTCAACTCCCGTTCGCCTCGCCCGATCACACTTTTCGTAACGCGTTCGCCAGCTTACTCTCCAAGTCAAGCGTGCGTAAAGAAGTTTCACTTCAAAAATAATCTTTTTGTTACACAAGAAGATCACACATTTTTTTTTTTTTTTTGGTATGAATTATTGTTTTGATATATTTTACAGAATATGTTTTTACTAAGAGTAGTCAAATGTTGTGTACGTTTTGTCTCAAGCCAAACTGAATAGGGTATAGATATCGATACCCATCGAGTTTCGCTAGCTGATTTTAATTTGACCCTGTATATTGTGCAATAATAGTAGATTGTACAACTAAGGCATAAAAGAAGCTATTTTACCCCGAGACGTTTATAAGTCGAGGGGTAAAATGGCTCGTTTATGCCTGAGTTATACACTCTGCTTTTCACTTCGATTGCGAGAAAATGAAACAGGCATAAAGTATACAGTACATAATTAATCAAAAATGTTGCATCACAGATAATACCGCCACGAAACTTTTTAAAAGTTTTTTTTTTAATTTTCAACATTTGTCATTCGACTTGGGTACTTCATACTACCAAAATATGAAAACGTTTCTTTGCCTTTTTAAATAACAAATGACAACTATTTTACCTGATTTTATGAAATTAACGATAGAAAACACCGAAGTGGTATAAATGAAAGAAAATGAAATAAATCACGACTTTAATCTGCGGAGTTTTATTGTGCGTGTGGCTGTTGGGCCTGATTACTTTAGTCTTAGAAAAAAATTTTACTTTATGCACTAGAACATAAAAAGCGATTTTATGTCGCCTAAGCACAACATAAAGACGGACTTTTAGAGCATGAGAAGTGAAAATATATTTTATAAGTATATAACATTTATTTATAACATATTATAATTACTTAACTAACTGGTGTTTAAATGGAAGCTGTGATACATAAGCAAGGCGCTAGAGGGTCTAATATTATAATACTATTATTTTTATATACTATTTTCAACGTTTTTTACTTTATAGGATTAGCTTACAAAGTTGCCCTTACAACCATACGCAAACCACTAATGGTTATTTTCGATACCCAGCACATAACTCGATTAGAATTCAAGAAAATATTGATTCCTGGTTAATTTCGGTTCGAATTGTTCATCGTCACGATTACCCGAAATAACGTTTGACAGATGAACTGTTAATCGAAACAACGTTTATTCGAAAGATCATATGACCGATGAATGTTTGACCGAAAAAAAATCTTGCTTTACATGACAGCTTGGAACTTGTTGGGATGAAATAGCCACAAGATTTGAATGAATTATTACTATATCTTGTTTAGTTCACAGCACCTCTTAGGTATCCTTATAGAGGTGTGAGGAACAGGGTGTAGAGTTCACTCATCCTCTATAGAAAAGGGAGGATCCTCCGACCAAACGGGTGTTGTCTAGCAGGCAACTGCCCGATGATTCATGTCGGGCCATTGTATCTATGCTAGTTGTGCGGTAAACTCTGCTTGCGAGATGCAGGATTTTGCGTGACGTCTGTGTGACGCGTTGTTCACATGTGGCGTTGTAAATACCGCTACATCCTATATAGTAAATAACGTATTATATGCCCTATTCTATGAACACGAGACCCTCATATAATATATGCATTTATTTATAAAACTCTTATGTACAGACGCCAGCACATCAAGCTACCCGAAACTTTTAAATTTTCCCAATCAACTTTGAACCTTATACGTTAGCGATAAAGTTGAAAATCTATTTAAGAAATTTGTCAAAATTGTAGTTGCTTGATGTGCTAGCGTCTGTACGTTACACTGTCGCAAGGCTACGGTTTTTGGAAACCAGTCCAAGTCTCCAGTCACTAACACCCGGTCTCTGGGACGAAAATTATTATCGACGCGTCAAAATTAAACGTATGTCAAGTGATGCGATTAACATAATCAGCCTATAAAGTTCCCACTGCTGGCCTCCTCTCGATGAGAGGGAGTGGGCCGTAATCCACCACGCAGGCCCAGTGCGGGTTGGTAGATGTCATATGTCTTCGAATTTTTGGTTCTAGGACATGCCTCCTCACGATGTTTTCCTTCACCGTTTTTAGAGCAGTGGTGATGAAATAATTCACACAAAGTAAAGGGCTTTGGGTTCGAATCTACTCGTATGTTCTACAACTTGTAAGTCGACGTTACCACCGGGCCACCACTGCTCCGATTGTGTGTGATGGGATTGGCTGTAAATAATTTGTTTAACCAATCACAACGGTTAACGGGCGCTTGACAATTTGTTAAGTAACTTGACATTTTGTTGTGCTGATTTTCGTTTCAGAGATCGGGCGTAAATCTGCTGTCAAATAATCTATTACTAAGGGCCAAAGCACACACGCTACTTTTTGCATCGGCGATCGGCGATTCAGCTGCTTTTTAGAAGCTAAATGCAGCGACCAAGCATTCCACACCGCACACTTAAAAACGCCAAACGCGGCGATTCAGTCGCTTTTCGGAAGCTCGATACAGCGGCTGAACGCTGCACTCCGCACACATTCCTCCGGTCGCAGCGATTTGGCATTTGCGCCAGCATCGGAGCAGTTGCTAAAACGCGCGATTCCAATACCACGTCCGAACGCAGAGAGTCGCCAAAACGCGATGCAGCATCGGAGCAGTCGCTAAAACGCGCGATTCCGATACCGCTTCCGAACGCAGAGAGTCGCCAAAACGCGATGCAGCATCGGAGCAGTTGCTAAAACGCGCGATTCCGATACCGCTTCCGAACGCAGAGAGTCGCCAAAACGCGATGCAGCATCGGAGCAGTCGCTAAAACGCGCGATTCCGATACCGCTTCCGAACGCAGAGAGTCGCCAAAACGCGATGCAGCATCGATACAGCCGCAAAATCGCTGATAGCCGATGCAAAAAGTAGCGTGTTTTTTGGCCCTAAGGGCTGATTTTTCAATACGAAAATAAAATTGGAGTCTGACAGATTTTGTACAGAAGAACTGTCAACAATTCAAAATTATTCCTCGAATAAATATACTATCTGGCGTTGGAAAAATCAGCCCTAAATCGAAATAACAACAACCATCCATCTTTATGTGCGTATGTCACTGAACTCCTCCATAACGGCTGGACCGATTATGATGAAATTTTCGTGTGTTTGAACACAGTCAAACACGCAAAAATTCTCTGGATGGTTTAGATTCACAATTGGTCCCGGTAGGTGGCGCTGTCGGGCAGGACAACGTCTGTTGGGACCTCTGGTTAAATATAAGATTTGACAACACATTCAGGCTTTGAAAAACCAAATAGGCAACGATTTGGAGAATGCTAAACCAAGGCTCGGAAACCGGTTGGAATTCTTAACCGGTTATGGTCATTGACCCCAAACCGAAATAGATTTAGGTTAAAGATTGCACTTTACCGGTTTTTACCGGTTTATGCGGACAACCGGTTTTTCATGAATTTTGGTTTTGATAGTGAAAATTAACCGGTTAAAACCAAGTTTGAACCCCCCCCCCGGCCCCGCCACTCTCGCGGGCACGGTCTGGACGTTGCGATGTCAACTCATTGTCACTAGAACTTGTTGGAAGCGTTAAAAAAGTAGACGAAAAAAATTTACGAATTACGGAATTAACCGGTTAATTTGGGTGTCAAAACCGTTTGAGCGTTGTAACCGGTAACCTTTATCTTTTGGGTTACATAAGAACAGTTCACTTGTTTAACCGGTTAATGAAGGAACGATATATTTACCGGTATTTAATCGAAATTAACCGCTCTTTTTAAACCGGTTCAGAGCCCTGTGCTAAACATTAACCTTTTTATTCATAAACGTTGTCAACGTTGTCTTAGTTGTTATACCAAAAAAGTCTTGATTAGCGACTTTTTAACCATATATTTATGACGTTCAACCGGTAGAATACCGTAATTAAAGACACAATTAAAAAGCCATTGTGTCTCGCGTGGATCCACGTTTAAGTATACGAAGGGTTAAACGTCACTTAACTTTTATCATCGTTTATAAATAAACCCCTATATTAATCGGCAAATAGGCATCTACATAAATACATACACATTTTAACATACACTGTAAGAGCATTAAATTCGTGTCGAAGCAAAATATGTCGCCTTGTATCTGTCCCACTGGAGGAAAAGAAAATTTACTTATATAGAACTAGCTTCTGCCCGCGACTTCGTCCGCGTGTTTCACCCTCCCCCGTTCACCCTACCCTATTCACCCTCTTAGGGGTGGAATTTCAAGAAACCCTTTCTTAGTGGATACCGACTCGTCACAAAGAACACACCCTCAAAATTTCATGTCTCTAGGACCAGCGGTTTAGACTGTGCGTTGATATATCAGTCAGTCAGTCAGGACTTTGAATTTTATATGTATAGATAAACAACGCTTGCTTACGGCGTGTTTACGATATCAGAAGGCCAATTCCAGTCATTTAAAACGTTCAAAATCTGGTCGCAGTCTCATCTCGGCGACAAATGTCAAAAACTTGTCAAAATATAGGGTGAAACTGAATTCATGGGCATCCCTTTAAGGGGTCATTGTACTCATCATTATGAACAACTTTTGCTATGGGACCAAGACTGAAATCGCGAAAAAAAAATCAGCTCTTCCATACATTTGACGTTGTATGTGAACATAAATGCAAGTAACAGCTGATTTTTTTTCGCAATTTTAGGTTTAGTCCTATAGTAAAAGTTTTTCATAATGATGAGTACAATGACCCCTTAAAAGGATGCCCATGAATTTAATTTCACCCTGTATAGAATAAACAACGCTTGCTTACGGCATGTTTACGATTTCTGATTGTTAGAAGTCTACACTTCTTCCACAAAGGATTCCATCACCGTATAATGGGGCTTCCTAAGAGCGCTAACATACTGGAACTCCATGACGACTACGTAACCATGGCTACCTTTTTTTTTTTTTTGATGATAGGGAATCATCAAATGTCTCCTCCCGCTCTGGGTGGAGCGGAAGAGAGTGTCAGACTCTTACTGACTACAACCCATCCGTGTTCCTTCCTTAGTCCTTTGTGTTCCGGAGTAGCGGTAACCCTTTCGGACAATCCCGCAACAGCCATGACTACCTACCGTAGCCTTTTCCCAACTATGTTGGGGTCGGCTTCCAGGACTTACCAACTAAACTTCGACAAACTTTAATACGACAAGATTTTAATTCGACACTACGGAACTCCGACACGTCTTCATTTCGACAATACTTTAGTTCGAAATACCTTAAGTCCGACACTACTGTACTCCGACAAAGGGTTTCTTAGACATGAAATTTATTATCATTTTTTATCATCATCTGCCTAGCTGCTGTCGGCTTCCAGTGTAACCGGATGCAGCTGAATACCAGTATTTTAAATGGATCGACTGCCATCTGACTTCCACAACCCGGTTACTGGGTAATACGATACCCCTTGGTAAGACTGGTTTCGGGGTTCTGACTACCCGTAACAATTGTCAAAGATCCACGAGTGACAGCCGAGATCGGCTTGACGTGCTTTCCGAGACACGAAAGGGTTTTGGTATGTAAAGATGGTCACCCATCCACGGACTAACCGCGGCAAGCGTAGCTTAACCTGATCGATCGACCCGTGCGGCTGTTATTACTTAGCCTTATAAGCCCCTTTGAAAATGAAACACATAAAAACTAGTAGGAATTTGAAAAGACGACGCCATTTTACTTCTACACAAATTCAATGTTCTTAAAATAACTATTTGTTATTTTATAATGATTGATACGACACTTACGAAAGCAACTTTTTGCGTAGCGTACCTTCAAAGTTAAAGCAATATCGACTTTAGTCTTGTTCCTTTACGATCGACTTTTCAAAATCAACGCCAATATGTATAATTCTGTGATAGATAATTTGTCTTTTGAAAATTCTGCCGTAAAAGAACCAAATAATCGGCCAGGTAATTGCGTAACACACTACCAATAGCAATGGCTTTCATTTTGACAGTTCAACAACATTCATTGCGTTATTTACGTTGTTGAGTAGACAAATTTATGAAGCAACTAGTTTGTGCGCGCGACTTCGTCCGCGTGAAATTTCACCCTCCCCCCATTCACCCTCTTAGGGGTGGAATTTCGAAAAACCGTTTCTTAGTGGATACCTACTCTTCACAAAGAACACACCCTCCAAATTTCATGTCTATAGGACCAGCGGTCAAGGCTGTGCGTTGATATATCAGTCAGGACTTTGTATTTTATATACAGGGTCCCATTAAAATAGATGGAAAAATTTTAACACAGCGCTCAGTACGTCTAACCAAAGATATCCAAGCAAAAAACACTGTTTAAAGTGATTTCATTTTGACCTTAAATAATAAATTGCCGGCACATTAGTGTATTTTCGTTAGCTGATTATTTTTCTTGTAAGTATCTAATGCGTTTTTCTTATATATTTTTTACCATCGTCCTTATTTTGGTGGTCGGAATGATTTCTAAAAGTTTGTCCATCTATTTTGATGGGACCTTATACATGGTGAAATTAAATTCATGGGCATCCTTTTAAGGGATCATTGTACTCATCATTATGAACAACTTTTACTATGGGACCAAACATGAAATCGCGAAAAAAAAAATCTGCTGTTCCTACATTTTGAGAAGTTATGCGAGCATAAATGTAGGGAAGAGTAGATTTTTTTTACGATTTCAGGTTTGGTCCCATAGTAAAAGTTGTTCATAATGATGATTACAATGACCCCTTAAAAGGATGCCCATGAATTCAATTTCACCCTGTATATAGATGGATTAGCAATATCCTTCAAAGTGATTGTGATTGATGGTGTGTTACGCAATTAGGGTGAAAATGCTTAACAAATTTTCAACATTCTACAGTTCTACAATAAGCATTTGTCACATCAATAATTATAAACCGAACAAAATGAAACATAAGGCAAGTACTACGATTTATCATTAACATGTCTAATAGGTCGAATCTGTTTTAATTTAGTCGATTGCCCATCGAACTTAATATCGACATCTACGTCACTTAGCGGATGAGAAATAGTCGAACACGAGTCATATTTCGTCTCGTCTGGACTGAGCGGGGTGACAAACCCACTATCATTAACTTTACCATCTTTTAACGGCTGTAAATTCAAAGACATGCTTTTCCTACTCTGAAAGATGCTTAGATCGTCTATATAGGACGTCGGATTTAGTTTCTCGTTTAATTTTTCGTCTAATCTGCGCAAATTTTCGTCGAAATTGTTCTTTAGCTGATGCTCGAACAGTCTTTCTTGACGGATCTGCTCGTGGGTACTCGCGAAAAATCCCGAGTTCTTCTTCCCTAATTCTTTTAACGTATCCGTAATATTTTCCGTCTTATGATTCTCGTTTTTCTCTTCTAAAGCCTTTAGTTGTGTATTCCTCATATTCGCTATTAGTCCAGAATGTACTGACTGAGACTTCTTCATCATAAACTGTCTTCTCTCGTGCTCGATATTATTATCTTTCGGCGAATCCTCCCGAATCTTTGCGAATAAATTCGGCGAACTTATCCCCGTTTTGAAGTTCTTCCTCGGATCATCTTGTTGTTCTTCGTTGGAGAATTTCGTGGAGAATATCTTGAAGGACAGTTTCTTGGAGTGGTTTTGTACTATTTTCTTTATTTCTATCGGTATGTCTTGCTTGTGGTGGGCAGAAATGTATCGGCTTAGTAGAGTTAGTTGTTGTTCTAAGGATTTGTTCATAGTTTCTAGTCTAGTTTGGTTCTTCTGGTAGTTTGTTATCGCGTCCATTGCTTCCTGCAAAAGGAGGGCGTTTTGGTTAATATTTTTGCATAAAGTTAGTCGCCATTTTTTTTTTATTGATGTATGATCGATCACGCCTGATGGAAAGCGATGGATGAGGTATGTGATGGAACGAGCATGCCCAGAAGATGCCTAAGGCACTGGAACTCCCACGCATTGACGAAACACAGCAAGCTGCTTGACGCCGGACTCCGGTGGGAGGGTGGTCGCTAACCAGACGGGCATTAGCCCTACCACCGCAAGGGAAGTATTAGCAGTCAGATAAAGTGTTGGGTGTGACTGTCCAGGATGCGCCGAGCGCTCGGTTTAGTTGAGTAACTGGCGGAACAAACTGCGCTACACGAGGAGGCTTCTTCATGCATCCCAAAATACGTACTAGGACGTGGAGTTGCGGACTTCAGCTCGTTATACAATAAAGTTAAGTCATGATGGCAACCGAGACCGACGGTTCTGTATGTCAACTAACTAAAAAGTAAATAATAGGGACATAGAGCCAGGCTGGCTTATAAGCCATGCAATTGGAGAGGCCTATGTCCAGCAGTGGACTTATGATGATGATGACGAGGCAGGTACTCCAGAGAGGAAGAACTTTGAATTAACTTACATCAAGCTCCTCTCCCATCCTATTCTTATCCTCGAGCAGCTGCTTGTTGTCCTCAGTGAGCGCAGCGAGGCGCGGCATCTCCTCGCGTAGTACGGCGTACTCCACCGCGTAGTCGCAGAGCTGACGGCTTATGTCTAGTGACAGGACCTGGGAATCAAAGTATGGTTATACAGACGACAGCACATCAAGCTACTACAATCTATCAAATTTCTTTAATAGATTTTCAACTTTATTGCTAAAGCATAAGGTTCAAAGTTGATTGGGAAAATTTGACAGTTTCGGGTAGCTTGATGTGCTGGCGGCTGTACGGTCAGCATCAAAAGTTAATTAACACTTCAGTTTTTTTAATCTTGGTTATTGAGCAAAATATTTGTTCAAAATTGCAACAAAATTTTTTTTAAGAATATAATATACTCTTGTCTATTATGTGAAAAGCTAAAAATCAGTTTATTGAAAAAAGTTGTTGTTAATTTAATAACATGTAAAAATGATAGTGTTAATCGACTTTTGATGCTGACTGTACCTACATTCTCATCATCTCGCATTATCTCTTTTGCCTTTAAAAGGTTGGCAAACATGACTCCCACGTTTTGCAAGCTAAAGGTGTGTAGTTTTGAAAGTTAATTTTTTGCGAGCTTTCAGACTGTAAACAGAAGGAATCTAGCTCATTTCTGGACAGGGCAATCACCTGTAACCTGTTGAATGGCGTAATTAGAGAAACAATTAAAAGCCATTGTGTCTCGCGTGGATCCACGTTCTGGCCTGGCCAACACGATGTCGTTGAGACAGCAGGAGCCAATAAATTCCGTCCAGTTGGTTGAGTATAGCTTACATCCATATTAATATCATAAATTCGAAAGTAACTCTGTCTGTCTGTATGTTACCTTTTCACGCCTAAACCGCTGAACCGATTTAGATGAAATTTAGTATAGAGATAGTTTGAGTCCCGGGGAAGGACATAGGATACTTTCTATTCCGATATTCCCACGGGATCGAGATTTATGCGGATGAAACCGCGGGGCGCAGCTAGTAGACAATAAGCGGAAGTCTAGACACTCAGGGTGACTTGTTCCGTCCAGAGGTATGGCACGGTATTATTTACGTCCAAAATTCACCTGTTTCTGGATAAAATCTTACGCTAAGCATGTCTGCAAATCAGAGAAACTGTAAATACTTTAGTTTAACGTACCTTCTTCATGTAACTTCATCAGAAAAGAACCAAGGTAACCGACATAGCCCGAAGAATTGCCAAACTTAAGTGGCAGTGGGCAGGGCATATTGCTCGCAGAACAGATGACCGATGAGGCCGAAAGGTTCTGGAGTGGTGACCGCGTATCGGAAGACGTAGCGTTGGGAGGCCTCCCACAAGGTGGACCGACGACCTTGTGAAGGCCGCAGGAACTCGTTGGATGCGAGAAGCACAGAACCGGTCGAAGTGGAGGTGCTTGGGGGAGGCCCATGTCCAGCAGTGGACGTCTTTCGGCTGAAATGATGAGGATGATGATGATGAACGTACCTTCTTCATGACCTTCTTATAGAACCCGCGATTCATATCGGGCAGCTTGTGTTTGAGATACTCCGCAGCCTCCTCACAGCTCTCACACAGCATCAGTCCATCCTTGTGAGCAGACAGCAGGGCGAGAGAGACGGAGAAGACGATATCCAGGGATTCCAGGAAGATTAGGTCTGGTAAGAGAGGAGAAAATGTAATAATAATTATTACTGTTATTTTATAAAAGTGACATAATATTCTCCCGACCGAATTTCGGTAACGGCATCCGATCTCAAAGTATGCAGGAGATATTATATGCTGTATAAAAATCATATGCTGAATTCATGGTTACTTATAGATTTTTTGGGCACTGGTTAAAAAAAATCCTGTGTGGAGTCCACAAGTTTGTGCGCAAATATCCCTGTTGTTTTTCTAGTTCGATGGGACAGCAATCCGACACGACTGGGAGAGACATCAGGCGCGGGACCAACGGCTTCATGAAATACTGTTTTGCTCAGATTTTTTTGTTAAGCCGTCGCGTATTGGTCCCCGTCTTTCGTAGATTTTTGACAATCAGTTGTGGAGATCAGATAGACAGATGCTCCATGTAAAATACTGGTATTCAACTAAATATACATTCGTTGCCAATTCAGCTATCTACTATAGCGTTACGTATTCTAAGTTGATTTTTGCGTGACCATCTTAATAATAAGATCCTAAAAGTGGCAATAGAATTTGAGCTCTGCTTTCTACAACGTGGAGTTTGTGTTGACTCACCGAACACCCTGACGACGAAGCCCAGCGGGAACTGGCTGGTGAAGAGCGTGAGCATCCAGGGCGCGGCGTAGAGCGCGGGCGAGATGTCCAGCGCCTCCAGCTTGGCGTGCAGCTCGGGCTCGTGGTCGCGCAGCAGGCGGGACAGCTGGTACAGCTGGGAGAGGACATGGTTTATTTCCCCTGTTCCATATATCCCTACTGATGTATCTCCAGTGGTAGGGATACTTGGAGAATTTCTCCATTTATCGCTACCGGTAGGGATATATGGAATCTTGTGCTCCATATATTCCCTACTGATCCGCCCTGGTTGGGATAGTTAGATTTTTTTTTCCGTTTATCGCTACCAGTAGGGATAAAAAGTTTTCAAGGGTTTCTTTATGATTAATAAGGTGTTTGATTTATAAAACTTCTATGCAGGGTGAAATTGAATTCATGGGCATCCTTTTAAGGGGTCATTGTAATCATCATTATGAACAACTTTTACTATAAAAAAATCAGCTCTTCCCTACATTTTGACGAGTTATGTGAACACAAATGCAAGGAACAGCTGATTTTTTTTCGCGATTTTAGGTTTAGTCCCATAGTAAAAGTTGTTCATAATGATGAGTACAATGACCCCTTAAAAGGATGCCCATGAATTTAATTTCACCCTGTATAATAATGCCTAGGAGTTTTATAGATCCCCAAAGTTCAAGAGGTAGAAAACATAAAGATAATGGTTGGAACTTGTCGGTACCGACAACACTTTTTCGTACCGTGCCCTCGTGGGTTAATCAGTATAGTAATTTTAATTCACGAACGACGCCCACTTTACCTGTGGCAACCAACTGCACAAACGACAGCCAGTGGCGTGCATTGGTTTTCAGAATAGGTAGGCTCTAGGCCGGGTCTAGTGTAGGCAAACGCGGTCACTAATCAGAAAAAAGTGAGGTCAAAAGTGTGGTTATTTGAGTAGGCATGCCAACTTAAGGATTATAAATTGCGAAGGTCGAACGTCATGGTATTACGCGGGAGACGTACGTATTTTTAATTTTGTCGTATTAATTTGAACGAGTAAAGACCAATGACAATGTGCGAATAGTACGGGAGCCGAGTAGGCCGTCCGGTGACTACCTACTGCCGCGCGTGTTTGTATGAAGATTTTGTTTTTTGTTAGGTATTATAATTTAGTGAGTTTCTTAATTGTGGGGCACACACACATTAAAATGTGATTGATAGGCTTATGTTGATATATCGAGGTAGGCACTGCTTATATGCCTATATGCAATGCACGCCACTGGCGACAGCATACACACACACACATCCGACTTCGCCATTGTCTCGGATGCACGAGAGCACTGTGCTTACACACACACATTCACAGCGTGTTTGTACACTTACTTGGTAACCACAGGTAAAGCGCGCGTCGCTTCGTGAGATAAAAATAGTACCGATATTAAAGACTTATTTTAATACAGAAAAGAAACGAAACTCATTGTATATTGGCGATATTCATTTCTTGCGGTTTTTTCCGTGACTTGGGATATAGAAAATGTATGTTCTGAACCAGCTTTTTGGTTTAAAATAAAATGATAAGTAAAGAAAAAAAAAAGTGAAATAATAAGGAGTATTCTATTCTATGCTTAGCTATGAATGTGTTTCTTTACGATTTGCAAAAAAAAAAAAAAAAAATTCGGAGGTTTGTATTATAGTTACCTGAACTTGTAAAGCGCTCATGTCTGGGAGGTACTGCTTTCGAAGACCTCTTCTGAACATTAGGTGACGGAGCAGTATGAATGCTTCTGCCTCTTCCATCTGTTGACAAATGCAATATGTTATTAAAACGGGGGTTCCATACTCATTAATATATTCATGTTATATTGAAATGTTCAACCAACATAAATTAAAAAATTAAAAAAATATATATACGCTGTCTACATCTCTTTATTTCTGGTCTTATCGCAGGTATGCTGGAAGAGATTTCTTATGAAATAAATAAGCATCACCTTTGTACCTATTTTTCTGTTCTGTTTTTTCTTGTGTGTATGTGTGTACATAAATGGTAAAATAAATAAATAAATATTTTTAATATTGGTTATTTTATTTATCAAAACATTGATTACGATTTATTAAAGCATTTATAATGTTAATGATAAAATAAGATATTGAATGTTACCACAGAATACTTCAAGTACTACGTATAGAAAGGCCACTCCCTTCCCCGCACTAACATCAGTTACCGCACCTCACCCCGCACTTCAGCGTATTCGTCGCAGTTCTTTAACAAGAGCGCTCGCAGACACAAGTACCTCACGCACACATTCATACGTATACAAACGTCATTTTTTAATGTAGTAGTAGTAGGTAATTATTTTGCGAGCGTTGTATGGAGTGTCCGGGGTGTGATGTTACATAATTAAAGTTCCGGTAAATTTACAACAAACACCCCAGCAGCACAGCTGTCTGTTCATTTAGAAAAACTTGCTTCTATAAAATATACTTACATGCAGTAACAACACTCCAGCCACAAAACTCAGGCCCTGACAGTAGCCGACATCAGGGTCCAGCAGAGAGTAAGCCTTCAGTAGGTTGTACAGAGCCAGCTGACCGGGACCCAGTGCAGATGCGAAGTAGGAGTGTTTCGGGAATGTGCGACCTGGATCAAAAAGATATTATAAGTTTAAAATTAAAATTTTATTCAAAGAGAATTTGAGTTTTTATCTACACCCATGCTATAAATCCTCTAAAAAAGTTTCTGAAACAGTTACCCCCTTATTCATAATCCTATTTTATCTCTATTTTAGCTAAAATAGGTTTATAGAACGTTTGTCTTTATCTGTCACGTTGTCATTTCTGTGTGTAACAAAGAGACAAACCCCATTTTAACTAAAATAGGTTTGATAAGTTTTACGAATAAGACCGTTAGCTTATTGCCAACATTAAAATAACCAGTGTCATAGTAACCATAATATCATCCAAACGAGTTTCATCATTATGCAACTCCTTTTCAAAGAAAGAACATTCGTCATGCACGCGCGTTTCACTACCACAGCGCCGTAATTAAAAAAAAAGAACTAATAGGTTATTCGAATTCACGTCGTATCCCGCGCCGGCCGCCCTTTTTGTTCGATATTAGTATTGCAAAAAACTGTTTCAGGTCCTGCAGTCTCGACAAATATAACGACAAAAATCGGTCGTTAAGACTAATCGATGTCGAATTTCTTAAATACATTTTCAACCTTATGTTTTCGAAATAAAGTTGAAAATGTATTAAAGGAATTTGACAACGATACGACTTAGGGACCGATTTATGTCGCTGTCTAATGTCGAGACTGCAGGGGCAGAACTTTTTATAGAGGATTCATATCATGGGTGTAGATAAAGTATTGTATGCAACTGTACACAATTAGATATATTATACAACAGTTGCATAAATAACTATTATGGTTTTGTCAGCAGCCGTGATTAGAAGAATCTGGAGTCTCCATGCTAGAACACAAGTGGCGAATTTTGCTCGATTTGGACACAAAACCAGTTATCAGTCTCAAAATTCTTCTTTGTTTTATTGCGAAATTGGCCAGCTCTTGACCTAGATCTCGCCTGATGGAAACCGATGAATGAGGTCTATGATGGAACCAGCAAGCCCAGAAGATGCTTATTCACTTTTTGCTTTGAAGGTTGACGGGTTATACGTGGAAAACACAGACGCTGGCATAAAGTTCCGCACACACACTGCACTGAGTACGACTAGTCAGTATATCGACCAAATGCGAATGGTACTTTGCAGTACGTCTGGTTATAGAGGTGTGAGGAACAGGGTGTAAAGTTCACTCAACCTCCATAGAAAAGGGAGGATCCTCCGACCAGACGGGTGTTGTGTCTGGCGGGCAACTGCCCAATGATTCATGTTGGGTCCTTGTATCTATGCTAGTTGCGCGGTAAACTCTGCTTGCGAGATGCAGGATTTTTTGTGACGTCAGTATGACGCGTTGTTCGCATGTGGCGTTGTAGATACCGCTACATGGTAGTCCGGACGTGATATCACGCTTTTGTATCGTCCAAGAATCGAAAACGTCTTATTAATTTGGTTCCACTTACCTAAATCAATAAGTATAGCATGCTGGTGCTTGGTGAGTCCGGCCAGCAGCGCGGCGTAGGGCGCGTGGTACAGCGGGCACGCGCGCGTGTCGGGGGGAGCCGAGCGCAGACACGCTTGCTCCGCCAGGAAGTACCACACGCCACCGCGGGACATGCGCGGGACGCCTGCGGACAGAAGTAGGATTTAACTTTTCCTGGGCACTGTTTTACACACTGTCTACATCTCTTTTTTTTATTGCTGAATGGGCACGCTCTTGACTTCGATCACGCCTGATGGAAAGCGATGAATGAGGTCTAATGATGGAACGAGCGTGCCTACAAGATGCCTAAGGCACTGGAACTCCCACGCAGCGACGCAACACAGCAGGCTGCTTGACGCCGGACTCCGGTGGGAGGGTGGTCGCTAACCAGGCGGACGTTAGCCCTATCACCGCAAGGGAAGAGTTGGCCAGTCAAATAAGGTGTTGGGTGTGACTGTCCAGGATGCGCCGAGCGCGAGCGTTCAGTTGAGTAACTGGCGGAACAAACTGCGCTACACGAGGAGGCTTCTTCATGCATCCTATTCGTCTCTCCTGTTACAAATAAGCATCACCTTTGTGCTCTGTGTTGTAATTATCTTTTGTATGCACGTGTTTCTCTGACAAATAAACTTTGTTTTCTTTCTTTCTCTTCCGTCTTTATGTCCTTTTCCTTTTTAAGTGCATGTTTGTATACTTACCCCCTTACTAATAAACGTATTATATCAGATGGATAGTTACACACCGATTTCTCTCTTTCAGTCGTCAGTAATTTGACTCAAACTCAAAGCATTTATTTCAATTAAACCATTTACAGGCACTTTTGAATTGTCAAGAAGTCAGTTAGTCAGAAAATATGAAGCTAGTAGACTTTCGAAAGAAGAAGACAAAGCGTTGTGTAGCTATTTATATAGACGCTGTACAACGTCTATTAGTAAGGGGGTTTATAATATAAATAATTGGAACGAAGTTTTTTAACGGAGCTTGCGGCAGGAGTAAATTGGGAGAAATCGTCACATAACGTAAAAGCGCTATGCCCCCTCCATGCGACTTTTTATTACATATTACAATAGAGTCAGAGAGAGACAGAGAGATAGTTTTCATGGTTTTCCAAATTAAAATAATCACTCCGATATAGTTCTAAATATACACAGTATTTCATTAATTTACATTGAAGCCTTTGACACCGATAGAATACAAATATTATAACTACTTCGTATATTATTATGTGTGAAATGATCTTCTTATTAAACCTTTCAATTACCACAAAAAATATCTCTTTAAAATGAAAGTTTCATGTCAAATAATAATTCTATTAACAACGCAAATGTGGTTCCCCAAGGCTCTATCTTCGGTCCAAGTTAATTCTAGGTTAAGAATGTTAATGTTACCTTGTATCACAGCTTGTGTCAGCATATGCCTGTCGACCTTCGCCATGGGTTGCGAGGAGTCGCGAGACAGTAAGGAGTCCCACATCAGACTCACGCCAGCGTCACAAACCCCCAATTCATTGTATTCTAGCTTTATTCTGCGGACAGCTGAGGATTCTTCGCTTTCTGAAAGGAAACATTACTAGTAAAGGCACTGTATCGTTGGTCTAGTAATCTCAAACACGACTGCTGAATGTTTGGTTGGTTTTTAGATTCTTAGTGTGAATTAAGGGATTCTTGGGGGAGGCCTGTGTCCAGCAGTGGACGTCTTTCGGCTGAAATGATGATGATGATGAATTCACCCTATTAGTGTTTGGGATATTTATTGCATTAGAGAATTCTTAGTAGCAGTCCGGGATCTGGATTCAAGAAGTTAATGGCCATAGACTCACGGATATTACAAGGTAGTCATAAAATAACTGACGAAAGGGGATTGAAGATTTTATAACGAGCCTGATATACCTATTGCCGCGCCATTTTTTTTTTTCAAATTGGCGGCCTCTCTTGAATCCTGTATAAATTGATAGCTGACATCAATGCAAACAAAAAGCATAATTAGACCAAACCCCTTAAAGTATCACTTTTCCGAGATATTAACGTTCAAAGTTGATCACGCGACGTCCATTTTTTAGGGTTCCGTAGTCAACTAGGAACCCTTATAGTTTCGCCATGTCTATCTGTCCGTCCGTCCGTCCGTCCGTCCGTCTGTCCGTCCTCGCTTAATCTCTGTGACCGTTAGCACTAGAAAGCTGAAATTTGGTACCAATACGTATATCAATCACGCCGACAAAGTGGTAAAATAAAAATTGGAAAAAAATGTTTTATTAGGGTAGCCCCCCTATATGTAAAGTGGGAAGTGATTTTTTTTTTAATTTCAACCCTAACGTGTGATATATTGTTGGAAAGGTATTTAAAAATTAATAGGGGTTTACTAAAATCATTTTTTGTTATTGTCAATAATTTCAGAAATGATCGCTCCAAAAGTAAAAAACAATGTGTCCCCCCCCCTCTAACTTTTGAACCATAAGTTTAGAAAATATGAAAAAAATCTGAAAAGTAGAACTTTATAAGGACTTTCTAGGAAAATTATTTTCAACTTGATAGAAACAACAGTTTTTGTACAAAAAAGACAAAAAGTTGTACAAAATCATTTCTGGACTAAGTTCGTAGTATAATCGTATATGCAAGCATTTTTTTTTAACTTCGTTTACATATTTTATTATCCTGAACGTATCTTTTTTCAAACAAAAAAAGAATTATTAAAATCGGTTCTCGCAATCCAAAATTACCACCGAAAACTTCTGGCACGTCTATGTATTAATTAGTAACCCAATTCCCCGAGTGATGGCGCTGTAGGTACTTATTACATTGGGTCGGGTATCATCGAATTGTACGTGGGAACACTTATTGTGACGGACGGGAAACTACGGAACCCTACACTGAGCGTGTCCCGACACGCTCTTGGCCGGTTTTATTGAGTTGCGTACATCTTATAACTTAGATGTTTAAAATAATCACTCTGAAAGTTTAAAGTAATCAAACATCTATGCAACAAGATGTTTGCAAGTTCAAAAAATAAAGTTCCATGCGTATCCGCCATTTTGAAAAAAATCACAATGGCGGACAGGTAGGTATGCCCGATCTTCAAAGCCCTTCGGTTGCAGCTCTAGGACACATGTGTGACACTATGTTATCTGCATCGCACGATCTGATAAAACAGTGTCCACGTTCTTCTTTTTGTCCACCAGTGGCATTACTAAGGGTCTTCCCACATTTATCGACGCGGAATCGGCTAACGCCGGTCAAAAAAGCCTTTATGTCTACGTAATAAGGGTGTTACTAATACCATTCGCATCGGCTCGGCTCGGACGACACGGCGCGACGCCGATCGACGGCGAAACGAGCCGTTTGCCTATTAGCTCGGCGATAAGTCGAGTATTTTGGTGATACGCACTCGGCTTAAGCCGATTCCGCGTCGATAAATGTGGGGACACCCTTACTCGTCAATACATCCAGAGTACCCTGGGAATTCAGCCCCGCTACCTTGGTGACAGGCTAATTTTGGATAGAAGAAGCTTACCTTTAAGTCTAGCATTTTCTTTCTCCATCCTGACCAGTAGAATGGTCTGGTCTATCGCCATCTTCCACAGTTGACGCAACTCTTCTCTAGTTCTCTTGGCTTTAGGATCTGAAGACTTGCGCATCGATGTTAGTTCTCCTGAAATTGAATAGAAATGCTATATACGAGTATGCTATTATATTTTGCTGCCTGGCAATTTATTTACTACGCCAAGAAATATTTTAGGTCCGTTCCTTTTTTTTGGATTCCACTCATTTTGATAACAATAGCCTTTTCACATGCTTTTTTTTATTGAGGGGAAATCATCAAATGACCCCTCCCGCTCTGGGTGGAGCGGAAGGGAGTGTCAGACTCTTACTGACTAAAATCCATCCGTGTTCCTTCCTTAGCCCTTTATGTTCCGGGGTAGCGGTAACCCTTTCGGACAATCCCTTTTAACATCCTTAACTCCGTTTTTAACAGACGTGTGTTCACGACGCTTAAGAAAATTAATTTGGGAAACGATTTAAATTCTTTCGAAGTTTCCTTTGGGTCTTTGGGACCTTTGTTTTGTTGTGATATGGACAATCACAGGATGGTGTTGCTATAGCACAAATCCTTTATTTTTTTCGTCCAGAAGTTAAGCTTGGCGTGTCGTATACCCCGTATGCGTTTAACATGTAGCCACCATTTTGTTGAAACCCAGATGTGTCTTCTCGACATCCATGTGTCACTAACGGGATGCAGCAGAATACCATCGTCAGGTATTGCACCTGGCATATGCTGAGCTGGACTCCTATTTGATGCAACCATGAGACACATACCGCCCAGTAGTGATCGACCGTTATAAATGTCTTATGAGGTGTCTATGGGTCAATTTATCGTTCGAATCTTTTTTTTTCACCTTTTTTGATGTTTTTTTTTAATACATATATCGAGTCTTTTGTTGTTATCTATCTAACATTGCGCTATTAGCATACAGCTCGCGTAAAAAACCCTCTCATTAACTTTCTTATAAAGCATTTCTTCTATAAGTAAGGTTATAGAATAGAATAGAATAGAATAGAATACTCTTTATTATGTACACCATATAAATTACAGACATAAATATAGAAAACTTTACAATGGGTGACACAATGGGCGGTCTTATCGCTAAGAGCGATCTTTTAAAGACAACCCAGATGGATCCAGATTATCCAGATGGATTAATGAATTGAAATAAACACATTACCTTCGACCTGCACCTCCGGCTGTACGATCTTCTCGTAGATGGCTTGTCTCCAAGTGGCTTCGTTCTCGCTGCCGGCTTCCACATGCGTGGGGCGACTGTCGCTTACTTTTAGGAAACTGGAAATAAGGTTTGTTGTTTGACATTACTTAAGATTCTATAAGAACTATTGGTATATACCAATAGTTCTAGAGGTATGAGGAACAGGGTGTAAAGTTCACTCATACTCTATAGAAAAGGGCGGGCAACTGCCCGATGATTCATGTCGGGCCGTTGTATATATGCTAGTTGCGCGGTAAACTCTGCTTGCGAGATGCAGGATTTGAGTGACGTCAGTATGACGCGTTGTTCGCATGTGGCATTGTAGATACCGCTACAGGTACTATCGCGGACACTCCCGCCTGACCGCCACTAAGTTCATTTTTGCTTGCTTTGAAGCGCTCTCTAGTAAGCGCGCCAAGGTCAAATAGTTCGTCTGTAAAATTCACAAAAGGAGTACACGTGATGCGTCACTAAGCTGTGTAGTGCAGGTTGCAACTAATTGCGTTATCACTTTCCTAATAGCACAGAATACTTAAAGTACTACGTACAGAAAGGACACTCCTCCACACCACCACTCACGCACACATTCATACGTATACAAACGTCATTTTTTAATGTAGTAGTAGGTAATTATTTTGCGAGCGTTGTATGGAGTGTCCGGGGTGTGCTAATAGGCGAAAACTTTAAGGGGGCGTGGCTTGGCGCCGCCGCTGGATTTAGGCGAAAAATTTTTTAAGTGATCATGCCGAAAAGGACGCGATGGTATACATCGAGTTTTAGAATGACTTCTGCCTTGTCGCTCATTCCTAGGTAAAAAGCTTAGTGGATTTTGAATTAATGCACATTATGAAAGTAATTTATTCAGAATCGATTTCTGTCATTTTTAATATAGGTAATTTTTTATTCTAAAAATAATTAAAACTATGTAAATTAGAGTCCTTAGGGTCCCGTTTTTACCCTTTGGGTACGGAATCCTAAAAACCGGCCAAGTGAGAGTCGGACTCGCACACGAAGGGTTCCGTACCACCATAGATATATGAAAGATTTCTATGCGTACCACCGTACAATATTTAACACTACATAATATAAAACAATCACGTTTGTTGTATGGGAGCCCCCCTTAATTTATTTTATTTTAATTTCATTATTTATTTTTAAAGTGAATATACAACTAAGTAGCTATTCTGTAAATATTTCAAGCGACTACCTGTTGCCGTTATTAATATCGAGCAAAAAACGGCAAAAAAATCACGTCTGTTGTTTGGGAGCCCCCCCCCCTTAGATATTTATTTTATTTTTAGTATTTGTTGTTACAGCGGCAATAGAAATACATCATCTATAAAAAATTTCAACTGTCTAGCTATCACGGTTCATGAGATACAGCCTGGTGGCAGACAGACAGACAGACGGACAGTGGGGTCTTAGTAATAGGGTCCCGTTTTTACCCTTTGGGTACGGAACCCTAAAAAAAGAAATTCAAGTTCAAAAATATTCCTTCTACTTACATGTCCATCATTGGCGAGTTGACGGGAGTGCCATCTCCCGGCGTGTCTTCACTCTCTTCTGGTGTTGGCGTCATGTTCGAACGGGGGGAAGGTGTTATTTCTGTAAATAACAATAAACATTGAATAGAAAAACTAAATAAACTGTCAAAATAAAAATATAACACCCTAGCCCATAGTAAAAGTGCGTAGTGCTGCACACCCCCACCCTATTTCAAGTTAAACAAATATCAGCTTTATTTCAATGACTGTTAAGTTGAATTCAGAGTGACTAGCACTATTGAAAAAGTTATAAAAATGTTTGAAGTTGTAGCGTAAACTGAACTTTATTGTGTAGGAATTAAAGTTATTTTTCCATTAATTCATATATTTTGTTTACAGTTTTGGCAAATAAATCGCGAATTAACTAAAACTATTAAAAACCTAAAATATAGCGTCGAAATATTCCTCCGCGTCGCTGTCGAAAGGTAATGTACCCAAGAGACTGGCGACATTGCCACGTTAGTGTCAACCAGTCATTTGAAGATTTTAATTTTTTTTTCACTTTTTATAGGGTAGATACATATTAATGGATGAGAAAACTGCTTTAATTCGAAGATACGTTTACAGTCAAACAAAAGCGGTGCGGTATCGCAACGCAAAAGCATCGGTCCTGGTACAACCTATAGAAACTGTTGTGACGTTTTAATTATTTTGATGCGACGTCGCAATGGTTTTATGTTTGTCGTCCCAAATAATCACCGAAATTATGTAGCATTTGGTTTTGGACTTATTTCGCGTTAAGTGCATCGTAAAAAGCGCATACTCTGTGCCATCATATAATTTATTTTTTATTTTTCCTTGAGGGGATCTTCATGGATCCGGGAGATACTTGTACATTCACCGTACGGATTCCGGGAGATACTTGTACATTCACCGCCCCCCCCCCGACTGATACCAGCCCGCCACGCCTAGCGGGCCCCGTCACCAAGTGCGGCCGCTCCCACGACGTACGTCCTCCCATAAAGGCGCGCACGCCACACTGTGCCACCTCTTTGGCTCAACTATCGACCGTTCGAGCGACGACACAGTCCGTTTCTCCGCCCGCAGTTTCATCCTTATGGTGGCTGGAGATCGTTAAGCGCCCTTCTTCGCTCGACTGCTGTGTGTGGAGTGAGAGGTATGTTCTCTCTCCCTCTCCGCCGCCTCTTTTGCATGCATCACCTCCTCGGCCACCATATACCTACCTAAGTTCTTTTATCTCTTTATCTACTATCCTATCGCAAGTATGCTGAAAGCGATATCTTTAGAAATAAGCATCACCTTTGTACTGTTTTTTTCTGTTATTTTCCCGTCTTACTTTTTATCCGGCTCGAAGGACCAATATGTGTGTACTTACATAAATGGTTACTTAAATAAAAGTAAATAAATAAATATGTTTATTTACTACATGCCAGATTTTGAACTAATTTAGGTTCAATTTCTTACCGTCTATCACTGCAGGGGACAGGCTCTTACTTCTCATGGGCTCAGGAGACAGTAGATCCTGGCCTGAAGTCTCTGACGATGTGTCTAGTACTATCGGTAACGGGGTGGGCAGGGGTGATGATTCCTGTAAAAAGAAATGGTTGGTTGAACTTCAAATACCCACATAGGTATTGTATTATTACTCCCACATTTCAACAGTTATATAAATAACTAGCTGCGCCCCGCGATTTCACCCGCGTAAATGTCGATCCCGTGAGAATATCGGGATAAAAGTAGCCTATATGTTAATCCAGACTGTCAGCTACCTCCATACAAAATTTTATCAAAATTGGTCCAGCCGTTTGAGCGTGAAGAAGTAACAAACATATAAAGACCCCCCCACACACACACCCCCCCCCACTCACAACTCACCACTCACCACTTTGTGTGATTATGTGGTTTATTGTCCAGATAATACTGTAAGCAGGTATGTATGGTTATAAGTCCCATATACATATCTATGGAGGGGAAAACTATTAATTAGGTTAAGCATAATCGGCATGTTCCCACTGCTTTGATACAGGTATCCCATATGAGAGAGAGAGTGGGCTGTAATCCACCACGCTGGCACAATGCGGGTTAGTGGAGGTCACATCATCATCATCATCATTTCAGCCGAAAGACGTCCACTGCTGAACATAGGCCTCCCCCAAACACCTTCACTTCGACCGGTTCTGTGCTTCTCGCATCCAACGGGTTACTGTGGCCTTCACAAGGTCGTCGGTCCACCTTGTGGGAGGCCTTCCAACGCTACGCCTTCCGGTACGCGTTCGCCACTCCAGAACCTTTCGGCCCCATCGGTCATCTGTTCTGCGAGCAATGTGCTCTGCCCACTGCCACTTAAGTTTGGCAATTCTTCGGGCTATGTCAGTCACATGCCTTCGAATTATTGATTCTTGGACATGCCGATTTTCTGATGACGCTATGCTTCACCGTTTTGAGAACAGTGGCGATTAAATAAAGTGCACATTTGCCTGGTTTAACACCTGATATCACTGGGTCATCATTCCTCTCATCATCATCATCATTTCAGCCTAAAGACATCCACTGCTGGACATAGGCCTCCCTCCCCCAAGCACCTCCACTTGGACCGGTTCTGTGCTTCTCTCATCCAACGGGTTCCTGCGGCCTTTACAATGTCGCAAGAACCCGTTCGCTCCTCTCATATTGATGGTTAATTAGGCATAAAACCAGATCCTGGGCTGATTCTGAAAATTTCTTACAACAAACTCAGATATCAAGCGCAGTAATTGTGCTTTCAACAATCATACCAAGAAAGCAGTCATAGACTTTTGTTTTGAGTTGGAATTTTCTTTTTAAAGTTCCGTACCTCGAAAGGAAAAAACGGAACCCTTATAGGATCACTTTGTTGTCTGTCCGTCTGTATGTCTGTCAAGACCCTTTTTCTCAGGAACGCGTGGAGGTATCAAGCTGGAATTTATATCAAATACTCAGGTCTACTGTCCCTTGGAGCTGTGAAAAAATCAAACTTCTAAGCCAACGCAGTCAAACGATACAGCCGTTTATGCCGCAAATTTTCGACACTCGCAAGGGAATCAAAACGTACAGGGTACTTCCCGTGAACTCAGAATCTTGAAATTTTGTACAAAGCAATGTCTTATAGCACAGATAAAGGAAAAATTGCGAAAACCGTAAATTGGTAGTTACATACAGTACCCGGCGATAAATATTGCACATCGATCTTTGGAAAGAGGCAATCGGCTAATTTCGGCTTCGTAGAGCGTTATCTCTGTCGCACGAAATACAAACAGCCCGGTATCTATTAGGAGCTGTTAAAACAATTATGATTTGCTTCTTTTGATAATTCTTTTTATTCTTTGTATAAAATACACCAATTTTTCTATAAATGATTGCTTTAGGTTGGGGTAAAATAAAAAGGTTCCCCTATTTTTCCTATAGATGCCATAGTACAACTTTAAATTATTTAAATTTGGGGGTGTTAACAACTCTAGATATATATTTTGAACTGGACGCGACCGCACTCTATCGCACTTGAACAACGACTGACAAAATGTCAGTTAACGTCACATAGGTACTGTGCGACAGAGATAACGCACTACGAAGCCGAAATTAGCCGATTGTTTTTTTCCAAAGGTCGATGTGCAATATTTATCGCCGGGTACTGTACCTACTTTGTACGGAACCCTCGGTGCGCGAGTCCGATTCGCACTTGACCGGTTTTTTTTAGGATGTAGGAAGACAACTCACCTTCTTTATCATAGGAGGCACGGTTCCCTCGTCTCTGCTAGCCTTCCGTTTGAGTAGATCAAAACTGCTGGATATTGAACGCCTGGCTTTTGAGAAGATAGTGCTGCCACCTAGGTATTGGTTCAGGAACTCGGACCTGAAAGGAAATAGAACTTTTTTATTAACTGGCTACAAAGATATAGTTATTTTAATTTAAAAGAACACAATAAAGACTAGTCTACAGGGTTGTACGGAAAGGGTATTATATCAATACAAACGGGTTGAAGAGTGTATCTGGTCTAGAATCTCTGTACAAAATTTCAGCTCAAAAGCATTAACTTTGAAAATGCTTAATATTTTTTTATTTCGACATCACGGCGCTGCACTGGCGCGCGGCGGCGTGATGTGCGTGTACTAGGCGCACAGACACACTACAGATAATGGATAATGACCCTCGTAGTGCGGTGACACGTTTGTTATGATTTCAATTTAATAAAATATCGAAATAAAAAAAATCAAGCATTTTCAAAGTTACTGCGTTTGAGCTGAAATTTTGTACAGAGATTCTAGACCAGATACACTCTGCAACCCGTTTGTATTGATATACCCTTTCCGTAACACCCTGTATATACCTTAATAGGTACGGTCAGCAGCAAAAGTCGATTAACACTTCAGTTTTTTTTAATCTTAGTTATTGAGCAAAATATTTGTTCAAAATTGCAGCAGAAGAATTTTTTTTAGAATATAAACTCTTTGCTATTATGTGACAAGCTAAAAAGCAGTTTATTGAAAAAAATTGTTGTCAATTTGATAACATGTAAAAATGACAGTGTTAATCGACTTTTGATGCTGACTGTACTAAGTACAATATTTTTATCTCACAATGCGACACGCACTGTACTTGTGGTACCTAAAAGTATTGTATACACTGTAATTGTGTGCGTCAAGACGAGTAGCGTCAGCATATAACACACACACACACACCCCCTCACGTCCGATGTCACCATTGGTTCGGGCGGTACCGAGAGCTCCTGCGCTTACACACACATTCACAGCGTGTTTGTAGACTTGTTAACCAAAAGTAAAACACGCATCGCTTAGTGAGATAACGGGAGTGCCGACAGAAGTGAAAACTTGATCAATTTATAGAGGTATGAGGAACAGGGTGTAAAGTTCACTAAACCTCCATAGAAAAGGGAGGATCCTCCGACCAGACGGGTGGTGTGTCTGGCGGGCAACTGCCCGATGATTCATGTCGGGCTGTTGTATCTATGCTAGTTGCGCGGTAAACTCTGCTTGCGAGATGCAGGATTTGCGTGACGTCAGTATGACGCGTTGATGGCATGTGGCGTTGTAGATACCGCTACATGCGATCTATCTTATCAATCTATCTAAATATCGGAAATACATTAAAACCGAGTACATACCGAGGACAGCCGACAGTGTCGCGAATACAATGGTTTTTCCCCATCTAAAAAAATGCCCAACGAGCTTAAAGAAGTTCTCACTTCAAAAATACTATATTATGAAGCTTTACTTTTATTCCGCCCCGACCCTTGCTCGAGCCAGCCCGCGCCGCGAGCCTGTAGTTTTAAATCCGTCCCTAAATAATTCCGATCCAGCCTGTCCCTTGCTGCCCTCTCCCAGCGAGCCCTAAGCCGAGGTCCGTACCCCACAGGGGGTGCCCTTAGCGTGTAGTTTTTAAGTTTTTTTAAGCCCTGGCTGAGGGCCTTAATTTATTGAGGCATCCACAGGCAAGCCCGGTTAAGCAGACGACAACCTCATAGGTTGAACTGCGAGACGCCATTACCAAAGAAAAAAAAAAACTGGCACTCCCGTAGTGCCGACGGAAGTGAAAACAAAACACAAACAGAATACTTTGCCATCACTCACTGACATAATATCGGATATACATTGAAACCGAGTACATCCCGAGGACAGCCGAACATATCCGAATGTAGCGCGGTGTCTAAAAAAGCTATACTTTTATAATACTGCTTTACTGCTTACCTGTTCTCGGCGGTGTCGTGAACATGTCGTGTCTGCTTCGCCTCGCAGTGCGCTCTTAGCAACATCATCAGGAATGCGTTGTGCTCAGCCGTCTGTGACAGAAGGGAAAGTGTTATCATAGCTGTGGTATACACGGGATTAGCGATCTTAGACGGTATGATTGAGTATCAGCATTAAAAGTGACATTTGTATCCATATGTCAGCTCTGTGAAACTCTATATCTTAAGGTGAATGTGACATAGTAGACCGCGAAATTTAAATTTTCTTAAGTTTTTTGCAATTTGCAGATCAGTGTCAGGTTGTATCTTGATTCAAATATGATTCGTGACTATAATAGACATGTATTTACAGAATCATAGTCATTAGTATCATTAATATATCTCCTTAAGTTAGATTTCTACCATAAACACTTTTCCATACGAGATTTGTTCTTAACGGTAGAAATTTAACTTAGAAAGATGTATTAATGATTCTAATTATTATAATTCTGTAAATACGTACCGGTTATAGTCGCGAATCATATTTTGATCAAGATACAACCTGACACTGACCTGAAAATTGCAAAAAACGTAAGAAAAATTGAATTTCGCGGGCTACAACTACCCATTCACCTTAAATTAAATAGTTACAACAAGGCCATTTCACGAAGTGTGACAATTTGGTTAATAATTAATTTCCTTGACCCGCATTTTGGAAATTCAGTTCCACTACCACCTTGCTTGGTAACAAATATTTTAACAAGAAGAAGAAAGTTCCCACCGCTGGGACACAGGCCCCCTCTCTGTGAGAGGGATGGGCCGTAATCCACCACGCGGACCCAGTCACGAGTTCGAACCCAGACAGGCACTTAAATTTGTATAAATTATTTCATCACCACAATCAGCCTATACCTAATGTTCCCACTGCTGGGACACAGGCCTCCTTTCAGTAAGAGGGAGTGGGCCGTAATCCACCACGCGGGCCCAGTGCGGGTTGATAGATGTCACATGTCTTCGAATTTTTGGTTCTAGGACATGCCGGTTTCCTCACGATGTTTTCCTTCACCGTTTTGAGAGCACTGGTGATGAAATAATTTACACAAAGTAAAGCGCCTGTCTGGATTCGAACCTACGACCTACAACTTGTAAGTCGCGGCCGTTACCACTTGGCTACGTCGCGGCCGTTACCACTTGGCCACCACTGCTCTCAAAACGGTGAAGGAAAACATCGTGAGGAAACCGGCATGTCCTAGAACCAAAAATCCGAAGACATGTGACATCTACCAACGCACTGGGCCCGCGTGGTGGATTCCGGCCCACGTCCTCTCACTGAGAGGAGGCCTGTGTCCCAGCAGTGGGAACATTATAGACTGATTATTATTTAATACTAAAGTAGGGGATAAAGACGTTGATCTCGGCTGTCATTCGTTGATCTTTGACAGTCGTTACGGGTCGTGAGAAGCCCGGTCTGACAACCAGTCTTACCAAGGGGTATCGTATTACCAACTGGGTTGTGGAGGTCAGAAGGCAGTCGCTCCATGTAAAATACTGGTATTCAGCTGCATCAGGTTAGATTGGAAGCCGACAGCAGCTAGTCAGATGATAAAGACCTCACCTCATACATATGGTTGGTGCCACCCTGATACTTGGTGATGATGAGATCCTGTTCCTCATCGGGAAGCTGTTCTATGCGACGGAGGATGAATGCATGTGTCTTCTTGTCGTTCATACCTGTTAAAATAATTCATTAAATATGTAATAACTTTGAGAGAGAGCTTTTGGTTTGTGAAGGTCAGATAGGCAGTCGCTCCATGAAAATACTGGTATTCAGCTGTATCCTGTTGGCTGACTTTTCTGCTGAGGAGTTTGCTGTGCCACTTCTTCTCCCCAGCGAAAGCACTAGGAAGTGGTGAAGGGCGGGCGTTTTGGGGGACTTTCTTATGAAATTTTGACGTTCGAAAAATGCTGATTCTCAGCCTAGTTTTAATAAATGACTCTTGATTTTTTTGACTGGAACAGCACTCTAATTACATAACACACTATCAATCGGAATTTTAATCATTTTGAAACCAATTGCTAAATCATTGCTTTATATGTTCGAAAAATTTGTCTGCTCAACACGTAAATAATGCAATGAATGTTGTTGAACTGTCGAAATGAGACCGATTCCGATTGATACGCAATTGCCCCGCAGGTAAGGATGAAGCAGATGATGAGTAGTATAACTCACTGCGCAGGATCTCGTAAGGGGATCTACTACCAGCATACCTATTTCTGTCGCCAAGAGGCGTTGCTGTGTTCTGGTTCTATAGGATGAAAATGCACCTACGATGCCACTAGTATTTTTATGACCTCATCATCAGGTGGACGGGTAGTTAGAAGCCTGGAAGTCTGACGACCAACCTTACCCAGAGGTACCTATCGTGTTATCCAGTAACTGGGTTGTGGAGGTCGGATAGGCAGTCACTCCATGTAAAATACTGGTACTCAGCTCCAGTTAATCTGGAAGCCGACCCTAACATAGTTGGAAAAGGCTAGGCAGATGATGAATGGTCGTACCTTCAATATCATGGCATAAACGATGGTACCACAGCATGGGACAGTGTTCACATGTCATGTTCGGCGACTTCTCTCGGGTCTTCTTCAGGAGATCAGCGTGAGCGACAAATGCTTGTTTGATGGCTGTAACAATATACATAGGTGACGGTGAGGTTTTAAAAATTATAGTGATTTAGAAGACAGAGTATGTAATCAAACTTTTGGTGGTAAAAAACTATTGGCAGAATGAGGAACTTCTGTTAAAGCAGGAATTTTGGTACATGCAGGAACTCCGATAGAAAGAGGAATTTTGGTACATGCAGGAACTCCGATAGAAAGAGGAATGTTGGTAGTTGAAGGATCTTTGACATAACTAGTAATTAAAGGGGCAATTAAAGAAACTTGAGCAGGCATATAGATTATAATCCAACTATTAAGACTCACTACTTTACTTTCTTAGACAATTTTAAACATGAATTACAAAACATGGTTGCAAAATTGGTCCAAAAATTATTCACAGGAACTTCATGCCCGACGAAGGCTTTATAGAAATTCTTCGATTCAGAATCGTTTATAACGCTAGGATCTTTTTCATTTGTCATATTCGGAAAGTAGTGTTTGTTTGATCCAAATAGCGGGTGGAAGACGCTGCTTCCCACCACAGGGCGGGAAAGACTCATAGGAATTACTTCCCTCTTTAGGGTGGGAATGAATTTTAAAAATAGAACTGTAGTCAGCTACGAAATTTTTTACATAAATTAAGAAAAATGCTGCAGTCTTGTGAGTGTATAAACAGCCAGTGTGAATTAAAAAAAAAAACCTATTAAGCGGGACAGCCCGCGGCGATGACGCGGTGTGTTCCATATTTAAAATAAAAAAAGACAATAGTATTATTTGGTGGGATACTAACATTACTAACCCTGTAAGCTGTACCGAAATTCAAAAACTTGATTTTATGTTATCAATAAATATTTTAGAAAAACTACTACTTTTTACTTTCCTTATATTCGAAATGAAAAGTAGAGTGTTTAACACGGGTGAAGTCATCAATTCCTTTCGACCCTTGCATAACAATCTACTATTGTTACAGGAAGAAGTTTGGCTAACGGAGGTACTTTTGTGGGCGGAGGAACTTTGGTGGTCGGAGGAACTTTAGTAGATGGACGAACTTTGGCGGTCGGAAGAACTTTAGTAGAAGGACGTACTTTGGCGGTCGGAGGAACTTTAGTAGATGGAGGAACTTTGGTGGTCTGAGAAACTTTAGTAGATGCACGAACTTTGGCGGTCGGAGGAACTTTAGTAGATGGACGAACTTTGGCGGTCGGAGGAATTTTAATAGATGCACAAACTTTGGCGGTCGGAGGAACTTTAGTAGATGGACGAACTTTGTCGGTCGGAGAAAGTTTAGTAGATGGACGAACTTTGGCGGTCGGAGAAACTCAGGCCAATAAGAGAAAAGGTAACTATTACTTACCATTAATAAGTTCCAGCGCCACAGAGTCACTCTCACACTTGAACACGTAACAAGCGTACGTGTCGTTTGTCTCTCGGCACACGAACCCGAAGTGCTCCTTGTTCTGTCTGCCGAGCACGCACGAGGCCACGTCCTTGAACCCGCGGTGGAGCAGTATCTGTTTTCTGTCTGGGCTTATTAGCCGAAGTTCTGCGCGACCGACCTGAGAAACAAAATATAGGAAAATTTTAAAGTGCGAAGGAAAAAGAGACAGCTAGAGCCTTTTGTCTTTTTAGCACAGGAAAGTGTTCTGCTGAATTAAATGCGTTAGCACAAGGTGTTGCCAAGATACGAAAAAATATATTTTATCAATCATGTTTTTGTAAAAGCTGGATGATCTATGATATGGGGTTTTCAAACACCATCGAATGATCTTTTTATCAGCTTCAAACAAACTAATTGTTATTATCAACGAATTGACAAAATCTCGTTAAATTAAAATAAGTAGATCAGTTTGGCATCGTAAGAATCGTGGCGAAAAAAAAAAGGTGTCTTTGGCAGACCGGATTCCAGCAACCAACGATAACTTCTTCATACAAAACTTTAAATTTTTACCTGAAACAGCATAGTCCTATTCTGTTCCCCAATCAGCTGCGCAATAGGCGTCTTCAAGTTAATAGTCCCAATAGAAGCCGACCGATCCCTCAAAAACGGCTTGTTTTCATTCAAAGTCTTCCTCTCAGTCACTACCGGTTTCCTGGTAATCTCTTGAAAACTCATCGGAGCTGGACTATCGTCACGGCCCTTTTGATTATCCAGAAATGGATCATGGGTCTTAGAATCAATTTTGGCGTCCTTAATTTTAGTTTTCTGACAAAACTCAGTAATAGACGACGCTGTTTCTGATATGACAGAGTAAATATCTGATTTATCTTCTTCTTTAACAGTGTCTAGATTATTTTTAGGCACGTTTAGGATCAAAACGCTAGGTTCTAAGGGCGTTGGAGTAGGTTTCCTAATAATTTGTGTTTCTTTAGTAAACGTTTCGACCCGTTCTTTACTGAACATGTCGAATTCTTCGTCTATTTTCTTTGGGTCTGGTTTTGTTTGGACACTGAGTGTTTCTGCACTTGCCCATGTTTTGCCCTTGTCTGGTTCTAGGGGCGTTGTACTGGGTGTCAGGATCTTTTTGTTGTTGTTTTTAAAAAGCTCGTGTGGTGGTGGAGTTTTGTTGTCTTGGTCGAGGTTTTCTTTTGAGTCTCCGCTGTAGATTGAGGTCTGAAAGGAAGAATGGATGGTCATTTTAAATTATATTTTATCATAAACTGTTCTAATTTCGGATCTGTTTGTTGCTTTTAACTCAAACTTCGTATTAAAACTTCGTTTCCTTCGATGTTCATTTTGTCAGATAGCCCTTACAAGGTCTTTGCCAGTTTGTGGACTCTGTCCGCCCACAAAATGACCTCAGGAAAGACAGTGGCACAGTGGTCACGTGCTGCCGTGCATTTCGAGGCTCAGGGAAGGCCCCTTTACAGTCTCCCCAGGGATGTGCCTTACAGGCGTTGCACGGGGGGTTCCGGAATTGGTCTTTTAAGAGGAACCGGGACCACCCCTTTGTGCTGATGGTGATCACCGGGGTTGTTTTAGTGAGGTACAAATCCCACACTCCCCGACCTCCCTCCCCGGAGGTCGGGTGCCTTTATACTTAATACTGGTATTCAGCTGCATCCGGTTAGACTCGAAGCCGACTCTAACATAGTTGGGAAAAGGCTAGGCAGACGATGAAGTTGATTGATAATTTTGTTATTTTGTTCCTTACCCCAGTAGAAGACAGTAAGCTATGTCTTCGCTCTTTCATCGCTTTCTCGGCCTCGTGTTGAGCGAACTTGTTCAGAGCATCGTCGATCAAAGACTCCGGGACCTTGCGCTGTGATATCCGGACCTTGCCGATGTATAAGACCTGGAAAAATTTAAGTATTTTACCTTTAATTTAAGTATTTAACCTTGAGGTTTTTGGAAGCCTCTGGGAAGGAAGTAAAAACAGAGGGTACTCCTTTCTAAAAGTGAGGTATTTTAACTTTATGCCGACACTATGTACGTGTCTATTCATATAAATTTTTCTAGGATATACCGGTTTTTACACGATGTTTTCCTTCGCCGTTTTGAGAGTAGTAGTGATGAGATAATTTTCTCATAGTAAAGCGCCTGTCTGGGTTCGAAACTTTGACCTACAACTCGTAAGTCGAAATTCGGTCGAGTTTGATTAAACATTTGAAAGCAGTGCTGGTTCAGTGGTAACGACTGCGACTTACGAGATATAGGTCGTAGGTTCGAACCCTGACAGGCGCTTTACTTTGTGTAAATTATTTCATCACCACTGCTCTCAAAACGGTGAAGGAAAACATCGTGAGGAAACCGGCATGTCTTAGAACCAAAAATTCGAAGACAAGTGACATCTACCAACCCGCAATGGGCCCGCGTGGTGGATTACGGCCCACTCCCTCTCAGAGTGGAGGCCTGTGTCCCAGCAGTGGGAACATTATAAGCTGATTATGTGGGCATATGGGTTACTATTTGCCCATCACTGCTCTCAAATGTTTAATAGTAACATAGAAACTGATCACTTACCTCAAAGAAGTGAGAGTCGGAAGCAGAAAGGTCGGCACATAACGAGGTGAGCGCAGAAGCGTTGCTGATTGTACGAGCCATCGGGGACTGATTCTCGCTGGTCCTGCAAACAACATTGATGTTATAAGTTCTTCAATAATAACTCTTGAGACTGTTTAATTTAATTTGAATGTAACTACAGCTTTGCTCAGCAGCCGTTTGGGGTCGAAACGCTCGGGTCATGGGACACGAGCGTGCGTCTCCTTTTTAAGGAAATTTCTCGCTGGCTGGTCGATACTTCACGTGACCAGAGGGCTGGGTCGTTCTTTGGCCAAAGAATTAGCATTGCCATTCAACGTGGCTATGCTGCCAGTCTTCTGGGCACGTTTCCGGATGACAGCGATGTGGACGAATACTTCGACGCCTAAGTGTCCTTTGTTTTTTTATTTTTATTTATTTGTATTGTAAGTTAGTCTTTTATTTTAGTATCTAGTGTATATAGTTAGTTACTTATTATGAAGCAATAAAAGTATTAGTATTTGAATGTTGAAATAGAAGAAGGAAAGAAAATATGTTTGTTTTCAGCAAACATGACGCAAACACAAAAAAAAATACATTAAAACCGAGTACATCCCGAGGACAGCCGAACACTTCCGAAGCGGTGTCGGTTACGGTAGCAGTGGCGCGAATTCAATGGTTTTTCCCATCTCAAAAAATGCCCGACGCGCCTAAAGAAGTTTTCACTTCAACAAGTTGGGGGAAAATATGCGTCACATTCACGCAAAACGGCCATCGCTCAACATAATGCTAAGACCCTATGCGAGACGATTTATTTCCGTTGGATCCCGCTTTTGAATCCCATTTTAATATTTTTGGCGTTGGATCCCGCAAAACATTATTATGTATTTCCGTTGGATCCCGAATTTAAAAAATGCAAGATAATTACGTTTTATTGTCGTTGAATCCCGAAAAGTATTTCCGTTGGATCCCGAATGCTTAAAAAAATATGAATGCGGGTACTTTCAACAACAAATGTGTTTATAATAAAATGAGGGGTTCACTAATGTTTCACCAAAACTCCATTGAAATTTTTAGTTTACACCCAACGTTTCGTATACTATTTATTTCACAAACAACTCATTTTCTATATAATCTAGTCGTTTCTGGCACTCGCCGGCCGCTGCCGCGGCACCGCTCGCTTCGCTCGCTCGGCTCATGCGTAGGGGTTACAGTTTTAACCTAACCTAACCTAACATTGTTTTATTTTTAATAATTAACCTAATCTAACTAGTTCAGTTCCGGGTAACCCACTAAAAATAATCTCTTTTTAGTGTTTGATAAAGGTAAATCACTTTTCTTCTGAAATGTACACATGTTGTTATAATATGGGATTCAACGGAAATAGCAAACGGGATCCATCGTTAATACCTAAAAAATGGGAGTCAAAAGTGGGATCCAACGAAAATAAACGTGCGAGACAGAGCGCCAGCTTTAATTTTTCAGCGATAGCCGACATTGACGTGATGACGTCAACCAGTGCGGCATACGATAAGATAAAAACAAATAATAATAGGAAATAAAATAAATATAATAATATTATAAGTACCTGGTTTTATATGTTAAAAAAAAGTCTGGTGGAACAGAAAATTTGTGCGTGTCTTATTGATTTTAAAAGACGTACGAGTACTTATGTATGTTGTCTATTTTGATAGACTGTTGGTCTCTCCTATGTGTAAGGCGTACCTACAGCATCAAAATATTAAATTGATAAACATGTATTAACAACTTTGGGTCACCTTGAGCCTCGCATGAATTTTACCGATTTACTTCATTGCTTATTAACCCCCGACGCAAAAACGACGGGGTGTTATAAGTTTGACGTGTCTGTGTGTGTGTGTGTCTGTCTGTTGCATCGTAGCTCCCGAAGGGATGAACCGATTTTGATTTTGTTTTTTTTTTCAAGTTTTTCATTACTTCAAAAAAGAGATCGTGGTCAGTAAAATTTCTGAGATGTCTCAATAACGCGGCCACGACTAGAGACATAATGAACTCTTTGTTGACTGGCTAGTACTTTAACCACATCATGATATAAATTAGAAAACATTTTTAAAAAGTAACCATGGAGTTGCAAAACCTTTATGTACCTTAATACATTTATTATTAAGTCCGCTTTTGTACGGCGTAATGTATGTCAGAAGTTTAAATAAATATATGCTTTCATAGATAGTATAGGTATTACTTTCAGGCGAAAATAAAATGGACAAATTGACGTAGTTCTATTTAGTTTCAATAGGAAATAGTCATATTTATTATTAGTTCTTATCACAAATAAATGGAACTGCTGAATAAGGTAATCACACTAATATTATAAAGGAAGTTTGTGAGTGTGTGTATTTATATGTTTGTTACTTCTTCACGCTCAAACGGCTGGGCAAATTTAGATAAAATTTTGTATGGAGGTAGCTGACACCCTGGATTAACATATAGGCTACTTTTTATCCCGATATTCCCACGGGATCGCCATTTACGCGGGTGAAACCACAGGGCGCAGCTAGTAAAATAAAAAAAAAATAAAAACTATGCACCCAGCTTCTAGCGTTTCATAAGTGCCCATGTGAAAAAATATATTTTGATTTGATTTGATTTTCAAATAGTTCATGCCGATATGTGAAAAATTAAAATCGTAGCGTAAAAAACAACTTTTTAAACAAATTACTTACAAGTTCGAGTTACAGTTCCCCGGCAGAGATATAGCAGGACTGCTCCAAGGAAGGTGTTCAGTGCTGTTCTGCTGCTGAAAGCCCATATTCCTGGTGACGGCGCCGTTAGTGAGCGAGGTGTTAGATCCCCGGGGGCTCGGGGCCCCTGGTGACGGCTCCCGCATCTGGGTGAAGAGGTCGGTCACCTGGAATAAGGAGTTCAGAGGTTATTATGGGAAAATAAAGTGGACAATGCGTCGTTGATCTAATGGTAGGTAGCGCGTCTGCTGAGCGTTGGGGTTTCGGGTTCGATCCTCGGGTCAGCAATGGTCGGATTGCATAGAAAAAAGAGAAGCGCTATGACACAACCCTGGTAATTTATTGCAAAATATGGAGCAATTATCTATTTACAAAAAATGACATTTTTTACAATTTTTGTCTGTCTGTCTGTCTGTTTGTTCTGGCTAATCTCTGAAACGGCTGGACCAATTTTCACGGGACTTTCACTGGCAGATAGCTGATGTGATAAGGAGTGACTTAGGCTACTTTTATTTTAGAAAAAGAATTAGGGTTTTACCGTATACTTTTATAATATGCATTTAGTCATTCAAAATCCGTTATTTTGACATTACAAACACAGACACTTCAATTAAAGAAACATGACGACATGATGACAGGCCTGATGGTCTAGTGGTTAGTGACCCTGACTGCTATGCCGGAGGTCGTGGGTTCGATTCCCACCCAGGACAAATGTTTGTGTGATGAGCACGATCATTTGTTCTGTGTCTGGGTGTAATTTATCTATAATATGTATGTATTTAGAAATATATAAGTATGTTTATCAGTTGTCTAGGTACCCATAACACAAGCTCTGCTTAGCTTGGGACTAGATGGCGTTGTGTGATAGTTGTGGAATATTATTATTATTATTTATTTATCAATTTTATTTGTTTGTAGGTACCGATTTCGGGAGTTTCGCCTGAATTCCTATTGAAACAGAGCCCATGCATGCTTTCTCAAGTGCGTTGAAGTGAACATGTAACAAAAAAAAAACTTCTTGACGAATTAATGAAGCGTTTAGGTACTGGTCTTAAATTAGGAGACAAACAACTTATTTACAAGTTTAGGTACGTCTCACGTGCTCCTTAGACATTAATTGACGGGGATTAGTTAATTGCTAGCAAGATCATGGGTCACTGCATTTATTTACGAAATTACTGAAGGACTACCGGGAGTTTAAAAACTAGGCACCCTCATATGTATACTGCTTGCTATTCTTTAAAGTTCACTGCTCACCTCACTCAAGTGAGCGCACACAATTCGAAACCGAACTCATTTGTTTTTAATGTAAATTATCGCGGATTCACAACGAGACACCGTTCGAATTTGGAAGTGATGTTTGTAGAATTAATAAATCAAATCATTTATTTCTTGCCAACATGGGTAGGGGTATAGATGTTATTCGGAGCCGTTATGGCTCCGACGCAGAATGTCCACTTCGCAAAATGTCCACTGGTCGCAAAATGTCCTTTTCTCAGAATGTCTCTTTCGCAAAATGTCTCTTTCGCAGAATGTCCACTTCGCAAAATGTCTCTTTCGCAGAATGTCCACTTCGCAAAATGTCCCTTTCGCATATTGTCCCCTTTTCATTTCTGACTTACTTTAACCGTAATTCATTTTAGCAATTAGCTTTTCACATATCATGGTTGACGTGTGTTTATTTGTATCGATATGGGTAAGCAAAAAAAAAAAAAAAAAAATATAGTACAAATCACATTTATTTCTTTGCATAATCGCTTGATTTTTATTAAAGTCATTATTTTACCAACTTAATTGTTATTAACTCGCAATAAAAAAAAAATTAGAAATTTGAACACTCTTTAATTACCTACGAACCGTTAACTGTAAAAATATTACTTTTTTTATAGATTGTGGCAATGTCAAATTATTTCGTTCTAATTGAACCAATAATGCCTTATATTTTTTATCAAAATAAATGTCAAGTTTTCTTCTATTGTGCTGCACATTTTTAAAAAGACTGTTCCTTATTTCCCTATCCCAGTATTTACTTTCCTTTTTCAACTTAAAGACAAACATGTACAGACTTGGTTTTCTTGGTATACGTCCTGTATTAACGCGTCGGTGCCAGCCTTCCAAAGCATTCGTTGTTCGATGGCGTTGGAAAGCACAACTCAACAACGTGGTAGACATTTTGGGGTACCACTGTTTTTCGAAATACTTTCTAAAACGGTGCATTTCAGAACTATTCGGCGCCTGGTTTATAATATAACACCACGTAGCTGGTATTTTATCTGCTGGCACGAGCGGTATCATCGCAGCGATTCTTGCAACATTTCTACCTTCTTTTGATTTTAATAAGCCCATTTTTTTTTGCATTCTTCCAAATAGCGGCATTAAAATGTCTGTAACAACCACTAACTCTGGCATCGGGGAATACAGCTTCCACCGCATTAATTTTGATAAAAAATCTTCAACAAAAAAGCTAATTGCTAAAATGAATTACGATTAAAGTAAGTCAGAAATGAAAAGGGGACAATATGCGAAAGGGACATTTTGCGAAGTGGACATTCTGCGAAAGAGACATTTTGCGAAGTGGACATTCTGCGAAAGAGACATTTTGCGAAAGAGACATTCTGAGAAAAGGACATTTTGCGACCAGTGGACATTTTGCGAAGTGGACATTCTGCGTCGGAGCCATACAGTCATGTTTTAGTAATGTTCTCCATGCTCTGCCGTCACTTGGGCATGCAAAATTTACACATACAATACAACAATAAATATTACAAAGTTATTAAGAAAATCATTTTAACCATTATATTTTTAATTTTTCAATGTCAAGGAGTATCCAGTAGTCAATAACTAAAATGTCATAGTAAATAGTAAAATGTCATAGTAAATGGTGAATAATTAAATAAAAATCCTAACCAAATAATAACTGAGTTACACATGTCATTTCTATCATAGAATATCTAATTAATATTATTGGCCATAAGGATTCCTTTTAGATACTCTTTCACACTGTAGTACGCTTTCTCAGTTAGAAATTCCTTTAGCTTCCGCTTAAATATGTGTAAGTTATCAATGACTGTAATACAACATGGCAATTTATTATAAATCTTGGATGTTATGCAATATACACTGGAACCCATTAAGTAAGTTCTGGAGGGTACAGTCTGAACTTTATTTCTATATCTAGCACTTCGGAATTTTTCATACATATGCATATTACTTTTGACAAAGATTGACATCTCATAAATGAAGAAGCTAGGTAAGGTAAGAATCTAAGTTTTTTGAAGTATGGTTCACAACTATCAGTGGTCATCAATAAAGTCAGTCATTAATAAAGGACATCGCCCATGTCAGAGACTAGAAGGGGCTATTCTCGTAATTTTAAGAACATTCACAGTCTGATCTCAGTCTCGATCTGTCAAAATACCTCTAATTTCCCTACATTTTTGACGTGGTTTTGACATTTGTTTGTCGCCGAAATGAGAGTGCCAATAGTGAACGTTTTATAGTACAGGAATTGACCTTCAGCACAAACAGCACCTCTTCAAAATGTATGGAAATGCTAATTACTTAGGTTATTTGCAATGAGCAGAGTTGAGATGATTTTTAAAATCATTTTGTTTTAATCAGAGACTTATGTAAGTAATTTAATCACGATAAAGTGAATTTAAAAATCATTTGATTTAAAGCTAAAAACAACAAGATGTCTGGAAGGAAAAAAGAAACAGGTATTTCAATGAAAAAAAGTCCGTTTGCGGCAAGGTTACGAAAGCAATGTATTAGCTTTATAATAAAGAATTAGTATGCAGAGTAGCGAGAATGAAATAGTTCGTTGCAGCCATATTTATTTCTTACTAGCTTCTGCCCGCGACTTCAACCGCGTGAAATTCGTACTTTCCTCTAAGTTTCGAAAATGTATGTTGGTATGATCTTTATAATTAATTTAGATAAATAAGTATTCGGGCCAATTTTTAAGTTTATAGAACAAAGGAATCAGATTTTTCAAATAAACTGTATCCCCGCTTTTCACCCCCACAGGGGCGGAATTTTGAAAAATCGTTTAAGATGTGTTCATAACTTGACTCAAAGTTTATTTATACCCATTTTCGAGCTAATCAAGCCACGCAGTAAAATCCTCCCCTTTAAAATTAACTACCTCTTTTCACACAGTTAGGGGTAGATTTTCGAAAAACCCTGATACACGTTATTAATTATGTTTAGTCCTTAGTATAAATACTGAGGTTCAAGTTAATCGGACAGGGCGTTAAAATTCTTCCATATAAATTTTGACACCCCCCAATACCTCTTTAGGGGGTATTTTAGAAAACGAAAAATTCCAAACTTCATAATTTACTTACAATTAGATAAGTATACGTGCCAAGTTTCAAGGTTATTAACTCAAGAAATAAGATTTTTCATACAAACAAAATCCCCCCTTTTCACTCCCATAAAGGTTGAATTTCCAAAAACCCCTTCTTATTCTATTGAATAAGAAGGGGTTTTTTGGTTTAGAGGGTGTGTTCTTTGTGAAGAGTAGGTATTCCTACTCTTCACAAAGAACACACCCTCTAAAATTCATGTCCCTAGGACCAGCGGTTAGACTGTGCGTTGATATTTCAGTCAGGTCGTTCATCCCCCTTTGGGGGAGAAATTATCAAAAACGCTGAGACACATATAAATTAATTTTCAATCATTAGCCTAAATACAAAATTTGAAGATCGTAACTTTTAAACTGACGGACTTTCATAAAAACATTCATCCCCTATTTAACTCCCTTAGGGGTTGAATTTCAAAAAATCCTTCCTTATTCCTTGTCTACATTATAAAGGGAACCATTGTGTAAAATTTCAGCTTTCTAGGTCCAAGGGTTTGGGCTGGGCGTTGATGAGTCAGTCAGTCAGTCAGGCCTTTTGTTTTTATTTATATAGATAGATAGATAGATACTTTTCCGGGATAAAAAGTACCCAGTGTGGTGCCCAGGATATTAAAGAATAATTATACCAAGTTTAATCGTAATCGAACCGGTAGTTTTTGCGTGATGCCTGAACAAACAGACAGATAGACAGACAGACAGACCGACAGACAGACATACAGACAAAAATTTTTTTAATCACATTTTTGGGTTCGGTGTCGGTCTAGTAACACCCCCTGCCATTTATTTTTTTGATATTTTCAATGTACAGAATTTTCACTTCTACAGATTTATTATAAGTATAGATAATAATAACAACAAAATCGTGAACAAAATTGTCCAAAACGAGTTAATTTCGTTTACGGCACCTTAAGTTTATGGTGAACCCTGTATCCTACTAATATAAGTATTATAAACGCGAAAGTTTGTAAGGATGGATGGATGGATGGATGTTTGTTACTCTTTTACGCAAAAACTCCTGAACGGACAGACGGACTTTGATGAAACTTTACAATAATATAGCTTCTACATCAAAACAACACATAGGATACTTTTTATCCCGATATTCCCACGGTATCCACACTTATGCGGGTGAAACTGGGAGGCGCTGCTAGTCACTCATAAACTGGAATTTATTAGATTTTTGTTTAATATTTATATAATTTTCTTTTCATTAAAAGTAAGTGATTATAAAACTATAATGATGGTGTTTTTTTCTTAAATTGTCCACTTAAAAAAAGAAAACTAAAAAGCTCAATAATTCTTTAAATAAAAAAAATAAAATTGTCCTCTTAAAAATTGAAAACTAAATTAAAAGCTCAATTATATTTTAAATAAACTAAATCTGCTATAAAATTTAAACAAAAAAAAAAACGTTTTTTTCCCTTAAATTAAGATTTTTATCGACGTCACGAGTAAGTGCAGTTTAGAGTTCGTTTTTCCTCAATTTTTTGCCATAGTGAACTACATAATAATATATTATTATTCTGTTTTTATGACAAACTAGTTCGCGTGTACTAATGCATGTATGTCCATTTCCTTAAGTGCCACGGGTCAAGGTTGATATTCGTTACATTTAATGTTAATGTAAACAACCAATTACTTCCTATGCGAGCTGTTTGATACATTAGATGAAGGACAGGGGTGTCACCTATCTCCATAGGTTTAGGTACCTAGTTAAATAAAGGTAAACAAAAAAACCACATGACAAAGTTAACCGACTAAACGTAATACCAGTCTATTCAGTTGTCATGCTACGTCACTATTGTACTCTTCAATTTAGCAACGTAATAATTCATTAAAAAAATTTGCTAAATTGAAGAGTACAACTGTGACGTAGCATGACAACTGTATAGACTGGTATTACGTTTAGTCGGTTAACTAAGTCACGTGGTTTTTTTTGTTTACCTTTATTTAACTACCTAAGCCTATAGAGTATAAGTGTTATTCGGAGCAATATCAGCACCCTAATTGCATAACACACTATGAATCTCAATCTGAATCATATTGAAGGATATTGCTATTCCATTGCTTCATATGTTCGAAAAATGTGTCTGCTCAACAACGTAAATAACGCAATAAATGTTGTTGAACTGTCAAAATTAAAGCCACTGCTACTGATGGTGTGTTACGTAATTAACCGGCAGAACATAATTAGTCAATCTGACTGTATGAAAGGCACAGACAAGGCCAAAGATAATTGGTTATATACCAGGCAAATATCGATACTAATGCATACTAATATCCATACTATATAATTTATCACACTAATATTATAAAGGCGAAAGTGTGTCTGTCTGTTACCTCTTCACGCTTATACCGCTGAACCGATTTAGATGAAATTTGGTATAGAGATAGTTTGAATCCCGGGAAAGGGCATAGGATGGTTTTTATCTCGATATGCCCACGGGATCGAAACTTATGCGGGTGAAACCGCGGGGTGCTGCTAGTATTTACTATACACGAATACCATGTAAAAGTATTAGTTTATGACGCTAAATGTTCACTGCAGTTCTCAGTAATATTAGTTATTGACTCATAACATTGAGAGGGCTTATGGCTAAGTATTAACAGCCGCACGTGTCGATCGATCAGGTTAAGCTGCGCTTGCCGCGGTTGGGCCCTGGATGGGTTAAGTTGACATGCATTATAACTCTATTGGTCATCAGGCCGGGCTCCATACAAAAATGCCCATTATCTTTTTTTTTAGTTTTTTTATTGCTGAATGGGCCCGCTCTTGACCTCAATCACGCCTGATGGAAAGCGATGGATGAGGTCTATGATGGAACGAGCGTGCCCAGAAGATACCTAACCTAAGACACTGGAACTCCCACGCATCGACGAAACACAGCAGGCTGCTTGACGCCGGTGGGAGGGTGGTCGCAAACCAGGCGGACGTTAGCCCTACCAGCGCAAGGGAAGAATTGGCCAGTCAAATAAGGTGTTGGGTGTGACTGTCCCGCAGCCTAATTGCGGAACGCCAAATCGTCAAATGATTCTGATCAGTTGGCTTCATTTCTATCACAATTGGCTTCATTTTACGATTTTCGAATTGCGAAACTCTAGTTTCTGCGCAGGGCCTTAACGTTCATAACTGGTTTCATAATAAACTAGAGTTTCGCAATTCGAAAATCGTAAAATGAAGCCAATTGTGATAGAAATGAAGCCAACTGATCATAATCATTTGACGATTTGGCGTTCCGCAATTAGGCTGCAGGATGCGCCGAGCGCTCGGTTCAGTCGAGTAACTGGCGGAACAAACTGCGCTACACGAGGAGGCTTCTTCACGCATCCCAATAATCATTCTTTCAACACAGGATGATTCAGAATCATGTAAGTAATGATTCCATGGTCCATGGTCATGTTCGTGAACGGGCGCCGTCAGTAGGGACTGCTCATCTCTTTGCTGCCACGGCTTATTTAAATTTAATATTTGAATTGCTTTTTTTTCTCGTATTTTCATTATGGACGTTTTTAACGTTCTGCATGGTTCTCACGTGTATAATTTTTAAGATGAATGATGTAACCAAGACTTTGTAACCATATTATTTTGATTTAAAAGAGTGTCCATGGAGTTTCTTGCCCGTTCTTCTTCATAGGTACCTACGCTTTGGAATGGGCAACTAGCTTTATCTTTCTGACTGACCGACCCCTTGACAATTCAAAAGTGCTTGTAGGTAATTGGTTTTGGTTTAATTGAAATAAAGCTTTGAGTTTGATTATGGTAACAGGTTGTTGTATTCCCTGTGGTATATCCCAGTCCCGCCACCCTATATTTCGACCACGGCATGAGCTTACTCATTTCGTTACTGCCGATACAAAAGAAGCCGAAATGATCTGTGATGGCAACCCTAGAAGAGCAACGTTAATTGATCAGCCTTGAATCCAACCGTTTGTTTATAACACGCGTCAACAGGTCAACACAACGAGGCACTGGTTGAATTGAAAGATGAGGCGTTGACAATGATACATGACACACGTGCTTCTGATTAAGGAGCTTACAGGACCTAAACGCAAAAAACGCAAGTTTTAGAAACAATAAAAGTATATGATCGACTACAGTAAACAAAATCAAAAAAATATATGATATTCTTCAGGATATATGCTAGGTAGAAAGTGTGTTGAAAACATAATACAACTTATTTGGTACGATAGAAAAAAATCATGAAGATACCTCTAAAAACTTTCTTTTTAACCGACTTCTAAAAAAGAAGGAGGTTCTCAATTCAATTGTTTGTATTTTTTTTTTTTTGTGTTTGTTCGCGCATAACTCCGTCGCTAGCCAACCGATTTGAAAAATTCTTCTTTTGTTGGAAAGGGTATACATCCCAAATGGTCCCATGAAAATTTTATCGAAATCGGACAAGCGGTTTTTGAAAAATCAACAAAAATCTAAAAATTTATCTACATTGTCTACATTAACGATCTTTTTGTTAACTTTTTTGTGGGGTAGGTACAACTAAAAAGTGCAAAATAAAAAAAATTTTACAAAAAATAAACAACCGACTTCAAAAAAAAACACTACAGTGATAAATAACTTTAATTTCGGCAGTCGGTGTCAAAAAACGAAAATGCGGAACCAACGACACCGACTTCCGACTTTAAAGTTATTTATCACTTTGTAGCGTTTTTTTTGAAGTCGGTTGTTTTTTTTTTTTGTAAAATTTTTTTTTACAATAAAAACCATACTAATATAGGATACATCAATCATTATGATTTTTTGTCCGACTATTCTACAAGCAACATACTAAAACTCTAGTGTTTTAATTTTTTAGTCCAAACAATAGATTTTTCGTAAATAGATAATTGCTTCATATTTTGCAATAAATGACCAGCATTATGTCATCGCGCTTCTCTTTCTTTTCTATGCAGTCCGACAGTGACCGTGCTTTAAGTCATATAGTCCTCTTAATTATAGATGTCAATGTGTTGGGTTCTGTTTAGTAAAAGATGTATTTAGTTCATAGTTAACTAGGGGTCCGAGTGCCCACTTAGTTTTTCAAGACATCGCCAAGCGGTTGGTCGACTCTTCACGTGATCTGAAAGCCAATTCCCGTAATTTAAAACGTTCAAAATCTAGCCGCAGTCTCATCTCGGCGACAAACAAATGTCAAAAACTTGTCAAAATGTGGGGAAATTAGAAGTATTTTTTGATTACATTAAAATACTTACCTAATTTTATACACTAGATACTAAAATAAATGACCTAACTTACAATACAAATATATAAAAATAAAAAACAAAGGACACTTAGGCGTCGAAGTATTCATCCGCATCGCTGTCATCCGGAAACGTGCCCAGAAGACTGGCAGCATTGCCACGTTGAATGGCAATGCTAATTCTTTGGCCAAAGAACGACCCAGCCCTCTGGTCACGTGAAGTATCGAACAGCCGGCGAGAAATTTCCTTAAAAAGGAGACGCGCGCTCGGGCCCCATGACCCGAGCGTTTCGACCCCAAACGGCTCAAAGCTGTAGTTGCCCACAAGGTTACAGTATTTGCGCCGCTTGAGGGTCTCAGCAGCTGCAGCAGCGGCGCCAGCACAGCCCGCAGTGCTAGGAACATGAGATGGCGCAAGGGTATCGACACATGTTGCGTCCCACACCAGAGGCCTACCCACCTTCCAAGGCAACAACGTCATGCCGTCTGGTCTCTTCCCATCATCACGTACCAAGCCGTTTGGTTCTAGCACCGCTGGTACACCGGCGGTGACAAGGGCTCGACGAATAATATCGTTGATGCTGGCGTGCCGTGCTATGCGACCTGCGCTCCTGCAGCAGGACAGGCCATGGTGTCCGAGACTGTCGACAGCTTCAGATTGAGACAGATCAGACTGTGAACGTTCTATGCTTATTTCTTGGCCAAAGAATCAGCATTATAATTATGTTGGTATGGTGTGCGAGTTAATACAACATACAAACTGTATTCTGAGCATACAAATAACGGCAAAAAAATCACGTTTGTTGTATGGGAGCCCTCCTTAAATATTTATTTAATTCTGTTTTTAGTATTTGTTGTTATAGCGGCAACAGAAATACATCATCTGTGAAAATTTCAACTGTCTAGCTATCACGGTTCATGAGATACAGCCTGGTACGTGTCACACAGACAGACAGACGGACTTAGTAGTGGAGTCTTAGTAATATGGTCCCATTTTTACCCTTTGGGTACGGAACCCTAAAAAACATTTAAGAAAAATTTGGTGGTCTGTCTATCGGTCTGTCTGTCTGTTTGTGCTGGCTAATCTCCGAAACGGCTGGACAGACGTTGACAGGATTTTCACTGGCAGATAGCTGATGTCATCAGGCGTGACATATGCTACTTTAATTTTAGAAAAAAGAATGAAAACCCATGAAATATAATTTGCTTTCCGATGTGCACGTTTCAATAACAACTGCAGTCGTGAATTGCACTATACAGCTAGATAATCGCTAGTTGCGATGGCAGAGTACCAGTATTATTAAATAAACACTCGGTTCCTACCTTCGTTTGTACTCGTACTGAACAAAGCGGTGTTTATTAAGATAGCCATCGCATCTGTGTAATCAACCTATAATGTTCCCACTGCTAGGACACAGGCCTTCTCTCGGTGAGGAGGAGTGGGTCGTAATCGACCACGCGGGCCCAATCACGAGTTCGAACCCAGGCAGGAACTTTGTGTAAATTATTTCATCACCACTGCTCTCAAAACGGTGAAGGAAAACATCGTGAGGAAACCGGCATGTTCTAAAACCAAAAATTCGAAGACATGTGACATCTACCAACCCGCACTGGGCCCGCGTCATGGATTACAGCCCACTCTCTCACACAGAGAGGAGGCCTGTGTCCCAGTAGTAGGAACATTATAGGCTGATTATCGTCGGCTAAATATTCTAAGCTGGTAACTCCATTTTTGTTAAGCCAAAAATGGAGTTAGCAGCTTAGAATATAAATGAAAGAGAAACCTCACCTATTTCTGCCGTAACTCATCTGGAAGGGTAGGTATATGTGCCAACGATATTGCATAACATTGCTTAACTGTATCTTTAGAATAAAATTAAAATTTTCTCTTTCATTTGATACTAAATAGTCAGTTAAGCCAAAAATGGAGTTAGCAGCTTAGAATACTTAGCCGACGTTATGTATCTATTTTCATTCATTTAACTCATGCAGACTCGCACGAGAGTAAATGATAAATAAAGACACATTGTACGTGCAAAGTTTATTACACAAATACACATATTCCTATGTATGTATAGAAGATGTTGATTCAAACACGAGTTGGTTTCATCAATCAATCAATGATTCTTTAGTTCCAACCTTCTACACAATTGATCTGCGACTTGTTAACGACCATTTATGATTCAGGGGGATGGGCTAGGTGGAATATATACTCTTTATTATGTACACCATGTAAATTATAGACATAAATATACAAAGGGTGACCCCATGGGCGGTCTTATCGCTAAGAGCGATCTTTTAAAGTGAATGCGCAGTTATAGCCCGTGAAAATCAATTTTTCCTAAGTTTTGTGAAATTTTCAGGTCAGTGTCAGGTTGTATCTTCTGGATCTTGATTTGTGTATTATACAAACTGTGTCTTAAAATTCTGTAATTTGTAGTAAACCGTTTTAATTAAAGAAATAAATAAATCACATTATCACACTAATATTATAAAGGCGAAAGTTTGTGAGTGTGTGTGTGTGTGTGTGTTTATATGTTTGTTACTTCTTCACGCTCAAATGGCTAGACCAATTTTGATAAAATTTTGTACGGAGGTAGCTGACACCCTGGATTAACATATAGGCTACTTTTTATCCCGATATTCCCATGGGATCGACATTTACGCGGGTGAATCCACGGGGCGCAGCTAGTAATAAAAAAATTGAATAAGCCCGTACACATTAGGGTATTTTTTTATTGCGGTTGGGCCCGATCTTGACCTCGATCACGTCTGATAGAAAGCGATGGATGAGATCTATGATGGAACGAGCGCGAGCGTGCCCAGAAGATGCCTAAGTCACTGGAACTCCCACGCATCGACGAAACACAGTAGGCTGCTTGACACCGGATTCCGGTGGGTGGTTAAATGTGGTCATAACCTCTCTCTGTCTACCACATTTAAGAATACAAGCGTGGTGTTGTATAATAACATAGAATATCACTGCCTGTAGGTAACATTGTGAGTGGCACAGCCATTGTATTAATGGCGACTGTTATGCCACCCATCAATTTGTAGGAGACAATAAAATTGTAAACAGTGGCAGTCACGATTTGTACAACACGATTGTTTCGCGGATAATCGTTGTAAAGATATGGCTGTATGGTATGGCTAGGGTTTTCACATAACATTATGCTTTTATATTCCGAAGGGGTTTAAGCAGAGGATACCTACAGTTAAACCTTTCGCCAGTAGGGGGCTGTCCATTTATTACGTAAGACTATTTGAGGGGGGAGGGGGTCCAAATGTCTTATTTTTCTTACATGGGGGTGGGAGGGGTCTAGATTATTCTTACGTAAGATCACAAAAGTAAGCAAATATTGTAAGTTTAAAAAAAATTGCAACTTTTAAAGAAAGAAAAATATTGTATTTATTGCGAATGGAATTTCACAAACTAAACTAAACACTCTCTTATAAACAAAAACATCCGGGGTATTCCTCGAAACGCACCAAAAGTATTCCCCGAAAAAAATAATAATCAAAATAAAACTATTACAATTTTATTCCTCGAAATGCATCAACGATAAAAAATAGAGATGAGCATGAAGGATTCGTAATAAATGATATCGATAGACGTTTCGTTTGGTGCGTTTGACGATTTTTTTTGGTGCATTGGATTTTCACCGCATGGCTTTGCGTCGAGAGATGAAAATCCAATGTTTTTTGACACGCTCTGATCTTGGATGCGCTTTATTGGATTTTCGATGCTCGGCAACCTTAGTTCATGAAAACAAAACGTGCTATTACCATTATTATAAACACAGATCGGTACATACAGGGTGTTACGGAAAGGGTATATCAATACAAACGGGTTGAAGAGTGTATCTGGTCTAGAATCTCTGTACAAAATTTCAGCTCAAAAGCATTAACTTTGAAAATGCTTAATATTTTTTTATTTCGACATCACGGCGCTGCACTGACGCGCGGCGGCGTGATGTGCGTGTACTAGGCGCACAGACACACTACAGATAATGGATAATGACCCTCGTAGTGCGATGACACGATTGTTATGATTTCAATTTAATAAACTATCGAAATAAAAAAAATATTAAGCATTTTCAAAGTTACTGCTTTTGAGCTAAAATTTTGTACAGAGATTCTAGACCAGATACACTCTTCAACCCGTTTGTATTGATATACCCTTTCTGTAACACCCTGTATATTTTATACTAGCTGTGCCCCGCAGTTTGACCCGCGATAAAAGTATTATAGTCCTTTTTTATTGATTCCCTTTACAAATCTCCACCCGCCTTTTTACACTCTTAAGGGATAATTTCGGGAATCAAACCTATTCTATATCCTTCCCCACAACTCAAACTATCTCCATACCAAATTTCATCTAAATCGGTTCAGCTATTATTGATTCCCCATACAAACTTCCACCCCCCCTTTTCACCCCCTTCAAGAATGATTTTTGGGATAAAAACTATCCTATGTCCTTCCCCGGGATGCAATCTATCTCTCCGCCAAATTTCATCTAAATCCGTTCAGTTATTTAGACGTGAAAAGGTAACATGCAGACAGACAGAGTTACTTTCGAATTTCTAATATTAGTATGGATATTAGTATGGATATTAGTATGGACTAGCATGGATATCTGCAACTGCGTAACACAATATTAGTATAACGCAGTGTTTTCGTATCATATGCAATATGATCTTCGTCATAATTATGGCTATAAGCAGGAAGGTGTTGTACTCTAAGCTAGGCGAAGATAGAACTGAATTCACGATTTATTTGCCAAAAATGTAAACAAATGTAAGTTTATTGAAAAATTACTTTTGCTGCACTTTTGTCGCACTTCCCGCAGCGCCGGAGATGATGCAGAAGCAACTTTTAAAGTGTTTTGAGGTTAGGTTATAATTATAATAAATAGTTATAAGTGACTAAATGAAATTAGAGCTTTCATTGACCATTATTTGATGACAATAATAAGGTAATTTGATGTTCAACTATAGTAGATCCACTCATCAACTAACGTATAAAAATATAGGTGACTATACAGTGGCGTAACAATACCGTTTGGGGCCCGTGGCAAATTCAAGGGATGGATATAAAGAAGCTCAACCAACATTATAGTTTTTTTTTTACTAGCACTTCTCCCGCAACTTCTTCCGCGTAGATTTCATATTTATTTTCGTTAGTCTAATGGTCGCAAGCGCTACTGCTGAGCATGAGGTCCTGTCCAAAAACTTAGACAAACAATAGGTACAAAATGTTCGAAACCTGAATGATGTCCTTTGTTGCACATTTAAAAAAAAATGCATTTATAAACTTATGTTAGGATCCTCCTGTGCTCATGGCCCTCCCGGGCCGGGGGCCACCTCTGACTGGGGGCCCGTGGCATTTTGCCCCAATGCCACCCTATAGTTACGCCATTGTGACTATATGAAATTAGAGTACCTACGTTGAAATTATTTTATAGATGCAGTTGAAGCTGGCAAAGCGTAGACATATCACAAATTTTGTTGTTTAATTTAGTTGCTATTTACAGGATTATAATCATTAGAATCATAAGATTTGTTCTATAAGAACAAATCTCTCATGGAAAAGTGCTTATGGAACAAATCTAGCTTAAGGTGAATGTGCCATGGTAGACCGCGAAATTTAAATTTTCTTACGTTTTTTGCAATTAGCAGATCAGTGTCAGGTTGTATCTTGATCCAAATATGATTCGCGACTACAATAGACATGTATTTACAGAATCATAGTCATTAGAATCATTAATATATCTCATTAAGTTAGATTTCTACCATAAACACTTTTCCATACGAGATTTGTTCTTAACGGTAGAAATCTAACTTAGAAAGATGTATTAATGATTCTAATTATTATAATTCTGTAAATACGTACCGGTTATAGTCGCGAATCGTATTTTGAGCAAGATAAAACCTGATCACAATGACCTGAAAATTGCAAAAAACGTAAGAAAAATTGAATTTCGCGGGCTACAACTACCCATTCACCTTAAAGAGATATATTATATAATTCTGCAAATACATATCTATTATAGTCGCGAATCATATTATTATTTTAATCAAGATACAACCTGACACTGACCTGCAAATTGCAAAAAAACTTAAGAAAATTTGAATTTCGCGGTCTACCACTGCACATTCACCTTAAAATAGCTAACTCCTTACTAATATTATAAATTCGAAAGTAACTCTGTCTGTCTGTCTATCTGTCTGTCTGTCTGTTTGTCTGTATGTTACCTTTTCACGCCTAAACCACTGAACCGATTTAGATGAAATTTGGTATAGAGTTAGTTTGAGTCCCGGGAAAGGACATAGGATATTTTTATCCCGATATTCCCACGGGGTCGGAACTTATGCGGGTGAAACCACGGGGCGCAGCTAGTAATCTATAAAGTATAGCTTCCTCTGGAGTACAAACTTTATACCCTACATCGGCTACATTAGACGTTATCGATGTGTCCATCTGTTCGATATTCTGTAATTTTCATAGCAATGTGTTCATTGGAAATTCTAAACCTTAGAATATCAGTGGATTGGTACAGTCACTAAAAGAGATAATTGTAAGAACTTTTGTAATCATATTTATCTATACTTATAATAAATCTGTAGAAGTGAAGATTCTGTACATACATTGAAAATATCAAAAAAATAAATGGCAGGGGGTGTTACTAGACCGACACCGAACCCAAAAATGTGATTAAAAAAATTTTTGTCTGTCTGTCTGTCTGTTTGTTCAGGCATCACGCAAAAACTACCGGTTCGATTACGATGAAACTTGGTATAATTATTCTTTAATATCCTGGGCATCACACTGGGTACTTTTTATCTCGGAAAAGTATATACAATAAAAAAAAAACTTAATTTTGCGGTTCGATCCCTGGACCCGATTACTGCACCAACCGCAAATAATAAATTTGTCGTAGGTTACGTCACCCGCAGTGGAGTTCACTAAGGATGGACTATCACACACGACGAAGATAATAATCTATAATAATATTTAAAGAGGTGAAATTTGTTTGTTTGTATGTATGTAGGATATAAGCAAGGATATAGGCTATTTAACATCACGCTGCGACACTTCGGAGCCGAGCAGAAAGAAAAAAAAAAGGCAGGAAGAACGCCAAGCGAAAACGAAGTACCTAATAGCGCGGGCAGGCGATGCAATGCAATGTGTCTGGGGAACCAAACATTCCACGCGGATGAAGTCGCGGGCAGATGCTAGTCTGCAAATAAATCTTTGATTTGGAACGACAGCCCCATTTTATGTCCAGGAAACTACACTGTCTATTCCAAGGTTACCAGGAAGAGATCGCCGAAAGCGTAAGGCCGCCCATTGTATGTTAGGTATTTTTGTTGTGTACAATAAAGTACGTATATACAGGGTTATTGGAAAAAAAATCAGCTGTTCCCTACATTTATGTTCGTGTTTATCTATCTGTGGAGGCTTGTAATTAGCAATTTAAGTTATATATTATGTTGTTATAATGTTATTAGTCTGTAAGCCTTCCGAAAATAATAAAAATAAATAAATAAATAAATAAATAACTCGTCAAAATGTAGAGAACACCTGTTTTTTTTTTCGCGATTCCAGGTTTGGTCCCATAGTAAAAGTTGTTCATAATGATGAGTACAATGACCCCTTAAGAGGTTGTTGGTGTTTTTCCAATAACCCTGTATAAATAAATAAAAAGGCGCCTTCATAGTAAGTATTCGCTTTTAGTGGTGGCCCAGTGGGAACGGCCGCGACTTACGAGTGTAGGTCATGGGATTGAATCCAGTCAGGCGCTTCACTTTGTGTAAATAGTTTCATCACCACTGCACTCAAAACGGTGAAGGAAAACATCGTGTGGAAACCGGCATGTCCTAGAACTAAAAGTTCGAAGACATGTGACATCCTGACATCTACCATCCTGCTATGGGCCCGCGTGGTAGATTATAGCCTACTCCTCGAAGAAAGGAGGCCTGTGTCCCAGCAGTGGGAAGATTATAGGCTGATTATGCTACGTATTCGCTTTTACACTTGAATTCATTATTCTCATGTCAATTTTCTTAACACAGTCGCTATGTCATAGCACACCCCGGACACTCCATACAACGCTCGCAAAATAATTACCTACTACTACTACATTAAAAAATGACGTTTGTATATGTATGAATGTGTGCGTGAGGTACTTGTGTTTGCGAGCGCTCTTTGTTAAAGAACTGCGACGAATACGCCGAAGTGCGGGGTGAGGTGCGGTAACTGATGTTAGTGCGGGGAAGGGAGTGTCCTTTCTGTACGTAGTACTTTAAGTATTCCGTGGTCATTGTCATCCTATACGGATATACCTACTACGTAGGTATTAAGCCAACGATGTACTCGTAACAAAATATATTATATCAACTTTATAACTTGACCAAAAACCTGTTTGTCTACGTAATTAAAAGTCTTAATTCCAACTTTGGCCAGAAACGAACATTTGAACATCGGATTGCTAATAAAAAAGTAAACAATGTATTGTTTTTTACGACGATCATCAAAAACTGCAGATTCTTAGACTAGTTTGAATAAACGACTTTTGATTTTAATTTTAACAAAGAAGTATTGCAGCGTAGATGAAACCAAATTGTTTTTGAAACTGATATTCCCACTGTTGGGACACTGGCCTCCTCTCTGTGAGTTGAAATGGGCCGTAATCCAACACAAGGAACAACAACATCAATATTTAACAAAGCATTTGTTTGTTACTAGCTGCGCCCCGCGGTTTCGCCCGCATAAGTCTTGATACCGTGGAAATATCGGGATAAAAAGTAGCCTATATGTTAATCCAGGGTGTCAGCTACCTCCATACAAAATTTTATCAAAATTGGCCCAGCCGTTTGAGCGTGAAGAAGTAACAAACATATAAACACACAAACACACACACACAAACTTTCGCCTTTATAATATTAGTGTGATAGTGTGATGCTTCTCTAATTATGAGAAAACCGGCATGTGTTAGAACTAAAAATTAATGTGACATCTACCAACCCGCACTGGGCCCGCATAGTGGATTATACGGCCCGCTCCTTCTCACAAAGAGGACGCCTGTGTCCCAGCAGTGGGAACATTCATTATATACTGATTACTAACTTCTGCCCGCGACTTCGTCCGCGTGAAATTGCACCCTCCCCCAATTCACCCTCTCAGGGGTGGAATTCAAAAAACCCTTTCTTAGTGGATACCTACTCTTCACAAAGAACACACCCTCCAAATTTCATGTCTCTAGGACCAGCGGTTTAGGCTGTGCGTTGTTATATCACTCAGTCAGGACTTTGAATTTTATATATGTAAGTATATAGATGATTACTATTTCTCCCATACACAATAACCGATCACCGTTACATAGATAATGGGTGTAACACTGTATATTTCTTAGTTTATTTGGCATCAGAATAACCGCTGTTCTGGCATGTCGCCAGTCCCAATCAGAGGGGAAAGGACAAAACCGTTCGCTTGCCATATCTCCGCACTTTGTATGAATTCCGCTGAAATTAACATGGACTTTGCACCTTTACTGATTGTCATTTGTCTTTTAGTCGGAACAAAAGTATAGTGCAGTCCTTTATTTTACCTCTAAGGTTGCATCACTGACCAAATCCCATTGAACTTTAATTCTTAAAAGCACGGGAATTGACCCTCTGCATAATCAGCCTATAAGGATCCTGTAGTGTATCTATTAAATAGATATGTAAACACTGTCTCATTCACACAAGCGGGGTAGCTGCTGTCACTTATGTCATCTGTCAGTTACGAGGAATGGCGGGAAACAGACAAAGTGAAGCGGGCTATTTACGATGGCGCTTGGTGTGGTAGTGAGCCAGTGAAGTGATATATTCAACATAAATACGGAATCAACAGGATCCTACAAGTGGCGACGAGGATAAAGGTCAGATAAAATTAACAAAATTAGGAGAAATTATATGTAAGTACCTAACTATACGGCTAACCAAGTAAAACAAAACACTAACGAGGTAAGAATTTGCATAACTATTACCCAAACTAATATATACAGGGTGTTACGGAAAGGATATATCAATACAAACGGGTTGAAGAGTGTATCTTGTCTAGAATCTCTGCACAAAATTTCAGCTCAAAAGCTGTAACTTTGAAAATGCTTAATATTTTTTTAATTTCGATAGTTTATTAAATTGAAATCATAACAAACGTGTCACCGCACTACGAGGGTCATTAGCCATTATCTGTAGTGTGTCTGTGCGCCTAATACACGCACATCACGCCGCCGCGCGCCAGTGCAGCGCCGTGATGTCGAAATAAAAAAATATTAAGCATTTTCAAAGTTAATGCTTTTGAGCTGAAATTTTGTACAGAGATTCTAGACCAGATACACTCTTCAACTCGTTTGTATTGACATACCCTTTCTGTAACACCCTGTATATGTATTGTACAGGCAGTGGCGTAACTATAGGGTGGCATTGGGAGTATCCTAACATAAGGACAGAAGCAGTCAGGTGTTAAATTTTGTAGGAGAAAATATTAAATGTACTGGAAAAGTCGCGGGAGAAGTGCTAATAAAAAAAAACTATGACGTTGGTTGAGTTTCTTTTCAGTGAGGGAGGGCCCCGTCCCTTGAATTTGCCACGGGCCCCAAACGGTATAGTTACGCCACTGGACACAGGCCTCCTCTCGGTGAGAGGGAGTGGGCCGTAATCCACCACGAGGGCCCCGTGCAGGTTGGTGAATGTCACATGGTCTTAGAATTTTTTATTCTTGGACGTTTCCTCACGATGTTTTCCTTCATCATTTTGAGAGTAGTGGTGATGAAATAATTTACACAAATTAAAGAACCTGACCATCGGGCATTGACCCTCTGATGTGAAGTCATTTAAAAACATTTAGGTAGGTAGGTACTAATCTAACAGATGTCATTCAGATGGTAAACAAACACATAATTTACCTCCATTAGGTACCAGTGACAAATCCTAACTAATATTATAAATGCGAAAGTAAGTTTGTTTGTTACGTTTTCACGCCTAAACCACTGAACCGATCATCCTGAAATTTTGCATATACGTTGTCAGGTGTACAGAAACGGACATAAAGAGTACCTTTCATCCCGAAAAAAAGTGCCGTTCCCAAAGAAAACAACAATAACGTCATTATGATGATAGATGGCGCCACGTGTCTTTTGAATCATGATTGAATTATATTAGAAACTCGAAACTTACGCGGTGAAACCGCGGGGCGCAGCTAGTAAATTATAATCTAAATGCCGTCTAGATTGTGAGTTGTCGTAACAGGAAATACCTCGCATGTGGCTAATAATATCATATTTTCCATGACAGACAAATAGATATTAAAACGGTGAAGGAAAACATCATGAGGAAACCGGCATGTCTTAGAATCAAATCTGACTTTCACTAGCCCGCACCGGGCCTGCGTGGTGGATTACGGCCCACTCCCTCTCAAAGAGAGGAAGCCGATATCCCAGGTCCCAGCAGTGGGAACGTTAGAGATCGATTCTGATTATACAAAGTGTACAGTCAACAACAAAAGTCGATAAACACTGTCATGTTTACATGTTATTGAATTGACAACAAATTATGTATTTCAATAAACTACTTTTTAGCTTTTCACATAATAGCAAAGAGATTATATTCTAAAAATGTTTCTTCTGCTGCAATTTTGAACAAATATTTTGCTCAATAACTAAGATTAAAAAAAAGCTGAAGTCTTAACCTCTCGAATGTCCTCGACTTTTATTGCTGTCCGTACCAGAATGGTGTGGTAAAATTGAAGGGTACAGACCATTAAAATGAACAATTTTCTACATGGGACCAATATCGTAATCAAAATCGGCTTAGTGGGAGTCCACAAGATGCAATAAAACACCACTCGATTTCACGGAACCCCTCTTCATATTTCTTTAAATAAGCAGGGTCTGTCAGTCTTTCAACTGACTCAGGTTATCCGAATTATGTATACCAAATTATATACCAGGAAATATTCTCAATGTTAATAAATATAATGCATGCAATGTTTTAATATTCATTCTCATAGATAATAGCGTTCAGGACAAGATCGACTCTACGAGTTATATATTACTATTAAGAGGCTTACAGGATCTAAACGCAAAAAACGAAAGTTTTAGAAACAATAAACGTATATTCGACTACAGTAAACAAAATCAAAAAAATATATGATATTCTTAAGATAATTGCTTCATATTATTTTGCAATAAATTACCAGCGTTGTGTCATCGCGCTTCTCTTTCTTTTCTATGCAGTCAGACAGTGACCGCGCTTTAGGTCATGTAGTCGTTCAAGCTACCCTAAACTGTAAAATTTTCCCAAACAACCCTGAACCTTAAATATACTGACAGATTGTAGTAGCTTGATGTGCAGGCGTCTGTACTTTCAAGACTAGTCTCTTTTACGCAACCTGCGGGGTAATTGCGAACACACTAACAATAGCAATGGCTTTCATTTTGACAGTTCAACAACATTCATTGCGTTTTTCACGTTGTTGAGCAGACAAATTTTTCGAACACATGAAGCAATGGATTAGCAATATACTACAAAATGATTCAGATTAAAATTGTCAGTGTTGCTAAACAGTAACTCCTTCAATTTTGTTGTCAGGCAGACTTTTTCTAGCTGGTCGAAAAAACATGTTTTCGATGTAACAATTTCTAGACAATAAGGGGAGGTCTCCACGAGCGAGAGAATCGCGGCGATATTATCGTCGTGCCACGTATTTCTATACACTCTCTTATAATGTGTCTCCACACGGCGATATCATCGCGGCGAAAATTTGATGGCACGGCGAGACTATCGCCGCGATTCTCGCTCGTGGAGACGGCCCCTTAATGAGTGTTAGAATTTAAAATGTCAATGAATGTAGCCAATTGTAAGTAAATGCAACAACAAACCAAGGTTGCCTAGATTTCGAATTGAGCGACTTACAGAGGAGATAGTTTTAAGCCTCGTATCCACTAGGCAACATTTGGCGCGCGACACGTGAATCTCAACATGTACGGCAACGCTGCACAATAGCGCGCGACGTTGCCAGCTGGCGCGCAACATGACGCGCGGCTTGTTGTTTCTTTGTACATCGTGTTAAACAAATGTTCCGCGTCAACATTCAACAAGTTGCGAAACATGTTGAGCAAAATGTCGCGCGTCAAATGTTGCCTAGTGGATACGAGGCTTTAGTTTACTTTGTTGGGAAAACATTAAATGCCGCACTTAGGGTCGTTACTAGGGGAGTAATAGCCTAATGGGTAGCTCACCGTCCGATCAGGACCAGGCCCGTGCCGGACGGCACGTACATGTTCCACGCGCGCCTCAAAGAGATGTCAGCATAAAGGAAGGGGCCTGTTAGGGCCGAAGCCTGCCGGGGTAGCGGGATTATCCGAAAAAGTTACCGCTACCCCGGAACATAAAGGGCTAAGGAAGGAACACGGATGGGTTTTAGTAAGTAAGAGTCTGACACTCCCTTCCGCTCCACCCAGAGCGGGAGGGGTCATTTGATGATTTCCCATCCATAAAAAAAAAGGCAATCTAGAAATATGCGCTGAATTTATGGTTAAAGTTAGCGCGTCAATGTCCTCGCCACCCTGTATACTTGTTAAAATAAAGGTTAATGATAGATTTATTGTTAAGTGAAGTCTATGAGCATCGGCTGTAGAAGTCATGAAGGAAGCTGAAAGACATAACCTTGTAACAGCGGGGTTATAATGCACATTCAAGGACAACAGTCAAGGGCGTGCATCTTACCATGTTCTTTATATTGATAGCTGACGTATCCGAGTGGGAACCAAAAAATGGGCGGGTCGAATGCATTTTCGATCTGTTAAAAATAAAAATAAAGTTGTAGTAGTTGGTAGTTTAAGTATGGAGATACGGTTGCTGTGATCCTTAGAAAATAAAAGACTTTTAACCCGTTGAATGTCGTAATTACAGACACAATTAAAAAGCCATTGTGTCTCGCGTAGATCTACGTTCCGGCATACGAAGGGTTAAAGTCCGTGTAATGTGGCATACCTACCTATCAGCCATTTTGTTTTTTTTTTTTCAAAATGGCGGCTACGCATCATCTAAGTATATAAATCGATAGCTGACATCAATGCAAACAGAAAACATACCAGGACCAAACCCCGTAAATTGTCAAGTTTCCGAGATATTAACGTACAAATTTGATCACGTGACATCCATTTTCTTTTTAACTTGCTTACATCTTATTGCATAGATGTTTGATTACAGAATGATTATTTCTAAACGTGGCCATATTTTTGAAAAACATAACCCTGAATTATGAATAGCTCAATGAATTACAAATTGACGGCTTATTAGTCTATTCGCACGAATTTACTCGCCCGATCTGGGCGAATCGTCATAAAATTCTAAATATGCCAATTGGCTAATACATATTTCTGGAGTTGTCGACTCGCCCACAAATAAAAATTAACTTCACGCAACTCGCTTATAGAAAAAATAATATTTAAAAAAAAATAACGATTCACCCGTTTCGGGCGAGTAAATTCTTGCGAATCGACTAATAAGCTTTTTTTGTAGTCGGGCAAAAATTGTCGGACGGAACACAAACGTTTTACTATTAACATTTATGACCACATTTGTTTTGTAACCAAGCCTTATAAAAAGTGCGAAAATGTTGTTAACACATAAGTTTACCTAAAAAATTACTTAAACATAACTTGAATGACCTCAAAGCTATGTTAAGTATTTTTTTGTGTTTGTTTTTTTTTTACAAAGACCGGTATTTTGTGAACTTTAGATAATAATACATCATAAATGTTACGTCTAGTACTAGTATATTCTGTGACAATGTGTGAATAAAGGAATGTTTGATTTCCGGATGATTTTCGACCGTAGCCTTTGTTCCAAGGACATTACTGAGATCTTGAGGAAACCTGCACCCTAATTGCGTAAAGCTGTGTCCAGATATTATGTTCTTTTGTCCGTACCGTACCTCCGTTTAGCTCTCACACACACACACACACACACCCTCCCAATGGAGAGGGCTATGCTTGGAGTTTGCCTGCGGGATCGAATCAGAAATGAAGAGATCCACAGGACCAAGGTAATAGACATAGCCCGAAGAATTGCTAAACTTAAGTGGCAGTGGGCAGGGTACATTGCTCGCAGAACAGATGGCCGATGGGGCCGAAAGGTTCTGGAGTGGCGACCGCGTACGGGAAGGCGTAGCGTTGGAAGGCCTCCCACAAGGTGGACCGACGACCTTGTGAAGGCCGCAGGAACTCGTTGGATGCGAGAAGCACAAAACCGGTCGAAGTGGAAGTGCTTGGGGGAGGCCTATGTCCAGCAGTGGACGTCTTTCGGCTGAAATGATGATGATGATGATGACTAGCTGTTTCCCGCTACTTCGTCTGCGATCCATTATGAAAAGTAGCTCATGTCCTTCTTGTCATGGTCTATCCATGTGCCAAAGAAGACGGATCACATTCCTTACAAAATTACCCCACGTCCTATAACAAAGTGACGTAACTCGAAAAAAAGATAAAAATGTATAAAAAAATAAGGCATACTCCCTAACTTCATTTTTTTACACCTTCATATGGAAAAATTGCTTTAAAAATAGTTCAGGCGCTGTTATGAAAAATTCGTTCGTATGAGTATTTATGGACCGATTTTAAAAATTCTTTTGTTGTTTGAAAGGGTACCCCCAAGGTAGTCCCACGGCCATAGAGTCAGGTCTCCGGTCTCCAGGATCCCGGAGAAATAAAAGTAAAATCTCAAAAATAAGCTCATTTTTATACTTTACATTATTAGTTTTTCACTCTCTTGTTGTTTCTTTTGACTTATTGCATTATGATGAGACAAACGCCAGTGGTAACGCGAGGGAGTGGTTGACAGAGGTTGTTTCACTTACATTAACACAAATGAGGGAGACGAATAACGATAGCGACGCGACGCGGCAAGCGAAGCTAAGGCGGTGTCCTACGTGAGCGACGAATACGACGCGACGCGACGCAACACGACGCGACGTAATGCGACGCGATGCTACACGCGACAAATGTCCTACGTGATTTTGGTCATCACTTCTCGAATCATGGAGAAGTACAGTACAATTTTAACAGGAAACCGTCAATGGGGACAACGGGAATACGCGGTGTCCTACGTGAGCGACGAATACGACGCGACGCGATGCTGTGAACGCGACGAACGCGATCAACTCAACGGTATACCCTGCTTGCGGCCTATGTGACAGTCTGCGGCGAGACGCCACGTAACGCGTACTTGTTTTGAGAGCGACCAGACGCGACACCACGAACTACATATGAACTTTCCGTCTGTTCCCGTTGTCCCCATTCGGAACTCAATAAAAATAATTAAAATGTATTCCCGTTGTCCCCATTGACGATTTCCTGGTAAAATTGTACTGTACTTCTTCATGATTCGACAAGTAATGACCAAAATCACGTAGGACATTTGTCGCGTGTAGCATCGCGTCGCATTACGTCACGTCGTGTTGCGTCGCGTCGCGTCGTATTCGTCGCTCACGCAGGGCACCGCGTAAGGAAATGCAAGTGAATAATGTTGTTTCACTCGTTCTAATGCGAGTGACTGAGATGTATAGTGACGCCAAGAACATGAAAGGAAAATTGAATGGCGCTGTCAGCCTAGTCCATCCTGGATCTATTTTATTTGGGCTGGATGCGGAACCAGCCCGAAGAAATGAACCAACCGGCAGGTTTTTGAACCATGTTTTAAGGGATTTAGAAAATTAATAAATTAATGTTGAGAAAATGACGTGACGAACTAGGAGTTATGTTCGCCATTTATTGCACATGTCCTGTCCGAATTCGTTGTAACGAGTGTATAATAGATAATAAACAATAGAAAAATGATTTTTTTTCTTTGTACTTATCCTTAAATTCCCAGTCCACTCATCTTTAAACTAAATCACCAAAAGCGCCTTTTTTAATTACACATAAAGAAACAATTTCAGTATTATTATATAGTATTCAAAGTAATACTTGAATTCTGTATAATAATATAGTATAGTATTAGTATAGTATTCAAAAATTCAAGCTCAAGCTTTTATTCTCACGTTTTCATAATCAGATGAATAAGGAGATAATCCTCAGTTGATCGTTGATTGAACAAAATAAATGTAATATATTTAAAACTACCTCAATAGAAAAAAAATGGGCTTATTTTTGAGTTATTCTCACGTTTTCATAATCAGATGAATAAGGAAATAATCCTCAGTTGATCGTTGATTGAACAAAATAAATGTAATATATTTAAAACTACCTCAATAGAAAAAAAATGGGCTTATTTTTGAGTTATTCTCACGTTTTCATAATCAGATGAATAAGGAGATAATCGTCAGTTGATCGTTGATTGAACAAAATAAATGTAATATATTAAAAACTACCTTAATTGAAAAAAATGAGCTTATTTTTGAGATTTTACTTTCATTTCTCCAGGATCCTGGAGACCAGAGACCTGACTTTATGGCAGTGAGACTACTTTGGGGGTACCCTTCCAAACAATAAAATAATTATTAAAATCGGTCCATAAATACTCATACGAACGAATTTTTCATAACAGCGCCTGAACTATTTTCATAGCAATTTTTTCATGTGAAGGTGTAAAAAAATGAACTTAGGAAGTATGCCATATTTTTTTAATACATTTTTATCTTTTTTTTGAGATATGTCACTTTGTTATAGGACGTGGGGCAATTTTGATCCATCTTCTTTCATCCAAATCCGTGCGTAACACACAAACTCACTTTTCCTTTAATAGTATCAGTAAGGATACTTGATTACTTGTACATAATATTGTACGTATATAAGTTTAGCTTGTATATTTTACCTACTTAATTTGTCCAGTAACCAAGAAATATTTAAGCCAATTTAAAAAAATAGGCAACTTTTTTATTAAATTTAAACCGCAAAAGAATAAAAAACATAACGCCTTCCTCTATTTATTACCAAATTAAACATAAAGGGAATATACCTTAGTAATGAATCACAGTAAATACAAGGAAAAGTTTATTTTTTCCTTGAGTTGTAATATAATTATCCTGATTGACGAAGAGGATTGACCTACCTATTTTGTTGTTTACGGTATGCTAGTCTGCGCTTTGATTTCTATTACATAAATGTAGGTACAAGTCCATAAACGACTGCAGGCAGCAGCAGCAGGTGATGTGTCGCTAATACCTTCCGTGGCTAAGCGACTGACACGTCGTATTTCATAGATATAAATAGAAATTAGTAGTGTCGCGGCGACATGTCGTCTGCTGCTGTAATCTTGACATGACTTGTAGGCAGTGGCGTGCATTGGTTTTCAGAATAGGTAGGCACTAGGCCGGGTCTAGTCTAGGCATACACGATCACTAATCAGAAAAAAAAAAGTGAAGTCAAAAGTGTGGTTATTTAAGTAGGCATGCCTACTTATGGGTGATAAATTGCGAAGGTCGAACGTCATGGTATTACGCGTGAGACGTACGTATTTTTAATTTTGTCGTATTAACTTGAACGAGTAAAGACTAATGACAATGTGCGAATAGTACGGGAGCCGAGTAGGCCGTCCGGCGACTGCCTACTGCCGCGCGTGTTTGTATGAAGATTTTTTTTTTGTTAGGTGTGAAAATTTTGCGAGTTTCTTAATTGTGGGGCACACACACTAAAATGTAATTGACAGGCTTATGTTGATGTATCGAGGTAGGCACTGTTTATATGCCTATATGCAATGCACGCCACTGCTTGTAGGTACCGTTAGAGCGGTTTCGCACTACATCCGATCCGAATCCGAGAAATGCCGGTCCTAAGTGACCATAGTCCTATTTGTATGAGGGGTTGCGCACTAGATCCGAACTCTATCCGTCCGAATTTAGAACATTTCCAATCCAGATTGAAGTCGGATCTTACATTCGGATTCGGATCGGATGTAGTGCGAAACCGCTGATGCAGGTAGCTTTCCTCCCATCATTATGAGGAGACTATTTCATTTCATCATCGCCTGCCTAACCTTATCCCGACTATGTTGGGGTCGACTTCCAGTCTAACCGGATGCAGCTGAATACCAGTATTTTACATGGAGTGACTGCCATCTGACTTCCACGACCTAATTACTGGGTAACACGATAACCCTTGTTAAGACTGGTTGTCAGACTTGGGCTTCTGACTACCCGTTACGACTTTCAAAGATCTACGAAGGACAGCCGAGACCAACGGCTTAACATGCTTTCAGAGGCACGGAGGGGTCTCGATATGTGATGGATGGTAACCCATCCACATACCGACCGCGGCCAGCGTAGTTTAGCCATAAGCCACTCTCTGTGTGTCATTTAATTAAAATCGCAATTTATGTGTGCTTGAGTTACAAACGTGGTTAGAAACATCCAAATATCTTCACAAATGTAGGTCTCTCGTAATCAGAGTGCATATTTTCAATAATAGTAGGCATACAATCACAGATTTTAATAAGTACTCTTGTTACTGCAGATATTATACCCTATTTAGTGCTTACATGCAACCTCCGCGAGTCCGCTAAAAGTTACTGGCAAGAAATACGAGGCAAAAATTATTTTACTTTAAGATTAGAAAACAGTAGCCGTCAGATTTGGCTGACAAGCCAAGGGACAAAGACATGAAATTTTTTATTAAAGATCTTAATAATTACGCTATACTACACCAAACCACCATCCAAACAACCCATAGTCCGTTATATTTTGTTTTTATGTTTTGCAATAGTCCTGCACCAACTGGGGATTGTCCTTGGGTGCATTTGGATAGTGCATACAGGGATACCTAATCGTCGGTTGGTGCCTCAACCCTCAACACTTAAAATTGTTTAAGGGGCCTCTATAGATTGAAATTAAATTCATGGGCATCCTTTTCAGAGGTCACTGTACTCATCATTATGAACAATTTTTACTATGGGACTAAAATTAAAATCGCGAAAAAAAATCAGCTGTTCCTTGCGTTTATGTTCACATAGGTAACTCGTCGAAATGTAGGGAAGAGCTGATTTTTTTTCGCGATTTCAGGTTTGGTCCCAAAGTAAAAGTTGTTCATAATGATGATTACAATGACCCATTAAAAGGATGCCCATGAATTCAATTTCACCCTGTATAAGTTGGCTTCGGTCCCTCGTGCGCCTTCCAAAGAAAGGTCCGGAACCTTAAGGTGACAAAATGTGACAAGGACGCTAATATATAAAAGTAAATAGTATTTTATTCATTAATTCTGGTACAGTTACAATCCCTCCGATGACACATTACTAAGGAAAGCTTAAAATAATAATAACAGAAAATCAAAGTTACCACATAGTGATTCAATCAAAAAAAAAAGAACAGTGGCACTCTGGGAGTGCCGACAGAAGTGAAAAAAAAAAACAAACCGAATACTTTGCCATCACTCACTGGCATATCGGAGGCATATCGGATATACATTAAAACCGAGTACATCCCGAGGACAGCCGAACACATCCGAAGCGGTGTCGTTACGGTAACAGTGGCGCGAATTCAATGGTGTTTCCCTTGTCAAAAAATGCCCAACGCGCCTGAAGAACTTTTCACTTCAAAACCTCCCGTTGACTTAAATTTTTGCATAACAACAAACCCACCGAATTTCAATATAAACTTCAACATAAAATAAACAAACAAACCCTCATTATAATTTCAAATTCATACAAAACAACGCAGAAATTATTCAAAACACTTTAACATGTGTGAGTATTAATTATATGTTTACCCTTTACAAAGTCACGTCGTTCGGAAGGTGTCATGTCAAATTAATGTATTTATCGAGAAGTGACAGCACGTGTTGTTACATTGTAAAATTAGCTTCTGCCTAAGTACGACTTATCAATATCGGCTTATTAGTCGATTCGCACGAATTGACTCGCCCGAAACGTCAAAAAATCACGTTCACGTCAAAGTGACAAGTCGCCCGTTTCGGGCGAGTAAATTCGTGCGAATCGATTAATAAGCCAAAATACGAGTATCTTGATCCCCCACCCACTCCGTCGCATGAGTCGCATCGCATTTACTTCGTTTTCGCTCAGCGCTCTTTATGATTTTTGTTCTTTTGCTCGGCTCCTAAAGGTATGATTCCGATCTCGGCAACACGCAGCAGTGCTGCCGCAGCACTGCTGGTCCCCATATATTCTCTATAGGAATATCGCGCAGCATTGCTGCCGTGCTCGGAATGTAATCTCATATAAACCTATAGAAAATGTATGAGGACCAGTAGTGCTGCGACCGCACTGCCGCGGCAGCACTGCTGCAAGCTGCCGAGATCGGAATCATACCTTTAGGCCGTTTACACATTATGCCGTCGCTGCTGCGGTGCCGCTGTATTAGTTACCCTTGGATTTGTATGAACCCTTGCAAACGGCGCCGCGGCGGCGCACGCTGTGTGTGGGGGTTCATACAAATACAAGGGTGACTGATGCAGCGGCGCCACGGCGGCGGCGGTGCCGCTGCAGCTGCGGCATAATGTGTAAACTGCCTTAGGGTCCACGGTCAGCAGGCGCGCTTGCGACCACGAGACCAACGGAGCAATCAAAAAGGACTGCGGCTACTTCGCAGTTCGGACCGACATTTATCGATGGAGAATGGTGTAGTAGAAAAAATAGTTTACCTATACAAGTTCAAGTTTAACCTTTTAACCGCCCGACTTTATATCAGATATCGTGCCCAAGAGCCCGAAAAAAAAAGACGGGTTGCACTCCGGGAGTGCCGGCAGAAGTGAAAACTTGCATATTAACGTTGAAATAAATCAACTATTAATTGAATTAATATAACTCATTTTCTTTCGCTATTTCTTCGTCACTTTTTTCATTACTAGATGCACTTTGTTCAATTTCCATATTTTAAACACTTTATATACACGAATTTTACGTATACACAGCAGTGTGGCCACTACACAGCAGACGGTCGAGCCATCAGCTGTCACCAACCATGGATGCTCGTGCCACGCTGTAACATAAACACACACGAACATTCGCGCAAGCGCCCTGCGCCGCCTAAACGAAACAGCAGGCATACATTTTTGCCGCGCCGTAGAAAGAGAAGGGGATACTTCTAGGTTGTCTACCCTCCATCAGTCTTACGAATTTTCTATCAGGTCACGTGTCCTGATGCGAGTTTAACATTTTGTACCCATTACAAAAAAAGTGTACAACGCCGCTAAAGAAGTTTTCACTGCAAAAAAGTGAAATAAATACCGATTAAACGAGCTGTGGTATTTGGTTTTATAAATACGACCCGGGTGGAATGGACACGAAAATATTTGTCAGATTTATCCGATGTAAGCGGTTAAAAGGTTAAACCTAAAATGGACGTAAAACAACTGATTACAAGGAAAACGAATCTATTAACCTCGCATTGCTAAGAAAACCTGTATCTATGATAATGTTATGGACAGTTTAACGTCGCAAGGTCAGCGGTCAGCTCTTGGCGTTTATATAACACTAGCTGCGCCCCGCGGTTTCACCCACGTAAATGTCGATCCCGTGGGAATATCGGGATAAAAAATATCCAATGTCCTTTTCCGGGACTCAAACTATCTCTATACCAAATTTCATCTAAATCGGTTCAGTGGTTTAGGCGTGAAGAAGTAACAAACATATAAACACACACACACTCACAAACTTTCGCCTTTATAATATTAGTGTGATTACAAGCATCCAGCGGTTTCACCTGCATAAGTCTCGATCCCGTGGGAATATCGGGATAAAAACTATCCTATATCCTTTCCCGGGACTCGAACTATCTCTATACCAAATTTCATCGGAATCGGTTCAGCGGTTTAAGCGTGAAGAGGTAACAGACAAACAGACAGACCACTTTCGCATTTATAATATTGGTATGGATTTACTGCGCCCCGTTGTTTCACCCGTATAAGTCTCGATCCCGTGGGAATATCGGGATAAAAAGTATCCCATGTCCTAATGCAGGTCGTGGTCTATCCATGTGCCAAATTTCATCGAAATCCGTATAGCAGTATTAGCGTGAAAGAGTAGCAAACAAACATACAAAAAATCTAATATTTTCTCTTTTTATACATATATCAATGCTTTATATAGGTAATAATATGAGTCTAGATTTGTGTATCCAAACAGTTCAGTTCCGAACAGTTCCCTGACTGACTGACTGACTGTTAGACACTTTTTCGTAAACTACTGAGTCTTTAAATGTAATACATTTAGAAACTGACCTCAGTTTTCTGCATTTTCAAACACAATCCGAGAGTTTTGAAGGATATATCTAATCCATTGCTTCATATGTTCGAAAAATGTGTCTGCTCAACAACGTCAACAACGCAATGAATGTTGTTGAACTGTCAAAATGAAAGCCATTGCTGCTTTTAGTGTGATACGCAATTACCCCGCTGATTATTATGGATAGATTGATAATGGGACAGTAGGGTGATATTCAAGATAAGTCACTCGGGAACTACAATGCTTCTAATTCTTTCAATAATATATACAACAGACCTTGAATATCGCGAAATAGCGTTCTTAGGCTGAGGCTACATTAGGCAGCGATTTGCGATGCGACTGGAAAAGCGAAACGAGATAAACATGGTATGGCTACATTATAAGCGAAAATCCGGCGTATATTCGGCGATAAAGTGGCTAGTGAACGGTGGAGTTTCTTGCCCATTCTTCTCCACACGAAAACTACCTTTTGGAAGGGGCGACTAGAATCAATTCTATTTTAAGGTAATTTTTGACGTTCAAAAGTGCCTTTTATGTGCCTATTTGAAATAAATGCTTTGACTTTGACTTTGCTACAGTACACATATTATCAAATCATCAATGGCGGTTTACTATACGCATAATGTAGCCACACGCAAATTTAGTAGCACTATTGAACTAATCGTGCAAGTGAGAAATTTTCTAAGAAATTCGCTTCAATTTCGCTGATATGTTGATGTAGCCGATGCCGTGATTACAGTAATTTTGTTCCTATCGCATAAAGAATTCAAAGATCGCTAGTAATATTTGATGTACGGCGTAGCCATAAACGTGAGCATTCATTTATTTATTTGTTTTAATCGCTCATGTGTCGCAGGTCGCGTCGCGGCCTAATGTAGCCTCAGCCTTAGACTTATAAGTCTAGATCGCAATTTAGGTCGGCTTTTGTTAGCTTTCCTGTTTTGTTATTATAATAACAAAAGGCGACCTTCCTATTTTCATCCGTTTTCGATAAAACTTTTGTTATAGACTGTGTGGGCGATGACACAGAACAAGTTAAGGAAGAAGGTCCATTCCACTGGTAGGGCAAAGACAATATTATGCCCATAATGAAAAAAAATATATACTATAACATATTTAGGTTTCTTTTTGTATCAACATTTAATTATTTTTATGCTAAATATCGTCCAAAAAACGGACTGCGACAGTCATTTTGTTTTATAATCATTTATAATTAATGAATAATTTATACATTCTAAATGGGTGTATTCCATAACTAAATGGTTTGTGATAATCTTGGTTCACGTTAAGCCGTTGGTCCCGGTTGTCATTCGTAGATCTTTGACAGTTGTTGTGGTAGCTAGAAGCCCGAAACTCTGACAACTAGTCTTACCAAGCCGTATTATGTTACTCAGTAACTGGGTTCTGGAGGTCAGATAGGCAGTCGCTCCATGTGAAATGTTGGCATTCCACTGCATCCGGTTAGGCTGGAAGCCGACCCCAACATATGCAGTTGGGGAAAGGCTAGGCAGATTGTTGGTACACCATATGTACCTACAGAGTCTATCAACATTCATGATCATCATCCTACTTTTGTTTTATAAACTTTTTTTGCAATAGAGGGTGGCAGAGGTGGTTCTAGACCCCCTATGATCTCGCGAGATAGATTATAAATTACCGTTGTTCATAAATCATACAGTGACATATCTAGTCTTTGAGTGAATCCAGGATTAGCAAGCAAACGTGTTAGTAGAATACGGATGTAAGCCTTCTATATATTCTTATCATATGAACGGAATATTGGACACAATCCAACGAGCTTCTAGGAAAATCATATTCGCATTACGTTAGAATTTGGCTCGTCTAGAGGACTTGGTTAGAAGTTAGTAATTACGGGAAGATTTTGGAGAAAAAATACGTTTTATTTTTAGAGTTGTCAAAGATAAGGTAGACAGTTTTGTTATGCCAATGAATGAAGAATATTATTGAATATGGGAATGTTACGTAACATTCTCCAAAGATCATTTCGTCGCTTAGTAACAATATCGCGCGAGTATTTGATAAGTTTTCAATAGAGACAAAAAACTGTGTACAGAACACAGCGTCAGTCTGCTGCGTGGTCACGAAATGGTCACACATCAACACGAGATATGTATCAGGCCACTTAGAAAGTACTCCTTGCGAAAAAAGTTTTTATGTAAGTATGAGAGACTGCATGGCCAGTTATAATCTATTTTGAAAATATGATTATTTGTAAGAAAAAATAGGTACGTTCCAATTTAAAAATTTCTCTCCACATTGTTTGCGAGTTAATTTAAATTATCGTGTCTCATTAAAAAATGGATCTGCGCCGGGAACATTTTCGCGCTATGATTTTTTACGATTTCAAGTGTCACCTGAAACCGGACGAATCGTACGATAGACTTCAAATGGCATTCATAGATGAAGGCCCTTCTAAGGCAACCGTGTATCGTTGGTATAACGAATTCAAGCGCGGTTGACTAACTTTGGGGGATGAAGAAAGATTTTTTTGACTTCATTCGTTGCGCGCCTCCGAAATCTATCCAATGAAGTATAAAAACCTCAAACGGCCAGTTTTCGACTTACGCGGTATTGGGACGATGTTGAAATTCGAACGGTGCCTCGTTGTGAATCCGCGACGATTTACTTTAAAAACAAATGAGTTCTTTTTCGAATTGTGTGCGCTCACTTGAGTGAGGTGAGCAGTGAAGACACTTCAGTGTCACTAATCGGATATCTATTGTCTCTAATGACAGATTCCTTTAATTTCCGGACCGATATTAGTTAAAATTAAGACTTTGTATCTTTACGAATAATGAAGCAAAGACCGCTTTTAGATTTGCATAGAGACCCTCCCATATGGAAGTAGCTATCACAGGTAAAATTAGCTTACGAATCTTAAAAGAAAAGAAAAAAGAAAAGAAAGAAAGAATTTTGATAATTCTCACTAATCATCATAATCATTTCACTAATGTGATCATAATCATTTCACTAATGTGATCTACATACTTTCAGGAAGGTTTTAGTATATAATACATTAGGTAATTATTCTTATGTACGAAGTTATATGCATAAATGTACTGCATCTCTGGCATTTCTGCGAATTTTGATGATTCTTCTAGTCGGTGTCTTCAATTCTTCAATGCACCGACTTCAAAAAAAAACACTAAGTACAAAGTGATAACTAACTTTAATTTCGGAAGTCGGTGTCAAAAAACGAAAATGCGAAACCAACGACACCGACTTCCGAAATTAAAGTTATTTATCACTTTGTAGTGTTTTTTTGAAGTCGGTTGTTTTTTTTTTGTAAAAAAGTTTTTTCAATTTACCAAGTGCATGACTCCAATAGAGTATCGAGTACTATCAAGAATAGTGATCAGATGAAATTTAATTTAGTGACTAATCCCTTTTTAAAAACAAAACTATTTCAGTTTTACCGCGTGTATCTAATGGTGTGGACTGTATAATCTCTTGGTTTCACTTATTTAAATAATACACTTGTTTATTCTTCTTGTTAATAACTTATTCAGGTGAACTTATTGATTACTGCTGACGAAGTAAGATGAACTATACTTACCTGTTGACAAACTATTGACGAACCACAGACGAACCACGTCTGTTGACGAACTAAGGCGAACTCTGAGTTATTAGGCATAGCACCCTCTTATATACCCAATCAATGGTTTTTCTAGAAAGTTCTCAGATTCTTACATCATAATTAACAATTATTACATAATCAAGGGTTTTTTCTATAAAGTTCTAGAAAGTACTCAAACCATAGATATATGAATTACATTTCTATGACTCAAACTCAAAGCATTTATTTCAATTAAACCATGTACAGGCACTTTTGAATTGTCAAAATTAAATAGTAGGTCAGTTAGTCAGAAAGTTGAAGCTAGTTGCCCATTCCAAAACGTAGATCTCTATGGAGAAGAACGGGCAAGAAACTCCACGGACACTCTTTTAAATCAAGATATTACAAAATCCTGGGTACATTAATCTTGTTGTTTCTATATTTAAGAACAATGTAAAAAAAACACATACACACAAATGAAGAAACTATTCAAAATATATAAGATTAAAAATAAGCCTTGGCAGTTAAGAGATGACCAGTCTCATCCGACGGCGCTCGTTCACGAACATGACGATACTTATACTTTTACATCACACTAATTATTTACTAATCAATGACTAATAAAATTCCATTTGGAGGGTTCGGCGTCCGTTACACCGTGCATCATTCTTTTTGGAGCAGTGGTGGCCAAATGGTAACGGTCCCGAATTACGACGTTTTAGGTCGTGGGTTCGAACCCAGGCAGGTGCTTTACTTTGTGTAAATAATTTCATCACCACTGCTCTCAAAACGGTAAAGGAAAACATCGTGAGGAAACCGACATGTCCTAGAACCAAATATTTGAAGGCATGTGACATCTAACAACACGCACTGGATCTGCCTGGTAGATTATAGCCCACTCCCTCTCGAAGAGAGGAGGCCTGTGTCCCGGCAGTGGGATCATTATAGGCTGATTATGTATTCATTTAACAACCACTAATTAACAGTCACTTTATAGTCTGGCGTTTCTAAATTTTCCAAAGATGTAAACAACAATGGCCACTCGAAATTGAATTAAATCGATATACAAGAACATTTAATAATGTTTGTTTTCGTCAAGTTAGCTCGGAGATTTAGACGAAAACAAAAATTACTTAAAATAAATGTTCTTGAGTATCGATTTTATTCAATTTCGAGCGGCCATTGTTGTTTACATCTTTAGCTTTAGCGCGGCTGGACCTTATACATATAGTTTGGTAATAACATTTTTTACCATTGGTAAACAAAACGATTCGTTTTTGTTTATAGGAACAGAGCGTAGAAAAAAAGAGGATCTACAATTTTACATAAATTAACAATAAAAAGCAAAATCACAAAAAAATTGCCAACATAAGAAGTACAATAACAAAACTGCAATTAGGTACCTACGTATAACAACAGGAAAAACACATTTTTTGCCATTTTCTCACCTCTTATTAATCAATTTGAACAGTCAGTAATTTTGTCATTTGTCAATTAGGTACTTTAGCAATTGCTTGTGACAAGAAAAGATGTTAGGTATTTCATGAAAACAATGTTCAAAGATTCGCGATTTGTGCTGCAGCAAAAAATTATGTTATTTCATTTTCAAGCGTGGAAATGATGGCATATTACTTATTTTATCGGGTTTTTGGGAGACCCGTGTGTACCTATACATAATCAGTCTATATGGTTCCCACTGCTGGGACACAGGCCTCCTCTCTTGGGAGTGGGCTAATAATCTACCACGCGGGCCCAGTGCGGGTTGATAGATGTCACATGTCTCCGAATTTTTAGTTCTACGACGTGCCGGTTTCCTCACGATGATTTTTATAAATTAATTGTAACACACTTACTTAGTGTGTTACAATATATTAAGGTCAATGTGCAGTGGTAGACCGCGAAATTCAAATTTTCTTACGTTTTTTTGCAATTTTCAGGTCAGTGTCAGGTTGTATCTTGATCAAAATTTGATTCGCGACTATAACAGGTAAGTACATATTTACTGAATTATAATTATTAGGATCATTAATACATATTTCTAAGTTAGATTTGTACCATAAGAAATTTTCCGTAAGAGATTTGTTCTTATGGTACAAATCTAACTTAGAAAGACATATTAATGATTCTCATGATTATAATTCTGTAAATACGTACCTGTTATAGTCGCAAATCAAATTTTGATTAAGATAAAACCTGACACTGACCTGAAAATTGCAAAAAGCGTCAGAAAAATTTAATTTCTTTCTTCACAGGTGGTTTATAAATAAATCTTAGTGCTACAGTTGTTTAGGCTGTGCATTGTCAGTCAGTCAGTCAGTCACTGCCGTCACTGGTACATGTGTAAGAGAGGATTTATTTCTATCTCTATCAAGAATGTTATGAAGGAATTAACACCACGATGCGCATGCGACGGTGCCGCGTGGACGGTTTATTTATAAATTCGCATTTACTACAGCGTCTACGGCCACACTATATTTATTTTCATTTTCCGAGTACGTTTATATAAATAAATAAAGTCCTCCAGACTGTATTTCGGCCACGGCGGCCGATCTCAACGGAGATTAGCCTTCGGCGCGGGAGATATTATAGTGCACAAGTGTGTGCGCAGACACAGGTGCACTCTCTCTTCCCTCACTCTCATAGGACGATGAGACGACAATCCGACACGACCGGAGAGAGATCAGGCCGTTAGCCAGCCGTTGGTCCTGCGCCTGATCTCTCTACGTTTATATACCTAGACGCATTCAAGGGCGACTTCTGTCTATCGTCATTATCTTGATGCTACTGTAGCGGTATCTACAACGCCACATGCGAACAATGCGTCATACTGACGTCACGCAAAATCCTGCATCTCGCAAGCAGAGTTTACCGCGCAACTAGCATAGATACAACGGCCAGACATGAATCATCGGGCAGTTGCCCGCCAGACACAACACCCGTCTGGTCGGAGGACCCTCCCTTTTCTATAGAGTATGAGTGAACTTTACACCCTGTTCCTCATACCTCTATTAGTACCACGGCGTTTCAATGTGAAGACCATCTGCCTAGCCTTTTCCCAACTATGTTGGGGGTCCTGCTTTCGTTCATACCAATATTTTACATGAAGCGGCTATCTGACTAGGTAACTATCTGGTCAGATAGGCAGTCGCTCCATGTAAAATAAGTACTGGTATTCAGCTACATCCGGTTAGACGGGAAGCCGACTCCAACATAGTTGGGAATAAAAGGCTTGGCAGATTGGATCAGAACTAAAATGTGATTAAAACTGGAAAAGTGTCAGACTATTGGGCATCTGACTGCCCGTAACGACTATCAAAGATGTACAAATAACAGCCGGCAGGGCAATTGCGTAACACATTATCAATCGGTTTCATTTTGACAGTTCAAGAACATTCATTGCGTTATTAACGTGTTGAGCAGATACCTACATTTTTCAAACTTATGAAGCAATGGATTAGCAATTAGCTTCAAAATGATTCAGATTCCGATTGATAATGTGTGACGCGATTAGGGTGCGGGACGGTCTCGATATGTAATTGATGGTCACCCATCCACGAACCGACCGCGGCAAGCGTAGCTTAACCTTCGATCGACCCGTGCGGCTGTTATTATTTAGCCACGAGCGCCTTCTGATTGCAGTACTGATAAGTTGATTAAAATAAAAACACCTAAACGACAAGAGATTTGACAAGCGATAAAAATGTAATGGGCTTGTACTTACAGAAAAATTAATTAAATTAACACTGCACGGATTAATGACGACATAACATGGGGTCGTAAAACTTGATTGATGGCCTTGAGTAGTACTAATTAGAGAGAGGTCACTGAGGGGTCACGGATACCTACTTGTTACGTCATTGATGTTTACGTCCATTAATTTTGGCTTTGTCCATTCATATGTCACATGAATATGTCGACTAATGTATTGTATTGTGAATTCGAGATTGTATCCAAAGTCTTTAAATAATAATAATTAGCAGCCCGCCCCAGCGGTTTCGTTTTTAATTCTTTTACCTATTGTGGTATAGTAATTTTATTTTAGGTGCATCGTCCTCACATGCAAAATATTGTAAAATATTTTAAAAGAGTAGGTAACGGTGGAGTTTCTTGCCCATTCTTCTCCATACGAAAACTACCTTTTGGAATGGGCGACTAGAATCAATTCTATTTTAAGGTATTTTTTGACGTTCAAAAGTGCCTTTTATGTGCCTATCACACTAATATTATAAATGCGAAAGTTTGTGAGTGTGTGTGTGTGTGTGTGTTTATATGTTTGTTACTTCTTCACGCTCAAACCGCTGAACCGATTTAGATGAAATTTGGCATGAAGATAGCTTGACTCCCGGGAAAGGACATAGGATACTTATTCCCACGGGATCGAGACTTTTGCGGGTGAAACCGCGGGGCGCAGCTAGTTTGAAATAAATGCTTTGAATTTGACCAGCTTCGCACGGGTGCAATTTGTTTTTTCGAATTTCCGAAATTTTCTTTCATACAAACCTTGTCCTGGCAATACCGAACACAACAAAAAAAGAATTATCCAATTTGATACAGTCGTTCGGAAGTTATGCGTGTACATAGATTTCGGCGATTCATCCATACTTAATATTATAAACTAGCGGCCCGCCCCAGCTTCGCACGGGTGCAATTTTTTTTTTTCGAATTTCCAAAATTTTCTTTCATACAAACCTTGTCCCGGCAATACCGATCACAACAAAAAAAGAATTAGCGAAATCGGTCAAGCCGTTTTCATGTCAAGTCGTGACAACGGAAAACGGGTTTCATTTTTATATATATAGATTCAAAAGTAACTCTGTCTGTCGGTCTGTCTGTCTGTGTCCGCCTAAACCGCTGAACCGATTTAGATGAAATTTGGTATATGATAGTTTGAGTCCCGGGAAAGGACTTAGGATACTTTTTATTCCGATACTCCCACGGGATCGAGACTTAGGGTCAGTTCACACCGCGACGCGACGCGGCGCGCAGTTTTCAAGATAGCAATACAATTATAGACCTTATCTACTACACAAAAAGGTACACATCAGTGAGGATGGCAGCGCGGCGCCGCGCGCCGTAGCTTGACGTAGTAGGCACACAGAATTGTGTATCTTTTTGTGTAGAAGGTAAGGTCTATAATTGTATTGCTATCTTGAAAACTGCGCGCCGCGTCGCGTCGCGGTGTGAACTGACCCTTATGCGGGTGAAACCGCGGGGCGCAGCTAGTTTGAAATAAATGCTTTGACTTTGACATGCGAGGAGTATTAGCAGTAGCGCGGCTCCAAGTGACGAACTGCGAACCGTCAATTTGTATGCTAAGGCCCGAGTTCACCAACATTCTAACCACCGGTTAGGCACGGGACAAATACAACCGGCGAGGGGCGCGGGCGCGGCGCCGGCGAGGTCCTTTACAGGCGAGTGGCGTCTGAACCCCGACCGCACCCCGCCCTCGCCTCACCGCTTGTTTATATCACGCGCCCCGCCGCTTTTATACATTTCATATAAAACACGTAATGAGAGGCGCCTCGCCCGGACCTCGCCGCGGCGCCGCGCCCGCGCCCCTCGCCGGTTGTATTTGTCCCGTGCCTTACCTTAGGTATTGAAACAGTTGGTTTATGTCAAATTTCCTAAGGAAGTTTTAAATATAGAACTGATTAAATATTTAATCAGTTGATTTAAATGTTGGTGAACACAAGGCTTAGTATCACAGATAACTGCTTAGTATAGTACCTAGCCGTAAACGGTAATTTCGTTGATAGCACGTACAGAGTTGCATAGTGCATTCTAAATGCAGGTCGGGCCTTTGACAACCGTTAGCTAACACATAACCTCTTTTTGATACAGCTATTACGAACGGGTTGTAGTGGGTACTATAAGGCTTTGAGTCTGAAGACATACAGGGTGAAATTGAATTCATGGGCATCCTTTTAAGGGGTCATTGTACTCATCATTATGAACAACTTTTACTATTGGACCAAACCTGAAATCGCGAAAAAAAAATCAGCTCTTCCCTACATTTTGACGAGTTATGTGAACATAAATGCAAGGAACAACTGATTTTTTTTCGCGATTTTAGGTTTAGTCCCATAGTAAAAGTTGTTCAAAATGATGAGTACAATGACCCCTTAAAAGGATGCCCATGAATTCAATTTCACCCTGTATTATACTGGTGAAACTAGAATTAAGTAGCGAAACTACACAGACGCTGTTTTGCGATTTTGACCGCATTCGAGAGAGAAGTATGGTTTCTTTTTCTGTAGCAATTCTCATAATAATAATATTGAACATGGCATATCGAGCCATTACCGCCAATTTATCGTAAGCGACATTTTCGCGACAATGCGATTTTTCGTAAACGACTTTGTTTTAAATTTATCTTTACGATGAAAATCGTATTTTCGTAAAAATGCCGCTTACGATAAATCGGTGGTAATGGCTCGATATTATGCCATGTGCAGAAGCGATTCCGGAATGCATTTGCATTTAATGTTTTGTGGTGCGAGTGAGCCTTAAACTGTGTTTAATTTAAAAATTTAACTGTCATGTCAAATGTCGTGTAACCTGCTTTATATTTCAACTTGTATGATTCTTTAAAAATGGAATAGTAGGTATTCAAAATATTTCCCACTTAAATGTTAATGTGTGATTAAAATTAATTATTGTCTCACCGAAATGTTGTTTTACAAATAGCTTCATACGCGACAATAAGGAAAAAATAAACTGGTAACTATAGAAACAAAAAGTTATGCGTCGTCATAGGTCAGTGGGTCGTCTTAGGTTTGAGTCTATGGTGTATTTAGGTAGGTTCTATTATTTTTAACCGACGAAAAAACGGAGGAGGTTTTCAAGTCGACGCGTATATATTTTTTTTATTTATGACGAGGTCAGTGGGTCGTCTTAGGGGCGGAATGTTGGGCTATGAAAAAAAAAGGAAAGAAATGTAAAAAAAAAAATACGAAAATTTTCTAAGTCTTCGCTTCATAGCGCCCCCTTCTTTTTTTCGCTGAGAAATGCATTACGCATCCCCGCTCGTGGGGGACGACACGGGGTATGTGGGACTCCTGTCGGAATGACACCGATAGTATACCCGCCAAAACTCAGCGGTGTTCCCGCATCGCCGTGATGGGAGGGCCATGGGAAACCGGCTCAGCCTTTACTTCCACAACCCTCCCGGCGCATGCCCGCCTACCTGGCGGGCCCCGCATGCCCCCCACCTTGGGGGGCTACGGGAATGGCCGGGAACACCTGGCCATTCCCGTCCAACACTGATGGAGGTCTGTGCAATACAGGCAAAGGTGCCCCCGCACCTATTGCCTGCTGGCCTCCATCTGGGAGGAGTCGGAGATGACTGTCAAACTGACGTCTTCTTCGACCCCTCCTCCGCCTTCGGACTCCATAGCGCCCCTAAGGCTACACTCTCCAACCCCACGCTGTTATGTAGTATGCCTCGTACAAAAACAGAAAACTTGGCTCAGTCGTTTGAGAGGTACGATGCCTGTGACAGATACACAGACACACCAATACACAGATACATCAAGACACAGATACACACGTCAAACTTATAATTTACCCCTCTGTTTTCGTCAGGGATTAAAACTAATTAAGTAGTAAGTTAGGTAAGGTACTCACAATTTAAGATTTCCTCGATTATTGTTAATTCCAATAGGTACGTCACAATTTCATCGTGTTCTCTATAACAGCGTCACCAACTATTATAAACTCATTAGTCTTAATTTTAAAAATGATTAAAATAATTTAGGTAAATTTTATAACTGGCACACCTCACAATCTTTTTTACATTACAATTTAATTTTAGTTGTTTTTGAATTGAACACTAGTTTGAAGTAAAAACACGTTTTCCGAGGTTTCCTATGATTTCAGGTCCATCTTTTTCTAGAGTTGATTTTCAATTGTTCTTAAATTCAGCTAATTTTCAATCCTTCTTACTGTTTTCACATTTTAAAGGTCAAATCACTTTCCTACGCACATCTGTCAACGAACATTTTAAAATGCGCGCGAATCATATGTTTTCTGTTTACACTGCTGCAAACGATGCCACGCTTATAATGTTGGCACACAACTGACGTTCTATTTTCAAAACATGCCAGCAAATGAATGGAGAAATCCCGAAACGAAATCAAGGTCTTGTTTTTGTTTTAAAACCACCACTTGTTCTTTATTTAAATTTTGGAGCATACCATCATCTTTTTACGCTGTCGAATTCACTTTCAGCCTAATTTTTTCACACTAGTTCAGTTCCGTATCCATAGCGTTTAGAATATGGAAATATATTAAGTCCATCTCACACGCGAGGAGTATTAGCACGGCTCCAAGCCAAAATTGTACGTCGGAAAAGCTAGCGTAGCACACAGCCGCTTGGCGGGCAAGTGGGATGAATACTGAAGTGGACATCGTTATTTCTTGGCACAGCTGTCAAATCGTAATTAATTGACGTATTTAGCGTCAGCGTATTCTGTAGCACTTCTTATAATTTTATTGAATTGTTTGTTGGTAGTCTGACAATTGGATATTGCTTTTCGTTTATTGATGTTTTCTTTTTATACATATACACCCAAGATATGAGCGGAAGTCCTTGCTATAAATAATTTGAAAATTATTTTGTTATTCTCTTCTGCGGTCGAGTGTCTTTTGTTTTAATTTAGATACTTGGGAGAATACGTTTGAGGAAGGAATCTACTGCATTTGTTTGAGAGCCGTGGAAATTGGTGCACTGAAGAAAAGTCTGGCTGGATGCTATTTTTAATAAAGGACTTCGTCTTTGTATGTATTTAAAAGTTCTTTATTTGGTTAATGATTGTCCTTATTTATGTTTTTCTGTTATAGTTTTAAAGTAGACTTTTTGTTTTGTGGATTTTAGTTGGATTTTGCTTTTTTGCTTTCGATTTCGCTAAACACAACGATCTAATGACGTTATTGATACCTTATTTTTGAGGTTTGTTGTTTTTCAAGTTTTTGGGTAGGTGGAGTAGATACTGCCTTATTATTAAAATATTATTTTATACAATTTAAGATATGATTATTTCAAGTTTTGGCGATTAATATCGAAGTTTCAAATGCACAACCAGTTCAGTCAGTCTTTTAGTATTTGAATATCGAACAAAGTCTGTTATCAATCACGTAGCGTTCTATATTTGAAATCCAGTTCTCGAGCGCCATAAAAATCTCTTCATCTATTTCGTAATCGAACATTTCAAAATTAGATTTGCATTTCTTTCTTATGTAAAGGTCACTACCTAACTCTTCAAGTACATTATTTGTAAAATTTATGTCACAGAATTTAATTTAAATTGTGAACACTCTTTTGTAACTCTTTATTCTTAAGTATTTTATTTTTATATTTATGGTTTTAAACTTTTCCACATACATTTATTTTTTATCACTGAAAAATATTATAGTATTTAAAACCACACAGAATTTATTTTTTATTTTTGCAATTCACACAATATGAAGAAGATGAATTAGCCCAATAAAACATGTGCCAAGTAGTATTTATTGCCGAAACTAATATACAACTGACATATAAAGTCCGTTCGTGAATCTAAATTTACAGTGGATCAAGGTTCTAACACGTTACGCTAGATTCGGGCTATTGTTTATATTTAATTAAATGAATAATTCATTCATTGATTAAATAACATTGAATCGTAGTGATATAATCAGGAAATTGGTAAAACTTTTATTATGTTCTAAAAAATATGGGTTGATTTGATGGCTTATTCCCATGTGCTCCATAATTTTATTCCCAGCGGCTCCAAAATTAAAAAGCAATTTTTTATTATTAAATAAATTATTCCCATGAGCTCCAAAAAAAATTAAAGTACAAACTGCTCAAGTAAATATTATAGAAACTTCTGTTATATACCATAGCTAATTAGTATGAGCTGTGGTCTACTATATGTCAAACTACTATAGACACACTACTATACATATACTATACTAGCTGTGCCCGTGACTTCGTTCGCGCGCATGACGGAAAACGTTTTAATTTTTTTATGCGGAACCCTAATTATTTTTCTAAAATAAAAGTAGCCTAAGTTACTCCTTATTACATTAGCTATCTGCCAGTGAAAGTCCCGTCAAAATCGGCCCAGCAGTTTCAGATATTAGCCGGAACAAACAGACAAAAATTGTAAAAAATGTTATTTTGGTATACGTACCGTGTATACATCCATATGCATTTAGTAAAAAGCGGTTATTTTAATATTACAAACAGACACTCCAATTTTATTTATTTCTATATATGTACTATTTATTAAATTAAATTTCAGTCGACAACATCCATCGGTTTCTTACTAAACTTCAACTATATCCGACGATCATGCATAATTATCTCTTTTGTTGACTGTACCTACGATAGGTATGTACTACCTACTATTTCATCTCTGCCTTACCCTTCGCAACATTTAGGCGTAATGTTTATGCTGGTTGGTCGTATCGACACTTGATTCGATATCCCCAGTAGTTGCAAGGTGAGCGAGATTTAATCAAAACTTGTTTGAGTATTGGGTACCTACATAAAAAACCGAGTGTGCTTGACCACACAACTGAAGTGAAACTTCAAACATATTTGGCTATGAGAGGAAGAGAGAAAGAAAATGTGCGCGCGCACTGCTTTCTCTTGCTTATATCCCCCACTCAACTCCCGTTCGCCTCGCCCGATCACACTTTTCGTAACGCTTACGTCACGCGTTCGCCAGCTTACTCCCCAAGTCAAGCGTGCGTAAAGAAGTTTCACTTCAATAAAATGTTTTTCATTTGGGGTAAGTAATAATAATAATAATCGAATGCATCACCCACGGTCATCGGTAATGAGGTTGTATATCCCGCGAAAGTGTGGAGGTCGAGGGTTTTTAAACGCTAAGACCCTCCACAATCGCGAGATATGCAATCTCAGGGAATACTTCCAAGAAACCGACGTGGGGATGCATCGAGATGTAGTCATAGTGGACAAGGGCCTCACCCCGCTCTCCTTGGCTAAAGAGAACTGGCGCAAACCAGTAGTGCTTGACACTAATGATCGCATGGAGGTATGGCAGAGTAAGGAGCTTCACGGACGCTTTTTCCGGGCCCTTCATGAACCCGATGTAGACCTACTAGCGTCCGTAGCCTGGCTACGTTGCGGTGATCTCTTTGGAGAAACCGAAGGTTTTGTCTGTGCAATTATGGACGAAGTTGTGATGACGAACAATTACCGGAGATTTATTGTGAAAGACGGCACGGTTGACATCTGTCGGGCATGCCACCGGCCGGGAGAATCAATCAGGCATATTATCTCCGGGTGTTCTCGTCTAGCTAACGGAGAGTACTTGCATAGACACAACCTTGTAGCCAGGATAATCCATCAGCAACTTGCTCTGAAATACAGCCTTGTGGAATCGGAGGTGCCGTACTACAGGTATGTGCCCGACCCAGTTCTCGAAAATGGAAATATCACATTGTACTGGGATCGATCCATCATCACTGACAGGACTATTGTTGCCAATAAGCCTGATATAGTGGTGATGGATCGATTAGAGCGGCGCGCAATGATTGTTGACATAACCGTCCCGCATGATGAAAACCTCGTGAAAGCCGAAAAAGATAAACAAATAAAGTATCTTGACTTGGCTCGCGAGGTTGTCGACATGTGGGATGTTGACTCAGCAATCATTGTGCCGATAGTCGTCACAGCCAATGGATTGATTGCCAAGAGCCTCGACCAACACCTGAGGAGGCTCACGTTGGGCAGCTGGATCAAGGGCTTGATTCAGAAAGCGGTACTTCTGGACACGGCTCGCATTGTCAGGAGGTTCCTCTCTCTGGAGCCCTGACCGCCGGTAGCTTGGACCCTGTTCCCGATACCGGTGGGCTACTATTTTTAGGGTTCCGTAGTCAACTAGGAACCCTTATAGTTTCGCCATGTCTGTCTGTCCGTCCGTCCGTCCGTCCGTCCGTCTGTCCGTCCTCGCTTAATCTCTGTGACCGTTAGCACTAGAAAGCTGAAATTTGGTACCAATATGTATATCAATCACGCCGACAAAGTGGTAAAATAAAAATTGGAAAATAATGTTTTATTAGGGTAGCCCCCCTATATGTAAAGTGGGAAGTGATTTTTTTTTTAATTTCAACCCTAACGTGTGATATATTGTTGGAAAGGTATTTAAAAATGAATATGGGTTTACTAAAGTCATTTTTTGATAATGTCAATAATTTCGGAAATAATCGCTCCAAAAATAAAAAACAATGTGTCCCCCCCCCTCTAACTTTTGAACCATAAGTTTAGAAAATATGAAAAAAATCTGAAAAGTAGAACTTTATAAGGACTTTCTAGGAAAATTATTTTGAACTTGATAGAAACAACAGTTTTTGTACAAAAAAGACAAAAGTTGTACAAAATCATTTCTGGACTAAGTTTGTAGTATAATCGTATATGCAAGCATTTTTATTTTAACTTCGTTTACATATTTTATTATCCTGAACGTATCTTTTTTCAAACAAAAAAAGAATGATTAAAATCGGTTCTCGCAATCCAAAATTACACCGAAAACTTCTGGCACGTCTATGTACTAATTAGTAACCCAATTCCCCGAGAGATGGCGCTGTAGGTACTTATTACATTGGGTCGGGTATTATCGAATTGTACGTGGGAACACTTATTGTGACGGACGGGAAACTACGGAACCCTACACTGAGCATGGCCCGACACGCTCTTGGCCGGTTTTTATATTTTTAAATGTTTTATATATTTTTTATACTAATATTTAAAAATATAATTTATATGTATATAGTTAAATAAAGGAAATAATAATTCCATATCCTGCAATAGTCCTACACCAACCGGGGGTTGTCCTTGGGTGCACTTGCATAGTGCAAGGGATAATCGTCGGTTGGTGCCAAATTTCATTGAAATTTCCTAAAGGGCCTCTGCGGGTTGGCTTTAGCCCCTCGTACGCCTTCCAAAGGACCAGGACCGCATGGTCTCGAGATATGTAAAATCGAACAAAAATAATAATCTTTATTTTCAAACAACTTTGAGTACAGGTTACTTACTACATTATGAGCGACGGATAGGAATATTATAGTGGATATATTGCAGTTCCGTGCTAGGAATTAAAGGTAGGGGTCAAAGATTAGGAAGTAAGTATGAAACATAGTTTGTAACCCGTTGTGGATCATTACTAATTACTATATTAATCGACATTGTAAGGAACTACAATGTTCAGAAATGGTTTTTCAAAGATGTCTCGTTGTGAGTCCACGATAATTTACTTCGCTTTGTAATCGTGTGCGCTCACTTTTTTTTTATTGCTTTTTTTTTATTGCTGCACGGGCCCGCTCTGGACCTCGATCACTCCTGATGGAAAGCGATGGATGAGGTCTATGATGGAACGAGTGTGCCCAGAAAATGCCTAAAGCACTGGAACTCCCGCGCATCGACGAAACACAGCAGGCTACTGCTGGTTTGGTCCCTGGGGTGGTCACGGCGTGCTATGTGTTCTGGTGCGCCGGTGATGGGGAATACTCCCCATAGGAGGGTCCGATGACGGACAGCCGCGGCGGGTTCACGGATGAGTGCTAACGCGTGCCCGTGTTCCCGCCGTAAGCGGCAAAGGAGGACACCGTGGAGTTTTAGTGGGTTGGAGTCCCACATAACTGCACTATCTCCCCGTGGTAGTGCAACATGCATGAGCATTTCTCCACGATAAAAAAAGGCTACTTGACGCCGGACTCCGGTTTTTTGAACATTGGACCAATCGCGAATTGGACCAATCGCGCCTAAAGGGTTAGCCCTACCACCGCAAGGAAAGAATTGTTGGGTGTGACTGTCCAGGATGCGCCGAGCGCTCGGTTCAGTTGAGTAAATGGCGGAACAAACTGCGCTACACGAGGAGGCTTCTTCATGCATCCCAAATATTTTACTTTACCTAGCATAGTAGCATTACAATATACGTACTTCAGTTACCAAACAGCTCCCTAATTGCGTAACACACTATCAGCCTCAATTCAAATCATTTTGAAGAATATTGCTTCATAATATAATTGTTCGAAAAAACTGTCTGTTTTTTTTTTTAGCCTATACTGTCCCACTGCTGGGCAAAGGCCTCCCCCAAGTCCTTCCAGGAACTCCTTTCCGCGCCACCTCAACCAAGACCTCGCGTCAAAAAAAGAAAATTCGGATCACCATGCTGCGTTTCAAAACGGGTCTATTAGACGTACCTAGGCAAGAATGCTCCAGCACCCTAATTGCGTAACACACGTCACACTATCAATCGGAATTTCAATCAATTTGAAGCAAATCGCTAATCCATTGCTTCATAAGTTCGAAACATGTGTCTGCACAACACGCAAATAACGCAATGAATGTTGTTGAACTGTCAAAATGAAACCGATTCCGATTGATAATGTGTTACGCAATTGCCCCGCAGGCTCAAGTGCGATTGGGCGGGTCACATCAGCAAAGGCAAAAAATTCCAAACAATGGGTGCCTGAAGATGCACGGCGCCGTCGAGGTCGGCCCAGAAAGCGGTGGCGAGATTACCTGGACCTGGACACGTGTCTGATCAACAGTGTAAATAACGCAATGAATGTTTTTGAACTGTCAAAAATAAACCCATTGCTACTGATAATGTGTTAGGTACGCAATTACCCGCAGACGAAAACTGATCGTCATTTTTTTTTAACTGAAGTATTACAAATAAAAACCGGCCAAGTGCGAGTCAGACTCGCACACGAAGGGTTCCGTACCACCGTACAATATTTAACACTACATAATATAAAAAATCACGTTTGTTGTATGGGAGCCCCCCTTAATTTATTTTATTTTAATTTCATTATTTATTTTTAAAGTGAATATACAACTAAGTAGCTATTCTGTAAATATTTCAAGCGTCTACCTGTTACCGTTATTAATATCGAGCAAAAAACCGCAAAAAAATCACGTTTGTTGTATGGGAAACCCTCTTAAATATTTATTTTATTTGGTTTTTAGTATTTGTTGTTATAGCGGCAACAGAAATACATAATTTGTGAACATTTCAACTGTCTAGCTATAGCGGTTCTTGAGACACAGCCTGGTGACAGACAGACGGACGGACAGACAGCGGCCTTAGTAATAGGGTTCCGTTTTCACCCTTTGGGTACGGAACCCTAAAAAAAATGTCGATCAATTTTCGTAAAACGTAAAGACAACAACGCATACCTCCCAGGCTTGTTTGTTCTCACATTATCTTGACATTGATTTATTACAAGCCAGTGACAGCAATGTCAACTAAATTAAAAATATATGTAGAGCTAACAGTATTATGTAACACCTGTAATTGTCTTCACTTCTTCAGGGACACTTTTCGAGTTAATAAAGGTTCCCAAGTAGGCCGCTTGAATCGCTCATTTGGAGAAACATCGACGTAACTGCTACTGGTTTTAGGGTTCCGTACCCAAAGGGTAAAACGGAACCCTATTACTAAGACTTCGCTGTCTGTTCGTCCGTCCGTCTGTCTGTCACCAGGCTGTATCTCAAGAACCGCGATAGCTAGACAGTTGAAATGTTCACAAATGATGTATTTTTGTTGCCGCTATAACAACAAATACTAAAAACACAGTAAAATAAATATTCAAGGGGGGCTCCCATACAACAGACGAGATTTTTTTTTGCAGTATTTTTACCTTGTGGTACGGAACCCTTCGTTTACCAGTCCGACTCGCACTTGGCCGGTTTTTTTTTACGTCTGTTACCTTCCTAACGTAAACACGCTTTCTAAGTGCTTTGGTATATTAAACTCAGTTTTGGGAAAAAATACATTTACGTCAATGAGCGATATGTCTCATAATAAGTATCATAATCATTATATTTATTGCACTTTTGACGGTCGTCCCCATAGTAAGGAATTATCAGTAAGCCAAGACCTTTTAAATAAATAAAATAAATAAATAAAAATAAAATTCGTTTATTTCAGGCAAGTTTTTACACATACACCCATAGTATCAAAAAATAAAAAGAAATTAAATTAAATTTGAACTAGATATTAAATTAAATTATTATTTAGACAAATTATGAAAAATTATGAAATGAGATGCATCTCAATTTTGGGGACGCTAAGTGCCATCGTTCTTTAGGGGTTTATTTATAAACGATGCTACATAGTATTTAGGCCTCTAACTACGCAACCTAACCACCAGTGACGATAATTCTAGGTCAAACCGTAAATATAGTGTAATTTTCTAAACGTCACGCGTCAATGCGATATTCGAACGACGTCTCGGGAGTATTCCCGTTTGAGCACCTATTTTCAGAGCACTAAAGGTATTCCCATTAGGCACCAATCAATATTTCACCGTGGTGCTCAAAGGGGAACAATAAAAAATATTCAACTTTATTCCCGTTAGAGCACCTACGGTAGCTTCTAGTGATGGGATGTATAATAAAACATGTCGATAATTAGATGTCGGTTAAAAATTGGCAGTTTCATTGCAAAATGTTATCATTTAATAAAAACATAGTATCATTCGTTGCAAATCCGCGACGATTTACTTTAAAAACAAATGAGTTCGCTTTCGAATTGTGTGCGCTCACTTGAGTGAGGTGAGCAGGGAACTTTACATTACAGTAACCCTTTCAGATGATTTCGTCCATGTAGTAACTTATCAGATAAAACTAACCTCTAGTACTGTGGCAGCTTTGAACAAGAAGCAATTGAGGAGTCCCTCCTTCTCATTCAGGAGTATGTAGAACAGCTCTTCAGGACGACCAGGCACTTGGCTAGCCCTGTAAAGAAATAAAAGTTAAATATCGGTGCCTATGGCAATACTCACCCCCGATTACATGGGAAATTTGAGTATTGAATTAAGAATCACATAGGTACCTACAAAGATACATAGACACACATGAAAAAGACAATCCTGTCTTTGCTGCTGCGCAGTGGGGTAAAAACCCATGATGATCATGTTCATGAATGACAAAATCCAGCAAAACAATCGAAGGTAACATGAAAACAATTCTTCTGTTTTCCTGTCATCCTGTGTAGGTATATAGAGACATGAGGAACAGGGTGTAAAGTCCACTCATACTCTATAGAAAAGGGAGCATTCTCCGACCAGACGGGTGTTGTGTCTGGCGGGCAGCTGCCCAATGATTTATGTCGGGCTGTTGTATCTATGCTAGTTGCGCGGTAAACTCTGCTTGCGAGATGCAGGATTTGCGTGACGTCAGTATGACGCGTCGTTCGCATGTGGCGTTGTAGATACCGCTACAGGTAATAGATATTAAAGTCATATTGCGGTGCTGACCGTACCAAACTGTGTGGCTGATTGGACTTACACATAGAAATGAAAACAGGAGAAGGAATATATGAGAAGAATGGCAAGGGGGCGTGTCTGTGTCCCCACAGGGCTATGACAAGAAACCTAAGTCTATAGTCTGCGACCTTGCAACAGACAGAACTAAAGTCAGCCTATAATGTTCCCACTGCTGGGACACAGGCCTTCTCTCTATGAGTGGGAGTGGGCCGTAATCCACCACGCGGGCCCGGTGCGGGTTGGTAGATGTCACATGTCTTCGAATTTTTGGTTCTAGGACCCGCCGGTTTCCTCACGATGTTTTCCTTCACCGTTTTGAGAGCAGTGGTGATGAAATAATTTACACAAAGTAAAGCGCCTGTCTGTGTTCGAACCTACGACCTATATATAACTCGTAAGTCGTAGTCGTTATCGTTGCGCCACCACCGCTCTCCAACTAACTCTAACTGGTTATCTAGGACTATGGAAAAACTATAGCCCCTGCCTGACCGATGTTCATAGGGTTATTATTATTATAGAACGTAATACTAATGATGTACCTCCTCATTTATTTATTGTCGTTTTTTCCGATAATGACGTCAGAATACAAGATCGTGCAGATTAACCTTTACTGGCTTAAATGGTTTGTTGAGACGTTAGAAAAACAGGTTTTAATACTTAATTAAGGATCTTCTACCTTTATTTTACAAAAAATAAATTGTTCCGGATGTGTGGGGACTTTTTTTGTTTATATTTATGATACGTAGGTATTCTATTAAAATTCAAAGTCCTGAGTGACTGATATATCAACGCACAGCCTTAACTGCTGGTCCTAGAGACATGAAATTCGGAGGGTGTGTTCTTTGTGAAGAGTAGATATCCAATAAGAAAGGGTTTTTCGAAATTCCATCCCTAAGAGGGTGAATAGGAGGGGGGGGGGGAAGTTTACGCGGACGAAGTTGCGGGCAGAAGCTACTTTACTACTGGACATAATATAAGTAGAATAGGTAACAATTTTTCTTTTGTGCTCGACTCCTAAGAATCCCAGCTTGATTTTAAATAGTCTACCAACCAACCTATTCTAACCAACCTATAGCCTTCCTCAAGAATTGGGCTATTAAATGCAAAAAGAATTTTTCAAATCCGACCGGTAGTTTCAGAGATTAGAGCGTTCAAACACAAACTCAAGCTTTATTATAGAAAACAATTTCGGGGTTGAGTATTCAAATAATCAGTGGCACTACAAATTGGATTACATTTTCATCATATACTTTTAGGGGCTCGTGGCTGATTAATAACAGCCGCACGGGTCGATCGATCAGGTTAAGCTACGCATGCCACGGTCGACCCGTGGATGGGCGACCATGTTTACATACCGAGGCACGGAGGGATCTCGGTGTCAAAGATCCAAGAATGTCTGACAACTACATAGAAAGTCTGACAATCTTTACCAAGAGGTATTGTGTTACCGAATACCTAACTGGGTTGTGGAGGTCAGATAGGCAGTCGCTCCATGTAAAATACTGGTATTCAGCTGCATCTGGTTAGACTGGAAGCCGACCCCAATATAGTTGGGAAAAGGCTAGGCAGACTGGGTTTCTTCTTCATCGTATGCTTTTGGAACAAAGCATACATTGGTTTGGTAGGGACTTACCGTACAATGTCGACCAGCCGATGAACGATGACTGGCTCAAAATTTCCATTGTAGGCTTTCAAGCAGCCATCTTCTATTGCTATGCTGAGCTGTAAGAAAATTACAGTACCTATTAATCTAAGGCGGTATTAATGAAAAGTAGTAGCGGTCCAGTCAGTGGCAACGGCCACGACTCACGTTCGAACCCAGCCAAGCGTTTTACGAGGGTGGATTGAAAAGTACTCGGCCTGATACAAAATTAATCAATTCTTCAAATCAAAATTACCCACATTATTTACTTCAGTTCAGTCTAGTTAACTGTGCGAAGTTTGAAACGTGTGCGATAATTAGTTGTGATTTTATAAATTTATTAATCAAGCAATCCGCCGTAATTTCCGCAAATGGAGCAAATTGAGCAGCGTGCTCGTACTTTGTGTGCTTAAATGATTTTATCACTACTGCTCTCAAAACGGTGAAGGAAAACATCTGTTTTCCTTCACCAAGTAGACCACAGTCTACCTCATCGGCGATGTCCTCCCTCAGGGGTCCAGTGATGCCGGGGGTGCGGGATTGTCCGAAAGAGTTACCGCTACCCCGGAACACGAAGGGCTAAGGAAGGAACACGGCTGGGTTTTAGTCAGTAAGAGTCTGACACTCCCTTTTGCTCCACCCAGAGCGGGAGGAGTCATTGGATGATTTCCCATGCACAAAAAAAAAAAACTCTTAACACCGATTAGAAGACACTTTACTTTGAGTAAATTATTTTCATTTCTCATATTCGGAAAGTAGTGTTTGTTTGATCCAAATAGCGGGTGGAAGACGTTGCTTCCCACCACAGGGCGGGAAAGACTCATAGTAATTACTTCCCTCTTTAGGGTGGGAATGAATTTTAAAAATAGAACTGTAGTCAGCTACGAAATTTTTTACATAAATTAAGACAAATGCTGCAGTCTTGTGAGTGTATAAAGTATAAACAGCCAGTGTGAATTTAAAAAAAAAAGCTATTAAGCGGGACAGCCCACGGCGATGACGCGGTGTGTTCCATATTTAAAATAAAAAAAGACAATAGTATTATTTGGTGGGATACTAACATTACTAACCCTGTAAGCTGTACCGAAATTCAAAAACTTGATTTTATGTTATCAATAAATATTTTAGAAAAACTACTACTTTTTACTTTCCTTATATTCGAAATGAAAAGTAGAGTGTTTAACACGGGTGAAAGTCATCAATTCCTATCGACCCTTGTATAACAATCTACTATTTCGTCACCACTGCTCTCAAAACGGTGAAGGAAAACATCGTGAGGAAACCGGTATGTCGTAGAACCAAAATTCGAACTTTGTGCTCACCTGAGAATTTTTGGACATGTGACATCTACCAACCCGCGCTGGGCCCGCGTGTTGGATTATGGCCCACTCCCTTTCACTGTGTCCCAGCAGTGGGAACATTATAGGCTGATTATGCTTATGCTAAGTTATGCCACAATAAATCTTCATGGTCCACCCTGTATATAACCGTCCCACTGATATCGTCTGCATCACTCCATTACATACCTTATCTCTAACTCCAGTAGCCCTAATCTCCCGCAGCAACCACGGCAGCATGGCGTTTGAGAACCGTCGGTCCATTGCTGTGAAGCCCAGGTACGTCACCGAAGTCAACTTGGTCTTCATCTTGAGTTATTTGAACTACTGACAAAATAAAATAAATTATTGAAGTGAAAACTTCTTTAGACGCGTTTTTTAAAGATGGCAAAAAACCATTGAACGCGCGCCACTGTTACCGTAAGCGACACCGCTTCGGATATGTTCGGCTGTCCTCGGGATGTAGGTACTCGGTTTTAATGTATATCCGACATGTCAGTGAGTGATGGCCAAGTATTCTGTTTGTGTTTTGTTTTCACTTCTGTCGGCACTCCCGGAGTGCCACTGTTTTTTCTTTTTAATTATTACTATCGAGACATAGATGGCGGGACGAGCTTGACTCTTACCGAAAGGACTGGCAATAGCAAAAGAAAGAATTCTGTGGAAAAGGGAGACGGTGCCCTTTGCCCTGCAGTAGGAGAATACAAGCTAGTTAGATTAGAATAATTACTAATTATAAAAACGAACGACGATTTTAAGAGCGGGCCCATTCAGCAATAAAAAAATAAAAAAAAATGAATGGCGTAATTACGTTCGTTCGGTCTCTCGAATTCAATTGCCTATGGAATTCGGGCAAACGACAAGTGTAGGTAAATGAACGGGTTCGAGTACACCCGTCTTCGGACAATCTAAACCAGCATCATCTTCCAGTGCGATGACCAGTGTAATTAATGTATAAGGTGCCCGAATTCGAGTAAAGCTTTTCGAGCACCCGAATACGGGCTAACGACCAATTGTAATTGCGCCTTTACTTCGTTCGCGCGGAAAGATTATATTCTAAAGTTAAGGCGAATGGTTACGCCAAACTTCAAAGTAGACCTCTCTTTGAAGGCCTACTTCTCCCAAATGGATAGCCCAAATATATTAAAAAAAATATATGATATGTGACATATGTTTACAAATATAATTTAAGTTTGATTTTTTTAATATTACTATTAGTTTTAACGATAAAAAATCATATCCATCCTCTTATTTTACGCAAGAATTTTCTTTCTACTTTCAAACGCCTGAAGCGATTTTGATGATTCTTTCACCAAATTATAGCAAATTTAATGGTTTATAAAAATTAAGTTTGTTTTTTTTTAATAATTATTATTTAAGTGGGAAAAAATCAGTAACACCATGGTTTTACCTATACGGGCGCGGGCAGCTGCCGCCCGGTCAGTCTCGCTGTATCGTTCGCACGGGGAGGTTGTGTCGCATGTCGGCTCGCTCCGATCTGCATTTTTGTGGCAAAGACTAAATAGCGCAGATAGTACACTCGGACTGTTCGTTTACGCTTGGACGTTGATAGTATTAGTAGTAGTGATAGTTTGTTTGAGAGTGGACGCTATTTTATTGTCTATTGAATAATTTGAATACTAATATAATAATAATATCAATAAAACACGTTTATTCAGTATACAGATCGTTTATTCACGTATACAGTTTATAAAAAAATACAATTACAAAAAAAATATTTAAACTAAATTATAACTAATACCACTCTTAACAGTGGTAGTTTTTAGGGTTCCGTACCCAAAGGGTAAAAACGGGACTTTATTACTAAGACTCCTCTCTCCGTCTGTCTGTCTGTCACCAGGCTGTATCTCACGAACCGTGATAGCCAGAAGAAGGGTTATGAATTATACATACATAAACACATATTATGTATGTATGTATGTATAATTGTTTGGCACGCTCTGCGGCCTGAACGGCTCGATGGATTTTAGCTTGAGAGGTGTCGTTAGATTCGTATGTACTGTGAGAGTGACACTGGGTATATCAAAATAAAAAATACAAAATGGCGGATTTTTGGCGCAATATTATTTCTTCAAAAAAAATTATTTTCTCATAACCAATCGAGTGGGGTATCAAAATAAAAGGTTTTAAAAGGTGATTACAAAAATATAAACAACTTATAATATGGTAAAAACTAATTCAAAGTGACAAATCGTAAAAAATACCTACCAAGAACTAAATCGTCTGCGAAATCTTTCACATTTGTAAACTAAAAAGCAGGAAATAAAAAAATTAAAAAACCCGACTGCAACCTTATACTAAAACTAACTGAAAAGCTAAAAACAAGCCCATTTTAGATTAAATAAAAGTTGGAAGCAGGCGGGACCCATTTGAGTTTGAAACTATAATAATGGTATTCTTCTGGCAATCACGATTCGTGAGATACAGCCCGGTGACAGACAGACAGACGGACAGAGGAGTCTTAGTAATAAGGTCCCGTTTTTACCCTTTGGGTACGGAACCCTAAAAACTACCACTGTTAAAAGCGGTAGTCATGTTTTTTTTTTTTTTTGTAATTTTATTTTTTTATAATCGGTATACGTGAAAAAACGAACTGTATACTGAATAAACGTTTTTTATTGATATTATTCTTATTTTTTATTTGTCTCTAAGAAAGCAGTATTTTTACTGTACAATAGCATTCATACTCACAACATAAATATTATACGTATTCTCGATCCATCTACACTCAGTAGGTAGCGTCATAAAACTGCCTAAGACAAAATGCGTCCCACGCCGCATCTGCATGCACTACGTACGACTTACGAGTACGACACTCTTTGACATTGGGGAGGTAAGCGGGCGCGCGGGGTGAGGCACTGAGTTCGCCTATGCTCCGCCCAAACGCTCAAGGACATTCGAGGCTATAATCGCCTTAAAGCCACAAGATTATAAGACTTTCTCGGCTTCCGTCCTACCGTGCATCGCATCGCCCACCCACGATTTTTCCTCGTTTTTGCTTAGGGCCTGTGCACACCACGTTTTTTAAACGCGCCGTTGACGCGCGTTTGTAGCGATACAGACGCGATACGCACGCCAGTCAGGCCGGCCGCGTTTATCACTGTAGGATAAAAGCGCGCCGTCGACACACGTTTCTAAAACGCGCGTCAACGGTGCGTTTAAAAAACGTAGTGTGCACAGGCCCTTAGAGTTCTTCCTGACTTTTTTTCCTTTTGTTCGGCTCCTAAAGGTCATAGAGTAATGTCAAATAGCCTACCTCAAGAATTGGGCTATCAAATACAAATATTATTTTTAATCCGACTGTTAGTTCCGGAGATTAGTGCGTTCAAACAAAAGTACAAACAAACCCTTCAGCTTTATTTTATTAGGATAGAGACTAGATTTCTCAAAGAGGGCTTGTGGCTAAGTAATAATAGCCGCACGGGTCGATCGACGCTTGCCGCGGTTGATCCTATAGAGGTATGAGGAACAGGGTGTAAAGTTCCCTCATCCTCCATAGAAAAGGGAGGATCCTCCGACCAGACGGATGTTGTGTCTGGCGGGCAACTGCCCAAAGACTCATGTTAGGCCATTACATTTATGCTACATAGTTGCGCGGTAAACTCTGTTTGCGAGATGCAGGATTTTACATGTGGCGTTGTAGTCACCGCTACAATCCGTAGATACTCGTACATACCATGACCATCTTTACATATCATGACTCCACCGTGACTAGGAATTTAAAGCACGTTAAGCCGTTGGTCCCGGCTCTCATTCGTGGATCTTCGACAGTCGTTATGGGTCATCAGAAGCCCGAAAGTCTGATAACCAGTCTTACCAAGGAGTATCGTATTACCAAGTACTTATTTAGCTAGTTTTGCTTACCTAGTTTACTTAGACATGTCCCTCCAAGTGTGTGTGCCTTTATGTTTTCCTTTAGGCTGAGACTACATTAGGCCGCGACGCGACCAGCGACACATGAGCGATTAAAACAAATAAATGAATGCTCACGTATATGGCTACACCGTACATCAAATATAACTAGCGATCTTTGATTTCTTTATGCGATAGGAACAACATTATTGTAATCACGGCATCGGCTACATCAACATATCAGCGAAATTGAAGCGAATTTATTAGAAAACTTCTCACTTGCACGACTAGTTCAGTAATGCTACTAAATATGCGTGTAGCTACATTATGCGTATAGTAAACCGCGATGGATGATTTGATAGCATGTCTACTGTAGCCACGTCATCGCCGAATATACGCCGGATTTTCGCTTATAATGTAGCCATACCATGTTTATCTCGTTTCGCTCTTCGAGTCGCATCGCAAATCGCTGCCTAGTGTAGTCTCAGCCTTAGTCTGTTCATAACGCGGCTATGGCTATTATTTACACTCATTACATTGGACGTAGCAAATAACCGCTGTTACACATGTGTTTGTTATAACAATCAACTCTGTTTATGTAAATAACTATAAGTACATTATGTGTTTTTAGTTATTTATTACAGTTTACGTAAGTAACCTCGATGTTTAATAAACTTCTCTCTATACTTCTTTGACATGATCTAATTTTCGATTTCATTCGGTATGTGAACTTCCAAGTAATAAAAAATCATCATCATCTGCCTAGCCTTTTCCCAACTATGTTTGGGTCGGCTTCCAGTCTAACCGGTTGCAGCTGAGTACCAGTATTTTACATGGAGCGACTGCCTATCTGACCTCTACCACCTAGTTACTGGGTAATTCGATATCCCTTGGTAAGACTGGTTGTCAGACTTTCGGGCTTCTAACGACCCATCAAATCGCATGGCCTACCCGCGCTTAGCGTTCTTTCTTAATCTTTTCCTTTTGCTCGGCTCCTAAGAATCCCTGCGTGCTTTTAAATAGCCTATAGCCTTCCTCAAGAATTGGGCTATCAAATGCAAAAGATTTATTTTCAAACCCGACTGGTAGTTCCAATGACTAGCGTGTTTGTTTACCTTACAGGCTAACGACAACACGTGAAGTCGTGTTTTCCTCCACGCGTTCTATAAATACAATGGTAAGTTCGTCACTCATGAGTTGCTATCATATGAACCTCGGTTTAGGGTAGGTAAGTACCTACTTATTGTAGTTCTATGGTGTGTATAGGGTTATCAGCTTTATTTTTATACCAAACATAGTTATTATTTTCGAAGCCATTGCCTGAAAATATAGTAGACGGCTAATCCATACTAATATTATAAATTCGAAAGTAACTCTGTCTGTCTGTCTGTATGTTACTTTTTCACGCCTAAACTGCTCAACCGATTTAGATGAAATTTGGTATAGAGGTAGCTTGAGTCCCGGGAAAGGACATAGGATACTTTTTATCTCGATATTCCCACGGGATCGAGACTTATGCGGGTGAAACCGCGGGACGCAGCTAATAATAATATTATAAATTCGAAGATAACTCTGTCTGTATGTTACCTTTTCACGCCTAAACCGCTAAACCGATTTAGATGTTTGGTATAGAGGTAGCTTGAGTCCCGGGAAAGGACATAGGATACTTTTTATCCCGATCTTCCCACGGGATCGAAACTTATGCGGGTGAAACCGCGGGGCGCAGCTAGTAATATTATAAATTCGAAGATAACTCTGTCTGTCTGTATGTTACCTTTTCACGCCTAAACCGCTGAACCGATTCAGATGAAATTTGGTATAGAGATAGCTTGAGTACCGGGAAAGGACATAGGATACTTTTTATCTCGATATTCCCACGGGATCGAGACTTATACGGGTGAAACCGCGGGGCGCAGCTGGTTATTTATACTTATTCTTATAAAGCGCCCTATAAACGATCGCTTGACAATTGGTCAAACTTCACGTTTTGCACTGTAGACCATTGACAAACGCGTCAAACACAGCTGCACATTATCAAATAATTTGACAAACATGTAGACAAACAATTTGATCGTTTACACCGATGGAAATCTAAATGGACTTCCAGAATTCTGCTAAGTACGTGTTTGGCGCCATTTATTTACTAGCGTCCAACAGTTCCTGTAACGTGCAGCTGACAGGACACGCAGGCGCAGCACATGATATTAAGTGTCCCATCGTTTGTGGAACAGCACCACATTTACACTCCAAGGCAGAGTCCGAAGTCGTCTATGAATCTGCACCTGAACAGGTTTTTCTTGCTTCGGCCAGCCTGGGATCTCCGTCTGTTTAAAGACTTCCAGGTTATCCAAGGCAACTCATGTACCGGTGGGAGATCTTGGGGAGTGGGGCTTTGGTATGAAGTAATGGAATTGCAGGGTTATTTACTACCTAGGTACTTACTTATAATTTAAGTAGGTACTTACCTGCATCAGCTGATATAAAAAATCACCGTGTTCGGTATTGGGAACGTATAATTTAAAGTCGATTTTAAAATTTTTACTTATTCGATTGTCCTGGAAACCATAGATTTAAAATAGGTTCGCGCGCTGCGCTTACTAAATCTATGCTGGAAACAATGAAATGGGGACAAAAGTAAATCCTTTGCATATTATGTAAAGGCACCTGTCTCTGATTTTTTTTTACTGATTGTAAGGCCTAATTATAAAATAAACAATTAAGTTTATTATTTTGGGTACCTACCTGTTATTTTAAAGCGTCAAAACGAAACAAATCTTCAAACAAAACGCAAACGAATCACTATTGTTCCGCCAACTTAAAAAAAAAATCAATAGTAGACACAAACAAACACTGATTCGGCCTCACGAAAGTCACAGATCACAATTAAATCCTTATTTTCACACAAAATTACCACATTATGTACAAAATAAGTCAAATTAATCGGAAAAAAACATTATCGCACGAATATTTTGCAGAGAACATTATTCCAAAGGCACTAGTAGACGGAAACAAAAACATTATGTAGAAAAGCGAATACCTTTGCCTGTCACAGAAATCCTGTAAATCTGTTTTCTCTTTCTTTCCCGCTTATAATCAAAAGTTGACAATAACGCCATCTATATTGAAATAGACGAACTATTAGGATGAGTAAACGGCATAATGGTTCAGCTTTGTGTAAATAGATGGCATTGAGCTACGTTTTGTTCAAGTATCGTCGACCCTGTAATTTAATTCTCAGGTTGACTAGATTAACAGTCACAAAACGTCATGAAACCTATTTTTGCCGTAGATTTTTGCTAACTTATGTGACAGCTAGTGTCAATTTAAAAGCGAAGTTTCACTTTATTTAGAGTTTTTGCCAAAAGTGGTAAAGCAAATATAAAGGTCGATTATACATTACCTAACCCCTTCATTCATAAACGTTGCATAAGATTAGCGACTGTTTAACCATAATATGTACATTTTTGACGTTTGGACGTCACTTTAATCATCGTTCACAAATAAACCCCGAAAGGTTTAGATTTCTTATTGTATAAATATGTACAAAAGGAGGAATGACAAATACTTTCTTATTATTCTAAAAAAACACTTTAATATTTCTCCCATCATTCATAGTTACAGTAAGTACTTAGAATAAACTTAAAGACAAAGTTTTGTATTTTGAATCTCTTCTCAGGTCCAATATATTAAACAGTAATTAAATACTTCGCTAGCGAACTATTTACTAGGTACCTACTTGTAAGACTTCAAAGGCTCCAGGTAAATTTACTTCATAGTATTGATTACAGTAGGTATATTAGGTAGGTAGGTACAATTATCTTTGTATCTTGCGATCTCGGCTGCTGCTTCGAAAAAAGATTGTTTTAACCACTTTCATCTAAGAAACCGTTTGGATTACATTTATTATGTACCCAAAATTAATATTTCAATTTATTAAGACGTTTAAGTGTGTCGCTGTAACAAATAAAGATATTTTTCTATTTCATAAATAATCAATCAAATGATTCCGAATCCCGCCGCGCGACACCAGCGCCACAAATTAAAGCAAGCGTCAGATTTAGTCAATGTGGAATAAAAATGGGGGTATTTACAAAAGTTAAGACGCTAAGTGTAGTGTAAGTGAAAAAATTAAGTGTAAAATATATTTTTGGGGATAATTTACTTCGAAATTCAGATGTTACAGCATAAAAATTGTTGTTTATTGTGGCTAATACAGGTAAGAAAGTGTTTTTTGCTTTTATAATTGCGAAAAATATCAATCAATCTTTATTCGTGAATACAGGTATTACAATAGAGGTCTTAGGTATATACTTATACGTACATTGTAGTCAAGCTCTATGTCCTACCAATGAAATTTGTGTAGGTACAAATCCTTATATTACCTAGTTTTTTCAGTAATAAGTCTCAAACTCCAAATCTATACAATACAAAGTCACATTTGAGTAAATAATGTCAATTAAATTTATCCGCCCCTAAGACAACCCACTGACCTTAATAAATAATTAATAGTAAATTATATTGCGCTTATTATTTGGTGCTTGGGGGAGGCCTATGTCCAGCAGTGGACGTCTTTCGGCTGAAATGATTATGATGATGAAAATTATATTATATGTATAGTTAGTTATGTTAGTTACACTGCAGATGCAACTCTGAAGCTGACCACGATCCTCAGACATGGGGACCGACTACAGAGAGAGAGATAGTCAGTTAATATGAATAAAACTATTTAATTTATTTAAAAAAAACACGTCTATCTTTACCTAGTCAAATGACCCACCCCTAACTGTTCCCGGCGCAAAGATGCCCAAAACGCTTGCTGCATTGCCACGTTGAATCGCAATGGCTAACCTTTGCACCAAGAACGAGCCGGAGCGGGAGTCACCCGTTTTGTCACGAAGCTTGTGCCCTATCTCACTAATAAACTTCCAGGCCTCAGTGCCCCAAGCACCCTGGTCTCCACGGCAATGGGCACAAAATGGTAACGGTCCACCAACGATGCTATGTACTTCTTTTTATATTTGACTAGCTGCGCCCCGCGGTTTCACCCGCATAAGTTTCGATCCCGTGGGAATATCGAGATAAAAAGTAGCCTATATGTTAATCCAGGGTGTCAGCTACCTTCATACAAAATTTTATCAAAATTGGTCCAGCCGTTTGAGCGTGAAGAAGTAACAAACATATAAACCCACACACACGCTCACAAACTTTCGCCTTTATAATATTAGTGTGATATTATATTAAATTAATATAATTGATTCTCAAGTTCTGCTTTTCTAAGTACTTTGAAAAACTAAATCTAGTATGTAAAGACGAATTAGGAATACATTTAGTAAGTTACGTAAACCTCCTCTGAATCTTTGACCTTATAAAAAAACATAGGTTGGATTGAAACATATCTATAGATACATCTCCTAAAAATCCTTATTGCCGGGTCAAGGTGAAGGTGAATAGTCCTCTATGGTCTCAGACTGATCAATAATCTGACGAACCTTTTCCACGAATTAATTCGGGACCTCTACCTACTGAGGTATACAGGTTGAAATTGAAATCATGCGACAAATCGAAATGGGAGATTGTACTCATCATTATGAACAACTTTTACTAAGGGACCATGCCTGAAATCGAGAAAAAGAAATCAGCTGTTAAGTACCTTCATTTTGACGAGTTACGCGAACATAAATGTAGGGAACAGCTGATTTTTTTCGCAATTTCAGGTTTGCTCCCATAGTAAAAGTTGTTCATAATGATGAGTACAATCTCCCATTTTGATTTGTCGCATGTTTTCAATTTCACCCTGTATAACGGGTCTATAAAAAGACACTTCGAAGCCGAGAGTCACTTGTACTCCCCGTCATTGTAATCATTTTTTTGTACTGGACCATACCTGGGAACCTTCTGGTTACGGAGATATTGAAGGTCAATGTTCTGACTTTTACTTACGTATTTTTTTACAAAAACTAGTCTTTAATGTTGTAAGTTATAATAACGCAACTTTAAATATCCCCATTTTGTACTGAACCATACCTGGGAACCTTCTGGTTACGGAAATATTAAAGGCCAAAGTTCTGACTTTTACTTACATTTTTTTTTTACGAAAACTAGTTTTTAATGTTATAACTTTAAAAAAATAAACTTTAAGTGCTAATAGAATTGTTAAAATCACGCACTTATGCAGATATTGAATTATTGTTGCAATAAGTGGAAATTAGTTAAACTGGTACTGCCACACCCACACGCACATCCTCCCTCATACACACATCCACACCAACCACGCTATCACACCTCACATACTTCAAACATATCACACACCACACTCGCTCACTCCGCACACCCAAAACACCCACATTAATGTACCTACTTATAAAAATTTAATAAATTTAACAAAATAAAAATAATTCTGTAAGTTGTACAAACAGCCAAAGCTATGGAAGTGCGGAGTCTCCTAACACAGGCGTCATCATGCTTAAAAGGAGGCTCCAATCATAATGTATACTAGTTGGTACAGAAATAAACATTTTGTATTGTATTGTAAATACCCCCACGACCCCTTTACCGTTGCATGCACAGATACACCATATCTGTGGTTGCATGCACCCATAACAATAATATTTTGCTTGTGTTAAGTACATCGCGCACTACCGCAAACAGCTTTTCACACATCATAGATTTATTAAGAGAAGAAGTAAAAATTAGCAAAGAATCACTTAAGAAAAAATTTAAAAACATTATACAGGATAGAAAACAGAACTAAATAAAGTCCATCCAAACTTTTGTTTTAAATTATTATTATTTCAAGTTAAACAAATATCAATTCTATTTAAATGTTAATTAGGTTGATTTCAGAGTGACTAGCACTATTGAAAAAGATTTGAAGTTGTAACGTAAACTGAACTTTGTTGTGTGGGGTATAAAGTTGTTTTTCCATAAACTCATATTTGTTCACATTTTTGGCAAATAAAGCGCAAATGCAGTTTACATTGTATGTATTATATTAAACTTTATAATATAATTTTAAGTAGTAGATAATGTGTAGTAAGGTGGTGCATTGTTACGTAAAAGAGCGCCTCTCGCCATCAAACGTAAAAGTTTGGCGAGTTTAGAACTAAGTAACACCTCTGTAAGACTGTATTACAGTATCATTAAATAAAAACTAAAAAAAAAAATAACACCAAAAAGAAAAGTCGTTTAGAAGTAATTAGTAGAATGTACAAAATGCGTAGTTGACGGCTAGCTATGCAATGGGTTTTTTTTTCACCCTGTTACCCCTGTATAAGGACACTACACACACTGGACACTACTGATTTCGACATCACGGCGCTGCACTGGCGCGCGGCGGCTTGATGTGCGTGTACTAGGCGCACAGACACACTACAGATAATGGATAATGACCCTCGTAGTGCGGTGACACGTTTGTTATGATTTCAATTTAATAAACTATCGAAATAAAAAAATATTAAGCATTTTCAAAGTTACTGCTTTTGAGCTGAAATTTTGTACAGAGATTCTAGACCAGATACACTCTTCAACCCGTTTGTATTGATATACCCTTATTAACAAGTCTGAATGTTTAAAATTTTATACGCTTTAAATGGATGGGTGGCCATTTAGCAAATGAAGAATATGGCAAAATAAATATACTTATGTTTTGAAGAGCACGTGGGAATATTTTAATTTACGACAATATGAGAAATTACTATCATTTCAGCCGAAAGAGCTGGACACAGGCCTTCCCTATACTTAATGAAAAATACTGTGGTGTCTTTGAACATACCTTCGAAATTCGAACGGTGTCTCGTTGTGAATCCGCGATAATTTACTTTAAAAACAAATGAGTTAGCTTTCGAATTGTGTGCGCTCACTTTGAGTGAGGTGAGCAGTGAACTTTACACTAAGGAAAACATCTTCTTTTTCAGAGCCATGGATAACCATAAAGAATTTACATCATCTTCCACCATATCATTCGTAGAATCTAGCACAGAAGAGAAGGGGGGGAGGGGCAGAAAAAGGTCCTTCTTCAGGAGAAATGGTTTGCTAAAAGTAAACCATAGTTCCAGTGATGCTGACATATCGACTATTGAATATGAGCGGTAAGATTTCAATTGTTTTTATTTATTTTAAGATATCAGGGTCAAATTATATTACCTAGCAAAACTCTGCAGATGTGATGGGTATCGAAACTATCGATATCTAATGAAATTAAAACAAAAAAAAACCGAGTGTGCTTATGACCACACGACTGAAGTGAAACTTCAAACGTATTTGGCTATGAGAGGAAGAGAGAAAGAAAATGTGCACGCGCACTGCTTTCTCTTGCTTATATCCCCCACTCAACTCCCGTTCGCCTCGCCCGATCACACTTTTCGTAACGCTTACGTCACGCGTTCGCCAGCTTACTCCCCAAATCAAGCGTGCGTAAAGAAGTTTTACTTAAAAAAAAAACGAGTTTGCTTATGACCACACGACTGAAGTGAAACTTCAAACGTATTTGGCTATGAGAGGAAGAGAGAAAGAAAATGTGCGCACGCACTGCTTTCTCTTGCTTATATCCCCCACTCAACTCCCGTTCGCCTCGCCCGATCACACTTTTTGTAACGCTTACGTCACGCGTTCGCCAGCTTACTCCCCAAATCAAGCGTGCGTAAAGAAGTTTCACTTCAAAGAAACAGGGGCACTCCGGGAGTGCCGACAGAAGTGAAAACTTGAACAATTACGAGTGTATTTTTTGAATCGTCTGGAAACATTTCGAAATACTTGAGAAAGGATCTTTGCAATTGTTCCGACCTTATCCCCTTCTAAAAAAGAGTACCTAAGCAGAAAACTAATAAAAAACATGGTCTTCACAATGATCTGACCAAGATTTTGTCTGGACGTTAAAAGAGACTGTGACCTCTGAGCAGTGGTGGCCCAGTGGTATCGGCCGAGACTTACGAGTTGGTTCGAACCCAGAGAGGCGCTTTACTTTGTGTAAATTATTTCATCACCACTGCTCTCAAAACGGTGAAGGAAAACATCGTGAGGAAACCGGCATGTCCTAGAACCAAAAATTCAAAGACATGTGACATCTACCAACCCGCACTGGGCCCGCGTGGTGGATTACGGCCCACTCCCTCTCACAGAGAGGAGGCCTGTGTCCCAGCAGTGGGAACATTATAGGCTGATGATGATGATGATGTGACCCCTGAGTTTGTTTCGGCCTTTCTTCTCAGAGTAGTCAGATAGGAAACGCCGACCTCATCTAGCTTAATTAATATGATAGACATGTAAAAGTGTTTGTACAAACCCACTTATAGAAAATAGGATTAAATTAAATTACCTAACTAAATCATTTATCAAAAAAAAGTTGAGGATTAATTTCATACATCACATTTGTCATTTGTCGTTTGTTTGTGTGTTGACATTTTCTTAAAAACTAGTGCCTTTAGTTATTTTGTGCCTGAAATAAATGGATAAATAATAATAATAATAGGCTTTTCGTCCAATAAGAAGTCAGTTTATAGTGGAAATTTATACCTAGCTTGTTATGTCGTCGTGCGCATACCTACACCATAGCCATACCATCACATTTTCCTCATGATTCTGACTTAGTACATGAATTGCCTTTTAAAATATATTATGTCCTTGCGAAATATCACCCATTGTTGACAGAGGGTTTTGTAACTGATAAATAAAACACAGTTTTGATATTAGTATTCCAAACAGTCTATCTCTATGGATATACTTGTAAACAAACACCTATAATAAATCGCGGTATGAATACGGAATTCTTCTATAATAATATTGACACAAACTGCTTACATTTATAGTCGAAGTAGAAATATTATATGTATGTCGAAGATGGATTTTCGAATCCGCTGTTTTACAAACCGCCAGCCGTTTTACAAAACAGCTCCGTTATGTAAAACAGCTGAATGGCGTTTAGCGATTTTCCATAATTACTGAACACACACATAGATTTTTAAAGGGTGAAATTGAATTCATGGGCATCCTTTTAAAGGGTCATTGTAATCATCATTATGAACAACTTTTACTATGGGACTAAACCTAAAATCGAGAAAAAAAAAATCTGCTGTTCCTTCCATTTATGTTCACATAACTCGTCAAAATGTAGGGAAGAGCTAATTTTTTTTAACCGACTTCAAAAAAAGGAGGAAGTTATCAATTCGACTGTATTTTTTTTTTTTTTTTTATGTTTGTTACCTCATAACTTGCGACTGGGTGAACCGATTTTCATGATTCTTTTTTTATTTGAAAGCTGGTGCTTCCCGTGTGGTCCCATTGTCACCATTTCAATATCTGATGATGGGATCTTAGAGAAATCGAGGGCAACCCTCAAATTTTATAGGCTCACTTATTATTTTTCGCATATTTTATGAAGTACCTTGTGTATTTGCGTATGGTTGTCACCATCTCAGGTAGCTGGGCTGATGATGGAAGGTACAACTCCTTAACAGTAAGAAGTTACTCGAACAGGCAAGGGCTGTTTTTAGTAAATTGTTTTGATGTTTGATAGGGCATTTGTCACATTTGGTCTCATGATCATCAAGTCATGACCTGATGCTGCAGTCAGGATAGTCTGCAGAGTACCTAACTCCTCGACAACTAACAGCAGATATATCGTGTTTAGGCTCATTGAAAAGGGCTCGATGTGTGGATAAACGTACTGTTAATGAGGAACACCGAAGTACATAGAGACCTGATGCTGAAGCCAGGAGCATCAGAAAAAGTACAAACCTTGAAATTACAGCACAGTAGGTAGTCGTGTTTGGGCTCATTTTAAACAGGACTAAATTTTAAGTTCAATGCAATGTTGACATAAGTCTGGCCTGATGCTGCAGCCAGGATTATCAGCATCTAGTCTAAAAACATCAGGTCAGGATTTGATGATGGGATCCTGGAGAAATCGAAGGAACTCTTCAAATATTATAGGCACACCTATAGCGATTTGTGTATTTTTTATAGTAACTCGTGCACTTGCTCTCGGAAAGCACCATTTGGTGAAGTGGAACTGATGATGAAGACCACAGATGGCCTCCGGAACTACTCAATAATATATAAGTATTTCACGGGTTGCTATTCGATTACTTTAATATGGTTGCTAAGTATTTTATGCTCGTCACAATGTGAATGGTGATATGGAGCTGATGGTGGACCTGGAGAACTCCTCAACAATTAACTTACCTGCATCGGGAAAAGCAATAATTTGTTTGTAAAAGGCGATGAGCACTAAGCTATTGTAACTTAGATAAATTATAAGCAGACCCACTAAAAAGCGTGAAATAAAAACTTTTTAAGAAAAAAAAAACCGACTTCCAAAAAAACACTACAAAGTGAAAAATAACTTTAATTTCGGAAGTCGGTGGCAAAAAACTAAAATACAGATCCAAAGACACCGACTTCCGAAATTAAAGTTATTTTTCACTTTGTAGTGTTTTTTTGGAAGTCGGTTTTTTTTTTCTTAAAAAGTTTTTTACGATTTCAGGTTTGGTCCCATAGTAAAAGTTGTTCAAAATGACCCCTTAAAAGGATGCCCATGAATTCAATTCCACCCTGTATAGACGTTTTGCGTTTATCAGTGCAGCGGGTCAACGATAGAGGTTTTGTAAAACAGCGTGAAATAAGGCGACATTTGAGGACGTCGAGATCTTTAGTTCTTTACAGACTGTGCCCGCCTTGTGCACTGTGCACGTTTTTCTTGGGCGATCTCGGAGTAGGAAACGGTTTCAGGTATTCTGCTGACGTCCATGCGCTGTACACATGACCACAACGTCTCATTACATTTATAACTATGTAACAGGCGATGAGTCAAAGTCAAAGCATTTATTTCAAATAGGCACATAAAAGGCACTTTTGAACGTCAAAAATTATCTTAAAATAGAATTGATTCTAGTCGCCCATTCCAAAAGGTAGTTTTCGTATGGAGAAGAATGGGCAAAAAACTCCACCGTTACTCTTTTAAAATGTTTTAGGTACAATATTTTGCATGGGTAAATGTGATTCTAGCCTGTTTCCAACAAATAACCAATTACCCGTATTTTACATGATGCAGTCGCTGAGAACACTTTGTGTAAATTATTTCATCATCACTGCTCTCAAAACGGTGAAGGAAAACATCGTAAGGAAACCGGCATGTCCTAGAATCAAAAATTCGAAGAAATGTGACACCTACCAACCCGCACTGGGCCCGCGTGGTGGATTACGGCCCACTCCCTCTCACAGAGAGGAGCCCTGTGTCCCAGCAGTGGGAACATTATAGGCTGATTATGAGTCGCTCCAAATAAAGATATCAGTCAGATTACATGCTAAGGGCTCCCCCCTGTGGGGTACGGACCTCGGCTCAGGGCGTCGCTGGCAGAGGGCAGCAAGGGACAGAGTGGATGGAATTATTTTGGGGCGAATTTAAAGCGACGCGGGCTGGCTCGAGCAAGGGTCGGGGTATGCAAAATCAAAAGTAAAATAACTGTGACGTGGCCACGGGGATATCGCCTGTTGCTACACGCGTCTCTGTCCACTGACCTGTGAACTTAGCCATATACAGGGTGGTCAAAAAGTCGTGGATCAAACGTAATAGGGAGATAATATATAACAGGGGAGGGGATATTTATTTATTTATTTATCCTCCTACTGGAACGCCATACAGCAATTACACCAAAGGAGCAAGAAATTACATCATGTGCTGTTTTCATCCATCCTGTGCGCGGTGGACATCGAACGGGCGGCGATGGAACGCGCACGCTCACACAGGCAGCGTCAGCTCCACAGTTCCACTACTCCATCCAAATTGCGCACATTCTTTGAGACTCAATGAATTTTTCAAAATAAGTAAATACATTAAAATTATATAAAAACAGAAAATTTTGATGTGTCATCCTGCCTGATATATATTCTTGCTATCGCTTACCTGTCTACTGTTTCTTGTGCTACTCTAATATTGTCAGTGAAAACTTTTAATTGGCCTTCTTTCACTAACTGTCAACTATCTGTATCCTAGCTGTAAGTTTTCTTAAGAAATAAAATAAAATAATTAAATAAATAAAGAAGGTCATTTCCAACGCTTTTAAAGTGTGAATTTTTTTGGTAACGCTTCAAAATTTTTGGAGAAAAATTAATTGCTCTTGAAATTTGGTACCCGGAGCCGCAATTGAACTTTTGTAGTGCTAATACATTATCTAATAATAACACAGCACCGTTTGTTTTACATCACATTTTATTTTGTAAAAGAACTCGGTATACAAAAATATTCGTAACTTTTAGGGCAATTGAATTATGGCCATGCTGTAGAAACACTTTTTGTTGGAAATGACCTCCATTATCTACCTGTTTCGTTTGATCCACTACTTTTTGACCACCCTGTATAGACAGTATCGATATTGTGATATATTCGCTAAGTTAGACAACTAAGTGAAGGTCAACGGTGGAAGGTGAGGGTCGATTGGCTGTTGGCTAATCTGATTAATAAGGCTCGATGCCTTGTTATGATGTTTTAAGGATTTAATTAAACATGTAGTAAAATTGGCCCGAGGAGGACAGCTGACTTGTTTTTTCGTCTGAACAGGGTATTAAAAGTGAACGGAGTAGAATCCGATGGCACAGAAATCTCTTTTTTTATGGTTCCGTACCCAAAGGGTTAAAACGGAACCCCATTACTAAGACTTCGCTGTCTGTCCGTCCGTCTGTCTGTCACTAGACTGTATCTTAAGAACCGCGATAGCTAGACAGTTGAAATTTTCACAAATTATGTATTTCTGTTGCCACTATAACAACAAATACTAAAAACAAAATAAAATAAATATTTAAGGGGGGCTCCTATACAACAGACGTGAATTTTTTGCCGTTTTTTGCTCGATATTAATAACGGCAACAGGTAGACGCTTGAAATATTTACAGAATAGCTACTTGGTTGTATATTCACTTTAAAAATAAATAATGAAATTAAAATGAAATAAATTACGGGGGGCTCCCATACAGCAAACGTGATTTTTTTTGTACTATGTAGTGTTAAATATTGTACGGTGGTACGGAACCCTTTGTGTGCGAATCTGACTCGCACTTGGCCGGTTTTTTCAGAAACCTGCAGTGAAATTAGCCTATCAATAAATTAAACTTTTCGTACTGCAACCCGAAACAAAAATTATCAATGAACCCATAGCGACAGCTACATTCAATCCTTCGATTGAAGCCGGCGGCGGGCTACTTCAATCAAAGGACTACTTTTTGAGTTAAGCCAGTATTAAATTTAAGCGAAAGCGCCAGGGTAGCCCGCGAAAATCAATTTTTTTACGTTTTTTGCAAATTGCTGGTCAGTATTATGTTGTAAGTTGATTAAAATATGATTCGCGACCATAGAAATGTTTCATATATCTATGTTCGCGACCATAACAAATATGTATTTATAGAATTATAATCCTTAAAGTCATCAACACAACTCTAAGACCATACAACCAGAATCTCTTCAAAGTGAGAGTGAACAGGCTTCTTCTGGGTAAACTCGGTCTATCGTCGACTTTGTCTCTGTCACCTTTGACCTAGACTAGAGTCAAGAGCAAGCCCATTTCAAATAATAAAAAAAGTAATCCTACTGAATGACTATTTCATGAAATCTTGAGATTTTATGATTATACTAACTTAACAAGTTGTATTACTGATTCTAATGATTATAATTCTGTAATAGAAAGAAGAAAGAAAGAAAATACGTTTATTTGCGGTGAAAATGACGCAAAAAGAACATAAACACAAAAAATAAAAAGGTAGAGGGAAACATGCGTCACATCCACGCAAAACGGCTATCGCTCAGCATTATGCTGCGACCCTATGCAAGACAGAGCCCCAGCGCTGGTTTTCAGCGACAGCCGGCGCTGACGTAATGACGTCGTCAATACGTCAGCGTAATCAACGACGACGTAATCAACGTTAATAAATGAATCCCCTCAAATATGACAGCAGTATCGCAGTAACTTACGTATGTTTAACGCTATACCGTATTACGACGACTAACGATTACCATCGACGACTATCAATATTAGTAAACAGTGTTTATGTGATCACCCATTGCCCATAGCGTTTGTGAATACAAACTATAATCCTCCAGACATTCAGTCTATCACAACAGTATATTTCATATCGCCGCGTACAGCGCACGCGTTCGCGCCAAAACCGCCGCCATCTTGTATTTTCAAATCGAACGTGTTCGTTATTATTTAAAAAAGTGAAAGTTCGAAGAATTTTGTTTTGTATCACATTCGAATTTGTAATTCAGTTGTTTTTTGTTGTATGTACGTGTGCTATCGATGGCTTTTTATTGGACATCGTTAAGTTCGGTATTTAATTGAATTTTGTGATAAAGGAGTTCCGTGTTTATTTTATATTTTTTAATATTCAAAAGGTCAAAACCGTTAAAAATCTAGTAGCAATCTCATGTCAGCGACAATCAATGTCGAAAATGTACGAAATTTAGAGGTATTTTTGACAGATTGAGACTGAGATTGAATGCGCAAGCGCAGGATCTTAAAGATACAGGAATTGCCTCTCAGGTATTAGTTGATGTTTGTGATTATTGGAAAGGATGGCCTACTAATAAAAGTGAAGCAGAGGACATTGTAAAGCCTTACTGGCAGGTATATAATGAGATCCCTTTACTGTATTTTATAATGGTCCTGTTCTCATCTTTTTGGCAAACGGCCATAAGGAGACAGGTCATCATCATCTGCCTAACTTCCAGTCTACGCGGATGCAGCTGAACACCAGTATTTTACATGGAGCGACTGCCTATCTGACCTCTACAACACAGTTACTAGGTAATACGACTAATACGATATCTCTTGGTAAGACTGGTTGTCAGACTCTAAAGCTTTTTTTTTTCTCTAAAAAAATACAATATTTTTGCTTTTACAATATTACTCGCTAAACTTTCGACTTTGATGGCGAGAAGCGCCTGTTACATACACATAGTAAAAACTGACCTTAAAAACTACCAACTATTCACTAAGGGATTAGCCACACCGGCACGGTCAAATTGCGGACAAACCACGAGCACCGGACACTGACAGATTCTAAGTCCGTACATATCCGTCTGAGATGTGTCTGTCCGGAACCACATCCGCAAATATCCGCACCCCGCCCGCGCCGGCCCGACCAAGCCCCCTAGCGTGATTCACACAATATTACCTATAAATGAAACCATATTACTTACTAATTTGAATACAAATTTTTCACAATAGCACCTACCACTGTTTGTCTCTGCATCACCCAAAGGTTCTTCTGACTACCCGTGACGACTGTCAAAGATCCACGAATGACAGTCGGGACCAACTGCTTTGCTTCTTCACCTTAATACAGTACCCGGCGATAAATATTGCACATCGACCTTTGGAAAGAGACAATCGGCTAATTTCGGCTTCGTAGAGCGTTATCTCTGTCGCACACTACCTATGTGACGTTTTGTCAGTCGTTGTTCAAGTGCGATAGAGTGCGGTCGCGTCCAGTTCAAAATATATATTTAGAGTTGTTAACACCCCCAAAAAATAATTTAAAGTTGTACTATGGCATCTTTAGGAAAAAGAGGGAAACCTTTACGAGGTCAGTCACGCGAAATTATCTACAATGTTTATAAATATGTGTATTTTATACAAAGAATAAAAAGAATTATCAGAAGAAGCAAATCATAATTGTTTTAACAGCTCCTAATAGATACCGGACTGTTTGTATTTCGTGCGACAGAGATAACGCTCTACGAAGCCGAAATTAGCCGATTGTCTCTTTCCAAAGGTCGATGTGCAATATTAATTTATCGCCGGGTACTGTACCACATGGTTGATATTTTATGTTATGATGATAATAATATAAGTATCTATATTGTGTAGAGTTGGTCAGGCGGGCGTCAGGCGATTGATAAGAGAGACAGTTTGCAAACACAGCTGTCCGAAATCAAACATGATCGATGTATAATCGACTAGCTTGCCCGCGATTTCGTCCGCGTGTTTTAAGAGCGTTCATCCCGCGCTGGCTAGTAACGTCATCTTTCTAGTAGTTTTGCGTGATTATTTTTTAGAAGAGGCAGTTTTGACCCATAAAAAAATATTAAAGAATCTTTTTTATTTTATCGTGTTTAGATATCGGTACCCACCAAGCCTGTGAAGTTTAACAAAAAAAAAAAACAAAAAAAAACTGATATACAGGGTGAAAAATCACAGTTTTTCTCTTAAGGGGTCGTTGTATTCATCATTATGAACAACTTTTACTATGGACCGAAAATTAAATCGCGAAAAAAAAATCAGCTGTTCCCTACATTTTGACTAGTTATGCGAACATAAATGTAGGGAACAGCTGATTTTTTTTTTCACGATTTCAGGTTTGGTCCCATAGTAAAAGCTGTTCATAATATATTTTGATTTCTGTTTTGTTGTAACAAAACAGAAATTAAAACGCATTGAACAATCACCTTCGAAAAAATAAAAAAAATCTTTGAAAACGTTAGAATTTTTTATTGTTTATAGACAAATATGTTTGGGACTCCTACATTTCTTTTAAAAACAATAAAAAATTGTTATGTACCGCAAAAAGTGCTAAAAATACATTTTTATAAATTGAATAAATGGTACTCTTTTTTATTAATCTGTACTCTTTATTTACTCTCTGAAATCAGATACTTATGCTCTACTTCTTATAAAAAAAGTTGGCAACCCTACCAGGACTCCACGCTCAGCAGTCACACTTGCAACCACAAACAACAACACCGCACAACAACAACATGCAATTTGGGTGCTGTTGAAAGTCTTTGTGGAAAAACGAAACGCTTTGAAAGCAATTGCCACTTATAGGCTCTCTTTTTTTGTAGATATCGGCTTTTGGTATACAAAACTTCTTAAAATCCCTAGCAGTAACCTTTTAATCAGTGGTGACCCAGAGGTAACTGCCGCGACTTTAGGTCGTAGGTTCGATCCCAGACAGGCGCTTTACATTTTGTAAATTATTTCATCACCACTGCTCTCACAAGGTGGACCGACTGTATAACTTTGTACGCACTGTGTCAACTTGGCACACTGTTTTTGAAATTAGTTCTCGATGCCTCGATAGATGGCGTTGTACGATTATCTAACTCGCGGTGTTAAGATTTTCCGTCGACACTGTATAAGGTCTCTTTGGACTTAGAAAAATTCAGTCTTGCCAAATATACCGTTGGAACAGGGTTGTTGCGTTTTATTCAAAAACCTTCGGAGGGTGCATCCGAAGCCCTAAGCAGACCCTGGCTGGACATCATCAGGTCGAACATGGTCCTTCGAGCCGGATACACCAGTATCTGGGCACCTAAGCGGTGGTGCATTTTTGCATAACTGAGTCGGGGGCGGTCTTCCGAGGAAGCAGACCAGCTCGTGAGGAGCTGCTGCCATCAATCAGGAGCCAGGGTTTGGTGGTGAATCCTGCCTTGGACTTCGAGACAGGCGCTGGCGCTGTCAGGATATTGGACCCGGAAGCCACCTGAAGAATCGAGGGTGACCACGTGGAGTGACGTCACGAGGTTGCTGCAATCGTGAGTGAGTGAACCAAAGTGAGGTGAAAGAAACGTGAGTGTTTGAACAATTTTAATTAGCGATTGTCAAAGTGACATTTACTGTCACTGTCGAATAGTGACAGCTGTCATTTCCAAAAGTGACACGAACTGTCACTGTCATTCAATGTGACGTTGACAGTGACGCAGCCTGTCATTCAAAGTGAAAGTGACGCAGCCTGTCATTCAAAGTGACAGTGACACGGAACGTCATTCGGAGTGACGTTAATTGTCATCGGCATCTGCAATAACGGAAACGTTCCAGAGACTTTTAACTTTTAGATATCTAACATTAATTTTATAATCGTTTAGTTATTTGTTGATTTCTCTCGCCTAGTTGTTTGTTATTTTAATATGGAGTCCAAACTGTTGCTTCAAAGTGATAATTTAAATAACATTGTAAAGGCTAGACGTAACTTTAAAAAGTCTCCTAAGGAAAGGATCACGGATGTATATGTTCAAGTGAGATTAGAAGCGTTAGAAAAATTATGGGACGTATTTACTAATACCCACAAAATATTAATAGAAAAATTTGGTTCTCAGTTAACTGATCATGTATATTTAAAAGATGATATGTATGATGAAGCTGAAGAATGTTATTTAGAATATAAAACAGAATTGAAATCTGTTTTGATGTTAATTTGTAAAGATTCAAAAGATCAAAATGTATGCGATGGGACTCCACAAGACGAAATAAAATCTCAGACTGTTCAACTGCCAAAAATAGTTATTCCTAAATTCTCTGGAAAGTATGAAGAATGGATTTGTTTCCGAGATTTGTTTATTTCATTAGTACATAGTAATTCAAAATTGAGTAATGTCCAAAAAATTCATTATTTGAAAAGTTACTTGACCGGTGAAGCCGAACAATTAATAAGGCAAATACCGATTGCAGACGACAACTATGAAAGATGTTGGTCGTTATTAAAAGGCAGGTATAATAATAAACGGTATCTATCTCACAACATAATAAGGCGACTTCTTAGTCAGAAAAACATTACTGCAGAATCAGCATATCATTTAAAGGAATTAGTGGACACTACCAGTGACTGCTTAAGTGGGTTGGCAAACCTCGGAATAGATGTAGCAAATTGGGATATAATGATTATTCATATTTTAACTTTAAAATTGGACTTAGAATCGAGAAAGCAATGGGAGTTTGAATTCAGTAGTAGTAACAGTTCCGATGACTTGCCAACTTACCAGCATTTCAAAGATTTCCTAACAAATAGATACAGGGCCCTAGAGTTTATTGATAATAAACCTTCAGCAAACAGAACTAACGGCAATAATAATTCTAAACTAAAATCATTACATGTATCCGAAGTTGTCTGTTCGTTTTGTTCTGAAGATACTCATAAATTAAGTGGCTGTAAGAAATTTTCTCGTGAATTAGTGGACAAACGTCGCGATTTCGTCACTACAAAAATTTATGCTTTAACTGCTTGGGTAATATCCATACAGCGAAGGCTTGTCGCATTAGTACCAAATGTAAATTATGCCATCGTCGTCATCACACACTATTACACCCAAAGAACTCAGATACGCCTGAGACCACTGATTTCAATTCAAACCGGGAAGCGGGCAAGAGCGCTTCGCAGCAGGAGTCAGAGTCTCCTAAGGCAGGGGGTTCTGCTGAAAAAACAGAAAGCCAAACGTCGGTAGTTAGCTGTTTTTCGACAGGTAAAATTTGTAAACAGGTTTTGCTAGCGACGGCGCTAGTCAAGGCAGAGTCGAAATTCGGTAATCTTCACGTTTTAAGAGCGTTACTGGACCAAGGCTCGCAGGCAAACTTTGTCACGGAAAGCACGGTTCAGGACCTGAAATTAAAAAAGATTTCACTGAGAAGTAAGATTTCTGGTCTAGGAGGAGATCAAGAATTACTTTCTAAATCAATAGTGTACATGAAAATTCGATCTAGAGTCAATCCACATTGCACATTCACCTTTAAGGCTCATGTTCTGACCTCAGTCACTACTCTCCTTCCAACGAGAAAGGTAGATGTATTGGAATGGTCAGAATTAGGAGGGATTGATCTTGCTGATCCGAAGTATCATCAACCTAATAAAATAGACCTTTTATTAGGAGCTGAGATGTATAGTCAGATTATAAATGAAGGATTGATGCATAGTCCTACAGGTTCGCTTATTGCTCAGTCTACAGCTTTAGGTTGGATTTTATCTGGAGTTGTAGACTCATCCGTTACTCAAACGGAAGGTGTACTGTCATTACATTGTCAAGTGCAAAAAGAAGAGGATCTACTAAAACAATTTTGGGAACTGGAAACAGATCAAGAGCCATCTAGTCAACAGAAAATGACTAATGAAGAAATAAAATGCGAAGAGCTGTTTAAAGCTACGACGGTCAGAGATGTAAAAGGCCGTTACATAGTGAACTTACCATTCCGAAGCGAAGATCCAGGCTGCAAATATGGCGGTTCAAGATCCATAGCTATAAAGCGGTTTCATGCCCTGGAAGCTAAACTTAATAAAAATGTCGAGCTTAAAGCAAAATACGCCGAGGTAATACAAGAATATTTAATACTAGGTCACATGAAGCCACTAGCCGAAGCGGATATAGAAAATAAACATGCGGTCTACTTACCTCATCACGCGGTTGTGAGAGACGACAAGGACACGACAAAGGTCCGAGTCGTCTTTGACGCTTCCTGCAAGGGAATTAATGGGGTTTCTCTTAACGATGATTTAATGATCGGTCCTGGGCTGCAACCCGAGTTGCGACATCTATTAATGCGGTGGAGAACTCACCGTATTTGCCTAATATCGGACATAATTAAAATGTATCGAATGGTGCGCGTGGCTAATGAACACACAGACTTTCAACGCATTGTGTGGAGAGACCACAAGGACTCGGTCATTAAAGATTATAAATTACTTACCGTAACCTTCGGGACGTCTTCTGCGCCGTTCTTAGCGGTTCGAGCGATGCAGCAGGTGGCGTATGATGAAGGAGCGAAGTACCCAATGGCGGCTGAAAGAGTTCTCAACGATTATTATATGGATGATCTACTGACCGGTTGTGATACTATTGAAGAAGGCATACAAATTTACAGTCAAATGGAAGAGTTACTGGCTAAAGCAGGATTCTGTTTACAGAAGTGGTCGAGCAACAGCGATGAATTACTGGAAAAAATAATCGGTGAAAGGTGTAAAGGACAAGAAAGGGTAAGCAAAGAGATTGACATTAAGCAGGATGCGATAATAAAAACACTGGGACTTACCTGGAACAGAAGCAGGGACGCCTTCCAGTACTCCGTCAAGTTGTCTCCATTGCAGGAACCTGTAACAAAAAGAAAGGTATTATCGGAAATTGCAAGATTGTTTGACCCTTTAGGATGGGTAGCTCCGGTGATTGTACTAGCCAAAATGCAAATTCAAAAATTATGGATTTCTGGGATCACATGGGATGAGGAAATCCCATCTGAATTAAAAAATGAATGGTATACTTACCGCAGTAGCTTAGGTGAGTTGAAAAATATTGCGGTACCCAGGTGGGTAAATACCAACTCTAGCAATGCCCGAGTAGAATTGCACGGCTTCTGCGATGCTTCGAAATCGGCATATGCTGCGGTTATTTATCTCCGAGTAATTGATTCGACGGGCAACATTCAGATTTCATTAGTTACTGCTAAAACCAAAGTCGCACCGATAAAACAAGTGTCGATTCCGCGACTAGAGTTGTGCGGGGCAGTATTGCTGAAAAGACTTTTGTTAGAAGTAGCAAAGGTATTGCGTATAGAAAAACAAAATGTGCGAGCTTGGACTGATTCCAGCATTGTGCTGGCTTGGCTTAATGGTTTGCCGAATAAATGGAAGGTATTTGTCGCGAATCGGGTGTCAGAGATACTTACCTCGTTGGATCCATGGCAATGGTCGCACGTTCCTACAAAACAAAACCCCGCCGACTGCGCATCTAGCGGCATGCTTCCTGCAGAGCTCAGCAAGCATTCATTGTGGTTTCAAGGACCTGATTTCTTGAGGGAAATAAACATTAATTATGATAAATCTCAAGATTTGAACACTGACGTAGAGTCAGTCGGAGTGCATCACGTTGTAGAAGATCCGGACATCTGCGATCGATATGCAACGTTGACGCGGCTTACCAGAGTTGTAGCATATTGTAGGCGTATGTTGACAACAAAGAAAATCAAATCTGAAAAAAGGTGGAAAGGTTATTTACGAACCGAAGAAATAAATGAAGCTTTTGAGACGTGCGTGAGATTGTGTCAGAGAAAACATTTTGAAGAGGAAATGTGGTCTTAGTCAAGGAAGACGGTCTCCCTCCGTGTCGTTGGGTTTGGGGTTTAGTAGAGGAAGAGCATCCAGGTAATGACGGAATCGTACGAGTGGTCACTATTAAAACGAAAAACTCGATTATTAAAAGACCTGTATCTAAACTATGTCTACTTCCTGTTACTGAATAGCCCATTTAATCTGTAATAATTGGATTGTTGTACTTAGGTATAAGAATTTATTAATAAGTTTGTACGGTGGTGGGAATCAAAGAGTTTTTGTTGTTATTACCATTTTAGTTTACACAATTGTAATTTTACCTTAGTCTAGTTAGATAGTATGTAATTTTTCATGTTTTCTGTTACCTGAACTTGTTATAATATTAAGGTCAATTTATGCTTGCCCTTAATGGGGGGAGAATGTATAACTTTGTACGCACTGTGTCAACTTGGCACACTGTTTTTGAAATTAGTTCTCGATGCCTCGATAGATGGCGTTGTACGATTATCTAACTCGCGGTGTTAAGATTTTCCGTCGACACTGTATAAGGTCTCTTTGGACTTAGAAAAATTCAGTCTTGCCAAATATACCGTTGGAACAGGGTTGTTGCGTTTTATTCAAAAACCTTCGGAGGGTGCATCCGAAGCCCTAAGCAGACCCTGGCTGGACATCATCAGGTCGAACACCGACGACCTTATGAAGGCCGCAGGAACCCGTTGGATGCGAGAAGCACAAAACCGCAGGGCAATTGCGTAACACATTATCAATCGTAATCGGTTTCATTTTGACAGTTCAACAACATTCATTGCGTTATTTACGGGTTGAGCAGACAATTTTTTCGAACTTATGAAGCAATGGATTAGCAATTTGCTTCAAAATGATTCTGATTCCGATTGATAGTGTGTTACGCAATTAGGGTGCCAGTCGAGGTGGCGGTGTTTGGGGGAGGCTTATGTCTAGCAGTGGACGTCTTTCGACTAAAATGATGATGATAACTGCTCTCAAAACGCTGAAGGAAAACATCGTGAAGAAATCGGCATGTCCTAGAACTGAAAATTCGAAGACATGTGACATCTACCAGCCCGTAGCTTGGCGGCAGCTGGGCTCACTTCCTCTCACAGAGAGGAGGCCTGTGTCCCAGCAGTGGGAACGAAGGCTGATTATACAGGGTGTTACGGAAAGGGTATATCAATACAAACGGGTTGAAGAGTGTATCTGGTCTAAAATCTCTGTACAAAATTTCAGCTCAAAAGCAGTAACTTTGAAAATGCTTAATATTTTTTTATTTCGATAGTTTATTAAATTGAAATCATAACAAACGTGTCACCGCACTACGAGGATCATTATCCATTATCTGTAGTGTGTCTGTGCGCCTAGTACACGCACATCACGCCGCCGCGCGCCAGTGCAGCGCCGTGATGTCGAAATAAAAAAATATTAAGCATTTTCAAAGTTAATGCTTTTGAGCTGAAGTTTTGTACAGAGATTCTAGACCAGATACACTCTTCAACCCGTTTGTATTGATATACCCTTTCCGTAACACCCTGTATTATGTAGTAACCTTTTCACGATTCATATCAATTTCATACGTCGTTAAAGTTATCGCTACAACCTGACCTACCTCACGCGGCCTGAAAACATTCAGTTTCTCAAACATGTTTTCACAAGATGATAAAACCGCAAAATGGCATAGACCAAACCTAAATTCCCTGCATTTTGACGAGTTATGTGAACACAAATGTAGGGAAGAGCTGATTTTTTTTTGCGATTTTATGTTTAGTCCCATAGTAAAAGTTATTCATAATGATGAGTACAATGACCCCTTAAGAGCCTATACTACCTCAGCTAAAATTCACTCTCTATCTCGCTCATACGATACTGCTCGCTGACTGAGTGAGAGCGAGACAGAGCGCGGTGCTGGGCGGCAGGCAGCGCCAATAGTTTAGGTATTTGCTTTTTACAGTGAAAATAATGGTAATTATAAAAAAGTAAATAACATAAGACCTGCTTTAAAGTAAGTTCAGTTAGTATGCAAAGTTTCATGATCTAATTTGAAGTATTTTTTGAATACCAGCGGTTTATTGTTCGGGTTAGAGGTAACTTTGGATTTATTTTCTATCGAAAAAATTTTTTGGAATCGTGTTTTCGTATAACATAAGACTTAGCATTAATCCTCAACTTTACCATATATTTATTTCAAAATTAATAGTGCATTATTTTCGACATAACGGAGGATCACGCTAAGCCATTTGAGGTAGTATAGGCTCTTAAAAGGATGTCCATGAATTTAATTTCACTCTGTATAAAGAGTCTCGTGTATTTAAAAAAGTGTGCATCATTAGAAGCCCAAAAAAATGCTAAAGGTTCATTACCTAATTTATAAAAGTGTTCATCTTTAGAAGGTGAATAAGTATTTAGGCGACCACGTAATTTTAAGAACGTTCACAGTCTGATCGCAGTCTCAATCTGTTAAAAAAATACCTCTAATTTCCCTACATTTTTGACAAGTTATTGACATGTGTTTGTCGCCTAGATGAGACTGTGACTAGATTTTGAACGTTTTAAACTAGAAGAATTGGCCTTCTGGTAATCTGATAGGGCCCGCTGTGATGCCACATGAGCCTAGGGCTTATATTTTTAATCTCCTTTTATAGAGGTATGTGAAACAGGGTGTAAGGGTCACTCATCCTTCATAGAAAAGGGAGGATTCTCCAACCGGACGGGTGTTGTGTCTGGCGGGCAACTGCCCGATGATTCATGTCGTGCGTTGTATTATGCTATAGTCTGCGCGGAACTAGTTGGCCTCGCCTTAGGTATGTGAGCGGTGAGACGGAGGGGCGGGAGCTCATTACTCAGCTTGCGTTGCGAACCGCCGCCTCACCCTTGTCCTCACCTCAGCGTCCAACTAGTTCCGCGCGGACTATATGTAGTTGCGCGGTAAACTCTGCTTGCGAGATGCAGGATTTTGCGTGACGTCTGCAATAGGATGTCTAGTTCGCATGTAGCGTTGTAGATACCGCTAAACTTTCAACAAGAATGCAAAAAAGCAACTAGAATCAATTCTATTTTTTAATGTATTTTTTGACGTTCAAAAGTGCCTTTATCTGCCTATTTGAAATAAATGCTTTGACTTTGAAAAAAAATAGCTGTTGGTATTTTCAAAAATATTTCCTAGTAAGTATTCCCGTGCGGCTGTTATTGTTTACCCCCGAACGCCTCTCAAACTAAATATTTTAATCGAAATAAGAACTTCAGCATAGATAACAGCAGACGATTCGGAAAGTTTTCGATAAAGCTGTATTTAACTATGATAAAACTGAACGTACAACAAAGGACAGTGTGTTAGATAACAAAGTGATAATTATATCTCTTTCTAGCTGACCCCGCTGTTTCACCCACGTAAGTGTCGATCCCTTGGGAATATCGAGATAAAAACTATCCTATGTCCTTTCCCGGGACTCGAACTATCTCTATACCAAATTTCATCTAAATCGGTTCAACGGTTTAAGCGTGAAGAGGTAACAGGCAGACAGACACACTATCGCATTTATAATATTAGTATGGAATATGGATTGCTATGTTTATTTACTCGTAGGTCGCAGTATTATTGGCTCGCACAGCACCCTAATCGCGTAACATACTATCAATCTCACTCTGAATCATTTTGAAGGATATTGCTAATCCATTGCTTCACATGTTCGAAAAATTTGTCTGCTCAACAACGTAAATAACGCAATGAATATTGTTGAACTGTCAAAATGAAAACCATTGCTACTGATAGTGTGTTACGCAATTACCCCGCTGGTATGGCAGAATGTAACTGGCATCATCATAATCAGCCTATAATGTTCCCACTGCTGGGACACAGGCCTCCTCTCTGTGAGAGGGAGTGGGCCGTAATCCACCACGCGCGCCCATTGCGGGTTGGTAGATGTCACATGTCTTCGAATTTTTGGTTCTAGAACATGCCGGTTTCCTCACGATGTTTTCCTTCACCGTTTTAAGAGCAGTGGTGATGAAATAATTTACACAAAGCAAAGCGCCTGTCTGAGTTCGAACCTACGATCTAAAATTCGTAAGTCGTGTCCGTTACCACTGGGCCTGGGCCGCCAGTGCTCTATAACTGGCAACTAGAACTAAATTATTTGAAGATATGTGACCAGTGGCGTAACTATACCGTTTGGGGCCCGTGGCAAATTCAAGGGATGGGGCCCTCCCACAATGTAAAGAAGCTCAACCAACGTTATAGTTTTTTTTTTATTAGCCCTTCTCCGGTGACTTCTTCCGCGTACATTTCATATTTTGCCCTACGAAATTTAACACCTGATTGCTTCTATCCTTATGTTAGGATCCTTCTGTCTCCTGTGCTCATGGCCGTCTCGGGCCTGGGGCCCTCTCTGGCTGGGGGCCCGTGGCAATTTGCCCCAATGCCACCCTATAGTTACGCCACTGTATGTGACATCCACCAACCCGCACTGGGCCAGCGTTGTGGATTACAACCCACTCCTTCTCACAGAGAGGAGGCCTGTGTCCCAGCAGTGGGAACATTATAGGCTGATTATGTTTATAGTTTCGCTCGATTAAAATCTCGTGGATTAATAAATGCTAATGTCAGTGTGTAGCCAACGTTATATAGTAGTCTGATACTTGGTACTGTAATTTCATACGTTACCGTCACGCCAATTCCATTGAGGGTTGAGCAGTGGTGTTGGATTGCATGACGTGTTGGTTGTCAAGAATTAGAGCCTGATACCTAGCCCTTTGAAGAACGCTTAAATACATTTCTTCTGTGTGTCGGTATATTGTGAAGCTTTGTAAGATAGGCTTTTTACTTAATTAAAGGCAAACGTTTTGTTTATAAAAACGAATCTTCTTTATTGAGAACTAGCTGCGCCCCGCGGTTTTTACCCGCATAAGTGTCAATCCCGTGGGAATATCGGGATAAAAACTATCCTATGTAGTAATCTATCTCTCTGCTAAATTTTATCGAAATCCATAGAAATGTTCGAAATCTGTTCAATAGTTTAGGCGTGAAAAGGTAACATACAGACAGACAGACAGACCGACAGACCGACAGTCAGACAGACAGACAGAGTTACTTTCGAATTTATAATATTAGTATGGATTAGTCCATTAAAGTCTCAGTTGCCATTTTGAGCAGTGGGCATTCTGCGCACAAATCCTTTAAACATCACTTCGAAATTCGAACGGTGTCTCGTTGTGAATCCGCGACGATTTACTTTAAAAACAAATGAGTTCGCTTTCGAATTGTGTGCGCTCACTTGAGTGAGATGAGCAGGGAACTCTACTGAATAGCACTGGAATAATGGCTTTTTTTATGGATGGGAAATGATCAAATGACCCCTCCCGTTCTGGGTGGAGCGGGAGGGAGTGTCAGACTCTTACTGACTAAAACCCATCCGTGTTCCTTCCTTAGCCCTTTATGTTCCGGGGTAGCGGTAACCCTTTCGGACAATCCCGCACCCCCAGCAGGCTTTGGCCCTGGCAGGCCCCTTCCTGTATGCTGACATCTCTTTGAGGCGCGCGTGGAACACGTACGCGCCGTCCGGCACGGGTTTCGTCCTGATCGGACGGTGAGCTACCTGGGGTAATGGCTGATTTACATTTACTTTAGTTCAGAAGGTAGCAAGTTCAGTTCCAGTCGCAAGTTTTGTCCAAATGTCAGTTCAAAAGTGTCAGTCACTGTGAAGTGTCACGCATCTACTAATAGTCCTTCAGACCGTGTTTGGGCCAAGGCGGCCAACCTCAACGAAGACTAGCCTTCGTGGCGGAAGATATTGCTAGTGCAGGCGTGTGTGCACAGACACAGGTGTACTCTCTCTTCGCTCACTCTCATAGTCCGCAGAGACGGCAATCCGACACGACCGGAGAGAGTTCAGGCGCAGGACCAACGGTTTAACGTGCTTTCTGAGGGTATCACACCGCCAACTTCCAAACTCCGGGCTGTTATTATTACTAAGAAATTCCCAATGTAAAAACCCAATAACAATTTTGCCCGACCCGGGAATCGAACCCAGGACCACACGCCCAGCAGTCGCGCTTGCGACTACGAGAGCAATGGAGCATGTCAATTAAGATTTGCACATTGTAAACCTAGATTCTAGCAAATAAATGAATCCCACTAATATTATAAAGGCGAAAGTTTGTGAGTGTGTGTTTATATTATGTTTGTTACTTCTTCACGCTCAAACGGCTTGACCAATTTTGATAAAGTTTTGTATGGAGGTACCTGACACCCTGGATTAACATATAGGCTACTTTTTATCCAGATATTCCCACGGGATCGACACTTATGCGGGTGAAATCGCGGGGCGCAGCTAGTTTGAAATAAAATGAATACTAACACTAATAAAAATCAGATGTTTAATACAAAAGTTCAATACCTACTTGACCAAAATGTATGAAACTGCTGATTTTTGAAGTGAAACTTCTTTACGCACGCTTGACTTGGGGAGTAAGCTGGCGAACGCGTGACGTAAACGTTACGAAAAGTATGATCGGGCGAGGCGAACGGGAGTTGAGTGGGGGATATAAGCAAGAGAAAGCAGTGCGCGCGCACGTTTTCTTTCTCTCTTCCTCTCATAGCCAAATACGTTTGAAGTTTCACTTCAGTCGTGTGGTCATAATCACACTTGGTTTTTTTTTTCGTGATTTCAGAGTTGGTCCCATAGTGAAAGTTGTTCATATTCATGGGTTTCTGAAGTCGATTAAAACCCAGCCTCGTGTTTCTGTGTAAGATCAACAATGGTCCATAAATAGTTCGCGTTGTTTGTAAACAATGTAATTGATCGTATCCTCCCATTGATTGCATTCGATCACATGCTTAGTCTCAGCCGCACAGGTCGATCGATCAGGTTAAGCTACGCTTGCCGCGGTTGGTCTGTGGATGGGTGACCATCTTTACATATCGAAACCCCTCCGTACCTCGGAAAGCGCGATAAGCCGTTGGTCCCGGCTGTCATTCGTGGATCTTTGACAGTTGTTACGTGTAGGCAGAAGCCCGAAAGTCTGACAACCAGTCTTACCAAGTGGTATCGTATTATCCAGTAACTGGGTTGTGGAGGTCAGATAGGCAGTCGCTTCATGTAAAATACTGGTATTCAGCTGCTTCCGGATAGACTGGAAGCCGACCCGAACATTGTTAGGACAAGACTAGGCAGATAATGCATGCTTGGTCAAAAGTAACGCATTACAAACTTAAATCACCACTGAGTTCTGAGCAAGGCCACAGCACTAATATTGCAATGCAAACTATACAGGAAGATTTTTTTATCACCATCCAAATTTTTACAGGGTGTTCTACCCATGAATATGAACAACTTTCACTATGGGACCAACTCTGAAATCACGAAAAAAAATCAGCTGTTTAATACAAAAGTTCAATACCTACTTGACCAAAATGTATGAAACAGCTGATTTTTTTTTTTTTGGATGGTGATAAAAAAATCTTCCTGTATAATCTGCGTTCGCAATTTATTTGCCAAAAATATAAACAAATATGAGTTTATGGAAAAATAACTTTAATTCCGACACAATAAAGTTCAGTTTACCCTACAACTTCAAACGGTTTTATAACTTTTTGATAGAAAGCGTTCGCGATTTATTTGCCAAAAATATAAACAAATATGAGTTTATGGAAAAATAACTATGATTCCGACACAATAAAGTTCAGTTTACCATACAACTTCAAACGCTTTTATAACTTTTTCAACAGTGCTAGTCACCACGACGGTTGATGTCGCCTCTGTCGTCGACGCGTGTCGCTTGTGTGTAGGCGTACTTAGAAAGTTGAGCCCCCCGTAACGTGTAAGCAATAAGTATGACACGCTGAACTCGACATTAAGTGTCCAATTGATACACCTAAACACCAGTGAGGTGTTTGTCAGTCGCATCGTGTACGAACAACCATTAAAATATTAATTTGCTATTCGCAAATTATTTGCCAAAAATGTAAACAAATATGAGTTTTGTGGAAAAATAACTTTAATTCCGACACAATAAAGTTCGGTTTACGCTACAACTTCAAACAGTTTTATAACTTTTTCAATTGATGTTATTTCAAGTTTAAAAAATAACAATTTTATTTTAATGGTGATTAACCGGTCAAGCGGCGCGGTTCGCCGATCGGCGACGAAACAATAGAAAATCAATTGTGTCTCATTAGCGGAGCTTGACAGATTAAGCTGATTTCAGAGTGTAGTCACTCTGAAATCAGCTTAATCACAAGAGCAAGCCCATTCGGCAATAAAAAAAATAATAAAAAAAAACCTTTTTTTAACTATCGCGCGCACGCGGTCTTAGTCGCTGAGGGAAGCTAATTATTCATAACAACTAATTTACCTACCTTAATTTCCACAAAACAGTATACACATAGTAATGTTTGTTGTTAGGTATAGTAATTATAATTAAAACGTTAAACAGGCTGCAAGGTTAACTGAACAACAAATAATTAAATGATGCATACAGCGATGTTTTGTGCTGATCTTCCACTGAAAGCGATATGCTATTTTTAACTGACTTCAAAAAAGGAGGAGGTTCTCAATTCGGATGTTGTTTTTTTTTTTAAATTAACTTTGCATGCAAGATATAGCCTAGGGTAGGTATTGTGAGCCCTATACGAGCTCGCGGTATCAGCACTCTAAGGGCCTTATCATACTAGCGGATTGCGAGCGGAGCGGGCGCGCAACGAACACGCGACGCATGCGCAGCGAATTCGTTGCGGACGCGCAACGAGATCGACGTGTATAGCAGCGTGTACGCCCTTGTTACTGAGTGTATTGTACGTCGATAACTTGCTACAAACACGCGACGAAAATGTTGCGAATTTGCCACGCGTCCGCGACCTCTTCGCTGTGCAGCCGCGACGTGTTCGCGACGCATTCTCTGCGCGCCCGCCCCGCCACGCAGCCGCTCACAAACCGCTAGTGTGATAAGGCCCTAATTGCGTAACACACGATCTAATCTCAATCTAAATCATTTTGAAGGATATTGCTAATCCATTGCTTCATATTTTCGAAAAATGTGTCTGCTCAGCAACGTAAATAACGCAATGAATGTTGTTGAACTGTCAGAATGAAAGTCATTGCTAGTGTGTTATGCAATTACCCCTCTGTTCTGCACGGGAATCGAATCCATAACCAGTAAAATCTCGGTAAAAAAAATCATTAATTTTCATATATTATTTTCGAAAAAGTTACCTAATTTCGTTAACCAGGTTTCGAACCCGAAACAGCCTTAAAAGTGAGACCTCTAACCTCTATGCCACTGTTGGCAAAGTAAATGAATGATAATTATAATTACGACTCGTTTACATACAATTGCGGAAAATTTTCTGACATGTTCAATTGGATCCACGTTCTGTTAGATCATTTAGAAAAACTTGCTTACAAAGGAATATAATATACATACCTAACAAGAACAAGCGCTTGCCGCGGTTGGTCCGTGGAAGGGTAACCATATTTACATACCAAGAGTCCCCGGGCCTCGGAAAGCACGATAAGCCGTTTGGTCCCGGCTGTCAGTCGTGGATCTTTGACAGTCGTTACGGGTCGTCATAAACCCGAAAGTCTGTCAACCAGTCTTACCAAGGGGTATCGTATTACCCAATAACTGGACTGTGGAGGTCAGATGGGCAGTCGCTCCATGTAATATACTGGTATTCAGCTGCATTCGGTTGGACTGGAAGCCGACCCCAACATAGTTGGGAAAAGGCTAGGCAGATGATGATGACTTTAATAGCCTGCGCAGACGACGGATTTTTGTCCGCAAAGATAGAATGTATGGAAATCCCAGCAGTCTACTTGTCCTTCGTGTGCGTTATTGCATAGATTTACATACGTTCTATCGCCGCGGGCAAAAAAGTCCGCGGACAAAAAACCGTCGTCTGCGCAGGCTATAAAAGCACACAAATGTAAAAAAGGCGGACTTAATGCCACATGCATAACCTTTGGGTGATGCAGAGACAAACAGTGGTAGGTGCAATAATGAAAATTGAGGGATAAATATTTTTAAATATAAAGATACGCATAAACCTATTAAAACCACAAATATAAGTGTGTCTGTCTGTCTGTTACCTCTTCACGCTTAAACCGCTGAACCGATTTAGATGAAATTTGGTATATGTAGAGAGAGTTTGATTCCTGAGAAAGGACATAGGATACTTTTTATCCCGATATTCCCCCGGGATCGACACTTATGCGGGTGAAACCGCGGGGCGCTGCTAGTATACTATAAAAGTCGCGGTCGTTACCAGTAGGCCACCACCACATAATATACCTACTTTTAAGTACTTCTACAATATTTAACTCAGAAGCCACGTAGTGAAAATAAATTTTAAACTCTACGAAGAAATCTAGACGAATGAAAGTACAGACGCCTAACATCAAGCTACCCGAAACTGTCAAATTTTCCCAATCAACTTTGAACCTAATAATTTAGCGATAAAGTTGTAAATCTATTAAAGTTTGACAGATTGTAGTCGCTTGATATGCTGGCGTCTGTAACATATGATATGTTTAGGTTTTTATTATTTTTGCATTTTTTTTTATGATGATTTAAGTGTAATCAAAATATACATTCTATTTTTGACGTTCAAAAGTGCCTTTTGTGTGCCTATTTGAAATAAATGCTTTGACTTTGAGTTTAACAGCGTGGAAAACAAACGTTACATGAATACAGAAAAAAACACAATGGAAACTTCATTTTAACATTTTGTCGTTTTGCATCCTATATTATATCTATAAAGTTGTGTTGTGAAGCTCCTATTTTGATGTCTTGTCTTTTGGTTTTTTTTTGTGTTTCTATTTATATTTCTTTTAATTTACTTGCGATCTTCACTCAAGTAATCTCTTCAAGTAATCAAGGATCTTAATTTTTTTTTCGCATCTTAATTTTGAATTCCATCAATTACGAGTAATACAGCACCCTAATTGCGTAACACACTATCAATCGGAATCAGAATCATTTCGAAGCCAATTGCTAATCCATTGCTTCATAAGTTCGAAAAATTTTTGTGCTCAACACGTAAATAACGCAATGAATGTTGTTGAACTGTCAAAATGAAACCGATTCCGATTGATAAAGTGTTACGCAATTATTTTGCCCCGCCGCGCCGGTCTGTATTACTCGTACAGGTTTTTTGACACAACATGTTAATAATTATAATAATACCTGTATTAGTAGGTATGGTTGTCTACTTACCTCCGAATAAAATTTTATTCAAATCAAGGTTATTTGCCTACATAGTCTACATTTCCATTCTTCCTATATACTAGCTGTGTCCCGCGGTTTCTCCCGCATAAATTTCGATCCCGTGGGAATATCGGAATAAAAAGTAGCCTATATGTTAATCCAGGGTGTCAGCTACCTTCATACAAAATCTTATCAAAATTGGTCCAGCCGTTTGAGCGTGAAGAAGTAACAAACATATAAACATACACACTCACAAACTTTCGCCTTTATAATATTAGTGTGATGTAACTTCATTCGTCACTATTACTTATAACCCATAAAAATATCCATTGTTGAACAAGTTTTTCCTCATGTGTAGTGTCGAGACTGCAAGAATAACTAATAATGAGTAATGTAATAATAATATATTACGGAGCTGACTCGTCAAGGTCCTTCAAGGTGCATAGAACGTAGGTGTACAGACGCAAGCACATTAAGCTACGACAATCTGTCAAATTTCTTTAATAGATTTTCAACTTTATCGCTAAAACATAAGGTTCAAGGTTGTTTGACTCATAGTGTCAATTTTATTTAGATATGTATGTTTTTCCTTTTTTTTGTTGTTTTTGTATCGGCACCTTGTTTTTATATTATGTTCATGTGGGTAATTGGTTATCATCTAATGTTGTTCTTTTGTGTGTTGTGTTGTCTTTTGTGTGCGCCAAATAAATGGTTTATCTACATATCTATCTATCTATCTATCTATTGGGAAAATTTTACAGTTGCGTACCCGAAACTGTCAAATTTTAAGCCTGACCTAAGGTACAGACGCCAGAATAAACGTAAGTCCTGAAAGTAATTTGTTCATAATTGACTAGTGAATCGACTACAGTAACATTAATTTTCAAAAATGATATAGGTATATTGCCATACTGACCGCCATATTGAGCAAAAAAATTAACCCTTATTTCAAGGCAATAAAACTCAATTTTAAATACATAAAGTAAGTAATGAAAGAGTCAACACGATTTTGCGTAATAATAATAGTTAGCTTTAAAAAAAATAGTTTTGGTCCTTGTACAGTCAGCATCACAAGTCGATTAACACTATCATTTTTACATGTTATTAAATTGACAACAACTTTTTTCAATAAACTGATTTTTAGCTTTTCACATAATAGACAAGAGTACTTATACATTAAAAAATCTTTCTTCTGCTGCAATTTTGAACAAATATTTTGCTCAATAACTAAGGTTAAATAAACTGAAGTGTTAATCAACTTTTGATGCTGACTGTACTAGGCTTTTAACTCAATACTCTAATAATTACCACGCAAGACAATACACCCCGTATTGTCTTGCGTAAATTATTATGTTACATAATTATAAGAATAAAATAATTAGTATAATCTACAAAAGAAAACACGCGAAATTCGAAAGTCCAAAAGTATAATGGCGTCTCTATAACAACTGACGTAGCGATAGAACCGGTTCGAAGCGGTTCGTACCAGTTAACACCAGTATCGCGCGGCGGTTGAACCTGACCGCTTGTTTTATTTGTTTTGTTTTATTTTTGTTATTCTAAATATTATTTTAATTTTGTTTTGTGAACGTGGAAAGTGGTTAGTCTATTAGTGGTAGATGTCACTTTGTCGATATTATTTCTTATACCAGGTGAAGTGTGGTGATAACAGTGCAAATTTATCTTATTAGAAATTGTGATAGGAGTTAGGTCTAAAGATTTCTTGGAAAAATTAAATGTTGCCATTTATGTAGTTATTTTCACTTAAAAATGCAATTTTTAAGGCTGGTGCTTTTTACTGGGTATCAATGAAAATAACGAGCCATTATAATAGTAACAATTAAAAAAAAACTATAAGTGCTTAGATATGAAGTTTTATATGAAAATTTCTCATAAAACGCAATATTATAATTAATATTTAAATTACTTTTTAAACATTGTGCATAGTCATTATGTTTAATGATTATTTCTATTTTTAGCTCACAACATCCTTATTTGTATAAATGAGTCATTTAATTTAATTTCCTAGCTATAAAAAGCCACATAGTTTTTTATAAACAGTTAAAACTAAGATTAACGATATCCGCTTGGGCTATGTAGTTCAAAAAGCTTATCTTTACGCTCTGGTTCACAGGAGGTATGAGCAGCACTAAAGCAAACGTTTGTTTGTTTTACTCATAGTTCGTGTACATCAACCTACTATAATCTGTCAAATTTCTTTAATAGATTTTCAACTTTATCACCAAAACATAAGGTTCAAAGTTGATTGGGAAAATTTGACAGTTTCGGTTAGGTTGATGTGCTGGCGTCTGTACAACGTAGTTTTTTTTAAATTATTATTATTTGGTACTTGTTGCTTCACTATTATTAATTGAGAGATACGACATAGGTACAGTCAACAAAAGAGATAAGTATGCAGGATCTTCAGATATAGTTGAAGCTTAGTAAGAAACCGATGGATGTTGTCGACTGAAAAAATTGATTAAAGGAGGTTTGTTTTCTATTAATAAAATTAAATTTTATTCGAGAATATCCATCGGTTTCTTAATAAACCTCAACTATAAGGTCCCGTTAAAATAGATGGACAAACTTTTAGAAGTCATTCAAACCACCAAAATAAGGACGATGGTAAAGAAAACATATAAGAAAAACGCATTAGATACTTACAAGAAAAATAATTAGCTAACGAAAATACACTAATGTGCGGCAATTTATTATTTTAGGTCAAAATAAAATCACTTTAATGAGTGTTTTTTTTTGCTTGTATATCTTTGGGTAGACGTTACTGAGCGCTGTGTTAAAATTTGTCCATATATTTTAATGGGACCCTGTATATCCGACGACCCTGTTTACTCATCTCCTTGGGTGACCTAGTACTCCTCCGTCTGACCCCCGCAGAATTCAGTCGTGATGATGAGTTTATGTTATCAAAATATTGTTATATACTTCGATGACTTCACAGAAATTCTATTTTCGTACCACAATTTTATTTACGGAATACGGAGTTTCTTTGAATATGGTTGCTTGTCAATTATCATGCAATAGCAAATTAATTTTGCATGAAACTCTTATCAGTAGTATGATTGAATTTTAACCTATTAAGTAACAGCCGCATGGACGATCGATCAAGGTTAAGCTACACTTGTCGAGGTCAGTCCATGGATGGGTGACCATCCATTACCACGACTGTCATTCGTAGATCTTAAAGAGTTGTTAAGGTAGTTAGAGGCCCAAAAGTCTGACAACCAGTCATACCAAGGGGTATCGTGTCACCCTCGCCCAGTAGGTAATTGAGATGTGGAGATCATATTTCGCTCTATGTAAAACTAGCTTCTGCCCACGACTTCGTCGGCGTGAAATTTCACCCTCCCCCATTCACCCTCTTAGGAGTGGAATTTCGAAAAACCATTTCTTAGTGGATACCTACTCTTCACAAAGAACACACCCTCCAAACATGTCTCTAGGACCAGCGGTTTAGGCTGTGCGTTGATATATCAGTCAGTCAGGACTTTGAATTTTATATTTATATATGTAGATACTGGTAGGTACAGGTATTCAACTATATCCAATTAGACTGGAAGCCTTTTGGGAATATGCTAAGCAGATGATGATGACATAATAAAGCACGATTCTTTGGCTTATTTTTTGGGCAAAGAATCAGCATTGCCATACAACGTGGCAATGCGGCCAGCCTTTAAGGCAATGTTCCTCTTGATAGCGATGTGGATGAATTTTTTGACACCCTTTGATTATTTACCTTCTTTTTTATATTCTTGTAAGTACATATTATTATTATTTAAAAACGACTAAGTAACTAACTTACTATACATACAAATAAATACAAAAACAAAGGACACTTAGGCATCGAAGTACTCGTCCGCATCGCTGTCATCCGGAAACGAAGTCTGGCAGCATTGCCACGTTGAATAGCAATGCTAATTCTTTGGCCAAAGAACGACCCAGCCATCATGTAAAAACTGTTAGCTTTTTAAATGATGTAACTTTTATCTTGGAAATTGAAAATTACTTATTTAAAAATTTTCAAATAAAGCAGACAATTGGGCCAATGAGAGAACTATGGTCGCTCAGTGGTAATGGCCGCGACTTACAAGTTTTAGATCGTAGGTTCGAAACCAGTCTTTACTTTGTGTAAATTATTTTCATCACCACTGCTCTCAAAACGGTGAAGGAAAACATCGTAAGGAAACCGACATGTCCTAGAACCAAAAATTTTAAGACAAGTGACATCTAAAAACCCGCGCTGGGCCCGCGTGGTGGATTACAGTCCACTCCCTCTCGAAGAGAGGAGGCCTGTGTCTCAGCAGTGGGAAATTTATATAGGCTGATTATCATGAGATAATTAGGTACTTGTACAAACGCCAGCACATAAAGCTACCCGAAACTGTCAAATTTTCCCAATCAAAATTGAAGCTAATGCTTTAGCGATAAGGTTGAAAATCTATTAAAGAAATTTGACAGATTGTAGTAGCTTGATGTGCTGGCGTCTGTACAATGTTTAATTATTATAGGTACTATCGCGGACACTCCCGCCTAACCACCACTAAGTTCATTTTTGCTTGCACTTAAAAAATAGAAGCGCTCTCTAGTAAGCTCGCCAAGGCAAATAGTTCGTCTGTAAAATTCACAAAAGAAGTACACGTGAGGCGTCACTAAGCTGTGCAGTGCAGGTTGCAACTAATTGCGTTTTCGCTTTCCTAATAGGTGAAAACTTTAAGCTATTAAGTATTCTGTGCTTTAAGGGAGCGTGGCTTGGCGCCGCCGCAGGATTTAGGCAAAAAAATTTAAAGTGTTCAGGCAGAAAAGTCCTCGATGTTACGGAGAAGACTCCGTTTCATTTACATGAGTACAGACAAGTTTCTGTTTCGTAAATATTATGTAGGTACAGAGATCATCAGTATGTAGGTAGGTATGTGTGACAGTTCTTTGTTTAAGAAGCCCCCACGTGTGGTGGTAGGTACAGCTGCACCAATCTATGCAGGCTCGGTACTACCTTGAGTTCTTTGTTTTAGTTGTTATATGTCTGGTGTTCTGTGAGAGATAGTATGCAAGGGAATTCACTGTTCCATTTTAGTTTTAAATTTATTGTCAACGTAATTATTGTCTCTATGATAATTAATGTAATTAGTGTTGTACCATACAATATATAATAGTACTGTTGTACCGTTTTAATCACACTATCACACTAATATTATAAAGGCGAAAGTTTGTGAGTGTTTGTGTGTGTATGTGTTTACAGGGTGAAATTGAATTCATGGGCATCCTTTTAAGGGGTCATTGTGATCATCATTATGAACAACTTTTACTATGGGACCAAACCTGAAATCGCGAAAAAAAATCAGCCCTTCCCTACATTTTGAGTTATGTGAACATAAATGAAAGGAACAGCTGTTTTTTGCGATTTTAGGTTTAGGCCCATAGTAAAAGTGATAATAATAATGATGAGTACAATGACCCCTTAAAAGGATGCCCATGAATTTAATTTCACCTTGTACAATGTTTGTTACTTCTTCACGCTCAAACGGCTGGACCAATTTTGATAAAATTTTGTATGGAGGTAGCTGACACCCTGGATTAACATATAGGTAGCCTAAATGTTATCCCGATATTCCTACTGGATCGACATTTACGCGGGTAAAACCGCGGGGCGCAGCTAGTATAAATAAATAAATGGGTGAGTAAACCAGTGGTATCGGTCCCGATTTACGAGTTGTGGGTCGCGAGTTCGAACCCAGGCAGGCACTTTGTGTATTTAATTTCATCACCACTGCTCTCAAAACGGTGAAGGAAAACGGCATGTCCTAGAACCAAAAAAATCGAGGACTTAAATTGTGACGTCCATCAACCCGTGTTGGGCCCGCTTGGTGGATTATGGCCCACTCCCTCTCACATAGAGGAGGCCTGTGCCTCAGCAGTGGCACACCCCGGACACTCCATACAACGCTCGCAAAATAATTACCTACTACTACTACATTAAAAAATGACGTTTGTATACGTATGAATGTGTGCGTGAGGTACTTGTGTTTGCGAGCGGCGACGAACATGCCGAAGTGCGGGGTGAGGTGCGGTAACTGATGTTAGTGCGGGGAAGGGAGTGTCCTTTCTGTACGTAGTACTTTAAGTATTCTGTGGCAGTGGGAACACTATACTATAGGATTATAGTGCTATGCGTATGCTATGTCTCGAGCTTTGTACCTACTTTGTAGCTTTCCTGCGGTAAACTTTATCTGACCTTATAAAAAATCTATTCTCCAGGCATAAAGGGACTAACAGCTTGCAATGCTGGGTTATGTTCACATAGCTGTCACTCGAAGTCACAAATGATAAATTAGGACCATCGAAGTAAAATAAATAAACAGTTAATTACTAATAACGAAGTATTCCCGTTTAAGCACCTATGCATTGAGCACCAACGGTATTCCCATTTGAGCACCAATCAATATTTTAACGTGGTGTTCATAGGGAAAAATAAAAAATAACAACAAAGGCATAACATCATCGTTCTAGAATTATAATTCTCAAAATCGATACGTGACACTTATAATTATCTAGCTTTATCACTTACAGGATACTGATATAACGTCCAATCCAAACTAATATTATCGAAACTAATATTATAAATGCGAAAGTAACTCTGTCTGTCTGTCTTTTCTTCACGCCTAAACCGCTGAACCGATTTAGATGAAATTTGGTATAGAGATAGTTTGAGTCCCGGGGAAGGACATAGGATAGTTTTTATCCCGATATTCCCACGGGATCGACACTTATGCGGGTGAAACCGCGGGGCGCAGCTAGTAGATTATAATATTTATTGTCACATCATCATCTGCCTAGCCTTTTCCCAACTATGTTGGGGGTCGGCTTCCAGTCTGATGCAGCTGAATACTAGAATTTTACATGGAGCTACTGTCTACCTATCAGACCTCCACAACCCAGTAAATGGGTAACACAATACCCCTTGGGAAGACTGGATGTCAGAATTTTATGCTTCTGACTACCCGTAACGACTGTGACAACCCTCATCGCACAACAAACACACACACACACACATCGATTATGAAGGAAATTCATAATCCAATCTCTACTAATATTTAAAGTTAAGTTTGTGAGCTTGTATGTCCGGTAATCTCTGGCACGGTAGTGCCAGAAGTAGTATGGTAGTGTAAGAATTGATAGCCCAATTCTTGAGGAAGGCTATATAGGCTATTTAACATCACGCTATGACCCTTAGAGAGAGAGAGGAGGCCTGTGTCCCAGCAGTGGGAACATTATAGGCTGATTATGGATGACCCTTAGGAGCCGAGCAAAAAGAAAAAAAGTCAAAAGGAACGTTAAGTGATAGCGCGGGCGGGTGATGCGATACGACGGGGTGGCTGCGTTCGCGTGAAACTTCTTGTTTCCCCCGGGAAACAAGAAGTTTCACGCGAACGAAGTCGCGGGCTGAAGCTAGTGCTTCATAATTATGTTTGAAAAATCGTCTACTTGACAACGTAAATAACGTTGATGTTGTTGAATCGTCTAACTCTAAATGAATGGCTTTGCTATGTTATATGTTATGCAATAACCCCGCTGAAAGACATGCCAATACGAGCTAAGAAAATCCATTCACGTTAGATAGAAACCGTACGAGCAAAAGAAAAAAATAAATCGTTGACATTACATCAGACATTATTGTTATAATGTGAAGCTGTCTCCAGCCACGAATGTCCCACTGCTGGGAAAAGGCCTCCCTACTCTCTTTCCGCCTCTCTCTGTCTAGAGCTGCCAAGGACCAATCATTATTAAAGGAGTCCAGCTCATCCCACTATCTCCTTCTGGGCCTGCCGCGATGTTCTTTGCCATTAAGAGCCTATACTACCTCAGCTAAAATTCACTCTTTATCTCGCTCATACGATACTGCTCGCTGACTGAGTGAGAGCGAGACAGAGTGCGGTGCTGGGCGGCAGGCAGCGCCAATAGTTTAGGTATTTGCTTTTTACAGTGAAAATAATGGTAATTATAAAAAAGTAAATAACATAAGACCTGCTTTAAAGTAAGTTCAGTTAGTATGCAAAGTTTCATGATCTAATTTGAAGTATTTTTTTAATAACAGCGGTTTATTGTTCGGGTTAGAGGTAACTTTGGATTTATTTTCTATCGAGAAAATTTTATGGAATCGTGTTTTCGTCTAACATAAGACTTAGCATTAATCCTCAACTTTACCATATATTTATTTCAAAATTAATGGTGCAGTATTTTCGACATAACGGAGGATCACGCTAAGCCATTTGAGGTAGTATAGGCTCTTAAGGCGGTACCCCGACCAAATAACCTTGAGCATTCGCGACAGAGACAGAGAGCGACACGACTTCCTCGTACGAAAGGGATGCAGCGCACCCTGCGCACGCCCCTTTATCATAGAACTCGCACAGTTTCTGGAATTATTTTAATAAAAAAAAGAATAGCGATCTTTTTAAATATATTAAAACATGGATTATTTAGATTTTTAAATTATCTATCCACTAGCTGCGCCCCGCGGTTTCACCCGCGTAACTTTCGATCCCGTGGGAATATCGGGATAAAAACTATCCTATGTCCTTTCCCGGGACTCAAACTATCTCTATACCAAATTTCATCGAAATCGGTTCAGTAGTTTAGGCGTGAAGAAAAGACAGACAGACAGACAGAGTTACTTTCGCATTTATAATATTCGTTTGGATTGGTGAAATCCTCAAATTCATAGATCGTCAACTTTAGCAAAAGATGCATGTGCAATCAATAATTTTAGTCACTTTTTTAAAAGGAGATTTTAAATGTATTAGTAACATATAAAAACAAATGAAGACGTGAGTGGATGAAGGGGATATGTCACAAAATTCTAATTTCGAGAAAATTGAGTTCAAAATATCCTAAAATGTTTATGTGAAACTTTGAACTCAATTTTCTCGAAATTAGAATTTTGTGACATATCCCCTTCATCCACTCACGTCTTCAAATAATAACGGGCAATGTGATGATAGGATATCAAACATTAATAATGTGCTTTCAGATGTAGTTTATTTCTCATAATTATTGAGTTAATAGCCTCTGAATAACGAAGAAAAACGCAGTTTTGGTCGGGGTACTGCCTTAATTGGGACCCACTGGGTCGTAAGTTTGGCGTTGGCCCATTGATCGTCTAACATGCGGCAGATGTGTCGCAGCTTTCCGAGTGAGAGTGTTTTTATTTTAAGTAATGTTTGTTTTCGTCGAGATAACTAAACGAAAACAGACATTACTTAAAATAAATGTTCTTGTATATAGATTTTGTTCAATTTCGAGCGGCCATTGTTGTTTACATTTTTGGCAAATGATATAGACTTTTGATAGATTTCCTTAGAGATAGACTTCAAACACACACTTCAAACTCATTTGACGTAAGTTTTCAAGGTATCTCACCTTGAAAACTTACGTCAAATGAGTTTGAAAAAGAAAGAACTACAGATAAAACAGTGAAAAAAAAAAGACGGGTTGCACTCCGGGAGTGCCGGCAGAAGTGAAAACTTGAATATTAACGTTGAAATAAATCAATTATTAATTGAATTAATATAACTAATTTTTTTTCACTATTTCTGCGTCCCTTTTTTCATTAATAGATGCACTTTGTTCAATTTCCATATTTTAAACACTTTATATACACGAATTTTACGAATACACAGCAGTGTGGCTACTACACAGAAGGTCGAGCCATCAGCTGTCCACTCATCCATCCACATCCACGTCCACCATCACCGTCCCCGTCCTCGTCCCCGTCCCCGTCACCGTCACCGTCACCGTCACCGTCACCGTCACCGTCACCGTCACCGTCACCGTCACCGTCACCGTCACCGTCACCGTCACCGTCACCGTCACCGTCACCGTCACCGTCACCGTCACCGTCACCGTCCGTCCGTCCGTCCGTTCGTCCGTCCGTCCGTCCGTCCGTCCGTCCGTCCGTCCGTCCGTCCGTCCGTCCATCCATCCATCCATTATCGTGTCTCACTTGGCTCACTTCGGTTGGCGCCGCCGTAGAAAGAGGGGGGGGGGGAAATCTCTCCTGACGGTCACGTGTCCTGACGCGATGTCCTGACGCGAGTTTAACATTTTTTACCCATTACAAAAAGTGTGCAACGCCGCTAAAGAAGTTTTCACTTCAAAAATAGAAAAATCACCGTTAAAAATAGTAGTAGGTGTACAAATCAAAAATTCTAACAAACCGAACTTGAACAATGGAACTGCTACAAAGAATCCGCGGGCTAGGGAGAAAGAAGGATAAAAACTTAAACACTAGTGTATACTCTGTGGTGTCATGCAGTGACCTGACGCCGGGCAGTGTCGAGATCTGGGTGGATCTACCCGATGCGATCAAGCATGATCCTCTCCTGGCGCCGTTCAAAAAGCGGTACGAGCAGCAGCACGGTGAGAATAGTTTAATTATCTCTCTTCCACACTATCATATAACTAACTATACAGGGTGAAATTGAATACATGCGACAAATCGAAATAATAATAATAATAGGTATGTGCCCGACCCAGTTCTCGAAAATGGTAATACCACATTGTACTGGGATCGATCCACCATCACTGACAGGACTATTGTTGCCAATAAGCCTGATATAGTGGTGGTGGAACGATCAGAGCGGCGCGCAATGATTGTTGACATAACTGTCCCGCATGATGAGAACCTCGTGAAAGCTGAGAAAGATAAACAAATTAAGTTTCTTGACTTGGCTCACGAGGTTGTCGACATGTGGGATGTGGACTCAGCGATCATTGTGCCGATAGTCGTTACAGCCAATGGATTAATAGCCAAGAGCCTCGACCAACACCTAAGGAGGCTCTCGTTAGGCAGCTGGATCAAGGGCTTGATTCAGAAAGCGGTACTTCGGGACACGGCCCGTATTGTTAGGAGGTTCCTCTCTCTGGAGCCCTGACCGCCGGTAGCTTGGACCCTGTTCCCGATACCGGTGGGCTACTATTTTTTATATTTTGAAATGTTTTTATATATTTTTTATACTAATATTTAAAAATATAATTTATATGTATATAGTGAAATAAAGGAAATAATAATAATATTCCACAACTATCACACAACGCCATCTAGTCCCAAGCTAAGCAAAGCTTGTGTTATGGGTACTAGACAACTGATAAACATACTTATATATTTCTAAATACATACATATTATAGATAAATTACACCCAGACATAGAACAAATGATCGTGCTCATCACACAAACATTTGTCCTGGGTGGGAATCGAACCCACGACCTCCGGCATAGCAGTCAGGGTCACTAACCACTAGACCATCAGGCCTGACCAAACCTGAACACGCGAAAGAAAAATCAGCTGTTCCCTGCATTTTGACGAGTTATGCGAACATAAATGTAGGGAACAGCTGATTTTTTTTTCGCATAGTAAAAGTTGTTCATAATGATGAGTATAATCTCCCATTTCGATTTGTCGCATGTTTTCAATTTCAACCTGTTTACAGGGTGAAATTAAATTCATGGGCATCCTTTTAAGGGGTTATTGTACTCATCATTATGAACAACTTTTACTATGGGACTAAACCTAAAATCGCGAATAAAAAAACAGCTGTTCCTTGCATTTAATGTTCACATAACTCGTCAAAATGTAGGGAAGAGCTGATTTTTTTTCGTAAATTCAGGTTTGGTCAAAGTTGTTCATAATGATGATTACACTGAACCCCTTAAAAGGATGCCCATGGATTCAATTTCACCCTGTAGATACACCTAGATAACGCAAGAGCAACTCATTCGCGTGCCACAAACCGAACCAGCTTACGTACAGTCAATAACAGAGATAAGTATGCAGGATAGTCGGATATATTTGAAGTTTAGTAAGAAACCGATGGATGTTGTGGACTGAAATTAAAATTGATAAAAGAGCTGTTTGTTATTAATAAAATTAAACTTTATTCAAGAACATCCATCGGTTTCTTATCAAACTTCAACTATATCCGACGATCCTTTATACTTATCTCTTTTGTTGACTGTACAAAAATCGTAAGCCGTCACTTTTGCGCTCAGTCCTGTGCTGGCTGGTACATACTGTGTACACGATTTAATATCGTTTAAAGATTGTAAAATCCGTTCCGATCCGTTCCGATCCGATGCGATACGAGCCGTTTGGAGGAAATCATCCTTCAGGCAGAGTCAGCACCCACCTATAGCATGACGGTGATGCCCAGTATGTTATGTGATCGTTTTATTATGATTAATGACACGAATAAAATGCAATACGTAATTAACAGGTAAAATCGAGCCAATAGACGAGCCAAACGAAGGAGATAAGAACATATTTGATAAGAATCATGAGGTTGAAGCGAAGAGAGAGGACATTGAGCCTCTGAAGGATGTCACTAACAGGTAACTACTTATAATCGACGTTTCGAAATGTTGCCACTACATAAAGCGTAAAACGTTTATTGGGGAAGATATTCTCATAGCATGTACTGTACCTATGTCTATTTCCTGTTTAGTATAATTATTCTATCACTTTTAAATTCAATGTATTTTAATAATTGTTTGCTGCACCGGACGACGTCATTACGTCAGCGCCGGCTGTCGCTGAAAACCAGCGCTGGGGCTCTGTCTTGCATAGGGTCGCAGCATAATGCTGAGCGATAGCCATTTTGCGTGGATATAACGCATGTTTCCCCCTACCTTTTCTATTTAATTTTTTTTTTGTTTATATTCTTTTTTGCGTCATTTTCACCGCAAATAAACATATTTTCTTTCTTTCTATAATAAAACTAGCTTCTGCCCCGCAACTTCGTCCGCGACCGCGTCGCATCGCAGCACCTGCCCACGATATTTATTACCTTCGTTTTCGCTTTCGTTCTGACTTTTTCTCTTTTTGCTCGGCTCCTAACGTCTATAGCGTGATGTTAAATAGTGGAAGGTCCCACTGCTGGGCAAAGGCCTCTTCTCATACAGAGAAGGCACATTATTGTTTGTACAAGGTTGGGCGAAGAAAGAACGCTAAGCGAAAACGTAGTAATCGCGCGGGCAGTCGATGCGATGCGACGCGTCCAACACGCATCGGGGGAATAAGAAATTTGAAGTCGCGGGCAGAAGCTAGTATTTAACATTTAAGAAAATTTAGAAGAATTCTCTTGTTTTCAGGTTGATGGAACCAATACATACCAACAATGAAGGCACTAAATTGAAATCTGTGAAAAAGAAAAAGGTCGGTAATCCCGTTAAAAATGAACTAATTTCCGTAAATTAAAAACTACCTGCACAATCAGTCTATAACGTTTCCACTGCTGGGACACAGGCCTCCTCTCTGTGAGAGGGATGTCCACCTCGCGTAGGGTTACCATCCGTCCGGATTTGTCCGGATATGTCCGGACTTCAAGACTTTGTCCGGCTTAACGAGATCAAACAATGAAAAATAGAAAATTTGTTTGTTGTTCAAACATGAAAATTTTCTTCGAAATAAAAATAGTTTTACGTAAAATGATCAAACTTAACTCTTTCTGGTATAGGTATTAATTTTTATATTTTTCAGCGCACTTTTTACCACTAACTAAGTGGGTAAATGTTTGGATTTTGTGATTAAAATGTCCGGACTTTTATTGAAATGTCCGGCTTTTTGTCAGAACATTTCAAATTTCTAAATGGTAACCCTAACCTCGTGGGCCTAGTGCGCGTTGGTAAATGTCTCTTGTCTTTGAATTTTTTGCCGGTTTCCTCACGATGTTTTCCTTCACCGTTTTGAAAGCAGTGGTGATGAAATTATCTATTAGGGTTCGAACCCAAAACCTACAACTCGTAAGTCGGGACCGCTGCCACTGGGCCGCCACTGCTCTCGATTATTAAGGTACGAGTTCTTAGCCGACCGCAAATAGCAGCACCAGACGATGTGTTGCTACGGCACTAGGTACTGGTTTATACATATGTATTTCTATAGAATACCCGCCGCAACCCGTACACAAAATACGCGCATTGACGTGGAGTTGCGGACACCAACCCGTATTACCTATTACCACAGTCTAAAAATCATACAGTCGTCCAACGAAGACGTCTAGACGGGGCAATCGTGCGGGGTGTGAGGGGCGAGACGCGGGTGAGCCGATCCCGAACTGCGAACAAAACGATGTTAGTAGTTCGGGATATATCATTGAGGGCTGACGCATGCTTGTTTTTTATTTGTTAATTTAAAATGGTGCATACGACGTGTGCTGTGACTGATTGTAAGTCTTCATCTCATATAAATAAAGATCTGCGGTTTCATCAACTTCCACGTACAGAAGAAAGGTAAATAAAATATCTATTTTGTTATTGTAGAGTGCATAAATAATTTTATTTGTAATGTCGTGCCATGTTGATAACGCTAATAAAATGGCCGACCGGCGCACGGTAAAAAAAAATAATAGGGTATCACTACGTATGATTCCTATGTTCTGTGTTTATCACACAGAGCATCTGTTTGGAAATCCTACTAATTTATTATAAATGTGAAAGTGTTCGTTTTTATGTTCCGTGTCAAGATGGTGGACTTTTTTATTATGTACTAAGGGTGAATTTCGAGATGGTGGCCGTAATTTTTTATAATAAGATATGAATCTCAATTTTGAGTATAATTGGAGTGCTTATTACGAAAAAGCCATCCTTTTTGAAATCCAAGATGGCGGACGTCATTTTTTTATAATTTGATAAGGGTGTCAATTTCGAGTATGATTAGGGTTTTTTTATTTAGGTTTATGTCATGTTACGTACTTTTTGATGTACAATAAAGTTTATTTTACTCTATTCAATAATGATTAACGGAGTTTTGTGGCTTGGTATTTTTTTCACTTTCAAGTATTAAAAATGTAGGATGTTTTCCGTAATATACATCAGTATACTGGCCAGTGATAATGACGTCATGAATCTGACGCCAAATTCCCCATATTGTACTGGTGAGATGAAATATGGCATTGATTTATTGACATCATTACCACTTACCGTTATAATTTCTGGAATATTCCTTTTTCATTGACTATACCTAATTAAGCTAATTAAAACGATAATAATTTAAGAGATTTAAAAACCGTGATGTCGCACTGACAACTAAGTTATTTAAAAACTTTACTTAAACAAGATTACAGCACTGTAAGTGTCACAGTAACTAGTTATCAAGTCAGCATCAGTTCAATTTTTAAATCTCTTTGTATACGACTCATCTGCGTTTTTTATTGTCATACTCAACTCCTTAATACATGCAGTGTAGAACGGGGTAATAATTGTTTTCTTTACTATATTAATATCGATGTTGATTTGCAATAAATAAATAATTATATAAATATTGTTTATTTGTGACAACCCTGGCCGATGCGTTACTGTCTAGACGATGTCGGCATTTTACACGAGATCAAAGGCGTCGTCCTACTGTATGATTTTTATACTGTGCTATTACCCTCCGCAGCTAGCGACACGTCGTCCGACAACACGTCGCATGACTGCAGACGTCGTGTCGCCCGACCGCAGATCAGTAGTGTCACCAACGCTGGAGCGACAGCACGTTGAATCTTTCTCAAAAAGCGACATGACGCTGCGACGTGTCGCTACGACATGTCGCAACGTCACGTCGTCTGCTGCTGCTGTCTTCGGTTGGCTACGATCTCGTACAGTCAGCATCAAAAGTCGATTAACACTATAATTTTTACATGTTATTAAATTGACAACAACTTTTTTCAATAAACTGATTTTTAGCTTTTCGCATAATAGACAAGAGTCGATTCTAAAAAAAAATACTTCTGCTGCAATTTTGAACAAATATTTTGCTCAATAACTAAGATTAAAAAAACTGAAGTGTTAATCAACTTTTGATGCTGACCGTACCTTTACTTACCTAATAATTTGTCCACAGTTAGACCAAGCACTCCGTACCCTGAAGCTATGTGCACTTGTCGCAAGTTGGGTGCTCCTGACCGTCTCCTTACTACTGAACATGGAGCGATCAGACACAGTGCTGCATACTGCGATACAGGCAGGAGAGGTTAAAGGTACGTCAACGTCTTCATCATCATGAAGGGCTTGTGGCTAAGAAACAACAGCCGCACGATCAGGTTAAGCTATGCTTGCCGCGGTTGGTCCGTGGATGGGTGACCATCTTTACATACCAAGACCACTCCGTGCCTCGGAAAGCACGTTAAGCCGTTGGTCCCGGCTGTCATTCGTGGATCTTTGACAGTCGTTACGGGTCGTCAGAAGCCCGAAAGTCTGACAACCAGTCTTACCAAGGAGTATCGTATTAATTACCCAGTAACTGGGTTGTGGAGGTCAGATAGACAGTCGCTCCATGTAAAATACTGGTATTTAGCTGCATCCGGTTAGACTGGAAGCCGACCCCAACATAGTTGGGAAAAGGCTAGGCAGATGATGACAGTCTTTTTGCGTAATTTTCCGGTTAGGGTTCCGTACCTCAAAAAAAAAAACGGAACCCTTGTATGATCACTTCGTTGCCCGTCCGTTCCTCTGTCTGTCAGTCTGTCAAGACCCCCCCAAATCCTTCCAGGTACCCTTTTCCCGCGCCACCTTAAACCAGATCTCACGGTACAAGCAGGTCATCTCGCCACCACTTTCTGGGCCGACCTCTATTCATATAATATCTTTTTTTAATAAAACTATATAAATTATAAAATCAGCTATCTGCCAGTGAAATTCCCGTCAAAATCAGTCAGGAACAAACAGACAGCCATTTTATTAGCTTTTGCTAAGCATTATTCTTGTCACTGTCGCACAACTGTCAAACTAAGGGAAGGTTCATATCTGACGGAACATGCGTCGCGTATTATCGGTCGCGTAACGCCAGAACAGACAAATGTATAGAAAAACACTTGACTCAAACTCAAACTCAAACTCAAAGCATTTATTTCAATTAAACCATTACAGGCACTTTTGAATTGTCAAAATTAAGTAGTCGGTCAGTTAGTCAGAAAGTTGAAGCTAGTTGCCCATTCCAAAGCGTAGATCTCTATGGAGAAGAACGGGCAAGAAACTCCATGGACACTCTTTTTAAATCAAGATATTACAAAATCCTTGGTACATTATTCGAGTTGCTTCTATATGTGAGAACAATGTAAAAAAAAACACATAAATGAAGAAACAATACAAGAAATAAGATTAAAAATAAGCCTTGGCAGTTAAGAGATGACCAGTCTCAACCGACGGCGCCCGTTCACGAACATGACGCATGGATCAGCACCATCCAGCTCAACCATTTTGTAGGGAACCGAATGATCCAACACAGGTGCCACCATCAGTGAGACATTTAAGTGAGCATGACACATTCTCAACTGCCATGCTCTTTCAAGTCAACATCAAAAAATCATAATAAGCGGATCCATGGTTCTTACATTTACAAAAATTGAAAAAATGCTTCTAAATTATACAAAACTATAAATTGCAATTTATTTAATAGATGAATAAAATTTTTAATACCAAACAGGAAAAGGTGTTTAGTATTGCAGCATTAAACATGATTGAATAAAATAAAAATAAATATTAAGATCGTAATGTCAGAAACACTAAAAAAGAAAAAATAAAGGGAAGCACCTCTTCCAAATACATATTGAAATTTTAACTAGTGAACTCAAGTGCCTGTGGAGCAGGACCAGCATTTAGCCAAGCATTTTTATCTGCGATATAATCATCCAACTTATAATATGCTTGTCTACATAGTGTGCGTTTAATGCATGTTTTAAATTTCTTCTCATTCAGTTGAAGAATATCGAATGGTATTTTATTATAACATTTTACACAGTAACCCATAAAAGAAGTTTTTACTTTAGACAATCTGAAACGCGGTTGATCTAATTTGTTCCTATTTCTTGTGTTAAAATTATGCCTGTCACTTATCTTACTAAAAAGATGTAAATTTTTTCGAACGTACATAATGTTTTCATATATATATTGACAAGGAACCGTCATGATGTTAATTTTTTTAAACAGTTCCCTTAGAGAGTCGCGTCTGCTCAGCTTGTATATGGCTCTGACAGCCCTCTTTTGCAGGATGAAGATAGAATCAATATCTGCAGCCCGTCCCCACAACAAAATACCGTAAGACATGATACTATGAAAGTAACTAAAATAGACCAGTCTCGCGGTATCCACGTCTGTTAATTGGCGGATTTTCCAAACAGCATAAGCGGCTGAACTTAGCCGCCCTGCAAGAGATGTTAAGTGCGGACCCCACTGCAGCTTTGAGTCAAGCGTAATCCCCAGGAAAACCGTATTTTCGACGAATTCAAGTATTTCCTTATTCAATACAACGTGACACTCACTACTTCTAACATTTGGTAAAGCGAATCTAATGCATTTAGTTTTTTTTTCATTTAATACCAACTTGACCGTTCACACTCGACGCACTAACGCATCATCGGTTGAGTGTGAACGGTCAAGTGTTTTTCTATACATTTGTCTGTTCTGGCGTTACGCGACCGATAATACGCGACGCATCTTCCGTTAGATGTGAACCTTCCCTAAAAGTGCAAAATAATGACGAAAACTATGTCAAAGCAAGAAATGAAAAGTGCGTGATAAGAAGTAACGTTAATTTTCTAAGAAATATTTGCACATTTCGAGCAATGGAGTAGAAAAATAATTTCTTATAATCTTTTCCAGAATACGAGCTACCAGCCAGCGAGGACCGTGTCAAAGTGTCCATCACGTTGACAGGACCGTTTGCGCAGGCGCTGACCAATGACAGCATCAATATACTGCAGCTGTGGCTACATAGAGAAGTCGCTGATGACCAGTTAGCAGAGTTTCAACAGGTGAGGTAGACTTGAAAGAAAGAAAGAAAGAAAGAAAATACGTTTATTTGCGGTGAAAATGACGCAAAAAGAACAAAAACACAAAAGATAAAATAAGAAGGTAGGGGGAAACATGCGTCACATCCACGCAAAACGGCTATCGCTCAGCATTATGCTGCGACCCTATGCAGGACAGAGCCCCAGCGCTGGTTTTCAGCGACAGCCGGTGCTGACGTAATGACGTCGTCTGGTGCAGCAAACAATTATTAAAATACAGTGTACTTAAAGAAAAATAATTGAATTTCAAAGTGATACAATATTATACTAAACAGGAAATAGACATAGGTACAGTACATGCTATGAGCTATATGCTCAATAAACGTTTTACACTATGAAATGACAACATTTCGAAGCGTCCTTATGAATTTGACGCATACTTCAGTTTTCTACATAACACGTAAATCATTCAGCATCATACATAATCACCCTATAATGTTCCTACTGCTGGGACATAGGCCTCCTCTCTTTTGAGCGGAGTGGGCCGTAATCCACTAAACCATAACCTGGATTAACACATCGGATACTTTTTATCCTGGAAGTACATTCCCGTGGGACAATTTCCGACTTCCACGCGTGCGAAGCTGCCGGGCAAAAGTTAGTGTGAAATAAAAATGTTCAAATGGTAGAACTCATCATCTGCCTAGCCTTTTCCCAACCATATCAAGGTTAGCTTCCAGTCTAACCGGATGCAGCTGAATACCAATATTTTCCATGAAGCAACTGCCTATCTGACCTCCACAACCCAGTTACTGGGTAAGGGGTATCCCCCTTGGTAAGACTGGTTGTCAGACTTGTTTATGCATGTGTGTATTATATTTTACAAGCTGCGTCCCGCGGTTTCACCCGCATAAGTGTCGATCCCGTGAGAATATCGGGATAAAACGTAGCCTATATATTAATTTAGGGTGTCAGCTACCTCCATACAAAATTTTATCAAAATTGGTCCAGTCGTTTGAGCGTGAAAAAGTAACAAACATATAAACACACACGCACAAACTTTCGCCTTTATAATATTAGTGTGATGTCCTCAGTGCAATCGTGCATCGTATCGAACATTAATCATTGTTATCGTAGGAGTCTTCTCAACACTGTTCACAAGTCCAAAACCCGAAAATTTTGTCAGTTTAAATCAAATAGACGCCCGCTATTATTCCTACAGCTATTTGCTGTTGAGGGGAAGTCAAATCAGGTTATCGAAATGTCAGGTTTTCAATACGATATCCTGTCGTATGGTAGTGAATAGCTATGCTGGTCCGATAAATTACATATTTTGTTCGCAGTCTGTTTCTTATAAACATTTAGACAATGATACTGTACATCTGGCTTCAATAAGTGCCTTCTAAGTACACAGAGATTTCATTATATTTACGAGTTTATGATCATTAATCACTATATCGTAAATATTTATGATTGATCATGATCAGTAATTATTGCAGTTAAGTACTTAATTACCTATGATGTTTGTTTGATAAACTTCACATTACGACAATATGATCATACAGCGATGAAATTATCAGAACAGTTGTACCATTTTAGGGGGGCTTGTGGCTAAGTAATAACAGCCGCGTGGTTCGATCAGGTTAAGCTATGCTTGCTGCGGCTGCATGGGTGACCATCTTAACAAACCAAACCCTCCGTGCCTCGGAAAGCAAATTAAGCCGTTGGTCACGGCTGTCAGTCGTGGATCTTTGACGGTCGTTACGGGTCGTCAGAAGCTCGAAGGTCTGACAACCAGTCTTACCAAGGGGTATCGAATTACCCAGTAACTGGGTTGTGGAGGTCAGATAGGCAGTCGCTCCATGTAAAATCCTAGTAGGTATTCCGCTGGATCCGGTTAAACTGGAAGCCGACCCCAACATAGTTGGGAAAAGGCTAGGCAGACGATTATTCATTTATTTGTTGCGTTCCATAATGGACAACTTATAAAACGAACAAAATGTCATACCTCTAGACTAGACCCAGTGGCTTTGGCTGTTCGTTGTCTTCAGCGGGTTTAACAGTTTTACAAACTAGACAAGAAGCGCCCCGCGGTTTCACCCACATATGTTTCCATCCCGTGGGAATATCGGGATAAAAACTATCCTATGTCCTTTCCCGGGACTCAAACTATCTCTATACCAAATTTCATCTAAATCGGTTCAGCGGTTAAAGCATGAACAGGTAACAGACAGACAGACAGACACTTTCGCATTTATAATATTATAGTATGGATATTTCATTTTGTTATTTCAGAATTCAACAAAATGGAAGATCCACCTGCTGCCGGAGGACCTATTAGACTTCTCGCTAAGTTCCACCGAGAGTAAGATGCTGATATTACAGGACAACTCACCTATATATAGCAACGGGAAACACCAGATAAATGTGACCAACGCCCTGGATCTCATAGAGGAGGAAATTACTAGGTGGAACCAAATTGGAATTAACGGTAATGTGAATTTTGATCGTCTACTGTATCTGGTGCTATTCTGTAACGTGTAAATGGAATCTTGGTCAAGTCCTATGACAGAATTAACCGCCTTATTCACGGTCTATCTCGCTGTACGTCCCGCCAAGGTCATGAACGATGCACGATGAAAAACGGCAGTGAATTGTCTCGACGTACGTCGATCAATCAACTCAGCCTATCGCAGTCCACTGCTGGACATAGGCCTCTCCCATGTTGCGCCAGAACACCGACGTCGTCCTCTGCCCGCATCCAGTCTATCCCAGCCACCTTTTTGAGGTCGTCTGTTCATCTAGCTGGGGGCGTCCCACACCACGCTTGCCGATTCGCGGTCTCCACTCCAGGACTCGTCTGCTCCAACGGCGTGCTCTGAACCCACACCGGCCATACAACTAATAGTCGTAGGTAGTAATACCTATTTCTACACTTAATTTTCAGGTACAAGAATAACCCTGCGCATGAGTACATCGAGCAACAGCACTGTGCCTCTAACAGTGAGTTACCAGCTGGACCCCATCGATCCAGAGGACGGCATCATATATGCCACCATACTACTCATCGCGTTGTATACCCTCATCATCTTTGAGGTTTGGATCTTCTTCTTTTGCCTGTCAACATGAATTGTAACAACTCGCTTGTATTCCATGAAGGGATAGACAGAGGTGTACCTATAGACACCTAGGTCCCATGTAATAGGGGCGTGTCCCATGTAATTTTTTTTTATGCGCGGTGGAAATCCTCATGGACTTCTTCCATCGTGGGGGTGACAGAGGGGCATGCCGGACTCTTACCGGCTAAAATCACCGCGGTGTTCCCTCTACCTATGGCCGGGGGTGCGGGATTCGCATACGCATTCACCGCTCCCCCGACAGGCCTCGACCCGCTGTTCCTCAGCGGGTCCAACCTCCCCGTGCGCCCATTCCTATAATGGCCGCACTCACTCTCGAGTGGCGTGCGTGAAACACTACGGCGCCATCTCGGGCTTGTCTGGTCGGGGGCGAGCCTACTGCCACCAATCTACCCAACCCGGGAATCGCACCCAGGACCTCTTGCTCAGCAGTAGCGCTTTCGGCAGGCACAGTTATTGGGTTTTTCCATAAAGAATTTCTTAGTAACAGCCCGGAGTTTAGAAGTTGGCGGTGTGATACCCCCGTGCCTCGAAAAGCCCGTTAAGCCGTTTGTCTTGCGCCTGATCTCTCTCCGGTCGTGTCGGATTGCCGCCCCATCGGACTATGAGAGTGAGGGAAGAGAGAGTGCACCTGTGTCTGCGTACAAGCGCCTGCACTATAATATCTCCTGCGCTGGATGCTGGTCTCCGTTGAAATCGGTCGCCATGGCTGAAGATCATTCTGGAAGACTATTATTATATTGGGTGTTTCCAATCTTACTAGAAGCAGCTGAATACCAGTATTCCATGGAGCGACTGCCTATCTGACCTCCACAACCCAGTACTAATTGGGTAACACGATACAATTTGGTAAGACTGGTTGCCAGACTTTCTGGATTTTGACTACCCGTAACGGATGTTAAATATCTACGTTTGGCAGCCACAACCAACGGCTTTAAGGTATGATTCCGATCTCGACAGCACGCAGCAGTGCTGCCGCGGCAGTGCGGTCGCAGCACTACTGGTCCTCATACATTTTGTATGGGTTTATATGAGATTACATTCCGAGCACGGCAGCAATGCTGCGCGACATTGCTGCGTCACATTGCTGCTGTGCTCGGAATGTAATCTCGTATACCTTTACTTTAATTTGTACTGTTGTCCCTATTTCCAGATAGTGAACCGTACAATAGCAGCTCTCCTATCCTCATCCCTGGCAGTAGCAGTCCTGGCCCTGGCAGGCGAGAGGCCCTCACTCCCGGAGCTGGTCTCCTGGCTGGATGTGGAGACTCTGCTGCTGCTGTTCAGCATGATGCTGCTCGTCGCCATCTTGGCGGAGACTGGGCTGTTCGATTACCTCGCTGTCTTGGCTTTTGAAGTAAGTATTGTTGGCAACTCCAACAAATGTCAAACGACTGTCATTCGATTCAGTCTGCAATAAAATCCGCTCCACTCCTTTGTGCTCACTAGTTCCTTTGAAGGAACTACTGAGAATTTTTGGATCAGTATTTCTCTTTTTAGTAACTCTTTTTGGGCATAAGTATTGCATTTTATATGCAACCAGAACCAACGACGTTAAGAGAGACCGTATGTGAAAAAGTAATCAAAATAGAAATTAACAAATTTAAAAGAGTTAGACCTAAATATATAATAATATTATTTAGTTAGCAGCGGTCAGCATTATATATATATGTTTGTTTCCTTCAAAGGAACTGCTAAAGGAACTATCTAGTCTCAGTAGTTCCTTTAGCTTTTGCAAAGGAACTACTGATCCAAAAGTTCTCAGTAGTTCCTTCAAAGAAACTAGTGAGCACAAACGGCTCCACTCACGTAACGCTAAAAAACCCGCCTTTTTATTATTTCTGTTTCCACACCATCAAATACCTCAAGACCCAGCCCTGCTGCAATACTCCATCAAGTATGGCGAAATTAAATGAAAATGTGGTATCGGAAACTCTTTCACAGGACATTGTTGGGTATTTTAGTATTGCAACACCAACATTAAAAATGTAATTCAATTTGTTTTCTGTGGCTACACGCCCCTTCCACCTGCGACACTGGTCGAAACCGATTTTTTCCGCCGTTTTATTTAATCTTCCACGGCACCACGCTACCAGCACCAGCACCCAACACCATTACTTACACAGCTGCACAGACATATTTAAAAAAAAAGCTAGATGTGCCGACATTTCCTATCTTACTACCACTGGGAAGACGGCATTGCCCTACCAGTGGGGCGGCTGGTGGGGCAAAGTGGAATAATCCAGTAAAAGTTGGTGTTCTTAGAGGCTGGATTATATTCCTTTTGAAGTATGAAAAGTGCTGAGTTTCATTGAATACAGCTGCACTAGTCTAAAAGTAAAACTGTATATTTAAGGCGACTTCGTTCCAAAACACAAATCGCAGACGTGGGCAACACAGCCACCAAACTAAAGTGGAATTATGCAGGCCACATCTGCCGCATGTCGCAACAGAATTGGGCAAAAGTAGCCACTGATTGGATTCCGAATAACAGGAATCGGTGACGCGGTAGGCCCAGAAACAGATGGTGTGACGAATTGGACGCCTATCTAAAGGATTGGCCAGATGTAGCAAGAGACAGGGAAAAATGGAGGGACGGAGGGGAGGCCTTTGCCCTGCAGTGGGACATAACAGGCTCATAATAATAATAAGGCGAAAGGTCAAGGTAACCCACAACATAACTCCTTGAGTTAGAACTGGCCTGAAATGTTATGATTTCAGGCCATTTGAGGCCAAGTCACAATATGAATGTTTCAGGTGACAGGCGGCAGAACATGGCCTCTGATCAACGTCTTGTGTTTCTTCACGGCGATATTCTCAACGTTTCTGGACAACGTCACCACTGTCCTGCTGATGACTCCAGTTACCATCAGGTAAGACTGAAGACTTATAAAAAAAGGCAGCATAAAAGCAGAATTAGAAAAGAAAACAATAACTAAGATTTACGCGGCGGACGCCTGATTCATTCCATTCACTTGTAAATCCACTTTTTGGGGAGGGCGCCCACGAGCAATAAGAAGTGATGTCCCCATAACACTACTCAACCTGGGAATCGAACCCAGCAGACATCAAGCTCAGAAATCACACTTGAATTTAGGACCAACGAAAAAAAAAAAAATCGACTGTTTGGTTCTTATGAAAGAACTAGCTGCGCCCCGCGGTTTCACCCGCATAAGCTTTGATCCCGTGAAAATATCGGGATAAATAGTAACCTATATGTTAATCCTGGTTATAAACTATCTGTGTGCCAAATTTCATCCAAATCCGTTCAGCCGTTTGTGCGTGAAGAAGTAACAATCATACAAACACACTCACAAACTTTCGCCTTTATAATATTAGTATGATAATCATCTTTTCCTATAGGCATATGCCTCATCATCTTCCTGCCCGTGTCCTATGTTACTTGAGGTCAATGCAACACGTTGTCTTCTTCCATTCTCCCATGTCCGACCCTTCTCACATCATTCACTCCCTTCTCTCTTTTTACCTTTTTTTTTTCTTTATATTATTCTATCACATTTAAATTAAATTATTTTTCTTTGAGTACGCTGTGCCGGTACAGTGTTATAATAAATGTGTGCTGCACCGGACGACGTCATTAAAAAAACCAGCGCTGGGGCTCTGTCTTGCATAGGGTCGCAGCATAATGCTGATCGATAGCCGTTTTCCGTGAATGTGACGCATGTTTCCCTTACCTCCATACTTTTTTTTGTGTTTATGTTCTTTTTTGCGTCATGTTCACCGCAAATAAACGTATTTTCTTTCTATATCATTCCTCACACCAATTTTTCTGCCGCGAAATGGAAGTTTCAAGTGCTAAATATACTCTCTCCTCCAGATTATGCGAGGTGACCCAACTGAACCCCATACCAGTGTTGATGTCGATGGTGATCTTCAGCAACGTGGGCGGCGCCGCCACGCCCGTGGGTGACCCACCCAACGTCATCATAGCCACGCACCCTGCTATCGTAAAAGCGGTAAGATGTATACTCAATAAGTCTGGGGTCTAACTGACCACACGCCAACCGCGACCGGCGACGTGTAGCCGTCCGTTACCGACGACGGCCAAACGCTGTATTCGTAAATACTCAGTCGCGGTCTCGCTAGCACGCCGCCCGCGACCGCCAGATGCGACGGCGGCAACGAACGTTTTGGCAACCGCTGGCGTGTCGGTCTTCCGTCGTGACGTCACCGCACGCTGTCGGTAGCGTGTGACGTTATAAATTGACCATAGCCTTAGTCAACTCAGGCCTCGTACCAACGCGGACACTGGCAGTGGACCAATTTTTAACCTTATTACTAAGGGCATAAGGGTGAAAAGTGGTAAACCACCTTCGTGCGTAGTTGAACATATCTAAGCCCAGTTTAAGTCATACAACAGTATAAGTCCACAGTTAGGGCAAGATTCACAGATCGATCTTTGACTTTATTTTACACTTAGTAAAGTAAGTGTTCCATGCGAATATGAACCGTAATTTAATGCATTTATTGTTCATATTCATATAAGCGAATGTAGAAGCATTTCATTCGAATATAAACAATGGTCACAATCGTATGCGATATTTAAAGTTCACTTTTAGCCAATGTGGCGGCATCTACATCGCCACAATAGCATCATACTGACATCACGCAAAATCCTGCATCGCGCAAGCAGAATTCACCGCGCAACTAGCTTAATTATGTATATACAAACGTCCCGACATCAATCGTTAGGCAGCTGCCCACCACACACAACACCCGTCTGGTCGGAGGAAATTCACTCATCCTCCATACTATGGAGGATGAGTGAACTTTACACCCTGTTGTTCTTTCCTCTATATCCTAAACAGTTTCACATTGTATACTCGTATCACATTAATATTAAGTATTATTTATTTTTAACGTTTTTTTGACGTGATAACGTCTTATAAATCGATGAACGCCGGCTGCATGCACGAAAAGGCATGACTCATTGTCACGTTCCGTCTGAGCCGAGCGTACAAGCGAGAGCGCGGAACAAGCGATAGAGTGGCACTATCGGCCTTAGCGTTCGGCTTGTGACGCATCTATCTGTATTCTTATGACGTTATCACGTAAAATTATCGTCCGTAAACCGACTTTGCAGATAATCAATTTTGTTTTGTGTTCTTATATTTTTCCTTTCTTTGTTTCAGAACATAAACTTCACGACTTTCACTATGCATATGGGGGTCGGCATACTTATAGTTGGCGTGCAGACTTACTTCCAGCTGAGATATATGTTCAGAGATATCAATAAATTAAGGCATAGTATCCCCAGAGATATTTTAGGTAAGAATTATGCCTTAACATCATCTGCCTAGCCTTTTCCCAACTATGTTGCGATCAGTTTCCAGTCTAACCTGATGTAGCTGAGCAGCAGTATTTTTTTCATGGAGTGACTGCCTATGAAGGTCAATTTACGCCTGGACAGCTTTTAACCCTATACAAAGCACAAGTCCGATCCTGCATGGAGTATTGCAGCCACCTTTGGGATGGCTCAGCGAAATACCAACTTGCCGCGCTTGACTCGGTGGAACGCAGAGCTAAGAGGCTCATTGGCGACGTAAAACTGGTGGATGCCAAGCTTCACAGCTTGGCTCATCGTCGCAAGGTTGCCTGCCTGTCGGTCTTCTACAGACTGTACTTCGGTGAGAGTGCCCAAGAACTCCACGACCTCATTCCACCGGCCCCCTTCTACCTTCGGACATCCAGGCGCACTGCAAGTTACCATCCCTACCTGGTTGCTGTTCCACCAATTCGCACTAAGCGTTTGCAAATGTCGTTTATAATGCGCACAGCAAAAGAGTGGAACTCTCTACCTGCGTCTGTTTTTCCGAGCGCATACAACCCGAATCTCTTTAAAGTGAGAGTGAACAGGCTTCTTCTGAGTAAGCTCGCTCCATCGTCGACTTTGTCTCTGTCACCTTTGACCTAGGCTAGAGTCAAGAGCAAGCCCATTTCAAATAAAAAAAATAAAAAAAAAAAAATATCCTTTAATTACAAAAGTTGAAAATTAGTTACAATCTCCTTTCAACGACGACCAATGTAAAAAATTTAGGTAAGTATGATATTATATGAAACCCATTTGATTTTATATATTTATTGGCTCTTCGGGCTGGTCCACAAATTCAAGGTCAGTCAGCTCGCTGTGAAGCGAGTTATGCTCGTTGAAAGATAAAGTCAGGAATTACATAGCTTGCAGAGTAAGCAAACTGAAGTGGCAGTGGGCTGGCCTGGCCATGTTTGTCGAAGGACCAATGGCCGGCGACCGATACGCCTTCATAAGACTGGTGGTCAGACTTCCGGCCTTCTGACCTGTAATGGCTGATAAAGATTTATTAGTTTTTAACCGACGAAAAAACGGAGGAGGTTCTCAATTCAACGCGTATATTTTTTTTTATGTATGATCAGGATCACGCATAACTTTTTACAGAGCAGTCCGATTTTGATAATTGTTTTTTATTATTCATTTTTATTTTTACTACTTTGGAACTTCCGATTTCGGCTAGGCTGCAGGTGACCAAGACCTGCGGCCATTACTGCCCACCTGACCTGCTGCCATTTAGATAGTCGTGGTGTGGCTAAAGTCACCTGTATAAAGCCCGCATGACTTAACTTATCTGTTGTGATTGCAGAGCTTCGTCAGGAGATAGCAGTGTGGCGACGTGCAGCCGCCTCACTGTCCTCATACTCACGTGATGAGGACATTGTGAGGAGAGCTCTCGAAAAGAAGGTATTCCTTATTTATTGAAGAGATCCGCAGGAGAACCAAGGTAACCGACATAGCCCGAAGAATTGCCAAACTTAAGTGGCAGTGGGCAGGGCACATTGCTCGCTGAACAGATGGCCGATGGGGCTGAAAGCTTCTGGAGTGGCGACCGCGTACCGGAAGACTTAGCGTTGGAAGGCCTCCCACAAGGTGGACCGACGACCATATGAAGCCCGCAGGAACTCGTTGGATGCGAGAAGCACAAAACCGGTCGAAGTGGAGGTGCTTGGGGGAGGCCTATGTCCAGCAGTGGACGTCTTTCGGCTGAAGTGATGACTTATTTGTTAACTAGCTCCTGCCCGAGACTTCGTCCGCGTGACATTTCACCCTCCCCGCATTCACCCTCTTAGGGGTGGAGTTTCGAAAAATCCTTCCTCAGTGGATGGCACCATATATATCCCATAACGTCAACTACTTACATTAAATGAACCAATCAGTGCTCTTTCCCGCGATTTCAGGTTGAGAAGCTGAACGTGGCCCTGAGTCGCAGGGAGGCGGGGGGCGGGGCCTCACGCTCTGATCCTATGTTCTGTTCCACTCTTGCGCAGATGAAGCAAAAGGTATGTGCTTAGTGCTTATGTCTTATGTAAAATCTGTTCCCCTAATGAAAATTAATAGTATTTTCGAGACATCGCCAAGCGTTTTGTTGACTCTTCTCGTGACCAGAGGGCTGGCCTATTTTTAGCCCAAAGAATAAGCATTGCCATCCAACGTGGTATATTCCATTCTTCCATTGCTTCATATGTTCGAGAAATGTGTCTGCTCAACAACGTAAAAACGCAATGAATGTTGTTGAACTGTCAAAATGAAACCCGTTCCTGCTGATAGTGTGTTACGCAATTACGGCGCTATTAAAGTATATAAAATATTTCCGTATTGTTTTATTTCAGTACCGTATCAGGGACAAACAGTTGTTGGTGAAATCTACAATCTGCGTGTCGTTCGTCATTATTGTCTTCTTTTTGCATGCAATTCCTGAATTACGTAAGTACCTCATTTATCTAGCCTCCTCTCATGTTAACCACAGATATAGATAGACCTAGATAAGCAAGTATCACGATCTGTATGAAAACCAAGCGTGCCGTTTTTTTGACTACCTACTACAACAAAGTCACAACAGCTCATTTTTTAATTTTACAGGAGAGGACTTTTAATAATTTTTTTCGCATTTATTTCCTCATTTCTGGATTACTAAATTTATAGTAGGTTTGAAATCTTAATAAAATTAATAGTTTATTTTGTTTTTTTTTACGTTAAAAATGTTATATTGAATTATCAAAAAATGCTAATAAAAGACAACAAAAAAAAGTGTCCTGAATTGTGACTTTGTTGCACCGAACGTGCGATATATCTATGTCACAAGCACTATTTAGTGATGGGAAAATCAAATCGATTCAAAGACGCCGCCGCGTGCAGCACCCGTCTCGGCACCACCCCCGGGGCCACGCTCACCCAGCCAGCAGTACTCAGGACTGAGCGCGAAAGTGGTGGCTTACGATTTTTGTACGTAAGCCGGGCACGCGAAGTTGCTCTTGCGTTATCTCGGTGTATCTATATCTGTAATGTTAACTGGCTCATTGGTCGTGTTAGCGCGACGGCTGAACGTGGGGTCCTGGGTTCGATTCCCAGGTCGGACAAAGTGTTATTGGGTTTTCCATTAGAAATTACTTAGTAACAGTCCGGAGTTTGGAAGTTGGCGGTTTAATACCCCCGTGCCTCGGAAAGCACGTAAAGCCGTTGGTCCAGCGCCTGATCTCTCCCCGCTCGTGTCGGATTGCCGTCCCATCGGACTATGAGAGTAAAGGAACAGAGAATGCACCTGTGTTTGCGCACACACTTGTGCACTATAATATCTCCCGCGTACCTGGCTAATCTCCGTTGAGAGACCGACCTCGGCAAGTAATCCTTAACCTTAAAGATCAACTCGTGCGTTAGTTATTTTTGACCCTATTTATTTGTATATATTTAGTTACGTAAGTACTTACCATGACTAAATCAGCACAAGTAATTAATTCATGAAAAAATTTTCACGCCTTCGATTTAGGCTGCAATCTTGCCTTGTAGGAAACCGCCTAAAACTGTTTTTACCTTTGTTTCCAGAACGCCTATCCTTAGGCTGGACGGCACTGCTAGGCGCATTACTGCTCCTACTCCTGGCAGAGAGGGATGACCTGGAACCTATCCTCGCGAGGGTCGAGTGGTCTACCTTGCTGTTCTTCGCAGCTTTGTTCGTGCTAATGGAGGTAAACCCTTCTATTTCGGCGCTCTTTAATGATAAAATACATTATTATTTTGCTATTTAGTATAGACCTCAGGACAGTGCAGGAGCAGCGGCCTAGTGGAAACGGCCGCGACATGAAAGTATTCGGTCGTAAGTGCGAAGCCAGACAGACACTTTGTGTAAATTATTTCATCGCCACTGTTCGCAAAACGGTGAAAGAGAACATCGTGAGGAACCGGTCTGTCCTAGAACGAAAAATTTGAAGACATGTTCACCAATCCGCACTGTGGATTATGGCCAGTCCCTCTTACAAAGAGGAAGCCTATGTCCCGGGAGTGGGGAAATTATCAGCTGTTTTTGCTATGCAGTATAGGACGCCAGGCTCATCGGACTCGCTTGCGACCACGATGTATTTAATTGACACCGCTTTCGTAAAAATATAATTGAGCACTCTTATATTATATGATGAATGTGCCTCTTTTTGTGAACCTCAAATAATTCCTATTTTGGGGTCCTAAAATACTAAATAGCCAAGTCACTGCCACCTACTTGGATATATAGCGCTCGTTAGCCGCTTCTGCGGCACGGCTCGCTTCGCTCGGCCGGCTCGCGTGCGGTTCATTACAGTTCTATCCTGTGAGAAAGGGCCAGACATTTAAAAATACGCTCATTTATTTTTAAAATGTTTGCATCATTAGAAGCCCAAATTTTTTTTTAGACGTTCAATCATTTAGAAAAGCGTATATTCTTAGAAGGTCAGCAAGTTTTTAGGGAAACAATATTTCCCATAAAAAATCATATATGTTATTCCATTTCAGGCTTTGTCTAAACTAGGATTAATATCCTGGATCGGCAATATGACGGAGACACTGATACTAAAAGTTGGACAAGAGTCGCGGTTAGCAGTCGCCATCATGCTTATTTTGTGGGTAAGCAGAGTTTGATTAACATAATATAATGACATCACGCTTTTAATCCCCGAAGAGTTAGGCAGAGGTGCAACTATAGTACACACAGCTACACATCAAGCTGTAAATAACCAGTATTATTCATTACTTCTGATTGTACAAAAACATGGTAGATTTTGACGAGAGCTGACGATTAAAACTTAAACGAACGTCGTAGGTTTTCCGAGTCAAAAGTTATACTAGGTGGAAATCTCGATACGCAGTAAATTTACCTCAAAATGGCGGCGCTTCCCCCTCCACCACGCGTGATGCGTCACAGTCTTCACTTGGCGTAATGAATTCTTTGATCTTTTAGCTATCCAATGGTGTAATTGAATTTAGTATGGACATGATAGATATAAAGCTGCAACACCAGACTCTATCCCCCGATTTTGTTATCATTTGTTTTTTTGACTTGCCTCCCACTATGGAAGCAATTTTAAAGACGTATTCGCGTCAAAATCTATACAATGCGAGGTTAGCTTAGGGTTAGGTTAGGTTTGGTTTTTTTTATGTGTAGCTGTGTGCACAACGTCCACATATTGCCAAGTCCCATGTAACAAGGGTCGAGTCTATTGCCATCAACTAGACATAAATCCAGAATCCGAGCTGCTATTGAGAAATTCCATATGGAGAAACCCAATAACACTTAGCCCGACCTGGGTATCGACCCCAGGCCTTCATCCTCAGTAGTAGCGCTTACGAACTCTAGACCAACGAGGTAAGGCGTCTTAGTGAAACTCCGCAGACGTGGCGGGTGATATCCAAACATGAAAAAAAAGAAATTAATTTATGTTTTTTTTTTTTTGTTGGGTCATCGACCGCTGTTAGTGTATTTACTTGAAATATCAGTTTAAAAAATCACTAGCTAATTTAAATTAACTCTATATGTAACAGCGACCCGACCGCAAAAACTTGACTGGTGACCGAACTGCGTTGCACTAGCTCTAAAATATCATAAAATGCTCGCCAGGTGTCCGGCATAGCGTCGGCCTTCGTGGACAACATCCCGCTGTCCACCATGATGGTGCGCGTCATCGCTGCGCTGGCGCACCCCGCGGGGCTGGCGCTGCCGCTGGCGCCGCTCGCCTGGGCGCTGAGCTTCGGGGCCTGTCTCGGAGGTACCCATTCTAGAACTCCATAGCACCTGTCAACTGCACCTGTAGACTGGTAGCCGATCCCAACATAGTTGGGAAAAGGCTAGGCAGATGATGCTTGTATATCGCTCGCCTAATATGCATCCCTTTCCTCAATGACAGTCTCTAAATTTTCTTTATAACACGATGAATTTTTTTTTTATTTTTTTTTTTTTTTTGTTTTAACATTTTGACCGCTTGTGTCGCATTTATGCGACAGAGAATATGCACGATTTTTTCGTTCTATTTTCGTCCTATTAACTGCGTGGTACAACTAAAACCATTATTAAATAGAGATAAAAACTTTTTGACTATTTTTTAATCGATACAACGATTGCTCCTCCTTATTTTTTGTATTTCCTTATTTTTGTGTATTTTATCGATGTGTAGCCGCGCGCTAGGGGCACGGCAATTGATATTTAGCCAAGCGCTAAAAAGGTTAAGCAGTCGCACCTATTCAATTTCATCCTGTATAATATTTCTTTTCCTAACACCAGGTAACGGGACGCTAATCGGCGCAAGTGCAAACGTGGTATGCGCAGGAGTGGCAGAACAACATGGCTACCGGTTCACCTTCCTAGAATTCTTGAAGATCGGCTTCCCCATCATGATAGGAAACCTTATCGTTGCGTCGGTGTACTTACTATTTTGTCACTGTGTCCTTGAGTTACATTGATTTAAAAAAAAAAAAAGTTCAATTTGTATTAAATTCTTTTTCTCGAGGTGGTGGCAAAAGTAAAAATATTTTTTTATGTCAGATGTGTTGGGCCCTGTTGATGGCCACGCCAATCGTGGCTTCAGAAGAATTAATGCCATCACGATTCCAGTGCGAAAAAAGGATGGTGCTATCATAATACAGGGTGAAATTAAATTCACGGGCATGTTTTGGGCTAAAAAAATTCAGCTGTTCCTTGCATTTATGTTCACATAACTCGTCAAAAAAAGTTTAAAAAGTAAAACCCGACTACTGAAAAGGATGAAACAAGAAAGTACCTTCCCGTGGTCGCATGCTACCATAGCTTATAACATGTTGTTGTTGTAGTACAGCGGCATGCGACCACGGGAAGATACTTTCTTGTTTCATCCTTTTCAGTAGTCGGGTTTTAGTTTTTAAACTTTTTTTATTAATTTATATTGGGGTTTATTTCAGTAATATTCATATTTTTGAAATGCGCTAATTAAGCCCTTTCATTTGATACCCCACAGGGCACCATCCCAAAATATATTTTTTTAAATTCATTGCTTTTGTCTTCTAGAGGGCGCCATATTGAATGAGACGTCACATAACTTATAAATAGCGGACGGTCAAGACGCTTCTAACGATACCCAATTTGTCAAATTATTATAAGTACTTTGAAGTTATGAGGGAACAGATGAACATACATACATACATACCGATCAAAATCATAACCCTCCTTTTTGCTTCGCCGTAGTCGGGTAAAAATGTATGGAAGAGCTGATTTTTTTCGCGATTTCAGGCTTGGGCCCATAGTAAAAGTTGTTCATAATGATGATTACAATGACCCCTTAAAAGGATGCCCATGAATTAAATTTTACCCTGTATAGCTCCGTCTCTCTCTTGCACTGGAATCGTGATGGCATTAATAATACGGAACCAGTGGCGTTTTGTGGGTCACACTCCCTTATTAACTAACCTATTGATTTTTAGAAAATGGCAAATATGAAATCTTTCTTTTAAATCAAAATGAAATTAAAACAGTTGTTAGTAAAAATTTTATTATTTAAAATAATACTGGTTGTCGTAGCAATCAACTGAAAAATTGCTCTTATTATGGACAAATAAGATTGCGTAAAAAAAAATGCTTGAATGTGAGTTTCGGTTACATTTACTTTAATTACTTTAATGGCAGTTATGATACGAGCAAGATATACCTAGGTAAATGTTTTTTCTTTTTTTTTGTGTAGGTTTATTTTGTCAATTTCGACTGTCAAAAGTTTGTGCCAAAATACGTAAGATCACATCATGTCCAGGGTATTATTAGCTTTTTTCTTAAGTTTCTGTTTTACATTAAAAAATATATTTAAAAAAATATATAGTTTTGTAAAAACACGAAATTTAAATGTATTTTTTTTCCCTAAATTATATAATATGTTCTAAAATAAAACTACTCCGTGTTAGGGGTAGTATAAAAATAAGGGTACAAAAATTAAATTGTGATCATCAATAAGAATTGTATCTAATAAAATGAATTATACATATTATTATTATTGTGATTTGTAATTTAAATTAATTGTAATAAAATATAATTTAATAATGTTAGTCGTTCGTTTTATTTAAGTGTATTATTATTAAATCGGTTGTCATGGTATTGTGATACGCAGGAATGAGGAAAATATCGTAAGGAAAGTTTTTAGTATCTATGAGAGTATGAATATCGATGGCTTTAAGAGTAGGGGAATTCCAAGCAAACGATGGATGGACTGTGGACTGTGTGAATGATGATTTTCTCTTCTTGTTATGTCAAAAAAACGAACTTCGTTTGAATTAAACATTAAAAGAAAATGGTCACTATTTTGAAAAAAAAAGGATTTAACCTGAGGTAAGGTTACTTAGCTTAAACCTATGTCATGTTATTTCTTGGGTCATAAATAAAACACGTCATTTATTTTTCAATTTATTATTTTGTTCAATGTTAACCAATAAGTTTCTTAAGCAAGTTACAGTATGGATATAGCGTAGCATAGTATACTCCCTCTAAAATGTACAGATCCATCAAGTTTGGTCTAACGAACAAACATTACTAAGAACCACCATAATTTGACTCGTTTGAAATGCTTTGCTCGAAGACCAAAGGAGAATATTTTTTAATAAATATATTAATTATTAAGTATTTTACAGAGTTACACGAACACACAGAAAGTAAAAGGAGTTGTATTTATATATTTTTTTTAAATATATAAATATCAGAGGATATCATTTGCTTCTCTTAAAAAATTACTGAGTACAAAATTATGTTCGCTTCTCAATGTCAAAATATACGAATATTTTCAACGATGATAAATTTATTATGATTTACGAAGGCATTGTCGTAAATAAATATTTTTTTTACAAAACGCTTTTTTTTTTGCAAAATAATCGTTCATTCGCTTAATACAAATTCATTGAATGAATAATTATCATTCTCCCGTTCATTTTTAGCAGGCCTAAAAATCCTTCATTTGTGACGTGTTCTTTTAGATTTATTAGACATAGCTTCGATAAATATTTTTATGAGTATGATGACATTGTTTTTCTCTGTGATATGTAAAAATCAGGTCAGGCAGTCAAGGGGAATGTACAAACAACATTTTTTTACAGTAAAAATAATAAAAATATGGCTTGTAGACATTGAATTTGTCAGCAAAGAACTAATACCTATTGTCCTTTTCATTTCATATACTTTATAACATATTTATTATTCATTATTAACACAATAAAACCTAATAATCAAATACAAATTAATGAGAACATGAAACTCTTAAAGCCACAAAAAACTTAAATATTTTTTTTTTATCAGCTGATGTTTGAAATAAGAAAAAAGGTAAAAATCATTTTTTTTTACCAAAAAAATATTTTTGTGGCTTTTTAACAAAATAAGCACCTTAGGATAAATTATTTTTGACAACGATAATATTCATAAAGCATTCCTTCGTCAAAAGTAATGCACAAAAAAACGATAAACGGGAAATTTACAGACAAAGAGATGACAAATAATTTATTATAACGAATAATAATAAAGAATTTGTAATTTAGAAACTTTTAATAATTTTTATTTTTGACCAATCCGTTACGTTATCGTTGTCAATAAAATTAACAAATAATAGGAATTATACTAACTGGGACTAGAAAGTCACATAATGACTAGAGAATGTTACTATAATTGCAACAATAATATCAAACATGGTAAATTAGCACTTACAATTTTAAGACATTATTTTTGTCCTAATAAGAAAAAAAAAACAAATAATAGAGAGTAATTTTAGGCTAAGTAAATACGAGATAACAATTTTGGCCTTGCAAAAAAACATATTTTTTTGGGAAAGAACTACACAATTTCTAATTTTTACCGTCTTAAAATTGCAAATGCTTCTTCAAGCCTTTTTACCCCGCAAAACGCGACCAAAGGCATATTCAAAACGTTTTTATACAAAAGCGCTCGACGTATAATATACTATACAAATTACCTAACTACATACAATATCAGGGAATGTATGATATATAGTAAGTAAAGCTGTTGTTTTATCAACAATATCATTAGATATCACCATTTCAAGAAAGAGCAAAAAATATTTACATAAAATAATGAGATATAGGTTCATAATAACGTAAGTAAATACATAACAAAAGCCACCATAGATACGAATCCACTAAGAAAAGGTAAACAATATGGGAAATTTAAAAAAGAACTGGTCCAGTATTTAATGGTACCTAAATCAAAATATACGGAATGGGGGATGGAACTGATTTGAGAGCCTGTGACAGATTACAGAGCAATTTTACTTATTTTGGTTTTTTTTTAAAAGTATCCTGCCTCTTGTTAAAATTTTCAGCCTGATTACTATACTATAGCAAGTTACTGTGCGTATTAAGTATTTTTAGAATCACACAACTATACTAGTTAAATAATAACATAATTATGTAACTGAAAATATCATTTGAAATCTTTAAAGATTGTTAAAAAAATCAACATGAAAGTATTATTTCATGCCACTCGTCAAAGATGTACTTTCATAATATTTACAAAAAACATATTTTTTTAACAATAATTTACAAACAAAACGAAAAAGTTGCTGTTTATTTTAATTATATATAGTACGTTTTTACATTCATTTTTAACATGTATACGGGTTCGACGTGCAAAATATCGTTTTGTTTTTGCATCTACAATAAACAGTTAAAATTGACATCATGAATACTATTTCATAACGATGTTTTGATTGACTTTTTAGAATACCATCATTTTATAAACAAAAAATATATACAGTTTCCAAAGTAGAGCCTAGTACTCTGTCTATTTTGGATGGAGTAACAGCTTAGACTCCTAAACTACGATGCATGATATTAGGAACACGCATTTATGGACACTTAGAAAAATAACCGTTACCCATACATATTGTGTTTTAGTTACCCTAGCTCCTAGACTATTTGAAGAACTTGGCGGTGCACTGCCGTGCACCCGGATAATATTACAATATTTTGCACGATACAGGATATTAACTCACAATGAACACAGCATGTTATATTTTATATATAGTAAGACGACTTTATAGATTTAAAACAACTACTATATCGCCCAGAATAACCATTATTTTTACGTTCACATCTACAAAAATAAATTTTCAAAGAAATATCTATGTTGAGTTATTTTAATAAAGTTTTATTTAAAAAAAAACATTTTTTTTTTTTGTTGTTCTAGTAGGCTTACCTAGGAATACAAATGAGCTGTTTTTTATCAGTTTTCTGCTCGCTTTTTCTTAACATATTTTTTTAGCAAAAAAAAAACTAAATGATTTGTACATTATTTAGTTTTATTTTGAATAAAAAAATGTACGTATACATTTCCTACGAATAATATCATTCATTCCTTTAAAAAAATCTTTCTTTATGGGCGATATACATAAAGTGCAAGTCTATAGAGGCTAGAACTATAGTGTAAGCATCGTCTATGGCAGTAGGTAAGGATAAACATATACATATATACTTTTTTTGCAAAAATACAGCATACATCTCATGCCTTAAACTAATTTAGCATAATTTCAGTACACAGGGGTAGCGTTTTTTAACATTTTAAAAAGTACATGGCCGGTTTCATTATTTTTTATATAAGTTTTTTTTTTTCATTTATTTTAATTAAAATTAACACATACTTTAAGCTTACTAAATACAGCTATATGTATACTTATAAAAACAGATTTTGCTACATATTTTTCGCGATCGGCGATTTTTTACAGTTGTAACAAAATCCAATTACAAATATTATTTTATCAGTTTTTTTTTACTAAATATTTGGATTTTTTGTTACAGCCTGTATGGCATTCATACTTAGTAGTCTTAGCCAGTCAAAATAATAATAGGTACTATTTTGATTAAAATGTTATTATTTTGACCTCCTTTTACGGTGTAGTTAAAAATATTTTTCATTTGATGTTTATACTATCAAACAAAAAAGTTTTTTATTGTTAAATACAATCATTCCTCCGAAATACTTAAATTATAATAAAAATGTCAATATTTATATAATTTACATGAAACAAAATACATTTTCAAAACACCATGTCATTGTTTTTTTTTTAATATTTATGAAAACGACAAAAACTTTGTTTGGGAGTATGCCAAATGTGTTTTTTTTTCTATTGATTTTTGCAAAAACTGTGACAATTAGGAAGCTTTTGTGTCATCTATAATTTTTTTTTTAATAATTTGGAAGTACGGTCGTTTCCAAAAACTTTCCTAGTCTTATCCAAACTTTGTGCACTTTACCAAATGTTCTGTCTTCACGGAAAGAAAAAATAAATAAATAGCCTTAAAACATTAAACTTTTAATGATAAATAGCATGTAAATTAGGCACTGGATAAACTGCTTTTTTTCAGAAATCATTAGCAAAAAAGGTGCACGGCAGACAAAAATATAGGCCTCTTATAAAAAACAAGTATTTATGTTCGGATTTCTTTTTCAGGTTTTTTACTTAAACTTCAGTAGTTTAGGCATATATCTTGGCCAATGCTACTTTTGCTACTCATCAATCGGGGAAGACAGAACCATACCCAACGTTAAAACACAACCGAATATAGCGGTATTAGTTTACTTAGCTGACTGTACAGACGCCAGCACATCAAGCTACCCGAAACTGTCAAATTTTCCCAATCAACTTTGAACCTTATGCTTTAGCGATAAAGTTGAAAATCTATTAAATAAATTTGACAGATTGTAGTAGCTTGATGTGCTAGCTTCTGTACATAATATAACTTCAAACTGAGCCAGAACACATCATGGAATTTTATTAAAAGACGCCAAAGTGAGATAAGAGAATTTTTAATAAATTAATGAACGAAAAAAAGGGATTCAATTATTCATTAATTCATCAGTTTTGTTAAACTGAGCGTTGGTCATCTCAAAGTATCAACAAATGAAATTGATTATATCGTTCACTCTAGGATCATTCACTCATTCGTGCATCAGTTTTGTCTCCAGATAAATAGTGATATTTCGCCTCCATAGAAGTTGTTATCTAGCTCAATTTGGAGAAATATCGACAAATTCTGTATAGAATACATTCATCGTGTTTTAAGTTAGTTAAGGCTGATGTGATGGGGAATAAAAGGTGACAGGAAAATTGTTACCAAATGTAAGTATGCTTTAAAATTTTGCAAAGCAGGTAAGTTAAAAATGATCACGACCGTTTAATTTTTTGAAGTATAAGAAGGTCGCTTAAAAGCGGTTGGCATTAAGTTTCTGCAGTAAAATTGACAAGCACTTTTCCAGAGGATTAAAAAAATTATGACTACAGATTAAAATATCATGTTTCCTTTCCATTCGTTCATTTATTTCAATTATTCGCTATGCGTTTTGTTGCAAGCTAAACCGCTACAAGACAGTTGCATTTTCCGTTTCTTAATCAACATATGAGAGCAGTGGTGGCCCAGTGGTAACGGCCCCGACTTACGAGTTATAGGTCGTGGCTTCGAACTCAGGCAAGCTTTACTTTGTGTAAATAATTTCATCACCACTACCCCCAAAGCGGTGAAGTGAAACGTGAGGAAACCGGCATGACCTAGAACCAAAATTTTTCACGTGTGGTAGATTATAGCCCACTTCCTTTCAAAGAGAGGTCTGTGTCCCAGCAGTAGGGACATTATAGGCTGATTATGCTAATCAACATTTATACCAGTACCAGTGGAATTTTATCCCAATATTCAATGGGTTTTATTTATTTGGAATTTACAAAACAAGCAAATATAATTTTGCTCAAGCAATTCGCTAATTCGATTAATTAATTTATTGATTCAATGTTTTAAAATGACGGATTTCAACCGTCATTTAGGATCATGTAGTCTCGAGTGACAACACCATACATGATTCATCTTCATCTTTTATACCTACTTACTTGAATATGAACGTGAGGCACACCCTGGGCACTCAGCCCAGCTACCTTGTTGCGGGTAATATTTTAACCATGGCACGAGCTATCTTGAATAATTCTCGCTGTCTTTCAAGCCTAATTACCCCACAAAATGGCTGACTCTTTAATATTTTTTAGCTTTTCTCATATACCTAGTTCACACTGCGTTTGTCTGTCATCTGCCAAGCAAATACCCCAAAAAGGGGGAATTTTTTCATTTCTCAGTATTCCCCATCACAATTCGCCAAAACTTACTAAGATTAGTCTCACGCAATCGACGTAGTAGGCGGTGCGACATCTCGGTCGCGTTGCAACAAGTCGCGGCGATTGTCGCGCAGAGAGTTGTTGCGTCGCAGCTCGTCCTTGATGGAGTTGTCGCGGCTGTCGAGTCCGCGTCGAGGCGAGGATGTTGCCTCGCGACATTCTGATGAGGAACGCTTTGTGTGGGTGCCTGTGAATCGGTGTGTGAATGTAATGGTGATTCTATGGGATGAGTGATTTGATTATATTGGATTTTTGTCCTCGCTCTCTTAAAAATCTTTATTTATAACTACCTTTAATTTTAAACTTTACAGACCTAAAAAATAGAAACTACTCATTTTAAATCATGCCACTAATTATTTCACCTGGATAGCTATTCACAAACACTCGATACGCTTCCGTATCGTATCGAACATCAATCAATGTTATCGTATGAGTCTTCACAACGCTGTTCACAAGTCCAAAACCCGTAAATGTTGTCAGTTTAAATCAAATAGATGCCCGCTATTCTTCCAACAGCTACATATTTTCTGTCGGGGGCAAGTCAAATCAGGTTATCGAAATGTGTCGTTTTCGATACGATAGCCTGTCGTAAAGTTGTGAATAGCTATGCAGGTCAAACTCAAACTGTTAGCTTGTTATAATGTAACAACCCCAAATAGATACTAATAGATACACAAAGGGAGATTTAAACTGAAATAATGGTTTAAAAGAGAAAGTTAGATTGATTTTACGTCTAAATTATTCACTATTAATAAATGTGCCCAAAATAACTACAGATGCCAGCATTATTTGGTTAAATCCTTTGTTATTTAATTATGATATTTGCATGCATGAGTGGTAGCCAACCCTATTAAGAAGGCGTTTGTACAGTCAGGAAAACGTTTAATTTTTTTATTTTTATAACGTACTACTTAAATTGTTCGCCTATTCAAATCACACAACTTTCATTCTTTGACAGTTGTTTGAAATATCTATAACACAATCAAATTGACGTAGCGTGTCAATTTGATAAACAATATATTTCCCTGACTCTACATATAAAATTAAAATAAGTTAAGAAAGACAATAGAAATGTGACAAACCTGGCAGATCTCTGCCGCAGCTCATAATCTCGTGGTCGAGGGAGGCGGAGGCCGGGTCTGCGGCGCGGCGCCCTCGCGCTCCCTGCTGCCGGGCGGAGCCTTGTTACTTGCCTTGCAGTTACGTAAGCACAGTTCGGGGCATGGGATACTCGACACCTTACTCAAATTACTCGGTCATTCGATCATCAAGTAGTTCATTCATGAACACGAATCACACCCAGTAATTCTATCGTTCAATAAGTCTCAAGGTCAGAAGTTCATTCGTGAATCACACCTAGTTATTCCATCGTTCAGTCACACAATCATTTCATGGTTCAATAGGTCTCTAGTTCAGAAGTTCATTCGAGAACCAAACCCAGTCATTCCATGGTTCAAAAGGTCTCTAGTTCAGAAGTTCATTCCTAAATTTAACCCAGTCATTCCATCGTTCAATAGGTATCAAGTTCAGAAGTTTATTCGAGAATCGCACCCAGTCATTTCATAGTTCAATAAGTATCTAGTTCTGTAGCTCATTCGTATAAATCAATCTCTCACTCATTCAGTCGCTCTATTCGAGGAGCATACAGTTTGACAAGGATCTTTTGACACGTGGCTAAAATCGGAACTAACGCTGCTATCTTGTTTTTCAATACAATTTCTGTGACAATTTCACAAAGGTGTAAACGCGGCGGCATGGAACGTTGGTAATAATTACAACGCCCCATGTTAATGTAATTCAAGGCGCCAAAAGATCCTTGTAGCATATACACCTTGACGACTGTCAAAATTACTCAGTCATTCCATCGTTCAATAAGTTAGGAAATCACACCAGAAAAGTCAGTCAATCGTTCACTCATTCAGTCACTCCATTCGAGGAATAGATGAGAGGTTGAAAAAGAAGAGAAACAAAATTACTGATATACAGACTGATACATAGCCGTCATATACACATTCTGTACACCGAACTAAGCAACATTAAGCAAAAAAAATTGCTGGGAAACAACTTTTATTTTTGGTGTTAAAAATCACTATTTACTTGAAAAACTTGGAACTTCGACCTTCAATATCTCCGTAAACGTAAAGTTCCTGGGGCCGTATTACGAAGTATTAATGCCATCATGATTCCAGTGTGAAAAAGGATGGTGCTATCAATCACATATAGCTCCGTCTCTCTCTTACATTGGAATTATCACATCACACTAATATTATAAATGCGAAAGTTTGTGAGTGTGTGTGTGTGTGTTTATATGTTTGTTACTTCTTCACGCTCAAACGGCTGGACCAATTTTGATAAAATTTTGTATGGAGGTAGCTGGCACCCTGGATTGACATATAGGCTACTTTTAATCCCGATATTCCTACGTGATCGAAACTAATGCGGGTGAAACCGCGGGGCGCAGCTAGTTATGGCATAATACGGCACCAGGTAAGGTACAGTACAAAAATATATTACAGTTACGAGCCAGTAGGTATAACTGACTCTCGGCTTCGTTAAGCGTCTTTTTACACCCGTTATTTTCCCATCCATTTATTATAGTTTTCGACATTTATACAATTTATTCAATTAATTACTTGATTTCCTCTGAAGAATATACTTAATTAAGCGTGAAGTACATTTTATAAAATTTAATATAAGTACCTACCTAAGAATGAAATTCCATCACTCACACGATCATTCACTTGTTCATTCTTTTATACTTTCATTCACTAACTCACTCACTCATTCACTTTATCATTCAGAACGCAATGTTCACTCATTAATTATTGTGCTCTATTTAATCTTTTATCGTTGTTAATTTAATAAAGTTTAATAAAAAAGTATTTAAAATAATAGTTAAAATTTTAAAAAGTATATGTATATTTACTTTGTATCCACTGGACCCGCTTGTAACCGACGAACTCGACCCGAGTGGATGTGTACCATTCTGAAACATTAGAAATTAAATTAAATACTGCACCTTGATTGCGTTATTAATTTACTATAAATCTCATTTTGAATCATTTCGATGATGCATGCGTCATGTTCGTGAACGGGCGCCGTCAGTAGGGACTGGTCATCTCTTTGCTGCCATGGCTTATTTTAATTTATTATTTGAATTGTTGTTTTTTCTCATCTTTTCATTATGGACGCTTTTAACGTTCTGCATCGTTCTCACATGTATAATTTTTAACATGAATGATGTAACCAAGACTTTGTAACCACATTATTTTGATTTAAAAGAGTGTCCATGAAGTTTCTTGCCCGTTCTTCTCCATAGGTACCTACGCTTTGGAATGGGCAACTAGCTTCATTTTTTCTGACTGACTGACTTCTTGACAATTCAAAAGTGCCTGTAAATAGTTTAATTGAAATAAATGCTTTGAGTTTGAGTTTTCGAAGGATATTGCAGTCATTACCTATTTTTTTTATTATAAAATCAATGTTTAGGTACCTGGTCGAGTTGGTCTATAGAAGTATGACTCGTGGGACTCTTGATGGTGTCGAACACTGACGAGTCACTGTCGTGGTCTGACTGCTGATGTGGAGTTTCTGGACTATCTGGAATCTCGCCAGCCGCTGAAAAACATAGAAAGAAGGAGTTACGGCTTTTTGTTCACTTTCTTCCGCAACGAGGTGATCCGGCAGAGAGCCAAAGTTGTCGTTAAAGCTCATAGAAATAACCAAGCAACATAGCTATTCACAAACACTCGGTACGCTTCCGTATCGTATCGAACATTAATCATTGTTATCGTAGAAGTCTAGTTCTTGGCAACTCTCATCCAGCTGCTACCAGCCATCGCTCCACCTAGCCTGAGGGCATCCCACCTTACGTTTGCCGATTCTCGGTCTCCACTCAAGAACACGTCTACCCTAACGGTCATCGGTTCTGCAGGTAGTCTGTGGTGGTGTGGAGCGGTGAATGCTTATGCGAATCCCGCACCCCCGGCCATAGGTAGAGGTGGAACACCGCGGTGGTTTTAGCCGGTAAGAGTCCAGCATGCCCCTCTGTCGCCCCCACGATAGAGGAAGTCCATGAGGATTTCCACCGCGAGAAAAAAAAAAAAAAAAGGTACGTCTGGGGTGAACCATTTACATAATCATCATCTGCCTAGCCTTTTCCCAACTATGTTGGGGTCGACTTCCAGTCTAACCGGATGCAGCTGAATACCAGTATTTTACATGGAGCGACTGCCTATCTGACCTCCACAACCCAGTTACTGGGTAATACGGTACCCCTTGGTAAGACTGGTTGTCAGATTTTCGGGCTTCTGACGACCCGTAACGACTGTCAAAGATCCACGAATGACAGCCGGGACCAACGGCTTAACGTGCTCTCCGAGGCACGGAGGGGTCTTGGTATGTAAAGATGGTCACCCATCCACGGACCAACCGCGGCAAGCATAGCTTAACCTGATCGATAGATCCGTGCGGCTGATATTACTTAGCCACAATTACATAATACATACATACACAAAACAAAACATAAGTGCTATCTATACAGGGTGAAATTAAATTCATGGGCATCCTTTTAAGGGGTCATTATGAACAACTTTTACTATGGGACTAAACCTAAAATCGCGAAAAAAAATCAGCTGTTCCTTGCATTTGTGTTCACATAACTCGTCAAAATGTATGGAAGAGCTGATTTTTTTTTGCGATTTCAGTCTTGGTCCCATAGTAAAAGTTGTTCATAATGATGAGTACAATGACCCCTTAAAAGGATGCCCATGAATTCAATTTCACCCTGTATAAATAAATACGTATAGGTCGTCATGAAGTGGAGTGTAGGTGTTACCGCAGTACTATACAGTATTGTGTGCAGTTACCATGCGGGTGTATGTTCCTGCGCTGCGCGCGCGGCTCGGGCGGGTGCAGCGCGGGGCCCGGCAGTACTATACAGTATTGTGTGCAGTTACCATGCGGGTGTATGTTCCTGCGCTGCGCGCGCGGCTCGGGCGGGTGCAGCGCGGGGCCCGGCAGTACTATACAGTATTGTGTGCAGTTACCATGCGGGTGTATGTTCCTGCGCTGCGCGCGCGGCTCGGGCGGGTGCAGCGCGGGGCCCGGCAGTACTATACAGTATTGTGTGCAGTTACCATGCGGGTGTATGTTCCTGCGCTGCGCGCGCGGCTCGGGCGGGTGCAGCGCGGGGCCCGGCAGTACTATACAGTATTGTGTGCAGTTACCATGCGGGTGTATGTTCCTGCGCTGCGCGCGCGGCTCGGGCGGGTGCAGCGCGGGGCCCGGCAGTACTATACAGTATTGTGTGCAGTTACCATGCGGGTGTATGTTCCTGCGCTGCGCGCGCGGCTCGGGCGGGTGCAGCGCGGGGCCCGGCAGTACTATACAGTATTGTGTGCAGTTACCATGCGGGTGTATGTTCCTGCGCTGCGCGCGCGGCTCGGGCGGGTGCAGCGCGGGGCCCGGCAGTACTATACAGTATTGTGTGCAGTTACCATGCGGGTGTATGTTCCTGCGCTGCGCGCGCGGCTCGGGCGGGTGCAGCGCGGGGCCCGGCAGTACTATACAGTATTGTGTGCAGTTACCATGCGGGTGTATGTTCCTGCGCTGCGCGCGCGGCTCGGGCGGGTGCAGCGCGGGCGCGCGGCCGGCCCCCGGCGCGCGGCACACAGCGCCCTGCACCACCTCGCACACGCGCCGGAAGCGCCGGATGTTGCCTGGAAGATGTAGTTTTCATTTTAACATTTAAATGTTGCTGTAAAGCCCTTTTCACGGGTAGATCACTGTCCGATCAGGACCAGGACCATGCCGGACGGCGCGTACGTGTTCCACGCGCGCTTCAAAGAGATGTCAGCATAAAGGAAGGGGCCTGTCAGGGCCGAAGCCTGCCGGGAGTGCGGGAATATCCGAAAGGGTTACCGCTACCCCAGAACATAAAGGGCTAAGGAAGGAACACGGATGGGTTTTAGTCAGTAAGAGTCTGACACTCCCTTCCGCTCCACCCAGAGCGGGAGGAGTCATTTGATGATTTCCCATCCATAAAAAAGAAAAAAAAGGCACGCGACTTGCAGCGTGGGTTGCACGCGACTTGCGACGCGAGACGGGCGCGCGTCATGGTTTCCTTCACATGAATAACCGGCATGCTTTAAACAACTTCTTTGATTTGTTTTCTCCGCGCTGCCTGACGTGACTGTCGCAAGACGCGAGAAAATGTCGCTTTACCCCCGTGGGCAAGAGAAGGTCTTGACCACGGGGGTAAAGCGACATTTTCTCCAGGCGATTTCAGACAATCAACGACCCCGTAGTAGGTACGTAACAGACTTCCGTATGTTCGAAAAATTTGGTTGCTCAAAAACGTAAATAACGCAAGGAATATTGTTGATCTGTCAAAATGAAAGCCATTCCTAGTCCTACTGTTAGCGTGTTACGCAATTACTTATCCCATTGGAGTTCAGCTTCAATTCAATAAAATATACAGGGTGAAATTGAATCCTTTTAAGGGGTCTTGTAATCATCATTATGAACAACTTATACTATGGGACGAAACCTGAAATCGCGAAATAAAATCAGCTCTTCCCTACATTTTGACGAGTTATGTGAACACAAATGCAAGAAAAACAGCTGATTTTTTTTCGCGATTTTAGGTTTAGTCCCATAGTAAAAGTTGTTCATAATGATGTGTACAATGACCCCATAAAAGGATGCCCATGAATTTAATTTCACCCTGTAGTGATGTGCAAAGGTCGCAATCGAAAATGCAAGAGGTCGATTAATTCCCATTCATAAGATCAGTTACTGTTGATATTGTAAAATCGGAAACGATCGCATTTTCACCCTTAGGTAAACCAATACAGGGACTTATTACAATATCTTTGAAATTAACCCTGGGCTCAGAAAGAAAAAAAATACTGTTGCACTCAGATGTTTCTATGCTGAGTAAATACTTAGACATGAAAATAAATAAATAAAATAAAAATACATACAATAAATAAACAATTTCATTATATCAAGATTACAAAAATTGAGATTAAAATGGAAATTAAAATTAAATTGAAAGTAGCAAAAAACCTCAAACGGCGCAAATATAACAACCTAATTGGGAAATATATGTTTGAGTCGTTTGGGGTTGAAACTCTAGGGCCTTGGGGTCCGAGTGCTCATCGAATATTTCGAGACATCGCCAAGCGTTTGGTTGACTCTTCGCGTGACCAGAGGGCTGGCCTATTTGTAGCCCAAAGAATAAGCATTGCCATCCAACGTGGTAATGCTGCCAGCCTTTTGGGCACTTATGTGCCCAAAAGGCTTAGTGATACAACACTACCGAATGAAATTACATCCTTGTTTCGTTATTGGTACCACCACCAGAGGAATAGCGTCAGGTGGGTTGAGGCTCAATCGGATACGTACGAGCTGGAGTGCGGGGTGAGGCAAGGGGGGTTAAGCTCACCACGCCTCTTCAACTTGTACATAAACCGGCTAGTCGGTGAGCTTAGCAGCACCAGAGTTGGATGTCATATTGATGATGTTTGTTTGAACAATATTAGCTATGCGGATGACATGGTGTTGCTGAGCCCATCGATCGGCGCTTTGAGAAAACTGGTGGCTATTTGTGAGTCCTATGCAGTGTCCCATGGGCTCAAGTACAATGTTAAAAAAAGCGAACTTATTATGTTTAAGGCGAGTGCCACGAATTATTCTGATGTTCCCGGTGTCTCGCTCTGCGGCACTCCTTTAGCATGGGTGACAAAATTTAAGTACTTGGGTCATTGGGTCACTGATGATCTTAAGGACAATATGGACATAGAGAGGGAGCGCAGGTCGTTGGCTGTCCGATGTAACATGCTGGTTCGAAGATTTGCACGTTGTACAAATCAAGTTAAAGTCACTCTTTTCAAAGCTTTCTGTCAATCATTCTACACGTGCAGTCTTTGGACCCGTTTCACGCAGAGGACATACAGCGACCTGCGTGTCCAATACAATAACGCGTTTAGGATACTGTTGGGGCTGTCGTGGCGTTGTAGTGCGTCTGCTATGTTTGCGGAGGCGCGCACAGACGATTTTTACGCCATTATAAGAAAAAGGACGGCCTCTTTAGCCGGCCGGTTACGCTCCGCCACCAATAGTCTCCTGAGCGTGTTCTCAGATCGATGGGACTCTCCTCTGCTGCGCCACTGGGTGAGGATCCATACCAATTGATAAAATATTGAATAGTTTTTGTCTTCTTATTACTAACACTAGTTATTAAGTTATCTTGTTGCTACTAACACTATGGACTCATGTCTGAAATAAATGAATTGAATTGAAAATTATCCCATTGACAGCGATGCGGACGAATTGTTTGATGCCCAATGAGCTCCTGTCTTTTCCCTTTTTGTCTTTCTTTTTTATTATACACTTGTATACAGGGTGAAATTAAATTCATGGGCATCCTTTAAGAGGTCATTGTACTCATCATTATGAACAACTTTTACTATGGGACTAAACCTGAAATCGCGAAAAAATTATCAGCTGTTCCTTGCGTTTATGTTCACATAACTCGTCAAAATGTAGGGAAGAGCTGATTTTTTTTTGCGATTTGTTTTGGTCCCATAGTAAAAGTTGTTCATAATGATGAGTATAATAACCCCTTAAAAGGATGCCAATGAATTCAATTTCACCCTGTATAATATCTATAAAGAAAATTAAATTGGAACATAAAATGAAAATTAAAATGCTGCCTTAAGGCATCCCTTTAACTTGAACTTACCTGATAGTAACGTAAATGTGATAGCATATAAATACTCCTTGCCATTCTCCCCTGGAGCTTTCGTTATTGTTGAAATGTCGACCTAAAACAACATTATACAAATTATTAAACTAAACATAATCCAGCCTATAATATTCCCACTGCTGGGACACAAGCCTCCTCTCGGTGAGAGGAAGTGGGCCGTAATCCACCACGCGGGCCCTGAGCAGGTTGGCGGATGTCAAATGTCTTCGAATTTTTGGTTCTAAGACATGCCAGGTTCCCTTCCCTCATCCTTATCGGTTAACTTTTTGACAGAGAAGGTTCTTACCTGAAATCTCACGTGTCTTTGGAACATGGCGGGTGCGTTTGATCCTCTCTTGTATTCTACGCGAAAGGACATCGGACTCAGCACGCTGTGGGATAATTCTGCTATCTGAAAGTTTAATGTTACGGTCAAAATATGGTTTTAAATAGGTACAGCCCGATTCGAGCTTTAGGGCGGCTCCGGGGGCCTACATCCTTAGCACGAAGTCCGTAGTTTTAGCCTAATTTATGGACTCCGTACCAGGAGGTACGGAGTTCCAAATGCCCGTAAATTCAGAGAAATGCCAATTCTCGTAACTTTAAGAACGTTCTCAGTCAGTTCGGAGCCCGAACTAAGATTGACTGCAGGCCACACAATTTTACAGTTGTTCCTACTCCCGATGTGTTTTTGCCTGTCTGAAAAATTGAATTTGACAGTTTTGTAATAGGTACTTACACTCAAAAAAGCATGTATTAAGTCAGCCTTGACGGTAGCCAGAGGTTTGCCCTTCACCAAAGCGGTGAAGGTCTCCTCCTTGTCAGCTGATAAGAGGAGGGAACCGAACCACGACCTCTTCGTCAGCTCCGGAGAAGATTCAGGAGTTAAGTGGACCTCTTCTGATGATGCTGTGGAGAGATTAAGGTTTTTAAATGACTTTATAAAAGTATTTCATGATGATATTTCATCATCATTATCATTTCAGCAGAAAGACGTCCACTGCTGGACATAGGCCTCCCCCAAGTATCTCCACTCCGACCGGTTCTGTGCTTTTCGCATCCAATGGGTTCCTGCGGCCTTCACAAAGTCGCCGGTCCACCTTGTGGGAGGCCTTCCAACGCTACGTCTTCCGGTACGCGGTCGCCACTCCAGAACCCTTCGGTCCCATCGGCCATCTGTTCTGCGAGCAATGTGATCTGCCCACTGCCACTTAAGTTTGGCAATTCTTCGGGCTATGTCGGTTACCTTGGTCCTCCTGCGGATCTCTTCATTTCTGATTCAAACACACAGGGAAACTCCAAGCATAGCCCTCTCCATTGCCCTTTGGGTGACTTTTAGCCTTCTAATAATGATATTTAGTAATAAGGAAAGTCGTTACGGGTCGCCAGGAGCCCTTAATTGCGTAATACACTATCAATCTCAACCTGAACCATTTTGAAGGATATTGCTAATCCATTGCTTCATATGTTCGAAAAATGTGTCTGCTCAACAACGTAAATAACGCAATGAATGTTGTTGAACTGCCAAAATGAAACCCATTGCTACTGATAGTGTGTTACGCAGTTACCCCGCAGTGTTACCAAGGGGTATAGTGTTACCCAGTAACTCGATTGTGGAGGGCGTCGTATTACCCTATAACTGGGTTGTGGTTGTGGAGGTCAGATAGCCGCTCCATGTAAAATACTGGTATTCAGCTGCATCCGGTTAGACTGGAAGCCGACCCCAACATAGTTGGGAAAAGGCTAGGCAGATGATGATTGATCGTTATAGTTAATAGCAGAGCTCTTTATGAAAGAGCCCAATCAGAAAAATACTTTCACCATTCAGTATTTTCTATCTCACGAAGCGACACACGGTTTACTTGTGGTAACTGTGTGCAAACACGCTTTGAATGTGGCGGGAAGACAAAGTAGCATCAGGACATAACACACACACGCAAAATGAACCTTATTAAAGGAATACGTACTCTGCATTTTCCTCCTGTGGAAGCGCGGCGAGCCGAGGAAGGAGTTCTTGATGGTCGCGAGCCGCACGCGCCACGGCGCCGCCGCCGCGCCGCCGCACGGCCCGCCCGCGCACGCCGCGCCGGGGGCGACGCCTGGGGACAGAACACACCGGTGTAGCTCTTCTGTGATTTACAGGGTCAAGGGTCAAATCAAATCAAATAGCAAAACTATGTAAACGTGGAAAAAACAAAAAGAACGATTTTTTGTGGGGTCATCGACGGCTGTTGGTGTATTTACTTGAATTATCCGTCCATTGGTGGAAACCGTATGAAAATCCGTTCGGTAGTTTTTGAGTTTTCAGACAGACGGGGCGAGGGAACTTTGTTTTAAAATATTTAATGATTAATATCATAATTTTTAGGTAAGTAATTAAACTGTTCCACCGAACCGCACGTTACAAAATTTTGTTTCAGTGCGGTTAGTGGAAGTGCTCAGGTGCGGTTCGTCCAAGTGCGGTTCAAATCAGTGCTCTGAGTGCGTTACCTCAACAAAAGATATCACTACATCTTTTGTGTACCTAAAAGGCTGAAGATGATTTACTTACTTTGAATAGTACCTAGGTTGGGGAACAGTGAAGGCTGCGCAGGCGACTGACTACCACTCGTTGGACCCGGTAGAGATGACCTTTCTCGCACTGTGGAAATAATAATTGAATTTAAATATATTATTAACAATAATTAATAAAAAATAAATAATAATGAATTAATTTTAATATATTATTTATACAGGGTGAAGTTGAATTCATGGGCATCCTTTTAAGGGGTCATTGTACTCATCATTATGAACAACTTTTACTATGGGACCAAACTTGAAATCGCGAAAAAAAAATCTGCTGTTACCTACATTTATGTTCGCATAACTCGTCAAAATGTAAGGAGAAGCGGATTTTTTTTCACGATTTCAGGTTTGGTCCCATAGTAAAAGTTGTTCATAATGATGAGTACAATGACCTCTTAAAAGGATGCCCATGAATTTAATTTCACCCTGTATATTTTGAAATTAAAATATAAATGAAATGTTTAACCGGCTGAATGCCGTAATTACAGACACAATTAAAAAGCCATTGTGTCTCGCGTGGATCCACGTTTAAGCATACGAAGGGTTAAAAAAGCAGTGATGACCGTAGAATTTGGCGCTCTCTCTACCATGCACATACCTCGATGTGATTGCGAAGGACTGTGCGGTCGCACGGCCACGGACGAGCCCATTATTGGTGATTCGTTTATTATAATCACCGCTTCACCAGGCTCGCCACCTGTGGTGATAGTATAATAACAGAAATCTCGAAAGAAACCACTGTCGTACCTAATCGTATATTCAAACCACCAGCATACTTATCTTATACCAAACATAGAAATGTAAAAAACTTCTTTAATATATCTATGGTACCAAATAACCATAATAATAAATATATACTCGTAAGATCACAGCAGAAAAATGTTTTTGTCATTCTCTTTTTTTACTTTCCAACAGGGCCCACAATTGTTGTGTGCCAAGGGCCCCGGCACGGCCTAAGATGGCATTGGTTATAGTTACTAATTAAGGATCACCATCAAAAGGCTGTAATTTTTTGGAACGAAGTTGCTTCGCGCGGCTTGCGGCACGGGTAGAATAGAAATTGTCTCATAAGGAAAAGGCGTTATTATACCGGCTGTTACGGAAAGGGTATATCAATACAAACGGGTTGAAGAATGTATCTGGTCTAGAATCGCTGTACAAAAGGAGATGGCAGTTTTTGGCATTGCTAATTTTGGAAAGGTACAGAATTCAAAGCTATTTAAAAAAAAAGCGCTTATTTTTATGTATTGATAGCCAGATTAACTTTATTATTGAGAATTGGGATTAAATCTCGTTAATAATATGAGTAAGTTGAGCAGCCGGAAACAAGGCTTTTTGGACTTGTTATACTATATGACAGTGTTGTCATGGCAAACAAACAAACATGACTCTTTAGAAGATGACCACAGAGTACTTTTTAGGGTTCCGTAGCCAAATGGCAAAAAACGGAACCCTTATGGCTTCGTCATGTCTGTCTGTCTGTCTGTCTGTCCGTCCGTCCGTATGTCACAGCCACTTTTTTCCGAAACTATAAGAACTATTCTGTTGAAACTTGGTAAGTAGATGTATTCTGTGAACCGCAGTAAGATTTTCACACAAAAATAGAAAAAAAACAATAAATTTTGGGGTTCCCCATACTTACAACTGAAACTCCAAAAATGTTTTTTCATCAAACCTGTACGTGTGGGGTATCTATGGATAGGTCTTCAAAAATGATATTGAGGTTTCTAATATCATTGTTTTCTGAACTGAATAGTTTGCGCGAGAGACACTTCCAAAGTGGTAAAATGTGTGTGTCCCCCCCTCTAACTTCTAAAATAAGAGAATGATAAAATTAAAAAAAATATATATAATGTACATTACCATGTAAACTTCCACCGAAAATTGGTTTGAACGAGATCTAGTAAGTAGTTTTTTTTTTTAATACGTCATAAATCGAAAACCGCAATTTACCTTTCACAAAGTTACAACGAACTACAAGAACTTTTATATTATGTTACTTGCTGCTACGGAACCCTTCATGGGCGAGTCCGACTCGCACTTGGCCGCTTTTTTTTTAGACTAAGATGACACACAAAACTTCACAAGTCACATTCGCTCGCTCGCTACTATTTTGTGCTGGTGTGAATGTTTTGTGCGCCCAAAGTTTTACGTGGATTTTTACAACGACCTGGCTTGCTTTTGGATTTCGAAGACTCCTACCTTTCTGAACGACTGTTACTAGACTTGGACCTCGACGTTTCCTATATGCTTAGATTATTATTTTATTATTATTCTTATTGTTTATTATTATTCCTATTATATGCTTAGATTCCGATAAGTGAGTCTCTAGAGTCTCCTGAGTTTTCTGTGACTACTGAGTTTAATTAAAACTGACCGAGTATCTACACTTGACTGTCATTAGTTCTATGATCAGTGGGTAAATCATTGAACTAAACAAACTTCAACAAGTAGTTATTTATCATTTTTGAAGTCATTACAAAGCATAATTAGCAATATGTTATGCATACAATAAAGATTTATGCGTTAAAATAGTAATAGAGGTAAAATAACCTGTTAAAGTACAAACATTAATGCACTTAACCTCACTTTTACAAAAATTAAGATTTCTCTTTAACCCCATTGTAATTATTTTTTATTTATTTTTTTAACAAATGCTCATAATATTCCCTATCAAACCATGCCACTTTTATTTCTGTGGAAACTAAAAAAGTTTAATGCCAGCGTTCTATGAACTTCTGCCATTCTCCTTTCAACTCAAAAGCAGTAACTTTGAAAATGCTTAATATTTTTTTATTTCGATAGTTTATTAAATTGAAATCATGACAAACAGTGCAGCGCCGTGATGTCGAAATCAAAAAATATTAAGCATTTTCAAAGTTACTGCTTTTGAGCTGAAATTTTGTACAGAGATTCTAGACCAGATACACTCTTTAACCCGTTTGTATTGATATACCCTTTCCGTAACACCCTGTATATACTACTCCCCGTCATTGTAATCATTTTTAGGGTTCCGTGCCTCAAAAGGAAAAATGGAACCCTTATAAGATCACTTCGTTGTCCGTCTGTCTGTCCGCCTGTTGAGACCCTTTTTCTCACGAAACGCGTGGAGTTGTCCTTATCAAGTTGAAATGAATAAATATCAAATACTCAGAGCTGCAATCCTTTGAAGTAGTGAAAAAATTAAACTTCTAAGTCAACGCAATCAGTCAACGCAAACAAAAGATACGGGCGTTTATGTTCCGTTTATGCCGCATATTTTGACACTCGCAAGGGAATCAAAACCTTATAGGGTACTTCCCGTTCACCTAGAATCATGAAATTTGGCAAGAAGCAATGTCATGTAGCACAAGTAAAGAAAAATATCCGAAAACCGTAAATTTGTAGTTACATACCTACAAATTTGTACGGAACCCTCGGTGCTCGGGGGAACAAGAAATTTCACGCGGACGAAGAAGCTAGTACAGTCAACACCAAAAGTAGACGATGAATTGAGTTCATAACTTTTGGAGTCAAAACTGATCACGAATATATGGCAGCTGTACTATCTAGTAGTAAATGTTTGGTATAATTTACAATCACATACATACTTTTGAATCACTTCGACGCCACACAGTTCTGACGCGAACTCCGTTCATTAGTATTGAATTTCTGATTTTCATCATCTACTTTTGCTGTTGACTGTACCTAGATAAAGACTGTAATATTTAGCATATAATTATGTATGTCAAACTTACTTATATTTAGACTTATTGTCGGTCCTGTGGAGTTCGCTCTCTGGTGATGATGCTCCCGAACTGATGGAGACGCTGAAATTAAATTTATTTATTTGTTTATACAAGGTGTTTTTTTTATATTTCATAACTCTAGGGAATGAATGGGTAGCGAAGGAGGTGGCGGAACGGCTGAGGGAGAGAGCCTCACACCCCAGCCGCCGCGGGAGACGCTCCGGGCGTCGGGAGCCGCGTGACGACTCCCGGCCACCGTAGGCGCGGGCCTGCGGACGGAGAGTAATGGGTAGCTCACCGTCCGATCAGGACTAGGCCCGTGCCGGACGGCGCGTACGTGTTCCACGCGCGCCTCAAAGAGATGTCAGCATAAAGGAAGGGGCCTGCCAGGGCCGAAGCCTGCCGGGGGTGCGGGATTGTCCGAAAGGGTTACCGCTACCCCGGTACATAAAGGGCTAAGGAAGGAACACGGATGGGTTTTAGTCAGTAAGAGTCTGACACTCCCTTCAACTCCACCCAGAGCGGGAGGGGTCATTTGATGATTTCCCATCCATAAAAAAAAAAAGGGTATGAATGAGACAAGTATCCCTACCAGTGGAGATATCTCAGTAGGGATACTTATATGGAACAGGGAAAATAATCAACTGGCATATATTATGAATTAGTTGTCAATTATCTTTTTTTTTTTTGTTTCATTTTTCATACATAATAATATGACAATCACGATTATTAATCATGACAACTTCGCATTTTCTTAGCTTTAAATAATATGTGAATGATTGGTTTGAATGAAAATGAATTACTCGTATATTTTATCAATGAAACTTAGATACATTTATCTTCGAAACTATACATTTTTGGACAATATTCTAGGACTTTTTGTATTATTTTTACTTATCCCTTACTAATAAACGTATCTATTATAATTTATATCAGATGAATAATTATTAGTTACACACCGATTTCTCTCTTTCAGTCGTCAGTAATTTGACTTTCGAAAGAAGAAGGCAAAGTGAAACAAACAAAACTTAACAAAAAAAAAAAAACAATAAAACGCAAAAAACAAACGCAATAAACGTATTTTCTTTCTTTGTAAGCGTTGTGTAACTATACAGACGGTATACAACGGGGTAAATATAAAAGATCTATGCCCATAATCAAAATGCACAGGGTCTTGAATATATTCAAAATCTCTTCTAGTTCAAGTAAAGCGAGATAACCACTTCACAGTTTCGTTTATTTCCTAAAAACGGAACATAATTCCAACCAAATTCAATGATTTGCGTTGAGTAGAACGACAGCGAACAGATTTATATGTATCTGTTCTTGTTTGATACCGGAAATTCTGAGAGGACGGCGCGTCCGCAGTCCCCTCTATCAAAAATTACGCACCGAGTTATTTTTTTTTATTTTTTTTATTGCTAAATGGGCGCGCTCTTGACCCCGATCACGCCTGATGGAAAGCAATAGATGAGGTCTATGATGGAACGAGCGTGCCCAGAAGATGCCTGTTCACTCTTGATTTGAAAGCAGACGGGTTAAATGTGGGAGGGAACACAGATGCCGGCAGAGAGTTCCACACTTTGGCTGTGCGCATAATAAAAGTGGAGGAGAAGCGCCGAGTACGACTCATCGGGATATCAACCAAGTGCGGACGGTACGCTGCAGTACGCCTGATTGTCCGGTGGTAAAAGGGCGATGGTGGGATCAGGTCGTGGAGCTCCTGCGCACACTCTCCGTAGTACAGTCTGTAGAAGACCGTCAGGCAAGCGACATTACGCCGATGAGCCAGGCTGGGAAGCGTAGCTACCAACATCTCGTCGCCTATAAGCTTTTTAGCTCTGCGTTCCACCGAGTCAAGTGCAGCAAGCTGGTATTTTGCTGAGCCATCCCACAAGTGGCTGCAATACTCCATACAGGAACGGACCTGAGCTTTGTACAAACTTAAAAGCTGTCCTGGTGTGAAGTATCGCCTCACCTTATTTAGGATGCCTAGCTTCTTGGCTGCGGTCTGAGCTTTTGACTCGATGGTTGAGCCGAAGTTGAGATCTGATGTCAACTCCATGCCCAAAAGCTGAAGGCGGTCGGTAACCGGTACAGATGCACCTCGGAAAGCAGGGCATAACTGGAACTGGCTCCTTCTCGCAGTGAAAAGACACGCCTGTGTTTTTAAGGCATTGAATTTGACCAGATTGTCGTCCCCCCACTGGGAAACGAGACTTAAGGTCAAATTCATTCGTTCCACCATGGCCTCTCTAAGAGTGGCTGTTTCCTCTCTGCTGGCTCTTGCACTGGACAGGTATCTTTCTGCGACTGTGCTGTCATCTGCGTACCCGAATGCACCAAGCTGAAGCAGATCGTTGATGTGCAGCAGAAATAAAGTCGCAGAAAGAACAGACCCCTGAGGAACACCGGCATCAATGCCCATATGTTCCGATGAGCAGCCATCAATGACCACTCTGATCGATCGATCACTCAGGAAGTCTGAAATCCAGTTGCAAAAGTCAGCAGAGATGTCGAAAGCGGGAAGCTTACCCAACAGACTGGCGTGCCAGACCCTGTCTTTGCCTTTGAGATATCAAGCGACACAGCAAGGGCTTCGCCGTGTCTCTCAATGGCCTCGCCCCAGCAATGCGTAACATACACAAGAAGATCCCCAGTTGAACGACCACGACGGAAGCCATACTGGTGGTCACTAAGGAGCTCATTGTCTTCGAAGTATGCCAGCAGCTTTTTGTTAAGTACCCTTTCCATCACTTTGCACAGTATGGAGGTTATGGCGATTGGTCTATAATTGACAGGATCGGCACGGTTACCCTTTTTGGGCACAATTAGCAAGCCTCCAGGACTCCGGTTTTTAGAGAAAGGCGAAACAAACGCGTCAAGACAGGAGACAACTCTGGAGCACAGTTTTTCAGGACTCTTGCGGGTATTACGTCAGGTCCGCTAGCTTTATTTACGTCTAGATTGCTAAGGACCCTACGGACCTCTTTGAGATGTATCGAGATCTCCGGAGTTATCCGCATTAGGGATAACCCAAGTAACCCAACCGCTGTGCATCCAACTTCATCCAAGTGACCCAAGTAAGTATGTTTTGCTACAAAACCGTGCGAAAGTCATTCATCGGCGGAGAATCTTGACACCGCGACTCAGAATAGTGACGTAAATGTACAGTGCCATCTCGTTTGAAATTTGGAACTAAAGTGTGAGGCCGGCCTGGCAATACAAGGATTTTTTAGCGCTCGTATGACGTTGACGTTGATGGGGCCTTGATGGGAGCGCTATTCGTAAACATTTATGAAATGCGTATGACATGTATTGAAAAACAAGATGGCCACTGTAGTTCCGATTTTAGCCACGCGCCAAAAGATCTTTGTACGGCATTACAAAACTCCGTGAAACATTGATGCATGCAAAATGTTTTTTTGTTGGTTAGGACATTTTTTCATAATGTGGAGTATTATGAAAAAATGTCCATCATTTGAAAAAGTAGCAGAGGGGCAATTCTCGTAATTTTAAAAACGTTCACAGTCTGATTTTAATCTGTCAAAAATATCTCTACTTATTTCCCTACATTTTGAACAAGTTTTTGACATTGATTGCCGTTGTCGCTGAGATGAGATTGCGACTAGACTTTGAACGTTTTTAATTACGGAAATTAGCCTTCAGATTTGGTATAAATTGAAATTAAATAAATACCCAACGGTGATCCAGGAGTTGCGGGTGTACCTCCTAAAGACGACACCCGATGTGGAGTGTGACCAGCTGAATAAAAGATAAAAAAAAGTGTAAATTGATGTAAGATGTTACAAAAAGGCTTATAGCTATGGGGTTGGCATCTTGGCATGTCCGTGTGGATATAACCCCCTTTTGATAACAAAGAATTAAAATATACAGGGTGTTACGGAAAGGGTATATCAATACAAACGGTTTGAAGAGTGTATCTGGTCTAGAATCTCTGTACATCAGCTCAAAAGCAGTAACTTTGAAAATGCTTAATATTTTTTTATTTCGATAGTTTATTTAAATTGAAATTATAACAAACGTGTCACCGCACTACGAGGGTCATTATCCATTATCTGTAGTGTGTCTGTGCGCCTAGTACACGCACATCACGCCGCCGCGCGCCAGTGCAGCGCCGTGATGTCGAAATAAAAAAATATTAAGCCTTTTCAAAGTTAATGCTTTTGAGCTGAAATTTTGTACAGAGATTCTTGACCAGATACACTCTTCAACCCGTTTGTATTGATATACCCTTTCTGTAACACCCTGTATATTGTATATGTACTCACTTGGAGGGCTGGCGGGTAGTTGCGGAGAGCTCCGGCCCTCGCCGCGACGCCCCGAGGCAGACCTGCTGCGACCAAACCTGTGCTCAAACCTCGGATATTACACACACTACTACCTAGCATCTACTGTAGCTACCAGTGGCGGATTTACACATTTGCCGCCAGTAGGCTATTCAAATTTTGCCGCCCCTACCGACCTCTACAATAATGTCTCATGTCTTTTGTATACTGCTTCGCCTTTTGTTCAAAATACTTAAAATGTTCTCGTTCATCAGCTACGAAAAACTTGCAAAGAGATTTGTAAAGATCGGCAACTGTGATAAAATCTACGGTAGAAAGCCAGAATTTGAGCATTCACTTTGTTTATTCTTTCCAAAAAAAAAATGGTAGGTAAAATATATAAATATTAGTCTTTTTAATTTCAGTAAGACATTTAAAAAAAATATTAGCCCCAAATTTGCCGCCCCTAAAATCTGCCGCCCTAGGCTCCAGCCTACTCAGCCTATTGGTAAATCCGCCACCAACAAATGGCATAATTATGATACTGGCCTTAATTATGACAAAACGAACCAACCCGATTCTGAAGTAACTATTTATTTATTGTTTCAGTAGTACACATACAATAGGTACAGGCGAGAGGCTGTATTGTATGTGCCCTCACAGGCACGTTTTATTGGTCGATAATATCCGATGCGTTATTACGACAATGCGTCCCGATTCCTTGCCACACAGCAGCGTTTTTATCGTCCGATATTTTCTAACGTGTGCGTGTAACCAACACTATAGGCCCCCCGCCCGCACTACGCTTTACTACGCTATTTACGCAGGTGTGTGTAAGATCGTATTCATAGTATGCGTCCTAATACAAAATGTTTTAAGAACTCATATCGGAATATCGCAGGACGGAGGAACGCAAGCGTCCGAATCTGTGTTTGCGATTTATTTGCCAAAAATGTAAACAAATATGAAATAATGGAAAAATAACATTAATATCTACACAATAAGGTTCAGTTTACGCTACAACTTGAAACATTTTTATAACTTTTTCAATAGTGCTAGTCACTCTGAAAACAACTTAAGTAACATTAAAATTAAGTTGATATTTGTTTAACTTGAAGTAGGGTGGGCGTGTGCAGCACTGCGCACTTTTACTAGGTATACTTCTCTTGCGTCATTATTGTCGCAGCAATGTGTAACTTCGTGGCCTTTCTAATACAAAATGTACTGAAAACAGATAACGCAATAACGCAACCGATATTATCGACCGATAATAACGCACCTGTCTGAAAGAGCATTAAAATTGGTGCCAACAGAATCTCAGACAGAGTTGACAAGGATCTTCGAATGATCGCAGATGCGGCTCGCTTCGGCGTAACTGGGTCCAAATGATCTTTATTAAATTGATGGTGTATAGTCACGTCTATAAGTATGTATACACTTGGCTTTATTCAAAGGCGATTTTCTCCTTTATTTTTGAATGAAATTTTATGTTAATACGAAAATAGTATTTTCGAACCCATAGGTTTATATTATGTTAAGTGTCGTATTTCAACGTTGCATTCGTTATTTCACGAAAAAATCGCAATTGAAAATTGCCAAGTGTTGACATATTTGTGCTCGTGACTGTACTAGAGGACTGCTTCAGTGCTTACCCTCATAACGAATAACGTGAAGGAATGAATTTGTACTTCGTACCTATACTGTGATCTTCGAGGCGTTATGGGTGAGCCCTCGCTTATTTGTCCAAAGTGTGCCGACTGCCCGTTTACCTGAAATATGAAATAAGTACAAAAATCATCTTTATGAAGATATAAAAATATTATTTATTTTACACAACATAGTCATCATCTTCCTGCCCTTATCCCATGTTACTTGGGGTCGGCGCAACACGTTTTCTTCTTCCATTCTCCCCTGTCAACCGTCACGCTATCATTCACTCCCTTCTCTTTCATATCATTCCTCACACAATCCATCCATCTTTTCTTCGGCCTTCCTCTCCCTCTCCATCCATCATCATGTATATTCATCACTCTTTTAGTCACATGCGTTTCGTCCCTTCTCATCACATGCCCATACCAAGCCAAACGATTTCCTTTCAACTTTTCTGTCACTGGCGCCACTTTCAAACTTCCTCTTATATACTCATTTCTTACTTTATCCATTCTCGTCACTCCACACATCCATCTCAACATTCTCATCTCCGCTGCATGCAATCTTTTTCATCCGTCTTCTTCACAGCCCAGCACTCAGACCCATACAGTACGACAGGCCGTATCACAGACTTATAAATTTTCCCCTTCAACTTAAGGGGCATCCGTGGGTCGCAAGTTGTTCCTGTGACCTGTCGCCATTTCATCCATCCTGAGTTGATCCGATGCTTTACGTCTCGGTCTACTTCGCCATCTCCTTAGACAAGCGACCCGAGGTACCGAAAGTCGGAGCAGATCGATATGGGCGTTCCGGCGAGAGATATGGGCACAGGACTGGAGAGACCGCCAAAATCGCAAAACAGATACTCTGTTTTGGTCCGACTTACTCTCAGGCCAACGGTCTCGAGTCTTTCCCACCACACCTCTAATCTGCTCTGGATCTCTAAGCCGTTGTCGGCAACCAGCACAATGTCATCGGCGAACAGCATACACCAGGGAGCCTCTTCTTGGATATCTGATGTAAGGGCATCCATTATTAGCACGAAGAGGTACGGGCTGAGTGCTGAACCCTGGTGCAAGCCGACAGCCACATCAAAGCTGCCAGTAGTGCCCACTGTAGACCGGACTTGGGTACTGCATCGACTGTACATCGCTCTAATCAACTGCACATACCTCCCTGGCACACCTTTCTCTTTCAGCGCCCACCACAAAACTTCACGAGGCACTCTGTCGTATGCCTTTTCGAGGTCAACAAATACCATGTGCAAGTTTTTATGCGCACCTCTGTATTTCTCGCACAGCTGGCGGATGGCAAAGATGGCATCTGTTGTTCCTCGACCAGGCATAAAACCGAATTGGTTTTGCGAAATTTCACTCTCTTCTCTCAGTCGCCTTTCAATAACTTTCTCCCAAGCCTTCATGCTATGTGACATTAGCTTTATTCCTCTATAGTTGTTGCACTCCAGCACATCACCTTTGTTTTTAAAGATGGGCACCAGCGAACTGTTACACCATTCGTCAGGTATGGCTTCTTCCAGCAACAACTTATTGAAGAATAAAGCTAACCACGCCCATCCATCTACCAGTAATAACTTCCATACTTCAACTGGTATTCCATCTGGAGTCTGGACCTATTGCTTTACCATTCTTCATCCCAGTTACTGCTATTCTCACTTCATCCATACTAATCATTCTCACTAACCCCTCATTTACTGGTTTATTCCCAAGCACACCACTCCAGTTATTCTCCTCATTCATCAGTCTTTCGAAATAGCTCTTCCACCTATCCTTAATTTTCTCATCATCCGAAAGAACTATTCCATTTTCATCCTTTATACACTTTATCTGACAAATATCCCTCGTCTTTCTCTCTCTAGCTCTAGCAAGCCGGTAAAGATGTTTTTATCCTGCTGGACTATCCAGTGTATTATAAAGCTTGTCCTGGGCTTTTGCTCTTGCTATGGCCACAGCTTTCTTGGCTTTTTTCTTTAGAATATCATATTCACTCAATTTTACACAACATAGTAAGGGCCGAAATACATAACCGCGTTGCGGCACTGCACCGCCAAAATCGGCAGTGTCGCCCACCACTAAGTTACCGTACTCATGTACGTTGCGCAACGCGGTCATGTGTTTCGGAATTCTATATCTATGGTTTCGGCCCTAAGTAAAAAATACAGCGGCAAGTAGGCTTTCATTTTGACAGTTCATCAACATGTTATTCACTTGTTTTATTTACGTTGTTGAGTAAAATTTTTTTGCGAACATATGAAGCAATGGATTAGCAATATTCTTCAAAATGACTTAGATTGAGATTGACCGTGTGTTACGCAACTAGTCCTTTAAAAAAAAATACAATTCACACACGAAAGTTTTAATTGTAAGAATTTCGTTGCTATTTTATTGTAGATTTTTCATTTGTTTCATTTTATTTTCCTAAGGAGCCTATAATATATTTTTCACTTCTCATGCTCTAAAAGTCCGTCTTTATGTTGTGCTTAGGCGACATAAAATCGCTTTTTATGTTCTAGTGCATAAAGTAAATTTTTTTTCTAAGACTACAGTAATCAGGCCCAACAGCCACACGCACAATAAAACTTCGCAGTTAAAGTCGTGATTTATTTCATTTTCTTTAATTTATACCACTTCCGTGTTTTCTATCGTTAATTTAATAAAATCAGGTAATATAGTTGTCATTTATTATTTAAAAAGGCAAAGAAACGTTTTCATTTTATGGCAGTATGAAGTACCCAAGTCGAATGACAAATGTTGAAAATTAAAAAAAAAACTTTTAAAAAGTTTCGTGGCGGTATTATCTGTGGTGGCGGGAATTAGCTACGGATGCAACATTTTTGATTAATTATGTACTGTATACTTTATGCCTGTTTCATTTTCTCGCAATCGAAGTGAAAAGCAGAGTGTATAACTCAGGCATAAACGAGCCATTTTACCCCTCGACTTAACTGTCCACCCTCGCCTGCGGCTCGCGTGGATATACGTCTCGGGGTAAAATAGTTTCTTTTATGCCTTAGTTGTACAATCTACTATTACGTTCTCACTCGTTTGTTATTCTACAGGTCACAGTGATGAAGTAGGTATAGAGAGATCAAGCGCAGAGCCAACGGCTTAACGTGCTTTTCGAGGCACGGGGGTATCACACCACGCCTCCTATTTCTAAACTCCGGACATGCGCATGAAACACTACGCGCCTCTTCTTTTGAACAGCCAGGTGTGCGCGACGGTACAACCCCAGACTCCCCTCCCCAGAACATCAATGAACAGGTCCATACCAATGTCCTTACCCGGCAGGTGTCGAGCCTCTTGCGCGGCGGGTCGGGCGGCGCGGCGGGCGCGGCGGGGCGCGGCTCGTCGTCCCGCGCCGGTCTCCGCCGCTTGCGCTCCAGCAGCAGGAAGTAAATCACCTTCTCTGTGTTGTGGCTGTGGAAAAATAATAAAAGCCGGATAACAATCATCAGAATTTGAACGTCAAAAGTTATAAAAGACAGCCCCTAGAAATGCTCTCGCTTCTTCCTAGTTTTTGAGCTTGAAAGAACTGGATTATTTTACATTTTATTTCGTGATAGTTGTGTGATAGTTGTGGAATATTATTATTATTATTTCACGTTACTACTCACCAGTAACACGATTCTAATTGACTACTCTCATCCAGCTGCTACTAGCTATCTTGCGAAGAACGCCGCTCATACAGCTTGAGTACTTGAGCTACCGTTTTTTTTATGGATAGAAAATCATCAAATGACCCCTCCCGCTCTGGGTGGAGCGGAAGGGAGTGTCAGACTCTTACTGACTAAAACCCATCCGTGTTCCTTCCTTAGCCCTTTATGTTCCGGGGTAGCGGTAACCCTTTCGGACAATCCCGCACCCCCGGCAGGCTTCGGCCCTGGCAGGCCCCTTCCTTTATGCTGACATCTCTTTGAGGCGCGCGTGGAACACGTACGCGCCGTCCGGCACGGCCTGGTCCTGATCGGACGGTGAGCTACCCATTACTCTCCGTCCGCAGGCCCGCGCCTACGGTGGCCGGGAGTCGTCACGCGGCTCCCGACGCCCGGAGCGTCTCCCGCGGTGGCTGGGGCGTGAGGCTCTCTCCCTCAGCCGTTCCGCCACCTCCTTCGCTAGCATGACTGCTTCGCAGAAGGAGGTGACCGCCTCCCACTCCCTCTCGCCCCGGACCATGGCTTGAACCAGGGCCGGACGCGAGAGGTCGCCGCTACTTGAGCTACCTAAAGTTTTCTGATTCGTTGTCTCCATTTTAAATACACACAACACTTTTAAAAGTGATGTGAAATACTGGAACCCCTCTCTCCCTCCCACTTACAATCTTCTGCACCAAAGCAACAACTAACATCAAAAAAACTCACTGTGGACTCAATAACTCCTGTATAAGCTTCTCCCTCTGCTTAAAGCAGCCCAGGCTACAGATAGCCTGCAGCACATCCGGGTCTATAGCCTCAGCAGACGGCAGCACCCTGGTCTGGACCACCTCCATCATTGGCAGCTCTTGTTCCAACTCTCCACGGCCTCCGGCTGTCACCCACGGGTGTCGGGTGATTTCTGCTAACTAGGGAAGAGAAGGATGGTTAATTTTGGTATGTACAGTCAACAAAACAGATAAGTATGCAGGATCGTCGGATTTAGTTAAAGTTTAGTAAGAAACCGACTGAGAGCAGTGGTAGCCAAATGGTAACGGCCGCGACTTACGAGTTGTAGGTCGTAGTTTCGAACCCAGAAAGGCGCTTTACTTTGTGTATATTATTTCATCGCCACTGCTCTCAAAACGGTGAAGGAAAACATCGTGAGGAAACCGGCATGTCCTAGAACCAAAAATTCGAAGACATGTGACATCTGCCAACCCGCACTGGGCCCGCGTGGTGGTTTACGGCCCACTCCCTCTCACAGAGAGGAGGCCTGTGTCCCAGCAGTGGGAACACTATAGGCTGATTATGATGAAGAAACCGATGGATGTTCTCGAATGACATTTTATTTTAGTAATAGAAAACAAACAGCTCATTTATCAAATAAAATTTCAGTCGACAACATCCATCGGTTTCTTACTAAACGTCAATTATAGGTATCCGACGATCCTGGATACTTATCTCTTTTGCTGACTGTACCTATCATCAAATCATTTTATTATTCGTTTAAGTATCATTTATTTAGATATCGATTCCCATCACATCGCCTGAGTTTCGCTAATGCCGGGGCCACACTATACGGGAAAATCGCGATAAGTTGTTTCTTATTGGCTGACATCGTAGGTCCAGCCAATGAGCATCAACTTATCGCGCAAATCTTCGCGTTATCGCGATAGTCTGGCCCCAGCATAACTGCATAAACGGATTTTTTTTTCTTACCGTCATCCGTTTCTCGGGGTTTACTTCTATCATCCCTCGCAGAAGCTGTTGGCAGTCAGGGGGGACGAAATGTGGTACATGGAACACGCCACGTTTTACCTGAAAACAACAATTTAATAGAACATGAGTAGGAAATTTAATGTAGTGTCGAACTTGGCCGGCGCACTCCGTGCACCCAGAATTAATTAAATAGAATCTGATTTCTATTCAAGTTCGTTAGGTTTTGATAAAAAATATAGATCTTTATGTTTACAATACAAAGAATTTTTGTCCGCTTGTCTCTTTGTCTGACTCCTGGATGTATGTTCCGGGGCACACAGATAGTTTATTACCTAGATTAGGTAACATATTTTCAATCCCGGAAACTGTACGTTCCCGTGGAACATTTTCCGACATCCACGCGAGCGAATACGCGGGCAAAAACTAGTAAAATAATAAATAAAGGGCGGGAAAATCTAAATGACTAACAATTATTTTATTTATGAGTTACATTGCTTCAAGGAACTTTTGGCGCTCCAATGACGTTGACAAGGAGGCGCTGGTGAAATGTATTGAAAGATGGTACCCAATTTGGCCACGCGTCAAAAGCTCCTTGACAGCTGGGCTTTACTTCCAGGATTTTAGCGTAAACACATAGAAAGAAATGATTAAATACCTTTTCAAGTAATTGACGTAAATTATCATCGTCGAAGGGTAACGCACCGACCAGCAGTGCGTATAGGATCACCCCACACGACCAAACATCGGCGCGCCGACCGTCGTATTTTTCACCCTAAAAAATAAAAATAATTTATTTTTAAATGTCAAATGATTAAAATCATGAAACCATGCTATTAATATGTATATTACATTATATTTCAAAGCAAAGAGAAACCTATTTATTCCAATTTTACAAGTAGCGTGAAGATATTGCATCCCACAGTCGAAACTTTTTGTTATGATTTTTTTAGTCTGTGGGCTAGAAACATTTTCCTGCAAGAACGTGGAAATAATGTTGATAAAGTATTTCGTTTATTTAAATTACAGAATATTATTTACCATATTTTTAACTGAGACCATTTAACCAATATTTTAATATATATTACAAAAAAAATTCTTTTGAAAAGTGGTTTCGTGGAACAGAGTAATATAGATGTAATCTTTCGTAAGTTGGCAGCATTGTAAGATTTTAATGTGGCAATTTAAGTGAAGATTTCCCGTAACTAGGGTAAACGCTTTCGTGATGAAAACAATTTTCGTCTATGTTTAAAAATTTTATAGGAATATTTTTACTTTTCAAAACGATTTTCGGTAGGATTTATAATATAGTATGATAATTATCAAAGAAATCATGAATTTTCTTCTATCTTTTGATTTAATGTTCTCATTTATAACCAATAAGGACTGCAATAAGCAACACTTTTTTAAGATTCATCCACATACTTATTTGCTGCTTAATTTGTAAAATAAACAATATTTTTTCTATCACAATTTAAAAATAATGTCAAGGTCGTGGTTTCTTTTTGTGTTATTTTTGCGGAGTTTTCATTTCGAATTATAGCAACATTCTTGTTATGTCAAACCAACTTTAAACGGCCGAGTAATATCCGACCAAATACGGCAGATACCAACTGTCAGCCGTTACACGAGACACCGACATACAACCCTCACGTGCTAGAAAGAGATCACAAACCTCGCAATTCAATAATTGAAATGTTTGTAACATATTGATAATTCATGAACGATCCGAACGACCGTTGCTTTGATTTCATCAATCCGTTGAAAAATATAATTTGTGATAGTTTATGTGATATCAAAATACGTTCAAAATGAAGTCCGCTAAATCGAAACAAAGATTAAACGACATGCGAACGCCAGCTCGGAGTAAACAAAATCTAATGGGGGAGAGAGATCCGGTACAAGTATATTGCCGACTACGACCTATGCAAAGAGACTCTGATTCACCATGTATGAAGATAATTTCACCTACTATGGTCCTCCTGACGCCTCCTGCGACAGCTATAAGCTACAGAAACGAGAATGCGAAGACTATGAAGTATACTTTCAAAGAGGTATTCCCGCCAGAAACGAATCAACAAGAAGTCTTCGATAAAGTTGCGTTACCGATCGTAGAAGGCCTAATTAAAGGTAAAAATGGCTTGTTATTTACTTATGGTGTCACAGGCAGTGGCAAAACATTCACAATGACCGGTGAACCGCAAAATTGCGGCATTCTACCAAGATGTTTGAATATTATCTTCAAAACTATAAACGACTTTCAAGCACACAAGTACATCTTTAAACCTGACAAAATGAACATGTTCGATATTCAAACTGAGGCGGAAGCCATGTTGGAGCGGCAGCAGGAGCTCCACAAATTTAAAACTGGAAAGAAGAACAATTCAAATCCAGATTTAGCTATGTCATCAACAGATGTAACAAAAGTTGAGGGTATTAATGAAGATAATCAATATGCTGTCTTCGTAACTTATGTAGAAATTTATAACAACAGTGTGTTTGATTTACTTGAAGATGGGCCTCCAATAAGTAGAAACTTGCCTGTTAAGATCATCCGCGAAGATGCAGCACATAACATGTATGTTCACGGAGTAACTGAAGTAGAAATTAAGTCTGCTGAGGAAGCTTTTGAAGCATTTTACTTGGGTTTGAAACGAAAACGAATGGCGCATACTTCACTAAACGCAGAATCTAGTAGAAGCCACTCAGTGTTCACAATTCGATTGGTGCAGGCACCGGTAGATGAGATGGGAGAAGCTGTGATCCAAAATAAAAAGTTTCTCAACATAAGTCAGCTTAGCTTAGTTGACTTAGCTGGCAGTGAACGCACTAACAGAACTAAGAACACTGGTCAACGTCTACGAGAAGCCGGTAACATTAACAAGTCTTTGATGACACTCAGAACTTGTCTGGAAGCGTTACGAGAAAATCAGATCAGTGGGGCTAACAACATGGTGCCATACAGAGAGTCAAAGATTACTCATTTATTCAAGAATTTCTTTGAAGGAGAAGGCCAAGTACGAATGGTTGTATGCGTTAACCCAAGAGCTGAAGATTATGATGAGACTCTCCAAGTGATGAGGTTTGCGGAGATGGCTGCTGAGGTTGAAGTGGCTAAACCACAGGTTATTGATATAGCTGGTAATATGGGCTTGACATCAGGCCGTCGTAAGGCTAACAGACTATTCACAACAGCCCGAGACAACATGGCCAGGCCGGAAGCTAAAGACTTAGAGATGGACCTGGGTCTTGTCTACAGTCTTGGACCTGACTTCCCAAGTCTAGAACTGAACAGTTCTCAAGCAGCACACATTATCAAAGAACTCATGGCCCATTTGGAGATGAGGATCAGCCGACGCGAAACTCTGAAACGCAGCAAAGCTATCAAAGACGAAAGGTTGAGGACTGCTCTATTAGACCTTGAAAAGGACTCCTTGGAAATCAGGAGCGAGAATGCTTCTTTGCGTGGACAGTTGGCAGCATCAGAACGCAGAGTGAGAGCTCTAGAAGAACGCTTGACCGCTACTGAAAACGCATCACTAACACATCAAAGGAAACTAAACGAACTGACAGAGTACACATCTTCATTGAAAAGAGACTTGCAAGAAAAAGAGATGATGCTTAGCCAAAACAAATTCGACAAAGAAAAACAAAAGAAGATTCTAGAAAGGAAATACAATCACAAGATTGCAGCTGAACATGAGAAAGCGAAAGAAATAAATTGCGAGAAGGAACGACTGAGGAACGCTATCGAAGAAAAAGAGAACAGACTAAGAATAATAGCTGAAGCTCTTAACCGGGGAGACAATGAGGATTTCAACAAGCTTACAGGAGAAATGGGTGCACAGACAAGCAACAGAGATGGAAATTTTACTCCAGGGTCAACGCCCAGAGCTTTACCAGCCCATCTGCTTACCCCATTCAGCTCTGTACCACAGACAAATCACAACCAAAGAGAGACACTCACACAGAGAGACACGCCATCGTCATCCCGTCGTGGCATAGCCATTGCCAATCCTAGACACCGTCGCTCTATCTCCGCCGACGGCCGAAACTGGGTTGAACATGCCCCCAACAAAATAGTCCCCATGGGTACAGTAATGAAGCCGAACATCATCAACAGTAAGGTCATCAATAAGTTAACAAGTGTTAAAGACATAGCCAACTCTAGGACATCGAAATATTGTCTGATTTCTCAAGAGCAGGACACTGATGGGGAGTTAGAAACAAAATTGTATAAGGGAGACGTGGTCCCTACATGTGGTGGAGGTGCTCAGGTGATTTTCAATGATGTTGAGATGCTAAAACAATTCTCTCCGACACGAGAATCTTCTCACTCGCACTCCAACCGTCAGTCTGGTACTAACTGTGCCAGACATTCTGGCAAGCGCCGGGACACAAATAACTCTCCACCGCAGACACCTTCAAATACCAGCAAAAAGCAAAGAGTTGATGATGACTGAGTTTAGATACTGGTAAGATGTTTTCGCCATTTTCTTTGTTTGCATTCATCTGGGATTCCTGATCTAATTCACTTGAAAATGTCATTGATTGATAAAAATTCTCACCAAAAAGTTTGGTACAAAAAAATTCTTGATCAGGAATTTCAGATGTATGTCTCTGGTTATTATTAATTAATATGATTATGATGAATTGTGTGAGATAGTTAGAAAGTTTGTTGTTGTTTCTAAGTTCTGTTAAAAGTTATATTTTGATTAGTTCGGACCCGACTATATGACCCTAGAACATTTAATTAAAAAAAGATGTAGGTAAGTTTTACTGTGATTCCTTTTGCAGTGTGATTTTAGGTTTTACATCTTTTCAAAGAGTTAATCCCTCTTTCAAAAACCTACCCAGTATTTTTGTGTTAATTGTTAGCATCTAGAAAAAACTGTACCTCTTAGTAAACCCCAGTTGGGTGAAATTAACACAAAAATATTAATTAGTTTATCAACTTTACCACCACAGTTTCAGTGGTATTTTTAGGAATTATAGCTATGGTTTTCTAGGAGAGTGGTGGCCGTCAATATAAAAATCTGTAATTTTCACAAGTACGCGACATTAGGCAGTCAAAAACGCCCCAATTGCAATATTATGTTGTAGAAAATGTGTGTCTGTCTATCTGTTACCTCTCCACGCTTAAACCGCTGAACCGATTTTGATGAAAGGGGTTTGAAGGTTTTGGCCCTAAAATCAGCCGCCATTTTGATTTTTTTTCAGAATCGCGGTGCACAACAAAAGTTATATATTTAGATAGAGGACACTTATACAAACAAAAAATGTTACATAACATAATATCCTAAAGCGTCAGGTTTCGGAGTTATTCACCGAAATATAAGTCGAAAACAACAAGGATTTTTTTGTTTTTTTTTCCCTCCAGGTAAGCATATTGAACTATTGAGGTAATAGAAACGTTATGAAACCTTTATGAAGAAGAAACAAATGAAGAATAGACATTTTTTAAATAAATATTAAGCACGGCAATTTATAGTTCGTTTTTTAATCCCAGAGACTAATCTGACAAGTGTAATGTCAAACTTCTATACTAAAAAAAAACGAAAACACAGAAGACTCAAATGTCAGATTAGTCTCTGGGATTAAAAAACGAACTATAAATAGCCGTTTTTAATTATTTATTTAAAAAATGTCTATTCTTCATTTGTTTGTTCTCCATAAAGGTTTCATAACGTTTCTATTACCTCAATAGTTCAATATGCTTACCTGGAGGGAAAAAAAACAAAAAAATCCTTGTTGTTTTCGAATTATATTTCGGTGAATAACTCCGAAACCTGACGCTTTAGGATATTATGTTATATAACATTTTTTCTGTGTATAAGCGTCCTCTATCTAAATATATAACTTTTGTTGTGCACCGCGATTCTGAAAAAAAATCAAAATGGCGACCGACCTTAGGGCCACCCTCCATACAAAAATCTTCTAACCCCTTTGGTATAGAGATGTTTGAGTCCCGGGAAAGGATATAGGATACTTTTTATCCCGATATTCCCCCGGGATTGAGACTTACGAAATTAGTTATACTGATTGTGGGAGAAAATTATGGTCACTACAATTCTACGCACGCACAGTCGCACACGTATAAGGGCCGACGCACATCTGGCGAGGCACAGCGCAGCGCGTTTCAGTGTTAAACAAAACTCAATAAATTAAAATAAAGTCGAAAATAAATAACCTGAGACTTAGATCATACGCTCTCGAGCTAATGGAAGTTTATTTAATCTCAAATTTATTTCAACTCTAGCAAGGTCAATATTTGTTTGGTAGTGACGACCGCGCTGCGTTGCGCTTCGCCAGATGAGCGCCAGCCCTAAGGGTCTAGCGTAGTAGGTACTTCGTTCATTTTGGTTTGTTTTGACTGAACAGCAGAAGTTTGACTGTAATTCACATAAGTAGTTTAGTTATTTTTCGGATAAAAATACTTATTACCTTTATTAAAAGTGTCAGAAATAGTTTCAGCAAAATTCTAAACAAACTACTGTTATAGTGTGCAGTGTATTCAATTGTACATTGTATAGACAGCTGTATTCACAGTTGTTATGGGTAGTCAGAAGCCCGGAAGTCTGACAACCAGTCTTACCAAGGGGTATCGTATTATCCAGTAACTGGGTTGTGGAGGTCAGATAGGCAATCGTTCCATGTAAAATACTTGTATTCAGCTGCATCCGGTTAGACTGGAAGCCGACCCCAACCCAACGCAGTAGGAAAAAGGCTAGGCAGATGATTGTATAGACAGCCGTTTTGATATGACAATTCGCCGCGTTCTTAGGAAACCAATGCCTTAATTAGTTAAATAATGTATCTAACACCTAACCTTTGTTAAGATTTCTAACTTTGTATTCGTAGAATTTTTCTATTACATTTTGAAAACTTCTTAAACCCTTCAGCGTTGGTTGACCAATCTGATTTTTTGAATTTTCATTCAATGCCTTAATATCTTAGAAAATAATATTTAAAAATAGTAAACATGATATTGGGGCCTCGTGGTTAAGTAATACCAGCTGCACGGGTCGATCGGTCAGGTTAAGCTACGCTTGCCGCGGTTGGTTCGTGGATGGTTGACCATCTTTACATATCAAGACCCTCCGTGCCTCGGAAAGCACGTTAAGCCCTCGGTGACGGTTGTCATTCGTGGATCTTTGACAGTCGTTACGGATCGTCAGAAGCCCGAGTGTGACAACCAGTCTTTCCAAGGGGTATGATATTACCCAGTAACTGGGTTGTGGAGGTTAGATAGGCAGTCGCTCCATGTAAAATACTGGTACTCAGCTGCATTCGGTTAGACTGGAAGCCAACCCCAACATAGTTGAGAAAAGGCTAGGCAGATGTTGAGTAAAGTTGATATTACAAATGAATAATGATTTAATTTTAGTCAGCCAATTTATGAAGGGTAGAAGAAGACTTTACAAAACACGCTTAAAAGGGCTTGTGATTTTTTTTTTGATACTGAAGAAGACATTTTTACTGTGATTCAAATAAATTTGCTCATTGTACAAGTGCATAGGTACCATTTTTTTTTTTGTTACATTATGAAACTGGTTTCATTGACAATGCTTTCTTTTGGTTGTGGGGTACCCCGTGGCTAATCGGATAAGTACAAGAATAAGTACAACTAATTATAATTTTTTTTAGTTAGCCTATGTTGTGTCCCACTGCTGGGCAAAGGCCGCCCTTTTTACCCGACTGCGCCAGAAGGAGGGTTATTACGACCTTTTATATAACTCGCAATGTTCGTATGCAAGTTGTCCTCTTCAAAATTTGCAAGTTCAATTTAACCCACTTCCCAGTGTTTGATTGAGCTGATTTTTCCTTCCAAACCTCTGTCTTGTGCGATCTCTGACCATGTTGGCCCTGCAAACAGCGAAGGTGCCTGGCGTCCAGTGAGTGACGATCTTTGCCCATCATAATTACCATTATACAAGCAAAAAACAAAAGTCGGTAAGTAAAACATAGCCATTGCTTGCCCCTTAGTGAATTAAAATAATTACGATCTCTAAAATTTAAGAATTATCTTTCTTATATCTACGGTCTGTGATCAATGGGATTCTCCATCAACAAAAACCATGAACCTCCATACAAACTTTCATCCCATATTTTAACCCCTTAAGCGCACTACATCCGATCTGAATCCGATTTCAATCCGAATTGGGAATATTCTAAATTCGGACGGATAGAGTTCGGATCTAGTGCGCAACCCATCATACAAATAGGACTATGGTCACTTCGGACCGACATCTCTCGCATTCGGATCGGATGCAGTGCGAAATGGCTCTTAGGGGTTGAATTTTCAAAAATCATTCCTTAGTGCTCGCTTTAGTTGCTTAAGGAATGTTCTAGAGACCCAGAGGTTCAGGTTGTGCATTTTTTGTCAGTGAATGAATGAACTTAAGGTTTCATTTGCTGTAAACGAGGGTTTTGCACTAAAGCCTTAAGTATTATAAAGCATTGTCAATGAAATCATCTACCTACGTTTAATATACCATATACTCGTATATATTATACACATAGTAAATAAGACTTTCATTATCTTTTTCATAACTGATTGAAGTAGGTTGATTGTTGTAAAACGATTTGTTTTTGTTGCAAAAAAAAAAAATATTTTATTTTTGAACTACACAACATTTTCACCCTAGACTAATTTGAAAATAAACTTTGTATGTTAACATTAAGTATGTTCAAAGAATTTTTACTATAATGTAGTTATTACAGCCCTAGGCAAATATAAGTTCTAATATAGATCTGATATACTTACCTAGCTAGATATTAGATAAAACGCAATGTGGTATTGAACTAAAGTGGTACTCTTGTTCATCAATATGTTTCCAAAATGGTGGTATACTCCAAGTATAGATCTTAGCCTGGTCCCATGTAATAAGGGGGTGTCATTAGGCTCGTCTCCGTATTACATGGGACTTATGGGCAACACCCTAAGGTAGCCCCACTATTTTTGCAATTTCTAGGTTAGGCTCAGGTTCTATGTTGATCATAACACGATTCATGTATTGTAACAATGTATTTACAGAAATTATAATCATTAGAAACATCAATTCAACTCTTAGAATTGACCTCAAGTGGTAACGGCCGAGACTTACGTGTTGTAGTTCGTGGGTTCGTACCCAGACAAGCGATTTAGGTACATTGTGTAAATTATTTCATCACAACTACTTACTCTTTTAAAACGGTGAAGGAAAATATCGTGAGGAAACCGCAGAGAATCTATCTAATCCTAGAATCAAAAATTTCTAGGACATGCCGGTTTCCTCACGATGTTTTCCTTGTGGCCCGCTCCCTCTCGCAGAGAGGAAGCCCAGCCCCAGTTTCCCAGCAGTGGGAACATTATAGGCTGATTATTATCCTATACCATGCTATGTAATGAAATAATCATGCAATAGGGTAATATGAACTTGGAAAGTTGTATTGATGACTTTAATAATTATAATTCTTTGGAAATCTAAATTTCGCAGGCTACCCAGGCGATTTCGCCATAAACATAACTGGCAAAATGTTGGTGTACCAAACACTTGACCACCCCTTCGAAGGATACAGTCGTGAAGTTATGTTTGTCCGTATTATTTCAAATGCGTCAAACGAAGTTCTTTTAACTTCACCGCGGGAGAGTAATTAAAACTAATTTATAAAACGGAAATTGATAATCTAATTTAGGGGTGTCTCTTTCCGGTATAAAAGGTCGAGTGTAATCTGAACTTGTTGAACCCTTGGGTTAGAGAGCATTATTTAACCTTTTGACCGATGCGACACATTTTTCCGTGCCCCTACCGTTCGTGTCGTATTTCTGCGACAGAGAACATGCACGATTTTTTCGTTCTATTTTCGTCCTATTAACTGCGTGGTACAACTAAAACCATTATCAAATAGAGATAAAAACTTTTTGAATATTTTTTTATCGATAGGTACAACGATATCTCCTCCTTATTTTTGTGTATTTTATCGATTTGTAGCCGCGCGCTAGGGGCACGGCAATTGATATTTAGCCAAGCACTTAAAAGGTTAACTAAGTACATAGTTTAAACTGAATTACTTTGTTCTGTTACATTATTATACTAGCTTCGATATTTCTTGTTCCTCCCGACCCTCCCTGTCGTATCGCATCGCATCGCCTGCTCGCGCTATTACTTCGTTTTCGTTTAGCGTTCTTTTTGCTCGGCTCTTAAGGGTCCAGGCGTGATGTTAATAGCCTAAAGCCTTCCTCAAGAACTGGGCTATCAAATGCAAAAAAAATTTTTTTTTTAATCTGATTGGTAGTTCCAGATATTAGCGCGTTCAAAAACCAACTCTTCAGCTTTATATACAGGGTGTTACGGAAAGGGTATATCAATACAAACGGGTTGAAGAGTGTATCTGGTCTAGAATCTCTGTACAAAATTTCAGCTCAAAAGCAGTAACTTTGAAAATGCTTAATATTTTTTTTATTTCGATAGTTTATTAAATTGAAATCATAACAAACGTGTCATCGCACTACGAGGGTCATTATCCATTATCTGTAGTGTGTCTGTGCGCCTAGTACACGTACATCACGCCGCCGCGCGCCAGTGCAGCGCCGTGATGTCGAAATAAAAAAATATTAAGCATTTTCAAAGTTAATGCTTTTGAGCTGAAATTTTGTACAGAGATTCTAGACCACATACACTCTTCAACCCGTTTGTATTGATATACCCTTTCCGTAACACCCTGTAGATAGATTGATTGTTTATTCATTGATTAGAATTAATTATAAAAACGATATTAAATTGTCCGTAAATGATAACTTGTGGGTGTGCTGTTTCGAAAAAACTAAATAGTCGACAATTAATGAGAAAGTTTACTGGCGTAAGCAATGCGTCTGAGGTTGAAAAAAAGTAGTCTAAATTGTCGATGAAGATTTGAATCGCTGCTAAATTTTCAGAGTATGTTTGATTTTCATCTGCATAACCCTCCGCTGAATAAAGCCGTGATAATGTTTGATTTTAATGATTTTCTTATAGTAGTTGGGAGTCAGGAATTTGAGATAATTTTCTAGTTATAGAACAACAAACTGAATGTCATAGTAAACAAAGTTCAAATTCCATTACAACCAAAAACTTAAAGACCTTTTTGTTACAAATGGTCACTTAAAAATCAGTTTAGAATCCGTTCTACTAAAGCAGATAACTGGTGGATGGAATTTAAATTATCTGAGATTATGAACACTGCACATACATACGTTTTTTTTTTTCAGTAAGTAATTCTTGTTTTCTAACGCCTCGGAGATAGTTTTGATAAGACAAATGACCACAAGTCTCTAAGCTTTCGTTAGCCTAGTCTGTATAGTTTCTACTTTGAGGCTTATAAAGCTATTAATACCAAAGCTAAGCGCGCATAAGTCGTATTACACAGTTTAATCAATATTACTTGTAATCTAAGAGTATACCACTACAACCCACGCTCAATTTCATGCCCCTTAACGCCACTTATTTCAATTACAACCACAGTTTTGCGTTTGAAGTACTTAACTAGATAATTATGAGGATATGGGTTATTTAATAAACTTTGGTTTAACTATTTTGTCGACGCCATTTTGTACGTCAATTGTAAGTTTTCCCGCCATGTTTTTGGCGCGGAATTGTATTAAAATACTTTTCCATTGATATTGTTGTTTTATTTTTGTATTGATAGTCTGCTGAGCATGACGTCCTTAAGGCGAGTGGACTATAAATGACCTAAATCGTGGTCTTTGTCGGACTGCATAGAAAAGAAAGAGAAGCGCGATGACACAACGCGGGAAATTTATTGCAAAATATGAAGCAATTACCTGTTTACAGAAAATCTATTGTTTGGACTAAAAATTAAAGACTAACATAAAGCTAGCTGACATATCTCATTTGTCTGGACAACTCTCCAGCACCGTATTTACGTAACACACACCTGAATCACTTTGAAGGATATTGCTAATCCATTGTTGCATACGTTCGAAAAAATTTTCAGCTAACAACGTAAATCACGCAATGAATGTTGTTGAACTGTCAAAATGAAACCCATTGGTACTGTTAGTGTCACACAATTGCCCAACAGTCCCGTTTAAGAATTGAACGCATAATAAACACCCAGTAGGTAATTGAATTATGTTTATAAATACAGGATACAGACACTTTATTATTAAGTAGTGTTACGACTGTCATACTTGTGAGTCGATGGGAGACCCCTGCCCCATTACAGAACAGAGTTGAACGAATACCTAAATAATGCTATACAGGCTAATATTACAGGGTCAAAATAAATTAATCAGAATATTTATTTGTGAAACATAGGCATTTACATATTAGCAAAACTCCGCAGAAGTGATGGGTGTCGATGTAGACCCTGTTAAGCAGAAAAGATCCAACCAGCAATTTGTCGAAAATCGAGTTATATGTATACATATACAGGGTGTTACAGAAAGGGTATATCAATACAAACGGGTTGAAGAGTGTATCTGGTCTAGAATCTCTGTACAAAATTTCAGCTCAAAAGCAGTAACTTTGAAAATGCTTAATTTTTTTTTATTTCGATAGTTTGTTAAATTGAAATCATAAAAAACGTGTCACCGCACTACGAGGGTCATTATCCATTATCTGTAGTGTGTCTGTGCGCCTAGTACACGCACATCACGCCGCCGCGCGCCAGTGCAGCGCCGTGATGTCGAAATAAAAAAATATTAAGCATTTTCAAAGTTAGTGCTTTTGAGCTGAAATTTTGCACAGACATTCTAGACCAGATACACTTCTACCCGTTTGTATTGATATACCCTTTCCGTAACACCCTGTAGGTATAGTTTGGATCTACACATCGAACTTCATATACCTACGCAAAAGAGTAACAAAAAGTTGGTTGGATCTTTTCTGCTTGTCTAAACATGATAAAACAAAAAATAAATTAATTCGATGATTTTTTTGTGGGGTCAACGACCGCGTCTAGTCTTTTTGCTTGAAGTATGAGTTGAAAAAATCAATTTTATTTTGTTTTGTCGTGTTTAGATATCAATATCCATCACGTCTGTAAAGTTTACACAAAAAACTGAGTTTTAAACTGATATTTCAAGTCTCTACTCTAAATGCGGTCGATGACTCCCCAAAAAAAACTTTTTGGTTTTATCATGTATACCTACAGGGTTAGTTTTCAAAGACCAGCCAAATTTGTCCATGGGACCAACATCGTAATCGCAAATAAAAATTCAGCCGTCCCATACGTTTAGGTCGAGTAGGTATTTAAGTTTTCTTTCACGTCATAATTCAGGTAAATGATTGCGTATTCTCGATGTGAAAACCGCGGCATAACCGTTTCGCATTGTATCGTTCTATATTTTACCAAAATCCTAATTAGAGTTCCGTTCTCATAATGTAATAGTAGGTAAGTTGCTTACTCTAATAACTTCTGGGCAGGCGTAGTGGGGACTGCCGCAAGATGTCTCTAGCAGCGAGCCGGCCGGCTGCAGCGAAGCCATCCCGAAGTCGGCTATCTTGATGTTGTTTCGCTCGTCCAGAAGTAAGTTCTCGGGCTTTAGGTCGCGGTGGCTGGAAAGTAAAACAAATTCGGTTGTAATTCGAGTGTGTATTGGTTTTACGAGATTAGGCCCGGAACTGTCATATTATTAGTAGCGTTATTCGACACTAGATGGCAGTAGTTGTGTTTTAATTTTGTGGTATTCATTCCACGAAGTAATATACAAAAGGCTCGTTCTGATTTTAGTGGAGGGGCCTGTGGCTAAGTAATAACAGTAAGCATTTCGCAAAAATTAAATGTTAACGTTGTTGTGAAAATACCATAGCGAGCTAATCTCTTGTTTGCGAATTAAGGAGGTGGTCATTTGAACGTCTTCACGTTGCAATGCTCGATTCTATTTATCCACTGCTCAAATACTTGGAGGCGAATAAACCCATTACGCGTGGTGTGGTGGCACCTTTGCACTTACAGTAAAATAATAACAAATGTAGCAATACGTACCATATAGAGTGACTGTGACAGAAATCGAGCGCGGATATGATTTGTCTGAAGAACCGGCGCGCCTCTTTGGGAGTCAGCCGCCCTTTCTTCACCAGGTAGTCGAACAGCTCTCCACCGCTTACGTGTTCTAATACTAAATATCTGTAAATAATAGAAAAGTCTCAAGTCAGGAAGAATCTTTTATTAAAGGAGAATTATAGCCAAAAGTCGACTGGCAAAAAAACCAAGGTCTCTTTTTGTTTCCGTAATATTATGTGATGGATTAAAAAAATATGGTAAATTGCCGAACAGTCATCATCATGCCATCATTCTTTTAAAAGACGTCTACTGCTAGACGAAGGCTAGACCTGCCAATAGGTCGTCAGTCAACTTTGTGGGGGAGGCAAACCAACTCCGAGTTCCGAGTTTTCTGACAAGGGCCAAACTGTGAGCATCTCTTGTAAAATATCGTCTCCGTCACTCATACTAGCTGTGTGTCAGTTGTCTATTTGTAGAACGAAGCTTATACACACTGTACAGACGCCAGCACACACCAGGTCCAGTTGAAAACCAGCGTCAGGCACTAGTTGTCTGGCATTTTTGCCGAACTGGCCCTTTTTTAGCGCAGCCGTGAGGCTCTTTCTATCTTTTCTTTCTTTCACATCAAGCTACCTACAATCTGTCAAATTTCTTTAATAGACTTTCAACTTTATCGATAAAACAAGGTTCAAAGTTGAATGGGAAAATAATTTAACAGTTTCGGGTAGCTTGATGTGCTGGCGTCTGTACCTTCCGGTATACCTACATTAGAACACAGAAGATAGGTAAGTAGATACTCACAAATATTTCTTATTTTCGTAAACATCGGACAGTCCTAATACGTGTGGATGTTCTATCAATTTCATAATTGCTATTTCTCTTTCCACCTGAAAAAAATAAAGGGTTTTTTTGTGAAATCCAAGAATGAAAAGAAGGCAGAAGGACTTGTAAATTGTGATTATCATCACTGCCAATAGATGGCGTTAAATTTATTTTTAAATATTCATTCTTTATTTTGTCAAATTAACGAAAAATTTCATTTTCATTTATTGTTAGTTTTACCATAATATTTGAAGCTGTTCAAATCGAATTTTAGTTTTTGGTAAGTTAAACACCTCTTTATAAGTTTTTTAACGAATTAATTCTAGTTACACAACAACAGATGGCGCTATTTTACATGTTGAACGTTAGAATAAAAGTGGTTCTGATGATTACCTTCATCAACACAGATTCGCTGAGTTTCTCCCTGTTGATGATCTTGATGGCCACCTTCTTGCCCGTCACGCAGTGGACACCCAATTTCACTAGACCTGGAAACATAGAAATTGAGAATTTGAGACATTTTGATCAAAACCAGTGAATTTCGGGTAGGTACGGTCAGCGACAAAAGTCGTGTGCAACTACAACCGTTGACCCCATAAAGTACCGTGTTACTTCTAAAAATACTATACCATATTTTAATTCTTATAGGTCTTTACGAAGAAGTTTTTAACAACAGTCGATTAGCTCTGCGGGGTAAACTAACAGAAGCACTGGCTTTCATTTTGACAGTTCAACAACATACATTACGTTATTTACGTTGTTGAGCAGACACATTTTTCAAACATATGAAGCAATGGTTTAGCAATATCCTTCAAAATGATTCAAATTGTGATTGATAGTGTGTTACACAGTTTGTCTACATTTCAATGAGATAAACATACTTAGTATTGATTTTAACTTAAAACATACAATAATGATTAATTATTTTAAAACTATAGGCCTAATTAACAAAAATAACAAAATTAAAACCTAACTTAACTAGGTAGAGGTACAACTATACAAAAACTAAAATATAGCGTCCAAAAATTCATCCGCATCGCTGTCGACTGGTAATGTACAGACGCCAGCACATGAAGCTACCCCAATCTCAACTTTATCACAAAGCAATAAGGTTCATATTCATTTGGGAAAATTTGACAGAATTGGGTAGCTTGATGTGCTGGCCTCTGTACCCAAGAGACTGGCGGCATTGCCACGTCTTTGTAATTTAAGTGATTGTGTAAATTTTTTGAGGAAATAAATGTATTGATTTTTCGTTTCTTTCATCAATCATCCCAGAGGAGACGCTAGACGTTATCACATTCAACGCCATGGTTGTATCTGTGACATAGCTAACAAACGACATCAAAATTAGGTGGCTAATTTAACCCTTTGCTCGCTGTATACCTAAAACGCAGTGTGCCTAAGTCGCGTTATGCCTAGACCAAACGAGATGTGGGCGTATTGCCTTGGGGGCTGTTCATTTATTACGTAAGACAATTTTGATCACTTTCTGACCCCCTCCCGACCTTAATAAACTTACGTAAGATCAGTATCTACCAAAATTGCAAAGAAAAAGTAGCAAAATTTAAAAACTTTAATTTTTGTTTACTTCTGTGATCTTACTTAAGAACAGTCTAAACCCCTCCTACCTAAGAAAAGACTTGTTTGGACCCCTCCCCCCTCAAATCGTCTTACGTAATAAATGAACAGCCTTGTTAGGCTCGTGGTTAAATAAGTGGTTCATGGATTGGTGACCATCCATTTCATACCGAGACCCCTACGTGCCTCGGAAAGCGCGTTGTCATTGGTAGATCTGAGACAGTCGTTAGGGATAGTCAGAAGTCCAAAAAGGTCATGACAACAAGTCTCAGCAAGGGGTACCATGTCACCCAGTAACTGGGTTGTGCAGGTCAGATAGGCAGTGTTCCATGAAAAATAGGCCCATGCCCCTGCGCCTGATCTCTCCCCGGTCGTGTCGGATTGCCGTCCCATCAGTCAGACTGAGAAATGCCCAACATGCAGTGGCGTAACTATAGGGTGGCATTGGGGCAAAATGCCACGGGCCCCCAGCCAGAGGGGGCCCCCGACCCGAGAGGGCCATTATAATCACAGGAGGATCCTAACATAACTTTATAAACACAAATTTTTTAAATGTACTACAAAGATAGGTACTGCAGCTGCTGAGACCCTCAAGCGGCGCAAATACTGTAACCTTATGGGCAACTACAGCTTGAGCCGTTTGGGGTCGAAACGCTCGGGTCATGGGGCCCCCGCGCGCGTCTCCTTTTTAAGGAAATTTCTCGCCGGCTGGTCGATACTTCACGTGACCAGAGGGCTGGGTCGTTCTATGGCCAAAGAATTAGCATTGCCATTCAACGTGGCAATGCTGCCAGTCTTCTGGGCACGTTTCCGGATGACAGCGATGCGGACGAATACTTCGACGCCTAAGTGTCCTTTGTTTTTCATTTTTATATATTTGTATTGTAAGTTAGTTAGTCATTTATTTTAGTATCTAGTGTACATAGTTAGTTACTTATTATGAAGCAATAAATAATTTTAAAGTAGACTACAAAGGACATCATTCAGGTTTCGAACATTTTGTACCTTTTCCCATTGTATGTCTAGTTTTTTGGACAGGACCTCATGCTCAGCAGTAGCGTTTGCGACCACTAGACCTACGAAGTAGTCAGGTGTCAAATTTTGTAGGGGGAAATATGAAATATATGCGGAAGAAGCCGCGGGAGAAGTGCTAGTAAAAAAAAAAAACGTTAGTTGAGCTTCTTTACATTGAAGGAGAGCCCCATCCCTTGAATTTGCCACCGGCCCCAAACGGTATAGTTACGCCACTGCCAGCATGCATGCTCCTGTGATTCCGCATACACTTAGTACAAACTGCGAAGTCTCTTTCTCATGGTCTATTACAAATAATTACAATTTACATTTAGACTTAGTGCGAACCGCGCGTTTAGTTTCAACATTTCCTGTTGCAGTATTTACTACTTACATAGAGTGGTTAATACCATTTCTTGTTACTAAAAATGTTTCATTTGTAGGTTTTCAGCAGGACTCTTTTCGTGTATAGAGAGCGTAATCACTACTCTTATTCACTGCATGTTAGTGAATTAAGACTATATTAGGTAGGTACAAACGCCAGCACATTAAATTACCTACTACTTACAATCTGTCAAATGTCTTTAATAGATTTTCAACTTTATCGCTAAAGTATAAGGTTCAAGGTTGATTGGGAACATTTGACAGCTTTGGGTAGCTTGATGTGCTGGCGTCTGTACCTCCTGTGAAACTTGTAAACTCTTCAAGATTACATAATCAGCCTATAATGTTCCCACTGGTGGGACACAGGTTTCCTCTCGGTAAGAGGGAGTGGGCCGTAATACACCACGCTGGCCCAGTGCGGGTTAGTAGATGTCACATGTCTTCGAATTTTTAGTAATTCGTTCTAGAACATGCCGGTTTCCTCACGATGTTTCCTTCACCGTTTTGAGAGCAGTGGTTTTGAAATAATTTACATAAAGCGCCTTTCTGGGTTCAAACCTACGACCTACAACTCATAAGTCGCGGCGAAAATCACTGGGCCACCTCTTTAAGATTGTTTTCTTCAAATGGTTGTACCCATAGATATAGTACCTATTCTGCCCCCGATCGCGATAGGAAAAAAGACGCATCTAACATATTTTCCAGATTTGATTTACATACATTGCCGGAATCAAAAAAAAAGGCGCATCTGCCTGTATTTTTAATATTTTTCTAACTTCCTCGAGTAATTAATTTCCCAATCAACAGCAATTAATTTCCCGTTTCATTCATTAAAACATTTATTTCTCCGTTTTTACTTTTTGTTATGCCGGGGCCACACTATACAGGAAAATCGCGATAAGTTGTTTCTTATTGGCTGACATCGTAAGTCCAGCCAATGAGCATCAACTTATCGCGCAAATCTTCGCGTTATCGCGATAGTCTGGCCATTAGATACAGTAAAACGGGGCTACTTTGAACAGGCGGGGTTACTTTGACCAGGCCGATCACAACGCTATGACGCGTTCCCCACACCACGCGCCTCGCGCAATATTACTCGAGGTCACGCACACTTGCTGAGCACACGTGAAAACCGATTTTGGCGCTCTGTCAAAGTAGCTCCAAAATCTGTCAAAGTAACCCTGGAAGTCAAAGTATCGGAGGCAGTATTAACAGCTCTATATAACATCCGTTTGGACAACAGACTGATACTGGAGGCGCATTTGTAGTTTAACACCATTCATTCGGAATCCTCGGAAGGTGTAACAAGTGGTAGAATTCATCAATAATGTCATTTACGCACGGGTAAGTGGGAAACATTCTTTGTTACCTACAGAATACTCCGATCTATCGAAGAGTAAACTTCAAATAGAAGTCTAGAGTTCGGACAGACAGAATACAAGCGAATAACGTCGTTGTGGATCTAAATAGGTATTTGTAAATAAACCATTTTAGCTTGCAGCACCCTAATTGCGTAACACACTATTAATTACAATCCGAATCATTTTGCTAATCCATTGCTTCACATGATCGAAAAATTTGTCTGCTCAACAATGTAAGAAACGCAATGAATGTCGTTGAACTGTCAAAATGACAGCGTTAGTGTGTTACGCAATTACCCTGCAGGACCTACAGCCTAAGCCTGCTGACAACACGTAGTGTCGAAACCCGTGTTTGTTTTTTTTTCCTAGATAAGTCTGCTGATCGTAGGATTAACGTGTGTTTGATCCCCGAATCTGCGGGGCAATTGCCTAACACATTATCAATCGGAATCGATTTCATTTTGACAGTTCAACAACATTCATTGCGCAAATTTTTCGAACTTATGAAGCAATGGATTAGCGATTTGTTTCAAAATGATTCAGATTCCGATTGATAGTGTGTTACGCAAGTAGGGTGGGTGTGTATTTATTTCCATTAATCAATTTTCCGTAATCCGAAGACTGGATTTACGCCACTTACACCCTAATAATTTTAGCGGAAAGCTTTTGTATCTGTGGTCACCAACTAGCTCAATTCGATCGGGGTGGCTTGGCTTGGTTACTGCGACCAATTCGGCTCCAACTCAAAAATCCCAACCTAACCTATGACCTGTCGAACTATTTACCCAACTGCCCGTTTCACCATTTTCGTCACGTGATCATATTGTGTAAATGGCCTAAGCATCGGTCAGCCAGTTCACTAAACGTTGTATTAAATGCATTGGCTGAATATCATTCAGGCCGCTAGTTGAACGGCGCCGTTTACTAAAAAGGCTAGGTTGTTAACTGATGGTTGCTGGCGCTACCATAGAAATGTAAATGTGCGCGACTTTGTATCTATTGCTTTTAGTGAACTTTGTGTAGTAGTGGCGCTGTGGTGGGGCCAACCTAGCGACATCGGGTTCTGATACATTTTCAACTACCGGACATATCTCCCTCTTTCATTATACAGGGTGTTACGGAAAGGGTATATCAATACAAACGGGTTGAAGAGTGTAGGTCTAGAATCTCTGTACAAAAATTCAGCTCAAAAGTATTAACTTTGAAAATGCTTAATATTTTTCTTATTTCGACATCATGGCGCTGCACTGGCGCGCGGCGGCGTGATTTGCGTGTACTAGGCGCACAGACACACTACAGATAATGGATAATGACCCTCGTAGTGCGGTGACACGTTTGTTATGATTTCAATTTAATAAACTATCGAAATAAAAAAATATTAAGCATTATCAAAGTTACTGCTTTTGAGTTGAAATTTTGTACAGAGATTCTAGACCAGATACACTCTTCAACCCGTTTGTATTGATATACCCTTTCCGTAACACCCTGTATATCTATGGAATAATATTCGGAAATAGTGGCGTGAAAATTATATTGTGTTATATTTCTTAACAGGATTCTAATTCTGATGGTTCTCGACATGGTAAGCAGTTCGGTGACTGTGATGTATCACAGTGCTGCCATACAAGCCGTGCCACCGAGTGTCTCCCTCACTCCCATACGAGATAAACAGAATACGGGAAATTTTATCAATATTAGTAAGTATACGAGATTTCAGGCTACTTCTAGGCAATCGTCAAACGCGAGCCTACCAAATGTAATAAAACAGACACGTGTTTTGTTTTTAAATAACGGAACAGCGCGTTTGTTAAAAATTCAAACTTCGAGTGGCAGTACACGACTGCCAGTATGAATAAAAGGTTTACAAAGTAGCTGCAAACATGTAGTACTACAACAATAGAATGAAAACACCGTGTCTTCAACAGAAAACGATTTCAAAAGGCTGAAAACAGTTCCCAGCCTCTATTTCCCGAGGTCTTGTCAGCTGTCAACGTTTCCGCCATTTTAAATATTCGGGTCACATCGGAGCACTATTGGAAATTCAAAGGGTTTGAAAATGGAATGTTTGTTCACAGATTTGTACGGAAAACGTTCAACATAGCTACATACGAATGGATGATCTCAACTGTTCTTTTTTTACGAATTGGTTTGCCCAGAGTGGCGATTATCGTATTGTCTTGAATGCAATATTAAAATAACTATCATATATTGTCACTAAACGACTCTTACTATTCAGTGCTTAGGTATTATGTGGTATTATTTTGCTGATACTTGCGAGGTCATTGCATAAGACACTATCAGTAGCAATGGCTGTCATTTTGACAGTTCAGCAACATCCATTGCGTCATTTACGTTGTTGAGCAGACAAGTTTTTCGAACATATGAATCAAGGGATTAGCAATATCCTTCAAAATGATTTAGATTGTGATTTAATGTTCTGTGTCCTGTAATGTTAATTACTTTGCATACCTAGTATTGGGTTTTGGAGGTCAGATAGGCAGTCGCTCCATGTAAAATACTGGTACTCAGCTGCATCCGGTTAGACTAGAAGCCGACCCCAACCTAGTTGACAAAAGGCTAGGCAGATGATGATGATGACCTAGTATTGTATACAATCAAGTATTTTCTAACTGAACAGACAGCTGTGCTGCTGGGGAGTTTGTTGCGCCACTTCTTCTCCCCAGCGAAAGCACTAGGAAGTAGTGAAGGGTGGGCGTTTTGGAATACACGAAGATATAATCTATATATATATAAATGAAACCCGTTTTCCGTTGTCACGACATAACATGAAAACGGCTGGACCGATTTCGATGAAATTTGGTATAGAGATAGTTTGAGTCCCGGGAAAGGACATAGGATAGTTTTTATCCCGATATTCCCACGGGATCGACATTTACGCGGGTGAAACCGCGGGGCGCAGCTAGTATAATATACGAATAATATATCTATATAATAATGAAGATCATACGTGAAAGAGACGCCGCGTCTGCCTCCCATCCTCGTTTCACGTTTCATCTGTGTGACTCATGCCAAAAACTGCGCTAGTTAACGTGGAGATAAAGGACGTTTGGCAACCTGCTCTCAAAACGGTGAAGGAAAACATCGTAAGGAAACCGGCATGTCCTAGAACCAAAAATTCGAAGACATGTGACATCTACCAACCCGCACTGGGCCCGCGTGGTGGTTTACGGTCCACTCCCTCTCACAGAGAGGAGGCCTGTGTCCCAGCAATGGGAACATTATAGGCTGATTATGTTATGGCAATTATGAAACCTAATAAATGCGTCTACTAGTGGTTGAATACCAAGCTATGTTGAAAGTTATTACACAAGTAGCGGTCGGCAGTTGGAAAGCTGCCCATTTCATAAGCAATGAGCATCATCAGCTTTAATAACTTGAGCTGTTATTAACAAAATAGAATGTAATATTTTAACGTTAAATAACGAAGTCTGGCAAATGCCTGGCAATATTGAAATTCATTTATTTATTAAAACTTACACATAGTTCACAGACATACAAGTATTATCATGCATTTCTAACCAATAGAAAACTTAGACTGATTTAACAGCGGGTCCCAAACTAGACACAGCCTACGGGGTGATTACGTAACACACTATCAATAGCAATGGCTTTAATTTTGACAGTTCAACAACATTCATTACGCTATTTACGATATTGAGTAGACAATTTTTCGAACATATGAAGCAACTAGCAGCGCCCCGCGGTTTCACCCGTATAAGTTTCGCGTGGTAATATCGGGGTAAAAACTATCCTATGTCCTTTCCAGGGACTCAAACTATCTCTATACCAAATCTCATCGAAATCGGTTCAGCGGTTTAAGCGTGAAGAGGTAACAGACAGACTGACACACTTTCGCATTTATAATATTAGTATGGATAGTATGGATTAATAGTTATTATTATGAAATTATCAATACCAATCTTGCGCTAGCAGAACTGATTCAATTTTTCTCATAGTCCGATGGGACGGCAATTCGACACGACCGGGGAGAGATCAGGCGCAGGACTAACAGCTTTTACGTGCTTTCCGAGGCACACACTATATCAGACCACCAACTTCCAAGCCCCTGGCTGCCACTGACATATTTCCAGACCTGGAAATCAAACCCAGGGACCAGGATAGCTGAGGGAAAGAGCCTCACGTCCCAGCCGCCGCGGGTGACGCTCCGGGCGTCGGGAGCCGCGTGACGACCGTAGGCGCGGGCCTGCGGACGGAGAGTAATGGGTAGCTCACCGTCCGATCAGGACCAGGCCCGTGCCGGACGGCGCGTATGTGTTCCACGCGCGCCTCAAAGAGATGTCAGCATAAAGGAAGGGGCCTATTAGGGCCGAAGCCTGCCAAGGTAGCGGGATTGTCCGAAAGGGTTACCGCTACCCCGGAACACAAAGGGATAAGGAAGGAACACGGATGGGTTGTAGTCAGTAGGAGTCTGACACTCCCTTCCGCTCCACCTAGAGCGGGAGGGGTCATTCGATGATTTCCCATCCAAAAAAAAAGGGGGCCAGGAACCTTGTGTCAATGATCCGTGGTCCTGGGATTTTTATAGGGAAATTTTCTCGGTCGTGCACGCTCAACAGTCGCGACCACGGGACCAATGGGACAGTTACGGGGAGGGGCGGGGGGTGACTATTACATACTTAGGCAGTAAACATTGATATCTTCTTTTTACAGATCCATTTTTGACGAGTTCCTTGTTGCAAGCTTTGGTGGAAGAATCCGAGAACAAGAAACGAGTGCAGCGATACAGAGATGTGGCGTAAGGTCTATACCTAATATATTTTATTAGCCGTTAGTGTCCACTGTTGGACAAAGGCCTCCTTACTCTCTTGCTTAGTGGCAAACGACATCACGGCAGGCCGACACGGAGATGGCGGGATGAGCTGGATTCCTTTCACAAAGATTGGTTCTTGGCAGCTCTAGACACACAGAGGTGGAAAGAGAGTAGGGGGGCCTTTTTTATACCTAATGTTGTTTTAAATAAATAGTTGTTATCATCAGATGATGTGTTTTTTTTTTAAATAAATATTAACTATGACTTCATGTTTTATTGTCATCTGCCTCTAAAAACCGGCTAAGTGCGTGTCGGACTACTCACAATGAAGGGTTCCGTAGTCGGGATGAATTTATCCCAAGAACAAACTTAGCTTTGTACCACAGTAGACAGATTTATACTGTGTTTGTACTTAGTTGAAAAATGTTTACATCGAAATACGTCATGGTCAATTCTCCAACTACAAATGTAAGTTTGTAGTAGCAAACTTTTTCTAAATGATGAAATTATAATTTAATGATTTTCGGACTTTTTCCTTTACTTGTGCTGTGAGACCTTGCTTCTTGCCAAATTTCATTATTCTAGGTCAACGAAAAATCCATACTAATATTATAAATGCGAAAGTGTGTCTGTCTGTCTGTCCGTTACCTCTTCACGCTTAAACCGCTGCACCGATTTCGATGAAATTTGGTATAGAGATACTAAGTTTTAGTCCAGGGAAAGGACATAGGATAGTTTTTATCCCGATATTCCCACGGGAAACTTATGCGGGTGAAACCGCGGGGCGCTGCTGGTATCCTATAAGTGTTGATTTATTTGCGAGTATCAGAATGTGTCGCACTAGCTTCTGCCTGCGACTTCGTCCGCGTGAAATTTCAGTCCCCGACCTATTGCGTCGCACCCCATTACTCGCGCATGCTACTACGAGTATATACTTCGTCTGCGCTTAGCGTTCATTCTGACTTTTTTTCCTTTTGCTCATCTCCTAAGGGTCGTAGCGTGATGTTAAATAGCCTATAACCTTCCTCAAAAATTGGGCTATCAAATGCAAAAATATTGTTTCAAATCCGACTGGTAGTTCCAGTTCATACTTACAAAAAAAAAAAACTTCTTTATTAACCCCCTTACTAATAAACGCATTATCAGATGAATAGTTACACACCGATTTCTCTCTTTCAGTCGTCAGTAATTTTGACTTTCGAAAGAAGAAGTCAAAGCGTTGTGTAACTATACAGACGCTATACAACGTTTATTAGTAATAAATACATAGATGCCAGGCGCTTCAATTTTGGTTCTACATTGCCTTTCCTTCGGTATATTTCACTCGAAGTGAAATGTCTGAACATGAAATGAATCAAAAGATAAATAGCCATATTTTTTTTATTTCGTAGACTTAGAAGCTTTATTTGTTTAGAGCTCCAGTGGACCGTAAACCTACGTATAGGTCTACCGGAATCTCATGGCATAAAAAAAAATAAAAAATTGTGATTTTCATATGGCAATGTCAATTGTCATCTGTCAAATCAAATTACACGATTTGTCAACCGCTGCTGAGATTTTGTGATATCTTCTTGACAATTTATTGTTTTTGTGAAAATGTCGAAAAAGCCACTTCAATCTCAATCGAGAAATATTGTTTTTAATGTGTATCGTAAAATAAGGGAAGAAGAAGGCGTAAATCAAACACAATCTTTGATTTTAAAGCGCGTCGTAGCATTGACCGGTAAGTTAGACTGAGTTGTTTTGATACTTTTAGTTTATTTTATATTTTTCTTAATTAATTGTATCTTCTTTATTAGGGGTTTCCAGTACTACTATACGGCGAATCGTAGGTGAGGGCACATCGAATGATGGTGTATTTTCCACGCCTGGTAAAAAGAGGAGAGGGGGGAAGAAGAAAATCAACTTGGACGGTTTCGATTTAGAGTTGATTAGGAATAAAGTAAAAGAATTCTATACAGTTCGGAAGGAAATTCCAACAGTAATGAAACTGTTACAAATTCTTCGACAAGATATTGATTTCAATGGAGGGAGAGAATCCTTGAGGTAAGAAAAATATTAAGTAATAATCCCTCTCACTCTCACTCGTAAGAGGAGGCGTATAGACTGATGATGAATGATTAAGCTATTGTTTGAGTAACATGATACATTTTATTATTATTCACAGACTTATACTTAAGGAGATTGGTTTTGAATATGATGCCAATCAAAAAGGACCATTTTGATGGAGAGGGATGATATAAAACTTCAAAGATACAAGTTTTTGAAGCGTATAAAGAAAAATCGCGAAGCTGAAGAGCATAACAAATTGGATGTGATTTATTTAGATGAGACTTACATTCATGTTCTGTGAACAAGTGCTGGCAAAGCAAAGATATTGCAGGTCCATCTAAAAGTATTTCGCTTGGAGCGAGGTGGATCATTGTAAACGCTGGTGGAGCAAAGGGCTTTGTGCCAAATTGTTGTCTGGTGTACAGGTCAACAAGTGTATCTGCTGACTATCACCACGACATGAATAAGGACAATTTTACAAAATGGGTGACAGAGAAGCTAATTCCAAATCTGAGAAGACCTTCACTAATTGTTATGGATAATGCTAGTTATCATTCCGTACGGATGAACAAACCGCCCACACAAGCCAATCGTATCGCTGATATAAAAGAATGGCTTCGTGCAAATGATGTACACTATGATGATCTTTGGCGTAAATGTCAACTACTTGAAGTAGTGAAACAAAACATGTCTGCGCCCTTATATGAGATAGATGAAGTATTAAAATCGCACGGTCACGAAGTTTTAAGGCTCCCACCTTATCATTGCACATTAAATCCCATAGAAATGATTTGGGGTATAATGAAGCAAAAAGTTGCTGATAAAAATGTAAATAGGCCTGCAAGTGACATTAAATTATTAACAGAAGAAGCTTTCTCCCAAATTGGTGCAGAGGAGTGGCGAAAATGTTGTGAACATGTAAAGAAAATTGAAAACGATTTTATCGAGCAAGATAGAATAATTGAAAGGCTGGAAGAGCGATTTATAATAAATACCTCTTTATCTTCATCATCTGATGATGAACAAGAAATGCAAGTGGAGTTCTTGGAATCGTTTTCTAGTTCTGAATGAGGTGATAAGTTATTAGAATGATTTAAATTATATATAATAAATTAGTACACAAAGTATTATACGATTGACTTATTTTTCATGACATTATTTTCCTATGTTAAGAACCCGATGTATAACAAAATTCTTTACTTATACACATACCTAATATACTTCATGTACATTAATACTAAAGACATAAATAAAAATTATACAGTATCAAGATCGTTTAATCCAATTTCCCCAGTATTGCACACAACACATTTTTATTTCCCCATTTGCCATGAGATTCCGGTAGGCCTATACTTATTTGATATTAATTTCAACTTGGTACCCACACGCGTTCCTGAGAAGAAGGGTCTTGACAGACTTGTAGACGGACGGACGGACAGCGAAGTGACCCTATATGGGGCCGGACCCCATTCTTCCTTTTGAGTTACCTACGGAACCCTAAAAAACAAAAAAAAAGGTATTTACCTGTTTGTCCCTTTCCCAAGGTCTTCTCCAGCCTGAAAGGTCCCACATACTGGTAGACCTCGGAGGTCCCTGTAGAACCTCCACCCTCCATCTTCACGCTTCACACCAAGTCCGATCACAAACATAAAAAACTTTCACATTTCACCAACATTGTTCAGTCTTTTCGCCGATAGATGGCGTTGTACTAAATTTATAGTCATTTTATTTTTTAAATCGAGTTTTCGTTCCGTCGGACGTTAATGCCGGCTGATTATTGTTTTTATTTTGAGTTTATTGTTTACTATCGGATTCACTAGTGTTGTTATTTATTCTGTGAATTCAATGGTAGTCTTTCATTATTTGTTTACCTATTCATTGGTCTTTGAAGTAAATATTCCAGTGCCTCAATATAAATGAGTAAATCCAATTAAAAGAGTTCATCAATTTAAGTTATGGCGTCCTATGAGAATAACCTCGAGAAAAAAAGATACTGCCACGAACGAAGAAAAATAATATTGTTAGCCATATCAATTTTATTTGTATTCAGAAAGCACGTTAAGCCGTTGCTCCTGGCTGTCATTTGTAGATCTTTGACAGTCAAAGCCAAATAAAAGATGGATGGATTGTGTGAGGAATGATATGAAAGAAAAGGGAGGGAATGACAGCGTGGCGGTTGACAGGGGAGAATGAAAGAAGAAAACAAACGTGTTGCGCGGACCACAAGTAACATGGAACAAGGGTAGCCAGATGATGATAATGAGAGGAAGTAATGCATGAAATTCACATTACAGAAGAAAAACTGCACCTTTTAAATGGGCTTCTGAGCAAGAGAAGAATGCTTAATGTTCTCCTTTATAAAAGTTAAACTAGCGCACCTAAGGTGGTACGGCCATGTGATGAGAAGGCCCGAAGAACACTAGACTAAGCTAGTCTTCTACATGAATTCAGGTCCACAGAAGCGAGGTAGACCCCTTTTCACTTGGATGTCTGCGGGGTAATTGCGTAACACACTAAGAGTAGCAATGGCTTCCATTTTGACAGTTCAACAACGTTCATTGCGTTATTTACGTTGTTGAGCAGACAAATTTTTAACAAAACATATAACGCAATGGATTAGCCATATCTTTCAAAATGATTCAGATTGTGATTGACAGTGTGTTGCGCAGCAAGGTGCGTGCTGGAGTCTACAACGACCTGAACCAAGCCAAGTGAATGACTCGATGACCCTGAACCTGAACATCTGGCGAAGAATGACGAAGAGAGCCGACCATACATGAAGTGGGGTACGGCTAGGCGAAGAGAGAGAGAGGGAGATAAAAGTTACAGTAACGCAAATGCAATAACGATAGTGAAACTTATATTTCAGTTATTTTGAATAAGCTACGAAGTGAATTTTTACACATCGCTTAGAGAATTTGGAAACGTATGAAGTTATGAACTGCAACTTTCGTTTTAAATATTTCTTATTGTTGAGCTGTCGTTTAAAGCTCTGTTTTCAGTTCTACACAGATCCAGTTCAGCATAGCTATTTACAACCAAGCGATACGCTTCTGTACCATATCGACCATCAATCAATGTTATCGTAGGAGTCCTCTAAACGCTGGTCACTAGTCCAAAACCAGAAAATTTTATCAGCTTAAATTGCTGTCGGGAGCACTCGGGGGCAAGGCAAATCAGGTTATAGAAATGTGTAATTTTCGATACGATAGCCTGCCGGATACCGATATAGCCCGAAGAACTACCAAACATAAGTGGCAGTGGGCAGGACACATTGCTCGAAGAACAGATGGCCGAAGACGTAGCGATGGAAGGCATCCCACAAGGTCGACCGACGACCATGTGAAGGCCGCAGGAACCCGTTGGATGCGAGAAACACAGAACCGGTCGAAGTGGAGGTGCTTGGGGGAGGCCTATGTCCAGCAGTGGACGTCTTTCGGCTGAAATGATGATGATGATGAGCCTGCCGGATGTTTGGTTGTGAATAGCTAATACAGGGCCGTCCGGCCAGGCGAGGTCACAGTCCAAGACATGGGGTTAAGTTTTCCCCACAATCTTGCCTGGAGGGTCAGCCCAAAATTTTGGAGGTAAATAAATTGATTCAGGCTCAGTGTCCAGTGTCTACGTTAGAGCATGCTTTGAAAACGACCCGGAAGGCCAAGTGAGTGAGCAAGAAACTGCGCCATGTTCATTCAAACGAAATCCGTGCAAGCAAAATCTTTCCATGCCTGATATGATAGGACATTGAGCCTTTTTTTTTTTTTTCTCGCGGTTGAAATCCTCATGGACTTCCTCTATCGTGGGGGTGACGGAGGGGCATGCCGGACTCTTACCGGCTAAAACCACCGCGGTGTTCCACCTCTACCTATAGCCGGGGGTGCGGGATTCGCAACAGCATTCACCGCTCCAGGACATTGAGCCTGCAGGCTATGAGGTAGAGGTCATATAATCCCTTTAGCCAAGTCAAAAGTCTTTGGGATATAAGTTTGTAACTACGAGTTACGATCTGGTTCGATGAGTAAAAATGGCATAGCTTAACTACTCTTAGCCAAGGCCCAAACGACAAATGACCGCTTACTGCATCGTATCGACCGATATAGTTCGTAACTTTACCGATGGAAGTTCGTACAACAGATTACTAATATGTAGCAAGCTTGGTACCTTTAGGTACCATAGATTCTCATAAAACCGTTAGTGGACGAAAATAATCTTGGATTTCGGCTCTAGGACAAACCGGTTTCCTGACGATGTTTTCCTTCACCGTTTTGAGAGCAGTGGTGATGAAATTACATACACAAAGTAAAGTGCCTGTCTGGGTTCGAACTTACGACCTGCAACTCGTAAGTCGGGGTCGATACACTGCTCTGGTGTTAATTAATTAAGTTGAAATGAATGCAAAAGCAATTACTTATCTAGAATGCCTGTAGTATACACTTAACTACTTCCAAATATTACTAATTTGATACGGTAGTCAGGTCAATATTGACTTAGGGTTGGGCGAAAAAAAAACAAGAATGAGGGGTAGATATTATTGCATCTTATTGAAGCAGGAAGCAGCAGAAGCTACCCCTATTGTTATTGTTACTTACTAAATAAATTAAGAAAAAAGTTCGCATTGTGAGCTCCAACCTTTTTGAGAACTGCCGAGCTGTCAATAGTGTCAATCCCTAGCACTTGAGGGTTATTTTATTTCCCGTAATTTTAAGAACGATCTGAGGGGCAATTCTCGTAAATTTAAGAACGTTCACAGTCTGATCTTAGTCTCAATCTGTCAAAAATACCTCTAATTTCCCTTAATTTTTGACAAGTTTTTGACAATGATTGTCGCTGAGATGAGATTGTGACTAGATTTTGAAGGTTCTTAAAATTACAAGAATTGTTCTTCAGCTGCAGCTCTCGGCCTTTACCACAGAATACTTAATAGTACTACGTCCTTTACCTAAGCTTGGGATTTTTACAGAATAGACCGGCTGCACTTTGAAATTCGAACTGTGTCGAGGTGCGAATCGCGGATTGGCTATTCTGTAAAGTTCACTTGGAATCTCACTCAAGTGACCGCACGCAATTCGAAAACGAACTCATTAAGTCATAAGTCATTTATTTCATAACAATATAAATACATAGAAAAAAAAAAAATTGTTTTATTAGGTTGGTCATCTATAATGATGGAAAACATCTTGAGGAAACCTGCATATCCTAGATCCAAAAATCCGAAGACATGTGGCATCTACCAACCCGCACTGGGCCCGCATGTTGCATTTTACGGCCCACTACCATTCACAGAGAGGAGGCCTGTGTCCCAGCATTGGGAACATTATAGGCTGATCGTTCGAATTTCGAAGTTAGTATGTCATTAAGTAGAAAAGATTACAGAATACTTATTTAAAAGCCGTGTTCCAAAAAAGTAAAGATAAAAAATTAAGCGTCCTCTGTAAATAAAATTAAGGCAAAACGTTTTTTTTTAAACGTAGCAAGCAAAATCCCTCTGAAAGATGCTAATTATATAAAAAATAAGCTTGATTGACGGCTATCCAGTTTACAAGCAATTAACATAGCCCTATACACCGTGTGGGTATCTAACTGAATTGGGTCAAAAGAAAGGCTTTTAGTAATAATAAGTAACCCGGATCTTGCTGGATTGTTGCCAGCGTTAAAAAGTCTTAGAACAATGCGTTAGACTACCTATTTCTTTATGTGGAATGAGAATTTATTCGAATGTTAAAATGGTGTTCTAAAAAAAAGTTTCTTTATTTTATCTTTGAAGGTTGGATTCCGTTCCAAGAAATCTTACGGTATATGCTATGTATGTTAGATGAATCAACATCTGCCTAGCCTTTTCCCAACTATGTTGGGGTCGGCTTCCAGTCGAACCAGATGCAGCTGAATACTAGTATTTACCCGACTGCGCCAGAAGGAGGGTTATGTTTTTTACATGGAGTGACTGCCTATCTGACCTCTACAACCCAGTTAGGTACTAGCTAATACGACACTCCTTAGTAAGACTGGTTGTCAGACTTTCGGGCTTCTGACGTCCTGAATAACAAAGATCCACTAATGACAGCCGGGACCAATGGCCCAACATGCTTTCCGAGGTACACATTTTTTATAAACATAATATGAAGCAATGGATTAGCAATATCCTTTTAAATTATTTAATGACTTGATTAAATATTAACAGTATTATAATAATATCTCGAAACTGCTTTCCAAGCGTAAAGTCAGCTCATCTAAAAGTTGTGTAAATTTTGGACACGCGTTTGGGCCAATTAAATTAGCTAAATCGTGTGTGAGAAAAAATGCTTTCGCCATTTTGGCAAAATTATGTTGCCTTGCGCGGTACTTAAGGACGATAATCACCTCAATGGAGAAGCAGAAGACAGAAAAATGATTATGGACCACCACGCATATTCATTTAACCAGTGGCTAAGTAATAACAGCCGCACGGGTCGATCGATCAGGTTAAGCTACGCTTGCCGCGGTTGGTTCGTGGATGGGTGACCATCTTTACATACCAAGACCCCTCCGTGCCTCGGAAAGCACGTTAAGCCGTTGATCCCGGCTGTCATTCGTGGATCTTTGACAGTCGTTACGGGTGGTCAGAAGCCCGAAAGTCTGACAGCCAGTCTTACCAGGGGGTATCGTATTACCCAGTAACTGGGTTGTGGAGGTCAGATAGGTAGTCGCTCTATGTAAAATACTGGTATTCAGCTGCATCCGGTTATGCTGGGGCCAGACTATCGCGATAACACGAAGATTTGCGCGATAAGTTGATGCTCATTGGCTGGACCTACGATGTCAGCCAATAAGAAACAACTTATCGCGATTTTACCGTATAGTATGGCCCCGGCATTAGCCTGAAAGCCGACCCCAACATAGTTGGGAAAAGGCTAGGCAGATGATGATGATGATGTTTATATGTATACTGATACTCGTTTTATACAGGGTGTTACAGAAAGGGTATATCAATACAAACGGGTTGAAGAGTGTACCTGGTCTAGAATCTCTGTACAAAATTTCAGCTCAAAAGCAGTAACTTTGAAAATGCTTAATATTTTTTTATTTCGATAGTTTATTAAATTGAAATCATAACAAACGTGTCACCGCACTACGAGGGTCATTATCCACTATTTGTAGTGTGTCTGTGCGCCTAGTACATGCACATCACGCCGCCGCGCGCCAGTGCAGCGCCGTGATGTGCGAAATAAAAATATATTAAGCATTTTCAAAGTTACTGCTTTTGAGCTAAAATTTTGTACAGAGATTCTAGACCACATACACTCTTCAACCCGTTTGTATTGATATACCCTTTCTGTAACACCCTGTATATAATTAAATTAGCTTTGCGAAACCACGTCTGCGGAGTTTTGCTATAGCTAATTCAATTCGACCCTATACACCTATCTAATCAGCGTTATTTAAAATAACAGGTAGATACAAAAGTAGGTTATTATTAGGCCCAATTCTAGGCGCGTGTTTAATCAGATTAGGCCCATAGAATTCAGGGTTACCAACGTAAAAAAATCTAGGATTAACGATAAGCTGTTGTCAAACGTGTATTGTCGGCGAATCTCAGAAGGTGGCTGACGTTTTTTCCTAAGTACCAGCCAATAGTTGCCAGATAGTACATAAACCTGTAAAGGAGGGATGTTATATTTATCTCTGAGCCACCACGACATTTCCAGATAAGTAGAGTTGTTCCGGAAAAAGTTGTTCTGGAAATCCGGAAGTCTGACTGTCTGAAACTACTGTCACAGATGTACCTACCTATATCTAGTAGTATTACCTAGACATTGATTTGACAATATCGGTACAGGGTCATTCTCAATGCAATGTCAATACCGATGCGTCCTTGCTCCAATAAAGTGGGTAGCTAAGCCTATAGGTTTATCAAATTCTTGGAATCATGACGCGACCGTTTTTATGCAACGACTAGCTGCGCCCCGCGGTTTCACCCGCGTAAATGTCCATCCCGTGGGAATATCGGAATAAAAAGTAGCCTATATGTTAATCCAGGGTGTCAGCTACCTCCATATAAAATTTCTCCATACAAAATTGGTCCAGCCGTTTGAGTGTGAAGGAGTAACAAACATATAAACACACACACACACACAAACTTTCGCCTTTATAATATTAGTGTGATTAGTGTGATGTGATGATTGTATGAAGAGTGGCATAAAGTACAGCCTGTGCAGGGGCCATAGATCACTAGAGTGGCCCAGTGGTATCGGGTCCGTAATCCGACCACTGCTTTCAAAACGGTGAAGGAAAACGTGAGGAAACGGGCAAGTCCAAGAACCAAAAATTCGAAGACGTGTGACATCCACCAACCTGTACTGGGCCCGTGTAGTGGACTATGGCCCGCCCTCTCAGAGAGGAGGTCTGTGTCGCAGCAGTGGGAACTTATAGGCTGATTATATCAGGGGCCATGGCCTCTTTAAGAAGTAAGTAAGTATAAGTACAGGGAATCAATCTGCCTAGCCTATTCCCAACCCAGCTATGTTGGATACGTGTTTCGCAGCTTCTTATACAAAGTAGAGAATAATATAATTTAAATGATTGGCTATGGCATCAGTAGGTGCTCTAGATAAACATCACTTCGAAATTCGAACGGTGTAGAGGTGTGAATCGTCGATAAAATTTATCCGAAAGATCCGCGTTCACTGAGAGAGTGAGATTCGAATTTTAAATGTGAACTTGACACAAACGGCCGTATCTTTTTATTACGTTAACTTAGAAGTTTGATTTTTTCACAGCTTCAAGGGTCTGTAGACATGATTATATGGTTTTAATTTCAGATAAAAGGGTCTTAACAGACAGACAGACGGACAACAAAGTGATCCTATAAGGGTTCTGTTTCCCTTTTGAGGTACGGAACCCTAAAAAAGAGCTGATTGGCACAAGAAAAGAGAGGCTTTTGCCTAGCTGTGAGTGAGCGAAGTCAGGCTGTGAATAATGATGACGAAGGAGCTGATAATTTGTTCTTAATTACTTAAATACTTAATCGTTGTAATTATATCGTTCGTTCAAAAATTACAATTAAGTTTAGCTTACCTAAGCTAGCCTTCAACAGGCAAGCACCCTTCAATACACTTTGGGAAATTATTCTGGTTTTACCGTCACAAATCCGTTTTCAAAGCAAGCTTACCTATGACATGAAACTCGGAAAATCGTTGAAAGTCTTGCAAAGAGGTTCACTGCTAAGTTAATCAGATAGTCACTTAAAATAGCGCGATACTTTTTTTTTGTTTATTCATAAATCGATCTACCGTGATGGTACCTATTACCTAAGTTATAGAAAAAGAAAATAGCAATTTATTTCGCGTTTGTGTGTGTGGTAATTGCTTGTAGAACGATCGATAATTGTACACTTTTACCGACGAATTTAAAAATCGCAGTTTACTTTAGAGGTTGCTGTAAAATAGTAATTTTAGGGGTAGAAACTATTTTTAGAATGTAAATATGGCGTCTTTTTATTTTTACGAATTTTTGCAGCTTATTTTACATTTGTATCAAGTTAGTTTTAATTTCAAATAATTTGTTTACCTAATCAAAATAATACTGGTGCGGCATAATTAATTATGAAAAAAATAATGCAGATTTTTCACACATTTCCAATCGAGGCACAGGAATCGTTTCAAAGTTCCAATAGGATTATTTTATACGAATTCGCATCACTTTATCGGTAAAATGACTTACTGAATTATTAAAAGCACTACACAATCTAATAATAACACTGTATTCCGCATACAACGTTTTCATCTGCACGTCACTAGAAAATCAATATAGGCAGTCTTGGCCACAGCACTTTAGTTTAACACAGCAAACGGATGCGTATCCGAAATAGCAAACACTTGACATATTCCCGCGCATTTTCACTTTACTTTTAATGAATTTATTTTGTTAAAAAAATTGTAAAATATTACATAATAATGTGGGTTCAGATTTAATGTTTTCCGTGCGGGCTCCGTACGCTCCCCGCTCGGCTATCATCGGGTTACGTCGGTACTTTTCGTCGGGGGTGGAACGAGTGAGTCATTTACCCCTCGAGGGGTGGCTTTTCGTTCCGTTCTACGAACGCGAAATGATAGGGGAAAGATTTCTTATTGGAATGGTTTTAAATAAATGGAATACAATCGTAGTGATATCTTTTAAAACGAAAATTGTAATTGAAAAAGTACTTAATTAAGAAAAAGAAGTACTTTTTTTTATTTATCGGTAATTTTTCTTACGGTACCTAAGTAAGTACCTGGTATCTATTTGATATACGTCTTAAATATTTAGTTTCTACGAACCAATCCTCTCAGTTTCGATAATACAATCTAATAACCATTAATTAAATCTAATTGTTATGCCTACATTGCCGCCACACGAATCAAAACTGTCCTCTCAGTCTATCAAAAAGTACTCTGTGACTGTCCATAAATCCCAAATGGAGCAAAAAGCTCAATAACCTCTCGCTGGAAAGGTGACAGGTAGCGCCATCTTGTGTTCTCAAGATAAACTACATACTTGGACCAATGGGATGTCAAATAGAACTTGCTTGTACATACGCCAGCACATCAAGCTACCCGAAACTGTCAAATTCTCCGAATCAACTTTGAACCTCATGCTTTACAGATAAAGTTGATAATCTATTAAAGAAGACATATTGTAGAAGCTTGATATGCTGGCGTCTGTACAGACGCCAGCACATCAACCTACCTGAAACTGTCACATTTTCCCAATCAACTTTGAACCTTATGTTTTGTGATAAAGTTGAAAATCTATTAAAGAAATTTGACAGATTTTAGTAGGTTGATGTGCTGGCCTCTGTACATAAAACATTACTGATAGTACCGAAGTCTTTTTTTTTTTGGTGCGCGGTTTAAAATCCTCATGGACTTCCTCCATCGTGGGAGTGACAGAGGGGCATGCTGGACTCTTACCGGCTAAACCACCGCGGTGTTCCCTCTACCTATGGCCGTGGGTGCGGGATTCGCATAATCATTCACCGCTCCATAGCACAGACGCCAGCACATCAACCTACTACAATCTGTCGAATTCCTTTAATCGATTTTCAACTTTATTACTAAAGCATAAGGTTCAAAGTTGATTGGGAAAATGTGACAGTTTCGGGTAGGTTGATGTGCTGGCGTCTGTACCCAAGCCTAGACATACTACTAAATAACTAATACTACAAGAGGAGATAAGCATGAGCTAAGTAATGACAGCCGCACGGTCCATCGAAGGTTAAGCTACGCTTGCCGCGGTCAGTCCGTGGATGGGGGACCATCCACGACTTACAGATACTCCTCCGTGGCTCGGAGAGCACGTTAAGCAGTTGGTCCCGGCTGTCTAAGAGTTTTGATAATCATCAGTCAGTGACGAAATGGGGGTTTTTAGATATCAATAAAATCTAAAGTACCTATTTTTATTATTATTTTAAAAGAGTAACGGTGGAGTTTCTTGCCCATTCTTCTCCATACGAAAACTACCTTTTGGAAGGGGCGACTAGAATCAATTTTTGACGTTCAAAAGTGCCTTTTATGTGCCTATTTGAAATAAATGCAACTAATAACTAAATAATAACGTTATAAATAATAACTTTAGGGGTATTGCATTACCCAGTAACTGAATTATGGAGGTCCAATAGACAGTCGCTCCATGTAAAATACTGGTATTCAGCTGCATTCGTTTCGACTGGAAGCTGACATCAACATAGTTGGGAAAAGGCTAGGCAGATGGATTGGGGACTGCCTATCATTACATTGGGGCATGCCACAAAAATCTAAACACTTAATAAACTGTGCATGCCAATTTATCGTTTGCCGTGCCATTTACTTGCTTGAGCAATGGTGGCCCAGTGGTAACGGCCGCGACTTACGAGTTGTAGGTCGTAGATTCGAACCCAGACAAGCGCTTTACTTTGTGTAAATTATTTCATTACCACTGCTCTCGGTGTAAAACGGTGAAGGAAAACTTCCTGAGTTTCCTCACGAAGTTTTCCGGCATGTCCATGAACCAAACATTTGAAGATATGTGACATCTACCACCAACCTGCCCGCGTGGTGGATTACGGCCCAATAACTCTCACAGAAAGGAGGCCTATGTCCCAGCACTACGAACGTTATAGGCTTATAGCCTGATTACCTACGTATAATTTACTTCAAAACAATTTAGTGGACTAAGTAGGTACCTACGTAAACAAAACGCACAATTTCTTTACGTGCATTTAAATTTTTACAATAGTAAATACGCTTAAACCAGAATTGATTAAAATAAATACTTAATTATTGAATTGTTTACATGTAAATTCATTGGTGCGTAAACTATGTATTATAATTTATTTCAATGTTTTATTTATTGAACGTCGCCATTTTGACCTCAGGGGTCGCAAACATTTTGTTTGAAATTGAAATCTAACCCCCTTATTCATAAAACTTATCAAACCTATTTTAGTTAAAATGGGGTTTGTCTCTTTCTTACACACAGAAATGACAACGTGACAGATAAAGACAAACGTTCTATAAACCTATTTTAGCTAAAATAGAGATAAAATAGGATTATGAATAAGGGGGTTAGTGTTTTAAATAGGCAGCTATCTGCAACTTCTTTGGCATAGGTAGTATAGGTACGCACCGCTATACATCAAGCTATACATAACCAGTAGGTATAAGCTGACTTCTGATTATACGAAAAACCTAAACAATGCGAGGTCACCTAAAACTGGAAGTGTATAGCTTGATGTGTCGTCGTGTTATTGCACCTCATGGAACGTAGCATATTGTTGCGCGCCACAATTAATGCCTACCACTAGCGCCATCTAGTATCGAGTAGCAGAACTAGTGGTCAAGGTGCTTCTAGAAACTTCGATGCTAGAACTTTCCAGAACTGTCGATCTCTGGTAGGTCGGGACCAGTATGTACTCGAACATTCTAGATGTTTCTACGGTAGAAGGTTCTGGAACTATCCGAAGCCTAGGTATATAAGGCCGGTGTGGCTGCGAGCCAAGATCAGTATTGGATAAGCGATACAAGCGAAAACATCGAAGCGATCTTCAAGTGCGACTAGAGTGATCTCGTAGTGCGATTGTGTTTTATTGTTAGTGTGTTAAAGTTGTAATTGCTGTTTTTAATTAAAGTGTCTATTTTTGGTTATTAAATCGGCAGTTTTTATTGTCACGAACCCTAATCTCGTAACAATATCATACTAATTACAAGTTCTTCAGTTGCTCGTTACCTATACTTAAAGAATCTCTAAGCATCATGCAGAGTTTTCAGGCTGACTGTAACCTTAACGTGTTGATTTTAAAGAGTAAACACTTGCCAATGTTTTAAATGTGCAACTGTAATGCGCAATGATTTTATTTTTTTAGATTTAAAGGTATCTACCTAACCTACTTAGGTATCTTCAGTTATTACTATTAGCACAGAATACTTAAAGTACTACGTACAGAAAGGACACTCCCTTCCCCGCACTAACATCAGTTACCGCACCTCACCCCGCACTTCGGCGTATTCGTCGCAGTTATTTAACAAGAGCGCTCGCAAACACAAGTACCTCACGCACACATTCATACGTATACAAACGTCATTTTTTAATGTAGTAGTAGTAGGTAATTATTTTGCGAGCGTTGTATGGAGTGTCCGGGGTGTGCTATTAGGTACCTACTTAGGTAAACTTTAGTTCTCCCTAGGAAGGATATCTCCTTCGTGACGGATTTCTTGTGTTTCTACACACTTTCAATCAAAATCTGCACCCTAATTGCGTAACACGCTATCAAATCTTCTATCTATCAAAGGTATACTTCCCAAATGGTCCCATGAAAATTTTATCGAAATCGGACAAGCGGTTTTTGAAAAATCAACAAAAATCTAAAAAAATATCTACATTGTCTACATTAACGATGTTTTTGTTTACTTTTTTGTGGGGTAAGTACAACTAAAAAGTGAAAAATAAAAACTTTTTTACAAAAAAAAACAACCGACTTCAAAAAAAAAAAACACTACAGTGATAAAAAACTTTAATTTCGGAAGTCGGTGTCAAAAAACGAAAATGCGGAACCAACGACACCGACTTCCGAAATTAAAGTTTTTTACCACTATGTAGTGTTTTTTTTTGAAGTCGGTTGTTTTTTTTTTTGTAAAAAAGTTTTTCTGTCTGGCTATTTCCTAAACATGTTGATTTTAATATCGAAAAGGTTGGCGATATCTGCCCATATTAACGGAAACAAAAAAGTACGTATAACTAGTAAATTCCAATGTCATTGTTAACGTTCATTTCTAGTTTATTATTCTGCTAGTTCACAGGTCTCCGAAAACAAAAAGTAAGTTTTGAAATCCATTTTTTTTACCTACTAGGTTGGTAGGTCCTTAGTTCCTTACCTCAGTTACTTACATGCATTTGGTAAACCACTCAAAACCATTTTGAGTCGTCCATCATCGAAGCTTTTTAGAAACACCTGTTTAACGTAGGCTATCCATATTCCATACTAATCACACTTCACACTAATATTATAAAGGCGAAAGTTTGTGAGTGTGTGTGTGTGTGTGTTTATATGTTTGTTACTTCTTCACGCCTAAACCACTGAACCGATTTAGATGAAATTTGGTATAGAGATAGTTTGAATTCCGGAAAAAGACATAGGATAGTTTTTATCCCGATATTCCCACGGGATCGAGTCTTAAGGTAAGGATACACGACGACACTGACACTCGACACAAATGTCGACACTAGTGTCGATTTCGTCCACACGGTAAGCAATTTTTTGTGTCGACATTGGTGTAAACATCTAGTGTCCCAGTTCAAGTGTATTGGCTGTCTACACGAATCGATGCTACACTGCCTGCAATTCTGTGCTGTACATTCCCTCGCATGCGTCTTCGTAAAAACAGATCGATATGGGTTTAAGATTGGATTAAAAGAAGAGCACAGCTGGGGGCATATAATCAATTGTTATCTGAACTGAAAAACGAAAATCCAGAATACTACAAAAACTTTCTTCGGATAAAACACGAACATTTTCAATATTTATCTAACAAGATTTCACCTGCGATAAAGAAACGCGCGCGCGAGACGTCATATTGGTCTAGCTATAAATTTCGCACAGGTTCGAAATTCGCGACACTTGTGTCGGATACTGCGCAAGTTCTGTCACCACGGCGGCGACACGGACACTGAGCGACATCGCCACTACACCTGCAACTAAGTGTCGCAGCAGTGGACACACATAGACAGTCGATGTATACACTCGAGTGTCGAGTGTCAGAGTCGTCGTGTATCCAGAGCATTATGCGGGTGAAACCGCGGGGCGCAGCTAGTAATATTATAAATGCGAAAGTGTGTCTGTCTGTCTGTATGTTACCTCTTCACGCTTAAACCGCTGAACCGATTTAGATGAAATTTGGTATAATAATAGTTTGAGGCCCGGAAAAGGACATAGGATACTTTTTAACCGACGAAAAAACGGAGGAGGTTCTCAATTCGACGCGTATTTTTTTTTTTTTTTATCCCGATATCCCCACGGGATACGCAGCTAGTAATATTATAAATTCGAAAGTAACTGTCTGTCTGTATGTTACCTTTTCACGCCTAAACCGCTGAACCGATTTAGATGAAATTCGGTAAAGAGATAGCTTGAGTCCCGGGAAAGGACATAGGATACTTTTTATCCCGATATTCCCACGGGATCGAGACTTATGCGGGTGAAACCACGGGGCGCAGCTAGTATATTATATTATTAAGTATTATGTAACATCAGACTCTCGACAGTATACATGGTGGCAGGTACAGACGCCAGCACATCAAGCGAAACTTAATTTAAAATGGGCTTGTTTATAGCTTTTCGGTTTTTTTTTAACTTAAGACTACTTACTAATATGGCGTCTAGTAGTCGCCATATTGAATTTTCATTAACGTCATGTCTTTAGTGACACTCGCCGGACTAAGAGGAATCGATTGACATGTGAATCATAAAAATCGGCCCAGGCGTTTGGTCTGTATAGTGCTTCAAAGGAACATACAAACATACATACATACTTACATACATACATAGGCTGATAAACACATTACCACTCCTTTGCGTCGCGCAGTCGGGTAAAAATCTACTGTTTCATAGAAAATCGGTCAAAATGTATGGAACAGTTTTTTTTTTTTTTTAAATCAATTAAAATTTTCAACACAGCACAAACTTTCAGAATCATTTACTGAATCCACGTGTTTAGGTCCCTGCCTCCCTGTAAACTGTATATTAGGTGCTATAAAAATATCTGCCAAGGCTTCAATGGGAGACGGTAATCTGTATATAGATTACAATAATAAAGATACATTATTAATCTTATGTCATAAATTTTTTCATACAAAAAAAATGTGCGTATTAATTTGAATTGATTTAGTTGCATGAAACCGTCCCATAGTAATTAGCTGTTGCCGCACCGTCATTTCATTTCGCAAAATGTGACGAAGCGACACATCGCGCGTAGTTTGTGAACCACGTTATGCGGAATAGAGTAAATGTTTATTTAATTACTTTATTTTCTAAAATTGATTTAACTATTCCGGGGTACAAAATGTCTTCACTACTGTAATCTATATACAAACAAAATACTGTCTCCCATTGAAGCCGTGGCAGATATTTTTATAGCACCTTATTATGTTCTGTGATAACTGATAACATTGCTTGACCCGGGAATCAAACTCGTGCTATCGCTGGATCAACGACTCAACGAGGCTGGAATGCTACCGACCCTAGTGTATAGTGTACTAGCAGTGCCCCGCGATTTCACCCGCATAAGTCTCGATCCCGTGGGAATATCGGGATAAATTATCCTATGTCCTTTCCCGGGACTCAAACTATCTCTATCCCAAGTTTCATCTAAATCGGTTCAGCGGTTTAAGCGTGAAGAGGTAACAGACAGACACATTTTCGCATTTATTATATTAGTATAGTGTATTTGTATACTAGAATAGTTGTTATATAGTACAGACGCCAGCACATCACGCCACCCCAATCTGTCAGATTTCTTTGATAGATTTTCAACTTTACCACAAAGCAATAAGGTTCATATTCAATTGGGAAAATTTGACAGATTGGGGTAGCTTGATGTGCTGGCCTCTGTACATAGGATATTGTTAGTCCATGACCGAACATATTGTATAAGTTCTGTAAGTAACATTTAAAATTAATAAAAGAAGTGAAAACAAAACACAAACAGAATACTTACAATTGCCATCACTTACTGACACATTAAAACCAAATAAATCCCGAGGACAGCAGAACACATCCAAAGCGGTGTCGGTTACGGTAACAGCGGTGCGAATTCAGGTTTTTTCCGCGCCTAAAGAAGTTTTCACTTCAAAAAAAAAAAACAAAACTAACATACTTCCTAAACTTTTCAGCGAAAATGCACGACAAATACTTGGGACTATCACCCGAAGAGTTTGCAACCTTGGTTGGACGATACCGTAAATTCCAAGAGTCCTGTGATGACCCCAACAAGGAACCTGTGAAGGTGTTCTCTAATCTTTCCGAGCAGAATCTGGCTCAACTCAGACTGATAAGGGAAGTCAGCAAGGACTTGGCGGCGAAGAAGGACGAAGACATGAAGAAGGCTGCGGTGAGTCAATTGGATAGCATAACCGCGTGATCAGCCTGTTATGTTCCCACTGCATTAGCTTGTTGGTATTATTACGAAAACATGGGCGCAGTGGCGGATTTACCAATAGGCTGAGTAGGCTGAAGCCTAGGGCGGCTTTGGGGCTAACATTTTTTTTAATAGGTACTGAAATTAAAAATATTTATATACCTAAGTACCATGTATTTTTGGAAAGAATAAACAAAGTGAATGCTCAAATTCAGGCTTCTACCGTAGATTTTATCACAGTTGCCGATCTTTACAAACCTGCTTGCAAGTTTTTCGTAGCTGATGAACGAGAACATTTTAAGTATTTTAAAAAAAAGGCGATGCTAAGTATACAAAAGACATGGGACATTATTGTAGAGTTCGGTAGGGGCGGCAAAATTTGAATAGCCTACTGGCGGCAAATGTGTAAATCCGCCACTGCATGGGCGCCGGCAAGTTTATTTTCAGGGGGGTGCATCTTCAGCTCAACGACAGACTGTGAACGTTCTTAAAATTACGAGAATAGCCTCCTCTGTCCTCGTACTCAGAAGGAACGATCATTGATAGGGCTTGTGAAACAACGCCTCCCTGTGAATAAACTTATCGTATTGGCGATTTGTGCCTACAGTTGTACTACCGATAGTAAGCACCTACCTAATTCCTTTGATTTAAAGAAATTATTTGTTCACAGGAAAAGGCAGCTGAGATGGAACAGAAGCCAGAAGAGAAGACAGAAGACAGCGCAGAAGAGAAGAAGCCGGAGACTGAGAAGTGAACTGTTTTAGTTTAATTTATTTATTAAAATGTAGTTAAGGGTATATTTATTGCGTTTTTTCTTGTACCTCATTGAAAATCTACTCAATCATCATCTAACTTACCTAGCCTCTCCCAACTATGTTGGGGTCTAATTGGATGCAGCTGAATACCAGTATTTTACATGAAGCCTCTCTGAACGTGGAGGTCAGAGACCCAGTTACTGGGTAATACGTAATGCGGACACTCTGAACGTGGAGGTCAGAGACCCAGTTACGGTGTAATAGGATACCCCTTGGTAAGACTGGTTGTCAGACTTACGGGCTCCTGACTAGGTAACCGTAACGACTGTCAAAGATACACGAATCTCGGTAGGTATGTAAAGGTGGTCACCCATTCACAGACCAACCGCGGCAAGCTTAACTAAACCCATCGATCGACCTGTGTGGCTGTTATAATTTAGCCACAGGGCCCTGAAAATCTACTTAAAAAAATCTTCAATTTAGTCACTTACTGACAGAGAATGCACGGTCTCCACCGCTGGGTCTTGAGAACATGAATTTGCATAAGAGTTTCCTTATAATATAATGTAGGTGAGCAATGTGGATGGCTATAAGAGTAGGGGAAGACCAAAGAAACGATGGATGTATTGTGTGAAAGATATGGCTAGAAAGGGAGGTAGGCGACATGACGACTAATAGGGAAGTAAAGAAAATAAGTTTAAAAACTAAATCCCAACTACCTACTGAAAAGGATGAACATGCCGCTGTACTAACATATTATTATAAGCTATGGTAGCATGCGACCACGGGAAGGTACCTACTTTCTTGTTTCATCCTTTTCAGTAGTCGGGTTTTAGTTTTTAAACTTTTTTTTAATTTAATTATTTTGGGGCTTATCTCAGTAATATTTATATTTTTGAAATGTGCTAATTAAGCCCTTTCATTTGATACCCAACAAGGTATGATAAAAAAAAAAACATGTTTTTTAGATCATGACTTTACATCCGCTTGAGGGCGCTATATTCAATCTAAAGTGACGTCACATAGCCTATAACCAGCGGACGATTAAGACGCTTCCAACGATACATCATTTGTCTAATTATGTTATGATATGACAAGCAGTGTAGCGGTATCTACAACGCCACATGCGAACAACGCGTCATACTGACGTCACGCAAATCCTGCATCGCGCAAGCAGAGTTTACCGCGCAACTAGCATATATACAACAGCCCGACATGACTCATGGGGCAGTTGCCCGCCAGACACAACACCCGTCTGGTCGGAGGATCCTCCCTTTTCTAAGGAGGTTGAGTGAACTTTACACCCTGTTCCTCAAACCTCTATAAGCAGTTTAGAAGTTATGAGGGAACAGATGAACATACATACCTACTTACATACCGGCCGAAATCATAACCCTCCTTTTTGCGTCGCCGTAGTCGGATAATAAAAAACTTTTTTACAAAAAAAAAACAACCGACTTCAAAAAAAAAACACTACAAAGTGAAAAATAACTTTAATTTTGGAAGTCGGTGTCGTTGGTTCAGCATTTTCGTTATTTGACACCGACTTCCGAAATTAAAGTTATTTTTAACTTTTTAATTTTTTGACTTTAAAAAAGGAGGTTCTGTATTCGACCCGTATGTATAATAATAATATAATAATAATAATAAATTTATTTATAAGTAGTTTGTACATGGCATACATTGTTGTCTTATAACTAAAATGTAATTAACTTAAAAACCAGTACAACAATAACAGGGGTCATAGGACTCCCTTTTCCTAAACTAGGCAGAAAAACCTGTCTGTATCTTAGGAAAGAGTATCCTTATATAATGGGTCTTAGTGACGGTTACAAAATAATTGGTGCGTGCAGTGGGCGAACAAAGTACTTATTTAATATCTATGACAAAAATAAAAGTAAAAATGAAAATGCGCGTGTGGTGGTGTGTGTATGTGTGTATGGTAGTGTATGTGTGTGTGTGTGAGGGCGTGTGTGCGTGTGTATGTTTTTTTTTTTTTTTTTTTTTTTTTTTTTTTTTTTTTTTTTTAGCCTTTAGTTTGGGTGTAAACCTATCTCACTTTACTGAACAGTGGTTAAAAGCTCCTCGGTATCACTATATGTTAACGTCTGTAGCCAGGAATTAAGTTTGTGCTTTACTTCATACTTAGTCAAGGCGTAGATATTTAATTGTTTGTGGGCTTTATTATAAAGCCTAGCACTTAGGCCATTAAACTGTCGTCTTGCGAAAGCAGTCCTGCAAGAGACTGTTGGACATAAAGGAAAGCCACAACGCCGCTGACTGACTAGCTGCTTATTGAACGAGATCATAGAGTGCTTGCGGAGGATGGATCTTAGGATGTACAATTTTCTAACAGTTAGGACATTGCATTCTGAAAATAACATATATGTAGGGTAGTCACGTGGTTTAAAGTGCATTACTTTTAGTACAGCCCTTTGGGCTCTTTCAAGCTTTAATAGCTCAGTTTTATGAGTTCCTCCCCACACCGGGATACAGTACGTCAGGATTGATTGACACAAGGCCAAGTAAACCATTCGGAGTGTGTCTTTATCCGCTGAAAACCTTAGGTTTTTAAATATGTATATAAGCCTTCTGGTGCGAGAAGTCAATGACTCCAAATGAGTGGTCCAGTCCAGTTTCTCGTCGACGAGCACACCGAGATATTTTATGGATTCTACCATCGTCAACGAAAGACAAGTACAAGCTTCAGTCTTTTGCGGACAGTTGTGGGCTTTTATATATCCGGTTTCTTCAGCTGGTTTTGATGTATGCGGTAGAATGAACCTTAAGAATTTGGTTTTTGTAACATTTAAGGTTAAAAGATTACTTGCTAACCAATGCATTACTCTCCGTAAGGCTTCCTCAGAGTGCATTCTGGCGTCATTCCAACTCCTACCATATGCCACGAGTGCAGTGTCATCTGCATAAGTGAAGATATCACAATTGACGAGATGCTGATTACAGAGGTCGTTTATATAAATTTGGAAGAGAGTTGGACCCAAAATACTTCCCTGGGGAACTCCAAAGGTTATTTGTTCCTCTGCGCTAATTATATTGTCTATCTTGACAGATTGTCTACGGTCAGAAAGATAATCTTTAAAGATGTCAAGCGCTAGACCACGTATACCCACATTTTCCATTTTCTCTACTAGTTTAGAAATACAGACAGTGTCGAATGCTTTGCTCAGGTCTAGGAAAATACCATAGCATTTAAATTTTTTGTCTAGCTTGTCAGCCACTGACTGTACAAGGTCGACCACGGCATCTTCCGTAGATATGCCATGTCGGAAACCATATTGGTTGTTAGTTAGGATGTGTAATTTCGTTAAATAATTAGATAGGTAGTTGTTGAGAACTCGTTCCATGATTTTAGATAGAGCACTTAAGACGGAGATGGGACGATAGTTTGAGATCTGATCTTTATCTCCAGTTTTGTAAACAGGGGTGACTAACGCCGTTTTAAACGCCTTCGGAAATACCCCTTGTGATATAGCAAGGTTGCAGATGTGTGTGATCGTAGGTACAAGAACGTCACACGACATCTTGATCAATTTGGCTGGTATATTGTCCCATCCCGTGGCACAGTCATCCCGAAGAGTTTTTATAATTGTCTCGACATCACTTTCACTAACCGGGAGAAGCGTGATTGAGTTTAGCATACTGCGTTTGGATGTCTCATCTCTGTCCGAAGGGAAGGTAGTTATTTTGGATGCCAACGTCTTACCTATATCAACAAAATGTTTGTTGATTAAGTTAACAGATGACAAGGGGTCCGTGGCTAATGTCAAGAGATTGGTTGCTGGCTGATTACTTTTTTCTGTATAAGTGAGTTTTTTGACGACCTTCCATGTTTCCTTGCTATTATTTCCGGCTCTGGTAAATTGGAGTTTTTCATAAGATCGATTGAGTTTATTAATAAGCCGATTACAAAAATTTCGATATCTTGTATAAGATGTTTTGAGAACAGTGTTATGCGGATCTGAGTTAAGCTTTAAATGCATGCTGTCTCGATTCTTGATGCACCGGATAAGACCGGGTGTCATCCAAGGTTTGATTATTCTAGCCTTCCTTGAGATTTTGACATGTGAGGTATGTGTTAGAACAATGTCTTTGAGAATAGTTATTAAATTTTCTGCAGCAATGTTAGCGTCAGTAGCGTCCATCACGGAGGCCAAGTCAGCGTTTTCTACATCTTTTACAGCATTAGTATAATTTAAACGCGTTATTGTCTGTTGAGAAAATTTGCGGTTCACCTTGTTTCTGTTTATACATAAAGCCGTAGCATGATGATCAGTGACACTCGTTTCCAATAAGAAGGAGTTTGATGGGGATTTAGTTTTTAGTAGGATATGATCTAGACAAGTATTTGAACTTGGCCTAGTGGGATGTAGATTGGCTGGCACAAGGCCCAGTGTCGCTGTATGTAGAAGATATTCGTGTGAGACTGGGTCCCTGTTGCCACTTTTAATATCAACGTTCAAGTCACCCATTACAATAACAGATTTACAGCTTTTTAAGGCAGAGACAGACGTTTCCAGGCTATTATAAAAATTAGTTAAGTTGGTATAGGAAGGTGAACGATATATGCCAATGATTGCAGTATCTTGTGTTCGACAGATTAAGCAATTTGCGTCCAGAAAGAAAGATGGTTCTGTTACAGTACATTGTAGGTTATTTATAACGTAGAGTACTACTCCATCGTTTTGAATTGGGTTATTTATAGTGGAATATGTAATATAGCCGTCTATATTAGGTATTGGGCCAGCATTTTTCAGCCGGCATTCCGTCAGTATTATAAGGTCGAATTGTATTGGCATCTGTGCGAGAACTGTTAAAAAACTGTTAAGGTTTTTGTGAACACTACGAATATTAATGTGAATTATTTTAATTGACGATTGCGCTACCTTATGTAAAGAATTGTATGCCTGTGGGGCACAGACTTCAAAAGTAGCTACACTGTGTTGATCAATTTCATCAAAAATATCACTTATACAAGCCATTTATAATGTATAGTAGATATAGTAAAGATAGGTCTAAAGGAATGGTTGGCTATTTGATGTGTATTTAGTGTTGAGATGTTCGGAGTTAACGTTTTTGATTTAGTGTATTGTAAACGTAATTGCGTTAGTTTCTGCAAAGAGAAGGTACGTGTATTAGAGTAAGTAGAGTAAGGCTTCATGTGTGAAAGATCGTGTAAGCGCGTGTAAGCTGAGTGATGTGTGAGAAAAGTGTAGTGTGTGCGATGTTTACATCTTATGTTAAAAATGTTCACACTCATAGTTGTAAGACATTTACATAGTATTATTAAGTAGTGGATAGCTATCAAGCGTGGCAAAGCAATTAAGAGGTACAGGTCGAACAGTCATATTTTTTTCAGTATGTTTGCCAGACAGTCTTCCGTCTTAACAGTGTAAGTTTCTTTATGATCCGGGCCTTTGCGTAACAGAATCTTACCGTTCGCAATCCAGCAGAATTTGAACCCGCTCTTTTTGGCAAAGTCTCGAGACTGCAGAAATAGTTTCTTCATTGAGCCAGGAAGATATTCGTCGACATATATTGATTTTTTGTCTCCGTGTATGCCTACTACTTGCGTATTTAATTTGTCTTCTAGTTTTCGGCTTTTGTTGAAGTTGCGAGCTGCCGACAGGTAGTTGGTTTTTGTGCGCACAGTAGAAAACTCGGCCACAATAGTTTTGTTCGTCCCAGGTTTAGTTGGTAGACGATATATGTCGCGTATTTCCGACGCTGATACTTCACACTCGATAGTTTTGCCGATCTGAGACACAATACTGATCATCTCCTCAACCGATTCGTTTTCTTTGTTCGGGACATTTCTAATTTCGACAGTAGATGACCTCGAGCTCAGTTTGATATCTTGGAGTTGCCTCTCGAGGTTGTAGATAGTCTTAGCATTATCGTCTCGGGTCTTCTCAAGGTCTAGAATTTGAAGCTTCAGGTCCTCATAGTGACTACTCATATACTCCATCGACTTCTCAATTTCTGTATTGGTTTTTTGAATTTGGTGTACTTTTTCCTTGACATCAGACATTTCAGAGAAGATTTTGGCGAATGTCACTTCTTGTTGTGTTTTCATAGCGGTCAATGTATTCATAATTATTTCAAGTGAGACATTACTACATGATTCTTGTTTGTTAGGAGAAGACTCCACGCGCGGGCGCTTAGTTCTCGAGGTAATGTTCCTTTGCGGGGAGGGAATCACTTCGGAGTCGGAGTGAGAAGGCTCTCTTGTTAGGCTTACATTCGCAGATTTTGATGGTGTGGTTCTTTTCACGTTAGGCATGTTAAAAATCAGGAACGTGTTTAGTTAAGTAGTAAACAAAAAAATCATACGTCTTTATCTGCTACGGCACTAACGATGCAGTGTACTATTGTAGCCGATGACGTATGTGCAGCGTAGCACTCGTAGCACAGTTGTAGCTCACTCGTAGCGGTCGACGGTATCGGCTACGCCGCGCGCGCCGTTGGAAGGGATAGTAATTTTGACACTCACGGTAACTGTATGTATGTATGTATGTATGTATGTCCGCGATTATCTCAAAAACTACTGAACCGATTTTGATGCAGCTGAGTACCAGTATTTTACATGGAGCGGCTGCTTATCTGACCTCCACAACCCAGTTACAGCGTAATACGAAACCCCTTGGTAAGACAGGTTGTCAGGCTTTCGGGCTTTTCACGACCCGTAACGACTGTCAAAGATCCAAGAATGACAGTCGGGACCAACGGCTCCGAGGCACGGAGGGTTATTGGTATGTAAAGATGGTCACCCGTCCACGGACCAACCGCGGCAAGCGTAGCTTAAGCTGATCGATCGAACCGTGCGGCTGTTATTACTTAGCCACAAGACGCCAACCAAAGCTAATTTTTAGGCGCGTCGCCCACACGAGCTAGAGTCGAGGCGCGGGCGCACGTTTTCTATAGGAATAAATACATACCTATATTTATTCCTATAGAAAACGTCTTAAAATATGATTGACATGTAAAAGTGTTTGTACAGACTGGCAGCACATCAAGCTACTAATCTGTCAAATTTCTTTAATAGATTTTCAACTTTATTGCCGAAGCATAAGGCCCATTGTGTCACCCATTGTAGTTTATATATTTAATGTCTGTAATTTGTATGGTGTACATAAGAGTATTCTATTCTATATTATCTGTGATAAGGTTCAAAGTTGATTGGGAAAATTTTACAGTTTCGGGTAGCTTAATGTGCTGGTGTCTGTACAACCCAACTTCAGAAATAAAATCATTTATCATTATCACTTACAGCGTACAGTGCGAGACTGAAAGAAAGTTGTTGGATAATAATTAAAATAAAATAAATCACATAAAAATATACTTGTTTATTGAACTTTAAACATAAAAATGGAAGGTTACACGGAAGTAAATTCATTGAAACTAATTGGCTTACGTTATTATAAAAAAGTATAATTATCTATAATAATACGTAGCAAAATGCTTATATACGTGTTATAACTAAGAGTTGTCTGTCATGATCTCTTCGTCCTCATCCTCCGGTTCCGCAAGATCCGGATGACAAACTCTGATATGGAGATTAAGATTAATTCTCACAATGAAACTTTTACCGCACGTAGTACATTTATGCGGTCGTTTGACATCGTCATCAACGTGAGGAGGATGAGCTCTTGTGAGATGCGTTCGGAGTAATGACGCATGCATAGTTCTGTCGCACTGCGTACATTTCACATGACAGTCAATTGGCTGCCCTTCGTGCGTTTGTCTGTGTTTCTCCATAGTTATTTTTGACACAAACAGCTTGTTACAACAGTCACACTTGAAATTTTTCACTTTCGTATGCTTCTTCATGTGGATTTTCAAGCAGTTTTTCGTAGGAAACATCTCGTCGCACTTAGAACATTTGAATTTCTTTATATCGTTATGTAGCTGCATATGAAGCTTCAAATAAGCTTGTCCTGTGAAACTTTTATTACAAATCTCACAGTTTATTGTAGATACTGACGAATGAGTTTGCATATGACTTTTCAGAAACTGAGCGGCTACAAAGCTGCGATCACAGACTTCACATAAATACTTTTTGGAGGAAGCACCTTCATGCTTGCTCCTGTGAATATCTAAGTGGTACTGAGAGTTCACTTTAACGTCGCACTGGTCACATTTGAACTTGCGCCTTTTTTTAGGGCCTTCTTTGTGATGTGCTTGGGACTCGGGCTCCATGATCGGCGTATCCTTGTCGTTTCCATGGAACTTTTTGTGCAGCATCAAATACTCCATACCTTCGAACGTGAGATCGCAGACATCGCATCTGTACCTCGGATCATTTTGCTGTTGTTTCATTTCGTATGTTACATTTTCACCACCATTGTAAGCTTCGGCCATTTTTTCGCGTTTTACTGACGAACGGTTATCTTGTTTGTCGCTGGACGCCGGCTCCATCATACTCTTCATCCAATGGTCTTGAATGCCAACGCCGGATTTCGTCTCCATTTGGTGAATGGACGCTTCGCTGTTGTTAGCGCATATTAACAAATGAGCGATATTGATCCGTAAATCGCGGTGCTGTACTCACAATTTCGCGTAAATACACAATTACAGCGTGCACAACGCTAATCGCGCTTTGTTTACGCGTTGCTTTTGAGGATTTCACGTTAAAATATCAGCGGTAACACAAAAGGGAGCCTTGTTACTGTACCATAAATTCCAAAAGAGAAGCGATGCGCGTTGCTTTTTTTCGGGCGGTTCATTGACAGCGGGAACTTTTTTTATTCTTGACAACTTCATAGTTGCCATTGTAAAATTTTGTATAAACCTAAATGATAAAAACTTTTTATGTGATCATGAAATTACGGTTTTAGTTGTAGATCCGTTTAAATCTAGATGAAACAAAATAATTTTATGAACTATTCTTTATAGATGCGATCAATTAATAATTTTTGCACCCATGTAAAGTGCCAAGTAAAAAATCAAAATCTGACAGATGGAAAATGGCGTCTGCAATGATATGCGGTGTTTATTTTTATTTTTATCCTTGAAAACTTGAGTTTTATCACGATAATAATGACAATGTTTGTGTAGTGCCGCTAATAAGTAACGTGTCCGTCGACATGGCTTCTAGTTCAGAGGCTCCTGTGACGACTTATGTCGATAGTTCTTCCGACGACGAATGTTTGTCAGCAGTGAAACGAAAAGCCGAAATTTCTGGCGAAAACAATAGAGGCTGTGGATATGAGGAGGACAGTGATGATGAGCCTATCATGGCCGGGGTGCTGGTTACCGTGGAAGTGGAAGAAATGGACGAGGATTGCCCCCTAGAGTTTAACAAAGTAGGTAACACGATCGACATCAAATTACTTAAATTTTATAGATTCTTACTAGTTTCAGTCATGTTAACTTGTATAAATACTTGAAACCAGGTCTCTAGACCACTTTACCACTTATCTGTGCACTGTGTACAGTAAGAACATCATATTATTTATGTTTGAAGATACAGTAAGTACTTGGAAAACTTATCTATCAATATGTTTCATGCATGAATTTACCATGGTTTTGAACACAAGTAACACTCGTACAGCTTTTGCTTTCATGTGATTGACAAAAAACCTAAATATTTATCAAATTTAATGAATTATTATTTAATAAATATACATAATATACTGTTACTTTAGTAGGTAGTTCATCATTGAATATTGGAACATATCTACTACCTAATAAAAAAGTATGTTTTTGTTATAATAAAGCAATTATTATAATTATCTCAATAATTTCATCTGACTGGTGGGAATATTTTTGTCTAACAAAAATAAATAAATAATCATAATATTTGACAGATAACAATAGAAAAAACTTACGATTGCAGTTCAAACAAATATCTACTTTATCCCTATGGAAATTAGGTGCTTTTCAGAAGAACAACTATTAAAATATTAAGTTGCATTAGAAACTCAACTTTGTTTATTAGAATTAAGGTTGATAATCAAAGTACTAGTTTCTTAGAGCCAATGGCTGAACCTCAATATTGATAGTCAGGAAACTTACTAAACTTATGAGTATGAATATGGATGGCTAAACAAGTAGGGAAAGACCAAATAAACAATGGGTGAACTGTATGAAAGATGATATGGCTAAAAAGGAGTGACTGCCAAGATGTGACTTAAAATTTTTGGAAAAAAGTTGCAGACCCCAAATAAATCGGGAAAAGGGGAGGAGAGTGACGATGATGAGAAAACTTTAATGGCCTGCCATTGCTAACCCTGAAATAAAAGCTATTTATGCTTTAAACTCCTATCTAGCGGGAAAACAATCCAACTATTTATTAGTTCTATTAGATGTTTGAAGATACTTACAATATTAAATAAAAAAAACAGTAATTTTTTCTAAATGTTATGCTTACTTATTACTGTTCACTAGGGTCTCACGGTAGGAACATTATAGCTATACTAAGTTTTGCTTCCCGCAACCCAAGGACTGGCAATAACATTTGCCAAAGACTATGCATTGTCATACAATGTGGCAATGTCCTTTGAGCCCTAATGGGCTCAAAAAAAAAAAAAAATTCCTCTGCATGGCTGTCAGTTGGTAATCCAACTGACAGCCATGCAGAGGAATTTTTTGTTGCCATAATATTTTTTAGTTAGTTCTTAGGTTTAGTTCTTAGGCGACGTTTGAAATTATCCGGAAAAGAACCAGAGTTACCGACATAGCTTGCAGAGTAAGCAAACTGAAGTGGCAGTGGGCTGGCCATGTCTGTCGAAGGACTGATGGCCGGTGGAGCAGACGAGTCCTGGAGTGGAGACTGCGTACCGGCAAGCGTAGTGTGGGACGCCCCCCAGCTAGATGGACGGACGACCTAAAGAAGGTGGCTGGGGTAGACTGGATGTAGACTGGATGAAGGCGGAGGACAGAGTGCTGTGGCGCAGTCTGGGAGAGGCCTATGTCCAGCAGTGGACTGCGATAGGCTGAGTTGATTAGGTTTACTTTTGTTAAGATTTTTTATTTTTATTTAATGTGCATAGTTATTTAGTAAAGGTAAGCTCTTACATTTTACAGAGCGAAAAACCTAAAAGATCAAAAAGAAGAAAAAAGCAGAAAGAAATAAAGGAGAAAGTAAAGAAAGGGAGGACATTCCGATGTACTGAGTGTGACATAGAGTTTGAGAACTCTGCTGACCTCAAGACGCATGGGCTTGAACATCAAGTTAAAACAAGGTAATTATGTATGTTAGAAACAAAGGTTATATTTTTTTTTATCTTTCAGGACAAAATAAGAATAATAGTAGATTGTACAACTAGTGCATAAAAGAAGCCATTTTACGCCGAGATGTTTTTATCGGCGAGGGTGGATAGTTAAGTCGAGGGATAAAATGGCGCGTTTATGCACTAGTTGTACAACCTACTATTATTTTTATTTTATCCTGAAAGATAAAAAAAAATATTATTATTATTAGAATCATTAATACATCTTTCTAAGCTAGATTTGTACCATAAGAACAAATCTCTTATGGAAAAGTGCTTATAGTACAAATCTAACTTAAAGAGATATTTTAATGATTTTATTGACTATAATTCTGTAAATACATATCTATTATAGTCGCGAATCATATTTTGATCAAGATACAACCTGACACTGACCTGCAAATTGCAAAAAACGTAAGAAAATTTGAATTTCGCGGGCTACCACTGCGCCTACCCTACCTACTTACCTACCTTACCTAGCCCACCTAGCCTTGCCTAGCCTACCTTTAGCATTCAATATATTTAATTGTTTACAGACACAAATGTGAAATATGCGGTCGGTACTTCAAGAAAGCGTTCAGTTTGCGCATGCACTCTAAAGTGCACATGGAGAAGGCTGCTCCAACGTGCCCGCTCTGCGGTCTCAAGTTTAATAATAAAAATTATTTGGTAAGCTCATCATTATTAATCTGTATGGTGTACCCGACAGATGTAGATATACCTAGATAACGCAAGTATCACGAACTGTATGAAAACTAAGCGTGCCACTTTTTGACTACCTACTATGACGTCACAAGCTCGCGCTCTCTCGCTAACGCTCACACAGCCGGCAGTACGCAGGACTGAGCGCGAAAGTGGCAGCTTATGATTTTCGAACGTAAACTGGTGGGATTTTTGTCACGCGAAGTAGGTGCTCTTCATAATTTTAACATGAATGATGTAAACAAGACTTTGTAACCATATTATTTTGATTTAAAAGAGTGTCCATGGAGTTTCTTGCCCGTTCTTCTCCATAGGTACAGTCGAGTTCTTTAATATCTGAGCATGTTCATGAATCAAAAATATATAGGCAATGGTATGTTTCATAAAACTCTAAACAGCTTCGCCGTACAATAAATTGTAAACAATCTGTGACATCATAAATATGTGACTACATTATATCAATAATATTACTACAGACAAAGATTCTAAAAATTGTGCGCAATCCCTTGTTCATATTATTAAGCGCAAAGTTAGGTTCACAAATATCTATGCAATTATTTTTCTATGAAAAAGATCTTGAAACAAAATCAACTTGAAGTTGTCAGTTATGACATCCTTCAACGGCAATATTGCATTATATTACTCGAACATCTGCTCCGGCAAGCAAAAATAAATTTAATGGTAAAGACCATTTAGTTGAATATTCAATGCTGTATAGATATCTATGAATCCTAGGTTGCAACAAATATATTGAAATCTAGAGTATTTAGATATTTATGTTCCGAAGAGTAGTCAGATATTTTTGACTGCACTACCGTAACATACTTATGAACAGTTTATATGAAAACATTTTATTGATGTCTAAGTTTGTATAGAACTATATGATAATTTTAACGCTTACAATATTTTGAAACATTGTCACTGCCAATATATTAATGAACTCGACTGTACCTACGCTTTGGAATGGGCAACTAGCTTCATCTTTCTGACTGACCGACCCTTTGACAATAAATTCAAAAGTGCCTGTAATTGGTTTAATTGAAATAAATGCTTTGAGTTTGAGTTTGATTGCCAATTTAATGATATGCCATGACGTGGGCAACATTTAAAGGTATCTTTTGGGTCAGTTCATAATTTGCCAACATAAACATCCATCATCACCTGCCTAGCCTTTTCCCAACTATGTTGGGTCAGCTTCCAGTCTAACCGGATGCAGCTGAATACCAGTATTTTACATAGAGCGACTGCCTATCTGACCTCCTCAACCCAGTTACTAGGTAATAGGATACCCCTTGGTAAGACTAGTTGTCAGACTTTCAGGCTACTGACAACCCGTAAAGACTGTCAAAGATTTAAGAATGACAGCCACCAACGGCTTAACGTGCTTTCTGAGGCACGGAGGAGTCTTGGTATGTAAAGATGGTCACCCATCCACGGGCCGACCGCGGCAAGCATAGCTTAACCTGATCGATCGACCCGTGCGGCTGTAATTACTTAGCCACGAGCCCCTCTAATACAATAAATGACTATTTCATGAAATATCAATCAATATGATTATACAGGGTGAAATTGAAAACATGCGACACATCGAAATGGGAGATTGTGGTCATCATTATGAACAACTTTTACTATGGGACCTGTAATGCAGCATTCTGTTTCTTCTCCCCAGGCGCGACACATGTCGACACACGATCGAACAGAGGAGTGTGAGAAGTGTCAGGCTAAGTTCCACACGAAGTCACAGTTGAAGAATCATACGAAACAAGCCCATTCTAAGAAGAGACAACAAGATGACACTTTGACGTGAGTATTTTAAACTCATTGATAGAATATAACGTAATATCACGTTTTGCCCGAAGGGTTAAATCACAGATATAGATATACCTAGATAACGCAAGTATCACGAACTGTATGAAAACTAAGCGTGCCACTTTTTGACTACCTACTATGACGTCACAAGCTCGCGCTCTCTCGCTCACGCTCACCCAGCCAGCAGTACGCAGGACTGAGCGCGAAAGTGGCGGCTTATGATTTTCGATCGTAAACTGGTGCGATTTTTGGCACGCGAAGTAGGTGCTCTTGCGTTATCTAGGTATATCTATATCTGTGGGTTAAATGATTTTATTTCTGTAAGTAGGTTTGCACAAACACTTTTACACGTCAATCATATTTTGCAAACTAGATGAGGTCGGCGTTTGCTATCTGACAAGTGACAACTCTGTGGAGAAAGGCCAAAACATTCTCAGAGGTCACAGTCTCTTTTGAAGTCCAGACATATTATGATATTCCATCTACTTACTTGCTTGATATTTCGTGAAATAAATAATTCAATAGGATTATGAACTTGAGGATTGTCTTGATGATTTTAAAGATTAAATTGCAAAAAACGTAAGAAAATTTGAATTTCGCTGGCTACCTACCGCATCTACCTTCTCCTTTATTGTTCCCAAAGAAACTTATACAGTGTGTCCGGACATGGACTAGCGATATTCTAAATACTTAAATACAGTACCCGGCGATAAATATTGCACATCGACTTTTAGAAAGAGACAATCGGCTAATTTCGGCTTCGTAGAGCGTTATCTCTGTCGCACACTACCTATGTGACGTTTTGTCAGTTGTTGTTCAAGTGCGATATGAGTGTGGTCGCGTCCAGTTCAAAATATATATTTAGAGTTGTTAACACCCCCAAATTTAAATAATTTAAAGTTGTACTATGACATCTTTAGGAAAAGAGGGAAACGTTTTTATTTTACCCCAACCTAATGCAGTCATTTATAGAAAAATTGGTGTATTTTATACAAAGAATAAAAAGAATTATCAAAAGAAGCAAATCGTAATTGTTTTAACAGCTCCTAATAGATACCGGACTGTTTGTATTTCGTGCGACAGAGATAACGCTCTACGAAGCCGAAATTAGCCGATGGTCTCATTCCAAAGGTCGATGTGCAATATTTATCGCCGGGTACTGTATAAGCTATTTTAAAGTACAATTACACTATAGGCTTGGGTCCAATACACTTCCCAGTAATTAACAATTATTGGTTGAATTGCATAATTTTTTGTTTTTTTTTTCGACTTTCACATTTTTTTTCAAAAGTTATGGAATTGTGAACACATTGCTTTGTAATGCAGACGGTAGACAATATTATTGCCTTTCGAATAAGCCTATTTTTATCTCAGTATGACTAAAACTTTGAGATATATGATTTTTTTTGTACTCGCATAGAGCATATTTCAACAAAAAAAACAAAATGGCTGCCACATAGCGGGGATGTGTATTGGACCCAAGCCTATAGTGTAATTGTACTTTAAAATAGCTTATATTTTAAGTTTTTCGAATATCGCTAGTCCATGTCCGGACACACTGTATAATAATAAAGTTATCACAACTCTTTACAGAAAATCATCCCGCCGTCGAGACCCAAACCAAAGTTCCTCAGCGGGCGACAACACACAATCAGATCAGGACCAAAAGTCAGAAGACGAATCCGGTAAGCCACCATTTCTGTACAACGAGTTTGATGGCTGCCTCAAACGGGAAGACTTGAGTCACTCAACACAGTGTGCCATCGTCAGCAAAATGCATAAGGGCAGATCCGTTTCTGACGTCTGTAGGTTATACCATCTGACCCCTGAAGTAGTCAACGAGATCTGGGAAGATAGAGAAAAGTATGCGCTACCCAAAAAGGCAGGAAAACGAACCACAAGGTATATGAACAGTGTCTTAGATACTAGGATAGTTGAATGGTTTCATTCGCAGAGAGCAAATGATATTCAGGTTTCAGGAAAAATGCTTCAAGATGTTGCTGAAGCGTTTGCCAAGGAAAGCGGCTTTGTTGCTTTTAATGGTAGCAAAAAATGGCTAGACAGATTTAAAAAAAGATATAATATAACGCTAAGAGGGACTCCTTGTAAAAGGGATTATCATAATCAAATGGAATCGAAATGGAAGAACCATTTTTTCAGAGAGCAATGGAGCGATGCTCGGTTAGGTATACCAGACGAAGATATTTATACTGCAGACGAATTTGGCTTTTATTACAACCCTTCTAAAGGGCGAATAAAAAAGTTGGCAGGGAAGAAGTATATACAGGGTTATGTCAAAGACAGATTGTCAGTATTCCTTTGTGCCAACATGCCAGGCACAGATAAAAAAAAGTTACTTGTCTGTGGTACCGAAGACCCGTTATTACATTCCTTTAGAGATCCAGATACGTTACCTGTTACCTATATACGTCATTCTCAAGCCCATTTTACTACACAAATGTTTGAGGAATACGTCAAATATTGGAATCGGGAATTGCAAGTGAAAAATCGGAAAGCGATCTTAGTATTAGACAGAGCGACGATACATTCTAAACTGCAGTTATCCCATTTAAAACTAGTCTTTGTTCCTTGGAAAGCGTCGAATGGTTTAATACCAATGAAGAATGGGGTGTCAGCGAAGTTTCGAGAGGAATTCCGTAGATTAATTTTAGAAGAAAAAGCTATTAACGTACTTCGAGGTGTTGATAGAAACCTAACTTGTTTAGAAGCGTTGAACATGTTAGAAAAAGCGTGGGAAAGAACACCTCCGGATGCGATTACAAAAAGCTTTGTCGATACAGGATATGACGTCACAGTGCCGGAGGAAATAAGAGAAGTAGACAAGCCAAAAGTCTATGAAAATGACGAGGAAGTTCTAGCCAGTATGTTGAAAGATTACGATGTAGAATCGTACTTCACTAATCTAGGTAACTTAGACCAATATTTGACGGTTGATGAAGAACTGGTCACAGGCCAAGGGACCAATGGATCTGTATTTGGCGGGAACCATAAAGTCAATGACCCTTTGAACTACGCTGAAAAAGCGAAGGAGGATTTAATGCCTCTAGCCACAGACAAGCCAGACTCTGAAGAGAAGGAGGCTTTAGTTAAAAAGTCTAGAGCGTTGCAAGACTTAGATATTGTAAGAAAGTATTTACAATCAAATACAACGTCTTATGACACGTTTTGTTGTTTCATGGAAATTGAGAAATTCGTTATGCAGAGTGTTGTCGGTTGACCTTATTTTTTAATTTTATTTGGAATACTTTAGGGATATCCCCCCGTGGTATAGTCCGTGCATTTCAATAGCGCGCGTCACTCAAAGGGGATTGAAGATCTTTATATGGAGCCTGGCATACCTGCCCGCCATTTTTTTTTTTTTTCAAAATGGCGGCAACATATGAAACCTGTATAAATCGATAGCGGACATCAATGCAACGGAAAATATAATAAGACCAAACCCCGTGATGTGTCACGTTTTCGAGATATTAACGTTCAAAGTTGATCACGTGACATCCATATTTTTTTAACTTTCTTACATTTTGTTGCATACGTTAGACGTTTGATTACGTAAAACTTTATTTCTAACATTATAATGTTCTCTGTTTGCATTAGTGTCAGCTATCGATTTATGTAGGTCTCATGCGTGGCTGCCATTTTGAAAAAAAAAAAAACAAAATGGCGGACAGGTATGCCAAGGACCTTCAAACCCATTTAAACCTTATGTCAATATGTTTATAAAAGTCAAGTGACGCGTTCGTGTTTTGTTACGACAAAATCACGTGATTGGCTCAAGACTATGTAATAGGCGGGGTTGAACCAATAGGCGTCAACGTGGCTAGTCAAATTCTTATGTTATTGGTGCAATAATATGATAAATCGGAAGTCGCCTTCCATTTTAGAAAGCCTGATTTTTTAAATCTGCTGTCATTAGCTGTTCTGATTGATTGAACGAAATATTTATTATAACTAATCAATCTAATTATGGGGGAAGCGGCAGGGGTGGGCTTAATATTTTTTTTATTTCGACATCACGGCGCTGCACTGGCGCGCGGCGGCGTGATGTGCGTGTACTAGGCGCACAGACACACTACAGATAATGGATAATGACCCTCGTAGTGCGGTGATACGTTTGTTATGATTTCAATTTAATAATCTATCGAAATAAAAAAATATTAAGCATTTTCAAAGTTACTGCTTTTGAGTTGAAATTTTGTACAGAAATTCTAGACCAGATACACTCTTCAACCCGTTTGTATTGATATACCCTTTCCGTAACATCCTGTATACCTAAGTTGACATGTGATTTAAACATCTGGCATTTAGAAATTGGGTGCTGTCTTGGGCCTTTATTTGGTGTGGAAATCATGTTTTATATCCTCCATGGGTTTAATCACCTCCTTGATTAAAAGTCAAATAATCAATGGTTTGTTAAAAAAAAAAAATAGTCGAAGAGACTTTGTTTTTACTTTTGTAAAATTTTCGTTATAAATCGTGTTAAAAATTGTCCTAAGATTCGAGTAGTGAGCTAGCAAAGAGTCAAAATTAGATTTAACTTTTGAAATTCTAGATTAATTAGGAACTACAAATTAGGCAATCACGGCGGTAAAAGAAATACATGTTGCCATAACCACGTCTTGTCTATCAACGATCAATCAACGATCAATCAACCCAGCCTATCGCAGTCCACTGCTGGACATAGGCCTCTCCCAGGCTGCGCCACAACACCCTGTCCTCCGCCTTCCGCAACCAGTGTGTCCCAGACCGTCGGTCCATCTAGCTAGCATCTATCCATCTATCATCATCTATCATCTAGCCATCTATCATCATCATTTCAGCCGAAAGATGTCCACTGCTAGACATAGGCCTCGCCCAAGCACCTCCACTTCGACCGGTTTTGTGCTTCTCGCATCCAACGGGTTCCTGCGGCCTTCACAAGATCGTCGGTCTACTTTGTGGAAGGCCTTCCAACGCTACGTCTTACGGTAAACAGTCGCCACTCCAGAATCTTTCGGCCCCATCGGCCATCTGTTCTGCGAGCAATGTGCCCTGCCCACTGCCACTTAAGTTTGACAATTCTTCGGGCTATGTCGGTTATCTTGGTTCTCCTGCGGATCTTTTAATTTCTGATTCGATCACGCAGGGAAACTCCAAGCATAGTCCTCTCCATTGCCCTTTGGGTGACTTTTAGCCTTCTTATAAGGCCCATTGTGAGCGACCACGTTTCAGTGCCATAGGGCATACCCTACCAACACTACGATGTAAAAATTGTCACACCCCCACATCTTGTAAAAATTGTAAAGTGAAACATAGCTTAACATCACGCTTAACATCTTCCAAGGAGTAGGGCAGAGCTGTTTAGTACACCCAAATTTTGCCAGTCATGTAACGCGTCCCAAGTAAAAGGGGGCGAGCCTTTACCTGCGTGGCAATTGCGTTACACATTATCAATCGGAATCGGTTTCATTTTGACAGTTCAACAACATTCATTGCGTTATTTACGTGTTGAGCAGACAAATTTTTCGAACTTATGAAGCAATGGATTAGAAATTAACTTCAAAATTATTCTGATTCCGATTGATAATGTGTTACGCAATTAGGGTGCTGGGCTCAAATCTAGATTTCGGGCTGCTGAAAAATAATGCTGCTGTAAAAACAAGTAATTTTTTTTTTTAAACCCAATTACCATCCTTCATCATTTTGACACCAGAGAGGAAGGGTGTCCTAGAACCAAAAATCGAAGACACGTAACATCTACTAATCTGTACTGCGGGGTAATTGCGTAATACACTATCAGTAGCAATGGCTTTCATTTTGACAGATCAACAACATTCATTGCTTTACTTACGTTGTTGAGCAGATAAATTGTTCGAACATATGAAGCAATGGATTAGTTCAAAATGATTCAGATTGAGATTAATATTGTATTACGCAATTAGGGTGCTGGGCCCGCGTGGTGGATTACAGCCTACACCCCCTCTCACAGAGAGGAGACCTGTGTCCCAGCAGTGGGAACATTACAGGCTGATTATGTTATGCTAAATAGCCATATAAAATAACATGCAGTCTTTTATAATGTGCCAAGTTGACGTTTTAAAACGAAATATTGATCTGGTTATGGCAGCAAGTATCAAAACTTTAAATTTCCTAGCTCTAATTTCAAACACACTGTTTCAAAGATATTCGGGCAATAAGCCCATATCGAAGAATAATACAAATTCCTTACAAACTTGTATTTACAAATGGCAATATTAAAACTTTAATCAACGAATCTAGCTTTTACAGATTTTGAATTTTTATACATATTTGTCGATGGTTACAATTTAAATATAGTACTTAGTAAAATTTTTGATGTGAAATTAGATAGTTCACTTGATATAGATGGCGCCACTGTTTAATGTTTTTTTTTTTTGACAGTAGCCATTTAGTTTAATATAGGTACAGACGCCAGCACATCAAGCTACTACAATCTGTCAATTTTTTTTTCTTTATTTGAAATGGGCTTGCTCTTAACTCTAGCCTAGGTCAAAGGTGACAGAGACAAAGTCGACGATAGAGCGAGCTTACCCAGAAGAAGCCTATTCACTCTCACTTTGAAGAGATTCGGGTTGTACTCGGAAAAACAGACGCAGGTAAATAATAGTCTTTAATAGATTTTCAACTTTATCGCTAAAGTATAAGGTTCAAAGTTGATTGGGAAAGTTTGAAAGTTTCGGGTAGCTTGATGTGCCGGCTTCTGTACTAGACAAATATATTTTGTAAAGACATAAATAGACTCTTGGCTTCTGAAAGCTTCATTAAAATCTACTGACAAGTCTCATGTCTGTCTGTCATTGGTTAAAAAAAAAGCTGGCTAATTTATTAGCCGTTGTGATTGTTGTTATTGACAGCGGACATACTGATCAGAGACTTGATCAAGTTTTCAAAAGCTGGAAGAAAATATATGAGAATGAGTCACAATACTTAAGTTGTCATAAGAAAAACATATCATACATGGATAATTTTCAACCTGTGTGCAAATTGTTACCATGAATTCACTAACTGCGTAGAAATTTTTCGTCGTTAAAAGAAAGTTATCAAAAAAATGGGTTACGCTAGGGGGGGAGGCGGCCGAGGAGCGGGGGTTACGGAAGAATCTTTCATTCCCCCAGCGTAGGTGTGAGATGGGACACGGGTGGTTTTTGGTTAGTAACAGTCTGACAGACCCCCTCCGCTCCCCCAGGGCGGAGGACATCCATGAGGATTTTCCAAACCGGGACAAAAAAAGGGGGGGGGGGGTAGGTGTCTACGCAGAATTCAAAGTTACAGTTTGCGTACTGGTTAACATTTTTTCCTGTATTTTGCAAAGTTTCAACCGATGCAACAGTGAAGATTGGCTTAAAAAATCGACTTACAGGATTTGTTAGAATTCTTTATTACATTATCATAATGAGCAACAATTATGATATCACAGAAATATGACTGTGTTAGTTAGTAAAATTATGAGGCCGAATAAGATCATCATTTACCTTTACTTTCACCGTTTTAAACAAATAAATAAAAACCATTAAATGTCGTATTCCATTCTTTCAGAAGGGACATATCGTATGATCCTAATGTTAAAAATCTATTCTACAAAGTGTAACGTTAAATGCGCAAAACCTCTTAAGGGGTCATTGTACTCATCATTATGAACAACTTTTACTATGGTACCAATCTTGAAATCGCAAAAAAAAATCAGCTGTTTAGTACATTTTGACGAGTTACTCGAACATAAATGTAGGAAACAACTGATTTTTTTTTCGCGATTTCAGCTTTGGTCCCATAGTAAAAGTTGTTCATAATGATGAGTACAATGACCCCTTAAGAGGTTTTGCGCATTTAACGTTACACGTTGTATATGACGGTGAATCTATTTCCCTCTCGTTATCATCAGTCATATTTTAACTGCTGTGGGCGTACTATGGGTAGTGTTGGTTATTACGTAATAGAAAAACCGTTTGCGATTAAAATCAAATTATAATTTTACGAACAAATTAATTACACTAGCGAATCACACACTGTAGGTACACGACACAACTATGTACGGAACGCGTGTCAGTTTCTGAGCACATGTTGTCCGTACGATGTCCCATGATCAAGAGAGCGGGTCGACACCGCTGCTGTAGGGCTCTCGTCGACTCGCACGAACGCCAGGCTAGACCGAGCGCCGCCTGGTGGCGCTCGACTTGCGTATTTCTGACATAGGTGCTTATATAAATCATAGGTGTCACAAAATCTAATGACAGCTGTCGTTTTCAACTGTCTATGACGATATAAATTATGATAATGTAATAGCGATCTTAAAAATAATGATTAGAGTGGCGCTTCTAGAATAAATTGAAGTCTTTTCTTCTTTTCTATCTATCTTGCCTGTTTTTGTTATGTACGAAGAAGTTTTATGTATATACATAGCGAGATTTATTATACATAAGTAAGCAAAAGTTATATGTTATTTCTTTTTGTAAATATTTTGTATGTAAGAGAAATTCCAATTTTATTATAATGATGAACAGATTTGGAGTATGATTATGGTTGATAGCTTGAATAGCAATAGAGAGAAACCCATTTAATGTATGTATCAAAATTTTCAAAGGTCCCGAATAAAAACGATCTGACATTTACAAGGGGCGTAGCAACCGCGGTATCGGCCGTATTTAATAATTCAGGGCTCCTAAGCTACAGGCGTGGTCCAATTATCAAGCTCTTGCATTCATTTAGTAAAATTACACAGGAAATTTAACCTATCCAAGTCATAATGCACCAATTTTCGAGCTCGCTCCGCTCGCTCACACATTTTGTTGCTAATATCACAATAACAGCTTCACCTAGTATCCCAGTCAGGATGCTCCAATTTTCTAGCTCATTTCGTTCGATCTTGCATTCTCTTAGTAAAATCACTATGAAAACAACCTATCCCGGGCCAAAATGCTCGAATTTTCGACCTTGCTCCGCTCGCTCTTTGACGGATCAGAGTCAGGATGCTCCATATTTCTCGTTGATTTAAATAACTGCATTTATGACATTAAGGCTGGCCGCATACGTCCGGTTTCCTGATTCGGAATTCAGATTCGGAGACCCTGAATGCACGCACGCATTTCATACAAAATCTTCTTTTTAGCGCACATGTTTTTATATTTTCTGTCAGGGTTTCCGAACGGAAAATGTATGAAATGCGTGCATTTGGGGTCTCCGAATCTGAATTCCGAATCAGGAAACCGCACGTATGCGGCCGGCCTTAAAAACGTTGATATTACATCGAATGGGTTAATAGTGTTGCCAGACATATTTTTCACTGTTTCAAACATTATTACTTTAATCGCACTCATTTCTTGTTTTGAAATTGTTACATTTTACATAACTTTTTAAACATTTTCCAATTATTCCCTAGTTCCAAGGTATGGACTTTTGAGTGTGGCAACACTATTTAAAGGCACATTAGTGCAATTTAGCGCTTTTGTGGCACTTGATTGAAGTTGTGGCGTTATTATTGTAGTCTGTTACAAGTGTTATTTCCTAAAAAAAGTATTTTTAAGAATAAATGATTTAAGTGTCAAGTCATTATGCCGTTTTATTTTATAAACATTTCTTGAGTCCTCCGGCTTATCTCCTTCGTCTTCTTATAGGGGCAAATTGTATACAGGATGAAATTTAAAACTTTTGCCTAATCGAAACAGGAGGTGCAGTGACTGTTACATAATCATTAATTCATTATAAATTGTCATTTCCCAAATCGAAATTCTTGAAAAAAAAAATCGTGTTTATTGAAAAATTCTTTTAATAATAACAATGTAAAACAATTATGTACAACATTTAAATTTAATTGTTCAACTTATTCATATGCTACTAATAATATAACTATGAAATAGTTGGGGAGGGGAACATAAATTATTAAGTAAATAAGTCTGTGATGTTACAATAGTTCATATTGAAGTTAGCTAATAGAAAAATAATTGTTGGCGAAAACTGCATAGCAATTCACAACCATCCGACAGGCTATCGCATCGAAAATTACACATTTCGATAATTTGATTTGCCTTGGCCCCGACAACAAACGGCTGTCGGAAGAATACTGCCGCGCTAATTAGAAGTGCAGTAAGGAGGTTATTCGTAGTTTAAATAAAGATCATATCACCGTATAGAGCTCATTACGAGGATTCAGAATCTATAAGTAACTCAATTTTACAAAAAAACCTTCTTTACTGCGTTTCTAATTAGCGCGGCAGAATAGCGGTCGTCTATTTGATTTACTGACATAATTTTCGGGTTTTGGATTTGTGAACAGCGTTTCGAGGACTCCTACGATAAAACTGATTGATGTTCGATACGGTTCGGAAGCGGATCGAGCGGTTGTGAATGAATGCTGGAGTATTTTCCTCGGGAGCGTTTCGAGTGGTTGTGAATAAATGCAGGAGTATTTTCCTGGTTTTATTAATTGCATTTTTATTTTTATGTATAAGTACGTATATTTTGTACACGGCACTGACCGCAAGAAAAGACACCAAAGGGGTTAGAAGATTTTTGTATGGAGGGTGGCCCTAAGGTCGGCCGCCATTTTGATTTTTTTTCAGAATCGCGGTGTACAACAAAAGTTATATATTTAGATAGAGGACGCTTATACAAACAAAAAATGTTATATAACATAATATCCTAAAGCGTCAGGTTTCGGAGTTATTCACCGAAATATAAGTCGAAAACAACAAGGATTTTTTTGTTTTTTTTCCCTCCAGGAAAGCATATTGAACTATTGGGGTAATAGAAACGTTATGAAACCTTTATGGAGAAGAAACAAATGAAGAATAGACATTTTTTAAACAAATAATTAAAAACGGCTATTTATAGTTCGTTTTTTAACCCCAGAGACTAACCTGACATTTAAGTCTTTTGTGTTTTCGTTTTTTTTTAGCATAGAAGTTTGACTTTACACTTGTCAGATTAGTCTCTGGGATTAAAAAACGAACTATAAATTGCCGTGTTTAATTATTTATTTAAAAAATGTCTATTCTTCATTTGTTTCTTCTCCATAAAGGTTTCATAACGTTTCTATTACCTCAATAGTCCAATATGCTTACCTGGAGGGAAAAAAAACAAAAAAATCTTTGTTGTTTTCGACTTATATTTCGGTGAATAACTCCGAAACCTGACGCTTAGGATATTATGTTATATAACATTTTTTGTTCGTATAAGTGTCCTCTATCTAAATATATAACTTTTGTTGTGCACCGCGATTCTGAAAAAAAATCAAAATGGCGGCTGATTTTAGGGCCAAAACCTTCAAACCCCTTTATAAAAAGGCGTGAATTCAATTAAGTAATAAAATAGGGTATGACATGGTAATTAAAAATGCTGACCGACTCAAAAGCACAGTATAAATATACAGTAAAACATCTTCATACAAACGTGCCGCTCTCGGTTTGAATGTGTGCGTGCGCGCCGCGCGCCATGTTGGCACGCGATTTCACGCACACGCTAGCATAATATATGAGGGAATAAGGTGGCGGCAGTGCGGGTTGTGCAGCGCGACTGTGAGCACGCGCGTACGCTACATGACCGCTTGCGTTCGTCAACTCTCGCCGGCGGCGGCCACTTAAATTACGAGTATCATGACTTCAAAAAGGGGAAACAAATATTGTAGTGTTTTCGAGTGCCTCAATAATGATTTCGCAAACCCGGACTTATCATTCTTCATAGTTCCTACTCAACCAGAAATGTAAGTACCTACTTATACTTAAATATTATTAGAAAATGTGGTATTGTATTGTTTATTTCACAGTTTATTTGCTTTATTAAGAGCGTAGCCGAGTCGCATTTTTCCATATAAAATGTATTCCCAAATTTACTTTCTGAATACTATGTTTAGAGCTAAAGTTTATTTTAAGAAGTCTAGTTTTACTATAAAACAGAGGATTGAGTTCGAAACATCGTTTAGGTAAACGTATTTGTCGCGTATAGATGTAATAAGGGCAATTTCACAATAATTAATATTGCAAATTAATTACTATTGAAATTATTATTTTTTCTATTGTCTGATGTGTTGTTCAATCCAAATATGGTGTCTTATACACCCATTACAGGAATTACGGCAAAGATCGAAATTTACTCATGATCCCACCTGATGATTTTGTCGATAATGTAGAAAGGATGGAGCAGGTGTTTCGCAAAGCGTTCGAAAAGGACCACATCAACATGACATCAACATTAAAATTGGCCGGTCAATTTACGATCAACTGAATGATATAGAATTTAAGATGCTTTCCCAAAAGCTGTTCTGTCCATGCTTTCCCAAAAGCTTTTTACAAAAACTTTACATAAGAATGAGAATTTACTTTACATTAACAAATAATAATAAAGCGTTCCGGACGTGCAGAAACAGGAGAAAATTTTTCTCGGTATCAAATTTGTAACTTAGTATTATAAATGTTATGTGAATAAAAGCTTTTTATTTTTACTAAATTTATAAATTGGTAAAATATTCAATCATAATATGCTTTTGTATTTCATAAATTTAGATCAAGTGCTGCTTGTTCGAAAATATTAACTAAAAGTAAAAGTGACAACCCTGGGGATCAACGCAAGAGTAGGCTAATAACTCGGCGGGCGGCCTTAGATAACTTACTGTATATTTATACTGTGTCAAAAGACAAGTCAAGGTAATTATTTTACTTAAATTAGTCTAAGTAAAATAATTATTGTAATGTAATGAGTTGAATATTTTACTAACAGTGTTTGTGACAACAGGACACAAGTTGTCCACTAGTAAAAGGCCCGTGTCCCAGCTGTGGGAATATTATAGGCTGATTATGCAAAAGGGTGTCCATATTTTCGTTTATACAGTCAGTCGTCAGTTTTCAAACTGACAGCAATCAATTTAGCCTCGCAGACCTTAGCGCAGAGCATTTTTTCATGTAGGTATATGATGACGTTGACAACATTGAATAATACACTTTATTTTTAGTGGTATAAAGAGCAAATTTGTACGAACGACGTTTTGACGTCCTGTCACAGTCAATTTTGTACTAAGAAAATAGTAATAAGGTTCAATGTCATAAAATTCTCTACTTTAGCCCCATGTTGGGCATGTGCGTCAAGCCTTGTGTGTAAACATCACCACACCAATGACACCTGAAGGACTGAGGAACATTTTTCAACATAACAAAATACCCAACTCAAACTACGTACAGTACCCGGCGATAAATATTGCACATCGACATTTGGAAAGAGACATTCGGTTAATTTCGGCTTCGTAGAGCGTTATCTCTGTCGCACGAAATACAAACAGTCCGGTATCTATTATGAGCTGTTAAAACAATTATGATTTGCTTCTTTTGATAATTCTTTTTATTCTTTGTATAAAATACACCATTTTTTCTATAAATGATGGCTTTAGGTTAACAACAACATGTCTAAGTTTATGGTTATGGCTAAAGATGCCATAGTACAACTTTAAATTATTAAAATTTGGGTGTATTAACCACTCTAAATATATATTTTGACCTGGACGCGACCGCACTCTATCCCACTTGAACAACGACTGACAAAACGTCACATAGGTAGTGTGCGACAGAGATAACGCTCTACGAAGCCGAAATTAGCCGATTGTCTCTTTCCACAGGTCGAAGTGCAATATTTATCGCCGGGTACTGTACTATGTTAACATAAATCTAACCACAATGACTAGTTGCTTGTCTGCAGAGACGGAGATACATTCCTTCCAAGCACGTTTTCTTTGTATTTCAGTTTCTTTACGTTGGTTGGATCATTGAGAGCTTCTTCGTCTACGAGGCGATCTACTCTCTGGTCTTGAACGGGTTCTGGAATAAGTAAAATAAAGGACTTGTAACTTTGAATTGACAAATATACAGGGTGGCAGCCGGCAGGGACATCAATGCGCAACCTGTTACAATGGAATTAGAACATAATTCTGAAATGCCCCTGCATTTAAATGATTGGTGGGTTTAAAAAAAATTGCTGTTCCATACATTTTGACCGCACTCTTTTCTTCTATAAAAACCGGCCAAAAGCGTGTCGGGCCACGCTCAGTGTAGGGTTCCGTAGTTTCCCGTCCGTCACAAGAAGTGTTCCCACTTATGAGTTTAAAGGTGGGTATCCATTATGTTCGCGCTCCTGCAACTGCTCCCGGTAGTGGGAACGTGCGCGAACACGGAGCGTGCGTGTGTTTTGTCTTTTTTGTACAAAAACTGTTGTTTCCATCAAGTTCAAAATGATTTTCCTAGAAAGTCCTTATAAAGTTCTACTTTTCAGATTTTTTTCATATTTTCTAAACTTATGGTTCAAAAGTTAGAGGGGGGGACACATTGTTTTTTACTTTTGGAGCCGAAATTATTGACATTATCAAAAAATGATTTTAGTAAACCCCTATTCATTTTTAAATACCTTTCCAACAATATATCACACGTTAGGGTTGAAATTAAAAAAAAAATCACTTCCCACTTTACATACAGGGTGTCCCAAAACTCAACGTCAAGCCGAAACGGGGTGACAGGATTGATCATAACCATCACGAGAAAAATCTGAAAAAAAATCTATCCCATGCAGTTTAAAAATTATGGGCATTTTAAGAAAAACCTAGAAATTTGATCAAACTGTACCATTTTTCGGTTATTGTGGTTATTCTTTTTTATTTTTGTTCATTTGAACTTTGGAAACGTAATCCTAAATAACATTTCTAGAATCCCAATAAAAAATAATGACACAATTGCCTCAAGTTTCCGAGAATTGAGACTATTTGTTAAACTACGAATTTAAAATTTTCAAGATTCGTCGACTTTGACAGGCCCTCCTATAAAAAAAATGTACTAGAGTGCCTTGGCAAGTGGCATTAAAAGTTGGCGCATTTAATCAGAATTCTAAAATGGTACAATACTTGTTAGTTCCATACAATAGAAAAGAGTAAAAAAATTAAAACCTCAAGTAACCCGATTTTTGCTATCTCATTTTACTCAGTTAAAATGTTTTTAATTCACACAAGCTCTAGGTAGGTTCTTAATTTTAAGACAAAATGATGAGAGAGATGGATAATGGGTATGTTCGCCATGAGTGAGCGAGACAGATAGTGACGCCACTTTTACCAAAGTGAAAAAAAGTTAGTAAAATTAGTAAAATAATTAGGTTTGTTGGAATAAAAGTCTGATGATAGAGAAATAACGTTTTTTATTACAATAAATGTTCAAATTGTTTACCATCAGCCTCAATACAAGCCCTACATCTTCTTAAAAAAGATCTACTTATTAGTCGGGCATATCTTCGAGAGTTGATCGCCTCAGCTGCTTGAGAAATGCGTTCACGCAGGTCGGCTACGTTCTCAATGGGCTTTGAGTAATTTTTTTCTTTGAGAACTCCCCAATAGAAAAAATCCAGGGGATTTAAATCTGGTGAACGGGCGGGCCACGAGATAGTGCCCGAACGTCCAATCCACCTTCCCGGATATTCCTGGTCAAGGAAATCTCTTACTTGCACTGCGAAATGCGCTGGGCAGCCATCTTGTTGAAACCACATGTCGCGAAGATCTGCTAGTGGTACGTCCTCTAACAGGGTTGGTAAATCTTCTCTTAAAAAATGTAGGTAATTAGTTCCATTCAAGTTCTCAGGCAGTTCAATAGGCCCAATAATTTTACCGTTTAAAATTCCGGTCCACAGGTTTACTTTAAGGTGAATGCGCAGTGGTAGACCGCGAAATTCAAATTTTCTTACGTTTTTTGCAATTTGCAGGTCAGTGTCAGGTTGTATCTTGATCAAAATTTGATTCGCGACTATAATAGATATACATTTACAGAATTATAGTCATTAGAATCATTAATATATCTCTTTAAGTTAGATTTCTACCGTTAAGAACAAATCTCGTATGGAAAAGGGTTTATGGTAGAAATCTAACTTAGAAAGATGTATTAATGATTCTGATGATTATAATTCTGTGAATACGTACCTGTTATAGTCGCGAATCAAATTTTGATCAAGTTACTACCTGACACTGACCTGAAAATTGCAAAAAACGTGAGAAAATTTGAATTTCGCGGGCTACCACTGCGCATTCACCTTAAAACGATACTGGGATCTATCTTCTCGCATTAAATGTGGATTCTCCACATGCCACTCGTGATAATTGTGCAAGTTCATGTAACCATCTTTTTTAAATGTCGATTCATCTGACCAGAGAATTTTTTGGATGAATTGGGGATTCTCATTATGCCTCTGTAGCATTGTTCTACAAAAAGAAATCCTTTCCTGATAATCTCGAGGTAGAAGACTTTGAACTCGTTGTACGTGAAACGGATGCATTTCGGCTCTTTGTAAAATACGATGAGCAGTGCTTTTCGGTATTCCCGTTCTTTCTTCAATTCCACGTACGGAAATACTTCGGTCACGTGCGACCTCTTGCAATACTTCTTCCTGGAAAGGAAACACAGGTCTACCTCCAGCCTGTATTTGATTCGGGAAATGGCCGCCCTCTGTGAGTGAACGGTGCACATTAACAAACACGCGGTGATCCGGGTAGCGCTCTAAATTTGGATATCTTTCACGATAAAGTCTAGCGGCAGCACTTGCGTTGCATCTGCATTTCCCATAAATGAGATGCATGTTCGCATATTCTTGTGAAGTGTAGCGCATAGGCATGGTAGATAAAAAGGATGCCAACACAAAAGTCCAGAGAGAAGCCAAAGTTGCCGGTATGTTATCAACAAGTCCAATTCACAAAGATTCAAGTCCAAAAAGAGAAGCCAAAGTTGTCAGTACTAAATCAACACAAGCGAATACGAACGTGCGCAGTAGACGAATGAGCGAAACGTACTAACTGGTTGGTGTCGGACTGGTAGCGTAGCCATTTGCTTGGCTGAAACTAGTGCGAATGAAACAGATAGATGCCATAGCATCTATCTGTTTCATTCGCACTCGTTTAAACGACGCATCTCCGTCTCAATGCGTGGCGTCACTATCTGTCTCGCTCACTCATGGCAAACATACCCATTATCCATCTCTCTCATCATTTTGCCTTAAAATTAAGAACCTACCTAGAGCTTGTGCGAATTAAAAACATTTTAACTGAGTAAAATCTGATAGCAAAAATCGGGTTACTTGAGGTTTTAATTTTTTTACTCTTTTCTATTGTATGGAACTAACAAGTATTGTACCATTTTAGAATTCTGATTAAATGCGCCAACTTTTAATGCTACTTGCCAAGGCACTCTAGTACATTTTTTTTATAGGAGGGCCTGTCAAAGTCGACGAATCTTGAAAATTTTAAATTCGTAGTTTAACAAATAGTCTCAATTCTCGGGAACTTAAGGCAATTGTGTCATTATTTTTTATTGGGATTCTAGAAATGTTATTTAGGATTACGTTTCTAAAGTTCAAATGAACAAAAATAAAAAATAATAACCACAATAACCGAAAAATGGTACAGTTTGATCAAATTTCTAGGTTTTTCTTAAAATGCCCATAATTTTCAAACTGCATGGGATAGATTTTTTTTCAGATTTTTCTCGTGATGGTTATGATCAATCCTGTCACCCCGTTTCGGCTTGACGTTGAGTTTTGGGACACCCTGTATAGGGGGGCTACCCTAATAAAATTTTTTTTTCCAATTTTTATTTTACCACTTTGTCGGCGTGATTGATATACATATTGGTACCAAATTTCAGCTTTCTAGTGCTAACGGTCACAGAGATTAAGCGAGGACGGACAGACGGACGGACAGACAGACATGGCGAAACTATAAGGGTTCTTAGTTGACTACGGAACCCTAAAAAGCAGTTTTTTTTTGTAACCAACGTAAATTTTCTACGCTAGGGGATCTAGAATCATGTACTGATTTTATGGTTTCAGTTTGCGTTGTGTGTGTCTCTGCCAGCCTGTCTAATACCAGGAATGTAGGCTGGTATAGTAAAATTTTTGCCAGTGCAGGGCAGACTTCTTTTCATACAAAGAAGGCACGAGCATTGGTCACGGCAAATTGGCGATTTCAGACTTATATTAATTAGAAGTCCAGGGTTCCTCACGATCGTGTTCCACGCGCGCCTCAAAGAGATGTCAGCATAAAGGAAGGGGCCTGCCAGGGCCGAAGCCTGCCGGGGGTGCGGGACTGTCCGAAAGGGTTACCGCTACCCCGGAACATAAAGGGCTAAGGAAGGAACACGGATAAGTTTTAGTCAGTAAGAGTCTGACACTCCCTTCCGCTCCACCCAGAGCGGGAGGGGTCATTTGATGATTTCCCATCAGTGTAGACCAGATACACTCTTCAACCCGTTTTTATTGATATACCCTTTCCGTAACACCCTGTATATAATAAACATTTCACGCATGAACGCATTCCAGCGAGGTGCACACTTAAGTTGGATGGGTAGTATAATTATTATAACTGTCAGTATAATATACCTAATCATACAGATTGCTACTGATATAGATTATTGGGATGTTAAAACCATAGATAGATAGACTCTTCTACCTCCAGTCTGCCAAAACTGGTGATGGATAGTGATTGCGACGATAGTTCGTGGTAGTGCAAAATGAAAGGATAGCGGACTGTATTAAAAAGTATAATGAATTAAAGAAAAGAATAGTAGATTGTTATGCAAGGGTCGAAAGGAATCAATTTCCTATACGAGGCATTTAGACTATAGCCCGAGTAGGAATTGATGACTTTCACCCGTGTTAAAAACTCTACTTTTCATTTCGAAAATAAGGAAAGTAAAAAGTAGTAGTTTTTCTAAAATATTTATTGATAACAATTACATGCAAAGTTTTTGAATTTCGGTACAGCTTACAGGGTTAGTATCCCGCCAAATAATACTAGGTATTGTCTTTTTTTATTTTAAACTAGCGGCCCGCCCCAGCTTCGTACGGGTACAATTTTTTTTTTCGAATTTCCAAAATTTTCTTTCATACAAACCTTGTCCCGGCAATACCGATCACAACAAAAAAAGAATTAGCGAAATCGGTCCAGCCGTTTTTATGTTATGTCGTGACAACGGAAAACGGGTTTCATTTTTATATATATAGATATGGAACACACCGCGTCATCGCCGCGGGCTGTCCCGCTTAATAGGTTTTTTTTTAAATTCACACTGGCTGTTTATACACTCACAAGACTGCAGCATTTTTCTTAATTTATGTAAAAAATTTCGTAGCTGACTACAGTTCTATTTTTAAAATTCATTCCCACCCTAAAGAGGGAAGTAATTACTATGAGTCTCTCCCGCCCTATGGTGGGAAGCAGCGTCGGAACCACTGTACTTCCTCACCCGGCGCATTTTGATAGTAGGTAGTTTTTTTTGGATAGAATAGACCCTTTTTAGTGTAATTTGAAAACCGCAAATTGTGAAAAACCATAGGAGCCGAGAAAAAAAATTCCAAAGTTTTTTTTTTTTGAAAACCTGCGATTTTTACAGTAACAATTTTTTTTTAGATAGAATAGACCCTTTTTAGTGTAAATTTAAAAACCGAAAAGTTCGCAAAACCATAGTGGCCGAGAAAAAAAATTCCCAATGATTTTTTTAACCTAACCTCAAAACACTTAAAAGTTGCTTAAAAGGCGTAGTAGGAGCCCCGCTACGCGGGGCTCTATGGTCTAAAAAAAAATAACCACGAAGGGGATGGCGGGGTCTGTTCGCTCGCTGCGCTCGCTCACTAGACCCCACCATCCCCTTCTAACCTAACCTGTCCGAGTCGGGGTGCCCCAAGTCCCGAGCTCGCTTCGCTCGCTCTTGCATCCTAAGTTGTCATTACAAATGTGTTATTTTTGTATATTATGTTGGTTTAGTGTGTAGTGTAATCGGGAACACAAAAAAAAAACATAAACATGTTACATTTATGTACACATGATACATTTTCCGTAACTTTAAGATTTTTTTTCTCAAAAACTATAAGTTTTCACAATGCGGGATTTTGCGAAAGTGTTTAACATAACGAAATGTAGAACTATTAAAATTGTGAAGCTTCGAATAAACGGGTGAGGAAGTACAGTGGAGCCCAATGGTCAGTTAAAATATGAAAATAAGAGAGTCGTGATTAAGACGCGCAAGCGCAGCCGTGCATCAGCTGACTGTCGTGGCGGTTTGACGCGGGGACTCCCCGCTGTCCCAGCACCCCTCGTTCACTGCCGCCAGCGCGCGGCGATGTTCAGTGAAGCGGTCTCAACAGATAGGTAATTGGGTTCGGTCGTAAGAGGAAGGTCTACTTGTTTACTTACTATTATAGGGTGTATATCTGTCAGACAATAAGCCTTCTAAATTATATCCTATGACTCCAACCACTGCTGCAACCGGCAACGTGAAGTATGGAGCATTTGACCGTAAGAACTGCAGTAATATTGGCCACATCTGAAAAGAACATATTGCTTAATTAAGGTGAATGTACAGTTGTAGCCCGCAAAATTCAATTTTTCTTACGTTTTTTTGCAATTTTCAGGTCAGTGTCAGGTTGTATCTTGATCAAATTATAATTCGCGACTGTAACAGGTACGTAATTACAGAATTATAATCATTAGAAATTAATACATAAGTTAGATTTGTTCCATAAGAACAAATCTCTAATGGAAAAGTGCTAATACTAAATTCTTTATTGCATTATAGAACAAATCTAACATAAAGAGATATATTAATGATTCTAATGACTATAATTATGTTAATAAAATTATCTATTATAGTCGCGAATCGTATATTGATCATGATACAACCTGACACTGCGGTCTACCACTGCGCCTTCAACATAAGTTAAGATAGAAAGAAAGAAGATTTGTTGTCCTAGAGCTGCATTATATGGATGGGAGACAAATCATAATCTTTAAGGGACTAGTTAACCCACGTACTGGTCAGCAGAGTCGTTTAGGGGGCGAGGACGACAAAAAAACAACTTCATTGGATCTTTTCAGTGATTTTAAATCGGCGCGGTATTAAATAAATCCTAAAATCCTAAATTTTAGATTAGTTTTTACGACTGCCTTTTAAAGATTATAAGTCGTTAGCTATTCATTATTATCAAGCAATCCTGTGTTTTGATAAAAGTATCAAAAACCGCAAAATTATTTCAAAAGTTTTAAGGTTATGTAAGCGAATGATAACATTAATTTTGTATTTCAATTCTTATGTGAGTATTACTTACTTTTGATGTTAATTACGAGCGCTAATATAAAGATTAGTGAATTATTAAACTATTTTCTGTGAAAATAAATATTTTAGCACAACTGTATGCACCGAAATACCGAATAACAGCTGACTTTATTTGGACAACAACTTGAAGTTTTATTCGACTTGACGTACACAGTTTAGTTTAGAAATCATTTTACTCCGTTGCATTATAAATCTTCAAAAAGATAAAAAAAGAAGAAGAGGATAAAAAGTAGAAGATTATGGCATCAAAAACGTGATTTTCTTATTAAACTTTCGTGAAAACATGGAAAAGCTGTGCGTGGACGTGTGTTATTGATGTTCTGCGGGTTCTGAAGCTTCTGCAAATGTACCTTGTCTCCATGCCAGGTTAGCAGAAATTAGGAAAGGCTAAACCTGGCATAACATCCCCACTGAATCAAACGCTTATAACGTTAAACGTTTTTAGTATAATACCCGCCACGAAAGATGAGACTTGACAAGTAGTAGGGACTGGAGTTCACTGGAGTTTGCGCAGGTAAGTCGTGTACGAAATATTTAGGTAAAACCTATCCATAATGTGTATATCTATTCAGGGATTTATCGATGTTTAGAAAAAAATTCTTAACAATATTATAATATTCATTACGAAATAATAAAGTTGATAACAGTCAAGTCTCATCTTTCGTTGCGTGTACCTACTATACCTATATTTTTATGCACAGAGATTTTAAGTTCTATTTTCGAACGATATTTTTTCTATCTAGCTGTCATTGAGAGATGTCAGACAATTGAAAAACATAACCTCAAATCTTAGACGCAATTTGCGAAGTAAATAAATAAAATAATGTGTTTATAACTAAAATAATCCTTACTAACACATTTATTTATAAAAATGTCACAAATGAAACTCCTCAACTGCCTTTCCAGGCTCCACATAACGAGAAACGAGTCAAAATATTTACGTAACTATGTTCAGGTTTTGGTTCGAAACAATTCTTCTAAAACTGCTAAACAGAAGACTGCTACGTCTGTTTATCGCGCTATGAATATATTTGATAGGAATGCGAAGGCTTTGCAGAGGGAGAGGTCAGCAAGGAGGGATGATTACCACTTGGCAGAGTATATCAAAGAGGAGGTAGGTTGGCGGACTGCCGACCGGGTTTTAGATATCAAACGAGTGTTTACGAATGCTGTTGAGCTTGGTAAGTTAGCGTTGAACTATACAACAATGTATGAAAGTATTTGCCTTATAATAAAAAATGTTTTTCTTGTTTTTAGGGTTCCGTACCTTTAACCTCTCGTCTGTCGGAACGTAGATCTACGCGAGACACAATGGCTTTTTAATTGTGTCTGTAATTACGACATTCAATGGGTTAAAGGAAAAACGGAACCCTTATAAGATCACTGCGTTGTCAATCTGTCTGTCTGTCTGTCAAGACGGAGAGTTACCAAGTTGAAATTAATATCAAATACTCAGGGCTGCAATCCTTTGAAGCAGTAAAAAAACCAAACTTCTAAGTCAACACAATCACAAGATACGGGTGTTTATGTTCAGTTTATGCCGCATATTTTGACTCTCGAAAGGGAATCAAAACTTATAGTGTTCTTCCCGTTGACCTAGAATCATGAAATTTGGCAAAGTCATGTAGCACAAGTAAAGGAAAAATCCGAAAACCACTGTACGGAACCCTCGGTGCGCGAGTCCGACTCGCATTTGATTGGTTTTTTTTGCTGATTGTCAGTCGTAATATTGCAAGCTTATGTGTGGTCTCTTTATTCAGCATAGCTATTCACAACCACTCAATATGCTTCCGTACCGTATCAAATATCAATCAATGCTATCGTATGAGTCTCTGTTCACAAGTGCAAAACCTGAAAATTTTGTTGATATGAATCAAATAGATAACAGCATTTTTCCGATAGCTGTTTGCTGTTGGGAGCAAGGTAAATCAGGTTATCAAAATGTGTCATTTTCGATATGATAGCCTGTTGGATAGTTGTGAGTAGCTATGCAGTTCAGTTATTACATAATCAGGTATTGGGACAAAAAAACCTGTAATATACAATGTGGAGACGACAATACAACAATAAATTAAACCTCGTATAACTAATGACGTTCCCAGTCTGCGTACAAAATTTCAATTAAAATATCCAATAGTTTAGTCACTCGACATTATTTTTCATTTTTAACATTTTCTACATGACGTAGCTGTTAACAAGCCAGCACCTGTAGGTTAAAGACTTCTGCAGTTCAACACAGCATGTTGTCAGCTCGCTAGTTCAATAACCTTCGTCAAATTTGTTTTTAAATTTTATTTCCCGATGTGAACTAATGCATATTATACCTTGTGCTGAAGACATAAGAGTCATGCATGCGGAAGTTATTACTTACTACAAATGTTAAATTTTTTACAAAACTGCAAAAAAGGGGTGGCACACTGACCTATACAATTTTTTCAGGTTTCGGCCATATGTTTGTTGGGTCATTAACACGCGCTGTTGTCGCAATATTTAAAGTGTATTCTTTTTTGTTTCCACTTTTAGGCTATTTAATATGTTAGAAAAAATCAATTTTTTAATTTCGAAGTTACAATTTATTTGATGGTTCCTAAATACTCCTATGCATTAGTATTGCTAGTGTTTTCATTTATTGTTGTATTGTCATCTCCACATTGTATAATGAAAATGCTTGGACTTTATTTACAAACAGTCTAATAATACAATTTTTAAATTATAATATTTCAGGTGCGAGTCGTGGCTATGTCTCCCGTCACTTCTTACCGGACAGTGTTGAGAAGGTGACGTTATGTGACATGACACAGATACACCTGGATAAGGCGATAGTAGGAGACGGAGTCAAGTTTGATAAAAGAGTTATGGATGAGGAGAATATTGATGTAAGTTATGTTTTTTATTATAAAAGAGTTATGGATGAGGAAAATATTGATGTAAGTTATGTTTTTTATTATAAAGGAGTTATGGATGAGGAGAATATTGATGTAAGTTATGTTTTTTATTATAAAAGAGTTATGGATGAGGAGAATATTGATCTTAGTTATTTTTTTTACTATAAAAGAGTTATGGATGGGGAGAATATTGACGTAAGTTATTTTTTTTATTATAAAAGAGTTATGGATGAGAAGAATATTGATCTAAGTAATTTTTTTTTCCCTATAAATGAGTTATGGATGAGGAGAATATTGATCTATGTTTTTTTTTATTATAAAAGAGTTATGGATGGGGCGAATATTGATGTAAGTTATTTTTTTATTATAAAAGAGTTATGGATGAGGAGAATATTGATCTAAGTTATTTTTTATTATTATAAAAGAGTTATGGATGAGGAGAATATTGATCTAAGTTATTTTTTTTTTTATTATAAAAGAGTTATGGATGAGGAGAATATTGATGTAAGTTACTTTTTATTTTTTTTTTCTTTAATTTACTATCATCCACTTCCTGACTTCACCCATTGCTGGACATAGGCCTCTCTTATCTGTGGTAATCCCCATGCTCCTGTGCTAGCCTCATCCAAAAACGTTCAAAATCTAGCTGCAATCTCCTCTCAGCGACTAATCGATGTTTGAAACTTGACAAAAATGTAAGGAAGTTACGCGGTATTTTTGACAGATTGAGACTGATATCAGACTGTGAACGTTCTTAAAATTAGGAGAATTGCTCCTCTGAGGTTGCTGGGAAAGGGACTACCCCATAATTTTCCAATTTTATTTCTTACTAGCTGCGCCCCGCGGTTTCACCCGCACAAGTCTCGATCCCGTGGGAATATCGAGATAAAAAGTATCCTATGTCCTTTCCTGGGACTTAAACTATCTCTATACCAAATTTAATCTAAATCGGTTCAGCGGTTTAGGCGTGAAAAGGTAACATACAGACAGACAGACAGACATACTTTCGAATTTATAATATTAAGTACCTATGGATTGTCTCGTATTTCTGCCATCTGTTTCAAAGTATTCATAAAGGTTGCATTTAAGGTCATAGCACACATATCAACTCGGAAAGGGATCGGCACCGTATCGCCTTTCGCCTCGCCGTCAAACAGGCGTCAACCTAACGTAAGCACGTAACTAAAGCGGATCAGGAGCTCTCCGATACGTCGACTCGGCTACGGCTAGGCTAGGCGACGCCGCGCTTACGGCTCGCCGACCGCTGGTTGATGGTGCTGCAGGTAGGCCGCGGGAGGGGTGAGAGGGGTAAGGGGGGACGACGAGCCGTAAGCGCGGGAAGTGCAAGCTGACCACGCACCGCACCGCGGTTCGTGAGCTTGTCCTGAGGTTAGGTGATTACGTTACGATTCCGATTAGTGAGCGTTGCAGTAGGGAGTTTCATACAAAGAAAACTGAATGGCTCGAGTTGATACGTGTCGATCCCTTTTCGGGTTGATATGTGTGCTATGACCTTTAAGAATCAAATCCATACTAATATTATAAATTCCAAAGCAATTCTGTCTGTCTGTCTGGATGTTAACTTTTCACGCCTAAACCACTGAACGGATTTCGATAAAATTTGGCAGAGAGATAGATTGCATCCCGTAGAAGGACATAGGTTAGTTTTCAACCCGATATTCCCACGGGATCGACATTAATGCGGGTGAAACAGCGGGGCGCAGCTAGTATGCTATAATCTCTACAGGGTGTTACGGAAAGGGTATATCAATACAAACGGGCTGAAGAGTGTATCTGGTCTAGAATCTCTGTACAAAATTTCAGCTCAAAAGCATTAACTTTGAAAATGCTTAATATTTTTTTATTTCGACATCACGGCGCTGCACTGGCGCGCGGCGGCGTGATGTGCGTGTACTAGGCGCACAGACACACTACAGATAATGGATAATGACCCTCGTAGTGCGGTGACACGTTTTTTATGATTTCAATTTAATAAACTATCGAAATAAAAAATATTAAGCATTTTCAAAGTTACTGCTTTTGAGCTGAAATTTCGTACAGAGATTCTAGACCAGATACACTCTTCAACCCGTTTGTATTGATATACCCTTTCCGTAACACCCTGTATAGAACCTATCCAAAATTAACTTAAATATCTAAGAAGAACCTAATAAAATCCCAGTCTAGCATTGTATCGTCACCAATTTATGTAATTGTATTTTTTTAGCTTCCAGATAACAGTGTAGATCTACTAGTATCTTCATTAGTGCTCCACTGGGTGAATGATCTGCCTGGCTGCTTCGATAAGATCATGAAGTGCTTGAAACCTGATGGGGTAAGTCGCCAAACATCATCATCTGCCTAGTCTTTTCCCAAGTATGTTGAGGTCGGCTTCCAGTCTAACTGGATGCAGCTGAATACCAGTATTTTAGATGGAGCGACTGCCTGTCTGACCTCCACAACCCAATTACTCGGTAACACGATATACGTTTATTATTTATATTAAAAAAAAACAAGTAACAAGGACTCAAAAAAAATGTTAGTAACAATATTTCTTAACAACTACGTTAGTAAACTTAACCTACACACTTAACCTAATACTGCAATACTGGTTAATGCAAATCCCTGCTACAAGCTCAACACTGATGTGGAAAGCTTGCAGCAGCGATTCACATATAAGCAGTCCAGTCTGCTCGCGACACACCGCAATATAATGTTGGGGCTGGCCCGCACCCGGCGCACCAGGGAAGCGCATCTTTTTCGCATCGTAGCGTAGAAGCAATCGACACGAGTTTCAGCAAACATCCCTGAAGCGCTACCTCTTGGTAAGATTGGTAGTCAGACTTTCGGGCGACTGACGCCCCGTAACGACTTTCAAAGATCCACGAATAACAGCCGGGACCAAATTTACAGGGTTAGGTAGGTTCTAGATCTATGTTTGACCATTAAGGGCGCCAACAAAATAATAAGCCGCAAGCAGTTGCGAGATTTAGAAGCGTGCAAATTATGATAATGTGCCGTCAATTTTTATCTACTTTATTTACCTATTGTATATGTATAAGCAAGTTTTTCTAACTGAACAGACAGCTGTGCTGCTGGGGAGTTTGTTGCGCCACTTCTTCTCCCCAGCGAAAGCACTAGGAAGTGGTGAAGGGCGGGCGTTTTGGGGGACTGTCTTTTGTAATATTGACGTTCGAAAAATGCTGATTCTCAGCCTAATAGAATAGAATAGAATAGAATACTCTTTATTATGTACACCATATAAATTACAGGCATAAATATAGAAACTTCACAATGGGTGACACAATGGGCGGTCTTATCGCTAAGAGCGATATTTTAAAGACAACCTTTGGATGGATTAAAAACGGGAAGGACAGACAAATACTTTAGGTAGTCTGTGGTGTACTATTTACACAATACAATAAATACATACATAAAGTACTATTAATCTTAATAAATACAGGGTGTTCGGCAGAACGTTGAACACACGAAAATGGCAGATAGATGGGGTCATCTGCTACCTACCCAGCACAAAAAAAAATACCCAGGCCACAAAGATTTTTTTTTTTTTTTTACCGAAATTCATGAGTTTTAAAACTTTGAAGGCCTATAACTTTATGTAGGATAGACGAAACTGGCAACACTTTTTTTTTGTTTTTTCTCGACTATTGGTAAATTCAACTAAAATTATTGTTTGGTGCAAATAGTAAAATCGGCTATAAAAATAAAAAATAAACTATAATCTTAATAAATACAGGGTGTTCGGCAGAACGTTGAACACACGAAAATGGCAGATAGATGGGGTCATCTGCTACCTACCCAGCACAAAAAAAAATACCCAGGCCACAAAGATTTTTTTTTTTTTTTTTACCGAAATTCATGAGTTTTAAAACTTTGAAGGCCTATAACTTTATGTAGGATAGACGAAACTGGCAACACTTTTTTTTTGTTTTTTCTCGACTATTGGTAAATTCAACTAAAATTATTGTTTGGTGCAAATAGTAAAATCGGCTATAAAAATAAAAAATAAACTATAATCTTAATAAATACAGGGTGTTCGGCAGAACGTTGAACACACGAAAATGGCAGATAGATGGGGTCATCTGCTACCTACCCAGCACAAAAAAAAATACCCAGGCCACAAAGATTTTTTTTTTTTTTTACCGAAATTCATGAGTTTTAAAACTTTGAAGGCCTATAACTTTATGTAGGATAGACGAAACTGGCAACACTTTTTTTTTGTTTTTTCTCGACTATTGGTAAATTCAACTAAAATTATTGTTTGGTGCAAATAGTAAAATCGGCTATAAAAATAAAAAATAAACTATGGGGCCTAGGTTTTTTTTTTGGGCTGGGTAGGTAGTAGACGACCCCACCTATCTGCCATTTTCGTGTGTTCAACGTTCTGCCGAACACCCTGTATATCCAATTTGAATAAATGACTTTTGATTTTGAATGTAATCACTCCAATGCTAAGATTTTTTGTCTCTCCAGGTTTTCATGGCGTGTGTATTTGGAGGGGACACTCTGATGGAGATGCGCCAAGCGCTGCAAATGGCAGAGAGCGAGCGGAGCGGCGGGATTTCACCACACATATCTCCCTTTACTAGGATTAGGGATATTGGAGGGCTGCTTACTGCGTGAGTATGGAAGACTATTATTTACATCCTATCCTACTAATATTATAAACGCGAAAGTTTGTGAGGTTGTGAGGATGGATGGATGGATGTTTGTTACTCTTTCACGCAAAAACTACTGAACGGATTTGGATGAAATTTGGCACACATAGATTATAACCAGGATTAACTCATAGGATACTTTTTATCCCGATATTCCCACGCGATCGAGACTTATGCGGGTGAAATCACAATAATCACACTAATATTATAAAGGCGAAAGTTTGTGTGTGTGTGTTTTGCACTTCTTCACATTCAAACGGCTGGACGAATTTTGATAAAATTGTGTATGGAGGTAACTGACACCCTGGATTAACATATAGGCTTCTTTTTATCCCGATATTCCCATGGTATCGACATTTGCGCGGGTGAAACCGCGGGGCGCAGCTAGTGTGGAAATAAATCAAACAGATTGAACAATAGAAAAATAACAAATTTTTACTGAAATATTACATGAAAAAATTTTTTTACAAAAAAAACAACCGACTTCAAAAAAAAACACTACAATGGTAAATAACTTTAATTTCGGAAGTCCGTGTCGTTGCTTCCGCATTTTCGTTTTTTGACACCGACCACCTAAATTAAAGTTATTTATCACTTTGTAGTGTTTTTCTTGAAGGCGGTTGTTTTTTTTGTAAAAAAAAAATATTTTTCACTTTTTAGTTGTACCTACCCCACACAAATTCAATTAACACTACTGCATTGAAGAATTGAAGACACCGACTAGAAGAATCATCAAAATTCGCATAGAAATGTCGGAGATGCAGTACATTTATGCATATAACTTCGCACATAAGAATAATTACCTAATTTTTTATATACTAAAATCTTCCTGAAAGTACGCAGATCACATCAATGAAAGAATGATCAAAATCGGTTCATTAGTTTTTGAGAAAATCGCGGACAAACAAACATACATACATACGGGTCGAATACAGAACCTCCTTTTGTGAAGTCGGTTAAAAATACATATTTCTTTTTCAACATTCCAGGAGCGGCTACACCCTGCAAACAGTCGACGTGGACACAATAGTAGTATGGTATCCTAGTATATTTGAAGTAATGAGGGACGTCAGAGCGTTAGGAGAAGGGAATGCGGCCTACAACCGGCCATTACGATTATCCAAAGATGTCATGTTCGCCGCAGCTAGCATTTATGATGAAATGTATGGAAAAGTAAGTACTTATTATACAGGGTGTCCCTGGAAGTATGGATCAAATCGAATAGGGACGTGGGCAAGGTCATTTCCAAACGTTTTAGCAAAAAAAAAAAAACTAAAAAAATACTAAAAAAAAAGAGAAGAAAAATCGAATTCGTGAAAACTATCAGGGCTATCAATTTATTTTTTTTAGATAGCCCTGATAGTATTTTTTTATGATTATTTTCTTTGAGCACTAAGAGAAGTGATTGAAAAAAAATAAATAAAAATCGGTCATAACTTTTGAACCGTAAAAAAATTCACTGACATTCTCAGGGTTAAAAAGTTTGGAAATGACCTTGCCCACGCCCCTATTCGATTTGATCCATACTTCCAAGGACACTCTGTATACAGGTTGTGGCGTAAATAGTGGTCCACCGTTAAGGATTCAATATACAAGAAGGCCAATTCTCGTAATTTAAAACGTTCAAAATCTAGTCGCAGTCTCATCTCGGCGACAAACAAATGTCAAAATGTAGGGATATTAAAGGTTTTTTTGACAGATTGAGACTGAGATCAGACTGTGAACGTTCATAAAACTACGAGATTTGCCCCTCAGATAATTAACTATAATATATTACAATTTGCACAGAGCAGTGGTGGCCCAGTGGTATCGGCCGCGACTTACGAGTTGTAGGTCGTAGTCGCTTTACTTTGTGTAAATTATTTCATCACCACTGCTCTCAAAACGGTGAAGGAAAACATCGTGAGGAAACCGGCATGTCCTAGAACCAAAAATTCAAAGACATGTGACATCTACCAACCCGCACTGGGCCCGCGTGGTAGATTACGGCCCACTCCCTCTCACAGAGAGGAGGCCTGTGTCCCAGCAGTGGGAACATTATAGGCTGATGATGATGATGATTACAATTTAACCATTTTAGTAGTAATTTTTTTTTTACAAAAATCGCTCTTGAATTTGCATGATTATGTTAAAAATTTGGGTTAAAATAAATAAATAAACTAACTTTTTCTCTAAAACATAAAAACAAAAAAACATAATTTTATTCCGATTAAAGCCGCAAAAATTATCTAAACCGTATTTCATCATCATCTGCCTAGCCATTTAACCATTAGACCGGAAGCCGGCCTTAACATAGTTAGGATGTTAAGGCCGGCTTCCGGTCTAACCGGACGCAACTGAATACCAGTATTTTACATCTGTAATGATTCGCCATTTAATTGGATCTTGTCTCCCGACTTTACAGGAAATGCCAGGCCGAAAAGAGCGCGGTGTTCCAGCTACATACCAGATAATACACTTCCTAGGTTGGAAACCTGACCCAACTCAACCTAAACCTATAGAGAGAGGCACAGGACAGGTTTCACTTAAAGACCTGCATAGGATCGATGAAATTATCGAAGACCCGAAAATTGTTAAACTAAGGGATGAAGATGTCAAATAAAACAATTAAAAAAGGGTTTTTGGTTGTCCCTACTAATTTTTAAAATTTTAAACTCAAAAAAATATTTGTTTGCAAACAATACAACAAAAAGTATGTAAGCATAAAAAATGACAAGTTATAAACGTTTGAAAATAACTGCTAGACAAAGACAGTACTATCATAGAAGTGACGTCACGACTATGTAACTTCGTCGACTATATTAGTTATCATCCCAATTTATTTGGGAGGCACATCATGTCTTTTTCTTCCATAATTCTCTATTAGTCGTCATCTCAGTAGTCAACCCCATTCTATAGGCCGACCGCTTAACTGAGACGTTGCCTGAGGTAGCAGCGCGGTGCGGGAGGGGTGTGGTGACGTGATGCGAGAGCTCAGTGATTCGTCAACTTGTGACAACTATCACCCCTCCACCACCGCGCAGCTACCTCAGGCAACGTCTCAGTTAAGCGGTCGGCCAATAGCCATATCATCTTTTGATTTTAACCTTTTAACCGCCTACGTCGGATTAATCCGACAAATATTTTCGTGCCCATTCCGCCAGAGTCGTATACAGGGTGTGTCGTAAATAGTGGTCCACAGTGAAGGATTCGATATACCAGATAATTAACTATAACATATTACAATTTTAACTATTTTACTAGTAAATTTTTTTTTACAAAAATCGTTCTTGAATTTGCACGATTATGTTAAAATTTTGGGTTAAAATAGACAAGAACTAACTTTTTCTTCAAAAGCTCTAAATTTACATAAACAACCATAATTTTACACGTTAGCTCTAGTATTCAGCAGTAATTAACAGAAATCAAAATGAAAAAATAATGGTTTATGTTGAAACTACAACCAAATTTGTAACAAAAGGTAGAAATTTCGTAAATAAAAAACAAAAAAATATATATTTTCGGAACTCTTGGGTAAAAATGGTTAAAATTGTAATATGTTATAGTAAATTATCTGGTATATCGAATCCTTAACGGTGGACCACTATTTACGACACACCCTGTATATACAACCAAATAACACATCTCGTTTAATCTGTATTATTATTATATCATCACAGCTCGTTTCATCGGTATTAATTATTTTACGTTTTTTTTTTTTTTCTCGGGCGCTGGGGGCACGACAACTGATATAAAAAGTCGGGCGGTTAAAAGGTTAATGATTATGATTCATGATTTTAATGATTATAATTCTGTAAACATAGGTACGGTTAGCATCAAAAGTTGATTAACACTTCAGTTTTTTTAATCTTAGTTATTGAACAAAATATTTGTTGAAAATTGCAGCAGAAGAATTTTTTTTAGAATATATACTCTTGTCTATTATGTGAGAAGCTAAAAATCAGTTTATTGAAAAAAGTTGTTGTCAATTTAATAACATGCAAAAATGATAGTGTTAATCGACTTTTGATGCTGACTGTACTTGTTATGCTCGCTCCTGGCGCTTCCCCCTTAAGAATTAATTTTATTTATTTTAATTAAGACTTTGTAAATATTGAAAAAACGTTGTTTTTGTAAATAAACTTGTTAATACTTAGTACATACCTTCTCAGTGTTTTTTATTTTATAATATAAGTATACATTCACAACTTATATGTAACTAGCCTCTGCCCGCGGCCTCGCTCGCGTTCAGTTTCTATCCCTCGGGAACACTACTTTTTTATTTATTTATATATACTTTATTGTACACCACAAAAATACATAACATGAAATAAACGCATCAAACACTACAAAATATACAATGGGCGGCCTTATCGCTTTCTGCGATCTCTTCCAGGCAACCTTGGAATGGATAGTGATTTCCCTGGACATAAAATGGGGCTGTCGTTGGTGCAAATAATTATGACTACTTTTTTGACGTGAGTAGGTACATCTTTAAAATTGCTTCAACAAAATCGGGGCATACAGTTTGGTGTTACAGCTTCATATCTATAATTTCCATCCTAAATTCAATTACACCATTGGATAGCTAAAGGATCAAAGAATTCACTAGGGGAATTGTGCTTAAGATGACATACTTTTTATTTAGAGTCAAATATTTCGTTTATGCTCACTAGTTCCTTCGCGTAGTTCCTTTGAAGGAACTACTGAGAATTTTTGGATCAGTAGTTCCTTTGAAAAAGTTGAAGGAACTACTGAGACTAAATATTTCCGTTAGCAGTTCCTTTGAAGGAACTACTAAGAGCTTTTTGATCAGTAGTTCCTTTGCAAAAGCTGAAGGAACTACTGAGACTAGATAGTTCCTTTAGCAGTTCTTTTGAAGGAAAGAACGGATTTAACGAAAATCAATAACGAACTCAAACTCAAAGCATTTATTTCAATTAAACGATGTACAGGCTATTTTGATATTTTGTAAAAAAAAAATTTACAAATAAAACACTAACCCCCTTATTCATAATCCTATTTTATCTCTATTTTAGCTAAAATAGGTTTATAGAACGTTTGTCTTTATCTGTCACGTTGTCATTTCTGTGTGTAAGAAAGAGACAAATCCCATTTTAACTAAAATAGGTTTGATAAGTTTTATGAATAAGGGGGCAACTATCTAGTCTCAGTAGTTCCTTCAGCTTTTGCAAAGGAACTACTGATCAAAAAGTTCTCAGTAGTTCCTTCAAAGGAACTGCTAAAGGAATTATCTAGTCTCAGTAGCTCCTTCAGCTTTTGCAAAGGAACTAGGTACTGATCAAAAAGTTCTCAGTAGTTCCTTCAAAGGAACTGCTAACGGAAATATTTAGTCTCAGTAGTTCCTTCAACTTTTTCAAAGGAACTACTGATCCATAAATTCTCAGTAGTTCCTTCAAAGGAACTACGCGAAGCAACTAGTGAGCATAAACGAAATATTTGATTATTCAAAGGTGATAAAAATAAATCTAGGGGTACCTACACATTAAAAACGTTTATTTACCAAGCATACAAAATTATCTTAACGCTTAAGAAAATAACAGAACTGAAATAAAATAATAAAAACACCAATCATATCGAAGTGGGTAAGATGACACCTCGGTCTAAGTTGACATAGGTTAGTTATCAGTACATGATTCACATTTTAACACCTTCGTTCTTGCTGCAACGCCAGCACATAGTGTGGCACCATCGCTTACATAATTTGCAACACAACCAATGCTCTCCTGCCTTCGATTTACTATACAGGCTCCCATTAAAATAGATGGACAAAAATATTTTTGAGTGCCAAAATCAAAAAATTGCTCACCACATGAGTGGTGACACCATCTGTGAGCCGACATGCAAACGTCATCGAGGCACTTGTGGCGCGTATAGTTTAACAGATGAAAGCACTGTGTCATCTTACCTGACTATGTCATCTTAAGGTGAATGGGTAGTTGTAGCCCGCGAAATTCAATTTTCCTTACGTGTTTTGCAATTTTCAGGTCAGTGTCAGGTTGTATCTTGATCAAAATATGATTCGCGACTATAACCGGTACGTATTTACAGAATTATAATAATTAGAATCATCAATACATCTTTCTAAGTTAGATTTCTACCGTTAAGAACAAATCTTGTATGGAAAACTGTTTATGGTAGAAATCTAACTTAAAGAGATATATTAATGATTCTAATGACTATGATTCTGTAAATACATGTCTATTATATCATATTTGGATCAAGATACAACCTGACACTGATCTGCAAATTGCAAAAAACTTAAGAAAATTTAAATTTCGCGGTCTACCATGTCACTTTCACCTTGAGCACAATTCCCCTACGCCAAGTGAGGACTATGACCACAGCTATGACGCATCACGCGCGGTGGAGGGGGAAGCGCCGCTATTTTTCTGGATGTTAGGTACACATATGCCCTTTTCTGTACCTCTGACATCGTTTATGCAAAACATGATGATCGGACGTCGAAACAAACGAACAAATAAACAGGCGGAAATTATATGTTGCTGATCTATTCGTCATGTTTGTCAACGGTCACTGAGTCGGTTGAGACTGGTCATCACAAACTCAAACTCTCAAAGCATTTATTACAAAACCATTTACAGGCACTTTTGAACTGTCAAGGAGTCGGTCAGTCAGAAAATATGAAGTTAGTTGCTCATTCCGAAGCGTAGTAGGTACCTATGGAGAAGAACGGGCAAGAAACTCCATGGACAATGTTTTAAATTATATTGCTACAAAAATATTAGTTAGGTACATAATTAATGTTGAATTTATTATCTGTGAGAACGATGTACTTAAAAAAAAGATGTAGGTACAAGTTAAAAACGTACAGAGTACAGCAAATAGTAACCAGACAAGTGACGGGCTTATTTTTTAATCTTATATTTTGAATTGTTTCTTCATTTTACATTGTTCGCACATATAGAAGCATCAAGAATAATGTACCCAGGATTAAGTACGGTATGTATGATTTAAAAGAGTGTCCTTGGAGTGGCTTGGGATGGATTCTCGGACATGAGTTTCCGCGCATCCACCTTAGGGCGGATAAACGGAATAACCGTGTCCTGCGCCTGATCTTTCTCCGATCGTGTAAGATTGCCGTCCCATCGGACTATGAGGGTGAGGGAAGAGGGAGTGCACCTGTGTCTGCGCACACACTTGGACATTGGACACTATAATATCTCCCGCGCCGAAGGCTGGTCTCCGCTGAGATTGCTCGCCATGGCTGGAATTCGGTCTGGAAGACTACTTATCAGTATTAAAGGGTTTTAACATGACTCAGACCTGCATTTCGCCATAAATTAGATGTGACTAGCTCCGTCAAAATTCACAGAAAAACCAATGGTAACAGTGTATCAGATTTAAAATAATTAGAAGTAACTAATTATTATCCTGTTACCGCTTTGTAGTAGGTACATTGCCTAACCAATTACCTGCAGCAGACATGAGGAAAATGGAAAAATAATTGATAATATTATAATATACATTTCTAAAATGGCTGTCAATTTTATTTAGGATAATTCCTGTGACCATTACATTATTTTAGTTTGGAGGCGTCAGTGGGATTTTATAGAGAAAACTAGTATTGTAAAATGTTTATTTTGTTCGTGTGTTTAGTGTCTATGAATTTACTGATGATCAGGACCGAAGGTAAGGCATATTGTTTATTAACCTTTTCAACGCCACGGACTTCAATAGAAGTTCCAGATTTTCGTGCCACCAGCGCCACGACTTCATTAGGCATATTGTTTAATTATTGTTAAGCTTACATTCCGAGCACAGCAGTAATGTGACGCAGCAATGTCGCGCAGCACTGCTGCCGTGCTTGCAATGTAATCTCATATAAACCTATAGGCAATAAGTATATGGGGACCAGTAGTGCTGCGGCAGCACTGCTGTGTGCTGCCGAGATCGGAATCATACCTTAAGAGAATATATGGGACCAGTAGTGCTGCGGCAGCACTGCTGCGTGCTGTCGAGATCGGAATTATACCTTAAGAGAATATATGGGACCAGTAGTGCTGCGGCAGCACTGCTGCGTGCTGTCGAGATCGGAATTATACCTTAAGAGAATATATGGGACCAGTAGTGCTGCGGCAGCACTGCTGCGTGCTGTCGAGATCGGAATCATACCTTAAGAGAATATATGGGGACCAGTAGTGCTGCGGCAGCACTGCTGTGTGCTGTCGAGATCGGAATTATACCTTAAGAGAATATATGGGGACCAGTAGTGCTGCGGCAGCATTATTGCGTGCTGGCGAGATCGGAATTATACCTTTATTGCATTTCGACGACTTGCTCACTAAAACAAAGTCAAACAAAAATCGTGTAGGTATTTAGGGTTTTAGGTACCTACGTATTATGAATTCGTCATTTACAGAAGTGGACAGGACTAGCAGAAGGCCAATTCTCGTAATAAAAAACGATCAACATCTAGACACAAAGTCATCTCAGCGACAATCAATTAAAATAAAATTGTCAAAAATGTAGGGAAATGAGAGGTTTTTTTTGACAGATTGAGACTGAGATCAGACTGAACGTTCTTAAAATTAAAAGAAATACCTCTCAGATGACCTAACGACTAAAAATACTTAGAAGAACACCACCATTTGTCGTCTGAAAAATGTGAAATACTTATGTGTCGCATAAATGCGACACAAGCGGTTAAAAGGTTAAACTTTGTTTATAAACAAATGTTTACCATGAATACGGATATAAAATGTAGAATTTATGCTCGTATTATGCGTTGGGTCATACAAAATAGAATAGGTGTAGAATTTTACATAAGTACATACCTACTTTTTTTTTTTCAGAAGACATTGTCAGGATACGTATCGAAGCAGGTGATCAGAAGGACGAATGCGATGTGATGCCTATGGTGAACCTTCATTTAGGCAATAAATTCACCTTGCAAGTACGAAGTGATTATTTCTTCAAAGAAAGCTCGTAAGTTTTTTCTACCATTATAAAAAAGGTCTTTTTTATGTATGGGAAATCATCAAATGACCCCTCCCGCTCTGGGTGGAGCGGAAGGGAGTGTCAGACTCTTACTGACTAAAACCCACCCGTGTTCCTTCCTTAGCCCTTTATGTTCTGGGGTAGCGGTAACCCTTTCGGACAATCCCGCACCCCCGGCAGGCTTCGGCCCTGGCAGGCCCCTTCCTTTTTGCTGACATCTCTTTGAGGCGCGCGTGGAACACGTACGCGCCGTCCGGCACGGGCTTGGTCCTGATCGGACGGTGAGCTACCCATTACTCTCCGTCCGCAGGCCCGCGCCTACGGTGGCCGGGAGTCGTCACGCGGCTCCCGACCCCTGGAGTGTCTCCCGCGGCGGCTGGGACGTGAGGCTCTCTCTCTCAGCCATCCCGCCACCTCCTTCGCTAGCATGACTGCTTCGCAGCCTTAAGGAGGTGACTGCCTCCCACTCCCTCTCGCCCCAGACCATGGCTTAATGGTCTGACAACTAGTCTTACCAAGGGGTATAGGCTTACTAGTCGACTCGCACGAATTTATTCGCCCGAAACGGGCGAATCGTCACTTTTAATATCTATAGGCGACTCGCACGAATTGAAAATAAATAAACGATTTGACTTTTTTTTTTGAGGTCCACGGTTGCCGCTTTTAGTATTGGAAATGAACTTGTCCACGCCACTATTCGATTTGATCCAATCTTCCAGGGACACCCTGTATAAGGCGCTATAAAAATATCTGCCACGGCTTCAATGGGAGACAGTATTTTGTATATAGATTACAGTAGTGAAGAAATTTTGTACCCGGAATAGTTAAATCAATTTGAGAAAAAAAAGTAATTAAATAAACATTTACTCTATTCTGCATAACGTGGTTCACAAACTACGCGCGATGTGTCGCTTCGCCACATTTTGCGAAATTAAATGACGCTGCGGCAACAGCTAATTACTATGGGATGGTTTCATGCAACTAAATCAATTCAAATTAATAGGTACGCACATTTTTTGTATGAAAAAATTTATGACAATAGATCATCTTTACTGGCTTATTTTTTTATCACCATCCAAATTTTTACAGGGTGTTCTACCCATGAATATGAACAACTTTCACTATGGGACCAACTCTGAAATCACGAAAAAAAAATCAGCTGTTTCATACAAAAGTTCAATAAGTACCTACTTGACCAAAATGTATGAAACAGTTGATTTTTTTTTTCGTGATTTCAAAGTTGGTCCCATAGTGAAAGTTGTTCATATTCATGGGTAGAACACCCTGTAAAAATTTGGATGGTGATAAAAAAATAAGCCTGTATACAGAATACTGTCTCCCATTGAAGCCGTGGCAGATATAAGAAAATATGAGCATGAGATCGCGTGTCCAACTCGCTGTTTACAAATTTTCTAAATGATTTCAGTTGGAATTACAAAGGCATCGATCGACGTCTGCAAAGTTTGGAAAATTTTACGTATAGCATAACTAATAACATAACTAAATCATCTGGCAAAAGAAAGAAAGCTTTCGTTTATTCTTATGTAAGTACCTATTTAATAATGGTGCCGATTCCCTTCTTCACAAACTAAACTAAATTTAAGTTCAGTGCATCTTTTTCTATTTATTTCATTAAGAAAAGGACAGAAGATAAATTTTAGTTTAGTCCTGTCAAATAAATTAGCGCCTGACACTACTCCATACAAGTTTAGACGTGATTAAAAACTTGCCATGACGTCAATTTACGTCAGGCGCTGATTGATTTGACAGGACAGTGACAGGACTAAACGAAAATTTATCTTCTGTCCTTTTCTTGATGCACTGAACTTAAATTAAGGGTGCATTCCGAGTTAGGACTGTAATCGATATTATCGATTTGAGCGTGCTTAAACCCGTACCGTCTATTAAGTATTCTGTGCCCGTACCGAATTAGGTTTAGATAAGCACGCTCAAATCGATTATATCGATTACATTCCTAACGCGGAACGCGGCATAAGTTTAGTTTGTGAACAACAGAATCGGAACCAATGCATTATCTTACATTGTAGTTACTGTGTTCTAGTTCTATTTCTCATTTTTTTAAGACGGGAACGGCCGACGCGAAATCAGGAGGACAGTGGAATTTCAAATTCCAATTGGTAAAAAATTATGATCCGTGGTTGGTTCACAAACACGAAGATGTTCAAAATAGGACGTGCAGTACTCTTGTCGAGATCGGTATGTAAAAATCGTCGCCTTCTGCCCTATTTGACTAACCCTTAACCTTTTAACCGCTTATGTCGGATTAATCCGACAAATATTTTCGTGTCCATTCCACCAGAGTCATATATATACGACCAAATAACACAGATCGTTTAATCTGTATTATTATTACATCATCACGGCTCGTTTCATCGGTATTTATTTTTCGTTTTGTTTTTTTTTTTTTCGGGCGCTGGGGGCACGATAACTGTTAAAATGTTAAGCGGGGTAATTGCGTAAAACACTAACAGTAGTAATAGGTTTCATTTTATAATTATTTATTTATTTATTCAGACAATCCCGGTCTATTCCTTGATATGCAATGGTCGCCGTAGCACCATGAACATGAGGCTACAGGAGCTAGTGCGAATCTTGGGGTTCATTCGATTAATCGAGTCTGGTTTAACCACGCTGGGATCGGTGCAATTCATTCATTCACAAAGTCCTTAATTATTAGTTACAAAAAATATATATAATTTTGACAGTTCAACAACATTCATTGCGTTATTTAAGTACCTAGTAGAGCAGGATTTTTCGAACATAATGAAGCAATGGATTAGCAATATCCTTCAAAATGATTCAGATTGCGATTGATATTGTGTTACGCAATTAGGGTGCAGGTGTACGCGAGCAGTTGAGCAGTCAACAGTTGAGGTATTGTAGGTTTTATTTCGGTTATTCACGTTTATACTCAACTAGCTGCGCCCCGCGGTTTCTCCCACGTAAATGTCGATCCCGTGGGAATATCGGGATAAAAAGTAGCCTATATGTTAATCCAGGGTGTCAGCTACCTCCATACCAAATTTTATCAAAATCGGTCCAGCAGTTTGAGCGTGAAAAAGTAACAAACGTATAAACACACGCTCACAAACTTTCGCATTTATAATATTAGTGTGATATTTGCAGATCCATCATCACCAAAGTCGCCCAACGACAAGCGTGGATCCAGTAAGTAGCCTTTTTTAAATTTTTGACTAGTTTTTCTCTTTGACTTCGGTAGCATACAAAATAAGAAGAGAGATGCTGCAAGTGTCCATAGTCAGTGATTACTTACCATAATGTATGGGCCACTTGTTTTTTTTTTTTTTTGAATTATTACGTTAATATGAATTCATTTTTTTGTGTACGTGTATAAGTGGCAAGGCGCCCCGTGGCGCGCCGACAAAAAATGTGGGACATTGGGGGCAACGTCACGCGGGGAGCGGGACACGAGAGTGGTTATGTTAGGCATTAGCTACGCGTCACATAACTTGAAATTAGTGAAAACGGGCACATGAATCTACAATTCTACACACATGGTTAAGGGTCAGTTCACACCGCGACGCGACGCGACGCGCAGTTTTCAAGATAGCAATACAATTATAGACCTTATCTACTACACAAAAAGGTACACATCAGTGAGGAGGGCCGCGCGGCGCAGCGCGACGCCGCGCGGCGTAGCTCGACGTAGTAGACACAGAATTATGCACTTTTTTGTGTAGCAGGTAAGGTCTGTAATTGTATTGCTATCTTGAAAACTGCGCGTCGCGTCGCGTCGCGGTGTGAACTGACCCTAAGACCAATCCGTTTTCGTAAGACGGACTATTCTGTAAAAATCTCACCGTGAAAACATAAGTGAAGTGAGCTTCTAGTGAGTTGTCACTCCAGCCTCATCCGCCTGAAGCTATGGATTGGCACTATTGATAGCTCACATTTGACATTTTTACAGAATAGACTGGTTGTTCCTACCCTGTAAAGGATCTCCCTTATAAGCGCGTTATTACCGGTCGGTAATATCGGATGCGTTATTGCGATATCTGTTTAATTATAGTAGGACGGCCACGGAGCTACACACTGCTGCGATAATAACGACGGAATAGAAGTAGGACGCTTGCGTTCCTCCGTCCTGCGATATACCGAGATGAGTTCTTAGAACATTTTGTATTAGGACGCATACGATCTTACACACACCTTTTTTTATGGATGGGAAGTCATCAAATGACCCCTCCCGCTCTGGGTGGAGCGGAAGGGAGTGTCAGACTCTTACTGACTAAAACCCATCCGTGTTTCTTCCTTAGCCCTTTATGTTCCGGGGTAGCGGTAACCCTTTCGGACAATCCCGCACCCCCGGCAGGCTTCTGCCCTGGCAGGCCCCTTCCTTTATGCTGACATCTCTTTGAGGCGCGCGTGGAACACGTACGCGCCGTCCGGCACGGGCCTGGTCCTGATCAGACGGTGAGCTACCCATTACTCTCCGTCCGCAGGCCCGCGATCTTACACACACCTGCGTTAATAACGTAGTAACGTGTAGTGCGGGCGGGGGGCCTGTAGTGTTGGTTACACGCACACGTTAGAAATATCGTGCGATAAAAACGCAGCTGTGTGGCCAGGATTTGGGACGCGTTATCGCAATAACGTATCCGATATTTACGACCGATAATAACGCGCCTGTGGGGGAGAGTCTGTTTGTAAAGTTCACTTGGAAATTCACTCAAGTGACCACTTGCAGTTCAGTTTTAGTGTTTTTAGGGTTCCGTACCTCAAAAGGAAAAACGGAACCCTTATAAGATCACTTCGTTGTCCAACTGTCTGTTCATCTGTCAAAACCCTTTTTCTCAGGGACGCGCGGAGTTATCAAATTGAAATTAACCGATTCCGTGCGGATGGCGCCGTAGAGGCACCATGGGTATTTTCTGTGAATGGCGTGTGGCGCCCGAGAGGAGCCAAAATGTCGGATAAAACACCATTTTTCAGTGGTTATCCGTAAATGAAAGTGTCCTTATTTGTCACGCAGATTACGATTTTAGTGTTAGCTTCGGGATATTCGGGATATTGCGGGGTGTGGGGAACGCGTCATAGCGTTGTGATCGGCCTTGTCAAAGTAACCCTGGAAGTCAAAGTAGCCCCGTTTTATTGTACGTCTCACGCGTAATACCATGACGTTCGACCTTCGCAATTTATCACCCTTAAGTAGGCATGCCTACTCAAATAACCACACTTTTGACCTCACTTTTTTTTCCGATCAGTGACCGCGTTTGCTTAGACTAGACCCGGCCTAGTGCCTACCTATTCTGAAAACCAATGCACACCACTGGACCGGGGCGACTTCCTACAGGGCGCCGCGCGCGCCAGCTCAACTTAACCACTTAATTTGAACACCTATTTTTATCGGTCTAAAGGAAAACTAGACTCAGCGTATTAACTTTTATGGACTTATCTCGTAGGAGTGAGTATGAGTATTCTATGTCTAACAAACACGAGCTGTCATTTTGTCGCTTGTCGTATCTCGCAATATACAGGGTGTCCCTGGAAGTATGGATCAAATCGAATAGGGACGTGGGCAAGGTCATTTCCAAACGTTTTAGCAAAAAATACTAAAAAAAAGAGAAGAAAGATCGAATTCGTGGAAACTATCAGGGCTATCAATTTTTTTTTTAGATAGCCCTGATAGTATTTTTTTATGATTAACTTCTTTGAACACTAAGAGAAGTGATTGAAAAAATAAATTAAAATCGGTCATAACTTTTGAACCGTAAAAAAATTCACTGACATTCTCAGGGTTAAAAAGTTTGGAAATGACCTTGCCCACGCCCCTATTCGATTTGATCCATACTTCCAAGGACACCCTGTATAGAATAATGTAGAACGAAATAGAGGCAACAGGCGATTGAAACTCGTATTAGGCCCCCTGCATTCTACATACTTTTCTTTCTTTGCTTTTTAAAGGTACTCGTAACTTCACAAGCGAATCAAAAAAACCTTTTTAGAAAACCTTTACGTTATCAATAACTTACCTACGAATTATTTATTTATGTACAAATTCTAAATAAGTTTTTTAATTGTAATGAAATAAGTATAACCAAAAAAGGCGGCAAAGCCATGACTCACCCAAGGCGCCTAGATGGCTAAGGCCGGCCCTGCCTCGATCCAACCCTTGAGGTACGCATCAAGGTCGTCTTGCCACCTCTCCCTGAGCCGGCCTCAGCGGCGCCATCTATCCTCAGGTGCCCACCGTGTGGATTGCTGGGGACAGATGGCAGTCGCTCCATGTAAAGTATTGGTATTCAGCGGCATCCGGTTAGACGGTAGCCGAACCCAACATGGTTGAGAAAAGGCTAGTCAGATTGAAATGTTTAGAGAGTACTTAAAAGTATTCTGATAACCGAAAAATTCCTGAGTATCGTTTCATGTCTAAACTAATATTATAAAGAGAAAAAATTAGATTTTTTGTGTTTGTTTGTTACGCTATCACGCTAAAACGACAATGATGACGGATTTGGATAAATTTAGCACTTGGGTAGACGATGACCTGGATTAGGATTTAGGACATAGGATCGTTTTTGGATGGATGTTTTTATGGATCTAACCCAGATGGTGAATGTGCCAACGCGGGTACCGGATGTTGACGGCCATACACCCAATTGCATGGACCTTCTGCTGGCAACTGATCCGGACAGCCATTCAGTATCGGTCCCAGCCCCGCTGGGAACGTCTGACCACTGTCTGGTGAAATCCATATCGACCTGCTCTCCTCCAGATGAGAGTCCTAGAGGCACGAGGCGAGTATGGCGATACAAGTCAGCAGACTGGGATGAGATTCGGCACTTTTTTGCTTCTTATCCATGGCGGCAGGTGTGCTTCTCCTCGGGTGACCCCTCGGGCTGTGCTGACGTGGTTGCGGAGGTGATTCTGCATGGGATGGAGTATTTTATTCCATTCTCCGACATCCCGCCGGTCACAAATCCCGGCCTTGGCATAATGCAGAATGCGCCCGCACTGAGGCCCGAAAAGAGTCTGCCTATCAAGCCTGGGTCAAGGCCTGCAACCGCAAAGTTAGAGCGCGTAGGGTTCGCGCGAGGAAAAGAGCGTTTAATTCTGCCGCTAAGTTCTGCAAGCGGGTTTTACGTGGGGCGCGTTTTGACCATGTCGGACGTATTGCGAACAAACTAGCAGCGCACCCCCCGGGTAGTAAACAGTTCTGGTCCATGGTCTGGTTGAAACGAATTTCTGTCGTCCCACTTAACCTCCAATGCTGAAACCTAATGGCTCACTGGCTCACTCTGCAAGTGAGAAAGCAAATTTATTTGCATCTCTTTTTGCTAGCAATTCACGTCTGGGCGCTGGCTCCAAGCAACCACCCACTGTACCTCATTGTGAATCCTCGATGCCGGAGATCGCAGTTCACATTAAAGATGTTCGAAGAGTATTGTGCAGTCTAGTTTGGTCAGAGCATTAGTTTTCCCGATTTTCCTCTATGGAGTTGAAACGTGGACAATTTGAGCAAGAGAAAGACAGAGGATAGATGCATTCGAAATGTGGTGCTGGAGGCATGCTCCGAATACCATGGACAGCCAAACGCACAAATGTGTCTATCCTTTCCCAACTCGATGTCAAGACCCGATTGTCTACAATATGCCTACAGCGTATTCTATACTATTCCGGCCACTACGGAGATAGCAGCATTGAAAAGCTGGTTATTGTTGGCAATACCGAAGGAAAGAGAGCGAGAGGCTACGTCCTCAAGCAATTTTCAGCAGGTGGTGATGGCAACTTTGGACCGGAGTAGATGGAGGCAAATTGTCCGTTTGAAAGATCCAGTGACCACGATCCTCAGTAATGAGGGACCGATTGCTGAAGAAGTGCAGTCTAGACGTGAACAAGGCAAGCGGGCCTGACGGTATTCCAGCGAGAGTGTTGTGGCAGTGTGCGCCTGAACTGTCTCCTGTGTTGACACGCTTGTTCCGCCTCTCTCTTGAAAAAAGAACGGTGCCAAAATGCTGGAAGCTTGCAAATGTACAACCAGTGCCCAAAAAGGGCGACCGTGCAGACCCTGCCCATTACCGTCCGATCGCCATTACCTCCATTCTGTGCATGGTTCAGTAAGCTAGGAAGCTTACTGAGTAGACCGGCATGCCAGACCCTTCATGGAGTATTGCAGCCACCTTTGGGATGGCTCAGCGAAATACCAACGTGCCGTGCTTGACTCGGTGGAACGCAGAGCTAAGAGGCTCATTGGCGACGTAAAACTGGTGGATGCCAAGCTTCACAGCTTGGCTCATCGCCGCAAGGTTGCCTGCCTGTCGGTCTTCTACAGACTGTACTTCGGTGAGTGTGCCCAAGAACTCCAAGACCTCATTCCACCGGCCATTCAACCATTCTACCTTCGGACATCCAGGCGCACTGCAAGTTACCATCCCTACCTGGTTGCTATTCCACCAATTTGCACTAAGCGTTTGCAAATGTCGTTTATAATGCGCACAGCAAAAGAGTGGAACTCTCTACCTGCGTCTGTTTTTCCGAGCGCATACAACCCGAATCTCTTTAAAGTGAGAATGAACAGGCTTCTTTTGGGTAAGCTCGCTCCATCGTCGACTTTGTCTCTGTCACCTTTGACCTAGGCTAGAGTCAAGAGCAAGCACATTTCAAAAAAAAAAAAGACACTAGCTGTTGCCCGCGACTTCGTACACGTGGCGCCATCTATTATCATAATAACGTTATTGTTGTTTTCCTCGGGAACAGCATTTTTTTTTTTCGGGATGAAAGGTACAACGTCTGACAACGTATATGCAATGGATCGAGACTTATGCGGGTGAAACCGCGGGGCCAAGCTAGTATTTAATAAATTAATGTTTTTTTTTTTTACAGCATCCCCGGAAGAAGCCAGGAGTAGTCCTGGTAAGTTTCTAGTTCATCTGAAGGCACCCATTGTGTGGAGACTGCTGCCTTGTACTGTAGTCATTGTGAATGTGCATGCGGCTGACGTGACGTATCAATATAGGGTCAAACTAAATAACTTAGCGAAACTCCACATTACGTGATGGGTTTAAATTCATTTTCACTTCTCATGCTCTAAAAGTTCGTCTTTATGTTGTGCTTAGGCGACATAAAATCGCTTTTTATGTTCTAGTGCATAAAGTAAGTTTTTTTTCTGAGACTAAGGTAATCAGGCCCAACAGCCACACGCACAATAAAACTTCGCAGATTAAAGCCGTGATTTATTTCATTTTCTTTAATTTATACCACTTCCGTGTTTTCTATCGTTAATTTAATAAAATCAGGTAAAATAGTTGTCATTTATTATTTAAAAAGGCAAAGAAACGTTTTCATTTTATGGCAGTATGAAGTACCCAAGTCGAATGACAAATGTTGAAAATTAAAAAAAAAACTTTTAAAAAGTTTCGTGGCGGTATTATCTGTGGTGGCGGGAATTAGCTATGGATGCAACATTTTTGATTAATTATGTACTGTATACTTTATGCCTGTTTCATTTTCTCGCAATCGAAGTGAAAAGCAGAGTGTATAACTCAGGCATAAACGAGCCATTTTACCCCTCGACTTAACTATCCACCCTCGCCTGCGGCTCGGGTGGAGATAAACGTCTCGGGGTAAAATAGCTTCTTTTATGCCTTAGTTGTACAATCTACTATTATTTCAGGTAAATAACACCCACTGCCAAATATAAATTTGACACCATTGACAGCGTCGTGGTGACATCGTTGGTGGAGTTTTGTTATCTAATTTAATTTCACCTTGAATGGGCAACTAACAGATAAATCTATAACATCTTCTAAACGCAGCCAAAAAAGATAAACATATTTTTCATCCCTTTACAGCCTGATTCAAACTTTATGGCGGCTTGGAACATGAGGCAAGTCGCTGCGCAGTAAGAGCGAGGCCACACGATACGTTAACGGTGCGGTGCGGCGCCGCACCGCAATTAATTCGAGCTATAGGGTGCCACACGGGCGGTGCGGAACCGCAGTAGAACGCTGTTTACCGTAGTGCGCGCCGCAGCGCATCACCCCTCCCCGCCTCGTCTCGCAGGTCACAAGCGCGGCGCGCCTACGGAGCGACGTCCCACGGCGGCCCAACGTATCGTGTGACGTGGCTTGGCACAGTGATTTGTATGTAGGATGACGTTGCGGCACCGCACCGTTAACGCATCGTGTGGCCTCACTCTAATAAATTCCCCTGACAGCGGGAGTGAGAGGTGAGGTACTGCGCAGCGAGTGGCGCACTTCAGAGCCGCTATAAAGTTTGAATCGGCCTGTACAGTCAGCATCAAAAGTCGATTAACACTATCATTTTTACGTGTTATTAACTTGACAACAACTTTTTTCAATAAACTGATTTTTAGCTTTTCACATAATAGACAAGAGTATACAGGGTGAATTTTTCAAGTGGGCGTGGATGGCCAAATCCGAAACTATGAGGACTAGCGAAAAGTACTCAAAGGAGTCGCGGGCTCGATTTTGATGAAAACTAAAACTGCATCATTGGATTTTTAAAAAATCAATATTTCTAGCCAGGAATCGAAACTGTTGATTTTGAAAAAAAAGACGGGTTGCACTCCGGGAGTGCCGGCAGAAGTAAAAACTTGAATATTAACTTTCCATTTTTTGAAACACTTTATATACACGAATTTTACGAATACACAGCAGTGTGGCTACTACACAGACGGTCGAGCCATCAACTGTCCATCCACGTCCGCGTCCACCATCACCATCACATCACATCACCATCGCCATCGCCATCACCATCGCCATCACCATCGCCATCACCATCGCCATCACCATCGCCATCACCATCACCATCCATCCATCCATCCATTATCGTGTCTCACTTGGTTCACTTCGATTGGCGCCGCCGTAGAAAGAGATGGGGGGGGGGGGGGAATCTCTCCTGACGGTCACGTGTCCTGACGCGATGCCCTGACGCGAGTTTAACATTTCGCCGCTAAAGAAGTTTTCACTTCAAAAAAACACACTGTATTATTACACCATTCGATAGTGTCGCTAATAAGGATGAAATTCTGGGAAGTAATGACATACGGCAAACTAAAGGAAAGAGCTAATTTTTAACAAAATACTTTTTATTTTTTTCTTATGTTACCTACCTCATCATCATCTGCCTAGCCTTTTCCCAACTATGTTGGGGTCGGCTTCCAGTCTAACCGGATGCAGCTGAATACCAGTATTTTACATGGAGCGACTGCCCATCTGACCTCCACAACCCAGTCACTAGCCGGTTTCCTCACGATGTTTTCCTTCACCGTTAAAATAATAAGTTTATTAAAATTCAACATTTTCCTTAAGTTTGTCGTACTTATGTCATTACTTCCCAGAATATGATCCTTATTAGGGACACTATCAAATGGTGTAATAATACAGTGTGTGTTTTTTTTTTTTTTTCAAAATCAGCAGGTTCGATTTCTGGCTAGAAATATTGATTTTTAAAAACCAATGATGCAGGTTTAATTTTCATCAAAATCGGGCCCGCGACTCCTTTGAGTACTTTTCGCTATTCCTGATAGTTTAGAATTTGGCCATCCACGCCCACTTGGAAAATTCACCCTGTATATTCTAAAAAAAATTCTTCTGCTGCAATTTTGAGCAAATATTTTGCTCAATAACTAATATTAAAAAAACTGAAGTGTTTAATCAACTTTTGATGCTGACCGTACCTAAAGTGTTCTTCCTTTTAGGTACCTTTACACTGTAAAGTTTACAGGGTCAAATAAAATTAGCTGGAGAATCTTCGCGGACGTGTTGGGTATCGATACTTACGTAAAAATGATAAACCAAAAAAAAAAAACGTCGCGTGAAGTGTATTCATTTGAAATGTTTTGTTTTTAGTCTATACTTCACAGACGTCATTGGTTTCAATACCTAAACACGATAATACAGAAGAAAAAAGATTTTCTCAACTCATGCTTCAAGTAAAAAAGAAACAACCGACTTCAAAAAAAACACTACAAAGTGATAAATAACTTTAATTTCGGAAGTCGGTGTCGTTGGTTCCGCATTTTCGTTTTTTGACACCGACTTCCGAAATTAAAGTTATTTATCACTTTGTAGTGTTTTTTTTGAAGTCGGTTGTTTCTTTTTTTGTAAAAAAGTTTTTATTTTTCACTTTTTAGTTGTACCTACCCCACAAAAAAAGTAAACAAAAAGATCGTTAATGTAGACAATGTAGATAATTTTTTAGATTTTTGTTGATTTTTCAAAAACCGCTCATCCGATTTCGATAAAATTTTCATGGGACCATTTGGGAAGTATACCCTTTTTAACAAAAAAAGAATTTTCCAAATCGGTTGGCAAGCAACGGAGTTATGCGCGAACAAACACAAAAAAAAAAAAAAAAAAAAAATACAAACATTCGAATTGAGAACCTCCTCCTTTTTTAGAAGTCGGTTAAAAAAGTACCTACCAGCGGTCGTTGACCCTAAAAAAAACTTCTAATCTTTTTTATTTTATTAAGCTATCACATCTGCAGAGTTTCGCTACATATATTTGATTGCTTTTTTTTCAGGTGGAAAGGATAAACGTTGTCTAATAATATTAGTATCTGTGTTTGGGATACTTCTCATAGTTCAATCATCATATATGTTATTCGGGAGAGCTAAAAGTAAGTATTACCAACTTTTTAAATAATAATGAAAAAGTGTTAGGGCGGGTTGTTTCACGTCCACTTGACGCACGCGTATACGTCAAAAATTACGCTAACTATCGTCAAACCAATAAAAGCGTTGTTTCAAATTACAATTACAATTGACAACATTTCAAACCTGACACGACCTTAAAACAAAAATACTATTTCTTCATTTTCGTATCCTGAGTTCAAATATATTTTTATTTTATTTTTTATTTCTAAATTACTGAGAAAAAAAATTAAAATCAAAAACATGTGATGACGTCACATAAAAGGCAGAATGAGGTAGTACCTTTACGCATTCCAATGTCTTTGATTGATAACATTACATCAAACAAGACATGTCAATGTCACCTAAGAAGTGTAACTAGAAAACAACTAAAAAACTGAATTAAATTCAACAATATTTTTTCCTATCAACTCGACACGCTGGTTACTGTAAATATTATCAATTTTTGATTGATATTTCGCCAATAAAATGGATCCCAATGAAAAATATACGCCAATGAAGGAACCAAAACAACGACTGAGACAAGTGACATCTAACAGTTTTTTTGACGGGTCACAGTAAAGCAAAGGTAATATCACCATTCTTCCGTAAGCCTGACGTCATCTGGCGCTTACGTCTTTTTAGAATACACCGAATTTCAAAGTTGAAATTATGAATGAAAAGTACATAATTTCGAAAAACTAAAAAATATGGGTGCCCTAGATTTGAATTTACTTTTATATAACGTAATAATACATGCAGGTTAAAAATATGAAATGTTGTCAAAGACTTACCAACTGAACTTCGACAAACTTTACTACGACAAGATTTTAATTCGACACTACGGAACTCCGACACGTCTTCATTTCGACAATACTTTAGTTCGAAATGCCTTAAGTCCGACACTACTGTACTCCGATAAAGCGTTTCTTCGACATGACTTAACTACGAAACGATGCGACTTCGACGACGTGCTACTTCGACAACTATGGTAGTCCGACATGAGTCAATTTCGACATACTCTACTCCGGCATGCTGTACTTCGACAATATCTTACTTCGACGTTATATATCTGAGACACGATGCTACTTCGAAATTGAAATTTGTGAAAGATGATATGGCTAGAAAGGGGGTGACTACCGACTACTACTAAAAAAAAATGTATAGTGCTCTTAAATAGAAAAAAAAAAATATTTTTAAAACTATTATAGAGTTAAATAAAGAAAGAACAAAGGAACACAGAAAATGAAAGAACTCGAAATATCTGAAATATCTGATATTGTCGAAGTACAGCATGCCGGAGTAGAGTATGTCGAAATTGACTCATGTCGGACTACCATAGTTGTCGAAGTAGCACGTCGTCGAAGTCGCATCGTTTCGTAGTTAAGTCATGTCGAAGAAACGCTTTATCGGAGTACAGTAGTGTCGGACTTAAGGCATTTCGAACTAAAGTATTGTCGAAATGAAGACGTGTCGGAGTTCCGTAGTGTCGAATTAAAATCTTGTCGTAGTAAAGTTTGTCGAAGTTCAGTTGGTAAGTCGTTGTCAAACGTCAAATAATAACGAGTACGTAATCGTTATTATTTGACGTACGTTACATTAACCGTTTGAAACAACCGGCCCTTAATCTCTAAACATCAGTTCAAAATTCGAACGGTGTCTCGTTGTGAATCCGCCATGTTTTTTTTTTTAATTAATTCGAAAGAGAACTCCTTACGAATTGTGTGCGCTCACTTGAGTGACATTCTAAGTGAATTTTACAGAATAAAACTTGTTTATTATTTAAAGAATGTTAAGCTGTACGGAATATTTTCAACACAACATAATAAGGTACCGTCAAACAGGGCGAATAGGGATGCAGTGGTGAATGGGGATGAAACTTTAAAAGCGATTTTAACATTGAAATAATATAGTTTGTTGCGGAAAAGGACTCTAATGTGTTTACTGCATTATATTTAACGATTAAGTGCCCTTTTTGGCAACAAACTATATTATTTCAACGCTAAAATCCATTTTAAAGATTCGTCCCAATTCACCCCTGCATCCCTATTCACCCCGTTTGTAGGTAACATGCAATGCAACATTTGTGATAAATAAATAAATAAAAAAAAAAAAAATCCGTACATTTTAACTTGTTCGCGAGCGTACAGTCACGTCTAAAAGTATGTATGTATACACTTGGCTTTATTCAAAGGCGATTTTCTCCTTTATTTTTGAATGTAATTTTATGTTCTTACGAAAATAGTATTTTCGAACCCATAGGTTTATGTTAAGTGTCGTATTTCAACGTTGCATTCGTTATTTTACGAAAAAATCGCAATTGAAAATTGCCAAGTGTAGGTATACATACTTTTAGACGTGACTGTGCTTGGCACTGCGCGCACTCTACGTGCATTCGGGTAGCGGGCTCGCCGTCGTTGGTTTCCGCTTGGTTTCCTCTGATTCTAAACACGTAGCACCGCGAACAAGCATCTACTCGGAGTTTTACCCATTTTGATAGATTAGTCTCTGGGATTAAAAAAACGAACTATAAATTGCCGTGTTTAATTATTTATTTAAAAAAAATTCTATTCTTCATTTGTTTCTTCTCCATAAAGGTTTCATAACGTTTCTATTACCTCAATACAGGGTTATAAACACCAACAACCTCTTAAGAGGTCATTGTACTCATCATTATGAAAAACTTTTAATATGGGACTAAACCTGAAATCGCGAAAAAAAAATCAGCTGTTCCCTACATTTATGATCGTATATTTCGTCAAAATGTAGGGAGCAGCTGATTTTTTTTTCGCGATTTCAGGTTTGGTGGTAGGTTGTTGGTGTTTTTCCAATAACCCTGTATACTTTCCTGGAAGAAAAAAAAAACAAAAAGTCCTAGTTGTTTTCGACTTATATTTCGGTGAATAACTCCGAAACCTGACGCTTTAGGATAGAATAGAATAGAATACTCTTTATTATGTACACCATATAAATTACATACATAAATATAGAAAACTTTACAATGATATTATGTTATATGACATTTTTTGTTTGTATTCTGAAAAAAAAAATCAAAATGGCGGCCGACCTTAGGGCCACCCTCCATACAAAAATCTTCAAACCCCTTTAAAAATTGCTATCAATGATTAATTTTATAATCAATATTTGCAGATCCACTATCACTAAAGTGCTGGTGCAAGGAAAAGCGTGGATCCAGTAAGTTACCTTTTTTTATTTTCTACAATTTTTCTTCGTTAGCATATAAACTAAGAAGAGAGATGCTGCTAGTGTCCATAGGCAGTGATCACTTACCACAAGGAGGCATGCATTAAGACCAGGCACTCTAAAATCATTTCTACGCATGAGAGAGAGAGATGAGAGACCGGTTAGACCGCTATGGTGAAAGACGCTAACGTAGCCGTAATAAGGTTGAATACCGCGTGCGCTCTTTGATCGCGTTCGAGCTCGAAACTAAATGTCGTAAGTCTCAATTCTTATTTTGTTTATAACTAAAGTAATAATTGATCTAGAGAAAAAATATTTTGTGGCTGGATAGTAAACTATATTTTCTTACTGTTAACATTTATTTTAGACATAAAGGCCAAGCAATCTTGAAAAAAAAAGTAATATTCTTTAAAAAAGACATGATTTTTGAATAAAATATGAATCGAGCGAAAATGTTACAATTACGTAACTGTCTTGTACATGGAAAGAAAAAGATCCAATGAATCATATACTAAAGTTCCATTTTGATTGTATGTGTGACTGTTTCAGAATATTAATGCAAATTAACGTAATTTTAGGGAGCCTCCTCTTAATTATGTGAGGCATTTAGGGGGGGAGGCAGGGGGTCAAGCCGATTCTCACCCAATCTCACGTGGGGGAGAATCCTGGCAAGTACCACGTAATTTTTTTTCCCGCAAGAAACAGTAAAATTGCGAGAAAACTGGTTTGAATTGAGCAAAACGTTTAACAATTTTTTCACTGTGATTCTAGACTACGATCTTAGTTATCTGAAATACTTAATAATTATATATATATGTCGGAACAGGAGTAGGTTATTGGCATCTAGTTATCATCAGGCATATTTGATTAATTACTGTGGGCGTACTGTGGGTAGTGTTGGTTATTGCGCAATAGAAAAACCGTTTGCAGATCAAATCAAAATTATAATATCACGAACAAATTAATCACACTAGCAAATCACACACTGAAGGTACACGACACAACTAGATACACAGTAAAATAATTCAAGTACAGTAACAAAGTAATTGCGAACAAATCGTAGGATCGATTACTGTTCGTATAGTGACAGAGCCACCCAAGTAAACCGACAGGTTTGTCGGGAGCTAGTGCTCTGTCAGGAGTCGAGTCCGAACACCGACTGACTCTCACTGACTGTCACTGACTGTCTGTCCAGCACAAACAAGTGCGCTCAGTTATAAAGGTTTGCCCCCACCACGCACTCGCCCCACAACAACTCTGTCCAATGGCTTACGGAAATACGTCATCGTGTTTACTTGATACAAAATAATATAATGTGCTAAATCTAATAAGACTTATATTAAAGTAATCGAATAATACAACAAGAATAATTGTCTTAAATAAACAATAGTGATTTCACAAAGTAAATCATTTTAAAATCAAAGTAACATGTCATCAATTGTTTTGAACAAAACCATCGGTTACAACTATCAAAATAAGTTGCTAAAATCAATAAGCGCGTACACTGAGTACTCGATAAATTATGTTCAGATTTATTAGACAATAATTGATAGTAAAATCTCTTAAACTAATAATAAGAAAACAAATCATAACGAATTCTGTTGATTATCCCTCAAATTTAATTGACAACTGTCTCCGACATATATTTTTTTTAAATTAAGTAATCCAGCGCAATGGAGCATAGATTTAACGTATCTATTTACACTGAAAATACGCATTTTGAACAATCTCACGTGAGATTAGAGGGAGGGGGGAGGGGATCGAGCCAAATCTCACGACGTCGTCGGTTCAAAGGTAAAAAACACTAAGTGACATTTTGACCCAAAATGAGATTTTACTACTTTTGCTTCTATACAGAGAAAATCTAAGCAAAAGTAGTAAAATCTCATTTTGGGTCAAAATGTCACTTAGTGTGTTTTACCTTTGAACCGACGATATCTTACTAAGGAGGAGGAGGGGGGTCCAAAAACCGCCAAAATCACCTCACATAATTAATGGACGCCTTCTAACGTATGGGCCACTTGACTTTTTTACCAATATCATAAATCTATACAGGGTTAAATTAAATTATTTAGCGATACTCCGCAGGCGTGATTGGTATCTATATCTAACCACTCTGCGATGTGGTATCTATATCTAACCACTCTGCGATGTGGTATCTATATCTAACCACTCTACGATGTGGATTTGGCAAAGCATGTAGTTGTCTTTTGGTCCTAATAGCTTCAATAAGCTACAAAAATACACTGACTGGCAATACATAATTGGCTCATTTATTGTTACAGAAACGAAATTTGAAAAGGAAGAATATTTTTTAATATTTTTTTACGTTTTTTACGTTTTTTAATGGGCCTTATTAGAAGGCTGAAAGTCACCCAAAGGGCAATGGAGAGGGCTATGCTTGGAGTTTCCCTGCGGGATCGAATCAGAAATGAAGAGATCCGCAGGAGAACCAAGGTAACCGACATAGCCCGAAGAATTGCCAAACTTAAGTGGCAGTGGGCAGGGCACATTGCTCGCAGAACAGATGGCCGATGGGGCCGAAAGGTTCTGGAGTGGCGACCGCGTACCGGAAGGCGTAGCGTTGGAAGGCCTCCCACAAGGTGGACCGACGACCTTGTGAAGGCCGCAGGAACTCGTTGGATGCGAGAAGCACAAAACCGGTCGAAGTGGAGGTGCTTGGGGGAGGCCTATGTCCAGCAGTGGACGTCTTTCGGCTGAAATGATGATGATGATGATGATGACGTTTTTTACGCGGAATAATAATTCTTTTTCTGAAAAAAATTAGGCTAAGTTACTCGAGCTAAAGTCTCGTCAAAATATCGAAATCCATGACTTGATTTTGTGAAGTTCCGCTATCCGCTAATCAATTTAATTTGACTCTGTCTTTTTACAGAACCAACGAGGAACATAGCTGATCGTCCACCATTGCCTCTGCCTATTGATGAGGTAGTAAAGGAAAGTAAGTTCAAAATGGGCAAGTTTCTTCTTTCTGACCTAGGGCATAATACTCGGATCACACTTTCATTTTACTTTTCTAAGTAAAGGTAGCGTTTTATACGACTAATTACCTTATATTAAGTGCATAATGGGTATATTCGTATATGCAAATGTGAGCAGGTGTTTTATACGAATATAAACCTTTTTGGATTAAAATAAGGTTCATTTTAGTTTTTAATCGATGACATAATATGAATGGGTAGCAATTGACTATTGCGCTACGTATCTCGCTTGCATGGGACACAGTTTTTGATGATCTTACACAGTTATCCTGCACCCTAATTGCGAAAAACTCTTTCAATCACAATCCGAAAGGTTTTGAATAATATTACGTCCGCGCGGAACTAGTTGGCCGCTGAGGTAGGGACAGGGGTGAGGCGGCGGTTCGCAACGCACGTATAACTGAGTAATGCGCCCCCGCGTCCCACCGCTCACATACCTCAGGCGCGGCCAACTGGTTCCGCGCGGACTATAATCCATTGCTTCATATGTGTAATGTAACGCAATTAATGTTATCGAATTGTCAAAGTGAAAGACATTGCAATTGTTTGTGTTTAAAGGTACGGACAGACGTGCTCATTGCTAGCACGAAAGCAATCATGAGCAAGCTACTTAGTAGCACGTGTGTCGAAGTATTACTAGTAATGAGCTAGCTTATTTTGAGCATGCTCAAAAATCAACACAGAGAACAGTTGCTCGATTTTCGAGCATGCTACCCATAGATATGTGAAGTTTTTTACATTTCTATGATGCTACCCTGAGGTGTGGGTGGAAGGGGGAGTGCTCCGAGCGCGTCTGCACATGCTTATTTAGGAGTATGCTTTAAACTAGCATGCAAATGTAAACAGCTGCAGAGCATGCTAATTTTAAGCATGCTTATAAGCATGCTTTTTGTAGGGACGTGCGTCAGTACCTATACGCAAATCAAATACCCCGCTGGTCTGGCTGTTTTTGTATTTCCAAAGGAAGCCACGAAAGCGGTATTGTGTTGATTGAGGAAGACAGTCAAACGCTGCTGTTGATAGGTTATGATTTAAATTAGGTACCATGAGTGGTTAAGGAAAACGTTTTCGTGGTTTCATTTGTAACTACAATTTCATGCGTCGTTTGACTTTGTGTTTCAAATTCCATAATTATTTATTTGAAAGCAGTTGTTAGTGATATTCAAATGTTAATAAAAAAAGAACCGGAGTTACCGACATAGCTTGCAGAGTAAGCAAACTGAAGTGGCAGTGGGCTGGCCATGTCTGTCGAAGGACTGATGGCCGGTGGAGCAGACGAGTCCTGGAGTGGAGACCGCGTACCGGCAAGCGTAGTGTGGGACACCCCCCAGCTAGATGGACGGACGACCTAAAGAAGGTGGCTGGGGTAGATTGGATGCGGAAGGCGGAGGACAGGGTGCTGTGGTGCAGTCTGAAGGAGGCCCATGTCCAGCAGTGGACTGCGATAGGCTGGGTTGATTGATTAATTGAAATGTTAATAAACAATTTGGAGAAGAAAATACGATAGTAAATGAAATCACTGTTAATACTAATGATCAGTGATTGGTTTCGGCGCGAGGAGTTTATGCCACCCTGTAGATTATGTCATGCATAAATATTGCATACTATAATCACAAAAATATAGGGCCGAGTATGGCACCTTGGGGAACTCCAGTTTTGTTTACCATTTTAAATGTAGCTCTACACTGGTTTTTTCCTCAATTGTGGGTATACAAAAACCTCACATACATGAACACGTAGACACTGAAAACTATATAAATAAAAAAAATAATAAAATTTATTAAAAAATATAAGGACAATACAGTTTTTCTTAAATCTATGCCAAGCTCACCATGGTTATATGTACATATGTATATAGGACATTTAAATATTAATTGTGCCGAGCGGGAATTGAGCTCGTGAGTCGTGACCCTTTGCATAGAAAGAGATTGCTAATAGAGTTTATTTAATTTGCCAGTTTCGTTGATTAGTCAGTTTCACTGATTCGTCAGTTTTACCGATTAGACAGTTGTGTTAACTCGGCAGTTTCCAGTGTTATGCCAATTCATCATCTTCTTGCCCCATGTTGCTTGGGGTCGGTGCAACACGTTTTCTTCTTCCATTCTAACATTTTTTCAACCGTCACAAAATCATTCACTCGCTTTTCTTTCATATCATTCCTCACATGATTCATCTATTTCTCAATCCACCTCTTCTTTGGCCTTCCTCTTCTTCTCCATCCATTAACATTTGTATTCATCACTCTTTTAGGCACATCAACATGCCCAAACCAAGCCAAACGATTTCCTTTAAATTTTTCTGTTACTGGCACCACTTCCAAACTTCACATCATATACTTATTCCTTAATTTATCAATATCGTCTGCTGACCCTGGTTTTGTTATGTTAGCAGCAATTAACTGTTTATTTATTTTACTTCGAAGGTCCTAGTTTATCATATGTGACTTCGAGTTACAGCTACCAACATAATGCAGCATTGCATATGTAAAAGGGCCCTTTATGTCTGGAGCCTTTTAAAATTTAGGTATTAAGTTCTGTTTACGTTTTTATTATTTATTTCTACTTGGGTATATTTTTCAATGTTTCTATTGGTATATTGGTGTGTGCTAGCTGACAATAACAAATAATTTAATTTAATATTTACTATTGTATATGAATCAAGTTCTTCTAACTGAACAGATAGCTGTGCTGCTGGGGAGTTTGTTGCGCCACTTCTTTCCAGCAAAATGCTAGGAAGTGGTGAAGGGCGGGCTGTTTGAGGGACTGCCTTATTAAATTCTGACGTCCAAAAAGTACTTATTCTCAGCCTAGTTATAATAAATTAATTTTGATTTTGACTGTTTCCTTGCTAGTCGAGTCGTCATTCGTCATCATAATTTGTGGTTATTATAAATATTCCCTTTTAAATTTACAGAGCCCACGCCGCCAGTGTCGCCAATGTCACCAGTACCAAATCGTCATCTTTGTGAGTATTCATTGATATTTCCTACTATCAGAAATCAGAAATCAGAAATCATTTATTTTGCGCAGAATGTGGGTATACAAAATAAGATGTCGATATTTTAATAAATAATAGTTCCAACACACTCTACCTTACGGCATGCAAAAGTACAATAAACTTAAATCTATTCGAGCATAATAAAATTTAAAATAAAAAAAGATAAAAAAAATTACATGTCTTTGGATCATAACAATAATTAACACAAATTACTAACACAAAAAAAAAAAAAAAGAAAACAACAATCAATCACATAAATTATTAAATCTTAGATTATATCGATTAAAATAGAATAAAATATCATTAATTAATAAGTATAACATTATAATCCTTTATCATTCAAAAAATCTTGTATGGAATAGTAACATTTATCCAAAAGTAAGGATGTTTGCCTCTTTTTAAATATACCTAATGGTTCTTCTTTATATGCATGAGGTATTTTATTATAAATGACTGGCCCCATTGATAAAAAGCTTTTTCTTAATAACGCAGTTTTGTACCTACCTGTGAACATTAGATTTTTATATTGCGATCTAACAGATCCCGGCCGTGTTCTAATATCGTCTATTCGGGTAACCCTTTTAAAAACCTTTTCCCAACTATTTTGGGTTTGGCTTCGAGTCTATAGCAGTATTTCACATGGAGTAACTGTCTATCTGACCTCTACATTCTACAACCTTGGGTTACACGATATACCTTGGCAAGACTGGTTCTCAGACTTTCGGGCCTGTGACTACTCACGACTGTCAACGATCTTTCTTATTTTTTGTTAGCCTTTTCTGTCCCAGCCCTAGAACCCTCCATTCCTGCATCGTTTTGGCGTAATCTGTCCGGTTCATCTCGCCATCTCCTTAGGCCCGCTAACCCACCTCACTGTCTCAGGACACCAGGGACGGGTGTCAACGAAGACACGGGCCCGTCCGGAAATAGTTCCATATATAATACTCACTAATCAGGTTGATTGATAACCACCGAATTACACAAAAAAAAACGATCGCCACGCTTAGGGAGTGGTCAAATTGGGACTTGGGTGGCTTCAATTTGACCGCGTCCTAACTCAGTGGGAGTGGCTTTTTCTTCTTATTCATTTAATTTAATTACTTTAATATCTTTAACTAACTATTTACACTAGATGTAGACACAAAATTAAATGACTAACTAACTTAATATACAAATAAATACAAAAACAAAGGACAATTAGCGTCGAAGTGCTCGTCGACGTCGACGTGCCCAGAAGACTGGCAGCATTGCCACGTCGAATGGCAATGCTAATTCTTTGGCCAAAGAACGAACCAGACCTCTGGTAACGTGAAGTGTCGACAAGCCGGAATATTGTATAGTATATACCTTTAATTTCTTGTTTATATTTTCAGTTTTTCCAGCTTCAGCGGCAGCCATGCCATTCGAGAATTCTTATGAAAGCCCTCCTATTTGTAAGTCTTTTTTTAATTTAAAATCGTCGTCGCTGAGCATGGGGTCCTGGGTTCGATTCTCGGTTCGGGTAAAGTGTTATTCGGTCCTTTTTCTATCTAGATTAAAAAAAAATGGATAGGCCCGCTCTTGACCTCGATCACGCCTGATGGAAAGCGATGGATGAGTTGTATGATGGAGCGAGCGTGGCCAGAAGATGCCTAAGGCACTGGAACTCCCACGCATCGACGAAACATCACGCTGCTTTACGCCGGACTCCAGTGGGAGGGTGGTCGCAAACCAGGCGGGCTTTAGCCCTACCTCCGCAAGGGAAGAATTGGCCAGTCAAATAAGGTGTTGGGTGTGACCAGGATGCGCCAAGCGCTCGGTTCAGTTGAGTAACTGGCGGAACAAACTGCGCTACACGAGGAGGCTTCTGGATTTGTGCCCGGTTGATGGTAACAAGCAGGGACATGCGAAATGTTTATGTAGGTACGCACGGCTACGCATCAAGCTGAACCCCACAAAAAAAACACCAATGACAGCTGGGACCAACGGCTTAACATGCTTTCCGAAACACAGAGGGGTCTCGGTATGTTATGGATGGTAAACCATCCACGGTCTGACCTCGGTAAGCGTAGCTTAATCTTCGTTCGGCCCTTGTACAATCAGCCTATAATGTTCCCACTGCTGGGACACAGGCCTCCTCTTTTCAAGAGGGAGTTGGCTGTAATCTACTACACGCGACCAGAGCACACGTCTCCGAATTTTTGGTTCTGGGGCTTGCCGGTTTCCTCACGATGTTTCCCTTCACCGTTTGAGAGCAGTGGTGATGAAATTATTTACACAACGTAAAGCGCCTGTCTGGGTTCGAACCCACGACCTATAACTCGTAAGTCGGGGCCGTTACCACTGAGCCACTGCTCTCGACCCGTGCGGCTGTTATTTAGCCACGAGCTCCGATCTGGAGATTATCAGGGTCAGATTAAATAAACATATTAAACTTTTAATTTCAGGTCCCTTGGTACCGAAGCAGTCATATAGGAATAAATTTCCTAAAACCTTCGATCGTTCTGATGAAGAAATTAGGAGTCCTGGATTTCCTCGGCGACAAATAGCAGGTTAGCTTATAGATGCTAACTCCACCTATACTTCTAATTCAATTAACTCAGCCTATCGCAGTCCACGGCTGGGCATAGGCCTCTCCCAGGCTGCTCCACAACACCCTGTCCTCCGCCTTCAGCATCTAGTTTGTCCCAGCCACCTTCTTTAGGTCGTCGGTCCATCTAGCTGGGGGGCGACCCATACTTCGCTAATATACTAATATTACTAATTACTTCTAAATATTACTTAGATTATCTAAGGCCGAATTTCACCAAACTTATAAAAGTTTGGTGAAATTCGTATAGTATTTAGTATATTAGCGTAGTGTGGATCGTCCCCCAGCTAGACCCCAGGTAGGACTTGATTCTAGGTATAAACTACCCTGAGAATAAATGTTGTTTTTTTGACAGTTTCCATACTAGAACTGTCAGACGTAAATTTTGTCCCACGGATAAAAGCTATCTGACTTTGGCAAAATCAGTCCTAGTGTAGTTTTTAGTCGTTTAATTGCCCCGTTGGACTCGTGATCGTAAGCGCGACTGCTGAGCGTGGGGTACTGGGTTCGACTCCCAGGTCGGGCAAAGTGCTATTGGATTTATCCATCAGGAATTTCTAAGTAGCAGTCCGAAGTCTGGATTTGTGCCCAGTTGATGGTACTAGGCGTAGGCTCGCCTCCTATTAAATGAAACTTGCTTGCCACTACAAACAAGTTCAGAAAAGCGATGTATACTTTTTGGTTCTAGGACATGCCGGTTTCCTCACGATGCTTTCCTTCACCGTTTTGAGAGTAGTGGTGATGAAGTAATGTACACAAAAAAAGTCACGCCTATCTGAGTTCAAACTAACGACCTACAACTCGTAAGTCGCGGCCATTACCACTGGACCACCACTGCTCTTAAAACTTAAACATTATTAAGTAGGTTATAATCGCTATTGTATAATGTATATATGTTTTTTTTATCTAAAATACATAGTTATTAATGCAGAACCTTCACCACGTTCACCGCCAATGTCGCCACGGGAGAAAGCCCCAGCATTTCACCCCGCACATAGAGAAGGTACGTATCGCGTTCATGTACCTACTGCATTCACGACACCACCAGTCACGACTATGTTTCCAAACATGTAAAAATAACCGTAATACCCCGTCAAAAAGTCCAGTTTGCAACTTAAAACATTTTATGACTATTTCAATAGAACCTACTAGGAATATTGTAAAATCAACTTAATTTACACAAGCATAAAGTTGATATTCGTTTAAGTGGAAATAATATTAATTGGAAAAAAGGAATTGAATAAATTTTACCTGTTTAGTATCTATTTTATGTAAAAAAAAAAACTAGCAATAGACCTCTATGTAATTGGATGACACAAGAAATGACAACAGCCAATGGAATCACTGGATTAAGTGTGCATATACGCGACCAAGACGCGTCGACGACAAAGGCAACTGCAACCGTCGACAACATGCCGCTCGAGGGTTTGAGCACCGTAATCAAATATACGAGCGACACGTTGTCGACGGCTGTCGCCGACACGTGTCGACGTTTGCAGTAGCCTCTGACGTCGACCTGTGCCACTCTCGTGTATTCACACTAAGTCAATAACGTAACTAAGGTTTATTTCTGAAGGACTATACAGGGTGAAATTTTAATCACCGTTTTCCTCTTAAGGGGTCATTGTACTCATCATTATGAACCACTTTTACTATGGGACCAAATCTGTAATCGTGAAAAAAAAAATGTCGAAGTGCTCGTCCGCATCGCTGTCACCTAGAAACATACCCAGAAGACTGGCAGCATTGCCACGTTGAATGGCAATACTAACTCTTTGGCCAAAGAACGACCCAACCCTCTGGTCACGTGAAGTGTCGACAAGATATTAATATATATAATACTAGTTGCGCCCCGCGGTTTTACCCGCATAAGTCTCGATCCCGTGGGAATATCGGGATAAAAACTATCCTATGTCCTTTCCCGGGACTCAAGCTATCTCTATACCAAGTTTCATCTAAATCGGTTCAGTGGTTTAGGCGTGAAGAAATAACAAACATATAAATACACACACACTCACAAACTTTCGCCTTTATAATATTAGTGTGATATACCTTTAATTTCTTGTGTATATTTCCAGTTATTCCAGCTTCAGCGCCACCCATGCCAGTCGAGTATTCTTATGAAGGCCCTCCTATTGGTAAGTTTTTTCTTATTTAAAATCGTTATCGTCGTTGAGCACGGGTAAAGCGCCTGCCTGGGTTCGATCCCACGACCTACAACTCGTAAGTCGAGGCCGTTATCACTAGGTCATTGCTCTCGACCCGTGCGACTGTTATTAAGCCACGAGCTCCATTCTGGAGATTATCAGGGTCAGATTAAATTAACTGGTGGAACTTCACAGTCAGTTAATGCCATATTAAACTTTTAATTTCAGGTCCCTTGGTACCAAAGCAGTCATATAGGAATAAATTTCCTAAAACCTTCGATGGTTCTGATGATGAACTTAGGAGTCCTGGATTTCCTCGGCGACAAATAGCAGGTTAGCTTATAGATGCTAACTCCACCTATACTTCTAATTCAATCAACTCAGCCTATCGCAGTCCACTGCTGGACATAGGCCTCTCCCAGGCTGCTCAACAACACCCTGTCCTCCGCCTTCAGCATCCAGTCCGTCCCAGCCACCTTCTTTAGGTCTTCGGTCCATCTAGCTGGGGGGCGACCCACATTTCGCTAAATCGCTAATATACTAATTACTATTCTAAATATTACTTAGATTATCTAAGGCCGAATTTCACCAAACTTATAAAAGTTTGGTGAAATTCGTATAGTATTTAGTATATTAGCGTAGTGTGGGTAGTCCCCCAGCTAGACCCCAGGTAGGACTTGATTCTAGGTATAAACTACCCTGAGAATAAATTCTGAATTTTTGACAGTTTCCATACTAGAACTGTCAGACGACAATTTAACAACACTTAGCTAATATACGAATTATTATATACTTTCTTAATATTACTTAGATTATCTAAGGCCGAATTTCACCAAACTTATAAAAGTTTGGTGAAATTCGTATAGTATTTAGTATATTAGCGTAGTGTGGGTCGTCCCCCAGCTACACCCCAGGTAGGACTTGATTCTAGGTATAAACTACCCTGAGAATAAATTTTGAATTTTTGACAGTGTTTCCATCACAGATATAGATAGACCTAGATAACGCAAGTATCACGAACTGTATGAAAACCAAGCGTGCCATTTTTTGACTACCTACTATGACGTCATAAGCTCGCGCTCTCTCGCTCACGCTCACCCAGCGAGCAGTACACAGGACTAAGCGCGAAAGTGGCTGCTTACGATTTTTGAACGTAAGCTAATGCGATTTTTGGCACGCGAAGTAGTTGCTCTTGCGTTATCTAGGTGTATCTATATCTGTGGTTTCCATACTAGAACTGTCAGACATCAATTTTGTCCCACGGATAAAAGATATCTGACTTTGGTAAAATCAGTCCTAGTGTAGTTTTTAGTTGTTTAATTGCCCCTTTGGACTCGTGGTCGTAAGCGTGACTGCTGAGCGTGGGGTACTGGGTTCGACTCCCAGGTCGGGAAAAGTGCTATTGCATTTATCCATCAGGAATTTCTAAGTAGCAGTCCGGAGTCTGGATTTGTGCCCGGTTGATGGTACTAGGCGTAGGCTCGCCCCCTATTACATGAAACTTGCTTGCCACTACAAACAAGTTCAGAAAAAGCGAAGTATACTTTTTGGTTCTAGGACATGCCGATTTCCTCACGATGTTTTTCTTCAGCGTTTTGAGAGTAGTGGTGATGAAGTAATTTACACAAAGTAAAGCGCCTATCTGGGTTCGAACTTACGATCTACAACTCGTAAGTCGCGGCCATTACCACTGGGCCACCACTGCTCTTAAAACTTAAACATTATTAAGTAGGTTATAATTGCTATTGTATAATGTATATATGTTTTTATATCTAAAATACATAGTTATTAATGCAGAACCTTCACCACGTCCACCGCCAATGTCGCCACGGGAGAAAGCCCCAGCATTTCACCTCGCACATAGAGAAGGTACGTATCGCGTTCATGTACTGCATTCACGACATCACTAGTCACGACTATGTTTCCAAATATGTAAAAATAACCGTAATACCCCGTCAAAAAGTCCAGTTTGCAACTTAAAACATTTTATGACTTTTTCAATAGAACCTACTAGGAATATTGTAAAATCAACTTAATTTACACACGCATAAAGTTGATATTCGTTTAAGTGGAAATAATATTAATTGGAAAAAAGGAATTGAATAAATTTTACCTGTTCAGTATCTATTTTATGTAAAAAAAACTAGCAATAGACCTCTATGTAATTGGATGACACAAGAAATGACAACAGCCAATGGAATCACTGGATTAAGTGTGCATATACACGAACAAGACGCGTCGACGACAAAGGCAACTGCAACCGTCGACAACATGCCGCTCGAGGGTTTGAGCACCGTAATCAAATACACGAGCGACACGTTGTCGACGGCTGTCGCCGACACGTGTCGACGTTTGCAGTAGCCTCTGACGTCGACCTGTGCCACTCTCGTGTATTCACACTAAGTCACTAACGTAACTAAGGTTTATTTCTGAAGGACTATACAGGGTGAAATTTTAATCACCGTTTTCCTCTTAAGGGGTCATTGTACTCATCATTATGAACAACTTTTACTATGGGACCAAATCTGTAATCGTGAAAAAAAAATGTCGAAGTGCTCGTCCGCAGCGCTGTCACCTAGAAACGTGCCCAGAAGACTGGCAGCATTGCCACGTTGAATGGCAACGCTAATTCTTTGGCTAAAAAACGACCCAACCCTCTGGTCATGTGAAGTGTCGACAAGATATTAATATACAACATTATTTTTAGTATATGCGAAACCCGAAACACGTGTCTAGTATTTTTATGTAAAGAATCTATGTACAAAATTTCAAAACTGTATCATGAATAATCACAAAGTTATAAGCTTGTTATGTTACCTGTTTGTCCGTACAAAAACATGCTCACCCGCGCCGCCGCCGCGTGCGTTCGGGCGATTGTATTGTAATTAACTGGTGATAACATTTTCCATCACACTTGCAGGCTTTGGACTGTCGTAATGGTCAAGTGTAGGTAGTTATTATAATGTACTTTATTCGTAAATAAATGCAGCCGTAAGCTACGAATAAGTAATTACTTATTTGTAAGCCGTAAGTGATACAATGTAGTCAATGCGATTTGTTGCACCTTATGTCAACCACTTAATGTTCAAAGTGGATGAAAAGTGTTAAACATCGCATTACTTAACCACAGCAGGCTGTAGGTACAAATAATAACTTTCTACAATTAACCATCTTGGCGTGTTTAAAAATGTTACACGACACTTTTTACATACGATAGGTACACGATCAACCGAAACACAACTGTAAGGCCCGCGGCGGCCGTGCGCTCGCGATTATGCAGTTGGACGGGAACGCGAACACGTGCGCGCCAACCTGTAGTACCCGGGCGACTGAAGGGGTTGCTGCACCCCCGCCCCGGTCGCCCCGCTCGCTGTGCGCCCGCGCCGCGCCTATTGTTGTACCTACTTAGTGTCGCTCCTCGAACGCGTCGCTCTCGTGGTGTCCAAGTTTTAACCTTTTTTAAATATTTTTGGGCCAAAATATAACATGGGGTAAAAATTATTGGAATCGATTCAGTTACTTATTCTGAACAAACTATATTCAGGTTTCGCATATACTAAAAATAATGTTGTATATAATACTAGTTGCGCCCCGCGGTTTCACCCGCATAAGTCTCGATCCCGTGGGAATATCGGGATAAAAACTATCCTGTGTCCTTTCCCGGGACTCAAGCTATCTCTATACCAAATTTCATTTAAATCGGTTCAGTGGTTTAGGCGTGAAGAAATAACAAACATATAAACACACACACTCACAAAGTTTCGCCTTTATAATATTAGTGTGATATACCTTTAATTTCTTGTGTATATTTCCAGTTATTCCCATGCCAGTCGAGAATTCTTATGAAGGCCCTCCTATTGGTATGTTTTTTCTTATTTATAATCGTTGTCGTCGCTGAGCACGGGTAAAGCGCCTGGCTGGGTTCGAACCCACGGCCTACAACTCGTAAGTCGGGGCCGTTATCACTGGGTCATTGCTCTCGACCCATGCGACTGTTATTAAGCCACGAGCTCCGATCTGGAGCTTATCAGGGTCAGATTAAATTAACTGGTGGAACTTCACAGTCAGTTAATGCCATATTAAACTTTTAATTTCAGGTCCCTTTATACCAAAGCAGTTATATAGGAATAAATTTCCTAAGCCCTTCGATGGTTCTGATGATGAACTTAGGAGTCCTGGATTTCCTCGGCGACAAATAGCAGGTTAGCTTATAGATGCTAACTCCACCTATACTTCTAATTCAATCAACTCAGCCTATCGCAGTCCACTGCTGGACATAGGCCTCTCCCAGGCTGCTCAACAACACCCTGTCCTCCGCCTTCAGCATCCAGTCCGTCCCAGCCACCTTCTTTAGGTCTTCGGTCCATCTAGCTGGGGGGCGACCCACACTTCGCTAAATCGCTAATATACTAATTACTATTCTAAATATTACTTAGATTATCTAAGGCCGAATTTCACCAAACTTATAAAAGTTTGGTGAAATTCGTATAGTATTTAGTATATTAGCGTAGTGTGGGTAGTCCCCCAGCTAGACCCCAGGTAGGACTTGATTCTAGGTATAAACTACCCTGAGAATAAATTCTGAATTTTTGACAGTTTCCATACTAGAACTGTCAGACGTCAATTTGACAACACTTAGCTAATATACGAATTATTATATACTTCTAAATATTACTTAGATTATCTAAGGCCGAATTTCACCAAACTTATAAAAGTTTGGTGAAATTCGTATAGTATTTAGTATATTAGCGTAGTGTGGATCGTCCCCCAGCTAGACCCCAGGTAGGACTTGATTCTAGGTATAAACTACCCTGAGAATAAATTTTGTTTTTTTGACAGTTTCCATACTAGAACTGTCAGACGTCAATTTTGTTCCACGGATAAAAGATATTATCTGACTTTGGTGAAATCAGTCCTAGTGTAGTTTTTATTAGTTGTTTAATTGCCCCTTTGGACTCGTGGTCGTAAGCGCGACTGCTGAGCGTGGGGTACTGGGTTCGATTCCCAGGTCGGGCAAAGTGCTATTGGGTTTTTCCATCAGGAATTTATCACTAGCAGTCCGGAGTTTGGATTTGTGCCCGGTTGTGGTACTAGGCGTAGGCTCGCCCCCTATTACATGAAACTTGCTTGCCACTACAAACAAGTTCAGAAAAAGCGAAGTATACTTTTTGGTTCTAGGACATGCCGGTTTCCTCACGATGCTTTCCTTCACCGTTTTGAGAGTAGTGGTGATGATATAATTTACACAAAGTAAAGCGCCTGTCTGGGTTCGAACTTACGACCTAACTCGTAAGTCGCGGCCTTTACCACTGGGCCACCATTGCTCTTAAGCCTTGTGTGTTATAATTACTTTTGTATAGTGTATATATATGTTTTAATAACATAGTTATTAATGCAGAACCTTCACCACGTTCACCGCCAACGCCGCCACGGATGAAAGCCCCAGCATTTCACCCCGCACATAGAGAAGGTACGTATCGCATTCACGTACTGCATTCACGACATCACAAGTCATGACTATGTTTCCAATCATGTAAAAATAACTGTAATACCCCGTCATAAAGTCCAGTTTGCAACTTGAAACATTTTATGACTTTTTCAATAGAACTTACTAGGAATATTGTAAAATCAACTTAATTTACACAAGCATAAAGTTGATATTCGTTTAAGTGGAAATAATATTAATTGGAAAAAAGGAATTGAATAAATTTTACCTGTTTAGTATCTATTTTATGTAAAAAACTAGCAATAGACCTCTATGTAATTGGATGACACAAGAAATGACAACAGCCAATGGAATCACTGGATTAAGTGTGCATATACACGACCAAGACGCGTCGATGACAAAGGCAACTGCAACCGTCGACAACATGCCGCTCGAGGGTTTGAGCACCGTAATCAAATACACGAGCGACACGTTGTCGACGGCTGTCGCCGACACGTGTCGACGTTTGCAGTAGCCTCTGACGTCGACCTGTGCCACTTTTGTGTATTCACACTAAGTCACTAACGTAACTAAGGTTTATTTCTGAAGGACTATACAGGTTGAAATCTTAATCACCGTTTTCCTCTTAAGGGGTCATTGTACTCATCATTATGAACAACTTTTACTATGGGACCAAATCTGTAATCGTGAAAAAAAAATGTCGAAGTGCTCGTCCGCATCGCTGTCACCTAGAAACGTGCCCAGAAGACTGGCAGCATTGCCACGTTGAATGGCAATGCTAATTCTTTGGCCAAAGAACGACCCAGCCCTCTGGTCACGTGAAGTATCGACAAGATATTAATATATATAATACTAGTTGCGCCCCGCGGTTTCACCCGCATAAGCCTCGATCCCGTGGGAATATCGGGATAAAAACTATTCTATGTCCTTTGCCGGGACTCAGGCTATCTCTATACTAAATTTCATCTAAATCGGTTCAGTGGTTTAGGCGTGAAGAAATAACAAACATATAAACACACACACACTCACAAACTTTCGCCTATATAATATTAGTGTGATATACCTTTAATTTCTTGTGTATATTTCCATTTATTCCAGCTTCAGCGCCACTCATGCCAGTCGAGAATTCTTATGAAGACCCTCCTATTGGTAAGTTTTTTCTTATTTAAAATCGTTGTCTTCGCTGAGCACGGGTAAAGCGCCTGCCTGGGTTCGATCCCACGACCTACAACTAGTAAGTCGGGGCCGTTATCACTGGGTCATTGCTCTCGACCCGTGCGACTCTTATTAAGCCACGAGCTCCGATCTGGAGCTTATCAGGGTCAGATTAAATTAACTGGTGGAACTTCACAGTCAGTTAATGCCATATTAAACTTTTAATTTCAGGTCCCTTGGTACCAAAGCAGTCATATAGGAATAAATTTCCTAAGCCCTTCGATGGTTCTGATGATAAACTTAGGAGTCCTGGATTTCCTCGGCGACAAATAGCAGGTTAGCTTATAGATGCTAACTCCACCTATACTTCTAATTCAATGAACTCAGCCTATTGCAGTCCACGGCTGGGCATAGGCCCCCCCCAGGCTGTTCCACAACACCCTGTCCTCCGCCTTCAGCATCCAAATTGTCCCAGCCACCTTCTTTAGGTCGTCGGTCCATCTAGCTGGGGGGCGACCCACACTTCGCTAAATCGCTAATATACTAATTACTATTCTAAATATTACTTAGATTATCTAAGGCCGAATTTCACCAAACTTATAAAAGTTTGGTGAAAAGTATTTAGTATATTAGCGTAGTGTGGGTAGTCCCCCAGCTAGACCCCAGGTAGGACTTGATTCTAGGTATAAACTACCCTGAGAATAAATTTTGTTTTTTTGACAGTTTCCATACTAGAACTGTCAGACGTAAATTTTGTCCCACGGATAAAAGATATCTGACTTTGGCAAAATCAGTCCTAGTGTAGTTTTTAGTCGTTTAATTGCCCCGTTGGACTCGTGATCGTAAGCGCGACTGCTGAGCGTGGGGTACTGGGTTCGACTCCCAGGTCGGGCAAAGTGCTATTGGATTTTTCCATCAGGAATTTCTCCCTAGCAGTCTGGAGTTTGGACTTGTGCCCGGTTGATGGTACTAGGCGTAGGCTCGCCCCTATTATATGAAACTTGGTTGCCACTACAAACAAGTTCAGAAAAAGCGAAGTATACTTTTTGGTTCTAGGACATGCCGGTTTCCTCACGATGCTTTCCTTCACCGTTTTGAGAGTAGTGGTGATGAAGTAATGTACACAAAAAAAAAGACGGGTTGCACTCCGGGAGTGCCGGCAGAAGTGAAAACTTGAATATTAACATTGAAATAAATCAATTATTAATTGAATTAATATAACTCATTTTTTTTTCACTATTTCTGTGTCCCTTTTTTCATTAATAGATGCACTTTGTTCAATTTCCATATTTTAAACACTATATACACGAATGTTACGTACATATGCACAGCAGTGTGTCTACGTCCACGTCCACGTCCAAGTCCACTTCGACTTCCACTTCGACTTCCACTTCGACTTCGACTTCCAATTCCACTTCGACTTCGACTTCCAGTTCGACTTCCACTTCGACTTCGACTTCGGCTTCGACTTCGACTTCTACTTCGACTTCCACTTCGACTTCGACTTCGACTTTGACTTCCACTTCGACTTCCACTTCCACTTCCACTCCATCCATCCATCCATCCATCCATTGTCGTGTGTCTCTAAACTTGGTTCACTTCGGTTGGCGCCGCCGTAGAAAGAGAGGGGGGGGGGGGGGAATCTCTCCTGACGGTCACGTGTCCTGACGCGAGTTTAACATTTTTTACCCATTACAAAAAGTGTGCAACGCCGCTAAAGAAGTTTTCACTTCAAAAAGTCACGCCTAGAGTTCAAACTTACGACCTACAACTCGTAAGTCGCGGCCTTTACCACTGGGCCACCACTGCTCTTAAGCCTTGTGTATTATAATTACTTTAGTATAGTGTATACAGGATGTTACAGAAAGGGTATATCAATACAAACGGGTTGAAGAGTGTATCTGGTCTAGAATCTCTGTACAAAACAGCTCAAAAGCATTAACTTTGAAAATGCTTAATATTTTTTTATTTCGACATCACGGCGCTGCACTGGCGTGTGACAGCGTGATGTGCGTGTACTAGGCGCACAGACACACTACAGATAATCGATAATGATCCTCGTAGTGCGGTGACACGTTTGTTATGATTTCAATTTAATAAACTATCGAAATAAAAAATATTAAGCATTTTCAAAGTTACTGCTTTTGAGCTGAAATTTTGTACAGAGATTCTAGACCAGATACACTCTTCAACCCGTTTGTATTGATATACCCTTTCTGTAAAACCCTGTATATATGTTTTTATAACATAGTTATTAATGCAGAACCTTCACCACGTTCACCGCCAACGCCGCCACGGATGAAAGCCCCAGCATTTCACCCCGCACATAGAGAAGGTACGTATCGCATTCATGTACTGCATTCACGACATCACGAGTCACGACTATGTTTCCAAACATGTAAAAATAACTGTAATACCCCGTCATAAAGTCCAGTTTGCAACTTGAAACATTTTATGACTTTTTCAATAGAACCTACTAGGAATATTGTAAAATCAACTTAATTTACACAAGCATAAAGTTGATATTCGTTTAAGAGGAAATAATAATAATTGGAAAAAAGGAATTGAATAAATTTTACATGTTTAGTGTCTATTTTATGTAAAAAAAAAAAAACTAGCAATAGACCTCATGACAACAGCCAATGGAATCACTGGATTAAGTGTGTATATACACGACCAAGACGCGTTGACGCCAAGGCAACTGCGACCGTCGACAACATGCCACTCGAGTATTTGAGCACCGTAATCAAATACACGAGCGACACGTTGTCGACGGCTGTCACCGACACGTGTCGACGTTTGCAGTAGCCTCTGACGTCGACCTGTGCCATTCTTGTGTATTCACACTAAGTCAGTAACGTAACTAAGGTTTATTTCTGAAGGACTATACAGGGTGAAATTTTAATCACCGTTTTTCTCTTAAGGGGTCATTGTACTTATCGTTATGAACAACTTTTACTATGGGACCAATTCTGAAATCGTGAAAAAAAAATCTGCTGTTCCCTACATTTTGACCAGTTATGCGAACATAAATATAGGGAACAGCTGATTTTTTTTCACGATTTCAGGTTTGCTCCAATAGTAAAAGTTGTTCATAATGATGAGTACAATGACCCCTTAAGAGGAAAACGGTGATTAAAATTTTGCCCTGTATTTGAATGAGGTATCTACCTATTGATAACTTGTTTGTAACAAACGCAATAAGATAAAATCATTTTTCGTTCATTGTTAGTACCTAACCTACTGCTTCGTCGCTCTATTATAAATGAAAATCAATATTTATCACTTTCCCGCTTGTTGATGATTTACGTCAATAATGGCCCTAGTGCCTAATATATTATTTTATACATTTTATTATTCATTCTTGGTTAAAGTAAATAAGGAAACTTATAACTGATAAAATGGTAAATTATTTATTTTCTGTAAGTAGGTTTGTACAAACTCTTTTACATGTCAATACTATAATACTTGCAGAACCTACTCCACCTTTGCATCCAAAAAACTTGCAAGTATTTCCGCCGCCTGCACCTTTTCGACGCAGGTCGTTCGACAATCCAGGTTTGTTACCTTTTTTATGCTTACTCAGTATATTATTGCGTAAAACACTGAAAAAAGAACCTGACTGTGAAATAAAAACAAGTGATTTTAACAAACAAACTAAAACTATTTCGTTTGTTTGAAAAAATTAAACTAAATGAACTAATTAAACTAAATAGACTATTATTAGGTTTATTGGAAAAAAAAAAATACTATTTTTAATGAAATAAAAAAAATACGTGTGGCACTCGGGGACTGCCACGGTAAAGCTATTGCATAGCATTTTTTATCAACTTATGCGAGTTTCGTACAGTCTACTGTGACGTTGCAAAACTAATACTAGCGACACCTGTCGTGGAATAGCGTACGTCATGGTGGTTTACGTGACGCAAGATGGCGTTGGTGTTTTGTGTTTAGTAAATTAATTACAGTTTAACAGTAAATTAAAACAAATAAACAAACATACATAATTCACCATATTTTTAATTAAAAAACAATGTCGAATGTATTAAAGATAAAAATCGATAATAATCTTATATAGTCTGTGGAAGATTATTCGAGAAACTGTCAGATTGGTTTGGAAAAAAACGGTGTTCCGTGTCCGGTCTTTTACGACCAAGAACACGAGCCTGGGGGCTGTTTGAGAGGGACTTTATATCCTGAGAGGAACGGGATGTGCCCAAATAACCCAATGGGTTTTTAATATAAATCCAGTAAGAGCAGAATCCTGTGAGTATTAAAACCATTTGCTTTATTCTTGCTGGACAGCCTATAGCCCAGGTCTCTTGCATGTGTGTTCTGACACGAGGACGTTGTTACAGGTCTGGCTTGTTATGCTAGCCTTCGTTTGATTGGTGCTATGCGCAGCTAAATTGATGCCTGGATGTTGCGCCGTTGTGTGATGATTTGGAATTCATCAGAGCGCAGGCGGCTTTAAGGTTATCCCTTGCGGTGTGGTCATCCGACGTTCAGGAAGGCCTTACTTAGCCGGTTCCCGGTTATGAGGGAAGTACGCCACTCCAGGTAACGAAAGCGTCACCATCTCGTCCGTAGGCCGCGTTCGCGTGTGCTCACAGGAACCTCCTGTGAGCGAAGCCAAGGACCGACGATCCGTCAACTGACTGAGAGACTTCAACTGACTGAGAGACTTCAACTGACTGAGAGACGTCAACTGACTGAGGTCAGAACTAACTGATTGGTATGAACTGAATTCAAAACTGAGAGGTTATCCGTGTAAGATAATAATTTAACCTATGAGAGAGTTAGGCCTTTTGTAAAAAGGCTAGGTGTTAAGACCAGTTGTTGTATGATATTGTGTCTCGGGTTTGCTTAGCATATTAGTTATTTTCCCCATATGAGCACAGTCCAAATAGGTCGACACATGTACGTGAGCTAGTAAGGTTATTGATCTATTCCCTCGCGGACTCGCATAGCGACTCTGAGAAACTGCTATTTGTCTCATGCAGGTTTTCACCCATACCACTAGGTACGGAGACTAGTTGTGTGGGTGAATGCCATAGTAGCAGGGAAAGAGGCATTATTTTAGTGGCTCGCCACTTTGTTTGTATGTGTGCCTTAATTATGTATTAATTCCAATAAACTTGTATTGTGTAAGAAGGTACTTGTTTAATTGAATCTTTCCCTAGCAGAATATACCCTATAAATTTACTTTAGCACGGTGGTGAGTAGTATAGTTCAAATAGAAACCATCATCAGCTTGTTTCCAATTAATTTCTGTAAACTACGCACGGGCCAGTGTTACACTACACGCATACGTCTAGTCGCACGCACACAAACACCGTGCCGAAGTCTGCCGAACTGAAACGACGTTAGACGATGCACGGCTTTCAACGCCGCACCGCTGTGCCGGTCGGAGTGGGGGGTGTTAGGTTTATTTTCGTTACGGAATTTCTTGATTCGGTCGCCGCGCTCAAAGCCCGCGATAAAAGCTATGCAATAGCTTAAAAAAATTATTTCGAAGCTAGTATTTATTTGATAGTTTCAAAATATTCTTAGGAATTAGTTTTACCAGTGTTTTCATTTATTTTCGTCTTGTTGTCTTACATTGACTCTGACCAAAGACATTAAAATAGGGTAGTTTCCTGGGTAAAAAAAATAATAATTCTAATTAGTCCGTCAGTTAGATTATCGAAAAATAATGGACCCGTATTTTTTCTTTTGTCAATCAAACAAAAAATGACAAAGATAAAGCGCGTCAAAATTTGGGAGTGGGGGGTCGTGACGTCACGCCGTGCGACACTTTTTAGCACGGCGTGACGTCACGACCCCCCACTCCCAAATTTTGACGCGCTTTATCTTTGTCATTTTTTGTTTCATTGACAAAAGAAAAAATACGGGTCCATTATTTTTCGATAATCTAACTGACGGACTAATTAGAATTTTTTAGGAAACTAGCCTATTATATTTGACTCTGACATTGTATAATACAAGCTAAAGAAAAAAGACGGTTTTAAACATCTGACCTTATGGCATTATAGTAACAAAATATTTTCTTTTTACAGACCCACGATTGTCCGATGATGAGTGGCAATATGAGACGTTGCAGCCGGCGTGTAAATACCTAAATAATTTTAATATTACACCATATTATAATAATAATTCGAATATAGTTCATCCATATGCCACTTCACCATAAACTATGTATCTACTAGCTGCGCCCCGCGGTTTCACCCGCATAAATGTCGATCACGTGGGAATATCGGGTTAAAAAGTAGCCTACATGTTAATCCAGGTTGTCAGCTACCTCCATACAAAATTTTATCAAAATTGGTCCAGCCGTTTGAACGTGAAGAAGTAACAAACATATAAACACACACACACACACCCCCACACTTACAAACTTTCGCCTTTATAATAGTGTGATGTGATATTCTGGCAAATAAAGCATTCATTCACTCAATGTGTAGGTAATTAATTATTTATTTAGGTATTCTTATCTGCTGATAACATACTCCGTGTCTCGGAAAGAATGTTAACCCGTTGGCACCGGCTGTCATTCGTAGATTTTTAGGGTAGTCAGAAGCTCAAAAGTCTGACATGACAGTTTTGTCGAGGGTGTCGTGTTGCCCAGTAATGGGGTTGTAGAGGTCATATAGGCAGTCGATTCATGTAAAACACTGGTATTCAACTGTAATCGGTTAGACTGGAAGCTGACCCCAATATAGTTTCAAAAAGGCTGGGCAGATTGATTATTCACTTCATAATTGTTGGTTTCTGCTGGCAAGCAGCGTTGCTTTGTTTCAGTTGAGTATGGGTGCCGATGCCAGTGGAGTTCTGTAACTCCCAAAAACAATGCTAAAATATCTCATATCCCTGTGGATATGAGATATTTTAGCATTGTTTTTGGGCTGGCAACGTATGCACCTGTGATGCCTCTTGTACCTACCTATTTGCTCTCCGTGTGACTTAAACCCGCACTTAAGTCACTCTTTCTGTGACTTAAGTAGTTTATTTTCACACAGAAAAGCGTTACATAAGTGCGCGTTTAGGTCACATGTGCTATAAAATAGTAACGATACGTGTGATTTAATTTCACGCCGTGCAATAATGGTCTACATAAGTCACACTTATCGTAATATACTATTAACGTTTGAACTGGATTAAATTCGTTATTAAAAGTTTATTTCGCGTTGTATGGCCCGGTAGTAAAATTGCTATTTGGAGCTTGTTAAAGAATAGCCATAATTTGTTTCATTTTTAACCACGATCTCTTAGTTATGTTAGTAATCAATATAAATAGAATATGATATATATTAGGTCCTTACATATGAAATTGGCGTTTTGTATGGAAGGAACAAAAGTCGAATATTTTTTAATATAATATATTTAATTAATCAAAGTATGAACCATTGTTTTCAATGCACTTTTGCCATCTTATAGGTAGTTCATTGATCCCTTTACTAAAAAAACCAGTCGGACGGGAATCAATAAAATCTTTGAAGGCGATTTGGACTGCCCCATCGGAGTTGAATTTTTTCCCTTGCAAAAAGTTATCCAAATTGCGAAAAAAATGGTAATCTGTTGGAGCAAGGTCCGGGGAGTACGGAGGATGTCTAAGACATTCCAATTCAAGCTCTTCTAATTTGGTAGCCGTCTGTTGCGCAGTGTGTGGTCTGGCGTTGTCGTGCTTTCAAGCTTTTTAATCTTCCCAATTTGCTTCAAGTGAATTAAAACAGTTTTATCACTAACATCGAAGCCTGCAGCTAACTCGGACGTGGTTTGCGATGGGTCCGCTTCCACAATAGCCTTCAATTCTCCATTATCAACTTGGGTCTCAGGCCGTCCACGGGGCTTGTTCTGCAGGTCGAAATTTCCAGAACGAAAACGTTGGAACCAAAAACGAACTGTGTTTTCTTTTGCAACATGACCGCCATACACATCATTCACCCTTCGAGTCGTTTCCGCAGCACTAGTGCCACGGCGGAACTCGTACTCGTAAATAATGCGATATTTTAAATTTTCCATTTTGTAAAATGAGTGACGCAAACAGAAAAAACAGAAGAAAAAAAACAAATGAATGACGGTCATCGAAGCACAAATACATGAGTAAATAGCTGTACAAATTTGAATTTGGAATTCCTTACCAAAGAGGAGAAATTCGTGATTAAAGTGGCCAGTACGAAAAACGCCAATTTCATATGTAAGGACCTAATATTGCAAGAGATGGCAAGAGACCGGACGGTATGTCTTTATTTTCATAGAAGGTGGGTAGGCCTTTAGTGTGGGACGCAACTTGTGTCGATACTCTTGCGCCATCCCACCTTTCTGGATCGGCATGCTGTGCTGGCGCTGCTGCTGCGGCTGCGGAAAACCTCAAGCGGCGAAAATATAATAACCTTATCGGAGATTATATTTTCGAACCGTTTGGGGTTGAAACCCTCGGGCCGTGGGGTCCGAGTGCTCATGGTCTTTTAAGGAAATTTCAAAACGGCTGGTTGACACTTCCTGTGACCCAAGGGCTGCCTTTTACCTTGGCCAAAGGCTAAGCATTGCCATACAACGTGGTAATGCCGCCAGTCTCTTGGGTACATTACCAGTCGACAGCGATGCGGATGAATTTTTCGACGCTATATTTTAGTTTGTGTATAGTTTTAGTTCAGTTAAGTTTTAATTTTGTTATTTTCGATAGGATTGTGAACTTTATTTGTTTGTTTAAATTAGAATGTTTCTCATTTAGAATATTTAGTAACTATTGTGTAGCAAGTACAGCAGGTCTATTCTGTAAATTATATTTTACCGTGAAATCTTAGTTGGAGTGAGCCGTCATTTCACTTGATGCTCAATCACTTATTGCATTCCACAATGTATATGCTTAGGTGGTAAGTAAACATTTGTTGTAACAATCGTGGACCCTATCGGGCACAGCAAAAGAAAAATTTTAAGAGGACTAATAAATATATATCCTTACATGCAAACTAACTTATTCTAAGTAAAATATAAGGTTACATTTTATTAATTAGATACTAATTAAATCTAAAATTTTATTATTCATTTATATTATTATGTCTGCATTTATGCTATAGTAACATTTATGCAAGGGATTGCTACATTGACAACTCACTTCACCTTTTTACGATGAGATATTTACAGAATAGGTCGACAGGACCGTAAGGCTGCTTTTCCACCAGAGATGTGCTATGCTGCGTTGCTATGGATGCGTTTGATATCCACCAATCATATTCATTGGTCCACATAGCATAGCACTGGTGGAAACTGATTCAACTAAGCTACGTTTTTTATATGGAAGGATGTGTGCTATGGATGTGTAGCTATATGGAGAGCAGTGTACCTTTCCTATTGTCGATACGTCGCATAGCTCGAGCTGTGCCTCTTCCTCGCACAGCTACCTTGCGTCGGCGCATAGCTTAGCATCAGTGGAAACGGTCACATATGAAGTTTCGTAGCTTAGCTTTTAAATTCTCGCAGCATAGATGCATAGCACATCTCTCTGGTGGAAAGGCACCCTTAATGTGACATTTCGAGCTTCAAAAACAGGCTATCACACAGATAAGAGTGACAGAAACTTTTTCTAAAACTTCATTTTCCATTTTTACGGTCGTGAACTGTAATACATAAAGTACAGACGCCAGCACGTCAAGCTACCCGAAACTGTCAAATTTCCCCAATCAACTTTGAACCTTATGCTTGGATAGTAATAAAAGCTCCGACAAAAAAATAAGAATTGGCCTTGCTCAAAATATTAAATCTACTGCCTAAACTACTAACTTTCCGACTCCTTTTGACCAAATAAAAATGACGAAACGACCGAATGAGATACTGAAATCTTCGAAAAATAAACATGACTGTTTATTGCTATAATACTTTTCTACCAGCTTAAATTACGTTTTAATATGTATATTCCTAGGTAAAGGTATTTGTATTCTCATTCGCTCGCTCTTGCATCCTATGTCTACGGAGCCCCGCATTGCGGGGCTCCTATTTCTGTGTAAAGGGTTTAAAGTTACCTAACCAAACTGAAAGTCGGGGTGCCATTTGCTCACTCTTGCATCCTAAGTCGACGTAGCCCCGCGTATATATTTATTAATATGATACAAAACCTCTGTTGTCGGTAACTTAGTAATTTTGTCGGAGGTTCAGTATTTTATTCGGAAGTTTAGTTTTGTTATTCGAGGATCCATTTTTTTTTGTCGGGCGCAGATCTTTGTTTTTCGGAACCATTATTATTTACCCTTATGTTTTAGCGATAAAGTTGAAAATCTATTAAAGAAATTTGACAGATTGTAGTAGCTTGATGTGCTGGCGTCTGTACGTAGTTAATGCTTATTACTTCGGTATGTTTTGTAAATAAATTGTGTTAAATATTGTACTTCTTTTGTGTTTCTGGATTTCTTTGCATGGTTCCTCCAATCCTTACTGACATGTAAAAATACAGAAGGGTTATTCTATAAAAATTACTCCTAAATCCGAAAGGTGTCTCGTTGTGGATCCGCGATGATTTACTTTAAAAACAAATGAGTTCGCTTTCGAATTGTGTGCGCTCACTTGAGTGAGGTTCCAAGTGAACTTTACAGAATTATACTCTAGGGCTCACTAGAAGAATCTCAGTATAGATAGTACAATAACCCTTCATTGCGTGATATAACATCTACTTATAGAAATTTTTTTTAACCTGTGAACCGCCCACTGATTTGCGTGCTTTTTTAACCTGTGAACCGTTTGATGGAAATTTCCATCAAGATGCAATGAAGGGATAACCAAAAATAGAAGTGCAAAAAGATAACAACGTAAAGCAAGTTTTCAATTCTTTTATTGTATTTCTCATCTTAGTAATAATACAATTTTCACCTATTCACAGAAAATACCAATTTATATGTAAACTTCATTGATTAAAGACATATCTTAAAAAAAAAACGTGTGGCTCTCGGGGACTGCCGCGGTAAAGCTATTGCATAGCATTTTTTATCAACTTATGCAATTATAATATTTATGCAATATTTTTTTTCTTTGATTTTAATTCAAGTTTTTTCTTTGATATTAATTGAAGTTACGAAGTTCGTCTCGATCCGTGCGAGCTTCGTACAGTCTACACGCATACGATATACGTCTAGTCGCATGCACACAAACACCGTGCCGATGTCTGCCGAACTGAAACGACGTTAGACGATGCACGGCTTTCAACACTGCACCGCTATGCCGGTCGGAGTGGGGGGTGTTAGGTTTATTTTCGTTACGGAATTTCTTGATTCGGTCCCCGCGCTCATAGCCCGCGATAAAAGCTATGCAATAGCTTAAAAACTTCACACCTACTTTTAAAATATAATAATAACTTACGTTACAAAATTATTTACATTATATCTTACATTTTTATTGGTTTGATCCTCCTACCCTGCCCTCTGTGTCCCAAAACATGCAGTCAAAGTGACCTCTGCACTGCCACCGACAACGTCATGGAACTGGCAAAGTTTTGGGAAAACAAGATTTAACCTCACACGCGTTTGCCCGCCTACCTGTCGAAACACCACACGCGTCAGGGTAGTTGAATGGACCCAGTAAAAGTCATTGTTTTCACAAAAAAAAAAAAAATGACAATAGAATACTGACAATAGTTGTGTACACTTGGTGTACCGTTGACGTTTCGAGCACTTTCTCGTATGTACACTTGGTGTACACGTGACGCTTGAGGGCTTAAAATACGGTCGTGACAGCGACACGAAGACAAAGATTGGCTTAATACTGAATGATGATGTCGCAATAAAACCTTATTTGGTAGCTTAAATTACTATGATACAATTTATTTTTAATTAAATGCTTCATTTTATATTTCGTAACATTTGAAAATTTACAAGAAAAAAAAAACTAAAGCTTTGCTTTCCTAAGAGAGCGGTGAACGGTCACAAAATATCAGTTACCCAAATCCAGAGCGTATTTTTACAAGTTAATGATAAATGGGCACTGGTGAAAATGATGGTCACCGCTCTCCTAGAAAACTATAGCTCTAGTGACAGTAAAACTTCATGTCACGGCTAATAGCCGAAGTGCGGCTACACCTGGTTTTAGCCGGGTAAAGTCTGATTCCACCTAGTTTTAGCCGGGTAAAGTGCGACTACACCTATTTTTAGCCGGGTAAAGTGCGAGTATACCTAGTTTTAGCCGGGTAAAGTGCGACTACAACTAGTTTTAGCCGGGTAAAGTGCGACTAAACCTAGTTTTACCCGGGTAAAGTGTGACTACACCTATTTTTAACCGGGTACAACTAGGTGCAGCCGGCCACAGGCGGTTCGTGTGTACTTCGGGTGACAGCGGTTGTATGGTTGCGGTCGGTCGAGATGCGACGTAGGATGCAAGAGCGAGCGAAGGGCACTCCGAGGTTAGGTTTGCTTAGGTTACTTTAAACCCTTTACATAGAAATAGGAGCCCCGCTTCACGTTCCGGCTAAAGCTAGGTGTAGCCGCACTTCGGCTATTAGCCGTAACAGATATACGAAGTTTAATTTATTGTCGTCTTGTCGTCTCCACCTTGTACAGACGCCAGCACATCAAGATACCCCAATCTGTCAAATTTCTTTGATAGATTTTCAACTTTACTACAAAGCAATAAGGTTCATATTCAATTGGGAAAATTTGACAGATTGGGGTAGCTTCCTCTGTACTAAGTTAATATTCACTTATTTACTTACTGTGACAGAAAACATATAAAAAACGTAGACTGGACTTCTAAACTGTACTCTGAATCGCCAACACACATTGAGTGCAATGGGACAGCTACAGACTAGTTTTTATCTTACAAGCCTCCCTTTAATATTCAAATTAAAACCCTATTGTCTCTAAAATAAGGTAAATTATACATTGTATATGTTTGAGTCATAACTGTTCAAAGGTTTCAAAGGTTCGTACGTCCATTCTTCATCTGAAGATGCTTGGTTTTCGTTGTAATAGATTTCTGAAAAGGAAAACAATAATATTTTTAATATTTATGACCAGCTTTTGCGCGCGCTGCTCATGTAGAGTTCTGAAGTTATTATTATTATTACGTAGTGCGTTTGGGATAGGCCTCATCGGGGTACATGGGTAACACATTAAAATAACGGTAGCAATGGCTTTCATTTTGACAGTTCAACAACATTCATTGCGTTATTTACGTTGTTGAGCAGACAAATTTTTCGAACATTAGAAGCAATGGATTAGCAATATCCTTCAAAATGATTCAGATTGTGATTGAAAGTGTGTTACACAATCAGGGTGCTGGTCCTGGTGTACCTGTGTGCCGAATTTCATCGAAATCTGTTCAGCCGCTAAGCCGTGAAATGATAACAGACAGAGTTACTTTTGCATTTACAAATGATTACATTACATTACACATAATCAGCCTATAATGTTCCCACTGCTGGGACACAGGCCTCCTCTCTGTGAGAGGGAGCGGGCCGTAATCTACCACGCGGGCCCAGTGCGGGTTGGTAGATGTCACATGTCTTCGAATTTTTGGTTCTAGGACATGCCGGTTTCCTCACGATGTTTTCCTTCACCGTTTTAAGAGCAATGGTGATGAAATAATTTACACAAAGTAAAGCGCCTGTCTGGGTTCGAACCTACGACCTACAAATCGTAAGTCGCGACCGTTACCACTGAGCCACCACTGCTCTCAAAAAATGATTAGTTTTATATGAATTAGGATCAACTCTATTCCGTGTTGGTGTAGTGATTAAAACCCTATTTTCTCTAAAATAAGGTAAATTATACATTGTATATGTTTGAGACTACTGAGCGTATGGGATCTTGGGTTCTATTCCTGTGTCGGGAATTGTGTTTTTCTATAAATAAATCCTAAGCTTCGGGTTCGGGTTCTGGATTTGTTCCCAGTTGACGGATATAGACTCGCTAACTATTACGTGGGACTTATCACACCACTGACGACATCTGGGCGTCCCTCTGGCTGCTTCTTCGAGAAATAAAAGCATAAGTATGTAATGCTACTTTATAGCACTGTGTGACCTAAACTCGCAATTAAGTCACGCTTTTCTGTGACTTAAATTGTCCATTTTCACACAGACAAGCGTGACATAAATCAAAACAAATCAAAAATATTTATTTGCTAGAATATGGTACATGTAAGGTGTTACAGTAAGTTTGTTTCAGCATATCCTGCCATAACGTGGCGTGCAAATATATTCACAGTCAGCGATGTCAATTGAATAGTTTATTTGAGAAAACCCATAAGTCAACAGACCCTAACTTTACAGGAAACGAAAAAAACCTCTACGTGAAAAAAAAATATATGGAAGTTGAAGTGTTTTGTTTTTAGTTTAAATGGTTGAAGTGAAATCTATATAAATTGATGCTTTTTTCTTAAAATTTTGTCCTTATCATGGAATAAATAGCGCCGGAATGTCGTTGACTTAAGGGCTTTCTCAAATAAACAAAATGAAACACGTTTTATAGGTTTAATATCATGAAGTTTTAATCAGACAATATCATAAAGCAATAATTATCTTCTGAATAATTTAATTATTAATTGCTTAGGCCAAAGTGTCATCTATATCGCGATCTGTGACCGGCCATGCGTATATTTTTTCGTAAAAGTCCTGTACTTCTTCTTCTTCTTCTTCTTCTGCCAGCTAGAGTAATTATTACTCTAGCTGGCAAATTACAGCTTCTATTTGTTTGTCTTCTAAATAGTCCTTAATTTATCTTTTGAAAAGTAATAGTTTGAAAAGTATTTTTTTAAACATTGTCACCGGTAAGTCTTGAAAACTATTTGGTAAATGATTGTAAATAATAATCGACATGCAGGGTACATTTTTTTTTTCATAGGTACGGGTTTAGGTCACACGAGCTATAAATTAATATACAATACGTGTGAGTGTCTATTAAGACCAGGCACTCTAAAATAATTTCTACGCATGAGAGAGAGAGATGAGAGACCGGTTAGACCGCTATGGTGAAAGACGCTAACGTAGCCGTAATAAGGTTGAATACCGCTTGCGCTCTTTGATCGCGTTCGAGCTCGAAACTAAATGTCGTAAGTCTCAATTCTTATTTTGTTTATAACTAAAGTAATAATTGATCTAGACAAAAAATATCTTGTGGCTGGATAGTAAACTATATTTTCTTACTGTTAACATTTATTTTAGACATAAAGGCCAAGCAATCTTGAAAAAAAAAGTAATAATCTTTAAAAAAGACATGATTTTTGAATAAAATATGAATCGAGCGAAAATGTTACAATTACGTAACTGTCTTGTACATGGAAAGAAAAAGATCCAATGAATCATATACTAAAGTTCCATTTTGATTGTATGTGTGACTGTTTCAGAATATTAATGCAAATTAACGTAAAATTTAGGGAGCCTCCTTAAGTAATACGTATCGTGTGTCGTATTATAATGTAGGTATGTCGCAGTCTACTGGTTTAATTAACCGTTTAGTTAACCGCCTGGCCTTTGGAAGTAGTGCTCGCCTCGCTTTCGCTCTCTTTGCTCGCACGCGGTTGATCACAGTTCTAACCTAACCTAACCCATTTGGTCGGGGTGCCCTGGCTTAGTTACTGTGACCAATTCGGCTCTCGCGTGATTGGTTACAGTTCCAACCTAAACTGTAATATTGAATATCATTCAGGCCGTTTGTTGAACGGCCGCCGTTTAGTTAAAAGGCTAGGCGTTTCACTAAACGGCTATAAACCAGTTGGCTACGACAGGTATATGAGGCTACTCTCAATAAAGTCTTAATTTTACCTTCTTGAACTGGTTGAGGTACTGGTGGTCCCCTCGGCTTTGATTTTAGGGCAGGTGGTGGTCCTGTTAATAAGAGAAGTAATTTACACAAAAATTATAAATGACACCATTTAGCCACTTAGTAGTGCTATACTGTAAAGTTCACTTGGAACTTCAATCAAGTGAGTGCACACACTTGGTAAGGGTAATTACTTTTCGAAGATAGGCCACTGCGATACCTAACGCTCTAGCACGCTACCTCGATGTCACAAACCCAACTCAAACTCAAAGCATTTATTTCAATTGAACCATGTACAGGCACTTTTGAATTGTCAAAATTAAATAGCCGGTCCGTTGGTCAGAAAGTTGAAGCTAGTTGCCCATTCTAAAACGTAGATCTCTACGGAGAAGAACGGGCAAGAAACTCCATGGACACTCTTTTAAATCAAGATAATTACAAAATCCTGGGTAAATTATTCTTGTTGCTTCTATATATTAGAAGCATAGATATATATTATGATTTTTAGATTTCTATGGTGAGAACAATGTAAAAAAAACACATAAATTAAGAAACAATAAAAAAATAAGCCTTGGCAGTTAAGAAATGACCAGTCTCAACCGACGGCGCCCGTTCACGAACATGACGCGTGGATCAGCACCATCCAGCTCAATCGTTTTGTAGGGAACCCAACGATCCAACACATATAAGCTTTCTCATTCCGGTTTAGGCATCTTCAGCGTGTAATTACGTAAAGCGAACTCATAAATCATCGCAGATTTATAACGAGACAGCGTTCGAATTTCGAAGTGATGTTTCGAGAACAACACTGGTTGATGACGGAGTAAAGAAGACAAATGAATACTTACTTGGGTTTGGTGATCCCCTCGATGAAGGATCAGGAATTGACAAAATCGGAACTTGCATAACTATAAAGAAAAAGAAAACATTATAAATATTTGCGGTTATGGAGCGAGTTACGCTCGAAGTTTCTTTCCAGGTTATGACCTGGAAAAGGCTAGTCGGCAGTAGTTTTTGGAGTCCAACAAACCGACGACTTTAAATGGCGGCAAGGGCAGATTGGACTTGAAATGCGGAGAACTGGGTACTTCTGACCACGCGTTTACACCCATATACAAATTGCGATAATTACTTGTTTTTAACAAGGGGTCCGTGGCTAAATAATAACAGCCGCACAGGTCGATCGATCAGGTTAAGCAACGCTTGCCACGGTTGGTCTGTGGATGGGTGACCATCTTTACATACCGAGACCCTCCGTGCCTCAGAAAGCACGTTAAGCAGTTGGTCCCGGCTGTCATTCGTGGATCTTTGACAGTCGTTACGGGTAGTCAGAAGCCCGAAAATCTGACAACCAGTCTTACCAAGGGGTATCGTCTTACCCAGTAACTTGGTTGTGGAGGTCAGATAGGCAGCTGCTCCATGTAAAATACTGGTATTCAGCTGCATCCGGTTAGACTGGAAGCCGACCCCAATATAGTTGGGAAAAGGCTAGGCAGATGATGACTTGTTTTTAACAAGTCTTGTAAAAGACTACATATACACATGTGTCATCTTAAATACTATGTATTGAGCTTGTTGCAGACATATTGTGTTATCCAGCTTTTTGACAATTTTAGTGCAGCTTTTGGGACAAAGTTCCTTAACGCATCTTGCAGTAGGATTTGACTGATAAAAATCGCACGTAAGGAAAAGTGTTATATCCACGCGACTTTTTCTCTCTCTTCCTCTCTCTCTCTGTCTCTTTATATAATCGTCGGTTCAAAGGTAAAACACACTAAGTGACATTTTGATTCAAAATGAGATTTTACTACTTTTGCTTCTACAAGCGGAGGTTTAGGGCACGACTACCAACATGTCAAAAAAAAAAATAATAATTTACACTCTTATCTCTCAAAATACAGTGCTATGTGGTGAATCCTGGGTGATAAGAAAATCTACGATAAGAAAAAATCACTATGTTCGTATTGTGCTCCCTAACAAAACTGTGAAGTGAAAAAAGTCTATATTAATATCCTTCTTCTGATTTTTCAAACTAAAAAAACGCAATATCCTAATTATTATCTTTGAACCGACGATATGAGTGTGTGTGCGTGCGAGTATCGCGCCCCTCACAGTTTAATTATTGTGAACTAGAACGCGGTTATACCCGCATAAGTCTCGATCCCGTGGGAATATCGGGATAAAAAGTACCCTATGTCCTTTTCCGGGACTCAAGCGATCTCTATACCAAATTTCATCTAAATCGGTTTAGCGGTTTAGGCGTGAAATGGTAACATACAGACAGTCAGACAGAGTTACGTTCGGAGTTACTTTCGAATTTATAATATTATTAATATGGATGTGAGGACTATGTGGGTAATTTTTTTTCTTTCTCTGTTAATTTTAATATTGGTCTGCCAGTTTAGAGTACTTTATGCGGCCTACGCAAATGTCCTTGCTTTGGTATTGTTCGTCGAGTCGTTGAGCTCTTTAAGTTCTGAGTTGAGCTGCACGATTACTGACAAATGCGTGCACTGACTGGACTGGTCCACTCAAATCTGTGTGGTACTTTCCTCAAAATACCATTTCAGACATCAATCTACATGGTCTTCTCATGATCTGACAAAGATTATGTCTGGACTTTAAAAGAGACTGTGACCTCTGAGTTTGTTTCGGCCTTTCTTCTCAGAGTAGTCAGATAGGAAACGCCGACCTCATCTAGCTTATATACTGTGACGTGTAAAAGTGATTCTGATATACTATTTACACAGGATATATAATTTCATTTCATTTCATAGCATGTTTCTTTTCAGCCTTTGCCTCTTGTTTTAGGTGGAAACGACAAACGAAAACAATAGAGACAGAATGTTGAGTACATGTTTTACCTTGATGTAAATGCGAGGTGAGTAGTAAAGTCCATAGGCGGTAGTAAAACTTGTATTGATAAAGTCTCAGACCAAATAAAAAACCAAGACAAGGCTGTCAATAGTAAAATGAGGCCGGTTTCGTAAAGATATGTGCACTTAGTGAGGTGTAGTTTTGGCATGCTTCACTGTATTTTTCGCAGCGCTATGTCTTGACTTTTTTATTTGGTCTGAGGATAATGTATTCTTACCATTATTTCTCCTTCTTAAAGCTTCCTCAAGTTCGTTAGTCGGGCCATCTGTGAACGACAATATATTAACCATAAAGAATTCTTCAGTAACATCGTAAACTATTGTCAAGAAGATACAATCTACAAAGAATGATGGGCATTTTCGCATACAAAAATGCCCATCATTCTTCATAATTTCATTGTTTTTGACTATTTCATGAAATATTAATCAATAGGGTTTTATGAACTTAGAGGGTTTTAGGTATATCAATACAACCCTCTAAGTCTTAGAGGCTAAGTCAATTGGAAGACAAAATATACAACCTGACACTGACTTGCAAATTGCAAAAAACGTAGGAAATATCACGTAAAATTGAATTTCGCGGGCTACCTTGGCGCTTCTCCCTAAAACTTTTTATTTATTTATAGTATTTTTATTTATTTATAGTATTTTTAAGTTATTTTAATATTGTATTTTATTTGTTTTCTATGGGCCTTGATGCCTGAAATAAATGGATAAATAAAAAAAAAATTGGACTCCAAACTCAAGTTTTTTTTTTTTTGCCAAAAAACAAAGAGCCCACGGCCCCCAGACTGTTTTTCACACCCCGGCGCCCAATATAATTAAGACAGCCCTGGTTGGGGGAACAAGAAATTTCACACGGACGAAGTCGCGAGCAGACTTTAGTTGTATAATAATTTCTTACCGTTAGGCTTTCTTCTGGCCAGCTCCTGTTGCATTGGCGTCATGTGTCCTGGATTGGGTTTTGGCAATGTGTCTGTGAAATACGAAAACAATTACATGAATCAAATAGGCGAGCACGATTTTTGACAAATGACTGGACAGGTCCGCTCAATCTGTGTGGTTCTTTCCTCAAAAGACCATTTCAGACACCAATCTACATGATCTTCACATGATCTGACCAAAATTTTGTCTGGACTTTAAAAGAGACTGTGACCTCTGAGTTTGTTTCGGCCTTTCTTCTCAGAGTAGTCAGATAGGAAACGCCGACCTTATCTAGCTTAAAAAAATATGATTGACGTGTAAAAGTGTTTGTAAAGACCTACTTACAGAAAATAAATCATTTATTATCATTTATCAAATACAGTTTTTTAGTAAATCTGGGGATGGTCGTTGACTTGATCAGAATGGTTTGTTTATTGATAGTTGAAGAGCCTTTACCTACATGGTGAGAATCATCACCTGCCTAGCCTTTTCCCAACTAGTTTTCAGTCTAACCGGCATAGCTATTCATTAATCATTACATTAATCATTGTTATCGTAGGAGTCTTCTAAACGCTGTTCACAAGTCCAAAACCCGAAAATTTTGTCAGTTTTAATCATATAGACGCCCGCTATTCTTCCAACAGCTATTTGCTGTTGAGGGCAAGTCAAATCAGGTTATCAAAATGTCAGGTTTTCGATACGATAGCCTGTCGTATGGTTGTGAATCAGGGCTCAGGTGCAGCTGATTATCAGACATACCGGTCCGCCAGTCGGTCGGTGGTCGGTCGGCTTCAGTGTTTTACATGGAGCACCTGCTATCCGATCTCCACAACCCATAAACTGGATAATTACGATACCCCTTGGTAAGACAGGTTATCAGACTTTCGGACTTCTGACGACCCGTAACGACTGTCGAAGATCCACGAATGACAACTGAGACCAACGGTTATGAATAACTAGCTGCGCCCCGCGGTTTCACCCGCGTAAAGTGGGATATCGGGATAAAAAGTAGCCTATATGTTAATCCAGGGTGTCAACTACCTTCATACAAAATTTTATCAAAATTGGTCCAGCGTTTTGAGCGTGAAGAAGTAACAAACATATAAACACACACACTCACAAACTTTCGGCTTTGTAATATTAGTGTGATATTAAATACTCACTGGGTCGAGCCAGTTGCGGCTTCGGTGTGACTAGTGGCTTGTTCCCTTGTCTCATCTTCAGTGTGTTTTCTTTCACGTCCAAAATATTGCCGTTATGAACTTTCTTCGGAGGCATCGGGAGTCGAGCTGCATTGCAAAAGGGTATATCAATACAGGGTGTTACGGAAAGGGTATATCAATACAAACGGGTTGAAGATTGTATCTGGTCTAGAATCTCTGTACAAAATTTCAGCTCAAAAGCATTAACTTTGAAAATGCTTAATATTTTTTTATTTCGACATCACGGCGCTCCACTGGCGCGCGGCGGCGTGATGTGCGTGTACGCGCACAGACACACTACAGATAATGGATAATGACCCTCGTAGTGCGGTGACACGTTTGTTATGATTTCAATTTAATAAACTATCGAAATATCTAGTGTATGTAAAAGTACTTAATTCACCAGAATCATTAAAATTATTATGAGCAGTGGTGGCCCAGTGGTATCGGCCGCGACTTACGAGTTGTAGGTCGTAGGTTCGAACCCAGACAGGCGCTTTACTTTGTGTAAAATTATTTCATCACCACTGCTCTCAAAACGGTGAAGGAAAACATCGTGAGGAAACCGGCATGTCCTAGAACCAAAAATTCAAAGACATGTGACATCTACCAACCCGCACTGGGCTTGCGTGGTGGATTACGGCCCACTCCCTCTCACAGAGAGGAGGCCTGTGTCCCAGCAGTGGGAACATTATAGGCTGATGATGATGATTAAAATTATGAGCGATTTAAGAACAATATCTTACCAATATTTTCATTTTAGGCTTCAAATATGTTTCGCAACAAATTGAACCCCCCATATGTATGGCCGAAATTCAATAGTTTTCGAGATATTTGAAACATTTTTGGTTGTAATGGCAATCATATATCACTTGGTTTTAGTACATTTTTTATATTTTATTTATCCTTTTGATAGATTCTTATTTTGTAAATGTGAGGGCTTTTTAGGCCTTGTAGACTAGATCTGCAGACCATTTTTTATTTTATCAAGTACCTGGTACTTGTTGACAGGTCTACGCTGTCCTCCCATACCTACTGTAATTTGAAAACATGGTAAAAGCCAATTATTTTTAAAAGAGTAACCGTGCAGTTTTTTGCCGGCTCTTCTCCATAGGAAACGACCAATTGGAACCGTGCACCTCGCTTCTGACGTTTCATAAGTGCCCATGTAGGTTTATGGGAAATAAAATATTTTGATTTTGATAGTAAAGGTGTGTTTAATTTAGTTACTTACGTGGCATAGCGTTGGTAACTGGAGGTGGTTCATATGTATTTTCTTCAGTTCCCATTTCTGTGATCAAGCATAAATTCAAATATAATAGAAGTTAAGTAAGTACGTAAGGTAGGACGCCCTCCGGCTACAGATAGCGCAATCCACGAAGACGCGCCCCACTCTTCTTCCTAATCGCTTACAGTATTCCTAATCATATAACGCATTCAGGGTATTGTTGCGACTGCCGCGTTTCTGTAGTGCCTCGGCAATGTTTGCAGACGCACGCACTGACGGATTTGATGCACTGTGGCGTAAGAAATCTGCCTCGCTTCTCCGGAGACTGCGTGACAGTTTCAACACTATTCTGCAAGCAATAGCCGCCCGGGCAGATAGCCCGATAGTGTGGGCGATTACAAACCGGACCCGTTCTGTTTTAGTTATTAAGTACTAACATAGGCTAAGCTATTTTGTTACTAACACTACCTAATAGACCATTGTAGTCTGTGTGAATAAACGGCGACGCGACGCGGCGCGCAGTTTTCAAGATAGCAATACAATTATAGACCTTATCTACTACACAAAAAGGTACACATCAGTGAGGAGGGCCGCGTGGCGTAGATCGACGTAGTAGACACACCGAATTGTGTAGCTTTTTGTGTAGTAGATAAGGTCTATAATTGTATTGCTATCTTGAAAATGCGCGCCGCGTCGCATCGCGGTGTGAGCTGACCCTAAAAGTGTTCCGCTAGTGTTTTATTTATTTTTTATTTATTAAAACTTTATGCACAAGTAAAAAAAAATACTGTACAAAGGCGGACTAATGCCTGAGGCATTTTCTACCAGTCAGCCTTAGTTTTAGTTTTGGAGATACACAGTAATTACTTATTAACTAGCGATAACCACTAGCGATTAGTAATAAGAGGGGGCGCGTCTTCGTGGATTGCGCTATCTGTAGGTGGAGCGACGATCTTCGCAGGGTGGCTGGTAGCAGCAAAAATTCGAAGACATGTGACATCTGACAACCCGCACTGGGCCCGCGTAGTGGATTACGGCCCACTCCCTCTCACCGCGAGGAGGACTGTGTCCCAGCAGTGGGAACGTTATAGGCTGATTATGTATGGACTTACCTTCGTAAATATCTTGAAACATATCGTTATGCGGATGACCTGGGTGGAGATGACCTGGATAAGGATGACCTTGAGTAGGCAAAGGCAGCGGAGGACGGTTAGGCAGACTGACGTCACGGTCTGAAAGAAAACGAATTCAATAAATTAATTCATCATCTGCCTAGCCTTTTCCCAACTATGTTGGGGTCGGCTTCCAGTCTAATCAGATGCAGCTGAATACCAGTATTTTACATGGAGCGACTGCCTATCTGACCTCCACAATCCAGTTACTGGGTAATACGTTAAGCAAGTATTTTCAACTCGGACGCTAAAGACAAGATCGCGGGCAACGAGGGGTTAGCAACGTTGGCGGCGCGCCTCCAAAATACTAAAATACTTCCAAGTTTTTCCTGCCCGTACTAGAGTAACCAAGGTAACCGACATAGCCCGAAGAATTGCCAAACTTAAGTGGCAGTGGGCAGGGCACATTGCTCGCAGAACAGATGGCCGATGGGGCCGAAAGGTTCTGGAGTGGCGACCGCGTACCGGAAGGCGTAGCGTTGGAAGGCCTCCCACAAGGTGGACCGACGACCTTGTGAAGGCCGCAGGAACTCGTTGGATGCGAGAAGCACAAAACCGGTCGAAGTGGAGGTGCTTGGGGGAGGCCTATGTCCAGCAGTGGACGTCTTTCGGCTGAAATGATGATGATGATGATGATGACTAGAGTGCCGTACTTCGAAGCACCTCGTATGGTAAATACGTCTCATCCCTATTCGGGGTCAGCAGTATAGAGGTGTAGCTGTATCTACAACGCCACATGCGAACAACGCGTCATACTGACGTCACGGAAATCCTGCATCTCGCAAGCAGAGTTTACCGCGCAACTAGCATAGATACAACGGCCCGACATGAATCATGGGCAGTTGCCCGCCAGACACAACACCCGTCTGGCCGGTAGATCCTCCTTTTTCTATGGAGGTTGAGTGGACTAAACTTCACTCATCCTCTATAGAAATGTTGCGTGATGTCAGTGTAATGCGTAGCTTAAAATGGCGATGGAGAAGCCGCCACGAGGCTCTTAAAATGACAAAGATAATACTAACCAATTTTCGGCCTCTGAAAGTTAGGAGAAAAGTTGTCTGACAAGGGGCTACGAGCAGGACTCACTGCTGACGCCAACATAGCTTGTGGACCAATCTTCATGTTGTGGTCTGGTCTTGGTGTTCCTGCAAATATAATCGTATTACTTACATCTTTCAAATGTGGAAGAAACGGGAATGTATGTAGAAACTGCGATTTTATTTAAGGATGCACCAGCCAAATACACCAACACGTATTTTTTTTATAAATGAGGTAATAATACATAGCATAATCAGCCAATAATGTTCCCACTGCTGGGACACATGTCTTCTCTCGGTGAGAGGGGGGCATTGGGCCCGCCTGGTGAATTCATAACCCACTCCCTCTCAAAAAGAGGGAGGCCTGTGTCCCAGGAGTGGGAACATTATATAATTAATATACAGGGTGTTACAGAAATGGTATATCAATACAAACGGGTTGAAGAGTGTATCTGGTCGAGAATCTCTGTACAAAATTTCAGCTCAAAAGTAGTAACTTTGAAAATGCTTAATATTTTTTTATTTCGATAGTTTATTAAATTGAAATCATAACAAACGTGTCACCGCACTACGAGTGTCATTTACCATTATCTGTAGTGTGTCTGTGCGCCTAGTACACGCACATCACGCCGCCGCGCGCCAGTGCAGCGCCGTGATGTCGAAATAAAAAAATATTAAGCATTTTCAAAGTTAATGCTTTTGAGCTGAAATTTTGTACAGAGATTCTAGACCAGATACACTCTTCAACCCGTTTGTATTGATATACTCTTTCCGTAACACCCTGTATATATGTATAAGAGGTATTAGTGGTAGAATCTTCCCAAGGATAACGATATGATAATATGTTAATTTCCACACTCATACCTGTAATATTATTTTATGATGTACATAATAAAGAATGAAGAATATTCTATTCTATATGAGAACAGAAAAACATAACCCTATCTTTTCCGCTGCGCAGTCGGATAAAAAGGAGTCCTAGTCCTAACCTAAAAATATGAAAGAGTACTTACGAGGCATAGTCGTTATCGCTGGTGGCTGTGGTGGTTGCATTGGCATTCGTGCTGCGAATAAAATAATAGACAAGTAAGATTTGCGTCATTAGCCCTATAGAGGCATGAGGAACAGGGTGCAAAGTTCACTCATCGTCTATTGAAAAGGGAGGATCCTCCGACAAGACGGGTGTTGTGGCCGTTGGTCAGGATACCCGTTGAAGCCGTGGGTGCTAGCTGGCTGTGTGACTCGCCGCTCGAAAGCTTGAGGAAGTGATGATGATGACGTCACGTTCAAGTAGTTGCATGAAGGCTGCGCTAAAGTTCATGTTCGGGGTCACCAGTATAGAGGTATGAGGAATAGGGTGTAAAGTTCACTCATCCTCTGTAAAAAAGGGAGGATTCTCCGACCAGACGCGTGTTGTGTCTGGTGGCCCAATGATTGATGTTGGGACGTAATATACAGGGTGTTCGGCGCATGCTTGAACAAATCAAAACAGCGAAGTGGTGGGGCCATGTGCTATGTCCTCACGACAAAAAATTCGGACGTTTCTCCACGTTTTTTTTTTTTAAAATCAATTTTATTAAAAATTCAAAATTTAGCAAAATTCATCGCTTAAATATCAACAAAATGCCAAGAGAACTGTAGCAAAGCTGTTTGGTTCTGTTGCTATGTTCTGATAAAATTAATACTTTGAGCAGATAGTACCTGGACAATTTATGAAAATTGTCCAGTCAGGAAAAAATTAGCAAATAATTCCGGTTATAAAAAAAATAACAAATGTGATAATTATGTCGTTAGCTGAAATTGTAATCGATCGATCTCTGTAACTTTCTTTTTACATGCAATGCAAAGGTGAGCTTCAAGTATTTTTTATTTTTATTAGAAACTTTAAGGCCCTGTAATTTTTTTTTTACAGATTACTTCATGCTTACTTCACTTATGTTTTCACGGTGAGATTTTTACAGAATAAATCGATTAGAGCCGTCATTTCCTATCCCAAGAAGCCTCTGAGAAGAAATGCCAAAAATAAGAAAATGGTAAAGATAATGATGAAGACAAGCTTTCAGATTAACTTACCATTCTCAGACATTTCGATATTCGGTGCTTCATAGATGACACTATCACGATTGCCATTGTCCACCGGGTCGGGTGCTTTCATCATCTTCTGGCCAGGGTTGGAGCAGTAGCGAGCTGAACACACAGAATAAATAGTTAATTAAGAATTGTTAAGGGAAGACTATTTCGGATTTCACCAAGATTATATTTTCGTCCTTAGGGTATTAAAAAGGGATGCGGGATTGTCCGAAAGGGTTACCGCTACCCCGGAACATAAAGGGCTAAGGAAGGATCACGCTCCACCCAAAGCGGGAGGGGTCATTTGATGATTTCCTATCCATAAAAAGGGTATAAAAAGGGCGTCCATTTGACCAGTAACGTTGTATATGTATTGTAAAATTGACGGATTGCGTCAAGGGCAGCCTTTTACTTCGAGGACATCGCCGTCGAGGTAGACCACGGCGAAAGTGGTGTGACTATCTAACGAGGTTTGCAGGGCCAACATGGCCAGAGATCGCACAAGACAGGAGGTTTGGAAGGAAAAAGGGGAGACCTTTGCCCAGCAGTGGGACACAATGTAGGCTGAAGAAAAAGAAATTCCGTAAGAAAATGCAGTATAGATGTCCCGGGGTACCTCTTTCTCAAATTTTATAACGAACAGTTCCGTGGTTTAGTCGTAATGAGGAAACAAACAGACAAGAGCTTCTTTCGCAATTACAACCTCCACAAGTGGGGGGTTCATGGATGGCTCAGACCTAAGCCTCGACTCTCCATAGACAATAGCTCACCTCCCATCTTGCGTCGCATGCCCTGTCACCTGCACACTTGAGGACTTAGGGTCAATTCCCACTGAAAGAGCAGCGGCCGGCAGCGGCCATTATCCATAGTTATTTGAAGGCAAAGGAGCGGCAGCGCGGCGCCGCGAGGCTGCGCGAGCCTTCTAGCGACTAGTCAAAAGAGGAAAGTCAATTGCTCTTACGTCCGCTGCGCGCCGCTGCTCTTTCAGTTTGGGATTGACCCAGCAAACGGTATTCGCGTTGCTGAATTTTGGGCCAATCAAATCTAAAAATGTATGCAGGGTGTTACGGAAAGGGTATATCAATACAAACGGGTTAAAGAGTGGTCTGGTCTGTAATCTCTGTACAAAATTTCAGCTTAAAAGCATTAACTTTGAAAATGCTTAATATTTTTTTATTTCGACATCACGGCGCTGCACTGGCGCGCGGCGGCGTGATGTGCGTGTACTAGGCGCACAGACACACTACAGATAATGGATAATGACCCTCGTAGTGCGGTGACACGTTTGTTATGATTTCAATTTAATAAACTATCGAAATAAAAAAATATTAAGCATTTTCAAAGTTACTGCTTTTGAGCTGAAATTTTGTACAGAGATTCTAGACCATAGATACACTCTTCAACCTGTTTGTATTGATATACCCTTTTCGTAACACCCTGTATACATATATGTGTTTTCGTGTTATTTTTGCCATCGAAATGCTAAGAAGACGAAGAAGCGTAATGAGCTCATCGTTTACAGGTTACAGGAACTGATGGACGCTTGTGATGGTGCCAAACACTTAGCCGAATCCTGGACCGAGCCCATATAGATTTCCATTGACACGTTATGGAGAAGCTTACCGGTATCATTTGGAATAGATTCGCTCTTCTTCGACAGGTTGTTATGAGTGTTAAGTGTTATCAGTTTTCGAGCTGGAAAATAAAAATAATTGTTTAGGATTTCTGCCCTAAGATTTTTTGATAGATACTCGTAGAACTAAAGAGTTGTAATTGGATTGATACCTATCTGAAAATTGTGAGATCTAGATTTAAGACGTTTTATCTATACTAATGATAAAGCTAAAGAGTTTGTTTGAACGCGCTAATTTCTTGAACTACCAGTCGGATTTGAAAAAAATATTATTGCTTTTGATAGCCCAATTCTTGAGGTAGACTATAGGCTTTTAGTTTTTTTTAATATATTTTTTCCATCGATAAAATGAAGCTTAGTTTCTCTCATTTCGATATGTGCACATTATGAAAAACCACACTGTATTTAGGATTATATGTATCCTCGAAGCATCAAACGGGTGGATAGATTTTAGGTCTAAGCCCTGTATTTACATCTAGGCCTACGACTTAGGGACCCGACCAGCCTAGGTGACCATTGCTTATTTTTTTTTTTTTTGTTTCCGGAGTGGAAAATCCTCATGGATATCCGCCGCCCTGGGTTGGGCGGTGGAGGGGACCAAAGCTACCCCAACCAGCTAGGTTGCCTGCCTGACGGTACTGGCCTGGCTGGACAGCAAGTACTACAACCGATACAGGGACCCTGGGCTTCTAAGTCCAAGTACTCTAACTAGGTGGAGCAGTTTGTGCGTATGTGTTGTTTTACAAAATCAAAATGGCGGATTATAGAGCACAACAGCTGATTTTTTTGAATAACCAACGATTTCAGCACTGAGGCATGTACTGAATCACCCTGTATGTAGGTATGTATTAATTTTGAGGAACGTACCTTTAGCTTTCAGCAAGATAATGTATATAGTTTGAGCGATGATGATGGCTACGAGGACTGCACCAACAGAACATGCAATGATGAGCAACTTGTTATAATCTGGAGCAGAAAATATTACTCATAAATGTTAAGGACTAGTTTTTGTCCGCTACTGCACCCGAGTAAAGAACATCCTACCCAGGTCATGGTGTATCCGTGTGCCAAATAGCAAGCGTCAAACTTTATGGCGGGCCGAAGTGCGCAACACGCTGCGCAGTAGGTAACCCAGCCCTCACCCCCGCTGAACCATGAATTGGTTACAGTCACAGATATAAATGGGATCCCTTCTTTTCGCATAATGTTCTTTTTCCTAATATACTTTGGCATAATTTGTTTTGGCATAATAATACTTTGCCATATTTTTTTTTGGCATAATTATCTTTAAGGCTAATTTGTTTTGGCATAAATTTAATTATAAGCAGGTAGGTATAGTAGGTAGTCAAAAAATGGCACGCTTGGTTTTCATACAGATCATAATACTAGCATCATCTAGGTCTATTTATATCGGTTCCCTATCCATTTGCATAAAATTTTAAGACCTAATATAACTTGGAATACTTTTGTTTCTCCTAGTTATATTTTCGCATAACATTATTTACGCATAACAGCTTAGCTCCTATTTTTGTCTGCAGGGCTTAAAGGAACCTAACCAAACCGAACCTCGGGGTGCCCCTGACGTCGCTTAGTATTATGCGAATTAAATTTATGCCAAAACAAATTAGTCTTTAAGATGATTATGCCAACATAAAATGTATGCCTAAAAAAATTATGCCGAAGTATTATTATGCCAAAACAAATTGTGCCAAAACCGATGCCGAAGTATATTAGGACAAAGAACATTATGCGAAAAGAAGGGATCCCATCGACGAAACACAGCAGGCTGCTTTACGCTGGACTCCAGTGGGAGGGTGGTCGCAAACTAGGCGGGCGTTAGCCCTGCCATCGCAAGGGAAGAATTGACCAGTCAAATAAGGTGTTGGGTGTCCAAGGATGCGCCGAGCGCTCGGTTCAGTTGAATAACTGGCGGAACAAACTGCGCTACACGAGGAGGCTTCTTCATGCATCATAAAACACACTTGATAAACACAAGAAAAGCGCGTGTCGCTTCGTGAGATAAAAATATCGTACTGCGCAGCGACTCCCTTTATGTACCGAGCCAACATAAAGTTTGCATCGGGCTGTACCTATGTCGTTGTGTATATGGAGGCGTGTATATGTGGCGAGGAGCCCCGTGACGCGCCGTCAAAAAAATTTGGGATATTGGAGGCAACGTCACGTGGGGAGCGGGACACGAGAGTGGTTAGAGTTTAGCTTGAAGATTAAGCAAACTGAAGTGGCAGTGGGCTGGCCATGTTTGTCGAAGGACCGATGGCCGGTGGAGCAGACGAGTCCTGGAGTGGAGTCCGCGTATCGGCAAGCGTAGTGTGGGACGGATGACCTAAAGAAGGTGGCTGGGTCAGACTGGATGCGGAGGGCGGAGGACAGGGTGTTGTCGCGCAGCATGGGAGAGGTCTATGTCCAGCAGTGGACTGCGATAGGCTGAGTTGTTTGACTGACTTTTTCAGTGTCGGAATAGGCACTGCCCAATAGATAACTAATTAAATAACTTACTGCTTTGACTTGTAGGAACAGGTGTTGACTTCGGTACTGAAAAAAAAATATAGTCGATATTATTGACTTGTAACAACATCAAAAAAAGTTTGTCTTCAGAAACCGGGGTAATTGCGAAACACACTGTCAATCTTAATCTGAATCATTTTGAAGGATATTGCTAATCCATTGCTTTATATGTTCGAAAAATTTGTCTGCACAACAACGTAAATGTCGCAATGAATAATAATAATAAGTTTATTAGTACATAAAAACAACAACACAGTACATAGCATATAGAGACAGTGGGTTGTACTACCAAGTTTAAAATGCTTGTCAGCTTTCCGGGCTCCTAAACTAGGTACGCAGACCTGTATCTTAGGAGTCGGAGATTTTGCGGTTTCAATTTATATAATACAACCGTGACTTTTTAGTTTGGTTACAGTGGTTGTTAACACAGCAAATGTTGAATGATTGTGGTTGTGTATCTAGGAGTGTGAGTGTATATATGAGTGTGAGTGTAGTTTGTGTGTAGGGAGGTGTGTATGTGAAGTGTGAGTGTTTGATAAGCTTTATTTCAATGTAGGTTTGATAAAGTTATGATTGTATAGTTAATATATTTTCTGTTTCGTTATAAGTTAGGGATAAGAGTCATTCTCTTAATTTATTTTTAATTTCATACAAGGTATATCTGTACAGCGGAATAATTTTATTTATTTTATTATACATGCGTGAACTTTGGGCCAACAATTGCCGACTAGTAAATGCAAAACGACAGGGGATTGTTTTACATATAGGGAAACCGTGGCGTCTCAGAAGCAGATTTTTTTCTAAAGGGAGATTGGAGTGTCTCCGCAGGACTGTTGTTGAATTGTCAAAATGAAAGCCATTGCTACTGATAGTGTGTTACGCAGTGACACTGCGTGACGTCGCGGTAACGGCGACGAGCGACGAGTCATTCTTTTTTTTGTAGCAAAGGTTATTTTTTTTACGATGGATACTTGACGTTATTTACGACTAGCTAATGCCCGCAGTATCACTTGCGTGGATGTCTAAAATTACAAACTACTATTAGGCAGTTCCGGATTAGCCCATAAGCAAATTAAGCAATTGCTTATGGCATCAAGTCTCGTGGGGGTACCATAAACAGCTGCGAGAAAATAATTATTTGCTAGCACATGAAAGGCAAGGGTGTGTGAAACCCGTTCTCGTTGTTAAAAATAATACGTTATAAGATCTTTAAAGACCGATACCAGCATACTAGTGGATAAGGAGCCCACAAGCGTGGATTGCTTAAGGCATCAAGTAGTCTTAATCCGGCACTGCTTTTAGGGTACAAAAAGTAGCTATCTGCCACTGTAAGTCCCGTCGAAATCGGTCCAGCCGTTTCTGAGATTAGCCGGAACTAACAGACCGACCGACAGACAGACAAAAATGACCACTGGCAAATAGCTGATGTTAGGGAGTAACAAAATAAAGGCTAATTTTGTCCCGGTACCTACCACGTTACCGTGGGACATTTACCGAGATCCACGCAGCCGAAGCCACGGGCAGAAGATAGTAAAATATATAATATAATATGAATTGTGTGTTTCTTTACCTATAATGACATTAGTTTGGCACACTGACTCAACGAACGAACTGTCATTGATATATCTTTTGGGTAATTCTTTTTTATAATCTGTATTGTTTTTTAGATAATAAAATTTAAACGCCCATGTCCCGTTCATCGATTTGTCTACTGAAGAATTCTGAAAAAATAAAAAATAATGTAGTATTAATCAAGATAAATTTACATAATATAAGCTAACAGACTTAAATGCATTTAAAAAAGAAGCAAAGGAATCATAGGGCATCAAACAATTCGTCCGCAATGCTGTCAACAGGAAAAGTGCCCAAAAGGCTGGCAGCATTGCCACGTTGTATGGCAATGCTGATTCTTTGGCCAAGAAATTAAAAAAGAATTTGTCGCTGAAAACCAGCGCTGGGGCTCTGTCCTGCATAGGGTCGCAGCATAATGCTGAGCGATAGCCGTTTTGCGTGGATGTGACGCATGTTTCCCCTTAGCTTTTTATTTTATTTTTTGTGTTTATGTTCTTTTTTGCGTCATTTTCACCGCAAATAAACGTATTTTCTTTCAAATTGGCCAGCCCTCTGGTCACGTGAAGAGTCGATCAACCGCTTGAAAGACATCAGCGCTTGGATGGCAAAATTTACTGGAGAACAGTTAAAAGTTTAACTTTTCAGAAAAAAAACATCATATAAATTCTGATTTTGATGATAAAATAAGATTTCCAAAACAGTAAGAATTACGTCTGTAGGATGATTACAAGAATTATAGGTATATGATTTTTTTTCTGAAAAATTTAACTTGAATGCGCAGTGGTAGCCGCGAAATGCAAATTTCCTTACGTTTTTATGCAACTTTCAGGTCAGTGTTAGGTTGTATCTTGATCAAAATTTGATTTGCGACTATAACAGGTACGTATTTACAGAATTATAATCATCAGAATCATTAATACATCTTTCTAAGTTAGATTTGTACCATAACAACAAATCTCTTATGGAAAAGTGCTTATGGTACAAATCTAACTTAAAAAGATGTATTAATGATTCTAATGATTTTTTTTTTCCCTTGATGGATTTATTGCTACTGAATATAATTGCATAATTGTTCTACTTAAATGCTTACTTTATTGTTGTAAGCTAAATCAGTCTTTTTTTCTTAATTTATTGCTTCATAATAAGTAACTAACTATATACACTAGATACTAAAATAAATGACTAACTTACAATACAAAAATATAAAAATAAAAAAATTAAAAACAAAGGACACTTAGGCGTCGAAATATTCGTCCGCATCGCTGTCATCCGGAAACGTGGCCAGAAGACTGGCAGCATTGCCACGTTGAATGGCAATGCTAATTCTTTGGCCAAAGAACGACCCAGCCCTCTGGTCACGTGAAGTATCGACCAGAATGATTATAATTCTATAAATGCGTACCTGTTATAGTCGCGAATCAAATTTTGATCAAGATACAACCTGACACTGACCTGCAAATTGCAAAAAACGTAAGAAAATTTGAATTTCGCGGTCTACCACTGCGCATTCACCTTAAAAACCCTGTAAAGTTAGCCCAATGTCGCTTACTCAATTTTGAATTTCAAGCATGGTACTTTGTCTTAGAACTAAAATTTCACTTACATGTGTAATTGGTTCATTTTTTGTTGTTGTCTTTAAATTGTAAGTTATGTTTCTTGGGCCAGCTGAATTTATAAGTGTCCACCTGATAAAAAATGTTCATTATTATTTCGTGTAGTTTTTGGGGTCCTATCGCGCGGGATTCACCCCATTGTGGCTAGCGGAGTAATTGCGTAACACACTAAGATCAGCAATGGGTTACATTTTGACAGTTCAACAACATTCATTGCGTTGTTTACTTTGAAGAGCAGACACATTTTTCGAACATATGAAGCAATGCATTACCAATATCCTTCAAAATGTATCCGATTGTAATTGTATGTGAGGTTGTTAGGTACCTACGCAAATTAGGGTGCTGAGCTTAAAGCTTACATCAAACCTCACTCAAGTTACCGCAACACGAAATTCGAAATTCGATCGGTTTCTCGTTCTGAATCCGCAATGATTTACTTACTTTAAAAACAAATGAAGTCGTTTTCGAATGGAAGCCTAGAAAAAAAAGCCAGTAATTTTTTTTAAATGTCTCGAAAAGTGGCGTTGTTGTGAGCATTTTAAAGTGTATGCTAGACAGAGATAGCACTGTCATTTGACGTCACAAGACTGAAGCGCCATAGTAAGTTCGCGCCAATCAGTACAAGTTGTTTTGCGTCATAAGAGCTTTTTCGCACTACGTCCGATCCGAATCCGACAAATGCAGGTCCGAAGTGAGAGTGACCATAGTCCTATTTGTATGAGGGGTTGCGTACTAGATCCGAACTCTATCCGTCCGAATTTAGAACATTTCCATTTCGGAATGAAGTCGGATCTTTAATTCGGATTCGGATCGGATGTAGTGCGAAACCGCTCTAAGGATAGCGCTTTATTATCGGTCGGTAATATCGGATGCGTTATTGCGATATCTGTTTTTATTACGTCTTATATTAGGACGGCCACGAAGTTACACATTGCTGCGATAATTACGACGCAATAGATGCAGGATGCTTGCGTTCCTCCGTCCTGCGATATTCCGATATGCTATCTTAGAACATTTTTTATTCGGACGCATACGATTTTACACACACCTGCGTTAATAACGTAGTAACGTGTCCTGCCCGTCATGACATACGGTGCTGAAACGTGGACACTGACGGTCGGGCAGGTCCACAAATTCAAGGTCGCTCAGCGCGCTATGGAGCGAGCTATGCTCGGAGTCTCTTTGAAGGATAAAATCAGGAATGAAATTATCCGGAAAAGAACTGGAGTTACCTACATAGCTTGCAGAGTAAGCAAACTGAAGTGGCAGTGGGCTGGCCATGCCTATCGAAGGACCGATGGCTGGTGGAGCAGACGAGTCCTGGAGTGGAGACCGCGTACCGGCAAGCGTAGTGTGAGACGCCCCCCAGCTAGATGGACGGACGACCTAAAGAAGGTGGCTGGGGTAGACTGGATGCGGAAGGCGGAGGACAGGGTGCTGTGGCGCAGTCTGGGAGAGGCCTATGTCCAGCAGTGGACTGCGATAGGCTGAGTAGATGTATCTTACGGGCGGGTTCCTGTACTGTTGGTTACATGCATACATTTTTTTTGAAGTGAAAACTTCTTTAGCGGCGTTGAACACTTTTTGTAATGGGTAAAAAATGTTAAACTCGCGTCAGGGCATCGCGTCAGGACACGTGACCGTCAGGAGAGATTCCCCCCCCCCCCGCCTCTCTTTCTACGGCGGCGCCAACCGAAGTGAACCAAGTTTAGTGACACACGACAATGGATGGATGGATTGGATGGAGTGGAAGTGGAAGTGGAAGTGGAAGCGGAAGTGGAAGTCGAAGTCGAAGTCAAAGTCAAAGTCGAAGTCGAAGTCAGTCAAAGTCGAAGTCGAAGTCGAAGTCGGAGTCGAAGTCGAAGTCAAAGTCGAAGTCGAAATCGAAGTCAAAGTCGAAGTCAAAGTCAAAGTCGAAGTCGAAGTCAAAGTCAAAGTCGAAGTCGAAGTCAAAGTCGAAGTCGGAGTCGAAGTCGAAGTCGAAGTCAAAGTCAAAGTCGAAGTCAAAGTCGAAGTCGGAGTCGAAGTCGAAGTCAAAGTCGAAGTCAAAGTCGGAGTCGAAGTCAAAGTCGAAGTCGAAGTCAAAGTCGGAGTCGAAGTCGAAGTCGGAGTCGAAGTCGAAGTCGAAGTCAAAGTCAAAGTCGAAGTCGAAGTCGAAGTGAAAGTGGACGTGGACACACTGCTGTGTATTCGTAACATTCGTGTACCTATGTAAAGTGTTTAAAATATGGAAATTGAACAGTGCATCTATTAATGAAAAAAGGGACGCAGAAATAGTGAAAAAAATGAGTTATATTAATTCAATTATTAATTGATTTATTTCAACGTTAATATTCAAGTTTTCACTTCTGCCGGCACTCCCGGAGTGCAACCCGTCTTTTTTTGTAATTTGAAATGGGTTTGCTCTTGACTCTAGTCTAGGTCAGAGGTGACAGAGACAAAGTCGACGATGGAGTGAGCTTACCCAGAAGAAGCCTGTTCACTCTCACTTTGAAGAGATTCGGGTTGTATGCGCTCGGAAACCCAGACGCATGTAGAGAGTTCCACTCTTTTGCTGTGTGCATTATAAAAGACATTTGAAAACGCTTAGTGCGAATTGGTGGAATAGCAACTAGGTAGGGATGGTAACTTGCAGTGCGTCTGGATGTCCGAAGGTAGAAGGGGGCCGGTGGAATGACGTCGTGGAGCTCTTGGGCACATTCACCGAAGTACAATCTGTAGAAAACCGACAACCAGGCAACCTTGCGGCGATGAGCCAATCTGTGAAGCTTGGAATCCACCAGTTTTACGTTGCCAATGAGCCTCTTAGCTCTGTGTTCCACCGAGTCAAGCACCTTAGAAATATCGGACGATAAAAACGCAGCTGTGTGTGACAAGAAATCAGGACGCATTATCGCAATAACTGTCCTTCAAGACAGATGATTTGCCTAGTTTGAACGGCAGGAACCTTTTCATCTGTAATAGCCATACCCATCCCTTATTAAGATAACACTGATGTTACCTAGGCTAAGTCTTTTAGTAAAATAAATGATTACTTAGTTACTAATATCGCATCCGATATTATCGATCGATAATAACGCGCCTTAATTTCAAAAGCACCTCCTCCATTTTTTTTTTTTACTATTAGCCTCTTTCTCATAGCATCTTTAAAATAAGTATTCATGCATGTATTTTTTATTGTAATCAGATACCCTATTGTGTGCGTTCACTTGAGTGAGGTTCCAAGTGAACTTTCAGCGCCCAAGAGACATTCCTTCTCAAAGCGGCAGGACTTACCAGCCTTCGTTAATGTGCCTCTCTGCGGTGATAACAAGTTTAACAGTTTGTCCGTCCGTGAAAGTGTAGTTTTTACTGATAGTACAGTCCTGACCGAGTTTAATGTCTATGGCCATCTTAGTAGTATCTGTAACAGAAACATTACTATTAGATTAAACAACGGGAGGGGACGCCCTAGGCAGACATAGTGACCTTGTTGGTGACTAGCTGACCCGACGAACTTCGTACCGCCTCGGAATTAAATAATGTGACAAAGTTCAATAGAAACGTGGCGCCATCTATTATCATAATAACGTTATTGTTGTTTTCCCCGGGAACAGCACTTTTTTTCGGGATGAAAGGTACCCTATGTCCGTTTCTGTACACCTGACAATGTGTATGCAATATTTCAGGATGATCGGTTCAGTGGTGTAGCGAGAGCTGTAAACCAATTTTTAAAAAGCTAAAGGTTCTAACTCTATCCTCTACTTACATTTTTGAAATAGCCATATTTGTCAAGAAAAACTCTCACTTCTTCTCCACAGTAGCCGAAAACAATAGATTTGCAAAAAGGGACCCCACCAAATTAAAAAACCAATTTTGTAATAGCACTCTCCACTACAGAAACAGTTACCTTATGTCCATTAAAATATATAACCATATCCCAAAAATAATAAGAGAGCTACCATTTAATATTTACAAAAAAAATCTGAAAAATTGGCTTCTCCAAAATCATTTTTACACTCTAAAAGAATTTTTTGATTATAAGGGTAAATAATACATATATTATGTATACATTTTTTTTTTGTTTTAAATAATAAGGTACCTAGATTTATTTAGTTGTAAAATAGAAATATTGTTATTGTTGTGTTTTTATTTGATATTGTATATTAGAGTATAAAATATGTCCATAGGTATAAGTGTTTTTATTGTTTATTAGAGTTTAAGTTAGGTTTTATACCTACCCACGTGTACATTAGTACATTAATTTCACGTTGTAAATATTCGTATGCCGCTATTAGCGGCGGATGTGTTGAACTTATCCATTTGTACCAACCAACTTTGTACCTACCATATCCGACGAATAAATGTCTTTGTCTTTGTCTTTGAAACGGTAAAAAACAAACTTACTTTCGCATTTATAATATTACTAGCAGCGCTCCGCGGTTTCGCCCGCATAAGTTTCCCGTGGAAATATCTAGATAAAAACTATCCTATATCCTTTCCCGGGTCTCACAAACTATCTCTATACAAAATTTCACCTAAATCGGTTCAGCGGTTTAAGCGTGAAGAGGTAACAGACGGACATATTTTCGCATTTATAATATTACTAGCTGCGCCCCGCGGTTTTACCCACATAAGACTCGATCCCGTGGGAATATCGGGATAAAAACTATCCTATGTCCTTTTCCGGGACTCAAACTATCTCTATACTAAATTTCATCTAAATCGGTTTAGCGGTTTAGGCGTGAAAAGGTAACATACAGACAGACAGACAGACAGAGTTACTTTCGAATTTATAATATTGGTACCACACATAACCAGCCTATAATGTTCCCACTGCTGGGACACAGGCCTCTTCTCGGTGAGAGGGAGTGGGCCGTAATCCACCACGCGGGCCCAGTGCGGGTTGGCAGATGTCACACGTCTTCAAATTTTTGGAACCACTATCTGAATAATTTTGCCAAAAACCATGCCGGTTTCCTCACGATGTTTTCCTTCACCGTTTCGTGATCCCACGTGAATCGTGGCCGTTAGCACTGGGCCAACACAGGGGCCCGATTCTGTAAAATAACTAACTTGTCAATCGTGTGTCGGTAGTGTCTCAATAGAATAGTCATTGACATTTTTGGTATTCTACAAATTATTTATGGTCATTGACTTGCCACTGTAGTGCCATTGAAATGCCATAGTAAGACGATTGTACTAATATTGGTAATCAACACACTACTGAGACACCACTGAAAAGCCATTGAAGTTTTTGCAGAATGCCAAAATTTGCAACAGTGGCAATATAATGTCTGTGGTTTGTCGATATAGTGTCAATGGCGTGTTGCTTAACTCAAAGTTACAGAATCGGGCCCCAGCTCTCATGACATTAAAGGGCAATTATGTCAAACGACTCCCATGCCGTTAAGGAATAGACCGATACTCATTATAACACAGATATATTATGTACATACATGTCGCAGCCAGCTGGTTAAATTAGCCGTTTAGTTAACCGCCTGGCCTTTGGAAGTAGTGCTCGCCTCGCTTCGCTCTCTCGGCTCGCACGCGGTTGCTCACAGTTCCTAACCTAACCCATTTGGTTGGGGTGCCCTGTATTAGTTACTGCGACCAATTCGGCTCGCGCGTGATTGGTTACAGTTCCAACTTAAACTAGAATTGAATACATTCAGGCCGTTAATGGAACGGCCACCGTTCAATTAAAAGGCTAGGCGGTTAACTAAACGGTTAATTAACCTTTTAACCGCTTCTGTCGGATTAATCCGACAAGTATTTTCGTGTCCATTCCGCCAGAGTCGTATATATGTTACCGCCAAAGTAATAAATCCGGATATTATGTATATTATCTAGCCATTATTTATAATGTCTACTCAATTTAGATAAAGTGATAATCGACACAGAATTAATCACATTAACTAGCAATATTATATAATATCTTCGAAGACTTGGATAATGTAATAAAACAAGTAGGTATAGGTAAAGATTATAAAATAATATTTCAATTTGCCTTAAGCATACCTAACCATATGTGTAGCAATATTATACTGTTATTTGAAAAGTAATAATTATAATGTTTATTTTAAGAATTAAAATAACATTGTCATAGATAATAATTTTACGTTAAAAGCTCACTAGCCATAAAACAAAATTTATTGAACAGCGGGACGGGGAACAAGTCAGTTAGACCGTATTTATGACTTTGGCTAACTTTGACCCGCTATTATGAATAATATCCTGATAAAGTGATTAATTTATCACATTGTCTAGTCAATTTTGCTATTATATATAATGACTAGTCATTATGTATAATGGCTATTTAATCACTATGACTGTAAGATATATACGACCAAATAACACAGCTCGTTTAATCTGTATTATTTTTAGGGTATCATTTAAGCTATCACCAATTTAATTAGTTTTGTGTTTCTGAAATAATAGGGTTTGTCCTCCAAATAGTAGATCTGTCACCAAAATGTAGTCACCAAACAATGCAAGTGACCTAACCAAACCGAACCTCGGGGTGCCCTTCGCTCGCTCTTGCATCCTATGTCGACGGAGCCCCGCTTCGCGGGGCCCCTATTTCTGTGTAAAGGGTTTAAAGTAACCTAACCAAACCGAACCTCGGGGTGCCCTTAGCTCGTTCTTGCATCCTATGTCGACGGAGCCCCGCTATCTGAGAACGAAAATATTTCGTGGCGATAGATTTATTTATTAGGTGATACAACTTGATGACAAATATAAATTTTGGTGATAGAAAATATAGTTCCTTTATTTTTACATCATCACAGCTCGTTTCATCGGTATTTATTTTTCGTTTTTTTTTTTCGGGCGCTGGGGCACGATAACTGATATAAAGTCGGGCGGTTAAAAGGTTAAACCAGTTGGCTGCGACATATATACTGGAACAATAAAAGCTACATAACCACAAAACAACAGTTTTCCTATTACCTATTAAATACGTCACAGTTCATTATGTAGGTAATACTTAATTATAAACATTGGTAATTATTTGTCACGGGTAAATGTACTAGGTATACAGAAGTCTAAGGATATCCCCTATTATTTTACTACGTTACGGTATTTTATTAACCGACTTCTAAAAAAGGAGGAGGTTCTCAATTCGAATGTTTGTATGTTTTTTTTTTTTTTTTTTTTTTTTTTTTTGTGTTTGTTCGCGCATAACTCCGTCGCTTGCCAACCGATTTGAAAAATTCTTTTTTTGTTGGAAAGGGTATAGTTCCCAAATGGTCCCATGAAAATTTTATCGAAATCGGACAAGCACTTTTTGAAAAATCAACAAAAATCTAAAAATTTATCTGCATTGTCCACATTAACGATTTTTTTGTTTACTTTTTTGTGGGGTAGGTACAACTAAAAAGTGAAAAATAAAAACTTTTTTACAAAAAAAACAACCGACTTCAAAAAAAACACTACAAAGTGATAAATAACTTTAATTTCGGAAGTCGGTGTCAAAAAACGAAAATGCGGAACTTCCGAAATTAAAGTTATTTATCACTTTGTAGTGCTTTTTTTGAAGTCGGTTGTTTTTTTTGTAAAAAAGTTTTTTACGTTACCTCTATCGTTACCCGTCAGAATCCCGAAAGTCTGACAACCAGTCTTACCAAGGGGTATCGGTGCGGTGTGTGAAGTATCATCTTACGTGGCGCCTTATACAGGGTGAAATTTAATTCATGGGCATCCTTTTAAGGGGTCATTGTAATCATCATTATGAACAACTTTTACTATGGGACCAAACGTGAAATCGCGAAAAAAAATTAGCTCTTCCCTACATTTTGACGAGTTATGTGAACACAAATGCAAGGAACAGTTGATTTTTTTTCGCGATTTTTGGTTTAGTCCCATAGTAAAAGTTGTTCATAATGATAAGTACAATGACCCCTTAAAAGGATGCCCATGAATTTAATTTCAACCTGTATATCTGTGGTGAGGAGTCTAAGTGCGGAAAAGGGAGCCCCATCATCATCATCATCATCATCATCATCTGTGGTGGCGCTAACTTTAAATTTGTCTTTTTCGCCCCCGCACTGAATGCAAGGTACGTGGTACGTACCAGTACCGAAGAAGCGTTTTCAATTATTTGTTTTTAAAATGTGGAAAATTGAAGGTTTTTCCCACCTATATTGCAGTGGTTGGGATTTTCCTTTCCGCATGAAAAATATCGTATTATTATTACTAATTCGTATATTACAATAAATTGTTTCATAAACATATCATGTTTAAACAAATCAGAAAAGACAAACTTATGAAAATGTGGTCTTATGGACCAAAAGCCGAAAGGAATGTGCAATATTTATTTATTTATTAATGTACAGAGGCGGACTTAATGCCATAGGCATTTTCTACCAGTCAACCTTTGGGTGATGTAGAGACAAACAGAGAAAAAAAAAAACAATTGCACAATAAAATAAAATTAAAATAATAATTGGGTCAAAATAATCTTGTTCATAGATAGAATACCGTATTCAAGGATATAAATTGCTTTGTTTTGAGGACCATACTCGTGCATACTTAATTACAAATTATAAACACTTCTAAAGCATTAATCCCCTTACTAATAAACGTATTATATCAGATGAATAGTTACACATCGATTTTTCTCTTTCATTCGTCAGTAATTTGACTTTCGAAAGAAGAAGACAAAACGTTGTGTAACTATACAGACGTTATACAACGTTTATTATAAGGGGTAAATAAACAAAGAAAACCAAACTCACCTTCTGATTTGTTAATCCAAAAAAAATTAACAATCACTCACAAACCGTAAAACATTTTTTTATACTATTAACTCATGTCTTTCTCGACATTCTCAACGATTTAAAAATAAACAACAAACTCACCTTCAGATGATTCAATAAATAAAAAATTTGAACACAAAAACACAAAATAAAGAAGGATTAACATTTTAATTTTTTAAACTTTTTTACACAAAAAAAAAATCACAACTGCCCTCTATAATATTATAAGCGACACTGCAAATGGCGGCCGACCACGGTGACAATAAATTCTCATACATTCCTGGACTGAATTGAAATACGTCATAGTGTATGGCTAGCAAAAAGAAACGTCACAAAACATTCTTTTGTTTTTAAATTATGCGGTAAATGGGTATTGTTTACAATAAAAATAGATCTATTCAATCATAAAAATATTTCTCTACGTAAACGTTGAGAAATATCTTTTTAAGATGAACAAGTTATGTGTATAATACTTAACTACTAGCTCGTGCACGTGACTTCTGGCCATGCTTCATGCATTGAACATGCTTGATGCATTGAATTATGGCCATGCTGTAGAAAGATTTTTTGTTGGAACTTAACTCCTTCATCTCCTTATTTCGTATGATCCACGACTTTTTGACCACCCTGTATAAAAGAATATTTCCTACAAACTTCTGCTCCCGACTTCGCCCGCGTGTCGGAAACTATCCTACGTCCTAGAGTCTGGATTTGTGCCCGGTTGATGGCAGTAAGGCTTGCCCATAGGACTTAAACATAACTGTCGAAATGTGCGTGTACTATAGGTGTGTCTGTCTAATCAAATAAAATGTGTGCTTCAGCAATATTCGCAATGTTTCGTTATTTTTATATTAGGAAAAGCGTGCAACTCTATTCTCAACCACTGCAACTTCTGCGAGTCAGAATCTATCTTTTTATCTAATCTAATGTTCTAATAATAAACCTGAAGAGTTTGTATGTTTTTTTTGTTTATACGCGTTTATCTCTGGAACTATTGGTTTGATTTGAAAAATTGTTTTTGTGTTTGATAGCCCAGTTCTTGAGGAAGGCTATAAGCTATTTAACATCACGCTAGAACCTTTAGGAGCCGAGCACAAAGAAAAAAAGTCACAAAGAACGCTAAGCGACAACGAAGAAACAGGGCGGGTAGGCGATGCGATGCAACGGGGTAGGGTGGGTGAACAAGACATTTCATGCGGACGAAGTCACGGGCAGTAGCTAGCCTTCTATAAATTTGGTTGCTGCGGTTGGTTACTGTTCTAATTTCGATTCAGCCTGTCCCTTGGTGCCCTCTGCCAGCGACGCCCTGAGCCGAGATCCGTATCCCACAGGGGGTGCCCTTAGCGCGTAGTCGCTTAGTTTTTAAGTTTATTAAGCCCTGACTGGAGGCCTTCATTTATTGAGGCATCCACAGGCAGTGTCCTTATCTACATCATCATAATCAACCATCATGTTCCCACTGCTGGGACACAAACCTCCTCTAGGTGAGAGGGCGTGGGCTGTTATCCACCACTCGGGCGGGTTGGTAGAATTTTTCTCGTCTTCGAATTTTGATTCTAGGACTTATCTATAGAAAGATTTTTATTTCATCTAAGTTCATATAAGGTCATTCATTAAAAAGTGACGTCTTCAATAGCGTCGGTGTAGATACCTATGTTCTTTTAGGGCGTTGCCTCACGACACAGAATGTCCGTAACGAAATCATAAATCTGGTCACCCTAACAGTAAACATGACTATGAAAACAGGATAAAAGCCTAAATATCCTGATTTATACTTAATGGGAACAATAAATAGTGTAGCATTTAATTGGGTTTTCCTCATAATATCACTTTTCATGTCAATTTGTGCGTATTTATATTGATTTGAAGCCAGTCTGAGTCAATATAATGAAAGACACATGACGCATTTTGTACTTTGTCAGGTATTAAGACATCATTAATAATAGGCTTTAATTTGCAGTACTGTTAATCTGTAAAGTCCACTTGGAACCTCATTCAAGTGAGCGCACACAATTCGAAAGCGAACTTTTTAAAGTCAATCATAGCGGATTCACAACGAGACGACATTCGAATTTCGAAATGACGTTTAGAGAACTTATAAGCACGCAAGTCTGACAACCAGTCTTACCAAGGGGTATCGTATTACCCAGTAACTGGGTTGTGGAGGTCCAATAGGCAGTCAACCTAATGTTCCCATTGCTGGGACCGGGACACAGGCCTGTGAGGCCTCCTCTCAGTGAGAGGGGGGTAGGCCGTAATCCACCACGCGGGACCATTGCGGATTGGTAGATGTAACATATATTATGTCTTCTAAATTTTGGTTCCAAAACACATTCTTCACGATGTTTTCCTTCCCCGTTTTGAGAACAGTGGCGATAAAATAATTTAAACAAACTAAAGCGACTGTCTAGATTCGAACCTACGACTTACAACTCGTAAGTCGTGGCAGTTACCACTGAGCCAGTACTGCTAGCACGCTAACCTATTGGTCCCGGCTGTCATTCGTAGATCTTTGACAGTCGATACGGGTAGTCAGAAGCCCAAAAGTCTGACATCAGTATGTCAAGACCCCCCTTGATAAGACAGTTCTTATCAAGGGTATGGAGGTAACTGGGTTGTAGAGTCTGATTGGCAGTCGCTCCATGTAAAATACTGGTATTCAGCTGTATCCGGATAGACTGGAATCCGACCCCAACATAGTTGGGAAAAGGCAGGCAGATGACGCAGATGGTGATGATTAGATAATACCTATGCAGGGTGTATTTAGTTACCGGTTCCAAATTTTTACAGGATGATTTCTACCTACGAATATGAACAACTTTCACTATGGAACCAACAACGAAATCACGAAAAAAAAAATCAGCTGTTTCATACATTTTGGTCAAGTAGGCATTGAACTTTTGTATTAAACAGCAGATTTTTTTTTCGTGATTTCAGAGTCATCAATGTCAAATGGCGGGACGAGCTGGACAAAACAAACGACCAGTGGTCCACTTTAGTCCTGGATCGAAAGAGCTGACTTCCAAGTCATGGAGAGAGGCCTTTGCCCAGCAGTGGGATGATGCAGGCTCACAGTAACAGTAACTATCAGTAGCAATGGGTTTAGATAATTAATCCATAGACACCTCAAGATAAATTGACCCACTAGACACCTCAAATGACATTTATAACGGTCGATCACTACTGGTCGGTGTGTGTCTCATGGTTGCACCAAATGGGAGTCCAGCTCAGCATATGCCAGGTACAATACCTGACGCTGGTATTCTGCTGCATCCCGTTAGTGACACGCGGATGTCGATCGATCGACCTCATCATAAATGGGATAAGCTTTTCCGAACTACCTACGTTGGGGCCGTCTTCCAATGGCTTTCATTTTGACAGTTCAACAACATTCATTGCGTTGTTTACGTTGTTGAGCAGACACATTTTTCAAACAAATGAAACAATGGTTTAGCAATATCCTTCAAAATGATTCAGATTGAGATCAATAGTGTGTTACGCAATTAGGATGCTGTTTGATTTAGATATGTAATGGTATCCATGGTAGGTAATTTTCTAGGAATTTAAAACAAAAGCAAATAACAAAACAAATTTTCTTGTTTTGTTATGTCGACCAAAACGTAACAAAGGCTTGCTTTTGTTTGTTTTCTTCACACTACCGTTTGTTATTGTTATTTAACGTGAAATGAGTTGAATCATGTATTATGTAGTGTTTAAGTCAATTAATATAATGCATCCGTACTCATATTTAACTAATATCACACCTCGGACACTCCATGCAACGCTCGCAAAATAATTACCTATTACTACTACATAAACAAATGACGTTTGTATACGTGCAAATTTGTGCGTGAAATCTAGTAGGGTTGGCTGTCGTGCGTAGCGTAAAAATGGCGCGGAAAGCGATTTGTGCCGGGGAACCGAACGACGACGGCGCGCCGTCGTCGTTGAGTGTGGAACGTAAGATAGAAACACGCTTGTACGATGCGACTACATACAGAAAACATGGCTAATAGAAATCTCTATTCCTAGACAGCACGTTTCGCCGAAAACTTTGTTGATAGAAAACATTGTTTGTAGATATCTCGGTTCATAGGAAGCACCGTTGACAGAGATCTCTGTTCATAGATAGCACTTCTTGCCGTAAACTTTGTTCATAGAAACCACTGTTTCCAGATACCTTGTTTCACAGAAAGCGCCTTTGGGTCAACCTTGTTTCACAGAAAGCGCTTTTGGGAAACCAATTAGATAATTATTTTTAAGTAAGTTGTTTTCCCATTCGCTCGCTCTTGCTTGCATTCTATGTCGACGGAGCCCCGCTTGGCGGGGCTCCTATTTCTGTGTAAAGGGTTTAAAGTAACCTAACCAAACCTAACCTCGTGGTGCCCTTCGCTCGCTTTTGCATCCGGCTTATTCCCGTCCCATCCACCACTTGTTTGGCCACCATTGGGGGACAGCGAAACAACTTTTAAAATTATTCTCGTTGTCCACCACTGGGAGACACTTCATAGTTTGAATAGATCGAATCTGTTCCAAAACCGAATCGGGCCACCCTTGACTTCACGTAGTCTTTTGGCTGCTACTCCTAGAGTGTATATAAAAACCGGAGGCGCGAAGGGAGAGCAACCCTCGCCCGCTGTAACAAAGCATAGGCACCCGTGCGAGCAAGCCGAAGCTGCGGAGGTGAGCATGGGTGTTTAGTTTACAATAATTTTGTCCCCCAGTGGTGGACAACAAGAATATTTTTAAAAGTTGTTTCGGTGTCCCCAAGTGGTGGCCAAACAAGTGGTGGACATCGGGAATAATCGTTGCATCCTACATTGCGCTTTCTGTGAACCAAGGTATCTGGAAACAGTGGTTTCACAAAGTTTTCGGCGAAACGTGCTGTCTAGGAGTAGAGATTTCTATTAGCCATGTTTTCTGTATGTAGTCGCATCGTATAAGCGTGTTTCTATCTTACGTTCCACACTCCCGAGGAATTGTGTGAAATAAAAATGAATGAAATTGTTTATTCTGCAAGTCAGTTATATATCGGTATATTTATTTATTACTCTTCACATAATCTACCATATATCCATACATCTTCTTCTATATACACCTATACATCTATATAAATAAATAAACTTGAAGCGTCTGTTTGTAATGTCAAAATAACAACTTTTTACTAAATGCGTATGAAGGTATATACGGTACTTATAACAAAAAAAAAATAAGAGTTTTGTCTGTCTGTCTGTTTGTTCCGTTTAATCTCCGAAATTGCTGGACCGATTTGGCGGGACTTACTCGATAGCTAATGTTAGTTTGATGGCTATTCTGATCATACCATTACATACAAAATAATTGTGTTTGTTTTAATAGTTATTTATAAATAAACCTGGAACCTTCGAACTGCCCGTTGGTCTCGTGGTTGCAAGCGCGACTGCTGAATGTGGTGACCTGCGGGTTCGATTCCCTGGTCGGACAATTTCCATTGGGAATTTCATAGTAACAGTCCGATATTGGCGATTTAATAAACCCGTGTCTTGGACAGCGCGTAAAGCCGTTGGTCCAGCGCCTGATCTCTCCCCGGTCGTGTCGGATTGCCGTCCCATCGGACTATGAGAGTAAAGGAACAGAGAGTGCACCTGTGTTTACACACACACTTGTGCACTATAATATCTCCTGCGTTCCTGGCTAATCTCCGTTGAGATTGGCCACCGTGACCGAAGTCGGTCGGGAGGCTATTATTATTAATTATAAATAAACCTTTATTCAGTACACATAATATAAAGATTAATAGGTAGTTAAGATTTTGGGAGCGGAGCGATGGCCAAAATAAAACGTTAGGACCCGCGGGGCAATTGCGTAACACATTAACAATCGGAATCGGTTTCATTTTGACAGTTCAAAAACATTCATTGCGTTATTTACGTGTTGAGCAGGCAAATTTTTCGAACTTATGAAGCAATGGATTAGCAATTTGCTTCAAAATGATTCTGATTCCGATTGATAGTGTGTTACGCAATTAGGGTGCCGTTCTACTAAGAGTTTATTAGAACGACCCGAACTAACAGAGTTTGATGTACCTAAGACTGCTTATCCTCAGTGGCGTAACTATAGGGTGGCATTGGGGCAAAATGCCACGGGCCCCCAGCCAGAGGGGGCCCCGGCCCGAGAGGGCTATGAGCACAAGAGGATAGTAATATAAGTTTATAAAAGCAAACTTTTTTGAAAGTGTGCAACAAAGGACATCCAGGTTTCGAACATTTTGTACCTTTTTCCCATTGTTTATCCTGCTCAGCAGTAGCGCTTGTGACCACTAGACCACAGACCAACGAAGCAGTCAGGTGTTAAATTTTTTAGGGGAGGATATGAAATCTACGCGGAAGAAGTCGCGGGAGAAGTGTTAGTAAAAAAAAAAACTATTACGTTGGTTGAGCTTCTTTACATTGGGGGAGGGCCCCATCCCTTGAATTTGCCACGGGCCCCAAACGGTATAGTTACGCCACTGCTTATCCTATCTAGCCTAATACATATTTAGGACTTACAACTAAGCTGGTGGTCACTGGCGCTTTCTCATCACGCCATGTCTGGCTGATAAAAGGCAAAAGTGCAGCTTATGGGCTTATGGCTGTACCGCAGCGATAGATAAGTTGAGTTTGGAGAATGTAACTAGGTACCTAACATTAAAACTAATAGCGCATATGTAGGTATTTCAAAATTTCCTTCCAATATCATTTTTACCAATGCTGTAAACAGCGCCATCTATCTTGGTTTGCGTGAAGCACATGCTAGAGGGGAGTAGTAGCGTACATTTCGCGTGACTGAGTTTTCACCGAACAATATCTCAAGACAGCAATGAGTATGAAGGTAGTTTAATATTTGTAAAGTATAGGAAATTACTGTCAATATAGGTACTGACATTTTAGAAAATCGATCTACTTCTAGATATTTTCTAAGTCTGCCCTACATTTTTCCATCTATCGTTGAAAATATGTGGCGGTAAAAAAAACCATTTTCTTTAAAAATTGCCTTAAAAAGCGATCGTCATTTATTTTTTTGCCTTTAACATCAAACACTTACAAGACTCCGTCAGTAAAATTCAAACAGGAAAACGCGTTCTTTTTTTTCTTCCTAACAAGGCCTTTGCCTTTAGTAATACGGCCAACCTCAAAAAATTACGATAGTAACATTGAGTTAAGAGGGTTTCAAGTATTCCATATATTCTGTTGTACTCATCTATTCGAGCATAGAGATTTGGGCGGCTCTTGGCGCATGCGTACAAAACAGTGCCCTGCTTATCCAGTCGGAGACAAAATGGCTACCCGACGGACCGTCTGCAATTGATTTTTTTTCCCCACGAAACTAGTAACCATACACATTTCAGCCTTACTGTGTTTAAAAAATTTATTTAAAATTAACCGCGCACCACATACCGAGTTAGTGTAAAAATAAATTGTTGTGTAAAGATCGCAGGTTATAATTGTGTCGTGTGTTTTAATCGTTATTACATGTTAAATCGTCGGTTTTTCTAACAAATGCATAGACTCAAATGTTTTATGTCACCCCGTGGTCGATGCAGCACACGTAAGTAAATTATCCTTGATTTAATTCACCAGTTTTGTTCAGTTCGTGTGACCTAAAATCTGCCTAATGCAGTTAGTTACAGACCGACAAATGTAAAGGCGTCAACGATGCCGCGTTAGCTAAAGAAAAAAAAAAGTGACGGTTAATTTTTGCCGCATTTTCTTTCAATTTCGAACTGGAATATTGTCATTCGAATTCAAGTGTTCCAATTACGAAAAAAGTGTGACGTATTCGAGTTGAAGGATTTTAAAAATTGCACAAATGACATAACTTTAATGTGTTATACTTAATGTTCGGCAGCCAAAGTGGTTTTCCCTAATTTTTAGGAATCCTATAGCCGTCTCCATCTGACTCCTATTGCGGTCTCGTTCTGGCTACGTTCCTGAATGGGTTTTAAGCATGCGCTGTCCCATCCTGGTGATGTCTGGACGATTTAGTGAGGGTTTCCATGTTTCACGGGCGATATTTTCGCCAATGTCAAAGTTGACACATATTCCGTTGTAAATGTGTGAGTGCCAAGAAATAATGTGTAAGGTTAATCTGATTATTGGTCATTGTAACTATGTAATCGTATTAAGTAGGTAATCTAAGATATGAACACAACATTTTTGCGGATCGATGCTCCTAGCAAAATATAGGTTAGAATTTTGGCTTGAGAAAATTTCGACAGTTCGTTTCGGCCATACAAAATTTTGTTAATTCCATAGTAACCTATTCTTTCTTTTAAAACTTCTGTTTTCAGGAACGACAAACTATTTTGAACCATAAGTTAATGTATGAATGACCTATTTTTAAGCGCTAATTACCCGTCCACAATTACGTCAATCTCGGTAAAAATAGCGTCACTTTCGTCATTAAGTAGGTACTATACGTACGAGAAAAAGTGCTTTTTTTAACGCAAATAATAATTAGCTGTCTATTGCGTCGAGTTGGTAAAATAAATACATATTTTTCTAACTAAAATCATCATCTGCCTAGCCTTTTCCCAACAATGTTGGGGTGGGCTACCAGTCAAACCGAATGCAGCAGAATACCAGTATTTTACACGGAGCGACTATCTATGTGATCTTTACAACCCAGATACTGGGTAATACGGTACCCCTTGGTAAGACTGTCAGTTAATAAAATCATCTGCCTAGCCTTTTCCCAAATATGTTGGGGTAGGCTTCCAGTCTAACCAGATGCAGCTGAATACCAGTATACACTGACTGTCAGTTACTGAAATAAGTATATAATATTTATTTACGTTTTATAAGTAATTAGACCATAATTAGACAATAAGCTTTATAGGTTTTTGATCACAATGACCTTGGGCATCGCCCTCATTCTTTAACCTTTGTAGGTATCCGTATCACATAATCAGCCTATAACGTTCCCACTGCTGGGACACAGGCCTTCTCTCTGTGAGAGGGAGTGGGCCGTAATCAACCACGAGGGCCCAGTGCCGGTTGGTAAATGTCACATCTTTAAATTTTTGGTTCTAGGACATGCCGGTTTCCTCACGAAGTTTTGTTTCACCGTATTAAGAGCAGTGGTGATGAATTAATTTATAGATAATAAAGCGCTTCGAACCTACGACCTACAACTCGTAAGTCGCGGCCGTTACCACAGGGCCACCATTGCTCTCATGTATGTATGTATCTTATGAATGTAGGGCGCTAAAAACCATCGTTTATCCAACAGTGGTGATTATAAAAGACGACTGAGCGATGATAACAAGACGGACAATAGACTCCATAGCAGTGGTAAAAAATCCAGTATTAACTGGCCTTTGGAGAGGTTAAGCTGAGTTTGACGAGGTCATTTTTTGGATGGGTGTCCAATCAATCTGACTAACCTTTTCCCAACTATGTTGGGGTCGGTTTCCAGTCTAACCGAATGCAGCTGAATACCAGTACTTTACATGGAGCGACTGCCTATCTGACTTCCACAACCCAGTTACTGGGTAATAGGTACTAATGCTGTCTGTTCAGTTGAACTAAACAGACAGCTGTGCTGCTGGGGAGTTTGTTCCGCCACTTCTTCTCCCCAGCGAGAGCACTAGGAAGTGGTGAAGGGTGGGCGTTTTGGGGGACTGTCTTTTGTAATTTTGACGTTCGTAAAGTGCTGATTCTCAGCCTAGTTTGAATAAATGGCTTTTGATTTTGATACCCCTTGATAAGACTGGTTGTCAGACTTTCGGGCTTCTGACTACCCGTAACGACTGTCAAAGATCCACGAATGACAGCCGGGACCAATAGTTTAACGTGCTTTCCGAGGCACGGATGGGTCTCGGTATGTAAAAATGGTCACCCATCCACAGACCAACCGCGGCGAGCGTAGCTTAACCTGATCGATCGACCTGTGTGGCTGTTATTATTTAGCCACAAGCCACTCAGCAATGGAACGTTTAGGCTTATTGTGCACTTGAGTGAGGTTCCAATTGAACTTTACAGAACGGAACTTCTTTTAACGGCGCGATTCTTTTTATTTAACGTTGAATTTTGGCAAAATAATTATGGTATTATGCGCTCAGGCGAACCCCAATTATTTCATGTTTGGGTCGGACCATACTCTCCGGATGCTGTTGAATATCTAAAGGCTTTCTTGGGGTTCAGAATCGCGAAAAAAAAAATCAGCTGTTCCCTAAATTTTGACGAGTTATGCGAACATAGGGAACAGCTGATTTTTTCCGTGATTTCAGGTTTTGTCCCATAGTAAAAGTTGTTCATAATGATGAGTACAATGGCCCCTTCAGATGTTTCGTGTATGTACTTATAGATAGACCTTATACAAAGTGTTAAAAAATTAACCCGACAAACTTTAAGAGGTGCTTTAGACCATCGAACTGAACAACTTTCACTATGGGACCAACCCTGAAATCACGAAAAAAAATCAGCTGTGCTGTTTCACACATTTTGGTTAGTAATTAAGTAGGTATTGAACTTTTGTATTAAACAGCTGATATTTTTTTTTATGACAGCCGCGACCAATGGCTTATCGTGCTTTCCGAGGCACAGAGGGGTCTTGGTATGTAAAGACGATCACCCATCCACGGACCAACCGCGGCAAGCGTAGCTTAACCTGATCGATCGAACCGTGTGTCTGCTATTACTTAGCCACGAGCCCCTCATTCTATAAATACGTACAAAACAATGAAAATAGGAATAATCTCTAACGAGTTTATTGTTCAGTGACTAACATTCCAGATGTTGGTCTCTATTTTAATAACATTTGTTTCAAATGATTCATTGGTCGGGCATTTCCCATATTCCTTTTGGTCAAATTATCTAGTAAAACTCTATCACACTAATATTATAAAGGCGAAAGTTTGTGAGCGTGTATGTGTGTGTGTGTGTGTTTATATGTTTGTTACTTCTTCACGCTCAAACGGCTGAACCAATTTTGATAAAATTTTGTATGGAGGTAGCTGACACCCTGGATTAACATACAGGCTACTTTTTATCCCGATATTCCCACGGGATCGAAACGTATATGGGTAAAACCGCGGGGCGCTGCTAGTATCTTATAATATCTTTGAACTTAACGGAGACTGCTCATCGCAATTATAATCGAAATATAAATAAGCGTTTAATTATTCAAACCTAAAATTATTGTTTCCAGAAGTTTCGAAATCTCTCGCCACTCGATCGACATTTACTCGGGTAAAATCGCGGGGCGCAGCTAGTCTAAACATAAAGTAAATTCATTTGATGATTTTTTTTGTGGGGTCATTGTGTAGCTACTTGAAATATCAGTTTAAAAAAATCTTTTTTGTTTTTTGGTTTTCACAGACGTGTTGGGTTTTGATATTTAAACGCGATATATAACAAAACAGTTTCTTTTATAAATAAAAGAAACTGTTTTGTTTAGGCTCTTGTAATATCAGTTAAAACTGATATTACAAGAGCCTACACAAAGACCCCACAAAAAACATCATTAAATTAATTTATTTTTAAGTATTTTATCTTGCAATAATGGTTCCTATTGCGTTGGTATTGTCAGAGGAATAAAAGTCAAATGACTGTAATAGGTACTTCCCCGGACCAGCTTCTTCAAAGAAACTTTTTGGTACCTACAAAATTATTACATTGATAAACAATAACTTTGCTTAACTTACTCTTCAGGGGATTGACCGTGACACTGTTTCAGAGATTAGAACTTTTGTTTGGTTGTTCAGTTTCAAAATCTTAGCATTGGTGGCTTAGAGTGATTTCCCAAAGGCCTGCATGAAAGGCAATCGGAAAAAGTACAACCTTCTCTCGTATTGGCATGAACTATTTTAAGAATAGGTCATAGCATAATCAGCACTTACCCAAACCGTTCGTTCCACCCGCTGAGGACCTCCCACCTGGACATGAGTTACCTTGGGTAAACTGGAAGTCTTTAAACAGACTCCGGACCCAGGTTGGCCGAAGCAAGGAAAACCTGTTCAGGTGGCAATTTATAGACGACTCCGCCTTGGAGTGTAAATGTGGTGCTGTTCCACAAACGATGGGACACTTAATATCGTGCCCTGCGTGTCCTGTCAGCTGCACGTTACAGGAACTGATGGACGCTAGTGATGGCGCCAAACAAGTGGCCGAATTCTGGGCCGAGTACATTTAGATTGCCATCGACACGCTAAGAAGAAGATGTTCCCAGTTCCCACTGCTGGGACACAAGCCTCCTCTCTGTGAGAGGGAGTGGACCGTAATCCACCACGCGGGCCCAGTGCGGGTTGGTAGATGACACATGTCTTCGAATTTTTGGTTCTAGGATATGCCGGTTTCCTCACGACGACGTTTTAAACGTCACTTCGAAATTCGAACGGTGTCTCGTTGTGAATCCGCGATGATTTACTTTAAAAACAAATGAGTTCGCTTTCGAATTGTGTGCGCTCACTTGAGTGAGGTGCCATGTGGACTTTATAGAGCACTTTACATCTATGGTCTGGTTTGAGGGGTGAAATGATCTGTAAATTGGTAGGCAACTGCACTCGTCGACGCATGTTGTCGGCTGCCATCGATAAACGTCAAAGTCAAAGCATTTATTTCAAATAGGCACACAAAAGGCACTTTTGAAAGTCAAAAATGACCTTAAAAATAGAATTGATTCTAGTCGCCTCTTCCAAAAAGTAGTTTTAGTATGGAGAAGAATGGGCAAGAAACTCCACCGTTACTCTTTTAAAATGTTTTGCAGTATTTTACATGGGTACATTAATTATATAGGTAATAATTGTGAGGACGATGCACGTAAAATAAAATTACTATAAGTACCACAATAGGTAAAATAATTAAAAACGAAACCATGACATATAAATTAATTATCTGATAGATACATGGTACAAGTAAACAATTTTTTTTTTTAAATTTACATGTAATAAGTCAAGGTGTGAGTAATGAATGTAAATCAATGTAAAAAAGAATAAAATTTTACAATTTAATTAGCAACCAGTTTGAATTTGTCTAGACTCTAGATTGTCCTATGGAGCAGGACCAGCATGTTTCCAAGCATTCTTATTTTGGATATAATCTTCTAATTTATAGCCTAAGCCTAATTTATAGACAACATGCCGATCGTGTATTTGAGCATCGTACACGATCACAATCACACTAATTAAAGGCGAAAGTTTGTGAGTGTGTGTGTGTGTATGTGTGTGTGTGTTTATATGTTTGTTACTTCTTCACGCCTAAACCGCTAACCCGATTTAGATGAAATTTGGTATAGAGATAGTTTGAGTCCCGGGAAAGGACATAGGATACTTTTTATCCCGATATTCTCACGGGATCGAGACTTATGCGGGTAAAACCGCGGGGCACAGCTAGTAAATCATAATACACACGGTAGACTTTTTAGAAATCAGTTTGTCATCAAAATTCGTGATATTTTCGTCATGTTTAAATTGTTATCAGACAATGAAGTCATCAAAATATAAGATAGCTGATGATTAATGATTTGATTTCGCAAAATGACCGCTACACTGTCGGCCGACGTAAGTCAGACGTACAATTGTGTCATCCAATTAGACGTATTTGCTAACGTGCAGTGCACTTGCGGTCGTGTAAAATGGCACACTGAAGTAAAATCCAGGTCTAGATTTATCATGAAAATGTAAATTATGGATTTATGGCACACTAGCTGCGCCCCGCGGTTTCACCCGCATAAAACTCGATCCCGTGGGAATATCGGGATAAAAACTATCCTATGTCCTTTCCCGGGACGCAAACTATCTCTGTACCAAATTTCATCTAAATCGGTTCAGTGGTTTAGGCGTGAAGAAGTAACAAACATATAAACACACACACACACACACTCACAAACTTTCGCCTTTATAATATTAGTGTGATGAAATTCGGGTTTAGTTAGTTTATAAGGGTGGATATTTTTGAAATGAAAACTTCTTTAGACGCGTTGTGCATTTGTTGAGATGAGGAAAAAACCATTGAATTCGCGCCACTGTTACCGTAACCGACACCGCTTCGAATGTGTTCGGCTGTCCTCGGGAAGGAAAAAACGGAACCCTTATGTGATCACTGTGTTGTCTGTATGTCTGTCTGTCAAGACACTTTATCTTGGGAACGCGTAAATGTCGAGTTGAAATAGTTAAAACCATATATGCCGTCCCTTGAAGCTGTGAAAAAATCAAACTTCTAAGTTAACGTAAAAGAAGTCGGTTAAAAAAGATACCTACGGCCGTTTATTTCGCAAAAAACGTATATTTCGACACTCACAAGGGAATGAAAATGTATAGGGTACTTCCCGTTGACCTAGAATCATGAAATTTGGCAAGAAGTAAGGTCATGTAGCACAAGTAAAGAAAAAAAAATCCGAAAACCGTAAATTTGTAGTTTGTTAAACGAAAAAAAAAACCCATCATAACCTATTTACATACCTACATTACGGAACCCTTGGTGCGCGAGCCCGACTCGCTCTTGACCGTTTTTTTTTACTAGCCATTATTTGCCCACTGCTGGGCAAAGGCCTCCCTACTCTCTTTCCACCTCTCTCTGTCCAGAGCTGCCAAGGACCAATCTTTATTAAAGGAGTCCAGCTCATCCCGCCATCTCCGTAATGTTATGTTACTTAAAAATAACTAGGGTATGCCCGATTAACAGCCCGCCTTTTAAAATGGCTTATGTCCATAAATTATCCAACAAATTGCTCTCCTGTGTCCGTGATAAACGCAGTGTCGCCAGTCAGTTAGACTCTCGAGAATTATGTCATCCAATTAAGAGGCATTACCGGTCTGCATTTGTACTAGCGGTGCACGTAATCGGTTATATTACTTCAGTTCTTTGTATTTTTGCTTTAAAAAGAACAAATAAATCAATTTCGTTATCCTTTTTAAGTCAGCGCAAACTGTGCCTCTTGTCGCTGCGTTTAGACGCAGAGTCGTCGTTTGCATCTGCGTCTGGTCGCTGCGACTACGAAGAGTGGTACATCCTGTACACATAGTAATTTGGAAATATTGTAAAAGCCTTTTTTTATTGCTGAATGGGCTCGCTCTAGACTTCGATCACGCCTGATGGAAAGCGATGGATGAGGTCTATGATGAAACGAACGTGCCCAGAAGATGCCTAAGGCACTGGAACTCCCAAGCATCGACGAAACACAGCAGGCTAGAGTCAAGAAAAAAAAACCTGCTTGACGCCGCACTCCGGTAGGAGGGTGGTCGCAAACCAGGCAGGCGTTAGCCCTACCATCGCAAGGGAAGAATTCGCCAGTCAAATAAGATGTAGGGTGTGACTGTCCAGGATGCGAGAACCGAGCGCTCGGTTCAGTTGAGTAACTGGCGGAACAATTTGTGCTACACGATAATTATTTTTAGAAGAGTATCCGTGGAGTTTCTTGCCTCCAGGAAAACCCGCTCAGGTAGAGATTCATATATGACTTCACCCAGCACCCTGGAGTATAAATGTTGTGGCTCTCATTTCGTAGATCTTTGACAGTCGTTACGGGAAGCCAAAAGTCGGTCCAGCCTTACAAAGACGTATCGTGTTACCCAGTAACTGGGTTGTGGAGTTCGGATAGGCAGTCGCTCCATGTTTAATACTGGTATTCAGCTGCATCCGTTGGTCTCGCAGTTGCAAGCGCGACGGATGAGCGTGGGGTCCTGGGTTCGATTCCCGGGTCGGGCAAAGTGTTACTGGGTTTTCCAATAAGATTTTTTTTGTAACAGCCAGGAGTTTGGAAGTCGGTTTAATACATACGTATCTCTCCTCGGTCGTGTTGGATTGCCGTCCCATCGGACTATGAGAGTAAAGGAACAGAGACGCACGCACAATGTGCACTATACCTAATAATAATTATCTCCCGCGTACTTGGCTATTCTCCTTTAAGTGCCACCGCACCGTGTCCGTAATCAGCTGCAACCGGCACTATTGTGGAGACAGCCACATGGGTCGGTCGACCAGGTTAAGCTATGCTTGCCGCGGTTGGTCCGTGGATGGCTGACCATCTTTACGTACCGAGACCCCTCCGTGCCTCGGAAAGCACGTTACGCTGTTGGTCCCGGCTGTCATTCGTGGTTCTTTGACAGTCGTTACGGGTCGTCAGAAGCCCGAAAGTCAGACAACCAGTCTGTAACTGGGTTGTGGAGGTCAGATAGACAGTCGCTCCATGTAAAATACTGGTATTCAGCTGCAACCAGTTAGACTAGTAGCTGTCCCAAACATAGGTGAGAAAAGACCAGGCAGCGTGATTGAGGTTTCTTCTCGGCCCTAGCTACATTGAAAACTCGGCTACAGATTCAGTCAAACTTAAACTCAAACATTTATTTCAATTATACCAATTACATGCACTTTTGAATTGTCAAGGGGTCAGTCAGTCAGGAAAGATGAAGCTAGTTGCCCATTCCAAAGCGTAGGTACCTATGGAGAAGAACGGGCAAGAAACTCCATGGACACACTTTTAAATCAAAATAATGTGGTTACAAAGTCTTGGTTACATCATTCATGTTAAAAATTATACATGTGAGAACGATGCAGAACATTAAAAGCGTCCATAATGAAAAGATGAGAAAAACAACAATTCAAATAATAAATTAAATTAAAATAAGCCATGGCAGCAAAGAGACGACCAGTCCCTACTGACGGCGCCCGTTCACGAACATGACGCATGTATCTAAGTTATCACAATACCTACTTACGACAGCACATTGTTTTCCGTAGGTAATGCATGAAGAAAGATTTGTATATATAATAGACAGAAAATAAACAAACAATTTAGGTCTTTGTATCGGTGAGGACTATTCTTCTAAGAAATTGTTATGATGACGAATTGAATGTCTTGATGACTTAGTCGTTGCTCTAGTGGTGGCAAGCGCTACTGCTGAGTCGGGTGACAGCTGAAAATCAGCGCTATGCTGTGGTCCCCCATAGCACAGCATCATGCTGAGTGGATGCCTTCTTGTCACTGTCACACTTGGAAAGCTGCCAAGCTAAAATGGAACTGGGCTGGACACATCTGCCGCATGTCAGACGTACAGTGGGCCAAACTTGGTCCCTCTTAATGGCAAACGACATCGTGGCAGGCCCAGACGGAGATGGCGGGATGAGCTGGACTCCTTCAACAAGAACTGGTCCTTAGTAGCTTTGAACAGAGAGAGGTGGAAAGAGAGTAGGGAGGCCTTTGCCCTGCAGTGGGACGTCACAGGCTAATAATAATAATAATTTGATTTGGGGGGGAGACAAACACGTCACGTCGCGGAAGGATCGTACGTTCCCGTGACCCCCGGCGTAGGTGTGAGTTGGAACACCGGGGTGGTTTTTAGTCAGTACGAGTCTTAGACCCCTTCGCCCCCCAGGGCGGAGGACATCCATGAGAAGAAGAAAAAAGGTATACCTCCGTCACAACTTCTGCCTAAGCCATTAGAAAAAAAAACGTGATGGTATGTTTTCATCCTCCTCGTGAACGGCGATATATTTATAGCGTAAAACTAAACAATACATAATTTTTTGACTGGCAACATTTGTTTGCACGTATTTCTAATCTATTAATAGGTAACCCCGACTAGCAGTCATTGTTAGAACGATTTATAGGAGAATACCACTCAAAGGTCATAGCAAAAGTTGGTTGATTGGAGAGGTTAAGCTGAGTTTGACGAGGCCATTTTTGGATGGGTGTCCAATCAATCTGCCTAACCTTTTCCCAACTATGTTGGGGACGGCTTCCAGTCTAATCGGATGCAGCTGAGTACCAGTATTTTACATGGAGCGACTGCCTATCTGACCTCCACAAGTTCCACAACCCAGTTACTGAGTAAATACGACACCCCTTGGTAAGACTGGTTGTCAGACTTTCGGGCTTCTGACTACCCATAACAACAGTGAAAGACCTACGAATGACAGCCGGGACCAACGGCTTAACATGCTTTCCGAGGCACGAAGGGCTCTTGTTAAGTATGTGAAGATGGTCAAATGGTTACCCATCTACGGACCAAACGCAGCAAGCATAGCTTAACCTGATCGATGAACCCATGCGGCTATTATTACTTAGCCTCAAGCCCCTACTAGCAGTCATAGTTAGAAACAATTTATAGAAGCATACCATTAAACGGTCCTAGAAAAAAATGGTATACAGTCATCCAATTGCACATCAATGGTAACAATTGACATTGACTACGCCCTTAAGTCGTAGCAGTAAGTGTGATTTTTGGAGTGGAAGTACCCCTGATGTGCAGTTGACTGTACTGTGGAGGCTGGCTGTAAAGCGAGGCTGGCTGTAAAGCAAGACTGGCTGTAAAGCCACACCTCTTTGCAGGACAGGCTGGTTATATTTGAAGGCTTGTTCCATTCGAACGTTCAAGCGTGTGTCAAATATTCTGTTAGTGTTTTTTCTTATATTAGAAGCAGTGTTGATTTTACCGTTGTACAATAAGCTTCACTTAAACAATAAATAATATACAAAGCTTAACGCCTTTTAGTTATATGTCGTAAACACATCCATTGCTACGACCTCCACTACAGTACCATCTTGGGATGAATGTGGGATTGGCTAGTTAGTTGGTTGGTCGTAGTTGTTGTTAGTTGGTTAGTTGTTAGTGGTGGATTGGTTGGTTGGTCATAGAGTTTGGGTTGTTGTGGTTCCTAGTTAGTTATTTGACCGGTTAAGCTGTGTTTGACGAGACATTTTTTGGATGGGTGTCCATTCTTGACTGAAGGCCCTTGTATCTTCTAAGTGCAGTCTTAAAAGCTAAAAGCTAGTCGCACGTCGACGCGAGTAGCTGGTAGTAAGTCTTTTAATCTTCGTAAGTGTTTCAGGAAGACTGCCATAAAACGAAAAAAAAAAATCTAGGTCCAAATGTAATACGTACGGTCACCAAAGGAGATAAGTAACCAGGGTCATCGGATATAGTTGAAGTTTAGTAAGAAACCGAAAGATATAATTTAATTAATAGAAAATATACAGGGTGTCTCTGGAAGTATGGATCAAATCGAATAGGGGCGTGGGCAAGGTCATTTCCAAACTTTTTAACCCTGAGAATGTCAGTGAATTTTTTTACGGTTCAAAAGTTATGACCGATTTTAATTTTTTTTTTCAATCACTTCGCTTAGTGTTCAAAGAAATTAATCATAAAATTATACTATCAGGGCTATCTAAAAAAAAAAAATGATAGCCCTGATAGTTTTCACGAATTCGATCTTTCTTCTCTTTTTTTTCAGTATTTTTTTTTTTTAGTTTTTTTTTATATTTTTTTTAGTATTTTTTTTTTTGCTAAAACGTTTAGAAATGACCATGCCCACGTCCCTATTCGATTTGATCCATACTTCCAGGGACACCCTGTATACAGTTCATTTATTTTATTATGTATGTACTCACAGTAAAATACATAAGAGTATGATATATCAAATTAAATTTTCATCTCGTTTCAAACACATCTTCCAATCTCTAAAGGGCAGTCTATTCCTTGCCTAGAATTACACGTAGTATTAAGGAGCCAGGAATAGAATCTGTCTTGACTTATAAATAAATACTTATGGTTATTATTAGACGGTCGTTAGACGACGGACCCGTGCTTCACCTAGTTTCTCCACCTGGGTGAAGCACGGAGACTACGGTTCCGTGATCGGGTCCCGTGCTCCAACTGATGATCAAGTACAGTCAAGTAATTAAGAAAAACACATACTTAATTTAATAAGATGAAGTCCCGAGATGTGTCAAAGACAACGTAGAGATACGGCGATGGGGTTATTATTATTATTCAGTTGCATCTGGTTAGACTGGAAGCCGACCCCAACATAGTTGGGAAGAGGCTAAACAAAAGAAATTGAATATAAGAAAATAATAATTTTAATTAAACTAATTATACACACTCACACACACAAACACACCCTCATACATACATACATATTATAAATTCACTGCCGTTAAATAATTGTTTAGATCTTTTGAATCATATAGGGAAGAAAATTTACTGCATCACTGTACAGTGATTACGTTACGTGTTGACGTTATTGTACAATAACGTCATCAGTTGGAGCACGGGACCCGATCACGGAACCGTAGTCTTCGTGCTTCACCCAGGTGGAGAAACTAGGTGAAGCACGGGTCCATCCCCAGTCGTTATATGCAGTTAGAAGCCCGCATAATGTATCAACCTAAAGGCGGAGACTGACTTTCAAAAGTTTGTTTGTAATGTATCATTCGAGGCAAGCTTTACACATTAGTGTATTTTCGTTAGCTGATTATTTTTGGATAGTAATAAAAGCTCCAACAAAAAAATAAAAATGGTCCTTACTAAAAATATTAAATCTACTGCCTAAAATACTAACTTTCCGACTACTTTTGTCCGAATAAAAATGACGAAACGACCGAAAGAGATACTGAAATCTTCGAAAAATAAATATGACTGTTTATTGCTATAATACTTTTCTACCAGCTTAAATTACGTTTTGATATATAACAGTATATAACCTAGGTAAAGGTATTTGTATTCTCATTCGCTCGCTCTTGCATCCTATGTCGACGGAGCCCCGCTTAGCGGGGCTCCTATTTCTATGTAAAGGGTTTAAAGTAACCTAACCAAACCGAACCTCGGGATGCCCTTGACGAAACCTCTGTTGTCGGTAACTTAGTAATTTTGTCGGAGGTTCAGTATTTTATTCGGAAGTTTAGTTTTGTTATTCGAAGATCCATTTTTTTTGGTCGGCCACAGATCGCTGGAGAGTAATTTGTTTTTCGGAACCATTATTATTTCACATTATTTTTCTTGTAAGTATCTAATGCGTTTTTCTTATTATATTTCTTTACCATCGTCCATAATTTGGTGGTCTGAATGATTTCTAAAAGTTTGTCCACCTATTATAATGGGACCTTAGTCCTTATAATATAGATGTGTATGTTTGTGAAGCAGTATAGCGGCCCAGTGGTTCAGCTCCAACTTACGAGTTGTAGGTCGTGAGTTCGAATCCAGGCAGGCACTTTGCTTTGTGTAAATTATTTCATCAGCACTGCTCTCAAAACGATGAAGGAAAACATCGTGAGGAAACCGGCATGATCTAGAACCAAAAATTCGAAGACATGTGACATTCGCTAACCCGTACTGGGCCCGCGTGGTGGATTATGGCTCTCTGCCTCCCACAGAGAGAGAGAGAGAGGCCTGTGTCCCAGCAGTGGGAATATTAAAGACTGATTATGCAATGCGTATGTCATGTTTATAATAGAGACTTTTCAATAGAAAAGCCTTTATTATAAACATAATAAGAATAGAATACTATTCTATCATATTTCACATTCTATCCCTTATTATTTTGGCATGCAATACTAGTCCACGACTCAAAGAAGAGTCTTAAGAATGCCATTATAAACAATCATGAGGGTATTGCCATAATCATATCGTTAGACAAACGGATGGTCCCGCCTTCTCTTCCCAAGTGACGCAAAAGGATACCAAGATACCTCGTGACAAAATAGGAGTCTATTTTTAGTTCTGCTATAGCAAATCTCGGAGTTACCGCCACACTCACAAACGTTTATTTGCGTTAATGAGCTATTATTTAGCAGTGGACACTGGAAAACATTTTTGCCAGACGGCCATAATTGCTGGAGGTAGTGGACAAGTTTTTTATAATTGCCAAGAATAGCCTAAATTGCTTTGGCAATATTACCTCTAATTGCTCCATCAATTCTGTAAAGCTAATTGTCGCTGAAAGGAATTGAGTCTTGTAGGTATAATGGGTATGCGTAAGTTTATTAAATTGCTCCATAATTAGTGATTCTGTGCTATTGCCCAACTATTTCGGGATATTTTTGTTAGCAATAATGGCTGAAAACAATAACAATATAATCTATGAATCATAATCTGAATAATTTTGAAGGACATTGCTCATCCATTGCTTCATACGTTTGAAAAAATTGTCTGCTCAATAACATAAATAACGCAATGAATGTTGTTGATCTGTCAAAATGAAACCCATTGCTACTGATCGTGTGTTACGTAATTACCCCGCAACTAAGCGCAGCTACATGCCAATGATTTTTTATTAAACAATTTATAAGTATTGCGCCGAAAACCAATCCAATGCAATGGGTATTGTTAAACATTCAAAATGAAAGTGATTGTCATTAGAAGTATGTTACGCCAATAAATGCTGCTGATCTTACTTATGCTGAAAAAGTTTGGACATTCATGTAAAAAACCATATTTAATTATTGTTTTCCTTATTTTGCCGACAGCCAAGATAATTCTAATTGGCTACTCTCACTGTTTAGTTAATGGTTCATAAACAGTAATCAATTTCTGTGAGTGCGGCAGTAAGAGTCGGCTAAGGCAGATTAGAAACAAGACCACGGGTTCAAAGATTCATGATCTGAACAATAATATTAATATAAAAATTAGAAACTGACAGACAGTGCATTGACCTATTGACATTAATTTTGAATGTACGGTCTGCAAAACAAATGTTTGCGCCGAAAATATTAATATTGATCTCCCAAATTAATATTAATTCGGTAGTTAGTGTGAAAAACAAATCAATAAAACTTGATATGTTTACAAAACATTAATTAGCAAGAATAATCTTTTGTTCTCTCTTGTAGTAGGTATGGTATGCAAGTACAACCATAAAAGCCTAATTCAGTCAATCTGAATATTATTTACCCAACTATGTTGTGGTCGGCTTCCATTCCAACCCGATGCAGCTGAATACCAATATTTTACAAGGAGCGACTGCCTATCTGACCTCCACAACCCAGTTACTGGGTAATACGAAACCCCTTGGTAAGACTGGTTGTCAGACTTTCGGGCTTCGGACGACCCGTAACGACTTCAATGATCCACGAATGACAGCCGGGACTAACAGTTTAACGTGCTTTCCGAGGCACGGAGGGGTCTTGGTATATAAAGATGGTCACCCATCCACGAAACAACAACGGCAAGCGTAGCTTAACCTAATCGATCGAATCGTGCGGCTGTTATTTCTTAGCCACAAGCCTTCGTTGGTTGTCATACGTATCATCACAAAATAAGTATGTACTTATCGAGTATATGAGAACATACGTTTTGATCTAATATCAAAAATATCATTAGTTATTTAGTTTGTAAGAAAAATTGGCATTTACAATATTTCTAAAATATTTTCATAGACATATTTACATAATTATGATTACTTACATACGTACACACAAACTAAAATATATATATACTACACACATCAAAAGTGTCTAGGGATCAACATATATTTTTGCAATAACTTTTCTCCTGATTGATATTAATTAAAATTTTCTTTAAGGATTCATCAAATAAAGTGTTTTCGTTTGTCACAGTAACGATAAACCAAGTCACCTTTGCATTAATAAAGAAATTTGCCATTTTCCTAATAAAGGGATTTTTGACATTTGAACCACTAACACAAAAGTTCGAAAAAAAGACTGAAATAACAGTTTTCTTTAAAATTTTATTGGGTAACTTAAACAATTAATAATCCGTGTTTCTACCGCGAACACTAACAACACAAGAACATCGGTTTGGCATACTCAAAATGAGTTCATCCAAATCACGCTGTGGAATGGCCGCCCATGTTCGTTGCAACAACAAAAAAAGGTCTTCTTGCGACTGGATACCCTCCATATTCGGCAGAGCTCTTCTCTGTAGCATATCCCATGCATGCTCAATCGGGTTCAAGTCTGGCGACTGAGCAGGCCAGGGCAGGACATTGATGTTAGCTGCGGCGAGAGTCTGTCTTACAACTCTTGCGGTGTGCGGTCGTGCATTATCATGCATTAACTGAAATAAGGGACCGATTTGCACTTGTAGAGGAACGATGACGTCTGATACAATCGTCTCAGCATAAATTTGAGCGTTGAGGTTGCCTCTGATCCAAATCAACTCAGTTCTTCCGCCGATCCAAATACCCGCCCATACCATGATGGTTCCACCACTATAAGGATGGACTTCCTGGCAGGATTTTAATCGCTGTTGGCGTCCAGGGGTTCTCCAGTGTCGTATACGTCTTGTATCCGGTCTCATACCAAAACGAGACTCATCAGAAAAGCACACGAAACGCCATTGTTCTTCTGCCCAATTTCTGTGTTCAAGAGCCCATTGATATCGAATCCTACGATTGTGCATTGCTATAGGTGGTACCCGTAGCGGTCTTCGGGAATGAAGGTTCACTTCATGCAAGCGGTTTCTGACTGTTTGGTCGCTAATTAAGTTCCCTGAAGAGTGATGAAGCCTCACGGCTAACATCATGGCGGTTATTGTTGGAGCTCTTCGAGTTAAGATTTGAATGTATCGGTCTTGTCTCCGTGTGGTGCAGCGATACCGTCCTCCATGGCGCTCAGCCACGGTACCAGTGCTTCGGTAACGTGTCCAAAGTCGACTGATAACACTCTGACTTGTATTCAGAGCTAAAGCCACAGTACGTTGCCGGGAACCAGCTTCTATCATTCCCACGGCTCTGAGCATTTCTTCCCTGCTTAAATGACGTCGCCGCTCCATAATAACGTTGGTTTTAATCAGTAGTAGGGAAACAGTAGCACTAATAATGTCTTCAATGCGTTGTATGTTTTTATAGGGAAAATATTGACAGCTGATTTTCATCTTTTACTCGAATTTGATTCACAGTTCCTGATTCAAATTATGAAATGCACCAAAAAGGATCCATATAAATTTATAAAATCATAAATTTATTACAAAGCCACATCTCAATCTCAAGAAATCCGCATAAAAATGCTTGATCCCTAGACACTTTTGATGTGTGTATATACAAATAATAAAAAAAGGAGCTCATTGGGCATCAAAAAATTCGTCCGCATCGCTGTCAATGGGATAAGTGCCCAAAAGGCAGCATTGCCACGTTGGATGGCAATGCTTATTCTTTGGGCTAAAAATAGGCCAGCCCTCTGGCTTTTCATAGACTGATGTTCGTATGACAATGGAATCGTCGGTTGTCAACTTGTCATAAGTATCATCACAAAATGAGCAGAGTATAGCCGAGCCGTTTGGGGTTGAAACACTAGGGCCATGGGGTCCGAGTGCCCACTTGGTTTTTCGAGATATCGCCAAGCGGTTAGTCGACTCTTCACGTGACCAGAGGGTTGGCCTATTTCTTGGCCAAAGAATTAGCATTGCCATACAACGTGGCAATGCTGCCAGCCTTTTGGACACTGTTGATTATCTTGTTTAATTTTTCATATAATTGTACATGTTAGCTTATATTATGTAAAAACCTATACAAATAAATTCTTTTACAACAGAATATAGTATGTACTTATTATAAGAGAGGTATCATTATGATACTGATATCAAATATCATTAGTTAGTTAGCTTATTACGCTGTCGGTACATAAACTATGCATAACTGTGGGTCCCTATTTATGTTCGTCTGAATTGAGGATATCCTGCGATAGGGCTCGCTAAATATGTGATCTTTGACCCTTGTCGGTAGGCAGAGTACGAAGTACCTTTGGTAAAAAATTGTATTAAAAGAAAAAATATAAAGTTTCGTTGAAGTAGGCGACAGAATACAGGGAGATTTTTTTATCACCATCCAAATTTTTACAGGGTGTTCTACCCATGAATATGAACAACTTTCACTATGGGACGAACTCTGAAAACTCTGGGAAAGAACTCTGAAAAATCTGATGTTTCATACATTTTGGTCAAGTAAGTAGGTATTGAACTTTTGTATGAAACAGCTGATTTTTTTTTCGTGATTTCAAAGTTGGTCCCATAGTGAAAGTTGTTCATATTCATGGGTAGAACACCCTGTAAAAATTTGAATGGTGATAAAAAAATGTTCCTGTATAGATACAAATCTTGTCAATTATGTTATATGCAGCAGTGTTGGCCCAGTGGCAACGGCCCTGACATACGAGTTGTAGGTCGTAGGTTCGAACCCAGTCAGGCGCTTTACTTTGTGAAAATAATTTCATCACCACTGCTCTCAAAACGTTGAAGGAAAACATCGTAAGGAAACCGGCATGTCCTGGAACCAAAAATTCGAAGACATGTGACAACCCGCACTGGGCCCGCGTGGTGGATTATAGAGCCCACTCCCTCTGACTGAGAGCAGGCCTGTGTCCCAGAAGTGGGAACATTATAGGCTGATTCATCATCATCATCATCATTTCAGCCGAAAGACGTCCACTGCTGGACATAGGCCTCCCCAAGCACCTCCACTTCGACCGGTTTTGTGCTTCTCGCATCCAACGAGTTCCTGCGACCTTTACAAGGTCGTCGGTCCACCTTGTGGGAGGCCTTCCAACGCTACGTCTTCCGGTACGCGGTCGCTACTCCAGAAACTTTCGGCCCCATCGGCCATCTGTTCTGCGAGCAATGTGCCCTGCCCACTGCCACTTAAGTTTGACAATTCTTCGGGCTATGTCAGTTGCCTTATTTTTCCTGCGGATCTCCTCATTTCTGATTCAATCACGCAGGGAAACTCCAAGCATAGCCCTCTCCATTGCCCTTTAGGTGACTTTCAGCCTTCTAATAAGGCCCATAGGCGGATTGTTATTATGTTATAATTATATCCCACTCGAAACTCGAAATCAAATCATTAATCATCAGCTATCTTATATTTTGATGACATCATTGTCTGATAACAATTTAAACATGACGAAAATATCACGAATTTTGATGACAAAATGATTTCTAAAAAGTCTACCGCGTGTATTATGATTTACTAGCTGTGCCCCGCGGTTTTACCCGCATAAGTCTCGATCCCGTGGGAATATCGAGATACAAAGTATCCTATGTCCTTTTCCGGGACTCAAGCTATTTCTATACCAAATTTCATCTAAATTGGTTCAGCGGTTTGGGCGTAAAAAGGTAACATACAAACAGACAGAGTTACTTTCGAATTTATAATATTAAGTATGGATGTAACCACCCTATTGCTGATAACCAGGCACAGATTCACAACAGAAATGGGATAACTAGCAATACATTGCCAGACCTGCAGGGTAATTGCGTAACACACAAACCCCCTTACTAATAAACGTATTATATCGGATGAATAGTTACACACCGATTTCTCTCTTTCAGTGTCAGTAATTTGACTTTCGAAAGAAGAAGACAAAGCGTTGTGTAACTATACAGACGATATACAACTTGGTAAGACTGGTTGTCAGATTTTTTGGGCTTCTGACGACCCGTAACGACTGCAAAGACCCACGAATGACAGCCGGGACCAACTGCTTGACGTGCTTTTCGAGGAACGGGGGGGTCTTGATACGTAAAGGTGTTCACCCATCCACGGACTAACCGAGGCAACTGCTGCTTTACCTGATCGATCGATTCGTGCGGCTGTTATCTATTACTTATAAAATAGAAACAAATAAAACAGCTATGGAGAGGTATTAAAGAAAGAAAAGAAAGAAAATACGTTTATTTGCGGTGAAAATGACGCAAAAAAGAACATAAACACAAAAAATAAAATAAAAAGGTAGGGGGAAACGCGTCACATCTACGCAAAACGGCTATCGCTCAGCATTATGCTGCGACCCTGTGCAAAACAGAGCCCCAGCGCTGACATTGAGACATTGATTTTTAAGAGACATCTATAATGTTGATGAATTCAGACAATGTTTTGATTATGTCTACACAATCAATGCTGATGCCGATTGAGGTTTTTAGCCTTTTTGTGTATAAACGACCAAAGGAAGGATTTCTAAGTTATTTGTCGTTGCTTAATATTTATGTCATAAAACAAGGTAATCCGAATGACATTTCAAGGTTAATCTATGTCAATCTAAGGTTACCTATAACATAAAAATGGCGAATCTATGTGTTACCTTGAAATTATTTATCTATTATTTTATTTTTAACAGCAAATAATTTGACTTTGACATAATTGGTTACTGTCACGGTCATCCCAAATTGCGAGTAATTTTTAGGGAGTGTCAGAATAGGAGTATGTATGTAATTTTCCGGGGGAGTATATGGAGTATGATTCTTTAAAGTATTAGGAGTATATTTACAAGTCATTCGCTAGAGTGTAATGTGTTCGTTTCTACTTGACAATGGCAACAACCCAAAAACAACCTTATTGTAATGACCATAAAGGTCACTGTGATTTTAACAGTCGTGCAAAACCACAGGTATTTTTATTTTTTATTTTTTTGTTGTGTAAGGACTGTAGAATAAATTCGAATCACAGGGCTCCTACTGGATTGTTAGGGCGGAGAAAAATAGCGAGAAACATTTAGGCTATCAAAATAAGCCAATGTTTTATTAAGCGGCCGCCCCAGCTTCGCACGAGTGCAATTTTTTTTTTTCAGAATTTCTGAAATTTTTCTTCATAAAAACCTTGTCCTGCAATACCGAACACAACAAAAAAAGAATTATCCAAGTTGTTGCAGTCAGTCATTTGGCGACTTTGTTAGGGTTCCGTAGCCAAATAGCAAAAAACGGAACCCTTATGGATTCGTCATGTCTGTCTGTCCGTCCGTCCGTATGTCACAGCCACTTTTTTCCGAAACTATAAGAACTATACTGTTGAAACTTGGTAAGTAGATGTATTCTGTGAACCGCAGTAAGATTTTCACACAAAAATAGAAAAAAAACAATAAATTTTGGGGTTCCCCATACTTACAACTGAAACTCCAAAAATTTTTTTTCATCAAACCTGTACGTATGGGGTATCTATGGATAGGTCTTCAAAAATGATATTGAGGTTTCTAATATCATTTTTTTTCTGAACTGAATAGTTTGCGCGAGAGACACTTCCAAAGTGGTAAAATGTGTGTCCCCCCCCCCCTCTAACTTCTAAAATAAGTGAATGATAAAATTAAAAAAATATATATAATGTACATTACCAAGTAAACTTCCACCGAAAATTGGTTTGAACGAGATCTAGTAAGTAGGTAGTTTTTTTTTAATACGTCATAAATCGAAAACCGCAATTTACCTTTCACAAAGTTACAACGAACTACAAGAACTTTTATATTATGTTACTTGCTGCTACGGAACCCTTCATGGGCGAGTCCGACTCGCACTTGGCCGGTTTTTTTTTTACTATGTAAGGATACACGCAAATTATCTTTTGAATACACGATGGAGGAAAAAAGTAAGGATTTTCACATAAGTTTCACTATTAAACAGATATTTTCAACTTGATTGCGTACTATTTTCTGTAAACAATAAAAACCACTGATTCCACAATCACACTAATATTATAAAGGCGAAAGTTTGTGTGTTTATATGTTTGTTACTTCTTCACATTCAAACGGCAGGACCAATTTTGATAAAATTTTGTATTAAGGTAGCTGACACCCTGGATTAACATATAGGCTACTTTTTATTCCGATATTCCCACGGGATCGACTTTTACGCGGGTGAAACCGCGGGGCGCAGCTAGTAAATCATAACTCTCCTGCATTTTCCTCACTTTATCAGGGGTCAGCGCAACATGTATTTTTCTTCTATACTTCTCTATTAGTCGTCATCTCGGTAGTTACCCTTTTTCTAACCATAGATATCATCATTCACACAGTTCATCCATCGTTTCTTTGGTCTTCCCCTACTCTTAAAACCATCATCATTCATACTCAGAACATTCCTCACGACATTTTCATCATTCGTCTGTAGCGGTATCTACAACGCCACATGCGAACAACGCGTCATGCTGACGTCACGCAAATCCTGCATCGCGCAAGCAGAGTTTACACCGCAACTAGCATATATACAACAGCCCGACATGAATCATTGGGCAGTTGCCCGCCAGACACAACACCCGTCTGGTCGGAGGATCCTCCCTTTTCTATGGAGGTTGAGTGAACTTTACACCCTGTTCCCCATACCTCTATACGTCCATATCACATGCCCGTACCATCATAGAGTAAGTAATGTTTATTAGAAACGGGAGTCCCATAGAAAAAGATGAAAGCTTCGCTTGTATGAAACTTGTACTAAAACTGAATACCAACATAACAAAAATGACACAGACTATGCACAGACTGCACATGTTAAAGCGAGACAGCGATAGCCACCATTATATTTAGTACACGTTTCATCATGGAATTATTATGTACTCTTTGGTCTTCCCCTACTCTTAAAACCATCATCATTCATACTCAGAACATTCCTCACGACATTTTCATCATTCGTCCATATCACATGCCCGTACCATCATAGAGTAAGTAATGTTTATTAGACACGGGAGTCCCATAGAAAAAGATGAAAACTTCGCTTGTATGAAACTTGTACTAAAACTGAATACCAACATAACAAAAATGTCACAGACTATGCAGAGACTGCAGATGTTAAAGCGAGACAGCGATAGCCGCCATTATGTTTAGTACACGTTTCATAGTTTCTTTTTTTATTAGACAGTTGCGTCAGACTGCGTACCATGACAGCTGATTTCCACACAACTTTTCAGTTGCCGGTGCCACTTTCAGACTTCCTCTTATGAACTCATTCATTCACAATAGATAACATAAAAAAAGATTGTCTATGAGAAATAATGACATTTCCATCATCGACTTTTGTAAATGATGATTATACATACGGTATTTAGAGTTACTATTCATTTAATTTTAGTGTGACTATTTTATTGTATGGTTCTCCGCCTTTGTTCTTCTCAGTATTAAAAAAATGATGGTAGTTTACAAAACATCACCGAACGTTAAAAAATGACAGATTTTTATGACGACCGCTATAATATGACGGAATCGCTCTTCTGGGGATATCGTTGCGCGTAATTTATTTCATCACCACTCTTAAAACGGTGAAGGAAAACATCGTGAGGGAAAGACATTTAACATCCACTAACCCGCACTGGGCCCGCGTGTTGGATATCAGCCCACTTCCTCTCACACAAAAGAGGCCTGTGTCCCAGCAGTGGGCACTATAGGCTTATATACTATGCATCAAACGTTTTAAAGTATAGGTCATAGGCTTTCATAAATTCCTTTATTTCCTTCAAAAGGTGCATAGCTTTGTCAGTTGAGCGTCGCTGATCCTTTCATGCCATCATGAGAAAGCGAGCGGCCTCCATATTGCACCGTATCCGAGCGAGCAAGCTCCAACAGCATTCTAAAAGTAATAGCGGACCGTTTAGTAGGTCCTTTTCTTAGACATTGGATCGCACTCCATGTGTCTATTTAATTTCGTTTGTTCTGTTTTGTCTTTTTGTGGTTTACTAACTTAGTTCTAAAGGTGCTCCCTCACGCGTGTAATGTACCTAACATTACAGATTCGACTTTGAGCATTACATTACAATACTACCTCCCTGACTGACGAGCATTCGCGTGTAATGTAACATTACAGATTTGACTTTTTACAAGTGGAGCGCATTGATGTTACAAGTTTTATCAAGGTATTACACATTGTATCGTTACAAGGTGCGTATTGTAATGCTCGGTTCTCCTCCTTCACTGATGTAATGCTCGAATCTGTAACGTTACATTATAGGCGAATGCTCCCGATGAGGGAGCACCTTTAAGTATTTAATAACAAAATATGGATGTTCTGTTCTCTTAAATAAAGTTATTACTATTATATTCAATACTGAGTTTGAAGTTTTGAATTCAATTTTTAACCGACTTCAAAAAAAGGAGGAGGTTCTCAATTCGTCGGAATCTTTTTTTTTATGTATGTTCCCCGATTTCTCGAAGACGCCTGGACCGATTTGGAAAATTTTTCTTTTGTTGGAAAGGGTATACTTCCCAAATGGTCCTATGAAAATTTTATCGAAATCGGACAAGCGGTTTTTGAAAAATCAACAAACATCTAAAAATTTATCTACATTAACGATCTTTTTGTTTGGTAGTTACAACTAAAAAGTGAAAAATAAAAACTTTTTTACAAAAAAAAACAACCGACTTAAAAAAAAACACTACAAAGTGATAAATAACTTTAATTTCGGAAGTCGGTGTCAAAAAACTAAAATGCGGAATCAACGACACCGACTTCCGAAATTAAAGTTATTTATCACTTTGTAGTGTTTTTTTTTTAAGTCGGTTCTTTTTTTTTTTTGGTAAAAAAGTTTTTTGACGTCGTCTATAGTAATAGAGGAAGATGCTTGCTTATTGAATTCTGCCGGTGTATTCTGTAAAGATAAGGTGAAGTGCGCTAGAAGTGAGCTGTCATTCTAACTGATGCTAGGGATTAACAATATTGATAGCTCACGTTTTCTCGATGAGATTTCATAGAATATATACAGGGTGTCCGGTAATTAATGGATAACCTCTTCAGGGGTCATTGTACTTATCATTATGAACAACTATTACTATGGGACCAAACCTGAAATCGCGGAAAAAGAATCAGCAGTTTCCTACATTTTGACGAGTTATGCGAACATAAATGTAGGGAACAGCTGGTTTTTTTAACGCTACCGTTACGATACCTCAAACTTTTAATTTAATTTATCATCTACATCTTTGAATTCGTCTTTATCAAAATTCTTCTTGGTTGGTTCATCTATCTCAGGAGTTCCTTCAACCACAAGATTGTTAGCTGCGAAAAGATCTTTAGATGGCCTCAGTTTTGATTGTATACAAATTACTATCTTCATCATCGAATCCTACGCACCTGTCTTTGTCAAAAATCTTATTGGTTTCTCTATGTAGCTCAATAACTAGCAAATTGACACCCTCATTTATGAGCACGCAATCACTGTCCAATCCATGGTGGCCTGGAAGATATCGCAGAAACCAAGAAGGCCACCCATTGTATGTTAATAAAGTACTGATTTTCTGGCTGATTTTTTACCGTCTTGAAAAAAATAGGGTAGATATAAATCGTAGAAGCCTAATAATAGCCTGTTTTGTTGGTGCGCGGTGGAAATCCTCCTGGACTTCCTCCATCGTGGGGGTGACAGAGGGGCATGCCGGACTCTTACCAGCTAAATCCACCGCGGTGTTCCACCTCTACCTATGGCCGGGGGTGCGGGATTCGCATAAGCATTCACCGCTCTCCCGACAGGCCTCGACCCGCTGTTCCTCAGCGGGTCCCATCTCCCCGTGTAGGCTAGCCAATAGGACAGATATCTCTTAAAACCTAAAGTAAAATTAGCCTATCGATAAATACACTATATCATTTGAAGTAAACTTTTCATACTAAAAATTAAACAAATAAATCAACCAAATATGTAAAAATTCTACTCTACACGCGGAAATGATCAATGAATTTCTAGCGACATTCTATACCTAATTTGATTGTAGCCATTGGCCGGCTTCAATCAAAGGATTGAATGTATAAACAAAAAAAGAGATTTATTTTTTATTTTTTTGAAAAAAAAAAAGAGACTGGGTACTGTACCATAGCTTATAATATGTTAGTACAGCAGTGAGCATGCGACCACGGGAAGGTATTTTCTTGTTTCATCCTTTTCAGTAGTCGGATTTTAGTTTTTAAACTAATTTTTTTTTTTGACATATTGAGGCTGAGATCAGACTGTGAACGTTCTTAATCTGTCAAGCTCCGCTAATGAGACACAATTGATTTTCTATTGTTTCGTCGCCGATCGACATACCGCGCCGCTTGACCGGTTAAAATTATTAGTTCTCTCAGTCAGCTCAGTTTTAATAAAAAATTACCCTCCTCATCAACAACAACGCACCCCTCTTTGTCGAAAATCTCGCTGTTGTGTCTAGCTGCTATCATAAGGTATTATAAGCTATAGTGGATTCCGCGCGCGGTCAGTTGCGTCTCGGCACCATCCGAATACCGACGTTGCCTTTCTCTTACCAACCGCGAAGTAACGCAGTGGACACGTGTGCTAGTGGAAGTGATAAAATAATTATTCATTTTGTTTTTTTTTATTTCTATTGACTCGAAAAAAAATTATTTTATTTTATCCCGTCGACTCGAAAGTTATTTTTATTTAGAAAGTTTTTTTTTGAGTGCCCTGTGTTTTGGAGATTTCTGTTTTATTCGGTGGGTATTTTCGTTTTAATTTTCTTTGTGTATTTTTAATTATAGTTGAGGCAAGACAATTTTTATTATAAATATTAATTAATTATAAATTAAGAATAAAGAAATAAAATATAGATCGCAAAGTGTCTTAAATACTTAAGTTATACAACTACAAAATTTAATTTAAATAAAATAAATTCTGTCATAATTGGCATAGTTTACTTTCCTTTTTAATTATAATTTTCTTACTTTATCCTTGTTTTAGAATTGACTATTTCCTCTACAAAATAAATTTTGGGATCGGTTTTCCTTGCCAAGATAAATGATTACAGTTCTAACTAGATTTCCTGAAGTAGTATTATCTGGCTTTTAGCAGTGACAACAAAATCATTAAGTACCTCTTTAATATATGACTCAGATAGGACTGAAGAAGATTAAGATTTTTATCTAAGTTATAGATAAAATAGATAGAATATTCTTTAACATGTACACCATAAACATTACAGATATAAAAGTAGATTTACATAGGGTGACACAATGGGCGGTCTTATTGCTAAAAGCGATCTGTTACAGACCTTATTTTAAACTTTATTAACCTGATACTTATTTTATAAATCAATTAGAATGAAATTAATTAAATATATTTGCGATTGTATCACACTAATATTATAAAGGCGAAAGTTTGTGAGTGTGTTTGTTTCAATTTTGATAAAATTTGGCTCACATGTAGTTTATAACCGGGATTAACATAGGATACTTTTTATCCCGATATTCCCACGGCTAGTAATAAAATAATTGGAAAACAGACTTTAGAAAACACATAGGTACATTCGTATGCAGTTTTAATTATTTACAACAGCTTTCCAATTAATTTTCTTCATGTAGTAGAAAACTTAGAGACTTTAACCTCTTTACTATAATAAAAATTAATCATTCCATTGTCTATATAACTATTTACGCTGTTATTAAATTAAATGACACTTAATAAAAATAAAAAATACAATGAAAAAAAATCAATGTTTGAGAGAACCTATACTCCATTTATTATTATAAGTTATAACATTAGAAAAAAGAGGCTCGCAGAAGCAGGAGTACGAAACCTTTTATTTTCAAGTTAAGTTCAAACAATTTTAATAAATAATTTATGTGCTTTTTTTGTAAGTAACAATGTGTGGCATACAAAAAGCATATTATATCTATCTACTCGTCACGATGCTTGGATAGGTACATGAAATGAAACAATTTTTAGTAACAATCAGTTTATTAAAAACAACTTTATATAAACCGACAAAATAAAAAAAGCACGTGCTGCCACAACTTATGAAGGGAATAGGTAACATTTTAGATTTGGTAGAGTTATATTGAAATGAAAAACAAACTTCTAAGTCAACGCAATCAAAAGATACGGGCGTTCATGTTCCAGAATCAAAACCTAACATAAGGACCTTGAAGAATCTTCACTTTCCTAATTTAATTATAATAATGAAACTTTCCCTTAAATCGGTCATTCACATCATAACGTCACGAAATCGAAATCATGATTTCGAAATCGTACCTGACGAAAATAATATGGTTTACTGTACTTGTCTTACTATCGATAATGCGAATCGTGCGTGTAATTTAGATGTTTTTCCATTCTTGAGATTCAAGATTAGACTATCCCTGTTTTTATATAAAAACTAGCAGCGCCCCGCGGTTTCACCTGCGTAAGTTTCGATCCCGTGGGAATATCAAAGTCAAAGTCAAAGTTCAAAGTTGATTGAGAAAATTTGACAGTTTCGGGTAGCTTGATGTGCTGGCGTCTGTACAAAGGTGATGCTTGTTTATAAAGATATCTCTTCCAGCATACCTGCGATAGGAAAGTAGATAAAGAGATGAAGACAGCGTGTGTAAGAGTAAAAGAGTAAATAACAACAGCACCCTAATTGCGTAACACACTATCAATCGGAATGTGAATAATTCTGAAGCAAATTGCTAATCCATTGTTACATAAGTTCGAAAAATTTGTCTGCTCGACACGTACATACTCGTAACGCAATGAATGCTGTTGAACAATCATGTCAAAATGAAACCGATTCCGATTGATAATGTGTTACGCAATTGCCCCCCAGATCAGCTCTTTCAGACAGAGAAGAAAACATGTTGCGCTGACCACAAATAAATTGGGATGAGGGCAGGAGAATGATCAGCATAGCTATTCACAAAAACTCGATACGCTTCCGTATCGTATCGAACATTAATCATTGTTATCGTAGGAGTCTCCTAAACGCTGTTCACAAGTCCAAAACCCGAAAATTTTGTCAGTTTAAATCAAATAGACGCCCGCTATTCTTCCAACAGCTATTTTCTGTTGAGGGCAAGTCAAATCAGGTTATCGAAATGTCAGGTTTTCGATACGATAGCCTGTCGTATGGTTGTGAGTCAGGGCTCAGTTAGGAATGGATTACCCAGACCACTGGGTACTCTATAAAGACAAACACAGGAGTATACAGGGTGAATTTTTCAAGTGGGCGTGGATGGCCAAATCCGAAACTATGAGGAATAGCGAAAAGTACTCAAAGGAGTCGCGGGCTCGATTTTGATGAAAACTAAAACTGCATCATTGGATTTTTGAAAAATCAATATTTCTGTCCAGGAATCGAACCTGTTGGTTTTGAAAAAAAAACACACGCTGTATTATTAAACCATTCGATAGTGTCGCTAATAAGGATCAAATTCTGGGAAGTAATAACATACGGCAAACTAAAGGAAAGAGCTCATTTTTATCAAAATACTTTTTTATTTTCTTATGCCACCTACCTATTAAACCTTAAAGATTAACCCCCTTATTCATAAAACTTATCAAACCTATTTTAGTTAAAATGGGGTTTGTCTCTTTCTTACACACAGAAATGACAACGTGACAGATAAAGACAAACGTTCTATAAACCTATTTTAGCTAAAATAGAGATAAAATAGGATTATGAATAAGGGGGTAATTGTTCAAAATTATGACAATTGTTTTTGAATACATAGCTGGATTCGACGTCTCAAGGATTGTACTGCAATTAAAAATTTGAATTTAAAACATAATTTTGTGAAGGGGACTGCGCTACGAGTGTTTCGGGTGTAAAAATATTGAGCATCATTTCGAACAAGGTATGAAAAAAGAAGCAGTTTATTAAAATTCAACATTTTCCTTAAGTTTGCCGTATGTCATTACTTCCCAGAATTTGATCCTTATTAGGGACACTATCGAATGGTGTAATAATACAGTGTGTGTTTTTTTTTTCAAAATCAACAGGTTCGATTCCTGGCTAGAAATATTGAATTTTCAAAAATCCAATGATGCAGTTTTAGTTTTCATCAAAATCGAGCCCGCGACTCCTTTGAGTACTTTTCGCTATTCCTCATAGTTTAGAATTTGGCCATCCACGCCCACTTGGAAAATTCACCCTGTATAACAGGCCTAATGTGTGTATAGACACTACATGCTAGCCCATCATCGTATCGATTTTCCAGTCTACTATCTGACCGCTGAAGATGCACTCGACTTTTTGAAGAGCAGGCGGCCTTAATAGTCTCTAACTATACTAGAAAACGTGACGAAAGACACTTCTACGTAGATAATGAAATAAAACTAGCCTAGAAAAATATTCAAATCAGCCTATCGCAGTCCACTGTTAGACATATCGACGGTGAAATGTCAATATCTAATAACTAACGTTTTAGCGATTTTCATTTTATTGCATATTCGTAGGTAAAATATGAAATAGCTCATATTTGCAAAGACATAAAGGTCTTGAATCGACGACGACGTTTCCTAATATTTGTTTAATATAAGTAACTTTTTTATTAAAATATTAAAATCTATAAATTAAACGTTTTTTTTCGCCTCCTGTGAATTCATGATTTTATAGTTATTAGATATTGATACTACACTGTCGATATACAATGTGGACACAACAATTCGACAATAACAATTTGAAAACACTGGCAATATACAAAATACATAAGAATATTTTAGAACTATCAAAATGAAAAAAATAAGTGTTCGTTTTTTTTTCAAAGAAGGTTTAAAAAGGGTACTTAATACTTTACACTAGGTACTAAATTAAATGAATAACTAACTATACAAATAGATACAAAAACAAAAAGACACTTGGCGTCGAAGTACTCGTTCGCATTGCTATAATCCGGAAACTGATCTCAAATTGTAGCATTTTTAGTCTACTTTAAAAACGTATGGATTTTTTTTTTATTTAAGCGCATAGTTTAGGACTTACCTATATTGAGAATATCAAAATACATGCGAAATTTTTCGCGTCTTTTCGAGTGCTGCAAAGTTAGCACAGGTCTTTCGAAACTGCAAACTTGGATATACGCTGCTGGTAGTGGTCCTAACAACATAATTAATTATTAAAAAATCAGAACTAGCCGTTAGTTTGTGATTTTAGTGTTAGATATGACTAATGGCCTAATAATAACAGCGATAATTCAACAAATGGGTGAAGATATAATTTTACATGAATCTATGTATAGATGAATTTCGTGAAGAAACAAACAATAATCCCGTTCAAATAGAACTGTCTAAGAATTAAAAAAAAAGTCAGTGCTTAATTTTTGGCCCGCAACTAAATAGTTTTAGAATATTAATATAGACATGAAAGATATGAATATTATTAATTTATTTATAGGCATCAGTTAGAATTAGCGTAATATACCGATTCGTTTGCATGGGTAAACAAAACAATTTGATAACGATGTTATCGCGAAATGGTTATTAAAGATTCAATACCCATCTATTTAGACATTCTAAGGCCAAATCTAACATAATATTTTGCACTATTGAATATTAATTAAGGCTATATTGAATGAGTTTTATGACTTAGTTAAGGATTGCCTTTTTTAGGGTCATATAGTTTGATATCCTGCTCCCTAATTATTGCGTAACACTCTATGATAAATGATTTATTTTCTGTAAGTAGGTTTGTACAAACAGTTTTACACGTCAATCATATTTTTTCAAGCTAGGTGAGGTCGGTGTTTTCTATCTGTCTACTCTGAGAAGAAAGGCCGAAACAAACTCAGAGGTCACAGTCTCTTTTAAAGTCCAGACAAAATCTTGGTCAGATCATGTGAAGACCATGTAGATGGTGGTGTCTGAAATGATCTTTTGAGGAAAGAACCACACAGATTGAGCGGACCTGTCCAGTCAATCTCAATTTAAATTAATTTGTAGGATATTGTTAACCCTTTGCCTCATATGGTCGAAAAATTTGTATTAATGTTGTTGGACTGTCAAAATGAAAGTCATTGCTACTGTTAGAATGATACGCAATTACCCCGCGGGTCTTGTTATCTCGTATCGAAACTTGCTAACATGTCAAAAAGACCATTTTTGTAATTTTTTTCCTATCTACTGCATTGACATGAATACTCACCTACTTTAAGATAGGTAATTGATACTAGCAGAATAGTCGACATCGACTCAGTTGCCAAAAAGCAAACAATTAGCTTATTATTGAAAGAACAATGTCAGATGTCCATAGTAACTTTGGCTCAAAATTAATTTGTCATGGACAGTGAAAATTCTTACGTTTTTTTGTGTAGTTTAATGTCAAAAGCTTTTCTGTAATATCCACTTTTACACTGAACTTCTAAAGAAGAAGTTATTCAGACATTTTAAATTGGAGGTTATTGTTGCTCTATCACGCGTCTGATAGCGTCTTCTCTTTCTGAACTGTTATTTAAGGCGTGAGACTTTACACGATGCAATGAATGACCGCAACCAATACAAAGATTTCGATTTCGATGCATAATTGATTCAGTTGGCGCATTGCTACTTGTTTGATTACTTGTTTGTTTAATAAATAACCAACAGTAATGACAAACAACACTGACACTTGGAATCTATAAAACCAACAAAATACGGTTGTGTTGCAAATTAACATTTAGCTTAGTTAAAACAGTAGACATTCTATTAATAAAAATCCTACTTTACCTCAGAAAGTGAAGTCCATTGCCGTAACAATGAATGGACATCGTCAGAATCAACTAAATGCCGTTCCATCCGGAACACATTTATACCACAATTAATACAACGTGACAAAACGAAGGTCATGTCAAATGCCCATGTAACACCCACTCTCATGAAGATCGGAGACGCTACACTCGAAGTCGTGGACGAGTATATTTACCTAGGACAAACTGTCCAGTTAGGTAGGTCCAACTTCGAGAAAGAGGTCAATCGTCGAATCCGACTCGGCTGGGCAGCGTTCGGGAAGCTTCGCAATATCTTCTCGTCCCACATACCGCAGTGTCTCAAGACGAAAGTCTTTGACCAGTGCGTGTTGCCAGTGATGACATATGGCACTGAAACGTGGTCGCTCACAATGGGCCTTATTAGAAGGCTGAAAGTCACCCAAAGGGCAATGGAGAGGGCTATGCTTGGAGTTTCCCTGCGGGATCGAATCAGAAATGAAGAGATCCGCAGGAGAACCAAGGTAACCGACATAGCCCGAAGAATTGCCAAACTTAAGTGGCAGTGGGCAGGGCACATTGCTCGCAGAACAGATGGCCGATGGGGCCGAAAGGTTCTGGAGTGGCGACCGCGTACCGGAAGGCGTAGCGTTCGAAGGCCTCCCATAAGGTGGACCGACGACCTTGTGAAGGCCGCAGGAACTCGTTGGATGCGAGAAGCACAAAACCGGTCGAAGTGGAGGTGCTTGGGGGAGGCCTATGTCCAGCAGTGGACGTCTTTCGGCTGAAATGATGATGATGATGATAATACAACGTAGTTGATGGTACATTGTCACAAAATGTGTGGTATGAATATAACACAATAAGTCTATAACGCAAACGCAGATGAATTCGAGAAGGAAACAAACGTACACATAGAAAAACACCGACAGCAACATGTTTAACGGGCGCGCGCGATTTTGACAGAACTGCAAAAGTTTTTTTTTTTTTTAATGGCGAACTGCTGGTTGCCATTACAAGGCGATTAAGTTATCGAATACAGATCAGGAAAATCGATTCCTTGAATTTCGTTCTTATATTCTTACAAATAATACATGTATTTTAATAAACACGACGAACGTATTATTTAGATTAATAATAAAAGACAATTGTGAGGTGGTAAATAAAAACTAAAGAGTAAATCGCTTTAATTATTTAGAATAATCGATTACAGTGGCAGAACAGGTAACTACCTGACACTTTTTTATTAAAAAAAAAAGTAAATCCTGGAATTCAAGAACATGATTAGTAAAATGATTACTTATTAAAATGATTTTCTTTTCGAACAGTTCTCGAAAAGAAATAAATATTTTTTTAGAAGTTGGAATTTTATATTTAAATTGTTGTAGGTAAAAACTTCGTGTCCGTGTGAATTTAGTTTTAAAAGTTGTGTGAGCCGAAATCTGACATTGTTCTTTCTATTTCAAACATTACTGTCAGATATTTATGCTTCCAATGGGATATGTCACATTCTTTGCTATATGAGCGGTACTGATAGCGATATAGAAGAAAACTATATACTATTAGATACTGTTATATTTTAATGCTGCCAAAATGATGTCAGATGTTTTTGATCACGAGGTATTACATTCTTCTGAATTTAACGGACTGAATTTAATCAAGTCATGTCCGATATTGTTACATTCTAAAAGGTGACACATCTTTTTGAAGCCGATGCAGCTTCCTACATTTTGGCGCTTCTAAGCTATCTCGTCAGATAGTATTAGTGTTCTTTCGAAGTCACATATTTAATTTTGCTGCTACTTGTATTTATATGCCTTCAACAAATGATCACATAGATTTACCGTCATCTTGACGCTAGATATTAATAGATGAATCATGAAATCAGACAGGCAATTCTCGTATATTTAAAAACGTTCACAGTCCAGACTCAATCTGTCAAAAATACCGCAAAAATTCCTATATTTTTGACAAGTTTTTGACATTGATTCTCGCTGAGATGACATTGCGACTAGATTTTGAACGTTTTTAGTAGTAGTTTACGTTTAATTTAGCATGTTTCTGGTATTATTGCCCAGTGGTTCATAGTAGTATACATACCTATTTATGCTCGTGACAGTACACACGACGGGCTTACGATCCTTACATAATACTTTTGCTGCGTCCACGCTCATGCATCTTGTCATAGACAGTGGTTTTGATTACCACGTAACGCACCTGACCTTTTTGAAGTACCTAGATACTCATGATCGTCTAACCGGACGCAGATATACCTGTATTTTACTAGGAGTGACTGCCTATCTGCATAGCTATTGACAAACATTCGATACGCTTGCGTACTGCACCGAACATCAATCAATGTTATCGTAGGAGTCCTCTAAACGCTGTTCACAAGTCCAAAACCCATAAATGTTGTCAGTTTAAATTAAATAGACGACCGCTATTCTTTCGACAGCAGTTTGCTGTCGGGGGCAAAGCAAATCGGTAGTTTGCTGTCGGGGGCAAAGCAAATCGGTAGTTTGCTGTCGGGGGCAAAGCGAATCAGTAGTTTGCTGTCGGGGGCAAAGCGAATCAGTAGTTTGCTGTCGGGGGCAAAGCCAATCAGTAGTTTGCTGTCGGGGGCAAAGCAAATCAGTAGTTTGCTGTCGGGGGCAAAGCAAATCAGTAGTTTGCTGTCGGGGGCAAAGCAAATCAGTAGTTTGCTGTCGGGGGCAAAGCAAATCAGTAGTTTGCTGTCGGGGGCAAAGCAAATCAGGTTATCAAAATGTGTGATTTTCTTTTTGGTGGCCTCCACAAGTCCACAACCCAGTTTATAGTGGGTATCATGAGACCCTTCAGCTATACTGGTTGTTTGACTTTCGGGGTTCTAACTACCCGTTACGACTGTCAAAGATTACGAATAACAGCCGGGACCGATGGCTTAACGTGTTTTCCAAGGCATGGAGGAGTCGCGGATATCCTCAGATATCTCAACCGCAGCATATTAAATGGAAAGTGTTATGATGACGTACCTAACTCTAGGTTTCAAAAGTTCACCCTTTAGGCAGACTGGATGCAGTCTGCCTACCCTGCAAGGGTAAATATAGTGAACATACACTTCGCCAACTAACATAGCCGCTTGAAATCAATATTAATGCTGTAGAAAGTGACATCCCAGTCACGCACGGACACAGAGGAGGGAGTGAATGAAGAGAGCACGAATGACACAAATAACCTCGCATATCGCATTCGCCTCTGCGTCTAATGACTACTATGTGGTATTCATGGAGAAAATTGACTCATTGTTCAATATAATGTGATGGGTAACCTATCGAACGATTATATTTTTTTTTATAAAACATAAATCACACTATCACATCACACTAATATTATAAAGGCGAAAGTTTGTGAGTGGGTGTGTGTTTATATGTTTGTTACTTCTTCACGCTCAAATGGCTGGACCAATTTTGATAAAAATTTTGTATGGAGGTAGCTGACACCCTGGATTAACATATAGGCTACTTTTTATCCCGATATTTTCACGGGATCGACATTTACGCGGGGGAAACCGCGGGGCGCAGCTAGTAAAACATAAATTTGTAATAAGTTAATTCAAGTATGATGTGGAAACTCCATGCCATATTTTTCTGTATCTGTGCTCTCTGTCAAAGGAACCATTGTAATCCTATAACATGCTCATAATAAATATAATTCAAAACAATGATTAAATTAATTAAATACAACTTCCATTGTGTCTAACAAATTGAAAACACATAAACGTATTTACTTTTAAGACTATTCATATCTATGGCATAGATCTTGTACCTATCTCAATCATTTTAACCAAAATATTATGAGCTAGTTGTATTTTTGATAGAATTTACGTTACGATTACGTCCCGCGTTCGTGCCGGGTCCATAGGTTAGCCTACACATTGTGTTGAACTACGAGATGATGTCAATTTTCTCTATCAATATCATATATTATAATAACTGTGGCCTCTTTTCAACATTGGACATTTAGGAGAATATATTGCCTCTGCTGCTGCATTTAGGCAGTTTAAAGGTGATTTTTGACCCTTTATCGCCCTCTTTTTCTGCAGAGAGGTACAGGCAGCATCAAAAGTCGATTAACACTATCATTTTTACATGTTATTAAATTGAAAACAACTTTTTTCAATAAACTGATTTTTAGCTTTTCACATAATAGACAAGTGTATATATTGTAAAAAAAAAATCTTCTGCTGCAATTTTGAACAAATATTTTGCTCAATAACTAAGATTAAAAGAACTGAAGTGTTAATCAACTTTTGATGCTGACCGTACCAGTAAATGTCTCGATATTATTTTGTACATATTGGCACTCCATTTGTTAACTACTCCGTGTCCACAGAACACTCCTCAATACTGTTTAACATTTACATTGCATTGCGCTTTTGCTTTCCATATGAGGTGAGCAGACATACAGCTCTGTAGTTTATATAAATATTCAAGGAGGCTACATCGACGCACAACCTGTTACCATCAATTCAGTATGTACAGTCAACAAAAGAGATAAGTATGCAGGATCGTCGGAGATAGTTGAAGTTTGGTACGAAACCGATGGATGTTGTCGACTGAAATTTAATTTGATTCTATTAATAAAATTAAATTGTATTCGACCATCGGTTTCTTACTAAACTTCAACTATATCCGACTAACCTGCAATCTTATCTCTTTTGTTGCCTGTACATGATCCTAGCGTAAATAAATCTGCCTTTTCATAGAAAACTGCAATACCTACACTGAAAGAAATAAGCAGTAAATAAAAATGAAAAAACATTGATCTGAACTGCTTTAAACGAGCCTAACGTTCAAAACAGTATTTTTTATTCATCCGAAAACAGTTAAAGCTTGAGGCAAAATGTTACCGTCATGACAGTAAACTTTAACGTTTTAAGTAGTTAAAAGGTCACAAAATTAACTGTTTTATTCATTCGGTGATTTATGATCGTTCAAACCATTGAAATTTAGGTACTTACCCTGCAGTAATGGTGGTTTTCCTTTCTTATTGCTGTAAGTAGTATGTTCAAGCATTAAAAGTCACTGAAATAAATAAGTACCGGTAAAATGAGGCTACTTTGCTCCGTGAAGTTAAATATGCACCAAATCTCTAATTTCGATCAAATCTCTAAAACTCCAAGGAAATTGAAATATTTTTAAACGCATCCGATAAATAATAAAATATAAATAGAAAAGTTCCTTTACTTAATTTGTTCAAACCATATTAATAAGACGAGAAATAAAAAAATTGCTTCCTTATTATTATTTTTGGATATTAGTAACAGCTGAGGCTGTTAACTTTGCCACTGTCTCAAAAATGTGCCTGTTTTAGTACAAGTTAAATGTAGGAGCAATGTTTCCGAAAGGGTGGGTAAGATTGCTCCATGATTAAAATAAAAAAAAAATAAATGAAAATCAAAGTAAACAACTATTTTTGTCATTGAAATATTAGAGCCAGAATGTTATATAAGTTGTGGAAATATTGTCAAAAGCCATAACAAAGAAGCATTTTACGTCAGTCACACTTTTCAAAATTTGGAGCAAAAAACGGGGCAAAGTAGCCTCATTTTACGGTACCTAATTAAAAAAAATTAAATCGACTTCAAAAAGAAATTAACTCAAAATTATGAAATAATTTTAATTTCGGAAGTCGGTGGAAAAAAAACTAAAACTAAAATACAAGACACCGACTACCGAAATTAAAGTTATTTCATAATTTTGAGTTAATTTCTTTTTGAAGTCGATTTAATTTTTTTTAATTACTTATTTATGTCTTTTACTGTTTTACAAACATTTCTTCTTATTGTATAAAGTCAGTAAGTTTTAATGGAGTCGCTTTAATGTGGTGTAATAAGAAATGATTTTTTTCAGTATATGCGGTCAAAATGTATTCATGTGCTGAATTCATTGTTATAGTTTGATATCGCTGTGGCTGTGGAGGGGCCCGTGGCAAAATGATAACAGCCACACAAGTCGATCGATCAGGTTAAGCTACGCTTACCATGGTTGGTCTGTGGATGGGTGACCATCCCCTTCCATGCCTCCGTTGGTCCCGGCTGGCATTCGTGGATCTTTGACAGTCGTTACGGGTCGTCAGAAGCCCGAAAGTCTAACAACCAGTCTTAACCAAGGGGTATCGTATTACCCAGTAACTGGGTTGTGGAAGTCAGATAGGCAGTCGCTCCATGTAAAATACTGGTATTCAGCTGCATCCGGTTAGACTGGAAGCTGACCCCAACATAGTTGGGAAAAGGCAGGCAGATGATGAGTTTGATGTAGCTGTACCATTTGTACCATAGGTACCAGTATTTTACATGGAGCGACTGCCTATATGACCTCCACTACCCAGTTACTTGATAACACGGTACACCTTAGTAATACTGGTCGTCAGATTTCAGAGGGCCAATTCTCGTAATTTTAACATCGTTCACAGTCTGATCTCAGTCTCAATCTGTCAAAAATACCTCTAATTTCCCTACATTTTGACAAGTTTTTGACATTTGTTTGTCGCCGAGATGAGACTGCGACTAGATTTTGAACGGTTTAAATTACGAGAATTGGCCTTCTGACCTCCACTAGTTACCTAGTTACTTGATAACATGGTACACCTTGGTAACACTGGTCGTCAGACTTCAGGTTACCGATAACGACTGTCAAAAATCTACGAATGACAGCCAAGACCAACGGCTTTACCTGCTTTCTGCATCTGAATTGCGTCTTCCCTTTTTTTGAAGTGAAAACGGGCATTTTTTGAGATGGAAAAAGACCATTGAATTCACGCCACTGTTACCGTAAGCGACACTGCTTCGGGTGTGTTCGGCTGTCCTCGGTTTTAATGTATATCCGATATGTCAGTGAGTGATGGCAAAGTATTCTGTTTGTGTTTTGTTTTCACTTCTGTCGGCACTACCGGAGTGCCACTGTTTTTTGTAACTTCGGTTCCACCATATTGAATGATTCGGCTGTTACATCACTCCAAGAAGTGGGCTGTTCGATTGTCGTTATCACAGACCGGTACCTATCTTATCACGACTGATAATAAGCACGTCATCATAACATGTCAGTTTGTCAGACGTTTCCTGCAAATTTAGGTTGGGTTATTTCCGATTTGTTATTTGATTGCGATCTGCACCTTTAGCAAATTTTATTGCTTCATAATAAGTAACTAACTATATACACTAGATCCTAAAATAAATGACTAACTAACTTAAAATATAAATAAATAAAAATAAAAAAATATATAAAACAAAGGACACTTCTACAGGGTGTTACAGAAAGGGTATATCAATACAAACGGGTTGAAGAGTGTATCTGGTCTAGAATCTCTGTACAAAATTTTTCAGCTATTTTTTTATTTCGACATCACAGCGCTGCACTGGCGCGCGGCGGCGTGATGTGCGTGTACTAGGCGCACAGACACACTACAGATAATGGATAATAACCCTCGTAGTGCGATGACATGTTTGTCATGATTTCAATTTAATAAACTATCGAAATAAAAATATATTAAGCATTTTCAAAGTTACTGCTTTTGAGCTGAAATTTTGTACAGAGATTCTAGACCAGATACACTCTTCAACCCGTTTGTATTGATATACCCTTTCTGTAACACCCTGTATAGGCGTCGAAGTATTCGTCCGCATCGCTGTGTTCGTTAGCAAATTGGGTTTTTGAGTTTTAAAACTAATATTGGCTGGTAGCAGCCGCGATCCGGAAGTAATTTTGCAGTTTAAATTAAATTAAAAAATAAATGCACCGCTCAGTAGAATAATTATTATTTATTTTAGAAGTGAAAACTTCTTTAGGCGCGTTGGGCATTTTTTTAGATGGGAAACAACGATTGAACTCGCGCCACTGTTACCGTAAGCGACACCGCTTCGGATGTCTTCGGCAGTCCTCGGGATGTACTCGGTTTTAACCGGTCAAGCGGCGCACGTCGCCGAGCGGCGACGAAACAATAGAAAATCAATTGTGTCTCATTAGCGGAGCTTGACAGATTAAAATGCATATCCGATATGGAGTCTTTGGTCCCGCGGGTCCAGTCGACCAAATCAAATTTTGAATTGGTGATGGCAAAGTATTCTGTTTGTGTTTTGTGTACACTTCTGTCAGCACTCCCGGAGTGCTACTGTTTTTTTTTAATGAGCTGATCCATACATTTATGCTCGGATAACTCGACATAATGTATGGATCACTGATTTTTTTTTTACGATTTCAGGGTTGGTCCCATAGTAAAACTTGTTCATAATGATGACTAAAATGACCCCTTTCAAGGATTAAAACGATCCAAATGTAAGGGTATAATTATATCCACATAAATATACGAACCCTGCCGTCCACAGACCGTACAACCAATTTTATAAGCCAATTACGTAAATCAATCTCCGAAACTGATGAAATATAATTCTGAGAATACACCAGTCATCTTTACAAATAAATTTAAAGTATGTTGCATGCAGGAAAAACTTTTAGCCTCAAATGATGCTCGGAGAAAGCTCGTTAAGTTGCTGAGTCAGTAAGTCAGTAATGTGTATGATAACGTAACGCAAACGTAACGTAAACGTCATTGCGGCAATCACCGAATTAGGAGTTTAGGAGTACGGGCGATGACAAAATGTTATGTGATGAGTTGATGGCGGACAAAAGTGTTAAGTGAATTAAAATTTGGTATTTTTTTTTACATTTTGCCCTCCATAGTTTTTTTTTAGTTTGTTGAAAGTTTTAGTTACCAACCTAAGTTAGGATATTATATTGTTATTTTTATTAATTAACTAGCTGAGCCAGCGAACTTCGTACCGCCTTAGAATCAATAAATGTTGTGATAACTTGCTGAATTAAATTCAGTTTTTTAATAAGTTATAATGAATAGGTACTCGAAATGAATTTACTTCCATAAATGTACGAGTACAAAATAGTAGATTGTACAACTAAGGCATAAAATAAGCTATTTTACCCCGAGACGTTTATATCCACCCGAGCCGCAGGCGAGGCTGGATAGTTAAGTCGAGGGGTAAAATGGCTCGTTTATGCCTGAGTTATACACTCTGCTTTTCACTTCGATTGCGAGAAAATGAAACAGGCATAAAGTATACAGTACATAATTAATCAAAAATGTTGCACTTGCATCCATAGCTAATTCCCGCCACCACAGATAATACCGCCACGAAACTTTTTAAAAGTTTTTTTTTTTTTAATTTTCAACATTTGTCATTCGACTTGGGTACTTCATACTGCCAAAAAATGAAAACGTTTTTTTGCCTTTTTAAATAATAAATGACAACTATTTTACCTGATTTTATTAAATTAACGATAGAAAACACGGAAGTGGTATAAATTAAAGAAAATGAAATAAATCACGACTTTAATCTGCGAAGTTTTATTGTGCGTATCTGTTGGGCCTGATTACTTTAGTCTTAGAAAAAAATTTTACTTTATGCACTAGAACATAAAAAGCGATTTTATGTCGCCTAAGCACAACATAAAGACGGACTTTTAGAGCATGAGAAGTGAAAATGTTTTTTTCAAACGAAGCTGTTGAGTTTCCAAATAAATAATTAAGTTACAAAATGTATGAGAAAATGAATTATCTAAAATTTTTTTATGTGAATTTTTCCCATTTCCTAATAGTTATTCTGCTCTTCGGGGCGGAGACAAATCCAACAAAATTAAATCTAAGATCATTAAAATCGGTCCAGCCGTTCTTGAGTTCTAAATGGCTATATTTACTTACTCGACTATGTTTTATTTACATATAAATTGGGCAGTAACTATATTATGATTACAAAACGTGTGTGAATCTTCGTGTGAGAAACAAAACACAAAATAATTCTATTTTTAGAAGATATTTGCATGAATTAATTAAAATTAATTACAGTTTAGTGTTTTCTATTTTTAGAGCAATTGGGATTTTTACTAAGTATTTTATGTGAGAAATGATGAAGTAGATAATACTCTTCATTGTAAGTTTTTATGGACGTTTCATATAAACATTGCTTCTGCCGCGACTTCGTCCGCGTGAATTTGTTTGTCCGCCGACCCATCCCGTATCCGCATCGCCTGTCCGCGCTATCACTATCGGCTTATCCAAAGAAATCTTCTTTCATATTATTATATCTATGGTTTTATCGCTTAGCCTTCTTTTTGACTTTTTATTTCTGCTCGGCTCCTAAGTGTCTAAGCGTGATGTTAAGTAGCCTATAGCCTTACTCAAGAATTGGGCTATCAAATCCAAAAATGATTTTTCAAATGCAACTGGCAGTTCCAGAGATTAGCGTGTTCAAACAAACAAACAATAAACCAAACAAACTCTACAGTTTTATTATTAGAATATAGATTTTATCAGTGTATATTCTTTTGTTTTTTTTTTTTTCGACAATTCTAACTAAACACTAGAAAATTGTTCTTAAGTAGGTACCTACCTACATAAGATACACAAACAATTCTAAGTTTAAGTTTAAACTAACTCCACATAGCCCGGTGCATCGTGCTTAGATTTAAATAGCTAACTCGGTTAAGTTACTTCAAGTTCTTTCTAAGTAGGGCAAGTAACATCGGGAACAAAAGTTTAAACTGTTAATAAGTAATGAATTTTAAATATGAACGTACTTAATGTTTTTTTTTTTCCTTTTGTTGGTTATTATTATTTCATTTATCATCGCTGTAATATTTTCAACGCAATGCATTTTGTTAAAACGAAATAACTTATGACCTAATAAAAAATATTATGCCTATATTTCACGAAAGAGTGTGGGGATCGTGGCTAAGTGATAACAGCCGCACAGTTCGATCAGAGATTAAACTACGCTTGCCGTGGTCGGTTAGTGGATGGGTGACCATCCATTCAAAATCAAGTCATTTATTCAAATTAGGCTGAGAATTCAAAAAGTGCTGATTCTCAGCCTAATTTGAATAAATGACTTTTGATTTTGATTTTGGGAGGAGGCCAGTGTCCTAGCAGTGGCAACGTTAAAGGCTGATTATGATTTATTAAAAAAACTACTTTACTTGAGAGACCCCCTTTAATGTTTTACTTTATAATATTCGTTGTTATAGCGACTAAGTAATACACACACGGGGGACCCACAACACAGCGCTGATTTTCATTTTTTTTTACCCGAAAAGGACGAAATCTTTTGTTCTCGACGGTACATATTCCAAACATCGACTTATTAAGAAGTTTTACAAGCGAAACGACAGCTTAAGGCCCGCAGACAAGCGCGACGCTACGAGGCGGTGGGACGCGATTCTGATAGAACAGTTTCCATGAAATAATAATTATAAATCGTTTATTTCGACCAACACAGAACCATAGTAGGAACACAAAAAAAAAATTACAAAATTTTAAAAATAAAAATAAAAGCACATACAATATTAAAAGTTGCAAAAATACAATACAAACCATAAACATTATTACATGCTTCGATTGCCCAGTATGTGAACCATACAGCAATGGTTCAGGTCATAGATATATGTTTACATTTCTATGGTTCAGGTACTGGCAATCAATCCTCTGCGCAAATGCCCTCAGGATGCCGCTAGAGCTAGCCCGAACCACAGAATACTTAAAGTACTACGTACAGAAAGGACACTCCCTTCCCCGCACTAACATCAGTTACCGCACCTCACCCCGCACTTCGGCATATTCGTCTCAGGTTCTTTAACAAAAGCGCTCGCAAACACAAGAACCTCACGCACACATTCATAAGTATACAAACGTCATTTTTTAATGTAGTAGTAGTAGGTAATTATTTTGCGAGCGTTGTATGGAGTGTCCGGGGTGTGCCCGAACCCTGCGAACCAGGGATGTGCACCGTTTTCGCATAGTAGAATAAAAACAGTCTACTTGCGACTCGGCCTTCTTAATTCATTAAAGTACTTAAATTGTGAAACAATTCATTCGTCTTTTATAAGACCATTTCTACCAAGGGGTATTGAGTTACCCAGTAACTGGGTTGTGGAAATCAGCGTAATATTGCGTAACAGAAGCAAATTGCTAATCCATTGCTTCATAAGTTCGAAAAAGTGAGCTCAACACGTAAATAACGCAATGAATGTTGTTGAACTGTCAAAATGAAACCGATTCCGATTGATAATGTGTTACGCAATTGCCCCGCAGACAGGCATAAATACAGGCTGATTCGAATTAAACTAAAGGGTTTCAATCTATAAAAATATCTATACAAACAAATAAAATTGAAGTACACAACTATCTATACATCTATACAAATAAATAAAATTGAAGGGGTCATAATGTCAAAATAACAGTATTTTACTAAATAAATATGCATATGAAAGTCCATACGGTACTTATAACAAAAAACTGTCTGTCTGTATGTTCCGGATAATTTATTTATAGCACATAAATGTTCAGAGGCGGACTTAATGCCATAGGCATTTTCTACCAGTCAACCTTTGGGTGATGCAGAGACAAACAGTGGTAGGTGCAATCATGAAAATTGAGGAATAAATATTTTAAATATATAGATTCATTACAAAGCTAATCACCGCAATGCGAACGGCTGGACCGATTTTGACGGAACTTTCACTGGCCAATAGCTGATGTTACAAGGCGTGACTTAGGCTATTGTTTATTTAGGATAAGAATTATAGTACCGCACAAAAAGAAATCCTTGAAATCCAATATGCACGCAAACGAAGACGCGTAATCCATACTAATATTATAAATTCGAAAGTAACTCCTGAACCGATTTAGATGAAATTTGGTATAGAGATAGCTTGAGTCCCGGGAAAGGACACAGGATACTTTTTATCTCGATATTCCCACGGGATCGAGACTTATGCGGGTGAAACCGCGGGGCGCAGCTAGTATATTATAAATGCGAAAGTAAGTTTGTTTGTTTGTTACCATTTCACGCCTAAACCACTGAACAGATCATCCTGAAATTTTGCATATAGGTACGTTGTCAGGTGTACAGAAACGGACATTGGGGTACCTTTCATCCTGAAAAAAAGTGCTGTTCCCGAGGAAAACAACAATAACGGTATTATGATAATAGATGGCGCCACGTGTTTTTCAAATTAGTATATTATATAAGACACCACGTCTTACGATTTCCACGCGAACGAAGTCGCGGACGGAAGCTAGTAATATTATAAAGAGAAAAGATTTGATGTTTTGTATGTTAGTTTGCGCTAAAATGGCTGAACGGATTTGGATAAAATTTGGCATATGGGTAGACCATGACCAGAATAAGGACATACATAATATAACATAATCAGCCTATAATGTTCCCACTGCTGGGACACAGGCCTTCTCTCGGTGAGAGGGAGTGGGCCGTAATCCACCACGCGGGCCCACTGCAGGTTGGCAGATGTCTTCGAATTTTTGGTTCTAGGACATGCCGGTTTCCTCGCGATGTAGGACATATGATAGGATACTTTTAATCCCGATATTATCACGGGATCGGGATTTATGAAATCGGTTGAAACCGCAGGGCGCAGTTATTAATAAGACTGACAATACAGAATAACCTTTTCAACCTACTTATCTACGTAACCAAATTAATGTTTTAGTCAAAAGGTATTGTCTCATAATACTTGTTGGATAATCAATGTCCAATTCAGATTTTTTTACAATAGGCATTTGAATAGTTTGTTTCCATTGTTCTACTTATAGAAACTTACACGCGTCATATAAACATAAACTATGATAATTCTGACACTTTTGTGAGTCTTCGATATACATAATACTTACATATTATACTATAACGGGTGTAAAAAGACGCTTGACGAAGTTGAGAGTCACTTGTACTCCCCGTCATTGTTATCATTTTTTTTTGCACTGGACCATAACCATACCTGGGAACCTTCTGGTTACGGAGATATCATCATCATCGTTTCAGCCGAAAGACGTCCACTGCTGGACATAGGCCTCCCCCAAGCACCTCCACTTCGACCGGTTTTGTGCTTCTCGCATTCAACGAGTTCCTGCGGCCTTCACAAGGTCGTCGGTCCATCTTTCCTTTCGGCCTTTCAGCCCCATCGGCCATCTGTTCTGCGAGCAATGCACCTTGCCCCCTGCCACTTAAGTTTGGCAATTCTTCGGGCTATATCGGTCTCGGGCGGTCGGTTACCTTGGTCCTCCTGCGTATTTCCTCATTTCTGATTCGATCACGCAGGGAAACTTCAAGCATAGCCCTCTCCATTGCCCTTTGGGTGACTTTTAGCCTTCTAATAAGGCCCATTGTGAGCGACCACAAAAAAATGAATTAAAAAGGTGATTTAATCTAACTAAATTAATCAAAATCCAAAGCCATTTAAGTATTCAAATTAGACTGAGAATCAGCACTTTTCGAACGTCAAAATTTCATAAGACTGCAGTCCCCCAAAACGCCCGGCCTTCATCACTTCCTAGCGCTTTCGCTGGGAAGAAGCACGGTTATAGGGGTCGTAGTAAATAGTAGCGATGGGCTGACTTTGGGTTTTGCTGATCTTTAGGCCAAAGCACACACGCTACTTTTTGCATCGGCGATTGGCAATTTTGCGGCTGTATCGATGCTGCATCGCGCTTTGGCGACTCTTTGCGTTCGGACGCTGTATCCGAATCGCGCGTTTTAGCGACTGCTCCGATGCTGCATCGCATTTTGGCGACTCTCTGCGTTCGGACGTGGTATCGGAATCGCGCGTTCTAGCGACTGCTTCGATGCCAAAATCGCTGCGACCGGCATCCGAATGTGTGCGGAGTGTAGCGTTCAGCCGCTGTATCGAGCTTCCGAAAAGCGACTGAATCGCCGCGTTTTGCGTTTTTAAGTGTGCGGTGTGGATTGCTTGGTCACTGCATTTAGCTTCTAAAAAGCAGCTGAATCGCCGATCGCCGATGCAAAAAGTAGCGTGTGTGCTTTGGCCCTTTGACTAGCTATAGTGACTAAACTATTGGATATATTTGACTGTCACTCTGACACACTGACACACACTGACAGTCTGGGAAAGTCATTAGATATACGCAGTTTAATTTATTGTGGTATTGTCGTCTCCACCTTATATTGTCGCAGATGGATAGTCGAATCCGCTAGTGGTTTACAAAACAGCTCCGTTATGTAAAACAACTGAACAACGTTCTGCGGTTTTCCAAAATTACTGAACTTGAAGACGCAGAATTGCATAAACGTGTTGCATTTATCAATGCATCGGGTTAACGATTAGCGGTCTTGTAAAACAGCGTGAAATGAAACGTTAGATTGTAGTATTTTAGTTCTAAATTTTGTGTAAACAAAAAGTTCGGCTTTATAGTGTCGTCTCTCTCACTCATATCTCTCTTTCTAAGCACTGTACCAACATTACCTATAGCATACACTTTAAACAGACAAGAAGATCAACAATCATTACATAAACATACGACATCAGAGTAGCTTCATTAACATCGTTGCATAAGCGGCAATTCATCAGCTGACCAATAGCGTTCCTATAGACCTCTACATATAACAGGTTTTTTTTACCCACTTGCACACATGGCCAATCAAAATCAAAAGTCATTTATTCAAACTAGGCTGACTGAATCAGCACTTTTCGAACGTCAAAATTACTTAAGGGCCAAAGCACACACGCTACTTTTTGCATCGGCAATCGGCGATTTTGCGGCTGTATCGATGCTGCATCGCGTTTTGGCGACTCTCTACGTTCGGACGCGGTATCGGAATCGCGCGTTTTAGCGACTGCTCCGATGCTGCAACGCGTTTTGGCGACTCTCTGCGTGCATCGGAATCGCGCGTTTTAGCGACTGCTCCAATGCTGGCGCAAATGCCAAATCGCTGCGACCGGCATCCGAATGTGTGCGGAGTGTAGCGTGCAGCCGCTGTATCGAGCTTCCGAAAAGCGACTGAATCGCTGCGTTTGGCGTTTTTAAGTGTGCGGTGTGGAATGCTTAGTCGCTGCATTTAGCTTCTAAAAAGCAGCTGAATCGCCGATCGCCGATGCAAAAAGTAGCGTGTGTGCTTTGGCTCTAAGACAGTCCCCTAAAACGCCCGCCCTTCACCACTTCCTAGTGCTTTCGCTGGGGAGAAGTGGCGGAACAAACTCCCCAGCAACACAGCTGTCTGTTCAGATAGAAAAACTTGCTTCTATACGTAAGTCATCATCTGCCTAACCTTTTCCCAACGATGTTAAGGTCGGCTTCCAGTCCAACCGGATGCAGCTGAATAGCAGTATTTTACATGGAGTGACTGCCTACCTGACCTCCACAACCCAGTTACTGGGTAATACTATACCCCAGTAAGACTGGTTGTCACACTTTGGATCTTCTGACGACCCATAACGACTATCAAAGATCCACTAATGACAGCCGGGACCAACAACTTAACGTGCTTTCCGAGGCACGGAGGGGTCTTGATATGTGAAGATGGTCACCCATCCACGGAACAACCGCGGCAAGCATAGCTTAACCTGATCGATCGACCCGTGTGGCTGTCTACACAATAGTATCTACGTATGCAAAATAATTAACAGACATAAATTATTTGCCATATGTCACCTAGCCACGCCAACGCAACACGTCTTGAGAAAGCGTGGGATTAATGCTCGTGCCTTCTCCATATGAGTAGAGGCCTTTTGACCAGCTGTGGGACAATAGGTAATAGGCTGGAAGTATTATTATTTTTAACACACATCAAACGAACTCGTGTTGGAGGGGCTCGTGGCTAAGTAATAACAGCCGCACGGATCGATCAATCAGGTTAAGCTACACCTGCTGCGGTCGGTCCGTGGATGGGTGACCATCTTTACGTACCGAGACTCCTCCGTGCCTCGAAAAGCACGTTAAGCTGTTGGTTCCGGCTGTCATTCGTGGATCTTTGACAGTCGTTACGGGTCGTCAGAAGCCCGAAAGTCAGACAACCAGTCTTAGTAACTGGGTTATGGAAGTCAGATAGACAGTCGCTCCATGTAAAGTAATGGTATTCAGCTGCATCCTGTTAGACTGGAAGTCGATTCCAACATGCTTAGTTGGGAAAAGGCTAGGCAGATGAGTCGTGTCAATAGCTTTGAGCATCATCGAGAGAAACTGGGTGAAGAACCTGATGCTTGAAAAGGCAGTGTTGGATCTCTAAAAACTGTTATATTGGGTCTTAAAACCACATTTTTCAACTATTACAAAACTATGTCATCATCAACAAAGAATGAAAGAACAATATTATGTTAAACAACATCATGTAACAACGCGATAATTAAAACAGTATGCCTTAACAAAATGTAATAAAACACAAGCAAGTATGCAGTAAAAAACGAAAAAAAAAAACATCTTGATTCTCGACAAATCACCGCTGTGCTCGACTGTACAGGCGCGTGGGCACTTTCTCCGCTAGGTCAATGTACAGTAGAATAGAATCCGTCTTGTAAAGGCGAGTTCTCATTGACTTCGTCAGTCTATCGAATTGTTTGAGTAATCTCTCGCGTTCCGAATTCAGATTTAGAACCACAGTATAATTCATTTGACGTTCGATTTCCTTGGCCATATTATTATTATGTTGTCATTTGTTTAATTTTGTATTTATTAACCGACTTCAAAAAAGGACGAGGTTCTCAATTCAACTGTTTTTTTATGTGTGATATCTCCAGCAATTGTGGATTGAAAAAAAATGTCAGACATGCTTCAACAATTTAAAAAATCCCATATAAATTTTATTAACTTTGATTGGACAGTTTTTGAGTTAGCTTCAATAATACTGTATTTTTTCCTCATAGTGTCATACGAGTATTAATGATGTTATAATAACTTCCCGTCACTGATATTTCCAAAGCAAGTACCTAGTGTTATACGAATTTGTGTGGGGTAAGTAACTAAAAAGTGAAAAATAAAAACTTATTTAAGAAAAATGTACACGTATTATAAAATTTAACTATCCCTTCTATGCGCTAGAGTCCTTTTTTTCTTAACTACAATAAAATTTAAAATGTGCCAATTACCTAGTACATAATATATTTCTATCACAAAAAAAAAAACCACAACCGCCCGACTTTATAGTAAAAAAGTCGCATACCATTGTGAACACTATCTGTATAGTAATAATGTTCTTATTCGAATGAAACGATTATTTACTCAGTGAAGTCAAAGTGTGGTCTGTGTTTTCGGCTTTATTGTCTTGTTTGAAGTGTAATAATGTCTATGGTAAAACCTGAGTAAATATTTTACCATGTCAATTAATTCTTACCCAATCGATTCGGTAATCGCACTTCTGAATCCGGGCCAGTATTGTCAGTGCGCACACCGCCTTAACCTACAAGTAAAATTCACCGTACGACGTTGGTACAGTCACGCACCATTTCTGGACAATCGCGACCATTGTTCTGTCCGTTTTGGAATGGTAGAAATTGTTACAATACCCTACTAAACTATTTTGTATTGGCAGAGAATTTTAGAGACCGTTGTTTTAATAGTTTGTGCCAAAAAATGGTTTTCTTTAGATCTAATCTCACTGACTGTGGGCTAATTTTGAACGTTGTGATCACCAGAGCAACACAAGATAAATTGCTATGGATAGAAGTCTTTTAGATAATATCTTCATTAATGTGCCATCTTAAATTTCTCAGTAAGCCCGAGTCTGGATTCTTGCCCGGCTGGTGGAAATGCCGGGCACAGGGTTCGACCAGCGGGGCAATTGCGTAACACATTATCAATCGGAATCGGTTTCATTTTGACAGTTCAACAACATTCATTGCGTTATTTACGCGTGGAGCAGACAAATTTTTCGAACTTATGAAGCAATGGATTAGCAATTTGTTTCAAAATGATTCAGATTCCGATTGATAGTGTGTTACGCAATTAGGGTGCAGGTCTGGGAGAGTAATTTCATTTTTTTTTTCGTTGTATATACTGGTGAGCAGGAGGTCCTGGGTTCGATTAAAGTCGGGCAAAATGTTATTGACTTTTTTCATCAGGGATTTCTTTCTCGGTAGCAGTACAGAGTCTGGATCTTTGCCCAGCTGATGGCAATGAGCTCGCCTCCTATGGGACCTAAACATAACTGGCCATATGTGGGTTCTTAAAGTACGCCTCTGCGTAGGACTTCTAGGAGACGAGCAAAAGTCAGAAAGAACTCTAAGCGAAAAATAAGTGATAGCGCAGGCAGGCGATGCGATGCGACGGGGTGGGTCGGGGTACAAGAAATTTTACGCGGACGAAGTCGCATGCAGAAGCTAGTATGAAAAACAGTGGCGCTCCGGGAGTGCCGACAGAAATGAAAACAAAACACAAACAGAATACTTTGCCATCACTCACTGACATATCGGATATACATTATAACTGAGTACATACCGAGAACAGCCGAACACATCCGAAGCGGTGTCGGTTACGGTAACAGTGGCGCAATTTCAATGGTTTTTTTGGGTGGCAAAAAATGCCCAACGCGTCTAAAGATGTTAGTTAGTTTTGTATATTTATGTCTGTAATTTATATGGTGTACATAATAAAGAGTATTCTATTCTATAAAATATTTTGAACTGAATGTTACTGTGAGGGCTATGCTCAATAGTGGACGATTACAAACACATGGAGAAAGTTTTTAAATATGGGTCAAAGTCGCGTGCTCGTTTCGGCTTTCTTAAAGGGTGACTAAGGCCCAATGGCATGTCCTATGTTAAACGGAACGGAGTTTTATGGCATTTTGTTGTGTTATGTTGACTCACACTTGTTTCCAAAGTCCTGATACTGTTTTCAATATCATGTAAGCTGCTGTGATTTTATTGACTGCAATAACAATCACACTATCACACTAATATTATAAAGGCGAAAGTTTGTGTGTGTGTTTACATGTTTGTTACTTCTTCACGCTCAAACGGCTGGACCAATTTTGATAAAATTTTGTATGGAGGTAGCTGACACCCTGGATTAACATATAGGCTACTTTTTATCCCGATATTCCCATGGAACCGAAACTTATGCGGGTGAAACCGCGGGGCACAGCTAGTAACCTAATAAATAAATGTAAGCAGACTTAAAATAATAATAATGTACAGAGGCCAGCACATCAAGCTACTCCAATCTGTCAAATTTTCCCAATTGAATATGAACCTTATTACTTTGTAGTAAAGTTGAAAATCTATCAAAGAAATTTGACACATTGGGGTAGCTTCATGTGCTGGCGTCTGTACATATATATAAAAGATAACAAGGGTAAAGAATCTTAAGGCAGCAAAAAATTCGCCCGCATCGTTATCAGTACTAGGAAAAGTGCCCAAAAGGCTAGCCCCCTTATTCATAATCCTATTTTATCTCTATTTTAGCTAAAATAGGTTTATAGAACGTTTGTCTTTATCTGTCACGTTGTCATTTCTGTGTGTAAGAAAGAGACAAACCCCATTTTAACTAAAATAGGTTTGATAAGTTTTATGAATAAGGGGGTAGCAGTATTACCACGTTGTATGGCGATGCAGATACTTTCGCCAAAAAATAGGCCAGCCCTCTGGTCACGTTAAGAGTCGACCAACCACTTGGCGATATCTCGAAACATCAAGTGGGCACTTGAACCCCATGACCCTAGTGTTTCAATCCCAAACGGCTTGAATATAATATAACTCCCAATTAGGTTGGCATATTGTCGCCGATTGAGGTTTTCCTCACAGCCCATAAAAAAGTTGATATTAGATTTATAAGAAAGGAAAACACCGTAATATCTGACCAAAGTACATGAAATCCGTGCTATTATTGATCGAAGATACTAATATTATAAATGCGAAACTCTGTCTGTCTGTCACCTCTTCACGCTTAAACCGCTGAACCAATTTAGATAAAATTTGGTATAGAGATAGTTTGAGTCCCGGGAAAGGACAGGATACTTTTATCCCGATATTCCCACGAGATACTTATGCGGGTGAAACCGCGGGGCGCTCTTAGTACGAAATAAGTGTGAAAATGCAAGAGAGAGTGTGGAATTTAACAGCAGATTAGTTTGAAGCTTGGAGAACCTCGTGAAGGAAAACATCGTGAGGAAACCGACATGTCCTAGAACCAAAAATTCGAAAATAGGTGACATCTACCAGTACCAACCCGCACTGGGCCCGCTTGGTGGATTTAAACTCAAACTCAAAGCATTTATTTCAATTAAACCATGTACAGGCACTTTTGAATTGTCAAAATTAAAACGGTCAGTTAGTCTGAAAGTTGAAGCTAGTTGCCCATTCCAAAACGTAGATCTCTATGGAGAAGAACGGGCAAGAAACTCCATGGGGACTCTTTTAAATCAAGATATTACAAAATCCTGGATACATTATTCTTGTTGTTTCTATATGTGAGAACAATGTAAAAAAAAAACACAAATGAAGAAAAAAATCCAAAATTTAAGATTAAAAATAAGCTTTGGCAGTTAAGAGATGACCACTCTCAATCGACGGAGCCCGTTCACGAACATGACGATTACGAATTACCACTCCCTCTCACAAATAGGAGACCTGCATCCCAGCAGTGGGAACATTATAGGCTTACAAACGAACTACAAATAAATTGGGATTAGGGCAGATTAATGAAGAAGCAGGCGGAGGCAAGTTTTGAGTATGAATGTAGATGGCTATAAGAATAAGGGAATCAAAGAAACGATGGATGGACTATGTGAAAGATGATATGGCTGAATGGGGGGAGGGGGGGTGACTACCGAGATGACGACTTATAGAGAAGTATGGAAAAATAAAAAATAAGTTTAAAAACTAAAACCCGACTACTGAAAAGGATGAAACAAGTATCTTGCCGTGGTCGCAACTCGCATGCTACCATAGCTTTGTATGTTAGTACAGCGGCATGCGACCACGGGAAGGTACTTGTTTCATTCATCCTTTTCAGTAGTCGGGTTTTAGTTTTTAAAACTTATTTTTAATTTAATTATTTTGGGGCTTATTTCAGTAATATTTATATTTTTGAAATGTGCTAATTAAGCCCTTTCATTTGATACCCAACACAACATAATTAAAAAAATAATTTTAGGTCATGACTTTATGTCCGCTAGAGGGCGCCATATTCAATTTATTGTGACGTCACATAGCCTATAACCAGCGGACGATCAAGACGCTTCCAACCATACCTCATTTGTCCTATTACGACAAGCAGTTTAGAAGTTATGAGGGAACAGATGAACATACATACATACCGGTAAAAATCATAACCCTCCTTTTTGCTTCGCCGTAGTCGGGTAAAAAGACATAAATTGCGATAAGGGCAGGAAAATGATAGTCACACACAGCAAGAAGAATCGGTTTATTTATACCAATTTCTAAACATACATAACAAATGCGATGGCTTAGAATCTAATGTATGCGGATCGCTTATGGATATAGGAATAGGAAATGCTCACATGATTGCTAATGAGCCCGCGACGAATGCATCGGCTAAGCTATCTACAATAATCCCTCACGATTCTTGTACAACTGTATGTGTTGGCACAATTATACAACACACTCTAAAGGCCATATACGCACGCACGCGGCACGGAGACGCCTTGGCGACCGCCTCTAGCAGTCACCGAGGCGTCAATTAGTATTTGGTTAAGTGTACTACGTTTTGAGATTGAAGTATGTGACAAATGATAATTATTTCTGTGAATAAACTCTATTGTACGTGTAGAACTATTTACACTAGGTACTAAATTAAATGACTGACTAACTATACAGGGTGAAATTGAATTCAGCTGTTCCCTACATTTTGACGAGTTATGCGAACATAAATGTAGGGAACAGCGGATTTTTTTTTCACGATTACAGGTTTGGTCCCATAGTAAAAGTTGTTCATAATGATGAGTACAATATCCCATTTCGATTTGTCGCATGTTTTCAATTTCAACCTGTATAAATAATTACAAAATCAAAAGGACACTTAGGCGTCGAAGTATAACTCGTCTGCATCGCTGTCTTCCGAAAACGAGCCCAGAAGACTGGCAGCATTGCCACGTTGAATGGCAATGCTAATTCTTTGGCCAAAGAATGAGCCAGCCCTCTGGTCACGTGAAGTGTCGATCAGTCGGCGAGTTTCCTTAATTTGTCAAGCTCCGCTAATGAGACACAATTGATTTTCTATTGTTTCGTCGCCAATACGCGACGCGCGGTGCTTGACCGGTTAAAAAGGAGACGCACACTCGGGCCCCATGACCTGAGCGTTTCGACCCACATTTCTGTAAATTGGTTTAAAAAAAAAACACTGGTAACGACGCCAGCAAATCAAGCTACTACAATTTGTCAAATTTCATTAGTAGATTTTCAACCTTATCGCTACAGTATAAGGTTCAAGGTTGATTGGGAAAATTTGACCGTTTCGGGTAGCCTGGCATCTGTACATGACAAATATAAATAATAATTATGTTTTTAAAACTATATGAGTGCGGTGTTTTTTAACTGACTACTTTGAGAAGAAAAATCGAAATAAACTCAGCGTGTGTTGACTTGCTGTGTTCACTGGTTATGCTTCGAGTCTCATTGACCTATTTTTAAAGAGGGATTACACAAAAACAGAGCTGTGGTGGTCTAGTGTAAACGACCGCGACTTACGAGCGCTTTACTTTGTGTAAATTATTTAATAATCACTGCTCTCAAAACAGTGAAGGAAAACATCGTAAGGAAACCGGCATGTCCTAGAACCAAAAAATCCGAAGACATGTGACATGTACGGTCGAACAAGCTATTTGGTATACAGGCAAAAATATTCATCTTTCCACTACACTGCCAATATTTGGTTTTATTTTGTGCGTTATAACTTTTTCAGCTTATGGCATTCTTAATTTAAATAGAGTTGTATAAAAGAATTGACTAACTCAGCACACCATTGTTTAAAAGCAGTTGCAAGTTCGCTGCCTGTATACCAAATAGCTTGTTCGACTGTACAGACAGCGTCAGAGAAAAGGAACCCCCTTTGGTAACGACTCATTACCAAAAGGGGTTCCTTTTCTCTGACGCTGTCCGTACAAACCCGCAATAAGCCCGCGTGGTCAATTACGGCCCACTCCTTCTCGCAGAGAGGAGGCCTGTGTCCCAGTAGAGGCAACATTAGGCTGATTATGCTACACAGAAAACCGTTAAACATTGAAGGTAACTAACCTTGCTGTAATAACTCCAAATGCTTTCTAAATGAAAGTGAAAACATTAGTCTTTGGAATCACCTAAATAACTTCGCTCAATTCATTGACCGCAATGAGTGTTTTATTAGGCGGGAACTTTTTGTTTCAATTTGATTGTTCTGACGCCAGAACATCAACCTACCCGAAACTGTCACATTTTCCCAATCAACTTTGAACCTTATGCTTTAGTGATAAAGTTGAAAATCGATTAAAGAAATTTGACAGATTGTAGTAGGTTGATGTGCTGGCGTCTGTACTAGATTTACTGCGTTGGTCTTGTTACAAGCGCAACTACTGAGCATACGATACCCAGGTCTGCTGTGCTGTTACAACGTTTTTCTTTACCGTTGTGGCGGCATCTACATTGCCACATACGGACTACGCATCACAATGCTGTCACGCAAAATCCTGCATCGCGCAAGCAGAATTTACTGCGCAACTAGCATATACAAGGTGCTGTAAAAATATCTGCCACGGCTTCAATGGGAGACATTTATATAGATTTATATATTTTTTATATAGATTACAGTTGTAAATAAATGTTGTACCCCGGAATAGTTAAATCAATTTGAGAAAATAAAGTAATTAAATAAACATTTACTCTATTCTGCATAACGTGGTTCACAAACTACGGGCGATGTGTCGCTTCGTCTCATTTTGCGAAACTAAATGACGGTGCGGCCACAACTAATTACTATGAGACGGTTTCATGCAACTAAATCAATTCATACGCCCCTTTTTGTTGTATTAAAAAATTGATGACATAAGATTAATAATGTATCTTTACTATTGTAATCTATGTACAGAATACTGTCTCCCATTGAAGCCGTGGCAGATATTTTTATAGCACCTTATATACAACGTCCCAACATCAAAATGTTGGGACGTTGTCCACCAGACGCAACACCCGACTGGTCGGAGGATCCTCCCTTTTCTATGAAGGATAAGTGAACGTTTCTGTTCTCCCTGTTCCTCATACACCTACACCGTCAATCAGTTCTCAATTTATAATACTTAAAGCGCTAGAACAAATCGATCACTACTCTTTCCCACTACGTGAAACACAGACCAGTAAGACCCGCATAGTAAAAAATACAGTCAAAAATTCTGCAAACCAACAAACAGAAAAAATAGTGTGAAACAAGCTTGGTTTAGCCCCCGGCTTTGCACGGGCTCAAATCGCTCGGGAGCCATTAAATTGGTTCACAAAAACAACCTGCATTTTACCGATTTTCAATCCGTTTCAGTGCCAAGTTTCTTTGAGAAATATCCGACTGGGGTTCGCCTAAACTGAGGTTGCATTGTGTTTTAAGTTTTATTTGTTACATAGGAGGTTATTTTAGGAGATATGTGTAAAGTATAATATTTCAATTGATGAGTATATTCTTACTTTGTTTTTAGCGGCATCTACGCATCATACTGACATTACGTGAAATCCTGTATCGCGCAATTTTCCAAGTGGGCGTGGATGGCCAAATCCGAAATGATAAGGAATAGCGAAAAGTACTCAAAGGAGTCACGGGCTCGATTTTGATGAAAACTAAAACTGGATCATTGGATTTTTGAAAAATCTATATTTCTAGCCAAGAAACCCGTCTAAATTACTGTATCGTGACAACCTTTTGGAATCTGCTGTTGGCTGTCAACAAGGTGACCCCCTCGGGCCAGTGATTTTTAGTTTAGCCATTCACCCAATTATTCGACAGCTAAATTCCAAATTTAACGTTTGGTATCTCGATGATGGAACCTTGGGAGGCGATGCAGAAACTGTACTACACGACCTTCAATTTCTAAAAAATGAACTTCATTCCATTGGCCTTGATCTCAATCTTTCGAAATGTGAACTATACCTAGCGGACAGTACTGACAGACACCTGACACTTCCCAAATTTAATGCAATAGCTCCAGAAATCAAAATTATTGAAAAAAACTCTCTTCGTCTTCTTGGGTCTCCAATCTTTGACAATTCCTTTCCCATTTTTATTCAGGAAAAAATTCAAAATTTCAATGACGTTTCGGAAAGATTGTTCCAAATTAATATGCATTCGGCCATAACTTTAATCCGCTACTGCTGTTTCGGCCCTAAATTAACATATTTTCTTCGCGCTTCACATTTATGGAAGCACACTCACCTTTTAGACCAAATGGACCAAATTATCAGGCATACATTAACATCTATTTTAAATGTGGCCATGGACGACCGAGCTTGGGCACAAGCTACTCTTCCCATTCGTATGGGGGGCCTCGGCGTCCGCAAAATTTCTAGTATTAGTTTACCGGCTTTCATATCCTCGGTCCACGGCACTGATAAATTAATCAGGAAAATCTTAGCCTCCACACTGATTAATTCTGATGTGCCGTGTTTCACCGAGGCTATGGATGCCTGGAGACTCGCTTGCCCGAATACAGATCCACCCGACAATCTATCTTCCCAGAGACGGTGGGATGAGCCGCTCTGCAGAGTAGTACAGAACAATTTACTTGACTCGTCTGCTACTTCTGCGGAACGTGCGCGCCTGCTGGCTGTGGGTAGATGGGAGTCGGGACTTTGGCTTCATGCACTACCTTCGTCGAACATAGGCACTTTGTTCGACGACACTACTTTTCGCCTCGCTGCTTCCCTGCGACTAGGCACTCCTTGCTGTTCCCCTCATCGCTGTCACTGTGGCGAAGATGTCAACAGCCTCGGACACCACGGCCTGTCTTGCAGCCGAAGTGCGGGTCGCTTGGCGCGCCACGCAAACATTAATGACATCATCCGACGAGCTCTTGTTACCGTCGGCGTTCCTGCTGTATTAGAACCCAATGGCTTGGTACGCGACGATGGCAAGAGACCGGACGGTATGTCTCTATTTCCTTGGAAGGTGGGTAGGCCTTTAGTGTGGGACGCAACTTGTGTCGATACTCTTGCGCCATCCCACCTTCCTGGATCGGCATGCTGTGCTGGCGCTGCTGCTGCGGCTGCGGAAAACCTCAAGCGGCGAAAATATAATAACCTTATCGGAAATTATATTTTCGAGCCGTTTGGGGTTGAAACCCTCGGGCCGTGGGGTCCGAGTGCTCATGGTCTTTTTAAAGAAATTTCAAAACGGCTGGTTGACACTTCCCGTGACCCAAGGGCTGGCTTTTACCTTGGCCAAAGGCTAAGCATTGCCATACAACGTGGCAATGCCGCCAGTCTCTTGGGTACATTACCAGTCGACAGCGATGCGGATGAATTTTTCGACGCTATATTTTAGTTTTTGTATAGTTTTGGTTAAGTTAGGTTTTAATTTTGTTATTTTTGTTAATTATAAAGAAATAAAATCACAACCATAGAAACCCGTTGATTTTGAAAAAGAATCATACCAAAGAAAAGTTAAATAGATTGTTTATGATAGATATTCGGTGTGATACCTTGGTGGTATAATAAAACTAGAAACTGAATAATTTACAACTTTTAGTCTATTGAATTCGGTACAAAAGGAAAAGAAAAACCATACTATTGCTTAGGAAGAAAGTGAACTCTGAGATGACGACTAATAAGTAGGTACGGGAAAAAACACTACAAAGTGATAAATAACTTTAATTTCGGAAGTCGGTGTCGTTGGTTCCGCATTTTCGTTTTTTGACACCGACTTCCGAAATTAAAGTTATTTATCACTTTGTAGTGTTTTTTTGAAGTCAGTTGTTTTTTTTGTAAAAAAGTTTTTATTATTTTTCACTTTTTAGTTGTACCTACTCCACACAAGTTCTATAACACTAGTGCATTGAAGAATTGAAGACACCGACTAGAAGAATCATCAAAATTCGCATAGAAAAGCCGGAGATGCAGTACATTTATGCATATAACTTGGTACATAAGAATAATTACCTAATGTATTATATACCAAAACATTCCTGAAAGTATGTAAATTACATTATTGAAAGAATGATCAAAATTGGTTCATGAGTTTTTGAGAAAATCGCGGACATACAAACATACATACATACGGGTCGAATACAGAACCTCCTTTTTTGAAGTCGGTTAAAAACATGCTGCGCCAACACCAAATAAACTTGGAAAATGGACAGAATTATTATGATAACGAGTTTTATAGCACAGTAAACGAGCAGTGAAGCATCTTGAATGTTAAATTAACGGATAAGATTCTCGACACCACGCTGCGCTCACTACAAATCACTGACGATTCTTGTAAAGCCGCTAATCTTACCTGGGATTAGACAGGCCAAGTTCGCCGTATACCAGCCATTCTGTGGCCAAATCAACCACATAGAGGAGTACGGAACTGCACTGCGGCGTTCAGCCAGACCGCGACACTGCTCGCGAAACTGACTATACAGATTTATAGAACTAGCAGCGCCCCGCGGTTTCACCAGCTTAAGTGTCGATCCCGTGGGAATATCGGGATAAAAAGCAGCCTATATGTTAATCCAGGGTGTCAGATACCTCTATAGAACATTTAAATTGGTCCAGCCGTTTGAGCGTGAAGAGCTAACAAACATATAAACACACACTCACTAACTTTCGCCTTGATAATATTAGTGTGACTAGCAGCGCCCCGCGGTTTAACCCGCATAAGTGTCGATCCCGTGGAAATACCGGGATAAACACTATCCTATGTTCTTTCTCGGGACTCAAACTATCTCTATACCAAATTTCATCTAAATCGGTTCGGCGGTTTAAGCGTGCGTGTAGAGGTAATAGGTACAACGCACAAGACCCCACGGCTATACGGCCCACTCGCTCTCACAGAGAGGAGGCCTGACTCCCAGTCTAGCCCGTAACCGCAGCTATGCTGTGCCAAATTATTTAAAATTCCTTTTACAGCCCACTAGCTACCCTAGAAAGTGGAGCCACTTAAACGATGATCTCCTGCGACCGTACATCACCCACGCTCCATTTCGGCTCTCATACCGTTCGACGGATGACATTTATCAGACAACCTACTTGCAAATAAGTGCCATTTAAATCCACGGACAAGTCCGTTTGTCACTTGTTTCATATTGCTATTAAACTGCGAATTCCACAATGTCTTGATTTTGTATTGTGCCTGGAATGCCCGGGTTACACTAGGCTAGTTTTTGAAGCTAGTTAGCACTAGGCTCGTGTATACAGAACTATTGATTGATTGATCTTTTGGTCTAACCGACTGCGATTTATGTTTCACTAGCTGCGCCCCGCGGTTTCACCCGCATAAGTTTCGATCCTGTGGGAATATCGGGATAAAAACTATCCTATGTCCTTTTCCGGGACTCAAACTATCTCTATACCAAATTTCATCTAAATCGGTTCAGTGGTTTAGGCGTGAAGAGGTAACAAACATATAAACACACACACACATTCACAAACTTTCGCCTTTATAATATTAGTGTGATTGATCTAAAAATCAGTACTTATTGTTATCTTTAAAATGTTTGATGAGTTTGTAAGCTTCACTCAAAACGGTGAAGGAAAACATCGTGAGGAAACCGGCGTGTCCTAGAACCAAAAATTCGAAGACATGTGACATCTACCAACCTGCACTAGGCCCGCGTGGTGGATTACAGCCCACTCCCTCTCGAAGAGAAGAGGAACATCTAGCTAGACAAATCAATCTGCCTAGCCTTTTCCCAACTATGTTGGGGTCGGCTTCCAGTCTAACCAGATGCAGCTAAATACCAGTATTTTACATGGAGCGACTGCCTATCTGACCTCCACAACCCAGTTACTGGGTAAGACGATACCCCTTGGTAGACTGGTTGTCACGGATTTATGAAGACCCCGAAAGTAGCCGGCAAAGAATGACAGCCGGGACCAACTGCTTAACGTGCTTTCAGAGGCACAGAGGGGTCTCGGTATGTAAAGATGGTCACCCATCCACCGACTGACCGCGGCAAGCGTAGCTTAACCTGATTGACCGGCACGTGGGGCTGTTATTACTTAGCCACGAGCCCGAATATCTAGCTAGATATACCAATGTAGGTAATCTACGACAGATTATCTAACATTTTTCAGTCTTTGGTTCTACATTTTGTACCAACTTCCCACATAGACGCATTTGAGTGTTACAAGAGGGACGGCGCATTCACCTTGGAGAGTCACTTGCTTAGTACTGGCGGGACAGTAATTTCCACAGATATAGATACACCTAGATAACGCAAGAGCAACTACTTCGCGTGCCAAAAATCGCACCAGCTTACGTTCGAAAATCATAAGCCGCCACTTTCGCGCTCAGTCCTGTGTACTGCTGGCTGGGTGAGCGTGAGCGAGAGAGCGCGAGCTTGTGACCTCATAGACTCACGCTTAGTTTTCATACAGTTCGTGATACTTGCGTTATCTAGGTCTATCTATATCTGTGGTAATTTCCTATTACTTTGTGTATTACTTATCGCTCCAAGTTCCACTTAGCTGTTAAAAAAAACAGCTTCAAGATAATCTAGTCTTCACTAATCTAAAAGCACTGTAGCGGTATCTGCAATGCTACATGCAAACAATATACTAACGTCACGCAAAAATCCTGCATCTCGCAAGCAGTGTTTACCGCGCAACTAGCATACTTATATACAACATACAACGGCCCGACATGAATCAACGGCCAGTTGTCCGCCAGACACAACACCCGTCTGGCCGGAGGATCCTCCCTTTTCTATGGAGGATGAGTGAACTTTGTACCCTGTTCCTCATACCTATATCTATGGAACACAAACACATCGCTCAAGTGGCCGCGATTGCATATAACTTGATTATAAACCTTAACACTCAAACATAAAGTGTATGTTTGCAATATATTTATTACTTTTATTGAAAAGTAAACGTACTTTTTAAATTAAAAAAAAACCGTAATTTCTAAGCAATAAGGTTGAAAAAACTATGTTGCAAAATAAGACCAAAACATTACTTGTGGTCTTATTTTTCCGGCCGTTTTTGATACGCTCATCGGAAATATAGTACTATTGTTGATAGAAGTACCTAGTACAGACGCCAGCAAATCAAGCTACTATAATCTGTCCAGTTTCTTGAATAGATTTTCAACTTTATTGCTAAAGCATAAGGTTTAAAGTTGATTGGGAAAATTTTAGAGTTTCAGGTAGCTTGACGTGCTGGCGTCTGTACAATATTTTTTCTGGATTAGTAGGTTGAGCTCCAGTGAGTCAATGTTTTATATAGTTAGTTACCTACCGTTCAAGAAATAACAGAAAAATGTAAGGTCTGCCTTGCCTAGTTCGAGCCATAAAGATCAAAAATCGAAGATTCGCATTCGCTTCGTAGATTCATCATAAAAGTGTTTTTTACTCTAGTGAGACCTCTATTTTTAGCGTTGTAAACTAATTAATGATTCGCCAATTGGAGTCTTTAGTTTCGTTTTCTTTTGTCACACACAGATTTATGTCGGTTTCAAATGTCAATTTCAACTCCAATATCAAACTTAAAGCATTTATTTCAATTACAGACACTTTTGAACTGTCAAAGAGTTGGTCAGTTAGTCAGAAAGTTGAAGCTAGTTGTCTATTCCAAAACGTAGATGTCTATGGAGAAGAACGGGCAAGAAACTCCAAGGACACTCTTTTAAATCAAATTATTACGTAATCCTGAGTACCTACATTATTCTATTATCAAAACCACACGCCAGTGCCAGTGTCACTAAGCCAGTAGATCGCCCCACTTACTCTCCCGGGCGTAAACGAAGCGAAAAGTTCCCTAGTCCTTCGCCCGGCCCTGGGCGTCGACGCCGGGTACGTGGGGGCATTGTACGACCTTGCCCTTATTGATTCAATTCGCCTAACTGTACGCACGCTTTCTATTTGTGGGGTTAGCAGGATTCGTCTTTTTGTATAGTCTGTTCGAAAAGTATCTGACGAAAATGTAAACAAATGTAGATAAAACGTATCTTTGTGTGTAAATTTGTAGTGGCGACACTTACAAATTCAGTGCTTTGATTTGATTTATTATTTGCATAGTTAAACCCGAAATTATACATTTAAATCAACTTAAAAAATACTAACTAAGTAAACAAATAAATATAAAAGGACACTTGGCGTCGAAGTACTCGTCCGCATCGCTGTCATTCGGAAACGTGCCAAGAAAACTGGCAGCATTGCCACGTTGAAACCTCCTAGGTTGAAATTTGAGATGGCATAACCAAAAAAATATACATATATGAACTGTGTGAAAGATGATAAAGGCTATAAAGGATATAAAGGGGTTGACTACCGAGATGATGACTGATAGAGATGTAAGGAAGATGAACACATGCTGCACCAACTAGAAATAAATTGGGGTATACATGGTGAAGCACAGAACCGGTCGAAGTGGAGGTGCTTGGGGGAGGCCTATGTCCAGCAGTGGACGTCTTTCGGCTGAAATGATGATGATGATACGTGGTGACTGGATTTGGACCCGCCATAGCAAAGTCGCATATAGATGAGGTCATTTACTCATTAATTATTGAACCTTACTTTCCTTTTTTTAAAGTTTTTTTTTTGTTAGCGTAATAATATCTTATTTTTGAACCGTATGTTGAAGGAAGTTCCGACGTATTTTAATCACAAATGTTTATGACTACCAACAAATAATAAAAAAAAGACTAAAATAATGAAAAAAACTGAAGTTGGGAATGCTTGAATGTAAAATTTTGGAAAAATCTCAATAAAATATAAAAATTTACTTATCTCCTAAACTATAAAACTTTAGCTAGGGAAATTAAGGTCTAATAATTAGCAAATGACTTCCTCTATATGCGAATTTGATATGGCGGGTCCAGATCCAATCAACGGACAGATAATAACTATAGAACCAGAAATAGCAAAAAACTACGCTTTTTTTTTACAAATAATCTCTATATCATCATCTGTGTAGCCGTTTCCCATCTATGTTGGGGTCAGCTTCCAGTCTTACCGGATGTCGTTGAATACCAGTATTTCACATGGAGTGACTGCCTATCTGACCACCACAACCCAGTTACTGGGTGATATAATATCCCTTGGTAAGTCTGGTTGACTGACTTTAGGGTAGCTGACTACCCAAACGAACTATAAATCATAGCCGGGATCCACGGCTTAACGTGCTTCCCGGGGCTATATAAAATTCCAAGATTAAAAAGACTATCTAAATCTACAGTCTAGACTTCCTAGACCTTCTGTTTGGACAACCTAATCTATCAAAATTAATCATATTTCTTTAAAATCAACTTAGTCCGGTTCGATTACCTTGAATACTGCTTATCCTTTTTACATGTGAAGCGTGAATAATTCCATAATATTACCCGATTAGTCTATTATATTTTTGACAATCAATTTATATCCGGTATATATAGACATTAATTTATAAAACGGTGTCACGGTCATATGAATTAATTTTGCTATGTTTAGCAAGCATCTAATTTTTAAACTATGATATAATACTATGATATTTGTTGTTACATCTTGTGGATGCAAGTTTGGGCTTAACCAATAAAAATAATAAGCAATAATATCCTGCATGTGAAGAAAATGTCGTTAGGATTTTTTTTTGTATGAACGTCGATGGCTATAAGAGTAGGGAAAGATAAAACATCATCAATATAAACCATGTGGAAAAATTTCGTATTATTGAAGCTAACACAAAAATTACCCAACAAAGTCAAAAAAAAAAAATTGTATACTGCATGTCGATTATTATTTACAATCATTTACCAAATACTTTTCAAGATTTACCGCTGACAATGTTTAAAAAAATACTTTTCAAACTATTACTATTTAAAAGATATCATACCATTAAGGACAAACAAATAGAAGCTGTAATTTGTCAGCTAGATTAATTGACATCGCTGACTGTGAATATATTTGCACGCTATGTTATGGCAGGATATGCTGAAACAAATTTACTGTAACACCTTATGTATTTTAGATTTCGATTTTTGTTTTTTTGATAAAAAATTTACATGGGACCACCCCTGAGGCATATACTATCCATTAAAAAAATAATTTTTGATATCGATTTACAATTGCCGGAGATATCGTGTAACATACATGCAAAAACAATGTCGTTTATTTGAATTTTTACCAGATTAATAAAGATTTTGATAAAATTTCTATGAGACATGTCTAAAAATTTAAAAATATATCCTTTCAAAAAAAAAAAAATATAATTTTCCAAATTGGCAAATAACGGAGTTCTAAGGTAACACACATTAAAAAAATATATACAATATTAAACCGAATTGATAACCTCCTCCTTTATTTGAAGTCAGTTAAAAAGAAACAACGGATGGACTGTGTGAAAGATGATATCGCTAGAAAGGGGGTGACCACCGAGATGAAATTGAGAAGTATGGAAGAAAAAGACACGTTGCTCTGATTCCAAATAAATTAGGATAAGGACAGGACTCGACCAGTAAATCTAGTGCCAATACAATGTGATAATTTTATAACGATGGTCCGATTGATAGAATCAGCGAAAAGAAAAATACCCTTGGTCCTACTAGTAGAACTTCTCGATCGGACCACGGGCAATAAACGGGAGAATCGTTATATGCAGATAGATATATCTTGAAATCTATTGAATTTCGGCCATACATATGGGTGGTTCAATTAGATCTGATTTGCATTTTGGCCCCCCTATCAGCTCCTGACGGACATACGTCGAATTACAAGTAACCCTGTATGTATTTTGTTTCTATTTTTCCTTATTATTAGAATTAATTATTCTTTCAAATTCAAATTCATTTATTCACATTTAAATAGAGTAAATACAATTGGTGGTTCTACATGTTACATTATTTTGTCTTATATTCTATTTAGCCTTATTATGGCATGTGAAGCTACATAATGCAAGATATTAAATTAATCTAATACATAAGAAATAAAAAGTACGGGTATTTAGTCAAAAATCAAAACATGTCTTCGAGATTCATAGAGCCTAATGTCAAATATATCGTACTAACTAGAGTGTATCAGTAAAAAACCTCGTTTTTTTTGCACGCTTTTGTATGCACGTGTTTTGTGTTTCTGTGTGTGTTTTTTTTTTTTTGTGTACTCCGTACAGGAATACAGCAAAGCAATAGTGTATCATGTTATACCTCACAAAAACGTATTCCAAAATATATACAAATAGTTGTTCACTATATTTAGGTATGATACTCGGTTATCAACCGATAAGCTATGCCGATAGGAATCCTATGTATGTGCATAGTGATAAAAAAAAACTGACTAAAGAAATCTGGCCCCAATTTTCAGTTATCAATCAAAATGATAGCCGCAAAGTAAGTCGGTAGACTGCCGTGCCTGTAAACATAAGGATACAGCCGAAAATAATCTACATGAAATGCACTGAGCATGAGGTTATAGGAATGAAATTGACCGGAAACCGGGACCTACTAGCAGCGCCCCGAGGTTTCACCCGCGTAAATCGATCCCGTGGGAATATCGGAATAAAAAGTAGCCTATATGTTAATCCAGGGTGTCAGCTACCTCCATACAAAATTTTATCAAAATTGGTCCAGCCGTTTGAGCGTGAAGAAGTAACAAACGTATAAACACTCACACTCACAAACTTTCGCCTTTATAATAATTAGTGTGATTGGGAGGCCGATGGACGAGAGCAATTTTCAGCAATGCAAACAACCAGCTAGCCAATAAACCTGTAAGTAATTGAAGGACCCAGTAAACATTGGTATAATTTATTACCCTATGGGCTGATTTTACCAACTCTAGATAATTTTATCAGAGGAAAAATTTTGATTTTTTGACAGTTCTTCCATACAAAAACTATCAGACGTCAATTTAATTCCACGAATATTAATAATCTGTCGATTGAAAAATTAGCCCTTAGGGCCAAAGCACACACGCTACTTTTTGCATCGGCGATCGGCGATTTTGCGGCTGTATCGATGCTGCATCACGTTTTGGCGACTCTCTGCGTTCGGACGCGGTATCGGAATCGCGCGTTTTAGCGACTGCTCCGATGCTGCATCGCGTTTTGGCGAATCTCTGCGTTCGGACGTGGTATCGGAATCGCGCGGTTTAGCGACTGCTCCGATGCTGCATCGCGTTTTGGCGACTCTCTGCGTTCGGACGTGGTACCTATCGGAATCGCGCGTTTTAGCGACTGCTCCGATGCTGCATCGCGTTTTGGCGACTCTCTGCGTTCGGACGTGGTATCGGAATCGCGCGTTTTAGCGACTGCTCCGATGCTGGTGCAAATGCCAAATCGCTGCGACCGGCATCCGAATGTGTGCGGAGTGTAGCGTTCAGCCGCAGTATCGAGCTTCCGAAAAGCGACTGAATCGCGGCGTTTGGCGTTTTTAAGTGTGTGGTGTGGAATGCTTGGTCGCTGCATTTAGCTTCTAAAAAGCAGCTGAATCGCCGATTGCCGATGCAAAAAGTAGCGTGTGTGCTTTGGCCCTTAGTAAATGAATTCATATCCGCTTGATTGCATCGGGGATTAAGATTATCATTAGGTATTTAATTTATTTTTATAACCATTTATGTACCTAGGTTTTGTAATAATGATAGAAATCCGATGATAAATTTATGATTAAGTTTCTTTCATTCAGTTTTTTTCATTGAAAGATCAAAGTCAATCTGCCTTGCCTTTTCCCGACTAGTTGGGGTCGGCTTCCAGTCCAACCGGATGCAGCTGAATACCAGTTATTTACATGGAGCGACTGCCTATCTAACCTCCACAACCCAGTTACTGGGTAACACGATACCCCTTGTTAAGACGGATTGTCAGACTTTCGGGCTTCTGACGATCCGTAATGATTTTCAAGGATCCAAGAATGACAGCCGGGACCAAACGGTTTAACGCGCTTTCCGAGACACGGAGGGGTTTCGGTATGTAAAGATGGTCATCCATCCACGGACCAACCGTGGCAAGCGTAGCTTAACCAGATCGATCGATCCGTGCGGCTGTTATAACATAGCCACAAGCCCTGAACCCGCAAAAAAAAAATAGTTGAAAGATGTTTCAGATAATAAAAAAATAGTTTACAAAAACATTCATATAACTACAATAAAAATCAACAAATTCTTATACCAATTCAGGCGATTTTACGTTATTTCAAAGTTTACTCCAACCTCAACCTCATTTCCGAAACTGGCTAAAACCAAGAAAATAAAAATATAAAAAATGACTGCAGACGTCAAAATGAAGGCATAGATTACGCCTATCTGAAAACCGATAAAATAAAAAGTGAATAATTGATAAACTTACGTACATGAACATATATTATTTATATCGGGGCGTGCTTGTGACTATTAAAAATGTATCTGAAAGCGAAATACAAGTGCTTTGGCTGTTGCATACTTTGAAAATTCTACATGTATTGACGTTTTGTTGTTTCAAGAGAAAAGTGTTAATTTTTTTTGTACGGCTTTTTTGGTAAGAACAGATTTTGTGATATTTGGATTTAGATTTCCAGATTTTTCTTTATTTGGACTTAGAAATCCGCACCTAGTGAGGGGGTTAGGAGTTCAGCGTAAATCAATCAATCAATGTGATGAATCCATTGCAGTCCAATGCTGGACAAAGCTACATAGCTCAGTGTTACATAACTCAGTCCTCAGCTGCTTAGAAATGTTATTTTTGAAATATTATTTTCTATTGTTGACATTACATAAAACTTAGAAAATAATGTATGAATATATGGCAAGCATCTGGACAATGATCTAGGATTTCTATAATAATCATTTTCCTTTGTTTTTCAACCACAAAATTTGCTAGTCAAACACTCTCAATCAGTTGGTTCGAACTATATGTCCTATCAAAGACATACTTATGAGACACGATATGCCACATAAATAAGTGCGCTCAGACGTAGCTCATAAGAGAAGAAAATGACAGTAAAGCATCCTGCTACTTGTGTTTTTATCTTCATGACATATCCAGAAATAGAATAAGTTTTATTTCCCTTACTGGAGATCAGTGTGAAATAATATTTTTGAATGAAAACAGCCCATTGATATGAAATGGGTGCAGCGTGAATAATTTAGTAGTTTGACTTGATGATAACTCTCTATTGATTGTTTTGCAGAACGTTGTCTATTTTAAGAAGATTAACTTGCGCTACGGTGATTTTTAAGTTATTTCTATAGGTATGTACGATAACACGTTAACTTGGTAATTTCTGGTAATACATAGTTTTGGAATCTGCTAAAACTACAAGCGACCCGCGCCTGCTTCGCTCGGGTGCAATGGCGAGATGTCAAAACACGAGATTTCTATGCTCAATCTATGTTTTTAATAATTATCTATACTAATAATAAAGCTGAAGAATTTGTTTAAATGCGGTAGTCTCTGGAACTAAGGGGCCGCCTCCACGAGCGAGAGAATCGCGGCGATAGTCTCGCCGTGCCATCAAATTTTCGCCGCGATGATGTCGCCGTGTGGAGACACGTTCTAAGAGAGTTTAAATAAATACGTGGCACGGCGATAATATCGCCGCAATTCTCTCGCTCGTGGAGACGGCCCCTAACAGTAGGAATGGCTTTAATTTTGACAGTTCAACAATATTCATTGCGTTATCTACGTTGTTGAACAGACAAATTCTTTGAACATATGAAGCAATGGATTAACTATATCTTTCAAAATAATTCAAATTCTGATTTTTATTTTGCAATTAGGATGCCGAATGCAAAAATATCCTTACGAATTTTGCAAGAGTAGATTTATTATTCAATTTGTTTGATTAACGCTCTACCACTATTCCGTGATAAAAAATACCGAATTGATTTGACAGCTAATTTTCTATAGTCTATGTGACGTAAGATCATTCATAATCAAGTGGTATTTTCTGAATGAAACCATCATAACTAAACTATTTTTAGACTAATTATGAATTTTAAAATGGCCATTAAAAACTTCTTGTTTACTTCTAGCTGCTTCTATTTGGCAATTTATATTATCATATGCATTTTTATGACTTTTATCAATATGCAATCTTGCCGGAAGATCTTTGTGGTTGCAATTATGTAATTGCATACATAACATACGTAATCAGCCTACAGTGTTCCCACTCCTGGGACACTTGCCTCCTCTCTTCGAGAGGGAGTGGGCTGTAATCTACAACGTGGGCCCAGTGCGGGATGGTAGATGTCACATGTCTTCGAATATTTGGTTTTAGGACGTGCCGGTTTCCTCACGATGTTTTCCTTCATCGTTTTGAAAGCAGTGGTGATGAAATTATTTACTCAAAGTAAAGCGTCTGCCTGGGTTCAAACCCACAACCTACAACTCGTAAGCCATTACCACTGGGCCACCACTGCTCTTCATCTATTCGCTATTTTTGATGAATATTTATGTGACCTAAAGAGCTTTTTTAACTGTTTTAGCCTTAAACTTGTTAACACCTTGGCATTTTACGATGACATACAGAATTTTAAGAACATTATTTTACATTGACATTGTGTATCCTTATTAGTATTTTCTATGGTTTATTGTTTTATGGTTAGGGGCCAAATAAAATTACCAACACTTTGAAAGCTTATTTGTCTAAGGCTGGCACTCCATTGCGATGGAGTGGAGCCGAGCCGAGAAAATTAAACATTAGGTTGTGAGGTTATGGTCTGGAAAATGTAATCAAATGGATTTGTGGATGCTAATTTGTAAAGTCACTTACAAATCTAGTGCTTTTATTTGATTACTAGCTGCGCCCCACGCGGTTTCGCGCGCGTAAATGTCGATCCCGTGGGAATAACGGGATAAAAAGTAGCCTATATGTTAATCCAGGGTGTCAGCTACCTCCATACAAAATGTTATCAGAATTGGTCCAGCCGTTTGAGCGTGAAGAAGTAACAAACATATAAACACACACACACACACTCACAAACTTTCGCCTTTATAATATTAGTGTGATAGTGTGATGTGATAATTTGAAGACATAACCCATAATTCTAATTTCAAATTACTTTAAGATGTTTTTCATTTGACAGTTGAGGCTAATTTTGTAACATCAATTTTCGTCGATGATTTTTCACTTACAATTTAATAATGTTATTCAAACAATAATTGTTGGAAAAGAAAGAAAAATTGTTTTATTGTCTTCACAAAATGTTAATTTGGTATTGTGATATTTTTGTAATTACAAGCACTTTTATCGTTGAGTGTAATTTTGTTATATTATAATTGCGCACTCGGAGATGTCTTTTGAACCTGACTTGGTTTTGCACGTCAATTTCGGATGACCACTGAAAATCGGCGCAGTGCTGTGGGTGCCATAGCACAGCATTATGCTGAGCAGAAGCCTTCTTATCATAGTCACGACGTGCAGCTATTTCTGGTCTGTGCTTGTGATTGTATGTACATCTATTTCATTTTCTTATTTTTCTTTGTTATCAAAAATACTCATCTTTTTGTATGCACGAGTTTCCTATGTTTCTGTGACAAATAAACCTATTTTTTTCTCTTTAATTTCTTAATTATAATCAATCTTTAACTTTAGTTGATGGATTGCAGGATTGTAACCGGTCAAGCAGCGCGCGTCGCCCATTGGCGACGAACCAATAGAAAATCAATTGTGTCTCATTAGCGGTGCTTGACAGATTAAACTGCACAAACAGACATCAACTTTGCCCTCGATCCTTTGATCCTCGTGAATATTTTGCTAATAAATCCTCATGCAATGCTAATGAACTTATAACTTTTGACAAACTTGTCGGCCTTATAATCACAAGGATGTTTTGGCAATAAACAATCATGATTCTTGGTGACTTTTGCAATAGATATGGAGGTTGAGGTTAGAAGGAGTTACTTCCTATTTATTAATGAGATGCTGTTAATATAGATATATTTATTAAGGACCTCCAACAGAAGATGTACACAATACATGACACATAAAATAAAGAGCAACATCAGGTATTAAGTAAGTGCACTACTTCACTTATAGGAGACCACTGCATGCCCAATAAAATAATAATATAAGGCAATAAATTATGGTGGTAAATAGTATCAAAGAATCAGGGTTATTAATACAAATAGTGATGGACGTCAACGACGACGACAACAACGACGACGCTAGTGACGGTGCCAAAGACGTAGCCAAATTCTGGGGCGAGTCCATTTAGATTGCCATCGTCACGCTAAGAAAAAGAATAAAAAAAACATAGTCGATGGCGATGAGCCTATAGCACTTGAGCAGTCCCTGCTTAATATTATAGGTTACTTTAGAGCAGTTAATAAAAAATAAGAAAATTTAAAATATTGGTTCTAATTTTAATATGCTGTATTGTGCCTTGAGGAGAAGATCTAGTGGCTAAATAATAACAGCCGCAGAAAGAGTGCCTCAGAAAATTCGTTAAGCCGTTGATCCCAGCTGGCATTCGTTAATCTATGACAGTCGTTACGGGTAGTCAGAAGGTTTAGTCCCATCTCTTCCTCTTCCCATCTCTTTCCCTATGCGTTTATACCTACAAAAATTTAAGCCCAAGTCTGACAACCAGTCTTACCAAGGGGTATCGTGTTGCCCAGTTACTGGATTGTGAAGGTCAGAGGGACTCTGCAAAACTAATAAATACAATCTTACAACAAAATACAGACAGTAAAAAAGTACTTAGAACTTTATTTAAAGTAAACTACTTTTAACTGTCAGTAGTCAGTAGTAAAAATTGGAGTACCTCAAGGGAGTATACTAGGGCCGTTCCTATTTTTAAACTGTTGGAAATAGTGTGCCTGTGTTCGAATAAAATATTATGCCAATGTTTGACAAAAACTATTTAAAACTGATCTGAACAATACATAGGGATCATCAGAACAGAATTACGTTTTACGAGATCAAAGAATGAAATTCTTTAATTTTTCCGTCTAATGCATCATAACTTCAACACCTCTGACTGGCCTGTTGGGCTCGTGGGTTCCATTTCAAGTGTTTTCCAATAGAAAATTCTCAGTGTCAGCCCGGAGTTTCGAAGTTAGTGGTGTGATACCCCCGTGCCTCGGATAGCACATACCTAAAACCGTTGGCCCTGCGCCTGATCTCTCTCCGATCGTGACGGATTGCCGTCCCATCGGACTATGACAGTAAAGAAACAGAGAGTGCACCTGTGTTTGCGCACACTTGTGCATTATAATATCTCCCGAGTACCTGGCTAATCTCCGTTGAAATTGACCATCGTGACTGAAATCGGTCTATCATATTAGCTTGTATGATCCCACTGCAGGGCGGCTCGAAGGACCAAAAAGATGCATGCGCTGCTGAATGGGTCGCACATACCTTGCTTGTTAGCTTGAAGCATAAGCCACGGATAGTCAAAGATGATGGTTTATTGAATATATTTAACTACCACGTAACTAATGCTATATGAATGTGTGAATGAGTACAGCTGACTATGAACGCTAATCGTGTACTGTCGCGTTACACTATAATTTGTGCAAGGCAACGGAAAAGTGCTGATCTATGCAATGCGCGCGTGCCATGTACGATACGTGTCTCGTACACCTCCCTCTCCCTTTTCTACACAATTCTGTCTTCTGCTAGTCATTTCGGTATGAGTCAAGTTCGTCTCGCCATCTTGGACTCGGCCTGCAGCGATGGCGTTGAAATCGGTCAGGAGAAAATTATTATTATTAAAACCTCAACAACCAACTAACCTATTTCTCTATCTTTCCAGATGTAAACGAACAACCATGTTGAAACAACCCGCAGCCTGCTGATACGACTAGACCAACACAACCGGAGAACCTGTGAAAACCCGCACATGTTAACTGGAATTAGACAAGTTTTGATGTATTTAGCAAGTGTTCAAGCGTGAGATTTGTGAAGGGAAAGTATTTCGAAATGGCGTCCTGTTTGTCTGGTGGGCATTATGTACCTGGGAGTCAGGAGTACGTGCCAGTTGCTGAGTTTTATGCTGATAAGTCTGTTTTTGTCACTGGTGGGACCGGTTTCATGGGGAAGGTAAGAAGAACAACCTTTTATACTTACTAAAGCTACGGTTTCCTAGCGGTGACCGCTACATAACGGCTGCTGTGACGGTCGTCATGCAAAACATGGCAGCGAGGTTTGACTTGACGGTGTCAAAAAATGCTCTCAGAAGACACACCGACAAGTAATTTCATAATTTACGTTTCAGTGACGCTATTCGCTGGTAAATTACGGACGTTATGTGGCTGGCAGCCACAACAGTCTTGGGATACCCTAGCTTTATGTACATACGCCAGAACATCAAGCTACCCGAAACTGTTAAATTTTCCCAATCAACTTTGAACCTTACGTGACCTTACTCTTTAGCGATAAAGTTGAAAATCTAGTAGCTTGATGTGCTGGCGCCTACGTCAGTAGCTACGGTTTCTGAAAACTTTTGTCAAATCTTATGACATAGATTGTTTGACAGATTTTGCAGGTCTATAAATCAGAGATTAATTTGACCAGCGGGGTAATTGCGTAACACAATAATTACAGTAGCAATAGCTTAAATGACAGTTCAGCGGCATTCATTGTGTTATTAACATTGTTAACCAGACTAATTTTTCGAACAGATGAAGCAATGGATTAGCAAATCCTTCAAAATAATTCAAATTGTGATTGATATTGTGCTACGCAATTAGGGTGCAGGTTTTCAAAAACCGAGGATTAGGGTCAGGACACATTGATCTACGGCCTTTTGCACTTTGCCGATTGAAAAGGAGCACACTACGTCGGAGCGCGTACTTCGCGTCGATGCAAAAGAATGTGTACGTCATTCCATACTTTGCTCTCTTTTTGTATGGACAAACCGTCGAACACCGTCGATCAATGTGTCCTGACCCTTAGACTGCTTATCTTTATAATTAAAAAGCCTCATAAGTGTCACTCAAGGTTTTGAGAGTCTGCTCCTGATGTCGTTCTATTTTAGAACCGTGTCAAATATATGCAGATCAGATGACGTGTTTGTCAGTTTGACAACTCTTTTTTTTTTTGATAAACAAAGATTTAAACCGTTAGATTTGCCCTCACCGAACTTATGTCGCGAAAAAGTGTCCACACTAAGAAAAGTGAGCTCAAACATCCAGTCTATGGTATTTTCATGGCGAATTTGACATTGTGTGTGTGTGTGTGTGTGTGTGTCAGAGCCATCAGAACACGAAACAGAAGCGCGACCATCTTTTGTCGCGTTAGGGTGACTTAGTGACGATTTTTAAACCCTTCATTGCATCTTGATGGAAATTTCCATCAAACGGTTCACAAGTTAAAAAAGCACACAAATCAGCGGGCGGTTCACAGGTTAAAATTTTTTTCTACAAGAAGATATTACTTAAATCATGCAATAAAAGGTTAAATCTTCGTTTTTAACATTTTTTACAATGTGGATTAGTTGTTACTTCTTAACTTTATCTTCTAAGCTTAATATGTATACTTGCATCTTGACAGTTCAACAACATTCATTGCGTTGTTTACGTTGTTGAGCAGACGATTTTTTCGAACATATGAAGCAATGTATTAGCAGTATCCTTCAAAATGATTCAGATTGTTATTGATAGTGTGTTACGCAATCAGGTTGCAGGTTTTCATAAACCTTCTAGCTCACCAGTGTTCGCCTTACCGTTTAGGTTATTTTCAAATCCGTCCTAAATATTTCTCAAAGTCAAAGCATTTATTTCAAATAGGCACATAAAAGGCACTTTTGAACGTCAAAAATTACATTAAAATAGAATTGATTCTAGTCGCCCCTTCCAAAAAGTAGTTTTAGTATGGAGAAGAATGGACAAGAAACTCCACCGTTGCTCTTTTAAAATGCATTACAATATTTGGCATAGGTACATTCATTATACTTATAATAATAAGTGAGGACGATGCACCTAAAATAAAATTACTAGGTATATAACAATAGGAAAAGAATTAAAAACAAAACCATGACATATAAATTAATTATCTGATAGACACATGGTGCTCACATATTTACAAACATGGTAAAAGTAAACATTTTTTAATTTAAAAAAAAAGATACTTCTGCCATGCGTTCACAAATGATATACCTCAAAATACTAAATGTAACAATGTTGCAAGTTTACAAAAAGCTGCTTTGTCCTTAAGCTCCGCGCGTATACTATTTGATACGAAACAATAGAAAATCAATTGTGTCTCATTAGCGGAGCTTGAGAGGTCACCACTGATACTGGATAGGTCCTCATTAGTGTCGGGAAAAACTAGATTTCTTTAGTTCATTCTTTCAAATTGTGTTACCGTCGCAGGACGGTTGTATTAATATTGGCATGCGATTGATTTGTTTTTATTTCATACTGTTTCCTAAATTTGTAAGGCTATAGAATTTAAGAACTTTGATTTTCCGTCACGTCATTTGTCTTGAAAAGTAAAAGTTTGACAAATGTCAATTATTTTTAAAAAATGGTAGTTCTCTTAGGGCCAAAGCACACACGCTACTTTTTGCATCAGCGATCGGCGATTTTGCGGCTGTATCGATGCTGCATCGCGTTTTGGCGACTCTCTGCGTTCGGACGCGGTATCGGAATCACGCGTTTTAGCGACTGCTCCGATGCTGGCGTAAATGCCAAATCGTTGCGACCGGCATCCGAATGTGTGCGGAGTGTAGCGTTCAGCCGCTGTATCGAGCTTCCAAAAAGCGACTGAATCGCCGCGTTTGGTATTTTTAAGTGTGCGGTGTGGAATGCTTGGTCGCTGCATTTAGCTTCTAAAAAGCAGCTGAATCGCCGATCGCCGATGCAAAAAGTAGTGTGTGTGCTTTGGCCCTTACTCATTTCATAGTAGATTGAATGCAGGGTCAAATTAAATTTGCTAGCGTAACTTCGCAGACGGGATAGGTATTAATACAACCCGAGATATATGTTACGGGCAATTTGATAAGTCCGGGCACTATTAATAATGGCCGGTCTGTATTCATAATGCCCGACTCAATTGGGCAATGTGATTAAAACAGCATGATTAATAACTTTTCCCGGCCATTATGAATAATGCCCACCCTATCTTGGGCAAAGTAATAAAATAGGTGAACTGTAGTGTTTTTGTTTATTAAATGAAATTAAACTTACAAAATTTTCATGAAAAGTTAACAAAAAATAAACTATTGAACATATTATTTAAAAAATAAACAGTTAAAAATGTAATATTATCAGTAGTTACCTACTTTTACCCTCCCCCCGCACGTACGCGCCCCTCGCATATTGCAAGGCACGGCCGCGGTCCAGTTTATCACATGCCCGGCTACAAGTAGGGAATCATTCATACTGCCCGGTCCAAGTGATAAGTTCAAGCTATCTCAAACACTGACTTATTACATGGACCACGGGCCGTCGGGCATTATTAATAATGGCCGGTCAAAGTGATAAATTAATCACTTTGCCCATCGCTCTTGGGCATTATTAATAATGGCCGGTCCTTATTAATAATGCCCAGTTAATCACGTTGCCCGTAACATATACATACATCTCGCGTTGTATTAATAAATCTTTATTTTATGAATTATGCAAATACAGGATGTTTGGCGCATGGACCGACACAAATCTTTGGGGGGTTGAAAGGGCCATTTGTGGGGAGGTTTTACCCAAAGACCCCATTACCTAAGTGTCACGGTTAGATATTTTTTTTTTCGATATTCGCGAAATCGCGCTTTTAAATCGTCATTACTTTTTGTTTATGGTTGTAATTGCACGAAACAACTTATAATGTATTTGGCGATGTATTCTTATCCATACTATCGATTCAAAGGCGAGACTTCGGATAATTTAGGGAAAAATAAAACTAAAAAATATCATATCTCAATAACCGTGACACTTAGGACATTGGGTCTTTACCTCGCAAATGACCCTCCCAACCCTCCCAAAAATTGTGTCGGTCTATGCGCCAAACACCCTGTATAAAAGTCATTACAAACATTTTCAACTCTAGCCGGCTGACTCATATTCCAACTTTGTCCCTAAACAGCACAAAATTATGTTATACCTACATTTCATCTACATCGATACTGCTATCAACATAATATTAATTTGATAATACCGTTATCAATGCAAGTTTTAAGTGATTAGCGAGTTAGTTGCTATCAACACTACGTTGGCTTTATCTAATCTTTTCGCTATCGGAAAAGTATTTATACTAGTAACCTAATTACTTGAATATTCGGCTGTTGACGTAGGAACGACAGGATCAGCAAAAGGCTAATTCCTGTAATTAAAAACGTTCAAAATCTAGTCCCAATTGAAATTGTGACTAGATTTTGAACGTTCAGCAACAATCAGTGTCAATAACTTGTCAAAAATGTAGGAACATTAAAGGTATTTTTGACAGCTTGAGAGTGAGATCAGACTGTGAACGTTCTTAAAATTACGAGAATTGCCCCTCAGGTCTGCAGGGACTGCCCCGAAGAGAGCAGTCTCATGAGTCTTAAACTTCTAGAGCCCCGTCTATATTCATTACGCAACAATATAGCTACCAGTTTCCACCAGAGATGTGCGAGGATGCGTAGCGAGGGATGTGTTTGAAACAAACCAATAACATCGCTTCATTTTCATAGCTTGAACTAAGTTAGGCCCGGACTCCACTGAAGAGGAGCTGGACGGAGCGGAGCGGAGACCTGCAGGAATCGACCAATCACAATGGTTGAAATCCTCATCGCGTCACTCGTATCGTCTGTGATTAGACGATTCCTGCACGTCTCCGCTCCGCTCCGCATAGCTCCGCTTCAGTGGAGTCCAGAGATGTTCTTTTGTTTGCATAAGCAGACTATAATATTCTCACTGCTGAGGCACAGGCCTCCTCTCCTTGGGAAGGAGTGGGCTGTAATCTACCACGCAGGCCCAGTGCGGGTTGATAGATGTCACACCTCTTCGAATTTTTGGTTGTAAAGACATGCCGGTTTCCTCACGATATTTTCCTTCATCGTTTTGAGAGCAGTGGTGATGAAATTATTTACTTAAAGTAACGCTCCGGGCTGGGTTCGAACCCATGACCTACAACTGCCACCACTCCTCCACTGGGCCACCACTGCTCCACTGGGCCACTTGCTCTCTTTTGTTTGCTATGAATACTATTCAATATTATTTCCTGCACCGCAAATAAACGTATTTTCTTTCTTTATTTATTTATTGAGGGATAATAAACAGCTACAATATAAAATATGACATGTTTTAAAAATAATATAAGAAGTGTTAACAATATTGTGGCCCACTACATTATCTGCATATTACAAACAATGAATGAATAATTATTACATAATAATACAATAAAAATAATAAGAAGAAGAACAATAAAAGACAACAGAATAACAATAAGCAAAAATAGAAATATTAAAAATATATTTCATTAATATTGTCATTATCTCCTTTATTTAACTATATACATATAAATTATATTTTTAAATATTAGTATAAAAAATATATAAAAACATTTAAAAATATAAAAAAATAGTAGCCCACCGGTATCGGGAACAGGGTCCAAGCTACCGGCGGTCAGGGCTCCAGAGAGAGGAACCTCCTGACAATGCGAGCCGTGTCCAGAAGTACCGCTTTCTGAATCAAGCCCTTGATCCAGCTGCCCAACGTGAGCCTCCTCAGGTGTTGGTCGAGGCTCTTGGCAATCAATCCATTGGCTGTGACGACTATCGGCACAATGATTGCTGAGTCAACATCCCACATGTCGACAACCTCGCGAGCCAAGTCAAGATACTTTATTTGTTTATCTTTTTCGGCTTTCACGAGGTTCTCATCATGCGGGACGGTTATGTTAACAATCATTGCGCGCCGCTCTAATCGATCCATCACCACTATGTCAGGCTTATTGGCAACAATAGTCCTGTCAGTGATGATGGATCGATCCCAGTACAATGTGATATTTCCATTTTCGAGAACTGGGTCGGGCACATACCTGTAGCATATTGTCATTATTATTATATAGAAGTTTAATTACATTCCATTTGAATTTAGATTTTGAGCATATAAAAATATTAATATCAATGAAATCTTGATTATAAGAATCTACCATACGACGAATAGGGCAGCGCAAACCAGAATTAGTGCGATATATGTTGACAACAAACAAACTACCTGCACGAAGACTAACTAATTAGGTAGGTATATAAATTGTATTCATAGTTTTAATAAGTTTATGCGTATCTTTATATTTAAAATATTTATTCCTCAATGTTTATGATTGCACCTACCACTGTTTGTCTCTGCATCACCCAAAGGTTGACCTCTGTACATTTATGTGCTTGAAGTATTAAATAAATAAATAAACACTACGCTTATTAACGGTGCGAGGAACTGCATAACATAATTTGCTCGTGAGGTCAATTGAGTCAAAGCCAGTATGGACAATAGCATGTAGTACAGTGACTTCCAAGAGTTTACGTCAGGATTCCAAGTTAATCTGCTTGTATTTATGTAACAATTGAGAATACGACAAGTATATCCCATGACACCTATAATGCAAAGCTCGAAGAAACTTACGCTGGACCTTCTCGAACTCATCTTTTGAAAGAAAGAAAATACAGTTATTTAGTACAGACTAAAAGACACACAATACTCCAGATACATACAGCAGATAAAAATAAAAAATAGTCCGATGTAAAAAAAAAAAATAATAATAACAAGCAGTGTGCCTCACGGCTGCGCTAAAAAGGCCCAGTTCAGCAAAAATGCCAGACAACTAGTGCCTGACGCTGGTTTTCAACTGGACCTGGTGTGTGAGGTGACGGATGTTTTTTTTTTTTTTTATTTGAAATGGGCTTGCTCTTGACTCTAGTCTAGGTCAAAGGTGACAGAGACAAAGTCGACGATGGAGCGAGCTTACCCAGAAGAAGGTGTAAAGTGACGGATGTAAATCAATTTTATACTGCAACGTGACGTCTTTGTATTTCTGATAGAACGGGTTCCAGGTTGAAACGGCATATTCAAGCTGTGATCGTACAAGAGTCTTGAAGTAGAAGCTCGCTTGAACTGTAGATGACCTCATGACGAACCCATACATCTTGAATGCGTTATTTCCAATCTTTTCCACATGTAGATTTAACGATAGCTTATTGTCAAGTAATACACCCAGATCTCTCACAGTAAAAACATTATTAAGCGCGGTATTACACAATTTATATTTGAAATACACTTAATATCGTGCCCTGCATGTCCTGTCAGCTGCACGTTACAGGAACTGATGGACGCTAGTGATGGCGCCAAACAAGTAGCCGAATTCTGGGCCGAGTACATTTAGATTGCTATCACACGCTAAGAAGAAGATTTGAAATTTGTAGGAGATTTGTTTCTTGTAAAATTAACATAATTACATTTAGAGAGACTAAGATAGACTCGCAAGATACTGTCTTGACAATAAGCTACTATTGTCAAGACAGTATCTTGCGAGTCCATCCATCTTGCTGAAACAATGCTGCGTAACTTCGTTCCCGATGAATACGCGACATAATAGACACCAATTAATATAAAGCGGATTTGACGTTGACGAAATAAAAGATATGACTAACATAGAAACAGTGACAAATATGATAACTATATCTGCATAGCTATTCGCCAACTATCCGACAGGCTATCGTGTCGAAAATGACACATTTCCATAATCTGCTTTACCTTGCCCCCGACAGCAAACAGCTGTCGAAAGAACAGCGGCCGTCTATTTGATTTAAACTGACAAAATTTTCGGGTTTTGGACTTGTGAACAGCGTTTAGAGGACTCCTACGATAACATCGATTGATGGTCAATAAGGTACGGAAGCGTATCGCGTGGTTGTGAATAGCTATGAATGATCAACGTTACAGAATTGCACTACTTGGATAAAGCAGCCACATGCGTTTAACAGAATTCAATCCTCATACACTGCTATACTTCTACACCGTGTTCCGGACGATATACATAAACTTCGACCAGATGTTCAGACCATGGAAATAAGCATTTTTCATTATGGACACATCATTAATTCTTATTTTTTGTTAATTTTCATTCAAACTAAATACCTTGACGTATATCACCCAATATGCATTATGCATGCCTCTTTATGCGAATTGGCAACGTCGTATTTTCATTCATATCATTTGGCGGGCTGAAACCTGTCAAAACTAAGTTAAGACCCTTTCTTACTGCATAGCTCAATTAAATTTTATTAAATGAAATTACAAATATCTTAGTAACGAAGCCTTTTTAAGTACTACTTCCTTTGCTAGATTTGATTTGTAAAATCTATAGAAGCGTTTGCCAAATTTTATGGATAACGTGAAGAGCACGGTGTATATGCCAAAGTAGCTTTAAAATGAGGCGGAAAGAAAGAGCAACAACATCCCTCAGTATGAACTCATCATGAAACGTCTTGATGACTTCATTTTCAAATGTAAATATAATGCCTGATGAAGGGTCGTGATTTTGAACCTCACCAGTTGTGGTTGACGTGAGCCGACGCTCACCCCTAGACCATAATTATTATAACCATTACGTCTTTGTTCCACAGGTGCTGGTTGAAAAGCTGTTAAGGAGTTGTCCAAAAATTAAGAAGATCTACCTACTGATGAGGCCGAAACGAGGCCAAGATGTTGCCTCACGCCTCACCGAGCTAACACAGTCACCGGTCAGTTGTTCAATCATTCGTTATTCTTTCATTCATTCATCATACGGTCATTAATTTTTATTTCTTTAATTATAACTAGCGACCCATCCATGCTTCGCATGGCTTGAGAAAACATGAAGATTTATATATTAAACCTAATTTAAATATTACAAACTCTAGGCGCGTAGGTATGACCCGCGTTCCGACCGTTTGTATGAAGATAGAATACTGTATAGATAATATTACCGTGGCTTTATGCTTTGCATAATGAAATGTTAATATATTAGTAAGTAATTAAAATTGCTATTGTGTATGAAACAAAACACAAATCTATTAATAAATTAACTGATGACCAATACTCGTAATTAAAAACATTCAAAATGTATAGTCCGCGCGGAACTAGTTGGCCGCTGAGGGGTGAGCCGGCGGTTCGCAACACACGTACTGAGTAATGCGGCCACCGCCGCCGCTCCGTCCCACCGCTCACATACAGACGCGGCCAACTAGTTCCGCGCGGACTATAGTCACAGTAGATGTGTGCTATAGTCGCAATCTCATCTCAGCGACAATCAATGTCAAAGCCTTGTCAAATATGTAGGGAGAAGTAGATGTTTTTGACAGATTGACACTGAGGTTGAATGCGAACGTTCCTAAAAATACTGAATTATCCCTCAGATCACATGAAATTAATTGTTTGAGGGGCTCGTGGCAAAGAAATAACAGCCGCTCGCATCGATCTTCAAAGTTAAGCAACGTTTACTGAGGTCGGTCTGTAAATAAGTGACCAGGACCCCTCCATGCCTCGAAAAGCACAATAAACCGTTGATCCGGGCTGTCATTTGTAGATCTTTGATAGTAGTTACATGTAGTCAGGAAACATAAAGTCTGACAACCAGTCTTATCAAGGGGTATCGTGATACCCAATTACTGGGTTGTGGAGGTCAGATAGGCAGTCGCTCCATGTAAAATACAGGTACAGCTGCATCCGGTAAGACTGAATGGCACCCCAACATCAGCATAATGCTATATAGACAGACCTAAATAACGCAAGTATTACGATCTGTATGAAAACCAAGCGTGCCATTTTTTGACTGCCTACTATGACGTCACAAGCACTATTTAGTGATGGGAAAATCAAATCGATTCAAAGACGCCGCCGCATGCGGCACCCGTCTTGCCCCACCCCCGGGGCTTAGCGCCAGCGCTCACGCTCACCCAGTCAGCAGTACGCAGGACAGCGCGAAAGCACGAAAGTGGTGGCTTACGATTTTTGTACGTAAGCTGGTGCGATTTTTGGCACGCGAAGTAGTTGCTCTTGCGTTGTCTAGGTGTATCTATATCTGTGACTAAGACCTTATGCGAGACCTCTGTCTCGCATAAGGTCATAGCCACAAAAACTGTCGCTGAAAACAGCGACCGCTCCAGCGCTGGTTTTCAGCGACAGCGGCGTAACATTTTGGACAAAACAATGTCTGTTGGGTCAGCTAATCAGTAATCCATACTACTAATATATACTACTTTACTACTATTACTACTAATATTATAAATTCGAAAGTAACTCTGTCTGTCTGTCTGTATGTTACCTTTTCACGCCTAAACCGCTGAATCGATTTAGATGAAATTTGGTATAGAGATAGTTTGAGTCCCGGGAAAGGACATAGGATACTTTTTATCCCGATGTTCCCACGGGATCGAGACGTATGCGGTAGAAAACCGCGGGGCGCAGCTAGTAATAATATAAATTCTCGTTACCTTTATTTTTGCTGTCAGCTTTTCTACACAAATCATCATTAGAATATTGCAAGTGTGTACTTTAAAATCCTTAAGTACTTAACGTGTACTCTTAACACAAAAGATTAAAGACGTAGATGACCATTTAAACATTGTTTGGCTTCCTTAAGATGCCATTTATTTACCTATTTATTTACTAATGTATGTGTAATGTAATAATGTACTGTGTAATGGCAGACATCTACATTGTCTACATAATTATTGTAATTATATATTCTTATTTAATGCATTTATGAAGTATTTGCTTATATAAGTTGTGGTTTTTCGGCCCCTAAAAAATGTCCACTTTGGTTAAAGGTATAGACCACAGATATAGATATACCTAAATAACGCAAGTATCACGAACTGTATGAAAACGAAGCGTGCCACTTTTTGACTACCTACTATGACGTTACAAGCTCGCGCTCTCTCGCTCACGCTCACCCAGCCAGCAGTACGCAGGACTGAGCGCGAAAGTGGCGGCTTATGATTTTCGATCGTAAACTGGTGCGATTTTTGGCACGCGAAGTAGGTGCTCTTATCTATATCTGTGTTATACTCGTAGACAAAAGCACTTGACTTTGCACTTAAAGGATTTAATTGCATTGGTATACACGGTGACATGCCAAGCTATACATTTCGAGTTTTAATTGACCTCGCATTGTTTTCGTACAATGAAAAGTCAGCATTATACTGGAAATATATAGCTTGATATTATGTCGTCGTGCGTAACGATCAACATTACAATTGCAACAAACTAGTATTTGAAATACCTACCTTTAAAAAGTCTGAAACTGCCAACACGTCATGAGTGTAGCGGTATCTACAACGCCACATGCGAACAACGCGTCATACTGACGTCACGCAGAATCCTGCATCTCGCAAGCAGAGTTTACCGCGCAACTAGCATAGATTCAACGGCCCGACCGCCCGACATGAATCATCGGGCAGTTGCCCGCCAGACACAACACCAGTCTGGTCGGAGGATCCTCCATTTTCTATAGAGTATGAGTGAACTTCACACCCTGTTCCTCATACCTCTAAATGAGCAAGCGTGGTGATTAATGCTCGTGTTTTCTCTGTATGAGGAGTGTCCTCTGCCCTGCCGTAGGGCAATAATAATAGGCGAATATCATTCACTATCACTCATCACCTCATCATCATCATCATTTCAGTCGAAAGACGTCAACTGCTGGACATATGTCTCCCCCAAGCACCTCCACTTCGACCGGTTCTGTGCTTCTCGCATCCAACGGGTTCCTGCGGCCTTCACAAGGTCGTCGGTCCACCTTGTGGGAGGCCTTCTAACGCTACGTCTTCCGGTACGCGGTCACCACTCCAGAACCTTTCGGCCCCATCGGCCATCTGTTCTGCGCGCAATGTGCCCAGCCCACTGCAACTTAAGTTTGGCAATTCTTTGGGCTATGTCAGTTACCTTGGTTCTCCTGCGGATCTCCTCATTTCTGATTCGATCACGCAGGGAAACTCCAAGCATCGCCCTCTCCATTGCCTTTTCGGTGACTCACTCATCATCTACGTAGCCTTTTCCCAACTTCTTGGGCAGGCTTCCAGGGTAACCCGATGCAGCCAAATATAAGACGCTTACATGAAGCGACTGCTTATCAGACCTCCACAACCCAGTTACTGGATAACCAGTCTTACCAAGAAGTATCGTACCCTTTGGTAAGACTTGTTGTCAGACTTTCGGGCTTTTGACAATCCGTGACGACTGTCAAAGATCTACGAATGACAGCCGAGACAAATCGGTTCCAATTTTGATCGTATTTTATAGGTTGAAGAATATTTATGTTCTTCTTAACCAATTACTGATAGAGAATATTTCTTCCCCAGTTGTTCGAGACTTTACGGAGAGAGCGGCCTCAGGAGCTGAACAAGATAGTTCCAATAGTGGGTGACATCACCGAACCAGAGCTGGGCATCAGCGCTGCAGATCAGGCTATGCTTTGTCAGAAGGTAAGTCAAAATCGTTTTCTATCACCCTCATCAGGCTATAATAGTTCACTTTTGGAGATAATATGCCACCCTGATCTTTTATTTGAGTTTTGTGAGAAAGGACCAAGTTTCTTTGAAGAACGATCTTCAGATCCGATAATAGGACCAACTTTTTTATTGTGATCAGAAAATGAAATGACTTCTGTTACAGAGTAAAAGTAATGAGCTTTCTAATACGCCAGCACTACAAGCTACTACAATCTGTCAAACTTCTTTAATAGATTTTCAACTTTATCGCCAAAGCATAAGGTTCAAAGTTGATTGGGAAAATTTGACAGTTTCGGGTAGCTTGATGTGCTGGCGTATGTACATGCAGGTAAAAATAAACAGGGAAGGAAAAGGGTCTTCGCAATATTCGTTCGCATTGTTCTCAACAGGAAAAGGGCGCAAAAGGTTTCAGCATGTATAGCAATGCTGATTATTCGGCAAGAAAATAGACCAGCCCTATGGTCATCGAAAAAAGAATAAGTTTATTTCGTATAATTTTGGCTTACATTGCATGACGAGGAGTCTTCATTTAGGCATAGAAAATGCCTGTCCAAAACCAAGTCCAAAACTGAATACTCCAACTGATCAAATGAAACAAAGTGTTGACTATATCTCCGTTATCCTCCACCAGATATCAGTGGTGTTCCACTCGGCGGCGACGGTGAAGTTCGACGAGAAGCTGAAGCTGTCTGTCACCATCAACATGCTGGGCACGCAGCAGCTCGTGCAGCTCTGCCATCGCATGCTTAGCCTTGAGGTGAGGACGTTAAATTTATTTATTCATTGACAAACAACGCACAACCTTAACTGCTCGATTAGAAGCACGAAGTTTTGCAGAAGAGTTCCTTAATGAAGGTGAGCAGTTAAGAATTTTTGTAATTTATCCCCTGTCATCATCTACCTAGCCTTTTCCCAACTATGTTGGGGTCGGCTTCCAGTCTAACCGGATGCAGCTGAATACCAGTTTTTTACATGGAGCGACTGCCTATCTGACCTCCACAACCCAGTTACTGGATAATACGATACCCCTTGGTAAGACTGGTTGTCAGACTGTCGGGCTTCTGACTACCCGTAACGACTGTCAAAGATCCACGAATGACAGCCGGGACCAACAGCTTAACGAGCTTTCCGAGGCATGGAGGGGTCTCGGTATGTAAAGATGGTCACCTATCCACAGACCAAACGCAGCAAGCGTAGCTTAACCTGATCGATCGAACTGTGCCGCTGTTATTATTTAGCCATGGGTCCCTCCTACACATTTATCCCCTAAAGGAGTTAATTAGGGTTGAAAGTTTGTATAGTAGAAGTTCATGTATGGCATATGAAATCCCGTCGAGCATACGACTTGTTTTATACAGGGTGTAAAAAGACCCATCACATAAATGATAAATGTAGTAGGTTTGTACAAACACTTTTACACGTCAATTATATTTTTTTTTAAGCTAGATGAGGTCGGCGTTTCCTATCTGACTACTCTGAGAAGAACGGCCGAAACAAACTCGGAGGGCACAGTCTCTTTTAAAGTCCAGAAAAAATCTTGGTCAGATCATGTGAAGACCATGTAGATTGGTGTCTGAAATTGTCTAGCCGACAACTAAAAATTTTATAAATTAAACTAAGTAAGGTGCGTCATATTGTGGGGAAACAGAACAGCTGTGCCTACACTTTTCACGTTGCAAAAAAGAGTTATAAGAATCCTAGTAAATATATAAGACACCAAGAGTTGCAAACCTCATTTCCAAGAACATAAAATACTTGTACCCTCCCCTGCTTACCTATACATTCTAGGAATATGCAAATTCGTTCGAAATTACCAACATTTCACACTACAAGAGAAAATAATGAACTAAAGTAACTAGCCGGTTGCTGTTTTATGTAAACGTAAAACAAATAAAATAAATCTTGGGAAACAAAAACAATATATAATAATAGAAACAAATAAAAAAAAACAAATAAGAATAACATGTATCTTAGAGCTCATTAAAATTTAGCAAACCATTGTTAAATCGTCTGGTGGTTAGATTAGGTAAGTATTTATAGAATAAAACAATTAATAATTTAGTTGTTAGGTTAGGCAAGTATTTATAGCATTAAAACAATTAATAATTTAGTTGTATGACGCGTTTAGCGACGTTTATCTCGCTAGTGAATCACTTTGAAATGACTCGCAAACATCATCATGAAATTTAATGAAAGTATTTATTGAAACATTTTTCCTTGTAAAAACATCGCTTATAGGGATAAGACCGATCAATGATAGGTACATCCTACGAGGGCGGCACTGAAAATTTCGGGAATCAAGGAAGTGACACAACATTACTATTTAAAAATGTATTTTTTGCTTTTCGAAGTATTCTCCGCGAAATTTGACACATTTTTCCATACGATGGAACCAATCATTGAAGCAACCATTCCATTCGGAAGTTGGGTCTCCAAAATGGCCGTTTTGTAGGCGTCCACAGCTTCTTCAGGTGATGAAAATCTCTGTCTACGCAATTTATTCTTTATTTTAGGGAAAGTATAGAAATCATTAGGGCTTAGGTCGAGGCTGTACGGCAGATGGTCTAATAATTCTATGTTTTCTTGCTCTAAAAACTCTTTTGTTCTGTGCGCAGTGTGAGAACTCGCATTGTCGTGATGGAGGATGATGCGGCGGTTGCAGTTCTCTTTACGGAGTTCAGAAACGACCTGTGGCAAACAAATGCTAGCATACCATTCTGCATTAACCGTTCTTTGTCTCTCAAGAGGAATAGTCGTAACATGGCCGGTTTTGGAGACAAAGCCACCATTTTTTTTTGCAACACTCCGTGAACGAACAATTTTTGTTGGCTTTAACTCATTTTCGAACACCCAAACTCGTGACTGGTTTTTTGTTTCGGGTTCGTACGCGTATATCCAGGATTCGTCACCTGATACGATGTTGTATACAGCATTTGAGGATCCTGCGTGGAATCTTTCGAGAGTTCTGACGTACCAAGTAACGCGAGCCGCTTTTTGCTCTTCACAGAGCGAATGCGGTATCCATCGGGAAAACAACTTTTTTACACCTAATTGTTCATGCAAGATTATTTGTATTTGACTCATGCCAATGTCTAAAGTTGCCTGAATTTCGCGGTATATCACATGTCGATCTTCCTCAATCAGCTTACGCACAGCATCAACGTTTTCTTGGATGACTGCAGTTTTTGGACGACCTTGACGGGGATCATCACTGAGCTTGACACGTCCACGTTGAAATTCAGCAAACCAGCGATAAATTGTGGTTTTGGATGGGGCTTCATCACCAAATGCAGAAATCATCCGGTCAACACACTGTTTTTGTGTTAAACCACTTCGAAAGTCATAATAAATCATCGCTCTTGAATTTTCTCGAGTCAATTCCATTTTCTCAACGACTAAACAAGTTTGACAAAACCTTGTGACAAGACCGAGAATCTTTTTTTAAATAAATAAATGGTATTCGATTTTTAAAACCAAGGAGTTTTCAATTAAAAAGATTTTAATATGACAGGAACAGTGGAAATATTCCATTCCCGATACTTTTAGTGCAGCCTTGTATGTAACTTTTACCATAGAATGTAAATCAAATCTAGAAATTATGACTAAGGGTGCTTACATAAAGAAGCCGGTTTTCAGGCCCGACGCCTATTACAGATCTCTGCAGGTTGATCTACGGAAGGAAACGGTTAAATATGTTTTTTATCTAGGTATTTCTTTTTTCACCCGCACCGATCGGTACCGACTTGTTTTTACCGAGAACCCGCTTCTCTATGCAAGCACCCTTAGACCATAGATAATTATAGACTTGGACATAATCATTTTCATTATGAGTAACCACCGTTTTCTAGAAATCTGAATTTGTTGTCAAACGTCATTTTAAAAGACTTGGTGTTAAAATGATTAAGGCTTCCCTAAGAAATCGGTGTCATTATAATTATCTATCTTGAAAATCCATCATTTTTATCGGTGTTTCACATTACGGTATCACAAAACGCTGTCTGTAGGAATGGCCGTCGTTATAAAGGCACCGTTTACTTAGGAACCCCAATCTTTATAACAGCGAACATAACATCTGATACTTGATCAGGCTTTTAGACGATTATCTGATCATGGATCTTAACATGATTGTGTTGTCTCATTTACCTGGGTTCCTCTTTTTCCAAGTTTTAGTCCTACAAACTGATGAGGATAGCGATACCCAGTTTTTTCACCATGCATAAGCATAATAGTAATAAGTAATAAGGTAATATTAACAAAATAAAATAATTCAATAAAAAGCATATAGGTACAATAGAAATTAAGATAGGTACATAATAATTATATAGATTAAATTAAATAAACAATGTCAATATTAGATATTATTAAAGTCAATCAATCAATTAGAATTAGTATCTAATCATACGTCATGCATAATAACATTACAAATAAATAAAATAATTATAGAGAGATTGAGAAATTGTTTTGAGAGCAGTGATGATGAAATAATTTTTAACCATATTTTCTCAAAATTCCAGGCCTTAGTGCACGTGTCGACAGCCTACTGTAACTGCGAACGCGAACGTGTGGAGGAGACGGTGTACGCGCCGCCTGCGCACCCCGAACACGTCGTGACGCTCGTCCAGACCCTGCCGGATGAACTGGTGGATAGAATCACACCGGATTTAGTCGGTGAGTGAATAGAGAGGATGGTCTTTTATTATATAGTTGATGAACATGATGATGCCGAAAAAGGTGAAAATAAAAAAGAGGTAGTTACAGAATTAAAACTGACAGACAGAACAGAGAAAACAGGCGAGAGCGTTTCAATGGAGAAACGACTACCCACATTTCGTATTGAAAAAATCCAATGAAACTTTGCCAGACCTACGGGATAATTGTGCAAGATACTATCAGTAGCAATGGGTTACATTTTGACAGTTCAACAACATTCATTGCGTTGTTTACGTTGAAGAGCTGACACATTTTTCGAACATATGAAGCAATGGATTAGCAATATCCTTAAAATTGATTCAGATATATTGTTATTAAAATTGTGTTACGCAATTAGGGTGGTAGAAATCACGGTGCATATTATTAGATCAACAAGATAGCTATATAATATATGTATATGTATTCTTCTTCTACATTTCAGGTGACAGGCCTAACACATACACATTCACAAAGGCTCTAGCAGAGGATATGCTTATAAAGGAGAGCGGTAACCTACCGGTCTCCATTGTACGGCCTTCTATCGGTAAGATCAACTTTGATTCAAATATCTTTATCTTTCTATCTTTATTTCTTTCTTTCCTTCTTTCTCTCTTTTATTAATAAGTTAAAAAAAAATAAGTTTAAAAACTGTATTGAGATCAGTTAGTCCGTTTTTGAATCACAAACAGCCAGAAATATCAAACTTATAATGACCTTCTTTTTGCGAAAGAGGCCATTAAAACACACTAAGAAAAACCACACTACTCCTAACGATTACGACTGCTGCAAGCCAGAGTTTATATTAATAACTAACCAAAAAAATGCAAAGACAATGAAGCTAAATGGAAAAAGTCCCAAGGAAATTATCAAAATAACCTTGGAATAAAAAAAAAAAACAGTGGCACTCCGGGAGTGCCGACAGAAGTGAAAATTGAACAATTACGTGTGTATTTATTGAATCGTCAAGAAATATTTCATTTTTTTTTATCTGTCGCGAAAAAAATCAGCTCTTCCCTACATTTATGTTCGCATAACTCATCAAAATGTAGGGAACAGGCGGTTTTTTTTTTAATTTCGTTATTTTTTTGTATATCGTCAGAAAAGGCTATAACAAGTTGTATAATTTATTGCATACTTATAATCGGACTTTTTGTTTCGTAAACTTTATCGGATATTCGCCTAAATCGATAAGTAAAATGGCCTTGGGAAAATGATAAATATTACGTTGACGTCAATATAGCCGGATGCATTTGTGCAATGCAAAGGACTATTTTTTTGGAGAGCAGTGGTGGCCTAGTTGTAACAACCGCGATTTACAAGCTGTAGGTCTTACGGGAACCCAGACAGGCGCTTCAGTTTGTGTAAATTATTTCATCACCACTGATCTCAGAACGGTGAAGGAAAACACCGTGAGGTAACCGGCATGTCCTAGAACCAAAAATTCGAAGATATGTGACATACACCAACCCGCACTGGGCCCGTGTAGATTACGGCCGACTCCCTCACACAGAGAGGAGGCCTTTGTGCAGTGGGAATATTATAGACTGATTATCACTGATAGGAATAGGTAGTGCCTATTTGCCTAAACTTCGAAGAACAGAGACAAGAAACGGAGACTTCCTTAGGACTAATTTTTTTCCGATACATCTGTCCCGGAATTTCGATACAACACTTAAATACATTCTTTTTTACCTAAAGTTTGCGACTAGATATGTCATAATAAATAACATACACAGGAAAAAAATTAGTCCTAAGGAAGTCTCCGTTTCTTGTCTCTGTTCTTCGAAGTTTAGGCAAATAGGCACTACCTATTCCTATCACTGCTGATTATGCTAAAGATATTTTTTTAGCAAGAAGAAAATTAGTTTCACAGCGGGGTTTGTTTTAGATGTCTCTGGCTAAATATACATATAAATGTGATAGCTGTAGATAGAGTATGGCAATAGACAAGCCACTAAATAATAGTAATAATGAGGCAGGGACACACGCGGTTGGTCTGTGGATGGGTGACCATCTTTACTTACCGAGACCCTCCGGTCCTCGGAAAGCACGTTCAGACGGTAGTCAGAAGCCCGAAAGTCTGAAAACCAGTCTTACCAAAGGGTATCGTATTATCCAGTAACTGGGTTGTGGAGGTCAGATAGGCAGTCGCTCCATGTAAAATATTGGTACTTAGCTGCATCCGGTTAGACTGAAAGCCAACCCCAACATAGTTGGGAAAAGGCTAGGCAGATGATGATGGCAAGGACACACTTTTAGATCCAGTAGCAAGAGTAAACGATACAGAAATATATTTTCTGAATCTCCTTCACGTGTAAAAAAATCATATTATAGTCTTGTTGTGTAGCCATGCTTATATCCACATTTCGGGTCATTAATGTTAATGTAATCCTAAAGGATATACGAGCGGGCCTGCGGACGGAGAGTAATGGGTAGCTCACCGTCCGATCAGAACCAGGCCCGTGCCGGACGGTGCGTACGTGTTCCACGCACGCCTCAAAGAGATGTCAGCATAAAGGAAGAGGACTGTTAGGGCCGAAGCCTGCCGGGGATGCGGGATTGTCCGAAAGGGTTACCGCTACCCCGGAACATAAAAGGCTAAGGAAGGAACACGGGTGGGTTTTAGTCAGTAAGAGTCTGACACTCCCTTCCGCTCCACCCAGAGCGGAAGGGGTCATTTAATAAATTCCCATCCAAAAAAAAACAGGACTTACGAGAAATTATCCTTCTTTAAATTAACGAATGAACGTGCTGAATCATTTCTTTGCTGGTCCTAAAAAGTGATTCATATATTATGTGCATAGCGAGTTTTTGAGACTCTGAAGAAAGACTTGAATGACTCGATGGCTCGAATCCTAGACTAGCTTCAAACTAACTTCTGTCTGCGACTTTTCCGCGTAAAATTTCATGTTTTAACACAAAATATATCCTATATGACACTCGACAATATTGTGGCTTCCTATTAGTGAATGAATTTTGGAATCGGAACAGCAGTTCCGGAGATACAAACCCATAAATGTTACCTCTTTTTCTTTTATATTTTTAATAATAATCTTGATCGATATTGGGCCTAAGATTGTTCCTTGGGGCGTACCTTACTTCAAAGTTTAATGTAAATAATTATAACTATAATTTCCTCTGTCCAGGATATGATTCCTCTAATCAGTATTATCATGACTGAGTATTATATATTTAAGTTAAGAATTGTGTTACAAGTACAAAGCTATCACAAAATGTTGATATTATCTACCTTATCATTGATGAATCGAAGAGGTGTAAGTGTTTAAATATTAAGATTATGTAACTTTACGCTGAAATATGAATGATCAGCTGATTATTTGTCACGTGCCATATAAAGACTTGGGATAATGAAATGAGGAGCCCGTGGCTAAATAATAACAGCCGCACAGGTCGATCGATCAGGTTAAGTCACGCTTGCCGCGGTTGGTCTGTGGATGGGTGACCATCTTTACATAACGAGACCCCTCCGTGCCTCGGAAAGCACGTTAAGCCGTTGGTCCCGGCTGTCATTCGCGGATCTTTGACAGTCGTTACAGGCAGTCAGAAGCCCGAAAGTCTGACAACCAATCTTACCAAAGGGTATTGTATTACCCTGTAACTGGGTTGTGGAGGTCAGACAGGCAGTCGCTCCATGTAAAATACTGGTATTCAGCTGCATCCGGTTAGACTGTAAGCCGACCCCAACATAGTTGGGAAAAAGGCTAGGCAAATGATGATGATGATAATGAAATGTAGGGTAACAGGGTGTTTTGCGGATCCTCACGAAGAATTGTGATGATTGTAATATTAGGTATATTAGGATCATCGCCATTCTTCGTGAGCACACGCAAAAAAAAAAATCATCTGCCTAGCTTTCTCCCAACTATGTTGTAGTCGGCTTCCAGTCTAATCGGATGCAACTGAATACCAGTATTTTACATGGAGCGACTGCCTATCTGACCTCCACAACCCAGTTACTGGGTGATGCGAGGCTTTCGGGTTTCTGACGCTTCTGACGACCCGCAACGACTGTCAAAGATCCACGAATAACAGCCAGGACCAATGGATTAATGTGCTTTTTATTTGGCAATTCAAAAAATATCAATTGTTTTTTATTTTGTAAGCAGACGAATTTTTCAAGCGTAAGAAGCAATGAAAGGGATTGTGTTCATAAGTGTGTCAAACAATGGGATGCTGGCTGAAAGCGGGCCAACGAAGCCATTACTAATTCCAGATATTTAAAAACCAAACTTTTTCTTTCCAGTGCTCTCATCAGTCCGAGAGCCAGTAAAAGGTTGGGTGGACAATTGGAATGGTCCCAACGGTATCATCGCAGCGGTGGGCAAGGGAATCTTCCGTACGATGCTGGGAACCGGCACGAAGGTTGCAGACTTGGTACCCGTCGATACTGTTATCAATCTAATGATTGTATGCGCGTGGAGGACGCATTTGAGACGGTAAGTGATGATAATCTTTGAAATATTTGAGGAAATTACTAGGCTAGTAGGGAAAAAGAAGGAAACGATGGATGCATTGTATGGAAGATGATATGACTGCCTTTAAGAGTAGAGGGAGAGCAAAGCAATAATGAATGGACTGTGAAAAATGATATGGCTAGAAAGGGAGTGGCTACTGCAATAACGGCTGATATCAATGAAATAAAAAAACTATTTACGATAACCAAAAATAAATTGCGATAAGGACAAGAGAATGGTGACCAAATCTCCCTATATTGGATAATATGTGGCCATATTATCCAAAATTGCTCGTCAAGGATGTTTGACTCAAAGTTTAATTAATCGTTGTTGGAAACCACAAAAGTTAGCCGGCGATATTCAAGAGACAAAAACTTTAGGATTCGATGAAAAGACGATGAAAAGGCACGAAACTGATTCTTTATTACGATTTATTGTTCGTTCCAATATAGCATGATAGGGATAATAATATATGACTAAGCCAGTGTTGCGTTGCTATGCCAATGTACAGTAGGCTGCAAAAGTGCATGGGTAGTACAGAAACAAAATCGTATGAAGCGAGAAATGACGCCATCTAGCGTAAAACCAGTTAACGACTAACAAAATTTAATTATGCTGTTATTAGATGGCGTTGCTTTGCTTTATATGATAAAATATTTTTGCAGTTTCTTTTTGTCTCTTAAAACATTCAAACAATTTATAATTAATAGTTTCTTTTAAAGAAAATTGATCCTAATTATTAACCTACTATGTTAAAATTGAATATCAATTTATAAGTAGGTAGGTATCTGATTTTCTAAGTTTTAGTTTTCAAACTTGAGAGGGTAGGTTAAATATGGATTTATAAATAATTGGTAGGTGGTATGAATAATACTTAGATCGAAGATTTATGACAGCTCAATTGATCGTTCGCTAAGTTCATTTCGATTACCTCGTTCGAGTGCCTTTTGTTCAGTTTTTATTTATGATCAGGCGGATTACTTATTTTACCAAAACGAGCACGAGTTATAAATTTATAATATTGATTTCGTTACAAGAGCTCAAATAATTGCTTTGAATAATCAAGCCAAAAACTTGTCAGAAATAGCCAGAGACCGGTGTAAACGTAAGTAGTTTTATTTTTACACTTTTATATTAAAAACTGCATTATTTTTTTGTTACTATACTACATAATAATCATTATTGGGTATTATATATTTCTGTTTTATTGTTGCAGAGAAAAATAGTTGTTCTTTGAGTACGACGATTTGAAGAGGAGGGTTCTTTGAAACACCATCAAAGAACTGGTAGACCACGACTTATAAAACACATTGCAGCATCAAACCATGATAAGGCAGTATGAAGAAAATGGATTTCTGCCGCCGAACCACTATGATGGTTTATTTGACACAAGTTTTGACACGGAGCCGCGTCAAAACTTGTGCCGCGGAGGCATGCTGTGAAACCCTTGCTCACGGAAAACCATAAAAGGGCAAGATTACAGTTCACTTTGGATCACATAAACTTCGATTGGAGTAATGTCATCTTTACAGATGAAAAAACTTTTAAGTCCAGTGAACACGGACGCTTATGTTTGTGGCGTCGAAATAATACGCGATACACAAGTGGTTACGTAGCTACGAACTAAATAATTATACTTAGATAATATTATTTATATTGACTGGAGACCTGGTTAAGTGTGTATAAACTATAACTTACGTATTTTTAATAATTTAAAAAGTTATGAACACTTTAGTTTGAACAATATAGTTTTTAGTTTTTTATGTTGTCTACTAACCATTTGATATGTTTTTGTGCAATTTTGTAGTTTTTAGCCTACTTATTTAGTATCCATTTAATCCGTTTGACCTTTGTAATAAAATAACCTGGTCTCCTGTTTGTTTTTATTGAGGTTACATAAGCTTCAATCCTCTTTCCGATTTTGGAAACGAATAGTTAAGCTATCGCCTCAATAACTTCATAATATTATAATGTTACACCTATAATATTTAATAAACTGACTATTAAATTTGAATAATAAACTGTAAGAAATAAACCTCTATAATTTTTTATAGTGCCTTTTTTTGCGAGCTCACAAGGCGAGCCTGTTTACCTGCGATGAATCTGCTCTTTTTTCCTGTTGCTAAGTAACTACCTACCAATTCGAATATTAAATTAATTATTAAAATACCCACTCGTTAGCTTAATAAATATATTCCTATCGGTTTCGATTATTATTTTTATCATTTAAGCTACGTATGCTGGTAATTGTAATGTAATAATTAGATAAATGTATTAGCCTTGTAATTCCTTCGTTTCTTCCTAACTCCTTACTTATGTTTCGTAAATTAGTCATAGTTGTGAAGAAACCAACGCCATCTAGTTTATTTTCGAAAACTTGAATTCAAACGTTCACGGGAAAATAGACACTAAGGTACCCATGCAATTTTGCTGGCGACTGTACAATCACTTTACAAAAACGTTGATTACCTACTATTGGGGTTTGTCACTGCCTACCAGTTGTTTTATCAATAGTGTGTAACGTCACTGACGCGTCATTGGTCTCCCATAATATGTTTTAAGTTTGCTCAAGGTTTGCAGGTCATCTGTACTTCTACTGTATTATTTTTGAGCTCTAGTCTCAAGTACATACTTTACTACGTGTTGAGGGATGTTGTACTTGTTGTATGTTTTAATTCTACCAATGGTCTTCAGCAGGCCATTGCCGGATACGCTTTCAAACCGCATATAATTTAACTCGATCCCCAGCTATTCTCAACCAATGCATCCAGCCACCCTGTTAAGTTTGTTGTTTCCTCTAGCCTTTGGGCTGGCTATTATTGCATTACTGGCATTCTGTTCTATTTTATTTATTCATACTCCTATTTTCTTTTTATTTACAGAGGTGAGGGAGTAGTGGTGTACAACTGTTGCACTGGCCAGCAGAACCCCATCACGTGGCAACGATTCGTGAAGACCAGCTTCAAATATATGCGGAAACATCCGTTCAGTAAGAATTTACTCTTTCATACCGCTCAGTTCACACAATATCTGTTTAATCTTAAAATATTCTACTTTCAAGCAAAGGATCGCTCCCGCCGATGTACGGCTGTTATTGCGCTTCTTATGATTTTTCAATATTGAGATAACCTTTTTGACAATCGTAATCGAATCTACTCTGAATAAATGTTAACTGTCACTATATTTTCTTCTTTTCGGGTGGCTTGCGATTCATTTCATAGGCACTACTGGTTTTCTAGAACCAATTCAAAGCTACTATAACTTCAACTTCATAAGTGGAAGATTCAGTCCCTCGATTAGTAGGTTTGGAATCTGGTTGAAGCTCCTGGATGTTACTGGAATTCAATATCTAGAAAGTCTGTGGCTGATGAGACTAAAGTCAGGGGAAACTGAATTTACTTGAAAAATACGGATCATGAAAGAGTCACTTCTAATAATAACCGTTTCGTTTCTAGACGAAGTCTTATGGTACCCAGGAGGAGACATAACAAGCAATAGATTGAAGCATGGAACACTGTCACTGCTCCAACACCGCGCGCCCGCTGCCATCATGGATCTCATTGCCACTGCTACTGGCAAGAAACCCATGTAACTATACGATGAAATACCTATGTTCTATAAACTTGGCTTACGAACTATTTATAAACTTATAACGTATAAACTTATAAAAAAATATTTATAAACATACGGCGCCCTTCGCATCCAATATAATAATGCATTCAGGGTGTTGATGGGGTTGCCCCGGTACTGTAGCGCGTCAGGGATGTTCGCTGAAGCTCGCGTGGACTGTTTTTATACCGTGATGCGGAAGCGGTGCGCATCCTTAGTCCGTAGGGTACGGGGCAGCGCCAACAGCATCCTGTCTATGATAGCGAGCAGGCTTGATTGTGCGTTTGTGAACCACTGCTGCAGGGTTTCAGCTGGGCCTGTCACCGTGCAGCAGTGATGTCGCAATCTGTTTTCTGTGTTTTGTAAGCGTATTACTAACTTAGTTTGTAAGTATATTGTTACTAACACTATGAGTCTTTGTTGCTTGTAATTAAATTATTATTATTATAAAAGAGCCACGATTATTTCCTATTAGAAAAGCCATACTTACGTGTATTGGTATTATGAATAAGAATTTGATCTAAATAGAAGACATAATAATATGTAATTGAGATTTTAATACTAAAGCTATTATTATACTTCTACTGAAAATATATGTGATGACGTGATTTCACTCTAAGCAGATGCGGCTTAATTTACTGGAGCCATTTTATATACAATCGAACTAAAAATGGCTCGAAATTGACTATAAACCACTAATTAACCTAATAATGTTATATCTTGTTTAATATTACATAATGGGTCTGCTCTCGACCACTAAATATGTTGTGAGATGTTGACGTTTTACGAACTTAGATTATAAAAGATCGACTTTCACCAGCTTCTTTGTTATATGCTGTCCAATCCATTCGGAATTTCTTAGTTTCCTATAATTATATAGGACACTAAGAAATTAAGGAACATCATTACATGTTCCTCAATTTCACCTTTCTCTTCCAGGATGGTCCGCGTACAGAACAAGTTAGAGCAAGCGGCTGCATGTCTGGAATACTTCACTACGCGCCAGTGGGCCTTCGCCGATGATAACGTGCAGGCTCTCTGTGCGTCGCTTTCACCTGACGATCGCAGGTAAGACTGGTATCTTCTAACAATTTCTTTTCTGTGGAGGCTAGGAGAAGTGATGTCAATATGTATTACACTGCGAGTAGAACTAATCCTGTCTTAAATGTTGCCACACACCACTTTTTTAACCGCGATATAATTAATTTTGTCATGTTTAATTTCTATTTCGATTCTTTTACGCTCTCCTTCTAATTAGAATTCTTTATTTACTTCTTCATATAACTAATAAGCCTCAGTACTAAGAAAATCCAACTTCCATACAGTAGAATCCACCTTTTTATCTTCAAATATTGTACCGATCTTGTCCTTATGATCCATGCTGACAATCGCACCTGCTGCAGCATTGGGGCTAGCTAAAAATCTTCCTTCGTCACTTTCTATGAACAAACGTACACAACATGCGGGCCACACCGCACTTTTTTATATGAAAACGCGTTGCTCTGCGGCTCGTTGTGGCTGTATTGTGCTCTTGGCTTTAATGGATGGTTATTCCTAGTTCTTGCGAATAGTCTTCTGACAAAAATCCTTCTTTGTCCAGGACTTTCGACTTCAACGTGCGAAATATCGACTGGGACGCGTACATCGAGTCGTACGTGCTCGGCATAAGGAGGTTCCTCTTCAAAGAGAGCCCAGACACATTGCCTAAGTCCAGGGCCGTGCTGCGAAGGTATATCTTTAGTTATTTAACTTGATTTTACTTTAAATTACTGGCTACTGGCTTCTGGACTCAACTAAGTTAATACAAATTTATCGACTGGAAAATAAGAAGAAGAGACTTAAACTTCAATTTCTAGTAATCGGAAGTGTTGAAAGTTTTTGAAACTTAATTTTATCCAACTTTTTTTGACTTTTTGATAAATTATATAGATTTTTTTGAGATTATCGTATAAATGATATTACTAATTAAAATATTTGGTAAAAAATAAAATTAGTCCATACAATTTTAGTGTAATGGTCAGATCATTGAGGACCATGTCGGTTAATGTCTGAGGTGGTCTTCCAGATATTGGAAGAATTTCAGATTAATTATAGCTAGTCGTCACTAGGTGATAACTTCAATGTTAATATATATAACAATATGATTTTGGTTACAGATTACACATAGTCCACATTCTAACCCAAGTGGCCACGGTGTTCTTCCTATGGAGATTTCTGTTTTCACGCTCCAACGCGCTGCGTAACGTTTGGCGACGTGTCCTAGAACTGTTAACGAGGGCAGCTCGACTCTTAGCTATAGCCTGATGTCTTCTGCAAACGAAGCTATCCTCGTTAACGCCTCTTCGTTTCAAGCTTCCAATCACGCCACGATAAACAAACCAATTTTGGCATCTGACATTCGTTTGACATTTGTTACAAGATGGCGACTCCCGCCAATTCAACATTGACACCAATAGATAATTGTTAAGTACACAGGCAAATAATTTAGGTAATATATTTTTCTCTTTAAAAATAAGCTTTTACGGGGCTGTTATATTTGCTTCGGGACTTACACTGTGTTGTGCAGAAATGTATATCGTGATTGTTGCAATGGTCGACGGATTCTTTGAAAATATGACGTGCATCATGTATGGCCAGTACTGAAACGTAACATTACAATTCCTATATCCTTCCCTATTGTCTTTCATGTATAAAAGTTAAGATAAAAATAGGTCTATTATTGTAAAATAGTAACAGCAACTGTTTCCTGTGTAAAAACTTGTTGAAATCTGTTCCTAAGTACTTTAGAGGCGTTGGTTATAAAATTAGTATCTTTGACGTTGTAAAAAGCATTAATAATGACCATGTTTTCCATAACACAGTGTATCTCTACTACTTCCCAAGCGCTAGGCTGTTAGTTACGGATCGTTATAAGTAATAGTGGTTCCAATAATTTTGTACCTTTAACAGCTCAATATCTAAATGAATTCAAATCTGTTATCGCTTAGTTTTAATAACAATAGCGAAATGTGTTGATATTCATGTTAAACTCGTGAGATTATATTTTTAAAGTCGGTTGTTGTGCCAATGATTTCTCAAGTCTTCGATTAATTTAATTCTCATGCTTCCATGAAATGTCATTTAAAACTACTCATCGACTGGCTTTTGGATTGGTTGGTCCTCATCAGTAATGTTGATTAACGAATCTTTGATTCTATATAACTGTTAATTGACATTGATAATATAATATTCAAAGAATCAATTAAGGTGGACGGTTTTAAGACACAAGAAGACAAACGATTTGAACAGCACTTAACTGACACGATAGTCAATGTTTGTAAATTTTGAGGCTACAGATGCCTGAAAAGCGAATGCTCTATACCTTTTGTTTTTTATTGAAATGCTTTCTGTTATCCGTTGGAGATTCATTCTGATGTTTTAGCAAGTTTAAGGGAAAACATTTCGTTTAGCGGACGCGTGCATATTTTTCCAAGATCGCAATTAGGATTTCTGATGGCTCAATAATAAATAGAAGTTTATGAACTAGTCAAATGCATTCGTTTTAAAGAACAACTCTTATGTTAGTCTTGAGAATTAGTTGAGCTGTTTTATCACAATTGTTCGTACATATTGATATATTATTATAATTAATATAACACTTTGAACACTTGCTAAATACAAAGAGTTGTTCTTAAACGCAGAAATATATATTATATATAGGCACCCATGTAAAATAAAGATTCCAAAATACAATTGTTAAACAAACGACTTAGCGAAAATATTTATGAAGTTTGTGGCATCTTCTAATTTATTGTCTACTTGTAATATACCTTTTGCAACTTCAATCTTCTATATTATATGACAAATTGAGTAAAATATGAGTTGGCGATCGATGGGTGGCCTCATAACATCAGATTTACCAGTTCAATCAGTAGACTTGTCAGGTATGAATAGGTTTCAATGTTCAAGATGAATGTTTTATAAGATCTTTTTATCTTTATATCAGGCTAGTTTTGTCTACTGTTGGACTAAGGTGAAATCCAAAAGTTCTTCTTAATTTTTTCAGTTCTTGGCCATCTCATAGACGCTTCTCGAAAATCTTAAGTAGAAACATTAGAATTTCTTACGATTTCTATAGAAATATGATAATGGTAATTGATTAGAAGGTGTCATAAAGTAATGATTTTAAAGGATCGTGCGATTTGATAGCGGCTAGGAGCGTAGTGGTTCGTGGTAATGTATGAAATGTAGGAACGCAATGAGAAGAATGCGGAAATTCACACTCTCGTGATTTTTAGAATGGTTTACCGCCAACGCTGATAAACCCATTTTTGAAGATTTGTAAAGATATTCTTGTGGGTTTTATTTTTGTCCTTAAAGTTTTCCATTTTGTAATTTCGATACCCCGCATAGGAGCCATTTGCGGCCGATTGATATTTGATCGATCGTGATTGAAGCTTTGCAATTGATAATTTGGCTCCTACTATTCCTTATTTTGGCTGTAATGAAGCTCAATTTCATATTCTTCTTCCTTATTCACATGCTATTTTGAATGGCTTTTACATAAAGGCGCGTGTATCAGACCATGTCTATTTATACGTAACAAATTTTTGAAAAATAATGGAGATCCCATGTCATAAATTTTGATATTAAAAATAAAATACGTGGGAATTAGAAACATAGGAATAATTGCAATTATCAAATTCAACACGCCTGAGGCCTATAAAGTTAAGAAATAGACAAGATTAATATAGATTTTTATTGCATTGATCTTAGACTTAGATTCAGGTTTCTTCCAAGTACCTATGACTTTTGTAATGGATTGCAAATCCAGTTTTCATCATTCAAAAGAGTGACAAATATTGTGTAAAACTGTCAATGATCATTAGTTTCTAACAAACTAGATGAAAATAGCAGTCCTAACTACAAAGGAACTTCCAATATTTGTTTTGTTTATTTTACCGTGATGAATTAATAGTTGTAAAATGTACGTGAAAATATATTTTTTGAACCTTTTGTCACTCAGTAACAATGTTATGCGACCCTAAATACTGTGAATGTTTACCATTGTTATGAAAACAAAATATTATAGTCCTTTCTCTAAAGACATACCTCAAGAATGATGGATGTGTTTAGAAATTCCATTCTGAAATGGAAAATATTTTCACGTTTAGAGATAGAGTCAGCTAGATATTTAATTAAAAAAATAAAAACATGACATGGGTCCTTCTAAGCGCTTAGTTAACGCAAGCAAACGTTTTTTAAAAATAAATTAATAAAATTCGTTCCAAAATGACGCTTCCTTAGTGATAATTAACGTAGGTATTTATTGATTTTTTATATAAAGTAAAAATTTCAGTTTGTATATCTATGCTAGGAAACCTGTAGACTACAGGACTTCTGCCCTTCGACTATTCCCAATGCGTACTTATATCTTGGTTGTTCTTACCAAAAAAAACGCAAGTTGTCTTCGTAATCCCATAATAATCGGTGTAAGCGGTACTTGTTAAGTAATGCCTAAGTTTATACGACATGTTATTTAAGTGTTAGCATTTTTTCTTATTGTATAAGTCTAACGCAGGACACTTTGGCTCTCACTGTTTTTCTTATATCACAATAAATGTAAGTAAATGATGGATTGTTTCCGCAAAGTTGGGTTTTGATTAACGTCACAGCTTCATTGATAAATTGTAATGTTTTGTAATCTTCAGCTCTTTGTTTATCATTCTCAAGTTAACGTTACTTAGTTTTTCCTTTTGTGTCACTAGCATATTTTGATTATCTAAGATTTGTTGAATATGCTAGCGATCACAATGGATTCCTTAGAATAATCTAAATAATGGATTAAAAGTTATAGTTTTTTGTTGGCACATCGATCCTAGCTGTTAAACCATTGTTGCTTCTAAATCATTATTTGTTTATGTTTTCTATGTTACTTCGAATTTCTTCTCACCCTCTCTTCAATAACTCGTCTCTTAACATTGAACTTTATTTGAAACTAGAAAAATATTAACTCAAACTCAATCCCAACTTTGCGAATACCGTTCCAATTTTCTTCCAGTGTCGAATTAATTTAAGTTCTCTTAGTGTAAATTTAAAACTTATAGATTCCTAAAAATGGAAGTGAATTCGAGAATGGTGAAACTAGAATTTATCGAAGTCATTGATTAAATTGTTATGAAGTCAGCAACTTCGATAAATAAGTGAAACTAGTGCGTACGTAAATATTTGTTTTTGTCTGTAAGTATATTATATGTACATTTTGAAAAAGAAATACTTTCAGTCATGTTGTTATTATTTCACGCTTTCTGTTTAGTACTGTTTTGTATTTAATTAAGATAAGAAGATATTGTTCGGGAGACTTCCGGTGAAATTGTCCGTGCTGAGTTATTATTGTGTATATAGAATTTAGTTACCCCAAAGTTAAATCCAAATATATACATGCGGGAATATTTTTTCATTTTTTCGCTGTATCTTTATAATGTAGACATGTTTTGGAGTGGTATAAGGTTTTGGCGGTTTTCGAACGAACTTTCAATATGGCGGTCGATAATGTCGATATTAGATGAGAATGAAAAATAATGTTAGTTTTTCGCAGTTTTTGTAATTGTCTATGAGAGAAGGTTTATGGCCAACAGACCTGGTAAAATTTAGATGTTAATTCGGAAGTTGTTTCTTCTACTTTAATGGCTGAGTAGATAGTAAAAATTCTACCGACTTTAACGTAAATTTTGAACTAACAAATAGTACAAAAAATATAACGAACCATATTAAATAAAATATTGCTGTTTGTTTATTTACAAGAAAAATTGGATGTCGTTTGAAATTTTATACGATCGCGCCGAAATTTTGACAGTTAAAAATGGCGGCTACCGTTCGAAAACCGCATAATAATGCTTTAAATAAAATTTGTTTTGCTTAGACGCCAGCGGTTTATGGCTATGGTAATTCAGTAAAACCATGATGGGATGAAAAAATAGTGCAGGAAAGAAATATGCTCAATGATTGAAAGTCTTCGTCTCGACTGGCTGGGTATAGCGCGGCATTTTGAATGATAAACTTCTCTTTCAAATATATTTGGAATCTTTCAAAAGAAATTTGGGAACGTCCAAAAACATTTAAGTTGTATTGAAATTCTTAGTCTTGTTTTGCATTTAATTGAAATCCTCTGCATTTTCATCTTGCTTTTAATTTGTAGTGTTTATCTAATTAATACAAACATCGTAACGTAAATTATCACCAAATCAGTATCATCTAAAAATGCATTTATCGCAAATCAAAAATTCCAACACCCTGGATAGCCTCCAAAGTTCCACTAGAGCGAGACAACGCTATACGCAAATGCCCAGCTAGAAAAGGACGGCGATAGTCCGTAGGCAGGAGAAACGTGTCTCGGTGATAGGTCGGGTATATACATGGGGGGGTTTATTTATTATTCCATAATGTAATAAAACGAATGTAAAGTTTATTATGTTTCATTGGAAACACCTGGCCAATCAAAATTCCTAGAATCCTTCCTAGTTCCAAAATTCTCCGAAGTCCCTATACACAGAAAAGATCAGCGCAGACAGAATAGCAAAAACTTGAACAGTTCTTCATTGGTAAATTGAAAAGGACCAAAATATAAACCAAAATGAGTTCAAAATAGCGTGCAACAGATCATTCCCTGTCGCGTTTATTCGAGCACGCTCACACATCCGCAAAGAACATGCTTCAGCATTTAGCTGCTGCGTGTGCGCTTAACGAAAGGTATCGCTGACTACAGTGATCTGACACAGTACACGTCTGAACTGACCACGTCTAGATTTCAACAGTTAAATAAGCAGTACCTAACTAATACAGACAAACACTCACGCCTTCTCGTGAGGGTAGATAAAAACTACAGAAGACAACCTGCTGTCCTTACATACTAATTTGATTATAGTCCGCGCGGAACTAGTTGGCCGCGCCTTAGGTATGTGAGCGGTGGGACGGAGGGGCGGGGGCGCATTACTCAGTACGTGCGTTGCGAACTGCCGCCTCACCCCTGTCCCCACCTCACCGGCCAACTGGTTCCGCGCGGATTATAGTAGGTATGTACTTCAATTGGTACCTTTAATAAAATAATAGTACCTGAATACTTTTTAGGCTTAGGCAAAAAAAAAACTTACAAGATATCAGAGTAAGTCATTCGGTTAATCCGTTTTTTCAGCTCAAAAAAATCCACCCTAAGTTGGATACGCGGAAATGCATGTCCGAGAATCCACCCTAAACCTATAAATTCAGTTTATCCAACTAGGTACGGGAGGTCTATACCCTGCAGTGGGTTATTTTGGCTGAAATGATGATGGATAATGATGAATGGTATAACCCAACTCATTCAAGGGAAGCTTTAAAACTACCTATACTCCATTTATTATAATATTAGAAAAAAGGGGCTCGCAGAAGCAGGAGTACGAAAAACAATTTTAATAAATAATTTATGTGCTTTTTTTGTAAGTAACAATGTATGGCATACAATAAAGCATATTCTATCTACTCGTCACGATGCTTGTATAGGTACATGAAATGAAACAATTTTTAGTAACAATCAGTTTATTAAAAACAACTTTAAACCGACAAATTAAAAAAAAAAACACGTGCTGCCACAACTTATGAACTGTCCGCCCCTGCTTCTTTTAGATTTTAAACATTGACACGACAATATTTTATGTAAAAACTAAATAATATTAAATGAAAGCCTTGTAATTTCAGAAGGTAGATAGGTTAAATAAGTACAAATTAAGTGTGAGTGCTGTTATTTAAATAGACTATATTTAACTCCACAACAATCTTGACTGTAATAATGTTTGTTGTACTTTTATTACAAAGTGTGCCCCTAAAAGAGCCTTTATTAACTTCTGTCTAATGCTGTAAATGGAGTATAGTTACTTATTGCTGTAAAGCAAAATAAAACGAAAACAATGAATGTTAAATAATTTATTTAATTAATAAAAGTTAATAACATTGAACATGATTATACTACAAATAAAAAATATAAACAGTTACAATACATAGTTTAGAAAGGGAATTCTTTTGCTTGACTAGAAGCAAAACCATATGAGCTCAGTTCTGTACAAATAACGGGAATATGCAGCCATTTCGGCGAGTGTTTTTAAAGCTGTATCTCACTGCACTGTTTGTCTGTGCATTGAACAGCTAAACCTAGCAAATTATTCCGTTTATCCACCTTAAGGTGAAAACGCGGAATCGCAAGTCCGAGAATCCACCTTAGACCTAGTTGGGTAAACAGAATTTATAGGCTTAGGGTGGATTCTCCGACATGCGTTTCGGCGTATCCACCTAAAGGTCATAAACACACGTATCAAATCGGAAAGGGATCGGCACCTTTAGGCTGGATGTTTTGGAATGGATAAACGGAATAACCCGCCGAGTAATTTCTGATCGTATCAGAATAAACTCTGACTATTCGATTGCACATACGATTAGGATCTTCAGAGTTTTCAAGCCTTTAGTGGAGTGGCGTCTATCTACACAGGAGTGAGCTGTTTCTGCAACCCTGATTCGAGTCAGGACAAGAGAAGAGCTTAGAGCTCAGCTTTTAGAGTTGAAATTACTTTTTTTTCTAAACAAAATTCTGCATTCGAGTCATTTCTTATGACATACGTGGACGAATAGGACTGATTTTACTCAGTTGTTTAAATTGTATTGCTTGGCTAAAACAGCGGCACTTTTAATGGCGCGCCTGTGACAGCTTACAAATTATAAGAAATATCGATTCGATAAATAATAGTTCCAGCGGTACGTCATCATTGCAACCCGTAAAACAATGCAGCATGGAATCTGTTTTCTCAAAATTAGCACTCAATGTTAACGAAAATTCATTAAAAATGTGCAAACGTCAGAAGGCATCTTAGGCGGTGTCCTACGTGAGCGACGAATACGACGCGACGCGACGCTGCGAACGCGACGAACGCGATCAACTCAACGGTATACCCTGCTTGCGGACTGTGACAGTCTGCGGCGAGACGCGACGTAACGCGTACTTGTTTTGAGAGCGACCAGACGCGACACCACGAACTACATATGAAGTTTCCGTCTGTTCCCGTTGTCCCCATTCGGAACTCAATAAAAATAATTAAAATGTATTCCCGTTGTCCCCATTGACGGTTTCCTGTTAAAATTGTACTGTACTTCTCCATGATTCGAGAAGTAATGACCAAAATCACGTAGGACATTAATTGTCGCGTGTAGCATCGCGTCGCATTACGTCGCGTCGTGTTGCGTCGCGTCGCGTCGTATTCGTCGCTCACGCAGGACACCGCGTTATAGTGCCACCGCTATTGCAGTAAGTGCACGGATACGAAATGCGGTAACATTATTAGGTACAGACGCCAGCACATCAAGCTACCCCGAAAATGTCAAATTTTCCCAGTCAACTTTGAACCTTGTGATTTAGCGATAAAGTTGAAAATCTATTAAAGAAACTTGACAGATTGCAATAGTAGTTTGATGTGCTGGCGTCTGGACTGTCAAAATTATTCATGATATTCTCACTAAAGTTCGGTGTAAAGTGAGAGTTACAATCCATTTTACAAGTTATCTGGCTTCGATGTGATACGGGTTACTTTGGACTCGTTGGGTTTGAATCTAAAATATTGTTTTAACTTGTTACTTAGATAAAAATATCTCTCTGTAGCCTTACAAAATGTATATAAAATACATATACTACAGCTAACTACTAATTACTTTACCTAAAAAAGATGAAGTGAAAGAGTGCTACTTATAGCTAAAATGATTAACAGTGCTAACAACGTTTTGGCTAAGAATAATTATTAGGTTTAACTAACTCTTTACATCTATGTCTACGGTAACTCTTTCGTGAAGCAAATACATTAAAATGATGTCGAGCATCTTATGGTCTGCCGGATAATTGCGTAACACACCAACAATTGTAATACCTTTCATTTGCCAATTCGGCAACATCCATTGCGTCTTTTTACGTTGTCGAGCAGACGAATTTTTCACACATATGAAGCAATGGGTTAGGAATTTGTTTGGAAGTGTGTTATACAATTGACACGAGCGATTCGAGCTTTTTCCTATTGTTCTTAAATGCCTTTGCTATATCTGGTTGTGACAATAATAACATCTATGGGCTCGTATCACACTAATATTATAAAGGCGAAAGTTTGTGTGTGTGAGTGTTTATATGTTTGTTACTTCTTCACGCTCAAACGGCTGGACCAATTTAGATAAAATTTTGTATGAAGGTAGCTGACACCCTGGATTAACATATAGGCTATTTTTATCCCGATATTCCTACGGGATCGACATTTACGCGGCTGAAACCGCGGGGCGCAGCTAGTCAGGATATATGTCGCAGCCAACTGGTTAAATTAACCGTTTAGTTAACCGCCTGGCCTTTGAAAGTAGTGCTCGTCTCCCTTCGCTCTCTTTGCTCGCATGCGGTTGACCTTTTTTTTTAACGTGTAGAAATGCTTATGCATTCTGCACTACCACGGGGAGATAGTGCAGTTATGTGGGACTCCAACCCACTAAAACTCCACGGTGTCCTCCTCTGCCGCTTACAGCGGGAACACGGGCACGCGTTAGCACTCATCCGTGAACCCGCCGCGGCTGTCCGTCACCGGACCCTCCTCTGGGGAGTATTCCCCATCACCGGCGCACCAGAACACATAGCACGCCGTGACCACCCCAGGGACCAAACCAGCACATGAGCGCCAGACGACCCCGTGTCTGGGCACCCTTGGTCCCCTTGCGACGGGTCAGGTCATTGGCCCCGCCGCCTGCCAATTTTCGGCCGCAGAGGATAGGGAGAGCGGCCAACGTCATACCAACACTCTTCCTCTGCGGCCCTACCGCGTCCGCCATCAGACGGTGGCGACCCCGTCAAGGCCGCGGAAGGTAGGGAGAGCGGCGCACCGCAATACCGGCACTCCTCTCCCGCCGCGGCCTCCAACCCTCAGCCGCGATGCCTCCGATACGACATCACGGCCCGCCTCAGCTGCGATGTCACTCAAGCGGCACTGCAACCTACTTGTTGGCCGCTACGTCGTCGGCTTACCGGCAAAAGCCCTGACGAGCGGCCCCTCCTCGGGTTCCTCTTAGCTTCACCGATGGTGTCCAAGCCACGGCTACTGAGCCCCCCCGCCTCGACAATGCGGGAACCCACCGGGGGGGTATGCGGTTGACCTAACCTAACCCATTTAGTCGGGGTGCCCTGGCTTAGTTACTGCGACCAATTTGCCTGTCGTGTGATTGGTTACAGTTCCAACCTAAACTATAATATTGAATATCATTCAGACCGTTAGTTGAACGGCCGCCGTTTAGTTAAAAAGACTAGGCGGTTAACTAAACGGCTAATTAAACCAGTTGGCTGCGACATATACATCATAACGTTAATTTTTGTTTGATTCCAAATCCACCAACCATAAAATAAACAAACGACAAACGGTGCGTTCGATGGAATTTTAAGTAGGTACAATGAAAACTAGTCTATCTTTAAATGGAACTAAGGTTCATAATTCTTATTCTATATGAACACCACCTGTAGCGACTTCTTCTTTCTTAAGCACATCATTTGCTGCGTAGTCGGGTTCAATGTATCTGTGAATGAATAAAAATTAAGTAAATCTTCAATTTTCCAACAAAATATACCTGCATAGCTATTCACAAACACTCGATATGCTTCCGTATCGTATCGAACCTTAATCATTGTTATCGTAGGAGTCTTCTAAACGCTGATCACAAGTCCAAAACCCGAAAATTTTGTCAGTTTAAATCAAATAGACGCCCGCTATTTGCTGTTGGAAGAATAGCCGACAATTCAAATCAGGTTATCGAAATGTCAGGTTTTCGATACGATAGCCTGTCGTATGGTTATGAATCAGGGCTCTGCATAGCTAATAATCATAACCTGACAGGCTATCGTATTTAAAATTAAACATTTCGATAACCTAATATGCCTTGTCTCCGACAGCAAATAGATGTCGGAAGAATAGCGGTCGTCTATACATTTTCGGGTTTTGGACTTGTGAAACAGCGTTTAGAGGATAACTCCTACGATGTTAATAGCTATGCTGGTATGAGAACCTATTATTTTAAGTTATATATAGTACAATATTTTTGCCCGCCTAGAGCCCTAGGTTTTAGAACCTATTGCTCTAGCCGGGCAATAATATTATACTGAATTTCATTAAGCCATTGGTGCATAATGTGATCGTGCTTACATAGACACGAGCGCATGAAAAGCATAACCCTGTCGTTAGTTCTCACGTAGAGTATTCTCCTCGGGGATCAAAGTCTCTTCGTTTAGGGCAAGCTTGGATCCTTCGCTTCATTTAAGATTCCAGTCTAAACTCCCTCATTGCGCTTGAGAGCCCTAGAGTCCTTTGTTGCGTTCAGGATTCAAAATAGCGCCCGCGATATTAAGACGCCGCTTTAACCCCTTGGTGAATAATCTAATTACTTAACTTACTTCTCAAGTGGTGGGCAGAGGAAGTGCCTGATATTCCTAGGCATCACCGTTTCAGCTTGAACCTTGCAGACTTCAGTGATATATTCCTCGAAGTCCGCTATCATATCATCATCCACTGGACCTCCGATACCAGGAACGGCATATACCAATGTAATCTATAATTAAATAAATAATTTACAGGGTGTAATGGAAAGGGTAGGTATATACATACATAGCAAAGCTCTTCGGCTTATTTTTAATTATTTTATTTTTGGGTTGTTGTTTTTTTTTTACTATTTGCCGTACTCTGGTCGCTTTTAACGCGTACGTCTTTTTATTTTTACATCGTTCTCACATGTAATTATAAATTCAACATTAATGATGTAACTAATATTTGGAGTTTTTTGCCCATTCTCCAGAGGTACCTACGCTTTGGAATGGGCAACTAGCTTCATATTTTCTGACTGACTGACTGACTTCTTAACAATTCAAAAGTGCCTGTAAATGGTTTAATTGAAATAAATGCTTTGAGTTTGAGTTTGAAAGGCACGGCTTCTTTGGATGATACCAAACGATATTGGAAGGGTTTTTTAATCCTACTAGTATCTCTACATGTTCGGAAGTTATGAGAATTTTTAATACATTGATACCAGAAACCGAACTTTTCAAATTGAAATAACACATCACTAGCACTAAGTCAGCTGATCGGTGTTACACCATTAATTTATAAGTCAAGAACGGCTGGATCGATTTTTTATGATCTTTGATTTGTGGAATTTGTTTTCGCCCCGAATAGCAGAATGACTGTTAAAACATAGGAAACACGCATAACAAAAGAAACCAAGAATTCGGCACAATCATGATTCTAGACTTTCTAGCGTAGAACATTTTCGTCGGCTATTAAAAAAAAAAAAACTGCTGTTTCATAGAAAAAGGCAGTGATACCTACGCGGTCCAAATATTCGGAGCAGCCATTTTTTTTTTTTTTTTGTTTAATAACACGAAAAATTTCAGAATAATCAGAATCATGTAGGTACTGAATCCTTGTTATAGTCCGCGCGGAACTAGTTGGCCGCGCTTTAGGTATGTGAGCGGTTGGACGGAGGGGCGGGGGTGCATTACGTTGCGAACCACCTCTCCCCACCTAAGCGGCCAACTAGTTCCGCGCGAACTATAATAAGTTGTGCGTCGATCTCCATGGTCCCTTCTAGTGTCGTCGGTATAGTTGAAGTTTAGTAAGAAACCCATGGATGTTTTCGAATATTTAATTTAATTAATAGAAAATAAACAGTTCATGTATCAAATTAAATTCATTCGAAAACATCCATCGGTTTCTTAATAAACTTCAACTATATCCGACGACCCTGGTTACTTATCCCTTTTGATGACTGTACATGTATCTCCCGGGCCGGGGGACTTCTGAGTCCGATATAACCCTCTTTTCTCCCCAAACGGAGGGTATCCATGAGGATTTACCCATGAAAAAAAAAGGCAAAGACATTACATCAGGCATAGGCTCTTCTTCTTCCTCCACCTCTTCAATTTCTGGCACAATTATACTCATGTTGTCATCCAGGAACACTTCCAGGATCTCTCGAATCATCACCACTTCCTCTGGCTTAGCCTGTTTCACAAAAGAGTAAGTTATTTTAGAAAGTTAAGTCATCATCATCTGCCTAGCCTTTTCCCAACTATGTTGGGGTCAGCTTCCAGTCTAGCAGGATGCAGCTGAATACCAATATTTTACATGGAGTGACTGCCTATCTGACCTCCACAACCCAGGGACTGGGTAACACGATACCCCTTGGTAAGACTGGTTGTCAGACTTTCGGGCTTCTGACTACCCGTAACGACTGTCAAAGGGATCTATGGGAAAGGGATCCGCGCGCGTTCCCTGTGTTTGATTCATTCCATTACCGGCCGCGGTTCGTACACGTAATGAAATGAATCAAACAGAGGGAACGCGCGTGGAAGCGGCGCGGTGGCGGGCTTCGCGCGACTCGTATCTACAGTGTAATAGCGCGGCGGCGCGCGGTCCGGCGACGGCGCGGTGACGGCATTGTGTGCAGGAGCGCTTAGCGTTACGAGGTCTGAACGCGGGACGGGATCGGACGTCATAGGGGCGGCGGAAAGAGCGCGGGAGGCGGGGTCTAGTCTCATCTTTCGTGGCGCTAACTGTACCAAAGCTAGATTCGATATCTGTAATATAATAAACTCAGCTAAACATGATTCCATGGTTTGTCATGCGGAACCATGTGTTACATTAGCTTCAAAAATATACTCTCTGTACTTGTAGATAAAGACTAATTTCCTATCTTTACCTTCTTCTTCTTAAGATCAGGATCGGGCAATATGGCGATCTGTTCATTAATATAGTCCATTATCTCCTTCTCAATGTACTGGACGATGAACTCTCCACTCGTCGTCGACATCTGACGTCCAGCCACCATACCTATGAGCAAATTGATTAAATATAGAAAATGAATATACCTCTGAAATAAAAAAAAGCAAGATAATAGATAAAAAGTCAATGCTGGCTCTAAAGGCTGTTAACATTTAGATCTGGGGGCGGAGATTCGATGTGTTACAATGGCGAAAAAGTGATGCAGAGCAATGACGAACGAGTCAGAAAAGTTCGGATATTAAGAGCGTATACGACGTACGACATTTCATACAAACATTCAAGCCCTTGTTTTTCGAAATGAATGAACCGATTTTAATGAAACGTCATACAAAGGTCTAAAAAGTTAGTAAAGAACATTTTCGAAATGTCTTATTTAAAAAAAGAAAACTGGAAATCTCTGTTACGATGGAAAATTTATAATCGGTCTAATTTGACTGTAACACTATTTTTAAAAAATGTTCTTTACTTAATGTTGTTTACTGTATTCAAATTAACGATTAAGTGCCCTTGTTGGCAACAAACTATATTATTTCAACGTTTCAACGTTCGTTTTCCCGATTCACCCCTGCATCTCTTTTCACCCCGTTTGTAGGTAAAGGAAATGTTAGTTGAGGGAAAGGATTCTAACCAAGATCGTAGTTAGCAGATTTGAACTTATTCACAAGTTGTTGTATCTCCTCGAAGGTATTCTCTAGATCCGTTATGCGTGCCTCGCGCGCACTTTCAATCTAAGGCAGTGAGGACAGGAAGGAAAGATTAAGGAAAGGAGCTAAAAGGTAGTCTCAAAAACAATTAATTTAATTGTCTACAAAGAAATTCCTTCAACTGTCGTTCATTTAATCCTTATCCTTACATAGTATAAGACAAAGTCGCCGAAATGTCTGTACGCGCATAACTTCCGAATGATTGGCACCAAATAGGATCATTCTTTTGTTGTGTTCGGTATTGCCAGGACCAGGTTTGTATGAAAGAAAATTTAGGAAATTCGAAAAAAACCGTACGAAGCTGGGGCGGGCCGCTAGTTGTCTATAAAGAATTCATTTGATTGTAGACAATTAAATGATTTCTTTTATATTCTCGTGTCACAAAACCATATTATATACATTGTAGCTACACATTGTAAAGCATTATGGAACACAAATTGTAGACAGTCACATCATTTTTTGAATGACACACACACAATGGGAATACCTTTCATTTTGACAATTCAACAGGCTTATTAGCCGATTTGCACGAGTTTACTCGCCCGAAACGCGCGAATCGTCACTTTAGAAAATATTATTTTTTCTATAGGCGACGCGCACGAAGTTAATTTATTTGTGGGCGAGTCGACAACTCCAGAAATATCTATTAGGCGAATAGTACATTTTGAATTTTATGCAATAAAGTACTTATAGAAAAAAAGGACAGGGAACAGAAGTGATAAGAGTAACATTATAACGTGTACTTTCGCACGTTTCGGGCGGGTAAATTCGTGCGAGAATAATAAGCCTTTCAACAATATTCGTCGCAATTGAATTGAATTTTTCAAACACATGACAAGCAATGCAAACACATGACAAGCAATGCATTAGAAATATCTTCAAAAATCCATCATATTATGATTGTGTGTTACGCAAATGAATCGCAGATCTACAATATATCCTTAAAATTAATGGTTTTATACTTGAGCTTTATTCAAATGATAGTAAGTCTTCTCAAGACAACACATCAAGACAATACATTTCGGGTTTTAGTTGAGCTCACATTGTATAATTGTTGGGGCGGGCCATATCAGAATACCAGCGCTGCGACATTAATTTTTTAAATGTCGCAGCGTCATGCTGAGATAGAAGCCTTTTGGCCTCGTATAGGAGTTTCTGTCTCATTTTTCTTTTTGTTACTTTTTTTTTATGTAACTTAGTTTTTTATTTTTTACTGTGTTTAGTTTAGTTTGTGATCTTCCTGTACGAGTCGCAATAAATACTTTTTCTTTCTTTCTTTATAAGCTTTTCGTTCAATGACAAGTCCGCTTATATACTGGAAATTAATACCTTGATATGTTGTCGTTTACTATTAAGAGAGATGCGCTAAGATAGCTACTTTACTTACGTTTTTTTGCAATTTGCAGCACCCTAATTGCGTAACACACTATCAATCGGAATCTGAATCATTTTGAAGCAAATTGCTAATCCATTGCTTCATAAGTTCGAAAGTTTTGTCTGATCAACACGTAAATAACGCAATGAATGTTGTTGAACTGTCAAAATCAAACCAATTCCGATTGATAATGTGTTACGCAATTGCCCCGCCGGTCTGTGTTGATTAAAACATTAATCACGACCGTAACAAATATGGCTTTACAGAATTATAATAATTAAAATCAGGAATACAACACTGTAAGTTCTTATAACCCTATTGATATTAAATAAGAGGGTAAATAGAACACACAACCTGCATATTGCAAAAAACGTAAGAATACTTGAATTTCTTCTTAATGCTTTTATTCAATTGTTGGTGTACCTACAGTCAGCATCAAAAGTCGATTAACACTATCATTTTTACATGTTATTAAATTGACAACAACTTTATTCAATAAACTGATTTTTAGCTTTTCACATAATAGACAAGAGTATAATATTTAAAAAAAAATCTTCTGCTGCAATATTAAACAAATATTTTGCTCAATAACTAAGATTAAAAAAACTGAAGTGTTAATCAAATTTTCATGCTGACCGTACTATTCAGTATGTGTCTATCTGTCTGTCTACTATTTCAATAAATAAACCAGCAAAATCGTCATTGAACATTACTTCAGCAACAAAGGCCTGGATTCTCTCTGCTTCAGTTGGGACTTCCACTTCCGCTTCCGCTTCCTTGGGCTCATCTAGTTTATATTCTGCGTCAGATACTTCCTCATGCAGCTCCTCCTTTGGTTCTCCTGGGGCCGTATGATAACGTGTTATAGCCATCATTGTTTCAGTGCAAGAGAGAGATAAATCTAGGTAGGTATACAGGGTGTCCCTGGAAGTATGGACTAAATCGAATAGGGGCGTGGGCAAGGTCATTTCCAAACTTTTTGACCCTGAGAATGTCAGTGAATTTTTTTACGGTTCAAAAGTTATGACCGATTTTTTATTTTTTTTCAATCACTTCGCTTAGTGCTCAAAAAAAAAAAATCATAAAAAAATAATATCAGGGCTATCTAAAAAAAATAAATTGATAGCCCTGATAGTTTTCACGAATTCGATTTTTCTTCTCTTTTTTTTTTAGTATGTTTTTTAGTTTTTTTTTTTTTTTTGCTAAAACGTTTGGAAATGACCTTGCCCACGTCCCTATTCGATTTGTTCCATACTTCCAGGGACACCCTGTATAGGATGTACAGCACCCTCCCATTTTCACAAAGGTACAATGATGACATTACTTGAGGCCTCTGATTTATATCGTAAAAATCTTTTCGTGAAAACTTAGGTGAGGTGAGCTGTCAATAATGACAATCCCTAGCAAAAGGTGGACAGACAGCTCATTTCACTTAAGATGAGCATAAACTAGAGCATTTTCTCGAGCATTTCCATATAATTTAACGTTCTAACGAATGGTACAATACAGGCAAAAGCTCAGTTTCCAAAAGAATTTCCATGTAAAGTAACGTTCCTGCGAATGCTCGACGCTGCGTTCGACGTAATGCTAAAACACCACCACCACCACCTGTAACATTTCTTTCTACTTGCGTTCATTATTGATCGCTCTTGCCTTTGCTCGATAAAATGTTACACAAATACTCTCGTTGGTTTCTAAAATCAGGTTGTAGCAAAACATCGAGCGTCGTGTTCGAAGTGCGGTTCGATAAAATTATAATACGCGAATGCTCGACGTTCTGTTACGAGTAAATGCTCTAGTCTATACTCACCTTAATAGTCTTCAAAGTGAGATTTGTACAGAATAGATTAGCTGTTGTAAGTTTTGGATTAGGGCTTGGACTGTATCACGGCTGGTCTAGAATGTCTACTTCTTTTACTACTAATTAATTGATCTGCTAGAACTAAAACTACTGACTAATTTAATATAACGGATTCTTCTACATACTAAGTACTTTACATTCATTTAGCCAACACCTTACAAAAATACGAGAAATAAAACAAATCAAGACTGTTTCAATACAGATTACAATCAAACTACAATAGGTACATACATTTTAGTTAATATTATTATACATTATACCGAAGCGCAAACCTTTTGTGGTAGTACAGTACTTTAAGACAAAAAAAATACTAATGCATACTAATATTATAAATGCGAAAGTGTGTCTGTCTGTCTGTTACCTCTTCACGCTTAAACCGCTGAACCGATTTAGTTGAAAGGGGTTTGAAGGTTTTGGCCCTAAAATCAGCCGCCATTTTGATTTTTTTTCAGAATCGCGGTGCACAAAAAAAGTTATATATTTAGATAGAGGACACTTAAACAAACAAAAAATGTAATACAACATAATATCCTAAAGCGTCAGGTTTCGGAGTTATTCACCAAAATATAAGTCGAAAACAACACGGATTTTTTTGTTTTTTTTTTCCTCTAGGTAAGCATATTGAACTATTGAGGTAATAGAAACGTTATGAAACCTTTATGGAGAAGAAACAAAAGAAGAATAGACATTTTTTAAATAAATAATTAAACACCGCAATTTATAGTTCGTTTTTTAATCCCAGAGACTAATCTGACAAGTGTAATGTCAAACTTCTATACTAAGAAAAACGAAAACACAAAAGACTTAAATGTCAGATTAGTCTCTGGGATTAAAAAACGAACTATAAATTGCCGTGTTTAATTATTTATTTAAAAAATGTATATTCTTAATTTGTTTCTTCTCTATAACGGTTTCATAAAGTTTCTATTACCTCAATAGTTCAATATGCTTACCTGGAGGGAAAAAAAACAAAAAAATCGTTTTTGTTTTTGACTTATATTTTGGTGAATAACTCCGAAACCTGACGCTTTAGGATATTATGTTATACTACATTTCTGTTTGTATAGGTGTCCTCTATCTAAAAATATAACTTTTGTTGTGCACCGCGATTCTGAAAAAAAATCAAAATGGCGGCCGACCTTAGGGCCACCCTCCATACAAAAATCTTCAAACCCCTTTGATATAGAGATAGTTTGAGTCCCGGGAAAGGACATAGGATAGTTTTTATCCCGATATTCCCATGGGATCGAAACTTATTCGGGTGAAACCGCAGGGCGCTGCTAGTACAAAATAATTCTATTTTTAACCTACTATGCCTAGTTTACATACATAACAACATAATTTACTTAAATAAAACTTGACAAACTACTTTTAGAAATTGATCAACTGTTACAATAATTATTAAGATAAGGTTCAACAACTACATTGTACGAGTAGGTATATTCTATTCACAAATTGCAGATTTTGTAATATTACAGGGTGGCAATGACATTGACGCGAAAACTGCAACCACGAATGGAGCACATACCTATGATTCTGGACCCCTAGACAGAAATCTATCTTCGGTTATCAAAAATAAATCTGCTGTTTCATATAAAAGTGCGATTCCTACGCAGTCAAATTTAGAACACAATTTTTTTTTTTTTTTTTGAATTATCGACGAAAATTTTCAACGCAGGGGTTCAGAATCATGTAAGTACTCCATGGTAACAGGCTGTGTGCGCATGTCCCTGGCATCTTGTTCAGACGCCAGCACATCAAGCTACCCGAGACTGTCAAATTTTCGCAATCAACATTGAACCTTATTTTTTAGCAATAAAGTTGAAAATCGATTAAAGAAATTTGACAGATTGTAGTAGCTTGATGTCCTGGCGTCTGTCCCTCAGCATGAAGATGAATCCGATCCATGTGACGATATATTATCATAATATAAAAAATAAAACTCAAAATTCTTTAGATATTTTGAGAATCCCCAATTCCCAGAAATGCCTTTTACGCGTCAAGTCAGACCACAGATTTCCTTGCCAAATGGACAAAGCATGTTTATAAAACGTCTTCTTTATCAATTGATTGATTGATTTTTGCCCGGTTGATGACAATAGGCCCCCTATTATTACATAGGACTTAAACATAACTGGCGAAATACTAACCCATGGGGACAGGCAAGATATTATGTCTCCCTTATCTTACTAAATCTGCAATATGCGATGTCTTTTTAATAAATAAAACAGTTAAAACCGTATATTTCATATGCGACTTCTTGGTCCTCTTCATCGAATACGATTATGTCAATTCCATCTTTCTTGTTAGCGTCCTTTACTTCTGCTACCGGTTTTTCTAGTAAAATATTATCAAGTTTGTAAAATCTAGTTTTTAAAGTGCTATCTAAAGCAAGTGGCGGATTTACATATTTGCCGCCAGTAGGCTATTCAAATTATGCCGCCCCTACCGACCTCTACAATAATGTCCCATGTCTTTTGAATACTACTTCGCCTTTTCTTCACAATGCTTAAAATGTTCTCGTTCATCAACTACGAAAAATTTGCAAAGAGATTTGTAAAGATCGGCAACTGTGACAAAATCTACGGTAGAAGCCTAAATTTGAGCATTCGCTTTGTTTATTCTTTCCAAAAAAACATGGTAGGTATATAAATATTAATCGTTTTAATTTCAGTAAGACATTTAAAAAAAATGATAGCCCCAAATTTGCCGCCCCTAAAATCTGCCGCCCTAGGCTCCAGCCTACTCAGCCTATTAGTAAATCCGCCACTGTCTAAAGCTAATAAGTATCAGGGGCGAATGTTTATTTTTGTTTATTTTAATTCTATGTTCACAAAGAGCAGTGGTAACGGTCGCGACATACGAGTTGTAAGTCGTAGGTTCGAACACACGGTGGGACAATTATATTGTTTAGAATTATAATGCACTAGGTAAATAAAGGTCGTAGCGCACGTATCAAACCGAAAAGGGATCGGCACCGTGTCAACTCGAGCCATTCAGTATTATTTGTATAAAAGTCCCTACTGCAACGCACACTAATCGGAATCGTAACGTAATCGCCTCGCCTCGGGACAAGCTCACAAACCGCGGTGCGGTGCGTTACGGCTCGTTGTCCCCCCGCTTACGGCTCATTGTCCCCGCGCTTACGTCTCTCCGTACCCGAACTTACGTCTCTTCGTGCAGCTTTGCCCCTCTCACCCTTCCGGCCTGCCTGCTGCACCATCAACTAGCGTTCGGCGAGCCGTAAGCGCGGCGTCGCGTAGCCGTAGCCGAGTCGACGTATCGGAGCTTCTGATCGACTCGTTTGACGGCGACGCGAAAGGCGATACGGTGCCGATCCCTTTCCGATTTGATACGTGTGCTACAACCTTTTAAAACACGGCTGTAGGACAATATAAATATAAACTCACCAAGTACCTCCTTATTATAAACGTTGCTTGAATTTAAGCAATGTTTAGCGTCTGTTTAACTGCAGTTTTTTTACGTTTAACCGTCTCTTAACTTTGACAACGGTTATAAATAAGAAGGGCATTATGGTTGAGGTAAGTTCACTCAAAGAAGCAACAAGTGGTTAAAACAACTAGAGAAGGTACTTGGTCTCATTTAAAAACCCCATTGAATGGGTTTACTTTTTATACTGTGCTGCTGGGGGAGTTTGTTGCGCCACTTCTTCTCGGCGAAAGCACTAGGAAGTGGTGAACGGTGGGCGTTTTGGGGGACTGTCTTTTGTAATGTTGACGTTCGAAAAGTGCTGATTCTTAGCCCAATAGATAGATAGATAAACCATAAATTTGGCGCACACAAAAGACAGCACAACACACAAAAGTACAAAATTAGATGATAACCAATTATTACCCACATGAACATAATAAATAAAAACAAGGTGCCGATACAAAAACAAAAATAAAAGGAAAAACATACATATCTAAATAAAAGTGACACTATGACGAATACTTAAAATAAAATTAGCAACGAAACATACACAGTTTGATATATGATGTATCAGTTTTGATATTTGATATAATTATGACTTTTGATTTTAATTTTTTAGTTCGCGTTTAGGACTTGTGCCACATTTACTATTGCTGAGTGCACATTGTACTTTACACTTAGAAACTCACCAGCTTTCTTGGCTTCGGCATCGCCATCCTGCATCAGCATAGAACTCATCTCTCTCAGTTTTCTCTGAAAAATTACAAAATATATCTTTGGTATTTCTGGCATTCTGTTGGGCACCAGCTAAGGAACCGCCCTTAATAAGGGCACTTCCAGTTTAAGAAAACGTTTGGCTTTGTAATGTGTCGTCTTTGTAACTTACACCGCGACAATCTTTTCCTAAAGCTCGAAGTGTTACATTATCTGGATATAGGTAGTATACTACCTATTATAGACGAAAGAACTTTTTACATTGTAATAACAAGTCCTTGGGGGCAAGTCTGCGAGGCTGAAGTGGGACTGGGCGGGTCACACTTATAGGATGCATCCATACAGATGGGCCAAAGTCGTCACACAGTGGGTGCCTGAAGACGGGCGTCGTCACCGAGGCAGGCCTAAGAAACGCTGGCGTGACGATTTGCACTCGTTCCTAACCGACTGGACGGAGAAGGCACAACATAAAGAAATGTGGAAGAAAATGGGGGAGGCCTTTGCCCAGCAGTGGGATAGTACAGACTAACAAAAAAAATTAAAATAATATCAAGTCAACTAATCCACAAACTTCCAATCCACATTATTTTATAGACTCAAAAAAAAAATAGGAGTAAGTAGGTAATTTCAACTTAAGATTTAAGAACACTAAGTTGTTTTTAGAACGACAATTTTTCAGGGAGACAATTTTTCCTGCAAAGTAGTCTAAACTACGAGAAAGCATGTTGTACACTCGAAACAAGTGAGTTCTATAGTTTTAAATTAATGGCAGTCGTAATCAAACTAATTTAAGTTACTGTAACAAGAAATTTAAACTAACATTAACTTCTTCGTTCGGCTCTGGTTTTCCTGAAAATTGCATTGAAGTTAGAAAGATAGTCTCTAAGAGTGACGATACTTTAATATGTACAGTCAACAAAAGAGTTAAGTTTGCAGGATCGTCGGATATAGTTGAAGTTTAGTAAGACATCGATGGATGTTGTCGACTGAAATTTCATGTGATAAAGGAGCTGTTTGTTTTCTATTAATAAAATTAAATTTTATTCGAGAACATCCATCGGATTCTTACTAAACTTCAACTATATCCGACGATCCTGCATATTCATCTCTTTTGTTGACTGTACACCCTTCACACTCTGGACAGTCAACCACACTACCATCTTGCTGACTAGCCAATATTTTCACCACGGCATGGGCTGTTCTAAAATCTAGCTATAACAACGTGACTATTGAAATTCCACAAAGTACAGACGCCAGCACATCAAGCTGCTACAAACTGTCAAATTTATTTAATAGATTTTCAACTTTATCGCTAAAGTATAAGGTTCAAAGTTGATTGCGAAAATTTGACAGTTTCGGGTAGCTTGATCTGCTGGCGTCTGTACTTTTTCATTTACATAATACATTGACTGATGGTGAAAGAAAACATTCTAAAGAAAACACCACCCCAATTACGTAAAACACTTTCTTTCACCATGCGAAGGATTTTGAAGAAAATTGCTAAACCATTGTTTCAAATGATTGAGAAATTGTTCTGCTCGACAATGTAAACAACGCAATGAATGTTGTCGACCTAACTGTCAAAAAGATATTGCCATTGCTAATGTGTTACGCAATTATTCCGCTGGAACAACGCATACATACGCATAATCATCTAATAACACTATGACCGCCTTGTTTGAGGATTCCATCCGGGTCAGACAACGTGTTACTGGATTCTCTCTTAAGAAAATTCTCAATAGCAGACCGGAATCGTCCTGAACGGTTGATGACATAAGGCTCGTTACATAGGACTTGAATATTACTGGCGGAATTTGGGTGAACTTTACGAAAACCTTTACCTAACTCTTAAGGATATAAACCAAGAATCCGGAGTAGGGATTTCTCCTCCGTCATGTCAATAGGCTCATAAAGGTATGATGAACAGGGTGTAAAGTTCACTCATACTCTATGGAAAAGGGAGGATCCTCCGACCAGGCGGATGTTGTGTCCAGTGGCGTAACTATAGGGTGGCATTGGGGCAAAATGCCACGGGCCCCCAGCCAGAGGGGGCCCCCGGCCCGAGAGGGCTATGAGCACAGGAGGATCATAACATAGTATATAAAAGCAAACTTTTTGAAAATGTGCAACAAAGGACATCATTCAGGTTTCGAACATTTTGTACCTTTTTCCAATTGTTTGTCTAATTTTTTGGACAGGACCTCATGCTCAGCAGTAGCGCTTGCGATCACTAAGCAGTCAGGTGTTAAATTTTGTAGGGGAAAATAAAATAAATAAACAATAAATAATAATAATAAATATGAAATCTACGCGGAAAAAGTTGCGGGAGAAGTGCCAGTAAAAAAAAACTATAACTTTGGTTGAGTTTCTTTACATTGAGGGAGGGCCCCATCCCTTGAATTTGCGACGGGCCCCAAACGGTATAGTTATGCCACTGATTGTGTCTGGCGGGCAACTGCCCGATGATTCATGTCGGGCCGTTGTATAAATGCTAGTTGCGCGGTAAACTCTGCTTGCGAGATGCAGAATTTTGCGTGAGGTCAGTACGACGCGTTGTTCGCATGTGGCGTTGTAGATACCGCTACAGGCTCGGCCTCATCACAGCTGTTTTACCATAAAAGGCAAAATGGTCATGTAGGTGTCTTTACCTCAGAGATGTAACCCAACAGACGGTGCAAAGGGGATCTTTTTTTTTTTTTTTTTTAATAAATTCTCTGGAGAAATGCAGTATTTTTTCTTTTACAATATCACTCGCCAAACTTTCGAGTTTGATGGCGAGAACATGGACATAATATGCATGGCATTAACAGGACATGGTGCCCCCCTTAATTTGTGCTCATGGTTACCACTGGTTTCAGTCAGGCAAAAATCCCACTCTGCGGTCTGATCCCTGAAAACCATGCGCATTTTGAAGGTTTCCCCTATATTTACTGCTCAGCCAACTCTTTCAAGAGACGTGATGTTATGATAATCTATTCTACCAACATAAAAAACGAAGAAGAAGTGCAAAGTGAGTGTGAAGTGAAGGTGCTTGGGGGAGGCCTATGTCCAGCAGTGGACGTATTTCGGCTTAAATGATGATGATGATGAACATAATAAACAAGAGAACCTGTTCTCTGCCTCATATAGTTTTCTCTTTCAATTTCTGTCATCCTTTCAATGGAGGGCGACCTTGCAATCTTTCCAAGGGTAGGACGGTTCATCTTCATGCTGATTTTAGGTGTTCGGTCTACTTTGTCATTTATCAGGGTTATCCTTTGCAGGTTGTCGCCGTCCCAATATTCATCTTCGTCTGAATCTCCCTAGTTTTTGGTATAAAGGGCGATGAATTTCATCCAATGTGTAATGATTTTTGTAACTACCTAGACCTACCTACTCGATGGAATAAGGATGATTTCAATAGTTATACATATACACATAAGGTGTTTCAACCCGAACAACTATGGAGTGCATTTGCTCTGGTTTTCTTTTTTTTAAACGCGAAAAAAACATTATGCAAAGGTGGGTCAGCTAATTGCAGTAACTGACTGTACGACTTCTTACGACTACTCTTAGTAGTGATTAGACTAGTTTAGATAAATGGTACTTATGGAATGGGAACATAAAGATGAAATAATGATTATAAGAGATTTATACTGAATGCAAATAAAATTATAAATTTTAGGACTTACGATAAGCTTGGAAGCGTCCTACAGACAATAGAAAAATTAGTACAAGGAGAAAAAAAATACTTCATTACGAAAAACCGTTTCTTTGGAGTACCTAAGGGAGGACGTCCCCGGACCCCGAGCAACTTTTGTCTCCGCAACTAATTTGTCTCTCACATCAAGTCCACGGGTTTGTATGAAAGTGCGCGCACGCGCATGCAGCGACGCGACGGCTGAGAGACATCCGTCCGTGGGTTTGGACGCAACTGTCGCCCGTCTATTGGTTGCAATGCAAGTGCGCGCACGGTGACAAAAAGTTGTCGACTAGGCAGTCGCCGCTCAACCGAAAATTTAACAAAAATCTCGGCCAAATCTCGACCAGAAGACAGCGACGGAGACAAAAAAGTTGCTGAGCAACTATGTTGCTCGCGGGCGCCCTCCCTTATTATACGGAATGGCTGATTGCGTTCTGTTGAGACAAAGCAAAATCTATTATATGTAGCGAAAGATCTAAGAAACCTCGTGGAAGATTTTCAGAACAACATTTAGGCCTATAGAGGTATGTAAAGTTCAGACATTTCAGCAGGGTGTAAAGTTCAGTTCACTCATACTCTATAGAAAAGGGAGGATCCTCCGACCAGATGGGTGTTGTGTCTGGGGGGCAACTGCCCGATGATTCATGTCGGGCCGTTGTATCTATGCTAGTTGCACGGTAACCTCTGCTTGCGAGATGCAGGACTTTGCGTGACGTCATTATGACGCGTAGTTCCCAAGTGGCGTTGTAGATAACGCTACAGGCCATCTGGTGTCAGCTGGTGTCGTGTCACAGTTTCAAATACATTCTTTATGTATATTTGTCTAACTCCTATCAACTTCAGCAGTGGTGTACCAGTAAAGACGGCCGCGACTTACGAGTTGTAGGTCATTGGTTCGAACCCAGACACGCACTTTATTTTGTGTAAATTATTTCATCGCCACTGCTCTCAAAACTGTGAAGGAAAACATCGTGAGGCAACCAGAATGTCCCAGAACTAAAAATTCGTAGACATGTGACATCCATCAACCCGTACTGGGCCCGCGTGGTGCATAGTGGCCCACTCCCTCTCGCAGAGGCCTGTGTCCCAGCAGTGGGAACATTGTAGGCTGATTATGCTGTCAACTTCTGCTAATACTCCACGACCTCATTCCACCGGTCCCCTTCTACCTTCGGACATCCAGGCGCACTGCAAGTTACCATCCCTACCTGGTAGCTATTCCACCAATTCGCACTAAGCGTTTGCAAATGTCGTTTATAATGGGCACACCAAAAGAGTGGAACTCTCTACCTGCGTCTGTTTTTCCGAGCGCATACAACCCGAATCTCTTTAAAGTGAGAGTGAACAGGCTTCTTCTGGGTAAGCTCGCTCCATCGTCGACTTTGTTTCTGTCACCTTTGACCTAGGCTAGAGTCATGAGCAAGCCCATTTCATATAAAACAAAATATATATATATATAAACGATTCACTTACTTGATCTGATTCGATTGACGCTTCTTGTTCTTCATGCACAGACTCTGGTTTAGACCCTAAAATACAATTAGGTTTATGAATAATTGACCGCGTGTACAGTTTTCGTAGCTAATAAAAAAATGCTCAACGCGTCTAAACAAGTTTTCCCTTCAAAAACAGTGGCACTCCGGGAGTGCCGACAGAAGTAGAAACAAAAGACAAACTGAATACTTTGCCATCACTCACTGACATATCGGATATACATTAAAACCGAGTACATCCCGAGGACAGCCGAACACATCCGAAGTGGTGTCGGTTACGGTAACAGTGCCGCGAATTCAATGGTTTTTTTGCCATCTCATAAAATGCCCAACGCGCCTAAAGATGTTTTCACTTCAATAAGAATGTACTTTTGAAACGTCACAAGTCACAAAAGGCAACATATTTTTTTTATAAACTAACTGCCTCCCGCTTTTTGTGGACACGGATACCCACAGGAACACTGCGTTTTGGCATAATAAGTACTTATTCCTTTATAGCACTCTATGAACTAAACCCGCACTGAAGTCCGTACCGTTGGGATAAACGTGTTCTTGAGTGGAGACCGCGAACTGGCAAACGTAATAGGTAGGACCTTCAGGCTAGGGGGAGCAACGATCTTCGCAGGGTGGCTGGTAGCAGCTGGATGAGAGTTGCCGAGAACCGAGTTAAATGGCGTGAAATTTGAGAGACCTATGTTCATCAGTGGACTGCTATAAGCTGATGATGAGATGCTGGGTTGTAGAAGTCAGGAAGGCAGTAGATCCATGAAAAATACTGGTATACACGCAGGTGTACGTATACGGTTAGACTGGAAGCCAAACCCGACATACAAAAAAAGGCTAGGCAGATGATGAGTAAAAAGTATAAGATAAAGAAATTAGGTACCCATCCTATACCCGTCGTGGTACTCGACGTTCTTGGAGGCATCCATGACAGCTAGATAGCGGTACATCGTCAGGAACTCCTCCACTGGTATAGCTGCTGATCCTCCATCGGGCTCCTTGGTTAAAGACTCGCAGAGCAGAATCATTGTGTGGGTCAGACACTGTGGAAGATAATAAAATAATGAAGAAGGTTTTTAGCCAAAGGGACCCTATAAAGGCTCCACTGTCCGTCCGTCCGTCAATCACAGGACTGTATCTTTTTAACCCTAATAGATAGAACCACGAAACAGGTCTAACTAAACAAAAGCTGCGTATAGTTACTGCAGCTTTAACTGGCCACGGGTCATTTAATAAACACCTCTTTGTCATAGGAGTGACAGACAGTCCGCTGTGCAGGGCCTGCACGGAGGACGACGAGACAGCGGCACATGTGTTTCTAAACTGCCCGGTGGTCGCCACGTTCAGGGCAAAGTACTTCGGTAACTCAGGTACCCTACGTGAGACGGTCAGTAACATCAAGGCGTTGCTGGCCTTCCTCGAGGAGCTGGGGTGGATCGAATAATCGATTTTCCCACCCGTACGCAAAATACGCGCATAATTGACGTGGAGTTGTGGACACCAGCCCGTATTACCTATTACCTAACCCTGATAGATAGACATTTTCGCACTATGGCCGCTAAAACAACATCATCATTTATCATTCTACTATCCCAATATATCTTCCATACTTCTCTATTAGTCGAAATCTCAGTAGTCACTGAGATAATAAAAATAAGGTTAAAAAATTAAAGGGAGATATAGTTAGCGCCACGAAAGATGAGACTTGACACACCACGTGGTTTGACATGCGCAGTAAACGATTTTACGTCTCTTTAGCGGTACGAGGTCTGAGCGCGGGACGGGTCCGGACGTCATAGGGGCGGCGGAAAGAGCGCGGGAGGCGGGGACATCTTTCGTGGCGCTAACTATACATACATGAAAAGTGTTGTTTTCGGTGTATAAAAAATAAGTAGTACTGTTAAATATTATTTTACGACTAGCTGCTGCCCGCGACTTCGTCCGCGTGAAACCTAGAGATAAATTGTAAAAAATTTGATTTTGGTATATTATTATGTACCGTGTATACATCCATATAATGCATTTAGTAAAAAGCGGTTATTTTAATATCACAAACAGACACTCCCAATTTTATTTATTTGTATGTATGTAAGATGGTTCCTGTGCAAGTCCGACTCGCACTTAACGATTTTTATATGAGTGTCATATCTTTACATCTTAGGCAGTTCTCCCTTTCGATCCATGTGTATGGATCAATTGTAAGAAAATTGTGTCAATCGCGATATCAAAATATTATAAGAAAACCCAATAACACTTGCAACAGTCCCGTTAGTCTCGTAGTCGCAAGCGCGACTCTGAACGTAGGGTCCTGGGGTCGGGCAGTGTTAATAAACATAATACAATATACATGTTATATGTTCAAATTATAGGCGAGGACGCTAGCACCCTAAACACAAGTTAAATCTTACATTGGGTGCCAGAGTTCATCGAAAACACTCATTCCCTTAGTTGTAACGCTGCAAAGTGTTTAGATAAGTGTTTTTGTACAACTGACGGTACCTAGAAAAAATTTTCTTTTTTTTTTTAATATTGTTCGGAAGAAACTAACCTTAGTCAGCATCCCTCCAGCGACCGCCAAGAAGTGGAAGAAAGGCACGGCGTCCGCTCGAAGGTACACCTCACAGAGACACAGGATCCTCTTCAGTTCCAAACGATCCAGGCAAAATCCCTGCCACGCTCGCTTCAGGACAGATGTTGGAATTTCTTGCATGCCGTATAGCTGGGAGCAAAAGAACATGAATAAGCTTAATATTGTTCCTTTTCTTTTTATGGAGTACTTATTCGCGCATTCGCTTTCGGCACACCCCGGACACTCCATACAACGCTCGCAAAATAATTACCTATTACTACTACATAAACAAATGACGTTTGTATACGTGCAAATGTGTGCGTGAATCTAGTAGGGTTGGCTGTCGTGCTAGCGTAAAAATTGACGCGGAAAGCGATTTGTGTCGGGGAACCGAACGACGACGGCGCTGCCCGAACGTGTGCATTATTATGAAATCGCGAGCGCCCTTGCTAAAGAGTCGGCGACGAATACCTTGAAGTGCGGGGTGAGGTGTGGTATCTGATATGAGCGCGGGGAAGGGAGTGTTCTTTCTGTACGTAGTACTATAAAGTACTTCAAAGCGTCGTACGAATACTAATACAGAATGTAAAAACAAGTTTAAAACCTAAAACCCGACTACTGAAAAGGATGAAACAAGAAATTACCTTCCCGTGATCGCATGTCGCTGTAGTAACATACATACATATAAGCTATGGTAGCATGCGACCACGGGAAGGTACTTTCTTGTTTCATCCTTTTCAGTAGTCGGGTTTTAGTTTTTAAACTTATTTTTTTTTATTATTTTGGGGCTTGTTTCAGTGATATTTATATTTTTGAAATGTGCTAATTAAGCCTTTTGATTTGGGTCCCGTACGGTATATCGAATTACCCTTGAACGATATAACTGTCTACAGAAAGCATGGTTCACAACCAGCGGACAGTCAAAACGCTTCTAACGATACCTCATTTGTCAAATTATTATAAGCACTTTTGAAGTTATGAGGGAACAGATGAACATACATATACATACCGGTCAAAATCATAACCCTCGTTTATGCTTCGCCGTAGTCGGGTAAAAAGACACATCACCATAGCCGTCAACGACGCATTCTGTACATCAAGCTAAGTAAAATTGCACACAAATAATTGCTGGGAAACGACTTTTATTTTTGGTGTGAAAGTTTTCTGTTTGCGGTAGTGCGCAATGTAACACACGCAAAACGTTGGGCTTATAGGTCGTAGCACACGTATCAAATCGGAACGGATCGGCACCGTATCGCCTATCGCCTCGCCATCAAACAGGCGTCAACCTAACGTAAGCACGTAACTAAAGCGGATCAGAAGCTCCGATACGTCGACTCGGCTACGGCTGGGCGACGCCGCGCTTACGGCTCGCCGACCGCTGGTTGATGGTGCAGCAAGCAGGCCGGAGGGATGAGAGGGGCAAGGGTGGACGAAGAGACGTAAGCTCGGGTACGGAGAGTCGTAAGCGCGGGGACGACGAGCCGTAAGCGCGGGGACGACGAGCCGTAAGCGCGGGGACGACGAGCCGTAAGCGCGGGGACGACGAGCCGTAACGGACCGCACCGCGGTTCGTGAGCTTGTCCCGAGTTGAGGTGATTACGTTACGATTGCAATTTGATCTGATTATGTTGCCTGTTACCTGATGAGCCAGCACCTTCAGACAGCCTCTAGTGAGCCCCCCCTCAGTGCTGTAGATGGGGTACTCCAGCCTCAGTTTGACGGGCGGAGGCCGGTGTTCAGCCAAAGCCCTGAAGTATTCGAACGACCAGCGGAGAAGGTCATACGGTTGGGTTTTTATTGCGGCTGTCGAAAAACATAGATAAAGTTTTAAGTATTACTTTTGGTGACCTATCTATATACAGGATGTTTTCCTCTTAAGGGGTCATTGTACTAATTATTATGAACAACTTTTACTATGGGACCAAACATAAAATAGAAAAAAAAAATCAGCTGTTCTCTACATTTTGCCAAGTTACGCGAACATAAATGTAGGGAGCAGCTGATTCTTTTTCACGATGGATCAAACTCATGTACAATGGCTCCTTAAGAGGAAACCGGTGATTAAAATTTCACCCTGTATATGTATTATCACTGGGCAAGAAAGCGGGTCGGTTATAAAAAATGCGATAACTTTTAGAATATTACTCCATACAAGTTTATAGACGTAATCAAAATTTTAGCAGGTAACTACTAAAATTACGTCAGGCGCTGATTAATTTGACAGGACTAAACTAAAATTTATCTTCTGTCCTTTTCTTAATGAAATAGAAAGAAAAAGATGCACTGAACTTACCTACATTTAGTTTAGTTTGTGAATAATTGAATCGGCACCCGTAAGTTGATGATCTAAACGGTTATTGTTTTAAACTTACCTTTACAAAATCTCTTGAGTATGTATGGGTACTTCGGTGGTATTACGATCTGCTGGGAGCAGTACATCTGCTCGATAAGCTCCGGCATTTTGAGGAGTTTGATTCAACTTCCTATAACTGGAAAAAAAAAATCTTACTTATACATATATATATGCATGCTGGATTACGTGGAATATGAAGAACAGTTGGTATATTTATTACATAAGTAATGTAAATAGCACATTCCAGATTGTTTCATAATTATTACCTTAGTTCTCAACTCGATGTTTGCAAGTCAACCTATGAGTAGTTCTAACTTGGTAGCATAGATGGCGCTACTAGTATGTAGAGTCGAAACATCTACTTGTAATCTCGGCTCCTCTAAGTTATCGCTTTGATTAATAAATCTGGGGATAGTATTGTCACTTAGAAAGCTTAATTATACAAAACACTAGCGACTGGCCCCTGCTTCACATAGTTCTTACAACTTGACAAGATCATCAATTCCGGAATAAATTCTCAAAATGATAGTGTGAACTGAATCAAAATTAGTTGCGTACCTAGTTTAGAAGAACAATTAAATCATACAGGCAGACACAAAGTGACTATATTTTTTTAGTTTTATTGTATGTAGGGGGGGCGTGGCTAAATAATAACAGCCGCACAGGTCGATCGATCAGGGTAAGCTACGCTTGCCGCGGTTGGTCTGTGGATGGGTGACCATCTTTACACACCGAGACCCCTCTGCCTCGGAAAGCACGTTAAGCAGTTGGTCCCGGCTGTCATTCGTGGATCTTTGACAGTCGTTACGGGTAGCCAGAAGCCCGAAAGTGTGATAACCAGTCTTACCAAGGGGTATAGTATTACCCATTAACTGGATTGTGGAGGTCAGATTGGCAGTCGCTCCATGTAAAATACTGGTATTCAGCTGCATCCAGTTAGACTGGAAGCCGACTTCAACATAGTTGGGAAAAGGCTACACACGGATGATGATGATGATGGTATGTAGGTACGAGTATTGTAGTATGTAAATAGGTACATTTCGCACCTGTAAAGATAAACCGTTACTAAACGAAAATACAAAATTTTACACAGGAGCTTAAATTTAAAAAAATGCGCGCCTTTTTCGCAATAGAAATTAAAAAACAATTTAAAAATCATCAGCCATCTACGTCTAAAAATGTTTTTTTTATAGAAGTGTTAAATTTATAGTTTACGTAATTTTAAGAAAGATGGCATTAGTAACTCAATTCTTAAAAAAATCGTGTAGTAACGGTTTGTCTTTAAAGGTGCGATATTATGTGTAGATGAGGATTCTTCTGCTTATCCCCTTGGCATAATGCCGTAGTCCTATTCCACTTTTATATACAAGGTGGCAGCGGACATCGATGCGCCACCTGCTACCTTAAAATTGAATTCAGCACATGATTCTAGCCTCAAACCAAATAAAATTCTAGCCAGTGGCGTAACTATAGGGTGGCATTGGGGCAAAATGCCACGGGCTCCCAGCCAGAGGGGGCCCCCGGCCCGAGAGGGCTATGAGCACAGTAGGATCCTAACATAAGTTTATAAGATCCATCTCGAGAAGTTCCTTAAGGAAGAGTTCTGGCCGAAGGGTGTTGTGTACCGCCGGTTTCGTGGCCGGCTACATGACACCAGTCAGCGAAACACGACGCCGTCACTTCGTGTTTAGTTAGTTTGTAATTATAATGATGTATTTATTTATAGTATTTTTAAGTTATATTAATATTGTATTTTATGTGTTTTCTATGGGCCTTGATGCCTGAAATAAATGGATAAATAAAAATAAAAAAAATAAAAGCAAACGTTTGTTGAAAATGTGCAACAAAGGACATCATTGAGGTTTCGAACATTTTGTACCTTCTCCCATTGTTTGTATAATTTTTTGGCCAGGACCTCATGCTCAGCAGTAGCGCTTGCGACCACTAGACCAACGAAGCAGTCAGGTTTTAAATTCTGTAGGGGAAATATGAAAACTACGCGGAAGAAGTCGCGGGAGAACTGCAAGTAAAAAAAAAAACTGTAACGTTGGTTGAGCTTCTTTATATTGTGGGAGGGCCCCATCCCTTGAATCTGACACGGGCCCCAAACGGTATAGTTACGCCACTGATTCTAGCGTAGAAATTTTTCGTCTGTTATCAAAAAAAAAATATTTGCTGTTCCATAGATTTTGACCGCGAAGGTATTGCACTTTTCTATGAAACTGAAGCTCACTTACCTTATTTTTCAATGAAAAATACAAAGAATTTAGGTACATTTATAACTCACCACAAAAATGAATAATTCCACTTGAGTTTACACAATGCGTTGCCATGGCAACTGTCACCAAAATACCTTGACAATTTTGTAGACATTGGTGACCATGGTAACCAACAAAGATAGTCTTTGGTAACCAATCTTATACACAGTGGTTGATGTTGGACACAGTAGATAGGACCTACTTATGCAAGACGGAACCAATCCACACACATGCCAAAATCGAGATAAGTACCTATACAGAAAGCTTTCAAAATGCACCTTCTATCGACCCTGTAAAGATCAAAATGATCTGACTGAATTGATTGTTTTGTCTGAATTGTCAGATCATTTTGATCTTTACAGGGTCGATAGAAGGTGCATTTTTAAAGCTTCCTGTATACTTATCTCGATTTTGGCATGTGTGTGGATTGGTTCCGTCTTGCATAAGTAGGTCCGATTGTAGATCTTTGACAGTTGTTGGGGGCATGCATTTATTACGGGAGGTGATTTTGGCGATTTTTGTACCCTCCTTCCGCCCTCAGTGAGATATCGTGAGATTTGTCTCGACCCTCTCCCCCTCCCTCTAATCTCGCGTGAGATTGTTCAAAATGCGTATTTTCTGTGTAAATACGTTACTTAATCTATGTTTCATTACGTTAGAGATTTATTTAAAAAAAAAAAACAATTTGTTTAATTATTTTCATTTAAGATTAGTTAAGACTCCATTCAACCCAGTCTTCTCGCAATTTTACACTATTAAAAAAAAAGTTATACTTGCCAGGACCCCCCTTCCCCCACGTGAAATTAGGTGAGAATCGGCTTGACCTCCTCCCCCCTAAAAGTCTCACGTAATTAATGGATGCTCCCTTTTTTTATGGTAGGGAAATCATCAAATGACCCCTTCCGCTCTGGGTGGAGTGGAACTCGGAAGGGAGTGTCAGACTCTTACTGACTAAAACCCATCCGTGTTCCTTCCTTAGCCCTTTATGTTCCGGGGTAGCGGTACCTAACACTTTCGGATAATCCCGCTATGGCTGCCCCCTTACGAGTACAGTTCGTTTACAGTTATTTTGCATCACTGTCCAAATCACTGTGATCTTTTTAGGGTTCCGTAGTCAACTAGGAACCCTTATAGTTTCGCCATGTCTGTCTGTCCGTCCGTCCGTCCGTCTGTCCGTCCTCGCTTAATCTCTGTGACCGTTAGCACTAGAAAGCTGAAATTTGGTACCAATATGTATATCAATCACGCCGACAAAGTGGTAAAATAAAAATTGGAAAAAAATGTTTTATTAGGGTAGCCCCCCTATATGTAAAGTGGGATGTGATTTTTTTTTTTAATTTAAACCCTAACGTGTGATATATTGTTGGAAAGGTATTTTAAAATGAATAGGGGTTTACTAAAATCATTTTTTGATAATGTCAATAATTTCGGAAATAATCGCTCCAAAAGTAAAAAACAATGTGTCCCCCCCCTCTAACTTTTGAACCATATGTTTAGAAAATATGAAAAAAATCTGAAAAGTAGAACTTTATAAGGACTTTCTAGGAAAATTATTTTGAACTTGATAGAAACAACAATTTTTGTACAAAAAAGACAAAAAGTTGTACAAAATCATTTCTGGACTAAGTTCGTAGTATAATCGTATATGCAAGCATTTTTTTTAACTTCGTTTACATATTTTATTATCCTGAACGTATCTTTTTTCAAACAAAAAAAGAATTATTAAAATCGGTTCTCGCAATCCAAAATTACCACCGAAAACTTCTGGCACGTCTATGTATTAATTAGTAACCCAATTCCCCGAGAGATGGCGCTGTAGGTACTTATTACATTGGGTCGGGTATTATCGAATTGTACGTGAGAACACTTATTGTGACGGACGGGAAACTACGGAACCCTACACTGAGCGTGGCCCGACACGCTCTTGGCCGGTTTTTCTCATTCTATTAGGGCCAAAGCACACACGCTACTTTTAGCATCGGCGATCGGCGATTTAGCCGCTTTTTAGAAGCTAAATGCAGCGACCAAGCATTCCACACCGCACACTTAAAAACGCCAAACGCGGCGATTCAGTCGCTTTTCGGAAGCTCGACATAGCGGCTGAACGCTACACTCCGCACACATTCGAATGCTGGTCGCAGCGATTTGGCATTTGCGCCTACATCGGAGCAGTCGCTAAAACGCGCGATTCCGATACCACGTTTGAACGCAGAGAGTCGCCAAAACGCGATGCAGCATCGGAGCAGTCGCAAAAAACGCGCGATTCCGATACCGCGCCCGAACGCAGAGAGTCGCCAAAACGCGATGCAGCATCGATACAGCCGCAAAATCGCCGATCGCCGATGCAAAAAGTAGCGTGTGTGCTTTGGCCCTTATGGTTGCTGTTGTATTACTGCCACTGACAGGTCTGTCAGAATCACTCTGATCTTTATTCTCGTCACAATAAAGTTGCTGTTAGGTTGCTGCTGCCAGAGGTAAAATGAGAGAGACGGAACTATACATGACCGATAGCACCATCCTTTTTTCGCACTGGAATCATGATGGCATTAATACTTCGTAATACGGGCCCTAGACCGCCTTCTGATTACAAAGTCAGAAGCCCAAAAGTCTGACAACCAGTCTAAAAAGGTTAGGGTGGTCAGGGTTCTATACCTCAAAAGGAAAAACGAAACCCTTATATTATTATGATCACTTCGTTGTCCGTCTGTCAGTCCGTCAATCAAGACCTTTTTCTCAGGAACGCGTGGAGTTATCAAGTTGAAATTAATATCAAAAACTCAGGGCTGCAATTCCTTGGAGCAGTGAAAAAATCAAGGCATTAAGTCCGCCTCTGCACATTTATGTTCTTAAAGTATTAAATAATAAATAAATAAAAAATCAAACTTCTAATGCCCGGTTTCTGTCGAAGAATTCTTAAACGGAGTTTAAACTTTCAATAGCTATCCATTTGAGCGAATTCCTTCCTTATGCTCGGTTTTTGAGGTTCTCAGATAATACATCGATAATAATTCACTCGACATTTAAGATAAATTCTTCCTTAATTACGTGTTCAGAAACACGATATCGAACCAATAATCACTATCGAATGGATAAACTCCGTTTAAAAACCTCAGCAACCGGGCATAAGTCAACGCAATCAGAAAATACGAGCGTTTATTTCAGAAATCAAAACCTTCCCGTTGACCTAGAATTATGAAATTTGGCAATAAGCAATGTCATGTAGCACAAGTACTTAAAGGAATAAATCCGAAAACCATAAAGTAGTTACATAACAAAAAAAAAATATTTTTCACTTCTCATGCTCTAAAAGTTCGTCTTTATGTTGTGCTTAGGCGACATAAAATCGCTTTTTATGTTCTAGTGCATAAAGTAAATTTTTTTTTCTGAGACTAAGGTAATCAGGCCCAACAGCCACACAGGCACAATAAAACTTCGCAGATTAAAGTCGTGATTTATTTCATTTTCTTTAATTTATACTACTTCCGTGTTTTCTATCGTTAATTTAATAAAATCAGGTAAAATAGTTGTCATTTATTATTTAAAAACGCAAAGAAACGTTTTAATGACTTGGCAGTATGAAGTACCCAAGTGGAATGACAAATGTTGAAATAAAAAAAAAAAACTTTTAAAAAGTTTCGTGGCGGTATTATCTGTGGTGGCGGGAATTAGCTATGCTTTGCACCATTTTTGATTAATTATGTACTGTATACTTTATGCCTGTTTCATTTTCTCGCAATCGAAGTGAAAAGCAGAGTGTATAACTCAGGCATAAACGAGCCATTTTACCCCTCGACTTAACTATCCACCCTCGCCTGCGGCTCGCGTGGATATAAACGTCTCGGGGTAAAATAGCTTCTTTTATGCCTTAGTTGTACAATCTACTATTAAAACTATTTACATACCGACACGAAGCCCTCGGTGCGCGAGTCCGACTCGCACTTGACCGGTATTTTATTTGTTTATTACATAATTTATTTTTTCATTAATATTCAGTGATAATTTTAGAGGCACGGTTATTGAAATAATATTACCGTGGTAAGGGTGAGTTGGACACTAAACGGACCATTCGTATTTTAATGGGCAATTAAAAATTATAACAATGTTTTCGTTTGTTTCTTATTTATTAAACTTATTGTGGCCCTGTAAACTAGGCAGTTGCCTAAACTAGACAAACGGCTGCTCACAATTTTATCCAATTTAATCCAAACTTATCCAAACTTAATATTATAAATGCGAAAGTAACTCTGTCTGTCTGTCTGTCTTTTCTTCACGCCTAAACTACTGAACCGATTTCGATGAAATTTGGTATAGAGATAGTTTGAGTCCCGGGAAAGGACATAGGATAGTTTTTATCCCGATATTCCCACGGGATCGAAAGTTACGCGGGTGAAACCGCGGGGCGCAGCTAGTTTTTGATATTTTTCAGTTACCCATTAAATACCTATGCCTAAATGTTTCGATCACTTTTAAGTGATCGATGATCTAAGGGCTGATTTTGCAATCGACGAATAATTTTTATTCGTAAATAAAAGTGACGTCTGACAGTATTTTTATGGAAGAATAATTGTCAAAAATTCAAAATTATTCCTCGGATAAAATTATCTGGCGTTGGAAAAATCTGCCATAAGAGAAAAACAATCCGCTGAAATGAAAATACAAGGCGATTATTCGTGGTAGGTACATAAAGGTATTGTAAGTACTTATGTATATTTTTTAAAGGATTTCTTCTAGACTCTTCTTTCCAGATTCTTTTTAACTTTAAGATTAAAATCTATTAAATATCAACCGTTGACCTCAAAATTAACTGTAGACACATAAAACCATACAATTGAAAGTCGTCGGCCGCCGCGTTATCGCCAATTTTTCTAATCAACATAAAATGAAATTCATTTCATACGAAAATATTCAATATGCCAATAAAATTTCCATGGTTGATTCACGTGAAGAAATAATCTTTATACCTCTCCGGTTGGATTTAATTACTTTTAGCACTGATTTCTTATGCCGCAAGTGCTGCCATCTAGCGATTCGCGGCAGAACTACGCTCTAATAGTCGATATCGTCACGTGGTCAGGACTTGATCGAGAAGAAAAAAAAACAAAACCTGTTTGGCTGTTTAGTTGAATGACGTTTCTCATGTTTTTGTGTCGTGTGTGATTCGGGGAAGAAGTTTATTATGTGATATTGGCGTGAAATTCCTATAGATAAACCTCCAACAATCACTTCTGTTTGATAAAAACAAAGTTATACTTGTGTTTCAAGAAGATTTCGACCGTAATTTGTAAAGGGAACGCAAGTGATTGTCATTTCGACCTGTAAACCTCGGGTGAATGAAACGAATGTGATAGTGTCTAGTGATTTAATCATAAATACGGGAAAAAATGTACAATCAGTGACATTTGTCAACAATAACCAGTAATAATGTGCGAACATACTTTTGTTAAATTGGTTTTATGTGTGAAATAGTGTCAAAGAAATGGGTGACAGATTGAAACATCCATTTAAAGTGAAAAGAACATTTGTAGTTTGTGCTTCAGTAGAAAAATGGATGTGATAACTGGATTATCCCCTCTAAGTAAGTATGACTTTCTATAGGAAAAGGGTCACTTGATACTTGATTGGTATTCAACGTACGCTATTAGGGTCTATGACCATACATTGGAATTCGTGGAATTTGCATACCTACAGTGTTAGCCTGGCCAAAACTTTTTTTTTTTTTTTTTTAGATTGTTCCTGGTAAAAAGTTTTTTTTTTTTCTTTTAAATGCTTATGTCATACCTTTTTTAAAATTTGACGTCATACATTCTACATCCTCATAATTTCCTCATACCGTTTTTGTCTAGGTGAGCGAAGATTGTTTTTTTTTTTTTCTTAATTTATCAAACTTGAACAAAAAATACGCCGTTTTTTTGTTATTAAATTTTAAAATCTGTATTTCATACGCAGATGAGTAGGTACAACTATGACAAAAATAGACAAAAAAAAAAAGTTGGAGAGACTTTGTCATACTTGCACCTGCAGTTGATTAAATCCAGGTGGCGCCTCTGTCACCTTCGAAGTTATTATTACATACCTATGTTTACTATCAACGTTTCAATAACTATGGGTTACTTAATGATACTCATTTCGCGTTCGTACTACTAGACACCTTGTTTAATATTTTTATGTGTTGAATGTATTATTTGCTCATGAATCAGCATCTTCTTAATATTTTATAATAATGCTATAAGCTGCATTGTGTTAAAAACAAGTTTAGTCTGAATCGCGATTGTAAAGTCGTGACTGGATTAGAACTTGCGACATTGCCTTTATTTTATTTTTAATAGACTATAGCTTCTGCTCGCGACTTTGGACGCGTGAAATTTATTATTTTAATAAACAAAAAAAAATTAGTAAGAAATAAGCATCACTTTAGTACGTATTTGGCTAAAATTTCCATTAAAGGACCATCGATTTGGAAGTTCATTTTTTTTTTGTAGATAGTACTCATAAATAGAAAGCTTTTTACAAAATTTCAAACCGCGGAGTATCACAGTTTACGAGATATAATTTTTTAAAGTTTCCATACAAATTGGAAAATAGCTCGCCATTTGCAAATTTTTAGGTTAGATAAATTGTCATGGTAGACGTCAAAATTTACATTTCACGTTCCGTTGACGGTAGAGGTGTATTTAATTCAACTTTATGTCATACTTTTTATTTAAATTTTATTTTATTTTCATATATTCACATATTATATTTGGTGTGTAATTAATGTGCACAATAATCGTGCTGTATTATGCAATTACATTCGACTTTTTTACACAAAAAATAATTAATTTTTGTTTAAACTGTGGAACGGAACGTAAAGCGACGCCAAAATTTCTTGTTTTTTATTCTCATTATATGAATATCCGAAAAATACCCAAAACCGAATCAGAGCACCCCACTTTCCACGTGGTCTTGTCTGCCCTACCCCTAGAGTGTATATAAAAAACCGGAGGCGCGGAGGGAGAGCAGCCCTCGCCCGCTGTGACGAAGCGCGGGAACCATGCGAGGTGAAGCGGCTGAGGCTGGTCGCCGAAGGCGACCAACAAGCCGAAGCTGCGGAGCCGAGCATGAGTGACCGTGCTTCGTCACGCAAGGGCGGAAGGGCTGCTCTTCCCGCAGCGCCGGAGATAAGGCGGAGTCAAACTAGGGGAAAAGGGAAGCTCTCCCCCAAGTTTAACTAAACTTCAACCATGGATATCTCCATAACCATGGGGTTCTGCGGGATGGGGATGGTATAGGGGGGTAGCCGGGCCTTCCCGTACCATAATTCGATGGACATTTATGGAATTTTTTATTCTAACCTCAAAACTTTAACCATGGATATCTCCATAACCATGGGGCTCCGCGGGTTGGGGGTGGTACAGGGGGCAGCCACCCTCCCCCCCTCCCCCTTCCCCCCCTCACCACCCCATAAATCAATGGTCCTCTAATGGAAATTTTAACCACGTATTTTTCTGTTAGGGACTTTCTTCTTGTCTGTTTGTATGTGTGTACATAAATAGTCAAATAAAAAAAAAATATTCCTCAATTTTCATTATTGCACCTACCACTGTTTGTCTCTGCATCACCCAAAGGTTGGCAGGTAGAAAATGTCTATGGCATTAAGTCCGCCTCTATACATTTATGTGCTTGAAGTATTAAGTAAATAAATAAATAAAATATTTCCTATGACACTAGGAAATACTGTTGCTGCCCATTAGTGAAAGAATTTTCGGAATAGGATCAGTAGTTCCGAAGATTACCCCCTACATACAAACTGACACTCTCTTTAAAGTATTCCTAGCTGCGCCACGCGGTTTCACACCTATAAGTCTCGATTCAGTGGTAATTTCGGGATAAAAAGTATGCTATGTCCTAGTCTAGGTCATGGTCTGCTCATGTGCCAAATTTCATCTAAATCCGTTCAGCCGTTTTAACGTAAAAGCGTAACAAACGAACATACAATTTTCTCTTAAAAATATTAGTATAGAGATAGATGCCTGCAATTCCTGCTAAAAGCAAACTCGTTTTATTACTTAAATAAAAATAGTAAAACTAAAACCTGATTCAAGTTGCGTAGGAAAATGTTATTTAAAACGAATACAATGGCATGGGAGAATATTTTGAAAAGATATTATAACATTAGGCTATGAAGTAATCATCATCTGCTTAGCCTTTGCTCAACTATGTTGGGGTCAGCTTCCAGTCTAACCAGATGTAGTTGAATACCAGTATTTTACATGGAGCGACTGCCTTTCTAACCTCCACAATCCAGTTACTGGGTAATACCCCTTGATAAGACTGGTTGTCATGGGGCTTCTGACGACCCGTAACGACTGTCAAAGATCCACGCATGACAGCGGCACCTGCAGCACCAACGTTTTCGAGGCACGGAGGGGTCTCGATATGTAATACATTGCCACCCATCCAAAAACTGATCGCGGCAAGCGTAGCTTAACCTGAACCCTGATCGATCGACCCGTGCGGCTGTTATTACTTACCGTTATGTCGGGGCCACACTATACGGGAAAATCGCGATAAGTTGTTTCTTATTGGCTGACATCGTAGGTCCAGCCAATGAGCATCAACTTATCGCGCAAATCTTCGCGTTATCGCGATAGTCTGGCCCCATCATTAGAGTTAATGAGAGAAAGAAAGTTTATTAAATGCAACACAACATACTGCAATACAAACGTACCTTCTATTCTTCTTCTTCTTAGCGTGTCGATGGCAATCTAAATGTACCCGGCCCAGAATTCGGCCACTTGTTTGGCGCCATCACTAGCGTCCATCAGTTCCTGTAACGTGCAGCTGACAGGACACGCAGGGCACGATATTAAGTGTCCCATCGTTTGTGGAACAGCACCACATTTACACTCCAAGGCGGAGTCGTCTATAAATTTCCACCTGAACAGGTTTTCCTTGCTTCGGCCAACCTGGGTCCGGAGTCTGTTTAAAGACTTCCAGTTTACCCAAGGTAACTCATGTCCAGGTGGGAGGTCCTCAGCGGGTGGAACGAACGGTTTGGGTAAGGAAGCACTGTCTCGCCACAGCCTCAGTCTTTCTTGTGGTAGTTCGCCAGTGAGTGGGACGACACACTTTAAGAAGCTATTTCGGCTTTTCAGCCTTTGTGGCACAAGGGTGTTGTCGTGCAAAGGGTGTCGTGTGTCGGAGACCATTTTGGCCCTTTCGTTGGAGCTTGCCACCGCTCTGCGAACCACTGGTGGCGCTATTCCTGCTAGCGGATACAGCATTTGTACCGGGGTCGGTTTTAGGCAACCAGTGATGATCCGGCACGTTTCGTTCAAAGCTGTATCCACTAGCTTTGCATGGGCAGAACGACTCCACACGGGGCACGCGAATGTTAGAGACAGACCATAGTCAATGCAGAAACCACAGACTAAATACTCATAATAGTGATGCCACTTTGTAATCTCTAATACTTACCCACGCCACGAGCCACATTTTTAAAATATCCGAGATTTTGTTACCTGTTCAGTTTGTTGTGTCTGACTTGTGAACGGAATTTGACCTCAAAAGCGTTACCACGACTGCTACGCTCACTAACTCGATCAAATTACGCGCAATGTTAATTGGTTTGACTGTCACATAGATTCTAAAAGCCTGGCTATTAAACCTGCTGTCAAACGTCAATTATTAGCTGTTGTGATTGGTTAATCTGTCAAGCTCAGCTAATGAGACACAATTGATTTTTTTCTATTGTTTCATCGCCGATCGGCGAACCGCACCGCTTGACCGGTTCAACTGCGGTTTCCTAAAAGAGAGGTAAGGTTAGATTAGAACAGCACAACCCCTCATTCATTTTGAAGGATATTGCTAATCCATTGCTTCATATGTTCGGAAAATTTGTCTTTGCTCAACAACGTATAGTATACCTAACGCAATGAATGTAGTTGAACTGTCAAAATGAAAGCCATTGCTACAGATAGTGTGTTACGCAATTACCCCGCTGTGGCCAACCACGCGCGAGTCTAGTTGGTCACGGTGGTAACTAGGGTATCCCGACCAAACGCATGATGTTGGGACGCATGAAGAAGCCTCCTCGTGTAGCGCAGTTTGTTCCGCCAGTTATTCAACTGAACCGAGCGCTCGGCGCAACCTGGACAGTCACACCCAACACCTTATTTGACTGGCCAATTCTTCCCTTGCGGTGGTAGGGCTAACGCCCGCCTGGCTTGCGACCACCCTCCCACCGGAGTCCGGCGTCAAGCAGCCTGCTGTGTTTCGTCGATGCGTGGGAGTTTCAGTGCCTTAGGCATCTTCTGGGCACGCTCGTTCCATCATAGACCTCATCCATCGCTTTCCATCAGGCGTGATCGAGGTCAAGAGTGGACCCATTCAGCAATAAAAAAATCACTATTACGCTGACGCTGTATCAAATATTCTATCGGAAACATAATATCAAATTCCCTAATTCAGGAATTTCGTCGGATACGTTATCTTTTTGCGTAATTTTGTGCGTAAATATAGACAGGCAAACGTTCTGTTTCGCACTCATGATAGTTTATGATATACTTAATTCCAACCATTTTTTTACCGACGAAAAAAAGGAGGAGGTCCTCAAGTCGACGCGCATATTTTTTCTTGTGTGACCACGCACAAAACTGTAAAATAACGTTCGCGTTCCGATATTGACAATTCTTTTACGACTACGGACCCCTTTCAATAAAGACAAACTTTTATAACCATGACGATAAAAAATCAAGCTATTGGCGATGCGTTAAAGTAGCCCGCAAAATTAAAATTTTGTTACGTTTTTTGCAATTTCTAGATCAGTCTCTGGTTGTATGTTGATTAAAATATGATTCAAGACCGTTACAAATATGACTTTACAGTATTATAATCATTAATACAACGCTCTAAGTTCATATTAATTCTATTGATTGATATTTCCTGAAATAGGTCTACCCATGTGCCAAATTTCATCCATATCCGTTCAGCCGTTTTAGCGTGAAAGCGTAACAAACATACAAAAAATGAAATCTTTTCTCTTTATAATATTACTAGCTGCTCCCAGCGGTTTCACCCGCGTAAGTTTCGAGTTTCTAATATATAATTCAATCATGATTCGAAAGACACGTGGCGCCATCTATTATCATAATAACGTTATTGTTGTTTTCCTCGGGAACAGCACTTTTTTTCGGGATGAACCACCATGACAACGTATAATGCAAAATATCAGTATGATCGGTTCAGTTTTTTAGGCGTGAAAGGTAACAAACAAACAAACAGCATTTATAATATAGTAGGAGTATAGTTTAGATAGACAAACCAACACAGGCAGTGTTGGTCTCAAACTTTATGTTCTAGGCCGACATTTGCCTGAGGTAGCAGCGCGGTGCGGGAGGGGTGTGGTGACGTGATGCGAGAGCTCAGTGATTCGTCAACTTGTGACAACCAACTATCACCCCTCCCGCACCGCACAGCTACCTCAGGCAGCGGTCGGCCTATAGTATTTGTATCGCTCTTGAGAATAAGGAAAAGTCAGTGTGCATTCTTTATTTAATAGTGTGTTGATGGTTTTTCCTGCTGTCGTCTTCTTAACCGTTCCCAATACATACCTACGCGTCATCCAAGATCAACCGTCGATCGTATGCTTTGGGTCACAGAGGGCAGGATAAGAGGTGGAGCATAGTTTGCACACCCTACTGCCGTTCCGTCGAGGTAGCCCAACTTTACCAGCAGGCGTAGCATGACCACCATAGACAAAATTACAGATTGTAGACAGATTTCTAAAGAAATCTGAATGTTTATTTAGACAGATATTTATCTATACTAATATTATAAAGAGGTAAAAGTTTATAAGTTTGTATGTAGGGGGTAATCTCTGGAACTACCAGTCGGATTTGAAAAATTCTTCTTGCATTTGATAGCCCAATTCTTGAGGAAGGCTATAGGCTATTTAACATCACGCTATGACCCTTAGGAGCCGAGCAAAAATAAAAAAAAGTCAAAAAGAACGTTAAGTGATAGCGCGGGCGGGTGATGCGATACGACGCGATGGGGTGGCTCGGGGGAAACAAGAGGTTTCACTCGAACGAAGTCGCGGGCTGAAGATAGGAAAAATTGTAGTACTTACTACAATCTGTCAAATTTCTTTAATAGGTCTTAACTTTATCGTTAAAAACATAAGGTTCAATGTTGATTGGGATAATTTGACAGTTTCGGGTAGCTTGATGTGCGTCTATACATGGGTAGATTTTCGTTATTTATCATCATTTCATCATTCATCGCACAAATTTTTTTTTTGTTTTTTTTTTCACTTACATTGGGTTTTTCACTTACATTGAAAATATAGTAAATTGGTATTCGTTTTTTATTTCGTTTGACACAATATATGTTGGGATGTGACACGTGCCGCGGTTGTGGTGCGGTGCCGTATTATAAATAACACCTGTAAATGACGATAATTAATAACGAAAATCTACCCACATATACATAGAGTTCGTGTCGATAAAAAGAAGATGCCATTCCCATTAACTTGTCTTACGGCCGTCATCCGCAGTCAATTGGATGATGATGCGAACGATGTCAAGGCAGACAAAGGTACTAGAAATTCGTCTGCCCTAACTGCGGCACAATGGACGAACGCTGGAACCAGATCTGCTATTATATACTTTGTATTGTGTGCTGGAGTTTGGGCCGAGTTGTGAGCGGAGAGTGTACGGGGATTTTACGATTTTTTTTTTTCATGTTTGAAAAGTTGTTTTCTATACAGCGTGCCCCTTTTATGTCGCTATTGTAACGCCACGTTGTATAGTGGAATTAAATTATATTGCATAATGTTGCTAGGGGTACTGCTAAAGGAACTTCAAAGGAACTACTGATCCAAAAATTCTCATTAGTTCCTTCAAAGGAACTACTAAAGGAATTAGTGAGCACAAAGGTTTTGTAAGACAGTAGGTATGACATTTAATTGTACTCCTGTTTTTTTTTTCCCGAAATAAAATTTAAAAAAAAAGACGGGTTGCACTCCGGGAGTGCCGGCAGAAGTGAAAACTTGAATATTAACGTTGAAATAAATCTATTATTAATTTAATTAATATTACTCATTTTTTTTTCAATATTTCTGCGTCACTTTTTTCATTAATACATGCACTTTGTTCAATTTCCATATTTTAAACACTCGGTCTTATTTATTAAAAATGCCTATTGAAGGTTTAAACCATTCATTAGTTAAAATGCTCAATAGGCCTTTAAAACATTCGATAAAATTTTGTATTCATAAATGCTTCATAAACGTTCTACAGGGTATTACGGAAAGGGTATATCAATACAAACGGGTTGAAGAGTGTATCTGGTCTAGAATCTCTGTACAAAATTTCAGCTCAAAAGCAGTAACTTTGAAAATGCTTAATATTTTTTTTATTTCGATAGTTTATTAAATTGAAATCCTAACAAACGTGTCACCGCACTACGAGGGTCATTATCCATTATCTGTAGTGTGTCTGTGCGCCTAGTACACTCACATCACGCCGCCGCGAGCCAGTGCAGCGCCGTGATATTGAAATAAAAAAATATTAAGCATTTTCAAAGTTAATGCTTTTGAGCTGAAATTTTGTACAGAGATTCTAGACCAGATACACTCTTCCACCCGTTTGTATTGACATACCCTTTCCGTAACACCCTGTATAACTAGAATGTCCTACAACTTCTAAATGTTGCCATTATAATGAAGTCATCCAACAAATTGGCCAACACATACGAGAATATCTGTCTACGAACCGAATATTTGTGTCCATAGACATTATTACGTATGAAAAACTAATTTATTGTCTACAGTTTCAACAGTTTTGACGCGAAAACGTCATGGTCGTCATGGAAACAATATGAATATGTCAATGAATGAATTTGATATTGTATGTGTCAAACTAAAAAACTTTTGAATATTTTTTTTGTATTTGAAATAAATGAAATTAGGTAAGACCGGAAACTAGTTGCAATAAAGGGCAAAGGATTGAATATTGGTTGGAGGAGGATAAGGTGTGTACCTACTGTTACAGCTAAAATGTGTTCAAAGTAAGTTGTTTTGTAAACATTCTCAATTTCTTATACTTATGCTTGCTTTTGCTTCTAATCCTTAGATTTTTCGGAAGAATTGGTCAGGGAGAGGTCTCCATAATAGAAAATAAAAACACTGACACAAGCACTAACGCTAAACAGGGGCAGCCTGGCATGATTTACGAATCAGGTGCCTATCCAATTTACAATTTTACGAAGAACTTCGTCTGCCTGTACAAAACTCATTGTAACAAAAAAAAAACCGCCAAAAGAATAATAATGACTGTTATTTTGATGCCGCTACTGATTAATTAAATCAGTATAAATAAGATAATGAAGAGAAAGAATTTATAACATTAGTTTTGTATTTCAGGTCAATAGGACTAGTAACGATGGTGCTTCACTACGAATAGCAGAAAATGAAACGGCCTACAGAAGAGATGGCACAGATGGCAAATGAAAAGCAAACATTTTAAAAATGTTGTTCTGCTTGCACAAGTTTTAGAAGCCAAATTAGAGTTTAGAGTATTGTTCAGCCGTGAACAGGCAAGAGTTACATACACCAGCGTCAGCATCAAGAGCGACATACATTCGTTCCACATAAATTAGTAATTAGTAAATGAATAAATTAGTCATCAAGCTGGAGTAGAGTTTGATTCATCTTCCATAATTCCTCTCACTATGGCCAAGACACCTTTAGCCATCACCAGTTCTGTGAGTCTGTGGGACCGGCAATGACAAAACTATTTCCTGTGTACACATTGCACGACGTACACAAACCCCTATTCCTACCCAAATTCTGTCTGTTCCCGGTAGGTTTGTATGATAGGTTAGGGTGTTAGGATAACTAGGGTGTTAAGTAGTTGCTGTAGGTTTATAATCAGTAGGGTGAGGTAACCATAGATACCAGGCTCAATTGTTACAAACTTAGCCACACTGTATGCATTTGGAATAACAGCCGTACTAAGCTGTAAGTCCCGGTGCGTACAAGTATTATAAAAATAAACTGATATTTGTATACAAGCTTTTTATTAATGAACTACTCGCTAAATTTCTTCTCTTTTTCTTCTTCGTGTCGCGGGCACGACTACTTTAGATCTTGTTGGCTCAAAATATTGCCACTTCCACGTTGTCGTCGGTGGCAGCGCAGAGGTCACTTTGACTGCATGTTTTGGGTAGGACAAATAAGGCAGGATAGGACGTTGAGCATGTTTTGCAACATAGCTTCACAGCCACACCCTACTGGAGCATCTCCCTGCAGGGTGTAAACTTCCGTGGTCGACACGGAAGCATTGTTTTCACACAAAAGCAGCAATGTCCCACAGTATTTCTTGTTGCTATAATGTGCTTCGTTATATTTTTCGTCGCTTCTATTTTGTATTGTAGGTAGGTATATAATAATAAACTAAATTGGTTAAACAGAAGTGCAAAATAAATTAAATACAACTGCGGCTCCTCGAAGTACTATTGTTTACGAAACTGACTTTTCAAACATTTGTACGTCAAATGTCATTTTCTTCGGCCATCTTTGTCGTGTCTCACTTGGTTCACTTCGGTTTGCGCCGCCGTAGAAAGAGATGGGGGGGGGGGAATCTCTCCTGACGGTCACGTGTCCTGACGCGATGCCCTGACGCGAGTTTAACATTTTTTACCCATTACAAAAAGTGTTCAACGCCGCTAAAGAAGTTTTCACTTCAAAAATTGGGGAGTAAATGTAATGTAATTTTTGACATAATGAGGTAATGGGATATTGCAAGTTTGTCTCTAAGGTTGAAGATGCACTTGCCAGTTCAAATGCAGTGATGTTGAATGTCGGTACCGGTAACCACTTTACATAATAAGGCGTTTTCAAAGTATTGTGGTCATTCGTGAATCTCAATAGATGTCTCAACAGACATCTATTTAATAACACAATTATCTAACGATAATATGGATTGAACTTGAAGCATTCACACAATTATAATATACCTTTGATAATATTAACCAGACGCTGGATTTTAAGGTAATCACACTAAGTAAACTTTTATTGTACAGAAATCAAACTACCCGTATCCAATCGAATAATTAATGAAAATGTTTCTATCAACCGCTGTCGCTTATGCCTTGGACCACGTCCTGCTTATCTGCATGTGTTCGGTTCGCACTCACAGAGAAGGCCAAAAGATACACAAATACCTGATGTTTGTCTTTCAATACTCATTTGACTAGCCATCAATCATTATAATGAATGAACTAGCCTTTATCCGCGGGTTTCGCGGTATGCTGTGGCTAAGCCATGGGTGTTTTGCGTGGATGTGACGCATATTTTCCTCCAAGTTGTTCTTTTTCACCGACTTCAAAAAAGGAGGTTCTGTATTCGACCCGTATGTATGTATGTCCGCGATTTTCTCAAAAACTCATGAACCGATTTTGATCATTCTTTTATTAATGTGATCTACATACTTTCAGGAAGGTTTTATATAATAAATTCTGTTCCAATTTCGTAGTGATGTTTAGTGAATAGAAGGTTAGGTTAGGACAGTTCCTTTGCAGAACTATTTTACCTCTGATTTACAAAATGTCATGTAAATTCGTCCTTATGTAAAGCAGGCTGGCAATAAAATAACGCAGTCAAGCGAGTCTTTCAAATGTTTGTATTAGGTTTTGTTATGAATAACGAGTAAATATACAGGGTCCCATTAAAACAGATGGAACAATTTTTAACACAGCGCTCAGTACGTCCAAAGATATCCAAGCAAAAAAAAACACTGATTAAAGTGATTTTATTTTGACCTAAAATAATAAATTGCCGGAACATTAGTGTATTTTCGTTAGCTGATTATTTTTCTTGTAAGTATCTAATGCGTTCTTTATATTATATTTTTTTTACCATCGTCCTTACTTTGGTGGTCTGAATGACTTCTAAAAGTTTGTCCATTTTAATGGGACCTTTATTAATATAGTCCTAAATAATTATATTTCCACGTACATTTTCATCTGAAATTAGCTCAATAGCCTCATAACATACAGGTGTTCGGGTAGAATAACGTCGACATGTAATCAGCGGCAGCACAATGGCTGACTCTAGCTCGTTTTGTGAGCCATTGTCTTTGTATACGTGGGAATATGGCGTAGAACAGGCATGGCACAGTAGGACAAGTCTTAAGAAGAAAGATATTGCCCAATTATTATTATTATAGCCTCTTTATTTCCATAATGAATGACTTATAAAAAAACAAATATATCATAAAATTACTATTACATAAAATATGTGCATGCATAAAATAACGAAATTATTACAATTCATATCATGATTATAAAGTTACAATCGCATAAAAAATAATGTTATAAATTAATAAAATGAATTCTTTCCTATAGTATAGATTTCTAAAAAAAAAAAAAATTCAAATAAATCCCGATAAGGGGTCCATATTGCCCAATATTGAATCAATATTTGGAAAACAGTGGTGTAATCCGAAATGCCAAGCGATTTCGAACCATTTCTGGTGCACTGTCAATATGACGCGGGCGCGATGATACTAAGAAGTCGAAACTATGTTATTTTTTATTCCCAAACTGTTCTTTACTGATTGATTTCGTCGTGGGTCCCAACACCGATCATTTCTGAAAAAAAATACTAATAAAAACAGACCAGTCTAAAAAAATTTTTTTGAAGACATAATATGGCGCCAAAAACCCGGCATTTAGATTTTTTTTAACTTTGATATACCTTGTGTCACTCTCACAGTAAATACGAATCTAACGCCACCTCTCAAGCTAAAATCCATCGAGCCGTTCAGGCCGCAGAGCGTTCCAAACAATTATACATACATATAGTCATACATAGGTACTCTCGAAAAACATAACCCTCCTTCTGGCGCAGTCGGGTAAAAACAAAGATCAGTCTGAACCCGATAGCTAAAACATGGTATGTAGTTATGTACCATCGCGGACTTTCCGCTTGATCACTTAAAAAATGTTTCGCCTAAATCCTGCGGCGGCGCCAAGACACGCCCCCTTAAAGTTTTCGCCTATTAGGAAAGCGATAACGCAATTAGTTTCAACCTGCACTGCGCAGCTTAGTGACGCATCACGTGTATTCATTTTGTGAATTTTACGGAAGAACTATTTGACGTTGGCGCGCTTACTAGAGAGCGCTTCTATTTTTTGAGCGCAAGCAAAAATGAACTTAGCGGTGATACTAACCTATGGTAACTACTTATTGCAGAAAGTAGTGGAACGCCTAGAAAGCAGTCTTTAGCGGTTATATCAGGTATACAAGCGTACCCCATCGTAAAAAAAAATGTGCAACTACGAACATAAAAAAAATATTGTCTCTAACCCAATTTCTCTTTAAGCCCGAGTCAGCACCAAACTGAACACCTCAGCAACAAAAATCAACGTTCCAACCTTTTAAACACATCTTAAACAAGGCTCTAATAAGCGTGAGAAAATAAACAATACATAAACACGTGGTTTTTCCTTAACCGACAACAAATATGTTTTATGGCACATTAAGAAGCCGTATCCATAAAATAAAATAACGATTGTGCGTTTTTATGACGTCTGTTAGTAGTTTTATAAATATTTTATTTTATATGATTGTTATAGGAAAAATGTCTGCGATAATGGAAGGGATTTTTTCCTATGGGATTAGGCAGAAACCGAACGCTATAGGCCGACCGCTGAGACGTTGCCTGAGGTAGCTGCGCGGTTCATTTTACAAAAGAAGGCTGCGGAAAGGCTGAGGGAGGTCGAGACCACTCTCCCGACCAGCAGCAGGCGCACCGGGCATCGGTGGAGGGTGCACAACGCCCTCTTCCAATCCCCCTAAATGCCGAATTACCCCCAGGGGCGACGGACTCGGGGACGTCTGTCGCCCCCCAAATATCTGGGACCCGAGGTGGCGGCGCGTAGTGTTCCACGCGCGCCCCTCTTAGACGTCGCGGGGGGAGTCATACACCTCACTCCCCACCCCTGACCCGAGGAGGCCCGCAGTGGCTGGCCGGCCTGCACCAGTCGGGAGGTTGCGGAAGGATCGCACGATCCCGCGACCCCCGGCGTAGGTGTGAGATGGAACACCGGGGTGATATACATAATTATTTTAAGTGTCGTGTCAACTCTAAACTATTGACGGCAAACTGACAGCGAGAAATTATAGCATCTAGTTAAAATAAAGTGCATAAGAGGCGACATCATATGGTTTATTTATAAACGATGATTAAAATTAAGAGACGTTTAAATGTCAAAAATGTATTGTTAAACAATCGCTAATCATTACTGAATACAGTCATTATTAAGGGTGGGTTGCATCAAAAGCTCCGTTTAGTTTCCGTCAAAGTTAATTTTAACAGTATCTTTAACAATGACCATAGAATCTAATACCTTTTTTTTTATGGATGGGAAATCATCAAATGACCCCTCCCGCTCTGGGTGGAGCGGAAGGGAGTGTCAGACTCTTACTGACTAAAACCCACCCGCGTTCCTTCCTTAGCCCTTTATGTTCCGGGGTAGCGGTAAACCTTTCGGACAATCACGCACCCCCGACAGGAGAATCTACTATATGCTGTTGCAGTCGCGAGCCTTTAAAAAATAAATCAGCACCTTTGTCTCACAAGTGACAGAATCGACCAAACCTTCTGTCACGACTGATGTTGTGGCTAAAAATAAGTAGTCTTTTAATCGTTTGTGAATTATTAAGTAAGGTGCTGAGAGAATGATTGCTATCTCTCTCCCTCTAAGAAGCAGCTGATTAAATACGATGATAAAAATGTAATGATTAGTGTCTTAAAGTTTATAGCACACATATCAACCCGGAAAGAGATCGTCGATCGTCACCGTATCAACTCGAGCCATTCAGTATTCTTTGTATGAAACTCCCTACTGCAACGCACACTAATCGGAATCGTAACGTAATCGCCTCGCCTCGGGACAAGCTCACGAACCGCGGTGCGCTGCCTGGTCAACTTGGAGTTCCCGCGCTTACGGCTCGTCGTCCCCGCGCTTACGTCTCTTCGTCTACCCTTGTCCCTCTCACCCCTCCCGCGGCCTGCCTGCACCATTAACCAGCGGTCGGCGAGCCGTAAGCGCGGCATCGCCTAGCCGTAGCCGAGTCGACGTATCGGAGCTGCTGGTCCGCTTTGGTTACGCGCTTATGTTAGGTTGACGCCTTTTTGACGGCAAGACGAAAGGCGATACGGTGACGATCTCTTTCCGAGTTGATGTGTGTGCTATGATCTTAAGACAACTCTGAAGACATTCGCAGGTACTTACTGAAATGTATTTCCTGTTTATACAAAGAATTTTCAAAATACAGGACGAAGTCGCGGGCAGAAGCTAGTGTTCTACTAAAACTGTACAGTGGCTCTATGAGTACGACGAAAAGTGCAAAAAGGCGTCTATCACGAGAGCAGGTAGCCTTAGTTTTAAACCATTTAGCCCAAGTTTTCAGCAGACATACCTATTGTACAACAATGTGTGTGTCGTGGCCATATCATAGATTTGCTCATTTCATGAAATGCTCGAGAATTTCATGAAATTTTAATGGTCGCATTTCATGAAATATTTCACTCTCTATTGGCCACATCATGATGTGGCCTGGCCAGATCAATGATTACTCAACGTTTGACGATATGAACAGTTAAACGCACGACTACTTCATGATGTGGCCAAACATTAGTGATCATATCGTAAAATAATTAGAATATCCGCCGGTAGAGGCGTTGATGTCGGTATCCTCTGTGGGTTCCCTATCCATTTAAGATCTAATATAACTTGGCATACTTTTGTTTCTCCTAATTATATTTCCGCATAACAGCTTACGCATAATTTCTCTAATCATAATAATGATTAATCATAATATTCTAAAGCATAAATTTAGCATGCTCGTTTTATTTCTAACGATGTCAGGTCGACGAAGTCCCGCTGTGCGGGGCTCCTATTCCTGTCTGCGTGGTTTAAAGGAACCTAACCAAACCGAACCTCGGGGTGCCCTTGATGTCGTTTAGTATTATGCGAACCCTAAATTCATGATATGGCCAAACGTCGAATGATATATCATTAAACGTTGACTTTTAAACGATATGGTCAATCTTAGCTGGCCATTTCATGATACACAACCATTTCATGAAATGACCGAACACTTCATGAAATAATCAATTCTATGATCTGGCCACGACATGTGCAACACGACAATAGCTTCCCTACCTTTAAATGTCATAGATTCACAGCATTGCGAAAACTGTGGTACGGTTATACTACTAAAACTGTAGACTGATTTGGACTGGTAATTTATTGAGGAAGGTAAATGTTTTTGTGCGAGGTTTTGACCTTCGGGACCGATGAAATAAATCCAATATGGCGACGTGATTATTGTGTTCAAGGTTAGTTTAAAAATAAAGATACGTTTATTAGACAATAATTATGGACAAATTATTGAGAAAAAACAATTGTAGAGAAAAAAGGATTCAAAAAATAAATAATATCAGAACCTCGTCTCGTCGTATCTTATAAATTGTCGTTGTAAAAACAATCACTACGCCGTACTATATCAAGGTAAATGGTAGCATCGAAAATACTTATAGCATGTTGCAATAAATAAGGCCTCCGCGACGGGTCGCATCCTGCAATTCCAAAAAAAAAAAACAAAATTGGTCCAGCCAGCCGTTTGAGCGTGAAGAAGTAACAAACATTTATGTATAAACACACACACACTCACAAACATTCGCCTTTATAATATTAGTGTGATGTAGAGGCTGCCCCAAATAACTTAATTTAATTAAAAATCTTGAATTCAAGACTCTTTTTACGAGATTAAGTTTTAATTTAAGAAAAAAATGAGGTCAATAAAAAAACAATGTCAAGTCCACAAAAAAAAAACACTTAATATAGATTTCACACTTTATCAGTCAGCTCAGCCGTTTTATAGATACAAGGGTACAGACGAACGAACAGATTGCACAAAAACTTACAATAGTTACAACTATTCAATTGTTTTTAGACGGAAAAAACGTAAAAAAAACGCATCGTCATGCAGCAATGCATTTCAAGTTGCAATATTAGAGGCTGTATAAAATATGCCAAGTCTTTAGTTGTCGTGGTCGGGTTTTTAATTGAAGGTTGACCAATGCCAAGGTTTTTTATTGTGAAAAAAAGGTTTTATATTATTGTGGCGTTCTCGTTGTGTGATGTACTAGATAGAACGTGATGGGGCTAGTGAAACTAGAACTAAGGGCTCGTGGCAAAATGGGCTCGATCGAAAGTTAAGCTACACTTGCCGCGGTCAGTTTGTGGATGGGTGACCATCCATTGCACATCGCGACCCTTCCGTGTCTCGGAAAGACCTTTAAGCCGTTACTCCCGACTGTCATTTGTTACGAGTAGTGAGAAGCCCAAAAGTCTGACAACCAGTCTTACCAAGGCGCATAGTGTTCGATCCATTTTTTTAAATTAGGCTGAGGACACCACTTTTTGATCGTCAAAGTTACCAAAGACTCTTTCCATAAACGCCCATTCTTGGCTTGTGTTTTCGCTGGAAAGCGTAATAAACACTATAGAAATCTTAATTTATTGTCTCCTGTACGATACCCATATAACCCATAGATGGAGAACCAATATCTAGGCTATTGAGGTCAGACAGGCAGTCGCTCCATGTAAAATACCGGTATTCAGCTGCATTCAGTTAGACTGAAAGCTGACCTAGACATAGTTAGGAAACGGATAGGCAAATTCATTGGTGTCCTAACTATGAAGGGATTTTTTTAATGTAAAAGGTTTTTGAAGTGAAACTTCTTTACGCACGCTTGACTTGGGGAGTAAGTTGGCGAACGCGTGACGTAAGCGTTACGAAAAGTGTGAACGGGCGAGGCGAACGGGAGTTGAGTGGGGGATATAAGCAAGAGATAGCAGTGCGCGCGCACATTTTCTTTCTCTCTTCCTCTCATAGCCAAATACGTTTGAAGTTTCACTTCAGTCGTGTGATCAGAAGCACACTCGGTTTTTTTTTTGTAACATAATCAGCCTGATAATGTATTCACTGCTGGGACAGATTTGGATCTCCTCTCTGTAAGAGGAAATGGGCCATAATCTTCTATGCGAGTTGACCCAGCTTGGATTGGAGTCTGGGGACACCACTGCTCAAAATCCTCAGCAACACTTCGAAATTCGAACGGTGTCTCGTTGTGAATCCGCGATGATTTACTTTAAAAACAAAGGAGTTCGCTTTCGAATTGTGTGCGCTCACTTGAGTGAGGTTCCAAGTGAACTTTACAGAGCATTACCGAACATTTTTGTTTTTCGGCAACCTTTCGTGTGGAATGGAATAGTGATTCACATCCATTTGATTAACATATTAGGGTGTTTTCTTTTCCACACGTATCAATAGAGGGGGTTACTATGGCAGTGGTGAGCCGTTGAATATGATGGCAACCTATTTTTTATATTGAATGCTGTACTACGAATTTTGTTCGGTAATTGCACCTATGGTATTGTTTTAGTAGAAGACATATCGCACAACTAGATCTACCTAAACAGCGATTAACTCAAAAAAAAATTTTTTTCAGAAAAGTTGAAAAACTGATTACCATCTCCCTGTGCACTACAGGAGTTTGCTGTATTGATCAATACTTTTTAAATGCAGATAGAACAATGATGTTATAAGTTTTTGCATCTGTTTTGTTAGTGTACCTAATTGAATAACATTATGTATATTTTAAGTCATAGAAATAAAACTAAAAGATTCGGCTTTACTCCTTAACTGTACTAATGATGAAATTTGACAGCGGGTCCAGTCGACCAATTCAAAATTTGACTTGGTCGACTGGACCCGCGGTTCCAGTTCGAGTGGGTCCAGTTGACCAAAGACTCGTAGTGAGTTAAGGAATTCGATGTTATGCAGTTAGGTACCTCAAATATTTAGATTTTAGAGTTAGCTCTCTTTAGATCTAGGTGTGCGATATAGGCTTTGGTTGGATTCTATAATCTAAACTGAAACCCGCCCGTCGCGCGTCGCATCGCATCGGCAGCCCGCGCTATAACTTCGTTTTCGCTTAGCGTTGTTTCTTGCTCTTTGCTTCTTTTTGCTCGGCCCCTTACAGTCCTAGCGTGATGTTAAATAGCCTATAGCCTTCCTTAAAGAATTGGGCTATCAAAGTGAGAGTCAATTTATACGTGTGAGAACGACGTAGAAAGACGTGGACGTTAAAAGCGTCCGTAATCATAACCCTCCTTTTTGCTTCGCCGTAGTCGGGTAATAAATAAGATAAAAACAATTCAGAAATTAAAATAAGCCGTCGCAGCTAAGAGATAACCAGTCCCTACTGACGGCGCCCGTGCACATGACGTCTGGATCAGCACCATTCAGCTCAACCATTTTGAAGGAAACTTAATGATTCAACGCTCACGTCACCACCAGCGAGACATTCTTAAAACCCTTTGTGTTTTAGGTCGCTGTTGAAAGACTCCACATTCCAGTAAGGTGGCCGACCACCAGTTTGGTAAACTATCATAAAAAAATATCCAAAAAATGATGCGGCGGCTTAAAGCCGGAATTAAATGTGAAGTGGACTGTAAAGGGGCGGTTCTAGAAGTGGGTGATGGGTATGGGAAATATTGTACCTGCCTGGCGAGATATAGAGACACGCTGCTATGTTTCTTCAGCCACGTGGCGGCGGCAGGTTCCAGATGACACAACACAATCACGCACTTGCACAAAATTTTAATGTCTTCGTTCCTTGCGTTTTAGTTTATTATATTTTTAGTTTGGTCCAACGAAATACTAAAAAAAACGTAAATGGGGGACTCTTATACGGTCGAACAAGTTAATGGTATACAGGCAGCTAACTTGCAACTGATTGTAAACAATGCTGTGCTCGGTTAGTCAATTCTTTTATACCACTCTATTTAATTAAGGATGCCATAAGCTGAAAAAGTTATAACGCACAAAATAAAACTAAATATTTGCAGTGTAGTGGAAAGATGAATATTTTTGCCTGTATACCAAATAGCTTGTTTGACCGTACACCACTGCCCACCCCCACTGGGGTACAGTCGTGACGAGTAAACAAAAATGTCCTTCATATCTTAAAAAAACTTCCAATTAGTTTGTTTGTGAAAAACTACGGGTTATTAATAAGTAATTTATGTCGTTTCGTGTATACTAACGTCGTCGTTTTAAGACATGGCAGTGAAAATTTATCATGCTGTGATGTCATTAGCTTATAAAAGGTGTTGCAAAAATATTTTTTACCAAAACTCCCTTTATTAACCGTGTCCGACAAAAAAAGACTGAAGCTGTGGCGAGACAGTGCTTCCTTACCCAAACCATTCGTTCCAATCGCTGAAGATCTTTCATCTGAGCATGCCTTAGGTAACCTGGAAGTCTTTTAACAGACTCCGGACCCGGGTTGGCTGAAGTAAGGAAAACCTGTTCAGGTGGAGATTCATAGACGACTCCGCCTTGGAGTGTAAATGCGGTGCTGGCCCACAATCAATGGGACAGTTATTATCATGTCCTGCGTGTCCTGTCAGCTGCACGTTACAGGAACTGGCAGACGCTAGTGAGTGCGCCAAACACGTGTAGCCGAATTCTGAGCCGAGTTCATTTAGGGATGATTTATCCATTTATTTCGGGCATCAATGCCTATATAAAACACATACAATAAATACAATATCAATATAACATATAAATACTATAAATATAATATACAACATTATAATTAAACAAAAAAACCAACTAACGCACACGAAGTGTCTGCGTCGTGTTTCGCTGACTGGTGTCATGTAGCCGGCCACGAAACCGGCGGTACTCAACACCCTTCGGCCAGAACTCTTCCTTGAGGAACTTCTCGAGATGATGTGTCGGAACACGCACCACGAACGACTTGAATTTCGTGTTGTGACGCGACTCCTACTTCTCGACCCTTAAAATCCAGTTTCTATTCTATAAAATATCAACCATTTATGCAAAGGTGGGTCAGCTAATTGCTATAATGACTGTACCTAGTTTAAATTGCATGATTTTTATTAAGAACTTTTAAAGCATTATTAACTAAACTGTGCATGTTCGTATTATATAAACGCACATTTAGGCTTATTGGTATACAAAGACAGCCGTTCTCCTTGACATTTTACATGGTACAATCATCTGGAAGTACCTACCTGTTTGTATTAGTTTTACCTTTCGAGAGGCCAAACGATTCGTTTAAGTATAGTTTACGTAATTGTAGAACCTAATTTATGCGAAGGAAAAGGTTCGTAGAAGGGATTGGTCTTACGGAGAAACCTCCTTGTTAGTGTAAAAAGTTTGTCTTTTAGGAAATATGCAAAAGGGAGGACCGGCTGAAATAAATTCAAAGTGAAGATCAAAGAATTGTATGGATCGAAGAATTCAAGAAACCACGGAAACGATAAAAGTACGGTACCTATGTATTGTGTAAATTCTGAGATAAAGGCAGATAGAGACGTATGAAAGACGACATACAGCGGCGACCATTTAATCAATTGTTACAGAATTCGAGTACGACGATGAATCCAAACACAACAGCTAAAAATGCAAAAATAAATAAATTGAAGCAAATAGCGCTACAAATAACGTAAAGGTATACCACCCTGTATACAACTGTTTTGGTTTTGACGATACGTAAATTTTTGACGTTATAAAGTAGCGACGCATCGGCACGCGTTCTCAATTTAAAATCCTTACACCTCATTGGTGGAAACTACACAAAGGGTAGGGATAAACCCCGCCCACCTATAACTACAGGTTGCTACCATTATTTGGTCGATGTTGGTATGGTAGTCAAATACCTTGAATTTTAACGATTTTAACCGAGTACACACGAAGTGACCCGATCAAAAGATCAAGTACAAAGGTAACAATATGAACTCCGTTTTACTGCGAGCCATTTTTAGGGTGTAGACCTGAACAAAGAAACTATAGTTTAGATGTCAAAGAACTAGGTTTTGTAAGCTTACTGCAACGGTTTTACGGTTCAATCGCAGACATGTGACATCTATCAACCCGCACTGAGCCCGCGTGGTGGATAATGGCCCACTCCGTATCAAAGAGAGGAGGCCTGTATCCCAGCAGTGGGAACGTAATAAGCAGAGGTCGGAGTAGGTAGATTGATTTAGGGTCGTTGACGTCAAACGTAGAGGATAATATGGATATGCCTCCAAAATACCGGAACTTCATATTTATTGTGATATTTGTTCCCGAATTTTGAAATTAGCACGAATTTGTGTTTAAGGTGAAAAACGTATTAATCTACGCTGCCAGTGTTAGCTAATGGTGAAAGAAATCAGTATTTTATTTTATACAAAAAATACATTGGAATAGTTACACCGTATTTTGTCCCTTACTGTTGAATTAGAAATGACGCTTGACAGTATTAACGTTGAAAGCCAAAATATGGAAATTGTATCCAATGAAGATTAGAAATAATTTACTTATGTTTTTGTTTAATTAAAAATAATTGTTCATTGAATTCAATCAATCATTCATATAATAAACGATTTTGTTAGCCTATCTGTATGTTTTTTATTTTATTCCATAATTCCAATCCCGGAACTTTCTCCGGTACTTCCCGCACATTATGGATAAAATGGCATGTCCATATTATAATATCTTGACGCAAGTATATAAAATCAATCTACCTACTCCGACCTCTGCTGATTATGCTATACCTATTACTGCTTACTAATAATATTCCACTACATACAATATTACGAGAGGTCTCCGTATAAATACATGCACAGGGCGAAAGTGATGCGTTGCCTTTTGTAGTCACTTTCACTGGTTTATCGAGTCTAATGCTGTCTATTTTGTGCCATGTGGTTCTCATATTAATTAGAACTATATCACCAGTCTCTACGATGCTTTTTTTTATGGATGGGATATCATCAAATGACCCCTCCCGCTCTGGGTGGAGCGGAAGGGAGTGTCAGACTCTTACTGACTAAACCCATCCGTGTTCCTTCCTTAGCCCTTTATGTTCCGGGGTAGCGGTAACCCTTTCGGACAATCCCGCACCCGCGGCAGGCTTCAGCCCTGCCAGGCCCCTTCCTTTTTGCTGACTTCTCTTTGAGGCGCGCGTGGAACACGTACGCGCCGTCCGACACGGGCCTGGTCCTGAGTACGATGTCTGACTTCAGGATTCTGTCATCTAAATCGAGAAATTTACCACCACCTTTGATCTCTGTGTCTTGGCATTTTGGATCTCAAAGCCATGTTTTTAATTGACTTCAAATAAAGGATGAGGTTATGCATTAAGATGAGTAACTTTTTACCCAACTGCGCGACAGCAAAGGGTTTTTTCTGATCTTGTCTGAGATTAAACTCGAATTAAGGCTGGTTGTCAGACTTTCGGACTACTGACGACCCGTAACGACTGTCCAAGATCCACGAATGACAGCCGGGACTAACGGCTTAACGTGCTTTCCGAGGCACGAACGGGTCTTGGTATTTGAAGATGGTCACGCTTCCACGGACCAACCGCGGCAAGCGTAGCTTAACCTGATCGATCGACCCGTGCGGCTGATATTACTTAGCCACAAGCCCCTCTTCCACCAATGCTCACCAAAATACATAAAAATATCATAATTATACGCCCCATTGAACATAGCAGTCTCCTAAAATGTCATGGGCAAAACATAGCTACCTCAGACTCGTATCGACCAAACTTCACTTTGGCAAGGCGGCAACGGTTTCGTGTTACGATGACGTGGTTCACGATCTGAATTAACGTTGTAAACCAGAGCTAATGTTCTGAGGATTTGGACGTCTACTAAGGGTTTGTAACAGAAGAAATTTGGAAAGTTGAAAGGTTTCGGGATATCAAGCAATTTAGGCCAGGTGAAAAATGACCCCGAGCTAAATGAAAGGACCTTCTAATTCTTTGCATTATACTTCTTCATTTGCAAACTCTTTCATTACATTATTTAAATCTCGCGTTTACGCTTCATAACGCAAAATCCCAAGGTTTTATTAGATCACTGTTAGGACTCCGTTTTATGTGTAATAGTGTATACTTACTGTTATTTTTGTTATGTACAGACGCCAGCACATCAAACTACCCGAAACTGTCAAATTTTCCCAATAAACTTTGAACCTTATGCTTTAGCGATAAAGTATAAAATCTCTTTAAAAAATTGACATATTGTAAGTAGCTTGATGTGCTGGCGTCTATACTTTCTGGTACACAATAAAGATAATAACATATCCTTAATTAACAAAAATAACAGAATTAAAACCTAACTTAAATAAAACTATACAAAAACTAAAATATAGCATCGAAAAATTCATCCGCATCGCTGTCGACTGGTTATGTACCCAAGAGACTGGCGACTTATAAAGTATATAAAAATAAGTAAATAAATATGCAATACAACATACTATATCTTCCATGTTTTGTCAAAAACTGCAAATCTAAGAACAATCTTCTAGGCATTAATTTTGACATAAAGGCCAGCAGGGTAATTGCGTTTAACACACTATCAGTAGGAATGGCTTTCATTTTGACAGTTCAACAACATTCATTGCGTTATTTACGTTGTTGTGCATACAAATGTTTCGAACATATGAAGCAATGGATTAGCCGTATCCTTCAAAATGATTCAGATTGTGATTGATAGTGTGTTACGCAAATTAGGGTGCTAGTTAAGAATTTCAAATACGCAAAGGAAGATCCAAAAATCCAATAGGTAAGTAAGTCAAAATCAAATCAAATCATTTATTTTTGCAGAAAACCACAGAAAACAGTGTTTCAATGGTGTTATAAAAATTTACATGTTTCAAGTGATTCTACCGTAAGGCATGCAAAATGTATACAATCATAAAATTAAAAAATTAAATTAAAATTATAAAATTCAGTCAACAAATAAATAAAAACAAAAACATAAAAATAAAAACAAGGTGAAACAATTAAATCGGGCATAAATAAAGATATAATAAAGATAAATAAAGATTGATCAAAAGAATATTGACGACAGTCAAAAAGTAGACCCCCTAATCAAAATGACTGATTGTAATCGTGTATTAATTTCATTCCGAGATTTTGACCTTAAAATACGTCTTCGTTTATCGTTGACAATTTGTAAATTAGTTATGCAAATCTCCATGAAATTTTACCGAAAAAATATGGTTGAAATTGCTTCCAATTAATTTTTGGGGCTCGTCGAGTCAACATTTTTCTTTTAATTTATTTGTGACAACACAAAATGAGTTTTACGTCGTGTTAGATTGATTCGATTATATTTAGGTAGTTACATATTGCCTTCATTATTTTGCATTCTAATTTTTAATAGCCTCAAACTTCGAAAACACGTGACATCTACCAACCCGCACTAGGCCCGCGTGGTGAATTATGGCCCACTCCCTCTCACAGAGACGAGGCCTGTGTCCCCGCAGTGGGAAAATCGTAGGTTGATTATGTGTGCAGGTGCAATATGGAATGCAATAAATAAATATGAACCGTGTTTCCCAATAACTGGGTTGTAGATGTGGAGGTCAGATAGGCAGTCACTTCATGTAAAATATTGGTATTCAGCTGCATCCGGATAGACAGGAGGCTGAACCCAACATAGTTGGGAAAAGGCTAGGCAGATGATGATATTTTTCATAGTATTCCAATTCCTATGACGTACCAAAAATCCTAAGCAAATAAAAAAGATAAATCTTCACATTTTGTTCCAGAACTGAAGCACTTACCAATACAACAAAAACGATTAATTAAATAAACACAAGGGTGTCAAACAATTTACTTAATTACTTTAATGTAGTGAAGGCTGACAGGTCAGTCGCACGACCCCGTTTGACGCGTATATCCGTTCATAATTGGTGACACCCCTAACTCATGATACTAAAGGGAGATTGGGAAAATTTTTAATAGGTTCAGGGATGACGAAAAGTGTTGTGTGGACACGATTTAACTTCGACTCCTTGGCAATCCAAAAGTGGCCGGTAACTGCATATATAACATAACATAATCAGCCTATAATGTTCTCACTGCTGGGACACAGGCCTCCTCTCAGTGAGAGGGAGTAGGCCGTAATCCACCACGCGGGCCCAGTGTGGGTTGGCAGATGTCACATGTCCTTGAATTTTATTAGCATAGTATAGATTAGCAATTTGCTTCAAAATGATTCTGATTCCGACCGATAGTGTGTTACGCAATTAGCGTGCCGAATCCGAGAAATCAATCCGAAATGGAAATTGTTCTAAATTCTGACGGATAGAGTTCGGATGTAGTACGCCACCCCTTATACAAATAGGACTACGGTCACTTCGGACCGGTATTTCTCGGATTCGGATCGGACGTAGTGCGAAACCGTCCTTAATCCAACCAAAAACAACAGAACATCAGTAATTCACCTGCACAACCCCACACCGAAAATAATATTAATTACATTCAAAGCTAAACGCCCGTCCATATCAAAGGTCATCTACTGCCCAGCCCCCCATTGTGTAGTCGTTATAATGACTGGCGTGGGAATACAGCAAGACTACTGCTGATTGTTTTTTTATAATTATCCGTGAGTTGTGACAGTAGCTATTGATGATTGTTTACTGTGGTACTGACGAGTGACGAATGTATTTCGGGAAAGATCGGTTCTTTTGGGATTTATTTATACCAAGACCTGTGGGACTCTTTCGGGAATAATTGGTTATTTTATTTAAACCAAGACCATTGGTTCTCCCTCCTTGGTTCTCCCTCTCACAGAGAGGAGGCCTGTGTCCCAGCAGTGGGAACATTATAGGCTGATTATGTTATGTATGTCTGTAAGACCATTGGAAGTATGCTGGTAACTGCTTATCCCCTTTTGATAAAGGTGAATGCTCTAAGGTATCCTGGTCATCATTTGACTAGCCTTTTCTTAATAATAGGGTTAGCTTCTAGTATAACAGGAAACAGCTGGATACCAGAGTTTTACATGGAGCGTCTATCTATCTGAACTCCACAACCCACCTCCTCCTAGTAAGACTGGTGGTCAGACTTTCGGTCTACTGACTACCCGTGACGACTGTCGATCTCCAAACGACAGCCAGGAGCAACAGATTAACGACTTTACGAAATATCATATATTGAATTTGATCAAAATGTAATGAATTCGCTTCCCTTTTCAAGCGAGTTTTGGACCAAGAAATCATTGGGCATGTCATCCTCATCATCATTTTAGACTATGGACGACCATGGCTGGACATAGGCCTCCCCAAAGCGTCTCCACATCGACCGATCCTGTGCTTCTTCGAGCAAATGCGAGAAGGCATATCATTCGGTAGAGACGACTTGATACTGCGGCCAGAATCACATCTGGACGAACGAACTCTTTAACCGTTACTAGTATCGTCAATTTTTTTGTATTTTGTTTGTATCGCAGCCAACTGGTTAAATTAACCGTTTAGTTAACCGCCTGGCCTTTGGAAGTAGTGCTCGCCTCGCTTCGCTTTCTCGGCTCGCACGCAGTTGATCACAGTTCTAACCCAACCTAACCCATTTGGTCGGGGTGCCCTGGCTTAGTTACTGCGACCAATTCGGCTCACGCGTGATTGGTTACAGACTTCCAACCTAAACTATGTATAATTGAATATCATTCAGGCCGTTAGTTGAACGGCTGCGGTTTAGTTAAAAGGCTAGGCGGTTAACTAAACGTCGAAATTGAAACGATGACATGCAACATTTCACTAAGTTTTTTTTTTCATTAACGGATCTAAAAAACAATAGTACTTATTACTACTACGTAATGCTTACTTGTTCACTTTGTATTGGAACGATGACATGCAACATTTCACCATTGTCTTTTTTTTAATTTACAGTTTAAAGGCGTTTACGACGTACGGCATTTCATACAAACTCTCAAGCCCTTGTTTTCCGAAATGAATGAACCGATTTTAATAAAACTTCGTGCGCTTAAGCAGGATACAAAGGTCTAAAAAGTTAGCAAAGAAAATTTTCGAAAAATTGTGATACAGCCAAATTAGACCGATTTTAAATTTTCCATAGAAACAGTATTCCAGTTATCTTTTTTAAATAAGACATTTCGAAAGTATTCTTTACTAACTTTTTAGACCTTTGTGAGCTTACGAAGTTTAATTAAAATCGGTTCGTTCATTTCAAAAAACAAGGGCTTGAAAGTTTATATGAAATGCCGTACTTCGTAAACGCTCTTAATTTAAACAATAAAAGACAGCTGTCGACACCCTTCATTGATTTGATCAGCACCTGATATGTACCCCTAATTTATAACCTACCCATGTGATGTAACGCACCATTGATTCGAACCGGTGAGTTACTGGACAGCAACTTATTAGCCATTGAGCACCTGTGATATGGTCTAATACACATTGGTTGTTGTGTCAGTTACAAGATGTTTGTGAACTTAGTAATAACTAGCAGCGCCCCGCGGTTTTACCTGCATAAGTGTCGATCCCGTGGGAATATCCGGATAAAAACTATCCTATGTCCTTTCCTGGGACTCAAACTATCTCTATACCAAATTTCATCTAAATCGGTTCAGCGGTTTAAGCGTGAAGAGGTAACAGAGCGACAGACAGACACACTTTCGCATTTATTTACTATATACTTACTTTTTTCATTCTTTTACTTTCGCATATATTTACTAGCTGCTGCCTGCGACTTTTCTGCGTGAAATCCTATCCTAACTAATATTATAAATGCGAAAGAAAGTTTGTTTGTTTGTTACCATTTCACGCCTAAACCACTGAACCGATCATCCTGAAATTTTGCATATACCTATGTTGTCAGGTGTACAGAAACGGACATAGGTACCTTTCATTCCGAAATAAAGTGCTGTTCCCGAGGAAAACAACAATATACGTAGCGCCATCTATTATTATAATAACGTTATACGTTAGGTTACGTTAGTTAGGATAGCTTGTTTTTATTTCGCTGAAGGAAAAACCTTTCGAAAATGGTACAGAAAAGGCATTGATCCAAGATGGGCTCATAGCTAAGTAATACTGCCACACGGGGGTCTATCGAAGGTTAAACTACGCTTGCCGAGGTCGGTCCGTGGATAGGTGACCATTCATATCGAGATCCCTCCGTGCCTCGGAAAGCATATCCCGGCTGTCATTTGTAGAATTTTGACAGTGAAGCTCGACCTGAAGGAACCTGGCAGCAAGGTCGTTAAAAGATGCAAATCGATAGGATGGATATCCGATAGGCTCTTAAATCCTTCCCTATCCTACGGGCACGTCATCCCTACCATTACCGCGCCCCCCGGTCTATTATTTGATATGTATTGGTCGCTGTAGCACCATGAACATGAGGCTACAGGAGCTAGTGCGAATTTTGGGGTTCATTCGATTAATCGAGTCTGGTTTAACCACGCTGGGATCGGTGCAATTCATTCATTCAGTAAGTCGTTACGAGTAGTAATCAGAAGCCCGAAAGTCTTGACAGTTTTACCAAGGATTAAGTATTACCCAGTAACTGGGTTCTGGGTAGTGGGGGTCAGACAGGCTGTCGCTTCATGTAAAATACTGGTATTCAGCTGCATTCGGTTCGACAGAAAGACGACCCCAACATAGTTGGGAAAAGGCTAGGCAGATGATGATTGATGATGACTATTGTTTTACTTTCTCAAACAATTATTTCTTTTTAACAAACTTAATTCAACTCACTAATAGCCTGCGTAGACGACGACGGATATTTGTCCGCAGACTTTTTTGTCCGGAAAGATAGAATGTATGGAAATCCCAGCAGTCTACTTGTCCTTCGTGTGCGTTATTGCATAGATTACCATACGTTCTATCGCCGCGGACAAAAAAGTCTGCGGAGAAAAATCCGTCGTCTGCGCAGGCTATAAGATCTAGCTAAAATCTAACTGTACACACGTACCTACTATTTATAATTCTATACAAATACCAGAAGTTAGTCTAGTGTCTTAACTATGGATTGAATATAAAATAGAACAATGAATCGCAAGGAAATAAATATTGATGACCTGAGTCAAACGGTATAAGTATTTAGAAGCGGTAATCGATGGTTTAGTGACCTAGGTTCGATCACCAGGTCATTCAGAGTATATGGCTAAATATATGTATATAAATTGATGTATTACGAGGGCGACTAGAATCAATTCTATTTCATTTATTGTAATTTTTGACGTTCAAAATTGCCTTTTATGTGCCTATCACACTAATATTATAATGGCGAAAGTTTGTGAGTGGGTGTGTGTGTGTGTGTTTATATGTTTGTTACTTCTTCACGCTCAGACGGCTGGACCAATATTGATAAAATTTTGTATGGAGGTAGCTGACAACCTGGATTAACATATAGGCTACTTTTTATCCCGATATTCTCACGGGATCGAAACTTATGCGGGTGAAACCGCGGGGCGCAGCTAGTTTGAAATAAATTATTTAACTTTGTCTTTGTTAAGATTATGGCAGCGATGACGCAGGTGTAGACTTTTTCAGATGACTTATTATGAAGCTAGCTTCTGCCCGCGACTTCGTGCGCGTGAAATTTCACCCTCCCCGCATTCGCCTTACAAACAGGGGTGGAATTTCGAAAAACCCTTTCTTAGTAGATACCTACTCTTCACGAAGAACACATCCTCCAATTTTCATGTCTCTAGGACCAGTTGTTTAGGCTGTGCGTTGATAATATCAGTCAGTCAGGACTTTGAATTTTATATTATACTAGCTTCAGCCTGCGACTTCGTTCGCGTGAAACTTCTTGTTTCCCCCGAGCCACCCCGTCGTATCGCATCACCCGCCCGCGCTATCACTTAACATTCTTTTTTACTTTTTTTCTTTTTGCTCGGCTCCTAAGGGTCATAGCGTGATGTTAAATAGCCTATAGCCTGCCTCAAAAATTGGGCTATCAAATGCAAGAAGAATTTTTCAAATCCGACTGGTAGTTCCAGAGATTACCCCCTACATACAAACTTACAAATTTTACCTCTTTATAATATTAGTATAGCAGTATAGATGTTACCGGCCAAACCCGATTTCAGGACAAACTAGTTTAGCCTAGGCTAAACTAGTTCCGTCGACATAGGATGCAAGGGCGAGCGAAGGGCACCCCGAGGTTCGGTTTGGTTAGGTTACTTTAAACCCTTTACACAGAAATAGGGGCCACGCGAAGCGGGGCTCCGTCGACATAAGATCCAAGGGCGAGCGAAGGGCACCCCGAGGTTCGGTTTAAGAACTAGTTTAGCCTAGGCTAAACTAGTTCTTGTTCTAGTTTGTCCTGAAATCGGGTTTGGCCGGTAACATAGATATAGATAGTATTATATTACATAATAAACCGTGTACCGTGCGATCCACACTGCAAAAGACCGCATAACTTGGACACGCTTCGTATGCGGTGCATCGACTCCATGATTTTTTTATAATAATTCAGTTACTGGGTTGTGGAGGGCAGATAGGCAGCCACTCCATGTAAAATACTAGTATTTAGCTGCATCCGATTAGACTGGAAGCTGACCCTAACATAGTTGGGAAAAGGCTAGGTAGATTGATTTGACTTACCTATGCGCTTACAAATACCAACAAACCTAATAAAAACTAAAGAAAATAGCTGAAAAATCTCAACAAACATGTTAAAATAAAAATAAATATATTTTATTTATTACACACGCCAGGTAAATAATCGTCCACCCCCAATATTCAAATTACGAAAATCATCCCCCTACCGTTTAACTCGTAAAAGGAAAATCACGCGATTGGTCAACATTTTCCCTCCAAACCACCAATGTTTTCAGTGGAAACCGTGAAAAGGCAAATATACCTGTCCCATTCTAACTCACCGTCACGGTCGTTTAACTTTCTCTCCGTCTCTTTTCAACGCAAGGGGTGAAACGCAGTGTTGACGTTTGTTGTCAGTGCCTTCTAAGTTTAAACTAATGACGGACGTACGGAGACAAACAAAAGAGTTTTCAAATTAAGAACAATAAAAAAGTAAATAAAAATCAACGAGTGTTACTAGTGTTAAAAACAGTGAATAAATACTTTTTCGTCGCATTTAAATTCGCTACACACTGGCTGAATCGTGACGGTTCGACGCTCATACTAATTTCACTGTGAAATGTGATTTAAAAGTGAAAACGCAATTCTATAAAAAAAAAACAATTTACGCACGTGATGTAGTAACAATTAACTACATAGCGGAAAAGTAATAAATTCACGCAATATCCGTTTCTAAGAACTTTGAAAATATTATAGAAAAAAGAATACAAGCAAAGACATTCAAAATTTGACGTTTCCCGCGATGTGTCATATCGGGTTCGTTCTCGATGCAACGTGAAATTAAATACAGATAAAAAATGTGTGTTTTCTGAACTAAGATGGAATATACTTGGCACATGGAGGAGGCCGGACAGGAATCGAACTCACGGACCACCCGGTCGCAGAGCAGAGGCCAAGGTAATATTAGTTTAATTTATTAATTTTCTCGAGGTTTATTGGCAATTATAAATCCGCGGCGTGATCCGCGTGGAGGTCGGAAATTATGCCACAGAAACGTACTACCGGGATAAAAAGTACCCTATGTCCTAACTCAGGTCTTGGTCTATCCGTGTGCCAAATTTAATCGAAATCCGTTCAGCCGTTAAGGCGTGAAAAGGTGACAGACAGAGTTACTTTCGCATCTAATCTTCTATGCTATAAAGCAGTGTTGGGCAAAATTTAGTTTGATTGATGATTGATAACTAAGATTAAATTATTTAATCATGACTAATGAGTAATGACTAAAAAAATTCAATCATGTATGATGATTGAAGATTGATTAGTGTTAGTTATTTAATCATGACTAAATTTCTCATGACTAATTTAATATCTAAAATTACGCCGTTGCCAAGTTAACACTCACAGAATGTTGATACGTTATTCACAAGTTTTAATAAAAGCTTTTGTCCTAATAAAATAAAACACAACCTTTACAACAGAATCAGTTTAATTTTTTAATTAACATGTAGGCAGTAGCACGTTATACAATTACAACAACAAACTACGGGTTAATTATGTTTAAAATAATTTAAATTGGTTTTCATAACCACACGGTTTTCAAATTGTTCATCAGACAATCTCTGTGATTTTGGTAGAGGTCATTGTTGCATATGAAAACATCCTTTCTACAGATCCAGAAGATGGCATTGGTGTATTGTGCTCCAAAAATATTTTTTTTATTAATGGGTAATGGTGTAAAAGGTCTACATCTTTACTTTCTTCCGAAAAGAAATTCGTCATTAAAATATCAGCTCCATTACCCTTTTTTGCCTTTTATCTACTTTTAACTTTTTACAGTAGTAGCAGTTATAATAAAAAAAATAATAATCATGTACAAATACAAAAATGTAAAATGCTATCAATCAACTTATGAGAGTGATGAATAATTTAAATAGCGCGATAGATGTCTCTAATGAAACAAAAAATGGAGTTAGCCAGCTTAGCATTTTTAGTTTAGTCATCAATCAAAAATAATGATTGAATGACCAATGACTAATTTATTTAGTTATGATTATGATTAACTATTTTAGTCATGATTAAATCAATTATGAATAAATTAGTTGTGACTAAATTAGTCATGACTAATCAATTGATTGAAAAAATTAGTTGATTGACCCAACACTGCTATAAAGCTGAAGCGTTTGTTTGTTTGAATGCGCTAATCTCTTGAACTACCAATCAGATTAAAGAAAAAAAAATTGCATTTGATAGTCCAATTCTTGTGGAAGGTCATAGAGTATTTAACATCACGCTAGGACACTTAGGAGCCGAGCAAAAAAAATCAGAAAGAAGCTTAGCAAAAACGGAAAAATAGCGCGGGCAGGCGTTGCGATGCATCGGGTTGCTTCGGGGTTACAAGAAATTTTACGCGGACGAAGTCGCGAGCAGAAGCTTGTTTATAATAGTACCTATGTAATAACATACAAGCTTTGGTTAACAGTATTTCAACAGATTATTATTATTAGAGCAGTGGTGGCCCCCCGGTCTATTCCTTGATATGCAATGGTCGCTGTAGCACCATGAACATGAGGCTACAGGAGCTGGTGAGAATCTTGGGGTTCATTCGAATAATCGACTCTGGTTTAACCATGCTGGGATCGGTGCAATTCATTAATCCATTCATTAGAACAGTGGTGGCCCAGTGGTAACAGCGCCACGAGTTGCAGGTCGTGGGAATCCAGACAGGCGCTTTACTTTGCAGTAATTTATTTCATCACCACTGCTCTCAAAACGAAGTACTGTCATGTATTGTAACATGCCCCAGAAAGGGAGTTAAAATAAAATCAAGAATGTTTGGAGTCTACAAAACACACTCAGGCAAGCTGTAAAAACATACGCAGTCTTCCAATAGCCAGAGTGTGTCTCCAATGACTCCGTATGCTGCAAGGCGAGTAGGACCAAAACAGGAGAGATTCGGGATTATGCTCTCAAAACGGCGAAGGAAACCAGCATGTCCTAGTAACAGGGCTGTCCCTTCTCCTCGAGAGGAGGCCTGTGTCCCAGCAGTGGGAACATTATAGTCTGATTATGATAATGAAAGAACAAGATTAGAAATAAAACTTACAGACTACATCAGCAGACCACAGATGATGCTAAAACAAATGAACATGTGTAGGTATTGTTTAAAAAAAATGGCAGTCTCATATTATTGAAAACAAAAAATGTATATTATATTAATGTATGACGCAAAACTTAATGATATAAGTAATATCCACGTTTCATTTTGCCACTATGTACAGCCAGGGATCTTGATTCTTGCACAGATTGATACATTATATACATTTTCATTTCTCATACTCGGAAAGTAGTGTTTGTTTGATCCAAATAGCGGGTGGAAGTCGCTGCTTCCCACCACAGGGCGGGAAAAACTCATAGTAATTACTTCCCTCTTTAGGGTGGGAATGAATTTTAAAAATAGAACTATAGTCAGCTACGAAATTTTTTACATAAATTAAGAAAAATGCTGCAGTCTTGTGAGTGTATAAACAGCCAGTGTGAATTTAAAAAAAAAAACCTATTAAGCGGGACAGCCCGCAGCGATGACGCGGTGTGTTTCATATTTAAAATAAAAAAAGACAATAGTATTATTTGGCGGGTTACTAACCCTGTAAGCTGTACCGAAATTCAAAAACTTTGCATGTTACTGTTATCAATAAATATTTTAGAAAAACTACTACTTTTTACTTTCCTTATATTCGAAATGAAAAGTAGAGTGTTTAACACGGGTGAAAGTCATCAATTCCTTTCGACCCTTGCATAACAATCTACTATTTCTGGGTTAAGCGTTAATAGTTCTAGTTTGGCTGTTCTTCGGGTTATGTCGGTTACCTTGGTTCGCCTGCGGACCTCTTGATTTCTGATTCGATCACGTAGGGAAACTTCAAGCATAGGCCATTGCCTTTTGGGTGACTTGCCTTTCAATGAGGCCCATTGTTAGCGACCATGTTTCAGTGACATAGGTCATCACTGGCAACTCGCACTGGTCAAAAGCCGCAGGAACTTGCTGGACGTGGAAAGCACAGAACAGGTCGAAGTGGCGGTGCTTAGGGGAGGCCTATATTCAGCAGTTTGAGTCGTTCGGCTGAAATGATGATGATGGACCATTAACGACTGTAAAACAATGACAGTTGTGACATGAATTTTCGGAAAATTTAAGTTATGGTGTTCGGATAAGGGCAAGAGATATGAAGATGATAGTCATTGATATTTGCTTCTCAATATTTGGAGCCACACCTTAGCAAATCTTTATTTAACCGGTCAAGCACCGCGCGTCGCCTATTAGCGACGAAACAATAGAAAATCAATTGTGTCTCATTAGCGGAGCTCGACAGATTCAAACTTCCGAAGTTATTAATTGTTCTTTTAATTCTAATGGAAGTTATTAATAAAACGTTTAAGAGAGGATTTCCACATTGTTGAAGTCGGATAAATTACGATATGGTATAATGATAGCAATTATATCTTTTGATGACGGCTTTATTGATTCGTCAATTTGCGATCCTAATAATCAGCCTATAACGTTCCCACTGCTGGGACACAGGCCTTTTTTCGACTCAGAGGGGCATGCCGGACTCTTACCGGCTAAAACCACCGCGGTGTACCACCTCTACCTATGGCCGGGGGTGCGGGATTCGTATAAGCATTCACCGCTCCCCCGACAGGCCTCGACTCGCTGTTCCTCAGCGGGTCCCACGTTCCCCGTGCGCCCATTCTTATAATGGCTGCACACACTCTCGAGTGGCGCGCGAAACTAGATGAGAAGGAGTGGCCCATTATCCACCACGCGGGCCCAGAGCTGGTTCGTCGATGTCACAACATGTCCTCGATCTTTTGATTCTAGGACATGCCGGATTCCGCACTCTTCACCGTTTTGAGACCTGCGATGAAACTGCGTAACACACTAACTGTAGCAATGGCTGTCATTTTGACAGTTCAACGACATTCATTGCGTTATTTACGTTTTTTTAGCAGACAAATTTTTCGAACATACAAAGCAATGGATTAGCAATATCCTTCAAAATTATTCAGATTTTGATTTATAGTGTGATACGCAACGCTGTGCAGAACTGTGTAATTTATTTCATCACTAGCTGCGCCACGCGTGTTCACCCGCATAAGTGTCGATCCCGTGGGAATATCGGGATAAAAACTATCCTATGTCCTTCCCCAGGACTCAACCTATCTCTATACCAAATTTCATCTAAATCGGTTCAGCGGTTTAGGCGTGAAAAGGTAACATACAGACAGACAGACAGATTTAAAATCGAATTTATAATATTAGTATGGATCATCGTTGTGTCTTGTTGCTTAGAATTCACCCAAACCTGAATATAACTTTAAAAAAAAATGTTGTAGCAACTTCCAGAAATTTCTTCCTTAACGCACGCTTCATCAACGATGAAAACATTGATACTACTATGTCTCTTATTTCTCACTCACTACAACTTACTACTGACACCTGATCCAGTAAAAACATTCAACATCACTTTAGTTTGAATAGAGTTAATTCGAAAGCGCGAACGTTACCTGTCTCATTGCTTGCAAGGTTACGAATGCGAAATTACGTACGTAATAGGGACATTTAAATTCCCATTTCTGGGAGTCAGGACTTCTTTCTGTGAAAGAGAGTGGGCCTTTATCTACCACACGGGTCCAGTGTGTGTGCATGCCGGGGATGCGTCACGATGTTTTCCTTCAACAACCGGTTGACTTTGAATGCAGCATCATCTTCAGGGAGTGAATATAACTTTGAGTTTGGACGAACTCTAAAATATGCACTGTTTCATCATACAGAATGCACATTTAGATGGTTGAAACGGAAAAAATCATGGATATCTATGGTATAAATAATGCAAAAAAAAAAAAAAAACACAATTAGAAAGTATATTAAGTACTTATTAATTCCGTGCAATTTGTAATCAAAAACAAACTTTTAAAATCGGAACTCGAAACCTAATTCTGCAAAAATATGCCACCGCCGCATTTTTACCGCAAAATATTTCAGAATATCGCACAGACTAGTTAATGGAGCGTTGCTCGCTTTCGTACTGAGTATTTAAATAGAATTATTAATTCGTACATACATACCGGTTTCGTTAATACGATCGATATGACCATCGTGCCGTGTAAATGGAATCTGCGCAATTTTTATTAAGTCTAATTACCTTTTATAACGTCCTTACGTTGTTTTTTTCAATATGCCTAGCCTTTTACCAACTATGTTGGGGTCGGCTTCCAGACTAACCGGGTGCAGCTGAATACCAGTATTTTACATGGAGCGACTGCCTATCTGACTTCCACAACCTAGTTACTGGGTAATACGATACCCCTTGGCAAGGCTGGTTGCCAGACTTTCGGGCTACTGACGACCCGTATCGACTGTCAAATATCCACGAATGACAGCCGGGACCACGTGCTTTCAGAGGCACGGAAAAACAAAACAAAATGAGTAATTAAAGTTAAAAATAAAATATACGGAACGTATGCAGTAGTTCAGGTTGATAATCAATAAAATAGTTAACATTTCAGTTAAAACATCAACTTCAATCAAGCATTGAGGTAACCGTAATATGTTACTGCAGTATTTAACAATAAACACTAATCCGCGTCAGTTAACTCAACAGTGTAATTAACGTAACCTTATTAATGTGACGTAATAAAATCCGGTAGTTATTTACATTGTTGTTCTTTTGATTTATTTGTGACGTTAGAAAGAATAATATAGTTTACCTACCTTCTGCCCAAGACTTTCATCATCATCATCTGCCTAGCCTTTTCACAACTATGTTGGGGTCGGCTTCCAGTCTAACCGAACGCAGCTGAATAACAGTATTTTACATGGAGCGACTGCCTATCTGACCTCCACAACCCAGTTACTGGGTAATACGATACCCCTTGGTAAGACTGGTTCTGCCCGAGACTTTGACCGCTCGAAATTTTGTATGAAATTATTTATTTGTATACTTAGATATTTATTTATTTTTTTAATCTAGCCTGCGCTGTCCCACTCCTGGGCAAAGGCCTCCCTCCACTCCTTCCATTTTTCGCGAGCCCGCGCGTCCTCCCTCCAATTTTGACGGAACCTATCCAGCTCGTCCCGCCATCTCCTACGTGGTCTGCCGCGACCCCGCCTCACTGTCTCAGGGCACCAATTCTGCGCTATTTGGGCCCACAGTTTGTCCGGCATGCGGCAGACATGTCCTACCCAGTCCCATTTAAGTTGAGCAGCCTTTTGAGCCACGTCAAATATCTTCGTTTTGGAGCGCAGTATTGTGTTTCGAACACGATCCGTTAATTCAACTCCTAGTATACTGCGCTCCATTGCTCGTTGGCAGACCTTGAGTTTGGACCTCTGGATGTTAGTCAAAGACCAAGTTTGTGCACCATAAGTTAAGACTGCGCTATTTGGGCCCACAGTTTGTCCGGCATGCGGCAGACATGTCCTACCCAGTCCCATTTAAGTTGAGCAGCCTTTTGAGCCACGTCAAATATCTTCGTTTTGGAGCGCAGTATTGTGTTTCGAACACGATCCGTTAATTCAACTCCTAGTATACTGCGCTCCATTGCTCGTTGGCAGACCTTGAGTTTGGACTTCTGGATGTTAGTCAAAGACCAAGTTTGTGCACCATAAGTTAAGACGGGAAGAATACACATGTCCATGAACCTGCGTTTCAGTGCCATAGGCAACTCACCCTTAAATAGTTCCTTCAAGGACCAGTAGCAGTAGTGTATAGGTCATAGATAGTACCTACCTGTTACAATTTGTCCCATTGGTCGTTTGACATGCGTCATAATTCTCCGGTACCAACTTACATCGGCGCAGTAAGTAGGTGACCGGTTACGAATGCCTGATGAAACTTGACATGTTGGTAATTAAATAATTAGCCGCTTGATCACTGAGGCGGACATCTATCATGAACTAACGGGGTAGACAGGTAATGTGGGCAATGGAAAGTTAGATCTTGTTAGAGATGTTTTACAATCTATACAGGGTGTTTGGCGCATGGACCGACACAATTTTTTGGGGGGTTGGGAGGATTATTTGCGAGGTTTCACCCAAAGACCCCATGTCCTAAGTGTCACGGTTATTGAGATATGTTTTTTTTTTTTCCATAAGTTACCCGAAATCTCGCCTTTAAATCGTCATTACTTTTTTTGTTTGTGGTTGTAATAGCACGAAATAACTTTTATTGCATTCTACAATGTATTTTTATTCTAAACTAGCTGCGCCCCGCGGTTTCATACGCATAAGACTCGATCCCGTAGGAATATCGGGATGAAAAATATCCTATGTCCTTTTCCGGGACTCAAACTAGCTCTATACCAAATTTCATCTAAATCGGTTCAGTGGTTTAGGCGTGAAGAAGTAACAAACATATAAACACACGCACACACACAGACACTCACAAACTTTCGCCTTTATAATATTAGTGTGATAAATCATTATTTGATGCAATTGGTCTGTAAAAAAATACTTACCTATGTGCTTCCAAAGTATTTTTTTTTATGTATGAATAATTACAACTTCTAAATTAATTAATTACTTAGGTCATGGGGTCTTTGGGTAAAACCTCGCAAATGACCCTTCCAACCCTTCAAAAAATTGTGTCGGTCCATGCGCCAAACACCTTGTATAAGGTATTATATTCATAGGTACACGAAATATTTTAAGGGTTACACCTTTATGTGCTAAAGAAGCCATAGGAACAAAAAAAATATCTAAGTCATCATCTGCCTAGCCTTTTCCCAACTATGTTGGGGTCGGCTTCCAGTCTAACCGGATGCAGCTGAATACCAGTATTTTACATGGAGCGACTGCCTATCTGACCTCCACAACCCCTCGAACTCGAAGAGAGGAGGCCTGTGTTCCAGCCTGGGACACAGGCCTCCTCTTGGTTGGTAATTGTCACGTCTTTAAATTTTTGGTTCTAGGACATGCCCATTTCCTCACGATTTTTTCCTTCACCATTTTAAGAGCAATGATAGTTTAAATACCTATTTACACAAAGTAAAGCGCCTGCTTAGGTTGGAACCCACGACCAACAACTCGCTGCTTTATAAGCAATTAGTAGGATATAATCTTACTTAAATGTTTACGTGATAACGAACGAACGGTGAGGCTGACTGCACACAGTGTCAGTAATCTGTGACAGTGTGCCTGATAGCCGCAGGTACAGTGGCGTAACTATAGGGTGGCATTGAGGCAAAATGCCACGGGCCCCCAGCCAGAGAGGGTCCCCGGCCCGAGAGGGCCATGAGCACAGGAGGATCCTAACATAAGTTTATAAATGCAAACTTTTTTTTAATTTTTGTACAGGACCTCATGCTCAGCAGTAGCGCTTGCGACCACGAGACCAACGAAGCAGTCAGGTGTAAATGTAGGGTAAAATATGAAATCTACGCGGAAAAAGTCGCGGGAGAAGTGCTAGTAAAATCTATACTACGAGTCTATACTAATATTATAAAGAGGTAAAGTTTGTAAGTTTGTATGTTTGTAAGTTTGTATGTAGGGGGTAATCTCTGGAACTAACAGTCGGATTTGAAAAATTCTTCTTGCATTTGATAGCCCAATTCTTGAGGAAGGCTATAGGCTATGTAACATCACGCTATGACCCTTAGGAGCCGAGCAAAAAGAAAAAAAGTAAAAAAGAACGTTAAGTGATAGCGCGGGCGGGTGATGCGATACGACGGGGTGGCTCGGGGGAAACAAAAAGTTTCACGCGAACGAAGTCGCGGGCTGAAGTGAAGCTAGTAAAACTATAACGTTGGTTGAGCTCCTTTACATTGCCTAGAATTTGCCACGGGCCCCAAACAGTATAGTTACGCCACAGCGCAGGTATACATACTAAGTAAGTACCTATCGTCACTCGTGAACGCAATTACCTACTTTACCGCTCCATAACAGATGCACTCTTACTTGTTAATTATTAATAATCATTAATTCATAGAACCACATAATAATAAAAACTCCACTTTATTATTTGCGCACTATTGCAAGATATAACGCAATATATTGTACACGTGTTTGCTTTGTGTAATCAAATTATCATAAATTGATAGATACTGCAGTGAAAATCTCAAATGACTCGTGGCTTTCGACCATATTAATTTGTGATATTATTTCAAGGATTTTATCTCCAATACATTACTAACTTTTTCCCTCGGCTCCGCCCGCGTGAAGTTCGGAAATTATCCCACAGGAAAGTACTACCGGGATTAAAAGGAAATTAAATGTCATAAAGAAATTAAATATTTATTGGGAACCGCACAAGAAGATTATTACAGAAACTAAATAGTCATCATAATCAGCCTATAATGTTCCCACTGCTGGGACACAGGCCTCCTCTCTGTGAGAGGGAGTGGCCCATAATCCACCACGCGGGCCCAGTGCGGGTTGGTAGATGTCACATGTCTTCGAATTTTTGGTTCTAGGACATGCCGGTTTCCTCACGATGTTTTCCTTCACCGTTTTGAGAGCAGTGGTGATGAAATAATTTACACAAAGTAAAGCGCCTGTCTGGGTTCGAACCTACGACCTACAACTCGTAAGTCGCGGCCGAAACTAAATAGTATGACACAAGAAAAGAAAAATAAAATCAATAGGAGATACTTAATACTGAAGTGCTTATTCTCAAACTCAAAGCATTTATTTCAATAAAACCATTTAGGTACAGGCACTTTGAATTGTCAAGAAGTCGGTCAGTCAGAAAATGTGAAGCCAGTTGCCCATTCCAAAGCGTCGTAGGTACCTATGGAGAAGAACGGGCAAGAAACTCAATGGACACTTTTTTTAAATTATATTTTTACAAAAATATTATTTACATCGTTAATGTTGAAATTATAATTGTACTCGTGTAGAATAGAATAGAATAGAATACTCTTTATTATGTACACCATATAAATTACAGACATAAATATAGAAACTTTACAATGGGCTCCGTAGGCTCTTTACGTCATCGTGTCAACCAAAATATTTAGCATAATCAGCCCATAACGTTCTTACTGCTGGGACACAGGCCTCCTCTCTATGAGAAAGCCACCACGCAGGCCCAGTGCGGGTTGGCGGATGTGAGGTCTTCGAATTTTTGGTTCTAGAACATGCCGGTTTCCTTACGGTGATTTCCTTTACCGTTTTGAGAGCAGTGGTGATGAAATTAAATACACAAAGTCTGCCTGCCTGGGATCGAACTCACGATCGACAACTCGTAAGTCAAGGCAGGTACCACCAGGGCCACCACTGCTCTCCCAAAATACTTGCAATGGGAAAAACATTCATAGATAATGAAAGAAAGGAAGAAACATTATTTTATTTGGGACACGCTCAGGAAATACAAAAAGTAAAAAAAGTTTCACTTCAAAAACCGAGTGTGCTTATGACCACACGACTGAAGTGAAACTTCAAACGTATTTGGCTATGAGAGGAAGAGAGAAAGAAAATGTGCGCGCGCACTGCTTTCTCTTGCTTATATCCCCCACTCAACTCCCGTTCGCCTGGCCCGATCACACTTTTCGTAACGCTTACGTCACTCGATCGCCAGCTTACTCCCCAAGTCAAGCGTGCGTAAAGAAGTTTCACTTCAAAAAGGAGTGTCGACGATGAGGGAGGAGATTACGATTGTTAACGGTTTTCCCCATCAAAATAACCAATAACCAGAAAAGAGCAATACAGAAACTGACGATATCTCCTGGTATTACGGGCTGGCCGGTAATACGATCTGTCTGGCCGCAGATAAGGTCGTGCCGATGTACTGTCCTACAGTTTAGATTTTGTTAGTACATACAGTTTTTTATTGAGATACGTGTTTGTAGTGTGTTATTTTTTAAAATGGACGGAGAAACATGTAACCTTTTCCTTAAGGCTCCCGCAGACAGTCGCGACGCGACGCTGTGACGCGATTCTGGTAGAACAATTTCCATGAAGTTTTCATAGAAATTGTTCTACTAGAGTCGCGTCATACCTGCCTTTTTTATGGATGGGAAATCATCAAATGACTCCTCCCGCTCTGGGTGGAGCGGAAGGGAGTGTCAGACTCTTACTGACTAAAACCCATCCGTGTTCCTTCCTTAGCCCTTTATGTTCCGGGGTAGCGGTAACCCTTTCGGACAAGCGGGAGCCTTATTTTTATGCTGACGTTGGACCACTATCTCACCAGACGTGTCAGTCCATTCACAGTAATTTTTTTACCTCTGATTTTGCATCACTGCCCAATTCACAGTGACCTTTATTCTCATTCTAATAAGGATGCTGTTGGGTTGCTGCCATTGACAAGTCTGTCAAAATTATTGTGATCTTTATTCTCATCACGATAAGGTGGCTGTTAGGTTGCTGCTGTCAGAGGTAAAACCACAGATATAGATAGACCTAGATAACGCAAGTATCACGAACTGTATGAAAACTAAGCGTGTCACTTTTTGACTACCTACTATGACGTCACAAGCTCGCGCTCTCTCGCTAACGCTAACCCAGCCAGCAGTACGCATTACTGAGCGCGAAAGTGACGGCTTATGATTTTCGATCGTAAACTGGTGCGATTTTTGGCACGCGAAGTAGGTGATCTTGCGTTATCTAGGTGTATCTATATCTGTGGATAAAACTGTGAACGGAGTGTACCTAAGAGCTGTACGCTTGCCTAGAAATACGGTCAGCAACAAAAGTCGATTAACACTGTAATTTTTACATGTTGCTAAATAGACAACAATTCATTTCAATAAACTGCTTATTAGCTTTTCACATAATAGCAAAGAGTTTATATTCTAAAAATTTTACTTCTGCTGCAATTTTGAACAATTATTTTGCTCAATAACTAAGATTAAAAAAACTTAAGTGTCTATCGATTTTTGTTGCTGACCGTACCTAATTATCTTTTGCAAGTCTACGTAAACTCCGGTCAATATATTTTTATCTTTCAAACCGCTGGGACACAGGCCTCCTCTCTTCGAGAAGGAGTGGGCTGTAATCTACCACGCGGGCCCAGTGCGGGTTGGTAGATGTCACATGTCTTCGAATTTTTTGGTTCTAGGACAAGCCGGTTTCCTCACGATGTTTCCTTCGCCGTTTTGAGAGCAAACACGTGGTCCTTTAAAAAAAACGAAATGGCTATTTCGCTAAACAATGACACATACTCAGGAATTCCAATGGCGTAAATTACGTCACAAATATGCCAATCTGGCTTTGATAAAGCTCATAAATACTTTGGTTATCTACACGTTTTTTACACAGCTTCGAAATGGCGCCAGTGACGTAAGGCACCCGTCGCAAAACCATTCAGTTAGTTTTGACGTTCTAGAATGCCTACTTTTGAAAGTCAAAATTTACAAAAAAAAAAATAGAATTGATTCTAGTCGCCACTTCCAAAAGGTAGTTTCGTATGGAGAAGAATGGGCAAGAAACTCCACCGTTACTCTTTAAAAAATGTTTTACAATATTTTGTACACAATAATTATAATACTTATACTAGCAGCGTCCCGCGATTTCACCCGCATAAGTTTCGATCCCGTGGGAATATCGAAATAAAAACTATCTCTATACCAAATTTCATCTAAATCGGTTCAGCGGTTTAAGCGTGAGGAGGTAACAGACAGACAGACACACTTTCGCATTTATAATATTAGTATGGATGGATGGATGGATTGAAGACGATGCACCTACAATAAAATTACTATACATACCACAACACAATACATAAAATAATTAAAAATGACAGGTAAATTAATTATCTTGTTTATGGTTATACTATACACTTTAAGATTGGATAGCAACGAATTCATAATGATGACCTGCATCTTTTTTTAATAAAATCGTGTTTCAAAATCACTTGGATGCATAGGTACGTCAATTGTTTTGTATAAATTATAATTACAATAAAAAAGAGTGGAATGGCGTACGTAACCGAGGGAAAAACCAACTTGGCTCTAAAAACTTGTAATGATAAGCAAAGCAAGTTAGACACCGGTTTTTCTCTGCCATACTTTTTATTTATTTATACACAGTCCCATTAAAATAGATGGACAAATTTTAACACAGTGCTCAGTACCTCAAACCAAAGATATCCAAGCAATAAATAACACTGATTATAGTGATTTTATTTTGACCTAAAATAATAAATTGCGCCCATTAGTGTATTTTCATTAGCTGATTATTTTTCTTTTAAGTGTCTTATGCGTTTTCCTTATATGTTTTTTTACCATCGTTCTTATTTTGGTGGTTTAAATGATTTCTAAAAGTTTGTCCATCTATTTTAATGGGACTGTTTTATACATTTTGGCCGAGTAGGTATTGAACTTTTGTATGAAACAGCTGATTTTTTTTTCGTGATTTCGGAGTTGGTCCCATAGTGAAAGTTGTTCAGTTCGATGGTCTAAAGCAAGCAAGTTTTTAAGGTTAATTTTTTTACACTTTGTATAAGGTGCTATAAAAATATCTGCCACGGCTTCAATGGGAGACAGTATTCTGTATTATAGATTACAATAGTAAAGATACATTATTGAATTTCATCTGCCTAGCCTTTTCCCAACTATGTTGGGGTCGACTTCCAGTCTAACCGGATGCAGCTGAATATCAGTATATTTACATGGAGCGACTGCCTATCTGAGTTACTGGGTAATACGATACCCCTTGGTAAGACTGGTTTTCAGACTTTCGGGCTTCTAACGACCCGTAACGATTGTCAAAGATACACGAATGACAGCCGGGACCAACGGCTTAACGTGCTTTCCGAGGCACGGAGGGGTCTCGGTATGTAAAGATGGTCACCCATCCACAGACCAACCGCGGCAAGCGATCGACCTGTGCGGCTGTTATTATTTAGCCACGGGCCCGTCTTGACACTTGCCCCCAAGTGTCCATAATAGAAATATTTCTTCTCAACATATGTCAAATAGTCTACATCACAGAAGATTTTAAAATTTTTATGGAAAAACTTTTTTACAAAAAAAAAAACTACTAAGTGATAAATTACTTTAATTTCGGAAGTCGGTGTCGTTGGGTACGCATTTTCGTTTTTTGACACCGACTTCCGAAATTAAAGTTATTTATCACTTTGTAGTTCTTTTTTTGAAGTCGGTTGTTTTTTTTTGTAAAAAAGTTTAAATTTTTCACTTTATAGTTGTACCTACCCCACAAAAATTCAATTAACACTAGAGCATTGAAGAATTGAAGTCACTGACTTGAAGAATCATCAAAATTCGCATACTCGTAGAAATGCCGGAGATGCAGTACATTTATGCATATAACTTCGTACATAAGAATAATTACCTAATGTATTATATACTAAAACCTTCCTGAAAGTATGTAGATCACATTAGTGAAAGAATTATCAAAATTCATTCATTCGTTTTTGAGAAAATCAAGGACATACAAACATACATACGGGTCAAATACAGAACCTCCTTTTTTGAAGTCGGTTAAAAAATAAATATGTTTTTCATAGAAACGCGAGTCTACGAGTCGCCCCGTGTTCGGGCAGAAGAGATGTCGAGTTTGATAGAAAGAACTTTGTATGTTTATTCTTGGTAGAATAGAGATAGGGATAGAATTGGTCATGGGTACGCGAGCAAGTGGAATCATGAGGACTGAAGGGACATCACAGCGGGCCCATTTATTTTTTAAATGTCGCAGCATCATGCTGAGATAGGAGCCTTTTGGCCTCGTGTGGGACTTTCTGTTAATTTTTCTTTTTATTACTTTTTTATATAACTTGGATTTTATTTATTTTTTACTGTGTTTAATTTAGTTTGTGATCTTCCTATACGAATCGCAATAAATACTTTTTCTTTCTTTCTTTCTTGAAGTCATTTTCGTAGCAACAATAACAAGACGAAGATTTTGACCGCCATGTCAAGTGTATGATCCATTCATCAATTTCAATCACAGTACCAGGTTTGATACTACGATAATGATTGGTCAATTGGCCTTTTGTTAACCGTTTTATGAATGGACATCAACATTCATTGATAAACAGACAAATCCCTGGTATTTGTAGTGTTGGTTGAGGTCAAAAAGGCTGATACATTTTGTCCTTTATAAACGTAAACGGCGGTCGAAACCAGACAGGCGCTTTACTTTGTGTAAATAATTTCATTACCACTGCTCTCAAAACGGTGACTTAATTATTATTATTCATTTATTTCAGAATCAAAAAAATATTCCATACATTGTTAGTAAATATCATACTTATAACTATGTTAGTATATTATTATTGAATGTCAACATTATTAATTATACATTATTACACTATTTTACATTAAAAGGACCCCTCCAGATCCGTGAACGGTATTCCAGTGCGTTTATTACCGTTGGATCCCGTTTTTTGATCCCGTTTTTTAGGTATTACCGATGGATCCCGTTTGCTATTTCCGTTGAATCCCATATTATAACAACATGTGTACATTTCAGAAGAAAAGTGATTTACCTTTATCAGACACTAAAAAGAGATTATTTTTAGTGGGTTACCCGGAACCGAACTAGTTAGATTAGGTTAATTATTAAAAAAAAACAATGTTAGGTTAGGTTAGGTTAAAAGTGTGACCCCTACGCACGAGCCGAGCGAGCGAAGCGAGCGGTGCCGCGGCAGCGGCCGGCGAGTGCCAGAAACGACTAGATTATATAGAAAATGAGTTGTTTGTGAAATAAATAGTATACGAAACGTTGGTTGTAAACTAAAAATTTGTCAATGGAGTTTTGGTGAAACATTAGTGAACCCCTCATTTTATTATAAACAATTTTGTTGTTGAAAGTACCCGCATTGATATTTTTTTAAGCATTCGGGATCCAACGGAAATACTTTTCGGGATTCAACGACAATAAAACGTAATTATCTTGCATTTTTTAAATTCTGGATCCAACGGAAATACATAATAATGTTTTGCGGGATCCAACGCCAAAAATATTAAAATGGGATTCAAAAACGGGATCCAACGGTAATAAATCTTCCAGTGCCTCACAACCGGACAATCAACCCTTTCCAATATGGTATTCAGAAGGCTGTTGGTGCTGCCCCGCACGCGGCGCATCAGGGAGGCCACTCTTTTCCTTACTATAGCCCTAAAGCAGTCAGTGCTAGCCTCAGCAAACATACCTGATGCACTGCAAAAGCGAGGCAACCCCAACAGCATCCTAAAACCATTATTGTACAAGACCCGCAGGGCATTGAAAGATCTAATTAATAAATGACTTAAGGATAACATCGTGAAGAAACCGGCATGTCCTAGAACCAAAAATTCAAAGACATGTGACATCTACCAACCCGCATTGGGCCCGCGTGTAGGTTACAGCCCACTCCTTCTCGAGAGGAGGCCTGTGTCCCAGCTGTGGGAACGTTATAGGCTGATTATGGATCATGCAAACGTAATGATAACAATGTATTATTTTTGGTCATAAAAGATATGAGTAGTAATGCGAAATGGTCGAATGATCTATGAAAGTTTATTGAATGAGCTAGGATGTTACTGAATTACGCTCATAACGATTAAACGAATTTGGTTGAAACTTGGCATACACATAGACATGATCTGGCCTGACATAATGTATACTTATAATTATGATACTTTTCATTACGGTACAAGATGTAGCAATTACCTTAGGATATGAGTGTCACCGCTGGCAACAGCTATTAAAAATGTGAACGAGGCTTGAAACGAACCACGAAAACAAAACACGTCATTTTCTACAACACCAATTCACAAACAAAAATATACGAAAATTACAACAATTATTAGCACCAGATGCATTTTCACGGATCACTAGTTTTCTACCCCTGACGTGGGGTGTACACAATTTAGTTTACAAATTAGCGTGGGGTGTCCACAATATTAGCCTGCTCGGTCAACTGTGTGATTTGCTCAAATAAAACATTATTTACAGGCCTTTAGAAAGGGTAGTTTTTGAGGGGTCACAGGTGTAGTTTTGTTATGGTTTTGAAGAAGTAAAGGTGATTTTTAATTTATAGGTATCGTCAAACGGGGTGAATAGGGATGCAAGGGTGAATAGGGACAAAACTTTAAAAGGGATTTTAACGTTAAAATAATATAGTTTGTGGCCAAAAAGGACCCTAATGTGTTTACTGTAATTTAATTAACGATTACGTGCCCTTATTGACAACAAATTATATTATTTCAACGTTAAAATCCATTTTAAAGTTTCATCCCGATTCACCCCTGCATCCCTATTCACCCCGTTTGACTGTACTGAGAAATTATTTTTTTCTTTTTTAAAAAAGGAACTCGATACATCAGTGTTTTTCTATACCACAGTTTTGTGACTAATTGACTAACAGACAAACACGCAAACTAACTACAATACATAATTAGAGTGACTATGATGGTTGGTGGTACACTGGTCACGAGATAAATCTGTGTAACAGACGGACAAAAAGTGATCTTATAAACGTTCCGTTTTTCCTTTTTAGGTCAGAAACTTTTAAGTGTTATAAGATAGATGGAAACATCCATACTATACTAATATTATAAATGCGAAAGTGTGTCTGTCTGTCTGTTACCTCTTCACGCTTAAACCGCTGAATCGATTTAGATGAAATTCGGTATAGAGATAGTTTGAGTCCCGGGAAAGGACATAGGATAGTTTTTATCCCGATATTCCCACGGGATCGACACTTATGCGGGTGAAACCGCGGGGCGCTGCTAGTTTACCATAAAAGAGGTCTTGCCTAGTTTACCACATAATAATAATTCATTTAACATGTAAAAACGATGTATCAGATTATTTTAAACGGCACTTAATAATATATTTTTTTTTTTTTTATTTTTTTTTTTTGGTACATAAATGTTTTGTAGTACCTACTGAGGGGATTTACAAAGTATGCATATTAATTACATGGTGAACGTAGAATAGAATACTCTTTATTATGTACACCATATAAATGAATGATTTACGCTGCTTAATAAGTTTGTCTAATGCAAACCTTCCTTATTGGCTAATCTTTTGACCATGGCATGACTCCAGCAATCTTCTATTATATCAAATTCAAAATCCTGACTGACTGATATATCAACGCACAGCCAAAACCGGTGGTCCTAAAGGCATGAATTTGGAGGACAAGTTCTTTGTGAAGAGTAGGTATGGGTCCATTTTGGCTCAACTAAAGTTCTTTACCCGAAATTGTTCTTCCTAACGATTTGTAATCCGAATGATCACTCTTCCTAAAATTTTTCATCCAAAAGTTTTCATTCATACTATTTGTAGTGCTACCGGCGATGTTCATAACACTCATGTTTCCGAAAATTGTAATTAATAATATCATTAATGTAAATATTTTAAACTCCTACTGTTTTTTATCATAACGCTTTTATCCCTAAACATAACTACCATAATATTTTCATGGCCTGGGAGTTTATACGGGTAAGTAATATGATATAATTACAAAACCTCTAATATTTACAAGATATAACAACTGAACCTATAATTTTATTTGATATAATGATCAGTTAATATAATAAACGATTGATATAATTTTAATGTAACTAATTTCTATAAGAATAACAGACAATTAATATAAAATCGTTTGATATACCACTCAATAGACATAAAACCTATTTAGTCTAATATGATAAACACTTTTTTTTTCATCCTATGTCATCCTATGTCGACGGAGCCCCGCTTCGCGGGGCCCCTATTTCTGTGTAAAGGGTTTAAAGTAACCTAACCAAACCGAACCTCGGGGTGCCCTTCGCTCGTTTTTGCATCCTATGTCGACGAACTAAACAAAAAAGATATGACTTTGAATAATAGTGTAAAACATGGTTATGTTGAGAAAATATAGGAAAACAAATAAAAGTATAATAGATGTTTATTGCTCCTGACATTATGAAGTTGAATGATTCGGAATTATGAACATTACATCAGATCTCAACTTCGGCTCAACCATCGAGTCAAAAGCTCAGACCGCAGCCAAGAAGCTGGGCATCCTAAATAAGGTGAGGCGACACTTCACACCAGGACAGCTTTTAAGTTTGTACAAAGCTCAGGTCCGTTCCTGTATGGAGTATTGCAGCCACTTGTGGGATGGCTCAGCAAAATACCAGCTTGCTGCACTTGACTCGGTGGAACGCAGAGCTAGAAAGCTTATAGGCGACGAGACGTTGGTAGCTACGCTTCCCAGCCTGGCTCATCGGCGTAATGTCGCTTGCCTGACGGTCTTCTATAGACTGTACTACGGAGAGTGTGCGCAGGAGCTCCACGACCTGATCCCACCATCGCCCTTTTACCACCGGACAACCAGACGTACTGCAGCGTACCATCCGCACTTGGTTGATATCCCGATGAGTCGTACTCGGCGCTTCTCCTCCACTTTTATTATGCGCACAGCCAAAGTGTGGAACTCTCTGCCGGCATCTGTGTTCCCTCCCACATTTAACCCGTCTGCCTTCAAATCAAGAGTGAACAGGCATCTTCTGGGCACGCTTGATCCATCATAGACCTCATCTATCGCTTTCCATCAGGCGTGATCGGGGTCAAGAGTGCGCCCATTTAGCAATAAAAAAAAAAATAAAAAAAAATTAGGAATTGTAATTGTTAGGATGAAAAATGTTAGGAAGAACATTTTCGGATTTCCAATTATCGGAGTTGAAAATTTAGGTGAACTTTGGCGCACCCAGTAGGTATCCACTAAGCAAGGGTTTTTGGAAAATCCACCCCTAAGAGGGTGAATGGGGGGCAGGGTGAAATTTCACGCGGATGAATTCGCGGGCAGAAGCTAGTAGTCGTATAACTGGTGCCAGCACCAGTAAAGAGAGACCAGAACGTATCTTACGTCTTTATTTTTAGAATCATGTCGACTGACCCAGAAATGAATTTTAAGTGCACATTGATAACAATATTTGGTCAAGGATAACTTATTTACTAAGTGATAACCTCTCTAATTGAGACCTAATGATGTTATTGTCAGATTTGTGTATTGTTTACGCAAAATTCTGAAGGATAATTACAAATCTTTTAGTGCTCACGGTTTTCCTTGTGTTAAACTTTCCTTCGTATTTGGTCATCATCATCTGCCTAGCCTTTTCCCAATTATATTGGGGTCAGCTTCCAGTCTAACTCGATGCAGCTGAGTACCAGTATTTTACATGGAGCGACTGCCTATATGATCTCCACAACCCAGTTACTGGGTAATACGAAACCCCTTGGTAAGACTGGTTGTCAGACTATCGGGCTTCTGACGACCCGTAACGACTGTCAAAGATCCACGAATGATAGCCCCTCCGTGCCTCGGAAAGCTCGTTAAGCCGTTGGTCCCGGCTGTCATTCGTGGATCTTTGATAGTCGTTACGGGTCGTCAGAAGCCCGAAAGTCTGGCAACCAGTCTTACCAAGGGGTATCGTATTACCCAGTCAATGGGTTGTGGAGGTCAGATAGGCAGTCGCTCCATGTAAAATACAGGTATTCAGGCGCATCTGGTTAGACTGGAAGCCGACAACATAGTTGGGAAAAGGCTAGGCAGATGATTCTCAGTATTCTCATCCCGCCTAGACATATCTTACAGACAATTTATTTAAATCTACAGTAAATCTTATTATTATTTTACTTCCCAAACCGACACAAAAATATATACATTTAGGTACAAAAGCATAATTGATTAGCACTCTGTCATTGATTGCCTTGACCTGAAATCTGACATGATATCATTCTCGATTCGAGTTTAGCCAATGTTTAGATATTGATAATACCTATGTTATGTGTCTTTCTCATAATATGGCTATGTGTCTATCAGTGGCAAAGGTACCAAACAACTCGATTCCCACCGACTTCCCTTCGAAAATTCAGAACATAACCACACTATAGTCAATTCATAATTCCCCCTTCGCCACTGGTGTCTATGGTTATGTGTCTTTTTCATTATATTACTTACTAGCTGCGCCCCGCGGTTTCACCCGCATAAGTCTCGATCCCGTGGGAATATCGGGATAAAAAGTATCCTATGTCCTTTCCCGGGACTCAAACTAACTCTATACCAAATTTCATCAAAATCGCTTCAGCGATTTAGGCGTGAAAAGGTAACATACAGACAGAGATACTTTCGAATTTATAATATTACTAGCTGCGCCCCGCGGTTTCACCCGCATAAGTTTCGATCCCGTGGGAATATCGGGATAAAAAGTAGCCTATGTCCTTTTCCGCGACTCAAACTATCTCTATACCAAATTTCATCTAAATCGGTTTAGCGGTTTGAGCGTGAAGAAGTAACAAACATATAAACACACACACACACACTCACAAACTTTCGCCTTTATAATATTAGTGTGATAATTAAGAGGACTACATGACCTAAAGCGCAGTCTTTGTCGGGCTGCATAGAAAAGAAAGAGAAGCGCGATGACATAACGCTGGTAATTTATTGCAAAATATGACGCAATTATCTAAATTTACAAAAAATCTAGTGTTTGGACAAAAAAATTAAAACACTTGTATTTTAGTATATTGCTTGTAGAATAATCTGACAAAAAACCGTAATGATTGTATGTATATTAGTATGTTTTTTATTGTAAACAGAAAGTTTTTAGAGGTATCTTCATGATTTTTTTCTATCGTATCAAATTAGTTGTATTATGTTTTGAACACACTATCAGATAGTGTGTTCAAAACATAATACAACTAATTAAAGGATATATGCTAGGTAGATAGTATCTACCTAGCATATATCCTGAAGAATATCATATATTTTTCTGATTTTGTTTTCTGTAGTCGATCATATACTTTTATTGTTTCTAAAACTTGCGTTTTTTGCGTTACGCTACTCAGGCCCCCAAGACACAGGCTTTGCCTAGTTTGGGGACTGCTGTTAAAATAACTGTTTTATGTTCTAGTTATTGTAAGTATACAATATTAATATTTTTGAAAATTGGTTTTGTAACATTGGACCAATAAAATTATTCTTATTCTTAAAATCTCAACGGAGACTAGCCTTCGGCGCAGGAGATATTATACAAAGTGTAAAAAAATTAACCTTAAAAATTTTAAGAGGTGCTTTAGACCATCGAACTGAACAACTTTCACTATGGGACCAACTCCGAAATCACGAAAAAAAAATCAGCTGTTTCATACAAAAGTTCAATACCTACTCGGCCAAAATGTATGAAACAGCTCATTTTTTTTTCGTGATTTCAGAGTTGGTCCCATAGTGAAAGTTGTTCAGTTCGATGGTCTAAAGCACCTCTTAAAGTTTTTAAGGTTAATTTTTTTACACCTTATCTAGTGCCTATTTATAGTGCACAAGTGTGTGCGCGCAGACACACTCTCTCTTCCTTCACTCTCATAGTCAGTTGAGACGGCAATCCGACACGACCGGAGAGAGATCAGGCGCAGGACCAACGGTTTAACGTGCTTTCCGAGGCACGGGGGTATCACACCGCCAACTTTTAAACTCCAGGCGGTTACTAAGAAATTCTTAATTGAAAGACACAATTACACCTGACCTGGGAATCGAACCCAGGTACACCACGTTCAGCAGTCGCGCTTGCGACCACGAGACCAAAGGGGCAGCTGCTAAATAAGGGTATCATTTAAGCTATCACCAATTTAATTAGTTTTGTGTTTCTTAAATAATAGGGTTTGTCCTCCAAATAGTAGATCTGTCACCAAAATGTAGTCACCAAGCAATGCAAGTGACCTAACCAAACCGAACCTCGGGGTGCCCTTCGCTCGCTCTTGCATCCTATGTCGACGGAGCCCCGCTTCGCGGGGCCCCTATTTCTGTGTAAAGGGTTTAAAGTAACCTAACCAAACCGAACCTCGGGGTGCCCTTCGCTCGTTCTTGCATCCTATGTCGACGGAGCCCCGCTATCTGAGAACGAAAATATTTCGTGGCGATAGATCTATTTATTAGGTGATACAACTTGATGACAAATATAAATTTTGGTGATAGAAAATATAGTTCCCGCTAAATAACAATAGGTTCACAACAGCTTTCGTCAGTAGCATAGTGTTGCAATCTAAAAACCGGAGACGGTGCAATCGCTTAAGGGGTGTACAGGACCTAAACGCAAAAAACGCAAGTTTTAGAAACAATAAAAGTATATGATCGACTACAGTAAACAAAATCAGAAAAATATATGATATTCTTCAGGATATATGCTAGGTAGGTAGTGTGTTGAAAACATAATACAACTAATTTGATACGATAGAAAAAAACCGGCCAAGAGCGTGTCGGGCCACGCTCAGTGTAGGGTTCCGTAGTTTCCCGTCCGTCACAATAAGTGTTTCCACGTACAATTCGATAATACCCGACCCAATGTAATAAGTACCTACAGCGCCATCTCTCGGGGAATTGGGTTACTAATTAATACATAGACGTGCCAGAAGTTTTCGGTGGTAATTTTGGATTGCGAGAACCGATTTTAATAATTCTTTTTTGTTTGAAAAAAGATACGTTCAGGATAATAAAATATGTAAACGAAGTTAAAAAAAATGCTTGCATATACGATTATACTACAAACTTAGTCCAGAAATGATTTTGTACAACTTTTTGTCTTTTTTGTACAAAAACTGTTGTTTCCAACAAGTTCAAAATGATTTTCCTAGAAAGTCCTTATAAAGTTCTACTTTTCAGATTTTTTTCATATTTTCTAAACTTATGGTTCAAAAGTTAGAGGGGGACACACATTGTTTTTTACTTTTGGAGCGATTATTTCCGAAATTATTGACATTATCAAAAAATGATTTTAGTAAACCCCTATTCATTTTTAAATACCTTTCCAACAATATATCACACGTTAGGGTTGAAATTAAAAAAAAAATCACTTCCCACTTTACATATAGAGGGGCTACCCTAATAAAACATTTTTTTCTAATTTTTATTTTACCACTTTGTCGGCGTGATTGATATACATATTGGTACCAAATTTCAGCTTTCTAGTGCTAACGGTCACAGAGATTAAGCGAGGACGGACAGACGGACGGACAGACAGACATGGCGAAACTATAAGGGTTCCTAGTTGACTACGGAACCCTAAAAATCATGAAGATACCTCTAAAAACTTTATTTTTACAATAAGAACCATACTATACTTACATACAATCATTATGATTTTTTGTCAGATTATTCTACAAGCAACATACTAAAGCATTAGCGTTTTAATTTTTTAGTCCAAACAATAGATTTTTTTTAAATAGATAATAGCTTCATATTTTGCAATAAATTACCAGTGTTGTGTAATCGCGCTTCTCTTTCTTTTCTATGCTGTCCGACAAAGGCCGCGCTTTAGGTCATGTAGTCGCCTGAATATAGGAATTTTTACCCTTTGGACTCTTTTTAACCGACTTTAAAAAAGGAGGTTCTGTATTCGACCCGTATGTATGTATGTTTGTATGTCCGCGATTATCTCAAAAACTACTGAACGGATTTTGATAATTCTTTCATTAGTGTGATCTACATACTTTCAGGAAGGTTTTTTCTGTCCTGTGAATCACATATGAATCATAACGATTCCTTAACCATTGGGTCTGTTCAGCGGAGACTGCTCTCAAAACGGCGAAGGAAAACATTGTGAGGAAACCGGCATGTACTAGAACCAAATACTCGAAAACATGTGACATCTACCAACCCACACTGGGCCCGCGTGGTGGATTACGGCCCACTCTCTTTCATACAGAAGAGGCATGTGTCCCAGCAGTGGGAACATTATAGGCTGATTCTGCTAACGGACAGTAAACGTGGTGAAAACAAAATAAAAAACTTTATTCTTATTAAATGCATACTAAAAAAAATTTTTTACTATTTCCCTATTATGGATTGAAGTGTAGCTCAAGTAACATTAAAATTAACATGAAACCAACATTACCGGGAGCTGTATGACAACACACTACGTTGGAGATTCAGCAATAAATAGATACTGAAGAAAAGACAGAAGTACTACTTCATACAACACTTGAAATCTATACCTACTCTATACAAATAAAGTTTGTAATATTAAAATAACCGCTTTTTACTAAATTCATATGGATGTATGTATACACGGTACATATACCAATATAACATTTTTTTAAATTTTTGTCTGTCTGTCTGTCTGTTTGTTCCGGCTAATCTCTGAAACGGTAGGGCCGATTTTGACGGGACTTTCACTGGTAGATAGCTGATGTAATAAGGAGTTTTTGCTACTTTTATTTTAGAAAAAGGATTAGGGTTTCGCATAAAAAAAATTAAAACGTTTTCCGTCATGCGCGCAAACGAAGTCGCGGGCACAGCTAGTTAATTAATAAAGTTAGAAGAATGTCAAAGGAAACAAAAACATAAAGAGAGCCGCTACTCGAGCACTCGGTTGTCAAGTAGCTATTCACAAACACTCGATACGCTTCCGTATCGTATCGAACATTAATCATTGTTATCGTAGGAGTCTTCTAAACGCTGTTCACAAGTCCAAAACCCGAAAATTTTGTCAGTTTAAATCAAATACATAGACGCCCGCTATTCTTCCAACAGCTATTTGCTGTTGAGGGCAAGTCAAATCAGGGTTATCGAAATGTCAGGTTTTCGATACGATAGCCTGTCGTATGGTAGTGAATCAGGGCTCTGGAATGTATAAAAGTCCCTTTTTCGGAAGATGTGCTCCTATTTTAATCCTAGACATCACTGACTCAATCAACGCAGCCTTTTGCAGTTCAGGCTGCGCCAAAACACCGTGTCCTCCACCTTTCGCATCCAGTCTGTCCCAACCACATTCTTTAGGTCGTAAAAGAATCGAAATAACTATAAATTAAAATAGATGTTTTCGTCACGACGGCTGTAGTTGCTTCTGCCGTCGACGCGTCGGCGACTGCAGTTGACTGCCTATATTAGCGCTTAGTACCTAATGGAACTTCTGCATCACCCTCCACAATAAACCAGTCGTGCACAAGCCGTTCACCCCAGTCCTTTCACTGCATCATCACTTATTCATTCAATCAGTGTCGATGACTTTACTTCACATGGTTATCTGCAGGGTTCCCTGAGGTTAAGACTAAGTATTTTTATATCGTAATTAATGTTGCATAATGTCACTTCAATTAATGTTTAAGATGAGGTATGTATTGACATCTACCGCAACATATTATGTAGAAGCCTGTAGAACATATATTTTCTTTCAAACTCAACGCATCACACTTATTCACCGCATTTATTTCAATTAAAAAGGAAATGAGTAACCAGGGTTGTCAGATATAGTTGAAGTTTAGTAAGAAACTGATGGATGTTTTCGAATAAAATTTAATTTGATAGTAATTTAATTTGAATAGTAAACAAACAGTTCATTAATCAAAATAAATTTCATTCGAAACCATCCATTGGTTTCTTACTAAACTTCAATTATAGCCGACGACCCTGGTTACTTATCTCTTTTGTTGACTGTACCTCCATAGGTACAGTCACCAACGAAAAGAAAAAAACGGGCAAAAGAAGAACGGGCAAAAAACTCTATGGACACTCTTTTAAATTATTGTCTATTGTCTCTGCATCACCCTAAGGTAGACTGGTAGAAAATGCCTAAGGCATTAAGTCCGCCTTTGTACAGTTTTTACTTGTGCATAAAGTTTTAATAAATAAATAAATTATAATTTACAAAAATATTAGTTTCATCATTACCGATAAATTTATAATTATACAGGTTGAAATTGAAAACATGCGACAAATCGAAATGGGAGATTATACTCATCATTATGAACAACTTTTACTATGAGACCAAAAATGAATTCGCGAAAAAAAAATCAGCTGTTCCCTATTATTTCGACCAGTTATGCGAACATAAATGTAGGGAACACGTGATTTTTTTTTCGCGATTTCAGGTTTGGTCCCATAGTAAAGGTTGTTCATAATGATGAATACAATCTCCCATTTAGATTTGCCGCATGTTTTTAATTTCACCCTGTATAATATAAAAACGATGTATAAAAAGTCGTTTTCTGCCTTACAACAGACAGAAGCCAGACATGAAACATGAAGTTCCGTTGAAAGTAATTGCTACACTCACATTTTGTCAGTTATGTTTAAAAGGCCCTTGTAATCTTAACCAGCCTCAAAGCCAGACACTGAGTTGCTACTGATACTTTAGCATAATCAGCCTATGATGTTCCCACTGCTGGGACACAGGCCTCCTCTCTGTGAGGGAATGCACCGTAAGCCACCGAGCAGGCCCAGAGTGGGTTGGAGGGTGTTACATGTCTTCAAATATTTACTAACTAAATGTTGATCCCGTGGGAATATCGGGATAAAAAGTAGCCTATATGATAATCCAGGGTGTCAGCTACCTCTATACAAAATTTTCTCAAAATTGGTCCAGCCGTTTAAGCGTGAAGAAGTAACAAACATATAAACACACACACTCACAAACTTTCGCCTTTATAATATTAGTGTGATGTGATGAGAAAACTCCACTAGCACAGCCATTCAGGGATCAACCCAGGTACGCTCATCAGTTGCGCTACAACGAAGCATTCTACTTCTTTCTGACCGTAATAAAGTATGGAACCTTCACACCAAAAACAAAGCTCAAACATGTTTTTCCCACATACATGATTAAAGGCAATAGGATTTGCAAATATCTATATAATTGATGCAGTTACTGCTTGATCACCGGTCACGCACTGCCGCGTCGTGAAAACTATAGTACGAGCAAAGATTATTGAAATTATGCGCGTGGGCAACCGATTTATGACGACGGTAGGAGAAAATGTGCGTAGAAACCCTCGCTGAGGTGGCAAAATCCAAAAAAAAGCAGCAGCCTAATTGCGGAACGCCAAATCGTCAAATGATTCTGATCAGTTGGCTTCATTTCTATCACAATTGGCTTCATTTTACGATTTTCGAATTGCGAAACTCTAGTTTATTATGAAACCAATTATGAACGTTAAGGCCCTGCGCAGAAACTAGAGTTTCGCAATTCGAAAATCGTAAAATGAAGCCAATTGTGATAGAAATGAAGCCAACTGATCAGAATCATTTGACGATTTGGCGTTCCGCAATTAGGCTGCAGGATAGATATTCAATCTTGAAACCCTCTTGCATCAAATTGGACGATTTTTCATTGTATTTTGGGTTTATTAAAAGAGCATTCATAAGTGACGGTGCTCTGAGCTTTAGTCTAGTACACCCCGGGCAACAGCATGACCACTTTTATCTACACTCAACTAAGAAAGTTGTTGGTCGTGTCGTGGGTTTGAACCCAGACAGGCGCTTTACTTTGTGTATATAATTTCATCATCGCTGCTCTCAAAACGATAAAGGAAAACCTCGTGAGGAAACCAGCATGTCCTAGAACCAAAAATTCAAAGACATGTGACATCTACCAACCCGCACTGGGCCCGCGTGGTGGGTTATGGACTTAGATATAAGAAAGACATTGTGCTGTTTTTTATACTTCTATGGTTATGGAATTATTGCCCACTCCCTCTCACAGAGAGGAGGCCTGTGTCCCATCAGTGGAAACATTATAGGCGACGTCGCTGTCTAGGCAACGGTCTATGCTTCTTAGACCCCGCCTTGAAGAGTAAATGTGGTGCTGTTCCACAAACGATGGGACACTTAATATCGTGCCCTGCGTGTCCTGTCAGCTGCACGTTACAGGAACTGATGGACGCTAGTGATGGCACCAAACAAGTAGCCGAATTCTGGGCCGAGTACATTTAAATTGCTATCGACACGTTACGAAGAAGAAGATGCTGTTCCAGTTTCTACTCTAGGACTTGTCTGCTTGTAGAATGCCTTATGTCTTTCTTCCATTTCTTTTATAATGTGTCTTGTGCAATTGTAGTTACATAAGGAACTCATTCACATTACGCATATTATTCCGTTATGTTTTAACATGCAACTTCAGGTCTGCTTGCGTGCTTCAATTGTAGATGTTTACGCATCGTCGAAAGTGTCGTACAGGAACGCATGATTGTCGATCAGTGACAAAAAATATAGCTGTTCCCGTGAAGGTTAAAAAATATGGTGACTGTTGGTATTCCGGTGCGAGAAAAAGAAATAGTCTACCATTTAATGGAAGTGAAACTGGAGTTATCATACGACCCGAAGCTTTAGGATAACAGCGCGATTTTAGATCGTATAGTATATAATTTGAACTAGCCGGGATTGTTCCCGGTAAAATTCTGACTGGTTGGAAGATAATTCTATATCTCTTGTGAGTTGTACTAGTAAATTGACTGTGGACACACAAATATTGAAATTTTCTCTATTGTATTGAGCATTTGGATCGGTGAATGCTTATGCGAATCCCGCACCCCCGGCCACAGGTAGAGGTGGAACACAGCGGTGGTTTTAGCCGGTAAGAGTCCAGCATACCCCTCTGTCACCCCCACGATAGAGGAAGTCCATGAGGATTTCTACCGCGAGAAAAAAAAAAGTGTATTGAGCATGAACCACAAAAATAGCTCATACCGCGGAAAAGTGGTAAGGTTGGTAGAGGGACTGATTTCATAGAATCATAGGATGTGCTAGACGAGTATCGTCATTTTTACCCGACTGCGCCAGAAGGAGGGTTATGTTTTTCGAGAGCATGTATGTATGTATGTTTGTATAATTAATTGTTTGGCACGCTCTGTGGCCTGAACGGCTCGATGGATTTTAGCTTGAGAGGTGTCGTTAGATTCGTATTGACTGTGAGAGTGACACTGGGTATATCAAAATAAAAATAAAAACAAAATGGCGGACTTTTGGCGCCATATTAAGATTCCAAAAAAAAAAATTTTCCCAGAACCTATCGAGTGGGGTATCAAAAAAAAAAGTGTTTTAAAAGGTGATTACAAAAATATATACAACTTATATGGTTAAAAGTAATTCAAAGTGAGAAATCGTAAAAAGCACGTATCAAGAACTAAATCGTCTGCGAAATCTTTCACATTTGTAAACTAAAAAGCTGGAAATAAAAAAAAGTAATTAAAAAACCCGACTGCAGCCTTATACTAAAACTAACTGAAAAGCTGAAAACAAGCCCATTTTAAATTAAATAAAAGTTGGAAGCAGGCGGGGCCCATACCATTATTATAGTTTCAAACTCAAATGGGTCCCGCCTGCTTCCAACTTTTATTTAATTTAAAATGGGCTTGTTTTTAGCTTTTCAGTTAGTTTTAGTATAAGGTTGCAGTCGGGTTTTTTAATTTTTTTAATTACTTTTTTTATATAATATAGATAGACAGTATGGAAAGTCCGGATGGTGAATATTGAATTGACGACTGACAGAGAGAAGAAGACGTGACGTAGGCAGACTGATGACTGAGGGCTTAAAATCGTGCAATTTATTCTTTCTGTAACAACGCTTAAGCTCACAGGCAAAGATCCCAATCTCATGATACACAGTAGTCCGTATCATGCGTTCGCGCACTTATATGGGAGGGTGCGGAAGCGCTGGTCGAATGCGTAAACAATTGCGTGTATTTCGCAAGCACAGACAGGCAGTATCTATTGTCTATCAAGCCGCGCAAGTAGTGCTATCGTTGAGTACAAGTATAGTTTTAAATACTGTGCGTGTGTTTTGAAACGATGGTCTGTTTTTTCTAAGTTCTGAAGGCTCGGACTATGTTGTGATGTGGAATCTTGCAGTGTAGTGATTCTTTTGTTTTTCTTAAGCGTCTTTTCCGTGAAAGATGAATTTCTTGGAGAGATTCAAGTTTTTAATCGCGTCTAAACTTGTCTATGGAGTATCTTATTTTGACAGGACTAAACTAATAATTATCTTCTGTCCTTTTCTTAATGAAATAGAAAGAAAAAGATGCACTGAACTTAAATTTAGTTTAGTTTGTGAACAAGGGAATCGGCGCCAATATTTACCTATATAAAGTTTTGACATCTCTCTAACTACGATAGTAAAAGTCATGTGTCGTTTAAATTTTGTGCTAATTGAAAAAGTTTTTTTAGAATGCTTTGCTTTTTTTTTTTTGTTTGCTTAGAGTTGACAGATTTAGTGTGACCACATTTTGTGTAGGTTACAATTTTGACTGACAAAAAAATTGGAAAACATGAGTCAATCAAATTACCTGCTTGACAAATATACCTACTTGATGTTACTAATTCATTCGAATCGTCCTTCTAGCTCTAACTTCTAACCTTAGCATAAGCTGAAGGCCAATCCTCGTAATTTAAAACTTTCAAAATCTAGTCGCAGTCTCATCTCGGCAACAATCAAATGTCGAAAATGTAGGGAAATTAGAGGTATTTTTGACAGACTGAGACTGAGATCAGACTGTGAACTAGGAGAGTGGCCCCTCGGTTCCTACTACTGATTTTTTTTTCTTTTTGGCCCTTGAGCCAATGTCGACTATTCTGTGCCAGCATCATAACATTACGCTAGGACCCTAAGGAGCCGAGCAAAAAGAAAAAAGTCAGAAAGAACGCTTAGCGAAAACGAAGTACTAGCGCGGGGAGGCGATGCGATGCGACGGGGTGGGTAGGGGGAAAAAGAAATTTTACGCGATTGAAGTCGCGGGCAGAAGCTAGTCATAGATAAAATAACTGTGAACGAACTGTAGGTAGAAACTATGAGTGCTTGGCCAGACTGGCAGCGCGGGCGCGGGGCGGGCGCGGCGCGGCGTACTCAAACATAAGAACTTCATTTGAGTGTCCATAGTGGGCACGCGGGCGCAGTGAGCCGCGCGGGGAGCGCGCGGGCAACTCACGCCATAGCTCGTTCATACAATTGGCCGCAGTGAGTGCGTGGGCGGTCCTCAAACTACATAGTTCGAGTTTTTTTTTTTCGTAAAAATACTTAAGTCTTCATCCATATTATATTTTGACAAACACTGGACACGACAACACTCAGAGCAAAGCCGCGCTGCATTGCGGACAGGCAGACCGCGCGCGTTCCCCAACCCGCGCCGCTCCCCGCCCCGCGCTGCCAGTCTGGCCAAGAAATGAAACTCTAGACACATGCTATTCTTTTGTTTTTTCTTCTTCTACATCGCAACAAATTCTATGAATTTACAATGCAGTTTTCATGTGCGCCAATGGGTGATGGGCAAAATAAATTATAAATCTCGTAAGTGAAGTACTTATACCATAATCTACGAACCATAATAGTATTTAAACATAACATCACGCCAGTAATCCCCAAAGGGTTTAGCCAGAGGTGTACCTATAGTACACCTAATATAATTCGCCAGTTATTTTGATTTTGAGAGGCTCGTGGCTAAATACTAACAGCCGCACAGGTCGACCCATCAGGTTAAGCTACGCTTGCAGCGATTGGTCTGTGGATGGGTGACCATCTTTATATACCGAGACCCCTCCGTGCCTCGGAAAGCACGTTAAGCCGTTGGTCCCGGCTGTCATTCGTGGATCTTTGACAGTCGTTACGGGTAGTCAGAAGCCCGAAAGTCTAACCAAGGGGGGGTATTACCCAGTAACTGGGTTGTGGAGGTCAGAAACGCAGTCGCTCCATGTGAAATACTGGTATTCAGCTGCATCCGGTTAGACTGGAAGCCGACGCCGATATAGTTGGGAAAAGGCTAGGCAGATGATATTTCGCCAGTTATGGTTTTAAGTCCCATGTAATAGGGGGCGAGCCCGGAGGCGACTCCGGGATGCTACTGAGATATTCCCGATGGAAAACTCAATAACACTTTGCCAGACCTGGTAATCAAACCCAGGACCTCAAGCTCAGCAATAGCGTTTGCGACCACTAGACCGACGAGGCATTTCACCATAACAGTATTTGTTTATAATTATATGCGTTTGCGAAAGTGATTGTACGGAGTGATTGGCGGAAAATGAAAAGTTATTGACTTCGAACTAATTGATACTGTATCGATGCATAATGGATTGAAGTATCGAATGCGTCAATTGTCATCGGTATGCGAGAATTGGGAAACATTGAACACATGTAAAGATTTTGTACAGAAATAATGTCCTATCCCGCTCCGGTGATATTATTTTGAACCCTATATAAAAACCATGTTTTTAGGGTAAAACACTATTTTTAAGCCTACCATTCACAAGGCTGTATTATAAAGCTTAATAGTGAGCCAGAATTCGTGCCATAGATTATTAAGACACCGCAAAAAAATACGGTTCGAGTATGCAGTTGTGTAAAATATACTTAATAAAAAAAAAAAATTAATTTTACCTTTTTTTTTTTGCTGATGCTTCATATAAAGTAATCCTTAGAATAACATGGCGGACTTAATTTTGATTTTAAACTGCGACAAATCCAAATCTTGAGTTCTTGGCTTCTTGGATTGAAAACTAATAGTATTATATCCTTTGTTCCAGGTCCGGGCTTCATCGAAGAGTTGGACATAGAGGCGTACATGAGCTCCGTTGGCGAGGGCTGCTATGCACCCCAAACTATCGACCCGCGCCGGACTGGGTAAGCACGTTTCCTTTCCTTTCTTATACACGGCTACAGAATGTTGACAGTGATCCCATCGCGACAGGCAATTTTTTGGCAGACTTTGTACCCTTTTTTTTTTGGTAGGAAATTATCAAATAACATCTCCCGCTCTGGGCCGGAGCAGTGTCAGACTTTTACTGACTAAAATCCACCCGTGTTCCTTCAGTTGCCTGTGCCAGGGGCCACGGTATCTCTTTCGAACAACCCGCGACCCCGGCAGGCATCGGCCCTAGCGGACCCCGTCAGTTAGTGCTGACATCTCTTTGAGGCGCGCGTGGAACACAACGCGTCGTCGACCCGGGCCTGGTCCTTACCGGACAGCGAGCTGCCCATGGCTCGCCGTCCGCAAGCCCGCGCCTACGGTGGCAGACTTTGTACCCTTACACGGAATCTCCTTATGTTTCATAGTTCATACGTAATCTTGCATCACTAAGGAGAGTCCTGACGTTCACTGAGCAAACCCCGAAATCCACAAGGGTTATTAGAGAGTTGAATTTTTGACCCTGTAACGACGAGCTTTTTTTCCGTAAAACTAGAGGAAATAATATGCGTTCCACTGGTGATCCTGGCACCCCACCGTACGTGCTAACTTTATATAGCACTAGCTTCTGCCCGCTACTTCGTCCGCGTGAAATTTCACCCTCCCCCATTCATCCTCTTAGGGGTGGAGTTTCGAAAAACCCTTTCTTAGCGGATACCTACTCTTCACAAAGAACACATCCTCCAAATTGCATGCCTTTAAGACCAGCGGATTAGGCTACGCGTTGATATATCAGTCTGTCAAGACTTTGAATTTTATATATTTATAGATAGCCTTTTGTCTAATAATGAAGAATTAGTCAAGAAAACGATGCACTTCAAACAGACAGAAGCAGAACAGCTTTTTTTTTTTCAGAACCTAAGCAAACAACATCATCATGCTTAGTAAAGTAATACATCTCTTATTCCAATTTCAGGGGCCACCAGCTCCCAGAGAGTCCACCAGACTCAGGATCAGAGAATCCCTACAGCCCATCAGAGACCCAGGTCTCCCACGCCATAGCGGTACCCCAAACAGTCCTCAGTTCCGACTACATGCTAGTCCACGACCATATACCTACGCACGAGATCCTGCAACAAAATGGCGACTACATCTACGAGGAGTTGAAGACGGATAATATTGACCATGAGGTGTTGAGGAGTAATCTGAATGATGTGGTCGTGTTGCCCCAGGATTCTAATATTGTGGAGCTTGGGATCAGGACTGTGAGACACGATTTGGGGTTGGGCGATGTTTATCAGAACAGGTGAGATACTGAATTAATTATTTGTAATTGGGAGGAGCAGTGGTGGCGCAGTGATAACGGACACGACTTACGAGTTGTAGGTCGTAGGTCCAGACAGGCACTTTACTTTGTGTAAATTATTTCATCACCACTGCTCTCAAAACGGTGAAGGAAAACATCGTGAGGAAACCGACATGACCTAGAACCACAAATTCGAAGACATGTGACATCCACCAACCCGCATTGGGCCCGTGTGGTGGATTACGGCCCACTCTCTCTCACTGAGAGGAGGCCTGTGTCCCAGCAGTGGGAACATTATAGGCTGATTATGATGAATTGGGAGACCTATCACCATGTCCGATGACCTGGAGAAGGTCCCCGGAATCTGCTGGTGGCGAGAAGTGCGGGATCAGTCAATGTGGCAATGTTTGAGGATGATATACAACGTGTTTTAAAACGTTAAAGTTTACTGTCATGACGGTTACATTTTGCCTCAAGCAGTGGCGTGCATTGCCTATAGGCATATAAGCAGTGCCTACCTCGATATATCAACACAAGCCTGTCAATTACATTTTAGTGTGTGCCCCACAATTAAGAAACTTACTAAATTATCATACCCAACAAAAAACAAAATCTTCATACAAACACGCGCGGCAGTAGGCAGTCGCCGGACGGCCTACTCGGCTCCCGTACTATTCGCACATTGTCATTGGTCTTTACTCGTTCAAGTTAATACGACAAAATTAAAAATTCGTACGTCTCACGCGTAATACCATGACGTTCGACCTTCGCAATTTATCACCCTTAAGTAGGCATGCCTACTGAAATAACCACACTTTTGACCTCACATTTTTTTCTGATTAGTGACCGCGTTTGCCTAGACTAGACCCGGCCTAGTGCCTACCTAGTCTGAAAACCAATGCACGCCACTGGCCTCAAGCTTTAACTGTTTTTGGATCAGTAAAAAATACTGTTTTGAACGTTAGGCTCATATGGAACTGTTTAAAGCAGTTCAGATCAATGTTTTTTAATTTTTATTTACTGCTTATTTCTTTCAGTGTATGGAAAATATAATTCCCCACATTAGTTTTCCATGTAAATAATATAAAACCGTTCCTAAAACTTTGAACAAGACTAAACTTAACCCTGTTCCCCAGATACAGTCAGATGAGGGTAGAGATGCCAGAGCTGGAGCAAGGCATGATAAACCCGCAGCTGGTGGCGCTGGGTCACGAGACCCTGACGCCGGTTTACACCAGCCTGCAGGAACCCAGCACGAAGAAGAGGAAGCATTCACAGGATACGAACTCACAAGTGAAGTGTGAGCCTGGTAAGTTATCAGGGATTGTTTTTTTATGATTAACTAGCGGCCCGACCCAGCGTCGCCCGGGTGTAATATTTTTTTTTCGAATTTTCTAAATTTTCTTTCATTCAAACCTTGTCCTGGCAATACCGACACAACAAAAAAAACCGAGTGTGCTTATGACCACACGACTGAAGTGAAACTTCAAACGTATTTGGCTATGAGAGGAAGAGAGAAAAAAAATGTGCGCGCGCACTGCTTTCTCTTGCTTATATCCCCCACTCAACTCCCGTTCGCCTCGCCCGATCACACTTTTCGTAACGCTTACGTCACGCGTTCGCCAGCTTACTCCCCAAGTCAAGCGTGCGTAAAGAAGTTTCACTTCAAAAAGAATTATCCAATTTGGTGCAGTCATTTGGAAGTTATGCGGGTACAGCTATTTCGGCGACTTTGTTTAATATCTACTATGTAAGGATAAGGATTACGTACTAAGGTAGTACGTAGCCAGTAGGTAGGAAACGCTAAGCAAGACGTATGAATGAACGGTGTACAGACAAGAATCAAACAGGGAAGCGAAAGTGTCAAAAAAATATTATTTTAATATACAGGGTGAAATTAAATTCATGGGCATCCTTTTAAGGGGTCATTGTACTCATCGTTATGAACAACTTTTACTATGGGACTAAGCCTAAAATCGCGAAAAAAAATCAGTTGTTCCTTGTATTTATGTTCACATACCTCGTCAAAATGTATGGAAAAGCTGATTTTTTTTCCGCGATTTCAGTCTTGGTCCCATAGTAAAAGTTGTTCATAATGATGATAACAATGACCCCTTAAAAGGATGCCCATGAATTCAATTTCACCCTGTAGAAAAATTGTATTTTATCTTATTTCATCTATATTCTTGTTTCATCCTTTACAGTAGTCGGGTTTTAGTTTTTAAACTTATTTTTATTTTATTATTTTGGGGCTTATCTCATTAATATTTATATTTTTGAAATGTGCTAATAAAGCCCTTTCATTTAATACCCAACAAGGCATGAAAAAAAAAAATTTTTAGATCATGACTACGTCCGCTAGAGGGCGCCATAATCAATTTAATGTGACGTCACATAGCCTATAACCAGCGGACGATCAAGACGCTTCCAACGATATCTTGGTTGTCTAATTATGACAAGCAATTTAGAAGTTATGAGGGAACAGATGAACATACATACATACATACATACTTACATACCGGTCAAAATCATAACCCTCCTTTTTGCTTCGCCGTAGTCGGGTAAAAAGAACCCAATCATTTACCTTTGTCTTTCTTCCACCAGCGGCCCTATCACCGGAGAGTGTAACCCACGTCCCCCGCCCCGCGCCCCCCTCCGTGGACGGCTCCGAGGCGGGTGACGATGCTCCCCTACAGTGCATCAGGTTCGGCAACTTCCAGCAGAACGTCTGGCATTCGCTGTATGACTGCAATTTGAAGCCACTGTGAGTATAAAAATGTAATTTATAATATTTTACACAACGTAGGACAGAAAACTTTTCATGTTTGAGACTGAAAGCAGCTTTTAATAAACGGCCGAAATCGACGATTTATCTGACATTATTATTTTATAGCGCCCCGCGGTTTCACCCGCATAAGACTCGACCCCGTGGGAATATCGGGATAGAAAGTAGCCTATATGTTAATCCAGGGTGTCAGCTACCTCCATACAAAATTTTATCAAAATTGGTCCAGCCGTTTGAGCGTGAAGAAGTAACAAACATATAAACACATACACACAAACTTTCACCTTTATAATATTAGTCTGATTACTTTAAATGTCGATCCCGTGGGAATATCGGGATAGAAAGTAGCCTATATGTTAATCCAGGGTGTCAGCTATCTCAACACAAAATTTTATCAAAATTAGTCCAGCCGTTTGAGCGTGAAGAAGTAACAAACATATAAACACACACACACACAAACTTTCGCCTTTATAATATTAGTGTGATGACTTAGCAAACAACTATTATTTATTATTAGTTTATTTGTGCATAAATTATGCGTGATAATTAAATTATTTTTTCAGATACATAGCTTCAATTTCTCATGCTTTTTAGCCAGGCTTAGCAAGACGCACCTTTTCAGTCAGATTAATCAAAAACCCTGAACCATTTTAACCAATAACCATATTATTTCTCTTCCAGCCAACCACCTTCCTACGTAGTGGGTGCCGACAAAGGCTTCAACTACTCCCAAATAGACGAGGCCTTCGTCTGCCAGAAGAAGAACCACTTCCAGGTCACCTGTCAGATACAGATGCAGGGCGACCCACACTATGTGAAGACCAGTGACGGGTTCAAGAAGATCAGCAATTTCTGTTTGCACTTCTACGGGGTTAAGGTGAAATACCGTTATTAGTATTATTTAGTTTACTATTGTAGCGGTATCTACAACGCTACATGCGAACAACGCAACATACTGACGTCACGCAAAATCCTGCATCTTGCAAGCAGAGTGTACCGCGCAACTAGCATAAAGTCCGGCCGCGCCAAATTTGCCAAAGATGTAAACAACAATGGCCGCTCGAAATTGAATAAAATCGATGTTGGTAACGGTTAAGGAAAACATCGTGAGGAAACCGGCATGTCCTAGAACCAAAAATTCGAAGATGTGACGTCTGCCAGCCCGCACTGGGCCCGCGTGGTGGATTACGGCCCACTCCGTCTCACCGAGAGGAGGCCTGTGTCCCAGCAGTGGGAACATTATAGGCTGATTATGTATTGTAGTGGTATCTACTCGTACAACGCCACATGCGAACAACGCGTCATACTGACGTCATGCAAAATCCTGCATCTCGCAAGCAGAGTTTACCGCACAACTAGCATAGATACAACGGCCCGACATGAATTACCGGGCAGTTGCCCGCCAAACACGACGCCCGCCTGGTCGGAGGATCCTCCCTTTTCTATGGAGTATGAGTGAACTTTACACCCTGTTCCTCATACCTCTAGAATATAATAGTTATTCTTAGTTCTATACTACTAATAACGTGTATTTTAAGTAGAGCTAACTAGAAAGTTAGCTCGGAGATTTAGACGAAAACAAACATTGTTCTTGTATATCGATTTTATTCAATTTCGAGCAGCCATTGTTGTTTACATCTTTGGCAAACTTAGCGCGGCCGTACCGTAGTTCTTCTATAATCTTTTAGACTTCAGGTATTTTTATAAGCTTGTTTCATTCCAGGCGGAGGACCCAAGTCAAGAAGTGAGAATTGAACAGAGTCAATCAGATAGAACAAAGAAACCCTTCCATCCTGTACCGTAAGTATTTTTCGGATTACAATTGGTGTCCAACTGGTACTTAATAAATCTGCATAGCTATTCACAAACACTCGATACGCTTCCGTATCGTATCGAACATTAATCATTGTTATCGTAGGAGTCTTCTAAACGTTGTTCACAAGTCCAAACTCGAAAATTTTGTGAGTTTAAATCAAATAGACGCCCGCTATTCTTCCAACAGCTATTTGCTGTTGAGGGCAAGTCAAATCAGGTTATCGAAATGTCAGGTTTTCGATACGATAGCCTGTCGTATGGTTGCGAATCAGCGCTCTGAAGTCTTTAAATTTATGAATGGAGAAAATAATGCAGGAGACCTTGTAACCACTACCGACTAGGTACAACATTTTTAAAAAGTATACAAACACCCTTTGAATGTGTTCGCGCAGACGATTAGCGTCAGCACATAACACACACTCCTCCTCACACACACACACTTCCGACGTCGCCATTGTCTCAGACCACAGATATAGACAGTGGCGTGCATTGCATATAGGCATATAAGCAGTGCCTACCTCGATATATCAACATAAGCCTGTCTATTACATTTTAGTGTGTGTGCCCCACAATCAAGAAACTCACTAAATTATCATATCTAACAAAAAACAAAATCTTCATACAAACACGCGCGGCAGTAGGCAGTCGCCGGACGGCCTACTCGGCTCCCGTACTATTCGCACATTGTCATTGGTCTTTACCCGTTCAAGTTAATACGACAAAATTAAAAATACGTACGTCTCACGCGTAATACCATGACGTTCGACCTTCGCAATTTATCACCCTTAAGTAGGCATGCCTACTCAAATAACCACACTTTTGACCTCACTTTTTTTTAACCGACTTTAAAAAAGGAGGTTTTGTATTCGACCCGTATGTATGTATGTATGTTTGTATGTCCGCGATTATCTCAAACACTACTGAACCGATTTTGATAATTCTTTTATTAGTGTGATCTACATACTTTCAGGAAGGTTTTAGTATATAATACATTAGGTAATTATTCTTATGTACGAAGTTACATGCATAAATGTACTGCATCTCCGGCATTTCTATGCGAATTTTGATGATTCTTCGAGTTGTGTCTTCAATTCTTCAATGCACTAGTGTTAATTGAATTTATGTAGGGTAGGTACAACTAAAAAGCGAAAAATAAAAACTTTTTTACAAAAAAAACAACCGACTTCAAAAAAAAAACACTACAAAGTGAAAAATAACTTCAATTTCGAAAGTCGGTGTCAAAAAACGAAAATGCGGAACCAAAGACACCGACTTCCGAAATTGAAGTTATTTTTCACTTTGTAGTGTTTTTTTTTCTGATTAGTGACCGCGTTTGTCTAGACTAGACCCGGCCTAGTGCCTACCTATTCTGAAAACTGGATATTAGTGGATATAGATAAACCTAGATGACGCAAGAGCAACTACTTCGCATGCTCAGCTTACGTACAAAAATCGTAAGTCGTTTTTTTCGCGCTCAGTCCTGTGTACTGCTGGCTGGGTGAGCGTGAGCGCTGGCGCTAGGCCCCCTGGCGCACGCGGCGGTGGCTTTGAATCGATTAGATTTTCCCATCACTAAATAGTGCTTGTGACGTCATAGTAGGTAGTCAAAAAATGGCACGCTTGGTTTTCATACAGATCCTGATACTTGTGTTATCTAGGTGTATCTATATCTGTGTCTCGGACAATATTGAGAACTCCTGCGCTTACACACAAATTCACAGCGTGTTTGTACACTTGGTAATAACAAGTAAAGCGCGTGTCGCTTCGAGAGATAAATATACTGTACTAAATACCAAAAATCACTGGTGAATTTGTAGCGGTATCTACAACGCCACATGCGAACAACGCGTCATACTGACGTCACGGAAATCCTGCATCGCGCAAGCAGAGTTTACCGCGCAACTAGCATAAATACAACAGCCCGACATGAATCATCGGGCAGTTGCCCGCCAGACACAACACCCGTCTGGTCGGAGGATCCTCCCTTTTCTATGGAGGTTGAGTGAACTTTACACCCTGTTCCTCATACCTTTATAAATTCTTAGTTTGGATAGTTTTGCTGATTCAAAAATTAACTGTAGCAAATTCGTTAGGAAAACGTTTGCTTTGTTGTTGAAAACCAGAGGTTAGGAAAGCCAGGCTGTAAAGTGCTACTTGCTAGACAGTTGATTAATAATCTGTTAAGCTCCACCAATGAGACACAATTGATTTTCTATTGTTTCGTCGCCAATGGGCGACGCGCGCCGCTTGACCGGTTAACTGGTCACACTCATCGGGATTCATAGTTTCGGCGCTTTTCTGCTGGTCGCTAAAGTAGATTTTGACTTACAGGACTCTGTTGCAGTATTTTTATTTTATATTTCGTGTTTCATAAACTGTTGCCGAATAATTTATATTCTGTCTTTTTTTATTGCTAAATGGGCTCACTCTTGACCCCGATCTCGCCCGATGGAAAGCGATAAATGAAGTTGAGGTCTATGATGGAACGAGCATGCCCAGAAGATGCCTGTTCACTCTTGATTTGAAGGACGGGTTGAATGTGGGAGGGAACACAAATTTTTATATTTTTATTTAAATTTTTTTACATATTTTATTTACCTTCAAAAGCTAATTTTTTTTTCCATTTCCTCAGTGTCGAAATCCGCCGCGAAGGTGCAAAAGTGACAGTCGGCCGCCTCCACTTCGCCGAAACCACAAACAACAACATGAGAAAGAAGGGCAGGCCCAACCCTGACCAGAGACACTTCCAGTTGGTCGTAGCTCTGAGAGCGCACGTGGGACATACTGACTACATCATCGCGGCCTCTGCTAGTGATAGGATCATTGTGCGGGTAAGTCATGTTAGTTGTTGATTTATTATCTATGGCTTTTAAATTAATTACTTATAAAAAAAAAAGTTCCTATAAAAAAAAAAGTAAAAAGTAAAGTAAAAAAACTACACTACACCACCACCATTATACTTTGCGAGACTGCGAGAGCAGTGGTGACCCAGTGGTAACGGCCACGACTTACGAGTTCGAAAGTTCGAACCCAGACAGGTGCTTTATTTTAATTAAATTATTTCATCACCACTGCTCTCAAAACGGTGAAGGAAAATATCGTGAGGAAACCGGCATGTCCTAGAACCAAAAATTCGAAGACATGTGACATCTACCAACGCGTGATGGATTATTACGGCCCACTCCCTCTCACAGAGAGGAGGCCTGTGTCCCAGCAGTGGGAACATTATTTATAGGCTGATTATGTATGTATGTTATGTATACTTTGCTGGTTTTTCCACTGCGTATCTTCCTGTTCAAAGTGTCGTGGCTTGATTTTACGGCTAGCGCACAAGACAACCGCATGGGGCCGCAGGCATCGCATTTAAATACAAAAAAGCGCGGTGCGACCCGCCTGTAGTGTTCCGTGGTTTCAGTAAAAACGAAAGAAAGTGTCGCTGCGCTTTAAATTGAGTTTATATACCACGGCACGATATGCTGAAGCAATTTGTTTTACCGTTACGGCACCGTTGGGAACAGTTATGGCGTTCGCTACGTTCGCGCGTGCGCATGCGGCGGGTACCCGGCTACCCGCCTCGCGTGTTTGTATTGAAAGATAATATGAGCAGCGCTCTCTGCCGCGCGCGCGTGCGAAGGGTATGTACGCGCAGTGTGCCCGCTCCGTGCACCCGCCGCGTGCGCACGCGCGTACGTAGCGAACGCCCTTAGAAACAAAATTTGTAATAATAATTATGTCTAACGATAATGAAGTCGTCACAGAGTGGAACATTTTCTTAGATAGTATTGAAAATTCATGATTGATTGACTCTGGATCCAAATAAACAAAATCACTTTTCAAAAATAAGAGTCCCACAGGGACCTGTCTTTGGTCCGATCACATTTTTATTAACTTTCTGAAGTCACTATTTTGGGTTAGAATCCAGATAGGACATACAATTTGCCAAGGTTTTAAACAAAAGCACAATTTTTTTATCATTAAGGAGCCGTCTCCACGAGCGAGAGAATCGCGGCGATATTATCGTCGTGGCACGTATTTCTATACACTCTCTTAGAATGTATCTCCACACGGCGATATCATCGCGGCGAAAATTTGATGGCACGGCGAGACTATCGCCGCGATTCTCTCGCTCGTGGAGACGGCCCCTTAGAGTTCAGTCTGTTTGTGTATCACAATAACATTATGCTTACAAATGACTCCAAAAGCTCAGTTTCAGTACGTAACACCACATTTCAACTCATCCCTTTTCATCCTCCAGGCATCAAACCCTGGTCAGTTCGAGTCAGACTGCACAGAAAGCTGGTGGCAGCGAGGAGTGTCAGACAACAGCGTGCACTTCACTGGGAGGGTCGGCATCAATACTGACAGACCGGACGAGTCTTGTGTTGTTAACGGTAAGAAAGAAACCAAGGAATTACATTTAAGCCCAGAACACGGAGAAAAAAATTAAAGGCAAAAAGATCACGTTCGCAGTACGTGTATGACGAGATGTATAAACGTATAGAGGTATGAGGAACAGGGTGTAAAGTTCACTCAACCTCCATAGAAAAGGGAGGATCCTCCGACCAAACGCGTGTTGTGTCTGGCGGGCAACTGCCCGATGATTCATGTCGGGCCGTTGTATCTATGCTAGTTGCGCGGTAAACTCTGCTTGCGAGATGCAGGATTTTGCGTGACGTCAGTATGACGCGTAGTTCGCGTGTGACGTTGTAGATGCCGCTACAAACGTAAACGAAGCAACAGGAGTATAGCAGTATAAGTAATAAGGATTGTAGCAGATGACGCTCTATGGTTTCTGCCAACTCTCATGGGCAGAAAGCGTGAGTTTGTATTTATGTGTAGCCGACTATGCGCATAATGGTTAACGTACCCAAAGTCTATTCAAAGTTATGTTTAAAATTAATATTATTTCAAGTTAAACAAATATCAACTTTTTTTTAATTGTAATTAAGTTGATTTCAGAGTGACTATGGAAAAAGTTACAAAAATGTTTGAAGTTGTAGCGTAAACTGAACTTTATTGTGTAGGAATTAAAGTTATTTTTCCATAAACTCATATTTGTTTACATTTTTGGCAAAAAATCGCGAGTGCAGACTACCTACCTACAACGCTCAATCTATACGTTTGAGTCAAACGGTGGCACCGAAGGTTTTAACTTGTAATATCTCCTTCCGTTCCCTAATCTCTAACATCTTATAAATTGATGAACGCCGGCTGCACGCACGAAACAGCATGACTCATTGTCACGTTCCGCCTGAGCCGAGCGTGCAAGCGAGAGCGCGGAACAAGCGATAGAGAGGCACGATCGGCCTAAGCGTTCGGTTTGATCTATCTCTCGTCCACTCCTATGACGTTATGACGTAAAATTATCGTCCGTAAACCGACTTTACAGAGAACCAATTTTTTTTATTTATTCAGGTAATCTGAAAGTGATGGGTCACATTCTGCACCCGTCAGACGCTCGCGCGAAGCACAATATTGAGGAACTGGACTCGGAGCAGCAGCTAAAGAATATACAGAGCATCAGAGTTGTCAAGTTAGTAACTATCTTTAAAATTATGCTAGAATTAGATTTTTACAGCACCAAATATGAGGTGGATCGAAGAGGTTGGAGACGACTTGGATTTAGAAAGAAAAAGTATTCACAAGAACTCGCACAGGAAGATAATAAAGGGCGCTACACACGACTAAGATACTATGATATTTTATCTTAAGATACAATATCGCTCGCCATACAATTCAATGGAATATGAAATAAATATTATCTTCGTCGTGTGTAATGGTCCATTGAATTGTATGGCGAGCGATATTGTATCTTAAGATAAAATATTATAGTTTCTTAGCCGTGTGTAGCGCCCTTAACACAAAGTTAATATTATGTCATAAACAGTAAAATTAGTAAATCAAAACAGTAGTATAAAATGATATAAAAAAAATGGAATGGATAGGTTTGATAAATAATAAATGTTATTAATTAAATTATTCTTTAGAGTTATGTTACTGGCCTGTTTGACCACCATTTTGACTCCGTGCTGCAACTGAGAAATTCCTTATGGAAACACCCAATAACATTTTGTCCGACCTGGGAATCGAACCCAGGTCCACATGCTCACCAATAGCGCTTGCAACCACTGCACTGGACCAACAAGACAGTTTTTCAACCAATTTCTTGCGTTCAAACTCATTCTCAAAGCATTTATTTCAAACTAGCTGCGCCCCACGGTTTCACCCGCGTAAATTTCGATCCAGTGGGAATATCGGGATAAAAAGTAGCCTATATGTTAATCCAGGGTGTCAGCTACCTCCATACAAAATTTTATCAAATTGGTCCAGCCGTTTGAGCGTGAAGAAGTAACAAACATATAAACACACACACTCACAAACTTTCGCCTTTATAATATTTGTATGATAAACCAATTACAGGCACTTTTGAATTATCAAGGGGTCCGTCAGTCAGAAAGATGAAGCTAGTGGCTCGATCCAGAGCGTAGCAGGTTCCTATTTAGAAGAACGAACAAGAACCTCATGCTTTGAATTACACCTCTAGTTGTCATTCATTAATAAATTGTACCAACTTACTCGCCACGGGTAGAAGACCTGGAGTCCTCAAATCCAGGGCTGCCCTAGTTTAGGCTCCAGTCCACCCCATTTATTTTAATAAGGCTTATGTTTAATTTATCACTAGATAAAGTAAAATATAACATAAAAAAAACACTTTTTACTGCCAAAAATAGTAAATGATCACCACAATTAAAACTCCATTTTATTGTAAAATACCTAGGTAAAGGTATTTGTATTCTCATTTGCTCGCTCTTGCATCCTATGTCGACATGCTATTTATGTGTAAAGGGTTTAAAGTATCCTAACCAAACCTAACCTCGGGATACCCAGCTAGAACTATTGTAATTTTAGACTTAATTTTTTGGTGTTCAAGATATTTTTTTGGTGATCGTTATATTTAACCCCTTTTAATAATGTCTGTACTGTGTTTTGATTAATGTGGAAAATAAATGAATTTTTGAAGTGAAACTTCTTTACGCACGCTTGACTTGGGGAGTAAGCTGGCTAACGCGTGACGTAATCGTTACGAGAAGTGTGATCGGGCGAGGCGAACGGGAGTTGAGTGGGGGATATAAGCAAGAGAAAGCAGTGCGCGCGCACATTTTCTTTCTCTCTTCCTCTCATAGCCAAATACGTATAAAGTTTCACTTCAGTCGTGTGGTCATAAGCACACATGGCTTTTTACTTTACTTTGATGGAGTTCGTCTCCCACCAGATTCAACTACGACCCGTCGTTCGCGGAGCACTCGGGGCTGCTCGGCTACGACCCGGCGCGCCCCGCGCCGCCACTCGACACCGGCGTCATCGCGCAGGAGCTGCGCCGCGTGCTGCCCGAGGCCGTGAAGGAGGCGGGAGACGTCACGCTGCCCAACGGAGATACTATCCCCAAGTTTCTCGTGGTTAATAAGGTGAGATATTAAATGTTTAAGACGAAAAATGGCACTAAAGGAAGTGACTATCTTCTTAAAACGAATATCTGTAATGATAAGGCTATAAAGGTATGAGTGTCTTTCCGAACAGAGTAATTTTCTTCTTCTAAGGCAAAATCGAAATCGATTACGAGTTGTAGGTCGTGGGTTCGAACCCAGACAGGCGCTTTACTTTGTGTAAATTATTTCATCACCACTGCTCTCAAAACGGTGAAGGAAAACATCGTGAGGAAACCGGCATGTCCTAGAACCAAAAATTCAAAGACATGTGACATCTACCAACCCGCACTGGGCCCGCGTGGTGGATTACGGCCCACTCCCTCTCACAGAGAGGAGGCCTGTGTCCCAGCAGTGGGAACATTATAGGCTGATGATGATGATGATGATGAAGGCAAAATCCAGACAGATGAGCCAAAGTCATCACACAGTGGGTACCTGAAGATGGGCGTCGTCACCGAGACAGGCCTAAGAAACGCTGGCGTGACGATTGAGACTCATTCCTAACAGACTGGATGGAGAAGGCACAGCATAAAGAAATGTGGAAGAAAATGGGGGAGGCCTTTGCCCAGCAGTGGGACAGTACAGGCTAACGGAAAAAAAAAACGACAATCTATTGTATAATTCAAAGTCCTGACCAACTGATATATCAACGCACAGCCTAAGCCGCTGGTCCTAGAGACATGAAATTCGGAGGGTGTGTTGTTTGTGAAGAGAAGGTATCCACTAAGAAAGGGTTTTTCGAAATTCCACTTAAGAGGGTGAATAGGGGGATTGCGAAATTTCACACGGACGAAGTCGCGGGCAGAAGCTAGTCTTAAGATACACAATACTGAAACTTATAACTTTTTGTTGCCAGGACCGAATTTTCATGGAGAACCTGGGAGCCGTCAAGGAGCTGTGCAAGGTGACGGGTAATTTGGAGTCCAGGATCGACCAGCTCGAGAGGATCAACAAGAAGCTGTGCAAGATTAGCGTGTTGCAGAGGAGAGACAGCTCACGGTCCAGTGTCAGTAATGGTAAGTGAAGAATATAGATGTACAGTCAACAAAAGAGATAAGTATGCAGGATCGTCGGATATAGTTGAAGTTTAGTAAGAAACCGATGAATTTTGTCGACTGAAATTGAATTTGATAAAATAATGAGCTCTTTGTTTACTATTAATCTGTCAAGCTCCGCTAATGAGACACAATAGATTTTCAATTGTTTCGTCGCCGATCGGCGACGCGAGCCGCTTGACCAGTTAATAAAATTAAAATTAATAGAAAACAAACAGTTATCAAAAAATTAAATTTCAGCCGACAACATCCAGCGGTTTCTTACTAAACTTCAACTATATCCGACGATCCTGCATACTTATTTCTTTCTCTTTTGTTGACTATACATAACAAAGAGTATTCTATTCTATTCCTCCTTTCTATCAGAAGATGATGTGACCCCTGCCTCTCGGGAACTCATTGACCTATTCCGTTTCAGATTCCCGGTACTCGGCAATGTCAAACTCATCAAAATCCCTATACAGTGACGGAAATATATCCATAGACCAAATCAGAGACATAGCGCGCAATATCAGGAAACACGAGTGTTGCCATAAGCTAAGCCATAACTCCCCGAAATATACCAGAAAACAGTGCAAAAACTGCCACGGAAACTACTCGAAATATGGGAAATACTACAACTATAATAAAACCTGCGTGAGATACCATTCAAGTAAACTCGACAAGCCTGAAAATGTTGAAAATCCGACTTATGCAGACCCTATACAAAAATACCCGGACGAAAGCTACGAAAGTACTTTGACGAAGAAAAAGGACACTTGTCTATGGTTGAAGAGTGACGATAATTTTTCATATGGCAACTCTAAATTGGGTATTTGCTGTCGGAAAGAGTATGGGGATACCAGCAGCGAATTGATTTCTAATAAATTTCTGCAAATTGTTATTACGATATTGATTTTCATTATGGCCGTTTGGTAAGTTCATTTTCATAATTATTATTTTTTACTGCCTAGTTACACCTGAGCGTGGCACGTTCTGGCAACCGGCATATCCTAGAACCAAAAACTCGAAGTGACATCTACCAAGCCGCACTGTGCCCGCGTGGCAGATTTCGTCCCACTCTCTCACTGAGAGGAGGCCTGTGTCCCAGCAGTGGGAACATTATGGGCTGATTATTACTATTATCTAGTAACCTGTGTTCGATCTCCAGTACAGCCAAGTATTGTCGGTACCTAGCAAGTTGGAGTCAAGACAAGTACAGTCAGCTTCAGAGAAAAGGAACCCCCTTTGGTAATGACATCAAGAAGTCTTGGGGTGGTTCCTTTTCTCTGACGCTGTCTGTACAAGTAGTACAAGTTTTTTTAGTAGTACTTTCTCAACGTTGGACTAACTTGCCAGTTTTTTAGAAATCTATTTTTCCACATTTTAAATAACAGCTTAGCTATTCATAACCACCGGATACGCTTGCGTACCGTATGTACCGTATCGAACTTCAATCAATGTTATCGTAGGAGTCTTCTAAATGCTGTTCACAAGTCCAAAATCCGAAAATTTGTCAGTATATATCAAACTAGCAGCGCCCCTCGGTTTCACCCGCGTAACTTTCGATCCCGTGAGAATATCGGGATAAAAACTATCTCTATACCAAATTCCGTCTAAAAGGTAACATACAGACAGACTTACTTTCGAATTTATAATATGGATTGATAGACGACCGCTATTCTTCCGAGAGCCGTTTGCTGTCAGGGGCAAGGCAAATCAGGTTATCGAAGTGTGTCATTTTCGATACGATAGCCTGTCGGATGGTTGTGAATAGTTATGCTGAACTATTTTTTTTTTATTCCAGCCTTGTAGTGATGTCAGCGCTATACTTCCGCGAGCATCAAGAGCTGATATCGATGAAGGAGATCCGTGTCCACGACAAGATGCACTACCCGCACTACGGCAAGCTGAACAATGAGCCGCCCGCGCACAGGACACATCCGGATCCTAACCAGATACAGGTACTTGTCAAGATATGTAAAAGGAGAAAAAAAAAAAGTTTATTTTGCACAGACAAAAAAAACGGTTATATTGGCATATTTGGCATGATCGGTAATGTTGACATAATCGGTAATGTTGAATTGTTGACATTATCGGTAATGTGTGTGACGGCGGCAGCTGACATTTATTGTAAGAAAGAGACGGCGATATCAAGCGCTAGCAGCACGTGCACAGGACGTCATCGCTCCGTGGTGTCGGCACGCATTTCTAGCGGATGCGTCTCGGTGCACGGACTGCTGTCTCAGTACGAGTCTGCCTCCCTCACTGCCATTAGTCGGTACTCTTACTATTTGGCTTGTGTAAAACTCTTGATTTACTGTGGGATCTATTTTTATATTGATTGTGTGTACTATGAAATTATTGCTAATTTAGTGTTGCCTTATATAATAATTAATTAACAAGGTTTTAATTAATAAAACAATTTATAAACCGTACCTATCCTTGTGTTTTACTTCTGATGTCTGGGCCATTTCCGACATGTGCATGATCAGTCATGTTGACATAATCGTTTATGTTGGCATAATCGGATTTAAGCGTATATTAAACTCGGTTTTTTAAACTGTGTGTTCTTTTGTTTCAGAATATAAAATCATCACAACACACGGCATCAAAGAAAACTGCAAAAGGTGAGCTATTGTAGTAAAAAAAATAGAAATCGTTTATATGTACACTAGCTGCGCCCCGCGGCTTCACCCGCATAAGTGTCGATCCCGTGGGAATATCGGAATAAAAACTATCCTATGTCCTTGCCCGGGACTCAAACTATCTCTATACCAAATTCCGTCTAAATCGGTTCAGTGGTTTAGGCGTGAAAGGGTAACATACAGACAGACAGAGTTACTTTCGAATTTATAATATTAGTATGGATGAGGGAGCAAAACTTTATAATGAGATACCTGATGATGAGTTTAGCAGTGACAGATGTTATACATATAAAAAAAGCTCTAGAAGAATACGTTAGGACGAAATACTAACACCTGAATGTCACCTATAAAATCTTTTAATTATATTGTTTTGTATAATTGTATGTGATCTTAGAGACTATTTACATTTTTTCTTTTTTTTTTTAGAATTAGAATTAGAATTTTATTATATGTAAGAATGTAGTTTTACATAGTATGGTGTTAATATTTTTTTAAGTTCTATACACTCTACCATAACATATGGTGTACAAATATTCAAATGTCATTTTATATAATTACGAATTAATTTTAATATGTAATGATTTATAATAAGTCCAATGTGAAATAATTATTAGGTACTCGTTACTCTTTTTTGTATTTTTTTTTTTTGGTATTGTCTTTTCTTGTCTTTTTTTCAATACATTTCTCAATTTGTAAGTGAACCCTACTGTTCTTTTTTTTTAGAAGTAAATATCTTTAAACCGAAGTGAGCTGTCAATAGTGTCAATCCCTCCCTAGCATTAGGAGCCGTATTCTCTATGACAAAATTTATTTATTTATTTATATTTATTTATATTATATTGGTTCACCAACAACTGTTTACACTGGTATTATGCTTAGGGTAACAAATAAGGTAAAAAAATTTAACAAATTAGTGTAACAATCACTTATAGGTGAACTCCGCATGCAATGAATGAAACCGCGCGAAATGAACACGAGATTGGCGGGATTAGCTAGGGAATTGAATCTAATGATTCCTTACCTGAAGTGGTCAGCTGACTTCTAAGTTTTCACGCTGAACTGCCTCAGTCTCTTATTAAAAATCTCGATATCCTGTACATATTTAATTCCACCCATCAACCGCACTGACCGCAGCATACACACCTTAACCAAACCGATCGATCAACCGACTTATTTGCAAACATTATTACAGAGAAAGGTCCTCACAAGACGACTCAAGAATACATAACGACAGCGCCAACGGAGTCGCCTCATACGGTGTCCACTTCAGCACATCCCACGAAGAACTATGGAAGTAATCTTATAAGTAAGTACTACAGCATTGCCAGACTTTTTTATAGCTCTAAGGCCGCGGTTGGTCTGTGGATGGGTGACCATCTTTACAAACCGAGAACCCTCTGTGCTTCGGAAAGCTCGTTAAGCCGTTGGTCCCGGCTGTCATTCGTGGATCTTTGACAGTCGTTACGGGTCGTCAGAAGCCCGAAAGTCTGACAACCAGTCTTACCAAGGGGTATCGTATTACCCAGTAACTGGTTTGCGGAGGTCAGATAGGCAGTCGCTCCGTGTAAAATACTGGTATTCAGCTGCATGCGGTTAGACTGGAAGCCGACCCTAACATAGTTGGGAAAAGGCTAGGCAGATGATGATGATCCTGCCATTAACATAGATACCCTTCTATTTGCAGACACAGTACCTACCCTACAATCACTTCAAACCGAGCGTCCTATATCTCTATCAAGTATCGCTGACGTCATCGGAGGAGGCTGCTCTTTTGCAGCCAACACTAATAACGAATTGGATCCTGAATGTCAGGTAAGATGAATACACAATTAGAATTGACAACATTTCATATTTTTAACCTGCATGTATTATTACGTTATATAAAAGTAAATTCAAATCTAGGGCACCCATATTTTTTCGTTTTTCGAAATTATGTACTTTTCATTCACAATTTTAACTTTGAAATTCGGTGTATTCTAAAAAGACGAAAGTGCCAGATGACGTCAGCCTTACGGTAGAATGGCGATATTACCTTTGCTTTATTGTGACCCGTCAAAAAAACTGTTAGATGTCACTTGTCTCAGTCGTTGTTTTGGTTTCTTCATTGGCGTATATTTTTCATTGGGATCCATTTTGTTGGCGAAATATCAATCAAAAATTGATAATATTAACAGTAAGCAGCGTGTCGAGTTGATAGGAAAAAATATTGTTGAATTCAATTCAGTTTTTTAGTTGTTTTCTAGTTACACTTCTTAGGTGACATTGACATGTCTTGTTTGATATAATGTTTTCAATCAAAGACATTGGAATGCGCAAAGGTAACTACCTCATTCCGCCGTTTATGGGACGTCATCACATGTTTTTTGATTTTTATTTTTTTTCTCAGAAATTTAGAAATAAAAAAATAAAATAAAAATATATTTGAACTCAGGATACGAAAATAAAGAAATAGTATTTTTGTTTTAAGGTCGTGTCAGGTTTGAAATGTTGTCAATTGTGATCTTCCTGTACGAGTCGCAATAAATACTTTTCTATCTTTCTTTCTTTCTTTAGAAGTACGTAGTGCTGCACACCCCCACCCTATTTTAAGTTAAACAAATATCAACTTTCTTTCAATGAAAACTAAGTTGATTTCAGAGTGACTAGCACTATTGAAAAATGTTACAAGTTGTAGCGTAAACTGAACTTTATTGTGTAGGAATTAAAGTTATTTTTCCATTGATTCATATTTGTTTACATTTTTGGCAAATAAATTGCGATCGCAGATTAGACGCTATAACAAAAAAAAAAAAAATTGTAAAAAATTCGATGCTTTATTTGAAGACACTACACGTTATACTAAAATTGTTTTGTTATCATATTGTATTCGTAAAATTATTTACACGCTGCTTCAAAAGGATTTAATAAAGATCACAGCATGGATCAGAGCAATGTTGGTAAGATACCATCATGATCTTCAAGATGTGTGTGTGTGTGTGTGTGATAGACAGTTCAGCGGGATAATTGCGTAACACACTAACAATGTCAATGGCTTTCATTATGACAGTTCAACAACATTCATTGCGTTATTTACGTTCTCGAGCAGACAAATTTTTCGAACATATTATGAAGCAATGGATTAGCAATATCCTTCAAAATGATTCAGTTTGAGATTGATTGTGTGTTACGTAATTAAGGTGCTGATGGCATAGACGTACTTACTATAAGGACAAAAGTGAAAGATTAAAGAATGGAAAATTTCCAAAAAGAATTTGAATTTGAAAAGAATTTGATTCAAAATTAAACGGAAATAATTTTCCTTGATGTCCAATGTCATGTCATATTCTATTGGGCATTGGCCAGGCGAATTCATAATATCTGACGTCATTCAGAATTTAATGGAAAACATTTTCCTCGATGTCCCATGTCATGTCATATTCTTCTGGGCATCCAAATTCATAGAATCTGACGCGTAACGTTGATTTTTTAAAACTGTTTATCTTTGCCATTTACATTTCAATTAAATGAGTATGCGTTTTATTAATGCTCACAATTGAAACTAACGATCATAATATAATATACTTATTATGATCGTTACCAAACCTGAAATCGCGCAAAAAAATCGGCTGTTCCCTACATTTTTATGTTCGTATAACTCGTCAAAATGTAGGGAACAGCTGATTTTTTTTCACGATTTCAGGTTTGGTCCCATAGTAAAAGTTGTTCATAAAGTTCAGTATTAAAAGGATGCCCATGAATTAAATTTCACCCTGTATACTAAATAATTTTTACATTTACAGTCACCATGCGGCCTCGACCCCCCACAAACCTACGACAACCAAGAGCCTTTAGAAAGGACAAAACCCGAAAAGGAGCTAAACGACACTTTTATAAGACCCCTAGAACCTCTCCCGAGAGACAAACTACCCAGCATGCCCGTCATCGCTGAAAAAAATAACACAGACAGTCTTAAAACCGAATCAGAATCGCTGAGAAATGAAAACGACTCTTTCAAAAATGAAGAGATTCTAGCAAATTACTTGGATGCTGCTAAACAGAATGGGACCGATAATGGGAGTAGGATGAAGAGGGTTGTGAGGTATAAAAGGGAGACGAGAGAAGAATTGAAGAGCAGTTCTGAGGAGATGCATTTGAGTGAGCTCCACTCGCATGAGAGTAGTGGGGCTCATGGGAATGGTAAGTTTGAAATTATTTACTAGCTGCGCCCCGCGGTTTTACCCACATAAAGTGTCGATCCCGTGGGAATATCGGGATAAAAACTATCGTATGTCCTTCCCCGGGACTCAAACTATCTCTATTATACCAAATTTCATCTAAATCGGTTCAGTGGTTTAGGCGTGAAAAGGTAACATACAGAGAGACACAGTTACTTTCGAATTTATAATATTAGTATGGATTTTTATTTTATCTTCTTAATATACAGGGTGTCCCTGGAAGTATGGATCAAATCGAATAGGGGCGTGGGCAAGGTCATTTCCAAACTTTTTAACCCTGAGAATGTCGGTGAACTTTTTTACGGCTCAAAAGGCTAGGCGAAACTGTCAAATTTTCCCAATCAACCTTGAACCTTATGTTGTAGCGATAAAGTTGAAAATCTACTGAAGAAATTTGACAAATAGTAGTAGCTTGATGTGCTGGCGTCTGTACATTACCAGTCGACAGCGATGAGGGGCTCGTGGCTAAATATTAACAGCCGCACGGATCGAACCGTGGATGGGTGACCATCCTTTCCATAATATCGAGATCCCTCCGTGTCTCGGAAAGCATGGTTAGCCGTTTGTCCCGGCTGTCATTCGTATTTTTGACAGTCGTTACGAATAGTGAGAACCTGAATTCTGGCAACCAGTCTTGCTAAGGGGTATCGCATTACCTAGCAACTGGGTTGTGGAGGTCAGATAGGCAGTACCTAAACCACTGGCATTCAGCTGCATCGGCACCCTAATTGCGTAACATACTATCAATCGGAATCAGAATTATTTTGTAGCAAATTGCTAATCCATTGCTTCATAAATTCGAAAATATTTTCTGCTCAACACGTAAATAACGCAATGAATGTTGTTGAACTGTCAAAATGAAACCGATTCCGATTCATAATGTGTTACGCAGTTGCCCCGCCGTTTAGACTGGAAGCCGACCCGGACCGGATTGTTATGTGTCCGTTCAGTGCTTTCTTAGGAAACGAAACCTTACCCAGTCCATATTATGAAATACTTCTCCTTTGTCCAGAATGCGACACAGTCCGCGTGGGCATCTCGAGCAAGTCCGTCATCAACTCGTCCCTCTTCGCGGAGCACGTCTGTGCCAACAGCATATACAACTTTACGTACACCGTGCCGCTGTCACACTGCTTCAGCCACAAGCACGTCGATTTGACGTTCAGGTAAGGATTGGATTTACATAACGGGTGTAAAAAGACACTTAACGATCTCGAGAGTCATTTGTACTCCCGTAAGGCTGAGACTACATTAGGCCGCGACGCGACCTGCGACTTTATTAGAAAATTTCTCACTTGCACGACTAGTTCAATAGTGCTACTAAATATGCGTGTGGCTACATTATGCGTAAAGTAAACCGCGATGATGATTTGATAGCATGTGTACTGTAGCCACGTCATCGCCGAATTTACACGCCGGATTTTCGCTTTTAATGTAGCCATACCATGTTTATCTCGTTTCGCTCTTCCAGTCGCATCGCAAATCGCTGCCTACTGTAGCCTCAGCCTTACTGTTATCATTTTTTTATACTGGACCATACCTGGGAACCTTCTGGTTACAAAGACATGAAGGTCAATATTCCAACTTTGAAAGACTCCACGCTCAGCAATAATTGTGCAGCTGGCTTGAATACCTCATTGATCAAGCGAAAACGAGGCAATCACGGCCGCATTCGGTTATTCGTTTGACTTGAACCAATCCGAACGCCTATCACATTATTTGCACTGGTTGCCTTGCCAAATTCGGGAGTATCTATTCGTCTCATTACGAAATAAGTTCTAACTTTACCTGCGTCGGAATAAAGTTCAAAATACAAAAACTGATTCGAATCTCAAAGCTTGCTCAAGCAAAAGACGAAGGTTCATGAAATTATTTTAATATTTTTTTCAATTGGTTACAGATAAGAATGAATAAACATCCTTCCCTCTTTGATCAGACGCCAGCACATCAAGCTACCCGAAACTGTCAAATTTTCCCAATCAACCTTGAACCTTATGCTTTAACGATAAAGTTGAAAATCTATTAAAGAAATTTGACAGATTGTAGTAGCTTGATGTGCTGGCGTCTGTGCCAATAATAACATTAATACTTTAAAAAAAAACCATTCTACAGGTCATTAAAAATCAAAGAGTTCCGTCTCTGCGACTTGCAATGCAACTATGACTCGTCCAAGTCCTGCCAGTCTACCAAGGAACCTCCTAAGCCAGCACTGGCTGATGACACTTGGAGTATCAAGATGGCGTTGGAGTGCAACGTCGACAGAATGCTGAGGGTCAGGGCTAGCTTCCTGCCGCTGAAGATGCTCTTCCCTAATAAGGTTTGTAGATTATAGTTTGGTCTTCATAGAATGCGCTCAGGCTAGGTGGAGTGATGATTTTTGCAAGATGGTCAGTAGCAGGTGCATTCACAAAACTGCATTCACAGATTTCTCGACAAGCTTAGCTAAACTGGGAATCGAACCAGCTAACAATTAAAAAAAAAATAAACACTCGCTATTTTATTCCACTAGACTTATGCTGGTGAAACCGCGGGGCGCTGCTAGTATTATTTAAATATTTTTTCCGTCGAAATAATGGAGCTTAGTTTCCCTCATTTCGATATGTGCACATTACGAAGAATCACACTATAATTGGCTAAGTAAAATTATTTTATCCAATAATACTAAACCTAATACTTCTTTTCCAGGACCTGTGCTACCCAATCCACGAACATAAGATACCCTTCATAGAATACAACATACGCATCCACAGAGATTGCCACAACTAGTGTCACAAACTAACATAATAGTATGGATAAGACATCATACAACTGTATATGACCTTATTGATAAATGTTTAGACTGTGGTATGGGCACACCTCGGATACTCCATACAACCCTCGCAAAATAATTACCTATTACTACTACATAACCAAATGACGTTTGTATACGTGCAAATGAGTGCGTGAAATCTAGTAGGGTTGGCTGTCGTGCGTAGCGTAAAAAAAATGACGCGGAAAGCGATTTGTGTCGGGGAACCGAACGACGACGGGTGCCCGAACGTGTGCATTATTATGAAGTGACCTTGTAGTTCAATTTTTTATTTATATAGTCGGGTTCGTATTGAAAGAAAAACAGTAAAATAGTTTAGTTTAAACGACTTATCTGTAAATAATCGGTTTTACTTACACTTAACCTACAAAATTTTGTACGGTTCTTGAACAAAAAAGTCGTTGTGAGCTAGTCGCTTCCTTGTTAGCGGTGGGACAGCTCTCTAAAATATTATGAAACAAAAAGATATCTGCAATATCTTAATTATTAAAATAATAATAACAACATACAAATATTAATTCCTATAAAAAAAAAAGGTTTTAATGCTTGAAACTTTATTCAGTGAATGACAAATATTTACTGTTTAAATTATAATAAAACCTAGTGAAAGCACAGAAGATTAAATTTAAATGAATAAATATAAAAGTTACTGAACATTTATAAATGAGGTCAAATAATAACACAATTATTATATGTATTATTAAGTATTTTAGTACTATTAGTTATATGAATAGTGAAAAATTCTATTATTATAATATTACACATTCCATAAGTGCAATTATGTAATTATTATCCGTCCTAATATAATATTATAGCCCATTTTATAGCCTTGTAGACCGATTTAAAATAGCTCAAACGGCTATAAACATGTCGTTCGACAATGCTGAATAAGCAGTCTATTATTTTCAATTATACATATTGACATCATAATTATTATTATTAATGATACCTGGCAATATAATTCCTGATTTGACATTTAATATTATTACATAATAATATTACTGATATTACTCCATTTCTACCAACGTTATTTGGGGGCGGTATTCATATTATCATTCGGAAGAAAGGCCTTTCGGTGCTTATTAAAAACTGTCACAATTTTACAAGAACATGGGTAATTATTTTTGGTACTATTTTCAATATCTGACTACCATTGAGAGAGAAAAAGAAGTGGCACTCCGGGAGTGCCGACAGAAGTGAAAACTTGAAATATTACGTGTGTGTTTTTTTAATCGTTATATAAACAAAACACAAATCTGTTTGTGTTTTATTTTGGCAAAGTATTCATCACTCACTGACATATCGGAAATATATTAAAATCGAGTACATCCCGAGAACAGCCGATCACATCCGAAGCGGTGTTGGTTACGGTAACAGTGGCGCAAATTCAATGGTTTTTCCCATCTCAAAAAATGCCCAACGCGCCTTCAAGTTTTCACTTCAAAAAATGTCAAGTAATTTTTAGCTCAAATACATACAATTGGAGGCGCTATGAAAGAAATAATGACATTTATTTAAAAAAAAAGGTTTTAAATGTATGTTGGTTTTAGGAAATACAATTTTTAGCGGCATGAATCTATTGTTTTACAACTTGGATTATACTGCCTATCCCAAAAGGGATTAAGTAAGAGTAAGTTACAATTTTGAATATTTAAAGGAATTGGATTGTTTTTTTTTTATTAATTAAATAATATTTTTATACAATTTAAACTAGAAATGGTGGTAGCTACTATTATTATTTTTAGTACATAATAAGATCTTTTTTGTAATAAAGAATTTATTTTACTATAATTTTAAGTATTTTTGCAGCTTTATTTTTAGTTTTTAATTATTATTTTTTGAATAGTTCTAAGTTGTATTGTTTGAAATTATGTAAGTTAAATACTCAGATAATGAAATTATTTTTTATTTTTGAACCATGGATGAGCCATATATCATATCAGAAAGATTTGCTATTATTAATACTTATTATAGTAATAATTTGTTAAAGAAAACACTAATTAAGAACAGTTTAGTTATCATTAAAATACCTCTGACTTATTGAATCTCATTTAAAAACAAAATGTTTTTCAGAGAAATGTCATATTCTTTTCCAGTGTCCATTTCTTTATTGGTGTTTTTCTCAACAAATTTATATAATTCCAATTATACGTAGATGTAGTATCTATGCATTCCAAACCAGTACTTAATTAGTATATAAGTACCTATTTGTAAAATCGATAAAACTTACTTTCATAAAAAAATACATTAAGTATATAATTGCGTCAAATAATTAAAAAAAAAAAATCGTCAGTAACACTAAAAATACGCGACTTACGAGTTGTAGGTCGTAGGTTCGATCCCAAACAGGCAATTACTTTTTGTAAATTTTTTCGTCATCACTGCTCTCAAAACGGTGAAGGAAAACATCATGAGGAACCATGAGAGGCATGTTCATACAAACATTCGAAGACATGTGATATCCGCCGATCCACACTGCGCCCGCGTAGTGGATTACAGCCCACTTTCTCACACAGAGAGGAGGCCTGTGCCCCAGCAGTGGGAACATTATAGGCTGATTATATGCTATTTTATTTAAAATAATAATTCTACCTTTGGAAAAAATAGACGCCTGTGTTATAGTCAAAAAAGCTCTCATTAGATCAAAAACTCGTTTTCACAGAATATCAGTGTCATTTTTGGCTTTAAAAACCTATAAACTTGTCAGTGTAATGTTGATATTATTAAAACATAAAATAATAAATATTACTATTATTACGTATATCGTTAGTCATGTCTATTGTATTCAGAAATAAACGAAAACAATCTTATCTGAGTAATATTAAAAAAATAATAAGAGAATTATAATTTAATGACTAAATGAATCAAGAAATCTTTATCTCTATTAGATCTTAAAATTATAAGTAATATAAATTACATCACATAAATGATATTTCTATAAGTAATAAAATAAAATTATAAATCTTTTTGTAACAGATATTTTTTATTTAAATATTTTTGTAAATTATAATTTTAAACATCCTTTCTCTGAACCATTGGACCTTTCAGAGCTCTAGTTGCCAGAAAGAGGTATCAATGAAGAGTGTGACTGGTCATAAAATTTCATATTAAACCTTCAAAATATTCCTACATAGATACTGATTCGAGTTGTCGGGGTCGAATATTGCCCGAATCGAGTTATCTCGGGGTCGAGTTATAAGACCATTCTCATCCTGAATCAGCACCCCCTAAAGTTATATATCTAAAAATATTCCTGGCTGCAAAAATCACCCTGAATAAGGGTGGCTAGTACAGAACAGTTTGGGATAGAAGTAGCTTTACAAAATAAGCTTAAAATAATCTAGGCTAGTATTTTTCTTGCCATATTACTAAATAAAACATCACAAATTATTTATTTCTCTAATTTAGCTGCTTTTTTTCATCGTTTTCACAAAAAGCGACAGTGTGTGAGTCGGACTCGCACACAAAGGGTTCCGTATCGCCCTAAAAAATTTAACAATACATTTTTTTAATGCTTTATTATAAAATTCACGTTTCTCGTATTATTATTATTATTATTTGTAGTTACAGCGGCTATAGTAGTTCACGCTCTGTGGAAATTTCAAGTGTCTACCTATTACAGTTCAAAAGATATATAGCCCTGTGACAGACGGACGGACGGCAGAGGCTTAGTAATAGACGTTGACTCCCTTTGGCTACGGAACCCTAAAGAGGTTATATTTCGGCCATAGAAAAATTTGATGTTTGCAGCTTTTTTCTACATAGGCAGCTATTTAAAAGACATGGCTTTCAAAAATTGTATCGGTAATATTAGTTATATGCTCCAAAATAAATTTATCAAGAAAAAGTAAATTCATTTTTATTTTAAACGAAAATAGATTATTTTATTTTTGAAATAAGGAATTTATTATTTGTAAATTTCGTCTTTCATTTGTTAAAAAAGGACAGAAAGCCCTTTTATTATAGCACTATTAGAATTCTATTATAAGCTTAAATAATTTTATTATTGTAATAATAAAAGATGCGTATTATTTTTTTTTCAAAATCGCATGTGTTTTTTAATAAATTAGAAAATCTCATTTTAAGTAGATGGATAAATTAAAGTACCTAGTAATTTTAGTTACATTAAGTGACTAATTTTAGACATGTTTAGTATGCAACTTGCGACGGATTTGATTTTTCATGATTACTTTTGTTGTAAAAAATACAGTGTATTTAAAAAAAAACAATTTTTACAAGTCCAAGAAAAAATCAACATATTTTTTTATCATTAAAAATATCTTCCCCAGTTCTTTTTAATTGTCAAAAAAAATTTAATCGATTTTTTTTATTTTTGACATCCATAGACTAAACCTGTCTGAAAAGTCCACATCCCTAGACCATACTGTAGTATTTATATTATATAATGTAATATTATAATTATCGTATATTTACCTAACGCCTGGTTCTGCCTATGTCGCAATACCCAGGCGTAATAAGTATGTAGTTACAAGATAATTATAAGAATCCACAAAATTTGTATTCCGTAAGATACAAAATTAAATTGTAGATGTTTAGTTTTGCAGTTTTATTTTTTATTTAAATAAGAAATTATGTCATTGACTCTGACAACTGGTACTCAGCTGCATCCGGGTAGACCGGATCACTGGAAGCCGACCCCAACATTGTAATTGGGGAAAGGCTAGGGAGATTGATTGACTCGGACAACTGAAGGGCAATTCTCATAATTTTAAGAACGTTCACAGTCTGATCTCAGTCTCAATCTGTCAAAAATACCTCTAATTTCCCTACATTTTGACAAGTTTTTGACATTTGTTTGTCGCTGAGATGAGACTGCAACTAGATTTTGAACGTTTTAAATTACGAGAATTTATCTTCAGCCCCCTTATTCACAAACACTCGATATGCTTCCGTATCGTATCGAATATTAATCATTGTTATAGTAGGAGTCTTCTCAATGCTGTTCACAAGTCCAAAACCAGAAAATTTTGTTAGTTTAAATCAAATAGACGCCCGCTATTCTTCCAACAGCTATTTGCTGTTGAGGGGAAGTCAAATCAGGTTATCGAAATGTCAGGTTTTCGATACGATAGCCTGTCGTATGGTTGTGAATCAGGGCTCAGGTATCCTATTCTATACGCTATACAGTGTCAAATTAAATTAGTTGGCGAAACATCATATGTATAGATATCGATACTCACGGAGTTGCCTAAGGTACTGGAACTCCCACGCATAGACGAAACACAGCAGGCTGCTTGACGCCGGACTCCGGTGGGAGGGTGGTCGCAAACCAGACGGTCGTCAGCTCTACCACCGCAAGGGAAGAATTGGCCAGTCAAATAAGATGTTGGGTGTGACTGTCCAGAATGCGCTGAGCGCTCGGTTCAGTTGAGTAACTCAACAAACTGCGCTACACGAGAAGGCTTCTTCATGCATCCCAAAACTAAAATCTCATCAAGGCCGCAATAATTATGCAGATTTAAACTACACAAAAACAAATTAACAAAATCTCAAAATAACTCGTAATACCTACTTACTTTACAAGAGTAAATTTAGGGAAAATAATTGTTTATCAAATTGACACCACGTCAATTTGCCGTGTTATAGCCATGTCGTAGGTACAGCTGTCAAAGAATGACAGCTGTGATTTGCAAATACGGACAATTTATGTTTGTAGCCAATTTGGTACACAATTAATTTCCCTGACTTTACATATACATACTACATGCATAACAAAATCCGGACATTGCAAGATTTGCCACTCGGCACAAAAAATCAATAAACAAAAAAGGCACTGATGACCGCACTTGCGCAAGCGTTCACTTTAAGAACGGATAAGTTTGGAGGTTGTCTGCTGACATAAATAAACTGGTTCTGTATAGTATAATAATTAATATTATTTATAGTTTAATGTCCAGACTAGGGGCTGCTACTGATAAATCCCTAATGGAAAAACCTAATAACACTGCCCGACCTGAGAATCGACCTCATGCTCAGGAGTTGCGCTTGCGAGTATTAGACCAACGAGGTGATCTATACAGGGTTATTTGAAAAACACCAACAACCTCTTAAGAGGTCATTGTACTCATCATTATAAACAACTTTTACTATGGGACCAAACCTGAAATCGCGAAAAAAAAATCAGCTGTTCCCTACAGTTATGTTCGTAGAACTCGTTAAAATGTATGGAACAGCTGATTTTTTTTTCGCGATTTCAGGTTTGGTCCCATAGTAAAAGTTGTTCATAATGATGAGTACAATGACCTCTTAAGAGGTTGTTGGTGTTTTTCAAATAACTCTGTATAAGGTGGTAAAAAATTAACCCGACAAACTTTAAGCGGTGCTTTAGACCATCGAACTGAACAACTTTCACTATGTGACCAACTCTGAAATCACGAAAAAAAAATCAGCTCACAAAAGTTCAATAGGTACCTACTTGACCAAAATGCAATGCAAACAGCAGATTTTTTTTTCGTGATTTCAGAGTTGCTCCCATAGTGAAAGTTGTTCAGTTTGATGGTCTAAAGCACCACTGCCTAAAGCTTGACGGGTTAATTTTTTAACACCTTGTATAGTCCCAATTTCCTGCCTTAACATTATGACACGTATTTTACGGAGGCTCGCCAAGAATAAATTTATTTGCGTGATTTCGGCAGACCATGTTTAGATATAAAATTCAATACCCATCGCATGTGAGTTTACCTAGCCAATTTAAAATAACCCTGTAAATACGCTAAAAAGACTTTGTATAATAATAGGTACAGACGCCAGCACATCAACCTACTACAATCTGTCAAATTTCTTTAATCGATTTTCAACTTTATCAATAAAGTAGAAGGTTCAAAGTTGATTGGGAAAATGTGGCAGTTTCGGGTAGGTTGGTGTGCTGGCGTCTGTACATATTTATATAAAAAGGAGGGAAAATAATCATAGGGCATCAAAAAAATCGTCCGCATCGCTGTCAACAAGAAAAATGGCCAAAAGTCTGGCAACATTGATTACCACGTTATATGGCGATGCTGATTTAGGTGCTTATTTAGCTATGAACAGACAGCTAAATAAGTAGGAAAAATTGCCACGAAAGACTATAGTGAGTACAAACAAAAGTGATGATTATCTAGGTAAATTGTGCAAAGTTTACCGACGTTATTTCAACAAACTGTCGTAGTGTCGTTGTCGCCTTGCAGTACTCGCCAAGCTTGCAAACCGCTAATTTATCTTGGAAATAAACGAACTGCTGTATTTGGATCCGTAGGTAAGGAAAGAAGTATCAGTTCAGTAGTAGTTCATTCACTGAATGAATGTGTAATAATAGCAAATATGAATATTACAACGGCAAGCTTAAGCGGCCGGCGAAGCATGCGTTGTTCATACAAACGTAATACCAAAATAATTTGTAAATCAAACATATTCTTAATGTAGTGTGTATTTATTTTTATTCCGATTGGATTACCTACAGAATATCTAGGTTCCCAAATATATTTTGAATGGACACTGATTTAAAGACGAGTTATGAGAAAAAAAAGTTTTCTATAAAAATTTGAAATTCTTCATAACTCGTCTTTATATCAAAGTCCTTTCAAAATATATATTTGGGAAGCTAGATAATCTGTAATCCAATCGGAATAAATACACACAACCTTAAGAATATGTTTGATTTACAAATTACCTACTTTGGTATTACGTTTGTATGAACAACGCATTAGCATGCGCAGTTCGCCGGCCCCTTAATGTCTTAACTCTTACGACGCCCTATGTCTTAACTCTTACGACGCCCTAAGTCGAGGTCCGTACCCCACAGGGGGTGAATTCGCCTAGTTTTAAGCCCTGGCTGGAGTCCTTAATTTATTGATGCACCCAAAGGCAATCCCGGATTCCCGGTTAAGCAGCCAACAATCTTCCAGGTTGACCTGCGAGATGCCAAACATAAAAAATAAGTTTTCACTTAAAAAAAAAAGTGACCCGTAAGCAAAATTACAAAGAATTATATACCTACTTACTAATATAACAATTATTATTAATATAACGTTAAAATCATCCATCTCCGAAAAATCTCCAGCAGTTTTACCGTTTTACCACTCAACGCAAGGATCTCCAAAATGCGGTAAACTGAGATGCTTCACCAAACAGTGACTGTTGCGCTATAGACGCGCGCGCACGTCTGTGTTACAAGTTTACAACTTAGAAATTAATTAAATATTCAAAGTGAGATAACTGGACTATACACTTACTAATATAACCGGTAAGTTACATCGTCTATTTTTTTTCCCTAGCAATTATGTTTCTTATGAAAAAATGCATTATGCGATGGAGATCTTGACAAAGTAAGCAAGAAGTCTTGTTTTACTGAATTGTTAGACGCTAAACGGTACCACTCCGACTTATAGAAATTGTATACACAGAGTACATTTATATATAAGAGAATTGTATAGGTACTCATTTGTTTTTGTTTTAGCACGCAAAGAATAGCGTTACACGATAGATTTTTTAGTATCGTAATAATATTATCAATGACATTTTTAGTATCGTAATAATATTATCTGACCTAAAGTATTTTTTATTAACGTGACGTACGCTATTTAATTATCCTAATAATATTAACTTTTTATTAGATACTTACTTAGTTTTTTTTTTTTTGGAATTACACTTATTCGGTAAAAAGCAAAAAAACTTTTTATAAAAAAAAAACAGGAGACAAAACAGGCTTTTTAAAACTGTTCCATTAAGTATTAAAACATCTTTAAATATATTTATTTTTAAATAAAAACATCTTTAAGATAGTCATAGCTTAAAGATGTTTTTATTTCAAAATAAATAGGTATGCCTGTAGGTATACCTAAATTTTTTAAATTCTATTTTTATCATACCAATTGTATGTTAATTGTACCCATGAAATTGCATAATATTTTCATAATTATTGTGTACGTAGGTACAATTTAATGAGTCTATATAATGTTATAATTATTCCTTTATACCAATTACACGTACCTAATCTAGAAAACTGCTACATGTAAATTACTATGACACGACACAACTATTCCACCTGAGCCCTGATTCACAACCATACGACAGGCTATCGTATCGAAAACCTGACATTTCGATAACCTGATTTGACTTCCCCTCAACAGCAAATAGCTATTGGAAGAATAGCGGGCATCTATTTGATTTAAACGGGATCCCTTCTTTTCGCATAATGTTCTTTGTCCTAATATACTTCGGCATAACGATTTTGGCACAATTTGTTTTGGCATAATAATACTTCGGCATAATTTTTTTAGGCATACATTTTACGTTGGCATAATCATCTTAAAGACTAATTTGTTTTGGCATAAATTTGATTCGCATAACGTTAGTTGGCCTAATGACTATTAGCATAACGTTAGTAGGCCTAATGACTATTAGCATAATAATATTTAGGCATACAATTAATATAATTTATACATAACATTATGTAAGTTAAACGATTTTTCAATCGCGAGATAACTTTTATCTGAAGAATATATTAGATGTTTTGACAGTTTTTGTATAAAAAAATATGTCAATCAGTTAACTTCTATTATGAGAAATAAATATGGCGGTTATTCCTCAGATAGAAGTTAACTGATTGAAACGGGAACACCCAAATACTCCGAGATATTCCGAATTTCGATGAAGTCCGAATTTCATAATACCTAAGAATCATAATGTCTATTATTAAAAATCACGAAATTTATTTTACCGAAAGTCATAAATGCGACTTGTTTGTTTTCCGATTTTCATATATTCGAAGAATCAAAGGCTCGATGGGTTCGCGGTCCGAAAAACGACATTCCGATTTTCAATACTCCGAATTATTTCCGTTACCGTTACCGCACCCGAACTCAACGAACGCAATAGACGACGTAGGATGCAAGAGCGAGCGAAGGGCACCCCGAGGTTCGGTTTGGTTAGGTTACTTTAAACCCTTTACACAGAAATAGGGGCCCCGCGAAGCGGGGCTCCGTCGACATAGGATGCAAGAACGAGCGAAGGGCACCCCGAGGTTCGGTTTGGTTAGGTTACTTTAAACCCTTTACTCAGAAATAGGGGCCCCGCGAAGCGGGGCTCCGTCGACATAGGATGCAAGAGCGAGCGCTTGAATGCTGCATGCCGCATGCTTGCTTGCATGCTGCATGCTTGCTTGTTTGCTGCATGCTTGCTTGCATGCTGTATGCTTGCTTGCTTCATGCTTCCTACAGCGAAAAAATAAAAATATGTTTTAATATCATTATGCGTAAATAAATTTATGCTTTAGGATATTATGCTTCAAAAAGTTATGCTTTAGAACTTTATGCTTAATAATTTTATGCTTTACAATATTATGCTTAATCATTATTATGGTTAGAGAAATTATGCTTAAAAAAATGATGCGTAAGCTGTTATGCGTAATTATATTATGCGAAAATATAATTATGCCAAACAAAATTATGCTAAGTTATATTAGGTCTTAAAATTTTATGCAAATGGATAGGGAACCGATTTAAACTGACAAAACCGAGCTTTGGACTTGTGAACAGCGTTTAGAAGACTCCTACGATAACAATGATTAATGTTCGATACGATACGGAAGCGTATCGAGTGTTTGTGAATAGCTATGCTGGGGGGTAATTGCGTAAGACACTATCAGTAGCAATCGGTTTCATTTTGACAGTTCAACAACATTCATTGCGTTATTTACGTTGTTGAGAAGACAAATTTTTCGAACAATTTCTAGCAATATCCTTTTAAATTGATTTAAATCGAAATTGATAGTACTTACGCGGGTGTTTGCATTTTTTGCAGTAGGTAGTAAGTAATGTAGGTAATAAAATTAACATAAACTGACTACATAATAAAATTTACATGTGACACACCCTACACACACACACACTATGTCTGTCTTTTATCAACAAAAAAAAATCAGCTGCTTCATAGTAGATAAAAAAATGCAATACCTATAAACGCAGTCAAAATGTACAGAACAGCAATTTTTTTTTAATAACCGGTGAAAAATTTCAACGGTGTTCAGAACCATGTACAGACGCCAGCACATCAAGCTATTAAAATCTGTCAAATTTCTTTAATAGATTTTCAACTTTATCGCTAAAGCATAAGGTTCAAAGTTGATTGGAAAAATTTGACAGTTTCGGGTAGCTTGATGTGCTGGCGTCTGTACTGGACCCATGGTGACAGGTTGTGTGTCGGTGTTCCTGGCCAACCTGTATACACTGAGTGCAAATCATCATTTGCCTAGCTTTTTCCCCAACTATGTTGGGGTCGGTTTCCAATCTAACCGGATGCAGCTGAGTACCAGTATTTTACATGGAGTGGCTGCCTATCTGACCTCCACGACCCAGTTACTGGGTAATACGATACCCCTTGGTAAGACTGGTTGTCAGACTTTCGGGCTTCTGACTACCCGTAACGACTGTCAAAGATCCACGAATGACAGCCGGGACCAACGGCTTAACGTGCTTTTCGAGGCACGGAGGGGTCTCGGTATGTAAAGATGGTCACCCATCCACAAACCACCGGTGCAAGCGTAGCCTAACCTGATCGATCGACCTGTGCGGCTGTTATTGTGTACTAAATTACAATTTGAGGCGAGGGTAGAGTTTATTTAATGGTATTTCGGGTCATAATTAATGGCCTCCTGCGTGTCCCCTTTGCAAACAAACGAAGCGTCTCTCCGTATCTTTATTTTGATCTTATATTTTTTAATATTATGTTCGTAATTATACCTCCTCACAAAATTACCCTTGGAAGTTTTTAAACCCTTTTTTATGAGTTGATCTTTCAATACAATACCTACTGCAATCTTATGTTATTATTTAGGGTTCCGTACCGAATTGGTGCCAACGGAACCTTATTACTAAGGCTCTGCTGTCCGTCCGTCCGTCTGTCCGTCTGGCCCAGGGCTCTATCTTTTGAACCGTAATAGGTAGACACTTGAAATTTTCACAGAGTGTGTACTATTATGACTGCTGTAACAACAAGTAATAAAAATAAAATAAAGTTAAATATTAAAGGTGGCCCTATACAAAAAACGTGTTTTTTTCGGCTTTTTTTTATTTATTACTAAGATATTTGAAGAAAAAATAAAATATTAATAAAATATTAAGTATTGTAAGGTGGCACGCAACACTTTGTGTGCAAGTCCGACTCACACTTGACCGTTTTTTTTTATCAAGAATACGTCCTAATGTCTAACTAATTTAATTACTGTATCACGGATCAAGTAAGCCCAATAATTTTCCACCAAAAAATGAAGTCAATAACTTAGTTGCATACGTCATGACTAGTCATGAGATTATAGACGACCTTCATTTTTATATTGAACTGGTATTTTGTAAACCAGTTGATCATGGTTTTGGAATTATATCATTGATAGCATATTATACAGGGGTGATGAACCTCAATTCAGAGTTATTAATAAATTTAAGGTAACAAAAAAAATTAAGGAAAAAAACAGCTACATTTACATAACTACTTATTCAAAAACATTAATATGTCTCACGATTACTCACAAATGTTATAATAGTTATACCTAAATAATAACGTATTGCGCAGAGAAACGTATTATTGTTATTGGCGCAGATTCCCTTGTTCACAAACTAAACTAAATTTAATTTCAGTGCATCTTTTTTCTTTCCGGTCAAGCAGCGCGCGTCGCCTATTGGCGACGAAACAATAGAAAATCAATTGTGTCTCATTAGCGGAGCTCGACAGAGAAAAGGACAGAAGATAAATATTAGTTTAGACCTGTCAAATTAGCCCGTGCCTGACGTAAATTGACGTATTTTTAATAGCCAATTTTTAAATCACGTCTAAATTGTCTATGGAGTATCTTAATTTGACAGAACCAAACTAATATTTATCTCCTTTCCTTTTCTTAATGAAATAGAAAGAAAAAGATGCACTGAACTTAAATTTAGTTTAGTTTGTGAACAAGGGAATCGGCGCCAATGTCCACATAAAATATTTACTTACATAACATCACGCTTGTAATCCCCGAAGGGTTAGGCAGAGGTGTACCTACCCACATTTCGCCACTTATGTTGAAGTCCCATATAATAGGCGGCGAGCCTATTGCCATCAACCGAGCACAAATCCAGACTCCGGGCTGCTCGTGAGCAATTGCAGATGAATAAAAACTTTATTTTACTGGCTGATTACTATTTGATACAGTGAAAAATAGTTTCAGAGAAAATCGCCTGTGACAGACAGTCAGACACTGCACTTACACAGCGAGTGTTTTCTTTTTCCAAAAGAGCAACACACTAAAGCCACGTATTCACTGAGCAACAATTGTTTATAAACTCTGTTTCAGAAACAAAATCTACGTGTTTCTGAAACAAATCATTTTGTTTCAGAAACATATAATTTTGTTTCCGTAAACACTACGTGTTTATCGGTATGTTTCGGTGCTCCCCACTTGCGGCGGAGAACACAGAAACAAATCAGTTGCGCAACAGGTGCATGCGAGTGTGGACGCGTCTAAACATTTGTTTATAAACATGGCTATAGTGTGGGACGATGAAACTGTCTTTAAATTGATAGACCCGTTTGAGAAAAAACTAATATTATGGGATTGCTCGACAAAGGACTACAAAAATACCCTCGGGCGACATGACCTAAGCAACTGACTGTGTGGACGGCAGAGTTTCCGAAACATTGTTCCTGGAAACATTTACGTGATGTTTCAGAAACCGTGTATCCGAAACATTGTTGCTCAGTGAATACGTGGCTTAAACGTTTATATTTGGCTAAAAATGTAAAAAAAAAACTATACGGTTTATTTATGAACGTTGCATAAAGTTAAGAGACGTATACTTTAAAAATATAATGGTTTTAAACAGTCGCCATAATCATTAAAGCAACGTTTATAAACAAAGGGGTAATTCGACAATTTCTATTGAACTTTTCCATTCAAAAGGTTTGCAATCTCTGCTTTATGCTCGGCTGTATGTGACAAATGGATTAGCCATACAATACTACATAATGTGCAACACAATTATACAATATACCCCATACATAATTGGCGCTCGTTTATCAAGCGCTGACACTTATTGTCAATGGACATTAACTCAAGCACTCTTGAAAACTATTTACCCAATTACAGTGTAGATATACGGTTTAAAGAATATGAAGTTTTCGCTTAAGAAATTAATCAGCCTATAATGTTCCCACTACTGGGACACAGGCTTCCTCTCTGTGATGATAGGGAATGGGCCGTAATCCACCACGCGGGCCCAGTGCGGGTTAGTAGACTTGGTAGATGTCACATGTCCTCGAATTTTTGGTTCTACAACATGCCGGCTTCCTCACGGTGTTTTCCTTCACCGTTTTGAGAGCAGTGGACCAGTGGTGATGAAATAATTTTTACACCAAGTAAAGCGCCTGTCTGTGTTCGAACCTACGACCTACAACTTGTAAGTCGCCGCCGTTACCACCGGGCCACCACTGCTTTTAATACATCGAAGGCAATACGTAAAAGAGTGATGAGCCTTTTTTGTAGGTATAGGTATTAAATTATGTGTAGGTGGTGAGTTCAGTGTTAGGTTGCCTTTAAAAGATCGCTCTTATTATTTTTTATTTGAGAGTTTTAGTCTACTTAGTATTGTATAAAATCAATTATTTTCTGGGGAGTTTGTTCCGCCACTTCTTCTCCCCAGCGAAAGCACTAGGAAGTGGTGAAGGGTGGGCGTTTTGGGGGACTGTCTTTTGTAATTTTGACGTTTGAAAAGTGCTGATTCTCAGCCTAGTTTGAAAAAATGACTTTTCATTTTGACAACATCATCATTTTCCATTGGCAGTCCGGAGTTCGAAAGTTGGTGGTGTGATACTCCCGTGCCTCGGAAAGCACGTGATATGGTGTACCTACATAATAAAATATATTCTATTCTATAAAATCAGACCAACCGACACAGGTTCTTCAATTTGGCATCCACGTTTCGCGGTGTCTCGTTGTGAATCCGCGATGATTTACTTTAAAAACAAATGAGTTCGCTTTCGAATTGTGTGCACTCACTTGAGCCAAGTTCCAAGTGAAGTCCACCCACAGTTTTTTTTAAGTGAAAAGTGAAAACTTCTTTAGGCGAGCTGGGCATTTTTTGAGATAGGAAAAAACCATTGAACTCGCGACACTGTTACCGACACCGCGCTACATTCGCGTGTGTTTGGCTGCCCTCTCGGGATGTACTCGGTTTTAATGTGTTTCCGATATGTCAGTGAGTGATGGCAAAGTATTCTGTTTGTGTTTTGTTTATATGACGATTCAAAAAACAAACGTAATTGTTCAAGTTTTCACTTCTGTCGGCACTCCCGGAGTGCCAACTTTTTAAACTTCGTGAAGGCATGCCTCTGTACGTGTTATGTAACGCGGTCAAATAAAACCGCCGCGCCGTGACCATGGTTTTTATAGTAAACATGATAATTATGTGAAGGGCCGATGTTACATACTTAGTTACCACGACTGGTTATGTGAAAATATTATTGATTGTATGTCGCCTCGGTAATTTGCTTGTAATGGACGCTGGATTAGAAGTCCCGCGTTTAATTCGTTTCCATTATACGTGTAACAGTACTTAATAGTATAAAATAATAAGCGGTGATAATATGACAGTAGGTAGGTATTACCCATAGATATTTCTATGGTATTACCAATCATGAATATGTCATGGTATGGGGCATGTGAGGCGAAGGGGAGGCCCGTGGCTAAATAATATTTCGTGTATGAATAGATAGACCTTTTAAGAAGCTTCGGAAAGTTCGTTATGCCATCAAAAACATAACTTAAAGAAATTTTGTACCCCGGAATAGTTAAATCAATTTGACAAAATAAAGTAATTAAATAAACATTGACTCTATTCTGCATAACGTGGTTCACAAACTACACATACATTTTGCAGTAGGTACCTACATTTTGCGATATGAAATGACGATGACGGGGTGCGGCAACCAGCTAATTACTATGGGATGGTTTCATGCAAATAAATCAATCCATACGCACATTTTTTGTACGAAAAAAATTAGGTATGACATAAGATCAATTAGGTAGGTACTATTGTAATCTATATACAGAATACCCTTCGCACCGTATGCACCATTGACCTGCACCATCAATGGTGCAGAGGAGACTAATTAGTTTCACAGAATAGGTACTGTCTCCCATTGAAGCCGTGGCAGATATTTTACAGCACCTTATATTTTTTCGGTGCTGTTTATAGGTAGTGCCCCCGAGACGTGATGCTTTAAGAATGGAATTGTGTATGACACCACTGCAAAGAAAATGGCGCCGATTCTCTTGTTCACAAACTAAACTAAATATAAGTTCAGTGCATCTTTTTCTTTCTATTTCATGAAAAGGACAGGAGATAAAATATTAGTTTCCTGTCAAATTACGATACACCATAGACAATTTAGACGTGATTAAAAAATTGGCTATTAAAAATACGTCAATTTACGTCAGGCACCGACTAATTTGACAGGTCTAAACTAATATTTATCTTCTGTCCTTTTTTTAATGAAATAGAAAGAAAAACATGCACTGAAATTAAATTTAGTTTCGTTTGTGAACAAGGGAATCGGCGCCAATGTCCCTTCCCATACAGAGAAGGCAGGAGCACTGGATCAACACGATCGATAACCTGATTTGACTTGCCCTCAACAGCAAATACTTAGCTGTTGGAAGAATAGCGGGCGTTTCGGGTTTTGGACTTGTGATCAGCGTTTAGAAGACTCCTACGATAACAATGATTAATGTTCGATACGATACGGAAGCGTATCGAGTGTTTGTGAATAGCTATGCTGGTCTGGTCTGTATGTATCTGGTGTATTATGTGTATTTTAGTCTGTGCTAAATAAATGTATTTTCTTTCTTTCTTTCTTTATTACCAACAAAACGTAATTTGCGTCTGCAATTTGGCAACAAAACAAACTTTTTCCCAACGATTAAAGTGTCGTCAGTAGACAGGTCGTTACCCGGTTATTATGTAAACTGCGGTAAGTCGGCACGCTTTCTAACCATACAGCCACTATGGAATGGTAGACATCCGGAGTCCGGAGAAATTTCTACCCACTTAGGTACTTACTACGGTTTGGAATGGGCAAGTCTTACCGAGGGGTATCGTGTTACCCTGTAACTGGGTTGCCGAGGTCAGATAGTAGGCAATCACTATATCCATCCAAGCCATACTATATATCCATACCTACTAATATTATAAATTCGAAAGTAACTCTGTCTGTCTGTATGTTACCTTTTCACGCCTAAACCGCTGAACCGATTTAGATGAAATTTGGTATAGAGATAGCTTGAGTCCCGGGAAAGGACATAGGTTAGTCTTTATCCCGATATTCCCACGGGATCGAGGTCTTCTGCGGGTGAAACCGCGGGGCGCTGCTAGTATAATATACTGGTATTCAGCTACATCCGTAGAGACTGGAAAATACAAAAGAAATCCATTATCGATATCGATAACCAGCTAGTGTGTGAAGTTGCGTCAATTTTATTATGATTTTATAATGTTATGATTAACCGGTTAAATGCCGTAATTACAGATGCAATTAAAAAGCCATTGTGTCTCGCGTGGATCCACGTTTAAGCATACGAAGGGTTAAAAATCAGAAAGTTTTTTAATGGACTACTTAATAATATTTACATCTTACAGCAATATACAGACGCCAGCACATCCTGCACATCAAGCTACTACAATCTGTCAAATTTCTTGAATAGATTTTCAACTTTAACGCTAAGGCTACGCGCGCACTGCGAATTTTAATCGTTACGGAATACGGATAATAATCGCCAATCTGTGAACAATACCAATGTTCTAGAGACCGTCCACTGCTTCGACAATATAATATTTATATGGATCGAAGGTCCACTGCGGTAAAATATCGCTTCACGATTCGGTTGAAAAATTATTAAGTATCCTGTGGGAATATCGGGATAAAAAATGTCCTATGTCCTTTCCCGGGACTCAAACTAACTCTATACCAAATTTCGTCTAAATCGGTTCAGCGGTTTAGGCGTGAAAAGGTAACATACAGACAGACAGACAGAGTTACTTTCGAATTTATAATATAGTATGGATTAAAATGGTAGTGTGCGCTTAGCCTAAAGCATAAGGTTCAAAGTTGATTGGGAAAATTTGACAGTTTCGGGTAGCTTGATGTGCTGGCATGGTCCTCACATGATCTGACCAAGATTATGTCTGGACTTTAACCCCTTGATTCATAAACGTTTTAGTGATTAGCGACAGCTAATCACTAAAACGTTGTCGTTTATACGTCAGTTACGTCATACATCGAAATCCATTATCGATATCGATAACCAGCTAGTGTGTGAAGTTGCGTCAATTTTATTATGATTTTATAATGTTATGATTAACCGGTTAAATGCCGTAATTACAGATGCAATTAAAAAGCCATTGTGTCTCGCGTGGATCCACGTTTAAGCATACGAAGGGTTAAAAATCAGAAAGTTTTTTAATGGACTACTTAATAATATTTACATCTTACAGCAATATACAGACGCCAGCACATCCTGCACATCAAGCTACTACAATCTGTCAAATTTCTTGAATAGATTTTCAACTTTAACGCTAAGGCTACGCGCGCACTGCGAATTTTAATCGTTACGGAATACGGATAATAATCGCCAATCTGTGAACAATACCAATGTTCTAGAGACCGTCCACTGCTTCGACAATATAATATTTATATGGATCGAAGGTCCACTGCGGTAAAATATCGCTTCACGATTCGGTTGAAAAATTATTTGTATTTGCGATTTTATAAAAAAATAATAATAATTAAATCAACTCAGTCTATCGCGGTCCACGGATGCGGAAGGCGGAGGACAAGGTGCTGTGGCGCAGTCTGGGAGAGGCCTATGTCCAGCAGTGATATAACTAAACTAGCTACGCCCCGTGGATTCACCCGCATAAATCTGGATCCTGTGGGAATATCGGGATAAAAAATGTCCTATGTCCTTTCCCGGGACTCAAACTAACTCTATACCAAATTTCGTCTAAATCGGTTCAGCGGTTTAGGCGTGAAAAGGTAACATACAGACAGACAGACAGAGTTACTTTCGAATTTATAATATAGTATGGATTAAAATGGTAGTGTGCGCTTAGCCTAAAGCATAAGGTTCAAAGTTGATTGGGAAAATTTGACAGTTTCGGGTAGCTTGATGTGCTGGCATGGTCCTCACATGATCTGACCAAGATTATGTCTGGACTTTAACCCCTTGATTCATAAACGTTTTAGTGATTAGCGACAGCTAATCACTAAAACGTTGTCGTTTATACGTCAGTTACGTCATACATCGATCACGATTTTCTATTTGCAGAATAAACAATTCAATTTCAATCATTGAGAGGCTAATGGTCATTTTAATAGCGAAAAAGTAATGAAAGGAGGTCGGTATTGCAATTCTAAACCACGATACTTTTTATACATATAATAGTATATTTCATGCATACGCATAATATTTATTACTTTGAAGAGCATATTCCGTCGTAAGACTTTCACAAAAAAAACATTTAATTTTATTAACATACAATTCAAATTAATGGCATAAAATATTACCCACCTAATATTTTATGCAATAAATTTAAATTGCATTTTGTGGTAACACTTTCTTAAAAAAAAAACATTTTATTTAATTGTTTCAATTTAAATTAATTACATAAAATAGGTACTTTTAATCTGTATTTTTAGTCATAATTTAAAGTATTTATATATAGTACCTAGCAGTGGTTGTAGCTTCGAACGCAGACAGGCGCTTTACTTGGTGTAAATTATTTCATCACCACTGCTCTCAAAACGGTGATGGAAAATATCCTGAGGAAACCGGCAATACCCAGAACCAAAAATTCGAAGTCATGTGACATCTACCAACCAGTACTGGGCCCGCGTGGTGGATTACTGTGTCCCAGCAGTGGGAACATTATAGGCAGATTATGTAAACTTAACATTAGGTATTTATTTTACATATTTACTTTACATTATGTGAGAAGGTCGTTGTCTATGTCACAGCGCTTAAATCAACCTGTTGGCTCAAGATCAATGTTAGTTGATTGATTAGATCGTGTATTTGAAGTTTATACATGCACAGTGTCAGTCCGTATGTTTGCAACGATATATACGATTTACTACAAAAATATTATTAATAATAAGTACCTACTTACCTTACCCAAGTCAAGAAAAACATGCGCGTCAAATTAAAAGCTTCCTTTTTTTAAGTCGCTTAAAATGGCCGACGCGACGATCTGCCCACACACATCCTTTATTTCCCTTTCATCGGCTGTCAGGATATAGGTACACACAACAGTTAGTTAATTGTCACCGTATGCTAAGTTAAATAGGGCGTTGAACTTAGCTACTACCTACTAGATGCCAGAGAATCCTGCATACATAAGGAACAAGGTCACTGACCTCCTAACGCATTGTGCGTGTGTAGCAGAAACAAATGAAATTTCAAATTCGTGTTAACAATGACAAAATTTAAATATGGCCATTTTATAATCTGTGGTTTTGTTGCGAAAGTAGGCCTAAAAATGTTCTACTGCTAAGAAACACTAAGGCCGCGCTCACTTTGGATGCGAATTATATCGTACGTAAACGTATGAACACTGTTCGTACGAATTGAGTGCGCACACTGAATACGTTTTTCTCCGTCAAATAGACAGAGTACCGGTGTTAGCGCATACGTGAAGTCATCTTTGCTGCGATGAATAATCTTTATCTTTTGGATAATCATCTTCTAAACCGTAAGTGATAACTGGAATCACTTTGATCCCACAAAGATTTATGCCCGTGAACCAAGTTAATTAACTTTTCTACATCCATTATTGATGATGAACGCACGAACGTGTAATAAAATCCCAACAAGTTCGGATCGATTTCGGACGTTGGACTTGCACGTACATATACGTACGACTAACTCGCGCGCAGTGTGAGCGCTTTCATAGTACTCAGAAGGTCGGGAATGTTCGTGCGTGTTCGTACGTTTCTGCACGAATGGAATTCGTACGAAAACGTATCCAAAGTGAGCGCGGCCTAATCTGCATAGTAATTGGTTTTACATAACGGCTATATTTTAATCCTTGGAAAGACCTCAAAATTAATGGAAGATTTTCCCCAATAACACTGGTTAACAAAATTTTAACTTTTTTTTGTCACATGAAAACTTACATCAAATTTTGAATGTACTAGGGCCAGCAAACAAAAATATGTGAATGAAAAAAAATTGACACGTCAGGTTAAAATAACCATGATCCTTTGGTTCGGTCCAAATCATTGGTTTAGCAAATGGCATATGTCTGGGTTCCAGTTTATCCCAACCTTATAGCAGTCTCACACACGTTACACAACATTTTTGTGGAACCCAGGATTTATCTTGATTTCTGACAGGAAATCCAAAATAGTTTAAATAGCACTGTTTCAATTAGTGATGTGAAATTTCGACGCTGAGATGTAAAAGTTAATTCTCCACACACATAACAAAAACTGTCGGGGTTGTTACAACACTTTCGTGGCATGTTTACGATGTAACAAACGTATATAAGATGTAAGTTGAATGCAATAGTTATACAGTCGTCTAAATTAAGTTATTCAAAAAAAGACACTTATATGAGGTCAGAAATGAATATGTAGCTGTCACAAAAAAACTGGACGTAATTGAAACAAAATTATTATATATTGTTAATGAGGACACACTAACATTAACAAAAATCATCACAAAGTTCGTGTGACAAAAACAGTGTTTACCAGTGAATCACAGAGAATATTAAATTTTTTATAGTAGTAGCAGGATTCGGGTGATAGAGCAACGAATTATAAAATAAGTTAAGATTACTAAGAAAAGCTAAGATTGTGTATAATAAATTAATAAGGTAATAAAACTTTGATTAAGGCCTACTAACGAATATTAGACATACCTATTCTAGTGATTGTAAAAGAAAACAAACTAAATCGTAAAAGAGCGGGAATTTATAATGGCGGGAGGAACGGAAGTCAAGCGGTAGTCTATACATTATAATAAAATCGTAGGAAAGTCAAAACGGTACATTGAATATTTTTTTAAAAGAATACTTGGGGCGTGATCTACAATCGATATCGAAGCCAAAAATATAGTTTTTAGAATTTTTGTCTGTTTGTCTGTTTTTCTGTTTGTCTGTTTGTCTGTATGTATGTCCGGGATAAACTCAAAAAGTACTGCATGGATTTTCTTCAAATTTTGCATGAATATTACTAAGAGGTCGGGTCAACATATAGGCTACATATTATCACGCTATCACCTATGGGGGAGGAGCTGTGAATCTTTATTTTTCTTACGCATTCTGTGACAGCGTGTAATCTAACGGCGCATATTTAAATGTTGTTTTTCAGTAAGCCATGCTATTATCTAGCTTTACACTATAAAAACTACGCCATTTAAGTAACTTGGGCAGAAAAAACATAGTTTAATGAATTTCAGTAGTATAAAGAAAATTTTATGCAAATAAATGATTTATTATTATTATTATTATTATTTGAAGCAGCGCCATCTATGAGATTTCATAAAAATCAAATCAAGTTACATGTTGACACTTTTTGGAAATTAATAATTTAAATTTGATCATGTTGGCGAGGTTAGTAGTTAGTTATTCTTAAAATTCATAGATGGCAATGTTCATTTTCTTCATAAAAGTTGTATCGTATAGTTCGTTTTGACAAATTCAAGTTCCAACAAAACCCTTAAAATCTTGAGCAGACTTGAGGACGACAATTAAAAAAAAATGCGGTGTTAAGTATTACAAAAAAGATATGTTTCTACTGGAGACGAAGTCAGAGTAACTGATGAACGCGTGCTGAACACCTGTCTCAGTTCACTTCAAGATGTGGTCATTTCTATCGGCGGCAATCCACTGATCGAATGTGGGTTACCAGCTCCCCAATCATCACCGCATCAAGACCGTGTAAATCGGGAGTATAACGCTGAGACAAATTACGATCCGGGCGAAATGACCATGTCGCTTTGTTCTCTTCAGAGCAAAAACAAATTTATGACACCGTCCTTGAAAGCGTTGGTAAAAAACCAGGGTCAAATGTTTTTCTTGGAATGCGTCTGGTGGAACAGGAAAAACATTTGTTACCACTTGCATACTTGCAGAGGTCAGCAGGCAAGGCAAAATTGCTATTGCTGTAGCGTCGTCGGGAATCGCTGCCACACTGCTTCCGAGTGGCAAGACAGCACATGCCATGTTTAAAATTCCTATCGATTTAGAGAGCGCCGAAACGCCTGTTTGTGGTGTGTCACGTAACAGCGATAAGGGACACGTGCTCAAGGATTGCTCTTTGATCGTATGGGATGAGTGTACGATGGCCAATAGGAAGGCAGTTGAGGCCGTGGACGGAACCCTGCAGGACATCCGCAGGAACGAACATTTGATGCGTCGTATCACAGCTGTTCTGTTCAGTGGCGATTTCCGGCAAACGCTTCCCGTGGTGACACGGGGATCGAGGGCTGACGAGGTGAATGCTTCGTTGAAACTATCTTCGTTGTGGTCACGAGTTCGTACGCTGCGCTTGACCATTAATGTGAGAGCTCGGCTCGGCGGCAATGCACGTGCTCAAGAATTCTCCAATGTCCTTCTAAATCTTGGCGAAGGCACTCTACCAGAAGAGAGAGGTGGACAGGTGGTGCTTCCAGAGTCTCTCGGTAGAGTGGTATCCAGCTTAGAAGAACTCATTTGCTGTGTGTACGGGGACATCAGTCGTATACTGCACCTGCAGAATTCTTGGGTGTGTGAGCGGGCCATTTTGACGTCCAAAAATGATCAGGCTGCAGCAATTAACGAATGCATTCTCTCGGAAATTGAGGGGAATGAAGTGGTCTACACCTCGATAAACACTGTTGTCGAGCAAGATGACGCCACACATTATCCCGTGGAATTTCTGAACTCCCTGTCAGCAAGTGGACTTCCAGCGCATACCATCAAGCTGAAGGTCGGTGTCCCGATTATGCTTCTTCGGAACCTATCTCCTCTGAAGTTGTGTAACGGGACCCACCCTAAAGTCATCTCGTTCTACAGACACACCATTGAGGCGGAAATTCTTACGGGTTGTGGCGTTGGCGAGGCAGTATTTATACCACGCATTCCCCTCATACCTCATATCTTCCCGTTCCAGTTCAAGCGCGTACAGTTCCCCGTGAGTGTTTGCTTCGCGATAATCATCAATAGAGGCAGACACTGAGGGCAGCGGGTGTCGACCTCAGGACGAGTTGCTTCTCACACGGACAACTGTACGTCGCTTGCTCCCGCGTCACCAGTCCTGACTCTCTTTACATTTTGGCTCCTGGCAGCATAACTACCAACGTTGTTTATAGGGAAGTGTTTTAAGGTATGATGCCTTTGTACGTAGATATTTTTACTCTTTTGTGTCCTGGAATGTATTCCTGCATTGTTTTCTCTATTTCCTTCAGTCACATCTTATGACTGAACTCAGCAGGACTCCCATATAATTCTCTTCACTTGCTTCGATTACAAAAAAAACTTATATTTTAATGCTATTTTAAAAGTTGTTTACTTATAATGCTATAGCGACACTGGCATCTTAGGTATTTTTGGTGCTGTAGAGTCTTCAGGCAGACGACGTCGCGGGCAGCAGCTAGTATATCAATAGGCTTAGGAAATCATTTTGACAGGCTCAGCAAGTGTTCGGATTTCTTTTTTACCTTAGGTGACTGTCTTCGTAGTAGTCGCCTTAAATATTATTTATGGAATTAGGTACGGTAAAAATCGAAAACGATTAGTTTTAGGCATTTGAGGTAATAATCTTGCACTAAATGGCTGAAACTAAGTAGTTCTAACGACCACAGATAGTAAGCCATCACTGAGAATTACCATAACATCGAAAATGGCCATTTCATCATAAAACGTGCCAGTTAACAAAGAAAACATAAAAAAAATACAAAACTTAAAGACGAAGGAAAAATCCATAAGAGCGGACTTTGCAACCATTCTAGCCTATTGGCAAATCGGTCTATAAATAATATTAAGTACTCAGCAAAACATGGAAAAACACCGGTAGAAAAATTTATTCCATGCATATTGCTGCCGTTAGAAGTTAATGATATTATGAACGATTTGGTATGTTTTGGGTCAATGCTTGTTTTGTAAGTTGTTTAGACCGTTCGCCTAAAATAGCCGGCATGGCGAAACGATTTTCTATAGGTACCTCTTTGAAATGGCCGCAAAAACCTGACCGTTTAGATAATTGAAGAAAATGTATGTTTTTTTGTAGAATGACTTAGGTATTAGGTTTTGGCTTATGTATGTACCTACAGTCTCCGGCACGTAACTTGACAAGAGTCGTTAGATGCGTTTTTCCTTTCTTTAGCTTTCTTGTAAACAGACATGTTTAAAAATAATCTATGGCAATAACCATAGTTTAATGCAAACAATAAAAGTGACCATTTTCTTGTTGCACTAAGTGTACAGACGCCAGCACATCCAGCTACTACAATCTGTCAAAGGGGTTTGAAGGTTTTGGCCCTAAAATCAGCCGCCATTTTGATTTTTTTTCAGAATCGCGGTGCACAACAAAAGTTATATATTTAGATAGAGGACACTTATATACAAACAAAAAATGTCATATAACATAATATCCTAAAGCGTCAGGTTTCGGAGTTATTCACCGAAATATAAGTCGAAACCAACAAGATTTTTTTTGTTTTTTTCCCTCCTGGTAAAGCATATTGAACTATTGAGGCAATAGAAACGTTATGAAACCTTTATGGAGAAGAAACAAATATATAGTCAATTATAGTTCGTTTTTTTTATCCCAGAGACTAATCTGACAAGTGTAATGTCAAACTTCTATACGAAAACACAAAAGACTTACATGTCAGATTAGTCTCTGGGATTGAAAAACGAACTATAAATTGCCGTGTTTAATTATTTATTTAAAAAATGTCTATTCTTCATTTGTTTCTTCTCGATAAAGGTTTCATAACGTTTCTATTACCTCAATAGTTCGATATGCTTACCTGGAGGGAAAAAAAACAAGAAAATCTTTGTTGTTTTCGACTTATATTTCGGTGAATAACTCCGAAACCTGACGCTTTAGGATATTATGTTATAAAACATTTTTTGTTTGTATAAGTGTCCTCTATCTAAATATATAACTTTTGTTGTGCACCGCGATTGTGAAAAAAAAATAAAAATGGCGGCCGACCTTAGGGCCACCCTCCATACAAAAATCTTCAAACCCCTTTCTTTAATATTTTTATTCGATAGTTACATCGCCTAATAATAGTTAAGTACAAAAAAAAATATCAACGTCAAAAAGCAATTAAAAACAAGTTTAAAAAAAATTGCCAACCGACACGGGCACCTTCCCTCCATTTTACCGCACTGTGTGATATGTGATATCATAGTTATTAACATTGTGCATTGCAGCAACGGACTGAATCGCAAACACTCCAATAAAACACATTTGCGTAATCAAAAAGAAATTATAATCAAAAATATTGATAGAGGCATAATGAACGTTGAAGGCGTTCATGATCACAAAATGATTGCCAACCTGTTTAGGGAATATTTTACAGTGCAGTCGACGTTGAAACCATCGTCGCGTGTTGTTGCTGAGACAGTGGTGGCTGAGCGAAGTGTGTATTTCTCAGCTAAAAGCGTTTCGAACACTATTAAACACATGCAAAGAGGGAAATCGCCTGGTCACGACGGTCTCAGTATAGAACACTTTAAGTATGCTGGGGTTCACTTACCGAGAGTGCTTAGTTTGCTGTTTAATTTGTGTATGTGTCACTCTTATTTACCTGAGCCATTAATGCGTACAATTGTGGTACCCATCGTAAAAAACAAGACGGGTGACGCTTCAGATAAAGCTAACTATCGACCCATCTCACTTGCTACTATAACAGCCAAGGTGCTTGACAGTCTGCTGAATGGTAATCTCATGAGGCATGTCGACCTGCAGGACGCACAATTTGGTTTTAGAGCAAATCTGTCGACGGAGAGCGCCATACTCTGCCTGAAACATACTGTCAGGTACTACACAGAGAGAAGGACGCCGGTATACGCGTGTTTTCTCGACCTATCCAAAGCTTTTGATCTCGTAGCATATGATGTGCTATGGGAGAAGCTAGAAAGCGCGGGTGTACCGGGGGAATGTACCTCTCTTCTCAAGTACTGGTACTCAAATCAGAGAAATCAGGTGAGATGGGCCGGTACTTTGTCGGACGACTATAAATTGGAATGTGGTGTGAGACAGGGGGGGTTGAGCTCGCCATTATTGTTTAATTTGTATGTAAATCAGCTGATTGAGCGGCTCAGTAGCACTCATGTCGGCTGTTTCATTGATGACAAGTGTTTTAACAATATCAGCTATGCAGATGACATGGTGCTGCTGAGCCCCACAATCAGCGGATTGAGGAATCTGGTGTCTCAGTGTGAGGAATTTGCAATGTCGCACGGGCTGAAATATAACTGCAAAAAAAGTGAACTCCTGGTATTTCGAGCAGGTACATATTATCCCGCGTATGTTCCTCCTGTCGTCCTTAACGGTGCAGCCCTAAAAGTAGTAGACAGGTTTAAATATCTGGGTCACGTTGTAACAGATGACCTTAAGGATGACGAGGACATAGAAAGGGAGCGCAGGGCTTTGGCGGTGCGAGGCAATATGCTCGCTCGCAGGTTCGCACGCTGCACCAACGAGGTGAAAATAACACTTTTTAAGGCGTTCTGCCAGTCGTTTTACTCGAGTGGTCTGTGGGTGAAATATACGCAGCGAAACTACAGAGCCCTGCGCACCCAATATAATAATGCTTTTAGGATGCTGTTGGGGTTGCCGTGGCGCTGCAGCGCGTCTGGTATGTTTGCTGAAGCGCGTACGGATGGCTTCCAAGCCATCATGCGCAAGAAAGCAAACTCCTTGCTGCATCGTCTACGAAGCAGCAGCAACGGCATCCTAATTGCTATTGCTACCCGTTTTGACTGTCCTTTCCAAAAACAGTGGATAAGGACAGCCATAGGCATCAGTTAGGTATAGGTACTAACCGTACTAACATAATTTTAGGAAAAATTTTCTGTTACTAACACACTAACAGTTTACGATTTTGTTATTTTGTTTTTATAATTGTGTACTTAATTTATATGGAGATATCTCTGAAATAAATAAATAATAATAATAATAATAATAATTCTAAAGTACTTAATACTTATAGGTACCTACAGTTTTTTTGGCCCTTTTTTTTGTGGAAGGGAAATCATCAAATGACTCCTCCCGCTCTGGGTGGAGCGGAAGGGAGTGTCAGACTCTTACTGACTAAAACCCACCCGTGTTCCTTCCTTAGTCCTTTATGTTCCGGGGCAGCGGTAATCCTTTCGGACAATCTCGCTGACCCGGCAGGCTTCGGCCCTAACGGGTCCCTTCCCTTTTGCTGACATTTCTAGGCGCGCGTGGAACACATACGCGCCGTCCGGCACGGGCCTGGTCTTGATCGGACGGTGAGCTACGCATTACTCTCCGTCCGCAGGCCCGCGCCTACTGTGGTCGGGAGTCGTCACGCGGCTCCCGACGCCCAGAGCGTCTCCCGCGGTGGCTGGAACGCGGGACGTGACGTGAGGCTTTCTCCCTCAACCATCTCGCCACCTCCTTCGCTAGCATGACTGCTCCGCAGAAGGAGGTGACTGCCTCCCACTCCCTCTCGCTCCGGACCATGGCTTTTTTTAGCCCTTGTTTGAATCACATGCATATTCTCCATATTAGGGTGCTGGTTATATGTACCTACTAGCTGTGCCCCGCGGTTTCACTCCCATAACTTTCGATCCCGTGGGAATATCGGGATAAAAAGTAGCCTATATGTTAATCCAGGGTGTCAGCTACCTCCATACAAAATTTTATCAAAATTGGTGCAAGAAGTAGGTAACAAACATATAAAGGGTGTCTCAGTAAGAGTGCACTTTTTCATTTTAAAATAAAAACAAGTATTTTATGACAGAGTTGTGATATTTTTATTGTATTTTAAAGAAGACATGTTCCGATTAAGTATGGAATAAAATATCCGGCAAATGACCCCAACGGCACCGATGACAGGCCATTACTCTTTTCATGAAATTTTCCATGACTTTTGCACAGAGATGTGGCTGTATCTCATGACATCGGAATTTCTTGAGATAATGTGTTCTGAAAATCGTTGCTGCAATAAGTCGATTGTTACATGCACGGTGTGGCAGGTTGCGCCGTCCTGCTGAAACCACATGTTGTCCAGATTCATGCCGTCCAGTTGAGGCCACGAGAAGTCCGTTATCATATTCCTGTAACGAATGCCGTTCACAGTCACTGCAATTTCAGCCTCATTTTCAAAAAAGTAAGGTCAAATCACGCCGCCTGAGCAAAATCCGCACCAGACAGTTACTCGTTGTGGGTGCATTTGTTTCTCATGCATTGCATGAGGATTTTCTTAGTCCCAAATTCGAGTCGAATGGTTGACACAGTAGGTGCACTTTCTCGGCTGAAAATTTGGCAATGTTTGCGAGCGGTTTCAGCGTAACTTTCCTCATTTTTGTAATGAGTTTTCATAATTATAACGCGTTGTTCTTTCGAAAAGCGCTCCATTTTTAATAATCGGAATAAACAGAGGTGACAGCTGTCAAATTTCAGAGTTGTAACTTGCATGAAAAAAAAAATATTCCTATTTTAAAAAGTGCACTCTTACTGAGACACCCTTTAAACACACACACACTCACAAACTTTCGCCTTTATAATATTAGTATAATTATAGCTAAAGACAACCATACAATTTGCATAACCACTGACAAATATCTCAAAACAAAAATTGACCTTGACGTTTTATACAACCTTTATGTTCGTTTCGGACTTTGACCTCTTCTGACGTCAAAGGGTCAGTTCACACCGCGACGCGACGACGCGACGCGCAGTTTTCAAGATAGCAATACAAATTATAGACCTTACCTGCTACACAAAAAAGTACATAATTCTGTGTGTCTACTACGTCGAGCTACGCCGCGCGGCGCCGCGCTGCGCCGCGCGGCCCTCCTCACTGATGTGTAGGTACCCTTTTGTGTAGTAGATAAGGTCTATAATTGTATTGCTATCTTGAAAACTGCGCGTCGCGTCGCGTCGCGGTGTGAACTGACCCAAAGTGGCTCGCTCACAGCTCAGGCTCACAGGGCTCGCTCGCCTCACCTTGAAAACGGTTAACTGGCACAGGGCTGCCATCAACCACTATAAAACCTTTCCAAATGATGAGGAAAAATATCTTTTATTTGCTATTTTTAGATACAATAGAGGTTGTGTTTTTTTTTTTATTATTATTAAAATTTTAGTGTACAAAGATAATGGTAAAAAGTAATCGGCTTTAATAGTAGGTAGGCTGGCTTATATGTTTGATTTTTTTGGTCTAGAAGAAACACAGGGCTTTTGTATTGTATGTACAGACGCCAGCACGTCAACCTACCCGAAACTGTCAGATTTTCCCAATCAACTTTGAGCCTTATGCTTTAGTGATAAAGTTGAAAATCTATTAAAGAAATTTGACAGATTGTAGTAGGTTGATGTGCTGGCGTCTGTACATACATTATTTTATCTCTAGACAGAGACACGAAAAGATAAACCACGTTGTTCATCTAAACTACGCAATGGATTTTGATGCGGTTCTCACCATAATTTAGAGAATTTAATCCGGAAGCTTTATGTGTCTTAATATTAAACATACCTATATAGGAGAAATATCGATGTTTAGCCAAGTTTTAAGAACTGTGCATAGTAGGGATGGGTCGCTAGCCATGCGAAATAATTATGACGAAAATGAATAAAGAGAATAGAGAACGTTATAATAACCAAAAAAAAAAATGAGTGAGTAAATTAATTTAATACAAGTACCTAAACACATTACGTAAAAGTTATTGACGTAGTTACAAAGTTCACTTAGAGACTCATTGATAAAATCTAAAGCTAACAACACCGTCTAACATTATAACTTAACTCGTTTTAAGTAAATATTTAAAACGAGTAGGTAGGTACAGTCAACAAAAGAAATAAGTATGCATATTTATTTCTTTGGTTGACTGTACCTACTCGTTTTACAATCCTGCAGGATTGTCGGATATGGTTGAAGTTTAGTAAGAAACCGATGAATGTTCTCGAATAAAATTTAATTTTATTAATAGAAAACATACAGCTCATTTATCAAATTAAATTTCAGTCGACAACATTCATCGGTTTCTTACTAAAATTCAACTATATCCGATCCTGCATACTTATCTCTTTTGTTGACTGTACCTACATTTTGATGTAGGTAATGTCTGTTTAGGAATATTTTGAATCCGGCTTATATCTACGTAGGTACCTACTTCTGCTTTTTAGTATCCTATAATGTTATGTAAGTATGTATGAATAGTAAAACAACCAAAAAATAACATGCAGGTACGCAGGACGACATTTATGATGCTGGTATACATTCTGACTTCTCATTGTACGAAAAACTTATACAATGCAAGGTAAACTAAAAGGCCATGTGTCGCCGAGCGTACATAAGTCGTGTAATAAAAACTTTTTTACAAAATAAAACTATAACTAATACTGCTGAGTCCATCGATCGGGGGTCTGCGTAAGCTGGTACGGATTTGTGAGTCCTATGCGGAGGCCCACGGGCTCAGATACAACACGAAGAAAAGTGAACTCCTAGTATTTAAGGGGCGGGGCAAAAATTATGTGACTGTACCTACAGTCACCTTAGCTGGTACCCCCTTAAACAGAGTCACTCAGTTCAAGTATCTGGGCCACTGGGTTTCCGAGGATTTAAAAGATAACGCGGATGTGGAAAGGGCACGTAGGGCGTTGGCTGTCCGGTGTAATATGTTGGCCCGCAGGTTCGCGCGTAGCAGTAATCAAGTGAAAGTGACTCTTTTTAAGTCTTACTGCCAAACACTTTACACGTGCAGCCTGTGGGTTAACTACACACTTGGGTCATACAATGCCCTACGTGTGCAATACAACAACGCGTTTAGGGTGCTGCTGGGGCTGCCACGATTCTGCAGTGCTTCGACTATGTTCGCAGAAGCGCACACTGATGGGTTTCATGCTCTTATAAGGAAGCAGTGTGCGTCGCTGCTGAGTCGTGTCAGGTCCAGTAGCAACAGTATAATAAGTGTGTTCGCGGACAGGTGGGACTCTCCACTGCTGCGCCACTGGATACATTTGCATACGGCACTGTGAGCAGTGGAGAGTTCCTCCCGGTCCAAATGTGTGTAATGTGTCCTTAACTGTTTTTATCTGCTTTTCTTTTTGTGTGCGTTGTTTTTGTTTGTTTTATTTTTGATGTGTTTGTAAAATGTATGTGTTGTGAAATATGGACATTGTTCTGAAGTAAATTATTATTATTATTATAAAACAACCGACTTAAAAAAAAACACTACAGAGTGATAAATAAAGAATTTGAATTGAATTGAATTGAATAAATAACTTTAATTTCGGAAGTCGGTGTCGTTGGTTCCGCATTTTCGTTTTTTGACACCGACTTCCGAAATTAAAGTTATTTATCACTTTGTAGTGTTTTTTTGAAGTCGGTTGTTTTTTTTTGTAAAAAAGTTTTTATTTTTAACTTTTTAGCTGTACCTCTACCTACCCCACACAAATTCAATTAACACTAGTGCATTGAAGAATTGAAGACACCGACTAGAAGAATCATCAAAATTCGCATAGAAATGCCGGATATGCAGTACATTTATGCATGTAACTTCATACATAAGAATAATTACTTAATATACTAAAACCTTCCTGAAAATATGTAGGTCACATTAGTGAAAGAATTATCAAAATTGGTTCATAAGTTTTTGAGAAAATCGCGGATATACAAACATATATACCTACATACGGGTCGAATACAGAACCTCCTTTTTTGAAGTCGGTTAAAAAGATAATATGATGTATGTTCTCTTTTTCCAATCCTTATTTCTCAGTGCCGAGCTGTTGAGAGGTGAGCAGCAATTATGACTATGATTTTTGTCACTCATTAGTGAATCCAAACTAATATTATAAATGCGAAAGTAACTCTGTCTGTCTGTCTGTCTGTCTTTTCATCACGCCTAAACTACTGAACCGATTTCGATGAAATTTGGTATAGAGATAGTTTGAGTCCCGGGAAAGGACATAGGATAGTTTTTATCCCGATATTCCCACGGGATCGAAACTTACGCGGGTGAAACCGCGGGGCGCAGCTAGTAGAAAAATAACTATTGCTCCATAATAGAACTAGTAAATCTACTACAAATGAAAGAATTCCCCTAAAACTAGATGTTTTCCTGTCTGGCATAACCTGTTTATGTACAAAGCAGAGTAAATAGAACCTTAGACCGTGTTTGTCATGTTAGAATGATAGTACCGGTTTACCAAGCACTACTTTGTACTACATTTTATTTTTTTATTGATCGATCATTAGCTATTTTAATACCTAGTAGCATAATGTTTCTATTATTAGTACGTACTTAAGGTTGTATTCAAAGCAGTTTTTTTCCATGTTTTCTTTTTTGTGAACGGTAGGTATTGCTTGAATAAGTAAAACATAACTATACAATATTATACATTCGTTTTGAAGTCAGCCGTAAGTGGGTTATATCAGACACAAAAAACGTTTTTACAAAAAAAAAAACAACCGACTTCAAAAAAAGTAGTACCTACTTACAAAGTGAAAAATAACTTTAATTTCGGAAGTCGGTGTCATGTCGTTGGGTTCGCATTTTCGTATTTTGACACCGACTTCCGAAATTAGTAATTTTTCACTTTGCAGTGTTTTTTTTAGGTCCGTTGTTTTTTTTTTTTGTTTTTGTAAAAAAGTTATTAAGTATTTTTCACTTTTTAGTTGTACTACCTCCCCACACAAATTCACTACTTGCTATGTATATGTATTTTTATAATTATATCAGTTAAAACATATTCAATATAAACTAAAGTGGAAATAAATCGTATTATTGAAGCTAACTTAAAAACTACCCAAGCAATGTTAATCTATGTGGGACCGCCCCGGAGGCATACCTTATCCATTAAAAACAATACGTATACAATTGCAGCCAACCGGTACCAAGCTAAGGTGCATTGAAGAATTGTAGACACCGACTAGGATAGGTCGATACAAGGGCAACGACTTTTCTTTATATACTAGTGCATCCCATGACAATTCCACTAAGCCAGACCTCTGAAAGGTCATAGGAAAGCAAACGACGCACTTTCGTTTAAGTACTTGTGTTTACTTAATTTATCTAAGTTAGGTACCAATAGCCTAATGTCAACTTGCTCATCGCCTTTTACCAAAATATTTGTAGTCTTCATCATCAGTTCCACTTCACCAATGGTGCTTTCCGAGAGCAGATGCACGAGTTACTATAAAAAATACCCAAATCGCTATAGGTGTGGTTATAATATTTGAAGAGTTCCTTCGATTTCTCCAGGATCCCATAATCAGATCCTGACCTGATAACAATGGGACCAATCTGAAAATATATATTTTTAGATAAAAAAAAGAATTTTGCAAATCGGCATATAAATAACGGAGTTCTGAGGTAACACACATTCAAAAAAATATTCTACCGAATTGAGAACCTCCTCCTTTTTTTGAAGTCGATTAAAAAAGTAAGAAAATACCGAATATACAACAAGGAACCTAAGACGACCCACTGACCTAAAAACCAACTAGTAATACAGCAATACTTTCTTTCCTCATTATTCATTGCCACGGGGCTCATGGCTAAAAGTCCTAAAAGCCAATTCCAGTAAAGTAAATTAAAAAAAGAACAAATTGTCATATTTTGAGTTTGACAGGCAGGAACGGAAAAGTTTTTTGTTGCAATTAACGTGCGAAGTGCGAACACGTAAAACTTTTCGTTTATTCCAATACAAAGTGCTTAAAATATTTTTTTTCTTTAATTGCAGGATTTAAACCAAAGATCGAAGATATCCTCGAAAATGTCTGACGACTCGCAAGTTCGTGCGTTTTACGCGGGCAAAAACTTTTTTATTACCGGCGGCACCGGATTTGTCGGTCTGTGCCTTATTGAAAAGATTCTACGATGTATGCCTGATGTAGGAAAGATCTACCTGCTAATGAGACCCAAGAAAGGCAAAGAAATAGCCGAGAGGCTGCAGGAGTTTCCTAAAAACCCGGTAAGTAAAAGAAAAAAACTTTTTGTTTTGTAGTCGGTAGGTAATTATTTCAGATGAATTTTGTATTTCGTAGGTAGGTATATGATTCCTGCAGTAGATAGTCAATTTTCTTTTTTTACTTACTAAACTGACTCGTTTATGACGACTACGAATACGGAGGAATGAGGAAAATGTCGTAAGGAAAGTTATATGAGAAAAGAAACGATGGATGGACTGTGTGAATGATGATATGGTTAGAAAGGGGTTGACTACTGAGATAACGACTAATACAGATGTGTGGAAGAAAAAGACATGTTGCGCCGACCCCAAATTAATTGGGATAAGGGGCAGGAGAATGATTACTAAACTGGTTCGTTCATCACCCGTTATTGATTGCTTAACGGCCACTTATTACTTTTGAATTGCTTTGTAGAGTAAGACACATCCGCTTAGAATGTGTCAAGCTATCTTAGGAATGCAGTGAACTCGCTTCCAATTTTGGACAATGATGATACTTCTTTTTTTTTTCTTCTACCCGCACTGATGTAATATAATTAGTAACAAGATTTATTGTTCTCATGTAAGTGACCATTGTCTTGATGATGATGGGGCCCCTTTTTCCGCACTTAGTCTCCCATTTGGTCCGTTGTGTGTGGGGTGACGATTGTCTTAATCCATACTAAAATTATAAATGCGAAAGTGTGTCTGTCTGTTAGTCTGTCTGTTACCTCTTCACACTTAACCTTTTAACCGCTTACGTCGGATTAATCCGACAAATATTATCGTGTCCATTCCGCCAGAGTCGTATATTTACGACCAAATAACCACGAAATAACACAGCTCGTTTAATCTGTATTATTATTACATCATCACAGCTCGTTTCATCGGTATTTATTTTTCGTTTTTTTTTTTTGTCTGGCGCTGGGGTCACGACAACTGATATAAAGTCCGGCAGTTAAAAGGTTAAACAGCTGAGCCGTTTTAGATGAAACTTGGTATAGAGATAGTCTGAGTCCCGGGAAAGGACATCGGATAGTTTTTATCCCAATATTCCTACGGGATCAACACATATGCGGATCATAATTATTTTAAATAGGTAGGTAAATACCTATGATTTTTTTATGGTGTGTATTACAGGAATACTTAGTTTCTTTTTTTAATTTTTTTTTTTATTCCAAAATCATAATTATTAATGTATTAAATTAATAATTTAAGTAGGTAGGTAGTTAGGTACCTATGATATTTTTTTTATGGTATGCCATTGAACAAACAGTTCTATGATTTGTTAGTTGTTTAATTATTATTAATTTAAATTAATACTAACATTATGCTAAGTTATACTACTACTAACATTATATGGATTTTCAATAAAAAAATATTTCAATTTCAATTTTCCTTGTTAAGTCAGGGAAATTAATTGTTAAGCATACCAATAGGTAATAAGTTTCCGCAATTCCACATAAAAGGGTGTATTTTGTGTCTGGGTGAGAAATCAATTATCCAATCCACCCCAGCCCCTCAAGGAAAAATCTCACAAAGGAGAATACCGGGGTTATCAAAGTACTTTGCCCTGTATGTAGCGACCATTGGGCACTAGAAGCACATGAGCTGCTGTCTCGTTCTACATGCAGGCCCCGCACAGCAGACTTCTATGATATAGAGGGGTTTATTAACCTTTTAAGCGCTTGGCTAAATATCAGTTGCTGTGCCCCTAGTGTGCGGCTACAAATCGATAAAATCAAGATAAAATAATACCTACAATCAATAGGGAGGAGAAATCGTTGTATCAATTAAAAAATAGTCAAAAAGTTTTTATCTCTATTTAATCTAATATACCGTTTCCGAGCGCGCATCGCACTCGACTCGATTATAATATATAATCGAGTCGAGTGCGATGCGCGCTCGGAAACGGTCGCGCATCACACTTTGATACGAATAATTTAATTCGCGCTTAGCACGGCATTAGCCGTCGCCGTCATGGGTTCCGAAAAACTCATAGTCAACGAGCTCCTGGCGTTCCTGCAACATCAACTGGACGTCATGGACGAAGTTAGCCTCATGCAAATCTGCACCTCGAGCTACACCGAAGACGAGATACGCAGTGCAAAGACGACACTGTACACGTCGCTCGACTTAGCCGACCGAATGCCGTCCCGCAGGAGGGACGAAAAGGGAGAGAGGAGTCTCCAAGACATGTTTCGGGTGTTTAAGGAGACAGACCCTGACGACGTGCCGACCTTTGTGGCAAAGGAGCTGCGGAAGCTGCCCCCCGTCACTTTTGACCACGTCGATGTCACCAGGCTGCTGAAGGATATTGTTACTCTGAAGGCAAGCCTGGCCGAGATGAAGTTCAAGCTTGATGCGTCTCAAAACACCATCAGTGAGTTGCGTGCCGATATAGTTGACTTACGCAATACTGTAGCGGTATGTAGGTCACCTGAGTTCGCATCAAAGGTGAACACTCGCCGTGGTGCAAACAACGCATCGCTGTCCAGTTTCGAGTCAGCGAAATTGGACTTGTCACCGGCCGCTGTCACTGCAAACGATGCATTACCGCGCCCCGCCGATACCGCCTCTACCCCCGTAGAGGCGTCGTCACAAGTTAGCACGTCAACACCTCGTCGTGCTTACTCAGCAGTCGCTGCACATCCTCCCATCCAACAAATGGAGCAGCAACAGAAGAAAGGTTTTGCCAAAAGTGCAAAGTCAATGGAAGGGGCATCTAGGAACCGCAATGGACCGGCTCCCAGCATCTTGGCCCCAGCCCCGAAGAAAGGGCAGGCAGACAAGGAGGGCTTCGTGACGGTGGAGTCGAAGCGTAGGAAGCCCACTTGCCGTAATCGATGTGGTACTGCACTGGCGGGACCAAATATTTTGCTGCGTCCTGCAACACCGTCGACGCAGCTGTACGTATCCCGTCTGCATCACTCCACGGTGGCTGAAGACATCGTGGAATACATCAGAAGCAAGACCAAGTGGACCTTGAGAGTGGTGAAGTTGGAATCACGCCACAACATAAACTTCAAATCGTTTGTGGTGAGGGTTCCAACTCAGTACCTGGAAACCTTCATGAAGGAAGAGTTTTGGCCGAAAGGTGTAGCGTACCGACGTTTTCGTGGAAGGTTACGCGACACCACGCAGCGCAACACGACGCCGACACTTCGTGCACAATAGTTAGTTTTTATAATTAAAATATGTATGTTTAGGTTAAGGTATTTATCTATGGGCCTGCGTCGCCTGAAATAAATGGATTATTATTATTATTATTATTATTAATAATGGTTTTAATTGTACCACGCAGATAATAGGACAAAAATAGAACGAAAAAATCATGCATGTTCTCTGTCGCAGAAATAAGATACAGGCTGTAGGGGCACGAAAACATGTGCATGATAAATGCGACACAAGCGGTTAAAAGGATAAATGGCCCATGGCCAATTATAACCATACCAACTTAAATGATATGCGTACTAATGCGGCATATTGATTGATTGGGTTATCAACTTATTTTCCTGACTGTACAAACTACAAAGATTTCTATATAAAATACTTCTACTTAAGGCTTACTCAACTCTAGCCGTTGAAACACATAAAATAAAAAAAGAATGGTCAGAATCCTTAGCATTTTAAAATATTATTAAAGAAAAACAATTAGTTTCTCTTGTCATTATTTTTTATTTATTCTAGTCACTGTTAAGAAATTCTCATCAAAAAATGTTTATTGTACATAGTTTAAATGCTATTAAGCTCACTTGCAAAACCTTCACACCATTCTTAATATTTCAATAGAAATAATAAAATAAACATTAGGATTTATGTCTACATTTCGTAGAAAAAACTATTGTGTTGTTATGTAAGATGATTGTGATAAAGATATTATTATTGTTTAATTTTTTTTTTAAAGACATTCATTTGTTTTTAAAAATAGCCTTTGATAAATAATAGTACTACCATTGACTTATACAGGGTGAAATTGAAAACGTGCGACAAATCGAAATGAGAGATTGTACTCATCATTATGAACAACTTTTACTGTGGGACCAAACCTGAAATCGCGAAAAAAAAAATCAGCTGTTCCCTACGTTTATGTTCGCATAATTCGTCAAAATGTAGGGAACAGCTAATTTTTTTTTTGCGATTTCAGGTTTGGTCCCATAGTAAAAGTTGTTCATAATGATGAGTACAATCTCCCATTTCGATTTGTCGCAATTGTCGCATGTCGCATCATTGAGTACTACCAAAATAAATGAAGATTCTCGGACTTTAGTTGATAGTGGTGAAGGCCTAACACGTGCTTTGTTTGTATTTTTTCGATTTAAGTGGTTTTTATTACTGTGAACTTCAATCCGACCGACAGACGACCTTGTGAAGGCCGCAGGAACTCGTGGGATGCGAGAAGCACAAAACCGGTCGAAGTGGATGTGCTTGATCAGGCCTATGTCCAGCAGTGGACGTCTTTCGGCTGAAATGATGATGATGAACTTCAATCGAGATTGTTCTTTGTGTTTGTGTTTTAGAAATGCTACTAACGTGTAACTAGATTACTAGACAACTACCACGGAGTGCAAAGTTCGACGGCTGCGGCTCACCTTGTTGCGTTGCCGTCACCACATGACGCTGGCAGAATAGTCGACATCCACTCAGTTGCCATTGAAGAGAAAAAAAAAATGTTTAGTTAAGAGCTTCTGCCCGCGACTTCGTCCGCGTGAAGTTTCCGTCTACCCGCAACGCAATTACTTCGTTTTCGGGTTCTTTTTATTTTTTCTTTTTGCTCGTATCCTAAGGGCCATAGCGTGAATTTAATTAGCCTACAGCCTTCCTCAAGAATTGGGCTGTCAAGTGCAAAAAGAATTTTTCAAATCCGACTGGTAGTTCCAGAGATTAGCGCTTTCAAACAAACAAACTATTCAGCTTTATTATTAGTACAGTTAGCGCCACGAAAGATGAGACTTGAACCCCCCTCCCGCGCTCTTTCCGCCGCCCCTATGACGTCCGGTACCGTCCCGCGCTCAGACCTCATACCGCTAAAGAAACCTAAAATCGTGTACTGCGCAAGTCAAACCACGTGGTGTGTCAAGTCTCATCTTTCGTGGTGCTAACTATATTAGTATAGATAATATAAATAAAAATCAATGTTTGTATGTTGTCCTCTATGCGTTCCGAAACTATTGGCCAGATTGTGATGAAACTTTGGTAGGGTGTTCTGCGGGCGCCCGTGAGGGTTCCTAATTATTAAAACATGGGAAAAAAAATCTGAGGCTGTATGAAGTTCGTCAGGTCAGCTGGTATAAAACAAAGACATCTCGATGTTTTGTCAAGTCGTAAAAATCATTTGAAGCACGGGCGGGTCGCTAGTGCTTAGTAAAAGGATCGTCGTATGTTATATTATATGATTAATTGTTTTTTTAATTCCAGGTCTTCGAAAAACTCCTAGAAAGCCAAACAACGGACGTATTCCAGAAACTCATCCCCATAGCCGGTGACGTTGGTGAAGACAATCTGGGTTTAAGTCCTCAGGATCGGCAGACAATAGTGGACAATGTCAATGTGGTTATCCACTCCGCTGCTACCCTGGACTTCCAAGAGAGCTTGAGGCCTACTGTCAATATAAATCTTCTTGGCACCAGAAGAGTTATGGAGCTGTGTAAAGATGCTAAGAATTTGAAGGTAATTATTATTTAGGTACTTTCCCTTTTTGCTATAATGTGCAAATCAGAGTGAAATGCAGAATGTTGTATTTTCATTGTTAAAAAAAATATGTTCTACCTGAAGACGTTATAGAAAATAATTTTCCCTTATCATTCCCAGGTAATGATCCACGTTTCATCAGCCTACGTGAACTCGTTCCTGTCTGAAGCTCATGAGAAGGTGTACGAGGCTCCTGAAGATGCGGAGAAGGTGATATCGTTAGTGGGAACGCTGAATGATGAGGCTTTACGTGAGATTGAGCATAAGTGAGTATTAATGAAATGTCATTGTTACTACAAATGTCCATAAGCATGGTTACTACCATTTGTAACCTTAGCACTTGCCTACAGCTGATTCCGGGGTCAATAACTGCTAGTAGTAAAGTTACTTGATTCGAATATACAGGATGAAATTTTAATCACCGTTTTCCTCTGAAGGGGTCATTGTACTCATAATTAGGAACAACTTTTACTATGGGACCAAACATGAAAACGTGAAAAAATATCAGCTGTTCCCTACATTTTGACAAGTTATGCAAACAGGAACAGCTACACAACAGAACAGCACAACACACAGCTGATATTTTTTTTCACATTTTCAGGTTTGGTACCATAGTAAAAGTTGTTCATAATGATGAGTACAATGACCTCTTAAGAGCCTATACTACCTCAAATGGCTTAGCGTGATCCTCCGTTATGTCGAAAATACTGCACCATTAATTTTGAAATAAATATATGGTAAAGTTGAGGATTAATGCTAAGTCTTATGTTAGACGAAAACACGATTCCATAAAATTTTCTCGATAGAAAATAAATCCAAAGTTACCTCTAACCCGAACAATAAACCGCTGGTATTCAAAAAATACTTCAAATTAGATCATGAAACTTTGCATACTAACTGAATTTACTTTAAAGCAGGTCTTATGTTATTTACTTTTTTATAACTACCATTATTTTCACTGTAAAAAGCAAATACCTAAACTATTGGCGCTGCCTGCCGCCCAGCACCGCGCTCTGTCTCGCTCTCACTCAGTCAGCGGGCAGTATCGTATGAGCGAGATAGAGAGTGAATTTTAGCTGAGGTAGTATAGGCTCTTAAGAGGAAAACGGTGATTAAAATTTCACCCTGTATGAGTTTATACATAGCTATTACATATAACTGTTATTTTTTATCCCGATATTCCCACTGAATCGAAAACCTACGCGGGTGAAACTGCGGGGCGCAGCTAGTCATTTCTAAATAAACTTTAACCGAAATCGACTGCTGTATTTTCGTCTAAAGACTTTCGCCAAGTACACGTTAGGTTAAAATTCATAAATATTAGGTCCTTACATATGAAATTGGCGTTTTTCGTACTGGCCACTTTAATCACGAATTTCTCCTCTTTGGTAAGGAATTCCAAATTCAAATTTGTACAGCTATTTACTCATGTATTTGTGCTTCGATGACCGTCATTCATTTGTTTTTTTTCTTCTGTTTTTTCTGTTTGCGTCACTCATTTTACAAAATGGAAAATTTAAAATATCGCATTATTTACGAGTACGAGTTCCGCCGTGGCACTAGTGCTGCGGAAACGACTCGAAGGGTGAATGATGTGTATGGCGGTCATGTTGCAAAAGAAAACACAGTTCGTTTTTGGTTCCAACGTTTTCGTTCTGGAAATTTCGACCTGCAGAACAAGCCCCGTGGACGGCCTGAGACCCAAGTTGATAATGGAGAATTGAAGGCTATTGTGGAAGCGGACCCATCGCAAACCACGTCCGAGTTAGCTGCAGGCTTCGATGTTAGTGATAAAACTGTTTTAATTCACTTGAAGCAAATTGGGAAGATTAAAAAGCTTGAAAGGTGGGTACCTCACGAATTGACTGAAGCAAACCGGCAAACGCGCGTCGACTGCTGCGTTACATTACTGAACCGGCACAACAATGAAGGTATTTTAAACCGAATCATTACCTGTGATGAAAAATGGATTCTTTACGATAATCGGAAGCGCTCAGCGCAATGGTTGGATCCTGGCCAGCCAGCCAAATCCTGCCCCAAGCGAAAATTAACCCCAAAAAAGTTACTTGTAAGCGTTTGGTGGACTAGTGCCGGTATTGTTCATTACAGTTTTCTCAAATCTGGCCAGACTATTACAGCTGATGTCTATTGTCAGCAATTACAAACCATGATGGAAAAGCTAGCGGCTAAACAACCAAGGCTGGTCAATCGCTCCACGCCACTGCTGCTTCACGACAACGCCAGACCACACACTGCGCAACAGACGGCTACCAAATTAGAAGAGCTTGAATTGGAATGTCTTAGACATCCTCCGTACTCCCCGGACCTTGCTCCAACAGATTACCATTTTTTTCGCAATTTGGATAACTTTTTGCAAGGGAAAAAATTCAACTCCGATGGGGCAGTCCAAATCGCCTTCAAAGATTTTATTGATTCCCGTCCGACTGGTTTTTTTAGTAAAGGGATCAATGAACTACCTATAAGATGGCAAAAGTGCATTGAAAACAATGGTTCATACTTTGATTAATTAAATATATTATATTAAAAAATATTCGACTTTTTGTTCCTTCCATACAAAACGCCAATTTCATATGTAAGGACCTAATATAACGTCAAAATTGAATTACAAAGGCAAATAATAGAGAAAGTTGGAGAAAAATGGAGGAGGCCTTTACTCGTTGACATGTCCTTAAAAACACAACTACAAATAAAATTAAAAAAAAAAACGAAAAAAATGCATGTTCTTAACAAGAGAAAATCAATTGTGTCTCATTAGCGGAGCTCGACAGATTAATATTAATACATAAATAATAAATTACGTAAAATAGATATTTAGCTGATTTGAAAAATCGAAATGTTAATTTGTTGAAATGCAATGAAAAGTCAAATTTTAGCAACAAATAATAATGAATGAATAAATATAACATTACTTTTTATTGCTTATTATGTACTACTTTATTTAATGTACTAAGTTATAATGAAATACGAACTATTAATGCAATGTAATTGATTATTTTAAGGAAATAAAAAGGCTATAATAATAACAACGTCAAAATTATTTGTGAAAAGCTACAGGTTGACTATCTGGTTGTTTATCAGCAAATAATTATTATTATAATATTAAACTTCTGCTTCATTTCACAGATTATTGAAGAGTCATCCAAACACATACACGTTTACAAAGCATTTAGCAGAACACGAAGTGGTCAAATGCGCCGATTTGTTCCCCTGCACCATCGTTAGACCTACCATGAGTAAGTTTAATACTAACAATAAGCTTTGAGTGGAGACCGTGTATCGGCAAACGTAGTATGGGATGCCCCCAGTTACATGGACCGACGACCTTAAGGCTGCGTTTCCACCAGAGATGTGCGAGGATGCGTTGCGAGGGATGTGTGTGAAACAAACCAATAACATCGCTTCATTTTCATACCTTGAACTAAGTTAGCGTTGTTATTGGTTAGTTTTACACACACTCCTCGCTAAAACTCAAACTCAAAGCATTTATTTCAATTATACCAATTACAGGCACTTTTGAATTGTCAAAGGGTCGGTCAGTCAGAAAGATGAAGCTAGTTGCCCATTCCAAAGCGTAGGTACCTATGGAGAAGAACAGGCAAGAAACTCCATGGACACTCTTTTAAATCAAAATAATATAGTTACGTGAGTTCCTGGGTTCGATACCCAGGTCACTTTCAGTTTTCCTATCAGGAATTTCTCCGCACCTCCTGGTGCCGCAGTTAATGGCAAATGACCAACCTTCTCTAATTACGTGGGTCTTAAACCGGCGAAATGAGGGTTTGCCATACAACCCTGCTACCCCTTCGGTGTGTATAGGCGTGGTGTTAAATGAAAAATCTATTTTTCCAGTCGTTGCGTCATGGAAGGAGCCGTTACCAGGCTGGACATGCTCCAAAGTGGGTCCACAAGGTTTTCTAATGGGAGCCGCTAAAGGTAAAATATAATTAGATAGATAGATAAAACATTTATTTGGCGCACACAAAGGACAGCACAACACACAAAAGTACAACATTAGATGATAACCAATTACCCACATGAACATAATATAAAAACAAGGTGCCGATACAAAAACAAAAAAAAAGGAAAAACCTTTTCCCAACTATGTTAGGGTCGGCTTCCAGTCTAACCGGATGCAGCTGAATACCAGTATTTTACATGGAGCGACTGCCTATCTGACCTCCACAACCCAGTTACTGGGTAATACGAAACTCCTTGGTAAGACTGGTTGTCCAACATTTGGGCTTCAGACTACTCATAACGACTGTCAAAGATCTACGAATGACAGCCGGGACCAACAGCTTAATGTGCTTTCCAAGGCACAGAGGAGTATCGGTAATGGATGGTCACCCATCCACGGATTGACCCCGGGAAGCGTAGCTTAGCTCTTGCTCTGCAACCCGCATGAGTCTGTGCTAAATAAATGTATTTTCTTTCTTTCTAAAATATTCGTTGTATATAAAATTTCTCATGATTATATTTTCAGGCGTAGTCCGTCGCTTACCGTTGGCTATAGAAAACATAGCTGATTACATACCTGTCGATGTGGTCGTCAATGAGTTGTTAGTTGCAGGCTGGGAAGCAGGAAAGACAACGTAAGTTAAAGAATTTAGAATATTGAGTTGCTTTTATTGGTGTTGTTGGATGTGGCGGCATCTACGCCTCACTGACGTCGCTCAAAATCCTGCATCGCGCAAGCAGAGTTTACCGCGCGACTAGCATATACAGGGTTATTTGATAAACACCAACAACCTCTTAAGAGGTCATTGTACAGTCACGTCTAAAAGTATGTATACACTTGGCAATTTTCAATTGCGTTTTTTTCGTGAAATAACGAATGCAACGTTGAAATACGACACTTAACATAAACCTATGGGTTCGAAAACACTATTTTCGTAACAAGATAAAATTTCATTCAAAAATAAAGGAGAAAATCGCCTTTGAATACATACTTTTAGACGTGACTGTACTTATCATTATGAACAACTTTTACTTGCGAAAACAAAAACGGCTGTTCCCTACATTTTGACGAATTATACGAACATAAATGTAGGGAACAGCTGATTTTTTTCGCGATTTCAGGTTTGGTCCCATAGTAAAAGTTGTTCATAAGATGAGTACAATGACCCCTTAAGAGGTTATCCATTAATTACCGGATACCCTGCATACAATGTCCCGACTTCAATCGTCGGGCAGTTGCCCGCCAGACACAACACCCGTCTGGGCGGAGGATCCTCCAATTTCTATGGAGGATGAGTGACCTTTACACCCTGTTTCTCATATAGTCACGTCTATAAGTATGTATACACTTGGCTTTATTCAAAGGTGATTTTCTCCTTTATTTTTAAATGAAATTTTATGTTATTATCAACATAGCATTTTCGAACCCATAGGTTTATGTAAAGTGTCGTATTTCAACGTTGCATTCGTTATTTCACGAAAAAATCGCAATTGAAAGTTGCCAAGTGTTGACATATTATTGCTCGTGACTATACATCTATACTTAGTACTTTGTGAAGTTTTTGTAGCTCTTAGTCGCAATTTTTCCTTAAACCATACCTGAATTTATAATCTCTGATAATTTACATATCATTGCCACTTAAGTGTTGTGTATTCTAAGTTGTTGTTGATTTTTGGGTGACTATTTGTAATAAAAATGTCTTTAAAAAATGATGTTTGCCGTGGAATTTGAACTTTGTCATTGAGTTTGTTGTTCCTAAACTTGATGATTCTAAATTCAAATAAAGATAAAAACGTAGCAGTATCAGCATGATATTCGAATTATTCAGTAATGAGGTTTTAGATTTTCCACTGCATATGGCACGTTAAAATATCTTCCAAACTTCTAACGTCAATATCTCTTATGTGACTGTGTGGATTGGATCCGTTTTACCCGACTGCGCCAGGAGGGCTATGTTTTTCGAAACTATGTATGTATGTATAATTGTTTAGCACGCTCAGTGGCCTGAACGGCTCGATGGATTTTAGCTTGAGAGGTGTCGCTAGATTCGTATTTACTGTGAGAGTGACACTGGGTATATCAAAATAAAAAATAACCAAAATGGCGGATTTTTGACGCCATATTATGTCGTATGTCATATTATGTTTGGCGTGTATTATAAAGTTGGAAGCAGGCGGGGCCTATACCATTATTATAGTTTCAAACTCAAATGGGTCCCGCCTGCTTCCAACTTTTATTTAATTTAAAATGAGCTTATTTTTAGCTTTTCAGACAGTTTTAGCATAAGGTTGCAGTCGGGTTTTTTAATTTTATTAATTACTTTTTTTTGTGTAAGTGTATTATCGGTACACCTCTGCCTAACGTTTCTGGTAATACAAGCGAGATGTAATAAAGTTTTTTTTTTGACGTATAAATGTGCCTTTTAGTGTCTATCACACTTCACACTAATATTATAAAGGCGAAAGTTTGTGAGTGTGTTTGTATGTTTGTTGCTTCTTCACGCACAAACGGCTTGACCAATTTTGATAAAATTTGATATGGAGGTAGCTGACACCCTGGATTAACACATAGGATACATTTTATCCCGATATTCCCACGGGATCGACACTTATGCGGGTGAAACCGCGGGGCGCAGCTAGTTTGAAATAAATGCTTTGACTTGTATTTTTAGATCCGGTCTGACAGTATACCACTGCTCATCGTCGACTTGCAAGCCATTTTGCTGGTCCATGCTTGAGAACACAGTAAATGGAATGCTGCACAAGTATCCTTTGAAGAGTGCCGTCTGGTAAGTACCAACATCCTACCTACATAATCAGCCTATAATGTTCCCGCTGCTGCGGTGGCGTAACTTGTTACAATTATGATTTAGGGTTTTAACCGTGGCGCCCAACGTGGGCCACGGTTAAATCATAATCACACCCCGGACACTCCATACAACGCTTGCAAAATAATTACCTACTACTACTACATTAAAAAATGACGTTTGTATACGTATGAATGTGTGCGTGAGGTACTTGTTTGCGAGCGCTCTTGTTAAAGAACTGCGACGAATACGCCGAAGTGCGGGGTGAGGTGCGGTAACTGATGTTAGTGCGGGGAAGGGAGTGGCCTTTCTGTACGTAGTACTTTAAGTATTCTGTGTCATAATTGTAACAGTGGCCCCACGTTGGGCGCCACTTTTACAATTATGATTTTTTATCTGTAATGGCTACAGAGTGTGGTTATGTTGAGCTGATTTATTTTTATAATATACAGTGTTTGAGATATAGATAGTTTGTTGTTTCCTTGTATTTCGATACCCAATAGTCAGTGGCGTGCATTGCATATAGGCATATAAGCAGTGCCTATCTAGATATATCCACATAAGCCTGTCAATTACATTTTAGTGTGTGTGCCCCACAATTAAAAAACTCGCAAAATTATCATACCTAACAAAAAACAAAGCCTTCATACAAACTCGCGCGGCAGTAGGCAGTCGCCGGCTTACTAGGCTCCCGTACTATTCGCACATTGTCTTTGGTCTTTACTCGTTCAAGTTAATACGAAAAAATTAAAAATACGTACGTCTCACGCGTAATACCATGACGTTCGACCTTCGCAATTTATCACCCTTAAGTAGGCATGCCTCCTCAAATAACCACACTTTTGACCTCACTTTTTTTTCTGATTAGTGACCACGTTTGTCTAGACTAGGACCCGGCCTAGTGCCTACCTGTTCTGAAAACCAATGCACGCCGCTGCCAATAGTTTGCCGCTAGAGGTAAAAAATCATAATTGTAACAAACTATAGGGTGGCATTGGGACAAAATGCCACAGGCCTCCAGCTAGAGGGGGCCCCAGGCCCGAGAGGGCCATGAGCACAGGAGAATCCTAACATAAGGACAGAAGCAGTCAGGTTTTAAAGTTATTGTAGGGGAAAACATGAAATGTACGCGGAGGAAGTCGCGAGAGAAGTGCTAATAAAAAAAAAGACGGGTTACACTCCGGGAGTGCCGGCAGAAGTGAAAACTTGAATATTAACGTTGAAATAAATCAATTATTAATTGAATTAATATAACTAATTTTTTTCACTATTTCTGCGTCCCTTTTTTCATTAATAGATGCACTTTGTTCAATTTCCATATTTTAAACACTATACAGGAATATTTTTTATTCAGTGCGCAAACTTTGCCAAAATAAACTTAGATGAATTTTATTAAACACCTATTTTTTATTTTGACATGTCTTAGTACAAAAAAATAAAGTTATCGTAAACGAAAGATGTCTACTTTGAAATTGATTTTATGGCTACTCGCCGGCGAGTGGCGAAGCGAAACGTGCTATGTGCAGACGTCAGCACATTCAACTTTGAACCTTATGCTTTAGTGATAAAGTTAAAAATGTATTGCTTGATGGGCTAATGACGTCTGTAGAGTGTACCTACCTATCAGCTGTGCGCTCTTGGATCTCGCTCGAAGAAATCGAAAATGGTTTCTTCGATTTCAACCGCCAGTCGAGGTCTGCCTGCCAGACCCTTGTGCGTGATTCCGGGTCCTGAACTGACCGTGATCAAGCAGCCTTTGACTGGCTGCTAAACTGGTCCTTTCATTAGGGACCGCGGGGTTAAGGATACCATGGGCTCGCATTCGAGGTATGCTCTCCGTCGCATACATTCTGCGAGCTGCTCGTAAACTTTCACCACTTAATAAATACACTCGCACCATCTCATACAACTCGCGGTTACTAAAGTCCGACATCGTGACCGGTAGGTACGAGTACGACACACTTGCGGCGCGGGGGTTGCACGGGAAAGCGATTGAACGCGGGGGCGAGGTCACGAAGCGCATGCGATGAGCAGACTGTCATGTCGGGGTCGGGAGTCCGGGGTGACCGCCCGGGCACCACTCTGCGCCCGGGACTTTCCCGCTGCAACTCCGCCACGTGCGCCGCCCGTCGCGCGCGCCCATTGTTATTATTACGAAAAGATAGTGTCCATAATTTGCTGATTTAGAGTCGGATAAAAACGTGAAAAAAAGTTTTGAAAAAATAATAGAAACGTGTTCTATTACTGATACTGAACCACCAAAATTTTTTTGCGCACTCCTTAAAAATATTCCTGTATACACGAATGTTACGAATACACAGCAGTGTGTCCACGTCCACTTCCACGTCCACTTCCACTTCCACTTCGACTTCCACTTCGACTTCCACTTCCACTTCCACCTCGACTTCCACTTCGACTTCCACTTCCACTTCGACTTCCACTTCGACTTCGACTTCCACTTCCACTTTGACTTCCACTTCGACTTCCACTTCCACTTCGACTTCCACTTCGACTTCCACTTTGACTTCCATTTCGACTTCCACTTCCACTTTGACTTCCACTTCGACCTCCACTTCGACTTCCACTTCCACTTCCACTTCGACTTCCACTTCCATTTCCACTCCATCCATCCATCCATTGTCGTGTGTCACTTGGTTCACTTCGGTTGGCGCCGCCGTAGAAAGAGACGGGGGGGGGGGGGGGGAATCTCTCCTGACGGTCACGTGTCCTGACGCGATGTCCTGACGCGAGTTTAACATTTTTTACCCATTACAAAAAAGTGTGCAACGCCGCTAAAGAAGTTTTCACTTCAAAAAAAAAACTAACGTTTGTTGAGCTTCTTTATATTGAGAGAGCCCCATCCCTTGAATTTGCCACGGGCCCCAATCGGTATAGTTATGCCACTGCACTGCTGGGACACAGGCCTCTGTGAGAGGGAGGAAAAGAGAGGGTCCACCACTTGGGCCCAATGAGGGTTGGTTGATGTCGCACGTCTTGTCTTCGAATATTTGGTTTCTAGATGATGTTTTCCTTCACCGTTTTGAGAGTAGTGGTGATGAAATAATTTACAAATTACTTTTTTCCAGGTACCCACACCTCAAGTTCGTGCCGTCTTTGCTAATGTTCCGTATCTCTGCGATCTTCGTCCATTTCTTCCCGGCGTTTTTACTAGACATGATGCTGAGATTTACTGGAGGTAAACCTATGTAAGTGTCACTCCTTAGCCACTTAATCCAACCGTACATGATCGGTTGAATGTCGTAATTACAGAAAAAAAAACCGAGTGTGCTTATGACCACACGACTGAAGTGAAACTTCAAACGTATTTGGCTATGAGAGGAAGAGAGAAAGAAAATGTGCGCGCGCACTGCTTTCTCTTGCTTATATCCCCCACTCAACTCCCGTTCGCCTCGCCCGATCACACTTTTCGTAACGCTTACGTCACGCGTTCGCCAGCTTACTTCCCAAGTCAAGCGTGCGTAAAGAAGTTTCACTTCAAAAACAAAACACTCCCGTAGTGCCGACAGAAGTAAAAACAAAGCACAAACAGAATACTTTGCCATCACTCACTGGCATATCGGATATACATTAAAACCGAGTACATTCTGAGGACAGCCGAACACATCCGAAGCGGTGTCGGTTACGGTAACAGTGGCGCGAATTCAATGGTTTTTTCCCATCTCAATAAATACCCAACGCGCCTAAAGAAGTTTTCACTTCAAAAATAAAAAGCCATTGTGTCTCGCGTGGATCTACGGTCCGCGGCATACGAAGGGTTTGTCCACACGGCGACACATCAAGCTATACATTTCCAGTTTTTGCTGAACTCGCATTGCACAGGTTTTTCGTACAATCAGAAGTCAGGGTTTGTACACGCATTTTAATCTCTATTATCTCCCTTTTTCAGCCTGATTCGTCTCCACAAGAATGTATGGAACTCTCTGAACCGGCTAGAACGCTTCATCTTCAGCGAATGGAGGTTTTACAACCCGAACACATTAGAATTGGCTAAGAAATTGAACCAAACTGATAAGGAGCTGTTCTTTATTGATATATCTACTATATATGTAAGTATTGCCAGTGTTTTAGCCGAGATGAGACGGATATTTAACAAGTATCCAGCTGGATACTGGATTGTAGGTCAATAGTCTTTTTTTTTTAACTGAACAGACAGCTGTGCTGCTGGGGAGTTTGTTCCGCCACTTCTTCTCCCCAGCGAAAGCACTAGGAAGTGGTGAAGGGCGGGCGTTTTGGGGGACTGTCTTATGTAATTTTGACGTTCGAAAAGTGCTGATTCTCAACCAAATTTTGAAAAAATGACTTGATTTTGAATATCCAGCGGAGGATTACAATAAATTACGAAAAGTTCATAAAATCTATTTTACTAATGATGTTTTTTGATATACCTACATTTCGCCAGTTGGTTTTAAGTCCTATTCCTGGCTAGCTTGTCGTTAACCAGTCACTAATCGAGACTATAGGCTGCTACTGAGAAGCCCCTAATAGAGAAACCCAGTAACTATTTGTCAGAACTAGGGATCAAACCCAATACCATACGCTTACCAGTCGCATTTGCGACCCGACCCTAAACCATTGAGGCAGTCATATTATTATTATTAGAGACCCTAATATTATAAAGCCGAAAGTTTGTGACTGTTGTTTATATGTTTGTTACTTCTTCACGCTCAAACGGCTGGACAAATGTTGATAAAATTTTGTATGGAGGTAGCTGACACCCTGGATTAACATATAGGCTACTTTTTATCCCGATACACCGACGGTATCGACATTTACGCGGGTGAAACCGCGTGGCACAGCTAGTATAATTATGTTTGTGGAATGCATCCTCGATAATCAACTACGCTACCACCTTGCAGACTGGAAAACTTTTTTTTCTCTATATTAAAGTACTAAATATTACTTCAATTTAATTTTAGTGGGTCGAATACTTCAGAACACTGCATTTGGGCGTCAGACGATACTTGAACCGTGAGAAGGAATCAACTTTACCTGCCGCACGGAAAAAGGACATGGTGTAAGTATATGCATTATAACTAATGATCGGAATAGGCTGAGTATATTTACCTAAACTTCGGAGAACAGAGACAGAATGTGGAGACTTCCTTACGACGAAATTTATTTTCCCGGAATTCGGGAACAATCTTAAATAAGTTGATAATAAGCTTTATTTAAGATGGGTAAAGGCTATTTTTGACTAAACTTGCAATTACCAAATTTTCGGGATTTTCACGTAAAATCCCGAAATAAATAGTCTAACTTTAATTCGTGTATTCGAATTATATTTACGATCCTTAAACTAACCGTTGTGTCATCCAAACTAATATTATAAATGCGAAAGTAACTCTCTCTGTCTGTCTTTTCTTCACGCCTAAACTACTGAACCGATTTGTGTGAAATTTGGTATAGAGATAGTTTCGAGTCCTGGGAAAGGACATAGGCTACTTTTTATCCCGATATTCCCACGGGATCGAAACTTATGCGGGTGAAACCGCGGGGCGCAGCTAGTACATTACATATAATTAAAATAGTATATAGTAATAGTATTTAAAGCAGTTAGTTCAATCAATCAACTCAGCCTATCGCAGTCCACTGCTGGATATAGGCCTCTCCCAGACTGCGCCACAGCACCCTGTCCTCCGCCTTCCGCATCCAGTCTACCCCAGCCACCTTCTTTAGGTCGTCTGTACATCTAGCTGGGGGGCGTCCCACACTACGCTTGCCGGTACCCGGTCCCCACTCCAGGACTCGTCTGCTCCACCGGCCATCGGTCCTTCGTCAGACATGGCCAGCCCTCTGCCACTTTAATTTGCTTACTCTGCAAGCTATGTCGGTAACTCCGGTTCTTTCCCGTATTTTATCCTTCAAAGAGACTCCGAGCATAGCTCGCTCCATAGCGCACTGAGTGTCCGTAAATTGTGGACCAGCCCGACCGTCAGTGTCCACGTTTCAGCACCGTATGTCATGACCAGAGGTCGGAGTAGGTAGATTGATTTAAGGTCGTTGACGTCAAACGTAGAGAATAATATGGATATGCCTCCAAAATACCGGAACTTCATATTTATTGTGATATTTGTTCCGGAATTTTGAAATTAGCAATTTGTGTTTAAGGTGAAAAACGTATTAATAATATCAATCTACGCTGCCAGTGTTAGCTAATGGTGAATGAAATCAGTATTTTATTTTATACAAAAATACCTTGGAATAGTTACACCGTATTTTGTCCCTTACTGTTGAATTTGAAATGACGCTTGACAGTATGAGACAAAACTTAGACAGGGCCTTTTGTTTCTTTATCTCATGTTCATCTATGTTCACAACGACGCATTGACCGCACGCAACGACCAATCAGAAGCAAGTATCCTGTATGACTCATTGGGTGTTCATATAATAAACGATTTTGTTAGCCTATCTGAATGTTTTGTATTTTATTTTATTCCAAAATTCCAATCCCGGAACTTTTTCCGGTACTTCCCGCACATTATGGATAAAATGGCATGTCCATATTATAATATCTTGACGCAAGTATATAAAATCAATAAAATATAGTAGTAGTGTAGTTTTCTATATTTATGTCTGTAATTTATATGGTGTACATAATAAAGAGTATTCTATTCTATTCTATCAATCTACCTACTCCGACCTCTGGTCATGACGGGCAGGACGCACTGGTTGAAGACCTTAGTCTTCAAACACTGCGGGATAGGCGACGAGAAGACTTGACGAAGTTTTCCAAATGCCAACTGGATCCTTCTGTCTGCTTCTTTCTTAAAGTTAGCTACTTATTTAACTAATTATTATTCTATATTTCTGTTTCAGTCTCCTGACGTTCCACGTTATCTGGCAACTCTTCATATTGGGTGTGCTGTGGTACATATTCGCGTGTCTGACGGGCTTTACCCTCGCAAACTGTGCGTGGATAGCCCCTGTCATCTATATATTGTTTAGTTACCTATAAATATGCTGATAAAAACATATTTTTCAAAAAAAGAGGATGTTAGTGCAAAATAACTTAGGGTTTTGGAAGTTGGTTTAAAAAAATAATCAATGAAAACCACCGACTTTCGCGACTATAGTTATTTTGCACTTGTTAGTTTATTTTTTTTTAATTTTTGAATATTTTTTGACCAGACAAAAAATGTTTTTATACATTTTGAAGATGAAATTTAATATTACCGAGGCCTGTTTACACCATAAATAACTATAGCAGCGTTCATAATCTCAGATAATTTACATTCCATCGTCACTTAATCAATTATCAACTTTAGTGAGATGTATTTTAAGTTGATTTTTGAGTGACCAATTGTAAGAAAACGGTCCTAATAAGTTTTTGGTTGTAATGGAATTTGAACTTTGTTATGTATGACATTCAGTAAGTTGTTCCATAACTTGAAAATTATCTCAAATTCTTAATTCGTAATAAAATCTTCTACTTCTATCTATTTTTCCTCTTATTCTTAATAGATGCGTCTAGCGCTCAACGAGTAATTTGTGGTGTTAGTGAGCCTTAAATATGTTTTAATTTTGTATTATTTAATAAGTATTATCTGATTTTGTATGTGTTTTTTAGGGTCTTAACTAAATAGGAAAACGGAACCTTTATAGGATCGCTTTTTATGTAAGGAAATAGGTTTTGTATGAGAAAATTAGCTTCATAACGTCAAGTCCGAATCCCCTGAAGGGTTATTAATTTAGTTAAAGTCCCATGTAATTGGGGGCGACCCTACTGCAATTAACCATAAACCACAAAAAAATGCAGTATATTATTTATTTCAAAGATGAATCCATGTCGTTTAATTAATACAATTTGTAATCTCGTAAGAATGTCATTTTAAAACATTGTCATTTTGATAATGTACTTAAAAATTAAGTTGAAATTATAAGAGAATCTCTGCAATTCGAATGAAAATAGGAAAATTAGAATATTTTTAAGATACTAAAAACATGTCTAATTGTATACCTACTATAAATAATAATAATATAAAATAATAAGAAAAATGTGCATTAGTAAACATAATAATAGAAGTATATGGGTGTATAGACATTTGACGAGTGTAAAGATGTATCTACTCAACGAAATTCAAAGATTTCACTTTAAATTTTCCTTCGAAAATATCACAAAAATAAGTTTCTGGTTATCAAAAAATTACACGAAAGAAAGGAGTCCTATCAAACTGACAGATTATAGAAAAACCGATCTATTCGCAAAGAGAAAACACATTTAAATATCGAGCCTTTTCAGGAAGAAGATCGTAACCGCCATTTTGCATATTTTACAGGAGAATAGAGAAATAAGATGCAAAATCAGTTGATCTGGCGGTTAATATAAAAACAGTTTTTTGGGATTTTTGGCGCTTACGATGTTCTTCCTGAAAAGGCTCGATATGCACTTATTATACCATTACCAAGTACACTACAAGAATCTTTTTGTTTGTTTTTTGAATACAATTTCTGTGACAATTTTACAATCCCCTGTCAAGGTCATTCAGGCACCAAAACTATCCTTGTCGCCAGACATTATCTTAAATCTCTGGTGAAAATGAGTTCCGCGATACGTTTCTCTCTAGCCATTCTCAATTCTGTTATTTTACCCGACCGCCTCAGAAAGAGGGTAATGTTTTTCTATGTAATATTTTTGTCGATAATCTCGCCTTTGAATTTCACTCAGTATGTCGTCATCTTATACGTGATTGTAACTAAATTGATATTTTTATATAATTGTGTTTATACATTCCAGTATTGGTGCGTTGTAATGAATAATAAATAAACATTTTGTTAAATTATTTTTCATTTTTATACATCACCGTTCTCATCCCTAATCCTAAAATCAAATCTTTTTCTTATAGGTAGCCATATTCAATTCGAATCACCGGCGGTACATAGTTCCAAAGGCAAAAGGGCGAATTCCGCCTTCCTCTTGCGCAGGTAGGGTTACCATTTAGTAATTTGAAAAGTCCTGACAAAAAGCCTGACATTTCAATAAAAGTCCGGACATTTTAGTCACAAAATCCAAACATTACATTAAGACGGCGCCGACCGCACAGTGGCGCCCTCATCGTTTTTTGGTTATTTCTTTTAGTTTAGAATGAAAATGCAGAAAATAGGCACGTTAAGTTGTGCTCCACAAGAATATACGTTAATATTGTTACGCGCCACACTTGATGGCGACATTAGCTACTACTAGCGCCATCTAGTATCGAGTAGCAGAACTAATATTTATTCGGGTCCCTTCTAGAAACTTCGATGCTAGAACTTTCCAGAACTATCGACGCCTGGTCGGACGGGATCGGTATCTACTCGAACATTCTAGATGTTTCTACGGTAGAAGGTTCTGGAACTATCCGAGGCCTATATAAGGCCGGTGTGGCCGCTAGCTGAAAACAGTGTTGGATAAGCGATACAAGCGAAAACATCGAAGCGATCTTCAAGTGCAACTTTCAAGTGATCTTGTAGTGCGATTGTGTTTTATTGTTAGTGTGTTAAAGTTGTAATTGCTGTTTTTAATTAAAGTGTCTATTTTTGGTTTTTAAATCGGCAGTTTTTATTGTCACGAACCCCAAGCTCGTAACAATATTATTACAAACGGTAGTTTTACATTGTTTAGTTTTATTATAATCACTAAAACGGAAAATAGTGGCCACTTTTATCCCTTTTAGTGATGATAAAAAAACGGGACAATGTAAAACTACCGTTTGTAATAATATTAACTTATGATCTTGTGGAGCACAACTTAACGTGCCTATTTTCTGCATTTTCATTCTAAAATAAAAGAAATAACCAAAAAAGCGATGAGGGCGCCACCGTGAGGTCGGCGCCGTCTTAAAAAAAAAGTGCGCTGAAAGATATAAAAATTAATACCTATACTGGAAACTATCGTTATGTTTGATTATTTTAAACACCAAAAAATCCGGACAAAGTCTAGAAGTCCGGACATATCCCGACGGATGGTAACCCTATGCGCAGGGAGGGCGCTTATATTGGCCCCGTATAGAATGTCGATGACAGCCTCGTTCACCTTGCCGGAAAACATAAGGCTAATCAGCACCCTAATTGCGTAACACATTTTGTTTCTTATGCGATTCCGAACTTAAGCCAACTCCAGTAGTAATAGTTTTTCAATAATCGGAATTGTATAACTATAGATGATCCAAATTGAGTATAATCAAAAAGAGGTGTACGGTGACTACGGTGTACATAATATGATACCATTGGCCATTTATAACAATCTGCTTCGTCGCAGCGTTTCATTTCATCAATGAATTATCTGTTTCCGAATTAACCAATAACTGTCCGTAAATTATAGGAACCGGCCATTAGTAGGTAATTCTCACGAAATTTTGACAAAGATCACATTCAAGGTCATTAAAGGTCATCCATTAATCAGGAGACAGAAACCCAGGGGGTGTTATAAAACGGGGGAGATAAGAATGTCATTGGACCTAGTAAATAGTTTTTGAGATATTTGCGAAACACTCGCAAAATAGATTCCAATTTATCCGAGAGAAAAAGGTTATAAATAAGTAATAAAAAATAGGGTGCAGGATATTATTAAAACAACAAAAATAGGGTACAGCCTTATTTATTTTTTACAATACATATTAGCATATAAATCACTCATATATTTCATTATTCTTTTTTTAAACTAAGGTATACAATACATTTGTGACAGCACCGCACAATGTGACATTAAGATTGTAAATTGACAATTTTGAAGAGTTTTAGACTAAAGAACATCGGTCTTTTCTGTAAAAATCTACGGTGCAATTTTTACAGAAAAGATCGGCTGATATGAAACGCTCTACTCGAATGAATGTTCATTTTTGTTTCATTCCACGTTTACACGACACTGACAAAATTACATACGAATAAACGTTCATCTGCTCATTTCATTTCATTTTTAGATCATGAGTGAAAGATGCCGAGTGCCAAAATCAAACATCATCGGATCGATTCCATAATGAACTCATGTTTCACTTTTAATTCATTTTTTGTCCAGCTGTAAAAATCCTCACCGTGAAAACATAGGTGAAGTGAACTGTCATTACTATATTCTATGAATTGACACTATTGACAGTTCACTTCACGCTCACTTCAACTAAGTTATAACGGTAAGATTTATACAGAATAGACCGGCTGTTGTTTCACTTTAAGGTGAATGTAACATGGTAGACCGCGAAATTTAAATTTTCTTAAGTTTTTTGCAATTTGCAGATCAGTGTCAGGTTGTATCTTGATCCAAATATGATTCGCGACTATAATAGACATGTATTTACAGAATCATAGTCATTAGAATCATTAATATATCTCTATGTTAGATTTCTACCATAAACACTTTTCCATACGAGATTGGTTCTTAACGGTAGAAATCTAACTTAGAAAGATGTATTAATGATTCTAATTATTATAATTCTGTAAATACGTACCGGTTATAGTCGCGAATCATATTTTGATCAAGATACAACCTGACACTGACCTGAAAATTGCAAAAAACGTAAGAAAAATTGAATTTCGCGGGCTACAACTACCCATTCGACCTTTTAAGTGAAAGATGCTGAATGAATGTAAAACGTGAAGCGTCTTATCTGCTTTACTAACGTAAACCTACTCTAGCACAATTAAGCTTGCAAGGACTAATATCTCTTAAAATATTTGTTGACATTGCGATACAAACATTTTTCAAAACAGCAACATTATAATTGAACATCAAGTCAGAGAAATTAATTGTTTAGCAAACCCAACCAAGTTAAATTGTCCGTATATTCAAATCACAACTGTCACTCTGATGTTATTGTGTGAAATGGCTATAACATAGCAAATTGGCGTAGTGTGTCAATTTAATGAACAATTAATTTCTCTGACTGTACTTAAACGAATATAAATTCATTCAAGTCTTTTCCAAAGCGAGTCTTAGTTGTTAGTAGGGTCCGTAATATCATGCATATTACTTATATTTTTAATATTGTTGTTTGAAATGATAATAAAATAAACTGGAATGATTCAAACATACTTAAGTTGCAACTTATAAACATATCTTAGAAAACTAAATTTAAAATGTCTGTACCTTTTAGTGATGTAATGACTAGACTTTTGTCAATATGACAAAAAAAAAATTGCCTCGCGGTTTGAAAAATTGTCAAAGAATAAAGATATTACGGACCCAAAATATTGAATAGCTTTGGGAAAGAAGCATTGCCAAAAGACTATTTAATTAATAAAACCAACAGGTCGCAATCTGACAATTTTTACAAGTTTCTTTCAAAAATTTTCTGCTTTATTAAAAAAAACACCTGCCAAAAAAATCGGACAAATTAGTCAGTTATATTAAATATTGCCCTGCTCCCTAAATGCATAACACACTTTTAAATTAAAAGAAAATTCCCAATCCATTGCCTCATAGGTTTGAATGGGCATTTGGTCAACAACATAAATAACGCAATGACCCCGTTGGTTAAACGCAACACTGACCAGCTAAAGGAACATAGTCAATCTAAATATGAAAAAAAAATTGGTTGTCTGTAAAGTCTGTTTACGGACGATAATTTTACGTGATAACGTCATAAGAAAACATCAGATAGATGCGTCACAAGCCGAACGCTTAGGCCGGACGTGCCTCTCTATCGCTTGTTCCGCGCTCTCGCTTGCACACTCGGCTCAGACGGAACGTGACAATGAGTCATGCTTTTTCGTGCGTGCAGCCGGCGTTCATCGATTTATAAGACGTTATCACGTCAAAAAAAAGTTATCATAATCAGTTATTCCGCACATCGACCGGTTATTACTAGTAATGTCCTATAGTCCTATTAAATAAGCGATTAAGTAACATTTAATTATTAAAAAATAATTATAACACTAATCACAACTTGTAAACTTGTGAAGTCTTATCTAATAAAGGCTAGCGCAAACTTATGACACTTGCGATTTTTTTGTCGCAAGTGTATCTCGGTCCTAAGCTCGTAAAAGTAGTAATTTTTTTGCTTTATGTATGACTTATGGCAGCGAAAAAAAAATATTGCATGTACTGACAACAAAAGATAGGTACAGTACGGCCATGAATCATGATCGGTTCGAACTTTGCGCAGAAGGCAGCGCGAATATTCCCCATCAGTAACACCTTTGCCGTCAACACTTGACGATCGAGAAAAAAAAGTTTCATTCGTTCACAGTGTTGACGAACGGATTTTTTCCCCGATCGTACATATGTATAGTTGAAATTGAAAACGAACTCCACTTAACTAAACCTTGAAAAAATGTAACTCCACTTTTCTAAACCATGACTTTTGAACTAATTGTAAGCATATTTATGTGTACGATCGGGAAAAAAGTTCCGTTCGTCAACACTGTGAACGCCGTTCGTCAACACTGTGAACGCCGTTCGTCAACACTGTGAACGCCGTTCGTCAACACTGTGTACGAATGAAACCTTTTATTTCCCGATCGTCAACAGTATTGACGACAAGGGTGCTACTGATCGGGAATATTCGAGGCTGCGCAATAACATTGAAGTAAATATCTGGAACCGGTTTTAAGTAGACATACCTTTTCCTATTTACAATTATTAATACATCCCTTAATTATATTTTAACCACTATTTTCAAAAAGCCTGCTCAATTTTATGTTGTCAAATATCATGTCAACTTTTATCACAACACAGGTTGTGGAGGTCAGATCGGCAGTCGCTCCATGTAAAATACTGGTATTCAGCTACATCCCGTAAGACTGGAAGCCGACCCCAACATAGTTGGGAAAAGGCAGGCAAGTGATGAGGTTGCCATTTTAAGTCAACATGAGATTTAAATTTACAGGCTTTCAAAAATCTAGGGCAATTTAAATCTCTCGTAAAGAGAAAGTAATCTTACAAACTAAGCTAGTCTAATAACTTAATATTACATTAAAAATAATTGTGATTTCGAACGTGATTGTAAAAAAATAATCTATAGACAAAATTGACTATTTTTTTTGTTAACATATCTTATTTGTGGTTCTTATTTCTGAATCTATGAATTTCGATATTATATTTACCATTAACTAGAAGACAATTTTGTTACACATAATATTTTAATTCTAAACATTGATTTATGTAAATTAAACATTTTTTTTTTTTGGTATTTTCCAATAATTATATTAAGTTATAAACAAATGAAATAAGGAAAAAATACATGTTGGCACTGTTAAATGATGTCTTGATTTTTATTGAAATATTTCAATTTTAATTTGACTTGCAACTAAAATAGTAAAAAAAAAAGAAAGAAAATACATTTATTTGTGTAAATGTGCTTTTGTGAAAGAGGGCGGTTTACACCGATACATGGTAGACCACGACCTAACCAAAGCGATCCCCGCGCCAACACGCGACCATAGCGTTCATTTCGTTCGGCAAACCAAAACGCGTGGTTCCGCCGACAGATGGCGCTTTCCAGATTTCCGAACAAATTAATGAAGCTTTGGTTAAGACGTGGGTTACACCTACCAGAGATCCTTAAACCTCAGAGTACCTATGTGGTTTACTATGTACCACACCCCGGACACTCCATACAACGCTCGCAAAATAATTACCTACTACTACTACATTAAAAAATGACGTTTGTATACGTATGAATGTGTGCGTGAGGTACTTGTGTTTGCGAGCGCTCTTGTTAAAGAGCCGGCGACGAATACGCCGAAGTGCGGGGTGAGGTGCGGTAACTGATGTTAGTGCGGGGAAGGGAGTGTCCTTTCTGTACGTAGTACTTTAAGTATTCTGTGTATGTACGCACGGCTTCACATCAAGCTACAATAACTGGTTTTTCGTACAATCAGAAGTCAGCTTATATTGGTATAAGCTGGCTTCTGATTGTACGAAAAACATATAAAATGCGAGGTCAACTAAAACTAGAATTATATAGCTTGATATGTAGCCGTGTGTGTCTTGCCACGGTTGGTCTGTGGATGGGTGACCATCTTTACATACCGAGACCCCTCCGTGCCTCGGAAAGCACGTTAAGCCGTTGGTCCCGGCTGTCATTCGTCTATCTTTGACAGTCGTCACGGGTAGTCAGAAGCCTGAAAGTCTGATAACCAGTCTTAAGAAGGGGTATCGTATTACCCAGTAACTGGGCTGTGGAGGTCAGATAGGCAGTCGCTCCATGTAAAATACTGGTATTCAGCTGCATCCGGTTAGACTGGAAGCCGACTCCAACATAGTTGGGAAAAGGCTAGGCAGATGATGTGTAGCCGTGTGTGTACCTATCAAATATCTACCCGAAGGACTATTCAAATCACCCTTCAGTACTTTATCTGTACGAAATACACTATAATTATTAGAAAATACTTAAAAAAAGCAACATTAAAACTACCAACAACACCAACTAGATGGCGCTAACACCAAAAAAGTGCCAAATAAAATCACATACAAAATTCTTTCACTACTGCTCGTCATTTCGTATATTCACGACGTGTCTCTAAAGCGGCTGCCGCTTTAAGATCAAGCGCCGACCTTGTTTCTTCTCTTGTTTAGGAGGGAATTATTGCTCTGTTCCAGCGCTTTGATTTGTACCTGTAAATTAGAATTTTGTTGGTTAGTTTTTGTTAAAAGTACATATTGAAAATAATCTGTGGCTCCATGTAAAATGCTGGTTTTAAGCTGCATCCAGTTAGACTGGAAGACGACCCCAACATAGTTGGGAAAAGGCTAGGCAATGATGATGATATTGAAAATAATATTTTTCTGTGGAGTGGGGTGAGTCACGTTTTTTTTTTAAACCTAGGCAGAGATTTGTAAACATTACTTAGCAAGTGCTTTGGCTAAGCGTTATTGCTGTCACTGGCGCCGATTCCTTTGTTCACAAACTAAACTAAATTTAAGTTCAGTGCATCTTTTTCTTTCTATTTCATTAAGAAAAGGACAGAAGATAAATATTAGTTTAGTCCTGTCAAATTAGTCAAAGCCTGACGTAAATTGACGTATTTTTAGTAGGCAAGTTTTTAATCGCGTCTAAACTTGTCTATGGAGTATCTTATTTTGACAGGACTAAACTAATCTTTATCTTCTGTCCTTTTCTTAATGAAATAGAAAGAAAAAGATGCACTGAACTTAAATTTAGTTTAGTTTGTGAACAAGGGAATCGGCGCCAATGTCGTGCAACTGTCAAACTAAAAGTGCAACAGTGCAGAAACATAAATCTAAGCCAAAGCATGAGCTAATTAACGTTTATAAATCTTTGCTTTAGACTCCACAATTATACAGGGTTGCAGAGAGATCGACGCGCAAATTGTAACCATGAATTCAGCGCACGATTCTAGACACCCTAGCGTAGATATTTTTCGTCGGTTATCAAAAAAATATTCTGTCTTTTCATAGCAAAGTGCAATTCGTACGCGGTCAAAAAATCATCATCATCATTTCAGCCGAAAGACGTCCACTGCTGGACATAGGCCTCCCCCAAGCACCTCCACTTCGACCGGTTTTGTGCTTCTCGCATCCAACGGGTTACTTTGGCCTGCACAAGGTCGTCGGTCCGCCTTGTAACGCTACGTCTTCCGGTACGCGGTCGCCACTCTAAAACCTTTCGGCCCCATCGGCCATCTGTTCTACGAGCAATGTGCCCTGCCCACTGCCACTGGTAAAAATATATGGAACAGCATTTTTTTTTTACCGACGTGAAGATGCAATTCAGGGAGGTTCAGAATCACGTGTCTATGAATAGGTTGCGCGTGACTCTGCCACCCTGTATATTGACGGTACAAATGTATCGTGCGAGAATCGAACCCACAACCCTGGTTTCGTTAATAAAAGGTGATATCGTTGATATTAATCATCACAACTGGGATTTGAACACAGTCTGGTATTCCACAAATAACAAATAAGTAAGCCACATTTTCTTAAAAAGTTAATTTACGTATTTTAGCACAACAACCAACACAAAAACAGAAAATTATATACGGAAAGCATTATGCACATGGTCAAATAAAAAGAAAATCTACGCCTAGTTTCAAATATTCATCTCGAATTGGCGACCCGAGATATTTGTCTAGTACCACGCACCATCCTGTTTGCCCCTTCATTAGCCACGAGCCCCTTTTTTATTACTAAACTAATAATGAAACACATACGTGTAAACACTGGCCGTCACAGTCGACTCACATGGTGGCCAGTGACCGAGTCATTTTGACCTGCACGTCTGCCCTTACTTCCCCACTTTCACAAAGAAGTGTTTGTGAGCTCCTCTTTACTAAGCTACGAGCCTACTCTATTAAGCCACGAACCACACTATACTTAGCCACGAGTCCGTCTACTTACTAAGCCACGAGACCCTCTCTTTTTTGCCACGAACCCCTCTACTTACTAAGTTGCGTCTTCACGCGCCTCCAACTACTTAGCCCCGAGTCCCGCTACTTACTAAGGCATGACACCCTCTCTTTTTTGCCACGAGCCCCTCTACTTACTAAGGCATGACACCCTCTCTATTTTGCCACGAGCCCCTCTACTTACTAAGCCACGAGACCCTCGCTTTTTTGCCACGACCCCCTCTACTTACTAAGTTACGTCTTCACGAGCCCCCAACTACTTAGCCACGAGTCCCGCTACTTACTAAGTCACGAGACCCTCTCCTTTTTGCCACGAGCCCCTCTGCTTACTAAACCACGAGCACAATTTTTACCCAACATTAGCCACGAGCCCCCTTTTTCTACAAAACTAATAAAAAAAAAACACGTAAACACTCGCCGTCACCTGATCGTAGTCGACCCGCATGGTGGCCAGTGACCGAGTCATTTCGTCCTGCACGTCTGCCCATACTTCGCCGCTTTCGCGAAGTAGTGTGTGTGTGTATAATGGTGTTTGGGGCACTTGGGTGAACTGACGGATCCAGGGACTTGACATAACCTGGAAAAATAATGGTTTGTTATTAATGAGTGCTTGCGAAAAAATTTATTTAAGAAAAATTGGAGGACATTATGTTCAGGATGCAAAATTAACATGTTTTAGGGCCTTAATACAGAACCTTCAACTCCTACGACTCAAGCATTACGTTTGTGCGGGGGTTGATTTTTACTAACGCTAGGCAATAAGTTATTTGTTGGTTTGTTACCAACACTTGGATATTTTGTGTCCGAAATAAAGCTATTTCTATTCTTTTACTTAAAACTACATAGGTTCAACCAATCAAATGGTTTTAAACGAGTTTTACGTAATGCTTGAGTTTTGAGTGAGATTCTGTAATACGGGCATTAATCTTCATATTCAGAAACAATTGAGAATCATACATAAATTACAGTACCCGGCGATAAATATTGCACATCGATCTTTGGAAAGAGACAATCGGCTAATTTCGGCTTCGTAGAGCGTTATCTCTGTCGCACGAAATACAAACAGTCCGGTATCTATTAGGAGCTGTTAAAACAATTATGATTTGCTTCTTTTGATAATTCTTTTTATTCTTTGTATAAAATACACCAATTTTTCTATAAATGATTGCTTTAGGTTGGGGTAAAATAAAAAGGTTCCCCTATTTTTCCTAAAGATGCCATAGTACAACTTTAAATTATTTAAATTTGGGGGTGTTAACAACTCTAGATATATATTTTGAACTGGACGCGACCGTACTCTATCGCACTTGAACAACGACTGACAAAACGTTAGTTAACGTCACATAGGTACTGTGCGACAGAGATAACGCACTACGAAGCCGAAATTAGCCGATTGTTTCTTTCCAAAGGTCGATGTGCAATATTTATCGCCGGGTACTGTATTATTGAACCGTTTAAAATCAGTTAACTGACGCCTCTCTTATATTAAAAAAAGTTAAATAATCGCTATATGCTCGCGGTTTTAGAGTTGAATTCCTTGTCAATAGCCAAGTCATCATCATTTTTTTTATTGCTGAATGGGCCCGCTCTTGACCTCGATAACGCCTGATGGAAGATGCCTAAGGCACTGGAACTCCCACGCATCGACGAAACACAGCAGGCTGCTTGACGCCGGACTCTAGTGGGAGTGTGGTCGCAAACCAGGCGGGCGTTAGCCCTACCACCGCAAGGGAAGAATTGGCAGTCACATAAGGTGTTGGGTGTGACTGTCCAGGATGCGCCGAGCGCTCGGTTCAGTTGAGTAACTGGCGGAACAAACTGCGCTACACGAAGAGGCTTCTTCATGCATCCCATTGTAAGAATAAAATTAATCTAATCTTTCTCAATCCTAGACATAAGTTTTACTAAACCAAGTACTTACTTGCTGAATGGTTAATCTTTTAGCGGGGTCAACTGAGAGCATTCCACGGATGAGATTCTTTGCTTCAGTTGAAACATTGGACCATTCGGGCTCCGGGAAATCGTACTGTCCTAGTCTGATGCGCTAGAAATTCAGTAAAAAAACAAATGAGTTACTTGAACAATATAAAATCGCGTATTTCCCTGACGGGTAAGATAGTGACATAAAAAAATAAATACCCACTTTTCGCCGTTGATTTTGAAGCGAAAGAAAGTAAGGAGACAAACCTAAAAAAATCGGTCAATTGCGAGTCGGACTCGCGCAACGAAGGTTCCGTACAAGGTATGTATGTAACTACAAATTTATGGTTTTCGGATTTTTTTCCTTTACTTGTGCTACATGACATTGCTTCTTGCTAAATTTCATGATTCTAGGTCAACGAGAAGTACCCTATAGATTTTGATTCCCCTGCGAGCGTCAAAATATGCAGCATAAACGGAACATAAACGCCCGTATCTTTTGATTGCGTTCACTTAGAAGTTTGATTTTTTTTGTCACTGCTTCAAGGGATTGCAGCCCTAAGTATTTGATATTAATTTCAACTTGATAACTCCACGCGTTCCTGCGAAAAGTGGTCTTGACAGACGGACAACGAAATGATCTTATACGTTTTTTCTTTTGAGGTACAAAACTACAAATGTATAGCTCAATCCAACATAAAAAGTAAGTACATTTTGTAACTAACCCTTTTCATGCCAGGAGATATAGCGAGCCCGTGGTTGGAGTAGAATGGCGGGAATCCACACAGTAAGATGTACATCACGACACCCAGTGACCAGATATCGCAGGATTTGTCATACTTTTCCGGGCCTAAAACCTGCAAGCAAACAAAATAGGATTAGATTAAATAACATTTTAATATCACGCCAGTATCCTCTGAAGTGGTTGGCAGTCCCACGTCAAAAATCTAGACTACATGACACTGTTGAGCTCCTCAAGTTCTGAACTGAGGTGCATGATTACTGACAAATGCGTGCACTGACTGGACCAGTGGCGTAACTATAGGGTGGCATTGGGGCAAAATGCCACGGGCCCCCAGCTAGAGGGGGCCCCCGGCCCGAGAGGGCCATGAGCACAGGAGAATCCTAACATAAGGGGAACACACACACACACACATTGAGAGAGGGCCCCATCCCTTGAATTTGCCACGGGCCCCAAACGGTACAGTTACGCCACTGGACTGGACAGGTCCACTCAAGCTGTGTGGTTATCAAAATATCATTTTAGACACCAATCTACATGGTCTTCATATGATCTGACCAAGATTATGTCTGGACTTTAAAAGAGACTGTGACCTCTGAGTTTGTTTTGGCGTTTCTTCTCAGAGTAGTCAGATAGGAAACGCCGATCTCATCTAGTTTTTTTTAAATATGATTGACGTGTAAAAGTGTATGTATAAAACTACAAGAAATAAAATAATTTAATATGCTGCTACTGAAAAGCACCCAACGGAATAACCAATGAGAGTTTGTCCGACCTGGGACCGACTAGCGACCACAAGATGACGACATCAACCATGCAGTTACAAATCTAACAATGGTCCTACATGATTATTGACTACTTAGGGCCAAAGCACACACGCTACTTTTTGCATCAGCGATAGGCGATTTTGCGGCTGTATCGATGCTGCATCGCGTTTTAGCGACTCTCTGCGTTCGGCCGCGGTATCGGAATCGCGCGTTAGCGACTGCTCCGATGCCAAATCGCTGCGACCGGCATCCGAATGTGTGCGGAGTGTGGCGTTCAGCCGCTGTATCGAGCTTCCGAAAAGCGACTGAATCGCCGCGTTTGGCGTTTTTAAGTGTGCGGTGTGGAATGCTTGGTCGCTGCATTTAGCTTCTAAAAAGCAGCTGAATCGCCGATCGCCGATGCAAAAAGTAGCGTGTGTGCTTTGGCCCTTAGATGTTGAACGCGGATTCATTAGAATTATATGAGACCGAATTCATTTAATTTTCGTCGGCTATCAAAATAAAAATCTGCTGTGAAATTGAAAATGCAATAACTTTTTTTTTTGTCTCGGTGGAAATCCTTATGGACTTCCTCTATTGTGGGGGTGACAGAGGGGCATGCCGGACTCTTACCGGCTAAAACCACCGCGGTGTTCCACCTCTACCTATGGCCGGGGGTGCGGGATTCGCATAAGCATTCACCGCTCCCCTGACAGGCGAAAATGCAATACCTATGAGGTCAAAATGTATGGACCAGCAAAACTGTTTGCGCGATGTAGGATTTATGTGCCGATGGATCAACGGCATAGAGATGGATAACTTTTTATCCCGGAAAAATGGACGCTTCTGAGTCATGGGAGCGAATCCGCGGGTAAAAGCAAGTCAACATTTTATTTTTTGGATCATTCAAAGACTCAAAGTCAAAGCATTTATTTCAAATAGGCACATAAAAGGCACTTTTGAAAGTCAAAAATTACCTTCAAATAGAATTGATTCTAGTCGCCCCTTCCAAAAGGTAGTTTTCGTAAGGAGAAGAATGGGCATGAAACTCCATCGTTACTCTTTTAAAATGTTTTACAATATTTTGGATGGGAACATTAATTATATAATAATACTTATGTGAAGACGATGCACCTAAAATAAAATTACTATACCACAATAGGTAAAATAATTAAAAACGAAACCATGACATATAAATTAATTATCTGATAGATACATGGTGCTCACATATTTACAAACATGTTAAAAGTAAGTAGATCTTACCTCAGGCGCCACATAATACGGTGTATAACAAGGAGTCTGCAGGGTATCAGCAGGAGTCAAGGTCTCCTTAGCAAAGCCGAAGTCTGTCAGCTTTAGTATCGCGTTCGGTTGTGTGCTCGTGTACAGCAAGTTCTCAGGTTTGATGTCCCGGTGGGCTATGTTTGAGTCGTGGAGGTGGCGGACTGCGACGCAGATTGAGTGCATTATCTGTAATTGAAATAAGGTTTAACCTTTTAACCGCCGGACTTTATATCAGTTATCGTGCCCCCAGCGCCGGACAGAAAAAAAAAACGAAAAATAAATACCGATGAAACGAGCTGTGATGATGTAATAATAATACAGATTAAACGAGCTGTGTTATTTGGTCGTATATATACGACTCTGGCGGAATGGACACGAAAATGTTTGTCGGATTAATCCGACATAAGCGGTTAAAAGGTTAATTAATTAGGGTCAGGATGATAATCGTGCTGCTGGGGAGTTTGTTGCGCCACTTCTTCTCTCCAGCGAAAGCACTAGGATGTGGTGAAGGGCGGGCGTTTTGGGGGACTGTCTTTTGTAAGTTTCGAAATTTCATCTACTTATACACTACTAGCTGCGCCCCGCGGATTCACCCGCATAAGTTTCGATCCCGTGGGAATATCGGGATAAAAACTATCCTATGTCCTTCCCCGGGACTCAAACTATCTTTATACCAAATTTCATCTAAATCGGTTTAGTGCTTTAGGCGTGAAAAGGTAGCATACAGACAGACAGAAAGACAGAGTTACTTTAGAATTTATAATATTAGTATACATAATCAGCCTATAACGTGGGAACGTTATAGGCTGATTATGTGCGCATGGGAATGCTGGGACACAGGCCTCCTCTCGGTGAGAGGGAGTGGGCCGTAATCCACTACGCGGGCCCAGTGCGGGTTGGCAGATCAGAGAATATTAGTATGGATAAGGGCTATTCTTGCTTGCAGCGTTCGGCTGCTTTAGTAACGCTTGTTAACAGATATGGTCATCGTGTGCACGGAATTTTGTTTTCAAATTGGGCAGATGTAAGTTTCCTCGACCCGCACTGGGCCCGCGTGGTGGATTACGGCCCACTCCCTCTCAAAGAGAGGAGGCCTGTGTCCCAGCAGTGGGAACATTATAGACTGATGATGATGGATGATGTGTCCTCGATGGTACTTACTCGTACACTTGCAGAAATAAATACCTACCTTAACATCACTAAAAAGTTTTTATCCTGTTCAGGTGGAGATTTATAGACGACTCCACCTTGGAGTGTAAATGTGGTGCTGTTCCGCAAACGATGGGACACTTAATATCATGCCCTGCGTGTCCTGTCAGCTGCACGTTACAGGAACTGATGGACGCTAGTGATGGCGCCAAACAAGTAGCCGGATTCTGGGCCGAGTACATTTAGATTGCTATCGACACGCTAAGAAGTAGAAGATCGATTCAATAAAAGCTATTTTTACCTCGGCGGCCTGTCGTTCAGTGAAAGCCCCTTCCCTGTTGTCCTGTATTCTTTGGAACAGCTCCCCTCCGTCCATGCACTCCATGACTACTAGGAGACATCCTCGGCCGCCGTAAGAGTTTTCATACACATCTATGACCTGGAAAATTGAGAAAGAATTTGTTAAACATTACATTACACATTGTTCACCCGCATAAGTGTCGATCCCGTGGGAATATCGGGATAAAAAGTACCCTATGTGTTAATCCTGGTTATAAATTATATGTGTGTCAAATTTCATCCAAATCCCTTCACCCGTTTATGCGAAGAAGAAGTAACAAACATACAAACATACTCACAAACGTTAGCCTTTATAATATTAGTGTGATAACTGATAAGTATGATAGTGTGATTATACATATTGCAGTAAAAACTTATAGCTATCTGCCGACTTCTACACAAAATGACGTCGCAAATTACTTTAAGATAATGTTATCAATGAAATTGTTATATCAAGTATGGTTTGTTGAATGATGCGCACGTGACAATGGGATTTGTAGTGTGCAAAATTACTAACAAGAATCTTTTGGCGCGTGGCGAAAAACGGGAAATTGTTAGGAAAGGCTTGTCTAGTCGCTGCCGGTGCAAAAAACTCACGGGCGAATTTTTTTAAATTTTGTTTTGGACTTAACCAAATACAGTCAGATTCAAACTGGCGGATCGGAACATGAGGCGAGACGCTGCGCAGTAACAAATTCACGTATCAATCGGGTGAGGGGTGAGGAACTGCGTAGCAAGTAACGCATTTCAGACAGTGGCGTGCATTGCATATAGGCATATAAGCAGTGCCTACCTCGATATATCAACATAAGCCTGTCAATTACATTTTAGTGTGTGCCCCACAATTAAGAAACTCACAAAATTATCATACCTAACAAAAAACAAAATCTTCATACAAACACGCACGGCAGTAGGCAGTCGCCAGACGGCCTACTCGGCTCCCGTACTATTCGCACATTGTCATTGGTCTTTACTCGTTCAAGTTAATACGACAAAATTAAAAATACGTACGTCTCACGCGTAATACGATGACGTTCGCGTTCAACCTTCGCAATTTATCACGCTTAAGTAGGCATGCCTACTCAAATAACCACACTTTTGACCTCACTTTTTTTTCTGATTAGTGACCGCGTTTGCCTAGACTAGACCCAGCCTAGTGCCTACCTATTCTGAAAACTAATGCACGCCACTGACTTCAGAGCCACCATAGTTTGAATCATCATCATCATTTCAGCCGAAAGACGTCTACTGCTGGACATAGGCCTCCCCCAAGCACCTCCACTTCGACCGGTTCTGTGCTTCCCGCATCCAGCGGGTTCTTACACACAAGGAACACAGTTGTTTAAAAGTTCGTCGGTCCACCTTGTGGGAGGCCTTCCAACGCTACGTCTTCCGGTACGCGGTCGCCAACTGCAGAACCTTTCGGCCCCATCGGCCATCTATTCTGCGAGCAATGTGCCCTACGCACGGCAACTCTACGGGCTATGTCGGTTACCTTGGTTCTCCTGCGAATTCATTTCTGATTCGATGACGAAGGGAAACTCCAAGCATTGCCCTCTCTATTGCTCTTTGGGTGACTGGCCTTCTAATAAGGCCCATTGTGAGCGACCACGTTTCAATCTGTTTCAAGATTTAATCGGGTTGTAGTGTTGTAGGTTTCCGCATAATAAAGTTTACTGCGGTATATAGGTAATTGCATTCATATCAGTGACTGCCCACATCGATAGTGCAGATTTAATGCATAATTGCTGCCTTATCGCTCTTATCGGGAATCGGACTTGAGTCATATTGGCATTTATCTCGATTGTTACTAGTTTTCTAGATTAAATGTGTAGGTGGCTTATTGAGTATCTACTCCTTCAATAGACTAACGTGAAACCACTTTTCCTACGCTAACGCTGAAGAGGGATGCCTTTTATAATCACACAAATATTATAAAGGCGAACGTTTGTGAGTGTGAGGGTGTGTTTATATGTTTGTTACTTCTTCACACTCAAACGGCTGGAGCAATTTTGATAAAATTTTGTATAGAGGTAGCTGACAACCTGGATTAACATATACGCTACTTTTTATCCCGATATACCCACGGGATCTAAATTTACGCGGGAGAAACCGCAGGGCGCAGCTAGTAATGATATAATACTCCCACATGGCAAAAAGCGAGCATCGCTTTTTTGTGGGGTTCTACTATTTTAAGGGCCTGGCGCATTAGGTTGTACACGTACAGGGTGTTTTGCGTGGGTGCCATTTATTATTAAGGTTATGTCGTCGGCTTAGCAAACGTTGAAGTAACATTTGTCGTTGAGTTCTTTTATTAGACTGTCTACGACCAGCACCCTAATTGCGTAACACACTATCAATCGGAATCTGAATCATTTTGAAGCCAATTGCTAACCCATTGCTTCTTAAGTTCGAAAAATTTGTCTGCTCAACACGTAAATAACGCAATGAATGTTGTTGAACTGTCAAAATGAAACCGATTCCGATTGATAATGTGTTACGCAATTGCTTCGCAGGTTCCATAGGAGCGGCGAAAGGACGCCCCCTTGCGGGCAGCCCTTCGCCACGATGGCCCTTGTGGTGTCGTTTACGGGAATTATTCCGATCTGTCACCCTGCTTTGTCCATATTTTATATTGGCGGCTCGGAACACGAGGCGATTCGTTGCACGGTAACTAATTCACCTGTCAGCGGGGGTGAGTGGTGCGGTACTGCGCACGCGCAGCGAGTAGCGCACTTCAGAGCCGGCGGCATAAGGTTTGACGCGAACTATGGGCTGTTCATTTATTACGTAAGACAATTCGAGGGGGGAGGGGGTTCAAACAAGTCTTATTTTTAAGCTATTGCATAGCTTTTATCGCGGGCTTTGAGCGCGGCGACCGAATCAAGAAATTCCGTAACGAAAATAAACCTAACACCCCCCACTCCGACCGGCACAGCGGTGCGGCGTTGAAAGCCGTGCATCGTCTAACGTCGTTTCAGTTCGGCAGACTTCGGCACGGTGTTTGTGTGCGTGCGACTAGACGTAGGTATGCGTTTTAAGTTGATAAAAAATGCTATGCAATAGCTTTACCGCGGCAGTCCCCGAGGGCCACACGTATTTTTTTTTCTTACATGGGATGGGAGGGGTCCATATTATTCTTACGTAAGATCACAAAAGTAAGCAAAAGTTATAAGTTTTTAAAAAATTGCTAATATTTCTTTGCAATTTTGGTAGATACTGATTTTAAGTAAGATTCAAAGGGGGGAAGGGGGTTCATTCACGTCTTATTTTTTCGTACTTAGGGGGAGGGGGGTTAGAAATTGGTTAAAACTGTCTTATGTAATAAATGAACAGCCCCTAAAGGTCAATTCCCACTGAAAGAGCAGCGGTCGCCAGCGGCCATTATCCATAGTTATTTGAAGGCAAAGGAGGGGAGCGCGGCGCCGCGAGGCTGCGCGAGCTTTCTAGCGACGAGTCAAAAGTTTGGGATCCAACGGAAATACTTTTTGGGATTCAACGACAATAAAACGTAATTATATTGCATTTTTTAAATTTGGGATCCAACGGAAATACTGTTTTGTGGGATCCAATGCCAAAAATATTAAACTGGGATTCAAAAGTGGGATCCAACGAAAATAAATCCTCTTTCAGTGGGGATTGACCCTAACTCTCTTGCTGTAAACGAACCGTAACTAAATAAACACTTTGACTGATTACCTTATTCTAAGCCGCCTAACTTTCAACCAGTCATTGTTTTAAGTCAATGTTTTTGACACTTTCAGGAAAATAAATTTGTTTATTCGCTTTCTCATCAATCTTGGAGGCAATCAATCATTTTGTGGGCGTGGTGCTCGATCTACTTCGTCTAGTTCATCAAACACGATGCAATGTATTATTTTGTTTATAAAGTGACCATGCATATTACATAACTAGCTTAAGGTGAATGGGTAGTTGTAGCCCGCGAATTTCAATTTTTCTTAAGTTTTTTGCAATTTGCAGATCAGTGTCAGGTTGTATCTTGATCCAAATATGATTCGCGACTATAATAGACATGTATTTACAGAATCATAGTCATTAGAATCATTAATATATCTCTTTAAGTTAGATTTCTACCACAAACACTTTTCCATACGTGATTTGTTCTTAACGGTAGAAATCTAACTTAAAAAGATGTATTAATGATTCTAATTATTATAATTCTGTAAATACATACCGGTTCATTCACCTTAATCTGCCCGCGTGAAATATCTTGTCATATTTGTCACTTGTCATTCACCATAAGTCCGCGATATTACTTCGTTTTCACTTAGCGTCCTTTCTGACTTTTTTTTCTTTTTGCTCGGCTCCTAAGGGTCATGACGTGATGTTAAATATCCTAGAGCCTTCCTCAAGAAGTGGGCTATCAGATGCAAAAAGATTTTTTCAAATCCGACTAATAGTTCCAGAGATTAGCGTGTTCAAATAAACAAACTTTTCAGCTTTATAATATTACAAGATGCGCCCCACGGTTTCACCCGCATAAGTGTCGATCCCGTGGGAATATCGGGATAAAAAGTAGTCTATGTTAATCCAGAGTGTCAGCTACCTCCATACAAAATTTTATCAAAATTGGTCAACCCGTTTGAGCGTGAAGAAGTAACAAACATATAAACACACACACATACTTACAAACTTTCGCCTTTATAATAGTGTGATTAGTATACTCGTACCTAGATAGATAGATATAGATTTTTACGTTACAGAGTAGTGTCTTTTTCTTTCTCTAATAATAATTATTTTAAAGGAGTGTCTATGGAGTTTCTTGCCCGTTCTTCTCCATAGGTACCTACGCTTTGGAATGGGCGTGGAATGAGCTTTATATTTTCTGACTGACTGACTTCTTGACAATTCAAAAGTGCCTGTAAATGGTTTAATTGAAATAAATGCTTTGAGTTTGAGTTTGAGAAGCAAATTTTCTCACGATGTTTTTCTTCATTTACAAGGTTCTGTCTCACTTTACCTGAACAATGTGAATACAGCCCCTTGCTCGCCAATGCAGTTCAACTTCACGTCGCGCCTTGGTGTTGTCGTGCAGAACCTTCAACGCACGCTTAGCGCCTGTTGTTTTCTCTTTGCATTCCACGACCTGAAATCAATTAAAAAAAACACATGAAGAAGTGAACGATAAAGCAGTTTGTTCAGATCTGAAATTAAATTACTTTTAAATATTGTATTTGTAATTTCTTGTGTTTTATATTTTTGTGATTTTAAGTGCTATATGATAATTTGATCATAAAATTAAGATTTGCGCACCGGTTTGACCCCCCCCCCCCTCGATCCACTAGTTCTTTTGTTTCAATCTTTGTCTTATCCACTATAAACGTAACACTTAATCAATCGGAGTCGGTTTCATTTTGACAGTTCAACAACATTCATTACGGTATTTACGTGTTGAGCAGAAATATTTTTCGAACTTATGAAGCAAAGGATTAGCAATTGCTAATCCTTTGCTTCATAAGTTCGAAAAATATTTTGAATATTAATTGGCTTCGAAATGATTCTGATTCCGACTGATAATGTGTTACGCAATTAGGGTGCCGGTCTGATCCAGTTTTTTCGGTGCTGCGGCAACAACAACAACACAACATAACAAGCATCACATGGCCTTCAAAGGACCAATGGTCTTTGGAGCCAACGAGTCTTTGAAGGGAGATCTTGAATTGGCAAACATAGCGTGAGACGTCCCCCAGCTAGATGGGAGAAAGCGGTTTTTATTTTCTCGTGTGGAATTTCCCATGGATTTAAAAAGTCAGGGGACTTGATTGTTGAGGCAATAGACTATCATCTTAAATTGTCCGTAAATTAAAATAACGACTCATTCTTTGTCAGTCATATAAAATGTTTATTACAGTATACATATGTATATTGAGGTTGTGTGCACAGCAATTATAGTATTATTTGTTATTGTGGTTTAAACGGTTGGTTTTATGTCAGGTCAGGTAACAAAAACACAATTATCATAACTGCGTTTCTGCAGTGCATCACTTCTGATGCAATGGCCTTCGCCAATTCTCGTAATTAAAAACGTTAAAAACCTAGTCGCAATCTCATCTCAGAATGTCAAAAACTTGTAAAAAATTTAGGGAAATTAGAGGTATTTTTAACCGACTTCAAAAAAGGTGGTTCTGTATTCGACCCGTATGTATGCATGTATGTATGTATGTTTCTATATCCGCGATTTTCTCAGAAACTAACGAACTGATTTTGATAATTCTTTCACCAGTGTGATCTACATACTTTCAGGAAGGTTTTAGTATATAATACATTAAGTAACTATTCTTATGTACGAAGTTATATGCATAAATGTACTGCATCTCCGGCATTTCTATGCGAATTTTTATGATTCTTCTAGTCGGTGTCTTCAATTCTTCAATGCACTAGTGTTAATTGAATTTGTGTGGAGTAGGTACAACTTAAAAGTGAAAAATAAAAACTTAAAAAAAAAAACAAAACAACCGACTTCAAAAAAAATACTACAAAGTAAAAGATAACTTTAATTTCGGAAGTCGGTGTCAATAAACGAAAATGCGGAACCGACGACACCGACTTCCGAAATTAAAGTTATTTTTCACTTTGTACGATTTTTTTTTGAAGTCAATTGTTTTTTTTTTAAGTTTTTGACAGATTGAGACTGAGATCGGCACCCTAATTGCGTAACACACTATCAACCGGAATCAGAATTATTTTGAAGCAAATTTCTAATCCATTGCTTCATAAGTTCGAAAAATTTGTCTGCTGAAGACGTAAATAACGCAATGAATGTTGTTGAACTGTCAAAATGAAACCGATTCGAGGCTGTGAACGTTCTTAAAATTACGAGAATCGCCCCTCTGGAACGTTTGCCGAAGCAGATACTGATAATTGCAAAACAATTCTGCGAAAAAGGATTGCGTCCAAGATGTGTGATTGTGTGGGAGCATCAACGGCATTCAGGGCTAATTCACTATGACTACTCGATGATTCCTTACTTCGAAACCACGTCAATTCCTTGGCCATATGACACAATAAACGAAACTGCCGCAAATGAACGCGTTACGTTGTTAAGTTTAGTAAGAAACCGATGGATGTTGTCGAATAAAATAAAATAAAATTAATAGAAAACAAATGGTTCATTTACCAAATTAAATTTCAGTCGACAACATCTATATGTTTCTTACTAAACTTCAACTATATCCGACGATCTTGCATAATTATCTCTTTTGTTGACTGTACATTGTGTTTTGTCAATCAGGTACTCTTACGAGTATTGTTTTCTGTCGCTGCGATACCGTGGGATGAAAATCGTTATAAAGGAATGATGTCACCTCTCATTACATAACATGATAAATTACACGCCAACGCCAAAATTTTTGGCTCACGTATGCTGCGCCAAACTTGACCTAAATTGTGACGCATTTATATCTGAGCTTTCTTTGTCACCTAAATAAGAGATGTGTCGTCGATGATTTTTGTCACGAGTTTTGTACAAATATTGTTTGGGTGATGTGAATAAAATCTCGTGAGGGAATTATGTCTCGTCTTGTCAGCTCAGCTGCTCCAGTTTTTTTAGTTTATTTATTTAGTTGAAGGTTAATAGTGGGCGTTTTATAAAAGCTTTTGAATGTTTCCGGATATTTGAATGAATACGAAATAGACAGTGATCACTTGATCAGTGATAAACATTTTATTTTGAAGGTCACATTGCAGTCGTTTTGTGTAAATATTGGTACTTATTTTAGTATCAACTACTTTAGTAGGTACTGACATTATTTATTTATTTAAGTATCCATTTATTTCAGGCATCAAGGCCCATATAAAAGACATAAAATACAATATTAATATACTTAACTTAAAAATACTATAAATACATACAACATTATAATTACACTAAGAAACTAACTAAACACGAAGTGTCTGCGTCGTGTGATCGTGTCTCGCTGACTGGTGTCATGTAGCCGGCCACGATACCGGCGGTACACAACACCCTTCGGCCAGAACTCTTCCTTGAGGAACTTCTTCTTTTTATTATGCTGCATGCTGGCCAGAAGCCCTTTTGACACAAGCATGTCTTTTTGTGTTGGTATTATAGGTACTTTTCACTTACCCTCTTACTAATAAACGTTGTACAGCGTCTGTATAGTTACACAACGCTTTGTCTTCTTCTTTCGAAAGTCAAATTACTGACGACTGAAAGAGAGAAATCGGTGTGTAACTATTCATCTCATATAATACGTTTATTAGTAAGGGGGTTAAAATAATATGTACATGTATATAAAACAAAAGAAGGGAAGGATCATAGGGCACGGAATAACTCCAAAAAATTCGTCCGCACTTTTCCCGCTGATAGCGAATCAGCGTGAAAAGTGCCCAAAAGGCTGGCAGCATTACCACGTTGCATGGCGATGCTGATTCCTTGGCCAAAAACTGGGCCAGCCCTCTGTTACGTGAAGACTCGACCAAGCTCTTGGCGATGTCTCGAAAAACCGGACCCTATGGCCCTAGCGTTTCAACTGCAAACGGCTCGAAGTTCGAACATATAACTCCCAATAAGGTTAGAATATTTTCGCCGTTTGAGGTTTTCCGCAACTGCAGTAGCCGCCCCATAGTTTATTTGCATTCCACAATGTGAAAGTGCTACTTATCTTAAAATTAGATATGATCATTATGGACCCTGTCGGGCACAGCAACGTAGTTAGAGAGACGAAGATTTGAAACCATACGGTTTTAAAAAAATATTTTTTTAAATATAATTCATGTAGTTGGTAACCTAGGATTAGTCGTTGCTTGTGGTTATTTACTTCGTACGTAAAACAACAAGGCTTTCGAAATAGCAGACTAGATAAGAATGACGGATGACGTATTTGAACAGTATATTGACGCTGCGTTTCACAATGACGCACAAGACTTGTTCAATAATGACAACACTGTCAGTGGCGATGACGAAACGGACAAAAAGGTTTCATTTGTTATGAAATAATTTCCCGTGTAATTTCCTTGTGCAATACGGATGTAACGTTTTTTGTTTAAGAGCCTTTGCGCATTGCATCTACTACAGTCCTTTAATAGTTATTTTACTTTTGACTAGGGTTGCCAACTTTTTTATATCATATACTAGCGGCCCGCCCCAACTTCGAACGAGTGCATTTTTTTTCAAATTTCAAATATTTTCTATCATAAAAACCTTGTCCTGGCAATACGGAATACAACAAAAAAAGAATTATCCAATTTGGTGCAGTTGTTTGCAAATTATGCGCGTGCAGCCACTTCTTCCCAGCCAAAACACTAGGAAGTGGTGAAGGGGGACTGTCTTCGGTAATGTTGCCGTTTAAAAAGTGCTGATTCTTCAGCCTAATTTAAATAAACAACTTTTGAATTTAAATGAAATCGTTGGTGAAATAAAGTCATGGACGTACTCATTATTTTCTCAACGAAGGTAAAATCTAAAGAGATTTCTTTAATCAACGCTGTATGTTTTGAAGGAAACAAAAGGAGTATTATGTCTAAGAAAGAATGATGTAACACAACTCACAAGATGCAAAATCCTCCGTGACAAAAGGCAGGATGCCTCGCGAACTTTTTGTAAGTCGTCGCACCGCAAACTCATTGTCTGCATGGCGCTGAATGAGCCCCTATCAGGTCATGACTTGAAAAAAACTCGGTACTAGTTTGTTGTTTACGTCACAAAACGACGACACTTTAAGATTCGGAAAGTCCGTATTTTAAATTAGGTGCACGCCGCGGTTTCACTCGCATATACAGGGTGTCCCTGGAAGTATGGATCAAATCGAATAGGGGCGTGGGCAAGGTCATTTCCAAACTTTTTAACCCTGAGAATGTCAGTGAATTTTTTTACGGTTCAAAAGTTATGACCGATTTTATATTTTTTTTCAATCACTTCGCTTACTGTTTAAAGAAATTATTCATAAAAAAATACTATCAGGGCTATCTAAAAAAAAAAAAAATTGATAGCCCTGATAGTTTTCACGAATTCGATCTTTCTTCTTTTTTTTTTAGTTTTTGTTTTGCTAAAACGTTTGGAAATGACCTTGCCCACGTCCCTATTCGATTTGATCCATACTTCCAGGGACACCCTGTATAGATGGGCAATCCACCGGGTTTAACCAATTTTCTGGGTGCTTATCAAAAGCGCCGGGTTTAAATCGGGTGGATTGCCCATCTATACTCGCATAAGATGCGATTCCGTGGGAATATCGGGATAAAAAGTATCCTATGTCCTAATTTAGGTCATAGTCTACCCATGTGCCAAATGTCATCCAGATCCGATCAACCGTTTTAGCGTGAAAGCGTAGCATACAAAAACTAAAATCTTTTCTCTTTGTAATGTTAGTTTAGAAATCGTGCAATATGAGTTCAAAGCTATCATAACATTACGCCTGCTGTCGCCAAAGGAATTTGAACCTAAATTTTGCCAGTAAAGTCAAACGTACTGGTCCAATTACGTTTGACTTTACAGCATATAAAGCTACATTAGTGTAACCACATTTTAAGTACAAAAAATAGACAAGGATCTTCATAACGAGACGGTAAACTCATTACAAAAAAAAAACATTCACTTTAAATCACTCTCCTGTAAAATTTGAAAAGTAGCAGTTACGTCGATGTTTCTCCAAATGAGCGATATTACCTAACATAAGCTTGTTTCAAAATCCGCTTTCACTATAACAAGCTCAACGCAATAATAGTCAAAATGAAATCGTCATTAGCAGCGCTTATTTCAATTAGGGTGCCATTTCAATAATCCCTGGTTACACAATGACATCGATAATCCGTACATGTGTCGTGTCGATACACGTGCCGTTTGTTTACGTGTTAATTCAGCATGTATCTGGTCTCTGCGTCAAACTCAAACTCAAAAGCATTTATTTCAATTAAACCATTTACAGGAACTTTTGAATTGTCAAGAAGTCAGTCAGTCAGAAAAAATGAAGCTAGTTGCCCATTCCAAAGCGTAGGTACCTATGGAGAAGAACGGGCAAGAAACTCCATGGACATTCTTTTAAATCAAAATAATGTGGTTACAAAGTCTTGGTTACATCATTCATGTTAAAAATTATACATGTGAGAACGATGCAGAACGTTAAAAGCGTCCATAATGAAAAGATGAGAAAAAACAACAATTCAAATAATAAATTAAAATAAGCCATGGCAGCAAAGAGATGACCAGTCCCTGCTGACGGCGCCCGTTCACGAACATGACGCATGCATCAGCACCATTCAGCTCAACCATTTTGAAGGGAGCTAAATGATCCAACACACACGCGTGAATGATGATATGGTTAGAAAGGGGGTGACTACCGAAATGACGGCTAATAGAAAAGTAAGGAAGACTTGTTGCGACGACCGCAAATAAATTAGGACAGGAGAATGATGATTACATAACAGGTGAAGGAAAACATCGTGAGGAAACCGGCATGTCCTAGAACCAAGACATGTGACATCTACCAACCCGCACTGGGCCGGCGTGGTGGTATACGGCGGACCACTCACAGAGAAAAGGCCTGTGTCCCATCAGTGGGAACGTTTTTGTGGGATGCATGAAGAAGCCTACTCGTGTAGCGCAGTTTGTTCCGCCAGAGAACTGTACCGAGCGCTCGGCGCATCCTGGACAGTTACACCCAACACCTTATTTGACTGGCCAATTCTTCCCTTGCGGTGGTAAGGCTAACGCCCGCCTGGTTTACGACCACCCTCCCACCGGAGTCCGGCGTCAAGCAGCCTGCTGTGTTTCGTCGATGCGTGGGAGTTCCAGTGCCTTAGGCATCTTCTGGGCACGCTCGTTCCATCATAGAGCTCATCCATCGCTTTTCATCAGGCGTGAACGAGGTCAAGAGCGGGCCCATTATTAAAGTACATAACCCTTTATCTAATTATAAGAGGATCCTAAACTAATTACCTAGAATACACAGGGATTACATAAACCTGCGACCTTTACGATCACAGGCGTAATGAGAATTGGTACCTCGTGTGGAAAGTATCTATGTACAATCAAAAAAAGAGATAAGTATGCAGGATCGTCGGATACAGTTGAAGTTTAGTAAGAAACCGATGGAGGTTCTCGAATAAAATTTAATTTAACTAATAGAAATCATCACATCCATCGGTTTCTTACTAAACTTCAACTGTATCAGACGATCCTGCATACTTATCTCTTTTGTTGACTGTACTTACGATGACTATCCTCGGAATTTTGCCGCTAATCAAGCTTCGAAGTTAATAAATGGAACTGAACTTTGTGTTGTACGTTTCTGTTTGTAGGTTGGCAATTATAAGCATTGGATAAGTCAACTAGCAGGGGACCGTGGAGGGGGTGGGGGTGGAGCGGGGGGGGGGGGGGGGGGTCAGGGGATCAAAGCGGAATAAATCGAGTTATCTGTCTATATTTTAATATAATGAAGCTGAAGAGTTTGTTTAATCGCGCTGATCTCTGGAACTGCTGAGTCGGATTCGAAAAATTATTAAATTATTTTTTGCGTTTGGTAGCCCAATTCTTAAGGAAGGCTATACCTAGGCGGCTATGTAACATCACGTTACGACCCTAAGGAGCCGAGCAAATATTTTTTTATTTTTTTTTATTGCTGAATGGGCCCGCTCTTGACCTCGATCACGCCTGATGGAAAGCCTGAAGATTTCCATCTGGCATTTCTTAGTAGTCGACCCCTCATACATGGGACTTAAGAGCGTTTACGACGTACGGCATTTCATACAAACTTTCAAGTCCTTGTTTTTCGAAATGAATGAACTGATTTTACGAAACTTCGTACGCATAAGCAGGATGCAAATGTCTAAAAAGTTAGTAAAGAACATTTTCGAAATGTCTTATTTAAAACAAGATAACTGGAAATCTCTGTTTCTATGGTGAGAGGGAGCGGGCTATAATCCACGTCGCGGGCCCAGTGCGGGTTGATGGATGGACCATTCTTCGGGAAATGCCCCTCCTCCTCAAGCTAGATTGTTTGAAGATTATTAGTCGTGATTGGTTATTCTGAGTTCCCACCCCTTTTTCGTTAATTTTTATACAGTTACATTATTTACAACTGTAATTACGATTCTATTTTAGTTTAATTGGCTGCAACACTATTTTTCGAAAACGCTCTTAACTAACTTTTTACACCTTTGTATCCCGCTTATGCGTACGAAGTTTCATTAAAATCGGTTCATTCATTTCGAAAAACAAGGGCTTGAAAGTTTGTATGAAATGCCGTACTTCGTAAACGCTCTTAAACATAACTGGCGAAATGAGGGCGAACTATAGGTACACCTCTAACCCTAAATCTGGACCTGGAGTTACTAATATTCATCAGAAGAAGAGTTTACATTCCCAGTTTTCAATGTAAGCTTACGTATACATATCTTCGCGTCGTATAAACACCTCGTCATATCACCACCCACGGGATGCTATGCAAATGAATCACGCCCCGAAATCGCTTAAACGTCCAACGGCTTAACATAGTTTAAATAAATAGGTATGCTGGCAATTCTATAGATACCATTGAAATATCAACATGACGACTGCTGCCAACTTTCTTTGTAAACAAAATGTAACAACGGTTGGTTGTACGGTTCATTTATTTTGATTCATTCGTAGTGGTATCTACAAAACGCCACATGCGAACAACGCGTCATACTGACGTCACGCAAAATCCTGCATCTCGCAAGCAGAGTTTACCGCACAATTAGCATAGATACAACGGCCCGACATGTATCAATTAATTCAGCTTGGTGGAGAATTGCGGGAATTCGCTGGATGCGAAAGGAACAGGACGTGTTGATGTGGTCGACACTTGGAGGAGACCATGTCCAGCAGTGCACGTCTTTCGGCTGATGATGATGAATCAAGTCGGTCTACTGCAGTTTGCTGCTGGAAATAGGCCAGTCTGTCCCACCTACCTTTTTAAGGTTCTCACAACCGCGTTTCTGTCACCTTCGAATTGACAATTCTGTGCAGTCAGAAGTCTCTATTATGAATCTGAATACAGGGTAGCCCGTAGCAGGGACATCCGCGCAAACTGAAAGCGTTATACATCGATGCACAACCTGTTACAATGGATTCAGTAGATGATTCTCCCTCTCACAGAGAGGAGGCCTGTGTCCCAGCAGTGGGAACATTATAGGCTGATTATGTAGGTAGATGATTCTGAACCACTCTGCGTTGAAATTTATCATCATTTGCCTAGCCTCTTCCCAACTATGTTGGGGTCGGCTTCCAGTCTAACCGGATGCAGCTGAGTACCAGTATTTTACATGGGGCGACTGCCTATCTGACTTCCACAACCCAGTTACTGGGTAATACGATACCCCTTGGTAAGACTGGTTGTCAGACTTTCGGGCTTCTGACTACACGTAAAGACTGTCGAAGATCCACGAATGACAGCCGGGAACAACGGCTTAACATGCTTTCCGAGGCACGGAGGGGTCTCGGTATGTAAAGATCGTCACCCATCCACAGACCAACCGCGGCAAGCGTTTAAATGGGTAGCTAGTTGGGTACTCTTCCTCATTTATACATATGCATATGTCACTACTACACGTAAAACTACGTCATTTCCGCTTCTTTCGGGCACAAATATGGCAATTATTTTACGTCACGCTATAAACGCACGTTCATTATCTCAATAAGTCTGTAAATGATAGCTCAACAAAACAATACGTCGAGACACGAGTGGGTTGACAAATGTTATATGTATATTTGTATGTTTAAATAGAACACTTTATTATACAACCCTATAGAAATAGTAGAATTGTCAAAATGAATGTTATTCAAGTTGATGAACCAATTTAGGTCCAGGTTTGGCCAGAGGATACGAAACGGGGCCCTAGAATCCAGATACTAAAGATTTGCGAAAAATCTATACTAATATTATAAAGAGGTAAAAGGAGAATGGCAGAAGTTCATAGAACGCTGGCATTAAACTTTTTTAGTTTCCACAGAAATAAAAGTGGCATGGTTTGATAGGGAATATTATGAGCTTTTGTTAAAAAAATAAATAAAAAATAATTACAATGGGGTTAAAGAGAAATCTTAATTTTTGTAAAAGTGAGGTTAAGTGCATTAATGGCACTTTAACAGGTTATTTTACCTCTATTACTATTTTAACGCATAAATGTTTATTGTATGCATAACATATTGCTAATTATGCTTTGTAATGACTTCAAAAATGATAAATAACTACTTGTTGAAGTTTGTTTAGTTCAATGATTTACCCACTGATCATAGACCTAATGACAGTTTCAAGTGTAGATACTCGGTCAGTTTTAATTAAACGCAGTAGTCACAGAAAACTCAGGAGACTCTAGAGACTCACTTATCGGAATCTAAGCATATAATAGGAATAATATTATAATAAAAACAATAAGAATAATAATAATCTAAGCATATAGGAAACGTCGAGGTCCAAGTCTAGCAACAGTCTTTCAGAAAGGTAGGAGTCTTCGAAATCCAAAAGCAAGCCAGGTCGTTGTAAAAATCCACGTAAAACTTTGGGCGCACAAAACATTCATACCAGCACAAAATAGTAGCGAGCGAGCGAATGTGACTTGTAAAGTTTTGTGTGTCATCTGTCTATCAAAAAGTACTCCTTGGTCATCTTCTAAAGAGTCATGTTTGTTTGTTTGCCATGACAACACTGTCATATAGTATAACAAGTCCAAAAAGCCTTGTTTCCGGCTGCTCAACTTACTCATATTTAACGAGATTTAATCCCAATTCTCAATAATAAAGTTAATCTGGCTATCAACACATAAAAATAAGGGCTTTTTTTTTAAATAGCTTTGAATTCTGTACCTTTCCAAAATTAGCAATGCCAAAAACTGCCATCTCCTTTGTTGGTAAGTTTGTATGGAGGGGGTAATCTCTGGAACTACCAGTCGGATTTGAAAAATTCTTCTTGCATTTGATAGCCCAATGCTTGAGGAAGGCTATAGGCTATTTAACATCACGCCATGACCCTTAGGAGCCGAGCAAAAAGTAAAAAAGAACGTTAAGTGATAGCGCGGGCGGGTGATGCGATACGACGGGGTGGCTCGGGGGAAACAAGAAGTTTCACGCGAACGAAGTCGCGGGCTGAAGCTAGTAAATAATAAATCAAAGTCCCAAACGCTTCTGTAAAAGGATACCTTTGATATCATCTTTACGACGATCGGTTAATCGGAGACAAAAAACACCAAGACGCTTATAGCCTTATATTTAGGTGTTCTATACGATAGAAACGAGAAACCAACAATTTGCAAAAAAAAAACTTTTTTGTTTAAAGTTTTCCTTTTTGCCTTTGCTCCGTTACGTACAGTCACGTCTAAAAGTATGTATACACTTGGCTTTATAACGATATATATAAAATTTTTAAAGGCGATTTTCTCCTTCATTTTTGAATGAAATTTTATGATATTACGAAAATAGTATTTTCGAACCCATAGGTTTATGTTGTGTCGCATTTCAACGTTGCATTAGTTATTTCACGAAAAAATCGCAATTGAAAATTGCCAAGTGTATACATACTTTTAGACGTGACTGTACACTCCAATCCAACCCCATGTTTCGTCAAGTGGGCTTGTCCAATCCAATAATATAAAAAAAAAACAGATATAATATATCTGAGGAATCACGTAACGGTTGACATATAATGCAATTAATACCAATATGTCAAAATGTGGCAACCTTCGCAATAAGAGATGAGCGATAAACGAGCGTGATAAATTGATTATTATGTTGGTTGAAACTAGACGACAGAATTAGCAAATAAACAATAAATAAAGTTGTTAGGAACAATTTGTACTGCTGATCTGTTATTGAGTATGTGTGAAGCTTTGGAGTGTGAATTATTAGCAGGATGACATACCGTCAAACGGGGTGAATAGGGACCTGCTGGGGTCGCGGGTTGTTCGAAAGAGATACCGTGGCCCCAGGCACAGGCAACTGATGGAACACGGGTGGATTAAAACCCACCCGTGTACCAGTAAAAGTCTGACACGCCCTCTCGCTCCGTACAGAGCGGGAGAAGTTATTTGATAATTTCCCACCGAAAAAAAAAGAAGGGGTGAATAGGGACAAAACTTTAAAAGGGATTTTAACATTAAAATAATAAAAATAAAAGTAAATAAATAGTTAAATAAATAAATAGGTATAAATAGGTATAGGTTAATAGTTAGTTAGTAGTTTGTAAATAGTTTGCGGCCAAAAAGGATCCTAATGTGTTTACTGTAATTTAATTAACGATTACGTGCCCTTATTGACAACAAACTACTTATATTATTTCAACGTTAAAATCCATTTTAAAGTTTCGTCCCGATGCACCCCTGCATCCCTATTCACCCCGTTTGACTGTACTAAGTATAGTTTTAAAACAACAACAATTTCTTAGTAACAGCCCGGAGTTTGGAAGTTGGCGGGGTGAACCGTGTGATAAGTGCGGCTGTTATTACTTAGCCAACAGTTCTTTATACCAATTATTATAATTAATGCAGCATACAAAAGTTTTCACCTGTACAATGATAAAAGTCATTGAACGATCCAACATTTCGCAAGAGATAAAACGCAGGCACGCAGGCAAAGAACTGTATCATAAGTACCCTTTTAAGATAATGTAACATGTGAGTGCTATCATTAGTTCTAGAGATATGTACTCCTGAAGTCCTGACACCAATACCCGACCCGATTATCTTCGTTTGCAGTATTTTATCAGACGGTCCCTGGTGGATTTTTAACATGAATGATGTAACCAAGACTGTGTAACCATATTATTTTGATTTAAAAGAGTGTCCATGGAGTTTCTTGCCCGTTCTTCTCCATAGGTACCTACTCTTTGGAATGGGCAACTAGCTTCATCTTTCTGACTGACCGACCCCTTGACAATTCAAAAGTGCCTGTAATTGGTTTAATTGAAATAAATGCTTTGAGTTTGAGTTTGGACATGTGGAAGGCGACGGAGGCCTTTTCCCAGTAGTGGGACATTACAGGATTGCAATAAATAAGGTTTTTTAGGGATTGCAGGACCTAAACGCAAGTTTTAGAAGCACTAAAAGTACCTATATGATCGACTACAGCGAACAAAATCAGGAAAATATATGATATTCTTCAGGATATACGCTAGGTAGATAGTGTGTTGAAAACATAATACAACTAATTTGATACGATAGAAAAAAATCATGAAGATACCTCTAAAAACTTTCTTTTTTTTTAAATAAAAACCATACTCTGATTTTTTGAAGTGAAAACTTCTTTAGCGGCGTTGAACACTTTTTGTAATGGGCAAAAAATGTTAAATTCGCGTCAGGGCATCGCGTCAGGACACGTGACCGTCAGGAGAGATCCCCCCCCCCCCCCCTCTTTCTACGGCGTCGCCAACCGAAGTGAACCAAGTTTAGTGACACACGACAATGGATGGATGGATGGATGGATGGAGTGGAAGTGGAAGTGGAAGCGGAAGTGGAAGTCGAAGTCGAAGTCGGGGTCGAAGTCGAAGTCGAAGTCAAAGTCAAAGTCAAAGTAAAGTCGAAGTCAAAGTCAAAGTCGAAGTCAAAGTCAAAGTGGAAGTGGACGTGGACACACTGCTGCGTATTCGTAACATTCGTGTATATAAAGTGTTTAAAATCTGGAAATTGAACAAAGTGCATCTATTAATGAAAAAAGGGACGCAAAAATAGTGAAAAAAAAATGAGTTGTATTAATTCAATTAATAATTGATTTATTTCAACGTTAATATTCAAGTTTTCACTTCTGCCGGCACTCCCGGAGTGCAACCCGTCTTTTTTTGTCAGATACAAGCACCATACTAAAGCACTAGTGTTTTTATACGTAAATGGTAAGTCCTCTTCTCCACATATCTTTCTTTTGCTGTGCCCGACAGGGTCCATGATTGTTTCTTTTGGCAAAATTTACCACCTAAGCCTACATTGTGGAATGCAATAAAGAATCGAGTATTTTAAATTTTCAATCCAAACAATAGATTTTTTGTAAATAGATAATTGCTTCATATTTTGCAATAAATTACCAGCGTTATGTCAACGCGCTTCTTTCTTTTCTATGCCGTCCGACAGTGGCCGCGCTTTAGATCATGTAGTGCCCTTAAACGTATTATGATTGGATGGATGGTGTTGATTTGGAGCCCACAGGGTCAGGTGACAGTGGGCTTTTCTATTAAGACATTTCCTGCCTCGTAGGTCTAGCGGTCGCAAGTCGCGATTGCTAAGCCCCGTGTTCAGCATCTATGACTATCCACATCGTCCTGGATTCACTTTCCAGGTCAGGCAAAGTGGTGAGATTACCCATTAGGATCTACATTCCCAGAATGTAGACTTGCACCCTAATACATGGGGAACTGACAAAATGTAGTTGAATTTTAGTTGGCAGGATTTCAGCGTTCATCATCATCATCATTTCAGCCGAAAGCATCTCCACTTCGACCAGTTCTGCGCTTCTCACATCCAACGGGTTCCGGCGGCCTTCACAAGGTCGTCGGTCCACCTTGTGGGAGGCCTTCCAACGCTACGTCTTCCGGTACGCGGTCGCCACTCCAAAACCTTTCAGCGTTACCACCGTTTTAAAACTGAAGATATTTTACACGACAAAATCTGGTGATATTTTCTTAAACCCAGGACAAACCATCCTGTTTTTATCTCCATTTTTTGTTCCACCATCAGCGGCGGTCATCTCAGTGTTCACTTCCTCCGTACTTGCCCAGCCGTTTCATCTCAAATCAAGTACCTACCTGGATAATGGTACTCGCATTTGTAGTTTTGTATTATAATAACGTTTACAACACTGTATCGTGGGCGCTATCATAACCAATGTGTTACGCTAATATGTACTTTACTGATAAGGTGTTAACGGTGATCTAATGTTTTTGCTCGTACACCTATCGCTCTGCAAACAAGAGGATCTCGTCACATGATAACAAGCTCACAACACAATGTAATGGGGTTTAAGTACATTAAGATGGTGTTATTCCGTTATCAATGGCTTTAGGCGGCTTGCCCTTTATGTCGGATTTACGATTTTGTGGTGTCGTATTAGGGGCCGTCTCAACGAACGAGAGAATCGCGGCGATATTATCGTCGTGCCACGTATTTCTATACACTCTCTTATGTCCGTTGGGCCACACGCCAATAATTATCGCGATAAGTTGTGGCCTACGATTAACGCCCGTCATCGTGGTAATTATCGGCGTTTCCCGTTGGTGTGGCTCCGGCATTAGAACGTGTCTCCAGTCTCCACACAGCGATATCACCGCGGCGAAAATTTGATGGCACGGGAGACTATCGCAGCGATTCTCCCGCTCGTGGAGACGGCCCCTTAGTGAGGCAACGAATATCTTGATGGATTTCGCAGTGGCTTTTAGTACATACATCCATATGTCACAAGTTATGTTTAAGACTTATGTGATATGGCGATCCCGCCATTAACCGAACACAAATCCAGATATTCAGACCTCTCTTTCTCTCTTCAACCAGTATCTATTCCACAGCTGAGTGAAGTGTAGGTGACCTCCATTGGAAGCTGTATTTCGACTGCTGCTGCTTTCGAATTCTTGATGAAAAAACCCAATACAACTTTGCACGATCCGAGAATCGAATCCAGGTTCCCAAGGTGAGCTGCCAGCAGTCTCTCTGGCGACTTGTAGGAAAAAGAGGCAGTCAAATCTGCGGGGTCATTGCGTGACACACTAAAAGTAGTAATGGCTTCCATTTTGACAGTTCAACAACATTCATTGCGTGATTTACGTTGGTGAGCAGACACATTTTTCGAACATATGAAGCAATGGATACAATACAATACAGAATCTGTCAAAAATGATTAAGAATGTGGTTGACAGTGTGCAATTAGGATGCTGCTGATGATGACGTCAGCTGATGCGTGTTAAATCTCTGCATTTACGTAGGTTTACACTATTGTCATATACTTAGTATCGTTACTGTTAGCGTCACGCGTAATTACACCGGGAACACACCAACGCTGTAAGGCTGCAGAAATAGCTATAGTTAACGCCACGAAAGATGACTTGAAACATCACGTTGCGCAGTACACGATTTTAGGTCTCTTTAGCGGTATGAGGTCTGAGCGCGGGACGGGACCGGACGTCATAGGGGCGGCAGAATGAGCGCGGGAGGCGGGGTCAAGTCTCATCTTTCATGGCGCTAAATATACTTATGGTGGCAGTACTCCCCCGGACGAGCTCCTTCACTAAAAGCTCCACTACTTAGAACCAAGAATTTTTGCATGAAAGGCCGAGATTACTTAGCGGGATTGTCCGAAAGGGTTACCGCTACCCCAGAACATAAAGGGCTAAGGAAGGAACACGGGTGGGTTTTAGTCAGTTTCCCAACCTCAAAAAAAAAAGGCCGAGGTTACAAACAAAAATAAAAAAAGACACATAACCAGCCTATAATGTTCCCACTGCTGGGCCGCAGGCCTCCTCTCGGTAAGAGGAAATGGGCCGTAATCTACCACGCGGGCCCAGTGCGGATTGGTAGATGTCACATATCTTCGAATTTTTGGTTCTAGGACATGCCGGTTCCCTCACGATGTTTTCCTTTACTGTTTTGAGAGCAGTGGTGATGAAATAATTTACACAAAGTAAAGCGCCTGTGTGTTCTTCGAACCTACGACCTACAACTCGTAAGTCGCAGTCGTTATCACTGGGCCACTACTGCTCTCGACGAAAAAAAAGACGTAACCAACTAGACAATGAATAGACTTGTTTATGCGTCTACTACAGACCGTTACTATACTACGGACCGTTCGCTGAGATCAATTTTATAAAAAAACTTTAATAGACCGATTGATCGTTAAATTGAGTTGTTTGTTTATTTATGGTAGGCGATTGCGTAGGATTGCATTCGATTAGTTTGACGTACTTATATATACAGATGGCCATGCTCAATTATAAGAATTCCTTTAAAGTCGCGAAATATTATCTGGAGCTTTGGACTAAAGCTAAACACTGAATCAAATCATCATAATCAGCCTATAATGTTCCTACTGCTGGGACACAGGCCTCCTCTCGGTGAGAAGGAGTAGGCCGTAATCCACCACGTAAGCTAAACACTGAAGATATAATTATCATGGTCATGAGTCCTGCCCCTATCCCAATGTATAAGTGGTCGGCGCAGCGATTTATTGCGGTCTGGTCCCGTGAACCTCCTGCTAGTACTTCTTCTGTTTTAATCTCTGTCTTATCCACTTTATCTAGGTTACTCTTATTCTTCCAAACGTCTGTATCAGCCGTCATCTCTATGGTCGCCTATATGGATAGAATTATCTTCAAGTCATTTGCGACGACGTCATTTTGTGGAGAATTCGACACGGATAGGTTTTACTGCACTATTATTATGTTAGACGTGAGAACTTTCCTTTTCCTGCGACATGGGCTCGTCCCCTATTACATGGAACTCATCTTTCTGGGATGCATGAAGAAGCCTCCTCGTGTAGCGCAGTTTGTTCCGCTAGTTACTCAACTGAACCGAGTCACACCCAACACCTTATTTGACTGGCCAATTCTTCCCTTGAGGTGGTAGGGCTAACGCCCGAATGGTTTGCGACCATCCTCCCACCGGAGTCCGGTGTCAAGCAGCCTGCTGTGTTTCGTCGATACGTGAGAGTTCCAGTGCCTTAGGCATCTTCTGGGCATGCTCGTTTTATCATAGACCTTATCCATCGCTTTCCAACAGGCGTGATCGAGGTCAAGAGCGGGCCCATTCAGCAATAAAAAAAAACCCTATACTAATTTATTAGTAGTCAGCCAGCACAGCATGGTCTTCATCTTCCATACATCTTCGTTAGCTATCATCTCATTAGTCACCTCCTTTCTTGCCATATCATTATCAACCATGGTTTCTTTGGTCTTCCTCTTCTCTACCCACCCATCCGCGTTTATACTCAACTACACCCTGAAGATACTCACAACAAAGGACTTAGGTATACCAAGAGATTACCAAATTCAAAATAATTATATTTTAATTCACATAACCCTACATGGGCACTTATGAAACGTCAGAAGTCCCAAATTGGTAGTTTCCTATGGAGAACAGCCGGCAACAACTCCATAGATAGGCCCTTTGTAGACACACTGTTTTTCTTGCCGTAAAAAACTACGGGTTATTCGTCGGGTGTAGGCAAGGTCGTCAGTGTTACTATGGAAGCGGCGCGGTTTATACTTCGTAATCGTAAAGAAACCTTGCCGTGTACAAAGCCTTAGGTGCTCTTTTCATTTCTGGAATCGGCGATAAAAGAACCATTTTAGATCAGAATCCTGGAAACAAGGCAGTAAACATCGATAAGACGCAGGAAACCAGCCGATTTAACTGCCCACGCTAAATGATGTATTAGCACATTTAGCACGCATGAATCATACCAATTTTCCGAGAACACGTTTGTATACAACGGCCATATAGAGCGAATGTGATAATTTATGCTTCTTTGAACGCTGTGTGCTATATTGATTGATTTTTTCCGTGACTGTTATTCAAAACAGATTCCAGTACGTGGATTTTTTTGTTTAAAATTTTACGTTTTACCTGAGGGAAAGAGGCATTTTTTTTCTGAGAAGAAATCCTCACTGATGTCTTTTGTCATTGTCTAGAATGGATACCTTTCATTCTAATTTTGGACCCGTATGATTTACCTGCTATTATACTCATTCATGCTCTGCATCCCGAAGAGGTATTGGGATACTATGAGTTTCAGGGGCCCTGTCAGCATATGTGTTCTATTCTGTGATTAAACTCCGATCATTCACCAAGAAAAGTGGTAACTGCTTACTGCCGCTTATAGACCTGTCTTCGACGTCTTTGGAGACAAAAAAATTACGTCTCTGCACTGATACTTCTTAATCCAGTAAACAGCAATGGCGAATCATGATGTTCGAAATTGAGCTGCAGGGATGCTAGCTGGCGGTGCAAAGAAACCCATGAGTCCCGAAAGTGCGTTGGGCTGAAGACATCATCAAAGTTTAGGGAAACACCTGGATAAAGGAGGCACGGAGACAAAGGCAATGGCCGTAAAGAAATGACTCTGGACACGATGACGACGAGTAATACACCTAAGATCTTGTACTAAACGTTCATGGATTTTGTTCTGACAACTGTCACATCTTTTTAACCGATTTCTAAAAAAGGAGGAGGTTCTCAATTCGAATGTTTGTATTTTTTTTTTATGTTTGTTCGCGCATAACTCCGTCGCTTGCCAACCGATTTGAAAAATTATTGAAGTGAAAACTTCTTTAGCGGCGTTGAACACTTTTTGTAATGGGTAAAAAATGTTAAACTCGCGTCAGGGCATCGCGTCAGGACACGTGACCGTCAGGAGAGATTCCCCCCCCCCATCTCTTTGTACGGCGGCGCCAACCGAAGTGAACCAAGTGAGACACGATAATGGATGGATGGATGGATGGATGGATGGACGGTGATGGTGATGGCGATGGTGATGGCGATGGTGATGGCGATGGCGATGGTGATGGCGATGGTGATGGCGATGGTGATGGTGATGGCGATGGTGATGTGATGTGATGTGATGGTGGACGCGGACGCGGACGCGGACGCGGACGTGGATGGACAGCTGATGGCTCGACCATCTGTGTAGTAGCCACACTGCTGTGTATTCGTAGAATTCGTGTATATAAAGTGTTTCAAAAAATGGAAATTGAACAAAGTGCATCGATTAATGAAAAAAGTGACGCGGAAATAGTGAAAAAAACTTAGTTATATTAATTCAATTAATAATTGATTTATTTCAACGTTAATATTCAAGTTTTCACTTCTGCCGGCACTCCCGGAGTGCAACCCGTCTTTTTTTTTTTGTTGGAAAGGGTATACTTCCCAAATCGTCCCATGAAAATTTTATCGGAATCGGACAAGCGGTTTTTGAAAAATCAACAAAAATCTAAAAATGTATCAACATTGTCTACATTAACGTTCTTTTTGTTTACTTTTTTGTGGGGTAGGTACAACTAAAAAGTGAAAAATAAAACTTTTTTATAAAAAAAAAAACACTAGTGTTTTTTTTTGAAGTCGGTTGTTTTTTTTTGTAAAAAGATTTTTTACAGTTAAGTACTTGTTATTTGTCAGTCTGCCTTCAACCTGCCTTAAATTGTATTGTGTTAGTAACATTCTAACATTAAAATTCCGTGAACGAATTCCATCGTAATACAATTTCGCAATAATTTCCAAATCGCTGCACGATCGGACTCTTTGTTTCTTAAAACCCGAAAAGGAATGTAAACCTTACCATATAAGCGAATATCGAAAACTGTATGACGTTAACTGTGACGTCAAAAGCAGCTATAAATTCCCGTTACATTGAATTTGAATTAAACAGAAAATTGTGGTCATTACTCATAGAAACAAGAACCAATTTATCTTGATCCGTGGCGATATAAAATCATTCTGCTTAGACTTTTACTGTGTTGGGGTCGGCTTCCAGCAGTCTGACCAGATGCAGTTGGATAATAGTAGTTTACATGGAGCGACTGCCTATCTGACCTCCACAACCCAGAACACGATACCCCTTGGTAAGAGTTTGGTTGTCGGACTTTCAGGCTTACCCGTTACGACTGTCAAATATATACGAATGAGCCGGAACCAACGGCTTAAAATGCTTTCCGAGGCACGGAGGGGTCTTAATATGTTATGAATGGTCACCCATCCACAAACGGGCCGCGGCAAACGTAGCTTAACCTTCTGTAGCCCATCTTAAAATGAAAAAAAAAAAAATGTACTGAATTTGTTATTTTTCCTTTACACACAGAAACCTTCGGATGTCAGGATATATTGATCAAACTGCAGCTGAAATTGTAATATTTTAAACAGGGAATGACAATTCTATATCCGTCCTTTTCTGGACCAGGTGAAATGTCCAGCTGTCTCTGTCTGTTATACGACTGGGTGGGTGGTATTCAAGGATGTATGTACCAAGAAAAGACTTTCGTACTAAAACATTAGCGTCTACGCTTAGTAGGACTATTTGCATAGCAAATTACATTGTAATAGAATGTTTTGCATAGTTTTAATGTTTGGTTACTTTCCATAGTGAAACAGCGCGCTTCTTGGCCTGATTGGGAGCGCAGACACCCTCGAAATGTACATTAATTTGGCTCATTGGTGGCGACTTCTAGATCACTTACAAACATTCAGAAACCATCCACGAAATTCTCAAGCGACACACACAAGATGTTTATGAATGAGACTTAATGGGGGTTCAAATTAAACTGGTTTTGAGGATTTGGCCATCAGCTTAATGAGAACAGACAGAGTTAAAGATATATTATATGCGTTTGCAACTCCCAACATATTGAAATCTCTCCGTGCATCACATTCACAATGCAGGTCAGGGCCTCACGGGTTTCCCCATTGACGACGACGAACGTAATGTACTTAGAAATAATCCAGTCATGCATGAGCAAGAACAATTTGTAGATAACTGTCATTGTATCTGTAGATAAAAACAAGGGAGATCTACGATTTCTTTTTAACCGACTTCAAAAAAAGGAAGAGGTTATCAATTTGATTGAATTTTTTTTTCATTATATAAAAAAAAAGAAATAATGTACACATCGGGATAAAAACTATCCTATGTCCTTTCCCGGGACTCAAACTATATCTATACCAAATTTCATCTAAATCGGTTCAGGGCATGAAAAGGTAACAGACGGACAGACAAACACACTTTCGCATTTATAATATTAAGTATGGATTTGTAGCATAAAAATCCCTTGTCGTGTCGTGCCACTTGTGGAAGCAGGCTCTTAGTCAGTGTCACGAATCCTCATATTTTGACAAAAAAAAAAAACAATCTGCCTAGCCTTTTCCTAATTATGTTGGGGTTTGCTTCCAGTCTGACCGGACGCAGCGGAATACCAGTGTTTTAAATAGAGCGACTGCCTATCTGACCTCCACAACCCAGTTACTGGGTAACACGATACGTTTTGGCAAGACTGGTTGTCAGACTTTCGAGCTTTTGACTACCCATAGCGGCTGTCAAAGATCTACGAATGACAGCCGGGACCAACAGCTTAACGTGCTTGCTCGATATGTAATGGATGGTCACCCATCCACGAACCGACCGCGGCAAGCGTAGCTTAACCTTCGGTCGACCCGTGCGGCTATTATTATTTACCTAGCCAAGAGCCCCTTTCATAAAATTTCGACTTTCGTCCTATAATTGACCCCCTTTTGTATCCACCGGCTTCTCATGTCCTCAATCACAATGACATGCTTATTCCATTTAATTGGAGTTTGGACCCCATTACCGTCTCTCTTCAAATTTTAGCCTCAACCAAATTGCTTTGACTTTGAAGCATTTGTAATTGGAAACGAACGTCTGTTTATAAATAATGAACCCATAACACGACACGACACGGTTCATATAACGTGACCTAGCCAATGTCGATCTTTAGGAGGAGACGTCTCAGTTTGAAGATTTGAATGCATACTACAAGTACCTACTCGTAGCTGTCGTTTGGATTTCATCGGTTTTAATTTTTTTGCGCGGAACCCTAATTCTTTTTCTAAAATGAAAGTAAGTTACTGACTCCTAAATTACTCATTATACGAAGTTACTGAACAAAAAATAAAAAATCACTGGGATATTACGCAAATGCATGAACCGGATAGGTGCCTAACTGCCTACGTAATCGAAAAAAAATTGGAAAACCCTATTGTGAAGAAATAATCTAAGCATTAGTAGTGTAGTTAGATACAATTGTTCTATTTTAAAGCCTTCAAGGCCAGAACTTTATCAGACTAGCTTCTGCCTGCGTCTTCGTCCACATGAAATTTATTGTTCCCCGACCCACACAGTCGCGTCGCATCGCATGACATCGTCTGCCCGCGCTATTTCTTCGTTTTCGCTTAGCGTTCTTTCTGACTTTTTTTCTTTTTGTTCAGCTCCTAAGAGACCTGGCGTGATGTTAAATAGCCATTCTTAATAATTGGGCTATTAAATGCAAAAAAAAAATCTGACTGTTCCAGAGATTAGAGCGTTCAAACAAACAAACAAAACACTTTAGCTTTATTAGACTAGCTGATAAACGCGTGGATTTTTTTTCGTGGGACTCTGTTATTTTTCTAAAATAAAAGTAGCCAAGTTACTCCTTATTAGTTACATAAGCTATCTGCCAGTGAAAGTCCGGTCAAAATCGGTCCAGCCGTTTCAGAGATTAGCCGGGACAAACAGACAAACAGACGAAAATTGTAAAAAAATGTTATTTTGGTACATGTAGTACCGTGTATACATTCATATGCATTTAGTAAAAAGCGGTTATTTTAATATTACAGACACTCCAATTTTATTTATTTGTGTAGATGAAGTCTGACATCAATCCAGAATATTATAGATTTTACCATCAACACGCGAACTTCATAACAACGTTTTCCTTCATAGTGTAACATAATAATATTTAATACTGTTACCTCAATTAAAAGTTTAACGATTTTGGCAATGAGATCTGCGTATTAATGTGGCAAATTAATCGTGTGTGGTCTTTGCTAAGAATAGGGATAGGTAACGACTTCTTGTGAGGATAGACAGACAAGAAGATTTTTTTTATTTTTTTTTATTGCTAAATGGGCGCGCTCTTGACCCCGATCATGCCTGATGGAAAGCGATAGATGAGGTCTATGATGGAACGAGCGTGCCCAGAAGATGCCTGTTCACTCTTGATTTGAAGGCAGACGTGTTGAATGTGGGAGGGAACACAGATGCTGGCAGAGAGTTCCACACTTTGGCTGTGCGCATAATAAAAGTGGAGGAGAAGCGCTGAGTACGAATCATCGGGATATCAACCAAGTGCGGATAGTACGCTGCAGTACGTCTGGTTGTCCGGTGGTAAAAGGGCGATGGTGGGATCAGGTCGTGGAGCTCCTGCGCACACTCTCCGAAGTACAGTCTGTAGAAGACCGTCAGGCAAGCAACATTACGCCGATGAGCCAGGCTGTGATATGCATTCCTAAACTTGTTTTCTGAGAAAAGCTTTGAATACTCGAAGATTCTGTACACAAACGAAACATCTAACCATCTGCAGTGACCTCTAAAAGTTAGTTGACATTTTTCCAGTACAGCTAATGATTAAAAAAATAATAATCAGGTACTCCTAAGAGATGACTTGGATTATTTTTTATGATAATTCAAAGAATTAGTCAATAAAAACATTAAAGCAATTCAGACATTTGGATCACTATAATTTTTAATCATAGTGTGGTGTGTCAACCAGTCTTACTAAGGGGTACCGTATTACCCAGTAACTAGGTTTTGGAGGTCAGACAGGCAGTCGCTCCATGTAAAATACTGATATTCAGCTACATCCGGTTAGACTGGAAGCCGACCCCAACATAGTTGGGAAAAGGCTAGTCAGATGATGATGAGTGTGGTGTGTCAAAGCTGAAGTGGAAAAATTAAAAATTAACTAACTTTTGGACGCCACTGTATGTATCTACGATAGAGCTGACAAGTCTGAGCTAGTTAACGATCATCATCATTCAGCCGAAAGATGTCCACTGCTGGACATAGACCTCCCCCAAGCACCTCCACTTCGACCGTTTGTGTGCTTCTCGCATCCAACGAGTTCCTGCAGCCTCCACAAGGTCTTCGGTCCGCCTTGTGGGAGGCCTTCCAACGCTACGTCTTCCGGTACGCGGTCGCCACTCCAGAACCTTTCGGCCCCATCGGCCATCTGTTCTGCGAGCAATGTGCCTGCTCACTGCCACTTAAGTTTGGAAATCATCGGGCTATGTCGGTTACCTTCGTTCTCCTGGGGATCTCTTCATTTCTGATTCGATTACGCAGGGAAACTCAAGGCCTAGCCCTCTCTATTGCCCTTTGGGTGACTGAGTTAACGATACTGCAAGACAAAGGCTCTTGAGAATGGCACATTCACACGAATTTCATTTCATAATGCAGAAATATAATATTTCTCAAGTAACAATACTAACGCAGTTCAAATTAATTCGACATTTCCACAATCGACTGACAACTATTATTATATCATTAAGATACAACACCTGAATGTTTGAATACGATAACATTTAAAAGTTGTATAATAATAGCTGCTAAAATTATTAAAATGACCCACCTTTAACCTAACAAAGCGACCCAGACACAAAAATGTTATAAGTAAACATAAGACTCTAGTTCAGGTAAAAAACTTGGCCTTGAGCGAAGGCCGAAGTAAAATCCACTCGATCACGAATGAATTTTGCGCTTTAAACTTATTTTTATGAAAGGTCATGTAACTAAATAGGGTTATCGTTTTAAAAGTCGGGGGAAGCCGGATTCAAAGGTAGTTTTATGATGTCATTATATTGGCAGTTATTGTCGCATAAAAACTTAAAGCCGTTGGTCTGCGGGGTAATTGCGTAACACACTATCAGTAGCAATGGCTTTAATTTTGATAGTTCAACAACACTCATTGCGTTATTTACGTTGTTGAGCAGACACTTTTTTCGAACACATGAAGCAATGGATCAACAATATCCTTCAAAATGATTCGGATTGAGACCGATAGTGTTAGGGTGCTGATCTGCGTGGATTGAGCTGAATGGCGTGCGATTGAAGAGGCTTATGTCTAGCAGTGGACTTCGGCTGATGATGATGAATGGTATGATGTTTATTTGTAATCAACGCCTAAGGAACCTGTCCTCAGTATGGGCTTTCTAAAAATACTACTACATTGTAGTATCGTGGCCAAATATTGCCATACTCTAAGTTTTGCAAACTAGTAATAAGAAACATACATGTACACAAAAAAGACAAAAACCACATACATTGGCGTGCATTGGCTGACCGGTTCTCATGTCATTAGCATACTAGCAGACTTTGTGTTTTAAAATACCCACGATCATCACCTACTTAGCTTTTTCCCAACTGTGTTGAGGTCGGTTTCTAGTTTTCAGGATGCAGCTGACAGTCTGCATGTGATGCAAGTGACTGCCTATCTGACCTACACAACCCAGTAACCGGGTAACACGACAGCCCTTGGCCTTGGCACGATTGGTTGTGAGACTTTCGGGTTTCTGACTGCACGTAGCGACTGATACCCACGATATGGAAGTGAATGGAAGGACCATTCAATTTATGACCACCATAATTTAGTTAACCACCAGGACAGAGACAACCCTATTAATTTAAGCAGTAGTTAGCCGGAAATCAACCGTGGATTATACACCACTAATGGCGCTGTTGATTGCGTAAAACCCATTTCAACGCAATAAAAACAATGTACTGGTATTTCTGATTGTTCCTTAATATGCATGCAAATTCTTAAGATGGCATTTAGAAGCCAAGAATAGAAATATACGGTTTAGCTAGGCCCTTTAAACGTTAATAAAGTTCGCCAAAACTACCCTGTATTTAATTTACAATAGGTAATCCTGGCCATCATACAATTTGATGTGTAATAATTAGAAAATATATGTTAATACCTCAGGTTTCCAATTCTCCATGTTTCGTCAAATTAATTGTCAGGATCTTTATTTGTAGATTTAATTTAGCCAAGATTCTTAAGAGGGAAGCGGCAGGGTATCCTGCAAAATTCAAATTTTCTTACGTATTTTGCGATTTGAATGAATGACTATTTCTTGAAATATCAATCAATAGAATTATATGAACTTATTGATGATTTTAATGGTTATAATTCTGTAAATAGGTACTTGTTACGGTCGTGAATCATATTTGGATCGATATTCAACCTGACACTAACCTCCTAATTACGTAACACACTAACAATCTCAATCTAAATAATTTTGAAGGATATTGCTAATTCATTGCTTGATTTATTCGATACAATTGTCAGTTCAACAACGTAAATAACGCAATGAATGTTGTTAAACTATCAAAATGAAAGCCATTGCCACTGATAGTGTGTTACGCGATTACCCCGCTGCAAATTGCAAAAAATAGAAAATTTGAATTTCAGATCCAGTTGAAAACCAGCGTCAGGCATTAGTTGTCTGGCATTTTTGCTGAGTTGGGCTTTTTGGCGCAGCCGTGAGGCACACTTTCCTGCTAATTTCTTCACACATAGGACTTTACACTTTTAATTTGATCTTTTATGTATCTGGTGTATTGTGTATTTTAGTCTGTGCTAAATAAATGTATTTTCTTTCTTTCCTTTTTAAATTTCGCGAGCTACCCTGGTGCTTTCCTCTTAAAAATAATAATTTCGTACAAATTACAATGGACTCCTAAAGAAAAGTTTTATATTATTGAAAGATACAGTTAAAAGAAGCGACCATTGTTCGGTTGTTTTAAAACAGGTTACACAGGATGTGGCTTATGTAATTATGGACCATAATGGAATGCTACATTATGATACTTACAGTCAGCTATGACGCTACCTTTTATAATATAAATAAATAATGACATAAGTTAGGAGGATAAGTGAGGAGGCAAAAACCCATTTCTACGGCGGTCATGCTACGCGTGCAGAAAGAAAACAGGCGAGAGCGTTTCTATGGAGAATAGACCAACCGCATTTCCTCTTAACAGAGTAAACAATGATATAAATAAATCCAACACAGCCATTGTTTGACATTCTGTACATCCAGAACTCGGCAATAAACGTCAGGAGGAACAGGCATCGTGTTTCATGGAATTCTATTACGAGACGACATGTTTACGTGTTCATTTTCCTTTACGCTACGGAGTACGGACATATATGAAAGGAAAAACGCTGAGCGTGCGTGACAGCTTCGCAGTTTCTTGCCTAGATATAAAAGCACTTGTAAGATATTAAATTTTCTTCGATGGAGTGACATTAGACGCGAGAAATTCCGCCCAGTTTTTTCTGCTACAGTATATTAAGTTTCATAAAATGGAGTCGGTATCAACATCAAGTCTTTCTGAATCATCATTTCAGCCGAAAGACCACTGCTGGACATAGGCCTCCCCCAATCACCTCCAATTCGACCGGTTCTGTGCTTCTCGCATCCAACGGGTTCCTGCGGCCTTCACAAGGTCGCCGGTCCACCTTGTGGGAGGCCTTCCAACACTACGTCTTCCGGTACGCGGTCGCCACTCCAGAAACATTCGGCCCCATCGGCCATCTGTTCTGCGAGCAATGTGTCTTGTGTCTTTCTGAATGCAACCAGATAAAAGCCAATACTTAAGTGACTATCTATCTGGGGCCTTAGTCAACTATGTAATTTAAAATGTTACATTGCCATTGTGAGTGTTTGACAGATTTTGTATGGCAAATCCGTCGAACTCACAATGGAGAGCCCATTGCAGTATTTGTAAATTAGTACACTTGGCCCCTTGAACTCCACAGTCCAGTTATGGGGTAATTTTCATTAACCAGCAACAGTGTAATTACGTAACACACTAAAAGTAGCAATGGTTTTCATTTTGACAGTTCAAAAACATTCATTGCGTTATTTACGAGTACGTGGTTGAGCAGACGATTTTTTTGAACACATTCAGCAATGTATTCGCAATATCCTTCAAAATGATTCAGATCGCAATTAATCGTGTTACGCTATTAGGGGGCTGGACTGACCAGATAGAGGCGAAAAATCGTTTCCGAGACCTTACCACGATCAGCAGAAAACGCGCGTGTTTGCGCCGCGTTTATTCGCACAGTCCGGTCCCTAGCCTTAGCTGATAAAAATTCTGCGTAGTTCCGAAGAATTTATTCGTACCAGGTTGTAATAAAATTGTATGTTGTTTTACAATTGCTTGATGAACTGAATTGAGTTCATCTGTTCAGCGTAACTTTCCTTTATTTATTAACCCCTTACTAATAAACGTATTATATGAGATGAATAGTTACTTACACACCGATTTCTCTTTTTCAGTCGTCAGTAATTTGCGTTTATTTTCGTTGGATCCCACTTTTGAATCCCATTTTTTAGGTATTAACGATGGATCCCGTTAGCTATTTCCGTTGAATCCCATGTTATTACAACATGTGTACATTTCAGAAGAAAGGTGATTTACCTTTATCAAACACTAGATTAGGTTAATTATTTAAAAAAAAAAATGTTAGGTTAGGATAGGTGAAAACTGTGACCCCCACGAGCGAGCGGTGCCGCGGCAGCGGCCGGCGAGTGCCAGAAACGACTAGATTATAAGTATAGAAATAAAAAGTATACTAAACGTTGGTTGTAAACTAAAAATTTGTCAATGGAGTTTTGGTGAAACATTAGTGAACCCCTCATTTTATTATAAACAATTTTATTGTTGAAAGTACCCGCATTCAGATTTTTTTAAGCATTCGGGTTCCAACGGAAATACTTTTCGGGATTCAACGACAATAAAACGTAATTATCTTGCATTTTTTAAATTCGGGATGCAACGGAAATACATAATAATGTTTTGCGGGATCCAACGCCAAAAATATTAATCTGGGATTCAAAAGCGGGATCCAACGGAAATAAATCGTAATTTGACTTTCGAAAGAAGAAGACAAAGCGTTGTGTAACTATACAGACAGACGCTATACAACATTTATTAGTAAGGGGGTAAATGTGTTGTAACTTAGTAAGATGTCTTCGTGGTTTTCGTGTAAGTTATTGAAGTGAATCTTGAGTTGGTAAATATTATTAATTATTACATTCTTAGCTCTCCTCAGCAGTAGGTATTTGTTTGACATTTCAAATACATACTAACTAGTATAATTGACTTCTAAATTCTTCTTCGTCTGGATAAGCTACTGATAGTTGCGTAACACACTATCAGTAACAATGCCTTTTATTTCGACAGTTCAACAACATTCATAGTATTTATTTAAGTACTCGTGAGGAGGAATGTCCTAGAACCAAAAGTTCGGAGACTGTGTCATCCGACAGCCTGGGTTCACGTGGTGGATTTCAGGTCCTTCTCACATAGAGGAGACCTGAGTACCAGAAGTGGGAACATTATAGGCTGTTTATAAAGAAGGATGTATGTCTATGATTGGCTAAAGGTACGAGTTCGTAGCCGACCGCATACAGCAGCAGCAGACGACGTGACGTTGCGACATGTCGTACCGACACGTCGTAGGTTAGAAAGATTCAACGTGCTGTCACTCCAGTGTCGGTGGCATCCGCATTACTGATCTGCGGTCGGACGACACGACGTCTGCGGCCGGGCGACGTGTCGCTAGCTGCGGAAGGTATTCCATAGAAATACATACAAACCAGTAGTGTCGTAGCGATACGTCGTAGGGTAGAAAGATTCAACGTGCTGTCGCTCCAGCGTCGATGGCACTACTGATCTGCGGTCGGACGACACGACGTCTGCGGTCGGGCGACGTATCGCTAGCTGCGGAAGGTATTCCATAGAAATACATACAAACCAGTAGTGTCGTAGCGATACGTCGTAGGGTAGGAAGATTCAACGTGCTGTCGCTCCAGCGTCGATGGCACTACTGATCTGCGGTCGGACGACACGACGTCTGCGGTCGGGCGACGTGTCGCTAGCTGCGGAAGGTATTCTATAGAAATACTTACAAACCAGTAGTGTCGTAGCGATACGTCGTCTGCTGCTGCTGTATGCGGTCGACTACGAACACGTAACTTTATACTTTAGAGCATCCGCATGAATTCAGGGTCAGTGGTCCCATAACGGATGTTTACATCCGAATCTGATGTTTACGATGATACGGATATATATTTTGGCATTTACTACAGCGAATTATTTGAAATAGTTATTGACTGATATGTTTAGTTTATATTACTTTGTATTTTCAGACCAGTGACGGCCATGTGGTAATGGCCGCGACTTGTAGGTCGTACGTAGGTTCGAATCCAGACGGGCGTTTTACTTTGTGTAAACTATTTCATCACCACTGCTCTCAAAACGGCGAAGGAAAACATCGTGAGGAAACCGGCATATATCCTTGAACGAAAAATTCGAAGGAATGTGACATCTACCAACCCGCACTGGGTCCGCATGTTGGATTGCGACCCACTCCCTCTCACAGAAAGGAGGCTTGTGTCCCAGCAGTGGGAACATTATAGGCTGATTATGAATATGATGACTTTGTATTTCGTGCAAGACTAAATCAGGAACTAATAACACGAGGTCTTGTTTTCCTGCGATAACTCGGAACTGCGGAATTCCCCTAATAGATAACTAATATAGGGCGATGCGTCATATTTTATGTTCATCTTATCATCACAGATATACTTTTCTACCTGGGAAAAGGGAGAGTATATGTATGTTTGTTAGTATCACGGATAAGGTGGTTGGTGTTGGTTCTGGGTAAGGTATGTATGTGGGACTTCTGCCGACTAACACCAGAACGACGGCCGTTCTAAACACACAAAAAGCTTTGGAATGTTTAGGAAAACTTCGCATCTAGACAACGAAGTAATATCGCGAGCGATGCTATAGGATTTATCCATACTTACTAATATTATAAATGCGAACGGGTGTCTGTCTGTTACCTCTTCACGCTTAAATCACTGAACCGATTTATATGAAATTTGGTATAGAGATAGTTTGAGTCCCGGGGAAGGACATATGATAGTTTTTATCCCGATATTCCCACGGGATCGAAACTTATGCGGGTGAAACCGCGGGGCGCTACAAGTTTTATGATAAAACAAGAAATTTCTACGCTAGTAATATTATACGAAGATCCAATCTAAATATACCTGATATTTTATTTATTTATTTTATTATTTATGTACACACAGTAAAATACATAAGGATATGTCATGATTACAATTTGAGTACAAAGGTACTGCTTATTTCTTAAGAAATTTCTTCCAGCAGACCTGCGAAAGGAAAAGTAAAAAAAGAAATGTAGACAATAGTGTGTGAGAACAAGAAGAGAAAAATATGAATGTGTGAAGTCTAAAACTAAAATATCAAATAAACCTACACATATAATGCAAAAAATAAAATAAAAATAATATAAGTATACTTAAATAAATACATAATACTAAAATATATATATATATATATATATATACTCACAGTATAGAGGAAAGGTAATGCTCTTTTAATCGACATTTAAATAAAGAAATAGTTTTTAAATCACGAATGCTAGGCGGAAGTGAGTTCCACAATCTTACAGCATGGACAGAGAAGGAATAAGAATAGTAGCTTGTTTTATGAGGATGAGATTTAAGAAGGGATCTTAGGTGTGATCTGCACGGAGCGTCGCTAGGGCGAGCGTAAGAAAAGCGCTCACGCAGGTAGGAAGGATAAGACGGGTTGTGTAAGATGTTGAAGAGGAGACATAAAATCCGAGTATTCCTGCGAAGGCGGATTGGGAGCCACTTGAGTTCCTTGCGAAGGTGAGAAACATGGTCATACTTTCGAAGACCGAAAACAAAGCGAATGCACAGGTTTTGCAAGCGCTCAAGCTTGTTTAATAGCTCTTCAGTAGCATCCAGGTAGCAGGCGTCGGCATAATCTATAATCGGCTGAATAAGTGTTTGTGCCAAAGAAATTTTAGTCTTCAAAGGCAGAAGACCCTGAAGGCATTTCAGCGAATGAAAGGAGAAATGTACCTTCCGGCTGACCTCGTTGACCTGAGCGCGCCACGAAAGGTTGGAGTCAATAACAACACCCAGATCTTTAGCGGTTTCAGTATAGTCAATGCGAACACCATCGAGATATAAGGGCATCAGAGATGTAACATCAGCCGCATTGCGAACGAATCTGCTGCCTATGATCATGGCCTGAGATTTAGTTGGGTTAATTTGCAAACCAAATGACTTAGCCCAAGCGCTGATGCAAGCCAGGTCATGATTCATTGCAGCTATTGCAGAATCCGCGTTTGCTACAGTAAAATGTCGATAAAGCTGCAAGTCATCTGCGTAGAGATGAAAACTAGAGGAGATTACTCTGGTAACAAAGTTTATGAAAATTGAAAAAAGAAGAGGAGAGAGAACGCTACCCTGAGGAACACCCTCGGTGAGGTTACACCAATCAGAGAAGGACTCCTCCAGGCGAACACACTGAGAGCGTCCCCGAAGATAAGAACTGAACAAGGCTAAAGTGGAAGAAGAGAAATTGATAGATTTAAGGAAACCTAGTAAGATATCGAAATCTACTGAGTTGAAGGCGCTACTAAAGTCAAGCAATACAAGAACAGTAAGGGACTTATTCTCCATAGCCCAGCGGATGTCGTCAGTCACCTTCAAAAGCGCGGTTACAGTACTGTGCGGATATTGGATATAGGCGTTAATATAAACAAGAGTCTCCCTGACCTTTGTTTAAGGAGACTTGTTTACGTAATATCTACCCAGATATTACGTAGAACGTATATGGTGCGCATCCAAATCTAAATTCGGAAGAAAGGTTCAAGATCAAAAGATGTTTTTGAAGAACCTAACCACGAAGAATTTTAAAATTTTCCGGGTAACCTGTTTTTCATTGGAATAGGTCACATCTAAGTCGTTAAGACTTTTATAATGTTAACGGTTGAGCTGTTTTTTCATTGAAAAGGGTCAGTGTGGTTTAGGACATCTTACAAAAAGCAGCCAAGTGCGAGTTCGACTCGCACAGTAAGGGTATCACCGTAAAATATTTTTCACTATTACAATAAAATTAAAACAATGATTATTTGTTGTTTGTAACCGACTTCAAAAAAGGAGGAGGTTCTCAAATTGGATGTTTATAATATTTTTTTTTTAATGTATGTTCGGGAATAGCTCCGTCATATTATAGTATATATTGTACGCCTCACGGTCTCATATATTTCTTGAGTTTTTGAGTTTGCTAACGAAAATGCGGAATCAACGGCGCCGACTTCCGAAATTAAACTTATTTTTCACTGTGTATTATTTTGAAGGGAAGGATCAGAGGAAGATTTGGTGTGACCTAGGTATAAACCTATTCACTTTAAAATTACACTGACCTTAAATAATAGTTTAACTACTTTCAACTTTATTTTGTATCAAAAGCAAGGTCGATATTTGTTTGGCAGTGAAAACAACGCTACGCTGCGTTTTGCCAGGTCTGCGCCGTCCCTTAGTAATAGGGTCCCGTTAGCACCCCATGGGTACGCAACCCTAAAAACCGAAAAGGGTGCGTATGATGTAGATATTTTAATATCTTATTTTGAAGGAAAGGTTAAGATCAAAAGAAGATTTCGACCTTGGTATAAACCTATCCACATTAAAATCACACGGGTCTTAGACTAAATTAAGTTTATCTATTTTCAACTTTATTTGTACTTCTACAAGGTCGATATTTGTTTGGCAGCAACACGGCGCTGCGCTTCGTCAACCGGGTATCCTGATTTTTCTTCGAAAAGGGTTAGTGTTATTTCGGACATCTTACAGATACCCATTACCTAAGAAAATGTTAGGCTGGAGAGCTCGACCTGGTTTTTATTTTATTGCTGAATGGGTCCGCTCTTAACCTCGATCACGCCTGATGGAAAGCGATGGATGAATGTTTTATGTGTTTAATTTTCAATGGAAAAGGTCCAATTGCTATTTGGGAAATCTCAATCTGTCATTTAAATATCAACCCATAAATATTTACAAGGTGTCGAATGTGCATAGGGTGTTTCCATTTTGATTTTTTACGGAAGTCATTTAAAGACGCTTGAGTCGCATGCATTAGAATTATAATGTTAAAAGCAAAGGGCACTTGTCTATACTAATATTATAAATTCGAAAGTAACTCTGTACGCTACCTTTTCACGCCTAAACCACTGAATCGATTTAGATAAAATTTGGTATAGAGATAGTTTGGGTTCCAGGAAAGGACATAGCATAGTTTTTATCCCGATATTCCCACGGGATCGAATCTTATGCGGGTGAAACCGCGGGGCACAGCTAGTTCATTATAATATAATTTTAAGTAGTAGGTATCTATTAAGGTGGTGCATTGTTATGTAAAAGAGCGCCTCTCGCCATCAAACGCAAGTTTGGCGAGTTTAGAACTAAGTAACACCTCTTTATTACAATATCATTAAAAAAAAAAAACTTAGCATGCAATCTATAGTTTGGTTAGAAGAGAGTCTGGCTACCAGTTTGACACCTTCAGTAGCGTCCAACAGTTCCTGTAACGTGCAGACAATTGGACACGATATAAAGTGCCCCATTGTTTGTGGAACAGCACCGTATTTACACTCCAGGGCGGAGTCATCTATGAATCTCCATCTGAGCAGGTTTTTCTTGCTCGGCCTGCTTGTGTGAGGGTCTGGTCTTAGATGTCTTCGTAAATGATGTCTACATACACGATAATCTTAAAAACACGACGCTTTAAATTCTAAATTCATATTCTGAAAAGAAAAAGAAAAGAAAATACGTTTATTTGCGGCAAACGCTGATCGAAACACGCCAACACACACCTACACACCTTCAAGGTTCCCAACGATAACTTATTGTGTTCAAATACTTTAGCTTTTAGTAGTAATAGGTCGATTGTGTTCGGTTATTGCAAATCCAAATTGCGAGACCATTTTGTTAGTATTTTTTCCTGGTAGCTATACAAACTGTATTGCAGTTACGTCATTGGATTTAATGAAAAACGACAGTTTGGGTTTAAAGATCAGACATTACAGCTTTTGGAACAGAATGCTAGCTAGATCAGAGGGGCAATTCTCGTAATTTTAAGAACATTCACAGTCTGACCTCAGTCTCAATCTGTCAAAAATACCTCTAATTTCCCTACATTTTGACATTTGTTTGTCGCCGAGTTGTCACTTCGACTAGATTTTGAACAATTTAAATTACGAGAATTGACCTTCTGATATTTTTTTGCACCCTCATTGTCTAATTTGTTTTTATGACTTTTTTTTTTATGCTCGGCCCCAAATGGGTCGTAGCGTTTTTTAAAAAGCCTAAGTATAACCTTCCTCAAGAATTAACTACTTTTAAGAATTTAAAACTTTTCAAATAAAAACAAAATCTCCAGCTTTAGAACAGAAGTATATGTAGATAAAAGGCCGGATACTGTAGCTCCAAGATCTTCGGTAGAACGCAGCGATACCCCTGCTGCAGCAGCATATACCCGTGCTTAGTTATATATGTAAGCGTCCAAGGCCTAGAGAACCAAAGGTGATCCGGCAGAGAACCAAAGTTTTCGACATAGCTCACAGAATAAGCAAGCTGAAGAGGCAATGGGCCGGCCATATTAGCCGTAGAACCGATGACCGGGGGTAGATGTGTTCTTGAGTGGAGACCGCGAATCGGTAAACGTCAGGTAGGGTAGGACGCCCTCTGAGGTTAGGTGGAGCGACGATTTTCGCAGGATGGCTGGTAGCAGCTGGATGAGAGTTGCCGAAAATCGAGTTGAATGGCGTGCAATAGGAGATGCCTATGTCCAGCAGAGGACTGCTGTAGGCTGATGATGACAAGGCCTTTTTTTTTTTTTTTGGTTGGGAAATCATCAAATACCTTCTCCCGCTCTGGGCGGAGCGAGAGGGCGTGTCAGACTTTTACTGACTAAAACCCACCCGTGTTCCTTCAGTTGCCTGTGCCAGGGGCCACGGTATCTCTTTCGAACAACCCGCGACCCCGGCAGGCTTCGGTCCTGGTAGACCCCGTCAGTTAGTGCTGACATCTCTTTGAGGCGCGCGTGGAACACAACGCGCCGTCGACCCGGGCCTGGTCCTTACCGGACGGCGAGCTGCCCATTGCTCGCCGATGATGACAAGGCCTAGTATTTTCCATAGGCGAAAATCGTCTAAGAAGAACTACTTAAATAATGAGAGAGTAACTTTAGTCATGCATGACTCATGTTACAATTACAAGTAACACTACCTTCAAAGGCACAATACGTACAAAATTAATTCCTCCAGCGCAAAAGTAAATACATACGAAAATGAGATAAGGACATGCAATTAGTCTACCCACGCTAGACCACTTTTGGGACATACTAATTATAAGTGAGAACTGCGATGTTGTTCACACACGCCAGTCGCTATGGACCCTCATTTGTTACTCGTGATTAAGGAGCAATTTTCTTCGGGCTGATTAAAATTTATACAATTATATGGTCGCGTTTCGCACGCGAACCAATTGCTTGCTAAAATATTTATTTACATTACCTAATAACAACACAGCAGGATACTTTAAAGTCCTAGTTTCTTCTTCTTTTCGAGTCGATGGTAAAACTTCCAGAAATAACACAGCCAATGACGGTATTAGGACACATGTAATAGGACAATCCTAGAACATGACATCAGACCAGTCTATAAAAATTGTGGGAACCTTGGCATTGTCTCATAAATCAGTAGACTGTTTACAAATTACAGATTCTAACGTTTTATAACAGACTCGGATTCCATAATGACATAAGGTGTCCATGCATGGAGAGGTATTTACCGTGGAAAAAATATTGATGTCAATGTACTCTGTGAGGTGATGTCATATCATACGGAGCGATAACTGACATATATGTAGTTTATAAGCTTATATGAACCGTAGACATGTCGGTTACCGGCTCACAATAATAGATTGTCGGATTGGAGGATGCGCTATGTAGCCTGCGAAATTCAGTTTCTTATTTTTTTTGAAAATTGCTATAAAAAATAGTAGCCCACCGATATCGGGAACAGGGTCCAAGCTACCGGCGGTCAGGGCTTCAGAGAGAGGAACCTCCTAACAATGCGGGCCATGTCCAGAAGTACAGCTTTCTGAATCAAGCCCTTGATCCAGCTGCCTAACGAGAGCCTCCTTAGGTGTTGGTCGTGGCTCTTGGCTATCAATCCATTGGCTGTAACGACTATCGGCACAATGATCGCTGAGTCTACATCCCACATGTCGACAACCTCGCGAACCAAGTCAAGATACTTAATTTGTTTAACAAAATTATTATTATTAAATTCATCAATACAACCCTCTAAGTTCATATAATCCTGTGGTTTTAGCGCAATTTGTCAGTAAACTGGAACTAGGCCCGGCCCAGCCTGTAGCTGGTTGCCCACTCTAAAGCGTAGTAGCTTCCTATGGAGAAACATGGGCAAGAAACTCCACGGACACTCTTTTCAATCAAAATATTGTATCGTATGCCTAGTGACCAAATGTCCTCATCTTTCTTTTATCTCATTTTATTTGGGGTCGGCGCAGAATGTCTTCTTCTTCCAAACTTCTCTGTTAGTTGTCATTTCAGTCCCTTTCTAGCCGTATCATCTTTCACACAGTCCATCCATCGTTTCTTGGGTCTTCTCTTCCTTGCCCTACCCTTGTAGCTATCCTCATTCATACCCAAAATTTTCCTCACGACAATTTACTCATTCTTCTGCATCACAGACAAACGATTTCCACACAACTTTTTCGTCACCGGTGCCACTTTCAGACTTCCTCTTATATGTCACTCCTGGTGACCAAATTTCTACTGTCGAAATTAAGCTAGAGGGGACAAAAGTATAGGGTACTCTTTCTAGCCCACAGGATGTCTTGTAAGGATGGAAGAGACGTGTTCAGCTGTGACTATCCTCTGAGGTCATAGTCGTGATGACGAATGTATGGCACTGCGGTTCAATGAGCATGAAACAGTGATCAATGTAAGGCTGATCGAGCGCTTAATCGTGCGAGGTGGGTATGCATATATGCACAAATATTTTGGCCCTTTTTTGGCGGAGAAAAAGCAATTTTGGGTAGTGAACTATGATTGCCTTCTTCGCCTAATGGTGGTTGTAAGCTGCTGAGCGTGGCTCGATGCCCAATCCCTAGCGAGTACCTTAAATGCGTAGCATATTGTCAATTACAATATAATGCATCATTTTAAAGGATATTGCAAAAACAACAACGTAAAATCAAGCTCAGTTAAATCAACGCAATAAAAATTGGTTATTTGTGCGACGTTTTTTGACACTCGCAAAAGTCGCAAATACCTAAATCAAAACCTATAGGGCAGTTTTAGTTTTAGTGGCTTATGGCAGAACATGTTTTTCAACTACAATGTTAAGTTTGTTTTCGGGATAAATTCATCCCAACTATACGGAGCCCTTCATTGTGCGACACGCACTTGGCCGGTTTTTTTTTTTTTGTACAGATGCCAGCACATCAAGCTACCCGAAACTGTCTTTCCCAATCAACCTTGAACCTAATACTTTAGTGATAAAGTTGAAAATCTATTAAAGTAATTTGACAGATCGTAGTTATCATGATGTGCTGGCGTCTGTACATGACAGCTCGATTCAATAGAGAATTCAAATCGAGATGAACTCACTCCAACAATAAGCAGTAATGTCGACTGGTCACGATTACCACATGTGGTGCTGAGACTCTCCAGTTGAATGAACCGGTGACTGACCCGACATTTCAATGGCCTACAGAGTACAGATGTCTTCTAAACTGTACATTGATTGATTACTGCTGATTTAGTACAGAGGCCAGCTCATCAAGCTACCCCAATATGTCAAATTTTCCCAATTGAATATGAACCTTATTATTTTGTAGTAAAGTTGAAAATGTATCAAAGAAATTTGACAGATTGGGGTAGCTTCATGTGCTGGCGTCTGTACATTACTGTCATATTTATGATCATTTCATCATCTGCCTAGCCTTTTCCCAACTATATTGGGGTCGGCTTCCAGTCTAATCGGATGCAGCTGAATACCAGTATTTTACATGGAGCGACTGCCTATCTGACCTCCACAACCCAGTTATTGGGTAATACGATACCCCTTGGTATGACTGGTTGTCAGACTTTATGATCATTTATCATTAGGAAAGTTTTGCGGACATATGGATGGCAGCGTAGGACCAAAGAAACATTGGATTAATTGTGTGAAGTGTGCAGCCGTTACGGACCGTAACGGCTGTCAAAGATCCACGAATGACAGCCGGGACCAACGGCTTCGGAGACGCGGAGGTCTCGGTAATGTAAACATGTAAAAATTGCAAACATCAATTAGTCTAAAAAGCTTAGTTTCTGGCAATTTCCTTTTGACCTTTTACTGTAGTTGTTATTGTTAGATAAATAATACATAAAATATTTAGCTTTTGAGAATATTCTGCCGTAAGAATACAGATTGTACTTTGTATTTTAAAGCAAGCGTCTGCAAATTGTTATGATTATAACAAAGATTGATTGATCTTGCTAAGAAGGGTTATTTTAAAACTTTATTTACTGCCTTTAGAGGGTAGTTGGACAGTTTACTGATAAATATTCATGTTTTTTGCCGAGTTTCGAGTTGTTTCGATAGAATATTGATTGTGTTTTGTTATTTTCGTCTACATTGGTCCCGTTTCTGATGAGGACCATACCTGTTCTGTTATATTCTAGAACATGTATGTCTCTATCTGCAGTGGTGGCCTAATGGTAACGGCCGCGACTTAGGGAGCAGGTCGTGGGTTCCAACCCAGACAGGTGCTTTACTTTGTGTAAATTATATCATCACCACTGCTCTCAAAACGGTGAAAGAAAACATCGTGAGGAAAGCGGCATGCCCCAAAATCAAAAGTTCAATGACGTGTGACATCTACCAAACCGCACTGGGCCTGCGTGGTGGATTATGGCCCGTTCCCTCTCACAGGGAGGAGGCATGTGATCCAGTAGAGGGAACATTACTGATTATGCTTATGCTATGTTTCTGGCTAGAATTAAGCAATCTTTGCAACTCAGAAGTGCAACTGTAGTGTAGTTTCTCAAACGATGGCCCTGTTTGTCCTAATTTATACACTTTGGACATAGTATAAAGAGATACTATGCTTTGGAGGAATTTGTGGATGCTACAATTAGGGTTGCCAACCGTACTCTAAAATAGAGTATTGTACTCTTTTTCTTGTAGATGTAGGTACTCTATAATCTATAACACTAATAGAGTACGCTAAAATACTCTTTTTACATAAACCGACTTACTGAATTTGATTAAAAATGAGCTCCTGATCTATTTACACTTAGAATTAGGACGTTTGGAATCCTACATTTCTTTTAAAAACAATTAAAAATTGTTATGTACCGCAAAAAGTACTAAAAATACATTTTTTTAAATTGAATAGGTAAATGGTACTCTTTTTTATTAATCTGTACTCTTTATTTACCCTCTCTGAAATCAGATATGCTCTACTTATTCCAGAAAAATTTGGCAACCCTAGCTACAACCATTGCAGCACAAGTAAAACTTAGATTTTTAAATGAGTTACTGTTGATTTTTTTTTACTTTTTATCCTTTTACCGTGCCCATAGGTATCTAGCTATTAGCTTTTTGTAAGTAACGAAGTCCACGAAAGCATAGCCAGGGGCACAGCTAACATTTATATTTTACGCCCTTCCTACACCAGGATACTATCAAAGCCAACTTCAATACTTACGCCACAATACAATGAATCGATGATCTTTGAAGGAAAACGTCTAAAAATATAATAGAGGTGAACGAACTATAGAATAAAAGACGAATGACGTCATATGACCTAATGATTCAGTCATCAATCGACACCCAAATGACTGAATGTGTCGAAAATATTTTTTTATGACTCACCTGTCGTGTCGTCACATTTCAAAGTCCAACCATCATATTGATTTGTCATTAGTGAATCGAAGTTATCTAATTGATAGGGTTTCCTCGAAATTGAGGATAGCGACGTTAATGTCATTAAAATTTTGAGACTCAAGCCACGCCATTGAATAAGGCATCGGAATCCAGACGATCTAAATAATAATTACACCTTTGGCAGGACCTTATTTATCAAGACTAGCATTAAAGGAAATCGACGCGGCATAATTAATAACAATGTTATAACATTACAATGAACGTAGTATGCCGTTAATTGCGCCATATTGCACAGTACAGAACTCGATTGAGGAAAACTGTTAGGTTTTCATAATGGGCTCGTAAGGCCCGGCCGGCGCACATTGCAGCATTGGTGGCATGGCGCGGCGGGGATCCTTCGGCATCCCTACATGTAAGCGCACACTGGCGGTAACAATGCCGTGGCATCCTTAAGTATGCCGCGACGTCCTTAAACATACCGAAGCGTCCTTAGGCATGCCGAGGCGTCCTTAGACACCGTGCTCGCGCCTAGCTTTTTTCACAATGGTCGGGGTTCGGGCGGGCGCTGTCTTGCCGCGGTATCCCGAGGACTGCCAAAGCGTTCCGACGGATGCCGTAGCGTTCCGAAGGCTGCCGACACGGCATGCCTTATGCCTAAGCATACCGTGGTTTTGTTTTTGTACTTTACTATTAAGGCGATACCCCGACCAAAACCGCGTTTTTCTTCGTTAGGCAGTGGCTATTAACTCAATAATTATAAATAAACTACATCTGAAAGTACATTATTAATGTTCGATATCCTATCATCACATTGCACGTTATTATTATATTTGTTTTTATCCGTTACTAATACATTTAAAATCTCCTTTAAAAAAAGTGCCTAAAATTATTGATTGCATTCATCTTTTGCTAAATTTGACGTTCTATTAATTTGAGGATTTCACCAATGGATAGATAATTTAAAAATCTAAATAATCCATGGTTTAATTTATTTAAAAAGATCGCTTTTTTAAATTAAAATAATTCTAATAATTGTGCTAGTTCTATGATAAACCGGCGTGCGCAGGGTGCGCTGCATGCCTTTCGTACGAGGAAGTCGTGTCGCTCTCTGTCTCTGTCGCAATGCTCAAGGTTATTTGGTCGGGGTACAGCCTTAAGTTATATCTTTATTCTTCGCCTAAAAATACCTTGCCATGCCATGCCGCCAATGGGCACTGGGCCTTAGTATTGCGAAACTACCGATTGTGATCTTTAGGGTAGGTTATAGTGAGACCATAAGCTACGGGAAGGAAAATGTCGTGAGGAAAATTGCCGATACGCAGTAACAGCGTGGTGATGAATGCTTTTGTTGAGCAGTGGTGGCCCAGTGGTAAGGGGTCCGTGGCTAAATAATAACAGCCGTACAGGTCGATCGATCAGATTAAGCTACGCTTGCCGCAGTTGGACCGTGATGGGTAACCATCTTTACATACCGAGACCCCCTCCGTGCCTCGGAAAGCACAGCCGTTGGTCCCGGCTGTCATTCGTGGATCTTTGACAGTCGTTACGAGTAGTCAGAAGCCCGAAAGTCTGACAACCAGTCTTACCAAGGGGTATCGTGTTACCCAATAATTGGGCTGTGGACGTCAGATAGGCAGTCGCTTCGTGTAAAATACTGGTATTCAGCTGCATCCGGTTAGACTGGAAGCCGACCCCAACATAGTTGGGAAACAGATGATAATGGCCCCGTGGTAACTGCCACGACCAGCGAGTTGTAGGTCGTAGGTTCAAACCCAGACAGGCGCTTTACTTTGTGTAAATTATTTCACTACCACTGTTCTCAAAACGGATGAAGGATAAGATCGTGAGGAAACCGGCATGACCTAGAAGCAAAAATTCGAAGACATGTGACATCTGATCTACCAACCCGCACTGGGCCCGCGTGGTAGATTACGGCCTACTCCGTCTCACTGGGAAAAGGCTTGTGTCCCAGCAGTGGGAACATTATAGGCTGATTATGTTGATGAATGCAGAATTTTGGTTGCAGCAGGACAATAAGTACAGACCGGCTGTCCCACGATTTCTTTCGGTCTAATCCCCCTCCCCTCTCTCCCCCACTGCTCGATCCCTTGCTAGTTCGTCTTTTCTTTTAAACTTTGTCTTAGGGCCAAAGCACACACGCTACTTTTTGCATCGGCGATCGGCGATTTTGCGGCTGTATCGATGCTGCATCGCGTTTTGGCGACTCTCTGCGCTCGGACGCGGTATCGGAATCGCGCGTTTTAGCGACTGCTCCGATGCTGCATCGCGTTTTGGCGAGTCTCTGCGTTCGGACGTGGTATCGGAATCGCGCGTTTTAGCGACTGCTCCGATGCTGGCTCAAATGCCAAAATCGCTGCGACCGGCATATGAATGTGTGCGGAGTGTAGCGTTCAGCCGCTGTATCGAGCTTCCGAAAAGCGACTGAATCGCCGCGTTTGGCGTTTTTAAGTGTGCGGTGGGGAATGCTTGGTAGCTGCATTTAGCTTCTAAAAAGCAGCTGAATCGCTGATCGCCGATGCAAAAAGTAGCGTGTGTGCTTTGGCCCTTATCCACTTTATGCTCACCATAGACGTATGTTTATTTTTTTTTCTGAAAATACTGCCAATATTTTCTCTAGCAAACTAATTGCGTAACACATTATCGATCCCAATCTGAATCATTTTAAAGGATATTGCTAATCCATTGCTTCATATGTTCGAAAAACTTGTCTGCTCAACAACGTAAATAACGCAATGAATGTTGTTGAACTGCCAAAATGAAAGCCATTCCTACTATTAGTGTGTTATGCAATTACCCCCAGTTTGGGCGGTTCATGTCAACCTCATGTACAGTCAACAAAAGAGATAAGTATGCAGGGTTGTCGGATATAATTGAAGTTTAGTAAGAAACCGATGGATGTTGTCGACTGGATTTGATAAATGAGCTGTTTGTTTTCTATTAATAAAATTAAAATTTATTCGAGAACATCCAGGGAAACAAATTGTTTAAATCAGAATTGTTTAGCATCGTCAAACTAAAGGGTTCGAGAGGCATAGAAAAATAGTAAGTACTTATTTACCTGAAAAAACTTGGGGGAGGTATTTTCTCAGCAATAGGAAATAGTAAAACATACAAGTTATTCAATTTCCTGAGGGGCAATTGCGACACTTTATCAATCGGAATCGGTTTCATTTTGACAGTTCAACAACATTCATTGCGTTATTTACGTGTTGAGCAGACAAATTTTTCGAACTTATGAAGCAATGGATTAGCAATTGGCTTTAAAATGATTCAGATTCCGGTTGTAAGCGTGTGTTACGCAATTAGGGTGCTGGTTTGGACTTTGTAAGATTATTTAAACATTACGTTAATTGACGAAAAGGAACGTTGTAGCCATTATTGATACCGATGTTATATATCTTTATCGTTCATTTAATCGTAATTCAAAGATAAGCTATCAAGCATAGATTTGATGGGACCCGGAACAACGTATCATATTGATCTAATAGCTTTAGCGCCAGAATTAAATAATATTTTATTTACGAACGAATTAAGTTACTGAATGATATACAGGGTGTGGCGTAAATAGTGGTCCACCAGTGGTGGTGGTTAAAGATTCGATACACCAGATTTACTATAACATTTACAATTTTAACCAATTTAGTAGGAATTTTTTTGTATAAAAATCTCTTGAATTTGCATGATTATCTTAAAAAAAATTAGGGTTATAATAGAGAAGAACTAACTTTTTCTTCGAAAGCTCTAAATTTACATAAAAATCCATAATTTTACACGATAGGTCTAGTATTCAGCAGTAATTAACAGAAATCAAAATGAAAAAAATAATGGTTTTCGTTGAAACTACAACCGTAACAAAAGGTAGAAATTTCGTAAATAAAAAACAAAAAAATATATATTTTCGGAATCCTTCAATAAAAATGGTTAAAATTGTAATAAGTTACAGTAAATTATCTGGTATATCGAATCCTTAACGGCGGACCACTATTTACGCCACACCCTGTATACGAGAGAGGGAAAGAGGCTGGCTATCAATCAATATTCATGCAATGGGGCCACATTATGACGTAAAGAAATAGACGTAAAAAAGTCCCCGACGGCGCTTAGAAACTTAAAATATAATCAAGATTAATGACGATGAAGTAACATTTCCATAAAACTGGATTTTGCCATGTATGACCTCACTCTAAGACATCTGTCACACTGCCAGCGATTAACGAGAAGCGAGAGTAGACCGTACTAACAAACTAAGGCCGTATTCAGTGCTCTCTACGGTCGGGACTGACCGGCCGGCCGGCCGGCTTTTTGCATTCAGTGCAGTGTGCACCACTGACCACCGTACGGAACAGCAGGGTACAGTCGTGATGTATCCGCAACGTACTGAATGCTCCGAAGCATTGCATAGCGCGTCAGTCACCTGACGTACGCAGTACCGACGCGCTCGACTGACCGTCTCTGTCAGTATTGCGTATGCGGACGCGGTCAGTGCTGCTCTGAATGCAAGCATGGTTTCTATGGCGATAGCTACGGGAGACCGACGTCAGTCCTGACCGTCAGGAGAGCACTGAATACTGCCTAAGGGCCAAAGCACACACGCTACTTTTTGCATCGGCGATCGGCGATTCAGCTGCTTTTTAGAAGCTAAATGCAGCGACCAAGCATTCCACACCGCACACTTAAAAACGCCAAACGCGGCGATTCAGTCGCTTTTCGGAAGCTCGATACAGCGGCTGAACGCTACACTCCGCACACATTCGGATGCCGGTCGCAGCGATTTGGCATTTGCGCCAGCATCGGAGCAGTCGCTAAAACGCGCGATTCCGATACCACGTCCGAACGCAGATAGTCGCCAAAACGCGATGCAGCATCGGAGCAGTCGCTAAAACGCGCGATTCCGATACCGCGTCCGAACGCAGAGAGTCGCCAGAACGCGATGCAGCATCGATACGGCCGCAAAATCGCTGATCGCCGATGCAAAAAGTAGCGTGTGTGCTTTGGCCCTAAGAACGTGCTGGCGATCAACGAGGTCAGAACCGCAAAATAATTGCGTAACACAATTCCAATTACAATCTGAATCATTTTGAAGGATATTGCTAATACATTGCTTCGTATGTTCGAAAATTTTGTCTACATAACAACGTAAATAAGGCAATGGATGTTGTTGAACTGTCAAAATGAAAGCCACTGCTCCTTTTAGTAGCAGTGGCTTTCGCGACGCCTTTCGGCTGAATTGATGATGATGAGCAACGAGTGACTCGCTGGCATTCGTATGTACCAAGCGTCAGTCTCTCAGCGAGTGTTCTGCACCAAGCGAGCGTCGCCGTCACTGAGCGAGTACACTAGCTGCGACAAGCGAGTACTTGCCGTCTGTGTGACTGTGTGAACAGTCAGCAATTACCTATTAATATGACCATCTTTTTTACTTACACGAGACATACAATCTTTTGTTCAGACGCCAGCACATCCAGCTACTACTATCTGTCAAATTACTTTAATAGATTTTTCAACTTTATCGCTTAAAGTTTGAGGTTCAAAGTTGATTGGGAAAATTTGACAGTTTCCGGTAGCTTGATGTCTCTGTACGTTTCTTAGTTCTAGTTAGCGAGAAAATCGTTGGTAGCTAGTCGCTTCCATTTCGGCGGTGAGACTGGTGCCTAAGAATTAATATTTCGCAGTCAGTTCTCACTATTTACATATTTTTTTTGCAAACTAGCAGAACCGGGTCTGAGTCATTGATATCTAAATACTTAATTATGTAACGTCTTTTTTGTTTGTTTTTGTTATAAGACTATGATAGTTGCCACGTGTTTGGCTATGAATATGGTACAGACGCCAGCACATCAAGCTACCCGAAACTGTCAAATTTTTTCAATCCACTTTGAACGTTATGTTTTAGCGATATGGTTGAAAATCTATTAAAGAAATTTGACAGATTGTAGTAGCTTGATGTGCTGGCGTCTGTACAGCCCGATTCAAACTATATGGCGGGCGTCGGGGCGTCTCTGAAGTGCGCTACTCGCTGCGCAGTAACTCACCCCTCACCCCCCGCTGACACGTGAATTTGTTACTGCTGCGCAGCGACTCGCCTCATGTTCGGAGCCGCTATGCCCGCTATAAAGTTTGAATCGGGCTGTACGACCAATTTGCGCATCAATGTGTACCTATAAATCACGTAAATATTGACAATTGCACGCGCGGCGCATCCTGGGCTGTCATTTTCTCCCCGGTTTATCATTGTCACACTATTGTCGCGCCTTAGTATTAAAACAATAAAATGTCTGCTTCATGTCTAAAAATCAATCTACCTAGTTTTTCCCAACGATTTTGGGGTCAGCTTCCAGTCTAACCGGATGCAGCTGAATGCCAGTGTTTTACAGGAGAGACTGCCTATCTGACCTCCACAGTCCAGTTATTGTACAACACAATACCCCTTCGTAAGACTGGTTGTCAGACTTTTTGGGCTTTTGACTACCCGTAATGACTGTCAAAGTTCCACGAATGACAGCCGCGACCAAAAGCTTAAGGTGAATGGGTAGTTGTAGCCCGCGAAATTCAATTTTTCTTACGTTTTTTGCGATTTTCAGGTCAGTGTCAGGTTGTATCTTGATCAAAATATGATTCGCGACTATAACCGGTACGTATTTACAGAATTATAATAATTAGAATCATTAATACATCTTTCTAAGTTAGATTTCTACCGTTAAGAACAAATCTCGTATGGAATAGTGTTTATGGTAGAAATCTAACTTAAAGAGATATATTAATGATTCTAATGACTATGATTCTGTAAATACATGTCTATTATAGTCGCGAATCATATTTGTATAAAGATACAACCTGACACTGATCTGCAAATTGCAAAAAACGTAAGAAAATTTAAATTTCGCGGTCTACCATGGCACATTCACCTTAACGTGCTTTCCGAGACACGTTTATCAATAATATTTAATAATAAAATGTCTGCGTCATGTCTACTTACAAAATATAATTATTATGTTTTATTATGGTTTTGTTGATAACAATTGAATGGTACATAATTAGTTTTTATTACTTAGTAAACACTGTAAAAAGTAATTAGTTTTTTATTATCGAAGATAACTAATTAAACAATAGGTGTTTTTTAGATGTAGTGACAAAAATTTAAAAGGGTATGCTTAGATGGTTTGGTTTGGTCGTAAGTCGCGGCCATTACCACTGGGCCACCGCTGCTCCTCAGGATATCTTCAATACCAGAGACATTACAGTTGTGCTGCCAATCCAGAGACAAAGTTGAAATGTTTTTTTTGTGATATCAGAACAGAGCAACGCTGGTTGGAGGCAGAAAAGTTGTTTGCTATGATTATTTTTATCTGACTGCATCAGGAGGGTAATAAAGTTTTTGTATGTTCTGTCATACTTACATAAAAGAACGGAGTAAATACAGTCAACCATATGATGATGGGGCTCCCTTTTCCGCACTTAAGACTCCCATTTGGTCCATTGTGCGTGGGGATTCTGGCTAACTTAGCCAGCCTAGCTCCGCCCAAAAGCACAGAAGTTTCCTGGGAGCTTCACAGGCTTCACAGAGCAATACAGTCAACTAAAAAGAACGGATGTTGATGCATGGAGAGGGCGAGGAAAGCCAAAGAAATGAAAGAGAAGGATGTGAATTTATGAATTACTAGCTGCTCCCTGCGGTTTCACCCGCATAAGTGTCGATCCCGTGGGAATATCGGAATATAAAGTATCCTATGTCCTTTCTCGGGACACAAACTATCTCTATACCAAATTTCATCTAAATTGGTTCAGTGGTTTAGACATGAAAAGGTAACATACAGACATAGTATAGATAGTGTGATGGTGTCAGGGGAGAATGAATGAAGAAAATGTGTTACGCCAACCCCAAATAACATTGGACATGGGCAGGAAGTTGTGGTGGGCAGTCATTAAAGAATTAAACACATTCAAATTGAGTGTGAAAAGATAATGTGATAATTACATTGTTCTCTTCACAAGCAAATTGAGTGTGAAGCAGTAAATGAAATACTAGGAACGCATAATTAGTTAGTTGTTTATGTACAACAGAGATGATTATAGAGTACAATAAGATTAATATGAGCAATTTAATGTAAATAGACTCTGATGCAGCATTACAAGCTCCACTTGGAGTCTCTTTGAGGAATAGATTACGGAATGAGGTGATGTGACAGAGAACCAAAGTTGTCAGCATAGCTCACAGAATAAGCAAGCTGAAGTGGATATGGGCCGGTCATATTAGCTGTAGAAGCTATGGCCGTTGGGGTTTACATGTTCTTGAATGGAGACTGCGAATGGATAAACATAAGGTAGCCGGTAGGGCTCAGGTTAGGTGGTGCGATGATTGACATAGGGTGGCTGGTAGCAGCTGGATGAGAATAAAGCTGAATGGTGTGCAATTGGAGATACCTATGTCCTGCACTGGACTGCTTTGGCTGATGATGATGATTGTGTTACTCAGTAACTGGGTTGTGGAGGTCAGATAAGCAGTCACTCCATGTAAAATATAGGTATTCAGCTGCATCTGGTTAGACTGGAAGCTGATACCAACATTGTTGGGAAAACTTTAGGAAGATGAGGCAATATCTCAGAAACTGTTTGAAGTAAGATTTAAAATAAAACCTGTTTCTGTAAACACCAATCTCAAGAGAGTAAATATAAAAAAAAAAAATGTGTTTGCTATTTTCACCGTAGTAAGAAACAGGGTGAGTGGGTCGTCCTAGGGGCTAAGAAAGAAATTTTTCAGTAAGTACATTATTACACAGCAAAAAAGGCACCCAATTCAACTTAAATCCGGCCCTAAGATGACCCACTGACCCTTCTTTGAGTTTTATTTTGTTACAAAACTTAACTTTTTCTGCAATTAGAAAAAACTCGATTTCAATAGGAAATACCCAGAGTTTTATTATTTAATTTTGTCATCAGATCCAGTGTAAGAATGTATCAGTACTGGCTAATTATTATTTATAATCCCAATGGCAATATTGTGCAATATGTACAATGTTTTTATCTCATAATTATCTAAATCCGATAATATGAGGCCTAATCTGTATGAGTTCAAGAGATTTGCAAGTTTACATTACACAGCGAATTTTAAAACTTTAGAAACCATAGACGTGTTCTGTTTGCCGCGCAGTCAAAAATTCGTGAAGATACGTTTTTTCATATAACTTTTGAATGTGTAGGTACGTTTGTTATTCATTCTACATGACAAAACTCGTATTCCGCGAAGTTTTAAAACAGAAGGATGTAAAAAACATTATTTCATAATGACGTAAACCACGCGACGCGAAGATTTAAGTAAAAACCAGAGCTAATTTTAATTCTTTTGTCATTCAGGCGTAATGAGATAAAGGTAGTAGCGGGTACAGGCTAATTTTAAAATGTGACGTCATATGTAAACAATGTTATGAATAAACAGTTTTTAAAAGTTTTTTATAAACTTTCCAAATGAAAACTTACCTTTCCATTGATGCCAAGGCCGAGTACTGTATTGGAGATCTCGTAGTCATCCGTGATTGGCGTAGTTTTGATAGACTTTGTGAAATTACTCATCTTGATTCACTTCACTATTTTGAAACACAAAACAAAAAGTAATTTTAACACTTTGTCAACACAATACCACTGCAACACTGTTTAAAGTTTTAATAGAAAATATTTTTTGTGTTATTATTATTGCACACGTACACTACAATAATTCAAAATAACTTGTAAACTCTAATTGGTTTCGTGTGTGACAATGACCGACCGTGTCACGTCGTTGAGCAATCGCGGCACAGTGCTGCCAAAAATGCCAAACTGTCTGACTAAGACGCGCTGTCAATGTCAAACTGCGGAATATTTCGTTCGAAAAGTTTTATTTGCCTTTCAAAATGATTAGTTTTTAACCGAGCATTTAATTTCTGAACGAACATGCGTCAGTTTTTATAGAAATGTTGGTAGCATTGGGTAGCTTGTAGCGCTATCTGTTGACATATTACTAAACTGCGTACAAGCACTTTTTTAAAAGCTTTCTGGTATTAAGTATAGATGGCGTTATAACAAATTTAATCAAAATAGTCTAAGGTACGATAAGTATTCATAATATGCATCCGGTTAGACTGGAAGCTGAACCCAGCATAGGGACATTGGGAAAAGGCTAGGAAAGAATGTGTATAAAAAAAATAGAAAGCGTATTCAGTTTTATGTAAATGGGCAATATTTTAATTGGTTTGAAAAGTTGCCAATGTTACTAATTTGTTTCCATGTTTGAATAACAAACAAATGCACTTTCGTTTTAAATTCGCATACATAAATAATTATTATGTAAATTGTTAGCAGCTAATTCCTGTTTCATCTTACGTAATTATTGATATTAACTAATTAGAATTGCAAAACTAGTTGCTAATCAAATTGTAATAACGTTATTACGTGCTGTAGGTATAAGGTATCTATACAGTTCCTTTGAATAAATGTTATGATTATTCAATGAATACAAAATAAGGATTAGAAATCTAGCAGTAGCGATACCGATAGCAAAACGTACTTTTACTTCAAGCTGGGATCGAACTTGCAACTTGCGGAGTCATTTTGACAGTTCAATCAACAACGTTGTCGTGCAGACAAATTCGAACATATTTTATGAGGCAATTGGTTAGCAATATCCTACAAAATGAATCAGATTTAGATTGATAGTGTGTTACGCAATTAGCGTGGACTAACATCAACACCATTCTATCCTTGGGCAAGTCTATGTGGTTCTGTGTGTGCATCATACCGTGATCATACCCACATAGCATGTAACCTTTATCATACCGATTCTAAAACATGTGGTCTATCCGAGTCCCGTACGGTATATCGAATTACCCTTGAACGATATAACTGTCTACAGAAAGCATGGTTCACCGACGAACGGTAATACGAAAAAACTATTAGTCGATACCATTATTGAGCGACAGCACGTTTCGCCGAATAACGCTTCATAGAATGAATGGTTGGCCGATACCAAGATTTGCCGATATCTTGGTTCGCCGGAACACGCTTGAACTAAATAATCCTTTACCGATAGCTATTTGAAAGCACCTTTTCTTACACCGCCGATCCAAAATATCTTTAGTACTGCTATTTCCATGCGTTTATCTTAGTAATTCAATAAAAATAAATGTGAAGAACATAATAAAACAGCAAATTTGATTATTTCTATAATTAATTGATTATTTGATTGATTTTTTTTTTGATTATTTTTGTGTACATAATAAAGAGTATTCTATTCTATTCTATTTTTGTGTGTCATAATTGTATGAAGAAACTGAGACAGACGATGAGAGGTTTTTCTTTTGAGTATTAAAATAAAAAATAGTTTCCAGGAACTCTCTAGATGGCGTTGAACTGACTACGTTACTACTGTCAAAATTGTTTCCTATGGGAAATAATATTACTTCCGAAAAACAAATTAATCTCCAGCGATCTGTGGCCGACTAAAAAAAATGGATCTTCGAATAACAAAACTAAACTTTCGATTAAATTATTAACCTCCGACAAAATTACTAAGTTACCGACAACAGAGGTTTTGTAAAAATAATCATATAATAAATATATACGCGGAGCTACGTCGACTTAGGATGGAAGAGTGAGCGAAGGGCACCCCGAGGTTCGGTTTGGTTAGGTTACTTTAAACCCTTTACACAGAAATAGGAGCCCCGCGAAGCGGGGCTCCGTCGACATAGGATGCAAAAGCGAGCGAATGAGAATACAAATACCTTTACCTAGGTATATATTATAACGTAATTTAAGCTGGTAGAAAAGTACTTATTATAGCAATAAACAGTCATGTTTATTTTTCGAAGATTTCAGTATCTCATTCGGTCGTTTCGTCATTTTTATTCGGACAAAAGTAGTCGGAAAGTTAGTTTTCAGTAGGTAGATTTAATATTTTAAGTATGGGCAATTCTTATGTTTTTGTCGGAGCTTTTATTACTATCCGTTTTCTATCATGTTTCTTATGATTGCGCAGTTTGCAACCTTCATTTTTGTTGTTTTCCATTTAATTATAAAAATAATCAAATTTCTGTTTTGTTATTTTCTTTACATTTATTTTTATTGAATTACTAAGATAAACGCATGGAAATAGCAGTAGGTACTAAAGATAATTATTTTGGATCGGCGGTGTAAGAAAAGGTGCTTTCAAATAGCTATCGATAAAGGATTATTTAGTTCAAGCGTGTTCCGGCGAACCAAGACATCGGCAAATCTTGGTATCGGCCAACCATTCATTCTATGAAGCGTTATTCGGCGAAACGTGCTGTCGCTCAATAATGGTATCGACTAATAGTTTTTTCGTATTACCGTTCGTCGGTGAACCATGCTTTCTGTAGACAGTTATATCGTTCAAGGGTAATTCGATATACCGTACGGGACTCGGTCTATCCGTGTACTCAGTACTGTAACAAGACTTATCTCTGTGAGGGTAGATTTATATTAGTAATTCCTACTTCCCTACTAATATTAGACCGTAATTTTGAATTGCAGCGGCACGTTGAGCTTGATGCAAAGCGTGACCAACTGAAAGCCCGACCACCTGCGGCGATCAGTTATAATTATATCATCGATGGTGTGCTCACATGCCCGCATTGTGTGCGGATCTTTGCAAAAAAGATTGGACACATATACCACATGCGAGCACACGAACGGCAACTACAACGGAGCTGAAGCAATCGCCCTGGCCGAAATCGGTCGGATCGCATCATCATCACTAATATTATAAATTCGAAAGTAACTCTGTCTGTCTGTCTGTATGTTACCTTTTCACGCTTAAACCGTGATGATTTTAGCGTTAAAATAATATAGTTTGTTGCCGACAAGGGCACTTAATCGGTAATTAAAATACAGTAAACAAATTACTTTTTGGCAACAAACCATTATTATTTCAATGTTAAAATCGCATTTAAAATTTCATCCCGATTCACCCCTGCATTCCTATTCACTCCGTTTGACTATACTCGTTACGAGTAGAGAGTAGTCACAGACCATGTTAATAGACCAAGAGTCGGACAATCAGTAGGTACAAAATATTATTGGGAAAAATGTTGATGGAATTGAATAATATCACAATTTGAAACAAATAATTGCATCCTACTTATAAGTTTATAACGTAAACATAATAATAGTAATTTTCACAGTAGAGTACTCATCGGTGCCAAGGCTGTTATTAGACTACTCGTCACCCAAATGCACATAGCGTGAAGATTTTAGACAAAAAAAAACATGGTTTGTCCAAATATAATGATGGTTCCAAGCTAGATCATGAATCATAGGTACCTACTTAGTTGTTTTGTTGTGTATAATGGAAAATGAAATACTATTAAGACAAACCTAAGTACCTACGAGCCTACTAAAGTAGTTGGTAGTGGTAATGTGCAGGATGGATAGGACTTTATAAATATCTGGCGGTTTGGAGTATTTTTACGTGGGGTAAGCCAATGTCCTTCAGATTTGGGAGCGTCGAATGACGAGTCGTTGAGCTCCCTAAACTAGGGTTGAGGTACACGATGACTGATGCATGCATACTGTTGGGACAGGTCAACTTTAAGCTGCAATGGCTCTCACTTTCCCCTGTCATGGTCCTGCATTGTTAGAAAACTGACATAATATCTTAATTGAACTTTAAAAGAGACTTCTGAGTTTGTTTCGGCATTTCTTCTCGGAGATCATTCAGCTAGGAAATGCTGGCGCCATCCAGTTTCAAAATATTTACGAAACAAAAAATACGTGTCTTAAAAAATCTACATACTTATGGCCTGCGCAGACGAGGGACTTTTTTGTCCGCGGAGAAATAGTCCGTAAAGATAGAATTTATGGAAATCCCAGCAGTCTACTTGTCCTTCGTGTGCGTTATTGCATAGATTTACATGCGTTCTATCGTTGCGGACAATTTGTCCGCGTACAAATAGTCCCTCGTCTGGGTAGGCCTTCATAGAAATAAACATCATTATTATCATTTCTACAGTCAAAAGCATGTCAGTGGTCAAGGTGTTAACCTTGACCTCGAGCTAGCCTAGCGTAGTAGATAAGGAGTTTCAATAGGATAAGAGAACCAGCTCATAGCCGCAGTGTCTCAAGACGAAAGTCTTTGAACAGTGCGTGTTGCCAGTGATGACCTATGGCACTGAAACGTGGTCGCTCACAATGGGCCTTAATAAAAGGCCAAAAGTCGCCCAAAGGGCATTGGAGAGGGCTATTCTTGAAGTTTCCCTGCGGGATCGAATCAGAAATGAAGAGATCCGCAGGAGAACCAAGGTAACCGACATAACCCGAAGAATTGCCAAACTTAAGTGGCAGTAGGCAGGGCACATTGCTCGCAGAACAGATGGCCGATGGGGCCGAAAGGTTCTGGAGTGGCGACCGCGTACCGGAAGACTTAGACTGACCATAATCTCTATTTGCTTGTTACTTCTTCTCTATTCTTGCTTCGTTATTCTATTCCGAATCTAGAAGTCTACTACTTACGCATGATATCCGTAGTTCTGGCCGAAGTTACGGTCGATTCCTAAGGTGCATCACCTACGGATATAAGATTAATTTTGGGCCCGAGGTAAGAATGAATGACACAACGATTTGACAGCTGTCCCGATATGTTGTTAACCGTCTGAAAAAGTTAATTAATCGGGTGTAGTCAAATTTTCGAACGGCTTCCGGACGGGCCCGTATCTTCGCTGATGGACTTAGCATAGGCCCCCCTAATTATATTTGGGTGTTCCCTCAGTCTTTAGTATAAGTATTATGCTCTCCAGTCAAAGTTAATACATCTTCAACTTCCACTCAATTTATATTTACTTCCAAATTAAAAGACATGACAACACAAACCAAATAATGTTATAAAATGCCAAAAATAATGTCCGTGTCATGTTGCACGTAATACAAGGCATTTTGTAGAAACTGAATTTATCGTGCACTGCCAAATATTGAGGATTTTATCGTCATTGTTGCGAGAGCCGAGACTGGCTGACTGTGGTTTGTGTGGGGCTGTAAAACTGGCGAAAGGGTTGAGGCTATTTTTTATTACATATTTTTGGTGCATACTTATTATAAATTCGAAAGTAACTCTGTCTGTCTGTCGGTCTGTCTGTATGTTACCTTTTCACGCCTAAACCACTGAACGGATTTAGATGAAATTTGGCATCCCGGGGAAGGACATAGGATAGTTTTTAACCCACAAATCATCCTTTAAGGGGGTGGAAGTTTGTATGGGGAATCAATAACCGCTGAACCGATTTAGATGAAATTTGGTATGGAGATAGTTTGAGTTGTGGGGAAGGATATAGAATAGGTTTTATCCCCGAAATTATCCCTTAAGGGTGTAAAAAGCGGGTGGAGATTTGTAAAGAGAATCAATAAAAAAGGAATATAATACTTTTATCGCGGGTGAAGCCGCGGGGCACAGCTAGTTTTTTATAAATACTGTTTTGATGGGTTATATTCATAATCAGCCTGTATTGTTCCCACTGCTGGGACACAGGCCTTTTCTCTTCGAGAGGGAGTGGGCTATAATCTACCACGCGGGTCCAGTGCGGGTTGGTAGAGGATTTTTGGTTCTAGGACATGCCGGTTTCCTCACGATGTTTTCCTTCACCGTTTTGAGAGCAGTGGGGATGAAATAATTTACACAAAATAAAGAGCCTGTCTGGGTTCGAACCTACGACCTACAACTCGTAAGTCACGGCCGTTACCACTGAGCGTGCATGTTTTGGACGATGGCGCACAGCTGCAAACTTGTCTAGAACTACTTTGGAATTTAATAGTATACTCTTTATTATGTACACCATATTAATTACAGACATACATATAGAAACTTTACAATGGGTGACACAATGGGCGGTCTTATCGCTAAGAGCGATCTTTTAAAGACAACCTCTGAGAATCTGATATAAGTCAGGTCGCTTGTTTCATAGCCCAACACCGGTGAGTCACGGCATTCGCTCACGACAGAGAAAGTTGCACTGACGTCATCGAACACAAAACGTGGGACGACATGACGATACTCTTTTAAGAAGGCGGACCGTCTCCTCAGCACCCTAAATTGCATAACACATTTTCTTTCACAGCCCGAAGGATTTTGAGGAAATTCCTAATGGATTAGGAAATCCCTCAAAATCCTTCGGTTTTTTCGGGGCATTTCATACAAACTTTCAAGCCCTTGTTTTTCGAAATGCATGAACTGATATTAATGAAACTTCGTACGCATAAGCAGGATACAAAGGTCTAAAAAGTTAGTAAAGGACATTTCCGAAAAATAGTGTTATAATACAGCCAAATTAGACCGATTTTAAATTTTCCATACAAACAGAGATTTCCAGTTAACTTTTTTTTAAATAAGACATTTCGAAAATGTTCTTTACTAACATTTTAGACCTTAGTAAGTTTCATTAAAATCGGTTCATTCATTTCGAAAAACAAGGGCTTGAAAGTTTGTATGAAATGCCGTACGTCGTAACGCTCTTAGGGAATGGATTGCTTCATATATTTAAAAAATTTGTCTGCTCGACAACGTAAATAACGTAATGAACGTGGCTAAACTGTCAACATGAAAAGAATTGCGATTAATTGTCATTTTATGTACAGACGCCAGCACATCAACCTACTACAATCTGTCAAATTTCTTTAATAGATTTTCAACTTTAGCAGTAAAGCATAAGGTTCAAAATTGATTGGGAAAATGTGACAGTTTCGGGTAGGTTGATGTGCTGGCGTCTGTACCTACCGTCACCAAAGGAGATAAAGAACCAGGGTCGTCGGATGCGTAGTTCTTATAGTGGCGATATAGATGTCGCCACACTCATAAATACTCATTTCTTATTCTATCTTTGCCACTTTCAGACTTCCTCTTATGTACTCATTAAGAGGGAATGCGGTCGGATAGACTTTTGAATATATAATATATAGACTTTAGAGCAGTGGTGGCCAAGTGGTAACGGCCGCGACTTACGAGGTGTAGGTCGTAGGTTCGAACCCAGATAGGCGCTTTACTTTGTGTAAATTATTTCATCACCACTGCTCTCAAAACGGTGAAGGAAAACATCGTGAGGAAACCGGCATGTCCTCGAACCAAAAATTCGAAGACATGTGACGTCTGCCAACCCGCACTGGGCCCGCGTGGTGGATTACGGCCCACTCCCTCTCACAGAGAGGAGGCCTGTGTCCCAGCAGTGGGAACATTATAGGCTGATTATGTAGACTTTTGAAAAGGTCTAAGTAAAAAGTGATAATTCGAGATTTGGCTCTCGCCTCCTCCAATATTATACCAATTTAAAAGATATTTCATAAACTGAATAAGAAGCATAATAATATACTGTGTCCCTATGTTTTTCTTTTTTCATTAATAGTTGTCAAATTTGTACCTACACTAGGCCTCTGTTGACAGCGGATTAAATCGGCATTTATTGAGGGTTCTAGTGCTTATAAAAATAATGTATCATCAAAAAGGAAAACATAGGGACTTAGAAGTAGTTAATATTTATTATTCTGTAAAAAACATTGCTTTATGGTCATTAACTAGAAAAAATAGACCACCCGCATTTCCTCTTAAGTTAAGCGAATAAAGGATAGTAAATATGCTAATTAGTCCATTGATTAGTACTAGGAATTGAAAGAGGTTACAGTGAGGTCATAGGCTAAGATATTGTAAAGTACTTAACTACTTCCCTGTCTTACAAGAGTGGTTTGTTTTGTACTAGCTATTGCCCCTGGCTTTGCTTGTATTCTTTGGGGTTTTGGTCTCAAGTGGGGTACTGTTGCGGACGGAGAGTAATGGCTAGCTCACCGTCCGATCAGGACCAGGCCCGTGCCGGACGGCGCGTCCGTGTTCCACGCGCGCCTCAAAGAGATGTCAGCGAAAAGGGAGGGGCCTGGCAGGGCCGAAGCCTGCCGGGGGTGCGGGATTGTCCGAAAGGGTTACTGCTACCCCGGAACCAGTGGCGTGCATTGCATATAGGCATATAAGCAATGCAGTGTAGTAAAATCTTCATACATTGTATGAAGATTTTGTTTTTTGTTGCTTCACCGTTTTATAGAACAGTGGTGATGAAATTAAATACAAAAAGAAAAGTGCCTGCCCGGGTTCGAACTCACGACTTACAACTCGTAAGTTGGGGCCTGGGCCACCACTGCTCTATCTATACCTATAGTTATGATTAAGTATGACGATTTGCAGCTATAGATGGGCAGTCCTCCGGGTTTAAACCAGGGTGCTTTTGGTAAACACCCGATAAACACCCAATTTTCTGGGTGTTTATGGGTGTTTATCGGGTGTTCATCAAAAGCGCCGCGGGCTTAAATCGGGTGAATTGCCCATCTACAGGGTGAAATTAAATTCATGGGCATCCTTTTAAGGGGTCATTGTACTCATCATTATGAACAAGTTTTACTATGGGACTAAACCAATGACCCCTTAAAAGGATACCCATGAATTCAATTTCACCATGTATATTTGCAGCAAATATAGTGTTGTGATTTACTAACCGGATGCAGCTGAATACCAGTATTTTACATGGAGCAACTGCCTATCTGACCTACACAACCCAGTTACTGGATAATATGATACCCCTTGGTAAGATATACTTACCTCTAAGCACTCCTTCAGAGAGTACTAGCGTGATGTTATGTTATGTTTCTATCTTCATAAGTTTCCTGTCTGTCTGTCTGTCTGTTGGTCACTTCACTTCCAAATGATAGCCTACATTTTGCAACATTGTAGCTTCTTTTCAAACTAGGTCATCCGTACCTACTAATCCATCCATACTAATATTATAAATTCGAAAGTAACTCAGTCTGTCTGCATGTTACCTTTTCACGCCTAAACTGCTGAACCGATTTAGATGTATGGAGATGTTTGAGTCCCTAGGAAGGACATAGGATACTTTTCATCCCGATATTCCCACGTGATCGATATTTACGCGGGTAAAACCGCGGGGCGCTGCTAGTATTATATTATAATAAATGCGAAAGTAACTCTGTCTGTTTGTCTGTTACCTTTTCAAGCCTTAACGGCTACACAGATTTCGATAAAATATGGCACACGAATAAACCATGACCCACCCTGATTGCGTAACACACTATCAATCTCAAACTGAATCATTTTTAAAGGATATTGCTAATTCATTGCTTATTATGAGTTATGACTTACGGAGCCGAAACGTGGACACTCACGATACGGCCGGTCCATAAATTCAAGGTCACTCAGCGAGCTATGGAACGAGCTATGCTTAGAGTCTTTCGGAGGGATCGAATCCGCAACGAGGTGATCCGGCAGAGAACCAAAGTTGTCGACATAGCTCACAGAATAAGCAAGCTAAAGTGGCAATGGGCCGGCCATATTAGCCGTAGAATCGATGACCGTTCGGGTAGACGTTTTCTTGAGTGGAGACCGCGAATCGGTAAACGTAAGGTAGGGTAGGACGCCCCCAGGCTAGGTGGAGCGACGATCTTCGCAGGATGGCTGGTAGCAGCTGGATGAGAGTTGCCGAAAATTTCTGACCTCCACGCGGGCGAAGTCCCGGGCTAAGCCAGTAACTAATAAGTCATTGTCCAAACCTAACATGCGTTTACAAAATGACAGTTGAACATAAATAACGGTAAACCTGTTGTTAATGTAATTAGGTAGATGATTTCATTGTCTGGTTTACATAATGTACCTACTTGTAGTGTAGTAGGTGTTAATGCCACGCGATAGGCTGATTACCTTTATGATTATGATATTACTGCCCCGTTGATCTCGTGAAAGAAAGAAAAAAAGAAAAAGTAGGTATTTATAGCGACTCGTACAGGAAGATTACAAACTAAACTAAACACAGTAAAAAATAAAAAACCAAGTTATATAAAAAAAGTAACAAAAAGAAAAATGAGACAGAAACTCCTATACGAGGCCAAAAGGCTCCTATCTCAGCATGATGTTGCGACATTTAAAAAATAAATGTCGCAGCGCTGGTATTTTTTCGTGGTCGCAAGTGCGACTGCGGGGCGTGGGGTCCTTGGTTCATTTGCCAGATCAGGCCAAGTGATATAGTGTTTTTAATGAGGAATTTGTCAGTAGCAGCCCGGAGTCTGTATTTGTGCCTGGTTGATGGCAACAGGCTCGGCCCCTTTTACCTGGGGCTTAAGGCGGTACCCCGACCAAATAACCTTGAGCATTGCGACAGGAACAGAGAGCGACACGACTTCTTCGTACGAAAGGGATGCAGTGCACCCTGCGCACGCCCCTTTATCATAGAACTCGCACAATTTTTGGAATTATTTTAATAAAAAAAGAATAGCGATCTTTTTAAATAAATTAAAACATGGATTATTTAGATTTTTAAATTATCTATCCATTGGTGAAATCTTCAAATTAATAGAACGTCAAATTTAGCAAAAGATGCATGCAATTTTAGTCACTTTTTTAAAAGAAGATTTTAAATGTATTCGTAACATATAAAAACAAATAGTAACGAGCAATGTGATGGTAGGATATCGAACATTAATAATGTGCTTTCAGATGTAGTTTATTTCTCATAATTATTGAGTTATAATAGCCTCTGAATAACGAAGAAAAATGCGGTTTTGGTCGGGGTACCGCCTTAAAACATAACTGGTGAAATGTGCGTGTTACTCTCTGACTAACCATTCGGAGATTACAGGCGTTATTATGTTACCTATGTGTTATGGTGACAAAAATCTAAAGGCCTATTCAAACCTAAGCGGTATTCGCTGCCGCTGTGGGTAGAGGTACCATCGCGGCCATTTCCGCCTGATCACTTAAAAAATTTTTCGCCTAAGTCCTACGGCGGCGCCAAGTCATGTTCCTTTAAAGTTTCCGCCTATTAGGAAAGCGATAACGCAATTAGTTGCAACCTGCACTGCGCGGCTTAGTGACGCATCACGTGTACTCCTTTTGTGAATTTTACGGACGGACTATTTGACCTTGGCGAGCTTACTAGAGAGCGCTTCTATTTTTAGAGTGCAAGCAAAAATTAACTTAGTGGCGGTCAGGCGGGAGTGTCCGTGATAGTACATACCGCACGCGTTTTGCTCAGGTATTTAGTATCAAGTTCCGCGGCTAGAGCACAATAATTGGTGCCATAGTACCGCATAGGTCTGGTATTGTTCAAATAGTTCTTTACCTTCCTGAGCGAGACTCGAACTCGGTATTCTACCCACAAGGATAGCAAAATCCAGTTTGGCGTGAACAGTTATATTACATACCCACTCGGTTTTCTCTACCGCTGACGGTACCGAATACCGCTTAGGTCTGAATAGACCTTTAAAATGTCACAATTTTTTGCCTGAGCCGGATATACAACTCGGGACCTTAGCATTTGTCAACAAGGTTACTGTCATTGAACTAATCGGTATTAGTAGGTAGATAAATATTACATTGACAGCTGAAAATCATTATAGGTACTCGGTTGCAAGAAGTTTCGAGTACTTAACTGAGTGACTCACATTCACATTATACCTATGTAGCAACAAGCATTACCTATGTATAAAGTGACTCACTTAAACATAATATAAAAATATTATTTATAATTACGGAAAACTAGCAGCGGCCCGCGGTTTCACCTGCATAAGTTTCGATCCCGGGACTATCGGGATAAAAACTATACTAAGTCCTTTCCCGGGACTCAAACTATCTCTATACCAAATTTTCATCTAAATCGGTTCAGCGGTTTAAGCATGAAGAGGTAACAGACAGACAGACACACTTTCGCATTTATAACATTAGTATGGATACTAATTAAAAATCTTAGATATATGAAAGTTTCTATGCTAAAAATGGATATTTAAAACTTTGCCCGCCAAATGAAACGTAGGATTGTCACTTTTGAGGATATTGTGTGCTATGGTTGAAGAACGTGAGGGGCTCGTGTCTAAATAACAGCCGCAAGTCGATCTAAGGTTAAGCTTCGCTTGCCGAGGTCGATCAGTGGATGGGTGACCATCCATTATATATCGAGATTCTTCAGGGTGGCTGGTAGCAGCTGATAGAGGATGAGAATTGCCGAGAATCGAGCTGAACGCCGTGCAATTATAGAGGCCTATGTCCAGCAGTGGACTGCTGATGATGATGATGCTTTTTTTATGGATGGGATATCATCAAATGACCGCTCCCGCTCTGGGTGGAGCGGAAGGGAGTGTCAGACTCTTACTGACTAAAACCCACCCGTGTGCCTTCCTTAGCCCTTTATGTTCCGGGGTAGCGGTAACCCTTTCGGACAATCCCGGATTCATTACCGTTGGATCCCGTTTTTGAATCCCATTTTAATATTTTTGGCGTTGGATCCCGCAAAACATTATTATGTATTTCCGTTGAATCCCGAATTAAAAAAAATGCAAGATAATTACGTTTTATTGTCGTTGAATCCCGAAAAGTATTTCCGTTGGATCCCGAATGCTTAAAAAAATATGAATGCAACTTTCAAACTTTCAACAACAAAATTGTTTATAATAAAATGAGGGGTTCACTAATGTTTCACCAAAACTCCATTGACAAATTTTTAGTTTACAACCAACGTTTCGTATACTATTTATTTCACAAACAACTAATTTTCTATATAATCTAGTCGTTTCTGGCACTCGCCGGCCGTTACCGCGGCACCGCTCGCTTCGCTCGCTCGGCTCGTGCGTAGGCGTCACAGTTTTAACCTAACCTAACCTAACATTGTTTTTTTTTTAATAATTAACCTAATCTAACTAGTTCGGTTCCGGGTAACCCACTAAAAATAATCTCTTTTTAGTGTTTGATAAAGGTAAATCACTTTTCTTCTGAAATGTACACATGTTGTTATAATATGGGATTCAACGGAAATAGCAAACGGGATCCATCGGTAATACCTAAAAAACGGGATCAAAAAACGGGATCCAACGGTAATAAACGCAATCCGATTCAATCCCGCACCCATGATGATGAGGCTGGATCGGTAACCAGGACCTCAAAGTCAGAAGTCGTAATGACTAAGTACTACACTTGCGTGCAAAAAAGTCGACCCACCCTATACTCTTCGATTTGAAACAATATAATTCAATAAGTTTTACTGACAATAACCTAGTACCTATATTGTATATTAAAACTTTCCTGAAAGTATGTAGATTACGTTAGTGATAGAATTATCAAAACTGATTCATGAGTTTTTGAGAAAATCGCGAACTTACAAATAATGGGAGTTGAATAAAGAAACTCCTTTTTTTTTGAAGTCCGTTAAAAAATAAAGTTCAATTTTGATTAAACAAACAGAAATAAAGAGCAGTGGTGGCCAAGCGGTAACGGCCGCGACTTACGAGTTGTAGGTCGTAGGTTCGAATCCAGCCAGGCGCTTTACTTTGTGTAAATTATTTCATCACCAATGCTCTCAAAACGGTGAAGGAAAACATCGTGAGGAAACCGGCATGACCTAGAACCAAAAATTCGAAGACATGTGACATTTGCTAACCCGCACTGGGCCCACGGCCCACTCCCTCTCACTGAGAGGAGGCCTGTGTCCCAGCAGTGGGAACATTATAGGCCGATTATGTAAACAGAAATAAACAAAATTTAACGTTTGTCAAATTCATTGACAAAAAAGTCACACTTTTCCGAGCAAAAGTGAGATTTTTGAGATAGTCTCTCAAATCCAATCAAACCAATTTTTCCGCACGCATGTGTAGACCGACCAACGAGACAGTTATTTGAATATGAATAGAAAATTAATTACAATACCGTGTCTACAGGGTGTTACGGAAAGGTTATATCAATACAAACGGGTTGAAGAGTGTATCTGGTCTAGAATCTCTGTACAAAATTTCAGCTCAAAAGCATTAACTTTGAAAATGCTTAATATTTTTTTATTTCGACATCACGGCGCTGCACTGGCGCGCGGCGGCGTGATGTGCGTGTACTAGGCGCACAACCACACTACAGATAATGGATAATGACCCTCGTAGTGCGGTGACACGCTTGTTATGATTTCAATTTAATAAATTATCGAAATAAAAAAATATTAAGCATTTTCAAAGTTACTGCTTTTGAGCTGAAATTTTGTACAGAGATTCTAGACCAGATACACTCTTCAACCCGTTTGTATTGATATACCCTTTCTGTAACACCCTGTATAAGACAGCAGTCGCAGTTTCTTCCGCACTATTCGTTACAGATCATAAATCTATGAAATTGCTCAAATAAATTAATATTATGTAAGAAAAGTAACAGTTTTGAGACCAATTTGAATATTTTAACGGTTTTATAAATGTTAGTTTTGACACGCAATTCTCAAATGCTTTCGATTTCATTATTATGAATGACTCATTTGTTTTTAAAGTAAATCGTCGCGGATTCACAACGTGACCACATGAGTAGATAAAACGATTTAGGCGCAAAATGCCCACTTCTCAGAATAGCAACTGAGTCTTTAATGGAGTAACTAGCAGCGCTCCGCGGTTTCACCCGCATAAGTGCCGATCCCGTGGAAATATCAGGATAAAAAGTATCCTATGTTTTATTCTTATGTATAAGCTATATTACTGTAAAGTTTCATCAGAATCCGTTCAGTAGTTTTTGCGTGAAGAGTAACAAACATCCTCACAAACTTTCACATTTATAATATTAGTGTGATAGTGTGAGGTGATGTGATTAATAAAATTAATAATTAATTAATTAATATTAATATAAGTATTAATACATCAGTAGGAAGTAGGATTCTCAAAATGGCTAATTCTATAAATGACAATACTCATGTGACGAGACATTGTTAGAATTTCGAAGTGATGTCATTGGTGTTTATCTGATTGCAAGCCAGCCAGTACGACGTACCAGAGGCTTCATAGGTGATTTGCACTCTAGAGATTCCTTAAGCGGGTAAGCGCACCCGAGCCACCGATCACAACCACCGGGTTCTGTCGCTATCTGCTGCGGTAGTAAGCATTGCTCCAGCGGGTGGCCGCCACCTCATGTGTGCGACGGATCCATACAAAGCGTATGTCAAAGCATGTGAGTGGCTTGCAGTGGCGTGCATTGGTTTTCAGAATAGGTAGGCACTAGGCCGGGTCTAGTCTAGGCAAACGCGGTCACTAACCAGAAAAAAGTGAGGTCAAAAGTGTGGTTATTCGAGTAGGCATGCCTACTTAAGGGTGATAAATTGCGAAGGTCGAACGTCATGGTATTACGCGTGAGACGTACGTATTTTTAATTTTGTCGTATTAACTTGAACGACCAATGACAATGTGAGAATAGTACGGGAGCCGAGTAGGCCGTCCGGCGTCTGCATACTGCCACAGAATACTTAAACCGCACGTGTTTGTATGAACATTTTGTTTTTTGTTAGGTATGATAATTTAGTGAGTTTCTTAATTGTGGGGCACACACACTAAAGTGTAATTGACAGGCTTATGTTGATATATCGAGGTAGGCACTGCTTATATGCCTATATGCAATGCACGCCATTGTATAGGTAGTACTCCTTTGCCTAACCCTTCAGGAAATTCAGACGTGATATCCATAGGTACTAATAGGGGTATCCGCAACTCCACGTCATTGCGCGTATTTTGCGTACAATTATAAACGCGAAAGTGTGTCTGTCTGTTACCTCTTCACGCTTAAACCGCTGAACCGATTTAGATGAAATTTGGTACAGAGATAGTTTGAGTCCCGGGAAAGGACATAGGATAGTTTTTATCCCGATATTCCCACGAGATCGAAACATATGCGGGTGAAACCGCGGGGCGCTGCTAGTTATGTTATAAAAAAAAACAAAAAAAAAACACATGACAAAGACTTCGTCACCCACGGAATTCCACATTGTCGAACACACAATTATTTTCCTAAAAACGTTTTTTTTCTGCCAAAAAAACTTTGTAAAACAAAAGAGGCCTCATTTAGCGGAACACTCATGTATGTACTCTGAACAATATAATTAGTGACCTTAATACAAGGGTCATGTGTATAATGTGGTCACAAGCCGTGCTAAGGTCTGTGGCGTATATTTTTAGTGGTCTTTGTGTGTGCGAAACACACGGGAGAGTGTTGTGAGCGGGGCTGTTGCGACTTACTTTTTACCTGACTACGGCGATGCAAAAAACAAAGCAAGCTTCGCTGCAATCAGGCGCAAGCGAGCAGCGTCCTTGTTGCACAGGATGCGTGCCAGTAACAACAGTCTCCTGAGTGTCATTGCCCACAAACTGGATCCAACACAACAATTTACTTGGAGCATGTAGCTTACATGCTCCTGCAAATATTGGTAATGTCTACTAGTAACATAGTCATCTATCTATCTATCTACCAGGAACACCTACAAAACTATAGTGGCATGCAATTCTTCCTTTTGGTATTGCCATAGTCGGGTAATAAGGTGGATTTCATTTGACGAACCTTCCTTTAAAATCATACAACAGTAGGCAGAATTTCCTTGAGCGGTGAATGCTTATATCCCGCACCCCCGGCCATAGGTAGAGGTGGAACACCGCGGTGGTTTTAGCCGGCAATTAAGAGTCCGGCATGCCCCTCTGTCACGTCAAAGGCGGCGCCCACGGACCCAGTCAGGCGGTCCACTGTACACCCACCAACTCGCACTAGACAAGCGCGGTGGGTTAATTTGTCTAAACCCCTACTCTCTCATGAGAGAGTAGGGAGGCCTTTGCCCTGCAGTGGGACGTCACAGGCTAATAATAATAATAATAAATGCCCCTCTGTCACCCCCACGACAGAGGAAGTCCATGAAGATTTCCACCGCGGCGAAAAAAAAAATCCATACACCGCTCGCTCGTCAAACCTTGAAAACAAATCTAGAACCTTCATCGTCCCTCACATATGGTACACAAGGCAATTATTTTATTTCCCAACTGTAAATCGTCGACCGATTAAGTAAAGTTCACGCCTCCTTCGTTATTAAGTAGTGAATTACATACAATTGTATATACTTTCAGATTCGATGCACTCAAGTAATCATTGCGAACAAAAAGATAAATAGAGTTTTTATGTTGTTGGTTTACTAAAGACTTATAGGGAGGTGCTACTTGTGTTTTAATTTGGTTTCGTAATATTTTTCATATTATCTATACATGTTAGCATAATCAGCCTATAATGTTCCCACTGCTGGCATACAGGCCTCTTCTCAGTGAGAGGGAATGGGCCGTAATCCACCACGCGGGCCCAGTGCGAGTTGATGCATCGTGCACACAAATAATACAGTATTATAATTATATTTGTTTTGTCGATGAAGGGATTAATTATACATAGATTACGGTTTTTTGCATAATTTGATCATAAAATCGAGCAACTATGGCATCACCTGCACTTAAATTGACCAATTAAAACAGTTAGAAACCAATAAAATCATCTCGGCAATACCATATAAAGAGAAATATACATCTAATAATACCTATAATGAAACCTCCGTGCCTCAGAAAGCACGTTTAAACCGTTGGTCCCAGCTGTCATTTGTAGATCTTTGACAGACGTTACGGGTAGTCAGAAGCCTGAAAGTCTGTCAACTAGTTTTATCAAGGGATATCGTATTACCCGGTAACAGGTGTAGGCCAGTAGGCAGTCACTCCATGTAAAAACTGGTACTCAGCTGCATCCTGTTAGCCTGGAGGCGACCCCAACATAGTTGAGATAAAACCCGACTACTGTAAAGGATGAAACAAGAAAGTACCTTCCCGTGGTCGCATGCTACCATAGCTTATACAGGGTGTTACAGAAAGGGTATATCAATACAAACGGGTTGAAGAGTGTATCTAGTCTAGAATCTCTGTACAAAATTTCAGCTCAAAAGCAGTAACTTTGAAAATGCTTAATATTTTTTTATTTCGATAGTTTATTTAATTGAAATCATAACAAACGTGTCACCGCACTACGAGGGTCATTATCTATTATCTGTAGTGTGTCTGTGCGCCTAGTACACGCACATCACGCCGCCGCGCGCCAGTGCAGCGCCGTGATGTCGAAATAAAAAGATATTAAGCATTTTCAAAGTTAATGCTTTTGAGCTGAAATTTTGTACAGAGATTCTAGACCAGATACACTCTTCAACCCGTTTGTATTGATATACCCTTTCCGTAACACCCTGTATGTATGTTAGTACTGCGGTTTTCAGTAGTCGGATTTTAGTTTTTAAACTTATTTTTTATTTAATTATTTTGGGGCTTATTTCATTAATATTTATATTTTGAAATGTGCTAATTAAGCCCTTTCATTTGATACCCCACAAAGCATGATTAAAAACAAAATATCTTAGATCATGACTTTATGTCTGCTAGGGGGCGCCATATTCAATTTAATGTGACGTCACATAGCCTATAACCGGCGGACAATCAAGACGCTTCCAATGATACTTCATTTGTCTAATTATGACAAGTAGTTTATAAGTTATGAGGGAACAGATGACATATTATATACATACATGCTTACATACATACATACCGGTCAAAATCATAACCCTCCTTTTTGCTTCGCCGTAGTCGGGTAAAAAGGCTAAGCAGATTACCCACTGAAACCTAGCGGTCCCGTCCGTTTTACGACTCTGTATGTTTCCACAATAATCTAGTTAAAATCACGGCAATAAAAACGGAACTTTTTTGTTACTTTATTGTCACCTTCAAGAACATAATAATACGCATGTATTTGATACCCTTTTGTGTTTTTTTAGATCGTTGGTTTAGCGATCGCAAGGTCGACTACCGAGCATTGGGCTCTAGGTTCGATTCCTAGTTCGGGTGGAGAAAATGTCTCATGTGCATTTCAACTTTTTATATGCTTGATTTAGAGGCTTTTGAGTTGTACGTATATATTTTATGTTTTTTTCACTCCCTCTCTCAACTCTTTCAACCCTTTTTTTAACCGACGAAAAAACGGAGGAGGTTATCAATTCGACGCGTATATTTTTTTTTTTTTTTTTTTTTTATGTATGATCACGCATAACTTTTTACAGAGCAGTCCGATTTTGATAATTCTTTTTCTATTGGGAAGGATATACCCCGAAGTTGGTCCCATATAAATTTGGAAAAAAAAATCCAACCCTAAGGGTAGGAAAACAGGGGATGATTGATTGTTCACTCACTGATTGTAATGTATGACCACGCATAACTTTTTACAGAGTAGTCCGATTTTAATAATTCTTTTTTTATTGGATAGGACATACCTCGATGTTGGTCCCATGTAAATTTGGAAAAAAAAACCCACCCTAAGGGTGGGAAAATAGGGGTGATTTATTGTTCATTCACAGATTTTAATGCTGAGCTGTGTATTACAATTAAAATATAAAAGGCCTATCTATGTTGGTATATAAAGCCTGTTTTTTTTAAGTATTTTATCATACAAAAAAGAATAATTAAAGTAGGATTATAATTATAACAGTTAATATCTAAAGTAAGGTAGGTACCTATTTTAAAAGTAGTCAAAAATTAAGCATGTAGTAATTAGTAAATTATTGCCTCAAAAAATTATAAAATAAAAACTTTTTAACAAAAAAATTAAACCTCCGAAAAAACTGAAAAGCAAAAAATAAAAACCTTTTTTATTTTACCTTAATAAATAAGTTCTTAAACTAATGCAAGTATACCTAAGAAATTTTGAGTCGGCGCCAAACAATCAATGAACAATGATCACTAAATTACCTTAAATTTAAAGAAATAACCAAATCAAATTAATAATGCAACGTGAAATCTCCAGCTATAAATATTAACATTCCAAACAAAAAATGCGCTCCCCGCACGACCACTCGCAACGATATTAAGTTGCTTGTTTGGCGCCGACTCAAAATTTCTTAGGTATACTTGCATTAGTTTAAGAGCTTATTTATTAAGGTAAAATAAAAAAGGTTTTTATTTTTTGCTTTTCAGTTTTTTCGGAGGTTTAATTTTTTTGTTATAGTTTTTTCAAGAATTTCCAAAAATTTAGCTTTTAACACCTGTAACATTTTTACACGTATCTGATCTTTAAACAAAATATGTATTTCCTCAATGGGTCTATCTACGAACCCCTCTTGTTTGGCTAATCCTCCGCCTAACACCCTGTAGATAACCTTTTTTTTATTTTTTTTATTTTAGGGGATGGGAAATCATCGAATGACCCCTCCCACTCTGGGTGGAGCAGAACGGAGTGTCAAACTCTTACTGACTAAAACCCATCCGTGTTCCTTCCTTAGCCCTCTATGTTCCGGGGTAGCGGTAACTCTTTCGGACAATCCCGCACCCTGTAGATATACCAGTGGTTCTGCCTACCCCTCCGGCGTGTACAAGCGTGATGTTAACATTATGTTAAGTAAAAGATACATATCTAAGTTACATGGTTAAGTTAATTAGTACATGAATTTAAGTTACTTCCTATAATTAAGTTTTTAGTTCATATTAACTGATTTAGGACGCAAGTTGTATGTAGCAATTAACAAATTGTGGGCAGTACTTAGTAATTACATATGAGACATGTACAGGTAATCGCACATTGCTGTAACTTTGATAGCGCCTTTATTACGAAGCAGTAAGGGCGCTCTTGGCGTCAAATTTTACTCTTGCATGCTATTTTTAAATCGCTTTAATATTTGATGTTGATCTTAATTAATACTGAGATGGTGATTTAATTAAGAGTTACATTGCAATTAGGCAGATATTTAAGTGTGAGTATACAATAGAGTCCTTCAAACCGTATTTCGGCCATGGCGACCATCTCAACGCCTTCGGCGCAGGAGATATTATAGTGCACAAGTGTGTACGCAGACTCAGAAACAGCTGTGCACTCTCTCTTTCCTTCCTATCATTGTCCGATGGGACGGCAACCCGACACGACCGGAGAGAGATCAGTCGCAGGACCAACGGCTTAACGTCCTTCCCGAAGCACGGGGAATTCCCGATGAAAAACCCCTGTAACACTTTGCCCGACCCGAAAATCGAACCCAGGACCCCACGCAGTCGCGCTTGCGACCACGAGACCAACGGTGCAGTTGAAAGTATGAGTAGTACGTATATGAAGGTACTTTTTTTCGTCTTAGGAATCGCCTCAAGCTCTACCAGATTGGAATTTAATATTATAGGCACACATAAACCTGCCTCTGCTTAGGGGCCATTCAAGTAATAATACTACATATGCACATAAGCAGATATATACATAAGCAGATTTTTTGCAATTATTAACACCTACTTCAGCAAAAGTAAACAAAGTGCTTACCCCCCCTCCCATGCTTACGTAGATCAGTGGGTCGTCTTAGGCGCGGGCGGTGGTACATGCATTTTTATTTTTCGTTCTGGGCTTCTTTAGTGATTCATGAGCAGCAGTTATAATATTATGCGTTTCGTTTTTAAGCATAGACAAGTAGCGTTGCCATATACAGGGTGTTACAGAAAGGGTATATCAATACAAACGGGTTGAAGAGTGTATCTGGTCTAGAATTTCTGTACAAAATTTCAGCTCAAAAGCAGTAACTTTGAAAATGCTTAATATTTTTTTATTTCGATAGTTTATTAAATTGAAATCATAACAAACGTGTCACCGCACTACGAGGGTCATTATTTATTATCTGTAGTGTGTATGTGCGCCTAGTACACGCACATCACGCCACCGCGCGCCAGTGCAGCGCCGTGATGTCGAAATAAAAAAAATATTAAGCATTTTTAAAGTTAATGCTTTTGAGCTGAAATTTCGTACAGAGATTCTAGACCAGATACACTCTTCAGCCCGTTTGTATTGATATACCCTTTCCGTAACACCCTGTATAATTTCTTTTTTCGGCTCTCAAAGTACAACAAAAACTTAATGTATGTACATTACAATTTAAAAAAGTATTTGATGGTTGTACAGCAGCATGTAATTGATGATTTACCAACTCCCAACCTAAGTCAAGCTTGTATTTTGGGAGTTAGTAAATGCCATGTTATGGCAACCCTTTTCTTCCGTCGACAAAACATCGTCATGTTACGCGTGCTGGTCATACACGCACGCCGATTGCGAATAAGTACAGACGCCAGCACATCAACCTACTACAATCTGTCAAATTTCTTTAATAGATTTTCAACTTTATCGCTAAAGCATAAGGTTCAAAGTTGATTGGGAAAATTTGACAGTTTCGGGTAGGTTGATGTGCTGGCGCCTGTACTTTGCGCCTGACCTTTCTGAACAACCAATAAGGTCACTATAATATGTCCTACTGGGGCGTCCCCTCTCGGTGGTTCCTCTCACATCTGCCTTTTGCGTTCGGGCAAATCTTGATGGATAGTAACCCTACTTCTAAAAGACTCATCATCTGCCTAGCCTTTTCCCACCTATGTTGGCTTCGGCTTTCAGTCTAACCGGATGCAGCTGAATACCAGTATTTTACATGGAGCGACTGCCTATCTGACCTCCACAACCCAGTTACTGGGTAATACCAGTGGCGTGCATTGGTTTTCAGAATAGGTAGGCACTAGGCCGGGTCTAGTCTAGTAGTGAGGTCAAAAGTGTGGTTATTTGAGTAGGCATGCCTACTTAAGGGTGATAAATTGCGAAGGTCGAACGTCATGGTATTACGCGTGAGACGTACGTATTTTTAATTTTGTCGTATTAACTTGAACGGGTAAAGACCAATGACCATGTGCGAATAGTACAGTAGCCGAGTAGGCCGTCCGGCGACTGCCTACTGCCGCGCGTGTTTGTATGAAGATTTTGTTTCTTAATTGTGGGGCACACACTAAAATGTAATTGACAGGATTATGTTGATATATCGAGGTAGGCACTGCTTATATGCCTATATGCAATGCACGCCACTGTAATACGATACCCCTTGGTAAGACTGGTTGTCAGATTTTCGGGCTTCTGACGACCCGTAACGACTGTCAAAGATCCACGAATGGCAGCCGGGACCAATGGCTTAACGTGATTTCCGAGCCACGGAGGGGTCTCGGTATGTAAAGATGGTCACCCATCCACGGACCAACCGCGGCAAGCGTAGCTTAACTTGGTCGATCGACCCCTGCGGCTGATATTACTTAGCCACAAGCCCCTCCCCTACTTCTAAAAGACTGAATAAATTCAATTCGTTTCACATTCGACTAGACTTTCAGTATTACTATTGCAAAGACATAATATACTTGCTCAATGCACTATTCATTGCAAAGGTCAGATAATAAATGCAATTTATTTGCGGTTGATCTGAATCTTATCTAGATATGAATGGTTAATCCAGTCACTTCGTGAACGTCTCCTTGGTACAGAATGGTTGCAAATGTGACTCATAATAATCATACTCATTTATTTGTCAGTATAATTACAGACGCCAGCACATTAAGCTACTACAATCTGTCAAATTTCTTTAATATATTTTCAACTTTATCGCTGAAGTATAAGGTTCAAAGTTGATTGGGAAAATTTGACAGTTTTGAGTAGCCAGATGTGCTTTTTCAGGTTTGGTCCCATAGTAAAAGTTGTTCATAATGATGAGTACAATGACATATTAAGAGGTTGTTGGTGTTTTTCCAATAACCCTGTATATCGATGCTATACGGAACCCTAATCTAATCTAGAGCAACAAGCAACTGTTGCTTAACTGTACAACAAACGAAAATTAACACCTTTTTCAAACGTTACGAGACATTCTGTGAATTGTCTTTGCATGTGCAAAAGTATAAAAAATATTGCATGGTGGGAACTGTGTGCTAATCTCTTGCTAAATGTTCAAAAGCTATATTCGCACTAGTTGTACTGGCGTCTGCGCCTGTAAGAATATTCTGTATATTTTTACAATTGCATCTTAATATAATTGTATTGCTCTTCTTATGGCATAATAGGAGGGTAGATTTTCGTTATTTATCATCATTTCATCATTCATCGCACAATTTTTTTTTGGTTTTTTTTTTCACTTACGTTGGTTTTTTCACTTACATTGAAAATATAGTATATTGGTATTCGTTTGTTATTTCGTGACACAATATACATATGTTGGGATGTGACACGTGCCGCGGTTGTGGTGCGGTGCCGTATTATAAATAATATAATATTAATAACACCTGTAAATGACGATAAATAACGAAAATCTACCCAGGAATCATTTTATACAAAGAATGAGCATCGATCACTATGCTTGCTTACGTGTAAGCGATTTCAGACCTTAAGTATACCAACTAATAAAAAAACCGAGTGTGCTTATGACCACACGACTGAAGTGAAACTTCGAGAAAGAGAGAAAGAAAATGTGCGCGCGCACTGCTCTCTCTTGCTCCTACACTGTGATACAGACAATAGGCCTGCACTGTGCTTAGACTTAGATATACGGAACGTATTTGGCTATGAGAGGAAGAGAGAAAGAAAACGTGCGCGCGCACTGCTTTCTCTTGCTTATATCCCCCACTCAACACCCCGTTCGCCTCGCCCGATCACACTTTTCGTAACGCTTACGTCACGCGTTCGCCAGCTTACTCCCCAAGTCAAGCGTGCGTAAAGAAGTTTCACTTCAATAAACAAATAAGTAATACTATTAAGTAAAGTTCACTTGTAACCTCACTCAAGTGAGCGCACACAATTCGTATGCGACCTCATTTGTTTTTAAAGTAAATCATCGCGGATTCACAACGAGACACCGTTCGAATTTCGAAGTGAAGCAGTTTGTTCGGTTCAGTCTTTTGCTGGATGTTTTAATTGTTTTAAAGCCATTTCAATGTTCAGCCGTTTCGGAGTGATAGACTCAGGTATGAATGATGTGAGTGAAAACGCTACATACAGTGACCTTATTGGTGTGTTCTTTCAGAAAGTTCAGATGCGTAGTATTCGCAATCGTTGGGCGTTTATGATCAGAGGGGTGACTGCGTAACACACTTACACACTACAGTAGGAATGGCTTTCTTTTTTGACAGTCCAACAACATCTATGTTCTATGTTATTGGTTTCTTTTCCGCACTTACTCCTTCAAATGGACCATTGTGCGTGGCCCAAGGCAGCCATCGGTGGTTATTCCAAATAGCCCACTTCCCTCCAGAAGCCGACTAAGTCTCCTGGTCTGTTGAGAACATCTGTGTTCGATCTGGGTGTCCCGAGGGTTTCTGATCTAATCTGGGTGACGCCTGTGCACTCAAAGAGCACATGCGCAATGGTTTCATCAGCTTCCATGCAAGCCCTGTACAGGGGACTGTCCGTTATGACTATTGTGTGGAAGTTTTTATTTAGCGAGCAGTGTCCCATGATGGTCCCCATCACCAGGCGTAGGCCTTTCCGGTCCAGTCGTAATAAACGTCTGCTTAGCTTACATAAACATACATAATCAGCCTATAATGTTCCCACTGCTGGGACACAGGCCTCCTCTCGGTGAGAGGGAGTGGGCTGTAATCCACCACGCGGGCCCAATGCGGGTTGGCAGATGTCACATGTCTTCGAATTTTTGGTTCTAGGACATGCCGGTTTCCTCACGATGTTTTCCTTCACCGTTTTGAGAGCAGTGGTGATGAAATAATTAAATCTGGTTAGCTTGCCATCCAATAATGGCATAGCTTCCTTGGATTGCCTAAAGCCTGGTGACGACGACCACCAGCTAGCAATATAGGTTCCGGTCCACAAACAAACATACTGGATGTCCAACAACATTCATTGCGTTATTTACGTTGTTGAGCAGACAAATTCTTCAAACATAAAGCAATGGATTAGCAATATCCTTCAAAATGTTCAAAATCATTCTGATTGTCATTGATAGTGTGTTAATGCAGTTACGACGTATCCAAACGAAGTAAAGGAGTATGGATTGTAGGAGGTGGCGTTGTATAGTTTCTGCCTTATGGGAAGAAGTAGTGAGACTAACAAACATACATCCATAAATACCTACTTTAGTGCAAAATATCATAAAACAAGCGACAATACGGCAGTGAACTAGTTTTTTATGCGTCATTGTGCGTCGGAAACACCACTTTCCGTATTCCGGATAAAATATGAGATAACAATCTTTTTAGCCTTGTGTGTGGGTGAAACGGAAGAAATATAGAGCAGTCGAACTGATCTAATCTGTGTTGGCGATTTGTTTGGCAAAAATGTAAACAATTTATATGAAAGGAAAAATAAATTTAATTCCTACACAAAGTTCAGTTTACGCTATAAATTCAAACATTTTAATAACTTTGTCAACAGTGCTAGTCACTCTGAAATCTACTTAATTATCATTGAAATAGAGTTGATATTTGTTTAACTTGAAACAGGGTAGGAGTGTGCAGCACTCACTTTTACTATAAGTACATGTTTAACTTCGAGACGCGTTATATTTAGCACTAGCTGCGCCCCGCGGTTTCACCCGCATAAGTTTCGATCCCGTGGGAATATCGAGATAAAAACTATCCTATGTCCTTTTCCGGGACTCAAACTATCTCTATACCAAATTTCATCTAAATCGGTTCAGTGGTTTAGGCGTGAAGAGGTAACAAACATATAAACACACACACACACACACACACTCACAAACTTTCGCCTTTATAATATTAGTGTGATAAATATATAGTGTGATTTAATTAAAAGTGCTTGCCTCCTTGGTCGAGAGGTCGTAAGCGAGTCACAATAAATACTTTTTCTTTCTTTCTTTCTACTGCTGAGCAAGAGGTGCTGGGTTCGATTCCCGGGTCAGGCAAAGTGTTATTGATGATAAATAAGTGCCCGGTTGATGGCAATAGGCTTGCCCCCTGTTAAATGGGAATGAAACAAGTGGCGAAATGTGGATGTATTTTATGTACAGTCAACAAAAGAGATAAGTATGCAGGATCGTCGGATATAGGTGAAGTTTAGTATGAAACCGATGGATATTTTTGAATAAAATTTTAGTTAATGAATAGAAAACAAACAGTTCATCTATCAAATTAAATTTCATTCGAAAACATCCATCCGTTTCTAACTAAACTTCAACTATGTCCGACGACCTTGGTTACTTATCTCTTTTGGTGACTGTACATACATTTAACACGGCATGTTAATCCATTTCAAAACGGTAGCGATATCGCAATAAAATAAGAAAGATTGCTAGCTAAGTATTATCGCCATAGCAAAGATGACGGAAACCGTCAAGCATTAATTATGCCACTTGCTATTCATTCCACTGGCTCGCTAATCAGAAACCAGTAGTGCCATTCTATAAAGTTCACTTGTCACTTCACTCAAGTGAGCGCACACAATTCGAAAGCGAACTCATTCATTTTAAAAGTAAATCGTCGCGGATTCACAATGAATTTTGAATATTATTTATTTCTTTAATTTTATTGGCGTGTTCTAGCTGACATTATCATCTTCTGAACCTTTTCCCAACTATAATATGTTGGGGTTGGCTTCCAGTCTAACCGGATGCAGCTGAATACCAGTATTTTAGATAGAGCGACTGTCTATCTGACTTCCACAACCCAGTCTTACCCAGTTACTGGGTAATATGATATTTATTTATTTACCATTTATGTACACACATATATAAACAGACAAGAAAAAAAAAACAGAACGGTAAAATAGGTACAAAGGTGATGCTTATTTCATAAGAAATCTCTTCCAGCATACCTTTTTTTTTTTTTTTTTTTTTTTATGGATGGGAAATCATCAAATGACCCCTCCCGCTCTGGGTGGAGCGAAGGGAGTGTCAGACTCTTACTGACTAAAACCCATCCGTGTTCCTTCCTTAGCCCTTTATGTTCCGGGGTAGCGGTAACCCTTTCGGACAATCCCGCACCCCCGGCAGGCTTCGGCCCTGGCAGGCCCCTTCCTTTCTGCTGACATCTCTTTGAGGCGCGCGTGGAACACAACGCGTCGTCCGGCACGGGCCTGGTCCTGATCGGACGGTGGGCTACCCATTACTCTCCGTCCGCAGGCCCGCGCCTACGGTGGCCGGGAGTCGTCACGCGGCTCCCGACGCCCGGAGCGTCTCCCGCGGCGGCTGGGGTGTGAGGCTCTCTCCCTCAGCCGTTCAGCCACCTCCTTCGCTAGCATGACTGCTTCGCAGAAGGAGGTGACCGCCTCCCACTCCCTCTCGCCCCGGACCATGGCTTGAACCAGGGCCGGACGCGAGAGGTCGCCGCCGCTGTCTATCGCCTCTACGAGGGCACGGCGGTGCTCCGCCCATGCGGGGCAGACCTCCACCGTATGCTCCACCGTGTCCTCTGGGCGATCCTCGCAGTGGTGACACCCGGGCGTCTCCTCCCGCCTGATGATGTGCAGGAACCTCCCAAAACATCCGTGTCCGGTGAGGACCTGCGTCAGGCGATAGGTGAGGACGCCGTGACGCCTCTCTAGCCACTCCTCAAAGAGGGGTCTTATCGCCACTATCGTGGCGTGCCCTGCGCTGGGTTGCGAAAGTCGCTCCTTCCATGCCACCATGAGATCGCGCCGGAGGTCTGTCCGCTCCGCCGCGATTTGCCGCGAAAGCGGAGTTTCCCCCCGGCTCAGTGCCTCCGCGCGCCACTCATACAGGCGCGCTAGGACTATCGCCTCCAGATCCCATGGCGGCAGTCCGGCAAGGAGGCTTGCCGCCTCGCCCGAGATCGTGCGGTACCCCCGGATCAGCCTTACGGCTACCACCTTTTGGGGCGCGTTCAGATAGTGGGCGGCTCGCCGCCGCAGAGAACGCGCCCACACCGGGGCCCCGTATAGGGCCATGGACCGCACGACCCCCGCGTAAAGCCTCCGGCAGGAGGTGTTTGGCCCCCCCAGGTTAGGCAGGAGCCGCTTGAAGGCGGCCCCGGTCCTTTCCAGTTTGGGGGCCAAACGTCGGAAGTGTTCGACGAAGTTCCACCGGCTGTCGAGGACGAGACCCAGGTATCTCATCGTTGCCTCGACGCCGATGTGAACCCCTCCCACCGTTAGTTGGGATCCCGATGGTGGCCCGTTCCGAGGCCCATGGAAAGACATGGCCTCGGACTTGTGCAATGCTACCTCGAGACCCAACCGCCGGATTCTTTCCACGACTATCGCAACCCCGCGTGTCATCGCGTCGGCCGCCGCCTGATGCGACCTCCCTTGCGCCAGGACCAGCGTGTCGTCAGCGTAGCAAACCACGCTGACGCCATCAGGGAGGTCGGCCCGCAGCACCCAGTCGTAACCGATGTCCCACAGGAGCGGCCCCAGAACCGATCCCTGTGGGACACCGCACGACATCTCTCGCCGGTTCCACTCCCCGTTGCGACCGGGGTAGATGACGGCTCTGTCCGTCAGATACGCCCCAACTACTCGACGGAGGTAGGTCGGCACCCGGTGATACCGGAGTGCCTCCCCAATACAGCTCCAGGGCAGGGTGTTAAACGCGTTGGCGATGTCGAGTGACACCGCCACGACTACCCCACCCCGGGTCACCGCGTCCCCCGTCGTGAGGGCTCTCACGCGCATGATGGCGTCCACCGTCGAGCGCCCCTTGCGGAAGCCAAACTGGCTTTCCGCAAGATCCGGCCCCGTCCTCACTAGGTGCCCGACGAGGCGGCCTGCAATCACTCTCTCAAAGAGCTTGCCGACCTCGTCGAGCAGCACTATGGGCCGGTATGCGGACGGAGAGTCCGCAGGGCGCCCTGGCTTCTGAATGAGGACCAGCTTCCCCGTCTTCCAACGGAGTGGAAACTGGCCCCTCTCCATGCATGCGCTTAAGAGCGCCTCTAGTCGAGGCCCGAGAGCCCTCGAGGCCAGGACCCAGACTTTACCCGGCAAGCCGTCGGGTCCTGGGGCGGTATTTTTGGCCTTCAGCCTGCCTACCGCCGCTCTCAGATCTACCCCGGTCACTTCAGGGATGTCGTCGTCGTCGTCTTCATGGTCCGCTTCGGGCACCGCAAGTGGCGGAGCCATGGGCGGGGGAGTATGCTCCCCCCGTGAAGGGAACAGAGTGCTCACCACCTCCTCCACCAGCTGTGTGCGGAGACTCTGCGTCAGCGGGGGGGCCCAGGCGCGGAGTTTATTCCGCACCATTTTGTAAGGGCGCCCCCATGGATCTCTGTTCAGAGTCTCCACCATCTCTTCGCGGGCCGTATCCTTGGCCCGCTGGACAGCCCCTTGGAGGGCGGTCTTCGCCGCTCTGTACCCCTCGTACAGCTCCGCCTCCGTGGCTTCCGCATCCGGAGGGCGGATGCGGAGCCTGCGGTGCCTGGTGTACCGGTGTCGCGCGTCGACGCACGCCTTGCGTAGCGACTCCACCTCCTGCGACCACCAGTACACCTGACGTCGGGCGCATCCTGGCCGGACTCGGGGCATTGCCACGTCACATATATCGGACATGGCCTCCTGGAGCCATTCCGCCTCATTGTCAATATCGGCAGGCCTGTCCGGTGATGACACCCAGGCCTGCACGATCGAGGCTTCCAGGAGGAGCTCCCGGTCCAGCTGCTTAAGCGCCCACCGCGGACCACTCGGGGCCTGCTGGACTAGCGCGCTGGAGGTCTGGGTGGAGACGTCGAACCGGATATACCGGTGTAGCAGCTCATACTTACGTATGGTCATACACAATTTGGAGGAACGCAGACGGCCTTTCGTCATCGCGCGCTCGCGCATACTGAGCTAGCCGACCGGCCGTCCGTATCATCGCGCTCGCACGTCGAAGGGAGCGCGGCAGATTCTACCGTCATTCTAAATTGTGTTAGTTTTAAGTTTTATAGATGTACCCTTTATATTTTGATTTTCTCCAACTAGAATTGTATATAAGCAGCGCTTACCAATAAATCATACAGATCGTTATTCGCCTACTTATTCGCAACACACCCAACCTCTAAAGTGGTGACCCCGCGTTCAAAATGACTACGCCCGTAACAAAGGAAGACAAGACTACTACGCCTGAAGACGTCGAAGCAATTAGCGTCCAGTCACGCATCCCTAAATTCTGGTGCAACAGACCTAAGCTTTGGTTCGCCCAATTTGAGGTCATTATCTATAACCAGAAGCTCGGCGATGAAGGCAAGTTCGCACTGGTTGTGGCTCAGCTGGAGATCAAAGATGTGGACCAAATCAGCGATATCATCTTGTCACCGCCCAACTCCGGCCGATACGAAGCAGCGAAGAGAAGACTGTTGGAGGTTTACGAAGATAGCGAGGGTAGTCAGTTACAAAAACTACTGAATGAAATGGAGCTTGGCGATCAACGACCATCACAGTTGCTTCGCCGAATGAGAAACCTCGCTGGGAAAAAGATGCCAGATGACACCCTGAAAATGTTGTGGCAAGGCCACCTACCCGCTTCTACCCGCACTGTGTTAGCCGTGAGTGAAGAATCTAAGCTGGACTCGTTAGCTGCCATGGCAGACAGGATGCAAGAACAGCTGAAAGAGGTGAACGCCGTGTGTTCCTGCCAGTGTCAACCTTCCACGTCAAAGGCCCCAGCGACAACGGCGCCAGCCGAAATAGCGGCGACATCTGAACCAGCAGACAAGAAGCTTTACAGCATGATTGAAGCCCTGACCAAAGAAGTTGCAGCGCTGAAAACGAATCGATCTCGCAAATTTCAACGCCGATCCCACAATTTCAGAAGCCGTTCCAGCTCGAAATCTCGGGACAGAAAAAACGCCGTGTGCTATTTTCATCAGAAATTCGGCAAGGCAGCATACCGATGTAGAAGTCCGTGCAGTTTTAAGGGAATTACGAGTGAGAAGCCGGAAAACTAAAGGAGACTCAAGCCGTGGCGGTGGCCGAAGTCGACGATTTATCCACCTACCGCCTATTTTTACACGACAAATCAACCGGAACAAAATTCCTAATCGACACGGGTGCGAATGTATCAGTATTACCCGCTACTGCACGTGATAAACAGCGAACTCCAACCAACTACTTGTATGCAGCAAATGGTACACAAATACCCACATATGGCGAGCGAACCATCGTGCTCAACATCGGACTGCGGCGTCCCTACAGTTGGCGATTTATGGTTGCAACAGTCAGTCGGCCGATATTAGGCGCTGATTTTTTACACCACCACGCACTTATGGTGGATCTCCACGGACGACGATTGGTAGATAAAAGTACCAATTTATCGGCACGAGGGTTCCTGTCACCCACAGCTGAAGGAAGCATCCGAACCATCGACGACAAGCTTCCATACCACGACCTGTTGGCCAAGTACCCAGACATCACGAGACCAAACTTAGAGAAACTGGGAAACAGTGAAGTCGAACACTACATTGAAACCACCGGCCCGCCGATATTTACAAAAGCGAGACCACTACCGCCACATAAATACAACGCCGCAAAACAAGAATTCCAACTCATGATGAGCCAAGGAATTTGTCGACCATCTAATAGCCCATGGGCTAGTCCATTACACATGGTTTTAAAAAAGGATGGTACCTACAGATCCTGTGGTGATTACCGTAGACTAAATTCAGTAACCACACCCGATCGATACCCGATACCACGACTTCATGACTTCACACATAACCTCCAAGGCAAGAAGGTTTTCTCAAAAATTGATCTGCAGAAAGCCTACTACCAGATCAAAAACAGAGAAGAAGACGTGAAGAAGACAGCCGTGATTACTCCTTTTGGCTTGTACGAGTTCACTAGGATGTGTTTTGGTTTGATGAATGCAGGCCAGACATTTCAACGCCACATGGACAACGTGCTACGCGGCCTACCTGTTTTTCCATTCGTCGATGACGTTCTGGTAGCTTCTGAGAACGAAGAAGAACACAGAAGAGAGCTTCAAGAAGTGTTTAAGCGACTTAACGACAGCGGTTTAAAAATAAACGTCGCTAAGTGTATCTTCGGCCAGTCGAAACTTAATTTCCTGGGATACACGTTAAGCCCTGAAGGCATTACACCGACGGAAGATAAGGTGCAAGCAATCCAATCCTATCCATTGCCAAATACGATCCAAGATCTACGCCGTTTCGTCGGAATGCTGAACTTTTATCGTTCAAGTATACCCCATGCGGCTGAAAATCAAAAAGAATTGAGCAAATACTTTCACAACGCCAAGAAAAACGATAAAACAAACATACAGTGGACCGAAGAGGCAAAAGAAGCATTCAATCGATGTAAACAAGATATCAAGAACTGCGCATTATTGTCCTACCCATCACTGAGCGAACCTTTCGCACTGATGACAGATGCCTCAAACACATGTGCTGGTGCCGTTATACAACAAAAGATCAACGGCAGGTGGAGACCACTGGGATTTTTCTCAAAGAAGTTCAGTGACGCACAACAAAAATACAGCACGTACGACCGTGAGTTGCTATCAATCTACATGGCAATACGTCACTTCCGCCGTGTGTTTGAAGGACGAGAGTTAATTGTATACACGGACCACAAACCGCTGTGTAATGCAATAACTTTGAACAGCAAGTCTGAGACGCCCCGCCGAACAAGATACCTTGAATATATCGGACAGTTCACGTCGAATATTCAACACGTAATCGGCCAGGACAACAAAGTCGCAGATGCACTATCGCGAGTCGAAACAATAACATGCCCGACACCATTGGATTACACCGAGTTAGCAAGACAACAAGAGCAAGACGAAGAATACAAAACGCTCGCAAACACAGGGAAGTACATATTCAGGAAGATCGTCATGCCCAACTCAACCGCCAAACCCGTTACCTGCGAGATGTCATCAAACACTGCTCGTCCATATCTACCACCAGATTTTCGAAAAGCAGCTTTTCAAGCGATTCACGACCTTAGTCACCCCGGCATAAGGGCGACAAGGAAGCTAGTCACTGCCCGCTACTGGTGGCCCTCCATGAATAGTGACGTAAATGAGTGGACTCGAGCGTGCGACGCGTGCCAGCGCGCTAAGGTGCAACAACACACGAAGACACCTATTGCGAGTTTCGAACAAGCAAACAGACTAGAGCATGTACACATGGATATCGTTGGCCCGTTACCTATTTCTGACGGCTATCGTTATCTACTGACCATGATAGATAGGGCTACCAAATGGCCAGAAGCCTGCCCATTGGAAGACATAACCGCAGAAAAGGTTGCTAACGCATTCTACGAGGGTTGGATCGCGAGATTTGGTTGCCCAGTAACCATAACCACCGACCAAGGGAGGCAATTTGAGTCTGACCTGTTTCACAAATTGACGCAACGCATGGGAATTCACCGCACCCGCACCACTGCCTACCACCCGCAGTGTAACGGCGTGATAGAACGATGGCACCGCTCACTCAAGACGTCACTCACCGCAAGACTCAAATCTACAACATGGTCGCATGAGCTACCTACAGTGCTACTGGGACTGCGCGCTTCGATAAAAGAAGATGTCGGTGCCAGTACTGCTGAACTACTATATGGCCAAACGCTACGATTACCCGGAGAATTCTATGAAGAATCAACAAGACATCGCGATACGATATCAAACTTCATGAATAAGTTGAATGGAGCGTTAAAGAAGGCCCAGGCGCAACGGAAATCTAACCAATCGCAAGCGACATTTATTCATGATGACCTATATAAATGTACGCATGTATATCTACGCAATGACGCATCAAGAAAACCTCTGACGCCGACCTACACAGGCCCGTACAAAGTGATCAGTCGTAAGGACAAGTACTTCACTATCCAGTTACGCAATAGATGTTCCAACATCACTGTTGACAGACTAAAGCCTGCTTTCCGGATCAACACCGAGTCAGATGCACCAGTCACAGATACGTACGCATACGTCACAAAATCAGGAAGGACTTCGAAGCCCTGTGTACGTTTCACTAGCGGGGGAATGATGTAGCAGCTCATACTTACGTATGGTCATACACAATTTGGAGGAACGCAGACGGCCTTTCGTCATCGCGCGCTCGCGCATACTGAGCTAGCCGACCGGCCGTCCGTATCATCGCGCTCGCACGTCGAAGGGAGCGCGGCAGATTCTACCGTCATTCTAAATTGTGTTAGTTTTAAGTTTTATAGATGTACCCTTTATATTTTGATTTTCTCCAACTAGAATTGTATATAAGCAGCGCTTACCAATAAATCATACAGATCGTTATTCGCCTACTTATTCGCAACACACCCAACCTCTAAACCGGTGGTCGGAGTAGGTCTCCACCTCCTCCATGACGCGCCAGTCACTGACACGCTGTGACAGAGCGGGGCTGGCGAACGAGATGTCCACTACGGACTCACCCCGCATCCGCACACACGTAGGGACAGAACCCCGATTTAGGACGACCAGGCCTGTTTCCAGGGCCCAGTCCTCCACCATCCTGCCCCGCACATCCATGTAACGGGAACCCCAGGCCAAATTCTTGGCGTTGAAGTCCCCGACCACTAGCACGGAGAAGGAATGGTTTCCGGCGACGACGACACTCAACTCTGTTAAAGAGTTCTGGAACTCGGCGAGAGTTCGGTTCGGAGAGAAGTACACTCCCACTACTACGATCTCTCCGAACCGTGCCGCTACGCACCCCTGTCCCTTCGTGACACATTCGAGGGACGGGGTACCGGCGGCAGCCGACGAAACTATGGTCACTGAGCCGCTCAGGTCCTCCACCCAGTTATCCCTGGGCGGGACAAAGTACGGCTCAGCGACCACGGCGATGTTAATCGACCACTGCGCCATGCTCTGGAGCAGCAGGTCCTGAGCGCAGGCACAGTGGTTGATGTTCGCCTGGAGGAGGCGCAATGGAGCCATTACTCCTCCATTTCAGCCCCCTCCCGGGCCCTTTGTGAGGGCCCCCCGGCGGTGGCGGCGGCGGCGGCGACAGCGGCAGCGGCGGCGACGGTGGGGGTGGCGACGGCGGCGGAGGGCCTGCCTTTTCTCCTGGTCCCGGTGGGTGGAGCGCAGGACTTGCTCCCCGCCCGGTGATCGGCCGGCTTGCCAGCAGCCGCACATGCGACGCAGTGCGGCGCGGCGCTGCACGAGCCAGCCGTATGTCCGGGCTGACCACAGCGGAAGCACAGAGTGCTGCGGTCCTCCGAGGTGCACCGGACGCCAACGTGGTGCCCCACATGGCATCGGAAGCACCTCAGAGGCCTGGGTTCCAGCAGTTTAACCTGCGCTGACACCCAGCCCACCAGGAGTCTTCGGCCCTCGACGATTATTCTGGCCGCCGTCACGGGGCAGCTTACCGTCACGGTTCGCATGCCCGCGAAACCAGGACGAATGGTGCCCGCCTTCACCTGATCGGCCAGACACCCGCCCGTCCTGGCGACGGCGGTCACCACCTCTCCCTCCGTTACGGAGTCGTCCAGGCCCAGGATACGCATGTCTGCGCACTTGACGGGCCTGGTGACTCGAGCCTCGTCCGCGTTGAGGGACGCCCTTAGCTTCTCAGCCAGGGCGTCAGCGGTCGGGCCACTCGTCGCACCGGGGATCTCCAGCATGCGGGCGCCAGTAGCGGTCACCCTATGCCGAAGGCCCCCGGTGATCCCCAGCTCCTGGAGGTCCACCGTCTCTCGTGCCTTGGTGAGCACGTCGCAATACGTCACTCCCCTCTTAGCCGCTTCCGGCTGTAGCGTTATGGTCTTTGGGGTCTTTGGGGAGCGAAGCCTGGCCGCGACGGCTCGCTCCTTGCGACGCCTCCTTTGCGCCTTTTTTCTGGCCGCCTTGGCCGCCTTCTTCTTCTCCCCGACCACCTGCCACTCGGCGTCGGTCGTGGGAGATTTTTGGGGGCGGGGCGTAGGCTCTGGGGCCTTTCCCTCCCGAGTCGTCCCGCCCTTCTGGGTCGGCGCCGGGGTCCCGCCGGCAGGCGCCGGTTTTGCCGGCGCCGGGGTTTTGCCGGCAGGCGCCGGTTTTGCCGGCGCCGGGGCTCCGCCAGCGGACGCTGGCTTCGCCGGCGCTGGGGCACCGCGACCCGACGCCGATTTGGCCGGCGCCTGGGCCCGGCCTGACGGCCCGGGTTCAGGGGCGGCAGCTGCCGCAGCGGCCGCGTACGAGGCCGCCTTCGGCCCCGGGGCCGTCCTGCCCGCCAGGGGGGGGCGCAGGACTATACCCTCCAGAGCGGAGAACCGACTCTGGAAGGCAGCCAACTCCTGCCGAACCAGAGCCAGAACCCCGTCCCCAGCAGGCACAGTCTCGCCCTGCCCATTCCGCGCCTCTTCCTGCGGTACCTCCCGGGGGCCGACTCCTCGGAGCCTGGCCAGGTCTGCTCGGAGCTCCTCATTCTCCTTTCGGAGAAGCTCCATGGCGGCTGTCAAGCGGGCGACCTCCGCCCGCATCTCGGACATCCCGTCCGACGGAGGCCCGAAGTGGGTGGCCTCCGCTGCCGCTATGATGGAGGCCGTGGCTGCCGATATGGCCTTGTCTTTAGAGGATTGAGTCCTCTTCAAGGCCACACACTTGACCGCGGCTGCCACGACCTCCGCAAACTTGGTCGCTCGCTCCGAACTGGAGCCGCCAGCGACGTCCGACTCACCGCCTGACGACTCTGAGAGGGCCGCCCTGCAGCCTGTCTCTCCAGGGTGCCCCACCGTGGCAGGCCTCCCGCTCTCTCTAGGAGTGCCAGGCCGCTTGAAGCGACCCCTAGCGTCGTGCTGCACCGCGCGACCTCGGCCCCTCCTCGCCGTCGGCACTTTGGCCGCCGACAGGTTCTCCTCACTTAAGGAGCGACCCATCGATCCCGATTGGTCCGAGTCTTCCTCGCGCGGACGTTTTCTCCAGTATTTGGAGCGTTCGCGCAAGTCCTGGTCGGACGTGTTTTGGTCCCCTAAGGGACAGGAGCCTCCTCGGCTCTTGTTGCCATCGGCAAGCGGAAGACATTCGTTGCCCCCCCCAGAATACGATTGGGGGCTTGACGTTCCCGACGGAAACGTGGCGGATTCTCCGGCTGCTGAGCAGCCGGTACCTCCCTGGGATAGTTTTTTGCCGTCTGTCTTATCCATTTTTGTTTCTTTTTAAGGGTGAGGTCCCTTTTCACCGCGCTAACGACCGGATCCCTTCCGGCCATTCATCCCCTCGGCACGCTAGACCTTGGGATTAGGGTAATTTTTTATAGAGGTTGTCTTCCTCGCAGCCCGGGCCTCAGTGGCCCGGACTCCCGGTCTTGAACTCAAGATTACGGGGTGGCCGACGGCTGGGCAGAACCAACCGCCGCCCCGGCGTCCACACGCTGCCGCCGGATGCCGGACAGACGCAGCGCGGGCATTGGACACCCTCCATCACCCACACTCTCGTGGGTGCAGCGGCGCTCAACGCCCCGTCACAGTCCACGCCCACTCACATCCCTCTGTAAGCAGAGGAGGAGTAGGCGTGTGTCTGTAGCCCGGTTCCCTTCACCGACAATCAAGGATGATCGGTGATTGGAACCATGACCCTTTCCGCCTGTTGAAGATTAGCCGCCCGCCCCAAGTGTCCACCAAAACCTGGTGGGCAGTTGGAGCCGACGTTGCCCAGGGTGCGCCACGAGGAGGCTCTTCAACGTGCACCCCTCTTCCAGCATACCTGCGGTAGGACAAGAAATAAAGAGATGTAGACAACGTGTTAAAGCGTAAAGGAGACAAAAAACAAATACATAAAATCTAAAAACCCCTTGGACTTGTTATCAGACATTCGGGCTACTGACGACCCGTAAAGACTGTCAAAGATCCACGAATGACAGCTAGCTGGCTGTCATAAGTGACAAAAATGTTAATTACCTTGCATAATATTGTATTAGAATCAAGTAAGCTATGTTGTTGCGTCACTTCTTCCCAGCTAATACACTAGAAAGTGGTGAAGGGCGTTTTGGAGGACTCTCTTATGTAATTTTGAAGTTCAAAAAGGCCAGATTCTCAGCCTAGTTTGAATAAATGACTTTAGATTTTGAAACAAATCTTTATTTCAAGTGAAAATCGAACCCGCAACCCGTGGCTCAAAAGCCAATTGCTCAGCAACCGAGCCAGATAAACCGGTTTACCCATCACGATCACCAAAGTCCTTATAATCAATCAAAAATGTAAGTATCAATTATAAATCATTCTTGTCACCCATCTGTTCGGTAACCGGTTTGTAGGTTGCTTAACGTTATGCGTTCAGCGTATGAAATTATTTAAATTTGTTTGGGAACCTTGTATCCTCACATTAGTCTGATTTTAGCCCTTTTTGACACCAATCTGTATCTGATTTATCAATAGTAAAAGTGCTTAGTGTTGCACACCCTCACCCTATTTCAAGTTAAACAAATATCAACTTTATTTCCAAGACAATTAAGATTGATTTCAGAGTGACTAGCGTTATTGAAAAAGTTATAAAAATGTTTGAAGTTGTAGCGTAAACTGAACTTTATTGTCTAGGATTTAAAGTTATTTTTCCATTAATTCATATTTGTTTATATTTTTGGCAAATAAATCGCTAACGCAGGATATATGTATTATATCCTACTAATAGAAAAGCTGAAGAGTATGTTTGTTTGTAAGCGCTAATCTCTGGAACTACCCGTCGGATTTGAAAAAATCTTTTTCCATTTGATAGCCTAATTCTTGAGGAAGATTTTGGGCTATTTAACATCACGCTAAGACCCTTAGAAGCAGAGCAAAAAGAAAAAACAGTCAGAAACAACGATAAGCGAAAACGAAGTAACAGCGCTGGTAAGCGATGAGATGCGACGCGGTGGCGGCCGTAATTTCACGCGGACAAAATCACGGACAGAAGCTAGTCTTCCTATTATAGTACTAGAAATTATGCAGACCAACTCATTCGGCTTAGCTAAAACTAATATATTGCGCATGCGCAGATCTGGGCTCTCACTTTCGCTCATTCCGGTCCATACGCAGCCAATGAGCCGTTCACAATGCAGTCGATTGTTTACTAAATTCAATGATTGCGTAGACGCCTAGTCACAGAATAAAATAGATGGGATACAGTTATATGCCCGTTTTCACTAACACTGGGCGACATCTAAGTCAAAGTCAAAGTCAAATCATTTATTTTAAACTAGCTACCCGGCGAACTTTGTGCCTCCTCAGATTAAGAACGAATGTATGAGAAAATGAATTATTTTCATTTTTTTTTTTGTCATGAATTTTTCCCATATTTTCATAGTTACTTATTCTCATGTTATTCTGCTATTCGGGGCGGAGACAAATTCAACAAATCAAAGATCATAAAAATCGGTCTGGAGCGGGAGGGAGTGTCAGACTCTTACTGACTAAAACCCATCCGTGTTCCTTCCTTAGCCCTTTGTGTTCCGGGGTAGCGGTAACCCTTTCGGACACAAAAAAGCCGTTCTTGAGTTATAAATGGTGTAACTAACCCGACTTTGTTTAATTTATACAGGGTTCCATTAAAATAGATGGACAAATTTTAACACAGCGCTCAGTACGTCTAACCAAAGATATCCAAGCAAAAAAAAAAACACTGATTAAAGTGATTTTATTTTGACCTAAAATAATAAATTGCCGGCACATTAGTGTATTTTCGTTAGCTGATTATTTTTCTTGTAAGTATCTAATGCGTTTTTCTTATATATTTTTTTACCATCGTCCTTATTTTGGTGGGCTGAATGATTTCTAACATCGATTATACAGGGTGAAATTAAATTCATGGGTATCCTTTTAAGGGGTCATTGTACCTACTTATCACTATGGGACCAAACATGAAATCGAAAAAAAAAAAATCAGCTGTTCCTACAGTTTGACAAGTTATGCGAACATAAATGTAGGGAAGAGCTGATTTGTTTTTACGCTTTCAGGTTTGGTCCCATAGTAAAAGTTGTTCATAATGATGATTATATACAATTACCCCTTAAAAGAATGCCCATGAATTAAAATTCACCCTGTATAGAAGATAGATAGGCATATTATAGGCACCTTTGAACGTCAAAATTTAGAAAAAAAAAAGAATTTATTCTAGCCGCCCCTTCCAAAAGACCAAGAGACCGAGGGTTGAAAATCCAGCGCGCAGAAAAATCCCGCCAAGATATTTTTACGTCCGAGCAAACGTCGCGTCGGCTTAGTTATTACAAGTAAAGCGCGTGTCGCTTCGTGAGATAAAATACTGTAGGTACGATAGGCTGCAAAAGTGCATGGGTAGTACAGAAACAAAATCGTATGAAGCGAGAAATGACGCCATCTAGCGTAAAACCAGTTAACGACTAACAAAATTTAATTATGCTGTTATTAGATGGCGTTGCTTTGCTTTATATGATAAAATATTTTTGTAGTTTCTTTTTGTCTCTTCAAACATTCAAACAATTTATAATTAATAGTTTCTTTTAAAGAATTGTTCCTAATTATTAACCTACTATATTAAAATTGAATATCAATTTATAAGTAGGTGCTAAGTAACTACTAATTCGAATATTAAATTAATTATTAAAATACCCACTCGTTAGCTTAATAAATATATTCCTATCGGTTTCTTTTATTATTTTTATCATTTAAGCTACGTATGCTGGTAAATCTAATGTAATAATTAGATAAATGTATTAGCCTTGTAACTCTTTGCTACGTTTCTTCCTAACTCCTTATTTACGTTTCGTAAATTAGTCATAGTTGTGAAGAAACCAACGCCATCTAGTTTATTTTCGAAAACTTGAATTCATACGTTCACGGGAAAATAAACACTAAGGTACCCATGCAATTTTGCTGGCGACTGTACAGTCAACAAAAGAGATAAGTATGCAGGATCGTCGGATATAGTTGAAGTTTAGTAAGAAACCTATGGATGTTCTCGAATAAATATTAGAAAACAAACAGCTCATTCATCAAATTAAATTTCAATCGACAACATCCATCGGTTTCTTACTAAACTTCAACTATATCCGACGAACCTGGTTACTTATCTCCTTTGTTGACTGTACATGAAATTGTCTAGCAATTATAATGCTTTCGTGACTAATTCACAGCCTACTGCACTGAAAATTTGGCCAACCAGCACTTCCGTGCCTTAAACAGGACAATGACTTGCTCTATTGTGTAGTACAATAGGTTTCGATATTAATTGTTGCTTCGTTTTCAGGTTCAGCGAGAGGACATCACACTATATATCACACTAATATTATAAAGGCGAAAGTTTGTGAGTGTGTGTGTGTGTTTATATGTTTGTTATTTCTTCACGCTCAAACCGCTGAACCGATTTAGATGAAATTTGGTATAGAGATAGTTTGAGTCCCGGAAAAGGACATAGGGTACTTTTTATCCCGATATTCCCACGGGATCGACACTTACACGGGTGAAACCGCGGGGCGCAGCTAGTTGTGTAATAAATGTAAAAATAACGTTAAACCGATATTTATATGTGGATGTAATTGTTCTGCTGTGGGGCAAAGACCTCTCGGCTCTCGTATAGACAAGAAGAGATCATTGATCCATGCTTGTCCATTGTGTGTTGGCGATTTTGACCGTTGGGTACGGGCACACCCTGGACACTCCATACAACGCTCGCAAAATAATTACCTACTACTACTACATTAAAAAAATGGACGTTTGTATACGTAAGAATGTGTGCGTGAGGTACTTGTGTTTGCGAGCGCTGCGACGAATACGCCGAAGTGCGGGGTGAGGTGCGGTAACTGATGTTAGAGCGGGAAGGGAGTGTCCTTTCTGTACGTAGTACTTTAAATATTCTGTGGTACGGGGGTCACGCAGCACGAATCCTGTAGGTGGTATTCGGTCGAAGTTACGGGCGTTTTCCACTCCTTATTTTTTAGGGACATAAAAGTTTGGAGCCCTTAGAATCGGGGAACTTAGAAGGTATGTCAACACAAATTTGACAGTTATGTGCTGAATCCATGGTTACAATTTGCGGGAATCCTACTATCCTACTAATCAATTCTGATTAGTAGGATAGTAGTAATTAACGTATTAATATACTATTAATATTTATATCACACTAATATTATAAAGGCGAAAGTTTGTGAGTGTGTGTGTTTATATGTTTGTTACTTCTTCACGCTCAAACGGCTGGACCAATTTTGACAAAATCTTGTATAGAGGTAGCTGACACCCTGGATTAACATATAGGCTACTTTTTATCCCGATATTCCTACGGGATCTATGCGGGTGAAACCGCGGGGCGCTGCTAGTCACACTAATATTTTAAATGTGAGAGTTTGTGAAGATGTTTGGATGTTTGTTACTCAATCACGCGTAAACCGTTGAACAGATTTGGATGAAAATTGGCACATAGATACTTTATAACCAGGATTAACACATAGGATACTTTTTATCCCGATATTCCCACGAGAGCGAAACTTACGCGGGTGAAACCGCGGGGCGCTGCTAGTGTCCTTGTCCTTCCTTTATATCCCAAAATTCTTAGTTGCAAACTTAATCACTCCTTGCTAGACTATAAGTCATACCAGCTGTACTGTAGCCCGCGACTTCATCTACGATCTAGGATGAAAACTAGCCTATGTCCCTACCCAGGTCATGGTCTATCTGGGTTCCAAATTTTATCTAAATCCGTCCAGCCGTTTTTGCGTAATTGAATAATAAACAAAGAAATAAACAATCTCACTTTCGCATTTATAAGTAATATAGTTAGAAATTATGGTAAGAATAAAAGAAACTAAGTACGTTTATTTGCGGCAAACATGACGCAAAGAAAAAACACAAAAAGAACAACTTGGGGGAAAATGTGCGTTGCATCCACGCAAAACAACTATCGCTCCAGCATAATGCTACGACCGTATGCGAGACAAAGGCCCAGCGCTGCGCTGGTAAGCTACGTTAGTTGTCATGTTGTACTCTTCAATTTAGCAACGTTATAATTCATTAAAAAAGTTGCTAAATTAAAGAGTACAAATGTGACGTAGCATAACAACTGAATAGACTGGTATTACGTTCAGTCGGTTAACTAAGTCACGTGGTTTTTTTGTTTACCTTTATTTAACTACCTAAACCTATGGACTATAGTAACCGCTTTTAAAGATTTAAAACTACGAGTACCATTTAGTAATCCGTACAACCGTCCGCAGGTCCTGAGCAGTCAGTAAGTTTCCACGTTACGTCAGTAAACCAGTTGGGCCTGTTTGGGCGTTACCGTCGTCGGTAGGAATATGTGTCACCAATGAGTAACAGTATTACGACTGGTTAAGTATTGGAAGGTGGGTAGAGATGCTGCGTTTAGGGGTGAGAAAGTCATTGGATTTGATTAAAGTTTTCGAAGTAAAAAAACTATTGAACTCGCGCCACTGTTACCGTAATCGACACCGCTTCGGATGTGTTCGGCTGTCCTCGGGGTGTACTCGGTTTTACTGTATATCCGATATGTCAGTGAAAGATGGCAAAGTATTCTATTTGTGTTTTCTTTTCACTTCTGTCGGCACTCCCGGAGTGCCACTGTTTTTTTAATTGGGATGTGCCATCTACAATAATTAGTTTTTTTTTTTTTGAAATATTCGCTCCTGTCCCATGCTGAAAGCTTAGAAACCAATTCCTACTTTTTCAATTACTTATTTACTAAGTAGCTCATTGACGTATTTGGCTAAATATGGCCTTCGATTCCTCTTCAGAGCAGTGGTGAAAACAAGGCAGGCACTTTACTTTGTGTACCTATTTAATTTCATCACTACTGCTCTCAAAACAAAGAAAACATCGTGAGGAACCCGCCATGTCCTAGAACCGAAAATTCGAAGACATGTGACATCCACCAACCCGCACTGGGCCCGCGTGGTCGAAAGCCAATTAACAACAACCGAGCCATTATAACCGAATGACCTTTCACGATCATCAACAAATAAATCAAAGTCCTTATAATCAATCAAACATGTAAGTATCAATTACAAATCATTCTTGTCACCCATCCGATCGGTAACCGGTTTGGATGTTGCTTAACTTTATGCGTTCTGCGTATGAAATTGAGTTACATACATGCGCTTGCGACCTACTTGGTCGAGATCTTTAATACATGATCTTGTTTACTTGAGACATCTTACGATGCGATATAATCAAATCAGTGCAACTGTGTAAGCAGAGTTTTCGGCAATATTATCCGCTCATTTTTAACCGACTTCAAAAAAGGAGGTTCTGTATTCGACCCGTATGTATGTATGTATGTTTGTATGTCCGCGATTTTCTCAATAACTAATGAGCCGATTTTGATAATTCTTAAATTAGTGAGATCTACATACTTTCAGGAAGGTTTTAGTATACATCAGGAAATTTTTCTTATGTATGAAGTTATATGCATAAATGTATAACATCTCCGGCATTTCTATGCGAATTTTGATGATTCTTCTAGTCAGTGTTTTCAATTCTTCAATGCACTAGTGTTAATTGAATTTATGTGGGGTAGGTACAACTAAAAAGTGAAAAATAAAACTTTTTTACAAAAAAAAAAAAAACAACCGAATTCAAAAAAAAACACTACAAAGTGATAAATAACTTTAATTTCGGAAGTCGGTGTCAAAAAACGAAAATGCGGAACCAACGACATCGACTTCCGAAATTAAAGTTATTTATCAATTTGTAGTTTTTTTTTTTTAAGTCGGTTGTTTTTTTTTTTGGTTTATCATCTTTATTTCTGTTCCTATCATCATCATCATCTGCCTTGCCTTTTCCCAACTATGTTGGGGTCGGCTTCCAGTCTAACCGGATGCAGCTGAACACCAGTATTTTACATGGAGCGACTGCCTATCTGACCTCCACAACCCAGTTGCTGGGTAACACGATACCCCTTGGTAGGACTGGTTGTCAGTATTTCGGGCTACTGACGACCCGTAACGACTATCAAAGATCTACGAATGACAGCCGGTACCAACGGAGGCGAGAAGGGGTCTTGGTATGTGAAGATGGTCACCCATCCAAGAACCAACCGCGGCAAGCGTAGCTTAACCTGATCGATCGACCCGTGCCGCTGTTATTATTTAGCCACAAGCCTCTCTTTCTGTTCCTATACAGTGTCAAATTAAGTTAGTAAGCGGAACTCCGCAGAAGTGGTGGGTGGATATCAAGCATAAGCTTAATTAGACTATTTGTTCCCACTGCTGGGACACAAGCCTCTTTTCTGTGAGAGGGAGTGGAGTGGGCTATAATCCACTACGCGGGCCCAGTGCGGGTAGGCGGATGTCTTCGATTTTTAGGGTTCCGTAGCCAAATGGCAAAAAACGGAACCCTTATGGATTCGTCATGTCTGTCTGTCCGTCCGTCCGTATGTCACAGCCACTTTTTTCCGAAACTATAAGAACTATACTGTTGAAACTTGGTAAGTAGATGTATTCTGTGAACCGCAGTAAGATTTTCACACAAAAATAGAAAAAAAAACAATAAATTTTGGGGTTCCCCATACTTACAACTGAAACTCCAAAAATTTTTTTTCATCAAACCTGTACGTGTGGGGTATCTATGGATAGGTCTTCAAAAATGATATTGAGGTTTCTAATATCATTTTTTTCTGAACTGAATAGTTTGCGCGAGAGACACTTCCAAAGTGGTAAAATGTGTGTCCCCCCCCCTCTAACTTCTAAAATAAGAGAATGATAAAATTAAAAAAATATATATAATGTACATTACCATGTAAACTTTCACCGAAAATTGGTTTGAACGAGATCTAGTAAGAAGTTTTTTTTTAATACGTCATAAATCGAAAACCGCAATTTACCTTTCACAAAGTTACAACGAACTACAAGAACTTTTATATTATGTTACTTGCTGCTACGGAACCCTTCATGGGCGAGTCCAACTCGCACTTGGCCGGTTTTTTGTTTCTAGGACATATCGGTTTTCTTACGATGTTTTCCTTCAACGTTTTGAGAGCAGTGGTGATGAAATAATTTACAGAAAGAAAATTGCCTACGTAGGTTCGAATCCACGACCTGCAACTCGTAAGTCACGGCCGTTACCACTGGGCCAGACTCGCCCCAAATGGCAATAGACTCACCCCTTATGGCGACTACATGACCATATTTTTTTTTTTATGGATTAGTAATCATCAAATGACCCCTCTCGCTCTGGGTGGAGCGGAAGGGAGTGTCAGACTCTTACTGACTAAAACCCATCCGTGTTCCTTCCTTAACCCTTTATGTTCCGGGGTAGCGGTAGACTACATGACCTAAAGCGCGGTCTTTGTCGGTCTGCATAGAAAAGAAAGAGAAGCGCGACGACACAACGGTGGTAATTAATTGCAAATAATATTATGAAGCAATTATATATTTACAAAAACTATTTAATAGAAAAGAAAATAAACCATCACTGAATGCAGTTTGGCATTAGAAAAATGGTATATTTTTAATAATAATTAAAATTGTTAATGAAGAGATGAAACTGCTTTCAAAGACAATTAAGAGGCGTATTTTGAACATTTTTTTGATGTATTAATGTATATTTAATTATGATTTGAGTTCCATCACTGTATTAAAACAAGACTTGAACATATCATATTATTATATATTTTTTGAAGTGAAAACTTCTTTAGCGGCGTTGCACACTTTTTGTAATGGGGAAAAAATGTTAAACTCGCGTCAGGACATCGCGTCAGGACACGTGACCGTCAGGAGAGATTCCCCCCCCCCCCCCTCTTTCTACGGCGGCGCCAACCGAAGTGAACCAAGTGAGACACGATAATGGTTGGATGGATGGATGGATGGAGGGACGGACGGACGGACGGACGTACGGACGTACGGACGTACGGACGGTGACGGTGACGGTGACGGTGACGGTGACGGTGGACAGCTGATGGCTCGACCGTCTGTGTAGTAGCCACACTGTTGTGTATTCGTAAAATTCGTGTATATAAAGTGTTTAAAATATGGAAATTGAACAAAGTGCATCTATTAATGAAAAAAGCGACGCAGAAATAGTGAAAAAAAATTAGTTATATTAATTCAATTCATAATTGATTTATTTCAACGTTAATATTCAAGTTTTCACTTCTGCCGACACTCCCGGAGTGCAACCCGTCTTTTTTGGTCAAGATTATTTACGATTTAAGAGATTACCAACTTTTTGACCGTTTTCTGAAATCTCCGCCTTATGCATTGGATTTGGTGAACACAAACGGCAATTGAATTCTGCACACCAAATTCTGCTCAACATCTAAAACAAAAGAAGTCGTAATCATAAAAACCCGACCTGCATGTCAACCGTACCATGACATGTTCATTCATTCGTTCAATCGATTGCCTCATGCCGTCATTCATTGACATCCATTGACCTGTTTGGGAAAATTTCAAACAAACGTTTATTGATGTACTTAAGTTTTTTTTTTTCATTATTCTATTGTTCTTATAGTTAAAATCGGCGAGTCGCTGGGCTAATTGGCAAATGAACGAAACTCTGTAGACCTAATGGGTTTTGATATCTGAATAATAATATGATAAAACAAAAAAAGATATTAATTTGATGATATTTTTGTGGGGTCATAGACCGCTGTTAGTCTATTTACTTGAAATATCTGCATAGAAAATCATCTGAGGGGCTTGTGGCTAAGTAATATCAGCCGACCGATGTCGATCGATCAGGTTAAGCTACGCTTGCCGAGGTCGGTCCTTGGATGGGTGACCATCTTTACATACCGAGACCGCTCAGTGCCTCGGAAAGCACTGTTGGTCCCGGCTGTCATTCGTGGATCTTCGACAGTCGTTGCGGGTCGTCAGATGCACGAAAATCTGACAACGTCTTACCAAGGGGTATCGTATTACCCAGTAACTGGGTTGTGAAGTTCAGATAGGCAGTCGCCCCATGTAAATTACTGGTATTCAGCTGCTTCCGGTTAGACCTTAACATAGCTGGGAAAAGAAAAACAAAAAAAGGCTAGGCAGATGATGGTCATTTTTATAGAAAATCTGTTTTTTTTTTGTGTAATTTTCATAGACATCATTGCATTGGTATCGATATTTTAACACGATAAAAAATGTTTTTATCATCAACACAACTCTCTAAGACGAAGTAATCCTACTGAATGACTATTTCATGAAATCTTGACGTTTTAGGATTATACTAACTTAACAAGTTGTATTACTGATTCTAAAGGCTGATTTAGACAGGGTAAGTAACTGACTCTAAACTCGAGACAAGTCAGTGCTGACCCGATATTTACCTAGTGTAAATTGGTTTAGGAGTCAGTAAGACTTTTTTTTTTTTTTCGCTGAGAAATGCATTACGCATTCCCGCTCATGGGGGACGAGACGGGGTATGTGGGACTCCTGTCGGAATGACACCGACAGTATACCCACTAAAACTCAGCGGTGTTCCCGCATCGCCGTGATGGGAGGGCCATGGGAAACCGGCTCAGCCTTTACTTCCACAACCCTCCCGGCGCATGCCCGCCTAGCTGGCGGGCCTAGCAGGCTGGGGGGCTACAGAAATGGCCGAGAACACCTGGCCATTCCCGTCCAACACTGATGGAGGCCTGTGCAATACAGGCAAAGGTGCCCCCGCACCTGTTGCCTGCTGGCCTCCATCTGGGAGGAGTCGGAGATGACTGTCAAACTGACGTCTTCTTCGACCCCTCCTCCGAAGGAGTCAGTAAGACTGACTCAACCAACCACAACCAACAACCACAACCTTATAATTATAATTCGGTAAATAAATATTTGTTACGGTCGCAAATCATATTTTAATCAACGTACAACTTAATACTGACCAGCAAATTGCCAAAAACGTAAGAAAAAATGAATTTTGCTTGCTAGAACTGCGCATTGTGCCATAAAGATGAAATTTTCTATGGACGTTCGTCATTTTTGCCGATAGGAAATCCTTACAGTCACGGCACGTAATTCAATAAATGATCACAGTAGTGTGTCGATTTCAAAATTGTCATATAGGTACATGCATGTGCATAAAGTCCGACCGCGCCAAATTTGCCAAAGACGTAAACAACAATGGCCGCTCGAAATTGAATAAAATCGATAAACAAGAGTATTTATTTTAAGTAATGTTTGTTTTCGTCTAGTTGGCTCGGAGATTTAGAAGAAAACAAACATTACTTACCTACTTGTTTTCTTCTAGTTATAGCTCGGAGATTTAGGCAGATTTAGATTTCGGCTCTTGCTTATCGATTTTATTCAATTTCGAGCGGCCATTGCTGTTTACATCTTTGCCAAAGTTGGCGCGGTCGGACCTTACGTATGCGCATAGGTAAGTATATTATTATTGCGGAATACATACGCAGTTTATGACATCATTTCCTGCGATCATTTTAACGGTGATAGTGAGGGCAATATGTGACATACTATGTGCATTTAATCACATATAGGTAGTAGGTAGGTATACCTGTTGTAGCGAAATAAAAATAATCACTTCACTGCATAGAATAAAATAGAGAGCAGTGGTAGCCAAGTGGTAACGGCCGGGACTTACGAGTTGTAGGTCGCAGGTTCGAATCCAGACAGGCGCTTTACTTTGTGTAAATTATTTCATCACCACTGCTCTCTAAACAGTGAAGGAAAACATCGTGAGGAAACCGGCATTTCCTAGAATAAAAAATTCGAAGACATGTGACATCTGCCAACCCGCACTGGGCCCGCGTGGTGGATTACGGCCCACCTCCTCTCACTGAGAGGAGGCCTGTGTCCCAGCAGTGGGAACATTGTAGGCTGATTATGTATTATGTTACATTCATAAGATCATTTAAGGGTAAAATTGACAAAATAATCGTGATAAGAAATATCTTTAGAGATATCTTAGATGCGAAGAATTAACAATACCTGGACATGAGTTACCTTGGGTAACCTGGAAGTCATTAAACTGACTCCGGACCCAGGTTGGCCGAAGCAACTCGTTAGTCGCGGACGTTACCACTTGGCCACCCCTGCTTTCGTATGAATGTAATAATGCTGAAATTATCGTAATTCTCACGCTACCCAAAAATGACCCATAAAACTCACACTTAAAAGTGAAGGACAAATCTAATTAATGTGGAAAAAGCCTTCTAAGTATGTTATGAAACTTTAGCTAAATGATGACGTATATCTGCCCCAGTTAAATGGTGTTACTAAATAACTTATTCTGAGTATGAAAACAATGGTTTACAATAATTATGTTGTTATGGTAGCCAGGTGAGTGATTCTAGAAAGATATCTGTGTTTTTTTTTTTAAGTGAAAACTTCTTTGGCGCGTTGTGCCTTTTTTGAGATGGGAAAAAACCATTGAATCCGCGCCACTGTTACCGTAACCGACACCGTTTCGGATGTGTTCGGCTATCCTCGCGATGTCCTCGGTTTTAATGTATATCCGATATGTCAGTGAGTGATGGCAAAGTAGTCTGTTTGTGTTTTGTTTTCACTTCTGTCAGCATTCTAAATGCGTTGTCATATATACTGGATCTGCAGAGCATTGTAGGCCTTGTGGGTGTAGGTGAACCACAGGCACCCCGAGTACAGCGACATGCAATACCTATGCTTATTTTGACCGCCGCTGTACATCGGAAGCACCGGCGCCGGCGGGTCAGCATATTAGCCCGAACTAGGGTTGCCAACTTTTTGTAGAAGAAGTAGAGTACTTATATCTGATTTCAGAGAGGGTAAATATAGAGAACAGATTAATAAAAAAAGAGTACCATTTATTCAATTAAAAAAAAAAATGTATTTTTTAGTACTTTTTGCGGTACTTACATAACAATTTTTAAATGTTTTTAAAAGAAATGTAGGACTCCAAACATCCTATTTCTAAGTGTAAATAGATCAGGACCTCATTTTTAATCAAATTCAGTAAGTGACTTTATGTAAAAAGAGTATTTTAGCGTACTCTATTATTGTTATATACAATGTGTTTCAGAGGGATGTGACCAAACTTGGGGGTGTGGTACAGGCCATCAAACTGAACAACTTTTACCCGGGGACCAACATCGTAATCGTGAAAAAAAAATCATTCGTCACATACATTTGGTCAAGTAGGTATTGAAGTTTTGTATGGGACGACTGATGTCTTTTTCAAGATTACGATGTTGGTCCCCGGGAAAAAGTTGTTCAATTTGATGGCCCGTACCACACCCCCAAGTTTGGTCACACCCCGCTGAAACACATTGTATTATAGAGTACATCTACAAGAAAAAGAGTACAATACTCTATTTTAGAGTACGGTTGGCAACCCTAGCCCGAACCGACAATGATCTGCGCTGATCTCCATGTCTGTGTCGTCTTTCCAATCATCCGTCACCAAGTGGCCCAGGTATTTAAAAGCTTATGCCATGGTAAAAATGTTACCCAGTAAGGTGGTGGTTTTCTATTATTATCAACTATACATAAACAGAGAGGGCTTTACCCTCATCATCATCATCATCATCAGCCTATAATGTTCCCACTGCTGGGACACAGGCCTCCTCTCTGTGAGAGGGAGTGGGCCGTAATCCACCACGCGGGCCCAGTGCGGGTTGGTAGATGTCACATGTCTTTGAATTTTTGGTTCTAGGACATGCCGGTTTCCTCACGATGTTTTCCTTCACCGTTTTGAGAACAGTGGTGATGAAATAATTTACACAAAGTAAAGCGCCTGTCTGGGTTCGAACCTACGACATACAACTCGTAAGTCGCGGCCGATACCACTGGGCCACCACTGCTCTCTGGCTTTACCCTGCTGTAGAACAATACAGTGAAATACAGTCTACCGTCTCGAGCTGACATAAAAATATCCCTTTTTATTAAAATCTCATAATTATGTTGTGCGTTATGACTGTATCATTTCGGTTCTTTTGTTTTTTTGGACGATTTGCTAATAAGAAATTTTGAGTGTTGTTTTGATAGTAGAATAGAACCATTTGCTTCTACATTTTAGTACGTAGGGATTTATTGAAATATTTCAAGTTTTACACGAAAATGTTTGTCACACTTTATAAAGACAGAGTATTGGAGAAACCATCACACTCACAGGGCTCCAATAAAGCTGTTAAGCAGCTATTTATAATTTGATATAAAGGAATTCTGAGGGGACGGCGCGCACGCAGTCCCCACTACCAAAAATTACGCATCCGAGTTATCCACATTAGGGATAATCGCAGGGGTCAACCCAACCGCAGTGCAATGGGAAGGCCTCGCCCTGGGGGAACCGCCTTCTTGATCACGGTATCCCCTATGCCAGGTAAGTATGATTTAGCTACAAAACCGCGCTAGGGTCGTTCAACGGCGGAGAATCTTGACACCGCGATTCAGGAACGTGACGTAAATCTAAAGCGCCATCTAGTTTGAGATTCGGAACTAAATGAGCGGCTTTACATTGTCCAGAGGACTTTTAATTTATATTACATCGTAATTTCTGATAATATACTCGTATTTAAAAAATAATAAAAATAAACTAGTTGAAAGGAGCATAGACATAATAACATTTATAAACATTGTGTCACGACAGACTAAGATTCTAGAGACAATGAACCAAAAACAAATATTAAAAAAAAAAAAACGTAGAACATTCAACAAGTAACGATATACAGGGTGTTACAGAAAGGGTATATCAATACAAACGGGTTGAAGAGTGTATCTGGTCTAGAATCTCAGTACAAAATTTCAGCTCAAAAGCAGTAACTGAAAATGCTTAATATTTTTTTTTATTTCGATAGTTTATTAAATTGAAATCATAACAAACGTGTCATCGCACTACGAGGGTCATTGTCCATTATCTGTAGTGTGTCTGTGCGCCTAGTACACGCACATCACGCTTCCACGCGCCAGTGCAGCGCCGTGATGTCGAAATAAAAAAATATTAAGCATTTTCAAAGTTAATGCTTTTGAGCTGAAATTTTGTACAGAGATTCTAGACCAGATACACTCTTCAACCCGTTTGTATTGATATACCCTTTCTGTAACACCCTGTATAGTAACGATAGCACTATACTAAATTAAAGGTAAAAAGTAAAGAAAGAAAGAAAATACATTTATTTAGCACAGACTAAAAGACACACAATACACCAGATACTTACATATAAAAAAACAAAAAATAAAGATCAAAATAAAAAGCATAAAGTCTGTAAGTAATAATAATAAAGAAATAACTGTCATAGGCAAAATCACGTTATTCGTTCTGGGCACACTCGTTCCATCATAGACCTCATCCATCGCTTTCCATCAGGTGTGATCGGGGTCAAGAGCGGGCCTATTTAGCAATAAAAAAAAAAAAAAAACCGGTTTAACACAACACAAATAATTAGGGTGTAAACACATGGGGTGCTACAAAAGAAAATAATACAAGGCAGCAAAAAACTGTACATAATACGACAATAAATGAAAACACTGACAATACTAATGCATAGGATTGTTGTGAAACTACCAATAAATCCTAACATTCAAATTGAAAATTAAGTTTTAGAAAGAAAGAAAATAAAGATAAATAGGTTTGTTTGTCACAGAAACACGTAGGTACATACAAAAAGATAATTAATTCTAATAATAAGGAAAAATAAAAACAAAATCCAAACTAATATTATAAATGCGAAAGTAACTCTGTCTGTCTGTCTGTCTTTTCTTCACGCCTAAACTACTGAACCGATTTAGATGAAATTTGGATAGAGATAGTTTGAGTCCCGGGAAAGGACATAGGATACTTTTTATCCCGCTATTCCCACGGGATCGAGACTTATGCGGGTGAAACCGCGGGGCGCAGCTAGTATATCTATAATCACGAGCACATAACAAAAATAAACAAACTAAATAGACTAGGACTACTATTTAGTTGTATGTATGTACATATTTTAGTCTTTGACATATCTCGGGACTCTGGGGTCGCGGACCTTTGGAAGGAGTACGAGGGGCCGAAGCCAACTCGCAGAGGCCCGTTCGGCGTTTTCAATGAAATGAGGCACCAACCGGCGATTATCCCTGTTCGAACTATGCAATCGCACCCAAGGACAACCCCCGGTTGGTGTAGGACTATTGCAAGACGTGGAAAACAAAAATATTGGATTATAGGTTTGGATGGCTAAAGTGAACTGGTTATCTAGAACTATGGAAAAACTAAACTGAAGTGGCAGTGGGCTGGCCATGTCTGTCGAAGGACTGATGGCCGGTGGAGCAGACGAGTCCTGGAGTGGAGACCGCGTACCGGCAAGCGTAGTGTGGGTCGCCCCCCAGCTAGATGGACGGACGACCTAAAGAAGGTGGCTGGGGTAGACTGCGGAAGGCGGAGGACAGGGTGCTGTGGCGCAGTCAGGGAGAGGCCTATGTCCAGCAGTGGACTGCGATAGGCTGAGTTGATTGATTGATGGAAAAACTATAGGTAGGTAACCCCTGCCTGACCGATGTTCTATATAAATTACACAGATAAAATGTCAGCGGGTGACTTGCACACTCAACAATACATTTACTTTTTTTTTTTTTTTGATTTAGTTGGTTATTTCTGTTTTGTGTGATGGGCGGACCATGGATTTTGCCGATCAGCCGACTAGCAACAGTGACTAAACTATTGGATATATTTGGTTGGATTTTCGTATGCAGGCTAGAAGTGATATTAGAAATAGGTAGTTTAATTTATAGTCGTATTGTCGTCTCCATCTTGTATACTATAATAGCGTTCGTAAGTGGAGTATTGTGATTTCTTACATTTGAGTCGTATAGAAACAAAAACAGCAATCTGACATTTCACTAATTAGTGGTAAATAAAAAAAAACATGTAATTCTTTATTAAAGTTGATAAATTCATCATTTATGATTTAATTTGGTAAATTAAAGGTTTGCATTTTATTTAAATATTACATTGGGTAGATTGCATTTAGAAAAAATTAATAAAAAATTAATTAATTTTTCAGATTGCTGTTTTTGATACTTACATTTAAATATTGCTGGATTTGATTCTAAACAAACACCAGATTGCTGCTTTTGTTAATAGCTATGTCAAAGATTGCTGTCTTTGATTATAATAATGCAACACGTAATTTAGGGTTGTCACTCAAATTAAAATTCACAAAGATGTTTAATTTTTATTTATTTCACAAAATTAAATTCGAAGTTCGGCAGGTTCCTGAACTTCTTCATCACAGTATATATCTTCAGAAGGCGTTTCTTGTAAGGTCTCCTGTCTTAGTAATATTTCTTTATAAAAACTTAATTCCAATAAGCCTTGCCATTCGGTACCAAAATGTTTGCTCAGTAATTTATTCACATCACTTAATTTACTTTTATTAACAGCAACTATGCTGGGCAGTATAATCGGATTTATCATATTCATAAGTTTTCGTGGTCTGCAAATATTTTGAGCGGTAGCTACGTCACTCTTATAATATATTTCGCCCCTCACAAGCACGTTACCAGGTTTTTTTGAACGACGCAGAATAAATCTTTTACACTGGTTGAATTGAATATTCCAAGTTGTGGTGGGTTTTACGATGTCTTTGATAGATGTCTTCCAGTCAAAAACCGTACAATCTTCACCAAATTTTACTAAAGATGCGTTTTCAGACACAATATCTATGATTTCTTTGGGATGAAGTACTACCTCCATTTTACGCAGCTTTTTTTCTATAACTCCAAAAAAGCGATCAGCAGGCATAAAGGAATGACCGGTGACAGGAAAAATGACTTCTAAACTCTTAATGTTTCTATTTTCTAATAGCCATTTGCAGCACATACCAATTAAAATACAATTTTTGTTTTGCCCGCCGCATCCGTCTGCAACCAAACGAATTCTTGTTATGCCCGTTTTATCAGTTTTACAAAGCCGGTCATAAACTGCAGATGCCACCAAATTCGCATTTTTGCTAAACTCGTCTTCTGTACAATAATAAGAGAATACACGCTCTTTATTTAGAGGCAAATTTGAATGCCCTTCAACTACGGCTAAATTGTAGAAATATAATTGTCGGCTATAATAGCATGATTGGTCAGGCACCTTTGGTAACGGTAAATTTTTTTGGAAATCAAAAGATATTATTTTCAAACCAGGTGTAGTGTCTCTCAAGTTTTCAAAAAATGATTTCGCTCTCAAAGAATGAACCCTCTTCTCTGTCATAAATATTTTCTTTTTATTTTCGTCTTTTTCCATTTTGATCTTTTCTTTTAGTTCTAGACATTTTGAACAAACATCCGTTTGTGGTGTGCCGAAGCCTAAATTATATTCAGTGTTGAAAATATACCGAAAGTATGATAATTTTACCCCAAGTTGTGCATTACGCTGGTCAGTGTTATACATTAGGTAAAGTTTTTTAATATTCAACTCACATGGCAAGTATTTTCTTTCAGCTTCCTTGCTTTTTCGGCAATAATGAGACTCTATACATTTGAGACTTTGAATAAAATGATGAACAGATTCTTTTTTCTCTGCGTACTTTTCAGTCTTCCGATCACCTCCACGAGCTTCACGAGGAAATTCTCCCGTTTCATAAAACTTTTTCATCAAGTACTCCACTCTATACTTTTTAATGCCAAAAATACTCAGAAAAAATTTTTGGCAGATTGGCACCCTCTTTTTGTTAATGAATACGGAATAGTTAGTTTTAAATTTCTTTTTGCCTTTAAAGTTAGGTCTTTTTTGAGTTTCTTTTATTGAACACAGTTTGAAAAGAATTATATTTTGCTCATGCTTTGTAGAGTTCTTATAAAAATCCCGATGTATTTTTGATAAATTATTCATTGTCAATGTTGCACATTTCAATGCTTTCGTATTATGTTCGCATACTCGGGTTGGCATGCCTTTTGACGAATATCTAAAAAGAAAAACAAAGCATGTTAACATAATTATGTTAGGTAAACTAAATTACAAAATAGTGTATAAAATAAAGAAATCCAAAACTGATTTAAAATAATAATGCGTATTCAATTAAAATTTATTTTGATAATTTCAATATGAACTCAACATTCATTAAGTGTAAACCAATTTAATGTGTTGTGACAGCCCTACGTTAAAACAATGTTAGTACATACCTCAAACATTTTGCAATATTTGTTTTCCATTTTGTAGGATCTCTTTTTTTCTTTCGTGCAAACTTATTATTAACACGCGTGGGGTGCACCTCCATGTCCAGTTTTTTAATGTTAAAACTAACTTTTCAACGTTATTTTTATAATAAAACAAGAAAATACACGCACAAAACTCACAACAAAAACAACGCGGACGCCATTTTGACGCACAACCGAAGCAACGCTTGTGATTGGCTGACACTCACAAATTGCTGTCTTTGAAACTTATCGTCAGTATATTGCTGTATTTGATACTAACACAGTTTTTGAAGTTCAATTTTCGGTTGTAATTTGCTGTTTTTGATACGATGTTATTAAATAAGCAAAGAATATTCTAATGGAACAGTGTTGCCCTATATATAACTTGATTTTAGTTAAAATGACAGATTGCTGTTTTTGATTCTATACGACTCATTTATGAGTTTACTTACCCCCTTACTAATAAACGTATTATATCAGATGAATAGTTACACACCGATTTCTCTCTTTCAATCGTCAGTAATTTGACTTTCGAAAGAAGAAGACAAAGCGTTGTGATATACAACTTTTATTAGTAAGGGGGTTAGAGTATAGACATTGTGATTCGGATGAATGAGAAGCGTGTTACAAGCAAAGTGTTAATCGTGAAAGAGAATGTAGATGGCTATAGGAAAAGAGCATCCAACGGGTTTCTGCGGCCTTCTTATGGCACTGAATCGGGTCGCTCACAATGAGCCTTATTAGAAGCCTAAAAGTCACCCAAAGGGCAATGGCTCTCCATTGCCCTTTGCAATGCTTGCTTGCTATGCTTGGAGTTTCCCTACGTCATCGAACCAGAAATGAAGAGATCCGCAGGAGAACCAAGGTAACCGACATTGTCCAAAGAATTGCCAAACATAAGTGGCAGTGGGCAGGCACATTGCTCGCAGAACAGATGGCCGATGGGGCCGAATCGTTCTGGAGTGGCGACCGCGTACCGGAAGACGTAGCGTTGGAAGGCCTCCCACAAGGTGGGTTGCTTGCTAGTCGCTAATTACCACCATATCGCGAATATAACACCATGAAGTTACAGCATAATAATTAATTATTTATCTTCACGCTTTGCTTGCTTTACAGGTTAAGGAAAATTACAAGCTCCATGTGGTTTTAAATTGAAAGTAACATACAGTTGCAGACCCGGAAGAAATACGTATCTATGTTGGTACATTCATAGTTTGCCAATAATTATTTTAAATTAAAAAAAACTGGCCAAGTGCGAGTCGCACACGAAGGGTTCCGTACCACCGTACAATATTTAACATAACATATGTATAAAAAAATCACGTTTGTTGTATGGGAGCCCACTTTAATTTATTTTAATTTAATTATTTATTTTTAAAGTGAATATACAACTAAGTACCTATTCTGTAAATATTTCAATCGTCTAACTTTTGCCGTTATTAATATCAAGCAAAATAACGGCAAAAAATCACGGTTGTTGTATGGGAGCCTCCCTTGAATATATATTTTATTATGTTTTTAGTATTTGTTGTTATAGCGGAAACAGAAATACATCATCTGTGAAAATTTCAACTGTCTAGCTATCACGGTTCATGAGATAAAGCCTGGTGACAGACAGACGGACAGTGGAGTCTTAGTAACAGGGTCCCGTTTTTACCCTTTGGGTACGGAACCATAAAAAGGACCTTGATATACAAGGGCATATTGAAATAGCTAGCAAAACTCTGCAGGCGTGATGGGGAACTTTGTTTTTATATACAGTGACCTCCAAAAGTTAGTTGACATATATGTGTTAGACTATCAGCGCTCCGCGGTTTCACCTTAAGATGTTAGTAATTGTATAGTTCGATATTGAGATAGGCTCATGATAGCACAAGTTCAAACCTTAGTGGTTTTTGGTTGCTATTTATTATGAATAATCCTGTATTCTTTTGTATAAATGATAAATAAAAAAATAAAAAAAAAACCTGCATAAGTCTCGATCCCGTGGGAATATTGGGATAAAAACTATCCTTTGTCCTTTTCCGGGACTCAAACTATCTCTATACCAAATTTCATCTAAATCGTTTCAGCGGTTTGAGCGTGAAGAGGTAACAGACAGACAGACACACTTTCGCATTTATGATACTAGCAGCGCCCCGCGGTTTCACATGCATAAGTCTCGATCCCGTGGGAATATCGGGATAAAAACTATCCTTTGTCTTTTCTCGGGACTCGAACTATCTCTTTACCAAATTTTATCTAAATCGGTTTAGCGGTTTGAGCGTGAAGAAGTAACAAACATATAAACACACACACACACTCACAAACTTTCGCCTTTATAATATTAATGTGATAGTGTGATTAAAAGAATGGATTTAAAAAAAATAGGTACTCATAAGGGATTACTTACTTGATTATTTTTTATGATAAGTCAAAGGTATAAAAACGTTACTTATAGCAGTTCCAAACATTGGGTCACAAGAGGCCACTGTATATTCATGTAATTTGTTATCATTTAATTGCACTATTGAGTGTTGTGCTGTCTTATATGTGCACTAAATAAATGTCTTATCAATCTATCTACGTTGATACTGCTCATGTTATCATCGAATGTGGTTAATGAATGATGTAACCAAGACTTTGTAACCATATTATTTTGATTTAAAAGAGTGTCCATGGAGTTTCTTGCCCGTTCTTCTCCATAGGTACCTACGCTTTGGAATGGGCAACTAGCTTCATCTTTCTGACTGACCGACCCCTTGACAATTCAAAAGTGCCTGTAATCGGTTTAATTGAAATAAATGCTTTGAGTTTGAGTTTGAGTAACGTCAGCTAAGCTACATTATGTAGTTAGGTATTGCAGACATTACAAGACGATCACTGTTTCGAACTGCAGTGAACTTTCATCGTGTCATCAATAATCGCTCAGACGGCGATAATTACGAGCTCAATCTAGAAAGGCAGCAAATTGTTGCTATGACTTGCTTGTAACTGTCTATTTTGCGACATGAAGAAATATTACATGTGTGAGGAATAATAATGAAAGAGAAGGTTTAGCTGAATGGCGCTGATCCATGCGTCATGTTCGTGAACGGGCGCCGTCAGTAGGGACTGGTCACTTAGCTGCCTCGGCTTATTTTTAACCGACTTCAAAAAAGGAGGTTCTGTATTCGACCCGTATGTATGTATGTTTGTATGTCCGCGACTTTCTCAAAATCGCGGACATAGAAACATACTGTATTTGATAATTCTTTCACTAATGTAATCTACATACTTTCGGAACGGTTTTAGAATAATTATAATAATTCATCAGGTAATTCTTTTTTTCTTTGCGAAGTTATATGCATAAATGTACTACATCTCAGGCATTTCTATGCGAATTTTGATTATTTTTCTAGTCGGTGTCTTCAATTCTTCAATGCACTAGTATTAATTGAATTTGTGTGGGGGTAGGTACAACCAAAAAGTGAAAATATTTTGTTTTTACAAAAAAAACAACCGACTTAAAAAAAAACACTACAAAGTGATAAATAACTTTAATTTCGGAAGTCGGTGTCAAAAAACGAAACTGCGGAACCAACGACACCGACTTCCGAAATTAAAGTTATTTATAACTTTGTAGTGTTTTTTTTGAAGTCGGTTGTTTTTATTGTAAAAAAGTTTTTAATTATTTTATTTTTGGATTGTTATTTTTGTTATTATTTGCTGTAGGTAGGTACTTTGGATTTGGACGCTTTTAACGTGTACGATTTTTTTATAACGTTCTCACATATAAATATAAATTAAGGAGTAAGGCTGTGACAGCTATGACAGCTATAGGGGCTTGTGGCTAAGAAATAACAGCCGCACAGGTCGATCGATCAGGCTAAGCAACGCTTGCCGCGGTCGGTCCGTGGATGGGTGACCATCTTCACATACCGAGATCCATCTATGCCTCAGAAAGCACGTTAATCCGATGGTCCCGGCTGTCATTCCTAGATCTTTGACAGTCAGTAGCCCGAAAGTCTGACAACCAGTCTTACCAAGGGGTATCGCGCAGTAACTGGGTTGTGGAAGTCAGATAGGCAGTCGCTCCATATAAAATACTGGTATTCAGTTGCATTTCGTTCGACTAGAAGCCGACCCCAACATAGTTGGGGAAAGGCTAGGCAGATGATAGTAAGGCTGTGACAGAGTGGCGTCCACGGACTGGAAGACGAGATGTCGGTTGTCCGGCGGCGGCGAGATGGGCAGACGACATTGTTGCCGTCGCGGGCAACACCTGGATTAGGCTGGCACAGGAGCTTGGGGATTGGCCCAAGAAAACAGAGGCCTGTGCTCAGCTGTTGGTGACGTTGGACTGTGGATGTCTCGATGATGTGATGAGATGATAATTAGTATTGTAAATAGGTTTTGTCGAGTCTTTGGTCAACTGGACCCACTCGAACTGGACCCGCGGGTCCAGTCGACCAAAGCACTAATTTTCTATACCTATTTTTATTGGTCAACTGGACCCACATTCAAAATTAAAAAAAAACATCTATTGTTTAAAGCTACCCGTGGATACAGTCGAAACAAAAAGACAATGGCACGAATCTGGTACAGAATCTACGAGTACCTCAAAATCTAAGATGGCGGATGTCAAAAATGTTCAAATTGTTCATTATGATTGCTTGGTTTTCTAGGGTGCTGAAACCAATGGTGAGGTCAAACTGAAAATCCAAGATGGCGGATGTGAAAAAGCTGATTTGCCAACACATCACAAAAACAAATGACGTTCAGCAAATGGATTAGCCCACCCTAGATCTTTGGCTATCAACAAATCAAAGGTCAAATGAAATACATAAAGCAGTAGGTACATATCAATCACATAAGAATCGAAACAAAGATACGTTTCTCAGTAATAAGCGTAGGCGAATTAGTCTAGCAGTCTAGATCAAGTCTTCAAGGTTAAATACGTGTACATTATTAGATCACTATGCATTCTAAGACTGTACTGATTTAATGCGAGAGGATAAAGGCTCTCCGCCATAGGCGCGTTATTATCAGTCGATAATGTCGGATGCGTTATTGCGATTAGAGTTGCCAGGCGTCCGGATAAAGCCGGACACAGTCAGGCTTTTTGGTTGCGTGTCCGGCCAAATCAGACGGTGTCCGGCCTGTCCGGCTTTTGTTAGGCTTTTTAAATTTAACCAAAGCGTGCGCGGCGCGCCCCCGCCTCCCCGTCACTCTTCATCACCACCCCACTCTAGTGTATCAAGCTACTACAATCTGTCATTAATAGATTTTCAACTTTATCGCTGAAGCATTATGGTTCAAAGTTGATTGGGAAAATTTGACAATTTCGGGTAGTTTGATGCTGGCTTCTGTACCTTCTTATCAGTTGCGCACTGTATTGACTGGCCCGTTGGTCTCGTGGTTGCAAGCGCGACTGCTGAGCGTGGGGTCCTGGGTTCGATTCCCATGTCGGACAAACAGTTATTGGGTTTTCCATTAAGAATTTCTTAATAACAGCCCGCACCCTAATTGCGTAACACACTATTAATCGGAATCAGAATCATTTCGAAGCCAATTGCTAATCCATTGCTTCATAAGTTCGAAAAATTTGTCTGCTCAACACGTAAGTAACGCAATGAATGTTGTTGAACTGTCAAAATGAAACCGATTCCGATTGATAAAGTGTAACGCAATTGCCCCGCTGGAGTTTAAAAGTTGGCGGTTTAATACCCCCGTGCCTCGGAAAGCACGTAAAGCCGTTGGTCCAGCGCCTGATCTCTCCCCGGTCGTGTCGGATTACCGTCCCATCGGACTATGAGAGTAAAGGAACAGAGAGTGCACCTGTGTTTACGCACACACTTGTGCACTATAATATCTCCTGCGTACCTGGCTAATCTCCGTTGAGATTGGCCGCCGTGACCGAAGTCGGCAGTGGCGTGCATTGCATATAGGCATATAAGCAGTGCCTACCACGATATATCAAATTCTAGTGTGTATCATACCTAACAAAAAACAAAATCTTCATACAAACACGCGCGACAGTAGGCAGTCGCTGCACGGCCTACTCGGCTCCCGTACTATTCGCACATTGTCATTGTTTCTCGTTCAAGTTAATACGAGAAAATTAAAAATACGTACGTCTCACGCGTAATACCATGACGTTCGACCTTCGCAATTTATCACCCTTAAGTAGGCATGCCTACTCAAATAACCACATTTTTGACCTCATTTTTTTTTCTGATTAATGAACGCGTTTGTCTAGACTAGACCCGGCCTAGTGCCTACCTATTCTGAAAACCAATGCACGCCACTGGAAGTCGGTCGGGAGGCTATTATTGCATGCTATCGATCTTACTGTCTTTAAAAGAAAACACGCTTGAAAGGACCTTCAGTATATACTATAACTCAGGTATACAGGGTGTTACGGAAAGGGTATATCAATACAAACGGGTTGAAGAGTGTATCTGGTCTAGAATCTCTGTAAAAAAAATTCAGCTCAAAAGCATTAACTTTGAAAATGCTTAATATTTTTTTTTATTTCGACATTACGGCGCTGCACTGGCGCGCGGCGGCGTGATGTACGTGTACTAGGCGCACAGACACACTACAGATAATGGATAATGACCCTTGTACTGCGGTGACACGTTATGATTTCAATTGAATAAACTATCGAAATAAAAAAAATATTAAGCATTTTCAAAGTAACTGCTTTTGAGCTGAAATTTTGTACAGAGATTCTAGACCAGATACACTCTTTAACCCGTTTGCATTGATATACCCTTTCCGTAACATCCTGTATAACGACACTCACTGAATGACGTATTCTTCGCCAGGGACAATACAAAGGGGATACAGTCACGAGGCCTGTCATTCAAAGCAATTCTTATTGAAATAAAAACAAAGAAGCGTTTTACGATAAAAATATGATAGCAGCATGAATGAACTCATCTGGGAGACTTGGCAGTAGATAAGCGAAAGAGTTTGGCATACCTGCATAGCTATTCATAACCTTACGATAGGCTATCGTATCGAAAACGACACATTTCGATAACCTGATTTGACTTGCCCCCGACAGCAAATAGCTGTTGGAAGAATAGCGGGCGTCAAATTTTCGGGTTTTGGACTTATGAACAGCGTTGAGAAGACTCCCACGATAACATTAATTGATGTTCGATACGGTACGGAAGCGTATCGAGTGTTTGTGAATAGCTATGCTGAAGGTAATGGCGTAATACACTATCAATAGCAATGGCTTTCATTTTGACAGTTCATTGCGTTATTTAAAATCATTTAGATTGTGATTGAAAAAGTGTGCTGCGCAATTAGAGTTTAATGTAAAGTCTATTCAAACTTGTTTTAAATTGATATTGTTTCAAGTTAAACAAATATCAACTTTATTTCAATTGCAATTAAGTTGATTTTAGAGTGACTAGCGCTTTTGAAAAAGTTATAAAAATATTTGAAGTTGTAGCGTAAAGTGAACTTTATTGTGTACTAGCTGCGCCCCGCGGTTTCACCCACATAAGTTTCGATCCTGTGGGAATACCGGGATAAAAACTATCCTATGTCCTTTCCCGGGACTCAAACTATCTCTATACCAAATTTCATCTAAATCGGTTCAGCGGTTTAGGTGTGAAAAGGTAACATACAGACAGACAGACAGTTACTTTCGAATTTATAATATTAGTATGGATGGATGGTGATTATCGCATCAAAATCTATTAGGTAGTTGAAAAAAATTATGTGTTTATACAAAATGATCAAAAGACAACTAAAACTCGATTCTCGGCAACTCTCATCCAGCTGCTACCAGCCGCCCTGCGAAGATCTTCGGTCATACATACAGATAGATATAGGTATTTATATATACATTGAAAGAAAGAAAATACGTTTATTTGCGGTGAAAATGACGCAAAAAAGAAAATAAACACAAAAAATAAAATAAAAAGGTAGAGGAAAACATGCGTCACATCCACGCAAAACGGCTATTGCTCAGCATTATGCTGCGACCCTAACAAGACAGAGCCCCAGCGCTGGTTTTCAGCGACAGCCGCGGGCCGCCGCTGACGTAATGACGTCGTCCGGTGCCGCAAACAATTATTAAAACACTGTGCTAATACGTTGTACGTAAAAAAAAAATTGAATTTAAAAATGATAGAATAATATTATACTAAACAGGAAATAGACATAGGTACTGTACATGCTATGAGAATATCTTCCTCAATAAATGCTAACGCTTTATGTAGTGGCAACATTTCGAAGCGTCCTTATGCATTCATACAAACATAGTATTAAACAAAGTCGTTTTTTGTGTCTGTATGAATGACCTTTGCAGGGTGGCTGGTAACAGCTGGATGAGAGTTCGTCTAAATAAAGAAGGAAGACAATAATAAAAAAAAAAAAAAAATATACGCGTCGAATTGATAACCTCCTCCGTTTTTTCGTCGGTTAAAAATGTAAACCTTCCTTAGAAAAGGGTCCAGCAAAGCTGTTCACAACCGATCGATACGCTTCCGTACCGTATCGACCATCAATCAACGTTATCGTAGGAGTCCTCTAAACGCTGTTCACAAGTCCAAAACCCGAGTTTAAAGCAAATAGACGACCGCTATTCTTTCGACAGCTGTTTGCTGTCCGCAAGGCAAATCAGGTAGGGGCTGTTCATTTATTACGTAAGACAATTTTAACCAATTTCTGACCCCACCTCCCTGCTACGTAAGAAAAATTAAGACTCGAATGAACCCCCTCCCCCCCTTTGAATCTTACGTAAGATCAGTATCTACCAACATTGCAACGAAAAAGTAGCAAAATGTATTAAAATTTCTAATTTTTGCTTACTTTTGTGATCTTACTTAAGAACAATCAAGACCCTAACCACCCCCATGTAAGAAAACATAAGACTTGTTTGGACCCCCTCCCCCCTCAAATCATCTTACGTAATAAATGAACAGCTCCTTATCGAAATGTGTCATTTTCGATACGATAGTGTATCGGATGATTGTGAATAGCTATGGCTGGTAATTGGTCGAAAGACCACTGTTATTAACGTTCGTTTGAAGTTTGTATGCGAGCAAAATCGCAGACCATAGCTAATTATTCTACAGATAAAGTATAGCTGTCATTGATTCCAAACCATTTGTGTAGTCTGCCTTTCGCGTACAGTCCTTGAGTTGCTTTGTGCACAAATAGATGTTCGAGCGAAAGTGCTAGGACAGCTATGTATAGCTGAAACAAGGTCGGCAGAAGCCTTAGAAGCCTTAAAAAACATCACGTTTGCTTACATTACATAATATCTGCCTGTATAATCTACGGGGTATCGTGTTACCCGGTAACTGCGTTGTGGAGGTCAGATAGGCAGTCGCTCCAAGTAAAATATTGGTATTCAGGTTCATCCGGTTAGACTGGAAGCTGAGCCTATAGAGGTATAAAGAACAGGGTGTAAAGTTCACTCATACTCTATAGAAAAGGGAGGATCCTCCGACCAGACGGGTGTTGTGTCTGGCGGGCAACTGCCCGATGATTCATGTCGGGCCGATGTATCTATGCTAGTTGCGCGGTAAACTCTGCTTGCGAGATGCAGGATTTGCGTGACGTTGTTCGCATGTGGCGTTGTAGATACCGCTACAAGCCCAATATACTCCGAAAAGGCTACTCAGATTGACCTGCCGGGTAGGCACATTTCGCCAGCTATGTTCGATCTCATGGCGAGCATGTTGCTATTAACCGGGCAGAAATCTAGCTTCCGAGCTGCTTCTAAGAATTTCGTAATGGAAAAGACCCAATAAGACTGTCTGTTGCGGAGATCAGACATAGAACTGGTGTTCTGGCACTCGCGACTAGGAAACCAGGGAGCGAGGTAGAGTGACAAGTATTCTTGAAAACCCTTCCAACTAAGCTTGGAGTGGGTTCACGTTAAGGCGGTACCCCGACCAAATAACTTTGAGCATTTGTGACAGGGACAGAGAGCGACACGACTTCCTCGTATATTGCCTTTTATCATAAAACTCGCAAGACTTTTGGAATTATTTTAATAAAAAAAGAATAGCGATCTTTTTAAATAAATTAAAACATGGATTATTTAGATTTTTAAATTATCTATCCATTGATGAAATCCTTAAATTGATAGAACGTCAACTTTAGCAATAGATGCATGCAATCAATAATTTTGGTCACTTTATTAAAAGGAGGTTTTAAATATATTAGTAGCATAAAAAAACAAATAATAACGGGCAATGTGATGATAGGATATCGAACATTAATAATGTGCTTTCAGATGTAGTTTATTTCTCATAATTATTGAGTTAATAGCCTCTGAATAACGAAGAAAACCGGCCAAGTGCGAGTCGGACTCGCCCATGAAGGGTTCCGTAGCAGCAAGTAACATAATATAAAAGTTCTTGTAGTTCGTTGTAACTTTGTGAAAGGTAAATTGCGGTTTTCGATTTATGACGTATTAAAAAAAAACTACTTACTAGATCTCGTTCAAACCAATTTTCGGTGGAAGTTTACATGGTAATGTACATTATATATATTTTTTTAATTTTATCATTCTCTTATTTTAGAAGTTAGAGGGAGGGGACACACACATTTTACCACTTTGGAAGTGTCTCTCGCGCAAACTATTCAGTTCAGAAAAAAATAATATTAGAAACCTCAATATCATTTTTGAAGACCTATCCATAGATACCCCACACGTACAGGTTTGATGAAAAAAAATTTTTGGAGTTTCAGTTGTAAGTATGGGAAACCCCAAAATTTATTGTTTTTTTTCTATTTTTGTGTAAAAATCTTACTGCGGTTCACAGAATACATCTACTTACCAAGTTTCAACAGTATAGTTCTTATAGTTTCGGAAAAAAGTGGCTGTGACATACGGACGGACGGACAGACAGACAGACAGACATGACGAATCCATAAGGGTTCCGTTTTTTGCCATTTGGCTACGGAACCCTAAAAACGCAGTTTTGGTCGGGGTACCGCCTTAATACTGCAACAGATGGGAAAGTGGGATGCAAAACCACGATCTTTCACTTGCCAATCCGCGGCTCAAACGTTGGGCTATTGTTCACAAGGCTTTTGCGAAGTTTAACCCAGGGTCCTGGGTTTCACGTCCCAGCCGCCGCGGGAGACGTTCCGGGCGTCGGGAGCCGCGTCACGACTCCCGGCCACCGTAGGCACGGGCCTGCGGACGGAGAGTAATGGGTAGCTCACCGTCCGATCAGGACCAGGCCCGTGCCGGACGGTGCGTATGCGTTCCACGCGCGCCTCAAAGAGATGTCAGCATAAAGGAAGGGGCCTGTTAGGGCCGAAGCCTGCCGGGGTTGCGGGATTGTCCGAAAGGGTTACCGCTACCCCGGAACACAAAGGGCTAAGGAAGGAACACGGGTAGGTTTTAGTCAGTAAGAGTCTGATACTCCCTTCTGCTCCACCCAGAGCGGGAGGGCTCATTTGATGATTTCCGATCAACCAAAAAAAAAGGGTCCTGGGTTCGACGGTTCGATTCCTAGGTCAGGTAAAGTGTTAACGGGTTTATCCATTAAGAAATTCTTAGAAGCAATCATGAGTCGACGGATTCATTTCAATGGGTGGGTGTAGATATCTCTGCCTATTTCATGGAATAAAATATTTTAACGATAAGACACATTGTGTCATCCCTTGTAAAATGTCAGGTATTGTACCTGGCATATGCTGAGCTGGACTCCTATTTGGTGCAACCATGACACACACCGCCCAGTGTAGTGATCGACCGTTATAAATGTCATCATATTAGAGGTGTCTATGGGTCAATTTATCTTTTTAATCTTTGTTTTTTTTTTCTCACCTTTTTTGATGTTTTTTTAAATGCCTGTATTGTGTCTTTGTTGCACTAAATAAGCGTTTTATCTATCTATCTACCTGTAACTAGCTTGTGCCCGCGACTACGTCCGTGTGAGATTTCACCCTCGCCCCATTCACCCTCTTAGGGGTGGAATTTTGAAAAATCCTTTCTGAGTGGATCTTGTTTTCACAAAGAACACACCCTCCAAATTTCATGTCTCTAGGACCAGCGGTTTAGGCTGTGCGTTGATATATTAGTCAGTCAGGACTTTGACTCTTATAATAGAATTTTATCGTGAACATGGTAAAGAATATTCTAATTATCTATCCATAAAAAACTGTGTATCTATGTAAAATGATATAATTATGAGAAAAGGCGTATGTTATGAATTATTATGATTAGTGGTTATTTCCAGGATTAAAACAAATAAACACGCAAGCCAGATCACACGCCAAAACAAATGAATTAATGTGGCGTGTGTATTACCTAAAAACACAAAAGTATAAAATAATATATGTTGCCCGCGACTTTGTCTGCCTGTATTTCTTTAAATACAAATATTCAGGATAAAAAGTAGCCTATATCCTTCTCCAGGTCCCAGGCTACCTATCTATCAAGTTTCATAACGATTGGTTCAGTGGTTTAGGCGTAAACAGCGGATAATTACGTAACACACTAAAAATAGCAATGGCTTTCATTGTGACAGTTCAACAACATCCATTGCGTTACTTACGTTGTTGAGCAGGCCAATTTTTCGAACATATGCAGCAATAGATTAGCAATATCCTTCAAAATCTTTCATATTATTATTGAAAAGGGTTACGCAATTAATGCAGGTAACACACATACATACATATACAGAAAAACATGAACTATGGACTAGCAGTGCCTACTTTTCAAACAGGGATTGTGTATGACGGTATGACTCATGCAGTAACTGATTAGAATTTATTACAGTAGTCCGCAAGAGTTTACACTAATAGGTATTCTGGTTTATTCAGTTTAATAACAGAACTTGCGTGGGAGGGTGTCCTTCCATCCAGGTATTTTATGTTTTTATTACTTGTCTTGTAGAAACGTTCAAATTGGAAAAATATTTTTGACTTCAGGAACAAAACCAATGGCATTTAAATAGAAAAAAGTTGTCAAAGAGAAAAAGTTAAGAGGAAAATTTTTTTTTTTTTGTTCAGAAAGACATCTTCTTAGCAAAAAAGTACCAACCTGTATGGACAATGACTAATCAAGCCTTTAGGTCAGTTTAGTTGAGCAAAATATTACGAGAATTCGTTGTTGTTTTAATATTCCCCCGTATGCAAAAGTATTCACAATCACACAGCCTAAAATCATAAGGAAAAATATTGTCAACAAACCTCAAGCATTAAGTCCGCCTATGTACATTTATGTGGTTGAAGTATTAAATAAATAAACCTTTATAAGTCGATGGCAACGTGACTCATTCTGTTGCAGCTCGCAACATCTAAATCAGGATACCTTCCTACACCAATAAGGCGCTAGGTATCCGTCTCAAAATACTGATAACATCATAAAAAATAATAAAAATTTCACAACAAAAGCCAACCCTGAGACGTATGAGAAAAAAAAAATCAGCCAGCCATCTTAGCCGCTCACTCCCCGCCTGACAGTTGGCATAAAAAGGCGGGAAACTCGAACCATTGACTCAGTCTTGGTGCGGCGTTGACACGTAACTGTCCAAAAAGCGCGCGAAATCAACTCGTTCTATTTTTAATATATTTTTTTTTTTGAGTCGGCATTCGTAAGGTGTTGTTGTTCAAAATGAAGTATTTCGTCGCGTTCGCCGTTTTCGCCCTCGCTTTCGCAGCTGAAGAGAAGAAGGAGGAGGAGAGGCCAACGACGTACAAGAGACTGATCCCGGCTGATGTGTTAAGAGGTCAGTGCTTATTAAAATTTTAAAATTGGAAGGACGAACGTAAATTACGTGTGCCTCTAAAAAAATTAAGGGTGGAATGTTGAAATTAAAAAAAAAAGGGCGAGTGTTGGAATCAGTGCCTTTGTGATTTTATTGGGTTATTAAAAAAGACAGAAATAATTAATTAAAAATATGACACATGAAGCTTAAGAAATCATTATAATGACGAATTTTACACAGACAAATTCATGAATGAAAATTGTTGACTTTTAATTTTTTTCACGGAAAATTGGGATTATGAAAATGTCCTGTGTAATAAAATTATTACAAAATAATGAAATAAAAATTGTTTTAGAAACTGGTACTTCAGTTTGTGAAAGGTAAAAAAATATTTCGATGGAAGAGTTGAACCAAATAATTCGCTACTGCCGAACATTCTAGTAGATAGTAAAAGTTGAACGCTAAGTTACGGTCAACTTACTTTAAGTAATCCGTTACAGCGATTAAGTCATGATTACTTAATTAGCCAAGTTAATCACTAAATATAAGTAGGTAGGCCAGTTGTGTAAATAAAACTAGGGTTTTTCAAGTTATGTGGATTTTTACCAAAAAAAAGTCATAGTGTCAGTTATCTTTTTTTTTTTCAAAGTAATGTGCTTTTAAAAGTGCTTAAAAAAGTAACTACAGAAAATGAATATTCTTTTTTTAATACTTTTTTCGTAATTTAATTGTAGGTTTTGTACCTATTAAAAAAAAAACAAGATAGGTACTCGTATAGGTAGACATGTGTGAAAAGTTCATTAATTACTTTTTTTTTTTGCTTTTTATAAATATGAAGACCTATATCTTATATATAAAACCAACTTGTGCACGTAGTTACTTGCTTGTTTGCTTATCATCGATTATGTCGCTCTTATAAATAGTTCCTAAGAACAAAGAGAAATTCATAATAGTTAAATTTTAAAAGTAAACATTATCTATATTTACTACTACACTAATACTATTGTAATACAGAATGTAATAGTATGCATGTATTCTTTATTATGTAAACCATTAAATTACAGATGTAAATGTAGTAATAAAAAATAATCAAACTATTAGTAATCTCACTTAGTAGGCTATCGAAAGAATACTATTCGCATTGAACTGTTAATTTTCTCTGTCTTAGTTATCTCATTGTTGTTTTGTGATTGGATAACCATAACAATAATTAATAATCATTCCATAGTTATTGGTAACCAGTCCACTTAAGACACCCAAACCTGTATCTGTTTGTTATCCAATATATATTTTTTTCTATATCCTGCAAAGTGCATACAGGGATAATTGTCAGTTGGAGCTGCATTTAATTAAAATTGTCTAAAGGGCTCTGCGAGTTGGCTTCGGCACCTCGGAGAGGACCTCTCCATGGTTCCTAGATATTATTATGTAATTAGTATATAAAAATATTAATAATCATAGGATACGTCGACAAAGGTAGATAGACTTATTTTCGCAAAAAATAACCAAACAAAAATTGGGTTAAAAATCCTGTTATCAGCACAATATTAAATAATTAATGACGATGAAAATATATTTATTTAAAATAATTTAAATAAAATGACACAATTGTTTTTTTTTTTTACTTTTCATTTTAATTAAGCTGAGTTATTAGTTTGTTACCCATTAAGTACCATATGTAATCATTTTCTTGTTTAACATAAATGTTCGTAGTTTATTTCCCTTACATATTTATTACGAAAGTATAATAATTTTAATACATAAAACTACGTATATTAGTCAATCGTCTTGTTGTATCGTTGCGTGTGTATTTGGAGTGAAAAAAAAACTGTCACGATGACGCAACAGATGGCGGTAACGGCCCAGTTGGTAAAACACAGGGCTGCCAACACATAGAAATGACATTATGTGCTTTCGACACTAGAACTGTAATTTTGATCATGCTGTCGAAAGCTTTTATATATTTTTTTTAATTGTCAAGTTGAAATGTGGTTGAAGTATCTATATTTTTACCAAACATTTTTGAATGTGACGCTCGCCCACGAACGGTTAAGGACCCGGTATCTAAAAGGCAGATGACCAAAATAGAAACATAAATTGAAATACCATGTCACTGCTGTGACTGGGTGACCAAAAAAAACAGCCAGTCACTGGACATGAAAAAAAAAACAAAAAAATTAAATGAAGAATAACAAAAATATAAGACAAGAGCGAGAAAGAAGACGGTTTACATAGAATTCCAGTTGATAATAAACAATTTCAGTATCTTCCTATACATTTACAGAAAATAACGTGCAAGAAAATTCGTACAGTAACTAAATAAAATGACACTGCCAACCCTAATAACAACCGCATTCACAGTAAGTGATTTAACAGAGAAATTGACGGATAGTCGGGTTTTTTAACCAGTTTATTGTTTTATTGCGTGTAAACTGCAGTTCCTGATATAATTAAGTAACACTTTTTTTGTGTAAATGATTTGATTACCTGTATTTTTAGGCGTGTTTCAGTCTGCTACAGGTTTAGGAAAAAACTGGAACAAACTGACACACGACACTGACACACTGGGTGGTCAAATATTACTTACATATGATAAACAATAATAATTCATCAATATTATCATCCACGCTCGTATTTTACCCATTGCTCCGATATTCCTCTCTTTGCTTGAGCCAATCCCCACGGTGCAGTGCCAGTATCATCCGGGTTCTATAATTTAATTTAATTAGGTGAAAATTCGCAATTCAAGATATATATGACCTGAGAAAGCGCGTATGGCTGATATATAATTAAGATCTGCTGATCGATCAACGTTGAGTAAGATGTTGAAATGCTCAACCCATCGCTTCATAATCTTCAAGATATATATGCTATGTATATGCTCTAGGACTGCTAATATTCTTGGTATAAGCAAATATGAAAATAAGAAGAATTATTAACCTAACCAAGCCCACGATAAGATAGAAGAGAAGTCAACACAATTTTGTCCAAAAATCAAGATACAAAAAAACAAGAAAAAGAACAAAACTCCTTGATGATATAATAAAAACAAATAAAGACCTTACATAACCATTTAAAACAAAAAGAGGAAATAACCAAGTTACCAAAATAAAGGTTAAAACAAACAGAATTACATAAAATTAAAGCCACTAGGTCAAGGAGTGTAACAAAAGCTCTGAGGCATAACCGGAATGGCAAAAAGTAAATAATAAATAAGCATTTTGACCGTGACACTATTATTTAATCAAGAATTAAAGATGTTTAATTACGTTAAAGGTGATAAAGCTAGAAAGGAAGCAAACAATGAAACTACTGCAGAAAGAGATGATGGTAGACATATAAATGAATCTCTTAACTAAGATGAAATGGGGCAGGATAATCATTGAATTGACTCATATGTAGAATATTTAGATTATCTTCTATGTCATCCATCATAATCATGTAGCCTTTTCAAAAATATTTAAGAGTCGTCTTCTAGTGTACCAAGGTGCTGCTGAATGTCAAAATTTTTGCATAAAGCGACTGCTTTGTAATCTCTGAACCCTATGAAATATTATCGTAAGGTTAGCAAACATTAAAGCTATCAGCTTCATCTAAGTATAGAGCTTAGACTAGTGTTAGAATTTTTTCTTCTATCACTTGATGTAAACCTGACTTTCTTAATAAATCATTCTATTGTACAATACTACTGTCTAGCTCATTTTTTTCTGCTGTAGTTTCCTATCTGGTAGTCTTCAGCAAGCTTACATCTATACCAATTAGTACCTCACCTATCTAGCTTCTTTGCATGCGTAGGGTTTTTAAATTATATTCGTCGTAACTCTTTTATTGATTTCAATTCCAATATCTTTTATAATCCTTATTCCATCTTTCTTAGGCCTATACACTATAACTTAGTCCTTAGTTTCAGTCTAAACTCTGAACTGACATTTAAAATCTAGATCAGCCACACCTTCAACAGATTGTAGCTTATTATTCTATAATTCGATCTAACTGTGGTCTTGCCTAACTAGTTTATGATTCAGTCACGACTTAGACTGAAAGCATTAGTACCGAGGTGTTGTATAATCTTTTAAGAGTGATCTTTTTCTAAAGACTCCTTAGACATCATTATGGTTTACATTATCGTGATTGATGTTACCATTAAATTGTTACGACAATACTTGGAGTCAAAAAGTCTGATACACTGGTCTGGTATAGTCTGGACACTTAGGTTGCCAAAAGTGAATCGTGGAATTCCGACGCCAGACAAGAGATCACCTTAGAAAAAGTTTACCCTGCTAATTATTGTTATAGCGTCTTACATTTATTAAACACTATAATATTTACATAATATACACCGTGTTCCGGACGATATACATAAACTTCGACCAGATGTTCAGACCATGGAAATAAGCATTTTTTATTATGGACACATTGATGAACTCTTATTTTTTGGTAATTTTCATACAAACTATTTAAATACCTTGACGTAAATCATCCGATATGCATGCCTCTTTATCCGAATTGACAACGTCGTATTTTCATTCATAAGATTTGGCGGGCTGAAACTTGTCAAAACTAAGTTAAGACCCTTTCTTACTGCATAGTTCAATTAAAACAAATTAATATCTCTGTAACGAAGCCTTTTTAAGTACTTTTTCCTTTGTTAGATTTGATTCGTAAAAGCTATAAAAGCGTTTGCAAAGTTTATGGATAACGTGAAGAACACGGTGTATATAATAACTGTCTTAAAACAATATTAATAATACGTACGTACATTAGGGTGGTCCTTATTCCTAAGAAAAAAAAATTTTTTTCTTTAATTTCGCGGGGCACCACGTAATTTGGTTATATACCATAAGAAAGTATTTCAGTATTTTTTTTGAAATTTTTAAATGACATTTAAGGGTCGCTACCAAGGTTTGAATTTTAAATAAAAAGTATAAAAACTCAAAATCTGTATTTGTTAGAATTCTTTATTTTTATACTCAGGTCTTACAAAATATTATGAAATTATTGTTATTGTTATTCTTCAATGCTTCTGAACGTTTTTTCTTGTTTTCTTTATTTTTTTTAGATTCTGCCATTCTTTGAACAGTTTTTCAATTTTACTGATGACGTTTTTTTAATTGAATAGGTATGCCAGTTTTTTAATTTATTTATTACTTTTAATATAACCATCCAAAATATATATAGACACCTAAATTAAAAATTATTGAAACCTTTATGTAAGCTGTCTTTCAACGCTATTTGTAAAAATTTTGACAGCCGGTAGCGACCTCTAAATCTTAACAAAAACAAAAACATAAAAAAACGTATTTCATATTTAGAGGTATATAATCAAATGAGAAAGTGCCCCGAGGATAATTCAAAAGTCGAAAAATAAGGACCACCCTAACGTACATGTATAATGTATATAAATGATCGTCAAAAAAATCCTCCGCATCGCTGTCAACAGGAAAGTGCCCAACAAAGCCTGGCAGAATTTCCACGTTGTATGGCGATTCTGATTCTTGTTATTGCATTCTGCACATTAATGAAATGGATATTCAAAAACATATCTAATGGATTTAAAGTGAATACTTAACTTACCAGCGGGATTAGGGCGTGCCTTCATCAAAGATATGGATCAGCTTTGATTGGCTAATGGATTTAAATAATGTATATGAGTGTTCTGTGTGTGTGTGTATATATGTTAAGTGAAGTTAAATCCCCAAACAGAACTACAAAAAACATGCAATTACCAGCACTATGTCCCAATAGGGGAAACCATCGTTACTGGTATTGCCATAATCGTTTGGCAAGCTGATGCTATCACATATGATATTATCAGGCTATTCATCGTCGTTATTAGAGCATAACTAGCTAGCTTTCCTGACATTATGAGATCATTTTATACCAAGTTTCATCTTTCTACATACATAATAAATGTTGAAAGATTACTGGCATGGCAACCTCTAATCACCGTTTGGAATTTCTAACTTTCAAAATTCGAACTAAGAAAGTGATGAATTTAAATATTTGACGGATGAAGGAAAAATTCGGCCTGTCCCAGCCGCCATTTTGTTCGTCGATCCAATTATCAATGGTCTAGGTACTATTCACTAAACATCACTTCGAAATTCGAACGGTGTCTCGTTGTGAATCCGCGATGATTTACTTTAAAAACAAATGAATTCGCTTTCGAATTGTGTGCGCTCACTTTAGTGAGGTTCCAATTGAACTTTAATGACACTTCCTTCGATTGCTCAACTGCCCTTCAGTTATCATTGCATAGTAATATCATTATGGCTGAAGGGAAGTGTCGTAAGCAGGATTCTTGCTGTTAACCTCATAATAGAATTTTGTCGCAATTTGTAGGATGTTTTGTAACTTGCTGTCGGTAATGTTTGCTGGTCGGATGGCGATTAGTAGATTGTGTTTTTAGTGGCATTAGCATTTGTGTTTGTTTGAATTTTGCGTTTATTTTTCTGATATAGTTTTGCACATTTTCTGACTTTTTCTTCGAATCTGAAGAGAATAGTTAGGACTAATCCTTCTAATTTTAGGCATCTCGAACTCCGGCGCAGATTAAGCAAATCCCGCAAATTCCACAGTAATACGCTGACTGGATAATATTATTACCGCGATATTTCGAAAAAAAAAGGCTAATCTTCACGAAACGTCCAACGAGTCAGCCGGGATTTAGCAAAATCCCTAGTAGTTTAATAAGCCTAGGTTTGTTTTTTTAACCATAGCTGAACGAACATGGCGTTCTGTTTCGCAGACCAGAGGTGGATTAAATAATTTCTTAACCTGAATTTTTGTGGTGATGGCAGAATGACCAATAAAATACTCTTTGGATGCATATACTCCTTCATTTCTCGAGTGAAGAGAAGCCAACCTAATAACGTCATTAAAACTGATGAACATATAGATATGACTGAAATAATTGTTAGATGATTGCTGAATTCCTGGCTCATTGCTACTAATATTTGCGATTTCACTACATTAGTGCAATTCACTTTCATATAACTCTTCCGTGTGCCGCGTTCTGAGCGATAACGTATTATTATATGATATATAGTAAATGTCTTCAGCAATGTCTTTTTGTCATATAATATCACGCTTGTTTGGCTTGAAGAGGTAGGCAGATCGCATTGAAATAAACGTGAAAAATGCACGTCCTTCTTCAATGTCCCTCGTCATAAAACCAACTTAAGCATGAACGCTCCGATGGCTAGGCTGACGTCCACGTACAACAATTTTTGCAATATTTATGATTTGGATATCTTCTACGACCGTCCCACGCGTTTTAGATCTAAGATTATAAATGAGGGGAAGACTGCAGACAACAACAAAACAAAATAATATAAATAATATAATTGGTAAATGTTTAATGTTTAAGTTGATGATGGTATTTTTAAGATTGTTAGTTTTTTAAATTACATGGTATTCTCTTTACTACCGAGATTTTAGCTAGATTTTTTGTTTTTTTGCTGTTTTTGTTTTCTTTTATTAGTTTGTTATTTTTTTTTTTTTATTTGTAGCGTGAATGCTGCGCACGTCTGTAATTTACGTAAACACTAGTCCATGTCTCTGTTCTCTGTTATTTGTAAATGTTTGTGTTTGTGTTATTGATGTGCCTTAATAATAAATAAATCTATATTCTGTCAGTTATGACTAAGTCTCAAATAATGTGGGCTTCTATTAAACAAAATAATAGTTACAAGTTTACAACCGACTATACTTACTGCTATACTATAACAGTTCAATTGACAGCTTACCTTTTGACGTATGGTTGAGGAAGACCAAAGGAACGATGGAGGGACTGTGTGGAAGATGATATTATGGCTAGAAAGGAGTGATGACGACTAATAGAGAAGTATGGAAGAAAAAGACATGCAGCATCGGCCCAAATATATTGCGATAAGGGCAGATGAAGATGAATATGATAATGTCAGCTCTCTTGTTAAAAGATGTGCTAGTCAGCAAGGTTGGCAGCAGTCTTAAATGCACTGAAAGAGAAAAAAAAAGAAAACTAAGAAAAATCAAGCATTGCCATACAACGTGGTAATGTCGCCAGTCACTTGGGTACATTACCAGTCGACGGCGATGCGGATGAATTTTTCGACGCTATATTTTAGTTTGTTTATAGTTTTAGTTAAGTTAGGATTTAAATTTGTTATTGTTATTAATTAATTAGGTATTAGTTATTACTTACTTAAGTATGTGTTGGATTTAATTAAAATCTAGGAGTACTTAGTTTCGAATAAAACAAAATGAAAGAAATTACAAAAAAAAGATGAATATATCGAAATTTTTATAAAGTTACCTACTGCTCATAGAAAAAATGAATATAAAAACGTCTCACGGTTAATTGAACGATAAACTAATAAAATCAAATGATTTTTATGATGCGGGTGTTATTCAATATAATTTGATGACTTTATTAAAATGATTCATCCAATGAATTTTAATAAAGAAATTCATTCTAGTTGTATGTTTCTTTACACTGTAAAAATATCTGTTTAAATACTTAATTTCTAAGATGGTACCTGTAGGTACAGTCAACAAAAGGGATAAGTATTCAGGATCGTCGGATATAGGCCTAAGAAACCGATGGATGTTGTCGACAGAATTTTTTTTAGATAAATGAGCTGTTTGATTTCTATTAATAAAATTAAATTTTATTCGAGAACATCCATCATCGGTTTCTTACTAAACTTCAACTATATCCGACGATCCTTTTTTGTTGACTGTACACTCAAATAATCTAATGAACTATGTTCTGGGATCTATAAAATTCTAGTATATAGAGGAAAACATCGCGAGGAATCGTGAGGAAATCTGAATTTGAAACTGTTACCTATACATTTTAAAATATATGTAAATTCATCCAATTTGTCTATAATCCATACTAATATTATAAATTCGAAAGTAACTGTCTGTCTGTGTGCATGTTACCTTTTCACGCCTAAACCACTGAACCGATTTAGATGAAATTTGGTATAGAGAGTTTGAGTCCCGGGGAAGGACATAGGATAGTTTTTATCCCGATTTTCCCACGGGATCGACACTTATGCGGGTGAAACCGCGGGGCGCAGCTAGTTATTTTCTACGATTACAAGTTCCTATTTGTCAAACCATCAACGATTGATTGTCAATTTGTGAAAGTACTAATAAAAAGCTGAATGATTTATTTGTGAAAGGCTGTTTACAAATTGTAGGTAGATTCATCTTTCGCACTTTCTTTCCCAATATTTTTCTAGACTGGAAAGTTGACATCACGCTTATTTAAAAAAAAAACATCACAATGATATCCATTGTCTATAGATTTCGGACAAAAGCCAGTATTGGTCACACTTTTACTCAAGCCTTGAACCGCTGACGCAATGATTCCATTTACAAAAGTTCATTGTTATGACAGAAATTCAAGATGGTTGCTGTTTCAAAAATCGAATTGCGATGGTTGTAACTTGTTCATTGTTTCTTTTGAAATAACGGACCTTTTTGAAATAGGGCGGTGACCTTAAGCTAGGGTTGTCGTTCAAAAGTTTATGAATATAGAGTTTTGCATTCCCTAGTTCAACAGTTTTCTTCAGTTCAGAATTTCTACGCTAGGGTGTTTAGGATCATGTGTTGGATTCATGGGTTTCAGTTTGCTTGTCGACATCACTGGTCACTGCCACCTCGTATTATGACTACCTATCTATGATTATAATCATTATTGAAAGCGTTATCAAATAACACTTGCCTTTCAGTTTTCACTCGCCACGCTTAGGTATAAAACCAGCACCCTAATTGTGTATATGTTGTGTGTGTGTTGTGTATTGTTTTGTGCTGTTGTGTTGTGTGTGTTGACAATCGGAATCTGAATCACTTTGAAGCAAATTGCTAATCCATAGCTTTATAAGTTCGAAAAATTTGTCTGCTCAACACGTACCTAAATAACGCAATGAATGTTGTTGAACTGTCAAAATGAAATCGATTCCGATTAATGTTACGCAATTGCCTCTCTGGTTCGGATTTTTATTTTAAGAAAAAGTTGTATAAATTCCATGTTTCTTTAAGTACCTATATCAATTTGATCGACACCAAAAATTATAAAAAAAACACCTTCATAAAATCGTTAACCCTATAATGCATCGACTTTTTTGGGCACCAAAACTGGTCGCGAAGCGAAACGCGAAATTTATCTTTTTTGTATCTTTTGGAACGAGTTACATGACCTGAGTGAGAAATGATTTAATTTTATAACTATGATTATATGTAATTTTAAAGTTTTTCGTGTACGAAAATGATAATGTAGTTTTTGTTTCAAGTAACTGTGTTGCAGATAACATTATTTATGAATCTGTTTTAATAAATAATAACGGACTAGCAGTGCTCCGCGGTTTCACCCGCAAAAGTTTCGATCCCGTGGGAATATCGGGATAAAAAGTATCCCGATTATAAACTATCTGTGTGCCAAACATCCAAATCCATGCAGGAATTTTTGCGTGAAAGAGTAACAAACATCCATCCATCCATCTTCACAAACTTTCGCATTTATAATATTAGTACGATAGTAGGAGCAGGATTAAAACCTACTTAGTTTAATATGAGGTACATCTATGCATTTACCTAATTATGTTTAGACTTGTCATTTCGCAAGCCTTTGGCCAAAAAATCTAAGGCATGTGACATCTACCAACCCGCTGGGCCCGCGTGGTGGATTACGCCCCATTCCCTCTCGCAGAGAGGAGGCCTCTGTCCCAGCAGTGGGAACATTATAGGCTATGATTTTGGCTACTCAGAGCTATCAAATATATTAAAAAAATTGGTTATGAACTGCCTCTTTGGTGTAGTGGTCGCAATCACGACTGCTGAACGTCAGGTCTTGAGTTCGATTCTCGGGTCGGGCAAAGTGTTATTGGATTTTTCCAATGTAATTTCTTGGTAACAGCCTGGAGTCTGGACTAGCTTGGTTGATGGCAATAGGCTGGCCCCCTGTTATGTGGTACTTAAATATAACTCGCGAAATGTGGGTGCCTAAGAGCCAAAGCACACACGCTACTTTTTGCATCGGCGATCGGCGATTTTGCGGCTGTATCGATGCTGCATCGCGTTTTGGCGACTCTCTGCGTTCGGAAGCGGTATCTGAATCGCGCGTTTTAGCGACTGCTCCGCTGCTGCATCGCGTTTTGGCGACTCTGCGTTCGGACGTGGTATCGGAAGCGCGCGTTTTAGCGACTGCTCTGATGCTGATGCAAATGCCAAATCGCTGCGACCTGCATCCGAATGTGTGCGGAGTGTAGCGTTCAGCCGCTGTATCGAGCTTCCGAAAAGCGACTGAATCGCCGCGTTTGGCGTTTTTAAATGTGCGGTGTGGAATGCTTGGTCGCTGCATTTAGCTTCTAAAAAGCAGCTGAATCGCCGATCGCCGATGCAAAAAGTAGCGTGTGTGCTTTGGCCCTTACCCCTTCGATGTTATGTTAAGAATATTCTGTTTAAGTAAAGTTAAGTAAGGTGACCTCGTTAATCCAAGCTGCATAACTTAATTACATCAAGAGCAGAGCCCTAAGAGAATTCTAGATACTTTCAAGGTCCAAGCCGTTCACTTTTGAATGATTTTGTTTATTATGTATGAGTCAACGTCTTTTTATTATCATTACGCCTCTTACGTTTTAAGGCCACCAGGAAATGAGCTGGAATTAAATAATTGAACAGTTTCGTTACACTTCTTGGGAAGTGAAAAAAATACGATGCATAAGATACGTGAATTGATTTTTTATTTTTTATCTCACACTCAAAGCGTTTATTTTAATGAAAGAGGCACGTTTGAATTGTCAAGGAGTCTGTTAGTCAAAAGTATGAACCTATTTGCCTATTTTAAAGCGTAATAGGTACCTATGGAAAAGAACGGGCAAGAAACTCGACGGACATTCTTTTAACACGTTAACAGTGCAGCTACTAAATGTGAGAGGAGCCCCTCACGTGCAAACACGTTCTTTTTTTATAGTTTATTGTTCACACGTGTATGCAAAAAAATTAAAATAAATCACACGTGTAAACTATAAAAAGGCTTCAAATTTGTATGGAGTCGTGACCCAAATGTGGTGCACGCACGTGTCAGAGTGACCTCACAGTGACCCACATGTGGTGCACGCACAGGGAACGTGTTAAAATAGATTGTTACATAAAATTTCGGTCTAGAGTGGCGAATTTAATTTAAAAGAGCGTCAAAGTAGTTTCTGTATACATTTGTTTATTCATTTAGCAGTTGCTAGGTTTTTAGTCTTATGTAATGTTATGCAAATAGGCATAAATCACTGTTGTCGTCTGTCAAGATTTCTCTTGTCTGTTAGGTAAATATTTGTGTACTTTCTAGCCGCATTGTTTAAAAGTCAATGATCAAAAGATTCATAGGGAAATCCTATCTTTTTTAAGGTTTAAGGATAATTAAGACCAGCAGGAGTGAAAGTTATAATCTCAATATTATAAAATGTATTAATTTTGACACTTTTTTACATAACAACAAAAAAAGGACAAAAAAAAAGATGAATTCAATTAAAGGAAGTAATCGACACCGCTTCGGATGTGTTCGGCTGTCCTCGGGATGTATTCGGTTTTAATGTATATCCGATATGTCAGTGAGTGATGGCAACGTATTCTGTTTGTGTTTTGTTTTCACTTCTGAACTGTCGGCACTCCCGGAGTGCCACTATTTTTTTTTTGCGTAACACTTTTACCGTTGAATGGACACGCACCAAGATGATGTCACCTTCCGCCATTAGAATTACAATGAGATTAAGATACAGAATAATTACGAAAGAGATTTAAAAAGTATCCGTGAAGCGGCGCGTTCACGATTGTGAATTACTTACGTAAAAACTCTGTGGTCTGAATTTTGTAATTGAACGTGAGTTGAAAAATACTTGAGGAAAAAACGCGAAAACGTCTTCAGAGAAGGTCAGGAGAATGTTATCTCACAGTAGCAGCGGCGAGTCTGGATTTGTGCTCGATTAATGGCAATAGGATTGCCCCAATTACATTGGTCTTAATACTTAAGCTTAGCGTGAGAAATATGGGTGTTCTTTACACCTCTACCTACACAATTATGACTTACTAGCAGCGCCCCGCGGTTTCACCCGTATAAGTTTCCATCCCGTGGGAATATCGGGATAAAAACTATACTATGTCCTTTCCCAGGACTCGAACTATCTCTGTACCAAATTTCATCTAAATCGGTTCAGAGGTTTAAGCGTGAAGAGGTTACAGACAGACAGACAGTTACTTTCGAATTTATAATATTAGTATGGACTAGCTGCGTCCTGCGGTTTCACCCGTACAAGTTTCGATCCCGTGGGAATATCGGGATAAAAACTATCCTATGTCTTTTCCCAGGACTCAAACTATCTCTGTACCAAATTTCATCTAAATCGGTTCAGCGGTTTAAGCGTGAAAAGGTAACAGACAGACACACTTTCGCATAATATTAGTATGGATTATACATCAATGTTCATTATGTCTGGTTTACAATACTTAAAGGTTTTTACCTCACGTTAACGCAGGCAGGCAATAAAGTCTGGTGCTAACCCATCTCAAAATGTCAGCAGTCGAGGTATTATTACTAAGTAATTACTTCTATTTTAAGTGCTTGACATTTGAGGTTTGAACGACGGGTAATAAGTACCTACATAACCCAAGTAAACTAAGGGTCAGGACACATTGATCAACGTCCTTTCGCACTTTGTCGATTGACAAGGAACACACTAGTGCGCATTATGCCGCCGTCGGAGCGCGTTCGTCGCGTCGTTGCGAAAGGATGCGTACCTACGTCGTTCCATACTTTGCTCTCTTTTTGTGTGGACAAACCGTCGAACGCCGTCGATCAATGTGTCCTGACCCCAAATTGGTATTACATAACATAACGCTTGTAATCCCCAAAGGGTAGGGCAGAGGTGTGCCTATATGTATTACACCCACATTTCGCCAGTTAAGTTTAAGTTTCAAGTAATAGAGGCGAGCCTTTTGCACAGATCCGGGACTCCAGGCTGCTACTGAGAAACCCCTGGTTCATAAAGTCAATAACACTTTGTAACCGAGAATCGAGTTCGGTTGCGCTTGCGACCATTAGACAGACGAGGCAGTCAGATGGAAGTCTTATACTTTGTTACATAATGCGATTTGAATTTTAATCAGAGCACAAATTATCATATTGTGGTTGTTGACCCTGACAAATAAGTCCACCTCATCTCTTTAATAGGTTTGCGTAAAAGGTGACTCGGAAGAAAATGTTAAGTATTATACAGGAAGATTTTTGATCACAATCCAAATTTTTACAGGCTGTTCTACCCATGAATATGAACAACATTCACTATGGGTCCAACGCTGAAATCACGAAAAAAAAAAAACAGCTGTTTCATACATTTTGGTCAAGTAGGTATTGAACTTTTAGGTATATGAAACAGCCGATGACCGACTATTTAATTTTGACATTTCAAAAAAGCCTGTACATGGCTTAATTGAAATAAATGCTTTGAGTTTGAATTATGTATCAATATCTATTTAGTATTACTAACCTTACCATTTCAAATTAGAAGGGATGACATTTAATTCAACATTTAATCCAAATGCAACTTGCACTTTTTGCTAATTAATTCAATTCGAGCAAGGCCACGGCAAAAGCGGGTTAAGTAACAAAGGAAATGACATTTAAATTGACATTTTGTTTTTTATTCGGCGGTGAGTGGTGACAGATGTCAACCAGCTGTCGGGTTTAAAAATGGAATTCCGTTTACAAAAAAAAGAAATTGATGTTTTTATTGTTGCGTTTCGTGCAAGTTTTTTTTTTTATTCTTTAAATATTGCTTCGGAATTCGAACGGTGTCTCGTGAATCCGCGATGATTTTCTTTAAAAACAAATGAGTATCGCTTTCGAATTGTTTGCGATCATTTGAGTGAAGTTCCAAGTGAACTATACAGACTACATTTTAGCCAAATCCGATAAACCAGCCTGCTTATCACGATCGAATGCACGTTTCGCCTGAACAACTACAAAACCTAGGTCATGCTAACTTTCTCCAAGGAAATAAATCCGATCTTCAATGACATTTAGCAGAAATTGTCGCGACTAAAGCTTCCTGTGTGCCTTTCACTGTTACTGGCTGTTAAAACCACAGTAACCTATTGGGAATTAAGGAAATAACCTTTATGTAACTTGAGTCGGATTAAACGAAATCCTGAAAGTACTTAGTTGCTTCAGAATCGTTGTAGTGTTTTTTTTACGACCAATAAGATGTGATGATACAGCGTTATTATTTTGCTAGATAATTTTAAGACCCACGTACAGTCGACAAAAGAGCTAAGTATGCAGGATCGTCGGATATAGTTGAAGTTTAGTAAGAAACCGATGTGACGACTGAAATTTAATTTGATAAATGAGCTGTTTGTTTTCTATTAATAAAATTAAATGTATTCGATATTATATTTATCACACTGTCATATTGTTTCCCGAATCTATATTAAAAATCTACCTTCTAGAATTCCATATTCGTTATCAACGGATAAAAGCCATAATCAAAAATGTACGTAACATAAACCACGTTAAAAAATCAACGTTCCATCCAAATTCAAAAATCAACGTTCTTTAATCCACGTTCAAAAGTCAAAGCATGCATGGCACATAACTTATTGCATATTGCAATAGGCTTCTCAAAAAAGGATACTAAAAATGTACCGCGAGTCGACTTTACTTACGCAACGATTGCAAAAGTTAATCCATCGTCGGATTAACTGGTACGGACAGAAACAAGGTTGTCACGTCGGGAAACAAGAAATGTCATCATGACATTTCTTATTCCATGTTGGATTTGACATGTGACATGAATTATAAAGTGGTTTCAGTGAAGATGAGAGATTAATATTATTTTTTGTTTATTATTTATTGTCTTCTGTATATATTATAGCTTTAGCCTCGGGCTTACACAGTCGCGCACTGGGCTCACGTTGTGGATTACGGCCCACTCCCTCTCACAGAGAGGAGGCCTGTGCCCCAGCAGTGGGTAACATTATAGGCTGTTTTTGCTTGCACAGTCGCCAATTACAGGATAACTGTCACTTATTCTCAGAAATAAGACTGTTGTCAGATTAATTGGATGTGACTTACTTGTGATGAATTTAAATTTTGACGGATGTAGGAAAAACTCGACCTGTCCCAGCCGCCATTTTGATCATCGGTCCCATTATCTATTGTCTAATTATTCGCAATAATTCTGTACCTACTATTCTCATCGTCACTTCGAAATTCAAACGATGTCTCGTTGTGAATCCGTGATGATTTACTTTAAAAAACAAATGAATTCGCTTTCGAATTGTGTGCGCTCACTTGAGTTTGGTTCGAAGTGAACTTTACAGAATAGCTCTAGGGTGTTGAAATATCAATCCCCTAGTTACAATTAATTGTTATGGTTAAGCAATTTTGCACTGTATTGCATTGCAATAAGTCTACTGCTCGATGAGGCAGCCCTACATCGTCCCACATAGACAATCTAGATGTGTTAGGTACTTTCACTTTCGTAATGTCTTAGTGCCTTCCGGCTGCACCAAATGGAAGCTTACACATTAATTTAATTGGTAATCATTTTATGGTGTGAGTATACTCTATTTGGAATAAGAATAAACATTTAAATAAACTTTTTTATAGTCCGTTCAACCGATTTTGACTTTTATACCGTTGGCATAAGGATGGTATTAAAAGTAAAAAAGTGGTTACAATACCAACTGTTTACTGCACCTGCCATATATATCATGCCGCCAACGCAATAAAATTCAAAATCGGTTGAACGGTCTGTAAAAAAAAGTTTATTTAAATGTCTAATCTTATTTTTCAATTCAATTCAATTCAAATCTTTATTGCATTCACATGTGTATTATAAAAGATCTTAATAATGTTAAATGTTTCACATGGACCCTGTCGGGCACAACAATTTAGTATAATAAGAAGAGTAGCATGCTTTAATTAATAATTGGAATCAATACATAACATAACAATAAAAGGTCATTTAAAATACAATTCATAAAATAAAATAATAATAATATTGTCACAGATTAAATTGTTACAAGAAAATTAATAAATAATAATAAAAGTCGAATAAAAAAAGGTAAATAAAACAAAAGTCACAATATAAAAGTGATAAAAATAAATGTCTAAAAAATTAACAAATTCATAAAGTCATCCCATTAGGTCATCATTAAAAAAATCATTTAGTGTATAATAACATTTATCGAATTTTAAATGGAGTAAGTATAGATATTTAAGAAAAGGCCATTAAAACAGGTGATAGTTGTTTTTTTTTTTTTAGTCGGTGTATTCTTTCTTGTTGTCAACTGGGCCTGCTCTTGACCTCGATGGCGACCACAGATTAAGAAAAAAAAAATTTTTTTTTCTTCGGTCACTGTTTTTTACATTATTTGTCTCTGGTAACCACAGACAAACAATTTTGAAATCGAATACACAATATATAGGTTTGACTAACACGATAATACCCCCGTTGGGCTTTATGCTATGTAGGGGCGGGGAATAAAAAACTGATACTTGGATGTAAGCTTTATCGATATCTAACGGTGGACCGACCGCGCCAAGCGTAGCGTGCTTATCCTACGAACAAAGTAGCCACGTGAGATTCACAATCGTATGTATGACACATTAAACAAAAACATAAAAATAATGTTTCCTAAGTCACTTAGCACCAACTACCTACCCAAAAGGACCGCAGTCAACCCATTAAAATGACTCACAGTCAAACACAAAATTACAAAGACTTGTTCGAAAATACGAAACAAAAGACCATTCACTGGTAATAAGGAAACAGACCACATCTAGCTCATTGTTTTAATACTAGAATGACCTAGAATGTCTTTTGTCTATTTTAGGATTTCATCCTGCGCGTGAAAAATTTCGACATAGTAACATAACTGGGCTTCGTCCGCGTGATTTCATGTTCCCCCGACCCATCGCATCGCATCGCGCTCGCGCTATTTCTTCGTTTTCATTTTCTTGGCGTTCTTTTTTCATTTTGCTCTGCTCCTAAGGGTCGCAGCGTGATGTTAAATAGCTTCTTTTGAAGTAAAAACTTCTATAGGCACGTTGGGCATTTTTTGAAATGGGATAAAATTATATAGAACTCGCGCCACTGTTACCGTAATCGACACCGCTTCGGATGTGTTCGGCTGTCCTCGGGAAGTACCGTACTCGGTTTTAATGTATCCATACTATCCATACTAATATTATACATTCGAAAGTAACTCTGTCGGTCTGTCTGTCTGTCTGGATGTTATCTTTTCACGTCTAAGCTGCTGAACCGATTTAAATTAAATTTGGTATAGAGATAGTTTGAGTCCCGGGAAAGGACATAGGATACTTTTTATCCTGATATTCCCACGGCATCGAGACATATGCGGGTGAAATCGCGGGGCGCAGCTAGTATCCGATATGTCAATGAATGATGGCAAAGTATTCTGTTTGTGTTTTGTTTTCACTTCTGTCGGCACTCCCGGAATGCCACTGTTTTTTTTTTTTTTATAATTGGGCTATCAAATGCAAAACCCTTTTTTCAAATTCGACTGGTAGTTCCAGTCCGTCTGCTATTATTTATCCATGAGCCCCTCAAATATCGTAAGAATGGACCTACTAGTAAAATCATAACAGATGTCTATTTAGAGACAAAGCACACACGCTACTTTTTGCATCGGCGATCGGCGATTTTGCGGCTGTATCTATGCTGCATCGCGTTTTGGCGAGTCTCTGCGTTCGGAAGCGGTATCTGAATCGCGCGTTTTAGCTACTGCTCCGCTGCTGCATCGCGTTTTGGCGACTCTGCGTTCGGACATGGTATCGGAAGCGCGCGTTTTAGCGACTGCTCCGATGCTGGCGCAAATGCCAAATCGCTGCGACCGGCATCCGAATGTGAGCGGAGTGTAGCGTTCAGCCGCTGTATCGAGCTTCCGAAAAGCGAGTGAATCGCCGCGTTTGGCGTTTTTAAGTGTGCGGTGTGGAATGCTTGGTCGCTGCATTTAGCTTCTAAAAAGCAGCTGAATCGCCGATCGCTGATGCAAAAAGTAGCGTGTGTGCTTTGGCCCTTAGGTAAACAAAAATAACAGCATTGTTCTCTTATAATCACACCAAAACTAGGTAGCCACATAAAAATTCTATTCGCGACTTCAATGCTATTCACACAGCACCGAAAAATGCGAAAAGCGCTATTCATTTGTTTCTATTTGTATGGAAAATTCACAAGCGCCCGTCATTTTTTTTGTGTTATTAACACAATTGGAGGTTTTGTTAAATTCTACGCGTTTCTGGATCAGGGTCAGTGCGTGTGAGTGTGTGTGTGTATTGTATTGTATGTACAATGTGTTGTGAAAGGCTGGTTCAAATGGAAACTTTTGTTGACGGTATCCTGATTAAGCTACGTCTAATTTTGGATTGAAGTTAACACAACGTATACTCAATATCTTTACCATAATGTGTATTTAGGTGGTAACTATATAATTTAGATCATTATGGACCCTGTAGGGCACAGCAAAAAGGGTAGGGGAGAGGAAGCCCTGTTTTTGGAGATAATTAAGTTGTTTTGTGGGAACAAGTTTTAACTTAAGTACTTAATTATAATCAGCCTACAATGTTCCCACTGCTGGGACACAGGCCACCTCTCGATGAGAGGGAGTGGGCCATAATCCACCACGCGGGCTCAGTGCGGATTGAAGTTATTTGGCGTGAAATCATCTTTTTGAGAAAATACTGTTTTTCATTCGCTTGTGCTAATTTATAGATACTAAATAAATGTATTTTCTTTCATTACCAACAACATTTTTATTAAATTAAAAATCTTAGAGGTTCGTTGCTAAGTAATAACAGCTGCACGGGTTAATCGATCAGATTAAGGTACGATTGCTGCGGTCTGTCCGTGGATGGATGCAACCATCTTTACATACCGAGACCCCTCCGTCCCTCGGAAAGCACGTTAAGCTGTGGGTCCCGGCTGTCATTCTTAGATCTTTGACAGTCGTTACGTGACGTCAGAAGTCCGAAAGTCTAATAACCAGTCTTACCAAGGGGTATCGTATTACCCAGAAACTGGGTTGTGGAGGGCAGATAGGCAGTCGCTCCATCTAAAATACTGGTATTCAGCTGCATCCGGTTAGACTGGAAGACGAACCCAACATAGTTGGGAAAAGGCTAGGCAGATGATGATGTAAAGCTTAGGTAAAGTTCTTTGTAAAGCTTAGTTTACACAAATTGTCTCTATTTTAGTTAGGTTGCCAACTCAACATATTATACTGTTCATAGAACTTAACTGTCACTGCCTATAAAATACTGATTCATGTACTTTCAAGATATAGTACGGACAAAACTCATTACATTTAGAAACCATAACTCTCCAGTGCAGATGTTAGAAAGTAGCCTCTTACTAGCTAGTACACGGTTCAAATATTTGTGTTATGTTGTGTAGGTTTGTTTAAATGGCGGAAGACATTATGACAAATGTTTGTTTAGTATGTTGTATGATAAATATAAATCATAGTTATACCATAGGTATGTCTTTCTCTTACATAAGCGTCTTCTTCGAACCATGGTTTTTTTTATATAGGGTGAAATTTTAATCACCGTTTATCCTCTTAAGGAGTCATTGTACTCATCATTAGGAAGAACTTTTACTACAGGACCAAACCGTGAAGATATCGTGAAAAAAAAAAAATTTGCTGGTCCCTAGATTTATGTTCTCCTAACTCGTCAAAATGTAGGGAACAGCTGATTTTTTTTTTCGCGGCTTAGGGTGTCGTTGGGGGAGAGCAGCAAGGGACAGCCTGTCCCTTTTTTGTAAATATTTATACTTATTTTTCGGTAACATGAACGTTTTAAATAATCAGTCATAATTTCAAGGTCTGATTCCAACACAAGGCAGTGAAAATACGTTTTCTATTTTGTAATAAAAACATTTTTTAAACCCTCTTTCAAACACAACAAAAAAAAAGAACTCTTTTCCAACCTTCGACCAAAATCTTCCACCTCGACGAAATACTCAAAAAACCTTTTTCCATCATTCCAGACTTCCCCGGAATGTGCTTCGCATCCACCCGCTGTGCGACCGTCGAGCCTGGCAACACCTGGGACTTAGCCCCCTTCTGCGGCCGCAGCACCTGCGTCGTCAGCGAGGACCAGCCCCCCAGGCTGTTGGAGCTGGTTGAGGACTGTGGTCCATTGCCGTTGGCCAACCCCAAGTGCAAACTTGACACTGGTAAGTGGTGAAAACCGAAAAAAAATGGAGGTGGAAAAAATTTACAGTTGCAGGTCATTGGTTCGAACCCAGACATGCATGTACAGACGCCAGCACATCAAGCTACCCGAAACTGTCAAATTTTCTCAATCAACTTTGAACCTTATTCTTCGGCGATAAAGTTGAAAATCTGTTAAAGAAATTTGACAGATTGTAGTAGCCTTGTGTGCCAACTGCCAGCACACAAGGCTACTACAATTTGTCAAATTTTCCCAATCAACTTTGAACCTTATTCTTCGGCGATAAAGTTGAAAATCTATTAAAGATATTTGACAGATTGTAGTAGCATGATGTGCTGGCGACTGTACTTTAATTTTTGCAATTTATTTCATAACAACTGCTCTTAAAATCCGTGAAGGAAAACATTGTGAGGAAACTGACATGTTCTAGGGCAAAACATTCAAAGATATATGGTGTCCACCAACCAGCGGGGCTTTCGTAGCAATCGCTTTCATTTTGACAGTTCAACAACATTCATTGCGTTATTTACGTTGTTTAACAGACAAATTGTTGGAACATATGAAGCAATGGATTAGCAGTATCCTTCAAATTGGTTCAGATTGGGATTGACAGTGTATTACGCAATTAAGGTGCTGCACTGGGCTCGTGGAGGTGCTTGGGGGAGGCCTATGTCCAGCAGTGGACGTCTTTCGGCCGAAGTCATGATGATGACGATGACTGGGCCCGTGTGGTGGTCTTCGGGCCATTCTCGTTCATAGAGAGGTGGTTGGTGTAAGACTAAAACTAAAAAAACAAAATGCCCACGAAATATTACGACAAGAGTTCAAAAAATGTATGATCACTCCGATGTTATTTATGAAGTAACAGTTGTATACGTGTTGATATTACTGCAAGTCCTATTCTCATTCTATAAACAACTGTTTTATAATAATGAAAATGACTGCCAATTGCCAATGGAGAAAGAAACAATGCCTTTACATAAGAGAACAAAAAACAATGATATTTATATCATATTCTTCTCCATTTTCAGATAAGACCAACAAGACCGCGCCTTTCCCTGGCTGCTGTCCGATCTTCACTTGCGAAGAAGGTGTGAAACTGGAGTACCCTGAACTACCCACTCCTGCCCCAGAAGCGGAGAAGAAAGAGGAAGAAGCTAAGAAGTCTTAAGAAGTTACCAGAAGTCAGGGCATTTTACAATAACAGATAACACTAACATCTTGCACAATGACGCAACGTGATTGGTCACGTACCATGCGATAATTCAAATGCCGGAATCTCATTGGCTGGTTATTTTTATAGAGATGGGAAGGTAAAATGCCCGGGATACGTTTTCTATCGATAAAACGTATGAAATTGGTCTCAAAATATTCCTTAAATATACCAAATTTTTTATAACTGTTCTGTTTGACTGGAATAAGTTTTGACCACGAAATGTTAATTAAATTTATATTTTATGAGTATTTTTTTGTGAAATTGCAATTTTTTCTTGCTTTGTCGGTAAAAATCCAACTAAACGATCCTTGATTTTTATCAGTTTTTAGTAAATCAGTCATGCAGAACATATTTTCGTGGTTTGTAAGCACGTTTTTGGTGTGACCGAGTCACAAAAGAGTTCAAAAGTAGATTTCTATTTCCTGTTCTTTATTAACTTTACAAATGAATCTGATAACAGTTGGTTTAGTCATCGTGCGACAATAGAAAGCGTTTGTTGACACAAAAAAAATGTATGGAACGCTGTTTGTGATTTCGCGCTGTTGGGAAAATTTACAAAATATTAAAAAAAAATTTTTTTTTGAATGGCGTTCTGGCGCAATAAAATTTTGTTTTCTTAAAAAAAAAAGGTTTTTATAAATTTTTCCAACCGTGTGTTTTGTTTTTAGAAGTTATCGGCTTTTTTACTTGAATACCTACCTAATTATAATACTTTGTGATATTGATAACATAAATATAAATAGAAAAGTTATTCAATAAAAAATACAAAATTTCTATATGTTGGTTTTTACTTTTTCCTTCATCCATTCCTAAAATCCTAAGTTTACCTACTGCAGACAGCTGCGATCATTGGATTTGAAATAAAATATCTAGAAAATAATAATTCCAAAGTAAGCAATGTCATCATCATCTGCCTAGCCTTTTCTCAACTATGTTGGGGTCGGCTTCAAGTCTAACCGGATGCAGCTGAACACCAGTATTTTACATGGAGCGACTGCCTATCTGACCTCCACAACCCAGTTACTGGGTAATACGATACCCCTTGGAAAGACTGTTTATGTAATGTATCGTCCACAATCATCAAGAGGACAAAATACGACGCTGCTTGCAGTCCAGGGAAACTATGCCATCCTTAGATCAGATAGCAGGCTAATCAAACGTTTATCATGCCTGGACAGGAATGACCTGCTCGCTAAACAAACAGTTCCATCCAATAGGCATAACGGACAGTCCTCTATGCAGGGCTTGCATGGAGGCTGAGGAAATATTATTATTTCCATATGGCTTATGTTTAATTTATCACCTGATAAAGTAAAATATAACATAAAAAAAACACTTTTTACTGCAAAAAATAGTAAATGATCACCAAAATTAAAACTCCATTTTATTGTATAATACGTAGGTAAAGGTATTTGTATTCTCATTTGCTCGCTCTTGCATCCTATGTCGACGGAGCCCCGTTTCGCGGGGCTCCTATTTCTATGTAAAGGGTTTAAAGTAACCTAAACAAATCTAACCTCGGGGTACCCAGCTAGAACTATTGTAATTTTAGACTTCATTTTTCGGTGTTCAATATATTTTTTTTGGTGATCATTATATTTAACCCCTTTCCATGTTAGGACAGAACTCTTGGGGCACCCAGATCTTCTTAATAGACCGGAGGATGTAATCAACTTCTGGAGGGAGGTGGACTGGTCGGAATAACCACCGACGGCCGCCATGACCCATGCACAATGTTACACCTGAATCTGAAAGACTAAGCGCGGAAACCAAACGCTCTAACGTAGATAGAACATATAACGCCTCACAAATAAAATAATATAAATAAAATAATAAAAAACAAAAATAGTATGATATCCTAGTCAGATGACTATGGTCCGAGTATCATACTATTCTATTCCAATTTGTGTTAAAATAATGTGATAACATAATTTTTATTTTTTATATCATAAAATAATATATGATATAAAATAAAAAATAAATATAACATTTTGTCCAACAGTTGGATAGTATCGATTAGAAATCGAAATGAGTACCACCAGTAATTAACTCAATATTTTATTCGGGAATAATGAATTTAATTACAATTAATAAATACACAATACATTAATGATTGTCAACACTTTATAATACGTGTATAATATAATAAATTTAATGAACCGTACACCTAAAAACCTTAATTAATCATGATAAAACACAAAATGACAAAAAAAATATATACAACAATGACATCTATGCGTTAAAAAAATTATAGAAATAAAAAAAAAAATGTTTTCAAAGCGAATACATCCTTATTTTTTAAACGTAACAGTCTATAAATACATTTTTTAACTTCTTCATCTAATCTAAACACTGATTACTTAACATTATATGATATTACATATATTTTAAAACGTTATTATTTTTTTAACTATACGATAAAATATAATCAACTATATTTTTAAAATCACATTTTTCCTAATTTTATAACATTTATATTGCACAAAATAGACACAGACCGCGATTATAAGTTACATCGTTTGAGCCGAACTTTACCGAACCGAACCCGAAGCGTCACGACAAATTTTAATATGGTGGATGATAAAAGCGAGCGAAATATTACATATTTTGCAATGTAACTCATTTTCTCGGCCACAATACTTTGTTATTTGCGATTACATGATAACATTCAAATATATTAATGTTATATGATTAAAAATAAATGCGTGCGCCACCAATTTGGTGGTAACATCTACAAAACTTAACTGATATTACAAAAAAATCGTTTATATTTTTTTTTCGTCTCGATTGCATAATTCTGCAATTTTTCGTAAACGTAGAATTCAAAAAGGTAGGGTTTAAAAAAAAATGGTAACAAGATTAGCAATTTGTGATTCTCATAGTTTTACAAGAGATTATAATTTGAGGTTTCCTGTATATAGATAAAAAATAATTTATATGTGCGCAGTGTTAATCTAATAGTTTTTAGAACATTTCACCAAAATATATATTCCTTGAAGGCTTTAGAAATAAAAAATGATTGATATGTTATAATTGTACATCACAATGATTTTGAAATCGAAAAGCTTAGATATAGGCGGAATAAACCAATTGTTTCACAAAAATATTATATATAATATTATTATATAATATGCTTAGAATATTTTAGAATTTTACCAAGAAGTTTAACAATAAAAATTTGATCGAATGAATTTAAGTATATTTAATTAAAAATGTTATTTATTAATGTCAATCAACTGGTTTATTCATTAAAAATATAATCGCAGAATTTTATATGGAAAAATATTTTTTCGTAATTATTAGAGTTGAAAAATATTAATATTCTGCTACTCAACAGTGAAAAATATTGATTAAGCAAAAAGAGGTAGTAATCGGAAGATGCAAAAATATTTCTTTAAATATTTTATGTATATTTTAATGAAATACGTTTCGTTATTAGCTCAAACTTTGCATGACGACAATCAATACATTTTTCCTATTTTATGTACATTTATTAGAATAATTCCTCTCATTTTGACCTTTCTTTTATACTTACAATATTTTTTTTTTAATTTTTACTTCCCTACCAATACCTGGATATGCTTTTGTTTTAAAAAGAGCTGAAATTAATCGTTGTTCTAATTCTTGAGAATTACGATTTTTGTGAAAGTTCCTTTTTTAAATAGGGTCAGTAGAACTGCATTTTTTTAGCACTAAGTGCCATTAGTGGTCACTTTTTTGTGAAAAAAAAAACTTTTACGTCAAGAAAAAGGATTTAGTGGTCACCTAACTAATAAAGCGTTAGCGTACATTTAGTCAAATCAACATAATATATAAAAATGCATAGCAAAAATAATTGAAAAAGCGTTACCGAGGTTTCTTTTACCCCATTAAAATAGACATTTATCTTCGCATAAACACGAGAGTAAAAAATATAGTTCTCAGCTATTTTTCTAAACAACGAACCGACAGATTTTTATGATTTTTTTAAAGATATTTTTTCTATTGAATTATTTTTACTGGCACATTTTAATAAGTAATTCATTGATTTGCAAATTTAAGACAGTGGATTGATGTATGTCATGTTACTAGTGTCAATTCTGGGCCAGTTACATCGATACTTATGTCGAAAGATTTTATTCAACTGCAAATTCCTATCATACTTATAAGGAACCAGTATTTTTTACCGAGTCTACTGATGCAATTCTGATTATTTACAAGTAAAAGTGACTAATATAGTCGTTTCCTTAAGTATCGGTGTCGCTAACCGTCTGATTTATTTTTTAACTCTAAATCTATTTAATTACATCTTAACATTTATGTTTTCTTGACATTTTCCCACTAAAATCGGTTTTTGAAGCTCAGTTAGAAGATTTGTTTAAGTAAAATTTGGTAAAAGTTTTTTTTTTAAATTTCCCTTTTTCAACAGATCTTGTTTCTTGCAACTAATTATTATGAACATTGAACTGTCTAACATCTATAACAACAAGCTACGTGGTACACCTATAAATACGCTAATTTCTATAAAACTTTTATAAATGTATACAATATTTTGGGATTCTGATGATTTTTTTTTTCTCAATACGTTTTAACATCGATTCGAACTACTATTACGGAATGTAAGCTTTAACATGTAACAACAAGCATTTCGATACTATTTTTATTTATTTTATATATAATATATATATATACTTTTTATATATTTAACAAAACCGTTGCTACCTATCAAACAAAGCTATATCCAAAAGTTGCTGATGATTTTTGAAGAACGGCTTGCAACTTTGGGCATTTCTTACACCTCGTTTTAAATTCTCACCTAAAATTGACCAGCCTCATATACTTGCAACTCTTCCTTAATTTTTAACAATTAATTTAGAATGTCTGTACTCACTTCAAGCATCTTCAATACAGAAAGCAAAGATTTTGACACATTTTTTCTCAAAAATCGCGTTTAGATGTTAATTTTATTGTTTTTTTTTTTTTCAAAGGTAACATTTTGGCAGTTTGGTATTTACTCTGATGAATTGATTACAATTTATTAAAAAAAAAAAAATGATCAAATTGACGAAAAAGTTTTAACTTTTTTTGTCGACTCTTAATTGAGCAATTCAAAAGCAAATTCTTTCTTTGACGAGAAAACATCAAATATTACATATTAATATTATGAAAAATAAATTAAAAAAAAATAACGACAAAAAGAAAAATCTACTCTTCTTTGTGCGATGTGAACCCGACTCTTCGTAATAATTACTACATTTTTAACAATTAATTTTATAATTCTAACAATATTTTTTATTAAAATTCTTAACATTCATCATCCAACCATTACTTATTAAGTAAAACGTCAATATAGCATGAAGACTCGAAACTAACTAGAAACGCTGTCATAGATAAATACCGTAATAATTTAACAAAAAAAGATAAAAAGATTTTTTAAATTAAAATCGCCAAGAGCAAGAAATGAAATGAGGTTGCCACAGAAAAAGCTATAAAAATAGTAGAAGACGTAAGGATAAGAAGAAATTAATCGAGTGTCGAAAAGATAAAAAAAGTTTTACAAATAAGCTTAGGATTTAAGACATGAATTCTTGTTATAGGTACCTATTTAAGAACAGCATTTCAAGTTAGTCTAATTTTAGGAAAAGTTAATGTTCAACACTTTGATTTTTCTTTTTTTAGAAATATCACCAATTTTGATTTTAATTTTAGATCATTTTAATATTTTTCTTTTAAGATAGTCAAGATTCGAGAAATAGCGTGTGCTTAGATGAAGGAAAAAATTGGAAAGAAAATAAAGTGCTTTGCAAAACCTAATCATGGCGTGTTATAATAAATATAAATTAAATAGAAAAGATAATTTCATTACTTAAAGTACGACTTTTTTGTACTTTTAGAAACCAAACTATCACAAAATAGCCAATAATTTTCAAAATAAATAAAAGTTTCGACAGTTTAATAAACAATCCAAATGGGTTACAAAAAACCCGAACAGTATTGGCTGCATCACAGCCAAAAAAGAAAAGTTATTTCTTTTTTACTAAAAAAGATAATATAAAAAAGATAGTAATAATCAAAATAAATGGGTTACAAAAACCCGAACAGTAGTGGCTGCATCACAGATAAAAAAAGATTATTTCTTTTTTACTAAAAAAAGATAAGAAAAAAGACAAAAGATATGCACAACGCCAATACAAGGACAGCTCACAGAGATTGGTGTGCCATTAAATTTTGTTAACCGTTCAGTCTTATGACGTTTTTTGTATTTTTTTTTTGTTTTTCTTTTTTGTTGAATGCCGTTCACTCGGGCTTCAGACGATGCCATTGCACGATGGTCTGCCTCGGTTTCGTGATCATGTCCTGCCAGTGTTTCGTTTCTGTTGCGCCGGAGCCGTTTTTCCCTGTAAAATACAAGATGGCGGATCATTTACTGATCAATTAAACGTTTGAAGAAAATTTAAACGTTTAAAATTATGTATTTTTCTAAAACCTTCAATTTGCTAAAACGATTTTTCAGATGCTAAAAGCTTTTTCAAAGTCAATGTTTGAAAACTATTGAGTACTGAAGAGGGACATTCCCGTATTTTTAAGAACGTTCAAATTCTATTTTCAGTCTCAATCTGTCAAAAAAATATTTCTAATTTATCTACATTTTTGACCAATTTTTTAAATTGTTTGTCGCTTAGACTTAAATGTCAGATTAGTCCGAAAAACCGTCGAACGCCGTCGATCAATGTGTCCTGACCCTTAGGCAACCATAGACAGGTAACGTTAGCCAATCAGTGGTCCCAACGGTGTTGCAGCACACGTATTCTGATTTGCCCTAGAGACGATTCATTGATCAGACTCTGTGCTATTTGCCTCATAAAATAGTACGTTTTTTGCCAAAAAGTCAAGACATTTTTTGGACCTACATTTGGTATTACAAAAAGAGAGAAATCTATGCCTAGGTTTATCCTAAACACAAACAAAATACGTAACTACCTAAGTATCAAGGTCAAATTCAAAAGCTTTTTCGGTATTTCGTTAAGTGTTTTAATTATTCTTTAACGCTTTTCCTGTTTTACTTGTTGGCTAGATGACGGGTTTAGGTTTTTTCTTAAAAATAAAACTTAATTATCATAAACCTTAATTGATCCACTTTTATCACTTCTAAAATTAGTTTAAATTATTTTTCAACACACACGCTTTTAGGTCCATAATGCAGTATATTAAACACGCGTGCTTTTTACTTTATGTTACCGCACTAGTGCGGTAACGCCACAGATGACTATTTACTAGTCGGAGATGTGCGCTTTTTTAATCTCATCAAAGAGACTTTATGCCAAAAGGAATCCGCGGGCCATATTTCTTTTTTTTTAAATAGTCTGAATTGTCTTTGGTCCCAAAGAACTAAAATTTATTTACCTTAAATTGTCCGTGGACCCTGCCGGAACCAAATGGAAAAGACCCTGACTGGCGTTCTATTATTGCGGATTCTCACTGAACTAATGTACAGTACTTTCTAATTCCACACTAACTAAACTACAATTTGATATACGACAACACTACAATCAGTCTAAACATTATTTTGTATTTATTGTGTTTTTTATATAGGCTGTTTAGCGGTTTTGCTAGTGCCTTTATTTACACCTGTGTGAGCATCGCTAGCGCGGCGTGCGGACTATTAATGCACGGCGGCAGCTCTAATTTCACGCCGTGCAATAATGGACTACTTACGTCACACGTATAGTAATGTACTAATTATTAATCAACTCACCAGCCAGCAATATTCTGCCAATCAGCTCATTCCTGCCAATATTGTCAAAGTCCATGACCTGGACATCCAGGGAGCATTCCCTGATCTTCTCCCATGGTACGTTGAAGGAGAAGGAGTCGTTGAAGACGGGGTTCAGGGTACATTTGAAGATAGCTGTCTTGCGCTTCTCTATGCGTTTGTCGCCGAACTGCAGCCAGACTTTCACGTAGGGATCTGTAATTGAGAGATAGTTTGGTTGAGTACATACATGATTTTTTTAAGCATATGAGACATTGATCCTGCTTTCCCTAAACAGGTACGCACAGGTGTATAAGTAATCATCATAATCATTTCAGCCAAAAGACGTCCACTGCTGGACATCATCATCTGCCTAGCCTTTTCCCAACTATGTTGGAGTCGGCTTCCAGTCTAACCGGATGCAGCTGAATACCAGTATTTTACATGGAGCGACTGCCTATCTGACCTCCACAACCCAGTTACTGAGTAATACGATACCCCTTGGTAAGACTGGTTGTCAGGTTTTCGAGCTTCTGACGACCCGTAACGACTGTCAAAGATCCACGAATGACAGCCGGAACCAACGACTTAACGTGCTTTCCGAGGCACGGAGGGGTCTTGGGGTTTTCGTCCACTACTGGACATAGGCCTCCCTTAAGCACCTCCACTTCGACCGGCGGGGCAATTGCGTAAGACATTATCAATCGGCATCGGTTTCATTTCGACAGTTCAACAACATTCATTGCGTCATTTACGTGTTGAGCAGACAAATTTTTCGAACTTATGAAGCAATGGATTAGCAATTTGCTTCAAAATGATTCAGATTCCGATTGATAGTGTGTTACGCAATTAGGGTGCAGTTCTCTGCTTCTCGCATCCAACGGGTTCCTGTGGCCTTCACAAGGTCGTCGGTCCACCTTGTGGGATGCCTTCCAACGCTACGTCTCCCGATAAGTAATAGGTCGAGAATAATGACACAGGGGTTCATTTTCACTAAGATGGAGTCGAGCGAATCGGAGACGTACATGAATAAAACGGAGAATACAAGTACAATAAGTTGACAAATAACCATAGTAAAACTGAGGCAGTGGCGTGCAATGCATACAGGCGTATAAGCAGTTCCTACTTCGATATATCAACATAAGCCTGTCAATTACATTTTAGTGTGTGTGCCCCATTAAGAAACTCATTAAATTATCATACCTAACAAAAAACAAAATCTTCATACAAACACGCGCGGCAGTAGGCAGTCGCCGGACGGCCTACTCGGCTCCCGTACTATTCGCATATTGTCATTGGTCTTTACTCGTTCAAGTTAATACCACAAAATTAAAAATACTTACGTCTCACGCGTAATACCATGACGTTCGACCTTCGCAATTTATCGCCCTTAAGTAGGCATGCCTACTCAAATAACCACACTTTTGACCTCACTTTTTTTTCTGATTAGTGACCGCGTTTGGCTGGACTAGACCCAGCCTAGTGCCTACCTATTCTGAAAACCAATGCACGCCACTGGACTGAGGCTACATTAGGCCGCAACGCGACCTGCGACACAGGAGCGATTAAAACAAATAAATGAATGCTCACATATATGGCTACCTTACATCAAATATTACTAGCGGTCTTTGATTTCTTTATGCGATAGGAACAACATTACTGTAATCACGGCATCGGCTACATCAACATGTCAGCGAAATTGAAGCGAAGTTTTTTAGAAAATTTCTCACTTGCACGACTAGTTGAATAGTGCTACTAAATATGCGTGTGGCTACATTATGCGTATAGTAAACCGCGATGGATGATTTGATAGCATGTGTACTGTAGCCACGTCATCGCTGAATATACGCCGGATTTTCGCTTATAATGTAGCCATACCATGTTTATCTCGTTTTGCTCTTCCAGTCGCATCGCAAATCGCTGCCTACTGTAGCCCCACCCTTAGTTTCCGTCATATTCTTCCAGGTGTGCAAATCTTAATTGAAGGTTTTTAGAAAATCGATCAATTACAGACAAGACGAGACGCAATGCGATGTCATTCAACCAATTCTTCGATAGGGCGATTTCTGCACTCTCCGCTAAGCTCGTCTCCACCTCACTAAAAACCTAAAATGCACCTTTATTTGGGCCCAAACCTAAGTAAGTGTGCCATTGAGAATTTCGTATTCAAAGAACCCAAGTACATATTGCCCAACCCGGGGATCAAACCCAAGACTTCACTTGTCAGGACGTTACGGTCGTAAGCGAGTTCACGAGACCGACGAGGCAGTCAAATAGATGAACTTCATTTTCAATTCGCGCCACTGTTACCGTAACCGACACCGCTTCGGATGTGTTCGGCTGTCCTCGGGATGTACTCGGTTTTAATGCATTTCCGATATGTCAGTGAATGATGGCAAAGTATTCTGTTTATTTTTTGATTATAATATGACGATTAAAAAAATTTACACACTATATTGTTCAAGTTTTTACTTTTGTCGGCACTCCCGGAGTGCCACTTTTTTTTTAAATCCGACTTTTATAGTTTTAAGAGATTAGCGCTTTAAAACAAACTCTTCAGTTTTATATTATAGATGGGTGCCCATAAAAGCACCTTTAATAATAAAAACCTTAATGAACCAGAGAGTAATGTACTTGAAATTTTCTCGTGAAAATTCTTCAGGAATAAAATTCATTCCACTTAACTTGAGGGTTGTCCGAAGTATGTTGGAATTCCGTAAGGAATTCTTGATGTCAAGTAAAATTCCGGGCGTTTTAAAAAATGTTGTCACTGGGGTTTAATTAACGAGGGCTTGGGGTGGGAATTTTAGTAGCTGGTTACAAATTGCCTACGTGTTGGTCGGTAGAATTTTGCTGGTTAGCGATACATTGCTGTTCGAGTTTTCGAGGCTCTGCAAATCGTTGCTATTCAAATTCCCTAGGCGTTTTTTTGCATAACAGTGTATTAGCGCTTAAAGCGCGTTTAAGCGAGATCGACAATATGGTGCTACAAATATAATGAACTAGCTGCGCCCCGCGGTTTCACCCGCATAAGTCTCGATCCCGTGGGAATATCGGGATAAAAAGCATCCAATGTCCTTTCCCGGGACTCGGACTATCTCTATACCAAATTTCATCTAAATCGGTTCAGCGGCTTAGGCGTGAAAAGGTAACATACAGACAGACAGAGTTACTTTCGAATTTATAATGTTAGTATGGATAGTATGGACTAACTTACAAAAACTAAAAAAAAAAACCAAACTCGTTTTCATTTTTCAGAAAAACGGAAGACTTTTCATTCTAAGCACAACCCTGCCCGAAGCGATCATTAAGTCAGAAAAAATATCTTTTCCCGTCTCGAGTTGCCGTTGAAAATGGAACCAGCCCATAATTGGGACTTCTTAGATCCATAACTTGATTTATGGTCAACCCTAAGGAAGAGCGAATTACTCAACTTAATAATAAAAAGAGGTTGCTTCAAGTTGAATTTGAAACGTGTTTCAATTTCAGAGTTTTCGGTTGGAAAGTTGGGTGTTTATGGTTTTTTGAAGTGAAAACTTGTTTAAAGGCGCGGTGGGCATTTTTTGAGATGGGAAAAAGCTATTGAACTCGCGCCACTGTTACCGTAACCGACACCGCTTCGGATGTGTTCGGCTGTCCTCGGGATGTACTCGGTTTTAATGTATTTCCGATATGTCAGTGAGTGATGGCAAAGTATTCTGTTTGTGTTTTGACGATTCAAAGAACACACAGGTAATTTTTCAAGAGAGCAGTGGTGGCCAAGTGGTAACGGCCGCGACTTACGAGTTGTAGGTCGTAGGTTCGAACCCAGACAGGCGCTTTACTTTGTGTAAATTATTTCATCACCACTGCTCTCAAAACGGTGAAGGAAAACATCGTGAGGAAACCGGCATGTCCTAGAACCAAAAATTCGAAGACATGTGACATCTGCCAACCCGCACTGGGCCCGCATGGTGGAATACGGCCCACTCCACTACCTCTCACCAAGAGGAGGCCTGTGTCCCAGCAGTGGGAAGATTATAGGCTGATTATGTTGTTGTTCAAGTTTTCACTTCTGTCGGCACTCCCGGAGTGCCACTGGTTTTTTGTGAGATTGCTTATTATTACTTTATAAAGAGTAATTTTTTTTGTGGATGGGAAATCATCAAATGACCCCTCCCGCTCTGGGTGGAGCGGAAGGGAGTGTCAGACTCTTACTGACTAAAACCCATCCGTGTTCCTTCCTTAGCCCTTTATGTTCCGGGTAGCGGTATTATGAAGAGTATGGCTTATTATTGCCTATTATAAGGAGTACAGACATCGCCTGAAGTGAGTACACACGGCGACACATAAAGCTATACATTTCCAGTTCTAGTTGATCTCGCATCGTATAGGTATTTCGTACATACAGAAGTCAGTCTATACTGGTTATGTATAGCTTGATGTGTATCCGTGCGTACCTAATCTCAACACATTAGACAACATTGCGATAAGTATTTAGAAGAAGACATTTATTGCTTGAAACTCTCCAATATTGACTGTCTCGGGTTAAGGCGGTACCCCGACCAAAATCGCGTTTTTCTTCTTTATTCAGAGGCTATTAAATCAATAGTTATGAGAAACTAGCTGCGCCCCGGGGTTTCACCCGCATAAGTCTCGTTCCTGTGGGAATATCGGGATACAAAGTATCCTATGTCCTTCCTCTGGACTCAAGCTATCTCTATACTAAATTTCATCTAAATCGGTTCAGCTGTTTAGGCATGAAGAAAAGACAGACAGACAGACAGAGTTACTTTCGCATTTACTAGCTGCGCCCTGCGGTTTCACCCGCATAAGTTTTGATCCCGTGGGAATATCGGGATAAAAACTATCCTATGTCCTTTTTCAAGTTCCAAACTATGTCTGTACCAAATTTCACACAAATCGGTTCAGTAGTTTAGGCGTGAAGAAAAGACAGACAGACAGACAGAGTTACTTTCGCATTTATAATATTAGTTTGGATAAACTACATCTGAAAGCACATTATTAATGTTCGATATCCTACCAGCACATTGCACGTTATTATTTGTGTTTATATGTTACTAATACATTTAAAAACGTTGAAGGAAAACGTCGTGAGGAAACCGGCATGTCCTAGAACAAAAAATTTGAAGACATGTGACATCTACCAATCCGCACTGGGCCCGCGTGGTGGATTACGGCCCATTCCCTCTGACAGAGAGGAGGCCTGTGTCCCAGCAGTGGGAACATTTTAGGCTGATTATGTATACCTATTACTATAGACTGTCTTATTGACAGTTGTAAGAACTGTCACATTATTATTGTACTAGCTGTCACTGTGAAATTAAAGCCATTGTCAAAGAATGACGGTTGTGATTTTTGATTTTCACGGCAAATTAATTCAGGGTGTCAATTTGCTTAACAAACAATTTCCCTGACTGCACTAATTGTACTGTAGCGGTATCTACAACGCCACATGTGAACAACGCGTCATACTGACGTCACGCAAAATCCTGCATCTCGCAAGCAGAGTTTGCCGCGCAACTAACATATACGGGGTGAAATTAAATTCATGGGCATCCTTTTAAGGGGTCATTGTACTCATCATTATGAAAAACTTTTACTATGGGACTAAATCTAAAATCGCGGAAAAAAATCAGCTGTTCCTTACATTCATGTTCACATAACTCGTCAAAATGTAGGGAAGATCTGATTTTTTTCACGATTTCAGGTTTGGTCCCATAGTAAAAGTTGTTCATAATGATGATTACAATGACCCCTTAAAAGGATGCCCATGCCGACCGAATGAATCATCGGGCAGTTACCAGACACAACACCCGTCTGGTCGGCGGATCCTCCCTTTTCTATAGAGTTAGAGTGAACTTTACACCTTTACAATAAGACATACCTGATTTCCCGTTAATATCCTTCGCCTTCAGGTTTCTTGCCTTCAGCAGTGTCAGTGTGAGTACACTGTTGCTGGGGTGATAGCAGAGTGAGGTCAGCAGCTCGCCGCACTTGTCTTTGGCTGGCGGCTTCAGAGCCTTCCAGAATGACGGCTTCTCGCTGAGGTCCACCTGGAATATGCAGAAGGAACGGGGTTAGTTGTGATTGGCGGTAAAGGTCGCGTCTTGATTGGTGGATCCATAGATTTGGTTGGCTGGTTGCTCGGAAGAAATATTTGTATGACGTACAGTCACGAGCAATAACATGAAAACATCCTTAAAATTCAAATTCAAGTAGTAATCGCAAAAATAAGAATGCTAGGCTGTAACCAATAATTATGTTAACGTTTTTTGTCAAAATTAACTACACATTTTTATCAAATTATTGTTAACAATAGATTACCAAAAAATACACGACCTAAAATAGATTACCAAAAAATACACGACCTAAAGCGCGGTCACTGTCGGACTGCATAAAAAAGAAAGAGAAGCGCGATGACACAACGCTGGTAACTTATTGCAAAATATGAAGCAATTATCTATTTACAAAAAATCTATTGTTTGGAATAAAAAAATAAAACACTAGAGTTTTAGTATGTTGCTTGTAGAATAGTCTGACAAAAATCATAATGATTGTTTGTATATTAGTATGGTTTTTATTGTAAAAAGAAGGGTTTTAGAGGTAACTTCATGTTTTTTTTCTGTCGTACCAAATAACTGTTGTATTATATTTTCAACACACTATCTACCTAGCATATATCCTGAAGAATATCATATATTTTTTTGATTTTGTTTACTGTAGGCGATCACACACTTTTATTGTTTCTAAAACTTGCATTTTTTGCGTTTAGGTCCCGTAAGCCCCTTAACTTTTAGTAGCAAAATTATTTAGTCACCAAGTAAATCCCAAAAACATGTACACAGTATAGTGTTGTAAGTAAGTATACACGTTTAGGTCAAAATGTATGTATTTGAAAATAATATGAATAAGTATAAGTATGTTATCAGTTAACTAGTACCCATAGTACTTAGTTACTTCGACAAATTCGGCTCGCGCGTGATTGGTTACCGACTGCCAACCTTATGTTTCCAACCTAAACTGTAATTATTGAATATCATTCAGGCCGTTAGTTGAACGGCCGTCGTTTAGTGAAGGCGGTACCCCGACCAAAACCGCGTTTTTTTTTCGTTATTCAGAGGCTATTAACTTAATAATTATGAGAAATAAACTACATCTGAAAACACATTATTAATGTTCGATATCCTATCATCACATTGCCCGTTATTATTTGTTTTTATGTTACCAATACTTACATTTAAAATCTCCTTTTAAAAAAGTGACTAAAATTATTGATTGCATGCATCTTTTGCTAAAGTTGACGTTCTATTAATTTGAGGATTTCACCAATGAATAGATAATTTAAAAATCTAAACAATCCATGTTCTAATTTATTTAAAAAGATCGCTATTCTTTTTTATTGAAATATTTCCAAAATTTTTGCGAGTTTTATGATAAAGGGGCGTGCGCAGGGTACTCTGCATCCCTTTCGTACGAGGAAGTCGTGTCGCTCTCTGTCTCTGCCGCGAATGCTCAAGGTTATTTGGACGGGGTATCGCCTTATTAAAAGGCTAGGCGGTTAACTAAGCGGCTAATTTAACCAGTTGACTGCGACATATCAATAACAGACTATACCTACTACTAGACCATAGATAGATAGATATTTCTACTAGTTGTTACCTGCAACTTCGTTTGCGATCTAGGATAAAAAGTAGCCTATGTCCGTCTCTAGGGCATGGTCTACCCATGTGCCAAATTTTACCCAAATCCGTTTAGCCGTATTAGCGTGAAAGCGTAACAAACAAGCAAACAAACTTACTTTCGCATTTATAATATTACTAGCTGCGCCCCGCGGTGTCACCCACGTAAATGTCGATCCCGTGGGAATATCGGAATAAAAACTATCCTGCGTCCTTTCCCGGGACTCAAACTATATCTATACCGAATTTCATCTAAATTGGTTCAGCGGTTTAAGCGTGAAGAGGTAACAGACAGACAGACAGACATACTTTCGCATTTATAATATTAACCGGTCAAGCGGCGCGCGTCGCCCATTGGCGACGAAACAATAGAAAATCAATTGTGTCTCATTAGCGGAGCTTGACAGATTAAGTATGGATTAGTTAGGATGACGCGTGACGTAAACATTATATATTATTGTATTTGCTAGTGACAGCTGGAATTGATGGCTGGAACGTGGAACGTGGTCTCAGTAGCTCGATGGAATCTCAGAGTAAACATTACTTAACCTAGCTAGAGGATCGATCGATCGTGGGGTAACCAATGAGGAATGATAGGTAACTTACGTAACATACTCGTACATTGCGATATTTAAGTGACTAGGAAATATTAAGAGGTTTGTTTTGAGCATTTGTTTAATTGAATCTCAAATAATTGTCATTTTGTTTTCCTAAAAAAACAACCGACTTAAAAAAAAACACTACAAAGTGATGAATAACTTTAATTTCGGAAGTCGGTGTCGTTGGTTCCGCATTTTCGTTATTTGACACCGACTTCCGAAATTAAAGTTATTTATCACTTTGTAGTGTTTTTTTTAAGTCGGTTGTTTTTTTTTTGTAAAAAAGTTTTTTATTTTTCACCTTTTAACAGGCCTGATGGTCTAGTGGTTAGTGACCCTGACTACTATGCCGGAGGTCGTGGGTTCGATTCCCACCCAGGACAAATGTTTGTGTGATGAGCACGATCATTTGTTCTGTGTCTGGGTGTAATTTATCTATAATATGTATGTATTTAGAAATATGTAATTATGTTTATCATTTGTCTAGTACCCATAACACAAGCTCTGCTTAGCTTGGGACTAGATGGCGTTGTGTGATAGTTGTGGAATATTATTATTATTATTATATATTATTATTATTTTAGTTGTGCCTACCCCATACAACTAGTGCATTGAAGAATTGAAGACACCGACTAGAAGAATCATCAAAATTCGCATAGAAATGCCGGAGATGCAGTACATTTAATTTTATGCATATAACTTCGTACATAAGAATAATTACCGAATGTATATGTATTATATACCTACTAAGACCTTCTAACCTTTAAGTGAAAGAATTATCAAAATTGGTCCATTCGTTTTTGAGAAAATCGCGGACATACAAACATACATACATACGGGTCGAATACAGAACCTCCTTTTTTGAAGTCGGTTAAAAATATTGACAACTCAGCAGAGGTCCACGCTCGAGGTTTGCCAGATAGCTATGATTAAATTTGTGGGCCGGGTTAAGAATACCACAATCCGTTCCATCACTCAAATAACTGATGTCACTCGGAAAGCTGTCACGCTTAAATGGGATTGGGCTGGACACATCTGCCGCATGTCAGACGATCAATGGGCCGAATTTATGACCCAACTAGCTTCTGCCCGCGACTTCGTTCGCGTGAAATTTCTTATTCCCTCGACCCATCTCGTCGTATTGCATCACTTGACCACGTCTCCTGCTCTATCACTTCGTTTCCCCATAGCGCTTTTGCTCGGCTCCTAAGGGTCATAGCGTGACGTTAAATAGCCTATAGCCTTCCTCAAGAATTGGGCTATCAAATGCAAGAAGAATTTTTCAAATCCGACTGGGAGTTCCAGAGATTACCCCCTACATGCAAACTTACAAATAAATTTTACCTCTTTATAATATTAAAAATATAGATGGGTCCCGCTTAATGGCAAACGACATCGCGGCAGGCCCAGATGGAGATGGCGGAATGAGATGGACTCCTTTAATAAAGATTGGTCCTTGGCAGCTCTGGACAGAGAGAGGTGGAAGGAGAGTATAGATGCTTTTGCCCAGCAGTGGGAATTAATGGCTGATAAAAAACGACCTTTAACGAATACCTTACGGATATTCTGGCCAAGAAACTCTTGATCTTCACTGCGTTGTTCACCAGGGACTTATGGACGAATAGCTGCGCCCCGCGGCCAGCCTAAATGTCGATCCCGTGGGAATATCGGGATAAAAAGTAGCCTATATGTTAATCCAGGGTGTCAGCTACGTCCATGCAAAATTTTATCAAAATTGGTCCAGCTGTTTGTGCGTGAAGAAGTAACAAACATATAAACACACACACACACACACACACACACACACACACACGCACAAACTTTTGCCTTTATAATATTAGTGTGATAAACCTGACAACACTCTGGGACTGTTAATCGCTCCTTCTCCTTTCTAGGGACCAGATAACCCTAAACTCTATCGTACCTTGCTCAAATCTTCCTCAAGTTCAGGAAATCTTCCCGTTAGTTTTTGTTTTATTACTGCATAGCTATTCATAACCATTCGATACGCTTCCGTACCGTATCGAACATCAATCAGTGTTATCGTAGAAGTCCTCTAGACGCTGTTCACAAGTCCAAAACCTCAAAATTTTGTTAGTTTGGATCAAATAAACGACCGCTAGGCTTCCGACAGCTGTTGGCTGTCGGGGGCATGGCAAATCAGGGTTATCCAAATATGTCATTTTCGATACGATATAGCCTGTCGGATGGTTGTAAATAGCTATTCTGATCCGATTCCGAAAGTTCTTTGACTAACGGGAACCTACAGTAGTTGCCGAGTCTACACTCCATAATCAGCCTCAAATTTTCCCACTGCAGGTCCACAGGCTCCCTCTCTGTGAGAGGGAGTGGACCGTAATGCATCACGTGGCACCAGTCCGGGTTGGTAGATGTCACATGTCTTCGAATTTTTGGTTCTAGGACATGCCGGTTTCCTCAAGATGTTTTCCATCACCGTTTTGAGAGCAGTGGTGATGAAATAATTTTATTGACACAAAGTAAGTCGAGGAATGTGGGATTTTTACCGCACTAAAACCACCCCGGTAATCACCATCAACACATAGGGGTGGTCCCGCCTGTAAGGCACATCCCTGGGGAGACTGTCGAACCTACGACCTACAACTCGTAAGTCACGACCGTTGCCACTGGGCCACCACTGCTCTCGCCGAGTATTTATACATTTTATGTTAAAACAAAAAACTTTACGCAGACAAAGTCGCAGGTAGAAGCTAGTCACACTAACATGATAAAGGCGAAAGTTTGTGAGTGTGTGTGTGTGTGTGTGTTTATATGTATGTTACTTCTTCACGCTCAAACGGCTGGACCAATTCTGATAAATTTTTGTATGGAGTTAGCTGACATCCTGGATTAACATATAGGCTACTTTTTATCCAGATATTCCCACGGGATCGACATTTACGCGGGTAAAACCGCGGGGCGCAGCTAGTATCATATAATTCCTATTTTCTCATGACAGATGGGCCTTACACTGCTTTCCAAATAACTCAAGGCCCGGAATTTGGACCAAACGTATTGCGCTCTGAAAAACCAATTAGTTTTCCGCGTACCTACCAACTTATGGAATAGTTCTTGTCCTACCCTTAACCGCTGGGTAATTTATCACATTCTTGTTTAAAACGGGAACAGTTTGTTTCAGCAAATTTATTTATTTAAGGTGCCACTAGTCGATATATTTTCATAAAAAATTCGGGAGGGTATTACTCCACTGTTTGATAATGTGCATCTAAAGTTGAACATGATATCATTTTGACTTATTATTAATTTTGTCTATACGGAAACAATAGTAAAATAAAAAGTCATTAAAAAGTTATGTCCATTTATAACGTAACTGGGTTTAAATACTTAAGTAATAAAAGAACTGTAAAATCATCAAAACCTAGTCCGTATCGACAAATCTCAGTTATCGAAGAAATTGATTTATGCAGTGTTTTTTTCATAAAACTCGATTTTCTTAAGCACTTTTCGATTTTTTTACGCGCCTTTAAATTCGGAACGGTGTTTCTGTGCGTGAGAATTAGACGTTGTGCGTGTAGACTAGCGTCTAACTGCTCATCACTGATACTATCTCTGTCAGACACGAAGCCAGGTGAGAGAGCGTGCTTTTTGGCCATGACCACCAGTGAGTTAGAGTTCGCGACTAGTTTACTCTTAAAGCCTCGTAGTCATGGGAAAAAAGTTTAAGTTGCTTAGTATTTACGGCAATATATAGTTGCTGGAGCAGTGGTAGCCCAGTGGTAATAGACAGTCACCAAAAGAGATCATCAGGGTTCATTTGGTTGTCTTTAAAAGATCGCTCTTAGCGATAAGACCGCCCATTGTGTCACCCATTGTAAAGTTTCTATATTTAATGTCTGTAATTTATATGTTGTACATAATAAAGAGTATTCTATTCTAAGTATGCAGGATCGTCGGATATAGTTGAAGTTTAGTAAGAAACCAATGGATGTTCTCGAATAAAATTTAATTAAGTAAATAGAAAACAAACAGCTCTTTTATCAAATTAAATTTCAGTTGACAACATCCATCAGTTTGTTAGGCCGCGGTCGCACTTCTAAGGCGACTGCAACGCGACGGCGATTTCGTGAAAACAAACTCATATAAGTACACATATGTCGGTGGCCGCACTGCAGAAACAACAACAGAATTTTACAGTCTATGTAATGGATCCCCATCCATGAACCGACCGCGTAGCCTAAACCATTGATCAACCCGTTTGGCTTTTATTATTTAGCCACGAGCTCCTTAGTGAGCCACGTAGCACCCCTAATGAATCATCATCACTCTCCTGCCCTTACTTATCCCAATTTTTTGGGGCCGGCGCTTTGGGCTTCATGAAGAAACCTCCCCGTGTAGCGCAGTTTGTTCCGCCAGCCACTCAACTGAACCGAGCGCTCGGCGCATCCTGGACAGTCACACCCAACACCTTATTTGACTGGCCAATTCTTCCCTTGCGGTGGTAGGGCTAACGCCCGCCTGGTTTGTAACCACCCTCCCACCGGAGTCCAGCGTCAAGCAGCCTGCTGTGTTTCGTCGATGCGTGGGAGTTCCAGTGCCTTAGGCATCTTCTGGGCACGCTCGTTCCATCATAGACCTCATCCATTGCTTTCCATCAGGTGATCGAGGTCAAGAGAGGGCCCATTCAGTAATAAAAAAAAGTCTTTTTCTTCCATACTTCTCTATTAGTCGTCATCTCGGTATTCACTCCCTTTCTAACCATATCATCTTAACGAATACGGTTCTTATTTCCTTCAGAAACATTTACCAACTCGATTTACAACAATTTTCAGCCCAATAACTATCCAAACAGACCGAACTAAATGAATGAACATATCCCATCGAACTAGCATGATTGAATTCATTTGTTTTCGATCATTCCATTAACGAATGAATGGCAGACTCAATTCAATGGCTTTTAATTTCATCGCCCAGTTGTAATATACATTTAAATTTTAATGAAATATTGAAATTACCCATGTGAAAGTCTTTCATCATCTGCCTAGCCTTTTCCCAACTATGTTGGAGTCGGCTTCCAGTCTAATCGGATGCAGTTGAATACCAGTATTTTACATGGAGCGACATACACACACACTCACAAATTTTCGCCTGTATAATGTTAGTGTGATGTGATGTGATTTATTTGATCAAAGTAAATAAAATATAAAAGAATTATAAAATTCTATCGATTCGTTTTCTAATAAAAAATCTCAACCATTTATGCAAAGGTGGGTTAATTAATTGCAGTAACTGACTGTACATAACCTATAATTACTGGTACAGGAAACGCTAAGCTCTGAAGGCCAATTCTTGTATTTAAAACGTTCAAAATCTAGCCGCAGTCTCACTTCGGCGACAAACAAATGTCAAAAAGTTGTCAAAATGGAAATTAGAGGTATTTTTGACAGATTGAGACTGAGATCAGACTGTGAATGTTCTTAAAATTATGAGAATTGCCCCTCTGTTCCTGGTATTGCAGACCGCCTTATACCTTGAAACGAGCAATAAGTTACTTCTATACGGAATGCTCAGTATTTTACGTAGTATACACTTTACTGCTACATAAATTGGTCCGCAAATAAACGTATGTTTTCCTTAGTGTTCATATCCCTTTAGTAAATTACGGTCACCTTGTATTGTGAACAATTGTTGCTAATTTTCTGTGAATTTACGGAATTCTTCTGGGTGAAGGCTTTGTGTATTAAGAATAAGGAAGCCTGTATTTACCCGACTGCGCCAGAAGGAGGGTTATGTTTTTCGAGAGTACGTATGTATAATTGTTTGGGACGCTCTGCGGCCTGAACGGCTCAATGGATTTTAGCTTGAGAGGTGTCGTTAGATTTGTATTTACTGCGAGAGTGACACTGGGCATATCAAAATAAAAAAACCAAAATAGCGGATTTTTGGCACTATGTAATGCTTTCAAAAAATTTTTTTTTTCTCAATACCTATCGAGTGGGGTATCAAAATAAAGGGTTATAAAAGATGATTACAAAAATATATACAACTTATAAGGTTAAAAGTAATTCAAAGTGACAAATCGTAAAACCCGTATCAACAAGAACTAAATCGTCTGCGAAATCTTTCACATTTCTAAACTAAAAAGCTGGAAATAATAAAAAGTAATTAAAAAAAATTAAACAAACCCGACTGCAGCCTTATACTAAAACTAACTGAAAAGCTAAAAACAAGCCCATTTTAAATTAAATAAAAGTTGGAAGCAGGCGGGACCCATTTGAGTTTGAAACTATAATAATGGCCCGCCTGCTTCCAATGGGCTTGTTTTTAGCTTTTCAGTTAGTTTTTTATTGATTCCCTTTACAAATCTTCATCCCCTTTTTACACCCTTAAGGGACAATTTCGGGATAAAAACTATTCTATATCCTTCCCTAAAATTTAGACTATCTCCATACTTACCAAATTTCATCTAAATCAGTTCAGCGGTTATTGATTCCCCATATAAACTTCCACCCCCCTTTTCACCCCCTTAAAGGATGATTTCTGGGATAAAACCTATCCAATTTCCTTACCCGGGATGCAATCTGTCTCTGCTGAATTTCATCTAAATCCGTTCAGTGGCTTAGCCACACAGACAGACAGACAGATAGAGTTACTATCGAATTTATAATATTATTAGTATGGAAGTATGGATTGAGGTTTACGTGGCAAAAAAATCATCATCTGCCTAGCCTTTTTCCAACTATGTTGGGGTCGGCTTCCAGTCTAACCGGTGCAGCTTAATTCCGGTATTTTTTACATGAAGTGATTGCCTATCTGCCCTCCACCGCCCAGTTACTGGGTATGCATGGCGATCGATGCATTGGAAGATTTAGGCCTTTGCTCAGGGACAGTGCAGGCTAATTTAAAAAAAATCTTTTAACAAAAGCAATACAAATATATAAAGGCTCTTTAAGGTGAATGCGCAGTTGTAGCCCGCGAAATTCAATATTTCTTACGTTTTTAGCAATTTTAAGGTCAGTGTCAGGTTGTAACTTGATCAAAATACGATTCGCGACTATAACACGTACGTATTTACAGAATTATAATCATTAGAATCATTAATACATCTAAGTTAGATTTCTACCATAAGAACAAATCTCGTATGGAAAAGTGACTATGGTGTTTATTGTGTAGGAATTAAAGTTATTTTTCCATTAATTCATATTTGTTTACATTTTTGGCTAATAAATTGCGAACGCAGATTACTTCTCTTATCTTATATTACCACGACAATTTATGTACAGTCAACAAAAGAGTTGAGTATGCAGGATCGTCGGATATAGTTGAAGTTAAGTAAGAAACCGGTGGATGTTGTCGACTGAAACTGAATTTGATAAATGAGCTGTTTGTTTTGTAACAATAAAATAAAATTTTATTCGAGAACATCCATCGGTTTCTTACTAAACTTCAACTATATCCGACGATCCTGCATACTTATCTCTTTTGTTGACTGTACATAATAAAACATGATTTAGCGTAAAGCAAACTCCCCGTGAAATTAAACTTTAAATACAGGTAAGTACCGGTAATAGTAATACATATTAACCCGAATTTAACGGTATACCTCGTATCTAAGGTATCTTCAGTTATAATACCTGAAATATCTGTAATATACGTGTAATGTATAATTGTATAGTCAACAAAAGAGATAAGTATGCAGGATCGTCGGATATAGTTGAAGTTTAGTAAGAAACCGATGGACGTTCTCGAATAAAATTCAATTTTGAAGTGAAAACTTCTTTAGCGGCGTTGAACACTTTTTGTAATGGATAAAAAATGTTAAACTCGCGTCAGGGCATCGCGTCAGGACACGTGACCGTCAGGAGAGATTCCCCCCCCCGCCCATCTCTTTCTACGGCGGCGCCAACCGAAGTGAACCAAGTGAGACACGACAATGGATGGATGGAGATGGATGGATGGTGATGGCGATGGCGATGGTGATGGTGATGGCGATGGAGATGGTGATGGCGATGGTGATGCGATGGCGATGGTGATGGCGATGGTGATGTGATGTGATGTGATGGTGATGGTGGACGCGGACGCGGACGCGGACGTGGATGGACAGCTGAGGGCTCGACCGTCTGTGTAGTAGCCACACTGCTGTGTATTCGTAAAATTCGTGTACCTATATAAAGTGTTTCAAAAATGGAAATTGAACAAAGTGCATCGATTAATGAAAAAAGTGACGCAGAAATAGTGAAAAAAACTTAGTTATATTAATTCAATTAATAATTGATTTATTTCAACGTTAATATTCAAGTCTTTTTTATTAATAGAAAACAAACAGCTGATTTATCAAATTAAATTTCAGGCGACAACATCCATCGGTTTTTTACTAAACTTCAACTATATCTAACGATCCTGCATGCTTATCTCTTTTGTTGACTGTACGTGTTATATGTATACCTATGTCATGTGTATTCTGGGGCCTCATTTTTTATAGATAACGGGTAATGGGTTTTTTAAATTACTTTTATTTACATAAAGGTAAGAAAGGCAATTTTATATTTAAGCCCCTAAAGAAAATTACACATTTATGCGACAGCGAAATTATTATTCTATACATATTAAACAGTTTCGTGACTAACTAACTGGCACACCATGCATCAGAAAGGTAAGGTGGCTCGTGGCTAAATAATAAAAGCCGCAAGAGTTGATCTTCAAGCTGAGAAATTCCTAATTGAAAACACAATAACACTTAAGTAATCTCCTTTCTCCTCTTTTTTGTTTCATATCTTTCCACACACAATACATTCATGTTTTCTTTGGCCTCACTACCCCTACGACAATACAAATGACCGTTTATTGTCCGTGGTTTGACCGCGTAGTTCTTCTCGTAGGACCAAGGGTATTTTTCTTTTTGGTGGTTCTATTAATCGGACCATGGGCAAATCAAGTTCTACCAATAGTACTAAGGGCAACTTTGTTTACCCGTGGTTCTATTAAAACTACGATTATAAGTTGGTACACCATCCTTCGCGTCGGCTTCATTGAAAGATGAGGCAGCCACTACACGTCCTTTGGAATCGATTCCGATTGAAACATGAGGATCAAACGAACTTGACATTATTATAGTTTGGTTCAAAGCAAGGGTTTCTCTCAATCATAGATGTTATAGGTAGGGTTGCCAACTTTTTTTACAAGAAATAAAGTATATTCAGGTCTATGAAGAATATTAAACAGTATTTTAGAAAAATGAACAGTATTTTATTTATTTATTGTTTTAAATACATATTTTTTAAAGCTTCCGCACAACTTACTTCTGAGAACGCACACACTCACTCGCATGTCTGTGAGCGCCCTCTGAAAAAACAAGTTTGTGTGAGCGCCTAAGTATAACACATAATAATGTGTTTTCATTTTGATGCTGAAAACAGTATTTTGTATACTTTATTTTTGTTCAACAGTAAAAAGTATAATTTAGTGAAAAACAGTATAATACTGTTTAAAACAGTATAGTTGGCAACCCTAGTTATAGGTATGGAGCTCTGGTTACGCTGAGGCGGGACGTGGGAGGTGACTGTGCGCGTTGATTGCTTCAATCAACTCAGCCTATCGCAGTTCACTGCTGGACATAGGCCTCTCCCAGACTGCGCCACAGCACCCTGTCCTCCGCCTTCCGCATCCAGTCTACCCCAGCCACCTTCGTCCGTTCATGTAGCTGGGGGGCGTCCCACACTACGCTTGACGGTACGCGGTCTCCACTCCAGGACTCGTCTGCTCCACCGGCCATCAGTCCTTCGACAGACATGGCCAGCCCACTGCCACTTCAGTTTGCTTACTCTGCAAGCTATGTCGGTAACTCCGGTTCTTTTCCGGATAATTTCATTCCTGATTGATTGCTTAATGATTAGGAAGTTAAGGTCTATTCAAACCTACGCGGTGTAGCGGTATCTACAACGCCACATGCGAACAACGCGTCATACTGACCTCACGCAAATCCTGCATCTCGCAAGCAGAGTTTACCGCGCAACTAGCATAGATACAACGGCCCGACATGAATCATCGGGCAGTTGCCCGCCAGACACAACACCCGTCTGGTCATCAGATCCTCTCTTTTCTATAGAGTATGAGTGAATTTTACACTCTGTTCCTCATACCTCTGCCGCTGCCGCTGTGGGTAGAAGTGCATACCGCGCGGGTTTCGCTCAGGTATTTAGTATCAAGTTCCGCGGCTAGAGCAGAATAATTGGTGCCATAGTACCGCGTAGGTATGGTTTCGCCTGTTCCTGAGCGAAACTCGAACTCGGTATTCTACCCACAAGGATAGCGAGATCCGGTTTGGTGTGAACAGTAATATTTTTTTTTTTTTTTTTTTTTTTTTTTGATATGGCGCCTTCCTCCGCGTAAGGCGAAGTCTTCGAGCTTTTTACCTCTGACATAGTCTGAGACCTTATTTGCTATTATATATATTACTGTCATTACATTTTTCAAAGATATACTTATATATTACATTTCTTAATTCAACAGGTTTATAAGTGTTTCACATATTTAAATCCTTTATAGTATCGTCATTTTTAACAACATTTCCGTTTCTCTTTATCCTTATATCTATCTATTTTTTTTTAATATAGTGCTTTCTATTTAGCTTATTACATGAATTACAATAATTTTAATATTTATTTTTGTCCGGATATTCATTTACGTTGGTTTATTCTAGTATTTTACTACAGTTTCAGACATTTTCAACGACATTTGTGATTATGCTACTGTTATATATTATATGCAAATATAAATCCTAAGCATGTGGTCGTTTACTTATTCCTATCTATTGTCTTTTTAGCGATGTTTATGCAAAACCCAATAAACTTGTTTCTGGTATACTTGTCTGTTATTATTGCGTTCAGATTTGCCGTCTTTACCTCAATTCCCAAATCCTGCTCAATGTTATACCTCTCACGACAGTAAGCGGGGCAGTCAGTGAGTATATGTACTACAGTTTCCTGTTCGTCAGAGTCGCATATGCACGATGGGCTCTCCTTGCACCTAAACCTGTTTAGGTATTCGGAGAACCCACCGTGACCTGTCAATAATTGGGTCAGTACTCCTGTCGGTTTCAGTACCCTAACTATACTGAATGCTTGTATGGCATCTGGGAAGAATATTTTTGTCACGCCGGCTGTACTTTCAGATCTGTATCTCCGATTCCATTCGTCAAGCGTGTCTACACGGATCTGCCGCTTGACGAATGAAATCGGGCATTGGTCATAGTCTGGCCTTCTTTTCGTTGTAAGGGCGGCGTCCTTAGCCAGCTGGTCTGCTCTCTCGTTGCCCTCCAGTCCTGTATGAGCTTTGATCCAAAAAAGTTCAACTTTTTTGGATTGATCCTTGCACTGTCGCAGGTTTTCGCGAATTTCGACTGCGAGGGGATGGAGAGAGCGATGGTTGGTGACAGCTTCCAGCGACGACTTGGAGTCGCTGTATATGCCGAAACTGTGTTTTGGACTATGCAAAATTTCCCTTGTGGCCTTACATATAGCCAGCAGTTCCGCCTGGAAGACGGTACAGTGGGGCGACAGCTTGAGTTTTTGGGATTTGGTTTCAACATCATTGCTCCAATGAGACAATGATGCTCCAACCTTGCCCTCGATCTTGCTGCCGTCCGTATATATCCGCACTGCTTGAGTGCAGTGGTTGTTGTGTTGCTCTTGGTCTGCCAGGCATACGAACTGCAGGCTTATATGTTTGGCTGGGTGGGGAGTTCTATCGAACGCGGTACGTCGCTCAATCTCCTTATCTCCTAATGCTGGTCGAGGTACCCCCCTCCTTGCCTCATACAGGGCTGCTGCCTCTTGTATTCGGAGATCAAGGGGTAGTATCCCAGCCAGCACCAGTGCCGAGTTCAAGGAGACTGTGCGATAGGATTTGCACAGTTTCTGCGCAAATCCCCTTTGGACCGCGTTTAACTGTTTGCGCACCATCAGCTTTTCGGCTGCTGGTGCCCAAGCACTCGCCGCATACAAGATTGTTGGTTCGACTACTGCCGTGTAGATCGAGCGTATGACATCCGGATTGAGTCCCCAGCTGATCCTGGCTGCCCTTGACAACTGCTTGTATAAGTTTATTGCTTTTTTGCATACGTTGGATGCATGGGTATTAAACGTTAGCTTGTCGTCAATGGTCAGCCCCAGGACTTTGATTTCCCGCGACATACCAATACCGATCCCGCCCATGCTCAGCAGCGGGGTGTCATATTTAAGTTTCCGCGTGATGACCATTGCGTTCGTCTTTTGCGGTGCGAATCTTAACTTGTTTCTGACTCCCCACTGGTGAACATAGTCGAGAGCGTCATTAGCACGTCGCTGGACTTCCATCGCTGAGTCCCCATCGAATATCAAGACTACATCATCGGCGAAAGCTTGGCAGTAGTCTCCCCTTTGTACCAGGCCTTTCAGTAGGGGGTCAAGTAGTAGGTTCCAAAGAATTGGGCCCCCTATCGATCCTTGCACACAGCCTTTGTTTGTGTCCCTGGTGACCTCCTGCCCCGCGTATCTCACCCTGACCTTCCTGTGCTCCAGGTAACTATCCATCAGTCTCCTAATGTTTACCGGACACTTAGTTGCCGCCAGCCCGGTTTTTATGGCCGGCCACCATGCACTATCAAAGGCTCCCTCTATGTCCAGCGATATCATAACGATCAATTTCTTGTCTTCTAGTTTTTTGCGTATGAGTTCTAGCAGGTCATAGAGGGAGTCTTCGGTGCTTCTCTGTGGCATAAACCCATACTGGCGTGTGCTGAGTCCGGGTATGATGTGCCATTTTAACCTTCCTATCAGCATTTTCTCCAGGACTTTTCCCATCACTGGCAACAGTCCTATTGGCCTATATGATTTAGGAACTGTATAGCTCTCCTTCACGGGTTTCCTCAGGATGACTACTGTCGATTCCTTCCAGATCCTCGGGAAGTAGCCCAGCTCTAGGCATTTGTTTGCCAGTGATAGGAAAAGCTCCGGATTTTGATTTAGTGTTTGCTGGCAGATATCGGCCGTGAGGCCATCCGCCCCGGGAGCTTTTTTAGGGTTGAAGCTGCGTATGGCTACGTTAAGCTCTTCTTGGGTAAAGGGAGGGTCATGTTCTTCATCATGGCCCCTCTCGTTTACGTTTTCGGCTACAATCCTGATACGCTTGTGTTCCTCGTTATCTTCTTCCTTCTTGTCCTCGGGGTAAAATGTTTCCGCCAGCAGTGTGGCAGATTCTAGGTGGTTTAATGTTTTACCTTCCTTGGTCAGGGGCAGATCCTCTTGTCTTTTCATAGTTCTTCCTATGACCCTATAAATACCCTCCCAGAGTCCCTCTTTGTCCTGTTTTCCACAGAAGCTTATCCAGCTTTCTGTTTGGGCTGCTCTTTCCGCTTGCTCATATTTTTCTTTTATTTGCAGGTACTCCCCGACGACTTTTGCCCTCCGGATCGGTGCTGCACAGCGGACTCTGCGCTTCCTAGTGGCGACCTCCTTTTTCATCATGGCGAGCTCATTGGACCACCAAGGTAATTTAATTTTATTATTTGATTTTAATTTTGGTATATTTATATTGCATGCTTCTACTATTATATTAATGTATAACTCTATTTTAAGTTCTAAATCTGTTTTATTGTTAATTTCATCTATTTCAATTTTTCTTATTTTATTATCTTCTAGCAACTGGCCCAATTTCTCACGAAATTGGTTCCAGTTTGCTTTTTTACTATTAAATATTCTGGTTGTTCTACTTATATCTAACCCTTTTGCTTTTTCCAGTTTAATTTTGAAAAGAATGGTGTTATGGGAACAGTAATATTACCGCATACCCACTCGGTTTTCTCTACCGCAGACGGTAGCGAATACCGCTTAGGTTTGAATAGACTTTTTTTTTTTGGACGGGATATCATCAAATGACCCCTCCCGCTCTGGGTGGAGCGGATGGGAGTGTCAGACTCTTACTGACTAAAACCCATCCGTGTTCCTTTCTTAGTCCTTTATGTTCCGGGGTAGCGGTAACCCTTTCGGACAATCCCGCACCCCCGGCAGGCTTCGCATGCCTACTCAAATAACCACACTTTTGACCTCACTTTTTTTTCTGATTAGCGACCGCGTTTGTCTAGACTAGGCCCGGCCTAGTGCCTGCCTATTCTGAAAACCAATGCACGCCACTAGGTTCACCCCTACCACATAGTTTATTTACATTTATCAATTATTATAAACTCACACAAAACAACACAACAAAACGTAAACAAAGCCACATTATTATTATCATTTACATTTATCGATAGCACTAATCAACCAAACTAATTGCGGCATCTATAATGTTTACATTATAACGTCGGGAAATGAACGCGAAGTAGGCGGGGTTCAAACTGTCAAAATATCATGCTTGACAATCGTAGATACTGAATCTTTGTAGCGTTGTAGCACTGTAATTTCGATTATAGGAAGACTAGCAGCGCCCCTCGGTTTCACCCGCATTAGTTGCCCGTGGGAATATCGGGATAAAAACTATCCTATGTCCTTTCCCGGGACTCAAACTATCTCTATATCAAATTTTGTTTTTCTAAACTACTCCCTAATGGGAGATTGGGGGTGTCAAAATTTGTTTGGAAGAATTTTAACGCGCGGGCTGATTAACTTGAAACTCGGTATTTATACTTAAGACCAAAAATAAAGAATAACGTGTACCAGGGTTTTCCGAAAATCTACCCCTAACTGCGTGAAAAGGGGTAGTTAATTTTACAGGGGAGGATTTTGCTGCGTGACTTGATTGACTCGAAAATTGGTATAAATAATCTTTGAGTCAAGTAATGAACACATCCCAAACGATTTTTAGAAATTCCGCCCCTGTGGGGGTGAAACGCGGGGGGATACAGTTTATTTGAAAAATCTGATTCCTTTGATCTATAAACTGAAAAATTGACCCTATTTATCTAAATAAATGATAAAGATCATAACGTACGGTTATGATCTTTATCATTTATTTTCGAAATTTTTAGAGGAAAGTACGAAATACCTACACGCGGACGAAGTCGCGAGCAAAGTGCTAGTATATCATAAGAGATAATAACATTATGAAAACTTAATGCTTGCTGTGGAGTCACACGCAAAAGTAGTAGGTACTTATATAAATATGTAATGGTTTTAATATTTACAGACTTTGTTTTTACGAGACGAGACGAAAAAGAAACAGGCCTTTTTTTTACGAGACGAATAAGGTAATACGACTGATGTATTTTTTTTTAATTTTGGCTAATGTATTGAAAGTTAGTTGCCACAAGAATACTTATTAGGTATACGGGTAAGAACGGCTCCAGATATACTTCAACTATTGCCTAGCCTTTTCCCAACTATGTTGGGGTCGACTCGCAACCAGTTTAATTCTAGTATTTTACATGAAGCGACTGCCTATCTGACCTCCATAGCCCAGTTACTGGGTAACACGATACCCCTTGGTGAGTCTGGTTAACAGACTTTTGAAGTGAAATCTTATTTAGGCGCGTTGGGCATTTTTTAAGATGGGAAAAAACTATTGAACTCGCGCCACTGTTACCGTAATCGACACCGCTTCGGATGTGTTCGGCTGTCCTCAGGATGTGCTCGGTTTTAATGTATATCCGATATGTCAGTGAGTGATGGCAAAGTATTCTGTTTGTGTTTTCTTTTCACTTCTGTCGGCACTCCCGGAGTGCCACTGTTTTTTTTTCTGGGCTTCTGACTACCCGTAACGACTGTCAAAGATGTATAAATTGCAGCCAAGACCAACGGCTTAACGTGCTTTCCGAGCCACGAAGCTCCTAATAGATGGTCACCCATCCACGAAACGACCCGACCCGTGCGGCTGTTATATCTTACACTTACGCAATATTCATAAGCGATCTTTCCTAAAGTATTGGTAGATATTTTATAATGTTAGAGAGACCAGTCGATCTATTCTGTTAAACTCGAAAGCCATGAGCTCCTCGGCTCCAGTAACATCTAACTGGATTAAAAACTATCTTCAGAAGACTAAAGAATTCTTTACGAGCTACTTTATCAGACGTTAATTGTTATTGCAAAGGACAAAAGGAGGTTCGTTCCTTGCAATTAAGTATTCAAGAAAGACATAAATGTAGATTTATTTTTATGGATCCATTAAAAAGGATCCCTGTTAATCTTTAATCAAAGGTCGTGATGGTATCTTGAGAGAGGGTAAAAAAACCCTGACTTTTGTTCTTCTTAGTATTCTGGGTATATTGGCAAAAGGCTAAGATTTTTTTATTGCTAAATGGGCCCGCTCTTGACCTCGATCACGCCTGATGGAAAGCGATGGATGAGGTCTATGATGGAACGAGCGTGCCCAGAAGATGCATAAGGCACTGGAACTACACGCATCGACGAATCACAGCAGGCGGCTTGACGCCGGACTCCAGTGGGAGGGTTATCGCAAACCAGGCGGGCGTTAGCCCTACCACCGCAAGGAAAGAAGTGGCCAGTCAAATAAGGTGTTGGGTGTGACTGTCCAGGATGCGCCGAGCGCTCGGTTCAGTTGAGTAACTGGCGGAACAAACTGCGCTACACGAGGAGGCTTCTTCATGCATCCCAAAATTTACTTGATTCTTTATCATCATCATCAGCCAGTTCTGGGTGAAACAAGGCTGTCCAGTGCCTTGTTCCACTGTTGGGGTTTCCTCCCTTTTAGTGTCAACCTTGCCACAGAAAGATGGAATATGTACTTCACGTTCGCAACACCACAAATACGTTCCAAGACAGGTCCGTCGATGTTGGTTATAAGTCTGCGAGGCTGAAGTGGGACTGGGTGGGTCACACCTATAGGATGCATCCAGACAGATGGGCCAATGACGTCACACAGTGGTTGCCTATAGACGGGCGTCGTCACCGAGGCAGGCCTAAGAAACGCTGGCGTGACGATTTGCACTCGTTCCTAACCGATTAGATTGAAGAAAGGTGGAAGAATATGGCGGAGGCCCAGCAGTGGAACAATATAGGATAATAGAAAAAAAAAGTTTACGTACTTACCTATGTCTTTAATGCTCGTGGTGGCACGAGAGAAGGGGAACGTGCTAAAAAAGAAAGAGACAACAAATACAAAGGTACACTACCTGGCATAGTGGCAGAAACACTTCCCCAATGGAGTCATCTCTCGAGAACCGATCGTAGTCAAACACGTGGAGATGGAGTACCTGCAAAAGATAAAAGCATCTACTTAATAAAACTCATACATTCATTCGTTGACCTAGAAGGTACAGTTTAAACTGCTGGGTCTAGGAATAATGAAATGTTGCACAACAATTCCTTACGTAACGAAGGTGAGCTAAGGATTTTTAGAAATTCACTCCCAGCATAGTAGTAAGGCTATAATATTCCCATTGATGGGACACAGGCCTTGGGTCTGCTGGGGTGAGAGGGAGTGGGCCGTAATCAAACACGTGGGCCCAGTGTGGGTTGGTAGATGTCACATGTTTCCGAATTTTTGGTTCTAGGACATGCCGGTTTTCTCACGATGTTTTCCTTTACCATTTTGAGATCAGTGGTGACGAGATTATTTACACAAAGTAAAGTGCCTGCACAATGGGTGCCTGAAAATGGACGGCGCCTCCGAGGTCGGCCCAGAAAGCGGTGATGAGATGACCTGGACACGTACCACGAGGGCTGGTTTGAGGTGGCGCGGGAAAGGAGTTCCTGGAAGGACTTGGGGGAGGCCTTTGCCCAGCAGTGAAACAAAAAAAAAAAAGTGCCTGCCTGGGTTCGAACCCACGACCTATAGCTTGTAAGTCGGAGCTGTTGGCTCTAGGCCACCACTGCTATCGTCGGTGGTAGTGTCAGATTCGCCTAAATTGCTGTTCTTGAAACATTAAATTTTGCACAATAGCCGATGCATTCTGTAAAAATCTCACCATGAAAGCTTAGTGTCGAAGTTAGCTTGTCGTATTGTCCGAGCGGTGGGACTCGGTGATGTTGCAGAGGTGAATGCACCTGCATGCCAGTAATTGTCTATTTATTTATTCTGTGTATTATTACTATATTTCTGATTTTAATTGATATCAATTTAAAAATGTAAATGTTTAATGTAAGTACACTACCCGGCACGTAAGTTGGCAAGATATTTTGTAGTGGGGGAAGTTCGCGCATGCACAATTTCATACATTTTTACATGCGCGAACTTCCCCCACTACAAAATATCTTGCCAACTTACGTGCCGGTAACCGTATGTGATTTAAATATGTTTTGCTTATGAATTTATTTTACAATTTGATTTTCGTGTAGGTAGTTAAATTTTTCTATTTAGTTAGAATAATATTATTGTGGCATGTATTTTATTCTTCGGTTACTACCATAGTTTTAAGTATACTTATTAACATAAATATGGACTGTCTAACTTAAATAAATTATTATTTATTTCGTTTATTTATCTATGAACATTTTCAATTACATTTTTAAATATTTCTTAACATATAAAAATATAAAAAAAATAGTAATACGCCGGTGTCGAGAGCAGGGTCCAAGCTACCAGTGGTTAGGGCTCCAAAGACAGGAACCCGCTCACAATGCGAGCCGTATCGAGGAGTACTGCCTTCTGAATCAGGCCCTTGGTCCAACCGCCTAACGAGAGCCTCGATAGATGTTGATCGAGGCTTTCGGCCATAAGGCCATTGGCCGATACGACAATCGGCACAATGATAGCCGAGCTTACATTCCACATGTCAACAACCTCGTGTGCTAAGTCAAGATATTTAATTTGTTTCTCTTTCTCAGCTTTCACGAGATTCCCGTCATGTAATTCCTGATGTAGGTAACGAAACTGAGTACAAAGGAAGGATTTTTGAAAATTCACTCCCTATATGGGTCCAGTGGAGGATGAAATTGTGTATGGGAGTCCGCAATTTTGCTGATGGGCAATTTCAACGGGGACACGGCTTGCATACTATAAATTGACCCTTCACATCAAGATGGCGTCTATAAAACTGCTACTACACAGATATTGTCACGATGAAACGTGGCCTCGACAAGTTGGTTGACATTTTTCCACTTCAGCTGTAGCTATGTTGGAGTCAGCTTCCAGTCTAACCGGATGCAGCTGAATACCAGTATTTTACATGGAGCGACCATAACCCAGTTACTGGGTAATACGATACCCATTGGTAAGACTGGTTGTCAGACTTTCGGGCTTCTGACAACCCGTAACGACTGTCAAAGATCTACGAATGACAGCCGGGACCAACGGCTTAACGTGCTTTCCGAGGCACGGAAGGGTCTCGGTATGTAAAGATGGTCACCCTTCCGCAGGCTAATCGCGGCAAGCGTAGCTTAACCTGATTGATCGACCTGTGCGGCTGTTATAATAATGTACCGCATTATGATTTAAAATAAAAATAAATAATGAGGTACTCCTAACTTGATTATTTTTTATGATAAGTCAAAAGTAGTTGATTTAGTAAATGAAAACGTTATAGCAGTTCAAACATTTTTTGAAGTGAAAACTTCTTTAGCGGCGTTGCACACTTTTTGTATGGGGAAAAAATGTTAAACTCGCGTCAGGACACGTGACCGTCAGGAGAGATTTCCCCCCCCCCCCTCTTTCTACGGCGGCGGGCGCCAACCGAAGTGAACCAAGTGAGACACGATAATGGATAGATGGATGGATGGATGGACGGACGGACGGACGGACGGTGACGGTGACGGTTACGGTGACGGTGACGGTGACGGTGACGGTGACGGTGACGGTGTCGGTGACGGTGACGGTGACGGTGACGGTGTCGGTGACGGTGACGGTGACGGTGACGGTGACGGTGACGGTGACGGGGACGGTGACGGTGACGGGGACGGTGACAGTGACGGTGACGGTGACGGTGAAGGTGAAGGTGACGGTGACGGTGACGGTGACGGTGTCGGTGACGGTGTCGGTGACGGTGACGGTGACGGTGACGGTGACGTGACGGTGTCGGTGACGGTGACGGTGTCGGTGACGGTGACGGTGACGGTGACGGTGACGGTGACGGTGACGGGGACGGTGACGGTGACGGGGACGGTGACAGTGACGGTGACGGTGACGGTGAAGGTGAAGGTGACGGTGACGGTGACGGTGACGGTGTCGGTGACGGTGTCGGTGACGGTGACGGTGTCGGTGACGGTGTCGGTGACGGTGTCGGTGACGGTGACGGTGACGGTGACGGTGACGGTGACTGTGACGGTTACGGTGACGGTGACGGTGTCGGTGACGGTGACGGTGACGGTGACGGTGACGGTGACGGTGATGGTGACGGTGACGGTGACGGTGACGGTGACGGTGACGGTGTCGGTGATGGTGACGGTGTCGGTGACGGTGACGGTGACGGTGACGGTGACGGTGTCGGTGACGGTGACGGTGTCGGTGACGGTGACGGGGACGGGGACGGTGATGGGGACGGTGACGGTGACGGTGATGGTGGACGTGGATGTGGATGGATGGATGGACAGCTGATGGCTCGACCGTCTGTGTAGTAGCCACACTGCTGTGTATTCGTAAAATTCGTGTATATAAAGTGTTTAAAATATGGAAATTGAACAAAGTGCATCGATTAATGAAAAAAGTGACGCAGAAATAGGTAGTGAAAAAAAATTAGTTATATTAATTCAATTCATAATTGATTTATTTCAACGTTAATATTCAAGTTTTCACTTCTGCCGGCACTCCCGGAGTGCAACCCGTCTTTTTTTATTTTTTTATGTCCCACTGCTGGGCAAAGGCCTCCCTACTCTCCTTCTACCTCTCTCTGTCCAGAGCTGCCAAGGACCAATCTTTATTAAAGGAGTCCATCTCATCCCGCCATCAAACATTTGGATCATTAGAATTTTAAATCATAATGTGGTGTGTCACATTATGATTGGAAAAATTTCAACCAACTTTTGGAGGACACCATTATAACATAATACAATAACGCTCGTAATTCCCGAAAGTGTAGGCAGAGGGGCACGATATTAAGAGAAAATGTGGGTGGTCTTTTCTCCATAGAAACGCTCACGCCTGTTTTCTTTCTGGTTAATGACCATAAACAATGATTTTTTACAGAATAATAAATATTAACTACTTCTATGTCCCTCTGTTTTCCTTTTAGATGATAAATTATTCTTATAAGCACTAGAACCCTCAAAAAATGCTTAAAGTTATCGTTGTCAACAGAAGCCTAGTGTACAAATTTGACAACTATTAATGAAAAAAGAAAAACATAGGGACACAGTATAAATCCTTCTTATTCAGTTTATGAAATATCTTTTAAATTAATCCAATATTGGAGGAGGAAATAGGCGACAGCCAAACTTCGAATTATGACTTTTTACTTAGGCTTTTTCAAAAGTCTCTCAGACCGCATGTTGTAAAAAGATAAAAAAAAAGTGTACGAGTACATATAGGACTGAGCAAACTGAGGCGAATCCACGATTGGCCGCTTTGCAACCATAGAATCCTTAGTGAGAGAATCCATCATCAAGCTAAAACTGTTTACATTAAAAAGCATCGCACAGCATTGTTATTAATTAAACTGACGCATTTTCCATTATCTTTTCCATTCCCAAATACAACAAAAATAAACCATTCTAATTTAATTAAAACACGTTAACTAAGAAACAGCTATTAGTGTTCTCCAGAGGTTCACGACTCGTCGGCACGCACACTGCCAAATGTTAATTTATATCAATTTGTAGTTAGGGGCTCGCCAGTCGTCACCCCACCCTTCATTGGCATTTTAATTATTTTCTACGTAGTCATGTAGTCATCACCAAAGAGTGAGAAATGGTGGCCCCATGGTAACAAATTAACAACCGTGACTTACAAGTTGCAGGTTGTAGGATCGAATCCTTTTTTTGGGTGGAAAATTATCTGACTTTTACTGACTAAAACCCACCCGTGTTCCTTCAGTTGCCTGTGCCAGGGGCCACGGTATCCCTTTCGAACAACCCGCGACCTAGGATCGAACCCTGACAGACGCTTCACTTAAATTATTTCATTACCATTGCTCTCAAAACTGTGAAGGAAAACATCGTAAGAAAACCGTGTTGAAATGTGAAATGTTCTAGAACCACAAAAAATAATTGAAGACATGTGACATCTACCAACCCGCACTGGGCCCGTGTGGTGGATGCGGCCCACTCTGTCCCACTGTGTCCCAGCAGTGGGAACATTATAAACTGAATATGAATTATTGCAAGCGCCACTGCTATTATTGACCTGTAAACTTAACGTTTATTACCTAGCAGACAACTTATCTGATCCCTGACTCCTGCAAACACAACTAAAGGAAGGCACAAAATCCTCTATATCTTACCCGACTCTGCAGCTTCTGTATCGGGAACCCTTCGAAGTAGAAGGTCTCGTTCCACCGAGGGTTGAGAGTACGTCTCTTGATCTTCGTCTCCAGCCGGTGCTTCTTATCTGGCAGGAGGGTCACACGAACGTAGGGGTCTGAGGTACCGCTCAGGTCCTTGGCGGGGAGTTCCTTGCCCTGAAAGGAAGGGATGGTGAGGTTATTTGGCATTGGGAGTTAATTCACGATGATTTTGAATATTTGGATAGTGATGAATATTTATTTTGCCGTCAGAAGCAAGATAGGTGTATCTGCGAAAAAGATGTAAAGAAAAATAAGTCTTACTAAACAAAGAATGCGCATTTAGTAAGGCTCATTTTTCTCCAATCCCTTTCTTCAGATGCAACCTTAGACTTACGACCGCGACAGTATTGTAAAATAGATCCACAAACGGGTTGTAAAAGTGATGGGACAGTTACAGCTTGATCATGTGTGCGTTAAGAATTAGTTAAATGCACAGCATTTAATCTGTGTTTATGTTTGTCATTTGTAAATATATTTAAAATTTAATATGTACTCTTATGCAATGTTGTTATGTTTCTAACAATTTAAATGTTCTACACAAATTTTGTATGCAATATTGTAAACTTTGATAGAAGACCTTGGGTATAGTATAACTCTGTTAGCTTGTCATTTAATTTTTAATAAAAAATCTATTACTAAATTGTAATTTCGTATGCCCTACCTATTTGATATTTGTACGCCGTTAACGACAAAACATAGAGATCTATGTAGGTACCTATTATACAGGATGAAATTTAATTCATGGGCATCCTTTTAAGGGGTCATTGTAATCATCATTATGAACAACTTTTACTATGGGACCAATCCTGAAATCGCAAAAAAAAAAAATCAGCTCTTCCCTACATTTTGACGAGTGATGTGAACATAAATGCAAGGAACAGCTGATTTTTTTTTCGCGATTTTAGGTTTAGTCCCATAGTAAAAGTTGTTCATAATGATGAGTACAATGACTCCTTAAAAAGTTGCCCATGAATTTAATTTCTCCCTGTATTTCAAACACCTATTTTTAAAACTTTGACATTGACTTCTTAGATTTTGTGTTTGATAAAAAGATAAGCGACTTCGTTAATAGTCGAACCTATTCTGTTACGGATCTGGTGGCAGTCTTAAGAAACAAGCAGTACCATTGTACTGAATCTTTCTTTTATTCTTATTTATTTTGTCTGTTGCGTGTACATAGACTTGTTTCAAATGTAAGAGTTTAATGTCTATCATTTATTTCTTGAGAGAATATTAAACACGATTTAAATCTTCTTTATGAGCTGTCTCCCAGTTTCTAATTTGAATAATATGTACTAGATTTAATCCTTTTGTGAAACGGCTTATGGCTGTTTCGGTAGACTGAATATCAATAGGTAGAATTAATAACGTTATGGAATTGAAGCTGGTATCATCTGCCTAGTCTTTTCCAAACTATGTTGGGGTCGGCTTCCAGTCTAACCGGATACATCTGAATACCAGTATTTTACATGAAGCGACTGCCTATCTGACCTCGACAACCCAGTTACTGGGTAATACGATACTCCTTGGTAAGACTGGTTATCAGACTTTCGGGCTTCTGAATACCCGTAACGACTGTCAAAGATCCACGAATGAGAGCCGGGACCAACGGCTTAACGTGCTTTCCGAGGCACGGAGGGGTCTCGGTATGTAAAGATGGTCACCCATCCACAGACCAACCGCGGCAAGCGTAGCTTAACCTGATCGATCGATCTGTGCAGCTGTTATTATTTACTCACGGGCCCCTCGGATTGGAGCTGGTAATGCCAAAAAAAAAAATTAACTCAGATCCGCTGGTCGCGGAGACCGTGTATCTTAAGCGTAGTGTGGGACGCCCCCCGTCTAGATGGACCGATGACATTAAGAAGTTGGCTGGGGTAGACGGAGCACAGGGTGTTGTGGCGCAGCCTGGAAGAGGCCTATGTCCAGCAGTGAACCGCGATAGTCTGAGTTAAACACAAATCCAAGATGACTTGACAAAGAGGAGGAGGCCAAGCCAAACAGTAGGTAAGACATAAGCAAACCATGAACATGTATGGTAAACATAAACACAATAGATTTTTCCATACAAAGTATGTTTGTTTAAACAATTACCGCAGCCATTCGTGATGGTACAATAGACCATACATGATTTTTATTTGTTTTTGAAATTAACAGACAAACGTTATGAAAATCAGAAGCAGTATTTTGAAGAAATAAACTAAACATATATATTTAGGATTTTTACAAGTGTTAATTTTGGATATATTATTTTTGTTGGTAAGAGTTCAACAATTGAATTTTTTGATCCTCTACTTAAAATTTTTGTATTGCGTCGGAAAAGTTTTCAGATGGATAATCTTTAGTATCGTGCTTCCAGGAGCACATCATAGTATGAATAGAGTTAATTGTTCCATCTAAACAATGTACATGTAGAAGATTACGGGGATAGAGGGTTGTATTTTTTAAAATATTTTATTGGGTAAAGTGAACACACCCTCACACACCCACACATACACCCACACTCCACACCCACACTCCACATCCACACTCTACTTTTACACTAAATTTTCAATACCCTCTAGTACTATCTCTATTGTAATTTCTGCATGCTAAAAATTATCGTGTTCTTTAAAATCTTAGTTGGTATAAATCAATAAAAATATCATGTAATGAATTGGGAGAAGGCGCTGAAATCTGACATACAGGTGTTTACCTAGTTTGGGTTTCAGAGGCTTCATATGTTTTGTAACACTAATTTATTTCAAGAAAGGTTTATTATTATTATTTATCGTCATGGGGAGAAATGAGTATGTTTGCTTTCCTTAGATTTATCTGTCGCTTATCATCAGATGAAACTACAAACGTACTCTTATAAATACTTTTACTGTTTTGTACAAACTGACCTGCAGGGTAATAGCGTAACACACTAAGAGTAGGAATGGCTTTCATTTTGACAGTACAACAACATTCATTGCGTAATTTACGTTGTTGAGCAGACACATTTTTCCAACACATGAAGCAATATATATCCTTTAAAATGATTCAGATTGTAATTGTTAGTGTGATATGCAATTAGCGTGCTGAAATAGTTTATTACTTATCCAAAATAGAAGACGAACTTGAAAAAAAACAACATTACTTATGGTTCCATGGATGACTGTACAAGTATATTTACGAACTATAACAAAGGGTGGATATTTCAGTCACCAATCTAACTTCATTATCTGACCAAGATTTTGTCTGGACTTTAAAAGAGACTGTGACCTCTGAGTTTGTTTCGGCCTTTCTTTTCAGAGTAGTCAGATAGGAAACGCCGACCTCATCTATAGCTTGACAAAAAATATGATTGACGTGTAAAAGTGTTTGTACAAACCTACTTACAGAAAATAAATCATTTATCATTTATTTTTCGTTAAACTAAGTAGTTTGACTATCCGGAACAGAATTCCTCGTGGTCAAATCAGTTTGACCACGATCACGAGGAAGGAAGGGGATTTCCTCACATAAACATTGACTTACCTGGATGATTCTCAAGATCAAAGTAGTGTTCTGGAAGTCGTACTCCAGGCTGAAGTGGATCTGGCCGACATTCTCCGACGGTTCGGAGTTGTCGATGTACATGTCCACCAGCGAGATGGAGCGGTTCTGCAGAAACGCCATCTGTCAGCACAAATCGGACACTTAAAGCGTTTGTGTGGCTTGGCGCCGTCTTGAAGCGGAGTGTGCGACGGAATTTTGATAAAAACTCTTTTTTGAATTGAATAAATTGGAACTCTAAAAAAAATTTAGGTCCAAAAACATTACTTTTATTTACGTTGTTTTTCGAACATACGAAGCTTTGGATTAGCAATATTCCTCAAAATGATCACATGCTATAATAAGAAAAAGCTTCAAAAAATTGAATGTCAATAGGTATCACTGTCTTTTTTGGAATTTTTACCAAAATTCTGTCCACTTATCGTGCAAAGTAAAATATTGCGTCCGGTTTCTTATATAAATAGGTAGATACTTATGAAATAAATTTAAAGTGTGATTTCTTTCTCATTTATAAAATAAACAATATAGAAGTAACTACCGTACCGTTTACAAAAAAAACGGGTTAATTTTGTTATGCAAGAAAAAAATCATACTTTTTAATGATTGTTATAATATTATTTGCGGGTCGACGTCACAAAAATCAAAGGGGTCGTTCATGCAAGATTTTTGGGGTACAATTTACAAAAATGGGTTCTCTGTTCTATTAAGAAAGACCTGTTTAATTACTTTACAAACCTTTTACAGTTTTTGTATAAAACGATTTTAATAGAAAATACGGGGATAGTTTTAAAATTTTTTAAAAAGATTGAGAGAAAAAATATGCTTCGAATCGACCTTTTATAGAAAAATTAATATTTTGCAATATAAGCAATTAAAACTATTGCTAATCTATGTTGATCTAATACTACAGTAGATATTTTTACATGTTATGGGTTTTATGAAAAGTATTGATACTTAGCTGAAAAGGATCTTTATGCTATAGCATTATACTATTTAATCCAAAATTGAATATTATTAATTTAAAATTCATAACCATAATGTGAGATTGCAAAAATAATAATTAAATAAAAGAGAATGCTTGACGTATTATCTTTTATTAGAAAAACGTTATCTTTTTGAAATCTCACACTATGTTATTTGTGTAGCTATTTTACCAAAACTTCTAATTATAAAATTGAAATAATTTATTTTGGGTGTTAAGTGCTAAGCTAGTCTATTTATCCTATTAACTACTTTTCTAAATCTAAAATTGATTTATCGTGAAAAAACCGTGAAATTCAATAACAAAATTTGGTTTAACTTATTGTTTGTGAGTTTTTAATAAAAAAAATGCTACTCCACTTCTCGTGTGGGATTAGAAAATAAGTTAAAATTTTGTGTGTTTGCTATGGAATTATTTTTAAAAGCTAATTTTTTGTGTCTTTTTGCGCAGCAAATATTTACAAAATGTTTAAGCTTTTCAGCTGAAACCAAGCGGGCTCGCTGAAAAATTTTAAGCATCTTAAAATATTAAAAAAAAAAATTGAACAAAAGCGAATCTCCAAAAGCGTTTCGCCGTTTTTTTTCGTAAAATTCTCTATTTCTTTCATATACAACCTCTTCTACCTACCATGTTTGAAGGAGAAAGCATGGAAAGAGAATTCATAGTTTAGAAAAAACTTCACCGAAAATAAAATGTAAAAAAACAAAAACAAGGAGCACAGTTGAAAAAAAGGACAGTTCGGAAACACTTAGCAAAAAATTCCACTTTTTATAAAAAAATATTTTACACTTTTTGCCAAAAAAAGAATACTTAAATAGATTTCTTTTTTTACGAAAAAAGATACTATTTTTAGTTTGAGTTCTACATTTGCGTAGTCTTAGTGTGTGACTGCATAAAATCGTGATGGATCAAGATTATTTGATCTGCATTTGCGTCAGATGTTGGTTTGACGTGAGATCCTAATTTGATCGTAAGTAGCATTGATGTTATTGTTATAAGTATTAACTTATAATACAGTTTCGTGTTAGGTAAAATTGTTGTAGTAAAGATAGATTTTTTGAACGCATACTATGGATAATTTGGAATGATTTATAATAAACGTTGTATAGCGTCTGTACACAACATTTTGTTTTCGTCTTTCGAAAGTCAAATTACTGACGACTGAAAGAGAGAAATCGGTGTGTAACTATTCATCTGATATAATACGTTTATTAGTAAGGGGGTAAGTTTTTAATTAACTTTGAAACAAAATGTTATAATAATTGGTTTTAAACATCTTAACTTGAATTACGTTATAAGGTTTAAAGTCAATTTCTAGGTGCAACTAAAGATTTAGTTACCTAAAAATATGTCAATTCTTTGGCACCTGCCGAAGAGTTTTCATAATAAAAATATCAGCTCGTTAGTTGACCTAAAAATATTTCAGTTCTATCTGCACTGAAAATACTTATTGCTCATAAAAACAATGTATAAGTTCCCGAAGGATACCTGCAAAACCCTTATATACTCTCATTTCCTTTTAAATCGAACTCAAAAAAAAAAGAAAATACATTTATTTAGCACAGACTAAAAGACATACAATACACCAGACACAAAAAGGGCTATTCTTATATGGGAAATATAACTGGTCCTCTAAAAAAAATTACTGACAATTACGAACATTTTTAATATACATATTAAATTAACAACTAACCCCCTTATTCATAATCCTATTTTATCTCTATTTTAGCTAAAATAGGTTTATAGAACGTTTGTCTTTATCTGTCACGTTGTCATTTCTGTGTGTAAGAAAGAGACAAACCCCATTTTAACTAAAATAGGTTTGATAAGTTTTATGAATAAGGGGGTAAAACTTTTAGCGCTTCTAATGATGCACCCTTTTTTGGAATAATAGAGCCTCTTTTTAACTCTTTGGCCTTTTTACACAGTTGGCCTTTTTACACCCCAAAAAATTGTATTTGATGTTCACAAAAAGGTGTGCTGTCATTATGTATATGCTAATATTATTATATAGTGTATTCAAGAATATTTTTAGGAGCGTAAAATGGAAATTATCAGACGTTCAAATAACATACATGCCTTCTTAAATTACCAATAGCAACGCTATAAAAATAACCTTCTCAATAATTATTCCATCAACTGTATATAAAAAACGGTATTTGCGATTTCAACATTTAATTATGCACAAACGATTCCTTCTCAATAGTATGAATACTATTCCGAACGAATGGAATCTCAAGTACAGTCAGCATCAAAAGTCGATTAACACTATTATTTTTACATGTTATTAAATTGGCAACAACTTTTTTCAATAAACTGATTTTTAGCTTTTCACATAATAGACAAGAGTATCTATATATTCTAAAAAATTTTCTTCTGCTGCAATTTTGAACAAATATTTTGCTCAATAACTAAGATTAAAAAAACTGAAGTGTTATTCAACTTTTGATGCTGACCGTACCTATACTAGGTTTTTTTTAATTTTTTAGGGCTCCGTACCCAAAGGCTGCCAAGGGGACCCCATTACTAAGAGCGATTCTGGTTAGACTGGAAGCCAACCCCAACATAGTTAGGAAAAGGCTAGGCAGATGATGATGATATTGTACAATGGTACGGAACCATTCGTGTACAAGCCTGACTCGCACTTGGCCGCTTTTTCCGTCGTTAGGCAACACGTAACTAAGTTGAATACTTAGAGGGAGCGGTTCAATAGAAATACTTCAAGGATTTTCTGCTAAATCAGTTCAAAAAGAAAAAATGTGGGGAAACGAATTGAATTATGTAGGGAAAGTTTTATATTTCACGCTGGTTTTGGTTACGTTGATCAAAAGAAGTACCTATCGCACCAGTTATTTCTTGTTCACGCCGTAATATGAAGACACACTGGCAATTGACAACATTTCAAACCTGACACGACCTTAAAACAAAAATACTATTTCTTTATTTTCGTATCCTGAGTTCAAATATATTTTTATTTTATTTTTTTATTTCTAAATTTTCTGAGAAAAAAAATTAAAATCAAAAAACATGTGATGACGTCACATAAATGGCGGAATGAGGTAGTTACCTTTGCGCATTCCAATGTCTTTGATAAAAACATTACATCAAACAAGACATGTCAATGTCACCTAAGAAGTGTAACTAGAAAACTACTAAAAAACTGAATGAAATTCAACAATATTTTTCCTATCAACTCGATTTCGCCAATAAAATGGATCCCAATGAAAAATATACGCCAATGAAGGCATAATGAAGGAACCAAAACACAACGACCGAGAAAAGTGACATCTAACACTTTTTTTGACGGGCACAGTAAAGCAAAGGTAATACCTATCGCCATTCTACCGTAAGCATGACGTCATCTGGCGCTTACGTCTTTTTAGAATACACCGAATTTCAAAATTGAAATTATGAATGAAAAGTACATAATTTCGAAAAACGAAAAAATATGCCCTATATTTGAATTTAGGTACTTTTATATAACGTAATAATACATGCAGGTTAAAAATATGAAATGTTGTCAATTCATAGGATTATTTTGAAACCATCAAGTACATCCCATCTTCCTAGCACGGCGGGCTGTGCTGGGGCGGCTGCTGCAGGAACAGACAACCTCAAACGGCGCAAATATAACAAACTTATTGGGAGCTATATGTTTGAGCCGTTTGGGGTTAAAACTCTAGGGCCTTGAGGTCCGAATGCTCATCGAATATTTCGAGACATCGCCAAGCGTTTGGTTGGCTTTTAAGCCAAAGAATAAGCATTGCCATCCAACGTGGTAATGCTGCCAGCCTTTTGGGCACTTATCCCATTGACAGCGATGCGGCCGAATTTATTGATGCCCAATGAGTTCTGTCTTTTTTTATTGAAGTGTAAACTTCTTTAGCGGCGTTGCACACTTTTTGTAATGGGGAAAAAATTTTAAACTCGCGTCAGGACATCGCGTCAGGACACGTGACCGTCAAGAGAGATTCCCCCCCCCCCTCTTTCTACGGCGGCGCCAACCGAAGTGAACCAAGTGAGACACGATAATGGATGGATGGATGGACGGACGGTGACGGTGACGGTGACGGTGACGGTGTGACGGTGATGACGGTGACGGTGACGGTGACTGTGACGGTGACGGTGTGACGGTGATGACGGTGACGGTGACGGTGACGGTGTGACGGTGATGACGGTGACGGTGACGGTGACGGTGACGGTGACGGTGATGGTGACGGTGACGGTGACGGTGACGGTGACGGTGACCGTGACGGTGACGGTGACGGGGACGTGGACGGGGACGGTGACGGTGACGGTGACGGTGACGGTGACGGGGACGGTGACGGTGACGGTGACGGTAACGGTGACGGTGATGGTGGACGTGGATGTGGATGGATGGATGGACAGCTGATGGCTCGACCGTCTGTGTAGTAGCCACACTGCTGTGTATTCGTAAAATTCGTGTATATAAAGTGTTTAAAATATGGAAATTGAACAAAGTGCATCGATTAATGAAAAAAGTGACGCAGAAATAGTGAAAAAAAATTAGTTATATAATTCAATTCATAATTGATTTATTTCAACGTTAATATTCAAGTTTTCACTTCTGCCGGCACTCCCGGAGTGCAACCCGTCTTTTTTTTTATTATTCATTTATATATAGTATATATGTATTTTAGTTTGTGTGTACATAAATGGTAAAATGAAATCAAGTACTTAATTCATAAACAACGTAACCTGCTACATTCGGTTGGCATGTTTTTAGCATGGCATCAGGCTCATTGACAGGGATAAGCCTTGTACTGGGCTCAACTCATCTAAAATAACAATATTAATAAAAGGGGAAATTATAAAACGAGCGAATAAAAAAAAAAACTTAGCGACTGATGATGAGATACTCTTTTAATAACTTGAGTATGAATTTGAGTAAGCGAAAAATTAACTAAACTAACGACGAATATTGATTAATAATAAAATCCTCTGGATTTTTTTGGACCCACTTTTTGTAAACTCGTTCTACGAGTTTACAAAAAGTGGGTTGTGAATAATCCATTTTAGATATTAAAATTCTAGCCGTGCGACTAAATTACTAAGTGAGCGACTAGAAATATAGAGAGGGCACCCCGAGGTTAGGTTTGGATAGGTCACTTTAAACCCTTTACACAGAAATGGGGGCCCCGCGAAGCGGGGCTCCGTCGACATAGGATGCAAGAGCGAGCGAATGACAATACAAATACCTTTACCGTGCATCGTGTATTTTAAGTAACTCCAATTAATGTTTGTAAGTTGCTGTTCTGTTGATTTCTCGTCACTCGCAGTCAGTCGCTCACTTAGTAATACTATAACTTAAGGCGACTACACGACCTAAAGCGCGGTCACTGTCGGACTGCATAGAAAAGAAAGAGAAGCGCGATGACACAACCGTGGTAATTTATTGCAAATATGAAGCAATTATCTATTTACAAAAACTCTCAAACACCAAACAAATAAAAACCGTATACTAAAATTCGGGGAATTAAATTGTCTTTTAGATGGTGAAAGTTTTATGAAAATACACCCGATAGTGTTTGCGTGATTATCGTTTTTATGTCCGCGGTAGACATTACTTTACAAATTAATTACACTATGTTAAAAAAATATAATTGCAAATATTCACATATCAAATTACGAAGCAAATGGTCTAGTATAACATTTATTTTTTTTCAAAGAAATCAGTCCGGTCGATTAGACGTGATGTTGAATTTAAAATCATTAGAAGTCGTATATCTGCGCCTTAAATTAATTATTATTGTCACTTAAAACTTTAATTTACAGTCACTAGTTTAAATACTACCCTTAATATATCAACATTTACCATCGACTCGAAAAGAAGATGAAAATCTATGATTACCTACTTGTTTTACGTTGATTCTTCGAATTCAAATCCGATTACGTTTTTGGGCCCAATCAGTAGATTTTATCGAAGATTTTATTATACGGTTTCTTTGATTTTCGTCTAGTACTCTTTATTTATTTAGGTTTTGATTCCTAAGACGATTTGGTAGGTACCTTTTGCCGGAATCTTATTTTGTAAATTCGAGGGACAAAAACTAATTATTTTTTATTTTTGACTAGCAGCGCCCCACGGTTTCACCCGCATAAGTGTCGATCCCGTGGGAATATCGGGATCTCCTATCTCTCTGCCAAATTTTATCGAAATCCGTTCAGTGGTTTAGGCGTGAAAAGGTAACATACAGACAGACAGACAGTTACTTTCGAATTTATAATATTATTAGTATGGATGTAAGCCTTCATTATTTTCTTTGACATGTTACTTTATTTACATCGTAGTCATCCGTCTTGCCTTTTCCTAACTAGATTTAGGTTAATTTTCCATGTAGGTAATAGGTAATACGGGCTGGTGTCCGCGACTCCACGTCAATGCGCGTATTTTGCCTAACCAGCAATTCTTGTAATTAAAAACGTTCAAAAACTAGTCGCAATCTCCTCTCAGCGACAATCAATGTCGAAAATGTAGGGAAATTAGAGGTATTTTTGACAGATTGAGATCAAACTGTGAACGTTCTTAAAATGAGGAGAATTGTCCCTCTGATGTGACTGATTAGTTATCAATATTTTACATCCAGTGGCTGCCATCTGTTCTTCAAAGTGAACTAAACAATAAAGGAGATTAAAGATTTTTATAAGGAGCCTAATTACCTACAGTCGCGCCATTTTGAACCCCGATATTCTTCCGATAGCTGTTTGTTTGCTGTCGAAGACAAGGCAAATCAGGTTATCGAAATGTGTAATTTTCGATACGATAGCCTGTCGAATAGTTGTGAATAGCTATGCAGGTCAGTTTCTTAACTCGCTAGGTGAAGCACGGGTCCGACCCCGTTTCATGCTGTATTTCGGCTCATTCCCAACTCGTATTATTTCTAAGCAAGTTCAAAAATATGGGTGTCATCGTAAGGTTCTTATATCGTAACTGCTAAACTTTGTAAACATGTTTTTCACACAATAGAATAGAATAGAATACTCTTTATTATGTACACCATATAAATTACAGACATACATACAGAAACTTTACAATGGGTGACACAATGGGCGGTCTTATCGCTAAGAGCGATCTTTTAAAGACAACCTTTGGATGGATTAAAAACGGGAAGGACAGACAAATACTGTAGGTAGTCTGTGGTGTACCATTTACACAATACAATAAAAGTATGTTATAAATTTATCTATTTATACAAATAAATAAAATTGGAGTGTCTGTTTGTAATATTAAATTAACCGCCTTTTATTACTAAATGCATATGGTTTGTATACACGGTACAAAAACAAAAATAATTTTTTTTACGTCTGTCTGTCTGTTTGTTCCGGCTAATCTCTGAAACGGCTGGACCAATTTTGACGGGACTTTCACTGGCAGATTGCTGATGTAATAAGGAGTAACTTGGGCTATTTTTATTTTAGAAAAAAAAAATAGGGTCCCACGACAAAAAAATCCACGCGGATGAAGTCGCGAGTAAGAAGAAAGAAAGAAAGAAAGAAAAAATATTTATTGCGACTCGTACAGGAAGATCACAAACTAAACTAAAAACAGTAAAAAATTAAAACCAAGTTATATAAAAAAAACAAAAGTAACAAAGAAAAATGAGACAGAAACTCCTATACGAGGCCAAAAGGCTCCTATCTCAGCATGATGCTGCGACATTTAAAAAATAAATGTCGCAGCGCTGGTATTCTGATAGGGCCCGCCGCTGTGATGTCACGGGCAGTTACAGAAATGAATAAATAAATATTAAAATAGGTTTAACATGTAAAATATTAGCAAATAAAGTAAAAATATTAATTTTTAATCCGCGCCAGACGTAACCTCATTACTTGTCTATGCCTCGAGTGTCACGGTCACTTTGGTGTGTCTGTGGCTGTGTGAGTAACAGCTAGTACATATATACATAATAATAATAAACAAGAGCAAAGAAAATATAATGATGGTGTTTAAGGAGAGAGGAAATGCTTTTTTATCATAATTTTAAAAGTGGGCAGACACACTGTACTTTGTTTCTAACTCTACTGTATACGTACGTATGTATATGTATACGGTACGCTATTATAACACGGCGTAATTTCACGCCGTGCAATAATGGACTACTTAAGTCACATGGTTCTTAATTTATTATCTCATAAGAAGCGAGTGAAACAGCGATTAAAATCCTACCCTAGCTTACTAATATTATAAACGCTATAGTTTGTGTGGATGGATGTTTGTTACTCTTTCACGCAAAAACTACTGAACGGATTTGGATGAAATTTGGCACACAGATAGTTTATAACGAGGATTAGCACATAGGATACTTTGTATCCCGATAGTCCTACGGAATCGAAACTTATGCGGGTGAAATTGCGGGGCGCTGCTAGTCTACTATAAAACAATGTTTTTTTAACAGCTCTCTTGCATATACATTTCTCTGGCGCCATGTTGCAAATAGTTATGAATACGGGAACTAACGAAAACCTTAATTAAGAGCACACCCTTGACCATAATCAGCCTATAATGTTCCCACTGCTGGGACACAGGCCTCCTCTCTGTGGGAGGGAGTGGGCCGTAATCCACCACGCGGGCCCAGTGCGGGGTGGTAGATGTCACATGTCTTCGAATTATTGGTTCTAAGTCACGCCGGTTTCCTCACGATGTTTTCCTTCACCGTTTTGAGAGCAGTGGTGATGAAATAATTCACACAAAGTAAAGCGCCTGTCAGGGTTCGAACCTACGACTCTCGTAAGTCGCGGTCATTACCACTGGGCCACCACTCCTCCCACACCCCTAACCGTTAGACCCTAATAGGGTATACCAAGTTATTTTGGTCTAGTGCACAGGTCCAGCCTAATTAGTTAGAACCTATGTTGAGGTTGTTACAAGTCATAAGAGGTGGAACTTTCTTAATTTTAAATGTCCATTGGACAGACACCAGCACATCAAGCTACCACAATCTGTCAAATTTCTTTAATCGATTTTCAACTTTATCGCTAAAACATAAGGTTCAAAGTTGGTTGGGAAAATTTGACAGTTTCGGGTAGCTTGATGTGCTGGCGTCTGTACCCAATAGAAGGCGGGTTGCCCTATTCTGAGCAACTTCAGTTCGTGCAATAGCTTGGTTGCACGTATAGAAAATATTTTTATACTATACCTGCTCGAAGAGTACCTTATTACTTTTTAAAAATGAGGCAGAAAGTACGTCATTATATTGTTGTATCGAAAAAGTGATTTTCGTAGATACACTTTTTCGACCCGCATTTTTTTTTTTAATTTACTATAATTTGCTAACGTGCTGTTTTTTAATTTAGGGCCATCCAGTAAAATTATTACATTGAGTTTTAATAACTGTAACAATTTTAATATAAACTTCACTTAAAAAAAAATGTCTTATTTTCCTCCTAGGTATAGAATAAAGCGCTATGTATCACTCGGAAAAAAGCGCGATTCCCAACTCGTGTTTGTTAAGGCCCCTCAACTGAGCCTTGCGCCTCAAACTACATCCTCGTTGATAATCTGTCACTTTCTCCCCTAGGTGCACAATATACTAAATATATAACGTAGCTCAGCACAATCACCGCGAAAAGCGTAATCATGCAAAAAGACTGGATATTCACTCATCCTTACAAGACCATAACACTATATAGCCATGTTTGGCAGACGGACTGATGAATATGATATATAGCAGACTAAAATCATCGACCCATACCAAAAGTGTGGAGCCTCTTCACAGGATACGCAATACCTCCTTTCATGCTGCCTAGAACAATAGAACTACAAACTGAACCTTTTAGAATTTGAAAGAGGTAAACGAAAAAACTTTGTGTGAATAATTTCATTACCACTGCTCTCAAAAACGGTAGAGGAAAACATCGTGAGGAAACCGGCATGTCCTAGAACCAAAAATTCGAAGACATGTGACGTCTACTAGCCCACACTGGGCCCGTGTGGTAGATTACAGCCCACTCCCTCTCGATGAGAGGAGGCCTGTATCCTAGCAGTGGGAACATTGTGGGCTTATTATAAAATGATAAAAGGCTAAATGATAAAACTGATTTGGGATGCATGAAGAAGCCTCCTCGTGTAGCGCAGTTTGTTCCGCCAGTTACTCAACTGAAAAGAGCGCTCGGCGCATCCTAGACAGTCACACCCAACACCTTATTTGACTGGCCAATTATTCTCTTGCGGTGGTAGGGCTAACGCCCGCCTGGTATGCGACCGCCCTCCCACCGGAGTCTGGCGTCAAGCAACCTGCTATGTTTCGTCGATGCGTGGGAGTTCCAGTGCCTTAGGCATCTTCTGGGTAAGCTCGTTCCATCATAGATCTCATCCATCGCGTTCCATCAGGCGTGATCGAGGTCAAGGACCATTTAGTAATTAAAAAAAAACTGTTTATTGTTCAGGTCGCTTCTTACTGACAGCAAAAAAGTTTTAATGTCTGTTGTTGCGAAAATGGAAGAAGGGAATGTGACCCTTTGCCTACAAATACCATAAACCTATCCGCTGAATCCCTAACACTCAGACCAAACGTATATGTACATTATGAATAATTCAAAACACACTCTCATTTGTAACGAAACGACTCATTTCAGTACGAAATCATTGACAATTCCGCTTAACGAGGACTCTTATATTATAATTTGATCATTCTGTTTGGGACGCTGATTTCTACCAATGTATTTCGGATTTTGCGATTCAATGTAACATCGTACCTTAATGATATGTAGGGGTAGACAGATATCTATCTATATAAGTACTAATAATAAAGCTCAAGAGTTTGTTTGTTTGAGGGGATTGTGGCTAAGTAATAACAGCCGCACGGGTCGATCGATCAGGTTAAGCTACGCTTGCTGCGGTTGGTCCGTGGATCGGTGACCATTTTTACATATCTACCGAGACCCCTCCATGGCTCGAAAAGCACGTTAAGCCGTTGGTCCCGGCTGTCATTCGTGAATCTTTGACAGTCATTAGGTACGGGTCGTCAGAAGCTCGAAATTCTGATAATCAGTCTTATCAAGGGGTATCGTATTACCCAGTAACTGGGTTGTGGAGGTCAGATAGGCAGTCGCTCCTTGTAAAATACTGGTATACAGCTGCATCCGGTTAGACTGGAAGCCGACCCCAACATAGTTGGGAAAAGGCTAGGCAGATAATGCAAGCCACGACTCCCCTCGTCTTGGCTCTGCCTCGACTGAAATTGAATTTGATGAATGAGATGTTTGTTTTTTATTAATAAAATAAAATTACATTCAAGAACATCCATCGGTTTCTTACTAAACTTGCAACTATATCCGACGATCCTGCATACTTATCTCTTTTGTCGACTGTACATCTGTGCCTAACCCTTTAGGGGAATCACGCCTGTAAAGGCATTATGTTATGTAAATAGTATTGTTCACCTTGAACAAGTGTACAAGAGAATAAACGCGACAATATAGCCACTGAAGAAAGTGCTTACATTCGCGTATTATGTAGCCTTTCATTGTTTCCATTGTAACCTTAAAGGTATGAATTAGACAAAGACTATATAGTATTTATCTAATTTTCCGCCCCACCAGCCCCTCTTGATATTGTGCTGTAGGTAATAATAATCAATCAATCTATCTACCCAGCCCATTGCAGTCCACTGCTGGACATAGGCCTCTCCCAGGCTGCGCCACAACACCCTGTCCTCCGCGTTCCGCATCCAGTCAGTCCCAGCCACCTTCTATAGGTCATCGGTTCATCTAGCTGGGGGGGGGGGGGGGCGTCCCACATTACGCTTGCCGATTCGAGGTCTCCACTCCAAGACTCGTCTGTTCCACCAGCCATCGGTCCTTCGACAAACATGGCCCACTGCCACTTCAGTTTGCTTACTCTGCAAGCTATGTTGGTAACTCCGGTTCTTTTTCATCGGTGGGTGATTTCAGACTTTTACCACACTAACATTATAAAGTCGAAAGTTTGTGAGTGTGTGTATGTGTTTATATGTTTATGTTTGTTACTTCTTCACGCACAAATTGCTGGACCAATTTTGATAAAATTTTGTATGGAGGTAGCTGACACCCTGGATTAACATATAAGCTACTTTTTATCCCGATATTCCCACGGGATCAACATTTACGCGAGTGAAACCGCGGGGCGCAGCTAGTAAACTATAAGTCCAGGTTTCTTCACGATATTTTTCTTCAACGATATCAGTGATGTCCGAGATTAACTGAAACTTGCCCGGATTTGAACCTACTACCTCGTGCTTGAGAGACAAGGCCTTAACCACGGGGCCAACACGAGGATTGTGCTGTAATGTACGTTGCAAACCATTGTCACTACGCTTGATATACGGCTTGATGTATAACTTAGCACATATAATCAGCCTATAACGCTCCCACTGCTGGGACACAGGCCTCCCCTCTGTGAGAGGTTCCATTAGCCCAAATCTACCACGCGGGCCGAGTGCGGGTTGGTAGATGTCCCATGTCTTCGAAGGTTTCCTCACGAATCATCATCATCATCATCTGCCTAGCCTTTTCCCAACTATGTTAGGATTGGCTTCCAGTCTAACCGGATGCAGCTGAATACCAGTATTTTACAAGGAGCGACTGCCTTTTGACCTCCACAACCCAGTTACTGGGTAATACGATACCCCTTGGTAAGACTGGTTGTCAGATTTTCGGGCTTCTGACGACCCGTAACGACTGTCAAAGATCCACGAATGGCAGCCGGGACCAACGGCTTAACGTGCTTTCCGAGGCACTGAGGTGTCTTGGTATGTAAAGTAAAGATGGTCACCTATCCACGGATCAACCGTGGCGAGCGTAACTTAACCTGATCGATCGACCCGTGCGGCTGATATTACTTGGCCACAAGCCCAAGGTTTCCTCACGAATCCTCAGTAATGAATAATTTAGTACAATTAGGCATAATTATGAGTAGTATCGAAATATCAGCTACAATATTGATGCTGGTTTGATTAAATTCCGCGCTGTGTGGCCGCGAGTTTAACCGCGGTTACCACATTAACCACGGAATGTATCATTTACATTTAGAATCAGATCAAACCATTGTGTTTATTAGATTTGTATATCGTATGTACAGGGTGTTACGGAAAGGGCATATCAATACAAACGGGTTGAAGAGTGTATCTGATCTAGAATCTCTGTACAAAATTTCAGCTCAAAAGCAGTAACTTTGAAAATGCTTAATATTTCGATAGTTTATTAAATTGAAATCATAACAAACGTGTCACCGCACTACGAGGGTCATTATCCATTATCTGTAGTGTGTCTGTGCGCCTAGTACACGCACAACACGCCGCCGCGCGCCAGTGCAGCGCCGTGATGTCGAAATAAAAAAATATTAAGCATTTTCAAAGTTACTGCTTTTGAGCTGAAATTTTGTACAGAGATTCTAGACCAGATACACTCTTCAACCCGTTTGTATTGATATACCCTTTCCGTAACATCCTGTATAGGTACACAGCTTGTTAGTATCAGAAATGTATGGTCATATTTAGACTGCCGTTCTACCAGAGATGAGCGAAGATGCGAAGCGAGGGATATGTGTGAAACCAACCAATAACATCGCTTCATTTTTATACCTTGAACCAAGTTAAAAAAAAAAAACAAAAAATCAAAATCTATTATTTCACATAAACCTACATGGGCAATTAAGAAACGTCAGAAGCTAGGTGCACGGTTCCAATTGGTCGTTTCCTTTCCTATGGAGAAGAACCCACAAGAAACTCCATGGTTACCTTTTAAAATGTTTTCAAATTACAGTAGGTATGGGAGGACAGCGTAGGCCTGCCAAAAAGTACCTTTTCACGCCTAAACCGCTGAGCCGACTTAGATGAAATTTGGTATAGAGATAGCTTGAGTCCCGGGAAAGGACATAGGATACTTTTTATCCCGATATTCTTACGGGATCGAGACTTATACGGGTGAAACCGCGGGGCAAAGCTAGTGTAAAATAAGTGCTCCATACAATTCATACCCTCCTATCGTATTACAGAGCCCTATATTCTTGCTACCGACTATGAATGTGCAGGTTCCTCCATTATTCATGACTATTGAATATCGCCGTTCGCCGCCATCTTTTCTCAGTGTTTTTCAAACTGATTTAGTTTGTGAAGAACGGAATATTATGGTAATATATTCCGTTTTATATCAATTGGGGTTTGTAAGAGATTCGTGGATTGTGTTTTTGTAAAACGGTGAAGAGATTTTTTGCCTATCAAAATATGGTTGAAATATTATCACGCAGGAAGATATGTTTTCTTTGGGAAATCGTCATGGATGCACTCCGTCTGGGGTAATCGAAAAATTGTTAATATACAATTTACAAGTGTTGCATTTTAAATTGTGTAGTCTACTAGCTTCTGCCCGCGACTTCGTTCGCGTGGAATTTCTTATTCCCTCGACCCATCTCGTCGTATTGCATCACTTGCCCGCGTCTCCTGCTCTATCACTTCGTTTCCCCATAGCGCTATTGCTCGGCTCTTAAGGGTCATAGCGTGACGTTAAATAGCCTATAACCTTCCTCAAGAATTGGGCTATCAAATGCAAGAAGAATTTTTCAAATCCGACTGGTAGTTCCAGAGATTACCCCTTACATACAAACTTACAAACAAATTTTACCTCTTTATAATATTAGTATAGATATAGATAATGTTCCCACTGCTGGGACACAGGTCTCCTCTCTCACTGTACACTTTTGGGACACAGGCTTCCTCTCTATGAGTGGGCCGTAATCCACCACGCGGGCCCAATGCGTGTTGATTTATTTGGTAGATGTCACACGACTTTAGATTTTCGGTTCTAAGACATGCCGGTTACCTCACGATGTTTTCCTATACCGTTTCGAGACTAGTGGTGAAGAAATCATTTACCCAAAGTAATCCGTTTGGGTTCAAACCTACTACCAAAGACTTGTAAGTATCGGCCGTTTCCACTGGGCCACCACTGCTCTCAAAAATTGTGTCTTTCAGTAATTAACTAAAGTCTATTCCAAATTCTTCATTCGAATTGATGTAATTTTAACGAATGCATTTAAACGAATATCAACTTTATGGTTGTGTAAATTAACTTGATTTTAGAATGACTACTAATATAGAAAAAGCCAAAAAAAAATTAGGCTGTAGCGCAAACTGATCTATAATTGTGGGGTTTTAAAGTTGTTTTTTCCAAAATCACACATTGTTTACATGTTTATTAACTTAATCACGAACGCAGTTATTATGTATAAAGTTGGCGATATTTATGGTTCCTACATATATTTACATAATTTAAAAAGCTAACAATCTTAAAATAATAATATGTACAAGTATATAAAAAGGGAGGGAAAATAATCAAAGGGCATCAAAAATTTCGTCCGCATCACTGTCAACGGGAAACGTGGCCAAGAGGCGGGCAGCATTGCCACGTTATATGGCAATGCTGATTCCTTGGCCAAAAAAATAGGCCAGCCCTCTGTTCACGTGAAGAGTCGACCACTGGTTCCTTAAACTTTTATCTACCTCAAGGCTGCCACACTGACCCATCTCAATAAATAACCCTGTATAATTTTACAAACTTAAACAGAAATTTATATCCATCCCGCTCTAACGTTACGTAATACAGGAGACGAAGTACCTATGCAAATTTAATTTAACTTCGAGTTTGAAACTTGATAGAATGAAAGAGATTACGTCGACTTGGCAGCACGTGCGATTTATTAGAAATGACACACTGTAGGCGAAACTGTCTTACTGAGTTTAAGAAGTAGAACGGATGAGCGATAATAACCGGTCCGACAAAAGTCGGTGAGATGTGTGATAATACTAATAATATACTAGTCATATAGAGGTATGAGGATCAAGGTGTAAAGTTCACTCATCCTCCATAGGAAAGGGAGGATGCTCCGACCAGGCGGGTGTTGTGTCTGGCGGGCAACTGCCCGATGATTCATATCGGGCCGTTGTATCTATGCTAGTTGCGCGGTAAACCCTGCTAGCGAGATGCAGGATTTTGCGTGACGTCAGTATGACGAGTTGTTCGCATGTGGCGTTGTAGATACCGCTACAGTCATAAGGGGGAAATATGGGGCCCGTGGCTATAACAGCCGCACAGGTCGATCCATCAGGTTAAGCTACGCTTGCCGCGATTGGTCTGTAGAGACCCCTCCGTGTCTCGGAAAGCACGTTAAGCCGTTGGTCCCGGCTGTCATTCGTGGATCTTTGACAGTCGTTACGGGTAGTCAGAAGCCCGAAAGTCTGATAACCAGTCTTACCAAGAGGTATCGTATTACACAGTAACTGGGTTGTGGAGGTCAGATAGGCAGTCGCTACATGTAAAATACTAGTATTCAGCTGCATCCGGTTAGACTGGAAGCCGACCCGAACATAGTTGGGAAAAGGCTAGGCAGATGATGATGTCTAATTAATTAATGAACAGTCAATTCATTTTTAATTGGCCTTTACAATGTTTTCTCCCCTAATTAACGGGAACGATGGACTAATGAAAGTTCATTAGTAAAATCATCTGCGACTGTAACTGAGACCAACCAAATACAGAGTTACGTCATATTAATTTGTTTCTCGTTAATTATTCTGAATGTACAGACGCCAGCACATCAAGCTACTACAATCTGTCAAATTTATTTGATAGATTTTCAACTTTACTGCTAAACTATAAGGTTCAAAGTCGATTGGGAAAATTTGACAGTTTCGGGTAGGTTGATGTGCTGGTCCTTCACAGAAATGCAGGAGAATTTACTGAAGTGTATGTTGCTTTGGTGTGATGGTTTTGAAGAAGCCATGTTTTAGCTTGTTTTTTTTTCTTTCATATGTACATCTTTATTATTTATTTAGATATATTCTTAATTAACAAAAATAACAAAATAAAAACTTAACTAAAACTATACACAAACTAAAATATAGCGTCGAAAAATTCATCCGCATCGCTGTCGACTGGCAATGTACCCAAGAGACTGGCGGCATTACCACGTTGTATGGCAATGCTTAGCCTTTGGCGAGGGAAAAAGCCAGCCCTTGGGTCACGGGAAGTGTCAACCAGCCGTTTTGAAATTTCCTTAAAAAGACCATGAGCACTCGGACCCCACGGCCCGAGGGTTTCAACCCCAAACGGCTCGAAAATATAATGGGATTAGCCTAATTTAGCTTGTTGATTGTTTCCCCCGTTGTTACTTAGTACTTGATACGATTAAAGGGGGATGCTCCAAGGTCACCCGCGAAATTACTGCAGCGCCTCGCGGTTTCACCCGCATAAGTTTCCCGTGGGAATGGAATGGTGTTACCATTAGGAACCGAGCAAAAAAGAAGTAAAAGTCAGAAAGAACGCGAAGCGAAAACGAAGTTAGGTATAGTGCGGGCAGGGATGTGTTGCGACGGGGACACGCGAACGAAGTCGCGGGGGAAGTCATCTCTGCTGGGTCACAGGCCTCCTCTCTTCGAGAGGCAGTGGGCTATAATCTACTACGCGGGCTCAGTGCGGGTTGGTAGATGTCACATGTCTTCGAATTTTTGGTTCTAGGACATGCCGGTTTCCTCACGATGTTTTCCTTCACCGTTTTGAGAGCAGACGTGATGAAATAATTTACACAAAGTAAAGCGCCTGTCTGGGTTTGAACCTACGACCTACAACTCGTAAGTCGCGGCCGTTACCACTGGGCCACCACTGCTCTCTCTGTTCGGGATAGAAGCAAATAATGCAAAAGCAAATTAGTTTATTCTAGCTGATAGAACCGAAATAAAGTTTAAATTAGTTAAACCCTAGTGCTCGCTCGTTCATAGTTAGTATTAGTTCCGAACTAGTCTGGACCAGTAGTTTAACACTGTATGTAACATTGTTGTTCTTTTACCGTAAACTTTATTGTTATAATTACAATACGACTCTTTTGTTAAATTAGAAGCTGCAGTATATACAGACGCCAGCACATCAGGCTAGTATAAATAGATTTTCAACATTATCGCTGAAGCATAAGGTTCCAAGTTAATTGGGAAACTTTGACAGTTTCGCGTAGCTTGATGTGCTGGCGTATGTACTTTCCTAATATTCAATAGTCAGATAACTTATATCTAAAGGACTAAATATGACAGTTTGACATATTCTCTAATAGCAGCACCCCGTGGTTTCACCCGCATAAGTTTCGATCCCATGGGAATTTCGGGATAAAAAGTAGCCTATATGTTAATCCAGGATGTCAGCTACCTGCATACCAAATTTTATTAAAATTGGTCCAGCCGTTTGTGCGTGACGAAGTAACAAACATACAAACACACTCACAAACTTTCGCTTTTGTAATATTATAGTGTGATACAAAACTTGTCAAACAGCAATACTAATTCCACAAAAATTATCTGACTGTTGAATTAGCATTGCTATACAACGTGGCAATGCTGCCAGCCTTTTGGGCACCGTTCCTGTTGACAGCGATGCGGACGAATTCTTTGATGCCTTATGATTACTTTGTTTATTTTTCATATAATTGTCCATATTATTATAGTTTATTTGCTCACAAACTAACTATATACACTAGATACTAAAATAAACGACTAACTAACTTACAATACAAATATATAAAAATAAAAATAACAAAGGACACTTAGGCGTCGAAGTATTCATCCGCATCGCTGTCATCCGGAAACGTGCACAGAAGACTGGCAGCATTGCCACGTTGAATGGCAATGCTAATTCTTTGGCCAAAGAACGACCCAGCCCTCTGGTCACGTGTAGTTTATATGTTAGCTTATATTATTGAAATACTAAAAATAATCTATCTATATTTAATCAAAGCTATATATACTGTTGAACAAGTTTTGAAGTAAATAGAAGTGCTGTTTGTCAAATATCTAATCAGGAAAACATATGACTCCCAGGGTTCCAGTGGATGTCAGTGTTATTGCAGGCATAATGATACTTTACTGCCTAACTTATTTTAGGTCTAGGTTACCAAGGGCCAACATCGTGAGGAAGCGGGTATGCACAGACGCCAGCACATCAAGCTACCCGAAACTGTCAATTTTTCCCAATCAACTTCGAACCTTATATTTTAGCGATAAAGTTGAAAATCTATTAACCGGTCAAGGACCGCGGGACACCGATCGGTGACCAAACAATAGAAAATCAATTGTGTCTCATTAGCGGAGCTTGACAGATTAAAGAAATTTGACAGACTTGATGTGCTGGCAACGTGTCCCAGCAATAGGAACATTATAGGCTGATTATATGTTATCAAGCGCTACTGCTAATCCGAAGGGTCATGAGTTCGTTTCCCAAGGCGGGAAAGGTTGTATTGGGTTAATCCATTAAGAAATTGAAAAAAACAAGAAAGGGCTTTGAAGGTTCGTGGCATACCTACCTGTAGGCCATTTAGCTTTTTTTTTCAAAATGGCGGCCTCGCATGAACCCTATATAAATCGATAGCTGACATCAAAGCGAACTGAAAATATATTAGGAGCAAACCCAGTAAAGCGTCACGTTTCCAAGATATTTATTTATTTATTAAAACTTTATGCACAAGTAAAAAAATAATACTGTACAAAGGCGGACTTAATGCCTGAGGCATTTTCTACCAGTCAACCTTAGGGTGATGCAGAGACAAAACATGGCAGGTGCAACATACATGATAACTAGCTAGGAAATGAATATAAAATACAATACATACATAGATACATACATACATATAAACCAAATGAACTCTCAGGGGAAAAATGATCGGTAGAGGAGAAAACGAATCCAGCAAATCAGCGCTGGGATGTTACGGCCAACTTCTGCCGAGTATGTTCACGTGCCTTCACTTTAAAAGACAAACAGATATTAAAGTTCAAAGTAGATCATGTGACATCCATATTTTGAAGTGTAAACTTCTTCTTCTTCTAAACTCGCGTCAGGACACGTGACCGTCATGAGAGACTACTACGGCGGCGCCAACCGAAGTGAACCAAGTGACACACGACAATGAATGGATGGATGGATGGATGGATGGATGTGGGTGTGGGTGTGGGTGTGGGTGTGGGTGTGGGTGTGGGTGTGGGTGTGGGTGTGGGTGTGGGTGTGGGTGTGGGTGTGGGTGTGGGTGTGGGTGTGGGTGTGGGTGTGGGTGTGGTTGTGGGTGTGGGTGTGGGTGTGGGTGTGGGTGTGGGTGTGGGTGTGGGTGTGGGTGTGGGTGTGGGTGTGGATGTGGGTGTGGGTGTGGGTGTGGGTGTGGGTGTGGGTGTGGGTATGGGTGTGGGTGTGGGTGTAGGTGTGGGTGTGTTTGTGGGTGTGGGTGTGGGTGTGGGTGTAGTACCTACACTGCTGTGTATTCGTAAAATTCGTGTATATAGTGTTTAAAATAAATGGAAATTGAAAAAAGTGCATCTATTAATGAAAAAAGTGACGCAGAAATAGTGAAAAAAAATGAGTTACTTATATTAATTCAATTAAAAATTGATTTATTTCAACGTTAATATTCAAGTTTTCACTTCTGCCGGCAATCCCGGAGTGCAACCCGTCTTTTTTTTTAAATAGGTTTCGTACGTGGCCGCCATTTTGAAAAAAAAAAAAAACACAAAATGGCAGCCAGTAGGTATGCCAGGGTCCATATAAAAATATTCAATTTCGCGCTTAAATAAATTCAGTACGCCTCACAAGATAAAGATACCCCTAAAAACAAAACGTATACGCCTTTTTGGCACCACCTGTGTCGGACTAAAAGGTACCCTTTATCACTTGAGCTGAATTATTTATTTCGACTCGTACGTGTCTCGGTTTAAAGGAGGGCTAATAAAGGATACTGTTATACGTGTATAGATATTTATAAGACGTTCCGAGTCGAATACCAAGCTGAAAATCAGGATTAAGTATGATCACACTTGTGACGGAAGACGCCTCGCGTGTCGTCAGTCGCGTATTGCCAAAACGGATAAAAAGATAATAAACTTAAACTCAAATTCAAAGCATTTTTTTTTGTTTTGGAACTAATCATTTAATTAAGGTAATGTTCACATAACTAACAAAAATAACAAACTATACAAAAACTAAAATATAGCGTCGAAAAATTCATCCGCATCGCTGTCGACTGGTAATGTACCCAAGAGACTGGCGGCATTGCTACGTTGCTCAAAGCATTAATTTCAATTAAACCATCCACTTTTGAACTGTCAAAGAGTTGGTCAGTTATAAAGTTGAAGCTAGTTGCCCATTCCAAAACGTAGGTCTCTATGGAGAAGAACGGGCAAGAAACTACAAGGATACTCTTTTAAATCAAGATATCACAAAATCCTGCATATTCTTGTTGCTTCTATGAGAGAAAAATGTACAAAAACAAAATGAAGAAAATATTCAAAATATAAGATTAAAAAAAAGGATCGGTGTCAACCGACAGCGCAAGGTCACGAACATGACGCGTGGATCAGCACCATCCAACTCAACCATTTTGTAGGGAACCGAATGATCCAACAAACGCGCCACCATCAGTATGTGCGACCTCCCTTAGAAGCAGTGACGTCAAGGTTCAATGTCAAGAGGAACTGTGTGTCTAAACATCACATCGAAATTCGATCGATGTCTCGTTGTGAATCCGCGACGATTTACTTTAAAAACCAATGAGTTCGCTTGCGAATTGTGTGCGCTCACTTGAGTGAAGTGAGGTTTAGGTATATCACTTTACCGAATTTTCTTCAGTTGTCAAGCTAGCAATACAATGCTTATCGCCTTAATAAGACGTATCAAATGCCTCAAAACAATAACAGTCGCCATCTATGCTTTTACCCCTTTTCCTTGACTTCATGCCTCACTAAACAAGCGTTTCAGCTTATCAGAGGGAATGTCTATTGCATATGTAACTGACATTCTTGCAAAAGAACCAATTTGCAAATTGTCGCTGTCAATAGTGACAGCCAGTCTTTTTTTTTATTTTGCTCCGGAAAAAGGTGAACACAGCTGGTTATTTGGCATTGGACTAGAACTGCTATTCTGTAAAGTTCACTCGGCGCCTCACTCAAGTGAGCGCACACAATTCGAAAGCGAACTCATTTGTTTTTAAAGTAAATTATTGCGGATTAAGAACGTGACACCGTTCGAATTTCGAAGTGATTTTTAGATGAAAACAGTCTTGTCTTACATTACAATGCATTTGTTTTGTTAGAGATGAGTGGATGCTGCAGCCAGGATTGTATTCGCATGAGGAAAATCAGTAATGGTTACTGGCATCGTCCTTGAAATTTTGTTATAGTTAGATGCACGCCGTAAGGCAAATGACAAATGGACTCGGCTCCTATACACAAAAACGAATCGCTTTGCTTACCAATGGTAGCATTTTCAATGGTCGGCATATAAATAGATAATATATAATATATAATATATAAATAGATTCGTAACCAATTTTACCTGTGATAGCTATTTCCATCCATATGGGAGGGTTTACTATGCAAAGCTATGAGATCTTTGCTTCATTATGGGTAATAAGAGAACCATCGATTGGGTCCCACTAAACGCCCGACGCCATCGCGGCAGGCCGAGAGGAAGATGAAGGGATGAGCTCCTACCGAAAGGACTGGCCAGCTCTATACAAAGACAAAATTGTGTGGAAACGGGAGAGGGAGGTCTTTGCTTTGTGGGACAGTACAGGCTAGTTAGATTAGATAGGTACAGTCAACAAATAGATAAGTATGCAGGACCGTCAGATATAGTTGAAGTTTAGTAAGAAACCGACGGATGTTTTCAACTGAAATTTAATTTAATAAATGAGCCGTTTGTTTTATATTAATACTAGCTTCTGCCCGCGACATCGTCCGCGTGAAATTTTACCCTCCCCCCCATTCACCCTCTTAGGGGTGGCATTTCGAGAAACCCTTTCTTAGTGGATACTTACTCTTCACTAAGAACACACCCTCCAAATTTCATGTCTCTAGGACCAGCGGTTTAGGCTGTGCGTTGATATATCAGTCAGTCAGTCAGGACTTAAATTTTATTCGAGAACATCCACCGTTTTCTTACTAAACTTCAACTATATCCGACAATCCTGCATACTTATCTCTTTTGTTGACTGTACACGCCGAGTTTGTCTTGCAAACCGTAGGTTATCAGTTTCAGGCGCGGTAAAGGAGATGTAGAAGTTTTATTGTTTTGACGGCTGTAGCCGTATAGTGCCCTTGAAAGTGTTATCATAATAATTACTTTTATTATGAATTATTTATTTAATCTAGGTAGATTAAATAAACAATTCATAATAAAAGTCTAAATAAAAGCCTTTTCTCAACTATGTTGGGGTCGGCTTCCAGTCTAACCGGATGCAGCTGAATACCAGTATTTTACATGGAGCGACTGCTTATCTGACCTCCACAAACCAGTTACTGGATAGCACGATATATCTTGGATAGAGTGGTTGTCAGACTTTCAAGCTTCTGGATTCCCGTAACAACTGTATATAGATCTACGAATAACAGCCGGGTTCAACAGTATTCGTAATTTGAGTGTTTATTTATGTAAAAATAAGATTAGTATTAATTATCAAAGTTTATGACGTTAAGCTATTAATTAAAGCGTTAAGAGTGCTGTAAAAGTTGTAATAAAGTTGTAAAAGAAAGTCGTATAAAGATGGTAAAAGAAAGTTATAGTAAAAGTTTCCGAACTACCCTCTTTTTGAACGAAACACACATTATAAGGAAAAGCCTTACAGATTTTTTTTTTTTGGTAAACATCTATGTTTTTGTAGTCAGCCACAGTATTTTTAATGACACATTTTTTCACCATGATATTTATTAAAAATGAAATGAAAAATCAGAATTTATTTTCTTTACTTTCTTTTACTTTATAATCGGATGAAGTAAAGATCTCACTCAGATCTCGACATCGAACAAAAGGATTTTTAATTAGTAAGTCATTCAAAAGGAGTTTGGTGAAAAGAAAAGTCGAAAACTTTTATTCGACTCAAAATAAAATAGTTGAAAGAAAAAACACCGGGTTTCGACAATTTGCGAGGAAAAAATACTACCTTTTTTACTATGGCCTATTTTAAAATTGAGTATCTGCCATTTTGAATTAATGTTATACGCAAAAATATTCATAAAATAATTCATTGGTTTCTTCTCCATTTCATTCCCTTTTAGAATTTATGATAAAAGTATGAAGATGCAAATTGTTAAAACAATATTTTTCGATCTGTGACTGACTATAAAAACTGAACAATTATAGACACACATTAAATAGATAACAGTAATATAAGGATATATATTTCTGAAACACCTAGGAGAAAAATCTATATTACTATAATAAACAACCATTTTCATTATCAACAGCAGCCAGTAACATCGAACATTGACTAAAACATAATTATAATTAATAAAACACACATAATTAGTATTAACATCTCTGGTCAGTTACTTACTGTGGACCTAACTTATAGTTAATTATTATTATTACCAATCGAAAAATAAGAACAATTTAATTGTTCTTATTTTTCATTCTGTTCTGAAAAGTTATTTATTTCTTTCATTCTTCTTTCTTTCTTTCTGTAGAAGTGTGAATAAACTGTTATGGATTTCGTTGTTTTCTAACTCAACCCCTATTTTTATTACTTTTCTATTAAAAAGAGAATTCTTACTTTTTGTCTGAATAAGAATCTTTTGGAATTTTTTGTCCAATTTTCCAAATTACCAACTGTACATAATTTAATTTCGAAATTGGTTGAATAATTGCAGTTAAGTCTTTCTTCAATTCTATTAAAATACTAGACCCTAAAATGTACCTATTCTATGCTTTTCATTGCATTCAAAACAAATGAAAGTCGGGTATACTTTTTTATTGTTCCAATAACTACGTTCTATACGAAGGTATATCAATATTTTGTCATGGACACAATTTTATGAATTCTTCATGGAAATTGTACTTCCAGAATCGCGTCTAATCCTCGCGTCGCGCCTGTCTGCGGAAGCCTTTATTTAATGTTCATTAATTTTTTTTTTCAAACAAAAAAAATATTTAAACGATATTTTTTTATTGAAAGTTTTTGTAACAATTTTTTTCTTGTTAACAAAAAAATCTTTCCTGATATTATTGCTTATTTCATAAGCCTCATAATTTCCTTTCCTTTACGACCTAATAAAGATCCGTTTTATTATCTTTAATATTAAACCTATCGGAAAAAATCCCCTCCTTTAGCTACTTGGGTTATTTTAAGTACGTAATAAACAGCTATTGTAACTTTAAAGTACTGCAGAAACTTGCCTTCTAATTTATAACAGAAACATTTTTTATTTCTATAATTTTGATGTCTGAAATCCTGGCTTCAAATGTTCTAAACCTTGTAGGTACTAAAATAGTATGAACTGCGATCGAAAAATAGATGAAATCACATGTCAATTTAAACAAGACACAGCTCATTTGAAACTAGACACATTTATTTGTTTTTAGGATTGGTTTTCAAAGTCTTTCATTAATTTTCATTTTTCAATTTGAATCGATAAATTTTTATAGTGGTGGCTTTTTAAGATCAGCGCATATATTAGGTCCTTACATATGAAATTGGCGTTTTGTATGGAAGGAACAAAAAGTCGAATATTTTTTAATATAATATATTTAATTAATCAAAGTATGAACCATTGTTTTCAATGCACTTTTGCCATCTTATAGGTAGTTCATTGATCCCTTTACTAAAAAAACCAGTTGGACGGGAATCAATAAAATCTTTGAAGGCGATTTGGACTGCCCCATCGGAGTTGAATTTTTCCCTTGCAAAAAGTTATCCAAATTGCGAAAAAAATGGTAATCTGTTGGAGCAAGGTCCGGGGAGTACGGAGGATGTCTAAGACATTCCAATTCAAGCTCTTCTAATTTGGTAGCCGTCGGTTTGCTTCAGTCAATTCGTGAGGTACCCACCTTTCAAGCTTTTTAATCTTCCCAATTTGCTTCAAGTGAATTAAAACAGTTTTATCACTAACATCGAAGCCTGCAGCTAACTCGGACGTGGTTTGCGATGGGTCCGCTTCCACAATAGCCTTCAATTCTCCATTATCAACTTGGGTCTCAGGCCGTCCACGGGGCTTGTTCTGCAGGTCGAAATTTCCAGAACGAAAACGTTGGAACCAAAAACGAACTGTGTTTTCTTTTGCAACATGACCGCCATACACATCATTCACCCTTCGAGTCGTTTCCGCAGCACTAGTGCCACGGCGGAACTCGTACTCGTAAATAATGCGATATTTTAAATTTTCCATTTTGTAAAATGAGTGACGCAAACAGAAAAAACAGAAGAAAAAAAACAAATGAATGACGGTCATCGAAGCACAAATACATGAGTAAATAGCTGTACAAATTTGAATTTGGAATTCCTTACCAAAGAGGAGAAATTCGTGATTAAAGTGGCCAGTACGAAAAACGCCAATTTCATATGTAAGGACCTAATATTAAAAGAAAATAAATCTGGTTAGTCTATTTCAATCAATTTCGAAATTGAAATTATATTTTGTTCTACGCCGTAAACATACAATGACGTTCATTTCATCCACACAAAATCTTCAACAACAAAAACTACAATACACCAATCAAATTTTATAACTACTTAATCATCATCAACATCTACTAGCTACCCCTAATACCAAGTCCCCTTTTTATTCCCTCAAACTCCCTTTATTAATTCCTACAAACTACCCATTTATATCCCACAAACTATCCTTTCCTATCCCACAAACTACCCTTTCCTATCCCACAAACTCCCCTTATAAAGTCCAGAACTTCTACTTACAGATGGATGCGGCGGATGGTCTTGTCCCTTGACATTTTGCAGCTGTTTGTTGTGGGCTGTTGGCGTCCTCTCTCCAGGTGCTGTTGATGCGCTTGCAGCCGCTCCAGCGCTGCTTCCAGCAGGTGACTTCGCTTGGGGAGAGCTTATTGATGTTGTCCTGTAAGGAGGTGACTTGTTAGTATATTGGTGGTAAAAATTTGGTAGGTATATAAGAATGAAATGTACCTATCAACATTGGTTGCCTAAAACCGACTCAAATGCTGTATCCACTAGCAGGAATATAATATCAAATCAATCAAATCATTATTTGCATAATACATGTTAAAAAGGTGTTACAAGTATAAAAAGTACATTGTATTATAACCTACCGAGGTGTGCAAATTAATATATTAGGTACAAAATAAATATTAAATTGAGTTACATTAAACAATAGAATGTCAAATTAAAAAAAAATGTCATATTGTTATACATAATATGTCAGATCAAAATTTAAATATTAGTTATATTTGTGGTGCCATTTCAGATAAAATCGACTCATCTTTCATTTAAATAATCATTAATTAAATAGTAACATTTTGTAACTAAGAATTCGTGCAAGCATAATTTGAATTCGTTCTTTTTGTGTAGGTCTGTGATACGTAGCATTGAATAATATCTAGTATTGAATGGAGTCTTTGATTTAGTACGTAGTTAAAATGTAACCTACTATTATGAGTTGGTATAACTTTGGAAGATGAAGTAGGAAGGTAAAGTCTATTGGTAATTTAATCTAATGTTATTCTCTAAACATTACTTCGAAATTCGAACGGTGTCTCGTTGTGAATCCGCGATGATTTACTTTAAAAACAAATGAGTTCGCTTTCGAATTGTGTGCGCTCACTTGAGTGAGGTGAGCAGTGAACTTTACAGAATATCAGTAATGGTAATCTTATATTTGAGCTGGAAAAACATTTTCTTCCTCTTTCTTTTCACCTATTTATTTTGAGATAGAAAGAGTAGATTTTACATGAAATACCTACTACAATTTTACTAGTCTCGTATCTTTGGCAGAGGACTGGCCATAGAAATGTAAAAAACTTCTTTCATATATCTATGGCAGTGGCAGTGGCAACAGCCCCGAATTACGAGTGACTTCGAACCCAGACAGGCTCTTTACTTTGTGTCAATACTTTCATCACTACCGCTCTCAAAACGGTGAAGGAAAACATCGTGAAGAATCCGGCATGTCCTAGAACCAAAATTTCGAAGACATGCGACATTAAAACCCGCACTAGGTCTGCGTCGTAGATTATAGCCCACTCCCTCTTGCAGAGAGGAGGCTTTTTTGTGGATGGGAAATCATCAAATGACTCCTCCCGCTCTGGGTGGAGCGGAAGGGAGTGTCAGACTCTTACTGACTAAAACCAATCCGTGTTCTTTCCTTAGCCCTTTATATTCCGGGGCAGCGGTAACCCTTTCGGACAATCCCGCAACCCCGGCAGGAAGAGAGGAGGCCTGTATCCCAGCATTGGGAACATTATAGGTTGATCATGCATATCTTTGGCTGCTATGAAATGCTGAATGTCAATCTTTGTTATAAAAATACTGATATTCGGTCACTAGACACACTGTAGGCACAAAATAAATATCCCAGAATATGGTCCAGTTGTTTCACGCTTGTTATTTGGCCGATACACAAACAAATCGAATTAACTTCGGACTAAAATCACAGTGAAGCATTCCGACACAGGAATGCCAGCTATTGTTATTGGTTATTTATTTATTTGTACGGACGGCTACAGTACGCATCAAGCTATTCATTTCTATGAGCAAACTCGCCCAGGGATCGTCAGATAGGTTTGGAAAACCAAAAGGGGAGGCCTTTGCTCAACAAATGCAGCAATAACATGAATATTTACTCTATATATACATAATCAGCCTATAATGTTCCCACTGCTGGGACACAGGCCTCCTCTCGGTGAGAGAGAGTGGGCCGTAATCCACCACGCGGGCCCTGTGCGGGTTGTTAGATGTCACATGTCTTCGAATTTTTGGTTCTAGGACATGCCGGTTTCCTCACCATGTTTTTCTTCACAGTTTTGAAAGCAGTGGTGATGAAATAATTTACACAAAGTAAAACGCCTGTCTGGATTCGAACCTACAACTCGTAAGTCGCGGCCGTTACCACTTGGCTACCACTGCTCTCTTCAAGAGAGCAGTGTCAAGCAAGTCTTCACATTCACAATAATTAAAATAATATAATTATTATTTTAATTATTGTGAATGTGAAGACTTTGTTGGTGAATTATTTTCTCAGTTTTAAACATGGTCTGGCAGTTTGAGTAACATGCGGCCTACTCAAATATGTATTGTTCATCAAATTGTTGAGCTTCTTAAGTTCTGAGTTGAGCTGCATGACTACTGACAAATGCATGCACTGACTGGACAGGTCCACACAATCGCTTTGTGTGGTTCTTTCCTCAAAAGACCATTTCAGACACCTTCTTCGTCTTCACATGGTCTGGAATTTAAAAGAGGTGACCTCTGAGATTGTTTCGGCCTTTCTTCTCAGAGTAGTCAGATAGGAAACGCCGACCTCGTCTAGTTTTTATATAGTATGATTGACGTGTAAAAGTTTTTGTACAGACGCCGGCACATCAAGCTACTACAATCTGTCAAATTCCTTTGATAGATTTTCAACTTTATCGCTAAAGAATAAGGTTCAAAGTTGATTGGGAAAATTTGACAGTTTCGGGTAGCTTGATGTGCTGGCGTCTGTACAAATTTACTACTACCTATCAACTTATTAAAACTAATATTTTTATTTTTAATATTTATTTATTAAAGAGGGTTTGATCACATAGTGAACATGCCACCCTCATAGGAACTTTTGTTACATGCAAAACTTAACATCTACGCTTAATTCCTAAATTAACTAATTTATATAATATTTAAAAAAATCTTCTTCATCATATCTTGCCCTTATCAATATTTATTTGGGTCCGGCGCAAGACGTGTATTTGTATTTCACACTTAAAAAACCGTACATGGCCAAACTTATTAAAAACCTAGAACAAAAAAAAAAACACAACATAAAATTACCCTGCTCTACAAAATAACCTAAAAATAGAAATGTAAAAGGTTTTTATAACAACTTTTACCACGCCATGGCTGAGTTAATTTCCATGTTACCCTCCCATAGGTGTCATAAAGGCTTTTAGCGAATATGTGATGAATTAGACTCGTTAAATAATGTCAGGGGGCAAGACTGTTTTGGACTTAGTTTTGCGAGTTAAAATTTTGCCTTTTGAGAAGGTTAAGGGTTAACGAGGGATTTTGTTGTTGCAGGGTTAGGTCGATTTGTTTGTCTGCTAACTTTCGTAGCCTAAGACCATTTTGCGTAATAAAAGTTTTGCCCATTTTCATTAACACTAGGCAACACTTACATATAATGCCTAAAAATTATTGCACGTTGGATTATCAACTCTCAACGGTAAGTCTAGCTATGAAAACCTCACAGCAGTCATTTAGGTGTCACCTAGTGTTAGGGTAAATGGACATTAGCCTTTATATCATACGTTAGACACGCACTCACATCTAACCTGAGAGGTGCTTATGTAATAAAGTAGTAATGTTGCTGAATTTTGTATTAATAATAATTAGGAAAATACTTACTCAAGCTGTGCTCTGTAGTTCCAAATGAAGGTACATGAAACAAAGAGAAATACATGATTAATAACAGTGTATACATTACAAAGGATTAACGTAAATCATCGTGAATTCACAACGAGACACCGGTCGAATTTCCAAGTGATGTATAGAATAGCAAAGCAGCCGGTCTATTTTGTAAAGTTCACTGCTCACCTCACTCAAGTGAGTGCACACAATAGGGTATTTTACTTTATACAGGGTGAATTTTCCAAGTGGGCGTGGATGGCCAAATTCTAAACTATGAGGAATAGCGAAAAGTACTCAAAGGAGTCGCGGGCTCGATTTTGATGAAAACTAAAACTGCACCATTGGATTTTTGAAAAATCAATATTTCTAGCCAGGAATCAAACTTGTTGATTTTGAAAAAAAAAAACACACTGTATTATTACACTATTCGATAGTGTCCCTAATAAGGATCAAATTCTGGGAAGTAATGAAAAATTCGCCCTGTATATGAGAAAAATCTAAAAATAGTTGATTGAGATAGCTGGCAAAAAGCAGTCGGAAAACATTAGTTTTAGTACATAAAATAGCAAACTAAATTTTAAAATCCAATTCAAAGGTTTCAGCTTTTTTAATCTGTTTCATAACACCATTAAATAGTAGTCGCCATGTTATTACGTCATGCGGCTATGTAAACTTAGAAGTGTCAGCTGTCAACTATCAGCGTAACATTTGTTATACTGCATTTATTTACACAGCCAACTGACGTCATGACCACAGAGCAATATGGCGTCCACTGCGTCCAGTGTTTTCATAAAATTACGCGCGAAATTTGAAAATGCAAAATTTAAATGGATATTTATGGCACTTAACGGTTTAATAAAAGATTTGTGAATTTTTTAGTGGTTCATTACCATTAGCATTATAGAATCTAATTGAGACACTTTTCAAAAATGGGTGTAATAACCTATTCGAAAGCGAACTCATTTGTTTTTAAAGTAAATCATCGCGGATTCACAACGTTCGAAGTTCGAATTTCGATGTGATGTTTTGAGCTGATTTGCTCTTTAAGCTATCACTCTTACGGCTTACTTTAAAGTGAGAACACTTTAGCCAAATTGGAAAGAAAAAAAAATCAAGATTTAACGCAGCAATAGATTCTACTAATAGTATTTCTCCATTAGGATCCGAGGACCATAAAAACTTCACCTGTATATTACAAATAATAAAGATTTAAGTACTAGCCGCTTAAGGAAAACTTCAGTGGAACGTAGAAATTGTTATGTGTGGAAACAAGGATAAGGCACCTATTGGAGTGTTTTAAAATCATCATCTACCTAACCTTTTCCCAACTATCTTGGGGTCGGCTTCCAGTCTAACCGGATGCAGCTGAATACCAGTATTTTACATGGAGCGACTGCCTAACTGACCTCCACAACCCAGTTATTGGGTAATACGAAACCCCTTGGTAAGACTGGTTGTCAGACTTTCGGGCTTCTGACGACCCGTTACGACTGACAAAGATCCACGAATGACAGCCGGGACCAACGGCTTAAAGTGCTTTCCGAGACACGGGGGGTCTCTTGTCACCCATCCACGGACCAACCGCGGCAAGCGTAACTTAACCTGATCGATCGACCCGTGCGGCTGATATTACTTAGCCACAAGCCCCTCGAGGAGGCGAACATATCAAAGAAAATAAACAAAACCTAATACATAAGTTTATTTAGCACTAAACAGGTATCTTGACACATTTGTAGCGGTATCTACAACGCCTCATGCGAACAACGCGTCATACTGACGTCACGCGAATCCTGCATCTCGCAAGCAGAGTTTACCGCGCAACTAGCATAGATACAACGGCCTGACTTGAATCATCGGGCAGTTGACCGCCAGACACAACACCCGTCTGGTCGGAGGAACCTCCCTTTTCTATAAAGTATGAGTGAATTTTACACCCTGTTCCTCATATCTCTTTACATTTAAAATTCTAAGTACTTACTATGACGATCCGTATATCCATACAATCATTTGAAAGCTGGAAGACAGCTCTAAACATAACACACTCGAATCCCAACAATACATCCTGAATCTAGAATATCTAGTGTATGACAAAGAGACTAGTCTCAGTTCACGTACACGTTGTAAAATTTAGTCGCGTACTGCCAATATACTTTAAGCTGCGGATTCAGAACTGCGCAGCGACAAGCGGAGCGATTTAGCGATTTAGAAGATGCATGAATCTTCATCTTATTTAAAGCCGGCATGCTACGTTCTCAAGCTGAAGTGGCAGTGGGCTGGCCATGTTTGTCGAAGGACCGATGGCCGGTGGAGCAGACGAGTCCTGGAGTGGAGACCGCGTATCGGCAAGCGTAGTGTACGATGCACCTCAGCTAGATGGACTGACCACCTTAAAAAGGTGGCTGGGACAGATTGGATGCGGTAGGCCGAGGACAGGGTTTTGTGGCGCAGCCTGGTATAGGGCTTTTTTTGTGGATGGGAAATCATCAAATGACTCCTCCCGCTCTGTGGATGAGCGGAACGGAGTGTCAGACTCTTACTGACTAAAACCCACCCGTGTTCCTTCCTTAACCCTGTTTGTTCCGGGGCAGCACCGCAGCGGTAACCCTTTCGGAAAATCCCGCTGACCCGGCAGGCTTCGGCCCTACCAGGCCCCTTCCCTTATGCTGACATTTCTTTGAGGCACGCGTGGAACACGTAACGCGCCGTCTGGTACGGGCCTGGTCCTGATCGGACGGTAAGCTTATCAAGCTACCCTAAACTATCAAATTCTCCCAATCAACTTTGAACCTTACGCTTTAGCGACCAAGTTCCAGATAAAGTTCAAGATACCCAAACGTTCGTTCCACCCGCTGAAGTCCTCCCACCTGGACATGAGTTACCTTGGGTAACCTGGAAGTCTTTAAACAGACTCCAGACCCAAGTTGGCCAAAGCAAGAAAAACTTGCTCAGGAGGAGATTCATAGACGACTCCACCTTGGAGTGTAAATGTGGTGCTGTTCCACAAACGATGGGACACTTAATATCGTGTCCTGCGTATCCTGTCAGGTGCACGTTACAGGAACTGATGGACGCAAGTGATGGCGCCAAGCAAGTAGCCGAATTCTGGGCCGAGTCCATTTAGATTGCTATCGACACTCTAAGAAGAAGAAGAAGCGATAAAGTTGAAAATCTATTAAATAAATTTGACAGATTGTAGTAGCTTGATGTGCTGGCGTCTGTACAATAGTAATATTGCAAGGGTAATTAACATTACGAGACACAGAGCATACAATTAAATTGTTGTTTGCCATAATTATGTTGCCATTTGTAATGATTCAGTAAATATTATTAGAATTTGATTAGTATAATATACTTTATGTATGTATTTATTGTATTGTGTAAATGGTACACCACAGACTACCTACAGTATTTGTCTGTCATTCCCGTTTTTAATCCATCCAAAGGTTGTCTTTAAGAGATCGCTCTTAGCGATAAGACCGCCCATTGTGTCACCCATTGTAAAGTTTCTATATTTATGTCTGTAATTTATATGTTGTACATAATAAAGAGTATTCTATTCTATCCTATTGTGTCTGCTTCGCGAACAATGATTCATTATAGCCTAGAAGCCTACCTCAAAAGTATGTATATATATGTATGTGCCCTGACGGGGTCTACAACGTCTCTAAGCTTTAAGGCTTTTGTTAACATCTTGTTTTATCTTGTGGAACGCAAATATCATATTCAAGAAAGAAAGAAAAACTGTTTATGTGGGCACAGTTCGTGAAACACAAAATACAAAAAATAATGTTTCAGACAACAATTACCTTGTGTAACGAAAATATCATATTCAAGAAAGCAAGAAAGAAAGAAAAAATGTTTGTTTGGACACAGTTCGTGAAACACAATATACAAAAAATAATGTTTCAGACAACAATAGTGTGTGTCTCACGGCTATTCATTTGCATATGATATGAAAAGTTGACTGCGATATGACCAAACTAAAAGTCGTCATCCCGCTAAATTCTCTCTCCAAATCCTTAGTTTTATATGTACTGAGTCTCAACGAAACTCCAAAGCAGTCATAGTCAGGTATTGAGTTATATAACTTCTGATGAAGTACCGCAGTTATCTGCAAGCTTATTCCCGTAGGGGGTAAGTAGAAATCCAAGTTATTAGGTTGGTTAATTTCAGGTACTGGTCGATAACTATGCTGCATGTATTTTCTGATTGGTTAATTAGCTGAAGAGGCGATCAGCGAATTTATTTGCAAAAATATCGTTTAAACAAAAAATAATTTTCCAAATCGGTTTATAAATAACGGAGTTCTGAGGTAAAAAACATAAAAATACAACCTTTTTTTGAAGTCGGTTAAAAGAAATATTTGTCGTTAAAATCATTTATCATAAAGTTTATATATTTTAGCCAAAATAATTGTTTAGTGGTTTCGAAATTCGAACGGTGTCTCGTCGTGAATCCGCGATGATTTACTTTTAAAAACAAATGAGTTCGCTTTCGAATTGTGTGCGCTCACTTGAGTGAGGTGAGCAGTGAACTTTACAGATTAGCACCAACTGATCACTAATTTGACTTTAGTTAGTTCAACACCACCTGTAGTGGAATCAGTGGAATACCGTTTTAATTGAAATACCGTTTTAATTGAAATACTAGGAAACTTGAAGCAGTTTTAAAAACTATAAATCAATCTACCTAGCCGTTTCCCAACTATGTTGGGGTCGGCTTCCAGTCTAACTGGATGCAGTTGAATACCAGGTATGTTACATGGAGCGACTGCCTATCTGAGTCGCTCCATGTAACATACCTGGTTGTCCATAACCCAGTAACTAATTAACAGGATACCCCTTGATAAGACTGGTAGTCAGACTTTTGGGTGAATAACTACTGTCAGAGATCTACGAATGACAACCGGGACCATCGTCTTTACGTGCTTCCCGAGATATGGAGGGATCTCGATATGTAATGGTCACCCATCTACGAACCGACCGCGGCAAGCGTAGCTTAACCTTAGATTGACCCGTATGGCTGAAATCATTTAACCAGACCCAGGTGTTTTAAAAACGATACGAATTAAGAGGAAATGCGGTCGGAGAGACTTTTGAAAAATCCTAAGTAAAAAGTCGTAATTCGAGGTTTGGCTCTCGCCTATTTCCTTCTCCAATATTAGACCAATTTAAAAGATATTTCATAAACTGAATAAGAAGGATATATACTATGTCCCTATGTTTTCTTTTTTCATTAAAAGTTGTCAAATTTGTACACTAGGCCTCTGTTAACATCGGTTTACATCGGCATTTTTTGAGGGTCCTAGTGCTTATAAAACTAATGTAGGTATCATCAAAAAGAAAAACATAGGGACAGACAAGTAGTTAATATTTATAATTCTGTAAAAAATCATTGCTTTATGGTCATTAACCAGAAAGAAAACAGGCGAGAGCGTTTCTACGGAGAAAAGACCACCCGCATTTTCTCTTAATCCATCTGGTTTATCGGTTATGACTAAATCCAATTTCAGAATGAACCTCAGTGAGTCATACAATACATAAAATCTCCAAATAGTCCCCAATAAGAACAGACAGCCAATCAGAAACAAATAAAAACGGCTATAAACGGTCAAAGGTCCATCTAATAGCCTTTGTTTCGGCCATTATTGCCAAAGGGACATTAGGGTTGGCACAAAAGGGTTTATACCCAAAACGTGGGCTTGCTTGGGATGAGAATACTTTTATGGTTTTGCAGATCTTTTGGGAAATTGATGGTTGTGTTGGAATTATAATTCTGTAGAGTATTGTCTTTATAATTTTGTGAGAGGGTTATTAAAAGTATCCCTTTTACCCTTATATGTATATATTTGTAGTAGATTACTTGCTTATAAAGCGGGTTATAAAACAAGCTCATAAAAATAAAAGTCATTTATTCAAATTAGGCTGAGAATCAGCGCCTGTTCCTTATATCCCTACTGATATATCTCCATTGGTAGGATACTTATACATGGAGATTTTTCCAATTATCGCTACCGGTAGCAATATATGGAACCTTGTGCTCCATATATCCCTACTGATCCGCATCCGATTTAAAATTGTTTTCATGATTTTTTAGCACTTTTAGAACGTCAAAATTACATAAGACAGTCCCCCAAAATGCCCGCCCTTCACCACTTCCTAGTGCTTTCGCTGGGGAGAAGAAGTGGCGCAACAAACTCCCCAGCAGCACAGCTGTCTTAGATAAAAAACTTGCTTCTATACAATTAGGTATGTAATCTGCATTCGCAATTTTTTGCCAAAAATGTTAACAAATATGAGTTTATGGAAAAATAACTTTCATTCCTACACCGTAAAGACCAGCGGGGTAATTGCGTAACACATTATCAATCGGAATCGGTTTCATTTTGACAGTTCAACAACATTCATTGCGTTATATACGCGTTGAGCAGACAATTTTTTCGAACTTATGAAGCAATGGATTAGCAATTTGCTTCAAAATGATTCTGATTCCAATTGATAGTGTGTTATGCAATTAGGGTGCAGTTTACGTTACAACTTCAAACATTTTCATAACTTTTCAATAGTGCTAGTCACTCTGAAATCAATTTAATCATCATTGAAATAAAGTTGATATTTGTTTAATTTGAAATAATATTCATTTTAAACGTAAGTTTGAATAGACTTTCCCCCTTAATAATAAACGTATTATATCAGATGAATAGTTACACACCGATTTTCTCTCTTTCAGTCGTCAGTAATTTGACTTTCGAAAGAAGAAAACAAAGCGTTGTGTAACTATTCATCTGATATAATACGTTTATTAGTAAGGGGATAGGTTCAGAAGTATAGATAGATTTTTGCATTGTAGCGTTAGCAACACGAGTTTGTTTTATAACAAAAAAAATAATATTTTAAATTCCTTATGAAAAACGTACATAATCAATGGTTGAATTTAAAAACTTAATTAACAAAAATAACAAGATTAAAAACTAACTTAACTAAAACTATACAAAAACTAAAATAAAATCAATGGTTTTTTTAGAATAATGCTGAAGAATCTCGAATCAAAACTATATTTGCGTAGAGGTTCCAAATTATCTGCCAATTTTCCATTCAAATTCAAGCTGCAGTCTATCCAAGCCCCAAATGAAGCGCTCTTCAAAGCATTCACTACTAAGTAAATATATGTAGAAGCTAGGTCAAAGTTCACATGCGTAAAATTACATATTCCCTTAGTTGTGACGGCGTCGTGGAAACAGATGTTGTGCCACACATCCGGACAAAGACAGGAACTGACGAGGTAGTCTAGCGAATAAATAGCCTATTCGAATTACAATGTTGACGAATATTACATACATTGTTACCTTCTCCCCAAGGGAATAGGCAGAACGGTTCGTTTAAGACCTTCCGGTGCGGCAACGGCTGTAACCGTATTTTAAAAGCTCATGGAATGACAGTACGGCGACAGCCGTATAATTTGGTACTTTCTTTACGTCAAACACGGCTACCGCAGTGTGAAATTTATTTGCATATTTTATAGACTCTATGCTTAAAGCAATAAGGCTGAGATCACGTTGATTTACTTATTTACACACGTGAACAGATTTCATCCACAACGCTCTATAGGTACGGATACGGTTATAGCCGTCTACCGCCCTAGGTAAACGATTTAATTTTCCGTGATATTGTGGGTACGGTTGTGACAGTATTGTAATTTTGTATGAAAAATTTTACTGTCTTTCCCTGCTTTCCCTAATAAAGGTCCGCGCCTGAAAGTGTTACGTTCATACATCTGAGGGGCAATTCTCCTAATTTTAAGAACGTTCACAGTCTGATATCAGTCTGAATCTGTCAAAAATACCTCTAATTTTCTTACATACGTTTTTGACATTGATTGTCCATGAGATGAGATTGCGATATGAATTTGAACGTTTTTTAAGTACGACAATTGGCCTTCTGGTCGCACACGTACGCCTTTTTTTTTTAATGGATGGGAAATCATCAAATGACCCCTCCCGCTCTGGGTGGAGCGGAAGGGAGTGTCAGACTCTTACTGACTAAAACCCATCCGTGTTCCTTCCTTAGCCCTTTATGTTCCGGGGTAGCGGTAACCCTTTCGGACAATCCCGCACCCCCTGCAGGCTTCGGCCCTGGCAGGCCCCTTCCTATATGCTGACATCTCTTTGAGGCGCGCATGGAACACGTACGCGCCGTCCGGCACGGGCCTGGTCCTGATCGGACGGTGAGCTACCCATTACTCTCCGTCCGCAGGCCCGCGCCTACTGTGGCCGGGAGTCGTCACGCGGCTCCCGACGCCTAGAGCGTCTCCCGCGGTGGCTGGGGCGTGAGGCTCTCTCCCTCAGCCGTTCCGCCACCTCCTTCGCTAGCATGACTGCTTCGCAGAAGGAGGTGACCGCCTCCCACTCCCTCTCGCCCCGGACCATGGCTTGAACCAGGGCCGGACGCGAGAGGTCACCGCCGCTGTCGATCGCCTCTACGAGGGCACGGCGGTGCTCCGCCCATGCGGGGCAGACCTCCACCGTATGCTCCACCGTGTCCTCTGGGCGATCCTCGCAGTGGTGACACCCGGGCGTCTCCTCCCGCCTGATGATGTGCAGGAACCTCCCAAAACATCCGTGTCCGGTGAGGACCTGCGTCAGGCGATAGGTGAGGAGCACACGTACGCCTGTTGCGAGTACTTAGCACCTGACCTTTCTGACGAACATCACCATAAGGTTCCTCTAAGGCCGCGGACACGAAGTCAGCGATTGCGCAGCGGCGGCGGCGGCGGGGCGCGGGGAGCAGTGCGGCAACGCAGACCCGCACTCTAATTGCGTAACACACTATGATAGTGTGTATAGTGTCACTATCAATCAGAATCAGAATTATTTTGAAGCAAATTGAACTCAACACGTAAATAACGCAATGAATGTTGTTGAACTGTCAAAATGAAACCAATTCCGATTGATAATTTGTTCCGCAATTGCCCCGCCGGTCTCGAAGCCAGCGGGCAGATCGCGCGGCGCTAGAGCGGCGTAGTGTTGTGTTATGAGAAATTTGTGTCTTTGTTCGCGAACGAAATGTCTAAACAGCGACGACAACATCTTTTTGATACAAAATTTTGAAACGTCCGTCGTTAAAAAAGCAAAAAATAAAATGCACAACACTACGTCAATGCAGACGCGCGGGCACCGCTGGGTAGATTTTCGTTATTTATCATCATTTCATCATTCATCGCACAAATTTTTTTTTGGTTTTTTTTTTCACTTACATTGAAAATATAGTATATTGGTATTCGTTTGTTATTTCGTTTGACACACTATATGTTGGGATGTGACACGTGCCGCGGTTGTGGTGCGGTGCCGTATTATAAATAATATAATATTAATAACACCTGTAAATGACGATAAATAACGAAAATCTACCCCGCTACACATTTTATCTACTCATGTGACCGCTAGACTGGTGCGCACCGCTCGTACGCCGCTTCCATATAAATCTATGCATTGAAACGCGCCGCTCCCCGCGCCGCCGCCGCCGCTGACTTCGTGTCCGTGGCCTAAGTCCTTTTATAGCGTCCCCTCTCTCCCACTTATCTACGTCTGCGCTGTAGATACCTTTTGTTAGTCGCCTTTCATTCAACCTCTCAACACGACGAAACCATCGTAGCATACTCAAAAAAAGAATTGTCAGGACGTCTTCATTGTAACGTTGTATTAAGGTCATAGCACACGTATCAACTCGGAAAGGGATCGTAACCGTATCGCCTTTCGCGTCGCCGTCAAACAGTCGTCAACCTAACGTAAACAAGTAACCAAAGCGGACCAGCAGCTCCGATACGTCGACTCGGCTACGGCTAAGCGACGCCGCGCTTACGCTGGTTGACGGCTAGGCGGCACTAATTCAATCATTGCGCGTGGCAGGGCGTGGACGAAGAGACCTAAGCTAGGGTACGGAGAGCCGTAAGCTAGCGTACGGAGAACCGTAAGCGCGGGAACTGCAAGTCGACCACGCACCGCACCGCGGTTCGTGAGCTAGTCCCGAGACGAGGCGATTACGTTACGATTCCGATTAGTGTGCGTTGCAGTAGAGAGTTTCATACAAATAATACTGAACGGCTCGAGTTGATACGGTGACGATCCCTTTCCGAGTTGATACGTGCTACGACCTGTTGTATTTTGGTAAATACGATTTGAAAGCAGTTATTGCTGAGACTTGATCAGCACCCTAATTCAAGATTTCAAAACCTGTGTTAAGTTGGGTATCGGGAACACGTATTTAAATTTTATAACAAACGGCGCAATGGATTTTGTTTTGGATTGTCAAAATGAAATTGTCGCGTCAGCTTTTTTGAATCACACTAATATTATAAAGGCGAAAGTTTTTTGTGTGTATGTGTGTGTGTACTTATATGTTTGTTACTTCTTCACGCTCAAACGGCTGGATCAATTTTGATAAAATTTTGTATGGAGGTGGCTGATACCCTGGATTAACATATAGGCTATTTTTTTCTCCGGATTTTCCCACGGGATCGACAGTTATGCGGGTGAAACCGCAAGGCGCAGCTACCTAGTTGATAAATAAAAATAGATCGATTTTAGCGTAAGACCGCCCATTTCGATAAAGAGTCTCTTTGCTAATATTCTGAAATCTAGAGTAATTATTATAAGAATAACTTAATACACAAAATATGTATTAAGTATTAAAGAGAAGCCAAGTCCATCTTTGACAAAAGATATTTTCACGACCGCAAAGTTAATAAAAGATCAGAGAAACTTTTTTAAAATCCGATAAGAAAGTCAAAATGTCTTTCTTTTCGCGCCAAAATTGTGTCCCACAAACACTTTATTAGAAAAAACTTTTTAACAAAAAAATTAAACCTCCGAAAAAACTGAAAAGCAAAAAATAAAAACCTTTTTTTATATTTTACCTTAATAAATAAGTTCTTAAACTAATGCAAGTATACCTAACTAATTTTGAGTCGGCGCCAAACAAGCAACTTAATATCGTTGCGAGTGGTCGTGCGGAGAGCGCATTTTTTGTTTGGAATGTTAATATTTAGCGCTGGAGATTTCACGTTGCATTATTAATTTGATTTGGCTATTTCTATAAAAAGGTAATTTAGTGATCTTTGTTCATTGATTGTTTGGCGCCGACTCAAAATTTTTTAGGTATACTTGCATTAGTTTAAGAACTTATTTATTAAGGTAAAATATAAAAAAAGGTTTTTATTTTTTGCTTTTCAGTTTTTTCGGAGGTTTAATTTTTTTGTTAAAAAGTTTTTATTTTATAATTTTTTTAGGCTATAATTTACTTATTACTGCATGCTTAATTTTTAATTACTTTTAAAATGGCTACCTACCTTACTTTAGATATTAACTGTTATATAATCCTACTTTAACTATTATTTTTTGTATAGTAAAATACTTCAAAAAACAGGCTTTATGTACCAACATAGATAGGCCTTTAATTTTAATTGTAATACACAGCTCAGCATTTAAATCTGTGAATGAACAACAAATCACCCCTATTTTCCCACCTTTAGGGTAGGATTTTTTTTTCCAAATTTACATGGGACCAACTTCGAGGTATGTTCTATCCATTAAAAAAAGAATTATCAAAATCGGACTAATCTGTAAAAAGTTATGCGTGGTCATACATTACAATCAGTGAGTGAACTATCAATCATCCCCTGTTTTCCTACCCTTAGGGTTGGATTTTTTTTCCAAATTTATATGGGACCACCTTCGGGGTATATCCTTTCTAATCAAAAAAGAATTATCAAAATCGGACTGCTCTGTAAAAAGTTATGCGTGATCATACATAAAAAAAAAAAAAAAAAAAAAAAAAATATACGCGTCGAATTGATAACCTCCTCCGTTTTTTCGTCGGTTAAAAAGCAAAGAACATTGTTTTCATTTAATATCTAAAGCCCATCTATTTTATATTAAAATTTAATCCAAGCTGAAAAAAGCTTTATCCCACTAGATTTAGAGGTTAAAATCGCTTGTTCAGATTCCTAAATCCTTTGGGCTCAATCTGGGTAAAACTAGGATCCAGATTCAAGATAAAATCGACCTTATCTCTGGGAAATAGGGTACAAAATCGTGTGTGCAGTTTGATATTTAAATATTTAAACCCGCCGCCTGGGTCCTATGAAGCCTTTTAATTAATTTTTCAAAACTTTTTTTAATTATCGGCATTCAGATATGTTTTTTATTATGTTTGATTTATTTGTTTATTCAAATTAATAATAAAAACGTAATGATTAAACTTTTTCCTTTATCCTACCCTTTTGATTTATTTTATGGTTTTCAAAGGAAAGTTATCTAATCAGGGCAAGCGATTCGCAGCAAAAAAATGCCATTCTTTTTATGGATTTGAAGAATGACAGTAGTACAAGATCTTTCGTCTGCAAATAAATCTTTAATCCGTCTGAAGTCTGAAGCGTGATGATTTTGGCGATTTCATTGGGAGACATTTGTTTACGGCCGCATCGTAAACTATACAGGGTCCCATTAAAATAGATGGACAAATTTTAACACAGCGCTCAGTACGTCTAACCAAAGATATCCAAGCAAAAAAAAAAACACTGATTAAAGTGATTTTATTTTGACCTAAAATAATAAATTGCCGGCACATTAGTGTATTTTCGTTAGCTGATTATTTTTCTTGTAAGTATCTTATGCGTTTTTACCCGACTATGGCCAAGCAAAAAGGAGGGTTATGATTTTGACCGGTATGTCATGTATGTATGTATGTATGTATGTTCATCTGTTCCCTCATAACTTAAAAAGTACTTATAATAATTTGACAAATGAGGTATTGTTAGAAGCGTCTTGACCGTCCGCTGGTTATAGGCTATGTGACATCATACTTAATTCAATATGGCGCCCTCTAGAGGACATAATGTAATGAATTTAAAAATAAATATTTTGGGATGGTGCCGTGTGGGGCATCAAATGAAAGGGCTTAATTAGCACATTTCAAAAATATAAGTATTACTGAAATAAGCCCCAAAATAATTAAAAAAAAAAAAGTTTAAAAACTATAACCCGACTACTGAAAAGGATGAAACAAGAAAGTACCTTCCCGTGGTCGCATGCTATCATAGCTTATTTAGTACAGCGGCATGCGACCACGGGAAGGTACTTTCTTGTTTCATCCTTTTCAGTAGTCGGGTTTTTTCTTATATATCTATTGTTTTACCATCGTCCTTATTTTGGTGGTCTGAATGATCTGTAAAAGTTTGTCCATCTATTTTAATGGGACCTTATATAAATAATTATATTGAAAAATCACTGTTGCTGTGGAGCGATCTATGCGGCTGCTATTATTTAGCCACGGGCCCCTCAACGATCCAAAACATATAGGCACCCATTATCTAAACAGGGCAATTCAAAAGCGATCGTTCCTAGCCTCATTGCTGCCCACACAAAGATGTCTGCCTCTTGAAATAGGCACAATACATGTTGCCTATTGTCGCAAGTTTGATCGGCAGAACACGGAAATGGAAACTTCCATATACAGACTTGTACTTCTTTTGTTTTATTATTGGAATCTTCTATGAGAATCCCTCGTGGTGGTTTGAATTAAAAGAGGTTACACGAGTGGACACGGACAGTCCGCGTCGCTACCACTTTCATGACCAGCTAGTATTGTTTCTTGAATTACCTATAACATAATAACGTAATAACCTTTTCGGAAATTATATTTTCGAGCCGCTTCGGGTTGAAACCCTCGGGCCGTGGGGTCCGAGTGCTCATGGTCTTTTTAAGGAAATTTCAAAACGTCTGGTTGACAGTTCCCGTGACAAAAGGGCTGGCTTTTACCTTAGCCAGGAGCTAAGCATTGCCATACAACGTGTCAATGCCGCCAGTCTCTTGGGTACTTACATTACCAGTCGACAGCGATGCGGATGAATTTTTCGACGCTATATTTTAGTTTGAGTACAGTTTTAGTTAAGTTAGGTTTTAATTTTGATTATTTAGATATTTTTTTATTAAAGATAGACATTATACAAAAGTTCAATACCTACTTGACTAACATAATATTCTGATTGGGGTGTCTGGTGGAGTCCGTTAATTTCAGGATATGTTGTCTATCTTCACCCGGTTAGACTGGAAGCCGAGCCTAAGACAGTCGGAAAATAGATGATGATGAGCAAAACCTTCAACTAACGAACCACTAGTAGGGCTGTTTACACAGGGTGCAAAAAAAAGGCAGTTACAATGCATCCAATTAATTTTTGCGCTCAAAAATGCAAAATTAACTCCCTGTGTTTTTAAAGGAAAGCCTGCAGGGCAATTGCGTAACACATTATCAATCGGAATCGGTTTCATTTTGACAGTTCAACGACATTCATTGCGTTACTTACGTGTTGAACAGAATTTTTTGTTCGAACTTATGAAGCAATGGATTAGCAATTTGCTTCAAAATGATTCTGATTCCAATTGATAGTGTGTTACGCAATTAGGGTGCAGTTCAAGCCTCTTATAAATCAGTTAATTTGATATCCATTCTGATGTAGTACATGCATTTGGTTGGTCTAAATAACTATACATATAACTGTCATCTACACAGTTTAATGGTCGAGGTTCCATGAAAGTCTAAACTGCTGTGTCATCATTTCAGATTAACGTCGTCCACTGCTGGACATAGGCCTCCTCCAAGCAACACCATTTCGACATGTTCTGTGCTTCTCGCATCCAACGGGTTCCTACGGCCTTCACAAGGTCGTCGGTCCACCTTGTGGAAGGCCTTCTAACGCTACGTCTTCCGGTACGCGGTCGGCACTCCAGAACCATTCGGCCCCATCGGCCATCTGTTCTGCGAAAAATGTGCTCTGCCCACTGACACTTAAGTTTGGCAATTCTTCGGGCTATGTCGGTTACCTTCGTTCGCCAGTGGATCTCTTCATTTTTGATTCGATTACGCAGGGACACTCCAAGCATAGCCCTTTCCAACTGCTGTGTATCTAGTATTAATATAATTTAAACAGTTTTAAATAATGCTCATCTTTTTTAGCTCCTTTATTTCATTATATACATACATATAAATTATATTTTTAAATATTAGGATATAAAAATATATATAAAACATTTAAAAATATAAAAAAATAGTAGCCCACCGGTATCGGGAACAGGGTCCAAGCTACCGGCGGTCAGGGATCCAGAGAGAGGAACCTCCTAACAATGCGGGCCGTGTTCAGAAGTACAGCTTTCTGAATCAAGCCCTTGATCCAGCTGCCCAACGAGAGCCTACTTAGGTGTTGGTCGAGGCTCTTGGCTATCAATCCATTGGCTGTAACGACTATCGGCACAATGATTGCTGAGTCTACATCCCACATGTCGACAACCTCGCGAACCAAGTCAAGATACTTAATTTGTTTATCTTTCTCGTTAGCTCCTTCATTATTACAGCGCTTAATTTAATTAACAAAATTAAATTCATAAATTATATTACCTGCTATCGCAAATTGGAGCTTCCCCCAATTAAATGTCTTGAGGAAAAATTTAAGTCACGGAGTTTGATAATTGTGCCTTTTTACCTTACGTAAGTCGTTTTAAAGGATTATTGTTTTGATAAAGACTGGGGGACTAAAATTGCATTTGTTATTCTTTGGTGTTGCAAAATAACTCTGCAAATTCCGATTAAATGCATACCGACTGGTGGCCGTCCTGATATCAAAAGGAAGCGCATTCTAAAGAAGAATGGACTGAATATGAAAGGAAGAATGAAACAATCAGAAGTATGAGGAGGACAGACCTACATGAAATAAATGATTTTACTTTGATTTTGGACAGACGGACATGACGAAATTAAGAGTTCCGTTTTTGCCATTTGACTAAAGAACCATAAAAACCCGAACGAGAAACCTGTCTTCACAAAATGGTCGTGACAGAGTACGAAATAAAATATTTTTAAGAGTTGTTATGCGTCATCACATTTAACTTGACAAGGGTCCTTTATAAATGTCAGCCTTTCAAAACATGATATATTTTCTTTTTATTAATTTATAATTCTGCCTTGAAGGCACCCCGAAAAGTTGAGGTAGGTTTTAAAGGTCGCGTAACCACGTTGGGGATCATACCTTCTCCCGTGAGGTCAGATAGGCAGTCGCTCCATGTAAAATACTGGTATTCAGCTGCATCCGGTTAGACTGGAAGCCGACCCCGACATAGTTGGGATAAGGCTAGCTAGCAGTGGCGGATTTGCCAATAGGCTGAGTAGGCTGGAGCCTAGGGCGGCCGATATTAGGGGCGGGGCAAATATTTTTTTCAATGTCTTACTGAAATTAAAAAGATTAATATTTATATACCTACCATATTTTTTTGGAAAGAATAAAAAAAAGTGAATGCTCAAATGCAGGCTTCTACCGTAGATTTTAACATAGTTGCCGATCTTTACAAATCTCTTTGCGTGTTTTTCGTAGCTGATGAACGAGAATATTTTAAGTACCTATTTTGAAGAAAAGGCGAAGCAGTATACATATAAAAGACATGGGACATTATTGTAGAGGTCGGTAGGGGCGACAAAATTTGAATAGCCTACTGGCGGCAAATGTGTAAATCCGCCACTGCTAGCTAGGCAGATGATGAACTTCTCCTCTCATGGGAGTTTTTAAAAGCAATTTGGGATTATTTCATGAGGATCTTTGACCAACAATTGGTTTGCCAAATGCGGTGATTTTCATAATTTTGTAACAGATCACTGTAGGACGGATTTTCGTAGCGATTCATAGATTTAAAAGTATATAGTATTTTCACACTAATTAATCTACATGGTCTTCATATGATCTGACCAAGATTATGTCTGGACTTTAAAAGAGACTGTGACCTCTGAGTTTGTTTCGGCCTTTTTTCTCAGAGTTGTCAGATAAGAAACGCCGACCTCATCTAGTTTTAATTAAAAAATATGATTGACGTGTAAAAGTGATTGTACAAACCTACTTACAAAAGTAAAATCATTTATCATTATATGTTCGCTGAAGCGCACACTGACGGTTATTTTGCGCTCATGCGCAAGAAAGTGGCGTCAATAATACGCAGATTGAGAGGAAGCGACAATAGCATCCTGAGGGTGTTTTCTGAAAGATTAGAAGGGCCTACAATGGAGAGGACTTTTCATTATGGACGCTTTTAACGTTCTGCATCGTTCTCACATGTATAATATTTAACATGAATGATGTAACCAAGACTTTGTAACCACATTATTTTGATTTAAAAGAGTGTCCATGGAGTTTCTTGCCCGTTCTTCTCCATAGGTACCTACGCTTTGGAATGGGCAACTAGCTTCACTTTTTCTGACTGACTGACTTCTTGACAATTCAAAAGTGCCTGTAAATGGTTTAATTGAAATAAATGCTTTGAGTTTGAGTTTGAGTTTGAAGAGGTTTATCAAGCTATATGCCAGACATGGGGCTTGATAAACCTTCCTGTAATTGGTTGTTTTTTGTTATGTTTTTAAAAATTAAGAATGAAATAATTGTGTTGCTAATTTTTTTATCTACTACCTACTAACATAGATTTTTAATTTACTTGTAATACTAACACGCTATGGGCCTACGATGTCTGCCAATAAAAGATTTATTTTTATTTATTTAATAGCTGCGCCCTGCGATCGCACCCGCGTAAATGTCGATCCCGTGGGAATATCGGAATAAAAAGTAGCCTATATATTAATTAAGGGTGTCAGCTACCTTCACACAAAATTTTATCAAAATTGGTCCAGCCGTTTGAGCGTGAAGAAGTAACAAACATATAAACACACACACTCACAAACTTTCGCCTTTATAATATTATACTAGCTGCGCCCCGCGATTTCACTCGCGTAAATATTGATCCCGTGGGAATATCGGGATAAAAAGTAGCCTATGTCCTTTCCCGGGACTCAAACTATCTCTATACCAAATTTCATCTAAATAGGTTTAGCGGTTTGAGCGTGAAGAAGTAACAAACATATAAACACACACACACACTCACAAACTTTCGCCTTTATAATATTAGTGTGATGTGATAATATTATACATAGTGTGATAACAAAATTCAATGACCAGTGTAAAATTAGGTATATGACAATATATGACCAGGGAGTGTAAAACTTTTAAATATAATTACCGTTTCTAGTACGGGGACCCTAATTTAATTTTAAACTTATTTTAGTTTTACGTCTTTTGACATTTCTCGGGACCCTGGGGGTGGGGGGTCCCGGACCTTTGGAAGGCGAATGAGGGGCCGAAGCCAACTCGCAGAGGTTCAAGACGTTTTTAATTAAATGAGGCACCAACCGACGATTATCCCCGTTTGCACTATGTTAGCGTACTCAAGGACAACACCCGGTTGGTGTAGGACTATTGCAGGATATGGAAACAAAGATATTGGATTATAGGTTTGGGTGGCTAAAGTGAACTGGTTATTTAGGAATATGTATAGCTCTTGCCTGACCAATCACACTATCACAATCCAAACTAATATTATAAATGCGAAAGTAACTCTGTCTGTCTTTTCTTCACGCCTAAACTACTGAACCGATTTGTGTGAAATTTGGTACAGACATAGATTACATTCCGAGGAAGGACATAGGATAGTTTTTATCCCGATATTCCCACGGGATCGACACTTATGCGGGTGAAACCGCGGGGCGCAGCTAGTAATATTATAAAGGCGAAAGTTTATGTGTGTGTGTATTTATATGTTTGTTACTTCTTCACGCTCAAACGGCTGGACCAATTTTGATAAAATTTTGTATGGAGGTAGTTGACACCCTGGATTAACATAACGGCTAATTTAACCAGTTGGCTGCGACATATGCACAATCAATTGGAACGTTTTACACTCAAAAACTTTTCTTAATTTGTCCATTCAATAAGGCATTCCAGATGAATTTTGTTAAAATGTATCTCGTAAGTATTTATTCCCTTCGGAATACTTAAAACACAAAAAACTTAATTTTTGTTTATACCAACATCACGAAAAACATTTAACGGTCCCTTATAAATTGTATTTACAACTTTAACCTTTCATTTTAAAGCTTCAGGTGGCTCCAAATTATCTTTTATATAGCTTCGTAAAAAGTTACTCTTATTGCAAGGAGTAAAATGGTTTCTCATCGCTTCACTTGAAGTGGTTTTTGCAGTCAAATGGGATGCATTAAAATAGCCTTCGTAAAGGCCATGCCTAAGTGCTCGTACACACGAGCGACACGCGTCGACGATAAAGGCAACTACAGCCGTTGACGCGTGTCGGCGGCAGTCGTCAACGCGTTTCGGCGGCTGCCGTCGGCACGCGCCATTGCCTCTGCCGTTAACGCGTGCGTTAAAGCCGTGTTTTCTATTGCGCAATAACCAACACGACCCACAGTACGCACACAGTAGTCAAAATATGCTAGATGATAACGAGACACGTATACCTTCTCCGCATCGTCGCGGCGACAAGACGCAGATGCATACGACAACTTTGCGTCTTGTTGCAACGATTAGTCGCAGCGACAAAACGCACAGTTTGCGCTGGCACTTAAGTCCATGTTTTCTTACTACTTTTCTCTTAAGATAAACTTAGAGACTACACGAGGTTGTAAAGGTGTTATGAACATAGAAACTAATTCTGAATAACATAAGTTGAAGACTTGAAGCCAAGCAAACGGTCTGAGTGCGAAACTTCTCATTTCACTTATACTTCTAGTAATTATTTAGTTTGTGAAGTTTGAAGGTTTTTTTCTTAAGAAATGTATTATGTTTTTTGTAGATGAAAATCTTGAATTTGTTTTACTTTTTAACCGACTTCAAAAAAGGAGGTTCTGTATTCGATCAGTATAGTGTATGTATGTTTGTATGTCCGCGATTTTCTCAAAAAGTAATGAACCAATTTTGATAATTCTTTCATTAATGTGATCTACATACTTTCAGGAACGTTTTAGTATATTTAGGTAATTATTCTTATGTACGAAGCAATATGCATAAATGTACTGCATCTCCGGCATTTCTATTTCATGTAAAATACTGGTATTCAGCTGCATCCGGTTAGACTGGAAGCCGATCCCAACATAGTTGGGATAAGGCTAGGCAGATGATGATGTTACGGATCGTTGATGGGAATATTGAAGGAAATATGTTCAGAAATATAATGAAGATGATTTCAACACGATACTTTTTGATGTGAAAGCTTATTAAGGCGCACTTCGCACTCTTTTCGAACAGTGAACGTAACTGATCCGTCACGCTCAGGTGGGTGCTCCAGTCGTAAGTTTTCACTTCTATAGAAAGAAAGAAAAGAAAGAAAGGAAAAGAAAGAAAGGAAAGAAAGAAAAGAAAGAAAAGAAAGAAAAGAAAGAAAAGAAAGAAAAGAAAGAAAAGAAAGAAAAGAAAGAAAACAAAGAAAACAAAGAAAACAAAGAAAAGAAAGAAAACAAAGAAAAGAAAGAAAACAAAGACAAGAAAGAAAAGAAAGAAAAGACACACAATACACCAGATACATACATCAGATAAAAACAAAAATAAAAAAAAGGTAAAATAAAAAGTGTAAAGTTCGATGTAAAAAAAAATAAGCAGGAACGGAGCATCCTTTATCGTGTAGTCATACCATCATAAACACACCCTTTTATTTTTAAAATTAACGCCATTATTTTCTATCTTCGTAAAAATAAAATCTTCATCTGCCCACATTCTATACTCAAGTTTTCAACCCAATTACAGATTATCCCCGTACCTCGTGGTCCACAGTTTACGTAACATCTAACAATGAAAATTTCATTATTTTGCGGATGCTACTTTGTGTTAATTGGAACTGTAATGGAGGTGGTATTAATATAAGCTGGATTACATGAGGGTAGACGAAAGACAGAAAGATTATCTGATAAATTAATTGTTTTAGTGAATAACAATAACGAAGTTTTAATCCTATAGACTGATAGGCTATGTCATATTTGTGAACGGGCGCCGTCAGCAGGGACTGTTCATCTCTTAGCCGCCTATTCCTGAGTTGTTTTTTAGGGTCCCGTACCAAAATGGTAAAAAGGAACCCTTATGGTGCGACTCAGTCTGTATGTCTGTCCGTCTGTCACAGCTGGATATCTCAAGAACTACTAATAAATTAATGCTATCAACTTTTTGGAATAGTTTTAGATGACATTCGCCCAACTATTTTGCAAATAAGAAAGAAATAAAAATCTATTTTTTTTTTGGCAACCGGTACTGGTAGTGGGTCTGAAAAATTTGAAGTGGGGCTACTAGGGTATGTAGGCTATCATATGAAGAGCGCAGTTTGCACATTCTCATACATTTTTTTCTTTTTTTTTTTTTAGGCCGCATAGTTTTCGAATTTTGAACCGAAACCTGTGCCTTAGGTACGTAGTACTATTAAGTATTCTGTGCTTTAGGCTCAATTTACACCGCCGTGCCCTCGTAGAGGCGATCGGGGCAGCGGCGGCGACCTCTCGCGTCCGACTCTGGTTCAAGCCACGGTCCGGGGCGAGAGGGAGTGGGTGGCAGTCACCTCCTTCTGCGAAGCAGTCATGCTAGCAAAGGATGGCTAAGGGAGAGAGCCTCACGTCCCAGCCGCCGCGGGAGACGCTCTGGGCGTCGGGAGCCGCGTGACGACTCCTGGCCACTGTAGGCGCGGGCCTGCGGACGGAGAGTAATGGGTACTCGTAGCTCACCGTCCGATCAGAACCAGGCCCATGCCGGACGGCGCGTACGTGTTCCACGCGTGCCTCAAAGAGATGTCAGCAAAAAGGAAGGGGCCTGCCAGGGCCGAAGCCTGCCGGGGGTGCGGGATTGTCCGATAGGGTTACCGCTACCCCGGAACAAAAAGGGCTAAGGAAGGAACACGGATGGGTTTTTGTCAGTAAGAGTCTGACACTCCCTTCCGCTCCACCCAGAGCGGGAGGGGTCATTTGATGATTTCCCATCCATAAAAAAGAAGGCTCAATTTACACCGCCGCGGAACGGAGTGGAATCGAGTTTTCGTAATAGCAAAATTAATTCGTAATAGCAGCTAACTTGCAACTGCTTTTAATCCCTTTGCTCGCCGTATACCTATTACGCAGTGTGCCTAATTCGCGTTATGCCTAGACCAAACGAGATGTGGGCGTATTGTGACTTAGGTCGAACAATGGTGTACTGAGTCAATTCTTTTATACCACTCTATTTAATATTCTCTTCTTCTCTCTGGAGTCTCCGCTGCGCGCTCGATGCGTGCAGGTGTTGAAGCGTATTACTAATCGTTGTTAAAAATGTCGTCGGCTAATGTGCTAAAATGTAATAATTGTAATCTCGTGGTTAATGAACTGTTAACGTTTGTGCAACATAAACATGAAGTGATGGACAGTGAAAGCCTCGTGAGGATTTGCAGTTCTGCCTTTTCATCAGAAGACATCGATAAAGCTAAGTCATTACTGTTTCAATCTGTTTCTACTGATATACGTCAAATAAAACGTAAAAACAAAGAGGGCAAATGCAAGAAGGACCTATTTGATATTATAGAAGTAATTAAGAATGTTGACCCTGAGAAAATTCCTATTTTCGTAGCGCATGATTTAAACAAACTACCTCCAATTACGTTTGATCATGTAGACGTCAGTAGACTTTTAAAAGATATCATTATTCTGCAAAACGAGATCAAATTGTTTAAAACTACGTACGCAACTGTAGATCAGCTATCACAAACAAAGCAGGAATTGTTAAAGCTTAACACTGACGGTGGTGTTTGCGCCGTACCTGTTGACAGTTTAAATAAAACTATCGTGCAGAATGAATATAGAAACATTAACCTAAGGAGAGGTGCATCATGTATGCAAGCTAGCTTTGCTTATGATAGTGGACCCATGGGTCTTCCACACATGTCGTCAATATCACTGACCTCTCCAAATCAGATAAATAGTACGGATGGTGGGTCTGATAAGCATGAGAGTGTTCGGCTGTCCCCGTTGCGCGGTAGCACTGATGTTATGAATGAGTGCGAGAAAGCGGTTTCGTTTGCACCTAATAAACAAATAGTGCAGCAGGAGGTTGATAAGAACATAACGAGCGAGATGTCGACAGCGGGGGGTGCGAGAAAGACAGAGCATCTGGTGTGTGATGTAGTGAAGGCTACTTGTAGTTCGAATGGTGCGTCAGCTGTGGCGCCTAGCAACAGCTGTTTGTCGGAGTCTTGTCACTCGTTTGCAGATATTGTACGTGCGCCGGGTGAATGGAAACAACCAATGAATGATGGTGAATGGACGGAAGTACAGAGAAATAGACATAAGAATAGGTTTATAGGAAAAAAAGGCGTGGCTGTCACCTCACCACAATGTAAATTTAGGGCTGCAGATGTCAGACTCCCTTTGTTTATAAACAATGTTGACAAAGGAACTTCACCTGCAGACATTGCTAGTTATATTATGACTAAAACACATGTTTGTGTAACATTAGAAAAAATTATAATGAAGCAACGTAAGGAGTATGATGCTTATAAGATTTTAGTTCCTAGACATAAGTTGGATACATTCATGGACGACCGTATATGGCCTGAAGGGATATCTTTCAGGCGTTTCATAGACTTTGGAAATAGAAGACATGTTCCTAAAAATCAAAATGGACAGTGAACAAGCAAGAATACCCGCCCTTAGCAGTTTTATCACCTTTAACTGTAAGTCATTAGTACGTTCTGTAGACTATGTAAGAACCCTATGTCGTCGAGCAGACATAATAGCCCTACAGGAGACGTGGTTGTACCCGCACGACTTGCCGATGCTTGGGACAGTCGACCAAGACTTTGACTACTGCGGCAAATCGGCTATAGACTCGTCTGCGGGCCTAGTACGAGGCAGACCGTATGGCGGAGTTGCTCTGCTCTGGCGTAAAAGTGCGTTTAGTTCGGTGACAGTGATCCCGTGCAATAGTGTGCGTCTCACGGCAATTAAGGTTATAGTGTGCGACCGTTCGTAGTGTTCTCTGTGTATATGCCGGTCAACTCCATTGAGAACTTAATAGAATTTACTGACTGTCTTAGTGAAATAAGTGCTATAATTGAAAACACCGAAGTCGCGAATGTGTACATTTTAGGAGACTTTAACGCTAGTCCGTGTGCGTTGTTTGGAAAGGAACTTCTAAGTTTCTGTAACGATCAGAAATGGGTATGTGCGGATATAGAAAAATTAGGAAGTTCATCGGACACCTTTACTTTCGTTAGTGATGCCCACGGCAGCACAAGCTGGCTTGACCATTGTGTGGTAACGGAGTCTGCGTGGCAGTCTGTGATGAGTGTAAGGGTGTTCTATGACTGTAATTGGTCCGACCACTATCCCCTACAGGTATCTTGTAATCTTTCTGTAATGAAACCACAGTTTCTATTACCTGAAAAATCACCTAATGGCATACTGTGGGCCGATAGGGATGAGCAACAAATACAACTTTATAGTAAGATATGCAATGATCACTTTAGAACGGTAGATTTTCCATCAGAATTGTCGGGATGCTGTGACGGTTTATGTTACAATAAAGATCACAGGATGGTTATAGACAAAATGTACATGGATATTGTTACTACTATGTGTGAAGCGGCTGTAATTTCTTCTTCTAATTGCAGAGTTACTATAATAAAACGAAAACGTTGTGTAATAGGCTGGAATAGACATGTTCGTGGTGCTCACGAGGTAGCCAGGCTAAACTTTCAAACCTGGTTGCTATACGGTAAGCCTGCTAATGGACCTATCTATAATAACATGGTGGAGTCTCGGCGTCGTTTCAAATCTAAGCTAAGATGGTGTCAAAATAATGCTGAGCAAATTAAGATGGATATTCTCGCATCACACCATGCTGACAAAAATTTCAAAAGCTTTTGGAAAGGCACGAGAAAACTAAACAATAAACCCACTGTCCCCCTAAATGTTAACGGAGTAGCTGAGCCGCGTGGCATAGCGAACATGTTCAAAAGTGTTTTTCAGATAGAACCTCCTTCCTGTGTGCGGGGGATGCTCGGTACTGGTGAAATCAGGCAAAATTCACCTAGGCCGTCAGTATTTCCAGCTTTTAGTGCTAAGCATATATCTGCCGTTATAAACCATATGACGAGGGGTAAGTCCCCAGGCCACGATGGAATTAGTATTGAGCATTTGCGGCATGCAGGGGTTCATCTGCCAAGGATTCTGGCTATGTTCTATACATTTTGCCTTAGACACTCATACTTGCCGGATGAATGTATGAAGACCGTTGTTGTGCCAATAATCAAAAACAAAACTGGTGATGCGTCAGACAGCAGCAATTATAGGCCCATTTCGTTAGCTACTACCGTGGCGAAAGTACTGGACAGTCTGCTTGATCGTATTTTGGATAGTCACATAAAACTGAACGACGCTCAGTTCGGTTTTAGACGCGGGCTGTCGACAGAAACGGCAGTTCTATGCCTCAAGCACACTGTCCGATACTACACCGATAGAAAGACTCCGGTCTACGCCTGTTTTCTAGACCTTTCGAAAGCTTTCGATTTGGTGTCCTATGAGGTGCTGTGGCACAAAATGCGGACAGAAACCAGCCTCCCTGAGGAAGTCGTCAACATTTTTGATTATTGGTACAACAACCAAGTCAACGTTGTAAAATGGGCGGGTGCGTTCTCCGATGCGTATAGACTGAGGTGTGGAGTAAGGCAAGGCGGGTTAACTTCGCCTCGTCTCTTCAATCTGTACGTAAACGGACTTGTTGAGGGACTCAGCAGCACCAAAGTCGGCTGCTCTATAGATGGAAAATTTGTCAACAATATCAGTTACGCTGACGATATGGTGTTGTTGGGCCCCTCCATAAGCGCCGTGCGAAAACTCCTGTCTATATGTGTAGAGTACGCCGGGGCCCATGGGCTCAGGTATAATGTAAAGAAGAGCGAGCTCTTGGTGTTTCAATCACCAGGTCAGAAGGTTACGCACGTACCACCCGTTTGTATAGACGGTGTTTCTTTGCCCCGAGTTGCGCGTTTCAAGTACCTGGGCCACTGGGTCTCGGATGACCTCTCAGACCATGAGGATATTGAAAGAGAGCGCCGGGCGTTGGCTGTTCGATGCAATATGTTGGCTCGTAGATTTGCACGCTGCAGTAAGCCAGTAAAAGTAACACTGTTTCGGGCGTTTTGTCAATCTTTTTATACGTGCAGTCTATGGGTCAAATATACGCAGAAGACAATCAACGCCCTGCGCATTCAGTATAACAATGCCTTTAGGATGCTGATGCGGCTGCCGAGGCGCTGCAGCGCGTCGGGCATGTTTGCCGACGCTCGCATTGATGGCTTTCATGCCATACTCAGAAAGAGAGCGGCGTCATTGCTTAGTCGGGTCCGCGGCAGTAGCAACAGCATTCTAAGCGTTATATCGGAAAAAATAGACTGTCCAATATTGTGGCATTGTGTGCAGTTGCATGTCTGTGGGAACAGCTTGTAACAGATCACATTCGATTTAAATTGTATTATGTGAATCACTGCTGCAAGCTGTCCACCTCGGTGTTAGGCGCGTGGCAGTGATTTATATATATTTCGTGGTTTTTCTTTTTTAGGCTAAGTGATTAGAATAGGAATACTAACATAGGGGTAAGGAATATTGTTACTAACACATATGAGTCTTGTTACTTACTGCAATAAAGATTATTATTATTATTATTATTAATTAAGGATGCCATAAGCTGAAAAAGTTATAACGCACAAAATAAAACTAAATATTGGAAGTGTAGTGGAAAGATGAATATTCTTACATGTATACCAAATAGCTTGTTCGAACGTACAAAAAAAAGTTGCTTCCATTCCGTTCCGCGGCGGTGTGAATTGTGCCTTGTTAGAAGACAGAGTTCTACCGTTACTTCGTGCACAAATAAAAGAGGGTGAACAATACATGTAAAAACCATTTGTGGATATGCATAATACTTTTTCTGTTAGTAAAAGTGATGTAAACATAAAAGCGTACTTAGCACATTTTTTCATTTCTATACGTTATAATAATATGGCAGAAAATAAAATCAGAAGGGAATATGCTCTACTTGACATCAAAACACCTCTCTTCATTATAATTTTATATTAAAACCTTCTTTGTATTTTAAAAGGGGTTGAAGTAGAGCATCTTTCTTTGCGTCACATTTTGCGTTTATTTTCAAATGCGAAAGTATTTTCTATCTGTCTATTAACTTACTTTTGTCAATATCAAAGTGATCTTTATTCTCCTTGCAATTAGGTTGCTTTTGGGTTGGTGCTGTCAGAGGTAAAATAACTGAACGGACATAAATATAAGGTCTATTCTAATTGATGTTATTTCAAGTTAAACAAATATGAACTTTATTTTAGTGGTAATTAAGTTGATTTCAGAGTGACAGTTGAAAAAAATATGAAAATGTTTGAAGTTGTAGCGTAAACTGAACTTTATATTGTAGTAATTAAAGTTATGTTTCCATAAACTCATTTTTGTTTACATGTTTGGCAAATAAATCGCGAAGATTAATAGCAACGCTCTTATTTTGACAGACGTCAAATATAATACGTGATCATCGCATTTTGAGGCACGGTCGTCGGTCACGTACGAAAAGAAGAATAGGTAATATGCAAAACACGAAAGCGATTTTTACGTAGAGCAATGGTGCATACGGTACAACGGGATTATTCTTTGTGCGTAAATCGAATAATCGGGGTTAACTTCGAAATATTAGGGGTGAAAATAGCCATGAATTTTAGAAGTTATGATGAACATACAGGGTGTTACAGAAAGGGTATATCAATACAAACGGGTTGAAGAGTGTATCTGGTCTAGAATCTCTGTACAAAATTTCAGCTCAAAAGCAGTAACTTTGAAAATGCTTAATATTTTTTTATTTCGATAGTTTATTAATTTGAAATCATAACAAACGTGTCACCGCACTACGGGGGTCATTATCCATTATCTGTAGTGTGTCTGTGCGCCTAGTACACGCACATCAAGCCGCCGCGCGCCAGTGCAGCGCCGTGATGTCGAAATAAAAAAATATTAAGCATTTTCAAAGTTAATGCTTTTGAGCTGAAATTTTGTACAGAGATTCTAGACCAGATACACTCTTCATCCCGTTTGTATTGATATACCCTTTCCGTAACACCCTGTATATACACACATACTTACATACATACCGGTCAAAATCATAACCCTCCTTTTTGCTTCGCCGTAGTCGGGTAATTATATCATCACCACTGCTCTCAAAACGGTGAAGGAAAACGTCGTGAGGAAACCGGCATGTTCTAGAACCAAAAATTCGAAGACACGTGACATCTGCCAACCCGCACTGGGCCCGCGTGGTGGATTACGGTACGGTCCACTCCCTCTCACTGAGAGGAGGCCTGTGTCCCAGCAGTGGGAACATTATAGGCTGATTATGTATACGTGATTTAGCGTTACCGACCTGCATCCTTGCTTAACACAGTACCTACTTATCAATCTCAACCTGAATGCTTATCCATTGCTTATTATGTTCGAAAAATGTATCTCCTCAACAACGTAAATAACGCAATGAATGTTGTTGAACTGTCAAAATGAAACCCGTTCCTACTGTGTTAGTGTCATCATCTGCCTAGCCTTTTTCCAACTGTGTTGGGGTCGGCATCCAGTCTAACCGGATGCAGCTGAATACCAGTATTTTACATGGAAGGACTGCCTATCTGACCTCCACAACCCACTTACTGGGTAATACGATACCCCTTGGTAAGACTGGTTGTCAGACTTTCGGGCTTTTGACTACCCGTAACGACTGTCAAAGATTAACGAATGACAGCCGGGACCAAGAGGCACGGAGGGGATCTCGGTATGTAAAGATGGTCATCCATCTACGAACCAACCGCGGCAAGCATAGCTTAACCTGACCGATCGACCCGTGCGGCTGTTATTACCTAGCCACAAGCCCCATTTATTTATTAGGACAGGTCTAGAGATTTTTTCCAAAAAACCCGACTGCGGTAAAAAAACTTAATTAAAAAAAAAAACTGAAAGCTAAAAACAAGCCCATTTTAAATTAAATAAAAGTTGGAAGCAGGCGGGACCCTTGTGAATTTGAAAATATAATAAAAACGGTATCCCAGTAGTGGGAAAATTATAAGCTGACTAGCCGCGCTCCGCGGTTTCACCCGCATAAGTCTCGATACCGTGGGAATATCGAGATAAAAAGTATCCTATGTCCTTTCCCGGGACTCAAACTATCGCTATACCAAATTTCATCTAAATCGGTTCAGCGGTTTAGGCGTGAAAAGGTAACAGACAGATAGACAGACGGAGTTACTTTCGAATTTATAATATTAGTATGGATTATGCTTATGTGGGTGTAGCGACTAAACACAAATCGACCTATCTATACGTCATACCATACTTTGTTATGAAAAGAAACCTTTCCTGCCTACTTTCATAAACTGCTCCTATTTAAAAAGTAGGTTCAAAACTTCCCCTTTTCAGCCCCATCTTCCGAGACAATTTTCCTCTCACGAAGTGTCAGCGTTCGTTCCTATTGTGCCATTCATACCTACATTTCTTAGCATTTCTACATATTATATGTATCTTATGTAATACCTACATTTCATAGACATTCTGTGAAAGAAATATATTATATAGTTTTCCATTTGTATGTTTTGTAAAGAAAATGTTTGGAAAACTGTGCTGTTATTCTATAAACATCTTCATCTGCCTAGCCTTTTCCCAACTATGTTGGGGTTGGCTTCCAGTCTAACCGGCTGCAGCTGAATACCAGTAATTTGCATGGAGCGACTGCCTACCTGACCTCCACAACCCAGTTACTGGGTAATACGATACCCCTTGGTAAGACTGGTTATCAGACTTTCGGGCTTCTGACTACCCGTAACGACTGTCAAAGATCCACGAATAACAACCGGGACCAACGGCTTAACGTGCTTTCCGAGGCACAGAGGGTTCTCGGTATGTAAAGATGGTCACCCATCCAAAGAAAAACCGCGGCAAGCGTAGCTTAACCTGATCGATCGATTTGTGCGGCATTTATTATTTAGCCCACGGGCCCCCTAATCACTTTGAAATTCGAACGGTGTCTCGTTGTGAATCCGCGATGATTTACTTTAAAAACAAATGAGTTCGCTTTCGAATTGTGTGCGCTCACTTGAGTGAGGTGAGCACTGAACTTTACAGAATAGCAGTAGGTACAGACAGCGTCAGAGAAAAGGAACCCCCTTTGGTTACTTACCAAAGGGGACTCATTACCAAAGGGGGTTTTTCTCTGACGCTGTCCGTACAAGACACAGGTCTGTGAGGGATTGGGGCTACTGCTTTCTTTCACATCAAGGAGTTTGCTAAAGCGTTGCTAAGTTTATGAGACAAAGTTGAATGTCACGTGTGTCTGTAATTTCACTTGTAGTTTTCAAACTAGGACACAGCTATGCTACTTGGCGACGGAATCGAGCATGGTGTATAATTTATCAAACGAAGTATTAGACCTATTAATAAATATATCAATATGTTCTAAACAATAAGCCTGCACCCAAATTGCGTAACACACTATCAATCGGACGTTGCATCATTTTGAAGCAAATTGCTAATCCATTGCTTCATAAGTTCGAAAAAATTGTCTGCTCAACACGTAAATGATGCATTGAATGTCGTTGAATTGTCAAAATTAATCCGATTCCGATTGATAATGTGTTACGCAATTGCCCCGCTGGAACATTTTGAAGTATATTGCTAATCTATTGCTTCATATGTTCGAAAAATTTGTTCGCTCAACAACTTAAACAACGCATTAAATGTTGTGGAACTGTCAAAATAAAAGCCATTGCTACAGATAGTGTAACAGTTGAGCTGACAAATTTTTCGAACTTATGAAGCAATGGATTAGCAATTTGCTTCAAAATGATTCAGTTTCCGATTGATAGTGTGTTACGCAATTAGGGTGCTGTATTGACCCTTAGTGTACTTTAAATCCCGGTTGTAAGTTCCTGTGGGATATTATCCGACATCTATCTTGGGGCTCCAACTACGCCTTTTAAGCAACTTTTAAGTGTTGTGGAGGTTAGGTTACAAAAAAACATTTTTCTCGGAAACGGTGAGTTACCTTTTCATGGGAGTGGTGCCAGGGATGAAGGTGGACCTACCCCTACCCCTCCCCCCTACCTCCCGCCTCCCCTCCTGCGAAACGATACTAAATTTTTACCAATAATTACACCTTAAACAACAAGTTATCCGTTTCAAAGCGCTCCTAAACTAGGATTGAGTTACAAAATATGATCCCGACTAAGATATTACCCTATCACACGTACCTATCTAAGTGTAAGTACGTGCTAGGGTAGAATTTAATACGACAGGTTAGAAGTATGGGGTAGTTAAAGGTAAGTTTAAATTATGTGCTTGAGAATTTGAGATTTATTGTTTCTTTTCTTGTGAAAATAGCCCGGTCAAAATAGACATTCAAGGTTACATTAATTCGCATAAAGCTGAAAATTGGTTTGAATGTTGGGAACAGTAAAAAAAATTTTCAAAAGTCCCCATCGATCCGACGTGTGCAAAAAAATTTATTCAAGGTCAGATGTAGCAAAAATCGAAGTTTTATCATAAAAATAGGTGAGACAAAATTGTTCATCATGCAATTATCTACAAAAATTTTTTTTACTCTTTTTTCCTAAGAATCGTCATTTCGGAGATATAGCGATGCAAAAGTTGAAAAAGTTGTGTTTTTCATAATATCATGTACGTTTCCGCGCCACCCGTGAGGTAGTGTACTTGGCGCGTTTTTTTTTTGACGTGGTTCCCCGGTAGGCCTATTTCGCGATCTAAAAAAATAGTACCTACTATTGGAAATGATGAAAACGGTGTAAGATAAGAGTTATTTGGGAAAATTATTCGTCTGATTGATAATCATGTAATAGAACTTCAAGCATATTGTCTTCTTTCTGCTGGGTACCTACTAGTAAATTGTTCAAAGAAAAGTTTATATTCAAAGAAAGTTTAGGTATATTCTTAGAATTGTATAATATCTATGTATACGCCACGAAAACTAATATGCTTATTTGTATTACGGCTCTGTAACGTGTATAAAGGTAATTGACATACATACATATTATGAAGAACACAACTTTTTCAACTTTTTGCATTGCTATATCTCCGAAATGGCGATTCTTAGGAAAAAAGTGTGAAAGCAATTTTTGTAGATAATTGCTTTATGAACAATTTTGTCTCACCTACTTTGATGATAAAACTTACCGTTTAGCTGAAAAATGCAAAAACCCGATTTATGCAACATTTGACCTTGAATAATTTTTTTTTGCACACGTCGGATCGATGGGAACTTTCGATAATTTATTTGTAATGGTGTTCCTAACATTTATACCAGTTTTCAGCTTTATGCGAATTAATGTAACCTTAGAACCTTACCCCTATTTTTGAAGCTAACTTGACCGGACTAAAAGAAAGAGATAAAAAAACGTAAGTTAGACCTTTGTCGTGCAGTGTTCACACTGCACGACAAAGGTCTAACTTACGTTTTTTAAACAAAAAAATATTAAGCATTTTCAAAGTTAATGCTTTTGAGCTGAAATTTTGTACAGAGATTCTAGACCAGATACACTCTTCAACCCGTTTGTATTGATATACCCTTTCCGTAACACCTGTATGTAGGTATATCAGCCAACCCTGATTTAAACTGCTAAGCCTCATGACATCTCACAGCCATTTTAAAATTTAAAGCCCTAACTCGAAATAGCCTAAGTTAAATCAACTTAGCGAGGCTACCAGGACGTTAGATAATTTAAGCGTCAGGGCGACGTAATTCTAGAGGCTAATGAAACGCCTCACAGTCGCATCCAAATTAGCGGTTTTAGGTGTTTACTAGCTGCACCCCGCGGTTTTACACGCGTAAATGTCGATTCAGTGGGAATATCGGGATAAAAAGTAGCCTATATGTTAATCCAGGGTGTCAGCTACCTCCATACAAAATTTTATCAAAATTGGTCCAGCCGTTTGAGCGTGACGAAGTAACAAACATATAAACATACACACACACACACACACACACTTTCGGCTTTGTAATTGCCGAGCTTTAATCAAGCTTGACGATGGAAATAGAAGCTATAACGTTAAAGCTAAGCTGCAACATGCAAAATTATGCTTTTTGATGACGTAATCGCTAAATAAGGCACGAGCACTTACATTTTGTATCTACTATAGTTTAAAACACGGGTTCACGGTTTGCCTAATAGAAAATTGGCTAACTTACAATTGTCTATGGAAATCTGCAGCGTATCACCAAGAGGGTTGCTGGTCTCATGTGATGGAATTTGGCAACAGAAATTGATATAGTTTTTTTTTTCTCTCGCGGTGGAAATCCTCATGGACTTCCTCTATCGTGGGGGTGACAGAGGGGCATGCCGGACTCTTACCGGCTAAAACCACCGCGGTGTTCCACCTCTACCTATGGCCGGGGGTGCGGGATTCGCATAAGCATTCACCGCTCCCCCGACAGGCCTCGACCCGCTGTTCCTCAGCGGGTCCCACCTCCCCGTGCGCCCATTCCGGAAATTGGTACCTACATAAATGTATCACCCTGTAATTATCTAGAGTGAAATGCAAGGCCTTTGCCATTTCTCTTAATGCAAAGGGGCGAGAATTGATCATCTCGTGCCAGGAGTATTTTATAACTACATATTTCATCTACTTATATAAGGTCCCATTACATTATTAATGGGTTGTAGAGGCCAGATAGGCAGTCGCTCCATGTAAAATACTGGTATTCAGCTGCATCCAGTTAGACTGGAAGCCAACCCCAACATAGTTGGGAAAAGTTAGGCAGATGATGATAAATGATTTTATTTCTGTAAGTAGGTTTGTACAAACACGTCAATCATATTTATTTTAAGCTAGATGAGGTCGGCGTTTCCTATCTGACTACTCTGAGAAGAAAGGCCGAAACAAACTCAGAGGTCACAGTCTCTTTTAAAGTCCAGACAAAATCTTTGTCAGAGCATGTGGAGACCATGTAGATTGGTGTCTGAAATGGTCTTTTAAGGAAAGAACCACACAGATTGAGCGGACCTGTCCAGTCAGTGCACGCATTTTGTTAAAAATCGTGCAGCTCAACTCAGAACTTGAGGAGCTCAACTATTCGACGAACAATACCAAAGAAAGGACATTTGGGTAGGCCGCGTAAATTACTCAAACTGCCAGATCCCAGATGATGATATAAGGTCCCATTAAAATAGATGGACAAACTTTTACAATTCATACAGACCACCAAAATAAGGACGATGGTAAAAAAAATATATGTATAAGATAAACGCATTAGATCCTTACAAGAAAAATAATCAGCTAACGAAAATACACTAATGGCCGACAATTTATTTTTTTAGGTCAAAATAAAATCACTTTAGTCAGTGTTATTTTTTTGGATATCTTTGGTTAGACGTACTGAGCGCTGTGTTAAAATTTGTCCTTCTATTTATATTTGTAATGGGAACCTGTATATAAAATCAATTGCCGTTCGTTATTCACGCAAAATCTCGAAAATGGCTCGACCGATTTCGATGACATTTTGGTAAGTTGTTGTATGCGCGCTGGAGAAGGTTCCTAACAAAAGAAAAATATTAAAAAGGCTATAGAGGTATGAGGAACAGGGTGTAAAGTTCACTTATACTCCATAGAAAAGGGAGGATCCTCCGACCAGACGGGTGTTGTGTTGGCGGGCAACTGCCCGAAGATTCACGTCGGGCTGTTGTATATATGCTAGTTGCGCGGTAAACTCTGCTTGCGAGATGCAGGATTTGCGTGAAGTCAGTATGACGCGTTGATCGCATGTGGCGTTATAGATACCGCTACAAGGCATTGCAACGCATACCTACATTATCTACATATTTCATTCATAAAAATTAAAGTCGCTTTATGTCTGGCTGTGTGACTGCGTTTTTCTCTTAAAATATGCAAAGGCTTTAGATTTAGTTTTCACTATCATTTAGAGAATTTATTCTGGAAAGTTTATGTGTATAATGCATAAACCTTCCGGAATTATCAAGTCATAAAAACGGCGCGAAGCGGGGGCGGGCGCTTAAAAAAATAACAAAATCTGAATTTCAAATGAACCATTATTCAAAAAGAAATATTTATAAAACAGCCGAGTTACGCCATCATCACTATAAACAGATTTTTAATTAAAACATTCTGTTTGAAAGCAATAAATTGCTGTTACTTACAGTGAAAAAGCTAAATTGGGCATAAATAAAGTTGAAACCAAAATGAGATTATGATGTACGCAGTCGTTCCTTAAAAGATTATGTTTTTAATCCAAAAAAAAGTGCCGACAGAAGTGAAAATTGAACAATTTTGTAACGACGTGTGTATTTTTTGAAATCGTCATTATAAAGAAAACACAAACAGAATACTTACTTTGCCATCACTCACTGACATATCGGATATACATTAAAACCAAGTACATCCCGAGGACTGCCGAACACATCCGAAGCGGTGTCGGTTACGGTAACAGTGGCGCGAATTCAATAGTTTTTTCACATCTCAAAAAATGCCCAACGCGCCTAAAGATGTTTTCACTTCAAAAAACAGTGGCACTGCGGAAGTGCCGACAGAAGTGAAAACAAACACAAACAGAATACTTTGCCATCACTCACTGACATATCGGATATACATACATTAAAACTGAGTACATCCCGAGGACAGCCGAACACATGCGAAGCGGTGTCGGTTACGGTAACAGTGGCACGAATTTAATGTTAAAAGAGCTTTTAGTAAAATAGCTTTTAGTAAAAGAGCTTCAGTGGTAATAGATGTCACATGTCTTCGAATTTTTGGTTCTAGGACATGCCGGTTTCTTCATGCTATTTTCCTTCACCGTTTGAGATCATTGGTGATGAAATAAATCACACAAAGTATATTGCCTACCTGGGTTGAAACCCACTCGTAAGTCAAGCTCGTTACGTTTGCTCTCAGACTTTTTTAATGCCCCGAAAATGTGATAAAACTGTCAGCCAGGTAGAAAAATACACATTTAAATACTTGCTCCATTTCAGAATTACCCTACTTTCAAGCCTGCACGTCATTTGGGATCCATTATCATATCACTTTCGTCGAGCAAAGTACCTCAGACGGTAATCGTCAGGGCCTTTTGTACCTTCGTAACGAGATATTTAAATTAATGTTATTAAATGGACCGGGGTTAAAAGGTAGGCTTAAAATGGTTAATTTTAGGAGAGGAACTGTGAAGATTTGAGTAATAGGTAGTTATATTATAAGCTAGTTCGTTGATAGGGGATTTGTAAAGAGAAAGGACGGGCTTTGTTGAGGACTGAGTGTAGGCGATTTATCTGAAGGCCAATTCTCGTAATTTAAAACGTTCACAATGTTCACAATCTAGTCGCAGTCTCATCTCGGCGACAAACAAATGTCAAAAACTTGTAAAAATGTAGGAAAAATTAGAGGTACTTATTTTTGACAGATTGAGACTGAGATCAGACTGTGAACGTTCTTAAAATTACGAGAATTACCCCTCAGGTTCTTCATTATAATAATCCTCCCGACCGATTTCGGTCACGGTGGCCAATTTCAACGAAGATTAGACAAGTACGCAGGAGACATAATATAGTGCACAAGTGTGTGCGTAAACACAGGTGCACTCTCTGTTCCTTTACTCTCATAGCCCGATGGGACGGCAATCCGACACGACAGGAGAGAGATCAGACGTAGGACCAACGGCTTTACGTGCTTTCCGAGGCACGGGGGTATTAAACTGCCAACTTCTAAATTCCGGAGTGTTACTAAGAAATTCCTAATCAAAAACCCAATAAAACTTGGTCCGACCTAGGAATCGAATCCAGGACCCCACGCTCAGCAGTCGCTCTTGCAACCACGAGACCAACGGAGAAGTCTTCACTATACTAATGACGTTACAGTCATAATTATTATAATCATAATCATAAAGTTTATTTGTGGAATATAGGTAGGTATACAATAGGTCTTACATATAAAATGTCACTGTCTAAGGCCCTAGACGGCCAATTATATTGCACATCACGAATTGCACAATGGTTTTAATCATACATAATCAGCCTATAACCCACGGCTCGGACACAGGACTCCTCTTAGTGGGAGGGAGTGGGCCTCGCGGGCCCATTGCGGGTCGGTAGATGTCACATATCTTAGAATTTATGGTTCTAGGACATGCCGGTTTCCTTACGATGTTTTCCTTCACCGTTTTGAGAGCAGTGGTGATTAAATAATTGACACAAGGTAAAGCGCCTGTCTGGGTTCGAATCTACGACCTATACAACTCGTAAGTCGCGGCTGGAACCACTGGGGCACCACTGCACTCGTGTTCTCTCAATGTTTTTGACTGGTTTCTAGGTTTTACATTTCAACGTGTAGGATCAGTATTGCGTAATATTTTTAAGGCTGGCTAGGAGCCAAATCCAATCATACAAAACCAGAGATGACCAGTCTCAACCGACGGCGCCCGTTCACGAACATGACGCGTGGATCAGCTCCATCCAGCTCCACCATTTTGTAGGGCTACCACACTTAAAGTAAAGTAAAATCGTTTATTTCATATTTCAAAATTACAATATCGAGGTATGGTTGGTCCCAAACTAGGCACAACCTGTGTCTTGGGCACCATTACAATGGTACAAGATTTTGATAATTTTATATGAAATATTAAGCTAGTTAGCCACATCGGGACTACAAGTCTAAATGTACACACAAATAGACTTACTAAAACCGGCCAAGAGCGTGTCGGGCCACGCTCAGTGTAGGGTTCCGTAGTTTCCCGTCCGTCACAATAAGTGTTCCCACGTTCAATTCGATAATACCCGACCCAATGTAATAAGTACCTACAGCGCCATCTCTCGGGGAATTGGGTTACTAATTAATACATAGACGTGCCAGAAGTTTTCGGTGGTAATTTTGGATTGCGAGAACCGATTTTAATAATTCTTTTTTTGTTTGAAAAAAGATACGTTCAGGATAATAAAATATGTAAACGAAGTTAAAAAAAATGCTTGCATATACGATTATACTACGAACTTAGTCCAGAAATGATTTTGTACAACTTTTTGTCTTTTTGTACAAAAACTGTTGTTTCTATCAAGTTCAAAATAATTTTCCTAGAAAGTCCTTATAAAGTTCTACTTTTCAGATTTTTTTCATATTTTCTAAACTTATGGTTCAAAAGTTAGAGGGGGGGGGACACATTGTTTTTTACTTTTGGAGCGATTATTTCCGAAATTATTGACATTATCAAAAAATTATTTTAGTAAACCCCTATTCATTTTTAAATACCTTTCCAACAATATATCACACGTTAGGGTTGAAATTAAAAAAAAAATCACTTCCCACTTTACATTAGGGGGGCTACCCTAATAAAACATTTTTTTCCAATTTTTATTTATTACTTTGTCGGCGTGATTGATATACATATTAGTACCAAATTTCAGCTTTCTAGTGCTAACGGTCACAGAGATTAAGCGAGGACGGACAGACGGACGGACGGACAGACAGACATGGCGAAACTATAAGGGTTCCTAGTTGACTACGGAACCCTAAAAATTAAGGTACTTAATAGACTTACTAATACTTAAAACTTCGCTATTGCGCGCAGTCATTACGGGTAGTCAGAAGCCCGAAAGTCTGACAACCAGTCTTATTAACAACTTGTGTTAGTAACTTCCAAGTTTGTAATTACATACAGTCCTAAAAAACCGGTCAAGTGGGAGTCGGACACGCACACGAAGGGCTCCGTACCACAAGACAAAAAACTTCGAAAAAAACACGTTTCTTGAATGGAGTTTTTTTCCCCTTTAATTTTTTCATTTATTTTGCTTATTATGTGTTGTTATAGCGGCAATAGAAATACACACTGAGAAAATTTCAATTGTCTACCTATGTATAACGGTTCATAAGAAGCCCTGTCAGACCAGTGGCGTGCGTTGCATATAGGCATATAAGCAGTGCATACCTCGATATATCAACATAAGCCTGTCAATTTTTTAGTGTGTGCCCCACAATTAAGAAACTCACAAAATTATCATATCTAACAAAAAACAAAATCTAAATACAAACACGCGCGACAGTAGGCAGTCGCCGGACGGCCTACTCGGCTCCCGTACTATTCGCACATTGTCGTTGGTCGTTACTAGTTCAAGTTAATACGACAAAATTAAAAATACGTACGTCTGACGCGTAATACCATGACGTTCGATCTTCGCAATTGATCACTCTTAAGTAGGCATGCCTACTCAAATAACCACACTTTTGACCTCACTTTTTTCTGATTAGTGACCACGTTTGCCTAGACTAGACCCGGCCTAGTGCCTACCTATTCTGAAAACCAATGCACGCCACTATCTGACAGACTACGGACGGACCGACGGACGGACAGCGGAGGCTTAGTAATAGTGTTCCGCTGGCATCCTTTGGGCACAGAACCCTAAAAACTAAAACCACAAACCGCTGCCACCAATTTAGCTAAAACTGGTCATTAATCAGTCGGCTATCTTCTAGCACGACGGCAGCCAGCCTAAGTTTCAAATTAATTATTAATCTACGCTCGAAATTCTGTTATTTATGATACATGTCATTGTGTTTGCCGATCTACCCCTTCGAGAAGGAGATGGTTGGATTGTCGCGAGATTTACCTGTGTAGATAAACAAATAAATTAAATAACTCGATTTGATTGATTTTAATTTAAAAAATTTTAAAGTAAGTAAATACGAGTACCAATCTCGCGACAAGCTTTTAAATAATACTAGCTGTGCCCCGCGGTTTCACCCGCGATAAAAGTATTATAGTCCTTTTTATTGATTCCCTTTACAAATCTCCACCCCCCTTTTTACACTCTTAAGGGATAATTTTGGGGATAAAAACTATTCTATATCCTTACTCACAACTCAAACTATCTCCATACCAAATTTCATCTACATCGGTTCAGTGGTTTAGGCGTGAAAACGTAACATACAGACGGACAGAGTTACTTTCGAATTTATAATATTAGTAAGTTTGGATGGAGCGACTGCCTATCTGACCATCACAACCCAGTTACTGGGCAATACGACCCCATGGTAAGACTGGGTGTCAGACTTTCGGGCTTCTGACTACCCGTAACGACTGTCAAAGATCCACGAATGACAGCCAGGACCAACGGCTTAGCGTGCTTTCCGAGGTACGGAAGGGTCTCGGTATGTAAAGATGTTCACGCATCCACAGACCAACCGCGGCAAGAGTAGCTTAACCTGATAGATCGACCTGTGCGGCTGTTATTACTTAGCCACAAGCTCCCTGCATAGTGTATCATAGTCTATATCATAAGCCACGCGAAAGTAAACAAAAATATGCAACAAAAAAACAAAACAAATATTTCAATAATTTCAACTGAAACTTACCCCAAAGGGACGGTTCGCAATGTCACAAAAGCCACCCCTTTGTGCCTCCAATATTACTGAACGTTTCAGCTTTCAACCCCTGTTTATTTTCAATTCCAACCCTCAAAAACCTATTGTCATTTTTCAGCTATCGGCAAACAGAGGTTGGAAAACATTGGTGGTTTTTGTTTTCAATGTTGACTGACGTGGACACGACAATGTTTGGACATTTAAAACCTGGACGGGATAGTTAATTAGCAATGGCGTGTATTTCACAGGCGTATTTTTTTTAGCAACAAATATTTTTTAAGACTCCACTGTCCATTTGTTTGTCTATCTGTCACCAGGCTGTATCTCATGAACCGTGATAGCTAGACCGTAATTTTAATACAGCACTCAGTACGTCTAACCAAAGATATCTAAGCAAAAAACACATACACATACACACATAATCAGCCTATAACGTTCCCACTGCTGGGACACAGGCCTCCTCTCTGTGAGAGGGAGTGGGCCGTAATCCACCACGCGGGCCCAGTGCGGGTTGGTGGATGTCACATGTCTTCGAATTTTTGGTTCTAGGACATGCCGGTTTCCTCACGATGTTTTCCTTCACCGTTTTGAGAGCAGTGGTGATGAAATAATTTACACAAAGTAAAGTGCCTGTCGGGGTTCGAACTTACGACCTACAACTTTTAAGTCGCGGCTGATACCACTGGGCCACCACTGCTCTCTAAAAAAAAAACACATGATTAAAATGATTTTATTTTGACCTAAAATAATAAATTGCCTGTATTTTCGTTAGCTGATTATTTTTCTTATAAAGTACCTAATGTGTTTTTCTTTCTTTCTTTGATTTATTATATATTTTTTTACCATCGTCTTATTTTGGTGGTCTGAATGATTTCTAAAAGTTTGTCCATCTATTTTAATGGGACCTTATATGTTAAAATGCATTTTAAGCTGGTAGAAAAGTAATACACATTCAGTTGATGATGAGATGAGATGACAGATTGTGTTAAAAGGTTGAAACACATTGATATAAGATACCATTATGTAAGAGAATTAATTAAGAAAGAAAAAAATTGTTGTTAAGTATATTAAAACAGAGGATCAGATAGCAGATGCATTGACAAAGCCATTAAATGCTAATTTGTTGTTTAAATTTGTTAAAATGTGTGGTTTAGATGGTTAAGTTAGACACATTGCATAGAAGGTTTATATAGTTATGTTAGAAATATTACATAGAAGGTTTATACAGTTATGTTAGAAATATTACATAGAAGGTTTATATAGTTATGTTAGAAATATTACATAGAAGGTTTATACAGTTATGTTAGAAATATTACATAGAAGGTTTATATAGTTATGTTAAAAATATTACATTGAAGGGGGGTGTTGGCAATAAAAAGGAACAATGTAATATGTATATTGGCAACACTGCCAGTTAGGCTTTTGTTATTACTCTCCGGAAAAATGGCTACCTTGTGCTAAACTGCTCTTGTACTAAATATGTCTTTTACTGATTAAAACTACAGTTAAACTACAGTTTATTTTTCGAAGATTTCAGTATCTTCGGTAGTTTCGTCATTTTTAGTCAGACAAAATTAGTCGGAAAGTTAGTATTTTAGGCAGTAGATATTTTAATATTTTGAGTAAGAACAATTCTTATTTTTTTTTTCGGAGCTTTGATTACTATCCGAGGACATAATATAGTCCATAGGGTTAGTAACTATTTAACTTTTAATAATTAATTCAACGTAATACAGTATTTCAATCTAATTTCAATAAAACAATACAGAAGTTTGAATTTACAAAGCTGTATTACGAAGAAACTCAAGATAGAACTTTCACTTTGACATTTGGCACCACTTGACAGTGAAACTATGGTGCTGCCATGAGAAAAAACAGCTCCCCACGATTTTTTGGGGAAATTACGACGTTTGTGTAATGGCAACTCTTTTAATTTAGCCGTTACTTAAGAGGACTACATGCCCTTAAGCGCGGTCACTGTCTGACTGCATACAAAAGAAAGAGAAGCGCAATGACACAACCCTGGTAATTTATTGCAAAATATGAAGCAATTAGCTATTTATGAAATATCTATTGTTTGGACTAAAAAATTAAAACACTAGAGTTTTAGTATATTGCTTATAGAATAATCTGACAAAAAATCATAGTGATTGTATGTATATTAGTATGGTTTTTATTGTAAATAGAAAGTTTTAAGAGGTATCTTCATGATTTTTTTCTATCATACCAAATAAGTTGTATTACGTTTTCAACACACTATCTACCTAGCATATAAATCCTGAAGAACATCATATATTTTTTTTTTTTGTTTACTGTAGTCGATCATATACTTTTATTGTTTCTAAAACTTGCATTTTTTGCGTTTAGGCCCTGTAAGCCCCATAAATGAAAAAACACATTTGCCGTAGTATCAGTAAAGGTCAAATAAAAGTATAACTTTAACTGATTACTTTAGTTGTTGATAAAGAAACTGGCCGCAAGACATGCTATAAAACAAATGACAAGCAGCACTAATTAGCGTTCCATTTCCCACCTTGGCCGAAAGGTATAAAAAGATCCGAATGAAAACGAATCTTTCCGAACTCACCCGAAGTTATAATAACACCTATCAGGCAGCGAATTTCAGCGGGAACCTCCTACATTATCGTAAATCATCTGACATAAAGTCGTATAACAAACGCCCCGCAATCGCTACGCATCCGTCACGCTCACGCAACGCACATCTTTTGTCTCCCAACGTTTGCCCTTTAAAACGGCCCATTTCCTTTTAATTTTACAAAGAGCACCATTTACACTTGAGGACAAAATTAATGGCGAACCACTTAAAATAATTTATTTCTTATGTAAATGTGCCTATGTTGTGCTAATATCATTTTAAGGCTGTTTGTGAGTCAAAATGTAGATAAATTAATTATACGAAAATACGAAGGGATCCCGGGGGTGAAAATGATTGACAGTGAAACGACAGTTTCTGTGACCTCGTGTTTTTTAGGACAATTTTTGTTTTATGTAATTGGATTAGGTTTAATAAAGATTATTGTGTTTCAATGTGAGAGACTTATGACTCAATAGGTACAGGGTTTTTGGAAAAACACCCACAACCTCTTAAGAGGTCATTGTACTCATCGTTATGAACAACTTTTACTATGGGACCAAACCTAGGATTAGCACATAAGGTACTTTTAATCCCGGTAGTACTGTGTACTATTTGTACTATTTTTATATACAGGATGATTTTTCTATCCCCATCCACATTTTTATACGGTTTTCTACCCATGAACATAAACAACTTTCACTATGGGACCAACTTTGAAATCACGAAAAAAAAAATCAGATGTTTCATACATTTTAGTCAAGTAGGTATTGAATTTTTGTATTTTTTTTTTCAGCAGATTTTTTTTAATGATTTCAGAGTTGGTCCCATAGTGAAAGTTGTTCATATTCATGGGTATCAGCCTGTAAAATCTTCCTGTATATTCCGACATCCACGCGGGTCAGGCTGCAGGTAAAAGTTAGTAATATTAAATAACAGTAACTCTTTTCGCTATTCTCTTTAAATGCTGGTAAATTGCCGCAAGTTTGTACCAATCATCTTAGTTTTGAAGCGTAGAAAGTTAACACTTTAACAGCTTGGAGCCAAAACAAATTAAAAGTTTTTGAGGAGTTAATAAATAGAATATCAGGACGGTAACCAATCGGTTCACATTTAAAGTGAAAGCTCGAGAACACATACACAAGAAGTTGGCAGATTCGTCTCAGAATTAAGTTGTTGTAGGGTTTATTATTTATGTCTAATAACTATTTATATATATATATATATACAGGGTGTTACGGAAAGGGTATATCAATACAAACGGGTTGAAGAGTGTATCTGGTCTAGAATATCTGTACAAAATTTCAGCTCAAAAGCAGTAACTTTGAAAATGCTTAATATTTTTTTATTTCGATAGTTTATTAAATTGAAATCATAACAAACATGTCACCGCACTACGAGGGTCATTATCCATTATCTGTAGTGTGTCTGTGCGCCTAGTACACGCACATCACGCCGCACAGTGGAACGAATGTATGGGAGCGGTTGGACGTAGACATGTCCGAAAAAAAAGAGTAAAATTATGCCAAACTAATGATGCCATCTTATTCGATTACTTAATGCCTTCATAACTTGTGGTGATGAATTTCTTCATAACTCCCATATTTCGGGAGTAATTTGAGAAAATGTGAAATTTTACTATGAAAATGAGTGTATCGAGCTCTCTCCCTCCTGATTCCGGGCTTGTTTCAAGTAGCGGTCTCTAATATCATAATGCTTATACTAAGAGCTATATTTAATACTAAGACACATAGTGCGCCAAATGTGCACTTTCTGGGATAAAGAGTGATGTTTATTTTATAACACAATTTTTTTATTTTTTGTTTATTTTGTTGATTAAAACCGTTTTTCTAAAGGTTTACCTTATTACAATAACATTTCTGAGCAGCCAATTAGAGAAGATATAAGCTAATTAGGATATATAATTAGGGACTTAAGGTTTACATATAAAACTGATGCACTAATGATTACTGATAAGAACATTGCTATTATTTAATTACTAAATGGCTCTTAATACACTAATTTAGCATGCATCATTTACTAATTATCACAATAACTAATTACCTTGCAATATTTAACAAAGGATACCTGGGATACCTGGATTTTATATAAATAGGTCACTATTAGTAACTTTAAAATCAGTGTTGATTTACACCTCGTTGTATCCAAGCTAATCTCGCAATGTATTTTCCAAATTTTAATACAAATCTTGATATTCACGTTGCTTTATGCGCACGCGCACATAAAGATTTACGCGACTTTAACTATTTGTTCAGTGTTTTAAAAGATAACAGTTGTGTTCAGTTATGTGAAAGTGCTGAAACAAGTTTAAAAGACTGGTGTCGTCGATTTTGCTACCGCATTTATGCAAAATGGACACAGTCTGGAAGAAGCACAGATAAGTTTCGGAAGAAACATGAGATTTGGCTACAGGCTGCAATTCAATGGCCGGAATTACAGAATGAAAATATGGAACCTTCTACAGAAAATATAAGTGACGTCATCGAGCCCATAATTTCTCCTGCTAAATCTGATGCTTCAACTTGTACACATCCTAGTCCTCGTAAATCTTTTGAGGACCTTAGTAACCGGCAAAAAAGAAGACGCACTGAAGATAGTCTTTCATGCAGCAGTAGCAGCGCTGAAATTATGTTTTCGGCCGAAAGGGCGCTTCAAAAGGCAGGACAAAGCGATACAGCTTATGTTATGAAATACTTGACGGAGAATCCAGAAGAGGCCTCAAAAATCAAAGCCTTCATTGAAGGTAAATCAATTCAGGTACGGGAAATATCCCCTTTGAAGGCATTGGCTCTTTATGTATCGATGAACTTATCGAAATGGCGCTATAACACTCTTCGGGATTTCAACACTCAAGAAGGAGCTCTTCAATACCCGAGTTACTACATGTTGGTTAAAGAAAAAATTAAGTGCTATCCGGCCAAAGAAGATCTCACAGTTACAGAGAGCTCTGCAAAAATCAAATTACAAGCCTTGATGGATTTAACCTCAAGAAGACTTATTAGGTCGTTAGAAACCCCTGTTGATCCCAATCAACAGCTCGTATTGACCAGCAAATGGGGTTTTGACGGATCATCTAGCCAAAGCATTTATCATCAAAGGACGAGTGAAGATGAGCAAATCGATCTTGCTAGTAATTTTATGATTAGTCTTGTACCACTGCGGCTCGTCTCAAAAGGTGTAACAATTTGGGAAAACGAGCGACCATCTTCCACTTCATTTTGCCGGCCAATATTGTTTAAGTTTATAAAGGAAACCAAAGAAAATGTGCAGAGAGAGATGGCTGAAATCGAAGCAGAGATTGAAGCCTTAACTCCATCCACCATCACTGATGGAATTAGTGTCAAACACCAACTGCTGTTGACAATGATTGATGGTAAAATTCATTCCATTATATCCAATACAGCAGCTTCAGTGTGTGACATATGCAAGGCTTGTCCTAAAGAAATGAATAATTTAGAGTTAATCAAAGATAAACACGCAAACGAGGACATGTATAAATATGGCTTAAGCACCCTTCACGCTTGGATTCGCTCAATGGAATGCTTATTACACATTTCCTACAAATTAGACATAAAATCATGGCAAGTAAGGGGTGATATAGCAAAAAGGCAAGTTGATGACAGGAAGAAAAGAGTTCAAGAGGCTGTAAGAAGAGAAACGGGCTTACTTCTCGATGTTGTGAAACAAGGCAGTGGATCCACCAACAATGGCAACTCGGCAAGGAGATTTTTTGAAAACTACACTAAATCTGCTGAACTGACCGGAATAGATGCTATGCTTTTAAGAAAAATCTGTGTGATCTTGCAGTGTATTTCATCAGGAGAGAAGATCAACGTAACTAAATTCCGAGAGTTCTGCTTTGATACTGCTAAGCTTTACGTGGAGTTATACCCATGGTATTATATGCCTTCTTCACTTCATAAAATTTTAATGCATGGGCCAGACATAGTTCAGAACATGTCAATTGTGCCCATTGGTTTTCTATCCGAAGAGGCATCTGAGGCTAGAAATAAAGATTTTAGAAAATATAGAGAGGGGCATTCTCGAAAGCATAGCAGTATCTCATGCAATGAAGATATTATGCACAATCTTTTACTGTCTTCTGATCCACTTGTTACAAGTATCCGTCCAAAAGGAAATAAGTTTGTAAAAAAATCTTCTTTTAAGGAATTTTATGAGCTTACGGATTCTGAGAAAAGTGATATCGAATTTGTTAACATAAATGATTTAGCGGACATCGATTCTGAATTTGAATTAATTGATGATGATGATGATGACGAAGATAATTAAATGATGTTATTGTTTTAAAATGTGTAACTTAGTAAATTAGAGCTTACATCTTAATTATTTATTGTACTTTTAATGAAACTAGGTAATTTATTATCAACTTACTTAAAAGTCATACTCTCATCAGTTCTTGTGAATATTTTTGTTAATATATATTTCTGTATATATATAATATATTTATAGACCTCTTAATAAGTCTGTCTGCGGTTTAAAGTAAATACAAATGGGGAAAAAACGTTTTTTTTTTTTAAATTTTCATTTCCTTTTATCCCAGAAAGTGCACATTTGGCGCACTATGTGTCTTAGTATTAAATATAGCTCTTAGTAATAGCATTACGATATTAGAGACCGCTACTTGAAACAAGCCCGGAATCAGGAGGGAGAGAGCTCGATACACTCATTTTCATAGTAAAATTTCACATTTTCTCAAATTACTCCCGAAATATGGGAGTTATGAAGAAATTCATCACCACAAGTTATGAAGGCATTAAGTAATCGAATAAGATGGCATCATTAGTTTGGCATAATTTTACTCTTTTTTTTCGGACATGTCTACGTCCAACCGCTCCCATACATTCGTTCCACTGTGCGCCGCCGCGCGCCAGTGCAGCGCCATGATGTCGAAATAAAAAAATATTAAGCATTTTCAAAGTTACTGCTTTTGAGCTGAAATTTTGTATAGAGATTCTAGACCAGATACACTCTTCAACCCGTTTGTATTGATATACCCTTTCCGTAACACCCTGTTTATTGTTGTACATATGTACGTATATATGTATTTATTATTATATCTATTCTTATATCTTAGTTATAAATATTCTCTTATCTTTTCTTTCTGTTATTGCACCTACTGTGTATTGTCTCTGCATCACCCTAAGGTAGACTGGTAGAAAATGCCCAAGGCATTAAGTCCGCCTTTGTATAGTTTTTTACTTGTGCATAAAGTTTTAATAAATAAATAAAGTACTCTTTAACGCACACTAGTTTTTGGAAAAATACTGAAATACATTGGAGAACTATGTTTTAGCAATATTTATTTTACCATTTATGTACACACATATATAAACAGACAAGAAAAAACCGAACAGAAAAATAGGTACAAAGGTGATGCTTATTTCATAAGAAATCTCTTCCAGCATACCTGCGATAGGACAAGAAATAGAGAGATGTAGACAGCGTGTAAAAAAGTAAAGAACACAAAAAAAAAAAACAATTCACTTAATAAAACTAAAACTAAACAAATAATACGAGAATATACTTACATACACACAAATAACCATATATACTTCTAAAAAAATTATCACTAGAATATTCTGTTTGAAGTATGAACTATTTTGAACAGTTTGTCTCTTGATTGGTACTTGATCTTTGACAGTCATTACGGGTCGTCAGAAGCCCGAAAGTCTGACAACCAGTCTTACCAATTGGTTATAGTATTACCCAGTAACTGGGTTGTGGAGGTCAGATAGGCAGTCGTTCCATGTAAAATGCTGGTATCCAGCTGCATCCGGTTAGACTGGAAGCCGACCCCAACATAGTTGTGAAAAGGCTAAGTAGATTGATTTTTTGATTTGTCTGAATGTGTCTTCTGGTAAATTGTCTGTGTAGTAAAAAAATGCTTATTTTCAGCCAGCACAACAAACTTTTTGCTTATTGCACCTTAATTTTATTTATTTTTCGCAATGAAAAAAATACACAAACCAAATCGAAAAGTGCTCGTGTAAATGTAGAAAGTTTTCTGTCCCTCGAAATATTTTCTGTCTACCTTCCCGGTTTAGCAAATGAAGCGAAAGTATAAATTGAATTTTCCCGAAATTGAATGCCAAACTTAAGGTGGAGGTACAATTTCCCTCCACTGTAGTAAGCTCTTCTTAATGGGATAGGAAAACCTTGTTTCTTGGAAGTAAAGCCTAAAGTTAATATTAATATTATGCTCTTAGTATTTGGGTAGATTTTCGTTATTTATCATCATTTACAGGTGTTATTAATATTAATTATTTATAATACGGCACCGCACCACAACCGCGGCACGTGTCACATCCCAACATATATTGTGTCAAACGAAATAACAAACGAATACCAATATACTATATTTTCAATGTAAGTGAATACATTGTAACAATCTACGCACTCAGGACCGAAACCCAAAAAAAAATTGGTGCGATGAATGATGAAATGATGATAAATAACGAAAATCTACCCATTTGCACAGTAAAACAGCGTGTTACGGAAAGGGTATATCCGTACGAACGGGTTGAAGAGTGTATCAGAGCCCTGATTCACAACCATACGACAGGCTATCGTATCGAAAACCTGACATTTCGATAACCTGATTTGACTTCCCCTCAACAGCAAATAGCTGTTGGAAGAATAGCCTATTTGATTTAATTAAACTGACAAAATTTTCGGGTTTTGGACTTGTGAACAGCATTGATAAGACTCCTACGATAACAATGATTAATGTTCGATACGATACGGAAGCATATCGAGTGTTTGTGAATAAGGGGGCTGGTCTAGAATCTCTGTACAAAATTTCAGCTCAAAAGCAGTAACTTTGAAAATGCTTAATATTATTTTATTTCGCACATCACGGCGCTGCACTGGCGCGCGGCGGCGTGATGTGCGTGTACTAGGCGCACAGACACACTACAGATAATGGATAATGACCCTCGTAGTGCGGTGACACGTTTGTTATGATTTCAATTTAATAAACTATCGAAATAAAAAAATATTAAGCATTTTCAAACTTACTGCTTTTGAGCTGAAATTTTGTACAGAGATTCTAGACCAGATACACTCTTCAACCCGTTTGTATTGATATACCCTTTCCGTAATACGCTGTATAATAATATGCAGTTAGAAACAGTTCGTTGTTTTAGGGAAAAGCGGTCCTCCTTCTGTCAAATATGTTATATGTACATATGAGACTAAATCAAGGTGAAAACTTGAGCCAGTTGGCAGGTATGCTACGCTATGAGCAGAAGCTAGTCTATATTATAGCTGCTGAAATTTGTTAAAAAATGTCGAGGAAAAATGTTACCAAACCTGTCACGTCCTCGATCCGTGTCCGAGGCGGCTCTCCCGCACATTTGACGCTTGCCAATGAGGTATCAGAAGACGTGTGATGATACAATTTTGTAAGCCAAACACGGCTTGAGATGCTGTGTTGCTTAATAAGATATTGTTTAGTTTTAGGCTACTAGGTTCACATCGTGGGCAATAACGCCCTCTCGCGGGCGTTTGAGACTTCCCAATTCGCTCACTCTCCGATATTTTTCGTCCACTCTTAATCCTGATAAACTGTTTTTTTCCCAAATTAATTATTTGCATGTTTTCAACCTCATTATGCCCACCGCCGACTTTGTTTTTTTTTTTCTAGAGCTTTCCATTTTTTTTTCGCTTACCGTCTGTCGCGAATCAGAAACAGCTACTGCCACGATTATATTTAAACGTGTATTATTATACAGGGTTATTGGAAAAACACCAACAACCTCTTAAGAAGTCATTGTACTTATCATTATGAACAACTTTTACTATGGTACCAAGCCTGAAATCACGAAAAAAAATCAGCTGTTCCCTACATTTCGACGAGTTATACGGACATAAATGCAGGGAACAGCTGATTCATTTTCTGCGATTTCAGGTTTGGTCCCATAGTAAAAGTTTTTCATAATGATAAGTATAATGACCTCTTCAGAGGTTGTTGGTGTTTTTCCAATAACCCTGTATAGTCGTAAGATAGGATATATAATTTTTTCTGGGTCTTCTATTGCCCCCCAGAAAGTCTCGAACGCCCACGAGGGTTCGTTATTGCCCACGTTGAGAACCTATGATCCAGACGTAAGCTGCAATAACGTTCGATCCTCTAAAGCAAAAATGAAGAAAATAAGTTGCCATTATTAACCACACTTGACAGAACATCTTGGGCACTTCACCCTTCTGGTCTTAAAATCATAAGTGCTTGGCCAGACTGCAAACGCGGGCGCGGGGCGGGCGCGGCGCGGTGTACTCAAACATAAGAACTTCATTTGAGCGTCCATAGAGGGCACGCGGGCGCGGTGAGCGGCGCGAGCTGTACGGCGCGGGGAGCGCGCGGGCAACTCACGCCATAGCTCGTTCATACAAGTGGCCGGAGTGAGTGCGCGCCCGGCCCGTGTGGGGACCGCGGTTCTCAAACTAGTTCGAGTTTTTTCTAGTAAAAATAAGTCTTCTTCATCCATATTATATTTTGACAGACACTGGACACGACAGCACTCAGAACTAAACCGCGCTCGACTGTGGACAAGCAGATCGCGCGCGTTCTCGCACCCGCGCCGCGCTGCCAGTCTGACCAAGCACTAAAACACTGTTACTAAGTCTAAAAATCTAGACACTTAATAACTGTGATCTACACATAAGACACAATTATTGCGCTAGATTGCACCGGTAGTCACCCTCGTGCTGTTCACCGTACCGCGAACATTTCAAAAAGATGGGACAAGAAAATGGCTGCCTAGAGGCTTCCGGCTGCCATCTTGTAAAAAGACTACCTACGTCCGGTCGTCTACTTTGAGACGTTCAAGTTGGAAGAGTTTTGTTCTACAAAGTGTTGCCTTTAACTTTGTGGAACTGCAATTTATTAGTTGTTGTAAGTGACATTGAGCGGGTTGAGTTCCTTGATACAGTTTTTGTTGAACTATTACTCAACGGCCACCTGGGTTTGCGCGATTCTGAAACAGCACCCTAATTGCGTAACACACTGTCAATCGGAGTCTGAATTATTTTGAAGCCAATTGCTAATCCATTACTTCTTAAGTGCGAAAAATCTGTCTGATCAACACGTAAATAACGCAATGAATGATGTTCAACTGTCAAAATGAAACTGATTCCGATTGATAATGTGTTACGCAAATGCCCCGCTGTTCTGCGATATAAATTGATGTAATATTTTGTAACAATACAAGGTTATTTTGTAACAATACAAGGTTATTTTGTAACAATACAAGGTTATTTTGTAACAATACAAGGTTATTTTAAATTGGCTAGCTATTAATACACGTCGCTTATGCGGAGTTTAGCTAGTCAAAAAATAACTCTGTATAATTCAAACGAGAGTCCATGGAGTTTCTTGCCCGTTCTTCTCCATAGGTACCTAACTACGCTTCGGAATGGGCAACTAGCTTCATCTTTCTGACTGACCGACCCCTTGACAATTCAAAAGTGCCTGTAATTGGTTTATCTATATAAATTTTAATATTACAAACAGACACTCCAATTTAATCTATACAAATAAATAAAATTGGCGTGTCTGTTTGTAATATTAAAATAACCGCTTTTTACTAAATGCATATGGATGTATACACGGTACATATACTGTCCGTGCACCGTCCTGATTGAGATGTCTTGAAGCGACAAGCAAGCGAACCTGCACCGCGACCATTCGTTCGTCCATACGTTCCTATATACACTCATTCGTTCGTAAATCACATTCGTAGCATTCATAAAGCCACGTATTCACTGAGCAACAATTGTTTATAAACTCTGTTTCAGAAACAAAATCTACGTGTTTCTGAAACAAATCATTTTGTTTCAGTATGTTTCGGTGCTCCCCACTTGCGGCGGAGAACACAGAAACAAATCAGTTGCGCAACAGGTGCATGCGAGTGTGGACGCGTCTAAACATTTGTTTATAAACATGGCTGTAGTGTGGGACGATGAAACTGTCTTTAAATTGATAGAACCGTTTGAGAAAAAACTAATATTATGGGATTGCTCGACAAAGGACTACAAAAATACCCTCGGGCGACATGACCTAAGCAACTGACTGTGTGGACGGCAGAGTTTCCGAAACATTGTTCCTGGAAACATTTACGTGATGTTTCAGAAACTGTGTATCCGAAACATTGTTGCTCAGTGAATACGTGGCTTTAGCTTGCAAAAACCATCTTTTGTAACGGAAAATATAATAAACGCATTTAAAGTTGGAGTCAGATTCTATCATTCATCGTACCCTGGGTTGTAGCATATACCAAAATAACATTTTTTATAATTTTTGTCTGTCTGTCTTTGTTCCGGCTAATTTCTGAAACAGCTGGACCGATTTTGACGGGACTTTCACTGGCAGATAGCTGATGTGATAAAGAGTAACTTAGGCTACTTTTATCTTAGAAAAAAAAATTGGGTCTCTCGAAAAAAAAAACTAAGCGAACGAGGTCGCGGGTAACAGCTAGTTTGAAATAAATGCTTTGAGTTTGAGTTTGACCTTTAAAGTCCCGTATTCACTAGGTAACATTTGTTGAGAAACACCGTTTCGAAACATGTTTTGCAATGTTTCATCATGCTCTGGAAACAGTCGATAAACAAATGTGACGAAACATTGTTTCTGAAACATGTTTCCGTGCTCCACGATCGAACGGGGAGCAAGCCGAAACATCGTGTTGACATTCTTATGAAATTCTGAAAAGACCTATCAAATTCACGAAGGTCATGAAGTACGTAACTTTTATTTAAGAGATAATTCCGAATCCACCACCTTTTCGTCTTTTTTTTGTCTAGTAGCACTCTTATGAATTATTATTTAAGCAGCACAGAGCATCACTACCTCCTCGGGCGACATTCTAGCAACAACTGACAAGTGTGGACGGCCATTTTCAGAAACAGTGTTTACGGTAAAGTTGGTGATAAACTCGTCGACACATCGTAACAGTGTGACAATGTATTATATGACTCATAGTCCACCCCTTTTTTCAATAGGTAATCGTAGAAATAAAAAATCCCATCCCTACAATATCTAATAATGAATTCAATCAAAGGAAAACGTACCACACACACATAATCTCAGAGAAATCAGTTATAATAAAAGAGTAAGTGTTCGTGCGTGACCAGACTAATCAGAGGGGCAGAGATGTCATTATAACGAGGAAAGGAAACAAGGGAGTGCCGACAACTAAATGATTTCTCTGTTGTTTCATTACTCTGTAAGAAATGTAGAAGCAACAGAACGATTCTGGGGTATATTTTAAAGACACTAATAATAGAGGAATTGTTCAATTGACTTCTAAAAAAGGAGGAGTATGGATGTATTTTTTTCCGAAAAAAAAAAAACCGAGTGTGCTTATGACCACACGACTGAAGTGAAACTTCGCTATGAGAGGAAGAGAGAAAGAAAATGTGCGCGCGCACTGCTTTCTCTTGCTTATATCCCCCACTCAACTCCCGTTCGCCTCGCCCGATCACACTTTTCGTAACGCTTACGTCACGCGTTCGCCAGTTTACTCCCCAAGTCAAGCGTGCGTAAAGAAGTTTCACTTCAAAAAGTGCTGTTCCCGAGGAAAACAACAATAACGTTGAATGAATTAGTTAATGAATTAATGATTTATTCACTTAAAATTACTTAACGCTAAGTACATTGCCCCACAAAACTACTTACGCAGTTTAACTGTGAGACGTTGTCTCTCTTACAGTAAACTTAATATCAGGTACATCTATAACCTATATATACTTAATACCTACACTTACATAGAATCTATAGAGATATGAAGAACAGGGTGTAAAGTTCACCCATACAGCTATACTCTATAGAAAAGGGAGGATCCTCCGACCAGACAGGTGTTTTGTCTGGTGGGCAACTGCCCAATGATTCATGTCAGGCTGTTGTATCTATGCTAGTTGCGCGGTAAACTCTGCTTGCGAGATGCAGGATTTGTGTGACGGCAGTATGACGCGTTGTTCGCATGTGGCGTTGTAGATACCGCTACAAATGTAATACATATTTTTTTATATTAACGTGCGAATTTTACTTTAAAATCTTCTTGTCTGATGTCAGTAGGCAAAGTGTTCAATAAACAGGGAACGTCGTTTATTAAGGTTCTATCGCCATAGTAATTACTAACTCTGGGTACCGTCACGTGTCTATTGAACTTTGTCACGTTATTTAATTCTGAGGCAGTACGAAGGTCACCGGGTCAGCTGCGTGCGTAACATTATTTATCACAAAATTGAAACAGCTTGTTTTTTGTACAACAATTTAAAAAAAATGGATGTTACATAAAAAAGCAGGGCGATTCATTATACTGCTACCAAAATGAAAGCGATATCAATATTGAATATTTTAATTAACAAAGGTATTGATTCCACAGTTTTTGTTAAATCTAAATTCAATTTGAAATAGGCTGTATATAAAATTGAAGTGTATGTTTTTAATGTCGAAATAACAGCTTTTTACTAAATGCATATGAAAGTATTAAACGGTACATAAAACAAGAAGCTATTTTTAAAATGTTTGTCTGTCTGATTGTTCCGGTTAATCTCAGAAACGGCTAAGCCGATTTTGATGAGATTTGCTATGGGGATACTTTGAAACCTGAGGAAGGACATAGAATAATTTTTATCGACATAACATGTGGGCGAAGCCATGGGCCCAAGCTAGTTTAAAATAAATAACATTAGTATAACGTTCACTGTTTGATCCACTTTAGAAAGAAAGAAAGAAAATACGTTTATTTGCGGTGAACATGACGCAAAAAAGAACATAAACACAAACAATTTATTTACAAAAAAACAAGTCTTCAAAAAAAAAAAAACAATACAAAATGATAAATAACTTTAATTTCGTAAGTCGGTGTCGTTGGTACCGCATTTTCGTTTTTTGACACCGACTTCTGAAATTAAAGTTATTTATCATTTTGTAGTGTTTTTTTTTGAAGTCGGTTGTTTTTTTTGTAAAATATTTTTCACTTTTTGGTTGTGCCTACCCCACACAAATTCAATTAACACTATTGCATTGAAGAACTGAAGACACCGACTAGAAGAATCATCAAAATTCGCATAGAAATGCCGGAGAGGCAGTACATTTATGCATTATATGACTTCGTACATAAGAATAATTACCTAATGTATCACACTTATCACACTAATATTATAAAGGCGAAAGTTTGTGAGTGTGTGTGTGTGTGTGTTTATATGTTTGTTACTTCTTCACGCTCATACTGCTGAACCGATTTAGCTGAAATTTGGTATAGAGATAGCTTGAGTCCCGGGAAAGGACATAGGATACTTCTTACCCCGATATTCCCACGGGATCGAGACTTATGCGGGTGAAACCGCGGGGCGCAGCTAGTTATATACTAAAACCTTCCTGAAAGTATGTAGATCACATTAATGAAAGAATTATCAAAATCAGTTCATTAGTTTTTAAGAAAATCGCGGACATACAGACAAACATACATACGGATCCAATACAGAACCTCCTTTTTTGAAATCGGTTAAAAAAAAAGGGAAACATGCGTCACATCCACGCAAAACGGCTATCGCTCACTTTCATACTTTAGTCAACAAAGTCAGTATAAATGGCGACGAATGACGTAATTTGGTCACTTGTAATTGAACATTAGCCTTAATGAGTATAGACTGGGAACAACGCCATAATTAACATCGTCACGGTAATTAACTGAAACATACTCTTGTCTGATTACCAAGCCAACATTGTCCCGCTTTCTACTTGTACTGCTCTAAACATCACGGTGTGTCGTTGTGAATCCACGATGATTTACTTTAAAAACAAATGAGTTCGCTTTCGAAATTCATCTGACCAAGATTTTGTCTGGACTTTAAAAGGGGAACTATATTTTCTATCACCAAAATTTATATTTGTCATCAAGTTGTATCACCTAATAAATAGATCTATCGCCACGAAATATTTTCGTTCTCAGATAGCGGGGCTCCGTCGACATAGGATGCAAGAACGAGCGAAGGGCACCCCGAGGTTCGGTTTGGTTAGGTTACTTTAAACCCTTTACACAGAAATAGGGGCCCCGCGAAGCGGGGCTCCGTCGACATAGGATGCAAGAGCGAGCGAAGGGCACCCCGAGGTTCGGTTTGGTTAGGTCACTTGCATTGTTTGGTGACTACATTTTGGTGACAGATCTACTATTTGGAAGACAAACCCTATTATTTGAGAAACACAAAACTAATTAAATTGGTGATAGCTTAAATGATACCCCTTTAAAAGAGACTGTGACCTCTGAGTTAGTTCGGCCTTTCTTCTCAGAGTAGTCAGATAGGAAACGCCGACCTCATCTAGCTTAAAAAAAATATGATTGACGTGTAAAAGTGTTTGTTCAAACCTACTTACAGAAATAAATCATTTATCATTTGTTTAAAAGGAGACCTGTGCTAGAATGTGCACCGCATAGACACACACACACACAACAATCTTGAATGCACGTGCCTTACTCTGCTCTTGACAGGTCTGACTCGGGAAACGGATTGCAGATAGCAGAAAAACATCTAACTTAGCACAGCTTTATAACTCACTGCTTTCATTCACATATATCACGGGTTTAAGGCATCTTTTTGCAGTGGCTCTAGGTATTCGGATGTAGTAATCTCATATAAAGGTTACTCTAATGGATAGAATAAGAAATGAGTACTAAAAAGTTGTGTGGAAATCGGTTGTCATGTATAGGCATGTTTTTTTTTTACCTATGCATGGGAAATCATCAAATGACTCCTCCCGCTCTGGGTGGAGTGAAAGCGAGTGTCAGACTCGACTAAAACCCATTCGTGTTCCTTCCTTAGCCCTTTATGTTCCGGGGTAGCGGTAACCCTTTCGGACAATCCCGCACCCCCGGCAGGCTTCAGCCCTGACAGGCCCCTTCATTTATGCTGACATCTCTTTGAGGCGCGCGTGGAATACGTACGCGCCGTCCAGCACGGGCCTCCTCCTGATCGGACGGTGAGCTATCCAATACCAGGCCCGCGCCTATACGGTGGCCGTGAGTCGTCACGCGGCTCCCGACGCCCGGAGCGTCTCCCGCGGCGACTGGGACGTGGGGCTCTCTCCCTCAGCCATCCCGCCACCTCCTTCGCTAGCATGACTGCTTCGCAGAAAGAGGTGACTGCCTCCCACTCCCTCTCGGCCCGGACCATGGCTTGAACCAGGGCCGGACGCGAGAGGTAGTCGCCGCTGCCGATCGCCTCTACGAGGACACGGCGGTGCTCCGTCAAAGCGGGGCAGACCTCCACCGTATGATGGTATGGGCATGGGATGCGGAGGAATGAGGACAATGTTGTGAGGAATGTTTTGATTATGAATTATAGATGGCTATAAGAGTTGGGGAAGACCCAAGAAACGATGGATGGACTGTGTGAAAGATGATATGGTTAGAAAGGGGGTGACTACCGAGATGACGACTAATAGAGAAGTATGGAAGAAAAAGACATGTTGCGCCGACCCTAAAAAACAATTGATCTAAGAGCAGGCAAATGATGATCAGCTCTTAGGAGTCTAAAACCAGTTATATTTTTGAAGAAGTGAGTTTGTATGCAGAATACAGGCTGTTCGGCAGAACGTTAAACATATGAAAATGGCAGAGACCTCTTTGAGAGGTTCTGACCTCCTTGCGAGACAGACCGCTAATATTTGAAGGCATATTCCATTCGAACGTTCCAGCATGTGTCATAGAGAGTGGTAGGTTTGACGGATAAAGAAATTAGATGGAATTATTATAAAAATATGATAAAAGACTCCTGAATAATCTCATCACACTAATATTATAAAGGGGAAAGTTTGTGTGTGTGTGTGTGTGTGTATGTGTGTGTGTGTATGTGTGTGTGTGTATGTGTGTGTGTTTATATGTTTGTTACTTCTTCACGCCTAAACCACTGAACCGATTTAGATGAAATTTGGTATAGAGATAGTTTGAGTCCCGGAAAAGGACATAGGATGGTTTTTATCCCGATATTCCCACGGGATCGACATTTACGCGGGTAAAACCGCGGGGCGCAGCTAGTATGCTATAAAAGTCTAATGGGAGTTTAATTCAGTAAAATAGTTCCCATCTGCAGTTAACCCCAGTAGAGTCAGCAAGACTCTCGGGGTCACCTACTACCTACCCAGCCCAAAAAAAAAAAAATACCTTGGCCCCATAGTTATTTTTTATTTTTTTGTAGCCGATTTTATTATTTGCACCAAACAATAATTTTAGATGAATCTACCAATAGTCGAGACAAAAACAAAGTTTCTTCAAAGCCTTCAAAGTTTTAAAACTCATGAATTTCGGTAAAAAAAAAAAAAAAAAACGATAGGTCCTGGCTATTTTTTTTTTGGCTGGGTAGGTCGCAGACGACCCCATCTATCTGCCATTTTCGTGTGTTCAACGTTCTGCCGAACACCCTGTATAATAGGAAAAGTTTAAACAGGTATTTCAAAAAGTTAGAAGCGACGGGAAAATTGTTCATAAAGGAAGCCCTCTTTGAAATCTATTACAATTTCTTAAAAATGAAAAGATAAAAATCATGTTAGGAAAAGGAACTGATGGGAATTAGGTAAGTACAGTCGACAGTATAAGGTCATGTGACAGTCAGATTGTTCCAATTTTAGTGACGTTTAAATGGGTCCGTGGCTTAGGCCCCCAGTGGTCGAGGCACCTGTGGCCGACGCCCCCGATTCGATTAATTTAATTCAAAGCAATTTTTGATCAAATGTACTGTCAGGCACAAATGTTTTTTCACCAAGGATATTTTTAACTATCATTGTAATTATTTCACACGAGCCCTTGCGAAGGACCTTCGCTCGTCATTGTGAGATGACATTCCAATATACAATAAATGTACTCTGTGGGTGACACACTAAACTTGCTTATCTGTTGCATATTGCAATATTCAATAACTCTGGTATGAAGGAGATAGACATAATATCTATTCATACTTCCTTATTGTTTTCAATTTTGTGGGCAAAAAGACGGACTTTTTATTGTTACCAATAACTGATTTTGCTCAGTTAGTTGACGAGTTAGGTAAAGATTTTTAAGTTGAAAGATAAAATTTCCATTTATGGTAATTTATTATAAATGTATATTAACAACATTCACTAACATTTTATATAAAGTCTTTTTAAATTTTTGGGTGTTTGTACATAATAAATATACTTTTGAAAAAGGTGTGTAAGGATAAGGTTAAGTGGCGATCTATTCTCTCTGCTATTTGATAGATAACTTTTGTTTAGTAAGGAAAAATACTTTATTATTATGGTGAAACACTTTTCTAATTTACTGTACTAAGTGAAAAAGCACCATAAAAAAAAAGATATTAAATTTATCGAATCGGGGGCGTCGGCCACAGGTGCCTCGACCACTGGGGGCCTAAGCCACAGACCCGTTTAAATTTGGTGGGAATTGTTGTCTAAACTGATAAAGGAAATTTTACGAGATCGATAATACGTAATAGACACTCCTCCTAACCCACTTCTAACAATATGCATTATGGTGCAGGTGAAACCCCAGACAAAAGCTTGTAGGTACAGTCATCAGTCTGAGCCTCGCTATACATGGCAGTACGTGACCACTGTGCCACCGTGTTCCCTGGGGTCACTTGGTGGGCGGACAGAGTCCCGAATCTGTGCGCCCACGACCCAGTATGAATTCAGTACCTGCATGATTCTGAAACCCAACACATGGGGCTTCAGAATCATGTACTAAATCTCAAACCTCTCTCTCTCTCTCTCTAATCTCTGTCTCTCTCTCTCTCTCTGTCGCAGCATCATGCTGAGATAGGAGCCTTTTGGCCTCGTATAGGAGTTTCTGTCTCATTTTTCTTTTGTTACTTTTTTTTATACAGGATGTTACGGAAAGGGTATATCAATACAAACGGGTTGAAGAGTGTATCTGGTCTAGAATCTCTGTACAAAATTTCAGCTCAAAAGCATTAACTTTGAAAATGCTTAATATTTTTTTATTTCGACATCACGGCGCTGCAATGGCGCGCGGCGGCGTGATGTGCGTGTACTAGGCGCACAGACACACTACAGATAATGGATAATGACCCTCGTAGTGCGGTGACACGTTTGTTATGATTTCAATTTAATAAACTATCGAAATAAAAAAATATTAAGCGTTTTCAAAGTTACTGCTTTTGAGCTGAAATTTTGTCCAGAGATTCTAGATCAGATACACTCTCCAACCCGTTTGTATTGATATACCCTTTCCGTAACAGCCTGTATAGCTTGGTTTTTTATTTTTTACTGTGTTTAGTTTAGTTTGTAAACTTCCTGTACGAGTCGCAATAAATACTTTTTCTTTCTTTCTTTCTTTCTTTCTTTCTTTCTATGGTAACAGGCCTTATGAAGCTAAAGTGACAGCAGAAAGAAGCCCCACTTTACTAGTACCTAATTTTATTAATAGAACCTCATCTTCCATTCACTTTTACATTAAACAGGAGCGAACTCTCAGTTCAAAAGTCTTCACAAAGTTAACCCAATTATTTTGTCCTCAATTGTACGGAAAAGCATAAAACATTCTCTTAGAATACGGCCCAGCTTTGTTCCTTATTGTTCGGCCCGATTTAATGTACCTGTAATTTTGAATGGAAGTGTAATCTGCCTGCTATGTATCTATGTTTAATTAGAGTGAGGGAGGAGATAGTGCACCTGTGTCAGCGCACACACTTTTGCACTATAATATCTCCTGCGTTGAAGGCTAGTCTTCGCTAAAATTGGTCTCTATGGCCGAAATCGGTCTGGACTCTGGAAGACTTTTTAGGTAGGTATGTTTAATTTTTTCAACTTGGGTCTATTTTTTTTAATACATAAATTTACACTTTCCTCTCAAGACAGAAATCATAGATCAAATCATATGATTCATATGATTTATGATGAAGGTGGCTCGGCTGGGCAGCGTTCAGGAAGCTTCGCAATCTCTTCTCGTCCCACATACCGCAGTGTCTCAAGACGAAAGTCTTTGACCAGTGCGTGTTGCCAGTGATGACATATGGCACTGAAACGTGGTCGCTCACAATGGGCCTTATTAGAAGGCTGAAAGTCACCCAAAGGGCAATGGAGAGGGCTATGCTTGGAGTTTCCCTGCGGGATCGAATCAGAAATGAAGAGATCCGCAGGAGAACCAAGGTAACCGACATAGCCCGAAGAATTGCCAAACTTAAGTGGCAGTGGGCAGGGCACATTGCTCGCAGAACAGATGGCCGATGGGGCCGAAAGGTTCTGGAGTGGCGACCGCGTACCGGAAGGCGTAGCGTTGGAAGGCCTCCCACAAGGTGGACTGACGACCTTGTGAAGGCCGCAGGAACTCGTTGGATGCGAGAAGCACAAAACCGGTCGAACTGGAGGTGCTTGGGGGAGGCCTATGTCCAGCAGTGGACGTCTTTCGGCTGAAATGATGATGATGATGATGATGAAGGTGGAGTACTCGTATCAATGAGTACTCCATATGCTTCGTTTACGTTGTCACATTCCGAACCCGCCATTTCTCTAATCGGCACCCTAATTTCATAACACACTATCAATCGGAATCAGAATCATTTCGAAGCCAATTGTCTTGATTGCCATTGCTTCTTAAGTTCGAAAACATTTGTCTGCTCAACACGTAAATAACGCAATGAATGTTATTGAACTGGCAAAATGAAACCGATTCCGATTGATAAAGTGTTACGCAATTGCCCCGCGGGTATAAACGAACAATTTATTTCCTCTCCCCGTCAATTTGACAGTCCATTCCATTCGGCATGATCTAAATGACGACACTCTTAGTCTGCTTCATTATTCAAATAAACTCCCTGGTATAATGACTAAGCTTTTGCGGGCATTCGTGGAAATGGTCTGTCTTGAATGCTTGCGTAAGCTTTCCTGTCCTTTGAAGCGGAGAAGAGTGCCAAATTGCAGATCTAAAACAACATTAACCTGGACTCTAATTGCGTAACACACTATCAATCGGAATATGAATCATTTTAAAGGATATTGTTAATCCATTGCTGCGAATTTGTCTGCTCAATAACGTTTATAACCCAACTAGCTACATCCCGTGGTTTCACCCGCATAAGAGTCGATCCCGTGGGAATATCGGGATAAAAAGTAGCCTATGTGTTAATCCAGGGTGTCGGCTACCTCCATACAAAATTTTATCAAAATATATTGGTTCAGCCGTTTGAGCGCGAAGAAGTAACAACACACACAAATTTTCGCCTTTATAATAACAACATTCATTCATTGGGTTATATGAATGAATGCTGTGGAACTGTCAAAATGAATGCCATTGCTACTGTGTTACGAAATTACCCAGCTGGTGATATACACAAGAAGGTTGCGAGTATTAGGCACCTGTCGCTTTCTGAAGAACATCCATACTATCCATACTTATCTACACTTCTACACTAATATTATAAAGAGGAAAGATTTGTATTTTTGTATGTTACGAATAAACGTAAAACACATATTATAAAGAGGAAAGATTTGTATTTTTGTATGTTACGAATAAACGTAAAAACTACTGGACCGATTTCAAAAATTCTTTTACCGTTAGAAAGCTACATTATCACTGAGTAACATAGGCTATATTTATTACTAAAAAAAATTAGGGATCCTTAGAAATTCCTACTAATACCAACCCAAGGTGTAAAAAAATAGCCATAAAATGTCTTTCATCGCATGCGCTGCGGAAAGTATTGATGATAGAACAAAAAAATGTTCTACAATATTATAGAACATATCAATATCTACAAAAAACTTTGCAATACCATATGTCCAACTATTGTAGTTATGTCACTATAACTACTTTTTTACATTTTAAAAGTTGATAGAAATGCCGATCAAAATCAGACCATGTTATCTATACCTTTGTATTAATTCTTATCCAAATAAATTATTTTGTATTCAAGACTGTTTCAATACCTGTTGATTACTTTTTGAATTATTGAAATCGGACATTCCATTCAAAAGATATTACGAAATTAAAAATGTCAGTAGAAAAAAAAATACACGCCGACGACGCGCTGCGCCCGGTGCGTGTTGCTCCACGCAGCCACAGAATACGACGTAGCGCAGCGATAAAATTCTCTTGTCCACAGTGTTTGTAACAAAACTCATCTGAAACGGCTTGACCGATTCTTATGAAATTTTGTGTGTATATTCAGTAGGTCCAAGAATAGGACGTTAACTATTTTTTATTTTATTTTAACTACTACTATTGTTCGTGTAGGGTAGGGTAGGAGTAGGGTAGGAGTAAGGTCGGGGTAGGGTAGGAGTAGGGAAGGGGTACGGTAGGAGTAGGGTTGGGGTAGGGTAGGAGTAGGGGTAGGGTAAGAGTAGGGTAGGGGTACGGTAGGAGTAGGGTAGGAGTCGGGAAGGGGTAGTGTACAAGTAAGGTAGGAGAAGGGTAGGGGTAGGAGTAAGGTAGGACACCACGCGAACGAAGTCGCGCCGGGCAGCTAGTAATGTTATAAATTCGAAAGTAACTCTGTCTGTCTGTATGTTACCTTTTCACGCTTAAACCACTGAACGGATTTAGATGAAATTTGGCAGAAAGATAGATTGCATCCCGGGGAAGCACATAGGATAGTTTTTATCCCAGAAATCATCCTTAAAGGGGGTGAAAAGGGGGGTGGAAGTTTGTATGGGGAAAGAATAACCGCTGAACCGATTTAGATGAAATTTGGTATGGAGATATTTTGAGATGTGGGGAAGGAAAAAGAATAGTTTTTATTCCCGAAATTATCCCTTAATGGTGTAAAAAGGGGGGTGGAGATTTGTAAAGGGAATCAAATAAAAAAGGACTATAATACTTTTATCGCGGCTGAAACCCCGCGGCACAGCTAGTCATCAATAAGATCATTGTATCCTTTTAGGGTGTCCCGGAGTTTCCAATCACATCTGCCTTGTAAATACCTTTTGTCAGTCGCTTTTCATTCATCCTCTCAACATGACCGAACCATCTAAGCATACTCATCTATTTTAAAGTATCTGTAATTTTGAAAGGAAGGATATAATATGCCTGCTATAGGTGTTTAATAGATATTTTTCACTTCGGGGAAAACGAATCCCTTTTTCTTTGTATAGGTTTCTTAAAAGGCGATTATATGATTATTTAAGGTAGGTAAATGGGTGTTTTTACTTGGGTATGTAGCGATATAGGTTGTTACTTTTTATTGATATTCAAGGAGCTTGGATTTTATTATTTTGTATATGTATTTTTTTTTAAATAAATCCGTTTCATCTTGTCCAGATAGCAGGTAAATTGAAAAGTGTAACACTATTTTTCTGCCAGATAAATTAACCGGGACATATCTGGAGGTGGCAAAATAGGCCAATAAAATTATTAACATCACGTCTTTATAACCCGAAAGGTATGGCAGAAACTATTACCTACTTTGGCCAGTTGTTAAGAGGAAATGCGGTTGACCTTTTCTCCATAGAAACGCTCTCGCCTGTTTTCTTTCTGGTTAATGACCGTAAAGCAATGATTTTTTACAAAACATGAAATAATAACTACTTGTATGTCCCCATGTTTTCCTTTTTGATGATACATTATTTTTATAAGCACTAGAGCCCTCAAGAAATGCTCAAAATTGCCGATGTCAACAGAGGCCTAATGTACAAATTTGACAACTATTTATGAAAAAAAAAAAGAAAAACATAGGGACACAGTATATATCCTTCTTATTCAGTTTATAAAATGTCTTTTAAATTCGTCCAACATTGGAGGAGGCGAGAGCCAAACCTCGAATTATGACTTTTTGCTTAGTCTTTTTCAAAAGTCTCTCCGACCGCATTTCCTCTTAAACTCCCATACAATTATCTATTGTATTGGTTTATTCAATATTGTTTTAAATTAAATACATTATACAGGAATATGGTTACTACTCTGGCTTAAAAATACCAATAGTTTTGCCGATGCAGTGCCAATACTAAGCTGAAATATCCCATGAATCTGAGTTTTCCACTTAAACTTGAATACAAATGATTGTTGTAGAAATAAGTAGGTATGGAAGAGTTCTTTTACAAATTCTACTAAAAATAAATCCAAAAATATTTCTTGTATTAATATATTCATACAATAGGGCTTTTAGCGTTATCGTGAAAAAGTCTAATAAATTCGTTGAAGTGAAAAGAAAATACTTTCTCATGCGGTCTTACTAAAAGAGAAATATTTGAAGAGCAAAAGTTAGATTCATTTGAGTTTATTTTCTTCTTTACTAGTAAAAATCTTTTGCGTATTATATTTTATGTGGTTTTTGACATAGCTACAGTAGAGACCAGTGGTGGCCCGAAGTACGAGTTGTAGGTGTCGTAGGTTCGAACCCAGACAGGTGCTTACAACATACTAACCAGTGGCGAAGGGTGAATTTATGACAGATGTAAGCCGGAGCAAAAAAAATGCCAAAAAAAATTAATTACGAATTGACTATAATGTGGTTATGTTCTGAATTTTCGAAGGGAAGCCGGTGGGAATCGAGTTGTATGGTACCTTCGCCACTGATACTAACATAATAATCAGCCTATAATGTTCCCAATGCTGAGACACAGGCCTCCTCTAGGTGAGAGGGAGTGGGCTGTAATCCATCACGTGGGCCCAGTGCGGGTTGGTAGATGTCACATGTCTTCGAATTATTGGTTCTAGGACATGCCGGTTTACTCACAATGTTTAACTTTGTGTAAATAATTTCATCAACACAGCTCTCAAAACGGTGAAGGAAACCATTAGTTCGAATACCGACATCAGTCTGAAAGATAAGTTTGCCCATTCTGTATTTTAATAATTGTTGCTGCACCAGACGACGTCATTACGTCAGCGCCGGCTGTCGCTGAAAACCAGCGCTGGGGCTCTGTCCTGCATAGGGTCGCAGCATAATGCTGAGCGATAGCCGTTTTGCGTGGATGTGACGTATGTTTCCCCCTACCTTTTTTTTTTTATTTTTTGTGCTTATGTTCTTTTTGCGTCATTTTCACCGCAAATAAACGTATTTTCTTTCTTTCTTTCATTCATTCCAAAGCGTAGTAGGGTTTTATGGAGAAAAAAAGACGGGTTGCACTCCGGGAGTGCAGGCAGAAGTGAAAACTTGAATATTAACGTTGAAATAAATCAATTATTAATTGAATTAATATAACTAATTTTTTTTCACTAATTCTGCGTCACTTTTTTCATTAATAGATGCACTTTGTTCAATTTCCATATTTTAAACACTTTATACACGAATTTTACGAATACACAGCAGTGTGGCTACTACACAGACGGTCGAGCCATCAGCTGTCCATCCATCCATTCATCCATCCATCCATCCATCCATACATCCACATCCACATGCACATCCACATCCACATCCACATCCACATCCACATCCACCATCCACCATCCACCATCCACCATCCACCATCCACCATCCACCATCCACCATCCACCATCCACCATCCACCATCCACCATCCACCATCCACCATCCACCATCCACCCATCCACCATCCACCATCCACCATCCACCATCCACCATCCACCCATCCACCATCCACCATCCACCATCCATCCATCCATCCATCCATCCATCCATCCATTGTCGTGTGTCACTTGGTTCACTTCGGTTGGCGCCGCCGTAGAAAGAGAGGGGAATACTTAGTAGTTAGTAGTAGTAGTTCTCCCCTGTGTAGTCTCTCCTGACGGTCACGTGTACTGACGCGATGTCCTGACGCGAGTTTAACATTTTTTACCCATTACAAAAAAGTGTGCAACGCCGCTAAAGAAGTTTACACTTCAAAAACGGGCAAGAAATTCCATGGAGACTCAAGTGACATTAATTCGAAAACTAATCGTGAGAAGTACTAACAACAAACAGTTCCATATAGAAACCAAACCAAACGCCAAAACAAACAGCAGTTCCATTGGTACCTAATAGGTAGTACACATAGTTACAGCATATCACTATATTTGTATAGGTAGGTACACTTAACAAGATTGGGTTTGAAGTACCAATGGCACTAGATAGTGGGGTCTAAGTACCATTGTTGGCAGTTTGTGTTCAATTAACTTGGTGAGCTTTAATGTGTATTTATAGGTCTAAAACGATTGGAGCTGAAAACACGGACAGAATTTTAAGAGAAATAGAAAAAAAATAAAACAAAAAAGAAAAAGGAATAAAGAAGAAGAAGACGCGTAGTGGTATTTGTTAGGGTTCCGTACCTCAAAAGAATAAACCCACTGGTTTATCACGCCACTGCGTGCATTGCATATAGGCATATAAGCAGTGCCTACCTCGATATATTATATCAACATAAGCCTGTCAATTACATTTTAGTGTGTGGCCCGCAAAAGAAACTCACAAAATTATCATACCTAACAAAAAACAAAATCTTCATACAAACACGCGCGGCAGTAGGCACTCGCCGGACGGCCTACTCGGTTCCCGTACTATTCGCACATTGTCATTGGTCATTTACTCGTTCAAGTTAATACGACAAAATTAAAAATACGTACGTCTCACGCGTAATACCATGACGTTCGACCTTCGCAATTCATCACCCTTAAGTAGGCGTGCCTACTCAAATAACCACACTTTTGACCTCAATTTTTTTTTCTGATTAGTGACCGCGTTTGCCTAGACGAGACCCGGCCTAGTGCCTACTTATTCTGAAAACCAATGCGCGCCACTGGGATAAACGGAACCCTTATAAGATCACTTCGTTGTCCGTCTGTCAAGACCCTTTTTCTCAGGAACGCGTGGAGTTATCAAGTTGAAATTGATATCAAATACTCAGGACTGTAATCCCTTCAAGCAGTGAATAAACCAAACTTCTTAGTCAACGCAATCAAAAGATACGGGCGTTTATGTTCCGTTTATGCCGCATATTTTGACACTCCCAAGGGAATCAAAACCTATAGGGTACTTCCCGTTGACCTAGAAAATCGTAAAAAAAATTGTAGTTACATATCATTGTCTACAAATTTGTACGGAACCCTCGGTGCGTGAGTCCGGCTCTAAGTCTATTTATCCATTCAGCCTTCTCGAAAAACGTCAAAAAGAATGGTAAACTTTCTCAAACAGCACCCTTACTTAAGAATTTCCATTACGCCAAGTGTTAGAGAGGGACAGGATGTAATGACGTTGTTATGTTCATGTTGGTGGAGTGAGACAGAATGTAATGACGTTGTTATTACTTTGGGGATCGCAACAGTTGGTGTAAGTATATTTAATGGCGTATGTAGACCCGTGTTGCTTGGAATTTGTGAGAGAAAATATAGGGTTACATTGTGTTAGGACAGAAGTAAGGTTTCCAGGCGATGATTGGGATAGTTTTGACCTTCAAATACTAAGAAATGGGTTACATATTTTTTTTATTTCGTACTAGCTGCTGCCCGCGACTTCGTACGCGTGAAATCCTATCCTAACTAAAAGTATATTTTTTTCTTAAAAAAATAGCGTAAGCTACTTCTTATTACATCAGCTATCTGCTAGTGAAAGTCCCGTTAAAATCGATCGAGCCGTTTCAAAGATTAGCCGGAACAAACAGACTGACAGACAAAAATTGTAAAAAATGTTATTTTGGTATATAATGTACCGTGTATACATTCATATGCATTTAGTAAAACGCGGTTATTTTAATATTACAAACAGACCTGATACCTTACGAAAGATACCTAATGGTAATAAGTGTTGGTAATTATTATTGTTCCTTTGATATTAGTTTATAAGATCTTTGAGTCATTACGGGTAGTCAGCAGCCCGAAAGTCTGGCAACAAGTCTTACCAAGGGGTATCGTGTTACCCTGTAATAACTGGGTTGTAGAGGTCAGATAGGCAGTCGCTACATGTAAAATACTGGTATTCAACATTCGATTAGACTGGCAGCCGACCGCAACATAGTTGAGATAAGGCTAGATAGATGTTTATGAATATGAGATCGGTGGATTATCGAATCCGTCTATTGTAGTGTAATGGCCTCTATCCCAAAAAAGTACGAAATAAAAACAATTTGAAATAAGCTTTCATGATTTTTTTGCCCTTAAGTATCCCAATTTATTTAGGGTCGGCGCAACATGTCTTTTTCTTCCATACTTCTCTATTAGTCGTCATCTCGATTTTCAGCAACTCTCATCCAGCTGCTACCAGCCATCCTGCGAAGATCATCGCTGCACCTAGCCTGAGGGCATCCCACCTTACGTTTACCGATTCACGGTCTCCACTTAAAAACACGTCTACCCCAACGGTCATCGATTCTACGGCTAATATGGCCGGCCCATTGCCACTTCAGCATGCTTATTCTGTGAGCTATGTCGATAACTTTGGTTCTCTGCCGGATCACCTCGTTGCAGATTCGATCCCTCAGAGAGACTCCAAGCATAGCCCGTTCCATAGCTCGCTGAGTGACCTTGAATTTATGGACCAGCCGTACCGTGAGTGTCTAGGTTTCGGCTCTGTAAGTCATAACTGGCAGGACGCACTGATTGAAGACTTTAGTCTTTAATAGAGAGAATGGCGTGGAATAGGAGAGGCCTATGTCCAACAGTGGACTGCTATAGGTGGCTGCAGATGATGATGAGTCGTCATCTCGGTAGTCACTCCCTTTCTTGCCATATCATCCTTCACACAGTCCATTCATTGTCTCTTTGGTCTTCCCCCTAGTCTTGTAGCCATCCTCATTCGTACCTAAAACTTTCCTCACGACACTAAACCTGAAATCGCGAAAAAAAAATCTGCTGCTCCCTACATTTTGACGAGTTATGCGAACATAAATGTAGGGAACAGCTGATTTTTTTTTTCGCGATTTCAGGTTCGGTCCCATAGTAAAAGTTGTTCATAATGATGAGTACAATCTCCCATTTCGATTTGTCGCATGTTTTTAATTTCACCCTGTATAGGAAGATTTTTTTATCACCATCCAAATTTTTACGGGGTGTTCTACCCATGAATATGAACAACTTTCACTATGGGACCAACAGCTCTGAAATCACGAAAAAAAAATCAGCTGTTTCATACATTTTGGTCAAGTAGGTATTGAACTTTTGTATTAAACAGCTGATTTTTTTGTCGTGATTTCAGAGTTGGTCCGATAGTGAAAGTTGTCCATATTCATGGGTAGAACACCGTGTAAAAATTTGGATGGTGATAAAAAATAAGCCTGTATAATTATGTGTTATAAGCGGGCGAAGCCACTTGAAAATTCTAGTTACTAATAAAGGAATATTCAAAAGAAAACATACTTAAAACTTATGTAATATTCGACAACAATGTTATTCGAATAGGCTGTTTATTCGCTAGACTAGCTTGTCAGTTCCTGTCTCTGTCCGGATGTGTGGCACAACATCTGTTTCCACAACGCCGTCACAATCACAACTAAGGGAATATTGAATTTTACGCAATAAAAAAATAATTCTGTATAGTATCACACTAATATTATAAAGGCGAAAGTTTGTGAGTGTGTGTGTTTCTAGGTTTGTTACTTCTTCACGCTCAAACGGCTAGACAAATTTTGATAAAATTTTGTATGGAGATAGCTGACACCCTGGATTAACATATAGGCTTCTTTTTGTCTCGATATTCTCACGGGATCGACACTTACGCGGGTGAATCCGCGGATCGCAGCTAGTTTAAAATAAATTTTAACATGTCAAAAAAATAATCCTCTAAAAATTCTGTTTTACCCATTTCATTGTTACATTATAAAAGTTCGCGACCCGATCCCGACCCTATTGTTACATTTAAAATAAGGGTCCGTGGGTTTGAGTCCGGTCTCCGGAAGACGTTCCGGCTTAAACTACGTATAACTGAGGGGTTTTCATATTTTATACCGGTTAACGTGACCTTCACTAAAAAGGTAGGGACAAGGGTAGTTTTGTGTGGAACCACTTATTCCTAGTTTTCGTCATGAAATACAGCCATCTTTTATCGTGCTACAATGGCGGTTCCTATTATATATAATATATATAACGGAGAAAGTATGTGTGTCTCATTATTATCAGGCATATTTTAACTACTGTGGGCGAATACTGTGGGTATAGTGTTGGTTATTGCGCAGTAGCAAAATGGTTTGCAGTTCAAATCAGATTATAATTTCACGAACAATTTAATCACACTAGCAAATCACACACTATAGGTACACGATACAACCAGATACGGAACGCTTGACAGTTTCTGAGCACATGTTGTTCGTTTGATGTCCGATGTCCAAAAGGGGTGCTCCACCTTGCTGCACGCTCCCTTGTACTCTCCACGAACTCAGGCTAGACTCTGTCTAGCGCCGTCAGATGGCGCTAGCGTTCCGAATAGTCAAACGAATGACCGGATGCGACATATATATGTATCCGATCTCAGGTAACTCGTATTTTCATGAACATGACATGGGTACCGGCGAAGAAAAAAATTAAAGCAAGCGAAAAATTATGACATGTCCAACCTTCCCATTCTGACCTATGGATCTCAGCCTTGGTTTTTGACAAATACTCAAAAGTCCAAACTCAAGGTTTGCCAACGTGCAATGGAGCGCAGTATTCTAGGCGTCAAATTGACAGACCATATTCGCAACACCACACTGCGCTTCAAAACACAGATTACTAACGTTGCTCAAAAATCCGCTAAGCTGAAGTGGGACTGGGCTGGCCACGTCTGCCGTGTCCAATAAGCTGTGGGCCAAAATAACCACCACGTGGAGTCCAGAAACAGGTAGAAGGCGTCGCGGCAGACCCCGTAGAAGATGGCGGGACGAGCTGAACAAAACAAACGACCAGTGGTCCACTTCAACCCTGGATCGAAAGCAGTGGCGTGCATTGCATAAAGGCATATAAGCCAGTGGCGTAACTATAGGGTGGCATTGGGGCAAAATGCCACGGGCCCCCAGTCAGAGGGGGGCCCCGGCCCGAGAAGGCCTTGAGCACAGAAAGATCCATGGGCAGAAGCAGTTAGGTGTTAAATTTTGTAGGGGAAATTATGAAATGTACGCGGAAGAAGTCGTAGGAGAAGTGCTATAAAAAAATAAAAAAAACTATAACGTTGGTTGAGCTTCTTTTCATTGAGGGAGGGCCCCATCCCTTGAATTTGCCACGGGCCCCAAACGGTATAATTACGCCACTGATATAAGCAGTACCCACCTCGATAAATCACCCTATGCCTGTCATTTACATTTTAATGTGTGCCCCACAATTAAGAAACTCACTATATTATCATACCTAACAAAAAAGAAAATCTTCATACAAACAACACGCGCGGCAGTAGGCAGTCGCCGGACGGCCTACTCGGCTCCCGTACTATTCGCACATTGTCATTGGTCTTTCTTTACTCGTTCAAGTTATTACGACGAAATTGAAAATACGTTCGTCTCACGCGTAATACGTTCGACCTTCACAATTTCCGCGTGTTCCAACTTAATCAAAATCAAAATATTTTATTTCATATAAACCTACATGGGCACTTATGAAACGTCAGAAGCTAGGCACGGTTCCAAATTGGTCGTTTCCTATGGAGAAGAGCCGTCAAGAAACTTCACGGTTAAGAAAAAACCGAGTGTGCTTATGACCACACGACTGAAGTGAAACTTCAAACGTATTTGGCTGTGAGAGGAAGAGAGAAAGAAAATGTGCGCGCACACTGCTTTTTCTTGCTTATATCCCCCACTCAACTCCCGTTCGCCTCGCCCGATCACACTTTTCGTAACGTGTTCGCCAGCTTACTCCCCATGTCCAGCGTGCGTAAAAAAGTTTCACTTCAAAAACTTATACCCTAGTTGGACTCGTGTCTGTCTTCAAAGTTTAAGTATTTATCACGTGTATTAATACTCCAGATTCATTGAATTTCACACTTAGCGCGCAATGTTCTATTACCCTTTGGCAAACTTTGAATTTGATATTTTACCGAAACTGTCAAACCAAGAACTTACTAACCCAGTTGTTTTAGCCAATCAGAAGTTACTTCTCATCACTTTGAAATTCGAACGGTGTCTCGTTGTGAATCCGCGATGATTTACTTTCAAAACAAATGAGTTTGCTTTCGAATTGTGTGCGCTCACTTGAGTGAGGTTAAAGATACAGACTAGCATTTGTTTTTATTTTAAAGTTTCGAATAGTCTTAGTTCGAAATTTGAAAAGTAGTCTAGTTTTGAAATCGTCTTCCCATCTTTGAAATGTTCTTCCTCTTTTCCACTTTCCTTTTCTGGGATACCATTATGTGGCGTCTTCTTCATCTTCTGTTTTTACCTACTCCTGATCACATGACCTGCACCCTGATTGCGTAACACACTCTCTCAAGATCTCAATCTGAATATTTTTGAAGGATATTGCTAATCCATTGGTTCATATGTTCGAAAAACGTGTCTGCTCAACATCGTGAATAACGCAATGAATGTTGTTGAACTGTCAAAATGATTGTCATAGTGATGCAATTACCCCGCAGCTCACTTTCATTTTAGTTTTTTAATTGTATAAGTCACGTCTGCTACGTTTGTTTTTCTTCTTATAAGATTAAGGATTAATTTGTCATTTTTTTTCTTTATACATATTTAGCATGTTCCTTTCTGTGTTATGTTGACATGTTTCCAATCTTTTTTTGCAGAATAGCAATACTGGGCCGTTATTATGACAGTTACCTTCAAGTTGTGCCAAAAAAAAAATCCAAATTTAAACTCGAATTTTCAAACTGCCAATCTCAATACCTCTTTACCCAACCTGACCTATATTATACAATTGCTTTTTAATACCATTGACACGCCACCCAAACACAATCAGTCTTCTTCCAAAGCCATTTCAAGTTGTAGTCGCAAAACGGCTTAAGTTTCACAATTTTGGCCCAGAAACTCCTATTTCGTAGGGACAAAGGGACGACGCCATTTTAATTTATTATTGCTACTCATGCCCCTTGCCACAAAATATTGTCTAACGTAGTAGGTATTTCGTCCATTTTGGTTAGTTTAGGCTACAGTGGAAGTGTGATTGTAATTTACGTAGATTTAATAATTTTTGAGAAAAAAAAAAATACCCACATTAAGAATGATAAAATTCGATCCAGTAAACGGTTCTGAGAAAACTACTTTCATAATGGGCTATTATACATATATTATATGTAACTATATACATTCGATTAGATACTAAAATAAATGACTAACTTAAAATACAATAAAAAAAAAACAAAGGACACTTAGACGTCGAAGTATTCGTCCGCATCGCTGTCATCCGGAAACGTGCCCAGAAGACTGGCAGCATTGCCACGTTGAATGGCAATGCTAATTCTTTGGCCGGGTACATATTTGAATTTCGAAAATTTAAATATCTACGGTTAAAATGTCAATGTTCAAAACATCGAAAATTTAAATATCGAACGACCATAAAACCGAAAATTAAAATAACGTTAGTTTATATTGTCGAATGGTTAGATAACCTACGTCCAATATATCTAAAATCTAATTATCGACAAACATGACATCGAAAGGCTTAAATATCGAAGTACAGATTATCTAATGATGTAAATATCGAAGTACAGAGTATCGAATGTCCTAAATATCGATATTTATTTATATGTTGTGCTACAAAAATTAGTGACAGAAACAAATCGCTGCAAAACCGACTCCACGTGGTCTTGTCTGCCCTACCCCTAGAGTGTAATTTAAGCCCGCGTAGGCGCAGTGGGGCGAGGCGGCCCGCGAGCTGAGGCGGAGGTGGCTTTAACGCCCGCCGCCGCGACTGAGGCTGGCCGGCCAAGCCGGCCAGCAAGCCGAAGCTGCGGTGGTGAGCGTTAAAACCATCGACGACGATAAGCTCGCGTGGGACCGCCGGAGCCCCGCAGCGCCGGAGCCGTGACAGAAACCATGAATGCTGCATGATGCATGCTCGCTTGCACTCTGCATGCTTCAGTAATATTATTTTCACATAATAAATAACTTAAAAAAAAAACACATTTGTAGGCCGCGCCCGCTCTTGCATCTTATGTCGACGGAGCCCCGCTACGCGGGGCCCCTATTTCTGTGTAAAGGGTTTAAAGTAACCTAACCTAACCTAACACCGGGGTGCCCTTCGCTCTCTCTTGCATCCTGCAACCATGCCTGCCTGCAAGTTCGATATTTTAACTAGTAGGTATTTTTAACGTAAATATAATGAACTAAAGTGTATTGAATGTTGACATTTTGAACTTAGGTATAATGATTATCGATGTTTTTAATCATTAGATATTTTTATAACTCGGCATTTCAATTTTAGACATTTTATGCTTAGGTATAACAATTTTCGATATTATGATATAACTGATATTTAAATTTTCGATGTTTTGAACGTTGACATTTTACACGTAGGTATTTTAATGTTCGACATTCAAATATGTACCCCTTTGGCCAGAGAACGACCCGCCGTCTGGTCACGTGAAGTATCGACCAGCCCCATGACCCGAGCGTTTTGACCCCAAACGGCTCAAAGCTGTAGTTGCCCATAAGGTACAGTATTTGCGCCGCTTGAGCGTCTCAGCAGCCGCAGCAGCGGCGCCAGCACAGCCCGCCGTGCTAATTCTAATGCCCGCTTTCATTATGTGCAGTAACACATTGTATAGCAATTTGTACCTACTGACTGACTGTATGTGAAACATGTCCAGTGGCGTAACTATAGGGTGGTATTGGGGCAAAATGTCACGGGCCCCCAGCCAGAGGGGGCCCCCGGCCCGAGAGGGCCATGAGCACAGGAGGATCCTAACATAACTAAAGCTCGTACATCTTTAAAGTACTTAGAGAAAAGGTACACAATGCGGACATATTAGGGCATATAGGTTTATGTGTTCCGGACAGGTACAATAGGCTGCAAAAGTGCATGGGTAGTACAGAAACAAAATCGTATGAAGCGAGAAATGACGCCATCTAGCGTAAAACCAGTTAACGACTAACAACATTTAATTATGCTGTTATTAGATGGCGTTGCTTTGCTTTATATGATAAAATATTTTTGTAGTTTCTTTTTGTCTCTTCAAACAATTTATAATTAATAGTTTCTTTTAAAGAAAATTGTTCCTAATTATTAACCTACTATGTTAAAAATGAATATCCATTTATAAGTAGGTGCTAAGTAACTACTAATTCGAATATTAAATTAATTATTAAAATACCCACTCGTTAGCTTAATAAATATATTCCTATCGGTTTCTTTTATTATTTTTATCATTTAAGCTACGTATGCTGGTAAATGTAATGTAATAATTAGATAAATGTATTAGCCTTGTAACTCTTTGCTCAATCCTACTTAATACGTTTCTTCCTAACTCCTTACTTACGTTTCGTAAATTAGTCATAGTTGTGAAGACACCAACGCCATCTAGTTTATTTTCGAAAACTTGAATTCAAACGTTCACGGGAAAATAGACACTAAGGTACCCATGCAATTTTGCTGGCGACTGTACGTGTGGCGACAACGACAGCCATGGCTGCTGGCGGAGCCGCGCGCGAGCACCAATCTTTTAAGTGAGGCGCCACTGACGCGTGCACTCCGCACTCTCAGCCTCATAGCTACTTAGCTAGTGACACTGACCTATTCTGTTGTTCTCTACAAAGAACGCATTGTTTGTAATAAGTTACAAAATTAAATTAAGTATAATAAGGAGTTAGAAATAAGTTAGGATAAGAGTTTAGATAAGTGTAGGTACACTATCGCAATAGGTTTCCCTGTAAGGATAGAATGTATGTTGGAAAACATAAAAAAAAAATAAGGACAGAAGAAGACAGGTGTTAAATTTTGTAGGGAAAATATGAAATGTACGCGGAAGAAGTCGCGGCAGAAGTGCTAATAAAAAAAAAACTACATCGTTGGTTGAGCTTCTTTACATTGAGGGATGTCCCCATCCCTTGAATTTGCCACGGACCCAAACGGTACGGTTACGCCACTGCATGTCTATGTATAATGGAGCCACATTCAACGAGATAAATCGCACGCACACACCTTTTTACCGACTTCACAAAAAGGAGGAGGTACTATGTTCGGCTGTTTGTATGTTTTTTATTATTATTATTTTTATTATTATTTTGTATGTTTGTTCATCGAATACTCCGCCAATTGTCGATGGATTTTCAAAATTCTTTTTTTGTTCGAAAGTAGATAGTTCTGAAGTGGTCCCATTGTCACCAAGTTAGGATCTGATGATGGGATCTTAGAGAAATCGAGGGCAACCCTCAAATTTTATAGGCTCACTTATTGTTTTTCGCATATTTTATGAAGTATCTTGTTTATTTGCGTATGGTTGTCACCATCTCAGGTAGCTGGGCTGATGATGGAAGGTACAACTCCTTAACAGTAAGAAGTTACTCAAACAGGCAAGGACTGTTTTAGTAAATTGTTTTTAATGTTTGATAGGGCATTTGTCACATTTGGTCTCATGATCATCAAGTCATGACTTGATGCTGCAGTCAGGATAGTCTGCAGAGTACCTAACTCCTCGACAACTAACAGCAGATATATCGTGTTTAGGCTCATTGAAAAGGGCTCGATGTGTGGATAAACGTACTGTTAATGAGGAACACCGAAGTACATAGAGACTTGATGCTGAAGCCAGGAGCTTCAGAAAAAGTACAAACCTTGAAATTACAGCACCGTAGTCGTGTTTGGGCTCATTTTAAACTGGACTAAATTTTAAGTTCAATGCAATGTTGACATAAGTCTGGCCTGATGCTGCAGCCAGGATTATCAGCATCAAGTCTAAAAACTAATAAATACTTCTTAAAGTAAAATACTTTTGCAAGTTTTTCTTCTGTATAATTATCCTAACAAAGGTTGCCGGTAGTGGCTGGATGAGAGAAGCGGAGGACCGTGAACGTTGGCGCAAACTTGGGGAGGTCTACGTCCAGCAGTGAACTGCAATAGGCTGATGATGTTTTATAAAAGCCTCAATCGATGCATTTCACGCAATGCCTTTTCGTCATGTGGTCTATTTAGCAATTTGGTAGGTTCCAAGTCGCATATTACAATGCCATCCAGCGTCTTTACACGACTAAGCGCAACATAAACTTGGCCCTTAGCAAAATTTTTCTTGCCTAAGTCTATTACGGCTTTGTTTAAGGTGGTGCCCTGGAGTTTATGCACCGTTACAGCCCAACTGAGTATAAGCGGCAGCATCCGTCTTTCCACATCCCCAAAGCCTTTAGTTGCCTGGTAAGTTGCTGACACAGGCGCTATGGCGACTAACCCCTCACTGTCTTTCACATTTATGCCGATAGTGCTATCATCAAATTTTATAAAAACTGAATCTGGTAACTCGCCAAATTCAATTTGATCGCGGCGAAGGGCAGGCCACTTAAACTTCGATACGATCCCCATTGCCCCATTCACCAGACCCTCAGTCACAGAAATGTTGCGTCTCAACATAACTCTAGAACCTATTCCTAGTTTTAACTCATGCATCAATCCACCACAGTTGTTTACGTCAGCTGGAATAACATTTGATGGTGGTCGTTTGCCGTAGGTTGCTGCCTCTCGTGACTCATCGATAGCTCGTAAGGTGTAAATGCGACTTGACTGATGCAGTTGGTCCGTCATTTTAGAATTATAGCTTTCTACTAATTTGAGAGTTGGAAATATCCTCACTGCTGCACCGTCCGCAAATTCACCACTCTGTTCGACTTGCCGTCTTTCACACAAAAGTTGTAATTGTGAGAGTGTGAGCTCACCAAACCGTAAATTATTCAGCAAATCAACAAATTCCACATCAGTACTTTGACGCATATTGATGGTGAGTTCGCAAAAGGAGAACTCTTGCCACAAATGTATTTCTGCATTTGACCACGGGGGTTGTTCGAAACACCAATGCCCTTTAACTGGTGGTAATTGCATGATATCGCCAAATAACAATATATTTATACCACCAAATAGCAAATTATTGTTCTTGAACTCCTGTAGTCGTAAGTGAATTATACGTAAGTTTTCGTAGGAAACCATGGATATTTCATCTACTACTAGCCATTTGATATAACGCCACTTACGCCTTTCGCGTTCTAGCGGCTGCCCACTCATTTTACGATAGGTCATTGTGGAACCTTTCTCTATAGGAAGGGAAAAAACCGAATGAAGAGTCCTACCAGAAATTTGCCGTGCCGCTACGCCCGTCAAAGAAGCCACTTCCACAAAAGTTGGTTTCAATAAAATATCCACCGTTGGGGCGTAGCAACGCCTGATATGCTCTACAATTAGTTTTAATAAGAACGATTTTCCGCTGCCTGCTCCACCCGTAATAAATAATAACAAAGGCTGTAGATCATCATTGTACCTGATGTCGCGCTCAATGGCATCCGACACTTGTTTCAACAAATCCTTTTGTTGAACATTTAGGCTTCTGATTCCGCTTACGAAAACTTCATCAGGCATAGCTGTAGGGTCATTATTTTCATCAACGAAATCGTCATGACTGTACACATTGATTTGGTCTTCGGCGTAGATGTTCACATTATGTTCTGTGGGATTATCATTTTGGTTCACTGTGTCGAGTGCTACAGCCTGAACCAAAGCTTGCTGAATGACTTGTTCAGCGTGGGCAAATTGTTCTACGGATAAATTAGGTAGAAGAGGCCTTAATTCTGACTGTCGGCGTAGGAAACAAGCTTCAGCTGTTTCGTCTTCTAGAATAAGCTCACTTTCACAGCGAAAAGGAATGTGACATACAATTAAACTATAGTAAAATCCTTCTCGGTCACTATTCAAAGTATAGTATCGAGTACGTAAAACTGCTGCCTGATTTCTGATTCGCATTCTTGAATTATCACGTAATTGGATGTATCTAGCGCTCTCACTCTCGTGGTCTCTTAACTCAATGTCACCGTCATCGTCATTCCAAAACGTACTTGAAACTGTTTCGTAGCGAACTGCGAATTCGGCCAGACTTATGCCTTCTAAATCATCTGGTCTTAATTGGTAACGATCTAATATATTGTTAAAAACCGATGTTTCGTCTTCATTAAATCGCAAAAGTCTGTATCGTTGCTCCGGACGACAACTATTTACAAAAACAGTTTTTCTAGAACACATCTTTAAAGGTAAATGACAGAGACGGTACGCCGCTTCTGGGGCACTAACTAATCGTTGACCGAGAATCGCCATGGAAACAGCAAACAACTGCTTCCACACATCATTACTTTGGCGTTTTGCTTTTTGGACCGCTTCCCTAACAACATCTCCACAATCATTGGGCTCGCATTTGCTGGCATACTTGGCAATATAATACGCTACAGCTGTTACAGTCCCACAAGGCTGTACGTCCATATTTGCTTCCCAAATTTTTAGAAGAGTGGTATTATAGTTGTTAATCATAACTTCTTCAGCATTTCTTTGTATTTCACAAAATCGTCCATTGTTACGGAGGGCGTCATCTGGTTCTAAACATTTTGTCGTCGCACTTATAGCCCTTGGGAATCCAAAACGACAGCAACCAGCGTTCCGGTCTTTGTAGCAAGTTGTGGAGTGTTTGTGGGTTTGTAACCTTTTAACCTGCTCCGAATTATTGCCTCCAAGTGAGCATGACACTACCTGATCGATTACTCTAAGTCCTTCAGTAGTCTGAAATTCGGGAATAGAGTTGCACCACAAAAGCATATGTAAATGTGGGCTACCTCGGTTCTGAAACTCTATTCTGTACCAATAGTCATTAATGGCTCCTCCTAAACAGTCAGGATTCAATTTTAAAAATCTCATTAGTGCATTCACCCTAACTGTGAACTGTCTAGCTACAACTACTGGGTATTTTTGTACTAGCTCAAGTCTTTCATCGAATGGTAGGTCTTCAACAACATCCGGCATTGCATCAGGACGTCCGTCTGCAATCAGTAACGCCTTAATCATATCTGGCCAGTTGAGGTCATTGCAAGAAAATGTTACGAACCATGTTGGAGGGCCAAGACTCCGTACCATGGCAATTAGCTCAGCGCAACATCTTTTCCAATATGCAGCGGATCCTCTGATGTTTCTCATCGTCAAGTGCATATTGTCGACAAGACCTTGAGGAGTATGTTCACCTTGCTTCATTCGGCACGAGACGGAAACACTCGCTTTGGCTTTAAAATATTCTACAACCGATAATGCAAAAAATAAATAATCGTTTCTTTTAAACCGATTATCTTTGCCCATGATTCGAGCCTGAAAATAATCAAGTGCAGTTATAGCAATATCTCTAATTTCCCCAAATCCGTTTTTCCCATCAGGGAAAAGAAAATACCAGCATAGCTCTTCCATTCTTCTTTCCCTCTCTATGTTAATTGGTGGTGCAGTCTTCCTTTGGATATCGACAACTCTGACCTGATCGTTTAATTGATTTTCATTATTCATATTAACAACATTCTCTAAATTTGGTACATCTTCGTCAATAGAATACAGCAAACTTGTTGATAAAATAACTCTTCTTTCTAAATTATTTGTACCTTGTATGAAATTTACTGGTGTTGTGGAATCATGCGACATACTGGAGTTAAAATTGGGTGGTGACCTAGGGAGAGAGGTATCTGTATGACGATTCGATGATAGTATACTCGTATTGGCTTTACCTTTATAGGAACAAGTGTAAACAAGTGACTCCTGAGTGACTACCTTTTCTACGTTGAGAGGTCCAGTATTCAGTAATTCAGGGTGCGCTGTTTGAGAATCAACATATTGTAAATTGTTTGCCTCTTCGATCGTAATAGAAACGGGTGTAATGGAATATGTGTTCAAAAAGTTTTCATTACCTGTATTTACCCTTAAATTACGCCGTAGAATTGCGAATAATTGACGGGTATTCACAAAGCGCATGCAACATGCTTTACCTCTAGTCGACGCCTTGTTACCCTTTGGCCCCCTGGCATGGGAATCAAATAGCCAATAATGTATATTACCAGATATTTGATGACATGCTATTGCGATGGAAACTGAATTGCTTGTAAGGATTCCACAATGATGATTTCTAAAAAAACTAATTAAGCCGTTTTCTAAATTCGGGAATCCTTCTTCACTCTGATCTCTATCGATATGACCGTCTATCGAACTATTGCTCTGGACGTCTAAATTTATCCATTGCCCATTATATTGTAGACGTGGTAGAATTTCTCTGGCTGCTAAATATTCAACATTTAGTTCTCCAGCGTCAGGATTTTCTCTTGATTCAATGCATTGACGGTAAAAAGAATCTCCAATAATTACGATATAATCAATATCACTCACTGTCCATCTATTTGCATCCGATGAAGCAAACGCAGTACACGCAACTGCTGCGACAGCTGTACATTGTTTTCCGCGGGAATCTACGTCAAATCGGTGATTTCCTTGATAAAAGGTACCATGCAAAATTGCTACATCACTATTTATATCTCTAAATGCACTGGATTGATTAACTTGTTGTACGAGTATTTGTTCAGAATCATCAACCTGCACTTGGTTATTGGTACACTCTTGAATGTCAGCAACATGAATTATTTGTGAGATATCGTATTCCAAGACACTTTCAAAATTTGGTATGACGTCGTGATACAATCTGTTGTGTCTTAATAGCCATTCTAGAGCAGTTTTCACTCTTTCGGTATTAACATTGAACTGTCTTTGCTGTTCTAAGTTCTCTCTTGATTCTACAACAATAACCAAGCCAGCACTAGAAATAGGAAGTGGTAATTGTTCAGCAACTTCAACTACGTCTTGTGCAAATAAAACTACTTGACCTTTGCACCAGCTTTGGCTAAACCTATTTTGCACTTTGATAATTTTTAGAAAAGGAATCATTCGACTAAGAAGACGTTGCTCTACCTCTGACAAGCAAGCTAACTCTGGTGGTACCGGTGCTACATCCATTTTGTTCCAGTACGCTTGAGCAGGAACTTTACGTTTTCTCAGATTGGTTAAGCATCTAGAACATGTAACAATTTTATGCATTTCTATCAATTCATTGGGTAGTAAATCTTGACTACACGCAGTTTCTAGATTGCACCTTTGCATAGGGTACAATAATTTTTTACAGATGCTACATGCTACATCTGCAAAAACATTGATGGCCGATTGAAAAGAATCCTCTCCAATAAAGCGATTTCTACGACATACATCCCTCTGTCTCTCCAAGCGATTACGTCTATGTTCCTCATTTTCAATTCGCATTGATTCACAGTTACGCTCTCTCATTGCCGTCAGTCTTCGGATTCGTTGATCGGCAGGTTCAGTTCTTCGTCGTTGATGGATAACGTCGAGTCGGTGCTCACGTTGATCGGGAGTCTCATTGCTCAACCGTTCTCGCATAACACCGAGTCGGTGATCACGTTGATCGGGAGTCTCATTGCTCAACCGTTCTCGCATAACACCGAGTCGGTGATCACGTTCATCGGGAGTCTCATTGCTCAACCGTTCTCGCATAACACCGAGTCGGTGATCACGTTGATCGGGAGTCTCATTGCTCAACCGTTCTCGCATAACACCGAGTCGGTGCTCACGTTGATCGGGAGTCTCATTGCTCAACCGTTCTCGCATAACACCGAGTCGGTGCTCACGTTGATCGGGAGTCTCATTGCTCAACCGTTCTCGCATAACACCGAGTCGGTGCTCACGTTGATCGGGAGTCTCATTGCTCAACCGTTCTCGCATAACACCGAGTCGGTGCTCACGTTGATCGGGAGTCTCATTGCTCAACCGTTCTCGCATAACACCGAGTCGGTGATCACGCTGTTCAGACGACTCGTCACTCAATCGTTCTTGAATACGATTGAGTCGACAGATCCTATCATTTGGCGACTCTTGTGATAATTGAGAACGCCTGTAATTTCTCATCTGAGATAACCTAGCGTGACGAGCTAACTTTGATTCTTGGGAACGGGACATAGCGCTCCGTTTGCGACACTTAGTTAATCGTTCCTTATTTACAGCATTAGTTTCTTTAATTCTGTGTGCCCTCATGCGGGCGGCCCCTTTAGTTGGTCTGCCCATAGTGATTCTTAACAAAGGCAAAAATTCTAATTACACAAAAAATGGAAAAATAAAAAACAAACAAAGATAACTGAACAATAAATTACACACCCAGAATTATATAAAGTATACCTAAATACGAATAATTTGATGAGATGATGATTTAATCAGTAGTTCGATTGAATAGCGAAGTAAGTAATAATATTTAAAGAACAAAATATTTCCACGTAACCACGTTAAATTCGACCAAGCACACAATAACTAACAGACAACGCAACGCAGGTAACCCTCGTTTCCATAGGTTGAGGCGGCGACATCGGTACCCATAACATTACTTTTTGTGAACGAAACCATAGCGCGATCTAATTCGACGCCAACACCATCTAGTTAGGAAAAAGGAAACATTTTTATATGGTGAAAAATTATTATGACTACACTATTTTTAACAATAAAATAAATGGCTGTGAGTGAGCAAAAATAAATCCAGCTAGTTTTATATCACATTTAAGTTTATAATTAGGTATACGACATGAAAATAAATATTAATTACCAAGCAATAATCACACAGATAAATACCGAACAAAAGTATTAACATTCAATGTTTATTTTGTATTAACAACATGAAATTGATGAAGAAATGATCATCATCAATGAACATAACTTTTTTTGTACTACTTAACACCGCATTTTTTTTAAATTGTCTTCCTCAACTCTGCTCAAGATTTTGAGGGTTTTGTTGTTTTGTTTGTTGTTACCTCAGTTCCTCAGTACACCGTCATTTATAAACCGATTTGGAAAATTCTTTTTTTATTTGAAAGGATATACTTTCAGATTGGTCCCATTGTCATCAGGTCAGGATTTGATCATGGGATCCTGGAGACATCGAAGGGACTCTTCAAATATTATACTTAGGCACACCTATAGCGATTTGGGTATTTTTATAGTAACTCGTGCATTTGCTCTCGGAAAGCACCATTTGGTGAAGTGGAACTGATGATGAAGACCACAGATGGCCACCGGAACTACTCAATAATATCTACGTATTTCACGAGTTGCGATTCAATACTTTAACATGGTTGCTAAGCAATTTATGCTCGTCACAATTTGAATGGTGAAATGGAGCTGATGGTGGACCAGGAGAACTCCTCAACAATTAACTTCCCTGCATCGGGAAAAGCAATATTTTGTAAAAGGCGATGAGCAATTTGACACTAGGTTATTGTAACTGAGATAAATTATAAGCAGACCCACTAAAAAGCGTGAAATAAAAACTTTTTAACAAAAAAAAAACCGACTTCCAAAAAAACACTACAAAGTGAAAAATAACTTTAATTTTGGAAGTCGGTGGCAAAAAACTAAAATACAGATGCAAAGACACCGACTTCCAAAATTAAAGTTATTTTTCACTTTGTAGTGTTTTTTTGGAAGTCGGTTTTTTTTTTGTTAAAAAGTTTTTTGTAATTATTTATTCTTCGCCCGTAGTCCTTGTATAAATAATGGGGTCCTTCAAATAACTTAGGGATTATAACGTCCAGATGAAATTCGATTTAGTATTATCCGATTAGAGGTTGGAATATCCTTTACGCGTTCAGATAATGTTTCTCAGGTTATTTAAGAGACGAACATTTATCGTGAAAATGTTCGTAAGTTATGTTAGATTAATGTTTTTAGTTGGCAAACGAGATAGTAATAGAAAGGCAATTTATGTCGTCTTTATCAGAATGTCTTAAATTCAAATTCTTTATTGCATTCATGTGTTATTATTTCGATTTAAAAGAGTGTCCATATGGAGTTTCTTGCCCGTTCTTCTCCATAGGTATCTACGCTTTGGAATGGGCAACTAGCTTCATCTTTCTGACTGACCGACCCCTTGACAATTCAAAAGTACCTGTTTTTGATTGAAAAAAAAAAATCATCATCATGATTTTAATTTATTTTTAAAATAAAAAGAATAAATTAAAATAAAAAGGTTTAATTAAAATAAATGGTTTGAGTTTGTACATTAAGTTGTTACAATTTAAATAAGTTTCAACATGAAACCCGGTTAGGACACGGCAACATATTAATAATTATTATTTTAACATAATAATAATAGACTATATTAAAATACGTAATTATTTATCTAGCTATATTATTTATGTTCTAGATATTCTGTAACTGAGTAAAAGCATTTTTGAGTTAGATATTCTCTTAATTTCCTGTTAATGAATTTAGTTTCTTCTTTTATTTGTTCCGGTAATTTGTTGAAAATTATTATTAGGTATTACTTGTGCGTGGTTATGCGCACGAGATGTAGATATCTAAGTAAATGAAAGTCAATAATATTCTGAATAATCACAAGTGTCTGATCACATTAGGGAATGAACAATAATGTAAACGTCGATCCACCAATTACGTGAAGCGTGAGCGCAAATCAATCAAATCACTGTATGGGTATTCACATAATAATCACCAATATTAGAATCACAATAACTCAATGCTTTTCGATCGATCTCCTCGAACTTCATTTTGGCGGGCCGCCCGTCTCGGTATCCAGGGTAACGTCAAGTTGACAGCTGTCAAATTCCTTCTAAAATCATCTCTGTTAGTTTACAATTTCTGCGTAGTAGGGGTTCGTCGTTTAATTTCAATTTGGGCCAAACCATCAATAATAATCAAACGATTACATCATGACGTTGAATAAATTGTTTCGTGAAATGAAAACGGAAGATATTTTGTACAGGTAAACACATTCAAATTAATTATGTATTAACTTTTAAAACGTTATACAAGAAATTTAGTAATGTACTTATGTTTTTTAAGTATGGCAAGCTATATCTTTATACAATTTTTTATCGCTAGGTATACGTGTATTTACGAATGCATTGGAAGAGTAATTTCTTAGCAAAATTATTGGTAGGTAAGCTTTGCCCAGCAGTGGGAAAACTCAAAAAAAAAAAAAATAAGCTGGTAGCCCATTCGAAAATGTAGGTTTCTATGGAGAGCCTGTCGGGGGAGCGGTGAATGCTTATGCGAATCCCGCACCCCCGGCCATAGGTAGAGGTGGAACACCGTAGTGGTTTTAGCCGGTAAGAGTCCGGCATGCCCCTCTGTCCCCTCACGATAGAGGAAGTCCACGAGAATTTCCACCGCGACAAAAAAAAAAACAAGGTTTCTATGGAGAAGAACGGGCAGGAAACTCCACGAACACTTTTTTAAATTATATTTTTATACAATATTCGTTACATCATTACCTAATGATGATGCAGGCTATCAGTACCTAAGTACCTACTTAAAAAAAAATCGAGTTCCAGAAACCGAAATAATAATAATAATATAATATATATAATAAATAATAAGTTTATTCAATTCAATAATTGTTTACAATACACATAAATCTTATAGGCTATAATTTCTTGTTACAAATGAATTAGACATCTGTAGCCGAACTAGGCGAAAGCCTGTATTTCGGCTATCAGCGCCCAAACCCTTAAATAATAAACACATAAAAATAGCCATCAAGTAGATATGTTAACAATTTGTAGATTTAAAAAAAAAAAAAAAAAAAGATATGTATTGAAAAAGTGATCATAAGTAACATAATGATTTGATACAATAAAATAATATGACCATTAAAGGCAATAATTATTTTTAGAACCTTCCAAAAATTAAAATTAAATTAAGTAAATAAATTAGATTAAAATTAAAAATAAAAATAAAAACTGAGCAGTGTATGTGTCCTCTCTTTGTGTGATATGATGGGGTGTGTGTGTGAATGTAAGAGGGTGTGTGTTCGTGGTAAGTATTATAAATTACTGTGGTATATGTAGTATCAACTCAGTGTCTTCGTAAGTAAGTTTTTGTAAATATTTTGTTACCTTTTCCTTACATTGTTTTTTCGTTAATGGGTAAATATTTATTGCTTTATTTATATTATTATAGATGTAAGGTCCAATGAAGTTGGTAAATCTTGAGCTAAATTTAGTTGTACTTATTTCGTTTCTGACGCATACCTTATCTTTTCTTCGTTTTTGTAGGTTTAGGGGATTATAAATTAGTTTGCTGTGTTGTAGAAGAGTAACATTAAGTAGGTATAGTTGTCTTACAGTCAGAACTTCACAGTTCTTATACAGTTGTGCGGTGGGGAAAAAAATACGTTTAAAAGTACAAACTTTGAGTACTGCACGTTGGGCGATCTCAAGACTTTTTAAGGTGGTTTTTAAAGCCCCTCCCCAGGACGAAATACAGTAAGATAGTAGCGACTGACAGAGAGCAAAATAGATCTGCTTCAGCAGTTGTGAGTCAGCGACATGTCGTAAATTTTTAAAAATGAATATTAATTTGCGAATTCTTCCACATAGGAGTTTTATGTGTTCCTTAAAATTGAGACTGCTGTCAATTGTTACACCCAAATATTTAATCGTCTGCACCCGTTCCAGTGAAGGGCATGAGCAGATAGATCTCAATTGGCACTCGTGTGAGACAATTTTATGGCTCCTAGTGACTCCACTTACATTTCTAATGCCAAAGCAGATAAATTTCGTCTTGTCTACATTTAACGTAAGAATGTTACTTTGCAGCCACTTTCCAACCATATCAAAACCAAGCTGAGCAGCACTGAAAGCCTCATCCCAGGTATTGGCTGCAAAACAGAGGGCAGTATCATCTGCGAAGGAGATTATTTCGCCTTGGGAGAGCTTAAGATTTGTGAGTTGATTAATGTAGACCAGAAATAACGTAGGCCCCAAGATACTGCCCTGCGGAACCCCATGTGTGATTGGGAGGCCATCACTCTTGTGTGCATCAAGTCGAACACATTGAGATCGTCCAGACAAATAGCTTTTGAAAAGCTTGTGCTGCGTGCCTCTGACTCCAAGTTTTTCCAGCTTATCCAGTAGGATGGAGACAGAAATCGTATCAAAAGCCTTTGCTAGGTCTAGGAAGATAACGAGACACTTTTTCCTCTTATCTAGATTTGAGCTAACATAATTTGTTAGTTTATTAACAGCCTGCTCAGTCGACCTACCCTGCCGAAAGCCATATTGATTGGTTGACAGCAACTTATTTTTTTCTAAATAGTCAACCAATCTGATGTTTATTATTCTCTCTAGTATCTTCGACAGAGCCGGCAAAATAGATATTGGCCTGTAATTGTTGATACGATTTCTGTCGCCACTCTTATGAATGGGACAAACCTCAGCCTTCTTTAGAGACTCCGGGAACACACCCGACTGCAGGCAGTTGTTAAATATCGTTGTTAGAGGTGGAGTAAGAATATCTTTGTAAGTTTTCAAGAAATCACCACTAATATTATCCCACCCACTAGCACAGTTTGATTTTAAACCGAGGATAAGTCGTTCTACCTCATCCTCAGAGGTATCCATTAAGACGAATGAATATTTTGTATTTGTGTCAGTACATGTATTTTGAGTGTAGTTGTTTAATATTTGTGTATTTTTTTGTTGGATTTTATCAGCCAACGAGCTTCCTACGTTAATGAAATAGCTGTTAACTTCATTGAGTGATTTTTCAGGAGTAGTTGATAAGGTAAGTAGTTCTTTGGGAGAATTAGGTTTTTTAGAAGTATTGGTGATATCTTTGATTACTTTCCACAGTTTTTTGTTATCCTGTTTTGCTGCTTGAAGTTGGTCTCTCTCGTATGCTCTTTTTACTTTCCTTATTATGGTAGTGCAGAAGTTTCTGTACCGACTGTATGTTATTTTTAAAATATCGTTAGCTGGTTCCATTTTTGACTTTTTATGTAACTTATCCCTATTTCTTACACAACGCAGCAGCCCTTGTGTCATCCAGGGTTTTATTATCTTGTGGCGTTTAGGAATAGTTATTTCTTTTGTATTGTCGGCAATTGCTTGTTGAATACATTGCGTAAAAAAGCTTAGGGAGGAGTTTGGATCTGTGAAACTATTAATTGGGGTGAAATCAATTTTTGATAAATCTCGTTGTAGACCAATTTTATCAGTTTTTATTGTTTTAGAGAACGCATATTGTCGTGTTTTCTTCAATTTCATGTTTAATAAAACCGGGTAATGGTCTGTTAATGTAGTGTGAGGTACAATGATGCTGGTAGGACAGTTGGTTTTTACCAGTGCATGATCCAGACAAGTATGACTTTTGCTACGAGTAATCAAAGTATGAGCTGGCAAAAGTCCATGTGTAGCTGCTAAAGTTAAATATCGTTCCCCGTTTTGATTTATTTTTTCAGGATTAATGTCAATATTTATGTCTCCCATCACTATAACATGTTCGAAGGCGGAAAGTGTATGTAGAGTTTTATCTAATGATGACAAAAATTGGTCGATGTTTTTATAGGACGGTGATCGATAAATAGCGAGTATAGCGATACGGTTATCGATTATAGCAACCAAACCATTACAATCTTGCAAGACGGGTTCCTCAATGATTACATTAAGATTTTCATTAAAATAAATTACTACGCCATCATTTTGCTTAATGTTTAATTTAGTTCCTACATTGCAATATCCCAGAAGGTTCGGTATTACAGTTGTATTTGAAAGCCAGCATTCTGTCAATAATATAACATCACACTTGAGCTTCATTCTCTCTAACAAAATGTTTAATTCTGGCATATTGCAGTTTATACTACGTATGTTCTGTGTAAGAATAAGTAGATCCCGCTCTGACGAAGTTAATATTTTATGACAGTCCTCAATAGAAGCTATTTGCGATTGAGATACAGAAACTTGATCAATATTTTCTGTTAATTTGATAATATCATTGAATGTAAAATAGTAAGTTTATTTTTTGCCATGAAAGGTAGTCTTGGATTAAGAACAAAAGACGGAAAGTAACACAGCATTGACGAGATTTACAACATGTTACGTTTAGTTTGTTGGGAGGAAATAGTACATTATGATACATGTGTGCTATGTTGATCATTAAACTCGAGGCGGTATTATTCGCGCGAGCCGTAGGCGAGCGCGATAAGGTAGCCGAGAGTTTAATTATCAATGCACACGCGTATCATACGACGTTTTTCAACACACTTGCGAGGAAAAAAACAGACTTGTATTGTTAAATATTAACTTGTATGGATAATGGCGGGCTGGGTTTGTTTTTCCGCGCGCCACGCTGGCGTGCGCGCGCAGGTTTACCCATAGAGAAAGTAATGGCGCGCGTTTATTTATTTAAAGGCACAGACAAAACGTATGTCAAATTGTAGTTCAGTTAGTATGGAATCAGAAAGTACTATTGGCATACAGAAATATACATTAATTCAGTGAGAATCCGCAATAATAGAACGCCAGTGGTCTTTTCCGTTTGGTTCCGCGAGGGACCACGGACCATATTATTATAAGGTGCATCCAGACAGAGCGAGGCATGCGCCGCAAGAATTTTTTTTTGTATGTTAGACGCCTCAGCCTGAGGCAACCGTACATATAAAAAAAATCATTTGCGGCGCATGCCTCGCTCTGTCTGCATGTAACCTAAGGTGAATGCGCAGTGGTAGACCGCGAAATTTAAATTTTCTTAAGTTTTTGCAATTCGCAGGTCCGTATCAGGTTGTATCTTGATCAAAATGTGTATATATGTATAATTGATATGTATTTACAGAATTATAGTCATTAGAATCATAATAAGAACTAAGAACTTATCCATAAGAGATTTGTTCTTATGGAACAAATGTAACTAAGAAAGATGTATTAATGATTCTAATGATTATAATTCTGTAAATACATACCTGTTATAGTCGCGAATCATATTTTGATCAAGATACAACCTGACACTGACCTGAAAATTGCAAAAAACGTTAGAAAAATTGAATTTCGCGGGCTACAACTGCGCATTCATCTTAAGGTAAATACATTTTAGTTCATTTTGGGACCAAGGATAATTCAGACTATTAAAAAAAAAAGTGAAATATGGCTCGCGGATTCCTTTTGGCATGAAGTCTCTTTGAACAGATTAAAAAAAAAAACGCACTTCTCCGACCTCCGACTAGTAAATTAAATAGTTATCTGTGGAAATAAAGCACAAGTACCGTAACGTAAAGAAAAAGCACACGTTTGTAATACACTGCATTATGGTCCTAAAAGCGGTGCATTAAGAGCCATTTTACGAGCAAGTGTGTTGAAAATAAATTAAACAAATGAGTAAAGCAAAAGTATTCCAAAACAAAATGGCGGCCCTTCTTACGTCATTCATTAGAAGTCACAACGAAGCGACAACATTTACCGAACCATTTCACCGAGTCATTCAATTGTCTATTCGATTGGAAAACACAGAAAATTGTTCAGTGACTTTCGTTCAATACCTAGAAAGCTTCAACGAGAGATTTGAGTTTGGAAACTAGTTTGAATGATTTTATTGCACTATTGCGCGCTCGAAAACCGTTTGAGCACTTTCAAATTTTCAATTGCTTCGTTCGGAATGTAAAAAGTTTAATTTTGTTGACTAGAGTAACTGTGTTGCGTGTTTGAGTTCTGTTTTAGGATTAAGGACTTTTAATGATGAAGGAGATTTTGGAGTCAGGCTACCCCTGTGCCTTTCCCTGGGCATCATTAGAGAAAAAAATAAAATAAATGGCACTCCGGGAGTGCCGACAGAAGTGAAAACTTGAACAATTACTTGTGTATTTTTTGAATCGTCATAATATTATAAAGAAAACACAAACAGAATACTTTGCCATCACTATCTGACGTATCGGAAATACAATAAAACCAAGTACATCCCGAGGACAACCGAACAAATCCGAAGCGGTGTCGGTTACGGTAACAGTGGCGCGAATTCAATCGTTTTTTCCCATCTCAAAAAATGCCCAACGCGACTAAAGAAGTTTTCACTTCAAAAAACAGAAACAGCACAGTTAACAGTGGGAACATTATAGGCTAATAATTATGTATCACCGTAACTTTGCCAGCAGTGGGGGCCCAGTGAGCAGTGGGGCCCAGTGAGCAGTGGGGGCCCAGTGAGCAGTGGGGCCCAGTGAGCAGCGGGACCCAGTGAGCAGTGGGGCCCAGTGAGGAGTGGGGGCCCGGTGAGGAGTGGGGGCCCGGTGAGCAGTGGGGGCCCAGTGAGCAGTGGTGGCCCAGTGATAGCGGCGGCTTACGAAAAAGCTACCTACAAGGTTTTAGGTTCAAAACCAAGCAGGCGCTTTACTTTGTGTAAATAATTTCTTTACTACTGGTCTCAAAACGTGCACGGTGAAAACATCGCGAGGAAACCGGAATGATCCAGAACCGAATTTGGAAGACGTGACATCTACCAACCCGCACTGGGCCCGCGTGGTAGATTGCAGCCCGCTCCCTCTTTAAGGGGACACATGACCTAAAGCGCGGTCACTGTCGGACTGCATAGAATAGAAAGAGAAGCGCGATGACACAACGCTGGTAATTTATTGCAAAATATGAAGCAAATATCTATTTACAAAAAGTCTATTGTTTGGACTAAAAAATTAAAACACTAGTGCTTTAGTATGTTGCTTGTAAAATACTCTGACAAAAAATCATAATTATTGTATGTATATTAGTATGGTTTTTATTGTAAAAATAATGTTTTTAGAGGTATCTTAATGATTTTTTTCTACCGTATCAAATTAGTTGTATTTTGTTTTCAACACACTATCTACCTAGCATAAATTATATCCTGAAGAATATCATATATTTTTCTGATTTTGTTTACTGTAGTCGATCAAATACTTTTAGGCATTATAAAACTTGCGTTTTTTGCGTTTAGGTCCTGTAATCCCCTTAAGAGAGTGGGCCTGTGTCCCAGCAGTGGGAACATTATAGGCTGATTATGTGACTTTGAAATAGAGTTGATTTTAAAATATTTCCCAGCATAAATAGGAAGGGGGACATTTAGGTGACTGATTATCGAAAACTTTTTCTATAGGTAAGCCTGATTTTTGAATTTTAACGAAATTCGCTTCTCGAACAAATTCACCCCGATAAATGAGGAAATTAACATATTTTGTTTAGGAATAATAATGTATTCATTCATTTTCATTGCCTTAAATATTCCCTTGTTCCTAACTTTAGCTATTTTCTTGCAAAGTTTTTAAATTTTCACAAAGCTTTTAAACGTTAGATTCGCTCGACCGCGTCCAAAGATAATTACGTGTCTGTTTCAATGGCATTTGAATAGTATTGTCTCGCTCACTCATACTAAAAATTGTATCTATCGTTCCATATGGCATGTGTGAGCTCACTCTCCTGAGTGGACCGGACACCTTTTTGCGTGACCATACTAAGAGAGCAAATCTAACATTTTAAACCTTTGATTTCTCATTACATTTTGATGCTGCCTTGGGTGGCAGATCAACATCTGCCAATTGACAATACACCTCTCCTTACCTCCTTTAATCAACATTAAAGGAGGTAAGGAGAGGTATATTGTTAATACAAACATTATCGACGACAAAAAATTAGTCCAATTACCTACCAGATACATTTGAACGACACATATTCATATATCTATGGAACGACATCATTAAAAAATAAAAAAAAGTCAGTAACATATTATGTAGAAGTCGAATTTGAGACATTGTGTTGAAAAGCCTTTTACAAAACCTTGAAATCCTTTGTAGGTAATTATATATGGACTGAAAACAGAATAATAAACCAGCCATATAGAAAGGCGATTAGGTTATCATATTAAATTGTACAGCGGTTATTACAAGTTGTCTGTTAAAGATCCTACGGCTAGAATGTTATAATAATCAGCCTATAATGTTCCCACTGCTGGGACACAGGCCTCCTCTCTGTGGGAGGGGTTGGGCCGTAGGTAATCCACTACGCGGGCCCAGTGCGGGTTGGTAGACGTTACATGCCTTCGAATTTTTGGTTATAGGACATGCCAGTTTCCTCAAGATGCTTTCCTTCACCATTTTGAAAGCAGTGGTGATGAAATAATTCACACGAAGTAAAGCGCCTGTCTGGGTTCGAATCTACGACCTACAACTCGTAAGACACGGCAGTTGCCACTGGGCCACCACTGCTCCTGGCTAGAATGTTAGTTGTTCTTAATTATTGAAGTCAAAATTTCTTTAGGCGCGTTGGGCATTGAGATGGGAAAATACCATTGAACTCGCGACACTGTTACCGACACCGCGCTACATTCGGATGTGTTCGGCTGTCCTCGGGATGTACTCGGTTTTAATATATTTCCGATATGTCAGTGAGTGATGGCAAAGTATTCTGTTTGTGTTTTGTTTATATGACGATTCAAAAAATACACACGTAATTGTTCAAGTTTTCACTTCTGTCGGCACTCTCGGAGTGATACCTTTTAGTTTTTAAATATGAATGTTTAAATTACGTAATGTAGAATACGTGGTTTCAATTAATATGACCTAATCACCATACTGTACAATTTGTCCTGGAAATCAAATCAAGTTAGTAAGGGAAGCCGCATTGAGATCAATTCTAGTTACTGAGAAGACCTACATCGAATAATTATCTTCCACACATATTAAAAGCAAGCCACGTTTAGTAATAGTATCAGAAATGAAGAAATCCGCGGGAGAACCAAGGTAACCGACATAGCCCGAAGAATTGCCAAACTTAAGTGGCAGTGGGCAGGGCACATTGCTCGCAGAACAGATGGCCGATGGGGCCGAAAGGTTCTGGAGTGGCGACCGCGTACCGGAAGACGTAGCGTTGGAAGGCGTGGTGGACTGACGACCTTGAAAAGGCCGCAGGAACTCGTTGGATGCGAGGAGCACAAAACCGGTCGAAGTGGAGGTGCTTGGGGGAGGCCTATGTCCAGCAGTGGACGTCTTTCGGCTGAAATGATGATGATGACGTTTAGTAATAATCAGAGGTCGGAGTAGGTAGATTGATTTTATATACTTGCGTCAAGATATTATAATATGGACATGCCATTTTATCCATAATGTGCGGGAAGTACCGAAAAAAGTTCCGGGATTGGAATTATGGAATAAAATAAAATAAAAAACATACACTATAGGCTAACAAAATCGTTTATTATATGAACACCCAATGAGTCATACAGGATACTTGCTTCTGATTGGTCGTTGCGTGTGGTCAATGCGTTGTGAACATAGATGAACATGAGATAAAGAAACAAAAGGCCCTGGCTAAGTTTTGTCTCATACTATGTATCAAGCGTCATTTCTAATTCAACAGTAAGAGACAAAATACGGTGTAACTATTCCAAGGTATTTTTGTATAAAATAAAATACTGATTTCTTTCACCACTGGCAGCGTAGATTGATATTATTAATTAATACGTTTTTCACCTTAAATACAAATTCGTGCTAATTTCAAAATTCCGGAACAAATATAACAATAAATATGAAGTTCCGGTATTTTGGAGGCATATCCATATTGTCTGGAGGTGCTGAAGTGTCTGTACGAAAACGCCACTATGTCAGTTCGACTCCAGGACCAGACCTCGAAACCTATCCTTCTGCAGCGAGGTGTGAGACAGGGAGACGTTATCTCTCCGAAACTGTTCACCGCTGCTCTGGAGGATGTCTTTAAGGTTCTGGACTGGAAAGGAGCTGGCATTAACATCAATGGCGAGTACATAACTCACCTTCGGTTTGCCGACGATATAGTAGTCATGGCTGAGACTATGGAGGACCTCAGTACAATGCTCGATGACCTCAGTAGAGCCTCTGAAAGAGTGGGTCTGAAAATGAACATGGACAAAACGAAGGTCATGTCAAATGCCCATGTAACACCCACTCTCATGAAGATCGGAGACGCTACACTCGAAGTCGTGGACGAGTATATTTACCTAGGACAAACTGTCCAGTTAGGTAGGTCCAACTTCGAGAAAGAGGTCAATCGTCGAATCCGACTCGGCTGGGCAGCGTTCGGGAAGCTACGCAATATCTTCTCGTCCCACATACCGCAGTGTCTCAAGACGAAAGTCTTTGACCAGTGCGTGTTGCCAGTGATGACATATGGCACTGAAACGTGGTCGCTCACAATGGGCCTTATTAGAAGGCTGAAAGTCACCCAAAGGGCAATGGAGAGGGCTATGCTTGGAGTTTCCCTGCGGGATCGAATCAGAAATGAAGAGATCCGCAGGAGAACCAAGGTAACCGACATAGCCCGAAGAATTGCCAAACTTAAGTGGCAGTGGGCAGGGCACATTGCTCGCAGAACAGATGGCCGATGGGGCCGAAAGGTTCTGGAGTGGCGACCGCGTACCGGAAGGCGTAGCGTTGGAAGGCCTCCCACAAGGTGGACCGACGACCTTGTGAAGGCCGCAGGAACTCGTTGGATGCGAGAAGCACAAAACCGGTCGAAGTGGAGGTGCTTGGGGGAGGCCTATGTCCAGCAGTGGACGTCTTTCGGCTGAAATGATGATGATGATGATCCATATTATCCTCTACGTTTGACGTCAACGACCTTAAATCAATCTACCTACTCCGACCTTTGGTAATAATTAACTGGAATAATGGAATTGCAACAGTTATTAGACTTGCTGCCGAGTACCTACTTCGCCTTGTCTACAAGCTACTAATTTGATGTAGAGAGACGGTTTTACCTTGTGTACAAAGCTACAAGACTACAGCTCTAGCTTTTAGAAATTTTGACTTTATTACGTAGAATTAAACTAGGTTTTAACTCAATCATGAAACAAACCACTATAATGTTAGTTATATAAACGTAATTTATGAAAGTGTAATCAAACCCTGTTCATGTTAAATTCTTACGCAATAGATTAGAATTTAATACTCTTTACACCGTATAAATTACAGATATAAATTTTACAAAGGGTGGTAAGACTGGTTGTCAGACTTATTGGCTTTTGACTACCCGTAACGACTGTTAAGAAGAAATGCGGTCGGAGAGACTTTTGAAAAATCCTAAGTAAAAAGTCGTAATTCGAGGTTTGGCTCTCGCCTATTTCCTCCTCCAATATTGAACAAATTTAAAAGATATTTCATAAACTGAATAAAAAGGATATATGCTGTGTCCCTATGCATTTCATTTTTCATTAGTAGTTGTCAAATTTGTACACTAGGCCTCTGTTTACAGCGGTTTAAATCGACATTTTTTTAGGGTTCTAGTGCTTATAAAAATAATGTATCATCAAAAAGGAAAACATAGGGACATACTAGTAGTTAATATTTATTATTCTGTAAAAAATCCTGGCTTTATGGTCATTAACCAGAAAGAAAACAGGCGAGAGCGTTTCTATGGAAAAACGACCAACCGCGTTTCCTCTTAAACATCTACGAATGGCAGCCGGGACCAACGGCTTAGCGTGCTTTTCGAGACATGGAGGGGTCTCGATATGCAATGAATGCAGGTCAACAAAACATACCTACCCATCTATAGAAAAATAGTAACTTACTAATCATATTTCAAACTTAACTATTAAAATTAAACCATTAACAGGCACTTTTAAATTGTCAAGAAGTCGGTCAGTCAGAAAATATGAAGCTAGTTGCCCATTCCAAAGCGTAGGTACCTATGGAGAAGAACGGGCAAGAAACTCCATGGACCCTCATCATCATTAATCTCTAATCATTTTCAATCGATACCTTCTACCAAAAATCGGCCAAGTGCGAGTCGGACTCGCCCATGAAGGGTTCCGTAGCAGCAAGTAACATAATATAAAAGTTCTTGTAGTTCGTTGTAACTTTGTGAAAGGTAAATTGCGGTTTTCGATTTATGACGTATTAAAAAAAAACTACTTACTAGATCTCGTTCAAACCAATTTTCGGTGGAAGTTTACATGGTAATGTACATTATATATCATCATCATCAGCCTATAATGTTCCCACTGCTGGGACACAGGCCTCCTCTCTGTGAGAGGGAGTGGGCTGTAATCTACCACGCGGGCCCCGTGCGGGTTGGTAGATGTCACATGTCTTTGAATTTTTGGTTCTAGGACATGCCGGTTTCCTCACGATGTTTTCCTTCACCGTTTTGAGAGCAGTGGTGATGAAATAATTTACACAAAGTAAAGCGCCTGTCTGGGTTCGAACCTACGACCTACAACTCGTAAGTCGCGGCCGATACCACTGGGCCACCACTGCTCTCACATTTACATTCATTGTACATTATATATATTTTTTTAATTTTATCATTCTCTTATTTTAGAAGTTAGAGGGGGGGGGACACACATTTTACCACTTTGGAAGTGTCTCTCGCGCAAACTATTAAGTTCAGAAAAAAATGATATTAAAAACCTCAATATCATTTTTGAAGACCTATCCATAGATACCCCACACGTACAGGTTTGATGAAAAAAAATTTTTGGAGTTTCAGTTGTAAGTATGGGGAACCCCAAAATTTATTGTTTTTTTTCTATTTTTGTGTGAAAATGCGGTTCACAGAATACATCTACTTACCAAGTTTCAACAGTATAGTTCTTATAGTTTCGGAAAAAAGTGGCTGTGACATACGGACGGACGGACAGACAGACAGACAGACAGACAGACAGACAGACAGACAGACAGACATGACGAATCCATAAAGGTTCATTGCCATTTGGCTACGGAACCCTAAAAACCTACCCTTAATTTACCAACCCAACACCTAGGTAACGAAATAATAATGAAAACCGATCATAGCCGTTAGACTAAACTTCATTATAGCCGATATCGGCTACAGCGGCTTCACATAACAGTATTATTTTATAGCCGATGACGGAGCTTAATGCATCGGAGTATTAGAGAAGCAACCGCATCGAAGGGTTATAGGTTCAAATCTACTCGTTGCATTATCCTTAACTAATATTATAAGTAAGTTTGTTTGTTACCTTTAACGTGTAAACCACTGAACCGATCATCCTGACATATTGCATATACGTTTTCAGATGTATAGAAACGGACATAGGGTACCTTTGATCCCAAAAAAAAACCGAGTGTGCTTATGACCACACGACTGAAGTGACACTTCGCTATGAGAGGAAGAGAGACAGAAAATGTGCGCGCGCACTGCTTTCTCTTGCTTAAATCCCCTACTCAACTCCCGTTCGCCTCGCCCGATCACACTTTTCGTAACGTTTACTTCACGCGTTCGCCAGCTTACTCCTCAAGTCAAGCGTGCGTGAAGAAGTTTCACTTCAAAAACTATTTCGTTTAGGTATGACCACGCATAACTATTTATTACCATAAACACGCATAATTATTTTTTATTTATTATTTAAATTTATTTAATTAATAATTTATTTTTAGTCCGATTTTGACGATCCTTTTTTAGCGATGAGATCGTCTATTTTGTCACCCCTTTTATATCTGTAATTCAAAATAGTATACATAATAAATAGCAGTCTATCTATCTAACGGGTGTTAAAATACACTTAACGAAGCCGAGAGGTAGGTACTTGTAAACCCCATCATTGTAATATTTTTTTGTAGTCTTGAGGTACCGCAATAACAACTTTGATAGACATGAAGGTGTACTGTGGTATACTGAACTCATCTGCGCACCCCTTTAGAGGGTACAGGCGTGATGTTATATTGTGTGATTGCGTAAACAATGCAATGCAATAGCAGCAAAGATAAATAAAACCAGTAATCCCGGTTGATTTGCTGGAATTTATTGAAGAGTTCCGTTGTCAGTCTCCGAAAGTCATCATCAGATCTTTACGAAATTGAAATAGGACTATTTCGGAATAAACCTCTTTTGAACAAAAAAAATAATTCTACAAATCCATACTACTTAATATTATAAATTCGAAAGTAGGTAACTCTGTCTGTCTCTCTGTCTGTATGTTACCTTTTCACGCCTAAGCCGCTGAACCGATTTAGATCAAATTTGGTATAGAGATAGTTTGAGTCCCGGGATAAGGACATAGGATACTTTTTATCCCGATATTCCCACGGGGTCGAGACTTATGCGGGTAAACCGCGGGGCGCAGCTAGTCCGTCTATAATAATGACGGAGTTATGCCCGAAAATACATTAAAAAAATATGTAAACATCCGAATTGAGAACCTCCTCCTTTTTTGAAGTGGGTTAAAAACGGTCCAAGATGATTAATACGTAGACCCAAAAATGGCTACTCTAATAAGTATTTACAAACTTTCCGTTTAATAAAAAAATTAATTGAATCAGCCAAACCTAGCCTTATCCACAGTATAATATCCTTATCCTAAAAATAACTTTATCAAAAGCTGCACTACGAAAACAGATTTCAAGTTTTTCTATATCAATTTTACAACTAAAATAAAGGAATAAATTCAAAGTGTTTGCCAAGAAAATTGAAAAGACAGGTACCTACCGAGAAATTAAGAACCCTTTGTGAATTAACAGAATTAAGTACTTTCTTGAAACTAACTGAAAATTCATAACTAAACCCAATTTAATTGACACAGATATAATTCAATTACATTATTCTATTAAAGCTTCACCGATAGTCATTTATCACTCAAATCAATTGTAATAATTAATTTTAACCCTTTTGTCGCTTCGTCGGTTAGATTAGGGTGCTTGCTTATTGGAGCGGAGATGAGCGGAGCGATGCGGTAGTGGAAATATATTAAAAGGGATGCGAACAAGCACCCTTACAGCCGCACGGGCCAATCGGTCATGTAAAGCTAAGCTTGCCGCGGTTGGTCCGTGGATGGGTGACCATATTTACATACCAAAATTCCTCCCTGCTTCGGATAACACGTTAAGCCGTTGGTCCCGGCTGTCATTCGTGGAACTTTGACAGTCTTTACGGGTAGTCAGAAACCCGAAAGTCTGACAACCAGTCTAACCAAGGGGTATCGTATTGTAGCGGTATCTCCAACGCCACAAGCGAACAACGCGTCATACTGACGTCACGCAAATCCTGCATCTCGCAAGCAGAGTTTACCGCGCAACTAGCATAGATACAACGGCCCGACATGAATCATCGGGCAGTTGCCCGCCAGACACAACACCCGTCTGGTCGGAGATCCTCCCTTTTCTATAGAGTATGAGTGAACTTTACACCCTGTTTCTCATACCTCTATAGTATTACTGGGTGTAATTTATCTATAATATGTATGTATTTAGAAATATATAAGTATGTTTATCAGTTGTCTAGTACCCATAACACAAGCTCTGCTTAGCTTGGGACTAGTTGGCGTTGTGTGATAGTTGTGGAATATTATTATATTATTATTATTACCCAGTGGAGTGGAAGTCAGATAGGCAGTCGCTTCATGTAATTACTGATGCTAGCTGCTAGACTGGAAGCCGATCCCAACATAGTTCTGCAATTCTCCGCTTCAATGGACGGGAAGCCTTACGCAAGCGTTTCAGCGAGTCCATTTCCACGAATGTCCGCAAAAAGCTTAGTCATTTCCAGAGAGTAAATTTTATTAATGAAGCGTATTAAGAGTCATCATTTAGATCATGCCGAACGGAATGGACTGTCTATTTGGAGGGGAGAGGGAAAAACTGGTCGTTTATACCCGATTAGTCTTTTTAGCGCAGCCGTGAGGCACACTTTCCTGCTTATTTTTTTTACCACTTCGGACTTAACACTTTTTATTTGACCTTTATTTATTTTTAACCGACTTCTAAACAGGAGGAGGTTCTCAATTCGGATGTTTGTATTTTTTTTTTTGTTTGTTCGCGCATGACTCCGTCGCGTCGCTTGCTAACCGATTTCAAAAATTCTTTTTTTGTTGGAAAGGGTATACTTCCCAAATGGTCCCAAGAAAATTTTATCGAAATCGGACAAGCGGTTTTTGAAAAATCAACAAAAATCTAAGAACAATTATCTACATTGTCTACATTTACGATCTTTTCGTTTACATTTTTGTGGGGTAGGTACAACTAAAAAGTGAAAAATAAAAACTTTTTTACAAAAAAAAAAAAACAACCGACTTCAAAAAAAAAACACTACAAAGTGATAAATAACTTTAATTTCGGAAGTCGGTGTCAAAAAACGAAAGTTTTTTTGTTTTTTATCTGATGTATATCTGGTGTATTGTGTGTCTTTTAGTCTGTGCTAAATAAATGTATTTTCTTTCTTTTTATCAGAGAAATGGTGGGTTTGAAATGTGACAGTTTGTTTTTCATGTTTCAGATACGATGGATGGACTGTGGACGGGCTCGTGGCTAAATAACAACGCGTGGTAGAATATAGCCCACTCCCTCTCGAAGAGAGGAGGCCTGTGTCCCAGCAGTGGGAACAATATAGGCTGATTATGACTCAATGGCAACGCAGTTTTACAGCTTCCATGTCGAATTTTAGCCCTACCACCGCAAGGGAAGAATTGGCCAGTCAAATAAGGTGTTGAGTGTGACTGTCCAGGATACTCTGAGCGCTCGGTTCAGTTGAGTAACTGGCGGAACAAACTGCGCTACACGAGGAGGCTTCTTCATGCATCCCAAAATAATCGATGCCCCTGCCACGCTGTATTAGCAGTGAAAAGACTGGTTAGGTTCGATTCTCTTTTTTATATCTTATTGTAAAATAGCGTTTTTTTTTTATACCTGAGTTTTCCACGTCCCGGCAATATCTCACGGTAACGTGACACATGTCGCTATAAGTCGTGAGATATGTCGCCGAAACATGACAAAATTTATTACTATTTATTGTCAATTTCGTGATTTCTTCGATATTTTCATTGGGTAGGTATTCTTTTGTGTATGATTAGGTACGGGTAAGCTTTTGTTTATTTTGTGTCTTTTTATTTCTTTATCTTGTTAATGAGCCAGTCTGATCAGTTATAAAATACGTATTTTGTTGTCGAACCACATAGGTTTGCAAACAAATTGTAGAAACCAGTAAAAGTTACAGTCTCGGGCCATCAGTGGTACTTGCACAAGGCTACAGGAGTGTATATCACAAGAATTTTTGATGACGTGCAATTCTAAACTTGACGGCGCGAGAATTCCCGCGAAGTAATTTCATGTTCATGCAACTTTGTACTTTATGTCACTTAAAATTGATTTTATTATTCAATGTCAATAAAAAATCGTTTTTTCAGTCGTACGGAGAATAAAACTTAGGTTTAAACTAAAGATACGGTAATAAAAACAAATATCTTGCAAATATTACTGATGTGTACCTAGAATCTAGATCAGAAAAGGTCCAAACATCGTCATTTTAATAAATAATTCAAGCTGAATTGACATAAATGTATTATAAAGGTAGTCTTGGCGCCATTTTGTCTTACCCAACTCAAGATGATTGTGAAACTTACCTGAAAAAATAAAAGAAAATATTATTAGTTTGGCACACTTTGAGATTCAAGAGAATAGTCATTTTTCAGAAATGGTTATAAACACACTGTAAAATTCGAAATCAATTTTCTTTGCAAGTATCTTTTTTGAGGCCTTCACCTGTCCTAGCTTCGTCACATTCTGTGGCGTGCATTGGTTTTCAGAATAGGTAAGCACTAGGCCGGGTCTAGTCTAGATAAACGCGGTCACTAATCAGAAAAAAAAGTGAGGTCAAAAGTGTGGTTATTTGAGTAGGCATGCCTACTTAAGGGCGATAAATTGCAAAGGTTGCACGTCATTAATTTGAATGAGTAATGACAATGTGCGAATAGTACGGGAGCCGAGTAGGCCGTCCGGCGACTGCCTACTGCCGCGCGTGTTTGTACGAAGATTTTGTTTTTTGTTAGGTATGATAATTTAGTGAGTTTCTTAATTTGTGGGGCACACACACTAAAATGTAATTGACATGCTTATGTTGATATATCGAGGTAGACACTGCTTATATGCCTATATGCAACTACATTATCTAACCTAACATGTACTACAAACTTCTAATACTAAATGAACTACAAATTATTAAAATAAAAGCATAATATCCTAATCTAACTAAAACTAATTAAAAAAACTAAAGTATTGCGTCGAAATACTCGTATTCATCCGCATCGCTGTCGACTGGTAATGTACCCAAGAGACTGGCGGCATTACCACGTTGTATGGCAATGCTTAGCCCATAGTTAGCCTCAGTATCTTATAAATGTGTAAAATATTTTGTAAAACATAATTATCATACGGATGTGTACCACTCGTATATAACTTAGTATATAATAATTTATAGTTATATACTAAATAACAAAAAAAAACTATTTACAAAAACTATTTAATAATAAATAATCCATCACTGAATGCGTTACATACTTAATATTATTAGTTTGTAGTTACGGGTTCGTGGCTAAGTAATATCAGCCACACGGGTCGATCGATCAGGTTAAGCTACGCTTGCCGCGGTTGGTCCGTGGATGGGTGACCATCTTTACATACCAACACCCCTCCGTGCCTCGGAAAGCACGTTAAGCCGTTGGTCCCGGCTGTCATTTATAGATCTTTGACAGTCGTTACGGGTAGTCAGAAGCCCGAAAGTCTGACAACCAGTCTTGCCAAGGGGTATCGTGTTACCCAGTAACTGGGCTGTCGAGGTCAGATAGGCAGCCGTATTCAGCTGCATCAGCACCCTAATTGCGTAACACACTATCAATCGGAATCTGAATCATTTTAAAGCAAATTGCTAATCCATTGCTTCATAAGTTCGAAAAATTTGTCTGCTCAACACGTAAATAACGCAATGATTCTTGTTGAACTGTCAAAATGAAACCGATTCCGATTGATAATGTGTTACGTAATTGCCCCGCTGGTTAGACTGGAAGCTAACCCCGACATAGTTGGGAAAAGGCTAGGCAGGTTGATTGATTATTAGTTTGTCTAATGGCTATCGTTACACGGTTCAACCAAATTGATTCAGTTTGGTTAATAAAAGACACTGAAATGAAATCTATGGTTGAAATTGAAAAGCAAAAATTTGATATGTATTATTGCAATAAGATGTTTAAATGCGATTATATCGACTAGAGAAATTCATTTAATTGAGGAAAGAGCTACCGAAGCTTAATTAAAAATTCTGCAGGAAGTTGCTTTTCAGTTCCCGTATTTTGTTTGTAGAAAATGGCGCAGTTGCCAAATGCAATGTTTACGTTATCAGCAGGTGTAGTATTAAAAATAGTATACATACAGGAACATAGAATGTCACATCGAATCCAGGTGGTTTCCAACAAATGTCACGACGCATTTGTGCAGTGTACACCGCGTCTGTACAATAAACCCGACTACAGAAAAGGATGAAACAAGAAAGTACCTTCCCGTGGTCGCATGCTATATATACCATAGCTTATATGTGTGCTAGTATAGCGGCATGCGACTACGGGAAGGTACTTTCTTGTTTCATCCTTTTCAGTAGTCGGGTTTTGGTTTTCAAACTTATTTTTTATTTAATTATTTTGGGGCTTATTTCAATAATATTTATATTTTTGAAATGTGCTAATTAAGCTCTTTCATTTGATACCCCACACGGCATAATAAAAAATGTTTTTTTTAGGTCATTACTTTATGTCCGCTAGAGGGCGCCATATTTAATTTAATGTGACGTCACATAGCCTATAACCAGCGGACGATCAAGACCCTTCCAACGATACCTCACTTGTCTAATTATGACAAGGAGTTTAGAAGTTATGAGGGAACAGATGAACGTACATATATACATAAATACCGGTCATCAAAATCATAACCCTCCTTTTTGCTTCGCCGTAGTCGGGTGAAAATTCGAAGAAATGTGACATCTACCAACCCGCACTGGACCCGCGTGGTGAATTACGGCCCACTCTCCTATCACCGAGAAGAGGTCTGTGTCCCAGTTAAAAAAAATTATAGGCTGATTATGTAAGGGCGACTGCTGAAGGGACCTGATTCCGATATCTGATCGCCGAGTCATGTAAATATCTCTTAGTTTCCGATTAGAAAATTCTCACAAGAAAGCCCGCAGTCTGCATTTGGTCACGCGGTCGCCACTCCAGAACCTTTCGGCCCCATCGGCCATCTGTTCTGCGAGCAATGTGCCCTGCCCACTGCCACTTAAGTTTGGCAATTCTTCGGGCTATGTCGGTTACCTTGGTTCTCCTGCGGATCTCTTCATTTCTGATTCAATCCCGCAGGGAAACTTCAAGCATAGCCCTCTCCATTGCCCTTTGGGTGACTTTCAGCCTTCTAATAAGGCCCATTGTGAGCGACCACGTTTCAGTGTCATATGTCATCACTGGCAACACGCACTGGTCAAAGACTTTCGTCTTGAGACACTGTGGTATGTGGGACAAGAAGTCAACATCTCTATATGCCAAGAACTCAACATCAAAAAGCGTCTATCTGTTACGGTCCAAACGCGCATCCTCAAATACTTCGGATATGTCTCGAGGCGTGAGGGAGGCTCTATTGAACGTCTTGTCGTGCAGGCTAGAGTGGACGGCACTAGACCACGCGGACGCTCACCCATGAGATGGAATGACCAAATTAAATCCGCAGTGGGTTATCCCTTGTATGAGTGCACAAAAAATTCCAAAAGTCGGAGTAGGTGGCACGAAGAAGAAAAAGAAGTCCGATATAACATGAGACTTAAACATAACTGGAAAAATACGGGTGTACTAGGTATTTACCTCTGTCTACCTCTAGAATTCCGGTACCTAGGCAGTGGCGTAACTATAGGGTGGCATTGGGGCAAAATGCCACGGGCCCCCAGCCAGAGGGGGCCCCTGCCCCGAGAGGGCCATGAGCACAGGAGGATCCTAACATAAGTTTATAAATGCAATTTTTTTTTGAAAATGTGCAACAATGGGCATCATTCAGGTTTCGAACGTTTTCTACCTTTTTCCCATTGTTTGTCTAATTTTTAATTATTTTTTTTAGTAGCGCTTGCGACCACTAGACCAACGAAGCAATCAGGTGTTAAATTTTGTAGGGGAAAATATGAAATCTACGCGGAAAAATCGCGGGAGAAGGGCTAGTAGAAAAAAAACTATAACATTGGTTGAGCTTCTAAACATTGAGGGAGGGCCCCATCCCTTGAATTTGCCACGGGCCCCAAATGGTATAGATACGCCACTGTACCTAGGTTTTGAATCCTGTAGATGTCGCAACATATATTATTCACAAGGGGTAGACCGCGACTGTACAAATATGTTTCGTTGTACGTTCGGTGCATTCAATGTCACCGAGCAGCGAGCTTTGAAAGATATGTATTGTGAAATCTCTTGAATGCGCAGTAAAATTGCTTTTGCGGTTTTCAATAACGGAAAGGCTGCTTGTGCACCATTATACAAGATGTATGGTCCGGCGGTTCGATTTTCAAGCAAATTGTGGAGAGAGATTTGAATACTTTTTTTTATGGAGCCTGGCCTAACTGCCCGCCATTTTGTTTTTTAGGGCTCCGTACCTCAAAAGGGAAGACGGAACCCTTATAAGATTATTTCGTTGTCCATCTGTCTGTTCATCTGTCAAGACCCTTTATCTCAGGCACGCGTGGAGTTATTGCCATTGCCATTGAGCTGCCATTGTTGTTTACCTTTGGCAAATTAAGCGTGGCCGGATCTTCCATCTGTTTGGCAAGCGCACCACGCGTCACTGTCGTATTTTTTGACGTAAATTTACATAGAAAACTATATCGATCTTGCTCAAACTTGCACAGAGTGTAGGAGACAGAAAAAGAAAGATGAGAGAAGCGAGTGAAACAGCGAGTACAATCCTACCCTATCCTACTAGGTATCTACTTTCTATCCTACTATCCTACTTCCTACTATACAGGGTGTCCCTGGAAGTATGGATCAAATCGAATAGGGACGTGGGCAAGGACATATCCAAACGTTTTAGCAAAAAAAAAAATTCTAAAAAAAAAAACTAAAAAAAAAATACTAAAAAAAAGAGAAGAAAGATCGAATTCGTGAAAACTATCAGGCCTATCAATTTTTTTTTTTAGATAGCCCTGATAGTATTTTTTTATGATTATTTTCTTTGAACACTAAGCGAAGTTATTGAAAAAAAAAAAAAAAAAATCGGTCATAACTTTTGAACCGTAAAAAAAATCACTGACATTCTCAGGGTTAAAAAGTTTGGAAATGACCTTGCTTACGCCCCTATTCGATTTGATCCATACTTCCAGGGACACCCTGTATAACACTAATATTATAAAGGCGAAAGTTTGTGAGGACGGATGGATATTTGTTACTCTTTCACACAAAAACTACTGAACGGATTTGGATGAAATATGGCACAAAGATAGTTTATAACCAGGATTAACACATAGGATACTTTGAATCCCGATATTCCTACGAAATCGAAACTTATGCGGGTGAAACCGCGGGGCGCTACTAGTTCTACCATAACTGCTAGTTCTAGCATTACATACTAATTTTCCACTATTATGGGATAGTTACAGTGAATATTCTCAAGCGGGGTAATTAGCAGAAATCTGAATATTCTGCTAATACATTAGTCATTGGGAGGCATCGATTACTGTCCTACATTGGAGTCAAATTGGAGCTGTTTGCACGTGTCTAATGACTATTTTCATATGCCTGCAATTGTCACACTGCAGGGTTCAGTCGCTTTTTGTCTGTCTGTGTGATAGCAATGTTGTTCTCCTAAACAACGCAACGGATTTTGATGCGGCTTTCTCACCGCTGTTTAGAAAGAAATGTTCTGAAAAAAAATTATGTGTATAAAAAACATTATAAACAAACAATACCTAATCAAACTTTATGTTAAACTTATTCAATTACTAACTGCGCCCCGCGGTTTCACCTACTTAAGTGTCGATCCCGTGTGTATATCGAGACAAAAAGTAGCCTATATGTTAATCCAGGGTGTCAGCTACTTCCATACAAAATTATATCAAAATTGGTCCAGCCGTTTGAGCTGTAAGAAGTAACAAACGTGTTAACACACACACACTCACAAACTTTCGCCTTTATAATATTAGTGTGATCTAACGGGTGTAAAAATGCACTACCGAATCCAAGAGTCACTTGTTTTTTTCCATTATTATGACATTTTTTTATATTAATTAGAACATACCTGGGAACCCTCTGGTTACGGAGATATTGAAGGTCAAAGTTCCAACTATTTTCGACGACAAAACAAGTGATCCATTTGCTAGTTGCATGCACTTATAACCACAATGTTTTGCGTACGTTACATTGCGCACTACTGTACCGTAAACAAGGAATTTTCGTACCAAAAATAAAGGTCGTTCATAGCAATTATTTTTGGACAAAGATATTTAGTTTTTTGCGCAGAATGCGTAGATGACAGCGTTGTGATGGGTCTTTTTACATCCTGTATATTATAAAAATCTCGATATTTTTTAGTCGTAGGTAAAAACTGCGTGAAGCAGGGGCGAGTCGCTAGTATCCATACTTAATATTATAAATGCGAAAGTGTGTCTGTCTGTCTGTCTGTCTGCAACCTCTTCACGCTTAAACCACTGAACCGATTTTGGGGAAATTTGATATAGAGTTAGTTTGAGTCCCGGGAAAGGACATAGGATAGTTTTCATCCCGATTTTCCCCCGGGATCGACACTTATGCGGGTGAAAGTGCAAGGCGCTGCTAGTATTATATATGTGCATTAAATACCATACCTGCTAACTGTGAGTATTTTGAAATGTTAATAATCTATTGCGACATATTATTAGTAGGGAGAAATGGGGTGTATTAAAATAGCCTCCAAGTGTGGCGGTATATATTTAAACGAATTATTCCGAGCCTCTGGCGTATTTTAGGCAACCAACTTCGCCACGACTTCGCTGATTGGCTAATAGTGTGTTACCCGTCAGACAAGAATTATTTCCGTATTTTGTACCCTAGCATTTATCAATCTATAACTATTAATCTGTATCTCTAATATCAATTTCATAAGTAAAATCTATTTCACAAACATTAAAATGACAGGGTTACTTGTAATTCGACGTATATCCGTCAGGAACTGATAGGGGGGCCAAAATGCAACAAATTGAAACTCCCATATGTATGGCCGAAATTCAAATAGTTTTCGAGATATTTTCATTTTAAGGGTTTTTTGATATAATTCCAAATTTAAAAAAAAAAAAACTACGTATATTGAATGGGTACTATTAAAAATGATATTGTAGCTGGCACTTCAATTAAGCTATTAACATAATTAAAAGTACTTAATTCAACAAAATTGCGATTGAAGAATAATATCTTACCAATATTTTCATAATACGCCTCAAAAATGTTTCATTTTGCGCTTCAAAAATGTTTCAAATACCTCGAATACTATTGAATTTCGGCCATACATAGGGGGGGGGGGGGAGGGGTAAAATTTGTTGCGAAACATTTTTGAAGCGTGAAATATAAATATTTGTAAGATATTATTCTAAGAAAGGCTGAAAACGAAGAAAGAAGAGACTTTACTCAACTGTATGGTGCGTCAATATTTTTATTTTGTCGTCCCTAACAATATACTCTCGACCGTTTTCATCTGTTCTCATTACGATTTCATTCGCGTGTTTCAGATTTATAAATGCAAAATAGTGCATAAATTATAAAAGCTATAAAAGCACTCTAAATGTTGACGGAATTTTAAGTATTCATAGTATCCATTCATTTTAATTCGGTGCTGATTTGGAAGTCACTGAAATGCAAACTGTATTTTGAAAAGTGGTCGCCATCGTGCATAGACACAATCAAAACTAAAGGTTTTGGTGATGAGTTAGCAGTTTTGGATATCATTAAGAGGTATAGTTGATTTGTTTAATGTACCTCATTTCAAAGAAATCTCGAAACAACTGGTTGACAGTTCCCGTGACCCAAGGGCTGGCTTTTACCTTGGCCAGAGGCTAAGTGTTGCCATGCAACGTGGCAATGCCGCCAGTCTCTTGGGTACATTACCGTACACAGGTACAGACGCCAGCACAACAAGCTACTACAAACTGTCAAATTTCTTTAATAGATTTTCAACTTTATCGCTAAAGCATAAGGTTCAAAGCTGATTGGGAAAATTTTACAGTTTCGGGTAGTTTGATGTGCTGGCTTCTGTACATTCGACAGTGATGCGGAAGAATTTTTCGATACCATTTATTATAGTTTATTTCAAAAGTTTGTTAGTTAATTTAGTACTAATAGAGGTATGAGGAACAGGGTGTAAAGTTCACTCATCCTCCATAGAAAAAGGAGGATCCTCCGACCAGATGGATTACTGCCAGTTGATTCATGTCGGGCGGTCGGTAAACTCTGCTTGCGAGATGCAGGATTTTGCGTGACGTCAGTATAACGCGTTGTTCGCATGTGGCGTTGTAGATACCGCTACATACTTATAACAAGTTTATCCTGGTTTATGTGGTTAGTTAGTTGATTGCAATTTTATACTAGATCAGACTATATTATATTCCCTGCTGATATATTACTAACGAATTTTTACATTTTTTTTATTATAACGTCGAATACATGATGTTAAGTATTTATATTATATGTTAGATTTATCACTGGAGCCCTGTGAAAAATGACTAAAATCAGTGTGGTTCCTTCCTCAAAAGACCATCTCAGATACTAATCTGAATGGTGCTTATGGCCTGACCAAAATATTGTCTGGACTTTGAAAGAGACTGTGATCTCAGATAAATATAATTTATCATTAACCTAGAAGGTTTTAACTTTATATTTCATCACTTTTTTTTCCAACAAGTATTAAAGTAAAAAAAAGTGAAAGTTTATTTACCTATTAGAAAAAAAAAAATGGATATTTATTAAAATGGAAACAATGATGGCTACAAACGTTAAAAAAATGTGTCGCAGCTATCAATGCAACTCATTGTTCCACACTTACCTATTATTTCAACCGTCAACCGCGGTTATCAAAATTACGGGTTACGGGGGTAGGTATTCCTCGAAACGCACCAATTTTGAAACGCTCCAAATGAAACGTCTATCGATATCATACATATGAATCCTTCATGTTTTTCTCTATGTTTCATTGTTGATACATTTCGAGGAATAAAATTATAATAAGTATTTTTATTTTGATTTTTTTTGTAGAATTATTATTATTATAATATAATAAATGTATAATTTTTTTCGAGGAATACTTTTTGTGTGCTTCAAAGTTGGTGCGCTTCGAGGAATAAAATTATATTTTTATTCTGATTAATTTTTTTTCGATGTATAAGTACTTCTGGTGCGTTTCAAAGCTGGTGCGTTTCGAGGAATACCCCAAAATTACAACTATGGTCCTTGGCAACTAGTTGAGTAGTTTACCGCAACAAGAACACTATCAGTAAATTACTGTCTAATCCAATATTAATGACAGGTCAAACTTATACACTTGGGAGCAAATAAATCGAGCCACTTCCTTTTTTCACGTATAATGGTTATTATTTTTGGTATTATGGAACGTATCAAATCGAAACATATATCGCCTAAGAGCTTATTTAATAATCTTTACAATGAGGGTAAATTATTGAATGATAACCTTATTTAATGATAAATTATTGGCTCTGAAAGAAAAACGGTAATTTTGATAGAAAATTGTCAGTCCAGAAAAAAACAATTAAAAACAAAATTATGGTATAAACTTATTCTTAATATCTTGTATTACCCCCCCTTGCCCTGATTTCGATAGATTTTCTGGACTGTTTTAATCCTACAATTTTCTATCAAAATTACCGTTTTTCTTTCAGAGCCAATAATTTATCACTAAATAAGGTTATCATTCAAAAATTTACCCTCATTGTAAAGATTATTAAATAAGCTCTTAGGCGATATATGTTTCGATTTGACACGTTCCATAATACCAAAAATAATAACCATTATACGTGCAAAAAAAAGCAAGTGGCTCGATTTATTTGCTCCCAAGTGTAATTTATTCAGCGACACGGCAGTGGCCTGGTTTAGAAAATTTATTTACGATGGCCGTTGTCAAATCCATGGCCCCGAATTAGAAATAGTGGTTGTTAGATCGCTCTTAGCGATAAGACCGCCCATTGTGTCACCCATTGTAAAGTTTCTATATTTATGTCAGTAATTTATAAGGTGTACATAATAAAAAGTATTCTATTCTATGGTTACAATAAATTGTCATTCGTACTCGGCTTAACATAACATCACGGTTATATTTATTGAAGGGGTAGGTAGACGTATTTAGTACCTACACCCATAATTGTGACTAAGTTATAACAGCCGCACGGTTTGATCAATTAGGTTAAGCTACGCTTGCCGCGTTTGATCTGTGGATGGGTGACCATCTTCACATACCAAGACCCCTCCGTGCCTCGGAAAGCACGTTAAGCCGTTGGTCCCGGCTCTCATTCGTGGATGTTTGACAGTCGTTACGGGTCGTCAGAAGCCCGAAAGTCTTCCAGTCTAACCGGATGCAGCTAAATTGGTACCAGTATTTTACATGGAGCGACTGCCTATATGACCTCCACAACCTAGTTACTGGGTAATACGATACCCCTTGGTAAGACTGGATGTCAGATTTTCGGGCTTCTGACTAGGTACCCGTAACGACTGTCAAAGATCTACGAATGACACCCGGGACCAACGGCTTAACGTGCTTTCCGAGGCATGGAGGGGTCTCGGCATGTAAATATGGTTACCCATCTACAGACCAACCACAGCAAGCGCAGCTTAACCGCGGGCACTGATAGTGTGTAACATAATAACCCCGCAGGCAGGCAGGGGAATAATATTTGTGACGAATCATGGACCGCCTTTAAAACAGTCAGCTCCTATACGTCATCGTTTGGATTGTGTGGGAAGGGACAATGCCGCGTCCGGAAGCAGCTGTCATCATCATCATCATTTCAGCCGAAAGACGTCCACTGCTGGACATAGGCCTCCCCCAAGCACATCCACTTCGATCGGTTTTGTGCTTCTCGCATGCAACGAGTTCCTGCGGCTTTCACAAGGTCGTCGGTCCACCTTGTGGGAGGCCTTTAACGCTACGTCTTCCGGTACGCGGTCGCCACTCCAGAACCTTTCGGCCCCATCTGTTCTGCGAGCAATGTGCCCAGCACACTGCCAATTAAGTTTGGCAATTCTTCGGGCTATGTTGGTTACCTTGGTCTTGAAGCAGCTGTGCTCTGCGTAAAATGCAGTGCTATTAATTCTCTTACGTAGTGAAACTGTTTCGAATAGGTTTGCAGAAATTGCTTAAAGCGTTTAGAAATACATTTCAATATAAATATCCGAGCTGAATGCGCCGAACGCATCGAACGAAATGAATTTTAGAATTCTGTAGGTATATGAAATCTTATGAAACCACGCACACTTGCACTCCGGACGATTCGATGCGGGCAAGTGTGCGATTTCATAAGATTTCATATACCTAAGTACAGAATTCTAAAATTAATAGACCAGTGGTGGCGCAGAGGAAACGACTGCGACTTACGATTAACTTGTAGGTCGTAGATTCGAAGCCTGACAGGCGCTTTAATTTATGTAAATTATTTCATTACCGCTGCTCTCAAGACGGTGAAGGAAATGGTGAAGAAACTTAAGTTATTTATCACTTTGTAGTTTTTTTTTTTTTTTTGAAGTTGGTTGTTTTATTTTTGTAAAAAAGTTTTTATATTTCACTTTTTAGTTGTACCTACCCCACACAAATTCACTGCATTGCAGAATTGAAGACACTGACTAGAAGAATTATCAAAATTCGCATAGAAATGCCGGAGGTGCAGTACATTAATATATATATCTTTGTACATGAGAATAATCACCTAATGTATTATATACTAAAGCCTTGCTGAAAGTATGTAGATCACATTAGTGAAAGAATTATCAAAATTGGTTCATTAGTTTTTGAGAAAATCGCGGACATACAAACATACATACATACGGGTCGAATACAGAACCTCTTTTTTTAAGTCGGTTATAAACTGTGAGGAATCCGGCATGTCCTAGTACCTAAAATTCGAAGACTGTGACAAGAAGGCTTTCACTCAGCACGATGTTGTGCTACGGAAGATGCACAGCACAGCGCTGATTTTCAGTGGTCACCCGATCAAGACATACGGAAACCAAGTTAGGTTTCATGATTGATAAAATGAAAAATGATTTATTTGCTGTAAGTAGGTTTGTACAAACACTTTTACACGTCAATCATATTTTTTTAAACTAGATGTGGCGGCGTTTCCTATCTGACTACTCTGAGAAGAACAAACTCAGAGGTCTCTTGTAAAGTCCAGACAAAATCTTAGTCAGATCATGTGAAGACCATGTAGATTGTTGTCTGAAATGGTCTTTTGAGGAAAGAACCACACAGATTGAGCGGAACTGTCCAGTCAGTGCACGCATTTGTCAAAAATCGTGCAGCTCAACTCAGAACTTGAGGAGCTCAACGATTCGACGAAGAATACCAAAGAAAGGACATCTGGGTAGGCCGCGATTGGTACATAAATAGGTAACAAAATAAAATAAATAATACACACGGATAAAATTTATAACTAGGATTAACACATAGGATACTTTTTATCCCGATATTCCCACGGGATCGACACTTATGCGGGTGAAACCGCGTACACCGCGTGCGTGTATTTTTCTTTTTGTTACTTTTTTTATATAACTTGTTTTTTTTGTACTGTGTTTAGGTTAGTTTGTGATCTTCCTGTACGAGTCGCAATAAATACTTTTTCTTTATTTCTTTTCTTTCTTTCTTTACAATTCAGAGTTAGACCAACTTTAAAAGAAATAATTAAAAATGAAGTATATAGTTTGTACGTATATAATATCGTCGCTGCAGAAGCAATCTTGCTAAGTGTACAATCATCGAACTACTCACATTCAGAGTGATGGCAGAGCCCCACGCAAACTATGACACATATGCTATCTTGCCCGTAAGTGTTGAAGGCCAATTTTCGTAATTAAAAACGTTCATAATCTATAGTCCCAATCTCATCTCATTGAATAATCGAAGTCCAAAAACTTGTCAAAATGTAGGGTAATTAGACTGAGTTATTTTTGAAAGATTCGGCTGTGCAATTTCAAAACCTAGCAACTGACAAAAAAAATCGATGCAAGTCAAATACTTATGCAAAAACACCGATTTTCTTGTTTGTCAGTTGCTAAGTTTTGAAATTTGCACAGGCGGATTGACACTGAGATCAGCCCCCTTATTCACAAACACTCGATATGCTTCCGTATCGTATCGAACATTAATCATTGTTATCGTAGGAGTCTTCTGAACGCTGTTCACAAGTCCAAAACCCTAAAATTTTGTCAGTTTAAATCAAATAGACGCTAGACGCCCGCTATTCTTCCAACAGCTATTTTCTGTTGAGGGGAAGTCAAATCAGGTTATCGAAATGTCAGGTTTTCGATACGATAGCCTGTCGTATGGTTGTGAATCAGGACTCAGATTGTGAACGATAACGACCGCGACTGTGACAGTATGATGTTTATCACACTAATATTATAAAGGCGTAAGTTTGTGAGTGTGTGTGTGTGTTAATATGTTTGTTACTTCTTCACGCTCGAACGGCTGGACCAATTTTGACAAAATTTTGTAAGGAGGTAGCTGACACCCTGGATTAAAATATAGGCTACTTTTCATCCCGATATTTCCACGAGATCAACATTTACGTAGGTGAAACAGCGGGGCGCAGCTAGTCGCAAGTAAAAGTATTTTCCTCATCGATTTATTAAAGCATAGTTCTCGACAAATTAGAGGCTATGAAATAGCAGCCGCACGGGTCAATCAGGGTAAGCTACGCTTTCCGCGGTTGATCCGTGGATGGGTGACCATTATTTCATACCAAAATCCCTCCGTGTTTCAAAAGCACGGTAAGCCGTTGGTCCCGGCTGTAATTCGTGGCTCTTTGACAGTTGTCAGAAGCCCGAAGGTCAGATAACTAGTCTTATCACGGGGTATTGTATTACCCAGTAACTGAATCGTGGAGGTCAGATAGGCAGTCGCTCCATATAAAATACTGGTACTTAATCAGTTGCATCTGGTTAGACTGGAAGCCGACCGCATCATAGTTGGGAAAAGGCTAGGCAAATAATTATAGTTCTCAGCAAATTAAGGACAGCTCAGTATTATAGAAGATTTTACATTTTTATTCAGCGGATGCCTTAGGGGTATTAGGATTCTTGTAAAAATATTAAAGACAAATGATTGATGAGTTTTTCAAAGAATACTTATAATCTTCGATGTTTTAGGTCATTAGTTTTTCTGAAGAATAGAGTTTCATTATTTTAAAGGCCAGGCCATTATTCAGAATTCTGTTGAAGATAATAGTGTTGATCGTTTATTCAGTGTTTTTTTTATAAGTGGTCGTTGGGAAAATTGTCTAAGGAATGATGTAATACTAGCTTTGCCCGCGACTTCATCTGCGTGGAATTTATTGTTTCCCCGACGTACCCTGTTGCATCGCAACGCCTGCCCTGCTAGGTCCAAGCTTCCTTACGAAGTCATCACTCACCGTATGGCAGTGAGCAGTGGTGGCCAAGTGGTAACGGCCGCGACTTACGAGTTGCAGGTCGTAGGTTCGAATCTAAACAGGCGCTTTACTTTGTGTAAATTATTTCATCACCACTGCTCTCAAAACGGTGAAGGAAAACATCGTGAGAAAACCGGCATGTCCTAGAGCCAAAAATTCGAAGACATGTGACATCTGCCAACCCGCACTGGGCCTGCGTAGTGGATTACGGCCCACTCCCTCTCACTGAGAAGAGGCCTGTGTCCCAGCAGTGGGAACATTATAGGCTGATTATGTTATGTTGTATGGCAGTGCAGTCCAAAACAAATTAATGAAAAATTAATCTGTGAAATATCGAAAAAGTCACACTAAAACCGCCTTTAATATCCGAGCCACACATTCAGATAAGTAATCGAATATTCGATGCCATACCAGGCGCCGTCAGAAATAGGGCAAACTAAGAAAGTAACATTACTTAAGAAATAAGTCTTCATACGGCCGACAAAACACGCCATAATGTGTGTTTATCGATAATTCATAAAACCCTGTCACCCCTACACAATGAACCCCACCTAACGTCATTTTCTACGGCTCACCGCATCGACTATCGATAGCAAAATAATATATTCAAGGCACCTCACTATTAATTTATGGTGAAGGCCTGTCGATAGAGGTTAGAAGGAAAATAGGTTGCCAGCATAGAAAATGTGTATTTTATTCAATTTATGTTTGTGGTCGCAAGGGGTCGAGGCATAGAGTTTTCTCGTGGCAAATTAAATGAATTATTTTTATAGTGTGTGTTAGATGCTTGTGGCCATCCGTATTTATATTATAGTTTGCTCGACTAGTTTCAAATTTTTATGTAGATTTTGGTCATGAGCTCATCTCATCACGTGGCTCCATTAACTCGCACTGTGCCCGCGTGGCGAATTTACTTGCCTGCAAATAATGCTGCTGAATTAGCTTGCTGTGTTTCGACGATGCGTGGAATTTCCAGTACCTACCTTAGGCATCATCTGGGCACGCAAGAGCGGGATTCAGCAATAAAAATAAAAGAATTACCGTTACGGTACACAGCCCTCTCTCTGTCAGACGGAGTCACAGAGAGGAGGTCTGTGTGTCAATTATGTTTGATGCTTTTAAATGAATCACGCGGTGAGTATGAGAGAACTCAAGCCACTATTAAGTAGAATGTGGCCAAACTAAAAATCAATCAATATGTCTAGCATATTCCTAACTATGTTGGGGTCGACTTTCTGTCTAATTGGATACAGCTGAATAGTTGTAAGTTACGGGGTTAAAAATAATGACCAACAAAAAAAAATATTCTAAACACCAAAAAATTAAGTTGAAAAATTACAATAGTTCTAGCCGGGCACCCCGAGGTTATGTTTGGTTTGGTTACTTCAAACCCTTTACGCAGAAATAGGAGCCCCGCTCTGCGAGCAAATGAGAATACAAATACCTTTACCTAGGTATTTTACAATAAAATGGAGTTTTAGTTTTGGTGATCATTTAGGTACTATTTTATATTTTGCTTTATCTGGTGATAAGTTAAACACAAACCGTATTTTACATGGAGTGACTGCCTATTTGACCGTTACCAACCCAAAGCCCAACTAAGGCCCTAAAATTTGAATAAGGAAAAAAAGAGATTTATTGTAGCGTCCGATGTATGAAACTCAGATGGAGTTAACTTTTTGAAATCTTTCTAAGAACAAACCCCAAAATGAAAACAATTTCTACAATTACATTACATAAGCCTAACAGTATAAATAGGGTAGGGCGGGGCTTAAAGGTCCAATTTGACTATTTCGAATAATACTGTGAAAACTGACTCTACTATATCAAAATAAATAACACTAATCAAACAAACAGTTATCTGAGTATGTTTGACTCAATTTTCAGTTGAATTATTATAATAGAAATATGTGTTTCTACAACTTTTCTAGACCTTGTCGTCTGTCCCTTTTTGCCCCATAGTAGGGGTAAAAAGGAACAGCCAGGAGGCAAAAAGGTCCAGTATTTAATTTTTATTTAAAATAGATTTGATGGAACTAAAACAATATTTGGTTCAATAAAATTCAGTCGTTTATTTTTATTCCAAAAACAAAAAGTTAAAAAATATTTAAATTTTGAAACAAACCAAAAACTTTATTATAATTCCAAGATACATATTATTTAAAAAGTCTCTATTCTAAAAGAAAATATTTTTATAACAAACAAAATTTTTTTTTTTCTAAATGTACGAGTATTACAACAGTAACAGTCGAACTAATAATTTCTAACTTTGTTGAGCTTATAATAGTTTAATCACTAATCAGTCTCTATTGAAGAACACAATTAAACAAGACAGCACTATTCATTATGAATGTTGACATAGCCTGAATTTAAAATCTTATAACTAATCTTACATAATCTTTTAAAAACTTTTAACAAACAATATTTTAAAAAACAAAATATACTTCTTTAACCGTAACACAAACATTAAACTCTTTAATTATTAACTTCAACAAATTAACGTAATCAACATGTCTTGGTATCTCTATATTATCTTAATCAGACTCATCGCTTTCTGAATCACAGTGCCTTAATGATTTATTTTCGTTCATAACTAAATCTGCTGCCCGTTGCATCAACTCAACAGATTTAGTACCACGATCCGATTTTCTTTTATAGTTGCGCATACTGAAACAAAAAAGTCTTTATTAACCCACATATTAATGAGGGGCTAAAAGGTCCACATTGGACCTTTTTACCCCAACCACGTGTAAATATTTTTAGAGGTTATAACGAAATAACCGTTAAACCGAGCCTAAAACTAATAATAAATCGTGAAAAACAAATAAATCACTTATACTAATAAATTATGTTTAGGTGTGATAAACGAAAAACCACTGCTCGAAACTAAAAAGTAAAATGATGAAAAAATTTACTTACGTTAAAATTTTTAGATGTAGTCTTATATCTCCGTTTAGCGACGCTGCTCGACTGCCGGCGATGCCCCGATACGCCTCCTGCGCTCCCTTCATTCCGCGTACATAGTTAGAACGCACGATATACCGCTAGTTTTTTAAATACTTATGGTGGACCTTTATACCCGCGGACCTTTAAGCCCCGCCCTACCCTACCTATAATAAATTATACCTACTCGCCTCACAGCGGGAAAATGGAGTATAATTGACGTAATTAGTACAATTTGGATCAAACGAGCCGAATTTACTGAATTGTTCGGCTCAACACGACAACTCGCTAATGACAATATTTGTGACATTAATTTATGACATCATCCCTGTTTTTATGGCGTCAGTGGCATTTAATTTGGAACTCATACGTCTCTCACGTATTTTTAACCGACTTCAAATAAAAGGGGTTTTTGTTTCAATGTTGTTGTTGGGGATTTTATACCAGTTCTTCATCCCAGTAAGTATTGAAGGGCGGACACTTTAGGGGCGGCCTTACGTAATGTCGGATTTTTGATTTTGTTTCGACACTTGTTACACCCTATGTTTTTTGAGTTGGTACGATACCTACCTTTGCACATTCCCTTCAAATCTGCAACGATTGAAATGTTCTTTAGTAACGATTTTTTTATCTAGCTTTTTATAAAGAAAGATTTATAAAGTGTATCGACTTACCATCTATAAACTAAGCCTGTACCTCAATAAGCCACTAACTGACCTAAGATCCTTAACATAAAACGCTTTACCCTTCCTTTTCTGTCGTCGGATAAACCCTTATTAGATACAACTAGGGTTGCCAACTTTTTCCAGAAGTAGAATATGTCTGATTTCAGAGAGGATAAATAAAGAGTACAGATTAATAAAAAAAGAGTATCATTTATTCAATTTAAAAAAAAATTTTTTTAGTACTTTTTGCGGTACATAACAATTTTTAATTGTTTTCCGACATCCTAATTCTAGGTGTAAATAGATCAGGAGCTCATTTTTAATCAAATTCAGTAAGTCGGTTTATGTAATAAGAGTATTTTAGCGTACTCTATTAGTGTTAAAGATTATGGAGTACATCTAAAAGAAAAAGAGTACAACACTCTATTTTAGAGTACGGTTGGCAACCCTAGATACAAACACACCTGCAACGATTCAACACTATACATTGAATCAACTTAATTAAAAACGATTCCGCCTCGGGCGGCGGCGGCGCGACCATTTGACGTTTCTATTTCCTGGTAGACGCCATCTTGGAAAACTCGCTTATGTCATAAAGTTTCCGTGTATTGCGACTTGAAATCGAAAAAGTAGGAAAGTAGAATTCTTTATCGAGTTGAAATATTGGAACAGTAGAACTTTTTTCAAGAGGGGCGGAGGGGAGGGGCTCGTTATAACAGTCACACGGGTCGATCAATCAGGTTAAGCTATCGTTCCGTGGATGGGTGACCATCTTTACATACAGAAAAGCCTCTGTGCCTCGGAAAGCACGTTAAGTCGTTGTTTCCGGCTGCCATTCTTGGACCTTTGACAGTCGTTACGGGTCATCAGAAGCCCGAAAATCTGACAACCAGTCTTACCAAGGGGTATCGTGTTACCTAGTAACTGGGTTGTGGAGGTCAGATAGGCAGGCGCTCCATGTAATGTGCTGGCGTTAGACTGGAAGCCGACCCCAACTTAGTTGGGAAAAGACTAGGCAGATGATAATGATGAGGGTCCTCCCAAATAAGAACCGTTTTTATACCTATATCCGGCCAATCTTTTATTGAAACCGGGTAATCACTAAGTACCCAAAAGATTATATCTATTCGTTAAAAGACTATATACGTTAAGGGCGAGTTTACGAGCAAAACGTTTAAGTGTGATCTTATCTTTATATTATACCTACTTTGGATAAAATATAGGTAATGAGTTTTGCGCGTTGTTTGAACTTTGGAGTAAGTTTCGTTAAAATGGATGATAAAAATCGGGAATGGAGTTATGAAGGGCCCAGGCGTGTATTTTGAGAGCAGCGGTGACCCAATGGAACCAGTCGTGACTTACGAGTTGTAAGTCGTAGGTTCGAACCCCGACAGGCGCTTTACTTTGAGTAAATTATTTCATCACCACTGCTCTAAAAACGGTGAAGGAAAACATCGCGAGGAAACAGGCATGGACAAAAAAGTTTTCGAAGACATGTAATATCTATACCAACCCGCACTGGGCCCGCGTGGTGGATTACGGCGCACTCCCTCTCACAGAGAGGAGGCCTATGTCCCAGCAGTGGGATCATTACATACTCAGCCTATTAATGTTCCCACTGCTGGGAAACAGGGCTCCTCTCTGTGAGAGGGGGTGGGCCGTAATCCCCGTGCGGGTTAGTAGATGTCATATGTCTTCGAATTTTTGGTTCTCGGACATGCCGGTTTCGTCAAGATGTTTTCCTTCACCGTTTTGAGAGCAATAGTGATGATATAATTTACACAAAGTAAAGCCCCTGAGTTCGAACCTACGACCTACAACTCGAAAGTCGCGGCCGTGACCACTGGGCCACCACTGCTCCTCAAGTGGGAACATTATAGGCTGATTATGTGTATTTTGAAACAGCTACTTTTAGGTAAGTTAAAAGAACAAAAGTGTTATCCTCTAAACATCACTTCGAAATTCGAACGGTGGTGTCTCGTTGTGAATCCGCGATGATTTACTTTAAAAACAAATGAGTTCGCTTTCGAATTGTGTGCGCTCACTTGAGTGAGGTGAGCAGTGAACTTTACACAATAGCAACAGGTGAGATAGAAATCGACCACAAACAAAGCGATACAAAAAAGTACAGTCATAAAAGATACAAATCTTCGCTATCTTTTCCTTTTACCGACAAGGGAGCAGAAAAAATGCCTACAATAAAATAAAGCCTTATTACCTTTAGGAAAGATAAATAGCAGTACATAACATTTGTAATATCTTATTGTACGGAACCCAGCCGCTTGTGAAGTTATCGCGCCTTATGTAATCTTGTGTAGAATATATTTTTTTCCGCATTAAGGCCTGTGCACACCACGTTTTTAAACGCGCTGTTGACGCGCGTTTGTAGCGATACGCACGCGAGTCAGACGCAGCCTGTAGACCTTCTGTAGGATAAAAGCGCGACGTCGACACACGTTTCTAAACGGCGCGTTTAAAAAACGTGGTGTGCACAGGCTCTTAGGGTTCTGTGGCGATGGATAATTTTGATTTAAAGAGATTCACGGATGGGTGGAATGAGGAACATTTTGTATGGAAAAACATTATGGCTAAACTAAATGATGAGAGGAATACGGACATCTGACATCCATACTAATATAATAAATGCGAGTTATTCCATTCTGATCCCCTCGAACCCCCTCTCCCTCGATCCCTTGCTAGTTTGTCTTCTGTTTTAAACTTTGTCTTAGAGCCAAAGCACACACGCTACTTTTTGCATCGGCGATCGGCGATTTTTCGATGCTGCATCGCGTTTTGGCGACTCTCTGCGTTCGGAAGCGGTATCTGAATCGCGCGTTTTAGCGACTGCTCCGCTGCTGCATCGCGTTTTGGCGACTCTCTGCGTTCGGACGTGGTATCGGAAGCGCGCGTTTTAGCGACTGCTCCGATGCTGGCGCAAATGCCAAATCGCTGCGACCGGCATCCGAATGTGTGCGGAATGTAGCGTTCAGCCGCTGTATCGAGCTTCCGAAAAGCGACTGAATCGCCGCGTTTGGCGTTTTTAAGTGTGCGGTGTGGAATGCTTGGTCGCTGCATTAAGCTTCTAAAAAGCAGCTGAATCGCCGATCGCCGATGCAAAAAGTAGCGTGTGTGCTTTGGCCCTTATCCACTATAAGCTTACTCATTCCGGTTCGAATGTGTGTCTGCCTGTTATCTTCTTCACGCTTAAACCGCTGAACCGCTTAAATGAAATTTGGTATAGAGATAGTTTGAGTCCCGATATTCCCACGGGATCGAAACATATTTATGCGGGTGAAACCTCGGGGCGCTGCTAGTATTATAATATTATTGACCTATGGGTAATCGAAATGGAATGAAATAGAAATTAAATTATTTATTATATAAATGGGATAACGGAATCACTTTTTTTTTAAATAAATATGCTAGATGCTTATAAATCAACAAATCTAAAAAAGTTACTACGATATAAATAACATGCCCCAACTGGCTTACCACCCTACCAACCCCTATGTAGCACCCACTTTAAGCTATAATAGGATCGTTTATCTCCCTCAGTACAAGGGTGTACCATAAATAAGTATTATATCAGTGTTCAGAACAGTGGTAGGTATCAATTATACATGCAATCGACGATGAGTACCTACATGATGAGGGCAGTCCCTCAAGTAGGTACACAAAGTGTATTAAGTTAAAAAACTAAAACCCGACTACTGAAAAGGATGAAGCAAGAAAGTACCTTCCCGTGGTCGCATGCTACCATAGCTTTGTATAGTTAGTACAGCGGCATGCGACCACGGGAAGGTACTTTCTTGTTTCATCCTTTTCAGTAGTCGGGTTTTAGTTTTTTAACTTATTTTTTATTTAATTATTTGGGGCTTATTTCAGTAATATTAATATTTTTGAAATGTGCTAATTAAGCCCTTTCATTTGAAATCCAATACGGCATGATTATAAGAAAAATATATTTTAGGTCATGACTTTATGTCCGCTAGAGGGCGCCATATTCAATTTTTTGTGACGTCACATAGCCTATAACCAGCGGACGATAAATACGCTTCTAACGATATCTCACTTGTCTAATTATGACAAGGAGCTTAGAAGTTATGAGGAAACAGATGAACATACATACATACATGCCGGTCAAAATCATAACCCTCCTTTTTGCTTCGCCGTAGTCGGGTAAAAAGACTCATCACGAAGTCATCTTCTACGCATTCTGTACATTAAACTAAGTAACTTTGTGCAAAAATAAAATTGCTTGGAAATTACTTTTATTTTTGGTGTGAAAATTCGCTTTTTACGGTAGCGCGCAATGTAACACACGGGGCTGCAGGGGTCGTGGGAGTATTTAAAGATCTTGCAAGAGTAACAGTTTTTTATTTTGCTGCTCTAAAATGTATACATTTGGCTAAAAAACTGTTTTGTGAAGCCTATTATGAATAAGTACAGCGCCTTAAGGGGAAGTGCCCGGAAAGCCTGCGAAATTCATAGGGGTTTGAAGATTTTTATATGGAGCCTGGACCTACTGTCGCGCCATTTTCAAAATGGTAATTACAATTTGAATCATTTTGTGGGATTCAACGTGTGTCGACACCCTTGCGCCATCCCATCTTCCAAGCACGGTGAGGTGTGCTGGGGCGGCTGCTGCAGGTGCGGAAAACCTCAAACGGCGCAAATACTCCAATCTCTTTGGTACAATATTTGAGCCGTTTGGGGTTGAAACACTAGGATACCATGGGGCCCGAGTGCCCACTTAGTATTTTGAGACATCGCCAAGCGGTTAGTTGACTCTTCACGTGACCAAAGGGCTGGCCTATTTTTTGCCCAAAGAATACAACGTGGTAATGCTGCCAGCCTTTTGGGCACGTTTCCCGTTGACAGCGATGCGGACGAACTTTTTGATGCCCTTTGATTCTTTCCCCTCTCTTTTTATATACTTGTAAATATTATTATTTTAAGATTGTTAGCTTTTTAAATTATGTAAATATTTCAATCTTTAGTAAATAAACTTTTGAAGGAATCAATAACGTAATGAATGTTGTTGAATTGTCAAAATGAAAGCCGTTGTTACTGATAGTGTGTTACGCAATTAGTCCGCTGAACAGTTAGTTTATTTTATGTCAAGAACAGCAGGTTTTTACCTACATGAAATTCGAACAATTTTACAGTACGAACACGAGAAATTTTGCCCCAAATTACACATACAAGTGTCATAATTCATTTCAATGTTTTGTGTTAGCGTTTGCGTTAGCGAGCAGAAACAAATAATGTCCATTTGTCTAGCTTTCTAGGTTGTGGTCGTCTTGTGTCTCTATGGCATAAACTACGATATTTTACATATCAACTGTCATTGGACGTCCACAACCCAAATACCGGGTACGATGGCACAACACTACAAGGTTCTGTAGGCGCGTGGCCAAAATCGGAACTATTATAACTACGCCATCTTGTTTTGCAATGTCACTTAAATGTTTACCAATAACGCCCCTCTGTCTTTTGTCTCCCCCACGTTTTCTCACATCACATCTGACGTTGGCAGAATTGTCGACATCGGCACCATTGCCATAGAGAAAAATAGAATAGAACGCTCCTCTGTCAATGTCATTCTGGCGCCAAAAGATCCTTGTTGCACTCTATTAAATGCTCTTCTCTAAACATAATTCAAAATTCGAACGGCGCGGTGTCTCGTCGTGAATCCGCGAAACTGACCTATATTAGGTATACAAGTACGCTGAACTAAATATACCTACTATTCGAAATGACAGTTGTTTTTGTGCCGATTCAAAGCACCCCGCTCGAGCGTCTCAGGAACTAAAATTGACACATTGTTGCAAATGGCCGTCGTGTTGTTTTGGTACGTCTCTGATGATTCAGGTCAAATTCAGGGAATTTGACCTAAATCAGGGAATCAAATTTTGTGTATTTACTACGAGATATTTAGAACACTTTTATCATGAGAGTATCCGCATTTTGTAAAACTCGCTATCAAAAATATTAGTTCCACGGACGCTCACGTTGCTACCAGCGCCAAAATCACGAAAATCAAATGTCTTCGTTTTGTCATCGATAGTATGAAGTCCAGGGTACTTATGTAATAATATACGTCAGTGATCCGCGATGAATTGCTTTAAAAACAAATGAGTTCGCTTTCGAATTGTGTGCGCTCGTTTGAGTGAAGTTCCAGTTAAGCAGTGGTGGCCCAGTGCTAACGACCTCGACTTACGAGATATAGGTCGTAGGTCCGAACCTTGACAGGCGCTTTGCTTTGTGTAAATTATTTCATCACCACTGCTCTCAAAACGGTGAAGGAAAACATCATGAGGAAACCGGCACGTCCTAGAACCAAAAACAAATTAGAAGACATGTGACATCTATCAACCCGCACTGGACCCGCGTGGTGGATTACGGTTTACAGCCCACTACCTCTCACAGAGAGGAGGCCTGTGTCCCAGTAGTGGGAACATTATAGGCTGATTATGTTATGCTAAAAAGAATTCGGGGCTATTACTCTATTCAAGATTATCTTTGTGATTGTGCAAGTGCAAAAGTTGAACTGACAGACCGCATGTTTTTCTAAGCTCATTTTTATCTAATAACAAATTGGCAATACTCTCACATGTCATGTTATCCTAAAACTAAATCTGAAATCTTGACACAAATAGATTTGCAATGTAGGTAAGTGACAAATCGATAAAACTCAATTTCGAGGAATGTGCTATTTCTGCTAACAACGTCATTTGTTTTTGTCTACTCACCAAATCGCTTCGTGCATTGGAGAGCAAGATAAACCGTCGCTCCCGGTTGTCATTCGAATGTCTATGACAGTCGTTATCTGCTGGCATTCCGAAAGTCAGACGACTTTAGTGCTATTCTGTAAAGTTCACTTGTAACCTCACTCAAATAGCATAATCAGCCCACAATGTTCCCACTGCTGGGCCACAAGCCTCCTCTCTGTGAGAGGGAGTGGGCCGTAATCCACCACGCGGGCCTAGTGCGGGTTGGTAGATGTCACAAGTCTTCGAATTTTTGGTTCTAGGACATGCCGGTTTCCTCACGATGTTTCCCTTCATCGCTTTGAGAGCAGTGGTGATGAAATAATTTACACAAAGTAAAGCGCCTGTCAAGGTTCGAACCTACGACCGCTCTCTCTCTTTGCTCTTTCTTAGCATACTGATGGCAAAAAGTTCAAACATCTTTGGCCCAAAAATCAGCTGCGCCAACTCCACTCACTGACGCAGTCATAACATCATTAAGAGATCAGGATGGATGGTGGGCCATTGTCTGAGTATAGGAGCTGCCGGTCAGTGGGTCGTCTCAGGGCGGATTTTTCGGAGTTGGAGTATACGCTTAGGGGCACTATGAGAAGCAAACAAATGCAGAAAAAAAAAATTGGGACAACATTTTGTTTTTTTTTTTTTCTCGGAAATTGTGTTGCAGTATTTTTTTATTCAGATTTTTTTTTCAATACTTCGCGAGTTTTTTACACCATCTCTTGGTTAAAAACTAGAGCAACAATTTCTTTCCATAAAAAGATTTTCATCCGAGGTACCATTTTGGAAATATAGAGCGTTTTATATAAAAAAAAAAACAAAAGTTCCTAACCCGGAAACGGTGCGACGTAGGGTCATGGTTCTCAGAACGTAAATGGTTTCTATGGTCAAGGTAAACCTGATACTATACTAATAAAACTGCTAGATATCCGAAACAAAAAAAAAATACAAAAATTTTGTCACACACGGTGAAAGAAAACATCGTGAGACCTGCATATCCTAGAACCAAACATTCGAAGACAAACATGTCACATCCACCAACCAACCCGCACTATGCCCGCGCGAGGGTTTACGGCCTTACACCCTCTTAGAGAGAGGAGGCCACAGATATAGATACACCTAGATAACGCAAGAGCTACTACCACAGAATACTTAAAGTACTACGTACAGAAAGGCCACTCCCTTCCCCGCACTAACATCAGTTACCGCACCTCAACCCGCACTTCGAGGTTACCGTCGCAGTTCTTTAACAAAGAGCGCTCGCAAACACAAGTACCTCACGCACACATTCATACGTATACAAACGTCATTTTTTAATGTAGTAGTAGTAGGTAATTATTTTGCGAGCTTTGTATGGAGTGTCCGGGGTGTGCTACTACTTCGCGTGCCAAAAATCGCACCAGCTCACGTTCGAAAATCATAAACCGCCACTATCGCCCTCAGTCCTACGTACTGCTGGCTGGGTGAGCGTGAGCGAGAGAGCGCGAGCTTGTGACGTCATAGTAGGTAGTCAAAAAGTGGCACGCTTAGTTTTCATACAGTTCGTGACACTTGCGTTATCTGGGTATATCTATATCTGTGGAGGAGGCCGTATCCCAAGAATGAGAACAATAAAGACTGTTTATGTAAATCTTAAACAACACGTAGTTAGAGTAATTTTAAGACTTCAAACACCAATAAAACACTGTTTGTGTTTGCTTGGAAACATCGGAAAAGAGACAATTTAAATACAATCCGATACTTAAGAGGCCTATACTATCTCAGCTAAAATTCACTCTTTATCTCGCTCATACGATACTGCTCGCGGACTGAGTGAGAGCGAGACAGAGTGCGGTGCTGGGCGGCAGGCAGCGCCAATAGTTTAGGTATTTGCTTTTTGCAGTGAAAATAATGGTAATTAAAAAAAAAAATAACATAAGACCTGCTTTTAAAGTATGTTCAGTTAGTATGCAAAGTTACATGATCTAATTTGAAGTATTTTTTGAATACCAGCGGTTTATTGTTCGGGTTAGAGGTAACTTTGGATTTTTTTTTCTATCGAGAAAATTTTATGGAATCGTGTTTTCGTCTAACATAGGACTTAGCATTAATCCTCAACTTTACCATATATTTATTTCAAAATTAATGGTGCAGTATTTTCGACATCCAACCCGCACTGGGCCCGCGTGGTAGATTACGGCCCACTCCCTCTCACAGAGAGGAGGCCTGTGTCCCAGCAGTGGGAACATTATAGGCTGATGATGATGATGATTTTCGACATAACGGAGGATCACGCTTAGCCATTTGAGGTAGTATAGGCTCTTAAATAAAATATTCGCTATTTCCAATGCGCTCAATAAGAAAAAGGGGATAGCTTTATTCATACCAAAGTTTCGCACGACTGATTCTAAAATGGAAACTCTTAACAATATGGCGGCTTTAGGCTGCCTGTCCACTGGAGCGTAGCGAAGGCGCGGTGCAAGAGCGAAAAGGCGTTCGTGTGGTGAATGTGAGTGGTCACCGCTTTGGATACATTCTGTAGTTGAAAGGTTATGGCAGGCACCTACACACACAGACTGCATAGTAAAAGGTATATGTCAATTATCGGTCAGACCGACAGGAGACAGATGACAATCCGACAGTTTAAGATTTTTTATCTACACCCATGCTATAAATCTTCTATAAAAGTTTCTGAAACAGTTAGCTTATTGCCAACATTAAAACAACCAGTGTCATAGTAACCATAATATCATCCAAACGAGTGTTATTATGTTGTACTAAATTTCATTATGCAACTCGTTTTAAAAAAAACAACCGACTTCAAAAAAAACACTACAAAGTGAAAAATAACTTTAATTTCGGAAGTCGGTGTCGTTGTTTTAGCATTTTCGTTTTTTGACACCGACTTTCGAAATTAAAGTTATTTTTCACTTTGTAGTGTTTTTTTGAAGTCGGTTGTTTTAATTGTAAAAAAGTTTTTATTTTTCACTTTTTAGTTGTACCTACCAAACAAATTCTATTTACCTAACAAATTCAATTAACACTAGTGCATTGAAGACACGACTCGAAGAATCATCAAAATTCACATAAAAATGCCGGAGATGCAGTACATTTATGCATATAACTTCGTACATAAGAATAATTACCTAATGTATTATATACTAAAACCTTCCTGAAAGTATGTAGATCACACTCGTGAAAGAATTATCAAAATCGGTTCAGTAGTTTTTGAGATAATCGCGGACATACAAACATACATACATACATACATACGGGTCGAATACAGAACCTCCTTTTTTAAAGTCGGTTAAAAAGAACATTGTCATGCACGCGCGTTTCACTACCACAGCGCAGTAAATTAAAAAAAAGAACTTATAGGTTATTTGAATTCACGTCGTATCCCGCCGGCCGCCATTTTTGTTCCATATTAGTATGGCAAAAACTGCTTCAGAGCCTTTTATAGAGGATTCATATCATGGGTGTAGATAAAGTCTTGTATGCAACTGTACATAATTAGGTATTAAAACAGTTGCATAAATAACTATTTTAAATTCTATTTCTATAAACATATTTCTTTCTTTTTTCTTCTTTTATTATATGAAATCACTTCAGCAGACGTTGGCAATCAATTTTGATTATTAAAAAAAAATCTCCACTCCACTGGTAGCCATGTCCACTGACGTGGAGCGAAGCGTAGACCAATTTATGGATTTCGATTCTCAGCTCTGCTACAATGGACAGACGGCCTTATTCTACTATACCAGAATCCATTTATTGGATTTTTCACACGGACGGATTTTCCTGTCTGCAGCTCAACTTTTGAACTGGACTTTAAGTCTAGTTTTAAAGTTAACACATAAATCAGGTTTTAGAATAAGAAGCTTATTGTATAATGGTTTTATTATGTGGAAATATACCTAATAGCACTGTATTTTGTTACTAAGTGGCGGTATTTTATAGTAATTGTGTTATGAATTTTCAGTTTATGCGCTAAATAGGTGTTCTTGTACATAGTTACTATTTACCCGACTACGGCGAAGCAAAGAGGAGGGTTATGATTTTGACCGGTATGTATGTATGTATGTATGTTCATCTGTTCCCTCATAACTTCTAAACTCCTTGTCATAATTGGACAAATGAGGTATCGTTGGAAGCATCTTGATCGTCTGCTGGTTATAGGCTATGTGACGTCACATTAAGTTCAATACGGCGCCCCCTAGCGGGCATAAAGACACGATCTAAAAACAATTTTTTTTTATCATGCCGTGTATCAAATGAAAGGGCTTAATTAGCACCAAAATAATTAAATTAAAAAAATAAGTTTAAAAACTAAAACCCGACTACTGAAAAGGATGAAACAAGAAAGTACCTTCCCGTGGTCGCATGCTACCATAGCTTATAATGTGTGCTAGTACAGCGGCATGCGACAACGGGAAGGTACTTTCTTGTTTCATCCTTTTCAGTAGTCAGGTTTTAGTTTTTAAACTTATTTTTTTTTTGTGTTTTATTTTAAAGGCTTATTCAAACCGCGCGGGTTTCTCTCAGGTATTCAGTATCAAGTTCCGCGGCTAGAGCGGAATAGATGGTGCCAAAGTACCGCATAGGTCTGGTATTTTTTACCTTCTTCTAAAAAAACTTCTTTACCTTCCTGAGCGATTCGAATAGACATGTTTATTACAATCATTATGTATGACAACTCTTTAAGGCGACTACATGACCTAAAGCGCGGTCTTTTTCGGACTGCATAGAAAAGAAAGAGAAGCGCGATGACACAACGGTGGTAATTTAATGCAAATATGAAGCAATTATCTATTTACAAAAACTATTTAATAAAAAATAATCCATCACTGAATGCAGTTTGGCATAAGTATTTTTAATTATAATTAAAATTGTTAATGAAGAGATAAACTGCTTTAGAAGACAATTAAGAGGTGTATTTGAACATTTTTTGTTGCATTAATGTGTATTTAATTATGAATTGAGTTCCATCACTGTATTAAAATAAGACTTGAAAATTTTAATATCATTGATCAATATTATTTATGGTTTATTTATGCTTTAAAAAACCAACTTTTTGACCGTTTTCTGAAACCTCCGCCTTAAGTAAGAATTGGCCTCAAATGTCAAGATTTCATGAAATTTTCATTCAATATACCTATTTGACGTACTTAACACCACTTGTCTACCTAAAAAAAAGTCACTCCCGACATTTCCGTACCTAAACGTCGTAAAAAATGTCAAAAGGATTTATATCCACCACACCTGTATTGCATAATGCTAACATATTGCGTAACTGATTTCCCTACGGGTCGTGAAAGTCAGAAGAGCGGCTGCATAAAACAGGAATGTCACTAGACATCACTCAGAGGAACGTTTGACAAGTTTGTAAGCAAACTAATTTAAGACAAATTTCGCTATGGTGCTATTCAGTTAAGTTCACTTGTAAAGGTAGGATTCCACCAAAATAGTGTGCAGCACATTTGTCCACAAACATTTTGTGCTGAACTCCAACAGTGCACGTACTGCCCTGCAGATCCGTTAGTCTCTGTTTCCATCGGCAAAGCTGTGCATAACTTTTGTAAGCGCACAGTGTAGCACACTTGTGCACGAACATGTTCACTGAGCAGTTTTCTGCCTTCAGTTGTTAATATGGACGGGCAGGAAAACGTAGTGCTTTGTGCTGCAGCTTGTGTTTTATTATGTAGTCTGCATAAAAAGAAACGAAGAAAGAAACCGCGATGTTGGGTGAGGCCCTTCCTACAACGACGCAATGAAGAAACGAATAGATTTGTAGAAGAAATAAAAATAGATTCATTGAGTGGATTTAAAAATTTCACTCGTATATCGTGCGAAGATTTTGAGTTGCTAGTCAATGCAGTTAGTCCTCTTATTGCTAAGCAAGATACCAACTTCAGAAAATGTGTCCCCGTTTCAATAAGGCTTGCAATTACCTTAAGATATCTTGCTACTGGTGATTCTTTTGCAAGTTTAATGTATTTATTTAAAGTTTCAAAAGAACTTATTGCTCGGATTGTACCTGAGGCCTGTAAGGCGTTGCTAAGCGTGTTGAAAGAAAATATTAAGGTAAGGAAATAAAATCACATTTAATTTTAGTTACTTTTATTGCATTACATATCATGCCATGTTATTATTTCGCTGTCATTCTGGCGTAAAAGATCTGTGTAATCATTATCGCGAACCTGAAAACAAGAAGCTGGTCCTTGACTCTGAGAATTCGACAAATCTGAATACGGTGAAGGCATTGGAGTCGTAGCATATTTCCCAGTACCAATAATAGCGTCATACAATAAATTATCAATATCCCTTTGCACTAAAATCTTCGTTCGCTCATCTTTAATTTTCCTTAATTTCGTTGCGACGGCTGCAGAAAAAATGTCGTCGTCATCATGTTGCTTTGCTTCCATCTGCTTATTTACATTATCCATAATGGACAACGCATGGGCAATTCTTGGGTCTTCATCGACAGCACGACGTTTCAGTAAGTTCTTCGGAGCCTTAAACTTTTCGACTGGCCTTTCATGAGGAGATTCTTGATCTTCCTGGATATCTTGTATTAGCTGAAATAATAATAAGATTTCATTTTTCAGATTGTAACACTGGCCCGTGCGTAGTTTACAGAAATTAATTGGAAACAAGCTGATGATGGTTTCTTTTTGAACTATACTACTCACCACCGTGCTAAAGTAAATTTATAGGGTATATTCTGCTAGGGAAAGATTCAATTAAACAAGTACCTTCTTACACAATACAAGTTTATTGGAATTAATACATAATTAAGGCACACATACAAACAAAGTGGCGAGCCACTAAAAATAATGCCTCTTTCCCTGCTACTATGGCATTCACCCACACAACTAGTCTCCGTACCTAGTGGTATGGGTGAAAACCTGCATGAGACAAATAGCAGTTTCTCAGAGTCGCTATGCGAGTCCGCGAGGGAATAGATCAATAACCTTACTAGCTCACGTACATGTGTCGACCTATTTGGACTGTGCTCATATGGGGAAAATAACTAATATGCTAAGCAAACCCGAGACACAATATCTTTACGAACAACTGGTCTTAACACCTAGCCTTTTTACAAAAGGCCTAACTCTCTCATAGGTTAAATTATTATCTTACACGGATAACCTCTCAGTTTTGAACTCAGTTAATACCAATCAGTTGAAAGTTCTGACCTCAGTCAGTTGACGGATCGTCGGTCCTTGGCTTCGCTCACAGGAGGTTCCTGTGAGCACACGCGAACGCGGCCTACGGACGAGATGGTGACGCTTTCGTTACCTGGAGTGGCGTACTTCCCTCATAACCGGGAACCGGCTAAGTAAGGCCTTCCTGAACGTCGGATGACCACACCGCAAGGGATAACCTTAAAGCCGCCTGCGCTCTGATGAATTCCAAATCATCACACAACGGCGCAACATCCAGGCATCAATTTAGCTGCGCATAGCACCAATCAAAAGAAGGCTAGCATAACAAGCCAGACCTGTAACAACGTCCTCGTGTCAGAACATACATGCAAGAGACCTGGGCTATAGGCTAACCAGCAAGAATAAAGCAAATGGTTGAATACTCACAGGATTCTGCTCTTTCTGGATTTATATTAAAACCCCATTGGGTTATTTGGGCACATCCCGTTCCTCTCAGGATATAAAGTCCCTCTCAAACAGCCCCCAGGCTCGTGTTCTTGGTCGCAAAAGACCGGACACGGAACACCGTTTTTTCCAAACCAATCTGACAGTTTCTCGAATAATCTTCCACAGACTATATAAGATTATTATCGATTTTTATCTTTAATACATTCGACATTGTTTTTTAATTAAAAATATGGTGAATTATGTATGTTTTAAACTGTAATTAATTTATTAAACACAAAAAACCGTCTTTGCGTAACGTAAACCACCATGACAAACGCTATTCCACGACAGGTGTCGCTAGTATTAGTTTTGCAACGTCACAAGATGCCTAACACTTTAGAAGAATGGATGATGGTAGAGCGTCAATTTGACCATATTTGGAATTTCCCTCATTGCATTGGGGCTATGGATGGCAAACATGTTGTTATTCAAGCTCCAAATAATACTGGAAGTGACTTTTTCAATTACAAAGGTGATTTCAGCATTGTACTTTTAGCACTGGTTGATGCAAATTATAAATTTACGTACGTAGATGTCGGTTGTAAAGGAAGAATATCGGATGGTGGTGTCTTCAAAAATACTGGTTTCTATGCTAATCTTCAGCAAGGACAATTAAATTTGCCTCAACCTCATGCGCTACCCGGAAGGAACAAACCAATTCCATATGTCATTGTGGCAGATGATGCTTTTGCATTAGATATGAATTTAATGAAACCATATCCCGGTCAACATGAAAAAAGATCAAAAGAAAGAATATTTAATTATCGGTTGAGCAGAGCGAGACGTATTGTAGAAAATGTATTCGGGATTTTGTCCGCTGTATTTCGCGTACTCAGAAAACCTATTCTGTTAGCTCCAGAAAAGGCACAATTGATAACACTGACATGTTGTTACTTGCATAATTTTTTGATGACACAAAAGTCGTCTTCACAACTTTATACTTCTCTTGGCAGTTTTGATACTGAGAATCAAATTACTCATAGCACTATCGATGGAAGTTGGCGGCGCGATGCACCCATGGCAAACTTACTACCTTTAAGACATGTCGGAAGAAGACCATCTGGCGATGCGAAAGACATAAGAGAAGAACTTGCACATTATTTCCAAACTGACATCGGAATGGTGCCATGGCAAGAAACACTAGCGTAAAATGCAAGTAATAAAAGAATAGGTTTGAAAATAAAAATATAAAACGTACCTGTTCATTCAGTTCATTTATTTCGTCGTGTGAGTTCATGCTGGCGTTCGGTTCGTCCCTTCCATGAAAGAAATTCAAATATGCATAACCAAACCATTTTGGCTTATATATATCTGAAATCCCAGAACCTGAAGATTTTGAATCCGTGATTTTCTTCTTTTCTCTTCGGTATTGAGCCAAAATAATCTTCCATTTCCTCATTACCTCAGTCGAGTCACAATTGAAACTTTGAGCCAACTCTTGAGTGACGTCGTGTTTTTTGTTTCTGTTTTTATAATCATTGTGACTGGAATCCCATAGTAGAGGATAAGTTTCAATTGCTTGAATAAATTTTATAATTTTATCATTCGTCCAATCCATAGTTAAAAATTGTGTTGCGACGTGACACTTCTTATCCACCAATTTTTTTTATTTCGTTTAAAAAATTGCATAGAGCCCACTGACCTCTATTTACTTGTTTAATACACGGTTTAATACAGGCCAGTGATAGAACCTAATCGATTACCGGAATTTAAAAATAAATAAAAAATAAAAATTAGAAACTGAATAAAAACTATTTGGTATACTTATTCTGACACCGAATAAGATTTATTAATTAATTAATTACAATTATAAAGATTATAAAGTTTTTTAATTGACTTTGCTTTTAAAGTCAATCGTTTTTGAGATATGGGATATTTTCGTTTACAACCACAGAATTAACTTTGTGTTTTTCATAGTTTTTTCGAGAAATTTTATGAAATACAAACTTATTTTTGCAGTCGATCAAATCAAAGATGTGCATTGTGCATGCGTAAATATTCATTCCAAGTACGGAACCTTTCACTGTGCGTGGTTCGACATACACTTGGCCAGATTTTTTTTTAAATTTCGTTGCGAATCTACCTCAAAAAAACCATTTCTATTACTTAAGTAAACTAATATACTTAAACAAAAACTACGAAGCTCATATACAACTAACAAAACATAGGTATTGAAATGTAATGATGTGTTTGCGGAATACCCAATTTATAAAATTAATTTATCATCATTCCCAAACTTTTGCTTAGCCTACCTAAAAAATGTATACTGGGCATTCTGTAGCAAACTATTTTGTACAATAAATAAAAATAATTTTGAACAGCGAGCGCATTCCAAACATATTATAAATTCAAATCGTAGATTCAAATATAGAAACAATTCGGCGCGAAATTCAATAAATGATTATGGTCAAAGGTACTTACAGTTATTGATTCAGTTTCAATATAATGTCCAAATAATGATTAAACGAATAAAGATAAATTAATAAACTTGCGAGCTAAATGTGAAATTTTTTATGGCGTTAACATAAGTATAAGTTTTATCCATCTCTTTTAGTTAACGCACATTTGATGGGTAGCATAATAAATATTTATAGGTACATAATTTAATCAATGTAGGGTGTCGTATGTCGTCATTCTTGGGTCCGATGGGACCCGGTACCGAGCCGGCAGAGGTTCGTGTTTTCGGGTCCAATCGGGGCAAAGTGCGCGGACAAAAAAATGTTTTCACTCCGGTAGCGGAAGCAAGACTGAGTTCGCGAACATCAAGTGAGTACGCGTCGACGCGAGTCCACTGCATGCATGTGTGCGCGCATAAAAGTATGCAGATGTGCGCGAACATTTCTACGATGTTCGCGCACAATTTGTTATTGTTTGCTTGAGTGAGTCGACCAGAATAAACATTTGTGTCGTACACTGTGCATTACTGTGCCGCACAGTTCAGCACACTGGTGGAATCCTACCTTTACATCACTCAAGTAAGCGCACAAAATTCGAAAGCGAACTCATTTGTTTTTAAAAGTAAATCATCGCGGATTCACAACGAGACACCGTTCGAATTTCGAAGTGATGTTTAAAGAATGACATAACAGTTTTTCAAAGACCATGCATTTTGTTTTTTTTTTTTTCTTTTAAGTTCTACGAAACGTCTGATCTTTCTTTTTTTATTATAAAGCCTGAAACACACTTTGCACTCCCTTAAGTAAACTTAACTCCACAGGTAAAGCTTCGTATTAAAACAATGTAGCAACGAGTATGTTTATTCTTGACAGTATAACGATGTTTATTCGCTTGCTTCGAAGATAATAACACTTCTGTGGAATTATGACCGTGTTTATCTAAAGGGTGTTAAAATTAGATCTGTATTCTGTTGTGGGTTTAAGTGTGTCGTTAATGGGGTAAGTTGAAATGAAAGTGATATAATTTGGAGTGTTGAAATAGTTTATGCAGACTATGTTTATGTTGGACTGCTGGTACTCCCTCGCAATTTGATTCAAACCGTTACTATACATAATTTGTAAATGTCGTCTCACGAATGCACCCGGATAGATGTGCAAACATCGTCACTCACTGGACGCCGTTTGGAAGAAAAAAGGAGAGGCCTTTGCCCAGCAGTGGGCCACAAAATAGGCTAGCAAAAAAAAAAACATTGGTTGTCTGTAAAGTCGGTTTACGGACGATAATTTTACGTGATAACGTCATAAGAAAACATCCAATTGTGTCTCTCTATCGCTTGTTCCGCGCTCTCGCTTGCACACTCCGCTCAGGCGGAACGTGATAATAAGTCATGCTTTTTCGTGCGTGCAGATGGCGTTCATCGATTTAAAAGACGTTAGTATCACGTCAAAAAATTTTGTTACGGCCAGGAATCATATTTCTGCAAATCAGTGGATAACTTTAATGAATCCTTTAAATACATAGCATTACTTACAAAAAAACTTAACAATAATCTTACCTCTGCGCATAATACTCGAAGAAAGCGACCAGTATTTCAATGGACCTTGTCATTGCGGCCCACATCTCGTGCGGCTTGCATTTTGGGGTCAGCGCAGACGGTAGTCGAGACGGCCCCTCAGACATTTAGCACTATGTTCTTACATAATTTTTGGGCACAAAAAATAGTTATACACTACTATAATTGAACGATCACTTCACTTGTTTTTTTTTTGTTGTCACTTTCGATTTGTTTTTATATAATATGATTTTTTTATGATTTATTCTGTAAATTAAAATGGTAAAATAAACTTTTGACTTTTAGACGCTGTTTTTAAATACTTCGTGAAAAAATATATACACTAATAAAAAATGGTCAATGGTAAAATCATGGATCACTGCACGAGTTGACTTCTTTTTTACCGACTTCATTTATATATCGATACCTTAATCCGCAAACCAGCCAACTCCATTTTGCTATAGTTTACAGGAGACACTTAAAACTTTCTAGTTTTTATTTTGACTAAAAAACGACATCATAATATTTTTTTTGACAAAAATGGAGTTGGCTGGTTTGCGGATTAAGGTATCGATATGCACAAGCAGTGGTAACCCAGTGGTAAAGGGGTACTTTGAACTCAGACAGGTGCTTTACTTTGTGTAAATAATTTCATCACAACTACTCTCAAAACGGTGAAGGAAAACATCGTGACGAAACCGGCATGAACAAAAAAAATTCGAAGGCATATGTGACATCTACCAACCCGCACTGGGCCCGCCTGGAAAATTACGGCCCACACCCTCTCGAAGAGAGGAGGCCTGTGTCCCAGCAGTGGGAACATTATAGGCTGATTATGCTACACAAAACAATAACTCTTGATTGGTTCCGAATCCCGAGGACAGGAAAAATTCTTATTTAGTCACGAACTCGGGTTAATCACTTTGCCAGTTTTTTTTTTTATTTGTAATGGGCTTGCTCTTGACTCTAGTCTAGGTCAAAGGTGACAGAGATAAAGTCTTATTGTCACTTATATTTACCTAACCACAGGTTTTTGCATGACCAACGTCCGCAAATCCAACGCCACGTGCCTGAATAAATTGGCTACACCTCTTGCGTACAAATATGGCCCCAAAAAAACCCTCCGAGTTGAAATTTTTCGTCGGTAATTAAGAAAAGACAATTTGCTGTTCTATACATTTTGACCGCGTATGTAGGTACTTCAGTTTTCTATGAAACAGCTGCAATTTTTACGCTATGGGGCCATCTCTACAAGCAAGAGAATCGCGGCGATATTATCGTCGTGGCACATAGTTCTATACACTCTCTTAGAACGTGTCTCCACACGGCGATCTCATCGCGGCGAAAATTTGACGGCACGGCGAGACTATCGCCGCGATTCTCTCGCTCGTGGAGACGGCCCCTATTTAGAGCCAGGAGTTAATTTTCAAGTAAAAGAACAGCAAACTGAGTGTCATACCTAACAAAGCTCAAATTCCATTGCAACTAAAACATATTAGAACCTTTTTGTTACAAATAGTCATTTAAAAATATAATATAATATAATATAATATAATATAATATAATATAATATAATATTCCACAACTATCACACAACGCCATCTAGTCCCAAGCTAAGCAGAGCTTGTGTTATGGGTACTAGACAACTGATAAACATACTTATATATTTCTAAATACATACATATTATAGATAAATTACACCCAGACACAGAACAAATGATCGTGCTCATCACACAAACATTTGTCCTGGGTGGGAATCGAACCCACGACCTCCGGCATAGCAGTCAGGGTCACTAACCACTAGACCATCAGGCCTGTCAAAAATCAACTTAGAATACATTTCACTAAAGAAGATAACCAAAACGCTCGCCTTTCACAACTTCCTAGTGCTTTAGCGGGGAAGAAGAAGTGGCGCAACAAACTCCCCAGCAGCACAGCTGTCTGTTCAGTTAGAAGCACTTGATTCTATAGAATAACATGCATTGCACACCTGGTACTATTTCAGACAGTCCTAAAGGGGCTTACAGGAACTAAACGCAAAAAACGCAAGTTTTAGAAAAAATAAAAGTATATGATCGATTACAGTAAACAAAATTAGAAAAATAAATTATATTCTTCAGGATATATGCTAGGTAGATAGTGTGTTAAAAACATAATACAACCAATTTGATACGATAGAAAAAAATCATGAAGATACCTCTAAAAACTTTCTTTTTACAATAAAAACCTTACTAATATACATACAATCATTATGATTTTTTGTCAGATTATTCTACAAGCAACATACTAAAGCACTAGTGTTTTAATTTTTTAGTCCAAATAATAGATTTTTTGTAAATAGATAATTGCTTCATATTTTGCAATAAATTACCAGCGCGCAGCTTTGTGTGATCGCGCTTCTCTTTCTTTTCTGTGCAGTCCGACAAAGACCGCGCTTTAGGTCATGTAGCCGCCTTAAATGGGGAATTACTATCTCTATGGGTGGTTTATCAAAAACAATTAAAGCATTTAAGAGTTAACTTGTCGCGAGCTCGAACTCACTGGTGGTCATGGCCAAAATCACGCTGTCTAACTTGGCTTCGTGTCTGACAGAGCTAGTATCAGTGATGAGCAGTTAGACGCTAATCTAAACGCACAACATCTAGTTCTCACGCACAGAAACACCGTTCCGAACTGATAGGCGCATAAAAATATTTGAAAAGTGCTTTGGAAAATTGAGTTCTATGAAAAATCCACTACATAAATCAATCACAAATAAAGTTTTTTAAACTCTTCGATAACTGAGCTTTGTCGGTACGGATTTGGTTTTTAAGATTTTCAGTTCTTTTATTACTTATTTACACCCAAAGTTACGTTAAAAATAGCAAGAAAAACGAATCTTTGTTGGCTCATAACTTTTTAATGGCTTATTATTTTACAATTCTGCTTCCGTACAGACACAATTAATAATTAGACAAAACGATACAATGTTTAACTTTGGATGTACAATGTCAAATAGTGGAGTAATACTCTCCCGAAATTTGTATGGAAAAAATATCGACTAGTGGCACCTTAAATCCGAATGATCAACACCAGAAAATCGTTTCAAACCATTTCAAAACATCCCGATTCCGAATATAAAACCCCTTTTTCCTTTTAAATATTTGATGACGTCGGAAGGCAGTTTTTAAAAAGGGTTTCACTGTCTCCCTTATCAATAATTCAATGGATACAGGATGTTGGAATAAACGGGCTGTATCAGATGTTTTCCGACGTTTATTTATTACTTTTCGCCCCGCCCTGTCGTTTTGATTACGATGTTAATTTGTCACCACGTGGATAAACGACGCATGATGTATCTACAGAGGTTTAATACATTTATTTATTTTATTTTCGGGTGGAAAGAGATTTATTGAGTTTTGTTTAACTAAAAGAGTTAAATGATTATGAAAAGAAAACCAGCCAAGTGCGTGTCGGACTCGCACACGAAGGGTTCCGTACCACCGTACAATATTTAACACTAGCTGCGCTCCGCGGTTTCACCCGCGTAACCGTCGATCCCGTGGGAATATCGAGAAAATAAGTAGCCTATATGTTAATCCAGGGTGTCAGCTATCTCCATACAAAATTTTATCAAAATTGGTCCAGCCGTTTGAGCGTGAAGAAGTAGCAAACATATGAACACACACACACACACTCACAAACTTTCGCCTTTATAATATTAGTGTGAAGTGTGATTACATGTATAAAAAATCGCGTTTGTTGTATGGGAGCCCCCCTTAAATATCTATTTTATTTTGTTTTTAGTATTTATTGTTATAGCGGCAACAGAAACACATAATTTGTGAAATTTTCAACTGTCTAGCTATCGCGGTTCTTGAGATACAGCCTGGTGACAGACAGACGGACAGACAGCGAAGTAATAGGGTCCCGTTTTTACCCTTTGGGTACGGAACCCTAAAAACAACAATCGGCAAGAGAACCAAAATAACCGACATAGCCCGAAGAATTGCCAAACTAAAGTGGTAGTGGTCAGGGCACAATGTTCGCAGAACAGATGACAGATGGAGCCAAAAGGTTCTGGAGTGGCGTCCGCGTACCGGAAGCGTTGGAAGGCCTCCCACAAGGTGGACCGATGACCTTGTGAAGGCCGTAGGAACTCGTTGGATGCGAGAAGCACAGAACCGTTCGAAGTGGAGGTGCTTGGGGGAGGCATATGTCCAGCAGTGGACGTCTTTCGGCTGAAATATTGATGATGAACATGTTAATTTCGCTTTTCTCTTGATTTGAAAGTGTCCATGGAGTTTCTTGCCCGTTCTTCTCCATGGGAACCTATTACGCTTTTCAATGGCTTCTTACTCATGACCGAACCCTTTTTTTATGGATAGGTTATCATCAAATGACCCCTCCCGCTCTGGGTGGAGCGGAAGGGAGTATCAGACTCTTACTGACTAAAACCCATCCGTGTTCCTTCCTTAGCCCTTTATGTTCCGGGGTAACGGTAACCCTTATGACCGACCCCTCGGCAATTCAAAAGTGCCTATTGGAAAGAAAATTGGTTTAATTGAAATAATTGCTTGAGTTTTATAGATATTTTCCAAGTTGATCTCACGCCTAAACCACTGAACCGACCATCCTGAAATTTTGCATAAGTATACGTTGTCAGGTATACAGAAACGGATATAGGGTACCTTTCATCCAGAAAAAAAGTTCTGTTCCCGAGGAAACCAACAATAACGTTATTATGATAATAGATGGCGCCACGTGCCTTTCGAATCATGATTGAATTATAATTAGAAACTCGAAACTTACGCGATTGAAACCGCGAGGCGGAGCTAGTATATTATATGTAGCAGCGTAAACCACAACCGCAAGCCCAAATTCGAAGGTTGGTGGTTATGTGGTCAACAAAGGTATGTACTGATTACGTATTGTACCTACGTAAGTATATAATGGTTTTCTTCTTAAAAGGGAGGTTTCATAGGAACAAAGACTTGCTTTGTATTTTCTAACATTGATCATTTTTGTATTAAAATTTGGTTTCTAGGACATGCCTGGTTTCCTTCACCGTTTTGAGAGCAGTGGTGATGAAATAACTTACATAAAGTAAAAAATACGTGTGGCACTCGGGGACTGCCGCGGTAAAGCTATTGCATAGCATTTTTTCAACTTATGCGAGCTTCGTACAGTCTACACGCATACGTCTAGTCGCACGCACACAAATACCGTGCCGAAGTCTGCCGAACTGAAACGACGTTAGATGATGCACGGCTTTCAACGCCCCGCTGTGCCGGTCGGAGTGGGAGGTGTTAGGTTTATTTTCGTTACGGAATTTCTTAATTCGGTCGCCGCCCTCATAGCCCGCGATAAAAGCTATGTAATAGCTTAAAAATCAAAGACATTTATTCAAATTAGGCTGCGAATCAGCACTTTTCGAACGTTAAAAGTTAAAGTAAAATTTGTAGACATGTGATATCTACCAACCAGCACTGGGCCCTCGTGGTGGATTACGGCCCACATCCCGAAGAGAGGAAGCCTGTGTCCACTGTCCCAGCAGTGGGAACATTATAGGAATAACCACCGACGGCCGCATGGCCTACGTGCGACGGCCGCATGGCCCACGCACAACGGCCGCATGGCCCACGCACAACGGACGCATGGCCCACGCACAACGTCCGCATGGCCCACGCACAATGGTCCACCTAAAGGACTACGCGCGGAAACCAAACCCTCAAATATACTCGTAGAACATCGAAATATCAACTTTCATACGTTTATTAGAAAACTAAGAACTCCCAGTAGAAACCTACTAGATTTATATCGAAACTTGCTCCTACACAAACGAAAATGTTCGCCATTGCAGAATAACACAACTTTCTGGAAACTAGAAGAACATACTTTGTAAACAGAAACTAGACAAATATAGCGTTTAAGTTGGAAACAGCTGCAGAGACCACTGACAGCTTAGAATATATCACTGACCAATGAACATATTGTTAAAGCTCTGCCCAAACGTGAGACATCGTAAGGCACTAGTTTTCTGACATTTTTGCTGAACTGGCACTTTTTTAGCGCAGCCGTGAGGCACACTTTCCTGCATATTTTTTACCCGACTGCGCCAGAAGGAGGGTTATGTTTTTAGCCGACTTCAAAAAAAGGAGGAGGTTCTCAATTCGTCGGAATCTTTTTTTTTTTTTTATGTCTGTTCCCCGATTTCTCGAAGACGCCTGGACCGATTTGAAAAATTCTTTTTTTGTTGGAAAGGGTATACTTTCCAAATGGTTACATGAAAATTTTATCGAAATCGGAAAAGCGGTTTTTGAAAAATCACTAAAAATCTAAAAATTTACATACATTTTCTACATTAACGATCTTTTCGTTTACTTTTTTGTGGGGTAGGTACAACTAAAAAGTGAAAAATAAAAACTTTTTTACAAAAAAAAACAACCGACTTAAAAAAAAACACTACAAAGTGATAAATAACTTTAATTTCGGAAGTCGGTGTCAAAAAAACGAAAATGCGGAACCAACGACACCGACTTCCGAAATTAAAGTTATTTATCACTTTGTAGTGTTTTTTTTAGTAAAAAAGTTTTTATTCGAGAGTATGTATGTATTTTTTTTTTTACATCGGACTTTATACTTTTTTTTTTAATCTTTACATTTTGTTTTTATTTGATGTAAGTATGTATCTGGTGTATTGTGTGTCTTTTAGTCTGTGCTAAATAAATGTATTTTCTTATTTATTTATTAATCACAAAATCTACAGCTCTTTGAAATTTTCTCTTAAAATATTTATGCTAGACTTGCAGCCTTTCTTCTTTCTTTCTAAGGCAGAGGCAAACGAGCGTAATTTTTTGAGCTGTGAGTCGCGTATTTTGAGTATCGTAAAATACGTTCAACTGAAATTCGGTTAAGCTGCCAGACAGACGGACGTAGCTTCACTCGCATTCTGTAACTTAACTGACGCTTGCCTGCTCCCCTCCCTCACTTCGAGCGCAATTCAGTTGAAATAACGCGCGTGAGTCAGACAACTCACAAGCCTGGTTAAGCAGAGGAAAACCTCATAGGTTGAACTGCGAGATGTCATTCCCCAAAATAAAAGCAGACAACCCATTTTGTGTCGCCATGTGGTACAAACAGGACTTTACTAAGAAACCGAATGCAGCGTAAATTACGCGACTCATTTTACGCGACTTACAGCTCCAAAAATTACGCTCGTTTGTCCTCAGCCTAAAACACTCGGTTTTTTATTTATTTATTTAATACTTCAAGCACATAAATGTACAGAGGCGGACTTGGCGGGTTTTTTGTCGCACAGTTAGGCGTATTGGTGTGAGTACGTTACCTACAAGCCAGAAAAACATAGAGTGTATTGTCAAATGTTCAAAGAAAAGACGTATTCAAAAATATTTCATAACAATAAAATAGTATCATGATAAAACAATCGTAAAACAGATGAAAAAAAAATTTTCGTCGCATAATTCACAAAATTTTGAGCGTAAACCGTCATATTTTATTATGTAATGATAATAACTTGCATACACTTGTGCAAGTTACAAGCATGTGTAAAACATGTTTCCATAATTTTTTACAGATTCACCGACAATCACACTATAATCACACTAATATTATAAAGGCGAAAGTTTGTGAGTGTGTGTGTGTTTATATGTTTGTTACTTCTTCACGCTCAAACGGCTAGACCAATTTTGATAAAATTTTGTATGGAGGTAGCTGACACCCTGGATTAACATATAGGCTACTTTTTATCCCGATATTCTCACGGGATCGACATTTACGCGGGTGAAACAGCGGGGCGTAGCTAGTTTGGTATCATAAAACTATTACTACTATTCCTGAAGTCTAAAGGACGATTATCTAAGGTAGGCAAAATGTAGGTATCGATTGGTCGGAAATTATACCCTGAAGTAAAACCTTTCCAATTTATCGAGAAGGATTTTATTGTGTTACATAAAAACCGTACGATTAGATGTTCTACCTGGGAATAAAACCCATCACTGTTAAAACTTTTTACTTTTTCTCAAATGAAAGGAGGGTTAATGTTTTTGTGTAATAGATTGGTAAACGTACCTATTAACGACATCTAATAAAAAGTTTGGTTAACATCTGGAACAATAAGGGCTGATTTCAATACCTAGTTAGATAATTTTTATCTGGAGAAAAAATATCGAGGTTTTACAGTTTTTGTATATAGAATATGTTAAACTGTAAATTCTTCAGATAAATATTTTGAGTATTGAAAAAAATCAGCTTGTATGGGCCGCTGACGCCTATGTGTTAACCCAGGGTGTCAGCTACCTCGATACAAAATTTTATCAAATTTCGTCCAGCCGTTTGAGCGTGAAGAAGTAACAAACGTACAAACACTACACTCACAAACTTTCGCCTTTATAATATTAGTGTGATTAGTTTAATGTAACTAGCTGCGCCCCGCGGTTTCATATTTATTTTTAAATTCATTACTTTATGTCCTCTAGAGGGCGCCATATTAAATTTATTGTGACGTCACATAGCCTATAACTAGCAGATGGTCAAGACGCTTCTAACGATACCTCATTTGTCAAATTATTAGAAGTAATTTTGAAGTTATGAGGGAACAGATGAACATACATACATACACATTAGACAGGCCTGATGGTCTAGTGGTTAGTGACCCGGACTGCTATGCCGGAGGTCGTGGGTTCGATTCCCACCCAGGACAAATGTTTGTGTGATGTGCACGATCATTTGTTCTGTGTCTGGGTGTAATTTATCTATAATATGTACATATGTATTTAGAAATATATACGTATGTTTATCAGTTGTCTAGTACCCATAACACAAGCTCTGCTTAGCTTGGGACTAGATGGCGTTGTGTGATAGTTGTGGAATATTATATTATATACATACATACATACATACCGGTCAAAATCATAACCCCCCTTTTTGCTTCGCCGTAGACGGGTAAAAATTACGCCATCATACGGAAAGATATAAAGAAAAATATTTTCCAAATTTTCTTAGGAGTAGTACATAATAGACGTAAAGACGTATCTAAGATAAGAAAATATCGTGCCTGAAAAAGTGGGTAATCTTCTTAGTCCTGATGCTTTATCGAGTATCGGGAAAATATTTCATGAGACGTGTCTTCAAGAGAATTATTATATTTTGTTGTAGTTTGAGAAAAACCGGCGGAATTCATAGCCACTTATTTTGGCTGCGATCATAATCTGCCTAGCCTTTTCCCAACTACGTTGGGGTCGGCTTCCAGTCTAACCGGATGCAGCTGAATACAAGTATTTTACATGGAGCGACTGCCTATCTGACCTCCACAACCCAGTTACTGCGTAATACGATACCCGTAGGTAAGACTGGTTATCAGACTTTCGGGCTTCTGACGACCCGCAACGACTGTCAAAGATCCACGAATGACAACCGGGACTCTAGGTCTTTGTCCAATTACTGGCAATAGGCTCACCCCATTTTCACATTACTAGCGAAATTCGGGTGTTACACACTTTATGGATTTACAGGGTGAAAATAAATTCATAGGCATCCTTTTAAGGGGTCATTGTACTCATCATTATGAACAACTTTTAACTATGGGACCAAACCTGAAATCGCGAAAAAAAATTAGCTGTTCCTTACATTTTGACGAGTTATGTGAACATAAATGCAAGGAACAGCTGATTTTTTTTTCGCGATTTTAGGTTTAGTCTCATAGTAAAAGTTGTTCATATTGATGAGTACAATGACCCCTTAAAAGGATGCCCATGAATTTAATTTCGCCCTGTATAAGCGTGATGTCATTTACAAAAAAACATTCGCAGCATCACGCTGAGATAGGAGCCTTTTGGCCTCGTATAGGAGTTTCTGTCTCATTTTTCTTTTTGTTACTTTATTTTTTTTTATATAACTTGGTTTTTATTTTTATTTTTACTGTGTTTAGTTTAGTTTGTGATCTTCCTGTACGAGTCACAATAAATACTTTTTCTTTCTTTCTTTCTATTCGCGTGTGTCGCTCCACGGCTACACAATTATAAATTCTCCCCTCAATGACACGGCTCCCATAAATTAATTAAAAACTTTAGTTTTCCTTAATAGATGAAATTCTTCAGGTGGAATCGTAACTAGGTAATTTTAATTAAACTTTATAAGTACTGTATACTTTTTAGCGTGGCAATTTGTAATTTAAAGTTTTGACAAGGTTTTGCTAAGAACAAAGAAAATACAGCGCAAAACTAACATGATGTAACATCACGACTTGATGCCCTGGAGAGGAAAGCAGAAATGTACAGTCAACAAAAGAGATAAGTTTGCAGGATCGTCGGATATTATTATTATTATTAGCCTGTGACGTCCCACTGCAGGGCAAAGGCCTCCCTACTCTCTTTCCACCTCTCTCTGTTCAAAGCTGCTAAGGACCAGTTCTTGTTGAAGGAGTCCAGCTCATCTCGCCATCTCCGTCTGGGCCTGCCACGATGTCGTTTGCCATTAAGAGGAACCGGATATAGTTGAAGTTTAATAAGAAACCGATGGATGTTGTGATGATGTATATGACGGAGTTATGCCCGAACAATCGAACATACATACTCGTACAAAAATATATAAACATCAAAATTGAGAACCTCCTCCTTTTTTGAAGTCAGTTAAAAATGGGGCCGAACCCAGCAGCAGAGCTCGTATAAGAAAAAAAACAAATATAATTTAGCCCTACTCGAGGATCGAACCCACGCTAAGCAGTTGCGGTTGCACTACACCAATAAAGCTTTCAAAGAAGAAAATACTTGTAGTAAGTAAATTCTTCCTATTCCTGCAGCTTTTGCAAACAGTTGAAGAGCATAAGAAACTCGCCTCGGGCGAAATAATGCACCATTATAATTTACTGAAAGAGAGAAAAAGGCGAACTATCCATACTCCGTATTAATCCATACTTTAACGAATGAATTGCACCGATCCCAGCGTGGTTAAACCAGACTCGATTAATCGAATGGACCCCAAGATTCGCACTAGCTTCTGTAGCCTCATTTTCATGGTACTACAGCGACAATTGCATATCAAGGAATAGACCGGGGGGCGCGGTAATGGTAGGGAAGACGTGCCCGAAGGATAGGTAAGGATTTAAGAGCCTACCGGATATGCATCCTAGAGTAAGCATTGGACTAGTGGAGAGATGGGTAATTATATCTATGGGTGGGCATCTTTTAACGACCTTGCCGTCAGGCTGGTTCAGGTCGAGCTTCATCGTTGAGTCTTTTGGTGGGATTCTACTGCTTTTCCGTACTATATTATAAATTCGAAAGTAACTCTATCTGTCTGTCTGTCTAAGAAAGAAAGAAAGAAAATACGTTTCGTTACGTGTCTGTCTGTATGTTACCTTTTCCCGCCTAAACCGCTGAACGGATTTCGATAAAATTTGGCAGGGAGGTAGATTGGATCCCGGGAAAGGACATAGAATAGTTTTTATCCCGATATTCCCACAGGATCGACACTTATGCGAGTGAAACCGCGGGGCGCAGCTAGTATTATAAATGCGAAAGTATGTCTGTCTGTCTGTTACCTCTTCACGCTTAAACCGCTGAACCGATTTAGATGAAATTTGGTATAGAGATAGTTTGAGTCCCGGGGAAAGACATAGGATAGTTTTTATCCCCATATTCCCACAGGATCGACACTTATGCGAGTGAAACCGCGGGGCGCAGCTAGTATTATAAATGCGAAAGTGTGTCTGTCTGTCTGTTACCTCTTCAAGCTTAAACCGCTGAACCGATTTAGATAACATTTGGTATAGAGATAGTTTGAGTCCCAGGAAAAGACATAGGATAGTTTTTATCCCGATGTTTCCCCGAGATCGAAACTTATACGGGTGAAACCGCGAGACGATGCTAGTATTATAAACGCGAAAGTTTGTGAGGACGGATGGATATTTGTTACTCTTTTATGCAAAAACTAATACACAGATTTGGATTTTGGGACACAGATAGTTTTTAACCAGGATTAACACATAAGTTACTTTTTATCCCGACATTCCCAGGGGAAAACCGCGGGACGCTGCTAGTTTTCTATATATCCGAGAAATGAACCACAACACAAAAGAAATACACAGCGCTTTAGTTGTAAGATTCCTACGCCAATGGAAAAACTAAAAGTGGGTTACAAATACATTGAAAGGAAGAATTTATTCTTGAACTCACTGTTGCCTGGTATTTTACTCGCACGCTAGATATATTTCTACAAGTTTCTACTCGAATAAAAAAACATACATCACTGATGATTTTATGAAAACGAAAATGTGGAACCAACGACACCGACTTCCGAAATTAAAGTTATTTTTCACTTTGTAGTGTTTTTTTTTTTGGAAATCGGTTGTTTTTTTGTATTTGTTTTTTATTTTTTTTCATTTTTTAGTTTTACCTACCGGGTAACAGGATACCCCTTGGTAAACTTTTCACTTGGTACGTTGGTACCCGTAATAACTGTCAAAGATCTACGAATAACAGCCGGGACCAACGTGCCTCCCGAGGCACGAAGGGGTATGTAATAACACGATATGTAATGTTATTTCTTGTAATTTTTTTTTAAATTAAAATCGTTTACTTGTCTTGTACCATGTTTGTAAATATGTGAGCACCATGTATCTATCAGATAATTAATTTATACATATGTCATGGTTTGGTTTTTAATTCTTTTACCTATTGTGGTATAGTAATTTTATTTTAGGTGCATCGTCGTCACATGTTATTATACATTTAATTAATGTACCCATGCAAAATATTGTAAAACATTTTAAAAGAGTAACGGTGGAGTTTCTTGCCCATTCTTCTCCATACGAAAACTACCTTTTGGAAGGGGCGACTAGAATCAATTATATTTTAGGTAATTTTTGTTTTTAACGTTCAAAAATGCCTTTTATGTGCCTATTTGAAATAAACGCTTTGACTTTGACTTTTGAATGGCTGGCCACCCATCCACGACCCGACCGCAGCAAGTCTCGCTTAACCTTCGATTGACGCGTGTGGCTCGATCGCGTTTTCTAAATGACTAACTAACCAATAAATTTTGTACCAACGCCAAAAATGATTAAAAGTAAATAGTACACGTTTTCCGCCAAAATTATAGAACACGAAAGCGGAACCACGACCACAGCCAGTTTCGACGAGTTATATTATTTACATAATCTCTTCCCAGATTAACACCTTGCTAAAGAGTACTTCTTAACCCCAGAAAGGATTAAGACTGAAGTTTTAATAGAATAGAATAGAATAGAATACTCTTTATTATGTACACCATATAAATTACAGACATAAATCCAACACATTTCGAAGGAAAATCCAAGACGTTCAAATCCAACATTTGTAAAGGTGCTCCCCCTCATTGGTAGCATTCGCCTGTAATGTAAAGTTACAGATTCGAGCATTATATCAGTGAGGGAGGAAAATCGAACATTACAGCGCGCACCTTGTAATGATACAAAACGAGTATTACATCAGTGAAGGAGGAGAACCGAGCATTACAATGCGCACCTTGTAATGATACAATGATGTAATACCTTGATACAACTTATACAGTACCCGGCGATAAATATTGCACACCGACCTTTGGAAAGAGACAATCGGCTAATTTCGGCTTTGTAGAGCGTTATCTCTGTCGCACGAAATACAAACAGTCCGGTATCTATTAGGAGCTGTTGAAACAATTATGATTTGCTTCTTTTGATAATTATTTTTATTCTTTGTATAAAATAAACCAATTTTTCTATAAATGAAGGCTTTAGGTTGGGGTAACCTCGTAAAGTAAACAAAATCAGAAAAATATATGATATTCTTCAGGATATATGCTAGGTAGGTAGTGTGTTGAAAACATAATACAACTAATATGATACGATAGAAAAAAATCATGAAAATACCTCTAAAAACTTTCTTTTTACAATAAAAACCATACATACATATAATCATTCTGATTCTTTGTCAGATTATTCCACAAGCAACATACTAAAGCACTAGTGTTTTAATTTTTTAGTCCAAACAATAGATTTTTTGTAAATAGATAATTGCTTCATATTTTGCAATAAATTACCAGCGTTATGTCATCGCGCTTCTCTATCTTTTCTATGCAGTACGACAGTGACCGCGCTTTAGGTCATGTAGTCCACTTAAACAATGTAGACAGAAATAGGGGCCCCACGAAACGGGGCTCCGTCAAGTACGTCGTATTAATTATTAAAGACAATTAGTTAACTTTATATACAACCTCATTGTATAATTTAAGAATGCCGTGCATAATATGAAGTCACTATTAATGAGAATAACAAGATTGTTTTCTTGATTGACTAGAATTTACCTGCATTGTTTTTGTGAACGCGGTATTGTAATTTTAAAGGAGGGTATGCATTAAAACGTTTAGAAACTGTCACTCGATAAAATTTTTTTCTTGGTAATAAGTTTTATATTAACTAAACAATAAGGATAAAGAATATTTGATTTGTTATTCTATAATCTGAATATCGAAACATTACATTTTATTTGTAACAAAAATCTATGATTTAATTTTTTTTTCAAAGTGAGTATTCTGCGTATTGATTATTCTATGAGAAAAAAATTATGTGAAACGAAATTCAATGAAACTTTTATCTATAAAACAACGTATTACCGAAAACAATATTTAAGAAAAACGCTACAGAAACAAAGTAATTAATAGGATCATTATCTGCCTAGCCCTTTTCCAACTATGTTGGGGTCGGCTTCCAGTCTAATCGGATGCAGCTGAATACCAGTATTTTACATGGAGCGACTGCCTATCTGACCTCCACAACCCAGTTACTGGGTAATACGATACGCCTTGGTATGACTGGTTGTCAGATTTTCGGGCTTTTGACTACCGTAACGACTGTCAAAGATTCACGAATAACAGCCGGGACCAACGGCTTAACGTGCTTCCCGAAGCACGGCGGGATCTTGGTATGTAAAGATGGTCACCCATCCACGGATCAACCGCGGCAAGCGTAGCTTAACCTGATCGATCGACTCATGCGGCTGATATTACTTAGCCACAAGCTCCCAAACAAAAAATAATTGAGAAGGAACCTTATTCCATGTCGAAGTTGGTTAATAAAACCAAAAGGCAAGAAAAATGACACATTTTATTACTGTTTATATAGAAAACCTTTTGTCGCCGTTTTCAAGGTTATTCGGATCAAAGTAATTTATCCCTCACTGAAAATTTTACACAATGAAAAATACTTCAGATAAAAAATTGCTATAAACCTCTTTTTAGGGTTCCGTACCGTACCCAAAAGGTGCCAACGGAACCGTATGACTAAGAGCGGTTCCGCACTACATCCGATGCGAATCCGAGAAATGCCGGTCCGAAGTAACCATAGTCCTATTTGTATAAGGGGTTGCGCATTAGATTCGAACTCTATCCGTCCGAATTCAGAACAGTATTCCCAATTCGGATTGAAGTCGGATCTTTAATTCGGATTCGGATCGGATGTAGTGCGAAACCGCTATCAGGCCAGAGCCTTAGAGCGGTCTGCATTACAAGCGGTTTCGGACAGCAGACTGTTCGTCCATCCGTCTGTTACAAGGCTGTATGCTTTGAGCTGTAATAGGTAGACACTCGAAATTTTCACAGAGTGTGCACTACTATTGCCAATATAATAAATAATAAAATTAGAAAATAAAACAGGGTCCCCATACAAGACACCTGTTTTTTTTTTTTTTAAATATTGTACAACTAGCAGCGCCCCACGGTTTCACCTGCATAAGTTTCCCGTGGGAATATCGGGATAAAAACTATTCTATGTCCTTTCCCGGGACTTAAACTATCTCTATACCAAATTTCATCTAAATCGGTTCAGTGGTTTAAGCGTGAAAAGGTAACAGACAGACAGACACACTTTCACATTTATAATACTAGCTGCGCCCGGCGGTTTCACCCGCCTAAGTCTCGATCTCGTAGGAACATCGGGATAAAAAGTATCCTATGTCCTTTCCCGGGACTCAAACTATCTCTATACTAAATTTCATCTAAATCGGTTCAGCGGTTTAGGCGTGAAAAGGTAACAAACATACAGACAGACAGACACACTTTCGCATTTATAATATTAGTATGGATAGTACGGAACCCTTCGTGTGGGAGTCCGCCTCGCACTTGGCCGCTATTTTATTTCTAGTAACGACCAAGTACTTAAAAATTTACCGCTTGTGTAAAAAAACCTTGTTTTCTGTTTTCATTTGTGTGGGCTAGACTGAAATATTTTTTTTACTTCTCATGCTCTAAAAGTTCGTCTTTATGTTGTGCTTAGGCGACATAAAATCGCTTTTTATGTTCTAGTGCATAAAGTAAATTTTTTTTCTGAGACTAAGGTAATCAGGCCCAACAGCCACACGCACAATAAAACTTCGCAGATTAAAGCCGTGATTTATTTCATTTTCTTTAATTTATACCACTTCCGTGTTTTCTATCGTTAATTTAATAAAATCAGGTAAAATAGTTGTCATTTATTATTTAAAAAGGCAAAGAAACGTTTTCATTTTTTGGCAGTATGAAGTACCCAAGTCGAATGACAAATGTTGAAAATTTAAAAAAAAAACTTTTAAAAAGTTTCGTGGCGGTATTATCTGTGGTGGCGGGAATTAGCTATGGATGCAACATTTTTGATTAATTATGTACTGTATACTTTATGCCTGTTTTATTTTCTCGCAATCGAAGTGAAAAGCAGAGTGTATAACTCAGGCATAAACGAGCCATTTTACCCCTCGACTCAACTATCCACCCTCGCCTGCGGCTCGCGTGGATATAAACGTCTCGGGGTAAAATAGCTTCTTTTATGCCTTAGTTGTACAATCTACTATTATTTAATACTAGATCCTGTGTTTATTCTCTCTGAGAGTAATTTTAAAGGCTTGTTATGCTAATAAAACGCGATATTTTTATATTACTTTTTGGTTAGCAAGCGGCCTGGCTGGGGCCTAAGTCTACTAATTCACAAACGTCGATGTTCTAGGGTAATTGCGTAATACACTATCGGTATCAATGGCTTTCATTTTGACTGTTCAACAACATTCATTGCGTTGTTAACGTTGTTGAGCAGACGAATTTTCCGAACATATGAAGCAATGGATTAGGAAAATCCTTCAAAATCATTCTGACATTGATAATTTGTTAAACAATTAGGGTTCTTGTGATTGCGAGTTTTTGACTGATTTCGTATGGCAATATATAGCCTGCAAATACAGACGCCAGCACATGAAGCTACCCGAAACTGTCAAATTTTCCTAATCAACTTTGAACCTTATAATTTAGCGATAAAGTTGAAAATCTATTGAAGAAATTTGACAGATTGTAGTAGCTTGATGCGCTGGCGTCTGTAGGTTTAGGTGTAAATCTGAATAAAAGCGTCTGAAAATTATTATCATTACGTTTTTTCTCTCCGATAAACTATTATAAATAGGAAACCATAAAATAATTCCAATGTCGAAGACGCTTTTAAACACTGAAAATGAAGTAAATCGAGCGTAGCGTAGAATGATATTTATATTTATTGACGGTTTCAATTGCATCTTAATGTAAATGTATTGCTATTCTTAAGGCATAATAGTAGTATTTTTATACAAAGAATGAGCATCGATCACCATGCTTGCTTGCATGTAAGCGATTTCAGACCTTATTCCAACTAATAAACAAATAATACTATTCTGTAAAATTCACTTGAAACCTCACTCAAGTGAGCGCAAACAATTTAAAAGCGAACTCATTTGTTTCATCGCGGATTCATAACGAGACACCGTCCGAATTTCAAAGTAGCATAATCAATCTTATAATGTTCCCACTGCTGGGACACAGGCCTCCTCTCGATGAGAGGAAGTGGGCCGTAATCCACCACGAGGGCCCAGTGCTGATTGGTAGATGTCACATGTCTTCGAATTTTTGGTTCTAGGACATGCCGGTTTCCTCACGATGTTTTCCTTCACCGTTCTGAGAGCAGTGGTGATGAAATAATTTACGTAAAGTTAACTAATGCCTGCCTGGGTTCGAACCCATGACCCACACTCGTAAATAGCGGCCGTTATTAATGGTCCACCACTGTTCAATTTCCTAGTGATGCTTAGTATGTTTCACTTGCCGCAGTTGGCCTGTGGATGGGTGACCATCTTTACATACTAAGATCCCTCCGTGCCTCGGAAAGCACGTTAAGCCGTTGGTCCTGGGTGTCATTCGTGGTTCTTTGACAGTCGTTACGAGTCGTCAAAGGCCCGAAAGTCTGACAACCAGTCTTACCAAGGGGTATCGTGTTACCCAGTAACTGGGTTGTGGAGGTCAGATAAGCAGTCGCTCCATGTAAAATACTGGTATTCAGCTGCATCCGGTTAGACTGGAAGCCGACCCCAACATAGTTGGGAAAAGGCTAGGCAGATGACGATGATGATGTTTTTCTTCATCGTAAGTACGTCATTCCGCTAGAACACACATCGTCTTTGACGTCATACGTCATCAATATTAATAACGTAACTATTACTAAGTATTAATAAGCTTTTACTATTCATAATGTGGACATAACAATGTTGTTTGCTTACGGTACCTACCTAATAATTTTCGATATGTTCAGTGAGTAGTTTGTACTCGCAGAAGGTTTACGGAAATATTTTATCATTTAACTTACTCTGACGTGCCAATTTAAAGTTACTGATGCAAAAGATTTACTTAGAAAATATATAAAATTCAAAGCATTTTTTTACTAAATATTTTATTAACCATTACTGTCCCAATGCTGAGCAAAGGCCACCCTACTCTCTTTTATTTTATTTATTAAGGGCGAATTTTTATAATATTTATCCAAACTTCTTCTTAAATAAGTCTTATCCATAATTTTTGACAAAAATTCAAAATCCAGACGTAATTTTAATCCCATGGATAAAAAATAACTCGATAATTTGCCAATTTAATTCCCTGGATAAAAAATAACTTACTTTGGTAAAACCAGCCCACCAATTAAGTATATTTCTAACAGGCACTTTTGAATTGTCAAGGGATCGATAGAGTCGGTTCCCGTGGAGAAAAACGAGCAAGAAACTATGGACATTCTTTCAAATCAATATAACAACTTTAGGAATCTCACATCTCTCTCTTTCTCTTGTTTATATGGTTTCGATTCGCATGGCAATTCAAACACTTGATTTAAGTGCCGAAAAAGCTGCGTAAACGTACTGGCATCCAGGAAATTTTAATTGGATAAAAATGGCGTCACTTTTTATCACACTAATATTATCAAGGCGAAAGTTTGTGAGTGTGTGTGTGTTTATATGTTTGTTACTTCTCCACGCTCAAACGGCTGGACCAATTTTGATAAAATTTTGCATGGAGGTAGCTGACACCCTGGATTAAGATATAGGCTACTTTTTATCCCGATTTTCTCACGGGATCTACATTTACACGGGTGAAACCGCGGGGCGCAGCTAGTTTGAAATAGATAGTACGTCAATTTTATTTTTACGAAACATTAATTATTACTGACGTGACGATTTGCAGTCATTCCTCACTGATTAGACGGAGAAGCCAGAGCTCAAAGAAAGGTGGAAGAATATGGGGAAGGGCTTTGTCCAGCGGTGGGACCAAAAGGGTTAACGAAAAAAAAAAAGTATCGAAATGAACTGGACTATTTGGCCAAGCCGTGAGGCACACAATACTCATTATCATCAGCCTAACCTTTTCCCAACTATGTTGGGGTCGGCTTCCAGTCTAACCGGATGCAGCTGAATACCAGTATTTTACATGGAGCGACTGCCTATCTAACCTCCACAACCCAGTTACTTGGGTAATACAATACCCCTTGGTAAGACTGGTTGTCATACTTTCGGGCTTCTGACGACCTGTAACGACTGTCAAAGATTCATGAATGACAGCTGGGACCAACGGCTTAACGTGCTTTCCGAGGCACGGAGGGGTCTTGGTATGTAAAGATGGTCACCCATCCACGGACCAACCGCGGCAAGCGTAGCTTAACCTGATCGATCGACCTGTGCGGCTGTTATTGCTTAGCCACAAGCCCCCCAACAAAAATAATTGAGAAGGAACTTTATCCTATGTCAAGTAAGTTGCACAATATTGACACAAAAACAAAAGTAAGTACCTAAATACAGAAAAAAAAAACTTCAAATCAATACTATTTTAAGTTTTTTTTTTCTGTATTTACTTTTGTTTTTGTGTCAATATTACACACACACACACACAAAAACAAAAGTAAATACAGAAAAAAAAACTTATAATCAATACTTTTTCAAGTATTTTTTTTCTGTATTTACTTTTGTTTTTGTGTCCATATTGTGCAACTTACTTAACCTGGCTCAAATAAGCTAATTTTCTTTCTTTAACCATTTTTTGTAATGACAATGTCATGGTTTTTCACGTGAAATATGAACGTGTTTTTAGTGTTATTAATTCTGTTATTACATGTTTGACATAGTGCATTTAATTTATGTTCGTGTCTATGTAAATTATGTAATTTACTTGATTACCTGAACATTGGGAAAGCCGGGCGAAGTTAATATCTAGCAATTGCGCTTTAGTTTTGTTGTATGTGTTCAGAAACACAAATATACAACAATCACACAACATACTTAGTGTGAGAGTCTCATAATAATTTATCTAATTTTCGTTTTTATACAGATGATTTTAACCATCATTGATAGTAAAAGCATAATATTATATTAGCAAAGAAATAGGTTTTTTTTTCAACAAAATTTGTGGTTGTAATAATAATAATAATGTAATAAATTATAAGCATTTTTTTAAATTTTCTTTTATTAAAATTCGCCATTACTCTATAGCAGGTTTTAAAGACACCGATCAAGAAATGAATTTGCCCTTTTTGTATCAAAATAAAGCCAAGAACAGTATCACTTTACGCCCAAAAATATACAACAAAATAATCCCTATCTATGTTCTTTTCAACACCTTTTTATTTCACACATAAAGAACCTTAAGGTGAATGCGCAGTGGTAGACCGCGAAATTTAAATTTTCTTACGTTTTTTGCAATTTGTAGGTCAGTGTCAGGTTGTATCTTGATCAAAATATGATTTGCGACTATAATAGACATGTATTTACAGAATTATAGTCATTAGAATCATTAATATATCTCTTTAAGTTAGATTTCTACCATAAACACTTTTCCATACGAGATTTGTTCTTAACGGTAGAAATCTAACTTAGAAAGATGTATTAATGATTCTTATTATTATAATTCTGTAAATACGTACCTGTTATAGTCGCGAATCATATTTTGATCAAGATACAACCTGACACTGATCTGAAAATTGCAAAAAAAGTAAGAAAATTTAAATTTCGCGGTCTACCATGGCACATTCACCTTAACCGCGCTTAGCCTAAGCCGCTACGAAATTGTAACTTTTTTTTCACGCCGTAGTACGCTACACACCTACGCAGCTACGCCGTAGTCAACAGGTGCATTGACCCACTTAAACAAAATAACATAACACTTTACAAATTAACAAAATAACAATCTTTGAAACTAACACATTCAGTTCTTTTTTCACTCACGATTTTTTTCTCTCTCAATATTTTTTTTTAGTAGTTCCCGGGCACAGCGATGAGCGTTCGGGCTCTAGAACCGGCTTACAGCGACTGGCCTTACGGGAGATCTGTGCGCATGTGCCCTACAAAATTGTATAGACAGTGTCCAGTACAGAAGAGCTCTGACCCCTCTCCTGGTCCATACAATCTTAGAGCTTTGCAGAGAGGAATAGAACAAAATGAGAGGTCAAGTTGAGCTGGCCCAAGTAGCAAACAAGAATAGTGGTTAAATCTTACATATCTATACTTTATCTAAAGTTGGATTTAGCTAAATCAAAAAGGATTTCGTTAATTCTTTTCTTTCTTTAATACTAAATCGTTTTAAACAACCGCTACTTAAGTAAATTAGGAATACCAAAAACCAAGTTAAGTATTCTCAAAACTAGTTTGTATTAAGTATGCCTACAGTTAAAACTAAAAATATTTTTTTACTATAATCAGAATATTTGAAAGCTCACTTAAAACTCAATTGAATAATTGAAGTACCTTTTTAGACAAACAAAGAAGAAATTGATTTTGTAGATAAAATTAAGATAATTGTAATACCAATTTCTAGAAACTGATTTTCCTGAGTATATTTTTATTCCTTTTTGACTAAAATTAGTAAGTTTAGAGTAAAAATACATTTAACGGGACGTTCTCTTCAAATAGAACCAAGTATAAATATGGATAAAGTGGACAAATTAAAAAGAGCTGGTGGCTTTCGTCGGCGTGTTATAAAATTTAAAAAACTTTTTTACAAAAAATAACAACCGACTTCAAAAAAAACACTACAAAGTGATAAATAACCTTAATTTTGGAAGTCGGTGTCGTTGGTTCCGCATTTTCGTTTTTTGACACCGACTTCCGAAATTAAGGTCGCTATACCACTTTGTGGTGTTTTTATATATCACTTTGTAGTGTTTTTTTTGAAGTCGGTTGTTTTTTTTTTTGTAAAAAAGTTTTTATTTTTCACTTTTTAGTTGTGAAGTGTACCTATGCTCTCCTTTACACTATTGTGTATGATGCTCCGGTATAATTATGTATCAAGTTAATGCTTAATTTGCGTTTTATGTTATTTTACTTGTTTCGTATTAAATATAGACTTTATACTTTTGGCAGCCAATCTGATTTGTTCTTTCTAAATATCCTTACGACCCTAAACATCTCAGTTGTACCTACCCCACACAAATTAAATTAAGTAACACTAGTGCATTGAAGAATTATTTAAGACACCGACTAGAAGAATCATCAAAATTCGCATAGAAATGCCGGAGATGCAGTACATTTATGCATACAACTTCGTACATAAGAATAATTACCTAATGTATTATATACTAAAACCTTCCTGAAAGTATGTAGATTATATTGATAAAAAAATTATCTAAATCGGTTCATTAGTTTTTGGGAAAATCGCGGACATACATACATAAATACATACGGGTCGAATACAGAACCTCCTTTTTTGGAGTCGGTTAAAAAATTAAACGTAACCAATGTGCCGAGTTGAGATTATCAAATAAGCAGAACAGAAGTTATTAATTAATTATTTTTCCTGAGTTTGGGTGGCCTCTAAAGAAATGGGGATTGGATAGTTTAAGTTATTTAAGCAATATATCAATTGGTAAGCTACTTACAGCTGAATTTAAACCCTTGTGTTCTGTTATGCTTCGTCGAATTCAAACATTAGGTACCTACCTATATTAATTTAATCATATCCTTTCGACTATCTTGCATAAACCTGTTTCCACCACAAAATAAACAAGAACCACACAAGAACAATAAATGACAAGTTAAGAAAACATTAAGACGTAATCTGGTTTTAACTAAATCAAACTATAGAATCACTTAATACCAAACAAATTAAATAGTACTTCACCAATACTGTTTTTAGTATAGGTTAAGTATAATATCTCTTAACTAGCACTACTTCAAGTGTAACTTGTCTTAACTTTGTCTGAACTAGCCTTACCAAATCAGTATTGTCTAAAATCTTACTTCGTTAGGAAAAATAAGATTTAACGCCATTTTGCACTATAAGTGAAAAAATATAAAACATTTTCCGACAATACTTCATCAAAAACTAGAGTAGATTGAACTTACATTTTTGTCATATTCATTCTAATTACATTAATAACTTACACATTTATGAAAAATGTAGTACTCTGCACTAAATGCCACAAAAATTTTAATTTGAAATATTATTATACAAAATTTGTTTTGTTTGTTTTCTAGTATTTTAAAAGCCCGTCTATTTTATAGCACTATCTATAGATTTTACACGAGAAATTATCATGCGTTTTAAATTTTCAATGCATTCAACGACATAAGAAAGCCTTTTCTAGACATAAAAAATGATGTTTAATCGCCATTTTCATAAGTCTTAAAATACTTTAAAAGTTCACCATATTTTCTAAAATAATATTACTTAAAGCACTTTAAAGCAAAATTAGTTTTTATTAATACTTCACTAAGACAAGATCGAATATCTGCAATTCAAAATTGATAGTTTTAATTAGGTATTGTAGATATCTTTAAGTCTATTTCTTTATCTTAAGTCAACCTACAAGATATCTTGAAGACAGTGTTTAAGAGTTCTGCAAAACCATATTCTTAAGTAGGGTTAAAGTTTATCTAAACAGTAGTCTTAACTCTTTCTTAACAAGTTCTTAAATACTGTGCCCACTTTTACTTAACTGAGTCTTGGAGTGTATCTAGAAGATATCTTGAGGGACATAATAGTTTTAGCCAAGACAACAACTGGATTCGTCTACTTGTCTTCAAGATATCTACAATACCTTTTTAAGACAATTGTTTGCTACTTGGGTGGGTATCCCGGTCGTATAGAAATGTTGGCAGGTATGTGAAGCTACAGTTGGTTTTGTGTATTTTTCGTGGCCATATTATACGGGTCTTTTATTTGTCTGTTATGTAAGATAGTTGGCGAAAATGTTTTGTTAGTAAGATGGCTCCCTTTTATTATTTTGTGCGGGGAGGCGATAGTGACGTGCTGTAGGGAAAATATCATGAGTTGTGTTGTGGTTAGGAGATATGTGTTACATACGTACAAGCATATATACAGGGTGTTACGGGAAGGGTACATCAATACAAACGGGTTGAAGAGTGTATCTGGTCTAGAATCTCTGTATAAAATTTCAGCTCAAAAGCATTAACTTTGAAAATTTTTAATATTTTTTTATTTCGACATCACGGCGCTGCACTGGCGCGCGGCGGCGTGATGTGCGTGTACTAGGCGCACAGACACACTACAGATAATGGATGATGACCCTCGTAGTGCGGTGACACGTTTGTTATGATTTCAATTTAATAAACTATCGAAATAAAAAAAATTTAACATTTTCAAAGTTACTGCTTTTGAGCTGAAATTTTGTACAGAGATTCTAGACCAGATACACTCTTCAACCCGTTTGTATTGATATACCCTTTCCGTAACACCCTGTATAAGCGGGGTTTACATTATGAAATTAGTGCCTTGAAACGGTAGCTTCGTATAATCAGCCTATAATATTCCCACTGCTGGGACACAGGCCTCTCTCTTCAAGAGGAAGTGGTAACGGCCTTGACTTACGAGTTGTAGGTCGTAAGTTCGGACCCAGACAGGCGCTTCACATTATTTCATCACCACAGCTCTCAAAACGGTGAAGGAAAACATCGTGAGGAAACCGGCATGTCCTAGAACCAAACATTCTTTCATCACCACAGCTCTCAAAACGGTCCGTGGCTAAATAATAACAGCCGCACAGATCGATCGATCAGGTTAAGCTACGCTTGCCGCGGTTGGTCTGTAGATGGTTGACCATCTTTACATATCAAGACCCCTCCGTGCCTCGGAAAGCACGTTAAGCGGTCGCGGTTGTCATTCGTGGATCTTTGACAGTCGTTACGGGTAGTCAGAAGCCCGAAAGTCTGATAACCAGCCTTACCAAGGGGTATCGTATTACCTAGTAACTAGGTTGTGGAGGTCAGATAGGCCGACTGCCTATCACATCGTGAGGAAACCGGCATGTCCCAGAACCAAACATTCGAAGACATGTGACATCTACCAACCCGCACTGGGCCCGCGTGGTGGATTAAGGCCCACTCCTTGTACGGTTCATATATTTATTTAATACTTCAAGCACATACATAAGTGTGAGTTGGATTTAATGCCATAGGCATTTTCAAAGTCAAAACGTCAAAGTCAAAGCATTTATTTCAAATAGGCACATAAAAGGCACTTTTGAACGTCAAAAATTATCTTAAAATAGAATTGATTCTAGTCGCCCATTCCAAAAGGTAGTTTTCGTATGGAGAAGAATGGGCAAGAAACTCCACCGTTACTCTTTTAAAATGTTTTAGGTACATACAATATTTTGCATGGGTACATTAATTATATAATAGCATGTGAGGACGATGCACCTAAAATAAAATTACTATACCACAATAGGTAAAAGAATTAAAAACGAACACATGAATATACTAAAATGAAATAAGACAAACAATGAGAAAATATTAGCGTTTAAATAATACTGCACTTGGTCCTTTATTTCTGCAAGCTTTTGATGAAACTACAATACTTAATCCTTCTTTAATTCTGGTTTACATTGAAACACGTGCGAGCTGGGTTACGTGTTTCATTTGAAAAATCCGTGTTTCCTGAAACGTGTTTCCAATTTGTTCCTGTTTTTAATTCAGACTTAAATGATTATCTATTGAACGTAATCCGTAAAAATCTTTTTGCTAAACAATTTTATAGGTATTTATTGAGTTCAAATGTATAATTGCTATTATGTAAAGTGCGCACACAAATGAGTTCGCTTTCGAATTCGAAAGCGAACTTATTTGTTTTTAAAGTTCACATTTCGAAGTGATGTTTAGTGAAAAACATTATGTAAAAAGCTATGGCATGCGACCACGGGAAGGTACTTGTTTCATCCTTTTCATTAGTCGGGTTTTAGTTTTTAAACTTATTTTTTATTTAATTATTTTCAGTAATATTTATGTTTTTGAAATGTGCTAATTAGGCCCTTTCATTTGATACCCAACACAGCATGATTAAAAAAACATTTTTTTTTTAGAATATGACATTATGTCCGCTAGAGGGTGCTATATTCAATTTAATGTGACGTCACATAGCCTATAACCAGCGGACAATCAAGACCCTTCTAACGATACCTCATTTGTCCAATTATGACAAGTAGTTTAGAAGTTATGAGGGAACAGATGAACATACATACCGGTCAAAATCTTTACCCTTCTTTTTGCTTCGCCGTAGTCGGGTAAAAATAACTACAACGTTCCTCAAAATAGAAAATGTAAGTTAGATGCATAAGCATAATCAGGCTATAATGTTCCCACTGCTGGGACACAGGCCTCCTCTCTGTGAGAGGGAATAAGCTAAATCCACCACGCGGGCCCAGTGCGGGTTGGTAGATGTCACATTTATCTCCGAATTTTTGGTTCTAGGACATGCCGGTTTCCTCACGATGTTTTCCTTCACCGTTTTGAGAGCAGTGGTGATGAAAATATTTACACAAAGTAAGCCTGGCTGGGTTCGAGCCCACGACCTACCATTCACACTGTTTTGTGGTCTTTATTGATCCAATTACTGGCTTCCTTTGTGCTAACTTGTAACTATCATAGTTTCCTCTCGAGGTATACGTAGAAAATCACTTTATTAGATTACCTCATTGGTTTAGTAGTTGCAAACGCGATTGCTGAGCATGGAGTCCTGGGTTCGAATTCTGGGTCGGGTAAAATTTTATTGGGTTTTTTCATTAAGACCTTCACGGTCCGCGGTGGTTTCAGCCGGAACCAAAAAAAAAGGTTGAAGTCTAGATCAGTGCCTGGTTAGTGGAAAATGGTTTTCCTCCGATTAATGGCAAAAATTTTGCCCTCAACTCCATGGGCATAATTGGCGAAATGTGGATTTGCCATTGGTACATGTCTGCCGACCACTTCTGGGTTTATAAGCGTGATGATGTCACTTTGTTCGAAAACCATAAATAATGAATTATTTTTAACCGACGAAAAAACGGAGGAGGTTATCAATTCGACGCGTATATTTTTTTTTTTTTTTATGTATGATCACGCATAACTTTTTACAGCGTAGTCCGATTTTGATAATTCTTTTTCTATTGGAAAGGATATACCCCGAAGTTGGTCCCATATAAATTTGGAAAAAAAAAATCCAACCCTAAGGGTAGGAAAACAGGGGATGATTGATTGTTCACTCACTGATTGTAATGTATGACCACGCATAACTTCTTACAGAGTAGTCCGATTTTAATAATTCTTTTTTTATTGGATAGTACATACCTTGAAGTTGGTCCCGTGTAAATTTGGAAAAAAAAATCCTACCCTAAGGGTGGAAAAATAGGGGTGATTTATTGTTCATTCACAGATTTTAATGCTGAGCTGTGTATTTAAAATTGCAATTAAAATAAAAGGCCTATATATGTTGGTATATAAAGCCTGTTTTTTAAGTATTTTATTATATAAAAAAATAATAATTAAAGTAGGATTATATAACAGCTGTTAATATCTAAAGTAAGGTAGGTAGCCATTTTAAAAGTAATCAAAAATTTAGCATGTAGTATTTAGTAAATTATAGCCTCAAAAAATTATAAAATAAAAACTTTTTAACAAAAAAATTAAACCTCCGAAAAAACTGAAAAGCAAAAAATAAAAACCTTTTTTATTTTACCTTAATAAGTTCTTTAACTAATGCAAGTATACCTAAGAAATTTTGAGTCGGCGCCAAACAATCAATGAACAAAGATCACTAAATTACCTTAAATTTAAAGAAATAACCAAATCAAATTAATAATGTAACGTGAAATCTCCAGCGATAAACATAACATTCCAAACAAAAAATGCGCTCGCCGCACGACCACTCGCAACGATATTAAGTTGCTTGTTTGGCGCCGATTCAAAATTACTTAGGTATACTTGCATTAGTTTAAGAACTTATTAAGGTAAAATAAAAAAGGTTTTTATTTTTTGCTTTTCAGTTTTTTCGGAGGTTTAGTTTTTTTGATAAAAAGTTTTTTATTTTTTAAGTAGGTTTGTAGAAACAGTCTTATACGTCAATTCTATTTAAAAAAAACTAGATGAGGTCGGTCGGCGTTTCGTATCTAACTACTCCGAGAAGAAAGGCCGAAACAAACTCAGAGGACACAGTCTCTTTTAAATTCCAGACATAACCTTCGTCAGATCATGTGAGGACCATGTAGGCTCATGTCTGAAATGGTCTGCACCATAAAGCTAGTTTTATGCCTTTTAAACATGACAACCTTTGACAAATATAGAAACTCTAGCAAAGGGGAATGAAAAATTAATCCAGAACGCTCGCATTTGCAATCGATTAAAAATTAATCGCTTCAGCACGTGTAAGGCTACACGTGTCATTGATACTAACATTATAATCATGAAATTGTACTTCGTATAGATCTAGTATAGATCTATTCTGTAAAGTTCACTTGGAACCTCACTCAAGTGAGCGCACACAATTCGAAAGCGAGTTAATTTGTGTTTAAAGTAAATCATCGCGGAGTACAACGAGACACCGTTCGAATTTCGAAGTGATGTTTAGTGAATGACATTACACTCTATGGTCCGAATCATGAACACATAAAGCTTAGAGCACATCGATGTCCTACCTATAAATTAAAAGAAAATAATATACTTACGTCAAAAAAACATCTGCTAATAGTCGCCATATTGTTGTTTTTTTTTTGTACTGATTAAATCGAATATAATTACACGTCTTTTATTAAAAACCATACAACCGTTGATGGATGAAGAGGGAGAGGAAGACCAAGGAAGATGGATCGACTGTGTGACATGAAAGAGAAAGCGAACTCATTTGTTTTTAAAGTAAATATAATTTCAAAGTGTGAAGTATATCTTGTTCATTTCATAAACACATTAGGTTAAGAGCACATCCATGTCATACTAGCAGCGCCCCGCGGTATCACCCGCATAAGTTTCGATACCGTGGAAATATCGGGATAAAAACTATCCTATGTCCTTTCCCGGGACTCGAACTATCTCTATAGCAAATTTCATCTAAATCGGTTCTGCGGTTTAAATCACACCCCGGACACTCCATACAACGCTCGCAAAATAATTACCTACTACTACTACATTAAAAAATGACGTTTGTATACGTATGAATGTGTGCGTGAGGTACTTGTGTTTGGGAGCGCTTTTTGTTAAAGAACTGCGACGGTAACCTCGAAGTGCGTGGTGAGGTGCGGTAACTGATGTTAGTGCGGGGAAGGGAGTGGCCTTTCTGTATGTAGTACTTTAAGTATTCTGTGGTTTAAATGTGAAGAGGTAACAGACAGATACACTTGCGCATTTATAATATTAGTATGGATTTAAAAAAAGAATACACTTAGGCCAGGTACGCACGGAAACATGCTGGTCCTGCTCCATAGGACAATCTAGAGTCTAGACAAAATCAAACTGGTTGCTAATTTAATTGTAAATTTTTTTATTCTTTTTTTTTTTACATTTATTACTCACACCCTGACTTATTACTTGTATTTTGTTTTATAATTAAAATCGTTTTGCTTGTACCATGTTTGTAAATATGTGAGCACCATGTAGGTATCTATCAGATAATTAATTTATATGTCATGGTTTCGTTTTTAATTCTTTTACCTATTGTGGTATAGTAATTTTATTGTAGGTGCATCGTCCTCACATGTTATTATATAATTAATGTACCCATGCAAAATATTGTACCTAAACATTTTAAAAGAGTAACGGTGGAGTTTCTTGCCCGTTCTTCTCCATACGAAAACTACCTTTTGGAATGGGCGACTAGAATCAATTCTATTTTAAGATAATTTTTGACGTTCAAAAGTGCCTTTTATGTGCCTATTTGAAATAAATGCTTTGACTTTGACTTTGACACGGATACGGTTTTCCCGCGGCGTGTTTTTCTTCGCGCAATGGATTTTCAACGCACCGTTTAGCGCCGAGAGTCGGAAATCCAACAGTACCTATGTTTTTTTGACGCGCTGGGATGCGCTCTATTGGATTCTAATCCGTTGCGCGATAAAACCCCTCCGTGATATTTTACCGTCCGCGCGAGCGTGAGCTTACGACAAAGTAACGTCGCCATTTTTGTTTTTTGACTCATTCTCTAAATTAAAACGAATATAATGACAATTATGCCTAACCCCATGGGAAAAAGCGTGAGTTTATGTATGTACGACAGCCGTTTTGCCGTTACGAGGTCATGGAAAATACCACAAACATACATACAAAATTACGAGCGAAAACATAACCCTGTCTTTGCAATAGACTTCGAGTAAAGAACTGTGATACTCGTAAGCACTCTCCCGTGCCATTAAAAGTTTTACCCCAAGGCAAGTAAGTAGGTATCTTTTAGTACATTTCTTCTTTTTAGGGATCTGTACCCAAAGGCCTTTAATGTTCCCACTGCTGGGACACAGGCCTCCTCTCTGTAAGAGGGAGTGGGCCGTAGTCCACCACGCGGGCCCAGTGCGGGTTGGTGGATAATATGGTGCCCACTAGTCTTCAGGCTCCGCTATCTGTCCGTTCGTCTGTCACAGGTCTATATCTATTGAACCGTAATAGGTACTTAGATACTTTAAATTTTCACAGAGTGTGTACTACTATGGCCGCTATATAAAAAAAATACATGAAATGTTTTAACGTAGTTAGGTAGTGTGTTGAAAAAATTATACAACTAATTTGGTACGATAGAAAAAAATCATGAAGATACCTCTAAAAACTTTCTTTTCACAATAAACACCATATTAATATACATACAATAGTTTTTTTGTAAGTAGATAATTGCTTCATATTTTGCAGTAAATTACCAGCGTTGTGTCATCGCGCTTCTCTTTCTTTTCTATGCAGTCTGACAGTGAGCGCGCTTAAGGTCATGTTGTCCCCTTAAAGAAATATGTAGTGTTAAATATTGAACGGTAATACGGAACCCTTCGTGTGCGAGTCCGACTCGCACTTGGCCATTTTTCTTTTATTTCCCGTAAGTTCAGAAAGTATATGGTATTGCAGGAGCAAAAGTATTGGAATTTAAAAACAAAGAGAATGTGTATTGATTCAGCAGCGCTATGAAAATATGGAGTGTGTTCTTTGCATTTGACTTTAAAACCTTCACATGGAAACTTGGGATAAATATGGCTTTAGGTTTACACAATATTATCGTTATTTTACTTTTATTTTATAGTTTGGTGTTGTTGAGAGCATGCACAAGGTAGATATGAGTAGAAACGCCGCCGGGAGGGCCCTAGGAGGACATACAAGGTGTAATTTTAATCACCATTTTCCTCTTAAGGGGTCATTGTACTCATCATTATGAACAACTTTTACTATCGGACCAAACCCGAAATCGTGAAAAAAAAATCAGTTATTCCCTACATTTATATTCGCATAACTGGTCAAAATGTAGGGAACAGCTGATTTTTTTATTTCGTTCGTTCGTTTCGTTGACCTGAAGATGCACCCCCCTGAAAATAAACTTGCCGGCATCCATAAACATAGATAAGAACAGCCAACAATTGCATAAACAAAACATTAATAAAAACTTTTTTGCAAAAAAAAAAAACAACCGACTTCGAAGTTTTTATTTTTCACTTTTTAGTTGTACTTACCCCACAAAAAAGTAAACAAAAAGATCGTTAATGTAGACAATGTAGATAAATTTTTAGATTTTTGTTGATTTTTCAAAAACCGCTTGTCCGATTTCGATAAAATTTTCATGGGACCATTTGGGCAGTATACCCTTTCCAACAAAAAAATAATTTTTCAAATCGGTTTGCAAGCAACGGAGTTATGCGCGAACATACATAAAAAAAAAAAAACAAAAAATAAATACAAACATTCGAATTGAGAACCTCCTCCTTTTTTAAAAGTCGGTTAAAAATAATTATTCTTATAATATTTATCAATGGATTGTTCCATAAATAACCTCACTTCCCTGCGAAAATAAAACTTTTTCCTCTGCCAACGCGCGCCATTAAAAACGGAAACCTTCAGTAACTGTCACTCTGTCACATCCATCAAATAGTTACGTTTCGACGAAACTATAATATTAGTTATAGGTACCGTTATTTTGTCTTTGAGTTTGACAGGTGAAACGTCAAAACCGAATAGTTCTTTTTGACAGTGATGTAGTAGGGGGGATGGAGTGATAGATGATTGTGTTACTAATCGAAAACAGTTATATGAAAGTATAAAATACGATTCTGGAAGTTGGCAATGTCGGAAATAGTAATTGTCAAATATTTAGCAATTTTTTTTTAAGTTAGTGTAATCCTAAAACGCTTCTATATTTTTCCTTTCAACATATATTCTTAATTAACAAAAATAACACTTCCCGTGGCTCAAGGGCTGGCTTTTACCTTGGCCAAAGGTTAAAGCATTGTAATACAACGTTGTAATGCCGCCAGTCTCTTGGGTACATTACCAGTCGACATCTTGCGGATGAATTTTTCGATGCTATATTTTAGTTTGGATATAGTTTTAGTTAAATTAGGTTTTAATTTTGTTATTTTTGTTAATTGAAGATATATGTTGAAAGGAAAAATATAGAAGTGTGCTATTTTGATTAATTTATCAATGTTACTAAATGAAAACGGTTGAAGTTGTATTTGAAGACATGTGACATCTACCAATCCGCATTGGACCGGTGTGGTAGATCAAAGCCCACTCATTCTACCAGAGAAGAGGCTTGGGTCCCAGCAGTGGGGAAATTAAAGGCTGATTGTGTACTAAATGAAATTATGATATACTAACTGTGTCCGCGACTTCGTTCGCGTGCATGACGGAAAACGTTTTAATTTTTTTGCGCGGAACAATAATTCTTTTTCTAAAATAAAAGTAGTCTAAGTTACTCTTTATTACATAAGCTATCTGCCAGTGAAAGCCCCATCAAAATCGGTCCAGCTGTTTCAGAGATTATCCGGAACAAACAGACAGACAGACAGTCAAAAATTGTAAAAAGTGCTATTTTGGAATATGTACCGTGTATAAATCCATATGCATTTAGTAAAAAGCGGATATTTTAATAACAAACAGACAATCTAATTTTATTTATTTGTATAGATACGAGAAGCTCTGTGTTGGGTGAAAATATTTCTTAATAGCAGCGCCCTGCGGTTTCACCCGCATAAGTTTCGATCCCTTGAGAATATCGGGATAAAAAATATCCTATGTCCTTGTCCGAGACTCAAACTATCTCTATACCAAATTTCATCAAAATCGGTTCAGCGATTTAAGCGTGAAGAGGTAACAGACAAATAGACAGACACACTTTCACTTTTATATGATACTAGCTGCGCCCCGCGGTTTCACCTGCGTAAATGTCGATCCCGTGGGCCTGCTCCTGACCCCGATCACGCCTGATGGAAAGCGATAGATGAGGTCTATGATGGAACGAGCGTGCCCAGGAGATGCCTGTTCTTGCTTTGAAGGCAGACGAGTTAAATGTGGAAGGGAACACAGAACATTCCTATTACTTATTACTAATGTAATCGATGATAGGTACTTAGTTCCTACCATATTGCCGCATAAACCGAGGGAGGGGTTTGTGGCTAAGTAATAACAGCCACTAGGTTCGATCGATCAGGTTAAGCTACGCTTGCTGCGGTTGGTCCATGGATGGGTGACCATCTCATACTAAGACCCCTTCGTGCCTTGGAAAGCACGTTAAGCCGTTAGTCCCGGCTGACATTCGAGGATCTTTCACAGTCGTTACGGGTCGTCAGAAGCCCGAAAGTCTGACAACCAGTCTTACCAAGGGGTATCGTATTACCCAGTAACTGTGTTGTGGAGGTCAGATAGGCAGTCGCTTCATGTAAAATATTGGTATTCAACTGCATCTGGTTAGACTGGAAGCCGATCCCAACATAGTTGGGAAAAGGCTAGGCAGATGATGATGTCTAATTTGCGTTACGTTCACTCCTCGTGTTCGTGCTAGGGCCTCTGAAAACAGTGAACTTCAGCCGCCATTTTGTTTCCAACAACGTAAACAAGTATAATTACGTTCGTCCTTCAAGCTAACCGCTCCGCAACAAACTTTCAAGGTAAGTCGTCTGTGACACTTAATTATAATAATGGCCAGTCGTTTTTCTTTTATAATTAACGAGTTATAAACTCCCTTTGTTATTACTTTGCAATTTGGAAAGATGTTATTGGTTAAGGAAATTATCCTCTGCGATGGAATTGATTACTTTTGATGAGCTCAATAAATTACCTACTTTAAGACGCTGCTCAACCGTAAAACGATCTGTTTTTGTCGCACAGTTGGGCGGCAAAAAAATTTAGCGTACTGTCAAATTTTCAAAGAAATTTTAAAAAATAGTATCATAATAAAACAATCGTAAATCAGAGCTCAAAAAATATTTTTCGTCTCATAATTCTCAAAATTTTGACCGTAAACTCTCATATTTTATGTAATGATTAGCTGTGCCCCGCGTTTTCCCCCGCATAAGTGTCGATCCCGTGGGAATATCGGGATGAAAACTATCCTTTGTCCTTCCCCGGGATGTAATCTATGTCTCTGCAAAATTTTATTGAAATCCGTTCAGTGATTTAAGCATGAAAAGGTAACATACAGACAGACAGACAGAGTTACTTTCGAATTTATAATATTACTATGGATTACTATGGATGGATAATAAAGGATATTCAATCAACTAAAGCAATACCTAAAAAATATTCCACTGAGTCGTGCATTTATTTTCAAAAATTTTAATAAAACTGCAAAATTATTTTTATTTTCGTGGTCATTCGATTCAACCCATTGCTGTTTAGAACGAAAAGAATTTGCTTCTTACCGCGCCTTAATAAGTATGCCTACCTATTTTACATAAAGCCTAACCGTAATACAAAAAATATTTTGGCTTTTTTAGGAAAACTTGTTGAACAAGCAACAAAAGTAGGCCGAAAGGACCAACAATAAACCGCCTTGTTTTCAAGAAATAAGGGATTTGTCTCGAGCTAAACAATCACTTGGCGTGCTGCCAAGGAGTGTTTACACTCTTGACACTTTCGCGCCTTTCTATTTCTTATTATAGCCTTTTTTGATATTGGGTATACGTTGGTACCTACGTGTAATTGATTGTTGTTATTTTTTACATCAATCAATTCAGTCTTTTGTAGTCCACTGCTGTACATAGGCCTCTCCCAGGCTGCGTCATAAAACCCTGTCCTCCATCTTCAGCATACAGACTGCCCCAGCCACCGTTTTTAGGTTGTAGATCCATCTAGCTGCAGGCTGGGGAGAGTCCCACACTACGCTTGCCGATACGCGGTCTCCACTCCAGGACTCGTCTGCTCCTCCGGTCATCGGACCTTCGACAAACATGGCCTACTTCAGCTTGCTTTCTCTGCAAGCTATGTCGGTAACTCCGGTTCCGTTCCTGAAAACTTCATTTCTGATTTTCTAGATACACAATTAAAACTAATAGGTATGCTATTTTGAGAACCTCGATTTACGAGTTGTAAGTCGTGGGTTTGAATTCAGACAGGCGCTTTACTTTCGGTAAAAATAATTTCATCACCACTGCTCTTTAAACGGTGAAGGAAAACATCGTGTGGAAACCGCCATGTCCTAGGGCCAAAAATTCGAATACATCGACACCTCCATGCAATAACATCGTAACTCACTTTTTTCCAAAAAATTGAGTTACAACGGCATTGTTATGTAAAAAAAATAATGCATTTTTTCTGAACTATCATTGTAATTCTATTCCCTTTCGTTTCTAAAATAACCAACGTCAAAGTATTGTAACTAATCCAAAAAATATTTTTTGTCAACAATATGAAAACCCATGAAAACAATTTTTCTTTTACAACTTAACCATACCTATTTATAGTCCGCCTAAACTATATTAAATAGAGCCAGCTTCAAAAATTGTACGGGGTGTTTTGAGTTTGCTATAAGTAATTTTTCAAACTTTAAAATCGCTCTCCTGTAAAATCACAAAAAGTAAGTTACGATGTTATTGCATGCAGGTGTCGACATGTGACATCTACCAACCCGCACTGGGCCCGCGTGAAAGATTACTGCCCACTCCCTCTTGAAGATAGGAGGCTCGTGAACCAGCAGTGAGAACATGTTAGGCTGACTATGTACAGACGCCAGCACATCAAGCTACTACTATCTGTCAAATTTCTATAATAGATTTTCAACTTTATCGCTAAAGCATAAGGTTCAAAGTTGATTGGGAAAATTTGACAGTTTCGAGTAGCTTGATGTGTTGGCGTCTGTACATAATGGTTAATGGAAATCCTACTGCTTCCTTTATTCCAAGGCATTAGTTCCAGTTTTATATTTTTCCTCTTTCTTGTAAATACTGCTAAGATTGACTGATAAGTATAAATTACAGATTATTATGTTGTCAAGGGAAGCTGGCGAAACGCCAAGGAACATTCCTACAATACAACAATACAAATTGTTACTAGCTTAGCACCCGTTGATATTTCGTTTCTGTATCTGTTACAAAGATCAACAAGTGAACTTTAACTTAAGGGGCCGGTGTAGCATGTGTAGTTCATACAAACGTAATACTTACCAAAATAATTTGTAAATCAAATATTCTTGTGTCTATTTATTCCGATTGGATTAGGTTCCCAAATATACATTTTGAAAGGACTCTAATATAAAGACGAGATATTATTATGAGGAATTTCAAATTCCTATAGAAAACTTAATTTTCTCATAACTCGTCTTTAAATCAGTGTCCATTCAAAATATATATTTGGGAACCTAGATATTCTGTAATCCTATCGGAATAAATACAAACAACATTAAGAATATGTTTGAATTGCAAATTATTTTGGTATCACGTTTGTATGAACTACGCATGCTCCGCCGGCCCTTTAAATATATTACGAACAATACTTGTTGAATACAGTCTGACAGCCTAAAGACAGATAGGCAGTTTAATTTATCTTGTCTGGGCCATAGACTAAGAATATGTAGAAGGGGAATTTCGAGAAAAGATGGAAATCAACGCTGTGCTAAGGGTCCCTTTATAGCACAGCGTCATGCTAAGTGGAAGCCATCTTGTCACGGTTATGACGTGCAACTGCCGACTATTTGTGTTCTGTTCTCGTGATTATAAATCTATTTTTTTTATTGAAGTGAAAACTTCTCTAGGCACGCTAGGTATTTTTTGAGATGGGAAAAAAACTATTGAACCCGCGCCACTGTTACCGTAATCGACACCGCTTCGGATGTGTTCGGCTCTCCTCGGAATGTACAGTCACGTCTATAAGTATGTATACACTTGGCTTTATTCAAAGGCGATTTTCTCCTTTATTTTTGAATGAAATTTTATGTTATTACGAAATAGTAGATTGTACAACTAAGGCATAAAATGGCTCGTTTATGCCTGAGTTATACACTCTGCTTTTCACTTCGATTGCGAGAAAATGAAACAGGCATAAAGTATACAGTACATAATTAATCAAAAATGTTGCAAAGCATAGCTAATTCCCGCCACCACAGATAATACCGCCACGAAACTTTTTAAAAGTTTTTTTTTTAATTTCAACATTTGTCATCGACTTGAGTACTTCATACTGCCAAGTCATAAAAACGTTTCTTTGCGTTTTTAAATAATAAATGACAACTATTTTACCTGTTTTATTAAATTAACGATACAAAACACGGAAGTGGTATAAATTAAAGAAAATGAAATAAATCACGACTTTAATCTGCGAAGTTTCATTGCGCGTGTAGCTGTTGGGCCTGATTACCTTATTCTCAGAAAAAAAAATTACTTTATGCACTAGAACATAAAAAGCGATTTTATGTCGCCTAAGCACAACATAAAGACGAACTTTTCAAGCATGAGAAGTGAAAATAGTATTTTGAACCCATAGGTTTATGTTAAGTGTCGTAGTTCAACGTTGCATTCGTTATTTCACGAAAAAATCGCAATTGAAAATTGCCAAGTGTTGACATATTGGTGCTCGTGACTGTACGAGGTTTTAATGTATATTCGATATGTCAGTAATGGCAAAGTATTCTGTTTGTGTTTTGTTTTCACTTCTGTCGGCACTCCCGGAGTGTCACTGTTTTTTTTTCTTTTTTTTACGAGTTAACTTATCTCTTTGTATGCACGTGATTCTGTGACAAATAAACCAATTTGTCTTTCTTTCTTTCACTCAAGACGCATTACAAATGTCTACAGTTTCAATTCAATTCAAATCTTTATTGCATTCACATGTGTATTATAAAAGATCTTAATGATGTTAAATGTTTCACATGGACCCTGTCGGGCACAACAATTTAGTATTCAGCGCGTAGGATACAATGAACACTGTTCGGCTTGCATCATCGATTGCATTCAATGAGTGCTATTCTGTAAAGTTCACTGCTCACCTCACTCAAGTGAGCGCACACAATTCGAAAGCAAACTCATTTGTTTTTAAAGTAAATCATGGCGGATCCACAACGTAACACCGTGGTCGGAGATTTAGGATTAAAAAAAAAAAATATGTAGGTATAGGAAATCATCAAATGGCCCCTCCCGCTCTGGGTGGAGCGGAAGGGAGTGTCAGACTCTTACTGACTAAAACCCACCCGTGTTCCTTCCTTAGCCCTTTATGTTCCGGGGTAGCGGTAACCCTTTCGGACAATCCCGCACCCCCGGCATGCTACGGCCCTGGCAGGCCTCTTCCTTTTTGCTGACTTCTCTTTGAGGCGCGCGTGGAACACGTACGCGATAAACCTATTTTCGTAACAGGTTCGTGGGTGGTAATTAACACTTTGAGCGAAGCAACGTTATAATACGTAAAATTTGATAAACGCTATTTGACACAACGTTTAATCACGGCAGCAAAAACTATGTCTTTCTTTAAACAACGTGTACAAACGGCTGCGGCTTATACCAATTCCTTCAAGCTACGTCATCGCGCCGTATCACTTTTAATTGTCGGGCTGCTAGCGCCACTCCACGTTAGTTTTTTTCACTTTATAAGGCTACTCACACACATATATTCTAATTACGTATTTTGTATGAGAAAATAGTGCGCCGCGCAACAAACATTTGAATACCCAGATGCTCCGCTCAAAGTGTTAATTAGGTATTCTTGCAGCAAAGGCGTTCCCACGCACAAATTATAGTAAAGTCGAATAAGCTATTTGCCATACAGGCAAAACTATTCATCCTTATATATATCACTGCCAATATTGCGGTGCTATTCCACAAACGATGAGCCGCTTAATATCCTGTATTGCATGGCTTATTGTCAGCACGTTACAGAATTGATGGACGCTACTGAAGGCATCAAACTCGTAGCCAATTTCTAGGCCAACTCAATATAGATTGCCATCGACATGATAAAAGTTGAAGACTTTTTAAGCCCGTGGATATAAAAAGTGCTGTAATAGAATTGACCACTCAGCACAATCACAATATTGTTTAAAAGATAAGTTAAAAAACGAAAACTCGACTACTGAAAAGGATTAAACAAGAAAGTACCTTTCCGTGGTCGCATGCCGCTGTACTAACATAATTATAAGCTATGGTAGCATGCGACCACGGGAAGGTACTTTCTTGTTTCATCCTTTTCAGTAGTCGGGTTTTAGTTTTTTAACTTGTTTATTATTTAATTATTGTGGGGCTTATTTCAGTAATATTTATATTTTTGAAATGTGCTAATTAAGCCCTTTCATTTGATACCCCACACGGCATTATCATGACTTTATGTCTGCTAGAGAGCGCCATATTCAATTTAGTGTGACGTCACATAGCCTATAACCAGCGGACGATCAAGACGCTTCCAACGATACCTCATTTGTCTAATTATGACATGTAATTTAGAAGTTATGAGGGAACAGATGAACATACATACATACATACTTACATATATGCATACCGGTAAAAATCATAACCCTCCTTTTTGCTTCGCCGTAATCGGGTAAAAAGAAGTAGCAAATTAGCTGTCTGTATACCAAAAAGTTTGTTGGACTGTACATTTCACTTCTATAATCTACATTTCCTTCTGCTATGGTTCCGTCTTTAGACGTGTCTAGATCTATTTTAGCCATCATGGCCGCTTTTGTTCGAAGCAGTCGGATACTCATTAGCGCTCAGTTCCAACGATTCTTTTGTAACTGGTTGGTTTTATAGTTTTTTTTTTTTTGCGTAGTACTTTTACAATGTTTTGTTTTAAAATATTCGTAATAGTCCAAATTAGGTTTTTACGGAAAGAAAAATCAAAAATGTTTCCCAGAAAATCTTCAAATCAGGGAAAAACTAAACATCCTTTTTACCCGACTACGGCGAAACAAAAAGGAGGGTTATGATTTTGACCGGTATGTATGTACGTATGTATGTTCATCTGTTCCCTCATAACTTCTAAACTATGTATCATAATTAGACAAATGAGGTATCATTGGAAGCGTCTAGATCGTTCGCAACGTAAAATAAATTGCCACTGTTACATTTAAGAATTCTTACCTGTAGTAGCGGCAAACTATTGGACAACAACTATCTCAAACACTGTATATTAATAAACTAATACACTGTATATTAATAAAATAAGTTTAACTTTATGCTATGTGACGTCACATTAAATTATTGAATATAGCGCCCTCTAGCGGACATAAAGTCATGATCTAAAAAAAATTTTTTTTTTAATCATGCCGTGTGGTATCAAATGAAAGGGCTTAATTAGCACATTTCAAAAATATAAATATTACCCAAATAAACCCCAAAATAATTAAATAAAAAAATTAGTTTAAAAACTAAAACCCGACTTCTGAAAAGGATGAAACAAGAAAGTACCTTCCCGTGGTCGCATGCCACTGTACTAACATTATTATAAGCTATGGTAGCATGCGACCACGGGAAGGTACTTTCTAGTTTCATCCTTTTCAGTAGTCGGGTTTTAGTTTTTATTTATACAAATTAATGAAAGGGCAGGATAATTTCAGTCGCGTCACACTGTAATAAAAGTGTAGGTAATAAAAAACTTAGTCAATCATCAGAAACTTAAACAAAAGAAAATGTTATTATTATAATAAGAACCATTTAATCAAGATTTGATTGTGTTTGGTGTCTCCTTCTTTTCTTTATCTACTATTGTTTATATTTCGGTCCGTCCTTCGACGTTTTTCCAATATCGTAACCTATTTTCTTTTGTGTACTGTTGATACTATACACAGCTGTCCCCCTCCGCGAATACATACAAGCGTGATGGTTTATTGTTGTGTGTTTCATAAAAGACTGTAAGTATATAAATAAAATTGCTATTTTCAAGTTATGAAAAGTTTTTCAAAGAAACTTTGTATAATGAACAGCCGTCTCTGAATACCTTTTTTTTGTCAATAAAGTGTGATTTGCTTTGAGGAATTATTTGTTTATTTTACTTGTTTTTCTTTGAGTTTCCACCTCCTTGTAAAATCCATACTAATATTATAAATTCGAAAGTAACTCTGTCCGTCTGTCTGTCTGTATGTTACCTTTTCACGTCTAAACCGCTAATCCGATTTCGATGAAATTTGGTATAGAGATAGTTTGAGGCCCGGGAGAGGACATAGGGTTTTTGAGCAGACAAATTTTTCAAACATTTTAATCTTTTTATTGCTGAATGGGCCCGCTCTTGACCCCGATCACGCCTGATGGAAAGCGATGGATGAGGTCTATGATGGAACGAGCGTGCCCAGAAGATGCCTAAGGCACTGGAACTCCCACGCATCGACGAAAACAACAGGCTGCTTGACGCCGGACTCCGGTGGATCGCAAACCAGGCGGGCGTTAGCCCTACCACCGCTAGGGAAGAATTGGCCAGTCGAATAAGGTGTTGGGTGTGACTGTCCAGGATGCGCCGAGCGCTCGGTTCAGTTGAGTAACTGGCGGAACAAACTGCGCTACACGTGGAGACTTCTTCATGCATCCCAAAACCATACATTAAGGGTGCGTTTCCACTGAAGCGGTGCTGGGCGAAGCGGAGCGGAGACGTGCAGGAATCGACCAATCATAATGGTTGAAATCCTCATTGCGTCACTCGTCTCGTCTGTGATTGGACGATTCCTGCACGTCTCCGCTCCGCTCACCTTCAGTAGAAACGCACCCTAAGAAGGTTTAGCAATATCATTCAAAATGATTCAGATTGTGATCGATGATGCGTTCTTCATCTCAAAAACTCATCACACTAATATTATAAAGGCGAAAGTTTGTGAGTGAGTGTGTGTGTGTGTTTATAAATGTTTGTTACTTCTTCACGCTCAAACGGCTGGGCCAATTTTGATAAAATTTTGTGTGGAGGTAGCTGACACCCTGGATTACCATATAGGCTACTTTTTATCCCGATATTCCCACGGGATCGACACTTGTGCGGGAGAAACTGCGAGGCGCAGCTAGTCTAGCTTAATAATTCCCGCAAAAAATATTTTTAGCTCAAATTCGGCTTAGCTCAAAACGGGGAGGTGGGACCCGCTGAGGAACAGCGGGTCAAGGCCTGTCGGGGGAGCGGTGAATACTTATGCGAATCCCGCACCTCCGGCCATAGGTAGAGGTGGAACACCGCGGTGGTTTTAGCCGGTAAGAGTCCGGCATGCCCCTCTGTCACCCCCACGATAGAGGAAGTCCATGAGGATTTCCACCGCGAGAAAAAAAAAAGAAAAAGCTCAAATTCCATCAATTTTCAACTGCCCCAAATTGATAATAAAATCATCGACACCTATTTGGGATAACATTTTATTACACGATCAAAATATTTTATCGGCAAATTCGCACCTACTTCTATATTAAACCGATCAGGTTGAAAATTGACGGTAAATCAAAATATGTCCCTAGATAATACTCTTAAGCACTTTGTACCTAAGTAATTTTATGCCGGGAATGTTTGTGTATAATATCAACCTGCATAGCTATTCACAAACACTCGATAAGCTTCCGTATCGTATCGAACATTAATCATTGTTATCGTAGGAGTCTTCTAAACGCTGTTCACAAGTCCAAAACCCGAAAATTTTGTCAGTTTGAATCAAATAGACGCCCGCTATTCTTCCAACAGCTATTTGCTGTTGAGGGCAAGTCAAATCAGGTTATCGAAATGTCAGGTTTTCGATACGATAGCCTGTCGTATGGTTGTGAATCAGGGCTCTGGTCTATTACTCGTATATTATCTGTGACCTGCATAGCTATTCACAAACACTCGATACGCTTCCGTACCGTATCGAACATTTATCATTGTTATCGTAGGAGTCTTCTAAACGCTGTTCATAAGTCCAAAACCCGAAAATTTTGTCAGTTTAAATCAAATAGACGCCCGCTATTCTTCCAACAGCTATTTGCTGTTGAGGGCAAGTCAAATCAGGTTATCGAAATGTCAGGTTTTCGATACGATAGCCTGTCGTATGGTTGTGAATCAGGGCTCTGGTCTATTACTCGTAAATATTATCTGTGACCTGGTATAATCCGTTATAAGTTGTGTGGTAATCGGTTGTCGTGGTATGGGCATGTGAAACGGAGGAATGAGGAAAATTTCGTGAGGAGAGTTTTGAGTATGAATGTCGATGGCTATAAGAGTAGGGGAAGACCAAAGAAATGATGGATGGACTGTGTGAATGTTGATATGGTTAGAAAGAAAGATGAAAAGAAAAAAAAGAAAGAAAATACTTTTTTTCATTCACACTCATTTAATTTTTTTTTCATTTTTTTTTTTTTTTTTTAAGGGGGTTACTACCGAGATGACCACATGTTGCGCCAATCACACTAATATTATAAAGGCGTAAGTTTGTGAGTGTGTGTGTGTTTATATGTTTGTTACTTCTTCACGCTCAAACGGCTGGACCAATTTTGATTAAATTTTGTATGGAGGTCGCTGATACCCTGTATTACCATATAGGCTATTTTTTATCCCGATATTCCCACGGGATCGAAACGTATGCGGGTGAAACCGCAGGGCGCTGCTAGTATCTTATAATATCTTTGACCTTAACGAAGACTGTTCATCGTCATTTAAATCGAAATATAAATAAGCGTTTAATTATTCAAACTTAAAATTATTGTTTCCAGAAGTTTCGAAATCTCTCGCAACTTTAACAAAAGGCAACTACAGTCTACAGTTTCTACCAAAAGTTGTCTTTCAAAGTCTTTGATAACTTCGCAGTTAAGACAGGAATTAAGCTAGTTTTGAATAAACGCCATAATTGCTATTAATATATTTTTAACACCAATAATCTTCATCGTCTTTTGAAATGGTACTAGTTAGAGAATCGCTTATTAAAAATAATTATTAGCCAGTAAAAAATTTGACAGTATACCTCGTTCTAAAACACAAATCGCGGACGTGGGCAACACAGCCGCCAAACTAAAGTGGAATTGGGCAGGCCACATCTGCCGCATGTGGCAGCAGAATTGGGCGAAAGTAGCCACTGACTGGATTCCGAATAACAGAAATCGGCGACGCGGTAGGCCCAGAAAGAGATGGCGTCACGAATTGGACGCCTATCTAATGGATTGGCCAGATGTAGCAAGAGACAGGAGAAAATGGAAGGACGGAAGGGAGGCCTTTGCCCTGCAGTGGGACATAACAGGCTCATAATAATAATAATAAAAAAATCGAAGGGTTGTGACATCTACCTTTATTTGACATTATATTATATAAGTACAGACAATTCTAATTTCAACTCTTTATCCCCATAAATTAATCCCTTAAGCAGGTGACTTTAATAAATAAATAAAGTTCACAATCCTATCGAAAATAACAAAAAACTATAAACAAACTAAAATAAAGCGTCGAAAAATTCATCCGCATCGCTGTCGACTGGTAATGTTCCCAAGAGACTGGCGGCATTACCACGTTGTATGGCAATGCTTAGCCTTTGGCCAAGGTAAAAGCCAGCCCTTGGGTCACTCTTTATAGTAGTTGTAATGGCAATCATATCACTTGGTTTGAATAGGCTTTTATATGGACTTTAGGGCACCCCGACTCGGACAGGTTAGGTTAGAAGGGAATGGCGGGGTCGTGTCAGCGAGCGAAGCGAGCGAATAGACCCCGCCATCCCCTTCGTAGTTATTTTTTTATAAACCACCCAGGAGTAGGAGCCCCGCGAAGCGGGCCTCCGTCGACTTAGCTCACCCTCGACCATGCATAGAATATTTTAAGGTTTGGTTTTGGTGCCATTTAAGTTAGGTTAGAACTGTGACCATTAAACATGAAAATTAGGCCAAAAGAACATTAGGTCAAATGAACGTTATATAAAAAGAATATTATATAAATGAAAATTATATAAAATGAACGTCATACTAAACGTTATTATATTAAAGGAAAATTATATGGTATAAAACATTAGGTCATATGAGTTTGGGTTATTTGATATTATAGCATATGAAAATTATATTATATGAACGTTATTTCAAGTGAAATTAGTGCATTTGTTATTATACCAAACATTACACACCCATTGCGACACACTATCAATCGGAATCGGAATAATTTTGAAGCAAATTGCTAATCCATTGCTTCATAAGTTCGAAAAAATTGTCTTCTCAACACGTATATAATGCAATGAATGTTGTTGAACGGTCAAAATGAAACCGATATGCCGATTGATATGTGTTACGCAATTGCCCCGCGGGCTAATTAACTTTCTTGTCACAGCGATAATGTTACTAGCTTGCTTACCAAAAGAACAGTTATTTCGCCGCTAGTTATCAAGTTTCCGTAGTGTAGCGGTTATCACGTGTGCTTCACACGCACAAGGCCCCCGGTTCGATCCCGGGCGGAAACAGTCTCTTTTTATTGCAAATGATTAATGATAATTTTAATGCGTTGCAAAGAAAATGCTGTTATTTTAATTTCGTAGCAGAAATCTTCGGAAATTATTTTATGTTAGTAATTTAAATCTATGTTTATTTATAGCTTCTGTACATATTTATTTATTTATCTATTAAAACTTTATGCACAAGTAAAAACTGTACAAAGGCGGACTTAATGCCTTAGGCGTTTTCTACCAGTCTACCTTAGGGTGATGCAGAGACAATACACAGTAGGTGCAATAACAGAAAGAAAAGATAAGAAAATATTTATAACTAAGATATAAGAATAGATATAATACATATTCACATAACATAAGCTAACATATAAACGTATGTACATTTATATGAAAAAATAAACAAAATAATCATAGGGCATCAAAGAATTCGTCCGCGTCGCTGTCAACAGGAACAGTGCCCAAAAGGCTGGCAGCATTGCCACGTTATATACTGGCAATGTTAATTCTTTGGCCAAGTAATTACTGTCCTACTTGGCCAAAAGCATGTTTTTTTTTTAATACAGCGCAAACTGTAAGCCATGAATTCAGCGCGTCATGACGCTAGACCCCTAGCTGGACCCTGGATTCAGTACCTACATACAGTAAATCACAAAAAAAAAACTTGCTGATTTTTATAGTCATAAAAAAATTAAAAAAAACCGACGCGGGCAAAATGTACGGAACAGCCACAGGTGCTAAAACAGGTGGACAACTGACACATGGAACACGACATGGATATCTTTAGATGATCACATATTACTTAGATAGATTACTTGATTAGATAAATGTATTACAATAATGTACTATTATTTCTCTTATTGCATACTATTTATTAATTATTCTTATTTTTTGGTTTTAATTTATAAATTATTTCTATTTCTAATCTTAAATTCTTAATGAGTTGACATTGAAAATTTTATTGTAGGTATTTTATTTGTTTTGTTTTATCACGATGATAATTTTGATGAAGATAATGTGAGTTTGTGAGTTATGTTGTTAATTTTTATATGTGTTAGGTACCTACTTGTATTATGAATGTTATTTTTATCCTGCGGATGATTTCAAACACAACGTAAATTGTTTGTGAAATAAATAAAAATAAATAAATAAAAATCTTGCCTGTAAAGTGACTGAACCAAGACATTTCATCTTTTAAATTATATAGGGAAGACAATTTACTGCATCAATGTACAGTAACAGCAACAGTAAGTGAGAGCAGTGGTGGCCCAGTGCCGCGACTTACAAGTTGTAGGTCGTAGGTTCGAACCCCGACAGGCGCTTTACTTTGTGTAAATTATTTCATCACCACTGCTCTCAAAACGGTGAAGGAAAACATCGTGAGGAAACCGGCATGTCCTAGAACCAAAAATTCGAAGACATGTGACATCCACCAACCCGCACTGGGCCCGCGTGGTGGATTACGGCCCACTCCCTCTCACAGAGAGGAGGCCTGTGTCCCAGCAGTGGGAACGTTATAGGCTGATTATGTGTATGTATGTGTGTACAGTAACGTCATCAGTTGGAGCCCGGGACCCGATCACGGGACCGTAGTCCCCGTGCTTCACCCAGGTGGAGAAACTAGATGAAGCACGGGTCCGACCCCAAAATTTCTACCTCTTCAGAATCATATACTTACAGTATCCATGCAGGTAACGGTATGTTGTATGAGCGTCGATGTTCATGCCATCCTGTATATTGCCCATGCACTGATCTGGAGGTCAAAAATGCATTGGAAAATGCCTTGTTGTTACTGTAGCCACGGTAAGCTTTCCATCGGATATGATCATCAACATTCGAGCCAATCAATCAATCATTTGAGCCTTTTCCCAATAGTTATGTTGGGGTCGGCTTTCAACATAACCGCTTGCATCTGAACACCAGTATTTTACATGGAGCGACTGCCTATAGCTGACCTCCACAACCCAGTTACTGGGTAACACGATACCCCTTGGCCAGACTTTTTATCATACTTTCGGGCTTCTAACTACCTACCCGTAACGATTGTCAAAGATTTCGTGAACGGGCGCCGTCAGTTGGGGCTGGTCATCACTTCGCTGCCTCGGCTTATTTTTAATTATTTTATTTTTGGATTGTTGTTTTTTTATTATTTGCTGTACTCTAGACGCTTTTAACGCGTACGTCTTTTTTTTACATCGTTCTCACATATTAATATAAATTCAACATTAATGATGTAACTAATATTTTTGTAAAAATATAATTTAAAAGAGTGTCCATGGAGTTTCTTGCCCGTTCTTCTCCATAGGTACCTACGCTTTGGAATGGGCAACTAGCTTTATTTTTTCTGACTCCGACTTCTTGACAATTCAAAAGTGCTTGTAAATGGTTTAATTGAAATAAATGCTTTGAGTTTGAGTTTGAGATCAGCTATATGACAGCCGACAGCTTAAACGTGCTTGCCAAACTATTACATAATGAAGTCGGTTAAAAATCACAATAATCAATCTCAATGGCCATTATCATTATCCTGAAAATTCAATTTCTACAAAATTTCCTTCTCTAAAGTCATATTTCAAGTAAAATATTATAAGTATTGTCATATTTCAGGGAAAATACGGGTGAAGCCACGTTCAAATCCGAGTGCTATAAATCACCCCGATCACTATACAACCTACCGTTAATATTTCGCCTGTAAAACTTTTGCTACCGACTGTATCTGGCGTCGAACTTGTGTTGTAAGCTGTATGGTAACCATGGCAACCTGATCGATTGGTGATACAGCTATGCCTCTCTCGCTTGCACTTTATTGTAAGCATGTAAGTCTGTCCTTTTCGCACGGTTATTATTCGAAATGGTGCTTGCAAAGTGGTTTTTTTTTATTGTTTTTAAATTGAAAAGCACTTTTGATATTGTAAGTTTCGGCTTTTTGACTGCTTTCTTTGTGGTATTTAAGAGATGCTTTTCTGTGTTTAATAATAATATTAATATTTTGAATGATCAAGGGCTGTTTCAATAATTATTAATTTGTTAATGGATTTTTAAATTAATTGATAAGTAGATGGACCAAGAAAAATTACGAACAATACGTTTAACCTCACATAAAAAAAAAATATAATAATAATATCATAATTGTAAAAGTCAATTTGACTTTTTACTAATTATTTTGGTTATTTTTTTTAAATATATTCTATATAAAATATTATGATTTAAACAGCCTCTGGATTTAATATAAAGCTTAAGTGAAATAAAAATGAAATAAAGCAATAATTTTCCTATAAATTAAATTACGTTCAGCCTGAGAGTAATAAATTAAGTATACAATTTTCATCCCAATTTATTACAGACGATTTAGAGCCAAACCATAGTCATAAAATTAAATTTAATTTTTTTCTTCAAATATTTTTCAGGAATAAAATGAAAAGTAATTTAAAAATTAAAATAAGTCGACTTCAAAAAGAAATTAACTCAAAATTATGAAATAACTTTAATTTTGGAAGTCGGTGTCTTGGGATCTCTATTTTAATTTTAGTTTTTTCCACCGATATCCGAAATTAAAGTTATTTTATAATTTTGAGTTAATTTCTTTTTGAAGTCGGTTTAAATTTTTTCTTAAATTATAATATTTTATTTCGTAATTTTTAGTTTTAAGTAAAAACTGGAATGTTTGTTTGTAATAAGTAGGTAATAGTTTTGTTATAAATATTGCACTAGAATTTGACCAAGGTTTTGAGATGTATTCCCTTTTACACTACACCCGTAGCTCGTATCAATAAGCCAGGCCGTCACACTTACACGTATTAATCCATATCTTGAAAATTATTGAATCGATTTTGATTAAACTTAAACTGTTCCCTAAGTTGAAGTAAATGTACGCCAATAAAAAAAATGGTCACGATCCGATTAATAGTAGCGGAGAAATGCGTGGACAAACATACATACCTACATACATCTATAAAATTTTGTATATATATTTGTTTGGAAGCCCTAATAGATTGTCATATGTGCAGCCCTAATAGATTATAATATTACATACATACGTGTCGAATTGATAACCTCCTTTTTTAAAATCGTTAATAATTAACAGCTCTTCAGGGTATGATAAATATTTTTTACAGACATTTTTATACATGTTCAGGGGCCATGGCTAAGTAACCTGACATGTGAAATTAAGCTGCGCTTGACGCAGTGAGTCCATGAAAGAAATAAAGAAAGAAAATACATTTATTTAGCACAGATTAAAAGGTATACAATAAGTATACGTCAGATAAAAACTAGGCACTTATATCAATAACAAAATAAAAGTGAAAAGTCCGATATAAGAAATTGAGTGCCTCACAACTGCACCAAAAAGGCCCCAGTTCAGTCTATGCGTGGATGACCTTACTTCTTTTATCATAATCCATACTAATATTATAAATGCGAAAGTGTGTCTGTCAGTCTGTATGTTACCTCTTCACGCTTAAACCGCTGAACTGATTTAGATGAAATTTAGTATAGAGATAGTTTGATTCCCGGGAAAGGACATAGGATACTTTTTATCTCGATATTCCCACGGGATCGAAACTTATGCGGGTGAATCCGCGGGGCGCTTCTAGTAATAAATAATTTGTTTAGAGTTTGAAAATTGACCACTGTGATATTAATTAGATTTAATCCGGGGTGAGAGCCTGGTGATCCGTCATACAGGGTGTCAGTATGGACGCTAGTTCCTCACAAAGCATCATATTATTTTCTGCATTTTTGTCAAAACGCTATTGTTGAAGTATTTGTAAAGAGATAATAATAATAAAGATGCATCACAAATCAAGTATCTTGACTTGGCTCGCGAGGTTGTAGACATGTAGGAAGTTGACTCAACAATCATTGTGCTGATAGTCGTTACAGCCAATGGATTGATAGCCAAGAGCCTTGACCAACACCTGAGGAGGCTCTCGTTGGGCAGCTGGATCAAGGGCTTGATTCAGAAAGCAGTACTTCTGGACACGGCTCGCATTGTCAGGAGGTTCCTCTCTCTGGAGCCCTGACCGCCGCCGGTAGCTTGGACCCTGTTCCCGATACCGGTGGGCTACAATTTTTATATTTTTAAATGTTTTTATATTTTTTATATCCTAATATTTAAAAATGTAATTTATATTTAAATAATTAAATAAAGGATAATGTATTATATTACTAACTGTCCCGGCGAACCTCGTACCGCCTCAGAATTAAATAATGTGTCAAAGTTCAATAGACACGTGGCGCCATCTATTATCATAATAACTAGGGTACCCCCTATGTCCGTTTCTGTACACCTGACAACGTATAAATGCAAAATTTCAGCATGATCGATTCAGTGGTTTAGGCGCGAAAAGGTAACAAACAAACTTACTTTCGCATTTATAATATTAGTTAGGATTATTATATCGAAACCTTTAGCGTGCGTATATTAGTTGCCTACCGCAAGTAATATTTCTGTTTGCAATAGCCATTTATTTAATAAAGGAAAAGCTTTTGACAAAAATACAACCTGCAATATTGTATTACCTACCCAACATAAACAAAAAACCATAGTCAGCCGACAGCAAAAAAAAAATAACAACGGAAACCGATCATAAATTTCTCTATATTACAGGTATTGAGGCAATTTGTGTCTTATTGGGTGTGAAACATCAGTGTTACGAGGGTTATATTGTATTCTCTACTACCTGTGTGAAACTGAAAGGTATACCTCTTTATTGAAGTACCCTTTCAGTGAGGTTAATATTGGAATCTGTATGTAGGTTTCTTTGCAATAAGTTTTTATTAAAAACTTCCAAGTCGTTCTGAAAATGACATAATTTTTATAAGTTATCATGATCGTATGATCATAAGACAAAAGTGACTTTTACAGAATAGCTCACTTTAGGGGGCCTTCTCCACGAGTGAGAGAATCGCGGCGAGAGTCTCGCCGTGACATCAAATTTTCGCCGCGATGATTTCGCCGTGTGGAGACACGTTCTAAGAGAGTGTATAGAAATACGTGGCACGACGATAATATCGCCGCGATTCTTTCGCTCTGGAAGACGGCCCCTTAGACGTAGTGAAGTTCACTCGGAACCTCACTCAAATGAGCGTCCACAATTCGAAAGCGAACTCAACCATCACACTAATATTAGGTCCTTACATATGAAATTGGCGTTTTGTATGGAAGGAACAAAAAGTCGAATATTTTTTAATATAATATATTTAATTAATCAAAGTATGAACCATTGTTTTCAATGCACTTTTGCCATCTTATAGGTAGTTCATTGATCCCTTTACTAAAAAAACCAGTCGGACGGGAATCAATAAAATCTTTGAAGGCGATTTGGACTGCCCCATCGGAGTTGAATTTTTTCCCTTGCAAAAAGTTATCCAAATTGCGAAAAAAATGGTAATCTGTTGGAGCAAGGTCCGGGGAGTACGGAGGATGTCTAAGACATTCCAATTTCAGTAATGTAACGCAGCAGTCGACGCGCGTTTGCCGGTTTGCTTCAGTCAATTCGTGAGGTACCCACCTTTCAAGCTTTTTAATCTTCCCAATTTGCTTCAAGTGAATTAAAACAGTTTTATCACTAACATCGAAGCCTGCAGCTAACTCGGACGTGGTTTGCGATGGGTCCGCTTCCACAATAGCCTTCAATTCTCCATTATCAACTTGGGTCTCAGGCCGTCCACGGGGCTTGTTCTGCAGGTCGAAATTTCCAGAACGAAAACGTTGGAACCAAAAACGAACTGTGTTTTCTTTTGCAACATGACCGCCATACACATCATTCACCCTTCGAGTCGTTTCCGCAGCACTAGTGCCACGGCGGAACTCGTACTCGTAAATAATGCAATATTTTAAATTTTCCATTTTGTAAAATGAGTGACGCAAACAGAAAAAACAGAAGAAAAAAAACAAATGAATGACGGTCATCGAAGCACAAATACATGAGTAAATAGCTGTACAAATTTGAATTTGGAATTCCTTACCAAAGAGGAGAAATTCGTGATTAAAGTGGCCAGTACAAAAAACGCCAATTTCATATGTAAGGACCTAATATTATAAAGGCGAAAGTTTGTGAGTTTGTGTGTTTATATGTTTGTTACTTCTTCACGCTCAAACCGCTGAACCGATTTAGATGAAATTTGGTATAGAGATAGTTTGAGTCCCGGAAAAGGACATAAGATAGTTTTTATCCCGATATTCCCACGGGATCGACATTTACGCGGGTAAAACCGCGGGGCGCAGCTAGTTTGTTTATAAAGTAAATTATCGCGGATTCACAACGAGACTCCGTTCAAAGGAGAAGGGAAAGACTCCATAGTTTCCTGGGCCCAGGTGTTAACTCAATCAAACAATAACAAAGCCTCACTGAAAATTTGGTGAACTTTGGCTATCTAGGAATCAAGTTATATGAAATATAGTAAAAGTGAGGTTACATTATAACATTGTAGTTGTTTGATGTTATTTGCGAAATATTTTTGAATGGTTTTGGTTGTATAATGGTTTTACGCATGGAGTGCAAGTAGAGAGCCTCCATGTGCGATATGTTAAAGATCCTGACACGGATTGAGAACGGAAAATACGTGCGCACTCACAACGAAAGAAAACGAACGAGTGCCGGTCACAGAGTACTTTTTGATAGGTGCCGGTTTTTTTCTACCTGTCATCTGTCAGTCGGTGACAGCACAGATTACTTTAGACTATACTGAGTGACCAATGTTGCTAACAGAAAAAAATTAAAGGAACTCGATTCGCTTTGAATCGATTCCACGAAAAGATTGATAAGCATTTGTCACTTGATGTTCATACACATCTATTCTGAGATTTCACCGATTTATTCACTATCGATTACTTAGAATGCTGGCATGTAGGTACTTTATCGATTATTTAGTTTCACAACTTAATTTAATTTTTCTCGCTTCCTAGATAGAAACATGGTACTGTATTTTGTGATTTCCTTTAGAAAAATATAACGGTTTTTTTAATACCCATTTCAACTAGTTAACTGCTGGGCCCAGGATTTCCCCTCTCCTTTCGAAGTGATGTTTGGAGAATCCACAGAGAGGTCAAAGCTGCAGTGCTTTCTGTTGAAAAGTAAATTGATAATGAGTATTGCACTAATTTGGATAAAGGAAAAGCAATTTACACGAGTGGCCAGGACAGCATGCAAAGGCTTCATCATTTCAGCCGAAAGACGTCCACTACTGGACACAGTGGCGTGCATTGCATATAGGCGTATAAGCAGTGCCTACCTACCTCGATATGCCTGTCAATTACATTTTAGTGTGTGCCCCACAATTAAGAAACTCACAAAATTATCATATCTAACAAAAAACAAAATCTTCATACAAACACGCCCGGCAGTAGGCAGTCGCCAGACGGCCTACTCAGCTCCCGTACTATACGCACATTTTCATTGGTCTTTACTCGTACAAGTTAATACGACAAACTTAAAAATACGTACGTCTCATGCGTAATACCATAACGTTCGACCTTCGCAATTTATCACCCTTAAGTAGGCATGCCTACTCAAATAACCACACATTTGACCTCACTTTTTTTTTTCTGAGTAGTGACCGCGTTTGCCTAGACTAGACCCGGCCTAGTGCCTACCTATTCTGAAAACCAAAGTACGCCACTGGCTGAACATAGGCCTGCTGCAAAGGCTTAATCCTATAGTAATTTTTTTAAAGGTTTTCTATTAATTTCTCCTAAAACTTTTTTCACTTTAAAAGAACCATCCTTTAATCACCTGTCAATCCTCCCTTAGTTAACAGACAGCGGAGAACTGTCAAATTAACAAAGTGCACTTTGAAGCTGGTCTTAGGGACGAACTACAGATGAGGACCGGCCGGAGTTTGGCACAATGATAAATTGAGATGAGTCGTGCCGGAATTACGGTGCGGTGGTCGCATATTGGTGAAATCGTTTTAGCCTTGCATGGGTTATGTAAGATTTGGTCTATACTTGTATTTATGTGATGTAGCGTAAGGGATTACATGATTAAGATAATTATCAAGCTAATATGAAAATGTATGGAAATACGTTCGTGCACGTTGTAACGTTATCGTGGATGGCAATTTAAAAGCATCCAAACATTTTACTTTCCAGTTTTTCATATAAAAACCTTTTTTTGAAAAAACTTTGCTTGGATATCTTTGGTTAGGCGTACTGAGCGCTGTGTTAAAATTTGTCCATCTATTTTAATGGGACCCTGTATATTTTAGTAACATCATAGATAGAGAGCCTTCATCAAAATCTAGAAAACGTAACTAATCAGAACAGTTGGCGCTGATTGGCTAAGCTAACAGTCAATCACAGCGAGGTACAGTTGACTGAGCAAGTTAACCTGCTCCAATTAACTTCTTGCATATATCTATACCTACATTATGTGAGACATGGGAATAGACAATAATCTAAGACAATCAATGGAATAGAGGTCACTTGTAACCTCACTAAAGTGCGCGCACACAATTCGAAAACGAACTCATTTGTTTTTAAAGTAAATCATCGCAGATTCACAACGAGACACCGTTCGAATTTCGAAGTAATGTTTAGAGGATGACCTACTGATCCGGCTGAATAATTATCTACTTATACTGGGAGAGGGGCCCGTGGCTAGATAATAACAGCCGCACAGGTCGATCGATCAGGTTAAGCTGCGCTTACCGCGGTTGGTCTGTGGATGGGTGACCATCTTTACATTCTGAGATCCCTCCGTGCCTCGGAAAGCACGTTAAGCCGTTGGTCCTGGCTGTCTTACGTGATCTTTGACAGTCGTTACTTGACGGAACCTCCCCTTTTGAACCTGTTTTATCAATCTACCTTCATACTGCACACACAATAAGACAGGATAATAATGGTTTTCCCTTTCTTTTGTTTTCTCATGGTATTGTCTATTTTTTCATCATTGCTTTTCTTGTGCTTAAAGGAAAATAATCCGCATCGAAGGGTCGCTTCTCGAAGTTGCGAAGGATTATGTTAACCTTTTTTTTTTTTTTTTTTTTTTTTTTTTTTTTTTTTTTTTTTTTTCGCTGAGAAATGCGTTACGCATCCCCGCTCGTGGGGGACGAGGCGGGGTATGTGGGACTCCTGTCGGAATTACACACCGACCCCCCAGGCTGGGGGGCTACGGGAATAGCCGGGACCACCTGGCCATTCCCGTCCAACACTGATGGGGGCCTGTGCAATACAGGCAAAGGTGCCCCCGCACCTGTTGCCTGCTGGCCTCCATCTGGGAGGAGTCGGAGATGACTGTCAAACTGACGTCTTCTTCGACCCCTCCTCCGCCTTCGGAGCAACGCCGCGTGAGGATCTTCCTCCCGCGCGCGCTCCGCCGCCTCCTTCTGGGACATGACGTGTTCGCAGAACGAGGCGACTGCCGCCCAGGACCTCTCATCCCTCAGCATGGCGTTAACCAAGCCGGGGAGTGATAGGTCCGGTCCGATCACCGCGATGAGACTGCGGCGCGGCTCGGACCACGACGGGCACACCTCGAGGGTGTGCTGCGCCGTGTCCCCCGCCGCGCCACAGTCGTGGCACGACGGCGTCTCCTCCCGTCCGATTCGGTGCAGGTACGATCCGAAACAACCGTGTCCGGACAGCACCTGCACCAGCCGGAAGGAGAGGAATCCATGCGACCGCTCGAGCCAGTCTCGCAGTACTGGCCCAATCGCGTCGAGGGTTCGGCGGCCGAAGGCTGCGGTGGCGAGGTCCCCCGTCCAATGGACGACGATGGCGTCCCTCGCCTCCCGCCGGACGGCCTCCCGCTCTTCCTGGGCTGGGCGTTCTCCTCTCGCCCTCCGCCCCGCCGTCCATTCATATACTCTGGCGAGCACCCACGCCTCGAGTTCCCAAGGAGGGGTGCCCGCCAGAGCACATGCTGCCGCGAAGCCCACCGTGCGGTAGGCCCGCGCCACCCGCTGGGCTATGGCCCTTTGGGGTGCCCGCAAGGCGGCAGCGTTCTCCCTCCTATGGAGGGAGTCCTCCCAGATAGGGGCTCCGTAGAGGGCCATACTCTTCAGGATGCCGGCGTAAAGTTGCCGGCATCGTGCGCTGGGCCCCCCCAAGTTGGGAAGCAGCCACGACAGCGCGCCCGCGGTCTTCAACAGGCGCGTCGACAGCCCGCTAGAATGCGGACCGAAGCGCCACCTGCTGTCAATTACAAGACCCAGGTACTTCATCTGGGCCTTGACCTCAATTTTGACGCCGTCCACGAAGATATGGGCGTCAGGTGGGGGGGCGCGCTGCCGAGGTCCGTGGAAGAACACGGCCTCGGTTTTGTGCAACGCCACCGTTAAACCCAGGCGGCGGATCCTCCCTGCGACCAAGGATCCGCCCGCCGAGGCCAAGTTGGCCGCCTCCCTGAAACTCCCCCCCCGGGCGGTGAGGAGAGTGTCATCCGCGTAGCACACGACACTCGTGCCTCGGAAGAGAGTTCCCCGCAGGAGCCAATCATAGCCGACGTTCCAGAGGAGAGGTCCTATGACTGACCCCTGTGGAACGCCGGCTTCGACGGCGTACCGCCGGACTTGGCCAGTCCTATTTACCAGAAGGATCGCCCGATCCTCCAGGTAGCTGGCCAGCAGACCGCGCATGTATCGAGGCACTCCGTGAAATCGGAGCGCCTCTAGGATGGTGGAGTGGGGAACGGAGTTGAAGGCATTGGCTATGTCGAATGACACAGCCAACAATCCATCCCCCATTAGGGCAAGTAATCCAGCTCGGTAGTCACAACTTTGAGAATGAAACCGACGTAAAGATCCAGTTGGGTTGGGCAGCATTTGGAAAACTCCGTCAAGTTTTCTCGTTGCCTATTCCGCAGTTTGAAGACTAAGGTCTTCAAACAGTGAGTCCTGCCAGTTATGATAAATGGTGTCGAAACGTGGACGCTAACGGTGGGGCTGGTCCAAAAATTCAAGGTCGCTCAGCACGCTATGGAGCGAGCTATGTCGGAGTCTCTTTGAAGGATAAAATCAGGAGTGGAAGTGAGATTTTTACAGAATCGGCTGGTTTTTTTACTATGTCCCCAGATACAATTCGTGTACCTAATAAAATATTGCAATGTCTTCCTCTTTATAATACACACATCAAAAGTGTCTAGGGATCAACATATATTTTTGCAATAACTTTTCTCCTGATTGATATTAATTAAAATTTTCTTTAAGGATTCATCAAATAAAGTGTTTTCGTTTGTCACAGTAACGATAAACCAAGTCACCTTTGCATTAATAAAGAAATTTGCCATTTTCCTAATAAAGGGATTTTTGACATTTGAACCACTAACACAAAAGTTCGAAAAAAAGACTGAAATAACAGTTTTCTTTAAAATTTTATTGGGTAACTTAAACAATTAATAATCTGTGTTTCTACCGCGAACACTAACAACACAAGAACATCGGTTTGGCATACTCAAAATGAGTTCATCCAAATCACGCTGTGGAATGGCCGCCCATGTTCGTTGCAACAACAAAAAAAGGTCTTCTTGCGACTGGATACCCTCCATATTCGGCAGAGCTCTTCTCTGTAGCATATCCCATGCATGCTCAATCGGGTTCAAGTCTGGCGACTGAGCAGGCCAGGGCAGGACATTGATGTTAGCTGCGGCGAGAGTCTGTCTTACAACTCTTGCGGTGTGCGGTCGTGCATTATCATGCATTAACTGAAATAAGGGACCGATTTGCACTTGTAGAGGAACGATGACGTCTGATACAATCGTCTCAGCATAAATTTGAGCGTTGAGGTTGCCTCTGATCCAAATCAACTCAGTTCTTCCGCCGATCCAAATACCCGCCCATACCATGATGGTTCCACCACTATAAGGATGGACTTCCTGGCAGGATTTTAATCGCTGTTGGCGTCCAGGGGTTCTCCAGTGTCGTATACGTCTTGTATCCGGTCTCATACCAAAACGAGACTCATCAGAAAAGCACACGAAACGCCATTGTTCTTCTGCCCAATTTCTGTGTTCAAGAGCCCATTGATATCGAATCCTACGATTGTGCATTGCTATAGGTGGTACCCGTAGCGGTCTTCGGGAATGAAGGTTCACTTCATGCAAGCGGTTTCTGACTGTTTGGTCGCTAATTAAGTTCCCTGAAGAGTGATGAAGCCTCACGGCTAACATCATGGCGGTTATTGTTGGAGCTCTTCGAGTTAAGATTTGAATGTATCGGTCTTGTCTCCGTGTGGTGCAGCGATACCGTCCTCCATGGCGCTCAGCCACGGTACCAGTGCTTCGGTAACGTGTCCAAAGTCGACTGATAACACTCTGACTTGTATTCAGAGCTAAAGCCACAGTACGTTGCCGGGAACCAGCTTCTATCATTCCCACGGCTCTGAGCATTTCTTCCCTGCTTAAATGACGTCGCCGCTCCATAATAACGTTGGTTTTAATCAGTAGTAGGGAAACAGTAGCACTAATAATGTCTTCAATGCGTTGTATGTTTTTATAGGGAAAATATTGACAGCTGATTTTCATCTTTTACTCGAATTTGATTCACAGTTCCTGATTAAAATTATGAAATGCACCAAAAAGGATCCATATAAATTTATAAAATCATAAATTTATTACAAAGCCACATCTCAATCTCAAGAAATCCGCATAAAAATGCTTGATCCCTAGACACTTTTGATGTGTGTAGATAGATACGTAAATATGTGTCTTAATTCACCTAGTAACCATAATCTCTGTATGTACAACTTAGTAACCCAACCGAATGTACAGATGCCAGTACATCAAGCTACTACAATATGTCAAATTTCTTTAATAGATTTTCAACTTTATCGCTAAATCATAAGGTTCTAAATTTATTGGGAAAATTTGACAGTTTCGGGTAGCTTGATGTGCTGGCATCTGTACAATAGCTTATACCTAGTTGACAATTAGTTCCTGCTGACTGGTTTGCCTATAATTATTAATAAAATATTCCCAAGACAGGGAGTGGACCAATTTTGTCACCCTCAAACATCACGTCGAAATTCAAACGGTGTCTCGTTGTGAATCCGCAATGATTAACTTTAAAAACAAATGAGTTCGCTTTCGAATTGTGTGCGGTCACTTGTATGATGTTCCGCGTGAACTTTACAGAATAGAATGGCTTGTTATCAATGATCCTTCCTTCGATATACGAAGGAGAACATTTTATAGGTTAATACCGCTACTAAACCCTGGAGAAATGTGCCGTACTTAACTCTATAGGTCAACCTTTTCAAAGAAAAACTTCACGTCAATCAAAGTTCAGACAGAATTGCTGACCTTTCCATTTATCCGACTGGCGAACGATTGTCGGAAATAAGACAGATACTAATTGACTGTCATTTTCATGTCGACCTAGGTAGAAAAGAGAAAACGTTTGTAGTACTTAGTAAGATGTTTTTAATAGAGTAACCGTGGAGTTACGTGCCGGCTCTTCTCCATAGGAAACGACCAATTGGAACCGTGCATCTAGCTTCTGACATTTCATAAGTGTGAAATAAAATATTTTACTTGTCAACTTTTTATTTGCTTGAGTAAGAAACTTTTGACTACGCTGTTTGTGTGTTCACCTATTTCTGAGATTGCTGGTCAACCTGAAATTGGCAATTGTGTAAGGGCTCAAACACATAAACACGTTATGACGACGCAAACTGCCACGGCACGGCAACGTGACGTGGAAATCAACGTCGAGCAACGTAAATAATCACGTTACGACAACGCAACGTGTCACGTTGCACGGCACGTCGTTGTGACGTAAAATCTGACGGTGCACTCCTGCAGCTGTGCTGCATTTGTTATTCAATATTCAAAGATGACGGACGACATTGAAGTCGATCACTTAACCCTAGTTCAGGAGCGTCCCGTGCTATGGGTCAAAACATCTTTAATACCGTGGCACGTTGCGTTGTTGTGACGTGGATATACATGACGTGGATTTTTACGTTGCTCGACGTCGATTTCCACGTCACGGCACCGTGACGTAAACATCCACGTCACGGTGCTGTGCCGTGGCACGTTACATCGTCGTAACGTGTTTATGTGTTTTAGGGCTCCCACACATAAACACGATACGACGTCGCGTCGTGCTACGACGTATATGAATCGACGTATATGACGTGACGTATCATTCAAACCGGGAAAAGTGGAAAGAGGGAAGGGAGGCCTTTGCCCTGCAGACCCTGCAGTGAGACAACACAGGCTTATAATAATAATAAGTCATTCAAACGGTGAAACGATGCTGCGTCGTAGCACGACGCGACGTCGTGTCGTGTTTATGTGTGGGGAGCCTTATGACGACGCAAACTGCCACGGCACGGCAACGTGACGCAGAAATCGACGTCGAGGAACGTAAATAATCATGTTACGACAACGCAACGTGTCACGTTGCACGGCACGTCGTTGTGACGTAAAATCTCACGGTGCACTCCTGCAGCTGTGCCGCATTTGTTACTCAATATTCAAAGATGACGGACGACATCGAAGTCGATCACTTAATAACCCTAGTTCAGGAGCGTCCCGTAGTATGGGACAAAACATCTTTAATACCGTGGTACGTTCCGTTATCGTGACGTGGATTTTTACGTTGCTCGACGTCGATTTCCACGTCTCGGCACCGTGACGTAAACATCCACGTCACGGTGCTGTGCCGTGGCACGTTACGTCGTCGTAACGTGTTTATGTGTTTGAGCCCTAAATCCGAGGCTATTGTTACCTTATAGTACTTACTTAAGATAATAATATACTGTTGGTGAACCTTAATAAATAAATAAAAAAACAAGAATTAGAAAAGAAAAGACAGAAAGTATAATTGTTTATTCTGCACAAACAAAACGCACATTACAAATAAAGAAGACACAAAAAAAAAAGAATTTTATAAGTATCTTGATGATTTATCAGGTTGTCTTTGGAGATACGGATACCTAGAAGATAATGCAAGATATGTGGATAAATATGTGCGGTAAGAATTACTTTACTGTTATGTTTCTCAGTTGTAAATATATTATTATTAAATTTAATACTACTAATACATAAGAATTAATGTTATAAATGTTAATGTTAATATTAATGTTATAAATGTTAAATGTTATTATCTGTATGCAATATTGTTAACTTGATAGAGGATAGTTTAACTCTGTTAGCTTGTCATTTAATTTTAACAAAAGATTTAATACTAGATTATAGTTTCGTATACTTACTCGATATTTGTACGCCGTTAACGGCAAAACAGAGATCTCTGTACCTATTTTATTTTAAACAACTATTTTTACACCTTTTTTTTTTATGGATGGGAAATCATCAAATGACCCCTCCCGCTCTGGGTGGAGCGAAGGGAGTGTCAGACTCTTACTGACTAAAACCCATCCGTGTTCCTTCCTTAGCCCTTTATGTTCCGGGGTAGCGGTAACCCTTTCGGACAATCCCGCACCCCCGGCAGGCTTCGGCCCTGGCAGGCCCCTTCCTTTATGCTGACATCTCTTTGAGGCGCGCGTGGAACACGTACGCGCCGTCCGGCACGGGCCTGGTCCTGATCGGACGGTGAGCTACCCATTACTCTCCGTCCGCAGGCCCGCGCCTACGGTGGCCGGGAGTCGTCACGCGGCTCCCGACGCCCGGAGCGTCTCCCGCGGCGGTATTTTAAACAACTATTTTTACACCTATGTTTATCAAATAAAAAACTTGGACTTTGACTTTGACTTTCCTGCCCAGTGTTCTTGATAAAGATCTACGTTTTGGAATGGACAACTAGCGTCATCTTTGTGACTAACAAACCGACAGTTCAAAAGTGCCTTTAGTTTAATTACATGCTTTGTTTGAGTTCCAGTTATCTAGGTGTACCATTGTCAGTTAGCCGGCCCCTCATAACAATAATACTATAAATAATAACTATTAAATATTATGGCCGCTGTGTAAAAGGTGATTTCCCTTGGGATGACCGCCCTCCGAAATTATGGGGTTACATAAATAATAGTGGTTGATAAACTGGTTATAGGCGGAATTTCTTGATATTACGTCGTAATTTTATTTATTTTAATAATAAAGTTTTACTGTTTGGGTAGTTTGAATTGGGATCGTTTAAATATTAGTGTCATTACCTATACACGGAGTAATTTTAATATCTGTTGAATTTTAGTGAATATAATGCTAAATAAAAGTGTTATCCTTTGGGTGGAGTTTCGATAGGTAAATAGTGCTTTGTTCAACGCGAACGGAGGAAACGCGGGTGGTCATTTCTCCAAAGAAACGCTCTCGCCTGTTTTCTTTCTGGTTAATGACCATAAAGCAATGATTTTTTATGGAATAATAAATATTAACTACTTGTCGTCTCTATGTTTTCCATTTTGTTGATACATTATTTTTATAAGCATTAGAACCCTCAAAAAATGCCGATTTAAACCGCTGTCAACAGAGGCCTAGTGTACAAATTTGTCAACTATTAATGAAAAAAGAAAAACATAGGGACACAGTCTATATCCTTTTTATTCAGTTTATGAAATATCTTTTAAATTGGTTTAATATTGGAGGAGGAAATAGACGAGAGCCAAACCTCGAATTACGACTTTTTACTCAGGATTTTTCAAAAGTCTCTCCGACCGCGTTTCCTCTTAATAAGCCTCAAACTGCTCTAGCATTGCGTTGCAGGAACGCTTTCTTACCCATCGACTATGTGCCTAGGCATATTGATGCCTTCTTGAACAGGACGTGAAGTTAAAAGGAATTGAAGTTTTTTGGAGCCTGCAATATGTTTTTCAAAATGGCGGCCACGCAGCCATCCTATAATAATATAACGTGATTTAAGGAGTTTGGTCTTATTATGTTTTCTGTTTGCATTGATGTCAGCTATCGATTTATAATAAGGTTTATGCATGACCACCATTTAAAAAAAAACAAAATGGCGGTCAGGTAGGTATGCCACGGACCTTCAAGTCCTTTAAAAAGTAGAGGAGTTATTTTTGTCTTACTTGTTAAAAGATGATTCCAGTATGCAGAATAATTCAATTGAACTTACCTGAAATAAAGAAAAAGAATCATTATTAGTACGATCTTCAGTAAAAAGTAAACTAAATAAAAAAAAAACTATAATGTCAAAAGATTACAGAGATGTTATAGGTTACAATCATAGAAATGTAAAAAACAGGAGAAGTGGCAAGGGGGCGTGTCTTCTTTCATAATTATATCTGTGGTTACAATCACACTAATATTATAAAGGCGAAAGTTTGTGAATGTGTGTGTGTTTATATGTTTGTTACTTCTTCACGCTCAAACGGCTGGACCAATTTTGATAAAATTTTGTATGGAGGTAGCTGACAGCCTGGATTAACATATAAGCTACTTTTTGTCCCGATATTTTCACGGGATCGACATTTAAGCGGGTGAAACCACGGGGCGCAGCTAGTAAAGTTATAAATGTAGCCGCACAGGTGGATCGACAGGTTAGGCTATGCTTGCCGCGGTTGGTCGGTAGATATGTGACCATTTTTACATACCAAGACCCCTCCGTGCCTCGGAAAGCACGCTAAGCCGTTGGTCCCGGCTGACATTCGTGAATCTTTGACAGTCGTTACGGGTCGTCAGAAGCCCGAAAGTCTGACAGCCACGAGTCTTACCATGGGGTATCATATTACCCAGTAACTGAGTTGTGGAGGTCAGATGGGCAGTCGCTCCATGTAAAATACTGGTATTCAGCTTCATCATTCCTCTGCACCTGGTTAGACTGGAAGCTGACCCCAACATGGTTGGGAAAGCGCTAGGCAAACGATGATGATGGCTTGAAGTAATACAATTAAAACAAGAAATAGAACTTAAAACAAAATAACATCGCACAAAATGGGTCATAAAAAGTCCAGGACAAAATATGGAGTGGTTATTTTAACAGTCGTAATACACCAATTTATTTTTAACTGGCAATTTCCTGTTACAGAACTTTAGTGTTGCTAGTTAATTAATTATATTTAAAAACATACCTACATGCTACGGTAAAGTATTGTGGTAATTAATTGGAGTAATTATGGGTTTGAAATTTGTATTTAAAACTAGTAGTGCCCCGGGGTTTTACCCGCGTAAGTTTCGACCCAGTAGGAATATCGGGATAAAAAGTATTCTATGTGTTAATCCTGGTTATAAACTATCTGTGTGCCAATTTTCATTCAAATCTATTCAACGGTTTACCCGTGATTGAGTAACAAACATCCAAACATCTTCACAAACTTTCGCTTTTATAACATTATATACAGGGTGTTACGGAAAGGGTATATCAATACAAACGGGTTGAAGAGTGTATCTGGTCTAGAATCTCTGTACATTTCAGCTCAAAGCAGTAACTTTGAAAATGCTTCATATTTTTTTATTTCGATAGTTTATTAAATTGAAATCATAACAAACGTGTCACCGCACTACGAGGGTCATTATCCATTATCTGTAGTGTGTCTGTGCGCCTAGTACACGCACATCACGCCGTCGCGCGCCAGTGCAGCGCCGTGATGTCGAAATAATAAAATATTAAGCATTTTCAAAGTTAATTATTTTGAGCTGAAACTTTGTACAGAGATTCTAGACCAGATACACTCTTCAACCCGTTTGTATTGATATACCCTTTCCGTAACACCCTTTATAGTGTGATTAGTACCTACGATGAGAATTATGACACACATGTTTTTAATTAGTTTGCCGTCAGCTAGTACCAAGTAAAATAAAAAAGCATGTCTATGGCTAGTAAAGTCAACTGTCTGACGGCACACCATCGTTCTATTCCGTAAAGTTCACTCGGAACTCACTCAAGTGACCGTACATAATTCGAAAGCGAACTCATTTCTTTAGAAGTTTTGTTTTGAAGTGATGTTTAGGGTTCCCTATCTCAAAAGCAAAAACGGAACCCTTATAAGATCACTTCGTTGTCCGTCTGTGCTTGAAATAACGATAACAAAATATGTGAAGTTCACGTATGACTGTGGTTAATCAAACAGATTTGTTGTTTAGGGAAATAGTTCTCCGCCGAGCATGGTGATTATCAAAATGTCTCCGTAATTCAATCAATCTCAGAAGATCCAGTGGCCAGATCCATGATGGATCTAGTGACGATTGTTTTCTCATTGGATCCTGATTTCAAGATGTGGATCTACTGAGATTTTTTTTTTCAAAAGACCCATGATGGATCTTATTCAATTTGAGAAACCTATCGCCCTAGCCATATCTTCCAAAAACAAGTTGCTATGATTACCACGCTATGACGTTTTCTCAGATTTTTCATTGCGGTTTTAATACACCCAATAACAAATACCTCATTACGGGCTAAAAGTAGGCAGTCTGAAATACCTAAGCCACGTTGTCAAAATATCCGCATGTATGGATTTTTGTAATCTGTACTTCATAATAGAAAGAAAATACGTTTAGTTTTGGCAAACATGACGCGGAGATAAAACACAGAAAAGTTACATATGTTGGACTAGTAAATAATAATGTCAAAGGCCACGTTTAAAGATTTGTTAACAAAACAACGTGGCACTGAAAACTAATATCGCAAAGTAAGGAAAATATAAACCAATTTACTTGAAGCGTTTTCTTTAAAAATGTTGCAATACAAAATGGGTACCAATAAATAATATTGAACGGGCGGTAAGGAAACAGCTTGTTGCCAATTTGTAGCACCCCGGACTTTAATCGTTGCTATCTATCGTTTATTAAAAGAAAACTGACGGAAAAATTACAGAAAGAAAAGCGCTAGTTGTGAAAGCTTTGCACGCTCTAAGTATCCAATGCTGCCATCTAGTGGGAGTTCGAAGAAACTAGTTACTAACTAACTAGAAAGAAAAATCGTGCGAAGAGAAAAGCGACTGTCCAGAAAATTTTTGGCATCTATTGAAACATTCAAGAACCAGTAGATTGCGCCATCTGTCTATAACATCACCGAGTTATAACATAAAGTTTCAAGTACTAGCAGCGACATCTAACGGATAGTTAATGAACGAAATGGTTTGTTATAGAAAACCGCCATCTAGGGAAATTTCACGTCAAACTCTGAAGTGTGTAACAGTTTCGTCTCTCAACCAACAGTTGCTTTCAAACAGCAACAGATGGCGCTATTTCAAACTCAAGTAGTACCAAATTCTGCCTCCAGAGGTGACACAAACAGTTGAAATATACCTAAAGACACGTTTAGGTAATTTTGTACCGGAATATTTCGACTTTTCCAACGGCATTTATAAAGAGGCTTTGACATTGCTCTCCCCCGGGAAACGGGCTATGAATTCCAACGATCCCGAGCTATATTTGTGGCCGCTTTTAGCCGAGTCTCGGTTATGGCACAATTTTGTATTTTTCTTTAGATAAAAATCTTTGTTTTAAAAGCTAAAAGTTCTGCATCACGTTTCTCGGGTTTGTTAAAAATGCGGCTTTTGTTTTTTTCTGAAGTTTCTTTCGAAGCAAAGAAATGAGAAGATGGTCAAATGAAAACGATGTTTTGCTGTAAAAAAAAAATACTAGTTGTCTTTGCTCCCGTTAAAAACCAGAATAGATATTTTTTTAAACCCCTACTGTGCAGGATAAAGGAACCCGTTGAAATAAAACCTCGTTGGTCCAGTTTTTCTATGAGGTTGGGCAAATAACCGTGCTCAAGTAGGTACACAATGTCAATGAGGTTCAGTAGTGTATTTGTTACATCTATTATTAAGTTTTAACATATGTTTACATTTTATTACACTACTGTTTGTTGTCCCTAAGTAATAAATAAATAAATATTTGGAGAACCTCAATTCGGGACGCGTTTTTCCTTTGAGCCTTTTCAGGGTGGTGCATTTAGAGTTGAAAATTGGGTGTTGAACCGGATTTTATATACCATGCTGCTTATTACAGGGCCAAATTAACTTATCTAGCGAAGCTCTGCAGACATGATGGGTATCGATGTCTAAACACGATAAAATAAAAACAAAAAGATTTGACGTTTTTTGAAATGAAAACTTCTTTAGCGGCGTTGTACACTTTTTTTGTAATGGGTAAAAAATGTTAAACTCGCGTCAGGACACGTGACCGTCAGGACACGTGACCTGATCGAAAATTCGTAAGACGGATGGAGAGTAGACAGCCGGCGCGGCGTAGGAGAGGAAGTATCCCCCTCTCTTTCTACGGCGCGGCGAAAATGTATGCCGGCTGTTTCGTTTAGGCGGCCGGCGCAGGGCGCTTGCGCGAATGTTCGTGTGTGTTTATGTTACAGCGTGGCACGCGCATCCATGGATGGTGACAGCTGATGGCTCGACCGTCTGTGTAGTGGCCACACTGCTGTGTATTCATAAAATTCGTGTATATAAAGTGTTTAAAATATGAAAATTGAACAAAGTGCATCTATTAATGAAAAAATCGACGAAGAAATAGCGAAAGAAAATGAGTTATATTAATTCAATTAATAGTTGATTTATTTTAACGTTACTATTCAAGTTTTCACTTCTGCCGGCACTCCCGGAGTGCAACCCGGTTTTTTTTTTATTGGGGTTCAACGACCTCTGGTTGTATTGCTACTTATTGGAAGTATGAGTTGAGAAAATATGTTTTCTTATTAGTTTTGTAGTTGGTAACACCATAAAATAAAAAAAAATTCAAATAATTTCCTTTTGTGTTTCATCGTGTCGAGATATTGATAACTATCACGTCTGCGAAATTTTGCTAGCTAATCTAATTTTACCCTTTATATTGTTTTTGACGGTAAGCATCAAGTTTGCTAACTCATTGGCATCAAACGGCTCCAACCAGCCAAGTTGTAACATGAACTAATAATAAGGTATTAAGTTCATGTTACAACTTGGCTATGAAAACCGTTACAGGTAGTCAGAACCCCGAAATTCTGCCTGTCATAACACCGGTCCATCACAGTTGAAAATAAACTTACGCTAGAATTAGGAAAAGCCTAAGCGGATATTTTTCTATGAAACCTAAGAAGCTTATATAACCGGGTGAGAAACTAGAATTCGGATACTTTATTACAATATCCCTACTGGAGGCTTTTGGCGTATTGAGTCGAATATTCTACAAATAAAAAAGATTACTTTATTTTACCAAAATCAAGTAGGTATTTGACTTTATCTTCTTAGATTTGTTTATGTTATAGCACGGCAAACAAGCCAACTGCTGGATGGTCATCATCATCAGCAAAAGAGGTAAGGATTCGTAACCCCATGGGGAATAGGATGTATCATCGTCAATTCAGCCGTAAGACGACCACTGCTGGACAAAGGCGTCCCCCAATTGCTGGTGGAAGGTAAGTGGTCCTATTATGGACGACTGCAATACTAGAGGCGTTGAAAATTCGTTATACGGGGTGTTACGGAAAGGGTATATCAATACAAACGGGTTGAAGAGTGTATCTGTTCTAGAATCTCTGTACAAAATTTCAGCTCAAAAGCATTAACTTTGAAAATGCTTAATATTTTTTTATTTCGACATCACGGCGCTGCACTGGCGCGCGGCGGCGTGATGTGCGTGTACTAGGCGCACAGACACACTACAGATAATGGATAATGACCCTCGTAGTGCGGTGACACGTTTGTTATGATTTCAATTTAATAAACTATCGAAATAAAAAAATATTAAGCATTTTCAAAGTTACTGCTTTTGAGCTGAAATTTTGTACAGAGATTCTAGACCAGATACACTCTTCAACCCGTTTGTATTGATATACCCTTTCCGTAACACCCTGTATACAGAAAATTCTAATTTGAACTCTTTTAGTGGTTTTATTGGCAATCATATAATTTGGTTTTAATAAGTTTTTATATTTTATTTATCTTTTTGATAGATTCTTTTTACCCTACTGCGCCTGAAGGACGGTTATGTTTTTCGAGAGTATGTATGTATGTTTGTATGTATGTATAATTGTTTGGCACGCTCTGCGGCCTGAACGGCTCGATGGATTTTAGGTTGAGAGTTGTAGTTAGATTCGTATTTACTGTGACAGTGACGCTGGGTATATCAAAATAAAAAAAAAACAAAATGGCGGATTTTTGGCGCCATATTATGCCTTCAAAAATTTTTTTTTCTCAAAACCTATTATATTTTGTAAATGTGAGGACTTTGTAGGCCTTGTAGACTTTAGATCTGTAGACCATTTTTTATTTTATCAAGCACCTGGTACTTGTTGACAGGCCAGCGCTGTCCTCCCATACCTACTGTAATTTGAAAACATTGTAAAAGCCAATTATTTTTAAAAGAGTAACCGTGGAGTTTCTTGCCGGTTCTTCTCCGTAGGGAACGACCAATTGGAACCGTGCTTAGCTTCTGACGTTTCAAAAGTGCCCATGTAGGTTTATGTGCAATAAAATATTTTGATTTTGGTGCCATAATAATCAGTGTCAAAGCTCAAAATAATGTCTTATGTGTAACTAGCTGCGCCCCGCGGTTTCACCCGCGTAAATGTCGATCCCGTGGGAATATCGAGATAAAAAGTAGCCTATATGTTAATCCAAGGTGTCAGCTACCTCCATACAAAATTTTATCAAAATTGGTCCAGCCGTTTGAGCGTGAAGAAGTAATAAACATATAAACACACACACTCACAAACTTTCGCCTTTATACTATTAGTGTGTACATTGGCAAACGTCAGGTTGTATGGAAATCTGACCTCCTCTCTCTCCTTTTAACTGCTTACGGCGGATTAATCAGACAAATATTTTCGTGTCCATTTCGCCAGGGTCGTATTACGACCGAATACCACGGCTCGTTTAATCAGCTTTTTTATTTAATTACCTACGCTGTATTCTATCAGGTATTTATTTTTAGTTTTTTTTTGGGCGCTGGGGGTACGACGAAAATTCTTGAATTCGAAAGAAAAATCTTGAATTCACTGGCAGACGCCAACACATCAAGCTACTACAATCTGTCAAATATGTCTTTAATTGATTTTCAACTTTATCGCTAAAGCATAAGGTTCAAAGTTGATTGGGAAAATTTGACAGTTTCGGGTAGCTTGATTTGCTGGCGTCTGTACTATACACTTCTGCCTGTCTCTTCTAGAAGCAATGCAGGCGTGATGTTATTATTATAACACTATTCGTACCTACCTAGGTTTTTTTACAGCCGCATCGATCAGGTTAAGGTACGCTTGCTGCGGTCGGTCCGTGGATGGGTGACCATCTTTACAACCGAGACTGCACCGTGTCTCGCAAAGCACGTTAAGCCGTTGTTCCCGGCTTTTATTCTCGGATCTTTCAACAGTCATCACGAGTCGTCAGAAGCCCGAAAGTTTGACAACCAGTCTTTACCAAGGGGTATCGTATTACCCAGTAACTGGGTTGCAGAGGTCAGATAGGCAGTCGATCCATGTAAAATACTTGTATTCAGCTGCATCTGGTTAGACTTGAAGCCGACCCCAACATAGCTGGGAAAAGGCTAGGCAGACTGTAGACTGACCTTCTTCAGAATTTCAGTGGTTGTCTTGTAAAATAAAAGGCAACAAAATGAAATGTTTCTCATTCTAAGAAATCTTTGAAACTCCTGTTGAGTGCTTTTAAGCGTTTGTTTAAAATTTCTTCCGCTAGGATTTGAAATGCTTGGAATATTCTTAAGCAAAATGAGCTCTGAAATGTTTGGATCAACTCAGCGTTGATTCCGGTTGAAAATGGCTTTCTTATTGCTTTTCCATTCGTTACTGGATGTTGTAAAAGGGGTAGGTTAGGTTTCTTATTGGTGCATTTACAACATGTTAATGGACCATTAACTAGCGATGACGAAAGTATTTTTTTGTGTTATAGGGATAAGGGTCAGTTCACACCGCGACGCGACGCGGCGCGCAGTTTTCAAGATAGCAATACAATTATAGACCTTATCTACTACACAAAAAGGTACACATCAGTGAACCAACCTCTAAACCAACGCAATGAAATTAAAATATGCTAAGTTTTACCTTTTTCAGTCGTAAAAGACGTTTGGAAAATTGGAACTGAAAATGACTAAACACCACACCACTACCACCACACCACACACCACACCACACACCACACCACCACCACATATACTATCCATACTTAATATTATAAATTCGAAAGTAACTCTGTCTGTCTGTCTGTCTGTTTGTATGTTACCTTTTCACGCCTAAACCACTAAACCGATTTAGATGAAATTTGGTATAAAGATAGTTTGAGTCCCGGGAAAGGACATAGGATACTTTTTATCCCGATATTCCCACGGGATCGAGACTTATACGGGTGAAACCGCGGGGCGCAGCTAGTCGAACATAAATCAATGTTATCAAAAGTGTCCCCTAAAATACAACCAGTCTATAACGTTGCCACTGCTGGGACACAGAGGGGGTGGGACGTATTCCACCACGTGGGCATAGTGTGGGTTGGTAGATGTTGTCTTCGAATTGGTTCTAGGACATGCCGGTATCCTCACGATGTTTTCATTCTCCGTTTTGAGAGCAATGGTGTTGTAATAATTTACACAAAGTAAAGCGCCTGTCTGGGTTCGAACCTATGATCTAAATAGTAAGTCGTGGTGCGTACGCGTATCGTCAAGCAGTTGGTTGACTCTTCATGTGACCAGAGGGAAGCCTATTTTTGGGCCACAGAATCCAGCCATCTAACGTGGCAATGCTGCCAGCCTTTTGGGCACTTTTCCCATTGACAGTGATGCGGAAGAGTTTTATGATGCCCAATGAGCTCTTCCCCTTTTTACTTGTACAGAGGGCAGCACATAAAGCTACCCCAATCTCTCAAATTTTCCCAATTGAATATGAACCTTATTACTTTGTAGTAAAGTTGAAAATCTATCAAAGAAATTTGACAGATTGGGGTAGCTTGATGTGCTGGCGTCTGTACATAAAATGCATTTAAGATTGAATATTGAAATTAAGATGACCCAGCACTTGTAAATAAAATTATATAAACAATACCAAGGACCGCTATCTTTCACACGTCGTCTAACAAAAGATTTCAACCGTGAATACACAACATTTGTCCGTTCGAGAACCCATTGTCATCGAATAGGTAGGTTCAGCAGGTCAGCTCCAAGCAACGAGCAAAACCACGCGCAGCCATAGACACCAGCGAGTACGCTTACACTCGCGACTGGCATTTGTTTGAAATCGCCGTACGTAAAGAAGAGAAATACGTTTATTTGCAGAAATAATCACGCAAAGAAAACCAAAAAGTCTTTTTTTTATGGATGGGAAATCATCAAATGACACCTCCCGCTCTGGGTGGAGCGGAAGGGAGTGTCAGACTCTTACTGACTAAAACCCATCCGTGTTCCTTCCTTAGCCCTTCAATCCCGCACCCCCGGCAGGCTTCGGCTCTGGCAGGCCCCTTCCTTTTCGCTGATTTCTCTTTGAGGCGCGCGTGGAACACGTACGCGCCGTCCGGCACGGGCCTGGTCCTGATCGGTGAGCAACCCATTACTCTCCGTCCGCAGGCCCGCGCCTACTAACGGTGACCGGGAGTCGTCACGCGGCTCCCGACGCCCGGAGCGTCTCCCGCGGCGGCTGGGATGTGATCAGGCTCTCTCCCTCAGCCATCCCGCCGCCTCCTTCGCTAGCATGACTGCTGCAAAAAGGCTATGGCTCAGTAAAATGACCTTACATGTACATGAATAAGGGCGGTGAGTACGATGCTCAAAGACACAAGCGGCACGTTTTCGATGGCTGTATTTGCTCTGCTGTTGATGCGTGCCACTCGAGTGTATGAGTGCTATGTGAAACAAAGCCACAGCGCCGGTTTTCAGCGACAGTTTCAACACCTTCCGGCGCGGTAACGGCTGTAGCCGTATTTTAAAAATTCACGGAATGACAGTACGGCAACAGCCGTATAATTTGGTACTTTCTTTACGTCAAAACGTTTATTGAGGATGATATTCTCGTAGCATGTACTCGTACGTATCTATGTCTATTTCCTGTTTAGTATAATATTATTCTATCACATTTAAATTAAATTATTTTTCTTTGAGTACGCTGTGCCGGTACAGTGTTCTAATAATTGTGTGCTGCACCAGACGACGTCATTACGTCAGCGCCGGCTGTCGCTGAAAACCAGCGCTGGGGCTCTGTCTTGCATAGAGTCGCAGCATTATGCTGAGCGATAGCCGTTTTGCGTGGATGTGACGCATGTTTCCCTTACCTTCTTTTTTTTTTGAGTTTATGTTCTTTTTTGCGTCATGTTCACCGCAAATAAACGTATTTTCTTTCTTTCTTTCAATCAGAGCTACCGTAGTGTAAAATTTATTTGCTTATTGTATATACTTTATGCTTAAAGCAATAAAGCTGAGGTCACGTTGATTAACTATAAAGAACAAAGAGTGTACGTGCTTTCAATGTGTGCCATACCCACACGTAAACAGATTTCATCCACAACGCTATATACGGATACGGCTACAACCGTCTACCGCCCTAGGTAAACGATTTAATTTTCCGTGATATTGTGGGTACGGTTGTGACAGTATTGTGATTTTGTACGAGGAATTCTACTTTTTTCCCCTAATAAATAACCGCGCCCACCGTTAAAATCTGATATAAAAAGCAAAATAAATACACAATACAGTTCTAAGTACGGTCGAACAAGCTATTTTGTATACAGGCAGCTTTCTTGCAACTACTTTTAAACAATGGTGTGCTGAGTTAGTCAATTGTTTTATACCACTCTATTTAATTAAGGATGCCATAAGCTGAAGAAGTTATAACTAGAGATCGTATATTCGGATGCATATTCACCTAAAGTTGAAATGTTTGCTAATATGGAATGCGCTTTTGTATCAAAAAAATACCGCGATTCCAGGATCGACAAAAGGTTTTTGATTATAGAATTGGATGTATATTTACTTACTTTCAAATGTTGGCTTATATGGAATGTACTTTTGTATCGATCGTAAACATCCCGCGATTCTGGTGTTTTGTTTTTTTTTTTCGGACTATATGTATAATCGGATGCATATCTACCTACCTAATATTGTAAATTAGGTAGGTAGATACCAAACTGCAATAGCAAACAACGTCAAGATAAGATAACGTACTACATATATTCAAACTAATTTTGTTGATGTAGTTCCTTCCTTCTATACTATACACCCGACTAGTTATGCATTCCCGGTGTTCCTGGCATCCCGGGATTTTTTTACAGAAAATGTATTTTAAGAAGCTACTTCCCAAAAATTCACTTTAGGTAAATATGCATCCGAATATCCGATCTCTAGTTATAACGCACAAAATAAAACTAAATATTGGCTGTGTAGTGGAAAGATGAATATTTTTGCCTGTATACCAAATAGTTTGTTCGACCGTACGTGTCTATGTGTACGTTACGTACGCCTGCTTAAGCTCGTTGTAAGGAGACATTCTGTTTGTATATATTTTGTGACAACAGAATCGACACCATTGTCCGGTTTTTAAACGTTGACTGATGTCTTTATCGATATTGTCCGGGGGTAGCGACGCGTTTTATGAAGTCTCATACAATATTGAAGGATGACAATATTGTTATAAAACGGTGCGGACACAATAGCGTTATGTACTCTAGAGGCTGGCTTTGAAGCCACACCTCTTTGTGGGACAGGCTGGTTATATTTGAAGGCATGTTCCATTCAAGCGTTCAAGCGTGTGTCAAATATTCTGTTGATGTTTTTTAGGGTTCCGTAGTCAACAAGGAACCCTTATAGTTTCGCCATGTCCGTCTGTCTGTCTGTCCGCGGTTTAGCTCAAAAACTAGGTACTAGAAAATTGTAATTTGGCATGAGTATACACGTTAATGACGCCGAAAAAGTGGTAAAATAAAATTTTGAAAAAAAGACAATTATTTAGGGTACCTACATGTAAAGTGGGGATGATAATTTTTTTTCGTTCTTCCCATAGTGTGGGATATCGTTGGATAGGTAGGTATTTAAAAATATTATGGGTTTGTGAAGACCGTTTTTGATTAAGTAAACCGTTCGTGACTTATCAAGTTTTAAAGTACCAATTTTCGTTAGAGTCAAGTGTCCCCCCCCCCTCTACCAACTAAACGGTTGTAGTAAGAAATTCAAATGTCACGGCAGTAGTGCCTATATATAACGAAGTTTAAAGGAAAACTATCACACTTAAGTGGACTTTACAAGTTTATGAGTGATAGTCGACCAACTTAAATTTGTAGTTGCAATGTATGGAAGAACATGATTTTCAACTACAATGTTAAGTTTGTTCTTGGGATAAATTCATTCCAACTACGGAACCCTTCACCGTACACACTGACACTGACATTGTGGCCCGACACGCACTTGACCGGTTTTTTTCTTATATTAGAAGCAGTGTTGTAGGTAATAGACCTACTTATTACAAACAAATACCTATTCCAGTTTTTACATAAAACTAAAAATTACGAAATAAAAAAGTAATTTAAAAAAATTTAATCGATTTCAAAAAGAAATTAACTCAAAATGATGTAATAACTTTAATTTTGGAAGTCGGTGGCAAAAAACTAATACTAAAATACAAATCCTAAGGCACCGACTTCCGAAATTGAAGTTATTTCATAATTTTGAGGTAATTTTTTTTTTGAAGTCGGTTTAATTTTTTAAATTACTTTTTTGACATCCGTTATAGTGTGACTGTTCACCGCTTTCTTAGGAGCCCTAAGTTTTACCCGAATCAGACACAGAACTATAAAACTGTATCTTAGACAAGTATTTCAAGAAAAACTTTTAATCCAGTTTGAAAACGTCTCCGCATCCCAAGTAATTTTATTTTGACGTCACAAAAAGACTTTACCGGAATATCCCTGACCTATTTCCGCAGCACAGGTTCAGAGAATAGATAGGAACAGAAGGCCATCTCCATACAACAAGCGATAACACACGCACACATAGACATCGCTTCACGTTACAGAGCGTCCTAGCGGACTCAATCAATCAAAAAATCTGCCTAGCCTTATCCCAACTACACACATCAAAAGTGTCTAGGGATCAAGCATTTTTATGCGGATTTCTTGAGATTGAGATGTGGCTTTGTAATAAATTTATGATTTTATAAATTTATATGGATCCTTTTTGGTGCATTTCATAATTTGAATCAGGAACTGTGAATCAAATTCGAGTAAAAGATGAAAATCAGCTGTCAATATTTTCCCTATAAAAACATACAACGCATTGAAGACATTATTAGTGCTACTGTTTCCCTACTACTGATTAAAACCAACGTTATTATGGAGCGGCGACGTCATTTAAGCAGGGAAGAAATGCTCAGAGCCGTGGGAATGATAGAAGCTGGTTCCCGGCAACGTACTGTGGCTTTAGCTCTGAATACAAGTCAGAGTGTTATCAGTCGACTTTGGACACGTTACCGAAGCACTGGTACCGTGGCTGAGCGCCATGGAGGACGGTATCGCTGCACCACACGGAGACAAGACCGATACATTCAAATCTTAACTCGAAGAGCTCCAACAATAACCGCCATGATGTTAGCGACCAAACAGTCAGAAACCGCTTGCATGAAGTGAACCTTCATTCCCGAAGACCGCTACGGGTACCACCTATAGCAATGCACAATCGTAGGATTCGATATCAATGGGCTCTTGAACACAGAAATTGGGCAGAAGAACAATGGCGTTTCGTGTGCTTTTCTGATGAGTCTCGTTTTGGTATGAGACCGGATACAAGACGTATACGACACTGGAGAACCCCTGGACGCCAACAGCGATTAAAATCCTGCCAGGAAGTCCATCCTTATAGTGGTGGAACCATCATGGTATGGGCGGGTATTTGGATCGGCGGAAGAACTGAGTTGATTTGGATCAGAGGCAACCTCAACGCTCAAATTTATGCTGAGACGATTGTATCAGACGTCATCGTTCCTCTACAAGTGCAAATCGGTCCCTTATTTCAGTTAATGCATGATAATGCACGACCGCACACCGCAAGAGTTGTAAGACAGACTCTCGCCGCAGCTAACATCAATGTCCTGCCCTGGCCTGCTCAGTCGCCAGACTTGAACCCGATTGAGCATGCATGGGATATGCTACAGAGAAGAGCTCTGCCGAATATGGAGGGTATCCAGTCGCAAGAAGACCTTTTTTTGTTGTTGCAACGAACATGGGCGGCCATTCCACAGCGTGATTTGGATGAACTCATTTTGAGTATGCCAAACCGATGTTCTTGTGTTGTTAGTGTTCGCGGTAGAAACACGGATTATTAATTGTTTAAGTTACCCAATAAAATTTTAAAGAAAACTGTTATTTCAGTCTTTTTTTCGAACTTTTGTGTTAGTGGTTCAAATGTCAAAAATCCCTTTATTAGGAAAATGGCAAATTTCTTTATTAATGCAAAGGTGACTTGGTTTATCGTTACTGTGACAAACGAAAACACTTTATTTGATGAATCCTTAAAGAAAATTTTAATTAATATCAATCAGGAGAAAAGTTATTGCAAAAATATATGTTGATCCCTAGACACTTTTGATGTGTGTATGTTAGGATTGGCTTCCAGTCTATCCGAATGCAGCTTATAGAGGTATGAGGAACAGGGTGTAAAGTTCACTCATACTCTATAGAAAAGGGAGGATCCTCCGACCAGACGGGTGTTGTGTCTGGCCGGCAACTGCCCGATGATTCATGTCGGGCTGTTGTATCTATGCTAGTTGCGCGGTAAACTCTGCTTGCGAGATGCAGGATTTGCGTGACGTCAGTATGACGCGTTGTTCGCATGTGGCGTTGTAGATACCGCTACACAGCTGAATATCAATATTTTAAATGGAGCGACTGCCTGTCTGACTTCCATAACCCAGTTATTGGGTAACACACGATAGCCCTTGGTAAGACTGGTTGTTAGACGTTTGGGCTTCTGATTACCCGTAACGACTGTCAAAAATCTAAGAATGACAGCCGGGACCAACGGCTTAACGTGGTTTCCAAGGAAAAATGGGGTTTCGATATGTAATGGCTGGTCAATTGGTCACCCATTCATGAACCGACCGTGGCAAGCGTAGCTTAACCTGATCGATCGACCTGTGCGGCTGTCATTATTTCCTCTGTTCGCAAGAGTCCAACTTTCTCAGGAGTCCAACTTTTATAACATCCATACTTTAGCAACAAGCCCCACGCCAAGCGAAATCGCGACTGGCGTTTGTTTGAGATCGCTGTACGTAGATACGCGTCCATGTGTGCGTACGCCTGTTTTCGCTCGCTGTATGCAGCCGACCTTCTGTTCTGCACTACTCTGTGTCAGGAGGGCTCCAACTAACACCTAATATTCGTTCCATTCGCTGAAACACCGACATTTTGTGAGCCTCACCGGTTTCCGATGATTTTGCAGTTTCGCTCCTACGGATTTTTGTAAAAAGGAAATTTTATTTTTGGTTGGATAAAGCTGTGAAGATTGGTTGGCAATTTATTTTTAGATAGGTTTTAGTTATTTATGCAACTGTTTTATAATAAGAGGTATTATTCGCCTCGTGTGATAATAGTATCATATGAGTGTTTTAATACCTATTTATGTACAGTTGCATACAAGACTTTATCTACACCCATGATATGAATCCTCTATAAAAGGTTCTGAAACAGTTCTTTTGCAATACTAATATGGAACAAAAATAGTGGCCGGCGGGATACGACGTGAATTCGAATAACCTATAAGTTCCTTTTTTAAATTACTGCGCTTGGTAGTGAAACGCACGTGCATGACAAGGTTCTTTTTTTGAAAACGATTTGCATATAATATTGAAATTTAGTACAACTAACTGTTTCAAGAGGATTTATAGCATGGGTGTAGATAAATCATTATAAAATTAGTTAAGTCGTGTATTATGAATATTATAACGCCTTCAAGTGCCCATTTTAATGTGTGTTTTGAAAAGTCAGTGAGATGCCACAGATTACTTTTCTTTACGTTTTAAAAACAAAACATGGCATCTCCACAGATTACTAAATAGTTACTATACCACAGATTACTAAGCTATACAAACTGCAGTGTTCGACCAAATTACGAGGTTAAGATGAACTTGCCAAGCTCAGTCGATAGGTGGGTGACCGTTTTAACACATCGAAGTTTTCTAAGAATTTATTTTATGTCCAACAGTAGGTAGGTACTAATAACTGCGGTCAACGACAAAATATTACATTTTTCCATCTTTAAACACAGGTTGATCCTAAAGAAGCTTGTGGCTAACTTGTAATAACAGCCACACGGGTCGACTGATCAGGTTAAGCTACACTTGCCGCAGTTGGTCCGCGGATGGGTGACCATCTTCATATACCAAGACCCCTCCGTGCCTCGGAAAGCTTGTTAAGCCGTTGGTCCCGGCTGTCATTCGTGGATCTTTGATAGTCGTTACGGGTCGTCAGAAGCCCGAAAGTCTGAAAACCAGTCTTACCAAGGGGTATCGTATTACCCAGTAACTGGGTTATGGAGGTCAGATAGGCAGTCACTCCATGTAAAATACTGGTATTCAGCTGCATCCAGTTAGACTGAAAGCCAACTCCAACTTAGTTGGCAAAAGGCTAGGCATATGATTTGATTCTAAAGAAAACCAGAATAGGTAGGTGCCTAATGCCGAGTATTTACACAAAAATAATATTTTTAAAGAAAAGTCTACGCTAGACTAGATATCTGGACAGAAAGCCGTTGTCACAGCGAGGTATAATATAAGCTCATTTTATCCGAAGCGCGGGAAAATTCTTCTCGTTACGATGACATTTTCTTTTGAAGCGGAAAGTGGAGGGCTGACATTGTTTTTATTCTTCGTCTTGTGAATAACGGGCCATTAGAAACCTGCAGCCTAATTTGCGTAACACACTATCAATTTCAGTCTGAATTATTTTGAAGGATATTGCTAATCCATTGATTCATATGTTCGAAAAATTCGTCAGCTTAACAACGTAAATAACGCAATGGATGTTGTTGAACTGTCAAAATGAATGCCACTCCTACTGTTAGTGTGTTACCTACGCAATTACCTCGCTATTTTTAATAACAATAATTATGTACTTACGGTAAATATTTTGGTAACAAAAATCATCAGACACTTATATCGTAAAAATATTTTGTAATTTTCGAGAATTACGATAGTTCTTATACTTAATTTAAAGAGGTGAAATAATTATTATAAGACCTAAAATGCAAAATTACTGTCTGTAATCCGATGGTGTTATGTGTAGCCGTAATCTATAAAAAAAAAAACACAAAAACTTTTCTTTTTTATTAATCTTTTTTACAATATTAAATGGCTGGTCGAGTTTTTCATTATTTGTGACCAGGATCAATATGAGTATTATGGAAGACCTAACATGTGACAGCGAAAAGAAGCAAAGTCAAAGTCAAAGTCAAAGCATTTATTTCAAATAGGCACATAAAAGGCACTTTTGAACGTCAAAAAGCAAAAACAGATCATTTTTAAGGACCTAAATAATATTTTAATGTTGAAGCTTTGTTGTAGTTTTTCTTCTTGCCGTTTAGTTTCCATTGAAATCTAGTGCAGTCCATTGTGTATCGGTTACGCTTAAAGAAAATCCTCGATAAATAAAAACAAAAAACTACAGTAGGTAATAATAAATTCTTTTTTTTTTTAATTTGAAATGGTTTGCTCTTGACTCTAGTCTAGGTCAAAGTTCTTTATTCAAAAACACAGTTTTGAAAGCTAATCTCCACGGAAAACGTACCAAATGCTGAATAATCTTTTCCCACTGACATTTTTAGCTTCATGTGAATAGCAGAACTCCACGGAAATGAGGACGTATAAAATAATATATACCGACATTTTTCTCCCATTTCGCTCAAATATTGATCACCAATACTTATATACTCAAACCGGTATTTATTCCGCTGTATCCCGGAGTTCCGGCATCCGATATTCCGGAATGCATTCCGTATATCTCAACGGTTATTATTCGAATATTCGCATACCTAAGCGGGCGGCCATGAAACCCGATTGGACCCGAATTACCACGAAGATAGCCGAAGCGAAAATCAGGTTAAGTGATTTCGCAAATGGATGATACGTACGAATTTGTAATTATGTTACGTTTTGGCTTATCATGCTATTGGCGTACGGAAGTTGGTGTTTTTGATGTAATGGCTGACGTAGATTTGGGCGGGCCGTACAGCAATGCAAAAATCCTTCTAGATCAAATTCGACTGTACCGTTGGTGTTCGGATATCTATGGTTGGTGTAGTGTTCGCTAGCGCTACTGCAGAACATGAGGTCCTGTGGGCTAATTGCGTAACAAATGTGTTACGCAACAAATAAAACCGATTCCGATTGATAATGATCAATCGGAATCGGTTTTATTTTGACAGGACAACAACATTCTTTGCATTATTTAAATTGTTGAGCAGACACATTTTTCGAACGTATGAAGCAATGGATTAGCAATTTGCTTCAAAATGATTCAGATGCCGATTGATAGTGTGTTGGTACGCAATTAGGGTGCTGGGATCGATTCTGGAGTCGGGCAAATCTGGAATTTCTCAGTAGTAGCCCGGAGTCTGGAGCTTTGCCCGGTTGATGGCAATAGGTTCGCCCCTTATTACATGGTGGGCATAGACAACAAAAAAAATTTAATTACCAGTAAAGTTCAGTCTGATGGTGTTTTTTGAAGTGAAACTTCTTTACGCACGCTTGACTTGGGGAGTAAGCTGGCGAACGCGTGACGTAAGCGTTACGAAAAGGGTGATCGGGCGAGGCGAACGGGAGTTGAGTGGGGAATACAAGCAAGAGAAAGCAGTGCGCGCGCACGTTTTCTTTCTCTCTTCCTCTCATAGCCAAATACGTTCCGTATATCTAAGCACAGTGCAGGCCTATTGTCTGTATCAGAGTGTAGGAGCAAGAGAGAGCAGTGCGCGCGCACATTTTCTTTCTCTCTTTCTCGAAGTTTCACTTCAGTGCGACTACATGACCTAAAGCGCGGTCTTTGTCGGACTGCATAGAAAAGAAAGAGAAGAGCGATGACACAACGCTGGTAATTTATTGCAAAATATGTTAAATCATACAAAATACAATTCAGTTTACGCTACAACTTCAAACATGTTTATAACTGTTTCAATAGTACCTACTAGTCGCTCTGAAATCAAGTTAATTGTCATTAAAATAAAGTTGATATTTGTTTAACTTGAAATAATATTAATTTGAAACATAAGTTTGAATAGACTTTAGGTAGGTTCTGAGAGGTTAGTGTTTTGTCATTATAATAAAAGGTTGTGCAGGCGCGGTCGCAGCCCAAGATTTTGGGGGGGGTCATCATGGGTGCCGAGGTATATTTTAAGGGAGGTACATCTCTTCGTTGGTCTAGTGGTCGCAAGCTTTACTGCTGAGCATAAGGTCCTAGCTGAGTTCGATTCCTAGGTCGGGTAAAGTGTTAAAGGGTTTTTCCTTTAAAAAAATTCTCAGAAGCAGCCTGGAGTCTGGATTTCTGCCCGGTTAGCGGCAGTAGGCTCGCCCTCCATGACATTTCACTTAATAACTGGCGAAATGTGGGTGCATGTCCTATATGAAGGTACACCCCTGCTCAAACCTTTGGGGATTAAAGGCATGATGATATATTAAGGTTCATGTACATCTCCAGCTCCACATTACTTATTCAGGGACGCAGCTTTTACATAGGTGTTACTTAAATGCTGTCAAATTAGTTAAATGTATTAGAACGATATATTGCGCAGGGTAGGGAGAGCGAGCGAAGCAAGCTCGAAATTTTTTACAAACCGCCTCTGTTTGTTTAGGTTTTGTTTTATATTTTCAAGTAGAAATAGGAGTTACATTGTCGACTAGTGCAGGCAAGCTCAAGCAGCTAGCAGAAATCAAAATGCAAGAGCGAGCGAAGCGAGCTCGAAAATTTTGCACACTCTCGGATAGGTTCGATTTTCTTTCGAATATCGATAATTCCAAAAGGACTAGGAATTACTTGCTTTGTTGACTTTTGAAGAAAAGCTCAAGAACCAATGTAAATTGCAAGAATGAGCGTAGCGAGCCTGAACATTTTAGCACCCCACCTTGAATAGTCTCTGTTTTCTTTTACCCATCATACAAAAAGAGAACTTACTTTATCGAATTATGACGAAAAAGCGCATTGACGTGGAGTTGCGGACACCAGCCCGTATTACCTATGACGAAAAGCTTAAACTCGTTTTACAGCAGTTAAGGTTTTGGAATCTGGCCTTTTTTAACCGACTTTAAAAAAGGAGGTTCTGTATTCGACCCGTATGTATGTATGTATGTATGCATGTATGTATGTATGTTTGTATGTCCGCGATTATCTCAAAAACTACTGAACCGATTTTGATAATTCTTTCATTAGTGTGATCTACATACTTTCAGGAAGGTTTTAGTATATAATACATTAGGTAATTATTCTTATTTACGAAGTTATATGCATAAATGTACTGCATCTCCGGCATTTCTATGCGAATTTTGATGATTCTTCGAGTTGTGTCTTCAATTCTTCAATGCACTAGTGTTAATTGAATTTATGTGGGGTAGGTACAACTAAAAAGTGAAAAATAAAAACTTTTTTACAAAAAAAACAACCGACTTCAAAAAAAAGCACTACAAAGTGAAAAATAACTTTAATTTCGGAAGTCGGTGTCAAAAAACGAAAATGCGGAACCAAAGACACCGACTTCCGAAATTAAAGTTATTTTTCACTTTGTAGTGCTTTTTTTTGAAGTCGGTTGTTTTTTTTTGTAAAAAAGTTTTTTTAGTTTTAGTTTTTACTTCAGTCGGCAGTCTCCATGTCTGCCGATGTTCTTAATGTTTTTGAATATGCCAATCGGGGTTTTCGTGGCTCAAGTACAGTTTTAAGTTAGTAAGGCAAGTAAATCATTCAGACTCTCGACAGCTTGAATGATTTTGGGGGGGGGGGGGTCATGACCCCCACGACCCCCCCCTCGGACCGCGCATGGGTTGTGGGTCGGGTACTGTACCGTATTGTACGAATGCGAGCACATCAAGCTACCCGAAACTGTCAAATTTTCCCAATCAACTTTGAACCTTACGCTTTAGGGGTCTTTGGTCAACTGGACCCACTCGAACTGGAACCGCGGGTCCAGTCGACCAAGTCAAATTTTGAATTGGTCGACTGGACCCGCTGTCAAATTTCATCATTAGTACAGTTAAGGAGTAAAGCCGAATCTTTTAGTTTTATTTCTATGACTTAAAATATACATAATATTATTCAATTAGGTACACTTAATTTTTATTTACTTATTTTTACTTACTTACTGTCTGCAATGAGCTAAAACAACGTTACAGGATTTTGAGATGCCGTAGTGAGGTCCGGAAGATATCAGTTACTAATATAATATGTAATAGAATTTTATTCCTCTTTATAATATTAGTGCAGAAAAAAATAAATTATAGCCTATGTTATTCTGTGATAATGTAGCTTTCTAATTTTTTCTTTCTTTTTTATTTTACTATTATCATTAAAATAAGTCCTCCTTAGTACCTATTTGTTACAACGGAATGCATGGCCGTTGCTGATTTGTCAATGTCAATTATATTTGTCACATCAAATTAAAGTCAAAATTGTAGTTTGTTTACATTGGTTATCTACATAAATTAAGTAATAAAATAAAACAGAATTACTGCAAATGTTATATGTAAGCTGATGACTACCACAATAACATCAAGGTTTATCAAGACGGAAAAGAAGAAGAGGAATTGTGGTTGTCGTAAAGAGTGCGGTACTGAACCAACTGGACCGTCCTGCTGCATGTTGTTCCAATGACGTGGCTATACGTGACCCGGCTACATTACTTTACAAAATCCTAAAAGATTGTTGAGAAATCCTTGCGAAAACAATTTTTACCCTGAGGGTCGCATTAGAAGTATCGTCACATCATTAATTCAAATTTATTTGTGTTCAAATTGCCGCATTCAAGTTCATGAAGATATTGGGCGAGAGGTGAAATGGTCCGCCGATTCCTAAGCTCGCGGACAGCGCGCGACTCATGACGCCGACCATTAATATACACTAGTGATTATTATAATGTATTGTTTGTGTTAGTTATGTTTTATATTGAAAAAAATAAAATATCGTTTGAAATCTTTATTGTTTGAAATGCTTTCGAAAACCCCATCATGCTTGATGGCCCTGTTGTAATACAATAATAATAGGTATATCATAATATGATAATCAGGTGACAAAATTCCTTTTATATAAATATGTCGCATGTAAACTAAGGCATGTCGCGTGTCTTTCCTGCGAGAATAGCTCGGCTTGATTGTTTCGAGAGAAAAGTTTGAATCGAACGACAATAACGAATGCTAGATGCTTGAGAATTGGCCTCCAGCCCGCACCGACGTATCGTAGGAAGAATATCGTCCATGGTAACGCAGAGGTCCGATTCGAGGCCTTTGACATATATGTATGTTGCAGCTGTGAATATGAAAGCCTCACACCTTTTCATTTTTTAATAGGCAGCTCATCAAATCAGCAATTACCTACCTCTCTGGACGACGGAGTTTTTTCGTTACGAAAAAAGTGGAAAAAGGCTCTTCGCCTCTCTAAGATTTTTTGGAGCAGGTGGCTCAAGGAATACTTACTTAAGACCTACCCCGAGGAGTGGATAGGTCCCCTAACTTCCGGAGAAACTGCGAAAATGTCAAACAGAAAGTGCATACCTACCAGAAATCACTTACTCCGTCGCCTAACTTCCACCAGATGGGTGGCATCTGCTCAAGTCCTGCGAACAACTGGAATGGCGCTTTGTTTCTCCGCAGGCCTGTGCAGTATGGAACCGATCAGCCCACGATAAGTTAGTGGATACAGCTCTAAATAAGACATTAATGATGATTACTGGTTGCTTAAAACCGACCCCGTTGCGAATGCTGTATCCACTGACTCGCATCGCGCCTCCAGAAATTCGCAGGACTATACCCAGCTGCATCGAAAGGGCGAAGCTACAGGATGATCACGCCACTCATTGCACAATTTTAATTCAGTGCCACAGAGGCTTAAAGCCGCATGTTTATGTTCCCTAGATATCTTAGCTGAGAAATACCATCATACCCTAAAACACACTAAAATAACTCTTGTTTAGTGAGAAGTTTGGCCTCGGTTTTATAATTTAGTAAAATAGTGCACTGTTCAGTAATAAATAGTAGGAATAACGGTTCATGAAATCAAAAATCACATAATTTTCAAATTATTTTTATAACTTTATGTAGGATATCAATTTCAACGTCTGACAACATAAAAGTAAATAGTATTTCATCTAAAATTATGCAGGTCGCTCCACTTCTCATCTTGATACCATCTCCAAGAGCTCTAACATGTGCACAACAGCCAACGCGAACAGTTCAGTTGAAATCTTACTCAACAATTAACACAACATTCTTCTGGAGTACATGCTGTACCGTCTTGAAGATTCTATGTTCATTAAAATCCTTCAATTACACACAGGAAAACAGAAATATCAATTTCATGCAATTCGAAAGAAACGGAATAAATAAATTAATGAAATGTTGTCACTTGACATGACAGTCTTGACACTTATCTTTTTAATAGTGTCAGATAGTGCTGCGGCTTGATTATATGTAACTCGTTACTCTAAATAAAATAAAGCCTCGAGTTTATTTTCTCTCGATTTGCCACTTGATGTAGTAGTACTAGTCGGTAATAAACCATGGAATAGATATTATATATTTCATGTGATACTGACTGAAATACTTAGGTACCAATATAGAACGGTTGCTTTATTCTGGATCTTGCTATTATTCTTTCCTTTAATTTTTTTTGTGTGCTTTTCAAACACACTGTTGCTAGGTTTGAATTTAAGGTAGGTACTGGAGGGAGGTAGTACATGATATTTTAGATTCAACTTGAATTGAGTTTTCGAACTACATAATCGGGATGGGTATATAATTATGTTCTGTGATCGAGCCAATCGAGTGCATGACCGTTAATTACAGAGTAACAAACCTAGAGTCCAAACTGACAAGAAACCAAAAACTGCAATACGTTTCACGTTGATTTTTAAACTACTTTACGCGAGAGTAAGCAAACTTAAAAATGGGATTAAATACAGGAGGACCTACTGCAGCGTTAATGGTAAACTTTTCTACTTAATAAAAATAGTTTTGGTTACCACCTCCAACTGTAATTAGGTATAATTATAATTTGTTTTTTTTTATTTTTATTATATAAAATCGTTAAATACGCTTCAATACACGTATTTATTACACTGACGACCTTATCGGGAATTGAATCAATTGAGTGCATTATCAAAACATTTTCTTTTTATTACGATTTCGTGATCCCGGTTAAACTTTATTTCAAAAATCGACCATTTTAAATGATAATATGTTTTTTTTTAGCTATAATACAACTTCATTAATAGATCAATGCAGGGGGCCCTAAAATACTATCTCTCTGCAACCTGCAACCCTTTTCCACATTAGTTTGCTATGCTCCCATGCTGGGGTGGATTTGTTATATTTCAATTATTTCTCTAGGATTGGGTCATACCTCTTAACTCACCGATGGTGCTAAAATCGACACTCATGATGAAAAATTTGAACATTTTTCACATCCGCCATCTCGGATTTTCAGTTTGACCTCACATCAGTTTCAGCAACCTAGAAAACCAAGAAATCAACACCCATGATGAAAAATTTGAAAATTTTTCACATCCACCATCTTGGATTTTCAGTTTGACCTCACCATCGGTTTCAGTACCCTAGAAAACCAAGAAATCAACACCCATGATGAAAAAATTGAACATTTTTCACATCCGCCATCTTGGATTTTCAGTTTGACCTCACCATCGGTTTTAGCACCCTAGAAAACCAAGAAATCAACACCCATGATGAAAAAATTGAACATTTTTCACATCCGCCATCTTGGATTTTCAGTTTGACCTCACCATCGGTTTTAGCACCCTAGAAAACCAAGAAATCAACACCCATGATGAAAAATTTGAAAATTTTTCACATCCACCATCTTGGATTTTCAGTTTGACCTCACCATCGGTTTCAGTACCCTAGAAAACCAAGAAATCAACACCCATGATGAAAAAATTGAACATTTTTCACATCCGCCATCTTGGATTTTCAGTTTGACCTCACCATCGGTTTTAGCACCCTAGAAAACCAAGAAATCAACACCCATGATGAAAAATTTGAAAATTTTTCACATCCACCATCTTGGATTTTCAGTTTGACCTCACCATCGGTTTCAGTACCCTAGAAAACCAAGAAATCAACACTCATGATGAAAAATTTGAAAATTTTTCACATCCACCATCTTGGATTTTCAGTTTGACCTCACCATCGGTTTCAGTACCCTAGAAAACCAAGAAATCAACACCCATGATGAAAAAATTGAACATTTTTCACATCCGCCATCTTCGATTTTCAGTTTGACCTCACCATCGGTTTTAGCACCCTAGAAAACCAAGAAATCAACACCCATGATGAAAAATTTGAACATTTTTCACATCTGCCATCTTGGATTTTCAGTTTGACCTCACCACCGATTTACATATCTGGCGAGCGAACGCCTATTTACGGTGTCCCAGAAGGGAGCGCGCTTGGATCTCTATTATTTATCCTATATATCAATGACCTGCGTGATGCTATTGACTACCACATGACCCTAATCTTACTTTAGTCAACGGGTACATGGTGATATTGACATTAAAGCCCTCTACAATGACACAGTATTAAATAAAGTCGACGACACAAAATTTCTTGGTGTAATGATAGACGCAAAACTGAACTGGAAAGCGCACATTGAACAAAAAAACTGAGCTCAGTCACGTATGTCTTGTACAAACTGTCCTCAGAAGTTAACCCAGATGCTTTAGTGATGGCCTTTCATGGATTGGTGGCATCACTTCTACGCTACGATATAATATTTTGGGTATATTACTTTGAATGGTGTTAACTTGGATAGGGTGTCGCAGTTTAAGTACCTTGGACATTACCTTACCGACGGCCTTAAGGATGATTTTGACATAGAGAGGGAGCGCAGGGCTCTGTCAGTCCGTGGCAACATGCTGGCCCGTAGATTCGCCCGCTGTACGGACCAAGTCAAGATCACACTATTTAAAGCGTATTGTCAGGGTCTGTACACGGGTAGTCTATGGGTTAGTTATACCAAAAGATCCCTGGACACACTGCGCGTCCAATACAATAATATTTTCAGGATGATGTTGGGACTTCCTCGTTTCTGCAGTGCCTCCGAAATGTTCGCACAGGCTCACACTGACGGTTTTTATGCCGTCATTCGGAAAAAAGTCGTGTCTCTTATGAGGAGGGTGCGGGGGAGTCACAACAGCATTCTGAAAACTATAGCTGAAGATGTGCGTGCACCTGTGTTGAGGCATTTCGTTCGTCTGATGATCTTGTAGGGAGGTATCTCCCTGTTGGTTATCTTGTCGGGGCAGGGTGTCTCAGCACAGGTGCCTTGTGTGTTTTTTTTTTTGTGTGAATTGTGTTGTGATGTTTATTGATGGATGTGTGTTGTTCTTTGTTATTGTATTTTAAGTACTAATAATAGTTTCTAAGTTATTGTATACTAACCGGTGGATCTAGTTGTCCCGAATAAATCATTTTGAATTTGAATTTGAAAAGCTTTTTTTGTATGGCCCCGAAAATATACAACAAAATACCACAGTCATATAAAGCCATGACAACAAAACAAATTAAAAATAAGATCCGAAATCTACTAACAGAAAAATGTTATATAAACGCATGTTTCACAAATAAATTATCTTTATCTTTTATCTTTATCTTTAGATTTTGAGGTACTCGTAGATTCTGTACCAGATTCGTGCCATTGTCTTTTTGTTTCGACTGTATCCACGGGTAGCTTAAAACAAAAGATGTTTGTCTAATTTTGACAGTGGGTCCAGTTGACCAATAAAAATATAGAAAATTTTTCCTTTGGTCAACTGGACCCGCGGGTCCAGTTCGAGTGGGTCCAGTTGACCAAAGACTCTTAGATATAAAGTTGAAAATCTGTTAAAGAAATTTGACAGGTTTCTTACTAAACTTCAACTATATCCGACAATCCTGCATACTTATCTCTTTTGTTGACTGTACAGTCACGAGCGCCAATATTTCAACACTCGGCAATTTTCAATTGCGATTTTTTCGTGAAATAACGAATGCAACGTTGAAATACGACACTTAACATAAACCTATGGGTTCGAAAATACTATTTTCGTATTAACATAACATTTCATTCAAAAATAAAGGAGAAAATCGCCTTTGAATAAAGCTAAGTGTATACATACTTATAGACGTGACTGTACATGAGACCAACTCAACCAGAAATCCTTCCAAACTCAATTCCTAACTACCAACATACAATTTGAAACTACCGTCTAATTCTACCAACCGAACTATCAATAGCTACTATTACAAACTGTCCGATACCAATAAAGCGGGCTAAACTCAGACGGTGTTGCCAGACGAAAGTCTGAGTTATCTATTTCGAGATTTAGATCAACTATTTACTGGCAAACTCGCTGTGGTTATGAATTCGTTGATAAAGATATTTTAATATCGAGACTAGGGTCTTACCAAGGGGTATCGTATTACCCAGTAACTGGGTTGTGGAGGTCAGATAGGCAGTCGCTCCATGTAAAATACTGGTATTCAGCTGCATCTGGTTAGACTGGAAGCCGACCCCAACATAGCTTTTTTTTTGTGTATGGGAAATCATCAAATGACCCCTCCCGCTCTGGGTGGAGTGGAAGGGAGTGTCAGACTCTTACTGACTAAAACCCACCCGTGTTCCTTCCTTAGCCCTTTCGGACATTCCCGCAACACCAGCAGGCTTGCGCCCTAACAGGCCCCTTCGTTTATGCTGACCCCAACATAGCCGGGAAATGGCTAGGCAGATGTTGATATTGTAGGATTTTGACATGACTGAGAACCGTGTATGCGAAGAAAAACCCATTCATATTTGAAAACCCGACTACTGAAATGGATGAAACAAGAAAGCACCTTCCCGTGGTCGCATGCTACCATAGCTTATGTATGTTAGTACAGCGGCATGCGACCACGGGAAGGTACTTTCTTGTTTCATCCATTTCAGTAGTCGGGTTTTAGTTTTTAAACTTATTTTTTATTTAATTATTTTGGGGTTTATTTCTTTAATATTTATATTTTTGAAATGAGCTAATTAAGCCCTTTCATTTGATATGCCACACGGCATGAATAAAAATTTTTTTTTTTTAGATCTTGACTTTATGTCCGCTAGAGGGCGCTATATTCAATTTAATGTGACGTCACATAGCCTATAACCAGCGGACGATTAAGACGCTTCCAACGATATCTCATTTATCTAATTATGACAAGTAATTTAGAAGTTATGAGGGAACAGGCGAACATACATACTTACGAACATACATACATACCGGTCAAAATCATAACCCTCCTTTTTGCTTCGCCGTAGTCGGGTAAAAATAGCAGCTTTTTCTAATTTAGACCACTCTTTACACAACAGAATCAACTCCTAGTGTCAGTTTCCAATAAAACCAGGTATCTTGTATCTCTCCGGTTGGTTTTCGCTTCGTGGCTCAAACCACCTCAAACTTCCGTATATTGCAGTCCGTGGAATATCAATGGACTGAGGTTACTTTTGAAACTCACTTTGGAGTTGGTAGACTCACAATTTGAAGGTAATTTCGAGTAATTGAGCGTTTTGTGCAAAATAGAAGAAACTTTTTTTGCTTTTTGGGATTTAAAGCTCATCACGCTTGCGCGTGCGGTTGGCGCAACGTGTGACAGTTGACAGCTCGCGGACAGCGCGCTGCCCACGAACTGTCCCCTCTTCTGTATTGTCATCGTAAAATGTACTGTAATGAAGTTGATTTAAAATCCTAACTTGAATGACAAGTAATTGCTGGGTCGGAGCGGTGTTGTTATAATGAGCTACCTAATCCTCGAGAGCGAGATGTCTGTCGATCTATAGCATCAGGCAGTCTGACGCAACTGTCTAATAAAAAAAGAAACTATGAAACGTGTACTAAACATAATGGCGGCTATCGCTGTCTTGCTTTAACATGTGCAGTCTGTGCATAGTCTGTCATTTTTGTTATGTTGGTATTCAGTTCTAGTACAAGTTTCATACAAGCAATGTTTTTCATCTGTTTCTATGGGACTCCCGTCTTTTCTTACATATAATGAACATTACTTACTCTATGGCATCAGGTTTAATGACAGCTTTCTTCATCTAAGTTTTCACTGTTCATAATAATATACAGTGATCACTGACCCCTTTGTCAAGCGTGGTGATTTTCAAATTGAATATGAGCCCTAATCTTGAAATTCCTAACCTACAATTTTCTTGCAATATCACAAAAATACTTAAAAAGTAGCTACAGTATTCAAAACCCAATTATTTCATTACCACTGCTCTCAAAATGGTGAAGGAAAACATCGTAAGGAAATCGGCATGTCCTGGAACAAAAAATCCGAAGACATGTGACATGATCTATCAACCCGCACTGGGCCCGCGTGGTAGATTACAGCCTACTCCTCGAAGAGAGGCCTATGTCCCAGCAGTGGAAACATTATAGGCTGATTATAATTCAAAACCTATCCAAAATTCAAAAACTATAACGTTCTATTTCACGACAATAGCCATTACTCACTCACTACAAAAATGGAACAGGTTTTTTTTTATTTTAAATCTTCTGCCATGATGCCACGGGAGAAACAGCCGGTCCGTTCAGGTATTTTTCGTTTGAGCTGCAACCTAACAGCGACCTTATTTTAAAAATAATATAGATCACAATTATTTTGACAGACGTGTCAGTGGCAGCAACCCAACAGCTACCTTATTTGAATGAGAAGAAAGATCACTGTGATTTGGACAGTGATGTAAAATTAGAGGTAAAAAAACTGTGAACAGACTGCAAGCAAGCTCGACTTAAAACTCCATGGTACCGGCCACATGATTAGACAAACGGAACAGATATAAAGCTTCAAACAACCGCGCGAATCGGTTGCACTACTACAAGCACGCAGGGCATGTGTGCGTGACCACTGGCCGCTTGTCACGTACGCGGCGAGACTGGAAAAAACCGGTTTACGCTGGCACAGCTAGTTGACAATCTCAGGGTCAGTGCGACACACGTTGTTTGTTTGGTTAGTTCCAAGTTTGAATATTTTAATGTAAAAACGTGGTATATTATTGTTAATAATGGTGGTTTATTGTACTGTGTGTATGAATAATACTAGAAAAAATAAAGATATATCATACTGCAACTATCCCAAGGAGTACAATAGGTAGGTAAATTTTGATTACTTCTTTTTCAAGTAAGTACCTTTTTGATAAGAAGACGGTTGTACACGGTGTTTTTACCTTTTTATTATTATTAGGTACAAGTTTTTACTATATATTTGTAGGTACGTGGATGGGTTGGTATGTAGTAGGTATGTGTGTTAAGTTTAAATATTGCAAGTAAGGTTTGAACCACTTCCCGATGTCTGATTGAGCTGAAATTTTGTATACCTGCGTAACTTCGGTGATAATGCAATAATAAGATATAACCTGACGCTGCACCCAGGATTATCTCCTCACTAGGGAACTCGTTCAACGGTTAGTAGCACGATCACGAAATTTTTATGATAGATGAATTTTGATAATTCGACACGATATTTATCATGAACTGCTGCTGCAGCCAGCATTGTCTCCTTACGAGGGAACTCTTTAACGGTTAGTAGCGTGGACTTGGAAGTGAAACTTTTTATTTAAATTTAATTTTGCTTGCTAAACATGATCTTCACCATAGACTGCTGCTGCAGACAGGTCTTCTCACGATGAAACTTCTCAACGGCCATAATAGCATGATCATGAAAGTTTGAATACGAGTTTAAAAAGCATTTTTAATCGAAACTTATTATTAATACCTACATCGTACTTATTTCTCGCTACTAGTAGGTCTTGAAATTAAATAAATATTTAAAAAATAGGTATACATAAAATCTTTAAAATATGTATAGGTCTACCTATGTCTTTTGTATAATAGTGTTCGGTTCGCATTTCCATTTTATTTTTGTTTCAGCTCAAAGCATTTACCACACCATTAAAAGAAACAATAAATGATTAAAAAACAAAAATTATAAAAAGAAAATTATTAGAGTAAGTAATTTGTAAATCATACTGAATAATAAAACTATTTAACAAATGTTTTGTTTAATTTGTCTTAACCTATTGTGACAACCCTACCAAAATAGGTAACAATTTTGCACGTTCTTAAGAAGCTTTGCCTCTGTTCCGTTTGTCTACTCATGTGGTACCGGCTGCCAGTATTTCGAACGTTCCCAGAATTCAAATCGTCAGATTGTTCCTCGAGTTTGTATTTCGAACTGAAGGTACCGATGCATTGATGACATTCCTAGCTTACGTTGCGTTGTGTTACGTAGGCTGGATGTACGGACGGGTGCATTTTGGCCGGCTCTGACCAACAACGGTATTGGACGGCAAATGATTTTAGGCGAAGACTAATATTATTACAGAATACTACGCATGTCAGTACATTTTTGTGTAAACGTAGGGATGCTTGGTGAGTTAGCCAATTAATGCAGGCATCTGTGCCTACTTGTAAATAAGTTCTAACGTATTACATACGTATGCATGCAATTGCAATATTATGCAAAAACCTGAAAAATTACATTTTTTTTATTTTTTTATGTCAACTAAAGTTAAATACTTAGTTGATAAGGTACGATGGGGCTGGCATATCCGTATGGATAAAAATCCCATTTTGAAAATAAAAAAATTAAAATCAAAAAATGTGGGAAGTGAGATAGAACGATAAATTATTAAGAATAGCCGCAGTTAAAAACTAGCACTATCTGTTTTAGTTAACTGTTTCCGTGAGGCGGAAAACCGGGAGTTACGGCAACAACTTGGGCGAGTTTAGCCCAACAGTGAACTGAGATAAACGGGGCGAAAGCCAATGAAATACTTAGGATATAATTTGAGGCTTCTTAAACTTGCACTACTTGTCCTATTTCCCTACACTATTGTGCGTTTAGCGGTGCACAGAATACACCATTTTTTATTGTATTTTTATTTCTGAATGTCATGTGTTAATCAGCCTATAGAATCAGGAATGAAATTATCCGGAAAAGAACCGGAGTTACCGACATAGCTTGCAGAGTAAGCAAACTGAAGTGGCAGTGGGCTGGCCATGTCTGTCGAAGGACTGATGGCTGGTGGAGCAGACGAGTCCTGGAGTGAAGACCGCGTACCGGCAAGCGTAATGTGGGACGCCCCCCAGCTAGATGGACGGACGACCTAAAGAAGGCGGCTGGGGTAGACTGGATGCGGAAGGCGGAGGACAGGGTGCTTGTGGCGCAGTCTGGGAGAGGCCTATGTCCAGCAGTGGATTGCGATAGGCTGAGTTGATTGATTGAATCAGCCTATAGTGTTCCCACTGCTGGGACACAGGCCTCCTCTCAGTGAGAGGGATTGGGCCGTAGTCCACCACGCGGGCCCAGTGCGGGTTGGTAGATGTCAAATGTCTTCGAATTTTGGGCTCTAAACCTGACGGTTTCCTCACGATGTTTTCATTCACCGTTTTAAGAGCAGTGGTGATGAAATTATTTACACAAAGTAAACCGCCTGACTAGGTAGGATCCTACGACCTACACTCATAAGTCGCGGCCGTTATCACTGCTCTCACTAAATAATACATGACATAATTATAATATTACGTACGTAACATTTAACGTCATTTGCCGCTATCTACATGAGAAAATATCGTAATTAACGCGTACCGACGACGACTAATAACTTAATTATAAAGCTCGATACTAATGAGGGTTTACGCTCAACGCAGTAACGGAGCGTCGATCTGCTGAGGGAGGGTGGGTGAAGAGTGTATTCTGAACGTAATTGATAGGTAAAGCTGATATAAATGTGGGCGTATTTATTTTGATTTCGGTGTACGACGAAGGAATAATAATTGTAGCTGTTGTAAGTGAATAGACTAATAGGTAAGGTTTTATTTGTAATTGGTGTGTATGAGGTAAAATGTTTAAGAATAATGATAATTAAAAAAACAATTATCATTGTAATTAAAATTGTCCAAAAGAATTGGAAACTGCTGTTTTATTTTATAAGCAAAAAAGATAACCTTTTTTTTAATAAGACATACAAGAAAACACAAGGTAAAAGAAAAAAAAAGAGGTTTATTTGTCACAGACACACGTGCATACAAAAAGACAATTAATTCTAATAATAAAGAAAAATAAAAACAATAATATCTATAATCACAAGCACAAAACAGAAATAGTCGTCGTCTGCACGTCATGACTGTGACAAGAAGGCTTCCACTCATCATGATGCTAAAAGGAAGTATTATGTATTATTAGGTAATGTTTCAATAATAATTAATATTATTTTCTTCTGCCTACGTTTTAAGTACTTATTTGCATTTGAAATTCTTAACATAGCGTAACCTAAACATATTTCCTATGTACAGCTATTGTTCGACAATGATAAGTAGCTCCCCGTTTTGAATTTGGAATTATTTCCCTCTCGCTCTATATCGACAGACGTGACTCCTTTGTTTTCGTATTTTATATATTTCGCGCCATTTTAAAACGAGAAAAGATTGTGTATTGGATTTTGAGAAATTGTGAGACTATTTTCAAGTATTTGACATTTAATTGAAGATTTGTATTCAGAGATATTAGAACGAGTCGTAATCGTAAAGGGTACAATGCTTTAGTAGTCTAGTGGTAGCAATCACGACGGCCGCGGTTAGGATCTTGTGCAGGTTTGATTCCCTGGTCGAGTGTATAAGATATTGCGTAGTACTAACCCGAGATGTGGAACGGTTCCCGATAGCAAAATGCTTGCCCCGTATTAACCGGCGCGCGTCGCCCATTGGCGACGAAACAATAGAAAATCAATTGTGTCTCAAATAAGGCTTAAAATATAACTAGTGAAATACGTTTGAGAAGGAACAAAATGTGATAACGTCGGCTCGTTGAAAATAAAATTTAAAAAAAAAAAAACGCCAAATCCAAGTCGGACATGAAGGTGGCGGCACGGTGGTACGTAACATCACCGTACAATATTTAAAAAAGCAAAAAAAAGTAGAAAAAACAATTACTTATTAGTGGGTAATTAGCAGTGATCGGAATAGGCTGAGTATATTTACCTAAAGTTTAAAGAACAGAGACGGAAATCGAAGACTTCCTTATGACTAAATTTTATTTTACCGGTAAATTTACCGGAGCTTTAATTTTTCGTTTGCCGTCGCTTTCTGGCGATTGTCTAACAAGTGGTTGTTCAACCAACATAAAAAAAATAAAAATATACAGGTTGAATTTTTCAAGTGGGCGTGGATGGCCAAATCCGAAACTATGAGGAATAGCGAAAAGTACTGAAAGGAGTCGCGGGCTCGATTTTGATGAAAACTAAAACTGCATCATTGGATTTTTGAAAAATCAATATTTCTAGCCAGGAATCGAACCCGTTGATTTTGAAAAAAAAAAACAACACTGTATTAGTAGATAGTGTCGCTAATAAGGATCGAATTCTGGGAAGTAATGACATAGGGCAAACTTAATTAGTGTTTATCAAAAAAACTAAAACTCTAGCGGAATTTACTAGCGATAACCACTAGCGATTAGTAAGAAGAGTGGGGCGAGTCTTCGCGGATGGCACCATCTATACACAACTCTGTGAACATTTCAAGTGTCTAGCTATTAGAATTTACGGAGACAGACGGACGGATGGACAGCTGAGCCTTAGTAATAATATGGTCACGTTGGTACCTTTTAATTTTAACCAGAAAAAAACCGGCCAAGTGCGAGTCGGACTCGCGCACCGAGGGTTCCGTACAAACCTGTTTAAAATATTTTTATTATATGATGTAACTAAAAAATTACGGTTTTCGCAATTTTTCCTTTATCTCGGCTATAAGACGTTGCTTCGTACCAAATTTCAAGATTCTGAGTTTACGGGAAGTACCCTGTAGGTTTTGATTTCCTTGCGAGTGTCGAAAATTTGCGGCATAAACGGCTGTATCTTTTGATTGCGTTGGCTTAAAAGTTTGATTTTTTTCACAGCTCTAAGGGACAGTAGACCTGAGTATTTGATATGAATTCCAGCTTGATACCTCTACGCGTTCCTGAGAAAAAGGGTCTCCACAGACAGACAGACGGACGGACGGACAACGAAGTGATCCTATAAGGGTTAAATTTTTTCCTTTCGAGGTACGGAACCCTAAAAAGAACAAACAAATCATAAAAAATACCTAGACTTTGTCCTCTCAACGACTATCTAACATTCCTAGACGTACTACATCTCGGTCAAATAAGTCCCGTTTACCAATTCCCTGTAACGTTACGGTCGTAAACCGAACCGAACCGGTTTAGGGGCCATAAACCGGTTTCAAAAGAGAGTTTTTGACGTTCGGACTTTAAGATACTAAAAAAGGAAGAATGTGGGATGTTAAAAGATACTTATCTGTAGTTTTTTAGATTTTTAGGGCCTCTTAAATATATTTTCGGCTCCACAGATACATCAACACTTTTAAAGCTAGATCTGCTCCGGCAATCTTCGTACCGCTATCGAAATCAGTCAATCTGTTCTCGAAATATCATAAAAGGCCATTCCATACAAAATGTATGAGTTTTTTCGTCCCTAATAGTTTCTCCGTCCCTAATAGATATTCTGCTATTAGGGACGGAGAAAAATCCAATAAATCAAATATCATCAAGGAAAACCTGTTCAGGTGGAGATTCATAGACGACTCCGTCTTGGAGTGTAAATGTGGTGCTGTTCCACAAACGATGGGACACTTAATATCGTGTCCTGCGTGTCCTGTCAGCTGCATGTTACAGGAACTGATGGACGCTGGTGATGGCGCCAAACAAGTAGCCGAATTCTGGGCCGAGTCCCAAAAAAAAAATATTTGGAAGAAAAAAACCACCGCCACGTTCACCCCAAAAGATTATATCATCTTTTTATTGTTTTATCTATCATGTTTAGAAATCGGATCCCAACATGTCTGAGGAATTTTAATTGCTAATTTAATTATTTGACACTTTATTATCAGTAGGTAATGGTGACCCAGTGGTAACGGCCGCGACTTGCGAGTTGTAGGTCGTAGGTAGGTTCTAGCCCAGACAAGCGCTTTACTTTGTGTCAATTATTTCATTACCACTGCTATCAAAATGGTGAAGGAAAACATTGTGAGGAAACCGGCATGTCCTAGAACCAAAAATTCGAAGACATGTGACATCTATCAACCTGACTGGGCCCGCGTGTAAAATTATAGCCCACTCCCTCTCGAAGAAAGGAGGCCTGTGTCCCAGCAGTGGGAACAATATAGGCTGATTATGATTATCAGTACACTAAGCCTAGGAAATTAGCAAAACTTGCATTTTTTTTTTCCTGGCCCGCTCTTGACCTCGATCACGCCTGATGGAAAGCGATGGATGAGGTCTATGATGGAACGAGCGTGCCCAGAAGATGCCTAAGGCACTGGAACGCCCACGCATCGACGAAACACAGCAGGCTGGTTGACGCCGGACTCCGGTGGGAGGGTGGTCGCAAACCAGGCAGGCGTTAGCCTTACCACCGCAACAAAATAGCTGCCGAGCTATTTAAAATCACTCAATATGTAAACGTTTTCAACACTCACAGTTCAGAATATTTTAGGTAAGCAGTTTCATATTTTCGCCCCAGTCATATTAAAATTAAATCATAATTTAAATTACCTAAATTCCTAACAAAGACAAACTCATACGCTCCATTGTTAGAACTTTAAAAGTTCTGACCTTTTTGACTTCAGACCTTTTTCATAGCTTTTCATACGAAAGACCGCTGTAACTCATAAGTACTTTAAATAAATGATAAATTAATAATTGTGTAGATGATTATTAAAAGTGGGGCTTTTCAACAACTCAGGTTGGATGAATATCAAAATGGAAACTTGACAATGAGAACATATTTTTCGGAATAAGAGATTTTTACGAAAGTTTTTTTTTATGGTAAGGACGTTAAAGTCAAAAACGGCGAAGTAAAATATCTTGAGAAAACCGGTGTAGCGCGTCATACTGAGTATACAGACGTCACGCAAAATCCTGCATCTCGCAAGCAGAGTTTACCGCGCAATTAGCATATACAGGGTCCCATTAAAATAGATGGACCAGCGCTCAAGATAACCAAGCAAAAAAAACCACTGATTAAAGAGATTTTATTTTGACCTAAAATAATAAATTGCCGGCACATTAGTGTATTTTCGTTAGCTGATTATTTTTCTTGTAAGTATCTAATGCGTTTTTCTTATATATTTTTTTTACCATCGTCTTTATTTTGGTGGTCTGAATGATTTCAAAAAGTTTGTCCATCTATTTTAATGGGACCTTATATACAACGGCCCATCATGAATCATCGGGCAGTGGCTCGCCAGACCCGTCTGGTCGGAGGATCCTCCGATTTCATATAGAGTATGAGTGAACTTTACACCCTGTTCCTCATACCTCTATACATCATATGTATGTCATATATATGTCATAGAACCAAAAATTCTAAGGCATGTGACATTTACCAAACCGTATCTTATGCTGACCTAATTTAAAATGGTCATCAACAACTTAGTGGCACACTGGCTGATTTGAAGGAATAACTCTTGGATATCTCTTTTTTTCTTTCTTTCTTTATATATCTGTACACTCCCATTTTGGACAAGTACCCGTGGCAGACGTCTCGCGTACTCCACAGGTAAACTGAAAAAGAAAACTGTCAGAAACTATTGATTCAATGGTCGCCTGTCAAAGACAAAATGAAAAAACAAAAATAACTAGACTTGAATAGACAAACATCTCATCCCAAATGTTTGAGAGATTCTAACTTGAAAGATAAGCCTTCCACCATTTCCTTAATCATTAACGCTTTCCCGATTATCCTCCATTTGTCGCCTGCCACTAAGAGGTTTCCTAATGGCACCTTTAGTGACAAATACTGCGAGATCAGTCGGCCTCGTTAAACGTGACCTTAGGAGTGTTTGCCCCGCTATTTGTCCTTGTACCACTAAGCGATCTATTGACGTTGGTAACAATATGTCATCATTCTCATGCCCTGATCCCAATTTATTTGTGGTGTTTGCAACATGTATTTTTCTTCCATACTTCTCTATTAGTCGTCATCTCGGTAGTCACCCCCTATCTAACCATATCATCATTCACACATTCCATCCATCGTTTCTTTAGTCTTCCCCTACTCTTATAGTCATTGATATCCATTCTCATGCCCATACTATGACAACCGATTTCCACACAACTTTTCAGTTACCGGTGCCACTTTCAAACTTCCTCTTTTTTTTTGTGGATGGGAAATCATCAAATGACCCCCTCCCGCTCTGGGTGGAGCGGAAGGGAGTGTCAGACTCTTACTGACTAAAACCCACCCGTATTCCTTCCTTAGCCCTTTATTTTCCGGGGTAGCGGTAACCCTTTCGGACAATGCCGCACCCCCGGCAGGCTTCGGCCCTTCCTTTATGCTGACATCTCTTTGAGGCGTGCGTGGAACACATACGCGCCGTCCGGCACGGCCCTGGTCCCGATCGAACGGTGAGATACCCATTACTCTACGTCCGCAGGCCCGCGCCTACGGTAGCCGGGAGTCGTCGCGCGGCTCCCGACGCCCGGAGCGTCTCCCGCGGCGGCTGGGACGTGAGACTCTCTCCCTCAGCCATCCCGCCACCTCCTTCGCTAGCATGACTGCTTCGCAGAAGGAGGTGACTGCCTCCCACTCCCTCTCGCTCCGGACCATGGCTTGAACCAGGGTCGGACGCAAGAGGTCGCCGCCGCTGCCGATCGCCTCTCGAGAACACGGCGGCTGTTATTACTTAGTCACAAGCCCAAGTACTTTACCTTTATGTTCATTAATAAATTATTATTATTGTAGTATCTTAAAGTTTAAGAGTCGTTTAAAGTATTTTGAGGTTATACTCTAACCCACTGATCCAAAACGGTTTTATAGATCCCTGTAAAAGATCCCAATTACTACAACAGTTATCAAAACCAATGGCTATCAATAAACTTTATATCCGGCTATAAACGTAAAAGTTTGACCATAAAAAATATCCAACAAAGTAGGTACAGTCAACCACATGTCAGAATTAACAACTGAACTTCGAAAACCGCCTCTATTGGTACGAAATAAAGGCGCTGTGAGGATCAAATTGGTATGTTAATGTTGCCATGGACGTACGGTTGGCTGTACCTACCAATATGGGTAGTTCAGTTTGTTTTTTCGCGTTAAATCGTGTAGAAGAATGGGTTTTTACTTATGCAAAATTTAACTTTATGGGTTAGCTATTATTCTAAATGTGCTTAACCTATAAAGATCTCAGTATCAGCCTGAAGCTTTGATTTATACCTAATAAATTCAGCTTATTGCAGTCCACTGCTGGACATAGGCCTCACCCAGGCACGCCACAACACCCTGTCTACTGCCTTCCGTATCAATTCTGTCCCAGCCACTTTCTAAAGGTCTTTGGTCCATCTAACTGAAGGGCGTCGGACGATACGCATGCCGATACGCGGTCTCAACTCCAGGACTTGTCTGTCATCCTCATCAGCCATCGGTCCTTCGACAGACATGGCCAGCCCACTGCCACTTCAGTTTGCTTACACTGCAAGCTATGTCGGTAACTCTTCGCGATAACTCTATTCTGATTTAATTTCGGATTTATACTCAGTTAATGTCAATGTAAATTGAGGGGCTTGTGGCTAAGTAATAACAGCCGCACGGGTCCATCGATTAGGTTAAGCAACGCTTGCCGCGGTTGGTCTGTGGATGGGTGACCATCTTTACATACCAAATCCCCTCCGTACCTCGGAAAACACGTTAAGCCGTTGGTCCCAGCTGTCATTCGTGGATCTTTGACAGTCGGAACAAACTGCGCTACACGAGGAGGCTTCTTCATGCATCCCAAATATGACTATTATATTAAGTATTAGCAACCGGGTAGATTTTCGTTATTTATCGTTATTTACAGGTGTTATTAATATTATATTATTTATAATACGGCACCGCACCACAACCGCGGCACGTGTCACATCCCAACATATATTGTGTCAAACGAATACCAATATACTATATTTTCAATGTAAGTGAAAAAACCAATGTAAGTGAAAAAAAAACCAAAAAAAAATTTGTGCGATGAATGATGATAAATAACGAAAATCTACCCAACCCCTATTACACAGGACTTAAAAGAAAAAGAAAAGAAAAGAAAAAGTATTTATTGCGACTCGTATAGGAAGATCACAAACTAAACTAAACCCAGTAAAAAAAAATCCAAGTTATATAAAAAAAAGAGGAAAAGAAAGTCCTATACGAGGCCAAAAGGCTCCTATCTCAGCATGAAACAACAGATCTTACACCTCTGCCAACCCCGGGCCACACAACCGTGATGATAAATTAACTTGATTAGCTAAAATCACGTAGACAATTTCATTAAAGTACTTACAGTCAAACTTTAAACTCTACAAAGATACCAACCCAACGATGAAAATCGAGAAGTTCAGAGAGATAACGCGGTCTAAACTTATTTCTCAAGCAAACATGTTTCAAAGTTTTCACAGACTACATTTCCCGAACAAGTTATAACAAAGCGTCTTTGTGTGGGGAAATTTTATGCTATGTTAGACGTTATTTTAAAGTGGACTCTCTTTTGCTCTGCTGTTTAGCTAAATATACTTTTCGAATCTGGCTAAATAATAACAGCCGCACAGGTCGATCGATCAGGTTAAGCTACACTTGCCGCGGTTGGTCTGTGGATGGGTGACCATCTTTGCATACCGAGACGCCTCCGTGCCTCGGAAAGCACGTTAAGCCGTTGGTCCCGGCTGTCATTCGTGGATCTTTGACAGTCGTTACGGGTAGTCAGAAGCCCGAAAGTCTGACAACTAGTCTTACCAAGAAGTATCGTATTACCCAGTAACTGGGTTGTGGAGGTCAGATAGGCAGTCACTCCATGTAAAATACTGGTATTCAGCAGCATCCGGTTAGACTGGAAGCCGACCACAACATAGTTGGGAAAAGGCTAGGCAGATGATGATGATGCTCAGTGGAAACCTTCTTGTCAGAGTCATGACATGTTGCTGTTGACTATTTCTGTTTTGTGCTCTTGTTATAAATAAAATCTATACAAATAAATAAAGATGGAGTGTCTGTTTGTAATATTAAAATAACCGCTTTTTAATAAATGCATATGGATGTATGCACGGTACATACACCAAAATAACAATTTTTACAATTTTTGTCTGTCTGTTTATTCCGGCTACTTTTGCTGATTTTGACGGGACTTTCACTGGCAGATAGCTGATGTAATAAGGAGTAACTTAGGTTACTTTTATTTTAGAAAAATAATTAGGGTGCCGCGCAAAAAACATAAAACTTTTTCCAACATGCACGCGAATGAAGTCGCGGGCACAGCTAGTAAAAAATATATATTTTTTTAATTACAAATAATTAAAAAAAAAGTCGAGAGCAAACCCATTCCAAAAAAATGATTTTGCTCTCGACTCTAGACTAGGTCAGAGATCAAAAATTTAAAAACGAGAAGTTTGGAAGAAGATAGAATTGTGATCGAAGACAAAGAAAAAAACAAACTCCTTATATTTTATATTATTATTTCTATAGTATTATTATTCCCATAAAATGTAATGATGAATGTTAGTGAACCCATCTTTAATCTTTGGTTTATTGAAGTAATTATTTGCTTGTTATATAAAAAAAATATTTGTACGCCTCATCAGGCAAAACATGTACGGACTTGTTACCTATATTTAAGATCTTGCATGCTTGATTTGTATGTAAACGCATGTTTCACAAATAAATTATCTTTAAATAAAAAGAGATCCGTAACTGGGAAACGGCCTCTTCTATACAACAAAGAAGGAACGAGTCTTGTTCACTGCTTTTAAGGACAATTTTATATCATTGATTCCAGTTTCTTCACGATGTATGCCTACATCGTAAGTAAGTCAGTGACTTCTTAGATTAGCTCATTTCAAATCATATCGGTAGGTACTTGCTAGGTTTCACATGATTAGATTAAATCCAGTGTCGATTTTAATCATCTCAAGAGCGACCTCACTGACAAAATCGGTTTATCATAATAAAAAAAATGATCGTGAAATTATCGATACTTATAATACCGTTACCACTGCTTTCTATTTTTATAAAATTATTATTCACTAGGTGCACCCTGCGGTGTCACAAAGTATCCTATGGCTTTTTACACATTATGCCGGGGCTGCGGCGGCGCCGCAGCCGCCGCGGTGCCGCTATATTGGTTGCCCTTGGATTTGTATGAACCCTTGCACACGGCGCTGCGGCGGCGGCGGCGAGTTTTGATAGGTCTTATCAAAACTCGCCGCCGCCGCCGCGATGCCGTGTTCATACAAATTTAAGGGTGACTGATGCAGCGGCGCCGCGGCGGCGGTGGTGCCGCTGCAGCTGCGGCATAATGTGTAAACGGCCTAAGTGTTATTCTGATGTATAAGCTATATTACTGTAAAGGTTACACACAAGTTACAGTTAGCTTACATACAAGTTTTAAAACTATATTCCTGTCTAATATTCAGTTTGGTCGAAGCCCAGGGTTTGCCCGTTTGCAATCCCTCCCCACTCCCTGTATCCGCGCCTGCCTGCACAACACACCACTGATTTCATACATTTGCTGACTACTCACATATGGCCAATAAATCAGGTGACCTAGGGTACCCACCATTTTAATCTACAACCTAAATCGTCCTAGCCCAGTCTAGGCTATTGTGGTTGTGCAATAAATTGCGAAACCCTTTTCTTTAGATGACTTTTATAAATAGTTCGAGATGACAGGTTGATATACTGGTTCAGCTTGCCTTAGCCAAGTCCGCAGATTTTGAAGGTGGTATTTGCATTGTAAGTAAATATTTTGCATATTATTCTGATAATACGATTGACTGGGGGACTGGGGTGTAATGACATTATACATCATCTGCCTATCCTTTTCCCAACTACGTTGGGGTCGGCTTCCAGTCTAACCGTATGCAGCTGAATATCAGTACTTTACTTGGAGCGACTGCCTATCTGACCTCCACAACCCAGTTACTGGGTAATACGAAACCCCTTGTTAAGATTGGTTGTCAGATTTTCGGGCTTCTGATGACCCGTAACGACTGGCAATGATCCACGGATTACAGCCGGGACCAACGGCTTAACATGCTCTCCGAGGCAGGGATCTTGGTATGTAAAGATAGTCACCCATCCACGGACCAACCGTAGCAAGCGTAGCTTAACCTGAGCGATCGACCTTTGCGGCTGTTATTACTTAGACACAGTGACATTATTATTTCTTAATAAAATTGTTTTTTTGTTATAATACGCATCTACTACTTTCCTATGCATTTAGTAAAAAAAATATTTTTACATTACAAAAGTAATTATTATTACACCTAATTTCTACTAAATCAACAACATTATTATTTTATATCTAAAAGAAAACTACTTATGTCCATTCCAAAAACAAAATCTTCTCTGACAATCCAATTTGTGAATGTTTCTCTCAAGAAATGACTGAAAATATGTTTATTTTTTATTTATGTTACTGACGTCACGGAGAGAAGGGTCACGTGCCGAATTAAAATGTCGTTGGCATTACAAAATATTGTTCAGAAAAATAAATTGTTTACGTTGTGCCAAATGAGGGCAATAAGAGTCTGTTTACACAGGATGAATTTTTGAAGTGGGCGTGGATGGCCAAATTCCTGTAGTTTGCCGTATGTCATTACTTCCCAGAATTTCATCCTTATTAGGGACACTATCGAATGGTTTAATAATACAGTGTGTGTTTTTTTTCCAAAATCAACAGGTTCGATTCCTGGCTAGAAATATTGATTTTTCAAAAATCCAATGATGCAGTTTTAGTTTTCATCAAAATCGAGCCCGCGACACCTTTGAGTACTTTTCGCTATTCCTCATAGTTTAGAATTTGACCATCCACGCCCACTTGGAAAATTCTCCCTGTATAGCAGTGAAAAGATGTAATAGAATAGTCCTCCAGACCGAGGAGGTTTCGGCCTTGGCGACCAATCTCACTGGAGACCAGGATTCGGCACGGGATATTGTACGGACAAATGTACATTTATTTTATACTAGCTGCGCCCCGCGGTTTCACCCGCGTAAATGTCGGTCCCGTAAGAATATCGGGATAAAAAGTAGCCTATATGTTAATCCAGGGTGTCAGCTACCTCCATACAAAATTTTATCTAAATTGGTCCAGCCGTTTGAGCGTGAAGAAGTAACAAACATATAAACACACACACACATTCACAAACTTTCCCCTTTATAATATTAGTGTGATACGTAACTAGCTGCGCCCCGCGGTTTCACCCGCGTAAATTCCGACCCCATGGGAATATCGGGATAAAAAGTAGCCTATACGTTAATCCAGGGTGTCAGCTACCTCCATACAAAATTTTATCAAAATTGGTACAGCCGTTTGAGCGTGAAGAAGTAACAAACATATAAACACACACACGCACACACTCACAAACTTTCGCCTTTATAATATTAGTGTGATTAATTTTAGATGACATAGCATAGCATATATCATGCCCGACCTACATTTAATATTTCATCAATTCATGTAAATCGTGTTTTATCAGTGAATTAAAGACACTCGCTAGTAAAGGTAGTTTCTCTTGACATCATCCACCTCTGACTAGTTGACATCATCACCTCTCAACATTGACATTACTTGTATCGTGGTCACACAACCCGTACAGATATACATATATTATAGTGCAGAAGTTGTCGGTTTCAGTCAACCGGATGCAGCTGAATACCAGTATTTTACATGGAGTGACTGTCTATCTGACTTTCGCAAACCCGTTACTGGTTTTGACAGGCCTGATGGTCTAGTGGTTAGTGACCCTGACTGCTATACCGGAGGTCGTGGGTTCGATTCCCACCCAGGACAAATGTTTGTGTGATGAGCACGATCATTTGTTCTGTGTCTGGGTGTAATTTATCTATAATATGTATGTATTTAGAAATATATAAGTATGTTTATCAGTTGTCTAGTACCCATAACACAAGCTCTGCTTAGCTTGGGACTAGATGGCGTTGTGTGATAGTTGTGGAATATATTATATTATGTTTATCCCAGAAAAAAAATCTAATTAGCAAAGTCATCAAAAACTCGTTTTTTCACCCAAAAAGGGTGTAATATTTAGCTCATAACCATGCAAAGTGGGTTCCCAACAAAGTGTTTGTAAGTAAGAAAGCCAGACGGGCCTAAGTGGCACTAAATGGTACCTACTTAAGAGAGTATTGAGTAGTGTGGAGAGCTTTCCCTTAGATTTTTAAAGCCTTTATCTTAGAGGCCGGTTTTTGTAGGGATTTTGATAAAAAGGTTTAAAAGAAGATGTAGTGACCAAAATTGAAAACAGTAAGCTTAAAGTCTATTCAAATTTATGTTTAATATTTCAAGTTAAACAAATAACGTGGCAATGCTGCCAGCCTTTTGGGCACGTTTCCTGTTGACAGTGATGCGGACGAATTTTTTGATGCCCTTTGATTATTTTCCCTCCCTTTTTATATACTTGTACATTTATTCTTATTTTAAGATTGTTAGCTTTTTAAATTATGTAAACAAATAACAACTTTATTTTAATGGCAATTAAGTTGATTTCAGAGTGACTAGCACTATTGAAAAAGTTATGCATATGTTTTGAAGTTGTAGCGTAAACTGAACTTTGTTGTATAGGATTTAAAGTTATTTTTCCATAAACTCATATTTGTTTACATTTTTGGCAAATAAATCGCGAATGCAGTTGGTCATGCACGTTGTTGTTGGTGTTGGCAATTCTCGTAATTTTTAGAACGTTCCCAGTCTGATCGCAGTCCCAATCTGTCAAAAATACCTCTAATTTCCCTACATTTTGACAAGTTATTGACATTTGTTTGTCGCCGAGATGGGACTGCGACTAGATTTTGAACGTTTTAAATTACGAGAATTGTCCTTCAGACTGTGAACGATCTTAGAATTACTAGAATTACCCCTCAGATGTACATGCGAACGTAAACGAGGTAATAGGAGTAGGTAAGAATCGCAGCAGTTGGCAATATGTAGTTTGTACGTACCCCTGTGGGAAGAACGCGTGATTTTATGTACGTGTGTATGAATTTTCATAGATTTTGGAGGGTCGCGAGTTGTAGAGTTTGGAATGAAAGACCTCTTTCAGCTGAAATGATGATGATGATGCAGACTGACTAGGCTTTTTTTCATCAGGAAAATCATCAAATGACCCAACCGCCGGATTTTTTCCACGACTATCGCAACCCCGCGTGTCACCGCGTCGGTCGCCGCCTGATGCGAACTCCCCTGCGCCAGGACCAGCGTGTCGTCAGCGTAGCAAACTACGTTGACGCCATCAGGGAGATCGGCCCGCAGCACCCAGTCGTAACCGATGTCCCACAGGAGCGGCCCCAGAACCGATCCTTGTGGGACACCGCACGACATCCCTTGCCCGTTCCACTCCCCGTCGCGACCGAGGTAGATGACGGCTCTGTCCGTCAAATACGCCCCGACTACTCGACGGAGGTAGGTCGGCACCCGGTGATACCGGAGTGCCTCCCCAATACAGCTCCAGGGCAGAGTGTTAAACGTGTTGGCGATGTCGAGTGACACCGCCACGACGACCCCACCCCGGGACACCGCGTCCCCCGTCGTGAGGGCTCTCAATACACTGACTGGCTAGGCTGGCTTCACCAGACAGGTGCGAGAATGCAAAGTAGAAAAACAATGTAAAAATTACTGTATCCGTTCCAGAGAAAGAACATAACTATTTCTGGCTGCTTTTTAGTGCAAAGCAGTACCTTTATGTTACCTTAGTAAAAATGCACAACATAAAACTTATCTCAAGATAGTAACTATTTTCTCTAAACTAACTTTACTGAAGCTTAACTTATTATAAAGATAGTATCCTTATCCTGTTAAACACAAAGTAAGTTGAAAGGAAACTTATTTCTACTTAGTCTGCTCATAAAGTCTTAAAGTAATACTAAAAGCTAAAAGAATGGAAAGATGCACTAAGTTATATAATTACTCCAGTATTTATAATAGCGACTCTTAAGAGTAAACTAGTCGCGAGCTCGAACTCACTGGTGGTCATGGCCAAAAAGCACGTTGTCTCACCTGGCTTCGTGTCCGACAGAGATAGTATCAGTGATGAGCAGTTAGACGCTAGTCTTCACACACAAAGTCTAGTTTTCACGTACAGAAACACCATTCCGAACTGAAAGGCACGTAAACAAATCGAAAAGAAGAAGAAGTAGAAGAAGAAGAAAAAAGAAGAAGAAGAAGGAAGAAGGAGAAGAAGTTTCTTTATTTGTCTGTAATTTATATGGTGTACATAATAAAGAGTATTCTATTCTATTCGAAACGTGCTTTGGAAAATCGAGTTTTATGAAAAAACCACTGCATAAATCAATTACAAATAAAGTTTATTGAACTCTTCGATAAATGAGCTTTGTCGGTACGGGCTTTGTTGGTTTTGAAGATTTTACAGTTCTTTTATTATTTATTTACGCCCAAATTTACGTTAAAAATAGCAAGAAAAACGAATCTTTGTTGGGTCATAACTTTTTAATGGCTTTTTATTTTACTAATCGGTTTCCGTACAGATAAAATTTATAAAAATTTATAATAAGTCAAAACGCTATCATGTTTGAAGTTGGATGCACAATGTCAAACAGTGGAATAATAGATACTCTCCCGAAATTTGTATGGAAAAATACCGACTAGTGGCACCTTAAGGTTAATGCGCAGTTGTAGCCCGCGAAACTCAATTTTTCTTACGTTTTTTGCAATTTTCAGGTCAGTGTCAGGTTGTATCTTGATCAAGATTCGCGACTTTAAGAGGTAAGTACGTATTTACAGAATTATAATCATTAGAATCTTTTTAAGTTAGATTTGTACCATAAGAACAAATCTCTTATGGAAGTCGTCCACAAAATGGTTGGGAAAAGTAGGCAGATGATGATGTGCTTTCCATACACTTAAATAAAACGTTTCACTTTAAACGCTTTTATAGCAAGTTTTATCAGTTTTTTCGAGGGTTGAAACCCTCGGGCCGTGGGGTCCGAGTGCTCATGGTCTCTTTAAGGAAATTTCGAAACGGCTGGTTGACACTTCCCGTGATCCAAGGGCTGGCTTTTACCTTGGCCAGAGGCTAAGCATTGCCATACAACGTGGTAATGCCACCAGTCTCTTGGGTACATTACCAGGCGACAGAGATGTGGATAAATTTTTTACGCTTTATTAGTTTGTGAATAGTTTTAGTTAAGTTAGGTTATAAATTTGTTATTTTTATTAATTAATTAATTTGGTATTAGTTGTTGTTACATACATATTATAAAAAAAAATTAAAAAAAAACAGTGGCACTCCGGGAGTGCCCACAGGAGTAAAAATAAAACAAAAACAGAATACTTTGCCATCACTCACTGACTTATCGGATATACATTGAAACCGAGTACATCCCGAGGACAGCCGAACACATCCAAAGCGGTGTCGGTTACGGTAACAGTGGCGCGAATTCAATGGTTTATTCCCATCTCAAAAAATGCCCGACGCGCCTAAAGCAGTTTTCACTTCAAAAATTTTAAAAGTACGGAAGAAAAAGATTTTTCGTAACCTTTTCATATAGAACCGCGGCGTACACTGACCTAAAACCATTATACGCCGCGTATCAGAATTCGCGTCATCCCCTCGAAAATGGCTCTTACCTACATTTCACCCCGCTAGTTTCCTCATAACTCTTCAAGAAGGAATAATAGCTCTTCCCCTTACACCTTACCTTAAGTGTGTTGATATGGATATAACAATTATATCAGCTGCTCCCTATATTTATGTTCGCATAACTCGTCAAAATGTAGGGAACAGCTAATTTTTTTTTCACAATTCCTTGTTTAGTCCCATAGTAAAAGTTGTTCACAATGATGAGTACAGGTGATTAAAATTTCACCCTGTATAAATGCGCCGGCAAAAAGACAAGCCATTATAACGAAGTTAGCCGTTAGGCATCGACATCTTTTAAAGCAAAACCTTAAAAAACAAAAAAACATTTATTTCAGACAAAAAGTCCATAGGCAAGGCAAGGTTGTTAGTTACAAAAATTTAGCTTATAGCTAATGTTAGTAATTAAATAAAAAAAAGAAGAAACTAAACACACCGTCTATCTCTGCACAGTATGCTCATCGATCTCGCAACACATGGAGCTCGGTGAACCTACTGAGCAGAGTAGTATCGGTTCTCTCGCCAAACATCTTTAGGACGCTATTCGGGCTCCCCCGTACTCGTCGCACCACCGACGCAACTTTTTTACGCATAATTGCGTAGAAGTCATCTACGCTGGCGTCAGCAAACATGGCGGATGCATTGCAATATCGAGGGAGCCGAAACAGAGCCCTGAACACATTATTATAATCTGAAAGAAAACGACCATCGACCTTCAAACCGGATCTTTATCTGTTACATTATTTTACTACCAAAAGCAGTCACAAGCTAGCGCTAAGCGATAATTGATAGCTCCCAGAGGATCACATCAACATAATCCTTTGCCTTATCGTTTTTGTTACGTACGAAGATGGGCACTGTGACATTTATTTATTTACTAGCTGCGCCCTGCGGTTTCACCCGCATAAGTTTCGATCCCGTGGGAATATCGGGATAAAAAGTAGCCTATATGTTAATCCAGGGTGTCAGCTACCTCCATACAAAATTTTATCAATATTGGTCCAGCCGTTTGAGCGTGAAGAAGTAACAAACATATAAACACACCCCCACACACACACTTACAAATTTTCGCCTTTATAATGTTACTGTGATTAGCTGCGCCCTGCGGTTTCACCCGCATAAGTTTCGATCCGGTGGGAATATCGGGATAAAAAGTAGCCTATTTATGTTAATCTAGGGTGTCAGCTACCTCCACACAAAATTTTATCAAAATTGGTCTAGCCGTTTGCGCGTGAAGAAGTAACAAACATATAAACACACACACACACACACTCACAAACTTTCGCCATTATAATATTAGTGTGATGATTTTAGGATCTCTAACAAAAGATATACACTAAACATTATTACTTATAGTTAATGGACGACAAAGTATTTGGTAGGTGTATTCTTTCATTACAGGAGACTAGTCAGTCCAGACCAGTCCAGTGTAGGATGCACAGTAAAATGAACAACTAAGCTAACAAAGTAAAAACCTAATACATAATAAAAGAAAAATTTTCACAGTGGAACATTAAAAAACAACAAATTATGTAAAATATTAAAACAGAATAATAAAATACCTAATATTAAAATAAGAAAAAAAACACAAAAATAAAAAAAACATTTACAATATTTTTTTTTCTCATCCTCGACAGAAAGTTAGGAAAATTGGAGGGGCTTATGGCTAAGTAATAACAACAGTACGGGTCGATCAAAGGTTAAGCTACGCTTGCCGAGGTCGGTCCGTGGATGGGTGACTATCCATTACATATCGAGACCCTTCCGTGCCTCGAATTGCACTTAAAGCTGTTGGTCCCGGCTACCAATCTGAAAGTTTATCCTTTCAAACAAAAAATAATTTTGCAAATCGGCTTATAAATAACGGACTTCTGAGACACAAATGCACTGAAGAATTGAAGACACCGAATAGAAGAATCATCAAAATTCGCATAGAAATGCCGGAGTTGCAGTACATTTATGCACATAACTTCGTACATAAGAATAAATACCTAATGTATTATATACTCAAACCTTCCTAAATGTATGTAGATCACTTTAGTGAAAGAATTATCAAAATCGGTTCATTAGTTTTTGAGAAAATCGCGGACATACAAACATACATACATACATACGGGTCGAATACAGAACCTCCTTTTGAAGTCGGTTAAAAAAATATTCGACCGAATTGAGAACCTCCTTTTTTGAAGTCGGTTAAAAGGCGATCATAAGCTAGCGCTAAGCGACAATTGATCGCTTCCATAGGATCACATCAACATAATCCTTATGCCTTATCTTTTCGGAGCTCGATAAGCACAAAAGTTCCATTTTTGTACGTTTTATGATATTAAGAACATGCTGATATGAATATTGAATGATATAAAAGTTGGTATGGTAAGAATTTAAGGGTTGTTTAGCTTAAAGTATAAACATAAAGTATAAACTCTGACATCTGTCAGGCAGGATGACACATCAAAATTTTCTGTTTTTATATAATTTTAATGTATTTATTTTGAAAAAATCATTCGAGTCTCGAAGAATGTGCGCAATTTGGATGGAGTAGTGGAACTGTGGAGCTGACGCTGCCTGTGTGAGCGTGCGCGTTCCATCGCCGCCCGTTCGATGTCCACCGCGCACAGGATGGATGAAAATAGCACATAATGTAATTTCTTGCTCCGTTGGTGTAATTGCTGTATGGCGTTCCAGTAGGAGAATAAATAAATAAATAAAATAAAATAAAAATAAACATAATCAACCAATAACGATCCCACTCAAACTCAAAGCATTTATAATATTTCAATTAAACCATTTACAGGCACTTTTGAATTGTCAAGAAGTCAGTCAGTCAGAAAATATGAAGCTAGTTGCCCATTCCAAAGCGTAGGTATCTATGGAGAAGAACGGGCAAGAAATTCCATGGACACTCTTTTAAATTATATTTTTACAAAAACATTAGTTTTATACCCTGCTATGTATGTACTGTGTACAGACACAATTTCCCCATTCAACTTTGAACCATACGCTTTAGTGATAAAGTTGAAAATCTATTAAAGAAATTTGACATATTGTAGTAACTTGATGTGCTGGCGTCTGTACATTAATTTCATTAAAATTTTTAATTAGAAGATAATTTTGCAACTGTTATTTCATGGTAGAGTTATGTTTGCTTAAAAGTGCGTTTACCGAAAGCTTGACCAAACAAAATAAAGCTATAAACTTTTTATATACCTACTTTTCCCCAATAAAAAAAAAGGAACGCCAAATCCCATCCACTCGATTATTACATCACATCCCGTCCCAACGGATATGAGGGCCGGACCGGATACAAGATGGCCGCCGAACCGGCCCCCGGAACCGAGGCGTAACCGAATTATAGGCTAGTTCAAGAGCACGTGTTCTTAAATGCCTTGTTTTATGTCAGTCTTTTATAAGTCTTTCGTATTTAATTAAGTTACGTTTGATAGGTTTTTTTATTAAGATAAAAAGGTTTTGGTTTTGACAATGGGCCTTATTAGAAGGCTGAAAGTCACCCAAAGGGCAATGGAGAGGGCTATGCTTGGAGATTTTTAGAAGAGATCCGCAGGAGAACCAAGGTAACCGACATAGCCCGAAGAATTGCCAATCTTAAGAGGCAGTGGGCAGGGCACTTTGCTCGCAGAACAGATGGCCGATGGGGCCGAAAGGTTCTGGAGTGGTGACCGCGTGCCGGAAGACGTAGCGTTGGAAGGCCTCGCACAAGGTGGACCGCCGGGCGACGACCTTGTGAAGGCCGCAGGAACTCGTTGGATGCGAGAAGCATGGAACCGGTCGAAGTGGAGGTGCTTGGGGGAGGCCTATGTCCAGCAGTGGACGTCTTTCGGCTGAAATGATGATGATGATGATGAAAAAGGTGGGAAGATTCATTTATTAGAAGTTTTCTTACAGAAAAACTTTTGTCCTGTTTTGGTGGACTTGTGCAGGCCGCAGGAGCCAGGACTGCCCTGGATATATGAGAAGCACAGGACAGAAGGCCAATTCCTCTAATTAAAAATGTTCAAAATCTATTCGCAATCTCATTTCAGCGACAATCAATGTCAAAAACTGGTCAAAAATGTTGGGAAATTAGAGGAATTTTTGTCAGATTGAGACTGAGATCAGACTGAGCGTTCTTAAAATTACGAGAATTGACCCTCAGGTCAATGTGGCCACGCGCGCCTCAAAGAGATGTCAGCATAAGGTAAGGGGCCTGTTAGGGCGAAGCCTGCCGGGTCAGCGGGATTGTCCAAAAGGGTTACCGCTGCCCCGGAACCTAAAGGGCTAAGGAAGGAACACGGGTGAATTTTAGTCAGTAAGAGTCTGAAACTCCCTTCCGCTCCATCCAGAGCGAGAGAAGTCAGTTGATGATTTCCCACCCACAAAAAAAAAAGTCAATGTGGCGACGCTTGGACGCGTGGTCTTTGTCCACTATGTCCAATAGTGGACGTTTTTCGGCTGAAATTATGATGATGATGAAAACTTTAGGTGTGTTAACATCGTTCGGAAAAGAACGTCTATTATATATTTCTGCTTCTAAGCACTTTTTCCGTATTATATTACCGAGAGAATTTGAGAAGCATACCCATAACTGACGGAGTACTTTCAGCCCCCAGATACTTAATTAGGTCGTAGAATTTTTTGTGTGGCTTTAAATATACTTTTCTTTGAAGGGTTTCATCCTCTTAGCTAAATGAAATTTCATATTGTATTAGGCTTTCTACGCCTCAGTACTGTGGGCAGGCTATATTAAGTACTAGCTGCGCTCCACGGTTTCACCCGCATAAGTCTCGATCCCTTGGGAATATCGGGATAAAAAGTATTCTATGTCCTTCCCCGGGACTCAAACTATCTGTGTACCAAATTTCATCTAAATCGGTTCAGTGGTTTAGGCGTGAAGACAGACAGAGTTACTTTCGGATTTAAAATATTAGTATGGATGCCACACACCATATAAAATGTATAAATGTTTAAAAAAGCAAGTTTTAAAAATGTATCTTGTGTATTGGGTGGACTCCAGGCACCCCAAGGCCCTATGGAGTCGGCGCCAGTGGTGGTCTGAAGGATACAAAATTCCCTAAGTTCAAGTCATTAATCTCTAAAACTGAAAGGTTTAACTTCCGCAAACTATTAAAGGTTCAAACTCCAACGCCGACATTCCATAACTTTGTTTGTGTTAAGCTCAAACATGTCCGTTTCACGACCAGTTTACCATTATTATTCAGAGCAACTTACTAACTAGGCAGTTAAGTTGCTAACTAAAGATTTTGTCGTGGCTTTGGAAAGATTTCTTTGTTAAACTATTTCATTTGGGTTTGTTAATATTATTGCCAGAGATTGTAGGTTCGAAATATTTAGACTAGGTACCATCCTAACTTCCTAACTATTATTACCGACTTTTTTAATATCATAAATGCGAAAGTAAGTTTGTTTGTCCTTTTCACGTCTAAACCACTGAACCGATCATCCTGAAATTTTGCGAATACGTTGTCAGGTGTAGAAAAACGGACATAGAGTACCTTCCATCCCGAAAAAAAGTGCTGTTCCCTAGGAAAACAACAATAACGTTATTATGATAATAGATGGCGCCACGTGTCTATTGAACTTTGTCACATTATTTAATTCTGAGGCGGTACGAAGTTCTGCCGGGGTCGCGGGTTGTTCGAAAGAGATACCGTGGCCCCTGGCACAGGCGACTGAAGTTACACGGGTGGGTTTTAGTCAGTAAAAGTCTGACACGCCCTCTCGCTCCGCCCAGAGCGGGAGAAGTTATTTGATGATTTCCCACCCAAAAAAAAAAAAAAAAAAAAAAAAAAAAAAAAAAAAAAAAAAAAAAAAAAAAAAAAAAAGGCGTTACGAAGTTCGCCGGCACCCTAATTGCGTAACACACTATCAATCGGAATCAGAATCATTTCGAAGCCAATTGCTAATCCATTGCTTCATAAGTGTCTACTCAACACGTAAATAACGCAATGAATGTTGTTGAACTGTCAAAATGAAACCGATTCCGATTGATAAAACCCTACCACCACCTACTGTGTATTGTCTCTGCATCACCCTATGGTATAGACTGGTAGAAAATGCCCAAGGCATTAAGTCTGCCTTTGTATAGTTTTTACTTGTGCATAAAGTTTCAATAAATAAATAAATCTATAGGTGTAGCACCAACGCACGATATAAATTACTATCTTAATTGTATATATTATATTGAGTACTTGCTAACCATCAGTATGCAACCTACCTAACAGTTCCTGAAAAAAAAAAAGACGGGTTGCACTCCGGGAGTGCCGGCAGAATTAAAAACTTGAATATTAACGTTGAAATAAATCAATTATTAATTGAAATAATATAACTCTTTATTTTTCACTATTTCTGCGTCACTTTTTTTATTAATAGATGCACTTTGTTCAATTTCCATATTTTAAACACATACACGAATTTTACGAATACACAGCAGTGTGGCTACTACACAGACGGTCGAGCCGTCAGCTGTCTATCCATCCATCCATCCATCCATTCATCCATCCATCCATCCATCCATTGTCGTGTGTCACTTGGTTCACTTCGGTTGGCGCCGCCGTAGAAAGACAGGGGGGGGGGAATCTCTTCTGACGGTCACGTGTCCTGACGCTATGTCCTGACGTGAGTTTAACATTTTTTACCCATTACAAAAAAGTGTGCAACGCCGCTAAAAAAGTATTCACTTCAAAAATCTGACTGTCTATTTCTATCTAGTAAATTATTAATATTCACTAGAAAGAAACTACTAACCTTTTAGTCATCCAATCGATATTTTGTAACCACAGAGTTGCCTAATAAATTTTTACAACGTACTGAAACACCCACCTTCCATTCACTTAAAAACTAGAGCCAAGTAAAAAATCGAAGCTAGCATAAAAATATCTTAGTCTAGAAAATTAAAAACAGCAGCATCGCCTCGCATAATGAGTGTACCACAGTTGACCTACTTTGACTTTGTGTGTGACTGTACTTCGTGTTCGCAAGGCTGCAGAGTAGATAGTGGTACAGAAGGTCGGCTTCATACAACGAGCGAAGCATGCACACTAGCAGCGTACGTACAGAGATCTCAAATGATAGGCATGCTTGCGTGTGAGGTGGCCTAGGTAGTTACTGCCGTGTTTGCGGCCGCTGAGGGTGACGGGGGCCGCATGGATTCATGCGGGCCAACGCCTGGTCGGGGGAGCGTGATAAAATGCGCAAGCACTCCAGCACCCCGGCTAAAGGTAGCAGCAGGACACCGTGTGGTTTTAGTCAGTAAGAGTCTGACAGACCCCTCCACCCACCTCAGGCTAGTGGACATCCATGAGGATTTCCACACGATAAAAAAGGCAGTTACCGCCGTGTGACCGCATCATGATACTTACTGTTGGGAAAGTCGTCCAGTAGCTCACATTCGAAATACTACTACACTTTTTGTTTTTACTCGACTACCCTTGCTTTGTCACTATGCAGCAGCTTGACTTTCTTAGTAATGCTACTTGTCAGTGTCATAACAGCTACTCTCACATATAATTATAAATTCAACATTAATGATGTAACTAATATTTTTGTAAAAATACATATAATTTAAAAGAGTGTCCATGGAGTTTCTTGCCCGTTCTTCTTCATAGGTACATACCTACGCTATGGAATGGGCAACTAGCTTCATATTTTCTGACTGACTGACTTCTTGACAATTCAAAAGTGCCTGTAAATGGTTTAATTTAAATAAATGCTTTGAGTTTGTGTTCGGTGGATTCCAGTCGAACTGCTGCCATGCGAGTACACAGAGGACTGCTTCTGTGTACACACACAGACGAGCTCAGTAGCTGTCTACTGTCGAATCAGCAGCTCGTACTGTGTAACCATACCTCATTTCAAACAAATGCCAGTTACAAGTGCACTTATACTCGCTGTACGTGAAACGTATCTATGTTTGCGTGCGTTTACACTCGTTGTATGGAGCTAAACTTCTGTACCAATTTATTCCGTGGCTAAACACCCAGTTTCATACTTTTGAAGTTGCTATAGATTTAAGACTTGCAAGCGGAAGATGGAGTTGATATCGTCTGCGAGAAAATAGAATGAAATATTGAATTCTCTTTATTGCAACCTAGAGATTTATGTCAAAGAAATTATTTTTTTTTTTTGTGAAAAAATGCTTATCGTGCGATGGGTCGGTCTTATTGTTAAACTTATTGCAGTCAGAGAAACCGTATTGCAACAAAACTTGAAAATCCTTCTTATTGTTACCTAACTGTGACATTAAAAAGTATAATCTTCTTCTTCTTCTTCTTCTTCTTCTTCTTCTTCTTCTTCTTCTTCTATATTATAAAGAGGTAAAATTTGTAAGTTTGTAAGTTTGTATGTAGGGGGTAATCTCTGGAACTAACAGTCGGATTTGAAAAATTCTTCTTGCATTTGATAGCCCAATTCTTGAGGGCGGCTATAGGCTATGTAACATGACGCTATGACCCTTAGGAGCCGAGCAAAACGAAAAAAAGTCAAAAAGGCGGGCGGGTGATGCGATACGACGGGGTGGCTCGGGGGAAACAAGAAGTTTCACGCGAACGAAGTCGCGGGCTGAAGCTAGTTATGAATAAAAAGACATCAATTTAAAAATTGTACAGACGCCAGCACATCAAGCAACCCGAAACTATCAAATTTTCCCAATCAACTTTGAACTTAGCTATAAAGTTGAAAACTGTTTTAGCGATAAAGTTGAAAATCTATTAAAGAAATTTGACAGATTGTAGTAGCTAGATGTGCTAGTGTCTGTACTTATTTTTTTGCAAATAAACATTTCATTTCAAAAAGGCCTACTGCCTTCAAAAATAGAAAATACTTATAATCTACTTGTAAACAATCAATGTGTTTTTATTTCAATTCCAATATAGCCCGGTCCCTATTAAAAAACCCTGTACAAGAACACGCCAATAATTTAAACTTGTTTTTTTTTTATAATTTTCCTCTTAAAATATATATTTTATAGAGGTAGGAGGAACAGGGTGTAAAGTCCACTCATACTCCATAGAAAAGAGAGGATCCTCCGACCAGACGGGTATTGTGTCTGGCGGGCAACTGTCCGATGATTCGTGTCGGGCTGTTGCATCTATGCTAGTTGCGCAGTAAACTCTGCTTGCGAGATGCAGGATTTGCGTGACGTCAGTATGACGCGTTGTTCGCATGTGGCGTTGTAGATATCGCTACAATTTTATTGCTTCTGTCGTAACCAGCTAGTAGCCCACCTGTTGTGAACTGTCACGTCCACTTCCCTAGGGAAGACGGGGGCGCGTAATGGTCACGTGCTGTCGTGCACTGTGCAAGTAGTGGGGGTAGCGACTTTGTTTCCCAAGAGACTAGCCAATGGAGTAACAGTTGGACTCATTGTTTCTGACGACAAGCAGCGTTGTTGTATTGATCTGGTTTGAAGGGTATGGCATAACCATAATCAGCCTATAAATCTTCCCACTGCTGGGACACAGGCCTTCTCTCTGTGAGAGAGAGTAGGCCGTAATCCACCACGCGGGCCCAGTGCGGGTTGGTAGATGTCACATGTCTTCAAATTTTTTGGTTCTAGGACATGTCGGTTTCCTCACGATGTTTACCTTCACCATTTTGGGAGCAGTGGTGATGAAATCCATACTAATATTAAATTCGAATGAAACTCTGTCTGTATCTGTCTGTATGTTTCACGCCTAAACCACTGAACCGATTTAGATGAAATTTAGTATAGAGATACTTTGAGTCCCGGGGAAGGACATAAAATAGTTTTTATCCATCGGGATAAAAACTATTTTATGTCATTCCTACGGGATCGACACTTATGCGGGTGAAACCGCGGGGCGCAGCTAGTTATTTATATAGAGCAAAGCGCCTCTCTGGGTTCGAACCTACGACCTACAACTCGTAATTCGCGGCCGTTACCACTAGGCTACCCAATGGCGCTTTTTAAATGTAAAATTGTGGCAATAAATAGATTGCCTACCTACATATATTTTTATTAAATCACCTTCCATGAAACTTTGACATCTTGTTACCAAGTTTTAATATATTAATTGAGTTAGCGACTTCTTTTGATAAATAATTCAATTACTTACTTACGAGTTTTGTTTGAAAGATAATTTGTGATTATTTTTTTCACGTTCTAAGTTGACTTCAAACCTTTGAGATTAATTCGATTTAGTTTAGCAGTCAGAACTAGATAACTTAATATCAGTAGAGCATTCTTCGTGGGAAAGTGGTACGTATCAAATCGGAAAAGGATCGTCACCGTATCAACTCGAGCCGTTTAGTATTCTTTATATGAAACTCCCTACTGCAACGCACACTAATCGGAATCGTAACGCTTCGGGACAAGCTCACGAACCGCGGTGCGGTGCGTTACGGCTCGTCGTCCCCGCGTTTACGTCTCTCCGTACCCGAGCTTACGTCTCTTCGTCAACCCTTGCCTCTCTCACCCCTCCCGCGGCCTGCCTGCTGCACCATTAACCAGCGGTCGGATTCATGCAAATCCCTGCTACAAGCTCAACACCGATGTGGAAAGATTGCAGCAGCGATTCACATACAAGCAGTCCAGTCTGCTCACGATACACCGCAATATAATGTTGGGGCTGGCCCGCACCCGGCGCACAAGGGAGGCTCATCTTTTTCGCATCGTAGCGTATAAGCAATCGACACGAGCTTCAGCAAACATCCCTGAAGCGGTACAGAAGCGGGGCGCTGTACGATTTTTGAGTGTAATCTACCCACAGATAGATAAATAGGTACCTTATGATCTTGGATTTGTTGGATTTGTCTTCGCTCCGAATATCAAAACTAACTATTAAAAAAAGTTTAAAAACTAAAACCCGACTACTGAAAAGGATGAAACAAGAAAGTACCTTCCCGTGGTCGCATGCCGCTGTACTAACATACTTATAAGCTATGGTAGCATGCGACCACGGGAAGGTACTTAATACTTTCTTGTTTCATCCTTTTCAGTTGTCGGGTTTTAGTTTTTAAACTTATTTTGAGGCTTATTTCAGTAACATTTATATTTTTGAAATTTGCTAATTAAACCCTTTCATTTGACACCCAACACGGCACGATTAAAAAAGATTTTTTTTATACATCTTTACTTTATGTCCTCTATAGGGCGCCATATTGAATTAAGTGTGACGTCACATAGCTTCTAACCACCGGACGATCAAGACGCTCCCAACGATACCTCATTTGTCAAATTATTATAAGTACTTTTTAAGTTATGAGGGAACAGATGAACATACATACATACATACCAGTCAAAATCATAACCCTCCTTTTTGCTTCGCCGTAGTCGGGTAAAAAACGGGAAAAATTCTCAAAAAAAAAATAAGATATGTAATTAATTTTCTCATAAATAGATTCTTATTGATTCTGACTGAGGGAGTACGAAGTTTGCCGGGTCAACTAGTTAACTTATAAAGACTTTACCGCCTTTTACTTTACTAAGCCGGTATAGTAAGACAGTTTTATTAAACAGCTTGTCTAATAGGTGAAGACGGGTAAAGTTACTAGTTTGTTCACGTTAGTAAGGCTGGTTGTGTTAACTTACTTAGTGAACGTCGAGGGATAGTGTTACTTAGTCTTGTGTTATGTTTATGTTATTAGGGATGTAACTTAGGGTCGTTGGTGGGAAGTTCAGAGGTTGTTTTATAAAAAGTTTTGTTTTATATTAGGACCTATTATTGGGCAAAGAACTGTTTTCATAAAATTTTGAAGTGAAAACTTCTTAAGGCGCGTAGGGCATTTGAATTCGCGACACTGTTACCGACACCACCTACATTCTGATGTGTTCGGCTGTCCTCGGGATGTACTCGGTTTTAATGTATTTCCGATATGTCGTAGGTAGAATGGTAGGAAATTTCTACAATTCTTCCTCCAAAAAAAAAAAAGGTCCGTAAACTAAGGTTCTTAGACGAAGGTTCAGGTCCTTAGACTAAGGTAGCATGGTACAAAATTTCTACCATTCTACTTTAATCCTTCCGTAGTTTAGTTCTACCCACACTGTTAATACTTTTAAAACCTAATAAAAAAGCACAATAAATTACGAGAAAAATCAACATATTTTCCCTCGTATTCATTTAAATCGCATGGAAATTTAAGCAGGATAATTCGAGCTCCATTTGAGGCAGCGTATATTATATTTCTGTTGACGATTCCTTCATGAGACACACACACACGGTATTATGTTGTCAGTTTCGGGAAAATAATAGGCTTAATAGGGTACTAAACCCATTTTTGAAAAGTGTCTCAATTAGATTCTATAGTGCTACTGAACCACTAAAAAATTCACAAAATTTTTATTCAATCGTTAAATGCATTTTAATTTTGCATTTTCAAATTTCGCGCGTAATTTGACGAAAACGCTGGACGCAGTGGACGCCATATTGCTCTGTGGTCATGACGTCAGTTGGCTATATAGATAAACTAGCTGCGCCCCGCGGTTTCACCCGCGTAAGTTTCGATCCCGTGGGAATATCGGGATAAAAACTATCCTATGTCCTTTCCCGGGACTCAAACTATCTCTATACCAAATTTCATCGAAATCGGTTCAGTAGCTTAGGCGTGAAGAAAAGACAGACAGACAGAGTTACTTTCGCATTTATAATATTAGTTTGGATAAATTTTAGTTCATTTTGGAACCAAGGACAATTCAGACTATTTAAAAAAAAAAGAAATATGGCCCGCGGATTCCTTTTGGCATGAAGTCTCTTTGATGAGATTAAAAAAGCGCATATCTCCGACTAGTAAATAGTCATCTGTGGCGTTACCGCACTAGTGCGGTAACATAAAGTAATAAGCACGCGTAATAAAGTAATAAGTTTGGATCAATAATAGTATGTTGACATTTGACACTTCTGAGATTATATAGCCGTATGACGTAATAAACTAATAACATGGTGACTACTATTTAATAGTGTTATGAAACAGATTAAAAAAGCTGAAACCTTTGAATTGAATATTCAAATATACTTTGCTATTTTATGAACTAAAACTAAAGTTTTCTGATTGCTTTTTGCCTAAGCTATCTCAGTAATATATTTTTAGATTTTTTCTCATATAGAGTAAAATACCCTATTCTCGATAAATAGTTCTATCCTTTTCTAGCGGATAAATCAAGAGAGAGATGACAGAAAAGAGCTGTCAAAACAGATAGAACTAAAACTTTCAAACAGGTTTAGGCGATACCTCAGAAAACGCTGAAGTTTATACGAAGTTTGGCAGCTCCGTTACTTTTGTCTTTTGTTTCTTGTCACTGGCTGTTAGGAATAGAAATAATATTTATATGCATAAAACGTTGTACATAAAATTGTTTTAAAAATACATTATAGAACATACATGACTTGCTTATAAAACATAACAATTATTTTTTGAACAGTCATATAGTAGATGATTTAAACGAGGTTATCGAGAAAATTATGTTTAATTTTATCTTTGACTTTGTAGTAGTAGGTTTTGTATTATTTTATAATCTTTATGTTACTTTGACGATTCAACTTACGTATTACAGTGAAAATACGGTTTTCAAACTTACCTGAAACAATAAAAACAAAATATTATTAGTATGAAATATTTCACAATACAATACTAAATTAAATCAAATATAATTTCCCCAGCATATATCAGATCCTCGCTGGGCAAACTCTGTAATAAAATTGAGCTTTTCAAAAGTAAACAAACCGCTTTTCTAATTTCCACTCAAGCCATCCATCCGTATGTATTAAAATATATTGCACACCCCACTCCTTCGCGTGCGATAATCCTCTTGTTTAATCCTGCCTACCGATAGCATCTTATGAGTACCACGATTTATAATTGACTGACAGTAATGCCTGATGATTGATGAAGTTTTCAGTACGATAGCTGCCAGTGTTTCTGTACATTCGGTAAAAATAAACGTTTACAAGGAAGAAAAGCCTGCACCTATACGTTCACAAAGAATGAAAATCTCATACCATGGCATAAAGATTAGTTAGCCATCAAAGGCAGCACCCTGCTACCCTGGTAGATTGCCCAGGGTACGGAAAAAGTAGGTACCCAATTAAGTATCATCTTGGTATGCATGAAGAAGCCTCCTCGTGTAGAGCAGTTTGTTCCGCCAGTTTCTCAACTAACCGAGCGCTCAGCGCATCCTGGACAGTCACACCCAACACCTTATTTGACTGGCCAATTCTTCCCTTGCGGTGGTAGGGCTAACGCCCGCCTGGTTTGCGACCGGGTCTCCCACCGGAGTCCGGCGTCAAGCAGCCTACTGTGTATCGTCGATGCGTGGGAGTTCCAGTGCCTTAGGCATCTTGTGGGCACGCTCGTTCCATCATAGACCTCATCCATCGCTTTCCAACAGGCGTGATCGAGGTCAAGAGCGGGCCCATTCAGTAATAATAAAAAAAAAAAATTAATCATCACTTAAGCCATTTTTTTTACGTGTGGAAATCTTTATGGATGCCACCGCCCTGGGGTGGGTGGAGGGGTCTGTCAGACTCTTGCTGACAAAAATCACACGGTGTCCTGCTGCTACCTTTAGCCGGGGTGCTGGAGTGCTTGCGCATTTCGTCACGCTCCCCCGGCCAGGTGTTGGCCCGCATGAATCCAAGCGGACCCCGTCACCCTCAGTGGCCGCAACCGGCTGCCATTCCTCTACAGAGAGGCGCGCGCGGAACACGGCACGTCATCGTCTCGGGCCTATAATCATCATCATCGCTTAAGGCTAGCCTTTTCCGACCGGTGCCTCACGATTGCGCCAAAAAGGCCCAGTTCAGCAAAAATGCCAGACAACTAGTACCTGACGCTAGTTTTCAACTGGACCTTAAGTGTGAGGTGACGGATGTAAATCAGTTTCAAACAAGTAGCTTTCAACACATTTACGATCCCTTATTTTCTATTACCAAAATAAAACAGCCATTTTGCTCAAAATTACACCTTTCATAGTCCGTTTATTAAATAATAAATATAAAAACGCGATGTTTTGTTAAAGGTATCATTAAGGTTAACTTTTAGTGAGGTGGACCATAAAGGCAGGGAATGGCGGACGGTATGAATGGCAAAAGTACCATAATAATTGGTTTAGGATTAATAAAATGGTATATTGGACTACGGCTGGCCACAATGACCTTATTGTCTTCGTATAAAAGGACATCTATTTGTAAGACTAGTGAGAACTATAAAAACCGGCCAAGCGCGAGTCGGACTCGCCCATGAAGGGTTCCGTAGCAGCAAGTAACATAATATAAAAGTTCTTGTAGTTCGTTGTAACTTTGTGAAAGGTAAATTGCGGTTTTCGATTTATGACGTATTAAAAAAAACTACTTACTAGATCTCGTTCAAACCAATTTTCGCTGGTAGTTTACATGGTAATGTACATTATATATATTTTTTTAATTTTATCATTCTCTTATTTTAGAAGTTAGAGGGGGGGGGACACACATTTTACCACTTTGGAAGTGTCTCTCGCGCAAACTATTCAGTTCAGAAAAAAATGATATTAGAAACCTCAATATCATTTTTGAAGACCTATCCATAGATACCCCACACGTACAGGTTTGATGAAAAAAAATTTTTGGAGTTTCAGTTGTAAGTATGGGGAACCCCAAAATTTATTGTTTTTTTTCTATTTTTGTGTGAAAATCTTACTGCGGTTCACAGAATACATCTACTTACCAAGTTTCAAGAGTATAGTTCTTATAGTTTCGGAAAAAAGTGGCTGTGACATACGGACGGACGGACAGACAGACAGACAGACAGACAGACAGACAGACAGACAGACAGACATGACGAATCCATAAGGGTTCCGTTTTATGCCATTTGGCTACGGAACCCTAAAAAGTCTGTGTTTTGTGGTAGATATAACCTGGGATTATCAAGTCTCGAATGACTAGGCTTTTGGGCAAGCGTATAGTCGTTGCAACATCGGTTAAATTATCTCATCAGGTGATATGTGAAAACTTCTTTAGGCGTATTGGCCATTTTTTTTATATGGGAAAAACTATTGAACTCGCGCCACTGTTACAGTAACCGACACCGCTTCGGATGTGTTCGGCTGTCCTCGGGATGTACTCGGTTTTAATGTATATCCGATATGTCAGTGAGTGATGGCAAAGTATTCTGTTTGTGTTTTGTTTTCACTTCTGTAGGCGCTCCCGGAGTGCCACTGTTTTTTCTGTGGACCTTTCTAAAAAGAAGCACGAAGGAAGCACACTGTAAAACAAAAAATATCTATCCTAATCTGTTAAATTAATGTGAAAAAGTATAATGTGAGAAAAAAACTGTAAATTACTCTAGCAGACTGCATGAGAAATTCTTAGGACCATTCCATTCTTTAGCTCCGAGTTTTAAATAGAAAGGTTTGCTTCAGTGGCGCGAAAAATATGTAGGAGGGAAATATGCACCGAGCGAGAAATGAGGAGGAACTATGTTATAATGGAAGCTATTTTTTTCAATTAAAAAGATCGTAATATTACTTTATAGATCACATCTGTAAAGTAATATTGCGACCTTATTAAGTTAATAAACCTGTTTTGAAAAAAAAAAAACACACTTTAATGACATTTTCAGAAAATGACATTACCTAGTGTATTTTTTAAAGACATGTTTGTATTTATAAAGAAATTCATAAATGACTTAGTAAATCATCACATGGGTATATGCCTTTTCCCAACTATATAAATGTTGGGCTCAGTTGCCAGTCTCACTGGATGCAGCTGAATACCAGTATTTTGCATGGAGCGACTGCCTATCTGACCTCCGCAACGCTTGTGGTGGCGGGTGGGCGTTAGTGGTGGATGGCCCCTTGTTAAGACTGGTTGCCAGACTTTCGGGCTTCTATCTACCTAAAGACTACCAAAAATCTACGAATATCAGCCGAGCCCAACGGCTTAACCCCTCAAGCGTATAGATGGGCAATCCACCCGATTTAAACCCGGCGCTTTTGATAAACACCCGATAAACACCCATAGACACCACCCTGTTTGTCTCTGCATCACCCAAAGGTTGACTGGTAGAAAATGCCTATGGCATTAAGTCCGCCTATGTACGTTTATGTGCTTGAAGTATTAAATAAATAAATAAACACCCAGAAAATTTGGTGTTTATCGGGTGTTTACCAAAAGCACCGGGTTTAAACCCGGTGGATTGCCCATCTATACTCAAACGTCAACAGTACACCAAGTATACATAAGCGAAAGTGCTCGAAACGTCAACAGTACACCAAGTGTACACAACTATTTGTCGATAGGTAGGCGGGCAAACTTGTGAGAGGTTAACGTGTATACCGAGGTTCCCTCAGCATATGTTTTGACCCGTGCACATAATACTTAGCCTCGACTCGAGCCCCTTTATACTTCTCTCCATAAAATGCCACGGATAGACCATTATTCTTACCCCCTTACTAATAAACGTACTATATCAGACGAATAGTTACACATCGATTTCGCTCTTTCAGTCGTCAGTAATTTGACGGATAGACCATTATTCTTACCCCCTTACTAATAAACGTACTATATCAGACGAATAGTTACACATCGATTTCGCTCTTTCAGTCGTCAGTAATTTGACTTTCGAATGAAGAAGACAAAGCGTTGTCTAACTATACAGACGTTATACAACGTTTATTAGTAAGGAGGTTAATGATTAAAACACTCGTAATAAAATAACAGCGCCTGTTAACTAATAACTTCTAATATTAGCGTCATTATCTGAAAAATAAACAGTCGTCTTGTGTCGCTTTCCTAAATACTGCAAATGTAAATAAATAGCGCTAACGAGCGAGACAATTAAGGTAATGTACACACTCTCGATTTCGCAATGAAAAATTGTTTCTACCTGACAACGCAAATGAGGCGAACGTAGGTATTTTACACATATTTTTTACCGGCTTCAAAAAAGGAGGAGGTTCTCAATTTTTTATATAAGATGTTCGGGCATAACTACCTCATATATAGACGGATTTGCAAAATTATTTTTTTCATGGATACGGTATGCCTCAGGAATGGTCCCATATCAATTTGATTAAGTAGTTTTTGAGTTAGCTTCAATAATACGATTTTTTTCCATTTAATTTATATTAATAATGTTTTCATAACTCTCTGTCACTGATATTTACATATTATTAAGTAGTGTCAAATTTTGCGTGGGGTAGGTATATATGTACAACTAAAAACTGAAACTCAAAACTTTTTTTACAAAAAAAAAAAAACAACCGACTTCCAAAAATAAAGTTATTTTTCAATTTATAGTGTTATTTTTTGGAAGTTGGTTGTTTTTTTTTTTTTGTAAAAAAGTTTCATAGCACTGTGTGAAATAAACCCGTATTTAAGTCACGCTTTTTGTGACTTAAGTAGTTCATTTTTACACTTAAAAGCGTGACCTAAGTGCGGGTTTAGGTTACACGTATCGTAAATGTACTTGTAATGTTTTTGTTGTCACTTTTTCTGTATGTAAGCATATAGGATAGAGCAATAAACCAAACATGATATATTATGAAGGCTTACACGATATCATCCCAATATGTTCCGAAGGGACCTACCCTTCGGAAAATATTGAGACCATGTCGCACCTACTCCAAAAATTAGGTACTTCGTACCTACTCCATAAATCGGAACTCTCGGTTGCTTTCCCTACCTCTGTCCTACCAACTTTCTCTTAGGTTGTCTAGGATATCATATGCTGGAGACCAGAAGGGCATGTGACCAGCAGAGCTATTCACAAACACTCGATACGCTTCCGTATCGTATCGAACATTAATCATTGTTATCGTAGGAGTCTTCTAAACGCTGTTCACAAGCCCAAAACCCGAAAATTTTGTCAGTTTAAATTAAATAGACGCCCGCTATTCTTCCAGCAGCTATTTATCGAAATGTCAGGTTTTCGATACGATAGCCTGTCGTATGGTTATGAATCAGGGCTCAGGTAGGCGTTATGCTCAAAATATGCAAGGGTATGACGGATGCTCCTGACATCCATAATGAGCTGATTCGACTTTATACACCGAATAATTATCTCTGTGGCAGAAAACATCGACTGCAAGCCGTGCCTTCGTGTCGGACTGTGGCCCGTGCTGCGTCCCCCATACCGCGCGTATTGACCGCACTAAATAAGCTCGTGGAGGTTAACCCGGACTGCGGTCTGAAGGCCAATTCTCATAATTTAAAACGTTCAAAATCTAGTCGCAGTCTCATCTCAGCGACACACAAATGTCAAAAACTTGTCAAAATGTAGGAAAATTATAGGTCTTTATGACAGATTGAGATTCTGAACGTTCTTAAAATTCTGAGAATTGTCCTCTGTTCGATAGTAAATTCACCAATTTAATGGTTATGTGCCTACATTTTTGTGAAAATAATAGAATTTAATTGTTGTTACTAGTTTCTTTTATGTTAGTACTTATTATATATACTTTGATTTATGTAATCGGTTTCTTAAGCCGTGTAAATCAAATAAATAAATAAATCGGCCAGATATATTATTGTATAAGCGCAACTATTGAGGCTATTACCTTCAACTGGACACAAAATCATAGTCTGATCTCAGTTTCAATCTGTCAAAAATACCTCTAATTTCGCTACATTTTTGACAAGTTTTCAACATTGACTGTCGCTGAGATGAGGATTGCAACTAGATTTTGAACGTTTTTATTATTATTAATGTGAAATCTTCTTTATGGCGCATTGGGCATTTTTTGAGATGGGAAAAAACCATTGAATTCGCGCCACTGTTACCGTAACCGACACCGCTTTGGATGTGTTCAGCTGTCCTCAGGATGTACTCGGTTCTAATGTACCTATATTCGATATGTCAGTGTGTGATGGCAAAGTATTCTGTTTGTGTTTGGTTTTCACTTCTGTCGGCATTCCCGGAGTGCCACTGTTTTTTTTTGCCTTCAGGCTGCTGCTGAAAATTTCTCAGCACTTTTTTATTTGCAAGAAAAAAATACAGAAAAGTCGTGTTATTCTCAAACATCACTTGGGAATTTGAAGGTGTCTCGTTGTGAATCCGCGATGATTTACTTTAAAAACAAATGAGTTCGCTTTCGAATTGTGTGCGCTCACTTGAGTGAGGTTCCATGTGAACTTTACAGATTAACGTTACGTACTAGAAAATACCTAGGTATTCTACAGGGTGTTACGGAAAGGGTATATCAATACAAACGGGCTTAAGAGTGTATCTGGTCTAGAATCTCTGTACAAAATTTCAGCTCAAAAGCATTAACTTTGAAAATGCTTATATTTTTTATTTCGACATCACGGCGCTGCACTAGCGCGCGGCGCCGGCGTGATGTGCGTGTACTAGGCGCACAGACACACTAAAGATAATGGATAATAACCCTCGTAGTGTGGTGACACGTTTGTTATTAAGTATTTCAATTTAATAAACTATCGAAATAAAAAAAATATTAAGCATTTTCAAAGTTACTGCTTTTGAGCTGAAATTTTGTACAGAGATTCTAGACCAGATACATTCTTCAATCCGTTTGTATTGATATACCCTTTCCGTAACATCCTGTATACTTACTGCATACCCATTTTACACATTTGCGTCAGAATAAAAAAATCCCGACACACATAATATTTGTATCAACGCAGAAATTATGAGCACAAAGGGGCGAGTTATCTGAACCGGAAACTGGGTGGCCAGTGGGGGGGAAGGGGGATGATTGTCGGCTTCCGGTAACAAGCGACGATTTCCGATTAAGCCCACTTCACGGCACTCAGAGGGCGTTTTGTAAAAAAGTTGTCCACCATTGTTTACAATTGTTTATTTTTTTTGTGTACACTTTTTTTTTTTTTGTTAACTCGTGTTTGTTGTATGAATGCTTAATTAGTGAATGTGTGGAAGGTAAAAGGTATTTTTAAAAAGTATTTATTAGGTCCTTACATATGAAATTGGCGTTTTGTATGGAAGGAACAAAAAGTCGAATATTTTTTAATATAATATATTTAATTAATCAAAGTATGAACCATTGTTTTCAATGCACTTTTGCCATCTTATAGGTAGTTCATTGATCCCTTTACTAAAAAAACCAGTCGGACGGGAATCAATAAAATCTTTGAAGGCGATTTGGACTGCCCCATCGGAGTTGAATTTTTTCCCTTGCAAAAAGTTATCCAAATTGCGAAAAAAATGGTAATCTGTTGGAGCAAGGTCCGGGGAGTACGGAGGATGTCTAAGACATTCCAATTCAAGCTCTTCTAATTTGGTAGCCGTCTGTTGCGCAGTGTGTGGTCTGGCGTTGTCGTGAAGCAGCAGTGGCGTGGAGCGATTGACCAGCCTTGGTTGTTTAGCCGCTAGCTTTTCCATCATGGTTTGTAATTGCTGACAATAGACATCAGCTGTAATAGTCTGGCCAGATTTGAGAAAACTGTAATGAACAATACCGGCACTAGTCCACCAAACGCTTACAAGTAACTTTTTTGGGGTTAATTTTCGCTTGGGGCAGGATTTGGCTGGCTGGCCAGGATCCAACCATTGCGCTGAGCGCTTCCGATTATCGTAAAGAATCCATTTTTCATCACAGGTAATGATTCGGTTTAAAATACCTTCATTGTTCTGCCGGTTCAGTAATGTAACGCAGCAGTCGACGCGCGTTTGCCGGTTTGCTTCAGTCAATTCGTGAGGTACCCACCTTTCAAGCTTTTTAATCTTCCCAATTTGCTTCAAGTGAATTAAAACAGTTTTATCACTAACATCGAAGCCTGCAGCTAACTCGGACGTGGTTTGCGATGGGTCCGCTTCCACAATAGCCTTCAATTCTCCATTATCAACTTGGGTCTCAGGCCGTCCACGGGGCTTGTTCTGCAGGTCGAAATTTCCAGAACGAAAACGTTGGAACCAAAAACGAACTGTGTTTTCTTTTGCAACATGACCGCCATACACATCATTCACCCTTCGAGTCGTTTCCGCAGCACTAGTGCCACGGCGGAACTCGTACTCGTAAATAATGCGATATTTTAAATTTTCCATTTTGTAAAATGAGTGACGCAAACAGAAAAAACAGAAGAAAAAAAACAAATGAATGACGGTCATCGAAGCACAAATACATGAGTAAATAGCTGTACAAATTTGAATTTGGAATTCCTTACCAAAGAGGAGAAATTCGTGATTAAAGTGGCCAGTACGAAAAACGCCAATTTCATATGTAAGGACCTAATATTAAAATTTTACAACAGTTTGTGGAGCTGAGCGTGAGTTGCGTTTAGCTTTTAAATACATTATGTATTCGCAGTCTGTCTGTTAATTGTGGTTACAATCACGTGTGGTGAAATTTTCATCGCTGAAAACATGAAATAACTGCTACATTTTCACAAAACGTTGTCATTTTAGGGACAAAGTTCAAATATTTCATGAATATTATCTACAGGACAATAAAAGGCACAAGGCATAAAGATAACATTAAAAATTGGTAGGTCATACCTACCACATGTCGATCGTCGTGTCGGATAGTTATTAGGTTAGCAAAAATTGCGTTCATCACTTTCAGGAAGTTTTTTTTTATTTTTTATTGTTTGAATGGGTTCGCTCTTGACCTCGATCACGCCTGATGGAAAGCGATGGATGAGGTCTATGATGGAACGTGCGTGCCCAGAAGATGCCTAAGGCATTGGAACTCCCACACATCGACGAAACACAGCAGGCTGCTTGACGCCGGACTCCGGTGGGAGGGTGGTCGCAAACTAGGCGGGCGTTAGTCCTACCACTGCAAGGGAAGAAGTGGCCAGTCAATAAGGTGTTGGGTGTAACTGTCCAGGATGCGCCGAGCGCTCGGTCTAGTTGGGTAACTGGCGGAACAAACTGCGCTACACGAGGAGGCTTCTTCATTCATCCCAAAAAGTCTATCGTGTCATAATGTCTATTATCATAATTATCATGTCTCATCAACATTTAAAGCTCTTTAGCATTATTCTCTAAGCATCACTTCGAAATTCGAACGGTGTCTCGTTGTGAATCCGCGATGATTTACTTTAAAAACAAATGAGTTCGCTTTCGAATTGTGTGCGCTCACTTGAATGAGGTTCCAAGTGAACTTTACAGACCCGCAGTATCTACTTCTTTTACCATCAATATGCCAAAAAAACCTTTACAAATGTGCTAAATTGTTTTTAGAATTTTTTCCGCGTCTTTACAATGCATCTCTTCCCAATATTAAGTGCGTAACACATGCACGGTTGTCAGAAATGGTTTTTTCACACTGAAAAAATAAAATTAATAAAAAGCTATTTAGAAAACTAATTTAAGAGGTTTAATTGTAACAGATAACTGTCATGAACTTGTGACTATAATATTAAATCGTATTTAGTTTTTCAAAAGTTTTTGTCACTATTCACGCTACACGTCACGCTTAAATTAGATACCTATACCTTGTTATGGAAGAGCGGAGCTGTCTAACACAGACATAATCTGCCTAAAAGGAGACTTCGAATACAAATTTGTAACTATTTGCTGATTTGTGACAATAAACAATTTTTTTTTTATTATACATATCGGTAAGTCACCTAGCGTTTACGTGGCGTCTACGCAGCGTCTGCGCGCAGTCTACGCAATGTTTACGCAGCGTTCACTCCTTCCCAGGATTAACACCCAATGCTGAGGTTCTCTTTACTTTCAAAATCAACAACTTCTGCACGTTTACCTCCACCAAAATGACAATAAAACTGCAAAATACTTCTTACATTTTTTCCCGCTTCCTTATACAATGTATCTCTTCACAATATTGAGTGCGTAACACACGCAGGATTGTCAGAAAAGGTTGTGTTTCACACCAAATTGACTCCGTGGACAGAATTAATGCCGTCTACAGATATTGGGAGAGTTCCTGCTGAGTTACAGGAAATATTATTACTTTTGGGAGGAAAATGGTAAGGCTTACTGGTTTGAATGTTTTTGGATTTTCATCAGTATATTCAGTATATTGCACACACACGAACATATTATACACACACATTTATAGTGACCTTATTGGTGATGTTCAGAAAGGTCAGGTCGATCGATCAGGTTAAGCTACGCTTGCCGCGGTTGGTCTGTGGATGGGTGACTATCTTTACATACCCAGACTCCTCCGTGCTTCGAAAAGCACGTTTTAAGCCGTTGGTCCTGGCTGTCATTCGCGGATATTTGACAGTCATTACGGGTAGTCAGAAGCGAAGTTTCAAGTTCCCAAAAATCGTGAAAGCGTTCGGTCAATTGAAATTACCTAGGTATTTTCTATTTTATACGTTTTCTCCTATTCTCAAATTGTTTCGACTTCCGAGAAAATGAAAATTAAACCAAGAATTTTCTCCAAATTTGCTAAATAGCTGTTGTTTATGAGCAAAATTCTTCTATTTTTGGCATTTACTAACAATTTATGGAGCGGGATACAGATGAAATATGGTTTTGAATTACAACTTTACATTTTCATCTCACACCAACCTTATGAACGAAACAATAAGGTAGTTTTAGCAAATCCAAGTTTGTTCTTAAAAATTTTGTGGGTCGGATTCGGGGAGTAGACAAATATTTTAAGAATAAAGGGTTTATTTTTAGCCCTTATTTAGCGCCCGGCACTTTGTATGTTAAGAGGTGTTCATCATTGAAAGAAAGAAAGAAAGAAAATACGTTTATTTGCGGTGAAAATGACGCAAAAAGAACAAAAACACAAAAAATAAAATAAAAAGGTAGGGGGAAACATGCGTCACATCCACGCAAAACGGCTATACGGGTGCTCTTAAATGTGGTCTAAGATGATTCGTTTTTTACCCGACTGCGCCAGAAGGAGGGTTATGTTTTTCGAGAGTATGTATGTATGCATGTTTGTATAATTGTTTGACACGCTCTGTGGCCTGAACGGCTCGATGGATTTTAGCTTGAGAGGTGTCGTTAGATTCGTATTAACTGTGAAAGTGACACTGGGTATATCAAAATAAAAAACCAAAATGGCGGTTTTTTGGCGCCATATTATGTCTTAAATAAAAAAATAAAATCTCAAAACCTTTCGAGTGGGATATCAAAATAAAGGGTTTTAAAAGGTGATTACAAAAATATATACAACTTATATGGTTAAAAGTAATTCAAAGAGACAAATCGTAAAAAACACGTATCAAGAACTAAATCGTCTGCGAAATCTTTCACATTTGTAAACTAAAAAGCTGGAAATAAAAATAAGTAATTAAAAAAATTAAAAACCCGACTGCAACCTTATACTAAACTAACCGAAAAGCTAAACAAGCCTATTTTAAATTAAATAAAAGTTGGAAGCAGGCGGGACCCATTTGAGTTTGAAACTATAATAATAGTATGGGCCCCGCGTGCTTCCAACTTTTATTTAATTTAAAATGGGCTTGTTTTTAGCTTTTCCGTTAGTTTTAGTAAGTTTTAGTAGAAGGTTGCAGTCGGGTTTTTCAATTTTTTAATTACTTTTCTTTTTTGATGATAGAAATTAAGTAACTTATGGTCATCTTGGGGTTACGTAAATACACTGTGTGGCAAGGATTATGTTAGGCCGCTATCCCACTGGCGTTTTACGAGCGTTGACGTCGCGTCTGCGCGTGACAAGCATTAACGTCCGCTGAACGCGACGTTAACGTCGCGCACATGATACTATTTGAGGCGTACAATCAGAAACATAATGGATTCCGACGAGGAAGCACTACTGTTAGCTTTACTACTTCGACGAAAATTACGTAAAAGAAAAAGAAAACCTCATCGTCAATTCTGGGAAAACCCTTTATGGTTCAATCGATCACAAGAAAGTGAATATTTCGCACTGTACTCTAATAATATTAAAAATAAAATGAATCGGAATTTTATAAATGTTTGCGAATGCCAAAGACTACATTTGACGAACTATTACAAGTGATTCAAAGTGCCATACAATATTTAGACACGGCGTGATTGTACCTGTTGCCAACAAACGCGACGTTAACGTTGCGCAGACGTTCGAGAGACGCCGGCGATCGTAAAACGCCAGTGGGATAGCGGCCTTACTGATAAAATATAATTTTCGGATAAGACTAGTACACACAGGTACAGTTTTTCCTAGGCCAAGCTAGCTTCTTTGGCCAAGCTTGTTCTTGTCTAAAACGATTAATTCCGCGATTTTGTAACAAGATTGTACATGGCATAATGAACTTATGTCAATTGTGTAATGAGCCTAATACTGTTACATTATATTATGCTATTGGTTGGTTGTTTGATTAGTGGTTTTCTTACTGGCTGAACTTGTTTGGATTACTCCAACATAGTTCATCCAAAAAACGGGAATTGGTTGGTAACCAAGTCATGAATGATAGCTTATTCTCTTTTTGTTCCCCAGGCAAGACTTACCACCCAAAAGTCGCGGCCATTACCACTGGGCCACCACTACTCTCTGTTATTGTTCAATAAACCATAATCACTTGTCAAGCAGATCGATGATCGCAATTACTTGTTATTGATAGTCTGGAGGACACTGCTGTTCATCTTCTTAAGTGTTATTTAAACATCTTTAAGAGCAGTGGTGGCCCAGAGGTAATGGCCTCGACATACGAGGTATAAGTCGTGGGTATAAACTCAGACAGGCGCTTTACTTTGTGTAAATAATTTCATCACAGCTCCTCTCAAAACGGTAAAAGAAAACATCGTGAGGAAAGCGACATGTCCTAGAACAAAAAAAACCGAGTGTGCTTATGAAAACTATCTTTTGGAATGGGCGACTAGAATCAATTCTATTTTAAGATAATTTTTGACGTTCAAAAGTGCCTTTTATGTGCCTATTTGAAATAAATGCTTTGACTTTGACTTTGACCACACGACTGAAGTGAAACTTCAAACGTATTTGGCTATGAGAGGAAGAGAGAAAGAAAATGTGCGCGCGCACTGCTTTCTCTTGCTTATGTCCCCCACTCAACTCCCGTTCACCTCGCCCGATCACACTTTTCGTAACGCGTTCGCCAGCTTACTCCCCAAGTCAAGCGCGCGTAAAGAAGTTTCACTTAAAAAATTCGAAGACATGTGTCATTTACCAATCCGCACTACCTCCAGAAGTAAGTAGCGTTAAAAAACACAACGAAATACTCCCCTTAAAAGCTACTTCCGGTTTAAACACATCAAAGATAATCGCCTAAACATCTAAACGTCTAAAACACAGGCTGAAACGCAGGCTAAAGCGAGCCTCTATTCCGGCAATCCAAATGGAACACAGAGTAATTACAGATCTAGAGGCGGCCGTTGTGGTTGTCGCCCATTTGAGGCATCTGTAGTGCGCATTAATCTGTACTGTACAGATATATATTTGTGCGGTTTTGCTTGGTCTGTATTGAAGTGGGTTTAATATCAGAGGTGGGTGGGTTGGGGTCGATATAATCAGTGGTATAACAAAAACCGCCTTTAAAAATAAAATATTATAGGTACATAAGTACCTCTTTAATATTTTTTGTCAAAACCTCACTGTAGAGAATACCTAAAAATCAAAACATAAAATCTGTATAGGTATCTGTTTTTTTTTTTAATTTACGAAATAGTAAAAAGAATGTTTTTAGTAAGTTGTATGTGAAAAAGTGTCATTATAAAAAAATATATATAATATGATAATATGTACAAAAAAAAGGAGCTACGTCTGCCAACGAACTGCTTTGCAGTTTGGCGGAGGTAAATATATCTTGTTTAAAATTATTTATGTGAATAAACATTTTCACTTTTTTTTGTTGCGTGAATATCGTTTGTGGTTATATTTTTAACTGGTCGTACTCGCAAATGGGGTGACAGGTATGCGTATATGACCAGCGGGGTAATGGCGTAACACGCTAACATTAGGAACGGCTTTTATTTTGACAGTACAACAACATTCATTGCGTTATTTACGTTTTTAGTTGTAAGCAATGGATTGCCGACGACACTACTTTTCGCCTCGCTGCTTCCCTGCGACTAGGCACTCCTTGCTGTTCCCCTCATCGCTGTCACTGTGGCGAAGATGTCAACAGCCTCGGACACCACGGCCTGTCTTGCAGCCGAAGTGCGGGTCGCTTAGCGCGCCATGCGAACATTAATGACATCATCCGACGAGCTCTTGTTACCGTCGGCGTTCCAGCTGTATTAGAACCCAATGGCTTGGTACGCGACGATGGCAAGAGACCGGACGGTATGTCTCTATTTCCTTGGAAGGTGGGTAGGCCTTTAGTGTGGAACGCAACTTGTGTCGATACTCTTGCGCCATTCCACCTTCCTGGATCGGCATGCTGTGCTGGCGCTGCTGCTGCGGCTGCGGAAAACCTCAAGCGGCGAAAATATAATAAACTTATCGGAAATTATATTTTCGGGCCGTTTGGGGTTGAAACCCTCGGGCCGTGGGGTCCGAGTGCTCATGGTCTTTTTAAAGAAATTTCAAAATGGCTGGTTGACACTTCCCGTGACCCAAGGGCTGGCTTTTACCTTGGCCAAAGGCTAAGCATTGCCATACAACGTGGTAATGCCGCCAGTCTCTTGGGTACATTACCAGTCGACAGCGATGCGGATGAATTTTACGACGATATATTTTAGTTTTTGTATAGTTTTAGTTAAGTTAGGTTTTAATTTTGTTATTTTTGTTAATTATGGATTGCCAATATCCTTCAAAATGATACAAATTCTGATCGATAGTGTGTTACGCAAATACGCAATGAGGGTCCTGGAAATATCATCATCATTATTTCAGCCGAAAGACGTCCACTGCTGGACATAGGTCTCCTTCAAGCACCTCCACTTCGACCGGTTCTGTGCTTCTCGCATCCAACGAGTTCCTGCGACCTTCACAAGGTCGTCGGTCCACCTTGTGGGAGGCCTTTCAACGCTTCGTCTTCCGGTACGCGGAATATATGAACGTAAACGAGGCAGAAGGAGTATGTAAGGATCGTGGTCGGTGGCGTTCTAAAGTTTCTGCTTACCCTCATGGAAAGAAGGTGTGATTTTATTTTCATCGGTAAATAATATTATCATGCTTGTGTGCGTGGGGATCGGCAGAGGTTGTAGCGGTATCTACAACGCCACATGCGAACAACGCGTCATACTGATGTCACGCACAATCCTGCATCTCGCAAGCAGAGTTTACCGCGCAACTAGCATATACAGGAAGATTTTTTTATCACCATCCAAATTTTTACAGGGTGTTCTACCCATGAATATGAACAACATTCACTATGGGACCAACTCTGAAATCACGAAAAAAAATCAGCTGTTTCATACAAAAGTTCAATACCTTATACTTGACCAAAATGTATGAAACAGCTGATTTTTTTTCGTGATTTCAGTGTTGGTCCCATAGTGAAAGTTGTTCATATTCATGGGTAGAACACCCTGTAAAAATTTGGATGGTGATAAAAAAATAAGCCTGTATACAACGGCCCGACATGAATTATCGGGCAGTTTCCCGCCAGACACAAAACCCGTCTGGTTAAAGGATCCTCCCTTTTCTATAGAGTATGAGTGAACTTTACACCCTGTTCCTTATACCTCTATAAGGTGTCATTATTTGTACACTTCTTGGTCGCGTACTTCTTTACTGAAGGGCGTGTCCCTGAAAGGCCTTCGTGGCTTTATGCACGATGTTCTTCCACTTCGTCCGGTTCTCAGCTTCTCTCAGGGCGGTCGTAACAAAGAGTCCAGTGAGGGTGACCGTCCGCGAGGTCTCTTCCCAACTACCTTGCCCAACACCACCAACTTTTCTAGGTTATCTAGTTCCCGACGGGCAATGTGACCAAAGTAACCGAGAATCCTTTGGGAGAAGATGGTGGATAGTCTATATTTTATGCGGAGTTGATCAAGGATAGATATGTTATACCTACCCATTTTTTGCAAGTAAACGAGGAAAATGTCATGAGGAAAATTTTTTGTATGAATGTATTTTAAAAGTAAGAGAAGACCATAAAGAAACGATGGATGGACTGTGTGTATTTTTAATCAAATTTTTTATTTTTTTTGTGTTTTTTTTTTACATTATTCTCACATATAGAAGCAACAAGAATAATGTACCCAGGATTTTGTAATATCTTGATTTAAAAAATCGTCCATGGAGTTACTTGCCCGTTCATCTCCATAGAGATCTACGTTTTGGAATGGGCAACTAGCTTCAATTTTCTAACTAACTGACCGACTATTTAATTTTGACAATTCAAAAGTGCCTGTAATGGTTTAATTGAAATAAATGCTTTGAGTTTGTGAATGATGTTTTGGCCAGAACCACACCCTGGTAAAAAAAATGTTGCGCCGACATGTTTAGGTCAGGGTAGCCAATTGCCATTAACCCGTCGCAGGGGCCGCCGCATTATAAAGTATTAGTGCCTACATAATTCCGTTGAGAAAAAGAGATGGTGCTATCGATAATGTGAATCTCCGTTTCTCTCTCACACTTCAAAACAAATATCAATCTACAAATGTTCTAAGTGCACATGCTAATTTGATGACCAAAATAATGCCACTGATGCCACAACAAACGTACACCTACTGGGCTCAAACAATATAAAAACAGAGAAAACTTCAATCGACACAAGAAGAAGAAAATATGCAGGGTGTCCCTGGAAGTATGGATCAAATCGAATAGGGACGTGGGCAAGGCCATTTCCAAACGTTTTAGCAACAAAAAAAAAATACAAAAAAAAAAAAAAAAAAAAACTAAAAAAAGGGAAGAACGATCGAATTCGTGAAAACTATCAGGGCTATCATTTTTTTTTTTAGATAGCCCTGATAGTATTTTTTTATGATTAATTTCTTTGAACACTAAGCGAAGTGATTGAAAAAAAAATTAAAATCGGTCATAACTTTGAACCGTAAAAAAATTCACTGACATTCTCAGGGTTAAAAAGTTTGGAAATGACCTTGCCCACGCCCCTATTCGATTTGATCCATACATCCAGGGAAACCCTGTATATGTATGTCGAAACCCTAATATTCAGCAGAAGTAATTAAAAACAATGAAAGCTTCACCTAACTCTAATTAATTCTTAAACTTAATGAAATCATTCCTTAGAGCACTAATAATAATTAAGTTTCAGCCCATGGAATATAAGTTCTGAATTCAAATACAATAAAGAAAAAACTCAAGAATTAAGTCTATTGTCCGTTGGCCCCGGAAATGAGTGTTTACGCGGCGCGCCGCAAGATGGCGTCAGTTCCGGTTGAGTCGTTAGCTTAATTATTGTTCTCGAGAGGCCATTCTCGGTGATATTAAAGCGTTTAGAAGTTATTATATCGTGATGGTTTCATAGAAAAGATTTTAATGACATGGGCTGATGTGTCTTTGAAAGGGAGTCAGGAGCAAAATGACGGAGTTACATGAAATCTTACATGCGTTATTTTACTGGAAGTTTTTAACAGACTCCGAACCTAGGTTGGCCGAAGCAAGGAAAACCTGTTCAGGTGGAGATTCATAGACGACTCCGTCTTGGAGTGCAGTTTTATTACTCACTGGAATACTTATAATAATTAAAAACCTTTGATCGATTTCTAAATGTTGTACTACCTTCTTAGTAAAAAGCCAATGAATAACACATTATCTGACAGTATCAAACAAGTATTAAAATTATTAAACTTAGGTATTAAAAAATACATAATCAGCCTATAATGTTCCCACTGCTGGGACACAGGCCTCCTCTCTGTGAGAGGGAGCGGGCCGTAATCTAACACGCGGGCCCAGTGCGGGTTGGTAGATGTCACATGTCTTCGAATTTTTGGTTCTAGGACATGCCGGTTTCCTCACGATGTTTTCCTTCACCGCTTTGAGAGCAGTGGTGATGAAATAATTTACACAAAGTAAACCGCCTATCAGGTTTCGAACCTACGACCTATAAAATTATTAAACTTAGGTAGGTATTAAAAAATAGTTCAGCCGTATCAAAAAAAAAGATCTTTTCTTTTGTGTTATCAGTGTGTCGACAGCACTGTGCTGGTCAGGCGAAAATGTGGTGCTGTTCCACAAACGATGGGACACTTAATATCGTGTCCTGCGTGTCCTGTCAGCTGCACGTTACAGGAACTGATGGACGCTAGTGATGGCGCCAAACAAGTAGCCGAATTCTGGGCCGAGTCCATTTAGATTGCTATTGACGTTAAGAAGAAGAAGACATGAATTAAGATACGGTGTTCTAGAAGAGCGGTGGCCGCACTTAAGAGGAAATGCGATAGGAGAGACTTTTAAAAAAGCCGAAGTCTAAAGTCGTCATTCGAGGTTTCGCTCTCGCCTATTTCCTTCTCCAATATTGGACCAATTTAAAAGATATTTCAAATATTGAATAAGAAAGATGTATACTATGTCTTTATGTTTTTCTTTTTTCATTAATAGTAGTCAAATTTGTACACTAGGCCTCTGTTGACAGCGGTTTAAATCGGCATTTTTTGAGGGTTTTAGTGCTTATAAAAATAATGTATCATCAAAAAGGAAAACATAGGGATTGTTAGCTGCAGCTCAGAAATGAAAAGGGTTCACAACAAAAAGAAACTAAACACATTATTTAATAGCATACATATTTATGTCCTTTCCACAATATCTGTAAAAACACTCGTGTATCTCCAAAACAAATAAATCCTTTACTTACTTGCTAAGATTTTAGATTTTACAAATTGCAACGACTTGTTACGCTGAAAACAAAGCATCGACGTGTTCACCGCTTGGCGTCTCGAACAAGAAGGCCGGCTGTCAGTTGTCTCCCATCGAAGATGACAGTGAATGTCATCATGAACGAATAATTCATTGAGTGACAGACGAATATTAGTCGATTTAATAAGTAGGGTTACCAGATGCAAGCTAACAGGATATACAAGTAGTTAATATATATTATTCTGTAAAAAATCATTGCTTTGTAAATGGTCATTAACCAGATAGAAACCAGGCGAGAGCGTTCCTAACGAAAAACGACCACCCGCATTTCCTTTTAACTGCCGCCATGACGACTGTCATGGAAATGATAACAGCGATAAAGACAAATCGTTAGATTCGCCCGACCGTAGCAAAAGATAGTCGCGTTTCTGTTTCGTTTTGACATCTCTGACCCACAATGAGGTAGTGACTTGACTTGATTGTCATGGAAACGCTATTTAATAATGTGTGAGCGCACTCTTCTCAGTATGGACGCTTTTGCGCGTGACTAAGTACGGTGAGAGCAAATCTAGCGATTTAAATCTTAGGACAGCGGGGTTTGGCTTAATGTTAAATACTGGTGTAAATGACAGATTTTTATGACTATTTAAATTAAAGTGATAACTTAAATCTATGAAGTACAGACGCCAGCACATCAAGCTACCCGAAACTGTCAAATTTCCCCGATCATATTTGAACCTTATGTTTTAGTGATAAAGTTGAAAATCTATTAAAGAAATTTGACAGATTGTAGTAGCTTGATGAGCTGGCGTCTGAACCTAGCACTAATGTCGCACAACACGTGACTCTTATAGCTACAGATATACTTAATGTTTCCATTAGCATGTCGGTAACATAAACCCGTAAGATTTTTCTCAACCAAAAATCGCCGTTAGTATGTATTTATTTATGTATCTGTACAGCATTATATACGTCTCTATATATCTATTATAGTATATTATTTTGCACCACTGACAAACCCCATGTTTTTATATCTACGTAATCACTGTCCATTCCAAGGTTGCCTGGAAGAGATCGCAGAAAGCGATAAAGGCCGCCCATTATATGCTTTATATTTATAATTAATCGTTTTTTTTTGTTATGTTTTTTTCTGGCGTACAATAAAGTATGTATAAATAAATCGCTCAACGTGCCTAAAGAAGTTTTTACTTTAAATATAGCCACAGAATACTTAAAGTACTACGTACAGAAAGGCCAGTCGTCGCCGACTCTTTAACAAGGGCGCTCGCAAACACAAGAACCGCAGCGCTGTACCTACCTACTGCTGACACGAATACATTATTTTTTTTAAGTTTTATATTTTGTGTTAATCACGATGGTTGTATATTGTGCATTATTTGGATGCTTATCTTCATTGAGGAACGATAAAGACAGGAGTTTCTTTCGGTTCCCGAAACATGAAAGAAGGTAAGGAACAGCAACTCAAATATCCTTTAAACCCATAAAAAATAAAAGCTAGTATATTACAGACAAACAAGTTAAGCCAGTGTTGTGATAATTTATTTTCATAATTTTCTCTATTATTAATTTATTTTCCAAGTTTTCTTCGTTTTAGAACAATTAAAACTTCCGTAATATGAACATACCAACTATTAAATTATTGCTCTCTCTCTTTATTGTCTTAGTTATGTCTCTTTCTTTCACGTTCTATTCGTTCTTCGACTTGAAAAGTAGTACAATAGAAATGTTATTAATTAGATTTCTGTGAGTACCTGGTGTCGCGGCGCGCGGCGCCCCATTATTGCATACGTTCGGGCAGCGCCGCCGCCGCCTACGCACTACTGGCCGAGTACTGCCAGCCAGCCCTACTAGATTTCACGCACACATTTACACGTATACAAACGTCATTTGTCAATGTAGTGGTAGTAGGTAGGTAATTATTTTGCGAGCGTTGTATCGAGTGTCCGGGGTGTGATATAGCCTAGTCCGTTAGATACAGCCTGTGAAATTCAATTAGTATTTACTTTCAATGGAAGCCTATATAATCATAACTTGATAAAGCCCGATAAGTGGTGTAAACAAAGCGATTTGTATCCGAAACCAACTCAAATATCCGACACTCAAAATCCGGGCGAACAATTTCTAAATTACACAAACAACAACAATCTATCTCTCAAAACAAAAGAGGAACTATAAAAGGGAGATGGAAAAGTAACTGTTTTCTCCCTCCCTCCCTCCCCCCCCCTTTAGGAACCAACACTCGTTAACGCGATTATCTTGCATTGTCAGCAATAGTGATGTGCTTTGTGCGGATATAAGCTTCGAAAGCCGCGGATATCGACTTTGAAATGCGGATACGGACGCTAAAATAGGATGTTGAGATTTCCTGGGATTTAAAGTCTGTGATGGGAATTGTATCCGTTGAAAGTCGGATACTGATCCGAGGAATGAGGTCTCGTTTATGTAATGAGAATCGAAAGCTGGGTTGATAGTGTCAATTTCAGAGCTTGCCGTGGCTTCACAATAACTTGCCTAAATTTTATTTGTCGTGATTTATGGAAAAGGTTTAAGGGTCTACATGACCTAATGCGTGGTCACTCGGACTGCATAGAAAAGAAAGAGAAGCGCGATGACACAACGCTGGTAATTTATTGCAAAATATGAAGCAATTATCTATTTACAAAAAATCTATTGTTTGGACTAAAAAATTAAAACACTAGTGCAACATACTAAATGTTGCACTAGTGTTTTAATTTTTTAGTTACTTGTAGAATAATCTGACAAAAAATCATAATGATTGTATGTATATTAGTATGTTTTTTTATATTTTTATGACACATTTTTTTAATTTAATGGACCGCTAAAAACTTTTTGTGTTTCTAATGATGCACACTTTTTTAAATAATTGTGCCTCTTTTTAATTTTCTTGCCTCTTAACACAGTTGGTTGCAGTTACTAAGCTAGGGTGCCCCGACCAAATGGGTGAGGTTCAGTTAGAACTGTGTGAACAACCGTAGGTATACATCCAAGTTGGTCGCAATTACTTAGCTAATTAGTATTTTAAGACCCCAAATATAAATATTTTTGGGAACTCGAATATAAATTCGAGTGTTCAATGTTCGATTAAATAAATGCCGTTAATATACTATCATCATCGTCATCATCATTTCAGACGGAAGACGTCCACTGCTGGACATAGGCCTCCTCCAAGCACCTACACTTTGACCGGTTCTGTGCTTCTCGCATCCAACGGGTTCCTGCGGGCTTCACAAGGTCGTCGATCCACCTTGTGGGAGGCCTTCCAACGCTACGTCTTCCGGTACGCGGTCGCCACTCCAGAACCCTTCACCCTGTTCTGCGAGCAATATGCCCTGACCACTGCTACTTAAGTTAGGCAATTCTTCTATATACAGGGTGTTACGGAAAGGGTATATCAATACAAACGGGTTGAAGAGTGTATCTGGTCTAGAATCTCTGTACAAAATTTCAGCTCAAAAGCAGTAACTTTGAAAATGCTTAATATGTTTTTATTTCGAGAGTTTATTAATGAGAGAGTCGAGAGGTCATTATGCATTATCTGTAATGTGTCTGTGCGCCTAGTACACGCACATCACGCCGCCGAGCGCCAGTGCAGCGCCGTGATGTCGAAATTAAAAATATTAAGCATTTTCAAAGTTAATGCTTTTGAGCTGAAATTTTGTACAGAGATTCTAAACCAGATACACTCTTCAACCCGTTTGTATTGATATACCCTTTCCGTAACAGCCTGTATAATATTCTATCAATGCATAGAAACTGTCGTAGTTTATGACCAGCACGTTGTGAAAAATTTACGTACGTAAAAGACGCAATGCGCAAACCTAATCCTAACATTACAACGTCAAGAACCTTCTTTTTTACATCGTAAAGTAGCTCACGTATTCTATATACATTAGCTATGTACTTCACCTAGTACATTTACACGGTACAAAAATCTCTTAATCCAGAAAAGCTAAGCATAAATCCGTTTCAGTTCTTTAGCGGATATTCGGATAATCCAGCGGCGGAGATATCCGAGTTGGATTAACGTACACCACTATTTCCTTTTGTCCTTATTACCTGTTTCTCAAAGATAATTCCAACTAATTTACAATAACAGTTAGAGTTTGGATATGGTAATGAAATATTGACGAACTTTGCCTGTCATCTGGGCTAAGTTAGACGTTGCTTTAAATGACAATAGATTTTACTGTGAACGTTGACATTATTCTAGTATCTAATCTCATCATCATCTGTCTAGCCTTTTCCCAATTTATGTTAGGGTCGGCTTCCAGTCTAACTGGATGCAGCTGAATACCAGCATTTTACATGGAGCGACTGCCTATCTGACAACCACAACCCAGTTACTTGGGTAATACAATACCCCTTGGACTTTCGGACTTCTGACTACCCGTTACGACTGTCAAAGATCCACGAATGATAGCCGGGACCAACGGCTTAACGTGCTGCCCGAAATTTCGAGGCACGGAGGGGTCTTAGTATGTAAAGATGGTCACCTATCTACGGACCAACCGCGGCAAGCGTAGCTTAACCTGATCGATCAACCTGTGCAGCTGTTATTACTTAGCCACAAGCCCCATTTTCTAATCTACGCCTGTTTATGATACTTTTCATGAGAAATTAAAATGTTGATTCCTATCTTTGAGCTCCGTAATTCTAAGTTGAGCTGCAAGATAACTGACAAACGCGTGCACTGACCAGACAGGTCTACTCAATCTGTGTGGTTCTTTCCATAAAATACCATTCCAGAGACTAATCTACATGGTATTTACATGATCTGACCACGATTATATCTGGACTATGAAAGAGACTGTGACCTCTGAGTTTGTTTCGGCCTTTCTTCTCAGAGTAGTTAGCTCCCTTCGAAATGGTTGAGCTGAATGGTGCTAATACATGCGTCATGTTCGTGAACGGGCGCCGTCAGTAGGGACTGGTCATCTCTTTGCTGCCATGGCTTATTTTAATTTAATATTTGAATTGTTGTTTTTTCTCATCTTTTCATTATGGACGCTTTTAACGTTCTGCATCGTTCTCACATGTATAATTTTTAACATGAATATGTAACCAAGACTTTGTAACCATATTATTTTGATTTAAAAGAGTGTCCATGGAGTTTCTTGCCCGTTCTTCTCCATAGGTACTTACGCTTTGGAATGGGCAACTAGCTTCATCTTTCTGACTGACCGACCCCTTGACAATTCAAAAGTGCCTGTAATTGGTTTAATTGAAATAAATGCTTTGAGTTTGAGTTTTGAGTTTGAGTAGTCAGATAGGAAACGCCGACCTCATCTAGTTTTTAAAATATAATTGACGTGTTAGGGCTGCCCCACACATAAACACGTTACGACGTCGCGTCGTGCTACGACGCAGCATCGTTTCACCGTTTGAATGACATTATTATTATAAGCCTGTGTTGTCTCACTGCAGGGTCTGCAGGGCAAAGACCTCCCTTCCCTCTTTCCACTTTTCCCGTTTTGAATGATACGTCACTAAAATCATATACGTTGTAGCACGACGCGGCGTCGTATCGTGTTTATGTGTGGGAGCCCTAAAATTGTTTGCTTACAGAAGTAAAATCATTCATCATTTATGCATCCGGCTAAACTGGAAGCCGACCCCAACATAGTTAGGTAAGCCAGGTAGATGATGATGACGAATTAGATTTGGACTTTCAGGTTTATTTCTAAGCTAGATAATGTACTCCAATAAAGTAGATTTTCAGAAAAATATGTAGCCTGTTCCAAAGCATAAATACTTCTTTATAGAAAAACAAATTAAACTGGTAACACTTTTTCAGCAATTTCTGTATCATATTTTCTGATAACCACCATTGCTTTTGTGAACAAAAATAGACGTTGTTTGTCTACCCCGTTTTAATTAACGCATACCTCAAATTGGGAAAAACAAAAACATTATCCTAATTGGAAAAAAGCCTTTTGTATTCAATTTTTTTGTATAAAGGTTTGTTTCGACTGTTTGCGTAACAGCGGCGTTGCGCATAAAAATCATTGGTGGACGTTTTTATTGCTTTGATAAAATGTTATCTTTATATTTTACTAGCAGTGCCACGCGGTGTCACCCGATAAGTTTCCCGTGGGAATATCGGGATAAAAACTATCCTATGTCCTTTTCCGAGGCTCTTAACTATCTCTATACCAAATTTCATCTCAATTGGTTTAAGCGTGAAGAGGTAACAGACAGACACACTTTCGCATTTAAAATATTAGTAGGTATGGATATAGAATGGATATGGATATAGACTGGATCAATAAACTCAGCCTATTGCAGTCCACTGCTGGATATAGACCTCTCCCAGGCTGCGCCACAACACCCTGTCCTCCGCCTTCCGCATCCAGTCCGTCCCAGCTACCTTCTTTAGGTCGTCCGTCCATCTAGCGGGGGGGCGTCCCACACAGACAGAACCGATGGCCGGTATAACAGACGAGTCCTGGAGTGGAGACGGCGTATCGGCAAGCGTTTTATCTTGTGGGTATTATTATATATCAGGATTTTGGGTCAGAATATGGAAATGTTAGCAGTACTGATGGTAAAATTAACATTGAGCACCTATTTCATCTGTATACACGACTGTGGTAGTAGTTGGAATATAGGGTATTCAGATCACACGATCACGATCGTGATCTGAATAACCCTATATTCCACAGTTAACCATTCGAGTATTCCTATATTTCACTATTCGAAATGAGACTTTGACTAAATTCATTGAAAGTAGTTTCATGTGAATGAAAACAGCAGTCACTTCATACCTATCAATGGATAATTCAGTAGGAATAGTCTATTCAGACATCAACGAGTTAGGAGTGGAATGTGCACAGATGTTATCAGATATAGAAACACCTTATTACATTCATCATTCATTGCTTTTAAATAGTACTTGCAAAATATTCTGACTTGACTATTTAGTGGTCTTTATTATTCAAGAATTATAATGTAATAGATATCATGAGAAATTCAGATATTCAATATAAATATGAAACATTTATCTTATTGAACATTCGTCATTATACATATATTATAATTTAACATTACATTCATTCAACAATTCAATGACACTGAAATTGGAGCAGCAGCCGGTGTATGTTCGATACGACAGACTAACGAAAATGAAGTGCGCTCGCCATTGTCCACCGCGTTACCTTATATACAGTGTAGTAACGATTTAGTTTAAATATTATGACGTAGAAATAAAAGGTACTTTATTTTAAATACTTTTATTTACAATGAATATTTACAGTATATACTAATTATTTAAAAAACAAATAATAATAATAATAAAACTATTATACGTCTATTTTAAACATCAATTAGGTACATGAAGTTGAACTTAATTTTTTAACTATTTTAGCAACTAAATACTCGGTTTCACTCATTATGTCATCAATATCACTACGGACTAAATATTGTATATTCACGCTTGCACTATCGATATCGGGGTCACTGTCTATTTCATCCATCTGACGGCCTTCCACATCATGTACAATTATTTTTATAATTCGGTGAATATGTCCGGGCTCTTTACGCTTGATAAAGGATGTCTTTTTAAATGGTTTTGATTTTTTCTTCTTCTTCTTTATTTTTTTCTCTTGTATTTTTTGCTGTCTACTCTCTTCACAAGCTTTTTCCGCTACTTCGACATCCCAGCTTTCTCGGTCTTGAGCATAGTAAAATGGATTAAGAACTGGATCGGGGCAATCTATCAAATTCTGAAACAATGAATAATTTTATGCTATGAAACTCCATCATAAATGAATTCAATTGCTAATATCGATGATTACTTAGATACTTACATCATATTGTAGGTTAATGTTTTCTAAAACAGGACTGTAGGATGGTGAGTGTGACATATTTAATTCTATGTCCCGACTTTGTTAAACACCTGGAAAATAATAGTCTAAATTAGTATTTCGTTAACCAATATTCTATCTCAAAAACAACAATGGCGATTGAAACATAGTGTTACCTGTATATATATATATATATATATATATATATATATATATATATATATATATCAATACGGAAGAATAATATTAAAACTTACCAATAATACACGATCAAGCCAGTTGTAACAGTCAAGTGTAGATTTGGAATAGATTTTAAATGATTTTTTCTCTCTATTTATATACCCTAATTTAATTTTATGGATAGAGTTCAAAATCACACATTTTTATGTTAGATACCATATCTTTTCCAAAAATGGTATAGTGAAATAGGAAACGTAAGACATTACGACGCCTATCATTTTATTATTTATTATAAATATATATCGATAAAATAATACTACTGCACTTATGTTTACGGTAATCGTTTTCATACATTTTAATAAGATGATTTAGCAAGCAAACCCTTGGTATGTTAATTGTATATCAAAGTTGCGCCGTAAGCTGAAGTTCAGATTCAAGATTATTCTCGTATACCGAAATATGAGATTCTGACTCGTCATAATTATCTCCACTTCTCCACGTGTCTAGGAGTTGCATGCGAGCGTGCAAACCGCAGCGGTTATACCGTCGCCGTCATCGACGTTCAAAACATTCAGCAAAAAACAACAAACTACAACCATTTTTTATAATTGTAAGTAGGTTTGAAATTCCCCTATTGTTGATTTAAGTGAGTACCTACATAATATTCAAAATCACTTTTTATTTGTCTTATATAAAACGCTGTAAACTTAAAACCTTAACCGCTACGATAAATACGCTCGTCTACACAACTGTCAATTTTTGCAAGTATGCAGTTTTACAAATTTGGAGTGAATGACGTGATTTTAGACCTATAAAAACGCTTCGCAAATTAGTCTCCGGCACAATTCCTCTCTGGAACGAAACCTCTCTACAAGGAATCAACGCTCCGAACTCCTCATCAAACTACCTGTCTAAGCATCAATCAAGAATGTAAGTATCTATTCAATTAAAATATTATATATCTATATATATATATATATATATATATATATATATATATATATCCATTAAATATAATATCTATATATATATATATATGTATAGTATCTATTCAATTAAAAATTATCGTATCTAACTATTGAATGGTCAGAGTAATGTATTAATTGTATTTTGAATGGTTAGATATATCGAATAGTCAGAGTAATGTATTAATAGAACCAAGTACCTATTGCAATGCTTGGCTCAGAGACTGAGTGATGCTTTTCTGTGCTGCAGGTTCGATTCCTGCACAGATCAAATGCTATGTTAACTATTTATCTTCCTCACGATCAGTTCCTTTTTACTAATGTAGGAATTTTGAAGAAAAATTTTGATTGCAATGCACTAATGTATACATTTATATTTTTGTTGACAGGTCGACACTACTTAGCAACGACCTTTTCCTCTCCAGCGATGACTCTGAGCAAGAGGCGAAGCCGAAGAGGAAGACAGAGGAAAGAAAAAAGAAGCGGGAAAGGTCCATCAAATCGAGTGAAGAGTCAACAAGCGCAAAAAAATCGAAGCAGGTCGTTTCGCCAGTAACACCGTCACCTCGAGTTACGGCCAGTGAATTATTCGGTGAAGACACCGATAATGAAGAAAGCGTCACCCCAACACAGAGACCCCACAAAACTGGTAATATACCTCCACTGTACTCATATTTTACTAGAAGGATGGCTAAGGGATATTCACGACAAATAAGCGAGACTAAAGAAGGAAAATATTATGTCGAAGTGAAAATTTACAACACGGAAGAAATTAAAAAAATAATGCCCATAAATAGATGGCGCTCGGCCATAACTACCATCAAGACAAAATTAGATGAAAATAAAGAAGCTTGGCCCCATTTAAAGGAGTTTGTTAAAGCAACTCAAAATGATTTTAAAAATTGTCCTATCACCTGCATAGGTGCTTATGATACTTAAAGACTTTATTTGTTTAACTAGGTGTTCATCAATATTTGCTTTTCTAAGTACTTACTTTAAATTGTATCTTCTTTTAATTGTGTTTACCTACATGAAATGTCTTATTATTATTTTGTACTGTATTTTATAAGTATGATATTGTAGTATTAATTAATATAATATAAGTAAGTAATCTAGTAATTGGTTTTCTTATTTACAGTTACACACTTCAACAGCAAAACGAGACCTAGAAAGTCAATAACCTGTCATAAATGTAAAATTGAAATACCAGAAAATCAGTATTCCTATCATATGAGAACGAATATACACAAAGCAAACTGTTTATTAAATACCAAGTTCACAGATATTCATATTATTGCAACAGCATTCAAAAACAGATTAATGACATACAGATTGAATGTCACTCAGGAAGACGAGTACCTTGGTTTAGAGGCGTTCCTGGGTGATCATCTAATAAATATAACAGAATTGATAAATATGTCACTTAATGAACACAATTGCATAAAATTGAATTTCGAATTGTTTGCCTATTTCATGTTATCGAAATCAGACGAACAACAATTAAAGTCGTTTAATACCAAATATGAAATTATATATAAGAACACTGATTTGAATGAATTATTAATGAAAGTAATAGATAAACTAAATAATAAATTAACCGAGTTCCAGCACTGTCAATCTGGTTGGACATTTGTTTCTATGAGTCATCTCGAAATTAATGTAAACAAGTATTCCCCTATGAGAGGTGGGTCTTATATACAACTGCCGTCAGCTATTAAGCAGTCAAAAAGTTGTATAAATATTAAAAATAAAGATAATTGTTGTTTATTATGGAGTATAGTTGCTGGATTATACCCAGCTAAAATTAATGTATGCAGAACAAGTTCATACCCCCATTATACCTCTGTTTTAAATATTGAAGGAATGTCATTTCCTCCTACGATAAATGATATTAAAACGTTAGAAAAAAATAACCCCAACATCAGTTTAAATATATATGGTCTACAAAATAATACTGTGACCGGACCTCTTTACGCAACACAAAATAGAAGAAAAAATCATTTTAATTTACTTTATATCGAAAAAAAATCTATCGGACACTACTGTCTAATTAAAGATTTAGTACGTCTGGTGCGACGTCAAGTGACTCGTTCTAAAGGAAAACATTATTTATGTGATGCATGTCTACAACTATTTAGTAACGAAAATAGACATAAGACTCATAGCTGCTCTAAGATTTTGACTATATTACCTGAAAATAATTCTGTACTAAAGTTCAAACATTACGAGAGGCAGCAAAAAATCAATTTCATAATTTATGCTGATTTTGAGTGTTTGTTAATAGACTGTAATGAAAGTAGCTCTTTGAATACACAGAAACTAAAAACACATCAACCTTCATGTTTCGCTTATTATATTTGTTGTGCACATAACGATCAATTAAATAAGTATATTACATATCGAGGTACAGATTGTGTGGAAATATTTGTTAAATATTTAATAAAAGACGTTAAAAATATACATAAGATTTTAAGTAGTAAAAAGCCAATGGTTCCATTATCGGCAGAGCAAGAGATGGAGTATCGAAATTCGACTACATGTCACATATGCAAACGATTATTATTGAATGATAAAGTCCGAGATCATGATCATATTACATCTGAGTATCGTGGGGCAGCGCACTCCCATTGTAATTTAATGTATAGAGTTTGTTCATTCATTCCTGTTGTCTTTCATAATTTGTCTGGATATGACTCACATTTATTCATTGAAGAGTTAGCAAAGTATGAAGGTTCTATAAATATAATACCGAAAACTAAAGAAAAATATCTTTCAATAATAAAAGTAATTAATACGGAAAAAAACAATCATCCTATACAAATAAAATTTATTGATTCCTTTCACTTTCTTAGTTCTAGTCTAGATGCACTAAGTAAAAGTTTGTCAGAAAACGATTTTTTAAACTTATCGAGAGAGTTTACTGATAAAAGACAATTTGATTTAATGAGAAAAAAAGGTGTTTATCCATATGATTACGTTGATTCTTGGTCTAAATATGATGAGACGAAACTTCCCTCGAAGGATAATTTTTATAATAGTCTGTGTGAAAAAGATATAACTAAAGAAGAATATTTACACGCTCAAACAGTTTGGAATATTTTCGAAATAAAATCTCTTGGTGAATATACAGATTTATACATAAAATGTGATGTGCTTTTACTATGCGACATATTTGAAAAATTTAGAAAAACAAGCTTACATTTCTATAAGTTGGATCCGGCTTATTATGTAACGTCACCGAGCTTAAGTTGGGATGCAATGCTTCTATATACCGGCACTGAACTTGAGTTGATAAGTGATTTACGAATGTACGAGTTATTAGAAAAAGGAATTCGTGGTGGGCTTGCACAGTGTTCTCTACGTCATGCTGTAGCAAACAATAAATATTTACCACATTTTAATGAGTTTGAATCAAGTAGTTATTTAATATATCTTGATTGTAATAATCTATATGGCTATGCTATGATGAAGAAACTTCCTATTAAAGAATTTAAGTTCTTGAGTCTGAAAGAAATTAGCAAGTTTGATGTAAATGATGTGTCAGATGATAATGATTACGGTTATATTTTGGAAGTAGACTTAAATTATCCAGATTATTTACATAACAAGCATAAAGACTTGCCTTTCGCAGTTGAAAAAATAGTACCTCCTTATGGAAAATCAGTAAAATTGGTTGCAAATCTTTATGATAAGCAAAATTATGTAATTCATTATGTTCACTTGAAAGAATGTTTGAAAAACGGTTTGATTTTAAAAAAGATTCATCGTATACTTAGCTTCAGACAAGAATTCTTTCTCAAAAAATACATTGATCTGAATACTAGTCTTCGTCAAAATTCCAAAACTGCGTTCGAGAAGGACTTTTTTAAATTATTGAATAATGCCATATTCGGGAAAACTATCGAAAATAAACGGAAGCAAGCAGATGTAAAACTAGTAACAAAATGGACAGATACCAGAAATAAAACAAATAAACATCTTGACGCTGAAAAATTGATATGTAAACCAAATTTAAAAAGTATATCAATTTTTTCAGAAAATTTCGTAGCTGTGGAATTATACCGTGAAAAGGTCGTTTTGGATAGACCTATTTATATTGGATTTACCGTTTTGGAATATTCGAAGCAACATTTGTACCAATTTCATTATGATGTTATGAAAAATAAATACGGAAACAATGCTGAGTTGTGCTATACAGACACTGATAGCCTATTATATTTAATTTATACAGATGATTTTTATCATGATATGCATTCTGATCTTTCAAAGTTTGATACTAGTAATTTTGAAATGAATAATCCATATCATATACCACAACTTAATGCTAAAATTCCTGGATTATGGAAACATGAGGTTGGTGGCGATTTAATTATAGAATTTACCGGTTTAAGAGCTAAATTATATTTTATTAACAGTGTGAAGACTGAAATTAAAAAAGCCAAAGGTGTTTCTAAGTCTGTAACTTGTAACCTAAAATTGAATGATTACAACAATGTATTGCTGACAAATAAAGCGCATAGATGTAAAATGAATATGATAAAATCAATTAAACATGTTTTATACACTCAGCAAGTAGACAAACAAGTTTTAGAAAGAAACGATGACAAAGTTCAAGTATTACAGGATCAAATTCATACATTACCCTGGGGGCATTGTGATTCTATGTTTGTAGATTATTCCAGTGATGTGTAATCTGTAAATGTGTTATTATTTTACGGTGATTGTACACAAATTAGATTTAAATTTTATTTTGTTGTAAGTACCTACTAAAATAAAAATAATTGTCAAATAAATGCTTAATGTGCAGTAATTATGAGCCTTTTATTTTAATTTCCATTTACACAATAATCTTCATACTTTACTTACAAGTTAAGAATTAGTTAAAAAATAAAACATAACACCTTTTAGTAAAATAAGAAGTACCTATATATACTCAGGTCATGTCTTATTACCTCACATTTCACAATGAATTTCGTTAAGCAATCACATACTTTTAAAATAAATAATATAAAATTAGAAAATCATTCACAAAAAGTGAGACATAGCACACTCTTACCTAACACTATAAGATGTATTATATGCGGTCCATCTAACTGTGGAAAAACTAATATAATGCTTAATTTACTATTACATGAAAATGGAGTAAAATTCAAGCATATTTATTTATACTCGAAGACAGCTTTCCAGCCAAAATATTGTTTTTTAAAACAGGTCATCCGTTGCATACCCAATGCAAAGTTATTTATCTTCCATGATAATAAAGAAGTTATACACCCTAATGATGCCTTAACCAATTCAATAATGATTTTCGACGATGTCGCATGTGAAAATCAAATAAATATTCGTAACTACTTCGCAATGGGGAGACATAAACAGATAGATTGTTTTTACTTATCACAAACCTATTCCAAAATACCTAAACAACTAATACGAGATAATGTTAATCTTTTGTTAATCTTTAAACAAGACGACATAAACTTAAAACATATTTATAATGAACATGTAAATACGGATATGGAGTGGCTTCAATTTAAAAAACTTTGCTCTACTATATGGCAAGATCGGTTTGACTTTGTATTGATAAATAAAGATTGTTCTCTAAATGAAGGTAGATATAGACAGGGGTTTGACATATTCGTAACTTTTGAGCAAACATAATAAAAACCATAATACTGTAAAAAAATGATCAATCGTAGTCTACAATCTGTAAATAACGGTTGGGTATTGTCGGAAATCATTATGGAGGTCAATATAAAAGAACAATTGATAAAATCCGTAGATAGTATAAAAAATAAAATTAAAACAATACAAAATGCAGAAGATGTCGATAATTTGAAATTTAAGAAACTTTTTAAGCCAATAACAGATCCTCTAGAGACTTTAATTAAAGTTAATGATAAGAATAGAACTATATTGGATACGAATGAAGGTGATAATAATATAATGAAAAGATGTAGCTCATCCGTAGATTTTGAAAATTTCAAAGGATTTATAGAGAAACATTCAAATGATGGTTCTACATCCTTTAGCTGCACAAGTGATGATAGCGAGAACGATACATTTATGTCACTTAATAAAGAAGATATGATTGAAATCTATGATAATAATATGAATGTACCTTTTGGGATTCGAAGTGAAAACAAAAATTTGATGATGGGAAACTCTAAAGTATCATTTTCTTTTACAAACAACGTTAACAATTCCCTCAAATCAATTATAGCCACAGTTAATGACAAACGTTATGAAATAACTCCTGGACTTAAAGAACTTTTACTACGTAATAGACCTGATCTCAGTCTGGTAACTGAAACTGATAAAATTGTTTACAAAGATATGCTCAATAATACAAATGCTCACAAACGCGACTTTAATCCAAACGGTCAATTAAAAGGTGACAAAGGTTTGAAATACCGTCAAATCATTAAACCTTTGTTTTCTGAACAAAATTACATTCAACACGCAGAACAAGTCATTAAGTCAAAAAGTGGTGGCTACTTACCTAAATTGAAAAAAAAGTATAAGAGTAATACAGATTATGTTTATTGGGATGACCCTAATGAATTAATCGATAGATTAAGACTGTTAATGGCTTCAAAAAACGCTGGTAATACTAATCATGACAATGAAATTATATCAATTGTTGAAGAGTTAAAAGAAGCCGGTGTAATAAAATAATAAAAAGCATTGTATCTAATTTTATACTTAGTTATTTAAAGCGTCTAGACCATGAAGGTTCATACAAAACAAACATCGCTGTCTTTTAACGAAATAACCTCTGAGCATATTGAGATCTTAGACAAATCAACCGAAACTGAATGTTGCAAAGATATTAATAAATTCAAAGTTGAAATATTAATTAAAATAGAAAAATTGAACAAATTAATTAGTGGTTTAAATAGTAGATTAAATAACATTGAAAAGACCATAGATTTAAAAGAAATAGCAGGGAAGTTATGCAAGCATTATGAGCAAAATAGACGTCATAAATGAAATCCATAAAAACGCTAGAGTTAATTTCCCAAGAAGAAGTGTAATACTTAAAGATATAGATGACCTTTGGCAAGCAGATTTGATGGATATGCAAGGAATATCAAAAGTGAATGCAGGTTATAAATACATACTGGTGATTATAGACACTTTTTCAAAATATGCTTGGGCGATTCCAATTAAACAAAAAAATAAGCAACAGGTATCAGAGGCGTTTAAAACAGTAATAGAGAAAGGACGAGTTCCAAAAAATTTGCAAACTGATCTTGGGAAAGAGTTTTATAATGATCAATTTAAAAGTGTTGTTAATAAGTATAAAATTAATCATTATTCTACTTATTCTACTAAAAAGGCCTCAATTGTTGAAAGACTAATAAGAACGTTAAAGAATAAACTATACAAGGAATTTAGTTTGAATGGAAATTATAAATGGTTCAACGGTATGTTAGAAAAAAAGTTACATGAATACAACAATGATGTTCATAGAACTGTCGGTCAGTCACCTGTTTCAATAAATCAAAGGAATAAAACAAATATACTACAAAGATACTTAGACGCAGCTCAGTCTCGAAAAAAAGTGAAATGTAAGAAATTTAGTGTAGGAGATTATGTGAGAGTAAGTAAATATAAAGGATGTTTTGATAAAGGTTATTATCCGAACTGGTCCACCGAAATATTTAAAATAACAAAAATTCAAGGAACAAATCCAACAACTTATTTAATAGAAGATGGTAGATGTCGACCAATACTAGGCGCATTTTATGCACAAGAACTTCAGAAAACCAATCATCCGGACATATACCTCGTTGAAAAAGTTTTGAAACGAGAAGGAAAGCGAGTATATGTTAAATGGTTGGGGCTGCCGACCAGTGAAAATAGCTGGATTGATAAATCAAATGTATTATAACTCCTGAACAATATTTAAGCATTTTACAAACAATTATCTATTCACTTCCACTTTATTCTTAATGCAATAAAGACATACTTTATAATTCAGGTTTATGTAAAATAATTCTTAAAAAAAAAAAATATATATATATATATATATATATATATATATAATAACAATGAAAAAAGCACGAGGACTATGTACAAGCAATAAAGAAATGGCTGGTTTATCATCTTTCAAAATGGGCAAAGTAACATCTGGAGCGGGTTTTAGAAAAACCTTTAAAAATATTATATCACATACCAAAAAACACATCAAGAAACTAAAACCTACCTGTAAGAAAGCATTAATGGAATTAGCCTGTACTACAGCTCATGAATTTGCATCTGATTTACCCATAAAATTACCCAGAATTATACCAGTACCTAAAACTGGAGGATTTCTTCCTTTAGTACCAATATTTGCTGGTTTATCTGCCGCTGGAAGTTTGGCTGGAGGTGCTGCTGGGATTGCGAAAGCTATTAATTCATATAAAACAGCTAAGAAACAGTTGCTTGAATCGGAACGTCACAACAAGCAAATAGAAGCTTTAATTATTGGAAAAGGATTACATCTTAAGCCTTACAAAGAAGGTTTAGGAATTTTTGTTACAAAGAAAAAAAACTAAATTGTCGGCTACCCAATAGAGCTTTAACTAATATTGATATATTGAAGCATTCAAATAGTATCCCATTCTTTCGAGGTGTATTTATGAGAGATGAATTACCAGATAACCCATTACCATTAGAATGTGGAGTGATTAATCTTGATATTTCTCAAAACTCTGGCACTCATTGGGTAGCCTATGCCAAAATATACGATCACATTGAATACTTTGACAGTTATGGTAACTTAAAACCACCTAAAGAAGTAATAAAATATTTAGGAAACAATATTCAGTACAATTATGAAAATGTACAACATGATCACTTGTATAATTGTGGACACTTATGTTTAAAATTTCTTAAGTTATTTTGGAAAAGTAATAAAGGAACTTATTAATTGAGTGATTTTTATTTCTTACGTCTCCAAATTTCGTTAAACTAGAAAAATATAAATGACATTGCTAGTTCATACACATGCATTCTTTGGTTGTTGGTGATAACAGTCACTAGTGTCGAAAAAGGATTTTTTTATTACCTATTTAAAGTAACCTCCTTCGTTTTATTCATACCAACATCATGCTTGTTCTTAATAAAACTCCTAATGAGAGAGGAAAATATAACATAAGACTACCAATATCCAAAGAAGTGAGACGTGTCAGTGCAGTGAGAATTAATAAAGTTTCAAAGGAAAACAAAAGATTTCTTCAAGATATCGGTTTTAAAATATAATATGCTTCACATTACAGATTTACCACAATATGATACCTCTATTGAGGGTTATGAGATCCATAGTTACAATCCATATAATAATAGCTTTAAAGAAAATGATGAAATTAGAATACCCATACAACAGCAAGATTTATATGTATTGCCATCAGGTAGTTCCATTTACATAGAAGGATATGTAAATGTGTCAACTAAAGATGCAGCAGGAAAATTATTAAAAAAAGATGTTGATTTTATAAATAATCCCATTTCATATTTGTTTCAAGATATTAGATATGAAATAAATGGTGTTGAAATCGATCGGATTAAAAATGTTGGTATTACAACCACCTTAAAATCGTATATCTCAATGAATGAAGGTGAAAGTAAAGCTGCAGCAGTCTGGGGATGGAACTTAGGTGGTACAAAATTAAGAAACGAATATTTTAGTGTTATCGTGCCATTGAACAGAATACTGGGATTTGCAGAAGATTACAACAAAATAATAATCAATTGTAAACATGAACTTATTTTACAACGAAGCAGCTCAGCATTGAACTGTGTGCTTATAGACAAAAATGATAACGTAGAAATAGATATACAAAAAATACAATGGCGTGTGCCGCATATTAAAGTTTCTGATCGTAATAAATTGTTATTGCTCAAAAGCTTGGAGAGAGATCGTTCTATACAGATAGCATTTAGAAATTGGGATTTGTATGAATATCCATTACTTCCAAAAACAACAAAACATTCCTGAGCCCTGATTCACAACCATACGACAGGCTATCGTATCGAAAACCTGACCTTTCGATAACCTGATTTGACTTGCCCTCAACAGCAAATAGCTGTTGGAAGAATAGCGGGCGTCTATTTGATTTAAACTGACAAAATTTTCGGGTTTTGGACTTGTGAACAGCGTTTAGAAGACTCCTACGATAACAATGATTAATGTTCGATACGATACGGAAGCGTATCGAGTGTTTGTGAATAGCTATGCTGGTCAGTAAAGACAACTTCCCAGCTAGAAAAACCGAGGTTTGTAATATTTGGCTTGCAAACAGCTCGAAAAAATAATAAAACTAGAAGTTCTTCTATATTTGATCACTGTAATGTAAGCAATATTAAATTATATTTGAATTCTCAATACTATCCGTATGACTCACTTAATGTGAAATTTGATGAAGGTAAATATAGTATATTATATGAAATGTATGCTAATTTTCGTCAGTCGTATTACAACTTAGGCATTGATCCATTGCTTAGCTTAGACCAGTTTAAAGAAATTGCTCCACTTTTTGTGATTGACTGTTCAAGACAAAACGATTCACTTAAAACTGGACCAGTTGACGTGCGATTAGAAATTGAATGCTCTGAAGATATTCAAAATAATACATCTGCCTATTGTTTAATAATAAACGATCGACTGTTCGAATACAAGCCGTTGAGTAATATTGTGAGAAAACTATCATGAATATCATCGTAGATGTTCAAGGGTTTAAGAGTGAAGAAAACGAGTTTATTCCAAAAGAAATAGCAATAATGTACAAAGGACGTATACAAGTACTGTTGATAAAACCACCACGACCATTTTATGACTTGACGAGGAAAGAACGGTTACAAGTGGCTTGGATTGAAAAAAACAGAGGAATAAACTGGAACGAAGGCTTTGTACCATATTTTAATTATCAAGCAAACTTTGGTGATTTTTTAAAAAATAAATCTATATTTACGAAAGGAAACGAAAAAGTGTTATGGATAAAAGATATATTCCGAATTAATAATGTATACAATTTAGAAAGTAAGAACTGCCCGAGTTTGTTAACGTTATATAACAATTATTCAGATTCATCTGACATTATAAGTTGTATGTATCATACCAATATATGTGCCTTAAAAAATGTGTTTTGCTTAAATAAATGGTGTGAAGAAAATAAAGTGTTTTGTCAGTAAGATAAAATAAGAACGATACTAGTTTTACGTATAAATGATTATAGAATGTTAAACCTACTTATAAATCGAAGTGTGAATATCTAATCTACAAACTTACACATATTCTATTATTTAGGTTAGTGAAAATGTAAGTAATAATAGTGATGTAAGAAATGTATCATTGCATATAAAATATTTTTGAATAAAATGGTGTACTAAACAATATTTTTTATAATTATGTAGAAATAAATATTTAAACTTGACCTACTTGTGAGTTTTATTTCTAGACATGACTGACCAGAAAGTAATGAACACCAGTTCGTCAAAATCGTTTCATGCGAATGAAAAGAGCCGTCAGTGTAGTTGGGAGAGCAGTTAATCATCAACACTTATAGCGACAACATGTATCAGTTTATACAACCATCATATACTCCATCGATTCCACCCTTGCATTTTGAACTTTGCAAGTATATGTATCAAGTTTCCAGCCCTACGATTCCGTATATTAAAACATATTTGAAGTCATCAAATCAAATCAATGGATTACTGGAAGAGTGCATTGATATCGTTAATCGGGTAACATTAACTAAAGACGAGTGGGACATGATATTTATGGAAAACGCTTCTGAAATATCAGGATTCTTCACATCTGGTTCAATTCCTTTACCAAAGCAGCAGCAGTGGCGACGAGAACAACAAGTGATCAATTATATAAACCTGCCTGAACATGAAGAAGGAAGCAAAAAATACATCATAATTGACATTGGAACCAAATCGATCGTCATCTGTTGTGAAGAGTGGTGGTGTCTGAATCATTTACTGAATTGTCTTGATTCACGTTTACGTCACTTAACAAGGGTCAAGGGTTACTATGAGAACCGTATTAATTTCTTTAGAAAGCAGTTCAAGCTCACCCAACCGAAAACAATGTCTGAAGCCTATGCGATTATGGAAAATGTCTATGATGAAATGTCAACTGTGGATCAAGAAATCAAATGTTTTGCAATCGATTATTTATTTTTCTCATGCTTTTTATAAATAGTAATAAAATGTGTTACTTAGTTGATAGCAAACTTTGTGAAAAAGTGGTGGTGGTGGTGGTTTAACTGTGGAATATAGGGTTATTCAGATCACGATCGTGATCGTGTGATCTGAATACCCTATATTCCAACTACTTGTGGTGAAGAAAAACATCGTGAGGAAACAGGCATGTTCTAGAACCAAAAATCTGAAGACTTGTGACATCTACCACCGCAATGGGCCCGTGGCCCTATATTCCACTCCCTCTCCAAGAGAGGAGACCTGTGTCCCAGCAGTGGCTACAATATAGGCAGATACCTTTACAATAACTATATAACCAACGATCAAAACAATTGTAGCGGTATCTACAACGCAACATGCGACGTCACAATGACGTCACAAAAAATCGTGCATCTCGCACGCAGAGTTTACCGCGCGACTAGCATAGATACAACGGCCTGACATGAATCATCGGGCAGTTGCCCGCCAGACACAACACTCGTCTGGTCGGAGGATCCTCGCTTTTCTATAGAGTATGAGTGAACTTTACACCCTGTTCCTCATACCTCTATAAAACCACAACTTTATTTCAAACTATTTTCAATCCACGTAAAACAAACCACCATACAAATCATTGGCCGGACACATATAGGCATCATGCGTCGTAACTGTGAACGCGGCTATCTGTTCACGTGCGGATATATTTCATGCTTGTGGTCGAAATGGCTGGAATAAATGAAACAGTTTTATAGAAAAACTAGCTTCTTCCTGCGACTTCGTCCGCGTGAAATTTCATCCTCCCCCCATTCACCCTCTTAGGGGTGTAATTTCGAAAAAACCTTACTTGGTCGATACCTAGTCTTCACAAAGAACACATCCTCCAAATTTCATGTCTCTAGGACCAGCGGTTTCGGCTGTGCGTTGATATATCCGTCAGGACTTTGAATTTTATGTAATACTAGCTGCGCCCCGCGGTTTCACCCGCATAAGTGTCGATCCCGTGGGAATATCGGGATAAAAAGTATTCTGTGTCCTTTCCCGGGACTCAAACTATCTCTATACCAAATTTCATATAAATCGGTTCGGCGGTTTACGCGTGAAGAGGTAACGGACAAACAGACACACTTTCGCATTTAGTATGGATATATAGAACATATAACTATGTCATCAATTCATCACGCAAGCACTGCCCGATGGTGAAGCCAGAGGTGTCTTTGGTCATCGCGTGTTAGCTTGGCAATAGCGGTCATTGCCATTTCCCAAATATTTCTCCGTGTAGGAACCCAAACAATGAACTCGTTTTCGTTATCGGAACATATTGAAAATCACGATTGATGTTGATTCAGGACGTTAACGGACTTGAAGAATGTAGTAATGTAGTGACCTTGCCATGCTAAAACGCGACAGCTAAAGTATCAACAGTTAGGGGCCGCCTCCACGAGCGAGAGAATCGCGGCGATATTATCGTCGTGTCACGTATTTCTATACCTACACTCTCTTGTGTCTCCACACGGCGGCTATATAATCGCGGCGAAAATTAGATCGCCGCGATTCTCTCGCTCGTGGAGGCGGCCCCTTACAGTTTGGAATTTATGTTTGAGTCCCATGTCATCCTAGCCTTAGCCTTTTCCAACACTTTTAGTATGTTCACTCCCTAAGCACCCTGAAGAAGTTTCTAAAGGAATCACTTAGGTCCCTGCTCATGCACTCTACACATTTTTCTGGGCCATTCGTTGTAGTATTCCCGTTTGAGCACCTATTTTTAGAGCACCAAAGGTATTCCCATTTGAGCACAATCAATATTTTACCGTGGTACTCAAAGGGGAACAGTAAAATATACATATAGGTACAACTTTATTCCCTTTTGAGCACCTACTAGAAATAAACAAAGGAATATCCAAAACATTTGTAATATAAATCATTGAGCGGACGTATCTGGCGTCATGAGTTGTTGCCTCATCAATCTGCTGCTATGAGCCATGAAATATGTTTATCTGGCGCCGGAAAACACCGACATACCTTACCATTTGTAACATATGGGAATGATCCGGTAATTCAGTAGGAAATTATACTTTGCAGTACAAAACACCTTCTCGTTTTCGGGGGGAAACTATCAAAAGGCGTCTGACCTTTCGGGATAAGACCTGGGAGTGTGAAGTTCTTCATCATCATCAGCAGCTCTGGTCCTTCACCCTCTTAGGGGTGGATTTTTGAAAAGCTCTTAATGGATACCCACTCTTCACAAAGAACACACCCTCAAAATTTCATGTCTCTAGGACCATTGGTTTAGGTTGTGTGTTGATATATCAGTCAGTCAGGACTTTGAATTTTATATACAATAGATTTGACTAAAAAGAAAGTTATTGATGTTGAACCAGACACTTAATTTCTCAAAGGCACTATTACTAAACGACCAAATCAATTTATATTCCATTTGCTACAACTTTTTCACTTCCATTCCATAAATTCATCGACATAATTTATTTCAACTAAACGTGAATATTTTACTGAAACTATAGCCAGTAAGGGACGGATACTTGCTGCTTTTCCAATATACGGGCGATTTTTCATAAGCTTGAAAGTGTGGTCAGAAGAAGAGCGGTTTTAAAAAAATATGTCCACCCCTCATGTATTTGCTTCGTGTATTTAATTTGGCACTCGTGCAGGCTATTTTAATATGTCCTCTCACTGTATTTAATACATAACATACATAATCAGCCTATAATGTTCCCACTGCTGGGACACAGGCCTCCTCTCAGTGAGAGGGAGTGGGCCGTAATCCACCACGCTGGTCCAGTGCGGGTTGGCAGATGACACATGTCTTCGAATTTTTGGTTCTAGGACATGCCGGTTTCCTCACAATGTTTTCCTTCACCGTTTTGAGAGCAGTGGTGATAAAATAAACTACACAAAGTAAAGCGCCTGTCTGGATTTGAACCTACGCCCTACAACTCGTAAGTCGCGGCCGTTACCACTTGGCCACCACTGCTCTCCTGTATTTAATACACACTGATAATTTTGATTACTTAATTCATAAATTATAGATCAGTCAATGGACCCATCAGATGCAGGCGGGCGCATTGAGCTGAAGTGTCATAAATTAGTGAACTGACATTCCAATAAAGCCGTTAATCAGTCGTGAGTGTGCTAAATGTGGCATGCATCCATGGAGTTTAGCGTTGAAATTAATTCAAACATAATATTATTTACCGTTTATGTTTAAAATAATTTGCATTCAACTAAAGTGTGATCAGAATTTGCTGTACTATCCCCTAAACTCTGAATAATGTTAGCTTGTTTCATAACGATTCCAACGACATAACTTTTATAGTATACAGCTCCGCTTCTTCCCCACTGCTCAACTACTCCCATACAAAACTTTAGAGATATCGTCATTTTAATCATTTGCGTCGATATCGGAAGTACTGACACACTGTGGCGATTCGCGCAAAATGGCCGCCACACAAAAAAGGATATACAGGTATGAGGAACAGGTTGCAAAGTTATGTTATTTGATAACAGCCGCACGGGTCGATCGATCAGGTTAAGCTACACTTGCCGCGGTTGGTCTGTGGATGGGTGACTGTCTTTACGTACTAAGAGCCCTCCGTGCCTCGAAAAGAACATTCAGTCGTTGGTCCTGGCTGTCATTCATGAATCTTTTTCGTTACGGGTTGTCAGAAGCCTGGAAGTCTGACAACCAGTCTTACCAAGGGGTTTAGTTTTACCCAGTAACTGGGTTGTGGAAGTCAGATAGGTAGTCACTCGGTGTAAAATACTGGCACTCAGCTGCATCCAGTTAGACTGGAAGCCGACCCCAACATAGTAGAGAAAAGTCTAGGCAGATGATGATGATGACTTACAAATAACATAACATCACCCCTGTAAGCCCACAATGGTTAGACAGAAGTGTGCCTATTGTACACCCACATATCGTTATTTATGCGGAGGGCTCTTGGTATATAAAGATGGTCACCCATCCACAGACCAACCGCGGCAAGTGTAGCTTAACCTGATCAATCGACCCGTGCGGCTGTTATATTATTTGTAAATAAGGTTTTATTTTGCTACTCATTCAAAAACTGAACTTGAACATCCCTACACATAATCCAAGTTCTATGCTGAGCCAGCTAATAGACACTTCATTAAAGTACCACAGATTACCAATAGAGAACTGAGGTTTATAAGGCTTTACCTAGGATTAATCAGCATCTCAATGTCAACCGAGCTAAACACTGCCAACTGCGGATTATGTAATTACTAGCTGCGCCCCGCAGTTTCACCCGCGTAAATGTTGATCCCGTGGGAATATCGGGATAAAAAGTATCCTATGTCCTTTCCCGGGACTCAAACTATCTCTATACTAAATTTCATCTAAATCAGTTCAGCGGTTTAAGCGTGAAGAAGTAACAAACATATAAACCCACACACACACTCACAAACTTTCGCCATTGTAATATTAGTGTGATGACATTTGCTTACTTTGTAAGGTATTATATTATTTTAATTATTGTGAATGTGAAGACAATGTGGGGCTTTTTTTTTGTAATTTTTGTTATTCTCGTTGTTCTGTTAGTTTTTGTCATGGTCTGGCAGTTTGAGTGATTTATGTAGCCTACCCAAATGTCCTTTCTTTGGTATTGTTCGTCAAATCGTTGAGCTCCTTAAGTTTTGAGTTGAGCTGCACGATTTAGACAAATGCGTGCACTGACTGGACAGGTCCACTCAATCTGTGTGGTTCTTTCCTCAAAAGACCATATCAGAGATCGATCTACATAATCTTCATATAACCTGACCAAGATTTTGTCTGGACTTTAAAAGAGACTGTGACCTCTGAGTTTGTTTCGGCCTTTCTTCTCAGAGTAGTCTTATAGTAAATACTTAGTAGTCTTATTGTAAATTCCATTTTATCAGTACACCTACATTATAAACAAATAAATGATTTCTATTAATTATAATTTATTTTCGACGTACAAAACTGTTTTTTGAACCAATTTTCGGATATAAAAATTGTCTTCGGTTTTCATTGAACGCCACTCAATAAAATTAAAAGCTGCTACGCGAAGGATTGCAAAAGGCCTAAAAAAGGTAGATTGTGGTAGAAATCAGCATTATCTAGGATTAATCAGTGTCTGAATGTCGACCGAGCTGAAGACACTGCTTACTGCGGATTAAGTAATCAATGCCGAGTGGATAAGGCAGGCGATGTTACGTAAAGCTACGTAAAAAACAACCGATCTCGACGTTGTTTTTAGGGTTCCGTACCTCGAAAGGAAAAGACCAAACCCTTACAGTATCACTTTGTTGTCCGTCCGTCCGTCCGTCTCTCTCTCTGTCAAGACCCTTTTTCTCAAGAACGCGTGGAGATATCAATCTGGAATTTATGTCAAATACTCAGGTCTACTGTCCCTTGGAGCTGTGAAAAAATCAAACTTCTAAGCCAACGCAATCAAAAGATACAGCCGTTTATGCCGCAAATTTCCGCAAAATTTCGACACTCGCAAGGGAATAAAAACATACATAAGAATAATTACCTAATGTATTATATACTAAAACCTCCCTGAAAGTATGTAGATCACGTTAATAAAATAAACATGAACATTGGTTCATTCGTTTTTGAGAAATTGCGGACATACAAACATACATACATAGCCCCTCCTCTATCCCCTGCTAGTTCGTCTTCTGTTTTAAACTTTGTCTTATCCACTTTATGCTAGGTTACTCTTTTTGACATGTAAGTACAGTCAAGAGGAAATAAACGTTTCATACATACGTACGGGTCGAATACAGAACCTCCTTTTTTGAAGTCGGTTAAAAAATGAATTCGCTTTTGAATTGTGTACGCTCACTTGAGTGAGGTTCCAAGTGAACTTTACTGAAAGCAATACATAACAGCACCCGCAAAAACGGTTTATAAAGGCTTTGTAGATAACCCGAACAACAACCATTAATAATTGTTACCTGCCTATAAATTTATCCCTTTTGTTTTGTCTACTTATAGGATTATGTGTGAATAAACAGCTCCACGTATCACTCACCGCATGATCGATTAACCAGACAAGCCGTGTCACAGACCAGACAATGTATTGCTGTATTTCAGCATATTGATAGACACATTTGTTGCTGTTGTTGTTCTAAAAAAGGTCCTTTGTGTGTTCACAAAATGTTTGTTGATGAAAAGTGAAAAATGGGTTTCTTGGTTGAGAGAATCGGAGATCAATGGTTGTGTAACGGATCGTCACTTATATCAACAGTGATTTTGTGAAAAACGGTAGGTATTTTTTCAAAAATTGTGAGAAATTTTATTTTCCTCATTTCGGTTTTTAGGGTTCCGTAGTCAACAAGCAACCCTTATAGTTTCGCTGTGTCCGTCTGTCCATCCGTCCGTCCGCAGCTTAGCTCTGAGACTCTTAGTACTAGAAAGCTATAATTTGGCAAGAATATACATATTAATCACGCCGACAAAGTGGTAAAATAAAATAATGAAAAAAAAAGTTTTTTACGGTACCTCCTGCACACGTAAAGTGAAGATGGTTTTTTTTCTCGTCTACCCCATGGTGTGAGGTATCATTGGATAGGTCTTTCAAAAATATTGCGGGTTTGTAAATGCCATGTTTCGATTCAGGGATCCGTTTGTGAAATATTAAGCTTTAAAGTGCTAATTTGTGTCTACCTCCCCTGCCAGCTAAATGGTTGATTTTGGTTAAGTGAAAAAAATCACGGCTATAGTATATATAATGAAATTATAAGAAAAACTATCACAGTTAGGTAGACTTTACAAGTTTACGAGTAATAGGCAGTGGCAATGTATGGGAGAACATGACTTTCAACTACAATGTTAAGTTTCTTCTTGGGATAAATTTATTCCAACTACGGAACCCTTCATTGTGCGTGGTCCAACACGCACTTGGCCGGTTTTTTTTTCATAGTGGCTGTAGGTAGTGAGTTCTTAAGTGTCCATAAATTATATTATAGTAAACCAAAAACAAGGAAAAATATCTAAACTTACTCAATTCTAGTCCAATTTCCAAGCTGACTAGAAATCAATAAAAGCTATTAAGATTTCCTAAATACAATCCATTGGATCGCAATTTAAAAGAAATTGATTTCTCCTTTAAAAGATTCATTCAAGCTATATTTATCATCAAACAGCCAGCAAGGTGTAGACAAAAACATATTTCTTTTTGTCAAAAAGTTGATCTCGAAATATAAAAAGAACTTTGTTCGCTCTTTTCATGGCCCCTCCCTTACACTTCTTATAAACAAGACAGCTCTTTTGTTTCATAAAAAATATTACTTCGCTGCCTCTGTAAGGGTAGGTTCATATTAGCGACGCGCAATTTAATGACGACTAAAATGGTGGCCAGAATGACGCTGTGAGTAAAATCTTGGCTTTCTGCGCTTTGAAAATGCGGATATAATACTTATATAACATGCACGGTGAAAAACTGCTTTGAAAGTGTTAATATACAGGGTGTGTCGTAAATAGTGGTCCACAGTGAAGGATTCGATATACCAGATAATTAACTATAACATATTACAATTTTAACTATTTTACTAGTAAATTTTTTTTTACAAAAATCGTTCTTTAATTTGCACGATTATGTTAAAATTTTGGGTTAAAATAGACAAGAACTAACTTTTTCTTCAAAAGCTCTAAATTTACATAAACAACCATAATTTTACACGTTAGCTCTAGTATTCAGCAGTAATTAACAGAAATCAAAATGAAAAAATAATGGTTTATGTTGAAACTACAACCAAATTTGTAACAAAAGGTAGAAATTTCGTAAATAAAAAACAAAAAAATATATATTTTCGGAACTCTTGGGTAAAAATGGTTAAAATTGTAATATGCTATAGTAAATTATCTGGTATATCGAATCCTTAACGGTGGACCACTATTTACGACACACCCTGTATATATGTCGCACCCGCTCATTCGTTTGACTATTCGGAACGCCCTGGCGGCGCTCGACAGAGTCTAGCCTGAGTTCGTGGGGAGTACAATCGAGCGTGCAGCGAGGTGGAGCAGCCCTCTTGGACATCAGACATCAGACGAACAACATGTGCTCAGAAACTGTCCCGCGTTCCGTACCTGGTTGTATCGTGTACCTATAGTGTGTGATTTGCTAGTCTGATTAAATTGTTCGTGAAATTATAATCTGATTTGAACTGCAGAAATGTTTTTCTATTGCGCAATAACCAACACTATACCCACATAGTTCGCCCACAGTAGTTCAAATATGGCTTATGATATCTAGACACACATACCTTCTCCGTTATATATTTTTTTCTTTTTTTATATCTGCAAAATAGTCGACATTGGCTTTACTTGTCTATACTATGTTTTGAAAATGACAGCTACGATCGTTTTTTTTTTTGACTTGACATGACATTAATTGTAATGATCGCAGCTGTCATTTTGGCCTAGAAATTTAAAATTCAGAGTTTATGCATTTATTTGGAGTATGTGTCAAAGCCAAAGCATGTACCCAATCCATAAAAATAGTGATGTAGGTACAGTTGGCACAATATAACCTAAACAGCTCGTTTATCCAAACTATAATATTATAAATGCGAAAGTAACTCTGTCTGTCTATCTGTCTGTCTTTTCTTCACGCCTAAACTACTGAACCGATTTGTGTGAAATTTGGTATAGAGATAGTTTGAGTCCCGGGGAAGGACATAGGATAGTTTTTATCCCTATATGCCCACGGGATCGACACTTATGTGGGTGGAACCGCGGGGCGCAGCTAGTTCAACTATATACACTAAGACCCATCAACGAAATACCTTGGGACAAGTATGGTGCAGTGTCTCAAAGGACTTGGCTTCTGATACGAGAACCTGCTTCTTATTTTTAAAGTTTCTTGCCTGTTACAAGTTCGCAAAAGTACTTACGTATAAGCCAACCGGACCGAAAAAATCATAGTGACGCAAGTATGTGCGCACCCTAACAAAACTGTTTTCAACTCCCAAACTGCTCATGAGTTCCACTTTGTGATAAAAGGCAGACTAAATTCTGACTTTTAAGGAGTTCACTTTATATAATGGGAGATCTGGCTTTAAGAACCACCTACTTTGTGGTAGTGTGAATTTTGTAGGCATATACAAAGTGGAGACGAGATTACGACAGTAAAAACTAAACTTCGTATACCTAACGACGTTCCGAGGCTGCATAAAAAATATAACCAAATTAATATCAAATAGTTTCGTTACTATAGCTTCAAAAACATTCAGTTTGTTTGAAAAAATCACGTTGGATGCCGTATTTGACAGTTCCAAAATACTCATACATACTTAATCTTATAAATGCGAAAGTTTGTCTGTCTGTTACCTCTTCACGCTTAAACCGCTGAACCGATTTAGATGAAATTTGGTATAGAGATAGATTGAGTCCCGGGAAAAGACATAGAATAGTTTTAATCCCGATATTCTCACGGGCTCGAAACTTATGCGGGTGAAACCGCGGGCGCAGCTAATTTTCTATAAGTTTGTGTCCAATTACATAAGAATAATACTAGGTACTAATTAATTTCCACGTACATTACTTTACGATTTCACTAAAAGCATAAATCAATCCAACTTCTGCCAAAGACCATACAAATATTAACTTAGGAAGTTCAAAGTTAGGCCGTAGTTCAAGTTAGTCTGTCAGCTTGTAAGATCGTTAATAACTAGGAGCCTTTTGAATCGTGAACGACATTATTCATGTGTTTGCTATTGTTACATAGTTTATAGAAGAGGTTTTCATGATTCTAAAAGCGCTGTGGGAAATGATGGCAGTGAATATCATCATCCTTTAAGGGGGTGAAAAGGGGGGTGGAAGTTTGTATGGGAAATCAATAACCGCTGAACCGATTTAGATGAAATTTGGTACGGAGATAGTTTGAGTTGTGGGGAAGGATATAGAATAGGTTTTATCCCGAAATAATCCCTTAAGGTGTAAAAAGGGGGGTGGAGATTTGTAAAGGGAATCAATGAAAAAGGACTATAATACTTTTATCGAGGGGGAAACCGCGGGGCACAGCTATTATTATAAAATCGAAAGTAACTCTGTCTGTCTGTCTGTAGTTACCTTTTCACGCCTAAACCGCTGAACCGATTTCGATGAAACTTAGTATAGAGATAGTTTGAGTCCCGGGAAAGGACATAGGATAGTTTTTATTCCGATATTCCTACGTGATCGAAACTTAAGCGGGGGAAACCGCGGGGCGCATCTAGTAATATTATAAATTCGAAAGTAACTCTGTCTGTTTGTATGTTACATTTTCACGCCTAAACCACTCAACCGATTTCGATGAAACTTGGTATAGAGATAGTTTGAGTCCCGGGAAAGGACATAGGATAGTTTTTGTCCCGATATTCCTACGTGATCGAAACTTACGCGGGTGAAACCGCGGGGCGCAGCTAGTAAGTTCATATAACCATTGTCCTTCTCCATTTTGCTGGCATTTATAATTTTTAAATTAAGAAATACAATGCTGCTTGGCGGCAAAAAAAGTATGGCAGTAGTAAGTCCCGGACGCGTATCCGGGGAATTACGACTATCATACTTTTTCTATTTAACAAAAGAGCTCTTACATGATGTTGCTTTTATGATTAGTTTTTTTTTTTAGTGACAACGCCTCTGATGCTGCAATAAATGTGGTTACTTACTGGGCCCAAACAGTAAGATGAACCCTCGATATGAAACGAATAATGTCTTATTCTAAGTTTTTAGTATCGATTTTGTTTTTGTATGTGATCCTAAAAAACCACCCGGGAGAAAAACCAAGTCATAAAAAGCAAACTTGCAATAAGTATGTCGTGCAAAAAAAATGGACAAACTTTTTTGTTAAAGGCCTCATTAAATTTTACCTAAAAGGAAAAGCTTTAGAAACCAGGCAAAGAAGAACACGTTTTTTTTATTTATTTGGGCACCCAATCTGGTCGCCCAACCCAACCACGTCACACGATCACATCCCTAATCAACAAACAGACACAAAGTCTACAAGTTACGAACGTGTATTTATATTGATTTTGTTTCGGCTAACTTCGGAGCCGCTCGGCTCTTTCCGTCATACGGTCCTCCCGTGACGAGCAGCGTATTTAATACATTATTACGTTGTTTGTGAAAATATCTCTTTAGCTTTTTTAGCAAAAGGGTTTTGCTTTTTATAAATATATATTATTCTTGTATGGATCTATTATGTTGATTAGACAGTCGTTACGGGTAGCAGTGGCGCGCGTTGGTTTTCAGAATAGGTAGGCACTAGGCCGGGTCTAGTCTAGGCAAACGCGGTCACTAATCATAAAAAAAATGTGATGTCAAAAGTGTGGTTATTTGAGTAGGCATGCCTACTTAAGGGTGATAAATTGCGAAGGTCGAACGTCATGGTATTACGCGTGAGACGTACGTATTTTTAATTTTGTCGTATTAACTTGAACGAGTAAAGACGAATGACAATGTGCGAATAGTACGGGAGCCGAGTAGGCCGTCCGGCGACTGCCTACTGCCGCGCGTGTTTGTATGAAGATTTTGTTTTTTGTTAGGTATGATAATTTAGTGAGTTTCTTAATTGTGGGGCACACACACTAAAATGTAATTGACAGGCTTATGTTGATATATCGAGGTAGGCAGTGCTTATATGCCTATATGCAATGACCGTTACTGACGGGTAGTCAGTAGACCGAAAGTCTAATCAGTCAGCCTTACCAAGGGGTATCAAACGAGCAACTGGGATTTGACTGACTTATTACTTGTTATTTTTTTTTTAATTAAAATCGTTTACTTTTACCATGTTTGTAAATATGTGAGCACCATGTATCTATCAGATAATTCATTTATATGTCATGGTTTCGTTTTTAATTCTTTTACCTATTGTGGTATAGTAATTATATTTTAGGTCCATCGTCCTCACTTATTATTATATAATTAATGTACGCAAAATATTGTAAAACATTTTAATAGAGTAACGGTGGAGTTTCTTGCCCATTCTTCCATTTCCTGTCTAAGTCTACGGTGTGGACCAATCCTGTTAGCTGTCAAGCTCCCGCCATCTTCTCCTGTATCTGCCTCGTTGTCTGTATACCTGTCACCGGACGTTTTCTGGGACCCCCATTGTTTTGGCCCATGAGTGGTTTTACGAAGGTAAAAATCCCATACTCCCTAGAATCCCCAAAGCCCGGGCACATTTTGAAGGCATCCCCAGAAAAAAAAGGTACTTTTGAACTTCACAATGTAGAATTACTATCTTATATTATATTTACCTATACTCCTACTTACCTACTCGTTAATTTCAATTCTTTTGTTTAAAAAAGCTACCAATTTTCTAGACTAGACTGTCTCATCTGCTCAAATGTAGGATAAAAAAGTAGATTACCTAGATAGGGGGGAGCATGTACCAATAATACATTAACTCCGGAAAATTGAGTTACCCACTAAAAAAGTTAAGGAGTTTTCCTCCAAGTAAAATTTCGTTAAAAACAGAATGACAGCGATCTTTTTCTTCCACTTTTTTTTTTGGATAATTTTATTTCTATGACGGCTTACAAGATAAATCGTAATCTATCATGATGGCAAGAAATCCAACGTTTGGGATAAGTTTTTCATAACTCTAAAATCGGCGATAATAATTTCTGATTTATCCATACTGAACCACCTCAATAGATCACTACATATGTATGATAAATAAAAAAAACTAACAATAAATAAAAAAACCGGCCAAGTGCGAGTCGGACTCGTAACGAAGTGTTCCTTACCACCGTACAATATTTAACAATACATATATAAAAAAATAACGTTTGTTGTATGGGAGCCCCCCTTAATTTATTTTATTTTAATTTAATTATTTATTTTCAAAGTGAATATACAACTGTACTTATTCTGTAAATATTTCAAGCACCCCGTCAAGTTTCTACCTGTTGCCGTTATTAATATCGAGCAAAAAACGGCAAAAAAGTCGCGTTTGTTGTATGGGAGCCGCCCTTAAATATTTATTCTATTTTTAGTATTTGTTGTATAGCGGCAACAGAAATACAATATCATCTGTGAAAATTTCAACTGTCTAGCTATCACGGTTCATGAGATACAGCCTGGTGACAGACAGACGGACAGTGGAGTCTTAGTAATATGGTCCCGTTTGTACCCTTTAGGTACGGAACCCTAAAAAAACGGGTATCCTGCCTGAATTAGCTGTTTTTTTTTTTTAATATACAATTAATTTTTAATATACAAATTTTAACAAATTAAGCAAAAAAAATCTTGGCAAACCTTCCATTTATTCGTAGGTACTGCTGTTTTTCATTCCTAATATAGATAGATTTCACTAACTCGATTTACCCAGAAATTCCAGGTAAGGTTTGCTTCAAATCCAATATCCCTTGATATGCCTGGAGGTACATTGAATTTGTCAATTTGCTGGCTATTGGTTTATACGCTTGGGTGCCTAGTCGGCCTGGGGAGTAATTGGAGATATAGGATTATCACAACACTTCTAGCGTATATGGGTTCCTGGTACCTAGATGTCAATATTGATTTTGTAATTTATGCAAAATCAAAAGACAAAAATGTTATTTTGTAGATTAATAAATACAAACTGAAGCTTTTTGAGTTGCATTCATTTACTTGGTTTTTTTTTATTGCCGACTGACTGGCTTTTGAGCACGATCACGCCTGATGGAAAGCGTTGGATACACATGCACATGCGAACAATGCGCACAAGCGATGTGCACATGTCACACATGAGGTCTAGGCCTGAGTCCCAGCAGTGGGAAAATTATAGGTTGAACATACTAGTTTTTCTTCTATTTCTTTACAAATTGCAGATGCTTCATCTATCTATCCATATATAATTCAAAGTCCTGACTGATATATTAACGCACAGCCTAAACCGCTGGTCCTAGAGACATGAAATTCGGAGGGCGTGTTCTTTGTGAAGAGTAGGTATCTACTAGAAATGGGTTTTTCGAAATTCCACCCCTAAGGAATTGGGGGAGGGTCAAATTTCACGCGAACGAAGTCGCGGTCAGAAAGTTTTCTTTACTTTTCAGTATCAAATGCAGCGACATAGATAAGAAAACTTCCTGTATTCTCAATGGTTGTTACGTCATCGTGTAAAAGCTGAAAAATATCTTGAATGAGTGTCATAGACTCGCCTACCTAGTTATGTAGCTACGTACGTACAAAGAACAAACTTGGAGCATTTTCAATGCGGCGGTATTTAACGTTCTTTATGAGAAATGTTTTCGTTTGTGATGTTATGTTTTACGTCGACCACGTTAACTGAGACAATATGACATGAAGTTTAGACATTGTGTGAAAGATTATGAATCAATGACGTAATAAATGACGTTAAAACATTTACGCGTATTTTTATTCAGAATTATAGCATTCGCTGGTAAGTTCCACATTCTAATCTATTAATAACCTCCCAAACTTTTTGTCTCGGTAACACGTCCCCATGGGATAATTTCGGTTGAAGCCGCGGTCAGAAGCTAGTAAATAATAAATAATTAAGTAATATGCCAGCTCATTAGCGCTATTTTTAATTAATGGCTTGGCATTGAGATGATGTAACTAGCCCCGTGTTTTCTTTGCAAAATGTTTGTTTAATAATGTAGTTTTAAAATGCAATTCGCTCTGAGCAATTAAATTCTGAATTTACTTACTTGTTGTTTATTTATTATCTAGGTAGGGTAATACATAGTTGTTACAAAATTAATTAACTCCGAGGCACAGAGCACGTACATACTGAGACCCCTACGTGCCTTGGAAAGCACGTTAATCCATAGGTCCTGGCTGTCATCCAGTCTTACCAAGGGTATGGGGTTGTGGAGGTCCGATAGGCATAGTCCCTCCATGTGAAATACTTGTATTCAGCTGCAACCGGTATTACAATTGCAAGCCGACCCTATCGTAGTTGGGAAAGAGCTAGGCAGATCGACAACATTAATCTAAATATATAAAAGAAGAAACTGACTGACTAACTGACATATCAACTCACAGCCGAAACCGCTGGGTCTAGAGATTCCAAATTTGGCACATAGGTTAGGTCTTTTTTTATGGATGGGTAATCATCAAATGACCCCTCCCGCTCTGGGTGGAGCGAAAGGGAGTGTCAGACTCTTACTGACTTTGCCTTTGGCTAAGGAAGGAACTTCCTTAGCCCTTTACGTTCCGGGGTAGCGGTAACCCTTTCGGACAATCCCGCACCCCCGGCAGGCTTCGGCCCTGGTAGGCCCCTTCCTTTTTGCTGACATCTCTTTGAGGCGCGCGTGGAACACGTACGCGTCGTCTGGCACGGACCTGGTCCTGATCAGACGGTGAGCTACCCAATGTTCTCCGTCCGCAGGCTCGCGCCTACGGTGGCCGGGAGTCGTCACGCGGCTCCCGACGCCCGGAAAAACCGCTGGGTCTAGAGATTCCAAATTTGGCACGTAGGTTCCTTATGAAGTTTAAGGGTGCACTAAGAAAGGATTTTTCGAAATTCCCCCCTAAGAGGGTGAATGGGGGGAGGCTGAAATTTCACGCGGACGAAGTCGCGGGCAGAAGCTAGTTAACTATAGGTAGGAAGAGGTTGAAATTGATCAAGATTATACCCCTATTTGTCGCATTAATGTTTTAAGATTGGCTTAACACAAGGGATATTTAGGGAAATTACTTAATTTCCCAAGGGACGTGTCAGAGCGAAACACGTACAGGAATTCCATTATTGTCTGCCACTGAAAATACCAGAGATTCTTGTGTTCTGAGTAAGGTTACCGTCTGATTTTCGGTCAGAGTTGGAGTACTATACAGGCTGGTCAAAAAGTCGGGATCAAACGAAATAGGGATATAATGGAGGTCATCCCCAACGCTTTTAAAATGAGAAATAATTTTTGGTAACTCTTCAAATTTTTTGGAAAAAATTTAATTGGTCTTGGGTACCAGCAATACAAAAGTTCTATTGCGGCTCACGCAATAGAACTTTTGTATTGCTGATACACTATCTAGTAATAATAAAACACCGTTTGTTTTATTGTTTTATATATTTTTTTTAATTAGTGTAATTGTAAAAGAACTCGGTATACAAAAATATTGATAACTTTTAGGGCAATTGAATTATGGCTATGCTGTAGAAACATTTTTTGTTGGAAATGACCTGCTTTATGAAACCATTTCGTTTGATCCACGACTTTTTGGCCATCCTGTATAGTGTGGCGATTAGGTTATCACATTAATTGAAACCACGTACCTATTCTACATTTCGTATTTTAATCTGTCAAGCTCCGCTAATGAGACACAATTGATTTTCTATTGTTTCGTCGCCGATCGGCGAACCGCGCCGCTTGACCGGTTAAACATACACCGTTAAAATAATTAATAACTATCATCATTCTAGCCGAGGGACCTTTTTTTGTTTGAGTATTTAACAACATTAAACTTAATTTGTGATTTTCCGTACCTCAAAAGGAAAAACGGACCCTTTATAAGATCACTTCGTTGTCCATCTGTCAGGACCCTTTTTCTCAGAAACGCGTGGAGTTATCAAGTTGGAATTAATGTCAATACTGAGGACTGCAATCCCTTGAAGAAATAAAAAAATCAAACTTCTAAGTGAACGCAATCAAAAGATACGGGCGTTCATGTTCCGTTTATGCTGCATATTTTGACACTTGCAAGGGAATCAGAACCTATACGGTACTTCCCGTTGACCTAGAATCATGAAATGAGGCAAGAAGCAATGTCATGTAGCACAAGTAAAGGAAAACATCCAAAAACTGTAAATTTGTAGTTAAGTACATACCTACTTTGTACAGAATCCTCGGTGGACGATTCCGACTCGCACTTGATCAGATTGATAAAGTTTGTCATGAAACCATCGCCCCGTGTCTTGTAGCTTATTATCAAGTGCTGTTTATTTTGTTGCAATTTTTAAGCTCTTAATTTTATTTGAAAAAAAAAAAAAATTTTTTGTTAAAATTATAATATTATTAGAATAGAACAATACTTGAAACTAATTTCAAAAAATGGTTTGGTAGCATCCAATTATCAAAAGGATATCGGATTCGATACCCACGCCCACAAAGTCAGACGGACCATAAAACCCAAGGGTTTATTACGGGGGATTAGATTTACTATGGTAGTTATTAACCATTGAGGCGAGAAGGAATGAAGATTAAATGTTATTGTTAGGTCACGGGGTAAGTATAGAATAGCGTGCTATTTAGGTGAGAAACATTCACAACCTTATAATCAAATAAAACCTGCAGTGCTGCTCACCTCACTCAAGTGAGCGCACACAATTCGAAAGCGAACTCATTTTTTTTCAAAGTAAATCATCGCATCGGATTCACAACGAGACACCGTTCGAATTTTAAAGTATTTTATTTTTTCTATATCGAATGGCAAGCGAACTGTCGGCCCGTCTGATGGTCACCGTTTTGCATATACAGGGTGTCCGGTAATTAATGGATAACCTCTTCAGGGGGTCATTGTATTTATCATTATAACCAGCTATTACTATGGGAGCTAACCTGAAATCGCGAAAAAAGATTCAACAGTTTCCTACATTTTGACGAGTTATGCGAACATAAATGTTGGGAACAGCTGATTTTTTTTTACACAAAATATAATATTTTAAAAGGGTAACGGTGAAGATTCTTGCCCATTCTTCTTTTTCGAAACTACCTTTTGGAAAGGGACGATTAGAATAAATTCCATATTATTGTAAAAAAATAAATTGTGAAGTGTTTTGATGTTCAAAAGTGCCTTTTATGTGCCTATTTGAAATAAATGCTTTGACTTTGAAACAAAATTTAATTGTTTCATGTTCGTGTAATTGCAATGCAAGAAATTAGTATGGTTGTGTATTACTTTGGATGAGCTCCTTCAAATAGTGCTCGACTATTTCCTACTACAAAATTGTGTTATGAGTTAGATTGAAAAAAGTGGAATTTTCTTCCTCAATTCGCCAATATTGTCCCTACCTTGATGGAATGGTAAGGAATGATAATGGGCCGCGCCCTCTAACAACAGGGGAGTGCCTGTATCATAAACTTCATAACTTTGTTGAGGGGAGAGAGACAGTGTTTTGTTTTGCAATTTTTTGTTACGATTATATCTTGTTTGAGTTGTGATACTGGTGTTTCAAGCCTAATTTACTCTGATAGTAGATCACACTAATATTATAAAGGCGAAAGTTTGTGAGTGTGTGTGTGTGTTTATATGTTTGTTACTTCTTCACGCTCAAACCGCTGAACCGATTTAGATGAAATTTGGTATAGAGATAGTTTGAGTCCCAGGAAAGGACATAGGCTACTTTTTATCCCGATATTCCCACGGGATCGAAACTTATGCGGGTAAAACCGCGGGGCGCAGCTAGTAAGTTTATAAGCTTATTTTAAAACAGTCTTAAATGTGCGGTAACGCATTGAAAGAAATAAGCAGTAAATAAAAATACAAAAAACATTGATCTGAACTGCTTTAAACAGTTCCATTTATGAGCCTAACGTTCAAAACAGTATTTTTTACTGATCCGAAAACAGTTAAAGCTTGAGGCAAAATGTTGCCGTCATGACAGTAAACTTTAACGATTTAAGTAGCTAAAAGGTCACAAAATTAACAGTTTTATTCATTTGGTGATCTCGTTCAAAAGTAATGGTGGTTTTCCTTTTTTTTGTTGGTTTTTTCATTAAATAGTATGTTCAATGTATGTATGTTGGATAGGACGTATATGGATGGCTTTTGAATTTTACGTTATCGTATACGAAGGTACCAAAAGACCCACATTTCGCCCGTTATGTTTAAATACCATGTAATAGGGACCTATCATGGTGGTAGGTATTACGTTATTATAAACTTTTGTTGTTCTCAAAGTATTGTCGCCTAAGAGCAATCTCCCAGCGGATCACTTTAACATGTCCGCGGACATTGACAAATTGCGGGTCACAAGTGCGGGTCATTCTGACCCTCGTCTGCTTGACATTCATAGGGGAGCCATAAACAACAGATAGTTGGTTACAGGTTGTTCAAATTGCATAATGTTGTTGTCTCTGGCATCATGTATTTGTATAGAAAGTCAAGAACAAAATTGCTTTATTTAATATCTTCTAAAAACAAAAGAGTTTTAATGGTTTTTTCTTCAAACTATAATATATAACATCACTTTGAAATTCGAACGGTGTTTCGCTGTGAATCCGCGATGATTTACATTAAAAACAAATGAGTTCGCTTTTAAATTGTGAGCGGTCACTTGTCCGAGTTTCCAAATGAACTTTACAGAATAGCATACTCTCTGAACCCTCCTTTTTAGGGTTCCGTAGTCAACTAGGAACCCTTATAGTTTCGCCATGTCTGTCTGTCCGTCCGTCCGTCCGTCCGTCCGTCTGTCCGTCCTCGCTTAATCTCTGTGACCGTTAGCACTAGAAAGCTGAAATTTGGTACCAATATGTATATCAATCACGCCGACAAAGTGGTAAAATAAAAATTGGAAAAAAATGTTTTATTAGGGTAGCCCCCCTATATGTAAAGTAGGAAGTGATTTTTTTTTTAATTTCAACCCTAACGTGTGATATATTGTTGGAAAGGTATTTTAAAATGAATAGGGGTTTACTAAAATCATTTTTTGATGATGTCAATAATTTCGGAAATAATCGCTCCAAAAGTAAAAAACAATGTGTCCCCCCCCCTCTAACTTTTGAACCATATGTTTAGAAAATATGAAAAAAATCTGAAAAGTAGAACTTTATAAGGACTTTCTAGGAAAATTATTTTGAACTTGATAGAAACAACAATTTTTGTACAAAAAAGACAAAAAGTTGTACAAAATCATTTCTGGACTAAGTTCGTAGTATAATCGTATATGCAAGCATTTTTTTTAACTTCGTTTACATATTTTATTATCCTGAACGTATCTTTTTTCAAACAAAAAAAGAATGATTAAAATCGGTTCTCGCAATCCAAAATTACCACCGAAAACTTCTGGCACGTCTATGTATTAATTAGTAACCCAATTCCCCGAGAGATGGCGCTGTAGGTACCTACTTATTACATTGGGTCGGGTATTATCGAATTGTACGTGGAAACACTTATTGTGACGGACGGGAAACTACGGAACCCTACACTGAGCGTGGCCCGACACGCTCTTGGCCGGTTTTTTTTATATATATTACTAGCTTTTGCCCGCGGCTTCGCTCGCGTTAAATTCGGGGTAACACGGTTCCCCTTTCCTGATTTAGAACACAGAAGAGAACTCGGAACAGAATATTATTTTAATACGCTACTGTAAACGATATTATATGTCTAATTTTCCGGAGAGTGTCACATAAATTTCCATCCAATATTTTAGGGGCTGGGGGAAGATTTCCAAAAAAAAATAAGGCAGGTATTTTTCGTTGGTAACAAAGAGTCTGTGTACCGATTTTTAGCTTACTACCTTGAAAATTGCGAAAAGTCCCATATAAAATTTCACCGCCTCTTTTGAGGGGTTGGGGGCAGATTCCCAAAAAAAAAAATGATGCAAGATTTTTTTGTTAGTCACAAATAGTCCGCATACCAATTTTTAGCTTTCTAATTGCGGAATGCTCCATACAAACTTCCACCCCCCATTTTAGGGGAGTGGGGGAGAAAGAGTAGCCAAAAAGTAGCCTATGTCCCTCTCCATCCCTTCAACTATCTCCACTTAAAAATCACGTCAATTCGTCGCTCCGTTTTGCCGTGAAAGACGGACAAACAAACAGACACACACACTTTCACATTTTATTTCGTATAGTATGGATGCCAATGCAGTACCATTACAATGAGATATACGTATTTCCAAATGCCTTTAGAACTCCTTTCCTATTCTTGTTTCACCCTTCATTGACTTTTACAGCCTCCGATGGGAAACATCTGATCCAATGGGTGAGTCTTTCTATTTCAGATCACAAATACGGTACCTATTACCTTACGATTGCTTTAGTAGCTTCATAAATGGGAAGAAAATAAGTCGATTGTTTTAAGAAATTTTGTTCTATTCTATTTTTTAAAAATAATAAATTCAATTTGTTTCATAAGTAATAACAGCCGCACGGGTCGATCGGTCAGGTTAAGCTAAACTGGCATTTTTTTGAAGTCTGTTGTTTTTTTTTTTATCTGCATGCTCTCCAACGAACCATAACTTGTCTGTACAAACATTTACCTAACACTACTTCTGCCCATACCCTTCCTATATCCGTGACGACAATACACTCCAGTGTGCTCACAAAACAAAACGGTGTGCTATTGAGAGTGAATTCGACCCAGTTTCGGACAAAGACCGTCGAATGCTAGCTCTATCTGCTTTATTGGAGGAATTTGTAAATACTAGACGACATTTAGGTTTCAAGCTGAACAAATATTAGGCTGATTTTGCTAGTAACTACTGAGAAATGGTATGGTAATGGTAAGGTCTGGTGGTGGTATGGTTATCGTAGTAAAATTCAATAAAGAATATTTAGGTACATCGAAAGCACGTAAAGCCGTTGGTCCTGGCTGTCATTAGTAGATCTTTGACAGTCGTTACGGATATTCAGACTTTTGGGCTTCTGACTACCCGTAAAGACTGTCAAAGATCCACGAATGACAGCCGGGACCAACGGTTTAACGTGCTTTCCGAGGCATTGAGGGTTCACGGTATGTAAAGATGGTCACCCATTCAAAGACCAACCGCGGCAAGCGAAGCTTAACTTGACCGATCGACCTGTGCGGCTACGAGCACATGGATATAAATTTTGTTTGTCAAAAATCTGCCCACAGACTTTGAAAGAGGTATCAAGTCTCTGACCATTACATAAATCCCTCGCTTAATCCTATGTTAGGTGTTGAGACCGACTGACAAAAGCGTCAACAAATAATCCATCATACGGGTTGACATGAGAACAGATTAGTTTTATGGTCAAACACAATTATTCTGTGGAGTTCACTTGGAACCTCACTCAAGAGACCACAGACAATTTCAAAGCGAACTCATTTGTTTTTACATATAATCTCGAATTCAGAACGCGACGCTGTTCAAAATCAGAAGTGATGGATTGAGAATACCACTATAATTACGCATTAACACTTTGAGCGGAGTAACGTTATAATACATAAAATTTGATAAACGCCATTTGACACAACGTTTAATCACGTCAGCAAAAACTATGTCTTTCTTTAAACAACGTGTATAAACGGCTGCGGCTTATACCAATTCCTTCAAGCTACGTCATCGCGCCGTATCACTTTTAATTTTCGAACTGCTAGCGCCACTCCACGTTAGTTTTTTTCACTTTATAAGGCTACTCACACACATACATTCTAATTACGTATTTTGTATGAGAAAATAGTGCGCCGCGCAACAAACATTTGAATACCCAGATGCTCCGCTCAAAGTGTTAAACTGCCAGCAAGTAGCTCATTCTAACCCGACGTACATTCTACATTCTTTAGTATTGAGGCTAACCATGAGAAAATTATATAAATATATATATTAAATAGAGTAGTGGTGGCCCAGTGGTAATGGGCACGATTTACGAGTTGTAGGTCGCAGGTTCGAACCCAGACAGGCGCTTTACTTTGTGTAAATTATTTCATGACCAGTGCTCTCAAAACGGTGAAGGAAAACATCGTGAGGAAACCGGCATGTCCTAGAACCAAAAATTCGAAGACATGTGACATCTACCAACCCGCACTGGGCCCGCGTAGATTGTAGCCCATGCCCTTTCGAAAAGAGGAGGCCTGTGTCCCAGCAGTAGGAACAATCTGGCTGATTTATGATTATGATGAGGAAATTCACACGAAAAATAAATAAAAAAATAAATATAGCCAATAAATAAACAAATTGAATTGAATTGTATTATGTTCTTTATTGCGTCATGTTCACCGCAACTTGTTCTTTCTTTCATGTTTACCAACTCAATTGCATAACCATCTAACATCCCCGTCCAATCCTTAGGTCTGCGAACACATGCGATCTAATTTTAAACTCTGCTGCATTCCACACTGCCCAAAAACCACAACTGTTACTGCAGAAATGAAACTAGTATTTCATCACGTGAAATTCGTCTCATATCCCCACAGAGAGTATTTTCGTACGACGTACTCTGCAATCTGCATACCCCGTGGCGTTGTCACAAAATAGTTGAATACAGAAGCTCTGTTTTACTAAGCCTTTGTTTCTTTAATAGATTTTCAACTTTATCGCTAAAGCGTAAGGTTCAAAGTTCAATCAATCAATCAACTCAGCCTATTGTAGTCCACTGCTGGACATAGGCCTCTCCCAGACTGCACCACAGCACCCTGTCCTCCGCTTTTCGCATCCAGTATACCCCAGCCACCTTCTTTAGGTCGTCCGTCCATCTAGCTGGGGGGTTAGGTTCAAAGTTGATTGGGAAAATTTGACAGTTTCGGGTAGCTTGATCTGTTGGCGTCTGCATTTGGCCAACGTAAATAATTTGATTAGTGATCGTAATTTGTTTTTATCCTGGAAGATGTGAAACATGAATTCATAATCTCAGTAGGCCAATTTTCTTAATTCAGAACATTAAAAATCTAGTCGCTTTTATCTAGGTGACAAAAAAATGTCAAGAATTTAGGAAAATTAGAGGTATTTTTGACAGATTGAGACTGAGATCAGACTGTAAATGTTCTTAAAATTACGAGAATTGTCCCTTAGATAATTAATAGTCCATCGCCATTTACTAAACTAAATTACCTATCTACTTGAGTTTAATGTATTCTAAGTTTATTTTTGAGTGACCTGTAAAAACGTCCTAAAACTATTGTTTAGTCGTTACGAAGAAATTTGAACTTTGTCAGTATTTTTGTCGGTGCCGATTTTTATCGTTAAATATGGCCGACGACAGAAAACGGCTAACATCATACCGAGATTGGTAAATGTTTGCTCCGATGTTGGCCGGAGCAAGTTTTCGTGAGACATCTACGTATTGGAAAGCATGTTGTGCTCTATTTCTAATTCAAAATATTTCAGTTCACATAAAGCTACATAGGCACTTATGAAATGTTAAAGCCAAGTGCACATGTCCGCTGGATTTTGGCAACTATACCTCTAACCGTGAAACTTCTCATTTTCCTGCATAATGCCTGTACACATTTGAGCCCCACAAAACTTTCCCCTTTGTAAAGAGTTCAAACAATGTTTACTGTACACGCTCACACGGTTAACTAAAACTTATGTTACTTACAAGTTAGTATAATGTAGTTAGTTTCTTTTGAACGGCAAAATTCAGACGTATCTCTTTTGGTTCTCTATTGTGTTACCTAACTTTTTTATCCATAATCTAAAGTGCCATAATTTTTTTTGGCCTAATCATTATATTTTGTCCGAATGATAACTTGCCCGAACTTAAATTCACATACTATCACATGCCATAAAATTGAAATCCCTCAATACAATATGCCCTAAATTTGTTTGTAGTAAGATATAATATGATTAACCGTTTTCAATAAAAGTTATAAGTCCTAAATTCAAATTATTTCATGTTTATTTACTTCAATAATGTGTTTGTATTACAAAGCTTTTGCTATGAACTTCTCACAGGCTTGCAGGTGTAAGCAAGCATGCAGCAAGCATGCAAGCAAGCGTGCAAGCGAGCATGCAGCATGCAAGCGAGCATGCAGCATGCAAACAAGAATGCAAGCGAGCATCTCTTTTATATTGAAAATGTTTTGCGTATTTCTTGTGAGTCATTGGCAGTGTTGAAGCGAAACACGTTGTATTGTGGCGCCATCTACATCGCCACTTGCGAACCACGAATATAACTGACGTCACGCAAAATCATCGAGTTTACCGCGCAACTAGCATAATATACAACGTCCCACATCAACCGTCGGGCAGTTACCCACCAGACACGAAACCCGTCATTTCCTAGAACCAAAAATTCGAATACATATGACATCTACCAACCCGCATTGGGTTCGCTTAGTAGATTACACCCCGCTCCCTCTCAAAGAGTGGCCTGCGTCCCAGCACTGAGGACATTATTGGCTGATTATGCTTCATCTAGCTCAAGAGCATCAAGCGTCAGGGCGCAAATAGTTATGTCATGCGTTGGTTTACTAGGAGCGGCACCCCTAGAACGCAACGTAGTACCACAGTCTAAAAATCATACAGTCGTCCAACGAAGACGTCTAGACAGGGCAATCGTGCGGGGTGTGAGGGGCGAGACGCGGGTGAGCCGATCCCGAACTGCGAACAAAACGATGTTAGTAGTTCGGGATATATCATTGAGGGCTGACGCATGCTTGTTTTTTATTTGTTAATTTAAAATGGCGCATACGACGTGTGCTGTGACTGATTGTAAGTCTTCATCTAATATAAATAAAGATCTGCGGTTTCATCAACTTCCACGTACAGAAGAAAGGTAAATAAAATATCTATTTTGTTATTGTAGAGTGCATAAATAATTTTATTTGTAATGTCGTGCCATGTTGATAACGCTAATAAAATGGCCGACCGGCGCACGGTAAAAATAAATAATAGGGTATCACTACGTATGATTCCTATTTTCTGTGTTTATCACACAGAGCATCTATTTGGAAATCCTACTAATATTATAAATGTGAAAGTGTTCGTTTTTATGTTCCGTGTTAAGATGGTGGACTTTTTTATTATTTACTAAGGGTGATCTGTTTGGAAATCCTACTAATATTATAAATGTGAAAGTGTTCGTTTTTATGTTCCGTGTCAAGATGGTGGACTTTTTTATTATTTACTAAGGGTGAATTTCGAGATGGTGGCCGTAATTTTTTATAATAAGATATGAATCTCAATTTTGAGTATAATTGGAGTGCTTATTACGAAAAAGCCATCCTTTTTGAAATCCAAGATGGCGGACGTCATTTTTTTATAATTTGATATGGGTGTCAATTTCGAGTATAATTGGGGTACTTGTTACGAAAAAGCCATCCTTTTTGAAATCCAAGATGGCGGACGTAATTTTTTTATAATTTGATAAGGGTGTCAATTTCGAGTATAATTGGGGTGCTTGTTACGAAAAAGCCATCCTTTTTGAAATCCAAGATGGCGGACGTCATTTTTTTATAATTTGATATGGGTGTCAATTTCGAGTATATTTGGGGTGCTTGTTACGAATACATGCAGTGTAGAACGGGGTAATAATTGTTTTCTTTACTATATTAATATCGATGTTGATTTGCAATAAATAAATAATTATATAAATATTGTTTATTTGTGACAACCCTGGCCGATGCGTTACTGTCTAGACGATGTCGGCATTTTACACAAGATCAAAGGCGTCGTCCTACTGTATGATTCTTATACTGTGGTAGTACCAAGCGGGAAATATCTAGCGAGTGATTTAATTAATGAACTAATTCTAGAATCAGAATTATCAGAAGTAATCTGTCTTAACTGGCAATTAGTAACTTGCACAGTCTACATACTCGTCACAAATAGTCGTTGTTCGGAGGAGGGTGTGAGATGTGCCCACGTTCATCGTGGGCATATCTCATCTCATCTCATCTCACAGCAGTGCCTACCTCGATATATCAACATAAGCCGGTCAATAACATTTTAGTGTGTGCCCTACAATGAAGAAACTCACAAAATTATCATACCTTCATACAAACACGCGCGGCAGTAGGCAGTCGCCGGACGGCCTACTCGGCTCCCGTACTATTCGCACATTGTCATTGGTCTTTACTCGTTCAAGTTAATATGACCAAATTAAAAATACGTACGTCTCACGCGTAATACGATAACGTTCGACATTCGCAATTTATCACCCTTAAGTAGGCATGCCTACTCAAATAACCACACTTTTGCCCTCACTTTTTTTTTCTGATTAGTGACCGCGTTTGCCTAGACTAGACCCGGCCTAGTGCCTACCTATTCTGAAAACCAATGCACGCCACTCTGCCACGATGGACTGAAAAATCCGGCGGAATTTTGTCGTGCGCTCAAGGTTGCTTCCGCAACACGTGTACAACTTTAGAAAAGAGGTTGTGCATTCAGCGAGTTTCATTATGTATGGACACCAATTTCCTCGTGATTTATGGCCCAATTTACGTGATTCTGTTCTTCATTTTTTAGAGATAGATCGAAGGTTTCATAAAAAGTAATAAGTTATTTATTTCTTAACGCCACAGTTTGTTTGAAATTATTGTATTGATGACAAATAATAAAACAAATACGAAACAAAAAAGTTCTAGAAAAACTATGGTTGAGCAGTTTTCAAACCAGCTGAATAACAGGTAGATATTTAATTTCTAACACCTAAAATCTCTAACCAAAATCGTACAAAACTAGAAGACTCTTCTGTTCATGTTCGACAGGTTTTTTGAAGTTAAAACTTCTTTAGCCTTTTGAAGTAAAAAACCATTGAATTCGCGCCACTGTTACCATAACCGACACTGCTTCGGATATGTTCGGCTGTCCTCGGACTTTATACTTTTTTTATTTAATATTTACTTTTTGTTTATATTTGATGCATGTATCTGGTGTATTGCGTGTCTTTTAGTCTATGCTAAATAAATGTATTTTCTTTCTTTCTTTTTTCTCGGGATGTACTCAGTTTTAATGTATATCCGATATGTCAGTGAGTGATGGCAAAGTATTCTTTTTGTATTTTGTTTTCACTTCTGTCGGCACTCCTGGAGTGTTTTTTTTCAATTCAGTAGTTAGTTTTGTGAATAGTTTCCCAAATAAAGCATCATTGTAGTCCTCACCGGCAATCAATAATAAGGCCACTTTTTTACTAGCCGTTTTGGTCCCACTGCTGGGCAAAGGCTTCCCAACTATCTTTCCACTTCTAAGGAGTCCAGTTCATCCCGCCATCTCTGGCTGGGCCTGTCGCGATGTCCTTTGCAATTAAGCGGGACCCAGTGTGTCGTATGTTTGGCCCACTGATCGTCTGACATGCGGCAGATGTGTCCAGCCAAATTCCATTTAAGCGCGGCAGCTTTCTGAGAGTCATTCCTTAAGAGGAAATGCGGGTAGTCGTTCCTCCTTAGAAACGCTCTCGCCTGTTTTCTTTCTGGTTAATAACCATAGAGCAATGATTTTTTACAGAATAATAAATATAACCTACTTGTATGTCTCTATGTTTTCCTTTTTGGTGATACATTATTTTTATAAGCACTAGAACCCTCAAAAAATTCCGATTTAAACCGCTGTCAAAAGAAGCTTAGTGTACGAATTTGACAACTATTCATGAAAAAAGAAAAACACAGTATACTCGTACATCCTTCTTATTCAGTTTATGAAATATATTTTATATTAGTCCAATATTGGAAGAGGAAATAGGCGAGAGCCAAACCTCGGATTACGACGTTTTATTTAGGATTTTTCAAATGTCTCTCTAGCGAGCGAAATCTCGCAATAAATACATATTACTTATATCTACCGACCCTTCTCAAAACACAAACGGCACACCAAGTTACGTCTCATACCGTCGAGGAATCAAATAAATCACACTAATATTATAAAGGCGAAAGTTTGTGAGTGTGTATGTTTATATGTTTGTTACTTCTTCACACTCAAACGGCTGGACCAATTTTAATAAACTTTTGTATGGAGGTAGCTGACACACTGGATTAACATATAGGCTACTTTTTAACCCGATATTCCCACGGGATCGAAACTTATGCGGGTGAAACCGCGGGGTGCAGCTAGTCTTGCAATAAATACATATTATATCAACCCACCCTTCTCAAAACACAAACGGCACACCAAGTTAAGTCTTATCCTATCGAGGAATCAATTAAATCAGACACATCCTTCGTCAATGAGTTTACAGAACTATTCATAGTTGATTAACAAATAAACTACTTCAATCTCGTATTTGATTGGGTATCCACCCAATCAATACGAGATTATGTAGCTATAACTTAGCCACTCTATCCAGAGGAGCTTGCGGCTAAGTTATAGCAGCCACACGGGTCGATTTATCAGGTTAAGCTACACTTGCCGCGGTCGTTTCGTGGATGGGTGACCATACTTACATACCAAGACCCTTCCGTGCCTTGGAAAGCACGTTAACCCGTTGGTCCCGGCTGTCATTCGTGGATCTTTGACAGTCGTTACGGGTCATCGGAAGCCCGAAAATCTGAAAACTAGTCTTACCAAGGGGTATCGTATTACCCAGTTACTGGGTTGTGGAGGTCAGATAGGCAGTCGCCTAGCCTCTTCCCAACTATGTTGGGGTAGGCTTCCAGTCTAACCATATGCAGCTGAATACCAGTATTTTACATGGAGCGACAGCCTATCTGACCTCCACAACCCAGTTACTGGGTTATACGACTGCTGAGTGTGACTGCGACCACTGGATTTTGATACTGTTTTTTATTATTACTAAAATTTGAAGTGTTCTATAATATCTGATATTTATATTACAGTTGTTACCGATGAGAAAAGATATGGCGTTAATGTTTAAACTTTGGCGCATAACAATTTAACTTGGCACAAGTTTTTGAAGTTAAGTGACACTTTGTGCCAAAATGTGTTAAATATGTAAATAGGTTATGCTTATGAAGGGATATCACTATGGCAGCTATTCCAATGGGTCATATTATGATTATAGAAAACTATATACAGTTTTTTGTTTCAAACCGTCTAGTATTAAAATAAAAAGCTTTTCGTCAAAAACTAAAAAAAAAAAGATTTTTAAAACTTTTTGAAAATAGATCAGAATAGATAGATAACTATACCATAATCCAGCCTATAATGTTCCCACTGCTGAAACACAGGCCTCCTCTCAGTGAGAGGGATTGGGCCGTAATCCACCACGCGGGCCCAGTGCGGGTTGGCAGATGTCACATGTCTTCGAATTTTAGGTTCTAGGACATGCCGGTTTTCTCACGATATTATTCGTTTCATAGGTTTGAGAGCACTGGTGATGAAATATTTTACACAAAGCAAAGCGTCTGTCTGGATTCGAACCTACGACCTACAACTCGTAAGTCACGGCCGTTACCACTTGGTCATCACTGCTCTCAGATAGATAAACTTTTTTTTAAATCCATTTAAAAAGAAATTAAAAGATTTTTAAAACTTAACAAAAAAAAACGATTTTGAAGAAAAACTTTTGATTTTAATACTAGTTTGGTTTGAAACAGAAAATTGTACATAGTTTTCCGCGTTTATCTATATAAAAGTTGTAGATTTTTCTGTAAAGTTCACTGCTCACCTCACTCAAGTGAGCGCACACAATTCGAAAGCGAACTCATTTGTTTTTAAAGTAAATTATCGCGGATTCACAACGAGACACCGTTCTAATTTCGAAGTGGTGTTTAGAGAATGCAGTGGCGTGCATTGGTTTTCAGAATAGGTAGACACTAGGCCGGGTCTAGTCTAGGCTGACGCGGTCACTAATCAGAAAAATAAACGTGTGGTCGGGGGACCCCCGGCAGGAACTAAGTTCAAAATGAAAATAATTTAGTGAGTTTCTTAATTGTGGGGCACACACACGAAAATGTAATTGACAGGCTTATGTTGATATATCGAGGTAGGCACTGCTTATATGCCCATATGCAATGCACGCCACTGAGAGAATGACACTACTATACAAAATCTCACCCTGTGTGTATGTGTGTGTGTATATATTTGAATGTAGGTCAGTTAGGTTAATTTAGGGCAATGCTACGTCTTCTGCCGGTGATTTATCGCTGTCTGTGAAAACATACAAACATGCATAGGTAGGCGTACATATATTTGGATGGAATGATAGAGCGTCTGTATATTTGGATGTAATGATAGATTGGTGTTTGAAGATGCCTAGAAAAAACCAGCCAAGTGCGTGTTGGACCGCGCAAAATGAAGGATTCCGTAGTTAGAATGATTTTATCCTAAGACCAAACTTAACATTGTTGTTGAAAAACATGTTCTCCCATACATTCCAACTGAAAACGTAAGTTTGTATGCACAATATTGAGATATTTACCATGTTGTTTTAAGACCACAGACCTCTTATAGGTTTTCCTATAACCTATAGGTATAGAAATATTTTCTATATTTTTTTCAAAATTTTAGACTCAGTAGTTTCGGAGATAAGGTGGGAATGGTAAATTTTCATCTATTTTCTTAAATAACTTTAACACAATTTACTTTAAAACTATGAAAAACATATATTTGACATCGTCACAATAAGCCCTCTCATTTGATATACCACACAGTATAGATTGCGAAACTTTTTTTTTTAATTTTCTATTTGCCCCCCAAAAATGACTCCATATTCAAAATTCATTTATTTACGTTACACGTCTGTATTTGGGTCACAGAGATTCATATGTGTACCAAATTTCAACTTAATCGGTCTATTAGATTCGGAGCAAATTGGTTGTGACAGACGGACGGACAGACACGAGTGATCCTATTAAGGGTTCCGTTTTTTCCTTTTGAGGTACGGAACCCTAAAAGTGACTAAACAGTGAGAATTTATTACAGAACTAAGCTTCTTAAAAGTTCTGAAGAAAAGAAGTCCATGTTAATCGCAAAAAAAGTTACCTACGCTCCGTAATAAACAAGGTACGGCTTAGCAAACTAGCGCTACGCCGTAACTAAGCGCGTGCTACGCCGTGGCTATTTGCTACGCCGTAGCCAATAGTGCTACGCAAATACAACATGCAAGCTACGCCAAAATAATCTCGAAGAGAGGAAGCCTGTGTCCCAGCAGTGGGAACAATATAGGCTGATTATGATGATGATAAAGTTTTTATAGGTTTTCCGACTGTTATAAGATAAGGAAGTTTAATCAAACGTTCACAAATTGACGTTTGAAGTTTTTTATGATATTTTGGGAGAAAAGTAATAAAAAGATGATTTTTTGTTCTAGTTATTTTGTTTGTACGTAATATAAAAGTTTTTGCGACCGTTATTATGATTAGTAATCTTTGTTATTACTGGACATTTCCATTTATAGACAACGCTATTAAATATCGTCTAGATAGAATTACGAATTTATTTACCAGGCAACATTTATAGAGGTACTGGCTGCGCCCCGCGGTCTCACCCGTATAAGTTTCAATCACTTGGGAATATCGGGATAAAAAGTATCCTATGTCCTTTCCCGGGACACAAACTATCTCTCTACCAAATTTCATCTAAATCGGTTCAGCGGTTTAGGTGTAAAAAGGTAACATACAGACAGACAGACAGTGTTACTTTCGAATTTATAATATTAGTATGGATATACATACTAGCTGACCCCGCAAACTTCCTACCGCCTCCGATTTTTTTTGGTTATTTTTCTCATGTTTTAATAGTTATTATGTTATTCGGGGCGGAGACAAATCCAACAAATAAAAGATCATTAAAATCGGTCCAGCCGTTCCTGAGTTATACCTCCAACGATCCGTGCTTATCTGGGTAATGAACAAGGGCTTAACTTTGCAATAACTGCACCATCGTTGTCTAATATGCTAACTCCCTATATACCTACCTACTCACAACGTTACCCTTCTGACCTACATAGCTCAAAACATCAATTAAGAAAGAGATAGAACGAGTTAAAGCGAGACAGAAGACTCAAGGGACTCGATGGCAAACGATAGGATTATAAGGATAAAGCTGGTAATACCTAGGAAATAATACTAAGGATCATTAAGATTAGGTTGCGATTATAGTACGGGCGGTAGCGGAAAGCGGATTTGTAGAGTACAGGTAACTTAGGATTGACATTTGAGGCTAGGGCTTAGGTCGTGGTAGGTCTAATACGCTTCTGAAAGATGAAGTTAGGAGTTCAAAATCTGGACGAAATTAGGAAATTTTTGAATTCAGTACTTAAATAACTGGCTATGTTTAGGTTTTGATCTAGTACGTAACTTGGCTTAAAAATTTACTAAATCGCCAACATGTAGTGAGCCTCATAGCTTTCGTGTGTGCTTTTAGCGATACAACCGCCCATTGTGTCAACCGTTGTAAAATTTTTACATTTATATCTATGTAGTATTTGTGGTGTACAATCAACAAAAGAGATAAGTATGCAGGATCGTCAGATATAGTTGAAGTGTAGTAAGAAACCGATGGATGTTGTCGGCTGAAATTTAATTTGATGCATGAGCTATTTGTTTTCTATTAATAAAATTAAATTTTATTCGAGAACATCCATCGGTTTCTTACAAAATTTCAACTATATCCGACGATCCTGCATATTTATCTCTTTTGTTGACTGTACATGAAAAAGAGTATTCTGTCTATACAGGGTGTTACGGAAAGGGTATATCAATACAAACGGGTTGAAGAGTGTATCTGGTCTAGAATCTCTGTACAAAATTTCAGCTCAAAAGCATTAACTTTGAAAATGCTTAATTTTTTTTTATTTCGACATCACGGCGCTGCACTGGGGCGCGGTGGCATGAAGTGCGTGTACTAGGCGCACAGACACACTACAGATAATGGATAATGACCCTCGTAGTGCGGTGACACGTTTGTTATGATTTCAATTCAATAAACTATCGAAATAAAAAAAATGTTAAGCATTTTCAAAGTTACTGCTTTTGAGCTGAAATTTTGTACAGAGATTCTAGACCAGATACACTCTTCAACCCATTTGTATTGATATACCCTTTCTGTAACACCCTGTATATGTAAGAGAAAAGGTCTGCCCTAAATATACACTTAGAAGGGCGATGTCAAAGACAACACAACTTTTTATTTCAGTCCAACTCGAGAGGTTTCTCTACCTAGCTAAAAAATAATCATGTAAAGCGGCCAAGAAATTTCAGAGAAAGCAGCCTTCCATTTTTTTGGAATCGGTTAAAAAAGACGTAAGAAAATTTGTAACTTGGTCTTGAAATAACCCCAATATGAGATATTTTTAAAATCGCTGTCGCATCTCAGCGCTCATCCTTATAATCAACGCACAAATACCAATTAATTCGTGTTTGTTTGTGAATTACGTACCACGCTTAAAATTTATGGTTTTTGATTCGCTAACTAATGAATAGACAGCAATAATTATTTAGCAATTATTACTTTAGAGACCTGTCTGGAACAATAATAATAAATTGTTTACGAAAAATGTGAAGTGGCGTTTTTTGTAACAAAAATGGTGCTTGTATTTTCTGCAGAATTTTTTCCTTTAATAATAGCAACTTTAGAAAGAAAGAAAATACGTTTATTTGCGGTGAACATGACGCAATAAAAACCATAATACACAGAAAAAAAAAGTAAGAAAGGGCTGGGGGAAACATGCTTCACATCCACGCAAAACGGCTATCGCTCAGCATTATGCTGCGACCCTATGCAAGACAGAGCCCCAGCGCTGGTTTTGGCTGGTTTGGTGTTTTTTTTTTAACATTAAAATACTGACATTCAGCTGCAGCCGGTTAGACTGGAAGCCGACCCCAACATAGTTGGGAAAAGGCTAGGCAGATGATGACTTTGAAGAGCGTGATTTTTCAGTAGTCGGGTTTTTAATAAAATGAAAAGCTCAGAAACCATAATAATATCAGCGTAGGGCAATTCATTTCACTTGACGTTAACCTGTCAGTGACAGGTGCTCAAATGTGAACCGTAAAATCAATTAAAACGCCAATTAATTTGTGGACGGTGATTAAAATTATGGCTGTTTTTTTTTTTCTCTTGATACTAAGTTGATGTATAGCGTCTATACAGGGTGACATTTTAATCACCGTTTTCCTCTTAAGAGGTCATTGCACTCATCATTATGAACAACTTTTACTATGGGACTAAACATAAAATCGCGAAAAAAATCAGCTATTCCCTACATTTTGACGAGTTATGCAAACATAAATGTAGGGAACAGCTGATTTTTTTTTCACGATTTCAGAAAAGAGAGTATCGTCGGTATAATGTACGAATGAAAAAAAATCATCCGTTGTACATATTATCTATGGTCACTAATGGACTGACAGGCAGAAAGGTATTGCAAGGAATGAGGATGAGGATATAATGCTATAAATTATCAAACAAAATAAGTATCTCATTTACTGTAATTATTTTAAATTTATCACATCCGCCATAATTAAACAAATTATAATCCTCCAATTTGTGTGCCCAAAGCCGTATTCAAATCGTTTAAACCGTTTATTTTAGCCACGGGCTTAACTGTGCTTATTTATAACTCTCTGCCACCTGGTTTAACCGCAGCACAGCAGTAACGGAGTTACAGGTTCACTTAATTAAATACAGTAAATGCAGTTCTAAGTTAGTATTGTTATGTAACTTTGAATAATATCATGACTTTAGTTAAAGTAAAGTTTGACCACTGTCTAAAATAATCTTTGAAAGAAGTTCACTGCTCACCTCACTCAAGTGAGCGCACACAATTCGAAAGCGAACTCATTTGTTTTTAAAGTAAATTATGGCGGATTCACAACGAGACACCGTTCGAATTTCGAAGTGATGTTTATAGAATAACGCTGCAAGTTTTAATTCTAACCATGAAGGTTTTCTGTTTATATTGGACCTGTTTGCGTAAAAATCATCAATTTAAACAAGGTTGAGTCGACCGCACAGTATTTTATACGTAACAAAATATAAATGAAAATGTGAACCCATTATCTAAAGGGTGAAAATTTCTTCTAAAAAACGGTCAACCTCTTTTGACACAACCTCAACCTATTAAGTCGATTGAGTACCTCATAGAAGTTCATAAGCTAATAGGGAATTACACTAGGTCGATTTCCGCCGTCACTGGATGCTTACCAAATCGCCTCACAAGCCGAATCGCCACCCCATTTACACAGGTCGATAAAAATCCAATTCGAGAAGGCCAATTCTTGTAATTTAAAACGTTCAAAATCTAGTCGCAGTCTCATCTCGGTGACAAACAATTGTCAAAAACATGTCAAAATGTAGGGAAATTAGAAGTATTTTTGACAGGTTGAGACTGAGATCAGACTGTGAACGTTCTTAAAATTACGAGAATTGCCCCTCTGTTCATTTTGCATCAAAATGTCTCCCTTCATACGGCGGGCGATGGCCTGTGACTGAGCAATTTCACGGACGATTTTAGTCACCCGTCATGTGCAACCTATCCCCCCACGACAAAAGCAACTACATCACTTTGGAACTTGCGATTTCAGTCACATACAGCCTAGTCGAGTTGACATTTTGACAGTAGATTAGTCACCTGTGTAAAGCCCGCATCTATCTAACTAGCCTATATTGTACCCCTGCAGGACAAAGTTTCTCTCTTCCTTTTCCACACAATTCTGTCTTTTGCAAGTGCGCCGGCCAGTCCTTTCGGTAGGAATCAAACTCGTCCCGCCATCTTCGTCTCGGACTGCCGCTAACTTAAGTGGGACTGGGCCAGACATGTCTGGTGCATGTCAGATAATAAATGGGCTAAGAGACCCCCACCGAGTCGATTTATAGACGACTCCGCCTTGGAGTGTAAATGTGGTGCTGTTCCACAAACGATGGGACACTTAATATCGTGCCCTGCGTGTCCTGTCAGCTGCACGTTACAGGAACTGATGGACGCTAGTGATGGCGCTAAACTAGTGGCCGAATTCTGGACGGAGTCCATTTAGATTGCTATCGAGGCGCTAAAAAGAAGGAGACCACCGATCAGGTTTCACTAAAGCACGCATCATCATTCATCATCATAATTTCAGCTGAAAGACGTCCACTGCTGGACATAGGCCTCCTCCAAGCACCTCCACTGCGACCGGTTCTGTGCTTCTAGCAACCAACGGGTTCCTGCGGCCTTCACAAGGTCATTGGTCCACCTTGTGGGAGGCCTTCCAACGCTACGTCTTCCAGTACGCGGTCGCCATTCCAGAACCTTTCGGCCTCATCGGCCATTTGTTCTGCGCGCAATGAGCCCTGCCCACTGCCACTTAAGTTTGGCAATTCTTTTTCCGACTATGTCGGTTGCCTTGGTTCTCCTGGGAATCTCCTTATTTCTGATTCGATCACGCAAGAAAACTCCAAGCATAGCCCTCTCCATTTTTTTTTTAAATGGAAAGCCCGCATGATCAGTATGAAATACTAGCTGCGCCCCGCGGTTTCACCCGCGTAAATATCGATCCCGTGGGAATATCGAGATAAAAAGTAGCCTATATGTTAATCCAAGGTGTCAGCTACCTCCATACAAAATTTTATCAAAATTGGTCCAGCCGTTAGAGCGTGAAGAAGTAACAAACATATAAACACACACACACACACACTCACATACTTTCGCCTTTATAATATTAGTGTGATAGTGTGATTACCAGTTTTCAACCCCACTATAGAAAGAAAAACGGCTATTTTTCTTCAACCTCCTAAAAAATACTTTAAACGACCAAGCATTCAATACTGTTATCCGTAACTTATTACCAATTTAACTTATTCCAAGCGTCTTTGCTCCACAGAGGGAACTTTACAAAGTTTTCTTTGTAAACAGTTCTTGAAATATTTTTGTCGACGAGTCAGGAACTTGAGGCATTTTGTTCGACGCTTTATAGACTAAAGCTGAGAGCAACGAAAGAAGAAAATAAGTGGAGCAGTGTTACGAAAATTATAATAAACTAGCTTCAGCCCGCGACTTCGTTCGCGTGAAACTTCTTGTTTCCCCCGAGCCACCCCGTCGTATCGCATCACCCACCCGCGCTATCACTTAACGTTCTTTTTGACTTTTTTTTTCTTTTTGCTCGGCTCCTAAGGGTCATAGCGTGATGTTAAATAGCCTATAGCCTTCCTCAAGAATTGGGCTATCAAATGCAAGAAGAACTTTTCAAATCCGACTGGTAGTTCCAGAGTTCCCCCTACATACAAACTTACAAACAAATTTTACCTCTTTATAATATTAGTATAGATATTATCCTCGTCATCTGAGTAGCGTTTTTTCAACTATGTTGGGGTGGGCTTCCAGGTTAACCGGATTCAATTATACAAACAACTATACAGCCCTATCAAGTAATGTTTCAATTTATTTGATTTGGAAATTGTATATACAGGGTGTTACAGAAAGGGTATATCAATACTAACGGGTTGAAGAGTGTATCTGGTCTAGAATCTCTGTACAAAATTTCAGCTCAAAAGCAGTAACTTTGAAAATGCTTAATATTTTTTTATTTCAACATCACGGCGCTGCACTGGCGCACGGCGGCGTGATGTGCATGTACTAGGCGCACAGACTCACTATAGATAATGACCCTCGTAGTGCGGTGACACGTTTGTTATAATTTCAATTTAATAAACTATCGAAATAAAAATATATTAAGCATTTTCAAAGTTACTGCTTTTGAGCTGAAATTTTTTACAGAGATTCTAGACCAGATACACTCTTCAACCCTTTTGTATTGATATACCCTTTCCATAACACCCTGTATAATATATTATTACGATGAAAATCCCTTTTTAATTTTTTCAATAATTGGCCTTTTTGCGAATTAGGCCTTTATAGAATTAGGCATTTTGAGAATTAGTCATTATATAATTAGCCGTTTCGAGAATTAGTCCATTAAAGACTCAGTTGCCATTTTGAGTAAGACATTCTGCGCCTAAATCAGTAAAAGCAATGTGATAAAACAGTTAATCTTAGAGTGGAATTCAGTATGTTCTTTCAGGCATATTGTAGGAAACAATACGTCCAGGAATTTATGTGCCCATAACCTTTCGTGGGACTACCCTCAGTTTTCCGGAATTTAGCGTAACACAAAGATCCCTGCGGTTTTGGGCAAAGTTACCTCCCGGTGGAAAATCATTGTCAAAAACAATTGAAATGTTCAATGCTGTGTGTGTTTCAATTGTTTGTTGTCATTGTCATTATGATGAACAATGAACGGAATCGGGCTTGTAAATTATGTTTGAATCAGTCTGTCCTTCGAATATAATCGGTAGATTTTACTGTCAAAGGCTTTAACTTAATATCAGCTTTTAAAAAACATCAGAATAATTGGAAGGAATCGTTACCCCTCCATCGACCGTCGGCAGCAAGTGCAAGCTGCACTTCGATGTTGCTTCGAGCTATGTTGGATCATTCGATTCCCTACAAAATGGTTGAGCTGGATGGTGCTGATCCACGCGTCATGTTTGTGAACTGGCGCCGTCGGTTGAGACTGGTCATCTCTTAACTGCGGCTTATTTTTAATCTTATATTCTGAATTGTTTCTTCATTTGTGTTTTTTTTTACATTGTTCTCACATATAGAAGCAACAAGAATAATTTACACAGGATTTTGTAATATCTTGATTTAAAAGAGTGTCCATGGAATTTCTTGCCCTTCTTCTCCATAGAGATCTACATTTTGGAATGGGCAACTAGCTTCAATTTTCTGACTGACTGACTGACGGACTATTTATTTTGACAATTCAAAAGTGCCTGTACATGGTTAAATTGATATAAATGCTTTGAGTTGAGTTTGAGTTTTTCGATGGATGGGTGAACATCGCAAATCTATCAAACAACGCAACTTATACTAGCCACAAAACCTTTTAACGTGAACGTGAAATCACTCATCATCTGCCTAGCTTTTTCCCAACTATGTTGGGGTCAGCTTCCAGTCTAACTAGATGCAGCTGAATACCAGTATTTTACATGGAGCGACTGCCTATCTGACCTCCACAAACCAGTTACTGGGTAATACGATACCCCTTGGTAAGACTGGTTGTCACTCACCTCTTAGGCAATATCAGAAGACAGTACTCATTATTTGCCGACCTTCATGCTAGCCTAGTCTTTATCCAACTTAGTTGACGTCGGCTTTCAGTCTAACCGCATGCAGCTGAATACCAGTTTTTGATGTGAAAACGTCTTTAGGCGCGTTGGGTGTTTTTGAGATGGGAAAAAGCCATTGAACTCGCGACACTGTTACCGTCACCGACACCGCTTCGGATGTGTTCGGCTGTCTTTGGGATGTACTCGGTTTTAATGTATATCCGATATGTCAGTGAGTGATGGCAAAGTATTCTGTTTGTGTTTTGTTTTCACTTCTGTCGGCACTCCTGGAGTGCCACTGTTTTTTTTTTCATGGAGCGACTGCCTATCGTACTTACACCAATCCAGTCATTGGATCACACGAGATGCGTTCGAAAGCGAACTCATTTGTTTTTAATAAAGTAAATCATCGCAGATTCAAAACGAGACACCGTTCGAATTTCGAAGTGACGCTTAGAAAAAAGCGTACAATTTTCGATAGAACCCGATATCTTTTGGTAGACCGGTTAAAAGACTTTCGGGCTTCTGACTATCCTTAACAACTGTCAAAGATGACAGCCGGCTGAGAATGACAGCCGGGGCCGACGTTTTAATGTGCTATCCAGACACGACGGGGTCTCGGAATGAAACAAGGCTGTACTACTAACATTAAATTAATAATGAACACTCAAAGATTAAATGGGTTTCATTACACTATCAGTCCATCTATTGTTAGTGAAATAATGTTAATATTACTCCAGTAAACTTGAAAGGAATCGTGACAGTCATATTACGGGAATTAATCTTGGTTTAGAGCTTATTTGTGTGGTCTGACTTTGATTATGTAATAATGTTCTGATTTTGAGTGGAGTGTCCTAATACAGGCATTTAATTGTTTAGAAGGACGCTTCTATCACTAGCTGTGTAGTACAAAGCTTGTTAAAGAAATTAACTATTTGTATTTGTGTTTTAAAGAGAAAAAAAGAGGGGCCCATGGCTAAATAATAACAGCCACACAGGTCGATCGATCAGGTTAAGCTACGCTTGCCGCGGTTGGTCTGTGGATGGGTGACCATCTTTACATACCAAGACCCTTCCGTGTCTCGGAAAGCACGTTAAGCTGTTGGTCCCGGCTGTCACTCGTGGATCTTTGACAGTCGTTACGGGTAGTCAGAAGCCCGAAAGTCTGACAACCAGTCTTACCAAGGTAAGAGGTATCGTATTACCCAGTAACTGGGTTGTGGAGGTCAGATAGGCAGTCACCCCATGTAAAATACTGGTATTCAGCTGCATCTGGTTAGACTGGAAGCCGACCCCAACATGGTTGAGAAAAGGCTGGGCAGATGATGATGTTTTGATTTTAAATAAAAAATATAAAAGCTTTGATTTGTATATCATTCTTTAAGAGAGTGAAAAAATCATAGAATAATATACGTTTTAATATGTACAGTCAAGAAAAGAGATAAGTATGCAGGATCGTCGGATGTAGTTACAGTTTAGTAAGAAACCGATGGATGTTGTCGACTGAAATTTAATTTGATTGTTTTCTATTATTAAAATTAAATTTTATTCGAGAACATTTATCGGTTCCTTACTAAACTTCAACTATATCCGACGATCCTGCATACTTTTCTCTTTTGTTGACTGTACAGTCACGTCTAAAAGTATGTATACATTTGGCTTTATTCAAAGGCGATTTTCTCCTTTATTTTTGAATGAAATTTTATGTTATTACGAAAATAGTATTTTCGAACCGATAGGTTTATGTTAAGTGTCGTATTTAAACGTTGCATTCGTTATTTCACGAAAAAATCGCAATTGAAAATTGCCAAGTGTATACATACTTTTAGACGTGACTGTAGACCATACGAATTACAGATACAATTTAAAATTTTACATAAGGTGACACAATGGCGGTCTTATTACTAAAAGTGATATTTTTGGGTGGATTTAAAGGGAGAGTTAATACTGCAGATATTCTGCAGTGTACCATATCCAATATTTTATCTGTATCTTTTTGACCTTCATTTTTTTTTTTTTTTTGGTTTTATCTGATGTATGTATCTGGAGTGTTGTGTGTCTTTTAGTCTGTGCTAAATAAATGTATTTTCTTTCTTTCTTTTTTTTCTCTTTCAATAAATACATACAACAACCAAAATAAAACAACACGCCAACAACAACAAATTTTACTTACCCTACCAAACCAACCAACATTTACTGCACGCTACTACAATCTGTCAAATTTCTTTAATAGATTTTCAACTTTATCGCTATAGCTTTAGGTTCAAAGTTGACTGGGAAAATTTGACAGTTTCGGGTCGCTTGATGTGCTGACGTCTGTACCTATATTTTGTAAGATTATTTTGTTTATTTTGTCTATGGGCCTTATTTGCCTGATAGTAAAGTCAATATTATCTCATTTATTCATTTTCTTAATTATTCAATACATTATAGTATTATGTAGCCATTTACTAGATATCTATAATATTTATCTGGTATATCAGCCAAACTGATTGAAGCAGAAATGCTTCTTTTAGCTATTTCAGAGTTCGTTCCATAATATTTTTACCCTCATAAAGATTGCGAATGAACTCAAAGTCAGCATGTAAATAAAACTTATTTTTCCCTACGCAGGGAAAACACTTTTTCATCTCTCCATTCTCATATTGAAAGGGAACGAGTTTTGAATCACCCTGCTTGCTCATATAATGCTAGCGATAGCACACTACCTATTAAGTCCATAATCATCATCCCTTTCAGCCGAAAGACGTCCACTGATGGACATAGGCCTCCTCAAAGCATCGTAACTTCGACCAGTTCTGTGCCTCTCGCATCCTGCGGCCTACACTAGGTCGATCCACCTTTTGGGAGGCCTTCCAACGCTACATCAGCACCGACTGTAGACTGTAGTCATTAGGGACTGGTCATCTCTTTGCTGCCATGGCTTATTTTATTTAATTTAATATTTGAATTGTTGTTTTTTCTCATCTTTTCATTATGGAGACTTTTAACTTTCTGCATCGTTCTCACATGTAGGTATAATTTTTAACATGAATGATGTAACCAAGACTTTGTAACCACATTATTTTGATTTAAATTAAAAGAGTGTCCATGGAGTTTCTAGGCCGTTCTTCTCCATAGGTACCTACGCTTTGGAATGGGCAACTAGCTTCATCTTTCTTATAGACCGACCCCTTGACAATTCAAAAGTGCCTGTAATTGGTTTAATTGAAATAAATGCTTTGAGTTTGAGTTTGACAACTTAAGGTACATGGTCACCACTCCAGAACCTTTCGGCCCCATCGCCCAGCTATTAAGTCCAGATGCATCGAATTTAGAACATGACTTCGAAATTCGAACGGTGTCTCGTTGTGTATCCGCGATAATTGACTTTAAAAACAAATGAGTTCGCTTTCGAATTGTGTGCGCTCACTTGAGTGAGGTGAGCAGTGAATTTTACAGAATAGCACTGCTCGACATTTTCCTTTATAAGTCAGTGAAGCCTTAAAACAAAATTAGAGATTGCAAAACATATTGAAAACCGTATGTCGGCTTGTCGAGTTCTGACTCGTTTCGTTGAAATTGCTGTTAAAATGGCGTAGTATTTTATACGGCTTGCCTGATAGAATTGGACAGAAAATTTTCTATTAAGAAAATTCTAAGATTTCTATAGCGAACTGAAGTCAAAGTGCTGCTCAACCTTTATGATAGCAAATTGACTGTTATTAATAGAAAGGAAAGAACACGAATCGAAAGAAAAATCCGTACTATCCATCCATACTAATCTATACTAATATTATAAAGAGGTAAAATTTGTTTGTAAGTTTGTATGTATGGGGTAATCTCTGGAATTACCAGTCGGATTTGAAAAATTCTTCTTGCATTTGATAGCCCAATTCTTGCGGAAAGCTATAGGCTATTTAACGTCACTCTATGACCCTTAGGAGCCGAGCAAAAGCGCTATGGGGAAACAAATTGATAGAGCAGGAGACGCGGGCAAGTGATGCAATACGACGAGATGGGTCGAGGGAATAAGAAATTTCACGCGAACGAAGTCGCGGGCAGAAGCTAGTACCTATTATAAATGCAAAAGTGTGTCTATCTGTCTGTTACCTCTTCACGCTTAAACCGCTGAACTCATTTAGATGAAATTTGGTGTAGAGGTAGTTTGAGTCCCGGGAAAGGACATAGGAAAGTTTTTATCCCGATATTCCCACGGGATCGATACTTATGCGGGTGAAACTGTGGGGCGCTACTAGTTGCCTCATTCCTATCAGCGGGGTAATTGCGTAATAAACTAACAGTAGGAATGGCTTTCATTTTGACAGTTCAACAACATTCATTGCGTTATTTACGTTGTTGAGCAGACACATTTTTCGAACATAATGAAGCAATGGATTAGCAACCGTCATCTGCCTAGCCTTTTCCCAACTATGTTGGGGTCGGCTTCCAGTCTAACCGGATGCAGCTGAATACCAGTATTTTACGTAGAGCGACTGCCTATCTGACCTTCACAACCCTGTTACTGGGTAATACGATACCCCTTGGTAAGATTGGTTGTCAGACTTTCGGGATTCTGACTACCCGTAACGACTGTCAAAGATCCACGAATAACAGCTGAGACCAACGGCTTAACGTGCTTTCCGAGGTACGGAGGGGTTTTGATATGTAAAGATAGTCGCACATCGACAGACCAACCGCGGCAAACGTAGCTAAACCTGATCGATCGACCTTTGCAGCTGTGCCACGGACCCTATGGATTAGCAATATCCTTCAAAATGATTCAGATTGTGACTTTTTACTCAATTAGAGTGCAGGTTAATAATTTCATACAAATAGGGTTATCTTTTTAATTTTTCCTTAGGTTTTTTGGTGCTTACGGACACTCAAAATTCTACACGGTGGTAAGGGATGGACAGAAACCGGTGGAGGCGGATCATCCACTCCAGATGCTACTCCGAAGCTGACCACGATCCTCAGACATGAGGGACCGACTACAGAGAGAGAGATAAGGACACTGTAAAACAGGCCTACGCTTTTGACTAAGACAATAAATAAATTACTCACAATGACAGCAAGTAATCGCCCCAATTTATCGGTTAAATGTTTGCCACAAACATTTTACCGCGAAAGCATAAACATTTTACCGAAAAAGATCTCTTAACGTAGAAATATGATTCTGAAGTATTTTTACATTACGCTGAGCCGTGTTGGTAAAAGAATTTAATTTCACCCGCAGATAGTGGGGTGACATTGATTTATTATCATCTTGGACAGAATATTATGCGGAGTAATATCTGAGGTGAGGATTCAGTTGTTTAAATTCTTTTATTGGAATTAGATAAACTTATTATACGAAATTCAACCAACTCAATAGTCCAACTTCGAGAAAGAGGTCAATCGTCGAACCCGACTCGGCTGGGCAGCGTTCGGGAAGCTACGCAATATCTTCTCGTCCCACATACCGCAGTGTCTCAAGACGAAAGTCTTTGACCAGTGCGTGTTGTCAGTGATGACATATGGCACTGAAACGCGGTCGCTCACAATGGGCCTTATTAGAAGGCTAAAAGTCACCCAAAGGGCAATGGAGAGGGCTATGCTTAGAATTTCCCTGCGCGATCGAATCAGAAATGAGGAGATCCACAGGAGAACCAAGGTAACCGATATAGCCCGAGGAACTGCCAAACTTAAGTGGCTGTGGGCAGGGCACATTGCTCGCAGAACAGATGACCGATGGGGCCGAAAGGTTCTGGAGTGGCGACCGCGTATCGGAAGACGTAGCGTTGGAAGGCCTTCCACAAGGTGGACCGACGACCTTATGAAGGCCGCAGGAACCCGTTAGATACGAGAAGCACGGAACCGGTCGAAATTGAGGTGCTTGGAGGAGGCCTATGTCCAGCAGTGGACGTCTTTCGGCTGAAATGATGATGATAAGGGAATGTAACCGTATTCAATAATGCACAGAAATATATAGAACACAATGTATGTAAAGAAGTCTAAAAGACTTCAAGATCGTCAATTGTAATATAATAATTGTCTCAAATTATAATACCCTAGTAGGACGACAGTAACTTATGATTATTCTCGGACATAACCCTATGAATATTGTCATAAGAAATAACTTCGGGAAATTAGTTCGGGAAACACGGTCGTTTATTACATTTTATTATTAGTGGTAGCTTTGTTCGGTGATAAAGAAAATGACGTAGGTAAGGCTGCCTGTCCATTAGAACGGAGATTTGATGAGCTAGGAAAACATAGAATTCCACTAAGTGTGTATCTATATATATAAAATTCAAAGTCCTGACTGACTGACTGATATACAGGATGTCCCTGGAAGTATGGATCAAATCGAATAGGGGCGTGGGCAAAGTCATTTCCAAACTTTTTGACCCTGAGAATGTCAGTGAATTTTTTTACGGTTCAAAAGTTATGACCGATTTTTATTTATTTTTTCAATCACTTCGCATAGTGCTCAAAGAAAACAAAAAAAAATACTATCAGGGCTATCTAAAAAAATAAATTGATAGCCCTGGTAGTTTTTTTAAGATTTCTTTAAAATGATTCGATTTCTCTTCTTCTTTTTTTTTTAGTTTTTTTTTACTAAGACGTTTGGAAATGACCTTGCCCACGCCCCTATTCGATTTGATCCATACTTCCAGGGACACCCTGTATAAACGCACAGCTTCCACCGCTGGTCCAAGAGACATGAAATTTGGAGGGTGATTTCTTTGTGAATAGTAGGTATCCACAAAGAAAGGGTTTTTTGAAATTCCACCCCTAAGAGAGTGAAATTAACAGAAGCTAGTTCACAATAAACTGTCACCGTCGACGCGTGTCTGCGACAGCCGTCAACGCGTGTCGGCGGTAGACAACGTGTCGCTCGAGTGTGGTCCTAAAATACACTTACACCACACACACCACACACCATACACCACTTATCTTAAAGAACGTTTCAAGTTCCTTCATGACACACATAATAGATATCTGAGGTCATCGGAAAACCTGAGACTAGAGATGCCGATGCATTCCACTAGTTTCTATGATAAATCTTTTACTGTGCAAGCAGTACGGTTATGGAATGACTTGCCCGTGTCGATAAGGCGTGCTCAATCTTTGTCCACTTTTAAGACTATGATAAAAAAGCGCTTTCTCTCTCCTTAAACATTGTCATTCTATTTTCTTTGCTCCTGTTTCATGTTTGTTATTATGTATATGTATATGTCGGAGACGGTTGTCGACTACATTTGTGGGTAGTCAACAGAATTTGTTATGATTTGTTTTCTTATTATTAATTTAAGAGATTTTACTATCCATTATTGTTTAATAAATTGGAACATAATTTATTGAGTACTCAGTGTACACGCTAATTGATTTTAGCAACTTATTTTGATAATTGTTACCGATGGTTTTGTTCAAACCAATTGATCAGAATCAGAATCAGAATCAGAATTTTATTAGCTCAAAATGTAGGTACAGTATAAGATGGACATAGGTAATTATATTATGAGATCAGCTACATTTTACCTTACGGCGTGCAAATTGTACAGTAATTGATATAATGTTAAAATTAAAAATGTCAGCACTTAAAATCAGTTACTTACAATAATAGATAAAATAGAAAAATTAAAATTGTCAACGATAAAAAAATAAAAAATATTCAGACAATTATCTTACAAAATTATTGCATGTCAAATAATATGTAATTAATAATTTCAGTCATTCGTTATCCAAAGTCAAATCATTCAAAAAGTCCTTCACTGAATAATAACATTTTTTTAAAAGCAGTGCTGTTAACTTAGATTTGAAAATGTGAACCGAATACTCTTTAAAACTATGCGGTATTTTATTGTAAATAACAGGTCCCATTGACATTATACTTTTTTTGAGCAGTGCTGTTTTGTAATTAACTGTGTGTAATAAGTTTCTATATTGGGATCTCAACTGGCCTGTACGTGTTCTTTTATCAGTGAGAGACGGAAATAATTTTAAATTAGTTTTGACAAAAATTGCCACCTCCAATATGTACAAACAAGGAAAAGTTAGTATCCTCAGAGATCGAAACATAGGTTCACAACTGTCTGTTGACTTAAGTCTTGACATTGATCGTACACACCGTTTCTGAGCCTTAAAAATCTCCTCCCTTTCGGTGCAGTTGCCCCAAAAGATTATACCAAACCTTAATACTGATGCAACTAACCCATGATAGGCTGTCAGAAGTGTTTCTTTACTGACTTTATGTGACAGATTGTATAGTACATATGCTAACTGGCTTAATTTTTTACAAACCTCATCGGACTGGGGTTTCCATGTTAAGTTACTGTCAATTAAAACTCCAAGAAATTTTGCTACACATGTCGTGTCGACATTTTGACCATTATAAGTTACATTTATGTCATCATTCCGTATTCTTTGGTAAAAATGCATAATTTTTGTTTTTTTTAGATTTATTAGAAGATTGTTTGTCTCAAGCCAATGTATAATCGTTTCTAAAGTGTTATTAATTTCTCTTTCATATGTCTCTCTATTGGTACACTTGATGATTGCTGTACTGTCATCCGCAAATAATACCATGGGTTGTTGCGTTTGACGAGGCAAATCATTTATATATAGGAGAAATAGTGGAGGTCCCAGTACGCTTCCCTGGGGCACACCATATCTCACTTCCCTGCTATCCGATGTGTAGCTAAGCTCACATTTAGAATTAACACATACCCTGTTCAATTCCGTATATTGCTTTCGTCCACTAAGATAGGATTTAATTAGTTTCAGGGCATTCCCGCGTATACCGTAGCTATCGAGTTTTTCTAAAAGAATTTCATGGTCTACGTAGTCGAAAGCCTTAGTCATATCGGTATAGATAGCACATACAGGAGTCCTATTATCTACATTTGGCATTATATACGATAAAAATTTGTATATTGCAGTGTTAATATTTCTATTCCTTCTAAAACCCATTTGTTCATCGCATAATATATTATGTTTATTTGAAAAATTCTGGATTGCTTCATAAATAACCTTTTCAAATATTTTAGATAATATAGGAATTAAGGCAACAGGTCTATAGTTGGACATATCTTGTTTATCATTCTTTTTGTGTATCGGTTTTATCTTAACTATTTTTAGTCCATTAGGGAAAACGCCCGATACAATACTCATATTAATAACATGGCACAAAGGGTAAGCCACAACATTGCCAACGAATTTAAGTACCTCAGTGACAACTCCATCATATCCATAACTTTTTTTGTTTTTAAGGCTTTTTATAATTCTGATTATGTCGTCTGGTATTATTGGTGACATAAAGATAGAGTTTGGAATTTTATCTAAACCAATAGTTCTATCGGATGCCTTTATAGATGTGCTTTGTACCTGATCAATAAAGAAATCATTAAACGCTGTGGCTATTTCATTAGGATCTGTAATCGTGATATTTTGTTTGGTCACACTTGTGATTGGCTCTGCAATATGTTTGGTGTTATTTATTAGTTGCCAAGACGCTTTACATTTATTTTGAGCGTTATTAATCCTGTAATTATTCTGAGCCTTTTGTGTGAGTTTAATAATTTTTTTAAATCGTTTTGAATATGTCAGAAATGAATTTTTATTATGATACGACGGATTTAATCTATATTTCCACAATAAGTTTCTTTGTTTCTTACTACAAAGCCTAATGCCTTTTGATATCCATTTAATTTTTGTTTCTGATCGTTGTTTAATCCATTTGGTTGGAAAACATTGATCGTAGAGAAGAAGAAAAATATCTAAAAAATTATCATATGCCTTATTGGGGTCATGCTCACTATAGACATCTGAGAAAGATAGCGCTTGCAAATAGTTTTTAAACTTAACTAAATTTTCTTTAGAGTAGTCACGTTTCTGAGTTCGCCACGAATCTATAATGCAAGTTTTACTGACCCGGATTTGTAATATTTGAGATGAATGGTCAGACATAGCAAAATCAATAACTTCACTTTCACAGTTAAGATTTGCGCTATATGCAAAATTATCTAAGCACGTTTGACTTCGTGGCCTTGTCGGTTGTCTTATCTGTAACTTAAGGTTATAGCTTAAAAGGAGAAATTCAAAGTCAAGGGTGAATTTGTTTCGTTTGAGGATATCTATGTTAAAATCTCCGCATAACACCACCCTTATCCCAAATTTAAAGCACACTTTTTTTAAAACAGAGTCCAAAGCATCAAAAAATATACCAATATTAGACATGTTTGGTGGTCTATAAATACATACAACAATAACTTTTTGTTTAGTTAATTCTACTGCACAACACTCGAAAACTCCTGTTATTGACAGTTTCATTACGTCACACAGCTCTTTATACTCATAACAATTTTTAATTAATATACATGAACCTCCTCGTTTTTTTCCTATTCTTGAGTAGGATGCAGCTAGTTTAAAGTTAGGTACATTGATCAAATCTTCTTGACCATTCATAACAAAGTGTTCTGTAATGCATATTATATCAATATTAATTTTTCTTTGTAACAGTTCTTGTATATTTATTGTTAGTATGTCTGTTTTGTTTAAGAGACCCGCAATATTCTGATGAATGATCCACATTTGATTATAAAAGAAGTTTAGGTATTTAGGGCCGAAAAAAAGGGTCACATTCTGTGAATTCTTCACCTGATAGATTATCTCTTACATTCTTTATATTTTCTTGTTTGATTGCCAACACTAAGTCACAAAGGTCATTAAATATAATCCTCATACCCTGATTATTTAAGGATCCTGAGTGTGTATACAAAGAATGGTCATAACTTAAATTTAAATTAGAGTCCAAATGATAGGCATGCTCATGTGTAATAATGTCCAAATACAACATATTATTGAATACTTCCAGTCTAGAGTTATACAGATTATTTGAATTATAGTAATAATTAGACTTAAATGTTGGCAATGTAATTATAATATTAGTATTTTTAATGTCTTGTAGTACATATCTAATGTCTGTTATTATATTATAATAGTTATTTGTCTTCCTAAAATCTTCTTCACCGACCATAATTATGCAATAGTCATTCATTGTGAAGTTTGCCAGTTTTGATTTTAAACCCTGTAAGAGAGTTTTTAATCCTGCATTTGGTGTTAAATAGTGACATATGTGGTATTCTCCAAGGAAGTATTCTTCTGTTAAGGCCAATATGTCATTGCTTTTATTTGCGCTGATAATACAGAGTTTATTTTTGACTACAGTCTTGACAGGTGGCTCCATCTGTGCACTGGAATGTGGTACTGTATTATTTTGTTGATCAGTTTTGCCTTTATTGTTAGTTTCATTTAATCTGTCAAAATCCGTTTGGGTTTGCTTGTTACAGCTTGGTTCTTTTGTTTGTTTTGAACATTTTTTAGGGGTTTTAAGTGGGGTTTGGCCTGGACTAGATGCAATTTGTTTATAAATATAATTTTTACGAGTCAAGTTTTCGTTCTCTTTTCTTAGCGTCTCATTTTGTAGTATCAGTGAGTCTATTTCATTGTTCGCGCTCAATAATTTATTAGTCAAGCCTTCAATCTGCTTTTTGAGTTCGGTAATTATATCGACATCTTCATCCTCTGATATGCCAGGAACGCTATGCATAGTGCCATCTAGTGAGTGGTTTATGAAACTATCATCTAGGTTGGTAACGGAGAGCGCACGCGCACGCCTAGTCGTAATATTTCCTGTTTCATCCATCACTGCGGATAGGAGGCTTAGTAGTACTAATACAATCCGATAGATGTCACTATTATGAAGTCTGGTGTGATGTGTATTGTTTTGAAACTGAGTATTTGAATCAGTGAAAATTAACGGATTCCTTTTGCACTTATTCCAACAGGAGTCAATATTAGTTACTGTATAAATGGTTGTACCTGTTGTAGTTCAGTATCGAGGACTTTGTGATTCAGGACACTCCGAATAAACACTCCAAAACCACACATATATGATCACAACCGCTGTTATTCACTGGTAATTTTACTGTCGTAATCACTCAGTTTTTCGATTAAAGTTCTTGATGACTCCAATTCACAGGATGAGTTACGTCTTGATTTCACTATTAATACACTTTATTACTATATTAGAGAACTTTTTTATTTTTTTCGACAATAAATAATCTCTTAAGTCTATTTAGGTAGTTGACACGAGCAGCGCCACCTAGCGTATGATGATGACATGTTACTTTGATTTTAAAACGATTTACTTTGTGAAATCACTATTGTTTATTTAAGACAATTATTCTTGTTGTATTATTCGATTTATAATGTGAGTTATAATGTGAATCTATGTGATTTAGCACATTTTAGTATTTTGTATCAAGTAAACACGATGACGTATTTCCGTACGCCATTTGGACAGAGTTGTTGTGGGGCGAGTGCGTGGTAGGGACAAACCTTTATAACTGAGCGCACTCGTTTGTGCTGGACAGTCAATAACAGACAGTCAGTGACAGTCGGTCACAGTCAGTTAGTGAGAGTCAGTCAGTGTTCGGACTCGACTCCTGACAGAGCACTAGCTCCCGACAAACCTGTCGGTTTACTTGAGTGGCTCTGTCACTATACGAACAGTAATCGATCCTACGATTTGTTCGCAATTACTTTGTTACTGTACATAATTATTTTACTGTGTATCTAGTTGTGTCGTGAACCTACAGTGTGTGATTTGCTAGTGTGATTAATTTGTTCGTGATATTATAATTTGATTTGAACTGCAAACGGTTTTTCTATTGCGCAATAACCAACACTACCCACAGTATGCCCACAGTAGTTAATCAAATATGCCTGATAAATAACTAGACGCCTGTAACCTACTCCTGATCCGACATATATATTTATATAGATTAATAGTACTTTATGTATGTATTTATTGTATTGTGTAAATGGTACACCACAGACTACCTACAGTATTTGTCTGTCCTTCCCGTTTTTAATCCATCCAAAGGTTGTCTTTAAAAGATCGCTCTTAGCGATAAGACCGCCCATTGTGTCACCCATTGTAAAGTTTTCTATATTTATGTCTGTAATTTATATGGTGTACATAATAAAGAGTATTCTATTCTATTCTATTCTATTCTACACGAGCGACATGTTGTCGACGGTTGCAGATGCCCTTGTCGTCCACGCTTGCCGCTCGTGTGTATGAAGACTAAATTCACGTGTTCCACTTTGCCATGCTTGAGTGGTCATGATTAAAGTGAAGTGGAAATTATTTTTAATTTCAACTACGAAATGTATGCAAAGGTTTTTCCGCTTGATTTCTCCGCTGCAAAGGTATCTGTTGGTACCGCTCCGCTTTAGTGGATAAGAACACTCCACTTCATTGCTATTTCGCTCTTCTTTGCGTAAGCAAAGAAGAGCGAAATAGCAACACGGACTGCGATGCAAGTAATTGCATCGCAGTCCGTGTGGAGCGGAGGGACGAGAAGAGAGGAGGCTTTTTTTAATGGATGGGAAATCATCAAATGACCCCTCCCGCTCTGGGTGGAGCGGAAGGGAGTGTCAGAATCTTACTGACTAAAACCCATCCGTGTTCCTTCCTTAGCCCTTTATGTTCCGGGGCAGCGGTAACCCTTTCGGACAATCCCGCATCCTCGGCAGGCATCGGCCCTGACAGGCCTCTTCCTTTATGCTGACATCTCTTTGAGGCGCGCGTGGAACACGTACGCGCCGTCCGGCACGGGCCTGGTCCTGATCGGACGGTGAGCTACCCATTACTCTCCGTCCGCAGGCCCGCGTCTACGGTGGCCGGAAGTCGTCACGCGGCGGCATCGCGGCGGAGGCGGCTTAAGGCGAACAACTAGGCTGTATTCACCGAAGCTGAGCGGAGATGTGTTTTGGCTAGTCGAACACCGCTCGCCTTTCCTCTCCCTTTTGACCCGTGTCTACTGAAGCAATGCTATCGAAATCCTATTGGTTGTTTTTCGACCGCTTTCCAGATATCTCCGCTTTGGTGGATATAGAGCCTCCTTCCGCTCTTCCACTTAATTACTTTCGTACAGTCAGCTTCAGAGAAAAGGAACCCCCTTTGGTAATGCCTTCATGAAGTCTTGGGGTGGTTCCTTTTCTCTGACGCTGTCTGTAAGTACAATGGAGTGCGAGCCTAATACTATTAGTGAAAAGGACTACTAAGGGTCAGTTCACACCGCGACGCGACGCGACGCGCAGTTTTCAAGATAGCAATACAATTATAGATCTTATCTACTACACAAAAAGGTACACATCAGTGAGGAGGGCCGCGCGGCGCAGCGCGGCGCCGCGCGGCGTAGCTCGAAGTATGTTATGTACTTTTTGTGTAGCAGGTAAGGTCTATAATTGTATTGCTATCTTGAAAACTGCGCGTCGCGTCGCGTCGCGGTGTGAACTGACCCTAAAGGAACTAGTAAGCACAAAGGGACTGTAGGTGGAGAAATCGTGCGCTAGTGTTATTTTATGACTTAACTTGATTATAAGAGGTTGTGTCGTGTTAATTAAATGAGAGAGATTTTGGGAATGTAATTGATTGTCTTATGTTGCGTGTTTCGGGGCTAATAAAACAATATGATTAGTATTGTTCTCAAGTAAGTGACATGTTATGTTTTCATCACACTAATATTATAAAGGCAAAAGTTTGTGAGTGTGAGGGTGTGTGTGTGTTTATATGTGTTGTGTTTGTAGGTTTAAATACGAGACGATTTTGCATGTGTGTGTTCCCTTAGTATTAATAGCTAAACACTGTTTGTACTCATCAGTAGAAATAAAACCTTAGCCGCATCACCACGTATTTTTCATTATAACTCCCTGCAGACCAAAGAGAACTTTATCTACAAAACATATGGTCGAATTTCGAGCCGGATCATCTGTGTTACTTACAACGTTCTATTCATCGAGTGCAATACAAAAGAACCACATTCCTTAGATAAGAAGCCAGCTGCTAATGAGTTGTTTGTGTGGATTTGAAGTAAAATTAAATTGACTGTGTATTCATATTACGTTATCGTGAGTGTTTTAAAAGAAATTACGATCCTATAATCTACCATTGGATATTACGAAGATTACAAATATGTCTACACCGGAACAGTGTTTATTGATACTCGAAGATACTGCAATGTTGCTGCAAAAAGCGCAAACGAATCTAAAAAAATGCCCTAAGCAACGACTTACCAAGGGTTATATAGAAACACGTATACAATCAATTAATGAATACTGGAATACGTTCAGAAGCGCTCATCAAGAACTCGTCAAATGTGTCCCAAAGGAGAAAAAGTCTGACTTATCGTATTTTACTAATGAAGATTATTTTATTTATGAAGATTTATATTCATGTTTATTGGCCGATTTGCGAGATTTATTATCCACGTTTTCTCATCTAAAACCAACGGAAGCAAACTCATTCATAGAAGGACAGGTTAAGTTACCGAGAATTCAGCTGCCTACTTTTTCTGGAGTGTATGATGAATGGCCAGCGTTCAGAGATTTGTTTATCGCTTTAGTGCACAAAAATACGTCGTTGAGTAATGTACAGAGACTACATTATTTAAAGAGTAGTTTGACTGGCGATGCCCAGGTTCTCCTGAAACACATTCAAATCACTGAAACTAATTATGAGCAAGCTTGGAACACACTGAGCACACGATATGGAAATAAAAAAATTATAGTGAATTCTATTTTGAAAAAATTATTTTACCAACGAAAGATTCCCAGTCAAACGGCCAACCACATCAAATCTTTATTGGACGTTACTAATGAATGTATCAACAGCCTAAAGAATCTTAAGGTTTCAACTGACTCTTGGGATCCAATAATTATATTTCTGACAGTTCAGAAATTGGACTCAGAGTCACATCGAGATTGGGAAGAGTTTGCATACCGGGAAGATATGGATGAGCTGCCGAAATGGGAAGATTTAGTCAAGTTTTTGCAAACAAAGTTTCGTACGCTCGAACTCGTTGGCCCTCTTTCAAAGGAGAAACCTATATCTAAAGGTAGTGCAGTCTACATAGCAGCGTCAGAGACTACCCCATTGCGAGATTGCATACTATGTGAAGAAAATCATACTTTAAGCCACTGCAGGGAATTTACGAAACTAGAACCAAATGAAAGATGCGAGGTTGTGAAAAAACATAATCTTTGTTTTAATTGCCTTGCCGCCGGACATAATGCGATACGTTGTCGATTGAATATGAATTGTCGGAAGTGTAATAAACGTCATCACACCTTAGTACATTCAAGCGCTCCGAGGTCCTCCCCTGACAATTCAGATACGATTCAAGCCAATCATAGTGAAGTTCAAGAGGAAAAAATCTCAAATGAAACAGTCCCTGAAGAACCTAAGCTTGAACTATCGTCCTTTATTACAACACACACATCCACAGCTCTATTGGCTACTGCTCTTGTACCAGTGCGAGATGAAACCGGACGCACCACCGTGTTACGAGCTCTAGTGGATCAGGGTTCACAGGCCTCGTTTATCAGTGAACGAGCGGCCCAAATACTACGCCTCAAAAGGACTTCGGTTCATGGTAAAATTACGGGAATTGGTTCAACCCAGACTGCAGTGAAACACGCAGCTGACATCGAGATTTTATCCCAACACGACGACAGTTTCAAAATGAAAACTAACGTGTACATAATGCCAACGCGACTCACCGCGCAACTACCTTCACAAAGATTACCTATCAGCAGCTGGGCACACTTAAAGGGACTGGGCCTAGCAGATCCTGGATTTAATCTGCCAGGACGTATAGATATATTGCTAGGTGTTGAAATCTGTGCCCAGATTTTAAAAAGTGAAATAATCAAGGGCCCACCAGGCACACCATGTGCACAAAATACCAGCCTGGGTTGGATCCTCTTTGGGAAAATTCAAAGCAACAAGAATGACCATGATTTTACTGTCATGCACCTTAATCTAGACCTGAATTCCATGTTAAAAACAATGTGGGAACTTGAAACTGAAGACAAAAGTGTACTTACCTTAGAAGAACGAAAATGTGAAGAAATATACAAGGCTACACATTCCAGAGCAAATGATGGAAGATATATAGTGACATTACCTAAAAAGAAAAATGAAATATTATCAACAGAAGGAAAAACCAGAGACATAGCAATGACAAGACTGTACCAACTAGAAAAAAAAATTAAAATTAGAGTACGTGAAAGTAATGGAAGAATACAAAAGGATGATATACATGGAAGAAGTGCCTAGTAATGAAATTAATAATCCATCGGTATATCTGCCACATCACGCAATAGTCAAACAAGAAAAGGAAACAACAAAAGTAAGAACAGTATTTAATGCATCACAAAAAGGAAGAAACGGTATATCCTTAAACGAAGAACTATTAGTTGGTCCGCAATTACAACAAAATATGAGAAGTTTAATAATAAAGTGGAGAATGAAGAAAGTGTGTTTTGTCTCGGACATTCAAAAAATGTACCTCCAAATTTACGTCAGCCAGGAAGATAGAGACCTTCAAAGAATTCTTTGGCGTAGTCACCCCCAAGATCCTGTAAAAGATTACAGAATGACGAGAGTCACCTTTGGCACCGCGTCTGCTCCTTATTTAGCGGTCAAAACCTTGCAACAGGTAGCTGATGATGAAGGAGAGAACTACCCGGACGCGGCCCAGGTGATAAAGGAAGATTTTTATATGGATGACTTGATGTCTGGGAAAGATACGATACCAGAAGCTATTAAACTAGCGAAAGAAATTGACACTATCTTAAGAAATGGAGGCTTTGTACTTCAAAAATGGTGTTCAAATAGCGCGGAATTCCTAAAACAATTTGAACCTTCTTTAAGAAGTTGTCATGCTAATGTAGATATCACTATTGATGGCACTATCCGAGCCCTTGGCTTAAGCTGGAATATGGGAAAGGATGTTTTTCAATATAAATTAAACTTACCTCGTCCAGCTGAGAAGATCACGAAAAGAACCATTTTAGGAGATATTCAAAGGTTGTTTGATCCGCTCGGCTGGCTGGCACCTGCTATATTACCTGCGAAGCTGCTTATTCAAAGGCTATGGCTGGAAGCCATTACATGGAATGAGGAGGTTGACCGAGCAATAACGGAGGAATGGCTTACCTTAAGAAGTAGCTTACATAACATAAATAGCTTTGAAGTTAAACGATGGCTATATACCCAGTCAAATCTAATGCCTAATGTTACAGTCCATGGCTTCTGCGACGCATCAAATAAAGCCTATGCAGCGGTAGCCTATATCCGCGTGCGTCAAGACAATGGTGAAATTAAGACCAATATAATAGCAGCTAGGACTCGTGTAGCACCAATTAAACCTGTGTCGTTGCCACGTCTCGAGTTATGTGGTGCTGTGTTATTGTCTAGACTTTTGAAACAAGTAAAAGAAGCCACTAGAATACCCGCCAAAAATATCTTTGCCTGGACGGACTCCACCATTGTTTTGTCCTGGCTGTTTGGAGACCCTATGAGATGGCACACCTTTGTAAGAAACCGGGTCGTCGAAGTCCTAGATAACGTCGGAAATAACTGGTACCATGTCGCCACACAGGAAAATCCTGCGGATCCAGCTTCTAGAGGAATATCGTTGATAAACCTTAAAGATAATACTATGTGGTGGGAAGGCCCTGAGTGGTTAAAGAGAGACGATATACCTTACACTAGACCTAGTAACCTGCTTACTAATTTAGAACGGATACAAACCGTTCAAATTAATATGAAAATAGAAACCGAAAGCTCAAACAACCTTATTTCCAAACTTCATGAATTTGAAACCCTATCTGAGCTGTTAAAAACAGTCACTTACTGTAAACGATTCCTGAAGGGCCGGAAAATGGCGGCAAAGGATATTGCGATGACTACAAGTGAGTTGCATGATTCATTGAAAACCTGTACAAAGATAGTTCAGAAAACTAATTTTGAAGACGAGATTAACAGTTTGAGGCAAAATAAATCGGTAAAAAGAGCAAGTAGATTGAAGACTTTACATCCTTTCTTAGACAATGAACATATACTCAGGGTGGGCGGAAGATTAAGACACGCTGACTTAGACGAAGATGGCAAACACCCAATGATATTGGATAGCAACAATGCCCTCGCTGCTCTCCTAGTAGAAGACGCTCACTTAAAAACGTTACATGGTGGAATACAATTAATGTTGGGCTATTTACGTTCCAAATTTTGGATACTGAGAGCCAAGAAGTTAGTAAAGGCTAAGCTACATAAATGTTTAATCTGTGCTAAACAATGTGCCGCAAGTAAAACCCAACTGATGGGAGATCTACCTAAGGTCCGAGTGACACCTTCTCGAGCCTTTTTGCATAGTGGCGTAGACTTTGCCGGACCCTTTCAGGTTTTGATGTCCAAGGGCAGAGGAGTCAAGACCTCTAAGGCATATGTATCTATCTTTATATGTATGTCTACGAAGGCTATCCATTTGGAACTGGCAGGAGACCTTACCTCTGAATCCTTCATTGGGGCCTTTCGGAGATTTGTTGCCAGACGTGGAAAATGTACCCATTTATGGAGTGACCAGGGTCGCAACTTTGTTGGCGCTAATAAGGAACTTGCTACTGCCTGGAGAGAAGCCCAATTACAATTTGACGGACCAATGGCTGAACAACTTGCACTGGAAGGCACACAGTGGCATTTCATCCCTGCTTATAGCCCGCATATGGGAGGTTTATGGGAGGCAGGTGTAAAATCATTAAAATACCACCTGAGAAGAGTGCTAACTTCCCATTTAACCTATGAGGAGATGTCTACCTTGCTATGCCAAATAGAAGCCTGCCTTAATTCGCGGCCATTAAGTCCTATTGATGAAGCTGAGACAGATGACATTACACCATTGACGCCAGGCCATTTTTTAATCGGCGAAGCTCCCATAACGATTCCAAACCCTGACTTAACCGAAATACCTATGCACCGGTTATCCCGTTGGCAGCATATGCAACAACTACTGTCTCACTTTTGGCGGAGATGGCAAAGTGAATATTTATCTCGTTTGCAGCAGAGACCTAAATGGCTTAAACGGATCCCTGAACTGGATATTGGACATATTGTTCTGATTAAATATGACAATTTACCTCCAGGCAAATGGATGTTAGGGCGTATTGTCGATAAACACCCAGGCGCCGACGGCGTGACTAGGGTTTACAGCGTTAAAAGTGGTGATAACGTAGTTCAGAGAGCTATAAATAAACTATGCCCTTTACCGATAGATAATGCTGATAAATAAAATTTATCTACATACCTTATAACCCTTTTATGATGTATTTCCTATTTATGGTACCATAGCGATATTATAATTTAATTGTTGGAAATTTTAGTTTGTATCCATGAATTAATTTGATTATCAAAGGGCCTATAAGCCCTTTGGTGGGCGGAATGTTGTGTTTGTAGGTTTAAATACGAGACGATTTTGCATGTGTGTGTTCCCTTAGTATTAATAGCTAAACACTGTTTGTACTCATCAGTAGAAATAAAACCTTAGCCGCATCACCACGTATTTTTCATTATAACTCCCTGCAGACCAAAGTGAACTTTATCTACAAAACAATATGTTTGTTACTTCTTCACGCTCAAACGGCTAGACCAATTTTGATAAAATTTTGTATGGAGGTAGCTGACACCCTGCATTAACATATAGGCTACTTTTTATCCTAATATTCCCACGGGATCGACATTTATACGGGTGAAGCCGCGGGGTGCAGCTAGTTGAGAATAAAGTATCTTTAAACCTATAATGAATGAGTTGTATTATTTGAAAGATACAACGATTTTTTATTCATTATTATATAGCCTTACAAGTTTTTTTACGTTTAAACTGTGTTTATTATTGACAATGAAAAACCAAAACAAAAAAAAAGTAACAACAGAACAAATCATATAAAAAATAAGTTTAAAAAGTAAAACCCGAGTACTGAAAAGGATGAAACAATTAATTACCTTCCCATGGTCGCATGCTACCAAAGCTTTATATGTTAGTACAGCGGCATGCGACCACGGGAATGTACTTGTTTAATCCTTTTCAGTAGTCGGGCTTTAGTTTTTAAACTTATTTTTTATTTAATTTTTTTGGGGTTTATTTCATTAATATTTATATTTTTGAAATGAGCTAATTAAGTCCTTTCATTTGATATCCCACACGGCATGAATAAAAAAGATTTTTTTAGATCGTGACTTTATGTCCGCTAGAGGGCGCCATATTCAATTTATTGTGACGTCACATAGCCTATAATCAGCGGACGATCAAAACGTTTCCAACGAAACCACATTCGTCCTATTATGACAAGCAGTTTAGAAGTTATGAGGGAACAGATGAACATACATACATACATACCGGTGAAAATCATAACCCTCCTTTTTGCTTCGCCGTAGCCGACTACGGCGAAGCAAAGAGGAGGGTTATGTTTTACCCATCGCGAAATACAGACGTGGTTTTTACCCGAGTAAAAATCACGTCTGTATTTCGCGATGGATTAGGCAGAGTTGTACCTATAGTACACCCACATTTCGCTAGTTATCGTTTAAATCCCATGTAATAAGGAGCTATCCATCAACCGGACACAAGTCCAGTGGGCAGTGGTGGCCAAGTGGTATCGGCCGCGACTTACGAGTTGTAGGTCGTAGGTTCGAATCCAGACAGGTGCTTTACTTTGTGTAGTTTATTTCATCACCACTGCTCTCAAAACGGTGAAGGAAAACATCGTGAAGAAACCGGCATGTCCTAGAACCAAAAATTCGAAGACATGTGACATCTGCCAACCCGCACTGGGCCCGCGTGGTGGATTACGGCCCACTCCCTCTCACTGAGAGAAGGCCTGTGTCCCAGCAGTGGGAACATTATAGGCTGATTATGTATATATGGGCAAAAATCCAGACTCCGGGCTGCAACTGAGATAAATGTAAATTGTGTTATTATGTAGGAACTGAAGATAAATAAACAATCTTCACTTCAAAAAAACACCTACGCAGCGATCCATAAAATCTTTAAATACAACTTTGCTGTCAAAAAATGGTCAAAAAGTATTTTCAAGCATCATTAAAAATATTTTGTTCCCTAATAATTATTTTCTACCTCAAAAACATTTTAGAAAACCTATCAAAATGTTTTCTCAAAATAAAACTAACCATGAAGCTTGCAAAAATAATATGTGCCTTTTAAAACAACAATGTCGAAAACCGCAGTTTAAATTTTAAAATTCAAATTGAATTAAAATTTAAAACTCAAATCATGGTCACAGCAAGCGGCGAGCTTTTAAAAAGGCACCCAGAGTTTTAACGAGAACATTTAAAAGAGAGCTCTACGTTCAATAGTCGTTTGTAAAGTCTTTTCAATTTGTTCCAATCTCTATTGTAGGGAGCGTTTCGGTACGTATTTACATATTTATCTTGAGGAGAAAATGTATTTGGTTTTTAACTTTTTATTTAAAACTTTTATTATTTTTCCGACTTGAAAGTTTTATTGTTTCTTATAGATAGTGACTTCTTGTAAGACGCAAGTAAGCAGGCTTGTTTATAGATCAATATTTGAGCTGACTGTCTTTATTTATTTATTGTTTTATTTATTTATTGTTTTATTTATTTATTGTAGGATCTCCAACAAAAGATATACATTAAACATGATGTGGTTAATGGACGACAAAGTATTTGGTAGGTGTACTCTTTCAATTATAGGAGACCACAGCATGCACAATAAAATTAACAACTAAGCTAACAAATTAAATACATATTAAAAGGAAAAAAAAAAAATTGAAAGTAGAACATAAAAAAACACAATACAATACTCCAATCTCTTTGGAACTTACATATTTGAGCCGTTTGGGGTTGAAACACTAAGGCCATGGGGCCCGAGTGCCCACTTAGTATTTCGAGACATCGCCAAGCGGTTGGTCGACTCTTCACGTGACCAGAGGGCTGGCCTATTTTTTGGCCAAAGAATCAGCATTGCCATACAACGTGGCAATGCTGCCAGCCTTTTGGGCACGTTTCCCGTTGACAGTGATGCGGACGAATTTTTTGATGCCCTTTGATTATTTTCCCTCCCTTTTTATATACTTGTACATATTATTATTTTAAGTTTTTATACAATAAACACAATACACTTTGAATCAATATGTATAGTTATGTCAATCTACCCAGTCTCTTTCCAAGTACCTTTGTTGGGGTCGGCTTCTAGTCTAACCTGATGCAGCTGAACACCAGTATCTTATATGGAGCAACTGCCTATCTGACTTTTAAAACCTATAGTTACTGGATAATACAATAGGTACTCCTTGAGAAGACTGGTTGTCAAACTTTTGGGCTCTTGACTACCCGTAATGACTATCAAGTATTAACGAATATCAGAAGGGACGAAAACACGGAGGGGTTTCGATATGTTATGATTGGTCACCCATCCAAGGACCGACCTTAGCAAGCGTTGCTTAACCGTTGCTTGACCGGTGCGATTGTTATTATTTAGCCATGAGCTCTTCCAATGTCGAAGTGATATTTAAAGATAAAATAGGCTTAAAAAGGTGCGCTAAAAGACGTCTAAAAATAAACATTTTATAGAAAAAGTATCAGTAGCTATTAAGAATCCAGTTGATAATTTTACGACCATCTGTCACCAACAAAATTAATTACCTACTCCTAAAAATTTAAGGCTCAATACAGTCCCCCTTTCTCGCAATAAAAACAGAAATACATACAAATGTTACTGAAAAGGCCTCCAAAATATTTTCTCCTAATTCAGTTATATATTTCTCCTAATTCGGTTATTTCTCCGAATTCCGTTACTCTTAATTTTGTTTTTATAGCTTTTATAATTGGAGGCCCGGCCTCCGAATTTAAGCGAGGCCCACACTTTATTTGCAGGCCCTAATTGCGTCTAAAATCTTTTACTGAATCGTCTCGCTTGCTTTATATAGGTATGAATAGGTCATAGCGCTTTCTGAAATAATATTTTTATTTTATTTTATGTCGTTTCATCCTTAGACGGCTTGAAAAGTTTCCTGAATAGAGGTTCTGTTATTTATTAATTTTGCACGTTGGATAAAATAATTATTTTCTTTGAAACAAAATTATCTTCTTGCAAGTACGAAAAAATTGGAAAGGTTTTTTCAAGAATAAATAAAAGTTATTGGTTTAAATAATTATGAAAGCTCCACTCGACTTAAAAGTCTAAATATTCTTATGTGTTTACCTAAATGTAAAATATATAAAAGCTTAATCTGTCGAGCTCTGCTAATGAGACACAATTGGTTTTCTATTGTTTCGTCGCCAATAGGCGAAGCGCAGTGCTTGAAGACTAGCTCAAGCTTGAAAAAAAAATAGTTTTAAAAATTTTTTTGAAGTCAGATGATTTAAAAAATATGTTTTAAAACAATTTTGTTTTTTTGTGTTAATCTTAAATTACCTTACGATACCGGAAAAAAAAAACAGTGTCCAAACTTACCTGTAACAAGAAAAAAACATGATTAATTACAAAATACATAATCTGCATTCGCGATTTAATTGCCATAAATGTGAACAAATATGAGTTTATGGAAAAATAACTTTAACTCCTACACAATAAAGTTCAGTTTACGCTACAACTTCAAACATTTTTATAACTTTTTCAATAGCGCTAGTCACTCTGAAACCAACTTAAATGTCATTGAAATAAAGTTGATATTTGCTTAAGTTGAGATAGGATGGGGTGCAGCAGTGCGCACTTTTAAACCATACATAACCTCACGCTTTTTTACTTAGGGGTAAGCAGAAACTACAAAACGCCACCTGATACGATCCTTACATACTCTTTTCGTTTCGTTTACGTTAATATATCTATGATGCAGTCCTTGTAGCTGTTTCAAATTGATGTTATTTTAAGATAAACAAATATCAACTTTATTTTAATGGAAATTACGTTGACTTCAGAGTGCCCAGCACTATTGAAATAGTTATAAAAATGTATTTGCACTTCTAGCAATCATAACCAGCGGGGCAATTACGTAACACTTTATCAATCGGAATCGGTTTCATTTTAACAGTTCAACAACATTCATTGCGTTATTTACGTGTTTAGCAGACAAATTTATCGAAATTATGAAGCAATGGATTAGCAATTGGCTTCAAAATGATTCAAATTCCGATTAGGGTGCTGGTTTACTTGTAATAACCACAAAAACCTAAAAATAAGTCAAATAAGAGGGACTTGCTGACATTACAAGGAAAAAAGATTGCAAATACACGAAAAAACACCTCATATTTTTCTACAAAAATATCCACAAAAAGGTAGTTTTCACCCTTTTTTAGTAGCAATTCTCACCCTTTGGACAATGAGTTCACATTACCATTTCTGTTTTCTTACTTATAAAAGACTGTGCGGTCGACCCGACCTTGTTTAAATTGATGATTTTTACGTAAACAGGTCCAATATAAATAGAAAACCTTCATGGTTAAATAAAACGATCCAGCAGCTAAACGTCACTTCAAAATTCGAACGGTGTCTCGTTGTGAATCCGCTGACCAATAAAAATATAGAAAATCAATGATTTGGTCAACTGGACTCGCGGGTCCAGTTCGAGTGGGTCCAGTTGACCAAAGACTCTAATTTACTTTTTGTCACCAACTTCCGAAATTAAAGTTATTTTACACTTTGTTGTTGTTGTTTTTATTTTTTGTAAAAAAAAAAAAAAATTAAATTAAATATTAGTGTCAGAAAGTTTTTAGAAAATCATCAATATTTAAAACTAAGTGGCAAAAATACGTATTATTGAAGCTAATTCAAAAACTACACAAGTAAAGTTATTAAAATGTATATGGGACCACCCCCGAGGCATACCCTATCCATTAAAAAAATAACTTTTGAAATCGATTTACAATTTGCCGGAGATGCTTATCGCGTAAAAAACATAAAAAAAACAGTGTCACTCCGGGAGTGCCGACAGAAGTGAAAACAAAACACAAACAGAATACTCTGCCATCACTCACTGACATATCGGATATACATTAAAACCGAGTACATCCCGAGGACAGCCGAATACATCCGAAGTGGTGTCGATTACGGTAACAGTGGCACGAGTTCAATAGTTTTTTCCCATCTCAAAAAATGCCCAACGCGCCTAAAGAAGCATTCACTTAAAAAAAAAACACACACACAGTCGAATTGAGAACCTCGTCCTTTGTTGAAGACGGGTAAAAAAAAAATTCGATACGATATCATACCTCCACATTTTTGGAACCACTGAGGAAAACCGCTTCGTAAGATCTGTTTTCACGAAAATAAAGAAGCTATTTAAGCTAAAGTAGGTACCATAAGGAAAATGGAAATTTTGAAAAGAGCATTACGGTAAAATTGGAAGGAGCCTTAAGGAAAAATGGAAATAATTAAATGTGATTGCGAAAATAAATGAAAATATTTCGGTGAAAGAAAAATTGGCTCCGTAGCTTAATTTCTAAACTCAATATTTTAGGATCAAAAACATAATTCGTTTTTATTTACTAAGCTATCCACACGTTTCATCATCTTCATCATTTCAGTCGAAACACATGTTTAGTTTTTACTTTCTAGTTTACCTGGCCCGGCTATATTTAAATTTCAAGTTACGGAACAACAGACTGAATGTCATACTTAGCACAGTTCAAATTCCTTTGCAATCAAAACCTTATTAAGGTCCGGCCGCGCTTTTGCCAAAGATGTAAACAACAATGGCCGCTCGAAATTGAATAAAATCGATGTACAAGAACATTTCTTTTAAGTAATGTTTGGTTTCGTATAAATCTCCGAGCTAACTAGACAAAAACAAACATTACTTCATTCTATCGATTTTATTCGATTTCGAGCGGCCATTTTTGTTTACATCTTTGGCAAATTTAACGCGGCCGGACCTTAATAAGGTTTTGATTGCAATGGAATTTGAACTGTGCTAATTACGACATTCGGTCTGTTGTTCCATAACTTGAAAACTGTCCCTTAATTCGAATATAGCCGAGCCAGGTAAACTAGAAAATAAAAACTAAACATGTTACTTCTAAAATACCTACTGTTTTAGAAGTAACACAATTAGTTTTATTTACCTAGTTTACCCGCCCCGGCTTCACGCGGACCGGTTTTATTACTTTCTTGACATAAACCTTTACAGCTTAGCTAATAAACTACACAATATGTGTTAATTATACACATAAAACCTTCTCCAAGAGTAACTCAAAACCTTAATAAAATCTATTCAACGCTTCCTGAGATTACCGCTTGTAAGGATACAAACGTAGTGGGCTGATTAAACTTTTCACATGATCATTATTTAGCTTTAAGACGGGGTTGCGCAGCGCGGCGTACTCAAACAACAGTTTCATTTGAGTGTCCATAGACCATAGTGGGCACGCGGGCTACTCAGCGCGGGGAGCGCGCGGGCAGCTTACACCATAACTCGATCATACAAGTGGCCGCAGTGTATGCGCGGGCAGCCTGTGCGGGGTTCTCAAACTAGTTCGAGCTTTTTACACGACTGCCCACAAAGGAGTGTAATGTATTCAGGCTTGATGTACGTTTGTATGTATGTGAGTTTCTTTATTCCACCATAACTTTTAAATGCCTGAACAGATTTGGATGTATGGAGTATCGTTAAAATCCTTACATCATCCCTAGTGACACTTGCTATTTTTTTTTGAAATAATCAATATGGCGGCGGTATGGCTCTATTTTGAAAAAAGGAAAAAAATAATTAAAAACACGACTGCCCTGCCAAAAAACGAACTAAAAAGTAAAAAACAGGTTGTATTCCCTGACTAAACAGATAAATAAAATTGTCATTGCAGTCGGGGGACCTCTTAGATTAAAAAGTGTTCCACAGAATGGTCCCCAATGTCCTTTCAGATGTAGTTTATTTTTCATAATTATTGAGTTAATAGCCTCTGAATAACGAAGAAAAACGCGGTTTTGGTCGGGGTACCGCCTTAAACAAAGCTTTAAAACAGACTTAATAAAACGTCACCCAGACTTCTCAATCCAGCACCCTAATTGCGTAACACACTATCAATCGGAATCAGAATCATTTCGAAGCAAATTGCTAATCCATTGCTTCAGAAGTTCGAAAAATTTGTCTGCTCAACACATAATAAATAACGCAATGAATGTTGTTGAACTGTCAAAATGAAACCGACTCCGATTGATAAAGTATTACGCATTTGCCCCGCAAATTCCAGACTTCGTAACACTCCGTTTCTGGTTGCCAAATCACTTCGATAGTTTTCTGGACAGCTACCAGGAGCTATGTATAAAATAGACGATTATCACACAATAAAAGCATTGTATACAGACTGAAGAACTACAGACTTGTTTAATAAATTTTAGGAATATTGTTTTAAAGTTCATTTGCGTTTGCGTCATACTTGAGAACTATAGAAAAAGCCTCATCATCATCATTTCAGCCGAAAGACGTCCACTGCTGGACATACGCCTTCCCCAAGCACCTCTACTTCGACCGGTTTTGTGCTTCTCGCATCCAACATGTTCCTGCGGCCTTCACAAGGTCATCGGTCCACATTGTGGGAGGCCTTCCAACGCTACGCCTTCCGGTACGCGGTAGCCACCCTAGAACCCTTCGGCCCCATCGGCCATCAGTTCTGCGAGCAATGTGCCCTGCCCACTGCCACTTAAGTTTGGCAGTTCTTCGGGCTATGTCGGTTACCTTGGTTCTCCCGCAGATCTCTTCTTTTCTGAATCGATCACGCAGAGAAACTCCAAGCATAGCCTAATTAGTTATTATTGCTATTGTTTTACTTATTGGCACAGTTAAAGGCAGTTTTTTAGTCTTGGGGAAAACGGCTAGATTTTTAAAAGTCAATTTCTATTATTGGATACCCCTTCGTGGCTCGGAAAGCATGTTATGCCGGTGGTCCCGGCTGTCATTCGTAGATCTTTGACAGTCGTTACGTACGGGTAGTCAGAAGCCCGAAAATCTGACAACCAGTCTTACCAAGGGGTTTCGTGTAACCCAAACACTGGGTTGTAAAGTGCAGTCGCTCCATGTAAAATACTGGTATTAAGCTGCATCCGGATAGACCGGAGGTCAAGCCCTATGATTTCACAACTGTGATAGCTGATGATGGATTGAAACGAATATTAAAGTTTTTATTATTGCCTAAAACGCAGCTAAACAGTAATATTTCACTAGAGGTGACACCACACATCTTGAGGAAGCTGGTATGTCCTAGCCTAGAACCAAAAACGTCGAAGATACGACTGTGACATGCACCAATCCGCACTGGGCCCGCGTGGTGGAGTACGGCCCACTACCTCTCACAGAGAGGAGGCCTGTGTCCCAGCAGTGGGAACGTGGTAGGCACATTACGCATGTCATGCATAACAAAAGAAGTAATTATTTTTAAAGGGTTCCGCGGGTACCAAACGAGTGAAAACCTATTACTAAGCCCTCACCTAGCCTATTTTAACAATTCAAATAAATACTAAAGTCATACCCATTAGTAAATAAAGTAATTTAACTTAAGACCTTAGGAGATGCGTTTAAACTTAATGTAACTTGTCTTAATTCCGAGCTTAGGGATTATTTTAATTAATCCATTTAACTCTTAACTGTTCTAGACATCTGTAAAGTTCAAGTTATTAAGACTGATAATAAACTTAAATTTTTAAGTTTCGACTGTTTCATTGGTGTACTGGTCGCAAGCGCTACTGCTGGTCATGAGGTCTTGGGTTCGATCCTGTGTCGGGCAAAGTGTTATCAAGCGGATGGAGCCTGACGGTGAGTATTTACCACTACCTTTGGTTTTCTGCAAAACCAGAGGTAGCACTGTAGCGGTATCTACAACGCCACGTGCGAACGTGTAGTCACACTGACGTCACGCAAAATCCTGCATCTCGCAAGCAGAGTTTACCGCGCAACTAGCATAGATACAGCAACCCAACATGAAGCATCGGGTAGTTGCCCGCCAGACACAACAACCGTCTGGTCGGAGGATCCTCCCTTTTCTATGGAGGATGAGTAAACTTTTTGTTTTTCTTTTTCATTTTCTTTCTTTTTTTTCTTTTTTTTTCTTGTCAGACTTTTACTGACTAAAACCCACCCGTGTTCCTTCAGTTGCCTGTGTCAGGGGCTACGGTATCTCATTCGAACAACCCGCGACCTTGACAGAGAATTGCTCCCCTGGGCACGCTGCCGTTGGTTGCGAGTACTACGTACTTGACCTTTCAGGAGCACGTCACCAAATAAGGTCACTATTCATGTCAATTATTACAGTGACCTATATAGTGATTATTATTATAGTGACCTTAAGGTCAGATTAGCAGTCGCTCCATGTGAAACAGATGGGTGACCATCCATTTCATATCGGAACCCCACCATGCTCTGGAAAGCACGTTGAGACGTTGGTCCCGGCTGCCATTCGTAATCAGAAACCCGAAAGTCTGATAACCAGTCTTACGAATGGATATCGTGTTACCCAGTAACTGGGTTGTGGAGGTCAGATAGGCAGTCCCTTCGTGTAAAGCACTGGTATTCAGCTGCATCCGGCTAGACTGGAAGCCGATCCTAAGACAGTTGGGAAAAGTCTAGGCAGATGATGATGATTGACTTTAAAATAAGCCACTGTAAGTGTATAGGTATGTGTCTTCTTCTTTTTTTTTTTTTATCGATGGGAAATCATCAAATGACCCCTTCCGCTCTGGGTGGAGCGGAAGGGAGTGACAGACTCTTACTGACTAAAACCCATCCGTGTTCCTTCCTTAGCCCTTTATGTTCCGGGGTAGCGGTAACCCTTTCGGAGAATCCCGCACCCCCGGCAGGCTTCGGCCCTGGCAGGCCCTTTCCTTTTTACTGACATCTCTTTGAGGCGCGCGTAGAACACGTACGCGCCGTCCGGCATGGGCCTGGTCCTGATCGGACGGTGAGCTACCCATTACTCTCCGTCCGCAGGCCCGCACCTACGGTGACCGGGAGTCGTCACGCGGCTCCCGACGCCCGGAGCGTCTCCCGCGGATAGGTATGTGTCTGTGAATAAGCTTCTCCTACACAACTTCTACTTGAATAAAAAGAGGAAGTTTCAAAAGAATTTATAACTACCGAAAACTCGTCTTAAAAATCTCCAAATCCGTCGTACAAAAGAAACTTCGACCAATAAATTCACACCTTACGGGAATCTTAAAGTAAAAGATAAAATTTCTCGCCACAATGTTACTTAAATGTTTCAAATTCGAGGTCAGTTCCCGATAAAGTTTTTGCCTTCTTCGGGAGCATTAGGATGCCTATCCATTGGAGCGGTGCAGTGTGGAGTTAAAGGCTACGGTTTGCTAGAAGAGCGGTGACCGCACATAGCGCCCGGAATTTACCGGTGAATGACGTCACTGAAACGTTATCTATGTAAGTTGGTGTGTTTTTCTACGCAGCGTTTTTAACACCATAAAGTTAAACCCCGCTGCCCAGAGATTTAAATCGCTATTTAATTTTGCCCTCACCGTACTAGTCGCGTGAAAAATTGTCCGTATTGAGAAGAGTTAGCTCACACATTATTAAGTAGCGTTTGTTTGTTGTCATAGAAACGCTATTTAATAAAGTGAGTGAACATAACACTGACTTGATTGTTCAAGTAAAGTTAGTGCTATGTTCACTCACTGCTCCGCTTTGCTCGCTCGCTCCGCTTACTAACCGCCTCAATGGACATGCAGCCTTATCGAGGTCAAAAGGATTTGTCGAAAGATATCCTATCTCTAAAAATAAGTATTATTGCTTTATTAAGGGCTTGTAATAGTTCAGCTCAAATTCAGATTTTGCCCCCACTTCCCCGCGCTATGTATCATTCTATCCCACTCGCACTGACATACTGATTCAGTTAGGGTGAACTGTACTATTGTTGGAAGGATGTCAAGAAATAAAATGATTAAACTTAACATTAATTTATTACATTCACATAAAAATTAGCTTTCACATTGTATGTGCAGTATACAGGGTGAATTTTCCAAGTGGGCGTGGATGGCCAAATTCTAAACTATGAGGAATAGCGAAAAGTACTGAAAGGAGTCGCGGGCTCGATTTTGAAGAAAACTAAAACTGCATCATTGGATTTTTGAAAAATCAATATTTCTAGCCAGGAATCGAACCTGTTGATTTTGAAAAAAAAAACACATACTGTATTATTACACCATTCGATAGTGTCCCTAATAGGGATCAAATTCTGGGAAGTAATGACATATGGCAAACTTAAGGAAAATGTTGAATTTTAATAAACTGCTTCTTATTTTAGAGTATTCATACCTATGTACATTACCTACCTTGTTCGAAATGATGCTCAATATTTTTATTAACACACCCGCAGCGCAGTCACCTTCACAACATTAAGTTCTAAATTCAAATTTATATTACGATCTTTGGAAAATATTCTAATGGAATCAATAATATTGTAATGCTGAATGCAGATCTTTGAGACGTCAAATCCAGCTATGTATTGAAAACAATGGTCCACATTTTGAACAATTATTAATCAGTTAAGGTTTAGTAGTAGGTAACATAACCCGGACCCGGCTAAATACTAACAGCCGCACAGGTCAATCCATCAGGTTAAGCTACGCTTGCCGTGGTTGGTCTGTGCATGGGTGACCATCTTTACATACCGAGGTATTCAGCTGCATCCGGTTAGAATGGAAGCCGACCCCAACATAGTTGGGAAAAGGCTAGGCAGATGATGATGAGGTAGGTAACATAAGAAAAAAAAAGTATTTTGTTAAAAATGAGCTCTTTCCTTTAGTTTGCCGTATGTCATTACTTCCCAGAATTTGATCCTTATTAGCGACACTATCGAATGGTGTATACAGTATGTGTTTCTTTTTTCAAAATCAACAGGTTCGATTCCTGGCTAGAAATATTGGTTTTTCAAAAATCCAATTATGCAGTTTTAGTTTTCATCAAAATCGAGCCCGCGACTCCTTTGAGTACTTTTCGCTAGTCCTCATAGTTTCGGATTTGGCCATCCACGCCCACTTGAAAAATTCACCCTGTATATAAAATTCTTTTAAATGGACAGGTAAATAATAATATAATAACAAAAAAAACATGGGACGCTCATCATTCGCATAGGAAATACAAAGCAAAGACAAAGTTATTTATACATAATATTTGAGTAGCGACGTCTACAAACGAACTACACCAATCTTTTGTTTGACATCACAACCTATATCACGCAAGCAAAGTTTACCGCGAAATCCGCAATATACCTACTGCATTAGTGTTCTATGACCGACCAAAGACCATTGCTCACTCACTGACGGCGTGGCACGGCAGGTTGTGCTGCGGCATCCCGCGGCGTTCCGTGGAATCCTGCTGAAAGCCCGCCCTGACTGGACTGCGCCCCATTAACCGAAATGACCGCTGCACAAGTTTCAACCTTATTTCAACCAGCTTAGCAATCATAATTCCTCGACACAAAGTGACCCACACGTCCCGCGGGATGCAATGGCGCGCCGCGGCATTACGTGGAATGAAACGGCATAACACGTCATGCCGCAGCATCCCTCGGCGCGTCGCGTCATGCCGCAGCGTCCCGCGGCACGTAGCGTCATTTCCCGGCATCGTGGTATCGAAATAAAGTAACATGAATTCTAAACTCATTGAAATAAGATTTAAAATAACTTGATTAGTAATAAAATCCTCTGCCATGACACGCCGTGCCATGCCGTCAGTGAGCGCCGGCCTTAAAATTACTTTCTTTTTGCTGATTCTTTGGCCAAAAAATAGGCTAGTCCTCTGGTCACGTGAAGAGTCGACCAATCGCTTGGCGATTTCTCTAATAATTAAGTGGGCACTCGGACCCTGTGGCCGTAGTGTTTCAGCCCCAAACGGCTGGTACATATAAGTCGGCTTATTAAGATTAGAAAGTTTCATACATTTTGGCTTTAACGATGGTTTAGAATAGAACACAATAACCTCGAACAACTGATGGTTACCGGCAAGGTGGATGGTAAACGACCAAGAGGTCGCAGCCCATTGCGATGGTCTGACCAGATAAGCTCTTCTCTTGACACGAAATTTCATGATGCGCTTCACTTGGCCAAGGATAGACAGAGATGGCGAAACATCGTCAGGGAAAAGTTGTTTTCAAGGGAGGATCACGACCCTCAGTAATGAGGAGTACGACTTGAGGAGGAGGAGAATAGAACGAATTTTAAAATAAGTTGTTATTAATGAAAACATTTAAATTAAAAAAAAAAGGAATCAAGAGGAGGAGAATGACGAAAGCAAGAACATTTATGTGAATTCCCTTAAATCCCTAATTTCCATATTCCGTGTATGTCTGGGATCACATAACTCTGGTAACATGTATGATAAGTAAAAATTTGTTAATTTAGGTTCCATGAATTGTGCCCAATAATGATCGTCTTTCTGTATAATTTCAGTTTTGATATGATTTTTGCATCCCGACCATACGCCAAAAATACATGTATTTCTCCCAGTTATGTGTAGTTGTCCCTGCACCTGAATGTACCAAGGATGTTTCTAATTTATGGAAAGTCCATCTTTCGTTTTCCTCCAAAACCTTATTTTTTTTTTATCTTTTGCATCGTCCAACGAAGTCCTGAATGCAGAAATTGGACACTTTATTTCTACTATTGTGTCTTCTCCCTGCACAACTCCGTCCGGAGTTGCACCTAGAAAAGGTAACTCTTTATCAATAAAAAGACCACAAGGCTCTATTTTAATATTAAGTTGTGATGCTAGTTGTTCCATTGCGGTTGTTTCGTTTTCTATTCCATGTTTTATGGACGGCACATTACATACATTTTTTGGATATATAAGATTTTTAACTAAATTTTTAACACTAGAATTTTGACGTCTATTGACCATTTTGGAGAAATTAGAGGCTGTAAGAAGTTTCCTTCTAAGTTCTAACCACTCACTGGAATCTCTTTGAAGAATCGTTGATATTTCAACGTTTCTTCTGTCTTCTTCTGAGCTTGGTAAATTTTTTAAAAAGTCCTCTTTGCAGCGATCGTACTCTAAAGTGGTCATATCTGGCTTTTGACAATGTTCACCATAATCTTTACTACTTTCTTTGTTATTAATTTTTTTTCGTTTTCTATCCTTTCTTAAATCTTTAAACACACCCCTACGTTTCCTAAAACGTTTCTCCTCTAATTGAAGCACTAGTGGTCTGGTGCTTTTCCCCAAGATTGATCTATGTAGAGTGGAGAGAGGGCGTTTTGTATTAAATGAAACTACAGCAGCGTTGCATCTCGACTCATAGCCCTGACGCAAGGAAAAGTTAATACGTTTCCCTCCAACAAATTTAGCAATAATGTTGTTAATGATTCTACTTTATTGCTATCAGTATTGTGCATCAAACTTCGAGCTTTAGCTGCTACAGTATTCACTATAAACTTTATTCTATTCCAAATAGCGCACGTTTTCAAAATTAAAGTAACATCTTCATTGTTTTTTTGGCTAGTACAGTAATAAGGTTGACAGTAAGTTATAAGAATTTGTGATATCTGTGAATAGGCTGAAATATGACAGGTTGTAGTAGCTTGATGTGCTGGCGTCTGTACATAATTAATTCTCAAAATCTGTCAGTGGTAATTTGTGATTACTTGCGATGAATGAAAACCGTAGAGAATATAAAGGTTTTGTGTAAATTGGCTAATTTTATGCCGACTGTATTTTTTTTCAAAATTAGTTAATGCAGATCATAGTTTCTGGTCTCCTATTACAACATAACGGGTTCTAAAAGACACAACGAGCCGAGAGTCACTTGTACTCCCCATTATTGTAATCATTTCTTTGTACTAGAAACTTTCTGGTTACGGAGATATTATTATTAAGGTCAAAATTACAACTTTCACTGATATTTTTTACGAAAACAAGTTTTGATATTATAACACAACTTTAAATACCTCCAGGACCCCTGTATAGTTACATGCCGGTGCAAAATTTACTGTTTGTGGTAGTGCGCATACAGCAAATGTTTACACCAAAAATTAAAGTCGATTTCCAGCAATTACTTTTGTCACAGATCTTTTGTGCAATGTTACTTAGTTTGATGTACGACGGCTAAAGTCTTTTTACACCCTGTATCAATAAATAGATAAAATTATTTATAAAAATAGTTTTACTGAATATATTGAAAACACCATTACACATTGGGAACTGTCTAAAATAGGTACGTTTACCTCCCTAAATTTTTGACAATGTTTTGACATTGACATGAGATTACGATTTTAAACCATTTCAAAAATTATTTTATGAATGAAAACTACAAAATTTGGAAAAAATAAAAATACGAGGCCTTATATTTTACATCTATATTTCATTTTACTTTATTACATAATTTCTTCAGAACATAAAACGTTGTCAATCGGGTCTTTTGAGCGCAAGCAAAGTGACACGGGTTCCCCGTCTGATAGCCGAAGCGGTACTGACAAGTACTGAATCGGGGTCCTGTCGGGGGCCGGGCGGCAGAGCGGTTCAAGGTATGAGTGGTTATAAAGCTGGATATTTCGGATCTCATCTTTTTACGTTAAATTTAACGATTAAAAAAATAAAAAGGAACCTATGACACCTGCTTTATGCATAGTTTGATTAGCTTGCAAATTTTCATGGCCTAATTTGAAAATTTTCATTGAATATTCTCCTTTTATTTTGCGGTTTAGAGGTAATTTTGAGACTTCTTTGTATCGAGAAAATTGTATGCAATCGTGTTTTCGCAACCGATGACACCTCGCAGTAGTCCTCATCTTTATCGTATATTAATTTCAAAGTGAAAACTGCAGAACTGTTGGAACTACAGCCGTTAATGCTAAGGCAATTTTCGCAATCTAAACTAGTATCGGTCCTTAAGTACCTTTTGGAGAAGTTTTGTTTTTACTAATCGGATTGAAAATTCATCTTTTTTTTTTGGATATTTTCATGGATTGGTAAGTAAAGTTTCTTTCTGTAATCGGATTTCAATTTTTGTAAGAGTTATTTGAAGGAGCGATATTTAATGGGGGGTTATCCGAATTTGCCTGTTTTAGAAACTATTTAAAATGTTTTAATTAGTCTAATTAGGTCTTGAAGACACGATAAATTATTGTCATGAAAAAAATACCTAAGTTGAAAAAAACGAACCTAAGAAAAATAATTCAGTTGATCAACGGCAAATATTTCATAACTAGCTGGGCCCCGCGTTTTCACCCGCGTAAATGTCGATCCCGTGAGAATATCGGGATAAAAAGTAGCCTATATGTTAATCCAGGGTGTCAGCTACCTCCATACAAATTTTTATCAAAATTGGTCCAGCCGTTTGAGCGTGAAGAAGTAACAACCATATAAACACACACACACTCACAAACTTTCGCCTTTATAATATTAGTGTGATGTGACATGAATTTTCCTTAGAGAAACATCTTATAGGTGTTGAAGTGCCTTTTAGCCGAGCTAAATAAATATCACCGGCTAAGCCCAGAGCTAAATATTTGCTCTAGGAACTCCTTTGATAATGAACACACACGAGAATACAAGTTAAATACGGCAATACGACCCTTGTAGTCCGTGAGGGTAATTTTAACCTTACGTTAAGTACATAAGGTTTAATTTCCCCAAAGATTTGCAAAGGACTGACCGGTGCTGGGCTTATGTTTCCGTGTTTAATCGACTGACTTTTGTTTTACTATGCTTTGTTTAATATTTAAATAACAAGAAAACAGGTTAGTTTAAATTAGAATAAAGGGCCTCAAATCTGGTTGGAAAATCTCCTGGCCAAATATCGTTTCTATGTATTCGTTTATGTGTGTTCGTTGTTATGAGTATCCCGAAAATCTGACAACCAGTCTTACCAAGGAGTATTACCTAGTAACTGGGTTGTGAAGGTAAATGATAAATAAATGATAAATGATTTTATTTCTGTAAGTAGGTTTGTACAAACACTTTTACACGGCAATCATATTTTTTTTTAAAACTAAATGAGGTCGGCGTTTCCTATCTGACTACTCTGAGAAGAAAGGCCAAAACAAACTCAGAGGTCACAGTCTCTTTTAAAGTCCAGACAAAATCTTGGTAAGATCATGTGAAGACCATGTAGATTGGTGTCTGAAATGGTCTTTTCAGGAAAGAACCACACAGATTGAGCGGACCTGTCCAGTCAGTGCATGCATTTGTCAAAAATCGTGCAGCTCAACTCAGAACTTGAGGAGCTCAACGATTCGACGAACAATACCAAAGAAAGGACATTTGGGTAGGCCGCGTAAATTACTCAAACTGCCAGATCATGATTAAAACTAACTAAGAAGGAAAAAAGAAATACAGAAAAAAGAAATGACCCACATAGTCCTCACATTTACAATAATTAAATAAAATTAAAATAATTTACAAAGTAAATATTCATATTCATGAAGGTCATGTAGGCAGTCGCTTCACGTAAAACACTGGTATTCAGCTGCATCCGGTTAGACTGGAAGCCGACCCCAACATAGTTGGGTAAAGACTAGGCAGATGATGAGATCGCCATCTCTCTCTCTCTCTCTCTATCTCTCTATCTCTCTCTATACCACCAGAAATAAGAGATAACATAGCAACAAAAATAAATTCTCCCGAAAACTTCTTGCTAGATTTGTCATTTACCTAATATTCTTGCGAAGAAAAACGTTCTACCTTTTCCATACCTACGCCCCTGCAAGCCCCTTATGTTTGCAGAACACCCCTATTCGCCCTATTTGACGAGTAAACATGCTGTATAAACAGCTTAATGACGTCTAAGTATACAGGTATAGGTAGTGACTATGTGATAGTTAGGAGCCGTGGTGGCCCGGCCACGACTTACGAGTTGTAGGTCGTAGGTTCGAACCCAGACAGGCGTATGTGTTCCACGCGCGCCTCAAAGAGATGTCAGCATAAAGGAAGGGGTCTGTTAGGGCCGAAGCCTGCCGAGATTGCGGAATTGTCCGAAAGGGTTACGGCTACCCCGGAACATAAAGGGCTAAGGAAGGAACACGGGTGGATTTTAGTCAGTAAGAGTCTGACACTCCCTTACGTTCCACCCAGAGCGGGAGGGATCATTTGATGATATCCCATCCACAAAAAAAAAAAGACAGGCGCTTTACTTTGTGTAAATTATTTCAACACATTGTGAGTAAACCAGTATGTCTAAAACATCTTTTTGTCTCAGACGGCGGATGGAGGACTATCATCATCATACTAGCCTTTTCCCAAATATGTTGGGGTCAGCTTCCAGTCTAACTGGGGGCAGCTTAGTACCAGTATTTTAAATGGAGTGACTGCCTATCTGACCTCCACAACCCAGTTACTGGGTAATACGATACTCCTTGGTAAGACTGGTTGTCATACTGCCAAAGATGCATGAATGACAGCTAGGACCAACGGCTTAACTTTGCGAGACACGGAGGGGTCTTGGTATATAAAGATGGTCACCCATCCATGGACCAACTGCGGCAAGCGTTGCTTAACCTCAACGATCGACCCATGCGGCTGTTATAATTTAGCCACAAGCCCCTGTGTAGGGAGGACTGTCGCATAGACAAATTGTCAACTTTGTCATTTTATGTCGTGGAAGTGACATTCAACTCTAGAGCGATAAATGGCGTTAGGTATCTATATGTAATGAAAAAAAAAAAAAACAAACACCTAAAAATTAACCCCCTTATTCATAAAACTTATCAAACCTATTTTAGTTAAAATGGGGTTTGTCTCTTTCTTACACACAGAAATGTCAACGTGACAGATAAAGACAAACGTTCTATAAACCTATTTTAGCTAAAATAGAGATAAAATAGGATTATGAATAAGGGGGTAAGTCTAAAATTACAATAGTTCTAGCTGGGCACCCCGAGGCTAGGTTTGGTTAGGTTACCTTAAACCCTTTACACATAAATCCGTCCCGTCCGTCGACATAGGATGCAAGAACGAGCAAATGAGAACACATACCTTTACCTAAGTATTTTACAATAAAATGGAGTTTTAATTTTGGTGATCATTTACTATATTTGGCAATAAAAAGTGTTGTTTTGATGTTACATTTTACTTTATCTGGTGATACGTTAAACATAAGTCGTGATAAACCAATAACGAGATGAACTAAACCTACACAGACTCTGTATCATGCAGATTACATGCAACGCACCTAATTAAACTACAGCTAGGTGGCTAACAAACGCGTCTGTTTATTGTGATATCTCTGTAAACTGTGCTGGTATCTATGTTTATTTGTAAAGACAGACAATCCCAGTTCAAAGCATAATTAATTGTGGGACTATGCCGTACAAAATTAGGTGTGTTTATTGAGTGAATGTAATTTCGTTTATCGTGTTATGAACATGTGGTTATAATAAGTTACCCAAAAGTTGGAGGGAGCTAAATAATGTTCATTTGAGAAATCAACTAAAGTCATATCTAATTGACAAAGCTTACTATAATATTAATGAATTTCTGACAGAAGAATTTATATTGACATAGATTTTGATGCATTATTATTTTTTGATTATTTTTTGTCTATTTTTCTAATATTGACATTTATAATTTATTTTTTGTTTACTAATTCACATACCTATCATTAATGTTTTTTGACTTGAAATTAATAATTCTTAATCATAATTAATTATTCATAATATTTGCACGCCATATACTAGGTGGCAAACATGTCTGATCCTTTCTATTTTTATGTTATCCTGCATGCATATATTTTTGTAAGTGTACACATGTTTGAGCAAATAAAATATATCTTATCTTTTCTGGTAAACATATACATGGTGGCTGGAACCTTCTAAAATGGATTCAGTATCATGATTCTGAACCGACTAGATTTCAATGCAGGGGGCGTCGAACTTTTCCAGTCGGTTATTAAAAAAAAAGCCGGCCAAGTGCGAGTCGGAGTCGCGTACCGAGGGTTCCGTATAAACCTGTTTAAAATATTTTTATTATATGATGTAACTAAAAATTTACGATTTTCGCAATTTTTCATTTATTTGTGCTATAAGACGTTGCTTTGTACCAAATTTCAAGATTCTGAGTTCACGGGAAGTACCCTGTAGGTTTTGATTCCCTTGCGAGTTTCGACAATTTGCGGAAATTTGCAGCATAAACGGCTGTATCTTTTGATTGCGGTGGCTTGGAGGTTTGATTTTTTCACAACTCCAAGGGATAGTAGACCTGAGTATTTGATACAAATTCCAGCTTGATACCTCTACGCGTTCCTGAGAAAAAGGGTCTTGACAGACAGACAGACGGACGGACAACAAAGTGATCCTATAAGGGTTTCGTTTTTTCCTTTCGAGGTACGGAACCCTAAAAACCAGCTGTTCAATCTTAACGTAGGTTATGACCTTTCTACAAACAAATGGTAACAACATTTCACATAATCAGCCTATAATATTTCCGCTGCTGGAGACACAGGCCTCCTCTCTGTAAGAGGGACTGGAGGGTAGTCCAACACGTGGGCCTAGTGCGGGTTGGTAGATGTCACATGTCTTTCAATTTTTGGTTCTAGGATATGCCCGGTTCCTTACGATATTGGGTGATGAAATAATTTACACAAAGTAAAGCGCCTGTCTGGGTTCGTACCTACGACCTTGAACTCGTAAGTCAGGGTTGTTACCTCTGGGTCATCCATTTATTGTCATTTTTCAGATTTTAAACTTACCTTATTTAATTAATGCCCGGTTACTGAAGAATTCTTAAACGGAGTTTAAACTTCAATTTCCCTACATTTTGACAAGTTTTTGGCATTTGTCTGTCGCTGAGATGAGACTGCGACTAGATTTTGAACGTTTTAAATTACGAGAATTGGCCTTCTGATCCCAAAACTCCAAGTGTTCTCGTTAAAAACCAACAAAAATACACTACTAGGTATCTACAACTTTCAGTTATTAAAATGACCACAAAAACGGTCCTATAAAACTGTTGACAACATCACAACTCGGCTAGTTAGAACGGGCGTGAAACAACTTCATTTTGTATTAGCACGCCAACTTTGCCTCAGTGTCACAAAGGGATGAGCTGACATAGTTCTACATTGTACGTACACACTACAATATATCAAGCTATAGTCTGTTCGAAATGTTTTTGATAAAAATGTAAACAATGTAAAGAACGTAACTGTGGATGACAATTTGTAGAGTCACTAATACATTTTCTTTTTATTCACAAAGACAACACTACTAAAAAAAAACCTTAATTACAATTAACCAGTTAACACTAAAATGTATATTATTATATACAAGTACATAATAACAAAATCAAGAAAACGGGTGGAGCTCATTGCGCATCAATAAATTCGCCCGCATGGCTGTCAATCGGATAAGTGCCCAAAATGCTGGCGGCATTACCACGTTGGATGGCAATGCTGAATCTTTGCGCATTCTTTTCTTTCTTCATTGAGTACTTTGATTTGATTATTACAATGCTTCACCCTTCGTATGTTTAAACGTGGATCCACGCGAGACACAATGGCTTTTTAATTGTGTCTGTAATTACGGCATGCGAAATTCTAATTTTAAATGTGAGGTTAATATTATAAACTCAATTTTCGAGGGTGATTTTTCAATAACAAATTAAAAATGTTATTCAAATAATAGTTTTTGTTATTATATGTTGGTAATATTTACCCATTTGCTTCAGGCACTTACCTACTTACGTTCAAACATCATGGTTATATAGGCACTCAAATTGCAAGTTATAAAAGTGTTATATTTTACAAACATCACTTCGAAATTTGAACAGTCTCTCGTTGTTGTCGCGAAGATTTACTTAAAAAAAAACGGGTTGCACTCCGGGAGTGCCGGCAGAAGTGAAAACTTGAATATTAACGTTGAAATAAATCAACTATTAATTGGATTAATATAACTCATTTTCTTTCGCTATTTCTTCGTCACCTTTTTCATTAATAGATGCACTTTGTTCAATTTCCATATTTTAAACACTTTATACACACGAATTTTACGAATACACAGCAGTGTGGCCACTACACAGACGGTCGAGCTGTCACCATCCATGGATGCACGTGGCACGCTGTAACATAAACACACACGAACATTCGCGCAAGTGCCCTGCGCCGCCTAAACGAAATAGGAGGCATACATTTTCGCCGCGCCGTAGAAAGAGAGGGGGATACTTCCTCTCCTACGCCGCGCCGGCTGTCTACTCTCCATCCATCTTACGAATTTTCGATCAGGTCACGTGTCCTGACGCGAGTTTAACATTTTTTACCCATTACAAAAAAAGTGTACAATGCCGCTAAAGAAGTTTTCACTTCAAAAAAGTTCGTTTTCGAACTGTGTGGCTCACTTGAGTGAGGTCCAAGTGAACTTTACAGAATAACGCGACTGACTTTTAAACGTACGAAGATAATTTCCTCCTTACTAAAGATACCAATACTTTGATGTTAAAAGTCCTTTATGATAAGATCCAACTTCGGTTATAGTACTCGTGAATCTCAAATGGGTTTCAAAACTGTTTTCTGAACGAAAAGTTATCTTCATGTTTACGAACTTTATGGATATTGGAATTTGGTGGAAATTGATGTTTCTTTGTTTCTGATACGATACATAAGATTGTAATAAGGAGGTTTTGAAAAAATTGAATCGAACAGCGAATCGGCCGCTATAAAAAAATATCTGTAATTCTAACTCCTTCGATGGGCCGTATTTAGTAAATAGAACGACATTCTGAAATCAGCCAAAATGTCACAATGTCTGAAGGAACCTAAGGTCCGGCCGCGATAAATTTGCCAAAGATGTAAACAATAATGTTTGTTTTCGTCTAAATCTGCGAGCTAAGTAGACGAAAACAAACATTACGAAAAATAAATGTTCTTGTATATCGATTTTATTCAATTTCGAGCGGCCATTGTTGTTTACATCTTTGGCCGGCGGCGCGGCCGGACCATATAACCAGTATATTCTGCCTATCATGACGTACGGTGCTGACACGTGGAAGCTCACGCAGGAGGCTGGGTATGGGGTGAAAGTAGCACAGAGAGCCATGGGGCCTTCCTTGCTTGGCATAAGGCTTATAGACCAAGCTCCAAAAGTGAGCAGTCGCGCTTGCAACCACAAGACCAACGGGCAGTCAAGTGATACTATTGTCACACTAATATTATATGGGCGAAAGTTTGCGAGTGTGTGTTTATATGTTTGTTACTTCTTCACGCTCAAACGGCTGGACCAATTTTGATAAAATTGTGTATGGAGGTAGCTGAAACCCTGGATTAACATATAGGCTACTTTTTATCACGATATTCCCACGGGATCGTTATTTAAGCTAGTTATAGTTATTAAAGTTTCATTTTGCCATTTGACAGAATCCATTTTCATTCAAAAATACTTTAAAAATCTTGTTAATTTCATACTTCATCAACCAAACTACAATTGTTATCTAATATCAAACAAAAGTCAACATCTTATCCAAATTCATTCCTTCAGGAATCTCCTGAAAATCTTCATGAATATTATTTAAGGTCAAATCGGGTCAGGCGTCAAGCCTTCCAATAACTGGGGATAAGGTATAGTATCGATATACGAACTAGGACCGCAATAAATGTATCGATACCTACTTACGAATCAAGTTTTTATTAGGACAAAACTTTGGGACGAATGAAGAATAAAATCACCCATTTTTATAGCTTGGGAACATTTAGGTTGGCTCGCGAGAGTTAACTTTTTTTTAAGGCACGACTATCAAAAATCCTAGAATTACAGCCGGGACTAACGGCTTAACGTGCTTTCCGAAGCCTGGAGGGGTCTTGGTATGTAAATATGGGCACCTATCCACGGACCAACCGCGGCAAGCGTAGCTTAACATGATCGATCGACCTGTGTGGTTTTTTATTACTTATCCTATACTATAGTAGGTATGCAAAGTAATTAACATTACGAGACACAGAACATTAAATTAAACTATTTGCCATATTGCAAAGTTGAGGTAAGTATGCCAAATTGTCTCTGAATCATGCCTATACTTCTGGCAACAAAACATCCGCGAAAGTATCTCAAAAGTCTACTAGATGGCGCAGGTGCCTTAGTGGTTATAAATGCGAAAAAATGAGGAAATAAAATGCGAAGAAAAAATTAAAAGTCCTCTCCTGTAAAATTAAAAAAATGAGCTGTTGTGACTTTGTTGCACCGAAGGTGCGATATGTCAGCTAGCCACGCCAATATACCAATAAATGCAATGCACGTAACAAAAGTATCGATGCTACTCAGTTATCGATACTTTTTCCGCTAGCCTATAAACAACACTCTGATATATTAGAGCTGAATTCGCACGATCGGCAAGTTCCCGGTCGATTCCGAACGGCTATTACGATAACTTTGCCGTAACATTGTGATCGACGTTAACCAAGTTTTTTTGTGGTGATATTCAACTTGTTATGTCAAGTAGGCTTTGTGAGGTTAAATCTACTTTGGTTGGACTTTTTGTGGTTTTGAATTTTGTTATATGAATAATGATTGTGAATAAGTGGATTTTTCTGAATTGAATTTATAGTGAACGCTCTATTTTGTAATTAGATTGTACTGAATAATTACCTAATGTATTATAATAATAAAATTTTCCTGAAAATATGCGAATCATATTAGTGAAAGAATTATCAAAATTGATTCAATAGTTTTTGAGAAAATCGCGGACATACAAATATACATACATACGGGTCGAATACAGAACCTCCTTTTTTGAAGTCGGTTAAAAAGTACGATACTCCTTTATTCATTGAGTAGGCCAGTCTATGAATGATTCAACAATGTTACCTATAACCACACAAGGTAATGTTATTATCAGACTATTAACGTTATTAGTTTCCTAATGGAGCGATTGGGCTTCGTGAGGTAATCATGCCATAATGACTATCTTAGTAAAGTGGTTTGGAGATTGCAAGAATATTATTATGTTGATGAATTTATGCCCGGTTGATGACAATATCCACGTTTTGTGCATACTACCTATCTGCCTTACTCTTCGAGAAAACAGACATGATCTTATGTTATATAATTATAATATAATCACATAAATATTTTATTCCACCACCAGAATAACAAGTCGTGTAATCAATTTCCTTCGCTTGCGCAATAAAATATCAATTTCCTGCTTGAATTTATGGCGCCAACGAGAGAAGGAGTGAGCCTTGAATTATTGCACGAAATTGATTTATATTTTATTATTTAACCAACCAGAGTATCGTGTTACTCGTGGTTTGTGAAGGTCAGATAAGGGGCGACTGCCCCATCAGCTCCATGTAAAATACTGGTATTCAGCTGTCTGAATGACACCATAGATTTCAAGACAGTGGCGTGCATTGCATATAGGCATATAAGTAGTGCCTACCTCAATATATCAACATAAGCCTGTCAATTAAATTTTAGTGTGTGCCTCATAATTACTCGTAAGAAACTCACTTAATTATCATACCTAACAAAAAACAAAATCTTCATACAAACAAGCGCGGCCGTACTATTCGTACATTGTCATTGGTCTTTACTCGTTCAAGTTAATACGACAAAATTAAAAATACGTACGTCTCACGCGTAATACCATGACGTTTGACCTTCGCATATATCACCCTTAAGTAGGCATGCCTACTCAAATAAGCACACTTTTGACCTCACTTTTTTTTTTCTGATTAGTGACCGCGTTTGTCTAGACTAGACCCGGCCTAGTGCCTACCTATTCTGAAAACCAATGCACGCCACCGTGTAAAGGTCACATAAGCAGTCGCTCCATCAGCTCCATGTAAAATACTGGTATTGAGCTGTGTGAATGACACCATAGATTTCAAGAGAATTCGATGCCGAAAATCGGTCCGTTGGCTTTCGGACGTTCGCGAAAAGCTTATAATGCTTAATTAATTCAAAAAGTTTCGCTCTCCACCCTCATAATTCAAGTCAAATTGACTGGTACTAATGAAAGTTTGTTCCAAAAATAATAATTAACGTTTCCGTTGTCTGCAATTAATTTTAAATTATGTTTCGTGGCAAAGTGATCAAAGTGCCGGGAAATAATTTATGGATGCGTTTCATTAAGTCATAATAAAATTATTATTTATTCATTTTGATAATTTTGTTGTTTTGATGAGCTTTCTAACTGCATAAAATCATACTAATATTATAAAGGCGAAAGTTTGTGAGTGTGTGTGTTTATATGTTTGTTACTTCTTCACGCTCAAACGGCTCAACCAATTTTGATAAAATTTTGTATTGAGGTAGCTAACACCCTGAATTAACATATACTTTCTATTCCGATATTCCCACGAGGTCGACATTTACGCGGGTGAAACCGCACCTAGGTATAGATTAAAAGATTTGGAAATCTTAAATATAATCTCAAACTAAAATATATTATTATTATTATGTATAATTATATAAAGGAAAAAAAAAACGGTCAAGTGCGAGTCGGATTCGCGTACTGAGGGTTCCAAATACAAAGTACGTCCAAGTACAAATTTACGGTTTTCGGATTGTTTCCTTTATTCGTGCTACATGATATTGCTTCTTGCAAATTTCATAATTCTAGGTCAACGGGAAGTACCCTATAGGTTTTGATTTCCTTTAGAGTCGAAATATACGTTTTTTGCTACACAAACGGCCGTATCTTTTTCTAACGTTAACTTAGAAGTTCGATTTTTTCACAGCTTCAAGGGACTGTAAATTTGAGTACCTATATAGTTTAAATTTCAACTCGATACCTCAACGCGTTTTCGAGATAAAGGGTCTTGACAGACAGACAGACGGACAACAAAGTGATCCTATAAAGGTTCCGTTTTTTTCCTTTTAAGGTACGGAACCCTAAACAACATAGAAGAAAGAACCTAATCTTTTTCTTACAAAAACTATTTCTGACTTCATTTGTCAACAAAGGGCTAGAGTCTAATAATTAATGTAAGTCTCATTCGTTTTTACGACATTCCGTAAAACTGCCTTACGTTCAAACCCTAAAACGGCCCAATTGGGCGAATAGTTAGATTGTTCGCTAACTATTCGCCCAATTGGGCCGTTTTAGGAAACACTTCTAAAACTATTTCCACACCCCGGACACTCCATACAACGCTCGCAAAATAATTACCTACTACTACTACATTAAAAAATGACGTTTGTATACGTATGAATGTGTGCGTGAGGTACTTGTGTTTGCGAGCGCTCTTGTTAAAGAACTGCGACGAATACGCCGAAGTGCGGGGTGAGGTGCGGTAACTGATGTTAGTGCGGAGAAGGGAGTGGCCTTTCTGTACGTAGTACTTTAAGTATTCTGTGCTATTTCTTAAATAATTTAAAATTTGCAATTTTAGATTTTTATTAATTTTCTCTGAAAGAACATCTAGCTTTGGAAACCAAACGCAGTAAGCAAGCGTCAAACTCAAAGCATTTATTTCAAATAAACGAATATTACAGGCACTTTTGAATTGACAAAGGGTCGGTCATGTAGAAAGATGAAGCAAGACGCCCATTCTATAGCGTAGCAGTTTCTTATCCGGGCCGGACCGGGCAAGAAACTCCACGGACACTATTTCAAATCAGAATATTGTTACGAAATATTAGATATTTGTTACGAACGATGTTGAAATACAGGGTGTTACGGAAAGGGTATATCAATACGAACGGGTTGAAGAGTGTATCTGGTCTAGAATCTCTGTACAAAATTGCAGCTCAAAAGCATTAACTTTGAAAATGCTTAATATTTTTTTATTTCGACATTACGGCGCTGCACTGGCGCGCGGCGGCGTGATGTGCGTGTACTAGGCGCACAGACACACTACAGGTAATGGATAATGACCCTCGTAGTGCGGTGACACGTTTGTTATGATTTCAATTTAATAAACTATCGAAATAAAAAAATATTAAGCATTTTCAAAGATACTGCTTTTGAGCTGAAATTTTGTACAAAGATTCTAGACCAGATACACTCTTCAACCCGTTTGTATTGATATACCCTTTCCGTAACACCCTGTATATCCACCTAAAAAGCTTCCGTACAAAAATATTAAAAAAAAATCCAATACAAAAATCAAAATAAGCCAATAATAGCAATTAAGAGGTGACCAATCCCAACTAATGGTGCCCGTTCATAAACATGACGCGTCCCTTATGGTAAACATGTATTTTTTATGTCTGTCAATTTCATATCAACTTTCATCAAAATCGGTTTAACCATGAAAGTGTAACAAACATACAGAGTTACATTCAAAGTTTAAGATTAATTTGGATACCGTAATCTTAAAGCACGTAAGATCCAACCCTCCCCCCACTCCCAATTCCAATTCCAAGCTCTCGAACCCCCCCCCCCCCCTCCCAATTCTAACGGAAACTTACCATCTTCCACTATCAACATCCTCCAACAGTTATTAGGGTTGGCAGAGAGCCAAGCTATCAACAAGTTAGATTGACGAAAATTGCTTACAATAAGAAGTAGTCTTGTTTAGGCGGAGGATATTGTTGGGAGAAAACTGTTTTTTTTGGCGTTGGTTTTAACAAACATTGTTGTTTTTTAGAGTTCCGTACCTCAAAACGAAAAACGGAACCCTTATAAGATCGCTTCGTTGTCCGTCTGTCTGTCCGTCTGTCAAGAACCTTTTTCTCAGGAACGCATGGAGTTATGAAGAAAGAAAGAAAAAGTATTTATTGCGACTCGTATAGGAGGATCACAAACTAAACTAAACACAGTAAAAAATAAATAAAATCCAAATTAATTTAAAAAATAAGTCCTAAAAAGATAAATGAACATAAAGTCCTATACGAGGCCAAAAGGCTCCTATCTCAGCATGTCATATTGTTATCAAGTTGAAATTAATATCAAATACTCAAGGCTGCAATCTCTTGAAGTTGAGTAAAAATCAAACTTCTAAGTCAACGCAATCAAAAGATACGGGCGTTTATGTTCCGTTTATTCCGCATATTTTGACACTCGCAAGGGAATCAGAACCTATAAGGTACTTCCCGTTGACCTAGAATCATGAAATTTGGCAAGAGCAATGTCATGTAACACAAGTAAAGGAAAAATCCGAAAACCGTCAATTTGTAGTAACATACCTACAGTACGGAACCTTTGTTGCGCGAGTCGGACTCACACTTGACCAGTTTTTTTTCAAGGTTTATACTTTATACCTAAACGGTAGTTTCAAGGTTACTGGCAAAGTGCCAACTATTCCAGAGACTGTCCTATCCTGTGAGAATTTCGAAAAATCCTTTATACCTTTGTTTTCGTCGTAAAGGGAACATCTATGCAAAATTTCTGTTCCCAAGAGTTTGGCCTGGGTGTTGACGAGGCAATCAGAGAGTGAGTCAGGACTTTTCTTTTTATAAGTATTGATTGCTTCATTACAGAAACTTGGTTAATAATATCGAGTATGACTGGATATTGAAGGCAGAGAAACGAGCGTAGTGGGCCAACTTAGGCAAGGCCTACACCCAGCTGTACAGTCACGTCTAAAAGTATGTATACACTTGGCTTTATTCAAAGGCGATTTTCTCCTTTATTTTTGAATGAATTTTATGTTATTACGAAAATAGTATTTTCGCACCCATAGGTTTATGTTAAGTGTCGTATTTCAACGTTGCATTCGTTATTTCACGAAAAAATCGCAATTGAATATTGCCAAGTGTATACATACTTTTAGACGTGACTGTACCTAGATTGTAAAAGTGTAATTCAATAATAATATCGACATCATCTACCTAGCCTTTTCCCAACTATGTTGGGGTCGGCTTCCAGTCTAACCGTATGCAGCTGAATAATCTACCAGTATTTTACATTTAGCGACTATCTATCTGACCTCCACAACCCAGTTACTGGGTAATACGATACCCCTTGGTAAGACTGATTGTCAGACTTTTGGGCTCCTGACGACCCGTAACGACTGTCAAAGATCCACGAATGACAGCCCCGAGGCACGGAGTGGTCTTGGTATATATAAAGATGGTCAACTGGTCACCCATCCACGGTCCAACTGCGGCAAGCGTAGCTTAACCTGATCGATCGACCCGTGTGGCTGTTAATACTTAGCCACAAGCCCCGCGATAATATCGACACTACTATGTAATTTATGCTACATTGTAAAAAAACAAAAACCTTTCACAATTTTTTTAAGCCTGGTAAATCAGCGGGAATTTTCGATAAAAAAAACGTAATTATTAAGATTTGTTGAATGACAGACAGACATCACACAACCTAAACTTCTAAGATGGAAACTTGACATTTAGGAGATAATTTTATCCCTCAGACAAGGGTTTTTGAAGTGAACACTTTAGGAAAAAAAATCATTGCATTCGCGCCACTGTTACCGTAACCGTCACCGCTTTGGATGCGTTCGGCTGTCCTCGGAATGTACTCGGTTTTAATGTATTTCCCATATGTCAGTGAGTGATGGCAAAGTATTCTGTTTGTGTTTTGTTCAAAAAATACACACGTAATTGTTCAAGTTTTCACTTCAGTTGGCACTCCCGGAGTGCCACTGTTTTTTTTTCGTAACTCGTATGTCAAATGGGGCGTTGATCAACATGAGAATCAAACTTAGAGGGAACATGTAACAAAAAATACTCCAAGCAATACTGAAAGAGTAAAAATCAGCGTTTCAGGAATGTTTTATTAACAGTTTGCAATGTAGGCAGTGTTCAGGTTTTTCAGTAGCAATTTTAGTACTGAAAGCTGGAAGCTGTGAATTGAATTTTTTACAGGAAAACTGTGTGTACGCATGAAGTAGTTTTATTTAGCGCCTACTGTATATTTCCACGAATTTTTCCGTTATTGGAAATCGAGTTAAAGTACTATATTGAAATACCTTCGAAAAATATTTGACAGAACTCCAGTAATTCAAGCGTTCAATTACAAGAGTTGCGCGTTGCAACAGTTTTGAGTTTGGAAACCCAAGAAAATGACTATTTTTAAAAATCAGAATATTTTATTCAAACTAGGCTGATAAATCAGAAAATTTTACACGTAAAAATTACATATCATATTATTTATTGGTTTAATTGAAATAAATGCTTTGAGTTTATCGTAGTCCCTTAAAACGCCCAACCATCGTTAGTCTTAGGGGCACTATGGCACGAGAATTTTTTTTGGAAATTTTCGTTTTTAACCGACGAAAAAACGGAGGAGGTTATCAATTCGACGCGTATATTTTTTTTTTTTTTTTTTTTTTTTTTTTTTTATGTATGATCACGCATAACTTTTTACAGAGCAGTCCGATTTTGATAATTCTTTTTTGATTAGAAAGGATATACCCCGAAGGTGGTCCCATATAAATTTGGAAAAAAAAATCCAACCCTAAGGGTAGGAAAACAGGGGATGATTGATAGTTCACTCACTGATTGTAATGTATGACCACGCATAACTTTTTACAGATTAGTCCGATTTTGATAATTCTTTTTTTAATGGATAGAACATACCTCGAAGTTGGTCCCAAGTAAATTTGGAAAAAAAAATCCTACCCTAAGGGTGGGAAAATAGGGGTGATTTGTTGTTCATTCACAGATTTTAATGCTGAGCTGTGTATTACAATTAAAATTAAAGGCCTATCTATGTTGGTATATAAAGCCTGTGTTTTTAAGTATTTTACTATACAAAAAATAATAGTTAAAGTAGGATTATATAACAGTTAATATCTAAAGTAAGGTAGGTAACCATTTTAAAAGTAATCAAAAATTAAGCATGCAGTAATAAGTAAATTATAGCCTCAAAAAATTATAAAATAAAAACTTTTTAACAAAAAAATTAAACCTCCGAAAAAACTGAAAAGCAAAAAATAAAAACCTTTTTTATTTTACCTTAATAAATAAGTTCTTAAACTAATGCAAGTATACCTAAAAAATTTTGAGTCGGCGCCAAACAATCAATGAACAAAGATCACTAAATTACCTTAAATTTATAGAAATAGCCAAATCAAATTAATAATGCAACGTGAAATCTCCAGCGCTAAATATTAACATTCCAAACACAAAATGCGCTCTCCGCACGACCACTCGCAACGATATTAAGTTGATTGTTTGGCGCCGACTCAAAATTAGTTAGGTATACTTGCATTAGTTTAAGAACTTATTTATTAAGGTAAAATAAAAAAGGTTTTTATTTTTTGCTTTTCAGTTTTTTCGGAGGTTTAATTTTTTTGTTAAAAAGTTTTATTTTCGGAATTTTCCAAATTCAAATCAAATCAAAAGTCATTTATTCATACTAGGCTGAGAATCAGCACTTTACGAACGTCAAAATTACAAAAGACAGTCCCCCAAAACGCCCGCCCTTCACCACTTCCTAGTGCTTTCGCATTAAATTGCAGATTCGGGTTAACCTTGACCATAATATATAGACTATTTAGATTCTGAGAAGCATGGCCCTATATGACGCACCGTTTCCGAATTATGGGCCTCCGAATTTTATTTTATTTTATATAAAACGCTCTATATTTCCAAAATGTTGGCTCGGATGTAAGACGATTCACTGACCACTTGCTTTCGTAAGAAAAAAAACGCAAATAAAATTGGAACTTGTCATTCAGCATCTATGTTACCAGGAGCTTCCTAGGTGTGGCGGCATCTACATGGCCACATGCGAACAACACAACATATTGACGTCACGCAAAATCCTGCATCGCGCAAGCAGAGTTTACCGCGCGACTAGCATATATACAACGTCCCGACATCAATCGTCAGGCAGTAGCCCACCAGACTCAACACCCGTCTGGTCGGAGGATCCTCCCCTTTGTATGGAAGATGAATGACCTTTACACCCAGTTCCTAATATGTACCTCTATACAGGTTGGAATTGAAAACATGCAACAAATCGAAATGGGAGATTGTACCCATCATTATGAACAACTTCTACTATGGGACCAAACCTGAAATCGCAAAAAAAATCAGCTGTTCCCTACATTTTGACGAGTTAGGCGAACATAAATGTAGGGATCAACAGATTTTTTTTCGAGATTTCAGGTTTGGTCCCATAGTAAAAGTTGTTCATAATGATGAGTACAACCTCCCATTTCGATTTGTCGCATGTTTTCAATTTCACCCTGTATAGGTATATATACATACATAATCAGCCTATAATGTTCCCACTGCTGGGACACAGGTCTCCTCTCGGTGAGAGGAAGTGGGCCGTGATCCATCACGCGAGCCCAGTGCGGGTTGGCAGATGTCACATATCTTCGAATTTTTGGTTCTAGGACATGCCGGTTTCCTCACGATGTTATAGGTCGGTGGTATAGGTATGGTCTAGTATAAAAAAAAATAATCGACGGGAAGATCAAATGGCTCGCGTCTTTTAACTTGTGTTGTTGTAGGCAGGTACAGGTATGCACTATTTAAACTAACTATTCACCCTCATGCGACTACTAAGTCACGGCCCAAGATTGTTTTAGGGTAGGGTCTGGTCATATTAATTAGCACTGGACGTAAATTACGGGTGTACTTACTTTATAGTTCATCTCATGTCTCTCTAGGTACGACCTAAACTTTGAAGTATCTTGGTGAATTTCAAGTAGTACAGACACCAGCACATCAACCTACCCGCAACTATCAAATTTTCCCAATCAACTTTGAGCCTTATGCTTTTTTTTTAATAGAAAACAAACAGCTCATTTATCAAATTAAATTTCAGTCGACAACATCCATCGGTTTCTTACTAAGCTTCAACTACACACATCAAAAGTGTCTAGGGATCAAGCATTTTTATGCGGATTTCTTGAGATTGAGATGTGGCTTTGTAATAAATTTATGATTTTATAAATTTATATGGATCCTTTTTGGTGCATTTCATAATTTGAATCAGGAACTGTGAATCAAATTCGAGTAAAAGATGAAAATCAGCTGTCAATATTTTCCCTATAAAAACATACAACGCATTGAAGACATTATTAGTGCTACTGTTTCCCTACTACTGATTAAAACCAACGTTATTATGGAGCGGCGACGTCATTTAAGCAGGGAAGAAATGCTCAGAGCCGTGGGAATGATAGAAGCTGGTTCCCGGCAACGTACTGTGGCTTTAGCTCTGAATACAAGTCAGAGTGTTATCAGTCGACTTTGGACACGTTACCGAAGCACTGGTACCGTGGCTGAGCGCCATGGAGGACGGTATCGCTGCACCACACGGAGACAAGACCGATACATTCAAATCTTAACTCGAAGAGCTCCAACAATAACCGCCATGATGTTAGCCGTGAGGCTTCATCACTCTTCAGGGAACTTAATTAGCGACCAAACAGTCAGAAACCGCTTGCATGAAGTGAACCTTCATTCCCGAAGACCGCTACGGGTACCACCTATAGCAATGCACAATCGTAGGATTCGATATCAATGGGCTCTTGAACACAGAAATTGGGCAGAAGAACAATGGCGTTTCGTGTGCTTTTCTGATGAGTCTCGTTTTGGTATGAGACCGGATACAAGACGTATACGACACTGGAGAACCCCTGGACGCCAACAGCAATTAAAATCCTGCCAGGAAGTCCATCCTTATAGTGGTGGAACCATCATGGTATGGGCGGGTATTTGGATCGGCGGAAGAACTGAGTTGATTTGGATCAGAGGCAACCTCAACGCTCAAATTTATGCTGAGACGATTGTATCAGACGTCATCGTTCCTCTACAAGTGCAAATCGGTCCCTTATTTCAGTTAATGCATGATAATGCACGACCGCACACCGCAAGAGTTGTAAGACAGACTCTCGCCGCAGCTAACATCAATGTCCTGCCCTGGCCTGCTCAGTCGCCAGACTTGAACCCGATTGAGCATGCATGGGATATGCTACAGAGAAGAGCTCTGCCGAATATGGAGGGTATCCAGTCGCAAGAAGACCTTTTTTTGTTGTTGCAACGAACATGGGCGGCCATTCCACAGCGTGATTTGGATGAACTCATTTTGAGTATGCCAAACCGATGTTCTTGTGTTGTTAGTGTTCGCGGTAGAAACACGGATTATTAATTGTTTAAGTTACCCAATAAAATTTTAGAGAAAACTGTTTTTTCAGTCTTTTTTTCGAACTTTTGTGTTAGTGGTTCAAATGTCAAAAATCCCTTTATTAGGAAAATGGCAAATTTCTTTATTAATGCAAAGGTGACTTGGTTTATCGTTACTGTGACAAACGAAAACACTTTATTTGATGAATCCTTAAAGAAAATTTTAATTAATATCAATCAGGAGAAAAGTTATTGCAAAAATATATGTTGATCCCTAGACACTTTTGATGTGTGTATATCCGACGATCCTGCATACTTATCTCTTTTGTTAACTGTACCTCATCTGTGTCGCAGATATTATTTTGTTGCTTTTTTTTACTCAAAGGAAAAATTCGCACCAAGAAAAAGGTACACCTTTTCCGCTGCTGATTAATTTGGACACGGTTATAAAGGCAGGAATGAGTATCAAGGGTCACGCTAGGGCCATTTTTAGGGTTCCGTAGCCAAATGGCAAAAAACGGAACCCTTATGGATTCGTCATGTCTGTCTGTCTGTCTGTCTGTCCGTCCGTCCGTATGTCACAGCCACTTTTTTCCGAAACTATAAGAACTATACTGTTGAAACTTGGTAAGTAGATGTATTCTGCGAACCGCAGTAAGATTTTCACACAAAAATAGAAAAAAAACAACAAATTTTGGGGTTCCCCATACTTACAACTGAAACTCCAAAAAATTTTTTTCATCAAACCTGTACGTGTGGGGTATCTATGGATAGGTCTTCAAAAATGATATTGAGGTTTCTAATATCATTTTTTTCTGAACTGAATAGTTTGCGCGAGAGACACTTCCAAAGTGGTAAAATGTGTGTGTCCCCCCTCTAACTTCTAAAATAAGAGAATGATAAAATTAAAAAAATATGTATAATGTACATTACCATGTAAACTTCCACCGAAAATTGGTTTGAACGAGATCTAGTAAGTAGTTTTTTTTTAACACGTCATAAATCGAAAACCGCAATTTACCTTTCACAAAGTTGCAACGAACTACAAGAACTTTTATATTATGTTACTTGCTGCTACGGAACCCTTCATGGGCGAGTCCGACTCGCACTTGGCCGGTTTTTGAAGTAGTAAAAACATGGTTGACAATGTGGGTCTTCCATCACAAGGGAAATTATTGTAAGAAAAGTGGTACAGACACGAGCATAAGTATGTACACACTTGGTTTTATTCAAAGGCGATTTTCTCCTTTATTTTTAAACTAGCAGCGCCTCGCGGTTTCACCCGCGTAAATGTCGATCCCGTGGGAATATGGGATAAAAAGTCGCCTATGTCCTTCCCCGGGACTCAAACTATCTCTATACCAAATTTCATCTAAATCGGTTCAACGGTTTAGGCGTGAAAAGGTAACATACAGACAGACAGACCGACAGACAGACAGACGGACAGAGTTACTTTCGAATTTATAATATTTGTATGGAAGTACGGATTGTAAAGATAATTTTATAGAAATACTAAACGCTTTGAAAGCGATTGCCACTTTTCTAGCCACAGATATCTTCGAGCTTTATTCAAATCTAATTAAAACAACACATCAAGAAAATACAATAGGAAACATCTTGAATACAAACTTGCCAAGCTTGGCCGACTTGGCAATTACTTCTTGCCAAGTGGCGGGCATATTGCCAAGTATTGCCGAGTAGACAAGTCCGCTTACCGCTTGTAACTTAGTGTGAAGTTGGCGCCTTTGGGAATTAAACCGGTATCTTGGTATTATAGTATCGAAACGGTGACAAGGCACGAGGGTAGGGAGACTTAGGGTTGTTTATAGTCTGTCTTTTTTATTTACATAATTTTTATTAACCGACTTCAAAAAGAGGAGGAGGTTCTCAATTCGTCGGAATCTTTTTTTTTTTATGTATGTTCCCCGATTTCTCGAAGACGCCTGGACTGATTTGGAAAATTCTTTTTTTGTTGTTCTTTTTTTGTTCCCAAATGGTCCCAAGAAAATTTTATCGACATCGGACAAGCGGTTTTTGAAAAATCAACAAAAATCTAAAAATGTATCTACATTGTCTACATTAATGATCTTTTCGTTTACATTTTTGTGGGGTAGGTACAACTAAAAAGTGGAAAATAAAAACTTTTTTACCAAAAAAAAAAAACAACCGACTTAAAAAAAAAAACACCACAAAGTGATAAATAACTTTAATTTCGGAAGTCGGTGTCAAAAAACGAAAATGCGGAACCATCGACACCGACTTCCGAAATTAAAGTTATTTATCACTTTGTAGTGTTTTTTTTTTAAGTCGGTTGTTTTTTTTTTTGTAAAAAAGTTTTTTTAATGAATCTTTACATCATCATCTGCCTAGCCTTTTTCCAACTATGTTGGGGTCAGCTGCCAGTGTAACCAGATGCAGCTCCAGTATAGTATCTGACGTCCACAACGCAGTTACTGGGTAATACGATACCCCTTGGTAGAACTGGTTGTCAGATTTTCCGGTTTCTGACTACCCGTAACGACTGTCAAAGATCCACGAATGACAGCCGCGACCCACGGCTTAACGTGCTTTCCGAGGCACGGAGGGGTCTCGGTATGCAAAGATGGTCACCCATCCACAGACTAACCGCGGCAAGCGTAGCTTAACCTGATCGATCGACCTCTGTGGCTATATATGATAGGTAACCTTTTGTGGAAGAGAGACCAAATTTTTGCCTATATGTCATATTACCTATAGTATTATGATAGACTGCAGGTTCTCACCCCTTATTTTGCCCACCACTCACTGTGAGAATATAAATATTTTTTTTAGAGCCCCCAATTTTTATTTATTTATCATCTGTCGTGATTCTGAAAAGCTATTTCTACGATTATATTAAAACGTGTAATATTATATTATAGTCATAAGATAGGTTAAATAACTTTTGCACCATTAATACAATCTAATTTAAGTAAAGTAATCTGAGTTATGGCAGAAAACGTCACACAAAATATAATTGGACTTGCTCTAACCAAGATCTCTCTCTCTGTCTCTCTTTTATAACCCAAAACGTGGTCCTTAAAAACGAGCTCAAGAAATTTCTGGGAAAACACGACTTGGCATCTAGTAAAGTACCAGTAGGTATATTTTTAAATTCTTTCATAACATATTTTAATGGCCAAATTATGTTTGACAAATGACAGACATTTTTGCTCAACATCTCAAGAATAATAATTTTAAAAGTAAGCTGAACTTTTTGTACTAGTTTTTAGGGTTCCTTACCCAACGGGTGCTAACCCCTATTACTAAGTGTTTGGCCAGACTGGGGCGCGGGGCGGACGTGGGTGCGGGAACGCGCGCGGTCTGCTTGTCCGCACTGGAGCTCGGCTGCGTTCTACGTGTTGTCGTGTCCAGTGTTTGTCAAAATATAATATGGATGAAGAACACAGATATAGAAAGGCCTAGATAACGCAAGTATTACGAACTGTATAAAAACTAAGCGTGCCACTTTTTGACTACCTACTATGACGTCACATCACAAGCTCGCGCTCTCGCTCACGCTCACCCAGCTAGCAGTACGCAGGACAGCGCAAAAGTGGCGGCTTAAGATTTTCGAACGTAAGCTGGTGAGATTTTTGGCACGCGAAGTAGTTGGTCTTGCGTTATCTAGGTGTATCTATATCTGTGATGAAGAAGACTTATTTTTATTATAAAAAAGCTCGAAAAAGTTTAAGAACCCCGGTCCCCGCGTGTGTTGACCAATGTCGTTCAACCCCTGCGGCCACTTGTATGAACGAGCTATGGCGTCAGTTGCCCGCGCGCTCCCCGCGCCAAGCACCCCGCGCCGCTCAGCGCGCCCGCGTGCCCACTATGGACGCTCAAAGGAAATTCATATGTTTGAGATAGCCGCGCCGCGCCCACGCTGCCAGTCTGGCCAAACACTAAGACTCCGCTTTCCGCCGGTCTCTGTCACACGGCTGTATCTTTTGAACTGTAACAGGTAGCAATTTGATCGCTATAGTGGAACGGGGTTCCGTTCCACTGAACCCCGTTCCACTACACAACGGAACCCTTTGTGTGCGAATCCGACTCGCACTTGGACATTTTTTTACTGTTTTCATAAAAATTTTGTAAGGCAGTAAAACGATAAAAACTCTTTGCAGAAAAACTAGTTTTCTTTTGTGTAAAAAAGAAACTTAAGTTCTTTCGTAGCTTGACAAAATGGGTATATTTTTTAAGAATATTTTCAGACACAATGCTGTAAAACATTTTCAGTTATAATGAATGTAAATTTTGTCATTTTCAAGTTTTTAAAGTCACTTTTTTGCGACCGAATATACTTAGACGTTATTTTTAAAGGAAAATATTTTCACAATTATCATTGTGAAGTGTTTTCTTTCTAAGAAGACTTTAAAGTTTCTATTTATTTCATAATCTAATGTTTATATAAATGTTATCAAAGAAAAATAAATAGAAAGATGTCGTCAAATAAGTTTTATGTGAAACTAGCTTCAGCCCGCGACTTCGTCCGCGTGAAATTTCACCCTCCTCCAATCACCCTCTTAGGGGTGGAATTTCGAAAAACCCTTTCTTAGTCGATACCTATTCTTCACAAAGAACACACCCTCCAAATTTCATGTCTCTAGGACCAGCGGTTTAGGCTGTGCGTTGATATATCAGTCAGTCAGTCAGGAATTTGGATTTTATATATATGTGAATTTTTTTCCAAAATAACGTATGTATTTGCGAAAACCATTCAAAATCTTCTAAATATTACTACTCACAAGCAAAATCCACACGATTTTGTACCTTAGAATTGAGCATAACAGAAAATATAAGGACAAGATATGTACTTACCTAAGTACTATTTCTAGACTTTCTTCAAAAAGCCTTAACGAATGGGACACCCTGAATAGACAGTGATCAAGCACGTCTTCGTACCCGGCAGTTGTGGTACAGACACCAGCAAATGAAGCTACTACAGATTTTCAACTTTATCGCTAAAGCATAAGGTTCAAGGTTGATTGGGAAAATTTTACAGTTTCGGGTAGCTTGGTGTGCTGGCGTCTGTACATTGAGCTTCAGATAAAGTTCGACTGTGTGGTATGTCGTTTCTGATACTCATACCTGAAGGCCAATTCTCGTAATAAAACTTTTGAAATCTAGTCGCAGTCTCATCTCGGCGACAAACAAATGTCAAAAACTTGTCAAAATATAGGGAAACTTCAGGTATTTTTGACAGATTGAGACTGAGATCAGAATGTGAACGTTCTTTAAATTACAAGAATTGCCCCTCTGTTATATCTAAAGCTCGAAGAATCATATTCACGCCAGGGTACAGTAAATGGGTATTTTTTCTACAGAAACATGAAATAAACGAGAACAGTAGAACCTTATATTCTTCTCATTATTTTTTTCTATTCTTGACAAACCCACTGCTCCTTCTTACATGACTTCCCAAATTCAATATTTATGCTCTGCCCATTCTAAAAATCTTCGTTCCACCAACAATCGCCTTCTACGATGTCCTTCTCACCGTTCTGGCTTCATTCATTCTTCTGTCTTTGTCCAGGCGGTCTTTCTATGGAATGCGCTCCCTCTGAACATAAGGACGGCAACCAATCGGTTATCTTTTAAAATGAAGGCACGTGAACATATTCGGCAGAAGTTGGCCGTAACATCCCAGCGCTGATTTGCTGGATTCGATTTCTCCTCTACCGATCATTTTTCCCCTGAGAGTTCATTTGGTTTATATGTATGTATCTATGTATATATTTTTGTATTTTATAGTCATTTCCAAGCTAGTTATTCTGTATGTTGCACCTGCCATGTTTTGTCTCTGCATCACCCTAAGGTTCATCATAATCAGCCTATAATGTTCCCACTGCTGGGACACAGGCCTCCTCTCGGTGAGAGGGAGTGGGCCGTAATCCACCACGCGGGCCCAGTGCGGGTTGGCAGATGTCACATGTCTTCGAACTTTTGGTTCTAGGACATGCTGGTTTCCTCACGATGTTTTCCTTCACCGGTGGTGATGAAATAATTTACACAAAGTAAAGCGCCTGTCTAGGTTCGAACCTACGACCTACAACTCGTAAGTCGCGGCCGTTACCACTTGGCCACCACTGCTCTACCCTAAGGTTAACTGGTAGAAAATGCCTCAGGCATTAAGTCCGCCTTTGTGCAGTACTTTTTTTTTACTTGTGCATAAAGTTTTAATGCAAAAGAAAAAAGTATAATAACAGCAACCTCTTTACAATATAAATGACGTAAACTGTTGCAAACTCCTTCTTTCTAAGTACCTACAACAAGAAAGATGTATCATTTGGTATCCTTGTACGGTGTCGAAGTTTGTAGCCTGTTATAATATCAAGTTTTATAGGACCGAAAGTTTATGTAAGATCGTAGGAGATGAGAAATTGCCTTTATTGATCTCGTGGCTAAATAATAACAGCCGCAAGGGTTGATTAAAAGGTTAAGCAATGCTTGCCACGGTAGCTCCCTGGATGGGTGACCATCCATTTGATATCAAGACCCGTCCATGCTTTGGAAAGCATGTTAAGACGTTGGTCCTGGCTGTCATCCGTAGATATTTCATAGTCGTTACGGGTAGTCCGAGGCCCAAAAGTCTAACAACCAGTCTTACGAATGGGTATCGTGTTACCCAGTAACTGGGTTGTGGAGGTCAGATAGGCAGTCGCTCCGTGTAAAATACTGGTATTCAGCTGCAGCCGGTTAGACTGCAAGCCGACCCCAACATAGTTGGGAAAAGGCTAGGCAGATGATGATGTGAATTTGTGCCAGGTTGATGACAACACGCTCGCCTGTTACCTACAATTATGTATTCGTACCGGGCCTAATCTCCAGGGATTGCAAGCGCGATTTTATGTCATGTGTTATTTGTGGCAATACTTGCTGCGCCCCGCGGTTTCACCCGCGTAAATGTCGATCCCGTAAGAATATCAGGATAAAACGTAGCCTATATGTTAATCCAGGGTGTCAGCTACTTCCATACAAAATTTTATCAAAAATTGTTTAGCCGTTTGAGCGTGAAGAAGTAACAAACATATATACACACACACTCACAAACTTTCGCCTTTATAATATTAGTGTGATGAAAAGAGGACACTTTTGGTATTATTTTGTCTTCTAATAGCTTTTATATTGAAACACGTGCAAGCTCTAAGAACAATCTATTGTGAAGGCAAGGCTGCTCCCAAATGTTCTCAGGGGAGGTGCTCAATTTTCCGGGTTCAGAACTTGTAGCAGAAACTACAAATTGTGTTACATTTTGTACACACCTCTATTAACGTTAAAATAGTGTGCTTTTGCAGCACTTGTTCTCGATATCACTATTATCAATTTTACCTCGAGGTCAAATTGATAATATTATTCTGTTTGTCAACATAGTTCTGTGATAAACGAACTTCTTCAGGTCAATTCCGTCGTTCTTGTTTATCTCTAGTCGTTCATGTCTAGTCTCAGACATCAGATTTTTTTTTCTCCCATTACACTTTTTTTATTACTGATTGGGCCCGCTCTTGATCTCGATCACGCCTGATGGTAAGTGATGGATGAGGTCTATGAAAGAACGAGCGTGCTCAGAAGTTGCCTAAGGCACTGGAACTCCCACGCATCGACGAAACACAGCAAGCTGCTTGACGCCGGACTCCGGTGGGAGGGTGGTCGCAAACCAAGCGGGCGTTAGCCCTACCACCGCAAGGGAAGAATTGGCCAGTCAAATAAGGTGTTGGGTGTGACTGTCCAAGATGCGCCGAGCGCGAGTGTTCAGTTGAGTAACTGGCGGAACAAACTAGGAGGAGGCTTCTTCATGCAAACCAAGACTTATAGTAGGCAACTCTGAATTTGATGGAAATAAATTGTTATTCTATAAAGTAAGTTGCCTTTATTTCTGACGTAAACCTTTAAATATATCCGCAAAAGAACATCCGCAAGAGAGTTTACAGGAACTACAAGGCTGGTGGCTTACTTTCGATCAAGTTTAAGCAAGAACTTTAATATTTTCTTAATAGCTTGAGGTGTGAACATCCTTCCTACACTTTAAGATAAGCCTTAGAAAAATGAGGTTGTTTATAATCCACACTTAATATTATAAATGCGAAAGTGTGTCAGTCCGTCTGTTACCTGTTCACGCTTAAACCGCTGAACTGATTTAGACGAAATTTGGTATAAAGATAGTTTGAGTCCCGGGAAAGGACATAGGATACGTTTTATCCCGATATTCCCACGGGATCGAGACTTATGCGGATATAAACGCGGGGCGCTGCTAGTTTCTCAATATTACACATTCAATGCATGGAAACCGATTATCTCGGAATTCGTTATCAATGATAACCGATCATTAAGCCGGATTCGGACATATATTCACTTATCTAAGAGAAGCTGCTTCCATAATTAAGTAGATAATTATGTTCGTAATATATGATATAATGTCCTAAAACCCACTGAGCCATCAAAAAAATAAGTACATCCCATTAGTAACACTACACAAGTCAAACGCCGTGAAATATGGCCGAAGTAATTTGCCAACGACTGGCAAATTGCCAGAGTCAACAAGTTTGCCGATATAAAATATACAGCATGAAGAATTTTGGGAAGAGATTATATGTACCTAATAAGTTTCGGTTTTATTGTTTTTACTAGCTGCGCCCCGCGGTTTCACCCGCATAAGTCTAGATCCCGAGGGAATATCGGGATAAAAAGTATCCTATGTCCTTTCCCAGGACTCAAGCTATCTCTATACCAAATTTCATCTAAATCGGTTCAGCGGCTTAGGCGTGAAAAGGTAACATACAGACAGACAGACAAACAGACAAAGTTACTTTCGAATTTATATAAATTCGAAAGTAACTCTGTCTGTTTGTTTTTTGAGATGGGAAAAAACCATTGAACTCACGCCACTGTTACCGTAAACGACACCGCTTTGGATGTGTTCGGCTGTCCTCGGGATGTACTTGGTTTTAATGTATATCCGATATGTCCGTGAGTGATGGCAAAGTATTCCATTTGTGTTTTGATTTCACTTCTGTCGGCACTCCCGGAGTGACACTGTTTTTTTCGGCATGCGCTGTCTAATTCCCCGACAAAGACCTCATCAACTCCTTCCATAAATCGCGAGACCTCGCGTCCTTCTTCTGGTTTGGACGGAACCTATGAAAAAAGGTTACTTCGAGTTTTTCAACCCTAGAAAATATACAGCCTCGATCTCTCATGTACGAAAACCGCAATATTATAGCTATTACCATACTACGTGACTTCAAGCCTTCGACACAAGGAAAAAAAAAGCAAACTAAACGAAACAAAACACAAAAAATGTTCCTTTTATTCCTAAAAATGGCTGAATTAGCATAGAAAGATCTCGCAAGTCGTCTCTTAAAGAAATAAGTAGGAGATACAAAATTGTGAATGTTCTAGAGACTGAATAAAAGGATAGACGTTCATTCACGTTTTTATATATCTGTCGTGTTCGCTCGGAATAAACTAGAACAGAAGGGCAATTCTCGTAATTTTAATCTGTCAAGCTTCGCTAATGAGACACAATTGATTTTCTGTTGTTTCGTTGCCGATCGGCGAACCGCGCCGCTTGACCGGTTAAGAAGGTTCACAGTCTGATCTCAGTCTTAATCTGTCAAATACGTTTTGACAAGCTTTTGAAATTTTTTTGTCGCCGAGATGAGACTGCGACTAGATTTTGAACGTTTTAAATTACGTTACGTAGCTCATTGATGAGCTGAAGGCCAATTCTCGTAATTTAAAACGTTCAAAATCTAGTCGCAGTCTCATCTCGGCGACAAAAAAATTTCAAAAGCTTGTCAAAATGTATGGAAATTACAGGATCACGGCGATTTGATGGCAGCACAATCCAAAATCTGTCGGATATACCTACTGGAGTATGGATCATGAATGAACTCAGTTTTGGATTAAAACAGTTTTATCTCCTCTGTGATTTTTATAATTACGAGTATCTTAGAGTAGACAGTGAAATATTAGAAATCACGCAAAGGACGTAAATCTGCTGTACAGCACGATTATACACGATCAAGCACGTATGACGCACGATCGTTCTGACGTACAGTCAACAAAAGAGATCAGTATGTAGGACCGTCGGATATAGTTGAAGTTTGGTAAGAAACCGATGGATGTTGTCGACTGAAATTTAATCTGATAAATGAGCTGTTTGTTTTCTATTAATAAAATTAAATTTATTCGAGAACATCCATCGCTTTCTTACTAATCTTTTTTGTTGATTATACATCCGTGTTATTCATGACGTTTGCGGTGGTGGGGGCGGTGGTTTGATGCAAAATTGCAAATCCAGCAAGCGATTCATTATAATTATCGACGTACGTCGAAACTAGTCACTCTCATTTTTCGTTGTGGATCGTTCATGAAGTATCCTATGTCCTTTCCCGGGACTCAAACTATCTCTATACCAAATTTCATCTAAATCGGTTCAGCGGTTTAGGCGTGAAAAGGTAACATACAGACAGACAGAGTTACTTTCGAATTTAGAATATTAGTAAGTATGGATACTTAAGTCAGACTTACTTGTCATTCCCAATTTTAATAGAAAATGATGAAAACGTAGCAGAGGTAAGGATTTGTCATAGTATAATATTAAATTGCTAACAGTCTCAAGGGCCATCCAAAAATGTGTGCCATCTCCAACATATTTAGTAAATTGTCGGAAGCAACCTTTCCTAGTACCAAATTAAAAGGTCCATATGAATAATAAGTCAAAGTTCAGTCATTAATAAGCCCTCAGGTAGCACAACCGCTGCCCAGCCCCCAACTTCATTAAAATAAGAGCGATTCATGAGGGACCTTTAAGTTTTGTGAGGTGCAAGTTAGGAGGTGGCAGCGATTCACCAGAAAAACCACGTGATTACTGTCACGGTTACCCAATTACCCCACAGAAAGAAAAAGAATAGAATATGCAGGTGGTTAACAATCCGGGCGTCGGGAGCCGCGTGACGACTCCGGGCCACCGTAGGCGCGGGCCTGCGGACGGAGAGTAATGGGTAGCTCACCGTCCGATCAGGACCAGGCCCGTGCCGGACGGCGCGTACGTGTCCCACACGCGCCTCAAAGTGATGTCAGCATAAGGGAAGGGGCCTGTCAGGGCCGAAACCTGCCGGGGGTGCGGGATTGTCCAAAAGGGTTACCGCTACCCCTGAACATAAAGGGCTAAGGAAGGAACACGGATGGGTTTTAGTCAGTAAGAGTCTGACACTCCCTTCCGCCCCACCCAGAGCGGGAGGGGTCATTTTATGATTTCCCATACATAAGAAAAGCCCTTTGTTACCAAATGAGGTCAGAAATAGTTTTTGTAAGAAAAAGTATCGGTACTTTCTTCTATGTTGTTTAGTGTTCCGTACCTCAAATGGAAAAACGGAAACCTTATAGGATCACTTTGTTGTCCGTCTGTCTGTCTGACAAGACCCTTTATCTCGGGAACGCGTGGTGGTAGGTATCGAGTTGAAATTAAAACCATATACTCAAGTCTGCGGTCCCATGAAGCTGTGAAAAAATCGAACTTCTAACTTAACGTAAAAAAAGATACGGCCGTTTATGCTGCATGACCCCTCCCTCATTTGATGATTTCCCATCCAAAAAAAAAAAGGTGGAAAACAATATCATAGGCAAGAAACTTATTTTTTATTATCTTCTAGCTTAAACCGCTGTCACTCATACTTTAAGCCGCAACAAGCTATGATGAAGAGGTAAAACAATTAGGCCAAGTAATTAATACGACCAGCCGTGGTTATTACCCGCCTCAACGTAACTGCTATCTTGAAAGTCGGTTAACACCTACCGGGGTATCGTTTCCTGCCTGGTTTCATTTTACTGCGAAGGGTTGACCGAAAAACCGGCAAAAATTGCTACTTTAATATCCAAACTAATATTATAAATGCGAAAGTAACTCTGTCTGTCTGTCTGTCTTTTCTTCACGCCTAAACTACTGAACCGATTTCGATGAAATTTGGTATAGAGATAGTTTGAGTCCCGGGAAAGGACATAGGATAGTTTTTATCCCGATATTCCCACGGGATCGAAACTTACGCGGGTGAAACCGCGGGGCGCAGCTAGTTATTTATATACATAAAGATAGGACCATTTTTATTGCCTCCGTGCCTCGGAAAGGACTTTAAACTGTCGGTCCTAGCCACAGTATATCCAACTCTGATCTTTGACAGTCGTACGAGTCATCATCATCATCATCACTTCAGCCGAAAGACGTCCACTGCTGGACATAGGCCTCCCCCAAGCACCTCCACTTCGACCGGTTTTGTGCTTCTCGCATCCATCGAGTTCCTGCGGCCTTCACAAGGTCGTCGGTCCACCTTGAGGCCTTCCAACGCTACGTCGTACGAGTAGTCATACATAAACCAGAACGTCTGACAACCAGTCTTAACAAGGGGTATCATGTAACTGGGTTGTTGAATTCAGTAAAACGATCAGCCATTTTGCTCCCGCGTAGCGTCAATTCACGTCTATAATATGAAATTGTAGCGGTATCTATAACGCCACACGCGAACAACGCGTCATACTGACGTCACGCAAAATCCTGCATCTCGCAAGCAGAGTTTACCGCGCAACATTATACAACGGTCCGACATGAATCATCGGGTAGTTTGCCCGCCAGACACAACACCCGTCTGGTCGGAGGAGTGAACATTACACCCTGTTCCTCATACCTCTATGAAATCGTACAAAAGTAGCCTTCAAAATCGTTTTTTTCGGTTTAACGTCAAAAACGGAGCAGTGACCTCAGTACGGAGAGTCAAATTGGTAACACGATACTTTCGAATTTCAGAACAAGAGGTTCTGGGAAGCTACACACGCGCATAACCAATTACATTTGAGTTTTGAGTTGTCACATTGTATTGTATGGTAGCGGCTCGATTGGCATCTATACTTTTTTTTTATTTGAAATGGATTTGCTCTTGACTTTAGGTCAAAGGTGACAGAGACAAAGTCGACGATGGAGTGAGCTTACCCAGAAGAAGCCTGTTCACTCTCACTTTGAAGAGATTCGGGTTGTATGCGCTCGGAAACACAGACGCAGAAACTCAGATTCGTTTAATTTATTTGTAAAGTGGGGTAAAACGTTTCCAATGCCCAAATACTCGAAACTAAATGCTCATTACGAGCGGATGTCCACAAAAAGACACTTAGCTGTCCTTGAATGTACTTAATTTGTGACTGTGTTGAAAGAGCAAGATAAATAAAAGTTGCGATTAAGTACTATTTAATTTATGTAGTTGAATTTATTGGCACCTTTTAACTCCTACCCTTTATTAATAAACGTTGCTTACGTACGGCATTTCATTCTAACTTTCAAGCCCTTGTTTTTCGAAATGAATCAACTGATTTTAATGAAACTTCATACGCATGAACAGAATATAAAGTTCTAAAAAGTTAGTAAAGAATATTTCCGAAATGTCTTATTAAAAAAAAAGATAGCCGGAAATCTCTGTTTCTTTGGAACATTTAAAATCGGTCTAATTTGGCTGTAACACTTAAAGAAGAATGGGATAATATCCTCCAGGTGGTACGAGGACTAAAACACGGTGACTTGATTATAATGGACTGTATTTAAGCTCAACAGTGAGAAAACAAACGGTAAAACAATGGTTTGAATCGACGAGATACAATCGCTCAGTCGCGAGGACGATGACGCAGTGCTGTGCCGGCCTGTTTTCTCACTGTTGAGCTTAAATACAGTCCATTATAATCAAGTCACCGTGTTTTAGTCCTCGTACCACCTGGAGGATATTATCCCAGTCTTCTTTATGGTCCTTCGAGCCGGATGAATCAAGATTCTTCTTTATGGTCCTTCGAGCCGGATGAATCAAGGGTGTTTGTAGTGACTGTCTGAAGTATTTGGGTGTTGTTAGACTGCCACTTGCGAAGATTGAGTTGTGCACTCTTAAGTATGCTGGTTACATCTCTACACAGCGCTATTCTATAGAGTCACTTCCCGACACACTATTTTTCGAAAATGTTCTTAACTAACCTTTTAACTTACCATAATAACCACCATAAAACTTAAATGATCAAGTCTTCAAATACCTACATTTGTAATAAAACTATCTACCAAACTAGTTTCAACGCAAATTGGATCCAATTTAAGAAAATGGCTACCAATTTACTGGGACACACGCAAAGGACGAACTTTTGGAATTTGTAGATAAACCGGCCAAGTACGTGTCGGACCACACTCAGTGAAGGGTTCCATACGAGTAGTTGGGATGAATAATTACTCATGCACAGTATTAATTTCATTTACCGTAAAAATGAGTGTGTATTTCATAGTATTTGTTGAAAACACTATGAAAAATAATGAAAATACCACATAAATATTAAACTTATCTCAAAAACTATTGACTAAAATAGCAATCGCTTAGAAACATCATAATCTCTGAAATTCTTGGATCCAACGACACCCAACGCGCTTATGTGATTATGTACCTATTGATTTTTTTTTACATCCCTTGGTTACCTACATTTACGAGGAGTGCTATACTTTTTTTTTTGTATATTCACTACACCATTGTTTAGCCGTCCACAGAATACACCTTCTTTTCAATTTTCATCATCGATATAGTGGAAACAGTTTCCGAGTAAAATTTCTGTGTGTCACCCGTACGGATAAACTGACAGATAGAAATGGAATTATATTATTACCAGGTAAACAATTATATAATTAAAGATTATATGGATGAACTAGCTGCGCCCCGCGGTTTTACCCGTATAAGTCTCGATCCCGTGGGGATATCAGAATAAAAAGTACGCTATGTCCTTTCCCGGGACTCAAGCTATCTCTATACCAAATTTCATCAAAATTGGTCCAGCCGTTTGAGCGTGAAGAAGTAACAAACATATAAACACACACACACACACTCACAAACTTTCGCCTTTATAATATTAGTGTGATAAGATTAGTTTTAACATTTAGATGGACAGACGGACTATGCCTGGATATGACAAAATTATAGGGTTGCCGATTTTTCATTCGGCTACGGAGCCCTAAAATATAGCAATCTAATGATTTGTGAAATTGTCTTTTGGAATAGTTAGGACTTAGGTAGATGCATCTGTCTGGAGGAAAAATGGTCTCTATTAAAGACGTGCGAGTATGAAAGAGTTCAAGGACATCAAGCTGGTTATTTAAGTTGGTAAAAAAACCGGTCAAGTGCGAGTCGGATTCGCGCACCGAGGGCTCCATACTTGTAGGTAAGTATATAAATAGTTTTAAATTTTTTTTGTAATGTAACTACAAATTCACGGTTTTCGGATTTTTTCCTTTACTTGTGCTACATAAGATTGCTTCTTGCCAAATTTCATGATTCTAGGTCAACGGGAAGTACCCTATAGGTTGTGATTTCGGAACATAAACGCCCGTATCTTTTGATTGCATTGACTCAGAAGTTTGATTTTTTCACTGCTTCAAAGGATTGCAGCCCTTAGTATTTGATAATAATTTAAACTGGATAACTCTAAGCGTTCCTGAGAAAAAGGGTCTTGACTGACGGACAGACAGACGAACAACGAATCGATCTTATAAGGGTTCCGTTTTTCCTTTTGAGGTACGGAACTTTAAACATAGCTGTTCCATACATATTGACCACGTAGCTATTGCACTTTCCTTTGAAACAGCTGATTGTTTATTTTGTAACCGATGAAAAATTTCTACGCTAGAATAATAATAATAATACGGTCTAGAATCATAAAAGTACTTAAACCTAACAAATCGGCTCTCTGAAAGGCTGTTGTTTTGCCTTCAGCCACTTGAGGAATAATGTTTTGTGGGATCCAACGCCAAAACCAACTGGGATTCAAAAGTGGGATCCAACGAAAATAAATCACTTGTACTATACCCTATTTTTGTCAGCATCATGGAATTTATGGAACGTCTATAACTTAAGGACAACAGAACAGACAGGGAACAGGGTTAAGTGGAAATTTATCAAAAAGGTCTCCCTAGGATAGGCACCCATGGGAGGCAGTCACCTCCTGCGAAGCAGTCATGCTAGCGAAGGAGGTGGCGGGATGGCTGAGGGAGAGAGCCTCACGTCCCAACCGCCGCGGGAGACGCTCCGGCCGTCGGGAGCCGCGTGACGACTCCCGGCCACCGTAGGCGCGGGCCTGCGGACGGAGAGTAATGGGTAGCTCACCGTATGATCAGGACCAGGCCCGTGCCAGACGGCGCGTACGTGTTCCACGCGCGCCTCAAAGAGATGTCAGCATAAAGGAAGGGGCCTGCTAGGGCCAAAAGCCTGCCGGGGTTGCGGGCTTGTCCGAAAGGGTTACCCCGCTACCCCGGAACATAAAGGGCTAAGGAAGAAACACGGATGGGTTTTAGTAAGTAAGAGTCTGACACTCCTTTCCGCTCCACCCAAATCGGGAGGGGGTCAGTTGATGATTTCCCATCCATAAAAAAAAAGTATAGGCACCCATTGTGTGGAGATTTTTGCCCAGCGGTCATCGTGCATACGGCAGATGTGACCCGCCCAATCCCATTTGAGCCTGGCAGACTTCTTTCCTACATCCAGTATGCCCGTTTTGGAACGCAGCGTGGTGTTCCGTATTATGTCCTGTCTTTTGACACCCGGAATGCTGCGTTCCATCGCTCTTTGGCAAATTCCAAGGCGGAACTTTTGCGACTCGGTAAGCGACACAACTAAAAACCTTAATATTTTGTAACTCCAACATTCAATATCAGATTTATCGCTGAAAGTATCGAGGCCACTATTTCCTGCAAGCATGTCGAATCGTCGATATTTTTACGTCGAACGAGTTATTACAAAAATGCTTTTGACGTAAAGGTTCCATTTCTGGTACAGCCAGTTTGATTCGGTTAGTAAATTCTGGGTTTATTAACTAGAATTTATAGTGGATTTTTAGAATTTTCCGTTTTCTGTGCCTTAGTAAGAAGTTTTCGTAAAGGGGGCCGTGGCTAAATAATAACAGCCGCACGGGTCGATCGATCAGGTTAAGGTACGTTTGCCGCGGTGGGTCTGTGGATGGGTGACCATCTTTACATACCGAGACCCCTCCGTGCCTCGGTAAGCACGTTAAGCCGTTGGTCCCGGCTGTCATTCGTGGATCTTTGACAGTCGTTACGGGTAGTCAGAAGCCCGAAAGTCTGACAACCAGTCTTACCTAGGAGTATCGTCTTACCCAGTAACTGGGTTGTGGTGGTCAGATAGGCAGTCGCTCCATGTAAAAAACTGGTATTCAGCTGCATCTGGTTAGACTGGAAGCGGACCCCAACATAGTTGGGAAAAGGCTAGGCAGATGATGAGTAAGGAGTTTTCGTTTTTGGCTATTTTAAGTAGAATAATAATTATGTAAGTATGTATAAGTATGAATGGAAGACACCGTGAAAATTAAATAGCTAACAAACTTTAATGTAGACAAGACAAAGTTTACACTCATGTTTTGTTATGTTATTAGATTATTTGACGCAATTTGTTGTAATTTACTATTTTTAAATTAATTTATTTTTGTATTCGATTATTTGTAATCGACTTATCTGGACCGGTGATTCTCTTTGGAAAGGTTGTCACAAAAAAAAGAGGAAAATGGCGGAAGATTTTTCGTTTTTGGGAGATTGGGCTGGTACAGTCAACAGCAAAAGTAGATGATGAAAATCAGACATTAAATACTAATGAACGGAGTTCGCGTCAGTACTGTGTGGCGTCGAAGTGATTCAGAAGTATGTGATTGTAAATTATACCAAACATTTACTACTAGTACAGCTGCCATAATTATATTCGTAATCAGTTTTGACTCCAAAAGTTATAAACTCAATTCGTCATCTACTTTTGCTGTTGACTGTACGGTTGGTTGCGTCGATGTTGGACGCACAATAAATTGGTCTTTTTACATTGCTGGTCTCCATCTGTATATAAGTTATCATAGTTGTCACATTGTAAAAGCAAAACAATGAATACTTACACTGAAGTGAGGCAGTTACTAAGTTAACTAGCTGCGCCCCGCGGTTTCACCCGCATAAGTGTCGATCCCGTAGGAATATCGAGGTAAAAAGTAGCTTATATGTTAATCCAGGGTGTCAGCTACCTCCATACAAAATTTTATCAAAATTGGTCCAGCCATTTGAGCGTGAAGAAGTAACAAACATATAAACACACATACACACTCGCAAACTTTCGCCTTTATAATATTAGTGTGATAGTGTGATGAAACAAAATGACAGTCTGAATGTTTGTCTGGCATATGATTCTTTCTCCGAAACCATGACAGTTGTGTGTTTTCACAAATAATAAAAGTATTGACCCTCAGTGTCCGATTGTATAGTTATCAGCACTACACTCTGTCTTCGTCCACGTGAAATTTCACCATTCACCCTCTTAGGGGTGGAATTTCGAAAAACCTTTTCTTAGTAGATGTCTCTAGGACCAGCGGTTTATGTTGTGCATTGATAATATATCAGTCAGTCAGGACTTTGAATTTTGTAGGGTATAGATTATAATTTGTCGATCATACTTTGAAGTAAATATGCTTTTCATATAACCAAACCGTTCGTTCCACCCGCTGAAGACCTCCCACCTGGACTTGAGTTACCTTGGGTACCCTGGAAGTCTTTAAACAGACTCCGGACCCAGGTTGGCCGAAGCAAGGAAAACCTGTTCAGGTGGAGATTTATAGACGACTCCGCCTTGGAGTGTAAGTGTGGTGCTGTTCCACAAACGATGGGACACTTAATATCGTGCCCTGCGTGTCCTGTCAGCTGCACGTTACAGGAACTGATGGACGCTAGTGATGGCGCCAAACAAGTAGCCGAATTCTGGGCCGAGTACATTTAGATTGCTATCGACACGCTAAGAAGAGGAAGATATAAAACAATTAAGTACTCATTTTTAATCTGAAGTTAGTAACAAACTTATCCTAGGTACTTACAGAGACTGAGAGAGGTACTTGGACAGCCCAAGCTTAGAGATCTTGCTCCCTTTGATACCTTCGTTCACAATGTTGGTCACGGTCAAAAAGTTCTTCGTCATTGTCGATTCTTGTGACGTCACTATTGTCACACAAAACCACACACAAATTAAATTATTAACACTGGCAACACTTTTTTATAACAACAACTAACAATATTCCGACAAAAAAACCTAAAGAGTTTTTATTTCACTTCAAAAAAGAACACTGATTTGAATGAGGAATTATTTGTAATTGGAATAGCAACACTTACTTTTTAAATTGAGAACCCAACATCGAACGTAATTTTTTTTAATCGCAACAGATAACACGCGAAAAAATGTTTTTTTTTTTTTATATTGTCAACAAAAAGGTATTTGTTTTAAAGAATTCTCTCTTTTTATCACAGACACGGTATCTCGATGTTTTTGTTTTAAAATACAGCTTTCATAACAGTTGGCTGAATGTTTTCACAGACCTGAAAAAGAAGGTTTTCTTGTTCATTTGCTCACTCTTGGATATTTCCCAAAAGTACTTCGTTTGATTATTTATGGAGATGAATCTCTGGGGCCTGCTTTGAAATAAATTAATGGACGTTGGAAGATGTTGACGTGGTGTTGACAATTTATTTAAATGAGTGCTTTTTTGTATTTTGTTTGGTTTTTAGGGTTCCGTACCTATAGGTTTTCAACAGATGGACAGCGAAGGCGTAGTAATAGGGGACCTTATTAAGCCCAGACCACATACATTTGTTTCCCACTCTCTTTTTTAATTCAGAAAACGGGTATTCATTTCTCGCTACCTCTCAAACCGCACCCGCTACCGCTTATTACTAAAACCACTCCCCCACTCATGTGACATAAGCCTGGCATAATTACTAAAATGATGTCACATACTCAGTAATTGTACGCTTTCGACGTAAAAGTTATACAAACAACATTTTTGTGCTGATATTTTTATTTTAACCTTTATGTTTTATTTTTAATTACAGTGCGAGGGAAATGTCAAGAGATATTCGTTTTTCTGTGTTGATTTTATTTTGTGATGATTCTGTGAGATTTTGGAATCTTTAATTATGATATTGTAGATCGTATATAGAACCGATGGCCTTGTGAAGGCCGCAGGAATCCACAGGACGCGGAAAGCACAGAACTAGTCGAAGTGGAAGTGCTTGGGGAAGCCCTATGTCCAGCAGTGGAAGTCTTATGGCTGAAATGATGATAATGATGATTGTAGTTTATTAAAATTTGCCCCTCGCAGCAGGCTGCTGGACGCAGGATTCCGGTGAGAGGGTGGTCGCAAACCAGGCGGGTGTTAGCCCTACCACCGCAAGGGAAGAATTGGCCAGTCAAATAAGGTGTTGGGTGTGACTGCCCAGGATGCGCCGAGCGCTCGGTTCAGTTGAGTAACTGGCGGAACAAACTGCGCTACACGAGGAGGCTTCTTCATGCATCCCAAAAACAACAAAAACAATTCAGAATTTACGACCCAAAATAACTCACACGTGTGACCGTTTCATATTAAAGAGCAAGTTTCAACAAGTCAGCACAAACTATGCTTTACCTCGCATTCAATATAAATTAGCAACCAAGTGTTTTTGAACTAAAGCGTCAACTTCGTCGGTGACCTACTTTGCAAGTTTAGGTGAAAACTTTGTACCTGGGTATGCATAATTGGTATGAGGTAAGGTTTAGGTGGTAAAGACGCCAGCACATTAAGCTACTACAATCTGTCAAATTTATTTAATAGATTTTCTGCTTTATTGCTTAAGCATAAGGTTCAAAGTTGATTGGCAAAATTTGACAGTTTCGGATAGCTTGATGTTTTGGCGTCTGTGAAAAATTAAATTTTTGTTAGTATGTACTCAAATCTGGGACTTAATGTCTCATCATCATCACCTGCCTGCCTTTTCCCAACTATATTGGAGTCGGCTTCCAGTCTAACCGGATGCAGCTGAATATACGGCAATTGCTCCATGTAAAATACTGATTTTACATGGAGCGATTGCCTATCTGACCTCCACAACCCAGTTACAGTGTAATACAATACTCCCAGGTAAGACTAGTTGCCAGACTTTCGGGTTTCTGACTACACGTAACGACTGTCAAAAATTCACGAATGACAGCCAGGACCAACCGCTTAACGTGCTTTCCGAGGCACGGAGGGGTCTCGGTATATAAAATACGGTGCAAAAAAATCTGCTGTTTCATACATTTTGGTCAAGTAGGTATTGAACTTTTGTATTAAACAGCAGATTTTTTAAAAATGTGTAGTGAAAGTTGTTCATGTTTATGGGTAGAACACCCTGTAAAAATTTGGAACCGGTAAAAAATCAGCCGGTAGGTACAGACCATATTATTTTTTTTTTTTGAGTTTCTGTTGCATCTTTTTAATAAATAAATAAACTTCACAATCCTATCGAAAATAACAAAATTAAAACCTAACTTAACTAAAACTACACACAAACTAAAATATAGCGTCGAAAAATTCATCCGCATCGCTGTCGACTGGTAATGTACCCAAGAGACTGGCGGCATTACCACGTTGTATGGCAATGCTTAGCCTTTGGCCAAGGTAAAAGCCAGCCCTTGGGTCACGGGAAGTGTCAACCAGCCGTTTTGAAATTTCCTAAAAGTCCATGAGCACTCGGACCCTACTGCCCGAGGGTTTCAACCCCAATTATATAAAATTAAAATATCAAAATTAAAATATTAAAATTCAGTATGAAAACAAATATTTTGCTGTTTTCCTAACAGCATTTTATTCATACACTGCAGAGAAAAGCACATCTATGTTTGCACAGAAAAGGAACCTGCATTGATTCTGATTCATCGTAAAATATACAAAAGGAACCTGCATTGATTCTGATTTATCGTAAAATCCACAAAAGATTTAATTAAACAGTTCTATCTTTACAAATTGAAGCTTCCAGAGCCAACCGCATCTCAACGTCACTTAAAGCCTTAAAGCTAATGTTTTCAAAGTAAATGCTCATGTTTTCGCAGTAAATGGACGCCAGCTCTCACGTTTGGAGTAATAAATTGACAATTACTGTAGAAATGGCGGAGTTTCTATTGAATGGAATTGATTTTAATGGGTAATAGGGACTTATGTTGTACTAAGTTTACATTGAAGGCATTAGGAAGAAATTTGGAGAGAAATTTGTTATAGAGATAGTTTGAGTCCCGGGAAAGGACATAGGATAGTTTTTATCACGATATTCCCATGGGAAACTTATGCGGGTGAAACTGCAGAGCGCTACTAGTGATGAACAATTTTATACTGGTTTAAAGTGCAAGGTCAAGAGGTTACTTAAGAGACAATATTGAATGAAAGGTCTCACCAATAGTCTTCAAATTAAATCTCAACAAATGCGGTGTGACGTAATTTTTTTTTTTTTTTGTTTTTTTTTTTTTTTATTTGAAATGGGCTTGCTCTTGACTCTAGCCTAGGTCAAAGGTGACAGAGACAAAGTCGACGATGGAGCGAGCTTACCCAGAAGAAGCCTGTTCACTCTCACTTTAAAGAATTTACATATTATGTGACTGTTTTTATACAATTTTTCAATTGTTTTAGGGGTTCGTTTGGGTACTGCCCCACTTGTGGTGACCAGATGAGGCCCTAGCATTGTACAGACGCCAGCACATCAAGCTATCCGAAACTATCAAATTTTCCCAATTCACTTTTAACCTTACGCTTTAGCGATGAAGTTGAAAATCTATGAAAGAAATTTGACATATTGCAGTAGCTTGATGTTCTGGCATCTGTGCGTTAAGATTAGAAATCGGATATTTCAATCGTTTCTATAGAATTTGTTGAATTATTGCATTCGACTCGTTTGCCTTTACTTGTGCTTAGTTTATTTCCCATTGAAAAGAGAATTTGTGTGTTTCTAAGTGGCCCGAAATATGTGCTGGTTTCAAAGTAAACATAACATTTTGTTATTAAATACGTGTATGTGACAGACAATCACACATAAATCATTCCTTTTCATAAATGTTGACAAGTAAACAAAGACCAAATTCGCTTAACTCACAACTCAAACAACAGGCCTTTAATAACAACTAAAAGAACAAAAATATCACACAAAAGTGACATTACGAAACAATATCTAAAGTCAAGAAAAAAGAACTAAATCGTCACGTCCGTAAAAACGTGAGCGTCGTTTGAAATACGTGTCCCTTCATATGAAACTAGACAATGAGCTCACTCGGTGCTACGATTGAGCCATATTTCACACCCTAGTTATAACCTAGTTACGTGGGAGCTGTACGCGACTCGTGAGTTGAAATACTTAATAAAAAAAAAAAAAAAATTTTTGCAATAAAAACCATACTAATATACATACAATCATTATGATTTTTTGTCAGATTATTCTACAAGCAACATACTAAAATTCTAGTGTTTTCATTTTTTATTCCAAACAATAATAGATTTTTCGTAAATAGATAATTGCTTCATATTTTGCAATAAATTACCAGCGTTGTGTCATTGCGCTTCTCTTTCTTTTCTATGCAGTCCGACAGTGACAGCGCTTTAGGTCATGTAGTCCTCTTAAGACTAGGATAACTTGGTTAGCTAAAGGTCATACGGATAAGGGAAACCCTGACTCCTACTAGGTGTTCCTGTGACTTAGGAGTCAGTGTTCTGCTGTCCCTGTGATACCAGAAACGACGCGGCGATGTTGTGCTCTAACATTACAAAAAACCCGACTACTGAAAAAGATGAAACAAGAAAGTACCTTCCCGTGATCGCATGCTACGATAGCTTATATGTAAAAAAAAAAATTAAAATGATGAAATAACTTTAATTCCGGAAATCGGTGATAAAAACTAAAATACAGATCCTAAGACACCGACTTCCGGAATTAAAGTTATTTCATAATTTTGAGTGAATATCCTTTTGAAGTCGATTTAATTTTTGAAGTGTAAACTTCTTTAGCGGCGTTGCACACTTTTTTGTAATGGGTAAAAAATGTTAAACTCGCATCAGGACATCGCGTCAAGACACGTGACTGTCAGGAGGGATCCCTCCCCCCCTCTCTTTCTACGGCGGCGCCAACCGAAGTGAACCAAGTGACACACGACAATGGATGGATGGATAGATGGATGGATGTGGATGTGGGTGTGGGTGTGGGTGTGGAAGTGGGTGTGAGTGTGGGTGTGGGTGTGGAAGTGGGTGTGGGTGTGGGTGTGGTTGTGGGTGTGGGTGTGGGTGTGGGTGTGGGTGTGGCTGTGGGTGTGGGTGTGGCTGTGGCTGTGGGTGTGGCTGTGGGTGTGGCTGTGGGTGTGGCTGTGTGTGTGGCTGTGGGTGTGGGTGTGGGAGTGGGTGTGGGTGTGGGTGTGGGTGTGGAAGTGGGTGTGGGTGTGGTTGTGGTTGTGGGTGTGGGTGTGGGTGTGGGTGTGGGTGTGGATGTGGGTGTGGGTGTATGGATGGATGGATGGACAGCTGATGGCTCGACCGTCTGTGTAGTACCTACACTGCTGTGTATTCGTAAAATTCGTGTATATAGTGTTTAAAATATGGAAATTGAACAAAGTGCATCTATTAATGAAAAAAGTGACGCAGAAATAGTGAAAAAAATGAGTTATATTAATTCAATTAATAATTTATTTATTTCAACGTTAATATTCAAGTTTTCACTTCTGCTGGCACTCCCGGAGTGCAACCCGTCTTTTTTTTTTATTACTTTTTTATTGTGTATAGATATCCAATCACAAAAAGTCACAGGATAACTCTACTTTTCATCTAAATAAACAATGGGCCAACATGTAGCTATGATTAAGCCATATTTCAGGCCTGTAGACCCTAGTTATAACAATGTACAGTTAGGCTTAACGTTATAACCTAATATGATTTGAAGTAATAGTTGGTATTACGAGTCTCTGGGGACCCAATTGAATCCGCAGTAGGAGTATGATGGAGGTAACGAAGGGCCAGTCCCTACGTTCACTGCTATTCAGGGTGTGGCGTAAATAATCGTCTACCGTAAAGGATTCGATATACCAGATAAGTTACTCTAACATATTACAATTTTAACCATTTTGGTAGGTAGTACATTTTTTTTACAAAAATCGATCTTAAATTTGCATGATTATGTTAAAATTTTGGGTTAAAAAGCTCTAAATTGACATAAAAAATCCATAATTTTACACGATAGCTCTAGTACTCAGCAGTAATCAATTAAAACCATAATTTTACACGATAGCTCTAGTACTCAGCAGTAATCAATTTTGGGTTGAAATAGAGAAGAACTAACTTTTTCTTATTTAATGAATCTTTTTCTAATTAAGCCAACCCGCACTGGGCCCGCGTGGTGGCATACGGCCTACTCCCTCTCATCGAGAGGAGGCCTGTGTCCCAGCAGTGGGAACATTATAGGCTGGTTATGTATGGTTATGTAACTTTTTCTTCAAAAGCTGTAAATTGACATAAAAAAACCATAATTTTACACGATAGCTCTAGTACTCAGCAGTAATCAAAATGTAAAAATAATGGTTTTTGTTGAAACTACAACCAAATTTGTAGGTAAAGGTAGAAATTTCGTAAATAAAAAACAAAAACAAAATATATTTTCAGAACCCTTGGGTAAAAATTATTAAAATTGTAATAAAATGTTATAGTAAATTATCAGAAGGCCAATTCTCGTAATTTAAAACGTTTAATATCCAGTCGCAGTCTCATCTCGGCCACATACAAATGTCAAAAACTTGTCAAAATATTGGGAAATTGGATTTATACAGGAAACATTTTTAACCAGTGCGCAAACTGTACACTATTTATAAAACGTTTTTGCAAAAAAAAAAAAAAACAACCGACTTCCAAAAAAGACACTACAAGGTGAAAAATAATTTTAATTTCGGATGTCGGTGTCGTTGGGTTCGCATTTTCGTTGTTTGCCATCGACTTCCGAAAATAAAATTATTTTTCACTTTGTAGTACTTTTTAGGAAGTCGGTTGTATTTTTTTGTAAAAAATTTTCACTTTTATTGTACTTTCCCCACACAAATTTGTATAACACTACTTGCTATGTAAATATCAACGACATGGGAGTCATTATAACATGATCAATATAAACTCAGTGGCAAAAATAAAGTTTATTGATTGATTGTAACCACGAATTCAGCATTTATGATTCTAGATTCTAGAGCTTAGAATTTTTTTACAACATTTGATAATAGTTGATAATGTCTAGACATTGACGAATATTCAAACCATGAATTCAGTATATGATTCTAGATCATATACTGAATTCATGGTTTGAATATTCGGCACCCTAATTACGTAGCTTACTTTTTCTATCATAAGCGAAGGCCACTGAATAAAATTCATAATCCATTACTTGATTTGCTTAAAAATTCGTCTGCTCGACAACATAAAGCACGCAATGAATGTTGTTGAACTGTCAAAATGAATGTCATTGCCATTTTTAATATGTTGCGCAATAAACCCCGCAGCTCCATGAGGGAGTCATACAGATTATATTGCGAGCTCTCATAAAAGCTAAAAACAAATGAATGTTTAAGGACTAACGTTTCGGCGCACTGTTTTATTATTTAAGGCAAGCTAAAATTGGGGCGACGAGTGGATGAGTTACTGTTATAGAACTCAAATTGAGTTGAGCAGGACACCTGGCAAGGTTCAGTGATGGCAGATGGAGTAAGGCAGTGACCGAGTGGCGTCCAAAAATTTTAATTTAATTTAATTTTTATTTTATATTTTTATTGTATGTGTAATTATTGCAATTGACATTGTATGCCTAATAATTCCATGAGTCCATGTTCCTTGATTGATGAATAAATAATAATAATAAAAAAAAAATACGTGTGGCACTCGGGGACTGCCGCGGTAAAGCTATTGCATAGCATTTTTTATCAACTTATGCAATTATAATATTTATGCATTTTTTTTTTTCTTTGATATTAATTCAAGTATGAAGTTCGTCTCGATCCGTGCGAGCTTCGTACAGTCTACACGCATCAAACACCGTGCCGAAGTCTGCCGAACTGAAACGATGTTAGACGATGCACGGCTTTCAACGCCGCACCGCTGTGCCGGTCAGAGTGGGGGGTGTTAGGTTTATTTTCGTTACGGAATTTCTTGATTCAGTCGCCGCGCTCAAACCTCGCGATAAAAGCTATGCAATAGCTTAAAACTGGAAGACCAAGTGTCGGCCGATCGCATTCGCAACACAGTAATACGTACGAAGACAGCCAATGTCGATGTTGGCGATAAGAACGCGAGGCTGAAATGGGACTGGGCGGGCCACACGTACAGGATGCCTCAAGACAGATGGGTGAGCGCTGAAGCTAGGCCCTAGTGGTGGGGAAAGACGGATGCCGCACGCGGTAGCGTCTTTGAACCGATTTGATTTTCCCATCACTAAATAGTGCTTGTGACGTCATAGTACGTAGTCTACAAAATGGCACGCTTGGTTTTCATACAGATCGCGTTATCTAGGTCTATCTATATTTGTGACTTAGGTATTTTGATGACGCCGAATGTTAATGAAACCGGACAATTGAGACCTAAAATAATTATTAGAAGCCTGTGATGTAACTGCAGAGCAAAGGGCTCCCCACTCCCTCTAATAGACCTCTCTCGGAGACCTTTCTCTAATAGACCTAGAAAAATCAAAATTCGACACACAAGCGGAATCGTGACCACAGATAAAATTCTTTCATGTTATTCTAAAAGGGTGTCAGATCAAGATGCATACTAAAGTAGAACCTTTTTGCTATTTTTTACTGGTATAATAATATTTACATAAGTCCTTTAGCTTGTGAGAACATTTGCCAATCTTTTGAAACACGATTGCCTAAATTGTGATTTGGGTTGCCATGTGGGCTATGTTACAAAATTGGGATGTGTGAAATAAGGTGAGCGGTGAGGGTTCCGTACTTTGATAAATTTTACATTTTTGTAGCTTTTTGACAGTCAAAGCATAATACTTATAGCATAACAGAATTCTTGACTGCTTATACAATCATCATCTGCCTAGCCTTTTCCCAACTATGTTGAGGTCGGCTTCCAGTCTAACCGGGTGCAGCTGAATACCAGTATTTTACATGGATTGACTGCCTATCTGACCTCCACAACCCAGTTACTAGGTAACGATACCCCTTGGTAAGACTGGTTGTCAGATTTTCGGGCTTCTGACGACCCGTAACGACTGTCAAAATCTACGAATGACAGCTGGGACCAACGGCTTAACGTGATTTCCGAGCCACGGAGGGGTCTTGGTATGTAAAAATGGTCACCCATCCACGGACCAACCGCGGCAAGCGTAGCTTACAAAAATGTTTAAAATAAGAATTATGTTTGTTTTTGTTCTGTTTGTTAAAGTTTAGTAGATTCGTTTTTATTTTTGTAACTTGTGCATGTCTACTGGTAAAATATGGGTGAACCTGTTTCCCTATGTCACCATGTAGGTACTGTTGTGTATTTGAAAAATAAATTATCTTTATAATACACCTTGAAATTTTAATCACCGTTTTCCTCTTAAGGGGTCGTTGTACTCATCATCATGATTATTATGAACAACTTTTACTATGGGACCAAAACAGAAATCGTGAAAAAAAAAAATCAGCTGTTCCCTACATTTATGTTCGCATAAATCGTCAAAATGTAGGGAACAGCTGATTTTTTTTCGCGATTTCATGTTTGGTCCCATAGTAAAAGTTGTTCATAATGATGAGTACATGTATACTTACTTTTAATTGTGGTGATGTGTTTGATAGAAGGATTTGTTGTTTCAATATAAAGGTAAACCCTAAAATCAGACAAGTAGGGTTATAGGTAGGTAACGATAATTGTTTTTTTTTTTTGGCTCGGAAGAATTTTTACTGACCAAATTACAGTTATTTTTAAAATAAACCCGGTATTTGAGTTTTCCACATTCAGTTGGCCGAAGCAAGGAAAACCTGTTCAGGTGGAAATTTATAGACGACTCTGCCTTGGAGTGTAAATGTGGTGCTGTTACACAAACGATGGGACACTTAATATCGTGCCCTGCGTGTCCTGTCAGCTGCACGTTACAGGAACTGATGGACGCTAGTGATGGCGCCAAACAAGTGGCCGAATTCTGGGCCGAGTACATTTAGATTGCCATCGACACGCTAAGAAGAAGATGCGGGATGATTCTCTTTGAACTTTCAACATGTTTTGATACCCAAAGAAAAGATTTCAAGATAAAATCCTGACGACTTTGACTGACTGATAACCTATGGCATTAAGTCCGCCTCTGTAGATTTATGTGCTTGAAGTATTAAATAAATAACCAATAGACCAACTTCCCGTTTCAGGAAAAAAACCTAGTGTCAAGAAGACAAATTTGTCTGTTTGTCACCAGGATTCTTCTCAGAAAAGTGACCTCAAAAATGATCAGCAATAACCCTTTACAATGCCGAAATTGAACTCTAAAACCGACTAAATTAAAATGCTCTTATGTCCAGATGCATCATCCGACCCAAATACTGCCAAAATCATTTTTAAACGATGATTAATTTTGCCCTCCTTCAGAGCTCCCTACTTGAAACTCTGCCGACCCAAACCGCAAAATTTTGCGGTCCTTGAAAACAACATAAATTCTCTATTCTACTAAAGGTAAATGTATACCTGGCGAAGCGAATTATCAGCATGGTTTTATTTATAAAAGCAAATATTAACCTTGCGAATAATTGAATTAACTTTATTCATATTTATTATTAATATTAACTTTGCGAACAATTGGATTAAGACTAGCGACCGCCCTAGCTTTGCACGGGTGCATTTTTTTTTTTTCGAATTTCCGAAATTTATTTTCATACAAACCTTGTCCTGGCAATACCGAACACAACAAAAAAAGAATACTTAATCCAATTTTGTGCAGTCATTCGGAAGTTATGCGCCGTACAGACATTTCGGCGATTCATTTTTATTTATACAGGGTTATTGGAAAAACACCAAGAACCTCTTCAGAGGTCATTTTACTCATCATTATGGGACCAAACCTGAAATTGCGAAAAAAAAAATCAGCTATTCCCTACATTTATGTTCGTATAACTCGTCAAAATGCAGGGAACAGCTGATTTTTTTTCGCGATTTCTGGTTTGGCCCCTTAGTAAAAGTTGTTCATAACGATGAGTGCAATGACCTCTTAAGAGGTTGTTGGTGTTTTTCCAATAGGTTATCCTGTATATAGTAGATACTCAGACGAGTGTAAAAGATACGATTTGTGGTCTATGTTAAAGATGATAATGGCTTGAATGGGAGTGACTACCGAGATGACGACTAATAGAAAAGAATGGAAGAAAAAGACAAATTGCGATGACCCCAAATTAATTGGGATTAGGGCAGGAATGAATAAGGATAATAATAATAATGATACGGATAAGAATGATGACTTGGACTATAGTTCCGCGCGGGCTATAGCCCGCGCGGAACTAGTTGGCCGCAGATGTGGGGCAAGGGTGAGGCGGCGGCGGCGGTTCGCAACGCACGTACTGAGTAATGCGCCCCCGCCCCTCCGTCCCACCGCTCACATACCTAAGGCGCGGCCAACTAGTTCCGCGCGGACTATAATAGAAGTTTACTAGTTACTTTACAAGGTCCAATAAAATTAGCTAGCAAAGTTCTACAGACGGGATCAGTATCGACATCTAAACATGAAAAAAAAAATAGTTTTCTTGGGGTGAGAGACCGCCTTACTTTTTAAATTATGTAAGTAAATATTTTGAGATAGTAAGAAGTTTACATATTATAAATGTATAGTTTTGATTGCCTTACAATACTTAATTTACAGAAATAAATATCATTAAAATATTATCCTCATTTATCATTTATTCTTCTTCGCTTATATCATTTACTAGCAGCGCCCCGCGGTTTCACCCGCATAAGTTTCGATCCCGTGGGCATATCGGGATAAAAAGTATCCTATGTCCTTTCCCGGGACCAAACTATCTTTAGACCAAATTTTATCTAAATCGGTTTAGCGGTTTAGCCGGTTGAATTCCGTAATTACAGACACAATTAAAAAGCCATTGTGTCTCGCGTGGATCCACGTTTAGGCATACGAAGGGTTAAGTGTGAAGAGGTAACAGACAGACACACTTTTGCATTGATAATATTAGCATGGATTTTGCTTCGCCAAGTCTGCGTCTGCCCCTAAAGGTTTCGGTTGCGAAAACATGGCCGCAGTTATGTAAAGCGGAATTTGAAACAACATTCTGTTACTTGTAGCGTTATTAACATAGATAAAACATTACTTGGAATTTCATTATAAAATGGAGACAACATTTGTAATTTGTATGAAGGGGTGAATTCTTTTAAAAACTTCAAATATTTGTAGCAAGTTGAGGTTTTACTAAAAGATAGTTTGCGGTAGTACAGACACCAGCACACCAAGCTACTACAATCCGTAAAATTTATTTAATAGATTTTCAACTTTATCGCTAAAGCATGCGGTTCAAAATTGATTGGGAAAATTTTACAGTTTCGGGTAGCTTGTTGTGTTGGCGTCTATACAATTACGACCATCATACAGTTGTTACTGCCGTTGAACAAAAAAAAAAAAAATCACACAGGACATGGAAAACAAATCTGAATTTATATTTTGTACTAGCTTCTGCCCGCGACTTCGTCCGCGTGAAATTCGTACTTTCCTCTAAAAGTTTCGAAAATGGATGTTGGTATGATCTTTGTCATTAATTTAGATAAATTAGTATTCGGGCCAATTTTTAAGTTTATAGAACAAAGGAATCAGATTATTCAAAAAAACTGTATCCCCGCTTTTCACCCCCACAGGGATGGAATTTTGAAAAATCGTGTAAGATGTGTTTATAACTTGACTCAAAGTTTATTTATACCAATTTTCGAGCTAATCAAGCCACGCAGTAAAATCCTCCCTTTTAAAATTAACTACCTCTTTTCACACAGGGGTAGATTTTCGAAAAACTCTGATACACGTTATTAATTATTTTTAGTCCTTAATATAAATACTGAGTTTCAAGTTAATCGGACAGGGCGTTAAAATTCTTAATTTTGACACCCACCAATGCCTCTTTAGGGGGTATTTTAGGAAAACGAAAAATTCCAAACTTCATAATTTACTTAGATAAGTATTCTTGCCAAGTTTCAAGGTTATTAACTCAAGAAATAAGATTTTTCATACAAACGAAATCTCCCCTTTTCACCCCCTTAAAGGTTGAATTTCCAAAAACCCTTTGTTATTCGATACCTACTCTTCACAAAGAACACACCCTCCAAAATTCATGTCCCTAGGACCAGTGGTTTAGATTGTGCGTTGATATTTCAGTCAGGTCGTTCATCCCCCTTTGGGGGAGAAATTATCAAAAACGCTGAGACACGTATAAATTAATTTTCAATCGTTAGCCTAAACACAAAATTTGAAGATCCTAACTTTAAAACTGACGGACTTTCATCCCCTATTTAACTCCCTTAGGGGTTGAATTTCAAAAAATCCTTCCTTATTCCTTGTCTACATTATAAAGGGTACCATTGTGTAAAATTTCAGCTTTCTAGGTCCAAGGGTTTGGGCTGGGCTTTGATGGGTCAGTCTGTCAGTCAGGCCTTTTGTTTTTATTTATATGGATAGATAGATACTTTTCCGGGATAAAAATTACCCAGTGTGGTGCCCAGGATATTAAAGAATAATTATACCAAGTTTCATCGTAATCGAACCGGTAGTTTTTGCGTGATGCCTGAACAAACAGACAGACAGACAAAAATTTTTTTAATCACGTTTTTGGGTTCGGTGTCGGTCTAGTAACACCCCCTGCCATTTATTTTTTTGATATTTTCAATGTACCGAATTTTCACTTCTACAGATTTATTATAAATATAAATGGAGGTAGCTGACACCCTGGATTAATAAATAGGCTACTTTTTAACCCGATATTCCCACGGGATCGCCATTTACGCGGGTGAAACCGCGGGGCGCAGCTAGTTTTACAATAAAAATGAAAGAAGCCAACCAGCCCCCTTATTCACAAACACTAGATATGCTTCCGTATCGTATCGAACATTAATCATTGTTATCTTAGGAGTCTTCTCAACGCTGTTCACAAGTCCAAAACCCGATAATTTTGTCAGTTTAAATCAAATAGACGCCCGCTATTCTTCCAACAGCTATTTGCTGTTGAGAGGAAGTCAAATCAGGTTATCGAAATGTCAGGTTTTCGATACGATAGCCTGTCGTATGGTTGTGAATCAGGGCTCTGAACTATTTATACAGAAGTTACTGTCCAAAGGCTTGTCGAGGGCACTCACATCTATTTCAGGATCAGCCTCTCGCAAGGCCAATCGTTTACTTTAAGCCAATTTATTATTCTATCCTTTTCGAGTTCTGGGAAGTTGATCTTATTGTCAAAAAGGGTAACTTAATTGGGCCTAGTTTTATATAAACTTTAGATTCTTTTGTTAGAATATTTTCACTTTTGAACAAAGCATTTTGTTATAGTTCATCTTTTAATAAACTAACTTCTTCCCGCGTAAAAATTTCTCTTTACCCCTCAAGCGTCAACTGTACACCAAGTGTACATAAGAGAAAAACTCAAAACGTCGACGGTACACCAAGTGTACACAACTATTGTCATTGTTTAAACAATGACTTCACTGCGTCCATTCAACTACTCCGACGCGTGGGGTGTTTTGACAGGTAGGCGGGCAAATGTGTGAGAGGTTAACCTCGAAATCTATCTGGAAGAACAGCACTCAAATAAAAGTATTTAGGTACTTTTATTTTAATACCCACAGCATGGGTACCTCAAAAAGGTCAACTCAACTCAAACTGAAATTTAAGATTGAAAAAAATTGAGTTGAGTTGAGTTTAAAAAGTCTTTACTTGAGATGTTCCTCCTCTTTAAATATGGGAAATATTTAACCGATCCTCTAAAAACTTATTGACCTTCTTATGATGTAAGGTTTTTTTTAATTTAAGAACCTTTAAAAAGTTTTGGGCTTATAATGATGCACACTTTTTTAAATAATTGAGCTTCTTTTTAACTTTCCAACCTTTTATCACATTTGGTCGCAGTAACTAAGGAAGGATACCCCGACCAAACGGGTTTGGTTAGGTTAGATCTGTGACCAACAACGTGCGAGCTGAATTGGTAGCAGTAACTGAGCTGACTGACTGACCAATCGCATTTTTTGGCTTTTTATTATTTTTAGGGTTTCGAAATAGATTTAATTAGAGGTTCTTTTTGTTAAAGAGCCGCTTTCATTCATATTAGAGTGTTCAATAATATTTATAAGGAAAGCAATATAGGAATGCTTCGATTAAATACATCATCATTTTCCCAACTATGTTGGGGTCGGCTTCCAGTCTAACCGGATGCAGCTAGATACCAGCATTTTACATGGAGTGACTGCCTATCTGACCTCCACAAACCAGTTACTGGATAATACGATATCCCTTGGTAAGACTGGTTTCAGACTTTCAGGCTACTGACGACCCGTAACGACTGTCAAAAAACCACGAATGACAGCCGGGTCCAACGGTTTAACGTGATTTCCGAGGCTCGATTAAATACATGCCTTTAAATATCGTTCATTCCAATTTAGTCCGTGATTTCATAAAATTATTCTACAAAGACCAAGAAAGAAAAAAGTAATCTTCGTCTGCGTTTATTTATAAAACGCCTCGGCAAAACAACAAATCCATTTAATCTTAACGTCGACACAACAACACGAAAAAGGCACAAAAAATCTACGCCAAACTATTTGCAGCCTAGATGCCAACTGTACAAATAAAGAGTAAACAACGTTTTGTTATAGGACTTCGCCTCCAGGCTAAACACGGGAATATAATAGGAAACAATAGCGCCCATTGACACACATTTTCTTACAATAAAAGTAAGTGACCTCTGCAAATCTTTCACTTTTGGGCCTGAGCTATATTGTAAGCGGAGGCGATAGCGGAGGCGATGGCGAATGCGATAGCGGAGAACAGCGCCCAATCGCCTTCATCATTTTGAAGGATATTGCTAATCCATTGATTCAAATGTTCGAAACATTAGTCTGCTTAACAACGTAAACACCGCAATGAATGTTGTTGAACTGTCAAAATGCAAGTCGTTGCTACTGATAGTGTGGAGCATTTACGACGTACGGCATTTCATACAAACTTTCAAGCCATTGTTTTTCGAAATGGATCAACCAATTTGAATGAAACTTCGTACACATAAGCAGGATACAAAGGTCTAAAACCAAATTAGACCTTTTACTATAAAACAAATTAGTTCGCTATCGAATTGTGTGCGCTCATTTGAATGACGTTCTAAGTGAACTTTACTACAAGAGTGATGTGAAAAACTCCACCCAGAATAATATCCAGGTGAACCAACTTTCGTCTTAATCAAGCGTACCTATTTAGTTTGGCAAACAACTTTTTTTTGCTCACACATTGCTGGATTTGCGAAAATAAATGAAACAACCGTACGAGAAGATCTCATTTCGTGATACGATGGTTTGAAACCGAAAAAACGCGGTAGAGAGTAAGTGGTTATTCTAGGGACGCATTCGTAACGTAACAAGCGATTTTTTTCCTTCTCAGACTATTCAGTCAAGTGCCAATTTTGAGGATCATTTTTTGTCTGTAGTGTAAGTAAACATAAGGTGGTATATTCATGCGCGCCTCAAAGAGATGTCAGCATAAAGGAAGGGGCCTGCTAGGGCCAAAAGCCTGCCGGGGTTGTGGGCTTGTCCGAAAGGGTTACCGCTGCCCCGGAACATAAAGGGCTAAGGAATGAACACGGGTGGGTTTTAGTCAGTAAGAGTCTGACACTCCCTTTCCGCTCCATCCAGAGCGGGAGGAGTCATTTGATGATTTCCCATCCACAAAAAAAAAGGTGATACATTGAAAAAAAAATGTGGTTTTTCTATTTCGTGTAACTTGTTAAGTATGTAGAATAGGGATTTAACATTTTGGTATATGTTTTTTGACTCTTTGGTCTAGTACCATGTAAAAGGAATATACGATTCAATGAATGTTTCTTGATACAAAAAAATTGCAAATTTACATCTATTTTTTTACTTTTTTCGACATCACGGCGTAACGCTTAAGAGTTATTCAATGGAATTTACTTTAAAACATAGAGAATTATCATATCAAAGTTTACTTAAAAATGGAGTAAATTCGTTTTGGCAACGGCGTTTGGTTTTGGCTTTAAACGTATTTGGCTATGAGAGGAAGAGAGAAAGAAAATGTGCGTGCGCCCTGCTTTCTCTTGCTTATATCCCCCACTCAACTCCGGTTCGCCTCGCCCGATCACAGTTTTCGTAACGCTTACGTCACGCGTTCACCAGCTTACTCCCCAAGTCAAGCGTGCGTAAAGAAGTTTCACTTCAAAAATACATTACACTATTAAATTCACACGATCTCTATAAGGGTTTGTTAAACCCACCTTACGCTCTGTGTTACATATTTAAACCCTCCGCTTGCTGAGTACTTTTTTATTTCGGTAGTTTCCTACCACCCCCGCTCCCCGCTCCGCTTACGGCCCGACCTATCCTTAGCTTAGACAATAAAAACAAGAGCCTTGTACGTAAACAAATAATAAAAACCAATGTACAGAAAACTGGTTATTACATTCAATTGTTTTAGCTGACGTCACTCATTCTTGAAATGGTAAGGCCTGTCGTACACGACGCTGTGCTACTCAAAACTATCGTGTTACAAACTCAAAACACCAATGAGTAACCAGAATGCCATAACGGTGCCTCATCTGCGATACAAGCAATCACAAAATAGTCAATAATACATTAGTTAATGGCATCGTGTTCGGATTCGGACCGCCATTGCCGCCGGCGGTTACTACTTATATTTATTTATACATGCACTTTAGACGACATATTATAAAACACCATCGCTGTACCAGGATTAACGTGGCCACCTACTGAACCCAAGTAATTTAACAGGACGTACCATCGATACGAAAAAAGGAGAATTAATGGGGTATTCCTCGAATCGCACCAACTTTGAAACACACCAAAAGTACTCCTTGAATAAAAAAAATTAAATACCTATTAATAAAAATAAAACAATTTTATTCCTCGAAATGCATCAACGATGAAACATAGAAACAAACCAAAATGGATGAAGTACCTGTCCATGTATTATGATCATAACATATTAATATTCTAATTGGGGTATTTGGGTGCGTTAATTCCATGAAGGATTCGTAATAAATGATATCGATAGACGTTTCGAGGAATACCCCGAATAAATAGTATCACTTTGAAATTGACAACATTTCAAACCTGACACGACCTTAAAACAAAAATACTATTTCTTTATTTTCGTATCCTGAGTTCAAATATATATTTATTTTATTTTTTTATTTCTAAATTTCTGAGAAAAAAAATAAAAATCAAAAAGATGTGATGACGTCACATAAACGGCGGAATGAGGTAGTTACCTTTGCGCATTCCAATGTCTTTGATTGAAAACATTATATCAAACAAGACATGTCAATGTCACCTAAGAAGTGTAACTAGAAAACAACTAAAAAACTGAATTGAATTCAACAATATTTTTTCCTATCAACTCGACACGCTGCTTACTGTTAATATTATCAATTTTTGATTGATATTTCGCCAATAAAATGGATCCCAATGAAAAATATACGCCAATGACGGAACCAAAACAACGACTGAGACAAGTGACATCTAACAGTTTTTTTGACGGGTCACAATAAAGCAAAGGTAATATCGCCATTCTACCGTCATCTGGCACTTACGTCTTTTTAGAATACACCGAATTTCAAAGTTAAAATTATGAATGAAAAGTACATAATTTCGAAAAACGAAAAAATATGGGTGCCCTAGATTTGAATTTACTTTTATATAACGTAATAATACATGCAGGTTAAAAATATGAAATGTTGTCAATTCTGTCTGCTTTTTGGTGACCTAAGTTTTTAGCACGTTACTTTTGAGTAGCGTCGTGGACGAAGGGCCTAGTGTAGCGACCCAACTTTGTCGGAGAAAATAAGAAATACCGTAAGAAATACTTTATTGAGTTACTGCAATTGAATATTTTTCTGTGGTTCCATGGACCGGAAAATGAGTTTGAACTCCTAGTAAGATTAGTCCAGTCTTACCAAGGGGTATCGTGTTACCCAGTAACTGGGTTTTTGAAGTCAGATTGGCAGTCGTTCCAAGTAAAAGACTAGTATTCAGCTGTGTTCGGTTAGACTGGAAGCCGACCCCAATATAAGTTGGCAAAAGGCTTGTCAGATGATGATGATGGTCTGTAAATCTAACGGCTACCATTCATGTCAATTCTATCTTCAGATTCGTCTGACGAAAACCCGTACCGTGTGTAGCTGTTACGGCCTGGAGTAGACTTTTTCGGAATTGCATTAAATTGTTCTGCTCCGTCAAGTCTTCTCGTCGCCTATCCCGCAGTGTTTGAAGACTAAGGTCTTAACCAGTGCGTCCTGCCCGTCATGACATACGGCGCTGAAACGTGGACACTGACGGTCGGGCTGGTCCACAAATTCAAGGTCGCTCAGCGCGCTATGGAGTGAGCTATGCTCGGAGTCTCTTTGAAGGATAAAATCAGGAATGAAATTATCCGGAAAAGAACTGGAGTTACCGACATACCTTGCAGAGTAAGCAAACTGAAGTGGCAGTGTGCTGGCCATGTCTGTCGAAGGATTGATGGCCGGTGGAGCAGACGAGTCCTGGAGTGGAGACCGCGTACCGGCAAGTGTAGTGTGGGACGTCCCCCAGCTAGATGGACGGACGACCTAAAGAAGGTGGCTGGGGTAGACTGGATGCGGAAGGCGGAGGACAGGGTGCTGTGGCGCAGTCTGGGAGAGGCCTATGTCCAGCAGTGGACTGCGATAGGCTGAGTTGATTGTTCTGCTAACTGCTCCACTATCCCTGGCAATTAACCCCGGGCAATATTAAACAACATTGCTCTATTAATTTGCCACTATCCTCAAACTATTTTTTCATTTGGAAGAGAGTTTTCATTTGACTACTTTCTGCTTCGCACGCCATTATTATTTTTATGTCACACAGAGCCACGAACAATAAAATTTAGGACTAAAATCTACAATTTGACGTTTTATTTCACACTGTTGTTTAATCGTTAACCCGCTGCGTTGACAAATGCAAAACGTTTCTACAATTCGGAGTGACGATTTCGTTCAGCTGTTTTACATAACGGACCTGTTTTGTAAGACAGCTAGCGGTTTTGTAAAACAGCTAGCGGTTATGTAAAACAGTAGTGGTTATTTAAAACAGTGGTTTTGTCAATCCACCTGCGACAGTTGTACTATCCCACCTCATATCCTGCCCTCTGTGCCCCATAAAATGCAGCCATAGCGACCTCTGCGCTGCCACCAACGATGCCGTGGTAGTGGCAAAATTTTGGACCAATAAAATTTAATACATTGTCGTGTCATCGACACTATGACGAAAGAAAGAAAAAGTAGAAGACGACTATATTATACCGGTTGATTTTTTTAACGGTTTCAAAATTTTACTATGGGACCAACTCTGAAATCACGAAAAAAAATGTGATTTCAGAGTTGGCCCCATAGTGAAAGTTGTTCATATTCATGGGTAGAACACCCTGTAAAAATTTGGAACATGCCTGTATAATGTAACTAATTATTTAATAATAAAACATGTAATAGTGAGTTCCTTCCTAACTACTGATCAATTTATTGAATTCAACCAATTCAATCCTCTATAGATACCTACCTAGTAAATATAGTAAAACCACTAAACGTTTAAACAGAACGAGTTTACCAGTTGTTATAGCCATAAACACTAGGTAACAGCTTGTCTGACCGAGCTGCGTGGTTTTGCTTCGACGCCTGTTATTAGTTTGTGGTACAGTCGGCAACAAAAGTCGATTCGACGCCTGTGTTATTAGTTTGTGGTACGGTCACCAAAAAAAGTCGATTAATACTTCGGTTTTTTTTTAAGGCTTATGTTTAACTTATCACCAGGTAAAGTAAAATATAACATCAAAAAAACACTGTTTACTGCCAAAAATAGTAAATGTTCACCAAAATTAAAACTCCATTTTATTGTAAAATACCTAGGCAAAGGTATTTGTATTCTCATTTGCTCGCTCTTGCATCCCATGTCGACGGGGCTCCTATTTCTGTGTAAAGGGTTTATAGTAACCTAACCAAACCTAACCTCGGGGTACCCAGCTAGAACTATTGTAACTTTAGACTTAATTTTTTGGTGTTCAATATATTTTTTTGGTGATCATTATATTTAATTCGATTTTTTAATCTTAGTTATTGAGCAAAAGATTTGTTGAAAATTGGAGCAGAATAATTTTTTTTAGAATATAAACTCTTTGCTATTATGTAAAAATCTAAAAAGCAGTTTATTGAAAAAAAATGTTGTCAATTTAATAACATGTAAAAATTACAGTGTCAATCGACTTTTGTTGCTGACTGTACAGGCCGTACAAGGACATTGGTTTTGTACCTATAGATAATTATTATGTTGTAAAGCTGAAATTCGAACCTCGCATAAGTGACCGCACACAATTCGAAAGCTTGGATGTCATCGTAAACTGTTTTTAGAACGATTATCTATCGATAGTATATTTTTTGATACGGCATAATCAGCCTATAATATTCCCACTGCTGGGACACAGGCCTCCTCTCGGTGAGAGGGAGTAGGCCGTAATCTACCACGCGGGCCCAGTGCGGGTTGGCAGACGTCACATGTCTTCGAATTTTTTGGACCTAGGACATGCCGGTTTCCTCATGATGTTTTCCTTCACCGTTTTGAGAACAGTGGTGATTAAATAATTCACACAAATTAAGGCGCGTGGCTGGGTTCAAACCTACGACCTACAACTCATTAGTCGTGGCCGTTACCACTGGGCCAACACTGCACACCTGCTCAAAGTTTCTGCTAGCACAAAAAAAAAACTCGTTGTTGTTTAAGTAATTTATCCCAAGAACAAACTTAACATTGTAGTTGAAAATCATGTTCTCCCATACATTGCAACTACAAATTTAAGTTGGTCGACTATTACTCGTAAATTTGTAAAGCCCACTTAAGTGTGATAGTTTTCCTTTAAACTTCGTTATATATAGGTACTACTGCCGTGACATTTGAATTTCTAACTACAACCGTTTTGTTGGTAGAGGGGGGGGGGGGGACACTTGACTCTAACGAAAATTGGTACTTTAAAGCTTGATAAGTCACGAACGGTTAACTAAATCAAAAAACGGTCTTCCCAAACCCCTAATATTTTTGAAAGACCTATCCAACGATATCCCACACTACGGGCAGGACGAAAAAAAAAAATTATCATCCCCACTTTACATGTAGGGGAGGTAACCTAAATAATTGTTTTTTTTTCAAAATTTTATTTTACTACTTTTTCGGCGTCATTAACGTGTATACTCAGGCCAAATTACAACTTTCTAGTACTAATAGTTTATGAGCTAAACCGTGGACAGACAGACAGACGGACATGGCGAAACTATAAGGGTTCCTTGTTGACTACGGAACCCTAACTAAGTATTTTCCGAAACATTGGCTAATAGACTGACTGGCTATTTTTACTTCCATATGTTTGGCGTTTGTCCCCTTCCACTGATATCAATCGTGCCTAAACAGTCGTATTGTCTGCAGTCGACAGTCGGCCATTGACACAAACTCTCTAATTGATCGCGGGCACAGAGTTAGTTAAAGTATTTGTTCGTGTCACTTGCAGAACTACAATCTATGTCGATAAGTAGGTAGATAATATAGCCTTTTTCGAAACTACAACCTAAAAACTATGCTATTCTGTAAAGTCCACTGCTCACCTCACTCAAGTGAGCGCACACAATTCGAAAGCGAACTCATTTGTTTTTAAAGTAAATCATCGCCGATTCACAACGAGACACCGTTCGAATTTCGATGTGATGTTTTGTTTTGTGTGTTTCATTAATGGTTTGAGGTTTTGGACATTTGACTTCCCAGTCACGTATGTCTTGTTGTGTTAAGATTGATGACCTATGGACTGTGGTAAGTCTAGCTTAAACGTACAAATTGATCAATTAGCCAATAATAATAATGACATAACCGTTCCGCATAATGAGAACCTCGTGAAAGTCGAGAAAGATAAAAAAATCAAGTATCTTGACTTGGCTCGCAAGGTTGTCGACATGTGGGATGTGGACTCAGCGATCATTGTGCCGATAGTCGTGACTCGTGACAGCCAATGGGTTAATAGCCAAGAGCCTTGACCAATACCTGAGGAGGCTCTCGTTGGGCAGCTGGATCAAGGGCTTGATTCAGAAAGCAGTACTTCTGGATACGGCTTGCATTGTCAGAAGGTTCCTCTAGCTTGGACCCTGGTCCCGATACCGGTGGGCTACTATTTTTTACATTTAAAATTATAATTCATATGTATTTATTGCAATGAAGGTGATAATAATGATAATATTCAAAATAATATTATTGTTTTTAAAACCATCTCTAATAAATTTTCATATGCTTAAATAAAAAAAAATCTTTTGGGCTAGTAGCCACGAGTCTGATTTGACAGGGGTGTTTCTAAATGAATAATATAAAACCCATTTCATTTTCAATCAAGAAAAGTTACGACACGTACTCGTTCAATAAATATTTCAGTCGGTAAATCTAGTACAATTTTTTATTTTATTACCTGTCTACACCATATTTGAGTATAAAAATTAACCATATTGGTTTGGTACTTTTTACGTTGAACCTGTTCAAATTCTGTCACATCCAAACCGACAAACAGAAAAAAAAATCCAAACCTTGATGAAATGGCATCTGTTGGTTATCCTTTAACATCCCAACTATTTTTTTTTTGGATATATTTTCAATGTACAGAAACACCTTGACTACAGATTTATTATATGCATAGATAGATTTTGTATTTTTAACCGACTTCTAAAAAAGGAGGAGGTTCTCAATTCGAATGTTTGTATTTTTTTGTTGTTGTTTTTTTTATTATGTTTGTTCGCGCATAACTCCGTTGCTTGCAAACCGATTTGAAATTTTTTTTTTGTTGGAAAGGGTATACTTCCCAAATGGTCCCATGAAAATTTTATCGAAATCGGACAAGCGGTTTTTGAAAAATCAACAAAAATCTAAAAATTTATCTACATTGTCTACATTAACGATCTTTTTGTTTACTTTTTTGTGGGGTAAGTACAACTAAAAAGTGAAAAATAAAAACTTTTTTACAAAAAAAAGACAACGACTCCAAAAAAAAAACACTACAAAGTGATTAATAACTTTTTAATTTCGGAAGTCGGTGTCAAAAAACGAAAATGCGGAACCAACGACACCGACTTCCGAAATTAAAGTTATTTATCACTTTGTAGTGTTTTTTTTTTGAAGTCGGTTGTTAATTTTTTGTATAAAAGTTTTTTGTGATTCACGAACTGTCTCCAAATAAACTTTTTTCTTTTACAAAAAATCTGCCTAGCCTTTTCCCAACAATGCTGGGGTTGGCTTCCAGTCTAACCAGATGCTACTGAATACCAGTATTGTAGATGGAGCGACTGCCTGACCTCCATAACCCAGTTACTGGGTAACACGACGCCCTTTGGTAAGACTGGTTGTCAAACTTTCAGACCATACTATCAAAGATCCACGAATGACAGCCCGGACCAATGGCTGGACGTGCTTTCAGAGCCACATAAGGGTCTCGGTACGTAAAGATGGTCACCCATCCATAGACTGACCGCGGCAAGTGTAGCTTAACCTGATCGATCGATTCCTGCGGCTATTTTTGCTTAACCACGAGCCGCTTACTTTTTGCCCCAAACTTTGCCCTCTACACATAATAATATTACGCAATGCAGGACCATTGTGTAATTTACTTACTCGTAGTAACTAAGTACTTTTTTTTTTTTTTTTTTTTTTTTTTTTTTTTTTTTTTTTTTTTTTTTTCGCTGAGAAATGCGTTACGCATCCCCGCTCGTGGGGGACGAGACGGGGTATGTGGGACTCCTGTCGGAATTACACACCGACAGTATACCCACTAAAACTCAGCGGTGTCCCCACATCGCCGTGATGGGAGGGCCATGGGAAACCGGCTCAGCCTTTACTTCCACAACCCTCCCGGCGCATGCCCGCCTAGCTGGCGGGCCCCGCATGCCCCCCAGGCTGGGGGGCTACGGGAATAGCCGGGAGCACCTGGCCATTCCCGTCCAACACTGATGGGGGCCTGTGCAATACAGGCAAAGGTGCCCCCGCACCTGTTGCCTGCTGGCCTCCATCTGGGAGGAGTCGGAGATGACTGTCAAACTGACGTCTTCTTCGACCCCTCCTCCGCCTTCGGAGCAACGCCGCGTGAGGATCTTCCTCCCGCGCGCGCTCCGCCGCCTCCTTCTGGGACATGACGTGTTCGCAGAACGAGGCGACTGCCGCCCAGGACCTCTCATCCCTCAGCATGGCGTTAACCAAGCCGGGGAGTGATAGGTCCGGTCCGATCACCGCGATGAGACTGCGGCGCGGCTCGGACCACGACGGGCACACCTCGAGGGTGTGCTGCGCCGTGTCCCCCGCCGCGCCACAGTCGTGGCACGACGGCGTCTCCTCCCGTCCGATTCGGTGCAGGTACGATCCGAAACAACCGTGTCCGGACAGCACCTGCACCAGCCGGAAGGAGAGGAATCCATGCGACCGCTCGAGCCAGTCTCGCAGTACTGGCCCAATCGCGTCGAGGGTTCGGCGGCCGAAGGCTGCAGTGGCGAGGTCCCCCGTCCAATGGACGACGATGGCGTCCCTCGCCTCCCGCCGGACGGCCTCCCGCTCTTCCTGGGCTGGGCGTTCTCCTCTCGCCCTCCGCCCCGCCGTCCATTCATATACTCTGGCGAGCACCCACGCCTCGAGTTCCCAAGGAGGGGTGCCCGCCAGAGCACATGCTGCCGCGAAGCCCACCGTGCGGTAGGCCCGCGCCACCCGCTGGGCTATGGCCCTTTGGGGTGCCCGCAAGGCGGCAGCGTTCTCCCTCCTATGGAGGGAGTCCTCCCAGATAGGGGCTCCGTAGAGGGCCATACTCTTCAGGATGCTGGCGTAAAGTTGCCGGCATCGTGCGCTGGGCCCCCCCAAGTTGGGAAGCAGCCACGACAGCGCGCCCGCGGTCTTCAACAGGCGCGTCGACAGCCCGCTAAAATGCGGGCCGAAGCGCCACCTGCTGTCAATTACAAGACCCAGGTACTTCATCTGGGCCTTGACCTCAATTTTGACGCCGTCCACGAAGATATGGGCGTCAGGTGGGGGGGCGCGCTGCCGAGGTCCGTGGAAGAACACGGCCTCAGTTTTGTGCAACGCCACCGTTAAACCTAGGCGGCGGATCCTCCCTGCGACCAAGGATCCGCCCGCCGAGGCCAAGTTGGCCGCCTCCCTGAAACTCCCCCCCCGGGCGGTGAGGAGAGTGTCATCCGCGTAGCACACGACACTCGTGCCTCGGAGGAGAGTTCCCCGCAGGAGCCAATCATAGCCGACGTTCCAGAGGAGAGGTCCTATGACTGACCCCTGTGGAACGCCGGCTTCGACGGCGTACCGCTGGACTTGGCCAGTCCTATTTACCAGAAGGATCGCCCGATCCTCCAGGTAGCTGGCCAGCAGACCGCGCATGTATCGAGGCACTCCGTGAAATCGGAGCGCCTCTAGGATGGTGGAGTGGGGAACGGAGTTGAAGGCATTGGCTATGTCGAATGACACAGCCAACAATCCATCCCCCGCTTCCATCGCCTCCTTCACCTGGCCCTTAAGGCAGGCCAGCGCGTCCACGGTGGAACGCTCAGCCCGAAAACCGAACTGAGCGTCCGACAAGTCCGGCCCGATATCCCGCAGATGGCCCTTTAGGCGAGCAGCGATTATCCCCTCGAACATTTTGCCGACCTCATCGAGCAGAACGATGGGCCGGTACGCCGAGGGGGAGTCTGCCGGGCGGCCCTCCTTGCGAAGAAGGCACAACTGCCCCTCCTTCCATGGTTTCGGGAACCTCCCTGACGCAAGGCATGCGCTGAAGAGGTTCCGAAACCTCTCCTCCATTTGAGTGGCAGCGATCGCCACCACTCTTGCGGGAACCCCGTCGGGGCCTGGAGCTGTCTTCTTGGCGCGGATATGGGAAATTGCCGCGCTAAGTTCCGACTCCGTGACAGGAGGGGCCTCCTCTTGTTCCTCGTCTAGCTGAGCAGCTATCCCCCGCGGTGGGTCCATCACTGGCGGGGTGAAGTTGTCCCTGCACGGGAACAGGGACTGAACCACCCCATCGAGAAATGAGGGCTCCAGGGTCTCGGCAACCGGGGGACCATAGGGGCGCAATTTGTTGCGCGCCACCTTATATGGTCTTCCGTATGGGTCGTTGTCGAGACCCTCCAGCAGCTCGGCTCTCGCCGTGTCTCTGGCGGTGGCGATGGCCCGATCGAGGACCATTTTTGCCTCCATGTAAACCTCATAGAGGTGGTCCTCGTCGTCCAAGTCCCGTCGACGCCGCCGCCGGCTCCGCGTGTATTCCCTCCTTGCCTCCACACACGCTGCTCGAAGCCCCGCCAGCTCCCTCGACCACCAGTACACGGCGCGTTTGGGTAGCGGTCGGCGAGACCGAGGCATGCTAGAGTTGCATACCTCGGTCAGAGACTCCCTCAGTTGCTTCGCCATGGTGTCCACATCCAGGCCGGCGGCAGGCGGCGAAAGCCAGTCCTGGATGAACGCCGCCTCGCTCGCTGCCTCCCTGTCCAGGCGGGTAAGAGCCCACCTTGGGAACGGTGGTCGCCCGGAGGGGGGCCGCATCTCTTCGGGGCCACTGTTGGAGATGTCGAACCGCACGTAGCGGTGGTCCGACATAGTCTCCACCAGGTCCACCCGCCAGTTCAACACCCGCGCGGCTAACGCAGGGGTGGCGAAAGTGACGTCCACTATTGAGCCGCCCCGTCGCCGCACGCATGTCTGGACGCTTCCTCTGTTCAAGAGGGAGAGTCCAGAGGACAACAACCTAATTAACAAGTTTGTATGAAAACTTATTTAGCTCGTACCTGGGAATGCATAATTACTTATATAAGGGTAGTTAGGGAACTAAGTCGGAGATTTAGCTTGTATGTAACTTAACAACGCGCTTGTATATGGCGAGGGGTAGACAAAAGTGAATAGTACAACCTGTAGTAAAAGTGCGCAAACCCCTACCCTGTTTTGAAACTGCACTAATGCCACAGAATACTTAAAGTACTACGTACAGAAAGGCCACTCCCTTCCCCGCACTAACATCAGTTACCGCACCTCACCCCGCACTTCGGCGTATTCGTCGCAGTTCTTTAACAAGAGCGCTCGCAAACACAAGTACCTCACGCACACATTCATACGTATACAAACTTCATTTTTTAATGTAGTAGTAGTAGGTAATTATTTTGCGAGCGTTGTATGGAGTGTCCGGGGTGTGCTAATGCCCCTGCTGTCCCTCGTGGTAACCTGTGTACCTTTGTGTAATAACTTTTGTTGGAACACTGGTACTCATAACACAAGTTAGAACTTACTTTGAGTACCAGAGTTCAAAATACGCTAGTTTTAAAAAAAACCGAGTGTGCTTATGACCACACGAATGAAGTGAAACTTCAAACGTATTTGGCTATGAGAGGAAGAGAGAAAGAAAATGTGCGCGCGCTCTGCTTTCTCATGCTTATATCCCCCACTCAACTTCCGTTCGCCTCGCCCGATCACACTTTTCGTAACGCTTACGTCACGCGTTCGCCAGCTTACTCCCCATGTCAAGCGTGCGTAAAAATTTTCACTTCAAAAAAAAATCTGGTAACACAGTTCTTAGCGTATTATAGTTAATAATAATAATCAGGAATTTGGGAGAGGCCAACATGTCATAATACTGAAGCTGAGTGGGTTAAAATAGAGACAGAAAACCATATGCACACTGAACAAATGGAGTTCGAACAAGTTCCGATAAATACATTTCATGACGTGCTTCAAAAATTACACAACTGGAAAGCACCTGGTTCTGATTATATTCACAACTTCTGGTACAAAAAATTAACATACACTCACCCATACTTATATAATTTCATTAACGCCTTTATTAAAAAACCAACAACGATGCCTACATACATAGCAGAAGGAATTACGTACATGATACCAAAAGACAGTAGCGATAGCGCAAACCCAGCAAAATACAGACCAATAACATGCCTACAAACAATATATAAAATAATAACATCATGCATCACACAAATTATTTACAAACACCTTGAATCAAATTCAATATTATCCGAAGAACAAAAAGGCTGTCGAAAATTTAGTCAGGGCTGCAAGGAACAACTTACAATAGACTCGGTTATTCTCAAACAAGTTCAGCGAAAGAAAAAAGACCTATATACTATGTATATAGACTACAAAAAAGCGTACGATTGTGTCCCACACACTTGGTTAATTGAAATTTTACATATATATAAGATAAACCCTCAAATCATTACCTTTTTAAATAACACAATTACACAATGGACAACACGTTTACATCTTACGACATCTACAGGAATTGTTGAGTCAGAATCTATCAAGATCCAACGAGGCATATTCCAAGGAGACTCTCTTAGCCCACTATGGTTTTGTCTTGCCTTAAACCCCTTATCAAACAAATTAAATTCACTAATACCAGGATATAAACTCAATTATAATGACACTATAGATGACATAGGAACGGACAGACACGACATTAAAATTAACCACCTGCTCTATATGGACGACATAAAATTGTATGCTTCTTCACCAGAGGACTTGCATGAACTCGCCAATGCCACAGATAAATTTTCGAGTGATATAGGAATGGATTTTGGAATTGATAAGTGTAAAATCAATTCAGTCAGGGCAGGTCAAACATACGAACATTCATATACCACACAGTCAGGTGAAACCATAGATTCCTTAGATGAACATGGAACATACAAATACTTAGGATATATTCAAGCGAAGCAAATTAAACATAAGGCTATAAAAAATAAACTTACACAACAATTTAAACACAGACTAAAATCCATTTTAAACACTCAATTGCACTCCAAAAATACTATCAAAGCAATAAATACTTATGCGATCCCCGTCCTTACATACTCCTTTGGCATAATAAGCTGGACGAAAATGGAACTTAAGAATCTACAACGCGTCATTAACACCAGTTTGACCAAATACAGAAAACACCATCCTCGATCTTGCGTGCAGCGACTAACACTACCTAGGAAAGAAGGAGGACGAGGAATAATAGATATAATGAACCTACACAATAAACAAATCAGTACCCTTAGAAAATATTTTAGCACAAAAAGTACAACCTCTATCCTACACAAAGCAATAGTTTATAATGATCGAAAACTAACCCCGCTAAACATGTCTGACAAAACAACACAAATTAATGAGAAACAGACTGATAGACAGACTAAAATATCGGAATGGAGCCAGAAGTCACTCCATGGAAGACATCGCCATGACCTTTGCCAACCTAACGTCGACAAGTTAGCGTCGAACGAATGGCTCAGACGCGGAGATTTATTCCCTGAGACTGAAGGGTTCATGACAGCAATTCAAGACCAAATTATTGAAACCCGTAACTACCAAAAGTACATCATGCGAATCCCTATTTCAACAGACATCTGTAGGCGATGTCATAGTTCTTCCGAAACTATCCAACACATTACTGGAGCATGCAAAGCAATAGTTCAGACAGACTATAAACATAGGCATGATCAAATAGCCAACATAATTCATCAAAAACTTGCCATTAAATATAAATTAATTACTACACCTCCAGTACCTTACTATAAATATACTCCAGAAACGGTCCTTGAAAACACAACACACAAGCTATACTTTGATCGAGCCATCCTGACAGACAGAACAACACATTATAATAGACCAGACATTACTTTACTAGATAAAATTAATAAAACTGCGCAAATTATTGATATTGCAGTACCAAACACACATAATTTACAAAATACTATTGCAGAAAAGCTGTCAAAATATACAGACTTAAAAATAGAAATAAGTCGAATGTGGCGATTATGTAGCGTTGCCATTATCCCTATAGTACTTTCAACCACGGGTGTTATTCCCAAACAACTGCATCAATCTTTGAAAACGCTGGACGTAGCTCCCTCCACCTACCAAACCCTACAGAAAGCAGCTATCCTGAACACTTGCAGAATTGTCCGGAAATTCCTTCAGAACGACAATGATGCACAAATAGCACACCCACAAACATCATTCACCACCGCAACACATAGTCAAAACTTTATATCACCACGCCATATATCATCAACTATCACTTAGGTTAGTACTCTCAGGGTAGGCACTTGGCTTTGGCCCGTGTTACCCAAAAAAACCGGCAGATCAGTGCCGAGATACAAAAATGTATAACAACAAATAATAATAAATAATAATAATAATAAAGTTTTATTGACATAATAAAAGTTTTACATTTTAATTTGAAGCCCTGACTCCTGTGCTAGGTGGTACCTGTGTTACAGGAGTCAGTGTCTTCACCCGTTTGTGGGACATTAACAAATTTTAGTAATAACAGTACAATAGTTACTAGTGTTATTGTTCACTTTTTTGCGAAATAAAGACTTCTATTTTTTATTTCAAGTTACACAAATATCAACTTTATTTTTATGGTAATTAAGTTGATTTCAAATTGATTAGCACTATTGAAAAAGTTATAAAAATGTTTGAAGTTTTTAACGTAACCTGAACTTTATTGTGTAGGAGCTGTTAAAGTAATTTTTTCATAAACTCATATTTGTTTACATTTTTGGCAAATAAATTGCGAATGCAGATTAGATCGACAAAGATGTAGAAGGGGGTAACCTATAATTGCAGTCAACCGAATAGAAATCGTAATACTAAAAAACTCTTAATAGAAATAAAAACATGGCTTCGATAATCAGAACTTCAAGTTACAGCTATGTGAACAGAACCCAGCGTTGCATAAATATATAAGCTGTCATGCCCTTTATACTTGGAGGCTTTTATTTAGGTAGAAAGTTTTTTGTTAACATTTTTAATTTTGATTTATTATTTTTTTGCTAGAGTACGCATAGTGTTTATTGTATTTCTTGGTATATTGGCGTGGCTATCTAACCTATGGCAAATAATTTAATTTAATGTTCTGTGTCCTGTAATGTTAATTACTTTGCATACTTTATAGTATTGTACAAAATCAATTATTTTCTAACTAAACAGACAGCTGTGCTGCTGGGGAGTTTGTTGCGCCACTTCTTCTCCCCAGCGAAAGCACTAGGAAGTGGTGAAGGGCGGGCGTTTTGCGGGACTGTCTTTTGTAAATTTGACGTTCGAAAAGTGCTGCTTCTCAGCCTAGTTTGAATAAATGGCTTTTGATTTAGAAACTAATTTAGAGGTCTCTGTTACAGACAGTGGGAAAATCACAGGCCTATATAAATACAAATAGTGTAGCCTGCTATAGTCACAGCTAGTGATGGGTCCAGAGCATTCTCTAGTGAAGAATGTTCTCCAATCGAGAATATTCTGCAATATTTATTTTGATGGAGAATAATTTCTCGAAGGTCCTGCCATGTTTTGTCTCTGCATTATCCTAAGGTTGACTGGTATTACCTCAGACATTAAGACCGATTTTAGTACAGTATTTTTTTTACTTGCGCATAAAGTTTTAATCCTACTAATGTGAAAGTTTGTGAAGATGTGTGGATGTTTGTTACTCAATCACGCATAAACCGTTCAACAGATTTGGATGAAAATTGGCACACAGATAGTTTATAACCAGGATTAATTATGACGGGCAAGAGGAATTAAAATTATGATGGGCAGTAAATGTAACTGCCAATACGACGAAAAACGTTTTGAATTACAAAATCAAAATCTGTTTCAAAGAAGTCGTTATTGTTATTTTTTGTTTTTAATTATTTACCTTTCTTGTGATATATTTTTATATACATTTCATTAAAACAGATTATATGTAAATCATAAAGTTTGTTGTGAAACAGAAATCTTAATTTAACATTAACAATACCATACGAAATTTAAGAGAATTTTCTTGGAAATATTCCTGAAAATGTTCTCTCTCTGGCTACTTTACTGAGAATTTAATTGTGGCGTAGATTAATTCGACGTCAACTTTGTAAAACGTTCACGCATTGATAACTATTAGATACTATAAAAAATAATCGATACATTTGAAACAATAAATTTTTAAATTCGCGTAAGTACATTATTTTCCAAATGAATATTCTCGAGAACTTAACAGCAATTTTCTCGATATGAGAAAATTCTTGGGAATTTACCCCATCACTAGTCGCAGCTCTGGTAAACGGGTTGCCGACCACAGCCCGAACGCACCGTTGAATCTGTCCGTTTAACTAAACCGTTGTTTAACCAAAATTGGATCGGCGGACTTGCTATTAATGTGCACAGTAATAGCAGATTTCAGATTATCATTTCCGTACCATTATTGGTAAAACTAGCTTCGTCCGCATGTTAACGTAAAATATACCCTATCAATCAACTCAGCCCATCGCAGTCCACTGCTGGACATAGGCCTCTCCCAGACTGCGCCACAGCACCCTGTCCTCCGCCTTCCGCATCCAGTCGACCCCAGCCACCTTCTTTAGGTCGTCCGTCCATCTAGCGGGGGGGCGTCCTACACTGCGCTTGCCGGTACGCTGTCTCCACTCCAGGACTCGCCTGCTCCACCGGCCATCAGTCCTTCGACAGACATGGCCAGCCCACTGCCACTTCAGTTTGCTTACTCTGCAAGCTATGTCGAAAACTCCGGTTCTTTTCCGGATAATTTAATTCCTGATTTTATCCTAAATATACCCTATGTTACTTGGTAAGCGTAGCTTTCTATCAATGAAAGAATACTTATTGTAATAGGAAAATTACTTCAAAAGAGAGGGGCCCGTGGCAAAATAATAACAGCCGCACAGGTCGATCGATCAGGTTAAGCTACGCTTGCCGCGGTTGGTCTGTGGATGGGTGACCATCTTTACATAACGAGACCCCTCCGTGCCTCAGAAAGCACGTTAAGCCGTTGGTCCCGGCTGTCATTCATCGATCTTTGGCAGTCGTTACGGGTAGTCAGTAGCCCGAAAATCAGATAACCAGTCTTACCAAGGGGTTTCAGATAGGCAGTCACTCCATGTAAAATAATGGTACTCAGCTGCATCCGGTTAGACTGCCTATCTGACCTCCACAACCCAGTAACTGGATAATACGAAACCCCTTGGTAAGACTGGTTATCTGATTTTCGGGCTACTGACTACCCGTAACGACTGCCAAAGATCGATGAATGACAGCCGGGACCAACGGCTTAACGTGCTTTCCGAGGCACGAAGGGGTCTCGGTATGTAAAGATGGTCACCCATCCACAGACCAACCGCGGCAAGCATAGCTTAACCTGATCGATCGACCTGTGAAGCTGTTATTATTTAGCCACGGGCCACGGGCCACGGGCCACGGGGAGGTATTTATAGGTATAACGGAATAAATCACACACTCCTCCATTTACAACTCACTAAACTTTTCTACACCTTTTCTATACATCTATATTCTAACATCCCACTGTACCATTTAATTGCATTCTGCAATAAAAGCCTGACCCAAATTGATGCGACATGGTCTAAGTAAACTCGCTGTATATGCGTCTGTTTCGGAACACGCTGTATATGGGTCGAGTGCTTATTGGTCAGTTATTGCAGTACCTGTCAGGATGTTTGCCGTCATTGAAGTGACGTCAGATCGAGAGGTTAGTGGTGTATTTCGCAATTCCATTTTATTTTCGATTTAAAATTCAAGTGGAGTTGTATTGTGAAAATATTTGGGTTTCGTTTTACTTTATTGAAAGACTCAAATCGAGATGTAGATATACTATTATAGCGTCTTGACTTTCTATTGTTAAAAGCCATAAACTTCAATTTAATAAAAATAAAAAAAATGATCTTGCCCGCAGCTTCAGCCGCGTGGAGATCGGATAATACTACCGAGAACGTCCTATCTGGATAAAACGTATCTGCAATTACCCCACTGAATTAAAATATAAATCCGTATCCATGACGTTAATAATAAATACCATCCAATAATATCCATTTCGAAACAATAGAGGTCATTTACCTCGTATCGAATTAATTTGGGTCAAGCTTTATTGCGAAGTGCAATTATTTGGTCCGGTGTTGTTCGCTAAGTGAATTCATGAAATGAGACACTTGTATGGATTCAATATTGGATTATTTTTGGCTTTATCGGGTCGTAAAGAGGAGTTGTGAGGTCAGATAGGTAGTCATCAAAATCAGTCTATATTGATCCCACTGCTGGGACACAGGCCTCCACTCTGTGAGAGGGAGTGGGCTGTAATTTACCACGCGGGCCCAGTGCGGATTGGTAGATGTCACATGTCTTCGAATTTTTGGTCTTTCCACTTCAGCTGTGACAAACTGTGACAGACAAAGAGTGAAAGAAAATACGTTTATTTTCGTTTTTTTGCACACCACATTATGATTTAAAATTTGACTGTTCCATATGGTCGAAGTGCTATAAAGTTTTTTTTGATTGCTGAATGGGCCCGCTCTTACGCCTGATGGAAAGCAGTGAACGAGGTCTATGATAGAACGAGCGTGCCCAGAAGATGCCTAAGGAACTGGAACTCCCACGCATCGGCGAAACACAGCAGTCTGCTTGACGCCGGATTCCGGTGGGAGGGTGGTCGCAAACCAGGCGGGCGTTAGCCCTACTACCGCAAGGGAAGAATCGGCCAGTCAAGTAAGGTGTTGGGTGTGACTGTCCAGGATGCGCCGAGCGCTTGGTTCAGTTGAGTAACTGGCGGAACACACTGCGCTACACGAGGAGGCTTTTTCATGCATCCCAAAACATTTTTATTGACAAATTCAACTACTTTTGACTTATCTTTAAAAAAAATCAAGTAATCCTTAAGGAGCCTGATTATTTTTTAACCGACTTCTAAAAAAGGAGGAGGTTCTCAATTCGAATGTTTGTATTTTTTTTTTTTTTTTTTTTTTATGTTTGTTCGCGCATAACTCCGTCGTTTGCCAACCGATTTGAAAAATTCTTTTTTTGTTGGAAAGGGTATACTTCCCAAATGGTCCCATGAAAATTTTATCGAAATCGGACAAGCGGTTTTTGAAAAATCAATAAAAATCTAAAAAAATATCTACATTGTCTACATTAACGATCTTTTTTGTTTACTTTTTTGTGGGGTAGGTACAACTAAAAAGTGAAAAATAAAAACTTTTTTACAAAAAAAACAACCGACTTCAAAAAAAAACACTACAAAGTGATAAATAACTTTAATTTCGGAAGTCGGTGTCAAAAAACGAAAATGCGGGACCAACGACACCGACTTCCGAAATTAAAGTTATTTATCACTTTGTAGTGTTTTTTTTTGAAGTCGGTTGTTTTTTTTGTAAAAAAGTTTTTTTATTTTAAATCAAAATGTGGCATCACATCTCAGATGAAGTGGAAAAATTTCAACCAACTCTTGGAGGCCACTGTATCTGCCAACACTCCAACAGACTGTCTAGTTTAGTTTAATTAAAGACTAGCTTTTTCCCGGGTTTTTCCAAACATCCCAGGGTTACTAATAAAAATGTTTCCGGATAAAAGATATAATTAACCTATAATATAACATGAAAATCCACTTCAAGCCGTCGGTTCCGGCTCGCCAGTCATTAAGGATAAGGATAAGCTACGCTTTCCGCGGTAGATCCGTGGATGGGTGACCATCTTCACATACCAAAACCCCTCCGTGCCTCGGAAAGCACGTTAAGCCGTTGGTCCCGGCTGTCATTCGTGGATCTTTGACAATCGTTACGGGTCGTCAAAAGCCCGATAGTCTGACAACCAGTCTTACCAAGGGATATCGTATTACCCAGTAACTGGGTTGTGCAGGCCAGATAGGCAGTCGGTCCATGTAAAATACTAGTATTTAGCTGTATCGTGTTAGACTGGAAGTCGACCCCAACATTGCGAGAAGGCTCGGCAAATAAAAGTGTTCAAGCATTTACAAACGTTGTAATCCCCGTAAATAACACTACAGGGTGAAAATTGAAAACATGCGACAAATCGAAATGGGAGATTGTACTCATCATTATGAACAACTTTTACTATGGGACCAAACCTGAAATCGCAAAAAAAAAATCAGCTGTTCCCTACATTTTGACGAGTTATGCGAACGTAAATGTAGGGAACAGCGGTTTTTTTTTTCGCGATTTCAGGTTTGGTCCCAAAGTAAAAGTTGTTCATAACGATGAGTACAATGTCCCATTTCGATTTGTCGCATGTTTTCAATTTCAGCCTGTATAAAAGCTAGCATACAAAACATTCTCCATCTTGCAGGTAACAACACGCATCGCATAAATTACTTACTGTCGTCGCAAACTTGTGTCCTACATAGGCACCTACTTTATTATGTATGCCTGTATGTAGGACACGCAGAGTTATGTCACAGAATAATGACAGAAGGTTGGCGCCATGCAACGAGTGAAAACAATTGCACGCACACATAGAAGTGTACGTAACAATATAAGAATCAAGTAATCAAAACACAATTCTATCACACCTGCGAACAAGGACGGACGTTTCCCAATGCAAAACTTACTGTAAATTACAATGATGTAAAGTGTCGGGTATACTTACAAAACTTCTAATGATGAATTTGATTGATTCACAGGGATTCCCCGCAGGCGGCGTACCAACCGCGTTATCGACTTATGACTTTCATAAGTCATTACAACGTCTGCGGAGAAGGGGGCCGCATGCTGTATATCGACGTAGTTAATATCGACTAATGAAATCATTTTTACAAAAAAAAAAACACTACAAAGTGATAAATAACTTTAATTTCGGAAGTCGATGTCGTTGGTTCTGCATATTCATTTTTTGACACCGACTTCCGAAATTAAAGTAATTTATCACTTTGTCGTGTTTTTTTTGAAGTCAGTTGTTTTTTTTTTGTAAAAAAGTTTTTATTTTTCACTTTTTAGTTCTACCTACTCCACACAAATTCAGTTAAAACTAGTGCACTGAAGAATTGAAGACACCGACTAGAAGAATCATTAAAATTCGCATAGAAATGCCGGAGATGCCGTACATTTATGCGTATATTTTCGTACATAAGTATAATTACCTAATGTATTATATACTACAACCTCGCTGAAAGTATGTAGATCACTTTAGTGAAAGAAATATCAAAATCGGTTCATTATTTTTTGAGAAAATTGCGGACATACAAACATATCTACATACATACGGGTCGAATACAGAACCTCCTTTTTTGTAGTCGGTTAAAAATGAGCCATACGGCGACCTCAAACAAATGCCAGTCGCGACTGCGCTTGCACTCGCTGTACGTGAATCGTGTCTATGTGTGCGTGCGCTCTCGTTCGTTGTAAGAGCTGACCTTCTGTTCCTAACTGTTTTGTGACGATGCTGTATGTATCTACGCAGATTCAAAATGTGTTGCAAAGGATAAGAAAACCTCTTGAGACTGTGTTACTGTCTACAAATGAAGTTAACGTTAGCTCACGAAACTAGTGTCGTGAAATTACAGTTTGGAATTAATAAAAATCTAGGAGACAAAGACACGATAGAAAAAGTTACTGCAGCATTGTAGAAGAAAATGCTCCTCAGTAAAGTTCACATGGAACCTCATTCAAGTGAGCGCACACAATTCGAAATCGAACTCATTTGTTTTTAAAGTAAATCATCGCGGATTCACAACGAGACACTGTTCGAATTTCAAAGTAATTTTTAGAGAACGAGAATGAATTATGATGAAACTTTTTTAAACTGTCTGAAATTGCCAAAACGCTGTGAGCAAGGGTGTTGTCGTGTTGATTCAAAGCTCGTTCACTCTCTGTATTTTTATTGTTAAATGGGCCCGCTCTTGACCTTGATCACGCCTGATGGAAAGCGATGGATGTGATCTATGATGGAACGAGCGTGCCCAGAAGATGCCTAAGGCACTGAAACTCCCATGCATCGACGAAACACAGCAGGCTGCTTGACACCGGACTCCGGTGGGAGGGTGGTCGTAAACCAGGCGGGCGTTAGCCCTACCGCCGCAAAGGAAGAATTGGACAGTCAAATAAGGTGTTGGGTGTGACTGTCCAGGATGCACTGAGCGCTCGGTTCAGTCAAGTTCGGCGGAACAAACTGCGCTAAGTGAGGAGGCTTCTTCACGCATCCCAAAAGTTGTATGAGAAAATGGTTTTGCCCTACTACACATATATGACATAATCAGCCTACAACGTTCCAACAGCTGGGACACAGGCCTCCTCTCTATAAGAGGGAGTGGGACCTACCACACGAACACAGTGCGGGTTGGCAGTAGGACAGTAATTCATCATCATCATCATCTGCCTAGACTTTTCCCAACTTTATTGTCGGCTTCCAGTCTAACCAGATGCAGCTAAATACCAGTATTTTACATGGAGCGACTGCCTATCTGACCGGCCACAGCCTAGTTACTGCTCATTACAAAGTCCAACTGAATGCTCCAAAATATATCTCAAAGTGCCTTTTAAAGCTAAACAATAAAACGGCTGAACACAATACCTACAATAAAATTTAACGTTTATTCTCTAAAGATTCATTTAAAGATAAAGTATGGAATTTCACACAAAATTATCATTATTGTATTGTATTATCTATATGTTTAATACAATAGGCTTATGAAATTCTTGGTATTGTAATTTCAGCGTGATAATTACTAGACGGGCTTGTGGCTATGTAATAACAGCCGCACAGGTCGATCAATCAGGTTAAGCTACGCTTGCCGCGGTTGTTCTATGGATGGGTGTCCATTTTGAAATACCAAAACCCCTCCGTGCCTCGGAAAGCACGTTTAGCCGTTGGTCCCGGCTGTCATTCACGGATCTTTGACAGTCGTTACGGGTCGTCAGGAGCCCGAAAGTCTGACAACAAGACCAGTCACACCCAAGACCTTATTTGACTGGCCAATTCTTCTCTTGCGGTGGTAGGGCTAACGCCCGCCTGGTTTACGAGCACCCACCGGAATCCGGCGTCAAGTAGCCTGCTGTGTTTCGTCGATGCGTGGGAATTCCATTGCCGTAGGCATCTTCTGGGCACGCTCGTTCCATCATAGACCTCATCCATGGCTTTCCATCAGGCGTGAGGTCAAGAGCGGGCCCGTTCAGCAATAAAAAAACTGGGTTGTGGAGGTCAGATAGGCAGTCGCTCCATGTAAAATACAGGTATTCAGCTGCATCTGGTTGGACTGGAAGCCGACCCCGTCATAGTTGGGAAAAGGCTAGGCAGATGATGATTCAGTTAATAACCCTTGCCCCTTTTACATGGCATTTTTAACTGACAAAATGTACCGTCACTTCTGGCTACCCGTTCAAAGAGTAAAGGCGTGATTTTATATTTTATGATAAAGTATCTTCACGCCACCATAATGGATCTAGCGATGATAATACACTTTTAACTAAAACGATTTAAGAGTTTATAAAAATGTGTAGTCATTCCTGCAGTATAAAAATTCAAGAGAAGTAGTTAGGTGGGGTCGAAATGCCAGTACTTTCTGACTTGAGGAATGAGAAAAGGCAGGTACCAGGTACGTGTAGGAATGGAACGCGATCATGACTACATGCCCGTGTGAAAGAGAAAAGAGATAACAGCAAAGATGTGAGACAGTGAATGAACGGTCACCAAAGGAGACAAGTAACCAGGGTCGTCGGATATAGTTGAAGTTTAGTAAGAAACCGATGGATGTTTTAGAAATTTGATAAATTAACTGTTTGTTTTCTATTAACTTAATTAAATTTTATTCCTCACGATTCATGGATGTTCTACTCATGAATATGAACAACTTTCACTATGGCACCAACTCTGAAATCACGAAAAAAAAATCTGCTGTTTCATACATTTTGGTCAAATAGGTATTGAACTTTTGTATCAAACAGCGTTTTTTTTTAACCGGCAAAAAAAAACAAGTAAGTATGTAGCGGTATCTACAACGCCACATGCGAACAACGCGTCATACTGACGTTACGCAAATCCTGCATCGCGCAAGCAGAGTTTACCACGCAACTAGCATATATACAACAGCCCGACATGACTCATTGGGCAGTTGCCCGCCAGACGCAACACCCGTCTGGTCGGAGGATCCTCCCTTTTCTATGGAGGTTGAGTGAACTTTACACCCTGTTCCTCATACCTCTATAAGTATAATATTTATACTCGGGACGAAAGTAAAATAAATATGTACTTTGACATAAAACCTAACCCTTTTTGCGTCGTTAAGGTTTCTGGATTTTAAAACCCTATTATGTTTGATTTACAGCAAAAGTTAGGGTCAAAATTAAATTAGCATACAGAATAATGTTTAAGGGTGAGGAGACCCGTGTGATAGGTGTGAGGAAGTGAGAGGGGCTCGTGGCTAAATAATAACAGCCGCGCAGGTCGATCGATCAGGTTAAGCTACGCTTGCCGCGGTTAGTCTGTGGATGGGTGACCATCTTTACATACCGAGACCACTCTGCGCCTCGGAAAGCACGTTAAGCCGTTGGTCCCGGCTGTCATTCGTGGACCTTTGACAGTCGTTACGGGAAGTCAGAAGTTTGAAAGTCTGACAACAAGTCTCACCAAGGGGTATCGTATTACCCAGTAATTGGGTTGTGGAGGTCAGATAGGCAGTCGCTCCGCGTAAAATACTGGTATTCAGCTGCATCCGGTTCTTCATCCATATTATATTTTGACAAACACTGGAAACACATGACAACACGTAGAACGCAGCCGCGCTCGACTGCGGACAGGCAGATCGCGCGCGTTCCCGCAACCGCGCCGCTCCCCGCCCCACGCTGCCAGTCTGGCCAAGCACTTAAGGCTTGCGCAGACGAGGGACTTTTGTCCGCGGAGAAATTGTCCGCAAAGATAGAATGTATGGAAATCCCAGCAGTCTTGTCCTTCGTGTGCGTTATTGCATAGATTTCCATACGGTCTATAGCCCCGCGGACAAAAAAGTCCGCGGACAAAAATCCGTCGTCTGCGCAGGCTATTATAGTGGGACAGTTACAACAGCAATAGTATTATTAGTTATTATTTCTACGTGGTATGAATACCACGCAATGTAATTGCCTTTATTAATTATTATAAATATCTTTGTAGTCTTTCAAATTAATATTGGATTTAGATTAAACTCACAACACGTAGAAAATAAGTCACCAAACGCGTTTGTTTGTAATTAGATTTATGAACGTAAAGGCAAAAAAGATAAAAAAAATAAATTGAATACCTTTTTTCATTTAGTTTATTGAATAAAATTCAATTACTCAATTACTCATTTAACGTTTTAGAGCTAGCCCAGACGTGGTACGATTTACCAATGAGAGGACAAGTATAAACATAATAACAACATAACATCACGCCTTTCATCCCAGAAGGGTAAGACAGAGGGGTACTCATTATAGAACACCCTCATTTCGTCATGTTACCTAACGTATAGGTAACATGGTCGATCGAGCCCATAGCCATAAAAAAAAACCAGACTCTGCGAAGCAGTCATGCTAGCGAAGGAGGTGACGGGATGGCTGAGGGAGAGAGCCTCACGTCCCAGCCGCCGCGGGAGACGCTCCGGGCCTCGGGAGCCACGTGACGACTCCCAACCACCGTAGGCGAGGGCATGCGGACGGAGAGTAATGCGTCCGATCAGGACCAGACCCGTGCCGGACGGCGCGTACGTGTTCCACGCGCGCCTCATAGAGATGTCAGCATAAAGGAAGGGGCCGGAGCCTGCCGGGGGTGCGGGATTGTCCGAAAGGGTTACCGCTACCCCAGAACATAAAGGGCTAAGGAAAGGAACACGGATGGGTTGTCGTCAGTAAGAGTCTGACACTCCCTTCCGCTCCACCCAGAGCGGGAGGGGTCATTTGATGATTTCCCATCCATAATAACAAGACTCGGAGAAATTCCAGTTGGAAAAAGCCAATAACATTTTGCCCAACCCGGGAATCGAAGCCAGGTCCTCATACTCAACAGTAACGCGACCATTAGACCAACGAAACGGTCTTCATTTAATTTAATAAATAGAATTCAATTACGTTATTACTAATTTAACGCTTAAGAGCTATGCCCGGACGTGGTAAGAATTACTAATGAGTCAACCAGCAATTTGTTCTAACGGCTGAATGTAGGTACATTGGCGATAAGCCAACAGCTACATTTATAGATAAGATTCATTTAAGATATCGGCACCTTAAATTAGGTTGCAGCTCTATAAACGTCACAGCAAAATCGAATGGTGTCTCGTTGTGAATCCGCGATGATTTATTATTTATATAAAACTAGCTGCGCCCCGCGGTTTCACCCGCATAAGTCTCGATCCCGTGGGAATATCGGGATATAAAGTATCCTATGTCCTTTCCCGGGACTCAAGCTATCTCTATACCAAATTTCATCTAAATCGGTTCAGCGGTTTAGGCCTGAAAAGGTAACATACAGACAGAGAGACAGACAGACAGACAGAGTTACTTTCGAATTTATAATATTAGTATGGATTCAAAGTCCTGACTGACTGATATATCAACGGACAGCCTAAACCGCTGGTCCTAGAGACATGAAATTTGAAGGGTGTGTTCTATGTGAAGTTTAGGTATCCACTAAGAAAGGGTTTTTCGGAATTCCACCCCTAAGAGGGTGAATGGGGGGAGGGTGAAATTTCACGCGGACGAAGTTGCTAGAAGTCGAAGAAGCTAGTTTACTATAAAAACAAATGAGTTCGCTTTCGAATTGTGTGCGCTCAGTTGAGTGAGGTGAGCAGTGAATTTTACGGAATAGCACTTAGCTCTTATCCGCTCCGTTGTCACAAAATCTTCTAAAGATCGGTAATAATAGAAAAAGTAATTGTGTCTCATTAGTCACAGACCTAATATAGTCGTCATTTAGAAAATTAGGTCCATACTTAAAAAGACGGTTTTATATCAAACGCTCGAAATAAATAATGAAGACACACCCACGACACGACGACCCAGACATTCCCTGTGTAAGAAGAAGTGTCTCGGAGGGCAGACGCTCATACCTTGTAACTGTAAATTTTGTCAATTAAGCTAGGGCCGATACTACCTCAGATTGCGAAAATTGCCTTAGCATTAACGGCTGTAGTTTCAAAAGTTCTGGAGTTTTCACTTTGAAATTAATATATCTACGATAAAGATAAGGACTACTTCGAGGTGTTATAGGTTGCGAAAACACGATTGCATACAATTTTCTCGATACAAAGAAGTCTCAAAGTATTGTATTTTTATTTTTTACTGTAGTTGTTATAATTATTATTGTTGTTACAGCACCCTAATTGCGTAACACACCATCATTTGGAATCAGAATCATTTTGAACTAAAATGTATTCCAGTATTGGTCCAATAGTATCATAAAATGCGTATTAAAAAGATCCTGCTCGACCTCCTATAACCATAAACATAATAATCCTAATACCATTTCCTACGGACCCTAAATCCCATCCACTTTCAGACACTCTTGCCCAAACTCGAGCAACACTCGTAGAATACTAATCGCACTTATATTTTTCTTTTCGCTTCAAATTAATGAAAGCAAAACATTAACTTAGCTATTGGATAAAAATATATTTTGGTGTAGGTACGGCCATTGTATTTCCCTTAATCCTGCTTAATGGCCGAGGAGCACAGAGTAGTGAGCGAATGGAGTAATACTTACAGACGCCAACACATCAAGCTACTACAATCTGTCAAATTTTGTTCAAATTTAATTGATATTCAATTTTATCGCTAAAGCATAAGGTTCAATGTTGATTGGGAAAATTTGACAGTTTCGGGTAGCTTGATGTGAGAGCGTCTGTACATTAAAGCGATTCGCACACTGCACCGCATTACGCAGCGGGACGCAGATAACGTACCCCCGCGCGTGATTTTTTACATACAAATTCAATATAAACGCGCTTTCGTGTGGGGAATTTGACTCCGTTTCAACACCGTGCAGTGTGCGAATCGCCTAACTCACGGCTTCTTGTCATAGAGTTAGGCAAAACTACAGATCAACAGAACGCCAACCGCGGTAGCGGTAGCAGTTGGCGTTCTGTTGTTCGAGCAAGAATATGATAAAATACTGTGTATGTCACTGAGACTGTCAATCGTGAAAAATGAAGATACGACGCTAATAATCATCACTAATAATCAAGCAATCGATTAAAGATGTTAAGTGTAAGTAAAAATTTTGTGTAACATATATTTATGTTCATTTTGACAGATTTAAAATTGTGTTATGGTCTATCCCCCTCACAGAGAGGACGCCTGTGTCCCAGCAGTGGGAAAAGTATAGGCTTATTACGATTATTTCATAATGATCTGTCGTCCACATAAATCTGTTTCCAATTTCAACCTACTGAGTGATTATTGATAGTGAAATCAGATTCACTCGTGTCTCGAAGTAAAAAATAGTGTTTAAATCCTCTGGCTTTCGTTTAGCAAAATTCATTCCAGAAACCGAAAAGCCACCAGACCGTTCTTAGGGTTCATCACGTATTCATTATTTAGATCAAAAACTGTTTTTTTTTTTTGTTGACCCCCAAGAGGCACTTATCGTTCCGGCCACACCAATTTTTTTTTTACTGCAAGCCGTTTTAATAACATGCGTAAGCACTCCATCCACTACCTCCTCCATGTCACCAACGATCAGCCCACGTACCCAATGGCAGTTACGCAACGTTGTCGAGTCTAATTGACCCCGGCACTGCCTTGTTTTCATTTTATTGTGTTTTAGATATACACGGGTATAATGACTATAGTTAGGGCTACTGTAAGGACTTTTATCGGTGTCCAAAGTTCGTTATGGGTTCATAAAAAGGCATAAATGTAAGTTTAGGTTTTATGTCTTTACTAGCAGCGCCCCGCAGTTTCACCCGCATAAGTTTCGATCCCGTGGGAATATCGGGGTAAAAACTGTCCTACGTCCTTTCCCGGGACTCAAACTATCTCTATACCAAATTTCATCTAAATCGGTTCAGCGGTTTAAGCGTGAAGAGGTAACAGACAGCCAGACAGACTCAATTTTGCATTTGTAATTTTAGTATGGATGGATATAGTATGGATTGTTGTTTAGTGTCTTGGTTAAATTCGAAAACATGTTACGTCTATCAATCCGCACTGGGCCCGTGTGTTGGATTACGGCCCACTCCCTCTCACAGAGAGGAGGCCTGTGTCCCGGCAGTGGGAATATTAAAGGCTTATTATGCTTTTGTTTATGCTAGTGTCTTGGTTAACTGAGCTATCTTTATCATCATATTATTTATACTAGCTTCTGCCCGCGACTTGTTCTGTGTGTACTTCAAAATTGGTTTTAATAGGTTTTAATATTTTATTTCGATGAAATTTGGCACACAGATTGTTTATAACCAGGATTAACACATAGGATACTTTTATCCTGGTATTCTCACGGAATCGAAATTTACGCGGAAAAAACATGCATGAAATATATGCTTTGAGTTTGACTAAACTGAAGCGGTAAATGAACTCCTCCGTCAATACTGACCTCCATGGCGGGCTGTCACAAACGTGACAGGCTGATAGATTGACACCTATGACATGAGCTTGCCAAGAGGCCCTGACATGGGCACGTTGCGTTACAAAATGGATGACTAAAATATGACCCCTATTAGTTTAACCCTTAAGGCAAGCCTTTTCAATATTCTTACCCACCCCAACCACAGTATTCATTAACCATCCGCAGTTGATATCCCGACAAATTGCAATAAGGGTTTCTCCTCGACCTTTATTACGCATACAGCCAAAGTATGCCTTTTCAAAGCCTCAAAAGACAAGAATTCAATGCACAGCATGCAGAGAAAATTGACACTTGATTGCCACCATTACAACGAGTTACGAATGAAAATTGCATGCAAATCGTGAACTCAATTCAACTATCATGAAAGTTCGTTTCGAACTCGAGAAATGTATGCAATGTAAGTAGGAATTCTCGTATTCCTACTAACATACGTACATAACATAACTTGAGGGGCTTGTGGCTAAGTAATAACAGCCGCACGGGTCGATTGATCAGGTTAAGCTAAGCTTGTCGCGGTTGGTCCGTGGATGGGTGACCATCTTTACAGACCAAGACCCCTCCGTGTCTCGGAAAGCTCGTTAAGCCGTTGGTCCCGGCTGTCATTCGTGGACCTTTGACAGTCGTTACGGGACGTCAGAAGCCCGAAAGTCTGACAACCAGTCTTACCAAGGGGTATCGTATTACCCAGTAACTGGGTCGTGGAGGTCAGATAGGCAGTCGCTTCATGTAAAATACTGGTATTCAGCTGTATCCGTTTAGAGTGAAGCCGACCCTAACTTAGTTGGAAAAGGTTAGGCATATGATGATACATAACTAACTTGTTCACGTAGAGTATTTACATTGAGATATACTTAAAATCTAGTCAGAAGCCCGAAAGTCTGGCAACCAGTCTTACGGAGGGCTATCGTTTTAGCCAGTTACAGTTATAGAGCCATCCACGAAGACGCGCTCTACTGTTCTTCCTAATCGCTTACAGTACAAGTGTGCAACATTCCGCTTGTGTTTTAGTTTTGTCGATACTCAGTAATTACTTATTAGTGGGTAATTAGTGTGGATCAAAAAACTAAAACACTGGCGGAATTAACTAGCGATAACCACTAGCGATCAGTAAGAATAGTGGGGCGCGTCTTCGTGGATGGCACTATCTATACTGGGTTGTGGAGGTCAGATAGGCAGTCATCATCTGCCTAGCCTTTTCCCAACTATGTTGGGGTTGGCTTCCAGTCTAACCGGATGCAGCTGAATACCAGTATTTTACATGGAGCGACTGCCTATCTGACCTCCAGAACCCAGTGACTGGGTAATACGATACCCCTTGGTAAGACTGGTTGTCAGATTTCGAGCTTCTGACGACCCGTAACGACTGTCAAAGATCCACGAATGACAGCCGGGACCAACGGCTTAACGTGCTTTCCGAAGCACGGAGCACTTGGTATGTAAAGATGGTCACCCATCCACGGACCAACCACGGCAAGCGTAGCTTAACCTGATCGATCGACCCGTGCGGCTGATATTACTTAGCCACAAGCCCCTCGTCAGATAGGCAGTCGTTCCATGTAAATACTGGTATTCGGCTGTCTCTGGCTAGACTGGAAGCCGACCCATGCAAAGTGGGGAAAAGGCTAGACAGATTCAAATGAAAAATGATGACAGGAAGTATTAAAACATCATCAAGACACATAAAGTGGAAGAAATGCGGTTAATCTAAGTTTAATCAAAAACTACACAAGCAAAGGTAATAAATATGGAACTACCGCGCAAACTTTTTCTACGAAATGAAAAAGTAATTTTCAAAATCGGTCCACAATTGACGAAAATATCGATGAACATACTTAAAAAAGCGGCCAAGTGCGAGTCGCACTTGCGCACGAAGGGTTCCGTACCATTATTAATATCGAGCAAGTAACGGCAAAAAAATCACGTTTGTTGTATGGGAGCCCCCCTTAAATATTTATTTTAGTCTGTTTTTAGTATTTGTTGTTTTAGCGGCAACAGAAATACATCATCTTTGAAAATTTCAACTGTCTAGCTATCACGGGTTATGAGATACAGCCTGGTGACAGACAGACAGACAGACGGACAGTGGAGTCTTAGTAATGGGGTCCCGTTTTTACACTTTGCGTACGGAACCCTAAAAAAGACAGAGACGAACATATAACCATCTTCTTTTTTAATGTCGGTTAAAAACAATCATAAAAGCAAATAAAAAATTACGAGTTCACGATTGTAAAACCGTGAACTCGTAATCTTTATTTCAGTCAGCAAAGACTGAAATAAAATTCCTACAATAATATTCATATCAAAATATCTTTAAAATATCTGGGTCATGTTTTAAAAGCATTCAATATTGCCAATAGATTTTCGATTGTCGACGAAATATTTTTAATAAATTGGTCTTTTTAATAGCTCAGTATGCTTCATTAGCCTTTTGTTTCGAGCTCAGCTTCAGGCGGAGCTTAATATTCATACAATAATATCACCCTGTACGTAATTGTTCCACAACAGGACAAAGGCTCGTTCGCATACAGAGATCGAACGAGCATTGAAAAAGCCTCTCCTTATACATCATCATTATATTTTTCTTTGCTCCTGTTTCATGTTTATTATTATTATATAGGTATGTAGGAGACAGTTGTCAATTAAATTTGAGGGATAGTCAACAGAATTTGTTATGATTTGTTTTCTTATTAAGATTTTACTATCAATTATTATCTAATAAATCGGAACATAATTTATTGAGTACTCAGTGTACGCGTTAATTGATTTTAGCAACTTATTTTGATTCATTTTTGTTTATAGGAACCAAGCTTACGTGAGCGCACACAATTCGAAAGCCAACTCATTTGTTTTTAAAGTAAAATATATTCACAACGAGACACGGTTTGAATTTCGAAGTGATGTTATATAGCAGTACAAAATGTGTGCTTTTATTAATTCTAACGTGTCGATATTATCGTCCACGTCATGTCATCACAATAACACAGAGAAGTAAAATATATGGAAATATATGAAGATGCTTTCCATCCACATATTTCCATACATTTTATTGATAATATCGTCGCGTTAGAAAGTATAAAACTGCACAATTGAACATTCGCGAAATGATCATGCCGAAATAAAAATTCAAGGCTGCCGAAAGTAGTAAAAACCAAATGCTTTTGAAATTCAAAACAGAGCCAAGACGGATGATTCTTTAACAGGATTGAGTCAATATAATCTTCTGTGCAAAATTAATGACTGTTTACACTTTTGACGTCGAAGACAATTGCGGAAATGAAGAAGTAGCGGTCTCAAGCGAAAAGGTTCTTAATATCTAAATGGATTTGAGGGCAATATTGGCTTGTATTGGAAGGGAATAATTGACAAAGGAGTATTGTTTTCGTGGTGGAAGATGAATTTAAATGAGAATATTAACGACTATTTCTTTATTTTTGACCAGCATGTCGTCCAGTCTTAATGGTGTTATATAGAAAACAAAGAAAATAATTTTGCAAATCAGCTGACGGAATTTGATTAAGGCGTTTACAGGACCTAAACGCAAAAAACGCAAGTTTTAGAAACAATAAAAGTATATGATCGACTACAGTAAACAAAATCAGAAAAATATATGATATTCTTTAGGATATATGCTAGGTAGATAGTGTATTGAAAATTAATACAACTAATTTAATACGATAGAAAAAAATCATGAAGATACCTCTAAAAACTTCCTTTTTACAATAAATACCATACTAATATACATACAATCATTATGATTTTTTGTCAAATTATTCTACAAGCAATTGTTTTAATTGTTTAGTCCAAACAATAGATTTTTGTAAGTAGATAATTGATTAATATTTTGCAATAAATTACCGGCGTTGTGTCATCGTGCTTCTCTTTCTTTTCTGTGCAGTCCGACAAAGACCGCGCTTTAGGTCATGTAGTCGCCTTGACAACAACAGTAACATTTGCCGGTATTAAAAACACTCATTTTTAGTACTGTTCTAGCGTTGAAAACTGGGGCAATAGTGCCCGCCAATTATGCCATTAATCTATAATTACTAGAACCTTCAGGTCATTAATCTATACAGTACCTAGTTAATAGTTTCCAATCAGTTTTTTTTAAGGGGTCAATATTTCCACCTCTTATAAACAAGTAAGGAATTTGACCTCTTTGCTTAATTTATTTTAAACTAGCTGACCCGGCGAAATTCGTACCGCCTCAGAATTAAATAATGTGACAAAGTTCAATAGACACGTGGCGCCATCTATTTTATCATAATAACGTTATTGTTGTTTTTCTCGGGAACAGCAATTTTTTTCGGGATGATAGGTACCCTATGTCCGTTTCTGTACACCTGACAACGTATATGCAAAATTTCAGGATGATTGGTTCAGTGGTTTAGGCGTGAAAAGGTAACAAACAAACTTACTATCGCATTTATAATAATTATATAAAGTTAGGATTCGCCGGCCTGAATTCAGCAGTAGACATTATTCAGTCAACTTTATGTTAACAATGATACACAAAACAATCTAAATGCATAAAGTACTAGAGCGGCATAACCCGATTTCAAAGCACAAGTCTAGCACAAAATTGTGTGTTGACAATCCGTCAATATGCACGCCAGTTTACGCATGAATAAATTAAACCCGTCCACTGCATCTCCCAGCTATGTATGTGACCCTAGTACTTTGACCCGTATAGTGGTTTATTCGTGTAGTTTAGCTTTGAGCTCATTATTATTATCTCATTTCCTTTATTTAACTAAATACATATAAATTATATTTTCACTTCTCATGCTCGAAAAGTTCGTCTTTATGTTGTGCTTAGGCGACATAAAATCGCTTTTTATGTTCTAGTGCATAAAGTAATTTTTTTTTCTGAGACTAAGGTAATCAGGCCCAACAGCTACATGCGCAATAAAACTTAGCAGATTAAAGTAGTGATTTATTTCATTTTCTTTCATTTATACCACTTCCGTGTTTTCTATCGTTAATTTAATAAAATCAGGTAAAATAGTTGTCATTCATTATTTAAAAACGCAAAAAAACGTTTTCATGACTTGGCAGTATGAAGTACCAAAGTCGAATGACAAATGTTCAAATTAAAAAAAAAAAAACATTTAAAAAGTTTCGTAGCGGTATTATCTGTGGTGGCGGGAATTAGCTATGCTTTGCAACATTTTTGATTAATTATGTACTGTATATTTTATGCCTGTTTCATTTTCTCGCAATCGAAGTGAAAAGCAGAGTGTATAACTCAGGCATAAACGAGCCATTTTACCCCTCGACTTAACTATCCACCCTCGCCTGCGGCTCGGGTGGATATAAACGTCTCGGGGTAAAATAGCTTATTTTATGCCTTAGTTGTACAATCTACTATTTTAAATATTAGAATATAAAAATATTAATAAATATGAAAATAGTAGCCCACCGGTATCGGGGACAGGGTCCAAGCTACCGGCGGTCAGGGCTCCAGAGAGAGGAACCTCCTGACAACGCGAGCCGTGTCCAGAAGTACCGCTTTCTGAATCAAGCCCTTGATCCAGCTGCCCGACGAGAGCCTCTTCAGGTGTTGGTCGAGGCTCTTGGCTATTAACCCATTAGCTGTTACGACTATCGGCGCAATGATCGCTGAGTCCACATCCCACATGTCGACAACCTCGCGAACCAAGGCAAGATACTTAATTTGTTTATCTTTCTCGGCTTTCACGAGGTTCTCATCATGCGGGACAGTTATGTGAACAATCATTGCACGCCGCTCTGATCGATCCACCACCACTATATCAGGCTTATTGGCAACAATAGTCCTGTCAGTGATGATGGTTCGATCTCAGTACAATGTGATATTACCATTTTCGAGAACTGGTTCGGGCACATACCGTATAGTACGGCACCTCCGATTCCACAAGGTTGTATTTCAAAGCAAGCTGCTGATGGATTATCCTGGCTACAAGGTTGTGTCTATGCAAGTATTCTCTGTTTATCTTATTATTATCCGGTTATTTAGCTACGTTGTTGAGCAGACGAGCTTATGAAGCAATGGATTAGAGCAATATCCTTCAAAACGATTGAGATTGATGGTGTGTTTCGCTATTACTATAACCTCTGAGTTTGTTTCGACCTTTCTTCTCAGAGTAGTCAGATAGGAAACGCCGACCTAATTTAGTTTTTAAAAATATTATTATGATTGACGTGTAAAAGTGTTTGTGCAAACCTATTTAACGCGAAAGTTTTTGAGAATGGATGGAAGGATGTTTGTAACTCTTTCACGTAAAAACTACTGAACGGATTTTCAAAAAAACTTTATTAATCTTTCGTAATACTACCATAAAACATAATAAGGACTTTCCCACCTAGGTGAACTAGGCGGGTGGACAACACAAGCCCTAGACTCCTGTTAAAAAAAAGATAATTATATTTTAGTAACAAATGATTAAGAACTTAGCTTCAGATGGACCTGTGAGCTGTTCGACTATTAGTAATTAAAAAAAAACGTGCTGTTATTCTCTAAACATCACTTCAAAATTTGAACGGTGTCTCGTTATGAATTCGCGATAACTTATTTTAAAAACAAATGAGTTTACTTTCTAATGCGGTCACTTGAGTGAGGTTCTAAGTGAACTTTATCAAACATTGCTAAACAAACACCAATTCAAAACCAATTCACCGAAACATTAGGACGATAAAATATCTTATCTGTTCTTTATAAAGAAAAAGATCGTCCCAAACCCGCAATTTTCCTCCTCCCCTAACTCGGTACTAAAGAACCGATATTTATATCGCTTTGTGAAACCTCAACAAATACTCGTATGTATACATACATCTTATTATTAATACCCCACTTCACCTTAAAGATGAACTCAAAAGAGATATTATTATAACAAGCTTATGCCTCCGGCTTCGTTCGCGTTGAGGTTGGCAATCGACAAAAAGATCGTTTAAATTATCCCAAGGAAACGTATTCCGGAATAAAAAATATCCTACGTCCTAACTCAAGCTATGGTGTGGTCATATCTAACACAAAAACACAAGGCCTACCCATTTGCCTTTCCATGTCCGCTGCCCACACGCATACTGCGTAGACGCGTATTTTCTTGTACCGCGCAAGTCGCAAGCCTTCCTCGTGCCGCCATTTCGTCACGCGCGTAAATTATAAGGGTTTCGTTCCCAATGTCTTTTTTCTAATTAAAGTGTAAACCTAACTGTGTTTATAATACAACTAGCTGCGCCCCGCGGTTTCACCCGCGTAAATGTCGATCCCGTGGGAATATCGGGATAAAAAGTAGCCTATGTCCTTTCCCGGGACTCAAGCTATCTCTATACCAAATTTTATCTAAATCGGTTCAGCGGTTTGAGCGTGAAGAAGTAACAAACATATAAACACACACACACACACACACACACTCACAAACTTTCGCCTTTATAATATTAGTGTGATAGTGTGATAGTGTGATTAAACCCTACCTCTAAAAGGTGGTTTGGTTTTCCCTGAGTTAACCTCCCTCATATGTGATAATCCAAGTGCTTGATTAATTCACATCATCAGCCTAAAGCAGTCCACTATTGGACATAGGCCTTTCCAATTTAATGCCATTCATCTCGATTGTCAGCAACTCTCATCCAACTGCTGCTAAGATCGTCGCTCCACCTCGCCTGAGGTCGTCCAACCTTACGTTTGCCGCTTTGCGGTCTCCACTCAAGAACACGTCTACCCCAACGGTCATCAGTTCTACGGCTGATATAGCCGGTCCATTGCCACGTCAGCTAGCTTATTCTGTAAGCTATATCGATAAAAAAGTTCGTTTAATAAAAGTATGCATACACACGTCACGTTGCAGTATGAAACTGATTTACATACGTCACCTCACACACAGGTCCAGTTGAAAACCAGCGTCAGGCACTAGTTGTCTGGCATTTTCGCTGAACTGGCCCTTTTTAGCGCAGCCGTAAGGCACATTTTCCTGCTTATTTTTTATATTTTTTTATATCGGACTTTATACTTTTTTTATTTAATCTTTACTTTTTGTTTTTATTTGATGTATGTGTCTGGTGTATTGTGTGTCTTTGAGTATGTGCTAAATAAATGTATTTTCTTTCTTTCTTTTCGTCATGTATGGTCAAATTCGCAATCGGTCATAATATACTTACCCTCATTTTATTATAAACAATTTTGTTGTTGAAAGTACCCGCATTCAGATTTTTTTAAGCATTTGGGATCCAAGGGAAATACTTATAGGGATTCAACGACAGTGAAACGTAATTATCTTGCATTTCTTAAATTTGGGATCCAACGGAAAAACATAGTTACGTTTTGTGGGATCCAACGCCAAAAATATGAAACTGGGATTCAAGAGTGAGATCCAACGAAACGAAATCGATGATTTTGGGTATTTTGCCGAAATACCTCGTTCCGGATTCAACCCCTTAGAGAGATTCCAAGCATAGCCCGTTCCATAGCTCGCTGAGCGATCTTAAATTTATGGACCAGCCGTACCGTGAGTGTCCACGTTTCGGCTCCGTACGTAAGTCATAACTGGCAGGAAGCACTGATTAAAGACCTTAGTCTTTAGGCCCCAAAAGGTGGTAGCCGTAAGGCTGATCCGGGGGTACCGCACGATCTCGGGCGAGGCGGCAAGCCTCCTTGCCGGACTGCCGCCATGGGATCTGGAGGCGATAGTCCTAGCGCGCCTGTATGAGTGGCGCGCGGAGGCACTGAGCCGGGGGGAAACTCCGCTTCCGCGGCAAATCGCGGCGGAGCGGACAGACCTCCGGCACGATCTCATGGTGGCATGGAAGGAGCGACTTTCGCAACCCAGCGCAGGGCACGCCACGATAGTGGCGATAAGACCCCTCTTTGAGGAGTGGCTAGAGAGGCGTCACGGCGTCCTCACCTATCGCCTGACGCAGGTCCTCACCGGACACGGATGTTTTGGGAGGTTCCTGCACATCATCAGGCGGGAGGAGACGCCCGGGTGTCACCACTGCGAGGATCGCCCAGAGGACACGGTGGAGCATACGGTGGAGGTCTGCCCCGCATGGGCGGAGCACCGCTGTGCCCTCGTAGAGGCGATCGACAGCGGCGGCGACCTCTCGCGTCCGGCCCTGGTTCAAGCCATGGTCCGGGGCGAGAGGGAGTGGGAGGCGGTCACCTCCTTCTGCGAAGCAGTCATGCTAGCGAAGGAGGTGGCGGAACGGCTGAGGGAGAGAGCCTCACACCCCAGCCGCCGCGGTAGACGCTCCGGGCGTCGGGAGCCGCGTGACGACTCCCGGCCACCGTAGGTGCGGGCCTGCGGACGGAGAGTAATGGGTAGCTCACCGTCCGATCAGGACCAGGCCCGTGCCGGACGGCGCGTACGTGTTCCACGCGCGCCTCAAAGAGATGTCAGCATAAAGGAAGGGGCCTGCCAGGGCCGAAGCCTGCCGGGGGTGCGGGATTGTCCGAAAGGGTTACCGCTACCCCGGAACATAAAGGGCTAAGGAAGGAACACGGATGGGTTTTAGTCAGTAAGAGTCTGACACTCCCTTCGCTCCACCCAGAGCGGGAGGGGTCATTTGATGATTTCCCATCCATAAAAAAAAAAAAAAAAAAAAAAAAGCCGTACCGTGTGTCCACGTTTTGGCTCCGTAAATCAAAAGGGTCAGTCCACGGAAATCTACTAACGGCGAATATATGCTAATAATAAATTAAATATCATAGCTGCATTCTTTTTTTACTTTATATGACATTTCTTACATGTTTTTACGTATGACGCCGCTATCTAAAAAAGTATAACACCTTTATTTAATTTATTATTGCAATCAACACGCACCAAATGTCATCACCATTTGCAAATAAAAGTCGGCCTAATTGAGCGGAATGGCCCAAAACAGTTAGGACGCACTGATGAAGACCTTAGTCTTTGGGATTGAAAGAAAGAAAAAGTATTTATTGCGACTTGTATAGGCAGATCACAAACTAAACTAAACACAGTAAAAAAAAATCCAAGTTATATAAATAATAAAGTAATAAAAAGAAAAATTAACAGAAAGTCCTATACGAGGCCAAAAGGCTCCTATCTCAGCATTATGCTGCGACATCACACTAATATTATAAAGGCGAATGTTTGTGAGTGTGTGTGTGTGTGTGTGTGTGTGTTTATATGTTTGTTACTTCTTCACGCCTAAACCACTGAACCGATTTAGATGAAATTTAGTATAGAGATAGATAGAGTCCCGGAAAAGGACATAGGGTACGTTTTATCCCGATATTCCCACGGGATCGAGACTTATGCGGGTAAAACCGCGGGGCGCAGCTAGTTTAAAAAATAAAAGTCACAGCTCTGGTATTCTGATAGGGCCCGCTGTGATATCACGGGCAGTTACAGAAATAAATTATTGCATAACATAAGATCACGCTTGCATTCCTCGACGGAGTATGCAGAGGTGGACACCCACATTTCGCCAGTTATGTTTAACTCTCATGTAACAGGGGGCGAGCCTATTGCCATGAACCAGGCACAAATCCAGACTCCGGGCTGCTACTGAGAAACCACACTAATCACACTAATATTACAAAGGCGAAAGTTTGTGAGTGTGTGTGTTTATATGTTTGTTACTTCTTAACGGCTGGACCAATTTTGATAAAATTTTGTATGGAGGTAGCTGACACCCTGGATTAACATATAGGCATATACTTCTTATCCCGATATTCCCACGGAATAGACATTTATGCGGGTGAAATCACGGGCGCAGCTAGTTACACATAAAAAAACCCAATAATACTTTGCCCGACCTGGGTATCGAACCTTAAGCTCAGCGGTAGCTCTTGCGACTACTAAGGGTCAGGACACATTGATCGACGTCGTTCGACGGTTTGTCCATACAAAAAGAGATCAAAGTATGGAACGACGAACGCATCCTTTAGCATAGACGCGACGAACGCGGTCCGGCGTAATGTGCTCCTTTTCAATCGACAAATTGCGAAAGGCCGTCGAACAATGAGTCCTGACCCTAAAACAACGAGGCAGTTCTCCAGGATAAATTATCCGAATAGACAAACATACCTACAGATTTTCATATTATTGTAATTTGGTGAGATCTTCACAGTGAAAAGATCCCTACCATTTCATATTTCATATCTGAGTTTCCCATATATTATTTGACGTCGATATGAAAATCTCTGATGAAAATTTTAAATTTCATGAAACATTTTGTCAGATGCTTTTGATATTATAAGTAATGAAGGAAGTGTCGGGAGTATCCGGAGTGTCGAGGGTGTCAGCTTGGTGTGCGGAAATTGAAAGATTTTTGAAATATTGGTAGTTTTCGTTGTGATTTTGTGTGAGATATGGATAAATTATGCATCACAATTTTTGATACACAAACAGCTGAGTTATATCCGGCTTTTGATCCTCTGGCCTGGTTATGAATTAGTTAATCTATAGTCGAGTCTCATGATACGTGATCAGCCTATTAAGTTCCCACTGCTGGGACACAGGCCTCCTCTTGGTGAGAGGGAGTGGGCCGTAATCCACCACGTGGGCCCAGTGCGGGTTGGTAGATGTCACATGTCATCGAATTTTTGGTTCTAGGACACGCCGGTTTCCTCACGATGTTTTCTTTCACCGTTTGAGAGCAGTGGTGATGAAATAATTTACACTAAGTAAAGCGCCTGTCTGGGTTCGAACCGATGAAGTTGCAGCCGCTACCAGTGGGACACCACTGCTCAATTTCATGTTAAGTTGTTGTATTAAAGTGGAGATCTTACACTAGAAATCACAAAAATGACCGCTAAAACGAAGGGGTATTGGAGAAATCAGCAAATTTTCGTTACAAAAAAACTTAGTTATGCAGTCTTGAAAGAAAGGATTTAACTTTGCAAATGGACGAATAGTTTTCCTTCCAAATACGGAACCCGCACCGCGCACTTGGCCCTTTTTTCATCAACAAGCAAACCCAAGACACACCCCTAATCTGAGGGAAGTTAATCAACTATTATCGTAATCTTACTTGAGCCTAAACAATACCCTCTGGTCCCTCGACCTTCCTACAAGTCTTTGTAGTCCTTTGTTCAAGGGATCTATCGATTAGGCCTCGTTCACGGTGTCAAGCGACGCGACTTGCGTCAAGAATCACGCTCGCGCGTCACTTGTTTCCGTCCATCACTCCGCAAGTCGCATCATAGGGACTCTAAGTATGCTCTAAACCACCTCTTTCATTTGTTTTTTTTCGCAGTAACTGTCGTAAGACCCATGTCGCTTGAACATGTAGCTCGTGACCAGGGTAAACGCTCGGTCCCGAGAAAGGCACAAAACGATCTGCGACCTCCATGAGCGGTGGCCTGCGGTCGGCGGACTAAGGGCGTCCGTCGTCCGACCAGACAGGCCCGAGTTGGCGCTGCAGTGTTCCACGCGCGCCACTCGAGAGTGGGTGCGGCCATTATTGTAATGGGCGCACGGGGAGGTGGGACCCGCTGAGGAACAGCGGGTCGAGGCCTGCCTGAATGCAGGTAGAGGTGGAACACCGCGGTGGTTTTAGCCGGTAAGAGTCCGGCATGCCCCTCTGTCGCCCCCACGATAGAGGAGGTCCATGAGTTTTCCACCGCGAGAAAAAAAAAAGGGTAAACGCTCGGTGGCGGTGCTGTCGTGGTTGCAAGCGCGGGTAGGTTCACAAGTAACTGTTGTAGCTACAACTGTCACAGTTTGGTTTAAAAGAGTGTCCAGAAAGATCTTGCCCATTCTTCTTCATAGGAATCTACAACGCTTTGAAATGGGCAACTAGCTTCATCTTTTTCGACTCATTGACAAAAAAAACGGTCAAGAGCGAGTCGGACTCGCACACCGAGGGTTCCGTACAAAGTAGGTATGCAAATAGTTTAACACGGGTTTTTTTTATGTAACTACAAATTTACAGTTTTAGGATTTTTCCTTTATTTGTGCTACATGACCTTGCTTCTTGCCAAATTTTATGATTCTAGGTCAACGGTCTATACATTTTGATTCCCTTGAGAGTGTCGAAATATACGTTTTTTGTGGAATAAACGGCCATATCTTTTTTTTACGTAAACATAGAAGTTTTATTTTTTCACAGCTTGATAGGATTGCAGACCTGAGTATATGGTTTTAATTTGAACTCGATACCTCCACGTATTCCCGAGATAAAGGGTCTTGACAGACAGACAGACGGACGGACAACAAAGTGTTCCTATAAGGGTTCCGTTTTTTTCCGTTTGAGGTACGGAACCCTAATAAAAAGTGCAAGTGTAATTGGTTCAATTGAAACAAATGCTTTAAGCTTCAGTTTGAATGCGCGGTGAATAGAGTCGTTGGTTGGTGGAGGCTCCCAGTTGGTTTCCACGTGGACGAATGCTAGTGTTTATTAATTTACCCGCTTTAGCAACCGCGAAAGCTTCTCACCCTAAACGAGGCCTTAGCCTGTCACGAGTGATTATCTCGGGAACAATACTGATAAAGGCAGCTTAGTATAAAAACAACAATATACTAGTTTTAGTTATTATGTTCTATTAAGTGACAATAGCAGATCAATTGTACCTAAAGAAATATATTGTTAGAATTGTGTATTGTTGTTAAGATAGTTTGTCTTAATTTTAATTTGTTACGGGTAACCAGAATCTCAAAAGTGTAGATGTGTTTCGTCGATGCGTGGGAGTTCCAGTGCCTTAGGCATTTTTGGGCACGCTCGTTCCATCATAGACCTCATCCATCGCTTTCCATCAGGCGTGATCGAGGTCAAGAGCGGGCCCATTAAGCAATAAAAAACCATTTGCAGAACGGAGGCAAAAAAAAATTTCGATCGTAAAGCACTCTCTAATGCTTTGCACATAATGCAAAGCATTATAAATGTAACCTTTTTAAAGGTTACTTAGTAATTTGTTTTTCAATATATTCCGCCTCTGGTCTCTTAGAATAGGTAATTGACTAGCATATCTCAGATGTCAACAAACATGAATAGTTCTCAACCTGTCAAATTTTTATCTAAAAACATACCATATTTTATAAGCTAGTCTTTATATAATTTGTAAAAAGATGTCATTAATGCGCAAGTTACTTTTTTATTTGCATGATGAATAACAAATTACTTAAACATTTATGTAACATTTTTACTCTTATCTAAAACATTTACTTTTCTCGCTACACCTCAAGTTCTACCAAGCCCTAATTAATCACTCACCAAAATGCAGATAGTGCCATTAATTTTTACGTCTACCACAAAAATAGTCTGTGAGTGACGGGCAAATCTTTTAGGAGAATAGAAAATACGAACCACAGAATAGTACAGTCCAGAAGGTCAGCTTCATAATAATCCTCCTCCAGACCAAATTTTGGTCAGCGCGGCCATTCGGTGACTATAGTCCGCGCGGAATGTATGTAATCAATTAATGTGCGTACCAATGTCAATTTCAATTTTAGTTTTTGTATGGTTTTAGTTAAGTTGGGTTTTAATTTTGTTATTTTTGTTAAGGATATATTATTATGTTAAAATAAAGATCTCACTCTACTAAAACCAAAATGTCAATTAATGTGTGTTGTCTTTGGTCCCTGGCCCTAAAATCAAACAAAGGACAAAATTGGCCACTTTTTATAATTATGCTGGAGTACGAGGCTTTTGACTACTTTGTAATATGCGTTTTGTTTGTGCAGAATAAACAACTTTTCTTTTCTTTTCTTTCATATGTGCGTGCGTTTTCACCTGTTGTATGAAGTAAACCTTCTGTACCTACCTATTCTGTACCCTATGTATTTGCGAATCTAATCGCTTCTAGAACGGAAAATGATAATGTTTTTTTTGTGTAATCAATCTTTTGACGCCTACGCAGAGAGTTTGAAATGGTAAGTGTCTGTGCTTTCAAGTGGTGAGGATTTGGAGATGTGTTTTCATAAATGCGCGGTAGGTTTATTTTTATTTGAAAACTAGCTGCGCCCCGTGTTTTCACCCGCATAAGTATCGATCCCGGGGAAATATCGGTATAATAAAAAGTAGCCTATGTGTTAATCCAGGGTGTCAGCTACATCCATACAAAATTAAATCAAAATTGGTCCAGCCGTTTGAGCGTGAAGAAGTAACAAACATATAAACACACACACCTTTCGCCTTTATAATATTAGTGTAATAGTGTGATAATAGATTTATTCGTCTGAAATGTTATTGAAAATGTCAACGTCTGAAAAGTTATTTACAAGTTTTTGTTTTGTTAGCATCAACCTTGCATAAAGACTTTCTAATTGACTTTGGCAGAGGCAAAGCTCCAGAAAAATATCAAATATTTGCCTACGCTACCGTACCGTATTGAACATTGAACATCAATTAATTGTTATCTTAGGATCTGAAACTGACTCCAAAAAAAAAACTGTTTTTGATTTCCAAAACCCGAAGATTGTTTTTTTTTTTCTAGGAGTCAACAACCGCTGCTAGACACAGTGTTTTAATTGAAGTGCTGATAATATGTTTTATCATGTCTAAATATCGAGACCAATCACTTCTATGAAGTTTACATATAAAATAACTATATTTTTTAAACGTAAACTTTTAGTGAATACACTCACTGCGGTAGATGACCCCACAAATGATTTTTTTTTTTTATTGCTTAATGGGCACGCTCTTGACCTCGATCACGCTAGATGGTAAGCGATGGATGAGGTCTATGATAGAGCACTAGAACTCCCACGCATCGACGAAACACAGCAGGTTGCTTGACGCCGGACACCGGTGGGAAGGTGTTCGCAAACCAGGCGGGCGTTAGCTAGGGCTAACTAGCTTGCGGTGGTAGGCCACCGCAAGGGAAGAATTGGCCAGTCAAATAAGGTGTTGGGTGTGACTGTCCAGGATGCACCGAGCGCTTGGTTCAGTTGAGTAACTGGCGGAACAAACTGCGCTACACGAGGCTTCTCCATGCATCCCAAATGTTGTTGCATGTGTTTTTATTTTATTACGTTTACATAATATGCCCATATACCCATCACGTCTGCAGAGTTACGCTAGATAGTTTAATTTGACTCTGTATTTAGATGTAGGTAGTAAGAACCTAAATCCACTAAACCTAGCCACCTGCAGCTGCTGCTGAATTCACCAGGTGGAGCGTAACCACAATATAACAAGTTTGGATACACGCCAGTAAAATTCTAATACAAAAAGAATTTATACTAAAAACTATTTGTATGAATTTGGCCACACTAGAGTCGTGAACTTAAATTTTAATAAAAAAAACTGGATGTAATTGCCTACACTAGTGACTATACGTACGTACAGACGCCAGCACATCAAGCTACTACAATCTGTCTTTAACCGCTTATGTCGGATTAATCCGACAAATATTTTCGTGTCCATTCCGCCAGAGTCGTATATATACGACCAAATAACACAGCTCGTTTAATCTGTGTTATTATTACATCATCACAGCTCGTTTCATCGGTAATTATGTTTCGCTTTTTTTTTTTCTCGGGCGCTGGGGGCACGGTAACTGATATAAAGTCGGGCGGTTAAAAAGTTAATAGATTTTTAACTTTATCGCTAAATTGTAAGGTTTAAAGTTGATTGTAAAAATTTGACAGTTTCGGTTAGCTGTGCTGGCGTTTGTTCATACGTCCGTCAAGTGCCGAGGTAAAATTATTAGGTTTTTTTTTTCCTCTGGGGTCCATGCTACTTATTCAAAATTGTTTCAAATTCCAGTGAATAGAGTAGCTAATCAGCGATTTTGGTAAATGGGTTGAAAGAATAGGATGCGTCCAACATATCTACTAAACTATTTTTAGAAAGGGATAAAGCTGTAAAAGTGAGAGAATAACAGGCAGATATCAAATGATTATATTTCTGGCTTAACGCCAACATCTATTTCACTTGGAAGCAACTGGTTCTACACTTTTTGTTAATTTCTATTTGAACAAACTTGCGGGTACAAAACATAGCAAGTGTTAACATGACCATTTTAATTAAATACAGACAAGGCGTGAGAAAACATGAAAAAATATATAGTTTTTCACATAGAACTATTATTACTTAGGTTTTTGATGAATTTTCGAAAGGTTATGATATTTTATACCGATATTATTAAAAATATATCGAAATAGCAAATATCGCCTAAAAATATCGATTTATTGAACAAAAAATATCGATACATCGATATTTTTTCTGCAAGCCTACCTCGGTCTGTACTTAGTTAAATAAAAATGCCATCGCTAAAATACCTTTCACAATTTACTTTCTTGAAACAACAACTTATTATTCTGCTCATCATATATGTAAATACTTCAAACATATTGCCCTACCCGTGTCACAACTCGCAATCTTCATATTTTATTAACAACGAAACCATAAGACGCACGCCATTTAGTTCTCGCTCAAATTTTCCAGACACTTGGTGCGCAAATAATTTACATTTTAACATATTGAAAGATACTGAACGAGACACAATAAAAGTTATATTGTTGTTTCGTCGAGGGGCGCTAAGTGCACAAAGTGTTGAAGTTCAACAAGGTGTAAAAGAATTTGTGTAAAGTTAACACGTTCCCTGTCCAAAATTATTGTAAAATGTAATCGTACGTCCACCAACAATATTGTTCTAACTTGTCAATAATCATTATAAATTGTTCGATAATAATGATAATTGTTCGGGTCGATCGATCAGGTTAAGCTACGATTGCCGCGGTCGGTCGGTGGATGAGTGACCATCTTTACATATCAAGACCTCTCCGTGCCTCGGGAAGCACGTTAAGCCGTTGGTCCCGGCTGTCAATCGTGGATCTTTGACAGTCGTTACGGGTAGTCAGAAGCTCGAAAGTCTGACAACCAGTCTTACCAAGGGGTATCGTATTACCCAGTAACTGGGTTGTGGAGGTCAGATAGGCAGTCGCTTAATGTAAAATACTGGTATTCAGCTGCATCTGGTTAGACTGGATGCCGACCCCAACATAGTTGGGAAAAGGCTAGGCAGATGATGATGATGAAATTGTTTCGTAAGATTTAGTGGTAATGATTTTTTTCTTAGTTCTCACTTTCGTTACATAAGGAACGCTTGTGCTTTATGCTTCTAGACCCAGCAATTTTGGCCGTAGGTTGTCTGTCAGTAAGTGAATGAATTAATTTAAAATATTTAATAAAAGCTGTCTGATTAAACGAAGGATAATAATGTTGAAGGAATTTATTGAGTATTTGAAATTCGTATCCAATTTGTGGAAACATGACCTTTTTTATGTAAGTATACAGCGTGTTACAGAAAGGGTAGGTATATCCATACAAACGGGTTGAAGAGTGTATCTGGTCTAGAATCTCTGTACAAAATTTCAGCTCAAAAGCAGTAACTTTGAAAATGCTTAATATTTTTTTATTTCGATGGTTTATTAAATTGAAATCATAACAAACGTGTCACCGCACTACGAGGGTCATTATCCATTATCTGTAGTGTATCTGTGCGCATAGTACACGCACATCACGCCGCCTCGCGCCAGTGCAGCGCCGTGATGTCGAAATCAAGAGTCAAGAGAAATACATCGAATCATCTGTGAAAATTTCAACGGTCTAGCTATCACAGTTCATGAGATACAGCCTGGTGACAGACAGACAGATGGACAGTGGAGTCTTAGAAATAATAGGGTCCCGTTTTTACCCTTTGGGTACGGAACCCAAAAAAAGAAGCTTAATTTTGGTAGCAATGTTAATGATGACATTGCCCAGGCAAGGCAATTTTAACTAAAACTGCCAAAAAAATCCTTCACGAATTCTTCTTTTTTTTTTATTTATGAATGTAATCTTAACTTCCTAGCTTTGCCGCGCAATTTGAGCTCCAGCTAAATTACCCAGCGCTTCAAGGGTGATAATATTTTCATAAGTTACATTGGACGCGTCAACGAGGTGCGACGAATTCGGCGGTATTTTAATAATAAAGATTTATTGTTCAAATTGTTACCTTTTCACGCCTAAACCACTGAACGGATTTAGATGAAATTTGGTATAGAGGTAGTTACAGGGTAACAGGGTCCAAGCTACGGTCAGGGCATCAGAGAGAGGAACCTTCTGACAATGCGAGCCGTGTCCGGAAGTACCGCTTTCTGAATCAAGACTTTGATCCAGCTGCCCAACGAGATGTGCTCAGGGGTTGCGCCATTTATTATTCATAATAAATTTATTCTGAGTAAAAAATCTATAAAAATAATCGTCAACTTCAACTTTTCATTTTGTATACATTAATTATGTACCTAATTAGTTGTGAAAACGAGGCACCTAGAATAAAATTACCATTCCAAAATAGGTAAAAAGAAGGTAAATAAATTATGTGATAGATACATGGTGCTCACAACCATCAAGCGTTGGAGGCTGTTTTCTACCTTTAGGCTTAAGAGCCTATACTACCTCAGCTAAAATTCACTCTTTATCTCGCTCATACGATACTGCTCGCTGAATGAGTGAGAGCGAGACAGAGTGCGGTGCTGGGTGGCAGGCAGCGCCAATAGTTTAGGTATTTGCTTTTTACAGTGAAAATAATGGTAATTATAAAAAAGTAAATAACATAAGACCTGCTTTAAAGTAAGTTCAGTTAGTATGCAAAGTTTCATTATCTAATTTGAAGTATTTTTTGAATACCAGCGGTTTATTGTTCGGGTTAGAGGTAACTTTAGATTTATTTTCTATCGAGAAAATTTTATCGAATCGTGTTTTCGTCTAACATAGGACTTAGCATTAATCCTCAACTTTACCATATATTTATTTCAAAATTAATGGTGCAGTATTTTCGACATAACGGAGGATCACGCTAAGCCATTTGAGGTAGTATAGGCTCTTAAAATTATCATCGTTTTTGAAAGTCATTTAATTCTATCAATGGTCTAATATAGTAAATTTCAAAATAATTTAAATATATTCATAATCACTTGACAAGCAAAGTTCTTACTTATAACCGTAGGTAAACAGGGCAAACAATACAGCTTAAAGTCTTAATATCTTATTTACAAAACTAATCTTGAAGCCACCGCCATAAACCCTTACTCAAAACTGTTTACCTTAAAGTATGACATATTTTATGAACAATTTCATTATAATATGCTAGCAGCGCCCCACGGTTTCACCCGCATAAGTTTCGATCCCGTGGGAATATCGGGATAAAAACTATCCTATATCCTTTTTCGGGACTCAAACTGTCTCTATACCAAATTTCATTTAAATCGGTTCAGCGGTTTAGGCGTGAAAAGGTAACATACAGACAGACAGAGTTACTTTCGAATTTATGACATTAGTATGAATATAATGAACTAGCGGTGCCCCGCGGTTTCACCCACATAAGTTTCGATACCGTGGGAATATCAGGATAAAGAGTATTTTATGTGTTAATCCAGAAAATGGTCTATCAATTTGCCAATTTTCATCCAAATCTGTTCAATGGTTTACGCGTGATTGAGTAACAAACATACAAACATCTTCACAAACTTTCGCTTTTATAATATTATTATAGTATGGATTACTTCGAGGGCCCTTCTGGCTAAATAATAGGTAATAGCTGCACGGATCGATCTTCAAGGTTAAGCAATACTTGCCGAGGTCGGACCCTCCATAACATACTGAGATCCCTCCGGACCTTGGAAAGCAAGATAAGCACTTAGTACCGGATATCATTCATAGATCTTTGACATGATCGTTGTGGGTAGTTAGAACCCCGAATGTCTGACAACCAGTCTTACCAAGGGGTTTACCCGGTAACTGTTGTTTAAGAAGTCGGATAAGCAGAACTCCATGTAAAATACTGGTATTCATCTGCATTCGGTTAGACTGGGTGCTGACTCCAACATAGCTGGGAAAAGGCTAGGCAGATTGATTCGACTTCAAGCACACAAATGTACATAGTCAGACTTAATACTTTAAACCCCTTACTAATAAACGTATTATATCAGATGAATAGTTAAACACCGATTTCTCTCTTTCAGTCGTCAGTAATTTGACTTTCGAAAGAAGAAGACAAAGCGTTGTGTAACTATACAGAGGCTATACAACGTTTATTAGTAAGGGGGTAAGCATTTTCTACCCGTCAATAGTTAGGGTGACGCAGAGACCAACATAATTAAAAACAAAAAATGCTGTGTCTATGTCTAGGCTTCGTCAACATGATTTTTAAAAACTTTTCTTAATGAAAGGGATTGTAATTATTTTTTTTTTCTTTCTCTTGGGATAAAAAATTCAAGACCCTAGATGACATGTACTTAATTTTGACATTGATTTTAATGTAACGATTACCTAATTTTATTGTACTTCGGTCGTTATATGTATAAGAATTACATTTGAATATTTTTTGTACACCATATGTTGTGGTAAAATGCATACAACTTAACTTAACTAAACAAATAATAATAATAAGTAAATAAAACAATAATGAATAATTAATTTAAAAAAAATGTTTTCACAAAGTTACTAAATAAATAAATGTGTATAATTTGTAAAACAATAATTATAATTCGTAAATTCAAAAAACAATTGAGAAGAACAAGAACTGAGAATTGAGAACTTAAAAAAAAATTAACACTGTACTACTCATATGTAAAACTACATTCTTACAAATAAAATAAATTCTTATTACTATTTTTTTAAGTTGTTTTAAAGTCCGTAAGCCATAAGAATGTTAAAATTAGATGATACAAAACTACTTCAATATCAAAGTTTGCCGTTGTAATAAATATAATTAAACCGCAGACAAAGTTTAAACATACATAATATATAAATGTAATCATGTTATTTACAAAACTAATCTTGGAGACATCGCCTTTATCGCTCTCTCACAAATGTTAACAGAATATTGTAGTTACATAATGTAAGTATATTTTCATATTGAGTTAAACGCCTGTGGCATAATAATTATTATTATAAAATAGTGATTTCTAGTCAAACTGAGTAAGTGTAAAAATTTAAACAATTTTCGAAGCATGCTATTGAAAGGTGAAGAGAAATGACTTGATGAAGAATACTTGGGAATATACTTTATTTTAAATAGATATCTTCATCATAGCGTGGGGCCCGTGGCTAAATAATAAAATAGCCGCACAGGTCGATCGATCAGGTTAAGCTACGCTTGCCGCGGTTGGTCCGTGGATGGGTGACCATCTTCACATACCAAGATCCTTCCGTGGCTCGGAAAGCACGTTAAGCCGTTGGTACCGGCTGTCATTCGTGGATCTCAAAATCAAAATCAAAAGTCATTTATTCAAACTAGGCTGAGAATCAGCACTTTTCGAACGTCAAAATTACAAAAGACAGTCCCCCAAAACGCCCGCCCTTCGCCACTTCCTAGTGCTTTCGCTGGGGAGAAGAAGTGGCGGAACAAACTCCCCAGCAGCACAGCTGTCTGTTCAGTTAGAAAATAATTAATTTTATACGATACTAAGTATGCAAAGTAATTAACATTACAGGACACAGAACCTTAAATTAAATTATTTGCCATAGGTTAACTAGCCACGCCAATATACCAACAAATACAATAAACACTATACGTACTCAAGCAAAAAAAAAAAATTAAAAATATAACCAAAAAAAAAAAATAATCTTACTGACCAAATAAAAGCCTCCAGGTATAAAGGGCGTGACAGCTTACATATATATGCAATGCTGGGTTCTGTTTACATAGCTGTCACTTGAAGTCACAAATGATAAACTAGGACCATCGAAGTAAAATAAATAAACAAGTTATTACTACTAATAACAACAATAAAACCATGGTCAGCAAGACGACCAGTCACCAAAGCAGCACCCGTTCACGAGCATAACGCAAAGATCAGCCATTACCCCCCTCGCCATATTTGAGGGAAGGAGGCAACCCGATCTTTGACAGTCGTTACGGGTTATCAGTACACTTAGAAGCCCGAAAGTCTGTCCCTTAAAGGATGATTTCTGGGATAAAAACTATCCTATGTCCTTCCCCGGGATGCAAACTATCTCTCTGCCAAATTTCATCCCAATCCGTTCAGTGGTTTAGGCGTGAAAAGGTAACATACAGACAGACAGACAGCCTTTCGAATTTATAATATAAATAAATAAGTATTGATTATTCTTCAATATTATAGGGCTTACATCTAAAAAGATATACCTACTCTATTCAAAATGTCATTATCAATCGTCTTAAGGGCGTAAGCCCCTTTCTAATTAACAGACAAATAACGACCTACTATTTATTTTCGAAAACCAACAATACAAAAAAAAACATAACAATACAAAAATCTTCCATACGGAAAAGACAAACAAATGTTTATCTAAACAGCTCAAACACGACCTTGAGTTCAAACGATCCCTTTTCTTCACCCTTCCTACTTATTCAAATATAAAAAGAAAAATTGCGGTATCTACCGTGGGTGGGTGGTATTGAGTTAGAATTTATGTGAATTCTTTGAAAAGAGGTTTTTAGTATTACATTTGATTGGCGATGTATTATGTACAAAAAAAATACTTATTTACATCTTAAGCATTGTATCAAACATAAATTGAGGCAGCCCCAGTAAGTTACAAAAGTACTTGTGTCGGAGCTGCCTCGCTCTTCCCATATGTGGTAACTAAATACAATGATGAGGCGTAAAAGGTTTAAAAAGAAAAATAAAATAAAACATTAATTTAGCAGCTCTGTGTGTATGTGTTTGTATATGTATGTGAGTGTGAGGTGATTATGTATAACGTCAACCAACTTGTTTACTTGTTTACTTGTTTTTTTATCTTATTTATATATTAGATTCTAGCTGTGCCCGCGACTTCGTTCGCGTGCATGATGGAAAACGTTTTAATTTTTTTGCGCGGAACCCTAATTCTTTTTCTAAAATAAAACTAGCCTAAGTTACTCCTTATTACATCAGCTATCTGCCAGTGAAAGTCCCGTCAAAATCAGTCCAGCCGTTTCAGAGACTAGCCGAGACAAACAGACAGACAAAAATTTTAAAAAATGTTACCTTGGTATATTTACTGAGTATACATCCATATATATTTATCCCCTTATTCATAATCCTATTTTATCTCTATTTTAGCTAGATAGGTTTATAGAATTTATCTGTCACGTTGTCATTTCTGTGTGTAAGAAAGAGACAAACCCCATTTTAACTAAAATAGGTTTGATAAGTTTTATGAATAAGGGGGTTAGTAAAAAGCGGTTAATTAAAATAAAAAATTACAAACAGACACTCCAATTTTATTTTTTTGTATAGATTAGCCAAAAGACTTAAGATAATATGTACAGTCACCAAAGGAGATAAGTAACCAGCCTCGCCGGATATAGTTGAAGTTTAGTAAGAAACCAAAGGATATTTTCAAATAAAAATTAATTTAATTAATAGAAAACAAACAGTTAATTTATCAAATTAAATTTCAGTCGACAACATCCATCGGTTTCTTACTAAACTATATCCGACGATCCTGCATACTTATCTCTTTTGTTGACTGTACATTAACAGATCATCTGTGACTAACCATATTTACATTTGGCACACCCTGTGCAGTCAGTTCTCCATCCTACCTTACTCACCACAGCATAAGCTATACTCATTGATATAGCCATCGTGGTTCACTTGGAATATTGGTCACTATTATCCGTTTTAGTGATTATAATAAAATTAAACAATGTAAAACTACCGTTTGTAATAATATAAACGTATAATCTTGTGGAGCACAACATAACGTGCTTATTTTCTGCACGTTCATTCTAAAATAAAAGTTAAATAACAAAAAAACGAAGAGGGCGCCACTGTGCGGTCGGCGCCGTCTTAATATAATATATCATTATTATAACTTTTTTTTTTTACTGTAGCGACATTGTTTTTAATCAGTCTTCTTTACATATTTACATAATTTAAAAAGCTAACAATCTTAAAATAATAATATGTACAAGTATATAAAAAGGGAGGGAAAATAATCAAAGGGTATCAAAAAATTCATCCGCATCACTGTCAACGGGAAACGTGCCCAAAAGGCTGGCAGCATTGCCTCGTTATTATAACTGTGGTATACCTAAAGGTATTTTCGTTCGAGTCAGTTGTAAGGGTGGAGTTTGAAGTTTTTGAACTTAGGTAATTAATAAAATAAAAGAGACTGCGACCTCTGAGCTTGTTTTGGCCTTTTTTCTCAGGGTAGTCAGGAAACGCCGACTTCATCTAGTTTTTAAAATATGATAGACGTGTAAAAGTGTTTGTGTAAACCTACTTACAAAAATAAAAAAAATCATTTATCAATTCCTCTTTTCCTGTTTCAAAGTAATCCAGTTCAATCAACTCAGCCAATCGCAGTCCACTGCTGGACATAGGCCTCTCCCAGACTGCACCACAGCACCCTGTCCTCCGCCTTCCGCATCCAGTAGGTATACCCCAGTCACCTTCTTTAGGTCGTCCGTCTATCTAGCTGGGGGGTGTCACACGCTACGCGTGCCGATACGCGGTCTCCACTCCAGGACTCGTCTGCTTCACCGGCCATCGGTCCGTCAACAGACATGGCCAGCCCACTGCCACTACAGTTTGCTTACTCTGCAAGCTATGTCAGTAACTCAGGTTCTTTTCCGAATACTTTCGTTCCTGGTTTTATCCTTCAAAGAGACTCCGAGCATAGCTCGCTCCATAGCGCGCTGAGCGACCATGAATTTGTGGAATCCAATTACAAAGCTAAAATTATTGCAGATTTAACCGACTTTTATACCAAAACCCCAAACGATTCCGAGGCGGGTCCCAAGCCCATTTCAAATGTATATCCACAGATAGACCTGCGAGCACGTATACATAATAAAAAACAGTACATTTTTGATGGCTGCGTACTATCATGTGGGGATATGAATCATTCTCGATGCTTACCTTCCACTATATGAGACAAAATATAGTCCTTAAGGGACTTACATGACCTAAACGCAAAAAACGCAAGTTTTAGAAACACTAAAAGTATATGATCAACTACAGTAAACAAAATCAAAAAAATAAAAGTTATTATTCAGGATTTATGCTGTATAGATAGTGTGTTGAAAACATAATACATGTTTTTTAGTACGATAGAAAAAAAATCATGAAGATACCTCTAAAAACTATCTTTTTACTACAAAATCCACACTAATATTCATACAATCATTATGATTTTTTGTCAGATTATTCTATAAGCAACATACTAAAACTCTAGTGTTTTAAATTTTCAGCCCAAACAATACATTTTTCGTAAATTTATAATTGCTTCATATTTTGCAATAAATTACCAGCGTTATGTCATCGCGCTTCTCTTTAGTAGCCTACCCGAAAGTCTGATAACCAGTCTCACCAAGGGGTATCGTATTACCCAGTAACTAGGTTGTGGAGGTCAGATAGGCAGTCACTCCATGTAAAATACTGGTATTCAGCTGCATTCGTTTAGACTAGAAGCCGACCCCAACATAGTTGGGAAAAGTCTAGGCAGATGATGTTTAGACAATAAAATCTACAGAGGGGCTTGAGCATAATAATATGGCTCATTGAAACGTTATATTGCCGGGGTTCTCGAGACTGTTACCCCAGCCCTTGGTGCTGTACAAAGTGACTAAGTGTTTATGTCATGAAGATGAACAACAGCGTCCTCCTGTCTACAACATAATATTATGTGGACATCAATTTATGCACAGTCAACAAAAGAGATAAGTATGTAGGATCGTCGGATATAGTTGAAGTTTAGTAAGAAACCGGTGGATGTTGTCGACTGAAATTTAATTTGATAAATCAAATGCTTAATGGAACATTGAACCATTAGTAGATAGGTCAGAATTGAGTTACAGAATTGTTTTTACTCAGATCTCATCAATAGTTAATCATAGACGTTTAAAATACAAGCAGTCATGATTAATAAATAGTCAAATCAAATCAGTTTTAATTTTATGCAGTCAGTATTCCATTAAGCATGCGAAATGAACTGTTTGTTTTCTATTAATAAAATTTAATTTAATTCGAGAACATCCATCGGTTTCTTATTAAAATTCAACTATATCCGACGATCCTGCATACTTATCTCTTTTGTTGACAGTACCACGCGATATTATGGCAATTTTCCCTTCTTATTTCTCATCGAATGGTATGGTAGGCACTGGCACCCTGGCTATTAGCGTAACATACTGTCAGTATCAATATGAATTATTTTGAAACGTTGTTGAACTGTCAAAACCAAACCCATTGCTACTGATAGTATGTATACAATCACCCCGGGGAAATTAACACCGAGATGAAGACACTATGTAGATGTATGAAAGTAAAGGACGAACCTGAGTGCGCCGACCAAAAATAAACAATCTAAAAAAAGTTGAGAGCTTTTGTGGGACACCCAGTTGGAACAATGTTCCTTGAGCTCATTATGTATTAAATTGACGACACAATTAAAACAGTGGCACTCCGGGAGTGCCGACAGAAGTGAAAACTTGAACAGTTACGTGTGTATGTTTTTAATCGTCATATAAACAAAATACAAACAGAATACTTTGCCATCACTCACTGACATATCGGATATACGTTAAAACCGAGTACATCTCGAGGACAGCCGAACACATCCGAAGCTGTGTCGGTTACGGTATAAGTGTCGCGAGTTCAATAGTTTTTTCCCGTCTCGAAAAATGCCCATCGCGCCTATAGAAGTTTTCACTTCAATAAATACGCAAAAGTGTCGTGTTTTTTTCGGTCTACGTCTCATTCGCCAAGTGTGCGATAAACAACATCGTTCAAATAAGTATATCTAGGAAAAAGGATGATAGACCCACATAATATTCAACAATAATGGCTTACAGGATGATATTATGAATAAAACAACAGATAAGAGGGGCTTGTGGCTAAGTAATAACAGCCGCAAGGGTCGACCGATCAGGTTAAGCTACGCTTGCCGCGGTTGGGCGTTGGACCATCTTTAAATACCAAGACCCCTCCGTGCCTCGGAAAGCACGTTAAGACGTTGGTCCGAGCTGTCATTTGTGGATCTTTGGATGTCGTTACGGGTCGTCAGAAGACAACCAGTCTTACCTAGGGTATCGTATTACCCAGTAACTGGGTTGTGGAGGTCAGATAGGCAGTCGCTCCATGTGCAATACTGGTATTCAGCTGCATCCAGTTAGACTGGATGTCGAACCCCAAAATGGAAGCCGGCCTCAAAATATCATAAGTTACCGGTATTTATCGAAATAACAAACAAAGAAACACATGACTGGCCTATGTAGTATAGTTATAATTAAAAAAGTGCTTTAATATTTAAAAAACGACATTTTTTTAGTGTTTTATTTTTTTTGTTTTATTTTATTTATTTATTAAAACTTTATGCACAAGTAAAAAAAAAATACTGTACAAAGGCGGACTTAATGCCTGAGGCATTTTCTACCAGTCAACCTTAGGGTGATGCAGAGACAAAACATGGCAGGTGCAACATACAGAATAACTAGCTTGGAAATGACTATAAAATACAAGAAATATACATAGATACATACATATAAACCAAATGAACTCTCAGGGGAGAAATGATCGGTAGAGGAGAACACGAATACAGCAAATCAGCGCTGGGATGTTACAGCCAACTTCTGCCGAATATGTTCACGTGCCTTCACTTTAAAAGATAACCGACTGGTTGCCGTCCTGATGTTCAGAGGGAGTGCATTCCATAGAAAGACCGCCTGGACAACGAAAGAAGAATGAATGAAACCAGAACGGAACGGTGAGAAGGACATCGTAGAAGGCGATTGTTGGTGGAACGAAGATTTTTAGCATGGGCAGAGCATAAATATTGAATTTGGGAAGTCATGTAAGAAGGAGCAGTGGGTTTGTCAAGAATAGAGAACAACGTAGTCAGCGCCCTCAACTCTCTGCGCTGGCGAATGGGTAACCATTTTAAAAGTTTAATGTTTTGTATTTTATTGTTTTAAACAAATTAGTTTCACTAAAAAATAAAAAAAAAACAATGTAGAAAAAAGTAGTCTAATACCGGGATCCCCGGATACCGGTATTGGAAATTTTCTATACGGTATTAACACAGGTATTGAAAAAATCCGGTATTCGAAACCCCTACAAAGAACATTGTAGCAAAAATAAGCTAGAATAAGCCGATTTTGTATTTGCTACTCATACGAATACAATCACTTACAAGGGATAATAAAATATTCGTACATTTATTTGCCAACGATTTGTAGAAGGATATATTACTGTAAGCAATACCTTTTTGTGGGGGATTTGAATAAGTATGGTGTTTGTCGCAGGTGTAAATAATGTGGACTTTGGGCTAAAGAAGAGATGTATTTAGAAACCGAACGTTTTCATATTTTTTATATTTATCGAGTACTAGCTGCGCCCCGCGGTTTTACCTGCATAAGTATCGATACCGCGGGAATATTGGGACAAAAAGGCCTATATGTTAATTCAGGGTGTCAGTTACCTCCATACAAAATTTTATCAAAATTGGTTCAGCCGTTTGAGCGTGAAGAAGTAACAAACATATAACAAACACACACTCACAAACTTTCTTATTAGTGTGATGTGATAACAGTTATTGGGTCGTGTACCTAAGTCAGATAGGCAGTCGCTCATTGTAAAGTATTGGTATTCAGCAGCATCTGGTTAGACTAGACACCAACCCCAACATAGTAAGAAAAGTCTAGGGATGATGACGATTGAGCAAACTTAAGCCTACACTGCATGACTTTTTTTTTTTTAGAAAAAATCTTACTATATCATATTTGTGGTCTAGAACACGGGAAGTACAGGTAAAATGAAAAATAAACAAATAGAAAATATATATTTTTTTTTTATTTAGTTCCATATGTGGCACAATATGCAATGACCTACCTAAATTTGCTAATCTAACTAGAGGTGAAACAGACGGTAACAGTTTTTGTCCTTGTTTAAACAAAGTTCGACTCTGCATTTTTCGCACACAACAACGAATACACTAAATAGGTGCCATTGATTGTTGTCACTTTCATTACGTAATCATAGATGTCGCTACTTGGTTCAAATCAGAAAAAATATCAATTATATTGGTTGTCCCACATAAGGGCCTGAATGCAGTGTAGGGTTATGCATTTTATACCTATTGATGAAAAACCTCCAGAAAGCCATGTGATTAAGATCTTTACTAAAACTTACACTACCCTAACTTACTTAGTTTTTTTTCTTATTTTGCTAAGGTCTAATTTGACCAAAGTCAGAGGGGCAATTCTCGTAATTTTATGAACGTTTACAGTCTGATCTCAGTCTCACCCGGTCAAAAATACCTCTAATTTCCCTACATTTTTGACAAGTTTTTGACGTTTCTTTGTCGCCGAGATGAGACTGCGACTAGATTTTGAATGTTTTAAATTAAGGGAATTAGCCTTCAGATATCTTTTATCCGTGGAATAAAATTGTCGTGTGAGAGTTCTAGTATGGAAAAAATACAAAATTTATTCTTGGATAAGACTTATTCTAGCTATAAAAGTTTGGTGAAATTCACCCTTAGTCTAAGAGTAAAATCAGTGACTAGGATTTCACTAAGTTGGTATGTATAGTCGTTATTGCCATGGCCTTTGTCTATTACTTATTTTTTACCTTAGTAAAGTTTCACTTTATTGGAACTATCTGCGCCCCGCGGTTTCACCCGCATAAGTGTCGATCCCGTCTGAATATCGGGATGAAAAGTATTCTATCTGTTAATCCAGGGTGTCAGGTACGTCGATACCAAATTTTATCAAAATTGGTTATGCCGTTTGTGCGTGAAGAAGTAAGAAACATACAAACACACTCACAAACTTTCGCTTTTATAATATTAGTGTGATTGTTGTCAAAAGAGGTTAAGACATAATGAGCTCGGCTATAATTTAATTATGTACTTTAAATGCTTACTACTCGTAGTTAAAGAATTTCAACACTCGAATGATATCTTTTTACTTATTATTGACAAATGATGACTTAAATAATGTAATCCCTGAAGGTATGGGCAGAGAGGTGTACCTATAGTTAACTGTGTTTAAGTCCCACGTATATATAATTGCGGGCAAGCCTTGTGCTATCAACCGGACACACCACTCTAATCAATTTCTAAATTATATAAAGGCAAAACTCATTTTTAGTGCGAGCGAGTAAAGACTTTAATGACTTATGCAAGCAGTTCTCTTTTGATTTATTTTCAACGAAAGGCTCAAGCGTACGCAATAGGCTGAACCTTGATTTCTTTAAAATTAATTATTAAGTGTTAATTTAGTTCTGGTACTTATTTTATTTAATTATATTGTAGTTTATCCCTCATGTTTGGCGATACCGTTTTGATGACTGGTGCGCTTATGTCATTGTTAATTTGTCGTGTATAAGATCTCTTTCTGTATTATTGTTTAGCTAGCCGTGAAAACCTATAATTGGCTTCATGTTTCTTATTCCAGTGTATTTATTGTATTTATGTAAAGCTGTTGGTTTTCCATGAGATAAATAAATAAATAAATAAGTTTATTCTTAAATTGTTATTGATAAAAGCTTAGTTTTTAATGTTTATTGTTAGTTGTTAAAGACAAAATATGCTGCTGTTTTAAATAAAATTGAATAGATAACAGAGGATTAGTTTTAAAAGATTATTTCAGTAGTTGTTAAAGATGGATAAAATATTATACTTTACATTTATATTAAAAGAGGGAACTGGCCTAAATACTAATATTATACGTGTATCAGAATCTCATGGCAAAAAAAAAATGTGTTTTTCATATGGATTGATATTGCCATATGAAAATCTCAATTTTTTTTATGCCATGAGATTCTGGTAGACCTACAATATATTTGGAAAAAAACGAACATTTTATCAGTCTAGGGTACTTTAGGAATTGTCACGTCATGTGGTGATAATAGTATAGTTATACAGGCCTTTGTCCCCAAGCAGGATAAAATACTGGCCAGTGTCGTCGACACCGGCATTTTCCAAAATTGAATATGGAACAATATATTCTCCGAATTCAAAAAACAAAAGTTAATTATGACAGATGTGAATTCGAAAATTAAACATTTTCATTTTGTAATTTGGTATATCGTTGTACGCAAGCATTTCAACGGATGCGCCCCTTGGGAATTAACGCAGACACGATTAATGATTCCAAATTATTTTCGGAATTGTTGTTGCAATACTTTATTTAAATTGTTGAATTCATTTATTTAAACGCTTATTATTTATTCACCAAATCATGTGTGAGTTGAATTTTCTAAATTAAATGCTCGATAATATTTTTCCAATCCTTAATACAAAAATGTATATTACGACCCTTCATTGATAAAATCCCTCAAACGAGTTAAGCACCCAAAAATTTAATTAAAACAGGCACCCGCAAAATTTAAACCTTACTCCTAAATATTTAATCAAACAAAGTACTTTTGGGCAAAAACATTCGCTATACAAAAAAATAACCTGGAAATACTCATCGTTTCATACATGAATCGAGCGACCAAGTTATTTTACATAAACAAAACTTATATACTTACGCATTACATAACAAACGGAGACACGATAACAAACGGTTTGAAAAAATATTTAAAAAAAAATAGCACAAACGACACTTAACAACGAACTCGATTTTTTGCTTCAAGACTAATAGAGAAAGGCTTTTTTTTTCACAAGAAGAGTTTTGAAAGCGAGAGAAAAAACGGGAACACCCTGTCGCTTCGACACTCGGAATGTAACTAAGGCTCGTAGATGCGCGTAGCGGGATGCTACGGGACGCTACGAAGTCTCGTAGAGGCGCTACGAAACCACGTAGAGGCGCTACGGCAATTTCGTGTGATATCTCACGATATTTTAGGGGTTGAATTTGCATTGTGTAAGAGGCACTTTGACTTTTATGGGTGTTGGAATATTATTTTAGTATTATATGGCAAGTTTTTATTATGAAATTCGAATTGTATTGTCATTTTAATCAGATAAAAACCTATTGCCCATTGTATATTTTGTATTAATAATCATATTTTTTTGTTATATATTTTCTGGTGTACAATAAAGTATTATATACAAGGTGTATTAGAACAAACGCAAGTCCTAAAAGTAGTTAGTTCATAATTTACTACTGAATTTCAGTAACTTTTAGTATATGTAGGTATTTTTTTTAATTATGTATTTTGACATACTGACCGCCGATTGCGCCAAAGAAAATTAAATCTTAATTCAAAGCAATAAGACTCAATTTTAAATGCGTAAAGTGTTGCTAAAGTCATCGCGATTTTCTTAATAATAATAGTTTCTTAATAATAAAAGATCCCCGAATGACAGCTGGGATCAACATCTTAACATGCTTTCCGAGGCACGAAGGGGTCTCGGTATGTAAAGATGGTCACCCATCCACAGACCAACCGCGGCAAGCGTAGCTTAACCTGATCGATCGAGCTGAGCGGCTGTTATTATTTAGCCACGGGGTCATCTAGAGTAAAAAATGTAAAAATAACTAATGCCGTGGAAAAAATATTGCCAGTCATCAAGGTAACCTGCTAGACTGACCGCATAAGGTGTGCCGGACATACTTTATTTTCGTATGTCTGCAAGGCTTTCTTATATGATATGGCCCATATATGGGATCTTAATCGTGTTTTATTGCCGTCTTGTTCGTATAACACTCTTTGGAGAAACAGTATTTTTTATTTTATTTATTTACTAGCTTCTGCCCGCGACTTCGTCCGCGTAAAATTTCACCCTCCCCCCAATCACCCTCTTAGGGTTGGAATTTCGAAAAACACTTTCTTAGTGGATACCTACTCTTCACAAAGAACACACCCTCCACGTAACCTACGACAAACTTATTATTTGCGGTTGGTACAGTAATCGGGTCTAGGGATCGAACCGCAAAATTAAGTTTGTTTTTTATTGTATATACTTTTCCGGGATAAAAAGTACCCAGTGTGGTGCCCAGGATATTAATGAATAATTATACCAAGTTTCATCGTAATCGAACCGGTAGTTTTTGCGTGATGCCTGAACAAACAGACAGAATGACAGACAGACAAAAATTTTTTAATCACATTTTTGGGTTCGGTGTCGGTCTAGTAACACCCCCTGCCATTTTTTTGATATTTTCAATGTACAGAATTTTCACTACTACAGATTTATTATAAGTATAGATATAGATTTATTTATTTCTCTCATAAAGGTACATTGTTACAGTAGATACATACAATGTCGCCTTAGTTATGCTAAAACCTTTGTGTGAGCTGCACCTTAAATGCGAGACACACTATCTACCGGAATCAGAATCATTTCGAAGCCAATTGCTGATCCATTGCTTCATAAGTTCGAAAAAATTGTCTGCTCAACACGTAAATAACGCAATGAATGTTGTTGAACTGTCAAAATGAAACCGATTTCAATTGATAAAGTGTTACGCAATTGCCCCGCTGGAGTCTGAACTAGGTTCGGGACCTGTATGACAGATCTCCAGGCTCACACCCCTTTAAACATTTATCATATTTAACGACATCTTGATTCAGTTTATACGTATTATTACTATTAGAACACAGTTTAGATAGAGAGGTACTTAAATCTATACGAATATTATAAAGAGGTAAAATTTGTTTGTAAGTTTTTATGTAGGGGGTAATCTCTGGAACTACCAGTCGGATTTGAAAAATTCTTTTTACATTTGACAGCCCAATTCTTGAGGAATGCTATAGGCTATTTAACATCACGCTATGTCTCTTAGGAGCCGAGCGAAAATAATAAAAAGTTAGAAAGAACGCTAAGCGAAAGCGAAGTGATAGCGCGGATAGGTGATGCGATGCGACGGGGATGGTCGGGGGAACAAGAAATTTCACGCGAACGAAGTCGCGGGCAGGGCTAGTCTATAATAAAGGTGGTATAATATTTGGGAAGTGTAATACACACGTGATACGGATTTAATACGGTTTCTGTAGGAACCAGTTAATTGTCTTAGACCGGTTTTCAATACTGGAAACCGGTCTTCAACTTAAGAGGCCTCTTACAAAAATGCGCGTAGATGCATGATTTCCTCGTTGAAATTGAATACTATTCGTCGGTTGGTATAAATAGCAATTAATTGGTAAAGATAGTTCGTTTTCTCTTCTACAATGATAATAAAGCGATTTTTTTATTATTTTTCTATTTATTTAGCAATAATCGTTCTCCTGATGCATGTTTAGGCAAAAACTCATGGAGAGCTGATTTAAGAGCTCTAATTTGCAGATTCTGTTGAATATGATCCATCGAAACCATTTTTTTCTTATCACAAATATCATATACTTTTATAATAAGAGAATACATTTTTGTTATATGCCTTATAAACACAGAAAAAATTACTGGACCTAATTCAATTTTCTGCTGGAAACAAGTCTGAATATCTTCGAACTTCTACATAATTTTCACATTGTATTTATACGAAAATAGTGTTCAATAATAGCTTAAACAATATCAATTAAAAAAAAAAACAAATATTGATACTTTGATTTTTTTATAAATAAAATAAAGGAGACTGTTAAAATTTGTATGGGAAGTGGTCTATGATCCAATAGCGATACTTTTGTGGTATTTCTGTTGGAATACCTCAACTTTACCCTTGTGCAAAGGGGCATCAAAATCTAACCCGGCAGTTTTGAGAAAAATAATACTTTAAAATTCACATTTCTTGCTACATTTTTATATTTTAAAAACGTTTTAACGGGTATTTCTGACTTTATACTACTTAATTAATGTGGTTTTCTGCTAAACAAAGATACTTACTACCTCGACAGTGCTGAATTTCAGTTTTTTTTTTGTTTTTAACCGACTTCAAAAAAGGAAGGAGGTTCTCAGTTCGTCGGAATCTTTTTAACATTTTTTAATATTTATACTCACCGATTTCTCGAAGACGGCTGGACTGATTTAGAAAATTATTTTTTTGTTTGAAAGGGTATACTTTACCAAGTGTTCCCATTGTCACCAGGTCAGGTTTGAACGGGTATTTCTGACTTTATTAATGTGTTTCTCTACTAGGCAAAGTCACTTGTCCCCTCAACTTTTTTTTTGTACTTACCGATTTTTAGGCATTTTTTAAATATTTATGTAGGAACTTATACATCACTACATAGTATAAAAATATTAAAAAAATGTAATTCCGACGAACTGAGAACCTCCTCCTTTTTTGAAGTCGGTTAAGATCGAAACAAATACTAAAATCTAGGAAATAAACACATTATTTAAGTATTATAAAGTTAGAAATACCCTTTAAAACGTTTTTAAAATAAAAATGTTATCATGAAATTATGTATTCTAAAATATTATATTTCTCAAAACTGCCGGTCAGATTTTGATGCCACTTTGCACAAGGATATAGTTGAGGCATCCCCACAGAAATATCGTAACAGTATCGCTATTGGTTCATAGACCACTTTTTAATGTTATCATAAAATTATGTATTCTAAAGTATTATATTTCTCAAAACTGCCGGGTCAGATTTTGATGCCACTTTGCACAAGGGTATAGTTGAGGTATCCCCACAGAATTATTGTAACAGTATCGCTATTGGTTCATAGACCACTTTTTAATGTTATCATGAAATTATGTATTCTAAAATATTATATTTCTCAAAACTGGGTCAGATTTTGATGCCACTTTGCACAAGGGTATAGTTGAGGTATCCCCACAGAATTATTGTAACAGTATCGCTATTGGTTCATAGACCACTTTTTAATGTTATCATAAAATTATGTATTCTAAAGTATTATATTTCTCAAAACTGCCGGGTCAGATTTTGATGCCACTTTGCACAAGGGTATAGTTGAGGCATCCCCACAGAAATATCGTAACAGTATCGCTATTGGTTCATAGACCACTTTTTAACAGTCTCTTTACTGTAAATTTCACTGCGCCGGCGATGCGCGCTCGCCCTGGCTAGAGGCCTTAATTTATTGAGGTATGCACAGGCAATCCCGGTTAAGAAGATGACAACCTCTTAGGTTGAACTGCGAGGTGCCAATTATAACAAAAAAAAAAAAAATATGCGCGCTCAGTACCAAAATGTAAGAGGGCTCTTAATTTAATTTGAGGCTCTTGGGTTCGAAAATCCTACATTCATCCAGAAGTATATTGGACTCCTTCATCGGCTCCGGGATCCGGGACTCTCAAAGTCCCTGGCGCATATTTAATATATAATAACCTAAATAATAACAGGAAGGTTACTTTCACGGTTAATACTGAAATTTGTAATAATATTTGCTTTAAACTTTTTTAAAACGGAACAGTACTGGGTTTATCTCCAACCCCCTACGACCTTAGCTCTCTCTACTGAAATTTTAACTGGCTGGCAATAATAGCGAACAGCGTCCTGAAGATGTTTGACGAGAGAACCGATACTACTCTGCTCAGTAGGTTCACCGAGCTCCATGTGTTGCGAGACCGATGTGCAGAGATAGACGGTGTGTTTAGTTTCTTCTTTTTATTTAATTACTAACATTAGTTAGAAGCTAAATTCTTGTTACTAACAACCTTGCCTTGCCTATGAACTTTTTTGCCTGAAATAAATGATTTTTATTTTTTTTATTAAATAATTTGTAAATGGTAATGTTAAACTAATTTATTTTTATTAATATACAGTGTTTGAGATAGTTGTTAATTTCTTATTGCCATACCCAATAGTTTGCCGCTACAGGTAAGAAATAATAATTGTAACTGTAACCTGCTGTTATTGTAGGATTGCGTGTGTAGTGTAGTGTGTAATGAGGAATACGACGGGAAGAGGAGGAGGAACTTCTTAAGAGGAAACGCGGGTGGTTGTTTCTCCATAGAAACGCTGTCACCTGTTTTTTTTTTCTGGTTAATCTGTCAAGCTCCGCTAATGAGACATAATTGATTTTCTATTGTTTCGTCACCGATCGGTGAACCGCGCCGCTTAACCAGTTAATACCCATAAAGCAATGATTTTTTTACAGAATAATAAATATTAACTAGTTGTATGTCCCTATGTTTTCCTTTTTGGTGATACATTATTTTTACAAGCACTAAAACCCTCAAAAAATGCCGATTTAAGCCGCTGTTAACAGGCTATTGTACAAATTTGACAACTATTAATGAAAAAAGAAAAACATAGTGACACAGTATATACCTTCTTATTCAGTTTATGAAATATCTTTTAAATTGGTCCAATATTGGAGAAGGAAATAGGCGAGAGCCAAACCTCGAATTATGACTTTTTACTTAGGCTTTTTCAAAAGTCTCTCCGACCGCATTTCCTCTTAAAACTTGTACATTAAATAAAAGATACCATGACCTCTGAGTTTGTTTCGGCGTTTCTTCCCAGAGATCAGTCAGACAGTTATAAAATACTGACGTAAAAAGGGTCCTAAAAGGTCTGCTTACATAAATAATTATTTTATTTCTTTTATACAATATTATTTGAATGATAAGTATCTTACTTCGATATATTGTTTTCTAATATTTATTTTTTAGCGTCAGGAGCGTGATCACCAGATCGGGAAGACTTATATTGGAATTTCTCATCAGGAATTCCTCAGTAACAACCAGGATAATTATTATTCGTGCCACAACAATGTCAATAACCTCAAGTATATAGGACTTAAACATAACTGACGAAATGTCAGTTTATTGTTCACCACTTATATATTTATTTATTAATAACCAACTCATATTAACCGGTCAAGCACCGCGCGTCGCCTATTGGCAACGAAACAATAGAAAATCAATTGTGTCTTATTAGCGGAGCTCGACAGATTAACAGCACACATACAGCAACACATACAAGTTATTAGTCAATATTAGTAATTACCAGTGATCGGAATAGGCTGAGTATATTTACCTAAACTTCGGAGAACAGAAACAGAAAGTGGAGACTTCCGTACGACGACATTTTTTTCCCGGAATTCGGGAAAAATCTTAAATAAGTTGAAAATAAGCTTTATTTAATATGGGTAAAGGCTATTTTTAACTAAACTTGCGTTTACCAAATTTTCGGGATTTTCACGTAAAATCCCGAAATAAATAGCCGAACTTTAATCCATGTATTCCAATTATATGTAATGTATGATATAACGGTTAATTTAAGGATAGTAAATATAATTCGAATACAGGAATCAAAGTTAGACTATTTATTTCGGGATTTTACGTGACAATCCCGAAAATTTGGTAAACGCAAGTTTAGTTAAAAATAGTCTTTACCCATCTTAAATAAAGCTTATTTGCAACTTATTTAAGATTTTTCCCGAATTCCGGGAAAAAAAATGTCGTCGTAAGGAAGTCTCCACTTTCTGTCTCTGTTCTCCGAAGTTTAGCTAAATATACTCAGCCTATTCCGATCACTGGTAATTAAACATTTTCTACAATCATACCTGATTTTTCAATCGACCGATAATTTTTATTCGCGGAATAAAATTGACGTCTGAAGTTTTTGTATGGACGAACTGTCAAAAATTCAAAATTATTCCTCCGATAAAGTTATCTGGCGTTGGAAAAATTAGCCCTAAATGACATAATAAAACTGGACATTTGATGTAATGGAATGAAACAAAACTGCGGGGCAATTGCGTAACACTTTATCAATCGGAATCGATTTCATTTTGACAGTTCCCAAACATTCATTGCGTTATTTACGTGTTGAGCAGACAAATTTTTCAAACTTATGAAGCAATGGATTAGCAATTGGCTTCGAAATGATTCTGATTCCGATTGATAGTGTGTTACGCAATTAGGGTGCTGGTCAAAATTAGATAGTATTAGATTAAATGAGATAGAATTAGGATGAATTTGAATAGAATTATTAATAACAAGTAACTATTTTATTTTATTTATGTACTCCAAGGAGATTGTACTGGGAGTGACAATGGACTCCAGGTATCGAGTACCAGCGTCCAGGAATCTCAGTTCAGTACTCGTGAAGACATCTGAGGACTCGTCATATAACAGAATGTTGTTGATATGGGTGAGGGCTAGGTACAATGGACTGGTCTTAAGGGTTAGTACCTCTGCTCAAACCTTCGGGAAACATAGAAGTGATGTTATATTATAAACTGGCTGTGCCCGCAACTTCGTTCGCGTGCATGACGGAAAACATTTTAATTTTTTTGCGCGGAACTCTAATTATTTTTCTAAAATAAAAGTAGCCCAAGTTACTTCTTCTTACATCAGCTATCTGTTAGTGAAAGTCCCGTCAAAATCGGTCCAGCCGTTTCAGAGATTAGCTGGAACAAACAGACAGACAGACAGACAGAAATTGTAAAAAATGTTATTTTGGTATAATATGTACCGTGTATACATCCATATGCATTTAATAAAAAGCGGTTATTTTAATATTACAAACAGACACTCCAATTTTATTTATTTGTAAAATGAGCGGTTTGATTTAATTATTTGAACACTTAAACCCGAAATAAGTAACTAACTATATACACTAGATACTAAAATAAATGACTAACTAACTTACAATACAAATACATAAAAATAAAAAAAATAAAACAGAGGACTCTTAGGCGTCGAAGTATTCATCCGCATCGCTGTCATCCGGAAATGTGCCTAGAAGACTTTGCAGCATTGCCCCGTTGAATGGCAATGCTAATTCTTAGGCCAAAGAACGACCCAGCCCTCTGGTCACGTGAAGTATCGACCAGCCGGCGAGATATGTCTTTAAAAAGGAGACGCGATTTTATTTGTATAGATAATACAAAAATAAACCTGACATTATAGCTGTCGACCCATAATCCCCTCAGGAACAAACATGGGGCTTAAACATAACTGGTGAAATGTTGGTTTATTGTTCACATCTGCCTAAATGTCATAGCACACATATCAACTCGGAAAGGGATCGTCACCGTATCAACTCGAGCCATTCAGTATTCTTTGTATGAAACTCCCTACTGCAACGCACACTATTCGGAATCAAAAATCAAAAGTCATTTATTCAAACTAGACTGAGAATCAGCACTTTTTGAACGTCAAAATTACAAAAGACAGTCCCCCAAAACGCCCGCCCTTCACCACATCCTAGTGCTTTCGCTGGGGAGAGGGAGAAGTGGCGGAACAAACTCCCCAGCAGCACAGCTGTCTGTTCAGTTAGAAACTAATTGATTTCATACAATACTAAGTAGACTAAAACTCACAAATAAAAAAAATATTAAAAAAAAACAATTATATGAACTCATATAACCTGTCAGTAAGCTAATTCTGGACAAAGAACGTAAAAATTGTCTTGAGTTAACCAGGGCGACCAACTATTCTTATCGTTTAAGTAGTCGTTGATGGAATAGTATGCTTTGGAACAAAGGTTGGATTTTACATGAGCGAGATTGAGAATCGTAACATAATCGCCTCGCGTCGGGACAAGCTCACGAACCGCGGTGCGGTGCGTGGTCAACTTGCAGTTCCCGCGCTTACGGCTCGTCGTCCCCGCGCTTACGTCTCTCTGTACCCGAGCTTACGTCTCTTCGTCCACCCTTGCCCCTCTCACCCCTCCCGCGGCCTGTCTACAGCACTATCAACCAGCGATCGGCGAGCCGTAAGCGCGGCGTCGCCTAGCCGTAGCCGAGTCGACGTATCGGAGCTGCTGATTCACTGTAGTTACGTGCTTACGTTAGGTTGACGCCTGTTTGACGGCGAGGCGAAAGGCGATACGGTGACGATCCCTTTCCAAGTTGATATGTGTGCTATGACCTCTATTCTTCAGGGTAACCAGTGTGATTATATGTTATAAATAATACAAAAATAAACCTGAAATTATGACTGTCGACCCATGATCCCCATAGGAAACAAAGGTCGACTAAATAAAACGAAATTAAACTATTTAATGACACAAATAATATTCTCAGTCAATTTAATTCTTCTGACTCTCCCAAAGGGCTTATTTTTATAAAGGGACTTATTTTACTTGAGAAATTGAATTAGAATCATTTTCTCCTGTTGTATTTTTATAACGGCTGCTATTTTTTTTTTATTGCTGAATCGACCCGCTCTTGACCTCGGTTACGCCTCATGGAAAGCGACGGATGAGGTATATGATGGAACGAGCGTGTGGGCACGCTCGTTCCATCATAGACCTCAACAATAATTTAAACATTAAATACTAACAAACTTGCAAAATACCTACAAACTAACAAAAAAAACAGTGTGTGTTTATGACCACACGACTGAAGTGAAACTTCAATCGTATTTGGCTATGAGAGAAAGAGAGAAAGAAAATGTGCGCGCGCACTGCTTTCTATTGCTTATATCCCCCACTCAACTCCCGTTCACCTCGCCCGATCACACTTTTCGTAACGCTTACGTCACGCGTTCGCCAGCTTACTCCCCAAGTCAAGCGTGCGTAAAGAAGTTTCACTTCAAAAAAAAATTTGTTACACAAGAAGATCACACATTTTTCTTTTTTTTTTGTTAGAAATGAATGTTTTGATATAATTTACAAAATATCTTTTTATTAAGAGTAGTCAAATGTTGTTTACGTTTTGTCTCAAGCCAAACTGAATAGGGTATAGCGATAACCACTAGCGATTAGGAAGAAGAGTGGGGCGCGTCTTCGTGGATGGCACTATTTATACTGACAGTGAACATCGCAGCTTAAGGAGATTACAGGACCTAAACGTAAAATACGCAAGTTTTAGAAGCAATAAAAATATATGATCGACTACAGTAAACTAAACCAGAAAAAAATATATGATATTCTTCAGGATATATTATAGATGGGGAGCGGTGAATGCTTACGCGAATCCCGCACCCCCGGCCATAGGTAGAGGTGGAACACCGCGGTGGTTTTAGCCGGTAAGAGTCCGGTCGGCATGCCCCTGTCACCCCCACGATGGAGGTCCATGAACAATGAGGTTCTGACTAAGTTTCTATTTTATTTTAAAACCCTACAAAATAGTAATGTTTTGACAACTAAAATACTAGCTTTCAAATTATGTAAAAAAAAGACGGGTTGCACTTCGGGAGTGTCGGCAGAAGTGAAAACTTGAATGTTAACGTTGTGCATTTTTGATATTTTGGAATGGTTAGGGAATAATTTTGCACGAATTGCTTTAATTATCAGTATAAAAGTACTATAATTTATGTGGTAGAATACAATATTTATTTATTGCGCATACAAACATGACAATTAATATACGAACATCGTACACAAACATTACAATTTATATACGAACATTCGCGCAAGCGCCCTGCGCCGCCTAAACGAAACAGCAGGCATACATTTTCGCCGCGCCGTAGAAAGAGAGGGGGATACTTTCTCTCCTACGCCGCGCCGGCTGTCTACTCTCCATCCGTCTTACGAATTTTCGATCAGGTCACGTGTCCTGACGCGAGTTTAACATTTTTTACCCATTACAAAAAAAGTGTACAACGCCGCTAAAGAAGGTTTTACTTCAAAAAATCAATAGAATTAGCATAAAAATATTACTAAAATCTCGATTATGATTGTAAATATTTGCTTGGTCAATCCTTAGCATCAGTGGGATGACACTGACAGCTCACTCCACGCAAGATTTTTGCAGAATCAACCGGCAGTTTGCCCAGTGACTATGACAAATGAGGGTCGCGTCAGTTTGTACTATGTAATAACAACGCGGCTTTGAACGTTGAGCCGAGTTGCTTTTGTTTTTTAGGTGTTGTGTAGATGGAGGGTGCTAATGGGACCCTTGTGTTGCCTGTAATATTCTTCTGTTCGATTGCCTTTTTTGATTTTCTTTTACAGTTTTGATAGCAATGGTAGCATGACGATTTTTACAGGTTAAATAAGAAGAAATAATGTTTTTTTGATTACGGTAAACATGACGCAGAGAGTATAGGTACAGGGTGAATTTTTCAAGTGGGCGTGGATGGCCAAATCCGAAACTATGAGGAATAGCGAAAAGTACTCAAAGGAGTCGCGGGCTCGATTTTGATGAAAACTAAAACTGCATCATTGGATTTTTGAAAAATCAATATTTCTGGCCAGGAATCGAACCTGTTGATTTTGAAAAAAAAAACACACGCTGTATTATTATACCATTCGATAGTGTCGCTAATAAGGATCAAATTCTGGGAAGTAATGACATACGGCAAACTAAAGGAAAGAGCTCATTTTTATCAAAATACTTTTTTATTTTCTTATGCTACCTACCTATTAAACCTTAAGGTGATTGGATACTGACACTTTTTCATACATTCTTTCGGGGTACAAATCTCGAAAAATAAACGATTTTTGCAGAATAAAAGCACGTATATTAAGTTGTTATGACTTATTATTGACGCATATCGACAAAAACCTATAAAAAAAACACTATTTCCAGGATATCTAGGCCTGACAAAATCGATAAATTTTTCTATGTGTGCGCGGCCGGAACACGCCCTCTGCAGGATATTTCAAAGAACTATCGAGAAGCAGAACACAAATTTTTGCTAAGGTTATCAACAACAATTGATCTTGCTCGTTAGATGGCGTTGTTTGTCAATGTCAAACAGGTTGGCCAATTTTATAATAAATCGTTGAATTATGCGTGTTTTTTTTGACAAGTTGCGAATCGTTGGTAGGTATGCAATATTTCTTACAAGGCTGGCGCGGTGGCTCTGCCCGCGCAGTTATATATTAAATCAATTTATCAATTGAATCATGAAGTGAGAAAAAATGCTTTACCTACTTATTGATAGTATTTGCGATCTACCCTGGGTTCGATATTACTGTAATGAATGTATGTACCTACATACTAAGTTTATGTACCTAAGTACCTACATAAATGTAAGTACTAACTTACACTTGAACTGTCTTCGAGAAATTTTCTGAATTAAAAATCTTTCTGCATTAGGCTGGTAAGTACCTATTGAGAGAGCCCTTCCCAGTTCCCACTGTTCCCAGACCGTCTATCCTATCGTCAACGCGGGCATAGTCAAAAGCTTGTTCACAGAACACTATTACCTTTCCCTAGCGGAGCTAAGCTTGTTTTTGTTGTTCAATCCAGCGCATTGTTTGAAAAAGAGGCAAACCAAAAAGAGAGAGATAGCGCCTGAACGCTCGGTTGGCGTTCGGTTCGGGTTCGGTAACTTCCGCCGCTCACTCGCAGGCGGCAGCATGGACTTTGGGCGGCAGGCCCGGCCGGCACTATTGGCTATTGGAGCGCTTGGGTGAGTTGGGTGGGTTAGCCATTCATTCATGATGTCGCATCGCACCTCGCACGCGCCTCGCTACTTGGCCGCGCGCATAAATGCACTAGTTTTGTAAATTGCTCTGCATGCAGGTACATATAACTACATACCTATAGTACGGACGAAGCGCTTGGCCCCGCGCCGGGGAGATGTGTGTTTGAATTTTTATCAATCTAGGTACCTACCGAACTAGCGTTATTTTTGACTATATGGAAATTATTTATAATATACACAAATACTTTAGCTTTTTCATATTATGTTTGTTCCTAACTAATATTGTAAATGCGCAATTGACTTTGTTTGTTCCACTTTCACGCTAAAACGGCTGAGCTGAACGGATTTACTTAGATGAAATTTGGCACATGGGTAGACCATGACCTGCGGGGTAATTGCGTAACACACTATCAGTAGCAATGGCTTTCATTTTGACAGTTCAACAACATTCATTGCATCATTTACGTTTTTGAGCAAAAACATTTTTCGAACCATAGAAATGATATATGTTTCGAACATAGGTAATGCAAAGCAATGGATTAGCAATATTCTTCAAAATGATTCAGATTGAGATTGATAATGATTGTGTTACGTAGGTAATTAGAGTGCTGGGTTAGGATTACGACATAGGATACTTTTTATTCCGGTAGTACGATTCCGTGGGATAATCTCCGACATCCACGCGGGCGAAGCTGCGGGAAAAATCTAGTACCTCCATAAAGTACGAAAAAGTAAAAGTACCTAAATAATTTTATTCTACCTATGGAGTAGAGTAGCAGTACCTACCTAAATAAATTCTTAATTCCGCGTTCCGTTATCTAATCTCAACTTCTTCAATAGACGTATTGAAGAAGTTGAAATTAGGCAACGGACTTGTATAAAATGTAGGTACGTACCGTATATAAATGTAATACCTAGTACCTACTTGTACCGCGCAGTACCTACAGGCACAAAATATAGAGAGTACAGACTGCCATCCGCGCGAGACACGCGTAGCTGTGAAGTGCAAAAATGGAGTAACAAAAAAAAAAGTAATTATAAGTAACTGTTGAGTGGATGGTTGTTTAAATTCAACATTACGATGAATTATCGTTTTTTAAGCTACCAGTTGTTTCAGAGAGGTAAGTAGGCATTTGCTTGTATTTCGAATAGTTAGATAGGTACATAGGTAAGCGCCCCGGCCCCCGGCGCCGAGCCGTAAAAGCGAATATGACTTTGTGGCGTTGTAATATTTTTACAATTTATATTAGATATTTATTGTAGTACCTATAAGCTAAAAAATACGATCATTTCCTTTCTTGCTGTTTCATTCTCAACAATGAATCAAATAACTAGATACGAGTACCACTACTACACTAGTTTTTGTGTTTTTTGTTTTGTGTGTTTTTTGCCAAAGTTGACAACCCCAGCGCGACCGCCGAGCGTAGGTATGAAAAGTGCAAGTACCTACCAAATTACCTTTCTGTTTTGTGCGGTTGATCAAATAAAGTAATCTGAATACAGTCATTTATATTTACGGTACCTACTTTGAACAAAAAACATTTGTTGTTAATTTTTGTCTCTGTCTGTTTATTCCGGCTAATCTCCGAAACGGCTAGACTGATTTTGACGAGACTTCCACTGGCAGATAGCTGATGTTATAAGTTCCGCGAAAAAAAATAGGTGAAAATGAATGAAATTCAATACGTACAGACGCAAGTACATCAATCTACTACCGCGGTAATATTATGCGAGTCATACCTACGCGCCGCGAGTTCGGTTTACACTCGGTAAACAAACAGTCTCGAATGCTCCACAGTGACGAACGGACGCCGGACGATGTGATGGTTTTGTACGCAGTTACGAGCGTAGACCATATAGGTACATACCTACTGTTTGAAAAATTGTACAGAAGACCGAGGAGTACAGTCAGCCACTGTGTATGGCATTTGTGGACTACGAGAAAGCCTTCGATTCCATCGAAGTATGGGCAGTTCTGGCCTCTCTGCAATGATGTCGAATTGACTGGTGCTACATCGAAGTGTTGAGATGTTTGTATGATGCTGCAACGATGACTTTCCAGATCCAGGATCAGAAAACCAGCCCCATCCAACTGCTCAGGGGGGTGAGGCAGGGGGATGTCATATCCCCTAAATTGTTTACCAACGCCTTGGAAGACGTCTTCAAGACGCTGGATTGGACAGGGCATCAACATGAACGGCGAGTACATCTCACTTCTTCGATTTGCCGATTACGTCGTCATAATGGCAGAGACGCTGGAACAGCTAGACCAAATGCTGCACAGCCTAAATGGAGCCTCCCGGTGGCCTCAGCATGAATTTGGACAAGACAAAAGTCATGTATAATTCGCCGTTTTGCCGAGTCCAATCCACATCGAAGGGTCGCTTCTCGAAGTTGTGAAGGATTATGTCTGCCTAGGGCAAGTCATCCAGCTCGGTAGACACAACTTTAAGAAAGAGGCCGACAGAAGGATGCAGTTGGGTTGGGCAGAATTTGGAAAAATTCGTCGAGTCTTCTAGTCGCCTATCAACCTTAAGAAGACCTTAGTCTTCAACCAGTGCATTGTGAAATTATCCGGCAAAGAACCGGAGTTACCGACATAGCTTACAGAGTAAGCAAACTGAAGTGGCGGTGGGCTGGCCATGTTTGTCGAAAGACCGATGGCCGGTGGAGCAGACAAGTCCTGGAGTGAAGACCACGTATCGACAAGCGTAGTGTGGGACGCCCTCCAGCTAGATGGACGGACGACCTGCTACCAGCCATCCTGCGAAGATCGTCGCTCCACCTAGCCTGAGGCGTCCCACCTTACGTTTACCGATTAGCGGTCTCCACTCAAAAACACGTCTACCCCAACGGTCATCGGTTCTACGGCTAATATGGCCGGCCCATTGCGACTTCAGCTTGCTTATTCTGTGAGCTATGTCGACAACTTTGGTTCTCTGCCGGGTTACCTCGTTGCGGATTCGATCCCTCAGAGAGACTCCAAGCATAACCCGTTCCATAGCTCGCTGAGCGATCTTGAATTTATGGTCCAGCCGTACCGTGAGTGTCCACGTTTCGGCTCCGTACGTAAGTCATAACTGGCAGGAAGCACTGATTAAAGACCTTAGTCTTTAGGCTCTGTGGAATACGCGAGGAGAAAACCCGACGAAGTTTCCCAAACGCTGCCCAGCCCAGCTGAATTCTTCTGTTAGTCTCCCTCTCAAAGTTTTTCTTACCAAACTGCAGGTTGCCCGAGGTAAAGTATTCTTGAACAGCCTTGAGAGCACCGCCATTGACAGCAATCGGTCCCGGGGTAACGTGTTCGTTAAACATAACCTGGGTTTTGACCAAGTTCATCAGGCGACCAATGCGAACAGAAGAATCAACTAGGCCGTCAAGCATCTGCTGCAGGTCCTGCACCGATTCAGCCAGTATAACGATGTCATCTGCAAATCTCAGGTGTGAGATGTACTCGCCGTTGATGTTAATGCCGCGTCCTTCCTAGTTCAGCGTCATGAACACATCCTCCAGTGTGTTAGAGAACAACTTCGAGGAAATACGTCCCCTTGTCTCTCCCCTCGACGCAGGGGGATATGTTCAGTTCGCTGGTCCTGAGTTTGGACGGTCATTGTTGCGTCCTCATAAAGACATCTCAGCACTTGGATGAGTCAAAAGCTTTCTCATAGTCCACAAAGGCAAGACATAGGGGCCGATTATACTCTTCGGACTTCAGTATAATTTGTCGCACAGTGTGGATGTGGTCTATGGTGCTAAATCCTCCTCGAAACCCAGCCTGCTCCGAAGGCTAAAACTCGTCAAGTCTTCGCGACAGACGATTCGTCACGACTCTTGAAAACACTACATTCAATACGTAGCTAAGGAGTGAAATGGGTTTGTAGTTCTTTAGAAGGGACTTATCACCCTTCTTAAAGAAAAGAACAACCATGCTCCTTCGTCACGCTCCTGGAGTTCTCCCAGAGAACAGGACAGAGTTGAGGAGCTCCTGAAGCTCTTTCAGCACAGGACTTCTTCCCGCTTTCAGGAGCTGGGTCGTAATCCCGTCCTCACTAGGGGCTTTTCCATTTTTAAGCTATTTAAGAGCCGCCTCGATTTCATCTTGGCTGACTTCTGGCAGGTCTTAAGTGAAATGGCGGGTTAGAGTGGCTCTGGAATCCACATTTTCGGGATCAGGCCGAGATACACGCGAAGTGTATAATTGGCAATTAAAGTTTTCGACTTCCGAAAGGATCTCCGGCTTCGAACGACGATATCCCCACTAGATTTAGTCAACTTCGTCAGGTGGCTCGCAAGTGATTAGACGAACACTTTCGACTCCCGATGTTCCTGAATCTCTTACTCTATAGAGTGTGTATTGGAGCGTCGGAGGTAGCTTCACTACGAGGTACGCAACCCTGTTCGACACACTGGAGACTTCCACAACGTTGTCACAAGGGGATTTATTTACCAAGAACCCGACTCCGCCTTGGGATAGCTGGTCTTCCTCTCGAAAATACATGAGGTGATCCGATTCAAAGGTTATTGTGTCCTCCCCCTCTCTTCGGACTTCACTCAACCCAAGAATGTGCCACCTTATTTTCCCGAGTTCTTCTTCGAGCTGCACTATGTGTTCGTCGAGCCGTAACGTGCGTCCTTTCTTAATTTGCCAGTTTCGGGTAGCTTGATGTGCTGGCGTCTGTACATAGTAACATTTGGAATAAATGTTTGCCATTTAGAATCTCCATTACATGTGCGAAATTTCTATCGATATGTTTTCTTTACTTTTTAATAAGTATATGAGTATATTATGAACGGCCAAAGTTCAGTTAGGTACAAATTGTGCAAAAAAGCAGATTTTTGGAGGCTTATACTGAATTTGATTCTCCAAATTTTTATTTTTTGCTTTGATAGAAACCTAGATAAGTACCTACAACGCACAAGATACCTATTAATTCAAAAAATTCATAGAAAGATGGGTAAAAACGCTATAATCACGTAGAGTACGAGCGCGGCGTTTGTATGAAAAGTACCTATGACTGGCTATGACGGGTTGGCCGCTCTACATTTTCTAACACGATTACCTGCTAATCCATGGTCTACCAACCCGCACTGGGCCCACGTGGTGGATTACGCGATGGTCTAGGGTTGAAGAATCCATAAAGTTAGTATTACTAGCCAGAAGTCCATGTATGCGGCGCGGCGGAGGAGGTCCGAGGTAGGTACTTATGTAAACTATTTTTTTTCCTAAGCTACGATTCACCGATTCACAAGAATTAAAATCAATTAGGTACCTTCGCGAAGGTACCTAATTGATTTTAATTCTTGTGAAACCAACATTCAAATCCAAAAAGTAGTACAGGTTCGAATACATACTCGTAGCTTAGGTAGGTACGATTTGTTTTTTCATTATAATTGTGCTTTTCAGTATTATTAGCACACAAAGTGCGTCAAGTTCAAGGTCATTCTCAACTAGCGAGGCGCCTCGCCTACTGAAGACCATTCGTTCAGAAACTTTACTGCAAAACTAATTCAAATAACAATATTTTTATAATATATTCAATAAGTAGGTAGGTACAAGCAATACGAAAACGCTAATTTCATAAATATAAATAAATGTTTAGCGAACTGTGAAGCCACGAACAGGCCAGTAGGTACCTACTACGTCTTTTTGATTTTTGAACGTACTACTATATTGTGCCTTGTTGTGAACTACATTAGATACGTGAAACGTGCAGTGTGCTCCACCTAAATATATTTCCCTTAATTATTATAGTAAAGTTTATTAGGGTAGGAAATATTTTATTATGAACAAGTTATAATAACATTCGCATGATGTCGACGATGATGTACATTAGATACGTTGTGCATTTCATGTAGATCAAAATTGCCCTTTACAGCATAATTATCATTAAAATGTATATATTAGAACATATCAGAGATTTAAAAAGCGGGGGCAGAGCGGCTGGCGGGGTGGTACGAAGTTCACCGAGGTCAGCTAGTATATAATATAATAATAATTACACATAAAAATTGTTTTTTTAGGAAAAAACTGAAAAAGTGGCAGATCAAAAATCAGAGGTTGGCAGCACTCGTTGGTTGACATATTCAAATATTTATGGTCTGCTCTAGTATAATAATAATAGCTCTATGGGTCTGTGGTTACCCGTTGCTTTACTTGCACTGCACACGCCACGGCCACGCAGTACACCACGGCTTATTGGACGATGATAATTATATGGTGCTTTCCATTCCTACTAATTATACGAATTTTTTTAAGTATTTCTTTTCTAAGATACATTTGCTGTTGTGTTTCATTATTATTTTTGATTACAGATTGAATTGCAACTATGCCTAAGATAAACCAGACTAGCAAACCAGCGTACAAGCGACACGCGTATTCGGGGCCACGGAAATCACGGAAGAAGGTGTATTCAGCATTCAAAATGCATAATGGAGATTGTGGTGATAAATTCTAGTGAGTAAATTAGATTCCTATAAGATTTTGAGTCAGATTTACGTAAGTGTAATATGAGTGTAGTAGATTCGATATTCATGGCAATCATGGCTCGCATTGTCTTCGTTTGCCGCCATTTTATCTTTACTATGAAAAAATTAAATGTTTAGTTTACGAATAGTATTACATATTGAGAGTATATTTTAACGAATTGCAGCCGGCCGGAAGCATGGCGTTACAAGAAACAGAAGGAACTAGATCAAACCACGGGCTGCCTTATGGAAAGGTACAGACCTATCAATATTTTTCTGTTCTCGACATTGTTTTTAGTACCTACCTACCTAACTGTATTTCATTTATTTATCTTTTATTTCAGCCCACACACAACTCAAGATCATCATCAGTTGTTCAACCTTTCCACAGCTCAAGATAAGCCCGAAGTAAAAACCTATTCGCGGACTATACCAAAAATTCGTTACGAAGCTACAGCCTGCAGCTCTAACTGTAATGCAGTTGAATCTGTTAGCGAGCAAGAAGAGACTATTGATATCGATTGGCCACAACCCGATCCAGACACTGAAGCTTATCAACTAACTGTGGAAAGATGTTCAAGTGACAACTTATCCGGTTTGTCAGGGTACCGTATTGTTGACTTGAAACATGTGATCAAATGGGCATTTCAAATGGAAAAACATCGTCAGTCTTGTGAATCATCTCAAATTGAGTATGTTTGTGAACAAAGGAAAGGATTCCACAGTGTGTTAACATTTAAATGTAGCATGTGTAATGAAACATGGCAACAAACTACAGAGAAGGAACAGAAAATTAACACCGCATTCGTATGGGCAACTGTGACTGCTGGGAGTTACTACACGCAAGCAGCACATATCACAAGTCTAATGGATATACCTACAATGACAGGAAAGTCATTCCATTCAATTGAAAAACAATTGGGCTTTGTATGGTATGAACATTTGACTGAAGAAATAAAGAAAGCCGGTGAGCAAGAAAGGTCCATTGCTATTGAAAAAGGAAATGTTTCTTCAGATGGTATTCCATACACTACTGTATATGTAGACGGAGGATGGTTGAAGAGGTCATACGGTCACAACTTTGATTCTTCATCTGGAATGGTAAGTCCCGACTGGATACCATACTTTTGCTTGATAATAGTGTTGAAATGAAGTTTGTTTTTGACAAAACCTTTTATTTTAGGCCTGCATTATTGGAAAGGAGACCAAGAAATGTCTTTATCTTGGTGTCAGGAATAAATATTGTTATACATGCCAGTATTATGAGCGAACAGGTATAGACCCAAAGAGTCATGGTTGCTGCAAAAACTTTACTGGGACATCTACTGCAATGGAATCTGATATAATTGTTGAAGGCTTTCAACGGAGTGAGAAAATGCATAAGCTTCGGTATCTTCATTTTATAGGAGATGGGGATTCTTCAGTGTTTGCAAATTTAAAAGAAAAGGTGTCATATGGAAACCAAATAAAGAAAATTGAATGCAAGAATCATGTTATAAAAAACTACACAAGTGCACTCTATAAGGTAAACAGCCCCTTATCAATTTTATATATAATTTATACATAAAAAATATTAATAAAGTAGGATTTAGCAACTATAAAAGAAATGTTTCTCCCTTTTGTTTATATTTGTATGTGAATATATTTTTTTGTAAAGATTTTAGGTAATACTAAACTCCCTCTTTACGGACGAAATATTTTGAAGCCCAAGTTAATGAAATTAACACTAGTTGCACGAAAAATTATAATTTACAATAGCAGTCAGCCGGGATCAATGGCTGATGATTTAAGGAATGTTCCGCTTCATGTATTTGGACAACATGAAAAATGTAAGGAATATTATTGTTCAGTGAAGAAATTACCACCTGGTGAGAATAAACAGCAAGACAACCAGGTAGAAATCCTAAGAAATACAGCACCAGAGGTCTGGGCTCTTATTTATGCTGCAAATGAAAGAATTGCTTTGAAAGCTGGACGGTTGTCTAACGAGACAACAAATGTTGCAGAAAATTTTATGAGTGTGATTAATAAATTCAATTGTGGAAAACGACTCAGTCTTGGAAAAGGAGGCTCTTATCAGCGTCGTGTCCATATAGCAGGTAAATAAGTTATTTCATAGATATTTTAAAACAATAATTATGTGACATCTCCAGCGACCTATACTGGACCCACATGGTGGACTATGACATCATCTCTCTGTAACAAAAGAGGCCAGGGAGAGGAGAGAGGAAGTTCTATAATCAAGTCACATAGACTTGATTATAGAACTTTCAATAAAAACTTATGTTAAAAATAGCTATGTGACTATGATTTGGCTTTTTCAGGATTGTCACATTCAGTAGGACACAAATGGCATCAAACTGCATGGAAAAAACAAACTTCACAGAGCCCTGGACAACATTTTAAAAAATATATCCTTCAACAAGAGAAAAGTAGATTGCGTCAACGGGCAATGAATCGAAAACGGCTTTTTACTGAAAAAACTAAAACTCAACCTGATAAGGACTATGGCCCAGAAGCAAGTGACCCTGTCGATATTGATGAGGTAGAATTAAACAGGCAATGTGAATTGAAATTGCTTGAATTTCAAGAAGAGCCACAACAAATAGTACATATTGAAAAGGCGACTTTGGGGCAACATGATAATGACACGTATGTGACATACAGATCTGATCGTCTGACAGCAAGCCAGTTTGGAATGGTAAGATATTAGCAATCCTGTAATTTTTTCTTACTTTCTATGAAGCCACAGTACAAAACAGTACATGAATATGGTGTTGTTTATTTCAGGTTTGCAAGCGTCGTAATGCCACACCATGTCACAATCATGTGAAATGCATTCTCTACAAAAATGATATTTGTACTAAAGATATGATGTATGGACAGCAAAACGAACATGTTGCAAAGAGCATGTTCATGCAACAATATGGCAAGACTGTCAGGTTATCGGGTCTTTTTATTGATGAAGAATTTGGATTCTTAGCAGCTAGCCCTGATGGTAAGTTTATTTCAATAATAAAAATATATAAATAACTAGTTTTCGCCTGCGGTTCCGCCCCCGTGGATGTCTGGGATGAAAAGTATCCTGTCCTTCTTCAAGGTCCAATCTATCAACAGATAAGTTTCTTTCGCATTTATAATAATTATGGACGTATGTTACAAAAACGTTTTGTTTGTTACAGGTATTATAGAAGCAGAAAATGCTATTGTAGAGATAAAATGTTTTCCTTCTTTGGAAAGGAAATCTCAAAATATTAGAGCAGCATCAGGAAATAGAAATTTTCCTATTCATCTGGAAAATGATGTTTTAGTTATGAACAAAAAACATAATTATTATTATCAAGTAAGTAACAAATAGGTACCTACTATTATATCTTTGTTCATGTATAAAAAAATTATGTTTCTCGGAATATTTATTTAAATTGCTATGATTCTAGGTCCAGGGTCAATTGCGAATTACCAAAATGAATAAATGTTACTTCATTTGCTTCATATCTGTCACCCAACCATTGACTGTCATAGAAGTCAACCGGGATGAGGAATTTATCAGTACTATGATGCCGAAGTTAGTTACTTTTTTCAAAACATGTGTACTGCCAGAAATTATTTTGAGACGCATTCGGAAAAATGCTAAATGTCTAGACATCAAGGAATTAAAAGGTATGAATAATATAACTTACTTATTTTTTGGTTCTGAGGTTCGGGTTCAGTATAGAATAGTCTAAAGAAATTGTGTAAATTCATTTGTTGTAGCGAAAACTGCGGCTTCCAGCACTTGATCATGGCATTCGGATGGAAAGGAATGTAACACACGATGGAAGTAAAAAGTGACAAGCAGAAGATGGATACGGCAACAAACAGCAGCGTGTAGAACAGAAGATATTTTTACTGTAATAATTTTAAATTCATGTATTTTTGTACGTAGCAATGTATAGATTAATTAATAATAATTGTGTTATTTGTTAGGGCAGTGGTGGTCAAGTGGTAACGGCCGCGGCTTACGAGTTGTAGGTCGTAGGTTCGAATCCAGACAGGCGCTTTACTTTGTGTAAATTATTTCATCTCCACTGCTCTCAAAACGGTGAAGGAAAACATCGTGAGGAAACCGGCATGTCCTAGAACCAAAAATTCGAAGACATGTGACATCTGCCAACCCGCACTAGGCCTGCGTGGTAGATTATGGCCCACTTACTGTCACTGAGAGGAGGCCTGTGTCCCAGCAGTGGGAACATTATAGGCTGATTATGATGATTTATTTATTAGTTCATAAGATTTTTCATTATAGATATTTTCACTTGTGTATTTAGGTACCAGTTAGAAGTTCAAAATTGTGTAAGTAGGTATTCTTGAAACTATGTTAGGTTAGCAAGCTACTTATGTGTTATTGTGTAAGATAGGTACTTATGTTTCGAGGTGTGATGTTTTGTACGTAGCAATGTATAGATTAATTAATAATAATTGTGTTATTTATTTGTTAGAGCAGTGGTGGTCAAGTGGTAACGGCCGCGGCTTACGAGTTGTAGGTCGTAGGTTCGAATCCAGACAGGCGCTTTACTTTGTGTAAATTATTTCGTCTCCACTGCTCTCAAAACGGTGAAGGAAAACATCGTGAGGAAACCGGCATGTCCTAGAACCAAAAATTCGAAGACATGTGACATCTGCCAACACGCACTAGGCCTGTGTGGTAGATTATGGCCTACTCCCTGTCACTGAGAGGAGGCCTGTGTCCCAGCAGTGGGAACATTATAGGCTAATTATGATGATTTATTTATTAGTTCATAAGATTTTTCACTGTAGATATTTTCACTTGTGTATTTAGGTACCAGCTAGAAGTTCAAAATTGTGCAAGTAGGTAAGTATTCTTGAAACTATGTTAGGTTAGCAAGCTACTTATGCGTTATTGTGTAAGATAGGTACTTATGTTTCGATGTGTGATGTTTTGTACGTAGCAATGTATTATAGTTTGTGTTATTTGTTAAAAATATCCATTTTAATTCTTTTTAACTATTGTGGTACAGTACCTAATTGTATTTTAGGTGCATCGTCTTCATATATATTTAGTTATATAATTAATGTATACAAAATATTGTAAAACATTTTAAAAGAGTAACGGTGGAGTTTCTTGCCCATTCTTCTCCATACGAAAACTACCTTTTGGAAGGGGCGACTAGAATCAATTCTTTCTATTTGAAATAAAAATGGTTTGACTTTGACTGTGAGTCTATTATTTTATGACAAAACCAAATTTAGATTCTGTCAGTATGTGTTTATGTTACTGACATTATCTTAATTTGGTTTAAACACAAATAAACCTATTTACAGCTTACAATAATTAAGTCCAATACCCGTAATACCTAATATATCTATAGTTGGATAATTTGTGGTGTTGAAAGTGGCCAATCTAAACAAAATAAAAGTACATAAGTATATTGAATGAAGGACGGTCATCATAAAAATGTTTTATTTTAATTAACGCCATCTGGACTATTTATTTCAAACCAAGTTTATGAATACAACGCCATCTAGGTCTATCGCAAGTAAAACTATGGTACAGTACATATGTGTGTGTAAAGAGTGTGTAAAGATATAAAGTGAAACGGCTAAATGTTTAGGGGTACAAATCTTTGTATGAGACGAGTTAACAAGCAAAGTGAATATCTAAAAAAATTAAGTTAATGCGTTAATTGACGCATATAATAAAGTTGTCTCTCAAAGCTTTCTGAGTTAGGCGTAAAAATTGAAAATGTTCAAATGTGCGAATGTGCCGCCATCTAGCGATAAAGTGGCTGGGAGATCATGTATTGAATAGCCTTAACTGATTAATTGTTCAAAATTATGACAATTGTTTTGGAATACATAGCTGGATTCGACGTCTCAAGGATGGTACTGCAATTAAAAATTTGAATTTAGAACATAATTTTGTGAAGGTGACTGCGCTACGAGTGTTTCGGGTGTAAAAATATTGAGCATCATTTCGAACAAGGTATGAAAAAAGAAGCAGTTTATTAAAATTCAACATTTTCCTTAAGTTTGCCGTATGTCATTACTTCCCAGAATTTGATCCTTATTAGGGACACTATCGAATGGTGTAATAATACAGTGTGTGTTTTTTTTTTCAAAATCAACAGGTTCGATTCCTGGCTAGAAATATTGATTTTTCAAAAATCCAATGACGCAATTTTAGTTTTTATCAAAATCGAGCCCGCGACTCCTTTGAGTACTTTTCGCTATTCCTCATAGTTTAGAATTTGGCCATCCACGCCCACTTGGAAAATTCACCCTGTATATTCATCTATTCATCTCTTATAGTATATATTCATCTCTTAGCCGTCACGGCTTATTTTAATTTATTTTCATTTTTTTTTTTGTTTAAAAGAATTGTTTTTTGTTTTTATCCTTTTTATTACGGACGCTTTTAACGTGCACATCTAAAGCTACATCGTTCTCACGTGTATAATTTCAACATGAATGATGTAACCAATATTTTGTAACAATTTTATGATTTAAAAGAGTGTCCGTGGAGTTTCTTGCACGTTCTTTTCCATAGGCACCTGCTGCGCTTTGGAATGGGCAACATGCTTCATCTTTCTGACTGATCGACCACTCAATTCAAAACTGCCTGTATTGGTTTATTTGAAACTAGCTTCAGCCCGCGACTTCGTTCGCGTGAAACTTCTTGTTTCCCCCGAGCCACCCCGTCGTATCACATCACCCGCCCGCGCTATCACTTAACGTTCTTTTTGCTCGGCTCCTAAGGGTCATAGCGTGATGTTAAATAGCCTATAGCCTTCCTCAAGAATTGGGCTATCAAATGCAAGAAGAATTTTTCAAATCCGTCTGGTAGTTCCAGAGATTATCCCCCTATACAAACTTACAAACAAATTTTACCTCTATAATATTAGTATAGATAAACGCTTTGAGTTTGAGTTTTTCCCTACCAAGCCTGGTATTATAAGAATATAAATAAAATCAAGTGCTAAATGACATTTAATATATTTCCTATTATTATCGCTGTCCTTCTAAAGAGACAATAATATGAATAATGGAACCGGAAATGTTTTCCTACGTTTTTCCTCATAAGTATGTGACAAAGGAAAGAATTTCTGTAAAGGCAGAAGGACTTGTATTTATTACGTATAGATAAGTGAACTTACACAATATGTAAGAATTCGTGGTTCTTTTGAACAGCTGTTATCATATTACATCTTTATTTATCCAACATCTTTATTTATTACTAGCTGCGCCCCGCGGTATCACCCGCGTAAATGTCGATCTCGTGAGAATATCGGGATAAAAACTATCCTATGTCCTTTTCCGGGACTCAAACTATCTCTATACCAAATTTCATCTAAATCGGTTCAGTGGTTTAGGCGTGAAGAAGTAACAAACATATAAACGCACACACACACACACACTCACAAACTTTCGCCTTTATAATATTAGTGTGATTAATACCTTGTACAGACGCCAGCACATCAAGCTACTGCAGTCTGTCAAATTTCTTTAATAGATTTTCAACTTTATCTCTAAAGCATAAGATTCAATGTTGATTGGGAAAATTTGACAGTTTCGGGTAGCTTGATGTGCTGGCGTCAGTTCAACAACGTAAATAACGCAATGAACGTGGCTGTATTTTCAAAATTAAAGGGGTTTAAAATATAAGAAATTGCCCACACTAAAAAGAAATTCGTGTTATTCATAAAACATCACACTAATATTATAAAGGCGAAAGTTTGTGGGTGTGTGTGTGTGTGTTTGTATATAAATGATCTACTCCATTTATTAAAAAACCAACCACAAATGGTGTTATTTGCTGATGACACTTCTTTAATTTTTAAGGTAAATAGACGTGCTATAAATTTTGACGACGTAAATAACGCCCTACTGCAGGTCCAAAATTGGTTCACTGCTAATAATTTAGTATTAAATGGAAAAAAAAACTAAGTGCATAAGATTTTCTTTACCAAATGTCAAAGGTAGTGATTGCGAGATAATATTGAATCAAGAGAAACTAGAATTCGTCGATACAACTGTTTTCCTAGGAATCACGCTCGACTCAAGGCTACAATGGGGTCCTCATTTAACATCTCTTGCAGGACGGCTAAGTTCAGCTGCTTATGCTGTCAGAAAAATCCGTCAGTTTACTGATGTAGATACCGCGAGACTGGTCTATTTTAGTTACTTTCATAGTATCATGTCTTACGGTATTTTACTTTGGGGACGGGCTGCAGACATCGATTCTGTTTTTATTCTGCAGAAAAGAGCCATCAGAGCCATATATAATCTTCGCAGGCGCGATTCTCTAAGGAAACGGTTTAAGGAAATTAACATAATGACGGTACCTTGTCAATATATCTATGAAAACATCATGTATGTAAGGAAAAATTTACATCTTTTTAGTAAAAGAGGTGAAAGACATAATTATAGTACTAGAAATAGGGACCTATTAGTTCAACCAGGTTTCAGACTAGCTAAAGTAGACTCATCTTTTATGGGGTACTGTTTAAAATGTTATAATAAAATACCTCCCCACATTCTTCAACTGAATGAGACAAAATTCAAGTCTTGTATTAAACGCACACTATGCAGGCAGGCATATTATAAGTTAGGGGATTACATCGCGGATAAAAATGCCTGGCTCAATGCTGGTCCTGCTCCACAACCACAACTAATTGATTAACACTTGAAAATACTGTTGGAGCTGCTGAAGATTGTAAGTCTATCTTTGCATTGTATAAATTCAATCTCCTAGTATTGTATAATTGCATAAAACATGTGTGAGTACTATGTACACACTATAAAGCTACCATTTACTGGGTACGTCTTTCATTGACTTGAATGTGCTCTGGCGGCTGAGAGTATGTCATGCTCACTCAAATGTCTCGCTGATGGTGGCGCATGTGTTGGATCATTTAGCTCCCTTCAAAATGGTTGAGCTGAATGGTGCTGATGCATGCGTCATGTTCGTGAACGGGCGCCGTCAGTAGGGACTGGTCATCTCTTTGCTGCCATGGCTTATTTTAATTTATTATTTGAATTGTTGTTTTTTCTCATCTTTTCATTATGGACGCTTTTAACGTTCTGCATCGTTCTCACATGTATAATTTTTAACATGAATGATGTAACCAAGACTTTGTAACCACATTATTTTGATTTAAAAGAGTGTCCATGGAGTTTCTTGCCCGTTCTTCTCCATAGGTACCTACGCTTTGGAATGGGCAACTAGCTTCATTTTTTCTGACTGACTGACTTCTTGACAATTCAAAAGTGCCTGTAAATGGTTTAATTGAAATAAATGCTTTGAGTTTGAGTTTGAGTTTGTTACTTCTTCACGCTCAAACGGCTGAACCAATTTTGATAAAACTTTGTATGGAAGTAGCTGACACCCTGGATTAACATATGTAATGTCGATCCCGCGGGAATATCGGGATAAAAAGTAGCCTATATAGGCTACTTTTTATCCCGATATTCCCGCGGGATCGACATTTACGCGGGTGTAACCGCGGGGCGCAGCTAGTATCAATATAAATCACAACCACCTAACACTTTTCACGTAATATTCTCAAACTATTTACGTTACACGTATCCAAAATGGCGTCGGAAGACCGTTATTTTTATCTTGTCACATTTGGCTGTCAGCAAACGTCTTCTAAAATACTATTCAGGCTAAGAATATCGTATATTTTCACTTCTTATCTTACTTTAGCTCCCTTTTAGGTGAAAAGGTCTTATCGGCATGTACTTTGGGTTATCAGTGTCGTTTGGTACCTATTTATTGGTACTTGGATATCATACTTAGGTCTTGGAAAGCTGAGGTTAACAAACTAACATCTATTGATATCTATTTTGTAAAAAAATTCAACGTGAAAATTTTAAAGCGAAAGTAAAGTGAGCTTAAGGTGATAATATTGAAAAACATGTGGTTTTTCTATTTAGAAAGAAAGAAAATACGTTTATTTCAAACTCAAACTCAAACTCAAAGCATTTATTTCAATTAAACCATTACAGGTACTTTTGAATTGTCAAAATTAAGTAGTCGGTCAGTTAGTCAGAAAGTTGAAGCTAGTCGCCCATTCCAAAGCGTAGATCTCTATGGAAAAGAACGGGCAAGAAACTCCATGGACACTCTTTTAAATCAAGATATTACAAAATCCTGAGTACATTATTCTTGTTGCTTCTATATGTAAGAACAATGTAAAAAAAAAAACACACAAATGAAGAAACAATACAAGAAATAAGATTAAAAATAAGCCTTGGCAGTTAAGAGATGACCAGTCTCAACCGACGGCGTCCGTTCACGAACATGACGCATGGATCAGCACCATCCAGCTCAACCATTTTGTAGGGAACCGAATGATCCAACACACGCGCCACCATCAGCGAAACATTTAAGTGAGCATGACACATTCTCAACTGACATGCTCTTTCAAGTCAACATCAAAAAATCATAATAAACGGATCCATGGTTCTTACATTTACAAAATTGAAAAAATGCTTCTAAATGATACAAAACTATAGATTGCAATTTATTTAAGAGATGAATAAAAATTTTAATACCAAACAGGAAAAGGTGTTTAGTATTGCAGCATTAACAATTAAAACATGATTGAATAAAATAAAAATAAATATTAAGATCGTAATGTCAGAAACACTAAAAAAGAAAAAGGGAAGCACCTCCTCCAAATATTGAAATTTTAACTAGAGAGCTCAAGGGCCTGTGAAGCAGGACCAGCATTTAGCCAAGCATTTTTATCTGCGATATAATCATCCAACTTATAATATGCTTGTCTACATAGTGTGCGTTTAATGCATGTTTTAAATTTCTTCTCATTTAGTTGAAGAATATCGAATGGTATTTTATTATAACATTTTACACAGTAACCCATAAAAGAAGTTTTTACTTTAGACAATCTGAAACGCGGTTGATCTAATTTGTTCCTATTTCTTGTGTTAAAATTATGCCTGTCACTTATCTTATTAAAAAGATGAAGATTTTTTCGAACGTACATAATGTTTTCATATATATATTGACAAGGAACCGTCATGATGTTAATTTTTTTAAACAGTTCCCTTAGAGAATCGCGTCTGCTGAGCTTGTATATGGCTCTGACAGCCCTCTTTTGCAGGATGAAGATAGAATCAATATCTGCAGCCCGTCCCCACAACAAAATACCGTAAGACATGATGCTATGAAAGTAACTAAAATAGACCAGTCTCGCGGTATCCACGTCTGTTAATTGGCGGATTTTCCAAACAGCGTAAGCAGCTGAACTTAGCCGCCCTGCAAGAGATGTTAAGTGCGGACCCCACTGCAGCTTTGAGTCAAGCGTAATCCCCAGGAAAACCGTATTTTCGACGAATTCGAGTATTTCCTTATTCAATACAACGTGACATTCACTACTTCTGACATTTGGTAAAACGAATCTAATGCATTTAGTTTTTTTTTCATTTAATACCAAATTATTTACAGTAAACCAATCATGGACCAAAAGCATAGCGTTATTTACGTCGTCAAGCTCCTGTGCACGTCTGCTTACTTTAAAAATCAGAGATGTGTCATCAGCAAATAACACCATTTGTGATCGGTTTATCAGTAAATGAGGTAAATCATTTATATATACTAAAAATAGGAATGGCCCCAATATTGAGCCCTGCGGAACACCCATTTTGACTTTCAAGCCCGATGAATTCACACCGTTAATTTGAACTTGCTGAAATCTGTCATTTAAATATGATTTCATTAAGCTAAGAGCAAGTTTACCGAGTCCGTAATGCTCAAGTTTCAAGAGCAGTGTATCGTAATTTACGCAATCAAATGCTTTGGATAAGTCGCAAAAAATGCCTATTGCATCTTGTGCCTCTTCCCATGCGTTAAAGATATGTTTTAATAAGGTGACACCGGCGTCGGTTGTACAACGTCCTTTGGTGAAAACATACTGTTGATCGTGTAGCTGTATTTGCTGTGAACATGAAAAAAAATAAGAAAGGGTTGGGGGAAACATGCGTCACATCCACGCAAAACGGCTATCACTCAGCATTATGCTGCGACTCTATGCAAGACAGAGCCCCAGCGCTGGTTTTCAGCGACAGCCGGCGCTGACGTAATGATGTCGTCCGGTGCAGCAAACAATTATTAGGACGCTGTACTGGTACAGCGTACACAAAGAAAAATAATAATATAATTGAAAATAAATGTGATAGAATATACTAAACAGGAATATGAAAAAAGGAAATATACAAACATGCTATGAGAATGTCATCCTCAATAAACGTTTCACGCTTTATGTAGTGGCAACATTTCGAAACGTCATAATTAACTTCATTTCATGTAACTTGTTAAGTATGTGGAATAGGGATTTAACATTTTGGTGAATTTTTCTAGATACAAAAAAAATTGCAAAACTATATCTCTTTTTTTTACTTTTTTCGACACGGCGTAACGCAAAAATTAGTTAAATATGACAAAGCACTTAGAAAGCGTATTTACCTACGTTAGGAAAGCAAAGACTTAAAAAAAGACGGGTTGCACTCCGGGAGTGCCGGCAGAAGTGAAAACTTGAATATTAACGTTGAAATAAATCAATTATTAATTGAATTAATATAACTCATTTTTTTTCACTATTTCTGCGTCCCTTTTTTCATTAATAGATGCACTTTGTTCAATTTCCATATTTTAAACACTTTATATACACGAATGTTACGAATACACAGCAGTGTGTCCACGTCCACTTCCACTTCGACTTCGACTTCGACTTCGACTTCGACTTCGACTTCGACTCCGACTCCGACTTTGACTTTGACTTTGACTTTGACTTTGACTTTGACTTTGAGTTTGAGTTTGACTTTGACTTTGACTTTGACTTTGACTTTGACTTTGACTGTGACTGTGACTTTGACTTTGACTTTGACTTTGACTTTGACTTTGACTTCGACTTCGACTTCGACTTCGACTTCGACTTCGACTTCGACTTCGACTTCGACTTCGACTTCGACTTTGACTTTGACTTCGACTCCGACTTTGACTTTGACTTTGACTTCGACTTTGACTTCGACTTTCGACTTTGACTTCGACTCCGACTTTGACTTTGACTTTGACTTCGACTTCGACTTCGACTTCGACTTCGACTTCGACTTCGACTTTGACTTCGACTCCGACTTTGACTTTGACTTTGACTTCGACTTTGACTTCGACTTTCGACTTTGACTTCGACTCCGACTTTGACTTCGACTTCGACTTTGACTTTGACTTCGACTCCGACTTCGACTTCTACTTCGACTTTGACTTCGACTTCGACTTTGACTTCGACTTCGACTTTGACTTCGACTTCGACTTCGACTTCCACTTCCGCTTCCACTTCCACTCCATCCAATCCATCCATCCATCCATCCATCCATCCATTGTCGTGTGTCACTAAACTTGGTTCACTTCGGTTGGCGCCGCCCATGCGCCGCCGTAGAAAGAGAGGCGGGGGGGGGGGGGAATCTCTCCTGACGGTCACGTGTCCTGACGCGAGTTTAACATTTTTTACCCATTACAAAAAGTGCTCAACGCCGCTAAAGAAGTTTTCACTTCAAAAAAACTGTAGCAGTTATGACGATGTTTCTCCAAATGAGCATCGTCATCATCTGCCTAGCCTTTTCCCAACTATGTTGGGGTCGGCTTCCAGTCTAACCAGATGCAGCTGAGTACCAATATTTTACATGGAGCGACTGCCTATCTGACCTCGACAACCCAGTTACTAGGTAATACGATACCCCTTGGTAAGACTGGTTGTCAGACTTTCGGGCTTCTGACGACCCGTAACGACAGTCAAACATCCACGAATTACAGCCGGGACCAACGGCTTAACGTGCTTTCCGAGGCACGGAGAGGTTTTGGTATGTAAAAATGGTCACCCATCCACGGACCAACCTTGGCAAGCGTAGCTTAACCTGATCGATCGACCCGTGTGGCTGTTATTACTTATCCACGAGCCCCTCTCGTTTCCCCAAATGAGCGGTATTCTTTTTTATCTAGCATTATTTTAAGTATTCACTGTTATTCGAGCCGGCAGTAACAGATGTTGTTACGAATGTTCTTTTAAAATTAATGCTCTTACCTACTTTTAATAATTCAAGTCGAGGAAAAATAATTTATTATTTTTTTCCTTTCTCGTTCCGCTTCAAAAACTGTTAAAGGGATGACTAATATTGTTTTACGGGAGAGTTAGCGAGTAATACAAGTTTTAGAAAGGATAATATTCGATAACAATGGGTATTTTATTACAAAAACTAGCAGCGCCCAGCGGTTTCACCCACATAAGTTTCCCGTGGAAATATCAGGGTAAAAACTATCCTATGTCCTTTCCCGGGACTCAAACTATTTCTGTACATAATCAGCCTATAATGTTCCTACTGCTGGGACACAGGCCTCCTCTAGGTGAGAGAGTGGGCCGTAATCCACCACGCGGGCCCAGTGCGGGTTGGCAGATGTCACAAATGTCTTCAAATTTTTGGTTCTAGGACATGCCGGTTTCCTCACGATCGATGTTTTCTTTCACCGTTTTGAGAGCAGTGGTGATGAAATAATTTACACAAAGTAAAGCGCCTGTCTTGGTTCGAACCTACGACCTACACCTTGTAAGTCACGGTCGTTACCACTTGGCCACCACTACTCTCAAACTATCTCTGTACCAAATTTTATTTAAATCGGTTCAGCGGTTTAAGCGTGAAGAGATAACAGAAAGACAGACACACTTTCGCATTTATAATATTATATAGTATGGATGGACTAGCAGCGCCCCGCGGTTTCACCCGCATAAGTGTCGATCCCGTGGGAATATCGGGATAAAAACTATCCTATGTCCTTTCCCGGGACTCAAACTATCTCTATACCACATTTAAAGCGGTTTAAACGTGAAGAGGTAAGAGAAAGACACACTTTCGCATTTATAATGTTAGTACGAATAGTATGGATGGATTTAAAAAAAAAAATACAGACAGACGCTAGTACAATCTGTCAAATTTCTTTAATAGATTTTCAACTTTATCGCTAAAGCATTAGGTGCAAAATTGATTGGAAAAATTTGATACTTTCGGGTACCTTGATGTGCTGGCGTCCGTACGTTATCTGCAACTGATAATACTCTTTGCTTTTACCTTCATAGTTTTATAACAAAGGTACTAACTCTGCTGTAAGTAAAATTATCTTTTTTTTTCCAAGGAAAACGGACCATGAAAATAAATTACCCGAATTTAATTTGATCCCTTTAACTAACTCATTTTCCTTACTCCTAAAATTCACGGAGTATATTTTCAGAGATTTTATGCAAGATAAGCATGAAAAACGATATTCTTAATTTTAAAAAATTAGACTGAAGAGAAAAAGAGAAATAATAACATTTATTTTGACAACAATTCACGAAAATCACATCAGCATAAGCTTTATCAACCTATAATGTTCCCACTGCTGGGAAACAGGCCTCCTTTTTCTTCTTAGCGTGTTGATAGCAATCTAAATGTACTCGGCTCAGAATTCGGCTACTTGTTTGGCGCCATCACCAGCGTCGATCAGTTCCTGTAACGTGCAGCTGACGGAACACGCAGGGCACGATATTAAGTGTCCCATCGTTTGTGGAACAGCACCACATTTACACTCCAAGCCGGAGTCGTCTATGAATCTCCACCTGAACAGGTTTTCCTTGTTTCGGCCAACCTGGGTCCGTAGTTTGTTTAAAGACTTCCAGGTTACCCAAGATAACTCATGTCCAGCACTCTAATTGCGTAACACACTATCGATCAGAATCTGAATCATTTTGAAGCAAATTGCTAATCCATTTCTTCATAAGTTCAAAAAATTTGTCTGCTCAACACTTAAATAACGCAATGAATGTTGTTGAACTGTCAAAATGAAACCGATTCCGATTGATAATGTGTTACGCAAGTACCCCGCTGGACTAACTCATGTGAGTTTATTTATGTGAATGTTAATACACCAAAAATGTCATACATACTATCGTAAAAAAAACAAAGCCGAAAAAATACCCAAACGATAATTCGAACAAAAATGAAATCGTATTATCATCGAACGATCACGAAATAAATTTGAGCAATCATAGAATCTATTTGGACCTTCAGGGTCCCAAAAATTGACCTCTTTAACGTAACGCTTTAGGGTCCAAATCGATACGACCCTTGAAAATTGGAAGAATGCTACCCGTTAAATTGTGTTAGGACGGCGTCTTGTTGTTCGATAAAAGGATGGAATTGAGTGGATTTCTGTGTAGGAATTTTGTGTTTCTGAGAATTTATAGTTAAATGATACAGGGAGTCTACTCCCTAAGCACGACCTCCATAGTTTCGGTGTTGAGGTGTAGTGGTTATGACATTAAGGGGACTTACATGGCCTAAAGCGCGGTCACTGTCGGACTGCATAGAAAAGAAAGAGAAGCGCGATAACACAACGCTGATTTATTGCAAAATATGAAGCAATAATTTATTTACAAAAAATCTATTGTTTGTACTAAAAAAGTAAAACTTTAGTGCTTTAGTATGTTGCTTGTAGAATAATCTGACAAAAAATCAAAATCATTGTATGTATATTAGTACGTTCTTCATTGTAAAAAGAAAGTTCACGATTTTTTTTCTATCGTATCAAATTAGTTGTATTACGTTTTCAACACACTATTAGTATATATCCTGAAGAATATCAGATATTTTTATGATTTTGTTTACTGTAGTCGATCATATACTTTTAGGCATTATAAAACTTGCGTTTTTTTGCGTTTAGGTCCTGTAATCCCCTTTATAAAACAAAGTAAAGCGCCTGCCTGGGTTTGAACCCACGACCTACAACTCGTAAATCGGGGTTGGGCCACTACTGCTCTTACTGAGCCATCACCACTAAAGCGATAGTTATGAGGTGATAAAAATAATAACCAACATAAAAGTTTTTATTTTTAATATTAGCAAAATGTTGTCCAATCTTCACGTTTTTCCAATCTAAGATTAATTAAAAGCGACAGATAGTCAATGAGTGAAAATCACACTGAATTGAAGTTTATAAAAGTCGGTTTCACAGTATCTTTTTAAACAGTAGGTCAAGTCAGTATTTTTTTATTTATTTTCCAGCCTGAAACTGTCGTAACAGATGAACGGGTTGATGTGCAATAAAGTATACGATTCTATGATAGGCGACTATCGTACGTACCTACCTATTTACAAGGCAAATGTGAGCGGAAACGTTGTGAGGGGATGCCCTAAAAGGACATTTATTTACTTATTTATTAATCACAAAATCCACAGCACTTATTGGAACTTATTAGTGACGTTCTTCAGAAAGGACAGTTACTACTCGCAACCAGTGTGCTTGTATGACCTGAAGTCCTGAAGGTCAATTCTTGTGCCCAATTTAAAACGTTCAAAATCTAGTCGCTGCCTCGTCTCGGTGCCAAAAAAATGTCAAAAACTTGTCAAAATGTTGGGAAATTAGAGGTATTTTTTACAGATTGAGACTGAGATCAGAGGGGCAATTCCCGTAATTTTAAGACGTTCACAGTCTGATCTCAGTCTCAATGTACCCCTAATTTACGCTACATTTTGATAAGTTTTTGACGTTTTTTTGTCGCTGAGATGAGACTGCGACTAGATTTTAAACGTTTTAAATTACGAGAATTTATGAATATTTTTGTATACAATGTAAAAGTATAAAAAAAATGTGATATAAAACAAACGGTGGTGTATTATTACTAGATTATGTATAAGCACTACAAAAGTTATATTGCGGCTCTGGGCACTCAAGAGTAATTAATTTTTTTTCCAAAAATTTTGAAGCGTTACCAAAAATTGTTTCTCACTTCAAAAGCGTTGCAAATTGCATCCTTTATCTGCCTATTTCGTTTGATCCACGACTTTTTGACCATCCTGTATACGTATACATCCCAGCGCCAAAATTACACCTACATACCTACGTTAATTTATATCTTAACCGTATAGTTCGGTAGCGCCCCCTTTAGGACCCGAACACACAAACCTCCGCCGGCTCGGTAATGACCCCTTTAGGACCCAAGAATTACGACATACGACACCCTACATTGATTATGTAAATATTTATTAAGCTACGCATCAAATCCTATGAATGTGCGTTAATTAAGAGAGTTGGATAAAAAACTCATATGTTAACGCCATTAAATATTTCATATTTAGCGCTCAAGCTTATTACCTTACCTTTATAAAATTCAAGTCTGTAAATGCGATAATCGCCATTTTGTTGACAGTGGTGGTCGAGGCTAAAAAACATAAAAATTGGGGATTTCGAACATCCAAACTCCACCACAGGGGCAGTAAATAATATATAATTTAATTATTTGACGAATTCATCCATTGTTCAAGTCAAAATAAGTAGTGGTAATGAAGTATTTTGATATCTAATGTCGATGTTTCGCGCCAATAGTGCGTGTTTACATTTTTACTTTTCACAAATATCACACACACACAAGTAGATAAGATTTAAAATGTGACAAATATTATTGTAAATGTTATTACAACACGAAAATGCCCAAATCTTAACGTAATATTGAAACACAGGTCGAATAACACGTATTATTCATTACCACTACTCAATTTGTGTTCAAAATCGCCGTCCATGATTGTTTTTTTTATCGTAATGATGTACGAAAGCGATTATGCAAAACGATTTTTTTTTTAAATTTCGATTGACTCGGGTAATTAATATGTCGAATATCGGAAATCGATACTCAGAAATTAAAATAAAATTATTTTAAGCATTAAATACAATAAGCATTGTTTATAATAATGATTTATGCTTTTCTAATGTAATTTTAATAGTTTTTTGGACATTCAATTGAACTGAGTCAATAACACTCGAGGACCTTAGACCATAGTCATTTATTGAATTTCGCGCCGAATTGTTTCTATATTTGAATTTTTCTTCGAATGCGCTCGTCGTATAAAATTATTTTTATTTATTTTACAATTAAGTATTTATTTTTGATACTTTTCTAATAGTTTGCTACAGAATGCCCCGTATACATTTTTTAGGTAGGCTGAGCAGAAGTTTGGGAATGATGATAAATTAATTGTATAAATTGCGTATTCCGCAATCACTTTACATTTTAATATGTGTTGTTAGTTTTATGAGCTTGGTAGTTTTTGTTTCTATTAGTTTACTTGAGTAATAGTAATTGTTTGTTTTTGTGGTAGTTTCCCAACGAAATTTAAAAAAAACTTTCCATGCTTATGTCGGACCACGCACAATGAAAGGTTCCGTTAGGGTTGAATATTCACGCATGCACAATGTACATCATCATTAATTTGATTCACTGCAAAAATAAGTTTGTTTTTCATAAACCCATCATTCATAAGGTAGGTACCTACTCAAAAATTAAAGTGCCAGCCAGAAAAGAAAAGTCCTACTGTTTTCTTATGGGGAATAACATCTTGAGCATTTCTTACTATTGACATTTAAAATGCCAAAAATCTTATTTTTAACCGACTTCTTATAACAAGTGTTTTAAGCATAACATTTAAAAATACCAACTTTAAATTGAATATAACGTCCCGAACATATTTTGACTGTGACCAAATGTAAGTATGTACGCAGTATAGAATGAGAGATTTGCTATATTATTTGAAGACCAGACGTCTGATAGGATCTCTTGGAATCTAGAATAATCACAGAACTATATTTTGTAGTTTTTTTGAAGTGAAAACTTCTTTAGCGGCGTTGAACACTTTTTGTAATGGGTAAAAAATGTTAAACTCGCGTCAGGGCATCGCGTCAGGACACGTGACCGTCAGGAGAGATTTCCCCCCCCCCCCCCACCCCTATTTCTACGGCGGCGCCAACCAAAGTGAACCATGTGAGACACGACAAAGATGGCCGAAGAAAATGACATTTGACGTACAAATGTTTGAAAAGTCAGTTTCGTAAACGTACTTCGAGGAGCCGCAGTTGTATTTAATTTATTTTGCACTTCTGTTTAACCAATTTAGTTTATTATTATATACCTACCTACAATACAAAATAGAAGCGACGAAAAATATAACGAAGCACATTATAGCAACAAGAAATACTGTGGGACATTGCTGCTTTTGTGTGAAAACAATGCTTCCGTGTCGACCACGGAAGTTTACACCCTGCAGGGAGATGCTCCAGTAGGGTGTGGCTGTGAAGCTATGTTGCAAAACATGCTCCACGTCCTATCCTGCCCTATTTGTCCTACCCAAAACATGCAGTCAAAGTGACCTCTGCGCTGCCACCGACGACAACGTGGAAGTGGCAATATTTTGAGCCAACAAGATCTAAAGTAGTCGTGCCCGCGACACGAAGAAGAAAAAGAGAAGAAATTTAGCGAGTAGTTCATTAATAAAAAGCTTGTATACAAATATCAGTTTATTTTTATAATACTTGTACGCACCGGGACTTACAGCTTAGTACGGCTGTTATTCCAAATGCATAGTGTGGCTAAGTTTGTAACAATTTAGCCTGGTATCTATGGTTACCTCACCCTACTGATTATAAACCTACAGCAACTACTTAACACCCTAGTTATCCTAACACCCTAACCTATCATACAAACCTACGGGAGACCTACGGGAACAGACAGAATTTGGGTAGGAATAGGGGTTTGTGTACGTCGTGCAATGTGTACACAGGAAATAGTTCTGTCATTGCCGGTCCCACAGACTTATAGAACTAGTGATGGCTAAAGATGTCTTGGCCATAGTGAGAGGAATTATGGAAGATGAATCAAACTCTACTCCAGCTTGATGACTAATTTATTCATTTACTAATTACTAATTTATGTGGAACGAATGTATGTCGCTCAAGATGCTGACGCTGGCGTATGTAACTCTTGCCTGTTCACGGCTGCACAATACTCTAAACTCTAATTTGGCTTCTAAAACTTGTGCAAGCAGAACAACATTTTTAAAATGTTTGCTTTTCATTTGCCATCTGTGCCATCTCTTCTGTAGGCCGTTTCATTTTCTGCTATTCTTAGTAAAGCACCATCCTTACTAGTCCTATTGACCTGAAATACAAAATTAATGTTATAAATTCTTTCTCTTCATTATCTTATTTATACTGATTTAATTAATCAGTAGCGGCATCAAAATAACAGTCATTATTATTCTTATGGCGGGTTTTTTTTTTGTTACAATGAGTTTTGTACAGGCAAACGAAGTTCTTCGTAAAATTGTAAATTGGATAGGCACCTAATTCGTAAATCATGCCAGGCTGCCCCTGTTTAGCGTTAGTGCTTGTGTCAGTGTTTTTATTTTCTATTATGGAGACCTCTCCCTGACCAATTCTTCCAAAAAATCTAAGGATTAGAAGCAAAAGCAAGCATAAGTATAAGAAATTGAGAATGTTTACAAAACATAACTTACTTTGAACACATTTTAGCTGTAACAGTAGGTACACACCTTATCCTCCTCCAACCAATATTCAATTCTTTGCCCTTTATTGCAACTAGTCTCCGGTCTTAATTTCATTTATTTTAAATACAAAAAAAATATTCAAAAGTTTTTTAGTTTGACACATACAATATCAAATTCATTCATTGACATATTCATATTTTTTTTTTTTTTTTTTGTTATTTGGCAACGGAGCCGATGTCGACTATTCTGCCAACGTCATGTGGTGACGGCAGTACAGCGAGGTGAGCCGTCGAACTTTGCACTCCGTGGTTTGCTAGTTACAAGAAATAGTAGCTTAAAAGACGAAGAAAAAGAAGAATATATATTATATACATATACATTTAAAACATCACAAATCTACATAATATGTATTTACAAAGTTATTACTACACACCAAACTACAATTTGATATTATTTATGTTTAAAAAAGTTGACAAGATTTGGATAAGTTTAGGAGAAAAGTTAGTCAAGAGGGAATGGAAGTTAGTAGGAAGAGGGATTTTAATTTTGGAGAGCTTATGATACAAGTCAAATGATTGGGAATTTAATGGACAAGAGAAAAAGATGTGGTCCAGAGTACCATCATCAAGACCGCATTCGCACAAGGAACTGTCACGAACACGGATCTTATTTAAGAATACTGGACTGCAGCAGTGACCAAGTCTCAGTCTACACAAGGTTGCAACAGTTCTTCTGGATAATTTTGGACATTTAAAAAACCAAGGTTTCCGTTGGATGTTGGGTTGAATACTGGCGTAGTACGCCCCCTTGAGCTTCGAACTTAACTGCCACATTGCTGACCACGAGTTGAACAGCTTACGTTTGGTGTCAGTCCGTAAGTCGTAGCTATGCACCACGTAGTGCTTCCGATCCACCGGGTTAGACGTAGCAAATTTTGCCAGTGAATCGGCACACTCGTTGCCACCTATACCCGAGTGACTGGGAACCCAAGCTATTTCAATGTTTAAACCGTTGTTCGAACAAGTAAATAGTAAATTTAGGATATCAATGATAATTTTACTGTGAATTTTAGATTTAAGTTGGTTTTGAGCTAAAGCTTGAATACTACTGCGCGAATCTGAGAAAATGACTGAATTTTTAACGTTATGAGTTAGAATAAAATTGATGGCTTCTAGGATACCGATGCATTCTCCTGTAAATACTGAGGTTTCTGGTGGACATTGGAATAAGAGGGCAATTTTCGAATTTTGAAAATACGCAGAAACACCTGTACATCCTGTTGAAGACAATTTGGATGCGTCCGTATAAAATAAATTCCAACCCTCCCAGTATCTTTTAATGGCCCGATCGAAGTCACCTTTTACGTCCTGAGAGTTTTTGGAGGTACCAAGTCCCAAAACGACCTTTGGTCTGAAATGGACCACCTCATATGCGGAGGAAAAGACCGGAAGAGTGGGGTGTTGACAAACAGGTGAGGAGAGGTGTTTAAGCTCTCTGTACCTATTCATCAATGGAATAGATTTATTATTCCAGTAGGAAGACACGTTAAGAGAGAGGTAGATTTGTTCTAAAATGGGGAGTAAAGGATGGGACGAAAGGGAGAAAACTTTTGACAAGAAACGGTCTGCTAAGTATTGTCTGCGAAGGTTAAGAGGGGGTTCTGCACATTCTACCTGGAGCGCGTTTATGGGGGAGGATTTCATAGCACCAGTCACGATCCTCAGACATTTGGCCTGGACAGAATCCAGTCTACGCAGAGCATCTTTGTTACACGGCTCAATTAAGTAGCTGCAGTAATCCAGCATGCTTCTAATCAGCGCATTGTAGACCAGTTTTAAGGTGTATGGGTGAGCACCCCACCAGACACCTGCCAAAGCCTTAAGAACCGAGATCGAGCGCTCACATTTTTTAACCGTATTACCAATGTGGTCCACTCCCGACAATTTGGAATCCAGGGTTACCCCCAGGAACCTGGCCTTCTCCTCGATTGGAATCGCTTGGCCGTCAATATTAATGTCGACTTGGGGGATAAGACGTTTACGAGTGAAGACAACTGCTGAACTTTTTGGAGCACTTAAAGATAACCCGTGATCTAAAAGCCATTGGTTTAATGAGGACAAAGATATATTAATGGACTGAGCGGCATCCTGGATGGAAGTGCCAGAGACCAATAATGCAATATCGTCAGCATACTGAAGAATATTACAGTTAAAATTTAAACAAGAAGGAAGATCGGAAGTATAAATGTTATATAAGGGTGGACTAAGCACGGATCCTTGAGGTAGACCCCTCCAAACCGACTTCGGCTCAGAGTTCTCCCCCGGTATCCTAAGTTTAACACGACGTTCTAAAAAAATGCTGCATATGATTTGACGAATCCTAGCCGGGATTCTCAGCTCTTGCATCTTCTGCCTGAGAACTGGGATAAGAACAGAATCATAGGCAGCTGAAATATCTAAGAAAACGGCTACCACAGACTCATTCCTGCTAAGGGCCAGTCGGATCTTTGATGTAAGGGTCCCCACACTATCAGCTGTACCCAGACCTTTCCTGAAGCCGAATTGACTCGTTGGGAGCAGTCTTCTGCTTTCTACAAACCATTCAAGACGGTTTTTAATCAAGTGTTCTAGAAGTTTAATAAGTATGGACGATAGAGCAATCGGCCTGTAAGAACAATGATCACTAGGATCTTTACCGTGTTTTAATATAGGAATTACTACTTGAACCTTCCAATCAGGAGGAATATAACCGGAAGAAAAACAATAGTTGGCTAAGTCTAGATAATATTGATGGGTCTTATCACCCGCTTTTGTAATGAAGGAGTAAGGGAATCCATCCACTCCAGGAGCAGAATCCTTTACATGGGCGAGGACCGATTTAAGTTCTCCCAGAGTAAAAGGCTTATCCAAAGGGTCATCTGATGCTAGCTGGGAGCCCGTAGCGACACACTCATCCAAATTAGGAACATAGACTGGGGCCAGTTTAGAAAGAAACTGGTTACCCAGTTCCTCAGATAGTATGGTCCCGGAGGGGGGTCTCAAACTACACCTGAAAGACTTCAGCTTACGCCACACGGCCGACACTGGAGTGGATGGATTCAGCGAACCACAATATTTCCGCCAGCCTTCTCTCTTTTTATTCTTAAGTAATTTTTTGGACTTAGCCAAGATATGTTGAAAGGCAATGATGTTATCCAGGTTCATGTCAGAGTTGAAGTTCATTTCGGCCTCATTCCTGGCCCTGATCACGGCAGAGCATTCCCTATCCCACCATGGCGGGGATGGAATTTTGCCCGTTGGCGCTTTTTTTGAAGGGAAGCAATCATCTGCTGTAGAGGATATTGTGTGGGAGAATGACGAAAAGCATTCCTGCGTGGACTCAGCGTTAATGGATGGGAGAGAAGAGACACGTAAGTCTAAAATTTTTGAGTAGAGGTTCCAATCTACTGAATTCAGCTGGTATTTTAACAGAGGAGGGGAAATTTTGTCAGGGATAGTTTTGGAAGGGATTTCAACCATGATGGGATAGTGATCACTCCCATAAGTCATATTCAAGCGACTCCAATTAAAAAGGCTGGCTATACTAGACGAACAGAATGTTAAATCAACACAGCTGCTGTTCTGCCCTGGTGCAGACCTACGTGTGGAACTGCCATTATTAATTACACATAGGTTTAGTTCATCCAATATATCCACTAGGCCTATACCAAAGTTGTCGCAGTTTTCTGAACCCCATCTATAATGATGGCCATTAAAATCACCCATAATAAGTAATGGACCTTGTATACTACTTAGCAAACTTTTAACTGTAACAAGATCTTCAATTTGTGGGTGTGCAATATAAAAACTAAAGATATTTATATCCTCAGCCTTAACAGCAACAACATTAATGTTGTCACCAACGAAGGGTAGAGGAATTGGGGAGAATGGTACTTTGTTATTAATGAACAAAGCACATCCTCCATATCCATCTGGTCTGTCATGGCGAACACCACTGAAACACGGAATCCTGAAATTACTATCAGAACGAAGCCATGTCTCAGCAATGCTGCAGATCGATGGTTTGTATTTATTAATGATAAAGAGTAGGTCAGGTTTCCTGGGAGTAATACTCCTCACGTTCCATTGAAGGAATGTTAGGGGGTGGAACATTACTAATATAGTTAACAATGGATGACAGTTTGTTGGCAACGTGGTCAGGTAAGGATTGTGCAGGATTAGCTAATACTGTTAGTAGGATATTGGCTATAATATTGAGAATATTTTCAGATTTATCAGGATTGCTTGTACCTTCCATGGGGAAAGCACAGCCATTTTGGGATGGAGAAAAGGAGTAATCCTTAATAAGGGCTTGATGAGCCTGCTTGTCATAGCTAGGTGAAAGGGGGGCATGAGATTTGGGTTTTAGAATGACCGTTTTACGGTATGATTTTGTTGTTTGGGGAGCGGAACCGGGATGATTGGGCGACCTAGGTATTGGTATTGATTTTTGGGATGCTCTAGACACTTCAGCATACGATTTTGATACCGGAGGGAAAACCTGACTTGCCTCCGCATAAGACACAGATTTCTCAGCCATAAGAGCTTTAATGCCCTTCTGCCGACCAAGCTCAGGACAAGCCTTATCATTAGCATAATGATTGCCAGAACAAGATACACAAATGGCACAATCAGTAGGAACTTGGCATCCATCACCTGGGTGGTCTTGACCACATTTATAACAGCGGGGTTTTGAGCGGCATATTGTACGTGTGTGACCGAAACGACAACAATTGAAGCATTGAATAGTTGGGTACATGTATCTCTCAACTGAAAGGGCAGAGTAAAAACAATAGACACGATTAGGTAAGACTTGCCCGTCAAAAGTCAAAACAACGGTTTGAGTGGGTTTCCACTCTGTAACACCCAGAGAAGTCACCTTTCGGCTCATTCTCCTTGCCTTTATAACGGGGCCGCATCCAACAGGAACCTTAATATTTTCAATAACCTCATCCTCTGTCCATTCTGATGGTACGTCTCTAACGAGACCCAAACGAGTAATATTGAACTGTGGAATTGTAGCAATAAAGTTATTCTGAATTAATGTACGACTTATCAAAAAGCTGTTTGCATCCTGGTGCGACTTAAACTCAACTGAAACTTTGTTTCTTCCTAGACGTTTGACACTACCCAGGAGAATATTGCTGTAATTGTTTTGCGTCAAAAACATTCCAAATTTCACCGGATGTAGAACAGTACCAGGGGTCTCGCCGTCTTTTAAAGAAACGTGTACAATATATGGCGGATTATCCCTCATCGTGTAAGACTGTCTTCCCATTTCTTTTTTTGTTAGTTTTGGAGGGTTCGCTACAGTAGTCGGAGAAGAAGTAGCCATTCTTTTCCTACTTGAAGATTCGAAATCCATTGAATTATTTATCATATTGTTATCGGGGAGGGAAACTGTTAACATAGGAGAGAAATCAGAGGGATCAGGAGGGTCAGGGGGCTTTTTGTTATCCATAATGGATGCCGGATAAAATATTTAAAAATAAACTAAATTAATATTAAAACCTACCTTTGCTAAAGCTGAGCCACACTACAAAGAACACTACTACACTACACTACTAAACTACACTCATTCGACAGCCTAGATAAAGAACTTTAAAGAAGATGAAAAAAAAAAATTAAATTTAAAAAATCAAAAAACCCGACTGCGGTAAAAAACATAAGTTAAAAAAAACTGAAAAGCTAAAAACAAGCCCATTTTAAATTAAATAAAAGTTGGAAGCAGGCGGGACCCATTTGGGTTTTGAAATATAAAAATGGTATGGGTCCCGCCTGCTTCCAACTTTTATTTAATTTAAAATGGGCTTGTTTTTAGCTTTTCAGTTTTTTTTAACTTATGTTTTTTACCGCAGTCGGGTTTTTTGATTTTTTAAATTTAATTTTTTTATTTTATTCTTTTTAGTTATGAGTTGTAAATCCCACTTAAGTGTGATAGTTTTCCTTTAAACTTCGTAATATATAGGTACTACTGCCGTAACATTTAAATTTCTAACTACAACCGTTTAGTTGGTAGAGGAGGGGACGGGTAAGTAATATATGATATGATTACAAAACCTCTAATATTTACAAGATATAACAACTGAACCTATAATTTTATTTGATACTAGCTTCTGCCCGCGACTTCGTTCGCGTGAAATTTCTTATTCCCTCGACCCATCTCGTCGTATTGCATCACTTGCCCGCGTCTCCTGCTCTATCACTTCGTTTCCCCATAGCGCTTTTGCTCGGCTCCTAAGGGCCATAGTGTGACGTTAAATAGCCTATAGCCTTCCTCAAGAATTGAGCTATCAAATGCAAGAAGAATTTTTCAAATCCGACTAGTAGTTCCAGAAATTAACCCCTACATACAAACTTACAAACAAATTTTACCTCTTTATAATATTAGTATAGATAATGATCAGTTAATATAATAAACGATTGATATAATTTTAATGTAAATAAATTTCTATAAGAATAACAGACAATTAATATAAAATCATTTGATATACCACTCAATAGACATAAAACCTATTTAGTCTAATATGATAAAAACTTTTTTTTTCATCCTATGTCATCCTATGTCGACGGAGCCCCGCTTCGCGGGGCCCCTATTTCTGTGTAAAGGGTTTAAAGTAACCTAACCAAACCTAACCTCGGGGTGCCCTTCGCTCACCCTTGCATCCTATGTCGACGGAGCCCCGCTTCGCGGGGCCTCTATTTTTGTGTAAAGGGTTTAAAGTAACCTAACCAAACCGAACCTCGGGGTGCCCTTCGCCCGCTCTTGCATCCTTCGTCGTCTATTGCGTTCGTTGAGTTCGGGTGCGGTAACGGAAATAATTCGGAAGCCACGAAGCCACGAAGGCTTTCTAACCTAAGCTGTCCGAGTCGGATCGCTCTGAATCGGGGTGTTAACCATAATGACGGTATCAATATATATTTTAAACGTGATGATTTTCGATTAAATAAACGTTATATCCAATAACATTATACGAAGTAAGTTTTAGAGTAGGTATATAAATGTTATATGTAATGAAATTATATCAACAGTTGGTTTGGTATATCTCACGTTTATTATATCTTGTGAACGTTATTGAAATGAAAATATACCAAATAACTCTATACCTACGATATGAGACGCGCCCGGGGGGGACACTTGATTCTAACGAAAATTGGTACTTTAGAGCTTGATAAGTCACGAACAGTTTACTTAATCAAAAAACGGTCTTTCCAAACCACTAATATTTTTGAAAGACCTATTCAACGATACCCCACTTGACATAGTTTGTTGACTTTCATTTTTTTAATTTTCACAATATGGCGTCCAGTAGTCGCCATATTGAATTTTCATTAACGTCATGTCTTTAGTGACACTCGCCGGACTAAAAGGAATCGATTGACGTGTGAATCATAAAAATCGGCCCAGGCGTTTGGTCTGTATAGTGCTTCAAAGGAACATACAAACATACATACATACATACATACATACATAGGCTGATAATAAACACATTACCACTCCTTTGCGTCGCGCAGTCGGGTAAAAAACCACGTAGTTTTGAAAACGGCGCGAAAACACCTCCCATATTCATATTGTTTCCATGACGACCATGACGTTGTCGCGTCAAAACTGTTGAAACTGTAGACAATAAATTAGTTTTTCACACGTAATAATGTCTATGGACACAAATATTCGGTTCGTAGACAGATATTCTCGTATGCCGATTTAATGTGTTGGCCAATTTGTTGGATGACTTCATTATAATGGCAACATTTAGAAGTTGTAGGACATTCTAGTTATAGAACGTTTATGAAGCGTTTATGAATACAAAATTTTTATCGAATGTTTTAAAGGCCTATTGAGCATTTTAACTAATGAATGGTTTAAACCTTCAATAGGCTTTTTTTATGAATAAGACCGAAAGTGTTTAAAATATGGAAATTGAACAAAGTGCATCTATTAATGAAAAAAGTGACGCAGAAATATTGAAAAAAAAATGAGTAATATTAATTAAATGAATAATTGATTTATTTCAACGTTAATATTCAAGTTTTCACTTCTGCCGGCACTCCCGGAGTGCAAACCGTCTTTTTTTTTATTTTAGGCTGTGGTTTCAGATATATTGTTTCTATTTAATAGAATAATAAATATTTTTTTTAGTTATTAAAAAATATGTTTGTGACCATCACGACAAACCCTTTCATTTGATATATCACACGGTACTTACAGTAAGCAAAGCTTTTTCATTTCTCATACTCGGAAAGTAGTAGGTATTTGTTTGATCCGAATAGCGGGTGGAAGACGTTGCTTCCCACCTTAAGGCGGGAAAGACTCATAGTAATTGCTTCCCTCTCTGGGTCGGGAATGAATTTAAAAAAAAATTAAATTTAAAAAATCAAAAAACCCGACTGCGGTAAAAAACATAAGTTAAAAAAAACTGAAAAGCTAAAAACAAGCCCATTTTAAATTAAATAAAAGTTGGAAGCAGGCGGGACCCATTTGAGTTTGAAAATATAAAAATGGTATGGGTCCCGCCTGCTTCCAACTTTTATTTAATTTAAAATGGGCTTGTTTTTAGCTTTTCAGTTTTTTTTAACTTATGTTTTTTACCGCAGTCGGGTTTTTTGATTTTTTAAATTTAATTTTTTTATTTCATTCTTTTTAGTTATGAGTTGTAAATCCCACTTAAGTGTGATAGTTTTCCTTTAAACTTCGTAATATATAGGTACTACTGTCGTAACATTTAAATTTCTAACTACAACCGTTTAGTTGGTAGAGGGGGGGATGGGTAAGTAATATATGATATAATTACAAAACCTCTAATATTTACAAGATATAACAACTGAACCTATAATTTTATTTGATACTAGCTTCTGCCCGCGACTTCGTTCGCGTGAAATTTCTTATTCCCTCGACCCATCTCGTCGTATTGCATCACTTGCCCGCGTCTCCTGCTCTATCACTTCGTTTCCCCATAGCGCTTTTGCTCGGCTCCTAAGGGCCATAGTGTGACGTTAAATAGCCTATAGCCTACCTCAAGAATTGGGCTATCAAATGCAAGAAGAATTTTTCAAATCCGACTAGTAACGTAGTTCCAGAAATTAACCCCTACATACAAACTTACAAACAAATTTTACCTCTTTATAATATTAGTATACATAATGATCAGTTAATATAATAAACGATTGATATAATTTTAATGTAACTAATTTCTATAAGAATAACAGACAATTAATATAAAATCATTTGATATACCACTCAATAGACATAAAACCTATTTAGTCTTAACCTAAGCTGTCCGAGTCGGATCGCTCTGAATCGGGGTGTTAAGCATAATGACGGTATCAATATATGTTTTAAACGATAGACCTAATGATTTTCGATTAAATAAACGTTACTTATATCCAATAACGTTATACGAAGTAAGTTTTAGAGTAGGTATATAAATGTTATATGTAAAGAAATTATATCAACAGTTGGTATATCTCAAGTTTATTGTATCTTGTGAACGTTATTGAAATGAAAATATACCAAATAACTCTATACCTACGATATGAGACGCGCCCGGGGGGACACTTGACTCTAACGAAAATTGGTACTTTAAAGCTTGATAAGTCACGAACGGTTTACTTAATCAAAAAACGGTCTGCCCAAACCACTAATATTTTTGAAAGACCTATTCTACGATACCCCACTTGACATAGTTTGTTGACTTTCATTTTTTTCATTTTCACAATATGGCGTCCAGTAGTCGCCATATTGAATTTTCATTAACGTCATGTCTTTAGTGACACTCGCCGGACTAAGAGGAATCGATTGACGTGTGAATCATAAAAATCGGCGCAGGCGTTTGGTTTGTATAGTGCTTCAAAGGAACATACAAACATACATACATACATACATACATACATAGGCTGATAAACACATTACCACTCCTTTGCGTCGCGCAGTCGGGTAAAAATAGAACTAAATTGGTTAAGTAGTCAGCTACGAAATTTTTACATAATTAAGAAAAATGTTGCGGTCTTGTGAGTGTATAAACAGCCAGTGTGAAAAAAATACCTATCAAGCGGGACGGCCCGCGGCAGTGACGCGGTGTGTTCCATATTTAAAATAGCACACAAATTGTTCTAATACCTATTTCAATTAATTTTAAATAGGTACCTATTATTCATGTTATTATTATCAATAAATATTTTAGAAAGACCACTATTTTTTACTTTCCTTATATTCGAAATGAAAAGTAGTGTGTTTAACACGGGTGAAAGTCATCAATTCCTACTCGGACTATAGTCTAAATACCTCGTATGGGAATAGATTCCTTTCGACCCTTGTATAACAATCTACTATTTACCCGACTGCGCTAGAAGGAGGGTTATGTATTTACTGTGAGAGTGACACTGGGCATATCAAAATAAGAAAAAAACAAAATGGCGGATTTTTGGCGCCATATTATGCCTTCAATATTTTTTTTTCTCAATACCTATCGAGTGGGGTCTCAAAATAAAGGGTTTTAAAAGGTGATTACAAAAATATATACAACTTATATGGTTAAAAGTAATTCAAAGTGACAAATCGTAAAAAACACGTATCAAGAACTAAATCGTCTGCGAAACACATCTTTCACATTTGTAAACTAAAAAGCTGGAAATAAAAAAAAGTAATTAGAAAAATTAAAAAAACCCGACTGCATCCTTGTACTAAAACTAAATGAAAAGCAAAAAAACAAGCCCATTTTAAATTAAATAAAATTTGGAAGCAGGCGGGACGCATTTGAGTTTGAAACTATAATAATGGTATTTTTTTTATCTAATGTGACCCCAAAAAGTGACCCCATATTCATAATTAATTTATTCATGTTACACGTCCGTATTTGAGTCACAGAAATTTATATGTGTACCAAATTTCAACATAATCGGTCTAGTAGATTCGAAACAAATCGATTGTAACAAACCTATAGACAGACACACGAGTGATCCTACAAGGGTTCCGTTTTTTCATTCGGACGTAGGAAACCATAAAAAGTTACACCCCTATCCACACTGTACGTGTTTGTACTTATTAAAATGATTATATTTCAAAAACTATTAATTAATGATAAAATATACCAGAGTTTTTATTCAGTCTCTACAATTTTTTTATTTTTTTTTTAAATACCGATTATCGATTAGGCTTTATGACATTTTTAAATCGGAATAAGAAAATTGGGTGGATGGTCAGCACTAAGAGGTGTCACGTCGCAACACAATTTTTAGTAATTTTTATCAAGATTTGATCATGTTTTTTATGTAGTTTATGTATGAAAAATGGTAAAAGTAAGAATGCAGAGAGAATGACAATATCTTTATTTTTCCCTTTTGCATATTTTCATCAAGAGATTAGATGGTTTATGTATATATTTTCAGCGATTTTGAGGTGTCTACCTTTTGGATAGGTGTAGTAATATCTATTTTATACAACTTTCACAGTAGAATGACGCGGTTTTACCGACCTCAGCATATAGTTAAAGATATTTGCCACAAACTTATTTTACAAAATAGGCACGGTAACACAGTTTTCTTAATAAATTCGAATGCTGAAAGTTAAAGTAAATTTCTGATTATCATGACGTAATTCGCAACACCCCGTCGAGTCAGCTGGTGTGTCATATGTCAAAATTTTGTCGAGCAGAGAGGTTAAGGACGACCATAATATTTATCTTTCCTTCGTTTGTATGCGAGGTAGATCAACAGCATTTGTTTGAGTAGACTATTACTAGACGTCGGAACAATGTTATTTTATCTGGGAGAGTAAATTGGCAGTATTTTGTTTCGATCGTTTACGTTTTGTAGTGTTACGAGAGTGTGTAGGTATTGAAAATGTTGGTGTAGAGGACATTATCTAGGTATTATTTTTATTTTTTAAAGGAATTTTATTGGTCTAATTTATGTAATTACTAGCTGCGCCCGCGGTTTCACCCGCATAAGTGTCGATCCCGTGGGAATATCGGGATAAAAAAGAGCCTTTGTGTTAATCCAGGGTGTCAGCTACCTCTAAGCAAAATTTTATCAAAATTGGTCCGGCCGTTTGAGCGTGAAGAAGTAACAAACATATAAACACACTCACACTCACAAACTTTCGCCTTTATAATGTTGGTGTGATAGCCTATGTGTTAATCCAGGGTGTCAGCTACCTCTAAGCAAAATTTAATCAAAATTGGTGCAGCCGTTTGAGTGTGAAGAAGTAACAAACATATAAACACACACAAACTTTCGGGTCTCCCTTGTTTTACCGAAAAGAAATTGCCAAATAATCACTTCCCAAACAAATTTTCGCATAATTTCATTTGCCAAATTATTACTTACCAAAAAATCTCTTTACAAATAATTGTTACGAAAACCTATGTTTGGCAAGTGAACGTTTGAACAATAACTTGTTCACCAACTAGTACTTTTACCATTTTTTATCTAGTCAAATATTTCAGTTGGTATAACATATTTTTCAAACCTAACCTCGGGGTGCCCTTCCCTCGCTCTTGCATCCTATGTCGACGGAGCCCCGCTTCGCGGGGCCCCTATTCCTGTGTAAAGGGTTTAAATTAACCTAACCAAACCTAACCTCAGGGTGCCCTTCGCTCGCTCTTGCATCCTATGTCGACGGAGTCAGTCGCTAAGTTTTTTTTTATTCGCTCTTTTTATAATTCCCCATTTTTAACCGACTTTAAAAAAGGAGGTTCTGTATTCGACCCGTATGTATGTATGTATGTATGTATGTTTGTATGTCCGCGATTATCTCAAAAACTACTGAACCGATTTTGTTAATTCTTTCATTAGTGTGATCTACATACTTTCAGGAAGGTTTTAGTATATAATACATTAGGTAATTGTTCTTATGTACGAAGTTATGTGCATAAATGTATCGCATCTCCGGCATTTCTATGGGAATTTTGATGATTCTTCGACTCGTGTCTTCAATTCTTCAATGCACTAGTGTTAATTGAATTTGTGTGAGGTAGGTACAACTAAAAAGTGAAAAATAAAAACTTTTTTACAAAAAAAACAACCGACTTCAAAAAAAAACACTACAAAGTGAAAAATAACATTAATTTCGGAAGTCGGTGTCAAAAAACGAAAATGAGGAACCAACGACACCGACTTGCGAAATTAATGTTATTTTTCACTTTGTAGTGTTTTTTTTTGAAGTCGGTTGTTTTTTTTGTAAAAAAGTTTTTTTAATTATATAATTCCCAAAAAAAAATATTTTTGTATTTTTTTTTCACAGCGAAAATTTTACTAAATGTTCATTGTGTAAAGATTATTTGCTGTAATAAATCATTTGATTAAAGACCAAATGCCTTAATGACATTATCCCAAGTAATATTCTGCTGAGTAAAAATTTGACCAAAAGAAAATTTGTGTACTAAAATCTTTCCAAATATTGCATTGGTATAAAAAAAGGTTGCTAAAATTTGTTTGGGTAATGAAAATTTGGCAAAATCTTTTCGGCAAAACGGCAGGATCCCCAAACTTTCGCCTTTATAATATTAGTGTGATTACGAATTTATTGTTAGCCATTGTAGATATACAATGTAGAAATTATTTACACAAAATAAAGCGCCTGCTTGGGTTCGAACCTACGACTTAAAACTCGTTAGTCAGGCCCTTACCACTGGGCCACCAGTGATTTACTATAAGTAAATAAGATTCAAATATCCAAATAAACCACTCGAAAAGATTTGGCGAAGCCATTAAACAAACTATGGTGTATAGTCGCTAGGTAGTGGTTGGTGATGAAAAATAAAGTAAATACGAAATTGTTGGTAAAATAGACCACTAGGAACGGAATGCGCGGGCGCACGTTTTTCACGCATTGAGTGTTCGCGTGGTTTTTTTCTTGACACTGATCGTTCGACCTATTGAGGGGGAGAGGGTGTCGCGCATCAACCAATGAGAGCGCCCGTGTGCAGTCCGTTCTTGTTGGCCTTCATTTTATTTTAAAAATAAAAATACAACCGTAATAAGAAACATACTTTTAAGGTACACACGGGTACCTACAGGTATACACGGGTACTTTTGAGTCTCATCTCAATTAGATTTAAAAGCGTTGAGGTAATTAAGTCTGATATACATAATAGGCTAGTTTCCTAAAAAATTCTAATTAGTCCGTCAGTTAGATTATCGAAAAATAATGGACCCGTATTTTTTCTTTTGTCAATCAAACAAATAATGACAAAGATAAAGCACGTCAAAATTTGGGAGTGGAGGGTCGTGACGTCACGCCGTGCTAAAAAGTGTCGCACGGCGTGACGTCACGACCCCCCACTCCGGTAAGAGGGAATGGGCCGTATTCTACCACGCGGGCCCAGTGCGGATTGGTAGATGTCACATGTCTTCGAATTTTTGGTTCTAGGACATGCCGGTTTTCTCACGATGTTTTCCTTCACCGTTTTGAGAGCAGTGGTGATGAAATAATTTACACAAAGTAAAGCGCCTGTCTGGGTTCGAACCTACGACCTACAACTTGTAAGTCCACAGACACAGACAGCTGTATGAAATTACTTAAATATCTCATTGATGGTGGCGCGTGTGTTGGATCCATAAGGTTGGATCATTCGGTTCCCCACAAAATGGTTGAGCTGGATGGTCATGCCCACGCGTCATGTTCGTGAACGGGCACCGTCAGTTGAGACTGGTCGTCTCTAACTGCCAAGGCTTATTTTAATCTTATTTTTTAAATTGTTTCTTCATTTGTGTGTTTTTTTTTTACATTGTTCTCACATAGAAGCAACAAGAATAACGTACCCAGGATTTTGTGATGTCTTGATTTAAAAGAGTGTCCACGGAGTTTCTTGCCCGTTCTTCTCCATAGAGATCTACGTTTTGGAATGGGCAATTAGCTTCAACTTTCTGACTAACTGACCGACTATTTAATTTGGAAAATTCAAAAGTGCCTGTACATGGTTTAATTGAAATAAATGCTTTGAATTTGAAATGTCTGTAGCACGGCTTGAATTGACGTAGTTTATCAATTTGCTTTACAATTAATTTCTCTGACTAAACTTATCTGTACAGTCAGCAGCAAAAGTCGATTAACACTAACATTTTTACATGTTATTAAATTGACAACAATTTTATCAATAAACTTCTTTTTAGCGTCTTACATAATAGCAAAGAGTTTATATTCTAATTTTTTTTCTTCTGCTGCAATTTTGAACAAATATTTTGCTCAATAACTAAGATTGATAAAACTGAAGTGTTAATCGACTTTTGTTGCTGACCGTACCACGACACGACGTCTGACAAATATTATAACATAATAAAAACAAAGAAGCAACAAGGAAAATTAATTAAACAGAACCTTATAAATTCGCAAGCAATTTCACAAAGATTATTCTGTGTCGCAGCGTTGATCTACTGAATATTTTATACTGTGTGCCCTGGGCTCGAATTAAGGGCAAGCCACGACCGTGAATGGCTGAAAAGAGGCTGTAATTACGGCCTGAAATATTCAGCCGGAATAAACTGAGACACCGGCTGTGACGTCATCGGGTAGGGTTGGCAAAAAAGGTTGGTCTGAAACTAATATTTTATTTGAGCCTTTTTCAGCTTTTGTTTTCGTAACAAATTCATGAAGTGAAATCGTTGACATTTTATTAGATGAACTGTGTAATAAAGAAGAAGTGTACTACTACCTATCGATTCTTTTTCAAGAGTAAGAAAACTAACTCAGAATTGTACCCAGTATAATGGTTGGAAATTAACCTATCAGAAACAGAAAAAAGTAATACACACAGTATACAAAGTGTAAAAAAAATAACCTTAAAAACTTTAAGAGGTGCTTTAGACCATCGAACTGAACAACTTTCACTATGAGACCAACTCCGAAATCACGAAAAAAAAATCAGCTGTTTCATACAAAAGTTCAATACCTAAGTACTCGGCCAAAATGTATGAAACAGCTCATTTTTTTTTTCGTGATTTCGGAGTTGGTCCCATAGTGAAAGTTGTTCAGTTCGATGGTCTAAAGCACCTCTTAAAGTTTTTACGGTTAATTTTTTTACACCTTATATAGTCTATTAAAGACACAGAGCATGGAATCGCCTGTCAGCGTCTAGATACGGCAGTAATAATAAAACTCATGGCCCCTAAGTGCGTTGAGCGCACAGCATCAGCCACAGACCGCCTTTAAAGCCGTAATTATCTATACTTCATTCGTATCTTAGTAAGTTTCCCCTGTTCCATATATCCCTAGTGATGTATCTCCACTGGTAGGGATACTTGGAGATTTTTTCCAATTATCGCTACCGGTAGGGATAGATGCAACCTTGTACTCCATATATCCCTACTGACCCGCGCTGGTTGGTTTGTATGAAAAGTATTGACGGTATGAAAAGTGATTATTTTTTTAAACAAATATGTAATCGATTTTATTGTTATACTAGCAGCGCCCCACGGTTGCACCAGCATAAGTTTCGATCCCGCAGAAATATCGGGATAAAAAGTATCTTATGTGTTAATCCGGGTTATAAACTATATCTGTGTGCCAGAACCCTCGGTGCGCGAGTACAACTCGCACTTGACTGTACCTTAATCTGGGTTAGTTAATTTTCTTCTTTGACAATACCACCATCTCTGTCGCTGGCAGTAGCGAGAGCTGCCGAGGCGTCTCCATACTTCGTGACTAGAGACCTTGTCAAAAATTGAGGGGCATTGCCCAGCAGTGTCCGGGGTTTATTACTTCCAGTATTTACTACTTCACTACATCCAGCAAACTCTCAACGGGAATCGCATCGAGTAATAAATTGAGTGCATAGCTATATCGGACACTGTATTGCGCTCATTCCAACTATAGAGGAGTACCTACACTCAAAACTATCTAAACTTGGGTAAGTCCGTATCTTAGATAGTCCATCGAACATAAATTGTCTTAAGTGTCAATAATGTCCAAGAGAGCTATTATTATTATTGGGCATAAAGAGGGCGTTGAACTGAGGTAAAATGGCAACGATTTTATGTTCAAGTAATGCACTTTTCAATCTCGGTCTCTCACCGAGAGCATTCGCATACCCGCGTCTTAGCTGTGTTACTTCTAACTATTTATATTTTATTAGCTGTGCCCCGCGGTTTTACCCGCGATTAAAGTATTATAGTCCTTTTTTATTGATTCCCTTTATAAATCTCCACCTCCCTTTTTACACCCATAAGGGATAATTTCGGGGATAAAAACTATTCTATATCCTTCCCCACAACTCAAACAATCTCCATACCAAATTTCATCTAAATCGGTTCAGCTTTTATTGATTCCCCATACAAACTTCCACCCCCCTTTTCACCCCCTTAAAGGATGATTTCTGGGATAAAAACTGTCCTATGTACTTCCCTGGGATGCAATCTATCTCTCTGCCAAATTTCATCTAAATCCGTTTAGTGGTTTAGGCGTGAAAAGGTACCATACAGACAGACAGATAGAGTTACTTTCGAATTTATAATAATAATAATTATTAGAATGGATGTAGTGTTATAGTTTTGCCATTTTGAACTGAGTTCGTCGGGTCATAAACTTCAGTAACTTATAAGTAAATATAAATACATAGATAATAGGATATAAAATAATTTTAATAGTTTAATTCAATAATAATAATACATAATTATGAATAACAGATACATATTAATAAGTAAAATAACAAAAATAAATTATAAGATAATACTAATTAATTATACTACATCAATAATAACGAACAAATTTTAAGCGAGTTAAGAAATGAGCAATATTAAATATAATTAAATAAATAATAAATAGATAGAGCTGCATATAAAATATTAGGTCCTTACATATAAAATTGGCGTTTTTCGTACTGGCCACTTTAATCACGAATTTCTCCTCTTTGGTAAGGAATTCCAAATTCAAATTTGTACAGCTATTTACTCATGTATTTGTGCTTCGATGACCGTCATTCATTTGTTTTTTTTCTTCTGTTTTTTCTGTTTGCGTCACTCATTTTACAAAATGGAAAATTTAAAATATCGCATTATTTACGAGTACGAGTTCCGCCGTGGCACTAGTGCTGCGGAAACGACTCGAAGGGTGAATGATGTGTATGGCGGTCATGTTGCAAAAGAAAACACAGTTCGTTTTTGGTTCCAACGTTTTCGTTCTGGAAATTTCGACCTGCAGAACAAGCCCCGTGGACGGCCTGAGACCCAAGTTGATAATGGAGAATTGAAGGCTATTGTGGAAGCGGACCCATCGCAAACCACGTCCGAGTTAGCTGCAGGCTTCGATGTTAGTGATAAAACTGTTTTAATTCACTTGAAGCAAATTGGGAAGATTAAAAAGCTTGAAAGGTGGGTACCTCACGAATTGACTGAAGCAAACCGGCAAACGCGCGTCGACTGCTGCGTTACATTACTGAACCGGCACAACAATGAAGGTATTTTAAACCGAATCATTACCTGTGATGAAAAATGGATTCTTTACGATAATCGGAAGCGCTCAGCGCAATGGTTGGATCCTGGCCAGCCAGCCAAATCCTGCCCCAAGCGAAAATTAACCCCAAAAAAGTTACTTGTAAGCGTTTGGTGGACTAGTGCCGGTATTGTTCATTACAGTTTTCTCAAATCTGGCCAGACTATTACAGCTGATGTCTATTGTCAGCAATTACAAACCATGATGGAAAAGCTAGCGGCTAAACAACCAAGGCTGGTCAATCAATCACTCCACGCCACTGCTGCTTCACGACAACGCCAGACCACACACTGCGCAACAGACGGCTACCAAATTAGAAGAGCTTGAATTGGAATGTCTTAGACATCCTCCGTACTCCCCGGACCTTGCTTCAACAGATTACCATTTTTTTCGCAATTTGGATAACTTTTTGCAAGGGAAAAAATTCAACTCCGATGGGGCAGTCCAAATCGCCTTCAAAGATTTTATTGATTCCCGTCCGACTGGTTTTTTTAGTAAAGGGATCAATGAACTACCTATAAGATGGCAAAAGTGCATTGAAAACAATGGTTCATACTTTGATTAATTAAATATATTAAAAAATATTCGACTTTTTGTTCCTTCCATACAAAACGCCAATTTCATATGTAAGGACCTATAATATTAATAGAATAACTGAATGAATGGAAATATAAATATAAAGTTAATAGGATAGAAAATATTTCTAACTTTATAACAAGGAAAATTAATGAAGCGCTCTTCCTCTCTCTTACTTATTTAAAAATTTGCTGTGCCCGACAGGGTCCATAATTGTTTCTATTATTTTTTTATTTACCACCTGTAATTGTACATTATGGAATGCAATAAACGATTTGAGATTTAACAAAACAATCGCTACATCACTAGCGCGCTTCGTAAGCCAAATGCGTGCGAGCGAGAAAGATGACAAGAAATATTTATGGCCCGACGACTCGGTTCAAAACGGCCTAACTATAATTGCATTTTCTGATGTACAATAAAGTATACCTACTATATAAATAAATAATTAAGCAATTTTATTGTTTACTAGCTGCGCCCCGCGGTTTCACCCGCATAAGTCTCGATCCCGTGGGAATATCGGGATAAAAAGTATCCTATGTCCTTTTCCGGGACTCAAACTATCTCTGTACCAAATTTCATCTAAATTGGTTCAGCGCTTTAGGCGTGAAAAGGTAACATACAGACAGACAAATTTACTTTCGAATTTATAATATAGTATAGTATATATGTATAGTATGGAGGTATGGATGCTAATTGTTCTACTGCAAAATACTCCTAACTAGGTTTTTCTTAGTCTTAAAATCCAAACTTTTTGCAATTAATTTCATTTAGATTTTTTTGCTGAAATTGCTCTCGTGATTTTGCATGAACGAATTTACTAAAGAACCATTTTATGCCTCGACTTTTTATTCGAACAATAAAACAATAATTTAAATTTTTAATTACTTTTTTTGCGAACCCTCCTCTCTAGTGTTAAGTTCTGTATTCATATCTCGGCAGTCACGTGTGAACCTAGCTCTTTGTCTAGCCCCACCTATTTACATATATAAAGCAAAACAATACGCGCTCTTAGACTATTTTTATATGCAAACCAAAAGCGGTCAGCGTTGTAGATTATGCTGAGGTAGTGTAGGAGATTTTTTGTCTGTCGAGGTGACTTTTAGCGTTTTATGTAATTTTAAATGTAGTTTCCTTAAGAGGACTACATGACCTACTGTCGGGCTGCATAAAAAAGAAAGAGAAGCGTGTTGACACAACGCTGGGTAATTTATTGCAAAATATGAAGCAACTAGCTGCACCCCGCAGTTTCACCCGCGTAAATGTCGATCTCGTGGGAATATCGGGATAAAAAGTAGCCTATATGTTAATCCAGCATGTCAGCCACCTCCATACAATATTTTACAAAATTGGTCCAGCCGTTTGAGCGTGAAGAAGTAACAAACATATAAACACACACAGTCACAGACTTTCGCCTTTATAATATTACTGGCTGCGCCCCACGGTTTCACCCGCGTAAATGTCGATCCCGTGGGAATATCGGGATAAAAAGTATCCTATGTCCTTTTCCGGGACTCAAGCTATCTCTATACCAAATTTCATCTAAATTGGTCCAGCCGTTTGAGCGTGAAGAAGTAACAAACATATAAACACACACACACACAAACTTTCGCCTTTATAATATTAGTGTGATTAGTGTGATTACTTATCTATTTACAAAAAAATATATTGTTTGGACAAAAAAATTAAAACACTAGTGCGTTAGTATGTTGCTTGTAGAATAATCTGGCAAAAAATCCGAATGATTCTATGTAAGTAAGTATATTAGTATGGTTTTAGTTGTGAAAAGAAAGTTTTTAGAGGTATCTTCATGACTTTTTTTCTATCGTATCAAATTAGTTGTATTATAATTTCAACACACTATCTACGATTAACTAGCACATATCCTGAAGAATATCATATATTTTTCTAGGCATTAAAAAACTTGCGTTTTTTGCGTTTAGGTACTGTAGTCCACTTAATATTTTGGACTGAACTTTTACGAGATGTAGGTAGTTGAAAATATTTTGATAGGAATTTATTTCTGATCGCCAGAAGATAATTTAACCGGTCAAGGAGCGCGTCACCCATTGGCGACGAAACAATAGAAAATTAATTATGTCACATTAGCGGAGCTTGACATAATTGACTTGACATAAAAAAAAAAAAAAAAACTTAATCATCGAATGAACAGTTTGGACACTACGCTTCTGAAACATCAGAAGACATCCCAATTAAATCTTACCTACAGAACTTACTAAGCCATTACAATTGAGTCCCCTATCTATTTTATTAAATGTTCCGTACAAGTCCAAAGGGATTAACGATTAAGTAACAGACCCGATTAGAAAGACAATAGATTACCTTGATAGAGGAGGTTTCTGAGCAAGTTAGTTAGTGGAGATCTGGAGAAAATCCCAAAAGTTTTTTTTTATATATTTTGTAAGTAAAGGGGACTACAGGACCTAAACGCAAAAAAACGCAAGTTTTATAATGCCTAAAAGTATAGTAACGACAATTTCTTTATTTTTGACCAGGATGAGTCTTAATTGTGTTATATAGAAAACAAAGAAAAGGACTTTGCAAAACAGCTAACGGAATTTCATTAAGGCGCTTACAGGACCTAAACGCAAAAAACGCAAGTTTTAGAAACAATAAAAGTATATGATCGACTACAGTAAACAAAATCAGAAAAATATAAATGATATTCTTCAGGATATATGCTAGGTAGATAGTATGTTGAAAACATAATACTACTAATTTGAAACGTTAGAAAAAAATCATGAAGATACCTCTAAAAACTTTTACATTTCAAAGAAAATACACCGTGTTCTTCACGATATCCATAAACTGTCAAACGCTTCTATAGCTTTTACAAATTAAATCTAACAAAGGAAGTAGTACTTAAAAAGGCTTCGTTAGAAAGATATTTGTAATTTCATTTAATGAAAGTTAATTGAGCTATGCAATAAGAAAGGGTCTTAACTCATTTTTGACAAGATTCAGCCCGCCAAATCTTATAAATGAAAATACGTCATCGTTGCCAATTTGGATAAAGAAGCATGCATATCGGGCGATTTACGTCAAGGTACTCGTATTTAGTTTGTATGAAAATTAACAAAAAATAAGAATTCATTACATAATCAGCCTATAATGTTCCCACTGCTGGGACACAGGCCTCCTCTCAGCGAGAGGGAATGGGCCGTAATCCACCACGCGGGCCCAGTGCGGGTTGGCAGATGTCACATGTCTTCGAATTTTTGGTTCTGGGACATGCCGGTTTCCTCACGATGTTTTCCTTCACCGTTTTGAGAGCAGTGGTGATGAAATAATTTACACAAAGTAAAGCTCCTGTCTGGATTCGAACCTACGACCTACTCCTCGTAAGTCGCGGCCGTTACCACTTGGCCACCACTGCTCTTCAGAATTCATTAATGTGTCCATAATGAAAAGTGCTTATTTCCATGGTCTGAACATCTGGTCGCAGTTTATGTATATCGTCCGGAACACGATGTATATAAAATTCAAAGTCCTGACTGACTGATATATCAACGCACAGCCTAAACCGCTGGTCCTAGAGACATGAAATTCGCAGGATGTGTTCTTTGTGAAGAGTAGGTATCCACTAAGAAAGGGTTTTTCGAAATTCCACCCCAAAGAGGGTGAATGGGGGGAGGGTGAAATTTCACGCGGACGAAGTCGCGGGCAGAAGCTAGTATCACATCACACTAATATTATAAAGGTGAAAGTTTGTGAGTGTGTGTGTGTGTGTTTATATGTTTGTTACTTCTTCAAGCCCAAACTGCTAGACCAATCTTTATAAAATTTTGTATGGAGGTAGCTGACACCCTGGATTAGGATCTGGATAGGCTACTTTTTATCCCGATATTCCCACAAGATCGACATTTACGCGGGTGAAACCGAGGGGCGCAGCTAGTTAAGTATAAAAGTATGGTTAGCCTTAGACATTTAAATCCTCACACAACAAACTACTTCTTTTTGCATGTCATTCGTCAGTGTCAACCCTTCAACCGCTAGGGTACCCGACAAATTGTCACCCTAACTAAATAAATTGAAATACTAAACTTTTTGTTAGTAGCTTTTATCTTGTTAGTCGACAAGAGAATTCATTAGATAGCTAGAGTTGGTAAAATTTTTGAATATACCTACATGGATTTTAACTGACAATAAACTAGAAAACATTGGTAATTTTCAAAGAAGACAGATAAATGTGAAAGACGTAGCGGTATCTACAACGCAACATGCGAACAACGCGTCATACTGACGTCACGCAAATCCTGCATCGCGCAAGCAGAGTTTACCGCGCAACTGGCATAGATACAACAGCCCGACATGAATCATCGGGCAGTTGCTCGCCAGACACAACACCCGTCTGGTCGGAGAATCCTTCCTTTTCTATAGAGTATGAGTGAACTTTACACCCTGTTCCTCATACCTCTATACTAGTGACCCTGAACTTGAACGTTTGCGCAGCCTTCGTGCAAATACTTCAGTGTGGCGTCATCATCATCACTCGCGCAAGCTTTAGAGCGGCGAGTCACCCAGCTAGCCAGCACCCACGGCTCCGCACACAACAACAACAGCCACATTTGGCAGGCTGTATGCTACATTTCAACGCCGTGTAGGCGTGAAATTCATCATGATAGGTTCAGGGTAAACCACTGAACCGATCAAACGTAACTTGACAGATAGTTAGCCTGGGCCCTGGAAAAGGACAAAGGCTACTTTCATCTTGGATTTTTGTCAAACCATAAGTAATCCCATCACACTTCACACTTATATAATAATATAATATATCACACTAATATTATAAAGGCGAAAGTTTGTGAGTGTGTGTGTGTATGTTTATATGTTTGTTACTTCTTCAAGCCCAAACTGCTAGACCAATTTTTATAAAATTTTGTATGGAGGTAGCTGACACCCTGGATTAACATATAGGCTACTTTTTATTCCGATATTCCCACGGGATCTAGACAAAATCAAACTGGTTGCTAATTTAATTGTACATTTTTTTTATTCGTTTTGTCATTCATTACTCACACCCTGACTTATTACTTGTATTTTTTTTTTTATTTTTTTTTTATTAAAATCGTTTTGCTTGTACTCGTACCATGTTTGTAAATATGTGAGCACCATGTATCTGTCAGATAATTAATTTATATGTCATGGTTTTGTTTTTAATTCTTTTACCTGTGGTATAGTAATTTTATTTTAGGTGCATCGTCCTCACATGTTATTATATAATTAATGTACCCATGCAAAATATTGTACCTAAAACATTTTAAAAGAGTAACGGTGGAGTTTCTTGCCCATTCTTCTCCATACGAAAACTACCTTTTGGAATGGGCGACTAGAATCAATTCTATTTTAAGATATTTTTTGACGTTCAAAAGTGCCTTTTATGTGCCTACTTGAAATAAATGCTTTGACTTTGGATCGAAGTTTACGCGGGTGAAACCGCGGGGCGCAGCTAGTAATATTATAAAGGCGAAAGTTTGTGTGTGTGTTTATATGTTTGTTACTTCTTCACGCTCAAACGGCTAAACCAATTTTGATAAAATTTTGCTTGGACGTAGCTGACACCCTGGATTACAATTTGGGCTACTTTTTATCCCGATATTCCCACGGTATCGAAGTTTACGCGGGTGAAACCGCGGGGCGCAGTTAGTATAAAATAAATGATGAAATATAAAATTCACGTAGACAAAGAAGAGAAAATAGTGGACCATATTTTATATTCACCTCAGGACTGGCTGCTAGCCAATCTGTCCCTCCTAACCTGACACCGACCTACCCTACTAAAAAAATCTCTTTTTAGAACTACCCACAAAATTTATAGCATGCAATACGGTGAAGCTTTGCAGTAAATAACTGACTATATTAGCAACACATCGCTTCGACACAGCATCCATCTTGATTCTTGCCTCTCTCTGTTAGGAACGGAAAAAATGTTCCGTGTGCAGTTTTCGATGGAAATTGAATAATTTATTATAACCCTCCTTTTTGCTTCACCGTAGTCGGGTAAAAATGAAAGGTCAGGTTATTAGTCGGTTAGGAGTTAGGGCTGGACGAATTGAAGTTGCTTACTTTTATTAATTATTAGCTGTGCCCCACGTTTTCACCCGCGTAGGTATAAATGATAAATGATTCTATTTCTGTAAGTAGGTTTGTACCTACAAACACTTTTAAACATCAATCATATTTTTTATAAAGCTAGATGAGGTCGGCGTTTCCTATCTGACTACTCTGAGAAGAAAGGCCGAAACAAACTCAGAGGTCACAGTCGCTTTTATAGTCCAGACAAAATCTTGGTCAGATCATGTGAAGACCTTGTAGATTGGTGCCTGAAATGGTCTTTTGAGGAAAGAACCACACAGATTGAGCGGACCTGTCCAGTCAGTGCACGCATTTGTCAAAAACCGTGCAGCTCAACTCAGAACTTGAGGAGCTCAACGATTCGACGAACAATACCAAAGAAAGGACATTTGGGTAGGCCGCGTAAATTACTCTATGTCGATCCCATGGGAATATTGGGATAAAAAGTAGCCTATATGTTAATCCAGGTCAAAATTGGTCCAGCCGTTTGAGCGTTAAAAAGTAACAAACATATAAATAAACACACACACACACTCACAAACTTTCGCCTTTATAAGATTAGTGTGATATTATTAGGTAAGATCATTTTTTAATTTGCTCACCAGCAGTAAATCGAGACTTTGTGAAAAAACTAAACTTTTTTTTGGTATTTTTAATGAGAATAAATGCCAAGTAGTTCTTTTCGTGAATGGAGAAGCTACTTTGCATCTATTCTGATTAAAAATTCCAGAGAATATGTTTCGTTTGATCAAAAACTCACTTTTAGGGCTTCAGCCACATTTACTATCGGTAAGTGTATGTTAGAAAAACGGCTGTTTTATTTTTGTAAGGGTTGATTTTGAATAGCCAGATAACTTTTATCTATGCAAATAAATAAAAATTGGAGTGTCTGTTTGTAATATTAAAATAACCGCTTTTTACTTAATGCATATGGATGTATACACGGTACATATACGTCTGCCTGTCTGTTTGTTCCGGCTAATCTCTGAAACGGCTGAGCCGATTTTGACGCGACTTTCACTGGCAGATAGCTGATGTAATAAGGAGTAACTTAGGCTATTTTATTTCCGAAAAAGATTTAGGGTTCCGCACAAAAAATTAAAACTTTTTCCGACATGCGCGCGAACGAAGCCGCGGGCACAGCTAGTCTAAGGAATAAATATTGCGGTTTGATAGGTCTTGTACGTAGGAAATATGTTAAACCGACAGATTTATTTTTCAGATAAAAGTTATCTGACCATAGAAAAATCAGCCCTGACAAATTAAAAATGATAAAATAAAAGGGTGCCTAGACAAGTGATAATCGCATTCAAAAACTTTTGTATTTCTTCAACGACATTCAAAAGGATTGACATAACGCTTTCCGGTAGCTTCATAATCAGCCTATAATGTTCCCACTGCTGGGACACAGGCCTCCTCTCAGGGAGTGGACCGTAATCCATCACGCAGGCCCTGTGCGGGTTGGTGAATGGCACATGTCTTCGAATTTTTGGTTCTAGGACATGCCGGTTTCCTCACGATGTTTTCCTTCACCGTTTTGAGAGCAGTGGTGATGAAATAATTTACACAAAGTAAAGTGACTGTGACAGTAGAATGAAGAGATCCGCAGGAGAACCCAGGTAACCGACATAGTCCGAAGAATTGCCAAACTTAAGTGGCAGTGGGCAGGGCACATTGCTCGCAGAACAGATGGCCGATGGGGCCGAAAGGTTCTGGAGTGGCGACCGCGTACCGGAAGACGTAGCATTGGAAGGCTTCCCACAAGGTGGACCGACGACCTTGTGAAGGCCACAGGAACTTGTTGGATGCGAGAAGCACAAAACCGGTCGAAGTGGAGGTGCTTGGGGGAGGCCTATGTCCAGCAGTGGACGTCTTTCGGCTGAAATGATGATAATGATGATGAAAATGCCTGTCTGGGTTCGAACCTACAACCTACAACTCGTAAGTCATGTCCGTTACCACTGGGCCACCAATGCTCTCACCGCTAGCTTACGTCGGTCCAATACTTATAAATACTCCTGTACGTTTTTGAGTTTTCCATCATAGTTATCGCTGATCTGAATCGGGTGAAATACTATTCTGCGAAAATTGTTACATCGATGTCTACACGTCGATGCTTTGATAATGCGACGTTATGTTTTTGCGACTTCTTTTTTGTTCGTTTTTTCTTTATATTGATAACCTTACATCGAACCCTTGTTTCTTCGACGTTTGTTTGTTCGAAGTAACTTTACTTCGAAAATATTTAGCCGACGTGATTCTATTGATTTGTAAAGTAAGTAAGTAAGTAAGTAGGTAAGTGTTGCAGTTTGTAATTAAGTACCTATCTATTTAATTTTATAAAAAAATTAAGTTGGACAATTTACGCCGATGGAGGCGTTAAAGTTATTTAGTTTTGTAAAATATACAAGGTGCTATAAAAATATACATAGGTCGAGTGTTCGTGATAAAACATCGAGCAATAAAACGTACGGAAGCATTAGGAAAAAGATACTTACTTACACGATAACGGATAAAGATTTTATGAATTTATTTTTTGCGATAAAGCGAGATTTGCTTATCCGAGCGTATCTTAATGCATGACAGAATTCTGAGTGATTATTTAAGTGGCTGAGGCATCTTCGTTGGATACTCTGAAAGTCGTCAAGAGTTTTATTAAGATACGAGAAATAACGCTATTAAAGATCAACTTTGTTGCTCTTTGCTCTCCACATCCCAGTTACTGGGTAATACGATACCTCTTGGTAAGACTTTCGGATTTCTGACTACCCGTAACGACTCTCAAAGATCTACAAATGGCAGCCGGGACCAAATGCTTAACGTGTTTTCCGAGGCACGGAGGAAGGTCTCGATATTCGTAAATTTTCACGTTACCCTAGTATTTTTATAGAATGTCATTTGTTTCTTTTTTCTGCAAAAATTGTTACATACAGACGAACATAGAACCTGATCCTTTTTTGAAGTCCGTTAAAAAGTGGTTCAGGAATTTTATTTTAAACAAGCTGACCCTACAGACCTTGTCATGTCCTTTTAATTAATATTCAAACAAAAATCCCATGAAAAAGGACGTTAAATTTTTCCCAAATTTAAAAAAAATTCCGGGAACTTTTAAATTTTTTCTTTTTATGAAACCCTATCTCAGGCTATTACGAACATTTTAAAACAAAAAAATAGCCAAATCTCCAACCGTTCTCAAGTGATGCGCTTACCAAACAACAGTTATTTTAATTTCAATATACATAAGAAATGTGTACATAAAAGGAAGTCTGAAAGTGGCACCAGTAACTGAAAAGTTGTGTGGAAATCGGTCGTCGTAGTATGGGCTTGTGATACGGAGAAATGAGGAAAATGTCGTGAGGAGAGTTTTGAGTATGAATGTCGATGGCTATAAGAGTAGGGGAAGACCAAAGAAACGATGGATGGACTGTGTGAATGATGATATTGTTAAAAAGGGGGTGACTACCAAGATGACAACTAATATAGAAGTATGGAAGAAAAATACATGTTGCGCCGACCCCAAATAATTTAGGATAACGGCTGGAGAACGTTGATGAATATACACAATAATATTCATAGTTATAGATACTAGGAGTTAACAGGTACAATCGCATATCTGTTCCGCCTGTTCCTGTTCCAAGTAATTAACAGTTCCAAAAACCTGTTACAAAATAACAGGCTGTTATTTCATACTATGTGGGAACAAACTATTGTGTGTTCTCTGTTACCACAGCTGATACACGTAGGTACTTCTCTTCCTAACTAAGGGGTTGCACCTATGCGAGAAAAGGAAAGAGCTTGTGACGGACGATGTAACATGGTATCATAGTGTATCAGTAACATTTTTTATCTCTAAGGTAACTGTCATAAGCATGAATAGAGAAAGGCTTGTGACTGGATGGATTCTGTTATCTCGTCGTGGAACAGAAGCTGTTTTTTACCCGACTGCGCGACACAAAGGAGTGGTAATGTGTTTATCAGCCTATGTATGTATGTATTTTCCTTTGAAGCACTATACATACACATACATACATAATCAGCCTATAATGTTCCCACTGCTGGGACACAGGCCTCCTCTCTGTGAGAGGGAGCGGGCCGTAATCTACCACGCGGGCCCAGTGCGGGTTGGTAGATGTCACATGTCTTCGAATTTTTGGTTCTAGGACATGCCGGTTTCCTCACGATGTTTTCCTTCACCGTTTTGAGAGCAGTGGTGATGAAATAATTTACACAAAGTAAAGCGCCTGTCTGGGTTCGAACCTACGACCTACAACTCGTAAGGCGCGACCGTTACCACTGGGCCACCACTGCTCTCACATTCATTGAAGCACTATACAGACCAAACGCCTGGATCGATTTTTATGATTCACACGTCAATCGATTCCTCTTAGTCCAGCGAGTGTCACTAAAGACATGGCGTTAGTGAAAATTCAATATGGCGACAACTGGACGCCATATTGTGAAAATAAGAAAAATGAAAGTCAACAAACTATGTCAAGTGGGATATCGTTGTGGAATAGGTATTTAATAAAAATCATTTTACCCGACTGCGGCAAAGCCCAAAAGCAGGGTTATGTGTTTGACCTGTATGTTTGTATGTATTTTCAGTATGTATGTATGTTTTTTCAGTTTGTTTGTCACAGTTACAGTCTGTTATCTTGTAATACCGGGTATATTTAGCTGTTACGATAAATACGCCTCACTCCTAATAGATACAGGCAACAATTTTATTGTCCCTAATAAAATAGCAGCGCTTTCAAACAGTGGCTTCCTAAAATAACAACACGATTGACACAGCCATTGGGTCATTCATAGAATTGCCTCGTAAAACTAACAGAACGTGCTCTGAATCAAAATGGACGGTAAACTACCTGCTTTTATTAGCCACGAACTGGGCTGAAAACAATGCTTTGTTTCATTAATGTGAAGTTTGTAATTGAATTAAAAATTTCTCTCTCTCTCTGTAGTCGGTCCCTCATGTCTGAGGATCGTGGTCAGCTTCGGAGTTGCATCTGGAGCGGATGATCCGCCTCCACCGGTTTCTGTCCAGCGCATCTCTTACCACCGTGTAGAATTTAGAGGACGATGATTCCTTCACCTGATCGGTCCATCGTGTTGGTGAACGACCGCGCGATCGTTTGCCTTCGGTGTTCCCAACCACAATCAGTTTTTCCAAACTTTCATCGCCTCTGCGTACTTAAAAATTAATAAAATTAAAAATTTAAGTACTAGCTTATATTCCAGTAGCGTTATGTGAATTTGAAATACCTTTTTTTTTATTTGTTTATTATTGTACACTCTAATATACTTAATGATTGCGCCTCTATTTGGGAGGATTAAAATAAAGTTGATATTTGTTTAACTTGAAATAATATTAATTATTATTTAGAAGCCTATTGCCATTATCAGGATACAAATCCAGATGGTTACTGAAAATTTCCTGAAAAGAATCATCATCATCTGCCTAGTCTTTTTCCCAATTATGTTGGGGTCGGCTTCCAGTTTAGTCGGATGGAGCAAAACAAATTTTAATATCCTGACAAGAATGCCGACTAAAATGTAAAGTAAGTATAAAATAAATATTATTATAAAAGAAAACATGTACCTATTTATATTCACGATCCCGTCAACATTGAAATTGAATGAATAATGAAATTAAAATTATGCAAATATTAAGTGAAAATACAGTTTATAGATTAAAAAGGTGCTGTACATTTTTCTAACAAGTTGGGAGTAATAAAAACAAGATGTAATGAATAATTCAAACAACTTTAGGTAAAAAGGTACTGAACCTTCAATAGTTTTAGGCCTTGTATTTAATGTTAACGATCGTTTTAATTTATTTTTTGTCTACAGTGTAAAAAAAATGAGGTCGAAAAATGGGAACAGTAAAATAAATACCTACTCTTTAATAGACAACGTATGCGCGTGGCTAAATGATAACAGCCGCACAAATCGATCAATCAGGTTAAGCTATGCCTACCGCGGTTGGTCTGTGGATGGGTGACCATCTTTACATACCGAGACCCCCGTGCCTCGGAAAGCACGTTAAGCCGTTGGTCCCGGCTGTCATTCGTGGATCTTTGACAATCGTGACCCCTTGGTAACCAGTCTTACCAAGAGACGTATCGTAGTACCCAGTAACTGAGTTGTGGAGGTCAGATAGGCAGTCGCTCCATGTAAAATACTGGTATTCAGCTGCATCTGGTTAGACTGGAAGCCGACCCCAACATAGTTGGGAAAAGGCTAGGCAGATGATGACTTCTATAAATGTACGTGTCTATTTTTAGATGAGAACCAACCAACCACCACCTAACTCAAATAGATTTCGCCTCTAATTCCCCTCTTGCCAAAACCCGCCATATCTCTTTATCTATGAGCCAGTCCATTAATTATTCGAAAGGAAGGTAAAGATAACTGGAATACGTAATTTAGACCTCACGGCAGCGTTTTAGATATCATTTCTTATTCAAGCTAAGTCCGAGTAGAATGGCGGACACGTAAAATATCGATACCTTTAAGCTCAAAGGGCTTAACCAGCATATTATTCCGCCTGAGTTTGCAAAGGAAAAATGTATTTTTTTAACCGACTTCAAAAAAGGAGGTTCTGTATTCGACCCGTATGTAATATGTATGTTTGTATGTCCGCGATTTTCTCAAAATCTACATACTTTCAGGAAGGTTCTAGAATGTAATACATTACCTAGGTAATTATTGTTACGTACGAAGTTATATGCATAAATGTACAGCATCTCCGGCATTTCTATGCGAATTTTGATGATTCTTCTAGTCGGTGTCTTCAATTCTTCAATGCACTAGTGTCAATTTAATTTGTGTGGGGTAGGTACAAACAAAAAGTTAAAAATAAAAAACTTTAAAAAAAAAAGACAAACGACTTAAAAAAGCACTACAAAGTGAGAAATAACTTTAATTTCGGAAGTCGGTGTCAAAATCGAAACTAACTAACGACACCGTTTATCTGTGTGTTTGTCTGTGCCATCGTAACTCCCAAACGGCTGAACCGATTTTTTTGTTTTTGAAAGGTGACTTGTTTTTTACTATTAGGTACTATTATAGGTCTATTTCGAGGAGCTATTATAGGACTATTTCCAGCCGGGATCAACGGCTTAATATGCTTTCCGAGGGATCTCGGTATGTAAAGATGGTCACCCATCCACAGACCAACCACAGCAAGCGTAGCTTAACCTGATCGATCGACCTATGCGGCATTATTTAACACATTGTTTTACCACATTTAGATGTTTCTCTAAAAATATTTCGTTTATTAATAAAGGTATATAAAGCCGAAGTTGATGTTAATAAACATAGTGATGCAAAAACATATACAGAATGATCTTTTTTACTGGTTCCAAATTTTTACAGAATGTTCTACCCATGAATATGAACAACTTTCACAATGGGACCAACTCTGAAATCATGAAAAAATCTGCTGTTTCATACATTTTGGTCAAGTATGTAATAAACAGCTGTTTTTTTTTCGTGATTTCAGTGTTAGCATAGATAGTGAAAGTTGTTCATATTTATAGAACATTCTGTAAAAATTTTGAGCCGGTAAAAAAATCTGTCTCTATAGTTCCTTTACCCAAACACTACAAAACTAGCAACTGCATCTTTTATTGACTTCGCCAACTCGAAAGCGCGGATGAGTTTCAAAAGCTGTTCTGTTACACTTTAATTTTCTGATCAATTCCGCGTTTGAGATTGCTTATACTCGCAGTAAGAGGATCAGGGTTCCATTTTAATCGGATTCGAAAAACAGCTTTCGATACGTACAAATTTCTGGTTAGGTGAGCAATTTCCTGCTACATAGTCTATGGATAAGGAAAGTATATTCGGGTGATCTCTGAATTTTTGAGAAAGTTATTATGATAATAAAAGCCGTCTTTTTTTTTGGATGGGAAATTATTATCAAATAACTTTCCCTCTCTGGGCGGATCAGGAGGGCGTGTCAGACTTTTACTGACTAAAACCCACCCGTGTTCCTTCAGTTGCCTGTGCCAGGGGCCACGGTAACTCTTTCGATAAATGCCGCCTCTGTCAGATCATCTTGTTATTCGAACCTACTTTAAGCTTATCGGTAAAAAGGCTAGGGAATTGGTTTTTAAAACGAAATAGATAATCTAGAAAGAAACATGTTCAATAAATAAACGGCCTATAATGTTCCCACTGCTGGGACACAGGCTTCGTCTCTTCAAAAGAGAATGGGTTGTAATCTACGCGGGCTCAGTGCGGATTGGTAGATGTCACATCCATACTAATATTATAAATTCGAAAGTAACTCTGTCTGTCTGAATGTTACTTTTCACGCCTAAACCGCTGAACCGATTTAGATGAAATTTGGTATATAGTTTGAGTCCCGGGAAAGGACATAGCGTGGCGCAGCTAGTATTATAAATGCGAAAGTCTGTCTCTCTGTCTGTTACCTCTTCACGCTTAAACCGCTGAACTGATTTAGATGAAATTTGGTATACCTAGACATAATTTCAGACTCGGGAAAGGACAAAGGATAGTTTTTATCCCGATATTCCCACGGGATCTAAACTTATGCGAGTGAAACCGCGGGGCGCTGCTAGTATCTTATAATTACATTACTGCAACCCAATAATTCTTTAATCTAGTATTATACCAGTTTATCTAAAAACAATAAGCCTGCTATTGACAGATTATTCGTTCCAATCTTCAATTACTTCACTAACACATCTGCAGGCGATTGGACCAATCAATAATCTTGTTTTGACAGAAAGCCGTACTGCTTACGTCATCAAGAAATAAAATGGCTGCTTTTTATGTACCTACTAATAGAGTAGCGAATTACGGTCAGTTTGTTGTTTATCGAACTAGCTCAAACTCAAAGCATTTATTTCATTAAACCATGTACAGGCACTTTTGAACTATCAAGAAGTCAGTCAGTCAGAAAATATGAATCTAGTTTCCTATTCCAAAGCGTACAAAAATATTAGTTACATCATTAATGTTGAATTTATAATTACATGTGAGAACGATGTAAAAAAAAGACGTACGCGTTAAAAGCGTCCAGAGTAGAGCAAATAGTAACAAAACAACAATGAAAATCATGGTGTTTAGTATTCTACTTGTCAAGCCCTTTCATTTGATACCCATATCGAAGTAGTGAAAAATATGTAATCCGCCATTTTGTGGCGGCGGCCATCTTGGACCGATTTAAATCAAATATAGCTAAGAACACTTGCGACTAATTCACCTTTAAAACAAAAAAAAAAAAAATTAAAATTGGTTCATCCGTTCGAGAGCTACGATGCCAGAGACAGATACACACACACACACACCCCGACACGTCAAACTTATAAAACCCCGTCGTTTTTGCGTCGGGGGTTAAAAATGCCTGTCTAGGTTCGAACCTACGACCATTTGGCCACCACTGCACTGCTTAATGCAACGCCATTGCAAAACATTATGCTTTTCACTAGCCACCACAGTGCATGATCAAAATAGATCTTAGCGACACCCACAAAAATGGTAGAAATCTTGTATTTTTATCCCCAGACCCACACGTACAATAATGTTCCTTTTGAAGTATATAAATACGATCCAATTTATCTTTTAGTTCGCCACTGAGAGGTCACTTCAAGCAGATTAAGAACTAAGTTGGGACCACTTCGCGTTACATGCAATAGTTATGTGCTTCGGTATAAATGTTTTCTTTTTATTTATTACTAACTGCTGCTTGCGACTTCGTCCGCGTGAAATCCTATCCTAACTAAAAGTAACTTTGTTTGTTTGTTACCTTTTCACGCCTAAACCACTGAACCGATCATCCAAAAATTTTGCATATACGTTGTCAGGTATACAGAAACGGACATAAGGTACTTTTCATCTCGAAAAACGGGCTGTTCCCGAGGAAAAGAACAATACACGTGGCGCCATTTATTATCATAATAACGTTATTGTTGTTTTCCTCGGGAACAGAAGAGTCTTGACGCAGTCTGCACACAACTTTGCGCATTTTCAGCATCCACAAATGTCACCCATACGCAATAATTGTAAATGCTAAAAAAAACACTACAAAATGATAAATAACTTTAATTTCGGAAGTCGGTGTGGTTGGTTCCGCATTTTCGTTTTTTGACACCGACTTCCGAAATTAGTTATTTATCATTTTGTAGTATTTTTTTTATAAAAAAAAATATTATTCACTTTTTAGTTGTACCTACCCTACACAAATTCAACTAACACTAGTGCATTAAAGAATTGAAGACACCGACTAGAAGAATCGTCAAAATTCGCATAGAAATGCCGGAGATGCAGTACATTTATTATATAACTTCGTACATAAGAATAATTATCTAATGTATTATATACTAAAACCTTCCTGAAAGTATGTAGATCACATTAATGAAAGAATGATCAAAATCAGTTCATTAGTTTTTGAGAAAATCGTGGACATACAAACATACATACGGGTCGAATACAGAACCTCCTTTTTTGAAGTCGGTTAAAAAACTAAAAGAACTACCAACTTTTAAGCTTCATAATCGTATCATCCATCTCGGTGTACTACAACGTTACTCGACGGCGTGATTAAAACCCGGAGTCAGTAATAAAACTCCGTCGCTTGGTCATGTCGGGTTTGTCTTGTTATCTCCACAAAATCAAATTGTGGAACCAGACATTTATTTTAGACGTCACTATTTAGAGATTACTAAGATGTATAGTTGGGGTTCGGATGATGGGACATACAGATGGACAGATTGAAAAGCGAAACATTATTATATGCCGAACATTTTCCCAACTATTTTGAAGTCGAATTCCAGTCTAACCAAATGCAGCTGAATACAGTATTTGACATGAAGTGAGCTCTCTACGCTTTGTCCACCTAGCTAATTTGAATATTTTCTAATGTAAAACATGGCTACAGGCTGCGCCTGAGCACTCCACATCATGAGTTACTCTCAAATGAACTGACTTCCAGAAATGGGGAATTAGGTTCGGTCTACCAGAGGACCTTTTTTTTTTGTTTATGGGGGGAAACCTTCAAAAAGCACCCGACCTCCGGGGAGGGAGGTCCCGGAGTGTGGGATTTTTACCTCACTAAAACCACCCCGGTGATCACCATCAGCACATAAGGGTGGTCCGGTTCCTCTTAAAAGACCAGTTCTGGAACCCCCCCGTGCAACGCCTTTAAGGCACATCCCTGGGGAGACTGTAAAGGGGCCTCCGCAGTCTTGCTATACACGGCAGCACGTGACCACTATGCCACTGTCTTCCCTGGGGTGGCTTGGTGGGCTACCAGAGAACCTAGACAAGTGACAATCGCATTCAGAACGTATAGTATTTCTACAACGACTTTCAATAGGATTGACATAAGCTTTTCGCTAGCTTAAGGCAATCCCACACATTTTTTGAAGACTTTTTTCCATCGTTGTTATCACAAATTCAGATATTTTTATTTGTAGAACATAGATATTAGGTAAACAAAAGGTACAGATGTCAATCTTAATAAAACTGAACTCTATGTCTTGCCGTCAACGGCGTACAAATATTCTAATTAAAATATCTAATTATTAACTGGTAAAAATAATAAAAAAACATTCAAAATGAATAGATAAAACTCAATTATAACAATGTAAATAAAAATAAATTTAACTAAATAAGAAAACAATTAAATTAAATAAAACAATTCCGGTGATCTATACTAGTTGCGCGGTAAACTCTGCTTGCGAGATGCAGGATTTTGCGTGACGTCAGTATGACGCGTTGTTCGCATGTGGCGTTGTAGGATACCGCTACAAGATTATTTACCAATAAATGAAACATATGAAAAAAAAATCATTAGATTACAATTTGTCTTCCAGGTACTCATTGACTGTATAGTAAGCTTTCTCGGCCAATAAATTAAGAAGGGCCTTTTTGGAATGGTGTATGCTGTCAAGATCTTTTATTGTATTGGGTAGGTTTTATAAGGTCACATTAAAACAGATGGACAATCTTTTAGAAATCATTCAGACAACCAAAATAAGGACGATGGTAAAAAAATACATAAGAAAAACGCATCAGATACTTATAAGAAAATTAATCAGCTAACGAAAATACACTAATGTGCCGGCAATTTATCATTTTAGGTAAAAGTAAAAATCTTTTTGCTTGGATATCTTTGGTTAGACGTACTGAGCGCTGTGTTAAAATTAGTCCATCTATTTTAATGGGACCCTGTATAACTTGGGTGCTATTCCTAAAATGATAGAGGGTCACTTTGTCTAAGCCCCCAGGCATAGCTTTACCTAAAAACGTGGTTAAATTATTAAGAAGTTGGTCAGTAAAGTTAGTTGAGAGTAAATCCTTATTGGGTAATAACTCACCACAAATAATATTTTTGTTTACAGATTTATAATTTAACTTAAAGAATACAGTAGACTGACAGGCAAATTGTTACGAAAAACGAGCCTAAGAATATTTTAAAAGGTAAAGGAAGATAAAATTAAACGCAGGTATTCATGTTCGGTACAATGTTTTTGACAGGTTCTGAATAGGTTATTTATTTAAGGCATTCTTGCATTTATTTTTAAACTTTACTTATATACAGATACACTATTTGACTTAAGAACGGGACATAATCCACTACGCGGGCCCAGTGCGGGTTGGTGAATTCATGTGATTTCACCAACCCGCACTGGGCCCGCATTTTATGTTCGCACAACTCGTCAAACTTTAGGGAACAGCTGATTTTTTTTTCGCGATTTCGGGTTTGGTCCCCTAGTAAAAGTTGTTCATAATGATGAGTGTAATTTTCCATTTCGATTTGTCGCATGTTTTCAATTTCAACCTGTATAAAATCTTAATAATAATGTTGAGACTATGGTATCCGAATTTGTTTGGCGTTTCTTCTCACGGATCAGTCAGCTAAGAAATGTCGGCGCCATCTTGTTTTAAAATACTGACCGAAACAGAAATGTAAAAGTGTTTTTAAAAAAATATACAGAAATAAACATTTCATTTCATTGAAAGAAAGAAAGAAAATACGTTTATTTGCGGTGAACATGACGCAAAAAAGAACATAAACACAAAAAATAAAATAAAGAAGTTAAGGGAAACATGCTTCATTCGTCACTGCGAACTTTTCGTTCTAGGACTGGATCTGTTGGTTTTCTCAAGATGTTTTCTTCACTGTTTTAAGAAAACTATTAACAAACTAAAATATTACGTCAAAAAATTCCTCCGCATACGATCGCCGTCGACTGATAATGTACCCTAGAGCAGAGCTATGCTGTAGGTAAAACAACTAGTAAGGTAAACTCTCAACCTATTTCTTACTAAGGATAGCAAACGGACTTGAACTAAAGCATTTGTGGCAGGTATCTAACGAAAACATTTATTCTGTCAACAGTTTGCGAGCACACACACTCGTAAAAATAACCCGGTTTCCTTCAGTTGACTTACAATTTGTCGGGACCGGTAGATTCTGGATTTATTTGGCTTCGTTATTGGTAGAAAAGTATCTAGTACAGGTAAACCAAAAAAGTTATGCGCTTCGGTAATCTTCGTGTTTCCGAATTAGTACGAACTTCACGCCTTTGTGGCATGACGTTTCACGTGGCGCGAGGCTTCTTAGTTTTGTACCGCGGTGCTTGGCAGTGTAAAATGCACATATCGTTGTGCGTCCGTATGAATTTTTCTCGCTGTCGGGTTACCTGCTTTTTTTACGGGTGGGAAATCATCAAAAATGACCCCTCCCGCTCTGGGTGGAGCGGAAGGGAGTGTCAGACTCTTACTGACTAAAACCCATCCGTGTTCCTTCCTTAGCCCTTTATGTTCTGGGGTAGCGGTAACCCTTTCGGACAATCCCGCACCCCCGGCAGGCTTCGGCCCTGGCAGGCCCCTTCCTTTTTGCTGACATCTCTTTGAGGCGCGCGTGGAACACGTACGCGCCGACCGGCACGGGCCTGGTCCTGATCGGACGGTGAGCTACCCATTACTCTCCGTCCGCAGGCCCGCGCCTACGGCGGCTGAGAGTCGTCACGCGGCTCCCGACGCCCGGAGCGTCTCGTCGGGTTACCTACTATGATTGCAGATCGTCATTTGTCACTGAAAAGTTCGTAAATAGCAATGGCTTTCATTTTGTTACAGTTCAACAATATTAACTGCGTTATTTTTTATTTACAGACAGACAAATTTTTCGAACACATGATCACACTAATAATATTATAAAGGCGAAAGTTTGAAGTGTGTGTTTATATGTTTGTTACGTCTTCACGCTCAAACGGCTAGACCAATCTTGATATAATTTTGTATGGAGGTAGCTGACACCCTGGACTAACATATAGGCTACTTTTTGTCCCGATATTCTCACGGGGTCGACATTTACGCGGGTGAAACCGCGGGGTGGTTAGCTATACAGGGTGGTTCAAAAGTCGTGGATCAAACGAAGTAGAGGGATAAAGAAGGTCATTTCCAACGCTTTTAAAGTGAGAAATAATTTTTGGTAAAGTTACAAAATTTTTGGAAAAAAATTAATTGCTCTTGAAATTTGATACTCAGAGCCCTAATAGAACTTTGTAGTGCTGATACATTATCTAGTAGTAATACAACACCGTTTGTTTTATTGTTTTATACCACATTTTTTTTTAAATTCGTCTTATTGTAAAAGAACTCGGTATACACAAATATTCATAACTTTTAGGGCAATTGAATTATGACCATGCTGTAGAAAGATTTTTTGTTGGAAATGACCTCCTTCATCTCCCTATTTCGTTTGATCCACGACTTTTGGACCACCCTGTATATATCCTTCAAAATGACTCGAACTGTGATTGATATGTGTGTTAAGCAATTAGAGTGATGTACTTATTGACCTTAGTTTTTTTTTTTAATTAGCACTAGCTTGCGAAAATAGCCTGTTCTTGTCGTGGCAAAAATATCAACCATTAATCAGTAAGTTGGTAACGCGTCTGACAGCTCAAGATTCGCATGACTTATTTTTATTTATGAAGATCCAACAACACATAACTTTATAACCATTATTTTATTAATATCGGGTATATTACTAAAATAATAATTAATACATGCGTCATGTTCGTGAACGGGCGCCGTCAGTAGGGACTGGTAATCTCTTTGCTGCCATGGCTTATTTTTAATTTAGTATTTGAATTGTTTTTGAAGTGAAAACTTCTTTAGCGGCGTTGCACACTTTTTGTATGGGGAAAAAATGTTAAACTCGCGTCAGGACACGTGACCGTCAGGAGAGATTTCGGTGTATTCCCGTTCGTCCCACCGACTTCGTCCCCGTCGTGCGACGAACGGGATTAAGCATTTAAAATGATAACATACCATTACCAATTAAGCTACAAGACATATATAATAATATCTCTGTGTGTAGAAATGTTGTATTGTTTTAAATACAATAAATGCTTTCCGAATTTCGTGTTTGTTTTCTAAGGGCTCCTTAAGGGGACGAAGTCGATGGGACGAACGGGAATACACCGAGATTCCCCCCCCCCCCTCTTTCTACGGCGGCGGCGCCAACCGAAGTGAACCAAGTGAGACACGATAATGGATGGATGGATGGATGGACGGACGGACGGACGGACGGACGGACGGACGGACGGTGACGGTGACGGTGTCGGTGACGGTGACGGTGACGGTGTCGGTGACGGTGACGGTGACGGTGACGGTGACGGTGACGGTGTCGGTGACGGTGACGGTGTCGGTGACGGTGACGGTGACGGTGTCGGTGACGGTGACAGTGACGTTGACGGTGACGGTGACGGTGTCGGTGACGGTGTCGGTGACGGTGACGGTGACGGTGTCGGTGACGGTGACGGTGACGGTGACGGTGACGGTGACGGTGACGGTGACGGTGACGGTGACGGTGACGGTGACGGTTACGGTGACGGTGACGGTGACGGTGTCGGTGACGGTAACGGTGATGGTGACGGTGACGGTGACGGTGTCGGTGACGGTGTCGGTGACGGTGACGGTGACGGTGACGGTGACGGTGTCGGTGACGGTGACGGTGACGGTGACGGTGACGGTGTCGGTGACGATGTCGGTGACGGTGACGGTGATGGGGACGGTGACGGGGACGGTGACGGTGACGGTGACGGTGACGGTGACGGTGATGGTGGACGTGGATGTGGATGGATGGATGGACAGCTGATGGCTCGACCGTCTGTGTAGTAGCCACACTGCTGTGTATTCGTAAAATTCGTGTATATAAAGTGTTTAAAATATGGAAATTGAACAAAGTGCATCGATTAATGAAAAAGTGACGCAGAAATAGTGAAAAAAAATTAGTTATATTAATTCAATTCATAATTGAGTTATTTCAACGTTAATATTCAAGTTTTCACTTCTGCCGGCACTCCCGGAGTGCAACCCGTCTTTTTTTTTTCGTCTTTTCATTACGGACGCTTTTAACGTTCTGCATCGTTTTCACGTGCATAATTTTTAACATGAATGATGTGACCAAGACTTTGTAACCATATTATGTGTCCATCGAGTTTCTTGCCCGTTCTTCTCCATATGTACCTACGCTTTGGAATGGGCAACTTCATCTTTCTGAATGACCGACCTCTTGACAATTCAAAAGTGCCTGTAATTGGTTTAATTGTAATAAATGCTTTCAGTTTGAGTTTGAGTTTACAAAACATGCTACTGTAGAGCAGTGGCGAAGGGTGAATTTATGATAGAGGCAAGCCGGAGCAAAAAAAAATGCCAAAAAAAATTCAATTATGAATTGACTATAGTGTGGACTATGTTCTGAATTTTCGAAGGGAAGCCGGTGGGAGTCGAGTTGTAGGTGCCTTCGCCAATGCTGTAGAGGCTGTAACCTGGCATAACAGACAAAATAATTGAAGAAGTCAGTTTAGATGACAAGCAATATCAGATCATAGAAAAATATAAAAAAACACCGTTTATAGGAGGAATAACTAGCTTCTGCCCGCGACTTCGTCCGCTTGAAATTTCACCCTCCCCATTCACCCTTTTTGGTGTAGATTTTCGAAAAACCCTTTCTTAGTGGATACCTACTCTTCACAAAGAACACGCCCTCCAAATTTCATGTCCCTAGGACCAGCGGTTTAGGCTGTGCGTTGATATAACAGGCGCGAGCCGAGCGAGCAAAGCGAGCGTTGTCGCAGTAGCGACCGGCAAGCGCTACATCCAAGTAATTTGCAGTTACTAGGCTAGGGCACCTCACGAAAAGACGATCAGTTGTAGAAAATCAAAAAGAGAATTACACATCGCCTCTTTGCTTCAATAACGTTATAAGTCTGACAATAATAATATTTTTTTTTTTTTTGATAATTTGAAACCGCCGTGTCCGATTTTATTCTTCCGAAAAACATGGTAATTTACAAAAAAATCGTAGATTTACAGTAAAAAAATTATTCCTTTCGACACAATTATTTTTTGAAAGTTGAAAAACACTCCTTTAAAATGTCAATTTTCAAGAAAATACATTATTGAAGCAAAGAGGCGACATTACCTATGAGTATGTGTAATTCCCTTTTTCGATAAACTCACGCGACAAAAACACACCTTTTTCCCATGCGGTTAGGGTAGAAATTACAGAACGCCACCTGCTACGATTCTAATATACTCGTTTTGCTTCATTTACGTGCATATGTCGCAGCCAATTGGTTAAATTAGCCGTTTAGTTAACCGCCTGGCCTTTGAAAGTAGTGCTCGCCTCGCTTCGCTCTCTCGGCTCGCACGCGGTTGACCACAGTTCTAACCTAACCTAACCCATTTGGTCGGGGTGCCCTGGCTTAGTTACTGCGACCAATTCGGCTCTCACTTGATTGATCACAGTTTCAACCTTAACTATAATGTTGAATATCATTCAGGCCGTTAGTTAAACGGCGGCCAAGGCTAGGCGGTTAACTAAACGGCTAATTAAACCAGTTGGATGCGACACATACATCTGGTCATACACGCAGGACGGTTGCGAGTACCATGCACGTGATCTTTCTGAAGAATATCATCAATAAGAGAAAGCAATAATATGGCAGACAATACACAAATACAGACAGATATTTATTTGTGGATCATTTCAATTTACCCTTTACCTAACACTTTTTCTAATAGCATAAGCATAGTCAGCCTATAATGTTCCCACTGCTGGGTCACAGGCCTCCTCTCTGTGAGAGAAAGTGGGCCATAATCCACCACGCGGGCCCAGTGTGTGTTGGCAGATGTCACATGTCTTCTAGTTTAAGGTTCTAAGACATGTCGGCTTCCTCACGATGTTTTCCTTCACCATTTTGAGAGTAATAGTGATGAAATAATTTACACAAAGTAAAGCGCCTGTCAGGGTTCGAACCTACGTCCTACAACTCGTATGTTGGAGCCGCTGTCACTAGTTCACCACTGTTCCTAATAGAATTCTGTCAAAATAATGACTCGCCAAAATGCTCAACCAATCAAAGACGCTGTGTATCACAAGAGTTGCTGATTCACGAATCCAATCAACAAAGTTTGAACCCTAATTCAATCTACTAAGATTGGAATTTGCATGATGATTCAATCTGTTAGTTTCATAACGAAATTATAGAGAGCGCTGTGAATTATGTAAAGTTTCAGTGGCAGTTGAAATTGTAGTGTTATGTTTGTTACTGAAATGGTACGCAGAACTTTCGCAGTAAAATAATACGAGTAAATTCAGGCTGTTTGCTATGCCTCCATGTCGCACAGTTGCGCGTGCTAAGTCCCCAGTACCACGTACTCTGACCGCACTTAATGATCTCTTGGACTCTAATCCAACAAACGATCTGTTGTGGACGAGTGGACGAAGATTTTGTCGGCATGTCAGAAGTACTGTGACAGGAATGTATGAAAGTGTTGTTAACTTTTTTTTTATGTTTCTTTTGTGTGTGTCTTTTTGTATTTAATTAATGTAATTGGTTTTAAACCGTTTTAATTAAATTAAATAAATAAATAAAAATAAATAAATTTTCTGCTAACAGGACAAAGGGTTTTAAAATATAACTTGCGAAATGTGTGTGTACTGTTACTCCTCTGCCCAAACCCTTCTGGGAAAGAGGCATGATATTGTGTTTTATTACACCATTCATAATGATGCTGAATATATAAATTATTCAGCATAAATTAGCAATTTCTCAATCATAATCAAAAGTAAACGAAATAAAATAAGAATATTTTAAGAATAAAAATAATTTATTGGTCCATAATTACAAAATTTTAAAAACTAACAACATTGTAGACTTAAAATTGAAAAAAAATCGTATTATTGAAACTAACGCAAAAACTACCGAAGCAAAGTTAATACAATTTATATGGGACCACCCCTGAGGCATACCTTATCCATTAAAAAATATTTTCGCAAATTGGCTTATAAATAACGGAGTTCTGAAATGCTTTTTACATTAAAAAAAATATTCAACCAAATTGAGAACCTCCTCCTTTTATTGAAGTCGGTTAAAAATACTCAAAACCACCAGACACGTATAAAGTCATACCTATTGTACAGACGCCAGCACATCAAGCTACTACAATTTGTCAAATTTCTTTAATAGATTTTCAACTTTATCATTAAAATATAAGGTTCAAAGTTGATTGGGAAAATTTGAGTTTCGGGTAGCTTGATGTGCTGGCGTCTTTCTACTTATTCAATCTAGCCTACATGGTACTCACATTCACAGTCAGTTTTATCTATAAACATAGGATAACAATAATTTCAAAAGACTTTTATTCCTAGAAACTCCAATAAATAAAATGTTATTAAAACGCGTCCGATAGAAAACTGGTAAAAGCACTGACCTGTATAATAAATACTGCCTTTATAATATTTTATTTATAACCTAGACTCAACAGATTTCCACATAAATATTGGATCCTTTGAAACTCGATAGCTTTGATAATGCTTCGGAATAAAAACATTTATGACCGCTGGGCAAAAATCTCCACACAATGGGTGCCTGAAGATGAACGGCGCCGCCGAGGCCGACCCAGAAAGAGATGGCGAGATGACCTGGACGCGTACCACGAGGACTGGTTCGAGGTGGCGCGGGAAAAAAGTTCCTGGAAGGATTTGGGGGAGGCCTTTGCCCAGCAGTGGGACAGTATAGGCTAACAAAAAAAAAAGGTTCGCGCACATTATGGCGGGCCACAGCGGGCCGCATCGCGACGGTATATGCGGCCGCTACGCCCTGGCATAGTGTAATATAATTCATATAAAATACATACGAGCCATTTTTGCGCTGCGGCCCAACATAACGTGCGCGAACCTTCATAGTAACTTTATTTCGAACTATAGACGGAACATAGGAGGCAGCTTGACGCCGGACTCCGGTGGGAGGGTGGTCGCAAACCAGGCGGGCGTAAGCCCTACCACCGCAAGGGAAGAATTGGCCAGTCAAATAAGGTGTTGGGTGTGACTGCCCAGGATACGCCGAGCGCTCGGTTCAGTTGAGTAACTGGCGGAACAAACTGCGCTACACGAGGAGGCTTCTTCATACATCCCGAAAAATACCATATTCGTGTTAAAACTAAGTTAGTAAACCACAAATAGACAAAACATACGAAATTAAAGACACGTTGAGATCCGGTGTCTAAGAAAAGGACCGTTTGAATATTTTCTATTGTTCCCCTTTGAGCACCACGGTAAAATATTGATTGGTGCTCAAATTGGAATACCTTTGGAGCTCTAAAAACAGGTGCTCAAACGGGAATACTTCGTTTAAACGGTCCGCTATTACTTTCAGAACGCTGTTGGAGCTTGCTCGGATACGGTGCAATAAGGAGGCCGCTCGCTTTCTCATGATGGCATGAAAACCATCAATCAGAGCCTCTATAAACAAACCAGACATTATAAATACATTGCAATTAATATTATACCTGCCCAAAATCTAGCTAATATCGAGGCTTATGGAGTCAGGGAAACTGATTGTTAAAGTTGGTAATCAATTTGCTTAACAAATAATGTACCTGACTTTACATATAAGTAACTAGAAGCGCTCCGCGGTTTTACCCGCATAAGTGTCAATCCCGTGGGAATATCGAGATAAAAACTATCCTATGTCCTTCCCCGGGACTCAAACTATTTCTATATCAAATTTCATCTAAATTGGTTCTGCGGTTAATATAGTTTGGATGGTCATAATTTCACATACACACGGAATAGTAGACTTATAAAATATTTTTTATGATTGTGGAAGTGCCCAACAGTGGTCTGCGATAGGCTAAGTTGATTAATGATCATTTTGAATCTGAAATTATTTCACTAAATCAACAGGGAACTAAGCTGTTTTTCAGGGAAAAATATTTATTGTTCAAAGCTATGTTTTGGAGGGTTTTTTTGGTGCACTTTTAATGTTACAATACATTACAACATAAAAGATAAAGGTATAAAGTATTTCTTTGAGTAAACTAGCGTCAGAAACTGTCCGAAGCGATGTATGATAAAAACAAATTATGTGAACCAAGCAGAATCGACTACAAAATATTAACTCGCTCATACATAATATCTTAATTACCCTACACGTTTTTTTTTTTGAACCTCTCAGTTTGTGGGTAATAAAAACGCTGTTTATTTTCGTTCATTTCTATTTCTATACCGATACCACCAAATCCCTATCCTTTCAAACATCTCCCCCGATAATCTTACCCAATGAATTTAACATCAAATTCATGTAGGTCAAGAGTTGCGTTCACCCACCAACAGATGGCGCTGTTACGGCTGCATCGCACAAGCGATGTTCGCAATGAATTATTGAACAACCTATGACTTTGTAATCTTATACCATTAGATTTAAAGGAAGGATGGAGTATTTTTGTAGGACATTTCAAGTGTTTGCCAAGATTTTGTTTTAAAAATAAGAGTTGAGTTCAGCTTCTGTGATCTGAAGGCTTCTAGATCTTTAAGAAAAATAATGGAAGATATAGTTTTGAGGAAGCTTGTAGGGTCAGGCTGGAGTGTATAGTAGCTATACCCATATTTCGCTAGTTATTTATGTGTAAAGGTGCTAAGTAACGTGATGAGCAAATCTTATACACTCAGAGCGGAAACTGGAGCAGTGGTAACGGCCGCGACTTACGAGGTGGTCGTAGGTTCGAACCCGGATAGGCGCTTTATTTTGTGTTAATTATTTCATCACCACTGCTCTCAAAACGGTGAAGGAAAACATCGTGAGAAAACCGGCATGTCCTAGAGCCAAAAATTCGAAGACATCTGACAACCCGCACTGGACCCGCGTGGTGGATTATGGCCCACTCCCTCTCACCGAGAGAAGGCCTGTGTCCCAGCAGTGGGAACAGTATGGGCTGATTATGTATGTGTTATGTAAGAACGGAAACTTGAGGCTTGCGTCTCGTAAAAAAAAAAAAAAAAATTAGTTTTTCTTTTATAAGAAAATTCGGCCACAGCTGCAGAGTTTACTCCGTGCTGCAGCTGTTGCAGAATTTTCTTTGATACCAATAGAATACAGGAAGAATATAATTATTTTGAATACACTGTAATGATGAAAGATATAGGCGAATCGGAATAACACCGGCTACAAATAGATGATGTTTCAAACATGTCAGAAAGGCTAACGCAATGAGGATTGTATCGTCACTCTCAGTGCACGCTAAGGTGATATGTTGAAAAAAATGTGGTTTTTCTTTTTCGTGTAACTTGTTAAGTATGTGGAATAGGGATTTAACATTTTAGTTTTATGTTTTTTGACTCTTTGGTCTACTATCATGTAAAAGGAAAAAACGATTCAATGAATTTTTCTCGATACAAAAAAAATTGCATAGTTATATCAATTTTTTTACTTTTTTCGACATCACGGCGTAACACTTAAGAGTTATTCTATGGAATTTACTTTAAAACATAGAGAATTATCATTTTAAAGTTTACTCAAGGTAGTTTTAAATTTAATTAATTTATAGAGCTATGAGGAACAGGGTGTAAAGTTCACTCAACCTCCATAGAAAAGGGAGGATCTTCCGACCAGACGGGTGTTGTGTCTGGCGGGCAACTGCCCCATGATTCATGTCGGGCTGTTGTATCTATGCTAGTTGCGCGGTAAACTCTGCTTGCGCGATGCAGGATTTGCGTGACGTCAGTATGACGCGTTGTTCGCATGTGGCGTTGCAGATACCGCTACACATTCATTTTGTTAAAAAAGGAGTAAATTCGTTTTGGCATATACGTCGTTTTATTCCGAGCGCACGCACACTATAGCCATCACTCTTCTTTTGCGTTCCAAAAGTAATTGCATCACTTTCGCTCGCTTAGTAGGTTTCCAAGGATTTTAAATTTTAGAGGTAGCGGCTTAAGTGTTATTCTTGGTTGAATAATAGCCTAATTTTATTATTAGCCTGTGACGTTCCACTGCAGGGCAACCGCGCTTGTCAAGTGCGAGTTGGTGGGTGTACAGTGGACCGCCTGACTGGGTCCGTGGGCGCCGCCTTTGACGTGCTAGATGTTCATCAGCCGCCGCCCTGAGTTGATATCCTGCACTAATATCGACTGTTCCATCCGAGCCTATTTGGGTGTATTTATCCCATAGCCTTCAGGTGGCGTTCTACATTTAGTTCAATACTAAATGCACGACAGTTTAAAGTTATATCGAGGACTAGCCTAATAGTATACATAAATGGTCTGCATTTGAATTGCTAGCAATTGACTGCAAAATAGCAGTTTCAGTTCTTGTGCAGTTGACATAACTGCATTTAAACTAGGCTGTTTAGGTACCGACAGCGCAATGCACAGTTCGCTTGCAGTTTGAACAAGTTCTGAATGTTACCGAAGTTACTATGGTAGAAGAGAACTTGAATTTCTGTGCTAAGCCTTACTCTCTCCTGCCGGGGTTGCGGGATTGTCCGAAAGGGTTACCGCTACCCCGGAACATAAAGGGCTAAGGAAGGGACACGGGTGGGTTTTAGTCAGTAAGAGTCTGACACTCCCTCCCGCTCCACCCAGAGCGGGAAGGGTCATTTGATGATTTCTAATCCACAAAAAAAAAAGTCTTACTCTCTAGGTATTGGATTTGCCTGGTTAAAACCCAAGAGAATCGTCATTTTTCCCGAGACACTTTTGATAAAAAAAATAATCGATTTTGTATTGCGGTTCTTATGTCTTTTTCACTTACACTGGTGATACCTAAATGTTATGCAATTGCACTTTTGGATTTTCAACTCTCGGCCCTGAACCGAACGTTGAAAACTCAAAAGTTATGAGCTTTTATTTAGGCATAACGTGTAGAGTCAGTGGAAAGTCAATCGACCGTATGAAAGACAACACGTTCAAAAATCGTAAAAATTTCACGTATATTTGTCAAAAATAGTTTTTCTATACAAAACCAAATCACGATTGATCACGCAGATTTTTCTCAGTTTTTATTATACTTCTAATTTTGGATCACTGTCAATATTACAGTGATTTTTAATCACGTGACAATAGGGTTGCTGTTGGTTTGCTACAACTGTCAAGTCTGTCAAAATCACAGAATAGAATAGAATACTCTTTATTTTGTACACCATATAAATTACAGTAATAAATATATAAACTTTACAATGGGTGACACAATGGGCGGTCTTATCGCTAAGAGCGATCTTTTAAATACAACCAACAGTGACCTTTATTGTGGTTTTAATAAGGTCGTTTTTGAGTTGCAGCTGTCAAAGGTAAATAACTGTGACAGGAATGTATGTGTGACGAACAGACGTTTACAAAAGTCAAATATCAGTCATTGTGAGTGTCAACAAAACGGAAACGTGACTTTTTTAACACGGTAGGATGAATCTAACGATTTAAATCTATGTTTGGCCACAATTTAGATACTCGTAGGTTGGCAGTCATTATCTAATGTTTACAAACCTAACATGGGTACGTAACCTTCTTCAATGTCGTAATAAATTCAGGGAAGGCAAGAGTTACACTGAATTATTGAACATCTAATGATTTTCTAACCTTTTAACGAAGGGCTTTTTAACCGACGTCAAAAAAGAAGGTTCTGTATTCGATCCATCCGCAATTTTCTCAAAAACTAATGAACCAATTTTGATATTTCCTACATACTTTCAGGAAGGTTTTAGTATATTAATTAATAATAATTATTATTAATAATAATTGGTAATTATTCTTATGTACGAAGTTATATGCATAAATGTACTGCATCTCCGGCATTTCTATGCGAATTTTGATGATTCTTCTAGTCGGTGTCTTCAATTCTTCAGTGCAATAGTGTTATTTGAATTTGTGTGGGGTAGGTACGACTAAAAATGAAAAAAAAAGTTTTTACCAAAAAAAACAACCGCCTTCAAAAAAGAACACTACAAAGTGATAAATAACTTTAATTTCGGAAGTCAGTGTCATAAAACGAAAAACTTTTTAACAAAAAAATTAAACCTCCGAAAAAACTGAAAAGTAAAAAATAAAAACCTTTTTTATTTTACCTTAATAAATAAGTTCTTAAACTAATGCAAGTATACCTAAGTAATTTTGAGTCGGCGCCAAACAAGCAACTTAATATCGTTGCGAGTGGTCGTGCGGAGAGCGCATTTTTTGTTTGGAATGTTATATTTATAGCTGGAGATTTCACGTTGCATTATTAATTTGATTTGGTTATTTCTTTAAATTTAAGGTAATTTAGTGATCATTGTTCATTGATTGTTTGGCGCCGACTCAAAATTTTTTAGGTATACTTGCATTAGTTTAAGAACTTATTTATTAAGGTAAAATAAAAAAGGTTTTTATTTTTTACTTTTCAGTTTTTTCGGAGGTTTAATTTTTTTGTTAAAAAGTTTTTATTTTATAATTTTTTGAGGCTATAATTTACTAATTACTACATGCTTAATTTTTGACTACTTTTAAAATAGCTACCTACCTTACTTTAGATGTTAACTGTTATATAATCCTACTTTAATTATTCTTTTTTGTATAATAAATAAAATACTTAAAAAACAGGCTTTATATACCAACATAGATAGGCCTTTTATTTTAATTGTAATACACAGCTCAGCATTAAAATCTGTGAATGAACAATAAATCACCCCTATTTTCCCAACCTTAGGGTAGGATTTTTTTTTCCAAATTTACATGGGACCAACTTCGAGGTATGTGCTATCCAATAAAAAAAGAATTATTAAAATCGGACTACTCTGTAAAAAGTTATGCGTGGTCATACATTACAATCAGTGAGTGAACAATCAATCATCCCCTGTTTTCCTACCCTTAGGGTTGGATTTTTTTTTCCAAATTTATATAGGACCAACTTCGGGGTATATCCTTTCCAATAGAAAAAGAATTATCAAAATCGGACTGCTCTGTAAAAAGTTATGAGTGATCATACATAAAAAAAAAAAAAAAAAAAAAAAAAAAAAAAAATATACGCGTCGAATTGATAACCTCCTCCGTTTTTTCGTCGGTTAAAAATGCGGAACCAACCGGATCTGCCTAGCCTTTTCCCAACTATGTTGGGATCGGCTTCCAGTCTAACCGGATGCAGCTGAATACCAGTATTTTACATGTTACATGGAGCGACTGCCTATCTGACCCCCACAACCCTGTTACTGGGTAATACGATACCACTTGGTAACACTGGTTATCAGATTTTTGGACTTCTGACGACCCGTGACGACTGTCAAAGATCCACGAATGACAGCCGGGAACAACGGCTTAACGTGTTTATTACAATATTAATAAAATTTGTAGTTTGAGAATGTTGCCACAGTGGATATTATAATTCGGTATTAAAATATTAGGTGTCAACCATCCACAAACTGACCGTGGCAAGCGTAGCTTAACCTTCTATTTACCAGTGCGGCTGTTATTATTAAGCCAGGAGCCCCGCAAGCATAGCAGCAAAACCTTTTGGTTTGATACAAATGAAACAGGGGTTCCTGTTTTATTATAAAACAAAATTTAAACAAACTGAAGTAGAATACCCTTTATTTCGTAGCGGACTATTTAATTACTCTTTTATCCGTTTTCTTGTAATTAATCTCCTTAGACTTCTTCTAATTAACTTGACTGGAACAAACTCGTTATTTGCTTTTTTCTAGGGTTCCGTACCCAAAGGGTAAAACGGAACCCTATTACTATGCTGTCTGTCCGTCTGTCTGTCACCAGGCTGTATCTAAAAAACCGCGATAGCTAGACAGTTGAAATTTTCACAAATTATGTATTTCTGTTGCCGCTATAACAACAAATACTTACTAAAAACAAAATAAAATCAATATTTAAGAGGGGTTCCCATACAACAAACGCGATTTTTTTGCCGTTTTTTGCTCGGTATCAATAATGGCAACAGATAGGCAGTTGAAATATTCACAAAATACTCAGTAGAAGCCCACGGCAAATATTGAAAATATTTATTTCAAACCAAGCACACAGTAATTGATACAAGTCCATATGAATTTAAAAACTTAATTAACAAAAATAACAAAATTAAAATTCCGCAGCCGAAGTGCGGGTCGCTTAGCGCGCCACGCGAACATTAATGACATCATCCGACGAGCTCTTGTTACCGTCGGCGTTCCAGCTGTATTAGAACCCAATGGCTTGGTACGCGACGATGGCAAGAGACCGGACGGTATGTCTCTATTTCCTTGGAAGGTGGGTAGGCCTTTAGTGTGGGACGCAACTTGTGTCGATACTCTTGCGCCATCCCACCTTCCTGGATCGGCATGCTGTGCTGGCGCTGCTGCTGCGGCTGCGGAAAACCTCAAGCGGCGAAAATATAATAACCTTATCGGAAATTATATTTTCGAGCCGTTTGGGGTTGAAACCCTCGGGCCGTGGGGTCCGAGTGCTCATGGTCTTTTTACAGAAATTTCAAAACGGCTGGTTGACACTTCCCGTGACCCAAGGGCTGGCTTTTACCTTGGCCAAAGGCTAAGCATTGCCATACAACGTGGCAATGCCGCCAGTCTCTTGGGTACATTACCAGTCGACAGCGATGCGGATGAATTTTTCGACGCTATATTTTAGTTTTTATATAGTTTTAGTTAAGTTAGTTTTTAATTTTGTTATTTTTGTTAATTAAGTTTTTAAATTCATATGGACTTGTATCAAATACTCAGTTGTATTTTTCCTTTCATAATAAAATAAATATTTAAGAGGGGTTCCCACACAACAAACGTGATTTTTTTAATATTTGTAGTGTTAAATATTGTACTTGCACACGAAGGGCTCCGTACCACCGTACGGAGCCCTTCGTGTGCAAGTCCGACTCGCACTTGGCCGGTTTTTTTATCTTTGCAAAAGTAGGGTACAGTCACAGTTAATAAGGTAATCAGGTTTTATGTAGATTGTAGTTGATAGGAAATTAAATTAACTGCCCGTCGTGGGTAAGAAAGACATTTTGATTTAAGAGGACTACATGACCTAAAGCGCGGTCTTTGTCGGACTGCATAGAAAAGAAAGAGAAACGCGATGACAAAACGCTGGTAATTTATCGCAAAATATGAAACAATTATCTATTTACGAAAAATCTATTGTTAGGACTAAAACATTAAAACACTAGAGTTTTAGTATGTTGCTTTTAGATTAATCTGACAAAAAATCATAATGATTGTATGTATATTAGTATGGTTTTTATAGTAAAAAGAAAGTTTTTAGAGGTATCTTCATGATTTTTTTTCTATCATACCAAATAAGTTGCATTATGTTTTCAACACACTATCTACCTAGCATATATCCTGAAGAATGTCGTATATTTTTTTGATTTTATTTACTGTAGTCGATCATAAATACTTTTATTGTTTCTAAAACTTGCGTTTTTTTGCGTTTAGGTCTTGTAAGCCCCTTAAGCGTTATTGGAATTTTCTACCGTCTCTTGCTAAATGTGGCCAATCCTTTAGATAGGCGTCCAATTCGTCACACCATCTCTTTCTGGGCCTACCGCGTCGCCGATTCCTGTTATTGGGAATCCAGTCAATGGCTACTTTTGCCCAATTCTGTTGCGACATGCGGCAGACTGCGGGAGGCCTTTGCCCTGCAGTGGAACATAACAGGCTCATAATAATTATAATAATTACCGTGCCCTGACCGCCGGTAGCTTGGTCCCTGTTCCCGATACCGGTGGGCTACTATCTATTTATTTATTTTAAAATACATAAGGATATGTTATAATTAAAATTGGAGTACAAAGGTACTGCTTATTTCTTAAGAAATTTCCTCCAGCAGACCATCTATCCAGCAGATCTATCTATATATATATATAAAATTCAAAGTCCTGACTGACTGACTGATATATCAACGCACAGCCTAAACCGCTGGTCCTAGAGACATGAAATTTGGAGGGTGCGTTCTTTGTGAAGAATAGGTATCCACTAAGAAAGGGTTTTTCGAAATTCCTAATTCTAAGAGGGTGATTAGGGGAGGGTGAAATTTCACGCGGACGAAGCCGCGGGCTGAAGCTAGTGTTTTATATATCCTAATATTTAAAATATGTAAATAATGAAATAAAGGAAATAATAATTTTATTATTGGAATTAATTATTGTTTTAGTATGAGGCTTCAGGCGAGTATCACATCTCCGTCGCGAAACCATAGCAGTGAAACCGCGGTATTCCACCATGACTTTTCTGTTGTACGATAAGCGAAAAAGAAGCGACACTGCCTGTTATAACGCACAGATTTGGTTATTGTTTCGCATGTTCCTTTGGCAGTCGACAAGTTTATAAAGCGAAACCATTTTTTTTTAAGTGTATGTTGGTTTTACGAAAAAAGAAGTCCGAACTGGTCCGATACTGTATTTACTAAGTCAAAAGCGATAAAATTTTACTCCGATTGCTACAATTCAACTGACTCTCATTTGACTACGTTGCATGTGTAGGTATATTTTGTGTCTTTTATTTTTTATTTGTAAAGTGCGTTTTGTTTGTGCAGAATAAACAATTTTTCTTTCATTCTCTCTATCGTAGATAAAAAATAAACATTCACTCGAGTGTAGCCTCTGATATCAGCTTCAAAGGTACCTTGAAAAATATTGTAGTTTACCGAATCCATTTACATGATTTTTTTAATTAAAATCGTTTACTTTTACCATGTTTGTAAATATGTGAGCACCATGTATCTATCAGATAATTAATTTATATGTCATGGTTTCGTTTTTAATTCTTTTACCTATTGTGGTATAGTAATTTTATTTTAGGTGCACCGTCCTCACATATTATTATACTTATAATGAATGTACCTATGCCAAATATTGTAAAACATTTTTAAAAGAGTAACGGTGGAGTTTCTTGCCCATTCTTCTCCATACGAAAACTACCTTTTGGAAGGGGCGACTAGAATCAATTCTATTTTAATGTAAATTTTGACGTTCAAAAGTGCCTTTTATGCGCCTATTTGAAATAGATGCTTTGACTTTGACTTTGAAGATGCTAGCCTAGAAAATGAAACCATAATTTTATAAATAACCTTCTGCCGTCTGAACACCTGATAAACATCTGTCTCTATAAATAATCCCACTCGTAGATAAATATAAACTTAAACAGAAACTTACTATTATCTTACTTAATCTTACCTAGTCATCTAATCATGGATTATTTAACTAATCTAGCTCTAAGGCTAAACTTTACAACTTTGATAAATCTGTAAAGCTTCTTTATAATATGTCTTCTATAATTATTTTCTACTATAAGAGAGTCTGCCAGCGATTTCGCTCTAACAAAAGAGCCATTTTCAATACGATTTCTACTACAGGTGAATCGAAACAATTGAAAAAAAAATGACTCAATTAATTGTTTTTTTCGTAAGCTATGTACAGACGCCAGCAAATCAAACTACTACAATCTGTAAAATTTATTTAATAGATTTTCAACTTTATGACTTAAGCATAAGGTTCAAATTTGATTGGGAAAATGTGACAGTTTCGGGTAGGTTGATGTGCTGGCGTCTGTACAATATTTTCAGGTTTCACTATTTTCGCAAGCTACAATGTTTTCAAGTTTCACACTTGACTGACGGGAAAATTTTTAGAAATATTTTGATGTTTTTTTCGTTTCTACAGCACTAATTAATTTTTTGAAAAAAGTACAGACTAAATCTCCATTAAATTATCTATATAATCACACCCTGACTGCTATGCCGGAGGTCGTGGGTTCGATTCCCACCCAGGACAAATGTTTGTGTGATGAGCACGATCATTTGTTCTGTGTCTGGGTGTAATTTATATATAATATGTATGTATTTAGAAATATATAAGTATGTTTATCAGTTGTCTAGTACCCATAACACAAGCTCTGCTTAGCTTGGGACTAGATGGCGTTGTGTGATAGTTGTGGAATATTATTTATTTATTTATTTATTTATTTATTTATAATGGCGAAATTTTATGTGTGTGTTTATATGTTTGTTACTTCTTCACGCTCAAACGTTGGACCAATTTTGATAAAATTTTGTATAGAGGTAGCTGACACCCCGGATTAACATATAGGCTACTTTTTATCTCGATATTACCACGGGATCGACACTTATGCGGGTGAAACCGCGAGGCGCAGCTAGTACAGTCAACAGCAAAAGTAGATAGTGAAAATCAGAAATTCAATACTAATGAACGGAGTTCGCGTCATATATGGCAGCTGCACCTAATACTAGTAGTAAATGTTTGGTATAATTTACAATCACATACTTTTCAATCACTTCGACGTCACACAGTTCTGACGCGAACTCCGTTCATTTGTATTGAATTTCTGATTTTCATCATCTACTTTTGCTGTTGACTGTACTATAATAATAATTTCAGCCTGTAAATATTTTTCTACTGGAGTGCAAACCGGCATGTCCTAAAACTAAAAATTTTAAGACGTGACATCTACCAACCCGCACTGGACCTGTGTGGTAGATTATAGCCCACTCCCTGTCGAAAAGAGGAGGCCTGTGAACCAGCAATGGTAGCATTTAAGGCTGATAATGCTTATGTTGGAGGGCAAAGAATTAAATAACAGCAAAAAGATCGTGAATTCTACTCTTGAACCCTACTCTTTGCTCTAGTTAAGAGCCTATACTACCTCAAATGGCTTAACGTGATCCTCCGTTATGTCGAAAATCCTGCACCATTAATTTTGAAATAAATATATGGTAAAGTTGAGGATTAATGCAAAGTCTTATGTTAGACGAAAACACGATTTCATAAAATTTTCTCGATAGAAAAAAAATCCAAAGTTACCTCTAACCCGAACAATAAACCGCTGGCATTCAAAAAATACTTTAAATTAGATCATGAAACTTTGCATACTAACTGAACTTACTTTAAAGCAGGTCTTATGTTATTTACTTTTTTATAATTACCATTATTTTCACTGTAAAAAGCAAATACCTAAACTATTAGCGCTGCCTGCCGCCCAGCACCGCACTCTGTCTCGCTCTCACTCAGTCCGCGAGCAGTATCGTATGAGCGAGATAAAGAGCGAATTTTAGCTGAGGTAGTATAGGCTCTTAATGAGAAAAACGTCTGTGACAAACGGTCTTACGCACGAGTAATCTTATACCGAACAGTTCTGTTTTTCTTTCAAGGTAACCCTATACAATAACAAATTCTTTTCCTTATGTTTTATATCTCGTTTGGCTGCTACGTAAGCTATATGTAGATACGTCCAGGGCCGGATTAACCATTAGGCAGAGTAGGCAACTGCCTAGGGGCCCCGTATCTGCTAAGGTCCCCGTGCGCGCACAAAAGTATTTTAGCATTTCGTGGTGATGATGAAATTATTAATTTATAGTTTTTTTATAGCTTTTAACAATAATATAATTAAAACACCCGCGTCAAAACTATCTTTCGTTTATTATATTTTATTGCATTTAACAAAAATAAAGTTAAAATTGAAACACCGTGAGACGGTCTCATCTCATATATTATTCTTAATAAGACCTGCATCATCAGTTCATCACGTATCTGTAACCTATTTGTTAAGACCATTTCGATGAGCCCAAATACAAATCTATAAATACTGTAAGTTCCTGAAGAGTTAAGCATATTCAGTCCGGTGATGCTGCTGATGCTATTACTCACATCCCTTCATCAACTTTATAAGAGCTGATGATCTTCAAACGGCTGAAAAGGGGCCCCGAGAATTGCATTGCCTAAGGGCCCCGACAGTGGCGTGCATTGCATATAGGCATATAAGCAGTGCCTACCTCGATATATCAACATAAGCCTGTCAATTACATTTTAGTGTGTGTGCCCCACAATTAAGAAACTCACTAAATTATCATTCCTAACAAAAAACAAAATCTTCATACAAACACGTGCGGCAGTAGGCAGTCGCCGGACGACCTACTCGGCTCGCGTACTATTCGCACATTGTCATTGGTCTTTACTCGTTCAAGTTAATTCGACAAAATTAAAAATACGTACGTCTCACACGTAATACCACGACCTTCAACCTTCGCAATTTATCACCCTTAAGTAGGCATGCTTACTCAAATACACTTTTGACCTCACTTTTTTTTCTGATTAGTGACCGCGTTTGTCTAGACTAGACCCGACCTAGTGCCTACCTATTCTGAAAACCAATGCACGCCACTGGGCCCCGACATGGTTAATCCGGCCCTGTGTACGTCTATAGCAAACAACACAATACGTCAACAAACCCAATACGAATATGTAATGCAATAAACAATAAAATGGAAACAGGAGTCCCAGAAACATTACTGAAAGCAAGATATATAGAAAATTCTTTCTTCTGTATATCATAGTCTTCTATACTTTTATCAAATGCGACAGTATCTTTTTCGTCCGTCTGTAACACTGGGTTCACACGGTTTGATTTTAGTTGATCAACTGCTAAGTCGAAAGCGATTCAACCCGTCTGAACTGACTTTCAAATGCAAAGCATTTTTTCTTGAACTACAAAAGTTGACAACTAAACAACTAAAATCAAACTGTGTAAATCCGGTGTTAGTAACATTTTCCGGTATACTCAGCCACTACCGTTCCCACTGCTGGGACACGGGCGAAGGCGTGGGTTCTATGGAGAGAGCGGACTTTAATCCACCACGCTGACAGTCTGACGCAACTGTATAATAAAAAAAGAAACTATGAAACGTGTACTAAACATAATGGCGGCTATCGCTGTCTCGCTTTAACACGTGCAGTCTGCGCATAGTCGGTGTCATTTTTGTTATGTTGGTATTCAGTTTCAGTACAAGTTTCATACAAGCGACGTTTTCATCTTTTTTTATGGAACTCCCGTCTCTTCTTACATATTATTATAATGAACATTACTTACTCTATAACGCGGGCCCAGTGCAAGTAAGTGAATGTCATTTATGTCTTCGTAATTCTGGTTCTAGGATATATGGCCGGTTTTCTCACGATGTTATCCATGACCGTTTTGAGAGCAGTAGTGATAAAATAAATTACACATAGTAAATTGCCTGTCTAGGTTCGAACCCGCGACCTACAACTCGTAACTCGGGGCTTACATTATAGAATAGAATACTCTTTGTTATGTACACCATATAAATTACAGAGATAAATATAGAAACTTTACAATGGGTGACACAATGGGCGGTCTTATCGCTAAGAGCGATCTTTTAAAGACAACCTTTGGATGGATTAAAAACGGGAAGGACAGACAAATACTGTAGGTAGTCTGTGGTGTACCATTTACACAATACAATGAATACATAGTATGTTCTTTTATTAAAACCAACCCCAAAAAAAGAAAGAAAAAAAAACAAAGAAAGGTTCAAAGAAAGGCTGTCGAATTCTGTATGAAAAATCTGAAAGTCACGCAGACGAAGTCACGGACGAAACGCTAGCAATAATATAAGTCTGAGCGAAAATAGAATCATCTCCGTCTCGCTTGTCAATCATAGAGTACGTTTTGGGTCCAAATAAATTCTGCTTTTTGTTTGGCCTTGAGGTAAGGCAGAGGCTTGAGAATGGCAGAGGCGGGAGCGCAGGAACACATAACTGTTCCTTGCAAATTGCAAAAAAAACCATTGAATTCGCGCCACTGTCACCGTAACCGACACCGCTTCGGATGTGTTCGGCTGTCGGCATCCGGAGAATGGAAGCCGACCCCAACATAGATAAGAAAAGGCTAGGCAGATGATTAGTAAATAAATGAATGACTCTTCTATTTAAACCACTCCCGCTACCGCCTATCAACAAACCCTCACCCAAAAGTACTGAACCATGCCCCCCTTACTCTTGCTCCCATGTCGCGAGCACTTCCGACATATTCCTCTGAAATATTTATACGTATATACAGCGTGTTACGATAAATGGAGGCATTTCTTAATAACGTGTACGTCGTCGCTTTTAAAGCGTTATCATGACAATGTCGTGTTTACCCTGTCTCATATTGGCATGAATTAAATTACCCGGAAAAAACATGAGATACATCGGGGCTTGTTAAGTAAGCATGCAGTTGATTTCAACTTGCTTACTTGACAAGCCCAAACGCTGCCACTTGGCAGTGTTTGTCAAAGGAGTGATGGCCGTTGGAGCAGCTCCTAGGTTCCAAGGACTCATCTTTGGAACCTAGACAAAGTTATACTATATAAGCTTTAACGATTATGGAGAAGTCAACAATGTATTCATAATCAGCCTATAATGTTCCCACAGCTGGGACACGGGCCTCCTCTCAGTGAGAGGGAATTGGCCGTAATCCACCACGCGGGCCCAGTGCGGTTTGGCAGATGTCACGTCTTCGAATTTTTGGTTCTAGGACATGCCGGTTTCCTCACGATGTTTTCCTTCACCGTTTTGAGAGCAGTGGTGATGAAAATAATTTACACAAAGTAAAGCGCTTGCCTGGATTCGAACCTACGACCTACAACTCGTAAGTCGCGGCCGTTACCACTTGGCCACCACTGCTCCAATGCTGAAATGTATGGGACTGCATAAACTAAAGAACTGCTTCTGTCAAGGTAGCCATCAACAACCCAGATACTGGGTAATAAGATATTCCTTGCTAAGACTGGTTGTTAGACTTTTGGGCTTATGACTACCCGTAACGACTGCCAAAAATCCACAAATGACAGCCGGGACCAACGGCTCAACGTGCTTTCCGAAGCACGGAGGGGTCTCGGCACGTAAAGATGGTCCACCCATGAACAGACTAACCTCGGGAAGCGCAGCTTAACCTGATCGATCGACCTGTGCGGCTGTTATTATTTAGCCACGGGCCCCTCCGTGCGAACGTGGATTAAGGATGATAATTTCCGTGACTTTGTGTCCAACGCATACTAAGTAGCCAGCCCCGCTACCAAATTTGATGACAGGTCCATATTTTTAACAGAGCAAAAGCGACTAGGAGTAGTGGTAACCCAATGGTAACGGCCCCGACTTACGCGTTGTAGGTCGTGTGTTCGTACCCACGCAGGCGCTTTAATTTGTGTAAATTATTTCATCACCACTGCTCTCAAAACGGTGAAGGAAAACATCGTGAGGAAACCTGTCCTATAACCAAAAATTCGAAGACATGTGACATCTACCAACCTGCACTGGGCTCGCGTGGTGGATTACAGCCCACTCCCTCTCGAAGAGAGGAGGCCTGTGTCCCAGCAGTGGGAACATTAATGGCTTATTATGTATAACCATAAGCTATCCTATAAAATTCGTGCCGATACGGCAGAACATTAAAATGTGGTATAATATGTAGTTATTTATGCAACTTTTTTAATTCCTAATCAAGTACAGTTGCATACAAGACTTTATCTACACCCATGATATGAATCCTCTATAAAAGGTTCTAAACAGTTTTTTGCTATACTAATATGGAACCAAAATGGCGGCCGGCAGGAGACGACGTGAATTCGAATAACCTATGAGTTCTTTTTTTAAATTACTGCGCTGTGGTAGTGAAACGCGTGTGCATGACAATGTTCTTTTTTTGAAAATGAGTTGCATAATGAAATTTAGTACAACATAATAACACTCGTTTGGATAATATTATGGTTACTATGACACTGGTTGTTTTAATGTTGGCAATAAGCTAACTGTTTCAGAAACATTTGTAGAGGATTTATAGCATGGGTGTAGATAAACACAGTAGCATACTGTACGTGAATGTTGACGATGCTCCCTCAACTGCGAAGATGTGGTAAATTGCTGGCGACGTACCTAGGTGATGGTTAACTGGAATTGAGCGGCGCGGCGGTCTAGGACACAGTCGATATGTTATGTAGTAGTATCTGTAATTCTGTAGTTACCCGAAACTGTCAAATTTTCCCAATCAACTTTGAACCCTATGCTTTAGCGATAAAGTTGAAAATCTATTAAAGAAATTTGACAGATTGTAGTAGCTTGATGTGCTGGCGTCTGTATATCCACTTGGACCAGTTACTAAGCTAGGGCACTTAACAAAAAGACGATCAGTGAAGTTAAACAAAGTGGCTTTTGTTTTTTGGATGGGAAATCATCAAATGGCCCCTCCCGCTCTGGGTGGAGCAGAAGGGAGTGTCAGACTCTTACTGACTAAAACCCACCCGTGTTCCTTCCTTAGCCCTTTATGTTCCGGGGTAGCGGTAACCCTTTCGGACAATCCCGCACCCCCAAACAAAATGGCTAACTAATAAATTGATGATTGGCGATTGATGTTGTTTTTTTTTGGGAATGGCATCTCGGAAAATCAGCTTAGGAGGTTGTCGTACGCTTAACTAGACTTGCTTGTAGGTGCCTCAATAAATTAAAGGCCTCCAGCCAGGGAAATTGTATATAATTTATGTGCTAGTCGCGCGGTAAACTCTGCTTGCGCGATGCAGGATTTTGCGGGACGTCAGTGTGATACGTAGTTCGCGTGTGCCGTTGTAGATGGCGCCACTGAATTTAAAAAAAAAAAAACCCTAATTTGCTGAAGATAGATAAAATACATGCCTTTATCATAGCAACATTTTAAACGTTTGTTGCCACAAGCAAAAATCATTGACGACACAGTACATTCTTGTAACATAAAATTAAACGAATTTTTAACGTAAAAATGTAGGTACTTAAATATAATCCGTTTTATAATCGGACTGGTCAAATAAAAAAAGGTACCTAATGTAATAAAATGGGTAATAACTATCCGATTTCAGTTTTATGAGGATCGCTCCTTTGGGAGTTGAGAAGGGTCTTCTAGGGTATTTTATTGTAATTATTAAATGATGACGTCACAACATGGCGTCTGCGAACGCGTGATGATTGTGATTGGCTGGTTTTGTGAGGTTAGGTTAGGCTAGAACTATTATTATCTGTGACTAGAACAGTAGTTTGACTATTCAAAATAGCTCATATTTTAGATAGAATCGTGAATTGATTTGAATATTTTGGGTCGGGTGTTCGGGTTTCAATCGGGTAAGTGTTTAATTGAGGTTTATTTTATGAGTAGGGCTGTGCTTTGGGGCCACAAGACATACATAAATTACCTTATGAGTCCCCTGAACGTTGAGGCGTGAAAAAGAAGGCATAAGTCAATAACTACTTAATATTTTTTTTATTAATTTCAATTGTAATTTTGTATGGTACATTTCTTAGAAGATTTTACTAGTTTGTTGAAAATAACACAATATTAGCTGTTTATTTTGCTTACCAACTTACTTATACATAATCAGCCTATAATGTTCCCACTGCTGGGACACAGGCCTCCTCTCTGTGAGAGGGAGCGGGCCGTAATCTACCACGCGGGCCCAGTGCGGGTTGGTAGATGTCACATGTCTTCGAATTTTTGGTTCTAGGACATGCCGGTTTCTTCACGATGTTTTCCTTCACCGTATTGAGAGCAGTGGTGATGAAATAATTTACACAAAGTGAAGCACCTGTCTGGGTTCGAACCTACGACCCACAACTCGTAAGTCGTGACCGTTACCACTGGGCCACCACTGCTCTCTACCAACTTACTTATAGATCATTACAAAATCCCATTTTTCTATTACTTACATTTAAAAGTAAAATTGATAAATACTTAATAATTAATGTAGGCCTACCTAATCGCATATCCAGCACTATAATTGCGTAATCGCCTATCGATCGGAATCTGAATCATTTTGAAGCAAATTACTAATCAATTGCTTCATAAGTTCGAAAAATTTGTCTGCTCAACAGCGTAAATAACGCAATGAATCAAATGTTGTTGAACTGTCAAAATGAAACCGATTCCGATTGATAATGTGTTACGCAATTGCCCCGCAGGATACAAGGCTGCTTATGTTACGCAACGGCTCGGTTTCGTATTAATCTGCATTTTCGATGATAAAAAGCAGTTAGGTACCTACCTAAAACCAGACCTGCCTACGATTTCATACTGTATATTGAAAAAGTTTAAGCCAAATATCTAATTATAACAAGTCGGTGCTATGGTTTTCTAAATAATTTAATAGATTCCCTACTTATCTAACAAAATAGAAGTTTACAAAGATTCGCGAAAACGCGTTAAGCCAACAAAACGCCATCTATGCTTTACTACCAAAACTATTTCAGAACCAAGCTTGTGAGCTAGTTTCACTTTACAAATCCAGATGGCGCTTAACATAAGAACAACAGTTTCTTACATTGGTGGCATCGTACTAGACTATCATTCGTCAAAAAATGTATCTTCACTGCAACCATTTTATAATAGCCGCTAGAAATAGGACAATTATAAATTAATTTATTGTTCTTATTTGCAGTCGTCTTCAAAAGGAATCAGCAACGAAGAGGAAGACCCGAAGACACTGTGAGCGTGGAAATCCTTACAGTATTATTATTTAGATCTAAACTTACCCTAGAGTCTTTGTGCTGATCAGGGGTGTCTTCAGGTTGAGGAAACCATTCAACCTGCTTGTATTCTTCTCCCTACATCCATCGGAGGAAGACTGATCAGGCCTGGAGACAAAAGAAAATAACAGTTAAAAATAATTATTTAAAAATAAAAATGTTCCGAGTGCTGTAATTTATCCAAAATTATGATTATTTTGGGAAAAATTAAAAAAAATCCAGCATCAAAACAAGTTCTGCAAGAATAATGCAAATACCGCCATCTATCGTTAAAAATTGGAAAAGCGACGAAAATTTGTAGCTAAGATGTCGACAGTAGAAAAGTTCCGTTTCCGTTTAACAGATGGCGCTTTCATGTATATCGAAAACGGCTTTATAAATCAACACAATAGTTTCAGAAAATGATATCTTTTCATTTCACATTTTCAATGGGTTTTTTTGAATGAAATAATTTTAATTATTCGCAATTGGCCTGGAAACTTAGTAAATATTGGGCAATAATTTTTTTGTTCAGATTTTCCTTTTGTATGTAACACCTTCTATTTGATAAAAAGCGGTACAGACCATAATATTTTAGACCAATAAATATTAATAGGTACCCAAACTAAAGGGATTACAATCGCAAACCTTGGACACTTAATTGGGTATAATTTTCACAACTAATAATATAATTATAATAAATGGTATACGCTTTTGACAATATTTTAATTCACGATAATTATTATGTTAATCAATAGGTAACTAAATCAAATGGAATTATTATAGATTTACATAATAATTACCAGTAAAGAAATTTCACAGATTGTAGTAGCTTGATGTGCTGGCGTCTGTACATCGTCATCATCTGCCTAGCCTATTCCCAACTATGTAGGGGTCGGCTTCCAGTCTAACCGGATGCAGCTGAATACCAGTATTTTATACGGAGCGACTGCCTATCTGACCTCCACAACCCAGTTACTGGGTAATACGATACCCCTTGGTAAGACTGGTTATCAGACTTTCGGGCTTCTGACTACCCGTAACGACTGTCAAAGATCGACGAATGACAGCCGGGACCAACGGCTTAACGTGCTTTCCGAGGCACGATGCCAGCACATCAAGCTAATACAATCTGTCAAATTTCTTTAATAGATTTTCAACTTCATCGCTAAAACATAAGGTTCAAAGTTGATTGGGAAAGTTTGACAGTTTCGGGTAGCTTGATGTGCTGGCGTCTGTCCATTACTATTGTATAAGTACATTCCATTTTGTTAACGTTCGCTTTAGTAAGTCTTTGCCAATATCAATTGATAGGTTAAAGCATAACTCGGAACGGACTAAGATTTAAAACTTGGCGCCATAGTAACATTTGTTCGGCTCAAAAATACCTATCCAACGAGGTATTAAACGTTGCTATCTGAGGCTGGGACCAGAGTTCATACAAATCTTGGCATCGCCCAAATGTCTTTGGACTAAAACAAAGATGGCGAAATGTCAATGTCTTATACACTTCTCCCGAACTCTTTAGGGAATATTGACCTGATTTTATATGTCACTTCATTTAATATCATAATCAGCCTAGCCGTTTCCCAACTATGTTGTGACCAGTTTCCAGTCTAACCGGATGCAGCTGAATATCAGTATTTTTTAACCCCGACGGAAACAGAGGGGTGTTATAAGTTTAACGTGTGCATCTGTGTGTCTGTCTGCGCCATCGTAGCTCCTAAACGGCTGAACCAATTTTCATAAATTTTATTTTGTTACACATGGCGTGGCCTATCTAGAAAGAAAGGAAAAGAAAGAAAATACGTTTATTTGCGGTGAACATAACGCAATAAAGAATACACAGAAAAAAAAATTAGAAAGGGTTGGGAGAAACATGTGTCACATCCACGCAAAACGGCTATCGCTCAGCATAATGCTGCGACCCTATGCAAGACAGAGCCCCAGCGCAGGTTTTCAGCGACAGCCGGCGCTGACGCAATGACACCGTCCGGTGCAGCAAACAATTATAAGGACGCTGTCTGATCTGACAACCACAATCAGACTGGGTAACACGATACCACTTTGTAAGACTATTTGTCAGACTTTCTGGCTTCTGAAAACCTGTAACGACTCTCAAAGATTAATCTTTTCATTTACCAACTAAAATTATACCTTTAATTCCCTCACTAAAATTCCAGTTGACATGACGAATATTAATCACAATCTAATGGTCTACAATCTACTATACCCCTGTGTAATTACCATAGAACACGGAATCTCTTTACCTGCGTTTGTAGACAATACCTACTAATAAAAGAAGTAGCGCCGACAGTGTTTTGGGATGCATGAAGAAGCTTCCTCGTGTAGCGCAGTTTGTTCCGCCAGTTACTCAACGAGCGCTCAGCGCATCCTGGACAGTCACACCCAACACCTTATTTGACTGTCCAATTCTTCCCTTGCGGTGGTAGGGCTAACGCCCGCCTGGTTTGCGACCACCCTCCCACCGGAGTCTGGCGTAAAGCAGCCTGCTGTGTTCCGTCGATGCGCGGGAGTTCCAGTGCCTTAGGCATCTTTTGGGCACGCTCGTTCCATCATATACCTCATCCATCGCTTTCAATCAGGCGTGATCGAGGTCAAGAGAGGGCCCATTAAGCAATAAAAAAAAAAAAAAAAAATGTGCGTAGAGCGAACATCTTCTGTCATGGACTGCTTTCAAAGCCGTAGTGTCTATACGCTATTTCTATTGTATAATAAGCAAGCTGAAGTAGCTTGCCATGTTTGTCAAAGGACCGATGGCCGGTGGAGCAGACGAGTCTTGCATCTTGCATTTGATTGCGTTGACATAGAAGTTTGATTTTGTTACAGCTTAAAGGTATTATACAGGGTGAAATTGAATTCATGGGCATCCTTTTAAGGGGTCATTGTAATCATTATCATGAACAACTTTTACTGTGGGACCAAACCTGAAATCGCGAAAAAAATCAGCTCTTCCCTATATTTTGACGAGTTATGTGAACATAAATGTAACAAACAGCTGATTTTTTTTCGCGATTTTAGTTTTGGTTCCATGGTAAAAGTTGTTTATAATGATGAGTACAATGACCCCTTAAAAGGATGCCCATGAATTTAATTTCACATTGTAGACCTAAGTATTTGATATGAATTTCAATTTAATACATCTACGCGTTCATGAGGAAAGGGGTAGTAATTTTAAAATTATTAAAAATATTTTTATCATATAATGTAACTAAAAATTTACAATTTTTCCTTTATCTGTGCTATAAGACGTTGCTTCGTACCAAATTTCAAGATACTGAGTTCACGGGTGTACTCGTCTATTCCCGTTGTCCCCATTAACGCTGTCCCCATTCTGTAGATTTTGATTCCCTTGCGAGTGTCGAAAATTTGCGGAAATTTGCGGCATAAACGCCTGTATCTTTTGATTGCGTTGGCTTAGAAGTTTTTTTTTTACACAGCTCCAAGGGACAGTAGACCTGAGTATTTGATATAAATTTCAGCTTGATACCTCCACGCGTTCCTGAGAAAAAGGGTCTTCATAGACAGACGGACGGACGAACAACAAAGTGATCCTATAAGGGTTCCGTTTTTTCCTTTCGAGGTGCGGAACCCTAAAAAAATAAAAAAAGAAGTAAAATTTGAAATAAATGCTTTGACTTTGACTTTACCGCCTCTAACAGCAGTCGCCGTGCCGAGGCGTCTCCCTGCTCCGTGTTCTACAAAACCTATAGCTGTATAGCTGCCATTAAATACCAAGGCCAGGCCACTTTGTCATGGTATTTGTATTACGCCTATAACAACCGTTTCCTTTGGAGTAAAATATTATCGTGTTGTAACGTTTCTTTAGATTTTTGGCTCGGTCATGATGTGACGGTGGAGTTTTCTTTTGAATTGAGGGACTTTTAATGGTGGATCGTTATTTGAAAGGAGGGTTTTTTGGGTCAAGATTTTTTTTTTTCGATATCTGAAAATAACGGGAACCGTGGTGTATACCAGCTCGTAATAATGAAGTTAAATATGTTTTTACATTTTTATACTTATTTCATTTTTGATTCTTAACTTGCAATTATTTTAGACTAGCTGCGCCCCGCGGTGTCACCCGCGTAAATGTCGACCGCATGGGAACATCGGGATAGAACGTAGCCTATATGTTAATCCAGAGTGTCAGCAACCTCCATACAAAATTTCATCAAAATTTGTCCAGCCGTTTGAGCGTGAAGAAGTAACAAACATACACACACACTCACAAACTTTCGCCTTTATAATATTAGTGTGATTTTCACAGTACATTCAACGTTGTATTGACAGCCATCGACATTTCCACCATTTACAATACTACTGTAAAAGCTAAAAACGGCGTCAAATCACTGTCTATTAGCATTGCCTGAAGCTTCGCTCGGATGTAAGTGAAAAACCATGTCTAGGCATATGTATAGGGCACAGAACGTTAGAGTATTCATATGACAAGCTATAGATTGTCGATGTAATGTATGTACCTTATGTACAGTCAACAAAAGGGATAAGTAAGAGCAGTGGTGGCCCAGTGGTAACGACCGCGACTTACGAGATAAAGGTCGTTGGTTCGAACCCTGAAAGGCGCTTTACTTTGTGTAAATTATATCATCACCACTGCTCTTAAAACGGTGATGGAAAACATCGTGAGGAAACCGGCAACTATATCCGATGATCCTACATACTTATCTCTTTTGTTGACTGTACCTAGTGTAGCAAAATGAAAATGAAAGTTCACCACTTTAACAAGTAATATAATTTATTAATATTAAAAAAATAATCTATAATAACGGGGTGAAGAGGGGTAGTCAATTTTACAGAGGAGAATTTTACTGCATGGTTTGATTAACTCGAAAATTGGTATCGTGAAAACCGTCACCTCACACATCAGGTCCAGTTGAAAACCAGCGTCAGGCACTAGTTGTCTGGCATTATTGCTGAACTGGGCCTTTTTGGCGCAGCCGTGAGGCACACTTTCCTGCCAATTACTTACATCGGACTTTGCGCTTTTTATTTGATCTTTATTTTTTTTTTTTATCTGATGTGTCTGGTGTATTGTGTGTTTTTTAGTCTGTGCTAAATAAATGTATTTTCTTTCTATCTTTCTTTAAGCGCTTATTTGGTAACGCTTTCTAGTAGGCGATGGTTTAACGGGTTAAACAACGCTTAATTTGTGTTTACGAGTATACTGCACGCATGCTTTCATCCCTATTCAGAGCACCATTGGCCATTACTAATCCCGTTTATCGCCATTAAAGCGCTCTACAGCTAAATCATACTCAACCGTACAATCCAACCCGTATCTGCCAGTCACTAATCTTGTTACATCGTGATGGATATACGTAACAGATATGGAGTCGAGGCTATATACCTACCATATACCATAGATATACAATATACTTCTGTTTGGAGGGTAGTTTGAACACTGCAGTGGCGTGCATTGGTTTTCAGAATAGGTAGGCACTAGGCCGGGTCTAGTCTATGCAAACGCGGTCACTAATCAGAAAAAAAAGTGAGGTCAAAAGTGTGGTTATTTGAATAGGCATGCCTACTTAACCGGTCAAGCGGCGCGGTTCGCCGATCGGCGACGAAGCAATAGAAAATCAATTGTGTCTCATTAGCGGAGCTTGACAGATTAAGGGTGATAAATTGCGAAGGTCGAACGTCATTGTATTACGCGTGAGACGTACGTATTTTTAATTTTGTCGTATTAACTTGAACGAGTAAACACCAATGACAATGTGCGAATAGTAGGTACGGGAGCGGAGTAGGCCGTCTGGCGACTTCCTACTGCCGCGCGTGTTTGTATAAAGGTTTTGTTTTTTGTTAGGTATGATAATTTAGTGGGTTTCTTAATTGTGGGGCACACACTAAAATGTAATTGACAGGCTTAAGTTGATATATCGAGGTAGGCACTGCTTATATGCCTATATGCAATGCACGCCACTGGAACACTGAATGTAGTTTTCCTAGACTTTTTGGGTTTCTTACGGCGGAATAAAAAACGGAACCCTTATTGGATCACTCGTGTGTCTGTCACAGCCAATTTTCTCCGAATGGAATGGACCAATTGAGTTGAAATAGGGTAGGTATACCTGCACCTATGAATTTCTGTGACCCAAACACGGGCGTGTAACGTAAATATATGAATTTTGAATAACGGGTCACTTTTGGGAGGAAACTAAGACAATTTAAAAAAGGTTAGGAATTTTACCATGTTCAAATGAAGGGGAGGGTTTTATTTTTTTTTTTAAATAATTAGTTTTAAAGATACTTAAATAGATAAAAATTGACCAGCCCCCCCATTATCTCCGAAACAACTCTGCCTAAAATAAAAATAAAAAATACAAAAATTAGGAACTTAATAAAAAAACTGAAACCGGCCAAATGCATGTCGGACCACGCACAATAAAAGGTTCCGTAGTTGGGATGAATTTATCCCAAGAACAAACTCAATATTGTAGTAGAAAAACATGTTCTCCCAAACGTTCCAACTGCAAATTAATGTAAGTTTAAACGCACAATGTTAAGAGATTTACAATTTTATTTCAAGACCATAGACTTAATATAGGTATTTCTGAAGTCTTTATGTGCAGTACTTAAGTACTACAAATATAAATATTGTTTTTCTGGTAGCTTAGTATTTTGTTATAATAGGCTAGTTTCCTAAAAAATTCTAATTAGTCCGTCAGTTAGATTATCGAAAAATAATGGACCCTTATTTTTTCTTTTGTCAATCAAACAAAAAATGACAAAGATAAAGCGCGTCAAAATTTGGGAGTGGGGGGTCGTGACGTCACGCCGTGCTAAAAAGTGTCGCACGGCGTGACGTCACGACCCCCCACTCACAAATTTTGACGCGCTTTATCTTTGTCATTTTTTGTTTGTTTGACAAAAGAAAAAATAAGGGTCCATTATTTTTCGATAATCTAACTGACGGACTAATTAGAATTATTATTTTTTTACCCAGGAAACTACCCTATTGTAACACACTAACATAGCTTTTAAGTTTGTATCTAACTCACTAACATAATATGGATCATTGTTGTCTCAGAAATAAATTAATTTAATTTAATAAGGACTGCCTCGTCACTCTAATGGCTACAAGCGTTTATTTTGTTAAACAATTTACTAAAAAATTATATTTGTCTGTTAAACTGTGAACCCTAATTGCATAACACCCCTGTAGCGGTATCTACAACGCCACATACGAACTACGTCACACGAAATCCTGCATCTCGCAAGCAGAGTTTACTGCGCAACTAGCACATATACAACGGCCCGTCATGAATCATCGGGCAGTTGCCCGCCAGGCACAACACCCGTCTGGTCGGAGGATCCTCCCTTTTCTATAGAGTATGAGTGAACTTTACACCCTGTTCCTCATAACTATGCTGATAACCCCGACGAACACAACCTTCTGTGATCACGAGACGCTTCCCTCGAGTTACTAATGATTGATCCACTCGAGGGAAGCTTCATTGTTCTTTAATTCCAAGTTCAAATAACATCGACAAAATAATATAGAAATGAACGTTCATTTGTTTATCTCATTAATATATTTCGATCAATCGGAGAACGAGCGAAGGACGCCGAGTATCGAGATCCAACATCATTAGACCGGTTCCCTAATGAATAATCCCCTTACTAATAAACGTTGTATAGCGTCTGTATAGTTACACAACGCTTTGTCTTCTTCTTTCGAAAGTCAAATTACTGACGAGTGAAAGACAGAAATCGGTGTGTAATAATTCATCTGATATAATGCGTTTATTAGTAAGGGGGTCAATGTTTCCGCATTTGACTCATTTTGCGTTCAGACATTTCATTTGCAGTAAAAGATGACGAATAAACGCCTTTTTAATGAACACTATAGCTACATCCAGCGGTTTCGCCTGCATAAGTCTCGATCCCAAGTGAGAATCAGGATAAAAAGTATTATATGTCCTAATCAGTCTTGCTTGTGCCGCGTTCCGATGCGCACGTGTTTGCATATTCTGTGTATTGACTAGCGCGGCGCAAGCTGTCGCATGTATTTTTGTTTTCGCCATGAGTAATGAACTTGTGGCGAATGAGCTGCTGGCGTTCCTGCAGCAGAAGCTGGATGTGATGGACGAGGTATCCGCTGTCCAAATCTGTGCAACGAACTTCAGCGAGGATGACATAGCTGCTGCCAAGCTATTGTTGTTCAGTGTGCTAAACAAGCGCGACCAGATGGTGTCCCGCCGGCGTGACGGGACTAAGAGAAGCCTGCAAGATATTATCACGCTGTTCAAGGAGACCGACCCGGATGACGTGCCGACGTTTGTGGCGAAGGAGCTGCACAAGCTACCACCCGTCACCTTCGACCACGTCGATGTAACAAGCCTTCTGAAGGACATTGTGTTTTTGAAGGCCCGCCTCGCGGATGTTCTAGCGAAGTTAGATGCATCCCAAAACACCGTCGCCGATTTGCGCAAAGAAGTTAGCGAGTTGCGCAACAGTGTAGCGGTAACTAGGTCATCAGTCGATGCATCTAACGTAAACATTTGTCGCGGAACCGGCCTCGATGTATCGTCGTCAATTTCCGCGTCAGCAGTTTCGTCGCCAGCGCACCCGTCGTTTGCTGAGGTTGCAGAGCGCCCCGCCCGCGCGCCCCTCAGCCCAGCGCCCGTCATCGCGGCTCCTCCACACAGCGCCGCCCGAGCCCCTCGCCCCGTTCCGCTGCCAGTTTCTGCAGCCCTGGCGAAGCCCTTACAAAAAGAATTCGCTAGCGTCACCGCGAGTGCCCCAGGTACTCTAAGTACGAAGCCTATGCCAAAAAAGGCACTGAATAAGGCTGATGATGAGGGTTTCGTGACGGTGCAAAGGAGGAAGCGCCGATCGCGACCGAACAAGAACCGCTGCGGCAAAGCTCCTACGGATCCCGAAGTCAGCTTGCGGGCCGCAAAGCCGAACACACCGGTGTACATCTCCCGCCTACACTACACCACTAAGGCGGAGGACATCGTGGAGTACGTGCGCCAGAAGACGAGGTACACGCTGAGGGTGCAGTTACTGGAGTCGCACCGCAACGTCAACTTCAAGGCGTTCGTGGTGCGCGTACCAAATTGTTATCTGCCCGTCGTCATGGAAGAAGACTTCTGGCCACAGGACGTGGTGTTCCGTCGCTTCCGCGGACAAGTACCACAGCAAGAACTAGCTAGTGAAGTGATGTACTAGTTTTATAATAAAAATATGTATGTTTAGGTTAAGGTATTTATCTATGGGCCTGCGTCGCCTGAAATAAATGAATAAATAAATAAATAAATGAATAAATAAATAAATAAATTATATGTCCTAATGCAGGTCATGGTATATCCATGTGCCCAATTTCGTCCAAATTCATTCAGGCGTTTCAGCGTAAAAATGTAACAAACACACGGACAAAAAACAATATTTTTTCTTCTCTTTATTATAATACTAGCTGTTGCCCGCGATTTCGCCTGCAATCCAGGATGAAAAGTAGCCTTTGTCTTTTAACAGGTCATGGTGCTAGTCATGTATAAATTTCATCGAAATCCGGTCAACCGTTTTTGCGTGAAAGCATAACAAACAACATCCTATAATTCAAATATTTTCTCTTTATAATATTACTAGCTGCACCCCGCGGTTTCACCCGCGTAAATGTCGATCCCGTGGGAATATCGGGATAAAAATTAGCCTTTATGTTAACCCAGGGTGTCAGCTCCCTCCATACGAAATTTTATCAAAATTGGTCTAGCCGTTTGAGCGTGAAGAAGTAAGAAACATATAAACACACACACACACTCACAAACTTTCGCCTTTATAATATTAGTGTGATATTATTATTAGAAGCCTGTGTTGTCCCAATGCAGGGCAAAGGCCTCCCTTCCCTCTTTCCACTTTTTCCGGTCTACTGCGATTATGGGCCAATCCTTGATGAAGGAGTCCAGCTCATCCCGCCATCTGTTTCTGGGCCTGCCGCGCAGTCGTTTCCCGCCATCGGGGATCCACTGAGTGGTGGCTTTTGCATATTGCTGCTCCGACATGCGACAGATATGGCAGCAGCTGTGCGGCCAGCGTCCACTATTTGCTTTTTTTTTTATAATATTAGTAGTTTAGATAAAATGAACCGTCTAGTAATAAAAAAGATGACTCAAGGAAACAAAACACACTCCTTCCGACTCCCTTCACTCCTTAATTTCACTTACATACGTTACATATTCTGTAGAACACTCCATTAAGGGCCTACATGACACTCAGACTTGTATAATTCAATATTACCCGCACATTGTACTGGGGAAGGCAATTAGCATGTTCTAACGTTCTTTGAAACGTGTCAGAATATGTAGGAATCGTAATCATATAACATCAGGCTAGTATTTTCTGAAAGAGTAGGCAGGGAGGCTTAGTAGGTTGTCAGTTGTAGTAATAAGGACTTGTCAAAGACAAAGCATATATTTCAAATAGGCACATAAAAGGTACTTTTGAACGTCAAAAATTACATTAAAAAATAGAATTGATTCTAGTCGCCCCTTCCAAAAGGTAGTTTTCGTATGGAGAAGATAAGCAAGAAACTCCACCGTTACTCTTTTAAAATGTTTTACAATATTTGGCATAGGTATATTCATTATATAATAATTATGTGAGGACGATGCATCTAAAATAAAATTACTATACCAAAATAGGTAAAAGAATTAAAAAACAAAACCATGACATATAAATTAATTATCTGATAGCTGCATAGTGCTCACATATTTACAAGTATGGTAAAAGTAAACGATTTTGATTTTTTTTTTAAAGTTAATCCAAACTATTCCAAACTATAATATTATAAATGCGAAAGTAACTCTGTCTGTCTGCCTTTTCTTCACGCCTAAACTACTGAACCGATTTGTGTGAAATTTGGTACAGACATAGTTTGGAACTTGAGGAAGGACATAGAATAGTTTTTATCCCGATATTCCTACGGGATCGAGACTTATGCGGGTGAAACCGCGGGGCGCAGCTAGTAAGTAATAAGTCAGGGTGTGAGTAATGAATGTAAATCAATGTAAAAAAAGAATAAATTAATACGGATTATTCCACTTTGCTCCACCGGCCGCCCCACTGGTGGGGCAAAGTGCGAGTTTATAAGCGCGTCTACACTCGACAACGATACAAGATAATCGTGTGACATCAGCCCGCGTATATCGAGCGATCAAAATCGAGCCGATATTTGCAGAAAAAACATCAGTGTTTAACCAAGTTTATAATCAAGCGTCCAAGTCCAGTCGACCAATTCAAAATTTGAATTGGTCGACTGGACCCGCGGTTCCAGTTCGAGTGGGTCCAGTTGACCAAAGACTCCTACAACGTGGGACGACATACGTGTGGGATGCAACGTGTGTAGATACCCTTTTTTATGGATGGGAAATCATCAAATCACCCCTCCCGCTCTGGGTGGAGCGGAAGGGAGTGTCAGACTCTTACTGAATAAAACCCATGCATGTTTCTTCCTTAGCCCTTTATGTTCCGGGGTAGCGATAACCCTTTTGGACAATCCCGCACCGCCGGCAGGCTTCAGCCCTCGCAGGCCCCTTCCTTTTTCCTGACATCTCTTTGCGGCGCGCGTGGAACACGTACGCGCCGTCCGGCACGGGCCTGGTCCTGATCGAACGGTGAGCTAGTGTCGATACCTTTGCGCCATCTCATGTTCCTAGCACGGCGGACTGTGCTGGCGCCGCTGCTGCGGCTGCTGAGGCTCTCAAGCGGCGCAAATACTGTAATTTATGGACAACGACAGCTTTGAGCCGTTTGGGGTCGAAACGCTCGAGTCATGGGGCCCAAGCGCGCCTCTCCTTTTTAAGGAAATTTCTCGCCGGCTGGTCGACACTTCACGTGACCAGAGGGCTGGTCGTTCTTTGGCCAAAGAATTAGCATTGCCATTCAACGTGGCAATGCTGCTAGTCATCTGGGCACGTTTTCGGATGACAGCGATGCGGACGAGTACTTCGACGCCTGAGTGTCCTTTGTTTTTGTACTTATTTGCATTAGTACCTAGTATCTTCATCCCAACTATGTTACCGTCGGCGGCCCTAACCAGATGCAGCTGAATACCAGTATCTTACATGGAGCGACTGCCTATCTGACCTCCACAACCCAGTTACTGGGTAACACGATACCCCTTGGCAAGACTGGTTGTCGTACTTTCAGGCTTCCATCTACCCGTAATGACTGTCAAAAACTGTCTGTTAGAAGTAAATATTATAGACTAGCAGCGCCCCGCGGTTCCACCTACATAAGTCTCAATCCTGTGGAAATATCGAGATAAAAGTATTCTATGCCCTTTGAGACCAGTTGTGGCCCAGTGGTATCAGCCGCGACTTACAAGTTGTAGGTCGTAGGTTCGAACTCCGACAGGCGCTTTACTTTGTGTAAATTATTTCATCACCACTGCTCTGAAAACGGTGAAGGAAAACATCGTGAGGAAACCGGCATGTCCTAGAACCAAAAATTCGAAGACATGTGACATCCACCAACCCGCACTGGACCCGCGTGGTGGATTACGGCCCACTCCTTCTCACAGAGAGGAGGCCTGTGTCCCACCAGTGGGAACGTTATAGGCTGATTATGTTGTATGCCCTTTCCCGGGACTCAAGCTATCTCTATACCAAATTTCATCAAAATCGGTTCAGCGGTTTAAGCGTGAAGACGTAACAGACATACAGAGACACTTTCGCATTTATAATATTAAGTATGGATGTAAATAGCTAATAGAACCAGATAGCCTCTCCCCCAACTGCAGGGAAGGTAAGGTAAACAACCAATGGGTGTCCCCGACTTTTTTTTCTTCTTCATTTTAAGGGCTTCATCGCTAAACGAGAACGTCGCCCTGTAACATCAACATAATCTACTAAACCTAAAAACAGATAGCACTAAACGGTGTCTCCGACTTATAAAGATTTTAATGCAAACTTTATGCACAACGCAAAGACAAAACAACCACCTCATTTATCCTACTTTCTAAGCTCATACTTCACAAGGCAAGCGGCACCGGGTTGTTTGTTAGTTAAATACGTCACAGACAGATGTCGCGCCGCTTAGCACCGACTATATTAACTGTGAGGTCCAAGTTATGAGATATTGTCGGGTTCTGCTATTTTTTTTTATACGTTAGGGATGACGTTGACAATTTACCGATAATACAACGTACCAACAATACAGCTAATTAATGTTACATACTTATGACTTAAGTGTGAATATAGCACTAGAAGTTGTCGTAACTTGCACCCTTGCTTAGTTATCAGGATAACTTGTATTAAGGGCACAAGTGCCAACCCTTGGTTCATATATTTTAAGGCCGATGACCGTTGGGGTAGACGTGTTCTAACTAGGGCATGCAAAACCGGAAAGTTATCAAAACCGGTTTTGAACATCGTTTTTTTGGGACCAAAACCGAAAACCGGAGCTAGGCCCGGTTTTAGCAAAAAAATCGAATGTAGTATAATTTAAAAAGAAACACCATTTTTTTAAAATACCCACTTACACCCGGTTTCTGATTTGAGCAAAGTAGCAAATCTCAACTGATTATTCTCAAATACATAAGTATGTGCTTAAGTTTTTTGCGTTTCGCAAGTTAAAATCGAATTTCGTCAAACCATAATCAACTGATCATTTACTTAAGTATTCTTGATCAAAGCTAACACGTTCCAATTCACATTAAAAAACCGGTACTTTTCAAAAACTCATAATATTAAATAATTTTATTCTTATAAATTTAAAAACAGATTTAAAACGTTAGTTAATTTTAAATAACGGCATTAATTTAAAAAAAAAGCTGTTAGATTTGCTAAAGCATAATTATTTTAGCAATTTAATATTTGACGTGTTTGTATGAACCGAATCGTGACGTGAATGTCAATCAAACTGTAAGTAAATAAACACAAATTTTATTGGAATTCTGTATTTTTATATAAACTATCAATTTATTGTACCAATTAAAATGAATAAAGATAAGAAAAAGAGATCGCCTAACTATACTCTAGAGGAGAAAGAACATCTTCTTTCAATAATAACAAAGTAAGTACATAAAAACCTATAATGTTTACCATAATATAATTTTACGTTTCACCAAGTTTGTTATTTAGATGTTTGTGATTATTTCAGAGTAATAGAGTGCAAAAGGACAGGGGCTTACTATATTCAAAAGAAACAGGAAGCCTGGAAGCGCATTACTAAAGAATACAATAGCCTATGCAAGACTGGGCCTAGGGATGAATTAATGCTAAAACATTTTTATAATAAACCTTCTTTTGAGAACACCAAAACACCTTTCAATTGTGTTTCGTGATGATATCTGGGCTTTGTTATAGGCTTCTTGGGATGGAGAGGCAGGGTTTAAAAAGGGTCTCATGAGATACCTAAGGCATGGGTAACCACTATCTCCAAGAATAAGGTATAACCCAAATCTGCCAGCTTCTAATTGAGCTGCAAGTGGTGAGTCATTCCAAATAGTAGTGTCGTGTACGGAACCTGGCCAACGTGCAATGACACTAATTATTTGTAAATTGGCATCACAGATGGCTTGAACATTTATAGAATAAACCTTTTCTGTTCCTATAATAATAATAATTCATTTATTTATCAAGTAACAAGGATTCATTAATACACAGAAATTAAATATAGCACAAATCTTACACTAGAACACACTGAATACATTATACATTACATTACAATAGGTACAACACAAAACAATAACCACACAAAACATTTTCATATTGACAGCCGACGACTGTAGGTGACGTGCAAGTCACTGCAGCGTCTGATATATGGACAGTCGCGCCTGCCGGCTATCATCACCAGCATGCTGTTGGAGCTGCCGCGAACTCTACGGACCAGGGACGCGCTTCGCTTACGCATCGTTGCATAGAAGCAGTCGACGCTAGCGATGGCGAACATGCCCGAGGCACTATAATGTCGCGGCAGCCCCATCAGCGCTCTGAATGCGTTGTTATATTGGATGCGGAGGGCTTCGTATGCTTTTTGAGTGTGATTTACCCACAAGCTGCACGTGTACAGAGAGGTACAATAAGCCCTGAAAGGGGTCTGCTTGACCGACCCTGAACAACGCACAAACCTGCGAGCTATCATGTTACCGGCCCACTTAACACTATTTACCTGGCCTCCATACCAACATTTAAATAAGTTTATAAGTTCTTTGGGAAAGTTAATCTCCTTTAACTTCTTCCAAAGAATGTCGTAAGAGACCAGATCAAAACATATACAGCTCAGCTCTGCTCCCTCCTGTTGAATTTATTTTTATACGTGTGCAGTCTACAGCACCTATGACGCTAGGGAATCCAGCTATATCAAAAAATCGTGCCGCCACTGATAGTCTCTCCTGTGCAGTGGGCATATGAACATATATTGCCGTCGCAATAATGCTATCGCACCAGTCACCCTCTCTACCCCGCGGCACACCGTCGCCTTGCTCACATTCACGGTATCCGCCACAACAGCTTGAAAGCTACCAGTCACGTAAAACCTAAGAGCTATTAGTAGCTGCAACATGGGAGAAATGCAGTCCCGCCGTTGAATACGACAGGTCAGTTTAGGCTTTATTTTGTTAAAAATAAACCTAACCGACTCCTTCGTAAAGCGGAACCGACTCTTAAATTGTTCATCGCTTAGCGTGATAAACAAGTTAGGCCGATGTCCTGCTATTCTTCTGCGTGGTTGTCTGCGTTGAGGCATCTCCAAAGACGACAGGGAAGTATCGGCGTCCCCCATTATGAAGAATTGAAGAAAAACCACTTACAAAATCACTAGTTACGATGCTAGTTATTGTACTGATTACAGTTTGAGTAGCCGAAATTGGTGTGTCAACTTTCAACTGCTTAACTTGACGTTGATAATGCTTTGAGTATTGTCAAACACGTTTTTCTTAGTTCTGAAACGCAACAGACGACCTTAAGCATGAGTTAAGCATACTTTCTGTCAAATTTGAGTAAATGATTTTCAATTACTCAAATCTTGATTAGAGTTTAAAAAAACTTAATTCAGAAACGAGAAAATGTTTAAGTTATACTTAACCTCTCGAATGTCTTAAGTAGTACAGATTAAGACGTTCTCAACTTCAAATTCTCAAATCAGAAACCGGGTGTTAGTCTACAAATAAAACAAATTGTATGATACATTTCTTTTTACCCGACTACGGCAAAGCCACAGGAGGGTTATGATTTTAACAGGCTATGTATGTATGTGAGTATGTTCATCTGTTCCCTCATAGCTCCTAATCTACTTATCGGAACTCGACATATGAGGTATCGTTAGAACCGTCTTAATTGTCCGCTGAACATAGGCTACGTGACGTTGCACAAAACTCGATACGGCGCCCTCTAGTGGACAAAAAGTAATGTGTTAAAAATAAAAATTGAGATAAATACGCCATGTTTGGTATCATTTGAAAGGGCTTCACTTGTACATTTCCAAAATATTGCTCAAATTTAAAGCGACGCCCTCTAGCGGACAAAAGTCATGTGTTAAATTTAACACCAAAATTGTTTAAATAAAAAAAAGTAAAAAAAACTAAAACCCGACTAGGACAAAAAAAAAACGACGCTGAAAAAGTATGAAACAAGATATTCATACTTCGAACAGAACAAAAAGAAAAACCGTAGTCACACGTTATAGGTACCAACCGAAACACTTTAATAACGTGTGACTACGGTGTTTCTTTTTGTTCTGTTCGAAGTATGAAAATCTTGTTTCATACTTTTTCAGCGTCGTTTTTTTTTGTCCTAGTCGGGTTTTAGTTTTTTTCCTTTTTTTTTTAATCCAAACAATAATAATTGTACAGATAACAATGAACTTATAATAGTATAAAGATTAATTAACTGAGATCAAATCAACAACAAGTATGTTTTTGGTATCTTTGGTACCTATTAAGTCTGCTATCAAAAATAATATATTTTAAACATAGAAAACACAATCAGCATCTTCAAATATTAAACACAGCCACCCACAATAACCAAAAAAATCAACATTTTTGTAACTTTGAAGACGAACTACAAAATAACATTATTATAATATGATTCATATTGCACTAAAAAAGAGATCAATAATAAACTATGTATACTAATTTAAATAAAGCATAAATCACCTGTATTCAAGAGATCGCTGTTCTTGATAATGTGATCTCAAGAATATAAGTGCATCGAACAGTCAAAATTAATTATTTTTTGAGTGTTCGAAAAAAATGTTGACAAAACCGGAGCGAGCTCCGGTTTTGGCTCTCAAAACCGGTTTTCAAAAATCGTTAAATTTTGGCCGATTTCCGGTTTTGCGCAAAACCGGAAAACCGGTTTTGCATGCCCTAGTTCTAACGTTATTATGATAATAGATTGCGCCACGTGTATTGTTGTTTTCCTCGGGAACAGCACTTTTTTCGAGATGAAAGGTACCCTATGACCGTTTCTGTACACCTGGCAATGTATATGCAAAATTTCAGGATGATCGGTTCAGTGGTTTAGGTGTGAAAACGTAACAAACAAACAAACTTACTTTTGGTTAGGATAGGATTTCACGCGGACGAAGTCGCGGGCAGCAGCTAGTCCACTAAAAACTTTCACCACCAACTCCGATTCTCATCGTTTTTTTATAAAAACTAGCTGCGCCCCACGGTTTCACCCGCGTAAATGTCAATCCCGTGGAAAAATCGGGATAAAAAGTAGCTTATATGTTAATCCAAGGTGTCAGCTACGTCTATACAAAATTTTATCAAAATTAGTCTAGCCGTTTGAGCGTGAAGAAGTAACAAACATATAAACACACGCACACACTCACAAACTTTCGCATTTATAATATTAGTGTGATAGTGTGATGTAATGTATTAAAATGATAGTAGTTCAGTATTTTTGCATTGTAATTAATTCATAATTTGCTTATCGTGTGACTAGCTTAATATGGATTTAAGTTCAAATAAGTTGCTGAGATTACTATAAATTTGTTATTAAAATAATTTACTAAGGTTGTTGAATTTCATTTATTACAAACCGTGTGATTAATCTGTTGTTACAATTTTATTGAACAAAAAGTTTCAAACTTACACCAAACGTCGTGGATTACGTTTAACAGCAGCGTATTTGCCGACACACGCATCGCTTATTGCTTTAAACCTATTTTACAAATTATACTATGTAGCTTTATTGACAGCTCGGCACTTCATCTTTGATGCGAAGCTAAAAGGGACGATTTAGTTAATTACGGTCTGTTAATATGTGCCTTTACAGACCATACGCTGTAGCGTAATGAGAGCTACGCCGTAGCATAGTACAAGCTACGACGTCGCGTAATGAGAACTACGCCGTAGCATAGTACAAGCTACGACGTCGCATAATGAGAACTACGCCGTAGCATAGTACAAGCTACGACGTAGTGTAATGAGTGCTACGCCGTAGCATAGTACAAGCTACGACGTCGCGTAATGAGAGCTACGCCGTAGCAAATTACAAGCTACGACGTCGCGTAATGAGAACTACGCCATAGCATAGTACAAGCTACGACGTAGTGTAATGAGAACTACGCCGTAGCATAGTGCGAACTATGCCGTAGCATGATGCGAGCTATATCGTAGCAAATTGCGAGCCACACATTAGCAAGAGCTGCGCTTCAGCATAGTGTAAGCTCCGCCATTTACAGGAAGATTTTTTTTATCACTATCCAAATTTTTACAGGGTGTTCTACCCATGAATATGAACAACTTTCATTATGGGATCAACTTTGAAATCACGAAAAAAAATTAGCTGTTTCATACATTTTGGTCAAGGAGGAAGTCCGTGAGGATTTCCACCACGAGAAAAAAAAAAAGGTATTTATTGAACTTTTGTATAAAGGAGCGACTGCCTGTCTGACCTCCACAACCCAGTTTCTGGGTAATACGAAACCCTTTGGTAAGACTGGTTGTCAGACTTTCGGGCTTCCGACGACCCTCTCAATTGCGATAATAATTATCCAATATTATATATGTCAGATCAGGAGTAGGTTATTGATATCTAGTTATCATCAGGCATATTTGATTAACTACTGTGGGCGTACTGTGGGTAGTGTTGGTTATTGCGCAATAGAAAAACCGTTTGCAGTTCAAATCAGATTATAATATCACGAACAAATTAATCACACTAGCAAATCACACACTGTAGGTACACGACACAACTAGATACACAGTAAAATAATTATGTACAGTAACAAAGTAATTGCGAACAAATCGTAGGATCGATTACTGTTCGTATAGTGACAGAGCCACCCAAGTAAACCGACAGGTTTGTCGGGAGCTAGTGCTCTGTCAGGAGTCGAGTCCGAACACCGACTGACTCTCACTGACTGTGACTGACTGTCTGTCCAGCACAAACGAGTGCGCTTAGCTATAAAGGTTTGTCCCCACTACGCACTCGCCCCACAACAACTCTGTCCAATGGCGTACGGATATACTTCATCGTGTTTACTTGATACAAAACATTAAAATGTGCTAAATCTAATAAGACTCACATTATAAAGTAATCGAATAATTCAACAAGAATAATTGTCTTAAATAAACAATAGTGATTTCACAAAGTAAATAATTTTAAAATCAAAGTAACATGTCATCAATTGTTTTGAACAAAACCATCGGTTACAACTATCAAAATAAGTTGCTAAAATCAATTAGCGCGTACACTGAGTACTCAATAAATTATAATAATAATAATTTAATTTCAAGCAACAAAGACTCATAGTGTTAGTAACAATATACTTACAAACTAAGTTAGTAATACACTTACAAAACACAGAAAACAGATTGCGACATCACTGCTGCACGGTGACAGGCCCAGCCGAAACCCTGCAGCAGTGGTTCACAAACGCACAATCAAGCCTGCTCGCTATCATACACAGGATGCTGTTGGCGCTGCCCCGCACCCTACGGACTAAGGATGCGCACCGCTTCCGCATCACGGTATAAAAACAGTCCACGCGAGCTTCAGCGAACACCCCTGACGCGCTACAGTACCGAGGCAACCCCATCAACACCCTGAATGCATTATTGTATTGGATGCGAAGGGCGCCGTATGATTTTTGAGTATAATGAACCCACAGACTGCAAGTATCAAAAGACGTACAGTAAGCACTAAATATAGTGCGCTTAACCTCTTTAGAGGCACGCCTGAATCTGCGGGCAATCATGTTAGCTCTCACACACAGCGCCCTCCGCTCCCTGTCAATATCCTCATCGTCTTTGAGGCCAGTGGTCAATAAGTGACCCAGATATTTAAATCGGTCTACCCTCACAAGGGGTATACCGTTCAGCTTAACTGAAGGTACCGCTTCCGGGTATTTACCCCTGGCCCCAAAGACCATGACCACACTCTTCTTAAAGTTTCTATATTTATGTCTGTAATTTATATGGTGTACATAATAAAGAGTATTCTATTCTATTCTTTACAATGGGTGACACAATGAGCGGTCTTATCGCTAAGAGCTATCTTTTTAAGAAAACCTTTGGATTGATACTCACTTGAAATACTTCACGTCGTATTCCCGAATTCTGTGATATTACGATTCCCTCGCTATCACAAAACGGAATATCGATATCCACATAATGCAAACCGGATGACAGAACTAACTACATTAGTACGTATAACTAAATACAGCTGTGGTACCTATAGGCTGAAATTGGAGCAGTGCCCAATTAACGATGATAGGCGCAATGGGGCGAATTCAATTCTGTGATGTAGATATTATGTGAATAATATTATTTGTGAAGTCTCAGCCTAATGAGATATTATGTAAGTAATTTTATTTGTAAGTAATTTTTTTGAGCAGTGGTGGTCAATTGGTAACGGCCGCAACTTCAGACAGGCGCTTTACTTTGTGTAAATTATTTCATCACCACTGCTCTCAAAACGGTGAAGGTAAACATCGTGAGGAAACCGGCATGTCCTAGAACCAAAAATTCGAAGACATGCGACATCTACCAACCCGCACTGGGCCCGCGTGGTGGATTACGGCCCACTCCCTCTCACCGAGAGGAGGCCTGTGTCCCAGCAGTGGGAACATTATAGGCTGATTATGTCATTTTAAGGATAGCTTACTTGAGAGATAAATATCACTGTCTTTATGATAAAATTTTAATATACAAGGTTATTGAAAAAACACTAACAACCTCTTAAGAGGTCACTGTACTCATCATTATGAACAACTTTTACTATGGGGCCAAACCTAAAATCGCGAAAAAAAATCAGCTTGTTCCCTACATTTATGTTCGTATAACTCGTCAAAATGTAGGGAACAGCTGACTTTTTTTCGCGATTTCAGGGACCCTGTATAGATAGCGCTGTATAGATCCTCAAGAATTGGGCTATCAAATGCAAAAAAAAAATTTTAGTCCGTCCGATAGTTCCATAGATTAGCGTGTTCAAACAAAACAACAAAGAAATTCTTCAGATTTATTATTAGTATACAGGGTGAAATTAAATATTTAAATATTTATTGCCATTCATGATATAATATTAATTTACAATAAATTCGTAAACACGTCTAAATTAGTCAAATAACCCGCCCCTAACTGTTCCCGGCGCAAAGGTGCCCAAAACACTTGCTGCATTGCCACGTTGAATGGCAATGGCTAACCTTTGCACCAAGAACGAGCCGGAGCGGGAGTCATCCGTTTTTTCCCGAAGCTTGTGCCCTATCTCACTCATGAGCTTCCTGGCCTCAGTGCGCCAAGCACCCATGGTCTCGACAGCAATGGGCACAAAATGGTAACGGTCCATAGCTGTTCCTTGCATTTATGTTCACATAACTCGTCAAATGTACGGAAGAGCAGTTTTTTTTTTCGCGATTTCAGGTTTGGTCAAATAGTAAAGTTGTTCATAATGATGATTACAATGACCCCTTAAAAGGATGCCCATGAATTCAATTTCACCCTGTAATTTTTTTTTTTTTTAATTTCACCGTGAAAATCATTCTCAAAAACCATCACCCATTTGACCACTTTTCAGCTGAATTCCAACGCTGCTGAATGTCGGGTATAATAACGATCCTCCCAACGGAGGAGTTAATGCAATTTGCAAATTGAACAGTTCCAACACTTTCAACTTTCTGATGTAATTGGGACAGACGGTTCCATGTATTGTAGTAATAGTGTAGGACAGGTTTTGTGATCATAATAATGATAACCTTTTTTTATTGCTGAATGGGCCCGCTCTTTACCTCGATCACGCCTGATGGAAAGCGATGGATGAGGTCTATAATGGAACAAGCGTGCCCAGAAGCTGCCTAAGATACTGGAACTCCCTCGCATAGACAAAACACAGCAGGCTGCTTTAAGCCGGGCTCCGGTGGGAGGGTGGTCGCAAACCAGGCGGGCGTTAGCCCTACCACCCCGAGTTAAGAATTGGCCAGTCAAAGAAGGTGTTGGGTGTGACTGTCCAGGATGTGCCGAGCGCTCGGTTCAGTTGAGTAACTGGCGGAATAAACGGCGCAACACGAGGAGGCTTCTTCACGCATCCTAAAACTGAAGTTATTTTAATTTAAAGTCAAAAAGCAGCCAGGTGGGAGTCGGACTAGCACACGACGGATTCTTTAACACTGCGCAATATTTTCCTAATAATAATTTATTTATTTCAGACATTATTCTAGCACATAGTTTCTACTCATACGATTAAAATTTCTTATAAAATACATTAAATTCAAGACAGATGAAAACCCAAAATAAAATAGTGATTATTTAAATTTTGAACAACTCATTTAAAAATAATAATAATAATTCAAATTGTCGAAAACTTATTAAAATGTCAGAATCGTATAAAAAATAAATAAAATGTCAACTATGAAATTGTAAAAATGTTATAAAAATGTCGAAATATTAAAAACAAAATTGTGAACATCTGGTCGAAGTTTATGTATATCGTCCGGAACACGGTGTATACATATATCATTATATTTTCTTTTAATATTTTTGTTTCAAATTGTGTTAGTTTCAAATACTCCTGTTTACTGTTTGTGTTCCCTGTGCGTGAGCCAGATAAAATATGTTTCTTTCCTCTTCTCTTTATTTATCTGAACCATTTATTTTATAAGATAGGGAAAAATGCAGGGACGAAAATAATATATCCCCTCGAGACGGGCGGGGCAAGAACATTATTAATGAGTTTGTTTTCTCATTGTTTTTCTGTAATCAGCTCTTCTGTGTCCGAGAGAAAAACAGTAATTTATTTTGGAATTTTAAATCATTTCTCATGTCGTAAGGTCGCTGTTAATGCTAAGACTCTCTTATTATAGTCAATTATGAAGAACTAGCAGCGCCCCGCGGTTTCACCTGCGTATGTTTCGATCCCGTGGGAATATCGAGATACAGAAAAAAAGAAAATACATTAAAAACAAATACAAAAAAAGACTATAAACAAAAAAAAAACTAAAAAAAAACAACTAAAAACTATTCTATGTCCTTTCCCGGGACACAAACTATCTCTATACTAAATTTCATCTAAATCGGAGACACACTTTTGCATTTATAATATTAGTATGGATAGTTTTCATACCTTTTAGGATACTTTCACAATGGCACTTCCAAATGAATGATTCTTGGATATGGATACACATTAATCTTCAAACGATTCATTTTCGTAAATCATCAGTCCGCTCTAGGAAGCAGCAAAATGTACAAAAGCAAGTTGCTAAAGGAACTGAATTCAATTTTACAGACAGAACATAAATTCCCTAGACAATCCAGACCTTTGAAGTGGGCACGCCAATTTCACACTACGCGGCGTAGTACGGACTACGCGGCGTAGTCCGTAAGTGTACAGGATGACCCCGTTGGGTTGGGTCAGAATGGACAAATCTGAAAGTAGGTATGTTTTTAAATCTTAGAGAAATTGATTCTTAGGAAGCACGTCGTTTTTTTCTTTATTTGTGAATATTTAAAGATAACAATTTTTATCGACTTCAAAAAAAATGGAGGCAAGTAATTATCAATAAGGCAAGGAAGTGGCAAAAACCTAAAACTAAAATACAGATCCCAAGACACCGACTTCTGAAATTAAAGTATTATTTCATAATTTTGAGTTAATTTTTTTTTTTGAAGTCGATTTTTTTTTAATTACTTTTTTTTTGTAAATATGGATAAAAGTATAAACGATTGACATAAAATTGCAGCACTGTCACTTGAATGAAGCCTTTTTTTTAGTGTAGACTACGTTTTTTAAATATACTCTTAATAATAATATACAGTATCAATGCAATAAAACAACATTCGATTTTATTACGGAAAATAACCAGGTTCGATTCCTGTGTAGTTAAGTAGTTAAACCGAATCACCCTGTAGTAGGTATTAGGTCCTTACATATGAAATTGGCGTTTTTCGTACTGGCCACTTTAATCACGAATTTCTCCTCTTTGGTAAGGAATTCCAAATTCAAATTTGTACAGCTATTTACTCATGTATTTGTGCTTCGATGACCGTCATTCATTTGTTTTTTTTCTTCTGTTTTTTCTGTTTGCGTCACTCATTTTACAAAATGGAAAATTTAAAATATCGCATTATTTACGAGTACGAGTTCCGCCGTGGCACTAGTGCTGCGGAAACGACTCGAAGGGTGAATGATGTGTATGGCGGTCATGTTGCAAAAGAAAACACAGTTCGTTTTTGGTTCCAACGTTTTCGTTCTGGAAATTTCGACCTGCAGAACAAGCCCCGTGGACGGCCTGAGACCCAAGTTGATAATGGAGAATTGAAGGCTATTGTGGAAGCGGACCCATCGCAAACCACGTCCGAGTTAGCTGCAGGCTTCGATGTTAGTGATAAAACTGTTTTAATTCACTTGAAGCAAATTGGGAAGATTAAAAAGCTTGAAAGGTGGGTACCTCACGAATTGACTGAAGCAAACCGGCAAACGCGCGTCGACTGCTGCGTTACATTACTGAACCGGCACAACAATGAAGGTATTTTAAACCGAATCATTACCTGTGATGAAAAATGGATTCTTTACGATAATCGGAAGCGCTCAGCGCAATGGTTGGATCCTGGCCAGCCAGCCAAATCCTGCCCCAAGCGAAAATTAACCCCAAAAAAGTTACTTGTAAGCGTTTGGTGGACTAGTGCCGGTATTGTTCATTACAGTTTTCTCAAATCTGGCCAGACTATTACAGCTGATGTCTATTGTCAGCAATTACAAACCATGATGGAAAAGCTAGCGGCTAAACAACCAAGGCTGGTCAATCGCTCCACGCCACTGCTGCTTCACGACAACGCCAGACCACACACTGCGCAACAGACGGCTACCAAATTAGAAGAGCTTGAATTGGAATGTCTTAGACATCCTCCGTACTCCCCGGACCTTGCTCCAACAGATTACCATTTTTTTCGCAATTTGGATAACTTTTTGCAAGGGAAAAAATTCAACTCCGATGGGGCAGTCAAAATCGCCTTCAAAGATTTTATTGATTCCCGTCCGACTGGTTTTTTTAGTAAAGGGATCAATGAACTACCTATAAGATGGCAAAAGTGCATTGAAAACAATGGTTCATACTTTGATTAATTAAATATATTATATTAAAAAATATTCGACTTTTTGTTCCTTCCATACAAAACGCCAATTTCATATGTAAGGACCTAATATATTAACAACTCGTCGGTCCGTTGGTCGTTTGCATTTGTAAAATGCAATGTTCTCTGTGAACGCCTCAGGGCTTTAGTATGTGAGCCAATTTGTGCACCAATTTGTAAAGACTGTCTTTTAAACGAAAAAGAATACCAATTTTTTTTGTTGGAAAAATTACCGTCGAATTTTTTTAACCTTTATAATTTCTTTTGGATATTTGATTCAGTCGTATCATATTGATTGGTCACAAAAGTCCATGCCGTGGTAATAAATATTACCACAGAATACATAAAGTACTACGTACAGAAAGGACACTCCCTTCCCCGCACTAACATCAGTTACCGCACCTCACCCCGCACTTCGAGGTATTCGTCGCCGACTCTTTAACAAGGGCGCTCGCAAACACAAGAACCGCAGCGCTGTACCTACCTACTGCTGACACGAACACATTATTTTTTAAAGTTTTATATTTTGTGTTAATCACGATGGTTGTATATTGTGCATTATTTGGATGCTTATCTTCATCGAGGAACGATATAGACAGGAGTTTCTTTCGGTTCCCGAAACATGAAAGAAGGTAAGGAACAACAACTCAAATATCCCTTAAACCCATAAAAAATAAAAGCTAGTATATTACAGACAAACAAGTTAAGCCAGTGTTGTGATAATTTATTTTCATAATTTTCTCTATTATTTATTTATTTATTTTACAAGTTTTGTTCGTTTTAGAACAATTAAAACTTCCATAATATTAACATACCAACTATTAAATTATTGCTCTCTCTCTCTTTATTGTCTTAGTTATGTCTCTTTCTTTCACGTTCTATTCATTCTTCGACTTGAAAAGTAGTAAAATAGAAATGTAATTAATTAGATTTCTGTGAGTAGTGCGCACTAACTTTGTCGCGGCGCGCGGCGCCCCATTGTTGCACACGTTCGAGCAGCGCCGCCGCCTACGCACTACTGCCAGCCAGTCCTACTAGATTTCACGCACACATTCATACGTATACAAACGTCATTTGTTAATGTAGTAGTAGGTAATTATTTTGCGAGCGTTGTATGGAGTGTCCGGGGTGTGATATTAATAGATATGACCTACATATCATGTTGAAGGAATTTATACTTCATTTACTTTAGCATTAGACAGAAGTTAGAAAAGGCTCTTTTTTGGCACACTTTGAAATCGCAAAAAAAATCAGCTGTTCCCTACATTTTGACGAGTTATGTGAACATAATTAATGAAGGGAACAGCTGATTTTTTTCGCGATTTTAGGTTGGTTCCCATCGTAAAATTTGTTCTAAATGATGAGTACAATGGCCCCTTAAGAGTTTTTGCGTTAATTCAATAACACGGTGTACGAGTATATAAATAAAACAAAGTCGGGTTAGTTACACCATTTATAACTCAAGAACGGCTGGACCGTTTTTGATGATCTTAGATTTGTTGGATTTATCTCCGCCTCGAATAGCAGAATAACTATTAAAACATGGAAAAAAATAATGAACATAATTTTTTTCTTATTTATTCTGAGGCGGTACAAAGTTCGCCAGGTCAGCTAGTATTCATATTATATTAATATTATAAATGCGAAAGTCTGTCTGTCTGTCTGTTACCTCTTCACGCTTAAACCGCTGAACCGATTTAGATGTAATTTGGTATAGAGATAGTTTGAATCCCGGGAAAGGACATAGAATAGTTTTTATTTCGATATTCCCACGGAATCGGAACTTATCTCATCTTATCTTATCTTATCGGAACTTAAATTTATCTTCTGTCCTTTTCTTAATGAAATAGAAAGAAAAAGATGCACTGAATTTAAATTTAGTTCAGATTGTGAACAACAGAATCGGCACCATTATCGAGTGAAAAGTCATGACCAATCCATTATCCGTGGCTCAATATGTACCCAGCATAAAACACTTACATATCAAATGTAAATAACATTACAGTCCGGCCGTCTAGAGAATATTTTCCTGATACCTTCCAGTGCGACAATTCTAGTCACACTAGTCACACTCACACTAATATTATAAAGGCGAAAGTTTGTGAGTGTGTGTGTGTGTGTGTGTGTTTATATGTTTGTTACTTCTTCACGTTCAAACCGCTGAACCGATTTAGATGAAATTTGGTATAGAGATAGTTTGAGTCCCGGAAAAGGACATAGGATACTTTTTATCCCGATATTCCCACGGGATCGAGACTTATGCGGGTGAAACCGCGGGGCGCTACTAGTACATAATATTAACCTTGTTAGCTTTCGCTAATGCCTAATTATGGCTTCGATTAATTACTAGGTACTGTTAAGTGCACTTTGAGTAATTTAGTTGAATATTAATTATCAGTTCAACAAACTTCATTAGTCTATCGGTCAGAGAGTTATGGATACTTTACTGAGGGCCTGACACGAACGCGTGACCTAAACGTAATATACATTCAAACAAATTTGAATCGAAAATACAAGTTATTCTGTAGCATTTTGGTTTAACAAAAGAAATTAGTATCACCCATATCACACTAATATTATAAAGGCGAAAGTTTGTGAGTGTGCGTTTATATGTTTGTTACTTCTTCACGCTCAAATGGCTGGACCAATTTTGATACGATTTTGTATAGAGGTAGCTGACACCCTGGATTAACATATAGGCTACTTTTTATCCCGATATTCCCACGGGATCGAAAATTATGCGGGTGAAACCGCGGGTTGCTTCAAGTATTTTAATAAAGTCTTATACCTAAATTAATATTATGTGCGGAACGAGTGTTTTTCAATTATACAATCTTTCGAATTACGAAGTAGTGGTAAGTAGTAGGACTAAATTAAAACCCGTTTAGAAGTTATTTATTTATGTCTAACTAAGACAAGGTCTAACAAGTCCAAGTCCAGTCGACCAATTCAAAATTTGACTTGGTCGACTGGACCCGCGGTTCCAGTTCGAGTGGGTCCAGTTGACCAAAGACCCTTAGGTGTAAAATTGGCACTGTAAACATGGCAGACTGTCTATTGTTTAAAATGAAGATAGCATCTGAAGGGCACAGGGGAAAAACATGCGAGGTCACATATTTATATTTTTTGAACTGGTAATGCCATTGTATAGTTCAAATGTGGTAGAACGAAACGCCGAAACACACTTTGCAGTAACATGCATAGTCCCGGAGTAATCTTCATTCAAAAATATCGATACAGTGTAATAACAAGAAAAGTCCACGTCGTATAGGAAAAAAAAATAAGCATTGCCCATGTCCTCGTGTCCATGTACCTTTTTTCAAAAATCAAAAGATTTATTTAGAAATTTCTCAGTTCCTTATCTTTGTAACATTGCATATTCTTCCCCTGTTTGTCAAGGACATTGCATATTTTTTGCCTGTATTTCCTGACTTTTTCCTGACTTTGTTCAGTTTTTTTCCGTTAACTCAATATGTTTAGAAAGAAAAAAGTTTTTTTTACTACACACCCAAAACAAATATATTTTCTTTATAAATTAATATATTTTTCTTTTATTTCAAGCTTTAATGTACTTTTTTTGATGATCTAAAGTTTAATTTGCGATTTTCTCAGTTCATTGTCTTTGTGACATTGCATGTTTTCCCCCTGTACCCTTCATTCTTTAAATGGTGCCAAGAGCTGTGTTGGTACCGTTCGAGCAATATAACAGAGCATATTAAGACAGTGGCTATATTTTAGACGTCAAGTTCACCATTTTGCGCAAATTATAGTTGTGACTCTTAAAAAAAAACACTAGCCAACTCGCACACAATGCGACATGCGACTGCGACAGCTTGACGATAAGACGCTGACCTGTCGCATGCGACATGCGGCTTTACGTGTATACGTGCGACGCTGCGACATAAAACGAGAGCCTGATTCCCTAGGACTGTCGTTGCGAATTTGCAACTCGACGTATCAAAACTAGCAGCACCCCGCGGTTTCACCCGCGTATGTTTCGATCCCGTGGGAATATCGGGATAAAAACTATCCTTTGTCCTTTCCCGGGATGTAATCTATCTCTCTGCCAAATTTTATCGAAATCCGTTCAGTGGTTTAGGCGTGAAAAGGTAACATGCAGACAGACAGGCAGAGTTACTTTCTTTATAATATTAGTATGGATTGTCGGCCGCAGCCTGTCGTTGCGTCTAGTCGCAGTTGCATATCGCATAGTTTGCGCCATGTCTTAAGCACCTACAATGCAAGCCAACCACCAACCAAAACAAGTGCTTAAACTAAAGGACATTGTGTTTCCTAACGATAAAAGTTATAGAAAAATTTATGTTTCACCACAGGATTATTATATGTAAACTAGCTTCTGCCCGCGACTTCGTCCACGTGAAATTTCTCCCTTCCCCCATTCACCCTCTTAAGGGTGGAATTTCAAAAGACCCTTTCTTAGTGGATACCTACTCTTCATAAAGAACACACCCTCGAAATGTCATGTCTCTAAGACCAGAGGTTTAGGCTGTGCGTTGATATATCAGTCAGTCAGGACTTTGAACTTCATATACAGAATGAATTTTCCAAGTGGGAGTGGACGGCCAAATTCTAAACTATGAGGAATAGCGAAAAGTACTCAAAGGAGTCGCGGGCTCGATTTTGATGAAAACTAAAACTGCATCTTTGGATTTTTAAAAAATCAATATTTCTAGACACTATCGAATGGTGTAATAATACTGTGTGTATTTTTTTTTCAAAATCAACAGTTTCGATCCCTGGCTAGAAACATTGATTTTTCAAAAATCCAATGATGCAGTTTTATTTTTCATCAAAATCGAGCCCGTGACTCCTTTGAGTACTTTTTGCTATTCCTCATAGTTTCGGATTTGGCCATCCACGCCCACTTGAAAAATCACCCTGTATATAGATGACTACAGGAACGCAATTACCACGCACGTAAAAACCCTCGTACTGTAATTTCTTATAACAACGAACGCCATATAAACCTGCATCACCCCTGTCACAACAACACTGCCTGCAATATCTAGACTAGACCATTCGTTATGCCTGTCCACGACAAATGGTCTGAAGCGACCTCTGAAGTAATAGATAGGCACTATAATTTGAGACGGATAGTTGTTTATACTATCGGTCTAAAATCTAGGGCCCGTGGCTAAATAATAACAGCCGCACAGGTCGATCGATCAGGTTAAGCTACGCTTGCCGCGGTTGGTCTGTGGATGGGTGACCATCTTTACTTACCCCTCCGTGCCTCAGAAAGGACGTTAAGCCGTTGGTCCCGGCTATCATTCGTGGGTCTTTGACAGTCGTTACGGGTAGTCAGAAGCCCGAAAGTCTGACAGCCAGTTTTACCAAGATGGTATCGTATTACCCAGTAACTGGGTTGTGGAGGTCAGATAGGCAGTCGCTCCATGTAAAATACTGGTATTCAGCGTGCTGTTATCAATTTAACAATAACGTTATTATAGATGGCGCCACGTGTACAAAGTCGCGGGCAACAGCTGGTTTTTTTTATTTATTATTATTATTACTGAAAAACCGAAAGTCCTTTGCAAAGCTTTCTTTTGGTAACACGTTATAGCAATTTTCAGCAGGACAAAGAAACGGACTATTGACTACATTCAACACCAACTCTGTCTGACCTTAGGTATGCATTTTATAGCTTGCACATTGGACATTAACTGCAGACATCGGCACACCATCTATATCTATACTAACATTATAAAGAGGTAAAATTTGTTTGTAAGTTTGTATGTATGGGGTAATCTCTGGAACTCCCAGTCGGATTTGGAAAAATCTTCTTGCATTTGATAGCCCAATTCTTGAGGAAGGCTAAAGGCTATTTAACGTCACGCTATGACCCTTAGGAGCCGCGCAAAAACGCTATGGGGAAACGAAGTGATAGAGCAGGAGACGCGGGTAGGTGATGCAATACGACGAGATAGGTCGAGGGAATAAGAAATTTCACGCGAACGAAGTCGCGGGCAGAAGCTAGTTTTAAATATAAGCAAATGTATCTTATACATATTATACATAATGTATATTTCATATACTCGTTTCGTACAGAAATTTTAGAAACTCCGACTCGGTTGCGTTTTCTGAGGAATTTTTCTTGAAAATTTCCGTTTCGGCCATTCAAGAAGAAATATTGAGATGAGTTTTTAATGTTAAAGTATGTCTGTATGGAAATGTGGAAATTGAAAAAGTCATGAGAATATGTTTTGCTTTATATTGTGATTTTCGTATACCTATAATTTTGTTTAAAGTAAAACGACGAACATTACTATAATCCATACTATAATATTATAATTCTGTCTCTCTGTCTGTATGTATGTTACTTTTTTACGCCTAAACCGCTAAACGGATTTTGATGAAATTTGGTATAGATATAGTTTGAGTCCCGGTAAAGGACATAGGGTACTTCTTATCCCGATATTCCCACGGGATCGAGACTAATGCGGGTGAAACCGCGGGGCGCAGCTAGTCAGCCTATAATTTTCCAACTGCTGGGACTCAGGCCTCATCTCTTCGAGAGGGAGTGGGCTGTATTCTACCACGCGGGCTTAGAGTGGCATCTTAATTGCGTAACACACTGTCAATCAAAATCAGAAGCATTTTCAAGGATATTGCGAATCCCTTGCTTCATATGGTCGAAAAATTTGTCTGCTCAACAACGTAAATAACGCAATCAATGTTGTTGAACTGTCAAAATTATTAAAGCCATTCCTACTGTTAGTGTGTTATACAGTACCCGCGCGGGTTGTTAGATGTCACATGCCAGCGCTGGCGCTCTGTCCTGCATAGGGTCGCAGCATAATGCTGAGCGATAGCCGTTTTGCGTGGATGTGACGCATGTTTCCCCCTACCTTTTTATTTTATTTTTTGTGTTTATGTTCTTTTTGCGTCATTTTCACCGCAAATAAACGTATTTTCTTTCTTTCTTTACATGTCTTCGAATTTTTGGTTCTAGTACAGACGCCAGCACATCAAGCTACTACAATCTGTCAAATTTATTTAATAGATTTTCAACTTTATCGCAAAAGTACCTAAGGTTCAAAATTGATTGGGAAAATTTGACAGTTTCGGTTAGCTTGATGTGCTGGCGTCTGTACATGCTGGTTTCCTCATGATGTTTTCCTTCACCGTCTTGAGAGCTGTGGTGATGAAATAATTTACACAAAGTAAAGCGCCTGTCTGGGTTCGACCAGTCCTTTCCAGTTCCTGTCCGTCATACCAGATGCAGCTGAACACCTGTATTTTGAATGGAACGTCTGCGTGTCTGACCTCCAACCCCTTGGTAAGACTGGTTGTCTGACTTTCGGGCTCCAGACTACCCGTAACGACTGTCAAAGATTTACAAATGACAGCCGGAACAAACGGTTTAACGTGCTTTCCTAGGCACAGAGGGGTCTCGATGTGCAATGTACGGTCACCCATCGACAGACCGACCTTGGTAAGCGTAGCTTAACCTTCGATTAAACTCGTGCGGCCGTTATTATTTTGCTACGAGCCCCTCACGAAAATCAAGTTACTTACATTACTTGCCAAAGTAAAGATAAAGTTCGGCGTGTCAATCTTGCCATAAGAGAAAAGGAGAAAAACAGAATTAGTGCTCTTTGTTTTCACTGTATTCGTACCCTATAAACAAGAAAATATATGTCTCTGAACATAACAACTTTGAAGGTCAAGGTGAATGATGTACTTACAGATACTTATTTGATATATGCCTTATATTATCACATCACACTAATATTATAAAGGCGAAAGTTTGTGAGTGTGTGTGTGTATGTGTTTATATGTTTGTTACTCCTTCACGCTCAAACGGCTCGACTAATTTTGTATGGAGGTAGCTGACACCCTGGATTAACATATAAGCTACTTTTTCTCCCGATCTTCCCACGGAATCGAAACTTATGCGGGTGAAACCGCGGGGCACAGCTATCCACTAAGAAAGGGTTTTTTGAAATTCCATCCCTAAGAGGGTGAATGGGGGGAGAGTGAAATTTCACGCGGACAAAGTCGTGGACAGAAGCTAGTTAAATTATAAAAGCGCACAATATCTCATCATAACTTCTTACTAACAAAAAATTTCCCCTCACCACAAAAAACCAAACTTTCTGGTCAATAACACTCCAATTTATCTTAATAGTTCGACTTTCCACACAGACATGCTGAATGGCCATTAATACCAGACTTGACCGCTAGATGTCCTTAATAGCCAGTTTATGTACAGGGGGGAAGGGAAGAGGTAGAAAATTGAGTTCGTGTAAGTATTTAGGGGTGGCAGGAGACGTTTTATTTGTGAAAAAGAAATTGGATCAGTTTTGTAAAGAAAAAAAAGATATTTTTTTATTTAGAACACACAGTAAATACAAATAGTAAAAAAGAAGCATTTTAAACTAACAAAGTTACATTAACAAACTTATAACACCCCGTCGTTTTTGCGTCGGGGGTTATAAACAACCAAAAATAGACCTGCGCGAAGCCAAAAAGGCTCCTACCTCAGCATAATGTTGGTTAGTTGGTTGACTGGTAGAAAATACCTCAGGCATTAAGTCCTTCTTTGCACTTTTTATTTTACTTTTGCATAATGTTATAGTAAATATTAGGTCCTTACATATGAAATTGGCGTTTTGTATGGAAGGAACAAAAAGTCGAATATTTTTTAATATAATATATTTAATTAATCAAAGTATGAACCATTGTTTTCAATGCACTTTTGCCATCTTATAGGTAGTTCATTGATCCCTTTACTAAAAAAACCAGTCGGACGGGAATCAATAAAATCTTTGAAGGCGATTTGGACTGCCCCATCGGAGTTGAATTTTTTCCCTTGCAAAAAGTTATCCAAATTGCGAAAAAAATGGTAATCTGTTGGAGCAAGGTCCGGGGAGTACGGAGGATGTCTAAGACATTCCAATTCAAGTAATGTAACGCAGCAGTCGACGCGCGTTTGCCGGTTTGCTTCAGTCAATTCGTGAGGTACCCACCTTTCAAGCTTTTTAATCTTCCCAATTTGCTTCAAGTGAATTAAAACAGTTTTATCACTAACATCGAAGCCTGCAGCTAACTCGGACGTGGTTTGCGATGGGTCCGCTTCCACAATAGCCTTCAATTCTCCATTATCAACTTGGGTCTCAGGCCGTCCACGGGGCTTGTTCTGCAGGTCGAAATTTCCAGAACGAAAACGTTGGAACCAAAAACGAACTGTGTTTTCTTTTGCAACATGACCGCCATACACATCATTCACCCTTCGAGTCGTTTCCGCAGCACTAGTGCCACGGCGGAACTCGTACTCGTAAATAATGCGATATTTTAAATTTTCCATTTTGTAAAATGAGTGACGCAAACAGAAAAAACAGAAGAAAAAAAACAAATGAATGACGGTCATCGAAGCACAAATACATGAGTAAATAGCTGTACAAATTTGAATTTGGAATTCCTTACCAAAGAGGAGAAATTCGTGATTAAAGTGGCCAGTACGAAAAACGCCAATTTCATATGTAAGGACCTAATAAATAAATAATGCTACGAAATTTAAAAATAGATACCGCAGCGCTGGTATTCTGATAGGGCCCGCTGTGATGCCACAGACACTCCTACGGACATCTATTTTACAATAGTAGTTGTAGTTATCACGACTTATATTACTCTAGACGGTTGGTACTAGTGTATAGTAAACCAACATTTCACTAGTCATGTCTAAGCCACATCTAAACTAATGAATATAAAGAGAAAAGATCAGATTGTTTTAATATAAAGAAAGAAAGAAACAAGACTAAAAGACACACAATACACCAGAGACATAAGTGCATCAGATAAAAACAATTAATAAAAAGTGTAATGTCCAATGTAAGAAATTAGCAGGAAAGTGTGCCTCACGGCTGCGCCAAAAAGGCCCAGTTCAGCAAAAATTCCACACAACTAGTGCCTTTTTTTTTTTTTTTTTTACTAGTGCCTGACGCTGGTTTTCAACTGGACCAGGATGTATGTATACATGGGTAGACCCTGGATTAGGATAAAATATAGTTTTTATTCTGATATTCCTATGGGATCGAGACTTATGCGGGAGAAAACGCGAGACACAGTTAGCGACAGAATAAACTAGGAAGTGTGTTGCGCTTTTACTTCTTACCAACGAAAGCACTAGGAAGGGTTTAATTAGAATAAATGACTTCTGATTTTGATTAATTTAAAAAAAAAAAAAAATATTTTTATGACAACGGGGGGCGACCCAATTGCCATAGATAAACCGGGATCTTTGGGATCTGGCTGCTAATAAAAATTGTCTAATGGAAAAGCGAATAAAACGCATTCGCCCGACCCGAAGATCGAACCTAGAACCCTCAGAAGCTTGTGACTACGAGAACAAAGAGATAATCAAACACATAATCTTTTAAGTCAAAAGACGTCCACTGCTGGACATAGATCTCCCCCAATCATACCCACAATGACCCTCCATGCTCTGCCCACATCCATCGGCTTCCCTCGACCTACACTAGTTAAGTATGTTATTCATTCATCGTCCCATAAAAGAAATAGACATAATTTATTACTCACCAAAAGTCCTGAAAAATAAATGTTCAGAATTTATAGCTGCATTAACTTCTAAAATGGAACTGTCAACCCTAGGTACAGCACCCAATTTCATGCGGGAAATTTACACTCCAGCTGCTTACCTAGTTTGATATGATTTTATACTTTAAATATATTTATCATTTTCGATCTCACTTCTGGAGGGAAATTAAGCGAACATTTTTTCAAAGGATGTTGGGATTTTTTTTTTTCTCAAAACCTTTCGAGTGGGGTATCAAAATAAAGGGTTTTAAAAAGCAATTTCAAAAATATATGAAACTTATATGGTTAAAAGTAATTCAAAGTGACAAATCGTAAAAAACACGTACCAAGAACTAAATCGTCTGCGAAATCTTTCACCTTTGTAAACTAAAAAGCTGGAAATAAAAAAAGTAATTAAAAAACTCGACTGCAACCTTATGCCAAAACTAACTGAAAAGCTAAAAAAAGCCCATTTTAAATTAAATAAAAGTTGGAAGCAGGCGGGGCCCATATACCATTATTATAGTTTCAAACTCAAATAGGTCCTGCCTGCTTCCAACTTTTATTTAATTTAAAATGGGCTTGTTATTAGCTTTTCAGTTAGTTTTGGCATAAGGTTGCAGTCGGGTTTTTTAATTTTTTAATTACTTTCTTTTGTTTACATTTTTGGGAAATAAATCGCAAATGCAAATTAATTGAGTTCTCTCTTATATTCTGAGTGCAAACAGAAATCCAAAACACGGAGTCTTGGAACCACTATCTATCCATACTAAGAGTAATATTATGAATTCGAAAGTAACTCTGTCTGTCTGTCTGTATGTTACCTTTTCACGCCTAAACCGCTGAACCGATTTAGATGAAATTTGGTGTAGAGATAGTTTAAGTCCCGGGAAAGTACATAGGATACTTTTTATCCCAATATTTTCACGGGATCGAGACTTATGCGGGTGAAACCGCGGGGCGCAGCTAGTTGTAAATACAAAAATATTAGACCATAAAATATAATAAATACAGATGTTATTACGTCGTTGCTTCCATTATTCCATTATTCTATATATTTGAGGCCGCAGTATTTGTCAAAAATAATATTGACATGTAGAATTATTACACGCGTATACGGCGTAAAGACAAATTGCGCACAGTAGCTAGCAAGACTCATCTAATGCAGGAAAGTATCTTTTGCACAGCTTCACGCATCTTTAATAATATTCCGGAGCCCATCAGAATAATTACGGATATTAAAAAATTCAAAAAGAATCTTCATGATCTGTTAGTAGGCAAGTGCTACTACTCTATAAAAGACTTCCTATCAGACAAATCACTGCTCCAATACAGTGTCCCTCAGTCATGATGCGTTCAGTGCCCCACTATATGTGTACCTACTCAAGTTCGTTCTGTTTTATTTTTATATTCTATTTTTATATTCTATTATATATTTTATGCGACATCCTAATAATTTGTAACAATACATAATTTAATGTAAGTAAATTTAATTTAATTTATTATGTGCCAACTATTGTATGCCCCAAGGGCGGGACATAGCTGATCACAATTTAATTATTTAAGACCTGTATTATGTACCTACCTATGATCCACAATAAAGATATTGATTGATTGATTGATTGATTGATTGATTGATAGATAGCATATGCAGCGTAGCGCGAATATCTTATTATTATATTCTTTACTAGCTTTTGTCCGTGACTTTACCCGCGTGAAGGCCCCTCAAATTATCCCACGGGAACATGCTACCGGAATAAAAAGTATTCTATTGTATCAGTGTGTGTGTCGTAATCCACTACGCGGGCACATTTCGGGTTGTTCGATTTCACATGTCTCCGAATGCTTTGTTATATAATAGAATACTCTTTATTATGTACACCGTAAAAATTACGAATATAAATGTAGAAAAAAACCGGCCAAGTGCGAGGGTTCCGTACTACCGTACTATTGTACGGTGTTCTGAAACCCTTCGCGTGCAAGTTAACACTAAATGCAAATAACGGCAAAAAAATCACGTTCGTTGTATGGGAGCCCCCCTTATGTATTTATTTTATTCTGTTTATACTATTTGTTGTTATAGCGGCAACAGAAATATATCATCTGTGAAAATTTCAACTGTCTAGCTATCACGGTTTATGAGATACAGCCTGGTGACAGACAGACAGACTGATGGACAGTGGAGTCTTAGTAATAGGGTCCCGTTTTTACCCTTTGGGTACGGAACGAAAGATGCCTGATAACGTTCGTGTTCTACTGAGGGATCTCGGTATGTATTGGATGGTCACCAGTGGCGAAGGTACCATACAACTCGATTCCCACCGGCTTGCCTTCGAAAATTCAGAACATAACCACACTATAGTCAATTCATAATTGATTTTTTTTGGCATTTCTTTTTTGCTCCGGCTTACCTCTGTCATAAATTCACCCTTCGCCACTGATGGTCACCCATCCAGAAACTGATCGCGAAAAGCGTAGCTTAACCTTGATCAACCCGTGCGGCTGTTATCATTTAGCCATGACCCATCCGTATTCTGATCTCCACTGGGTTTATTTAGTTTTCTTGATGTACCCAATACATATTAAAATACAGAGGAGTTCGTGGCTAATGTCGTATTTAGTTTTACTGAGTTTTTCCTACTAATAATATTATAAATGTAAAAGTTTGTATGCTTGGATGTTTGTTACTCAATCACGCCAAAACGGCTGAACGGATTTCGATGAAATTTAACAAACAGATAGTTTATAACCTGTATTAAGACAAAGGACCCTTTTTATCCCAGTAGTACGATCCTGTAGGATAATTTCCGATACCCATCCGGACGAAACCGCTGGCGAAAACTACTTTATAATATTTGTCATACCGCCCACACGATAAAACAGGCCAATGGCGCCGATTCTCTTGTTTACAAACTAAACTAGATTTAAGCATCTTTGTGCATCTTTTTCTTTCTATTTCATTAGGAAAAGGACAGGAGATAAATATTTGTTTAGTCCTGTCAAATTAAGATACTCCATAAACAATTTAGACGTGATTAAAAAATTGGCTGTTAAAAATACGTCAATTTACGTCAGGCACTGACTAATTTGACAGGTCTAAACTAATATTTATCTTCTGTCCTTTTCTTAATGAAATAGAAAGAAAGAGATGCACTGAAATTAAATTTAGTCTAGTTTGTGAACAAGGGAATCGGCGCCATTATCATTTTGGACCACATCCACAAACCACTTTCTTTTATTACTGCTATAGGTACATCAACGGGACAAGGGTATTATTAGTGTGACATGTGCGTGTGAGTGTCTAAAGCGTTACGTTACGTTAGACTTTGATCTGAAGACCACTACCACGACTTCACATGGAAATAATCACATCACACTAATATTATAAAGGCGAAAGTTTGTGTATGTGTGTTTATATTATATGTTTGTTACTTCTTCGCGCTTAAATGGCAGGACCAATTTTGATAAAATTTTGTATGGAGGCAGCTGACATCCTGGATTAATAATATACTATAGGCTACTTTTTATCCCAATAATCCCACGGGATTAAAAGTGCAGCTAGTAAAATATGTATAAAATACATCACTTTATTTACCTGCGGAAGGGACTCACATAACAGTAAGTGAATAATTATAATAATAATAACGTAAAAATATAGTAATTAGTACTTAGTAACACAGTTGTTTTACCAGTAGTGTAAATATCGCAGACATTATTAAATCCGCTGTCTCACATAACCGCTAGCTATTTTACAAAACAGCTCCGTTTTGTACAAACTTGAACAACTTTAAAAACTTAAAAGTTTTGCGTGTTAAGCAAAACTGCATAAACATTTTGCACTTATCAATGCAGTGGGCAACGATTAGAGGTTATGTAAAAAGGCATGAAATGAAACGTCAGATTGTAGATTTGAATCCTAAATGTTGTCGCTATGTATGTCATAATAACAATAATGGCGTCCAAAACAGAAATAAATAAAACGAATTGAAACGAAATGAGTAAAAATTACGTTAGCTCGAGTGAAACGTTAATTAAGAACAATATTAATTAAAAGTTATCAGTTTTATGAAAGACGCTTATTGTGACTGCTGATAAGGCATTCTGTATTACATCTAAACGCAGTTTTGTTAAACGTAGCGCAATGGCAATTCAGCTGAACTGTTTTACATAACGGAGCTGTTTCATAAAACAGCGGATTCGACAATACATTTGCAACATAAACACCACTTCAAAATTCGAACGGTGTCTCGCTGTGGACCCACGAATATTTACTTTAAAAACAAATTAATGAGTTCGCTTTCGGATTGTTTCGTGGTCGCTCGAGTGAGGTTCCAAGTGTACTTTACAGAAGCAACCTTACATACACGATTATTAGTTTCTTTCGGTATACCTAGTAAGATTCGCTCTGGCTATTTACCGGATACAATTCTAAAACACAAACTATAAGGTCCCATTTAAATAGATGGATAAACTTTTAGAAATCATTCAGACCACCAAAATAAGGACGATGGTAAAAAAAATATATATAAGAAAAACGCATAAGATACTTTACAAGAAAAATAATTAGCTAACGAAAATACACTAATGTGCCGGCAATTTATTATTTTAGGTCAAAATAAAATCACTTTTTTTTTGCTTGGATATCTTTGGTTAGACGTACTGAGCGCTGTGTTAAAATTTGTCCATATATTTTATTGGGACCCTGTATATCTGATCATTTTCTAACAACAACAAAAACTACAGCATAATGCTGAACTACAGCATAAATTGAATCAAAGACATTCAAAAACACCTGTGTTTTCAACGTTTTTAGTCTAACCTTAATTTGTATTCAATCAGTATCCATCGTATAGCAAGATTGCTCTGAAATAATATTTAAGCTCCACTCAGGTATCATTATTTCTTCTTTAAGAATCTTTATGGGGCGATAATGTATCGGATATGAGATCCGAAAGCAGCTCGGCTTTTGAATGTAGGTACAGTCAACAAAAGAGATACGTATGCAGAACCGTCGGATATAGTTGAAGTTTAGTAAGAAACCGTCCATTGGTTTCGCCCGCTATCCGAAAACAATATGACCTCAATTTGATATTGGGCCATCCGACACATAATTCCAAATGTACAGTCAACAAAAGTGATAAGTTTGCAGGATCGTCGGATATAGTTGAAGTTTAGTAAGAAACCGATGGATGTTCTCGAATCAAATTTAATTTTATTAATAGAAAACAAACTGCTCATTTATCAAATTAAATTTCAGTCAATAACATCCATCGGTTTTTTACTAAACTTCAATTATATCCGACGATCCTGCATACAATATCTCTTTGGTTGACTGTATATGGAGGAATTTCGTTAACAATATTGAATTAAGGGGCCGACTTCAAGCGTAGCCAAATGCTCTTACGTATCAATATTTTATACTTAACTAGCTTCTGCCCGCGACTTCGTCCGCGTGAAATTTCACCCTCCTCCCATTTACCCTCTTAGGGGTGGAATTTCGAAAAACCCTATCTTAGTGGATATCTACTCTTCACAAAGAACACACCCTGCAAATTTCATGTTTCTAGGACCAGTTTAGGCTGTGCGTTGATATATCAGTCGGTCAGGACTTTCGAGTTTTATAAAGATTTTATACTTAGAGCAGTGGTGGCCCAGTGGTAATGGCCGCGACTTAGGTCGTAGGTTCGAACCTAGACAGGCGCTTTACTTTATGTAAATTATTTCATCACCACTCCTCTCAAAACGGTGAAAGAATTTTGATGAGGAAACCGGCGTGTTCTAAAATCAAAAATTCGAAGACTTGTGACATCTACCAACCCACACTGGGCCCACGTGGTGGATTAGGGCCTACTCCCTCTCACCAAGAGGTTGCCTGTGTCCCAGCAGTGGGAACATTATAGGCTGATTGTGATGAATGATGTTTTTATAGGTAAAGGCGACAGACAGACGTTGCGTCGCCCAATATCCGAAAACAATATGACCCTAATTTGACATTGAGCCATCCGGTACATTTCAAAATTACAGACGCCAGCACAACAAGCTACTCGAAACTGTAAAATTTTCCCAATGAACTTTGAACCTTATGCATTAGCGATAAAGTTAAAAATCTATTAAAGAAATTTGACAGATTGTAGTAGCCTAATGTGCTGGAGTCTGTACCTAACTAATCCCCTGTACCTAACATCTAGTAACGGTTCGTTAAATTTACCGATCAGAACTATTATTTTGAAATTAATGCGCACAATAAGTAAGTCCTATTGATTTTGTGCCCTTGAAGACTTAATGTAGCATCGAAATTATTGAAGACTAGCTGAGCTCCACGGTTTCACCCGCATAAGTTTTGATCCCGTGGAAATATCGGGATAAAAAGTATTCTCAGCTACCTTTTTACCAAATTTTATCAAAATTGGTTAAGGCGTTTGTGCGTGTAGAAGTAACAAACATACAAAGACACTCACAAACTTTCGCCTTTATAATATTAGTGTGATTTGAAAGATAGTAAAAATATTGACAATAATTGATTTTATTATTTATAAACACACAGTATTAAACACGTCGTACACAATCCACCTTAATAATAATTATTATAAATGTGAATTTGCCTCTGTTTGTCTGTTACCTTTTCACGGTTCAACGGCTGGACGGAGATTGATGAAATTGGACATTCAGGTAGATTATTACTAACATAGTTTTTATCTTTTTATTTGCTATGATGACAGGCATAGTGACATGTTACTGACATACAGACAGACAGACCTCTCAGGTCTCGTTAGGATTAAATAAAGTGTTGTTTAGTTGTAAACTTACTTACTTCGCTCTAATCTTTTTCTACAAATCATTCCACCGAAATAGATAAAACCAACTTATAAGAAAGCAATCTATCAACAATCGATACTTAACATATTATGTTCGAATAGTGGATATAAAAGTAAGGGTTAACGCAGACTGAGTCAAACAGTTTTCATTGATAAATTGATTGATAACCATTTAAATAGAGTACAATATAGCGTGCAAGAGACGATTCCCCGTGGCTTGTGTTCGAGCATTCGCGCATAGCATAAGCATGACATAATCAGCCTATAATGTTCCCACTGCTGGGACACAAGCCTCCTCTTTGTAAGAGGGAGTATGCAGTAATCCACCACGCGGGCCCAGTGCGCATGTCACATGTCTTTGAATTTTTGGTTCAAGGGTACACCTGTTTCCTTATGTTTTCCTTCGCCGTTTTGAGAGCAATGTTCACACCAGCCCGGGTTCGAATCTACGACCTATACGCTCCTCTCTGCTTCCACATATTTTCATTCTATACTTAACTAGCTGCGTCGCGCGGTTTCACCAGCGTAAATGTCGATCCCGTGAGAATATTAGGATAAAAGTAGCCTATATGTTAATCCAGGGTGTCAGCTACATCCATACAAAATTTTATCAAAATTGATCCAGCCGTTCGAGCGTGAAGAAGTAACAAACATATAAACACACACACCCTCACAAACTTTCGCCTTTATAATATTAGTGTGATACTCGTAGCAAAGATACGAGTATCTATACATATAATAAAATCGTAGGAAAGTCAAAACGGTACATTGAGTATTTTTTTAAAAGAATACTTGGGGCGTGATCTACAATCGATATCGAAGCCAAAAATATAGTTTTTAGAATTTTTGTCTGTTTGTCTGTATGTATGTCCGGGATAAACTCAAAAAGTACTGCATGGATTTACTTCAAATTTTGTATGAATATTACTAAGAGGTCGGGTCAACATATAGGCTACATATTATCACGCTATCACCTATGGGGGAGGAGCTGTGAATCTTTATTTTTCTTACGCATTCTGTGACAGCGTGTAATCTAACGACGCATATTTAAATGTTGTTTTTCAGTAAGCCATGCTATTATCTAGCTTTACACTATAAAAACTACGCCATTTAAGTAACTTGGGCAGAAAAAACATAGTTTAATGAATTTTAGTAGTATAAAGAAAATTTTGAAGCAGCGCCATCTATGAGATTTCATAAAAATCAAATCAAGTTACATGTTGACACTTTTTGGAAATTAATAATTTAAATTTGATCATGTTGGCGAGGTTAGTAGTTAGTTATTCTTAAAATTCATAGATGGCAATGTTCATTTTCTTCATAAAAGTTGTATCGTATAGTTCGTTTTGACAAATTCAAGTTCCAACAAAACCCTTAAAATCTTGAGCAGAGTTGAGGACGACAATTAAAAAAAAATGCGGTGTTAAGTATTACAAAAAAGTTATGTTTCTACTGGAGACGAAGTCGGAGTAACTGATGAACGCCTGCTGAACACCTGTTTCAGTGCACTTCAAGATGTGGTCATTTCTATCGGCGGCAATCCACTGATCGAATGTGGGTTACCAGCTCCCCAATAATCACCGCATCAAGACCGTGTAAATCGGGAGTATAACGCTGAGACAAATTACGATCCAGGCGAAATGACCATGTCGCTTTGTTCTCTCCAGAGCAAAAACAAATTTATGACACCGTCCTTGAAAGCGTTGGGAAAAAACCAGGGTCAAATGTTTTTCTTGGAATGCGTCTGGTGGAACAGGAAAAACATTTGTTACCACTTGCATACTTGCAGAGGTCAGCAGGCAAGGCAAAATTGCTATTGCTGTAGCTTCGTCGGGAATCGCTGCCACACTGCTTCCGAGTGGCAACAGCACATGCCATGTTTAAAATTCCTATCGATTTAGAGAGCGCCGAAACGCCTGTTTGTGGTGTGTCACGTAACAGCGATAAGGGACACGTGCTCAAGGATTGCTCTTTGATCGTATGGGATGAGTGTACGATGGCCAATAGGAAGGCAGTTGAGGCCGTGGACGGAACCCTGCAGGACATCCGCAGGAACGAACTTTTGATGCGTCGTATCACAGCTGTTCTGTTCAGTGGCGATTTCCGGCAAACGCTTCCCGTGGTGACACGGGGATCGAGGGCTGACGAGGTGAATGCTTCGTTGAAACTATCTTCGTTGTGGTCACGAGTTCGTACGCTGCGCTTGACCATTAATATGAGAGCTCGGCTCGGCGGCAATGCACGTGCTCAAGAATTCTCCAATGTCCTTCTAAATCTTGGCGAAGGCACTCTACCAGAAGAGAGAGGTGGACAGGTGGTGTTTCCAGAGTCTCTCGGTAGAATGGTATCCAGCTTAGAAGAACTCATTTGCTGTGTGTACGGGGACATCAGTCGTATACTGCACCTGCAGAATTCTCGGGTGTGTGAGCGGGCCATTTTGACGTCCAAAAATAATCAGGCGGTAGCAATTAACGAATGCATTCTCTCGGAAATTGAGGGGAATGAAGTGGTCTACATCTCGATAAACACTGTTGTCGAGCAAGATGACGCCACACATTATCCCGTGGAATTTCTGAACTCCCTGTCAGCAAGTGGACTTCCAGCGCATACCATCAAGCTGAAGGTCGGTTTCCCGATTATGCTTCTTCGGAACCTATCTCCTCTGAAGTTGTGTAACGGGACCCACCCTAAAGTCATCTCGTTCTACAGACACACCATTGAGGCGGAAATTCTTACGGGTTGTGGCGTTGGCGAGGCAGTATTTATACCACGCATTCCCCTCATACCTCATATCTTCCCGTTCCAGTTCAAGCGCGTACAGTTCCCCGTGAGTGTTTGCTTCGCGATAACCATCAATAGAGGCAGACACTGAGGGCAGCGGGTGTCGACCTCAGGCCGAGTTGCTTCTCACACGGACAACTGTACGTCGCTTGCTCCCGCGTCACCAGTCCTGACTCTCTTTACATTTTGGCTCCTGGCAGCATAACTACCAACGTTGTTTATAGGGAAGTGTTTTAAGGTATGATGCCTTTGTACATATTTTTACTCTTTTGTGTCCTGTAATGTATTCCTGCATTGTTTTCTCTATTTCCTTCAGTCACATCTTATGACTGAACTCAGCAGAACTCCCATATAACTCTCTTCACTTGCTTCGCTTGCAAAAAAAACTTATATTTTAATGCTATTTTAAAAGTTGTTTACTTATAATGCTATAGCGACACTGGCATCTTAGGTATTTTTGGTGCTGTAGAGCCTTCAGGCAGACGACGTCGCGGGCAGCAGCTAGTATAAACTAAGTTGCAAAAATACGTATTATTCAAGCTAACTCAAAAACTACCTAAAAAAAGTAAATAAAATTTATATAGGATCAACCATGAGGCATACCCTATACATTAAAAAAAATAATTTTGAAATCGATTTACAATTGTCGGAGATATAGCGTGACAAACATACAAAAAAAAAGGTTCGATCCCACGACCTGTACCGTCCTACCTACTCGCGGATATTTTCACTCAAAACTTGACAGCAAAGAACTACTCTGTCTGCGCTTACCCTAAAAAGTGGGAGAGTTAGGCGAAAACTTGTGAGTTATGGCCAAAGTTTGGCCCAATATATTTGGCCAAGAAATAAAAGTGTAACGACAGTTTTGAAGAGTCTTATTTTGTTAGTAAAAGTAAATCGCTGGAAGAATTATTTTGTGCGACTATTTTGTGTGTTTCGATGTAAATAGGTACATATAATAATAATAATTATTATCAGCCATTTCTGTCCCACTGCAGGGCAAAGGCCTCCTTTCCCTCCTTCCACTTATCCCTATCCAGTGCTTGTTACACGCCAATCCTTGTGGAAAGAGTCGAGTTCGTCCCGCCATCTCATTCTGGGCCTGCCGCGTTGCCGTTTGCTGCTGTTTGGGACCCATTGTGTGGTTACTTTAGCTCACAGCTCCTCCGGCATGCGACAGATGTGACCAGCCCAGTTCCATTATAGCTTGGCAGCCGTGTAACCTACATCGGCAATTTGAGTTTTAGAACGCAGTATCGAGTTCCTTATACGATCAGTAAGTTTAATAATGTAATACCTAATTTTCTTATCTGCTTTTAGGTATTAGTCTGTGACTTCGTTCAAATAAACGCCAGTCAGTGTCGTTGGGTTCGCAATTTCGTTGTTTGCCACCGACTTCCGAAATTAAAGCTGTTTTTCACTTTGTAGTGTCTTTATTGGAAGTCGGTTTTTTTTTTTTGTTTTTTGTAAAAAAAGTTTTTATTTTTCACTTTTAAGTTGTACTTACCCCGCACAAATTCGTGAGTTCGTGAATTCGTGAGTTTTTGTGTGTGTACTTGTACTATAACCTCTTTACTGATAAACGTGTTATATCAGATGAATAGTTACACACCGATTTCTCTCTTTCAGTCGTCAGTAATGTGACTTTCGAAAGAAGAAGACAAAGCATTGTGTAACTATACAGACGCTATACAACGTTTATTAGTAAAGGGGGCAAGTCTAATCCCCCATATACATAAATATATACGGTATCATCTAAACTATTTCTCTTCATTTAATCTTCAATCATTTCGAAGCTACATACTTAAGTCTTCAAGGGCACAAATATCCAATAGGACTTGCTTATTGGCCCGTGGCTTAATAATAACAGCCGCACAGGTCGATCGATCAGCGGTTTGTCTGTGGATGGGTGACCATCTTTACATACCAACACCCCTTCGTGTCTCGGAAAGCACGTTAAGCTGTTGGTCCCGGCTGACATTCGTCGATCTTTGACAGTCGTTACGGGTAGTCAGAAGCCTGAAAGTCTGATAACCAGTCTTACCAAGGGGTATCGTATTACCCAGTAACTGGGTTGTGGAGGTCAGATAGGTAGTCGCTCCATGTAAAATACTGGTATTCAGCTGCATCCGGTTAGACTGGAAGCCGACTCCAACATAGTTGGGAAAAGGCTAGGCAGATGATGATGACTTGCACTTGACTTGCAGTATGCAGGATCGTCGGATATAGTTGAAGTTTAGTAAGAAACCCATGGATATTGTCGACTGAAATTCAATTTGATAAATGAGCTGTTCGTTTATTATTAATAAAATTACATTTTATTCGAGAACATCCATCGATTTCTTACTAAACTTCAACTATATCCGACGATCCTGCAAAACTATCTCTTTTATTGACTGTACATTTGGAATTATGTGCCGGATGGCCCAATACCAAATTGAGGTCATATTGTTTTCGGATAGCGGGCGTCACGAGGTCTGTCTGTCGCCTGTACCTATAAAAAGATATTTGTCAACTTTTGTACAGTATTTTTTCTTGAAAAGCGACGCGCGCTTTACTTGTCGTAAGTAAGTGTACAAACAAGCTGTGATTTTTTTTTCAGTTATCAAAAAAATCTACTATTTCATAGAAAAGTGCAATACTTCAATCAATCAACTCCGCCTATCGCAGTCCACTGCTGGACATAGGCCTCTTCCAGGCTGCGCCACAACACCCTGTCTTTTTTTTTTACATCGTTCTCACATATAATTATAAATTCAACATTAATGATATAACCAACGACCATTGGATGTAACCATAGATATCCGAGATGTAACTCATATTTTTGTAAATAAAAATATAATTTAAAAGATTGTTCATAGAGTTTCTTGCCCGTTCTTCTCCATAGGTACCTACGCTTTGTAATGGGCAACTAGCGTCATGTTTTCTGACTGACTGACTCCTTGACAATTCAAAAGTGCCTGGAAATGGTTTAATTGAAATAAAAGCTTTGAGTTTGTCCTCCGCCTTCGGCATACAGTCTACTCCAGCCACCTCTTTTAGGTCGTCCGTCCATCTAGCAGGGGGACGTCCACACTACGCTTTCCGATACGCGGTCTCTACTCCAGGACTATAAGCAATAGCTACGCGGTCAAAATTCAATTCAGATTTTGCATCGATAGCCCTGCCACTCCGTATTGATATGTGCTTAGATATACGGACCGTATTTGGCTATGAGAGGAAAAGAGAAAGAAAATTTGCACGTGCACTGCTTTCTCTTGCTTATATCCCCCACTCAACTCCCGTTCGCCTCGCCCGATCACACTTTTCGTAACGCTTACGTCACGCGTTCGCCAGCTTACTCCACAAGTCAATACTAAGAGCCTTTTACAACAATCAAGTATTATTCTAAAGCTCATAAAAATATCACTAACCTGCACAATTTACGTGTGCGTGTTTAAAACAAATGAATTATCACAAAGTTGGCGTGTAATTTCACAACAATATACATAAAGTTGCTTGCATGATCGCAATCCGTTGTGCAAGCATGAACACGTAACTTAACAATATTGTGGTATGGACTTTGTAGGTACTTATTTTCCTTGTTGTATCGCCGCAACTTACGAGTCGTAGGTCGTAGGTTCGAAACCAGAGAGGAGCTTTACTTTGTGTAAATTATTTCATCACCACCTGTTCTCAAAATGGAGAAGGTAAATCATCATCTGTCTAGCCTTTTCCCAAATATGTTGGAGTCAGCTTCCAGTCTAACCGGATGAAGCTGAATACCAGTATTTTACATGGAGCGACTGCCTATCTGACCTCCACAACCCAGTTACTGGGTAATACGATACCCCTTGGTAAGACTGATTGTCAGACTTTCGGGCTTCTGGTGACCCGTAACTACTGTCAAAGATCCACAAATGAAAGCTGGGACTAACTGCTTAATGTGCTTTCTGAGGCACAGAGGCGTTGATGGTCACCCATCCACGGACCAACCGCGGCAAGCGCAGCTTAACCTGATTGATCGACCCGTGCGTCTGTTATTTTTTAGCCACAAAACGGTGAAGGAAAACATCGTGAGGAAACTGGCATGTCCTAGAACCAAAAATTCGAAGACATGTGACATCTACCAACCCGCACTGGGCCCGCGTGGTGGATTGCGGCCCACCTCTCACTGAGAGGACGCCTGAGTCCCAGCAGTGGGAACATTATAGGCTGATTATATACCTGATTTTATTATGGCAAGAAGGGACTTAGTATTATATGACAAACAGGCGTAGTGATAAGTTTGATTCAAATGTATCTCCTTTTTTTTTTTGGATGGGAAATCATCCAATGACCCCTCCCGCTCTAGGTGGAGCGAAAGTGAGTGTCAGACTCTTACTGACTAAAACCCACCCGTGTTCCTTCCTTAGCCCTTTATGTTCCGGGGCAGCGGTAACCCTTTCGGACAATCCCGCACCCCAGGAACAATACCCCCCTGACAACACCTTTCAGACTATTTATTTATTTAACCGTTAGAAAAAGGCGATAGAAAAATCAACCCTAAGTGTACATAACACAAAGGGTTGATTTTTCCATTGGCAGATAACTTTTATTCGAGAAAGAAAATTGACGTTTGACAGGTTTTGTTTGTAATAACTGTCAAAATTTCAAAATTGTTCCTCGAATAAAGTTATCAGATAATTGAAAAATCAGCCCTTAAACTTACAAGAAGAACAGAATAGAAAATACGAACAAAACTACAATAGATTGTCTTGAATTTTATGACAAGTATTATTTCGAGAAGTCTACGTTATTTGCTACGACGTAGCTCTCAGAACGCTACGCTGGCTACGCGAGCTATTTCGTAGCACCAGCTTAATAAAATTCATTTTCATCATTTTAATCTTCTTTATGGATTTTGTCAAAAGTATAATAAAAGCGTCTTCCTGTCTGACCTGCTCGTTCACAAAATCTGTCTTATTTTTCTGAAAACATCACTTTGAAATTCGAACGGTGTCTCGTTGTGAATCCGCGATGACTTTAAAAACAAGTGAGTTCGCTTTTGAATTGACAACATTTCATATTTTTAACCTGCATGTATTATTACGTAATATAAAAGTAAATTCAAATCTAGGGCACCCATATTTTTTCGTTTTTCGAAATTATGTACTTTTCATTCATAATTTTAACTTTGAAATTCGGTGTATTCTAAAAAGACGTAAGTGCCAGATGACGGTAGAATGGCGATATTACCTTTGCTTTATTGTGACCCGTCAAAAAAACTGTTAGATGTCACCTGTCTCAGTCGTTGTTTTGCTTCCTTCATTGGCGTATATTTTTCATTGGGATCCATTTTATTGGCGAAATATCAGTCAAAAATTGATAATATTAACGGTAAGCAGCGTGTCGAGTTGATAGGAAAAAATATTGTTGAATTCAATTCAGTTTTTAGTTGTTTTCTAGTTACACTTCTTAGGTGACATTGACATGTCTTGTTTGATGTAATGTTTTCAATCAAAGATATTGGAATGCGCAAAGGTAACTACCTCATTCCGCCGTTTATGTGACGTCATCACATGTTTTTTGATTTTTATTTTTTTTCTCAGAAATTTAGAAATAAAAAAATAAAATAAAAATATATTTGAACTCAGGATACGAAAACAAAGAAATAGTATTTTTGTTTTAAGGTCGTGTCAGGTTTGAAATGTTGTCAATTGTGTGCGCTCACTTGAGTGGTATCAGCCGCGACTTACAAGTTGTAGGTCATAGGTTCGAACCCCGACATGCGCTTTACTTTGTGTTAATTATTTCATCACCACTGCTCTCAAAACGGTGAAGGAAAACATCGTGAGAAAACCGGCATGTCCTAGAACCAAAAATTCGAAGACATGTGACATCCACCAACCCGCACTGGGCCCGCGTGGTGGATTACGGCCCACTGCCTCTCACAGAGAGGAGGCCTGTGTCCCAGCAGTGGGAACGTTATAGGCTGATTATGTACTTGAGTGAGGTTCCAAGTGAACTTTACAGAATATTACTCTGCTTTATAAGCAGGTATGTATGTTGTAAACCTCAAAATCCTAGACGAGAAATATATTGAATCAAGTAAATTCTATTTGACGAGTATTTGAGTATCATACATAAAATATAGGTATAATTTAAGGTCCTACAATAGATAATATAAAATGTCGATTTACTACGTAAGGTAAGTTGGATCATCGCGTGAGGGAAATAATATAGGGCGAACGCACCTGTTATCGTTCGTTCAGGAAATTATTATTGGATTTTGATGTTTGATGTGGGTTTTTATTTGTTTCTTATACATATTGTTGTAGGGTAAATAATATTTGGAGTAATCATGTTATTCATTACACTGGAGATAACTAGAAAATATTTTCTTCTGAAGTAGTTGCTAGGATTTTATCTACAGATGATAAAATTATTGATTAGCTTTGAAACTAAAGCGTCATTTTTGTTTTTACAATCATAATAAAATACATTTACGTATTTACTTATTAACGGGGATGTGGAGGTCAGATAGGCAGTCACTCCATGTAAAATAGTGGTATTTAGGTGAATCCGGTTAGACTGGAAGCCGACCTCAATAGTAGTACAAAGCGCAAGTCCGATCCTGCATGGAGTACTGCAGCCAACTTTGGGATGGCTCAGCGAAATACCAACTTGCCACGCTTGATTCGGTGGAACGCAGAGCTAAGAGGCTCATTGGCGACGTAAAACTGGTGGAGGTCAAGCTTCACAGCTTGGCTCATCGCCGCAAGGTTGCCTGCCTGTCGGTCTTCTACTGATTGTACTTCGGTGAGTGTGCTCGAGAACTCCACGACCTCATTCCGCCGGCTCCCTTCTACCTTCGGACATCCAGACGTACTGCAAATTACCATCCCTACCTGGTTGCTAATCCACCAATTCGCATTAAGCGTTTCCAAATGTCCTTTATAATGCGCACAGCAAACGAGTGGAACTCTCTACCTGCGTCTGTGTTTCCGAGCGCATACAACTCGAATCTCTTCAAAGTGAGAGTGAACAGGCTTCTTCTGGGTAAGCTCACTCTATCGTCGACTTTGTCTCTGTCACCTCTGACCTAGACTAGAGTCAAGAGCAAACCCATTTTAATATACAAAAAAAAAAAATGTTGGGAAAAGGCTAGGCAGATGATGAATAAAATACATTTACGATTGTTATGGGCCTATAGTTATGACTGCCTCTTTGGTTTACTGGTCGCAAGCGCTACTGCTGAACATGAGGTCATAGGTTCGATTCCCAAGTAGGGCAAAGTGTTATTGGGTTTCCATCAGAAATTTCTCGTCGTTTGACTTCGCTCCCGTGGAAGTCGTCGTGAACATCAGAATGACCGATGAGCTTTAAAATATTACTAAAATGAAATACCTATTTCCCATTTGGTGCAACCTTGAGACGCACACCGCACTGTGTGTTTCGTTGTTAATTTTATATTTTAAGTATTCGTCATAGACTCATAGTGTCACTTTTATTATGTATGTTATTCCTTTTTTTTTTTGTTTTTGTATCGGCACCTTGATTTTATATTATGTTCATGTGGGTAATTGGTTATCATCTAATGTTGTACTTTTGTGTGTTGTGCTGTCTTTTGTGTGCGCCAAATAAATGGTTTATCTATCTATCTATCTATTTGCTACTATTTTGATACCTTTGTTTAAATAATTTGTACCTAATTAATATCTAGCGCGGTGTCCTACGCGAGCGACGAATACGACGCGACGCGACGCTGCGAACGCGACGAACGCGATCAACTCAACGGCATACCCTGCTTGCGGCCTATATGACAGTCTGTGGCGAGACGCGACGTAACGCGTACTTGTTTTGAGAGCGAATAGACGCGACACCACGAACTACATATGAACTTTCTGTCTGTTCCCGTTGTCCCCATTCGGAACTCAATAAAAATAATTAAAATGTATTCCCGTTGTCCCCATTGACGGTTTCCTGTTAAAATTGTACTGTACTTCTCCATGACTCGAGAAGTAATGACCAAAATCACGTAGGACATTTGTCGCGTGTAGCATCGCGTCGCATTACGTCGCGTCGTGTTGCGTCACATCGTGTCGTGTTCGTCGCTCACGCAGGACACCGCGTATGAAAATGAATTTAAAAGATGGCCAGTCATTCTGATATCAGGATGACTGCCCACATTTAGAATCTTCACGGAATAGCTCCAAAATATCAAATCGCCTTTTCAAAAATTTAGTACCTCTTTCATGCCTAAACATATATTTTTTCTAGATTTTTAGGGCAATGAATAAATATTTTACCGTCGCCAAATTTATCTATAAAAATTACGGCTACATTTTTATAAAACTCCTTTTGGTTGGTGACGTCACATCACATCGCCCGACGTTATTATTAATGTTTCGTCAAGCGTTATTTTTTGCTAAGGTTCTTAGAATTGTCGGGTGATATTTAAAGCCTATGAAATGCCAAAAAGATTTTCTTGGTAAGACTGGTTGTCAGACATTCGGGCTTCTGACGATCCGTAACGACTGTCAAAGATCCATGAATGACAGCCGGGACCAACGGCTGTAAGTATAATAAGAATATTATGATATGTAGGTTATTAATTAGTAAGATCATCATCATCATCTGCCAAGCCTTTTCCCAACTATGTTAGGGTCAGCTTCCAGTCTAACCGAATGCAGCTGAATACCAGTATTTTACATGGGGCGACTGCCCATCTGACCTCCACAGTTACTGGGTAATACGATACCCCTTGGTAAGACTGGTTGTAAGATTTTCGGGCTTCTGACGACCCGTAACGACTGTCAAAGATCCACAAACGACAGCCGGGACTAACGGCTTAACGTGCTTTCCGAGACACGGAGGGATCTTGGTATGTAAAGATGGTCACCCATCCATGGACCAACCGCGGCAAGCGTAGCTTAACCTGATCGATCGGCCCGTGCGGCTGATATTACATGGCCACAAGCGCCTCATATTAATTAGTAAGATATTAATTATAAGGATAGATGACAGAGGCAGAAAATCTAACCTTTATAATTACCGTTCTTACTTAATTATCCTATATATTTTGCCTTACCGAGGAACCAATCCTAAACCCTTTTAAATTTTAGCTGACTACATCAAAGCCAGGTCGAGACAAATAATTAATGTTTTAACAAAATTTAGCTCTCCTGTAATTTATGGCCCTCATTATAAATTAATTATTACTTTAAACAGTTTATCATTTCTAACAACATTAAAGTTTAACTTAGTTCCAACGGGCAACTTAAGTTACCTTCCTAACTTTAATTATGTATCTTAATTATTACTTAAAATATACCCGTTTCGGTGAATCGACGGAAAATAACAGCAGCTCGGCCTATAATTAGGTTCTCTACCCTACTTTGTTCGTCGCACGGAAATAGGAAAATCGAAATGGAGGCTTAAAGTTCTATGTATATTAACGAGTTTACTTTAATATTCAGTTCGTTTTCGATAAAAAATAGTCCAACTCAAACTCATTTATTTCAATTGAACCATGTACAGGCACTTTTGTATTGTCAAGAAGTCAGTCAGTCAGAAAATATGAAGCTAGTTGCCCATTCCAAAGCGTAGGTACCTATGGAGAAGAACGGGCAAGAAACTCCATGGACACTCATTTAAATTATATTTTAACAAAAATATTAGTTACATCATTAATGTTGAATTTATAATTATATGTGAGAACGATGTAAATATAAAAAGACGTACGCGTTAAAAGCGCCCAGAGTACAGCAAATAGTAAAAAAAACAACAATCCAAAAATAAAATAATTAAAAATAAGCTGAGGCAGAAGAAGAAGAAGGTGTGAAGGCGAGAGGAAGAAGGTGGCTGGGGTCGACTGGATGCGGAAGGCGGAGGACAGGGTGCTGTGGCGCAGTCTGGGAGAGGCCTATGTCCAGCAGTGGACTGGGATAGGCTGAGTTGATTGAAGCCGAGGCAGCTAAGTAGTAAAAATGGGATTCAAAAGTGGGATCCAACGAAAATAAATGGTACCGTTTATTGTGTAGGATTTAAAGTTATTTTTCCATAAGCCCGTTGTACCGTATGCACCATTGACCTGCACCATCAATGGTGCAGAAGGAACTAACTAGTTTCGTTTGCACCATTAATGGTGCAAACGAAAATGCACTGATAGTATGGTCTCAACGAAACTAATTAGTCTCCTCTGCACCATTGATGGTGCAGGTCAATAGTGCAAACAGTACAACGGGATATTTGTTTATATTTTAGGCAAATAAATCGCAAATGCAGTTTAAATGATAAATGATTTATTTTATGTAAGTAGGTTTGTACAAACGCCAGCACATCAACCTACTACAATCTATCAAATTTCTTTAATAGATTTTCAACTTTATCACTAAAGCATAAGGTTCAAAGTGGATTGGGGAAAATTTGACAGTTTCCGGTACGTTGATGTACTGGCGTCTGTCCAAACACTTTTACACTACAATCGTATTTTTTTCAGCTTTCTGAGAAGAAAGGCCGAAACAAACTCAGAGGTCACAGTCTCTTTTAAAGTCCAGACAAAATCTTGGTCAGATCATATGAAGACCATGTAGAAATCGCCTCAGTTTGCCCCACACCGCCCACATTTAGAACTCGACGAACCAGATCGATTACAAATGGTTGTAATTACGTCAATGCGATACAACAGCAAATAAAGTACGATTTGTTCGATAAACGCCATAGAAACTTCCGGCACGGAATCGACCGGTAAATTATTTCTAAAATAAAATAATTCTAGAGGACATATTTAATTGGTAGAGCGTTTCTTTTCGGTGAAATATAACGGGTTTTATCTATCCGTAAGAGTGAGCGTCATCATGATTTTTTTCCAACAGTTTTGAGGTTGGCTTCAAGTCTTGCCAGATGCAGCTGAATACCAGTATTTTCCATGGAACAACTGATTTTTTTTAAGCTATTGCATAGCTTTTACCACGGGCTTTGAGCGCGGCGACCGAATCAAGAAATTCCGTAACGAAAATAAACATAACAGCCCCCACTCCGACCGGCACAGCGCAGCGGTGCGGCGTTGAAAGCCGTGCATCGTCTAACGTCGTATCAGTTCGGCAGACTTCGGCACGGTGTTTGTGTGCGTGCGACTAGACGAATGCGTGTAAACTAAATAAATAAAATATTAATTGATTAGTTGATTGTATAAATATTATAATTGCATAAGTTGATAAAAAAATGCCATGCAATAGCTTTACCGCGGCAGTCCCCGAATGCCTCACGTATATTTTTTGGATGGCAATTTATCAAATAACTTCTCCCGCTCTGAGCGGGAGGGTGGGTCAGACTCTTACTGACTAAAACCCACCCGTGTTCCTTCAGTTGCCTGTGCCAGAGGCCACGGTATCTCTTTTGAACAACCCGCGACTCCGGCAGGCATCGGCCCTGGCGGGCTTCGTCAGTTAGTGCTGACATCTCTTTGAAGAGCGCGTGGAACACAACGCGCCGTCGATCCGGGCCTGGTCCTTACCGGACGGCGAGCTGATGGAACAACTGCCTATTTACCAACCCGCACTGGGCCCGCGTGGTAGATTACAGCCCATCGAAGAGAGGAGGCCTGAGTCCTTGCAGTAAGCACATTATAGGCTGATTATGCTACCTATCTGAACTCCTCAACCAATTACTGGGCTAGCAAAATATACCTAGCGTAGTGTGGGACGCCCCCCAGCTAGATAGACGGACCTAAAGAAGGTGGCTGGGGTAGACTGGATGCGGAAGGCGGAGGACAGGGTGCTGTGGCGCAGTCTGGGAGAGGCCTATGTCCAGCAGTGGACTGCGATAGGCTGAGTTGATTGATTGAAAATACACCGTGATAAGGCTGACTGTCAGATTTTGGGGCCTGCAAAGCCGACTGCTAAAGATTTACGAATGATGGTCAGGACCAACGGCCTAACGTGCTTTCCGAAGCGTAGAGGGGTCTTGGTATGAAATAGATGTTACCCATCCATAGACTGACCTCTCAGCTCAGCAAGCGTCGCTTAACTTATCATGAAATTAAGAGGACTACAGGACCTAAACGCAAAAAACGCAAGTTTTATAATGCCTAAAAGTATGTGATCGACTACAAAAAACAAAATCAGAAAATTATATGGTATTCTTCAGGATATATGCTACGTAGATAGTGTGTTGAAAACATAATACAACTAATTTGATCCGATAGAAAAAAAAATTTATATGACAGAAAAAAATCATTAACCTTCATTTTAAGCGCTTGGCTAAATATCAATTGCCGTGCCCCTAGCACGCGGCTACAAATCGATAAAATCAAGATCGTAATCGTTGATCGAGGTCGGAATCGTTGTATAGATTAAAAAATATTCAAAAAGTTTTTATTTCTATTTAATAATGGTTTTAGTTGTACCACGCAGTTAATAGGATGAAAATAAAACGAAAAAATTATGCATGTTCTCTGTCGCATAAATGCGACACAAGCGGTCAAAAGGTTAAGATACCTCTAAAAACTTTCTTTTTACAATAAAAACCGTACTAATATACTTAAAATCATTCTGATTTTTTTATCAGATTATTCTACAAGCAACATACTAAAGCACTAGTGTTTTAATTTTTTAGTCCAAACTTGCTTCATATTTTGCAATAAATTACGTGTAATAATTGTGTGAACTAATTCCTTTGTGTCTCGTTGTGTTATTACGTCGTATTCGATAATTGGGACGCGAGACGTTATGAATTTACATGAAACTGCAAACATAAGCGAGTTATTTACACGTAGATGTTATTTTGGAGATGGCGGGACGAGCTGGAGAGTCCTTTTTAGGGTTCCGTAGCCAAATAACAAAAAACGGAACCCTTATGGATTCGTCATGTCTGTCTGTCTGTCCATCCGTATGTCACAGGACCTTTTTTCCGAAACTATAAGAACTATACTGTTGAAACTTGGTAAGTAGATATATTCTGTGAACCGCATTAAGATTTTCACACAAAACTAGAAAAAAAAACAATAAATTTTGGGGGTTCCCCATACTTAGAACTGAAACTCAAAAAAATTTTTTCATCAAACCCATACGTGTGGGGTATCTATGGATAGGTCTTCAAAAATGATATCGAGGTTTCTAATATCATTTTTTTCTAAACTGAACAGTTTGTGCGAGAGACACTTCGAAAGTGGTAAAATGTGTGCCCCCCCTGTAACTTCTAAAATAAGGGAATAATAAAACTAAAAAAATATATGATGTACATTACCATGTAAACTTCGACCGAAAATTGGTTTGAACGAGATCTAGAAAGTAGTTTTTTTTAATACTTTATAAATCGTAAACCGCAATTTACCTTTCATTCAATCAACTCAAATATAAAAAAAAAAACATTTTATTTATATTATTGTACGGTGGTACGGAACCCTTGGTGTGCGAGTCCGACTCGCATTTGGCCGGTTTTCTATTGCTGAATGGGCCCGCTCTTGACCTCGATCACGCCTGATGGAAAGCGATGGATGTGGTCTATGATGGAACGAGCGTGCCCAGAAGATGCCTAAGAATTGGAACTGGAACTCCCACGCATCTACGAAACACAGCAGGCTGCTTGACGCCGGACTCCGATGGGAGGGTAGTCGCAAACCAGGCGGGCGTTAGCCCTACCACTGCAAGGGAAGACTTGGTCAGTCAAATAAGGTGTTGGGTGTGATTGTCCAGGATGCGCTGAGCGCTCGGTTCAGTTGAGTAACCGGCGGAACAACTGCGCTACACGAGGAGGCTTCTTTATATTCAGTAAGTTAAAATACCTCTGACGAATAATAATTTATTAATGTCAAATACATCAGAATGTCCTAATCAGGCAAAATATGAACCGTACATTAATCAACCAACTGGTAATAACTGATATCACCTATATTTTCTACAAATCAATTATTCATAATCGTATTCCTACCCAATTGATTAAATTTTCGCAAGCATTACTCCCGAAAGCATCCAGGATACAGTTTTGAAGTTGTGAAAAGTAGTTCTAGTTTTTTATAAGCTCAACTAGCTTCTGCCCGCGACTTCGTCCGCGTGAAATTTAGGAGTGGAATTTCGAAAAACCCTTTCTTAGTCGATACCTTTTTTTTATGGATGGGAAATCATCAAATGATCCCTCCCGCTCTGGGTGGGGCGGAAGGGAGTGTCAGACTCTTACTGACTAAAACCCATCCGTGTTCCTTCTTAGCCCTTTATGTTCCGGGGTAGCGGTAACCCTTTCCGACAATCCCGCACCCCCGGCAGTGGATACCTACTCTTCACTTGGAACACACCCTCCAAATTTCATGTCTCTAGGACCAGCGGTTTAGACTGTGCGTTGATATATCAGTCAGTCAGTCAGGACTTTGAATTTTATATGTATAGATAACCATTAAATTAATTTCTCATTATTTACAGATATTTGCACTGCTAGGCAAAAAACAAAATCCATCACAACTTTACGTAGTTACCTTACCTTTTTGCTTCTTTAATATAAATATTTTGATAACACAAATTCTCTGTACTAAATTCATTCCCATATTCCCATATATTCATTTATTCATTCCATACATTTTCATGAGAAATACAAATGAGGTATTGCTAGAAGTTACATTTTATCATAAATATTTCAAATAACAGAAATGTCGGAACTGTATTTGGAGTTATCGGAAATATTATTATGAATTTACCATATTATATTACCATTATATGTATAATTCAAAAGAAATGGTAACTCTTTGGTGTAATAGATTTCCAACACGATCACAATACAGCCTAACAATAAGCAGAATAAAAAAAAACAACCGACTTCAAAAAAAACACTACAATGTGATAAATAACTTTAATTTCGGAAGTCGGTGTCGTTGGTTCTGCATTTTCGTTTTTTGACACCGACTTCCGAAATTAAAGTTATTTATCACATTGTAGTGTTTTTTTTGAAGTCGGTTGTTTTTTTTTTGTAAAAAGTTTTTATTTTTCACTTTTTAGTTGTACCTACCCCACAAAAAAGTAAACAAAAAAATCGTTAATGTGGACAATGCAGATAAATTTTTAGATTTTTGTTGATTTTTCAAAAACCGCTTGTCCGATTTCGATAAAATTTTCATGGGACCATTTGGGAACTATACCCTTTCCAACAAAAAAAGAATTTTATAAATCGGTTGGCAAGCGACGGAGTTATGCGCGAACAAACACAAAAAAAAAAAAAAAAAAACATACAAACATTCGAATTGAGAACCTCCTCCTTTTTTAGAAGTCGGTTAAAAAACCGGTCAATTGCGAGTCGGACTTGCGTACCGAGGGTTCCGTACAAATTTGTAGGTATGTAAATAGTTTATCACGGTTTTTTTTTTGTTGGTAATATAACGGCTTTCGGATTTTTTCCTTTACTTGTGCTACATGACAGTGCTTCTTGCCAAATTTCATGATTCAACGTCAACGGGAAGTACCCTATAGGTTTTGATGTCGTACGGCATTTTACTATGGAGTCGAGCTGCTGACATTGAATCCATCTTTATTTTGCAAAAGAGAGCTGTCAGAGCCATTTATAATCTACGTCGCCGCGAATCTCTCAGGGAACTATTTAAAAGGATTAATATTATGACGGTACCTTGCCAATTCATTTATGAAAATATTATGTATGTAAGAAAAAATCTACATCTTTTTAATAAAATAAGCGATAGACATAACTTTAATACAAGAAATAAAGATAAAATACATCAACCATTTTTCAGATTAGCCAAAGTACATACATCTTTTATGGGGTACTGTGTTAAATGTTACAATAAAATACCTTGTGATATATTGCAATTAAATGAAAGAAAATTTAAAACTCACATTAAACGTACACTTTGTAAACAAGCATACTATAAATTAGAAGATTATATCCAAGATAAGAACGCTTGGAAACATGCTGGTCCTGCTCCATAGGACAATCTAGAGTCTAGACAAAATCAAACTGGTTGCTAATTTAATTGTAAATTTTTTTATTCTTTTTTTTTACATTTATTACTCACACCCTGACTTATTACTTGTATTTTGTTTTATAATTAAAATCGTTTTGCTTGTACCATGTTTGTAAATATGTGAGCACCATGTATCTATCAGATAATTAATTTATATGTCATGGTTTCGTTTTTAATTCTTTTACCTATTGTGGTATAGTAATTTTATTGTAGGTGCATCGTCCTCACATGTTATTATATAATTAATGTACCCATGCAAAATATTGTACCTAAACATTTTAAAAGAGTAACGGTGGAGTTTCTTGCCCGTTCTTCTCCATACGAAAACTACCTTTTGGAATGGGCGACTAGAATCAATTCTATTTTAAGATAATTTTTGACGTTCAAAAGTGCCTTTTATGTGCCTATTTGAAATAAATGCTTTGACTTTGACTTTGAAACATATACGCCCGTTTCTTTTGATTGCTTTGACGTAGAAGTTTGATTTTTTCACTGCTTCAAGGGATTGAAGCCCTAGTGAGTATTTGATATTAATTTCAACTTGATAACTCTACACGTTCCTGAGAAAAAGGGTCTTGACTCATGTACAGACGGACAACGAAGTGATCTTATAAAGGTTCCATTTTTCTTTTTGTGGTACGGAACCCTAAAAACACTTAAATTTTCTTTGAAATCGGTAAAAAATCTATCCCTGTCTACCTCTCACATAACTGTATGCATAATGACTGTATTTCAATATATGTATTTGTATGTAACATCTTGAACTGACGATGTATGTATGACCGTATTTCTATATATGTATTTGAATATAACATCTTGAACTGACGATGTATGTAGAGTTATTTGTACGGCACTAATGTATCCAGCGTTTATCAATTCATTCTCGATTTGAAATACAAATTGTCGCACAGAAATTTTTTTGAGAATTTACCGGTAACATGCGGTTTTGTTGTTGATATGTATTGTAAGTCTTATGCAAGCCACAAACGTTACGGTAAACTTGTGTAAAATTTGACTTGCACTAGTATACCAGGTCAAAATAAATCAGGTATCGAAACTCTGCAAACGTGATAGGTATTGATATTTAAACATGTTAAAACAAAAAATAAATTAATTTGATGATTTTTTGTGGGTCATTGACCGCTGTTAATGTATTTACTTTAAATACCAGCCTAATAAAGCAGTCTTTTTTGTGTAAGCTTCACAGATAAGATTAGTATCAATATCTCAACAATCAACTCAGCCTATCGCAGTCCACTGCTGGACATAGGCCTCTCCCAGACAGCGCCACAGCACCCTGTCCTCCGCCTTTCGCATCCAGTCTACCCCAGCCACCTTCTTTAGGTCGTCCGTCCATCTAGCTGGGGGACGTCCCACACTACGCGAAAAGAAATCAGCTGTTCCTTGCATTTATGTTCACATAACTCGTCAAAATGTAGGGAAGAGCTGATTTTTTTTCGCGATTTCAGGTTTAGTCCCATAGTAAAAGTTGTTCATAATGATGATTACAATGACCCCTTAAAAGGATGCCCATGAATTCAATTTCACCCTGTATAGAGGATGAGTAAACTTTACCCTCATACCTACCTCTATACCGTAAAAGATGTACTTAGAAATGATCCTTATAAATATATTCACACATACTCATTTATCATTCTGCCCTCATTCCAATTTATTTGGGGTGGGCGTAACATGTGTTTGTCTTCTATAGGTACTTCTCTTTTAGTCGTCATCTCGGTAGCGACTCCCTTTCTAGCCAAATCATCTTTCGCATAGGCTAAATAATAACAGCCGTACATGTCGATCGATAAGGTTAAGCTACGCTTGCTGCGGTTGGTCTGGATGGGTGACCATCTTTACATACCGAGACCCCTCCGTGCCTCGGAAAGCACGTTAAGCCGTTAGTCCTGGCTGTCATTCGTGAATCTTTGACAGTCGTTACGGGTCGTCAGAAGCCCGAAAGTCTGGTAACCAGTCTTACCAAGGGATATCGTATTACCCAGTAACTGAGTTGTGGAGGTCAGATAGGCAGTCGCTCCACGTTAAATACTGGTATTTAGGTGCATCCGATTAGACTGGAAGCCGACCCTAACATAGGAAAAGGCTAGGCAAATGATGATGGATTTATTTCACACTATTTCACATAGTCCAACGATCGTTTCTTTGGTGACACATACCCATTACGTGTAAAAAATAAATTGTAATAGTGGAAGAAAAACAAAATAATATTTTTCACACCGCCAGGATAAAAATATTAATAATTCAGTACCTATAAAATGAATTAAATATAACGCCTCGTCCATTTTCCTTGACAAAGCTTTTTTCTGCGACGTCAAAACAACTATTTCGTTCACAAATATTGTTGATTTTGTTATAGTAACTCGATGTGATGTCTTTGTGTGTTCGAATTGGACAAATTGAATGAATATTTATATTGTAATGGATGTCAGTTAATGTGTGTTTGTAAAAGAAAATTCTATTGAGTTTGGCAAAAAAATAGGATGGTATTACAACAATAAAGTTGACATCTCATCTTCCTAGCACGGTGGGCTGTGCTGGGGTGGCTGCTGCAGGTGCAGAAAACCTCAAATGGCGAAAATATTGCAACCTGATTGGGAGTTATATGTTCGAGCCGTTTGGGGTTGAAACACTAGGGCCATGGGGTCCGAGTACCCACTTGGTTTTTCGAGACATCGCCAAGCGCTTGCTCGACTCTTCACTTTACCACTGTGTAAAACTGGTTGTCAGACCTTCGGGCTTCTGACTACCCGTAACGACTGTCAAAGATCCACGAATGACAGCCGGGACTAATGAATTAACGTGCTTTTCAAGGCACGGAGGAGTCTCCGGTATGTAAAGATGGTCACCCATCCAGAGACCAACCGCGGTAAGCATAGCTTAATCTGATGAATCGACCTGTGGGGCTAGCTGTTATTATTTAGCGACGGGTCCCACGGGTCCTGTTCTATAGGCTGAATAACATTGAAAGGCATAATAAATTATTCAACTTATTTTAAAGTAATTCAAAATACAAATGTTATTACTAACTCTGAAACGGCGAAAAAATAATAGTTTTTTTGGTAAATTTTTAGACAAAGTGTGGGTAGTCTAGGTTTTTGTTTAATTCTGTTTGTCTAACTACAAGTCACTGGGCTAATTCGTTCTGCCAGTCTTTATGTTATTATGTCCTAAATGGCATGTCTAGTTTGATAGGTAAATATTTGGGTAGACATTTCACAGACAGAGCATTGGTGGCCCAGTGGTAATTGCCGCGACTTACGGGTTGTAGGTCGTAGGTTCGAACCCTGAGGCTGAAGCTACATTAGGCCGCGACGCGACCTGGGACACATGAGCGATTGAAACAAATAAATTAATGCTCACGTATATGGGTACACCGTACATCAAATATTACTAGCGATCTTTGATTTTTTTGTGCGATAGGAACAACATTACTGTAATTACGGCATCGGCTACATCAACATATCAGCGAAATTGACGCGAATTTATTAGAAAATTTCTCACTTGCACGACTAGTTCAATAGTGCTACTAAATATGCGTGTGGCTACATTATACGTATAGTAAACCGCGATGGATGATTTGATAGCATGTGTACTGTAGCCACGTCATCGCCGAATATACGCCGGATTTTCGCTTATAATGTAGCCATCACTGGCGGATTTACACATTTGCCGCCAGTAGGCTATTCAAACTTTGCCGCCCCTACCGACCTCTACAATAATGTCCCATGTCTTTTGTATACTGCTTCGACTTTTCTTCAAAATACTTAAAATGTTCTCGTTCATCAGCTACGAAAAACTTGCAAAGAGATTTGTAAAGATCGGCAACTGTGATAAAATCTACGATAGAAGCCTGAATTTGAGCTTTCACCTTGTTTATTTCCACAAAAAACATGGTAGGTATATAAATATTAATATTTTTAATTTCCATAAAACATTAAAAAAAATGTTAGCCCCAAATTTGCCGCCCCTAAAATCTGCCCCCCTAAGCTCCAGCCTACTCAGCCTATTGGTAAATCCGCCACTGGTAGCCATACCATGTTTATCTCGTTTCGCTCTTCCAGTCGCATCGCAAATCGCTGTCTTCTGTAACCTCAGCCCGCCAGGCACTTTACTTTGTGTTAATATTTCATCACCACTGCTCTCAAAAGGGTGAAGGAAAACATCGTGAGGAAACCGACATATCCTAGAACCAAAAATTCGAAGACATGTGACATCTACCTACCCGCACCGGGCCCGCGTGGTGAATTACGGCCCACTCCCTCTCACAGAGAGGAGGCCTGTGTCCCAGCAGTGGGAACATTATAGGCTGATTATGTATTATCTATGCATTTTTATGGTGTACAATATGATAATATGAGTGGTGTACAATATGAGTCAAGAGCAAGCCTATTTCAAATATAAAAAGAAAAAAACATATAAACAAATATACATCCAAATTGATCAAATACAAGGGTTCTTTATTGGACATTGGAACCAGATATTCAATTATAATTCCAAGGCCTAAGAATTAATTGGAACCGCAACACCTTGGATTAGCGTCACCCAAAGTGTAATATCATAGCACAATCTACTAGATTCCATCAACATTAGTGTTCCCTTAAGGCGGTACCCCGACCGCGTTTTTCTTCGTTATTCAGAGGCTATTAACTCAATAATTATGAAAAATAAGCTACATCTGAAAGCACATTATCTGTCAAGCTCCGCTTATGAGACACAATTGGTTTACTATTGTTTCGTCGCCAATGGGCGACGCGCGTCCTTGACCGGTTAATGTTCGATATCTTATCATCACATTGCCCGTTATAATTTGTTTATATGTTACTAAAACATTTAAAATCTCCTTTAAAAAAAGTGACTAAAATTATTGATTGCATTCATCTTTTGCTAAAGTTGACGTTTTATTAATTTGAGGATTTCACCAATGGATAGATAGTTTAAAAATCTAAATAATCCTTGTTTTAATTTATTTAAAAAGATCTCTATTTTTTTTTTATTAAAATAATTCCGAAAAATTTGCGTGTTTTATGATAAAGGGGCGTGCGCAGGGTACGCTGCATCCCTGTCGTACGAGGAAGTCGTGTCGCTCTCTGTCTCTGTCGCGAATGCTCAATGTTATTTAGTCGGGATACCGCCTTAAGTCTAAAACAGACTGGTGCGGACCGAACCGTGACGCACCGCATTGCTAAAACCTTCCTTCATCACTTTCATACATTTAGACCGTCTGGTAAGGACCAGGCCCGGGTCGACGGACGTTGTGTCCCACGCGTGCCTCAAAGAGATGTCAGCACTAACTGGCGGGGTCCACCAGGACCGATGCCTGCCGGGTCGCGGGTTGTTCGAAAGAGATACCGTGGCCCCTGGCACAGGCAACTGAATGAGCACGGGTGGGTTTTAGTCAGTCAAAGTCTGACACGCCCTCACGCTCTGCCCAGAGCGGGAGAAGATTTTGATAATTTCCCACCCAAAAAAAAAAAGAAAAGGTGTTGTGGCGCAGCCTGGGGGAAGCCTATGTTCAGCAGTGGACTGCGATAGGCTGAGTTGATCGACAGACAATAATAAGTGTAATGTTATACACACATTTAAGAAAAAAAGACAAATATTTTATTTGAATACGCACAAGAAATATACGTAGTAGAAAAAGGAGCACTTAGAACTAACAAAATTACATTTATTTAATTTTGTAACTTCTCCGCACTGTGTTGTAGTCTCCTGCTTTAATACTATTATCTCTCTAACCAAATGTTTCGGGAGCGCATTTGTACTCATTCCACCTAATTTAAGTGGCCCGTTTGTTTCTGTTGCTTTTGTTTCGTTTCTCTATCTAATTAAAACTATAAATTAATGCAGTGTGCAATTTTAAATTGTTCTTTTGTAATGTGTTTTTTTTTTATTATAAGCTTAAGCTAATTTAGGAGGATAGTGGCTTGACTAACATCCAGAAGTCCAATTTCAAGGTCTGCCAACGAGCAATGGAGCGCAGTAGCGAGCTGGATAGGTTCCGTCAAAACTGGAGGGAGGACGCGCGGACTTGCGAAAAATGGAAGGAGTGGAGGGAGGCCTTTACCCAGGAGTCAGACAGCGCAGGCTAAATAAATAAAAAAAAAATGACACAAGAATAAATAATTTGTCTTTTAAATACACTTCATAATTGAATCTAGAATCTATGTGGTAATATAAAATTCAAAGTCCTGACTGACTGATATATCAACGCACAGCCTAAACCGCTGGTCCTAGAGACATGAAATTTGGAGGGTGTGTTCTTTGTGAAGAGTAGGTATCCACTAAGAAAGGGTTTTTCGAAATTCCACTCCTAAGTGGGTGAATGGGGGAAGGTGTTTCACGCGGACGAAGTCGCGGCGCGGGCAGAAGCTAGTATTAGATATTTAAAAAAATACATAGTGTCTGGCAATTTAAAGGCCAAAGCAGATTTGTTACAAAGAGGATAAAGTTCACAAAGCTAAAAAAAACAGTAGTGCCATTCTGTAAAGTTTACTTGGAACCCCACACAAGTCTGCGCACATAATTTGACAGCGGACTCATTTGTTTTTAAAGTAAATCATCGCGGATTTCTAACGACAAGACACCGTTCGAATTCTGAAGCGAAGTTTAGAAAATAACACTACAGCATACTACAGCTGGTGCCCTTAACCCTTCGTATGCTTAAGCGTGGATCCACGCGAGACACAATGGCTTTTTAATTGTGTCTGTAATTACGGCATTCAACCAGTTTAGAACAATTCTCGTAATTAAAAACGTTCAAATCAAGTCGCAATCTCATCTCGCCGACAAACAAATGTCAAAAACTTGTCAAAAATGTAGGGAAATTAGACGTATTTTTGACAGATTGAGACTGAGATCAGAAGGCCAATTCTCGTAATTTAAAACGTTCAAAATCTAGTCGCAGTCTCATCTCAGCGACCATCAATGTACAAAACTTGTAAATAATGTAGAGAAAATAGACGTATTTTTGACAGATTGAGACTGAGATGAGACTGTAAACGTTCTTAAAATTAAATTGAATTAGAATTGAGAACCTTGCAGCAAAAGGAAGGCAGATCCAAATCATTGTCGTTACTAAATAAATGTAATATATTTCATAACTTAGATAATATAAGCTAACATATAAACTATAATAATATGTACAATTAAATGAAAAAATAAACAAGATCATCATACTTGTCGTTACTGTTTTTTTTTCACCTACAATTTCAACAAAAATTAAGACAATTGTTTGATGCGTGTGCGAGGCCCATTTCTTAAACATGGACTTGCCTCCCTTTTGCTGCAAGGTCCTCAATTGCTCCTCTGGTGTATTGTTTTTTTTTTTTATTGACTCTAGCCTAGGTCAAAGGTGACAGAGACAAAGTCGACGATGGAGCGAGCTTACCCAGAAGAAGCCTGTACACTCTCACTTTAAAGAGATTCGGGTTGTATGCGCTCGGAAAACAGACGCAGGTAGAGAGTTTCACTCTTTTGCTGTGCGCATTATAAACGACATTTGCAAACGCTTAGTGCGAATTGGTGGAATAGCAACCAGGTAGGGATGGTAACTTGCAGTGCGCCTCTATGTCCGAAGGTAGAAGGGGGGGGGGGGGGGGGGTTCGTCCCCCTCAAAAGAAACATTAGTTTCCTCATTTCTTTCTAAACTTATTAATAAGCTTACCTCCGTAAACTCATGTTGACACTCCGCTGCTTTTAAAATCCACAAAATCACTTTTTAGTCTTAGTTAGCCGTCACTTCTTGTTAAGCACCAACCGTTAAACGAACATCGAATGGCTTTTAAAAGCACTTTCACTCACAAAATATCTGTAGGTAGCATTTATTTAGAAACACTGCAAAATAAAAAACGTAGCGTTTTGTTTCCACCTCTTGCAATAAAAAAAAAACTGATGATCTATCTTCTTCTATAATAAAGCTGAATAGTTTGTTTGAACGCGCTAATTACTCTGGAACTTCCAGTCGGATTTAAAAACTCTTTTTGCATTTCATAGACCAATTCTTCAGGCGAAAGCGCCAGGGTAGCCCACGAAATTAAATTTTTGAAGTGAAACTTCTTTACGCACGCTTGACTTTGGGAGTAAGTTAGCGAACACGTGACGTAAGCGTTACGAAAAGTGTGATCGGGAAAGGCGAACGGGAATTGAGTGGAGGATATAAGCAAGAGAAAGCAGTGCGCGCGCACATTTTCTTTCTCTCTTCCTCTCATAGCCAAATACGTTTGAAGTTTCACTTCAGTCGTGTGGTCATAAGCACACTCGGTTTTTTTTTACGTTTTTTGCAATTTGCTGGTCAGTACTAGGTTTTACGTTGATTATAATACTAGCTGCGCCCCGCGGTTTCACCCGCATAAGTTTCGATCCCGTGGGAATATCGGGATAAAAACTATCCTATGTCCTTTCCCGGGACTCAAGCTATCTCTATACCAAATTTCACACAAATCGGTTCAGTAGTTTAGGCGTGAAGAAAAGACAGACAGACAGACAGAGTTACTTTCGCATTTATAATATTAGTTTGGATGATTGGCGACCGTGACAAGTATGTATTTACATAATTTTAATCATTAAAGTCATCAACACAACTCTCTAAGATCAAGTAATCCTACTGAATGACTATTTCATGAAATCTTGACGTTTTAGGATTATACTAACTTAACACGTTGTATTACTGATTCTAATGATTATAATTCTGTAAATACATATTTGTTACGGTCGGGAATCATATTTTAATCAACGTACAGCCACGTCTAAAAGTATGTATACACTTGGCAATTTTCAATTGCGATTTTTTCGTGAAATAACGAATGCAACGTTGAAATACGACACTTACCTAACATAAACCTATGGGTTCGAAAATACTATTTTCGTAATAACATAAAATTTCATACAAAAATAAAGGAGAAAATCGCCTTTGAATAAAGCCAAGTGTATACATACTTTTAGACGTGACTGTACCTACAACTTAATACTGACCAGCAAATTGCAAAAAAATTAAGAAAAATTTAATTTCGCGGGTTACCTTAGCGCTTCCCCCTTAAGGAAGGCCATAGGCTACTTAATATCACGCTAGCTTTATCAGCAAATTTTACGCGGACGAAGTCGCGGGCAGAAGCTAGTCTATTTTGTCTCTCTTACTGTGAAAACTTAGGTATACGAAATGCCGATATAGCAATGATATGGTCGACCATACATAAACCCTATCCTATCTATTTATCTAAGATAAGAATCTGAGAACAGGTTTTTTTTTTACCTGACTACGGCGAAGCAAAAACGAGGGTTATGATTTTGACCGGTATGTATGTTCATCTGTTCCCTCATAACTTCTAAACTGCTTGTCATAATTTGGCAAATGAGGTATCGTTGGAAGCGTCTTGATCGTCCGCTGGTTATACGCTATGTGACGTCAAAATAAATTGAATATGACACCCTCTAGCGGGCATAAAGTCATGACCTAAAAGTTTTTCTTTAATCATGTCGTATTGGGTATCAAATGAAAGGGCTTAATTAGCACATTTCAGAAATATAAACTTTACTGAAATAAGCCCCAAAATAATTAAATAAAAAATAAGTTTAATAAAACTAAAACCCGACTACTGAAAAGGATGAAACAAGAAAGTACATTTCCGTGGTCACATGCCGCTGTACTAACGTATTATAAGCTATGGTAGCATGCGACCAGAAGGTACTTTCTTGTTTCATAATTTTTCAGTAGTCGGGTTTTAGCTTTTAAACTTAGTTTTTATGAATGCAAGAAAGGTTTCCTATACAAGATTTATTTATGGGCACAATGTTTTTATATTCAGACAGCTGCAATGATACAAATCTTCTAAATATACATTCTTGGAAGCTGCAGGTATCTGCGGAAGTTTCTAAATATAGGTAGCGCTGCCTAGATTCGTTCAATAGTCATCAATTTGTTCTAGAAATATCTACCTACTAGCTGCGCCCCGCGATTTTACCCGCATAAGTTCCGATCCCGTGGGAATATAGTCATTTCCTAGCTAGTTATCCTGTATGTTGCACCTGCCATGTTTTGTATGTATTGTAATAATTTTAAAGTTTATTTTCAAGTGCGCTAATAAAATCCTCTCCGCTGCGCTCCGTTCTGTCTGCGCTGACCCTATGATTGCAGTAATATGTGCGTTCCTTATTAAGTACATGTGATGATGATGTTTGTGCTGTGTACTTCGATGGTTTAATCATGTTGAGAGCATTAGTGAAAGGTGACAAAAGGTCTTTACAAAGCAGAAGTGAATGGAAACGCCAGAAGGGGACGCCCTAGAAGCTATAACGACCTCATTGGTGATTTTTTCCAGAAAGGTCAGGTGCGTAGTCACCTATTTTTAACCGACTTCAAAAAAGGAGGAGGTCCTCAATTCGACGGTATGTTTTTTTACCCGACTGCGCCAGAAGGAGGGTTATGTTTTTCAAACTCAAACTCAAAGCATTTATTTCAATTAAACTATTTACAGGCACTTTTGAATTTTATTGTCAAGAAGTCAGTCAGTCAGAAAAAATGAAGCTAGTTGCCCATTCCAAAGCGTAGGTACCTATGGAGAAGAACGGGCAAGAAACTCCATGGACACTCTTTTAAATCAAAATAGATTTCAAGAGAATGTATGTATGTATGTATAATTGTTTGTCACGCTCTGCGGCCTGAACGGCTCGATGGATTTTAGCTTGAGAGGTGTCGTTAAATTTGTATTTACTATGAGAGTGACACTGGGTATATCAAAATAAAAAAAACACCAAAATGGCGGAATTTTGGCGCCATATTATGTCTTCAAAAAAAAATTTTAATTAGTTTTTTTTTGTATTTTTGTTACGCGATATCTCGGGCAATTGTAAATCGATTTCAAAAATTATTTTTTTAATGGATAGGGTGCTCAGGGGTGGTCCCATATCAATTTTATTAACTTTGCTTGGGTAGGTAACAATTTTTGTCTGTCTGTCTGTTTGTTCCGGCTAATCTCTGAAACGGCTGGACCGATTTTGACGGGACTTTAACTGGCAGATAGCTGATGTAATAAGAAGTACAGTAGTACCCAACTGATATGGCTTACCGATGTACCTGCGCAGAATATGAATTTTCAAAGCGCGGGAAATGCTATTGACCAATCGGCACGCTCCACGCACCGCACTTCTTTTTTCTGTACCGCTATTGGTCGGCAGCTGCCGCCATGTTAGCGCGCGCCGCGTGGCAATGGCATGTTAGTCAGTCGCCATACTTCTGACCGAGTGCACGCGCAGCAGGCAAAAGTACACTTAGTGGCAACAAAAGTGTTTTCTTTTTTATGGTTTAAAAAGAGGCCATCGACGATAGATTGGACCATTTTGTAATAAACACCAACGAAGATACATCATCCTCATCAGATAGTGCGAGTCGTGATAGTGGTGGTAATAGTAGCAACGCTCAGAGTGATATTGGGATAGCAGGAGTGCGGCCTTTAGATTAAGTTTTTTCTATTGTTTACTAAATGAATACCTATTTGTTTATTAAATAAATCGTACATTTTAAATAACCTGTATTTTAATTAAATATATATTTGATGAAAATTGTTGGCCCGATAAAATTGGCACGAAGTGTAATTATGCAAAGGGGCGTGACTTGCGAGTGAGACGGAACTAACAGCTACAGTGTATTATGAACCTTATAGTAGTGATCTAAGGTTGATTGTAAGTTTCAAGCATTCTTTCGTTAATCTTCGGGGCCATACTTTCTTTTCTGCGCGAACGAAGATTCACGACGCGCCTTATCAGTTGGGTAGCACTGTAACTTAGGTTACTTTTATTTTAGAAAAAGAATTAGGGTTCCGCGCAAAATAAAATTAAAAGATTTTCCGTCATGCACGCGAACGAAGTCGCAGGCACAGCTAGTATTATATACAGAAGCTGTTGGTATATAAATAAATAAACGGTATGTGTGTATGACATAAGGATCGTAGCAGGTGGCGTAGTTTAAGTAGAAAGGATGAATGGTGATCTTCTGATGATGAAAAAAAATTTTTGGAGTTTCAGTTGTAAGTATGGGGAACCCCAAAATTTATTGTTTTTTTTTCTATTTTTGTGTGAAAATCTTACTGCGGTTCACAGAATGGGTCCATATTGGCTCAACTAAAGTTCTTTACCCGAAATTGTTCTTCCTAACGATTTGTAATCCGAATGATCACTCTTCCTAAAATTTTTCATCCTAAAGATTTCATTCATACTATTTGTAGTGCTACCGGCGATGTTCATAACACTCATGTTTCCGAAAATTGTAATTAATAATATCATTAATGTAAATATTTTAAACTCCTACTGTTTTTTATCATAACGCTTTTATCCCTAAACATAATTACCATAATATTTTCATGGCCTGGGAGTTTATACGGGTAAGTAATATATGATACAAAACCTCTAATATTTACAAGATATAACAACTGAACCTATAATTTTATTTGATATAATGACAAGTTAATATAATAAACGATTGATATAATTTTATTAATTTCTATAAGAATAACAGACAATTAATATAAAATCGTTTGATATAGGTACCACTCAATAGACATAAAACCTATTTAGTCTAATATGATAAAAACTTTTTTTTTCATCCTGTGTTATCCTATGTCGACGGAGCCCCGCTTCGCGGGGCCCCTATTTCTGTGTAAAGGGTTTAAAGTAACCTAACCAAACCGAACCTCGGGGTGCCCTTCGCTCGCCCTTGCATCCTATGTCGACGGAGCCCCGCGAAGCGGGGCTATTTCTGTGTAAAGGGTTTAAAGTAACCTAACCAAACCGAACCTCGGGGTGCCCTTTGCTCGCTTTTGCATCCTATGTTGACGATGTAAGCAAAAAAGATATGACTTTGAATAATAGTGTAAAAGATGGTTATGTTGAGAAAATATAGGAAAACAAATAAAAGTATAATAGATGTTTATTGCTACTGACATTATGAAGTTGAATGATTCGGAATTATGAACATTAGAGACAGAGTAGTTAGGAATTGTGATTGTTAGGATGAAAAATGTTAGGAAGAACATTTTCGGATTTCCAATTATCGGAGTTGAAAATTTAGGTGAACTTTGGCGCACCCTCACAGAATACATCTACTTACCAAGTTTCAACAGTATAGTTCTTATAGTTTCGGAAAAAAGTGGCTGTGACATACGGACGGACGGACAGACAGACAGACAGACATGACGAATCCATAAGGGTTCCGTTTTTTGCCATTTGGCTACGGAACCCTAAAAACGTTCAAAATCCAGGCGCAATCTCATCGCAGCGGCAATCCATGTCAAAAATTTGTCAAAAATGTAGGGAAATTAGAGGTGTTTTTGACAGATTGAGACTGGGATCAGACTGCGAACGTTGTTAAAATTACGAGAATTGCCCCTCTGGTTATAATAACCTCCTTTATCTTTAATATAAAAATGAATCGCTGAATGTGTTGCTAAGCACAAATCTCGAGAGCAGCTGAACTGATTTCGCTAATTCTTTTTTTATAATATTCCTTGAAGTACGAGGATGGTTATTACGGAGAGAAATATTTTAAAAATTGCCTGAAAAAAAAATTGTGTCCCGGGAAAGAACATAGGATAGTTTTTATCCCGATATTCCCACGGGATCTGTACTTATGCTGGTGAAACCGCGGGGCGCAGCTAGTGTTTTAATAAAAGTTGTAAAAATTGTTACCAATATACAAATGCTACTTTTTTATCGGTAGATATCTCTCACGTAATAAATTGGGTAGTATTGGACGAGGTTCCAGACTAGCAGTACCTAGTGAAATAATCTTTGGAATTCTGCCCACCTTTAATAGAAAACAAGATCGTAAAAATCTGAAAGATTGTATCATTTGTCTAGATAATTTATCCGAGTAGATTATTTTATTGTTTCTTTAGTATCTTTATAAACTATTTGTTTAATCAATAATCTAAGTATTTTAATTGTTTATCTTATTATAATCAATCGATCGCATCAAAGGAACTAATTTATCATTCAGAGATTTTATTCATAATTTTAGCGAAAAATACGACCAAAATCTAACTTTCAGCGGTTCAACTTTTTGTTTAATCAAAATTAAATGTTTGTTGTGCTTAAACAAAGCACAATTCAACAACAAAATAATTAAAAAAAAAACTTTTTTCACACAGCAAAAAAAAAACACTTCATTCACAAAATCAAACCACCATGTATACAAAACACGACAAACATAAATACACTGTATAATGACAGTTCGTATTTTTTACCGAATTCGACCGAAACAACTTTGATGCCCGAAACACGCCGGCCAACTGAAACCATGTACGAATTCAGAACCTACTCCTGAAAACTGCTTCAAATGAAAATAAACCTTAACCTCCACAACATATAGCCCAAATTCCTCTGCTGTAACCAACTTACAAGTCACCCTTATTCGTTTGGATGAGCCCGTTCAAAGAAATGTGAACTTAAACTTGATAGAATTGGGGTTGTTTTTCGAGTGTGTAAACTCAATTGCAGTACAATACGAAATTAGCTAAAGGCTTGACTAGGTTTCGATTGTGGTTTTGCTTGTTATATATTTTTTATAGGTGCTTTTCTATTTGCATACGTCTATATCCTATTTCTTTAGCATTTTAGAAAGAGAATACAATATCGTTAATAGCTACGTCTTTATTTATCGACTTCTTTCTCTCTCTAACACCGGTTTCTAAAAACCAGCACTCTAATTGCGCAACACAGTATCAATCTTAATCTGAATCATTTTGAAGTATATTGATAATACATTGCTTCATATGTTCGAAAAATGTATCTGCTCAACAACGTAAAAAACGCAATGAATTTTGTTGAATTGTCAAAGTGAAACCCAGTGCTATGGATAGTTTGCTACGCAATTACCCCGCTGTTTTAGTAATTATTTAAAACTAGCAGCGCCCCGCGGTTTCACCCGCATAAGTGTCGATCCCGTGGGAATATCGGGATAAAAAGTATCCTATGTCCTTTCCCGGGACTCATACTATCTCCATACCAAATTTTATCCAAATCCGTTCAGCAGTTACAAAGATATAAACACCGACACTCACAAACTTTCGCCTTTATAAAAAACTAGCTGCGCCCCGCGGTTTCACCCGCGTAAATGTCGATCCCGTGGGAATATCGGGATAAAAACTATCCTATGTCCTTTTCCGGGACTCAAACTATCTCTATACCAAATTTCATCTAAATCGGTTCAGTGGTTTAGGCGTGAAGACGTAACAAACATATAAACACACACACTCACAAACTTTCGCCTTTATAATATTAGTGTGATTATATTTTATTTTATTTTTATTATTTTCGGAAGGCTTACAGACTAATAACATTATAACAACATAATATATAACTTAAATTGCTAATTACAAGCCTCTACAGATAGATACCAAAATTACAATTAAAATTAATTAGTCTACATGTTACATCCTATCTTCCATTAGTAATTGCCTTAATTCCTTATTATTGTTTGTTTCTTTTCTTTTGGAGGAGCTTGTGGCTAAGTAATAACAGCCGCACGGTTAGACCGATCAGGTTAAGCTATGCTTGCCGCGGCTGGTCCGTGGATAGGTGACCATCTTTACATACCGAGACCCCTCTGTACCTCGTAAAGCACATTAAGCCGTTGGTCCCGGCTGTCATTCGTGGATCTTTGACAGTAGTTATGGATCATCAAAAGCCCGAAAGTCTGACAACCAGTCTTACCAAAAGGTTTCGTATTACCCAGGAACTGGGTTGTAGAGGTCAGATAGGCAGTCGCTCCATGTAAAATACTGGTACTCAGCTGCATCTGGTTAGACTGGAAGCCGACCCCAACATAGTTGGGAAAAGGCTAGGCAGATGATGTTTTTTTCTTTTGTTTTGATCAACTAATCACAGCAGATAACATGAATTTAACATCACATAACATCACGCCTGTTATCCACAAAGGATATGGCAGAGGTGTATCTATAGTACACCAAAATTTCGCCAGTTATGCTTAAGCCCCACGTAATAGGGAGCGAGCGTATTGCCATCATATCATTCAGCTTAAAATGTTCCCACTGCTGGGACACAGGCCTCCTCTCTCTGAGAGGGAATGGGCCGTAACCCACCACTCGGGCCCAGTGCGGGTTTTTGTCACGTCATGGCTTCGAATTTTTGGTTCTAGCTCTTTTTAAGACTTTGCTAAGTAACTACCAACTCGAATATTAAATTATTAAATTACCCACTCGTTAGCTTAATGAACATATCCCTATTGGTTTCTTTAATTATTTTTATCATTTAAGCTACGTATGCTGGTAAATGTAATGTAATAATTAGATAAATGTATTAGCTTTGTAACTTCTTGCTCTAACTCCTTACTTACGTTTCGTAAATTAGTCATAGTTGTGAAGAAACCAGCGCCATCTAGTTTATTTTTGAAAACTTGAACTCAAACTTTCACTGGAAAATAGACACTAAGGTATGCATGCAATTTTGCAGGTGAGTGTACATAACATAGCATACATAATCAGCCTATAATGTTCCCACTTTTGGGATACAGGCCTCCTCTAAGTGAGAGGGAGTGGGCCGTTACTCACCACGCGGGCCCAGTGCGGGCTGGTTTCACTATGTCTTCGAATTTTTGGTTGTAGGACATGCCGGTTTCCTCACGATGTTTTCCTTCACCGTTTTGAGAGCAGAGGTGATGAAATAATTTACACAGAGTAAAGCAGACGCTTTACTTCGTGTAATTTTTTCATTTTTCATTGTTTCATTGCTGCGCTCCATTGCAGACAGACGTCTGCACTGGAGTGCAGCATAAATTAGGTGTTAAGCGTACGGATCGAGTTAGAAACACCACGTTGCGCTCCATAACTCAAGTAGCAGATGTTGGAGAAAAAACAGCCAGGCTAATGCTGGAGTGGGCCGGACACGTCTCACGAATGCACCCGGAGAGATGGGCAAAGATCGTCACTCACTGGACGCCTGAGGCAGAACATCGCCGTCGAGGTAGACCAAGGCGAAATTGGTGTGACGATATAATATCATTCGCAGGGCCAACGTGACCAGAGATCGCACAAGACAGGGAGGTTTGGAAGAAAAAAAGGGAGGCTTTTGCCCAGCAGTGGGACACAAAATAGGCTAAGAAAAAAAAAAGCGCCTGTCCAGGTTTGAACGTATAACGTAGGTACAACTCGTAAGACGCGGCCGTAATCATCAAACGGACACAAATCCAAACTCCGGGCTGCCGCTGAGAGACATAATTTTCAAAGCCCATTTACAGGCATTCAGAATACAATGGCCCAGGATCTTAGTTCTAAATACATTGTCTAGTTTCACAAAGGCTAGGCCATAGTTTGATACAAACTACCGATACCCATCAATTTATTGAGATAAATGGCCAAAGGATTTATGCCCAAGATAGATGTATTCCTGTGTCGAACTACGAATTCTAGTTACTGATCAAACTAACATGGCGGTGTTATATTGTTGGTCACAAACAATAGCAAATTTATTCATCTGTGATTGTATAGATATTTACATAATATAAGCTAACATACAAACTATAATATTATGTACAATTATATAAAAAAATAAACAAAATAGTCATAGGGTATCAAAGAATTCGTCCGCATCGCTGTCAACAGGAACAGTGCCCAAAAGGCTGGCAGAATTGCCACGTTGTATGGCAATTGTAATTCTTTGGCCAAGAAATAGGCCAGCCCTCTGGTCACGTGAAGAGTCGACTAACTGCTTGGCGATATCTCCAAAAACAAAGTGGGCACTCGGACCCCATGGCCCTAGTGTTTCAACCAAATAGCAAATTAATGAACTGACACGTTACTGTTATTATTTGTATTGCAGGTGAAACATAAAATCATCATGATCATCATTTCAGCCGAAAGACGTTCACTGCTGGACATAGGCCTCCCCCAAGCACCTCCACTTCGTCCGGTTTTGTGCTTCTCGCATCCAACGAGTTCCTGCGGCCTTCACAAGATCGACGGTCCACCTTGTGGGTAGGGTGTGGGGTACGTGGTACGCAGAACCTTTCGGCCCCATCGGCCATCTGTTCTGCGAGCAATGTGCCCTCCCCGCTGCCTCAACATATATATGAAATTAATTTATCTAGTCAATCGAGCCGGATGCAACTGAATACCAGTATTTTACATAGAGCGACTGCCTATTGGAAGGCCAATTCTCGAAACTATAAACGTTCAAAATCTAGTCGCAATCTGATCTCAGCGACAAACAAAGGTCAAAAACAGAGTGCGACTGAGATCAGACTGTGAACGTTGATAAAATTATGAGAATTGCACTCTGACCTCCAAAACCCAGCAGGTGGGTAATATGATACCCCTTGGTAAGAAGAAAGAAAGAAAATACGTTTAATTGCGGTAAACACGACGCACAAAAGGAACACAATCAAAAACAACAATAGGTACACAAAAAAAAATAACAAGTTAGCGGAAAATCTGCGTCGTATCGACGCAAAAACTTAGTAAAGAACATTTTCGGAATGTGTCATTTAAAAAAAGATAACTGGAAATCTCTGTTTTCATGGTTTAAAATCGATCTAATTTGGCTGTACCACTATTTTTCGAAAATGTTCTGAACTAGCTTTTTAGACCTTTGTATCTTACGAAGTTTCAATAAAATCAGTTCGTTCATTTCGAAAAATAAGGTAAGTTTTAATAAAATGCCGTACCTACAAACGGGGTGAATCTGAATAGGTATGCAGGGGTGAATCGGACGAAACTTTAAAATGGATTTTAACGTTGAAATAATATAGTTTGTTGTCAATAAGGGCACGTAATCGTGAATTAAATTACAGTAAACACATCAGGGTCCTTTTTGACCACAAACTATATTATTTTAATGTTAAAATCCCTTTTAAAGTTTTGTCCCGATTCACCCCTGCATCCCTATTCACCCCGTTTGACGGTACGTCGTAACACTCTTAACGAGCTCTGCGAACCACGCAAATTAAATAATATTTCTGATATTTCCGACATTGCGATTAGATCGAAACAAGATTTAGACTTTTTTATGATGATAGATGGCCGACCGAGATAACGATTAATAGAGAAGTACGGAAGAAAATGAAATGTTGCGCTGACTCCAAATAAATTGGGATACGGGCTGGAGAATGATGATGAATTGGCTTACAAAATAAAGAAAACTAAAACTGAAACTAGGCTAAGAAGAGAATTACAAAATAAGAAGAATACTATTCGTTGGTATAAATAACAATTGAGGAGGGGCTTTTTTTTTTTTTTCTTGGATGAGAAATCGTTAAATGACTCCTCCCGCTCTGGGTGGAGCAGAAGGGAGTGTCAGACTCTTACTGACTAAAACCCATCCGTGTTCCTTCCCTAGCCCTTTATGTTCCGGGGTAGCGGTAAACCTTTCGGACAATCCCGCACCCCCGGCAGGCTTCGGCCCTAGCAGGCCCTTTCCTTTATGCTGACATCTCTTTGAGGCGCGCGTGGAACACTTACGCGCCGTCCGGCACGGGCCTGGTCTTGATCGGACGGTGAGCTACCCATTACTCTCCGTCCGCAGGCCCACGCCTACGGTGGCCGGGAGTCGTCACGCGGCTCCCGACGCCCGGAGCGTCTCCCGCGGTGGCTGGGACGTGAGGCTCTCTCTCTCAGCCATCCCGCAACCTCCTTTGCTAGCATGACTGCTTCGCAGAAGAAGGTGACTGCCTCCTACTTACCAACTGAAACTAGGCTAAGAGGAGTATTACAAAATAAGAAGAATACTATTCGTTTGTTGGTATAAATAACAATTGAGGAGAGGCTTGTGGCTAAGTAATATCAGCCGCACGGGTCGATCGATCAGGTGACCATCTTTACATACCAAGACCCTTCCGTGGCTTGGAAAGAACGTTAAGCAGTTGATCCCGGCTGTCATTCGTGGATCTTCGACCGTCGTTACGGGTCGTCAGAAGCCCGAAAATCTGATAACCAGTCTTACCAAGAGGTATCGAATTACCCAGTAACTGGGTTGTGGAGCTCAGATAGGCAGTCGTTCCATGTAAAATGCTGGTATTCAGCTGCTGGTTAGACTGGAAGCCGACCCCAACATAGTTGGGAAAAGGCTAGATAGATGATGTTGATGATGCTGGTATAAATAAAAATTAATTGGTAAAGATAGTTCGTTCTCTCTTCTAAGGTCCAGCATTTCTAAATTTGCCAAAGATGTAGACTAAAATGGCCGCTCGAAATTGAATAAAATCGATATACAAGAACATATTTATTTTAAGTAATGTTAGTTTTCGTCTAGTTAGCTCGGAAGTTTAGACGAAAAGAAACATTACTTCAAATAAATGACAACCCAGCGAGATGCCATATAAAAAAAAAAAGATGCGCGCTCAGTACCGAAATGTAAGAGGGCTCTTAAACAAAAAACTTGGAAAAGTTACAGTAATTTTCTTCCGAGATGGTACGCAATGATTTATAGGCCCTAGCGATCGCTCATGTTAAGCTTAGGGCATCTATGTAACGTATGCTTACGAATAACATCTATTAGTTATACACGTTGGGTAACTTGGAGGTATACAACTTTTATTTGCCGCCATTTTGTTTTGGCGACATGTATGGCAGTTGTTTCATGAATTTTTTTTTTATGTAGATACGGCAAAGTTATGAAGCGTTTTACGACGGATTATTCCACTTTGCCCCACCGGCCGCCCCACTGGTGGGGCAAAGTGGAATGCCTAAAATTTCGTAGTGGAATCTGCCCCACTAGGGTTGGCACCTTAGAATAAACGTACAAACGGGCTATTTAAAGGGACGTGTCTATGCTATGGACCTTGGGATCGAACTCAAGACCCCATGCTTTTCAGTAGTGCTTGCGACCACCAGGCCAACGATTAAGTTCATCATAATCAGCCTATAATGTTCCCACTGCTGGGACACAGGCCTCCTCTCTGTGAGAGGGAGTGAGCCGTAATCCACCACGCGGGCCCATTGCGGGTTTGTAGATGTCACATGTCTTCGAATTTTTGGTTCTAGGACATGCGGGTTTCCTCACGATGTTTTCCTTCACCGTTTTGAGAGCAAAACCGCGGCCGATACCACTGGGCCACCACTGCTCTCGATTAATTTCAATTATTCTTATTCTTTTATTACACGAGTACAACACAAGACCTAACTTCTTGTTCAAAACCTTAGCAGGAACTCTTCAACTTGGTCGGGAGAGGTGAAAATGAAAATAATTGTACACTTCAAACATCTAGGGAAAAAGGTGGGCACTGAAAACTTGCTATTATAATATCTAGGTTTAAAATGTTTATAGTAAGAAGAAAATCATTTTTTTTTTTGCAACAATGCATTCAGGTAATGCTTGAAGCCCGAAAGTCTGACAACCAGTCTTACCAAGGGGTTTCGTATTACCCAGTAACTGATAGGTTGTGGAGGTCTGATAGGCAGTCGCTCCATGTAAAATACTGGTACTCAGCTGCATCCGGTTAGACTGGAAGCCAACCCCAAAATAGTTGGGAAAAGGCTAGGCAGATGATGACTTGCACGTCATAGAACATTAAAGTCCATTTTTAACCGACTTTAAAAAAGGAGGTTCTGTATTCGACCCGTATGTATGTGTATGTTTGTATGTCCGCGATTTTCTCAAAAACGAATGAACCAATTTCTTTCATTAATGTAATCTACATACTTTCGGAAAGGTTTTAGTATATAATACGTTAGGTAATTATTCTTATGTACGAAGTTATATGCATAAATGTACTGCATCTCCGGCATTTCTACGCGAATTTTGATGATTCTTCTAGTCGGTGTCTTCAATTCTTCAATGCACTAGTGTTAATTGAATTTGTGTGGGGAAAGTACAACTAAAAAGTGAAAAATAAACGCTTTTTTACAAAAAAAAACAACCGACTTCAAAAAAAAAACTCTACAAAGTAATAAATTATTTTTATTACGAAAGTCGGTGCCAAAAAACGAAAATGCGAAACCAAGACACCGACTTCCGAAATTAAAGTTATTTGTCACTTAGTAGTGTTTTTTTTTTCTAGTTCGATTTTCCAATATTCTTATTTATATAGACAGAAAAATGGAATTAAACCACTCAGCCTCTCCTTTTAGATCATTTCTAATCCCGGATAGTTAGAAGTTATAAATTAATCCCATTACAGGATACATTGATAACTAAATTAAACCACGGACAGACTTCAATGAAAAGCCGACAAACCCAAACTCCAGTAGGTACAACTTCAAATAACTTCGTGCTTTCAACACACAAACTAACTGTACTATTCTTAGTTAGACACTATTTAATTGTGTACATTAAGAGCGCAATACATTTTATACCTTAACATTTCCTGTTTAGAATTGAAAATCGTTTGGCGTTCTAGTCCTCTAAAATTGACTTCAGCTGTATCAGGCATATTAGGTGCATGTTTTAAGCTTTATGGCTATTGGTTTAAGGTTGAAAGTTGGTTGATTTACATTGTAACTAAAATTGGGTTTATTTGAATGATAAAGTTTCGTCAAAGGCGACTATTCTCTGATTTTTAGGCTAATTCAATATATTAATCAGGTTGTGTGAATAATGTTTTTTGTATTAAATTAGATGATTGGCTTATTGTTTTAACCTAGTAGCTAATTAATAGACTAGCCAGTTTTATGAAGTGACAGTCAAAATCAAAAGTCATTTATTCAAACAAGGCTGAGAATCAGAACGTTTTAAACGTCAAAAAAAAAAACACTCCGGGAGTGCCGACAGAGGTGAAAACAAAACACAAACAGAATACTTTCTCATCACTCATTGACAAATCGGATATACATTACATTAAAACCGAACACATCCGATGCGGTGTCAGTTACGGTAACAGTGGCGCGAATTCAATGGTTTTTTCCCCATCTCAAAAAACGCCCAACGCGCCTGAAGAAATTTTCACTTTAATTACATAAGACGGTCCCCCAAAGACGCCCGCCCTTCACTTTAGTGCTTTAACAGGGACAAAAAAGTGGTTGCGCCACTTCTTTGTCCCTAAAACTCCCCAAACTCCCCAGCAGCTCATCTGTCTGAAGACCTCCCACTGCTGGGACACAGGCCTCCTCTCTTCGAGAGGGAGTGGGTTGTAATTGTAAACTACCTACTACAATGCGGATTGGTTCTAGGACTATGCCGGTTTCCTCACGATGTTTTCCTTCACCGTTTTGAGAGCAGTTGCGATGAAATTATTTACATAAAGTAAAGCGCCTGCCTGATTTCGAGTTCACGACCTACATACTCGAAAGTTGGGGCAGTTACCACTGAGCCACCACTGCTCTTCGGTAGTATAATGGTACAGACGCCAGCACATCAAGCTACCCGAAACTGTCAAATTTTCCCAATCAACTTTGAACCTTATACTTTAGCGACAAAGTCGGAAATCAATTAAAGTTATTTGACAGATTGTAGTAGATGGATGTGCTGGCTTCTGTACTTGCATCCCCGTCTGTTATTGTTTATATTTCACGACAATGATGACACTTACAGCTATTGAATGCAGTTCAGATGAGCTGATCGCGTTTAGTTTCATTGGTAAAATTCCCCCAAAGTGTACATATATCGGACTCGAGATTAGTGACTAAACATCAGAAGGCCAATTCTCTTAATTTGAAATGTTCAAAATCTAGTTATAATCTCATCTTGGCGACAAACAAATGTCAACAACTAGTCAAAATGTAGGGAAATTAGAAGAATTTTTTGACTGATTGAGACTGAGATCTGACTGTGAAAGTTCTTCGAGAATTGCCCCTCAGTTGTCATTCTTGGATATTTGACAGTTGTTACGGGCCGTCAGAAGCCCGAAAGTCTGACAACCAGTCTTACTAAGTTGTATCGTGTTACTCAATAACTGGGTTGGGAAGGTCAGATAGGCAGTCGCTCCATGTCAAATACTGGTATTCAGCTGCATCCAGTTACACTGCAAGCCGACCCCAACATAGTTGGGAAAAGACTAAGCAGATCTTCGATCAACAGATTGATTGACTTGTAACTAAAAACGCATCTACAATACACCTCAACTTTTGTATCTCACATTCTCTCGCTTGAGCTTGAGCAGTGGTGGCCCAGTGGTAAAGGCCGCGACTTACGAGTTGTAGGTCGTAGGTTCGAACCCAGACAGGTGCTTTACTTTGTGTAAATTATTTCATCACCACTGCTCTCAAAAACGGTGAAGGAAAACATCGTGAGGAAACCGGCATGTCCTAGAACCAAAAATTCGAAGACATGTGACATCTACCAACCCGCACTGGGCCCGCGTGGTGGATTACGGCCCACTCCCTCTCACAGAGAGGAGGCCTGTGTCCCAGCAGTGGGAACATTATAGGCTGATTATGTATTCTCTCGCTTGTCAGTCCTAAGCCTGAATTCAATCATTTTTTAAAACCCCTCATCAATTATTATTTCTTTGTTAACAAATATTTTTCAAAAAGTCCCAAACAATCAATTTCCACTCGAAGATGAGAGGTCTCCTTTGTGTTGTTACTATTGTCCCGTAGTGCTGCGATGGCGAGTTGATTCGTTATGTGAATTCCGTACATTTGTTTTTGTATTTTATTTTCTTGCGTAGAACAAGAGCGCTCAGTCACGAAAATATTATCTATACACTGAAAAAAATGCACTCCAATCAAGTGACTTTTTAGCTTGATTGACGATATCTTGTTTAGATTATTCAAAATCTTAGTTAAGTTGATCATCACGACATGATTGCAGCAATGCTAGTTCTAATGATTGAACGCTCAAACAAGCTACTTGGTTACCCTTAACATGTCATCATTGTAGAAGAGTTAAAACAACAAAGTAAGTTAGTTGTGTCAATCAAGCATTTTGATTACTTCAATAAAGATCATTGAAACAATTATGTTGATTTGACTTGATAGCATCTATTATTGTAATTGATTGTATTAATCATACAACTTGATCAAATCTTGCGCTAAATAAGTTTCTTGGTTGTGTTTATCAAATACATCATACAAACACTGGTACACTGATCAAATAAAAGTAGTAACTGTGATCATTGTGCTTGATAGGCTCAGATGCAAACAAGTTACTTAGTCAATCTAAACAAAGTCTTGATTGTGGCAACTACTTTTTTTTTATGTGTACAGTATTTGTGACTCGGCCCATAATTACCTACAGCCGCGCGGTACGTAAACACGTCCGCCCACAGTATTTTAATTTCATCAACCTGCTTGAGATTCTTTCTAGCTTTGTGATTTTATAGGTAAATATTAAGTAAATGAATGAATGAATTGCACTGATCCCAGCATGGTTAAACCAGACTCGATTAATCGAATGAACCCCAAGATTCGCACTAGCTCCTGTAGCCTCATGTTCATGGTGCTACAGCGACCATTGCGTATCAAGGAATAGACCGGGGGGCGCGGTAATGGTAGGGAGGACGTGCCCGAAGGATAGGTAAGGATTTAAGAGCCTATCGGATATGCATCCTAGAGCAAGCGTAAGTATATTTTTTATTAAAAAAAAATTAAATTCTACCATAAAAAAAAAAACAAGTGACTTAAAATAGCGACTACAAAGTGAAAAATAATTTTAGTTTCGGAAGCTTTTCGCTAGCTTTGGTTTTTTTGTGTATTCCAAAAAATGTCAACTGATTTCTGAACCGACTAATTATTATTTTTTAATTTGTAGGTAGCTGTGTAGTAGCTTTGTAGATAACGGCTGGGACCAACGACTTAACATTCTTTCTGAGGCACAGACTGGTCCCGATATGTAATGGATGGTCACCCATCCACGAACCGACCGCGCCAAGCATAGATTAACCTTTGATTGTTATTATTTAACCACGAGGCTTAAAATTAATTTCTGTTTCTGGGTTAATATTAGCGGCCTTGATCGCCAAAGATAAGCAGAAAGGTATTGTTTTGGCAGAGCCCCGAAAATTCTTAATTTACATAAAATCGTTGGTAATATGCTATGGAGTCTAAAGTTGGATATTTTAGGCCAATTTGTCATAGCGTTTAAATATTTATACGGTAGGTACTTATTATATTTTCGATAAATGACTTGCTTGACCTTAATAGCTCATACATTATGCATTGTATGTACAGTCGAACCCGCGGGGTAACACACTATCAGTATCTAGCAATGGGTTTCAAAGTCAAAGTCAAAGCATTTATTTCAAATAGGCACATAAAAGGCACTTTTGAACGTCAAAAATTATCTTATAAAATAGAATTGATTCTAGTCGCCCATTCCAAAAGGTAGTTTTCGTATGGAGAAGAATGGGCAAGAAACTCCACCATTACTCTTTTAAAATGTTTTAGGTACAATATTTTGCATGGGTACATTAATTATATAATAACATGTGAGGACGATGCACCTAAAATAAAATTACTATACCACAATAGGTAAAAGAATTAAAAATGAAACCATGACATATAAATTAATTATCTGATAGATACATGGTGCTCACGTATTTACAAACATGGCACAAGCAAAACAATTTTAATAAAAAAAAAAATACAAGTAATAAGTCAGGGTGTGAGTAATGAATGTAAAAACGAATAAAAAAAAAATTACAATTAAATTAGCAACCAGTTTGATTTTGTTTCATTTTGAGAGTTCATCAACATTCATTACGTTATTTACGTTGTTGAGAGGACATATTTTTCGAACATACGAAGCAATGGATTAAGAATATCCTTCAAAATTATTCTGATTGAGTTTGAAAGTCAAATCAATCAATCTGCCTAGCCTTTTCCCAACTATGTTGTGGTTGGCTTCCAGTCTAACCGGATACAGCTGAATACCTGTAATTTACATGGAGCGACTGCCTATCTGACCTCCACAACCCAGTTACTAGGTAATACGATATTACCCCTTGGGATGACTGGTTTTCAGAGTTTCGGGCTTCTGACGACACGTAACGACTGTAATTTTAATTACTGTGGGCGTTCTATGGGTAGTGTTGGTTATTGCGTAACAGAAAAACCGTTTGCAGTTCAAATCAAGTTATAATAATTTACGAACAAGTTAATTACACTAGCAAATAACACACTGTAGGTACGCGACACAACTAGATACGGAACGCGAGACAGTTTCTGAGCACATGTTGTTCGTACGATGTCCAATGGTCAAGAGAGACTGCACACCGCTACTGATGGCACTGGCGTCCCGAATCGTCAAACAACTGACGTATTTCCAACAAATATGTAAATATGTATGTCTATACACCACATAATTTGTTCGAGTGTAGGTACTCAAAGTAATTACTTATTCAAAGTGTGTGATACAATCGTGAATACACTTATGTTATTGGTACTTTAATAAAATAATACTGACTTACAAATTACAGGCTTATGAATGTGTGTAATATTACTTTATGTAATGACAAATATGTTATGTTGTGTACCTATAGCAACTTTACTTCTACGCAACTTCAATGTTCCTTCAGCTTTTGCAAAGGAACTACTGATCCAAAAATTCTCAGTAGTTCCTTCAAAGGAACTACGCGAAGGAACTAGTGAGCATAATATAGAGATAACTCCTGAATGCTGTCGAGTTGATTGATAATTTCTACAATAGGGGAAACTCTATAACCCGAAAAAATAATTCAGGTAGGGATAGTGTTCAATAACAGAAAAAAAATTAAAGAAAAGACGTATATTTGGGGTAAGCTTGAAGCAGAAAAAAAACACAAAAATAAAAAGATTTTTTTTGTTAAGTATTTTCTGGTGTACAGAGGCCAGCACATCAAGCTACCCCAATCAGTCAAATTTTCCCAATTGAATATGAACCTTATTGCTTTGTAGTAAAGTTGAAAATCTATCAAATAAATTTGACAGATTGGGGTATCTTGATGTTCTGGTGTACTGTACAATAAAGTATGTTAGGGGCCCGTGGCTAAATAATAACAGCCGCACAGGTCTATCGATCAGGTTAAGCTACGCTTGCCGCGGTTGGTCTGTGGATGGGTAACCATTTTTACATACCAAGACCCCTACCGTACCTCGGAAAGCACGTTAAGCTGTTGGTCCCGGCTATCATTCGTAGATCTTTGACAGTCGTTACGGGTCGTCAAAAGCCTGGAAATCCGATAACCAGTCTTTCCAAGGGGTATCCTTTTACCCAGTAACTGGGTTGTGGAGGGCAGATAGGCAGTCGCTCCATGTAAAATACTGGTACTCAGCTGCATCCGAATGGACTGGAAGCCGACCCCAACACAGTTGGGAAAAGGCTAGGCAGATGATGATGATGATAATATCTATACTAATAATAAAACGAGAGAGTTTGTTTGAACGTGCTAATCTCTGGAACTAACGAACGGATTTGAAAAATCCTTTTGCATTTGATAGCCCAATTCTAGAGGTTAAAAAAAAAAACAAAAAAAAAGAACGAAAACGAAGTTAAAACGCGGGCAGGCGATGTGATCCGTCGGCGTGGGTTGGGGAACATGAAATTTCGAGCGAATGAAGTCTAGTTAATAAAAAAAGCTAGTAAATAAATAAATACATAAACCGGTATAGAGGTATGAGGAACAGGGTGTAAACTTCACTCATACTCTATAGAAAAGGGAGGATCCTCCGACCAGACGGGTGTTGTGTCTGGCAGGCAACTGCCCAATGATTTATGTCGGGCCGTTGTATATATGCTAGTTGCGCGGTAAACTCTGCTTGCGAGATGCAGGATTTGCGTGACGTCAGTATGACGTGTTGTTCGCAAGTGGCGTTGTAGATACCGCTACACCGGATGCAGACGTTTGCTCCAATAGTTGGCCGAAACAATTGAAGCAAGCATGGAATGAAGATATATGGCTTTCTATCAGTCAAGCCCCGCGCGTCGCCTATCGGTGTCGAAACAATAGAAAATCAATCGTGTCTCATTAGCGGAGCTTGACAGATTAAGCCAAAGTTGGCCCAATTTTGAGACCAATATTAAGAGGGAGATGGCGTTGTGCATAAAAAGAGGAAAGAAGTAATCTACTTTTCCCTAGTAATCCCAATTTTTATTAGAATACGATTTTAGGTTCTCTGGCATTGCGTGTAGTAAACGATCCGATAACTGGCACCATTCGCGGCTTTGCCTCGTAAAAATCGGGCGTAAATGAGCGACGATAATAAAGTCATAAAAAAACTCGGCTCACTTTTTTTTGCCCAAAAACCTACCGTGAAAATTAACACTATGTAACGGAAATTGTGAATTATGTCAACTGCCTGTTTGAATTTTATCGGTAAATATGTTAATGTTTTTTGTACCTATTTTACTGTGTGGTAAATGTCGAAATATTTATGTGATAAGCAGAGGTCGGAGTAGGTAGATTGATTTAAGGTCGTTGACGTCAAATGTAGAGGATAATATGGATATGCCTCCAAAATACCGGAACTTCATATTTATTGTGATATTTGTTCCGGAATTTTGAAATTAGCACGAATTTGTGTTTAAGGTGAAAAACGTATTAATAATATCAATCTGCCAGTGTTAGCTAATGGTGAAAGAAATCAGTATTTTATTTTATACAAAAATACTTTGGAATAGTTACACCGTATTTTGTCTCTTACTGTTGAATTAGAAATGATGCTTGACATATGAGACAAAACTTAGACAGGGCCTTTTGTTTCTTTATCTCATGTTCATCTATGTTCACAACGCATTGACCGCACGCAACGACCAATCAGAAGCAAGTATCCTGTATGACTCATTGGGTGTTCATATAATAAACGATTTTGTTAGCCTATCTGTACGTTTTTTATTTTATTTTATTCCATAATTCCAATCCCGGAACTTTTTCCGGTACTTCCCGCACATTATGGATAAAATGGCATGTCCATATTATAATATCTTGACGCAAGTATATAAAATCAATCTACCTACTCCGACCTCTGGTGATAAGTGAAATAATTTGTTGCGGTTTTTTTTTTAATTGCCTGTACTGTTTTGAGGTAATTAATATCTAAGGGCTGATTTTTTAATCGACAGATAATTTTTCATCATGGTTTAAAATTTACGTCTGACAGATTTTATATAATAATAATAATAATATTCCACAACTATCACACAACGCCATCTAGTCCCAAGCTAAGCAGAGCTTGTGTTATGGGTACTAGACAACTGATAAACATACTTATATATTTCTAAATACATACATATTATAGATAAATTACACCCAGACACAGAACAAATGATCGTGCTCATCACACAAACATTTGTCCTGGGTGGGAATCGAACCCACGACCTCCGGCATAGCAGTCAGGGTCACTAACCACTAGACCATCAGGCCTGTCAAATATAGAACAACTGTCAAAAATTCAGGGATCCGTTTGTGAAATATTAAGCTTTAAAGTGCTAATTTTTGTTAGAGTCAAGTGTCCCCCCTGCCAGCTAAATGGTTGTTTTTGCATATGTAAAAAAATCATGGTAGTAGTATATATTATAACGAAGTTAAAAGGAAAACTATCACAGCTAAGTAGGCTTTACAAGTTTACGAGTAATAGTAGACCAACTTACATTTTCAGTTGCAATGTATGGGAAGACATGATTTTCAACTACAATGTTAAGTTTGTTCTTGGGATAAATTCATTCTAACGGAACCCTTCATTGTACGTGGTCCGACACCGGACACGCACTTGGCCAGTTTTTATTACAGCTTCGGAACCTTACGAAGAACACTTACCCAAGTTTCGTTGACTATAACCTTTTTAGTGCAACTTTTATTCTTCTTAACTGTCCTTATTTGTAAGGTCCAAGTAATTGAGAACAAAATATTCGACGAACGGATAAAAATGAACGAAAATAAGAACCCTTGACAAAAATAAAAACGTATTAAGTACCAATGACACATAAAATCAGCAGAAATCTAAACTCGATTCCCAAATGAAATAAAAGAACAATTTCACAGCTGCGGAACCTTAAAAAATAATAAACCATGGATCTTAACGATGTTTTCGTCGGATAACAACTTGCTGTAACAAACAAATAAGAAAAAGTTTTCTGTCTACTCTGGAAGTGGCATGTCGTTAAGATATGAGTTGGAACACTGATTGACCATCAATTCTGGGGTTTTGACTGACTCATTCAAATAGTTATATTATTATGCTAACACTAGCTTGTGCCCGCGACTTCGTCTGCTTGAAATTGCACCCTGTTAGAGGTGGAATTTCGAAAAACCCTTTCTTAATGGATACCTACTACCTATCGGCGCGTACGTGCTCCACGCGCGCCTCAAAGAGATGTCAGCATAAAGGAAGGGGCCTGCCAAGGCCGAAGCATGCCGGGGGTGCGGGATTGTCCGAAAGGGTTACCGCTACCCCGGAACATAAAGGGCTAAGGAAGGAACACGGATGGGTTTTAGTCAGTAAGAGTCTGACACTCCCTTCCGCTCCACCCAGAGCGGGAGGGGTCATTTGATGATTACGAATCCATAAAAAAAGGGTCGATCGATCAGGTTAAGCTACGCTTGCCGCGGTCGGTCCGTGGATGGGTATCAATCTTTACATACCGAGATTCCTCCGTGCCTCGGAAAGCAAATTAAACCGTTGGTCTCGGCTGTCATTCTTGGATCTTTGACAGTCATTACAGGTCGTCAGAAGCCCGAAAGTCTGACAACCAGTCTTACCAAGGGGTATCGTGTTACCCAGTTACTGGGTTGTGGAGGTCAGAGAGGCAGTCGCTCCATGTTAAATACTGGTAATCAGCTGCATCCGGTTAGACCGGAAGCTGACCCCAACAAACTTGGCAAAAGCAGGAAGATGATGCTTTAGGCTGAAAGCAATAAATCTATTACATAAGCTTATTTAAAGCCTGTTTAGTATTTTACGATTACCGTGAACTTACAAAAACATCTCTGAGTAACCAAAGATTGGTTCAAAGTTTCATCACGTAGGTACCTACCATTTGAAGTGTTGGCAACAAGATTTATAGAACTGTTTGTTTCTTACAAAATAAGGTGGGAAAAACATGCCTAAATTTTTTACTAATAAATATAATACTAGCTTCTCCCCGTGGTTTCGCTCGCGTGCTATCGGGAAAAAAAGACGATGTCCTTCCCCAGCATACAAATCTATCTCCATGCTAAAATAGAAGTATTATCAGTGGTTTAGGCGTGAAATGGTAATATACAGAGTTACTTTCGAATTTATCATTTACTTAATGACCTGAAGGCCAATTCTCGTAATTTAAAACGTTCAAAATCTAGTCGCAGTCTCATCTCGGCGACAAGCAAATGTCAAAAACTTGTCAAAAATACCTCTAATTTCTGAGATCAGAGGGACAATTCTCGTAATTTTTAAGAACGTTCACAGTCTCCGTCGTTCGTATATAGTCCTATATGTTAATCCAGGGTGTCAGCTACCTCCATACAAAATTTTATCAAAATTATTTTGAGCGTGAAGAAATAGCAAACATATAAACACACACACACTCAAAAACTTTCGCCTTTATAATATTAGTGTGATAGTGTGATTTAATGCTAAAACAAGAAATTTCAAGCGGACGAAGTCGCCAGCAGAAGCTAGTATATACATATTTGTTGGAAAATCAGATTTTCATTGGTATAGTGAGGTTTGTATTCTTGGAAGAAAAATATGGGAAATAATAATGGTTCCGAAAAACAAATTAATCTCCAGCGATCTGTGGCCGACTAAAAAAAATGGATCTTCTAATAACAAAACTAAACTTCCGAATAAAATACTGAACCTCCGACAAAATTACTAAGTTACCGACAACAGAGGTTTTGTCGAAATAATCATGTTAAATATATACGCGGGGCTACGTCGACTTAAGATGCAAGATTGAGCGAAGGGCACCCCGAGGTTCGGTTTGGTTAGGTTACTTGAAATCCTTTATATAGAAATACGGTGCCCCGCGAAGCGGGGCTCCGTCGACATAGGATGGAAGAGCAAGCGAATGAGAATCCAAATACCTTTACCTAAATACCTAGGTATATATTAAAACGTAATTTAAGCTGGTAGAAAAGTATTATAGCAATAAACAGTAATGTTTATTTTTCGAAGATTTCAGTATCTCATTCGGTCGTTACGTCGTTTTTATTCGGACAAAAGTAGTCGGAAAGTTAGTATTTTAGGCAGTAGATTTAATATTTGGAGTAAGGACAATTCTTATTTTTTTGTCGGAGCTTTTATTACTATCCGAAAAATATTAGTATGCCTTTGGTACCTAAGGGCAATGAAAACTTGAAGAGTGCTTCGCGCGGACTTTCTCTACGTGATCGAATGAGAAATTAGGTGATTCTTAGAAGAACCAAGGCCACTGATATTACAAAGCCCGAAGAATTCCTAAGCTTAAGTGGCTGTAAGTGGAGGGTCAAGAGTCGATCGAATTTAAGCTACGCTTGACGTGTCAGAATCCCAAAAGTCTGACAACCAGCCTTACCAAGGGGTATCGTTTTACCCAGTAACTGGTAACTGGGTTGTGGAGTTCAGATAGGCAGTCGCTCCATGTAAAATACTGGTCCTCAGCTGCGTCCGGTTAGACTGGAAGCTAACCTCGACACATTTGGAAAAAGGCAGGTTTTGGGATGCATGAAGAAGCCTCCTCGTGTAGCGCAGTTTGTTCCGCCAGTTACTCAACTGAACCGAGCGCTCGGCGCATCCTGGACAGTCACACCCAACACATTATTTGACTGGCCAATTCTCCCCTTGTGGAGGTAGTGCTAACGCCTACCTGGTTTGCTACCACCCTCCCACCGGAGTCCGGCGTCAAGCAGCCTGCTGTGTTTCGTCGATGCGCGGGAGTTCCAGTGCCTAGGCATATTCTGGGCCCGCTCGTTCCATCATAGACCTCATCCATCGCTTTCCATCAGGCGTGATCGATGTCAAAAGCGGCTCCATTCAGCACTAAAAAAAAGAAGGCTAGGCAGATTGAGTGGAGATTGGAGTGGCAGAGTGGGTAGGGCACATTGTTTGCAGAAAAGATGGCCGATGTTACCGAATGAGCAGTGGTGGCCAAGTGGTAACGGCCGCGACTTACGAGTTACAACTCGTACTCGTAGGTCGTAGGTTCGAATTCAGACAGGCGCTTTACTTTGTGTAAATTATTTCATCACCAGTGCTCTCAAAACGATGAAGGAAAACATCGTGAGGAAACCGGCATGTCCTAGAACCAAAAATTCGAAGACATGTGACATTTGTCAACACGCACTGGGCCCGCGTTGTGGATTACGGCCCACTTCCTCTCACTGAGAGTAGGCCTGTGTCCCAGAAGTGGGAACATTATAGGCTGATTATGTTGTATGTTGTTACCGAATGAACTGAATAATCTGGAGTGGTGACCAAGTCCTGAAAAGTACAATGTAGTTAAGCCCATAAGAGGTCTTAGACTGGTGGCAATCGCTTTCAGAGCGTTTCGTATTTCTACAATGGCTTTTAACAGAATTGACAGACATTTTTTAATTTTCCATCATCGGTTATCGCTGATAGAATGTCACTTTGTCTAGGCACTAGGTGGACCGATGGCCTGCCAGACAGGTGAAGGTGACAGGAACCGCAGAAAGGATGAAGGAAGTGCTGCACCGGTCGTTATGTCGAAGCATGGGGGAGCCCTATGTCCACAAGTGGACGTGTTTTGGCCAAGTGATGAAGATTAGAAGAAGGAAACCCTTTCACAAATAAAACCTTCTCTCATAATATAATTTCATTCATTGTTCACATTATTGCATGAAGTTCATTATTTTTAGCTGTTTTGTAAAAAAAAACTTTGCTGAAGGTCATCCCTTTTTGTTTTTCAACAAAAAAAATATACACAAAGTTTTTTAATTTAGCTTCCGTCTGTTTTCGAATTAAGTTAGGATGTTGCTTTGCCAAAAAGTATCCATATAATTTGGGTTTTCGTGAAAAACAAGAGTGAATTCGAATCGATGTACGTACGTGACTAGATTCTTATGTTATTCTTGAAACTTGAATCAAAGAGTTCGCAGAAGTAATGGAGGATTCGTTGCCAATATCAATTGGCATAGCTATTTCCCCAGGGTGTCAGCGTCCAGTCTAATCGCAAGCAGCTGAATACCAGTATTTTACACGGAGAGACTGCCTATCTGACTTCCACAATCCAGTAGCTAGGTAATACGATACCCCTTGGTAAGACTGGTTGTCGGACTTTTGGGCTTCTGACTCTCAAAGATCCACGAATGACAGCCGGGACCAACGGCTTTGGGGTGATTTATGCTAGACCGTCATTGGTGCAAGCCAAGCTGCTCAACAACTTATTATACACTGATTTATTTACGGATGCACCCTCACATACAATTATGATCTTACTAGCTGCGCCCCGCGGTTTCACCCGCGTAAATGTCGATCTCGTTGGAATATCGGGATAAAAAGTAGCCTATATGTTAATCCAGGGTGTCAGCTACCTCCATACAAAATTTTATCAAAATTGGTCCAGCCGTTTCAGCGTCAAGAAGTAACAAACATATAAACACACACACTCATAAACTTTCGCCTTTATAATATTAGTGTGATGTGATGTTGACATACCGTCAGACTGCTTAATATGCTACAGGGACTAAGACGGAAACGGGACACGGGCGCTGCCCGGTGTAGCATGAACTTCTTCATATAAAATGTTCTTGAAATTTTGGATCCGTGCCTTGCCCGCGCGTCCACGACACGATTCTCGCCCGGCACGGTCTGGCATAAATTATCCTCCGAGACACGGAGGGGTCTTGTTATGTAAAGATGGTCACCCATACACTGACCAACCGCGGCAAGCGTCGCATAACCTGAGGGGCAATTCCAGTATTTTTAAAAATGTTCACATTTTAATCGCAGTCTGAAACTGTCGACCGGGAGTGCCGACAGAAGTGAAAACAAAACATAAACAGAATACTTTGCCATCACTCACTGACATATCGGATATGCATTAAAACCGAGTACATCTCAAGGAATGCCGAACACATCCGAAGCGGTGTCGGTTACGGTAACAGTGGCGCGAGTTCAATGGCTTTTCCGTCTAAAAAAATGCCCAACGCACCTAAAGAAGATTTCACTTCAAAAAACTGGCACTCCGGGAGTACCGACAGAAATGAAAACTAGAACAATTAAGTACGTGTGTATTTTTTCAATTCGCTTGATGGAAATCAAGTTTCTTACTTCGCTAATTAGCTTCCAATTCCAAAAACTCTTCCAAAAAGCATGATTTGGCAGCCATCTTGAACTACAAACGTCAGTTTTCCAATCCAAAGGAAATTAAAAAAAAGCCACTTTTAATCTCATGTTCGTCTATATGGTTTGCGTATCAAGTTTTGCGATGAAACCGCAAGAGTAAAAAAGCTGATTAATGACTTCGATATAGTTTTGGACGTTTATTTTGCCACCGCTTAAGTCTTCGACCTTGTGTTTGCAAAACTTGGAAGGACTGAAAGTTCTTAAGCGTTTTTTGCGAGCTTTTAACCTTTATCATAAAGTAAGGTCCATCTTCCACGAAGCTAGGCTACATTTATTTTGAGTAGCGAAGTAAACGATAGATTTTAGGTTTTGATTTACTAAAAAACAGTGATCGGTCACACAATAACAGTTATCTAAATACAGAGGTTTTTGGCACGTTAATCTCAAATGCTGGTGAAAATGACAGTTTTTAGAAGAGCGGTTCCGTCATATTTTAACACATTTGACGAAACCGCTCTTCTAACTAACAACTGTAACTTAAAGGTCGTAGCACACGTATCAAACCGGAAAGGGATCGGCACCGTATCAACTCGAGCCATTCAGTATTCTTTGTATAAAACTCCCTACTGCAACGCACACTAATCGGAATCGTAACGTAATCACCTCAACTCGGGACAAGCTCACGAACCGCGGTACGGTGCGTTACGGCTCGTCGTCCCCGCGCTTACGGCTCGCTGTCTACGCGCTTACGTCTCTCCGTACCCGAGCTTACGTCTCTTCGTGCAGCCTTGCCCCTCTCACCCCTCCGGCCTGCCTGCTGACCTTTAAGGTCATAGCACACGTATCAAATCGGAAAGGGATTGGCACCGTATCGCCTTTCGCGTCGGCGTCAAACAGGCGTCAACCTAACGTAAGCACGTAACCAAAGCGGATCAGAAGCTTCGATACGTCGCGCGTCGACTCGGCTACGGCTAGGCGACGCCGCGTTACGGCTCGACTACCGCTAGTTGATGGTGCAGCAGGCAGGCCAGAGGGGTGAGAGGGGCAAGGATGGACGAAGAGACGTAAGCTCGGGTACGGAGAGACGTAAGCGCGGGGACGACGAGCTGTAACGCACCGCACCGCGGTTCGTGAGCTTGTCCCGAGGCGAGGCGATTACGTTACGATTCCGATTAGTGTGCGTTGCAGTAGGGAGTTTCACATATAGAATACTGAACGGCTCGAGTTGATACGATAATTATCCCTTTCTGGTTTGATACAGACAGTAATGTAATTCACTAAACATCACTTCGAAAATCAAACGATGTCTCGTGAATTCGCGATGATTTAGATTTGTTTTTAAATGAGTTTGCTTTCGAATTGTGTGCGCTCACTTGAGCGAGGTTCCATGTGAACTTTACAGAAGATCAGTATGGAAAGATTCAAAACGTTCTACAATCTATGCTGACTGGCCATTTCCTATGAAATATTTCTTCTAAATCTTTTAATATTTTCAAAAACTGCATGAAAGGGGAGTGTCGTTTTAAAATATGAGGCTGGCTGGGCGCCATATTTGATAGCCGTTATGAAAGATTTTCTATGGTTCATAGAAGTTCCTATCTTTTAAAAATGTTTCTAGATATTCAAGCGAAAAATATTAGGGGTATTTCAGAAAAAGATTTCTTGTGATAAATAAACCAGAGGACTAGCTTTTGTGTAGAAAAAAAAAAGTTTACTTACCTTTTATCGAATATTTCGAGACATCGCCAAGCGGTTGGTTGACTCTACGCGTGACCAGAGGGCTGGCCTATTTTTAGCCCAAAGAATAAGCATTGCCATCCAACGTGGTAATCATGTGGCTGTGTGTGGTGTGTGTGCTGCCAGCCTTTTGGGCACTTATCCCATTGACAGCGAAGCGGACGAATTTTTTGATGCCCTATGAGCTCCTGTCTTTTCCTTTTTTTTTCCTTTTTTTTTCCACTGCTCTCAAAACGGTGAAGGAAAACATCGCGAGGAAACCGGCATGTCCTACAACCAAAAATTCGAAGACATGTGACATCTGCCAACCCGCACTGTGCCCGCGTGGTGGATTATGGCCCACTCCCTCTCACTGATAGGAGGCCTGTGTCCCAGCAGTGGAAACATTATGGGCTGATTATGTTATGTTTTTTTTTCCTCTTTTTTATTATATTCTGGTAACATTTAAAATTGTTATAGATATTATATTATCTATAATAATTTTAATCTAATAATTTTAATTTTTTATCTATAATCATTTTTATTTTATTTTTGTTAGCTTATATTATGTATATATGAAATAAAATTTCTCGTTCGATTTGCACTGTGTTTTTATTCGCCCAGATATTTTATTACCAGACAGATTAAACCATTTACAGGCACTTTTGAACTGTCAAGAAGTCGGTCAGTCAAAAAATATGAAGCTAGTTGCCCATTCCAAAGCGTAGGCACCTATGGAGAAGAACGGGCAAGAAACTCCACTGACACTATTTTAAATTATATTTTTACAAAAATATTAGTTACATCATTAATGTTGAATTTACAATTATATGTGAGAACGATGAAAATCATCGACAAATTGACAGCAACAAGCAATTAACCTCGCAGATTTTAGGTGTCCACAACCGATTTGGTTCAATAAATAAAATGTTCATATTCAATAACCTTTATTTTATTGCCTTGCATAGATAACTTGGTCAAAACGGCTTGGCACCGCATTCCTTGGCAACCAAACGCGATAGTTTCTAATAGTGTAGAATGTAGACCACTATCAACTATTTTGAATATCAGAACACATAAATTGGTTAGCACTTTCATTTGTGGTAGATTTGTTGTTACTCGTTTACTTTGGTTTAGGGGCTTCTGGCTGAGCAATAACAATAAAAGGCAGGTTATGCTACGCTTGCCGCGGTTGGTCCGTGGATGGGTGACCGTCTTTACATACCAAGACCCGGATAGTACGGGTCCCTGTGTCTCAGATAGTACGGGTCCCGGCTGTCATTCGTGGATATTTGACAGTCGTTACGGGTCGTCAGAAGCCCGAAAGTCTGTCTACGAGTCTTACCAAGGGGTATCGTATTACCCACTAACTGGGCTGTGAAGGTCAGATAGGCAGTCGCTCCATGTAAAATACTGGTATATTTATCTGCATCCAGTTAGACTAGAAGCCGACCCCAACATAGTTGGCAAAAGGCAGTCAGATGATCGTGGTTAAGGTATTTTTTTGGTGTTTATGTTCTTTTTATGCGTCATATTTACCGCAAATAAACGTATTTTCTTTTCTTTTCTGTATCTCTTTGAGCATCAAGTTAAAATATTGATCGGTGCTCAAATGGGAATACTTTTGGTGCTCAAATGGGAATACCTTTGGTGCTCAATGCATAAGTGCCCAAAAAATAGGTGCTCAAACAGGAATACTTCATGTTTAAATGTAGCAACCATGTTTAATGAAATAGGTTGTTATGAGGTTTTTGTGTTAGTTTCGCTGACGCGGCCATTAATTAGGTCCTCACGTGCGTAGGTGATACGGCATGTGCATTGTTTAACGACGTGCGCATTGTTTTAGTGTCGTGTTTGTTTTGCGGACACTGATGCGAGCTGAAATGTCATAATTAGCCTATAATGTACCCACTGCTGGGACACAGGCCTCCTCTCTATGAGAGGAAGTGGGCCGTAATCCACAACACGGGCCCAGCGCAGGTTGGTAGATGTCACATGTCTTCAAGTTTTTGGTTCTAGGGCATGCCGGTTTCTTCACGATGTTTCCCTTCGCCGTTTTGAGAGCAGTGGTGATGAATTAATTTATACAAAGTAAGGAGCCTGTCTGGGTTCGAACCTATGACCTACAACACGTAAGTCGTGGCCGTTACCACTGAGCCACTGTCTATTACGACTTATAGAGTGAAGTTATCGTGGTTGATTTCTTCAATGATAACGACAAACTTTCCGACCGCTCGTGCGGTTGGCAAGTTACGAAGAAGTTTTGAAGTGAAACTTCTTTACGCACGCTTGACTTGGGGAGTAAGCTGGCGAACGCGTGACGTAAGCGTTACGAAAACTGTGATCGGGCGAGGCGAACGGGAGTTGAGTGAGGGATATAAGCAAGAGAAAGCAGTGCGTGCGCACATTTTCTTTCTCTCTTCCTCGCATAGCCAAATACGTTTGAAGTTTCACTTCAGTCGTGTGGTCATAAGCACACACGGTTTTTTTTTTTTCTCGCCGTCGAAATCCTCATGGACTTCTCCTGTCGTGGGGGTGACAGAGGGGCATGCCGGACTCTTACCGGCTAAAACCACCGCGGTGTTCCACCTCTACCTATGGCCGGGGGTGCGGGATTCGCATAAGCATTCACCGCTCCCCCGACAGAAAAAACAGCCACTCTTTCGCGAAATGTCGCATAATACCAGTGGCGTGCATTGGTTTTCAGAATAGCACTAGGCCGGGTCTAGTCTAGGCAGACGCGGTCACTAATCAGAAAAAAAAGTGAGGTCAAAAGTGTGAATATTTGAGTAGGCATGCCTACTTAAGGGTGATAAATTGCGAAGGTCGCACGTCATGTTACTACGCGTGAGATGGACGTATTTTTAATTTTGTCGTATTAACTTGAACGAGGAAAGACCAATGACAATGTGCGAATAGTACGGGAGGCGAGTAGCCCGTCCGGCGACTGCCTACTGCCGCGCGTGTTTATATGAAGATTTGTTTTTTGTTAGGTATGATAATTTAGTGAGTTTCTTAATTTGTGGGGCACACACACTAAAATGTTATTGACAGGCTTATTTTGATATATCGAGGTAGGCACTGCTTATAAGCCAATATACAATGCACGCCACTGCATAACACACATAATTATGTTGCTCTCGTAAACCAAGTCACTACTAAAACAGACTGAACTTACCTGATGGCACAACTAGTGCCGTCCTCCTCATCCTCCCTCTTTTTCCTCCTCCGCCGTATGTACAGGTAGGCGGCCACGGCAAACAAGATGGCAGCCGCACCGCATCCCAGGATTATCACCAGTACCACTGTACGAGTCTTCATTGTGATCTGTTGAAGAAGGGAGAAAGTTTAGTGATTTCGTAAATGAAGGTCTGCGTATTGCTTTTCAGGATACCGAAATGGTGCCTACCTACGGAACCCGTTACTAAGAAACACCCCACGCGTCGGAGTAGTTGAATGCGCGCAGTAAAGTCATTGTATTAAAAATGACAATAGAACAATGACACTGTTGTGTACACTTGCTGTACCGTTGACGTTTCGAGCACTTTCTCTTATGTACACTTGGTGTACACTTGACGCTAGAGGAATTAGTTGACAATTCTATTCAATTTCACAGAATATGGATCCTATGTCGTCTATCATGGCAAATAATAAAAAGAAGGTAAACTATAATAGTATTCGTGATACAGAAACCAATGCAGCGCAGTATACTAGGCGTTAAATTAACGGATCGTGTTCGAAACACAATACTGCACTCCAAAACAAAGATAGTTGACGTGGCTCAAAAGGTTGCTCAACTTAAATGGGACTGGGCAGGACATGTCTGCCGCATGCCGGACAGGCTGTGGGCCCAAATAGCACAGAATTGGTGCCCTGAGGCAGTGAGGCGGGGTCGCGGCAGACCACGTAAAAGATGACGGGACGAGCTGAATAGGTTCAGTCAAAACTGGAAGGAGGACGCGCGGGCTCGCGAAAGATAAAAGGAGTGGAGGGAGGCCTTTGCCCAAACAGCGCTGGCTAGTTAAAAAAAAAAATAGATGGCAGGCAAGCCGATTGCCAACGTTATGGTAAGTGGACAGCACTGCTAATGGGTTTCTACAATGCCATAGGCATCATATATTTGCAAACCCAGGGTAAAGCAGACGTGTATCATATGCCTGTAATACGCTGGCTTTTATACCTACACTTTTTTTTTGGGTGGGAAATTATCAAATAACTTCTCCCGATCTGGGCGGAACGAGAGGGCGTGTCAGACTTTTACTGACTAAAACCCACCCGTGTTCCTTCAGTTGCCTGTGCCAGGGGCCACGGCATCTCTTTCAAACAACCAGCGACCCCGGCAGGCATCGGCCCCAGCGGACCCCGTCAGTTAGTGCTGACATCTCTTTGAGACGCGCGTGGAACACAACGCGCCGTCGACCCGGACCTGGTCCTTACCGTACAGTGAGCTGCCCATGGCTCGCCGTCCGCAAGCCCGCGCCTACGGTAGCCGGGAATCGGCTATCGATTCCCGACGCCCAGGGCGTCTCCTGCGGCGACTAGGGGCGCGATGGCGCAAAGATTGCCTCTCCCTCATGCGCTCCGCCTCCTTCTTCGCGAGCATCACTGCTTCGCAGAAGGAGGCAACGGCTTCCCATGTACTCTCGCTCCGTACCCACCGTATACACTTTCAAATCGGAACCAACAACGCTGCTTGGGGGCAGAAATAGTTACAGTGGTGCTCGACACAAGCTCCTTCACAAAAAGCTGTACAATTGCTTAGCTTTGTTGGACGGGTGAAAACCCGTAGATAGATGCGCTAACGCTGTAAATAGTTCTGAAATTAATTGCAGTCATAATTGAATTATTTATTTATTAAAACTTTATGCACAAGTAAAAAAAAAATACTGTACAAAGGCGGACTTAATGCCTGAGGCATTTTCTACTAGTCAACCTTACTTAATTATCATCATTTCAGCCGAAAGACGTCCACTGCTGGACATAGGCCTCCCCCAAGCACCTCCACATCGACCAGTTTTGTGCATCTCGCATCCAACGAGTTCCTGCGGCCTTCACAAGGTCGTTGGTCCACCTTGTGGAAGACCTTCCAACGCTACGTCTTCCGGTACGCGGTCGATACTCCAGAACCTTTCGGCCCCATCGGCTATCTGTTCTGCGAGACTCCAAGCATAGCCCTTTGGGTGACTCTCAGCCTTCTTATAAGGCCCATTGTGAGCGACCACGTTTCAGTGCCATATACACAGGCCTGATGGTCTAGTGGTTAGTGACCCTGACTGCTATGCCGGAGGTCGTGGGTTCGATTCCCACCCAGGACAAATGTTTGTGTGATGAGCACGATCATTTGTTCTGTGTCTGGGTGTAATTTATTCAAAACTAATTACAGAGATATCTAAAGTTAGACTAGCGGACTTTCTGACTACTCGCAAAGTTTATAATAGACTACAAGCGCCCCGCGGTTTCACCCGCATAAGTTTCGATCCTGTGGAAATATCAGGATAAAAAATATCTTATATCCTTTCCCAGGACTCAAACTATCTTTATACCAAATTTCATCTAAATCGGTTCAGTGGATTATGCGTGAAGAGGTAACACACAGACAGACACACTTCCGCATTTATAATATTTTATGTGGATGGCTGTATATGGATATGCTATAATGTTATGGATATGCTATAATGATTGGGGTCGATGATTCATCTTGTGGTCACTCATCCACGGGCTATTCGCCAACAAGTGCAACTTACCCCCAGATTCTGGAATGACAAATTATCGTCGCTTCAAAATTAAAAGCAAGTCAAGTGATGCGATGGGCTGTTGATAAATCGTTTAACTAATCGCAGCTGTGTTTTTTAACCGACGAAAACACGGAGGAGGTTATCAATTCGACGCGTATATATATTTTTTTTTTATGTATGATCACGCATAACTTTTTACGGAGCAGTTCGATTTTGATAATTCTTTTTTTATTGGAAAGGGTATACCCCGAAGTTGGTCCTATATAAATTTGGAAAACAAATTCCAACCCAAAGGGTAGGAAGACAGGGATGATTGATTGTTCATTCACAGATTTTAATGCCGAGCTGTGTATTACAATAAAAAAAAAGGCCTACCCATGTTGGTATATAAAGCCTGTTTTTTTTTAAGTATTTTATTATACTGCAAATAATAGTTAAAGTAGGATTATATAACAATTTATAGCTAAAGTAGGGTAGGTAGCTATTTTAAAAGTAATCAAAAATTAAGCATGTAGTAATTACTAAATTATAACCTCAAAAAATTTTAAAATAAAAATTTTTTAACAAAAAAATTAAACCTCCGAAAAAAACTGAAAAGCAAAAAATAATAAACCTTTTTTATTTAACCTTAGTAAATAAGTTCTTAAACTAATGTATGTATACCTAAGTAATTTTGAGTCGGCGCCAAACAATCAATGAACAAAGATTACTAAATTACCTTAAGTTGAAATAACCAAATCAAAATAACAATGCACCGTGAAATCTCCAGCGATAAACATTAACATTTTTAAGAACTTATTTATTTAGGTTAAATAAAAAAGGTTTACTATTTTTTGCTTTTCAGTTTTTTCGGAGGTTTAATTTTTTTGTTAAAAAGTTTTGACAATTTGTCACATTAATTTTGCTATAATTTTCATTCGAGAAACTGTCCCTTCACCTCATTGTTTGAGCGATCAATTAGCTGTTCATTGTCATATAGAGGTGTGAGGAACAGGGTGTAAAGTTCACTCATCCTCCATAGAAAAGGGAGGATCTTCCAACCAAACGCGTAATGTGTCTGGTGAGCAAAGATTGTGAGCAATTGAATCAAATGATTGTGATGTGCTCGACGATTGATGTCGGAAAGTTGCTTATATTTATGCTAGTCGCGCAGTAAACTCTGCTTGCGCGATGCAGGATTTTGCGTGACGTCAGTACGATACGTAGTTTGCACGTAGCGGTGTAGATGCCGCCACAGTCACTATTCCCTCGCCCCCGATTTGTTTATATATTTTATTTTAATAGTTTTCCGAATGTCTTGTCTTTCATTTCATTTATTCATAAACAATTTACATTGTGTTGAATATATTGATTATACACATGCAATTTAAATACAAATACAAAAAACTATAAATGATTAATTAACAAATCCAAGTGAAATTCAAAAGTGCAAAACTGTTTTAAATAATAAGTCTTGATGAAATGTTGGTGCACTATAGATAAACCTGTCTAAATCCTGTCTTCGGGGAATATATGTTTGATGTTATATTGTTGCTTTTGTTGTAGAATGTGTGTCTAGATCATTAAATTCTCCAAAACCAGACCATACAAAACAAGGCACGCGGTTTAAAGTACTCATGTATGATTTAAAGCGATTTAGGCTACTAAACAGTTTGGCAGAGCACCAAAAGTACTGCGTACGTCCTTTGCTATTATACTATGATGTAGTGTGTGCGAAGTAAACCGCCAAAACCAAAAGCATGAATACCTACAACTGAGTGAATAAATAGGGATGCAGAGGTGAATTAAGATAAGCGGTGGCCCAGTGGTAATGGCCGCGACTTACGAGTTGCAGGTCGTAGGTTCGAAACCAGACAGGCGCTTTCATAATTAGCCTATAATGTTCCCACTGCTGGGACACGGGCCTCCTCTAGGTGAGAGGGAGTAATCTACCACGAGGACCCAGTGCGGGTTAGCAGATGTCACATGTCTTCGAACTTTTGGTTTTTGGTTTTGGAAACCGGCATGTCCTAGAGGACATGCCGGTTTCCTCACGATGTTTTCCTTCACCGTTTTGAGAGCAGTGATGTTGAAATAATTTACACAAAGTAAAGCGCCTGTCTGGGTTCGAACCTACGACCTACAACTCGTAGTCGCGGCCGTTACCACTTGGCCACCACTGCTCTCAGGCGCTTTATAATAATAATAAAAATAATATAGCCTTTATTTCCATAACCAAAAAAGAAAAGAAAAATATATACAAGTGGATTATTAACAAAATCATATTTTAATATTAGGTCCTTACATATGAAATTGGCGTTTTTCGTACTGGCCACTTTAAGCACGAATTTCTCCTCTTTGGTAAGGAATTCCAAATTCAAATTTGTACAGCTATTTACTCATGTATTTGTGCTTCGATGACCGTCATTCATTTGTTTTTTTTCTTCTGTTTTTTCTGTTTGCGTCACTCATTTTACAAAATGGAAAATTTAAAATATCGCATTATTTACGAGTACGAGTTCCGCCGTGGCACTAGTGCTGCGGAAACGACTCGAAGGGTGAATGATGTGTATGGCGGTCATGTTGCAAAAGAAAACACAGTTCGTTTTTGGTTCCAACGTTTTCGTTCTGGAAATTTCGACCTGCAGAACAAGCCCCGTGGACGGCCTGAGACCCAAGTTGATAATGGAGAATTGAAGGCTATTGTGGAAGCGGACCCATCGCAAACCACGTCCGAGTTAGCTGCAGGCTTCGATGTTAGTGATAAAACTGTTTTAATTCACTTGAAGCAAATTGGGAAGATTAAAAAGCTTGAAAGGTGGGTACCTCACGAATTGACTGAAGCAAACCGGCAAACGCGCGTCGACTGCTGCGTTACATTACTGAACCGGCACAACAATGAAGGTATTTTAAACCGAATCATTACCTGTGATGAAAAATGGATTCTTTACGATAATCGGAAGCGCTCAGCGCAATGGTTGGATCCTGGCCAGCCAGCCAAATCCTGCCCCAAGCGAAAATTAACCCCAAAAAAGTTACTTGTAAGCGTTTGGTGGACTAGTGCCGGTATTGTTCATTACAGTTTTCTCAAATCTGGCCAGACTATTACAGCTGATGTTTATTGTCAGCAATTACAAACCATGATGGAAAAGCTAGCGGCTAAACAACCAAGGCTGGTCAATCGCTCCACGCCACTGCTGCTTCACGACAACGCCAGACCACACACTGCGCAACAGACGGCTACCAAATTAGAAGAGCTTGAATTGGAATGTCTTAGACATCCTCCGTACTCCCCGGACCTTGCTCCAACAGATTACCATTTTTTTCGCAATTTGGATAACTTTTTGCAAGGGAAAAAATTCAACTCCGATGGGGCAGTCCAAATCGCCTTCAAAGATTTTATTGATTCCCGTCCGACTGGTTTTTTTAGTAAAGGGATCAATGAACTACCTATAAGATGGCAAAAGTGCATTGAAAACAATGGTTCATACTTTGATTAATTAAATATATTATATTAAAAAATATTCGACTTTTTGTTCCTTCCATACAAAACGCCAATTTCATATGTAAGGACCTAATATATATATATACTTAAAAAAACAATGTACACTTTTTCTATGAGGTTATGGCCCCTTTTCGGGTATAGGCCTCCTCGAATTTTTTCCAGGTTTCCCTGTTTTTGGCTTTGACCATCCAGTCTTTGCCTATGTTTTTATTGAGTTCATCTACCCAGCGTTCCGGTGGGCGTCCTCTCGGTCTTCTTCCTGTTGGTCCCGACCATGTCGTGGTTCTATCTTGTATCAGGTAAGCGTGCAACATGACCTGCCCATTTCCACTTCAGACGTTGGGTATGTTCGAGGGCGTCTATAGCATTCGTTCTCTTACGTATGTCTTCGTTTTTTTGTTTGTCTTTTAATCTGATGTTAAGGATGCTCCTTTCCATTGCTCGTTGGCTCGTTTGTATTTTGTTTTTCGTCGTTTTGTTAAATATCCAAGTCTGACAGCCGTAGGATAGGCAGGGTAGTAAGCATGAGTCCTTTTTCTTTAGGTTCATGGGGAGTTTTGATTTTAATATTTCTTTTAGACTCCAAAATTTCTTCCAAGTCATGTTTATTCTCCTTTCGATCTCATCTGTATGTCGCGATATTTTGAAGGAAATTTGCTTACCAAGATATTGGTAGCTATCTACATATTCCAAAGCTTTTCGGTTTATCGTTATAGGCTTTTGAGTACTGTTCGTTGCCACTTTAGTTTTTGACATATTTATTTTTAATCCTATGCTTTCACTGACGTTGCATAACTCTGTGATCAATTCTTCTAATTCTTTGGGTGTTTTGGAGAAGAGAACGATATCGTCCGCAAACCTTAGGTTGCTCAGAAAATGTCCGTTAATGTAGATTCCTTTCTGTTTCCAGTTTAGGCCTTTCATTATAAAGTCCAAGACCGAGATGAAGAGTTTGGGAGATAAAGGGTCTCCCTGTTTTACCCCTCTACATATTTTAATTTCTGCGCCTAGTCGGTCCAGCTTTACTCGGCTTATGCTATTGTTGTAAATGTCTTTTAAGATATTTTTGTAGGCGTTGGGGATTTTTTGAGACTTCAGTGCTTGCCATATGCTTTCATGTGATACGGAGTCAAAAGCCTTTGCAAAATCGATATGGGCTAGGTAGAGTGGTGCTTTCCGTTCTTGGTGTTTCTCTATCACCTGGTCTAGGGTGTGAAGATGGTCGATAGTACAATATCCTTTTTTGAATCCTGCCTGTTCTACCGGCTGGTGCTCTTCTATGTTTGGCTCTATTCTTTTGTCTATACATGCTGCGAACAGTTTATATATAGTCGGCAGCAAGCTTATGGGTCGGTAATTGTTGACATCCGCTGGATCACCTTTCTTGTACAGAAGTATAATTCTCGATTCTGCCCAGCTTTTTGGTGTCTTTTGTTCTTGTAGTATTTGGTTAAATAGTCGTGTTAGGGGGCTGCAGAGAACAAACCTTCCCACTTTTAGAGCCTCGTTTGGTATATTATCGGGCCCAGGGCTCTTTTCCAGTTTCAATGTTTCTATTTGCTTTATTATTTCTAGATTGTCAAAGGGTAAAAGAGTCGTGTTATCTATGGTTTCCTCTGTGCTTGTATCCGGTGCTTTTTGTATTGAATAGTGGCAGTTTTTATTGCTGTAGAGGTCTTTATAAAATTCAGTGGCAACTTTTACTATCTCTGTTCGTGATTTTACCATTTCTGCTGGAACCTGGGACTTCAACTTAGGTATCCAGGTTTTGTCAGTGTTTAGTTGTTTATAGGCTCTTTTTTGGCCTTTAAATTTCTTTCAATAATTTTCATCCTATGGTCTTGGTAGTCTTTTTTCAACAATTTGTTTGCGATCTTGTAGAGGTTAGAAAGCTCTTTTTTCTCTTCTTTATTTCTGGACTAGCTTCTGCCCGCGACTTCGTCCGCGTGAAATTCGTACTTTCCTCTAAAAATTTCGAAAATATATGTAGGTATGATCTTTATCATTTATTTAGATAAATAAGTATACGGGCCAATTTTTAAGTTTATAGATCAAAGGAATCAGATTTTTCAAATAAACTGCATTCCAGCTTTTCACCCCCACAGGGGTGGAATTTTAAAATATCGTTCGTGATGTGTTCATAACGTGACTCAAAGATTATTTATACCAATTTTCGAGTTAATCAAACCACGCAGTAAAATCTTCCCCTGTAAAACGAATTACCCCTTTTCACCGGGTTAAGGGTAGATTTTTAATCTTAAGTATAAATACCGAGTTTCGAGTTAATCGGACCGCGCGTTAAAATTCTTCCATAGAAATTCTGACGCCCCCAATCCCCCGTGTTAGGGGGTAGTTTATAGAAACAAAAAATGCTAAACTTCATAATTTATTTAGATATTCGTGCCAAGTTTCAAGTTTATAAACCAAATTAATAAGATTTTTCATATAAACTGTATTCCCGCTTTTCACCCCTACATGGGTGGAATTATGAAAAATCGTTTAAGATGTGTTCATAACTTGGTGACAATGCTAATTCTTTGGCCAAAGAACGACCCAGCCCTCTGGTCACGTGAAGTATCGACCAGCCGGCGAGAAATTTCCTTAAAAAGGAGACGCGCGCTCGGGCCCCACGACCCGGGCGAAGGTAAGGTAGTGTGTATTTATTCCGATTGGATTACAGAATATCTAGGTTCCTAAACATATATTTGAGTGGACACTGATTTAAAGACGAGTTATGAGAAAAATAAGTTTTCTATATAAATTTGAAATTCCTCATATCTCGTCTTTATATTAGTGTCCTTTAAAAATATATGTTTGGGAACCTAGATATTCTATAATCCAATCGGAATAAATACACACTACCTTAAGAATATGTTTGATTTACAAATTATTTTGGTATTACGTTTGTATGAACTACGCATGCTTCGTCGGCCCCTTAAGACTTACTGACTTTATACAGTTAGAAGAAATGTTAGTAAAACAGTAAAAGACATAACAGTAACTTTTAAAGATTGAACCTGATTGAATTTTTTTCTGAAAACTCTAAAAAACACGAAATTTAAATACATTTTCAAAATTTTAGATTTCCAGGATCATGCATTAGACGTGAACTTCGGTGTGAATATGAGACCACACTGCACACATGTCCCAAAAAGACAAAATTGGCAATATCCGTCCCACGCAGTAATTCCGGATAGTCAAGTGTAAAAGGAAACGTAATAGCCATATTTAACCGCTGGGTTTCAGCCAAAATCTGGTTGAAACTGTGGTAAAGTTGGATTTCTAGATAAAAAGGGATTTTCTGTTATTGCGAAAGTTTCAACTTAATCCGTAAGAAAGTTACTTGAGAGTCCATTTTCATTAAATCCTTGGTAATATTAGTAAAGTGCTAAGTAGTTTTTAATTCTAGACTAGATTAATGCCTAAGCCAGAACTGGGTGTGACCTAGTTATTCAATTGAACGAATGTTTTGGAAACTTTACCCCTTACCTACTAGGAATTTTGTATCACTTAGGTACAGTCAAAAAAAGAGATAAGTAAATGAAAGAAAGAAAAAGAAAAGAAAACTTTTTTTTTTTATAACTCTAATACTATGAGATTATATATTTACATAATTTAAAAAGCTAACAATCTTAAAATAATAATATGTACAAGTATATAAAAAGGGAGGGAAAATAATCAAAGGGCATCAAAAAATTCGTCCGCATCACTGTCAACGGGAAACGTGCCCAAAACGCTGGCAGCATTGCCACGTTGTATGGCAATGCTGATTCTTTGGCCAAAAAATAAGCCAGCCCTCTGATATCGGTTGATAACGGTCTAATCTTCTAGATATTAAGGTTTAAATTTCAACTTCCACCACGTATTATAAATACTAACACCTTACCGTCTTGTTTTACAAAATGCAATTCGAACTCCTCAATTTACTAAAAGATAAGGTTGAAATTTGCATAGATTTCTTGTTTGGTTGAATAGAATGTGCCTGATTCCGATTGTTGCACTACCTACCGTAATTTTACTTCAGAAACTTAACTAGCTGTATGAACTGCGAGTTAAGGTTGAATTTAGAATACTTCTTCGCCTTATTTACTAAACTGTGATTGAGGGTATAATTACTTTTCAAATCGTTTCGTTTTCGTGTCGATCCGCTTGTGCGTAATTATCTTCGTCGAAATATTATCCAATTTATTAAGTGTTTGAACAGTTGATTATATTAACCGATAGTATTGTTCGATTAATAACTTTTTGAAGGCTAGAATTAAATAAACTGACGACTGAGGGAAACTGACCAGTGATACGCGGACTCTAAAATAGTTGTTCTCTGGGAACAGGAACAAAGCATAAAGAACGAGATATGGCCATAACGGTAAGATTTACGTTATACACATATATGTATTTATTGTTGCAATCATGTTGCATTATTACTGACAAGTTGGATTTTTTTATGTATTCCTAATATTATTATTTTCGTTCCAGAGAAAAACAGTTCGTAGATGGATACAAAGGTATCATGCAACTGGTGATGTGAAATGTGATCGCCAAGGCCCTCGCTCAATAATTGTTTACACTAATGAATCGGGGCGACACCGTAATATTGTGGAAGTTCACTCAGTGACACCCTTCAAAACTACGCGTTCAAGTGTGACTTCAAGAAGTGATAGACAGTGACGGCCATCCTCTCCGTTATTAATAAGCAATTTACTCGGCAGATTTATTGTGTAACTGATCTGATAAAATTACATTGGAACGTATGAGCAAGTGTTAATAATTCCCAATATTTGTGGAATCATTAATTCGTAGTTAATCAAAAATAAACAACCTTTATTATTATCAATCCAGATGCTTTTGTTTACAAGTAGTCTTGTAATGTGTGATGCACCATCTGACCTCACATATTTTTATAATTTCTAATGTTGTGTTAAATAAGGGTTATCAGAAAATGTGATAAAAGAGAAAGATGTATATTGCTATACTTTTATAGTTTAGCATGTTGGTTCTTCCTCTGTAATTCACAGGCACAAATGACAACATATAATTTTTTAATCTTTTTTTCCGATAAGATCATACAAAGTATAAAAAATTAATGTTTTCACAACTTTAAATGAATAAATATTATTGTAGTTGTTTCTAGAAAAATCTATAAATGAACCGTTATCTAATGTTAAACATTCTAAACCTCACCCAGGGTATCTATTTTGTGTTTAGTTAATATTCTAAGTAAATAACCCCAATTTAACACACATAGAAAACTGTATATTCAACCGTGAAGTGGATTCCATGAAGTCCTAGAAATGTAATTAGAGAAATAAATGAATATTGTTTATGCAACATGCCTAGATTTTCTTACAAACCTCATACCTACTTCAACATTTGATTTCTTAAATAATAATTAACAAAAAAACCGGCCAAGTGCGAGTCGGACTCGCCCATGAAGGGTTCCGTAGCAGCAAGTAACATAATATAAAAGTTCTTGTAGTTCGTTGTAACTTTGTGAAAGGTAAATTGCGGTTTTCGATTTATGACGTATTAAAAAAAAACTACTTACTAGATCTATACTACCGGACCCGGCAGACGTCGTCCTGCCCGGAAAAGCAATGCCACATTAAATATGATTATACAGGCTTATTTTTTTATCACCATCCAAATTTTTACAGGTTGTTCTACCCATGAATATGAACAACTTTCACAAAAAAAAATCAGTTGTTTCATACAAAAGTTCAATACCTACGTATTGAACTTTTGTATGAAACAGCTGATTTTTTTTCGTGATTTCAGAGTTGGTCCCATAGTGAAAGTTGTTCATATTCATGGCTAAGCACCCTGTAAAAATTTACTAATAAGTAATAATAATTGGTGACTAAAAATTCGAAGACATGTGACATCTACCAAGCCGCACTGGGCCCGCGTGGTAGATTACGGCCCATTCCCTCTTACCTAGGAGGCCTGCGTCCCAGCAGTGGGAACATTATAGGCTGATTATGTGTATGTGTGATAAAAAATAAGACTGTATATTTTAAATTTAACATTTCCATTTTTTTTAATTTTGCGATTCCATAATTACTTGTAACGAATCGATGGTTGAGTCATAGTCATCATTTTTTGATATCGCACTGTTTACTATGGTCTCTATGTCTAAATTAATTAATTCATAATTTTCTTCCTAATCTTCTTTGGTGGATGTATTGACGAGAAGCCTTTCTTTAAATTCTTTTGTATTTAAGCTAGCCCTTTCGATTTGGTGACATACAAAAAGCAGCGCCACCTATCGGTTCCAATTGTGTTTTCAAACCATCCAGGAACCCATTGAATTTTGACATACACACATACAACATAGACATTCGAATTATGACTTTTTACTTAGGCTTTTTCAAAAGTCTCTACCGGCCGCATTTACTCTTAAATAAATAAATTATTTCCTTAAAATTAATTAAATGGCCTAAAATACAACTCAACTAAATCTGAGCTTATGATATTTAAATCAGGTACTAAATGCTATGAAAATGTACCTGATATAGTTTTGAATGGTACCCCTTTAAAAAGGGTTACTAAATTTAAGTATTTAGGTCATTGGGTCACAGAAGATTTAAAGGACAGTACTGACATTGAGAGAGAGCGCAGGTCGTTGTCTGTTCGATGTAATATGCTGGCTCGCAGGTTTGCACGCTGTACAACACAAGTAAAGGTAACTCTTTTTAAGGCATACTGTCAATCCTTTTACACGTGCAGCCTGTGGGTTGGCTATTTGCAGAGGGCATACAGTGACCTGCGAGTGCAGTATAACAATGCGTTCAGGATGCTGATGGGGCTGCCGCGGTATTGCAGTGCCTCCGGCATGTTTGCCGAGGCCAACGTCGACAGTTTTGCGACAATCATGCGTAAACGTTGCACCTCGACCCTAACTCGCATGCGCGCTAGTACCAACAGCATCTTGAGCGTATTGACGGACAGGTGGGATTCTCCGATGCTTGAGCGCTGGATGCGGCTGCACGCAGTGAAGTAGCATACATGCGTTCTGGTGTCGGATTGTCCTAAAATCTTTTTTATTATATTTGTTTGGTTTTACTAACATTAGCTCTTAAGTATTTTCGTGTTACTAACAATTTATATGGAGAAATCTGAAATAAATTATTATTATTATTATTATTATTATTATTAAAAAAAAAACGACAATAATATTCTTTTGATTACGTTGAGAACACAGCAAATCAGAAAAAGGGTTGGCATGACGACGGCTATTTTTTCAGAAATGGAGCGCAAAAACCCTTTTACGTCAATCCAGACTCGAACCCAGGAGGAATGGTTCACGCTAAATTGCAGGGGCAAAAACAGAAAAGGTTTGGCTGTAGGTATGGCTATAAAATCAGCGATTATTGCAAGTTTCTAAAGCTTATAACCGTTTGACAATTTTTGATCCGAAATAATTATTTGGTGTACTTATGTGTAAAAAATAAAAAAAAATGCTATTAAAACTAGGTTGAGAAGCATTTTTGAACGTCAAAATTGCATAATTATGACAGTCCTCCAAAACACCTATTTATTAACCGACGAAAAAACGGAGGAGGTTATCAATTCGACACGTATATTTTTTTTTTATTTTTTTTTTTATTTATTTATCCTCACACTGGAACGCTATACGGCAATTACACCAACGGGTTAAAAAAACACTTCATCTGCTGCTTTTTATCCAAATAATTTAATGTCTTTGTTTTCATCCATGCTGTGCGCGGCGGACATCGAACCTATGCACAACATATAATAGAAATTGCGCTGGAATGAACATGAAAAAAAATAAAAGTACCTATGTACTTAGTGTCTAATTAGCTAGTCGTGTTTTCTTAACCCCTCATATCTTAGAACGTGGATCCACGCGAGACACAATGGCTTCTTAATTGTCGATTAAACCCAACCGCATTAATAGCTTTCCCAATATTTAAATTAAAAATTACGTAAGTCATGAATTAAACAAAACGATTGATAAGCACGCGCAAATTAATTTAAAACATATTAAAAGGTCCTTGTGACAAAAACGCTACCGCTCATAAAAAAGTATTACGGGCTTGTCTCTTGGCCCCATCCTATGCGGATTTCGATGCGGTGCTGCGGAGCCGTCATCGACCCAAGTGTGTTTGAACGAGCCAGTCGACTCGCGCGATTAGTTACATCAACTTGCCTGGAAATAAATCATATAATAGAATACTCTATATTTTGTTATTTATTTTCCACCACCACCACATACAAATACCTTAGGAATTATACATATAAATGTAGTTTTTTTTATTAACTATTAAAAATGATTTATATGAACCTTCTCCACTGTTATGGACATTCTGTACAGACATTATTCTTGCTTTAATAAGCCGCTGTGTTTATTGGTGAGGTGCAGCGCATTGAAAGACTGAAGTATATTTATTTATTCTATTATGTACACCTACTAACACACATATAAACAGACATGAAGAAAAGAACAGAAAAATACGTACAAAGGTATGCTTATTTCTAAAGAAATCTCTTCCAGCATACCTGCGACATGATTGTGAGTAAAAAAGGAATGTAGACAACGTGTGTTGATATAGACAAGAGTATTTACGCCTTTTATAGGAAAGCTTGTCTTTAAGCTTAAATAACAACCGACAACCGTCGTTCAAAATTGCTACTTTCCAATGGTTGAAAAAACAAGAGTGCATTGAACTATACAACTGTAGAGAAACGCAGAATATTTAAACCCTCTGTTTCTGAAAGGCTGATTACTGATCAGTATATCTGATCAGTCGTGTCGGATTGCCGTCCTATTAGATTATGAGCGTGAGGTAAGAGTGAGTGCACCTGTGTCTGCGCATACATTTGTGCACTATAATGTCTCCAGCGTAGGAGATTGGCTGCCATGGCCGATATTCGGCCTGGAGGGCCGAATATAAGCCGAATATAAGACTTATATTTATTAGCAATTTAGCGATGGATTGACTGAACTTTTTGGAAAAGGGAGGCAAGTACGTAACGAAATACACACGAGGAAATCACTAGCTAATTACTAATGTAATAAAACAGCAAATAAATATTTCAGAGGAATCGCAAAAAAAATGGAAAATAATAATGGCTATGCCTTTTATTAAGAAACCTCAGTCCTGTGTTCTGATATAATAGACGCGCTTGAATTTGCTGATACAGATTATTTTTTCCGGAAACGCGTTATAATATTTAAAATCCCTTTTACAATACCAGCGTAATTAAATAAAAAATATGTAGTTGGTTACTATCGAAATTGTATCTTGAACTCACTTGCATACCAGAGTAACTTTTTTTTCTTTTTTTTCCACACTTTTCAGGGCACTATAATATTATACTACAAAGACAGAAACTATGATTGACGTGATTTTAATAATAAATAAATTAATACGCTTCTACAGGAAAGTTAGCTAGCCAGTAACCGAGCAAGTGACCGGAGAGTTCACTTGCTCGGTTCAAACGCGCCACGCCGACAAAGATAGATAAACGGACTCGCTCCAAAAATACAACCAATCGATTCTCAGATAATCTAAGCCTCCTCAGTGATTTACGAAGTACTATATAGGTTTGACAGTTATAGATGATCTAGATAAGACCTTATCTTACTTTGAAATAAGGTCTTAAGTCGCTTATCTATTATTTTGTATACCTAATTAATTCTGATGTTGTAGTGGAATTTCTTGACAATAGAATTCGTTTAATACTGCTTTCTGCTAATTAGCTGATTTCTTGTTTTATTTCACAATTTAAGGCTTTTTAATAATAGTACCCAAGATCGAGGCTTGTGGCTTTTTACAAAACAAAAAAAAAAAAATATTAAGTACAGACGCCAGCACATCAAGCCATTCCAATCTGTCAAATTTCTTTGATAGATTTTCAACTTTACTACAAAGGAATAAAGTTCATATTCAATTGGGAAAATTTGACAGATTGGGGGTCGTTTTATTTTTATGTTAAAAACGTGGAATTATTGATTAATGTAACTAGTAAAAAATATTAAATGTACATTTTAAGTATCAATATAAAGTTGGCTCTCCTTTGTTTCTGCGCTTTCTTGCTTAAGCTTCAACTGTAGTCGGATAGATGGCGCTAGTTTGTTCGCTTTCATGAGAATTCCAGTAGAAACATTACAATATTACTGTTTTATCAATTTATTATTGTTTAATTCAATTAAATTAATGTTTATTGCAATTCATAATGGAAGTAATAATTTTGGAAGTGGTGAAGGGCGGGCGTTTTGGGGGACTGTCTTATGTAATTTTATTTATTATTTATTTATTAAAACTTTATGCACAAGTAAAAACTGTACAAAGGCGGACTTAATGCCTTGGGCATTTTCTACCAGTCTACCTTAGGGTGATGCAGAGATAATACACATAATAATTTGAATAAATGACTTTTGATTTTAATTTGAATATCATAACATAATATCACGTAAAATAAGTCACAGTTAAACTGCTTATTAATTTTTCAGGCTAGATTATAACGGAGCAAATATCGCTGGGCCACTGTTCTCAATCGGAATAATTTTGAAGTATATTGCTAATCCATTGCTTCATATGTTCGAAAAATGTGTATGCTCAACAATGTAAATAACGCAATGAATGTTGTTGAACTCTCAAGAAAATAAGTTTAAAAACTAAAACCCGACTACTGAAAAGGATGAAACAAGTACCTTCCCGTGGTCGCATGCTACCATAGCTTTGTATATTAGTACAGCGGCATGCGACCACGGGAAGGTACCTGTTTCCTTTTCAGTAGTCGGGATTTAGTTTTTAAACTTATTTTTTATTTAATTATTTTGGGGCTTAAATTGCAGTTATATTAATATTTTTGAAATGTGCTAATTAAGCCCTTTCATTTGATACCCAACACGGCATGATTAAAAAAAATATATTTTAGGATGACCTAAAATATTTCTTTTTAATCATGCCGTGTTGAGCCATGAGGCTTTATGTCCGCTAGAGGGCGCCATATTCAATTTATTGTGACGTCACATAGCCTATAACCAGAGGACGACCAAGACGCTTCCAACGATACCTCATTTGTCCTATTATGACAAGCAGTTTAGAAGTTATCAGGGAACAGATGAACATACATACATACATACATACCGGTCAAAATCATAACCCTTCTTTTTGCTTCGCCGTAGTGGGGTAAAAATGAAACCCATTGCTACTGATAATAAGTTACGCAATCACTACCCCGCTGGTACGTATTATGGCAGCTTCCTCAAACAGACGATATTTTTCACAAAAGGTTCTGGTATTATCATGCCTAGTTAGCCTTTCTAACAAAGCATATAATCTAATCTTAGGCCTTAGGGCGTCCACAAAAGATACGTACAGTCAACAAAATAGGTAAGTATGCAGAATCGTCGGATATAGTTGAAGTTTAATAAGAAACCGATAAATGTTCTCGAATAAAATTTAGTTTTATTTATAGTAAACAAACAGCTCATTTATCAAATTAAATCTCAGTCGATAACATCCATCGGTTTCTTACTAAACTTAGAAAGAAGAAAGAAAGAAAATACGTTTATTTGCTGTGAAAATGACGTAAAAACAAAAACATAAGCACAAAAAAATAAAATAAAAAGGTAGGGGGAAACATGCGTCACATCCACGCAAAACGGCTATCGCTCAGCATTGTGCTGCGACCCTATGCAAGACAGAGCACCAGCGCTGGTTTTCAGCGACAGCCGGCGCTGACGTAACGACGTCGCTCGGTGCAGCAAACAATTATTAAAACACTGTACTGGTACAGTGTACTTGAAGAAAAATAATTGAATTTAAAGGTGATAGAATAATTATACTAAACAGGAAATAGACATAGGTACAGTACATGCTATGAGTATATCATCCTCAATAAACGTTTTACGCTTTATGTAGTGGCAACATTTTGAAGCGTCCTTATGAATTTGACGTAAGTGTACCCAACGTGCACCAAAGAATTTATGATGTAAGAAATTACATAATGACCAAAATGACTTCAACTACATCCGACAATCCTGCATGCTTATGTCTTTTGTTGACTGTACATACACGGTCGTATTTAAATACAGTCTAAGATCAAAGGGCTCGCTCTTGTGTGAGCGACCTTATAAAGGGCTGTCAGTCCTAGGTTTCAGGACTTATATTTACTTGTGGTTTTGCTTGTTGAAGTATATAATTTGCCATTAGCCACGAGCTTCTCTGAGCAAAAACCAAAATTTTGATTTTAAGTAAGTAATAAACTGAAAGCCTTTAAAAGAGTGGGTCTGAAAATGAACATGGACAAAACGAAGGTCATGTCAAATGCCCATGTAACATCCACTCTCATGAAGATCGGCGACGCTACACTCGAAGTCGTGGACGAGTATATTTACATAGGACAAACTGTCCAGTTAGGTAGGTCCAACTTCGAGAAAGAGGTCAATTGTCGAATCCGACTCGGCTGGGCAGCGTGCGGGAAGCTACGCAATATCTTTTCGTCCCACATACCGCAGCGTCCCACATACCGCAGCGTCCCAAGACGAAAGTCTTTGACCAGTGCGTGTTGCCAGTGATGACATATGGCACTGAAAAATGGTCGCTCACAATGGGCCTTATTAGAAGGCTGAAAGTTACCCAAAGGGCAATGGAGTGGGCTATGCTTGGAGTTTCTCTACGGGATCGAATCAGAAATGAAGAGATCCGCAGGAGAACCAAGGTAACCAACATAGCCCGAAGAATTGCCAAACTTAAGTGGCAGTAGGCAAGGCACATTGCTCGCAGAACAAATGGCCGACGGGGCCGAAAGGTTCTGGAGTGGCGACCGCGTACCGGAAGACGTAGCGTTGGAAGGCCTCCCGCAAGGCGGACCGACGACCTTGTGAAGGCCGCAGGAACTTGTTGGATGCGAGAAGCACAAAACCGGTCGAAGTGGAGGTGCTTGGGGAAGGCCTATGTCCAGCAGTGGACGGCTTTCGGCTGAAATGATGATGATGATGAAGTAAGAAACGTCAGAAGAAACGGTTCAAATTGGTCGTTTCCTCTGGAGAAGAGCCGGCAAGAAGAGAAAAGATCTATTCTGTCGGCTATCTTTAGTGTGTGCATTGTTAATTTTTTCATTAGATAGAAGCATCTTTTTTGACGGTGATCAGATCACCTATCCATCAGCTGCCAATTCTGGTGATTAATTCAATCTATTACTACTCTTTGCTATTCTTGGTACACTTTGACCGACACGGAAACAATCTACCTTTAATTATCCTTGTCCCCAAAATCTTTTCTGTTTGCGAAATAAAACTCTATTAAAGAATATTGAAAAACTTTTGAAGGAAGTTTTATTAATATTGTACATTGTTGCAAAGTTGCCCGTTACTGTATGACTTTCTTCCTATTCACAAAAGAATGATGATTGCACTAACTTTTAACTTTTCTGTTGGTTTTGACGAAAAAAGAAAATCGTGAAGTATAACTTATTTTATCTATTTTTTTTTAAGTGTAAACTTCTTTAGCGGCGTTGCACACTTTTAGTAATGGGTAAAAAATGTTAAACTCGCGTCAGGACATCGCGTCAGGACACGTGACCGTCAGGAGAGATTTCCCCCCCCTCTCTTTCTACGGCGGCGCCAACCGAAGTGAAGTGACACACGGACACAATGGATGGATGGATGGATGGAAGTGGAAGTGGAAGTCGAAGTGGAAGTCGAAGTGGAAGTCGAAGTGGAAGTCGAAGTGGAAGTCGAAGTGGAAGTCGAAGTGGCAGTCAAAGTGGAAGTCGAAGTGGAAGTCGAAGTGGAAGTAAAAGTGGAAGTCGAAGTGGAAATCGAAGTAGAAGTCGAAGTGGAAGTCGAAGTGAAAGTGAAAGTCGAAGTGGAAGTGAAAGTCGAAGTCGAAGTGGAAGTCGAAGTGGAAGTCGAAGTGGAAGTCGAAGTGGAAGTCGAAGTGGATTCGAAGTGGAAGTGGAAGTCGAAGTCGAAGTGGAAGTCGAAGTGGAATTCGAAGTGGAAGTGGAAGTGGATGGATGGATGGATGGACAGCTGATGGCTCGACCGTCTGTGTAGTAGCCACACTGCTGTGTATTCGTAAAATTCGTGTATATAAAGTGTTTAATAATTGATTTATTTCAACGTTAATATTCAAGTTTTCACTTCTGCCGGCACTCCCGGAGTGCAACCCGTCTTTTTTTTTATTGCTAAATGGGCGCGCTCTTGACCCCGATCACTCCTGATGGAAAACGATAGATGAGGTGGATGGTGGAACGAGCATGCCTGTTCACTCTAGATTTGAAGGCAGACGGGTTAAATGTGGGAGGGAACCACACTTTGGGTTCTACACTTTGGCTGTGCGCATAACAAAAGTGGAGGAGAAGCGCTGAGTACGACTCGTCGGGATATCTGTGGTTACTTTTAACTTGCAAACCATTGATGGTTTGGAAGTTAAAAATCGAAAGTCACCCGGACTGTTACTGTGAATAAAGTTGTCGAAAAGAAAGAACTATCTCTCTTTGCCTAGCCTTATCCCATTACATTTGGGGTCGGCTCTCCTCGTCATTCTTCGCCAAATGTTTCGGTTCTAGCTAGTCCAGCCATTCACTTGTAAGTTATTGAAAAGAGGAAAAAAAAAATCTGTTAATATCAACATTAGTCCTACACCAACCGTGGTGTTGTCCTTAGATGCACTTGTATAGTGCGAATAGGGATAATCGTCGCCGTCGCTCAGTTGGTGTCTCATTTCATTAAAAACGTCTTAGAACGGCACCCTAATTGCGTAACACACTATCAATCGGAATCAGAATCATTTCGAAGCCAATTGCTAATCCATTGCTTCATAACTTCGAAAAATTTGTCTGCTCAACGCATAAATAACGCAATGAAAGTTGTTAAACTGTCAAAATATATTAAATTATAAAGATAAAGTGTTACGCAATTACCCCGCGGGCCTCTGCGAGTTGCTTTCGGCCCCTCGTATGCCTTCCAAAAAAAGTCAAAGCATTTATTTCAAATAGGCATATAAAAGGCACTTTTGAACGTTAAAAAAATACAAAGGTCCGGGACCCGAGAAACTTCAAGACAGGGTTCATAAATAATAATAATAATGCGAATGTGTACAGTTTTCTTTTAGTAATCACTAAGCCAACATTGTTTGTTGGCACGTCATGGCCGCATGAAATATTTATTCGGAAAAAGTAGCACGTAGATGTATTGTGGTTCGCCATCCCTGCGCTATAACTTATCAAATGCATAGAACGACCACTGCCTTTTGAAGGTTACCGAAGTGAACGAAAACGAGCGACTCTAATTTCAAACATGACCGAATCCATTCAGTTGATTTTCAAAACCCATTCGCTTTTGAACGAGTGAGTGAATATGTATTTTCCTTGGGGTATCGCTTATGAGGGAACTCAGTTTGTAGTAATATCTTCGCATTATGGAATTATTGAGTTTCTTTTAGAAGATATACAATCGGAAGAAATACATTGTTCCCTTTTATCTTTTAAATGTATTTTTCTGGAGAAGGCTAAAGGAGTTTTCGGCCTGAACCTCCCTTAGGCCCTTTGCAGCACCTTTTCTTTACGTTACGGTATATATGTCGCAGCCAACTGGTTTGATTAGCCGTTTAGTTAACCGCCTAGCCTTTTAACTAAACGGCGGCCGTTCAACTAACGGCCTGAATGATATTCAATATTATAGTTTAGGTTGGAACTGTAACCAATCACTGGAATCAATCAATGGAGTTATAGCGTAAACCATGCTCCACCTTCTATCCTGCCCTCTGTGTCTCCAAACATGCAATCAAAGTAACCTTCTGGGATGCATGAAGAAGCCTCCTCGTGTAGCGCAGTTTGTTCCGCCATTTACTCAACTGAACCGAGCGCTCGGCGCATCCTGGACAGTCATACCCAACACCTTATCTGACTGGCTAATTCTTCCCTTGCCGTGGTAGGGCTAACGCCCGCCTGGTTTGCAACCACCCTCCCACCGGAGTCCGGCGTCAAGCAGCCTGCTGTGTTTCGTCGATGCGTGGGAGTTCCGGTGCCTTAGGTATCGTCTGGGCACGCTCGTTCCATCATAGACCTCATCCATCGCTTTCCGTCAGGCGTAATCGAGGTCAAGAGCGTGCCCATTAAAAAAACGCCATAGAAATTATGAAGTTTTGGGCCAACACGATCTGAAATACAGTCGTGCCCGCGACGCGAAGAAGAAAAAGAAAGTGGCACTCCGGGAGTGCCGACAGAAGTGAAAACTTGAACAATTACAGTTCGACACAACTTAGATGTAGCATCGGCAAAATTCGTATTCGTAAATCTTTATTACTACTTTAGGAAAAATTGATCAATTTTTCCTAAAGTAGTAATAAAGATTGGTGATTTTGAAGGCGCACTTAGTTCGAATATGATCGGTTTTACGAATTTTGCCGATGCTACATCTAAGTTGTGTCGAACTGTACGTGTGTATTTTTTGAATCGTCATATTATTATAAACAAAACACAAACGGAATACTTTGCCATCACTCACTGACATATCGGAAATACATTGAAACCGAGTACATCCCGAGGACAGCCGAACACATCCGAATGTAGTGCGATATCGGTTACAGTAACAGTGCAGTGGCGCGAATTCAATGGTTTTTCCTTATCTTAAAAAATGCCCAACGCGCCTAAAGGAGTTTTCACTTCAAATATATTGATATAACTCGTTTCGACACGAAATTTTCATACCTATCCTGAAACGAAGATCGACGTAATATCCTGAGACAGTTTCTTGAACAAATACGTTTAGAAAGTAGTCATTTAAATGCAAGAGATGGCTCGTGTTTCTACCATGTTCCCTGTAACTACTACCTGGTATAAATATATTTTGTTTAGCTAGGTTTTGAATTAATGGTAGTTAGGATAGGTTGTTATTTGAAACTGAAAAAGCCCCTTCAATAAGAGATTGGAAGTTGGTTTTTTGGTATTTTGTTACAAGGAATTACCCCTTGTATACAGAATGAATTTTTCAAGTGGGCGTGGATGGCCAAATTCTAAACTTTGAGGAATAGCGAAAAGTAGTCAAAGGAGTCGCGGGCTCGATTTTGATGCAAACTAAAACTGCATCATTGGATTTTTGAAAAATCAATATTTCTAGCCAGGAATCGAACCTGTTGATTTTGATTAAAAAAAAAACACATACTGTTTTATTACACCATTCGATAGTGTCTCTAATAAGGATCAAATTCTGAAAAGTAATGACATACGGCAAACTAAAGGAAAGAGCTCATTTTAAACTAAATACTTTTTTATTTTTCTTATGTTACCTACCTCATCATCATCTGCCTAGCCTTTTCCCAACTATGTTGGGGTCGACTTCCAGTCTAACCGGATGCAGCTGAATACCAGTATTTTACTTGGCACTACCTATCTGACCTCCACAACCCAGTTACTGGGTAATACGATATCCCCCGCTAAGACTGGTTGTCAGACCTTCGGGCTTCTGACTACCTGTAACGACTGTCAAAGATCCACGAATTTAGCCAGCACCAACGGCTTAACGTGCTTTCCGAGGCACGAAGGGGGTCTCGGTATGTAAAGGTGGTCACCCATCCACAGATCAACCGCGGCAAGCGTAGCTTAACTTGATCGATCGACCTGTGTGGCTGTTATTATTTATTCCCTTTTAAAAATCATAGACAAAGAAATTGAGAGAGGCGCGATTGCTGAACGTAGGGTCCTTAATACAATCCTCGGGTCAGGCAAAGTACTGTTGGGTTGTTCCAGAAAGTACCCAGAAAAAGCTCGGAGTTTGAATTAGGCTCGCTACATATTACAAAGCATGTGTGATGTTATCTACTTTTAAACACACGACCAGTTTAATTTGTTAGCACGTGAACCAAAGTCAAAGTCAAAGCATTTAAATTTCAAATAGGCAAATAAAAGGCACTTTTGAACGTCAAAAATTACCTTAAAATAGAATTGATTCTAGTCGCCCCTTCCAAAAGGTAGTTTTTTTAGTAGTTTATTAGAAACTACACCGTTACTCTTTTAAAATGTTTTACAATATTTTGCATGGGTACATTAATTATATAATAATAATAATGTGAGGATGATGCACCTAAAATAAAATTACTACCATAACACAATAGGTAAAAGAATTAAAAACGAAACCATGACATATAAATTAATTATCTGATGATACATGGTGCTCACATATTTACAAACAAGGTACAAGCAAAACGATTTTAATTAAAAAAAAAATATACAAGTAATAAGTCAGGGTGTGAGTAAATTGGGTTAATAATTAATTTTAGTAATTAATGTTAAATATGACCGGTTACCAATGACCAATTTGGACTAACAAGTACATTTACATCCAACGAAACCCATCAATACGAACCCCTAACTCAATTAACAAACTTTAGAACTCGGAAGACGGTTGAGATGTTAATTTCGAAACTAGTATTATTAGAAGACTTTCAAGGCAAGTGAAGGATCCGCATTTATATCTCAAATCTCAAATCGTTTATTGCAGTTTGTTTATTTTAGTTTCAGACTTAAACGGTGCTTCATTAAGCGCAAGTTGAATTCTGCTACTGACTTCATCATCATCATTTCAGCCGAAAGACATCCACTGCTGGACATAGGCCTCCCCCAAGCACCTCCACTTCGACCGGTTTTGTGCTTCTCGCATCCAACGAGTTCCTGCGGCCTTCACAAGGTCGTCGGTCCACTTTGTGGGAGGCCTTCCAACGCTACGTCTTCCGGTACGCGGTCGCCACTCCAGAACCTTTCGGCCCCATCGGCCATCTGTTCTGCGAGCAATGTGCCCTGCCCACTGCCACTTAAGTTTGGCAATTCTTCGGGCTACTACTGACTTGTATCGTGAGAACTCTCAAGGCGCAGTACCTTGCATTAAAGTCATCTTCTTTTTGTGTCAACGGAACATCTTTGTTGCTTATACAACGTGTCCCAAAATTCAACGATTAGCGGGCACCAGAGGGTGGACCTGATCATGACTACTCGAGAAAAAAAAAATTAAAAAAAAATCAATTTTTTTTTTGGTAATTACAAAGTGGGCTTAAACTAAAAAATTTGATAGGGAAAAAAATAATTTTGATTGATTTTTGTGTATAAACTACAGGCATTCTGGGATTTTTAATGGTTGTGTTGGATAGCAGTGCTACGTAGGTTGCCGATACCAAAAAAAAAACAGAAGTATTTGAAATATTGTGGTCAAGGTAGTTAAAAATATCTTAAAGGGTGTACATTTTATAAGGATTACAATGTATTTTTTTGTAATTTCCAAAAAAATATACATAATTTTTTTTTTTTCATTTTGTTTTGCTCGAGTAGTCATGAGCAGTGGGGCAATTGCGTAACACATTTATAAATCGGAATCGGTTTCATTTTGACAGTCCAACAACATTCATTGCGTTATTTGCGTGTTAAGCAGACAAATTTTTCGAACTTATGAAGCAATGGATTAGCAATTTGCTTCAAAATGATTCAGATTCCAACTAATAGTGCTTTACGCAATTAGGGTGCAGGTTCAAAATGTAGGGAACAGCTGATTTTTTTTTCGCGATTTCGGGTTTGGTCCCATAGTAAAAGTAGTTCATAATGATGAATACAATTACTACTTTGAGGTTTTTGGTGCTTTTCCAATAACCCTGTATAAGGGCCAGCGTCGCCTGAAATAAATGGATTATTATTTATTATTATTGTTTGTAGATCTTTCACAGTCGCTACGGGTAGTCAGAAGTCCGAAAGCCTGACTAACAGCTTACCAAGGAGTATCGTATTACCCAGTACCTTGGTTGTGGAGTCCAACATAGTTGGGAAAAGGCTAGGCAGATGATGGCGTGCTGTGAGTTTTATTAATTTAAACTGTGGGCACTTTTGTAAAATAATATAAATTATTTTCGATAGTGTTGAGGCTCAGCCTGGGAAAGTCCTATATCAACCAGTGGACTGCGGCATTATCACCTGAGCCCAAATTGTGGTATTAAGCGGATTTTTTACATACACTGCACATTCCGCTGCGTGGAATATTTAAGTATTCTAGACTGTTTTCTGAGAACTTTTTTGTCCGCTTAATATATTCCAACGAAGACAAGAATTATGATCAACTATAAAACTTAAAAACATTCGGCACAAATATCCTTTGCTTCGAATATTTTTAAGTTTAAAAATCTGTTGATGTATTTTCAACTTTCAGAGGTCAGGAGGGTTCGTTGCCCTGGAGGCAAACAAACCTATTTTCCATATATTTATGTAAGTACTCCGTAAACATTTGTTCGAAATCAGAATGTTTGTGCATTGTGTTAACTTAACTTCCCCATAAATGTAACTTGATGAATGGTATCGATAGCGCAATTTATCGATAAGTGTTTACAGATTTTTCCCAACACTACTAATGAAGCTTTTGAAATAAGAACGTTTGGAAAACAGAACACTATCTATCTTTTACAAAAAGAAAAAAAACTTAAAAACGTATTTACTGTCCAGAGCTGCCAATGACCAATCTTTATCAAAGGAGTCCAGCTCCTCTCTCTTTGCAAAGAGAGAGGTGGAAAGAGATTAGGGAGGCCTTTGCCCAGCAGTGGGAAATTCACGGCTAAAAAAAATGTATTTACTAGCAACATTGATACTTACAAATCTTTAAAAAAAAAATACTTTTTTTTTTTCGAAAGTGCACTCTTAAAAACTAAAAGTTATAAATCACATCACACTAATATTATAAAGGCGAATTTGTGAGTGTGTGTGTTTATATGTTTGTTACTTGTTCACGCTCAAACGGCTGGACCAATTTTGATAAAATTTTGTAAGGAGGTAGCTGACACCCTGGATTAACATATAGGCTACTTTTTATCCCAGTATTCCCACGGGATCGACACTTATGCGGGTAAAACCGCGGGGCGTACCTAGTACTAAATACAGGAGACGCACGTAAAGTAAAATAAAATCGTACGTGCCTTTAAAACAAAAAGGTAATAAAAGAAATGAGAGCAGCGAATAAAAAATTTAAAAGAAAAGTAAAAACGTTGTTCAACAATTCATTCTGTGATTTATTCATTCTGTTTGCGTTCGTGCAATATTTATTTTTAAACGTGGTAATAAAACAGGATGTGTGGAAATACATTTTAATAAATTACTTTGAGCAGTGGTGGCTCATTGTTAACAGATACGACTTACGAGTTGTAGGTCGTATGTTTGAACCCAGACAGGCACTTTATTAGTATTATTAGCCTGTGACGTTCTACTGCAGGGCAAAGGCCTCCCTACTCTCTTTCCACCTCTCTCTGTTCAAAGCTGCTAAGGACCAGTTCTTGTTCAAGGAGTCCAGCTCATTCCGCCATCTCCGTCTGGGCCTGCCACGATGTCGTTTGCCATTAAGAGGGACCCATTGGGTCGTCAGTTTGACCCACTGTTCGTCTGACACACGGTAGATGTGTCCAGCCCAGTTCCATTTCAGCGTGGCAGCTTTCCAAGTGACATCAGTTACCTTTGTGGTGGAACGGATGGTCGTATTCCTAACCCGGTCTGTTAGTTTGATACCCAGAATACGCCGTTCCATAGCCCTCTTGCAAACCTCGAGCGTGGACCTCTGCTGATTTGTCAAAGACCATGTCATTTTACTTTTTGTAAATTATTTCATCACCACTGCTCTCAAAACGGTGAAGGAAAACATCGTGAGGAAACCGGCATGTCCTAGAACCAAAAATTCGAAGACATGTGACATCCACCAAGCCGCGCAGGGCCTGCGTGGTGGATAACGGTCCATCCCTCTCACTGACAGAAGGCCTGTGTCCCAGCAGTGGGAACATTATAGGCTGATTATTATGAAATTACTTCTTGCAATTAAGGTTAAACAATCATAAGTTTATAACAAAACTCTAGAGTGCAATTTTTATGTGTCGGGTAGTCAGAAGCCCGTGATTTAGACAACCAGTCTTCATCTGCCTAGCCTTTTCCCATCTATGTTGGGGTCGGCTTCTAGTCTAACCGGATGCAGCAATCTTGCCAAGGGGAATCGTGGTATCTAGTAGCCGTCTGTGTAGGTCTGATAAGCAGTCATTCCATGTAAATACTGAGGATGCATAAAAAGCGGACCTCGAGATAGAATAGAATAGAATACTCTTTATTATGAACACCATATAAATTACAGACATAAATATGGAAACTACAATGTGGAGTGAAAAAGGGCGCGAAAAAAAAATCAGCTGTTCCCTATATTTATGTTTGTAAATGTCGATCCAAAGAAAAAAGTCAAAGTCAAAGCATTTATTTCAAATAGGCACATAAAAGGCACTTTTGAACGTCAAAAATTACCTTAAAATATAATTGATTCTAGTCGCCCCTTCCAAAAAGTAGTTTTCGTATGGAGAAGAATGGGCAAGAAACTCCACCGTTATTCTTTTAAAATTTTTTACAATATTTTGCATGGGTACATTAATTATATAATAATATGTGGGAATATCGGGATAAAAAGTAGCCTATGTGTTAATCCAGGGTGTCAGCTACCTCCATACAAAATTTTATCAAAATTGGTCCAGCCGTTTGAGCGTGAAGAAGTAACAAACATAAATAAACACACACACACTCACAAACTTTCGCCTTTATAATATTAGTGTGATAATTATTGAAAGTGTAGGGAACATCAGATTTTTTTTCGCGACCGATTTCGTTCATTTTCTTTTTGTATATCGTCAAAAAAGGCGATAATAAGTATGAGGCACAATTTACTGCATATTATGTGGTTTCCATATGTATAGAAAAACATTCGCAAGAAGCTGGCAGTACCATCACAACGGTAATATTTTCTCATTGTATGTCTTATTTCTTTTCAGTCAGTATATTAATGTATTTATTTATATTTATTTGTGCTTATATTTATATATAAGTAGTTATATGCTATATTCATAGTTTTAATAGGTTTATGAATATCTTTATATTTCAAATATTTATTCCTCAATTTTCATGATTACCTACACCTACCACTGTTTGTCTCTGCATCACCCAAAGGTTGACTGGTAGAAAATGCCTACGGCATTAATTCCGCCTCTGTACATTTATGTGCTTGAAGTATTAAATAAATAAATAAAAACTTTCAGAAATCGAACAAAACATCAATAACCTACGTCAACTCAAAATTCGCCTCACGTAGTCTGAAAACACGAACAGTAGGGCAAATTGACGGGATTTGCATAGTGCCCCGATATAGCCCGGTTCGCGTGAACGCTTCAACTTTCAACCCGTTTTTTTGCCCTCTTTTTTACCCCTTTTATAGGGTACAAAGTGCAATTGATCGTGATATTATCGCTTTACATGAAACGCTGCAGTTTTTGCTACGTTTTCTGTAATTAAGTTTATGGTACTTAATTGTAGTTTTTTTAATAGCTTGACCTGAAAATGTGTAGAAAATGATGACCTGACTAAGAATGGAATTTCACTCACTTCTTGTTGTTGTAAAAGCTTTGTAGGTACAGTTTTATTATACACACATCAAAAGTGTCTAGGGATCAACATATATTTTTGCAATAACTTTTCTCCTGATTGATATTAATTAAAATTTTCTTTAAGGATTCATCAAATAAAGTGTTTTCGTTTGTCACAGTAACGATAAACCAAGTCACCTTTGCATTAATAAAGAAATTTGCCATTTTCCTAATACAGGGATTTTTGACATTTGAACCACTAACACAAAAGTTCGAAAAAAAGACTGAAATAACAGTTTTCTCTAAAATTTTATTGGGTAACTTAAACAATTAATAATCCGTATTTCTACCGCGAACACTAACAACACAAGAACATCGGTTTGGCATACTCAAAATGAGTTCATCCAAATCACGCTGTGGAATGGCCGCCCATGTTCGTTGCAACAACAAAAAAAGGTCTTCTTGCGACTGGATACCCTCCATATTCGGCAGAGCTCTTCTCTGTAGCATATCCCATGCATGCTCAATCGGGTTCAAGTCTGGCGACTGAGCAGGCCAGGGCAGGACATTGATGTTAGCTGCGGCGAGAGTCTGTCTTACAACTCTTGCGGTGTGCGGTCGTGCATTATTATGCATTAACTGAAATAAGGGACCGATTTGCACTTGTAGAGGAACGATGACGTCTGATACAATCGTCTCAGCATAAATTTGAGCGTTGAGGTTGCCTCTGATCCAAATCAACTCAGTTCTTCCGCCGATCCAAATACCCGCCCATACCATGATGGTTCCACCACTATAAGGATGGACTTCCTGGCAGGATTTTAATCGCTGTTGGCGTCCAGGGGTTCTCCAGTGTCGTATACGTCTTGTATCCGGTCTCATACCAAAACGAGACTCATCAGAAAAGCACACGAAACGCCATTGTTCTTCTGCCCAATTTCTGTGTTCAAGAGCCCATTGATATCGAATCCTACGATTGTGCATTGCTATAGGTGGTACCCGTAGCGGTCTTCGGGAATGAAGGTTCACTTCATGCAAGCGGTTTCTGACTGTTTGGTCGCTAATTAAGTTCCCTGAAGAGTGATGAAGCCTCACGGCTAACATCATGGCGGTTATTGTTGGAGCTCTTCGAGTTAAGATTTGAATGTATCGGTCTTGTCTCCGTGTGGTGCAGCGATACCGTCCTCCATGGCGCTCAGCCACGGTACCAGTGCTTCGGTAACGTGTCCAAAGTCGACTGATAACACTCTGACTTGTATTCAGAGCTAAAGCCACAGTACGTTGCCGGGAACCAGCTTCTATCATTCCCACGGCTCTGAGTATTTTTTCCCTGCTTAAATGACGTCGCCGCTCCATAATAACGTTGGTTTTAATCAGTAGTAGGGAAACAGTAGCACTAATAATGTCTTCAATGCGTTGTATGTTTTTATAGGGAAAATATTGACAGCTGATTTTCATCCTTTACTCGAATTTGATTCACAGTTCCTGATTCAAATTATGAAATGCACCAAAAAGGATCCATATAAATTTATAAAATCATAAATTTATTACAAAGCCACATCTCAATCTCAAGAAATCCGCATAAAAATGCTTGATCCCTAGACATTTTTGATGTGTGTAATATAGGTATGTTAAAGGCCTATTCAAACCTAAGCGGTATTCGCTATCGTCTGCAGTAGAGAAAACCGAGTGCACCAAAGCAGATACTAAATACCTGAGCGAAACCCGCGCGTTATTTACCTCTACCCACAGCGACAGCGAATACCGCTTAGGTTTGAATAGGCCTTTACAGTTTAACTCACGTCTTTATCACGTACTTCGGGTTTACTCGACATAGATTTCGAACTCAAAAGATGCTGAGTTCAATACACGCCGAGGTTGAGATTCTATATTCCATTCGAGTTCAAAATGAGTAAACTATAATTATACGAGTTATTCCGGTCTGATCCCCTTAACCCCCCCTCCACCCCCCCCCCCCCCCTCCTCGATCTCCTGCTAGTTCGTCTTCTGTTTTAAATTTTGCCTTATCCACTATAAGCTTTCTCATTCCGATCTGATCCAGTTTTGCTTTCGTTACTATCATTATTATTTAATTAAGTAATTAGTAATTAATTATAATTGAATTTAATAAGTAAATTAATAATATAATTATTATTAATAAATAAATAATAATATAATTATTATAAATATTAGGTCCTTACATATGAAATTGGCGTTTTTTGTACTGGCCACTTTAATCACGAATTTCTCCTCTTTGGTAAGGAATTCCAAATTCAAATTTGTACAGCTATTTACTCATGTATTTGTGCTTCGATGACCGTCATTCATTTGTTTTTTTTCTTCTGTTTTTTCTGTTTGCGTCACTCATTTTACAAAATGGAAAATTTAAAATATTGCATTATTTACGAGTACGAGTTCCGCCGTGGCACTAGTGCTGCGGAAACGACTCGAAGGGTGAATGATGTGTATGGCGGTCATGTTGCAAAAGAAAACACAGTTCGTTTTTGGTTCCAACGTTTTCGTTCTGGAAATTTCGACCTGCAGAACAAGCCCCGTGGACGGCCTGAGACCCAAGTTGATAATGGAGAATTGAAGGCTATTGTGGAAGCGGACCCATCGCAAACCACGTCCGAGTTAGCTGCAGGCTTCGATGTTAGTGATAAAACTGTTTTAATTCACTTGAAGCAAATTGGGAAGATTAAAAAGCTTGAAAGGTGGGTACCTCACGAATTGACTGAAGCAAACCGGCAAACGCGCGTCGACTGCTGCGTTACATTACTGAAATTGGAATGTCTTAGACATCCTCCGTACTCCCCGGACCTTGCTCCAACAGATTACCATTTTTTTCGCAATTTGGATAACTTTTTGCAAGGGAAAAAATTCAACTCCGATGGGGCAGTCCAAATCGCCTTCAAAGATTTTATTGATTCCCGTCCGACTGGTTTTTTTAGTAAAGGGATCAATGAACTACCTATAAGATGGCAAAAGTGCATTGAAAACAATGGTTCATACTTTGATTAATTAAATATATTATATTAAAAAATATTCGACTTTTTGTTCCTTCCATACAAAACGCCAATTTCATATGTAAGGACCTAATAATAATAATTATTATTTCGTTTATTATTATCAGCCATTTCTGTCCCACTGCAGGGCAAAGGCCTCCCTTCCCTCCTTCCACTTATCCCTATCCAGTGCTGTTACACGCCAATCCTTGTGGAAAGAGTCGAATTCGTCCCGCCATCTCATTCTAATTATTATTATTATCCTTTATTTCATTATAATACATATAAATTATATTTTTAAATATTAGAATATAAAAAAAATATATAAAAACATTTAAAAATATAAAAAATAGTAGCCCACCGGTATCGGGAACAGGGTCCAAGCTACCGGCGGTCAGGGCTCCAGAGAGAGGAACCTCCTGACAATGCGAGCCGTGTCCAGAAGTACCGCTTTCTGAATCAAGCCCTTGATCCAGCTGCCCAACGAGAGCCTCCTTAGGTGTTGGTCGAGGCTCTTGGCTATCAAACCATTGGCTGTAACGACTATCGGCACAATGATCGCTGAGTCCACATCCCACATGTCGACAACCTCGCGAACCAAGTCAAGATACTTAATTTGTTTATCTTTCTCAGCTTTCACGAGGTTCTCATCATGCGGGACAGTTATGTCAACAATCATTGCGCGCCGCTCTGATCGATCCACCACCACTATATCAGGCTTATTGGCAACAATAGTCCTGTCAGTGATGATGGATCGATCCCAGTACAATGTGATATTACCATTTTCGAGAACTGGGTCGGGCACATACCTATAGTACGGCACCTCTGATTCCACAAGGTTGTATTTCAAAGCAAGCTGCTGATGGATTATCCTGGCTACAAGGTTGTGTCTATGCAAGTATTCTCCGTTAGCTAGACGAGAACACCCGGAGATAATATGTCTGATTGATTCTCCCGGCCGGTGGCATGCCCGACAGATGTCAACCGTGCCGTCTTTCACAATAAATCTCCGGTAATTGTTCGTCATCACAACTTCGTCCATAATTGCACAGACAAAACCTTCGGTTTCTCCAAAGTTTTCGTCACCGAAACGCAACCAGGCTACGGACGCTAGTAAATCTACATCGGGTCCATGTAGGGCCCGGAAAAAGCGTCCGTGAAGCTCCTTACTTTGCCATACTTCCATGCGATCATTAGTGTCAAGCACTACTGGTTTGCGCCAGTTCTCTTTACCCAAGGAGAGCGGGGTAAGGCCCTTGTCCACCACGACTACATCCCGATGCATTCCCACGTCGGCTTCAAGGAAATATTCCCTGAGACTGCATATCTCGCGATTGTGGAGAGTCTTAGCATTTAAAAAGCCACGACCTCCACACTTTCGCGGGACGTACAGCCTCATTACCGATGACCGTGGGTGATGCATTCGATTTGCAGTCAGCAGCGTGCGGACCTTCCTATCCAGGGCGTCGAGTTCGGTCTGAGTCCATTTGAGTATGCCAAAAGAGTACATCAAAACCGGCATGACCCAACCGTTGAAGGCGCGCACCTTGTTTCCGCCTGAAAGAAGACTATTAAGTACTTTTTTCAGGCGGCCAAAGAAGCGTTCCTTCAACAATTGCTTCATGTCAGTAACATTGATGCCCAACGCTTCCGACATACCCAAATACTTATAGATTTCGGATGCGGAGAGGGCCTTAAGGTTTGTGGAATCCGAGAGTTGGGTTCCCACGGATTCCACAATCTCCCCCCGCTTTACATGCATGACCGCACATTTGTCCACACCAAATTCCATCTTGATGGCGCTACTGAACGTTTCAGTAATTTTCAGTAGCTCCATCAGTTGCAAATTGTTGGGGGCAAAGAGTTTTAGGTCATCCATGTAAAGGAGGTGAGATATAACCTGACCACCTCTCCTCAGCCGATAGCCTAGACCTGAATCCTCCAGCAGTGTGCTTAGAGGATTCAAGGCTAAGCAGAACCAAAGCGGACTCAAACTGTCGCCCTGGAATATGCCTCGCTCGATCCTTATCGGTTCGCTATTCCTCTGGATATTTCGACATCCTGGATAGCGAAGGACCGTCCTCCATTGCCCCATACACGACATCAAGAAGGTGCGCAGAGTTGTATCTACTTTATACAACTCCAGTACCCTCATGAGCCATGTATGTGGTACCGAGTCATAGGCCTTCTTATAATCTATCCAACATGTCGACAGATCCTTTCGGGAACGACGAACCTGTTGGTTAATGGTCATATCAATGAGGAGCAGCTCCTTAGTACCCCGGGACCCATTCTTACATCCATTTTGAGAGACAGACATGATGAAGTTGGTGTCTATATGTTTGTTAATTTTAGCACTCAAAATGGATGTAAGAACTTTATAGACCGTTGGTAGACAAGTGATCGGTCTATAATTTTTGGGATCCGCGGTACTACCTGATTTATGGAGCAGGTGGGTTATTCCTGTCGTTAGGAATTGGGGCAGCGACCCTGACTCTAAGGCTGACTGGAACTGGGATGCCAAGCGGGCGTGCGACCCTTTGAACCATTTTATCCAAAAGTTGTGCAGCCCGTCCGGCCCTGGAGATTTCCAGTTAGGCAACGGACGGACTGCTCGAGCAACATCTTGGGGGCTGATGATAAGTACCCCCATTTCTGGTATTAGATCGCACTCTCGCTCAATCTTCCCAGTCCAATCACCTTCGGTGTGACTGACAGACACGGACCAGATGTTTCGCCAGAACGAATACATGGCGTCATCATCCGGGAGGCGCGTGTCAGTCACACCTTGGTCCGGTCGCTCCCAAGCCCTATAAACCCACCTTTCATCACTCTGGAATGTGCGATTCTGAGTGTACCGCTCCACTCTCCGCCTGTAACGACGAATACGGTTTGCCCACGCATAGATCTTCTGCTTCAGGAAGTCAATACGCTCTGTGACGCGGGACAAATAATCTCGAGAACTAATATCAGTCCCCGAGAACGCCCGCCTCACAAAGCGCATCACTCTAGGGCGAGTATTGCCCTCCCTGAAACAGATTAGCTTGCCGATGAGTGCTCTAGCTTCACCGATACGACACTCAATCCTGCACTGCCAAGCTGGTACAGCTGGTTTTGGTCGTGGAGGTCTGTCACTTATTATTTATTTATTTTATTATTATATATAATTATATATTATTATTAGTAATTAGTTTTTAAGTAATTTTTTAATGCCCTTTGATTATTTTCCCTCCCTTTTTATATACTTATTTCACAAACAACTCATTCCGCAAATGTTTTATTTTATAAACACTCACTTTACAAACATTTATTTGGCAAGTGATTTTCTTTACAAATTTTACGGATGTTATTTAATCATTTATACATTTTTCATTTAATCTTTAGATTCTTTTGGAAAAATAATGTATACAAAATATCATTTTATAATACACTAGCGACTGCATTAAAATCCGTTGCGTTAGTTTAAAAAATCTAAGCTATCAGACAGCGGGAGTGACTTTGTTTTATACTATGTAAAGATTTTCTAAACCAGTCACAAAGTGATCATGACGGTATTCTCCATTTGGGTCAAATAATTTTCAGGCAAATATTTTTTTCTATATAATCTAGTCGTTTCTGGCACTCGCCGGCCGCTGCCGCGGCATCGCTCGCTTCGCTCGCTCGGCTCGTGCGTAGGGGGTCGCAGTTTTAACCTAACCTAACCGAACCATTTTTTTTAAATTAATTTAACCTAATGTAACTGGTTCGGTTCCAGGTAGCCTGCTAAAAATAATCTCTTGTTTTCTTCTATTAGCGCAAGTCGTTTCTGGCACGCATATTTTGTGTAAAAGTATTTTTTTTTTTCTATATAATCTAGTCGTTTCTGGCACTCGCCGGCCGCTGCCGCGGCACCGCTCGCTTCGCTCGCTCGGCTCGTGCGTAGGGGTCACAGTTTTAACCTAACCTAACATTTTTTTTTCTTTTTCAGCCTAATCTAACTAGTTCGGTTCCGGGTCGCCCACTAAAAATAATCTCTTTTTTTCTATTAGCGCAAATCGATGAAAAAATGAGTTTCATTTTTTTTGCATAATGATAAGTCAATATGTAAAACGTTTTTATTCCAAACGTTGTTTTATGAGATAAAATGAATAAAAAATGAATTGCTTGTTAAATAACACGTTATTAAACAAAAGTTTATCTGGTGATTATTTTGTAAAGTGAATAATTTGTCAAACTTGTTGTTGTATATTGATGAAATGACAAATCATGTTTTTGCCAATCGTTGTTTGTCAAGTAAAAATTTGTAAATTTACTTTTGGTGAACTGACAGGGCACCTTTTAATAGACTTGGCTTAAAAGAGGTAATCACAATAAAAAAGTGTTAGCAATTTCCTCTAAATTAAAAAAGATTGTTAAGGAAAAACGAACTAGTTAAGCCGGTCTTGGTTATCCAAAAGGGTCCTAATTGTTAATTAAAGAGCATTGTTTTAACCCTTGTCTAAAGAGGATTCACTTGTTCAAAGGAAGAGCTTACCTTTATTATAAATTCTATTTTTGGTCTCTTTGTAAAAGAGTTTATAGAAAGAAGTCATCATAATAAAATAGTATCATCTGAACCATTTTGAAGGATAGATATTGCTAATCCATTGCTTCATATTGTTCGATTAATTCCTCTGCTCAACAACGTAAATAACGCAATGAATGTTGTTGAACTTCCTTTGTTTGCAATCCTATAGTAAATTATTAGTCTGTTGTCAAATCCGGTTCCCGAATCAATCGGTTATCCATTCTCTCATGTCAAGTGTTTTGATTGGTTTGGTGGTGGGTTGGTTATTTCGACCAAGCTTTTGATTAAATCAGCTTTTATGATATACTCATAACATCACGCCTCTATTTCTCACAAAGGTAGGTTGAGATGCATTCGTACATACTGTTTGTAATAAAACACAGATAGAAAGACGTAAAATATACATGTCACTTGTAATGCAAAAAGAAAAAAAAAACAATGGCGAGTTACACTCATAAACGTTTTACAAAAGTTAAAAAAGTGACAGTAAAAAGTGTATGTTGCCACATTTAAAAAATATTTTTAAGGTAAATAAATGTTGCATACTTAAAAAAATAAGAAAAAACGAAAATATTTAATTTGATTCTAAATTATTATAAATCAGTGCAATTACTAAACTTAATCACACTAATTTATAATAATTTAGAATATAAAAATATAAACGTTCACATTGTATTGAACGCATACATTTCGTTAGTTGTGTTTTTAGTTCCATGTAAAGTCGACCTCATTATTGGTTTACCGCCCTAAGGGCTTGTACACAAAACTGCAAATCGGCGCGATGCGAATTCGCAACGTAAAAATGTTATAAGTATAGGTTAGAACTAGAAAGAGCTCGCAGATTTTTACGATGCGACGTCGCATCGCAGTTTTGTGTACGAGCCCTAAGGTTGAATATCGCTTGCACGTCATTAAACTTCAAGATGTATTTTTGTTTTAAGACCAATCTTACAGTTAGATAGTTTCAATTATTTAAGTTTTAATTGACTGAGAGTTTTTGTCAAAAGTGGTAAAGTTCAGACGCCAGCACATCGAGCTACCCGAAACTGTCAAATTTTCCCGATCAACTTTGAACCTAATGCTTTAGCGATAAAGTTGAAAATCTATTAAAGCAGATTGTAGTAATTTGATGTGACAGGGTGCGAACTTATTGCCGTTATCGCTTTTACACAGCCTTTTCCCAACTATGTTGGGATCAGCGTCTAGTCCTACCATATGCAGCTGAATACGAGTATTTTAAATAGAGTGACTGATCAACCGGATATAAATTACTTCAATTACCTACTAAGCTACTTCAGTACTGGCTATAAAAAATTACCCACGGTCGTGATTTCATTAAATTAATTAAAAAAAAAAAAACATGCATTATTTTAATACTGCTTCACAATATCCACTGTGGCAACACAGTCAAAGTACAAATTATTAGTATTGTAACAAACTTTTAAAATGTATTTCCACTATGGCAACAAAATGTATTATTCTACTTTGGCAACACTTGGAAATAACGGTTATGATATTATCGGTATTTCCGGGTGGGGCAAATGTCGGTTTTAAATGGTAAAATGTAGTGCATAGTCGCTGTTGGATTGTGAAAAAGTACAATTTACTGACTTACCTAACTCAAAAAAGACGATTTTTGGGACATCGCAAAAAAAGATCTTGCTATGAGGACTTATCCTACTTGTTGACGCATAAAATTAAAACTGATTTGATTTGACTATTAATTAATCATGAATGCTTGTATTTTAAACGTCTATGATTAACTATTGATGAGATCTGATTAAAAAAAAAATTCTGTAACACAATTCTGACCTATCTACTAATGGGTCAATGTTCCATTAAGCATGCGAATTATGCGATTAAAAAGTACCAGCAAGAAAAATGGGTGTTTTCTTTATACCACCATACGAGCTACAATATTCATATTCCATTCCACGTAAAACCTAGTTACTCGTATCCACCGACATGTAATATCATAAGGAAGTCATTACGGACCTCTTCTGATCCTCCACAGCCTCTTAGAAGATCCCTCTCATCATTGAGAGGAGGATGATATTCGTCGAGGTGTATATAATAATTTTAACATATTTTCTTTCAAGTAATGATTTGTTCGGCTGAGTCGTCATATTTTGGTGGCTTTGAGTGAGTCAAGGTCGTTTCAAGGACCTATTTTAGGAGTGTTTAATAAGTAGCTGCCACTTTTTCAGCTGATTCAAGATATTTTTCGTGGTTTCTTGCGTAGTTGCGGTCGTTTTAATCTACATAAATTAAGAGGGCCCATATTTTAGAGCGTCCTTAATATCTGTATAGATTGTGAAGGTCATTTAGTTTTTTAAATGAATTATCCTAAAAGAGTGATTTACGGTGAATAAAATGTCATGTGAGGGGCTTGTGGCTAAGTAACAACAGTCGCACGGGTCGATCAATCAGGTTAAGCTACGCTTGCCGCGGTTAGTCCGCGGATGGGTGACCATCTTTACATACGAAGACCCCTCCGTGGCTCGGAAAGAACGTTAAGCAGTTGGTCCCGGCTGTCATTCGTGGATCTTTGACAGTCGTTACGGGTCGTCAGAAGCCCGAAAGTCTGACAACCAGTCTTACCAAGGGGTATCGTATTACTCAGTAACTGGGTTGCGGAGGAGTTCAAGTCAATGGTATACAGGTATAGTCCTCCAGGGCTATAATTCACCATAACCACTTAATAAAAGTTTGTGATGGAAAAACCCAGTAACACTTTGCCCGACCTGAGATTTGAACCCAGGACACCACCCTCGGCAATCGCGCTTGCGCCCATGAGACCAACGGGGCAACAACGGAGGTAGATGAACAAACTCACAATCTCTCGTTCCAGTCCGGGGCAGTGGTCCAACTGCTCTGTCCAACTAGTTGGACCATGGGTATTTTCTAGGGGCAGTTGTCCAACTTTAAAAATAGTTGGACCACAGCACCTTTTGAGAGTTCCGTGGTCCAATTCATTTAAAAATAATCTGCCAACTCTAAAAACATCAACTGAATCTTTATGTGTGTATGGTACCTAATGTTTTACGGTTATATTGAACCTCTTTGCAGTAAACTGGCTGGTTGTTATCAATTATAGTACATTTGCATCACACTAATATTATAAAGGCGAAAGTTTGCGAGTGTGTGGGGGTGTGTGTGTGTTTATGTTTGTTACTTCTTCACGCTCAAACGGCTGGACCAATTTTGATAAAATTTTGTATGGAGATAGCTGACACCCTGGATTAAAATATAAGCTACTTTTTATCCCAATATTCTCACGGGATCGACATTTACGCGGGTAAAACCGCGTGGCGCAGCTAGTTTGTCATAATTCTGTCAATTTGTGTCGGTAAAGTTTGTTATACTTTGTCTGTCTATCAAAAAGTTCTCTGTGACTCTGAAACAGCCGATTCCTTAACCGTTGGGCTCTTTCTGTGCTCCTTAAATTTCGGACAATAGCGTCGACTAAGTAAGGATATAATAATATCTCGAAACTCAACCCTGTCCCAACAAAGGGTTGAAGTTTGTATGCAAACAAAGTACAAGCAAGAGCTACTTAAAATATTTCATTTCTGTGCTAAAGTAAAATATGTTTCAGAGTCGGCCATATTGGATTTGTTGTGACCTCACGTATCTTATGACGCTGTCCGGGACGTTATAAAGGACACCTCATTTATTTCTATGTAGAAATAAGCAGAAAATGTATTGCTAAGAATTTTTGGTTGAAACATGAATTTTAGGACATTTTTATGAGTAGGTCCAGTTGAAAACCAGCGTCAAGCACTAGTTGTTGGCATTATTGCTGAACTGGCCCTTTTTAGCGCAGCCGTGAGGCACACTTTCCTGTTAATTTCTTACGTCGGACTAACACTTTTGAAACATGAGCTTTAGGACATTTTTATAAGTATCAGGTCCAGTTAAAAACCAGCGTCAAGCACTAGTTGTTGGCATTTTTGCTGAACTGGATCTTTTTGGCGCAGCCGTGAGGCACACTTTCCTGCTAATTACTTACATTGGACTAACACTTTTTATTTGATCTTTATTTTTTGTATCTGGTGTATTGTGTGTCTTTTAGTCTGTGCTAAATAAACGTATTTTCTATCTGGATAATCTTTATCTCATCATCATTACATAACATACATAATCAGCCTATAATTTTCCCGCTGCTGAGACACAGGCCTCCTCTCAGTGAGAGGGAGTGGGCTATAATCTACCACGCGGGCCCACTGCGGGTTGGTAGATGTCACATGTCTTCGAATTTTTGGTTCTAGGACATGCCGGTTCCGGTTTCTGCAAAGCGGATAAATTGCTTTAAAATATTCAGCAAAACATGTGTGCTCCAGTGTAGATAATTTCTAAACATTACTTCGAAATTCGGACGGTGGCGTTGTGATCCACGATTATCTTACTAATCACACTAATATTATAAAGGCGAAAGTTTGTATGTGTTTATATGTTTGTTACTTCTTCACGCTCAAACCGCTGAACCGATTTAGATAAAATTTGGTATAGAGATAGTTTGAGTCCCGGGAAAGGACATAGGCTACTTTTTATCCCGATATTCCCACGGGATCGAAACTTATGCGGGTGAAACCGCGGGGCGCAGCTATTATTATAAACTAGCTGTGCCCCGCGGTTTCACCCGCGTAAATGTCGATCCCGTGGGAATATCGGGATAAAGAGTAGTCTATATATTAATCCAGGGTGTCAGCTACCTCCATACAAAATTTTATCAAAATTGGTCCAGCCATTTGAGCGTGAAGAAGTAACAAACATATAAACACACACACTCACAAACTTTCGCCTTTATAATATTAGTGTGATGTGAAAGATTGTGAGTATGTTTGTTACACTTTCACGCAAAAACTACTGAACGGATTTTGATAAAACTTTACAGTAATATAGCTTATACATCAGAATAAAATAAAGGATACTTTTTATCCAGATATTCCCACGGAATCGGCCCTTATGCGGGTGAAACCGCGGGGCGCCGCTAGTTTACTATAAAAACAAATGAGTTCGCTTTCGAATTGTGTGAATTTAAATTGAATGAGGTTCCAATTGAACTTTACAGAATAGCACTACCGTTTTTCTGTAGCTTTGCGAACCCTATCTTCTTGGTAACAAATCTGCTTACAGTGGGATAACAGAGGGGATCGGATTTGTATTCTCAAGAGTCTACACACAATTTGTTTAAGATAGGATAGCTGTTGCCTTGTCTTGGGCACTTGTCTGAGCAATATTCTAGATTTATCGCTGATACATTTTCGCGCTGGAATTGTAAAATGCTTGGAAATAAAGGAGTAAGGATTTCCTGTGTGGATGTTGATAGGATTTTGAATAATGTGGACAGAAGTCTAGATATAAAACCAAAAAAGTTTGTATAATGTTATGTATGTATGTAATACAATAACTGTGTGAATGAGTCAAATGCACAGATATAGATACACCTAGATAACGCAAGAGCAAATACTTCGCGTGCCCAGCTTACGTACAAAAATCGTAAGCCGCCATTTTCGCGCTCAGTCCGTAGTCGATCACAACAAGCCCTTTCATTTGATATTTCACACAGTATAGTGCAAAACTTTTGTTTTTAATTTTCTTGTTTGCCCCCCAAAATTACCCCCATATACAAAATTCATTTATTTACTTTATACGCCTGTTATATTTTCACAGACAACTTAATCAGTACAGTAGATTCGGAGCAAATTGGCCGTGACAGACGGACAGGCAGACACACGAGTGATCCTATAAGGGTTCTGATTTTTCCTATTGAGGTATGGAACCCAAAAAAAAAACATGCAAACATAGTACCTCCTCCTTTTTGTGAAGTCGGTAAAAATGCCTATTAACGATTTTGTGCCTGGCATTACTTTAGTGACGATCATAAAAAATGAATTTTACGAAATGAAAACGAAATAAAGTGACTTCTAAGACCTTTGTCAAACTAAATGAAAATGTTTAAAATTTGTCATAATGCTTAATCTTAAAGAACAGCTCACCAGAAAAAGCCATTAGAATTTTATGATTTTCGTAGACCCCAATTCTACAATTTACCTCCTAAAATTGTGAAAAGAGGGAGGCAAGATTGTACAAATATTTTGTTACATTTTAAGCTTTTCAACTGAAAGAGAGGAAATTTCAGATTATTTTGTCTCTGTACTATTCGTCTGTTTATTTTATTTTCACCTTATCTTTTCTCTTTGTTTAAATCTTGGCAAGCCCATTAGACAAGAAAAGGTAAAGTCGGAATCTTAAAATGTTTGATTTGATACCTACTACATAAACTTTTGTGATATTTTTGTCCTTAAGAGCCTATACTACCTCAGCTAAAATTCACTCTTTATCTCGCTCATACGATACTGCTCGCGGACTGAGTGAGAGCGAGACAGAGTGCGGTGCTGGGCGGCAGGCAGCGCCAATAGTTTAGGTACTTGCTTTTTACAGTGAAAATAATGGTAATTATAAAAAAGTAAATAACATAAGACATGCTTTAAAGTAAGTTCAGTTAGTATGCAAAGTTTCATGATCTAATTTGAAGTATTTTTTTAATGCCAGCGGTTTATTGTTCGGGTTAGAGGTAACTTTGGATTTTTTTGTATCGAGAAAATTTTATGGAATCGTGTTTTCGTCTAACATAAGACTTAGCATTAATCCTCAACTTTACCATATATTTATTTCAAAATTAATGGTGCAGTATTTTCGACATAACGGAGGATCACGCTAAGCCATTTGAGGTAGTATAGGCTCTTAAATTCTATACTTTTTAAGTTAACCTAAGACGCTACAGTAAAGGCGGACAATCTAAAACTATGAAATCTTTATCTTCACAATTGAATAAAAGTGTATGTTTTTAAAATTAAAATAACCGCTTTTTACTAAATGCATATGGAAGTATACACGGTACATATACCAAAATAACATTTTTTACAATTTTTGTCTGTCTGTTTGTTCCGGCTAATCTCTGAAACGGCTTAACCGATTTTGACGGGACTTTCACTGGCAGATAGCTGATGTAATAAGGAGTAACTTAGGATACATTTATTTTTGAAAAAGAATTAGGGATCCACGCAAAAAAATTAAAACGTTTTCCGTCATGCACGCGAACGAAGTCGCGGGCACAGCTAGTCTTACACATAACTACTTATGAATGCCTTACTACCTATGAATGAATAAAAACGGCAAAAAGATTGAGGGAAATATTTTTATTATTTTTGAATACATTTGCAGTCGTTACAGTAACGCTTTCCGGTACTTTAATTTTAGGGTACGAAATGATTGATGTCCTTTGTAAATGTAACTTTCGCTCACTAAACTGAATTACGCCAACCAATCCATTTTTTATAAGCTCATAAAAATCCATTGTCCTACATCCAATCAATCAAATTCTCAATACGCATAGAACCTTCCTGAATAAAAGGCTGACAGACGTAAAAGTTAAATCAAAAGGAATAAAACGAGGAGTATCTCCTTAACACGCTTACAATAAGGCAATAAAGGATCTCCTTTATCTAGATGTAGCGATTTGTGGAGCTTACGAGAGCGAGTTGACACTGGGGGTGGTGGTCCAAGTTGTGAGAGAGTGTGGGTAATGATTTTTCATTTCTCATACTCGGAAAGTAGTGTTTTTTTGATCCAAATAGCGGGTGGAAGACGCTGCTTCCCACCACAGGGCGGAAAAGACTCATAGTAATTACTTCCCTCTTTAGGGTGGGAATGAATTTTAAAAATAGAACTGTAGTCAGCTACGAAATTTTTTACATAAATTAAGAAAAATGCTGCAGTCTTGTGAGTGCATAAACAGCCAGTGTGAGTTTAAAAAAAAAACCTATTAAGCGGGACAGCCCGCGGCGATGACGCGGTGTGTTCCATATTTAAAATAAAAAAAGACAATAGTATTATTTGGCGGGATACTAACCCTGTAAGCTGTACCGAAATTCAAAAACTTTGCATGTTATTGTTATCAATAAATATTTTAGAAAAACTACTACTTTTTACTTTCCTTATATTCGAAATGAAAAGTAGAGTGTTTAACACGGGTGAAAGTCATCAATTCCTTCTCGGGCTATAGCCGCCCTCGCTGCGCTCGGGCGTCTAAATGCCTCGTATAGGAATTGATTCCTTTCGACCTTTGCATAACAATCTACTATTCCCACTTGGTTTTGGCAGTAGTTCAGTTGGGTTGTTCCACTGCGCTCCAAAACCCATTGTTCTCATAATTTTAATGTCCATACAATACATTGATTCCACTGCGCTCCAAGAAATGTTGAGTAGAGTTAGCAAAAAAATAAATTAAGCATGAAACATTATATTAAATATCATAAAAAATTGCATATCAAGTATGTTCATTCAGTCACACTAGGGCCATAAAGTACGAAATGGCTTGTATGCATTTTTGCCACACGAGATTAATCCACGGTAAAAAAATATTATCGATATTTATATTTGTGTATAACAAACAACTTATGGCTTGCCTTTTATGCTGACTCTACATATTTTATTTTGGAGCGCAGTGGAACAACCTTATTACAAAAATAAGGTTGCATGCGGAGTTCACCTATAAGTGATTGCTACACTAATTTGTTAAATTTTTTTACCTTATTTGTTACCCTAAGCATAATACCAGTGTAAACAGTTGTTGGTGAACCAATATAAATAAATAAATAAACAACCCGTTCAGTTATACCTGCATAAGCTATACTACTAGCTAGAGAGCAGTGGTGGCCAAGTGGTAACGGCCGCGACTTACGAGTTGTAGGTCGTTGGTTCGAATCCAGACAGGCGATTTACTTTGTGTAAATTATTTCTTCACCAATGCTCTCAAAACGGTGAAGGAAAACATCGTGAGGAAACCGGCATGTCCTAGAACCAAAAGTTCGAAGATATGTGACATCTGCCAACTCACACTGGGGCCGCGTGGTGGAATAAGGCCCACTCCCTCTTACTGAGAGGAGGCCTGTGTCCCAGCAGTGGGAACATTATAGGCTGCTATACAACAAGCTTTAAAAAGACAGTTATGAGTGTCAGAGACGATTCTCTACCACAGGGATGGAGAACCAATGGCACGTGTACCATTGGTGTTACAAAATAATATGGACACGGAATCATTTCAGGAATTTAGGTAAATTTTCACGCGGACTAAGTCGCGGGCAGAAGCTAGTTCTTTTATAATGTAGGGTGCGAATGTTAAGCACCAAATTAAAGCCAGGTAAGGTGCAGTTGGGTATCCATACTAATATTATAAATTCGAAAGTAACTCTGTCTGTCTGTATGTTACCTTTTCACACCTAAACCACAGAACATATTTAGATGAAATTTGGTATAGAGATAGTTTGAGTCCCGGGGAAGGACATAGGATAGGAAAGTTGAGATTGGTTTAACTTAAAATGGCATCAATTGGAAATATGAGCTTGAATAGACTTTATAAATACTCACTATAAAGATACGCCTACCTAATCATAATACGAAGAATAATTTTCTAAATAAATATGAAGCGTCCAATAAATAACTTGCCTTAGGGATATTAAATATTAATTACATAATAAATAAAAATAATAATAAACAATAATGAATAATTAATTTAAAAATAAAAAATGTTTTTTACAAATTTACTAAATAAATAAATGTGTATAATTTATAAAACAATAATTATAATTCGTAAATTCAAAAAACAATATAACTTACTTAACTAATACGTATTAAAATTTATCATAATAAACACCCAGTGTTCTTCCTCCTCTCTCCTACTATCTATGCTGTGCCCGACAGGGTCCATAATTGTGACTAATATAATTATTTCTCTACCAACTATATACATTATGGTACGCAATAAAGAATTGAGAATTGAGAATTGGGATAGTTTTTATCCCGATATTCCCACGGGATCGACACTTATGCGGGTGAAACCGCGGGGTGCCGCTAGTAATAAATATGGGTCCCCTATTATAGATCACAAGAATAATTAACAAAAGGTAAAAAACACGCTAGCCAACCAAGAATAATAGTCGCCTAGCAACCGGCTTGCCAGATCTGTCGCCTACATCTCCCTACATTGTAAAAGAACTAGTAGGTAACATAACAAACATAAAAAAAGTATTTTGTTAAAAATGAGCACTTTTCTTATATCATTACTTTCCAGAATTCGATCCTTATTAGCAACACTATCGAATGGTGTAGTAAATACTGGTGTTTTTTTTTTTCAAAACCAACGGCTTCGATTCCTGGCTAGAAATATTGATTTTAAAAAAATCCTTTGATGCAATTTTTGTTTTCATCAAAATCGAGCCCGTGACCCCTTTGAGTACTTTTCGCTATTCCTCATAGTTTCGGATTTGGCCATCCACGCCCACTTGAAAAATTCAGCCGGTATAGATTATAGTAAAATGGAAAATCTTCTACACGACAACACTTACTGTTCAAAAACACGTCCCAATGAATTCGTTCCCCAAACTTTTTCAATTGGTGCTTCTGCGTTTACACAATGATCGGCCAAGACCAATTTATATAAAGTATCATTCACGCTTTGAATGATCGGAGTCCCTAGGTAGTTACAATCGATAGATATTTATGAGCTTAAATTACTTATCGGGGATCGGAGGTCGTGTCCTAGAATAGTTTCTAATTTACTGGTCCCACCTAGTTGTCTTATAACACCTATTAAAAGTAGTACGAAAGAAAAATGGGTTTATTATCTATGTTTTTTAAGAGATTTCAAATCCTTTCTAACCATAGGAGATTGGACCCAAACGATGCCTTAAATGATAATTATATGTAGCGGTATGTACAATGCCACATGCGAACAACGTGTCATACTGACGTCACGCAAATCCTGCATCGCGCAAGCAGAGTTTACCGCGCAACTAGCATAGATACAACAGCCCGACATGAATCATCGGGCAGTTGCCCGCCAGACACAACACCCGTCTTGTCGGAGGATCCTCCCTTTTCTATGGAGGTTGAGCCCTGTTCCTCATACCTCTATATATACATATACACTTCATGGAGAAGAGAGAGATAGAGGGGCTTGTGGCTAAGAAATAACCGCCGCACGGTTCGATCGATCAGGTTAAGCTACCCTTGCCACGGTTGGTCCGTGGATGGGTGACCATCTTTACATACCAAGACCCCTCCGTGCCTCGGAATGCACGTTAAGCCGTTGGTGCCGGCTGTCTATCGTAGATCTTTGACAGTCGTTACGGGTCGTCAGAAGCCCGAAAGTCTGACAACCAGTCTTACCAAGGAGTATCGTATTACCCAGTAACTGGGTTGTGGTGGTCAGACAGGCAGTCGCTCCATGTAAAATACTGGTATTCAGCTGCATCCGTTTAGACTGGAAGCCGACCCCAACATAGTTGTGAAAAGGCTAGGCGGATGATGATGATGATAAATCTTGGAGAAGTTAGTCTGTCTGCCACATTGCAGTTTTCAAAATAAAAATCAATTTGCAGCTGATAAAATTAATTTTCAATTTGGCTGTCGCGTCGGCGTTTTTGTCAATTTTTTCCTTAAAACTTCGAAAACCAAAGAAAAAAAAAAGCAATTCTTCAAAAGATACCCTGTTCATTATATTCTGAACACATAAAATCTTACTCAAACTACTTTTAAACTCATTACATGTATAACACTATCAGAGGCTCTCAAACTGTACAAAGTTGCCAGTATCGGTTCTCAAACTTTGCGAGTACCTTATTAACATTATTGAACCTGCAAAGTGGCAAGTTTCCTTGTAAAGGCAATAATTTATACATCAATGCCTTCCGGGGTGTAGATTTTGAATTTACATTTTATATTCTGTAGGTACTAGGAAGGGTATACAGGGTGAAATTGAATTTATGGGCATCCTTTTAAGGGGTCATTGTAATCATCATTATGAACAACTTTACAATGGGACCAAACCTGTAATCTCGAAAAAAATCAGGTCTTCCTTACATTTTGACGTGTTATGTGAACATAAATGCAAGGAACAGCTGATTTTTTTTCGCGACTTTAGGTTTAGTTTCATAGTAAAAGTTGTTCATAATGATGAGTACAATGACCCTTTCATGTGGGCGCGTTCTCTGCGGCGGCGAGCCACCCACTATCTGAACGCGCCCCAAAAGGTGGTAGCCGTAAGGCTGATCCGGGGGTACCGCACGATCTCGGGCGAGGCGGCAAGCCTCCTTGCCGGACTGCCGCCATGGGATCAGGAGGCGATAGTCCTCGCGCGCCTGTATGAGTGGCGCGCGGAGGCACTGAGCCGGGGGGAAACTCCGCTTCCGCGGCAAGTCGCGGCGGAGCGGACAGACCTCCGGCGCGATCTCATGGTGGCATGGAAGGAGCGACTTTCGCAACCCAGCGCAGGACACGCCACGATAGTGGCTATAAGACCCTTCTTTGAGGAGTGGCTAGAGAGGCGTCACGGCGTCCTCACCTATCACCTGACGCAGGTCACCGGACACGGATGTTTTGGGAGGTTCCTGCACATCATCAGGCGGGAGGAGACGCCCGGGTGTCACCACTGCGAGGATCGCCCAGAGGACATGGTGGAGCATACGGTGGAGGTCTGCCCCGCATGGGCGGAGCACCGCCGTGCCCTCGTAGAGGCGACCTCTCGCGTCCGGCCCTGGTTCAAGCCATGGTCCGGGGCGAGAGGGAGTGGGAGGCGGTCACCTCCTTCTGCGAAGCAGTCATGCTAGCGAAGGAGGTGGCGGAACGGCTGAGGGAGAGAGCCTCACACCCCAGCCGCCGCGGGAGACGCTCCAGGCGTCGGGAGCCGCGTGACGACTCCCGGCCACCGTAGGCGTGGGCCTGCGGACGGAGAGTAATGGGTAGCTCACCGTCCGATCAGGACCAAGCCCGTGCCGGACGGCGCGTACGTGTTCTACGCGTGCCTCAAAAAGATGTCAGCATAAAGGAAGGGGCCTGCCAGGGCCGAAGCCTGCCGGGGGTGCGGGATTGTCCGAAAGGGTTACCGCTACTCCGGAACATAAAGGGCTAAGGAAGGAACACGGATGGGTTTTAGTCAGTAAGAGTCTGACACTCCCTTCGCTCCACCCAGAGCGGGAGGGGTCATTTAATGATTTCTTATCCACAAAAAAAAAAAAAATGACCCTTTAAAAGGATGCCCATGAATTTAATTTCACCCTGTATATAAATAAGTGTGTATTTTAAAGAAAATCAATCAACTCAGCCTATTGCAGTCCACTGCAGGACATAAGCCTCTCCCAGGCTGCGCCACAGCACCCTGTCCTGTCCTCCGCCTTCAAAGTCAAAGTCTAAGCATTTATTTCAAATAGGCACATAAAAGGCGCTTTTGGACGACAAAAATTACACTAAAATAGAATCGATTCTAGCCGCCCCTTCTAAAAGGTAGTTTTCGTATGGAGAAGAATGAACACGAAACTCCACCTTCAGCATCTAATCCGTCCCAGCCAGTTTCTTTAGGTCGTCCGTCCATCTAGCTGGGGGCATCCCACACTACGCTTACAGATACGCGGTCTCCACTCAAGGACTCGTCTGCTCCAGCGGCCATCAGTCCTTCGAAAAACATGGCCAGCCCACTGCCACTTCAGTTTGCTTACTCTGCAAGCTATGTCGGTAACTCCGGTTATTTTCCGGACAATTTCATTCCTGATTTTATCCTTCAAAGAGACTCCGAGCATAGCTCGCTCCATAGCGCGCTTAAAGAAAATATCAGGGGTAATTTGGGACGCTAAAAATCTACGAATAAAACTTTCGACCTCAAATATTGGAATCATTTTGCGTTGAATATCGCGAAAACATTACAACAGTACTGTAAACAACCGAATGCAACGTAATTTATCGTCAGCTCATTTTACGCATATCCAAGTTCATCAAACTTTTCAAGAATAACAACACAACAGCAGACATCTTGCCTATTACTGCACAATATCTGTAGTATTATTCACTGAATATCACTTCAAATGAACGGTGTCTCGTTGTGAATCCGCGATGAATGACTATAAGGGGATTACAGGACCTAAATGAAAAATTTTTTTGAAGGCGTAATATGGCGCCAAAAATCCGTCATTTTGGTTTCTGAAGTGTAAACTTCTTTAGCGGCGTTGCACACTTTTTTGTAATGGGTAAAAAATGTTAAACTCGCGTCAGGACACGTGACCGTCAGGAGAGACTGCACAGGGGAGAACTACTACTCCTAACTACTAAGTATCCCCCTCTCTTTCTACGGCGGCGCCAACCGAAGTGAACCAAGTGACACACGACGATGGATGGATGGATGGATGGATGGATGGATGGATGGATGGATGGACGGATGGATGGATGGATGGATGGATTGATGGATCGATGGATTAATGGATGGATGGATGGATGGATGGATGGATCGATGGATGGATGGATGGATGGATGGATGGATGGATGGATGGATGGATGGATGGGTGTGGGTGTGGGTGTGGATGTATGGATGGATGGATGGACAGCTGATGGTTCGACCGTCTGTTTAGTACCTACACTGCTGTGTATTCGTAAAATTCGTGTATAATTATAGTGTTTAAAATATGGAAATTGAACAAAGTGCATCTATTAATGAAAAAAGTGACGCAGAAATAGTGAAAAAAAATGAGTTATATTAATTCAATTAATAATTGATTTATTTCAACGTTAATATTCAAGTTTTCACTTCTGCCGGCACTCCCGGAGTGCAACCCGTCTTTTTTTTTATTTTGATATTCCCAGTGTCACTCTCACAATAAATTCGAAAATAACGACACTTCTCAAGCTAAAACCCATCGAGCCGTTCAGGCCGCAGAGCGTGCCTAACAATTATACATACATACATACCTACACACTCCACATACACTACATACATACTCTAGAAAAACATAACCCTCCTTCTGGCGCAGTCAGGTAAAAAAACGCAAGTTTTAGAAGCACTAAAAGTATATGATTAACTACGGTAAACAAAATCAGAAAAATATATGATATTCTTCAGGATATATGCTAGAACTAATTTGATTCGATATAAAAAAATCATGAAAATACCTCTAAAAATTTGCTTTTTGCAATAAAAACAATACTAATATACATAATAATTAAAAATATAAAAATAAATTCAGAAATAACTTCTTTTTGTTGATAAAAATTCCAAATTTCAACTGTTATAAAATGGTATTACAAAAAAACTATTCGTATTTAAAGCATTTTAATTTTATTCCTAGTATCCTTATCCTTGGCCTAAACATAACTAGACAAAAGTTTCATGTTACATGCAAAATTTGTTTTTTTGTTGACTAGTGTAATCATTCTGATTTTTTGTCAGAATTATTCTACAAGCAACATACTAAAGCACTAGTGTTTTAATTTTTTAGTCCAAACAATAAATTTTTATAAATAGATAACTATTGTTTCGTCGTGTCGTATTGTTTTTGTCTCGTTTTTTTCTATGCAGTCCAACAGTGACCGCGCTTTAGATCACATGTTGTCAAAAAAAAAACAAATGAGTTCGCTTTCGAATTGTGTGCGCTCACTTGAGTGAGGTTCCAAGTGAACTTTACGGAATAGCACTGGCTTACAAGGCTAGAAAACTCTTAATTTATGGAAACTGACATAATATGTGACAAAGTGTTATATTTGCAGGCGGCGATATTACCTACATACTTAAGTTATTCACACCCGAGTTCAGGTTGTGGCCCGAGTGGTTTATAGCGGTGTAAATCTTGGATGCAGTGTTAAGCGCGCTCAAGATTTTATGTGTTTAAAGACCGTTTATACGTGCTAAAAATATTTTTATTTCTGAGTATATGGTACATTAAGATCTATAAGCAAGTAATAACTAATACCTAATCCATACTAAGAAATATACTAATATTAATATAATAAGTTCGAAAGTAACTCTGTCTGTCTGTATGTTACGTTTTCACGCCTAAACCGCTGAACCGATTTAGACGAAATTTGGTACAGAGATAGTTTGAGTCCCGGGAAAGGACATAGGATACTTTTTATCCCGATATTCCCGCGGGATCGAGACTTATGCGGGTGAAACCGCGGGGCGCAGCTAGTTAATTAATAAAAATAACAAAATTCAATCCTAAATACTTTTTATTTTTTGTAAATGAACTAAGTATAAGCAAAACATAACTAATACCTATGTAATTAATAAAAATAACAAAATTAAATCCTAACTTAACTAAAACTATACAGAAACTAAAATATAGCGTCGAAAAATTCATTCATCCGCATCGCTGTCAACTGGTAATGTACCCAAGAGACTGGCGGCATTGCCACGTTGAATGACAATGCTTAGCCTCTGGCCAAGGTAAAAGCCAGCCCTTGGGTCACGAGAAGTGTCAACCAGCCGTTTCGAAATTTCCTTAAAAAGACCATGACAAGTTTAAAAATATTGATAAATGATATATTTTCTGTAAGTAGGTTTGTACAAACACTTTTACACGTCAATCATATCTTTTTAAGCTAGATGAGGTCGGCGTTTCCTATCTGACTACTCTGAGAAGAAAGGCCGAAACAAACTCAGAGGTCACAGTCTCTTTTAAAGTCCAGACAAAATCTTGGTCAGATCATGTGAAGACTATGTAGATTGGTGTCTGAAATGAAGGGTGGTGAAATAGTGGTATTGAGTTTAGATTTCATATTAAAATCATTTTACTTAAATGAAATTTTCTGATGATGTACTATTATTGAACTTAAAGCCGGTCTGTTGATTTCTGGACGCCCGTCCATTTTAAACGGCTTAGTAAATAACGGGGTTCTGAATTGGAGGGATTTATGATTTCTCATTTTGATTGGTTTTAGATCGGCAAAAATATCACAACAGAGCCTTGATTCACAACCATACGACAGGCTATCGTATCGAAAACCTGACATTTCGATAACCCACTGACTAACTGTACTAATTTAACTTCCCCTCAACAGCAAATAGCTGTTGGAAGAATAGCGGGCGTCTATTTGATTTAAACTGACAAAATTTTTGGGTTTTGGACTTGTGAACAGCATTGAGAAGACTCCTACGATAACAATGATTAATGTTCGATACGATACGGAAGCATATCGAGTGTTTGTGAATAAAGGGGCAGGTAAAATTAGATTTGATAGCGGATCCACAGATTTCAAATTCAATCAGATTTTTTTAAACCTGCGGCGTACCTAACAGTTAACACTCTTATAATAACAATGCCATTAATTTAAACAACTCAACAATATTCATTACGTTATTTACATTGTTGAGCAGGCGAATGTTTCTAACATACGAAGCAATGAATTAGGAATGTCCTTTAAAATCCTTCGGAATTTCATTGCAAATGTGTATTAAAATTGGAATGCTATGTTTAGTATCTAATACTAATAGCTATCGTTATCATCAACGATACCTTACTGTCAAAAATAAGTAATTTACACAAAGCATTTTTCACTTCACAAGTCTTAATGGCCTAGTGGTTAAGGCCTAGCCTCTCATGCTTAAGGTTCAAATTCGGGCAAAAAGTAACTTTTTCAATTCATATTATTACTAGCAGGGCCTTCGGTTTCACCCGCTTAAATTTCCCGTGGGAATATCGGGATAAAAACTATCCTATCTCCTTTCCCGGGACTCAAACTAGTTTTATACCAAATTTCATCTAAATTGGTTCAGCGGTTTAAGCGTGAAGAGGTAACAGACAGACAGGCAGACACACTTTCGCATTTATAATATTAGTATGGATGTATTTTCTGGGTATATCTTGGATATTACTGACATCGGTAACGGAAGACATCGTGAGGAAACCGGAACCCGGAACTCTGATAACGGACAGTTTAAAACAAAACAAAAAATAGCCAAATGAGTAAAGCCAAGTAGTGCAGCCATCTTCAAGTGATGCACTTACCAACGAACACCATTTCATTTTCCTCTCAAACTGTTAAACATCTTGCTCCCAAACTCAAAGTATTGAAGCATGTATAACGAACTCAATCAGAAAAAAATACACGGAACAGAACAGAAGACATCTTCCTTTACAAAGTAAAACTTCGAGGCATGTTTCTATTGTGCTGATTTTAATATAAAAGAGGGTAGGTTCATAAATAAGGGCCACAAAAGGCCTTGTATCTAGCTTTGTATCGATCCTGAGAACATGATGTTGGAAATTCTTTGGAAACTAGCTTCTTCCCGCGACTTCGTCCGCGTGAAATTTCACCCTCCCCCCATTCACCCACCACCACATCCCACTTAGGGGTGGAATTTCGAAAAACCCTTACTTAGTGGATACCTTATTTTTCACAAAGAACACACCCTCCAAATTTCTAATACTCGTACTCTAGGAACAGCAATTTAGGCTGTGCGTTGATATATCAGTCAGTCAGGACTTTAAATGTATATAGATTATGGTAAAATGGAAATTTTCTACACGACAACCCTCCCTGTTTACAAACACGTCCCAGTCAATTCGTTCCTACCCTCCACCCAAACTTTTTCAATTGGTGCTTCTGCGTTTAGTGCACCCCTAGACCTCATAAGGAACCTAATTGATATGTCAGTCAGTTCAGGGAATCAGACCACAACAACTCGCCGTGAATAACCAGAAAGTAAATAAAAATACAAGCACACTTCAATCTTCAAAACCAATATTAGCTGTACCAACCGCTACTGTTGGCACTACCCGTCAAAACTGACGAAGCGACTTCCTTTTTTAATAAACAACGCAGAAACCGTAATAAAAACGGCAAAAAAATCGTATCGGGTATTGATTTGACGGCATACCGTGACGGAGTGACAGGAATAAAAAAATAAGGGTTGTATTTGGTACGCGAAGCCAGTTTTTGTGGAAAAATATTCCGTGATTGGGCGTGCAAATACGAGAGCATGTAGAAGTTTATTGATATTGAATATTTTGACGTATTCCTATGTAGTTTATTATTCTGTACTTTAGGATTTTGTATGGCAGGTTTAAAAGCTTTTTTGAAGTGATAACTTCTTTCGGCGCGTCGGGCATTCTCTTTTTTGAGATGGGAAAAAGCAAGTGAAATTCGCGCCACTGTTACCGTAACCGACACTGCTTCGGATGTGTTCGGCTGTCCTCGGGATGTACTCGGTTTTAATGTTTATCCGATATATCAGTGAGTGATGGCAAAGTATTCTGTTTGTGTTTTGTTTTCACTTCCGTCGGCACTCCCGGGGTGCCACTGTTTTTTCTTTTAATCTAATATAGCTTTGTGTTTAATTAAGTTCCAGGATTAATATTTATCAGTAACAGGTAATAATTATACTACTATAAGTAGATAGTAGTTTTATTTGTGCTCAAATTATAGCACAGTTTTGTGTCAGTACTACAACATATCATAAGACTAATCTATCCATAATAATATAAGAGAACAAGAGAGGGGTCCGTGGCTAAATAATAACAGCCGCACAGGTCGATCGATCAGGTTAAGCTACGCTTGCCGCGGTTGGTCTGTGGATGGGTGACCATCTTCACATACCAAGACCCCTCCGTCCCTCGGAAAACACGTCAAGCCGTTAGTCCCGGCTGTGATTGTATGATTCTATAAAAAAAAAAAGAACAGTGGCACTCTGGGAGTGCCGACAGAGGTGAAAAAAAAACAGAATACTTTGCCATCGCTCACTGGCATATCGGATATACATTAAAACTGAGTACATCCCGAGGACAGCCGAACACATCCGAAGCGGCGTCGGTTACGGTAACAGTGGCGCGAATTCAATGGTTTTTTCCCCATCTCAAAAAATGCCCAACGCGCAGACAAAGAAGTTTTCACTTCAAAAATTGCAGAGATACTTAGGAGGGTGCATTCTGAAAGTTGACAACATCATAACTGTCGAATAATAATATTTCGCTATTCTGATTAATTTGTCAATATTACCGAATGAAATCATGAAATTCCGATCAGTAGGGCAATATATGTAGTTATGGTACCACAATAATCATTGGAGCTCGCAGCGTGGGAGGACAGAGCACAATGATAGCACAGCCGTTACGAGTGGGTTGAGTACCAAGATTGAAGAAACAAGGCGGACAAACTGAGGATTACCTTTTTTTTAGAATATTTCGAAAAGGCTACGAGGGGTTAGTGGCTGAATAGTAACAGTGGCACAGTTTGATCTTCAAGGTTAAGCAACACATGCCGAGGTCGGTCCGTGGATGGGTGGCCATCCATTACCAAGACCTTCCATGATGTGGAAAGCTCGTTAAGCCGATGGTTTCGGTTGTCATTCGTAGATCTTTGACAGTCGTTACCATCATAAGTCTGAAAGTCTGACATCCAGTCTTACCAAGGGGCATGTTACACAGAAGCTGGATTTTGGAGGTCAGATGAAAGAAAGAAAGAAAATACATTTATTTAGCACAGACTAAAAGACACACAATACACCAGATACATCAGATAAAAAAAAACAAAACAAAGACAGTTAGACAGTTATACTGGTATTCATCTTCATCCGGTTAGACTTGAAGCCAACCCTAATATAGTTGTGAAAAGGCTAGAAAGATGATGATCGATGAATTCAAGTGTTAAAATTATGAAAAAAAGCGGCCAAGTGCGAGTCGGACTCGCGCACGAAGGGTTACGTACCATTATCTCAAAAAACGGAAAAAAACTCACATCTGTTGTATGGGAGCCCCCTCTTAAATATTTATTTTATTCTGTTTTTAGTATTTGTTCGTATAGCGGCAACAGAAATACATCATCTGTGAACATTTGAACTGTCTAGCTATTACGGTTCATGAAATACAGCCTGGTGACAGACAGACAAACAGACGGACAGTGGAGTCTTAGTAAAAGGGTCCCGTTTTTACCCTTTGGGTACGGAAACGAGTATGATTTAAGGACTTCTGGACGAATTCCTTAACAAAAATCTCCTCTACTATGATGAGATAGCCTTGAGCGAAGATAAATCTTTGTATTGAGGTGATATTTTTATTTCTTTGCCATATCTATTTTTTTCTGTCATCTGTGCTCGGATCGCACTGAAAATGAACTAGCTATCATTTTCATAAATTGCGTTAAACGCCCTATTGGAAAGCCTTTTGATATTTATGAGCGGAAAGAAAGGTAATTGCAGTCTCCCAAGAGTATTTTTCAATATAGGATTAGCCTCAAATATACGGACAGATTAGGTTGAAAGAACCTTAAGATTAAGGTTTTTTTAAATGTTGGGGTCGGCCTCCAGTCTAATCGTATGCGCGACTGCCTATCTGACCTCCACAACCCAGTTACTGGGTAATACGATACCCCTTGGTAAGACTGGTTGTCAGACTTTCGGGCTTCTGGCTCGTAATGACTGTCAAAGATCCACGAATGACAGCCGGGACCAACGGCTTAACGTGCTTTCCGGGCCACGGAGGGGTCTCCCTATGTAAAGATGGTCACCCATCCACAGACCAATCGCAGCAAGCGTAGCTTAACATTATCGATCGATCTTTGCGGCTGTTATTATTTAGCCACGGACCTCTCAACTGGTTCCGGGTCCCGGTTCGTTGGTAAGCGCGTCACTTTAAAATGACTGCACCGCTATACCCGTTACTGGGTAACACGATACCCCTTATTCTTCTTCTTCTTAGCGTGTCGATAGCAATCTAAATGTACTCGGCCCAGAATTCGGCTACTTACGTTTGGCGCCATCACCAGCGTCCATCAGTTTTTGTAACGTGCAGCTGACAGGACACACAGGACACGATATTAAGTGTTCCATCGTTTGTGGAACAGCACCACATTTACACTCCAAGGCGGAGTCGTCTATGAATCTCCACCTGAACAGGTTTTCCTTGCCAACCTGGCTCCGGAGTCTGTTAAAAGACTTCCAGGTTACCCAAGGTAGCTCATGTCAAGGTGGGAGGTTTGTAAATCTGGACTGATCCTTCTTCTCTAATAGATTCTTTAATATATTTCTGTCACTGCATCACACTAATATTATAAAGGCGAAAGTTTGTGTGTGTGTTTATATGTTTGTTACTTCTTCACTTCACGATCAAACGGCTGGACCAATTTTGATAAAATTTTGTATGGAGGTAGCTGACACCCTGAATTAACATATAGGCTACTTTTTATCCCGATATTCACACGGGATCGACATTTACGCGGGTGAAACCGCGGGGCGCAGCTAGTTACATCTAAATGTGACAGGTACAGCGTGACACTTAAAAACATTTTTAATATGAAAGTTATTATTATTACAAAAGAGACTTAACAGCGACTTAAAATTGAGTTGCTTTGAGGTAATCGGGCAAAACAGATTTTTTTTAAATCGTGTAGCTCTAGAGACTACTCGGCGTAGCAATGCGTAATGCATGCTACGCCGTAACATTGCGTAATGCATGCTACGCCGTATTAAAGCGTAATGCTACGCCGTAGCAATGCGTAATGTGTGTTACGCCGTAGCATGACGCGTAGCGTAAGATACGCGCTACGACGACAAACTGTGGAAACACGTAATCCATACTAATATTATAAATGCGAAAGTGTGTCTGTCTGTCTGTTACCTCTTCATGCCTATAACGCTGAACCGATTTAGATGAAATTTGGTATAAAGATTTTTTTTTTATTTTTATTGCTAAATGGGCGCACTCTTGACCTCGATCACGCCTGATGGAAAGCGATAGATGGGGTCTATGATGGAACGAACGTGCCCAGAAGATGCCTGTTCACTCTTGATTTGAAGGCAGACGGGTTAAATGTGGGAGGGAACACAGATGCCGGCAGAGAGTTCCACACTTTGGCTGTGCGCATAATAAAAGTGGAGGAGAAGCGCCGAGTACGACTCATCGGGATATCAACCAAGTGCGGATGGTACGCTGCAGTACGTCTGGTTGTCCGGTGGTAAAAGGGCGATGGTGGGATCAGGTCGTGGAGCTCCTGCGCACACTCTCCGTAGTACAGTCTATAGAAGACCGTCAGGCAAGCGACATTACGCCGATGAGCCAGGCTGGGAAGCGTAGCTACCAACGTCTCGTCGCCTATAAGCTTTCTAGCTCTGCGTTCCACCGAGTCAAGTGCAGCAAGCTGGTATTTTGCTGAGCCATCCCACAAGTGGCTGCAATACTCCATACAGGAACGGACCTGAGCTTTGTACAAACATAAAAGCTGTCCTGGTGTGAAGTATCGCCTCACCTTATTTAGGATGCCCAGCTTCTTGGCTGCGGTCTGAGCTTTTGACTTCTCTTCTTTTCTCTTTTGAGATCTCAACTTCGGCTCAACCATCGGGTTGAGCCGAAGTTGAGATCTGATGTCAACTCCATGCCCAAAAGCTGAAGGCGGTTGGTAACCGGTACAGATGCACCTCGGAAAGCAGGGCATAACTGGAACTGGCTCCTTTTCGCAGTGAAAAGACACGCCTGTATTTTTAAGGCGTTGAATTTGACCAGATTGTCGTCACCCCACTGGGAAACGAGATTTAAGGACAAATTCATTCGTTCCACCATGGCCTCTCTAAGAGTAGCCGTTTCCTCTCCGCTGGCTCTTGCACTGGACAGGTATCTTTCTGCGACTGTGCTGTCATCTGCGTACCCGATTGCACCAAGCTGAAGCTGGTCGTTGATGTGCAGCAGAAATAAAGTTGCAGAAAGAACAGACCCCTGAGGAACACCGGCATCAATGCCCATATATTTCGATGAGCAGCCATCAATGACCACTCTGATCGATCGATCACTCAGGAAGTCTGAAATCCAGTTGCAAAAGTCAGCAGAGAGGCCGAAAGCGGAAAGCTTGCCCAACAGACTGGCGTGCCAGACCCTGTCAAAGGCCTTTGAGATATCAAGCGACACAGCAAGGGCTTCGCCGTGTCTCTCAATGGCCTCGCCCCAGCAATGCGTAACATACACAAGAAGATCCCCAGTTGAACGACCATGACGGAAGCCATACTGGTGGTCACTGAGGAGCTCATTGTCTTCGAGGTATGCCAGCAGCTTTTTGTTAAGTACCCTTTCCATCACTTTGCACAGTATGGAGGTTATGGCGATTGGTCTATAATTGACAGGATCGGCACGGTTACCCTTTTTGGGCACCGGCTGCACATTAGCAAGCTTCCAGGACTCCGAAAGATAGTTTGAGTCCCGGGAAAGGACTGGATAGTTTTTTTCCCGATATTCCCACGGTATCGAAACTTATGCGCGTGAAGCCGCGGGGAGCAGCTAGTGTTTTTTTTTTTAAATGAGTAGTCATTGTGATGTTATTATTTTCATGTTTTGTTTTTTTAAATACTATTGAAATATTTAGCTATTGTGTTTAAATAAGTCAAAAAACGAAAATGCGGAACCAACGACACCGACTTCCGAAATTAAAGTTATTTATCACTCTGAAGTGTTTTTTTTTTTTTGAAGTCGGTTTTTGTTTGACCAAATCTAAATTCTCGTATGACTAAAAAAAAAATCAAGATATACAATAAAATGGGTTACGGGCAGTAGAATAATTATTGAGATCTACAAAACAATGCCGAATTTATTGTTAAGCCTCACCTTGCCAGTTACAAGGGTATTGTCATCCCTTACCGTACTGTCGACCCTCGTCTATAACTGTGGGCAGTAGGTATTGACTGATTACGTCATGTGAGAGGTCAGGCAGATACGGTAGTTTGTCATAGTCAATAAAAGAAGGGTTTTCGGGTGGAAGTGATTTTTGTTCATACTTAATAGTCGGCGGTTGTATAAGAGGTTCGATTTCATTTTTAAGTTTATTAATTGTACAGACGCCAGCATATCAAGCTACCCGAAACTGTCAAATTTTACCAATCAACTTTGAACCTTACGCTTTAGCGATAAAGTTGAAAATCTATTAAAGAAATTTGACAGATTGTACCTAGTAGCTTGATGTGCTGGCGTCTGTACCTATTGTTTCATTTAATAAACGTCTTTGCGCCCTTTCTTTTTTTTTATTTACTTCATCATCCTTAAAACACTGGACCAGACGGTGTAGCGAGCCTTGGGGGAGGCTATGTCTAGCAGTGGACGTCTTAAAGCCGAAATGATGATGATTCAATACATAGCAACCAGCAGCGTTACTATGTTCCGGTTATGAAAGGAGGGCCGGTTATAGAGGCCGGTGTATTTGCAGACGCGAGACGAGACGGCGGACGCGACGCGAGACGCAAGAAGACGCGGGGGCGGTGTATTTGGGATGCACGAAGAAGACTCCTCGTGTAGCGCAGTTTGTTCCGCCAGTTGCTCAACTGAACCGAGCGCTCAGCGCATCCTGGACAGTCACACCCAACACCTTATTTGACTGGCCAATTCTTCCCTTGCGGTGGTAGGGCTAACGCCCGCCTGATTTGCGACCACCCTCCCACAGGAGACCGGCGTCAAACAGCCTGCTATGTTTCGTCGATACGTGGGAGTTCCAGTGCCTTTGGCATCTTCTGGGCACGCTCGTTCCATCATATACCTCATCCATCGCTTTCCATCAGGCGTGATCGAGGTCAAGAGCGGACCCATTCAGCAATAAAAAAAAAGACACATGAGATATTTTAGCTTTGTCTGTGGGATGACAACGCGTCTATGTCTTAAATATTTCAGACGCCTGGTAGGTGGCTGTGACTCCCACCATCATATCTATCTATCCCCGTATTGACCCGCCGCGTATTGTCCATGTTGTCCCACTGCTGGGCAAAGACCTCCCTTTCCCTTTTCCACACACATCTGTCCACTATCATTGCGGGCCAGTCCTTTCGGTAGGACTCAAGTTCGTCTCTTCATCTTCGTCCTGGTCCATTATAATTATTGAAATAAGTATTTCCATTTTTTTATGGCCTCAGATATTTGAAACAATTTCTGTCGTATAACAATATTACTCTAAAGTTCTACACGCGATCTCCTTCTTTTCGCGTAATGTTCTTTTTCCTAATATATTTTGGCATAACTATTTTGGTATAATTTGTTTTGCCATAATAATAATTTGTCTTTTTTTTTGGCATACTGTTTATGTTGGCATAATTATATTAAAAGCTAATTTGTTTTGGCATAAATTTAATTCGCATAATACTAAACGACGACAGGGGCGCCCCGTCGTCGTTCTTTGGCCAAAGAATTAGCATTGCCAGCAATGCTGCCAGTCTTCTGGGCACTTTTCCGGATGACAGCAATGCGGATGAATACTTCGACGCCTAAGTGTCCTTTGTTTTTTTTTATTTTTATATATTTGTATTGTAAGTTATTTAGTCGTTTATTTTAGTATCTAGTGTATATAGTTAGTTACTTATTATGAAGCAATAACTAATAAAGTTCTTGTAGTTTTCTATTAAAAAAAAAATCAGATGAAACGTAAGTTGTTATGCGTAAATAATGTTATGCGAAAATATAATTAGGAGAAACAAAAGTAGGTATGCCAAGTTATATTAGGCCTTAAAATTTTATGCAAATGAATGGGGAACCGTTATTTATTATTTATTTATATTTACTTTATTGTACACCACAAAAATACATAACATGAAATAAACACATCAAACACTACAAAATATACAATGAGCGGCCTTATCGCTTCCCCGTTCTACGTTATAAGTACGTAACTCCTTAGACTGTCATTCAATAATATATCAAACTCAAACAAATTCTTTCAAAGGCAATATTTCCCGTAGAGATACGACATTTGAAAACGTCCAAGTGTCACTCACAGTCCTAGACAACCGATCTCCTTTTATTTTACCTGACATAAAAATTGGTGCTGAAAATAAAACGAACTCTGGTAACTGTCGTTGAAATAATAAATGCCGATACAAGACAAGCTTTTGTATGTTTTGGATTTTCTTGTACATAAATAAATGTCCTGACGACTACACAGGTAAGGGATCCGGTTTGTTCAAGTCAAAACAATAATTTATTTTGTATCAATTACTTAGTTACATATCTATCATAAACGGTTAATAGTGACCACTTTTATCCGTTCCGTGTTTTCCATTATAATCACTAAAACGGATAATAGTGGCGTTTTTTATCTGTTTTAGTAATTATAATAAAACTAAACAATGTAAAACTAACGTTTCTAATAATATTAACGTACAATCTTGTGGAGCACAACTTAACGTGCTTATTTTCTGCATTTTCATTCTAAAATAAAAGAAATAACCAAACAAACGGTGAGGGCGCCACCGGCGGTCGGCGTCGTCTTAATCTGTCAAGCTCCGCTAATGAGACACAATTGATTTTCTATTGTATCGTCGCCAATGGGCGACGCACGCTGCTTGACCGGTTAAAGACAATTTGCAGGTTACAGGTTAATTTACTAATTAATTACTACAAGCCGTTTCTACGTTAATAAGGGCCGATTGTTCAATCTTCAGATAACTTTTATCTGAGGAATAAAAACAGCTTTTGTATCGCAAATATGTCAAACCGCCTTGTTTATTCTTTAAATACTAGTTATCTGACCAAAGATAGAACAGTGGTGGCTCAGTGGTAACGGCCGCTGGTTATGAGTTGTAGGTCGTAGGTTCGAACCCTGACAGCCGCTTTACTTTGTGTAAATTATTAATTCATCACCACTGCTCTCAAAACGATGAAGGAAAACATCGTGAGCCGGCCATGTCGTAGAACCGAAAAATCGGAGACATGTGACATCTACCAACCCGCACTAGGCCCGCGTGGTAGATTACGGCCTGCTCCCTCTCACCGAGAGGAGGCCTGTGTCCCAGCAGTGGGAACATTATAGAATGATTATGCTTTCTGACGTTGAAAAATCGGCCTTTCGTCAATAAAAATCGCTAACAAATTGTTAACAATCTTCCTTTGTTTCCCATTCCCTGTTCCCCCACTTTAATACCACTCTATTCCCAAAATCCCGATAATTGTTTAGACACACATCGCACACACACGAACATCTTCTCAACACACACAAGCCCGTATAACCTAAATCACAGATCACCTCACTTGAGGGCGACGTAAAAACCAAACACGGAACTCGATTAGCTAGCTCGAACGTCAAAATGATGGCAAACGAAGTTATTGACACAATAAAAGTGAGAACAGAATGTCTATTAAGGACAAAAGTGGTTCGTGGCCAAGTAAAAGCCGTACGGATCAATCGAACGCTTGCAAAACTTGGTCTGTGGTTCGTAGACCCTCCATTTCATACCGAGAACCCTCCGCGCTTAGGAAAGCATGTTATACCGGTCCTGTTAGTCATCATTCATCATCATAATAATCATTTCAGCCGAAAGACGTTCACTGCTGGACATAGGCCTTCTCCAAGCGCCTCCACTTCGACCGGTTTTGTGTTTCTCGCATCCAACGAGTTCCTGCGGCCTTCACAAGGTCGTCGGTCCACCTAGTGGGATGCCTTCCAACGCTACGTCTTCAAGTACGCGTGTTTGTCATTTGTAGGTTATTTTGACAGTCTTTACAGGTATTCAGAAGCCAGAAAGTCTGATTACCAGCTTTATCTGGGGATATTGTGTTACTGAGCAAATGGGTTGAGGAGGTCAGATAAGCATTCGCTCTCTATGTAGAATATTGGTTTATTGCATTCGATTAGACTGGAAGCCGACCCTAACATGGTTGGTAAAAGGCTGACAGATGACGATGTTGATGTAAACCTTCTGCATTTCACTTTGCAATGCTGTTTATTTGGTTTGTGAGCAAGCTTTTAGCCATTTTATTTGCGTTCGATTTTAAAAGTTACTGATTTTGGATTTTGCGTAAATAACTGTTTATTTATTTATTTATTGGTTTAAGTGTGAAAGGGTATCAGAATGTTTGAGATAGAACTGAAGATTTTTCAGCTGATTGTGAGTAAACATTATTTCGTGCGGTTGTTTGTATTATAAAAACATACATTGAAACATCAAAATATTGTGTAAAAAAGTTTTTATGGTGCTTATACATGCGTCATGTTCGTGAACGCGCGCCGTCATCAGTAGGGACTGGTCATCTCTTTGCTGCCATGGCTTATTTTATTTTATTTAATTTAATATTTGAATTGTTGTTTTTTCTTATCGTTTCATTATGGACGCTTTTAACGATCTGCATCATTCTCACATGTATAATTTTTAACATGAATGATGTAACCAAGACTTTGTAACTATATTATTTTTGGAGTTTCTTGCCCGTTCTTCTCCATAGGTACCTACGCTTTGGAATGGGCAACTAGCTTCATCTTTCTGACTGACCGATCCTTTGACAATTTAAAAGTGCCTGTAATTGGTTTAATTGAAATAAATGCTTTGAGTTTGAGTTTTATTTTTATTTATTACGTTGTTGGCGTTACATTCGTCAAAAAGTCTAATTACTGACAAAACCAACGTTAAATGTGTATAATGAAAACCATTTTTTCATTATTAACACAATCATAACATAACATCAGGCCTTGTGATATTAAGATTAGCGAAAATAATCTTTTTTTTTTCACTATTGCGTTTTTTTACTTTAAGTATCTATAGGCTAGGTTATTATATTAATGCTCTTGTAATGTACACCTACTGTTAAAATGCCCCATAGTGAAATTAACACATGCCATTATTTTTTCCACCCTGTATAGCACTCTTGTCAGGCTACTGACACGAAGTCAGCAGGCGCGGCGCAGCGGCGGCGGCGGCGCGGAGAGCGGCGCGTTTCAATGCGTACCACAGAACAGCACTAGAAAAAGCTAGTGAAGTGAAGTTCTATTTTATATACCTATAATAAAAATATGTATTTTTAGGTAAAGGTACTCGTATTAACTTATTGTATAGAATGGCCTATGGGCCTGGGTCGCCTGAAATAAATGAATAAATAAATTAAATAGATTTATATGGAACTGGCCTCGAAGGCAGCGGCGCGGTGCGGCGCGGCGCGGGGAGCGGCGTACGAGCGGTGCGCACCAGTCTAGAGATCCTGCATTGACGAAGTGTTGTGCATTTTATTTTTTGCTTTTAAAACGACCGACGCTTCAAAATGTTGTATTAAAAAGATGTTGTCGTCTCTGTTTAGACATTTCGTTCGCGAACAAAGACATATGTCTTCTAATAACACAATACTACGCCGCTGTAGCGCCGCGCGATCTGCATGCTGGCTTCGAGACCGGTAACACTTTATCAATCGGAATCGGTTTCATTTTGACAGTTCAACAACATTCATTGCGTTATTTACGTGTTGAGTAGATAAATTTTTCGAACTTATGAAGCAATGGATTAGCAATTGACTTCAAAATGATTCCAATTCCGATTGATAGTGTGTTACGCAATTAGGGTGCTGGTCTGCGTTGCCGCGCTACCCGCGTCGCCGCTGCCGCTGCCCCGCAATCGCTGACTTTGTGTCCGTGGCCTAACACCTGTATAAAATGCCAAATTCCTCAAATTAATCTGTTTAATATTCTATACAATAAGTTAATTAACATTAGTTAAGAGGAGCCCTCTCCCTTTGACATGCAAATGTCATTTAAATGTCGAGATCGTATTATAAATCTGATTCAAAGTTTGTTTGATTATGTTCCTATTTCTGGGACACAGGCCTCCTCACTGTGAGAGGGAATGGGCCGTAATCCCGATGCTTCACATACTTATTTTCATAATTTCTTCTTAAAGCTCTTTCCACCTATACCCTATTCAGTTTGGCTTGAGAGAAAATGTAAACAACATTTGACTACTCTTAATAATAAAAAAATATTCTGTAAAATATAGTTGGATCATTTAGCTCCCTTCAAAATGGTTGAGCTGAATGGTGCTAATACATGCGTCATGTTCGTGAACGGGCGCCGTCAGTAGGGACTGGTCATCTCTTTGCTGCCATGGCTTATTTTATTTAATTTAATTTAATATTTGAATTGTTGTTTTTTCTTATCTTTTCATTATGGACGCTTTTAACAATCTGCATCGTTCTCACATGTATAATTTTTAACATGAATGATGTAACCAAGACTTAGTAACCATATTATTTTGATTTAAAAGAGTGTCCATGGAGTTTCTTGCCCGTTATTCTCCATAGGTACCTACGCTTTGGAATGGGCAACTAGCTTCATCTTTCTGACTGACCGACCCTTTGACAATTCAAAAGTGCCTGTAATTGGTTTAATTGAAATAAATGCTTTGAGTTTGAATTTGACATCAGAACATTAATTTCTAACAAAAAAAAAAAATGTGTGATCTTCTTGTATAACACTTTTTTTTTTTTTTGTTAGAAATTAATGTTTTGATATATTTTACAAAATATATTTTTATTAAGAGTAGTTAAATGTTGTTTACGTTTTGTCTCAAGCCAAACTGAATAGGGTATAGTCTAGTGACGTCACCAAGCTTCAAACGATATAAGAAACGTCCCTAACTTAATGTTACGAAACAACTGAAAACCCACGATTACCAAGTTTTGTGATGCGTGTGATGTAAGACTGGGTTTAGACTTGGCGTTTTAAAAAACTTCGCGTCGACAAACGCAGGGCCATTTTGCTACCTTAATAAAAGTGGTCGTTGCCGTTTATAGACACACTGCCATACAAAAATTTCAGCTGTTTCTTTGCAGACGAAAAGGCAGATTTAATAATAAGTATTTTAACTTTATCTCAATGACAGCAACAAATCTGTGAACTTCTTGGTCAGTGTCACGGGCGTGCTATGGTCTGGCATGCCGCATATTTTTTTGTTTTTTTTTTTTCGAGTTTGGCTCGAAGCACTCAAAATATAATATTAGGGTCTACTAGGGCCAAGACATTCTCCTAGTCGACATTGCATTGAAAAACGCTTACAGCAGTGGCGTGTATTGCATATGGACAATTAAGAAACTCACTAAATTATCATACCTAACAAAAAACAAAATCTTCATACAAACACGCGCGGCAGTAGGCAGTCGCCGGACGGCCTACTCGGCTCCCGTACTATTCGCACATTGTCATTGGTCTTTACTTGTTCAAGTCAATACGACAAAATTAAAGATACGTACGTCTCACGCGTAATACCATGACGTTCGACCTTCGCAATTTATCACCTTTAAGTAGGCATGCCTACTCAAATAACCACACTTTTGACCTCACTTTTTTTCTGATTAGTGACCGCGTATACCTAGACTAGACCCGGCCTAGTGCCTACCTATTCTGAAAACCAATGCACACCACTGGCTTACTGCAGCTTTTACAAAATGACAATTTCCAACTACATTTTCTTGGCTATAACCATTCAATGTTTATACAAGAACAATACGGTTTCCAGACACTTTCTTATTCAAAACACAAAGCCTTACTTAAACACGTAATGACAAGAAAAGCAATTCCGAAACAAATAATCGGCCATCTGAACAAGGCTTAATATTCAAATCGGCGCTCAATAGCACTTTGTAAATACAATTCGGCTTACGTTGGCACTTGACTCAAGTTACTTTGTTTTTGAATAACAACAGAGATTTCTGCAAGTGTGAGGTTTATTTTAAAGTAGATACTGAGAGTTACGCGGGGTCCGCGGCTAAATAATAACAACCGCACAGGTCGATCGGTCAGGTTAAGCTACGCTTGCCGCGGTTGGTCCGTGGATGGGTGACCATATTTACATACCAAGACCCCTCCTTGTCTCGGAAAGCACGTTAAGCCGTTGGTCTCGGGTGTAATTCGTGGATCTTTGACAGTCGTTATGGGTAGTCAGAAGCCCGAAAGTCTGACAACCTCAGTCTTATCGTATTATCCAGTAACTGGGTTGTGGAGGTCAGATAGGCAGTCGCTCCATGTAAAAATACTGATATTCAGCTGCATTCGTTTAGACTGGAAGCCGACCCCGACATAGTTGGGAAAAGGCTAGACAGATGATGATAATAACTACGAAATTATTTGCTTTGCACTAGTTGTCGGGCATTATTGCTGAACTGGGCCTTTTTGGCGCAGCCGTGAGGCACACTTTCCTGCTAATTACTTACATTGGACTTTACGCTTTTTATTTGATCTTTATTTTTTGTTTTTTTATCTGATGACGTTGTATCTGGTGTATTGTGTGTCTTTAAGTCTGTGCTAAATAAATGTATTTTCTTTCGTCTTTCTTTCTTTCTTTGTCTCTCGTGTGGACTCGAGCTATACGGGAATAGTTCATAGCCAGGTGAGGTAAGCAGCGCAGCTGACTGTCCTGACTATGACGGACTGACTCTTTAATCGACTTCAAAGTTCGACGTTATTGATCGATTTACATTGTATGTAATGAAATCGGCCGTATTTGTCGCTGTCATGGTCGTTGGGATGCATGAAGAAGCCACCTCGTGTAGCGCAGTTTGTTCCGCCAGTTACTCAACTGAACCGAGCGCTCTGCGCATCCTGGACAGTCACACCCAACACCTTATTTGACTGGCCAATTCTTCCCTTGCGGTGGTAGGGCTAACGCCCGCCTGGTTTGCGACCACCCTCCCACCGGAGTCAAGCAGCCTGCTATTTCGTCGATGTGTGGGAGTTCCAGTGCCTTAGACATATTCTGGGCACGCTTGTTCCATCATAGACCTCTTTCATCGCTTTCCATCCGGCGTGATCGAGGCGAAGAGCGGGCCCATTAAGCAATTTTTTTTTTTTAATTTAAAATTTACCTTCATTGTAAATAGCTGTAGATACCTTTAGTTTTTAACATCCTCACGTTCCCAAGGTTTTGTATACTAGAAATAAGCTCACTTGGGTGACATTTAAAGTTTCTCCCTTACATTAACATAACGTCGTACTGCTGAAGCGGTAAACAGTCCCCCAAATGACACCGGTGGGCGTGTTTTAGATCTGAAGTTGGAGCAATGCCTTGAGGATTGTGTTTGTAAAATTGTATTTTAGTTAGGATCTAAGTTTAATAAGTCAAATCGTGGGAGGACGACCTACAGAAGATCAAAGGGAAGACTAAGATAAGACTCGCAAAGACCAGGGAAGCTGGCTCAAAAGAAGGCCTATGGAACAAAGCTGATAAAGATGATGAAGTCAAATCATGTTCATTCCATTACATTTTCTTCAGCAGTCGAACCATTTTAAAATGTACCTGATAACCAATTGGACACTTTGGGGCACATATTCTTTATGACACAAAAATAATGTAAATAGCTGTTATAAAGTATCAATATTTCATTAAAATTAGTATCCAGTTCCCGACCCATATTGAGGTTATTTAGTTTGCTAATGCAGATTCAACATACGTTCCTTAAAATATTAATTTTCTACTTTTATAGCAAGTTTTGCAGAACACGAAAAGCTGAATTTAGGTAAAAGTAAGTATAAACGTTCTGAAGAGCTGTGGTGGCCCAGTGGTAACGGACCCGACTTACGAATTGTAGGTCGTGGAAAATTCACCCTGTATATCGCTCGTTTCGTAACAAGTTTTGATCTAATTTTGTATCATAACATCACGTGGGAGGTGAGAGCAGTGTTGGCCCAGTGGTAACGCCGCGACTTACGAGTTATAAGGTCGTAGGTTCGAACCCAGACAGGCGCTTTACTTTGTGTAAATTATTTCATCACCACTGCTCTCAAAACGGTGAAGGAAAACATCGTGAGGGAACCGTCATTTCCTAGAACCAAAAATTCAAAAACATGTGACATCTGCCAACCCGCACTGTGCCCGCGTGGTGGATTACGGCCCACTCCCTCTCACCGAGAGGAGGCCTGTGTCCCAGCAGTGGGAACATTATAGGCTGATTATGAAGCGTTTATTTCAACATTAAAAGTACAATATGGAGATAGCATTGGTTTTAATCACATAATTGATCTGAATCTTAATCCATAGGTCGCTGGTTCGCATCCGGCTCGAAGTCGGCGTCACATCCACGCAAAATGGCTATCATTTAGCATAATGCTGCGACACTATGCAAGACAGAGCCCCAGCGCTGGTTTTCAGCGACAGCCGGCGCTGACGTTATGACGTCGTCCGGAAAATAATTAATTTGTGCTCGACGCAACATGTATTTTTCTTCCACACTTATCTAGTAGTCGTCATCTCAGTAATCACTGCCTCTGCAGACATTTTAAGACATACCTAATTACCTAAGTTACAAAAACAACTTCCAAAACTTACATCTAACCTTAGACCCACATTTATCACTCCCAAATCTTCTCCATCCGTTTGAAGATCTGCAGACTATTACCACAATGTGGCCATCAATCATGCCACACAATGATGCGGGACCCTCTTGAGCGTAAGAAGTCTTATTGGTAAACCCTTAATAGCGAGGTGTGGTCACAGTGTGGTGGATGCTACGTTGTTAGCGGATATAGTAGCATAGCGGGTTGGAGGTAGTGTGGTTTTAAAGAAAAAAAAAACCAAGTATGCTTATGACCACACGACTGAAGTGAAACTTCAAACGTATTTGGCTATGAGAGGAAGAGAGAAAGAAAATGTGCGCGCGCACTGTTTTCTCTTGCTTATATCCCCCACTCAACTCCCGTTCGCCTCGCCCGATCACACTTTTTGTAAAGCCCCCTGAAACTACATGTTTTCGATTTATCTCTAAGAAACGGCTCTAAAAATTCGGCTCTCTAAGATAACTCTTTGTAGACTAATTACTTTTTCTGCACGAAGATTAGGAATGCCAAAATAAAACACACCGGATGATTTTTTTTATCACCATCCAAATTTTTACAGAGTGTTCTACCCATGAATATGGACAACTATCACTATGGGACCAACTCTGAAATCACGAAAAAAAACACAGCTTTTTAATACAAAAGTTCAATGCCTACTTGACCAAAATGTATGAAACAGCTCATATTTTTTTTTTCGTGGTTTTAGAGTTGGTCCCATAGTGAAAGCTGTTCAGATTCATGGCTAGAACACCCTGTAAAAATTTGGAACCGGTAAAAAAAATCATTCTGTATAATAAAAGTTCACACGATAAAAACATCTCCAATTCCCACTAGATGCCACTTGTAATTCTGCCCACACCACATGGATAGGCGATTACTTACTTTATTGGCCGCATAATGTTCTTTGTCTTGCGCTAACTTCAGGAACTTGCTAAGTTAGCCTAATTCTTATTGCTTAGGGACATCATGATAGAGATAATGGAAGAAGGTTGATACTCAACGAGCTCAAAGCCGACTGACGTAGAAAAACGTTTTATCTAATTACAAAAAAAAAAACAACCGACTTCAAAAAAAAAACACTACAAAGTGAAAAATAACTTTAAGGAAGTCGGTGTCGTTGGTTCCGCATTTTCTTTTTTGACACCGACTTCCGAAATTAAAGTTATTTTTTCACTTTGTAGTGTTTTTTTTTAAGTCGATTGTTTGTTTTTTTTGTAAAAAATTTTATTTTTCACGTTTTAGTTGTACCTACCCCAAACAAATTCAATTAACACTAGTGCATTGAAGAATTGAAGACACCGACTTGAAGAATCATCAAAATTCGCATAGAAATGCTGGAGATGCAGTACATTTATGCATATGACTTCGTACCTAATTTACCTAATGTATTATATACTAAAACCTTCTTGAAAGTATGTAGATCACATTAAAGAAATAATTATCAAAATCGGTTGATTAGTTTTTGAGAAAATCGTGGACATACAAACTTCCAGATAGAACGAGCGACAAAAAAACTGTGAGGCCTTTATATTACAGGACCTAAACTCAAAAAACGCAAGTTGTAGAAACAATAAAAGTAGGTATTTAAACGACTACACTAACCAAAATCAGAAAAATGTATGAAATTCTTCAGGATCTATGCTAGGTAGATAGTGTGTTGAAAACATAATACAACTTATTTGATACGATAGAAAAAAATCATGAAGATACCTCTCAAAACTTTTTTTTTACAATAAAAATCATACTAATATACATACAGTCATTATGATTTTATGTCAGATTATTCTACAAGCAACATACTAAAGCGATAGTGTTTTAATTTTTTAGTCCAAACAATAGATTTTTTGTAAATAGATAATTGCTTCATAATTACATAATTAAACGAACTTACCTTAAGTGAAGTTCTATTGTAATTATACGAAGGGCTTAGTCCGAGATATCTTCTATATTCACTATGTAGTTTCAACAATCCTCGCATTGTGTGTGCCGCGAATATTTAGAGGAAGCGAAAAGCTTCGTATCCAAAACAGAAAAAAAAAAAGGCAGTCTGCTGTCAACACTATATCTGTAAATCATTCTTTTTAGAGCATTAGTTTATAGGATTATGATTTCCAACCTGACTCTAGGGATATTATAATCTATGATTATGAAAAGGGTGGGTGGGAGATTGATATCTCGGACTAAGCCCTTCGTATAATTACAATAGAACTTCACTTAAGGTAAGTTCGTTTAATTATGTAATTATACTCGAGCTTAGTCCGAGATATCTTCTATATTCACTATGTAGATGTTTAGAGAATTGTTGGAAATCATAAAATAATAGTGGTAGGTATAGTATACAATCAAAAAACAGAATTTAATAAAAATCAATTTAATGTGATTTATGACACTAATTCCATAACAGGTACCTATGTGATTTCAAGGTATCTGCAGGTACTTATGTACTAATTAAAAAATTAAACCTTAACGTTACAAATAGCCTTCGCAAAAGTATAGCTTTCGTTTTCTGTACTTAAGGGTCTATTGTAATGATTGGCAAAAACACTAGAACCTGGTGACCAACCAGCAGATTTAAATATACTATCTAATGTTATGCCTTCCCTACACGCCAGAGACGTGGACGCATGGCGCGTGGAGTGAGGTGTAAACTTCTTAACATCAATACCACACTCAGCCATAACTTGCCTTATCCAGCGACTAATTGTTTGGTTATTGGCACAGTTATATGGTTTTTTATAACATATAAATAATTTATCTGAGTTAGTTGTGTCTACTCTTCTGAGTGACCTAGTCTGGTCTATATAATGTCTAAGTGCCGATACAGGGCATATTTCCAGATTCGTATCCAAGGAAGGAAGCTTTATTACGACTTGATCCTTACATGGAGTCGTAGTTTTTAAAAGGTCGGTAATTGTTATTTTTACACCGTTGTCCGTAAACTCTATGTTGCTTAATCGGATAACTGACAATGTTTGAATACGTTGAGCAGTTGTGAGAGCTAACAAAATAACCAATTTCTTGGTTAATTTTTCTAAGCTAAGGCTACTGTTTGGTGACCAATCTTGGATATAATTCAGGACAACAGATGGATCCCATGTGTCATTATACTTAGGTCTAGAGGGTTTTAGTTTGAAAACTCCCTTAAAAAATCTCTTAATTTGTATATCTGTTCCTAAACTTGTATCTATGATAAGAGACAGCGCTGAACGGCATGTATTAAGAGTAGCGTACGAAGCGCCTTGTGATAATATTTCTGTAAGAAATTTTAAAACTTTAGGTATTGACAACTCATATATGTTTTCTCCATTACAAAATGACCACCATTTTTTAAGGGCTGTTGTATATTGTTTGATAGTGTTTTGTGATAAAGAGGCTACCATGACTTCTATTGTTTCGTCAGGGGTTAGTTTTCTCCGGAATGCTTCCCTGATAAGATGCACGCTCCCAGGGAAAGACTGTTGTACAGGGGGTGTAGTGTTCTGAAAGGTGATATTAACAAATCCTTTGATGGTTTGAACTGTAAAACTTCTGAAGTTGCTAATTCAGTTATAAAAGGATACCAGGGTTGTGAGGTCCATAGAGGGAAAACTATGATACCTGTTGCCTTATCACAAATAATTTTTTGTATACATTTTGGAATCAAAGAAAAAGGAGGAAAAGCATAAAATAAGTTGAATGTTGACCAGTCTACAGTAAAAGCATCAATATTCTCTGCATATGGATCTCTATGCCAAGATATATATCTATGGCATTTTTTGTTTGCTCTGGTTGCAAACAAATCTATATCCGGTTCTCCAAGTGATTTAGTAATATTTAGAAAAGTTTTGTTACCTAATTCCCACTCTGAATCTATATTTTTTATTCTGGATTCTTGGTCAGCTTCTTTATTTTCTTTTGATTTTATATAAGAGGCAAACAACCATATTCTACGGACCTCACACCACTGCCATATACTCCTAGCTAAAGAATTAAGTTTTGGAAATTGTATACCCCCCATCCTATTTATGTATGCAATTGCAGTGGTATTATCTATTCTCAACAATATCTGACAAGAGTGTAAATCTTTGGCAAAACATTGTAGGCCTAGAAAAGCAGCTAAAAGTTCAAGGAAGTTAATATGGTTTTCCTGATCTTTTAAAGTCCAAAATCCATTTGCAACTTTACCATTACAGCATGCTCCGCAGCCTGTCCTAGATGCATCTGAATTTATTTCTAAGGAAAAATTGTACTGTCTTATTAGATTTTTTGATATTTTAATTTGATTTTGCCACCATTTTAAATCATTTTTACTGTCATCATTGATGTTCATAATTGCATCAAAGTCATTGTTTGTTACACATAAAGCCTGATATTTTTGCTGTTCAAGTGTTTTAGTGTACAAAAAACCATAGGACACAGCTGGGCAACATGCTACAAGGGTGCCAATAAGTTTCGCAAATTCTCTTATTGGACACTGATCCATTTTTGTATATTTATTAATCAATAAAGAAATTGCTTCCCTCTTTTTAGAAGGCACTGACAACGACATTTCTCTTGTGTTTACTATGAAACCTAAAAACTCTGCAATCTTGGTTGGCACAATGACACTCTTTTCTTTATTTATAATAAAACCTAGGCATTCTAGTAAACTTATGGTCATTTGACAATTTTCTAGACATTCCTGATAAGAATTACCAATACATATAATGTCATCAAGATAAACAACTGATTTGTAACCTTTTCTTCTAAGAAAGTTTATAACTGGCTTCAATAACTTAGTGAATGTGAATGGAGCAGTACTTAGACCAAATGGTAAGCAGTTAAACTCATACATTATATTCTGAAACCAGAACCTTAGGTATTTTTTATCTCCACCCATTGGGACCAAGAAATATGATTCTTTTAGGTCAATGGTACACATAAAATTATTTTTTGAAATCAATTTACAAAGTGTTCTCATGTCTTCAATTTTAAAATGATCTGTTGAAATAAATCTATTCAAACATTTTAAATTTAAAATAAATCTAACTTCCCCGTTTGATTTAGGCACGGTAAAAATCTTTGAAAAGTATTGTCCTTTTTCTGCTACACATTTTGTAAGTACTCCAAGTTGTATAAGTCTATTTATTTCTTTCAATATTATAAAATTGTCAGTTACAGAAAAATTTGAATTTTTTGGAACATAATCTTGGTGAGGGGTCTCTAAAAAGGGAATTTCATAACCTTTGAGCCAAGATAAGACAACTTTGTCTTGTGTTATCTTCAACCAGCAAGAATAAAACGACTTAAGTCTACCAGCAAAAATATTTACCTCTAAGATTGTCGAACAGGTGCCCTGGCTGGAGGACGTTGTAGGGGTCTCGGCTTGTAGTGCTGTGTCTGTTGGTGATATTTGCCCCCCCCTACCTGTTTGAACTGAGTCATACTTGTACGAGGAGGGCCCCTGAAGTTTCCCTGTTTCTTGGGATAATTTTGAGACTGAGTTGGTCGATAAGATGTATTTTTCCTATTAGCGTTATTTTGCTTCAAAATGCTGCCAGCAGATTTTTTAATTGCTGTGGCAGATTTGACATTGTCATTAAATTTTTCTCCAAAGAGGAATTCATCACGCTCTTGATTCTCAACTGTCTTCCCTACATTCTTATCCAGATGTGGAATTACCAGCTTCTTTCTAGTGACTGTGTCTTGGTGATGGAGGTCTGTTAATAAACGTGTTACATCACTGATACTTGAAATTAGATTTATCTTATCAACGTCACCTTTAAGCAATTTGTCTGTCGCAGACAGCAAGGCCGCTGTTGCGATACCAATCTGCTGTTGGCGGTCTTGAATTCGCTTGTCTCGGACCTTTATAGCCTCATTTAAGAGTCCTTCCAGCTCTTTGTTCAGCTTTGGTGCATCTAACAACTTGATGTTTGTGGGTATTAAATACTTTTTTAGAAGATCATCTCTAATATCTTGTTTGAGGCCTTTGGTGATAACACCTTCAACTCTTTTTACCAGTTCCTTATGAATTTCTGGTCCATATTCCCTTTCCGTGGATAGAGTTTGGCCTAGTGCCCTTATAATAGAATCATCCAACACTTCTTCTACCAAAGGGTCTTCTCTGTTGTCTACACATTCAGCACCTAGAAAGAGATCAAACCACGTTTGATTGAGTTACACAGCTACCAGCTGTACCTTATCACATTATACTACAAGTATAATGCCAACAGCTACCAGCTGTATGTATTAAGGTATTAGGAGTATACATAGTGCCACCAGCTACCAGCTGTATGTACTAGGTAGGTTGCTACGAGTATACATGATGCCATCCCGTGTAAATTAAGTAAAGAAAACTTCTTTGCCGAAATTAATTTGTATTGAACACAGCCAGCGGCAGTGAGTCATGGAAGAACAGTGTTCTTTTGTAACAACAATGTACACAGCAAGGTATCCTCGGGGTGATCTCACTCCACCGGAGTGCCCGTATGACACGTACCACGTGTCATAAAAAACAGGGACGATCACTAGACAGGTTACTTCTTGTAGAAAAAACTTGCCTGCAAGCTCCGTGACGTGTATTTCATTATCACCGGCATCACTTTCTGCCTCGCACGACGATAATGGTATTGGCGATGGCGACGAAAACTCTGGTGATGGTGAACGATTTTCACTCTTCTTGCTCTTATTTCTCTTTAATTTCTTTTTCAACTTTTCAATTTTCCTTTGGTACCTTTCTTCTTTACACTCACACTTCCTTTTAGGCATTTTTAGCGTTAAAAAACTTCAAAAAACAGAATTGCAAAAAACAAAATTTTTATTCTGTCAAGCAAACACGGCGCGAAAATAATGAATGATTTACAGATATAGTGTTGACAGCAGACTGCCTTTTTTTTTTTCTGTTTTGGATACGAAGCTTTTCGCTTCCTCTAAATATTCGCGGCACACACAATGCGAGGATTGTTGAAACTACATAGTGAATATAGAAGATATCTCGGACTAAGCTCGAGTATAATTTGCAATAAATTACCAGCGTTGGGTCATCGCGCTTCTCTTTCTTTTATATGCAGTCCGACAAAGACCGCACTTTAGGTTATGTTCTTTCAAACTGACCTATGTTCTTAATATGATTCAAATAGAGTTCAAATTCGAAAGAACACGCCTCCTTGACTACACTGGAATTTTTAAGACTACGCTGTTTTCATCCGCATCTGGAAAATCATCCATCAATGTCTATAATTATAATTAATCTACATAATTTGTGCGACGTCAAGATTTAACATGGCAAAATGCCAATTCCTACGTTACATCACATAATCAGGCTATAATGTGGGAGAGTGTGTACCAGCAGTGGGAACTGCAGGTACACAGTCTCCTTTCGATGAGACCACGAGACACCACGCGGGTTGGTGAATGTCACATGTCTTCTAAATTTTGGTTCTAGGTCATGCCGGTTTCCTTACGATAGAGAGCATCATCTGCCTAGCCTTTTCCCAACTATGTTGGGGTCGGCTTCCAGTCTAACTGGATGCAGCTGAATACCAGTATTTTAAATGGAGCGACTGCCTATCTGACCTCCACAACCCAGTTACTGGGTAATACGATACCCTTTGGTAAGACTGGTTGTCAGACTTTCGGGCTTCTGACGACCCGTAACGACTGTCAAAGATCCACGAGTGACAGCTGGGACCAACAGCTTAACGTGCTTTCCGAGCCACGGAGGGGTCTTGGAATGTAAAGATGGTCACCCATCCATGGACCAACCGAGGCATGCTTGCAGCCTTTGCCCTGCAGTGGGACAGAAATGGCTGTTAATAATAATACCTCACATGGCTCGATCCAGGAGTCTGCCTTTAACTTTGCCTTCTGCAGTAATTTATCTGCAGTACACAACCCTAAATTATCCCCAGATACGAATTCTGGTCACGAACTAGTGACTCGGTACCGTTGATCCCTATTTTGATTTTAGGCGCAAAAGAGATGAAGCAACGGTCGCACATGACTAATTTATTCAGGAGTGAGAGCGACAGCTATACATATGTATGTTGGTCACTCTTTTATGAAAATGACCGCCTGGTTCAAGGTCCTTGGTTATTATTAAGCCCAAAAAATTCTTAATGGTCAGCATTAATTTTTTATAACTCTTTTCATCTTCGCCATTTTTTAGGCTGAAATTTTTAAAGCCTCATTTCGTTAGGTCTGGAACGTGTCTCATTTCATTAATGTATTTTTTATTTAACACTAAAGCCTTGCAGGACCCGCCGTGCCTCGGAAAGCACGTTAAGCCGTTGGTCCCGGCTGTCATTCGTGGATCTTTGACAGTCATTACGGGTCAGTGTTCATTTTATTCCACAGATAAAAGATATCTGACTTTGGTATAATCAGCCCTAAGTACTATAAATAAATCTGAATACATTCGAAATACGAATATTTATGATATTATTCTGTTGACATATTTCCATTTTAATTAAATCCTGTCCGACCATTTTGCGATTTCACTGTACAGTATAATTTGACGATTTCCAAGTATAGCAATTTGTGTGCAATATGGAATGTTTCAAAAGGAATCCTTACTAATATAGGAACGGTTTCAATGCAGGTTTCAGTTATGCAGCCACATTTGTAATTAATTCACAGTTATTTTGAACTAGTTTTCTTTCCTAGTTTCCTTTGTGCTCGCTAGTTCCTTTAGCAGTTCCTTTGAAGCAAACAAACATGTATAATTTTATATATACAATGACATGAATATTTACTTTGTAAAGTATTTTTATTTTATTTAATGATTGTGAATGTGAGGACTATGTGGGTCATTTCTTTTTTCTGTATTTCTTTTTTCCTTCTTAGTTAGTTTTAATCATGATCTGGCAGTTTGAGTAATTTACGCGGCCTACCCAAATGTCCTTTCTTTGGTATTGTTCGTCGAATCGTTGAGTGGACAGGTTCGCTCAATCTGTGTGGTTCTTTCCTCAAAAGACCATTTCAGACACCAATCTACATGGTCTTCACATGATCTGACCAAGATTTTGTCTGGACTTTAAAAGAGACTGTGACCTCTGAGTTTGTTTCGGCCTTTCTTTTCAGAGTAGTCAGATAGGAAACGCCGACCTCATCTAGCTTTAAAAAAAATATGATTGACGTGTAAAAGTGTTTGTACAAACCTACTTACAGAAAATAAATCATTTATCATAATGATGCTCGCCGCTGCCGCAAGCTGGCCCATAAGTTCGGTCGATGTACTAGGAAGTAAATACAAAGGCGTAGGTTTTACTTTTTACTAGGTAAGCATGTAGTGTAAATTCTAAACACAGTTTCTAACGCATGTTTACAAAAATTCTTTACCAGTGTATTTCTGCATCATTGAAAAGAAAAATCTTCCAAAATTAATAAATAAAATTCATTTAATTCAGGCAAGACCCATGTTACATAAAAAAACAGTGGCATTTCGGGAGTGCCGACTGAAGTGAAAACTTGAACAATGACTTGTGTATTTTTTTTAATCGTCATATAAACATAATAAACAGAATACCTTGCCATCACTCACTGACATATCGGAAATACATTAGCACACACACACACACACACACGCGTGCTCAATTTTGTATCAGTAGAATTTAAATAGAGCAAGCTACCCTTAATCATAGGTAACCCTCAACTAAAAATAGCTTGCCCTGTAAAATATGCTTCGAATTTTCGAGATTTCAAAAGGAATCCCTAACAAGCTGTTCTCGCTTTCTGTTACGTAGACACATTTGAAATTGATACAGAGTCTGTTACTGAACGTAAACGTGTACGTTAACGTCAGCTGGATGTAAATTTTATATCGTATTGGCGTGTTCTGGATTCCGTGAAACAGTCAGCGTTGTCTAAATTTATGTATCTTGCATGTTCTATATTCAAAAGTTTTGTAAAAAGTAACTGGCAGCTTTTTAAAATTCAAACTTTTTTCAAGTATTTAAACCCAAATCTAAACGGAGCGCATTTTGACAATGACAAAAGTTTAAGACTTACCGATGAAGAGTTTCTAATTAGCATCTAGTGGATTTACCTGTAAAAATAAAAAAATGGGTTAGGTTAATATCCATTATTATTAAACTAGCAGCGCTCCGCGGTTTCACCCGCATAAGTTTCCCGTGGGAATATCGGGATAAAAACTATCCTATGTACTTTCCCGAGTATCAAACTACGAGTATCTCTATACCAAATTTCATCTAAATCGGTTCAGCGGTTTAAGCGTGAAGAGGTAACAGACAGACAGACACACTTTCGCATTTATAATATTAAGTATGGATTTTATGTAATTTATCTGAAACTTTTGCGCATACACATTTCATGACAATGCATTGTTCCGAACTACTATCCTCTTTTTTGTTTTGACGCTTAAGATAACAATGTTTTTCATTTAAAGTCGATGACAAAAATGCACTCTAACAATCCATCGTTGCATAGCGGATACATTTTATGGACGTGATGCATGAAGAATTCTCCTCGTGTAGCGTAATTTGTTCCGCCAGTTACTCAACTGAACCGAGCGCTCGGCGCATCCTGGACAGTCACACCCAACACCTTATTTGACTGGCCAATTCTTCCCTTGGGGTGGTAGGGACCTGCTGTGTTTCGTCGATGCGTGAGAGTTCCAGTGCCTTAGGCATCTTCTGGGCACGATCGTTCCATCATAGACCTCATCCATCGCTTTCCATCAGGCGTGATCGAGGTCAAGAGCGAGCCCGTTCAGCAATAAAGAAAAAAACGTGAACGTCCATGATGATATTGTCACGTTAGAAATTATAAAAGCGCAAAATAGCAGCGCTACTCCTATAATAGTTATTTATGCAACTGTTTTATAATAAGGGGTATTAAAACACGAATGTGGATTTATAAAATAGTGTCACATGAGTGTTATAATACCTAATTATGTACAGTAGCATACAAGACTTTATCTACACCCATGATAATATGAATCCTCTAAAAAAAGGTTCTGAAACAGTTTTTTCCAATACTAATATCGAACAAAAATGGCGGCCGGCGGGATACGACGTGAATTCGAATAAACTATAAGTTCTTTATTTAAATTACGGCGCTGTGGTAGTGAAGCGCGCGTGGATGACAATGTTCTTTTTTTAAAAACGAGTTGCATAATGAAATTTAGTACAACATAATAACACTCGTTTGGATGATATTATGGTTACTATGACACTGGTTGTTTTAATGTTGGCAATAAGTTAAATGTTTCACAAAGTTTTATAGAGGATTTATAGCATGGGTGTAGATAAACATACTTAAATGCATTTACGTTTATAAATAAGTTATCCCTGGATAACCTATCACTTCCTGTGACGTCCCTTTGAGAGTTAACGGCGATAACAAAATTAGATTACAATACAATTTCCTCGGGCACTGGAGGGGATGAGAGCTTTCTTTTGTTTTTGAAAAGCTATATCCGCAGTTACAAAATAATATTGACAACTGGCTTATACCCACGACTTCGTCCGCGTGAAATTCGTACTTTCCTCTAAAAATTTCGAAAATGTATGTTTGATCCTTATCATGTATTTAGATAAATAAGTATTCGGGCCAATTTTTATCTTTAAAGATCAAAGGAATCAGAATTTTCAAATAAACTGTATCCCCGCTTTTCACCCCCACAGGGGTGGGATTTTGAAAAATCGTTCGGGATGTGTTCATGACTCAAAAACCCATACCCGTTTTCGAGTTAATGGAAACATGTAGACATATCCACCCCTTGTATGTGGAAAAGGGATTTAACATTTTGGTATATGTTTTTTAACTGTTTGGTCTAGTAGGTATCGTGTAAAAGGAAAACACGATTCAATGAATTTTTCTCGATACAAAAAAATGCAAAGTTATAGTTATCTATTTTTTTACTTTTTTCGATATCACGTCGTATTTTATTCAATGTTATTCAATGCAATTTACTTTAAAACATAGAGAATTATCATACAGAAGTTTACTTAAAGTAGTTTTAAAAACAATTCATTTGTTTCGTTAAAAAGGAGTAAATTCGTTTTGGCACATACGTCGTTTTATACCGAGTGCACACACACTACTCATCCCTGTTATTTTTCGTTTCAAAAGTACGAGTAATTGCATCACTTTCGCTCGCTTAGTAAGTTTTCGAGGATTTTAGATTTTCGATGTAGCCCCTTTAAAGAGTACCGAGGTGACCAACCTCTGACCCAATTACACCGGACTGCGTTCATCTCACCTGCTAACAATTATGCAAACGAAGTGATCGATAATGGAATAAGACGTCGACTATGACATTAACTGCATCGTTGAGTAATGGCATTTGAATAGGCACCTTGCAGCTATAAGCGATAATGACGTTTTTGGGACGGCAATACCAGTAGAACAATTCTGTAAAGTTGAATTTGGAACCTCACTCAAGTGAGCGCACGCAATTCGAAAACGAACTCATTTGTTTTTAACCGACTTCAAAAAAGGAGGTTCTGTATTCGACCCGTATGTATGTATGTATGTTTGTATGTCCGCGATTTTCTCAAAAACTAATAAACCGATTTTGATAATTCTTTCATTAAACTGATCTTCATACTTTCAGGAAGGTTTTAGTATATAATACATCAGGTAAATATTTTTATGTACGAAGTTATATCCATAAATGTACTGCATCTCCGGCATTTCTATGCGAAGTTTGATGATTCTTCTAGTTGGTGTCTCCAATTCTTCAGTGCACTAGTGTTAATTGAATTTGTGTGGGGTAGGTACAACTAAAAAGTGAAAAATAAAAACTTTTTTACAAAAAAAACATCCAACTTCAAAAAAAAACACTACAAAGTGATAAATAACTTTAATTTCGGAAGTCGGTGTCAAACAAAAAACGAAAATGCGCAACCAACGACACCGACTTCCGAAATTAAAGTTATTTATCACTTTGTAGTGTTTTTTTTTTATGTCGGTTGTTTTTTTTGTTAAAGTAATTCATCGCGGATTTAAAGCGAGACAGAGCGGTGCGTTCGAATTTCGAAGTGACGGTTATAGAATATCAGTGAAGAGTTAGGCACTTGAAAATGGAACCACCTAACGGTAACCAGTATTGTTTTCTGAAAAGCAGTCAAAAGTGCTTTATAAATCTTGCGGATGACACTGTAACTGATAATTAAGGTACTGTAGTGTTATTCTCTAAAAATCACTTCAAAATTCGAACGGCGTCTTGTGGTGAATCCGGGACGATTTACTTTAAAACAAATGAGTACGCTTTCGAATTGTAAACGTTCACATGAGTGAGGTTCAAAGTGAACTTTACATAATACTACTGACTTAATTATATTGTCACTGTCGTAAAGTTACAAACAACAAAGTAGGTACACTATTTGTCAATGAACTGTCATCTTAATATCCTCTAATGCAAACATAATCTATCATGTAACCGAATCCATCTTCATTGTACCGATATCCATAAAAGCCTTACTCCAACGAATGCATCAACTATTCTCTAAAGGAACATTATCTATTATGGAAACGGAAATATCTATCTTCAAATTCCGCCAATCCCTTTGAAAGCCTTGTAACAGAGACGAAACAATCATATTTCTGGTGTGACGTAACTTCCTGAATTATTAATGACTACAACGTGACTTGTCAATGTGCCATCCCGTCCCAACATCCCGTGTACTGCGGTGATCAGTGAAGTAGTAAATCTGTAACATCCCGTCTTCTCGTCTACTGCGGTGATCAGTTTAGTAGTGATTCTGAAACATACCGCCTTTTGCGGTGATCAGTGTAGTAGCGAATCTGAAACATCCCGTCTACTGCTGTGATCAGTGAAGTAGTGAATCTGAAACATCCCGTCTAATGCGGTGATCAGTGAAATAGTAGATCTGAAACATCCCGTTTTCTCGTTACCGCGGTGATCAGTGAAGTAGTGAATCTGAAACATCCCGTCTACTGCGAAGATTAGTGAAGTAGTGAAAAGTTCAGATCAGTGAAAAAGTGAATCTGAAACATCCCGTCTACTGCGGTGATCAGTGAAGTAGTGAATCTGAAACATTCCGTCTACTGCGGTGATTAATGAAGTAGTGAATCTGAACGTTTATTATCGTTGGATCCCACTTTTGAATCCCATTTTTTAGGTATTAACGATGGATCCCGTTTGCTATTTCCGTTGAATCCCATATTATAACAACATGTGTACATTTCAGAAGAAAAGTGATTTACCTTTATCAAACACTAAAAAGAGATTATTTTTAGTGGGTTACCCGGAACCGAACTAGTTAGATTAGGTTAATTATTAAAAAAAAAAAAAACAATGTTAGGTTAGGTTAGGTTAAAACTGTGACCCATACGCACGAGCCGAGCGAGCGAAGCGAGCGGTGCCGCGGCAGCGGCCGGCGAGTGCCAGAAACGACTAGATTATATACATAGAAAATGAGTTGTTCGTGAAATAAATAGTATACGAAACGTTGGTTGTAAACTAAAAATTTCAATGGAGTTTTGGTGAAACATTAGTGAACATCATTTTATTATAAACAATTTTGTTGTTGAAAGTACCCGCATTCAGATTTTTTTAAGCATTCGGGATCCAACGGAAATACTTTTCGGGATTCAACGACAATAAAACGTAATTATCTTGCATTTTTTAAATTCGGGATCCAACGGAAATACATAATAATGTTTTGCGGGATCCAACGCCAAAAATATTAAAATGGGATTCAAAAGCGGGATCCAACGGAAATAAATCAATCTGAAACATCTCGTCTACTGCGGTGATCAGTGTAGTAGTGAATCTGAAACACTCTGTCTACTGCGCAGATCAGTGAAGTAGTGAATCTGAAACATTCCGTCTACTGCGGAGATTAGTGAAGTATTGAATCTGAAAAATCTCGTCTACTGCGGTGATCAGTGTAGTAGTGAATCTGAAACACTCCGTCTACTGCGCAGATCAGTGAAGTAGTGAATCTGAAACATTCCGTCTACTGCGGAGATTAGTGAAGTATTGAATCTGAAACATCTCGTCTACTCAAGTGTCCCGGCTATTCGCGTGACGTCGCATAGAATGGTCTCGAACATTTTTAGCGGTAACTTTTGGAAGTTCGGACATTCTGCGGTGCCCCGTTCGCGGTAACTTTTAGACTTCGGACATTTGATTGGCTACTGCGGTGATCAGAACGCCTATGAAACAAAAATACGAAATGACTTATTTTTAAAGAAATCATATCCAGAATACCTGCGATAGAATAATAGATAAAACGAGATGTAGACAACATATGTAAGAGCCATACCTCACCGTGACGTCATGGCGGTGCAGCCAGGTCGCGTTGCTAACAGAATTATGGTTGGCAGCGCGACCTGGCGACGTCGCCATGGCGTCCTGGTGAGGTATGGCTCTTACACACGTTGCTTACATCTCCTTTTATTTATCTACTTTCCTACACTGCATACTACACTTTCTATAGAAATAAGCATCACCTTTGTACGTATTTTTCTGTACCTTGCTTCTTATTTGTTTATAATATGTGTGTACAGTCATGAAAAGAGATAAATATGTAGAATCGTCGGATATAGTTTTAGTAAGAAACCGATGGATGTTCTCGAATAAATTTTAATTTTATTAATAGAAAACAAATAGCTCATTTTTCAAATTAAATTTCAGTCGACAACATCCATCGGTTCCTTACTAAACTTCATCTATATCCGACGATCCTGCATACTATCTCTTTTGTTGACTGTACACACATAGTCGTTGTCGCATCATGTAGACAACTGACACAGTCCTTGCCGTTATATGACGTGCAAGTGACATTCAAACTTATGGTGATAAAGGAATTACGAGCTCGATTATACCATGTCCGTACTTTTGGTACTCGTTGTGCTAGCCCAAGCTCGGGTCACGTTCAACTATCAACTATGACAACCGTACTGGCACGCTCTCACGACATAAGTGTCGGGAAATAATGAGACAGGTCATGAGTATAGAGCACCATTTTACGTGAATTTAGAACGAATTTCCACAATTAAACTAAAAAAATCCAGTTCATGGTTTCTATTGTAATAATATCGTTATCCATTTTCTATAATTATTTACATAATACATAATATGATCCGCGTGCTCATGGTCTTTTTAAGGAAAATTCAAAACGGCTGGTTGACACTTCCCGTGACCCAAGGGCTGGCTTTTACCTTGGCCAAAGGCTAAGCATTGCCATACAACGTGGTAATGCCGCCAGTCTCTTGGGTACATTACCAGTCGACAGCGATGCGGATGAATTTTTCGACGCTATATTTTAGTTTGTGTATACTTTTATTTAAGTTAGGTTTTACTTTTGTTAGCTAACATAAAATATAATAATATGTACATTTATATGAAAAAATAAGCAAAAGAATCATAGGGCATCAAAAAATTCGTTCGCATCGCTGTCAACAGGAACAGGTGCCCAAAAGGCTGGCAGCATTACCACATTGGATGGCAATGCTTATTCTTTGGGCTAAAAAACTTTTTTACAAAAAAAAAACAACCAACTTCAAAAAAAAAAAAAACTGCAAACATTTATGCAAATAACTTCGTACATAAGAATAATTACCTAATGCATTATATACTAAAACCTTCCTAACAGTATGTAGATCACATTAATGAAAGAATTATCAAAATCAGTTCATTAGTTTTTGAGAAAATCGCGGACATACAAACAGACATACATACATACGGGTCGAATTCAGAACCTCCTTTGTTGAAGTCGGTTAAAAATAGGCCAGCCCTCTGGTCACGTAAAGAGTCAACCAACCGCTTAGCGATGTCATTGCTTAGGTAGCAAATTATACCTTGTCTGTATTTTCTGTACTCCTTGTGTTCACATAACCTCAGATTATGTTCAACTATCTACTGTAATGGTCGCCGTACTGTCACGCTCTCATAACATAACACTTTGAGTTTCGTATGTTATGAGTAGAATAGAGTTGTCTTAGGATTATAGTGAGAGAGCGACTAAAGTGAACTCACTGGACTATGTTACGTGAATCTGATGTTAGCACGAGAATTATTTAGCTTCAATCAATCAACTCAGCCTATCGCAGTCCACTGCTGGACATAGGCCTCTCCCAGACTGCGCCACAGCACACTGTCCTCCGCCTTCCGCATCCAGTCTACCCCAGCCAACTTCTTTAGGTCGTCCGTCCATCTAGTTGGGGGGCGTCCCACACTACGCTTGCCGGTACGCGGTCACCACTCCAAGACTCGTCTGCTCCACCGGCCATCGGTCCTTCGACAGACATGGCCAGCCCACTGCCACTTCAGTTTGCTTACTCTGCAAGCTATCTCGGTAACTCCTTATTTAGCTTAGTTGGAGGGATTTATAAGCAGTCTTATGGGTTCAAGGGGTATTGTGTTATCCAGTAACTGGGATTTAGAGGTAAGATAGGAAGTCGCTCCATCCATACTAATATTATAAATTCGAAAGTAACTCTGTCTGTCTGTCTGTATGTTACCTTTTCACGCCTAAACCACTAAACCAATTTAGATAAAATTTGGTATAGAGATAATTTGAGTCCCGGAAAAGGACAAAGGCTACTTTTAATCCCGATATTCCCACGGGATCGAGACTTTGCGGGTGAAACTGCGGGGTGCAGCTAGTAATGTATAGGTTGGCCGATTGGAGAGCAGTGGTGGCCAAGTGGTAACGGCCGCGACTTACGAGTTGTAGGTTCGAATCTAAACAGGCGCTTTACTTTGTGTAAATTATTTCTTCACCACTGCTCTCAAAACGGTGAAGGAAAACATCGTGAGGAAACCGGCATGTCCTAGAACCAAAAATTCGAAGACATGTGACATCTGCCAACTCGCACTGGGCCCGCGTGGTGGATTACGGCCCACTCTCTCTCACTGAGTGGAGGCTTGTGTCCCAGCAGTGGGAACATTATTGGCTGATTATGTATTACTAGCTTCTGCCCGCGACTTCGTTCGCGTAAAATTTCTTATTCCCTCGATCCATCTCGTCGTATTGCATCACTTGTCCGCGTCTCCTGCTCTATCGCTTCGTTTTCCCATAGGGCTTTTGCTCGGCTCCTAAGGGTCATAGCGTGACGTTAAATAGCCTATAGCCTTCCTCAAGAATTGGGCTATCAAATGCAAGAAGAATTTTACAAATCCGACTGGTAGTTCCTGAGATTACCTCATACAAACAAACTTACAAACAAATTTTACCTCTTTATAATATTAGTATAGATTATGTTTATAGATTGTCCGTATTTTAAACAAGTATTATAAGCTAGTTTGTGAATGCAAACGGTCGCCATAGCGATATTATGGTACAGAGCCAACCTACATAAGCTTGTTGACGCGCGACCCGCCATATTAACGCTGACAGGCACAAATAGGTTACGCGAACACGTCTGTAAATACGACCGATAATATACCATATTCTTAGTAATTCACAAGAAAACCTTGTGCCTATTACCACACCCCGGACACTCCATACAACGCTCGCAAAATAATTACCTACTACTACTACATTAAAAAATGACGTTTGTATACCTACGTATGAATGTGTGCGTGAGGTACTTGTGTTTGCGAGCGCTCTTGTTAAAGAACTGCGACGAACACGCCGAAGTGCGGGGTGAGGTGCGGTAACTGATGTTAGTGCGGGGAAGGGAGTGGCCTTTCTGTACGTAGTACTTTAAGTATTCTGTGCTATTACGGTAAACTACTCACATACTACTAACTTATTCACTATGTCGTTGTCGTAAAAATTATCAACAATCTACTTCGTCTGTAGATTAAATACGTATTGTTGCGCGCCACAATTAATGCCTGGTACATGGTGACATTATTTACCACTAGCGCCATCTAGTATCGAGTAGCAGAACTACACACATCAAAAGTGTCTAGGGATCAAGCATTTTTATGCGGATTTCTTGAGATTGAGATGTGGCTTTGTAATAAATTTATGATTTTATAAATTTATATGGATCCTTTTTGGTGCATTTCATAATTTGAATCAGGAACTGTGAATCAAATTCGAGTAAAAGATGAAAATCAGCTGTCAATATTTTCCCTATAAAAACATACAACGCATTGAAGACATTATTAGTGCTACTGTTTCCCTACTACTGATTAAAACCAACGTTATTATGGAGCGGCGACGTCATTTAAGCAGGGAAGAAATGCTCAGAGCCGTGGGAATGATAGAAGCTGGTTCCCGGCAACGTACTGTGGCTTTAGCTCTGAATACAAGTCAGAGTGTTATCAGTCGACTTTGGACACGTTACCGAAGCACTGGTACCGTGGCTGAGCGCCATGGAGGACGGTATCGCTGCACCACACGGAGACAAGACCGATACATTCAAATCTTAACTCGAAGAGCTCCAACAATAACCGCCATGATGTTAGCCGTGAGGCTTCATCACTCTTCAGGGAACTTAATTAGCGACCAAACAGTCAGAAACCGCTTGCATGAAGTGAACCTTCATTCCCGAAGACCGCTACGGGTACCACCTATAGCAATGCACAATCGTAGGATTCGATATCAATGGGCTCTTGAACACAGAAATTGGGCAGAAGAACAATGGCGTTTCGTGTGCTTTTCTGATGAGTCTCGTTTTGGTATGAGACCGGATACAAGACGTATACGACACTGGAGAACCCCTGGACGCCAACAGCGATTAAAATCCTGCCAGGAAGTCCATCCTTATAGTGGTGGAACCATCATGGTATGGGCGGGTATTTGGATCGGCGGAAGAACTGAGTTGATTTGGATCAGAGGCAACCTCAACGCTCAAATTTATGCTGAGACGATTGTATTAGACGTCATCGTTCCTCTACAAGTGCAAATCGGTCCCTTATTTCAGTTAATGCATGATAATGCACGACCGCACACCGCAAGAGTTGTAAGACAGACTCTCGCCGCAGCTAACATCAATGTCCTGCCCTGGCCTGCTCAGTCGCCAGACTTGAACCCGATTGAGCATGCATGGGATATGCTACAGAGAAGAGCTCTGCCGAATATGGAGGGTATCCAGTCGCAAGAAGACCTTTTTTTGTTGTTGCAACGAACATGGGCGGCCATTCCACAGCGTGATTTGGATGAACTCATTTTGAGTATGCCAAACCGATGTTCTTGTGTTGTTAGTGTTCGCGGTAGAAACACGGATTATTAATTGTTTAAGTTGCCCAATAAAATTTTAAAGAAAACTGTTATTTCAGTATTTTTTTCGAACTTTTGTGTTAGTGGTTCAAATGTCAAAAATCCCTTTATTAGGAAAATGGCAAATTTCTTTATTAATGCAAAGGTGACTTGGTTTATCGTTACTGTGACAAACGAAAACACTTTATTTGATGAATCCTTAAAGAAAATTTTAATTAATATCAATCAGGAGAAAAGTTATTGCAAAAATATATGTTGATCCCTAGACACTTTTGATGTGTGTAGTAGAGTCAAAATCCTTTTCGAAATTTCGATGCTAGAACTTTCTAGAACTATTGTCATTTGTCAGTCTGGGCCGGTATGTGCTCGAATATTCTAGATGTTTCTGCAGTAGAAGGTTCTGGAACTATCTGAGGCCCTATATAAGGCCGGTATAGACCGCGACCCGGGTCAGTATTGGTTAAGCGAATAATTATATCGGAAGCGATCTTCAAGTGCGACTTAGAGTGACCAGTAGTGCAATTGTGTTTTATAATTAGTGTGTTTGAGTTGTTATTAGTCTTGTTTAATTAAAGTGTCATTTTTGGTCATTTATATCCGCAGTTTTTAATTGTTACGAACCCCAAGCACGTAACAGTATTATCGAATCTACATCAAAAGCCACTCATCGAAATTGACTAAATTTAGGTATAAGGGACAAGGGACCACTCCTAAGGCTTCCAATAAAATCCTAAGAAAAGAATTACCTTACATACCTCTTTTTGTTTTAGAAGTCGGTTAAAATATGGTCTTGCTTCTAAGTGACGTCATTCATAAATCAATTGGTGCAGTAGCTGAGCGATTAAATTCTGTGTTGTTGTTTTGGGTCGCGGGATCGATTCAAGTTTCTACAGATGGTTTGTTTCATATGTGTTCATGTAATACATATTTTTGTGTGTGTTTCTGACAAAACAATAAAAATGCTAGTGTAAAAACTTTTTCTTTTTTTTTTTTAAAGAAAAGTGACAAGATTCTTGTTTTTTTTTTCTGTTGGGTTTATATTTTGCGACAATATTATGACATGAGCCAAATAAACATAATTCCTTTCTTTCTTTCATCTACAAAATTATTAAGCTCTAATTATTTCTACACAATACCAAACTAATCTACCTAAAATCATCTTTTCACTTGTCAATTAGCAAGAAAAGTTATTATAATAAGTAATCAAGTTACGAAATATTCAAGGTTTTTGTCAACGTCGGACCCTCTTGTTCGTGATTGGAGACAATTTGACTAGATTAAAATCGCAGATAATATTAATTAAAGTCAGTGAAATCAAATGGAAAAGATTTGGCGGGAAATTGTGAGAAAAAAATGGCGGATAACATTTTACCTCTTTGGATATGCTTGTTGTATTATTTTTCAAAGCTTCTTTTGGAGAAAGGGTCTACTTCTTTTGGCATTTATTATTATTGTTTTGTTTATTACGAGTATAAGGTAAAACCATTATTTTTCATAGTAAAATCCTAAATAGATCTGTGTTCAGCTCTCTGTTAAGAGATATGACCTTTTCCATGTTCCGTTGGTCCATTTTTGACATGATAACGTCTTATAAATCGATGAACGCCGGCTGCACGCACGAAAAAGCATGACTCACTGTCACGTTCCGCCTGAGCCGAGTGTGCAAGCGAGAGCGCGGAACAAGCGATAGAGAGGCACGATCGGATGTTTTCTTATGACGTTATCACGTAAAATTATCGTCCGTAAACCGACTTTACAGACAACCAATGTTTTTTTTTCAATATGCCTAGGACTTAGGAGTAGGTACAGTGTTTAGAATGTTGTCTCATTAACATCTTACTATTTATTTTAGATTAAACTCATAAAGTATTTTTAAATGTGATTTTAAAAAGCTGTTTTGTTCAAAAGACTAAGCTGATGTCAGTGATAAAATCCATAAGGATTAATTATCAGCTCGCTCAGCTTTCAAAGTAAATCACAAACGACAGAATATTCTCGTTAAAACTAAAAAGAAGAAAAACTGCAAAATAAATTATCGTATCAAGTTCGCAAAACAATATTCTTGGTCTGCTATAAAGCTGAAGCCAGACTAGCGCTGTTATGAACGTTTACGACGTACGGCATTTCATACAAAGTTTCAAGCCCTTGTTTTTCGAAATGAATGAATCAAATCAAATCAAATCAAAGCATTTATTTGCATAATACATGTTAAAAAGGTGTTACAAGTATAAAAAGTACATTGTATTATAACCTACTGAGGTGTGCAAATTAATATATTAGGTAGGTACAAAATAAATTTTAAATTGAGTTAGGTACAATAAGCAATATATTGTCAAATTAAAAAATGTCAATATTGTTATACATGTCAGATCAAAATTTCAATAATAGTTATATTTGTGGTGCCATTTCAGATAAAATCGACTCATGAACCGATTGTAATTAAACTTCGTACGCGTAAGCAGGATACAAAGGTCTAAAAAGTTAATAAAGATCATTTTTAGTAAAAATAAATGCTCTTAGTAAAAACGTTAAGAGCGACATCCTAGCTTCGCTTCTATCTTGCTGACAGGCTAACATTTTGATAATAGAATGAGCCTTGAGTGTAGTAGTAGGTAAGGTAATACGATACCCCTTGGTAAGACTGGCTGTCAGATTTTCGGGCTTCTAACGACCCGTAAACAACTATCAAAGATCCGTTAATGACAGCCGGACCAACGGCTTAATGTGCTTTCCGAGGCACGGAGGGGTCTTGGTATGTAAAGATGGTCACCCATCCACGGACCAACCGCGGCAAGCGTAGCTTTACCTGATCCACCGAACCGTGCGGCTGTTATTACTTAGCCACAAGCCCACACGTCTACCAGAATCTCATGCCATAAAAAAAATTGTGATTTTCATATGGATTGACATTGCCATACCTATATGAAATACTAGCTTCAGCCCGCGACTTCATTCGCGTGAAACTTCTTGTTTCCCCCGAGCCACCCCGTCGTATCGCATCACCCGCCCGCGCTATCACTTAACGTTCTTTTTTACTTTTTGCTCGGCTCTTAAGGGTCATAGCGTGATGTTAAATAGCCTATAGCCTTCCTCAAGAATTGGGCTATCAAATGCAAGAAGATTTTCTCAAATCCGACTGGTATTTCCAGAGATTACCCCCTACATACAAACTTACAAACAAATTTTACTTCTTTATAATATTAGTATAGATATATTTTTTTATGCCGTGAGTTTCTGGTAGACCTATAATTTATTTATTTATTAAGGTTAACCAACAATTGTTTATACCAATACATTATTATTATCTATAATAATAGGATACAATTGCAGGTGCAACAATTAATTATAGATTAACACCGCCAGCACAAAAAACAGTGGTAAAACCATTTATTATTAAATTACGACAAATTCATAAAATACAAGTGAATAAAATGTGAAAATTAAATGAATAAATTAGAACATAAATGAGTAAACAAGATACAAATCCTAATCCTGCAAGTACAGTCACGAGCACCAATATGTCAACACATGGCAACTTTCAATTGCGATTTTTTCGTGAAATAACGAATGTAACGTTGGAATACGACACTTTACATAAACCTATGGGTTCGAAAATACTATGTTCGTAATAACATAAAATTTCATTTTAAAAATAAAGGAGAAAATTGCCTTTGAATAAAGCCAAGTGTATCATACTTATAGACGTGACTGTACCGCGTAAATTCTCGAATCCCACACAAGTATGGCCTCACCTTTACACCATTTTTTCGTGTCAATATCACGTTTCCTATTATCGATATAATCAACGTTATTACCTACAGCATAGATTGGATTATTGTCTGAAAATGACGTACTGTGGATAAAAGAATATCTTTCATTTCATTGATGGCATTCTTTTTTCTGTAAATTATGTATTGGGAGTAGGGAGGGCCAATTTCCGGAAGAGTGAATTTTCGTGAGGAAAAAATACCAAGAATATATTTTTACACTAGCTGTGCCCCGCGGTTTCACGATAAAAGTATTATTTATAGTCCTTTTTTATTGATTCCCTTTACAAATCTCCACCCCCCTTTTTACACCCTTAAGAGATAACTTCCGGGATGAAAACCATTCTATATCCTTCCCCACAACTCAAACTATCTCCATACTAAATTTCATTTAAATTGGTTCAGCGGTTATTGATTCCGCATACAAACTTTTCACCCCTTTAAAGATTTCTGGGATAAAAACTATTTTATGTCCTTCCCCAGGATGCAATATATCTTTCTGCAAAATTTCATGTAAATCCGTTCAGTAGTTCAGGCGTGAAAAGGTAACATACAGACAGACAGAGTTACTTTCGAATTTATAATATTAGTATGGATCAAGTAAAGTAATATTAAGTAAAGTATATTAAGCATATTGAGTATATTAAGTATGGATGTCTTGTATTTTGTCGGATATATTGTGAAGGTTTGTTTCATTTGAATGGAAATAAATTATAGATACAGTCAAGGAGCGAACATGTTAGGTAATTTTCAAATACTTACATTTTTTTGATGTGATAACGTCTTATAAATCGATGATCGCCGCTGCACGCACGAAAAAGCATGACTCATTGTCACGTTCCGCCTGAGCCGAGCGTGCAAGCGAGAGCGCGGAACAACTTTGACTTTGACTTTGACTTTGACTTTGTTATCACGTAAAATTATCGTCCGTAAACCGACTTTACAGACAGACTATTTTTTTTTTAGAAACTTTGCCCCACACTAGCAATGTCTCCTGTATTTTTTACACAAACAGCCAGACCCGAAACAACTACTTGTAGGTTGTACAAATATTTGTTTCATGCGAGAATCGAACCCGCGACACACAGGGAACAGTCAATCGCTTAACCACTGCGCAAACGGTCCGTCCGTTTTAGTTACATTACAGATGAAATTTCATGTTTTTTTTTTCTCTTATTGTACCATCAGCCTTACATTTAGTGCACAATATGTTAATAAATGCCATGGATACGCACAATAAAATCAAATAAACTCCAATGAAACCATGGAAACACAAACACTCGTTCGAAACCACGAAACGGTAATCAATGTTCAGTTTATAACAGCTTTAATGTAAACAAAAGCTATCGGATTTCCAGTGACATGGATTATACTGGGTTGTCTATTATATACGATGGTTTGTTATGCAGGATGGTTGAGTTTGAACAAGTTTTAACAAGTCTATTGTATGGCTTGGCCTGTCATTAAAGTACTAACTAACTAACTGGCAGGTAGCCTTGGGCTTAAGTTAGATTGAGGTTGTCTGATAAACTTATCACACTAATATTATAAAGGCGAAAGTTTGTGAGTGTGTTCGTATGTTTGTTACTTCTTCACGCTCAAACGGCTAGACCAATTTTGATAAAATTTTGAATGGAGGTAGCTGACACCCTGGATTAACATATAGGCTACTTTTTATCTCGATATTCCCACGGGATCGACATTTACGCGGGTGAAACCACGGGGCGTAGCTAGTGATGACATAAAACTGAAAGAATTGGATCACAAGCAACATATTATTAGCAGTAGCTAATAAACTATTTTACCAAAACGTTGCTTAGATAATACTTATCACCACTCACGTGTCACGTGTGACGTTGCCTCCAATGTTCCACATTTTTTGTCGGCGCACCACGGGGTGCCTCGTCACTTATAGAAGCCTCGTACATAAAAACATTCTAGCTGACTGGTCGTTTGAACTAGACGAATATGCTTCAATGAAAGTTGCATAGAACAAATTACCTACTGTAAAACTGTCAATAAATTTTGAGATTTTAAAGCTATGAAAATCATATTTTTACAGCATTGCGGCTTGTCAATAAACTGTGTACAGCTTGCGTGTCTACAAAAGTCAATGGACTCCAATCTAACCTTTATTTTATTATTTAAATGCACAAATAATAACATTTATGTTCTAACAAAGCTAAACTCACATGCATGCACAAAACAGATGTCCGATAAAACCCAGACGGTTTCGAGTTCAAAATTCAGATTTATCGTTTTAATTTTAAAGTTTACGAGTTCGTTACACCCTGTATATACAAAGAACATGTTTGTTGAAGCATTAGCGGTGTAATTTAGCGCTTCGGACAACATTAACTCGACCCCGTATAACAAACTATTAGCGGGACAGAAATCAATAGTTGTATTGTGGTTGAAGTTCTGTATTTTTAGTATATAACAATTTTTCCTCGGCTAAAGTGCTAGTTGGTATGTTATTTCCAGTCATGGTATTTTTGGAACGAAGTTCTTAAACGGAGCTTGTGGTAGGCCGTAGGAGTAAACTGAGAAAAATTTTCATGTTACGAAAAAGCGTTATAAAATGTCCCCTCCATGTGACATTTTATTACGTACTAGCTGCGCCCCGCGGTTTCAACCGCATAAGTGTCGATTCCGTGGGAATATCGCGATAAAAACTATCCTATGTCCTTTCCCGAGACTTAAACTATCTCTATACCAAATTTCATTTAAATCGGTTCAGCGGTTTAAGCGTGAAGAGGTAACAGACAGACAGACAGATACTCTTTCGTATTTATAATATTAGTAAGTATGGATAATAGAGAGAACCAGAGAGAGAGAGAGATAGTTTTCATGATTTCCAGGGTGCTGAAGCCGACAGTGAGGTCAAAATGAAAATCAAAGATGGCGGCTGCAAAAAAATTTAAAATTTTTCGTCATAGGTATCTTTTTCATGGTTTTTGAGGGTGCTGAAGCTGACAGTGAGATCAAAATGAAAATCCAAGATGGCGGCTGCAAAAAAAATCAAATTTTTCGTCATAGGTATCGTTTTCATGGTTTTCGAGGGTGCTGAAGCCGACAGTGAGGTCAAAATGAAAATCCAAGATGGCGGCTGCAAAAAATTCAAATTTTTCGTCATAGGTATCGTTTTCATGGTTTTCGAGGGTGCTGAAGCCAACAGTGAGGTCAAAATGAAAGACCAAGGTTTTTATTTTGAACTTCGTTCTTGCCGGGGTCCCCCGAACCCACACATTTTCTTTCATTATTCCAGAAAGGATACCATAACGTGTTGTTTTCCCAAAGGGGTTGACAGGGGTGTACCCATAGTAGAAACACCCAGATTTCGCCAGTTATGTGTGCCATGAGTACAGTGGCGTGCATTGGTTTTCAGAATCGGTAGGCACTAGGCCGGGTCTAGTCTAGGCAAACGCGGTCCCTAGTCAGAAAAAAAATTGAGGTCAAAAGTGTGGTTATTTGAGTAGGCGTGCCTACTTAAGGGTGATAAATTGCGAAGGTCGAACGTCATGGTATTACGCGTGAGACGTACGTATTTTTAATTTTGGCGTATTGAACGAGTAAAGACCAATGACAATGTGCGAATAGTACGGGAGCCGAGTAGGCCGTCCGGCGACTGCCCACTACCGCGCGTGTTTGTATGAAGATTTTGTTTTTTATTTAGGTATGATAATTTAGTGAGTTTCTTAATTGTGGGGCACACACACTAAAATGTAATTAACAGATTTACGTTGATATATCGAGGTAGGCACTGCTTATTTGCCTATATGCAATGCACGAGTGTCCACGGTTTGAAAATTGACAAACTTGTTATAAGAGCTGTATTGAGTCAGACCAACTTTTAAACCCCAATTTTACGCAGCCTTTTATAGAAACCTATAGCTTAACCTTTGTCAAACGAAAGCTCCAATTCTCGCCCAATACAAATACCTTAATAAATCTACTATCTAGACATTCTACGTAGTCGAAAAAAAGAAAAGATTAATAGACAATGAATCCCGACATTCGATCCCAAAAACAGAAATTTTTGCTTTCACCAAAAACGGGGTGTACCGTGGAATCGTTTCCAATTTATATGATAATTCTAAACCTTAACATGAGACATGACATGTTTTCTGTTTAAAGAACAATCCTGGCCTTAATACTAGACACAGAGCATCGAGATACGTCGGTGGCCGCTGCTAGGCAGTATTGTCAACATTTTTATCGATATGTTTTATTATACTGTACCCCATCACTAGATGTTACCGCACCGTAGGTGCTTAAAAGGGAATAAAGTTGAATATTTTTTATTGTTCCCCTTTGAGCAACACGGTAAAATTGGTGCTCTAATGGAAATACCTTTGGTGCTCAAAAAATAGGTGCTCAAACGGGAATACTTCATTTTACCTAAAAACAAAGCACGACACCGTTTATTTTCACTACGACGACACCCAAATTGTTCCAATAATGTTTACGTCACATGTGACAAATCCAGAATCCAGCCTGCTACTGAAAAATTCCCGATAGACGAACCCGAAAACATATTGCTCAATCTGGATTTCGAACTAATGGCCCAATTAAGTGACATCTACCAATCCGCACTGGGCTCGCGTGTCTCAGCCGTGGGAATATCATAGACTGATTATAACCCAACTAAGAACAAACTTGCCTGGATAAATAACCCAGATACGCAGAAATCACGAAAAGTGTTTTTTTTTATTTTTACTAGCTGCGCCCCGCGGTTTCACCCGCATAAGTCTCGATCCCGTGGGAATATCGGGATAAAAAGTATCCCATATGACAATCCAGGGTGTCAACTACTTCCATACCAAATTTTATCAAAATTAGTCTAGCCGTTTGTGCGTGAAGAAGTAATAAACATACAAACACACACGACACCCTTACACCGAGTGCACGAACAAATTAATTGACTTTTTGAATAATTTAACAAACATTAGACTTGCAGTGACGGCTACCGTGTATACTGGTCGATCTAGATTACATTATGAGTATTAACAAGCGAGTTCGTTAAACTGTAGTCCTATTCAGTAAAGTTCACATGGTACCTCACTCAAGTGAGCGCACACAATTCGAAAGCGAACTCATTTGTTTTTAAAGTAAATCATCGCGGATTCACAACGAGACAACATTCGAATTTCGAAGTGATGCGAAACAAATGACAAGAAAAGGAATTTACATCAACTGTTTTTTTAAGGCTTGTTTCCAATTAAATAGTCATGATTCGTTCTAAGCTACCCGAAACTGTGAAATTTTCCCAATCAACTTTGAACCTTATGCTTTAGCGATAAAGTTGAAAATCTATTAAAAGAAAATTGACAGATTGTAGTCGCTTGATGTGCTGGCGTCTGTACCTATCCAAGTTTATGACATACCAACTTTTGCTCGCGGCTCCACCCGCGTGGAGGTTGAAAATTAACCCATGTCAAAAGTATGCAATGTCCTAACCCAAGTCATTGCCTACCCATGTGTCAAACACAAAAATCCATTCAGCCGTTATGATGTGAATAAGTAACAAACAGATAGACATACAGAGTTACTCTCGCGTTTATAATAAGAGCTCTTACACACCATGGTTTTTAAACGCGCCGTTGAGGCGCGTTTGTAGCGATATAGACGCGATAGGTCAGTCAGATGCAGCCTGTGTAGACGCTCTGCAGGATAAAACCGCGCCGTAGACGCACGTTTCTAAAACGCGCGTCAATGGCGCGTTTAAAAAACGTGGTATGCACAGGCCCTTAAAAAGGCAGTTACCTTGCGATTTCATCGCTGCAAACTCAAGAGAAAAGCGCTACAGACGCGCGTGAGCAACTCTCCTTGCAAAGTAAAACGCGCGTAGCATGCGCGCAAACGAGCCACAAACGTATGCGTGTCGCGCTGAAAACGTGAGTGCTCTGTGTGACCGATTAAAACGCGCTGCACAGTCAACAGCAAAAGTAGATGATGATTGAGTTTATAACTTTTGGAGTCAAAACTAATCACGAATATATGGCAGCTGTACTAGTAAATGTTTGGTATAATTTACAATCACATACTTTTGAATCACTTCGACGCCACACAGTTCTGACACGAACTCCGTTCATTAGTATTGAATTTCTGATTCTCATCATCTACTTTTGCTGTTGACTGTACGTGTAAGTTTTCAGCTACACAGACGAGCCGTACCCGCGCGTCTGTATCGATGTAACTCCGTGCTAGTAGCGCGTCGACTGCACGCAAAAAAGTCGACGTTTGCATACTACAATTTTATGAACGTGTGAATAAGTAAACTGGTTGCGTTTACAACGCGTTTGCAGCGCGTTACAGTTGCGACGCGCGCCGACGGCGCCTGAAAAAAACGCGAATTTAACCAACCCGAATCTCTTCAAAGTGAGAGTGAACAGGCTTCTTCTGGGTAAGCTCACTCCATCGTCGACTTTCTTTCTGTCACCTCTTACCTAGACTAGAGTCAAGTGTATAAGAGATCTAATATTATGGAAGCATGGAAGTGAGAAAGTTCGAAAAACGTATCTCGCATTAATAGTAGATTATAAGTACAACGAATGCATAAAAGAAGCTATTTTACCCCGAAGGCGAGGGTGGATAGTTAAGTCGAGGGGTAAAATGGCTCGTTTATGCCTGAGTTATACACTCTGCTTTTCACTTCGATTGCGAGAAAATTAAACAGGCATAAATTATTCAGTGCATAATTAATCAAAAATGTTGCAAAGCGTAGCTAATTTCCGCCACGAAACTCTTTAAAAGTTTTATTTTTTTATTTTCAACATGTGTCGTTCGACTTGGGTACTTGATACTGCCAAGTCATAAAACGTTTTTTTACGTTTTTAAATAATAAATGACAACTATTTTATCTGATTGTATTAAATTAACGATAGAAAACACGGAAGTGGTATAAATTAAATAAAATTACTTTTTTTTTTCAGTCTTAGAAAAAAAAAATTACTTTATGCACTAAAACATAAAAAGCGATTTTATGCCGCCTAAGCACAACATAAAGACGAACTTTTAGAGCATGAGAAGTGAAAAATATTATTATTTTCCGTTTCCGAAGGCCAAAAATATGTTTACATTATTTTCAAGGTTTATTTGCTTTCTATGAACAGTTTACATATTGACACATTCTTTTCAATACCCTTGTCTATATAACTTTTTGAATAAATAAACAGGTAAAGCGGTTTCCAATACACGTTTGCATGTTAGAGGAATTTTACGAGCTAAAGCGACCTCGATATTATCGACAGTTGTACTGGTATAAAAATGTACAATAACTACTAACATTACAAATAGTAAATGAAAAGTTCAGTTTATTCCTAACCATATCAACATAATCATATAACAGGGTACTTGGAAGATGGGTGCTTTTTTTATGGATGGGAAATCATCAAATGACCCCTCCCGCTCTGAGTGGAGCGGAAGGGAGTGTTAGACTCTTACTGACTAAAAGCCACCCGTGTTCCTTCATTAGCCTTTTATGTTCCTTCCTTTTTGCTGACAACTCTTTGAGGCGCGCGTGGAACACACGTGTTCCACGCGCGCCTCAAAGATACGCGCCGTCCGGCACGGGCCTGGTCCTGATCGGACGGTGAGCTACCCATTACTCTCCGTCCGCAGGCCCGCGCCTACGGTGGCCGGGAGTCGTCACGCGGCTCCCGACGCCCGGAGCGTCTCCCGCGGTGGCTGGGACGTGAGGCTCTCTCCCTCAGCCGTCCGACTGCCTCCCACTCTCTCTCGCCCCGGACCATGGCTTGAACCACGGCCGGACGCGCGAGGTCGCCGCCGCTGCCGATCGCCTCTGCGAGGGCACGGCGGTGCTCCGCCCATGCGGGGCTTAGCTTTAAGGCGAAGATAGTACTGTTTGTTTTTTTTTTCGAAAATTACCAAAATTTTAAGTAAACTGCTTATTTATGGCCAAATTGAATGATAAATTAATTCATTTTCATTTTACATAATTAAAGTAATGTATAAGCAATCTAGCAAAACATGTTTTAGGCCTCTATTTCATTAGACATACAAAATATAAAAATTACGTAAAAAAAAATTGGTAAGACTTGGTCTAAGACAACCATGGCTTAAATGGTTCTAAATTGTGTACTAGTATTTCTATCTTCGCCTTAAAGCTTTGCACCTATCTTCCAATCAACCTGTATATAGCAAAAAAATCACATCATAAATCTTTTGACGTCACCCATTAATTCGGAAATTCCAATTGCACCCATTCCGAATTTTCCCATTCTGTGCGCAATAAATTCCCATTAGGTTAATGACGAGAGCGTTGACAATGTCTTTAATTATCACATTAAATGTTTACGATCGGAACCATCCACTTGATATGGGCATCAACGTTCAATCCTTTTGATGAAATACGGGTACTTTGGTTAGAAGTACGAGCTTTGAAAGTAGGCTTGCGATTTTAATTACCTAATAAAGAACTCATTTATGTGAATGTAGGTAAGCCTCTGGTGTGGGACGCAACGTGTGTCGATACCTTTGCGCCATCTCATGTTCCTAGCACGGCGGGCTGTGCTGACGCCGCTGCTGCGGCTGCTGAGGCCCTCAAGCGGCGCAAATACTGTAACCTTATGGGCAACTACAGCTTTGAGCCGTTTGGGGTCGAACCGCTCGGGTCATGGGGCCCGAGCGCGCGTCTCCTTTTCAAGGAAATTTCTCGCCGGTTGGTCGAAACTTCACGTGACCAGAGGGCTAGGTTGTTCTTTAGCCATAGAATTAGCATTGCCATTCAACGTGGCAATGCTGCCAGTCTTCTGGGCACGTTTCCGGATGACAGCGATGTGGACGAGTACTTCGACGCCTAAGTGTCCTTTGTTTTTGTATTTATTTTTATAGTAAGTTAGTTAGTCATTTATTTTAGTAACTAGTGTAAATAATTAGTTACATTTTCTCAATTTATGGATATTTACTCTCTTATTACTCTTTATATTACTCTTTATTGTTATCACACTAATATTATAAATGCGAAACTTTGTGAGTGTGTGTGTGTGTGTGTTTATATGTTTGTTACTTCTTCACGCTCAAACCGCTGAACCGATTTAGATGAAATTTGGTATAGAGATAGTTTGAGTCCCGGGAAAGGACATTGGCTACTTTTTATCTCAATATTCCTACGGGATCGACAATTACACGGGTGAAACCGCGGGGCGCAGCTAGTAAAGACTAAGTTTAATATCCACAGCATCAGCAAATGTTTGCAGATAAAAAAACCGTCAAATACGGAAAATATTGGTAGTTTATTCATCAAGAGCTAAATAAGTTCGAAATCAAACCCACTTAGTTTTTCAAATTTTGAAACCAAAAACTATGTTTACAACCCGTTAAATTAACCATGCTACTGCATAATATGAACATGAATGCCTCCACTCGATGAAGCCTAACAAACGAAAATAACCGTAACCAAACATTAGTTTTAACTTAATTAAAACATTCAAAAACCCGTAACATAATGGTAGGGGAGCCCAGAGGGTTTTTAAGCAATCATATGCAGGGCGAAAAGTTGATAAACTCAAACTCAAAGCATTTATTTCAATTAAACCAATTACAGGTACTTTTGAATTGTCAAGGGGTCGGTCAGTCAGAAAGATGAAGCTAGTTGCCCATTCCAAAGCGTAGGTGCCTATGGAGAAGAACGGTCATGAAACTCCATGGACACTCTTTTAAATCAAAATAATATGGTTAAAAAGTCTTGGTTACATCATTCATGTTAAAATGTATACATGTGAGAACAATACAGAACGTTAAAAGCGTCCATAGTGAAAAGACAAAAAAAAAAGCGTCTTGCATCTAGCGGATTCCTGCAGTTTTTAAAAAGTTATCGGTCCACCTTGGGGAGGCCTTACAACGCTACGTCTTCTGGTACGCGGTCGCCACTCCAGAACTTTTCGGCCCCATCGGCCATCTCAAACTCAAACTCAAAGCATTTATTTCAATGAAACCATGTACAGGCACTTTTGAATTGTCAAAATTAAATAGTTGGTCAGTCAGTCAGAAAGTTGAAGCTAGTTGCCCATTCAAAAACGTAGATCTCTATGGGGAAGAACGGGCAAGAAACTCCATGGACACTCTTTTAAATCAAGATATTACAAAATCCTGGGTACATTATTCTTGTTGCTTCTATATGTGAGAACAATGTAAAAAAAAACACAAATGAAGAAACAATACAAAATATAAGATTAAACATAAATAAGCCTTGGCAGTTAAGAGATGACCAGTCTCAACCGACGGCGTCCGTTCACGAACATGACGCGTGGATCAGCACCATCCAGCTCAACCATTTTGTAGGGAATCGGTTTTGCGAGCAACGTTCCCTACCCATTGCCACTTAGTTTGGCAATTCTACCAGCCCTAACTAAATGATAATTTGTAAAGGGACACCCCTATAACAATTACAGCAGTCATTACTTCCCACCATGAAAACTTAATTTACATATTGTATTGTAATGGGCTATTAAATTAATGAGAATTCTGCCTTTCACAAGTCATTAGCTTTTATGCCTATTATTACGACGTATTTTGTAAAGGATTGGGAGGCTTTCTAGTCATCAAAGCCTGGAATGTACTACAAAAGGGTTTCATGGTGGTTCTGGTTTATTAAATTATCCTCTACGAGTGCCGATAATTTATTTAGCACATGGTAGAGTAGAGCAGTGGTGGCCAAGTGGTAACGGCCGCGACTTACGAGTTGTAGGTCGTAGGTTCGAACCCAGACAGGCGCTTTACTTTGTGTAAATTATTTCATCACCACTGCTCTCAAAACGGTGAAGGAAAACATCGTGAGGAAACCGGCATGTCCTAGAACCAAAAATTCGAAGACATGTGACTTCTACCAACCCGCACTGGGCCCGCGTGGTAGATTACGGCCCGCTCCCTCTCACAGAGAGGAGGCCTGTGTCCCAGCAGTGGGAACATTATAGGCTGATTATGGATAGAGTACTATGTAGTATACTACACTATCCATCAATAGGGAATATTAGATTTGTTTGACGCAATTAATTCTTTAGCTTTACTATTAGTATGACAGGGTCCCATTAAAATAGATGGACAAATTTTAACACAGCGATCAGTACTTTTAACCAAAGACATCCAAGCAAAAAAAATCACTAATTAAAGTGATATTATTTTGACCTAAAAAACAACCGACTTCAAAAAAATACTACAAAGTGATAAATAACTTTAATTTCGGAAGTCGGTGTCGTTGATTCCGCATTTTCGTTTTTTGACACCGACTTCCGAAATTAAAGTTATTTATCACTTTGTAGTATTTTTTTGAAGTCGGTTGTTTTTTATTGTAAAAAAAAATTATTTTTCACTTTTTAGTTGTACCTACCCCACAAAAAAGTAAACAAAAAGATCGTTAATGTAGACAATGTAGATAAATTTTTAGATTTTTGTTGATTTTTCAAAAACCGCTTGTCCGATTTCGATAAAATTTTCATGGGACCATTTGGGAAGTATACCCTTTCCAACAAAAAAAGAATTTTTCAAATCGGTTGGCAAACGACGGAGTTATGCGCGAACAAACATAAAAAAAAAAAAAAAAAAAAAAAAAAATACAAACATTCGAATTGAGAACCTCCTCCTTTTTTAGAAGTCGGTTAAAAATAATAAATTGCCGGCACATTAGTGTATTTTCGTTAGCTGATTATTTTTCTTGTAAGTATCTAATGCGTTTTTTTTTATTATACTTTTTTACCATCGTCTGAATGATTTCTAAAAGCTTGTCCACCTATTTTAATAGGACCTTATATACATATGTTACCGCTGATGTGCGTAAATCAGTTAGAGTGCAGATTAACTAGTTAATCTGCAGATTGTCTGCTTGAGTCCGTTAAAGTGGAAAAAAGTTTTCGCCTAGGCCAAACCATTCTCCCTACACGGGTTGCATGGTTGCGGTCGGTCGATAGGCGACCTAAGATGCAAGAACAAGTGAAGGGCACCCAGAGGTTAGGTTTGGTAAGGCGACGTAGGATGCAAGAGCGAGCGAAGGGCAACCGGAGGTTAGGTTTGGTTAGGTTACTTCAAACCCTTTATACAGAAGAATCGTCGACATAGGATGCAAGAGCGAGTGAATGAGAACTGGTTTGGCCTAGTCGAATCTAGTTCATCCTAAAATCGGGGTTGGCCGGTAACATATTTCACACTTTAACGGATTTTACCCGGTAATTTGCAGATTACCTAGTTAATGCGCATATTAAGGTATTCCGTATTCTAACGGTAACATATAGATAGATAAATACAATACCTACTGAAAATCAAGTTTATCCCACTAATATTCAATGTGTTTATTGTAATAAATCCAATATTTAGAGAAAATGTAACTAATTATTTACACTAGATACTAAATTAAATGACTAGCTAACTTACTATACAAATAAATACAAGAAATAAAGGACACTTAGGCGTCGAAGTATTCGTCCGCATCGCTGTCATCCGGAAACGTGTCCAGAAGACTGGCAGCATTGCCACGTTGAATGGCAATGCTAATTCTTTGGCCAAAGAACGACCAAGCCCTCTGGTCACGTGAAGTCGACCAGCCGGCGAGAAATTTCCTTAAAAAGGAGACGCGCACACGGGCCCCATGACCCGAGTGTTTGACCCCAAACGGCTCAAAGCTGTACTTGGCCATAAGTTTACAGTATTTGCGCCGTTTAAGGGTCTCAGCAGCCGCAGCAGCAGCCAGCACAGCCCGCCGTGCTAGGAACATGAGATGGCGCAAGGGTATCGACACATGTTGCCTCGCACACCAGAGGCCTACCCACCTTCTAAGTCAACAACGTAATTAACTGAATTCAGTCAACGACAGCTAAATGTAATCACACTCCAGACCTTCGTTGTCTTTATGTTTGAAATTGAAGGCAGAATTAACCTTGATTTTGAACGAAACGATTTGAAGCAATAACTTCAACAATTGAATAACATTTATATTTAACAAAGGAGCATTTCGACTTATTAGGCCTTTTGAATGTAACTTCTGATTTAATTTCTTGTCTTAAATTTTGTTAGTTAAGTGGAGCGTTCTTTGATTTACCTAGTTAGTAGGTTCATTTTTATTTATTTAAGGACTCGTACATACATTTTATCATGGAAGGAAGATTAATGAAAATTTCCCAAACTTGTTTTACTTAGCCTTTAAAGAACTACCTACCTTTGCTTATGTTTAAAAAAAAAACTGATTCAGTGGCTTAAGGAAAAATGTTTTTACAGTGTTAATGAATTTATGTCACAATATGTCGAAGAAAGAAAGTGATGTCAATAACTTTGGTTTATATAATACCTATATTTTATAATTTGACATTTACTTACTATTATTATTTGTATTTTGACATTATAACAATATTCATGGACATTAACATTTCAATTATTATATAAAATCTGACATTTTATAATAATCATATTGGTATTCAATTATGTAATGTATTGTGAAATTAAATATCTGCAATTAATTTATTTAATCAGACATTTTGTAATGTTTATAGTGATAATTGAAGGAATAGTATGATATTTTTAATAATTTATTGTATTCCGTAATTAAATATTTGCACACCACATGTAATGGTAGAATGTAAATGTTAACCATTTACACACCTACATTTTGGCAAATAAAGAATTATTATTATTATTAGGAACGGAGTTATTCCTACGTCATTTGAGCCGATGTGGGAGAAGAAGGCCAGCAACATCTTATAGGCAAATCTCAATATTAATGCATTATAAAGGTATGATTCCGAACAACGCTGCACGCGGCAATGCTGCTGCAGCAGTGCTGCCGCGTCACTGCTGGTCGCCATACATTTTCTATAGGTTTATATGAGATTACATTCCGAGCACAGCAGCAATGTCGCGCAACATTGCTGCCGTGCTCGGAATGTAATCTCAGGTCAGATAGGCAGTCGCTCCATGTAAAATACTGGTACCTACAGTTCGACACAACTTAGATGTAGCATCGGCAAAATTCGTAAAACCGATCACATCCGAACTAAGTGCGCCTTCAAAACCACCAATCTTTATTACTACTTTAGGAGAAATTGATCAATTTTTCCTAAAGTAGTAATAAAGATTTAGGTACGAATACGAATTACGAACGTTTTACGAATTTTGCCGATGCTACATCTAAGTTGTGTCGAACTGTATTCAGCTGCATCTGGTTAGACTGGAAGCCTGGAAAAGGCTAGGCAGATGATGATGAAACCAGATTTCTAATTGTATGGTTAGACGTTCTAACTTCGATAATGGGTGAGGTGAGGAACGAGGTTACTTATAAATGTTTATGTTGCTTCTTTTTGTGTACCTACTGTGCAAAAATTTCGACACAAATGTATTTTTGTTATGAAATAAATAACTTCAAAATCAAATCAAAATCGTTTATTTGCATAAAATGTGGTACAAACGATGATAAAGTAATATTGTAGTGCAAAGACATATTCCGCCATGTAATGATGGCATGCAAATATTTAATAAATGAAGGAGGTATTAACAACATGCAGTAACATAATAATAACTTACAGTTAATTAAATTAGCAAAGGAACATAAATAATTTAAAAAATATTACAATGCATTTCTGAAGTGGTAGGTCTGACAAGATTTTTTGTTCAGAAATTCGCCGACAGAATAAAAACTATGTGATATCAACCACTTTTTCAAAATCACACAGAACTTTTTGTAAGGTAGTTCTGTTATCCAGATAGGTAATGAGTATAACTTGAATAAAACTATTACTATCCACTGAGAGAGAAGACATTGAAACACTTTAGCACATCTTCGTCTGGAGAATATTACCTCAAGTGACAATATACATTTTACCAGCGCTGGCAGTAAGCCAAGATAATAAAAGATTTAACACACTATCTCAGTCCTGAATGTCGCAATCTGGGAAGCAGTTGGCTCTGTGTCATCAACTATGTAGTACATATTGGTAGATGTGTGGATTTGTCTTATACACCACATAATCAGCCTATAATGTTCCCACTGCTGGGACACAGGCCTCCTCTCGGTGAGAGGGATTGGGCCGTAATCCATCACGCGGGCCCAGTGCGGGTTGGCAGATGTCACATGTCTTCGAATTTTTGGTTCTAGGACATGCCGGTTTCCTCACGATGTTTTCCTTCACCGTTTTGAGAGCAATGGTGATGAAATAATTTACACAAAGTAAAGCGCCTGTCTGGATTCGAACCTACGACATACAACTCGTAAGTCGCGGCCGATACCACTTGGCCACCAAACCCGTTACCTTGGTTTTATACACCAAATTCTATCAAATTGTCGATGAGGTTTTTCCTCAAAAGCAATTTCTGATGACAACTTAGGGATGGATAAGAATGCTTGTCAAAAAACATAAATATGTTGAGATTCACTGGCGAACCATCACAAGAAAGACTGAAGCTGTGGCGAGACAGTGCTTCCTTACCCAAACCGTTCGTTCCACCCGCTGAAAACCTCCCACCTGGATATGAGCTACCTTGGGTAACCTGGAAGACTTTAAACAGACTCCAGACCCAGGTGGGCCGAAGCAAGGCAGGGAAACCTGTTCAGGTGGTGGAAATTCATAGACGACTCCGCCTTGGAGTGTAAATGTGGTGCTGTTCCACAAACGGTGGGACACTTAATATCGTGTCCTGCGTGTCCTGTCAGCTGCACGTTACAGGAACTGATGGACGCTGGTGATGGCGCTAAACAAGTAGCCGAATTCTGGGCCGAGTCCATTTAGATTGCTATCGACACGCTAAGAAGAAGATGTGGAGATAAAGGTATCCTTTGCACAATGTTCTTTATTTGAAGAGATTTTTTTTTATTTAACTGGAAAAGATGTTATATTCTCGATTGTCTTAGTTTCTTATTTACAAGAAACAAGACGTGATCACTTAGAACTTCAAACAAAGATAATTTACTAGTGGCACGATATTAATTAACGCTCTTGTAAAACGCTGAGACCCAGGTCACATGAGTAGACAAACGGAACAGAGGCAAAGCTTCTTAAGAACGTGCAAAATTGTTACCTATTTTGGTAGGGTTGTCACAATAGGTTAAGACAAATTAAACAAAACATTTGTTAAATAGTTTTATTATTCAGTATGATTTACAAATTACTCACTCTAATAACTTTCTTTTTATAATTTTTGTTTTTTAATAATTTATTGTTTCTTTTAATGATGTGGTAAATGCTTTGAGCTGAAACAAAAATAAAATGGAAATGCGATCCGAACACTATTATACAAAAGACATAGGTAGACCTATATTTTAAAGATTATGTAGGTACCTATTTTTTAAATATTCATTTAATTTCAAGACCTACTAGTAGCGAGAAATAAGTACGATGTAGGTATTAATAATAAGTTTCGATTAAAAATGCTTTTTAAACTCTTATTCAAACTTTCATGATCATGCTATTATGGCCACTAAGGAGTTCCCTCGTGAGAAGACCTGTCTGCAGCAGCAGTCTATGGTGAAGATCATGTTTAGCAAGCAAAATTAAATTTAAATAAAAAGTTTCACTTTCAAGTCCATGCTACTAACCGTTAAAGAGTTCCCTCGTAAGGAGACAATGCTGGCTGCAGCAGCAGTTCATGATAAATATCGTGTCGAATTATCAAAATTCATCTATCATAAAAATTTCGTGATCGTGCTACTAACCGTTGAAGAGTTCCCTAGTGAGAAGATAATCCTGGGTGCAGCGTCAGGTTATATCTTATTATTGCATTATCACCGAAGTTACGCAGGTATACAAAATTTCAGCTCAATCAGACATCGGGAAGTGGTTCAAACCTTACTTGCAATATTTAAACTTAACACACATACCTACTACATACCAACCCATCCACGTACCTACAAATATATAGTAAAAACTTGTAATAATAATAAAAAGGTAAAAACCGTATACAACCGTCTTCTTATCAAAAAGGTACTTACTTGAAAAAGAAGTAATCAAATATTTACTTACCTATTGTACTCCTTGGGATAGTTGCAGTATGATATATCTTTATTTTTTCGAGTATTATTCATACACACAGTACAATAAACCACCATTATTAACAATAATATAGGTACCACGTTTTTACATTCAAATATTCAAACTTGGAACTAACAAAACAAACAACGTGCGTCGCACTGACCCTGAGATTGTCAACTAGCTGTGCCAGCGTAAACCGGTTTTTTCCAGTCTCGCCGCGTACGTGACAAGCGGCCAGTGGTCACGCACACATGCCCCGCGTGCTTGTAGTAGTGCAACCGATTCGCGCGGTTGTTTGAAGCTTTGTATCTGTTCCGTTTGTCTAATCATGTGCCCAGGTGATGCATTCAGTATTGTAAATCAATGCAAACACACTAAAGTCCGGCCGCGCCAAATTTGCCAAAGATGTAAACAACAATGGCCGCTCAAAATTGAATAAAATCGATATACAAGAATATTTATTATTAGTAATGTTTTTTTCCGAGCTAACTAGACGAAAACAAATGTTCTTCAAAATCGATATACATCGATTTTATTCAATTTCGAGCGTCCATTGTTGTTTACATTTTTTTCAAATTTGGCGCGGACCTTATCTACCAAAGCATAGCCTGTTTCAACGACTATTACCTGTTGTGACAAACGCCTTCTATTCTTGGCACTAAGCCAAGGTATCAAACTAACGCTGGCTCGACACGTTGGTCCCAACTTTGGCCCCAATGTTATTCGCCCAACATGATATGTAAAAAAGTTTTAATTTTTTCACTTTTTATTTGTACCTACCCCACACAAATTCAATTAACACTAGTGCATTGAAGAATTAAAGATACCGACAAGAAGAATCATCAAAATTCGCATAGAAATGCCGGAGCAACATTTATGCATATAACTTCGTGCATAAGAATAATAACCTAATATACTAAAACCTTCCTGAAAGTATTTAGATCACATTATTGAAAGAATTATCAAAATTGGTTTCTTAGTTTTTGAGAAAATCGCAGACATAAAAACATGCATACATACATACATACATACATACGGGTCGAATACAGAACCTCCTTTTTTGAAGTTTGTTAAAATTAGCATTGGGCCCGTCTTTAGCCAATGTTATTTTCGATTCAGATTGGACGAGTGGCGATGGCGCAAACGTTTGGACCAACGTGTAGTTGCGTCGTAAAGGATTAGCGCTTAAGTGCCTTCACAAGGCTCTGTAATTACTTGAGATTTATGTCTAAAGCCGATTTGTTGACCGAGTGTGTAAAACCTTCTTAGTCACGTTATTATAAGGTTTTTAATAGTAGTTTATGAAGCTGTTGCATTACAGGAGTTTCGAAAATCATAATCAGCCACAGATATAGATATACCTAGATAACGCAAGTATCACGAACTGTATGAAAACTAAGCGTGCCACTTTTTGACTACCTACTATGACGTCACAAGCTCACGCTGTTGCTAATCCATTGCTTCTTAAGTTCGAAAAATTTGTCTGCTCAACACGTAAATAACGCAATGAATGTTGTTGAACTGTCAAAATGAAACCGATTCCGATTGATAATGTGTTACGCAATTGCCCCACAGGTCTATGTACAGATATAGATTTCATTTTGAAGTCACCCACCCGTCTTGAGCAAGCGTGGTCACGTGGTGATCAATGCTAGTGCCTTAGTATGAGAAGAAGCATTTGCCCAGCAGTGGGATAATAATAAGCGGGTATTATTGGGATGCTGATGTAGCTGCCTCCCTATTGCAGTGCGTCGCTAATGTTTGCAGAAGCTCGAACGGATGGCTATCAAGCTACAATCCGAAAAAAGGTTGCTTCATTATTAATAGGAGTGAGGGACTAGCATTAGCATCCTCAGGATGGTTGCTTCCCGCACAGACTGTCGGATCCAACATAAATGGATGTGTATATCGACTGGACAATACTGCCATAATTGGACCGATTTATGCAAAAATGATCCAGTCCACACCAACTTCATTTCGAGATAATTGAGTTTAAAGTTTATTGCGGTATTTCTCTGGCTTTGTAATCCTAAATGTTGTGTTTTTAATTTTATGTCATTCTAAGTGTACTAAACTAATTTACATGCATGTATTTAGTAAATAAATTTTAATAGTTTAGTAGATATTCAAGAAAACTTGCGCGTGGATCATTATTACATAATACATTTTGTATGGAATTAGCTGTGTAGGCTGCGGAAAGAAAAATGCAAAAATGTTCCAAAGTATGACAAAAATAGAAACTCAAACATGTTTATTATTTTTATTTTATTTGAAAAAATACAAAAGTTACCCTACTCCTCATCCAATTCAAAGTCAGGTTCATCACAATAACCATCTATATCGTCTATTATTGCATCGTCTCCCTTCAGTTTTTTATAGTAACCAATGCAATCATTTGGTATAAGATGGAATAACGATTTCAAATTGTTTAACTTCTTTTTGTTAGTCTGTTTTCCTGAAGGCCATAATTCTTGCAAATCTTCTTCTACGACATCCAAATCAACACCTTTAAATTTCTTTTTTAACATTCAGTTCTTTGTAGTCCTCATTAAAGGAAGTTCTCATGAACAAAGAATGTCGAGTCTTTTTTGTGATTAAAATGTCTTTTGTTTTGAGCCAATTTACTGAGTGAGCTAGTTTAGTGTTTTTGTTGGATCTCAAATTCTAGAAAAGAAAATAGTAAATAGAAAAATATTTAATGATAAATATTTAATGGTAAACTGGCTCAAAACAAAAGAAATTTTAATGACAAAAAAGACTCGACATTCTTTGTTCATGAGAACTTCTTTTAATGAGGACTATAAAGAACTGAATGTTAAAAAGAAATGATACAAGGTTATTGGAACATTTAAGCGGAATGATTTTTGTAATATTTTCCATATTTTATAAAAAGCATAGTTCCATTTATTTGAGTTTGAATTAGTTTGAATCATTATAGCAAAAAAAAATTACACATATCAGGGCAACCAAGAAAATGCAAAAATGATTCAAATAGCTTGAAACACTTATGCATTATAAAAAATGATGTTTGCCATGACAGCTGTGGGTTGGACTATACGGATTTTCGTCAATTATTAACATAGAGTTCTGAGTCTTTGATATGTTAAAATATACCTTATTTGGAGTACATAGGTCACAAAAACTCAAAATTGTCGAGGTTGTGGGTTGGATCATTTTTGCAGAAATCGGTCCAATTATTTTATTGTATTAATCTTGTATTATGTATGTATGATTTCTAATTTTAATTGATTGAATGACATAATAATATCTAATATTGACATTGATTATTTAATTTAATCAATATAATTATTATGTATCTTCATTTCTATTGTATCTGATATTTGTTGAATTATTTTATTTTGTTAATTTTTATACGTTGACAATTTTATTACTATTATGCTTTATGGAATGTATCTGAAATAAACGTTTTATTATTATTCACTTACATAACATCCCCGAAAACTTTACACCCGTTCAAAATCTTCACAAAGATTCCAATTCGGGGTCACCTTGAGTTTACGTCGTGACAAACAAGTCTCAATTTATTTGAGCGTCTGTCCTTGTCCGATATTTCGTTAGCTGTATCATATTTTAGTGCTAAACCTTCGTATATTCTTGTCGTCACTCAAATAAATATGCAATGTTTTTCCTTGGATTTGGTCTATATGACGGGTAAGTAATTTTTTTTTTCTTTATTATGTCATATAGTTTGTTTTCGGGGTTATAATGCTTAAGGAAGACAAAAGAATATGTATTACAGAATACGCATTACAGCTAAAACATTTAGGTTTTCTAAGAATTTGACAAGCCGACGACGTAGCGGCCAACAAGTAGGTTGCGGTGCCGCTTGGGCGACATCACACTGAGGCAGGCTAAATTTTTTTATGAACCGACTTCAAACAAAAAAAAAAAGGAGATTTTGTATTCGACCCGTATGTATGTTTGTATGTCCGCTATTTTCTCAAAAACTCATGAACCAAATATTGATAATTCTTTCACTAATGTGATCTACATACTTTCAGGAAGGTTTTGGTATATAATACATTAGGTAATTTTTCTTACTCGTATGTACGAAGTTATATGCATAAATGTACTGCATCTCCGGCATTTCTATGCGAATTTTAATGATTCTTCTAGTCGGTGTCTTCAATTCTTCAATGCACTAGTGTTATTTGAATGTTTGTAGGGTAGGCACACTAAAAAGTAAAAAAAAAACTTTTTTACAAGAAAAACAACCGACTTCCAAAAAAAACACTACAAAGTGATAAATAACTTTAATTTCGGAAGTCGGTGTCAAAAAACGAAAATGCGGAACCAACGACACCGACTTCCGAAATTAAAGTTATTTATCACTTTGTAGTGTTTTTATTGAAGTCGGTTGTGTTTTTTTTGTAAAAAAGTTTTTTTTAATGTGTTTAATATTGTACGGTAAATCGAAACCCTTCCCGTGCGAGTGTGATTCGCACTTGGCCGGTTCTTCATGCTTCTGCCATTAAATAAGGTAAACAAACCATGGTATTTATATAATTCTATCCAAAACATCCGACTTCTTCCATTTCATAAATCGCTTTCCGACGCAAAAATTGAAGCATCCCACGGGTAACTCGATACGTCTCAATTTATTTATTCGATTACAAATTACGTATTTAAATACGACACCGGAATCGGAATTCAGGGCTATAAACAATGATTATTATCATTTGGTGTCAATTTTGTACTTAATGGGAAGTTTCCATTTTATCCATCTATTGGGAAATCAATTCATTATTTGGTTCCCTTTTGTTACCTTTATTGCATCGTTTGATACTTTTTCCATTTATTACAACATCTTATAGTGACCATATATCAATATTAAAAATATTTGTGTTTTAAATAAATAGATTGACTTGGCAATCTCACTAAACAATCTAATTTAATATAATGTGTATTACTTGTGAGATCTACGCTTTGGAATGGGCAACTAGCTTCAACTTTCTGACTAACTGACCGACTACTTAATTTTGACAATTCAAAAGTGCCTGTAATGGTTTAATTGAAATAAATGCTTTGAGTTTGAGTTTTGAGTTTGAGTTTGATACATTGTGTTTTCATGCGATGGCCAAGTCAATCTATTTATTTAAAACATAAAAGATTTTTAATATTGATATGGTCACTATAAGATGTTGTTAGGTTAGCTAATTACGTAATAACTTAAGACAGAAGGTCCCTTAAATAGGGACTGAATAAATTAACCGACTTGGTCTTACATGGATCTCACAAGTTTTTACGGTAGAAGAACTGAGTTGCGAGACTTGGCTTTTTATACAAGTTATGTTTTTGATGGCTATATTTTAACGGTTAACTATTCTATGTAATGTCAAGCAAGCTAGAGTATCCATTACACAATCTACTCTCAAAATCCGACCTGCATAGCTCACCTTGCATATAGATGACGTCACAAACCTTGCGTGTTTACCATACACACCAAATTGCTACCTTTCAACCGTGGCTAAAAGGACTACCGCAGGCAAAATACGATCATGTTAGACTATTATAGATTGCAGGCATGATTTCAATTGAGTTGAGAGAGAGCACTTCCAGCGAGGCTTTTAGACTAAAGGGACCTATTATGTCTAGATACATAATTATGGTGTTTATGTGAGGAATATCTCTGATAGAATTTTTGAGATACGAGCTGCACCCCGCGATTTTACCCGCATACGTGTCGATCCCGTGGGAATATCGGGATAAAAAATATCCTATGTATTATTCTGATGTATAAGCTATATTACTGTAAAGTTTTATCAAAATCCGTTCCGTAATTTTTGCGTGAAAGAGTAACAAACATCCATACATCCTCATAAACATTCGCGTTTATAATATTACTAGCTGTGCCCCGTGGTTTCACCCGCAAAGTCTCGATCCCGTGGAATATCGGAATAAAAAGTATCCTATGTCCTTTCCCGGGACTTAAACTATCTCTATACCAAATTTCATCTAAATCGGTTCAGTGGTTTAGGCGTGAAGAGGTAACAAACATATAAACACACACACACATTCACAAACTTTCGCCTTTATAATATTAGTGTGATAAATAAATATTAAATATTAATTAAAATATTATATTAATATTATAAGTAGGAAGTAGGATTTGTGCTTTTGATGTTTATAATGCAAGCACAATAACCCGTATTTCCGTTGTCCCCGCAGGCCATGTCGCCGGCACGTAACTTGGCAAGGTTTTGGCGTATTGGAAGTAAGTTAGCGCATGTACACTAAATGCAACAAGAAAATGGTCACCTTAATTGTTTGTCATTGTACGGTCAGCATCAAAAGTTGATTAACACTTCAGTTTTTTTAATCTTAGTTATTGAGCAAAATATTTGTTCAAAATTGCAGCAGAAGAATTTTTTTTAGAATATATACTCTTGTCCATTATGTGAAAAGCTAAAAATCAGTTTATTGAAAAAAGTTGTTGTCAATTTAATAACATGTAAAAATGATAGTGTTAATCGACTTTTGATGCTGACTGTATTATGGTTTATTTTTAAACATGTCTGTTTACAAGAAAGCTAAAGAAAGGAAAAATACATCTAACGACTCTTGCCAAGTTACGTGCCGGGGACTGTAGCAAGCCGTAAATATGGCAGATTTAATTTTTAAAAAGTTGAACTTTGTAGAGCTTTGTCTCATGCACTCATACATACGTGTGTGACAGTTTCTTTCCAAGGGTCGATATGAAATCATCTACTCGTACTAATATTATAAATCCAATCTCCCATACTAATAATATAAATGCAAAAGTCAATCTGTTAAGTCTGTCTGTTCAATTCATCATTATAAACATAATTATCAGCTCTTGAGATGGGACTAATCTGTCACGTAATTCAAAGGTGGGAAGGACATAACATACAATACAAGCAGGGTAAATTAGCTGCTCAGTTTGTGTGTCAAAGTTCATATAATATGAGTTTTAAAAATGTTCTCAAGTACGCAAAATCTTTGTAATTTCTTATTGAGAAATAAATTTCTTTAACCATAATTATACTGTTTTGGACTATACATACGTTGTGTATCCATGCTTTATTGCTAGGACAGTTCCTACATTAAACCGTTGATCCCTATATACATATAGCTGTACAAAGATCTTTTGGCGCGTGGGCAAAATCTTTACAATACATTTCACAAAACAATTTGCACAAATGTTTGCCAACAGCGCCCTGTTAACGTCTTTCGAGTGTCAATACATCCTTGTAGCAGTGTACATAACAATGACAGTTGATACGGATAGTCAGAACCCTGTGTGAAAATATGTGAGCACTATGTATCTATCAGATAATTAATTAATTTATTTATTTATTAATTTATTTATTTTACCATTTATGTACACACATATATAAACAGACAAGAAAAAACAGAACAGAAAAATAGGTACAAAGGTCATGCTTAGGTATTTCATAAGATAGATGTCATGGTTTCATTTTTCTTTTACCTATTGTGGTATAGTAATTTTATTTTAGGTGCATCGTCTTCACATATTATTTATAATTAATGTATGAAAAATATTGTAGAACATTTTAAAAGAGTAGCGGTGAAGTTTCTTGCCCATTCTTCTCCATATGAAAACTACCTTTTGGAAAGGGCGACTAGAATCAATTCTATTTTATTGTAATTTTAGACGTTCCAAAGCGCATTTTATGTGCCTGTTTGAAATAAATACTTTGACTTTGACCTGAAAGTCCAACAACTGGTTAAATCTTAGAATATTGGTTTTGCCCAGTAACTGGGTTATGAAGGTAAGGTGACACTCGTCATCAATATCATTCAGCAAAAGACGTTCAACTTTTTAATAAATCGTTCCCCAAGCATCCCCACCAAGACCGGTCTGGTTCAGTCACTCGTTATTTATTCGTTTATTTTCGAGTCGACTCGACTACAATAATTCACTACATTAAAATAACCGAGAAATACCTACATTCTAAGGTACGACTACTTGTCAGACTATCGGGCTTCTGAATACCAGTAGACACTCCTATATACAGGGTGTCCCTGGAAGTATGGATCAAATCGAATAGAGGGGCGTGGGAAAGGTCATTTCCAAAATTTTTAATCCTGAGAATGTCGGTGTAGTTTTTTACGGTTCAAAAGTTATGACCAATTTTTGTTTTTTTCAATCACTTCGCATAGTGCTCAAAGAAAGTAAAAAACTAAAAAAAAAACTATCAGGGCTATATAAAAAAAATTAATTTGACAGCCCTGATAGATTTTTCGGGATCCCTTCTTTTCGCATAATGTTCTTTGTCCTAATATACTTCGGCATAACGATTTTGGCACAATTTGTTTTGGCATAATAATACTTCGGCATAATTTTTTTAGGCATACATTTTATGTTGGCATAATCATCTTAAAGACTAATTTGTTTTGCCATAAATTTGATTCGCATAACGTTAGTAGGCCTAATGACTATTAGCATAACGTTAATTAGGCCTAATGACTATTAGCATAATAATATTTAGGCATACAATTAATATAATTTATACATAACATTATGTAAACGATTTTTCAATCGCGAGATAACTTTTATCTGAAGAATATATTAGATGTTTTGACAGTTTTTGTATAAAAAAATATGTCAATCAGTTAACTTCTATTATGAGAAATAAATATGGCGGTTATTCCTCAGATAGAAGTTAACTGATTGAAACGGGAACACCCAAATACTCCGAAATATTTTATTCCGAATTTCGATGTTCCGATTTTCAAAAGTCCGAATTTCATAATACCTATGAATCAATGTCTATTATTAAAAATCACGAAATTTATTTTACCGAAAGTCATAAATGCGACTTGTTTGTTTTCCGATTTTCATATATTCGAAGAATCTAATGCTCGATGGGTTCGCGGTCCGAAAAACGACATTCCGATTTTCAATACTCCGAATTATTTCCGTTACCGTTACCGCACCCGAACTCAACGAACGCAATAGACGACGTAGGATGCAAGAGCGAGCGTAGGGCACCCCGAGGTTTGGTTTGGTTAGGTTACTTTAAACCCTTTACAGAGAAATAGGGGCCCCGCGAAGCGGGGCTCCGTCGACATAGGATGCAAGAGCGAGCGTTTGGCACCCCGAGGTTCGGTTTGGTTAGGTTACTTTAAACCCTTTACACAGAAATAGGGGCCCCGCGAAGCGGGGCTCCGTCGACATAGGATGCAAGAACGAGCGATGGGCACCCCGAGGTTCGGTTTGGTTAGGTTACTTTAAACCCTTTACACAGAAATAGGGGCCCCGCGAAGCGGGGCTCCGTCGACATAGGATGCAAGAACGAGCGATGGGCACCCCGAGGTTCGGTTTGGTTAGGTTACTTTAAACCCTTTACTCAGAAATAGGGGCCCCGCGAAGCGGGGCTCCGTCGACATAGGATGCAAGAGCGAGCGCTTGAATGCTGCATGCTTGCTTGCATGCTGCTTGCTTGCTTTTTTGCTGCATGCTTGCTTGCTTCATGCCTCCTACAGCGAAAAATAAAAATATGTTTTAATATCATTATGCGTAAATAAATTTATGCTTTAGGATATTATGCTTAAAAAAGTTATGCTTTAGAACTTTATGCTTAATAAATTTATGCTTTACAATATTATGCTTAATCATTATTATGGTTAGAGAAATTATGCTTAAAAAAATTATGCGTAAGCTGTTATGCGTAATTATATTATGCGAAAATATAATTATGCCAAACAAAATTATGCTAAGTTATATTAGGTCTTAAAATTTTATGCAAATGGATAGGGAACCAGATTTTTCTTATGATTTTTTTCTTTGAGCACTATGCGAAGTGATTGAAAAAAAAAACAAAAATAGGTCATAACTTTTGAACCGTAAAAAAATTCACTGACATTCTCAGGGTTAAAAAGTTTGGAAATGACCTTGCGCACGCCCCTATTCGATTCGATTCATACTTCCAGGGACACCCAGACCCTGTATATTCCTGAGACCAACGATTAATGTGCTCGAAATTTGTTGCAGTTACTAATCTATGTTTAAAGTCTAAACCTTGCTGATCGATCGAACCGAGCGGCAATTATTCTGGCCTGAACTTCTCAACGGCCAACATTCAAGCATTAACAAATTACTTCAGTCTCAAATTTCACATAGGGAACTATTCAAATTGGATAAAAAACGGACCAAAAATTCTGTACATATTAGGTACTGTCAACAAAAGAGATAAGTATGCAGGATCGTCGGATAAAGTTGAAGTTTAGTAAGAAACCGATGGATGTTGTCGACTGAAATTTAATTTGATAAATGAGCTGTTTGTTTTCTATTAATAATATTAAATTTTATTCGAGAACGTCCATCGGTTTCTTACTAAACTTCATCTATATCCGACGATCCTGCATAGTTATTTATTTTGTTGACTGTACAGTCAGCAACAAAAGTAGATTAACACTGTAATTTTTTCACGTTATTCAATTGACAATAATTTTTTTCAATTAGCTTTTTAGCTTTTCACATACTAAATAGCAAAGAGTTTATATTCCAAAATTTTTTCTTTGCTGCAATTTCGAACAAATATTTTGCTCAATAACTAAGATTAAAAAAACTGAAGTGTAAATCGAGTTTTGTTGCTGTCCGTACCTACCCCAATGACACCATCCACACATTATGGCATCCATTCATGCTTACTCCCACCGCCACACCTAAGCTCTAACCTCATATTTCCTAATGTCACCGGCGACATTCAGGATATTAGTCTGAGTGCACTGTAATAATGTTCCTAGGTGCCGTGTGACGTCATATTTTATACCTCGAGATCGGGAATATGGGGCGGGCGAATTGCTAGGATACAAATATTTCTTAGTAGCTGCGACACGCGGTTTCACCCGCATAAGTTTTGATCCCGTGGAAATATTGGGATAAAAACTATCCTATGTCCTTTCCCGGGACTCAAACTATCTCTATACCAAATTTCATCTAAATCGGTTCAGCGGTTTAAGCGTGAAGAGCAGACAGACACACTTTTGCATTTATAATATTATAGTATGGATCTAAATTATTAAAGTAAAACAGATTCACAAATTCAGCCTATAATGTTTCCACTGCTGGGACACAGGTCTCCTCTCTGTAAGAGGGAGTGGGCCGTAATCTACCACGCGGGCCCAGTGCGGCTTAGTAGATGAAAGCCAGATTACTGACTCGAAAATGCATAACATTGCCAGACATCCACGCGGAATTTTTAGAAAAACGACAAATAAAAATGCGAGTCAATCCAAGGGTTAAAGCAAAAGTCAACTTATCCGATCATCAGCCATTTATCCCTCAAGGTTAAAGTTCAACCTTTTCCTCGCCGCAAAAAGAGATTACGGTAACTAAATAGGTATCCCTTTAATTCTATCGAAAATATTACTTTTTCTGTATCGCAATTCAGAAAGGAATCCGATAAGCTTAATCGTCGGAGAATGGATTACATAGTGTAACTAGTTAAACGAGGGACATTCTCAAATGTGAAATCCTCGAAACCTACTAAGCGAGCGTCATGTTCATGAACGGGCGCCGTCGGTTGAGACTGGCTGCGAAGGCTTATTTTTAATCATATATTTTGAATTGTTTCTTAATTTGTGTGTTTTGTTTTACATTGTTCTCACATATAGAAGCAACTAGAATAATGTACCCAAGATTTTGTAATATAATATATCTATTATATATTATTTAAAAGATATATTATATCTTGATTTAAAAGAGTGTCCATGGAGTGTCTTGCCCGTTCATCTCCATAGAGATCTACGTTTTGAAATGGGCAACTAGCTTCAACTTTCAGACTAACTGACCGACTATTTAATTTTGACAATTCAAACGTGCCTGTACTTGGTTTAATTGAAATAAATGCTTTGAGTTTGAGCGAAAGTGATGCAATTACTTTTGAAACGCAAAAGAAGAGTGATGGCTATAATGTGCGTGCGCTCGGAATAAAACGACGTACGTGTCAAAACGAATTTACTCCTTTTTTAACATAACAAATAATTTAAATTTAAAACTACTTTGAGTAAACTTTGATATGATAATTCTCTAAGTTTTAAAGTAAATTCCATTGAATAACTCTTAAGCGTTACGCCGTGATGTCGAAAAAAGTAAAAAAATAGATATAACTTTGCAATTTTTTTGTATCGAGAAAAGTTCATTGAATCGTGTATTCCTTTTACATGGTACTAGACCAAAGAGTCAAAAAACATATACTGAAATGTTAAATCCCTATTCCATATACTTAACAGGTTACACGAAATAGAAAATAGTAGATTGTACTACTAATGCATAAAAGAAGCTATTTTATCCCGAGACGTTTATATCCACCCGAGCCGCAGGCGAGGATGTAAGAATAATCGAGGGGTATAAGAATAATAAAATAATAAAAAATGTCCCTAGTTCAACCAGTCAGCCTCTATACCACTAAATTCTTAATAAATATTAATTCAACTATATTATAGGGTACGAAAAATGGTTTCCCAATAGCTTATCGTAATTCCTGTGAAGGTAATTCCCGGTAGGTATTGTGGGCTTAAGAGATAGAAGAACAGCGGAGATGGATCAATATTTTGTGTAGAATATTTGCATATTCTAGTAGGACTTATGGAAGGTTGACCCAATAGGGAAATATTTATTTGAGAATCGTAAAGGTTGAGGTCATGGCTCCTAGGTAAAACAAATGAATCTTTCTTTAGCCTTTTTTTTATTAAGTTAATACCTATAGTATTTAAGAGTATGTGTATGTATGGTATGGGTTTAATAATTGCCTGAATAGATAATATTTAATTTAATTTAAGAGGGAACGCGGTCGGAGAGACTTGAAAAAGTCTAAGTAAAAAGTCATAATTCGAGGTTTGGCTCTCGTCTATTTCTTCTTCCAATATTGTACCAATTCAAAAGATATTGGCTATGTTTCTTTAGTATAATTTGACTATGAGGGGTTTTCAGCAATTCATCGCAGTTGCAAGAGCAGGGTTAAAAAAATAAGGCTTATCTGTAGTTATATTTGTATATTGGGTCCGTAGAAGCCAAACTTTGACTAACAATTGCGAAAATGACTAACTATCTTAAAACCGGAGACATAGTAGTAAGTTTGTAAAATCATAAAAGTACAAAGTTGACTTTCTGACTGTAAGATATTTTGACTTAACCTATGGTCTTAACCTATGGTGCACAAACTTGGTCTTTGACTAACATCCAGAAGTCCAAACTCAAGGTCTGCCAACGAGCAATGGAGCGCAGTATACTAGGCGTTAAATTACTGCGCTAGTATACTGCGCTCCTAAACAAAGATAGTTGACGTGGCTTAAAAGGCTGCTCAACTTAAATTGGACTGGGCAGGACATGTCTGCCGCATGCCGGACGAACTGTGGGCCCAAATAGCTTGGTACCCTGAGACAGTGAGGCGGGGTCGCGGCAGACCACGTAGGAGATGGCGGGACGAGCTGGATAGGTTCCGTCAAAACTGGGGGAGGACGCGCGGGCTCGCGAAAAATGGAAGGAGTGGAGGGAGGCCTTTATCCAGGAGTGGGACAGCGCAGGATACTTAAAAAAAAAAAGATATTTTGAAAACAAAAATGGCGCTTATGACATGGGCCACACAAAACTCGGTCGCTGTCCTTATCAGTTTTTATGACGTGCTCAAATCCTGTGGTATTATCTAGGATCTCATACTTCATTATGGAGGTCTATTCGGGGTAACCGAATGTCAATAGGTAAACAGTTAATATTTTATACAAATCAAAATTGAATCAAATTCTGGGAAGTAATGATATACGGCAAACTTGAGGAAAATGTTGAATTTTAATAAACTGCTTCTTATTTCATACCTTGTTCGAAATGATGCTCAATATTTTTACTACCGAAACACTCGTAGCGCAGTCACCTTCACAAAATTATGTTCTAAATTCAAATTTTTTATTGCAGTACAATCCTTGAGACGTGGAATCCAGCTATGTATTCAAAAACAATTGTCATAATTTTGAACAATTAATCAGTTAAGGTTTAATAGGTAGGTAGCATAAGAAAATAAAAAAGTATTTTGATAAAAATGAGCTCTTTCCTTTAGTTTTCCGAATGTCATTACTTCCCAGAATTTGATCCTTATTAGCGACACTATCGAATGGTGTAATAATACAGTATGTGTTTTTTTTTTCAAAATCAACAGGTTCGATTCCTGACCAGAAATATTGATTTTTCAAAAATCCAATGATGCAGTTTTAGTTTTCATCAAAATCGAGCCCGCGACTCCTTTGAGTACTTTTCGCTATTCCTCATAGTTTCGGATTTGGCCATCCACGCCCACTTGAAAAATTCACCCTGTATAAGGTGTAAAAAAATTAACCGTAAAAACTTTAAGAGGTGCTTTAGACCATCGAACTGAACAACTTTCACCCAACCCATAGTGAAAGTTGTTCAGTTCGATGGTCTAAAGCACCTCTTAAAGTTTTTACGGTAAATTTTTTTACACCTTATATACTGGCCGGTTCTATTTTTAATCGACTTCAAAAAAAGAAGGTTCTGTATTCGACCCATATGTATGTATGAATGTTTGTGTGTCCGCGATTTTCTCAAAAACTATTTAACCAATTTTGATAATTCACTAATGTGATCTACATACTTTCATGAAGGTTTTAATATAATTATAATTCATTAGGTAATTATTCTGATGTACGAAGTTATATGCATAAATGTACTGCATCTCCGGCATTTCTATGCGAATTTTGATGACTCTTCTAAAAGGTGTCTTCAATTCATCAATGCACTAATGTTAACTGAATATCTTTAGGGGAGGTACAACAAAAAAGTGAAAAAATAACTACTTTTTTACAAAAAAAAAAAAAAACAACCGACTACAAAAAAAAACACTACAAAGAGATAAATAGCTTTAATTTCGGAAGTCGGTGTCAAAAAACGAAAATGCGGAACTAACGACACCGACTTCCGAAATTAAAGTTATTTATCTCTTTATAGTGTTTTTTTTGAAGTCGGTAGTTTTTTTTTTGTAAAAAGGTTTTTATTATGTAATTTAGAACAAATTGGATTAGTTACTTATTTTCGGTAAACAATGGGATATTTGCAATCATAAGTCGTTCGGCTATAAGAATAATGATCGCTTTGTAGAACCTTGCAACGTTTGCATATTTTAAGCGCTCGTTTAGCCGATAATCTTTAGTGGTAACTATGCGATTACGTCCCTGTTCGAATATAGGATGGTCAGGTAAATAGAAAACACGCGGAATCTGCGCGGTTCGGAACCGCGTAGGTAGTAGCCACCGTGTCTGAACGCAAGCTTAAGCAGTAATGGGTAGCTCACCGTCCGATCAGGACTAGGCCCGTGCCGGACGGCGCGTACGTGTCCCACGCGCGCCTCAAAGAAATGTCAGCATAAAGGAAGGGGCCTGTTAGGGCCGAAGCCTGTCGGGGGTGCGGGATTGTCCGAAACGGTTACCGCTACCCCGGAACATAAAGGGCTAAGGAAGGAACACGGGTGGGTTTTAGTCAGTAAGAGTCTGACACTCCCTTCTGCTCCACCCAGAGCGGGAGGGGTCAATTTTGATGATTTCCCATCCACGAAAAAAGCTGCGTCTACGCTAGCCGAGCCGAGCACGAGTGGAGCAGCGGTGTTACGCACAGGTGGATATAGGACTGCTTTGTTGAGGTAAAGTGTTTGTGGTATGGCACCGGCTATTTTGAACCACATTTCTAATTCCATAAAAGAGGAACCAGTAACAGCTTTCAAAAAGAAACTAACTGTACATCTATTAACTAAATGTTACTACTCCGTATCGGACTTTCTAGCTGATAAATTTTAGTTATGTATCAATTTTGTATGTTTGATGATGAACAGCATCAATGTTTGCATGTCAAAATGGTAGATGTACAGACGCCAGCACATCAAGCTACCCGAAACTGTCAAATTTTTCCAATCTATTTTGAATCTCATGCTTTAATGTTAAGGTTGAAAATCTATTGAAGAAATTTGACAGATTGTAGTAGCTTGATGTGCTGGCGTCTGAACAAGGATTCTTTAATATTATTATAACCACTTTATTGTAAATACCTACATTCTGAGCAAATAAATGAATATTCTATTCTATTCTATCCTCGTTCGAGATTCGTAAGTCGGTCCACACTACACGAATTTGTGCTCGGCTCGTGCTCGGCTCGTGCTCGGCTCGTCTAGTGTAGACGCAGCTTTAGGTCGCGTAGCCAACATGAACTTCGTTGATACACGCGACAGACACATTTACATCACATTTCTCTCACGTAGAAAATTAAATTGTAAAGTAGGTATTTTAATTAATGTCGCTCTCTTCACAGATGTTTATGAGGAATCCTCACGAGTAATTAAATGCGAACAGTTGCTTAGCCAGAATAGTACTTACAGAAGGTTGGTTTCATACAATGAGCAAAAACAGGTTGACGCACACAGACGCGTACAATCTCAAACAAATACCGGTAGCCAGCCACACCTTGGACACTCCACACAAAGCTCGCAAAATAATTACATAACCAAATGACGTTTGTATACGTGCAAATGTGTGCGTGAAATCTAGTAGGGTTGGCTGTCGTGCGTAGCGTAAAAAATGGCGCGGAAAGCGATTTGTGTCGGAGAACCGAACGACGACGGCGTTGCCTGAACGTGTGCATTATTATGAAGTGACCTTGTAGTTAAATTGTTTATTTATGTAGTCGGGTTCGTAATGAAATAAAAACACTAAAATAGTTTAGTTTAAATGACTTATCTGTAAATAATCTGTTATTAAATCGCATGGTATTAAAAATGCGAAATCTTACAGTTTCTTTCTGTACGTAGTTTTTTTTTTTTTATTGCTAAATGGGCGCACTCTTGACCCCGATCACGCCTGATGGAAAGCAATAGATGAGGTCTATGATGGATCGAGCGTGCCCAGAAGATGCCTGTTCACTCTTGATTTGAAGGCAGACGGGTTAAATGTGGGAGGGAACACAGATGCCGGTAGAGAGTTCCACACTTTGGCTGTGCGCATAATAAAAGTGGAGGAGAAGCGCCGAGTACGACTCATCGGGATATCAACCAAGTGCGGATGGTACGCTGCAGTACGTCTGGTTGTCCGGTGGTAAAAGGGCGATGGTGGGATCAGGTCGTGGAGCTCCTGCGCACACTCTCCGTAGTACAGTCTATAGAAAACCGTCAGGCATGCGACATTACGCCGATGAGCCAGGCTGGGAAGCGTAGCTACCAACGTCTCGTCGCCTATAAGCTTTCTAGCTCTGCGTTCCACCGAGTCAAGTGCAGCAAGCTGGTATTTTGCTGAGCCATCCCACAAGTGGCTGCAATACTCCATACAGGAACGGACCTGAGCTTTGTACAAACTTAAAAGCTGTCCTGGTGTGAAGTATCGCCTCACCTTATTTAGGATGCCCAGCTTCTTGGCTGCGGTCTGAGCTTTTGATTCGATGGTTGAGCCGAAGTTGAGATCTGATGTCAACTCCATGCCCAAAAGCTGAAGGCGGTTGGTAACCGGTACAGATGCACCTCGGAAAGCAGGGCATAACTGGAACTGGCTCCTTTTCGCAGTGAAAAGACACGCCTGTGTTTTTAAGGCGTTGAATTTGACCAGATTGTCGTCACCCCACTGGGAAACGAGATTTAAGGACAAATTCATTCGTTCCACCATGGCCTCTCTAAGAGTAGCCGTTTCCTCTCTGCTGGCTTTTGCACTGGATAGGTATCTTTCTGCGACTGTGCTGTCATCTGCGTACCCGATTGCACCAAGCTGAAGCAGGTCGTTGATGTGCAGCAGAAATAAAGTTGCAGAAAGAACAGACCCCTGAGGAACACCGGCATCAATGCCCATATGTTTCGATGAGCAGCCATCAATGACCATGACGGAAGCCATACTGGTGGTCACTGAGGAGCTCATTGTCTTCGAGGTATGCCAGCAGCTTTTTGTTAAGTACCCTTTCCATCACTTTGCACAGTATGGAGGTTATGGCGATTGGTCTATAATTGACAGGATCGGCACGGTTACCCTTTTTGGGCACCGGGTGCACATTAGCAAGCTTCCAGGACTCCGGCACCACTCCGGTTTTTAGAGAGAGGCGAAACAAACGCGTCAAGACAGAAGACAACTCTGGAGCACAGTTTTTCAGTACTCTTGCGGGTATTCCGTCAGGTCCGCTGGCTTTATTCACGTCCAGATTGCTAAGGACCCTACGGACCTTTTTGAGATGGATCGAGATCTCCGGCATTGTAGAGCCACAGTGCGGTATCTTAGGTGGTATGTTAGAGGCCGTATCAAGGCGTGAATTTTCAGCAAAGATGTAGGCAAATAGATTTGTCTTTTCTTGCGCGGTATGAGCCAGCGTTCCATCAGACTTCAGCATAGGAGGCAGCGTAGGACGGCAGAAATTTGTCTCGACCGATTTTGCCAGGGACCAGAACTCCTTGCTACCCGAAGGGTAGGACGCCAGTTTGGCCCCAATTCGTCCAACATGGTCAAAACGCGCCTTCCGTAACACCCGTTTGCAATCCTTGGCGGCAGAGTTATATGCTCTTTTCATTGCGCGAGCATCTTCACTATTACATTTGACACTGCGGGCCGAAGCCCAGGCCTGGTATGCCTGCTCTTTGAGCAAATCGGCTTGCGCACAAGACGCGCTGTACCAAGGCTGAGCCTCGCAGCCAAGTGAAACGTCAGAGTATGGGATAAAGTATTCCATTCCCTGACGTATCACGTCAACAATTGCGTCGGCGCAGTCAGAAGAGTTGCGCGAAGAGAAGCAAGTCTGCCGCCATGGGTAAGATGCAAAGAAATGCCGCATCTCATCCCAGTCTGCTGACCCGTACTTCCATACTCGCCTCGTGCCTCTAGGGCTTAAATCAGGGGGGGAACAGGAAGACACGGATTTCACCAGACAATGGTCAGACGATCCGAGCGGAGCCCAGACCGATACAGAGTGCCTGTCCGGATCAGTTGTCAGCAGAAGGTCTAAACAATTAGGTGTATGGCTGTCAACATCCGGAACGCGGGTAGCTTGGTCAACCTGCTGGTGGAGATCTAGCGATATCGCAAACTTGCGCGCCTCTCTTCCAGCATGGTCAGTTTTCTGGTACGGGAACAACCACTCCTTATGATGGGCATTAAAATCCCCCAGAAACACAAGCCCCGCTGTCGGATATTTCTGTTGAGCCAATTCAGCTGCCTCCGTAAGATGTTCAAAAAGTCTTGTCGTCTCCTGATCACCGCTATGCGACCTGTAAACACCGACATAGATGGTTTTTAGGGAGCCGGTGTCCACCATTAACCACAGTGTGGAGAAACCCGCTACCTCACAGCAGCGGAGACGTTGACAGCATAAGTCATCGCGGACGTACACACAGACCCCAGCCTGCTTCTCAAACTTATGTTCAAGCGAGTATCCCGGGTAGTTGAGGTACGCCACGTCTAACGGGTTCGCTATCTTTGTTTCCGTCAAAAGGAACAAATGCGGCTTCTCGGTCTCAAGGTGGTGATGGACCGGGTTGATATTTGAGTGCAGTCCACGGATGTTAGTGAAATGCACTTTTAGTGGGAGGAAGTGCCGCCGTTGTTTAAACTTATTCCTTTTATTTTTACGCTTCATGGGGTTAAAAGAGTTTCTAGAGAATTCAGGAAAAAAGCGAGACGAGTCCAATTTACCAAAACAGCTCCCAGGAGCAAAGTTCGACAAAAAAGGAAACTCACCTGGAGACTGCGGGGACGCCCGAACCCCCCCGAAGATGCCCGCCGGGTCCTCCCTTCCAGTTGCCGACTGGCACGGCGGAACATTTCGGGATTTTTCGCGAGGTGGCGGGGCAGCCTTTCACACGTGGCTGGCGTGCTAGTTGGGCCCCCAACTTCCTGCGGTCGGCCAACGGCAAGACCGTGCTTCGGATCCCGCTACCCTCCAAAGTGAGTTGCCATGACGACGTTCACTCCTGGGCCGTGACTAGCCTTGGACAACGCAACTGCCATCTCTCAAATTCCCTAAGGCACTGGAACTCCCACGCATCGACGAAACACAGCAGACTGCTTGACGCCGGACTCCGGTGAGAGGGTGGTCGCAAACCAGGCGGGCGTTAGCCCTACCACCGCAATGGAAGAATTGGCCAGTCATATAAGGTGTTGGGTGTGACTGTCCAGGATGCGCCGAGCGCTCGGTTCAGTTGAGTAACAGGCGGAACAAACTGCGCTACACGAGGAGGCTTCTTCATGCATCCCCAAACTAGTAGTACTATTTAAAACTATTATGTGCCAGTGCGCTTGCACTTGATGTACGTGAAGCGTGACTATGTGTGCGTGCGTTTTCGTGCGTTGTATGGAGCTTACCTTCTGTACTATTCTGTGGTTGGTCACCAGGATAAAGTTCACTGTTTTCACACACAGCTTAAATTTTCAGCACGAGAGAATTTTACGAAAACATGGCGCGCGCATAATTTTTGCATAAACATACTAAATTGAAGTTCAGCTTTTAGATTATAATTTTGTTTAAATAGTTTAGTTTAGTGTGGCTTTTGTTGTACAGACGGCAGCCAGCACATCAAGTTGGTGCGGGATTGTCCGAAAGGGTTACCACTACCCCGAAACATAAAGGGTTAAGGAAGGAATACGGATGGGTTTTAGTCAGTAAGAGTCTGACACTCCCTTCCGCTCCACCTAGAGCGGGAGGGCTCATTTGATGATTTCTCATCCATAAAAAAAAGGTCATCAGTAGTACATAACTACCTACACACGGCGACACAACAAGACATACATTGCCAGGGGGAAACATTCATCTGCCTAGCGTTTTCCCAACTATGTTGAAGTCAGCTTACAGTCTAATCGGATGCAGCTGAATGTGGTGTTTTGCATGGAGCGACTGTCTATCTGACCTCCACAACCCAGTTACTGGGTAATACGATACCCCTTGGTAAGACTCGTTGTCACACTTTTAGGCTTCTGAAGATCCGTAACGGCAGAGTAATGGTGGAGTTTCTTGCCCATTCTTCTCCATACGAAAACTACCTTTTGGAAGGGGCGACTAGAATCAATTCTATTTTAAGATAAGTTTTGACGTTCAAAAGTGCCTTTTATGTGCCTATTTGAAATAAATGCTTTGACTTTGACTTTGGCTGTCAAAGATCCACGAATGACAGCCGGGACCAACGGCTTAACGTGCTTTCACGGAGGGGTCTTAGTATGTAAAGATGGTCACCCATCCATGGACCAACCGCGGCAAGCGTAGCTTAACCTGATCGATTGACCAGTGCTGCTGTTATGACTTAGCCACTAGCTTCTCCTTAGCCACAAGCCCCTCCCCAGTAGGAACATTGAAGGCTGATTATGTCAGCCGACAGACATAAAGACTTTCGCATTCACATTAATTTCGTGCGAATAAAAAGTAGAACCACTTCAGTGAATTGATTGATGTTTTTTTAATGGTTATAACGATCGAATGAAGCTATGAACGGATTCCGACCCTTTTAAATAAATGGCTGTTATCTACAGATCGAAAACTCTGCGTGATTGTTGGGTATATAACGCTAAAATGAACGGCTGAATTTCGTTGTCAGCTTTGTCATAATCACTGCTGCGATTGACGAGTTTTATACCATCTAAAGTGATTATTGTTAATTTAAAATAACAATCGTCACTTTAATTTTATTTTTTCCTTTACGTAGCTGCATTTGAGGTGAATGCGCAGTTGTAGACCGCGAAAATCAAATTTTCTTAAGTTATTCCAGTCATTAGTTCTTAAGTTTCTCTGCTTGGAGTTTCCCTGCGTGATCTCATTCTATTCTACATTTCACATTTCACTCAATAACAATTAGTAACAGCTCCATACGACAAATAAATTAAAACTATTGTGCTGATGACGCGGCATTACGAACTTATTGTTTATAATATTATAATAGAGGTCATGCATTGTTCTCATTACTCTAGGAATTAACACTAAGGGCTATTCACGTCCCACTTTAGGATAAATTAATGATCTTGTATTGTAGTCATTCGAGATGTGTGACCCTACTCAATGTTGGGTCCAGTTTGCAACGGATTTTTGAAGTGAAAACTTGTTTAGCGGCGTTGTACACTTTTTTGTAAAGGGTAAAAAATGTTAAACTCGCGTCAGGACACGTGACACTGATCGAAAATTCGTAAGACGGATGGAGAGTAGACAGCCGGCGCGGCATAGGAGACGAAGTATCCCCCTCTCTTTCTACGGCGCGGCGAAAATGTACGCCTGCTGTTTCGTTTAGGCGGCGCAGGGCGCTTGCGCGAAAGTTCGTGTACGTTTATGTTACAGCGTGCTACGCACATCCATGGATGGTGACAGCTGATGGCTCGACCGTCTGTGTAGTAGCCACACTGCTGTGCATTCGTAAAATTCGTGTATATAAAGTGTTTAAGATGTGGAAATTGAACAAAGTGCATCTATTAATGAAAAATATCAAAAATGCACAACGTTAATAGGTATTCAAGTTTTCACTTCTGCCGGCACTCCCGGAGTGCAACCCATCTTTTTTATTTTTCCATTTTTAACCGACTTCTAAAAAGGAGGAGGTTGTCGATTCGGATGTTTATATTTTCTTTTTACATATGTTGGGCATAACTCCGTCATAAATATAGACGGATTTGCAAAATAATTTTTTTGTTCGAAAGAAATCTATTCCGAAACGGTCCCATTTAAATTTCGTAAAGATCTGATGATTAGTTTCGGAGACAGACAACGGAACTCTTCAATAAATCTATATACCTATATAAAATACAAAGTCCTGACTGGCTGACAGATATATCACCGACCAGCCTATACCACTGGTCCTAGAGACATGAAATTTGGAGGGTGCGTTCATTGTGAAGAGTAGGTGTCCACTAAGAAAAGGTTTTTCGAAATTCCACCCCTAAGAGGGTGAATGGGAGAAGGTTAAATTTCACGCGGACGAAGTCGCGGGCAGAAGCTAGTAAAAACATTAAAAAAAAATCAATCGACATCCAAAAAAAAACACTACAAAATGAAAAATTACTTTAATTTCGGAAGTTGGTGTCAAAAAACGAAAATGCGGAACCAACGACACCGACTTCCGAAATTAAAGTTATTTTTCACTTTTTAGTGTTTGTATTTTTTTGGAAATCAGTTTTTTTTTTTAAGTTTTTATTACGGGCCATATTTTTAAGATACCTTAACCTTTTGTTGGCATATTGGGTGTTTTTTTTTTTCGGGAAGTACAAAAAACGAGAAAAAACTTTTTAACAAAAATACAACCGACTTCCAAAAGAAACACTACAAAGTGAAAAATAACTTTAATTTCGGAAGTCGGTGTCTTTGGTTTTGTATTTACGTTTTTTGCCACCGACTTCCGAAATTAAAGTTATTTTTCACTTTGTAGTGTTTCTTTTGGAAGTCGGTTGTATTTTTGTTAAAAAGTTTTTATTTCACGATTTTTAGTGGGTCTGCTTATAATTTATCTAAGTTACAATAGCCAGTGTCAACATGCTCATCGCCTTTTACAAAATATTGCTTTTCCCGATGCAGGGAAGTTAATTGTTGAGGAGTTCTCCTGGTCCACCATCAGCTCCATATTACCATTCACATCGTGGCGAGCATAAATTGCTTAGCAACCATATTAAAGTAATCGAATCGCAACCCGTGAAATACTTAGATATTATTGAGTAGTTCCGGTGTCCATCTGTGGTCTTCATCATCAGTTCCACTTCACCAAATGGTGCTTTCTGAGAGCAAATGCACGAGTTACTATAAAAAATACCCAAATCGCTATGGGTGTGCCTATAATATTTAAAGAGTTCCTTCGATTTCTCCAGGATCCAGTCATCAGATCCTGACTTGGTGACTATGGAACTACTTCAGAAGTATCTCCTTTCGAACAAAAAAATAATTTTGAAAATCGGTCCACAATTGACGGAGTAATCGCGTAACAAACATACAAAAAAAAAAAAAAACATACCGTCGAATTGAGAACCTCCTCCTTTTTTTGAAGTCGGTTAAAAATAAAGTCTAGTTTTAAACGGAGCAGGTTTATGAAGAAGGTGGGAAAAGACTACTCATGTTTATGATAATAATAATATTTTGAAGGAATTTGAGGTTTATCTGGCGGTCCAAGTACTTATCCTCTTTTGAAGGTCCAACGCAAGGTGGTTGATAGGAATTTTCCTTGACTTGGTTTTATTTTGGCCGAAAGATTAGCATTTTCGTTCTATGAGGCTTTGGATAAAACACTTAAAATCGCATAATAAATCTAAAATTACTAAAAAATACTGTCACCCGGCCCTTGAGTAGTTTATAGGAATTAATTGGAAACAAGCTGATGATCGTTTCTATTTGAACTATACTACTCACCACCGTGCTAAAGTAAATTTATAGGGTATAATCTGCTAGGAAAAGATTCAATTAAACAAGTACCTTCTTACACAAACAAACGATAAATACTCACCCCCTTACTAATAAAAGTTCTATAGCGTCTGTATAGTTACACAACGCTTTGTCTTCTTCTATCGAAAGTCAAATTACTGACGACTGAAAGAGAGAAATCGGTGTGTAACTCTTCATCTGATATAATACGTTTATTAGTAGGGGGTTAGTCTGTCAAGCTCCGCTAATGAGACACAATTGATGTTCTATTGTTTCGTCGCCGATAGACGATGCGCGAATCATGAACGGTTAATTTACAACAAAATATAATATGCTGCTGCGGATGCTGAGACCCTCAAGCGGCGCAAATACTGTAACCTTATGGGCAACTACAGCTTTGAGCCGTTTGGGGTCAAAACGCTCGGGTCATGGGGCCCGAGCGCGCGTCTCCTTCTTAAGGAAATTTCTCGCCGGCTGGTCGATACTTCACGTGACCAGAGGGCTGGGTCGTTCTTTGGCCAAAGAATTAGCATTGCCATTCAATGTGGCAATGCTGCCATTCTTCTGGGCACGTTTCCGGATGACAGCGATGCGGACGAATACTTCGACGCCTAGGTGTCCTTTGTTTTATTTTTTTTATTTTTATATATTTGTGTTGTAAGTTAGTTAGTCATTTATTTTAGTATCTAGTGTATACAGGGTGAATTTTTCAAGTGGGCGTGGATGGCCAAATCCGAAACTATGAGGAATAGCGAAAAGTACTCAAAGGAGTCGCGGGCTCGATTTTGATGAAAACTAAAACTGCATCATTGGATTTTTGAAAAATCAATATTTCTGGCCAGGAATCGAACCTGTTGATTTTGAAAAAAAAAAACACACGCTGTATTATTACACCATTCGATAGTGTCGCTAATAAGGATCAAATTCTGGGAAGTAATGACATACGGCAAACTAAAGGAAAGAGCTCATTTTTATCAAAATGCTTTTTTATTTTCTTATGCTACCTACCTATTAAACCTTAACTGATTAATTGTTCAAAATTATGACAATTGTTTTTAAATTAATAGCTGGATTCGACGTCTCAAGGATTGTACTGCAATTAAAAATTTGAATTTAGAACATCATTTTGTGAAGGGGACTGCGCTACGAGTGTTTCGGGTGTAAAAATATTGAGCATCATTTCGAACAAGGTATGAAAAAAGAAGCATTTTATTAAAATTCAACATTTTCCTTAAGTTTGCCGTATGTCATTACTTCCCAGAATTTGATCCTTATTAAGGACACTATCGAATGGTGTAATAATACAGTGTGTGTTTTTTTTTTCAAAATCAACAGGTTCGATTCCTGGCTAGAAATATTGAATTTTCAAAAATCCAATGATGCAGTTTTAGTTTTCATCAAAATCGAGCCCGCGACTCCTTTGAGTACTTTTCGCTATTCCTCATAGTTTCGGATTTGGCCATCCACGCCCACTTGGAAAATTCACCCTGTATAGTTAGTTACTTATTATGAAGCAATAATATGCAAATACATTATTTTAAGCTAACACTAAAATATAGCAAGTGGCGTTGTGTAGTTTTTGCCGACCCCCGTGGGAAGGTGTGAGTTTATATATGTGTAAAATATGTCATATTATGGGCAAATTAAATTAACTTGATTACTGAATAAAGTTCTTATTACCTTACTAATCAACCTTTTCCCATTTAATCCAATTTACTTTCATCCGTAATTATTTAATAATGGCGTTAAACTCAAACAAAATGAGGGAGCTCATTATAAAATGTCCGGAACACTGTAATTAGGGACCTTTCATGGACCACTGACCGACGATACGGTACCTTTTTAGGGTTCCGTACCAAAATGGTAAAAAGAAGCCCTGATGGTGCGACTCAGTCTGTCTGTCTGTCTGTCCGTCTGTCACAGCTGGATATCTCAAGAACTGCTAATGCTATCAATTTGAAATTTAGAATAGTCTTAGATAATGTTTGCCCAACTATTATGCAAATAAGAAAGAAATAATTTCCTTTTTTTGCAACTGGCACTGAAAGTTGGTCTTAAAAAATCGAAGTGGGGTTACTAGGGCATGTGGGGTATCACATGAAAGAGCGCTGTTTGCACATTCTCAAACATTTTTCTTCTTTTTTTGGCCGCATTGTTTTCGATTTTTGCTGAAAAATGTAAAAAAAATACCGTTCCCCGAAGCCTTATCTCCGAAGTTTGCACAGAAAAATCTGAAGTTATTCTATGTGATAGAATTTTATGTAAAGATTACAGGAAAAATAAAACAATGTCTCTAAACAGCACACTTTTTCAGATATCAACAAAAATTACACTAACTCCACTATCTGTCAAGAGATGGCGTTGACCTAAAACTACAATATTCTAGTGTGCTAAAATTCTCTGACGAATATAGGTCTCGCCGATGAAAATTTAAAAACATTTCACGTTTCACAATACGGAACCCTCGGTGCGCGAGTCCGACTCGCTCTTGACCGGTTTTTTTCCTTAGTAAAATTAATTTTACAGACAAAAATAATCTGGTACAAAGGATTACCTAATAATATTACCCGTTTCTTATTACACGAAAGCTACAACTAATCTATGATTATATTTTGGTTCTTGTTATTTAGTCAAGCAATCGAAATAACTAACATGGATTTTAACAGTAGATTTACAAGAACTGAGTATTTAGTCTAAATGAAGCATATCACTCGAAAATCTAACAAGTTTTATCTCATAGAAGAAACGTTTTTTTAGTCAAAAGGAGAATGACAACCAATGGGCCCCTAGTTTTGGTGCCGTGTCAAGACTATTTACTTCTCAAAAATTAAGTCGTATTTTTACATGTTTACGTTTATTTTATCGACATTTCTTTTACCCTAGCATTGGAAAACAAAATTAATATTTATTTTATTGAATTTATATCAGTTCCGCCATTAAAACTTAACCTGAATGTTGCCAGACGACAGACTATACTATGTCAATTAAATAATTGTAATCGATTAAAAATATCGATATTTTACTAATCCTCCGACTAAAATGACCGGAGATAGGCTACAATAGCTTTTCTCCCGTCGTAATCTAGCTAACACTCTCATGTAACTGATTAGGCGAGAAGTAGACAACAACTTAAAAAAAATATTATCGTATGTTTCATAGTATTTCCTACTGTTAGAAATATTCCGCTACATTTATACCTGATTAGTTTCTGTAAAAACAAAAGTTAGTACCACAGACATTACTGTGGTTAGTACTCAGGTTAGTACCTCCCATACATACCTAAATAGAGTTTATAATTATCTTTTTAATTATGTAAATAATATTATTTATAACAAATCGATTGGGTAAATCGATTACCAAAATATTTAACATGGTCACACTTTTCTATGGATCTAAATGTCAAATCAATGCATCAATCAAATTGTTTCGTGCCGTTAGTTTTGCATCGAGTTGAATTTATTCCTCCGTATTTGCTTCTGTTCGTTACAATTTGAAGCTGTCAACACCTGGTAGAGGTCGGGTAAACCGCCCTCTCTCTGGCCGATGTGTCAATTGCTCCCTACGTGTGGCGCCTAATCTTCGTAGACGTCAAATCGAAGAATTAGATGAACCAATGCTTATCCTTCTGAGATCCTGGGTAACACCTACACCGGTAAGTTTATAATGTGTCATTTACAAAACTTATAGGTCCGAACATTTAGGATGCCCGTGTTTGGTCAATCAAGGGGTCGTCAACTGTAAATCTCTAAGTATTTCCACTATAACAGAAATTAACGTTTTAGGCAGTGTATGGTAATCTGTGAGAAAACCTAGAGTCTAGCTAGACCATTGCAATGAGCACATGAATAAATGTACGTAATATCTATTTAGGAATTTGCTGATTTATTTTTGTTATCTTTCAGATATCCGATGATGACATCTTGTGTGTTGAATGTTTTGTATTATTACAAAACCGGACATCATCAACCACAACTCTATCCCTTGTATTTCTGCTCTTGGACACCTCAACATATGTTTTGCGTGTGGCATGTCAATTGCAAGTTGCAGAACGCATAGGGTTAGTTAAGACTGTCCTCAAAGGAATGTTATACTAAGATGGACACCAGCTCATCACGTAAGTGTTTTGATCGTGGCATTATAACTATGATTGAACAAAAAAAAATAGTATAATATATAAGTAATATTTTATTCTTTTTAGTTCTTGCAATCTGCAGATATCATCTGCATAGCAATCGTTGGGATGAACTAGAAGCCCCATATTCAGATTTTACTGGATTTCAAGTAGATGATATTTTCACAAAACTTGAAAAAGCTACTGAGAGACAGTTGGATTTCAATGACATAAGCTCTATGGATATATACTCCATATTTATTGATAAGTAGAGAGCAACATAGGGCAAATTCTTTAGAGAGTATCATTGCTTATTACTGTAGTTGCTTAGTGGGAAATCGTACAGTAGGGTGCTGCGCTCATACTATGACCGTTTTTTGGTATTTGAGCTGAGGTCGTTTTAATGATATAAGCGCCCCAGCGCAATTTCTAGACTATATATTCGTTGAAGAATAAATGTTTTACCTACTATATATTGTTTTTTTTTTTTAAGTAAGCAGGCTTAGAGCAGCTTAGCTTAACTTGAGATGGATCCGTGCGGTTGTTGTAACATAGCCATGAGCTCCTCTAACCTAAGGCTTTAGTCGTAAGTATTTATTTTTAACAACACTACCCACTAGTGGTGAGGGCACAGCCTACTTAACGCTGACTCCGGCACGGCAAGGGATATTTGCAACCGCAAGTTCTTAACCTACATAATATCTAGCAAGAGAAGAAGTTGTGTAGTGTTTTCTAAATTCTGGAATCAATATTAATACATAAACATTATTATTATTATTTAAATTTCAAATACTTATGTTTAAAACAAAAAAAACAAACTTGTTTTATAACCTCAATTTCATCACCCGAAAAAATAAGATTTCTCTTAAACTAGGGTGAATAATTGAATATCGATTTCAGGATATGAAAAGGTAATACCAGGTCTACAAAACCAAGTTAAAACCACCGTGACATGCGAAGTTTTTTAGGGGCCCAAAACTCCTAACAAAATGGGCAATGTCCTTTGATATTGTCTCTTGCCCACACAATTTTGACTCGGCCTTGAGAATTAAATATTGTGTTATGCTTAAATCTACCCAGTAACTAGATTGTGGAGCTCAACTAGGCAGTCGCTCCATGTAAAATACCTGCTGGTATTTAACCGCTCTCAATTAGACTGGAGACGTTAGAAAAAGTTGGAAAAAGGCTAGGCAGATGAAGAAAATTTTAAAGCCAACCCCTATTTTTTTTTAGGAAAATATCACTGGCCTAAAATAATTGAGGCAGCGTTTAAACGCATTTATTTATTTATTTAATTTACACGGCTTAAGAAACCAATTACATAAATCAAAGTACATATATAATAAGTACAGACGCCAGCTGCACATCAAACCCAAAACTGTCAAATTTTCCCAATCAACTTTGAACCTTATGATTTAGCGATAAAGTGGAAAATCTATTAAAGAAATTTGACAGATTGTAGTAACTCGATGTGCTGGCTATACATGAATGATTGATTCATTGGGAATAAAAAGTAAAAAGTCTATGAAACAACTGTGTCAATCAACTGCTTTATATTGCTAACCCAATCCACGTTCGTTCCAATACAACATGATTGCGAAAAAAGTTGTCAAAACTCGCGAGCAATTTATTTGATATTCCTTTTGGAAACATGCAACCAATTTACTGGTTAATTGATTTGTTGTTAGCCTGAATGATGGTCCGAATCCCCAGGGATGCGTGCTGCAGGCTACGTTATGATAAATTTATTTGAATTGGATCTCAATGGCAAGTAATCACACTAATATAATTAAGGCGAAAGTTTGTGAGTGTGTGTGTTTATATGTTTGTTACTTCTTCACGCTCAAACGGCTGGACCAATTTTGATAAAATTTTGTATAGAGGTAGCTGACACCCTGGATTAACATATAGGCTACTTTTTATCCCGTTATTCTCACGGGATTGACATTTACGCGGGTGAAACCGCGGGGCGCCGCTAGTATAATAATAATATTAGGATACATGTCATCTTCAACTCTTGTTTTGGCTTGGTTTTTAGCTCATATCGCGGTAAAAGAAATATGCGCGTTGACTGGAGAACCTTCTTTTTTTCGTCGGTTAAAAAGACGAATTAGTCTGTTGGTTGTGTGGCATGCAGTGGCGTAACTAGGGTGGCATTGGGGCAAAACGCCACGGGCCCCCAGTCAGAGGCCCCCGGCTCGAGAGGGCCATGAGCACAGGAAGAACCTAACATAAGCAGTCAGGTGTTAAAGTTTTTGCAGGAGAAAATATGGGCGACTAGAAACAATTATATTGTATTGTAATTTTTGACGTTCAAAAGTGCCTTTTATGTGCCTAATTGTAATAAATGCTTTGACTTTTTGACTTTGACTTTATGAAATGTACGCGGAAGAAGTCACGGGAGGTGCTAAAAAAAACTACCTATAACGTTGGTTGAGCTTCTTTACATTGAGGGAGGGCCCCATCCCTTGAATTTGCCACGGGCCCCAAACGGTATAGTTACGCCACTGGTGGCATGTCACATAGCAGATGTGCATTGGGCGAAATACCTATTTCATCATACGGATACAGGTAGATAGGATTGTAGGCTACTACTTACCTATTTATTTAATTAATAATAATTTACTCTAATTAAACTTACATATTTACAACACTTGATTACAATTACTCACACAAAAGTATATATTTAATATTACATTTACATTCATATTTATTTACATTTATTTATTACATCATAGAATAAAGATTTCTTTAATCTATAATATGCACATTCACAACACCAGTCGGTCGATGACGATAATCGATACTAAGTGCGGTAAACTATCGACTCGCTGGACATCACTAATCTAACGGGACTAAAACGCCGCTTGCGCACTATGGCGCAGCGGTCACCGCCAATGTCAAACCAGTCGAGACTTATCTACGGCGCGGAGCGCATGCCTTTCGCTCGCATATATGTACCTACTGCCGCGAACTACTTAACGCTTGTTATTTCTTAGCTGTTCTTTCCATCTTCTCATCTGAACTCTGTCTCATCTTCCTAACTACAGACTACTGTGCTTACGCTTGTGCTTACGCTTGTGCTTGTGCTTTAATTCCCACTGTGCCTTCTAAATCATATTGTGTGTTGTGTGAGGATTGTTGGAGAATATATATGCTGTAACCGTGAGTTGGATTTTAATTACAAACCACAGATAACCACGTTATACACTCTAACTTACACATACCCTACCTATATTGGTGACCCCGTAAGAACATGGGAGGGGATTCATATAAAGACGCACGGAGCACAAATACGTCACCTCCGCCCAGCACTAGTGAAGGGAACGATATGTCGATAGACCCGAGTAACGTATATAAGGTCGGCGTACGTGTGCCACCATTCTGGGCTGAGGAGCCGGAAATCTGGTTCGCCCAAGTCGAAGGCCAATTTGCCATCGCCGGAATCACAAATGACCTGACTAGGTTCAATTACGTGATTGGGCATCTGGACAATCAGTACTCCAGGGAGGTCAAAGATATTATTATCAGCCCGCCTGCAACAAACAAGTATGAGAAACTGAAGATGGAATTGATTAAGAGACTCAGCGCGTCCAACGAAAAGAAAATCAAGCAGTTGTTGATGCATGAGGAACTTGGGGATCGGAAACCATCCCAATTTCTCCGCCACCTCAAAGGTCTTGCAGGCCAAGAGGTACCAGATGACTTCTTGAAGACCATTTGGACTAGTCGCCTTCCTCATGGCATACAGACGGTGCTCGCGGGACAACCAGGTGCAACTTCAATAGAAGACCTAGCCGACTTAGCCGATCGGGTAAACGATCTGGCTACTACAACTCCGAGGGTCGCTGCAGTTAACGACACTATCCCTGGTTCAGTTCTCAGTGATCTGACCAAGGAAGTAGCTGAACTCAGGAAGCAGTTCCAGAAGCTGGCGTCGGGTCGGAACAGCAGGTCACGCTCTCGCTCCTCCAGAGACACTAGAAGTAAGTCTAGGCAGCGCTCGCAATCCAATTACCGGAAGTTCCCGCTTTGTTGGTACCACGCCAAGTACGCAGACAAAGCCGATAAGTGCATTCGACCCTGCGACTTCAAGTCGGAAAACTCAAAGGGCGGTCGATAATGACGACCGGCGATTGCCCTTTAAATGCAATCGGTCGCCTATTCGTCACGGACCGTGCATCGAAAACGCAATTTCTGGTCGACACTGGAAGCGACCTCTGCGTATTCCCACGGCCAATGCTTCACGATCGTCGTACTCGGACTGGTTATAATCTGTGTGCTGCTAATGGTTCTAATATTGCTACATATGGTTTTGTTAATTTAGAATTAGATTTTGGTTTACGTAGGACATTTCAATGGCGTTTTGTAGTTGCCGATGTCACAAAACCAATAATTGGCGTAGATTTGTTAAATTTTTACAACCTTATAGTAGATTGCCGTAACAAACGCTTAATAGATAATTTAACATCGGTGACAGCCGTTGCTGCTTTGGCTAATTGTAAGAATGTTCATTCTGTTAAAGTCGTGACTGGTGAGACTCGGTTTCATAAAATATTAGATGAGTTTCCTGGGATCACACGACCGGCTGGTAAGCATCACACTACACCACACCAAACAGTACACCATATACGCACGACACCAGGCCCTCCAGTTTGTTCATCTCCCCGTCGCTTGGCTCCGGACAAGCTCAAGATTGCCCAAAAAGAATTTCAGTCTATGCTGGCCGTAGGCACGGCTAGACCTTCTGAGAGCCCATGGTCGTCACCCTTGCATTTAGCACCGAAGAAAAATAATGGTTGGCGTCCCTGCGGCGATTATCGGCAGCTCAACGCCCGTACTGTGCCTGACAGGTATCCGATAAAGCATATCCACGACTTTTCCCAGAGTATAGCTGGGTGTAAAGTTTTCAGTACTCTGGACCTTGAAAAAGCATATAATCAGATACCTGTCAGCCCAGAGGACATTCCTAAGACCGCCATCACGACCCTATTCGGTCTATTTGAATTTCCTTTTATGACGTTCGGTCTTAGGAATGCGGGCCAAACATTTCAACGATTTGTTGACGAGATGACGAGGGGGCTTGATTTTGTATACTGTTTTCTTGATGATTTTTTAATATTTTCCAAGAGTGAATCAGAGCATGAGCAACATCTACGTGAGGTATTCAAGAGGCTCAACGAGTATGGTATGTTGGTCAACACCTCGAAGTGCGTTTTTGGAGCAAAAGAGGTAACCTTTTTAGGCTATCGCATATCTGAAAACGGTTCCAGGCCGGTCGAGTCAAAGGTTCAGGCAGTGAAAGATTTTCCCGCACCAAAGAACGTGCGGCAGCTTAGAGGGTTCTTGGGCATGCTCAATTTTTATAGGAGATTTATTCCCAAAGCAGCTGAGATCCAAGCACCATTACACGCCTTGTTGACGGGATCGATTAAAGGTACGCAGCCAATCACTCTAACAGAGGAAACTTTATCAGCGTTTCAGGCCTGTAAAGATAGTCTCACCAACGCTGCACTGTTGGCCCACCCAGACTGTACCGCTAAGCTCGCAGTAGTTACTGACGCCTCAGACAAGGCAATAGGGGCAGTTCTACAGCAATTTAACGGGGACGCATGGCAACCTTTGGCATTCTTTTCAAGGAAATTGAGTCCTTCTCAAACAAAATACTCTCCCTATGACAGGGAGCTGCTCGCCATTTATGAGGCGATTAAATATTTCCGGCATATGCTGGAAGCTAGGCACTTTATAGTCTATACTGACCACAAGTCCATCAGTTTTGCCTACCACGAACGGAAGAAAAACTGTTCGCCTAGGCAGTATAGACACCTAGACTTTATTGCTCAGTTTACTACTGACATCCGCCACATATCCGGCAAGGATAACGTGGTTGCCGATACCTTATCGCGCATTGAGGAACTGGCGGATCCCATTAGCCTTGAAAAGATAGCCCAAGCCCAAATTGACGACCCTGAACTCAAATTACTTCAGAGTGGGGGTTCTTCTTTAGAAATTAAAAAACACCATGTCCCTGGAAGTCGAATTCCTTTGTACTGCGACGTCAGTACCTCAGCTTCCAGGCCTTATGTACCAAAACCTATTCGAAAGCAGGTATTTGATAGCCTGCACTCATTAAGCCATCCTGGCGCTAGCGCAACGGCTAAATTAGTAGCTGAGCGGTTCGTTTGGCCAGGGGTTAGAAGAGACTGTAGGGAATGGTCACGCGCATGTATTTCGTGTCAAAAGGCAAAAGTCACCCGTCACGTGACTTCACCACTTGGCACCTATACCTTACCGCGCGCGCGATTCAAACAAATCCATATAGACTTAGTAGGTCCACTACCACTTTCTGAGGGCTATCGGTACTGCTTAACTGCTGTGGACAGATTTACTCGCTGGCCAGAAGCAGTTCCGATAGCAGATATCACGGCAGAAACCGTCGCCAAGGCCTTGTTGTCTGCTTGGATATCTCGGTTCGGCTGCCCGACAGACATCACAACTGATCGCGGCCGACAGTTTGAATCGGCTTTATTCCAATGTCTGTCCAAAATTAGCGCATTCGAGCACAAGCGGACAACAGCTTATCACCCGGCATGCAACGGACTTGTTGAACGGTTTCATCGTCAACTTAAAGCCGCAATCGTATGCCATGCAAATGATAGGTGGACTGAGTCACTACCGTGGGTTTTGTTAGGCGTAAGATCTGCCTTTAAGGAAGACATCCAAGCTTCCTCGGCGGAACTGGTATATGGGGAGTCACTGAGGTTGCCCGGCGAGTTCTTTGAGCCTACTACTAGCGGAACCACCGACATATCGGAATTTACCGCAAGACTCAGGAATTTTGCAGAAAAGTTGCGACCGGTACCAGCTTCTCGGCATTGTAACTCCAAGGTGTTCATTTTCAAAGAACTTGAAACCTGTGATCACGTTTTCCTACGAGAAGACGCATCACGGGGTTCACTTACACCAGCCTATTCCGGTCCACACAAGGTCGTTTCTAGAGGGGATAAAGTTTTTAAAATTATCGTAAAAAATAGGGAAATGACAGTAACCATCAACCGGCTCAAGCCTGCCTTCACACTGTCTGTTCAAGACACAAAAGCGACACCCGAAGACTCGCAAAATTACGTAACCCGTTCCGGGCGGCGAGTGAAGTTTACAGATTTTTATCGCCCTTGACGGTCTCTGGAGGGGGGTGGTGTAGGCTACTACTTACCTATTTATTAATAATTTACTCTAATTAAACTTACATATTTACAACACTTGATTACAATTACTCACACAAAAGTATATATTTAATATTACATTTACATTCATATTTATTTACATTTATTTATTACATCATAGAATAAAGATTTCTTTAATCTATAATATGCACATTCACAACACCAGTCGGTCGATGACGATAATCGATACTAAGTGCGGTAAACTATCGACTCGCTGGACATCACTAATCTAACGGGACTAAAACGCCGCTTGCGCACTATGGCGCAGCGGTCACCGCCAATGTCAAACCAGTCGAGACTTATCTACGGCGCGGAGCGCATGCCTTTCGCTCGCATATATGTACCTACTGCCGCGAACTACTTAACGCTTGTTATTTCTTAGCTGTTCTTTCCATCTTCTCATCTGAACTCTGTCTCATCTTCCTAACTACAGACTACTGTGCTTACGCTTGTGCTTACGCTTGTGCTTACGCTTGTGCTTACGCTTGTGCTTGTGCTTTAATTCCCACTGTGCCTTCTAAATCATATTGTGTGTTGTGTGAGGATTGTTGGAGAATATATATGCTGTAACCGTGAGTTGGATTTTAATTACAAACCACAGATAACCACGTTATACACTCTAACTTACACATACCCTACCTATAGGATATAATAATAATAAATAAAATAAAAATAAAAAGCCTTTTATTTCCCATTAGTTACAAAAAAACGTTTTAAGTATTAGTTGCAAAATAAGTTTTAAGTAAATTAAAAAAAAAAACTTTACATTTTTTGGGTAACAGGAACCCCCCTCAAGGTGAATGCCTCTTCCAAAGATTGCCATTTTTCCCGGTCTTTAGGTATATAGGATAGTTAAAGGTAATTCAAAACAAAACTATCCCATGCTGAAGTGATATCCCTCCTGACTGCCCACAGTGCACTAGTAGCAGTATAAATTAATCAACCTAACCTTTTCTCAACTTTGTTAGGGTTTTTGAAAGAAAGAAAGAAAGAGTAATTATTGCGACTCGTACAGGAAGATCACAAACTAAACTAAACACAGTAAAAAAAAAAAAAATTAAAAACAAGTTATACAGGATGAAATTACATTCATGGGCATCCTTTTAAGGGGTCATTGTACTCATCATTATGAACAACTTTTACTATGGGACTAAATCTAAAATCACGAAAAAAATCAGCTGTTCCTTGCATTTATGTTCACATAACACGTCAAAATGTAGGGAAGCGCTGATTTTCTTTCGCGACTTCAGGTTTGGTCCCATAGTAAAAGTTGTTTATAGTGATGATTACAATGACCCCTTAAAAGGATGCCCATGAATTCAATTTGACCCTATATAAAAAAAAAGAAAAATGAAACAGAAAGTCCTATACGAGGCCAAAAGGCTCCTATCTCAACATGATGCTGCGACATTTAAAAAATAACTGTCGCAGCGCTTTTGTCGGGTTGGCTTCTAGTCTAACCGGACGCCGCTAAATACCAGTATTATACGTCAAGTGACTCCCTATCCTCCACAACCGAGTTACGGGGTAACACGATACTTCACTTATAAAGGCTTTTGCAGTGACCCTTATAACCAGAACAAGAAAAGTTCCGAACTCTCTTCATTAAATAATTTATCTCCGGTATCAAAACTCAAAGGAATACGGTCTTTGCGAATACACAAGACTTACATCAAAAAAAATTTCGCGTACTCCCAAAGCAGATTTTAAAATTCAATGAGCCAAAAAGCACTGTATCTTTAGACTCCCCGAAGGATTTGTTCTATCTTTACTTTGTCAAGCAAATAAAGCAAAAGCCTGCAACTAAGACTTACTTAAGTTGTGTATGTCATCATGGATCTGGGACAATTGCGCGAAAGACATTTCCGCTGCAAAAATTTTCAAATTTTTCGTCATGGGTGTCGTTTTCATGTTTTTCGACCATTCTATCGGTTTTACCACCCTCGAAAACCATGAAAACGACACCCGTAACGAAAAATTTTAAAATTTTCGCAGCCGCCATCTTGGATTTTTATTTCGACCTCATTATTGGCCGAGGGAATCGGGTAGGCAGTCGCTCCATCTAAAATACTGGTATTCGGCTGCAACCGGTTGGACTGGAAACCCAGCCCAGCAAAGTTGAGAAAAGGCTAGGCAGATGATATCATTATCAAAGGAATTTAATTATTTTACAAAATAAAATAAGCAGGTACTGTATGTCATGTGCATTTTACTAGATTTGAAAGTATTGAGATAAGAAATCTCCAGTCTTTTTTTTTTTACTTATCCTATACTATCTCACTGGTGGGCAAAGGCCTCACTCAACTTTGGCAGAACAGCAACAAAAAAAATTATATCAAGCAGTAGGTACTTTTCAAGTACAAAGTAGCGTAAAAGTTATTAATAAACGTTTCTTGATAAAAATATTATTTGTTTCCTTTTACGAAGTAGTCTACTACCGTCAAATTATGAGTTTATTAGTTTCATAAGGCTATTGTTATACAAAGATGAGAGATTTTATATAAAAGAGTCGAGAAATAACTTGTTACGTAAGGAAATAAAGAACGTATTAGATCTCTGAGAAATATTATACTTATTGCCACCCAATGTGGGACTCGCAGCCAATAAGCATTTAATTAAAATGTTAGAATTGTTTGTTTGGAGGTTAGTTTGTTATTATGTAACAATAAATAGTTTTTCCATTTATTATAAGGTTTCCTATGCGGCACATAAAAGTATTTTCTTTTACTATTTTTTTCTCAGTATCGTTTTTTAGGTAACCGTTTTTGTTTAGTATTAACTAAACTTACTAAATATAGTATTGTTTTTATAACTCCTTATTTGGGTTATGCTAGCCTAGTTTCATTCTTGAACAAAGATTTTTAACTCGCGTCTACTCAGCTTATGAGTAAGTAGGTATTACCTCGGTTCAAACTCAACACTCATCGAGCTAACCTGAAAAGGCGTAAAATGGCATAGTCTCAAAACGGCACTAAATGTTCGTCAAACATTAATATTCTGACTAAGTCTCACGAAATTTATATTATTAAAACCCACACCAAAAGCTTTATCCTCATTTTGGGCTCCGCTGTATTCGGGTAAAAATAATATTATGGCGAGAAAATTCTCCAGAATGTAACAATCTTATTCAACCAAATCGTTACAGTGTTCTGGAACAAACTAAGGACGTAGTTTCAGCAACGTACTCCCATTTACTTAAGTGCAGAGTAGAGACAGTATAATTATCAAGCATCTTGTAGTTGGCGCCCAGATGGAGGACCTCTGGGCGCCAATAACAAGTTTAAATAGGTCATAGTGCAGCTAGCCTTACGTAATACTTCTTGGTAAAGGAATATTGAAGTGAAACTTCTTTACGCACGCTTGACTTGGGGAGTAATCTGGCGAACGCGTTACGAAAAGTGTGATCGGGCGAGGCGAACGGGAGTTGAGTGAGGGAAAACGATGGATGAGGTCTATGATGGAACGAGCGTGCCCAGAAGATGCCTAAGGCACTGGAACTCCCACGCATCGACGAAACACAGCAGGCTGCTTGACGCCGGACTCCGGTGGGAGGTTGGTCGCAAAACAGGCGGGAGTTAGCCCTACCACCGCAAGGGAACAATTGACCAGTTAAATAAGGTGTTGAGTGTAACTGTCCAGGATGCGCCGAGCGCTCGGTTCAGTTAAGTAACTGGCGAAATAAATTGCCGCTACACGAGGAGGCTTCTTCATGCATCCCAAAATTCACTTCTCTCCGTGAGAGGGAGTAGGCCACCACCTCACGGATACAGTGCCGGTTGGCATGTCACATGACTTCGAATTTTTGGTTTTAGGTCATCCCGGTTTCCTCGTGATTTTACTTTAAGGTTTTGAGAGCAGTGGTCATGAAAAATGTATACTAAGTAAAGTGCCTGCCTGAGTTTTAAACCTACGACTTACAACTCATAATTAGCGGCTGAGTCCACTGGACCACGTCTGCTCTGTTAGTACAGAGTTTGTACTACGGTCTTCGTCACGCGGACGAAGTCGCGGGCAACACCTGTTTGTACTTAATCGTTTTTATTTCTATCCCGATTTTGTCACAAAAAGTGAGCTTGATAATAATATTTTAAGGAAAATTATGACACGGTGTTTTCTCATCTAAGAATCGATGCTACAATAGGCATCAAGTACAGTTAGACACTATTGGGATTAGGATTAAAAAAAACAGTGGCACTCCGGCAGTGCCGACAGAAGTAAAAACAAAACACAAACAGAATACTTTGCCATCACTCACTGACATATCGGATATACAATAAAACCGAGTACATCCCAAGGACAACCGAACACATCCGAAGCGGTGTCGATTACGGTAACAGTGGCGCGAGTTCAATAGTTTTTTCCCATCTCAGAAAAATGCCCAACACGCTTGAAGAAGTTTACACTTCAAAAATGTGAAGATTTATTACTTTTCTTGGAGCTTCAATAATAGAATATACTTACAACTACCCACACAAAGTATTACAAAAATACTTTATCTTAATAATCCATACTAATATTAGGTCCTTACATATGAAATTGGCGTTTTGTATGGAAGGAACAAAAAGTCGAATATTTTTTAATATAATATATTTAATTAATCAAAGTATGAACCATTGTTTTCAATGCACTTTTGCCATCTTATAGGTAGTTCATTGATCCCTTTACTAAAAAAACCAGTCGGACGGGAATCAATAAAATCTTTGAAGGCGATTTGGACTGCCCCATCGGAGTTGAATTTTTTCCCTTGCAAAAAGTTATCCAAATTGCGAAAAAAATGGTAATCTGTTGGAGCAAGGTCCGGGGAGTACGGAGGATGTCTAAGACATTCCAATTCAAGTAATGTAACGCAGCAGTCGACGCGCGTTTGCCGGTTTGCTTCAGTCAATTCGTGAGGTACCCACCTTTCAAGCTTTTTAATCTTCCCAATTTGCTTCAAGTGAATTAAAACAGTTTTATCACTAACATCGAAGCCTGCAGCTAACTCGGACGTGGTTTGCGATGGGTCCGCTTCCACAATAGCCTTCAATTCTCCATTATCAACTTGGGTCTCAGGCCGTCCACGGGGCTTGTTCTGCAGGTCGAAATTTCCAGAACGAAAACGTTGGAACCAAAAACGAACTGTGTTTTCTTTTGCAACATGACCGCCATACACATCATTCACCCTTCGAGTCGTTTCCGCAGCACTAGTGCCACGGCGGAACTCGTACTCGTAAATAATGCGATATTTTAAATTTTCCATTTTGTAAAATGAGTGACGCAAACAGAAAAAACAGAAGAAAAAAAAACAAATGAATGACGGTCATCGAAGCACAAATACATGAGTAAATAGCTGTACAAATTTGAATTTGGAATTCCTTACCAAAGAGGAGAAATTCGTGATTAAAGTGGCCAGTACGAAAAACGCCAATTTCATATGTAAGGACCTAATATTATAAATTCGAAAGTAACTCTGTCTGTCTGTCTGTACGTTACCTTTTCACGCCTAAACCACTGAACGGATTTAGATAAAATTTTGCAGAGAGATAGATTGCATCCCGGGGAAGGACATAGGATAGTTTTTATCCCGATATTTCCACGGGATCGAAACTTATGCGGATGAAACCGCGGGGCGCAGCTAGTACATTAAATATTTTCTATTGCAGCTGTTAACCCTTACAAAACATTAAAGCATACTTTCTTTTTTCTGAATCCTATGGCTACACAGCCAAGTGCCCTTTTTTCAAGTTTTATTGCTATTGTAAGTCGTTTTGTAAGAGTTATTACAAAAGATCAATTTAATACCTAAAGATATTGTATAGGTTTTGTTGTTAAGGGTCATCACTTTACCCATAAAGTGGGTGACATGATACCCCTTGGTAAGCTTGGTTGTCAGAATTTTAGGCTCAGCCGTAACGACGGTCAAAGATTTACGAATGACAGCCGGGACCAACTTCTTAACGCGCTTTCCGAGGCACGGAGTGTCGGACAGATCTCGATAAGTAATGGATCCAGGAACTGACCGCGACAAGCGCAGTTTAACCTTCAAACTACCGGTGCGGATGTAATCATTTAACCCTTCCTAAAAATACGACTTTATTCAGCCAAGTGTAATAAGCCCTTTAGAAATAGACATAGAAGACAATTTTAAGGAAACTACATGACCTAAAGCGCGGTCACTGTCGGACTGCATAGAAAGGAAAGAGAAGCGCGATGACACAACGCTGACAATTTATTGCAAAATATGAAGTAACTAGCAGCGCCCCGCGGTTTTACCCGCATAAGTCTCGATCCCGTGGGAATATCGGGATAAAAAGTACCCTATGTCCTTTTCCGGGACTCAAACTATCTCTATACCAAATTTCATCAAAATTGGTCCAGCCGTTTGAGCGTGAAGAAGTAACAAACATATAAACACACACACACACAAACTTTCGCCTTTATAATATTAGTGTGATTATCTTTTTACAAAAAATCTATTGTTTGGTCTATATAATTAAAACACAAGTGCTTTAGTATGTTACTTGTCGAATAATCTGACAAAAAATCATTATGATTGTGTGTATATTAGTATGGTTTTTATTGTAAAAAAAAGTTTTTAGAGGTATCTTCGTGATTTTTTTCTATCGTATCAAAATAGTTGTATTATGTTTTCAACACACTATCTACCTAGCATATTATCCTGAAGAATATCATATATTTTTCTGATTTTGTTTGCTGTGTAGTCAGTCATATACTTTTATGCATTATAAAACTTGCGTTTTTTGCGTTTAGGTCCTGTAAGCCTGTAAGTACATAGTTGGGAAAAGGCTAGGCAGATGATGACTTAAGGAAGTCATCATCTGCCTAGCCTTTTCCCAACTATGTAGGGGTCGGCTTCCACTCTAACCGGATGCAGCTGAGTACCAGTATTTTACATGGAGCGGCTGCCTATCTGAACTCCACAACCCAGTTACTGTTTAATACAATACCCCATGGTAAAACTGGTTGTCGGACTTTCGGGCTTCTGACGACCCGTAACGACTGTCAAAGATTTACTATTAAATAGCAGCCGTGATCAACGGCTTAACGTGCTTTCCGAGGCTCGGAAGGTCTTGGTATGTAAAGATGGTCACCCATCCACGGACCAACCGCGGCAAGCGTAACTTAACCTGATTGATCGACCCGTGTGGATGTTATTACTTAGCCACAAGCCTCTGTAAGCCCCCTTAAGTAGTAACTGCAAAAAGAATAGCAATAAGTAACTCTACACCACTGCGTTTAGCTAGTAGTCCTTCTAATTACTAAACGACAATTAGTTCTGTTCGACACCAGAAACTTGTCTAGCACTTTAACTCAGTAAGAATAAAGGAATAGCACTTGCATTTGTATGATGTACCGTAGAGAAAAAGCTGTGAAGTAACTTGCAATATACGCGCCACAATTGATGGCGACATAAGCTACCACTAGCGCTATCTAGTATCGAGTAGCAGAACTAATAGTCGCGACCCTTCTAGAAACTTCGATGCTAGAGCTTTCCAGAACTATCGACGTCTGGTCGGCCGGGACCGGTCTGTACCTACTCGAGCATTCTAGATGTTTCTACGGTAGAAAGTTCTGGAACTACCCGAGGCCTATACAGGGTGTTACGGAAAGGGTATATCAATACAAACGGGTTGAAGAGTGTAAATAGAAGAGTGTAAATATTGCTATTAACTAGGTGACTTTATGTAATTTGCGCCGAACCTGTTATTATTTTTTTAAAAATAGAGAGTCTGTTTAAATTTGTCTTTAGGAATCAATTCAAGGCTGACATTTTAGACAGCAATATTTCTAACCAGTATACATACATGTATACACTCACGCCTTCAGGGCTTGGTAGGCCTCCACAAGGTCGTCGGTCTACCTTGTGGGAGGCCTTCCAACGCTACGTCTTCCGGGGGTACGTGGTCGCCACTCCAGAACCTTTCAGCCCCATCGGCCATCTGTGCTACGAGCAATGTGCCCTGCCCTCTACCACTTAAGTTTGGCAGTTCTTCGGGCTATTTCGGTTACCTTGGTTCTCCTGCGGATCTCTTCATTTCTGATTCGATCGCGCAGGGAAACTCCAAGCATAGCCCTCTCCATTGCCCTTTGGGTGACTTTCAGTCTTCTAATAAGGTCCATTGTGAGCGACCACGCTTCGGTGCCATAGGTCATCACTGGCAACACGCACTGGTCAAAAATTTTCGTCGTGAGACACTGCGGTATTGCGGGAGTTGTTTTACTCGTATACAAATAATAACTTTCAAACATAAATTCATAAACTAAACTAATGCCTTCCTCCCATGTGGATAGGCAGAAACTACGCCACGTGTTACAACCCTAACCTTTCCAATTTCTAACCACTATTTGTAAGTATATGTCAGAACCATTTACAACGCTACGTCTTCCGGTACGCGGTCGGCACTCCAGAATCTTTCGGCCCCATCGGCCATCTGTTCCTTCCGGATGACTGCACCAAATTGGATAATTATTTTTGTTGTGTTCGGTATTGCCAGGACAAGGTTTTTACTAAAGAAAATTTTGGAAATGTGAAAAAAATCTGCACACGTTCGAAGCTGGGGCGGGCCTCTAGTTAAAAATAATGATGTTTTTGTCCAAAAAAACAGAAATGTGAGAAAAAGGGAGAGGAAGCCTTTGCCTTGTAGTAAGACAATATAGGCTACTTAGACAGAATTATTTTTAGTTAGAATCCTCCTCTCAAACTGAGTCTCGTTTGCATATCTTGGCTAGTCAGACTATTGGGACGAATTTAATTTCATAGCTTGTGTTAATCGGTTAATTGGTAGGGGTACGCCTGTCTTGGGATGATAGGGTCCTAATTTGGGCTGAGGGTTTGTACGGGTTATTTTAGCATGGTACTTAGTTAAATTCTGACAAATTATCTGTATCAGGAACTTATCCAGACGCCAGCACATCAAGGTACTACAATCTGTCACATTTCTTTAAATAGATTTCGCTACAGCATAAGGTTCAAGGTTGATTAGGAAAAATTGACAGTTTCAGGTAGCTTGATGTGCTGGCGTCTGTACTTTGCAATCATTCAAATCTTATGCGTCTAGTTAGCTCGGAGATTAAGACGAAAACAAAAATTACTTAAAATAATTTATGTTCTTGTATATCGATTTTATTCAATTTTGAGCGGCCATTGTTGTTTACATCTTTGGCAAATTTAGCGCGGCCGGGCTCTTATCTGTTGGTGTGTTCTGACGGGAAAATTACAAAAGTAATTATAGTTAGAGTGAGATAGCTCAATACTTAGAAAAAGATGGCATTTCGATTGCAGAACAGCGGGCATTGTGTAAAGTCGACATGAAAAAGCGAAGGAAAATCAACTAAATTTAATATTCAATTGTTTTCTCTACCCTTGAAGTTGGCAGTTGAATGACATTTCGTTATTAAAAGTTGAGTTTGATGTTTGACACTTAAGGACTTATAGAATACTAGCTGTTGCCCGCGACATTGTACACGTGGCGCCATCTATTATCATAATAACGTTATTATTGTTTTCCTCGGGATTAAAGGTACCCTTTGTCCGTTTCTGTACACCTGGCAACGTATATGCGAAATTTCAGAATGATCGGTTTAGTGGTTTAGGCGTGAAAAGGTAACAAACAAACATACTTTCGCATTTATTAGCTGCGCCCCGCGGTTTCAGCCGCATAAGTCTCGATCCCGTGGGAATATCGGGATAAAAAGTATCCTATGTCCTTTCCCGGGACTCCAACTATATACCAAATTTCATCTAAATCGGTTCAGTGGTTTAGGCGTGAAAAGGTAACATACAGACAGACAGAGTTACTTTCGAATTTATAATATTAGTAGTTAATTAGTAGTAGTCAGGATATCATTCGATACATAAAAAGTCCAAAACCTTCTCCTTTTTCTATTAAACTTATACACTGTAATATAATTGCATTAATAACTATGTCACAACTCACAACAGAAAACTTAAAAACACAGAAAAAGAAAATTCATTAACTATGGGCTGATTTTTCCATCGCTAGATAACTTTTAATCGAGGAATAAAATTGACGTTTGACAATTTTTGAATGAAATAACTGTCAAAATTTCAAAATATTCCTCGAATAAATTTATCAGATGATTGCAAAATCAGCCCTTAGGGGCCGTCTCCACGAGCGAGAGAATCGCGGCGATATTATCGTCGTGTCACGTATTTCTATACACTCTCTTAGAACGTGTCTCCACACGGCGATAACATCGCGGCGAAAATTTGATGGCACGGCGAGACTATGGCCGCGATTCTCTCGCTCGTGGAGACGGCCCCTTAGTAGAAGTTTAAATTTTAAAACAAATGGTTTAAAGACGGTTAGCTAATCGGCCACGAGTATAATTTCTCCGGGAAACTTAATACAATTGTACTGTTTTAAATTTTTCTTCAACTTTTAAATAAACTGGGGTAATTACCTTAAGAAGAGTATTAAAGTCCGGATTTAACGTTGAAATTTATGGTGAACAATGACTTAAGAGTGGAAATAAAATTCATATAATTTACGGGGTTACGAAAAGTTGCTTTTTTATTTTATAATGAGACTAAATGCGCCCCGCGGTTTCACCCGCGTAAATATCGATCCCGTGGGAATATGGGTCCGTGGCTTAAGCCCCCAGTGGTCGAGGCACCTGTGGCCAACGCCCCCGATTCGATTAATTTAATTCAAAGCAATTTTTGATCAAATGTACTGTCAGGCACAAACATTTTTTCACCAAGGCTATTTTTAACTATATTGTAATTATTTCGCACGAGCCCTTGCGAAGGTCCTTGGCTCGTCATTGTGAGATGACACACTAAACTTTATTATCTGTTGCACATTGCAATATTCAATAACTTGACTCTGGTATGAAAGAGATAGACATTTTTGTGGACAAAAAGACAGGCTTTTTATTGTTACCATTAACTGGTTTGGCTCAGTTAGTTGACGAGTTGTTTAAAGTTGAAAGATAAAATTTCCATATGGTAATTTATTATAAATGTATATTAACAACATTTAATAAACGTCTTGTTTTTTTGGATGTTTGTACATAATAAATATGCTTTTAATGGAGAAAAAGGTGTGTGAGGATAAGGTTAAGTGGCGATCTATTCTCTCTGCTACTTGATAGATAACTTTTGTTTAGTAAGGAAAAATACTTTATTATTATGGCGAAACGCTTTTCTCATTTACTGTACTAAGTGAAAAAGCACAAAAAAAAGAAGATATTAAATTAATCGAATCGGGGGCGTCGGCCACAGGTGCCTCGACCACTGGGGGCCTAAGCCACGGACCCGGGAATATCGGGTTAAACGTAGCCTATATGTTAATCCAGGGTGTCAGCTACCTCCATACAAAATTTTACCAAAATTGGTCCAGCCGTTTGAGCGTGAAGAAGTAACAAACATATAAACACACACACATACACACTCACAAACTTTCGCCTTTTATAATATTAGTGTGATGTGATAGTTTTGGGCAGAATTTATTCAATTTCCCCTTAGTATTCAACATTCTAGGACACATAATCCAAAAAGACCTAGATAATTTTTGACGTTATTTCAAAACAACCTTAGATAAATTGCTTTCAGCCAGAACTACCCTCCTCTCGCTAAAATAAAAAGAACGACCTTTTCTTACAAAATTCGTTCTCGCTAAGACCTTTCCTAACAGACTTATATACTTACCTCTAACTTGACTTGTTACATGTATCGGACTAGGGTGCAATTTCAAACTAAACAACTCTAAAACCAAACACACTTGAATTTCAACCGTAGTACAAAACAAATAAAGTTCAGTTTTCTTTGGAGAGTTTAAAAGTGAAGTATTTTAAAGCATTCTTTTAGAAAAATCAATACTCCCCAATAGATTAAAGGGAAGTAACGTTTAAAGGTAATTTTGTTGAAAGTACAACAATTATTTGTATTTAGTTTAATGGTAGCTTGTTTCCTTCGATTTTAACTTTGAATGGAGGTTTTAGAATCAATCCAGGGTGAATTATTAAAGGAAGGGGCCTGCAGGACTGAAGCCTGCCGGCGCGGCGGTGCGGGATTGTCCGAAATGGTTACCGCTACCCCGGAACATTAAGGGCTAAGGAAGGAACACGTATCTATGGGTTTTAGTCAGTAAGAGTCTGACACTCCCTTCCGCTCCATCTAGAGCGGGAGGGGTCATTTGATGATTTCCCATCCATAAAAAAAGGGTGAGTTATTTGGAACGAGGTAGAATAAAATGTTTTTTATAAAAGAAACAGCTCTCTTTGCGTAAGTATGTGTTTTGTTAGGGGAATACAGGACCTAAACGTAAGACGCAAGTTTTATAATGCCTAAAAGTTTAAGATCGACTACAGTAAACAAAATCAGAAAAATATTTATGATATTCTTCAGGATATATGCTAGGTAGATACTGTTTTGAAAACATAATACAACTAATTTGATACGATAGAAAAAAATCACGAAGATACCTCTAAAAACTTTCTTTTTACAACAAAAACTTTCTTTTTTCTGATTTTTTGTCTAAAAGAAAACACTGGTGTTTTAATTTTTTAGTCCAAACAATATATTTTTGTAAATAGATAATTGCTTCATATTTTGCAATAAATTACCAGTGTTGTGTCATCGCGCTTCTCTTTCTTTTCTATGCAGTCCGACAGTGACCGCGCTTTAGGTCATGTAGTCCCCTAAACGAGTAATGGGGGATAACATACGTAGACGGTCGACTCAGTCCACTTTATAAAATCAAAATGTATGTCAGAGGTTATGATGGTTATAATCCCTATGATACATCCTCGAAGATGAAGTTCATCCCGCGTTTACACCATGGCTTTTGTTTATCGTTTCTTGAAAACCTGTCAAAAATTACAAAAAGGGGAACAAAATAGTTAACAATCTGAAACAACGTCAATACATATATGATACCTATACGTTTTATACACGCCATGTTTTTGACAAGTCTTTTATAAAACTTGTCGCAAACAAGTATCGCAACTTGTTTATGGGCTTATAAACGCAGGGTTAGAAGTAGACATTTTTTTTTTTGCTAATTACGACAAACAATCTTATCTGCATGCGCAGATGTTGAAACAATACAGAGCTTTATGAAAAAATCGGGGTATTCCTCGAAGCGCACCAACATTGAAAGGCACCAAATGAAACGCACCGAAGTATTCCTCGGCTGTGCGAGTTATAGCGTAGCCGAGTCTGTCTCAGCGGTCAGTCAAGTAATAAGCCCATGTAAATGGGGCGTGTAACGGTCTTGCGTCATTTGGTACACATTGGGGCTAATAGTCCTACCTTCTTACCTTCTGTTCTTAATCTTGAAACTTGCCAATCAGACTTTGAATAAACAGACACGTACCTGAAATGGAAAAATAACATAAATTGTAAATGATTCTGACATATACTTACAAATAGTGGATAAAATAGATAGAATCGGGGTCAAGAGCGCCCATATAGCAATGAAAAAAATTTTTATTAGGAAAGGTTAGGGTCGTAACACTTGGCGTTCTGTAGTTTCTTCAGCCTATCCCTACGGGAAGAATAGAATAGAATAGAATAGAATACTCTTTATTATGTACACCATATAAATTGAGAAGAACGAAAAAAGAAGAAAAGAAGAAGAAGTCGAAAAATAAGAAGTCGTGAGTGTAAAAAATGTAAACAAATATGAGTTTATGGAAAAACAACTTCATCATCATGTTCAGTGCCGGGGGCCCTACTGTGGCAAGAAAGATGTTAGGATTGGGCTTAGTTTTTATTAAGATTGCCAGATCAATACCGCAACTAAACCTATTCACATAAATTACCCCTTCACAAGACTTTACCTAATAATTTTATAACTCAAACAGTCTTTAAAACCCGGCTATAGTCCAAGTTATGGCAAATAAACTGACTCAACAGAATACATAATACAATATTATGTCAAGTCGCATAAGTTTTTACGAGTGTCTATAAAACAACCCTTAACGACATGTAGGGTTCGTACTGGGGGCATAAAGGATTTAGTCCTGCTTTACGGCAGTGTTTGAAGTAAAATAGTGAGAGTAGCATACTTTCTTTCTGTTAGGTTTTATAAGCTACAAATGTGACCTTTCCTTAGGTTACCTTAAATCCTAAACGCGCGCAATCGTTAGCTGTATTGAAGAGACTCGTGAAGGCGCATTACTTGTTGTTGTGATCTTGTTTTCGTAGCCGCAATAATCTGAAGGCATCATTTATTTTCGTTGTTTACATGTATTTATAATATGTTCATGCACTGTGTAAACTATAACCCGCACTGGGCCCGCGTGGTGGATTACGGCCCACTCCCTCTCACCGAGAGGAGGCCTGAGTCCCTGCAGTGGGAACATTATAGGCTGATTATGTATGTAGGTATGTATGTACTGTGTAAACTAACAATTGACTTTAAGATGCTAAGGTTACTTTTTCATCTGCGAGCGTAAGTAGGTATTTCTTTTTGTACGGTCAAACTAAAATTAGCAGTAACAATTTAACTGCAAAAACTGCCCTCACTGCTACGAAATTAAGGAACTGTCAACGTTTAGATATGGACGTGCAGCAGTGGCGGACTGACAGGGGGGCGGAAGGGGCGGCCCGCCCCGGGCCTCCGGTCTTGGGGGGCCCCCAAATGCCTCCGCGTTCCCCTGTCCAAATCCTAAACAAAAGTTTAAAAATGTGCTTAGTACCTACGTAATTTCATCGAGATCAAAACACTACAGCCATCTAGACTTTTTACGCGGTACTAATAGGTATTCTTCAAAAATAAAATTATTCATTCCAATATTGTAGGTACGTATGTTTATTTAGCCTAAATAATTGAATTAGAATTTGAATTTCACTTGACAGATATTAACGAAATAAACATAAACACTTATTTATACATACAAATGTGAACTGAATAAATAGCTTGTAAAACTATTTTTTTTTAAACCAGTGTTGCCTCATTCAGCTTTGCCGCCCCGGGCCTCTGACGGGCTTAGTCAGCCACAGACGTGCAGTTGCCTGACTTTTCGTAATTCAACTGTTACTCCTGACGCGTGACTAGGTACAGTCACGAGCACCAATATGTCAACACTTGGCAATTTTCAATTGCGATTTTTTCGTGAAATAACGAATGCAACGTTGAAATACGACACTTAACATAAACCTATGGGTTCGAATATACTATTTTCGTAATAACATAAAATTTCATTCAAAAATAAAGGAGAAAACCGCCTTTGAATAAAGCCAAGTGTATAAATACTTATAGACGTGACTGTACGTGGATGTACCTTCACGTGTTTGTAATTCGGGCACGACTGTACTAACGCACCCGAGCACAGGTGAGCGGTCAGTGACTGCATTGCGTCACCGTTTCCTGTGCTCCTCGAAATAGTCTCTGCATAGAACTGCCGGATGCAGAGATCCTGGATCAAACTATAAATTGGGAAGCATCGTGCAATTAAGTTTATTCGTGGTTTTTATCAGACTGCGTCAGAACGGTTATGCGTTTCTTTATAGGAATCGTAAATCTTGTCGTTAAAGTTTAAAGAACGCGATGTGATAATAATAATATAACATCACGTGTGTATTCTGCTAAAAGGTAGGCAGGTATACACATTGGTGAGTTATGAAATAAATACCATGTAAAGGATGATTTCCACCAAACGGCTCGCATCGCATCGGATTGGAACGCATTTATTTATTTATATATACTTTATTTTACACCAGAAAAAACATAAAAAAAAACGATTATTAATATAAAACATACAATGGGCGGCCTTATCGCTTTCTGCGATCTCTTCCAGGCGACCTTGGAATGGACAGTGATTACGTGGATATAAAAACATGGGGTTTGTCAGTGGTGCAAAATAATATACTATAATAGATACATATATGTTACGGGTAACGTGATTAACTGGGCATTATTAATAAGGACCGGCCATTATTAATAATGCCCAAGAGCGATAGGCAAAGTGATTAATTTATCACTTTGACCGGCCATTTTTAATAACGCCCGACGGCTCGTGGTCCATGTAATAAGTCAGTGTTTGAGATAGCTTGAATTTATCACTTGGACCGGGTAGTATGAATAATTCTCTACTTGTAGCCAAGAAATCAAACATTCTTTGCAATTTCAAATGTCACAAAAGCTCATCTTGCAAGAATAAATAATTCTAACTTAATAACTTTCTTGCACAGTCCTTAATTATTAGATCTTTCTGTTGATTTTTTTCAGTTTACTAATTTTTAAACTATTGTTCTTAAGTAATATTTTATCAAAATAAAAATAGGTAATTACTGATGTTATTACTTTATTAACTGTTTATTTTTTAACTATGTTCAATAGTTTATTTTTTGTTAACTTTTCATGAAAATTTTGTAAGTTTAATTTCATTTAATAAACAAAAACACTATAGTTCACCTATTTTATTACTTTGCCCAAGATAGGGTGGGCATTATTCATAATGGCCGGGAAAAGTGATTAATCATGCTGTTTTAATCATATTGCCCAATTGAGTCGGGCATTATGAATACAGACCGGCCATTATTAATAGTGCCCAAACTTATCAAATTTCCCGTAACATATACCTACACCGTGTTCTTCACGATATCCATAAAACTTTGTCAAACGCTTCTATAGCTTTTACAAATTAAAACTAACAAAGGAAGTAGTACTTAAAATGGCTTCATTACAAAGATATTTGGAATTTCATTTAGTGAAATTTAATTGAGCATGCAGTAAGAAAGGGTCTTAACTCAGTTTTGACAAGTTGCAGCCCGCCAAATTTTATGAATGAAAATACGTCATCGTTGCCAATTCGGATAAAGAGGCATGCATATCGGGCGATTTACGTCAAGGTATTTGGTTTATATGAAAATTAACAAAAAATAAGAATTCATTAATGTGTCCATAATAAAAAATGCTTATTTTCATGGTCTGAACATCTGGTCGAAGTTTATGTATACTATATATCGTCCTGAACACGGTGTATAATGCTGTATAATTGAAAATTACAGTTCGATTTATAAAACCACTGCGGAAGGAGACACCTTTCTCCCAACCATGTTGGGGTTGGCTTTCTGTCTAGACAGATGCAGCTGAATACCACTGCAGGTGGAAACCTACCTAATGAAACTCAATAATTTTCTAAAGCAATTATGAGGCTCAATGCTAAAAAACAGTGGCACTCCGGGAGTGCCGACAGAAGTCAAAACAAAACACACACAGAATACTTTGCCATCACTCATTGACGTATCAAATATAGATTTAAACCAAGTACATCCCGAGGACAGCCGAACACATCCAAAGCGGTGTCAATTACGGTAACAGTGGCGCGAGTTTATTCCCATCTAAAAAAATGCCCGACGCGCCTAAAGAAGTTTTCAATTCAAAAGTATCATAATAACACGTCATGATATTATTATGTTATTGTTTTCATAATTTCAGAACTTGAATTTATCGAATTTATCATTTTACTTTGATTTCAATTCGGCATTTACTCACAGACCTATTTTTGCACGTCGCCAATAACGGAGTAGTGCAGGAAACGATGCATTTGCAATGTAACAATGCATTTCCAATGTGACAGTATATAAATATGCAATATTCAATATGGAAAGGTCAGTCCATGTCCAATTTGATGTCGTGTCGTCTGATTTCTTTTGGCATACGAAGAATCAAATTGCATTGACCATGATGTTATTGTTGTAATCAAAGCGTACATTTTTTATTATAACAGTCTGGCATCGTATTTTAGAACTATTGGTACTCAAACACGAATCTTAATCCATACTAATATTATAAATTTGAAAGTAACTCGGTCTGTCTGTCTGTATGTTACCTTTTTACGCCTAAACCGCTGAACCGATTTAGATGAAATTTAGTATAGAGATAGCTTGAGTCCCGGGAAAGAACATAGGATACTTTTTATCTCGATATTTCCACGGGATCGAGACTTATGCGGGTGAAACCGCGGGGCGCAGCTAGTTAAAAATAAATGACCAGTTTCCAGGCAAAATTTTGGTCAAAACTGAGAGATTTCGTACTAAAATTTAGTTATACAGACAGATTTAAAACTAAACTTTAGTCAAAACTGACAAATTTCAGACAAAACGTTTGTCAAACCAAGTTCTAAATCAAAAGTATTGACTTAGAATATAACCTAGCCTTATGTTTACATTTTAATAATAATATACAAGATATAAACATGTAATCACTACCCAAACCGTATCGCTATTGTTTAAATACATACATGTAAATTAATAATTTAATTTATGCATATTGTATTTAACCTTTCATAGCAGCCAATTTGAAGTGAAAGACAGTTTGATTGTATCGAAAATGATAAATTGTCAACAAACACCAAATATTATTGTCACGATATTTGTTTTCCGCAGAATAACCAGATTTTGAATAAATTATTAGGATTTCAATAAACTTAACGGCGCAGGATAGCCTTTATCAGAAGTGGTTATCTAATAAGTGGTTCTGCAGCTTCAATATTCGAAGGCCAATTCTCGTAACTTAAAATGTTCAAAACCTAGTCGCAGTCTCATCTCGGCGACAAACAAATGTCAAATACTTGTCAAAATGTAGGGAAAATAGAGGTAATTTTGACAGAATAAGACTACGATCAGACTGTGAACATTCTTAAAATTACGAGAATTGCCCCTCTGAATTGTGCCCAAATATAGCAGAGGGGCAACTCTCGTAATTTTAAGAACGTTCACAGTCTGATCTGTCTCAATCTGTCAAAAATACGTCTAATTTCCCTACATTTTGACAAGTTTTTGACACCTGTTTGTCGCCGAGATGAGACTGCGACTAGATTTTGAACGTTTTGAATTACGAGAATTGGCCTTCAGTTCTTCGTGGACGTGGTGCGATAGCGGCTCTCCTGACATCAGCTATCATCAGAAGACAGCCGCCATCCATGCGACGCTCAGCTAGAGTGACAATAATCAGCCAGTGTCTTATCTGACCTCTTCGGTGGTCCCTAGTAACTTCGTTGCAAAACTAGACGGCGCCACTTGCTGCGCCGTCAAACCTATATAGGGTCCCATTAAAATAGATGGACAACTTTTAACACAGCGCTCAGTACGTCTAACCAAAGATATCCAAGCAAAAAAAAAAACACTGTTTAAAGAGATTTTATTTTGACCTAAAATAATAAATTGCCGGCAACTTAGTATTTTCGTAAGCTGATTATTTTTCTTGTATCTAATGAGTTGTTCTTATATATTTTTTTAACATCGTCCTTATTTTGGTGGTCTGAATGATTTCTAAAAGTTTGTACTTATATTATATACAGTAAAACGGGGCTACTTTGAACAGGCGGGGCTACTTTGACCAGGCCGATCACAACGCTATGACGCGTTCCCCACACCCCGCGCAATATTACTCGAGGTCACGCACACTTGCTGAGCACACGTGAAAACCGATTTTGGCGTTCTGTCAAAGTAGCTCCAAAAGCTGTCAAAGTAACCGTGGAACTCAAAGTAGCCTCGTTTTGCGGTAACATCCAAGACCTTATTTTCTATTAAGATCCAACTTACTAATAACATCCAACTTATATAAAATCTAAGTGGATATTAAGATATCACAAAAACTAAAGCCAAATAGTTCGCATGCCATAAAAATAAATAATGACAACTTTAAGCGACTTCATAAATGAAAACCATTTTATCTACCGTCCCCGAGCAAATGGATTTAATCGACCTTGAAACGATTCAATTGTCTAGAAACTTTTGGGTCCGAAAGACCCGGGTTTTTCGGGTTCTCTGGATCCAATAGTATATACGTACGTGTACCGTTACAAATAAGTTTCGATAGTGAAAGTGGCAGGTTGTGCGACTAATGTTAAGGTTTAACGACAGTTGAACTGTTTTACAGTTCAGCTGTGCCGATTGTTTTAAATGAATGTACGTTTTATTTTAATAGTAACAAAGAACGTTGTTGTTTATACGTGAATCTTTTAACGAAAAAATCTATACAGATAAATAAAATTGGAGTGTCTGTTTGTAATCACACTAATATTATAAAGGCGAAAGTTTGTGAGTGTGTGTGTGTGTGTTTATATGTTTGTTACTTCTTCACGCTCAAACGGCTGGACCGATTTAGATGAAATTTGGTATAAAGATAGCTTGAGTCCCGGGAAAGGACATAGGATACTTTTTATCACGATATTCTTACGGGATCGACAATTTTGAATCAATATCTAGATATCTGATACCGAAAGCGATGTTCCACTGCCCGTCGCAGTGACTCTGTGGTTAACTTGCCACAAATATCCGGTGCCTCGGCTCAGGAATTCCTGTGAATACGGAGTGATTGATTGACAACCAAAAAAAATCAAAATGGTTGAGCTGAATGGTGCTGATGCATGCGTCATGTTCGTGAACGGGCGCCGTCTAGGGACTGGTCATCTCTTTGCTGCCATGGCTTATTTTAATTTATTATTTGAATTGTTGTTTTTTCTCATCTTTTCATTATGGACGCTTTTAACGTTCTGCATCGTTCTCACATGTATAATTTTTAACATGAATGATGTAACCAAGACTTTGTAACCACATTATTTTGATTGAAAAGAGTGTCCATGGAGTTTCTTGCCCGTTCTTCTCCATAGGTACCTACGCTTTGGAATGGGCAACTAGCTTCATTTTTTCTGACTGACTTCTTGACAATTCAAAAGTGCCTGTAAATGGTTTAATTGAAATAAATGCTTTGAGTTTGAGTTTGAACCTATTATTGTCGAGATTGATCTTGTGATCTTGTAGGTACGAGACAATGAGGGATAGAATTTGATTCAACACTATAGAAGTGAACACTAAATTCAAACTCAAAGATTTACAAAAACAACAAAATTAAAACCTAACTTAACTAAAACTATACAAAAACTAAAATATAGCGTCGAAAAATTCATCCGCATCGCTGTCGACTGGTAGTGTACCCAAAAGACTAGCGGCATTGCCACGTTGTATGGCAATGCTTAGCCTTTGGCCAAGGTAAAAGCCAGCTCTTGGGTCACGGGAAGTGTCAACCAGCCGTTTCGAAATTTCCTTAAAAAGACCTTGAGCACTCGGACCCGAGGGTTTCAACCCCAAACGGCTCGAAAATATAATTTCCGATAAGGTTATTATATTTTCGCCGCTTGAGGTTTTCCGCAGCCGCAGCACCAGCGCCAGCACAGCATGCCGATCCAGGAAGGTGGGATGGTGCAAGAGTAAACCATTTACAGGCACTTTTGAACTGTCAAGAAGTCTGTCAGTCAGAACAAAAAAAATTTGAAGCTAGTACCCCATTCCAAAGCGTAGGTACCTATGGAGAAGAACGAGCAAGAAACTCCATGGACACTCTTTTTTTTTTTCCGACTTCTTAACCGACTTCAAAAAAGGAGGTTCTGTATTCGACCCGTATGTATGTATGTTTGTATGTCCGCGATTTTCTCAAAAACTTATGAACTGATTTTGATGGTTCTTTCACTAATGTAATCTACATACTGTCAGGAAGGTTTTAGTATATAATACATTAGGTAATTATTCTTATGTACAAAGTTATATGCATAAATGTACTGCATCTCCGGTTAATTTCGGCAGTCGGTGTCGTTGGTTCCGCATTTTTTGTTTTTTGACACCGACTTCCGAAATTATATATTCCGCATACTTAAATTATATTTTTACAAAAAATATTAGTTACATCATTAATGTTGAATTTATAATTATATGTACGAACGATGTAAAAAAAGAAGTACACTTTAAAAGCTAATACGGGCTGTAAGAATAGAGCGAGACAAATCAAAGATCGCTCGTAATATTTGATGTACGGTGTAGCCATATACGTCAGCATTCATTTATTTGTTTTAATCGCTCATGTATCGCAGGTCGCGTCGCGGCCTAATGACAATGTAGCCTCTCCCTAACATCGATCGATCCAACTATTAAATAATTTACAAACCTTGAACAGTCGTATTCAACGTTGTAAATAAAATAAATTGGAATGGCTTATTGCATGAAAAAGGTATAACTGGATTGGACAAGAGGAAATTATATTATCGCCTTAAGGTGAACGAAGTTCGGTAATTTGCTGGCGAATCTCTTGGGAGATCTTGGGTTTGGTGAAGTGTCAATATTAGCTATTAGATTTGAATGTAGATTTACATTTTGTGGCTTGCTTGCTTAAATACTTGATAAAAGGTTTGTTTTTCTAAAGATGGTGCTAATCTTTTTGTAAAGGAATTTCTCAAAGTGTACTATTAAATCAAAATTAAAAATCAATTATTCAAACTAGGCTGAGAATCAGCACTTTTCGAACGTCAAAATTACAAAAGACAGTCCCCCAAAACGTCCGCCCTTCACCACTTCCTAGTGCTTTCGCTGGGGAGAAGAAGTGGCGGAACAAACTCGGCTGTCTGCTCAGTTAGAAAATAATTGATTTTATACAATACTATATATGCAAAGTAATTAACATTACAGGACACAGAAGATTAAATTAAATTATTTGCCATAGGTTAGCTAGCCACGCCAATATACCAACAAATACAATAAACACTCAAGCAAAAAAAAAACTTTTTGTTTCCCAAATACAAAAGATAACCTCGCTACTTATAATTATTAATTAGACAGAATTCCACTGACGGACAATTCAAGGTCAACCCAACTATTTTCATTATAATTAAGCCTACCACTTCCTATTTCAATTACCCAACAGTCAAAAAACAACAAATGCCCAAGAGACATACACAAACAAGACACATATGCCACATCACACGAACGTGTCTGTTTAAACATTCATACCCACGCGTCCCCTTGGGGGGTTGAATGCCAACTTTCGGTCATGATATGCCGAGTTTACTGACACCCTTAGTGCTTGCATAAAGAGTCTTGTGGAGTCTGAATAGGATGCCTGGTGAAGTAAAATTAAATCGAAGGACCTTATTATCGGGAAGTGCATATACACCATACTTACTTAATATTATAAATTTCGAAAGTACCTAACTCTGTCTGTCTGTATATTACCTTTTCGCGCCTAAACCGCTGAACCGATTTAGATGAAATTTGGTATAGAGATAGTTTGAGTCCCGGGAAAGGACTTAGGATACTTTTTATTCCGATATTCCCACGGGATCAAGACTTATGCGGGTGAAACCGCGGGACGCAGCTAGTCAACCTATAATGCTTCCACTGTTGAGACACAGGCCTCCTCCCTGGAAGAGGGAGTGGGCCGAAATCCACCACGCGAGCCCAGTGCGGTTTGGTAGATGTCACATGTCTTCGAATGTTCTAGGACATGCCGGTTTCCTCACGATGTTTTCCTTCACTGTTTTGAGAGCAGTGGTGATGAAATAATTTACACAAAGTAAAGCGCCTGTCAGGGTTCGAACCTACGAAAGTTTCGAACAACACACAGTGGAATGCGCCCCGTTAACTCCTTGCTTACCGGCTAATACGGTGGAGTGTGCCCCTTGCTTACTGGCTAATGTTTTCTCCCACGACATGAGCATATAGTTTAGTTTCATATAGTTCGTTGTGATACGAAACAAGATGCCGCCTCATTAAAAAACCATGCCAAGACATCTTTCCATAATATTCTGCAAGCACTTTTTTTTTAGCATGTCAAAGACAGAAAAATATGCGCCATGTTTATAATTCCACGCACTCCGCGGAGAAAAGTAATCTACAATATTACAAAGTTTACTACATAACTGAAAAAATATATAACTTTTTACGAGCATCCTCAGAAAAGCTCATGTTTTACAAAAAACCGGCCAAGTGCGAGTCGGACTCGTACGTACACGAAGGGTTCCGTACCACCGTACAATATTTAACACTACATATATAAAAAAATATACAATTAAGTATTTTGTGAATATTTCAAGTGCCTACCTGTTACCATTTATTGATATCGAGCAAAAATAGGCATAAAATGGCGTTTCTTGTATGGGAGCCCCCCTTAAATATTAATTTTATTTTTAGTATTTGTTGTTATAGCGGCAACAGAAATACATAATTTGTGAAAATTTCAACTGGCTAGCTATCGCGGTTCTTGAGATACAGCCTGGTGACAGACAGACGGACGGACAGACAGCGAAGTCTTAGTAATAGTGTCCCATTTTTACCCTTTGGGTATGGAACCCTAAAAATGTGAAAGTCGCGCAGAACTTTTGGGTCAAATGGCCTCTGTATATTTAACGCGTAAGGACTTTCTACCTGCTTGACCACAGGGTTGAGAAAAAATTTGAATATTACACTGGACCAAGTCTTGAATGTATATTCCTTCAACAGGGAACAACGGAAATTATTTGGCTCACTAACAGTAACATAGCTTTTTCGCATGCCTCGTTGTCACCCTTAGCATTTTAGGAAACACGCGACCTTGCTATTCCATCCCACTTCTGGCGTTCCTGGCAGTCTTCGCTGAAAGCTGTGTGTGCCAGGTCGCTGGCCGACCCGTGTGCTGTTTTGCAGTTTACGTGGGCAGTTTGCCTTCAGCTCGTGTGAGGCAGTCCCCTATATTATGTGCTCCGCTGCAGTAACTGCAGACTTCCTTTGCAACAGGCTTTACGTCACTAACTCAAATAAGAGTTCTAAAGTTACAAATAATTTTTCGTGAGACTTAAATGATATTGAAAAAAGTGCCAATACTCTTAAGTCATAGTACCCACTGTCATGTAAGTACTTTTGTAGTGATGAAACCATTTTTTTACTGCAAATAACCCCAACTATCGCCCTGTTTTATTTGATCCACGATTTTTTAACCACCCTGTATAGAAGAACAACGTAGTTACACAGGCAGACACGAAAACAACTTTAAGACGGCGCCGACCGCACAGTGGCGCCCTCATCGTTTGTTTAATTATTTCTTTTATTTTGGAATGAAAATGCAGAAAATAAGCACGTTAAGTTGTGCTCCACAAGATTATACGTTAATATTATTACAAGCGGTAGTTTTACATTGTTTAGTTTTATTATAATCATCACTAAAACGCGTAATAGTAGCCACTTTTATAAAAGAAATAACCAAACAAACGACAAAGGCGCCACTGCTGTGCGGTCGGCGCCGCCTTAATTTAGAATATGTTTAGATATAGACAGCATATATCTCTAACAAGCAACCTTTCGGAGAACACCGTGCAGTTGCATTTCAAGAATTATCTAATCGCAGGAATTGCCACCCTATTGCCACACCCCGGACACTCCATACAACGCTCGCAAAATAATTACCTACTACTACTACATTAAAAAATGACGTTTGTATACGTATGAATGTGTGCGTGAGGTACTTGTGTTTGCGAGCGCTCTTGTTAAAGAACTGCGACGAATACACCGAAGTGCGGAGTGAGGTGCGGTAACTGATGTTAGTGCGGGGAAGGGAGTGTCCTTTCTGTACGTAGTACTTTAAGTATTCTGTGCTATTGCGCAAAATTACCAAGCGTGTCTTATCCAATATTATAAAGTCTAATACGATTTGGGAGAAAAAGGTATATCATGAATTCATAATAATAGAAAAGTGTGGCTATTTACGTTTTTTTTTTTTAGGCAAAAAGAAGCGGGGTTTGAAAAAGGGTTTCTATACTTACCGTCCCTAAAATGGTAACGGTCAAGGTCAAAAAGATCAGAGCTCCGAAAATAACGTTGTATGGCAACATTGGCATCGACCGATGATGGTTTTTAGGATACAAGGTCAAAATAATATATTGTTTTTTATTTGTTCCAAAAACGAATTTTAACAGTTGCCTAGATAAAACCTTTACAATGGGACCAATACAAGAATCAAAAAAAAAAACTTATACGAACTTTAATCGTTTTTAATTTTTTTCGGAAGTCGGTGTCAAAAAACTAAAACACGGAACTAACGACACCGACTTCCGAAATTAAAGTTATTTATCACTTTGTAGTGTTTTTTTTTTGAAGTCGGTTGTTTTTTTTTTTTTGTAAAAAAGTTTTTATTTTTCACTTTTTAGTTGTAAACGAAGTAGGTAAACGAAAAGATCGTTAATGTAGACAATGTAGATATTTTTAGACTTTTGTTGATTTTTCAAAAACCGCTTGTCCGATTTCGATAAAATTTTCATGGGACCATTTGGGAAGTATACCCTTTCCAAAAAAAAATATTTTTCAAATCAGTTGGCAAGCGACAGAGTTATGCGCGAACAAACATAAAAAAATACAAACATCCGAATTGAGAACCTCCTCTTTTTTAGAAGTCGGTTAAGAACCTCCTACTTTTTAGAAGTCGGTTAAAAAATTGCTATTCCCTACATTTTGTTGAGTTACGCGTTTTGTTACGATATTATGCTGCTCCATAGGACAATCTCGTCTAGACAAAATCAAACTGATTGCTAAGGACGATGGAACTTAGCGTCCCCAAAAATGCAACTTTAATAAACAGACTTGAGACATGTCTCATTTAAAAGGTCTTGGCTAACTAATCATTCTTTACTATGACGACGACCGCCAAAACCGACCGTGACGACTGTTGTTCTGTCTCCTAGACGCTGTGTAAGTTTGAGCAAGATAGATACAGTTTTTATAATCAAATTTACGTCAAAACCTATGGCATTGACTTGCGGCCGCTCCGGCCTCGTTCACATTGATAAGACCTGGTATTAAACTAATTATAACTATTTTACTACACCTACGGTAAAATCTGTAAGAACAAATATTACAAAATAAAATGCCCAAATAATAACTTTCATCATCAACGTCATACTAATAAAATCAAGTGCTGTCAATAATCTTATTGGCGCCCAACGCGGGACCGATAATTGATTCCATTATTTCTACGAAAAGACGCAAATCTCATTACAAATTATGCGAAAAGATGATTGATTTAATAAATGAACAGGGTCTTTTTCTTAGAGAATTCTTAGAGTAAAGTATTTTAGATTTGAGTTTTTTTAACACGCTTTTTTACTACACTTTGTCAATACGATATTAAATCTAAGTCTATTTTCTAGCGTACAAACTTTAAGCAATAAACTTAGAGTTTTAAAAAGCAATATAACAGGTTAGCAAACAGATCAGACAAGGATGCTGCTGTTGATCTTCTTAAAATATTCTCCAGTCGAATTTTTACATCGCTCTCGGAAAAAGATTTATTTTTGTCTATTTTGTACTATGCTGGAAACTTTACTATTCACGACGAAACATTAATAAAAAAATAAAATAAAAAAAGTTTTTATTGTTTCTCATACAATTGTTCTACAGCACAAAATTGAGGCAGCCCCGGTAAGTTATAAGGATACTTGTGATGGGGTTACCTCGCTACTTCCCATGGGGTTACTATCTACAATGTTGAGACATAAAATTACCTAAATACTCGGTGTGTGACTTTTACCTAAACCATTTATTCCTTCATTAATTCATAACCCTGATTAGCCTTATAACAGATTACAATAATAATTTGCGCTGAGATGAGTTAGTGCGAAATAAAAATTACACCGAAATAAAAGCCTAAATTCGTCCCATGTCGGGCGCTATTTTTCTTTTTTGTGTGACTGTTGTCCCAGTTGGGCGCCATATTTTTTTTTTTTGCAAACTTTACATAATAAATTGTAATTAGTTTAAAAGAAGTCTGCTCCGTGTTTTTAGAACATAGTGTGTTTATTTTTTAAGAGATTTGGATTGACGAGGGTTGAATGTGAAAACAAAGAATGTTTAATTAATTACATGCCTTTTTGGGTCTGGTTGCTTTATAAGACCTATCTTGTAAAAATAATTATTTTAGGTACCAAAACGGGAAAAAAGAAAGTGAGTTTATTAACCGGCAGCCCGGAGCCTATATTTTTACACAGTTTGATGTGCATGGCAATAAACTTGCCCTCATTATAATAATAATATAATAAACCATTTATTTTCAGGTAACAAAGACCTTAATACCTTTTTTTAATATTTAAGTAATTAAATTAAACTAAATAATCTTAAGGGTCACGTCACATTTAGTTTATGTATAATACGCCAATGATATGGAAGAGCGGAGTCTCCAAATACAGGCATTGTTTGCATAAAGGGAGGCTCCAAACACGTCTCAATGTATTACAGGCTAATTGTGACAGTAAACGATTTTGTATTTTTTTGTATTTGTACCTTAACCTAAGTATACATAATAATATAGTAACAATTTCAATTCAGGTATACCACACAAGTCTGCCCAGACCTTCGCGGAATACAGGCATGATGTTATATTTTTTTTTAACAAACATTGCTTTAAATAACATTTAAAAAATAAACTATTAGAACACTCCATTGTTAACGTAATGGACAGTACCAAAATTACCAATGAATATCAGCCGATATCCATTAAGTATCAATAGCTAACTTAGTAGTATCGTTATTTCCTTTATTCAATAAATACATATAAATTATATTTTTAAATATTAGAATATAAAAAAATATATAAAAAATAGTAGCCCAACGGTATCTGAGTCAACAATGCTTGCTGAGTCAACATCCCACATGTCGACAACCTCGCGAGTCAAGTCAAGAGTAGTAGTATCATATTATTATATGACACATTTATCAAGCACGCATGTGAATGAACAAAACTATGTCTACATTATGTGTATTACATTGCGTGTCTACCTTTCTCCCCTAAGGAAAACACAAAAACATCTATTTGATAAATGAAATATATAATACTTTAACTTAAATACATACCACGAACCGAGTTCCAAACAAAAGGCGACACCAAGTTAATGTACCAAACTACCCTATTTTGTGACACGCAACCGAAACTCAATAGCCAAACAATTGATTGCTGTCTCACGACCTCCAGGAGACAGACAAGAAAAATGAGACGAATTTATTTTACATGCCAAGCTGTTTTATATGTTCACTGAAGAAGTCGATTGTGTAGATTAACGGCCAGTTTCTTCATCAACAACTAAAGTAATCAGTCAAACTGACTTTTACTGTTGACTTTTACTGATACTACGGTAAATGTGTTTCTTCATTCAGGTAACAGCTAAAATAGTGAAGAAACAGATTTAACCGTTACTTTGACTTTTGTGACGTTACTTTGGCTGTTACTATTGATGAAGAAACTGATCGTAAAATACTGCTCAGGGTTTTTTTGTTAGAAATATAAAGGGTGTGGTGTAAATAGTGGTCCAACGTTAAGGATTCGATATACCATATAATCCAAACTAATATTATAAATGCGAAAGTAACTCTGTCTGTCTGTCTGTCTTTTCTTCACGCCTAAACTACTGAACCGATTTCGATGAAATTTGGTATAGAGATAGTTTGAGTCCCGGGAAAGGACATAGGATAGTTTTTATCCCGATATTCCCACGGGATCGAAAGTTACGCGGGTGAAACCGCGGGGCGCAGCTAGTTTACTATAACATATTACAATTTTAACCATTTTAGTAGTACATTTTTTTACAAAAATCACTCTTGAATTTGCATGATTATGTAAAAAATTAGGGTTAAAATAGAAAAGAACTAACTTTTTCTTCAAAAACTCTAAATTTACATTAAAAATACCATAATTTTACACGATAGCTCTAGTATGCAGCAATAATTAATAGAAATCAAAATAAAAAAATAATAGTTTTTATTGAAAGTCATAACCAAATTTGTAATAACAAAAGGTAGAAATTTCGTAAATAAAAAAAACAAAAAAAAAAATATTTTCGGAACCCTTGGGTTAAAATGCTTACAATTGTAATATGTTATAGTAAACTATCTGGATAATCGACTCCTTAACGGTGGAACACTATTTACGCCACAAATCAAATCAACACACACCCCACACACACCCACACACACCCCGTATATCACACCCTGTATATCGCAAGATATTTCTACAGCATATTTTATAAGTATAGCATAATCAGCCCACAATGTCCCCACTGCTGTAACTCAGACCTCTTTGTTAGAGGGAGTGGGCCCGGTACGTCTTAGCGGGCTTCAGTCTTCGCATTTTTGGTTCTAAAACATTCTGGCCATAGTGACAGCATTTTACATTTATCTGTCTAATTTAAAATATGACTGTAGGCTCTCCTACTGCGCATTTCCTATGTTAAAGAGGTCACAGTTCGACTAGAAATCTTTTAAGGGTCAATCCCCACTGAAAGAACACAAAATCATAACCCTCCTTTTTGCTTCGCCGTATTCGGGTAAAAATAGGAGTTAGGAGGAAGGTATATCATAAGGCAGAGACTGACAGATTTTAACTTTCGTATCGCCACGTGTTATATTTTCATCAGTGTTTTTCGCTTTAAATGTTACTGTTATGTTTTTCTTCATGTCAGTCTAGTAAAGGATTCCTAAAGTAAAACGATTTTATTGCATGGCAATGTCTCGTTAAAAAGGTTCAATAAAGAAGTTAAATAAAAAAAAAGGGAAGTGCACTCTATTGTATTTTTAAAAAGGTTTAAGACAAATGAACTTTCTTCACAATTTGTATTGAATTTCAAGTAGTGAACTGTGTTCTTTTATTTCTTACTTTGTTAAGTGGATGAATTCTTGATGAACTAGAAAATTGCGTACATTGCAACCATTTCTTTTGCAACTGAAATTGTTAAATAAATTTAAATAGGTATGTACAGCAAAAAGAACCTTGATTTAAAAAAAAAAAAAAAGTATTTTATCAATGAATCAAAGCTTTATTCCAGAAATCCCCACCGAAAAATCCCCACCAGTGGGGATTGTTATTTTTTTTCCGGAAATCCCCACTAGTTAAATAAAGTCAGCCTAGTGGGGATTTTTGGAAAAATAAGTAACAATCCCCACCAGGTGTTGTCAGTGCAAAGTTCGGCCTTTTCAGATATTTAAAATTGAAAGGAGAATATAGTTCTCCTTTCTTTTCAAAAACAGGAACCTGTAAATACGATCAGAATAATAAATAAAACCAAACTCGGAGAACAGTCGAATTATTTTTAGCAATTATTGCCTTTTCTACAAGATATCCATACTTAATATTATAAATTCGAAAGTAACTCTGTCTGTCTGTCTGTATGTTACCTTTTCACGCCTAAACCGCTGAACCGATTTTGATGAAATTTGGTATAGATATAGTTTGAGTTTCGGGAAAGGACATAGGATAGTTTTATCTCGATATTCCCGCGGGATCGACATTTGCGCGGGTGAAACCGCGGGACGCTGCTAGTAAGCTATATTTTAATCATAAAAAAAATACCCCCGTCGTCAAGGTCAATAGAGTTATACTGGCCCTTAAGACCATCCTTCACGAAGGTCGTCTGACGGGTACTGGTGACTGGCATGCATACATAAACAAATATCTTTATCTTTTTTTTTATTGTTGAATGAGCCCGCTCTTGACCTCGATCACGCCTGATGGAAAGCGATGGATGAGGTCTATGATGAAACGAGCGTACCCAGAAGATGCCTAAGGCACTGGAACTCTTACGCATCGACGAAACACAGCAGGCTGGTTGACGCCGGACTCCGATGGGAGGGCGGTTCCAAACTAGGCCGCCTTACCCTACCACTGCAACGGAAGAATTGGCCAGTCAAATAAGGTGTTGGGTGTGACTATTCAGGATGCGCCGAGCGCTCGGTTTAGTTGAGTAACTGGCGGAACAAGCTGCGCTACACGAGGAGGCTTCTTCATCAAAATTCATCATTTCGGATGAAAGACGTCCACTGCTGGTCATAGGCTTCTTCATGCATCCCAAAAATCTGTTTATGTATGCAGCCAGTAATGGTCGTAACACTTGGTCGTCTGTCATTTTTGCGCAACCTCGTAAAAAAATGATTTCATTTGTTTTTAGGGTTCCGTACCTCAAAAGGAAAAAACGGAACCCTTATAGGATCACTTTGTTGTCCGTCTGTCCGTCCGTCCGTCTGTCAAGACCCTTTTTCTCAGGAACGCGTGGAGGTATGAAGCTGAAATTTATATCAATTACTCAGGTCTACTGTCCCTTGAAGCTGTGAAAAAATCAAACTTCTAAGCCAACGCAATCAAAAGATACAGCCGTTTATGCCGCAAATTTCTGCAAATTTTCGAAACTCGCACGGGAATCAAAACCTACAGGGTACTTCCCGTGAACTTAGAATCTTGAAATTTGGTACTAAGTAACGTCTTATAGTACAGATAAAGGGAAAATTGCGAAAACCGTAAATTTTTAGTTACATCATATAATAAAAATATTTTTGAAAATTTTAAAGTTACTTCTTTTCTCATGAACGCGTATAGGTATTAAATTGAAATTAATATCAAATACTCAGGTTTATAATACCTTGAAGCTGTAACAAAATGAAACTTCTATGTCAACGCAATCAAAAGAAACGTTTTCAAACTCGCAACTACTCGCAAGGGAATCAAAACCTAAAGGGTACTTCCAGTCGACCTAGAATCTTGAAATTTGGCATGAAGCAATGTTTTATAGCACACATAAAGGAAAAATTCCGAAAACCTTAAATTTTTATACGGAACCCTCGGTGCGCGAGTCCGACTCGCACTTGGCCGGTTTTTTTTTTCTACTTGATGAAGGCTAAGTCCGCCTGAGGACATCTGCAAACCTAAAGGTATCGCAGGCGTGTGGCTATCCTAGAGACAATGCCTGAGGTACCCGCTGAGTTTGGCGCCCAGGCGCCGTATTATGACACTAACTGCGCCCCGCGGTTTCACCCGCCTAAATGTCGATCCCGTGGGAATATCGGGATAAAAACTATCCTATGTCCTTTTCCGGGAATCAAACTATCTCTATACCAAATTTCATCTAAATCGGTTCAGTGGTTTAGGCGTGAAGAAGTAACAAACATATAAACACACACACACACTCACAAACTTTCGCCTTTATAATATTAGTGTGATTTTAATGCCATCATGGTTCCAGTGTAAGAGAGAGACGGAGCTATACATTACAGATAGCACCATCCCTTTTTCGGACTGAAATAATAATGGCATTGTACAAACTAATATTATAAATTCGAAAGTAACTCTGTCTGTCTGTCTGTCTGTAGGTATGTTACCTTTTTACGCCTAAACCGCTGATCCCATTTAGATAAAATTTGGTATAGAGATAGTTTGAGTCCCGGGGAAGGACATAGGATACTTTTTCCCGATATTCCGACGGGATCGAGATTTATGCGGGTGAAACCGCGGGGCGAAGCTAGTACTTCATAATATGGCCCCAGGTCAAGACAACTCTCTTGTCTATCCATAAACCACATTCAGCTTGAAAAATTTCAGTAACAGACTCTGCCAGTTTATATGCCTTATAATAACACAATCGGTGAACAGTGAATATTTAAATTTCAAAAACAATGATGATGAATAATGTGTATTTTTGAAGTGAAAACTTCTTTAGGCGCGTTGAGCATTTTTTTAAATGGAAAAATACCATTGAATTCGCGCCACTGTTACCGTAACCGAGACCGCTTCGGACGTGTTCGGCTGTCCTCGAGATGTACTCAGTTTTAATGTGTTTCCGATATGTGATGGCAAAGTATTCTGTTTGTGCTTTGTTTATATGACGATTAAAAAAATACACACGTAATTGTTCAAGTTTTCACTTCTGTCGGCACTCCCGGAGTGCCACTTTTTTTTTAAGCTGTGTATGTTGCTTCTACGATATTACATGAATTCATAATAACCCTCTACACATGATTACTGCTCGCCATCAAAGGAGTTTATTTTCGTCCAACAAGATTACCTTCCTAACTTCACATTCGCATAATCATAATTTCATAATCCCTCTGAACCAACTAATTACGTAATACCCATGTAATATTCACGAAAACATTACCGTAACCTCTTTTATGCAGTAGCAGACACAATACAGATAAGTGTAAAGAAGGACAGCTCCATAAATTGAGTGAAAACAGCTGGTGCACGAGCACACAATCATCTGCCCAGACGTTTCCCTCTCTCTAGAGGAATGGTGGCCGTTTGCGGCCGCTGAGGGTGACGGGTTCCGCATGGATTCATGCGGGCCAGCACCTGGCCGGGGGAGCGTGACGAAATGCGCAAGCACTCCAGCACCCCGGCTAAAGGTAGCAGCAGGACACCGTGTGGTTTTAGTCAGTAAGAGTCTGTCAGACCCGTCCACTCACCCCAGCGTGGTGGACATCCATGAGGATTTCCACCCGATAAAAAAAGCCCTTTTCCAACTATGTTAGGGTCGGTTTCCAGACAAACTGCAGCTGAATACCAGTATTTGACATGGAGCGACTATCTATTTGACCTTCACAATCCAGTTACTGAGTAATACCAAAGAAAAAAATAGACTGTAGCGGTATCTACAACGACACATGCGAACAACGCGTCATACTGACTATGACATCACGCAAATCCTGCATCTCGCAAGCAGAATTTACCGCGCAACTAGCATAGATACAACGACCCGACATGAATCATGGGGCAGTTGCCCGCCAGACACAACAACCGTCTGGTCGGAGGATCCTCCCTTTTCTATAGAGTATGAGTGAACTTTACACCCTGTTCCTCCTCAATAATAAGAGAACAAAAAAAAAGAGAAAGAAGAAAGAAAAAAAACAGAGAAAAGTAGAAAAAGGGAAACAGTATTCTATTCTATTCTAACACCATACCCCTTCGTAAGACTGGGTGTCAAACTTTTGAGTGTCTGAATACCCGTAACGACTGTCAAAAACCTACGACAGACAGCCGGGACCAACGGCTTAACGTGCTGTCCGGGATACGGAGGGGTTTCGGTATTTAATGCATGGTCACTCATCCGCAAGCGTTGCTTTACCTTCATAGAGGTATGAGGAACAAGGTGTAAAGTTCGCTCACACTCTATAGAAAAGGGAGGATCCTCCGACCAGACGGGTGTTGTGTCTGGCGGGCAAGTGCCCGATGATTCATCTAGAGCTGTTGTATCTATGCTAATTGCGCGGTAAACTCTGCTTGCAGAGATGCAGGATTTGCGTGACGTCAGTATGACGCGTTGTTCGCATGTGGCGTTGTAGATACCGCTACCTTGCTTACTATTGATTAGTTGACCCATGGGGCTGATATTACTTAGCCCTCTTGTAAACGACCTTCTGTTCCAATCTACATAGTGGCAGTGTAACAGGAAGAACAAAGGCATATAAAATGGAATATCTTATGAGTCACGTGGAGGCGACATCTTGTGCAAGATTAACGGCAATGCGACGTTTTTAAGAATAATGTTGACTTTTGCTGGTACTGGAATATTCAGGTGCATTCAAATAGCCTCCGCAAGTGGCGATACTTAAAAATACATCTGGCAGCCTGAACAGTCAGCTTGTTGACTAGCTAGTATTTTTACTACGGTAGTTCTTGGAAATACAAGAGAAAGAAAAAAGAGTAGTAGTAAATCGTTTTGACAAGTTCATTTCATGAATTGCAAACTATAGTTTTGATAATTTTGAAGCATTTCTAAAATTTTTGTAAATGTAAGATTGGATCCGTTTATTATGATTTTTGAAGTGAAACTTCTTTACGCACGCTTGACTTGAGGAGAATGCTGGCGAACGCTTGACGTAAGCGTTACGAAAAGTGTGATCGGGCGAGGCGAACGAGAGTTGAGTGGGGGACATAAGCAAGCAAAAGTAGTGCGCGCGCACATTTTCTTTCTCTCTTCCTCTCATAGCCAAATACGTTTAAAGTTTCACTTCAGTCGTGTGGTCATAAGCACACTCGGTTTTTTTTTTATGTTGTCTTGAAAGAGCATGGCAGTTGAGAATGTGTCCTCACTTAAATGTCTCACTGATGGTCGCGCGTGTGTTGGATCATTCGGTTCCCTACAAAACGGTTGAGCTGGATGGTGCTGATCCACGCGTCATGTTCGTGAATTGGCGCCGTCGGTAGAGACTGGTCATCTCTTAACTGCCAAGGCTTATTTTTAATCTTATATTTTGAATTGTTTCTTCATTTGTGTTTTTTTTTTACATTGTTCTCACATATAGAAGCAACAAGAATAATGTACCCAGGATTTTGTAATATCTTAATTTAAAAGAGTATCCATGGAGTTTCCTGCCCGTTCTTCTCCATAGAGATTTACGTTTTGGAATGGGCAACTAGCTTCAACTTCAGACGTCAGAGTTTGAGTAGCCAGGGTCGACACTTGGATGGATAGTCTTTCTTAAGATATAAACGATTTGGGTGATATGACCTCTTAAAGACCGTAGCGATAAGTCCAAAAGTAGTCGACAAAGAGCACGTCGAACTACTAGTAAGCCTAGCTAGCTATAGTCCGCGCGGAACTAGTTGGCCGCGCCTTAGGTATATGAGCGGTGGGAGTGCGGGGCGGGGGCGCATTACTCAGTACGTGCGTTGCGAACCGCCGCCTCACCCCTGTCCCCACCTCAGCGGCCAACTAGTTCCGCGCGGACTATAGTCGAATGGTGATAAAAATTCGCTGTATGTCCAAACAAATGAAAAAGTCCTTAGATGAAACAACATTTTGAAATCGAAACGTAATCTAGTGAAAGAGATGGATGTATGAATAGATGGAGAGCACTGATCACTGACGATTCGACAGACGACAGATGTGATTAACATGTTTCGAGTAACAGAAGCCCGATTCTCGTAATTAAACTGTCAAAATCTAGTTGCAATCTTATATCAGTGTCAATCAATAGCGAAAACTAGTGTTAAATGTACTGGGTAGTCAAAAAGTCGTGGATTAAACGAAATAGGGAGATAAAGGAGGTCATTTCCAATGCTTTTAAGTGAGAAATAATTTTTAGTAACGCTTAAAAAAATTTGGAGAAAATTAATTGCTCTTGGGTACCCAGAGCCGCAATAGAACTTTTGTAATGCTGATACATTATCTAGTTATAATACAACACCGTTTGTTTTATTGTTTTGTCTCCCTTTTTTTTTTAATTAGTCTAATTGTAAAAGAACTCGGTATACAAAAATATTCATAACTTTTAGAGCAATTGAATTATGGCCATGCTGTAGAAAGATTTTTTGCTGGAAATTACCTCCTCAATCTCCCTATTTCGTTTGATCCGCGACTTTTTGACCAGCCTGTATATATTTGACAGGTTGAGACTGAGATTATAAAGTGAACGTTCTTAAAAATTTGGGTATTGCCCCTCAGATGACGTACTAGGAAGAATAGACACTTGCCAATAACGAACAGAATGAACACTTCTTCTTGTCTCTTATAAAGCAGAAAATACCTACAGACGAAGTGTCGGGGGCACTATGGTTGCCGCCAGATAACAAAAAAATAAAAATCATTGATCCGACTTATCCCAAAAAGTATAAAACTTATTTGATATAGATCGCTCGTCATACAAAACTGTCGCTAATACTGCTTCGGTCGAGTTTCATAATAGCGTCAAGGACGCCCCTTACCGCGAAACGTTTGGGTTGATCATGTTAGCGGCATGCGACACTGCCTTTACATTTTTTTCGTATCGTTTTGAACTATTGGAAAACATTGGTAGACGGGTGTCGACGACTTTTATTTTTTTGTTATCTGGCAGCAACAATGCTAGTATGACTTAAGGCGGTACCCCGACCAAATAACCTTGAGCATTGCGACAGAGACAGAGAGCGACACGACTTCCTCGTACGAAAGGGATGCAGCGCACCCTGCACACGCCCCTTTATCATAAAACTCGCACAATTTAGATTTTTAAATTATCTATCCATTGGTAAAATCCTCAAATAAATAGAACGTCAAATTTTGCAAAAGATGCATGCAATCAATATTTTTAGTCACTTTTTAAAAGGATATTTTAAATGTATTAGTAACATATAAAAACAAATAATAACGTGCAATGCGATAATAGGATATTGAACATTAATAATGTGCTTTCAGATGTAGTTTATTTTTCATAATTATTGAGTTAATAGCCTCTGAATAACGAAGAAAAACGCGGTTTTGGTCGGGGTACCGCGTTAATCCACACAAGCCCTTTTCAAAAAACGTAACCTTACCATAGTTGGGTAATGGTAACAAGCCACGTGCACAAAATAAGAGCGAGGCCACACGATGCGTTAACGGTGCGGTGCGACACCGCACCGCAATAAATTCGTAGTGCGTCACCGCAATAGAACGCTGTTTACCGTAGTGCGCGCCGCAGCGCATCACCCCTCCCCGCCTCGTCTCGCAGGTCACAAGCTCGGCGCGCCTACGGTGCGACGCCGCGCGGCGGCCCAACGCATCGTGTGACATGGCATAGTGATTTGTATGTAGGATGAACTTGCGGTACCGCTCCGGCGCCGCACCGCAACGTTAACGCATCGTGTGGCCTCACTCTAAAAGGGATGTAATGTTATTACCCTTAATTTTATATTGAAAAAAAAAATGTGGTTTTTGTATTTCGTGTAACTTCTTAAGTATGTGGAATAGGGATTTAAAATTTTGGTATATGTTTTTGACTCTTTGGTCTAGTATAATTTTAAAGGAATACACGATTCAATTAATTTTTCTCGATACAAAAAAATGCAAAGTTATATCTATTTTTTTTTTTACTTTTTCGACTTCACGGCGTAACGCTTAAGAGTTATTCAATGGAATTTACTTTAAAACATAGATAATTATCATATCAAAGTTAACTCAAATTAGTTTTAAATTTAATTCATTTATTTTGTTAAAAAGGGAGCAAACTCGTTTTGGCACATACGTCGTTTTATTCCGAGCGCACGCACATTATAGCCATCACTCTTCTTTTGCGTTTCAAAAGTAATTGGATCACTTTCGCTCGCTTAGTGGGTTTGCGAGGATTTTAGATTTTTGAGATAGCGCCTTAGGGTAATAATATAACATCCTTTTACAGTGTGCACGAGGCTTAAAAAATCAAAAGCCATTTATTCAAATTAGGCTAAGAATCAGCACTTTTCGAACGTCAAAATTACATAAGACAGTCCCCCAAAACGCCCGCCCTTCGCTTGTGGACTTTCAAAAAATATGGTCGGAATCAGTGTTGACTTACAATTCCGCTGTAGCTTTATAAAATGTTAGTCTTCCAAGATTTGTTGACTTGGAACATAATTTTATAGCTGAATTTACTGGATTTTATTTTAGTTCTCTTTCTGTTGCCATAAGGATTACGTGTTTATTTTTCAGTCTGCAAAAATATGTAGTTGTTTTAGAATACTAAGGCCATTTTGTTACCTAAAGACTATTTTCAAATTGATGTTATCTCAACTTTATTGTAATGGTAATTAAGTTGATTTCAGAGTGACTAGCACTATTGAAAAAGTTACAAAAATGTTTGAAGTTGTAGCGTAAATTGCACTTTATGTGTAGGAATTAAAGTTACTTTTCCATAAACTCATATTTGCTTACATTTTGGCAAATAAGTCGCGAATTCAGATTACATAAGTCATCACGCTGAAAGTCACCCAAAGGGCAATGGAGAGGGCTATGCTTGGAGTTTCCCTGCGGGATCGAATCAGAAATGAAGAGATCCGCAGGAGAACCAAGATAACCGACATAGCCCGAAGAATTGCCAAACTTAAGTGGCAGTGTGCAGGGCACATTGCTCGCAGAACAGATGGCCGATGGGGCCGAAAGGTTCTGGAGTGGCGACCGCGTACCAGAAGGCGTAGCGTTGGAAGGCCTCCCACAAGGTGGACCGACGACCTTGTGGAGGCCGCAGGAACTCGTTGGATGCGAGAAGCACAAAACCGGTCGAAGTGGAGGTGCTTGGGGGAGGCCTATGTCCAGCAGTGGACGTCTTTCGGCTGAAATGATGATGATGATGAAGTCATCACGCCTTGTTACCTCGAAGGGTTGGGCACAGGTGTAAATACAATACTATAAACTATATACATACTAATAATAGCGTTTCGAATACACCAAATTCGACCTTCAGAACCGAAAATACAATTAATTCCTTCAAGGTTATTTAACTCTAAACAATCCTCGTTTCAAGCAGCAAAAACAATACTCTTAGTAAAACAATAGACCTAATCTAACACAGTACGGCTGTTCTTTAGAAAAATCGTCTACATTAATTTGTAGGACAAGAGAAGACAATTACTTGAGAGAAAGAGCGATGGCGCGAATGTCAAACAGATTGTCTATAGACCAAGAGATAGACAGGATTTATTTGTTTAGAACAAGATTTTACAATTATTCGACGATTTAGTAGCCCATTTAGAAAAGAAAACAACGGTTTGTTTGAGAGGAAATGCGGGTGGTCTTTTCGCCATAGAAACGCTCTCGCCAGTTTTCTTTCTGGTTAATGACCATAAAGCAATGATTTTTCACAGAATAATAAATATTAACTACTTGTATGTCCCTTGTGTAATGATACATTATTTTTATAAGCACTAGAACCCTCAAAAAATGCTCAAAATTACCGCTGTCAACAGAAGTCTAGTTTACAAATTTGACTAATATTAATGAAAAAAGAAAAACAGGGACACAGTATATATCCTTCATAATCAGTTTATGAAATATCTTTTAAATTGGTCCAATATAGGATACAACAAGGACAATGTACAATATAGGAGGAAATAGGCGAGAGCCAAACATCGAATTATAACTTTTTACTTAGGTTTTTTCAAAAGCCTCTCCGACCGCATTCCCAATTCGTTGAGAGTTAAATCCAGTATCTACAGACTTGGTTAGATGTAGGTATGGTTCAAGATTTGGTAAGAGAAGGAATCATGCTGAGGAAATGGTAGTGCTATTCTGCAAAGTTCACTGCTCACCTCACTCAAATGAGCGCACACAATTCGAAAGCGAACTCATTTGTTTTTAAAGTAAATCATCGCAGATTCACAACGAGACACCGTTCGAATTTCGAAGTGATGTTTATCTTTATAATTAACGTGTGTGTGACGTGTTTCCAACTCCTCAAAGTAACAACAACAAACAATCAACGAACTTCAAACTTTGCACAATACTACACCTTGCCTACCCTCCGAAACAAAATTGTTCCAATACCTTTAAAGTAATAAATGCAAAATATTAAAGAGCAATTAAGTAGGTACGTGAAAGCTTCAGGAAACCTTTCAGGAATTAAGGCCGTGATAAATCTTTCCTCTTGATATTAAATAAAGTGCGATAATATTTCTTGTTGGCAACACTCCTGGGAAACGTTTTAATCGGTTTCAAATTAAAATTCAAGAGTCATCATTTCAGCCGAAAGACGTCCACTGCTGGTTGGTTTAACATAGGCCTTAACCAAGCACCTCCACTTCGACCGGTTTTGTGCTTCTTGCATCCCACGGGTTCCTGCGGCCTTCACAAGGTGGTCGTATCAAGTTACCCTCTAGGTAGGTACTTACCAAAGATACCGATAGACATATCGACATTGCGTTATAACGCAAGTATCTCGATCTGTATGAAAACCAAGCGTGTCATTTTTTGATTACCTAACTATGACGTCACAAGCGCTATTTAATCATGGGAAAATCGAATCGATTCAAAGACGCCGCCGCGTGCAACACTCGTCTCGCCCCACCCCGGGGCCTAGCGCCAGCGCTCACGCTCATCCAGCCAGCAGTACACAGGACTGAGCGCGAAAGTAGCGGCTTATGATTTTTGTACGTAGGCTGGGCACGCGAAGTAGTTGCTCTTGCGTTATCTAGGTGTATCTATATCTGTGGTACTTACATAACCAGCCTATAATGTTCCCAATGCTGGGTGAGTGGGGAGTGCGCCGTAATCCACCACGCGGGCCCAATACTAGTTGGTAGATGTCACATGTCTTCAAACTTTTGGTTCTAAGACATACCGGTTTCCTCAGGATGATTTTCTTCGCCGTTTTTGCTCTCGTAGGTAGGTTCTTAATTTAGATTATTATAAAAAAAAAAACTGACATTTGCATTAAATAACATCTTCTTCTTCTTAGCGTGTCGATAGCAATCTAAATGTACTCGGCCCAGAATTCGGCTACTTGTTTGGCGCCATCACTAGCATCCATCAGTTCCTGTAACGTGCAGCTGACAGGTCACGCAGGACGCGATATTAAGTGTCCCATCGTTTGTGGAACAGCACCACATTTACACTCCAAGGCGGAGTCGTCTATAAATCTCCACCTGAACAGGTTTTCCTTGCTTCGGCCAACCTGGGTCCGGAGTCTGTTTAAAGACTTCCAGGTTACCCAAGGCAAACATATATTTTGCCTATATAAACACCAGTAGTGGTATTCTATAAAGTCCACTTGACGCCTCACTCAAGTGAGCGCACACAATCTGAAATCGTACTCATTTGTTTTTTAAAGTAAATCATCGCGGATTCACAACGAGACACCGTTCGAATTTTGAAGTGATGTTTAGCGAATGTAACTATAATCAGATCAGTCTGTTCCACGCCTATTTAATTAACAATAGACGTCTAAATGTAAAATAATGGACCGAATCAACAATATTCACCTTGTTCTATATAAATTAACTTCCGACAGAACTCCGTCTTTATGCCGTGGATTATCTTCCATTGTCTCTCCTCTGAGAAATTATAAATTAATGTTATTTAATTAAAACAGGCTCAAGGAATTAGGAGGGCTAATCAAGATTGATAATGAAGGAATCAGTATTATTTCTTTATTCATAAGTTCATTTATATTTTATAAAAGAAGTGATTTTAAGTAAAATAAATGTTCATTTTATCATAAAGCCTGAATTTTCTCTTCTTTTTTTGTGATCGCAAGCAGGAATGGGATCTTGGGATCCATCAAACTCAAACTCAATGCATTTATTTCAATTAAACCATGTACAGGCGAGAGCAGTGGTGACCCAGTGGTAACGGCCGCGACTTACGAGTTGTAGGTCGTAGTTTCGAACCCAGACAGGCGCTTTACTTTGTGTAAATTATTTCATCACCACTGCTCTCAAAAACGGTGAAGGAAAACATCGTGAGGAAACCGGCATGTCCTAGAACCAAAAATTCGAAGACATGCGACATCTGCCAACCCGCACTGGGCCCGCGTGGTGGATTACAGCCCACTCCCTCTCACTGAGAGGAGGCCAGTGTCCCAGCAGTGGGAACATTATAGGCTAATTATGATGATTATGATGTACAGGCACTTTTGAATTATCAAAATTAAATAGTCGGTCAGTCAGTCAGAAGGTTGAAGCTAGTTGCCCATTCCAACTCGTAGATCTCTATGGAGAAGAACGGGCAGGAAACTCCATGGACACTCTTTTAAATCAAGATATTACAAAATCCTGGGTACATTATTCTTGTTGCTTCTATATGTGAGAACAATGTAAAAAATACACAAATGAAGAAACAATTTAAAAAATAAGATAAAAATAAGCCTTGGTAGTTAAGAGATGAGCAGTCTCAACCGACGGCGTCCGTTCACGAACATGACGCGTGGATCAGCACCATCCAGTTCAACCGTTTTGTAAGGAACCGAAGTCATCTCCGAGTCAAGCAAAGTTTTGTCGGTTTATTTTTCATGCAAAAATTCTCTGTAGGAGTCCTAAGAAGGTTGAAGGCTAATGAGACTCGTCCTCTATCTCACCTTTAGGGGGCGTCCATTAATTACGTGAGGTGATTTTGGCGATTTTTTGACCCCCCCTCCCCCCTTAATGAGATACCGTGAGATTTTGCTCGACTCCCTCCCCCTACCTCTAATCTCACGTGAGATTATTCAAAATGCGTGTTTTCAGTGTAAATACGTTAATATATATTATGCTTCATTGCGTTGGATTTATTAAAAAACAAAACAATTTGTTTAATTATTTTTATTTAAGACTAGCTGCGCCCCGCGGTTTTACCCGCATAAGTCTCGATCCCGTGGGAATATCGGCATAAAAAGTACCCTATGTCCTTTCCCGGGATTCAAGCTATCTCTATACCAAATTTCATCAAAATTGGTCCAGCCGTTTGAGCGTGAAGAAGTAACAAACATATAAACACACACTCACAAACTTTCGCCTTTATAATATTAGTGTGATAGTGTGACTAGTTAAGATTAATTCTACCCAGTTTTCTCGCAATTTTACACTGTTTCTTGCAGATAAAAAATTACGTGAGACTTGCCAGGACCTCCCCTCCCCCTCTCCCCCACGTGAGATTGAGTGAGAATCGGCTTGACCCCCTCCCCCCCATAAAAGCCTCACGTAATTAATGGATGCCCCCTTACCTATCCTTTTGGGGCACTGCGATGTATAGACACGATATTTCTATTATTTTAACTTTCTTGTTAACCATTGACAGTGGCGTGCATTGGTTTTCAGAATAGGTAGGCACTAGGCCGGATCTAGTCTAGGCAAACGCGGTCACTAATCAGAAAAAAAAGTGAGGTCAATAGTTTGGTTATTTGAGTAGGCATGCCTAGGTAAAGGTCATAAATTGCGAAGGTCAACTGTCATGGTATTACGCGTGAGACGTACGTATTTTTAATTTTGTCGCATTAACTTGAACGAGTAAAGACCAATGACAATGTGCGAATAGTACGGGAGCCGAGTAGGCCGTCCGGCGACTGCCTACTACCGCGCGTGCTTGTATGAAAATTTTGTTTTTTGTTAGGTATGATAATTTAGTGAGTTACCTTATTGTGGGGCACTCACTAAAATGTGACAGGCTTATGTTGATATATCGAGGTAGGCACTTCTTATATGCCTGTATGCAATGCACGCCACTGACCACTGACATGCGCCGCTCCCCCAGTGACATCGTCTAGAATGTCCCAGAACACTCTTTTTCAGCGCGCCACGGGGCGCCTCGCCACTTATACACGACCCGTACACAAAAAACTTCTATAGAGCTCCAGAAAACTTTTTCAACTCCAAAGCAGAATGAAACGCACCCGTTCACATTTTACTATTCTTTTATTACATAAACAAACTAAGTTAATAAAGAACTTTTGTGCCCCTTTTCACATTCAAACTTTATCAGAAATAATGAATACTTATTTTGTAACAGCAAAGTAAATAAACAACACTTTTCAAATAAAAATCGACCATAACTCGATTGCTGCGCCCACAAGGGAAATTCCCAAGCTGCAAAGGTTTCAATTCCAATTTCTAGTCTAGTTTTAATGAGGTTTTTGTGCGATGCTAATTTCAATGAACTAAAAAGCTTGCTCTGTTCGAGAAACTTCAGATTTAGGATACAAAACCTCATGAAGCAATAAAACGAACAAAGGAACCGACTTCTATTGTGCAGTCGAAAACGTTTGTGAAACTCAACGCGAGTCTATAGCCGCCTGTAATAGGGGTTGTATCAGTAAATTAACTTCTTTACAGGAGTTAATTTAATGAAGTCTTTATAAAGTTGGGTTCGACCTTCTGTCTAAGGGTGCGTTTCCACCATAGATGAGCGAGGATGCGTAGCGAGGATCTGTGTGAAACCAGCCAAACATATCCATCGGACGAGTTGAGAATGAGTCGAAATTAGCGTTGAAAATGCCGAAAATAACAATTTGTTTTTTTCACGAAAAAAAAAAACAAATTGTGGTTTTTTCCGTTTTTTTCGCATGTTACATAGAAAAATTAACGGAAGGTATCCTTTGGAAAGAAACAGGATTCTTTCGAATGTTTCGCTTGATGTTTTGAAAAGTTGAAAAAAACAAGTTTTATTGAATTTTTTTTCATTCTACCCTCCATTTTATTAGTACTTACGTACTATTATGGAAAGAGATAAAGCATAGAATATCTTAAGTTAAATATAGTAAGAACGGATTTGAATAAAAAAAACATGAAAGTTTCCCGTTTCTTTCATATTTTTCAGTTTTTTTCGGTTTTATTGAAAAAGAAAACGTGAAATATATACTGACAAATTTTCTTGAAACTTTCGAATGAAACATTGAAAAAAACAGCGGAATTGGAAAGAAACGGGAATTTTTCCTGCTTTTTTCAACGCTAGTCGAAATACAGCATGAAACGAGTTAAGAAACTGACCAGATGCACAAGGTGACGTATTAGTGAATGTGACCTATTAGGGATAGCGACGAAATGGCCACTGTGACGAATGGTCTTCAGATCCATAACATCGCTTCAAGTTTATAGCTTAAACTAAGATAGCTTTGGTATTGGTAAGTTCCACGCGCGCCTCAAAGAGATGTCAGCATAAAGGAAGGGGCCTGTAAGGGCCGAAGCCTGCCGGGGTAGCGGGATTGTCCGAAAGGGTTACCGCTACCCCGGAACATAAAGGGCTAAGGAAGGAACATGGATGGGTTTTAGTCAGTAAGAGTCTGACACTCCCTTCCGCTCCACCCAGAGCGGGAGGGGTTATTTGATGATTTCCCATCCAAAAAAAAGGCTTATAGTAGTGTTATTCTCTAAATATCACTTTGAAATTCGAACGGTATCTCGATGTGAATCCGCGATGACTTTCTTTAAAACAAATGAGTTCGCTTTCTAACTATATTAAGATAGTCTCTTGCAGTTTGGTTATAGTACGCGCAGAACTAGTTGGCCGCTGAGGTGGGGGCAGGGGTGAGGCGGCGGTTCGCAACACACGTACTGAGTAATGCGCCCCCGCCCCTCCGTCCCACCGCTCACATACCTAAAGCGCGGCCAACTAGTTCCGTGCGGACTATAGACAAAAATATTGTCAGAAAGCATCTATGGAAAATACAAAATCCAATTCGTTTCGCGTCAAAAATAACTTAAAATGGTAGCCGCATCCCGGTGCTGAAACTTAAGTGTAATTTGTAAGTCACAAGGCTCTGTTTCAGAAGCCGTATCCAGCAGAGGCTGTAGCTGTATCTACAACGCCACATGCGAACAACGCGTCATACAGACTTCACGCAAATCCTGCATCTCGCAAGCAGAGTTTACCGCGCAACTAGCATAGATACAACGGCCCGACATGAATCATTGGCAGTTGCCCGCCAGACACAACACCCATCTGGTCGGAGGATCCCCCCTTTTCTATAGAGTATGAGTGACCTTTACACTCTGTTCCTCATACCTCTATAATGCTATTATTGTAAAACACATAACATAGTAATAAATAAAATATTAATATGCTAACAATCTTAAAATAATAATATGTACAAGTATATAAAAAGGGAGGGAAAATAATCAAAGGGCATCAAAAAATTCGTCCGCATCACTGTCAACGGGAAACGTGCCCAAAAGGCTGGCAGCATTGCCACGTTGTATGGCAATGTTGTTGATGTTGGGGATGTAGCTGGGGGGCACAAAGGTACACTAAGTGATTTGTGAATCTTGCCATAGTGTATCTTCAGCCCCCGTTCGCCCTTAAAAAAGCGTGCCTGTGAGCAATACGGGCATCTCACCAGCTGAACATCAAGCGATGTAGCAGGTTGACTTACACTGTTTCCGGCGTCGCTACAGCCGGCATTGAACATATATATAAAAACACGCTTAAATTTACAGTAAAACTTACCTAAAAATATAAAAATAAACTATATATACACGCACTCAAAAAAAATAAACTAAAAACACTATTTTCATTATTTACAAAATGTCACACTGGAATTGTCAACTGGTTTTTTGACGACTGCGGCGCAGTCGCGCTCGGGGCCTGGAGCGCTGCGCATGCAGGGCGCAGCCTTCACACCCGTTGCCTTGGCTGCAAGCGTCGCGTCAGGAACTCGGGATGACTTTTGCTTTTATCTGCGATCCAGGAAAAAAGTAACCTATGTCCTTCTCCAGGTCATGGTACTTTTATTGTATTTATTTACTTTTTAGACCTTCGTTTCGATTTATTTTTGCCATTCACAAGATTGAACAAGACATTTATCTTCAAGTAAACAGTCTGTATTGAGAGCAATTTGAGACAACACAATAAAATATTATAAATCAAAAATACCAAAACTTCCATACAATTTTTCATTTTATTCCATACCAGGACTTGGGCATGGTTTTCTGATTTTTAACAACCTACCAAGCCCATTTTCAAAACGGCAAGGTCCATTTATTCTGTTTGACCTGACAAATCCTAATTTCCGCCGGCTTTGCCGTGAGGTAGCCTCAAAGGGATACCTTTCGGCGCCAACTTAAACTAAAAAAGGGGTCTATAGAAAACAATTAAAGGCACAAAAGGTATGTACTGGCTTTGTACCCATTGTGTTTTGTACATCAGTAGGAATGTAGGTCACTAGCAGGGCTGGCTGAATTTCTATTGTTGTTTAATTAATTATGGTCATATTTTCGATCTTTTGCCTCCATTCGCTTGAGACAAGATTACATTATTTCTGGGTCATATTATGTCAGGTTTTGTCATTGTTATTTTAATATTGGGTGACATCATCCAATGTAGAGATAAACCATTCTAAAAATGCACGCCCCTCCACTAAAATTTCTATACAAACATTTGAAATGTGTATGCAACAAGCAGTGGAGGTGCGTTCATTTTTAAAATGGTTTAAGTATCTCTACTTACTTGAAGAAAAAATACTTATTCAATATTATATTTCGTTAAAGCCGACAAGTTGCTGGTAACACTGCAAACACAATTGTGTGTGCAACATGTTCTTCGTTGTCACAACAAAGGATAAAATCTTCAGCTGTACTGCTATTCTGTAAAGTTCACTTTTTTTATGGATGGGAAATCATCAAATGACCCCTCCCGCTCTGGGTGGAGCGGAAGGAAGTGTCAGATACTTACTGACTAAAACCCATCCGTGTTCCTTCCTTAGCCCTTTATGTTCCGGGGTAGCGGTAACCCTTTCGGATAATCCCGCACCCCCGGCAGGCTTCGGCCCTGACAGGCCCCTTCCTTTATGCAGACATCTCTTTGAGGCGCGCGTGGAACACGTACGCGCCGTCCGGCACGGGCCTGGTCCTGATCGGATGGTGAGCTACCCATTACTCTCCGTCCGCAGGCCCGCGCCTACGGTGGCCGAGAGTCATCATGAGAGTCATCACGGGAATCATCAAGTTCACTTGGAAGCTTACTCGTGACCGCACGCAGTTCGAAACTCATTTGTTTTTAAAGTAAATCATCGCGGATTCATATCGAGACACCGTTCTTATTTCGAAGTTATGTTTAGAAAACAACACTATAACTAAAGCCTATTCAAACTTATGTTTCAAATTATCAAGTTAAACAAATATCAACTTTATTTTAATGGCTATTAAGTTGATTTCAGAGTGACTAGCACTATCAAAAGAGTTAGAAAAATGTTTGAAGTTGTAGCGTAAGCTGAACTTTATTGTGTAGGATTTAAAGTTATTTTTCCATAAACTCATATTTGTTTACATTTTTGGCAATTAATCGCGAATGCAGATTAAGACTTAATGACATGAAGGCACCTTTTCTGTTGAAAAAAGGATTTTACCTTACACTGAAATTGTAACATTATTTTACACGTTATTTTAAACTCAAACTCAAAGCATTTATTTCAATTAAACCAATTACAGGCACTTTTGAATTGTCAAGGTGTCGGTCAGTCAGAAAGATGAAGCTAGTTGCCCATTCCAAAGTGTAGGTACCTATGGAGATGAACGGGCAAGAAACTCCATGGACACTCTTTTAAATCAAAATAATATGGTTAAAAAGTCTTGGTTACATCATTCATGTTAAAAATTATACATGTGAGAACGATGCAGAACGTTAAAAGCGTCCATAATGAAGGACGAGAAAAAAAACAATTCAAATATTAAATTAAAATAAGCCATGGCAGCAAAGAGATGACCAGTCCCTCCTGACGGCACCCGTTCACGAACATGACGCATGTATTAGCACCATTCAGCTCAACCATTTTGAAGGGAGCTAAATGATCCAACACATCATTTAACATTTAACATCATTATATCATTACAGTAAGCTTTTTATTAATTAACCTACTTCCAAAGATATAAAGATTCGTAACGATAAAACTTAAAGATCGCTCCAATTCATCCTACGTTACGTTGGATTATTCCACTTTGCCCCACCGGCCGCCCCACTGGTGGAGCTGTTAGTTTAGGCTTCATCATTTATTTTTTCACAAAATAGCACTGTTTATATAGGACCTGTGACCCGACATCGAAATGGGAGATTATGTGTTAAACAAATATCTCTAAGAGATGATATTTGTTAAAGCAAAATATTACAGTTTAATTTTCCCATTTTCATTTTTGTTTTATTAAAGGTTAGGTTTTTGTTGGATATATGATCCGTGTAGGTGATTTTTTGTGAGCAATAACAAATTAATGTGTTTGATAACATGTAGCTTTGTTTGAATTTTAATTTGGTTGTATGTAGGTATTGTTTTTTATAAAAATAAAACGGCACGTGTAACATTATTATGTAATCAGTCGCGTTGCGAAATTCGTAAACAATTTTTTCTTCGTTAGTATAAATTAATTTAACTAAATACGTTGTTGGAAACTGAGCATTAATTCGGTATATAGAAATTAAGAATCATAAAATAATTATGATGTACAGTCAACAAAAGAGATAAGTATGCACAATCGTCGGATATAGTTGAAGTTTAATAAGAAGCCGATGGATGTTGTCGGCTGAAATTGTATTTGATAAATGAGCTGTTTGTTCTCTATTCATCATCATCATCATTTCAGCCGAAAGACGTCCACTGCTGGACATAGGCCTCCCCCAAGCACCTCCACTTCGACCGGTTTTATGCTTCTCGCATCCAACGAGTTCCTGCGGCCTTCACAAGGTCGTCGGTCCACCTTGTGGGAGGCCTTCCAACGCTACGCCTTCCGGTACGCGGTCACCACTTCAGAACCATCGGCCGTCTGTTCTGCGAGCAATGTGCCCTGCCCACTGCCACTTAAGTTTAGCAATTCTTCGGGCTATGTCGGTTACCTTGGTGTTCTCTATTAATAAAATTACATTTTATTCGAAAACATCCATCGCATCGGTTACTTACTAAACTTCAACTATATCCGACGACCCTGGTTACTTATCTCCTTTGGTGACCATACTTCATCTGCCTTGCTTTTTTAGGAGTATCGTATTACCCAGTAACTGGGTTGTGGAGGTCAGATAGGCAGTCGCTCCATGTAAAAGACTGTTATTCAGCTGCAACCGGTTCGCCTGGAAGCCGACCCCAACATAGTTGGGAAAAGGCTAGGCAGATAATGATGATGTTGACAATAGGCTAACCTTAGGAGGTTAGCCTATTAAAGTACCTACACCTCTGTCTAACCCAATGACTATACAACCTCTTGACTGCTCATACGGGCGACTCAAGCTCACGACACATAAATTAAATTGCACTTATGTTAGATGAAACTATGAGTGGCCATTTTAGTTGTGACCAGTTCTGGATCTCTGCACACGCGGTTATTTTGATACTTTTTAAAACATTTTGTGCATAAACAATTGTGAGTTCCTGTTCAATTAAGTGATTTGGGAAATCGTCTAGAACATCCAGCTATAAAAAAGGTGGCATAATTTTTCATCGGTCAGTAAAATATATTCATAATTTAATAATCGCAGGGCTCAAGCTAAACTGGTTGTTTACGTAAAATGGCACAAACATGTATACCCGCGTTGATGTCTTTTTGAAAAGTCCCTTTCTCTCACTAGGGTATTGTCAATACGTCTGTCCCTTTCTATCTGTAGTAATGCTGTAGTGTTGTGACAATTTCATTAGCACCAAAACAAAGTCGATAATATTGACGATAAAAATTACGATGATAATTGTAAAAAAGTAACATACTTATTGTTTACATTTTAGATTTAAAAATATTCCGGAACTGAAAGAAAAGTAAATTAATGCAGTTTACAGGGAAAATTGGTTTCCAAAAAATACATTGTTTGTTCAAGGCATTTAACACCCCATCAGCAAAAAAAAATAGAATTAATAGACGTCGATTTTATCGATATCGATATTATTGTTGCAAGACTGACTTGGTTATCACTTATCACTATGTTTGGAATATTCGTCCTGACATTGTTGCATCGGCCAATCACAACCGCTGTATTTCTTCGTCCCCCGGCCCGCAGTGGTGAGCCGTGTGCCTAGACGAAATTGTTCTATCGGCTCTCAAGTGGTTTTAATTCTCTTTGGTCTAACCCTTTGAGCGAGGCCACACGATGCGTTAACGGTGCGGTTCCGCAATTAATTCGAGATATAGGGTGCCACATGGGCGGTGCGGCACCGCAGTAGAACGCTGTTTACCGTGGTGCGCGCCGCAGCGCATCACCCCTCCCCGCCTCGTCTCGCAGGTCACAAGCGCGCGACGCCGCACGGCGGCGGCCTAACGCATCGTGGGACAAATGGCATAGTGATTTGAATGTATATGGTATACTAGCTGTGCCCTGCGGTTTCACCCGAGGTAAAAGTATTATAGTCCTTTTCTATTGATTCCCTTTACAGATCTCCACCCGCCTTTTTACACCCTTAAGGGATAATTTCGGGGATAAAAACTATTTTATATCCTCCCCCACAACTCAAACTATCTCCATACCAAATTTCAACTAAATCGGTTCAGCGGTTATTGATTCCCCATACAAACTTCCACCCCCCTTTTCACCCCCTTAAAGGATGATTTCTGGGATAAAAACTGTCCTATGTCCTTTCCCGAGATACAATATATCTCTCTGCCAAATTTCATTTAAATTCGTTTAGTAGTTTAGGCGTGAAAAGGAAACATACAGACAGACAGAGTTACTTTCGAATTTATAATATTATAGTATAGATGACGCATGTATTATGGTGCTAATACATGCGTCATATTCATGAACGGGCGCCGTCAGTAGGGACTGGTCATTTCTTTGCTGCCATGGCTTATTTTAATTTAATATTTGAATTGCTTTTTTTTCTCGTCTTTTCATTATGGACGCTTTTAACTTTCTGCATCGTTCTCACATGTATAATTGTTAACATGAATGATGTAACCAAGACTTTGTAACCATATTATTTTGATTTAAAAGAGTGTCCATGGAGTTTCTTGCCCGTTATTCGTTTAAATCGTCGGCTCCATTGTTTAGGGATCAAATAGATTGCTCTTACCCCAGCATATTTTGACGCGAATTATGGGAGGAAAGTCACTCTTATAACTGTGGTCACTCCTATAGAAGGGGGGGTGACAGACACTCAGCATAAGTTGTTACCGACTTTGCTAACAGGGGTATAACCCTTGCAAAGTGTGTTTGGTTGACACTTTCGGTTCAACTTGTGTTTGAGGACCAACAGTTTTGATATTAAATAATTGATTTTCGAAATAAGTATTTGACATTCTTTGCTGGAGTAAAAGCATGTTATTTTCTTCTATGAACCCTGGCCTCTTAAACTTTTCCCTCCCTCTGGCTCAATCCCGTCCGATGGAGTTAAAAGAATCTGATGCTAAGATCGTTTAATTCTCTTAAGCCTCTTCCAGGTCGATGTGAACTTTCACATCAGTTGTTCTTATTAGGAGGCCGCGTCGAGCCTTTTAGTCGGGTTTTGACCCGACGAGGCTTAAGCATGACAGCGTTGGTTTGTTTGAGTGCACGTTGGCACATGTAAATGTTAACTTACCTGACACTTAGCGTGGTGTTGGATTCGCGTTTCGTTTGTCCTGACTTAAGCTTTCTCCTGTAAGAGACGGACCTCATCGTGTAAATTCTATCCCGATTTAGGTAAACTTATAATAGGATAGGTAGATAGGGCTTGAAATTTCGAATGGTGTGAATAAAAGTCATGACCTATGCCCAGACTGTTATTCAAGGGTGGGCGTAGCTCATGTAGAGGTCGGTTCTACAAGACTGGCTGGTTATATTTTAAAGTAAGTTCCTTTCGAACATTCAAGCAGATGTCATATGAGAGTCGTAGGTTTGACGTATAGAAAATAAGTCGTGAATTATTATAATATATGAAATATGATGAAAGACTCCTAAATAATACGTTATAAAACTCTAACTGGAGTTTTATTCAATAATATACTTACCCCCGTGGCGCAAGCGTCACATTAGAGTCAACAAGACTCTTATAGTACCTACGCTTTGGAATGGGCAACTAGCTTCATCTTTCTGACTGACCGACCCCTTGACAATTCAAAAGTGCCTGTAATTGGTTTAATTGAAATAAATGCTTTGAGTTTGAGTTATGTAGTATGACGTTGCAGCACCGCTCCGGCGCCGTACCGCACCGTTAACGCATCGTGCGGCCTCACTCTTTGACAAATACAGGCGTGGTTTATGTTGTTATATTAATTAATTGAGAACATTTGATGTTGTATGTAACTGGAGCAATATATTAATTAATTAATTGTGTTGCCGTAACTGTAGATTTATTATAACGATGCCATTTGCACTGCGGGTGGCGAGATTGGTAGGTCATAGTTGGTTTTGTTCAGGTACAGCCGCGGACAATAATAACAATATTTTATTATAATAATTGATTTAATCTCAAAAAACATTACATTCTGGTTTCGAGTTACACTGGACCCCAAACTAGGATACCCTGTGTCGTGAGGTCCAGTCTCTTTCATTACAAGGTTTGTATTAGCTGTAGTTTATTTGAATTAAAAGATAATTACATAGGTAATAGGTAAATTAAACTTACGGAAATAGTTGTGTGCATGTTCAATTCTTTTACCTATTGTGGTATAGTAATTTTATTTTAGGTGCATCGTCCTCACATGTTATTATATAATTAATGTACCCATGCAAAATATAAAACATTAATTAAAAGAGTAACGGTGGAGTTTCTTGCCCATTCTTCTCCATACGAAAACTGTCTTTCGGAATGGGCGACTAGAATCAATTCTATTTTAAGACAATTTTTGACGTTCAAAAGTGCCTTTCATGTGCCTATTTGAAATAAATGCTTCGACTTTGACATGTTATGGAAAAAATGAAAGGGATGTTTATGTTAAGTATAGTGTGTAGTGTAAGTGTAATGAGAGTGTTGTGAGAGAGTGTGTTGTAATGTGTTTGTGTGTGTTGATAATGGCAATGGCGGTCGACCACTTTTCACCCTTATGCCCTTGGTGATAAGGTTGAAAAGTGGTCCACCGTCAGTGTCCGCGATTGTACCTAAGGAGGCTGGAGAAAAAAAACTTTTTGTCAAGTATATGAAACAGTATTATGTAATTTGAAAACATTATAAAAGCCAATTATTTTTAAAAGAGTAACCGTGGAGTTTCTTGGTACTCTGCTGCATCTGGTTAGACTGGAAGCCGACCCCAACATAGTTGGAAAAAGACTAGGCAGATGATGATGAACCGTGGAGTTTCTTGTCGGCTTTTCTCCATACATAATGTTCCCACTGCTGGGACACAGGCCTCCTCTCAGTGAGAGGAAGCGGGCCGTAATCCACCACGCGGCCAATAATCTTCTCCATAGGAAACGACCAATTGGAATCGTGCACCTTGCTTCTGACGTCTCATAAGTGACCATGTAGGTTTATGTGAAATAAAATATTTTGATTTTATAGATTGTACCTAAAGTACAAAGTCAGTTTAGTCATAAAAAAAATTGGTTGTCTGTAAAGTCGGTTTACGGACGATAATTTTACGTGATAACGTCATAAGAAAACATCAGATAGATGCGTCACAAGCCGAACGCTTAGGCCAATCGTGCCTCTCTATCGCTTGTTCCGCGCTCTCGCTTGCACACTCGGCTCAGATGGAACGTGACAATGAGTCATGCTTTTCGTGCGTGCAGCCGGCGTTCATCGATTTATAAGACGTTATCACGTCAAAAATACACTAAAAATTCATACTAATAATAGCGATCCGACAAATTAAACTGTTATTATTATTTAAATGGTCGTGGCGATATTTCGATGATATTGTGGATACATTTAAATATTTTATTCAGAATATTATTTCTATGAAGTTTTGTCTTGCAAATTGTGACAAAAACTAAAGCCTTACGAATAAAAACTCGAACAAAGGCCCAATATAACTTCAACTACAATGAATTTCACAAATTCAACTAAATGCAAATTAAGTTACATTTGCGCTAAATATTTTAAGTTAACAATAATTTAAAACCACTAAAATAAGGACGCTCCGTATTCATTCTAAAATTAATTCTTACAAAGACTGTGCCAATTCCCTTTTGTAACAACGGTTGAAGTTAATTCTAAAACTAATTGAAGTATTTCTAACAATGCTAGAAATGTTGACGGAATTCGTAGCAACGTAATGGGTCTACGGCGTAGTAATCTAAAGCTGTTTTATTTTGTAGCGCGTAGCAGGGTCTACGGCGTAGTAATCTAAAGTCATTTTATTTTGTAGCGCGAAGCAGGGTCTACGGCGTAGTAATCTAAAGCCGTTTTATTTTGTAGCGCGTATCAGCGTCTACGGCGTAGTAATCTATAACTGTTTTGTTTTGTAGCGCGTAGCAGGGTCTATGGCGTAGTTTTCTAAAGCTGTTTTATTTTGTAGTGCGTAGCACGGTCTAAGGCGTAGTAATCTAAAGCTGTTTCATTTTGTAGCGCGTAGCACGGTCTACGGCGTAGTAATCTAAAGCTGTTTTATTTTGTAGTGCGTAGCACGGTCTACGGCGTAGTAATCTAAAGCTGTTTTATTTTGTAGCGCGTAGCACGGTCTACGGCGTAGTAATCTAAAGCTGTTTTATTTTGTAGCGCGTAGCACGGTCTACGGCGTAGTAATCTAAAGCTGTTTTATTTTGTAGCGCGTAGCAAGGTCTACGGCGTAGTAATCTATGGCTGTTTTATTTTGTTGACAGGTTATTTCTTTACTTTTAAATGAATAACTAAATTATTCTTTACTTATATTCGGCTTATTTTTTCAATCTTTTCTGTCCCAGTATACGTGGGCATACTTAGAAGCTAGAAAGTCTGACCACCAGTCTTACCAAAGGGCTTCGTGTTACCCCGTTACTGAGCTTTGCAGGTCAGATTAGCAGACACTTCATGTATATTAAAAATATTCAGCTGCATACGGCTAAACCTACCTGGCCGCAACATATAACATATAATTATATTCCTCTAATCTTTATCTTCTATTTAATATTTTCTTAATACAAATTCTGCAATCTAAAATTACCATGATCGTATTAAAATCTTCATCTTAAAATGCAAGTGAATTAACTATGAATAAATCTGCATTCTAAATAGTTTTCAGCAGTAACTGACTGTTCAAATATAAGTTTCATTCATTTTAATTCAAGCTTAAATTATACAAGCCATATTTCTGTTAAATATTCAAATTATACTGCTTTCTTTGCAACTCATTCATGAGCACAGCCTTTTTATACAGGGTGTTACGGAACGGGTATATCAATACAAACGGGTTTAAGAGTGTATCTGGTCTAGAATCTCTGTACAAAATTTCAGCTCAAAAGCATTAACTTTGAAAATGCTTAATATTTTTTTATTTCGACATCACGGCGCTGCACTGGCGCGCGGCGGCGTGATGTGCGTGTATTAGGCGCACAGACACACTACAGATTATGGATAATGACCCCCGTAGTGCGGTGACACGTTTATAATTATTTCAATTTAATAAACTATCGAAATAAAAAAATATGAAGCATTTTCAAAGTCACTGTTTTTGAGCTGAAATTTTGTACAGAGATTCTAGACCAGATACACTCTTCAACCCGTTTGTATTGATATACCCTTTCCGTAACACCCTGTAGATAAAGAGCAAAATGCTGTAAATAAGTTTGCATTAAAACTTAAAAACAGTAGTGCTATCTGGGGATTGTCCGAAAGGGTTACCGCTACCCCGGAACACAAAGGGCTAAGGAAGGAACACGGATGGGTTTTAGTTAGTAAGAGTCTGACACTCCCTTCCGCTCCACCCAGAGTGGGAGGGGTCATTTGACGATTTCACAACCAAAAAAAAAAAAAAGTACTGCTATCTAAACATCATTTTGAAATTCAAACGGTGTCTCGTTTTAAATCCACGATTGTTTATTTTAAAAACTAGCAGCGCCCCGCGGTTTCACCCGCATAAGGTTCGATCCCGTGGGAATATCGAGATAAAAATTATTTTATGTCCTTTCCCGGGACTCAAAATATCTCTATACCAAATTTCACCTAATTCGCTTCAGCGGTTTAAGCGTCAAGAGGTAACAGACAGACAGACACACTTTCGCATTTATAGTATTATCCACACTAACATTATAAAAGAGAAAATGTGTCTGTCTGTGTAATAAGTTTGAATTAAGTAATTCATACTTATTCGTATTCATTATTAAAAACTTTTTTTAAAGTGGCAATACTGCCATCTTTTTGGGCACGTTTCCTGTTGACAGCGATGCGGACGAATTTTTTTATGCATTTTGATTATTTCCCCTCCTCTTTATATACTTTTACATATTATTATTTTAAAACTATTAGCTTTTAAATTTTGAAGAGGAAACTTCTTTAGGCGGGTTGGGCATTTTTTGAGATGGGACAGAACCATTGAATTCGCGCCACTGTTACCGTAACCCACACCGCTTTGGATGTGTTCGGCTGTCCTCGGGATGTACTCGGTTTTAATGTATATCCGATATGTCAGTGAGTGATGGCAAAGTATTCTGTTTGTGTTTTGTTTTCAATTCTGTCGGCACTCCCGGAGTGCCACTGTTTTTTTTTATTAAGTAACCTTACTAATACTTACAAGCAACTTTCCTATTCCTACACCACAAAAGAATTACCTACCACCACGTATAAACTAATAAGTAACAATGTAGGTACTTGCACAGACGCCAGCACATCAAGCTACTACAAACAGTCAAATTTCTTCAATAGATTTTCAACTTTATCACCAAATTATAAGGTTCAAAGTTGATCAAGAAAATTTGACAGTTTCGGGTAGCTTGATGTGCTGGCGTCTATAAATGATTCAGGCCCTTGCGTTAAACGTTAAACTCATTAATTTCTCTTCACTAATTCACCCTGAAATTAATATATTCCCTTGTACCCAGTAATTTATCCAGAGGGTGTAACTCTGCTGATTATTCCTCGTTTGGTTGTGAAACAGAATGCTACATGACGTGTTAACATAATTATTTTTAGTAGCATACGTGAGTGGACTAAAAGCTGAATGAAAGTTCTAGGTATGTGTCTGAAATGAAGAGACTGTAAAATTCTCAATAATAAATAAATAAAAATAAGTTTAAAAACTAAAACCCGACCACTAATAAAAAGGATGAAACAAGAAAGTACCTTCTCGTGGTCGCATGCTACCATAGCTTATACAGGGTGTTACGGAAAGGGTATATCAATACAAACGGGTTGAAGAGTGTATCTGGTCTAGAATCTCTGTACAAAATTTCAGCTCAAAAGCAGTAACTTTGAAAATGCTTAATATTTTTTTATTTCGATAGTTTATTAAATTGAAATCATAACAAACGTGTCACCGCACTACGAGGGTCATTATCCATTATCTGTAGTGTGTCTGTGTGCCTAGTACACGCACATCACGCCGCCGCGCGCCAGTGCAGCGCCGTGATGTCGAAATAAAAAAATATTAAGCATTTTCAAAGTTAATGCGTTTGAGCTGAAATTTTGTACAGAGATTCTAGACCAGATACACTCTTCAACCCGTTTGTATTGATATACCCTTTCCGTAACACCCTGTATGTATCTTAGTACAGCGGCATGCGACCACGGGAAGGTACTTTCTTGTTTCATCCTTTTTAGTAGTCGGATTTAGTTTTTAAACTTATTTTTTATTTAATTATTTTGGGATTTATTTCATTAATGTTTATATTTTTTAAATGTGCTAATTAAGCCCTTTCATTTGATACCCCACACGGCATGATTAAATATTTTTTTAAGTCATAACTTTTGTCCGCTAGGGGGAGCCATATTCAATTTAATGTAATGTCACATATTCTATAACCAGCGTACAATCAAGACGCTTCCAACGATACCTCATTTGTCTAATTATGACAAGTAGTTTAGAAGTTATGAGAGAACAGATGAGTATACATACATACATACCGGTCAAAATCATAACCCTCCTTTATGTTTCGCCGTAGTCGGGTAAAAAAGGAATGCTGCTACTGCTTATCGTCGCAGATGGTGTTAACGCTCGCCGGCGCGGCTGAGCCGAACCTGCTCCTCAGCTCGCGGGCCGCCTCGACCCTCCGCGCCTACGCGGGCTTAAATTACACTCTAGGGGTAGGGCAGACAAGACTGTACTCCATAGGTTTAGGTAGTTAAATAAAGGTAAACAAAAAAATCACGTGACTTAGTTAACCGACTAAACGTAATACCAGTCTATTCAGTTGTCATGCTACGTCACAGTTGTACTCTTCAATTTAGCAAATTTTTTACTGAAATATAACGTTGTTAAATTGAATTAGGCGATTGGCACACTGCTGCGTTTCACGCAGCGGTGTGCGGGATACGGAGTCAAATTCCACGCGCGTGAGTGCGTTTTTATTGAATTTGTATGTAAAAAATCACGCGCGTGGGTGCGTTATCTGCGCCCCGCTGCATCATGCGGGGCAGTGTGAGAATCGCCTAATACAACTGTGACGTAGCATGACAACTAAATAGACTGGTATTACGTTTAGTCGGCAAGCTAAATTACGTGTTTTTTTTTTGTTTACCATTATTTATTATACGTGGAGTCGGTTTTGCAGTGATTCGTTTCTGCCACTAACTTTTGTAGCACAACACATTAACTTTTAAAAAAGATATTTTAATTAAGGTTCAAAATGTTATTTTATAGAAATGGCAATGTGCCTAGTAAAATTATTCCAAATAATATTCTGCCATCTTAAAAGTACGCCATTGTAAATTCGGATTGTATAAACATTCGGCCAAACAATAATTATATTAAACAATTTTTATGTTTTTTATTTTTTCATTTATTTATCATTTATACAAAAGAATACAGGATTATTCATATTAAATAGCAACCAAAAACCACTAAGGTTTAAACTTGAGCTATCATGAGTCTATCTCAATATCGAACTATTCAATGAAGCATATTTATGTATGCGTTAAAGTCTTAAAAATATTCGTTTAAAGAAGATTATGCCAAGTGAGTTATCGGAGCATCAAGATTCGGCCAGATAGAGGGAACCCCTTACCAATATTTAATACACAACCTAACACAAGAAAATAAAACCAAAACAATAAAAAGACTGTTATTTTCATTTCACAAACAATTTCCCCATTGCAATATCGCCGCATGTTTTCATAGGAAATATCCACAAAGCATAGTAACGTTTGTTCAGAATAAAGGGATCAATTCGATCTATGTGTACACGCCACAGGGAATCCTATTGTAAACTGAACGCGAGTGTAAAGTATGAAAAGAAAATAAAAAAAGAGAGCATTTAATCCGATATGTAGCGTTTGTTGTTAGGGAATGCAATTCAAATAGTATTAGAACAAAAAAAAACGTTTTTTCTCAAACATGCTTGAGAATTTGATAGATAGATAGATTCATTTATTTGCCTGAAATATGGTATTTGACAGGTTTTATAACACATACACAATACTGCCCTCGTAATAGCAAATGCAGTAATCGACATTTTTACGATTTTCCATTTTTGTCAAAAATGACATGAGGAGACTTCAAGCTATACGTAGTTTTTTTTTTTTCTATGGCTGGAACATGATCAAATCGAAAAAAATTGAAAAAAAAAAAACACTTAAACGCGTTTTTCTCGAAACCGCCATTTTGCTAGTACTGCATTTGATGTTACGAGGGCAGAATAGTTCTTCATATTCCGCCTACTTTTGAGCATTATTTTGACAACCTTCTTCGAGATAAATCGAATTGGCTGGCCTATTTTTTGGCCAAAGAATCAGCATTGCCATACAACGTGGCAATGCTGCCAGCCTTTTGGGTACGTTTCCTAACCAAAAACCATGTTTAGAGTTCAGTGTAGGTACCTAAACTTCTCCCTCTCAAGAAATATTAACAAGACATCAATTTGCCTAGCCTTATCCCAACTGCCTTGGCATCGGCTTCCAGTCAAACCGGAGGCATCTAAATACCAGTATTTTACATGGAGCAAGTCAAGTCAAAGCAATTATTTCAAATAGGCACATACAAGGCACTTTTGAACGTCAAAAATTACATTAAAATAGAATTGATTTTAGTCGCCCCTTCCAAAAGATAGTTTTCGTATGGAGAAGAATGGGCAAGAAACTCCACCGTTACTCTTTTAAAATGTTTTACAATATTTTGCATAGGTACAGTCAGCAGCAAAAGTCGATTAACACTGTCACTTTTACATGTTATTAAATTGACTACAATTTTTTTCAATGAACTGCTTTTTAGCTTTTCACATAAAAGTAAAAAGTTTATATTCTAAAAATGTTTCTTCTGTTGGAATTTTGAACAAATATTTTGCTCAATAACTAAGATTAAAAAAACTGAATTGTTAATCGACTTTTGTTGTTGACCGTACATTCATTATATTATAATATGTGAGGACGGTGCACGGTCCTTTGCTCTTTGTATACCTATAACGCAGTGTGCCTAAGTCGCGTTATGCCTAGACCAAGCGAGATGTGGGCGTATTGTGACTTAGGTCAATTCCATTCTAGTTCAATAGCGAGATAAGCTAAATTACTGTACCACAATAGGTAAGAGAATTAAAAACGAAACCATGACATATAAATTAGCAGCTGACTATCCGACCTCCACAACCCATTTACTGGGTAACAAGAAATACTGACAGGACATATACCACCAATAAAATCGAAATCATATGCTCCTCAAACACTCATAAACTGCTGAATCGTTTTCAATACGCCAACTCGGTTCGGTAATAAATCATAAACGTAGTTATAATAAATCATAACCCGCTGCGTTTGGGGATACCTAATTACCTAGTCATCAATTTAAATATGAGCGGAGTTGCCTTTTTGAGTTTATACATATCGCTCATTTGGAGAAACATCGACGTAAATGTATTTTTTTCCCAAAAATTTGTTAAATGTGCCAAAGCACTTAAGAGCCTATACTACCTCAGCTAAAATTCACTCTTTATCTCGCTCATACGATACTGCTCGCTGACTGAGTGAGAGCGAGACAGAGTGCGGTGCTGGGCGGCAGGCAGCGCCAATAGTTAAGGTATTTGCTTTTTACAGTGAAAATAATGGTAATTATAAAAAAGTAAATAACATAAGACCTGCTTTAAAGTAAGTTCAGTTAGTATGCAAAGTTTCATGATCTAATTTGAAGTATTTTTTGAATACCAGCGGTTTATTGTTCGGGTTAGAGGTAACTTTGGATTTATTTTCTATCGAGAAAATTTTATGGAATCGTGTTTTCGTCTAACATAAGACTTAGCATTAATCCTCAACTTTACCATATATTTATTTCAAAATCAATGGTGCAGTATTTTCGACATAACGGAGGATCACGCTAAGCCATTTGAGGTAGTATAGGCTCTTAAGCGTATTTACGTTGGGAAGCAAAGATGTAAAAAAAAAAAGTACCAGTCACGTCGATGCTTCTCCAAATGCGCGATATAACAATAGCGAAGGATAGCCTTTAACAGAAGTGGTCATCGCATTACAACTTCAGTATCATCAGGATTGTGCTGGAATATAGCTGTTCGTCGTGGAAACGTGGTACGACAGCGGCTCCTGCGGCGTCATGTTCGTGAACGGGCGCCGTCGGTTGGGACCTGTCATCTCTTAACTGCCAAGGCTTATTTTTAATCTTATTTCTTGTATTGTTTCTTCATTTATGTGTTTTTTTTTTACATTGTTCTCACATATAGAAGCAACAAGAATAATGTACCAATGATTTTGTAATATATTGATTTAAAAAGAGTGTCCATGGAGTTTCTTGCCCGTTCTTCTCCATAGAGATCTACGCTTTGGAATGGGCAACTAGCTTCAACTTTCTGACTAACTGACCGACTACTTAATTTTGACAATTCAAAAGTGCCTGTAATGGTTTAATTGAAATAAATGCTTTGAGTTTGAGTTTGCTCCCCTGACATCATCTGTCATCGGACGACAGCCACCACGCAACCATCGATGCAACGCTTTGCTAGAGTGACAGTCATCAGCTAGTTTAATTCCCATAGTAATGTAAAAAACATATATCTATGGTCACTCCTATCCGACCTTTTCGGTGATATCAGTAACTTCATAACAAAACCGACGGCGACAGTTTCTGCGCCGTCACATACATATCTATTTAATATTTAGAGAGGCCGGTGGTTAAATAATAACAGCCGCACAAGTCGATCGATCAGGTTAAGCTACGCTTGCCGCAGTTGGTCTGTTAATGGGTGACCATCTTTACATACCGAGACCCCTCCGTGCCTCGGAAAGCACGTTAAGCCGTTGGTCCCAGCTGTCATTCGTAGATCTTTGACAGTCGTTACGGGCAGTCAGTAGCCCGAAAGTCTGACAACCAATCTTATCAAGGGGTGTCGTATTACACAGTAACTGGGTTGTGGTCAAATAGGCAGTCGCTCCGTGTAAAATACTGGTATTCAGCTGCATCTGGTTAGACTGGAAGCCGACCCCAATATAGTTGGGAAAAGGCTAGGCAGATGATGATGAGCTATTTAATACTCGTATTTCGGTGTGACCATATATTATTCAATCCGTACTAAAAATTGTCTGTGCTTCATCAATCCTAAATCGCATTCAACACAAGCAAAACCGTACACCAAACTAAACTAGTGATATTCATTCAAAACCGTGCCTGGTACAGACGGCGCTGATTTATAGTGATAGTTGCAGACGAAAATAAATTTGATGAGCGATATACCGCTTACAAGGCTGAACTTCGTTTGAAAATTTTAATAAAATTGTTGATCATGGATTTGACGTAGTAAGAAATTGCTGATAATTTGCTGATAATACAGGCTTTTTTAAGTTTTAAAGACACAAAGGGCAGAAAATTTATTTTCCGTTCAAGACACAAACTGACAACAGTGGCGTGCATTGGTTTTCAGAATAGGTAGGCACTAGGCCGGGTCTAGTCTAGGCAAACGCGGTCACTAATTACAAAAAAAAGTGAGGTCACAAGTGTGGTTATTTGAGTAGGCATGCCTACTTAAGGGTGATAAATTGCGAAGGTCGACCGTCATGGTAGTTATTACGCGTGAGACGTACGTATTTTTAATTTTGTCGTATTAACTTGAATGAGTAAAGACGAACAAATGAACGAAAGATAGTATGGAAGCCGAGTAGGCCGTCCGGCGACTGCCTACTGCCGCGCGTGTTTGTATGAAGATTTTGTTTTTTTGTTAGGTATTATAATTGAGTGAGTTTCTTAATTGTGGGGCACACACACTAAAATGTAATTGACAGGATTATGCTGATATATCGAGGTAGGCACTGCTTAAATGCCTATATGCAATGCACGCCACTGTATTACATGCTTTTTAAGTTATAAAGACACAAAGGGCATAAAATTTATTTTCCGTTCAAGACACTAACTGACTAGTGCTGGAATAGTTTAATCAGATTACAAAAGATAACGCTTCAAATACTTGGAATTAATCTTAAATTATTGTATAGATGATAATGTGTTAAAGGTTTTATAAAAAGTTTCTAGATAAAATCCTGATAAAATGTATATTTTAGAAGCTGTTTTTTATGTAAGTGCTGCGTACGCCTATAAGTGACTTTACCATAACTTAATGCGTATGTTATTTTTTATTATGTCAATGTTTCTAGTAAATAAGTCGTTGGTGTACCTTTCAAATAAAATAATTAAAGTATTTTTATTTATTTCTTATTCAGTCTTCTTTACATATTTACATAATTTAAAAAGTTAACAATCTTAAAATAATAATATGTACAAGTATATAAAAAGGGAGGGAAAATAATCAAAGGGTATCAAAAAATTCGTCCGCATCACTGTCAACAGGAAACGTGCCCAAAAGGCTGGCAGCATTGCCACGTTGTATGGCAAGGCTGATTCTTTGGCCAAAAAATAGGCCAGCCCTATTTTTAACCGACTTTAAAAAAGGAGGTTCTGTATTCGACCCGTATGTATGTATGTATGTTTGTATGTCCGCAATTATCTCAAAAACTCCTAAACCGATTTTGATAATTCTTTCATTAGTGTGATCTACATACTTTCAGGAAGGTTTAAGTATATAAAACATTAGGTGATTATCCTTATGTACGAAGTTATATGCATAAATGCACTGCATCTCCGGCATTTCTATGGGAATTTTGATGATTCTTCGAGTCGTGTCTTCAATGCACTAGTGTTAATTGAATTTATGTGGGATAGGTACAACTAAAAAGTGAAAAATAAAAACTTTTTTACAAAAAAAACAACCGACTTCAAAAAAAAAACACTACAAAGTGAAAAATAACTTTAATTTCGGAAGTCGGTGTCAAAAAACGAAAATGCGGAACCAACGACACCGACTTCCGAAATTAAAGTTATTTTTCACTTTGTAGTATTTTTTTTTTTGAAGTTGGTTGTTTTTTTTGTAAAAAAGTTTTTTAAATATATAAATAATTTTTTTTAAATATAAAAATAAAACTCCAAACAGGTTAATACAATTAGTTTAAAAGCGACAACAGTCTAGCCGTCAAGCTGATAAGACTAGCGGGCGAGAGGTCGAGAGTTTGACTTTGAATTGAATTATTGACGTTAACACTACTTTGAAATTCGAACGGTGTCTCGTGGTGAATCCGTGATGGTTTACTTTAAAGTCAAAGTCAAAGTGTTTATTTCAAATAGGCACATAAAAGGCACTTTTGAACGTCAAAAATTACCTTAAAATAGAATTGATTCTAGTCGCCCATTCCAAAAGGTAGTTTTCGTATGGAGAAGAATGGGCAAGAAACTCCACCGTTACTCTTTTAAAATGTTTTACAATACTTTGCATGGGTACATTAATCTATACATATAATAAAACTGTAGAAAAGAAGTTCTTGTACATTAAAAAAAAAATAAAAAAATATAGCCAGGGTGTTAAAGGACAACCAATAGAACCCATTTCCAGCATTTTTAGAATTTTTGTCTGTTTGTATGTTTAGTTATCCGAGCATCACGTAAAATGTACGAAATCAATGTAGATAACTTTTATACACAACGATTTAGCGTAACTTGAAGTAACATTTAGTTTTTGTTTCATTGCAATCGGTTCAGTCTATCAAAAGATTTTTGAATTTAAAGTGTTCCAGAAGAAAAATTAGTTAACGTGTGTTAATGTGCACTTGGTCTCACAACTTCACGTTTATATATATTTGCGTTAATAATTATATGAATTGAAGTAACATTGAGTTTTTTGTTTCATCGTAATCAGTTCACACCTAAAAAATGTAAATTAGAAGATTATAAGTGTTTCAGATATAAATATTAGGTCCTTACATATGAAATTGGCGTTTTGTATGGAAGGAACAAAAAGTCGAATATTTTTTAATATAATATATTTAATTAATCAAAGTATGAACCATTGTTTTCAATGCACTTTTGCCATCTTATAGGTAGTTCATTGATCCCTTTACTAAAAAAACCAGTCGGACGGGAATCAATAAAATCTTTGAAGGCGATTTGGACTGCCCCATCGGAGTTGAATTTTTTCCCTTGCAAAAAGTTATCCAAATTGCGAAAAAAATGGTAATCTGTTGGAGCAAGGTCCGGGGAGTACGGAGGATGTCTAAGACATTCCAATTCAAGCTCTTCTAATTTGGTAGCCGTCTGTTGCGCAGTGTGTGGTCTGGCGTTGTCGTGAAGCAGCAGTGGCGTGGAGCGATTGACCAGCCTTGGTTGTTTAGCCGCTAGCTTTTCCATCATGGTTTGTAATTGCTGACAATAGACATCAGCTGTAATAGTCTGGCCAGATTTGAGAAAACTGTAATGAACAATACCGGCACTAGTCCACCAAACGCTTACAAGTAACTTTTTTGGGGTTAATTTTCGCTTGGGGCAGGATTTGGCTGGCTGGCCAGGATCCAACCATTGCGCTGAGCGCTTCCGATTATCGTAAAGAATCCATTTTTCATCACAGGTAATGATTCGGTTTAAAATACCTTCATTGTTGTGCCGGTTCAGTAATGTAACGCAGCAGTCGACGCGCGTTTGCCGGTTTGCTTCAGTCAATTCGTGAGGTACCCACCTTTCAAGCTTTTTAATCTTCCCAATTTGCTTCAAGTGAATTAAAACAGTTTTATCACTAACATCGAAGCCTGCAGCTAACTCGGACGTGGTTTGCGATGGGTCCGCTTCCACAATAGCCTTCAATTCTCCATTATCAACTTGGGTCTCAGGCCGTCCACGGGGCTTGTTCTGCAGGTCGAAATTTCCAGAACGAAAACGTTGGAACCAAAAACGAACTGTGTTTTCTTTTGCAACATGACCGCCATACACATCATTCACCCTTCGAGTCGTTTCCGCAGCACTAGTGCCACGGCGGAACTCGTACTCGTAAATAATGCGATATTTTAAATTTTCCATTTTGTAAAATGAGTGACGCAAACAGAAAAAACAGAAGAAAAAAAACAAATGAATGACGGTCATCGAAGCACAAATACATGAGTAAATAGCTGTACAAATTTGAATTTGGAATTCCTTACCAAAGAGGAGAAATTCGTGATTAAAGTGGCCAGTACGAAAAACGCCAATTTCATATGTAAGGACCTAATATTATATTAAAACAGCGCCATCTATGGACAGAATGACTAACTAACTTACAATACAAATATATAAAAATAAAAAAAAAAAACAAAGGACACTTAGGCGTCGAAGTATTCATCCGCATCGCTGTCATCCGGAAACGTGCCCAGAAGACTGGCAGCATTGCCACGTTGAATGGCAATGCTAATTCTTTGGCCAAAGAACGACCCAGCCCTCTGGTCACGTGAAGTATCGACCTGCCGGCGAGAAATTTCCTTAAGAAGGAGACGCGCGCTCGGGCCCCATGACCCGAGCGTTTCGACCCCAAACGGCTCAAGGCTGTAGTTGCCCATAAGGTTACAGTATTTGCGCCGCTTGAGGGTCTCAGCAGCGGCGCCAGCACAGCCCGCAGTGCTAGGAACATGAGATGGCGCTAGGGTATCGACACATGTTGCGTCCCACACCAGAGGCCTACCCACCTTCCAAGGCAACAACGTCATGCCGTGTGGTCTCTTCCCATCATCACGTACCAAGCCGTTTGGTTCTAACACCGCTGGTACGCCGGCGGTGACAAGAGCTCGACGAATAATATCGTTGATGCTGGCGTGCCGTGCTATGCGACCTGCGCTCCTGAAGCAGGACAGGCCATGGTGTCCGAGACTGTCGACAGCTTCACCGCAGTGACATCGATGCGGAGCAACACAAGGTGCGCCCAAGCGGAGACACGTAGCGAGCCGAAACGATGAGTTATCCATCATTGTGCCTATGGTGGATGACGGGAGCGCCTGAAGGCACAAACCTGACTCTCATTCTCCCACAGCCAGCAGACGGGCACGCTCAACAGTATTACGTGACGTGTTTACAAGGGTATTCCGTATAATACTGCAGAGCGGCACGTCCCACCGTCTCTGGGAAGACGGGTTATCAGGCAAAACCGTATTGGGACAAGCCATTTTCTAAGCGTTCAACGCATCGGTCAAAAACGGCACTTCAAAATCGACCAGTGAGGAAGATAAAATGTTCCTGGTTAATTTATCGGTACTGTGGACCGAGGAGAGGAAGGCTGGTAAACTAATACTTGAAATTTTGCGGACGCCGAGACCGCCCAAGCGAATGGGTAGTGTGGCTTGCTGCCACGCACGGTCGTCCAGGGCCACATTTAGGATGGAAGTTAATGTGTTTCTAATAATTTGGTCTATTTTTTCTAAAAGTTGTGGATGCTTCCATAGATGAGAGGAGCGAAGGCTATAAGTAAATTTTGGTCCAAAACAACAGTACCGAATGAGTGTGAAGGCCGAATGAATATTAATTTTGAAAAGTCTTTCCGAGACGTCATTAAAATTTTGTATCTTCTCCTCAATGAACGTTGGAAAGGATTCGTCAAAAATTGGGGACCCTAAAAGGTGAAGAGAGTTTCTTTCCGTAATTTTGATATTTGGAGCTATTGTATTAAATTTTGCAATGGTTGTCTGTCTGTCAGTCGTTTGGGGAAGATAAATTTCGCATTTTGAAAGGTTAAGGTCTAGGCCAATGGAACTGAATTTTTCTTTTAAAAACTGTAAATCTTTTAAGACTGTGTCTACATCACCTCCTAGGGTTCCGTCATCCAAATACCATACGTTGAATTTAGAATTTAGTTGTCGAATAATTGGATTTATTGCCAAACTAAAAATGACTGGCCCAAGAGGGTCACCCTGTTGACAACCAACTGCTGATTTCAAAAGGTGGTCTTTATAAAGTAATTTAGAGGGTTGCCTGTAACATTGATAGAGAAAACTGTAAATTTTGGACAAAATTTTAAAGTGCGAAGTAAATAATAACTTGCAATTGGAGTCAAGTAGTTTTATTTACTTCGTAGTTTGAAATTTTATTTGTCTTCATTCTCATTTTGAAAGTTTGTGTTTTGTTCAATATTTTATTTGTTTGGTTCAGTTCTTTTTCTGAAAATGCCTTCTAGAAAAAAAAAACAAACCTTTCGCAGCGTAGCCGAGATGCGAAAAGGGCGAGATTAAGTAGGTCCCAGGAATCAGAAGAAGAACATGAAGTGAGTTGCGGGGGTGGACCTAAGTATTGGATGCTTTTCCCATGGTCAACTATACGTAGCTCTTTCACGCGTAAACAACCCCAATAACCTTTTTGTGTACGCTCCAGATGGTTCCACAGCTAATGTTGTTTATAGAGAAACACTAGCATAAATAAAAAATAAAGATTTGAATCGGTATCCTCGCAGGATACCGACGCATATATATTGTTAAGTTCCGACATCCACGCGATCGAAGTCGCGGGCACAGCTAGTTATATAATAATATGTGAGGACAATGCACCTAAAATAAAATGACCATACCACAATAGGTAAAAAAATTAAAACGAAACCATGACATATAAATTAATTATCTGATAGGTACATGTGCTCACATATTTACAAACATGCTACAAGTGAACGATATAATAAAAAAAAAATACAAGTAATAAGTCAGGGTGTGTGTATGTATGTGTGGGTGTGTGTGTGAATAAAATTTTACAATTAAATTAGCAACCAGTTTGATTTTGTCTAAAAACAAATGAGTTCGCTTTCGAATTGTGTGCGCTCACTAGAGTGAGGTACCATGTGAACTTGTTATTTTCGTTGTGTCCTTGTTCATGTTTTGTTCTGTATTATGAAAAATAACAAAGTCGCAATCCTAAGATAATACACGACTGTCTTTTCGTAAACGTTGTTTCTTTTATACATAGAAATTCTTATCTCTTAAAAAAATATTCTGTACGCGCAACGTACACGTCCCAAATCAATATTTTCACATGACACAAGCATTTTTCCTTTTTGACATTTAGCTCTGAAGGCATTGAGCAATCAAGAAAACTGTGATTTTTCAATATTCACGTTTGCAATCAAGAGTGTTTTTGTGATGTCGTTTTGTTGTTTACCGACTTAAAAAAAAGCAGGAATTAATAATTCGGTTGTATTTTTATTAAGCTATTGCATAGCTTTTATCGCGAACTTTGAGCGTGGCGACCGAATCAAGACATTCCGTAACGAAAATAAACCTAACACCCCCCACTCCGACCGGCACAGCGGTGCGGCGCGGCGGCGTTGAAAGCCGTGCATCGTCTAACGTCGTTTTAGTTCGGCAGACTTCGGCACGGTATTTGTGTGCGTGCGACTAGACGTATGCGTGTAGACTGTACGAAGCTCGCATAAGTTGATAAAAAATGGTATGCAATAGCTTTACCGCGGCAGTCCCCGAGTGCCACACGTATTTTTTTTTATGTTTGTTACCTCATTACGCCATCATTTATAAACCGAAAATGCGCAACCAACGACACCGACTTCCGAAATAAAAGTTATTTATCACTTTGTAGTGTTTTTTTTTGAAGTCGGTTGTTTTTTTTTTTTGTAAAAAAGTTTTCATATGTAAGGACCTAATATTATCCAGTTGTGTTTATAGAATTTGTCAGTTACCGCACTGGTGCCTACGTAGACGTACGCAGCTGAGAGTAAAGTCATGTACAACGGTGTTATCGTTGCTAATATTATAATGTTATTAAGGCCGAAATTAGTTAGCTTGTTTGGTAAACAACTACAGTAATTTTGTTATTTACTATTTATTGTTTAGGCTTAGGGTAAGGGTTCTATATATGAGAGAATAGGGTCAAAATTAGGTACAGACGCCAGCACATCAAGCTACTACAATCTGTCAAATTTCTTTAATAGATTTTCAACTTTATCACTAAAGTATAAGGTTCCAACTTGATTGGGAAAAATTGACAGTTTGGGGTAGCTTGATCTGCTGGCGTGTGTACAGAAAAGTGGGTTGAAAAGTTATATGATAGTCCTGAATCTTTCTAATAAATCTCGAAAATGGAATAGTCATCTCCAAAACATTTTAATGTGTTAAAAAGACACTTCAAGGCTAAAAAGTAGTGTTTACGTATATTTCCTTCTCAATTTATTAACTTTTAAATAACAAGGGTAGTTTATGTGCATATGCACAGAAACTACCCTTATTATTTAAAAGTCTTCTTATTTAAAAATCTGATCTAGATTGATGTAAGTGTATAATGCTAACAAAAAGCCAAGACGGCTTGTTCACAATCATTTAAAGCATCGTTTCAAAATCATGTCACAATTTTCCACTTAATTCAGTATCTCCGTAACACGACATGAAGTGTTTACTATCACTACCCTGATATTAATCAGGTTTGCAAACTACCGAGAATCGCGCTCAGTACTAAACAGTGTTGCCAGGCTCTCGAGGGACAGATTTAGATAATGGCCTCTTGGAGAATCAAATGGGCAAATAATTTGGGATTTCAAGCGTTATTAATGTTTTGGATTTTGGTTTGGTAGATAATAGTAGATACCTATTTGTTTTGCCAAAGAGCCTTGCTGTATTGTGGATGGGCTTGGGTGCCAGTGTGATTACATGCAAGTGATACATTTTAGTTATGAGGGAAATTTATTTATATTTAATTACAAGTCACAAAGGACTCAAAATGTCATGTATAGTATGTATAGCTATGTCTCTCCATAGAAAAGTTGTTTCTTTCCAATTTTTTTAACCCTTCATTGCATCTTGATGGAAATTTCCATCAAACGGTTCACATGTTAAAAAAAAAATCTACGAGAAGATATTAAATCATGCAACGAAGGATGGACCCTGTTAAGCAGAAAAGATCCAACCAACATTTTGTTACGTCTTTGGATCTTTTAAAGTTCGATGTGTAGATTCTAACTATACAGGGTGTTACGGAAAGGGTATATCAATACAAACGAGTTGAAGAGTGTATCTGGTCTAGAATCTCTGTACAAAATTTCAGCTCAAAAGCATTAACTTTGAAAATGCTTAATATTTTTTTATTTCGACATTACGGCGCTACCCTGGCGCGCGTCGTGCTTGTACTAGGCGCACAGACACACTACAGATAATGGATAATGACCCTCGTAGTGCGGTGACACGTTTGTTATGATTTCAATTTAATAAACTATCAAAATAAAAAAATATTAAGCATTTTCAAAGTTACTGCTTTTGAGCTGAAATTTTGTAAAGAGATTCTAGACCAGATACACTCTTCAACCCGTTTGTATTGATATACCCTTTCCCTAACACCCTGTATATTATACCTATATAACTCGATTTCCGAAAAATTGCTGGTTGGATCTTTTCTGCTTAACAGGGTCCAACAATACCAAAAGATAAAATTACAAAGTCATACTTCCCTTTCAAATATTGTTTTAGCCTATTTAAGTTGATGAAATTGATAACATAAGCAAGCATGATATTAAAACCCAACAACTCACATTATACATTTAAAAATTATCATATCAAAACATAACCGAATCCGTCACATTGTATTTTAACTTTTTGATGAATAAACTTATTATTATTAAACAACTCGAGAAAAACAAAAAACATTAATTTAATTTTCTAACATGAGAAACCACTTTTGTGCTCGCCAGTACTACCATATTTATGCTCGGAGTTGAATTAATCACGCTCAGTAAGCATTGGGGTGAGCAGAGTTATATAAATATGTGCACACGTTTTATTTACAAGGATTTTACATTAAATAATAGGTTATAGCCTGTGAGAAAAAGGATTTAAAAAAATTACGTTATTATGAAAATTATGTACCTACCTTTATAAAACAAACTAGCTGCGCCCCGGGTTTCACCCGCATAAGTTTCGATCGCATGGGAATATTGTGATAAAAAGCAGCCTATATATTAATCCAGTGTGTCAGCTACCTCAATACAAAATTTTATCAAAATTGGTCCAGCCGTTTGAACGTGAAGAACTAACAAACATATAAACACACAAACACACCCCCACACACACACTCACAAACTTTCACATTTGTAATATTAGTGTGATTGTGTTTTAGGAAAATTAGTGGTGATAAAAACAAAATATTCACATCAGGTTTTGAAAGGCTTTTGTGGCTATTTCATTCAACGTGACAATGCTGCCAGTCTTCTATCCTTTTCTTTTTGTATTTTCGTGTGCCCGACCTGAGAATTGAACCCATAACCTCACTTGCAGCAGTCGCATTTTCTACGTCTACATCAGCGAGCAGACTAAAAGAAGCTTATTAGTAACCGTAATGATTTCCTTGGTAAATGTTAACAACATAATAACTATTTAGTGAATATGTCGCAGCGAACTGGTTAAATTAGCCGTTAAGGTAACCGCCTGGCCTTTGGAAATAGTGCTCGCCTTGCTTCGCTCTCTCGGCTCGTACGCGGTTGTTCACAGTTCTAACCTAACCCATTTGGTCGGGGTGTCCTGACTTAGTTACTGCGACCAATTCGGCTCGCGCGTGATTGGTTACTGTTCCAACCTAAACTATAATTGAATATCATTCAGGCCGTTAGTTGAATGGCCGCCGTTTAGTTAAAAGGCTAGGCGGTTAACTAAACGGCTGATTGAACCAATTGGCTGCGACAAATACACAGTAATATTCCTGAACAATAGTTTACTCCCAAAATAGACTCCAAGATATCAAAACTACACACTGTTAGGAAATAGGAACATACGTAAACATAACCAGACAAAGCATTCATTATAACTTTGACGATAATATTTTGTTCCTCTACTTATCTTATTTAATTGATGTTTGAATGGCTTATGATTATTAAATGCAAATGTAATTTATTGTAATCTTTAACAAATGTAATAAATTTATTAGTTTTTTTTTTTTTGGTTATAAATATGTTTAATAATTAATAGTTATAGCAATTGATCAAATGTTATTATAATACATATTTGTACGCCGTAAAGGTAAAACATGACTGTGATCCTTTTCTGCAATGTACTTAACATCTTGCATGCTTTGTGTGTGCATACCCATGTTTCTGACAAATAAATGAACTCTGAACTCTGAATAACTTGTTGACTTTACCGTAATTGAAGACTTGCATTTAATGGAGAACAAACATCAAAACTGTTGAATTGCTTTCAATCCTAAAACAATAGTTCTTAAAGATAATAACAACAACTTACTCAAGTCTTCTCGGCTCGCTTCGAAATGTTGCCACTACATAAAGTGTAAAACGTTTATTGAGGATGATATTCTCATAGCATGTACTGTACCTATGTCTATTTCCTGTTTAGTATAATATTCTATCACTTTTAAATTCAAAAAATATTAAGTGTCGAAATTAAAAAATATTAAGCATTTTCAAAGTTACTGCTTTTGAGCTGAAATTTTGTACAGAGATTCTAGACCAGATACACTCTTCAACCCGTTTTTATTGATATACCCTTTCCGTAACACCCTGTATAGGTGAGACCTTTGTCCGGCAATTAGACTGCGACAGGCTGAGTTATTTTAAACTAGCTTTTGTCCGCGGTTTCGCCTGTGTGGAGGTCGGAAACATTCCACGGGGACAAACTGTAGCGTACAACGCGACATGTGAACTACGCGTCATACTGACGTCACGTAAAATCCTGCATCGCGCAAGCAGAGTTTACCGCGCAACTAGCACACGCAACTGGCAGTAAGTTGCCCGCCAGACATGATACCCGTCTGTTCGGATGATCCTCCCTTTACTATAGAACTTTACACCCTGTTCCTCATACCTTTATAAAACTACCAGGATAAAGAGGTATAATTAAAATATCCTATGTTCTAAGGTCTACCTGTGTGCCAAAGTTCGTCGAAATCCGTTCAGCCGTTAGGTCGTGAAAAGGTTACAATGGGTAGACAAAGTTAATTTCGCATTTATAATATTAGTATGGATTTAATAAATACAACTGACACAAATGGAAGCCATTGGCATTGCTCCTTGAAAGGAGAAGGGAAATCCTGGGCCCAGCAGTTAACTAGTTGAAATGGGTATTAAAAAAACCGTTATATTTTTCTAAAGGAAATCACGAAATACAGTACCATGTTTCTATCTAGGAAGCGAGAAAAATTAAATTAAGTTGTGAAACTAAATAATCGATAAAGTACATGCCTGAATTCTAAGTAATCGATAGTGTATAAATCGGTAAAATCTCAGAATATCTATGAAAATCGTGTGTCAAAATGCTTATCAATCTTTTCGTGGAATCGATTTAAAGCGAATCGAGTTCCTTTAATTTTTCTTCTGTTAGCAACACTGGCCACTCAGTATAGTCTAAAGTAATCTGTGCTGGTTACCGACCGACAGATGACAGGTAGAAAAAAAACCGGCACCTATCAAAAAGTACTCTGTGACCGGCACTCGTTCGTTTTCTTTCGTTGCATAGACTACACTATTTTAAACTAGAGTTAACTATTTTAAACATATAACTTGACTCCTGGATAGCCAAATTTCACCAAATTTTCAGTGAGGCCTTGTTATTATATCCACTTACAAATAAAGCTAGTTTGATTGAGTTAACACCTGGGCCCAGGAAACTATGGAGTCTTTCCCTTCTCCTTTAAGTAATTAGGTATGCCTCTTTAGGTCAGGTCAACCGTCGAATCTGACTCAGCTGGGCAGCGTTCGGGAAGCTACGCAATATCTTCTCGTCCTACATACCGCAGCGTCTCAAGACGAAAGTCTTTGACCAGTGCGTGTTGCCAGTGATGACATTATGGCACTGAAACGTGGTCGCTCACAATGGCCCTTATTACAAGGCTAAAAGTCACCCAAAGAAAGGGCAATAGAGAGGACTATGCTTGGAGTTGCTCTGCGTGATCGAATCAGAAATGAGGAAATCCGCAGGAGAACCAAGGTAACCGAAATAGCCCGAAGAATTACCAAACATAAGTGGCAGTGGGCGGGGCACATTTCTCGCAGAACAGATGGCGGATGGGGCCGAAAGGTTCTGGAGTGGCGACCGCGTACCGGAACACGTAGCGTTGGAAGGCCTCCCACAAGGTAGACAGACGACCTTGTGAAGGCCGCAGGAACCCATTGGATGCGCGAAACACAGAACCGGTTGAAGTGGAGGTGCTTGAGGGAGGTCCAGCATTGGACGTCTTTCGACTGAAATGATGATGCCTCTTTAGACTCTCTTATGAAAAACATTAAAATCATCACACTAATATTATAAAGGCGAGTGAGTGTGTGTGTTTATATGTTTGTTAATTCTTCACGCTCAAACGGCTGGACCAATTTTAATAAAATTTTGTATGGAGGTAGGTGACATCTTGGATTAACATATAGGCTATTTTTCATCCCGATATTCCCACGAGATCGACATTTACGCGGGTGAAACTGCAATCAATTCAATCTATATGTTCAATCATAAGTATACTGATGTATTTTCGGAGCCTTTAAGTGTCTTCCTGTTTTGATAAGTACCTGAAACAAAAAACATAAAATGTTATCAATGCTATCAAGGTTATCTTTCTCGCGAAAGTTGTATGCTTCCAGCCAGGCTCATTTTTTTAACTTGGGCGTTGTAAAAAGGGAAAAATAATTCACGTGCTTGTATCGATGGTAGATTCAATTTTAAGATAATCTAAATGTCGAGTGGTTAAGGAAAATAGGCGATGTTCCGTGAGCCCAGTCGCTATTTATTTGATTTCTTCTGGGAGCTCTAGTAAGCTCCCAAAATGTGATATTCTTCATAGTTCTAGATCTGTAGTATCATTCTCTTAACATTACTTCGAAATTCGAACAGTGTCTCGTTGTGACTCCGCGATGATTTACTTTAAAAACAAATGAGTTCGCTTTCGAATTGTGTGCGCTCACTTGAGTGAGGATCCAAGCGAACTTTACTGAATAGCACTAGTGATTTATGAAAATTGGTTATAGACTCCTAGGTGGCCCATTCTATGAAGGACATGGTTCTTAAAAAAATACCAATAATGTTCATATATGTAAATATAATCCCTATTTGCATTCTACAACGTACAGACGCCAGCACCCGTAGCTGTCAAATTTTCCCAATCAACTTTGAGCCTTATGCTTTAGCGATAAAGTTGAAAATCTATTGTAGTAGCTTGATGTGCTGGCGTCTATACTTACTTGGTTATACATGCTGTCGAAATCCGACACTCCATAAATTTACACCGGTGCTTATCCCCCAAAACAGTACAATCTCGAGCAAAAATGTTAACCCACTTGGCGAAATTCGAAGAGAATTTCTCATTAAGTATCAGAGATTTAAAAGCTGAAATGCACTATATTGCAAAACAAAAATTAGCAAATAATTAATTATTAAATTACTACATACTATTGCAAATAATTTTTTTTTTTCGTAAAGCTACTTGAAAAATTTTTTTTTTATTTATCTCCGGACCTGTAAGTTGCCAGCAACATTTCTCTACTCATCTGCCTAGCCTTTTCCCACCTATGTTAGGGCCGGCTTCCAGTCTAACCGAATGCACCTGAATACCAGTATTTTACATGGAGCGACTGCCTATCTGACCTCCACAACCCAGTTAGGTACTGGGACGATACCCCTTGGTAAGACTGGTTGTCAGACTTTCGAGCTTCTGACGACCCGTAACGACTTTCAAAGATCCACGAATGACAGCCAGGACCAACGGCTTAACGTGCTTTCCGAGGCACGGAGGGGTCTTGGTATGTGAAGATGGTCACTCATCCACGGACCAACCGTGGCAAGCGTAGCTTAACCTGATAGATCGACCCGTGTGGCTATTATTACTTAGCCACAAGCCAACATTTTTGTACTAATAAACCTTAAAGGCGAGCAAGCTTTTCAAAAATAAGAAAAAATACTACCTAATAATTGCAACATACCCAAGTAGCAAACAAGAATAGTGGTTAAATCTTACATATCTATACTTTATCTAAAGTTGGATTTAGCTAAATCAAAAAGGATTTCGTTAAGTCTTTTCCTTCTTTAATACTAAATCGTTTTAAACAACCGCTACTTAAGTAAATTAGGAATACCAAAAACCAAGTTAAGTATTCTCAAAACTAGTTTGTATTAAGTATGCCTACAGTTAAAACTAAAAATATTTTTTTACTATAATCAGAATATTTGAAAGCTCACTTAAAACTCAATTGAATAATTGAAGTACCTTCTTAGACAAACAAAGAAGAAATTGATTTTGTAGATAAAATTAAGAAAATTGTAATACCAATTTCTAGAAACTGATTTTCCTGAGTATATTTTTATTCCTTTTTGACTAAAATTAGTAAGTTTAGAGTAAAAATACATTTAACGGGACGTTCTCGTCAAATTGAACCAAGTATAAATATGGATAAAGTGGACAAATTAAAAAGAGCTGGTGGCTTTCGTCGGCGTGTTATAAAATTTAAAAAACTTTTTTACAAAAAATAACAACCGACTTCAAAAAAACACTACAAAGTGATAAATAACCCTAATTTTGGAAGTCGGTGTCGTTGGTTCCGCATTTTCGTTTGTCGCTATACCTCTTTGTAGTGTTTTTATATATCACTTTGTAGTGTTTTTTTTTGAAGTCGGTTGATTTTTTGTAAAAAGTTTTTATTTTTCACTTTTTAGTTGTGAAGTGTATGCTCTCCTTTACACTATTGTGTATGCTCTCCTTTACACTATTGTGTATGATGCTCCGGTATAATTATGTATCAAGTTAATGCTTAATTAGCGTTTTATGTTATTTTACTTGTTTCGTATTAAATATAGACATTATACTTTTGGCAGCCAATCTGATTTGTTCTTTCTAAATATCCTTACGACCCTAACCATCTCAGTTGTACCTACCCCGCACAAATTAAATTAAGTAACACTAGTGCATTGAAGAATTATTGAAGACACCGACTAGAAGAATCATCAAAATTCGCATAGAAATGCCGGAGATGCAGTACATTTATGCATACAACTTCGTACATAAGATTAATTACCTAATGTATTATATACTAAAACCTTCCTGAAAGTATGTAGATTATATTGATAAGAAAGTTATCAAAATCAGTTCATTAGTTTTTGGGAAAATCGCGGACATACATATATGCATACATACATACGGGTCGAATACAGAACCTCCTTTTTTGGAGTCGGTTAAAAAATTAAACGTAACCAATGTGAGTCGAGATTATCAAATAGGTAAGCAGAACAGAAGTTATTAATTAATTATTTTTCCTGAGTTTGGGTGGCCTCTAAAGAAATAAGGATTGGATAGTTTAAGTTATTTAACCTTTTGAACGCCATTGTCACATATTATGTGACAAACGAAATCTTACCCTGAACGCCAACGTCACAAATATATGACAAAATACACGTCGCACGGGTCGCACCATATTATGAAATAAACAATTTAATCATTACTTTTGTGTGTTTTTATTTATATAATTTAAAAGTTTAAGCTTCCGTCTATATTGTATTGCATGAAACTAATATAAATAAACCACCAATATCGAGAAATTTGTTGTTTCAAGTGTGTGTGTGTGTGTGTGTTTTGTTTTGTTAAAGTGGCCTGGCGTCAGGGGTACGGCGATACGTTTAAATACTCTGGCGTTCAAAAGGTTAAGAAATATATCAATTGGTAAGCTACTTACAGCTGAATTTAAACCCTTGTGTTATGTTATGCTTCGTCGAATTCAAACATTAGGTACCTACCTATATTAATTTAATCATATTCTTTCGAGTATCTTGCATAAACCTGTTTCCACCACAAAATAAACAAGAACCACACAAGAACAATAAATGACAAGTTAAGAAAACATTAAGACGTAATCTGGTTTTAACTAAATCAAACTATAGAATCACTTAATACCAAACAAATTAAATAGTACTTCACCAATACTGTTTTTAGTATAGGTTAAGTATAATATCTCTTAACTAGCACTACTTCAAGTGTAACTTGTCTTAACTTTGTCTGAACTAGCCTTACCAAATCAGTATTGTCTAAAATCTTACTTCGTTAGGAAAAATAAGATTTAACGCCATTTTGCACTATAAGTGAAAAAAATATAAAACATTTTCCGACAATACTTCATCAAAAACTAGAGTAGATTGAACTTACATTTTTGTCATAGTCATTCTAATTACATTAATAACTTACACATTTATGAAAAATGTAGTACTCTGCACTAAATGCCACAAAAATTTTAATTTGAAATATTATTATACAAAATGTTTTTGTTTGTTTTCTAGTATTTTAAAAGCCCGTCTATTTTATAGCACTATCTATAGATTTTACACGAGAAATTATCATGCGTTTTAAATTTTCAATGCATTCAACGACATAAGAAAGCCTTTTCTAGACATAAAAAATGATGTTTAATCGCCATTTTCATAAGTCTTAAAATACTTTAAAAGTTCACCATATTTTCTAAAATAATATTACTTAAAGCACTTTAAAGCAAAATTAGTTTTTATTAATACTTCACTAAGACAAGATCGAATATCTGCAATTCAAAATTGATAGTTTTAATTAGGTATTGTAGATATCTTTAAGTCTATTTCTTTATCTTAATTCAACCTACAAGATATCTTGAAGACAGTGTTTAAGAGTTCTGCAAAACCATATTCTTAAGTAGGGTTAAAGTTTATCTAAACAGTAGTCTTAACTCTTTCTTAACAAGTTCTTAAATACTGTGCCCACTTTTACTTAAGTGATTCTTGGAGTGTATCTAGAAGATATCTTGAGGGACATAATAGTTTTAGCCAAGACAACAACTGGAATTCGTCTACTTGTCTTCAAGATATCTACAATACCTTTTTAAGACAATTGTTTGCTACTTGGGTAGTGTATTACCCAAAATAATTGTGTAAGATTTGTCTACACAACACCACATCAAATCGGTATTGAAATTCCCTTGGTGTATAATATAATAGGCACATATTATATTTGCTCCCGAGTGCACAGGTATGAACATAACGAAATCGTTCTCATCGGAATTATGTAAATTGTTCCCTGTACCAGGAAAGCTACGCGCCGCTCAAGATTTCATGAAATATTCATTATTTCAATCTGAATAGTTTTCAGCTGTAACGTTGTCACACGTATGTGAGGTAATTTATATCGTGAATAATATACTGAACTTTATTTATACTGTTTAATTGACCTACTTTATGCCCCGAAAAGCACATTAACCTTTTGAACGCCATTGTCACATATATGTGACAAACGAAATCTTACCCTGAACGCCAACGTCACAAATACATGACAAAATACACGTCGCACAGGTCGCACCATATTATGAAATAAACAATTTAATCATTACTTTTGTGTGTTTTTATTTCTATAATTTAAAAGTTTAAGCTTCCATCTATATTGTATTGCAAGTTTCATGCAATAATAATATAAATAAACCACCAATATCGAGAAATTTGTTGTTTTAAGTGTGTGTGTGTGTTGTTTTGTTATAGTGGCCTGGCGTCAGGGGTACGGCGATACGTTTATACTCTGGTGTTCAAAAGGTTAAAGGCACACATATCAACTCGGAAAGGGATCGGCACCGTATCGCCATTAGCCTCGCCGTCAAACAGGCGTCAACCTTTTTTTTTTTTTTTTTTGTTGTCGGGGGGAAACCTTCAAAAGGCACCTGACCTCCGGGGAGGGAGGTCGGGGAGTGTGGGATTTTTACCTCACTAAAACCACCCCGGTGATCACCATCAGCACATAGGGGCGGTCCCGGTTCCTCTTAAAATACCAATTCCGGAACCCCCCCGTGCATCGCCTGTAAGGCACATCCCTGGGGAGACTGTAAGGGGGCCTCCCCTGAGCCTCGATATGCACGGCAGCACGTGACCACTGTGCCACCGTCTTCCCTGGGGAAACAGGCGTCAACCTAACGTAAGCACGTAACCAAAGCGGATTAGAAGTGGCGACGCCGCGCTTACGGCTCGCCGACCGCTCGTTGATGGTGCTGCAGGCAGGCCGCGGGAGGGGTGAGAGGGGCAAGGGTGGACGATGAGACGTAAGTTTGGGTACGGAGAGACGTAAGCGCGGGGACTGCAAGTTGACCACGCACCGCACCGCGGTTCCTGAGCTTGTCCAGAGGCGAGGTGATTACATTACGATTCCGATTAGTGTGCGTTGCAGTAGGGAGTTTTATACAAAGAATACTGAGCTCGAGTTGATACGGTGACGATCCCTTTCCGAGTTGATACGTGTGCTATGACCTTTAGCCGTTGGTCCCGGCTGTCATTCGTAGATCTTTGTCAGTCATTACGATATTAGAAGATATTGTTTGCAACTCGTTCTGACCAAGGACCAGCGGAGCAATTGCGTAACACATTATCAATAAAAAAAAACCGGCCAAGAACGAGTCGGACTCGCGCACCGAGGGTTCTGTACAAACCTGTTTAAAATACTTTTATTATATGATGTAACTAAAAATATATGGTTTTCGCAATTTTTCCTTTATCTGTGCTATAAGACGTTGCTTCGTACCAAATTTCAAGATTCTGAGTTCACGGGAGTACCCTCTAGGTTTTGATTCCCTTGCGAGTGTCGAAAATTTGCAGAAATTTGCGGCATAAACGGCTGTATCTTTTGATTGCGTTGGCTTAGAAGTTTGATTTTTTCACAGCTCCAAAGGACAGTAGACCTGAGTATTTGATATAAATCCAGCTTGATACCTTCACACGTTCCTGAGAAAAAGGGTCTTGACAGACAGACGGATGGACGGACAACAAAGTGATCCTATAAGGGTTCCGTATTTTCCATTCGAGGTACGGAACCCTAAAACACACTGATATAGAATGATCGCTAACGACCATCTGACCGCATTTCCTCACAAGGGTATGCCTACGTCTTCTAATTTGTTTACACACTCCGGCACTATAAAGGCCATTAAATAAAGCGCTTCTAATAAGAGCTTCCCCTTAACCCCTCAAGAGTCAAGTGTACACCAAGTGTACATAAGAAAAAGTGCTCGAAACGTCAACGGTACACCATGTGTACACAACAGTGACATTGTTCTATTGTCATTGTTAAAACAATGACTTCACTGCGCCCATTCAACTACTCCGACGCGTGGGGTGTTTTCGACAGGTAGGTGGGCAAATGTGTTAGAGGTTAAGTATTGTCTCTTGAGATGTTGATGAGACAAGAACATAATTAAACTGCTTGTTTCGTCGCCTCTAGATAAGGTTTTGTTAACTTACCTGACAGGTATAGTCTGCGTTCAAATATACAGACGCCAGCACATCAAGCTACCCGAAACTGTCAAACTTTCCCAATCAACTTTGAACCTTATAATTTAGCGATAAAATTTAAAATCGATTATAGAAATTCGACAGATTGTAGTAGGTTGATGTGCTGGCGTCTTAACTTACCTGACAGGTATAGTCTGCGTTCAAATATACAGACGCCAGCACATCAAGCTACCCGAAACTGTCCAATTTTCCCAATCAACTTTGAACCTTATAATTTAGCGATAAAATTGAAAATCTATTATAGAATTCTGACAGATTGTAGTAGGTTGATGTGCTGACGTCTGTACCAGTTCGTTTATATCATTTTAAGGTGAAAGCGAATGAAATATTTATGTAAATACATGTTTATTACGGGCGTGTATAATTTCAAGCAAGCTGAAGTGGGAGTGGACTGGCCATGTTTGTTGAAGAACAAGGTGTAGTAAAATCGATGGCCGTTGGAGCAGACGGGTTCTGGACCGCGTACCGGCCAGCTTTGAGTTTATTTATATATTTATTTATGTTGCGGCCTGTGCCCGCATAGCAACCAGCGCGGCGCGCAGGCAGCGGGCCGACGTCATCGTCATCAACCGACCATCTCCGCTGAGCCAATCGGAGCGCCGTTGCGACCAGCGGCAGGTATCACGCCATACCGCAGCGGACTAATGGCGGTGCGCCACCACACACGACAGCGGGGGGGACCTCGCTCGGGCTCCGCGGTAGAAGGCCGGAGTCTCACACTTGCTCCGACGCGGCACCACCGATCGGTCAACATACGCTTAATATTGTAACGGGTCCTAGAATTTTGTAATCTTGTACACGTCAGTTTAAATTTAAAGTCTAAATAAGTATTGGTTTGTTCTATAACAGTATTTCATTTAGTCTCCCTAACACACACCTAAGCATAGGCGTCAACAATTTATTTAATCACTTACAACTATTATTACAGGCACAACCCAATGCAATAGTGAAGCCAACCTTATTATAACAACGTATTTTCTAAAACTTATTACATATAATGTTATCCTTGTGAATTCACTCCGTGTACAAGCAAAGATATCTATCTCCTCTGCTACAAGGTTAAGAGTGCGAAGCGCCTGCGTCAGGGGGGGAGTTGATTGCACAGCAGCTAGACGACCACCTTAAGGCGAAGGGTTACGCCAAACTTCAAAGTAGACCTCTCTTTGAAGGCCTACTTCTCCCAAACGGATGGCCCAAATATATTAAAAAAAATATATGATATGTGACATATGTTTACAAATATAATTTAAGTTTGATTTTTTTAATATTACTGTTAGTTTTAACAATAAAAAATCATATCCATCCTCTTATTTTACGCAAGAATTTTCTTTCTACTTTCAAACGCCTGAAGCGATTTTGATGATTCTTTCACCAAATTATAGCAAATTTAATGGTTTATAAAAATTAAGTTTGTTTTTTTTTAATAATTATTATTTAAGTGGGAAAAAATCAATAACAGCATGGTTTTACCTATACGGGCGCGGGCAGCAGCCGCCCGGTCAGTCTCGCTGTATCGTTCGCACGGGGAGGTTGTGTCGCATGTCGGCTCGCTCCGATTTGCATTTTTGTGGCAAAGACTAAATAGCGCAGATAGTACACTCGAACTGTTCGTTTACGCTTGGACGTTGATAGTATTAGTAGTAGTGATAGTTTGTTTGCGAGTGGACGCTATATTATTGTCTATTGAATACTAATATAATATCAATAAAACACGTTTATTCAGTATACAGATCGTTTATTCACGTATACAGTTTATAAAAAAATACAATTACAAAAAAAATTAAAACTAACTTATGACTAATACCGCTCTTAACAGTGGTAGTTTTTAGGGTTCCGTACCCAAAGGGTAAAAACGGGACCTTATTACTAAGACTCCTCTCTCCGTCTGTCTGTCTGTCACCCGGCTGTATCTCACGAACCGTGATAGCCAGAAGAAGGGTTATGTTTTTCGAGAGTATATAATATATACTCTCGAAAAACAATTATACATACATAAACACATATTATGTATGTATGTATAATTGTTTGGCACGCTCTGCGGCCTGAACGGCTCAATGGATTTTAGCTTGAGAGGTGTCGTTAGATTCGTATGTACTGTGAGAGTGACACTGGGTATATCAAAATAAAAAATACAAAATGGCGGATTTTTGGCGCAATATTATTTCTTCAAAAAAATTTTTTTTCTCATAACCTATCGAGTGGGGTATCAAAATAAAAGGTTTTAAAAGGTGATTACAAAAATATACATAACGGAGAAAGCATGTGTGTCTCGTTATTATCAGCCATATTTAAACTACTGTGGGCGAACTTTGGGTATTATGTTGGTTATTGCGCAATAGAAAAACGGTTGCAGTTCAAATCAGATTATAATTTTACGAACAATTTAATCACACACTATAGGTACACGATACAACCAGATACGGAACGCGGGACAGTTTCTGAGCGCATGTTGTTCGTCCGATGTCCGATGTCCAAGAACGGCGCTCCACCACGTTGCACGCTCTCTTGTACTCCCCACGAACTCAGGCTAGACTCTGTCAAGCGCCGCCAGATGGCGCTGGCGTTCCGAATAGTCAAATTAATGACCGGTTGCGACATATACAACTTATAATATGGTAAAAACTAATTCAAAGTGATAAATCGTAAAAAACACCTACCAAGAACTAAATCGTCTGCGAAATCTTTCACATTTGTATACTAAAAAGCAGGAAATAAAAAAATTAAAAAACCCGACTGCAACCTTATACTAAAACTAACTGAAAAGCTAAAAACAAGCCCATTTTAAATTAAATAAAAGTTGGAAGCAGGCGGGACCCATTTGAGTTTGAAACTATAATAATGGTATTCTTCTGACAATCACGGTTCGTGAGATACAGCCCGGTGACAGACAGACAGACGGACAGAGGAGTCTTAGTAATAAGGTCCCGTTTTTACCCTTTGGGTACGGAACCCTAAAAACTACCACTGTTAAAAGCGGTATTAGTCATGTTTTTTTTTTGTAATTGTATTTTTTTATAATCTGTATACGTGAAAAAACGAACTGTATACTGAATAAACGTTTTTTATTGATATTATTATTATTTTTTATTTGTCTCTAAGAAAGCAGTATTTTTACTGTACAATAGCATTCATACTCACAACATAAATATTGTACGTATTCTCGATCCATCTACACTCAGTAGGTAGCGTCATAAAACTGCCTAAGACAAAATGCGTCCCACGCCGCATCTGCATGCAGTACGTACGAGTACGACACTCTTTGACATTGGGGAGGTAAGCGGGCGCGCGGGGTGAGGCACTGGGTTCGCCTATGCTCCGCCCAAACGCTCAAGGACATTCGAGGCTATAATCGCCTTAAATAAATGGCTGGAACAGACTGGAAGCGGAAGGTGGAAGACGGTGTGGGCAATCTGTTACAGGCCTATGACAAGTAGTGGACAGCTTGATTGATTGCGTAGGTATATGAGACCGGTGACCTCTGAGTTTGTTGCGGCATTTCTTCTCAGAGTAGTCAGATAGGAAACGCCGACCTCATGTAGCTTATGAAAAAAAAAAGTGTTTATTTACATAAATAATTTTAAACGTTACATATTACCTCTGCCAAACTGCAAAGCAGTTTGTTGGCAGACGTAGCTCCTTTTTTCTTGTACATAATTATTATCATGTTATAATGACACTTTTACACGCACCCACACTTTTGACCTATATTTTGACGAGTTATGCGAACATAAATGTAGGGAACAGCTGATTTTTTTTTCGCGATTTCAGGTTTGGTTCCATAGTAAAAGTTGTTCATAATGAGGGTCGCGGCAGACCACGCAGGAGATGGTGGGACGAGCTGGATAGGTTCCGTCAAAACTGGAGGGAGGACGCGCGGGCTCGCGAAAAATGGACAGAGTGGAGGGAGGCCTTTGCCCAGGAGTGGGACAGCGCAGGCTAGATAAAAAAAAAAAAATGATGAGTACAATCTCCCATTTCGATTTGTCGCATGTTTTCAATTTCACCCTGTGTAACATAATTATATCGACTACCCTTAGCCTAATGCACTATTAAACGTAATTGCCTTCTCTCCGCGCCCTAATTGAATTATTAAACACATTTGTATCGCGATCCCGAGCGGTGTACTTGCAAATTGTATTAAGGCCAATCATAGTTCACGCGTTGGGTTCGCTACTCTATTACCGCCTTACGTAACAAAGACATCACCCCGCGACCACGAGCTATACGCTCAAGCGACACGCGTCTGGCGACAGCGGAAAAAACAAATGAATGGAGCTATTTATAGCATGTCACGGACGGAAACAGTTGACGCGCGCTTGTCGCTTGAGGCAAGTCGCGTCGCATGTCGCATCGGGGCCTTGTTGTTCAGAGTGGCTGTTGGAAATATGTCCCTTGGGAGCAAATGTGGTGTAAGAAATGGCGTGTTGTAGTTTTAAAGCTACTAGGGTCGTATTTATCGAGTGGGTAGGCAAAGGTGTATAAAAATAATAGTAGTGTTGGATACTACTACCCGACCCAGGAGCGCGCGCAGTGACTGAAAAGAGGCTGCCGCAGGTGGAGGTTCAGGCTCTCTGGGTTTTGTTTTGTAGTCTACGATTTTTGACAGCGTTGCGTGTGTAAGCGCTATCCGTCAGCCGTTCGGTGTACTGAGCCCTGATTCACAACCATACGACAGGCTATCGTATCGAAAACCTGACATTTCGATAACCTGATTTGACTTGCCCTCAACAGAAAATAGCTGTTGGAAGAATAGCGGGCGTCTATCTAAACTGACAAAATTTTCGGGTTTTGGACTTGTGAACAGCGTTTAGAAGACTCCTACGATAACAATGGTAAATGTTCGATACGATACGGAAGCGTATCGAGTGTTTGTGAATAGCAATGTGGTAACTCATTATTCTCTTGTTGATTTCTTTAGTTTGATTAGTGATGATTTTGTTTCTCTGATTGTAATTTTACTATGTTTGAAACAAATTATTTTTATAATTCATATGATTAGTTTTTAGGTTATTAAATAATTATTTTATTTAATTGTGATTTCACTTCTGTCCTAACAGTAGCATAATCAACCGATTAGTTCCTGCTGGGTCAAAGGCCCCTCTCTCTCTCCTCTCGATGCGAAGGAGTAGGCCCACAGCACGGGCCCAGTGCGGGTTGTTAAATGTCACTCTTTGAATTTTTGGTTCTAGCACATGCCGGTTTCTTGACGATGCTTCCATCACCGTTTTGAGAGCAGTGGTGATGAAATAATTATAACGCCTACCAGGGTTCGAACCTGCGACCTACAACACGTAAGTCGTGGCCGTTACCACTGGACCACCATAGATCAAATAAATAGTAAAGCGACCGTTTTGCCAGTTATGTTCAAGACCCATGTAATAGGGAGCGAATCTATTGCCATTAACACACAAATATAGACTGAGAAAAACACAGGAACCCAATGCTCATCATTCGTGCTTACCACCCAATGGGTTATCAGTTTATCACACTAATATTATAAAAGCGAAAGTTTGTGAATGTGTGTGTGTGTTTATATGTTTGTTACTTTTTCACGCTCAAACCGCTGGACCAATTTTTATAAAATTTTGTATGAAGGTAGCTGACATCCTGGATTAACATAATTATAGGCTACTTTTATGTGATGTTCCAACGGGATCGAAACTTACGCGAGTGAAACCGCGGGGCGCAGCTAGTACAAAATAAAAATAATGTTACAAACAACAATACAGATAGCGCCATCCACGAAGACGCGCCCCACTCTTCTTCCTAATCGCTTACAGTACAAGTGTGCAACATTCCGCTAGTGTTTTAGTTTTGTCAATACACAGTAATTACTTATTAGTGGGCGATTAGTAAGAAGAGTAGAGAGAATTGTTTTTAGATTTTATGTTTTTTTTTTGTCTCCTTATTCTTTAATACGCTGTCTACATCTCTCTATTTCTTGTCCTATCGCTGGTATGCTGGAAGAGATTTCTTATGAAATAAGCATCACCTTTGTACCTATTTTCTTGTCTGTTTATAGATGTGTGTGCATAAATGGTAAAATAAATAAATAAGAGTCGTGAATGGCACTACTTATCTATTTATAGTGTGTGTCTCACGGCTGCGCCTAAAAGGTTCATTTCAGCATTAGTGCCAGACAGATGCTGTCTGACGCTGGTTTTCTAATGAACCTTTGTTTAATTTTCCTTTCTGTAATCAAGTCCCCAAAACCTTTTCCCCATTACATGGGACTTTAACGAAATGCAGGTGTAGCTCTGCATACCCATTCGAAAAATACAGGATACGTTATGTTTAACACGTGATTTTTTGTACCCATATTCATCTACAAACTTTCTTAATTATGTCTACAGAAAGCCATACAATTTTAATCATAATATTAGCGTCAAAGTTATTAAGAGCAATCAACTATGGTGCCTTGCGGCGACCGACTCCATTACCAATATTGAACTTCAGAACTAGAAGTGTAACATTATTGCATAGTAGTAAAGTATGTTTAAAGGTCATAGGCACACCAACTCAGAAAGGGATCGTAACCGTATCGCCTTTCGCCTCGCCGTCAAACAGGCGTCAACCTAACGTAAGCACGTAACCAAATCGGATGAGCAACTCCTATACGTCGACTCGGCGACGCCGTGCTTACGGCTCGCCAACCGGGGGAGGGGTAAGAGGGGCAAGGGTGGACGAACAGACGTAAGCTCCGGTACGGAGAGACGTAAGCCGGGGGACGACGAGCTGTAAGCGCGGGGACGCGCGGGGGCGACGAGCCGTAACGTAACGCACGGCGGTTCGTGAGCTTGTCCCGAGGCGAGGCGATTACGTTATGATTCCGATTAGTGTGCGTTGCAGTAGGGAGTTTCATACAAAGAATACTGAACGGCTCGAGTTGATACGGTAACGATCCCTTTCCGGTTTGATACGTGTGCTATGACCTTTTGTGCATGTAAGACGACCATTTAAATTAGCGACACTCTTTCAAAAAGGACAGAACACATATCATCACTTTTTGTTGTTGCCTATAAGTGTATATCTTATGTTGGAAATCTTACATAAATTAAAAAAAAAAACAACCGACTTAAAAAAAAAAACACTACAAAGTGATAAATAACTTTAATTTCGGAAGTCGGTGTCAAAAAACGAAAATGCGGAATCAACGACACCGACTTCCGAAATTAAAGTTATTTATCACTTTGTAGTGTTTTTTTTTTTAATTCGGTTGTTTTTTTTTTCGTAAAAAAGTTTTTATTTTTCACTTTTTAGTTGTAACTACCCCACGAAAAAGTAAACAAAAAGATCGTTAATGTAGACAATGTAGAAAATTTTTAGATTTTTGTTGATTTTTCAAAAACCGCTTGTCCGATTTATTTATTTATTAATTTATTAAAATTTATGCACAAGTAAAAAAATAATACTGTACAAAGGCGGACTTATTGCCTGAGGCATTTTCTACCAGTCAACCTCAGGGTGATGCAGAGACAAAACATGGCAGGTGCAACATACATGATAACTAATTAGGAAATGAATATAAAATACAATAAAAAAAAAAAAACCGATTTCTATAAAAATTTCATGGAACCATTTGGAAAGTATACCCTTCCCAACAAAAGAAAAAAAAATCAAATCGGTCCAGGCGTCTTCGAGAAATCGGGGAACATATATAAAAAAAAAGATTCCGACGAATTGAGAACCTCCTCCTTTTTTTGAAGTCGGTTAAAAATAAAATAACATAACTGCACGCCAGCATTCCCAAAGGGTACTTAATAGCACATCAACATTTCGCCAGTTATGTTATAGTCCCCTGAAATAGGGTGCATGAGAGGAGCCTCCCCGAGCGACGTATCTACAGAACAACTATACGTCCGGTGCACCCTGGGCAATCAGCGAGCTATCAACGCTGATTGGCTAAATCCTTTCACCACGATGGCAATCCAAAGTCCATAGGAGGCGAGCCTATTGCCATCAACCGAGCATTTCACAAGTCCAGACTCCGGGCCGCTACTGAGCAATTCCAGATGAAAAACCTAATAAAACTGCCTGAACCGAGAATCGAACCCAGGACCCTGGACGGCATGGAATGCATGCATGGATGGCATGGAAGGAGTGACTTTTGCAACCCAGCGCAGGGCACCCCTCTCTAAGACCCCTCTTTGAGGAGTGGCTAGAGAGGCGTCACGGCGTCCTCACCTATCGCCTGACGCAGGTCCTCACCGAACACGGATGTTTTGGGAGGTTCCTGCACATCATCAGGCGGGAGGAGACGCCCGGGTCTCACCACTGCGAGGATCGCCCAGAGGTCACGGTGGAGCATACGGTGGAGGTCTGCCCCGCATGGGCGGAGCACCGCCGTGCCCTCGTAGAGGCGATCGACAGCGGCGGCGACCTCTTCTCGCGTCCGGCCCTTGTTCAAGCCATGGTCCGGGGCGAGAGGGAGTGGGAGGCGGTCACCTCCTTCTGCGAAGCAGTCATGCTAGGGAAGGAGGTGGCGGAACGGCTGAGGGAGAGAGCCTCACGTCCCAGCCACCGCGAGAGACGCTCCGGGCGTCGGGAGCCGCGTGACGACTCCCGGCCACCGTGGGCGCGGGCCTGCGAACGGAGAGTAATGGGTAGCTCACCGTCCGATCAGGACCAGGCCCGAGCTGGACGGCGCGTACGTGTTCCATGCGCGACTTAAAGAGATGTCAGCATAAAGGAAGTGGCCTGCCAGGGCCGAAGCCTGCCGAGGTAGCGGGATTGTCCGAAAGGGTTACCACTACCCTGAACACAAAGGGCTAAGGAAGGAACACAGATGGGTTTTAGTCAGTAAGAGTCTGACACTCCCTTCCGCTCCACCCAGAGCGGGAGGGGTCATTTGATGATTTCCCGTCCAAAAAAAAAAGGACTCTGGTCCGCAGTAGCGCTTGCGACCTCCAGACGAACGAGGCAATAAATATTAGGTCGAAAATCGCCACAACTGCCACCACACCAAACTCCAACAAGTTTGTGACAATCGAAACTTATTCCATCTCGTGCCGTCCTACCCAGAGCTGTCCCACACGACTCACGCTTGACGTGAACTAATTAGTTTATAATTAGAATCCAATCAACGGAAAAGGGACGCCATTTTAAACTTTAATACTGTTCGCTGTCTCATACTGTTCAGAATTTTTGGGACACTACTGGTCTGATGAGTTTATAAGTGATTGTTTCTTACGCTAGTCTAAACAATTTATTCTAATGACTTAGATGGGTAAACAGGCTGTGTACTAGAAAATGAGGACTTATATATTATAGACATCTTCAACTCCTGCCTATCACCTGGTATGTAGTGGAAAACGGCTAAGCGGCCTACCTAATGGTATAAAACAGAGGAACAGGTGGTGAACAGGGAGGGGGGTGATGAACAGGTTGTAAAGTTCACTCATACTCTATAGAAAAGGGAGGATCCTCCGACCAGACGGGTGTTGTGTCTGGCAGGCAACTGCCCGGTGATTCATGTCGGGCCGTTGTATCTATACTAGTTGCGCGGTAAACTCTGCTTGCGAGATGCAGGATTTTGCGTGACGTCAGTATGACGCGTTGTTCGCATGTGTCGTTGTAGATACCGCTAATATGATATCCAATGGTCAATCGGCACCTGCCAACCCCAAAAGGATTGCAAAATACTTTATAGATAACGTTTAGAAGACACGGACCTGTAATCTCGGCGGCCGACTCTTCAAACGACAATGTTGTTTGGCGGCAAAAATAAGTATGATGGAAGGACTTGCATAAACAGCCGATAATGTTCCCACTGCTGGGACACAGACCTCCTCTCTGTGAGAGGGAGTGGGTCGTAATCTATTACGCGGGCCTAGTGCAGGTTGGTAGATGTCACATGTCTTCGAATTTTTTGGCTCTAAAACATGCCTGCCTTAGCTGACCACAGAAGAATTGTAAATTGCACTTTTTCCCAATATCAAGAACAAAACCTTACACTAGATCCATACTTATATATATATACAATATTATAAATTCGAAAGTAACTCTGTCTGTCTGTCTGTATGTCAGCTTTTCACGCCTAAACCACTGAACGGATTTAGATCAAATTTGGCAGAGAGATAGATTGCATCCCGGGGAAGGACAAAGGATAGTTTTTATCCCAGAAATCATCCTTTAAGGGGGTGAAAAGGAGGGTGGAAGTTTGTATGGGGAATCAATAACCGCTAAACCGATTTAGATGAAATTTGGTATGGAGATAGTTTAAGTTGTGGGTAAGGCGAAGGATATAAATTAGTTTTTGTCCCCGAAATTATCCCTTAAGGGTGTAAAAAAGGGGGTGGAGATTCGTAAAGGGAATCAATAAAAAATATAATACTTTTACCGCGAGTGAAACTACGGGGCACAGCTAGTACTAAAATAATGCTATATCTATTTACAAAAAGAGATTAAAATTAATAAAAATACTCCTCACATTTCTTCCACAAAGAATGTGAATCTTGGTAACTTTACTCTTAAAACCTCGACCTCGATTTACTTCAAACTTCCATAAAAATGTGGATTTTATTTTTACAACCGTTTTTTGCGCGAAAGAAGAAATACACAAAGAAAGATACACGCGAATCTCCGTGTTCCGAATTGTTTTACTCGTACACAAATAATGTATCATATATGGTACATTATTTATCTACGTATGTACGTGTGTATGTATGTATGTACATACATACATAAACTGAGAGGGGCTTGTGGCTAAGAAATAACAGCTATACTGTTCGAGCGATCAGGTTAAGCTACGCTTGCCGCGGTTGGACAGTGGATGGGTGACCATCTTTACATTCCAAGACCTCTCCGTGCCTCGGAAAGCACGTTAAGCCGTTGGTCCCGGCTGTCGATAGATATATGATTTTTTTACATTTCTATGCGGCTGTCATTCGTAGATCTTTGACAGTCGTTACGGGTCGTCAAAATCGAGCCCGCGACTCCTTTGAGTACTTTTCGCTATTCCTCATAGTTTAGAATTTGGCCATCCACGCCCACTTGGAAAATTCACCCTGTATATTACTAATCCAAAGAAAAGTAGAATATTATTTTGATTTTATAATTTTGTTCTATGTCCTAACGTTATGATAATGTGATAAATAAAAAATAAATAAATGATTATTAAATAATTACCCCCTTACTAATAAACGTTGTATAGCGTCTGTATAGTTACACAACGCTTTGTCTTCTTCTTTCGAAAGTCAAATTACTGACGACTGAAAGAGAGAAATCGGTGTGTAACTATTCATCTGATCTTCTTCTTAGCGTGTCGATAGCAATGTAAATGAACTCGGCCCAGAATTCGGCTACTTGTTTGGCGCCATCACTAGCGTCCATCAGTTCCTGTAACGTGCAGCTGACAGGACACGCAGGGCACGATATTAAGTGTCCCATCGTTTGTGGAACAGCACCACATTTACACTCCAAGGCGAACTCGTCTATAAATCTCCACCTGAACAGGTTTTCCTTGCTTCGGCCAACCTGGGTCCGGAGTCTGTTTAAAGACTTCCAGGTTACCCAAGGTAACTCATGTCAAGATTGGAGGTCCTCAGCGGGTGGAATGAATGGATTAGGTAAGGAAGCACTGTCTCGCCACAGCTTCAGTCTTTCTTGTGGTGGTTCGCCAATGAGTGGGACGACACACTTTAAGAAGCTGTTTCGGCTTTTTAGCCTTTGTGGCACAAGGGTGTTGTCGTGCAAAGGGTGTCGTGTGTCGGAGACCATTTTGGCCCTTTCGCTGGAGCTTGCCACCGCTCTGCGAACCACTGGTGGCGCTATTCCTGCTAGTGGATACAGCATTTGTACTGGGGTCGGTTTTAGACAACCAGTGATGATCTGGCACGTTTCATTCAAAGCTGTATCCACTAGCTTTGCATGGGGTGCATGAAAGGAGCCTCCCCGAGCGACGTATCTACAGAACCACTATACGTCCGGCGCACCCTGGGCAATCAGCGAGTTACCTACGCTGATTGCCTAATCCTTTCACCACGATGGCAATCCAAAGTCCACTTATAAAACCGGCTCTGTGCGTAGTCTCGATTAACATCGAAGGGTTCTCTCGAGACAAATCTGAAATTCTTTCTGATATCTACCGCAAAACTCACTGCGACATTCTTTGCGTTCAAGAGACTCATCGAGATGAAACCCAAAGCCGGCCACACATCCCTGGACTTACGCTTATCGCCGAGATTCATCTGATATAATACGTTTATTAGTAGGGGGTAAGTGTTTTGAATCCCTGAAATATCCCATTAGTCCATCCAACAAAGAGATTGTAGAGTGCGTGAGCAAGGCCCTAAGCAATTACTTCAGAAAATTGTTCAGGGTGCTTAGAGAGTTAACATACTAAAAGTCCTGACATCTAGGGGGTGAGGCGGAGTGGGGGGAGGGGGTTAAAGTTCCCATTTTTCAGTTTTTCGCTAATATCTTTTAAACGGTGCGTTATGGAGATAAAAAGTCTTCTACGCAATGAAAGCTTATAAAATTATGTACAACTTTTATCTTATGCACTTTTTCACATTCCTACCTATTTTCGAACTACACATTCCGGAAAAGTGAAAATTGAAAAACTACTTGAATTGAACACTACCTTTTGTATACTACTTCCTTCACGTTATTTGGGGATAAAAAGTATCTTATATCTTAAATCAACTCCTACTATATCAATTGACTAAATTTTATCCAAATCTGTACAGCCGTTGGGATATCAAAACTTTTATCTACACTTGTCTTATAGGTACACTTTTTCCAAATTTTCACCAGTGTTCGAGTATCGTGCTCCGAAGAAAGTGAAAATGGAGTTCATTTAGTGTGATGTGACAAGCATTACCGAATGTTAAATATGAGCTAGAATATATAAATGGTATAAATACTCTCCGAGCAAAGATACAAGTTTTGATTACTCAAAGGCTGAACCGATTTGGATGAAATTCGTTATGATTAAAGGCTACTTTTATCCCGAAATAACGCAAACAAAGTAGCAGGCAACAGGTAGAGATTTATAACGGTAGTTTTTTCGAAAATTTTCACTATTTTAGAATGTATATGTAAAAAATGGGTAGTATTTCGAAAAAGTGTATAAGACTAAAGTTGTAGGAAATTTTATAAGCTTTCATTGAGCAGAAAACTTCTTTTCTCTAAAACATACCGTTTTAAAGATATTAGCGAAAAACTGAAAAATGGGAACTTTAACCCCCTCCCCCCACTCCGCCTCACCCCCTAGATGTCAGGACTTTTAGTATGTTAACTCTCTAAGCACCCTGAACAATTTTCTGAAGTAATTGCTTAGGGCCTTGCTCACGCACTCTACAACTCCTTATGGGTGATTTATTGAATGGACTACATAGGTCTTTTAGGTTACGCGCGACCGCTGGCGTTCCAAATGACCGCGCGCTCGCTTCAAGGATAAGCGATTCTCCCTGTAATAAAACATGATTGGCGAAATTTATACTATCAATATAACTCCGTGTCCCTTCGGGTAATGTTATGTATCTCGGTTCTTCCGTTCGTATTCTGCTAAAATTGACGTTCTCAAAAACTTTACTCATCTGTGATTTAAATTAGATCCAACCAAGTTGTTAATCTAGTGACGACTGGGGACGATAATAATAATAAACTGAGCATACGTTCCGCCAAACATTAACATTTTGATTCAAAAGGTTGAAGATAAAAAATGGCTTTCTTGATATAAAACAATTTTCTTTCGTGATATAAAACAAACGGTGTTGTATTATTACTAGATAATGTGTGAGCACTTAAAAAGTTCTATTGCGGTTCTGGGTACCTTTCAAGAGCAACAAATTCTTTTCCCTAAAATTTTGAAGCGTTACCAAAAATTATTTCTCACTTTAAAAGCGTTGGAAATGACCTCCTTTATCTCCCTATTTCGTTTGATATAAGACTTTTTGACCACCCTGTAATGTCACATTATATCTTCTAATTTTCGATTCCAGGACATGCCTATTTTCTCTCGATGTTTTCTGTTTTGAGAGCACTGATGATGAATTAAATTACACAAAGTAAAGTGCCGGGACAATACTGTTACCACTCGATCACCACTGCTCTTCATAGTATGTAACTTGGTACCTATCTATTACCCAGAATAGTAGAGAAGGCCGGCTCCATATTAATGTGGTATTACGGATGAATACACCCACGGCCTGAATGGATAAGCGTCCGCATGAATTATTATAACCTCTTTGTGTACGAGTATGAATATCGTAAGGTGAATACAAATGTGGACGAATGCCCTTCAGCAAGTTCGTGTGGTTTATATAAATAACTAGCTGCGCCCCACGGTTTGACCCGCGTAAGTGTTGATCCGATAAAAAGTAGCCTATATGTTAATCCAGGGTGTCAGCTACCTCCATACAAAATTTTATTAAAATTGGTCCAGTCGTTTAAGCATGAAGAAGTAACAAACATATAAACACACACACACTCACAAACTTTCGCCTATATAATATAAGTGTGATATACGGATTAGTATGGATAGAGGAAGGATGATTGACATAATAAAAGGTCCCATTAAAATAGATAGACAAACTTTTAGAAATCATTCAGACCACCAAAATAAGGACGATGGTACAAAAATATATAAGAATAACGCATTAGATACTTACAAGAAAAATAATCAGCTAACGAAAATACACTAATGTGCCGGCAATTTATTATTTTAGGTATAACTAAAATCACTTTATTCAGTGTTATTTTTTGCTTGGATATCTTTGGTTAGACGTACTGAGCGCTGTGTTAAATTTTGTCCATCTATTTTAATGGGACCCTGGATATGAGTACGTAGCAAAGTATAATATTAGTTGAGTAAACTCCCTCGAAAAAAAGCACAGTTTTAAGATATCGTAGCAGCGGTGCTGTGTGCCGGTTTGGGTAACGAATCCTTAAAATAAGTAATTGATTAGACTGATAAAAGTGTGATTTTAAAAAAAAAAACAAAAAAAAATCATAGATTCTCAGCAACAGAATTATAGACTCTTTGTAAAAACCCAGCCTCTGCGGCGTGACGTAACCTCAGTATATCCCGTTTCATCTCAATGTTCCTTCTTCATTCTTATTCATAATATTCAAGGAGAGCCACTTATTAGTCGCGTCAGTAATAAGAAGATGCCTTCTTACTGTATTTACCAGACAAGGAGATTTGGGGCAAGTTATTAATAATGTTATGTTGTCGTTACAGCCAATGGATTGATAGCCAAGAGCAAACTCAAAGCATTTATTTCAATTAAACCAATTACAGGTACTTTTGAATTGTCAAGGGGTCGGTCAGTCAGAAAGATGAAGCTAGTTGCCCATTCCAAAGCGTAGGTACCTATGGAGAAGAACGGGCAAGAAACTCCATGGACACTCTTTTAAATCAAAATAATATGGTTACAAACTCTTGGTTACATCATTCATGTCTCGACCCTCGAGCCTCGACCAACACCTGATGAGGCTCTCGTTGGGCAGCTGGATCAAGGGCTTGATTCAGAAAGCGGTACTTCTGGACACGGCTCGCATTGTCAGGAGGTTCTTCTCTCTGGAGCCCTGACCGCCGGTAGCTTGGACCCTGTTCCCGATACCGGTGGGCTACTTTTTTTATATTTTTAAATGTTTTTATATTTTCTAATATTTAAAAATATAATTTATATGAAAATAAAAAAAAGACGCGCCCGCGTTCCGCGGCGGTTTAAATTGAGCCTAAAGAAGGATGTTTGAAAATTCTTGTGAAAGTTTGTATGGAAGAAATCCCAAGGGGCACACGTTTTGTACTATTATGAAATAGATCTTTTCTCAAAGTTAAACTTTTTGTTTCACGAGAAAAAAAGTTTTGGAAGTCTCAGATCTGTAACGTATTTAAGCTCGTAACTAAAGCTCCCCGGACAAAAAGATAAAAAGGAGTTCTACTACTTAAAGTGTAGATACCATTATCGTTTCTCCCTCAGCTATTAAACCCAGATTTTTGTCTATTCATTTCCTCGTAAGACCTACTCGTAAAACTGAAACCCATCTTCGAAATTGGATTTTCTAATCTCACCCAAAACCGAACCCTATTTCTGCATCGATAAAGTTAGAATTGCATTATAATGTTATAGAACATTACAATGTGTTCCTGAACTGCGCAAAGGTCGTTAATGCGTTACATCCTAATTCTATGGCGGTTTGAAGCAAGGCTCGGAAACCGGTTGAAATTCTTAACCGGTTATGGTCATTGACCCCAAACCGAAATCGATTTAGGTTAAAGGTTGCACTTTACCGGTTTTTACCGGTTTATGCGACAAACCGGTTTTTCATGAATTTTGGTTTTGATAGTGAAAATTAACCGGTTAAAACCAAGTTTGAACCCCCCCCCCCCGGCCCCCGCCACTCTCGCGGGCACGGTCTGGACGTTGCGATGTCAACTTATTGTCACTAGAACTTGTTGGAAGCGTTAAAAAGTAGACGAAAAAAAATTACGAATTACGGAATTAACCGGTTAATTTGGGTGTCAAAACCGTTTGAGCTTTGTAACCGGTAACCTTTATCTTTTGGGTTACATAAGAACAGTTCACTTGTTTAACCGGTTAATGAAGGAACGATATGGGTAATTCTACCGAGTGATAAAAAAATAAAATACTTTTTTAATTTCACTAAATCAGATTTTTATTGCGTTATTATAAAGAGTTATTATGTAATTATCTTCTAAAAAATAAAATCAGAGATCAATCTTTAACATTATGTGAAATAGTTGCACATTTTAGTGTTATCACTTCGACAGGAGTGATTCTATTTTCAACATAAGTGACAGAATCTTTAATAAAACTAAAAACTTTAATAGTGAAATAAAATAAATCATCAGTCTTCACTGCTTTTGGTAATAATTTCTTAATACAGCTAGTATAAATAATCAAGTTAAATAAACACACACTCTAAAAAATAAACAATAATTTTCTACAGAAGTGACGACATTCCTGTAGAACATAAAAGGCAAATGGATATTTTCTAAAGTAAAGGCTTATTTAGACAGGGTAAGTAACTGACTCCAAACTCGAGACAAGTCAGTGCTGACCCGATATTTACCTAGTGTAAATTGAATTTGGAGTCAGTAGTATTGACTCCACTGACTCCATATTCAATTTACACTAGGTAAATATCGGGTCAGTACTGACTTCTCTCGAGTTTGGAGTCAGTTACTTACCCTGTCTAAATAAGCCTTTACTTTAGAAAATATTTTCTTCGTCTGAAGACGTATTATTTATCAGACTTTGTTGATTACCATCTGAACATTTAGTATTACTAACGTTTTCTATGAGGGGTGTCCGCTTCCTGATTTCAAAAATCTCTTCATCAGATGAACTATCAAATCCATAGCATTTTCGATAGAAATCTATAGATGTACGTGAGATTGTTGCTATTGGGTTCTTGTATACGTCATACTCTGATTGTGGCGAATCCGATTGTGAATGAGTTGATGTCCTCAAAATTGGTATATTATCAGTTTCTTGTTCTTTGCAAGTAACGTAAATAAGCATTTTGCTTTCTTGCAGCTTTTTGCATTCTTGGTGTATATTCTTTAATTGATTTTATTTTTCCAGCTTCTTTCTTGCTTTTGTATCTCTCTCTATCTTTTTGACGTCGTTCTTCTAGTTCAACCTGTCATTTTTTCTCTCTTCCTTCGTATCCATGCCCTCTTTTGCTCCCTTAATCGTTCTTTTTTTCTTCCTCAGACCGCTTTTTACCCGCCATACCTGTAAATAAAAATTTAAATAGCCATGCAATCACTTTTGTGGAAAACCAGTCACTCCTGTCGGTAGTCCACCAAATAGCGACACAGTGCATGAAATTATCAATCCACAATAAAAAACAGTATTTTACGTTTGTTAGGTTATACTGTGAGTGCAAATTTCTCTTATAAGATCATATCTAATAAGCATAAGCGCAAACCATCACTTCTATGGAAAAACCTCACTTCTGTAGAAAACTATATCGACAGAAGTGAGTTCTACAGATGTGAGTTTTATCATAAAAATACATAACCTAAAGAAAATATAAGGTTATGAGATTTAAATTCACTTGACTTCGGTAATTGACTAACTAATTTATAAGGCTACAAGGAAATCACATTCATAAATCACTTACCTGATTTATTAAGTTGAGTACAGTGGTGATGTATCAACTTTGACAATGCTGTAGAAAGCCGCTATACTTTTATTTTTCTCGACACCGTAGTCACTGGCCGAATGAAGTCTGATACTGACACAGTCAATACACGGTAAAGGGTTGCCAGAGATAGAAAATAATGTTACACTTTAAAAAATAAATTTATTACCATTTTTGCAATTTATTTCTACACGAGTGATTATTTTTTACGAACATTATAGAATGTTGAATAAAGTTAACAATATCATTTAATAATTATTAACATTTATGTGACGGCTTTTTTATTACTTGCTTTACTGTTTCTTCATGTGATATATGCATGGAAAATTTTTAAATAATTTTTAGAGACACCTTAATCCTGTAACCTGCTTTGCGAACATTCGACAGGACGTGAGCAATCACGTACTGTACCACAAAAAAAAAGGAAAAAAATATTAAATAATCAATAGGATTCCTATGTAAACTGTTAGATTATGTCACAAAGTTTATAAAATAATTATTAGAAAGAAATAAAAGCTGAGGAGCTAGAAAAAATTTCAAGCGAACACAATTTTACTGTCTCTGTAGAATGACCCATATATTTACTGGTATTTAATCGAAATTAACCGCTCTTTTTAAACCGGTTCAGAGCCCTGGTTTGATTGAAGTGAAGACTTGGTTTATTGGGCTTTAAAATGTTGTGTTGAATTAGTTTCGGAGAGAATTGTGGTTATTTATGTTGATTTAAGGTGGCCGTGGCTAAATAATAACAGCCGCACAGGTCGATCGATCAGGTTAAGCTACGCGTGCCGCGGTTGGTCTGTGGATGGGTGACCATCTTTACATACCGAGACCCCTCCGTGCCTCGGAAAGCATGTGAAGCCGTTGGTCCCGGCTGTCATTCGTGGATCTTTGACAGTCGTTACGAGTAGTCAGTAGCCCGAAAGTCTGACAACCAGTCTTACCAGGGGTATCGTATTATCCAGTAACTGGGTTGTGGAGGTCAGATAGGCAGACGCTCCATGTAAAATACTGGTATTCAGCTGCATCCGGTTAGACTGGAAGCCTACCCCAACATAGTTAGGAAAAGGCTAGGCAGATGATGTTGATTTAAGGTTTTACTCGCGCTTACCAAAGGGTACCGTGTTACCCCAGTACCTAACTATTTTCTGGAAGTCAGATAGGCAGTTGTTTCTTGTAAAATTCTGGTATTCAGCTGCATCCGGTTAGATTGGAAGTCGACCCTAAGATAGTTGAGCAAATAAGAATGTTTGTTTCAGGAAGTGAAAAATAATTTTCACTTTGTAGTGTTTTTTTTTTAATTCGGTTGTTGTATTAATTTTTTATTAGTTGTACCTACCTCAAACTAATTCTTATAACATTACTTACTATTTAAATATCGGTGACAGAAAGTTATTATAACACCAGCTGCGCACCGCGGTTTCACCCGCATAAGTGTCAATTCCGTGGAAATATCGGGATTAAAAGTAGCCTATATGATAAACCAGAGTGTCAGCTACCTCCATACAAAATTTAATAAAAAATGTTACAGCCGTTTGAGCGTGAAGAAGTAAACACACACACACTCACAAACTTTCGCCTTTATAATATTAGTGTCATATTGTGATGTTCTTCTTTACTCCCGAAGACCATAGTATTTTGCAAATATCCAAGTCCTAGGTTTTTTTTCCACCATACAGGGATAGAATCTTGTGAGAAACGGACAAAGATATCTGGCTTAGCTATAGTGTTCCTAAAAAAGGGCTAACATTTTTGGTCCGTCCCACTAGTCCCATTGACCCAGTCCCAAGATGGGACAAGTGTCCCACTAGTCCCATGGGACTAGTGATACTATTATATTTTTTCAATTATGTCCCTCACCAGAACTTGAGCTACTGTTTTAAATCTCGTGTCGATACGAGGGAAGGAAAGCTATATTACAAAAAGGTTTTAAAGTCTCATAAAAGCATAAAACCTACATCAAACTCTTTCTTTTATCCCCGAACAAACATAAAATAATAAGTACCCATTTTGAACTTGTTTCCAATTATTTTCAGGCACATTACGTTTGTACATTTTATAACATAAAAGCAATGCTTCGGGCAAGAAGGCTTTGTATAAATATGCATAGATAATATATCTAGATTCCCGTGTTAAATCTCATTTGAACCATCCGCGATGAATTAAACGTAAAATACAAACAGCATCATAATCCATTGTGGAGTTTAGATGAAAGCGGCACATAGACAGTTGGTTATTGTGTACCGACTTTGTTTGATACTATGTATAGATAAAGATCGTCACCAACACGATGGACCGATCAGGTGAAGGAATCATCGTCCTCTAAATTCTACACGGTGGTAAGGGATGCGCTGGACAGAAACCGGTGGAGGCGGATCATCCGCTCCAGATGCAACTCCGAAGCTGACTACGATCCTCAGACATGAGGAACCGATTACAGAGAGATATATAAAGACTATAAAACCAAAACTAAAATGAAATAAACAAACTAATTAACAAAACTACATTCTAAATCCATAATCCTTGTCAAAATCCCCCACCTAATTCTGACCACAACAATAATAATATAAACCACAACACAACGTAACAACTATGTAAATACGTGGTTCTAAATAATATATCTTTGGCTAGTAAAACTTCACAACTGCTCTCAAAATGATGAGGAAACCGGCACGTCGTAAAACCATAAATTCGAAGACATAATGTGACATCCACCAACCCGCACTGGGCGTTAGATTATAGCCCACTCCCTCTCCAAGAGAGGAGGCCTGTGTCCCAGCAGAGGAAAGTTTATTAGGCTGATTATACGTGTTATGCAAGTGGCCACACACAATTCTAAACCAAACTCCTTTCTTTTAAAGATTCATATTCTCTAGCAAAAACCCTTTCTATAAACACATCATCATTTCAGCCGAAAGACGTCCACTGCTGGACATAAGCCTCCCCCAAGCACCTCCATTTCGACCGGTTTTGTGCTTCTCGCATCCAACGAGTTCCTGCAGCCTTCACAAGGTCGTCGGTCCACCTTGTGGGAGGCCTTCCAACGCTACGTCTCCCGGTACGCGGTCGCCACTCCAGAACCTTTCGGCCCCATCGGCCATCTGTGCTACGAGCAATATGCCCTGCCCGCTGCCACTGCCACTTAAGTTTGGCAATTCTTCGGGCTATGTCGGTTACCTTGGTTCTCCTGCGGATCTCTTCATTTCTGATTTGATCACGCAGGGAAACTCCAAGCATAGCCCTCTTTATTGCCCTTTGGGTGACTTTGAGCCTTCTAATAAGGCCCATTGTGAGCAATCATGTTCTATAACACAAATTATACTTACCAATAACTGTAATTAAATAAACAAACTACAGTGTAAGTCCTTAAACCTAGTCAAAATTCCTTACCCAACTCCGACCACAAGAAATAACAATATAAACCACAACACAACGGATCAACTATGTAAATTCGAGGATCTAAATAATATATTTCTAGCTAGTAAACTTGGCTTTGCTTTTATTCAAATCTTGACAAATGGGGGACGTGGTACCTACTTAGATATTCTTTTGTTTTATGAAGTACTTAGTGCTTAAATTCCTGTGTTTTATTGTCTACAAGTTGTTTAGACGGCCTTTTTTTTTGGATGGGAAATCATCAAATGACCCCCCTCCCGCTCCGGCTGGAGCGGAAGGGAGTATCAGACTCTTACTGACTAAAACCCACCCGTGTTCCTTCCTTAGCCCTTTATGTTCCGGGGTAGCGGTAACCCTTTCGGACAATCCCGCTACCCCGGTAGGCTTCGGCCCTAACAGGCCCCTTCCTTTATGCTGACATCTCTTCGAGGCGCGCGTGGGACACATACGCGCCGTCCGGCACGGGCCTGGTTCTAATCGGACGGTGAGCTAACCCATTACTCTCCGTCCGCAGGCCCGTTAGACGGCCTTGGATTTATTTTATGGAAAAAATATGAACTTCAGCAAAATCAGCCTTTAATGTTTCCACTGCTGTGTCACAGGCCTCCTCTCAGTGAGACGGAGTAGGCCGTAATCCACCACGAGGACCCAGTGCGGTAAGATGTTTCAAAATTAACCAAAAAACTTTAAAAGGTGCTTTAGACCATGGAACTGAACAACTTTCACTATGGAACCAACTCTGAAATCACGAAAAAAAATCTGGCTGTTTTATACATTTTGGTCAAGTACAGTAAAACGGGGCTACTTTGAACAGGCGGAGCTACTTTGACCAGGCCGATCACAACGCTATGACGCGTTCCCCACACCCCGCGCCTCGCGCAATATTACTCGAGGTCACGCACACTTGCTGAGCACACGTCAAAACCGATTTTGGCGCTCTGTCAAAGTAGCTCCAAAATATGTCAAAGTCACCCTGTAAGTCAAAGTAGCCCCGTTTTGCGGTACGTATTGAACTTTTGTATTAAACAGCAGATTTTTTTTTATATTTTCAAGCCAGTTCGATATTTAAATAAAATCTTTGATAAGTTAGCTCCTTGGTTGTCCATTCCTCGAAGTAAAAAGTTCGTTCAATTTTTTAATTACACGATAGATATGAGTTTCAAAGTAATTTATTCGGCCGCTAAACACGACAGATATGGACATTGCTTTGCATTTTAGATTTATCTCGAAGAATATTGTCAAAATAATGGTCGAATTTACAAGCATGTTTGAGAAAATAACTTTTGCAGTATCACCATCTTGATTATCCTTTCGGACGTGGGGCCTCTGTAAGCGCAAGTGCCACAAACGTCGGCGCATTTGGAAGTACTTGTTGATTTTTGGGCAAGCCTTCGAAAAAACGCAGATTTCGTTAGTACATAGCCAGTTAAACGGTACATGTTATACCTTTCTGGCTTCGTTATTAGATTACCTAACTACTTGTACCATTAATTATGCAAATACAACTGACCTTATCAAGCAACGATGCGTTAAGTTTTTGTTTTGATAATTTTCACTCACATAACCTTCAAACTTTCTCACATTACATCTAATCTACACAAACATTCACCAAAAAAACACTTTATTACGATAACACAATATCTGTAGACAACGATAAAACACTACACATAACAACAATCCATTTATAAACAATTACTAAACCATAAAAACTATTTGTTTACGCAACGACAAAATTTCCGCGCGTATTCCACGCGGTCCCGACGGTAACACTGACGTCACTGACCGCGAAGTACCGTTAGCGCAAAAACACTACGAACGAAATATTTAAATTTTATATTTTTTTACTTTCGATTTCTGTTGTTATTTTATTACAAATCATTATTTTTGTTTAACTCTGTTTATTATCTTGGTTTATTTTAGACAACATAATATTACTGTTTTTCTTCTTATAAAATAGTTATGATGGGTTCAATAAAATATCAGGGATAAAATTTGTTACTCTACGATATGCATTTTATTATATTTATTTCGATTTACTTATTGGGCCGTTACCATTTTGTGCCCATTGCTGTCGAGACCATGGGTGCTTGGGGCACTGAGGCCAGGAAGCTCATGAGTGAGATAGGGCACAAGCTTCGGGAAAAAACGGGTGACTCCCGCTCCGGCTCGTTCTTGGTGCAAAGGTTAGCCATTGCCATTCAACGTGGCAATGCAGCAAGTGTTTTGGGCACCTTTGCGCCGGGAACAGTTAGGGGCGGGTTATTTGACTAATTTAGACGTGTTTCTGAATTTATTGTAAACTAATTAATGACATTAGTAAGTAAAAAAATTGACTTATTTGAAAAGCAAGTCAAGTTAGTAAAAATAATATGGTGAATAAATAAAACATTATCTAAATAGGGATGTTACTTGGGTAGAAAAAATATAATTATGTTTAGTCCGTCAGTGAGATTATCTAATAATATTGGACATGTATTTTTTGCTTTACCAAATCAATAAAAATTGACAGAGATAAAACAGCGCATCGAAGTTCAGGAGTGGAAGGTTTTAACGTCACTATTTAATATAAAGCGTACCGAATAGTGACGTCACACGATATTTTAATGCATTATATCGTCGTTACTTTAAGTTTACGAGTCAAAAGAAAAAATATATGTACAATATTTTTTTATTAATCTATACTCCATTTGCAATAAGATTGGACATTTAAATAAACCTTTTTTACAGTAAGTTCTACCGATTTTGAATTCTATTGCGTAGGTTGCATGACAAATGGCAGCTGCAGCAGTAAACCGTTGGTATTGTAACCACTTTTTGCTTTTAATGCCATCCTTATGTCTACGGTATAGAAGTCAAAATCGGTTGAACAGACTGTAAAAAGCTTTATTTAAATGTCTAATCTTATTTCAAATGGAGTATAGGTACCTGACGGACAAAAAATAATTTTCAGTCAACATCGCTATTATTATCGTTCCATAAACCCACCCATTCTTCACACAGACAGGAGGGCTGTGTCCTAGCAGTGAAAACATAATAGTCCGATTGTGTCTAAGCAATAACAACTACGTATGTGGAAGTAATTATTGTGTTTATTCATGATAAAATTTTCCTGATTTTTCATATTTATCCACATGGCTAAGTATGTTTGATATACCATTCAAGTGAAAACTATTATTGCTTTCAATCGTCCTGGGTTGCTGTAAATGACCTTGTATACTTACGGAGAGTTAGGTATCCGATTTCCATATAGAAGTGAGAGCTTGGTAAAGTTTAAATAAAATACATTTTATAATTATGGTAATCATTTATTTTGACTAGACATGTCCCATTCTTAGTATAAAACAAAAACTTAATGTTAGAGTTACTAACTTTTACTAGAACAACACACTAAAAACAAGTACAATAAGAACGAGAAGGTTGCCTGTTTAAAACAATTTTATCATATTATCCAAGGCTTTCAGAATGCTATTAGAACTACCGCGGGGGTTATCTGTTTTTTTTTTGTCAAGAAATAAATTACAATAAAAATGTGTTATGTAAAAAAAAATACAATGAAAAAAGATGAACACGTACTTCTAGAGTTACAACAAATGGAAACAAGAAAAAATACCAATACAGAAATAGTTAAAATAACAGCTAAGAGATCGCAAACATGACGCATGGATTAGCACCATTTAGCTGAAGTAGTGAAGGGAACCACCGTTTGACATGCCAGGGGTCCTCGTTCATGAAGTCTTCAGCCTCTTCCACCGACATGTCCATTGCCTCCACCCGCTCGACGATATCCATACTGCAAACAATACAATATACAATATAATAACTTCCTCGTTAGCCTAGTGGTCCTAAGCGCGACTGCTACGCTAGAGGTCTTGGGTTCGATTCCCAGGTCGAGCAAAGTGTTATTGGGATTTTCTATGAAATTCTCAGTAGCAGCTCGGAGTTAGGATTTGTGCCCGGTTAGTGGCAATAGGCTCGCCCCCTATTACATGGGACCTAAACATACTGGCGGACTGTGGGTGTACATTGGTACACCTCTGCCTAACCCTTCGGTGAATACAGGCGTGATGATATGTATGTAACAACAATACAATAAAAAAAACGTACCATGAAGTTACTCTATGAAGGAGAGTTATAACTTACCAGAGTGGCACGGTGGGCTCACATCGGACACGTCGGAGGTGGCCACCGGGGGTCTGCTCCACGGGCACAGTCCCATCCTGCACGTAGAATGACCCTCCCGGGGTCGCGTGGACAGGACCTGCATGAACGGGGCGGTGCCTAAAAACATATGAAGTACGAATAAAATTACTTCACTGATAGCAAAACAAAAATAGTGATATGCTTTAGTATAAGTATAAGTACTTACAGCGGCGGGGATGGAGAAAGCACCGGTTCGGGGCGCTCGCTGATGAGCCCCATCATCAGGGCTCGACGAGCGGCGCTATTTAAATTACGCCCCATTTCTGACTGAGACGGGGTCACGCTCCGCGACCTCGAGGCCGACAGCCTAGCCAGGCTAAAAATATAATAAAAGGAATATTTACTACAGTAAAAGCCTACCTGTAAAAACTTTACTCCTAATTTAATTGATGCTATCATATTTTGAAATCTATAAAAAAATTTCAATATTTATTATTCTTATACATGACAAAACCTCATAAACTAAAAAAACGCAAAGAACACTAAAATACACCTAATAAATATAATCGGACAAATTTTTTTTGCTGACATTACTTTATTACCTACGGTTATGGCGGGCGGGAATTTTACTTTTGGAAATACGAATACGATGATATATACGCAATAATGTCAGTAATGTCAGTAGCTATTAGCCAAAATATGTTTGTGGAACAATAATCTAACTACATAAATGTATTTCAAACACTAAACAAAAATATTTATCATAAAACATTACGAAATACGGCGGCCATAACTATCAAATTATGAACATTACAAAAGTTTCGTAACTTTTTCTCGACATATTTATAACTTTTCGAGAAACTATCACTTCACACGAAATCTATACTTATTTCTCAGTAATTTTGTATAAAAATCTCATAAGATTACTCACCGTTTCCTTCTTGAATTCATTTTTTTATTTCCGAAAACTCCCGCACAAATCGCTCGTAAACAAGAAAAATGGCCGTCACAGAAGCACTAATTTCTTTCTTTTTTTTTCTTCCGTTTTGTTGGCGCTCCTGTTAAAATGTTGCCAAAATAGGTCAAGCATGAATCGAATAATCGAATGATACAGCTAGATCGTGTTGCAAGTGCCAATAAATATAAAATATTACCGTCCAATGACAACCATGCGTGTTGACAGTTGTTATTATCCAAAGGTGTAACGCCGACGTTTCGAGTCATAAAATCTTATTATCCAATGGTGTTACGGCGACGTTTGAGAGGTTATCGTATTACCCAGTAACTGGGTTGTGGAGGTCAGATAGGCAGTCGCTCCATGTCAAATACTGGTATTCAGCTGCATCCGGTTAGACTGGATGCCAACCCCAACATAGTTGGGAAAAGGCTAGGCAGATGATGATGACCATCTTGTGCTGAAAAATGTCACTTCGAAATTCGAACGGTGGGTCGTTGTCAATCCGCGATGATTTAATTTAAAAACAAAACGAGTTTGCTTTCAAATTGTGTGTGTTGTATGTTATACTTATTTGCAGAATATTGCAGAATAAACAATATTTTTTTGCGGTCACTTGAGTGAGGTTCCAAGTGAACTTTTCTAAATACCACTAGGTACTCTGAAGTTAGATCATTCGAAAACTATGCCATACTGTAATCCATACTTATAATATTATAAATTCGAAAGAAACTCTGTCTGTCTATCTGTATGTTACCTTTTCACTCCTAAACCACTGAACCGATTTAGATAAAATTTGGTATAGAGATAGTTTGAGTCCCAGGAAAGGACATAGGATAGTTTTTATCCCGATATTACCACGGAATCGAAACTTATGCGGGTGAACCGCGGGGCGCAGCTAGTAATATATAACCCAGAAACACTAACACCATACGTGTAAAGGTCCTCCCAGAGGTCCTATAACCTCCCAACCCGAAAATCCCGCAAAACCGCTTGATAAATACCTTCAAACGACCTTCAAAGCCTCCCATAATCCTATCATCCTATGATCGTTCTCAGCACGTATTATCCTACCTACTTATGTAAGTACAAGACTTGTGATCCTTTTATCTTGCATAAAATATGTGGTTTGGATTCAAAATAACAGGACGGTAAGACTCTTCAAAGATTAAGCTTATTTGGTTTTCAGGAGGACCAATTTAACAAAAACACCCGGACAAGTGCGAGTTGGACTCGCGCACCGAGGGCTGTAGGTAGGTGTGTAATAGTAGATTGTTATGCAAGGGTCGAAAGGAATCAATTCCTATACGAGGCATTTAGACGCCCGAGCGCAGCGAGGGCGGCTATAGCCCGAGTAGGAATTGATGACTTTCACCCGTGTTAAACACTCTACTTTTCATTTCGAATATAAGGAAAGTAAAAAGTAGTAGTTTTTCTAAAATATTTATTGATAACATGCAAAGTTTTTGAATTTCGGTACAGCTTACAGGGTTAGTATTCCGCCAAATAATACTATTGTCTTTTTTTATTTTAAATATGGAACACACGGGCTGTCCCGCTTAATAGTTTTTTTTTTTTAATTCACACTGGCTGTTTATACACTCACAAGACTGCAGCATTTTTCTTAATTTATGTAAAACATTTCGTAGCTGACTACAGTTCTATTTTTAAAATTCATTCCCACCCTAAAGGGGGAAGTAATTACAATGAGTCTTTCCCGCCTTGTGGTAGGAAGCAGCGTCTTCCACCCGCTATTTGGATCAAACAAACACTACTTTCCGAGTATAAGAAATGAAAATAGTTTTTTCACTTCTCATGCTCTAAAAGTTTGTCTTTATGTTGTTCTTAGGCGACATAAAATCGCTTTTTATGTTCTAGTGCATAAAGTAATTTTTTTTTCTGAGACTAAGGTAATCAGGCCCAACAGCCACACGCGCAATAAAACTTCGCAGATTAAAGTCGTGATTTATTTCATTTTCTTTAATTTATACCACTTCCGTGTTTTCTATCGTTAATTTAGTAAAATCAGGTAAAATAGTTGTCATTTATTATTTAAAAACGCAAAGAAACGTTTTTATGACTTGGCAGTATGAAGTACCCAAGTCGAATGACAAATGTTGAAATAAAAAAAATTAAACTTTTATAAAGTTTCGTGGCGGTATTATCTGTGGTGGCGGGAATTAGCTATGCTTTGCAACATTTTTGATTAATTGTGTACTGTATACTTTATGCCTGTTTCATTTTCTCGCAATCGAAGTGAAAAGCAGAGTGTATAACTCAGGCATAAACGAGCCATTTTACCCCTCGATTTAACTATCCACCCTCGCCTGCGGCTCGCGTGGATATAAACGTCTCGGGGTAAAATAGCTTCTTTTATGCTTTAGTTGTACAATCTACTATAGAAATCTGCGTACAAATTTGTAAGTATGTAAATAGTTTTTTTTTTTTTTTGTAATGTAACTACAAATTTACGTTTTTCTGATTTTTTTCCTTTACTTGTGCTACATGACATTGCTTCTTGCTAAATTTCATGATTCTAGGTCAACGAGAAGTAGGTACCCTATAGGTTTTGATTTCGGAACATAAACGCCCGTATCTTTTGATTGCGCTGACTTAGAAGTTTGATTATTTCACTGCTTCAAGGGATTGCAGCCTTGAGTCACCACCACACCACCACCATCAGCCTATAATGTTCCCACTGCTGGGACACAGACCTCCTCTCTGTGAGAGGGAGTGGGCCGTAATCTACCACGCGGGCCCAGTGCGGGTTGGCAGATGTCACATGTCTTTGAATTTTTGGTTCTAGGACATGCCGGTTTCCTCACGATGTTTTCCTTCACCGTTTTGAGAGCAGTGGTGATGAAATAATTTACACAAAGTAAGCCTTGAGTATTTGATGTTAATTTCAACTTGATAACTCTACGCGTTCCTGAGGAAAAGGGTGTTGACGGACGGACAGACAGACGGACAACGAAGATTAGAGTCAGGACACGTCGATCGACGGCGTTCGACGGTTTGTCCATAAAAAAAGAGCAAAGTATGGAACGATATACGCATCCTTTCGCATCGACGCGACGAACGCGCTCCGGCGGCAGACTGACACAATTCAATCGGCAAAGTGCGAAAGGCCGTCGACCAATGTGTCCTGACCCTTAGTCGTCATCTCGGTAGTCAACACCCTTTCACACTGTTTTATTAGTTCGTCATCACTCGATTCCCACCAGCTTCCCTTCGACAATTCAGAACATAACCACACTATAGTCAATTCATAATTGAAATTATTGCCATTTTTTTTTGCTCGGGCTTACCTCTGTCATAAATCCACCCTTCGCCACTGCACGGTAGTCAACCCCTTTCTAACTATATCATCTTTGACACAGTCCATCCGGACTGTGTGTGTGTGTGTCTGATGGATGGATGGATATCCATCCATCGTGTCTTTGGTCTTCCCCTACACATTACGGCCATACATTAATGCTTCAAACTTTCATAACGACATTATACTGATAATATTTACAGACGCCAGCACATCAAGCTACTGCAATCTGTCAAATTCCTTCAATAGATTTGCAACTTTATCACTAAAGCATAAGGTTCGAAGTTGATTGGGAAAATTTGACAGTTTCGGGTAGCTTGATGTGCTCGCGTCTGTACGTAGGTATTTATGTAAACACATTTAATCCTATGATCTTCTCGTACCTATCCAACCGAATAATCCTTTTTAAACCAAAAATGGGATACTTTCCAAGATTATTTCACATAAACCTTTTACTCATAACAATTAATTATTTAGTCATTATGTCGGCGCACCTGAACTAATTCATAGCACGTACGCCCAGCCGGAAATTATGAATAATTGATACCGCCCGGCTTCCGGTGTTGGTACTACTGCGAATACAGGCTGTTTGATGTTCGTGTCATTCATTGAAGCCTCGGGATCTACCACTGCACAGAAGTAAGCATGACATAATATCACGTCTGCTCTCCGTAAAAGGGTTGGCAGAACTGTAAAATAATAAATGATGTCGAATTTTCTTACAAGTCTTAAGGCGTGTCTTGCCAGAAGACGCCATTATAACACGCGCCATATTGTTGGACAAACAGCGGCAGTTTGGCAAAAAGTTGATCCCTCGAAATCGTTGTTGCTTGTCTGCGGTCCATCGTGACATGAATTATAAGGCGCAGCAATTTGTTGCCTAGTGAACGCAGTAACTAATTAATACCGTGTTTCGAGATTTAACAGTGTCACACAATAATAATGATTGATGGAGACGAAACTCTACAAAGCTTAACTTTTTGAAGTGAAACTTCTTTACGCACGCTTGATTTGGGGAGTAAGCTGGCGAACGCGTTACGAAAAGTGTGATCGGGCGAGGCGAACGGGAGTTGAGTGGAGAATAAAAGCAAGAGAAAGCAGTGCGCGCGCACATTTTCTTTCTCTCTTCCTCTCATAGCCAAATACGTTTGAAATTTCGGGAAAGGACAAAGGATAGTTTTTTCCCGATATTTCCACGGGAAACTTATGCGGGTGAAATCTCGGTGCGTTGCTAGTTCACTTTTAAGCCAACCATATTTATTATGGCTAAGGCAATTTATATCAACAAAATATTTACTACTAGCTGTGCCCCGCGGTTTAACCTGCGTAAATGTCGATCCCGTGGGAATATCGTGATAAAAAGTAGCCTATATGTTAATCCAGGGTGTCAGCTACCTCCATACAAAATTTTATCAAAATTGGTCCAGCCGTTTCAGCGTGAAGAAGTAACAAACATATAAACACACACACACACTCACAAACTTTCGCCTTTATAGTATTAGTGTGATATGCAACATAATTATCGCGACTTAATATTCCCTGAAGCAGGCGAAACAAAAATAAACATTACAATAAAACCCGACTACTGAAAAGGATGAAACAAGAAAGTACCTTCCCGTGGTCGCATGCTACCATAGCTTATACCTATGTATGTATGTTAGTACAGCGGCATGCGACCACGGGAAGGTACTTTCTTGTTTCATCCTTTTCAGCAGGCGGGTTTTAGTTTTTAAACTTATATTTTATTTAATTATTTTGGGGATTTTTTGGGGGCTTATTTCAATAATATTTATATTTTTGAAATGTGCTAATTAAGCCCTTTCATTTGATACTCCTTCACCGTTTTGAGAGCAGTGGTGATGAAATAATTTACACAAAGTAAAGCGCCTGTCTGGGTTCGAACCTACGACCACTCGTAAGTCGTGACCGTTACCACTGGGCCACCACTGCTCTACATCGTGAGGAAACCGGCATGTAGAACCAAAAATTCGAAGACATGTGACATCTACCAACCCGCACTGGGCCCGCGTGGTAGATTACGGCCCGCTCCCTCTCACAGAGAGGAGGCCTGTGTCCCAGCAGTGGGAACATTATAGGCTGATTATGTATTTGATACTCCACACGGCATGATAAATTTTTTTTTTTTCTAGATCATGACTTTATGTCCGCTAGAGGGCGCCATATTTAATTTAATTTGACGTCACATAGCCTATAACCAGCAGACGATCAAGACGCTTCCAACGATACCTCATTTGTCTAATTATGACAAGGAGTTTAGAAGTTATGAGGAAACAGATGAACATACATATTTACATACATACCGGTCAAAATCGTAACCCTCCCTTTTTGCTTCGCCGTAGTCGAGTAAAAACTAGTACATAATATAATTCCAATACATTTTAATATCTCTTTTTATTAGTACAGACCGCCGTCTTATTACCCTTATTTCCAGTTAATTCTAATCTAATCTAGATCTAGGCAATATGCGCTATGTACTAGGCTTTTAATGGGAATTCCTGGCGGAGTGGCGGTAATATCCTAGTGGAGTAATTAGGGCAATATTGCCTGAAGACTATTTCATAGTAAAAGTCTGGACAAGATGTTTATAAGCTGATAACAAATGATTGGATTAAACTCTCAATAAATAAAGTTGGAATTCAGCTTTGCTTTCTTCATAATATGTATGTAAAAATACAGTAGTGTCGGTCACTACTACCCGGCCCAGGAGCGCGGGGGACGCGGTCACTGAAAGGAGGCTGCCGCAGGCGGCGGGTCAGGCTCTCTGGTTTTTGTTTGGTAGTCTATGGTTTTTGACAGCGTTGCGTGCAGAAGTGCTATCCGTCAGCCGTTCGGTGTAATCTGAAGACCAATTCTCGTAATTTAAAACGTTCAAAATCTAGTCGCAGTCTCATCGTGGCGACAAACAAATGTCAAAAATTTGTCAAAATGTAGTGAAATTTGAGTTATTTTTGACAGATTGAAACTGAGATCAGACTGTGAACGTTCTTAAAATTACGAGAATTGCCCCTCTGGTATCTCTGTATCTCATTATTTTCTAGTTGATTTCTTTAATTTGATTAGCGATGACTTTGTACCTCTGATTGTAATTTTACTGTGGTTGTATAATTCTTTTTGTAATTCATGTGATTAATCTTTAGGTTATTAAATAATTATTTTAAGTATTTAATTGTGATTTCACTTTTGTCCTAACGAAAAAAAAAAGTGCTATAATGAAAAGTCCACAGCTCACCTCACTCAAGTGAGCGCACACAATTCGAAAGCGAACTCATTTGTTTTTAAAGTAAATCATCGCGGGTTCACAACGAGACACCGTTCGAATTTCGAAGTCATGTTTAGAGAATGACACTACTAAGCTTAAATATTAATGTTACGACAATTTTTAGGTCACAAATATTTTTTTAAGGGGACTAAAATGACCAATAGCGCGGTCACTGTCGGACTGCATATAAAAGAAAGAGAAGCGCGATGATACAACGCTGGTTGTTTATTGCAAAATATGAAGCAATTATCTATTTTCAAAATATCTATTGTGTTATATATATTGGACTAAATAATTAAAACACTAGTGCTTTAGTATGTTTATATCATATATTTTTCTGATTTTGTTTACTATAGTCGATCATATAATTTTAGACATTATAAAACTTGCGTTTTTTTTTTGCGTTTATGTCCTGTAATCCCCTTAATATTGAATTGTGTATGTGGTCCAAAATGTACATAGCATTATGCATCTGTGCCGCGGATCGAAACCAGAACGGTCTAGCCAAAACATATTTCATGCAGCACCGTTTCAACACGCTATTGTATGGATTTTACACAACCTGTGCTCATTGTGTAAACGTCACGACTACATCCGTAAAGAGTTAGGCAGAAATGGACCTCACCGTCTGATCAGGACCAGGCCCGTGCCGAACGGCGCGTGCGTGTTCCACGCGCGCCTCAAAGAGATGTCAGCATAAAGAAAGGGGCCTGTTAGGGCCGAAGCCTGCTTCGGGTTCGGGATTCTCCGAAAGGGTTACCGCTACCCCGAAACATAAAGGGCTAAGAAAGGAACAGGGGTGGGTTTTAGTCAGTAAGAGTCTGACACTCCCTTCCGCTCCACCCAGAGCGGGAGGAAAAAAAAACCGAACCGGTGTCGGTTACGGTAACAGTGGCGCGAATTCAATGGTTTTTCCCATCTCGAAAAATGCCTAACACGCCTTCCTAAAAAAAAAAAAGACAGAAATGGACTCCCTTTGGCCAGTTATTATTAAATCCCATGTAAATTGTTATACATGGCGATTCTGTTGCCAATAATCTGGCACACAATATGTATGAATACTATGGAAAGATGAGAAAATGTAGGTATCCATAAACTGAAAAAAATAATTTCTTATAACACCACATTAAAGCGATTTCATTAAGACTCACTGACTTTATACAGTGAAAAAATGTTTATAAAACAGTAAAAGACAAAACAGTAACTTTTAATGTTTGAACATACTATTTACTGAAAAACACAACAAAAAAAAAATGGAAAACCTCTATTACTGTATTCACCAAATAAATAAAACGGTTAATTTTGTGACCTTTTAGCTACTTTTAATAAAACTTTAATGTTTTACGTTAAAGTTTACTGTCATGACGGTAACATTTTGCCTCAAGCTTTAACTGTTTTCGGATCAGTAAATACCTACCTAATATTGTTTTGAACGTTAGGCTCATATGGAACTGTTTAAAGCAGTTCAGATCAATGTTTATTTAATTTTTATTTACTGCTTATTTTTTGCAGTGTATTTATTACACTATAGATCAATTTTCTCATTTTTAAAAGGATATTGCTAAACATTGCACAGAATAGACTAGAATATTCTATATTATGTACAGACACCAGCACATCATCCTACTACAATCTGTCAAATTTCTTTAATAGATTTTCAACTTTATCACTAAAGCATAAGGTTCAAAGTTGATTGGGAAAATTTGACAGTTTCGGGTAGGTTGATGTGCTGGTACATAATAAATATTACAGATATGAGTGTAGAACAAACATCATATTCGCCTAGCCTTTTCCCAACTAAGTCGAGGTCGTCTTCCAGTCTATGCGGATGCAGCTGAATACCAACATTTAAAGCGCCTTGTAAACGATCAAATTTGCTTGACAAATTTGCTGGTCAAACTTCACGTTTTCTATTGTAGACTGTTTGACAAACGCGTCAAACACAGCCGCAGACTATCAAATAACTTGACAAACACGTAAAATTTGACAAACAATTTGATCGTTTACAGGGCGCTTTACATAGAGCGACTGCTTATTTGACCTTCACAACCCTATTATTGGGTACTTCGATACCCTTTGCTAAGACTGATGGTTGTTTGACTTTCTGACTTATACCTACCCGTAACGACTGTTTGATCACTTTTTACTAATATTATAAAGGCGAAAGTTTGTGAGTGTGTCTGTGTTTATACAGGGTGGTCCAGAAGTCGTGGATCAAATGAAGTAGGGGGATAAAGGAGGTCATTTCCAACGCTTTTAAAGTGAAAAATAATTTTTGGTAACGTTACAAAATTTTTGGAAAAAAATAAATTGCTCTTGAAATTTGATACTCAGAGCCCTAATAGAACTTTGTAGTGCTGATACATTATCTAGTAGTAATACAACACCGTTTGTTTTATTGTTTTATATCACATTTTTTTTTAATTCGTCTAATTGTAAAAGAACTCGGTATACACAAATATTCATAACTTTTAGGGCAATTGAATTATGACCATGCTGTAGAAAGGTTTTTTGTTGGAAATGACCTCCTTCATCTCCCTATTTCGTTTGATCCACGACTTTTAGACCACCCTGTATGTTTGTTACTTCTTCGCGCTCAAACAGCTAGACCAATTTTGATAAAATTTTGTATGGAGGTAGCTGACACCCTGGATTAACATATAAGCTACTTTTTATCCCGATATTCCCACAGGATCGAAAAAAATGCGGGCGAAGCCGCGGGACGCAGCTACAGTCTTACCATATCAGTGCCAATACATTTCTAATAACAGTGCCCGACGTCACCAAGTCATATCTAGTAGGTTCTAATCTAATCTGCACTGATATCACAACTTGAACTCAAAACAATGTCATTTGATATTGATAGTGCAATGCTTCCACTCGAAGTTGTTAATAAGCTTACATTGTTTTCCTGGTGTGTTTAGCTTTGGTTAAAAAAAAAATGTGTTTATTTATTTATTTAATACTTCAAGCACATAAATGTACAGAAGCGGACTTAATGCCATAGGCATTTTTTACCAGTCAACCTTTGGGTGATGCAGAGACAAACAGTGGTAGGTGCAATCATAAACATTGAGGAATAAATATTTTAAGTATAAAGATACGCATGAACTTATTAAAACTATGAAGATAATATATACCTAACTACATATGTAAACGCTTGAACTGAAGGACCAAAACCATTTGACTGAAAGACAAAAATACTATGAAATAAAAACAACACAGTTACAGACAGACGACACAGACCAGATTAAACGAACATAAAATGCTTTTTGTTTTAGTTGAAATATAAAGTATGTTCAAAAACGCTTGAACTGAAGCCCAAAAAGATTTGTCTGAAAGGCAAAAAGAGATTAGACAAAAAGACTATGAGATAAGAACAACACAGTCACAGACAAAACAAGCGACACAGACTAGATTAAACGAACATAAAAATGCTTTGTCCTTAAAAGACCAAAGCGGTTTGCATGAATAACCAAACTTCTTAAACTAAAAAGACTTGGTTATATGACCAGAAATACTTGATGGAAAAAACGACAAAAACTGAACTGAAGATCCAAACGGTCAAAAAATACGCTACCGAGGATTTAAGTTAATAACGGACTTGAACAGCAAAAACTTGATTAAAGAATCAAAATTACTCTTTCGGTTGTAACTCAAGACTTGTTTCACTCTACGTTTGGTAATAATATCTACGCTGTACAAGTGTGCAACATTCCGCTAGTGTTTTAGTTTTGTCGATACACAGTAATTACTTATTAGTGGATAATTAGTGTGGATCAAAAAACTAAAACACTAGCGGAATTAACTAGCGATAACCACTCGCGATTAGTAAGAAGAGTTGGGCGCGTCTTCGTGGATGGCACTATCTATAGCAAGTTAAAACATATTATGACCACAGTATACTAAAAGTATACCTATATTTAAGTCTCATAAATTATTAACTTTCCCGTGCCTTTATATTCTTGAACTAGCAATATTTGTAATAACAAATCGATGTTTATTTGCAACTTTAATAGAAACTAGAAAACGAAATACAGCTATGAGATCTCAATACCAGAATCTATTATGCACGGGCGCATTTAAAACTAGCTTATTAAAAAGAAATGTGATTTGTATGGCTCCTGTAATCTTTAATAAAATACCTGACCAACTTAAAAACTTACCGTTGCAAAAATTTAAAAAGCGTTTCACAGAATTACTTGTAGATAGATGTTATTATTCTGTGCAGGATTTCTTAAATGATAAAGTTTTGTAGTATCTTTATTATTCACCACTTTGTATTACATTTGCATGCTATATTAAGGCAGAATGTACATGGGTTCTATTATATAATTTAACAACTTATTTTTTATGTACCTACATTCTAAGCAAATAAAGACCTATTCTATTCTATTCTATTCTATATGATAATCTACATTCAATAGGTTCTGCGTTGAATTCTTGATCTGTCCAGTTATCACACTTCACACTAATCACACTATCACACTAATATTATAAAGGCGAAAGTTTGTGAGTGTGTGTGTGTGTTTATATGTTTGTTACTTCTTCACGCTCAAACGGCTGAACCGATTTAGATGAAATTTGGTATAGAGATAGATAGAGTCCCGGAAAAGGACATAGGATAGTTTTTATCCCGATATTCCCACGGGATCGAGACTTATGCGGGTGAAACCACGGGGCGCAGCTAGTCCTAACTAATATTAAAAATGCGAAAGTAAGTTTGTTTGTTTGTTACCTTTTCACGCCTAAACCACTGAACCGATCATCCTGAAATTTTGCATACACGTTGTCACTTGTCAGGTATACAGAAACGGACATAGGGTACCTTTCATCCCGAAAAAAAGTGCTGTTCCCGAGGAAAACAACAATAACGTTATTATGATATTAGATGGCGCCACGTGTCTTTCGAAACTTATGCGGGTAAAACCGCGTGGCGCTACATAAACCTAACTATTGATCTTGACCCGCGACATTCAGCTTCAGATATTTCGGCAAGTATTCCAGTTACAGCTAGGTATCTTTTATAATGTCGCCGTGCCGTATCTATGAAATTAGGCCACACCAAATTTCCCCTGGGACACGCACTGATAACATCCGATTTTTTGTTCAGCCATTGTTTATTTACCGCTGCAACATACTCGTATCTGCGAAAATTATGCGACGGAAATTCCACGTGTTTATATTTTTTTTTGATAATTCGCAACGTAATTTCGCTCTAATGTGTCATAGCGCATTGCAGGCGTAAATACCGACTTTTCGTCATGTACTTTCGATAGATGATGAATAAACATGTATACCTATTTCAGGTATGCATGTTTATTTGACACGATTATGTTTTCGCGTCGTTGTTTAAAATGGAGCCTATTTTGTGAGGTATTACAAGAATACCTGTCTGAAAAAGAGATATAAATCTACATTTGACATCATCCAAAGGTGCAAGGAAATAAATGGTAAAAGCCACAAGCACCTCAAAAAGAGACTGGTGTGGTAGGGTTGTGGTATATAAAATTTATTAAATAGATTTTCAACTTTATCGCTAAATCATAAGGTTCAAAGTTGATTGGGAAAATCTGACAGTTTCGGGTAGCTTGATGTGCTGGCGTCTGTACAAATAATGGAGAATCTACCTATCTAAAAGTGAAATTTACAACAAACGCAATAAAATCCAATTATGGAACATAACCCAGTTATAATAAATATCAATTTAGCTACCATTATTTCATCATCATCATCATCATTTCAGCCGAAAGACGTCCACTGCTGGACATAGGCCTCCCCCAAGCACCTCCACTTCGACCGGTTTTGTGCTTCTCGTATCCAACGAGTTCCTGCGGCCTTCACAAGGTCGTCGGTCCACCTTGTGGGAGGCCTTCCAACGCTACGTCACCATTATTTATTATTATTTATTAATTATACAGGGTGTTACGGAAAGGGTATATCAATACAAACGGGTTAAAAAGTATATCTGGTCTAGAATCTCTGTACAAAATTTCAGCTCAAAAGCAGTAACTTTGAAAATGCTTAATATTTTTTTTTATTTCGATAGTTTATTAAATTGAAATCATAACAAACGTGTCACCGCACTACGAGGGTCATTATCCATTATCTGTAGTGTGTCTGTGCGCCTAATACACGCACATCACGCCACCGCGCGCCAGTGCAGCGCCGTGATGTCGAAATAAAAAAATATTAAGCATTTTCAAAGTTGATGCTTTTGAGCTGAAATTTTGTACAGAGATTCTAGACCAGATACACTCTTCAACCCGTTTGTATTGATATACCCTTTCCGTAACATTCTGTATTCACATCGTAGCCTCACCTACTACGTCCATAACTGCATCAAAACCAAACAAAATTGCAAAAGTCGGTCACGCTATGGGAACATAAGGCAGATGTCAGTTACACCGTGGTATTAGATTTTCGTTCGGCTCCCTTGACCTTTTTGACCTAATTTGTCATCCATGGTGATAGCACACGGTGCGTCAATAAACAGGTGTGAAAACAGTAGTGCCATTCTGTAAAGTTCACTTGGAACCTCACTTAAGAGACAGGCTATAGTCCGCGCGCAACTAATTGGCCGCTGAGGTGGCAACAGGGGTGAGGCGGCGGTTCGCGGCGCACGTACTGAGTAATGCGCCCCCGCCCCTCCGTCCAACCGCTCACATACCAAAGGCGCGGCCAACTAGTTGCACGCGGACTATAGTTAACAGTCTTTTAGGAACCGATTTATAAATGTGGCTACTTGTCAATTTTCAAACACCTATAAATGTTTTAGCAAAATACTAACATTAATAACTTAATTTTTCATTTGTTAAAACGTCATTCATTCTGTCATGGCGGCTCGAGTGACATCATGATTTCCATGATATCAAATCCGTGAGTTCTGTCAAACAAAATTCATTTTTACATAGATAGTCGCATAGAAACTTCTTATTTATCCAAACTAATATTATAAATGCGAAAGTAACTCTGTCTGTCTGTCTGTCTTTTCTTCACGCCTAAACTACTGAACCGATTTAAATGACATTTGGTATAGACATGGTTTGAGTCCCGGGAAAGGACATAGGATAGTTTTAATTTCGATACTCACACGGGATCGAGACTTATGCGGGTGAAACCGCGGGGCGCTGCTAGTGATTCATAGATCTCAACCTGAGCAGGTTTATTATTACATATAGTAAGAAAAAAAACAGAAAACCTCAAACGGCGCAAATATAACAACCTTATTGGGAGCTATATGTTTGAGCCGTTTGGGGTTGAAACTCTAGGGCCTTGGGGTCCGAGTGCTCATCAAATATTTCGAGACATTGCCAAGCGGTTGGTTGACTCTACGCGTGACCAGAGGGCTGGCCTATTTTTAGCCCAAAGAATAAGCATTGCCATCCAACGTGGTTATTCTGCCAGCCTTTTGGGCTTTTTTCCCATTGACAGCGATGCGGACGAAATTTTTGATGCCCAATGAGCTCCTGTCTTTTTCTCTTTTTTTTTCTTTTTATTATACTCTTGTATATTATACTTATTATTATTTTAAATGTTAGCTTATATTATATAAACCTTCTGTATCGACATTTATGGTGCCACCCTGGTACTGTCATGTGCTATATCCAGGCGATCGATGGAACTAATGGAATTGCTCACAACATTGTAAGTAATTGTTCTAGCGACCCATTAACACTGCTTAGCTATGTTAGTTTTTATTATTAAAAAGTATGCTTTAATTAAATTAATAGTTTTTGAAGTGAAAACTTTTTAAGGCGCGTTGGGCGTTTTTTGAGATGGGAAAAAACCATTGAATTCGCGCCACTGTTACCGTAACGACACCGCTTTGGATGTCTTCGGCTGTCCACGGGATGTACTCGGTTTTAATGTATTTCCGATATGTCAGCGAGTGATGGCAAAGTATTCTGTTTGTGTTTGTGTTTATATGACGATTCAAAAAATACACACGTAAGGGCCAAAGCACACACGCTACTTTTTGCATCGGCGATCGGCGATTCAGCTGCTTTTTAGAAGCTAAATGCAGCGACCAAGCATTCCACACCGCACACTTAAAAACGCCAAACGCGGCGATTCAGTCGCTTTTCGGAAGCTCGATACAGCGGCTGAACGCTAAACTCCGCACACATTCAGATGCCGGTCGCAGCGATTTGGCATTTGCGCCAGCACCGGAGCAGTCGCTAAAACGCGCGATTCCGATACCACGTCCGAACGCAGAGAGTCGCCAAAACGCGATGCAGCATCGGAGCAGTCGCTAAAACGCGCGATTCCGATACCGCGTCCGAACGCAGAGAGTCGCCAAAACGCGATGCAGCATCGATACATCCGCAAAATCGCCGATCGCCGATGCAGAAAGTAGCGTGTGTGCTTTGGCTCTAATTGTTCAAGTTTTTACTTCTGTCGGCACTCCCGGAGTGCCACTTTTTTTTTGGGATAAAGACTTTCTAAGTTGGTTTGATAAGTTTTAATGTGACTGTTAATATGTCATTTCGACTAATCCAAAAGTTAATTTAGAAACTGTTTTAATGTCCTTACATAGTATAACAAAGTCGCCAAAATGTCTGTACGCGCGCAACTTCCGAATGACTGCACGAAATTGGATAATTCTTTTTTTGTTGTGTTCGGTATTGCCAGGACAAGGTTTTTATGAAAGAAAATTTTTGAAATTCGAAGAAAAAATTTGCATCCGTGCGAAGCTGGGGCGGGCCGCTAGTCCTAATCCTGATTTTAAATTATAAATGCGAAAGAAAGTTTGTTTGTTTGTTACCTTTTCACGCCTAAGCCACTAAACCTATCATCCTGTAATTTTGCATATACGTTGTCAGGTGTACAGAAACGGACATAGAGTACCTTTCATCCCAAAAAAAAAGTGCAGCTCGCGAGGAAAACCACAATAACGTTATTATGATAATAGATGGCGCCACGTGTCTATTGAACTTTGTCACCTAATTTAAATCTGATGCGGTGCGAAGTTCGCCTGGTCAACTAGTTAAAAATAAATTATGTTTAAGCTGTTTAAGTTGGTCATGTAAAGTAAAAGTAAGAAAGAATGCAATTGAAAAACACCAAGTTTAAAAACCTCTTTTCTCGGAACGGAACCCAAAAACACAATCATAAAGAACCTCCTGCAACAAACAAACCAATAACAATTCGTTCAAACTCCGTTCTATCGTCGTTCACTCTGTGGAAACCTTTTCATGAGTTTCAGACACAAATATTTACGTCTTCAGGACGTTCGGATTTGGGCGGAGTGGTTTTGACCGCGACTTTGTCTGCTTCGATTTTTTCCATTCAAACTTCAACAGCCCATTAGAGGTTTTTTTGAAGTGAAAACTTCTTTATGCTCGCTGGGTATTTTTTGAGATGCGATAAAACTATTGTACTCGCGCCACTGTTACCGTAATTGACAACGCTTCGGATGTGTTCGGCTGTTCTCGGGATGTACTCGGTTTTAATGTATATCCGATATGTCAGTGAGTGATGGCAAAGTATTCTGTCTGCACTCCCGGAGGAGTGCCACTGTTTTTTTTTTTTAACTTAATGCGTCTTTGTCATTCCTGCCGTTGGCTTAGTGGTCGTAAGCGTGAGAACTGAGCATGAGGTGATGGGTTTGATTCCCGGGTTTTGAATGGAATGGATGTTTTAAATACCATGCAATAGGGAGGCTAGATCATGGAGTCTCGCCTCACTGTTACTGGTGAAATGCGATTCACATCTGTCCACTCCTTCAAGAATACATTTATACAGGCTTCCCTATTTACCTGGAAATCTATACTTTAGTTTATAGCCGTCAATTTTAACAAACACACGGACAAACAGAGACAATTTCGTGTTTCTAAGATATACAGAGTGGTTTAATAGGTAGATAACATAAGAAAAATAAAAAGTACCTATTATGTTAAAAATGAGCTCTTTTCTTCAGTTTGCCGTATGTCATTACTTCCCAGAATTCGATCCTTATCAGTGACACTATCGAATGGTGTAATAATACAGTGTTTTTTTTTTTTCAAAATCAACAGGTTCGATTCCTGGCTAGAAATATTGATTTTTCAAAAATTCAATGATGCAGTTTTAGTTTAAATCAAAATCGAGCCCAGGACTCTTTTGAGTACTTTTCGCTATTCCTCATGCTTTTGGATTTGGCCATCCACGCCCCGTTGAAAAATTCACCCTGTATACTTATGCAGGTTAAATTCTATTTCTAGTATTGATAAGTTTGCCTTTTAGATAGAATCAATATTGAGTTTTCTATTGTTAAATTCTTATGAGTATTTGTTTAGGCCTTTTCCTAGAGCTGTCTTACGCGTACGGAAAATAAAAATCCGTTTTGGCATTGTTTTAATATCCTATTTTTTATATATTTGTATTGTAAGTTAGTTAGTCGTTTATTTTAGTATCTAGTGTATATAGTTAGTTTGTGAGCAAATAAATATCAATTTTTTGTAATTATAAATATGTATGTTAAACACGAGCTAATAAAATGGCTGTCATTTTTATCGCCATTGAAGAGTGAAGGGTCTGAAAAGTTGGAGATTGAGCAATCCATAATAATTGATATTATAAATGCGAAAGTGTGACTGTCTGTCTTTTACCTCTTCACGCTAAAACCGCTGAACCGATTTAGATATAATTTGGTATAGAGATAGTTTTAGTCCCGGGAAAGGACATAGGATAGTATTCATCCCGATATTCCCACGGGATCGAAACTTATGCGGGTGAAACCGCGGGGCGCTGCTAGTAATTTAAAAAAAAATTGTGGTCGGCCGTCATGTGCGAAGTTCCCTATGCGATACTTGTACACACACACTCACTTGTATAGGTATAATAACAAGAGACAGAGAGAAAGAGAGTCGCATGGAGTGGGCATAACGCATTTTCCTTACGTGTCGATTTCTACCAGTCAACCCAGTTACTGGGTAATACGGTACCCCTTGGTAGTACTGGTTGTCAGATTTCGTCGAGCTTCTGACGACTCGTAACGATTGTCAAAGATCCACGAATGGCTGACGACGATAAATTCGACCACAGTTTTTGTCCACAAGTCGTCCAAGTATAGCTCACATCAGCCACTCAATGTGCGCTAGTATTAAACAAATTAAAACTTTAGCCACGTTTACCTTAGATTTAGATTAGAAAAACAGCAATTGGTACGTAATTTTCTTAACCTACAATTATAGGGAAATTAGAAAAATTGCGCTCAGTATTGTTCGAGTAATTGCTGCTGTAGAATTTTATTAGTATTGGAATAATCCTCGCACATTGCGGGCACGTGAGCACACCATCTATGTAATTAGTTAATTGCCGTAGCTGGTCGGGCTTTCAGTTGGTCACGCTTGGCATCAAGCTCTAGACGCCGCCCGCCGTAATTCAAAATCATGTGGTTTTAACCAAAGTCCTCCACACAAGTCTTTGAGCTGCTTGCTGCTCCCACCGAGAAGGCTCCAACTCGCACCTGCTAGATCACTCTAGCAGGTGCGAGTTGGAGCCTTCTCGGTCGTGATTTTAGACTTGATCCCATAGTGAAAGTTGTTCATATTCATGGGTAGAACACCTTGTAAAAATTTGGAACCTGTAAAAATAATCAGCAGGTATATTCTGAAACCATATTGAGGTCGTGTTTATTTATTTACAATTGACTCACTCTTCCTCTCTTTATGATTTTAATTTTCTATCTCATATCAGCTCGAGTTACACGAAAAAAGCTTAATTTTTAGGGTTCCGTACCCAAAGGGTAAAAACGGGACCCTATTACTAAGACATCGCTGTCTGTCCGTCCGTCCGTCTGTCTGTCACCAAGCTGTATCTCAAGAACCGCGACAGCAAGACAGTTGAAATTTTCACAAATTATGTATTTCTGTTGCCGCTATAACAACAACTACTAAAAACAAACTAAAATAAATATTTAAGGGCCCCCATACAAAAAACGCCATTTTTTTTAAAAAAGGTCAAAAAAGGTTACGATATGAAATTTGTGTACCTACTGTTGTTTACCTAGTCACTGGTACGGAACCCTTCGTGCGCGAGTCCGACTCACACTTGGCCGGTTTTTTTTATAACAGTTGTAGTTACGTTCCCATGACGAAATATAACAGTTGTAGTTACGTTCCCATGACGAAATACCCGAAATCAACGCAGGCAAAAGCTACTTTTAAAATTCACCATGTTAATATTAATATTACTTTGTCGGAAATTAATAATTTGTAAAACAAACATTAACGCGTTACTTGCGTGTTATGTCATAATAAATACCCCCACCCTATACATATTAATTATAACAAAAAAATAACGACCACTCCAAAGCAATCAACACTACATTTCTATTCCATTATTACCTACCGTAAAAATACCGTGAAATAACTAAGAAACATTGTAATAAACACTTTATCAGAGTTGTTTATTAAGCTAACAAAAAACTGCCTTGTATGTTTAGTGGTCCCAAGGGCGACTGTAGTGCTATTCTGCAAAGTTCACTGCTCACCTCACTCAAGTGAAAAAGAAACTCCTTTAACAGTGACTAAAATAGCTCTTTAATCCCTAGGGACTAAAAGTGATTCGTTTTTGGAATGTGGATATTGTGTATATCGCTTCGAAATTTGAACGTTGTCTCTTTGTGAACGAGACACCGTTCAAATTTCGAAGCGGTGTTAAGACAATAGCTCTGTCTGAAACAGGCTTAACTACGACTTATTGTGATGAACAGCTTTAATACGTCTACAAACTCGTTTTTCGTGACTCTTGTCTATAGTACAGAGAATTTCGAATTGTGTGAATGTTTACAGAATAACATTACTAAGTTAATCCTGAGTCAAATCCGAGGTTTTAAAAGGGGGACTACATGACCTAAAGCGCGGTCACTGTCGGACTGCATAGAAAAGAAAGCGAGAAGCGCGATGACATAATGCTTTACAACAATTTATTGCAAAATATGAAGCAATTTATAAAAAATCCATAGGCTGGACAAAAAAATTAAAACACTAGTGCTTAAGTAGGTTGCTTGTAGAATAATCTGACAAAAAATATGGCTTTTATTGTAAAAAGAAAGTTTTAAGAGGTATCTTCATGATTTTTTTCTATCGTATCAAATTTGTTGTATTATGTTTTCAACATACTACACTTGGGAGCAAATAAATCGAGCCACTTCCTTTTTTCACGTATAATGGTTATTATTTTTGGTATTATGGAACGTATCAAATCGAATCATATATCGCCTAAGAGCTTATTTAATAATCTTTACAATGAGGGTAAATTATTGAATGATAACCTTATTTAATGATAAATTATTGGCTCTGAAAGAAAAACGGTAATTTTGATAGAAAATTGTCAGTCCAGAAAAAAACAATTAAAAACAAAATTATGGTATAAACTTATTCTTAATATCTTGTATTACCCCCCCTTGCCCTGATTTCGATAGATTTTCTGGACTGTTTTAACCCTACAATTTTCTATCAAAATTACCGTTTTTCTTTCAGAGCCAATAATTTATCACTAAATAAGGTTATCATTCAAAAATTTACCCTCATTGTAAAGATTATTAAATAAGCTCTTAGGCGATATATGTTTCGATTTGATACGTTCCATAATACCAAAAATAATAACCATTATACGTGCAAAAAAAAGCAAGTGGCTCGATTTATTTGCTCCCAAGTGTATATACCTTTTTTTTTTTTTTATTTATCATTTATACAAAAGAATACAGGATTATTCATAATAAATAGCAACCAAAAACCACTAAGGTTTAAACTTGTGCTATCATGAGTCTATCTCAATATCGAACTATACAATTACTAACATCTTAAGGTCTTTAAATGGTTACAATCATTCCTTCATACCTAGCATATTATATCCTGAAGAATAATATATATTTTTCTGATTTATTTTGCTGTAGTCAATCATATACTTTTATTGCTTCTAAAACTTGCGTTTTTTACGTTTAGGTCCTGTAATCCCCTTAATAGAAAGGAGTGCGACCTATTATGTACAGACGCCAGCACATCAAGATACCCGAAACTGTCAAATTTTCCCAATCAACATTGAACCTTATGCTTTAGCGGTAAAGTTGAAATTTGACAGATTGTAGTAGCTTGATGTGCTGTCGTCTGTACGTGAGCCATATCAACATATCTGGCAAATTGTAGGTTCACCATTCACCTCAGCCTACTCCTTCTAGGAATGCAGGCGTTATGTTATATCAATTAAAACAAAGCATTATTACGAGTACCTACAATGAATTATTGTTTTGTTGTCCAAACATTGCGTGCTTACTGACCGTTACTGGTACTAGCAATTTACTTTTACGTGAATATAGGATGAAATGGGTCATATGGATATGATTTCCTTTTTTTGTCGGCGAATTTCTGAACAAAAAATCTTGTCAGTCCTATCACTTCAGAAATGCATTGTAATATTTTTTTTAAATTATTTATGTTAATTTGCTAATTTAATTAACTGTACGTTATTATTATGTTACTGCACATGTATTAAATATTTGCATGCCATCATTACATGGCGGAATGTGTCTTAGCACTACAATGTTACGTTATCATCTTTTGTACCACATTTTATGCAAAAAACGATTTTGATTTGATTTGATTTTAATATGACCGAAAGGAAGTATTAACCTTTTGAACGCCAGAGTATAAACGTATCGCCCGCCGTACCCCTGACGCCAGGCAACTTTAATGTAGTTTTAAATAATAGGAAAAAGAAACACAGAAAACTTAATTTAGTATATTTATTTTGTTTTAAAAAAATGTCGTTTTCATGTCGTCTATAGACGACGGTGGCGTGTTGGGCACGTTTTCATTTGTCGGCTATACACGACCGTGGCGTTCAAAAGGTTAAAAACCGTTCACATAATAACGATCGTAGAACTTGGACAGTCGTTACGGGTAGTCAGAAGCCGGTAAAACTGACAACCAGTCATACCAAGAGGTATCGTGTTACCCGGTTTTTTGTGGGAGCAGATAGGCAGTCGCTCCATGCAAAATACAGGCATTCAGTTAGACTGGAAGATAACGCTGACTAGCTATCTATCTTCACTATCATCATTTTAGCCGAAAAACGTCCACTACTGGACATAACCCTTCCCCAAGCACCTCCACTGCGACCGGTTCTGTGCTTCTTGTATCCAACGGGTTTCTGCGGCCTTCACAAGGTCATCGCTCCTTTTGGGAGGCCTTCCAACGCTACGTCTTCCGGTACGCCGTCGCCTCTCCAGAACCTTTCGGCCCCATCGGCCATGTGTTCTTCGAGCAATGTGCCCTGCCCACTGCCACTTAAGATTGGCAATTCTTCGGGCTATGTCGGTTACCTTAGTTCTGTGGATCTCCTCATTTCTGATTCGATCACACAGGGAAACTCCAAGCATAGCCCTCTCCATTGCCCTTTGGGTGACTTTTAGCCTTCTAATAAGGCCCATTGTGAGCGATCACGTTTCTATCTATCTTAGATGGTAATTAACACTGGTAATTAATGCACACGCACCAATGCCTCTTATATTGCAGATAAGACTGACGTCCGTAGGTGGTAGTGACCAGGTACCAGCAGCTTGGCCGAATGCTTACTAGTATTTCACACCATACCATAAAAAATGTGCTTCAAGTCAATAATTACAAAAATTTGGTTCTAGAAACCATATCCATATAACTTTGTTTCTACATCAAGAAAACCATCCTATAATTAATTTTCCCTCCCATCTATAATACACAGTAATATTTTACAAAAGAATCGTCTGTATTCTTTCTCCCTTTTAAGTCTATTGTGTGCTAAGCTCCTTCCTTCAAATAGCGTGAATTAAGGAAAAAAACAAGCTTTGTGTGGGTATTAAAAAATGGTGAATTTGCCGGGATTTGATGTATTTTTTTTTTTGCTTGTTCATGAGTTTACAGGGAAAGCTGTGTTTTGCAAATTACACCACAAAAAAAGCGCCCAACCGGCAAATTTTCTTAGCTCGGCTAGCTATTCTCATAATATAGCTCACTAACGGCCCGCCCTTGCTTTGCATGGGTGCAATGGCGACATGTTAAAATATTGAGAATTCTGTGCTTAGTTAAATATTAATTAATTATACACACAAACCTTCAGGAATAAATTCTCAAATGATGGTTAAAACCGCATCAAAATCCAGTGTGTATTTTAGATGCTTGAAATCATACACCGATGATACAGACAAATACGAAAAGCGATTTAATTTATAATGTGCTAAATAGTAGATTGTTTGCCAAGGGAGCAAACCACTATTTTGAAGGTGAGAGTGTTTTTTGAAACCTGAGCGCAGCGAGAGAATCAAAGTACGTCACTCGAGCTTACAATAGTGTTGCTTCCGAGGTGGACACTTTTTATCACTCTCTATGAAAAAATAAGTAAGTGCAACTTATGAAAAACGTACGTTTATTTATTTACATACAATTTCTTGAGGAAGACATACTCATTTTTTATAAAACTAAGCCAAATCCTAATTTTTGAGTAAACAATTACAAACGAGGACAGAATGCTTTTCGCCCGTTTTTTATTTTTTCACAAACTTTTTATTTAATTTGGTTAGCGCGTTTTACTTTATCATACAGCCTGTTACTTGTTCAATGTTTGTGATTGATCTCTTTTGTTATAGGAACTTTTACTAACAATATCCATAATTTAAATCACTTTTAGTCCCTAGGGATTAAAGAGCTATTTCAGTCCCTGTTTCAAACTCAAACTCAAAGCATTTATTTCAATTAAACCAATTACAGGCACTTTTGAATTGTCAAAGGGTCGGTCAGTCAGAAAGATGAAGCTAGTTGCCCATTCCAAAGCGTAGGTACCTATGGAGAAGAAGTTTACGAAGAAGAAGAGTTTACGAAGAATAGACTAGCTCTTTTTTAATAGATGTGATAAAAAAAGATATTATAGTTATATTTGCATTCTTAAAACGTCACCTTGAAATTCGAACGGTGTCTCGTTGTGAATCCGCGATGATTGACTTTAAAAACAAATGAGTTCGCTTTCGAATTGTGTGCGCTCACTTGAGTGAGGTGAGCAGTGAACTTTACAGACTAGCAGTACCGCTGTAGCTGTTTACTAGATCATCATTTCAGCCGAAAGACGTCCACTGCTGAACATAGGCCTCCCCCAAGCACCTCCACTTCGACCGGTTTTGTGCTTCTCGCATCCAACGAGTTCCTGCGGCCTTCACAAGGTCGTCGGTCCACCTTGTGGGAGGCCTTCCAACGCTACGCCTTCCGGTACGCGGTCGCCACTCCAGAACCTTTCGGCCCCATCGGCCATCTGTTCTGAGAGCAATGTGCCCTGCCCACTGCCACTTAAGTTTGGCAATTCTTCGGGCTATGTCGGTTACCTTGGTTCTCCTGTGGATCTCTTCATTTCTGATTCGATCCCGCAGGGAAACTCCAAGCATAGCCCTCTCCATTGCCCTTTGGGTGACTTTCAGCCTTCTAATAAGGCCCATTGTGAGCGAGTTTACTGGATAGCCGCTATAAATAGTGCAGATAGATCAAGGGTGATCTATTAATAACTGTCTGAAGACTTTTTAGTGAAGTTACAACTTTAAACTGAGGATCGATAAGCTTAAAATGAAATTGCTTCAGTTTGAGTCGAGTTTCAATTAAAATTACCAAACTTTAGGAGAAATTTTGGTTCCCAGAGGCTTTAATATTAATCTTCAGCGCATGCTGCTTATTGAATTTGCTAGAAAAGCAATAAGGTCTTAACTTCATTTTGAATATTAAAATAACGTTTTAGTACTTTTGATATAAAATACGACGTTAAAGCGAGATCGACAAAATAAGTTCTTTAAAAGAATCATTAACTGAATAATCAACTTTTGGTTTATACAGCAGCTATAATATAAGCGCCTGTATTTCTTAAAGTACCCTGGGTTCGATTCCCAGGCCTGTTTAAGAGCCTAAACTACCTCAAATGGCTTAACGTGATCCTCCGTTATGTCGAAAATACTGCACCATTAATTTTGAAATAAATATATGGTAAAGTTGAGGATTAATGCTAAGTCTTATGTTAGACGAAAACACGATTCCATAAAATTTTCTCGATAGAAAAAAAATCCAAAGTTACCTCTAACCCGAACAATAAACCGCTGGTATTCAAAAAATACTTCAAATTAGATCATGAAACTTTGCATACTAACTGAACTTACTTTAAAGCAGGTCTTATGTTATTTACTTTTTTATAATTACCATTATTTTCACTGTAAAAAGCAAATACCTAAACTATTGGCGCTGCCTGCCGCCCAGCACCGCACTCTGTCTCGCTCTCACTCAGTCCGCGAGCAGTATCGTATGAGCGAGATAAAGAGTGAATTTTAGCTGAGGTAGTATAGGCTCTTAAGTGCTACGTTGGTTTTCCCATTAGGAAATTTTCAGTGGCAGCCCATAGTCAGAACTTCGTTGACGGGCAATAGGATGACCTTTTAATACATGGGACTTAAACGTAACAGTATTATAGAAGTATGAGGAACAGGGTGTAAAGTTCACTCATCCTCCATAGAGAAGGGAGGAACCACCAGACGGGTGTCGTGTCTGGCGGGCACCTGCCCGATGATTCATGTCGGGCCGCAACATGCTAGTTGCGCGGTAAACTCTGTTTGCGAGATGCAGGATTTTGCGTGACGTCAGTATGATGTATTTTTCGCATGTGGCGTTATAGACACCGCTACAGTACCTTTGCCCACCCCGATAGAAATACAAGGAATATGTTTATGTTTTATAAAAAATAAATACATATTATATTGGCTAGGCTGGAAACCAACTCAAAGATTTAGAATAACCCGCGAAACAACGCTTCCAACGATACCTCGTTTGTCAAAATACCATGAGGAGCTTAGGAGTTATGCGAAGGGGACTATATGACCTAAAACGTGGTCACTGTCGGACTGCATAGAAAAGAAAGAGAAGCGCGATGACACAACGCTGTTAATTTATTGCAAAGTATGAAGCAATTATTTATTTACAAAAAATCTATTGTTTGGACTAAAAAATTAAAACACCTAGTGCTTTAGTATGTTACTTGTTGAATAATCTGACAAAAAATCAGAATGACTGTATGTATGTTAGTATGGTTTTCACTGTAAAAAGAAAGTTTTTAGAGGTATCTTCATGATTTCTTTCTATCGTATCAAATTAGTTGTAAGTATTATATTTTCAACAAACTATCTGCCTAGCATATATCCTGAAGATTATCATATATTTTTTCTGATTTTTTTACTGTAGTTGATCATTATACTTGTATTGCTTCTAAAACTTGCGTTTTTTGCGTTTAGGTCCTGTAATCCCCTTTAAATCATAATCACCTTTGACTTTGTCGTAATCGAGTAAAAATTCCAGACTTATAATAATTTCTTATTTTCTTTCTCTCGGCAAAAAATATGATCTTCATAATAATACAATATAGCAACATACCTACTGCTGTATTATAGAACCGACTCAGAATCGAGGTCGAAAGGGGATGACCCGTGTTTCTGATGTGACCATACGTTCTGATTTCTGGGGATTAGGGCGAAATGAACAGCCTGTATACTCGGATATGTTCCTGGATATAATGTAATGTGACCATACCTACGTTCGTGTTTTCGTGGATTATCCGAGAATGAATTTGGGACAACTTAAACGTTTTTTATCTGCACCTTAATTGCGTACCACACTATCAATCGGAATCTGAATCATTTTGAAGGAAATTGCTAATCCATTGCTTCATAAGTTTGAAAAATTTGTCTGCTCAACACGTAAATAACGCAATGAATGTTGTTGAACTGTCAAAATGAAACCGATTTCGATTGATTATGTGTTACGCAACTGCCCCGCAGAAGAGGTCATTGTCTTAGAGTGAGAATTTAGAAAATTATTGTTTCTTACTAATTCTTTTAATAGTTTTTATTTGAAACTATTGCCAAAATTACTCATTTTATATAAAGAAAACCTCACTTAAGTGAACGCATACAATTCGAAAGCGAATTCATTATTGTTTTTAAATTAATTCCGTCTATTTGAGCACACAGGTACAGTCACGTCTATAAGTATGTATACACTTGGCTTTATTCAAAGGCGATTTTCTTCTTTATTTTTGAATGAAATTTTATGTTATTACGAAAATAGTATTTTCGAACCCATAGATTTATGTTAAGTGTCGTATTTCAACGTTGCATTCATTATTTCACGAAAAAATCGCAATTGAAAATTGCCAAGTGTTGACATATTGGTGCTCGTGACTGTACAGTCACCCGCGCGTCAGCGGTAGCACTCTGACCTTGAACTGGCCTAACGAACTATGGAGTTTCAATACTGTTACAGGTTTTGTTACAGGTATCTTGCGGCTCACTGTACAATGAACTCACAAGAGATCACTTAATTTTTTTTTTTTTTTTTGTGGTGTTAAGAAAATAACACTATTGAGTAATTTTTTTGAAAATGCCATGACAGTCAGCAGGTATAGCTAATCAATACTTGTTCGTAAGCTCTCCGGCTTTCTGAAGAGCTTAGGAATTCTAATTTAGTGTCTATACACTGAGTTAGTATTCAACCTAGTAAATTATAAATAAACTATGGTAAAAAGCAATTTAGAATTCACTACATTTCAAAGGAAGTTTTCGCACCAAGTTTCCTTTTGAGTGGGTCACAGTTGGCTAGATTACAATCTATAAAATTTATGACCTTGTGTCGATCATGAATTTACTTGTTAGTGAAACTTTGGCCCCGAACTAACAAGACAAAGGCAACAAAACAAACTTCCTACCTAGACAATCTTGAGCCTTTCTCATTTGGAAAATGAGCAGTAACAAAGGGTCGTAGTTTTTATTAACATAATATGGGACCAATAGCTTCACTTTACAAGAACATACTTGGTAAATTCAAGTGAATTGGTTGGTGGTTTTAGAAACACCCAGTGAAGGTTATTTAAAAAGAAAGTCAAATATTACCTTTTTCACTAACATTTGCCAAATTACTCAACAGCATAAAGTAACCCGTAAATGTTGTGGTTAAAGTTCACTGCTCACCTCACTCAAGTGAGCGCACACAATTCGAAAGTGAACTCATTTGTTTTTAAAGTAAATCATCGCGGATTCACAACGAGACACCGTTCGAATTTTGAAGTGATGACACTAGTATTGTAATGTAATGTCTCACTGATGGTGGCGCGTGTGTTGGATCATTCGGTTCCCTGCAAAATGGTTGAGCTGGATGGTGCTGATCCACGCGTCATGTTCGTGAACGGGCGCCGTCGGTTGAGACTGGTCATCTCTTAATCGCCAAGGCTTATTTTTAATCTTATTTTTTGAATTGTTTCTTCATTTTTGTTTTTTTTTTTCATTGTTCTCACATATAGAAGCAACAAGATTAATGTACCCAGGATTTTGTAATATTCTTGATTTAAAAGAGTGTCCATGGAGTTTATTGCCCGTTCTTCTCCATAGAGATCTACGCTTTGGAATGGGCAACTAGCTTCAACTTTCTGACTAACTGACCGACTATTTAATTTTGACAATTCAAAAGTGCCTGTACATGGTTTTATTGAAATAAATGCTTTGAGTTTGAGTATTATTAACAGACACGGTGACGTCATTGATCGTGTTGTGACTACATTTAACCACTTATACCCTGAGTCTTTGGTCAGCTGGACCCACTCGAAATGGACCCACAGGATCACTCAACCCAATCACATTTTGAATAGGTCGACTGGACCCACTGCCCAATTTCATCATTAGTACAGTCACGGAGTAAAGCCGAATCTTTTAGATTTTTATTTCTATGACTTAAAATATGCTAATATTACCCTCACTTAGGAAAGAAGACCACAAAGCTTTCTTTTTTTTGAGACAACCCCTTTATTTTGTTTTTATAAGTTCTCAAAATATGGGGAATATTTGAGGTCCCAGAACAAACTAGGGTACGCAGACATGTCATCCACTGGTGAAGTTGGGATAGCGGCTTCTTGAAGGACCAACAAGCGTTGTGTAATTTAGCGGGAAAATAATTTTTATGCTGGATCGAATATTGGACGACACAGAAAATTGAGCAAAATGAAAGTATGGGAAGAATATGACTTACTTGGGATCACTGGATGTCAGGTTGGTGCACGCGCGTTCTCTGATGGTTTCTCTCACTCGCGCTCGGCAAATCGATTGTATTGTCCCACTTTTGTCACTTTGTGTCGGCCAACACGTTAAATAGTTTATGTTATAATGATGGTACAGCGGTTGAGTTAAAGCGGTGTTATGCGGTTGACTGCTTGAAGAGAACAGTGCGAATCCTCATGGCGACTTCTGTCAAGTCACTGCGGCGAAAACGCTTCTCATTGGTGTTGCGGTGTAGCACCTTTTTGCGGCATGGGGGTAGGATTGGAAAGGAAGCCGGAGTATGATTGGCTCAATACTGTGGTCCAACATGAATTCTACCCTCAATATGTGAGACGCGTTTGGATACATGATACCAAAATTTTTATATTGTTAGCTTGCGTAAGCATCCACATTTCGCAAATAAAGTACCCACCCCCTTGTTATACAAGGCGACCCTATTACCATTTACCGGGATCAAATTTAGACCCCGGACTGCTTCCGAGTATTTCCTAATGGAAAACACATTCCTCGAACTGGGATTTAAGACAGCACTCGTCGCTCAGCAGGTCGCACTTGTGTCTAATAGACAGAGGATAAAGAAAGAGAGAATTAAAGCTACTTAAAACTAATATGTCAAAAAACAATGGCACTCCCCGGAGTGCCAACAGAAGTGACAACTTGAACAATTCTTTAAGGCTTCTTCTGGGTAAGCTCGCTCCATCGTCGACTTTGTCTCGGTCACCTTTGACCTAGGCTAGAGTCAAGAGCAAGCCCATTTCGAATAAAAAAAATAAAAATTACGTGTGTATTTTTTGAATCGTCATATAAAAAAAAGCACAAACCGAATACTTTGCCATCACTCACTGACATATCGGAAATAAATTAAAACTCAGTACATCCCGAGGACAGCCGAACACATCCGAATGTAGCGCGGTGTCGGTAACAGTGTCGCGAGTACAATGGTTTTTTCCCATCTCATAAAATACTGATATATCGGAAATACATTAAAACCGAGTACATCCCGAGGACAGCCGAACACATCCGATTGTTGCGCGGTGTCGGTAACAGTGTCGCTAGTTCAATGCCCAACGCGCCTAAAGAAGTTTTCACTTCAAAAATGTACTCAAATTTTCACAGATACAAGGAACATGGTCACCGCACTACGTAATACTCGAAAACTATTGAGAACGGAATTCTTACAGAACTTTATGGTACTAAAAGTATTTTCTGGATTCCTATACTTTCTAGTATTTGCTTTAGATCTTGAGTCGGAAGAATTGAAGAACGGATTCTATTTTATATTATGTAATACGAGGATCTAGCTAGATTTGAAATATGTACTAGATAATTTAGATATATAACCCATAGTTTTATGATTGTGATTATTATATTACTAGCTGCGCCCCGCGGTTTCACCCGCGTAAATGTCGATCCCGTGGGAATATCGGGATAAAAACTATCCTATGTCCTTTCCGGGGACTCAAACTATATTTATACCAAATTTCATCTAAATCGGTTCAGCGGTTTGAGCGTGAAGAAGTAACAAACATATAAACACACACACTCACAAACTTTCGCCTTTATAATATTAGTGTGTTATATAGTGTGATTATTTCGTATGGACGCAAGTCGTTCGATAAGTCAGTCAGTAATAATGTTTGGTAGCAAAGCAGACTGCCCAGAGTGCGCAGATATACTTGAATAGGTATCTGTCTCGTCAATTATGGCCATCTAAGGTAATTGTCACTGGTGGCTAATCTTTTTAACCGAATGTTACTTACCTTATTTTATTTATTTATCACATGACATGTTTTCTTTGCCATTACAGATAATAATAAATCTAATGCGACAAAGTGACTTAAAATATACTTAACTATACCTTACATCCTACACAGTACGTGGCCCTTGTGAACTCACTAAATGCTCATCACTGTACAGTCACTCACTGTACAGGTGAATATGTCTATGGCATCCGCCACCGTGTTGAGAGTGCGTTCAGCAATATTGTCTGATAACTTTTTGTTTGGGAGATTAGTCGCTTGAGGTCGTCGCCGTTTTTCGCCCTGAGTACTATTAGTTATTCTGTGCCCTGAGTAGATATGTTCGGAGCGAACTTTGAACCTAGAGCCCACAGCAGTCAATGGCTCAGCCTTTGCGTCAAATAATCACACTAATATTATAAAGGCGAAAGTTTGCGAGTGTGTGTGTTTATATGTTTGTTACTTCTTCACGCTCGAACGGCTGGACCAATTTTGATAAAGTTTTGTATGGAGATAGCTGACACGCTGGATTAACATATAGGCTACTTTTTATCCTGATATTATCACGGGATCGACACTTAAGCGGGTGAAACCGCGGGGTGCAGCTAGTTTTTTAAATAAAACTAGCAGCGCCCCGCGGTTTCACCCGCGTAAGTTTCGATCCCGTAGGAATATCGGGATAAAAACTGTCCTATGTCCTTTCCCGGGACTCAAACTAACTCTATACCAAATTTCATCGAAATCGGTTCAGCGGTTTAGGCGTTAAAAGGTAACATACAGACAGACAGCCAGACAGAGTTAGTTTGGAATTGTATGGATTATGACTCACGTTTCAAGCAAGATTCGAACTAGTGTACCAAAGCTGTCAATTTCTCAGCCCCCGGGGCATTGTATAATTTTGCCTACTGACTGCCGTACATGAAAAGTAACCATATAATTTACCCAAAAAAAAAAAATTTATGTCAACAAGAAAGCCATGTAATCTAAGTCAGAAACTTAAAGAAAAAATACATACTCCATATTTATTCGCAAAATAGGCGACAAAATGACCTTGAAATAAATAAATAAATTATGCGACACTGTTTTCATAAATTCCAAGGTCGGCTTCAAATGTTGTGTCCCTGGAAGCACAAAATGTTTTAATAACTAGAGACGGGCAAAGTAAACTAGTTGACATAAAACTTAATTCCAAGGTCATTTCGGCACCACATATGTTTGCCCAAAAATGTGAAGCAACTACCTACTATGTTATTTTTGTAGAGGTAAAATACAACCAGCGGGGCAATTGCGTAGCACATTATCAATCGGAATCGGTTTCATTTTGACAGTTCAACAACATTCATTGCGTTATTTACGTGTTGAGCAGACAAATTTTTCGAACTTATGAAGCAATGGATTAGCAATTTGCTTCAAAATAATTCAGATTCCTATTAATAGTGTGTTACGCAATTAGGGAGCTGATCTAATAGTCATACTTCTGGCTGTGTCTCAATTTACTCCTGGCCTGGCATGTCATCTTCGTCTAATCTGCATTCGCAACTTATTTCCCAAAAATGTAAACAAATACTTATAAGTTTATGGAAAAAATAACTTTAATTCCTATACAATAAAGTTCAGTTTACGCTAAAACTTCAAACATTTTTATAACTAGTCTTTCAATTTTTCTAGTGACTCTGAAATCAACTTAATCATCATTGAAATAAACTTGATATTTGTTTATCTTGAATAATCATCAATTTGAAAAAAATTTGAATAAACTACATAAACTCACTTAGGACTTTTCCCCAAGGGGCTAGGCAGAAAGTACAAAACGTCACCTGCTACGCTAAAGAAAGAAAGAAAATACGTTAATTTGCGGTGAACATGACGCAAAAAAGAACATAAACACAAAAATCAAAATAAAAATGAAGGTAAGGGAAACATGCGTCACATCCACACAAAACAACTATCGTTCAGCATTATGCTGCGACCCTATGCAAGACAGAGCCCCAGCGCTGGTTCTCAGCGACAGCCGGCGCTGACGTAATGACGCCGTCCGGTGCAGCACACAATTATTGGAACACTGTACCGGTACAGCGTACTTAAAGAAAAATAATTTAATTTGAATGTGATAGAATAACTATACTAAACAGGAAATAGACATAGATGTAACTATGTCTATTGTCTGCAGTAGATGCTATGAGAATATCATCCTCAATAAATGGTAAATCACACTAATATTATAAAGGCGAAAGTTTGTGAGTGTGTGTGTGTGTTTATATGTTTGTTACTTCTTCACGCTCAAACGGCTGGACCAATTTTGATGAAATTTGGTATAGAGATAGCTTGAGTCCCGGAAAAGGACATAGGATAGTTTTTATCCCGATATTCCCACGGGATCGAGACTTATGCGGGTAAAACCGCGGGGCGCAGCTAGTAAATGATAAATGATTTTATTTCTGTAAGTAGGTTTGTACAAACACTTTTACACGTCAATCATATTTTTTTAAAGCTATATGAGGTCGTCGTTTCCTATCTGACTACTCTAAGAAAGACCGAAACAAACTCAGAGATCACAGTCTCTTTTAAAGTCCAGACAAAATCTTGGTCAGATCATGTGAAGACCATGTAGATTGGTGCCTGAAATGGTCTTTTGAGGAAAGAACTACACAGATTGAGCAAGATTAATTGATTAAACGTTTTACTCTTCATGTAATACGCTCCGTATATTCCTTTTGCTTTGATTCAAGTTTGTAATCGGTAAATCTGCGTTCAAATATGGTTGTAACAGCTGTTACTCTTTGACCAAAATATTGTAGCTGTTACAATAATATTTCACCGCGGCGCAATAATATTTTAATAACGGTTTTCCGCTTATGCCTATGTTGATAATTTAATACATAATCCTCAAGGAAACGATATATTTGTGACTAGCTGCTGCCCGCGACTTCGTCCGCATGAAATCCTATCCTAACTAAACGTATTTTTTTTTCTAAAATAAAAGTAGCTTAAGTTACTCCTTATTACATCAGCTATCTACCAGTGAAAGTCCCGTCAAAATTGGTCCAGCCGTTTCAGAGATTAGCTGGAACAAACAGACAGACAGACGAAAATTGTAAAAAAAAATATTTTGGTATATTATGTGTCGTGCGGCCATATCGTAGATTTGCTCACTTCATGAAATGCTCGAGAATTTCATGAAATGGTCGCATTTCATAAAACGTTTCACTGTCTATTGGCCACATCATGATGTGGTCTGGCCAGAGCAATGATAACTCAACGTTTGACGATATGAACAGTTAAACGCACGACTACTTCATAATGAGGCCAAACATTAGTGATCATATCGTAAAATAGTTAGAATATTCCGCAGCGGGGCTCCTATTGCGGAATATTCTAACTATTTTACGATGTGATCACTAATGTTTGGCAGCGCAGCGGGGCTCCTATTGGTGCGGGATTGTCCGAAAGGGTTACCGCTACCCCGGAACATAAAGGGCTGAGGAAGGAACACGGATGGGTTTTAGTCAGTAAGAGTCTGACACTCCCTTCGCTCCACCCAGAGCGGGAGGGGTCATTTGATGATTTCCCATCCATAAAAAAAAAGCGGGGCTCCTATTTCTGTCTGCAGGGTTTAAAGGAACCTAACCAAACCGAACCTCGGGGTGCCCCTGACGTCGTTTAGTACGATGCGAACCCTAATTTATGATATGGCCAAACATCGAATGATATATCATTAAACCTTCACTTTTAAGCGATATGGGCAATCTTACCTGTCCATTTCATGATAAACAACCATTTCATGAAATGACCGAACACTTCATGAAATGATCAATTATATGGTCTGGCCACGACATGCGACATATGTACCGTGTATACATCCATATGCATTTAGTAATTAAAAAAGCGGTTATTTTAATATTACAAACAGACTCCAATTTTATGTATTTGTATCATCATCATCATCAGCCTATAATGTTCCCACTGCTGGGACACAGGCCTCCTCTCTGTGAGAGGGAGTGGGCCGTAATCCACCACGCAGGCCCAGTGCGGGTTGGTAGATGTCACATGTCTTTGAATTTTTGGTTCTAGGACATGCCGGTTTCCTCACGATGTTTTCCTTCACCGTTTTGAGAGCAGTGGTGATGAAATAATTTTACACAAAGTAAAGCGCCTGTCTGGGTTCGAACCTGCGACCTACAACTCGTAAGTCGCGGCCGATACCACTGGGCCACCACTGCTCTCATGTGTATTTGTATAGATAATATAAACTGAAGACCGTTTATTGGAAGTACAAAAGCCTTTACCTTCTCACTTACATCTAATCCGATTTACCAAACCAGCTCCCAAAACCCTTTTAGTGTACAAAAAAAGGTAATATTTTCTCAACACCTTTTACACGTCAACATAAATTCTCTAGTAAACACGCCTCAAGGTATACTTTCACCCTTGATCAAGTTACATTACATAAAGTGCTGAAAATAATTCTATTTCAGCTTTCTTTCTCTGAATTTATATTGATACTAGCTGCGCCCCGCGGTTTCACCCGCATAAGTCTCGATCCCGTGGGAATATCGGGATAAAAAGTATTCTATGTCCTTTCCCGGGCCTCAAACTATCTCTATACCAAATTTCATCTAAATCGGTTCAGCGGTTTAGGCGTGAAAAGGTAACATACAGACAGACAGACAGAGTTACTTACGAATTTATAATATTAGTATGGATCACAGATATAGATATACCTAGATAACGCAAGTATCACGAACTGTATGAAAACTAAGCGTGCCACTTTTTGACTACCTACTATCACGTCACAAGCTCGCGCTCTCTCGCTCACGCTCACCCAGCCAGCAGTACGCAGGACTGGGCGCGAAAGTGGCGGCTTATGATTTTCGAACGTAAACTGGTGCGATTTTTGGCACGCGAAGTAGGTGCTCTTGCGTTATCTAGGTGTATCTATATCTGTGGTATGGATAGTATGGATTTGTACTAGATACGTTGATATTTTTTTTAAGGCTTGTTTATGGCTCAGAAGGAGACATTGTTGTGAAGCTATTATGTTGAATAAATTACTGAGCTCAGAGAAGCTCTTAAGACACAGGCCTTCAACTGAATAATTGACCAAAATTGAGATTTTTCTTTCATGAAAACCTGAAAATATCCGCAAAAAAGGTTCTCTTTTTACAAATTAAGGCTTAAAATATAATTAAACTGGAAACATTCTTCGCGCGGTTTTTACGATGCGACAAAACATTGAGATCTTGTATAATACTTATTACGTAAGTTTAATACTAATGTATTAAACACATAAACCTTCTTGAATAAATTGTCTAAAAGAAGGAGAAATCCACAGACAGAGAAAAAAGCAACTTTGTTTATACTAATTATCCGTACTAATATTATAAATTCGAAAGTAACTCTGTCTGTCTATCTGTCTGTCTGTTTGTCTGTTACCTTTTCATGCCTAAACTGCTGAACCGATTTAGATGAAATTTGGTATAGAGATAGTTTGAGTCCCGGGAAAGGACATTGGATACTTTTTATCCCGATATTCCCACGAGATCGAGACTAATGCGCGTGAAACCGTGTGGCGCAGCTAGTATAAAATAAAATAAAATATGTGTAACTAGCTGTGCCCCGCGGTTTCACCCGCACATGTCTTTACCCGGGACTCTAACTATCTCTATACCTTTCATCTAAATATGTTCAGCAGTTTAGATGTGAAAAGGTAACATACAGACAGACAGAGTTACTTTCGAATTTATAATATTAGTATGGATAGTATGGATTTGTAAACTGCGAACTAGCAAAATGTGGGTGTACTAAGGTTCACATCTGCCTAACCCAGTGGCGTGCATTGGTTTACAGAATAGGTAGGCACTAGGCGGCCGTCTAGTCAGAAACATAAAAAATCCAAGATGGGGGCTGTACAACTTTCAAAATATTTAAATTTTCGCAGCCGCCGTTTTGGATTTTCATTTTGACCTCACTATCGGCTTCAGCACCCTTGAAAACCATAAAAACGACACACATGATGAAAGATATAAAAAAAAACGAAGCCTTACGGCCTAACCCTTCGGAGTTTTTTTTTATTTTACGGGCGTGATGTTATGTGTTATGTTTCATTTGCACCCTAACCCAATGTCATGTCTTCTACCAATTAACAAAACATTTATGTTTTAGCACGTTAAAAAACCGCCACTAAACAAAAAACAAATTATTTGCCCATCTCTATCGATCCACACGGCATACATGTGATATCCACTTGGCTACATAACCTTGAGTTGACGCTACGATAACACTTATGTCCTTGGGAAGTTCGCGAAGGGATAATTTAAAATAAACTACAATATGAGCTCTAGAATGTGACTGCCTTACACCTGCGAGTGATGACGTGTTACACTGAAAATCAATGCCCAAGTAATGGCAAAAAAACATGGATTACGCCCACCTCCCACGTGAACTAAGTATTTGTAAGTATATATACAGTGTTATTGGAAAAACACCAACAACCTCTTAAGAGGCCATTGTACTCATCATTATGAACAACTTTTACTATGCGACCAAACCTGAAATCACGAAAAAAAATCGCCAGTTCTCTATAGATAGATAAAACGTTTATTTAGTGCAATAAAAGACACAATACAGGCATTAAAAAAAAATAAAAAAAGGTGAGAAAAAAAAACAAAGATTAAAAAGATAAATTGACCCATAGACACCTCATATGACATTTATAACATCACTACTGGTCGGTGTGTGTCTTGTGATTTCTTCTTCTCTTCCAATTTCGATCCACTCGGAATGAAAGTTCGTAAACACGGCTAGCGATAAACCCACTCACAAATAACGCCCGCACACACTATTGTCTTCACATTTTTATTTTATTTTTGTGCCTACCTTTGATATCTAACAAAGAGATTCTGCACAAAGGAATATCTCGAATCTAGATAGACATGTCGTGATGTTTGGCAACCAAAATAAACATTGTAAGGCTGTCAAGCGTTTAAATGTCAGTGATAAAGTTCACAAAATGTTGAGGTAAATATGTTTGTTTCTTTTGTTTCCATAATTTTGATTGAAGGATGGACTGAGATAAAGAATCGCTTTTGGAAAATTCTCTTTAACTCATCATCATCTACCTAGCCTTTTCCCAACAATGTTGCGGTCGGCTTCCAGTCTAACCGGATGCTGGCGAATACCAGTATTTTACATGTAGCGACTGCCTATCTGACCTCCACAACCCAGTTACTGGGTAATACGATACCCCTTGATAAGACTGGTTATCAGACTTTCGGGCTTCTGACTACCCGTAACGACTGTCAAAGATCCACAAATGACAGCCGGGACCAACGGCTTAGCGTGCTTTCCGAGGCACGGAGGGGTCTCGGTGCAGCGGCGGTGACCTCTCGCGTCCGGCCCTGGTTCAAGCCATGGTCCGGGGCGAGAGGGAGTGGGAGGTAGTCACCTCCTTTTGCGAAGCAGTCATGCTAGCGAAGGAAGTGGCGGAACGGCTGAGGGAAAGAGCCTCACGTCCCAGCCGCCGCGGGAGACGCTCCGGGCGTCGGGAGCCGCGTGACGACTCCCGGCCACCGTAGGCGCGGGCCTGCGGACGGAGAGTATAATGGGTAGCTCACCGTCCGTTCAGGACCAGGCCCGTGCCGGACGGCACGTACGTGTTCCACGCGCGCCTCAAAGAGATGTCAGCAAAAAGGTAGGGGCCTGCCAGGGCCGAAGCCTGCCGGGGCTGCGGGATTGTCCGAAAGGGTTACCGCTACCCCGGAACACAAAGGGCTAAGGAAGGAACACGGATGGGTTTTAGTCAGTAAGAGTCTGACACTCCCTTCCGCTCCACCCAGAGCGGGAAGGGTCATTTGATGATTTCCCATCCATAAAAAAAGAGGGGTCTCGGTATGTATGAAAGTTCACTAAACATCACTTCGAAATTCGAACGGTGTCTCGTTGTGAATCCGCGATGATTTACTATAAAAACAAATGAGTTCGCTTTCGAATTGTGTGCGCTCACTTGAATGAGGTTCTACATGAACTTTACAGAATATTACCTACAACTTGACTAGATATTTTATGCTTTTCAGTCAGTCAGTCAAGCCTACCCGTCCACTGACATCAGAGATAAAACAAAGCCTAGTGATAAGAAATGAGATAGATTAGATAAACGTTATTTGTTTTCATTATATTTGGGACTGCTTCGTTTGTGTTAATTATAACGGTTTATACACTTATGGGGTATGCAGAACTTCTGGTTCTAGTAATTGTAAATATTTCCGTTAGGCATTGTGTGCAATCTGAATAGGACGCTTTTTTTTGGATGGGACATCGTCAAATGACCCCTCCCGCTCTGTGTGGAGCGGAAGAGAGTGTCAGACTCTTACTGACTAATACCCACCCGCGTTCCTTCTTTAGCCCTTTATGTTCCGGGGTAGCGGTAACACTTTCGGACAATCCCGCACCCCCGGCAGGCTTCGGCCCTAACAGGCCCCTTCCTTTATGCTAACATCTCTTTGAGGCGCGCGTGGAACACGTACGCGCCGTCCGGCACGGGCCTGGTCCTGATCGGACTGTAAGCTCTCTCTCCGTCCGCAGGCCCGCGCCTACGGTGGCTGGCTTGGTGAAATAAAATTAAATCGAAGGACCTTATTAATATTATTGGCTGGAAGTGCTGTACCTAAAAACGCCCTAAAGATGTTAAAGATCTTGCTCAATACACAGGGCAACACAGGGTAGATAAAAAAGCTTGACCACTAACCTGAAATTATCCCTGCCACAGCATCAGGGAATATGTAATCAGCTCGGCACTCGTGTGAGAAAAAAATCTCGATGAACGTACGTAACTAATTGCACGGCAATTTATGGAGGTTTCGGACAAAATATTCAGTTTTGAGTTTATAACACGTAAACTGACCACATTCCAGTGGCGAAGGTACCATACAACTCGATTCCCACCGGCTTCCCTTCGAAAATTAAGAACACAACCACTCTATAGTCGATTCATCATCTGTCATTTTCCGCTAATTTGCATGAAGCTCATACCTAATAGAAAAGCAGATAGAAATAGGGATTTAATTAAACGGTTTATTGACTTTTCTTGGCGTTTTATTTTTTGCTCCGGCTTTCCTCTGTCATAAATTCACCCTTCGCCACTGCCACATTCAATGGCGATCCCGGGCGAACAGACCGAGGATTCAGCCTTGATGCGCGGCGCGGGAGTCGCGCGGGGAAGAGCTAGCATACCCCACCGAGCGATCAACTGATTTTCTGATTTTCCAATGCGGGTAGGAGAAAAAACCAGTGCACAAGCCAGATTAAAACTACCCTATGTTTTTATGAGCAAAGATCGATTGTCACATTAGCATCCCGGATTTCGGATTTGTGCCCGGTTAATCGCCACAGGTTCGCCCCCTATTACAAGCACAGACGCCAGCACATCAAGCTACCCGAAACTATCAAATTTTCCCAATCAACTTTGAACCTTATGCTTTAGCGATAAAGTTGAAAATCTATTAAAGTAATTTGACAGATTATAGTAGCTTGATGTGCTGGCGTCTGTCTGTACAATAGGGGCGACATAACTGACGGAATGTGGGTGTTAAGGCGGAAACAGACTTGAATGAAGCTTACTCATTGTCCACATTTTTCATCTATTGAGCTATTTTCGTCATTTGGCCAATAAGTAAGCGTGGGATGGCGTCGGGTGTTACAAGTGTGCTGCAGCCTTTCTTTAGATAAGCTTCTGCCCAATGCCTCGCGGAATAGGGGCGTGATGTAACGTTATTATGAACCGAACACAATGCTCACAATTCTCATCTCTACCTAACAGATGTTACTAATACCAATTCTCAAGAATGATAGATGTATGAAAGTATTTCTAAAGTGAGTAGGTGTATTTCAAATTCAAATAGCCTTTATATTTAATATTGAAGGTATAGTCAACAACAGAAATAAGTATGCAGGATCGTTGAAGTTTAGTAAGAAACCGATGGATGTTGTCGACTGAAATTTAATTTGATAAAAGAAAGAAAGAAAGAAAAGAGCTGTTTGTTTTCTATTAATAAAATAATATTTTATTCGAGAACATTCAATTACATTGCCATTTATGAATAACAAACTGAAACAGAGTGGGGGCCTGTGTCCCAGCAGTGGGAACATTATAGCACAGAATACTTAAAAGTACTACGTACAGAAAGGACACTCCCTTCCCCGCGCTCATATCAGATACCGCACCTCACCCCGCACTTCGAGGTATTCGTCGCCGAATCTTTAGCAAGGGCGCTCGTATACCGCAGCGCTGTACTGCTGACACGAACACACAATTTTGCGATTAAAAAGTTTTATTTGAGTTTTAATCACGATGGTTGGATATTGTGATGATTTTCCGAATTCGTATTTAAACTAAACTATTTTAGTGTTTTTATTTCATTACGAATCCGACTATATAAATAAACAATTGAACTACAAGGTCACTTCATAATAATGCACACGGTCGGGCAGCGCCGTCGTCGTTCGGTTCCCCGACAAAAATCGCTTTCCGCGCCATTTTTACGCTACACACGACAGCCAACCCTACTAGATTTCACGCACACATTTGCACGTATACAAACTTCATTTGTTTATGTAGTAGTAATAGGTAGTTATTTTGCGAGCGTTGTATGGAGAGTCCGGGTGTGATGCTTATTTATGCCTTCTTTTTCCATCTCGAGGGTACCACATTGTCACATTTTTAAACCATTTATTTCTCTTGTTTCTTATCATCTGGCCCATCCAGTTCCATTTTAGTTTGTTCCCTGTCAATGTGACATCTGTAAGAATAGATATATATATGGATATTACTTTTGATCGCTCGGTCGTATTCTTCCACTACATTAGGCTTGTGATAGCCAGTTAAACGAAAGGCTGTCTGTCCATTTCTAAGTGGTTTACTTCTGAAGAAATGTTTTTTGTGATCTTTTAAGGCTAGATTTGAAGTTAGGTTAGTTAGTTACTTTTGTTATGTTTCTAAGCACTGAACTTAAAATACTTCACTTAAAAGACCATTTTTAACGTACCTTGTTTTGCATGTATATCTATTCTCTAAACATAACTTCGAAATTTGAACAGTGTCTCGTTCTGAATTCAAAATGATTTACCTAAGTACTTTAAAAACAAATGAGTTCGCTTTCTAATTGTGTGCGCTCACTTGAGTGAGGTTCCAAGTGAACTTTACACAATAGCACTGCTGATGCTCATTTATTTTATAAATGACATTTCGATATATTTGAAAATTAAAGACAGTTGGAACATGACGTAACTAAAAGCTATCCCTATGGAACTCTAATAAAAATAGTAGATTGTACAACTAATGCATAAAAGAAGCTATTTTACCCCGAGACGTTTATATCCACCCGAGCCGCAGGCAAGGGTGGATAGTTAGTCGAGGGGTAAAATGGCTCGTTTATGCCTGAGTTATACACTCTGCTTTTCACTTCGATTGCGAGAAAATGAAACAGGCATAAAGTATACAGTACATAATTAATCAAAAATGTTGCAAAGCATAGCTAAATCCCGCCATGAAACTTTTTAAAAGTTTTTTTTTTTATTTTCAACATATGTCATTCGACTTGGGTACTTCACACTGCCAAGTCATAAAAACGTTTCTTTGCGTTTTAAAAAAATTAATGACAACCACATTTTATCTGATTTTATTAAATTAACGATAGAAAACACGGAAGTGTTATAAATTAAAGAAAACGAAATAAATCACGACTTTAATTTGTAAAGTTTTATCGTGCGTGTGGCTGTTGGGCCTGATTACCTTAGTCTTAGAAAAAAAAATACTTTATGCACTAGAACATAAAAAGCCATTTTACGTCGCCTAAGCACAACATAAAGACGAACTTTTAGAGCATGAGAAGTGAAAAAACTATTTCGTTTGAATCACAGTAGTGTCACATTTTTTATTCAGCCTCCCCAGAGAGAGTTCGGAGTGAAAGGTATAATATATTCAAGTACAAGTCTGAACGTGTCGTGTAAAATCCCAAATCTATTTCCAAAGAGTAAGAAATAGTGCTGAAGTCTTGTTATTTATTCATACGTGGACTAGCGTGGTTTTTATTATAGACCTTTTATTACTGACTGCTGAAAATGACCCTTTCCAAAGGTCTATAAAAGAAGACCTCAAAATCTATTATACAAAGAAATTGGTGATACAAAGCATCACGTCTGATTTCCCTAAAGAGGTAAGCAGAGGTGTAAAGTACCATACGACAGAAGTGAAAACTTACGACTGGAGCCGAGCATACGCGATTCAGCGCCGAGCATACGCGATTCAGCGCCGAGTATACGCGATTCAGCGCCGTGCATACGCGATTCAGCGTCGAGTATACGCGATTCAGCGCCGAGTATACGCGATTCAGCGCCAAGTATACGCGATTCAGCGCCGAGTATACGCGATTCAGCGCCGAGTATAAGCGATTCAGCGCCGAGCATACGCGATTCAGCGCCGAGCATACGCGATTCAGCGCCGAGCATACGCGATTCAGCGCCGAGTATACGCGATTCAGCGCCGAGTATACGCGATTCAGCGCCGAGTATACGCGATTCAGCGCCGAGTATACGCGATTCAGCGCCGAGCATACGCGATTCAGCGCCAAGCATACGCGATTCAGCGCCGAGTATACGTGCGCGTTCGGTCTGAGAGAGGGAGCGGACCGTAATCAACCACGAGGGCACAATACGAGTTGGTGAAAGTCATATGTCTTCGAAATTTTTACTTTACACCTTTTTACTATAACGAATAATTTGGTCTTTCTTAAATTCGTTTTAGGGGTTCCGTACCCAAAGGGTGCCAACGCGCGTAATACAACTAATTTGATACGACAGAAAAAAATCATGAAAATAGATACCTCTAAAAACTTTCTTTTAACAATAAAAACCATACTGATATACATACAATCATTCTGATTTCTTATCAGATTATTCTAAAAGCATCATACTAAAGCACTAGTGTTTTAATTTCTTAGTCCAAACAATAGATTTTTTGTAAATAGATAATTGCTTTATATTTTGCGATAAATTACCAGCGTTGTGTCATCGCGCTTCTCTTTCTTTTCTATGCAGTCCGCCCGTGACCGCGCTTTAGGTCATGTAGTCACCTTAAATATTCTCTACTAATTTCAGCCAATCTTTCTTATCTACTGATTTATTATTCCACACGTTTTAATCACCATACATCTTTCTGATGTATTCAACTCGCGAAGAATTCCGAGGGGTGATTTAATTATACCGTAAAATATTCGCCCAGTATTACGAGTATATTAATTAATGGGAAATAATTAGCATGGGGAAACTGAAGGTAATTTATTTTAATTAAAGAAAACTCCAGTAGGTATGCTTTTATAATTAACTAGCTGCGCCCCGCGGTTTCACCCGCGTAAATGTCGATGCCGTAGGAATATCGGGATAAAAAGTAGCCTATATGATAATCCAGGGTGTCAGCTATCTCCATACAAAATTTTATTAAAATTGGTTTAGCCGTTTGAGCGTGAAGAAGTAATAAACATATAAACACACACACACTCGCAAACTTTCGCCTTTATAATATTAGTGTGATAGCTTACGTTATGAGGAATAGGAATTGAGTCAGCAAATCCATCATTGAAACTAAGCATCTATTAAGTAAAAGACATGTTGATAATTTTTATCACACTATAACACTAGCTTCTGCCCGCGACTTCATCCGCGTCAAATTTCATCCTCTCCCCATTCACCCTCTTAAAGGTGGAATTTCGAAAAACCCTTTCTTAGTGGACATCTACTCTTCACAAAGAACGCACCCACCAAATTTCATGTCTCTAGGACCAGCGGTTTAGGCTGTGCGGTGATATATCAGTCAGTCAGTCAGGACTTTGTATTTTATATGTATATAGATGTATCGAACTAAGGTACACAATAATACAATAGTAATACAATAGGGTGAAATTTGAATCACCATTTTCCTCTTAAGGGGTCATTTTACTCATCATTATGAAGAACTTTTACTAAGGAACCAAAATGAAATCGTAAAAAAAAATGAGCAGGTCGCTACATTTTGATGAGTTATGCGAATATAAATGTAGGGAACAGCTAATATTTTTTTTCGCGCCCTTTACCCTTTTTATTTGATCTTTATTTTTTGTTTTTTTTTATCTGATGTATCTGGTGTATTGTGTCTTTTAGTCTGTGCTAAATAAATGTATTTTCTTTCTTTCCTTAAGAGGACAACGGTGATTAAAACACGCTGTATATACAGGGTGTTACGGAAAGGGTATATCAATACAAACGGGTTGAAGAGTGTATCTGGTCTAGAATCTCTGTACAAAATTTCAGCTCAAAAGCATTAACTTTGAAAATGCTTAATATTTTTTTATTTCGACATCACGGCGCTGCACTGGCGCGCGGCGGCGTGATGAGCGTGTACTAGGCGCACAGACACACTACAGATAATGGATAATGACCCTCGTAGTGCGGTGACACGTTTGTTATGATTTCAATTTAATAAACTATCGAATTAAAAAAATATTAAGCATTTTCAAAGTTACTGCTTTTGAGCTGTGTACAGAGATTCTAGACCAGATACACTCTTCAACCCGTTTGTATTGATATACCCTTTCTGTAACACCCTGTAGATGTTGGTGATTGTAGGGATACAACAAAGGATCACTTTACTTAACAAAACTGTTGCTACCCTCATTAACAATTGTTTCCTACCTACATTTCCGGTAACCCTACTCAAGCAAAGAATGTTAGTCGTTTCAGGTAACATTCTGAGAGTCAACCGCTTCTGGTTAGAAGGGGTAAAAGGGTAACGTTTATGTTTAAGTGTTTAAAAAGTTCACATGTGCAGACGCTAGCACACCAAGCTACCCGAACTGTCAAATTTTCCCAATCAACTTTGAACCTTATGCTTTAGCGATAAAGTTGAAAATCTATTAAAGAAATTTGACAGATTCTAGTAGCTTGATGTGCTGGCGTCTGTAAATCCACATTTTGCCAGTTATGTTTAGTCTCATGTCATCTAAAATCGGCATAGGAAGTGCACATAAATCTAAAATAATTCGCTCCTTTGATTATTCGTTCCAAGTTTGAACATCGTAAGTTATCTTAACGACCGCGAAGACGAGATAGGTAATCTGAGAAGTTGCCACAAACGAAAATTCTGGGCCACAAACTTTAACCGTCTTGGGGTTGCAAGTTAAAAAGTTTTTGGAGCAAGTTATTTTAAGTTGGTAACATTTGGGGAAAATGTTTGTGCGCATTTTGTTTTTTGAAATTAAAAAGGAATTGAATGTTGAATTATTGTGATAAGTTATTTTATACGGGGAAAGGTCTATGTCAGACTTGGTCCCACAGCTAAATTTTGTCGTGGTCATGAGTAATATACCTACCTGACTACCTGCTAATCATCTGATAAGTAACCTCTTCCCTACTATGTTCGGGTCGGCTTCCATACTAACCAGATGCAGCTGAATATTTTAGTGCTTGGCCAGAGTGGCAGCGACGGGCGGGCGCGGCGCGGTGAACTCAAACATATGAACTTCCTTTGAGTGTCCATAGTGGGTACGCGGGCGCGGTGAGCGTCGCGAGCTGCTTGGCGCGGGGAGCGCGCGGGCATCTCACGCCATAGCTCGTTCATACAAGTGGCCGCGGGGGCCGGAGTTCTCAAACTAATTTGAGCTTTTTTATAGTAAAAATAAGTCTTCTCTATCCATATTATATTTTGACAAACACTGGACACGGCAAAACGCAGACCGCAGCCACGCTCCACTGTGGATTGGCAGACCGCGCGCGTTCCCGTCCCCGTGCCCGCCCTACGCCCGCGCTACCCGTCTGGCCAAGCACTTATAATCATGAGTAGGTACACACTACACAACAAAATATTTCACATTTTTTTGTCACACTATACTATGGATGAGCAGTGGCGGCCCAGTGGTATCGGCCGCGACTTACGAGTTGTAGGTCGTAGGTTCGAACCCAGACAGGCGATTTACTTTCTGTAAATTATTTAATCACCACTGCTCTCCAAACGGTGAAGGAAAATATCGTGAGGAAACCGGCATGTCGTAGAACAAAAACTTTGTAGACATGTGACATCTACCAGCCCGCACTGGGCCCGCGTGGTGGATTACGGCCCACTCCCTCTCACAGAGAGGAGGCCTGTATCCCAGCAGTGGGAACATTATAGGCTGATTATGATTATGTTACTAAGGTTCACTCATTTTAGTGTAGGTACCCTCACTCAGTATTTAAAGTGCTTTCATAACTTGGCAAATTATTCTAAGAATCTTATAGTTACAAGTTACCGTGTCAAAACAATAAAGATTTTCTGGGGTATAATGTTTCTGAAGCAGACTAACTTTCTTTGAATAAATTGCTACAAAGTGTTGGAAAAGATAATTTTTAACGGTTCGAGTTGCCAAGTGGATTATTATTTTTGGTAAAAGAAGTCTATAAACTCTCCTACTGCAATGTTAAGGCCGGTTGCTTACTTGGTGGCATTTCGCGGCTTGGCTTGGCGGATTTTCGTAAGCAGAAATGATTTTGAATCTTATTTTCAAGCACTTAGCACTCGCATTTCGTTGATATCGTCACATGAGGACTTGCACAAAGGGACTTGAAGTTTCAAATCCGCCCCTAAGATTACCCACTGACTGAACATACCGCAGCAAGTATACAGTGGAAGGCAGTACTGTGGCACTTACGCCACGAGGGAACTATTTTAATTAAATGAAACTCCTGTCGGATTTCATATGATATTATTTTACGACTTTTATCATCGAATATATAAATCATCGGGCTGGTCCACAAATTCAAGGTGGCTCAGCGCGCTATGGAGCGAGCTATGCTCGGAGTCTCTTTGAAGGATAAAATCAAGAATGAAATTATCAGGAAAAGAACCGGAGTTACCTACATAGCTTGCAGAGTAAGCAAACTGAAGTGGCAGTGGGCTGGCCATGTCTGTCGAAGGACTGATGGCCGGTGGAGCAGACGAGTCTTGGAGTGGAGACCGCGTACCGGCAAGCGTAGTGTGTGACGCCCCCCAGCTAGATGGACGGACGACCTAAAGAAGGTAGACTGGATGCGGAAGGCGGAGGACAGGGTGCTGTGGCGCAGTCTGGGAGAGGCCTATGTCCAGCAGTGGACTGCGATAGGCTGAGTTGATTGATATAAAATTAGCCCGTCTTATTTATTACACGTCAAACCTAATCTCATTGAATGATACGCGCTTAAACGTTCGAATGGAACATGCTTTCAAATGTTACTGGCCAGTATTTCAAACCACTATAGAGAATCTCTACAGTACCTAATTATTTAGTGCGAATGTCGTCTCGATGTTTTTCCAAACTTTTGTCGCAAGCGGGACTTCTGAGGCTGGGGTTCTGACTTCGATTCCTGAATCTTTCGGTGAAAATTGAGTATTTCCGTTGGGAAATTCTGAGTAAAAGCCCGGAGTCTGTATTTATGCCTGATTGATGGCGGTACCGCCGAGCCTCGCCCTAATGTACATGGGACTCACCAAAAGCTTGCGCCTTATAACATGGGACTTAGTAAAAAAATTCAAAGTAAAACCAGCGGCGCATTTGCTTAACACATTATCAATCGGAATCGGTTTCATTTTGACAGTTCAACAACATTCATTGCGTTATTTACGCGTGGAGCAGACAAATTTTTCGAACTTATGAAGTAATGGATTAGCAATTTGCTTTAAAATGATTCAGATTCCGATTGATAGTGTGTTACGCAATTAGGGTGCCGACTACTGAAAAGGATGAAACAAGAAAGTACCTACCCGTGATCGCATGCTACCATAGCTTAAATGTATGTTAGTACAGCGGCATGCGACCACGGGAAGGTACTTTCTTGTTTCATCCTTTTCAGTAGGTAGTCGGGTTTTAGTTTTTAAACTTATATTTTATTTTGGGACTTATGTCAGTAATATTTATATTTTTGAAATGTGCTAATTAAGCCCTTTCATTTGATATCCAACACGGCATGATTAAAAAAAATGTTTTGTTTTTAGGTCATGACTTTATTCCGCTAGTGGGCGCCATATTCAATTTAATGTGACGTCACATAACCTATAACCAGCGAATGATCAAGACGCTTTCAACGATACCTCATTTGTCAAATTATGACAAGCAGTTTAGAAATTATGAGGGAACAGAGTAACATACATACATACTGGTCAAAATCATAACCCTCCTTTTTGCTTCGCAGTAGTCGGGTAAAAAACTAGCGAAACGTCCTTACAGGTACGGTCAGCATCAAAAGTTGATTAACACTTCAGTTTTTTTAATCTTAGTTATTGAGCAAAATATTTGTTCAAAATTGCAGCAGGAGAATTTTTTTTAGAATATATACTCTTGTCTATTATGTGAAAAGCTAAAAATCAGTTTATTGAAAAAAGTTGTTGTCAATTTAATAACATTTAAAAATGATAGTGTTAATCGACTTTTGATGCTGACTGTACCATTCAGTATTCATTCACGTCTACCTACACCTTTGGGGAATGCAGGCGTTCTGTTTTGTTTTAAATCCTTTAAAGTATGTCAGTACTTTAGTCGAATTTGTGAATTTAGATCCGCGAGGTCACCCCCTCAAGTCAATCATCTAAAAAATCTAGATAATCGAATTCTGGTATGACAGCTTGTTAATCGTTCTAGCAATTAGTGTCAAAGCACTTTGGAGCTAGATTCAACAAATTATGGCACGAGGAATCGATAAAAGTTGGTAACCTTTTAACCGCCCGACTCCATATCAGTTGTCATGCCCTCAGCACCCGAAATATAAAAACTTTTTAACAAAAAAATGAAACCGAAAAACTGAAAAGCAAAAAATAGTAAACCTTTTTTATTTATCCTTAATAACTAAGTTCTTAAACTAAGTAATTTTGAGTCGGCGCCAAAGAAACGCCAAAGAACTACACCCTTTTCAACCACTAGACAAACGAGGTAGTCAATATTTTAAATAATTACATTATTTCGGGATCCCTTCTTTTCGCATAATCTTCTTATTCCTAACATACTTTGGCATAACTATTTTGGTATAATTTGTTTTGCAATAATAATACTTAGCCGTATTTTTTTTTTGGCATACAATTTATGTTGGCATAATTATCTTGAAGGCTAATTAGTTTTGGCATAAATTTATTTCGCAGAATACTTAACGACGTCAGGGGCACCCCGAGGTTCGGTTTGGTTAGGTTCCTTTAAACCCTGCAGACAGAAATAGGAGCCCCACGCATCGGGGCTCCGTCGTCCTGACGTCGTTACAAATAAAACGAGCGTGCTAAAATTATGCTTTAGAATGTTAAGCTTAATCATTATTATAATAATAATTAGAGAAATTATGCTTTTTTTTTTTTTTTTTTTCTTTATTTATTATTAGGGACTTTTATACAATTGTATATGCCAGTCCCATCGGACCTTGTAACTTAATATTACTACTTAATAATAACCAAACTTATTGACCCTTATAACGTAAAACGTAATAAAACAAACTTAACTAAACTATAAGCAGCTCCGGAGTTAGGTGTGGACAAAATATGATGGAACATACAAACATCGTTTATATTTATCTTGAGCTCTCTAACTAAATCCTGTCCTGCAGGCTGAAATCTGACACACTCCGTCAGTAAATGTAAAACATCTTCCAGTGTGCCACACACCTCACAATTTGGTGAATCTATTTTTTTCATTAAAAATCCAAAATTATTGAGCGGCATGTGTCCAGATCTCAGTCTGTGAGCTGTAACTATAATTTTTCTGCTTAGCCTAGAGTTACTAAACCACGGTATATGAGGAGGCTCCGCAACTATAGACCTGTACCAAATCCCTTTATCTTTTGATCTTTGATTAAAATACTCTTTCCAAACTTCATGACATTTACGTTTATACATAGGCAATATTTCTATATAATTAGTTCCAATGTTTTTTTCTCTTCCACTAACAATACCCAACTTTGCTAAACGGTCAGCCTCCTCATTACCCTTTATACCTATATGTGAGGGAACCCATTGCAACTTCAGATCTATATCTCTTTCAGATAGATAGTGTATTTTGGATAGAATTTCATAAGCTATCGGTGCACCTCTGTAACCAGAGGCGCATTGAGCTATATGTTGTAGTGCACTTTTGCTATCTACACAAATTAATGTTTTTCTATTACTTCCAATGGATATAATATACGCAAGCGCTTCTGAAATTGCAAAGAGCTCCAAAGACATAACTGACACATAATTATTTATTTTAAAGCAGGTATTTCCCGAATTCAAAGGATCATAGTAAGCAGTGCCATTACCATTAGCGCTCTTAGACCCATCAGTATATATTTTATAATAGTCCTGATATTTCTCCGTCATTTCTCTCAAAATTTCTGCTTTCATTGAGTTGACATCATACGTCTTTTTAGGATTTTTAATTGAGTCCAAATTAATCTTTATTACATTTTGGATATTAATCCTAGTTACCCATACATCCAATGAAAACATTTCTAAAATCGGCGATGAACTTATACTTTCCTCCCTAACCTCCTCAAAAACAATAATAAGTAATGGAAGCTTTTTATTTTCCCAATATCTGGTGTGCCTAATAGCGCTTAGCTCTGATAGCTGTTTTATTACTACATTATTGGATATAGAATACGACTTTAAACAATATTTGAATGCTAACCATCTTCTCCTAACGTGCAGTGGAGGCACACAGAGCTCGCACTCCATAACGTGTATCGGTGTGCTTCTTATAAAACTCCCTACTACTCTTAAAGCCTGATTTTGTATTTTATCAAGTTTGTAAATATTTGTTTTAGCACTATTGTCATATAAGAAGCACCCGTAGTCTAGCCTACTTATAAGAAATTATGCTTAAAAAAATATGCCTAAGCTGTTATGCGTAAATAATGTTATGCGAAAATATAATTAGGAGAAACAAAAGTATGCCAAGTTATATTAGGTCTTAAAACTTTATGCAAATGGATAGGGAACCCATTATTTCTTGGTAGGGTTTTGGTCCCTAAAGCCTAAATACCGACCTACTATACATCTTTCTATACCAAACACGAGCAGAGAGCTATTCCGTAAAGTTCACTTGCTCAAATGACCGCATACAATTCGAAAACGAACTCATTTGTTTTTTTTTTATGTAGGTATATCAGCGCGGATTCACAACAAGACACCGTTCGAATTTCGAAATTATATTTAGAGAAAAAAAAATGAAATTAAAAGTGCGCAGTGCTGCACACCCCTACCTTATTTCAAGTTAAACAAATATCAACTTTATTTCAATGAAAATTAAGTTGATTTCAGAGTGACTAGAACTATTGACAGTTATAAAAAAAATTGAAGTTGTAGCGTAAACTGAACTTTATTGTGTAGGAATTAAAGTTATTTTTCCATCAATTCATATTTGTTTACATTTTTGGCTATTAAATCGCAAATGCGGTAGGTAGGCACATAATAAATAGAGGTTTGCAGAAAAAGCAAAAATCTAACTCCCAGTTGGATTAGGATCTAATAATACCCGAGCACACCTACTGCATAATATGTATAGCTGATAAGATACGCCCGATATCGTTCATTAAGTAAGTGCAACACGCTTTTATGAAAGTTCTTATCATTGATTACGGAATTTTTGTTCAGGGATTCAATACTTTGTGGTAGGTAGGTACTGCTTTTTACGTCGTTCAAAAAAAGGATTTATTTCACTTATACTAAATAATATGGAATTTAGAGAGAAAAATTTATGTCTGATTTTGAAGTCATACCTACCCCAGTTTTGCACCAGCACAATGGCCAATTACATCGATGTTTCTGTGCTTTAGAGAGAGATACAGAGAATGAGGTCTATGATGGAATGGGCATGCCCAGAAGGTGCTTAAGGCACTGGAACTCTCACGCAGCAACGAAACACAGCAGGCTGCTTGACGCCGGACTCCAGTGGGAGGGTGGTCGCAAACCAGGCGGGCGTTAGCCCCACCACCGCAAGGGAAGAATTAGCCAATTAAATAAGATGTTGGGTGCGACTGTCCAGGATGAGCCGAGCGCTATGTTCAGTTGAGTAACTGGCGGAACAAACTGCGCTACACGAGAAGGCTTCTTCATTCATCCATACACAAAAACTTTCTGGAATATATGCTCTAACCGACTGTGAAAACCACATCAATCCATTGTGTAGTTGAGAAAACACGAAAAACTACTTGTTTTATACTATGTCATCACCTGCCTAGCCCAACAATGTTAGATCGGCTTCCAGTCTAACCGAATGCAGCTGAATACCAGTATTTTACATGGAGCGATTGCCTATCTGACCACCACAACCCAGCTACTGGGTAATACGATACCCCTTGGTAAGACTGGTTGTCAGACTTTCGGGCTTCTGACGACCCGTAACGACTGTCAAAGATCCAGGAATGAAAGCCGGCACCAACGGCTTAACGTGCTTTCCGAGGCACGGAGGGGTATTGGTATGTGATGGTGGTCACCCACGGACCAACCGCGGCAAGCGTAGCTTAACCTGATCGATCGACCCGTGCGGCTGTTATTACTTAGCCACAATTACTATGTATAGATAACATTTAATAAAGGAGTCACACAAAGACACACTTTGAGCACAGCAACGTAAAATTTGATAAACGCTATTTGACACAACGTTTAATCACGTCAGCAAATAGGTACCTACTATGTCTTTCTTTAAACAACGTGTACAAACGGCTGCGGCTTATACCAATTCCTTCAAGCTACGTCATCGCGCCGTATCAATTTAAAATTTCGGACTGCTAGCGCCACTCCACGTTAGTTTTTTTTCCATTTATAAGGCTACTCACACACATACATTCTAATTACGTATTTTGTATGAGAAAATAGTGCGCCGCGCAACAAACATTTGAATACCCAGATGCTCCGCTCAGTGTTAAACTCCTCAGAGTCCACTCCGAATTACAATACTATCAAAACATCAAACCATATCTACATCGCCATTGTTTCGCTAAACTTCCGCAACTCACCGACCCTCAGGGTAACGTCCATAATAAGAGCAACTTAAGTCCGAACAACTTTCCAACAGACCCCTCTGATTGACCTACTCGTAATAGCAGTGGCGTAACTATACCGTTTGGGGCCAGTGGTAGATTCAAGGGATGGGGCCCTCCCTCAATATAAAGAAGCTCAACCAACATTATAGTTTTTTTTTGTTAGCAGTTCTCCCGTGACTTCTTCCGCGTAGATTTCATATTTTCCCCTACAAAATTTAAAACCTGACTGCTTAGTTGGTCTAGTGGTCGCATGCGCTACTGCTGAGCATGAGGTCCTGTCCAAAAAATTATACAAACAATGTAAAAAAGGTACAAAATGTTCGAAACCTGAATGATGTCCTTTGTTGCACATTTTCAAAAGTTTGCTTTTATAAACTTATGTTAGGAACCTACTGTGCTCATGGCCCTCTAGGGCCGGAGGCCCCCATTGGCTGGGGGCCCGTGGCATTTGGCCCCAATGCCACCCTATAGTTTCGCCACTGCCTAATAGATAATAAATGATAGAAAAGCGAGGTTTACTGAACTGATTATAGAATCTTACCAACTTTATTTAATTAGTTCAGGAGAAACACCAAGAGAGGTCGCCTTGGTTAAAATGACATATACACTGACCTTATTGGTAGAGGGGTCGTGGCTAAATGATAACAGCCACATGGATTGATCGCAAGTTAAACTACGCTTGCGCTTGCGCAGTTCGTGGATGGGTAACCATCCATTACATATCGAGACCTCGCCAGGCTTCGGAAGTGCTAAGCAGTTGGTCCCGGTTATCATTCGTTAAATCTTTGACAGTTGTTACGGGTACTCAGAAGCCCAACAACCCCTTTGTGTTCACAAGTTCCTTTAGCAGTTCCTTTGAAAAAACTGCAAACCCTTTGCACGACAACACCCTTGTGCCACAAAGGTTCAGCCTTTGTGGCAAACGAAATAGTTTTTTAAAGTGTGTCGTCCCACTCACTGGCGAACCACCACAAGAAAGACTGAAGCTGTGGCGAGACAGTGCTTCCATACCCAAACCGTTCGTTCCACCCGCTGAAGACCTCCCACCTGGACATGAGTCACCTTGGGTAACCTGGAAGTCTTTACACAGACTCTGGACCCAGGTTGACCAAAACCTGTTCAGGTGGAGATTTATAGACGACTCCGCCTTGGAGTGTAAATGTAGTGCTGTTCCATAAACGATAGGACACTTAATATCGTGCCCTGCGTGTCCTGTCAGCTGCACGTTACAGGAACTGATGGACGCTGGTGATGGCGCCAAACAATTAGCCGAATTCTGGGCCGAGTACATTTAGATGGCTATCGACTCGCTAAGAAGAAGAAGAAGTTCCTTTGAAGGAACTACTGAGAATTTTTGGATCAGTAGTTCCTTTGCAAAAGCTAAAGAAACTACTGAGACTAGATAGTTCCTTTAGCAGTTCCTTTGAAGGAAACAAACATGTATAATGCTGCCCGCTAGCAACCAGTTTTCCAAGGGGCATCGTGTTAGCCTGTAATTGTGTCGTGGAGGACCGATTGGCAGTCGCTCCATGTAAAATACTAGTATTTAGCTGCATCCGGATCAGTGGCGTGCATTGGTTTTCAGAATAGGTAGGCACTAGGCCGGGTCTAGTCTAGGCAAACGCGGTCACTAATCAGAAAAAAAAAGGCGGGTTGCAAAACTTCCATATTTTAAACACTATATACACGAATTTTACGAATACACAGCAGTGTGGCTACTACACAGACGGTCGAGCTATCAGCTGTCCATCCATCCATCCACGTCACGTCACGTCGTCCGTCCGTCCGTACGTCCGTCCGTCCGTCCGTCCGTACGTCCGTCCGTCCGTCCGTCCGTCCGTCCGTATGTCCGTCCGTCCGTACGTGCGTCCGTCCGTCCGTCCGTCCGTCCGTCCGTCCGTCCATCCATCCATCCATCCATCCATCCATCCATCCATCCATCCATTGTCGTGTGTCACTTGGTTCACTTCGATTGGCGCCGCCACGGAACAGATTTCTGTTCCGTGGGCGCCGCCGTAGAAAGAGAGGGGGGGGAAATCTCTCCTGACGGTCACGTGTCCTGACGCGATGTCCTGACGCGAGTTTAACATTTTTTACCCATTACAAAAAGTGTGCAACGCCGCTAAAGAAGTTTTCACTTCAAGAAGTGAGGTCAAAAGTGAGGTGGTTATTTGAGTAGATAGGCATGCCTACTTAAGGGTGATAAATTGCGAAGCCTAGGTCTAACGTCATGGTATTACGCGTGAGACGTACTTACGTATTTTTAATTTTGTCATATTAACTTGAATGAGTAAAGAACAATGACAATTTGCGAATAGTACGGAAGCCGAGTAGGGCGTCCGACGACTGCCTGTCGCACGTGTTTGTATGAAGATTTTGTTTTTTGTTAGATATGATAATTTAGTTCACACACTAAAATGTAATTGACCCGGCTTATGTTGATATATCGAGGTAGGCACTGCTTATATGCCTATATGCAATGCACGCCACTGATCCGGATAGACTAGAAGCCGACCCTATTATAGTTGGAAAAGTTGGGCTTGACAAATGATAACTTTTTACGTCTTTTTTTGTCTACGTGACGTCTGCCTTGTTAGTTTGTGGTCGCAAGCCCAAACGCTGAGCAGGTCCTTAACTTTTTTTGGCCGGTTAAGGGGACTACATGACCTAACGCGCGGTCACTGTCGGACTGCATAGAAAAGAAAGAGAAGCGCGATGACACAACGCTGGTAATTTATTTCAAAATACGAAGCAATTAACTATCTTTTTACAAAAAATCTATTGTTTGGACCAAAAAAATTAAAACACTGCTTTAGTATGTTGCTTGTAGAATAATCTGACAAAAAATCATAATGATTGTATGTATATTAGTATGGTTTTAATTGTAAAAAGAAAGTTTTTAGAGGTATCTTCACGTTTTTTTTCTACCGTATCAAATTAGTTGTATTATGTTTTCAACACACTATCTACCTAGCATATATCTTGAAGAATATCATATATTTTTCTGATTTTGTTTACTGTAGTTGATCATACAGGATGTTACGGAAAGGGTATATCAGTACAAACGGGTTGAAGAGTGTATCTGGTCTAGAATCTCTGTACAAAATTTCAGCTTAAAAGCAGTAACTTTGAAAATGCTTAATATTTTTTTATTTCGATAGTTTATTAAATTGAAATCAAAACAAACGTGTCACCGCACTACGAGGGTCATTATTCATTATCTGTAGTGTGTCTGTGCGCATAGTACACGCACATCACGCCGCCGCGCGCCAGTGGAGCGCCGTGATGTCGAAATAAAAAAATATTAAGCATTTTCAAATTTAATGCTTTTGAGTTGACATTTTGTACAGAGATTCTAGACCAGATACACTATACATCTGGCTAAACCTTTGGAAAATACACTTATATGTTCACTCATGCATCACTTATGAGACTTAGACTTCTAAGTCTTTTGAAGCTAACTACATAATTATAAACAATACAAAAGTTTTCCAAGTATTCCGTAATACACTCAAATTCTGTGAAAGTTCACTTATATTCATTGTAAAGCAAATTATTACGGGAATTGTATATTACTTTCAGTCTAATTATAACTTTTTCTTTACCCTGAATGAAGAAGGCTTCTCTATTCCATAATTATTATGTAAAGAAAAGTCAGCATTATGAAAATTTCATGCTCTAAACATGACTTCGAAATTCGAACGGTGTCTCGTTGTGAATCCGCGATGATTTACTTTTAAAAACAAATGAGTTCGCTTTCGAATTGTGTGCGCTCACTTGAGTAAGGTTCCAACTGAACTTTATAGAATAGCTCTGATGCGTATTTCCCTTTCCGTGTTCAACTGGCGACACCGGCCTCGCGAAATCAACACGCTTTTGTTTTACTACGGAATTCTACGAGCCCGTGTTCAATTCGCGTCAACTGAGCACGCTTTTGCTATCAAGTAACGTTAAAAGAAGTTTTACAAAATAGTGTGCAATTGAATTGAACACGGTTTTTTAACCTGTGATATACCACTCAATAGACATAAAACCTATTTAGTCTAATATGATAAACACTTTTTTTTTTCATCCTATGTCATCCTATGTCGACGGAGCCCCGCTTCGCGGGGCCCCTATTTCTGTGTAAAGGGTTTAAAGTAACCTAACCAAACCGAACCTCGGGGTGCCCTGCATCCTATGGCGTTAAACCTTACCCAGCGCCACTTGATCACAAAGGCGTGCTCAGTTGACGCGAATTGAACACGGACTCGTAGGATTCCGTAGTAAAACAAAAGCGTGTGGATTTCGCGAGACCGATGTCGCCAGTTGAACACGGAAAGGGAAATACGCAGCTCTGATATATAAAAATGAGCCTTGAATGATGCCTTAATATAGACTTATTTTAGATAAAACTTATCATCAATTTATTTGACCGGAATGGTCGGTCGTTTAGCTAACATATAGGGGGCGTGACAATCATCTTCAGAACGACGGGTTCGTGCCGATATCTTTGAACGATTACTTATAATAAAGTGCCCATGAGCGGCTGTGAAATGGACCAGACAGGCAGGTAATAGCCCGGATAACGATGAGAAGACAGATGTTTTTATACCGCTACAGGTCGATTGCTCACCTGATAAAAATGTTTCCGTCCGCGTCACCCACAGATATTGTAAGTTTATATTGTTTATGTCAAGTGTCACTGTCAGTGATGGCGAGCTGTCACCGCGGATTGTATTGTCATGCTGTCGAAACAAACCGCGTCACTAACCTACAAGTTGTTTTACTTATATAAGTACCTACCTCAGATATATCTAGTGCTATTCTGTAAAATTCACTTGGAAGCTGTGTGAAGGGATGCTTAGAGAAATAAACTTTTCTGTCCTGTTTTTTTTTTTTCTTGTCTGTTTAAATATGTGTGTACATAAATGATAAAATAAATTATTTCATTGAACATCTAAACTGAACAATATTCTAGAAGTTCTAAGTAACAAAAAGGACAGACGATATTAAATCAGGAAGTTTCTTCGTCTTCATAATAACTTTATATTGTTTACGCAACCTAAATGAAGATTGATGTCAAGTAAATCCCTTTGGTTATACTGGCGTGTTATTAGGTTAGTCGATTATTAAATATTTTCTTTGTTCTTGACGCTAATAATAAGCCAATTAGGGTTGCAATGCGGTTCAACCCAATTCATTTATTTATTTATTTTTAGTTTGTTGAATAAGTAAATAAATAAAGTAAGGACTTTGATATGTTTTACGTTTTAGAGCAAATAATATTGTTTTAAAAAAAAACGTAGATACGTTGATTGTATGGGCAACTAGCTTCTGCCCGCGACGTCGTCCGCGTGAAATTTCACCCCCCCCCCCATTCACCCTCATAGGGGTGGAGTTTCGATAAACCCTTTCTTAGTGGATGCCTTATGTTCGTCTCTAGGTCCAGCGGTTTAGGCTGTGCGTTTATGTATCAGTCAGTCAGGACTTTGAATTTTATATATTATAAGGTCCCATTAAAATAGATGGATAAACTTTTAGAAATCATTCAAACCGCTTAAACAAGGACGATGGTAAAAATATATAAGAAAAATGCATTAAATACTTACAAGAAAAATAATCAGTTAACGAAAATACACTAAAATGTGCCGGCAATTTATTATTTTAGGTGAAAATAAAATCACTGTGTTTTTTTGCTTGGATAGCTTTGGTTAGACGTACTGAGCGCTGTGTTAAAATTTGTCCATCTATTTTAACGGGACCCTGTATATAGATAAGAATTGAAAATCTCATCACTACATTATGCTCTAGCCTAAATGAACAACAAAACCACGCAAGGACAAGTCTGACCTATGATTTCGTCTCGCAAACTGTCTCCCACCAAAAGTTTGACGCTGTCGTGATGACTTAAACTTGTTTTTGTTTACTTCGCAGACAAATTTAACCCACGACTGGCAGTTTGGTGGCTGCTGAATGATAATACGATGGCTGAGGTCACATCGAAAGATATTAACATCTATACAAATAAAGAAAATTGGAGTGTCTGTTTGTAATATTAAAAAAATACGTGTGGCACTCGGGGACTGCCGCGGTAAAGCTATTGCATAGCACGCACACAAACACCGTGCCGAAATCTGCCGAACTGAAACGACGTTAGACGATGCACGGCTTTCAACGCCGCACCACTGTGCCGGTCGGAGTAGGGGGTGTTAGGTTTATTTTAGTTACGGAATTTCTTGATTCGGTCGCCGCGTTCAAGGCCCGCGATAAAATCTATGCAAAAGCTTAATAATAACCTCTTTTTACTAAATGCATATGGATGTATACACGGTGCATAGAATAGAATACTCTTTATTATGTACGCCATATAAATTACAGACATAAATATAGAAAACTTTACAATGGGTGACACAATGGGCGGTCTTATCGCTAAGAGCGATCTTTTAAAGACAACCTTTGGATGGATTAAAAACGGGAAGGACAGACAAATACTGTAGGTAGTCTGTGGTGTACCATTTACACAATACAATAAATACATACATAAAGTATTATTAATCTATATAAATACATACATATACATAATAACAAACATGAAACAGGAGCAAAGAAAATACAATGACAATGTTTAAGGAGAGAGAAAGTGCTTTTTTATCATATACCAAAATAACATTTTTTTAATTTTTTGTCTGTCTGTTTGTTCCGGCTAATCTCTGAAATGGCTGGACCGATTTCGACGGGACTTTCACTGGCAGATAGCTGATGTAATAAGGAGTCACTTAGGCTTCTTTTATTTTAGAAAAAGAATTAGGGTTCCGCGTAAAAAAAATGAAACGTTTTCAGTCATGCACGCGAACGTAGTCGCAGGCTCAGCTAGTAATATAATATAATGGATATGTCACAGTCAACTGGTTTAATTAGCCGTTTAGTTAACCGCCTAGCCTTTTAACTAAACGGCAGCGGCCGTTCAACAAACAGCCTGAATGATATTCAATTATAGTTTAGGTTGGAACTGTAACCAATCACGCGCGAGTCGAATTGGTCGACGTTTTTACCCTTTGGGTACGGAACCCTAAAAAGTAGCAGTTACGTCGATGTTTCTCCAAATGAGCGATTTATCGGTGTCACTAATTAAGTCAAAGTAAATAAAAAAGGTGAAACCAAAACAGGAGTATGTTCACAATTTCACGACAAACTTAGTGAAAGGATTAAGTGAACCCGCTCAAGTTAGTTAGGGCAGGGATTAAGTAACAAACTTGACCCAGTTTAGAAATTCCTGAACGTGTTTTTATACATTTTTTTGTTCAGGTAAGCGTATAACGTATACAGATTGCAGCTCTTTTGTTTTAAAAGGATTGTAGTCAAAGTCAAAGCATTTATTTCAAATAGGCATATAAAAGGCACTTTTGAACGTCAAAAATGATCTTAAAATAGAATTGATTCTAGTCGCCCATTCCAAAAGGTAGTTTTCGTATGGAGAAGAATGGGCAAGAAACTCCACCGTTACTCTTTTAAAATGTTTTAGGTACAATACATATTTTGCATGGGTACATTAATTATATAATAACATGCGAGGACGATGCACCTAAAATAAAATTAATATACCACAATAGGTAAAATAATTAAAAACGAAACCATGACATATAAATTAATTATCTGATAGATGGTGCTCACATATTTACAAACATGGTACAAGCAAGACTTTAAATTTAAAAAAAAATACAAGTAATAAGTCAGGGTGTGAGGGCACGCCACGATAGTGGCGGTAAGACCCCTCTTTGAGGAGTGGCTAGAGAGGCGTCACGGCGGCCTCACCTATCGCCTGACGCAGGTCCTCACCGGACACGGATGTTTTGGGAGGTTCCTGCACATCATCAGGCGGGAGGAGACGCCCGGGTGTCACCACTGCGAGGATCGCCCAGAGGACACGGTGGAGCATACGGTGGAGGTATGCCCCGCATGGGCGGAGCACCGCCGTGCCCTCGTAGAGGCGATCGACAGCGGCGGCGACCTCTCGCGTCCGGCCCTGGTTCAAGCCATGGTCCGGGGCGAGAGGGAGTGGGAGGCCGTCACCTCCTTCTGCGAAGCAGTCATGCTAGCGAAGGAGGTGGCGGAACGGCTAAGGGAGAGAGCCTCACACCCCAGCCGCCGCGGGAGACGCTCCGGGCGTCGGGAGCCGCGTGACGACTCCCGGCCACCGTAGGCGCGGGCCTGCGGACGGAGAGTAATGGGTAGCTCACCGTCCGATCAGGACCAGGCCCGTGCCGGACGGCGCGTACGTGTTCCACGCGCGCCTCAAATAGATGTCAGCATAAAGGAAGGGGCCTGCCAGGGCCGAAGCCTGCCAGGGGTGCGGGATTGTCCGAAAGGGTTACCGCTACCCCGGAACATAAAGGGCTAAGGAAGGAACACGGATGGGTTTTAGTCAGTAAGAGTCTGACACTCCCTTCGCTCCACCCAGAGCGGGAGGGGTCATTTGATGATTCCCCATCCATAAAAAAAAAAAAAAAAAGGGTGTGAGTAATGAATGTAAAAAAGAATAGAAAAAAATTAAAATTAAATTAGCAACCAGTTTGATATTGTCTAGACTCTAGATTGTCCTATGGAGCAGGACCAGCATGTTTCCAAGCGTTCTTATCTTGGATAATTATAATCTTCTAATTTATAGTATGCTTGTTTACAAAGTGTACGTTTAATGTGAGTTTTAAATTTTCTTTCATTTAATTGCAATATATCACAAAGTATTCTATTGTAACATTTAACACAGTACCCCATAAAAGATGTATGTACTTTGGCTAATCTGAAAAATTTTTTGGGCTTCCCTACCCAAAGGGTAAAAACGAGACCCTATTACTAAGACTCCACTGTCCGTCTGTCTGTCTGTCACCACGCTGTATCTCATGAACCGTGATAGCTAGACAGTTGAAATTTTCACAGATAATGTATTCCTGTTGCCGCTATAACAACAAATACTAAAAATAGAATAAAATCAATATTTAACGGGGCTCCCATACAACAGACGTGATTTTTTTTTGCCGTTATTTGCTCGATATTAATAACGGCAACAGGTAGACGCTTGAAATATTCACAGAATATTTAGTTGTATATTCACTTTAAAAATAAATAATTAAATTAAAATAAAATACTTAAATACTTAAGGGGGGCTCCCATACAAAAGACGTGATTTGTTTGCCGTTTTTTGAGATAATGGTACGGAACCCTTCGTGCGCGAGTCCGGCTCGCATTTGGCCGGTTTTTATTAGGGTTCCGTAGCCAAATGGCAAAAAACGGAACCCTTATGGATTCGTCATGTCTGTCTGTCTGTCTGTCTGTCTGTCTGTCTGTCTGTCTGTCCGTCCGTCCGTATGTCACAGCCACTTTTTTCCGAAACTATAAGAACTATACTGTTGAAACTTGGTAAGTAGATGTATTCTGTGAACCGCAGTAAGATTTTCACACAAAAATAGAAAAAAAAAACAATAAATTTTGGGGTTCCCCATACTTACAACTGAAACTCCAAAAATTTTTCTTCGTCAAACCTGTAGGTACGTGTGGGGTATCTATGGATAGGTCTTCAAAAATGATATTGAGGTTTCTAATATCATTTTTTCTGCGTGTTTGTAAACTCACTTTTGTTTCTTTCGTGATGATGCTTTTAATTTTGAGAAAGAATATACTGTTAGCTGCATGTGCAATCCATACTAATATATATTTAATCATTATTAATAAATACATATAATTATTAATAATTATATAATTATTGTGAAGGTCTGTCTGTCTGTTTTCTTATCACGCGTAAATGTTTTAACGAATTTGGATGAAATTTTGAATAAGACCCGGGTAGACATATATTAGAATACTTTTAAGCCAAGTAGGTAGGTACATTTGCGTGGTATAATTTCCGACCGCCACTCGGGCGAAGCCGCAGACAAAAGTAAGTTATTAATAAGCCGTAAATACTTGAACTTGCTTAGTTCCTGTAAATATTATTTATATAAAGTTTGAGAATTGTTTTTAATAATCTGAGCTCTACTGGTCGGTTAGGTGTATTGGAATCCCGAGAAATTGCTTTGAAAGAAAATAAGCTTCACGAAAGTAAGAACAAAGGATTCTTAGGGTTTCCTAATAATTTTCTTTTAACTCAACTGAGGTAGTTTGAAAGGTCCTGATGTTTTCAAAGCAAATGCTTTACTGTAAAGTTCACTTGGAACCTCACTCAAGTCCAATGTTTTTATGAATAAAATATAAGTGGTGCGAATCCAATAAGTTCTATTGAGCATTATAACAAATAAGACTTTTTTGTCCATTCTGTTATATTTATTTATTTATTTAATACTTCAAGCACATAAATGTACAGAGGCGGACTTAATGCCATAGGCATTTTCTGCTACTCAACCTTTGGGTGATGGAGAGACAAACAGTGGTAGGTGCAATCATGAAAATTGAGGAATAAATATGAAGATAGGCATAAACCTATTAAAACTATGAATATAATATATAACTAATTACATATAAACATAAGCACAAATAAATATACATAAATGCATGAATATACTTACTAACTAAAAAGAAATAAGACAAACAATGAGAAAATATTACCGTTGTGATGATACTGCCAGCTTCCTGCGAATGTGCTCGCAAACCTTAACTTCAAAGGATAATCGGTTGGTTGCCATCCTGATCTCCTGGGAGAGCACATTCCACAGAGAGATAGACTGAACGAAGAAGGGAGGAGTGAATGAAGTCTGTGCGGTGAGTGGGACATTGGCTGAGACGATTGTGTGATGAACGTAGATTTCTATTGTGGTTTGCGCAAATGTACTGAAAATGGAGGGCTAGATAACCAGGGGAAGACGGAGAATCAAGAAATGAGAACAAGGTGGTCAGCGCCCTTAGTTCTCTACGTTGGCGTATGGGCAACCACTTTAGAAGCGACCGATGCGCAGACACATGATCATATTTACGCAGATTGAAAACGAATTGAATGCAGTTATTGAGAAGACGATCAAGTTTTTTGAGGAGATATACCTATTGTATAACTAGATGGACTGACCCATAAAAATAGGTGTTGTAAATAAAATGTGTATACAGGGTGCTACGGAAAGGGTATATTAATACAAACGGGTTGAAGAGTGTATCTGGTCTAGAATCTCTGTACAAAATTTCAGCTCAAAAGCATTAACTTTGAAAATGCTTAATATTTTTTATTTCGATATTACGGCGCTGCACTGGCGCGCGGCGGCGTGATGTGCGTGTACTAGGCGCACAGACACACTAGATAATGGATAATGACCCTCGTAGTGCGGTGACACGTTTGTTATGATTTCAATTTAATAAACTATCGAAATAAAAAAATATTAAGCATTTTCAAAGTTACTGCTTTTGAGCTGAAATTTTGTACAGAGATTCTAGACCAGATACACTCTTCAACCCGTTTGTATTGATATACCCTTTCCGTAACACCCTGTAGACATCACTATGTTTTGCCGTTGACGGCGTACAAATATCAATTAAGTAGAATAGAATACTCTTTATTAAGAGGGTAGAGAGAGGAGGGGAGGGGGAAGGGGGAGGGTTCTCTTTTTTTTAAGTAGGTGCTTAAAACCAGAGCCTCCCTATTAAGCAGAGTGCGGGGCAGCACTAACAGTATCCTTCCAATAATTGCTGAGAAGTATGACTCGGCAGTCATGAGGACTTTCGGTCGAATTCTGGTCAGATAGAGTGGCAATCTAACCTAACCCGGGCGAGAGTTTTCATGACTACACACCTTTTATGTACCAACCTTTTTGTAATTTACGTCTGTACTAACATAGTTTGTAAGATATTTTTTGTAACAATTATGGATTTTTATCTGAATAAAATTAAATAAACATGTTTGAGACGTTTGGGGTTGAAACACTAGGGCCATGAAGCCCGAGTGCCCACTTAGTATTTAGAAACATCGCCAAGCGGTTGATCGACTCTTCACGTGACCAGAGGTCTGGCCTATTTTGTGGCCAAAGAATCAGCATTGCCATACAACGTGGCAATGCTGCCAGCCTTTTGGGCACATTTCCTGTTGACAGCGATGCGGACGAATTTTTAGATGCCCTTTGATTCTTTCCCCTCCCTTTTTATATACTTGTACATATTATTATTTTAAGACTGTTAGCTTTTTAAATTATATAAATGTTTGAATCTTTAATAAAATTCATTCGTAAGAATAAAAATAAATACATTATTATTAAACATTAAAATTCGTTATGTACATTGTGCATTAAATAAATAAAAATTTAAGGAGAATAGCGATATAGAATCAAACTTTAAACCCTCCCGTAATGTATCAGCACAAACATTTGAAGTAGCGATCGTCTTTTATTACTCTCTCAAGATATCCGCGACTATCCCGAATATATAAACGTCTGCAGGATATTGCGGCTCTTTGCAAGATTATTTTGTACCACAAACCTCACCAAATGAGATATATTGGCTGTGGTTTGAAGGGTTTCATAGTTAAGAGGTAGAGGCATGTATAATTTTTAACATGAATGATGTAACCAAGACTTTGTAACTATATTATTTTGATTTAAAAGAGTGTCCATGGAGTTTCTTGTCCGTTCTTCTCCATAGGTACCTACGCTTTGGAATGGGCAACTAGCTTCATCTTTCTGACTGACCGACCCTTTGACAATTCAAAAGTGCCTGTAATTGGTTTAATTGAAATAAATGCTTTGAGTTTGAGTTTGCAGGCGGAGCATGTTTAGTTCATACAAACGTAATACCAAAATAATTTGTAAATTAAACATATTCTTAATGTATGTGTATTTTTTTTCTATTGCATTACAGAATATCTAGGTTACCATTTGGTTTATATATTTTGGATGGACACTGATGTAAAGACAACTTATGAGAAAAATAAGGTTTTCTATAGAAATTTGAAATTCCTCATATCTCGTCTTTATATCAGAGTCCTTTCAAATATATATTTGGGAACCTAGATGTTCTATTATCCAATTGGAATAAATACCCAATGCCTTAAGAATATGTTTGATTTACAAATTATTTTGGTATTACGTTTGTATTAACGATGTATTAGCATGTGTCAATCAATCAATCAAATCAATCAAAAGTCATTTATTCAAACTAGGCTGAGAATCAGCACTTTTCGAACGTCAAAATTACAAAAGACAGTCCCCCAAAACGCCCGCCCTTCGTCGTGTAGTTATCCGTTCGAGGCAAACAATTAGGTTTTTTTTTTATAGCTGAATGGGCCCGCTCTTGACCTCGATCACGTCTGATGGAAAGCGATGGATGAGGTCTATGATGGAACGAGCGTGCCCAGAAAATGCCTAAGGCACTGGAGCTCCCACGCATCGACGAAACACAGCAGGCTGCATGACGCCGGATTCCGGTGGGAGGGTGGTCGCAAACCAGGCGGGCGTCAGCCCTACCACCGCAAGGGAAGAATCGGCCAGTCAAATAAGGTGTTGGGTGTGACTGTGCAGGATGCGCCGAGCGCTCGGTTCAGTTGAGTAACTGGCGGAACAAACTGCGCTACACGAGGAGGCTTCTTCATGCATCCCATACATAGGTACTATTGTGGCCTTGACAATTTCACAATGTAGAGGACCTTCTGTCGAAGTTACATACAAAATCGCGCCTCGAATTCCCGTAGGAAATGCAGAGGTGTATTGATACATTCACTCTATTTGAGGAGTCCCATTGGGGCGAGCCGAGCACAAATCCCGACTAATAAAGCTACCGAAAATGTCCAATGAATACACCAACTTTGCCTGACCCAGGGATCGAACCAACATCGTGAAGAATCCTTGTCCTTTGCGCACACTATTGTTGTCTAAAACATTATTTTTTATTTTATTAATTTTGTATTTTGTGTTTCACGAACATTGTCCAAATAGACTTTTTTCTTTCTTTATTTATTTTCTTTTAATTGCCTGAAATTGCCATCACGGAGTGGACATCCTTATCCATGCTCGTTCTTCTCAGTCATAACATGGACACAACATAATCAGCCTATAATGTTCCTACTGCTGGGACACAGGCCTCCTCTCAGTGAGAGGGAGTGGGCCGTAATCCAATACGCGGGCCTAGTGCGGGTAGGCAGATGTCACATGTCTTCGAATTTTTTGGTTCTAGGACATGCCGGTTTCCTCACGATGTTTTCCTTCACCGTTTTGAGAGCAGTGGTGATGAAATAATTTACACAAAGTAAAGCGCCTGTCTGGATTCGAACCTACGACCTACAACTCGTAAGACGCGGCCGTTACCACTTGGCCACCACTGCTCCTAACATGGACAAGTTCCAGCAAAATCTTTTGCCAATTTTCGACTTTATGTCCAAAGTTCTGGGCACTAAAAGGACAAAGCCCAAATCAACATAAACTTAACGAATAAAAACCTGTCTTAAAAGAAGTTGATAAAAATATTTATTATTTTTGCAGCCAGCTCTTTAAATTGGAACCTTTTATGTTTGTACTTAGGTGTTATATTTTTATGCCAACGTTTCCGACTCGAGTTTCCTATTTTTGACAGCTCCTTTCATAACAGCTACGTTATATTTTTTGACACCCATTTCATGTTATTTTACGAAATAAAATTGATAACAAAATTTTGTTTTTCACTGACGTTTTCTGGATATTTCAGGGTTTGTTGTAGGTACTTATGTTTTTTAATAACTGTGACCTTTGTTAAGGAAAATGTTAAGATTTAATATAATGAAAGCGTTCACAATTCTATATTGAAAGAAAAGAATTAGAAAGCACCGTTGTTTCTGATAAGTTAAAATCAATATTATTCTTTTTTATTGACTGTAGTTGTTAGGGACCTAACTAAGGACTTTTATTAGAAGCAGTGGACTGTAATTTAAAAGATATAATATAAAGATAGGTACAACAATATGTCGATGTTAGTGAGCGTATGGAGTGCGCGCGCGTGCCGTCGTCGGAGATCGGTAGCGAAGTGTCGACCGCCCGCGCCTTCCGTTGTCTCACGGCAGCAACCGAAGATTGCCGGTGGCGCCCGAACATCCTCCCCGGGTTGAAGTATTCAAGTGAGAGGAAGTGGGCAGACGTTGTTGTAAGCCCGCACCACCGTCTCTCTCTTCGTCTTCAGCTCCACGACCCGTGTGGTCCCGTCGCAGCCAGGTCTCCGACGACGGCACGCGCGCGCACTCCATACGCTCACTAACATCGACATATTGTTGTACCTATCTTTATATTATATTATATCTTTTAAATTACAGTCCACTGCTTTTAGTTAAAGTCCTAAGTTAGGTCCCTAACAGTAGTTATTTTTGTCAACTTAGGTACAAATGGTGATTACCATTATGTACAGAGGCCAGCAACAATCTGTCAAATGAACCCAAACTCGACAGTCACGCGTGCTAATAGACCCACGAGGCAGTCTATAAAATGGACTAAAATTGCTTAGATTAATTTCAATTAGGTCATTTTCATTTTTTACGTGCTTTAAACACCTAAGGTCGGTTGTCTAGCTAGGACGAATGCTCCATCAATCTAGCTTTAAAACTAGATTATAAGACCCGAGAGTAATAATATCAAATCTGACAGTTTTGATCTTGATTTATGACTGAGTTTTCGTCTGGGATTATGAGTTAAGGCCTTTTTTTATGGATGGGAAATCATCAAATGACCGCTCCCGCTCTGGGTGGAGCGGAAGGGAGTGTCAGACTCTTACTGACTAAAACCCATCCGTGTTCCTTCCTTAGCCCTTTATGTTCCGGGGTAGCGGTAACCCTTTCGGACAATCCCGCACCATGAGTTAAGGCCTGAGACTGTAAGGCAGAGAAGATGCAGGCGCATTTACTATTTTCATGATTGCACCTACCACTGTTTGTCTCTGCATCACCCAAAGGTTGACTGGTAGAAAATGTCTATGGCATTAGGTCCACCTCTGTACAGACGCCAGCACATAAAGCTACCCGATACTGTCAAATTTTCTCAATCAACTTTGAACCTTATGCTCTAGCGATAAAGTTGAAAATCTATTAAAGTTTGAAAGATTGTAGAAAAAAAGAAAGAAAAAGTATTTATTGCGACTCGTACAGGAAGATCACAAACTAAACTAAACACAGTAAAAAATAAAAAACCAAGTTATATCAAAAAAAAGTAACAAAAAGAAAAATGAGACAGAAACTCCTATACGAGGCCAAAAGGCTCATATCTCAGCATGACGCTGCGACATTTAAAAAAAAATAAGTGTCGCAGCGCTGGTACTCTGCTGTAGGAAGTAGCTTGATGTGCTGGCGTCAGTACATTTTTGTGCTTGAAGTATTAAATAAATAAATAAGGCTAAGCGCGCGCCACGAAATTTAATCGTTGAGGAAAATAATCGCCAATCTGTGAACAATACCAATATACTAGAGTCCGTGCAGTGCGGTAAATAATTGCTTGAAAAATTCTAGCAGCGTTCGCGGTTTTATTTCTTACTAGCTGCGCCCCGCGGTTTCACCCGCGTAAATGTCGATCCCGTGGGAATATCGGGATAAAAACTATCCTATGTCCTTTCCCGGGACTCAAACTATCTCTATACCAAATTTCATCGAAATCGGTCCAGCCGTTTTCATGTTATGTCGTGACAACGGAAAACGGGTTTCATTTTTATATATATAGATTAGATGCGCCCCGCGGTTTCTCCCGCATAAGTGTCGATCCCGTGGGAATATCGGGATAAAATCTATCGTATGTCCTTTCCCGGGACTCAAACTATCTCTATACTAAATTTCATCTAGATCGGTTCAGCGGTTTAGGCGTGAAAAGGTAACATACAGACAGACAGACAGAGTTACTTTCGAATTTATAATATTAGTATGTGTTAACGCACACGTTAACACCTCCAAGACACACATGCGTCATCAAGCAGAGGGGAGCGGGCGGCGTGGTAGCAGCAGCGGCTCGACGACGGCTCGCGCGCCCTCGACAGGACACTCCTTTTAACACCGCGACCACGATCGCATCGATTTTAATAATTAAATTTTGACCTGTAAAATACCTAATATTATAACCTAGAAATACAGTCCGCTTTTTATTCCACCTGGGCCTATCTAGTATGGATGGACATACGATTGAAAAAACCTTATTAACCCTTTCCGGTCGGTCTCTACTTGTCACATACATACTCAGCCTAATAAATAAACTAGTAATCAAGTACATATCATTGCAAAAACAAATAAGAAAAAAACAAAATAACAAAGTCTCAGCAAAACCTGTTTTTCGCGAACACATCATCATAATCAGCCTATAATGTTCCCACTGCTGGGACACAGGCCTCCTCTCTGTGAGGGGGGTTGGCCGTAATCCACCACGCGGGCCCAGTGCGGGTTGGTAAATGTCACATATATGTCTTCGAATTTTTGGTTCTAGGACATGCCGGTTTCCTCACGATGTTTTCCTTCACCGTTTTGAGAGCAGTGGTGATGATATAATTTACACAAAGTAAAGCGCCTGACTGGGTTCGAGCCTACGACCTACAACTCGTAAGCCGCAGCCGTGACCACTTGGCTACCACTAGTCTTGCCACATAAAGTGGAAACCTTTGACCACTTTTTTGTACCCAAATCTGCTGAAATTTCAATTGAAAGGTCGACCTTCCAATACGTCTGAGGCTTGCCAAGACCCTTCAGTTCCGTTTCACGTCACGTCCCTTACACCCGTGGCTAGAACATTGATTTATTAGTCTAGAAATTGACATGAAAACGTATAAATTAATCACGATTTCATGTCAATTTCTAGGGACTAATAAATCAACGTTCCAAGCGCGAGTGATTCTCCATTTTTGTACCTTGATAAGTTCGCACTTTTTGAAGTGAAAATTTCTTTAGGCACGTTAGGCATTTTTTTAGATGGGATAAAACTATGGAACTCGCGCCACTGTTATCGTAATCGACACCGCTTCGGATGTGTTCGGCTGTTCTCGGGATATACTCGGTTTCAATGTATATCCGATATATCAGTGAGTGATGGCAAAGTATTCTGTTTGTGTTTTGTTTTCACTTCTGTCGTGTGTGCCACTGTTTTTTTTTTTTTTTCAAGGAGGTGCTGGCAGGAACTATAGTCATGTGCTACGAGTCATACAAATTTGTCTCTGCTCTGAGAATAGTGATTTGTAATCAATCACACTAATATTATAAAGGCGAAAGTATGTGAGTGTGTAGGTATGTGTTTATATGTTTGTTACTTCTTCACGCTCAAACGGCTGGACCAATTTTGATAAAAATTTTGTATGGAGGTAGCTGACACCTTGGATTAACATACATATAGGCTTCTTTTTATCCCGATATTCCCACGGGATCGACACTTATGCAGGTGAAACCGCGGGGCGCAGCTAGTAAACTATAAAGGTGAAAGTTTGTGTGTGTGTGTGTGTTTGTTACTTCTTCACGCTCAAACGGCTAAATCAATTTGGATAAAATTTTGTATGGAGGTAGCTGACACCCTCGATTAACATATAAGCTACTTTTTATCCCGATATTCCCACGGGATCGATACTTATGCGGGTGAAACGACGGAGCGCAGCTAGTTTCCTAATAAAATTCCAACAACACTTTTGTACGACGCGGAGTTCGAAACCCAGGACCTACTTGCAACCACTAAACAAACAAAGCAGTCAAATTATGACAAAGACGTGCTCAGCATAGAGGTTAAGTAGAACATATCCCTTCCCACGAAAGCCTAATTTCAACACAAATTGAATCGTAAACGCCAGAATGTTTGGGTAATCCCAAGGTGTCGCACGATGCTTTCAAGACAATTTTCGGGAATTCGAGAAGTGTTACACGTGGCGCTAAGACGTGATAAGAATGCTTATCATAATCACGCGTTGATATCGAATAGTGCTGTTACCTGAGGTTAGACTGCTTTACTAAGAAAATCACTAGGAATATCTTAAAGGCAATCTGGAGTTTTGATTTGTGCCCGAAATGGTTTTAGGCTCGCTCTGCATTAAATGATTACATCATCTTAACCAGCCAGTCTTTGACCAGTGCGTGTTGCCTGTGATGAAATATGGCACTGAAACGTGGTCGCTCACAATGGGGCTTATTAGAAGGCTCAAAGTCACCCAAAGGGCAATGGAGAGGGCTATGCTTGGAGTTTCTCTGCGTGATCGAATCAGAAATGAAGAGATCCGCAGGAGAACCAAGGTAACCGACATAACCCGAAGAATTGCCAAACTTAAGTGGCAGTGGGCAGGGCACATTGCTCGCAGAACAGATGGCCGATGGGGCCGAAAGGTTCTGGAGTGGCGACCGCGTACCGGGAGACGTAGCGTTGGAAGGCCTCCCACAAGGTGGACCGACGACCTTGTGAAGGCCGCAGGAACGCGTTGGATGCGAGAAGCACAAAACCAGTCGAAGTGGAGGTGCTTGAGGGAGGCCTATGTCCAGCAGTGGACGTCTTTCGGCTGAAATAATGATGATGAATCAGCCTATAACGTTCCCACTGCTGGGACACAAGTCTCCTCTCTGTGAGAGGGAGTGGGCCATAAATCGATCTCGCGGGCCTAGTACGGGTTGGCGGGTGTCACAAGTCTTCGAATTTTTGGTTCTAGGACATGCCGGTTTCCTCACGATGTTTTCCTTCACCGTTTTGAGAGCAGTGCACACATGATTACATGGGACTTTAATATAACTGGCGATGCGGATAAACTTTAATATTATTTTAGGTGTGTATAATATTTTTCACTTCTCATGCTCTAAAAGTTCGTCTTTATGTTGTGCTTAGGCGACATAAAATCGCTTTTTATGTTCTAGTGCATAAAGTAATTTTTTTTTCTGAGACTAAGGTAATCAGGCCCAACAGCCACACGCGCAATAAAACTTCGCAGATTAAAGTCGTGATTTATTTCATTTTCTTTAATTTATACCACTTCCGTGTTTGCTATCGTTAATTTAATAAAATCAGGTAAAATAGTTGTCATTTATTATTTAAAAACGCAAAGAAACGTTTTTATGACTTGGCAGTATGAAGTACCCAAGTCGAATGACAAATGTTGAAATTAAAAAAAAAAACTTTTAAAAAGTTTCGTGGTTGGTTGGTGTTTTATCTGTGGTGGCGGGAATTAGAGCTATGCTTTGCAACATTTTTGATTAATTATGTACTGTATACTTTATGCCTGTTTCATTTTCTCGCAATCGAAGTGAAAAGCAGAGTGTATAACTCAGGCATAAACGAGCCATTTTACCCCTCGACTTAACTATCCACCCTCGCCTGCGGCTCGCGTGGATATAAACGTCTCGGGGTAAAATAGCTTCTTTTATGCCTTAGTTGTACAATCTACTAATAATTCAAAATCAAAAGTCATTTATTCAAACTAGGCTGAGAATCAGCACTTTTCGAACGTCAAAATTACAAAAGACAGTCCCCCAAAACGCCCGCCCTTCGCCACTTCCTAGTGCTTTCGCTGGGGAGAAGAAGTGGCGGAACAAACTTCCCAGCAGCACAGCTGTCTGTTCAGTTAGAAAATAATTGATGTCATACAATACTATGTATGCAAAGTAATTAACATTAATATATTAATTTAGGAGTTTCATTATCTATCTCCAAAGATATTCGTCAGATCTTCAACATGAAACGAGACCACGTCTAAAAAATATTCTTCCAAACAAAAAAAAAGAACCATTCGAAGATATCGATGAACATACAATTAAATTCTTACTTATATGTCAATATTATGACCCAGATTGCAAAAAACATTCAATCCACGAAACAAAAATATTACACAACGAACTTCTCCTGCAGGTGTACAGAATTTAAAACAACAACGTTAAGCTGTACCACCATATAGTACACAATACAAAAGGTCGGCTCCATACAACGAGTGGAACCAGGCGCACGCACACATAGATGCGTACGTGTGGCGATATCAAACAAATGCTGGTGGGGCTTTTCATTTATTACGTAAGACAATTTTCACCACTTTCTGACCCCCCCCCCCCCTCTCTCTACGTAAGAAAAAATTAAACTTCGGGCCTGTGCACACCACGTTTTTTAAACGCGCCGTTGACGCGCGTTTGTAGCGATACAGACGCGATACGCACGCGCGTCAGACGCAGCCTGTAGACCTTCTGTAGGATAAAAGCGGGCCGTCGACTCACGTTTCAACGGCGCGTTTAAAAAACGTGGTGTGCACAGGCCCTTAGATGAACCCCCTCCCACCCTTTCAATCTTACGTAAGATCAGTATCTACAAAAATTGCAAAGAAAAAGTATCAAAAAAATTAAAAACCTATAATTTTTGTTTACTTTTGTGATCTTCGTAAGAACAATCTAGACCCCTCCCACCCCTACGTAAGAAAATACATATAAGACTTGTTCGGACCCCCTTCCCCCTCAAATCTTCTTAAGTAATAAATGAACAACCCCGTCGCGCTCGCGAGTACGCTTGCACTCGCTGTACGTGAAGCGTGTCTATGCATGCGTGCGTTCTCGCTCGTTGCATGGAGCTGACCTTCTGTATTTGTCTTTTATGTAACTGTACCATGCCAAGCCATTTACGTGCTGTGTTTAAATCAGTAGCTCTACGGATTAACTGATAAGGGAAGGAAGCACGTACGGGGTTGCAGAGAGATTGAAACAAAATGGCTGGAGTAGAGAGTGCCAATTTTTTTATTTGAAATCTGTGTCGATGTGCTTTTGTTTAATGCAGGGACAATTTTGATGTGTTGTTGTGTTATTAGAACTATCTATGTAGAAATTAATGTACTCGTAAGTACCTGTAACGGTCAATTTAACAAAAAAAAAAAAAAATATTTATTTGTTTTACAATTTTTGTATAATTCTTTATATATTTTTTTATTACTATATTTATTTTTACAGATTTTTTATTACAATAAAAAGGGGCCATAATCATCACGCTTGGGCAACATACCTACTGGTGATCGCTGTGTACATGAATACGAAGGGCCCACCCTCTTCATTATATGACAAGCTTCTGCCCGCGACTCCGTCCACGTGGAAGTCAACTAGATACATAAAACTTATCCCACACACACACACACACCCCCACATAGAAATACACACAGTATCAGTGTCGCTTTTTATCAGTGACAAATATTTTCTAATCGGGTCAGCTCTTCCAAAAAATCAATCAGTCAACTCAGCCTATCGCAGTCCACTGCTGGACATAGGCCTCTCCCAGACTGCGCCACAGCACCCTGTCTTCCGCCTTCCGCATCCAGTGTACCCCAGCCACCTTCTTTAGGTCGTCCGTCCATCTAGCTGGGGGACGTCCCACACTACGCTTGCCGATACGCGGTCTCCACTCCAGGACTCGTCTGCTCCACCGGCCATCGGAGAGAATACCCCTTACAAACCTCCAATTTTACCTCTTTATAATATTAGTTTCGATAGACTGCAATATTTAGATTTGGTGATGGATGTAGACATTTTATAAATACATACACTTTTAGCTCCAAGTTAATTTTATCCAGAACGCGATTTTTCAAATAGCAAGAACCTTCGGCAGGTAATACATAAATAACGTTACAGCACCTTTTCCTTAGGGCGGTATTACTCTAACGCGATAAATGTCGATCAAACGTATTGCTGACCGTCGAATATCGTTCAACATCGATCAGTTTATGCTATTACATCAAATCGATCACACATACATCAATCATTGACTAAGCAACGATCGAGAATCGAATTATTCCCAACAGTCCCCTCTAGCCCTGTCCTCCGGGGCATGTAGCATAAGAAATAAAAAAGTTGAAATCTATGGTAATTACATTTTTTTTTCTGGGAAGGAAGGAATCATAGCAAATGTCACCCCCATCGGTGACAACTGAGAAACAGACTTCCCATTTGTCCCCTCTAGTCAGTTTTCAAAGGGAACAGTCGGCACAAATTGTCACCCCGGTGACAACTGGGAAGACAATCCCCAGCTGTCACCCCGGAGGACAGGGCTAGAGGGGACTATTGGGAATAATTCCGAGGGTCGGTTTGACGACCATTTTTGAGGAATTTCTATAAATTCCTCAAAAATGGTCGTCAAACCGACCGACCGATTGATCTATATCAATAATAGAAAGACTACACGACACGACAGTTGTAACGCTATCTTTCATGTATTTTCTCAAGAACCAACTTTACACATTAAAACCATTTAAGATAGAAAGAGTGACTAGATGCTATAAAGACTATGTGATTGATGAACATTTCAGTACGTATTACACTAAGCAGTGGAATTCTATGACAGAGGCTTGCTTCCCGATCCCCGAAAGGTATAACCTGGGAGTCTTGTATTGTCCTGGGAGTTTCAAGTGAAAATAAATTTCGTCAACCGCATAATTGTAGATGAGAAAGTGGTTAAAAGCGAGCCTATAAAAATCTATCGACGGTGCGTGATTCATTGCCACTCGTTCGATGTTCTCCGCGCACATCATGGATGAAAAGCAGCAGATGAACTGATTTTTTACTCCGTTGGTGTAATTGCCGTATGGCGTTCCAGTGTGAGGGTAAATCTATACTTAGTATTATAAAGAGGTAAAATTTGTTTGTAAGTTTGTATGTCGGGGGTAATCTCTGGAACTACCAGTCGGATTTGAAAAATTCTTCTTGCATCTGATAGCCCAATTCTTGAGGAAGGCTATAGGCTATTTAACGTCACGCTATGACCCTTAGGAGCCGAGCAAAAGCGCTATGGGAAAACGAAGTGATAGAGCAGGAGACGCGGGCAAGTGATGCAATACGACGAGATGGGGTCGAGGGAATAAGAAATTTCACGCGAACGAAGTCGCGGGCAGAAGCTAGTAAATAATAAATGAATAAAATCAATGCAACGTCAATCGCGTTTGTGTAATAACACCTTTACAGTGAGTTATTTGAACACGTCTGAACTAGCTACCTTTAAATTGAATTCAATGCCGGCTTCTTTATTGCATTCGAGTTGACAAATCAAATACCTAGTCTTACTTTATAAACTTCAGTGTAGGGTTATGGTAAAATTAGCTATTCAGAAGTTTGTAATATTTAAAGTTCATAATGGCGTGCTAGTGGTCAAAAGAAACGTCTAAATAAGCCGAGGCACACTTTTACACGTTCGTCCACCAATGTCTCTTTTGCTGGCCGCTGCAGTAATGTAGGTACGAGTACTATGTCTACTTCTGTTTTTTTTTGTTGCCGTCTGAAATCATCATTATGTACGAAATTATCAATTTTTTTTCCAATGGCGGTGTCAGTGGCAAGCCATCGGAAATCATAATAACTTCTTTCAATTAGAAGATTACGAAAACTGTCAAAATTGACAATATTATTCAATGATCGGCTATTCCGACACCATTGCGCTAGCAGTTTTGGGACGCATGAAGAAGCCTCCTCGTGTAGCGCAGTTTGTTCCGCCAGTTACTCAACTGAACCGAGCGCTCGGCGCATCCTGGACAGTCACACCTAACACCTTATTTGACTGGCCGATTCTTCCCTTGCGGTGGTAGGGCTAACGCCCGCCTGGTTTGCGACTACCCTCCCACCGGAGTCCTGCGTCAAGCAGCCTGCTGTGTTTCGTCGATGCGTGGGAGTTCCAGTGCCTTAGACATCTTCTGGGCACGCTCGTTCCACCATAGATCTCATCCATCGCTTTCCATCAGGCGTGATCGAGGTCAAGAGCGGGCCCATTCAGCAATAAAAAAAAAACTGGCCAACACGAAGGGTTCCATACCACCGTACAATATTTAACTACATATCTATATCTATATATATAAAAATGAAACCCGTTTTCCGTTGTCACGACATAACATGAAAACGGCTGGACCGATTTCGATGAAATTTGGTATAGAGATAGTTTGAGTCCCGAACCGCGGGGCGCAGCTAGTAATATATAAAAACGTCACGTTTTTTGTATGGGAGCCCCCCTTACTTTTTTTTTTAATTTTTTTTTTTTCAAGTGAATATACAACTGTACCTATTCTGTAAATATTTCAAGCGTCTACCTGTTGCCGTTATTAATACCGAGCAAAAAACGGCAAAAAAATCACGTCTGTTGTATGGGAGCCCCCCTTAAATATTTATTTTATTCTGTTTTTAGTATTTGTTGTTATAGCGGCAACAGGAATACATCATCTATAAAATTTTCAACTGTCTAGCTATAGCAGTTCATGAGATACAGCCTGGTGACAGACGGACAGTACAGTCTTAGTAATAGGGTTCCGTTTTACTCTTTAGGTACGGAACCCTAAAAAGAAAAAAAAAGACTTGGCCCCCAGGTGTCTTATTTTGATAGACTAGTAGATAAATAAAATTGTGTAACAATGTAAAATAATGAAAAGAATGGTATATAATTTAGCAACAAAAGGCATACATCCAAGACATAAAATTACATTGTAAGTAGGTAATGGATTTCAATACATTTTCTCGCAAGTAATTCTATGTAAATTGTCAGGTGCGCCGTAGCGGAAGAGAAACATATTATCTGCTACGACATTGTAGCCGGCGTAGCGTGACAGCTACGTCGTAGCCGCGTAGCTCTTTTATTGTTCCGAGAATGTTTTTATTACTTTTTTTAATTTTGCGTAGGTAATAAAAAGAGTTGCGACTTGTAATGTTTTGTTAAAAGGTTTTACTTAACCAAGTAACTGGTATGGCAGAGGAAACTATAAAAACTAGTATTTTATTAGGTTCCCTATTCTTTGGTATAGAGATAGTTTGAGTCCCGGGACATAGGATAGTTTTTATCCCGGATTCCACAGCAAAATTTTTGACATTCCACTTTGCCCCACCAGTGGGGCGGCCGGTGGGGCAAAGTGGAATAATCCGATATTCCCACGGGATCGAGACTTATACGGGTGAAACCGCGGGGCACTGCTAGTTTAATATTGACACAATAAATACGACTCATGGAAATATTACAATCACCGTAATACAGCCATTTTGAATTAAATTTATCGTTGTCCAAGCGTATCGAATATCAGATAAGTTATCGTGAGGAGAACCTCACAATAACTTATATATGACATTCGATACGCTCCTCCCACGCTCACTCTCCTAGATTAAAACATCCAGGAGCTGATAGTATTTATCATCAAAATTTCACCATCAAAATTGTCAAAGGGTGTTCTACCCATGAATATGAACAACTTTCACTATGGGACCAACTCTGAAATCACGAAAAACAAATTAGCTATTTAATACAAAAGTTCAATACCTACTTGACCAAAATGTATGAAACAGCTGATTTTTAACACCACGCTGCGTTCCAAAACGGGCATACTGGATGTAGGAAAGAAGGCTGCCAGGCTCAAATGGGATTGGGCGGGTCACATCAGCCGTATGCACGATGACCGCTGGGCAAAAATCTCCACACAATGGGTGCCTGAAGATGGACGGCGCCACCGAGGCCGGCCCAGAAAGAGATTGCGAGATGACCTGGACGCGTACCACGAGGGCTGGTTCGAGGTGGTGCGGGAAAAGAGTTCCTGGAAGGATTTGGGGGAGGCCTTTGCCCAGCAGTGGAACAGTATAGGCTAACAAAAAAAAGAGAGAGTTCCCCCGTGCCGGACGGCGCGTACTTGTTCCACGCGCGCCTCAAAGAGATATCAGCAAAAAGGAAGGGGCCTGCCAGGGCCGAAGCCTGCCGGGGGTGCGGGATTGTCCGAAAGGGTTACCGCTACCCCGGAACATAAAGGGCTAAGGAAGGAACACGGATGGGTTTTAGTCAGTAAGAGTCTGACACTCTCTTCCGCTCCATCCAGAGCGGGAGGGGTCATTTGATGATTTCCCATCCATAAAAAAAAAAAAAAAAAGATAGAGAGTTCCACTCTTTTTCTTGCGAATATGCTTGCGAACTTTAAAGGATAACTGGTTGATTGCAATCCTGATTTCCTGGATATACTACAATACACCCCAGCTTATCCCCTCGGGGAACAGAGGCTTGATGTTACGTTAGACTATTTGTTAGAATCGGTGTGAAACGCGAACGTCCAATCAATTTATTTTCCAAAGCCAAAAGCACTTTGTCAAACTTCACCAGCCGTCCGATTTTCATGCAAACTATTCTCTAGTGTGATGTGTCCGTGTCCGGTTTACCAATGGACCGGACATCAGGGATCCGGTTAATTTGTGTTTTCACGGAATTCAGCTATTCAACGGAACTAAAAATAGGTTTGTAGTAAAAATAATTGTTTTTTTGGTGCAATGTCGTTTTGTTCTCGAGTATTATATGAGTGTTATAAAAACCGAAACAATTTTTGTTAACATACACAAACTCACACCTTCTTTCCATGAGGGTAAGCAGAAATTACACCAATAAGGTCACTATTTGTCCATCTAGGGCGTTTCCACTCACACAAAAGTGTATAAGTTTATTTATTTCATAGTCAATAGGTTTTTTAAGAGCGGCTCGTGGCTAAATAATAACAGCCGCACAGGCCGATCGATCAGGTTAAGCTACGCTTGCCGCGGTTGGTCTGTGGATGAGTGACCGCCTTTACTTACTGTTAACGCCATAGTTTGTATATGTTTTCACGCCTTATTACTGGCCACTCCCAGTATCTGTGTATCATAAATTTCCTTCCATTTTCCCTCTCCCTTCCGCAACCCCTACAATGCCTGAGCGAGAGGAGAAAAGGAGATTTTTAAAATCGGAAACATCCCGCATTGACGTAAAAAACAAAAGTCAGTTTTTGCTCTAACGCTCCATGAGCACCGCATAAAATAATAATAAACTAAAACGCAAGGAACGAAGACATTACAATATTGTGCAAGTTCGTGATTGTGTTGTGTCATCTTGAACCCACAGCCGCCACGTGGCTGAAGAAACATAGCAGCGTGTCTCCATATCTCGCCAGGCAGGTACAATATTTCCCATACCCAACACCTACTTCTAGAACCGCCCCTTTACAGTCCACTTCAAATTTAATTCCGGCTTTTAGCCGCCGCATCACTTACCGAGACCCCTTCGTGCCTCGGAAAGCACGTTAAGCTCAACGAATGATAGCCGGGACCAACGTCTCGGCTGTCATTCGTAGATCTTTGACAGTCGTTACGGGTACTCAGAAGCCCGAAAGTCTGACAATCAGTCTTACCAAGAGGAGTATCGAATCACCCAGTAACTGGGTTGTGGAGGGCAAATAGGCAGTCGCTCCATGTAAAATACCGGTATTCAGCTGCATCCGGTTAGACTGGAAGCTTACCCCAACATGGTTGGAAAAAGGCTAGGCCAAGCAAATCGTACCCCAAATCCCGCAGTTTTCCCATCGATGGGTAAACTAGCCAGGCCTCTTCTCGCGAATTTTGGCATCCAGCTGGTCAAGAAGGTTGGAGTAATATTCGCCTGTAATTAAGAAAATTACAGGCCCCAGGACCAACCCAAAACCCTTTGGTATAACTTATCCGGCAGATACGATCGGCATTCAGCAAATGCGGCACCCATGATGATGATGATGATGATGATGATGATGGGGCTCCCTTTTCCGCACTTAGACTCCCATTTGGTCCGTTGTGCGTAGGGATACTGGCTAACAGAGCCAGCCTAGCTCCGTCCAGAAGCACAGAAGCTTCCTGGGAGCTTCGCAGGCTTCACGGAGCGACCTCACTGTTCCGAGGATTTTTTCGCGTTGAGACGCCACAGCCTCGCATTCCAGGATGACGTGGGCGGCTGATTCCTCGGCGTCAAGGCAGCCCCTGCAAAGGGGGCTGTCCGTGGCGCCTATGTTAAAAAGGTGTTTGTTAAGAGGGTTGTGGCCCGTAATTGTACCTATTATTATTCTGAGGTTATTTCTGCTTAGGCTAAGAAGTTTTTTGGTTAATCGCGGGTGTATCATTGGTAAAGCCAATTTTGACTGTCTACAGTCAGTTACCCGTGACCATCTGTTGTTATGGAGTTCGGTCGATCTTTGGCGAATCCATGCACGAAATTGTGAGAAAGGCAGAGGAAGAAGTGGGTACGGGCCTAGCACCCTCATGTCAGAGCCTCTCTTCGCAAGTTCATCTGCAGCATCATTGCCCAAGGATCCACTATGCCCTTTGATCCACTGGAGGGTAATTCGATTGAACGTCGATAGACTCTCCAGGGCTAAATGGCACTCATAAATTAGCTTGTTGTTAGTTTGTTTGCTCTCTAAAGCCTTGAGTACAGATAGGCTGTCGGATACGAATTTAATGCCGTAGTTCCGGATGCCTAAGCGCTTTACTGCTATTGCGGCTTGTGTTAAGGCAACACATTCACATTGAAATATCGAACTGTGTGTGCCTAGTGGTATGTGAAAGTTGATATTAAGGTCAAGGGAGTGAACGCCAGCACCTGAACCGTTTTGTGTTTTTGAGCCGTCAGTGTAGATGCGCACTTCATTAGCTCCTGACTGGTCCCTATCTTCCTGAACAGTTTGTATAAAGTAGTTTTTGTTGAACATCGGTTGGTTTGGTGTTCTATCACACGGGGCAGCGATGAGAGGCTGGTACTCTATCGCCCGGTCCAGGATTTTGGCGTGTGGACTGGTAAGGTTTTTGCCCCATATGCCCAGATGCATTAGCCTGATGGCAGCTAGCGCTGCCTCCTGCTGTATGTACAGGTCAAGGGGAGTTAGTTGAAGGGCTATCTCCATGGCTGCTGTTGGGGTGGTTCTCATACAGCCAGTGGTAGCTGAACAGGCCAGTCGTTGGAAACGCTGTAGTCTGGTAATGGTGGTCGAGAGTTCGGTCCTCGTCCACCAGACCAGAGCGCCACAAGCCAACATTGGCCTGATCAGTGTTTTGTATAACCACAGAGTAATCTTCGGAGAGAGCCCCCATGTTTTTCCTAGCATTCTTTTACATTGGTAGAATACAATTGTGCTTTTATTAAGTTTGTAGTCAAGATGCTTGTTCCAGAGCAGTTTGCTATCAAGGATCACCCCCAAGTACTTGACTTCGTCTTTGAGTGTTAGTTCTGTGTTGAAAAGTTTTGGAAGCCTATGGGTTCCAATGGTTCTTTTGTTGGTGAACATTATTAGTTCTGTTTTCGAGGGGTTAACCGATAGTTCGTGCTTCGTGCACCAACTCTCAATTATTTTGAAGGCCCTACTCATGAGATCGCATAGGATGCCCTCAAATTTCCCCGAAATCAGAATTGCTATATCGTCCGCATATCCCACCGAGTACAGACTGCTAGCGTTGAGCTCTGCAATGAGCTCATTTACGACTAAATTCCACAGCAGTGGTGACAGCACCCCACCCTGTGGGCAGCCTCTACTCACGATACCTCGTGTGGTGGTATTTACGGTAAATTGAATAGCACGGTGTTTTAGCATGTTATTAATCCATTCTATAAGTGTTCGCGCAACACCGTGCGTGGCAAGTGCCCGTTCGATGCTGACGAAGTTGGTTTTGTCAAAGGCACCTTCTATGTCAATGAAAGCGCCTAAGGTTGGGTTTTTGGCTTTAAGAGCATTTCCTATGCGTGACACTACGCTATGGAGTGCTGATTCAGTTGATTTGCCTGCACAGTAGGCGTGCTGATTGGGATGTAAAGGTCTTTGTACCGAGATTTGGGATCTAATCTTCCTATCCCCCAGCCTCTCCAGTGTTTTCAAGAAGAACGACGAAAGGCTTATAGGTCTAAAAGATTTGGGCTGGGTATAGTCGCCCCTACCAGGTTTCGGTATGAAGATTATTTTTACTTCCCGCCATTTCAAGGGAATGTAGCGGTGTGCCAGGCAGGCTCGAAACACCACTACGAGGTATTCAGCCAGTAAATCTCGGCTCCACCTGAGCAGAGCCGGGAAAATACCGTCCATTCCTGCTGCCTTGAAAGGTAGGAAGGTGTTGATTGCCCACGTTATTTTGTCTTTGTCAATTACTTCTAACGCCACTTCCCAATCTAGGCTGCTCGTGGCCCTTTCCCTATATGGTTCCCAGCTCTGCTGGGTGGCAATCTGGCATCCTGGGAAGTGGGTTGTTAGGAGTAGTTCGCTTGTCTCAGCGTCGTTTGTTGTGTAGGTGTTATCTGGTTTTTTCAGGCAACCTATTAAGTGGTCTGTCTCTTTAGCAAGACAGGTCTTGACCCTCATTGCCTGATTGTTACTTTCCATGTTAGTACAGAAACGCCTCCAGCTGTTTTTTCCTCTGAGGCGTATCAGTTTTTTGTATGTTTTACGAGCTGATGTATAGCGGTCCCAATCTTCTGGCGACCGTGTGTTCCTAGCTCTGTTGAACAGTCTCCTCAGCCTACGTCGGTGTCTTTCCAATTCAGGACTCCACCAGGAACGGCGAGCCCCCTGCCTTGGTACCGTGAGGGGACAAGACTGTTCATAGCTAGATAAAAGGATAGATGTGATGTTATTAACATGTTCGTCTAAATTGGTTACTGGTATTTCTGCCGGAAGGGCGGGTAGTCTGCCTAGTTCAGCCTCAACAAGTTTGGTGAACTTGACTTGGTCTGTGTTGCGAGGAATCCTCCTTGGTTGTGGTTTGGTTAAGTTGAAGTTAATGGTATAGCGGATCCATCTGTGGTCTGAGCATGATATCTCGGTGGACACATGCCAGTCCTGTATGGAGTTGGATATACCTATAGTTGCTAAAGTTAAGTCTATTATTGTTTGCGATCTCGCGTTTATGAAGGTAGGTTCGGAGCCCTTGTTAAGTAAAACAAGGTTATTACTAAGAATAAAATCAAGCATTTCCTCACCTCGGTTGTTGGTTTTGACATTACCCCAGAGCGTGTGATGTGCGTTGGAGTCAGTCGCGATGATTAGTTCGAGTTTCTCCTTTTCACAGTACTCAACCAATGAGGCGAGCTCTGGCAGAGGCACGTCCTCGTCGCCTGGCAGGTATGCCGAGGCTAGTACGATGTCTGGGAGTTCCTGTTCGGTTCTGAAAAGCCTGACTGCTGTCAGGTCCCTTGAACAGAATTCGTTAATTAAAAGGTTAGGTACATGTTTCGGGACAAAAATGCAGGTACGTGGGTTGGTAACGGAGGTGTCCAGCAGCAGCTTACCCCCGATGTTGCCAAGACCGCATATTCTGCCGCCCCTAATCCACGGCTCTTGGATAAGGGCGATGGTCTTTCCTTGTTGGTTCTCCAGCACTCTGCGCAAGGTGGCCGACGCAGATTGGCTGTGCTGGAGGTTGGTCTGTAGGATCCTAGTCCCGCAAAGGAGAGGAGCAGAGGCTGCTGTCCTCGCCCTCACTACTCTCCCCCGGCGGAAAGCAATCCTCGTCCGAAATCAGACCGGACGAGGGTGGATCCCTCGTTGAACCCGCTGTTGATAAAACCTCCAGCGCTGCCATGGAGGTCGCCAACTCCACCGCTGCCCCAACAGTCTCCATCGCGTGAGGCGACGGAGACCGCCCAGGAAGCGGCGGACCAGGCTCCCTCTCAGGCGCACTCGAGGCTGTTTCTGTTGTTGGCACGGCGGTATCCTCCCTGGTACCACCCTCCTCCAGGAAGCGAATGTATATACTGCCCATAAGGTAGTATACCCGCCGTTGCTGGTCTTTTATGGTTTTGACCATGGACTCCGGCACACGAAAGAAGAGACAAGTGCCCGGGGGCTCCTGCCTAGCCCTTTCGTGTGTCAGAGTCCAGGTGTTCATTTTGAGGTTCGGGTTCTGCCTCGCCAACATCCTGAGCAGTTGTGCTGTGTCCTCGCTGTTCTCGGGGACAAACAGCATGCACACCACCTTCTTTGGTATGTCCGCTTGAGGCCGAACGGTGAGCTTGGTCCCCGGTATCGGAGATGATACATTATTTACGACCCCTTTGAGCCAGGCCATTGTGAAGTCGTCCTCACACCAAGTCTTAAGGACGCCTTCGGCAAAGTGAGCCCGGCCTCTAAAATGGATCGCGGTATTTTGGCTATTTTCATTTGTTTCAGGTTCAGGAGCCTTTAGTAGAGCCCGGAGCTGGTCTTCTATAACCTGACGGATCCCCTCCGCCTGCTCCTGCGTCATCTCGAGGAAAGGCTCGGTCATGACGGCAACACACAGCTCGTTGCTTCTGAAGGACGCAGCCGCTTCGGCGTAGCTCACCAAAGTTCCGTCCACCATACGGGAGCGAGCAGGCTTGCTCTTCTTGCTTATCCCGGTTGGTGTGACGGAATCTTCGGGGCGCGAACGCTTCTGTGCCCTTGCCGGTTGTTCGGTGTTGGTCTTATTTGGGTTCTTTTTACCTCTTGGTCTCTCGCTACGCTTGCGCTTAATGCCGGTGGCAGCCTCGCCTTTTGGCATCTCAGCCGTAACCGACACCGCCTTGAGAGACGTCTTTTTAATGGTGGCTGTTTGCCGTTTACTGGCGTTTGGTACTCCTTCCAGTGGGGCTTCAGCCAGACTCGTCAGGTCCCTCTCAGAGACCGCAGCCGTTGACGCAGCCCGTGTTTTGGGCGCATCTACATTTGCAGTACTCCTCGAGTCGCCGTGAGCGAGTACTGTCCTGGGCCCTTCGGTCAGAGTTATGATGTTAGGAGGCGCATCCGTGGACGCAGATGAGGTTGGGATCGCTGGGGACGCAGCCTGTTGTGGCGCATCCTTTGCAGTTGCCTTCCTCATCGCATCCTTGGACGCAGCCGAGCGTTTATGCCTGTTTGATGCAATCTTAGAAAGTTGCCTCTTAGGCGCATCTTGGGACGCAGCCTTCACGTTGGATGTGGATGGCGCATCTGAAGACGCAGCCTTTGGTTGATTGGTTTTGGTAAGCGCATCCGACGAGCGGGACGCAGCTTGCGGGTTTATTTTGTTTGTAGTCTCTTTATCCATAGGTTGGATTTTTTTAATTCACCGTCGGAGCTCTCCACCCGCCACGGAGCCCTCAGTCGGGGACGTCACTCGTTCAACGAGCAATCGCCAGAGCTACTCCTTCGGTATAGGATCAGCCCAGTAGGAAGTTGACGAGCCCGCACGCGACGGAAGATCAGGGAACTGTAAACGACACGAGACTATGCCGCAACTCATTCCGAGACCCCACGCCACGCCGGCTGCCCCCCCCCACTACGCCGATCCTCGCTTGACATCCCGCTTATGGGATGACTCAGCCGATTGATAGTGGGTAGCTACCCCACTACCTCCCGTGTAAGAGGAAATCCAGGCCAAAGTGGTGTGTTGTGTGCAACCTGCTCCACTCAACCACCAGGATTCCTTCATCCCTCCGTACGGGTCCCCGCGCACGGCACAAACACGCGGGAGATCATTGCAATCCATCATCTGGTTTTGTTTGATGGTGGACACCCAAGGGCATGACCTCGCCACCCCTGAGATAATCGCCCGGTGATTTCTGTTACGTCTAATTCATATGGAATTAGACCAATAACGGGGAGCAACCTCGAGAAGGAACATCACCAGACTTGCCTTGAGGATCTACACGACCGTTGCGCTCTCCCTCAAGACCACGCCACCCTGCCACCTCTGAAGGAGGAGGCAAGGTAGGTTTGCGTCAACAAAACCAAGCCAAGCAAGCGAAGCGTGTTGTTGAAAAACCAGAACATAAATTTGCAAACACAAACCCCCCCCCGCGGCACCCATCTTGAGAGAACAAGTTGAAACTTGTCATACGAACTAATGACGCGTACAGCCAGCACCCTAATTGTTGAACTGTCAAAATGGAAAGCCATTGCTACTGATAATGTATTACGTAACTACCCCGCAGACGGAAAACATACATTTTTGCTGATTGGAACGCCATCTCTGTGCCAGACCGAGAACTTTTCACCTTACCGTAATTTAACTTTTTTCCCTACTTTTTAACTTAGGTTACAACTCGCTCGTCATCAACATCGTGAGGAAACCGGCATGTCCTAGAACCAAAAACTCGAAGACATGTGACATCTACCAACCCGCACTGGGCCCGCGTGGTAGATTACGGCCCACTCCCTCTCACAGAGAGGAGGCCTGTGTCTCAGCAGTGGGAACATTATATATAGGCTGATTATGTTACAACTCGCTCATTTACAAAGAAAGAAAACAAGACAGACAAAAAACAGACCAAACGACCGCTGTACTAACATACAAAGCTAGCGTGGTAGCATACGACCACGGGAAGGTACTTTCTTGTTTCATCCTTTTCAGTAGTCGGATTTTAGTCTTTAAACTTATTTTTTTATCATTTGGAAATCCTCATGGATGTCCACCACCCCGGGGTGGGTGGAAGGGTCTGTCAGACTCTTACTGACTAAACTCTTACTGACTTACGACACGGTGTCCTGCTGATACCTTTAGCCGGGGTGCTGGAGTGCTTGCGCATTTCGTCACGCTCCCCCCCGTATAAATCAATGCGGACCCCGTCACCCTCAGCGGCCGCAAACGGCCGAGCTATGTAAACCATGCTCCACCTCCTATCCTGCCCTCTGTGTCCCAAAACATGCAATCAAACGTCATGTAGGTAACGTCATGTAGGTAACGTCATGTAGGTAACGTCATGTAGGTAATGTCATGTAGGTAACGTCAATATACACATACGAAAATACGTAGTTGTTTGTGTGACCTAAAAACTTTGGGGTGAAACTCGCATAGCAAGGGTATACTTGCATAACATAGCTGCAATATTTTTACAATGTCAGCTCAAAAATTATACCTCCAAAAACAGGAATAGAACAGCAAAATGTTGGAATTAATAAAAAAAAAATGTTGGCTACATTCTCATGACAGATTCACGATCTTGACATGATCAGACCAAGATTATATCTGGACTTTAAAAGAGACTGTGACCTCTGAGTTTGTTTCGGCCTTTCTTCTCAGAGTAGTCAGATAGGAAACGCCGACCTCATCTAGTTTTTTACCCGACTGCGCGACGCAAAGGAGTGGTAATGTGTTTATCAGCCTATGTATGTTTAAAATATGATAGCTCGTCGCTCCATGTAAAATACTGGTATTCAGCTGCATTCGGTTAGACTGGAAGCCGACCCCAACATGGGTGGGAAAAGGCTAGGCAGATGATGAGTTAGTAAGGGTTGATTTTTCAATAGTCAGATAGCTTTTATCTAAAGAATAAATATGACACCCATTCGCAACTCCTCATGCACACTCCTACACACTCAAACTGTACACTTAGCAAATGCTTAGATGGTGCTAACAGTTTACTGCATTCTGTATGCTTGTTTCTGCTGCATGTATGGTATATATTCTGTGTGACATAATAAATGAAAGAGCTTACTGTGAGGTTCTCTAAATATTTTTTTTCGAGCCGTTTGGGGTTGAAACACTAGGGCCATGGGGTCCGAGTGCCCACTTGGTCTTCCGAGATATCGCCAAGCGATTAGTCGTCTCTTCACGTGACCAGAGGGCTGGCCTATTTCTTGGCCAAAGAATTAGCATTGCCATACAACGTGGCAATGCAGCCAGCCTTTTGGGCACTGTTCCTGTTGACAGCGATGCAGACGAATTCTTTGATGCCCTATGATTATTTTGTTTATTTTTTCATATAATTATACATATTATTATAGTTTATATGTTAGCTTATATTATGTAAAATTTTTTTTTTCATAATTTTAAAGTAAATTGTATTAAAGTTCTTTAAGAAAATAGACGAAAATTGACCATTCCCCCCCTAATGTCCGATACTACTGAGACCAAAACTTTGAAAAAAAATTCAGAAAATAGTTCTGTACTTATGAATTACAGGAAAACATATAAGAAGTCTGTGGTCTTAAACCAACATAGTAAATCTCTCAATATCGTGCGTACAAACTTACATTTTCAGTTGAAATGTATGAGAGAATATGTTTTTCAACTACAATGTTAAGTTTGTTCTTGGGATAAATTCATTCCACTACGGAACCCTTCAGTGTGCGTGGTTCGACACGCACTTGGCCGGTTTTTTTGTTTTGGTTATAGCGTGTAAAACTGTTTCCGATATTATTAATTAATTTATGTATAATTACAATAAAATGCGTATTTATTCTGCACATTTTAACAAACCTTAGTTAATTTAACCCTATGAATAAAATCTCGATTTCCTAAAAGCCATGTATGTGTAGATTTTTTAATAAAAGGAAAAATAGTTTTAATAAAAAATTGTATCTATCACTCTAATAAAAGTAGATTAAAAACGAAAATCATTAAAAACAATACCGAAATCTCATCGTTAATAGCCGTTGAATTGTATATACGGATCCCACGAAAAAACTGAATGCAATCAGTTTAAACGAAATATAACAAAAAAAATCAAACTCACCTTGTATAAAGCAGCAGAAACTCAAAAATCATCCATTTCCAACCACGAAAAACACACAAAAATTACACTTAAACACTTTTAAACACAACACACACTTTTCCACTTCACTTCACACTTTGAAACTTTACGAGAATCCCGAAAAATTCGACACGAGTATCACGTCCGCACGCAACCGCGACTGACGACTAACTGAAAATAATGGCGAAGGATAATGTATTCAACAAAGGAAATTCATGAAAAAGGGTTTCAGGAATTCGTTTTATGGATTTTAATTTTCTATTATTACGGTTTATGAGGAGAATTTTAACGTATTTGGTGGTGGATTCCCTTTAATTGTTTTTTTTTTAATGTTATGTTGACGACTGTAAAATTTAATATGTAGATAATATCATACGATTCCTAAAAAGTTACGTCGATATGAAAAAATACTTATCGGATACCATTTTTTAGCTTTAATAAGAGTTTGAAAGTGACTATAAAGGAGTTTTGACTAGGGGATAGGCAGTAGAGTCCTACTGTCGCCCTATCGGTCAGTGGAGCGTCTTAGGAGCGGAGTTGTAGAAGTTGGAATATACGCTACCTTCATATCAGCGGCGTAACTATACCGTTTGGGGCCCGTGGCAAATTCAAGGGATGGGGCCCTCCCTCAATGTAAAGAAACTCAACCGACCATGTAGTTTTTTTTTTTACTAGCACTTTTCTCGCGACTTTTTCGCGTAGATTTCATATTTTCTCCTACAAAGATTAACACAACTTAATTACAATTTAATTTATTGCTTCGTTGCTCTAGTGGTCGCAAGCGCTACTTAAAAAAATACTTAAAAATTAGACAAACAATGGGAAAAGGTACAAAATGTTCGAAACCTGAATGATGTCCTTTGTTGCACATTTTCAAAAAAAGTTTGCATTTATAAACTTATGTTAGGATCCTGCTGTGCTCATGGCCCTCTCGGGCCAGGGGCCACCTCTGGCTGCCTGCTGCTGCAATGCCATCCTATAGTTATGCCACTGATGCCTATACTATTTATTAATTATGATTCATAATGTTATCCTTTTATGATTCTGCCAAAGTGGCCTTTTTAGGCCCCCTGTCACATTTACGAAGCGACCAACGTAGGAGTACCTGATTTGACTAGATATTGTGTTTACAATAAAACAACAATCTTAACTTGTCAAAATCACTTAAATGTTATTACTATAAATGATTAAGTAACATTTTATCTTACATTTTATATTGCCATTTTAATATATTAGGCTGTTTCAAACGGTTGGCACAAAACTGTCGGTTGATGTTGATATTCTTTTTAATAATGTCTAAGAATTACGAATCAACCCTTATTAAATTGCTTAATTACCTTATAATGTTTTAAAACGGTTTCACTACATAACATTTGTTTGATTTGATATGTAGTGAAAAACAACAACAACAAGGTTTTCACGGCTAGCTATACAATAATACAGTAAGAGATCTTGTATACGACAAATTTTCAATAACATAAGCGCACCAATCATCAAAACGGTACCGCCAAACATGAGGGATAAACTACAATATAATTAAATAAAATAAGTACCAGAACAAAATTAACACTAATAATTAATTTTAAAGAAATCAAGGTTCAGCCTATTGCGTACGCTTGAGCCTTTCGTTGAAAACAAGTCAAAAGAGAAGCTTGCATAAGTCATTAAAGTATTTACTCGCTCGTAATATAGCTTATAATCGGAATAACACATAGGTTAGTCTTTGTCCCGATATTTCTACGGCATCGAGACTTAGGCTACGGACACGAAGTCAGCGGGTGCGGGCGGCGGAGGCGCGGGAGGCGGCGCGTTTCAATTCATAGATTTATAAGGAACTGGCCTCGAAGGCAGCGGCGCTGGGTGCGGCGTACGAGAGGTGCGCACCAGTCTAGCGGTGCCCGCGCGCCTACATTGACATAGTGTTGTGCATTTTATTTTCTGCTTTTCAAAATGTATCAAAAATATGTCGTCGATGCTGTTTAGACATTTCGTTCACGAACAAGACACTACGGCGCTCTAGCGCCGCGCGATCTGCCCGCTGGCTTCGAGACGGGCGTGGCAATTGCGTAACACATTCTCAATCGGAATCGGTTTCATTTTGACAGTTCAACAACATTCATTGCGTTATTTACGTGTTGAGCAGACAAATTTTTCGAACTTATGACGCAATGGATTAGCAATTTGCTTCAAAATAATTGATAGTGTTACTAGGGTGGGAGTCTACGGTGCCGCGCAGCTCTCCGCTCCGCGGTCGCCTCGCAATCACCGATTTCGTGTCCGTGGCCTTACGCGGGTGAAATCGCGGGGCGCAGCTCTTCCATATATCAACTTGCGCTCCCTCCTCTGGGCTATCGCCTGGCATTACTTGGTAAAGTCAAGGTTGAACCTTATGCTATGGTGAACTAGGTCGCAAAGAAAAGCTCATATCTATTGCTTTTGGACGTTATGTAATGACCCTTGGCACGAATACCTATTATTTTCATATGTAATTGTACTGCTTTTGCCAATAGATAGAATTTGTTTCTTTCTTTTTATTTATAAACATACATAAGTAATCGTGCAATTTCTTTTTATTTATAAACATACATAAGTAATTTAATTATTGAAGATAACATCAAATACGTATTATTAATCTATATGTTACTGTAAAAGCCTGAACTGCGGTAATTCATAGGATTTACCGGTAAATCCCAATATTTGCCGCAGTTCAGGCTTTTATATACAACGTGTCCCAAAATTCATCGATAATCGGGCACCAAAGGGTGGACCTGTTAATGACTGAGAAAAAAAAACTATTTTTTTTTTGGAAATTACATAAAATACATTTAAATCCTTCGAGAATTGACACCCCTTAAGATATTTTAACTACCATGACCGCAATTTTTGAAATAATTCTGTTTTTTTTTTCGTATCGGTAACCTAAGTAGCACTGCTATTCACCACAGCCCTTAAAAATCCCAGAATACCTGTAGTTTTTACACAACGCTACTTAAATTCAAAAGGGCCCCAAATCTAAAAAAAAATACAAATCAATTTCAAAAAAGCCACAACCACAAGTCGAAAAAATTTGATTCGATTTGTAATTTTTTCGACATGTGGCCCTTTTGAATTTAAGCAGCAAGACAATCAAAATTATTTTTTTCCTTAAAATTTTTAAAGTATTTTACTTTCAGTTCACTTTGTAATTACCAAAAAAAAATTAAGATTTTTTTTTCTTTCTTGAGTACTTAGTCATGAGTAGGTCCACCCTCTGGTGCCCGCTTATCGTTGAATTTTGGGACACATTGTACACTTACTAGTAATAAAGCTAAAGAATTTGTTTGTTTGTGCGAACGCATTAATCTCTGGATTCTGGAACTACCATTCGGATTTGATTCTTGTTGCATTTAATAGCCCAATTCTTAAGCAAGGCTTTAGGCATACATCAGGTTAACATCACGCTATGGCCCTAAGGAGCCGAGAAAAAAGAAATAAAAGTCAGAACGCGAAGAAAACGAATTAATTGCGCGGATGAGTGATGCGACGGGTTTAGTCGCGGAACAAGAAACACGCGAATGAAGTCATGGGCTGGAGCTAATGATAAATATACTCTTGAACTGAGTTGGTATAAGCTCTGGGTTGTGCAGGTCAGATAGGCAGTCGCTCCAAGTAAAATACTGGTACTCAGCTGCATCCGGTTAGACTGGAAGCCGACCCCAAGATAGTTAGGAAAAGGCTAGGCAGATGATGATGTGTTGCTATAAGGATGTTTTTCTGACCGACATCTTGTAGTCTTGGAAGGGCTATAATTAATTATTAAGCTAACATAATAATAAAGAAATCCTAAAAAAGAAAGAATAAGAATAAAGAACGGAAGAAAAAACAAAAAGAGAGTGAGAGAAAAGGAAGAAGTCTGACAACCAGTCTTACCAAGGGATATCGTATTACTCAATAACTGGGTTGTGGAGGTCAGATAGGCAGTCGCTCCATGTAAAATACTGGTATTCAGCTGCATTCGATTATACTGGAAGCCGACCCCAAGATAGTTGGGAAAAGACTAGGCAGATGATTATAAAGAACGTCTGTTCCCGTTGTCCCCATTATCGCTGTCCCCATTGAATATAAAGACGTCCCGATATTTTGTCAAGTCGTAAAAACCGAGCGAAGCAGGGGCGGTTCGCTATTAGTTCTATAAGCTTTATGTTATTCTAGCCGTACGCTCGATGAATGAATTACTTAGTAGCCTGATGGTTACTGAACACGAAAGCAGGCGGCGAGCATTGCACACAAAGTGACCTATTACACTGTCTTTAGCGTCAGCTTGAGCTAAATACTGTAGCAGCTTGTAGTTTATTTTGTAGGCGTATTTATTTATTTATCCATTTTTTTCCTCTAGTAGCAGTAGTTCGGTTGTTAGTCCGGTTGACCAAACTATTGAAATTTTCAGTTGCGATAGTTCGCTTCTAACAAAGCACCGGACTAATGAAACCTAAATATGTACCTTCCCTCCCTTTAGTTCGGCAAATAAACTAGGCATAAAATGATTCCAATGATTCCAGATTTCCTTGCAATGCAACTTCTACATAGGTATCTCTGTTCTAAGATATTATTTTGTTTACATTATATGCCTAGTTTATTTGCCGAACTAAAGGGAGGGAGGGTACATATTTAAGTTTCGGTAGTTAGGTGCTTTGTTAGAACCGAACTATCGCAACTGAAAGTTTCAGTAGTTCGGTCAACCGGACTAACAACCGAACTACTGCTACTAGAGGTTTTTTCTCAGGCATCAAGGCCCATATAATCACATACAATACAATATTAATATAACTTAAAAATACTATAAATACATACAACATTATATTTGCACTAAAAACTAACGCACACGAAGTGTCTGCGTCGTGTTTCGCTGACTGATGTCATGTAGCCGGCCACGAAACCGGCGGTACACAACACCCTTTGGCCAGACCTCATCCTTGAGGAACTTCTCGAGAAGATGTGTCGGAACACGCACTACGAACGACTTGAAGTTCCTGTTGTGATGCGACTCCAACTTCTCGACCCTCAAAGTCCAGTTGGTCTTGACACGCAAGTACTCCACGATCTCCTCAACCAGAAGGAGTGGTATAGTCTGGACACGTACAGCTGCGTCGTCGGGATTGCTGGACGCAATAGGGTCCTGCCTGCGCGGTGCCGCACTGGTTCCGACAAGGAGGCTTCTTCTTCTTCTCCACCTTGATGAAACCATACTTGTCATACGTGTCCTTCTCTGGAGATATTTTAGTGCTCAATTGTGCGCGTAGACACAGGTGCACTCCCTTTTCCCTCGCTCTCATAGTCCGATGGGACGGTAATCCGACACGACCGGAGAGAGATCAGGCGCAGGACCAACGGCTTAACGTGGTTTCACACAGGGGTTTCACACACCAACTTCCAAATTCACTTAGTTACTAAGCAATTCGTAATGGAAAAACTCAATAAAACTTTGCCCGACCCAGGAATCAAACCCAGGACCCCACGCTCAGCAGTCGCGCTTGTGACCACGAGACCAACTCGATATTATACATACATATAGAGCAGACCAGTGACGTAACTATAGCTGGCATTAGGGCAAAATGCCACGAGCCCCCAGCCAGAGGGGGCCCCCGGCCCGAGAGGGCCATGAGCTCAGGTGGATCCTAACATAAGTTTATAAATACTAACTTTTTTGAAAATCTGCAACATAGGACATCATTCAGGTTTCGAACATTTTGTACCTTTTTCCCATTGTTTGTCTAATTTTTTGGACTAGACCTCATGCTCAGCAGTAGCGCTTGCGACCACTAGACCAACGAAGCAGGTGTGAAATTTTGTAGCGGAAAATATGAAATCTACGCAGAAGTGCTAGTAAAAAAAAAACTACACATTGGTTGAGCTTCTTTCCATTGAAAGAGGGCCCCATCACTTGAATTTGCCACGGGCCCCAAACGGTATAGATACGCCACTGGAGCAGACTAAGAAATTATGTAATACTAGCTGCGCCCCGCGGTTTCACCCGTATAAGTGTCGATCCCGTGGGAGTATCGGGAAAAAACTATCCTATGTCCTTCTCCGGGATGCAATCTATCTCTCTGCCAAATTTCATCGAAATCCGTTCAGTGGTTTAGGCGTGAAAAGGTAACATACAGACAAACAGACAGAGTTACTTTTGAATTTATAATATTACTAGCTGCGCCCCGCGGTTTCACCCGCGTAAATGTCGATACTGTGGGAATTTCGGGATACAAAGTAGCCTATATGTTAATCCAGTGTGTCAGCTACCACTATGCAAAATTTTATCAAAATTGCTCCGGCCGTTTGAGCGTGAAGAAGTAACAAACATATAAACACACACACACTCACTAACTTTCGCCTTTATAATATTAGTGTGATAGTGTGATGTGATAGTGTGATTGTCTGAAAGGAGTGACGCGTGAGTAATTAGCATATAACAGTTAACTGGGAGTGACTGACTGTGAATGTACCTATTGAGCTGACAGTAATGTGCTCTTTGAAGATAATCTGTTGCTGACGGCTTTTAGACTTATTGGCCGGGTTTGTACGATTCTCGATATAGAACTGAATGGATACTGAATGGATTACATGTGGGTTATGTACATTTTCTCAAACATGCTTGGAAACTTGAGTATTATTTTGACAACCTTCTTTGAGATAAATCGAAATTGCTGTACAAGCCAAATCTTTTACTCCGAAACATGGCAACCAAGGGGGTAACTTATCAAAGGTTTTATTTAAATTTCGAACTGGCTTGCAAATAGAAAGCTGTTTATTGAAAAAAAAACAAATGAACACTTTAACGCGGGAAAAATTATTGTTGTTCGTCATTGATTTTGAAAAGTAATTGTAAGTATTTAGTATTGTAGGTAGTTGTTGTGTTAGTATTAAACGAATTGAAAACCTTTATACAGTGAATAAAAACGTAAACATCGTCATCGTCATCTGCCAAGTCTTTTCCCAATTGGGGTTAGCTTCCAGTCTAACCTATGCAGCTGAATATACTTTACATGGAGCGACTAACTCGATACCTACCTCTTAAAATGCAAACAAAACGAAACCATTAAAAACCCAAGCAAAGTCAGTAATAAAATCTAGTCCAATATACATTGGCAAGCTCTTCACAATATTTCTTAATATTATTCATGTTCATAGCAATATTGTGCTATGAAAATGAAAATATCTAGAATATTGCATCTGACAGCCTTTCAAAAGTTTTACATAAGTTGTCTTGAATATCAAACATGCGTACATAGTATGAATTTATAAATTTTTCTTTGATAGAAGAAGTCGGAATAGTGAATATATTTTAATGTTTCGAAAATATCGTGAGCAAACCGGCCAGTTCTAGAATCAAAAATTCGAAGACGTGACATCTGGACTTTAAAAAAGACTGTTACCCCTTTTTTTGTGGATGAGAAATCATCAAATGACCCCTCCCGCTCTGGGTGGAGCAGAAGAGAGTGTCAGACTCTTACTGACTAAAACCCACCCGTGTTCCTTCCTTAGCCCTTTATGTTCCGGGGTAGTGGTAACCCTTTCGGACAATCCCGCACCCCCGGCAGGCTTCGGCCGTAACAGGCCCCTTCCTTTATGCCGACATCTCTTTGAGGCGCGCGTGGACCCATACGCGCCGTCCGGCACGGGCCTGGTCCCCCCTGGTTTACTGGTCTGGTCTGGTCTGGCCAGGTTACCCCTGTGTTAATTTCGGCCTTTCTTCTCCGAGTAATCTGATTGGAAACGCCGACCTCGTCTAGTTTAAAAAAATATGATTGACGTATAAAAGTGTTTGTAAAGTCATAAAATCACTTATCATATGTTGGGATGCATGAAGAAGCCTCCTCTATAATTCACTCTACCCCAGCCACCTTCTTTAGGTCGTCCATCGACTCTAAGTGCGGCAGCTGAACTTTCAAAACATTACAGCAAAGTTAAATACCAGTAAGGGATACCCACGAGCAACTTTTGTCTCCGCAACTAATTTGTCTCTCACATCAAGTCTACGGTTTGTATGAAGGTGCACGCATGTCCCTCTCACAGAGAGGAGGCCTGTGTCCCAGCAGTGGGAACGTTATAGGCTGATTATGTTGTTGTTGTTGCACGCATGTAGCGACGCGACAGCTGGGAGACATTTTTGTCCGCGGGTTTGGACGCAACTGTCGCCCGTCTATTAGTTGCAATGAAAGTGCGCACACGGCGACAAAAAAGTTGCCAGGTAGCCAGTTGCCGCTCAACCGAAAATTTAACAAAAAAAAAGTAGCGTTGTTGTCGCTCCCGTATGGGCATTGTCCAAATCTCAGCGAGGAGACAGCGACAGAGACAAAACAGTTGAAAGAAAGAAGAAAAAAAATACGTTTATTTGCGGTGAAAATGACGCAAAAAGAACAAACACAAAAAATAAAATAAAAAGGTAGGGGGAAACAAGCGTCACATCCACGCAAAACGGCTACCGCTCAGCATTATACTGCTGGTTAGCTGCTGGCTAAGTTGCTGGACAACTAAGTTGCTCGTGGGCCCTCCCTTAAGATATAAACCTCTTTACTTCTGTACCAAGAATCTCAAGCCCGTCCCGTATTCAACGGGTCACAAAAAGAACTATTACGTAATGAAATTTCTTGAAAACTGCACATGACAGGCAGCCACGTAATGTTCCGAGAATAATGTAATGCTGCAGTCCCACCGCCCGTTAACTGACAGGCCGTGCCAAGTGTTGCTACGTCGTCGTCGGAGCCTGCCGCGGCCCATGTCAAGCATTCCCACTGCGCGTGCTGGCCTGGTGCGGCATATTGTTTCTCATTGTTCATTGGTTTACATTTATGATTTTTGTGTTTTGGCGCCTTGTTTTTGTATATTCATGTGATTTTTATCATTTAATTGTGCTTTTGTGTGTTGTGCTATGTTTTTTGTGTGCACTAAATAAATGGCTTTATCTATCTATCTATTTCAATATGTCAAGTAATACGGAGTGATTTGATAAACAAAGCAATGACAAACACTACAGTACAGGCCGCGACAGGTAACCCCGCGCCACGTCTTTGAACTAGCAGACTCCTGACGATAGGCCACCGCTGGCCTCCTCGGATCGGACTGTTCCCGCGACCTGTCAGGCTGGCCTGGCGCAATCTGGCCTTTGAGTAAGCGGGCCGTGGGAACGCAACATTAGATGCACTGCGTTCTGACATGACTTCCGCTACACAGTGTTTCGAGGAACTCTCAGATTTTATGGCTAGCTAAAGGGTAAATTTTATACCTAAGGTCAAAGTGCCTGAACAAACTTTTACAGAACATAGTACAATAACTAGTCATGAACATGAACGAGTTTTGCTTTGGGACCAACTCTTAATAATAACAAAAAAAATTGCTGTTTTATACACCGTGTTATTGAATTAACGCAAAACCTCTTTAGGGGTCATTAATAAATAAATAAATTTTTATTTGTACACACTTTGAAAAACATACATAAGTACACACACACACACACAGGATTAGGTACGTTGTACAATAGAGACACATTAAAGGGCGAACTGCTGCCTCCAAAACTAGGCCATAGCCTGTGTTTAAGGAGACAAAATTGTACTCATCATTATGAATAACTTTTACTATGGGAACAAAACTGTAACAGCGAAAAAAATCAGCTGTTCCCTACATTATGTTCGTATAACTCGTCAAAATGTAGGGAACAACTGATTTTTTTTTGCGATTTCAGGTTTGTTCCCATAGTAAAAGTTGTTCATAATAATGAGTACAATGACCCCTTAAGAGGTTTTGCGTAACTCCCTGTATAAAAGTGCAGTAGCGAGTATCAACTGCGTCTATCGCAGTCCATTTCTGGACATAGGCCTCTCCTATGCTGCGCCACAACACCTCGTCGGTCCACCTAGCTGGGGGGCATCCCACACTACGCTTGCTGATACGCGGTCTTCACTCCGGACTCGTCTTTTCCACCGGCCGTCGGTCCTTCGACAGACATGGCCAGCCCACTGCCACTTCTGCTTGTTTACTCTGCAAGCTATGTCGGTAACTCCGGTTCTTTTCCGGATAACTTCGTTTCATATAGCTACCAACTCGATCAAAATTTATATGGAAGGGGGTCGTAGTAACACGTGTTCTGTGATTTGAAGTGGTTACCTATTATAGTTCAAAAGATACAGCCCTGTGACAGACAGACTGCAGACGGCTAAGTAACAGGGTCGGATAACATCTTTTAGATACGGAACCATAACATATTGATCGTTTACTTTGTAATACCATCTATGTAATACATATGGAATGCAATAAAGAATTGAGTATTGAGTATTGAACCCTTAAAAAGCTCATGTTTGACGTAGACAACTTAAAAAACTCCCAAAAATAAATGAAGATCGCCTATCTCCCTAGAATAACGTATTGATAACACCCACTTGAATTTTAATCAAAACTTTGGCCCCGTATAGGTTTCTTTAACCCTTATTCCACGCTAAAACTTTTACCACACAATTTAATCATTTTATCTACACCCATGCTATAAATCCTACTCCTACTAATATTATAAACGCGAAAGTTTGTAAGAATGGATGGATGGATATTTGTAACTCTTTCACGCGAAAACTACTAAACGGATTTTGATGAAACTTTACAGTAATATAGCTTATACATCAGAATAACACATAGGATACTTTTTATCCCAATATTCTCACGGGATCGACTCTTATGCGGGTGAAACCGTGGGGCGCTGCTAGTGGATAAATAGTCGTTATGGCACAGAATACTTAAAGTACTACGTAGTTATGGGTAGTCAGAAGCCCGAAAGTCTAACAACCAGTATTACCAAGGGGTATCGTGTTAATCAAAAACTGGGCTGTGGCCAGATAGGCAGTTGCTCCACGTTAAATACTGATGTATCCGGTTAGACTGGAAGCAACCCCAAACTAATAAAAAACTTTGATTAATTGATGATGGTTTGTAAAAGACTTCTAACTACTCTACTAACAGATATAGTTACGAGTGCCAATACGGACGTTGCGTACTTTCAATTAAAAGTTTAAAACTGTTCTACCCGCGTTTACTCATCAATTGATTCGAAAACTTTGACGATCATACGCAGTTTAACACTTTCGCGGACAGAACGTAATTGTACGTCATCACTTGAGATTTTGATACGGCAGAACGTATGATGACGTTCAGAAACAGAATATTATTTACGGCAGGACGTTGATGTTCGTTGAATTTTAAAGCAAAAGTTCGTTATATTGTACCTTGTGTCACAACATATCAAAAACTCAAAATTCTGCTGTCACCCGAACTTTGTTTTTAACCGCTTCAAAAATGTACTGTTGACAATGTGCGGCGACACTACACACATACGCACAACGTGATTATACGTACCCCGCGCCTCACGCTTCCCTACATTCAGTGCGGCAGTGTCACGGTAGCGAGGTGCGCGCGTTCCGTCAGCGCGGGAGTGGCGAATCGTAATATTTGCAGACAAATAAACATCGTAAGTAATTAGATTATGCTATTATCTTATTATTATTAGGTTGTAAACTAATTCAATTATAACTATATTGTATGAAAATTGTATTTCATGAGTTATTTTGTTTGTTTTAGATGGATAAGCGCAAGAGAAATCTAATGAGAATTTTTGAGGATTCCGATGACTCTACCGAGGTGGACCCATTCCAGGATCTGCTGAGGAGTTTGTTGCGCCACTTTTTCTTCCCAGCGAAAGCACTAGACAGTGGTGAAGGGCGGCGTTTTGGGGGACTGTCTTATGTAATTTTGACATTCGAAAAGTGCTGATTCTCAGCCTAATTTGAATAAATGACTTATGATTTTGATTTTTTTTTAATCGTGATGGCTACTTTGGACCTGACTAAGATTTTGACCCTCAAGGATATCTCCTTCTCTACCAGATGTATCCATCTGGTGGTGTTCTCGTATTTGTTACTGCCAGAAATCGTCAAAAAACACACACATAATAAAGAGTATTCTATTCTATTCTATTCTAAAGTACATTCAAACGATGACGTGATAAAACGTTTTTGTCATATTGTCTTTTAAACATGTAATATCATACAACACAACGTATTTATACGTCAAATATATTTGTATGGCAAAAGTGTTAACATTGGGTACGGCTGATAACACTTTGGGAGATTCATTTGTTTTGTTTCAACAACGGCTTAAAACGAAAAGTTTTTACATTATGCGACGTAAACATAGGTGCACTCTCTGTTCCTTTACGCTCCCTACAAAAGGTTAAGCTCACCATCCAACTCAACCATTTTGTTAGGAAGAGGTGGCAGTTAAGAAATTGCCGGGGTCGATTATTAATATTATATATTGAATTGTTTCTATATAGATATTTACATAATATAAGCTAACATATAAACTATAATAACATGTACAATTATATGAAAAAATTAACAAGATAATCATAAGGCATCAAAGAATTCGTCCGCATCGCTGTCAACAGGAACAGTGCCCAAAAGGCTGGCAGCATTGCCACGTTGTACGGCTATGCTAATTATTTGGCCAAGAAATAGGCCAGCCCTCTGGTCACGTGAAGAATCGACTAACCGCTTGGCGATATCTCGAAAAACCAAGTGGGCACTCGGAGCCCATGGCCCTAGTGTTTCAACCCCAAACGGCTCGAACATATAACTCCCAATCAGGTTGCAATAAAGTTGTTACAAAAAAAAAAATGTTTCTTTATTTTATTTTTTTACATTGTTCTCACATATAGAAGCAACAAGAATAAAGCAGGTACCCCGGATTTTGTAATATCTTTATTTAAAAGAGTGTCCTTGGAGTTTCTTGTCAGTTCTTATCCATCTGACATCTACGTTTTGGAATGGACACCTAACTTCAACTTTCTGACTAATTGACCGACTATTAATTGTCAATTCAAAAGTGCCTGTAAATGGTTTAATTGAAATAAATGATTTGAGTTTTAGCCTCATTGTCCAATGGTACAGCAATTCAACACGACCGGGGAGAGATCAGGTGCAGGACCAACGGCTTTAAGTGCTTTCCGAGCCACGGGGGTGTCATACTACCAACTTCCAAACTCTAGCTGTTACGTGCTGCTATTGAGAAATTCCTAATAGATTACCTATAACAGTTAACTCCAACTGGGGATTGACGAACTCAAGAACCATACTCACCGGTCGTGTTTGTGACCACTAAACCAGCGAAGCAGTTATACAGGATCAAAATCAAAATATTTTATTCCACATAAACCTACATGGGCACTTTTTTATTTATTTTTTACTAGCTGCGCCCCGCGGTTTTACCCGCATAAGTCTCGATCCCGTGGGAATATCGGGATAAAAAGTACCCTATGTCCTTTTCCGGGACTAAAGCTATCTCTATACCAAATTTCATCAAAATTGGTCCAGCCGTTTGAGCGTGAAGAAGTAACAAACATATAAACAGACACACACACTCACAAACTTTCGCCTTTATAATATTAGTGTGATTGCTGATTTGGCCCGCTCTTGACCTCCATCACGCCTGGTGGAAAGCGAAGGATGAGGTCTATGATGGAGCGTGCCCAGAAGATGCCTAAGGCATTGAAACTCCCACGCATCGATGAAATACAGCAAACTGCTTGACGCCGGACTCCGGTGGGAGGGTGGTCGCAAACCAGGGGGGCGTTAGCCCTGCCATCGCAAGGGAAGAATTGGCCAGTCAAATAAGGTGTTGGGTGTGACTGTCTATGATGCGCCGAGCGCTCGATTCAGTTTAGTAACTGGCGGAACAAACTGCGCTACACGAGGAGGCTTCTTCATGCATCCCAAAAACTTATAAAACGTCAGAAGCTAGTTGCACGGTTCCAAGTCGATTCCTATGGAGAAGAATCGGTAAGAAACTCCACGGGTACTCGCTTAAACATAATTGGCTTTTACAATGTTTTCAAATTACTGTGTTAATAGGTGTGGGAGGATAGCGTAGGCCTGTCAGCAACTACTTAAAAAAAAAAAGAAAATGGTCTAGAAATCTACAAGCATAATTAGCCTACAATGTTCCCACTGCTGGGACACAGACCTCCTCTCGATAAGAGGGAGTGGCCGTAATCCACCACGCGGGCCCAGTGCGGGTTGGTAGATGTCGCCTGTCTTTAATGTCGGAAAAATTATGATACTGACTGTACCAACTCAAAATCTGACCTAGTTGGATTCGGAGCTACTTGGAATCTGACCTTCATCGCCAATATCGAATTTTGGTTCTAGGACATGCCGGTTTCCTCACGATGTTTTCCTTCACCGTTTTGAGAGCAGTGGCGATGAAAAAATTTACACAAAGCAAAGCGCCTGTCTGGGATCGAACCTACGACCTTCAACTCGTAAGTCGCAGCCGTTACCACTGAGCCACCACTGCGCCACAGTCTACAAGCTATAATAAAATTAAGTGGAGCAACTTCGTAGACGGGACGGGTCTCGATATTTTAACTCGATAAATGGCGACCTCCGCGCTAGTATCGACGATGCCGTAGAAATTGCGAAGTTTTGGGCTAACAAGAAGCCTCGACCAAAATATTTTTCAAAGTTTTTGAAGCTTTAGGCGCGTTGTTTGTTGACTGTACCTTTAAAGTACTTGTACCTAATTTGGGATGAAACACAACTTTTATAGTGATATGGGACAAACTAAGAATTTTTTGGAATCTGGGACAAAACTTCGCGACGAACGAAGAATACATCATTTTTTGAGATGGGAAAAAACTATTGAACTCGCGCCACTGTTACCGTAATCGACACTGCTTCGGATGTGTTCGGCTGTCCTCGGGATGTACTCGGCTTTAATGTACTTATATCAGATATGTCACAGAGTGATGGCTAAGTATTCTGTTTGTGTTTTGTTTTCACTTCTGTCGGCACTCCCAGAGTGCCACTGTTTTTTTTAAGAACGTGTGTTCTTATGACATGACACGACAGAAGCGAAAACTTATATGAGTCGAGTAGGTATATGCGATTCAGCGCCGAACATACGCGATCCAGCGTCACCGACCGACCGGAGCCGAGTATAGATTCAGCGTCACCGACCCGAGCGACCCGTTTTTTACTCGTCTTCGAATTTTTGGGTCTAAGGCCGCTTGTATACGTTCGTTTTTTTCACCGGACAACGGACCGTTTGCTTTCGCCGGACTCGCGGTGGTGTATGGTTTATAATGAATACGTGCACATGCATCGGACACAGGTCCGGCGAACAAATTACGCCGGATGCACCACCGCTTCCCCTCGGCGCATCGGATTCCGGACGAAAAACTGACGTATACAAGCGGCCTAAGACATCACGATGCTTTTCTTCACCGTTTTGAGAGAAATAATTTACCGTAGTAAAGCGCCTGTCGGGGTTCTAACCTGCGACCTACAACTCATAAGTCGCGGCCGTTACCACTGGGCCACCACTGCTCCTAAAATCACATACTTAGAAGTTAACTTTTCAAATGTCGTCAGGGACATTGATAGGCGTCAAGACCTAGATGATAAGACCTAGATGAGACTCGCACAGACCAAAATTGCCACTTTGTTGAACAACAGCATTATCAGAGGGCCTTATAAACTGAGCATCAATTCAACATCATCATTTCAGCCGAAAGACGTCCACTGCTGGACATAGGCAGTAGCGTGCATTGGTTTTCAGAATAGGTAGGCACTAAACCGGGTCTAGTCTAGGTAAACGCGGTCACTAATAAAAAAAAAAGTGAGGTCAAAAGTGTGTTTATTTGAGTAGGCATGCCTACTTAAGAGTGATAAATTGCGAGGGTTGAACGTCATAGTATTACGCGTGAGACGTACATATTTTTAATCTTGTCGTATTAACTTGAAGTACTGCCGCGCGTGTTTGTATGAAGATTTTGTTTTTTGTTAGGTATGATAATTTAGTGAGTTTCTTAGGGCTTGTACACAAAACTGCGAATCGGCGCGATGCGAATTCGCAACGCAGAAAGGTTATATAGGTTAGAACTAGAAAGAGCTCGCAGATTTTTACGATGCGATTTCGCATCGCAGTTTTGTGTACAAGCCCTTAATTGTGGGGCACACACACTAAAATGTAATTGACAGGTTTATGTTGATATATCGAGGTAGGTACTGCTTATATGCCTATATGCAATGCACGCCACTGGACATAGGCCTCCCCCAAGCACCTCCACTTTAACCGGTTCTGTGCTTCTCGTATCCAACGGGTTCCTGCGGCCTTCACAAGGTCGTCGGTCCACCTTGTGGGAGGCCTTCCAACGCTACGTCTTCCGGTACGCGGTAGCCACTCCAGAACCTTTCGTCCCACAGATATAGATATACGTAGATAACGCAAGTATCACGAACTGTATGAAAACTAAGCGTGCCACTTTTTGAATACCTACTATGACGTCACAAGCTCGCGCTCTCTCGCTCACGCTCACCCAGCCAGCAGTACGCAGGACTGAGCGCGAAATTGGCGGCTTATGATTTTCGATCGTAAACTGGTGCGATTTTTGGCACGCGAAGTAGGTGCTCTTGCGTTATATAGGTATATCTATATCTGTGTTTCGGCCCCATCGGCCGTCTGTTCTGCGAGCAATGTGCCCTGGCAATGTGGCCTGGGCATCAATTAATTATCACACTATCACACTAATATTATAAAGGCGAAAGTTTGTGAGTGTGTGTGTGTGTGTGTTTATATGTTTGTTACTTCTTCACGCTCAAACGGCTGAACCGATTTAGATGAAATTTGGTATAGAGATAGTTTGAGTCCCAGGAAAGGACATAGGATAGTTTTTATCCCGATATTCCCACGGGATCGACACTTACGCGGGTGGAAACCGCGGGGCGCAGCTAGTTAAAAATAATTAACAATTAATTTATTAACTAACTCACAATAGAACATGCTTCAACTTTGCCCTGTAATGGTCAACCGAAACTTGCCCCAATATGATTACTTGATTGGCTGATCAATTATTCACGAACTAACTATAAAATCGATTGGTTAGCTAAAGGTCACAGTTACAAATAGTATTGACATTTACTGTCATTGTATTTATGAAGAATGTCTGTAATATGGATTTGACTGAATTATATCTACAAATAGTAGAAATAAAGGAAGAAAAATAATGTACCTATTCTGCACAAATAAAATGCACATTACAAAGTAATCTATACAGGCTTATTTTTTTATCACCATCCAAATTTTTACAGGGTATTTTACCCATAATTATGAACAACTTTTACTATGGGACCAACTCTGAAATCACGAAAAAAAAAATCAGCTGTTTCATACAAAAGTTCAATACCTACTTGACCAAAATGTATGAAACATCTGATTTTTTTTTCGTGATTTCAGAGTTGGTCCCATAGTGAAAGTTGTTCATATTCATGGGTAGAACACCCTGTAAAAATTTGGATGGTGATAAAAAAATAAGCCTGTATAACTAATGCTTTTTAGGTTTATGCGAAAAAGGACAACATCCCTGATGCGACGGATTCGGGGGAGAACCAACAGCATTTTAAAGGTAATAGCTACCTAATAAGCCAGATTGTCCGTTCCTGGGGCACCCGTACGCACAGCTGCAGGTCTGACGCAGCGGGAAGCGGGCATAGTTATAGGTTCTTGAATTAGTGTTTTTATATTTTTACTACCAGGGCCCCGCAGTTTTATCCGCATAAGTTTCGATCCCGTGGAAATATTGGGATAAAAAGTATCCTTTGTCCTTTCCCGGGACTCAAACTATCTCTATACCAAATTTCATCGAAATCGGTTCAGTAGTTTAGGCGTGAAGAAAAGACAGACAGACAGACAGAGTTACTTTCGCATTTATAATATTAGTTTGGATGTCTGTAATATGGATTTGACTGAATTATATCTACAAATGGTAGAAATAAAGGAAGAAAAATAATGTATTCTGCACAAATAAAATGCACATTACAAAGTAATCTATACAGGCTTATTTTTTTATCACCATCCAAATTTTTACAGGGTATTTTACCCATAATTATGAACAACTTTTACTATGGGACCAACTCTGAAATCACGAAAAAAAAAAATCAGCTGTTTCATACAAAAGTTCAATACCTACTTGACCAAAATGTATGAAACATCTGATTTTTTTTTTCGTGATTTTAGAGTTGGTCCCATTGTGAAAGTTGTTCATATTCATGGGTAGAACACCCTGTAAAATTTGGATGGTGATAAAAAATAAGCCTGTATAACTAATGCTTCTTAGGTTTATGCGAAAAAGGTCAGCATCCCTGATGCGAAGGATTCGGGGGAGCACCAACAGCATTTCAAAGGTGATATAGCTACCTAATAAGCCAGATTGTCGGTTCCTGGGGCACTGGACCCGTATGCACAGCAGGTCTGACGCAGCTGGAAGCGGACACAATTATAGGTTCTTGAATAGTCTTTTTTTTATATTTCTGTTTTGTTTTATTTTATTTTACTAACGTAGTTTTATAAGTGTTACTAACAAGAATATGAATCATTTGTGTTCGAATTAAATAAATAATAAGTAAGTAATAATAAATGCCAAACACCGAATATTCAAAAGAAAAAAAAAATGCCGCTTCGAGAGTGCCGAGGCCGACAGAAGTGAAAACTTGAACAATTACGTGTGTATTCTTTGAATCGTCATATAAACAAAACACGCACAGAATACTTTGCCACTCACTCACTGACATATCAGAAATACATTAACACCGAGTACATCCCGAGGACAGCCGAACACATCCGAATGTAGCGCAGTGTCGGTTACGGTAACAGTATCGCGAGTTCAACAGGATTTTCCCATCTCAAAAAATACCCAACGTGCATAAAGAAGTTTTCACTTCAAAAATTAAATAGGTATTTTTGTGGAGAATGTAGTACGTAATCCGTATTTTTATGTTATTAGTACGACTTCACAGACTCCTGAGCACAGACATCTCTTTTCATGTGCCAATCTCCTCGCTCCTGTGCCAGGCTAATCTAGGTTCTACCCGTGACAGTGGCGTGCATTGCATATAGGCATATAAGCAGTGCCTACCTCGATATATCAACATAAGCCTGTCAATTACATGTTAGTGTGTGTGCCCCACAATTAAGAAACTCACTAAATTATCACACCTAACAAAAAACAAAATCTTCATACAAACACGCGCGGCAGTAGGCAGTCGCCGGACGGCCTACTCGGCTCCCGTACTATTCGCACATTGTCATTGGTCTTTACTCGTTAAAGTTAATACGACAAAATTAAAAATACGTACGTCTCACACGTAATACCATGACGTTCGACCTTCGCAATTTATCACCCTTAAGTAGGCATGCCTACTCAAATAACCATGATTTTGACCTCACTTTTTTTTTCTGATTAGTGACCGCGATTGCCTAGACTAGACCCGGCCTAGTGCCTACCTATTCTGAAAACTAATGCACGCCACTGACCCGTGATGGCAACAATATCGTCCACCCATCTCGCATTAGATGTCATTGTAGTCAATTACCTAATGAGAAATCTGAATAGAAGTTTGCTTGACTCCTAGCTCATAGCAGCTGTGGCGACATCTACATCGCTACATGCAAACTACGAATCACACTGACGTCATATAAAAATCCTGCATCGCGCAAGCAGAGTTTACCGCGCAACTAGCATCATATGTGTTTAGAATAGGTTAGATTATAAGATACCTACGTAAATGATAAGCCCTCTTCTTCACATATCTTTCTTTTCCTGTGCCCGACAGGATCCATGATTGTTTCTTTTGGCAAATATTTAGCACCTAAGCCTACATTGTGGAATGCAATAAAGAATTGAGTATTGAGTATATACAAGGTCCAGACATCAACACAACACCGTTTGGTCGGAGGATCTTCCCTTTTCTATAAACAATGAGTGGAAGCGTTAACGTTTGTACGCTACACCAACAAGGTACCTAGTCCAAATGAATGTTGTGTATAACTAAAGTGAGAAAAAGTCTTTTAGTTATGGAATTAAAACAATATTGAATTAGGCACGCTCCATACTGTTACATGAGACTCGAAATGAAGGTATACTGCTCATTTCTGCTTACCTCTTTCAGGCAACAAGCGTAATATATTATGTTGTTACTTGTAGAACTCTCTTTTCCCTCCCTAGAAAGGAAAGCCGCGGTAAACCTAGAATTTATGAATGCAAACGCTGCCTGAAAATGAGAATTGGATACTAAACGCCTATAAAATGCCTATAAATTGACCCTAGAGTCTAATTTATCGCTTTAGGACGTGCCAAAACCCTCTTCATCTTGAAATATATTTGTCCCGCCTTTTATTGATATCTAAATAAATGACTGGTACATACGGTCAGCGACAAAAGTCGATTTAGTGGCAGACTAGCTGCACCCCACCGGTTCACCCGCATAAGTGTCGATCCCATGGGAATACCGGGATAAAGAGTAGCTTATATGTTAATCCAGGGTGTCAGCTACCTTCACACAAAATTTTATCAAAATTGGTCCAGCCGTTTGAGCGTGAACAAGTAACAAACATATAAACACACCCCCACACACTCACAAACTTTCGCCTTTATAATATTAGTGTGATTAAACTGTGCGTCTGGTCGCTACAACAAAACTCAGAGTTATCGTTAGCTGTTAGCATCTGCGACCTGTCGATGCGACTAGACGCTGAGCTGTCGTTTGCGTCTGCGACTAGTCGTTACGACAGACGTCGAGCATGAAGCGACTTTTGCGTATTCGACGAGCTTCGACGTCCGATTTGAAGACATCGACATTAAACGTCTCCAACTCCATGTTTGGATTCGCAATACAAACGCACGTGCACCTTCCTCAGCGGTCACAGCAAGACTGACACTGACTTGTCGCATGCGACTGTCGACGAGTGTGCGCGTGCACCGAGCCCTGGCCCTGACCTAGGTTAGGACAAAGGAAACTCAGCTGCTGTCGTATATCGTGTGACTCGTAAGCTCACATCCTCGTTTTTCAGTTCTAGTGTCCAAAAAACAAAACACGGATATCCCACACACCAACCACCAGCACTGACGTCCCAACCCTAGTCATTCTTTAACGTGAACGGAAAATCGATTCCATTTTCAAAGTTTCCTTAGTTACCGAATGTTTTATAGTCTGAACTACATACACCCTTTGGCAGTTGTCCCACCGCCGGCGATGAACGAGTAGCGAGTAGAACTAGCAACTCTCAGTTTATAAGTGTATAGTCTATGCTAGCAACTGATAACGAGTTGGCGTGCGGCGAGCAGCGAGTGTGTAGTTCCGATAGTTTTGTCGCTGGGCTACAAGCGAGTGTCCGAGTGCGACGGGCGATTACTCGCACCACTCGCTCGGGGCGGCTCTGACCACCAAGCGAGCATCGCTGAGCGAGTATTATATTTGATAGCTCTTATCGCTCAGCGACAAACCAGTGGAGCGAGTCCAGTGTGAACAGTCAGCGATCAACTATTAATATATGCATCTCTTTTGTTTACACAGAATGTATATCTATTGTACAGACGCCAGCACGTCAACCTACCCGAAACTGTCAGATTTTCCCAATCAACTTTTAACCTTATGTTTCAGTGATAAAGTTGAAAATCTATTAAAGAAATTTGACAGATTGTAGTAGGTTGATGTGCTGGCGTCTGTACGTTTCTTGAGCGAGAAAATAGCCGATAGTTAGTCGCTTCCTCGCCGGCGGTGGGACAACTGCCTTTCAAGAGGTATAAATATTTCAAGCCCTGTTTCCGAAGTCACAAAGCGGAACCGCCCCGCGCTCGGAACTATTCAACTACTTTCAACTATCCGGGTAGTGATGGAGCGTGGGATATTTTCGAGTATGTTTATCCGAAAAATGTTATCTATAAATCGTAAAAATTCTAGATATTTTTTTGCGGTGCCTATAGCTCGCATATCTTTTCCAATAATAAAGCTAAGGAGTTTGTTAGTTTGAATGCGCTAATCTCAGGAACTACATCTCTTGCATTATTTTTGCATTTTATAGCCCAATTCTTGAGAAAGGCTATAGGCTATATTTAAAATCACGCTAGACTCTTAGGAGTAGATATAAAAGTAAGAAAGTACACTAAAGCGAAAACAAGCCTATAAACTTCCTCAAGAATTAGGTTATCAAATGCCAAAAATATATTTTTTAAATCGACTGTTAGTTTAAAAGATAAGCGCGTTCATAAACGAAAGGGGGTGACTGTCGAGATGAAGGCTAATAAAACTGTTTTAACATGTCTTTTTCTTCTATACTTCTCTATTAGCCGCCATCTCGACAGTCACCCCCTTTCTAACCATATCATCATTCACACAGTCCATCCATCGTTTCTTTGGTCTTTCCCTACTCTTATAGCCATCGACATTCATACTCAAAATTTTCCTCACGACATTTTCCTCATTCCTGCGTAACACATGCCCATACCATGACAACCGGTTTCCACAAAACTTTTAAATTACCGTTGCCACTTTCAAACTTCCTCTTATGTACAGACGCCAGCACATCAAGCTACCCGAAACTGTCAAATTTTCCCAATCAACTTTGAACCTTCTAATTTAACGATAAAGTTGAAAATCTATTAAAGAAATTTGACATATTGTAATAGCTTGATGTACTGACGTCTGTACCCTATAGTACACCATATTATGCATAACGGACAGTTAACCATTGCTTTTTACTATTAGTACGAGACCTCTGTGCCTCGTTCTAGTGTGTAAAGGCGCCACTCGTCGCACGACGACGTGTCGCATTGCGACTCTCATTGTCTCCGGGAACCTTAATTCAGAAGACCTAAATAACTTTAAGAATTACTTGGTTTTATAGAGGTATGAGGAACAAGGTGTAAAGTTCTCTCATACTCCATAGAAAAGGGAGGATCCTCCGACCAGATGGGTGTTGTGTCTGGCGGGCAACTGCCCGATGATTCATGTCGGGCCGTTGTATCTATGCTAGTTGCGCGGCAAAGTCTGCTTGCGAGGTGCAGGATTTTGCGTGACGTCAGTATGACGCGTTGTTCGCATGTGGAGTTGTAGATACCGCTACAGTTTGAACTTTTTTTTTGCTCTTGGTCTCTTGGTCTGTTTTTTTTTTTCGTTTTGTTAAAGTGCCTCTCGACCTAGTAAACCGCAGGACTGATAATGTTCAAGAAAACACTCATTTGCTCATACAATAATTTACGAAAATCACCGTGACCTTTTCCTAGTAATTTCGAAAGTACTTCCGTAGTTACATAGGTAAAAACTACTATCGGATAAACTAATATACTGTTCAAAATACAATAACGATGTTGACGCTATTGACAAATGACTGAGCTAATGATACACGCGCTCTGCGTGTCAAATATTTAATATCAATAGGTAAGGTACCTACATTATATACTCGTGGCTAAGTAATAACAGCCGTACGGGTCGATCGATTAGGTTAAGCTATGCTTGTCGCGGTCGGTCCGTGGATGGGTTACCATCTTTAGGCTGCTTTTCCACCAGAGATTTGTTATGCTACGTTGCTATGGATGCGTTTGATATCCACCAATCATATTCATTAGTTCACATAGCATAGCACTGGTGGAAATGGGGTCAACTAAGCTATGTTTTTACTACCTCGGCTAAAATTCACTCTTTATCTCGCTCATTCGATACTGCTCGCGGACTCAGTGAGAGCGAGACAGAGTGCGGGGCTGGGCGGCAGGCAGCGCCAATAATTTAGGTATTTGCTTTTTACAGTGATAATAATGGTAATTATAAAAAAATAAATAACATAAGACCTGCTTTAAAGTAAGTTTAGTTAGTAGGTATGCAAAGTTTCATGATCTAATTTGAAGAATTTTTTTAATACCAGCGGTTTATTTTTCGGGTTAGAGGTAACTTTGGATTTTTTTTCTATCGATAAAATTTTATGGAATCGTGTTTTCGTCTAACATAGGACTTAGCATTAATCCTCAACTTTACCATATATTTATTTCAAAATTAATGGTGCAGTATTTTCGACATAACGGAGGATCACGCTAAGCCATTTGAGGTAGTATAGGCTCTTAATATGGAAGGATGCGTGCAATGGATGCGAGCTATGGATGCGTGCTATGGATGCGAACTATGGATGCATGCTATGGATGTGTAGCTATGGATGCGTGCTATGGATGCGAACTATGGATGCATGCTATGGATGTGTAGCTATATGCAGAGCAGGGTACCTTTCCTATTGTCGATACGTCGCATAGCTCGAGCTGCGCATGTTCCTCGCACAGCTACCTTGCGACGGCGCATTTTCGTGGCACATCTTACTCGCTCCGCTACATAGCTTAGCATCAGTGGAAACGGCCACATAGTTTCGTAGCTTAGTTTTTACATTCTCGCAGCATAGCTGCATAGCACATCTCTGGTGGAAAGGCACCCTTTCATACCGATAACCCCGTGCCTCTGAAAGTACGTTAATCCCTTGGTCCTGGCTGTCATTCGTGGATCTTTGATAGTCGTTACGAGTCGTCAGAAGCCCGAAAGTCTGACAACCAGTCTTACCAAGGGGTATCGTATTACCCAGTAACTGGGTTGTGGAGGTCAGATAGGCAGTTGCTCCATGTAAAATACTAATATTCAGCTGCATCTGTTAGACTGTTGGCCCCAACATAGATGGGAAAAGACTAGGCAGATGATGAGGTAAGGTACCTACATTAGGTACGTCACGTTATCTTCATTAATATAAGTAATGAAAAGAAATAAAGAAAGAAAAATAGGTTTATTTGTCACAGAAACACGTGCATATAAAAAGATAATTAATTCTAATAACAGGAAAAATAAAAACAAAAATATATCTATATTCACGAGCACAAAGCAGAAATAGTCGACGTCTGCACGTCATGACGGTGACAAGAAGGCTTCCACTCAAATCAAATCAAATCAAATCAAATCAAATCAAATCATTTATTTGCATAGAATGTAGGTGTTGTACAATGAAGTTGTTATAAAAAATAAAGTGAGCCGGGTACATTCTGCCTGAGTTTTGGCATGCAAAAGTTAACAAACAATGTCAATAGCAATATTATTATTAAGCAGCTTATTAGTAAAATTATGAAAATTAAATAGTGATGATTAAGATATAAATAAATTATTTTAACAAGTCCAGAAATAATAATAATAATATTTAAATCAGCTCAGCTCCGCCTCGCTGCCCGCGCCGCCGGTACCCAGCGCTACTGTGAGCGCTGTGACGACACCGGCCGCGGCCGCGGCAGTTGCGTCGAGCTCGAGCGACGAGTATTTCTCTCCGCCCACGACGCCACCACCTGTTCGTCGACGGGGAGGACGCCGGCCGCCGGACGGCTTAGGACCTCGAGGCCCATCGGCCTCTGATAGGGTCCCAGCTCCCGGCGGAAGTGTGCAGCGCATGAGATGGACACGATCCATCAATGAAAACGTCATGCGCTCATACTATGGGGCTACAGAGGGGGGAAACAATCTGACCGCGTATCGTGTTCGGATGCTCTCTCTTTTTCAGGTGCTTGAACCAGCTGTCAACGTTTCGGTACAACGACTATCGGATCAGGTGCGGGTCATCCAACGTAATCATATGTTGGATGACACTATACTTGATCGCCTGCGAAATGAAATACAGAGTAGCCATGTCATCGCTCCCCAGTCGCAGACTGCTGTAATACTACCGCAGTATAATACAAGTCTTGCTGACGAGGGGAGTAATGATCGGGCTACAAACGTAAGTACCCAGTGCAATGAGGAATTGAGGAGTGCTTTGGAGGATGCGATTCAGGAATATCGCTTCATGTCGCCCGAACTTAGGCCACGCTTGCCTCGTTTGCCCATGCATAACAAAAATAGGGCGCTGGTGGCGGTTCTGGATTCGCAGTTGTCAAAATATTTTGATACCTGCGAAGACCTCACCGATACTCATTCGATTCTGTACTGCGCGGCTGTAGCGGCATGTCGTGTAGCTCACGTTAAATTTACCAATGACTCTAGAGCTACACGGCCGAAACCAGCCGTACCAGCTTGGCAGTGCAGAATTGAACGTCGTATTGGTGGGGCCAGAACGCTCATCGGCAAACTAATCTGCTTCAGGGAGGGCAATACTCGCCCTAGAGTGATGCGCTTTGTGAGGCGGGCATTCTTGGGGACTGATATCAGCCCTCAAGACTATATGTCCTGTGTCACAGAGCGCATCGACTTCCTGAAGCAGAAAGTATATGCATGGGCGAACCGTATCCATCGGTATAAGCGGCGAGTAGAGCGATACACTCAGAATCGCACCTTCCAGAGTGATGAAAGGTGGGTTTATAGGAGTTGGGAACGACCGGACCAAGGTGTGGCTGACACGCAGCTGCCGGATGATGATACCATGTGTTCCTTCTGGCGCAGTATCTGGTCGGTGCTTGTCAGTCACACCGAAGGTGATTGGGCTCGAGAGGTCGAGCGAGCCTGCGATCCAATACCAGAAATGGGGCCTATAACCATCTGCCCCCAAGATGTAGCTCGTGCAGTCCGTCCACTGCCCAACTGGAAGTCTCCAGGGCCGGACGGGCTGCAGAACTTTTGGATAAAATGGTTTTCAAGGTCGCACGCTCGCTTGGCATCTCAGTTCCAGGTCGCTTTGGAATCTGGTTCGCTACCCCAGTTCCTAACGACAGGAATTACCCACCTGCTCCATAAATCAGGTAGCACCGCGGAACCCAAGAATTATAGGCCGATCACGTGTTTACCGACGGTTTATAAAGTTCTTACATCCATTTTGAGAGCTAAAATTAACAAACATATAGACACCAACGCCATCATGTCTACCTCTCAGAATGGATGTAGGAATGGATCCCGCGGTACTAAGGAGCTACTCCTCATTGATATGGCCATCAGCCAACAGGTTCGTCGCTTCCGAAAGGATCTGTCGACATGTTGGATAGATTATAAGAAGGCCTATGACTCGGTGCCACATACATGGCTCATGAGGGTGTTGGAATTGTATAAAGTAGATACAACTCTGCGCACCTTCCTGATGTCGTGTATGGGGCAATGGAGGACGGTCCTTCGCTATCCAGGATGTCGAAATATTCAGAGGAATAGCGAACCGATAAGGATCGAGCGAGGCATATTTCAGGGTGATAGTTTGAGTCCGCTTTGGTTCTGCTTAGCCTTGAATCCTCTTAGCACACTGCTGGAGGATTCAGGTCTAGGCTATCGGTTGAGGAGAGGTGGTCAGGTTATATCGCACCTCCTCTACATGGATGACCTAAAACTCTTTGCCCCCAACAATTTGCAACTGATGGAGCTACTGAAAGTAACTCAAACTTTCAGTAACGCTATTAGGATGGAATTTGGTGTGGACAAATGTGCGGTCATGCATGTAAAACGAGGGGAGATTGTGGAATCCGTGGGAACTCAACTCTCGGATTCCACAAACCTTAGAGCCCTCTCCGCATCCGAAACCTATAAGTATTTGGGTATGTCGGAAGCGTTAGGCATCAATGTTACTGACATGAAGCAATCGTTAAAGGAGCGCTTCTTTGGCCGCCTGAAAAAAGTGCTTAATAGTCTTCTATCAGGCGGAAACAAGGTGCGTGCCTTCAACGGTTGGGTCATGCCGGTTTTGATGTACTCTTTTGGCATACTCAAATGGACTCAAACCGAACTCGACGCCCTGGATAGGAGGGTCCGTACGCTGCTGACTGCAAATCGAATGCATCACCCACGGTCATCGGTAATGAGGTTGTATATCCCGCGAAAGTGTGGAGGTCGAGGGTTTTTAAACGCTAAGACCCTCCACAATCGCGAGATATGCAATCTCAGGGAATACTTCCAAGAAACCGACGTGGGGATGCATCGAGATGTAGTCATAGTGGACAAGGGCCTCACCCCGCTCTCCTTGGCTAAAGAGAACTGGCGCAAACCAGTAGTGCTTGACACTAATGATCGCATAGAGGTATGGCAGAGTAAGGAGCTTCACGGACGCTTTCTTCGGGCCCTTCATGGACCCGATGTAGACCTACTAGCGTCCGTAGCCTGGCTACGTTGCGGTGATCTCTTTGGAGAAACCGAAGGTTTTGTTTGTGCAATTATGGACGAAGTTATGATGACAAACAACTACCGGAGATATATTGTGAAAGACGGCACGGTTGACATCTGTCGGGCATGCCACCGGCCGGGAGAATCAATCAGGCATATTATCTCCGGGTGTTCTCGTCTAGCTAACGGAGAATACTTGCATAGACACAACCTTGTAGCCAGGATAATCCATCAGCAGCTTGCTTTGAAATACAACCTTGTAGAATCGGAGGTGCCGTACTATAGGTATGTGCCCGACCCAGTTCTTGAAAATGGTAATATCACATTGTACTGGGATCGATCCATCATCACTGACAGGACTATTGTTGCCAATAAGCCTGATATAGTGGTGGTGGATCGATCAGAGCGGCGCGCAATGATTGTTGACATAACTGTCCCGCATGATGAGAACCTCGTGAAAGCTGAGAAAGATAAACAAATTAAGTATCTTGACTTGGCTCGCGAGGTTGTCGACATGTGGGATGTGGACTCAGCGATCATTGTGCCGATAGTCGTTACAGCCAATGGTTTGATAGCCAAGAGCCTCGACCAACACCTAAGGAGGCTCTCGTTGGGCAGCTGGATCAAGGGCTTGATTCAGAAAGCGGTACTTCTGGACACGGCTCGCATTGTCAGGAGGTTCCTCTCTCTGGAGCCCTGACCGCCGGTAGCTTGGACCCTGTTCCCGATACCGGTGGGCTACTATTTTTTATATTTTTAAATGTTTTTATATATTTTTTATACTAATATTTAAAAATATAATTTATATGTATATAGTGAAATAAAGGAAATAATAATATTTAAATAATAATATTTTGTATCAAATTAATAATGTCTATAAGTAATATTAAATTGTTGAGATGTCACACATAGGGTCATTCAAAAAATCACTTATCGAATAATAACATTTCTGTATCAAAAAAGCCTTAAGTTTATTTTTAAATTGTTGAAGGGTGTCACTTTTTATGCTGTCCGGTAGTTTGTTAAATATTATTGGGCCCATACAGAAAACACTTTTACTAAGTAGTGCTGTTTTATAGCCACCGGTAATTAAGAGGTTTTTGTATTGACTTCTCACGGGACCTTTCTTGGAATCCGAAAACTTAGCAAACAATTTTTTATTTCTTTTTACAAAAATTGCCATTTCCAAAATATATAACGACGGATAAGTAAGGATTTTCAAAGACTTGAACAGAGATTTACAACTATCTATAGTTTTAAGATTACACATAGCTCTAACACAACGTTTTTGTGCTCTAAATATGTTATCTCTTAGGCTGCAGTTACCCCAAAAAATGATTCCATACCTTAGGACCGATGCGACTAAACCATGGTATGCCACTAAAGCAGTTTTTACATCAACTTTTTTTGCCAGGTTAAAAAGAACATATGCTGCAGTGCTCAACTTTCTACACACCTCTTCTGCTTGCGGTTTCCAAGTTAATTGATTGTCTATATAAATTCCTAGAAACTTCGCGACCTTTGTTTGATTGATCACTTGGCCATCGTACTGTACATTAACGTTCGGTGGAATTGTTCGTTGGTGAAAATGCATCACGTTAGTCTTTCGTAAATTTATTACCAGGTTATTTTTATCAAGCCATTCAACAATATTTCTAAGGGTATTGTTGATATCCTGTTCATAATTATTGATATTTGTACATTTAATCAGTGCTGTGCTGTCATCGGCAAATAGAACCATTGGATTTGGTATCTGACGGGGCAGATCATTTATATACAGCAAAAATAGCGGGGGACCCAATACACTACCTTGCGGTACGCCGAATTTAATAATTTTACTATCAGATTTATATTTTTGTTCACATTTTGATTTAAGACAAATTCTGGATATCTCCGTATATTGTGTGCGGTTACTGAGGTAGGATTTTAATAGATTGTGCACGTTTCCCCTTAGACCGTAGCTATTAAGCTTGTTCAATAGAATATCGTGATTGACACAGTCAAATGCTTTAGTCATGTCTGTAAAAATGGCACAGATATGTGTTTTATTATCTACATTTATCATTATTTCGTGTAAAAAATCATATATTGCTGTATTAATGTTTTTATTTTTTCGAAAGCCTGCTTGTTCATTACATAGTATGTTGTATTTTGTCAGAAAGTTATCAATTAGTTCATATATAATCTTTTCTACCACTTTGGAAAACACAGGAATTAAAGCAATCGGTCTATAATTACCTATATCCTCCCTGCAATTCTTTTTGTGCAGCGGTTTGACTATGACCGTTTTTAAACCATCAGGAAATACACCAGTGCTGATGGCCAAGTTAATAATGTGGCAAATATGTACACTTATGTTATTTGATACAAATTTTATAACTTTCGTTGCTACTTCATCGTAGCCTACGCTATTTTTATTTTTCAATAATTTTATTACCCTGAGTACGTCTTGAGGCGCAACTGGTCTCATGAACATTGTGTTAGGGTTTTCATGTAGACCACTTGTTTCGAGTGATGTTTTTGATGAGCTTTTAATCTGATTAATGAAGTAGTCGTTGAATGCGTCTGCAATTTTCTTAGGGTTATTAATAATTATATTATTTATTTTTATTTGAGAAATGGGTTCATAGGTACATGCTTTATTGTTGATAACTTGCCAGGACGCCTTTGATTTATTGACTGAATTCTTAATAAAATAGTTATTTTGAGCCCTTTGAGTTAATTTTACAATTTTCCTAAATTGCCGGGAGTAATTTTTAAATTTATATTTATTTTCATTTGATGGCTTTAGTCTATGCGCCCATAGAAGGTGACGCTGCTTCCTACTACATAATCGTATTCCCTTAGAAATCCACTTAATTTTTTTATTTGGTTTTATTATGACTAACTTGTAAGGAAAACAAAGCCTATATAACAAACCAAACTGCTGCATAAATATGTTATACGCTTCATTAACATTATGATGCTTTGCTATGGGGGACCCACAGCACAGCGCTGATTTTCAGTGGTTACCAATAATCAATCGGTAATATCGTGAGCGTCAAAATGAAGGGACCAAATCCCGCTTTCCGGCTTAATCCGGCTTTTAAGGGTTATTCCGTTTATTAACTCCAAAAAAAATCCACCCTAAGATGGATACGCGGAAACGTATGTCCGAGAATCCACCTTAGGCCTAGTTGGATAAACAGAATTTAAAGGCTCAGGGTGGGATTATTGGGTCAGCGGGATTGTCCGAAAGGGTTACCGCTACCCCGGAACATAAAGGGCTAAGGAAGGAACACGGGTGGGTTTTAGTCAGTAAAAGTCTGACACTCCCTTCCGCTCCACCCAGAGCGGGAGGATTTGATGATTTCCCACCCACAAAAAAACCGGCCAAGTGCGAGTCGGATTCGCGCACCGAGGGTTTCGTACAAACCCGTTTAAAATGTTTTTATTATATGATGTAACTAAAAATTTACGGTTTTCGCAACTCTCTCTTTATCTGTGCTATAAGACGTTGCTTGGTACCAAATTTCAAGATTCTAAGTTCACGGGAAGTACCCTGTAAGTTTTGATTCCCTTGCGAGTGTCGAAAATTTGCGCCATAAACGGCTGTATTTTTTTATTGCGTTGGCTTAGAAGTTTGATTTTTTCACAGCTCCAAGGGACAGTAGACCTGAGTATTTGATATAAATTCCAGCTTGATACCTCCACGCGTTCCTGAGAAAAAGGCTCTTGACAGACAGACAGACAGACGGATGGACGGACAGCAAAGTGATCCTATAAGGGTTCCATTTTTTCCTTTCGAGGTACGGAACCCTAAAAAGGGTGGATTCTCGGACTATCTGGGATTTCTCAGTAGCAGCTCGGAGTCAGGATTTGTGCCCTATTGATGGCAACGGGCTCGCCCTCTGTTACAAAGGACATAAACATAACTGGTGAAATTTGGGTGTACACCTCTTATGAAATTATCCGGAAAAGAACCGGAGTTACCGACATAGCTTGCAGAGTAAGCAAACTGAAGAGGCAGCAGTGGGCTGGCCATATCTGTCGAAGGACCGATGGCCGGTGGAGCAGACGAGTCCTGAAGTGGAGACCGCGTACCGCCAAGCGTAGTGTGTGACGCCCCCCAGCTAGATGGACGGACGACCTAAAGAAGGTGGCTGGGGTAGACTGGATGCGGAAGGCGGAGGACAGGGTGCTGTGGCGCAGTCTGGGAGAGGCCTATGTCCAGCAGTGGACTGCGATAGGCTGAGTTGATTGATTGATTGACCTCTGCCCACCCCTTCGAGGAAACAAGGCGTGATGTCATGTTCTTTTGTACCATTCTTCTTCTTAGCGTGTCGATAGCAATCTAAACGGACTCGACCCAGAATCAGGCTGCTTGTTTGGTGCCATCACCAGCGTCCATCAGTTCCTGTAACGTGCAGCTGACAGGACACGCAGGGCACGATATTAAGTGTCCCATCGTTTGTGGAACAGCACCACATTTACACTCCAAGACGGAGTCGTCATGAATCTCCACCTGAACAGGTTTTCCTTGCTTCGGCCAACCTGGGTCCGGTGTCTGTTTTTTACAATTGCGATGACTTTTTGATGTGAAACTTCTTTAGGCGCGCTTGACTTGGGGAGTAAACTGGCGAATGCGTTACGAAAACGTGTGATCGGGCGAGTAGGGAAGGTACGTAAAAAATAGCTGGAAATACCTGGTGTAAAAACCCGGTCCCGGTCGCATGAAAAGGCGACCGGGTTTTTACACCAGGTATTTGCTTCCAAGTACGCACACCAGGTACCGACTCAAAATACTTGCAAGACTATTAAGTATGTTATACGGCTACTCGCTCAAATACGTAGGTACTCAACCGCGTTAGTTTTCGCAAATGCGATCATGCTCCTTATGAGTAAGAGTCTACGGAACAATTTCGTATGCAAGTAATTTTTACCGACTTCACAAAAAGTGTGTTCGGCTGTTTGTATGTTTTTGAAGGGAAACTTCTTTACGCGCGCTTGACTTGGGGAGTAAACTGGCGAACGCGTTACGAAAAGTGTGATCGGGTGAGGTGAACGGGAGTTGAGTGGGGGATATAAGCAAGACAAAGCAGTGCGCGCGCACATTTTCTTTCTCTCTTCCTCTCATAGCCAAATACGTGTGAAGTTTTTTTTTTTTTATTTTGCTTATATCTCGAAAATGGTGCGTCCTATCGCAAAAATAATGAAAATTTCGACCCCCTTTATAAAACCCAAAAACTCCTAAAACTCAACATGTAGGTAATAATTTTTCATATTTTCCATACAAAAAGTGAAAAATTCCTTAAAAAACACGCCAAGGCCGCCCCCTCCGCGCCTGCGGCTCTAAAAAACAATACACGGGGTTAGGGCAAATAAGTACAGACGCCAGCACATCAACCTACTACAATCTGTCAGATTTCTTTAATAGATTTTCAACTTTATTACTAAAGAATAAGGTTCAAAGTTGATTGGGAAAATTTGACAGTTTCGAGTAGGTTGACGTGCTGGCGTCTGTACCACGTGTCGACGATTCGCGATTGTCAAATTAGATTTTTGTTGTGTCAAAATTATTTACGTGAAACTTCTTTACGCACACTTGACTTGGAGAGTAAGCTGGCGAACGCGTGACGTAAGCGTTACGAAAAGTGTGATCGGGCAAGTAGGGAAGGTACGTATTTACTCGACCAGGTTTTTGCTTCCAAGTACGCACACCAGGTACCGACTCAAAATACTTGCAAGACTATAAAGTACCTTATACGGCTACTCGCTCAAATACGTAGGTACTCAACCGCGTTAGTTTTCGCAAATGCGATCGTGCTCCTTATCAGTAAGAGTCTACGGAACAATTTCGTATGCAAGTAGTTTTACTTCCAACGGGGCTTTTGAATACGCGATTGTACTTCTTATCTGTATGAAGTTATGGATTAATTTTCTATGCAGATAGAAAATACTTGAAAGTATCTCGCTCCGTCGTGCCTCGACCCTCGAGTACGTAGGTACTCAAATAGTTCAACAACCGCGTTTGTTTTCGCAAATGCGATCATGCTCCTTATCAGTAAGAGCACAGAATACTTAATAGTACTACGTACAGAAAGGACACTCCGTTCCTCGCCCTCATATCAGATACCGCACCTCACCCCGCACTTCAAGGTATTCGTCGCCGACTCTTTAGCAAGGGCGCTCGCGAACCGCAGCGCTGTATTGCTGACACGAAAAGTTTTATTTGAGTTTTAATCACGATGGTTGGATATTGTGATGCTTTTCCGAATTCGTATTTACATAAACTGTTTGTAAGATTTCGTATTTTTAATAACATGCGATTTAATAACCGATTATTTACAGACAAGTCATTTAAACTAAACTATTTTAGTGTTTTTATTTCATTACGAACCCGACTATATAAATAAACAATTGAACTAGACATGGTCACTTCATAATAATGCACACGTTCGGGCAGCGCCGCCGCCGTCGTCGTTCGGTTCCCCGACACAAATTGCTTACCGCGCCATTTTTTTACGCTACTAGATTTCACGCACACATTTGCACGTATACAAACGTCATTTGTTTATGTAGTAGTACTAGGTAATTATTTTGCGAGCGTTGCGACACTCCATACAAATCCGTAAGAGTCTACGGAACAATTTCGTATGCAAGTATTTTTACTTTAATGGTTTGTAAAAGTATTTATTTGTTAACGCGATTGTGCTCCTTATTTATAGGAATTCACGGGTCAATTTCCTATGCAAGTACTTTTTACTTCCAACAGGGCTTTTTTTTGATTACGCGATTGTACTTCTTATTTGTATGAAGTTATGGATCAATTTTCGATGCAGATAGAAAATACTTGAAAGTATCTCGAGCCCTGGTTTTAGGCCCTGGTTTCTTAAGGTGGACGTACTTGGAAGCCCTGGTACTCGATTTTGCAAGTACGACCCATGTCTACGGGCTACGGGCGCCGGGCGAGGCGAACGGGAGTTGAGTGGGGGATATAAGCAAGAGAAATCAGTGCGCGCGCACATTTTCTTTCTCTTTTCCTCTCATAGCCAAATACGTTTGAAGTTTCACTTCAGTCGTGTGGTCATAAGCACACTCGTTTTTTTTTTCGTGTATTTCTTCTGCGGATATTTCGGATATTCGCAATCATTACAACACTAGTTGAAGGGTGCTCAGTAATCGGATAGCAGCTGTAACACGACCTCTTCAAACTCGATTCCATGTGTAACGAATTTTTCAACCCGCTCTCTTGTCAAAGCACCTGACGCGAAAGATAAGTAGGTACAGACAGCGTCAGAGAAAAGGAACCCCATTTGGTAATGAGTCATTACCAAAGGGGGTTCCTTTTCTCTGACGCTGTACAGTCAGCCCCAAAAACATGTATGCACACGGACAAGGAACCATTTAATTGTCTACAACCATTGTTCCATAACATTGTATCCACCAAAACATAGTACACAATTTATTTAACCAAAACAAAGTAAAAGTTATGTCCCAAAACATCCTTACAGTAGCATGTTGACATGTGATCTCAACTTTTTACCGTAGAATATGGAAGTGTGCGTAGTACGAACGTGATAAATCAATGTAACGTAAATGCGATTGATTTTAAAGGTATTTGAAGATTTTTTTATGGAGCCTGGCATACGTACTGTCCGCCATATTGTTTTTTTTTTTCATTGTGGACGCTATATGGCGGCCACCACGTTTCTAGGAAACCATAGCTTTAGAGCCTCAGAACCAGGGCTTGAAATACCGGTACCAGAGTAGTACCTGTACTATCGGTACCGATACCAGACGCAGTAGCTGTAGGTACCTGTATTATTGGTATTTCTAATTAGTATCGGTACTATACCGATACCAAACAAATATTTCCATAAGTTAGAATGAGAAAAACGAGGGTCAGTGGGTCGTCTTAAATATGAATTAATGAAAAAATAACTTTGATTCCTACACAATAAAGGTCAGTTTACGCTACAACTTCAAACATTTTTATAACTTTTCCAATAGTGCTAGTCACTCTGAAGTCAACATACTGTTCATTGAAATAAAGTTGATATTTGTTTAACTTGAAATAGGGTGGGAGTGTGCAGCACTGTGCACTTTTACTACAGAAAAATAACTTCAAGGTTGCCAATATGAGGTACGTGAAAGAGAAAAAAAGAGAAAAAAAAAGAAAGAAAGAAAAAACAGCGGTAAAGAGTATTCTATTCTACGTGAATTTGGTACCTGCATAGTAGGCCGTCGGAAATAGACAAAAAAAGTGGCTAAATTCGCAAAGTGTGATGTAGTTCTGCATTTTTGGTATTTTGTATGGGTCTGTTAGGGTAGTGTAAATTTAAATTTGCAACTTCGAAAAACTTGTGGAAACTGACAAAATCGAGAAAAACTTCGAAATTTCGGGACTTTTTTCACTATTTGCTCTCCAGGGCCAAAACTATGCATTTTTTTGCAAACAATGTTCCGGACACTTATAAACTGTATTAAATTGCCTACAATTTGAGCCCAAATGCAGCTCTATTGACCCCAAAGGAGCCAAGCTATGGCACTTCAAAGATGACCAATTTTTCTTGAAAATTGAAATTTTCAGGTTTCCCACACTTATTTCGCGAAATATTGGCAAAACCACTTGCCCTACGAAGAAAAGTTACTGAAAATATTTTGTAGTACATTTATTTAACTTTTATTAAAGCCCAAAACGAAGTCTGTGAGACTAGCAGTTCACTCACAATCTCAAAAAAACGAAAAGAAGGTAAAATGGGTTATAGAGGCAAGACTCAATGTATACAGGGTTATTGGAAATTAGACCGGAATCTTATAAGGGGCGATGGGGGACATCATTTGCAACAATATTGACCCCAAAAGTAATATAACCTTTCCGTCCATAGCAAAAAGATAGATTTGTAAATCGTAGAACTCTTTATTTTGTCTTTGTTGTGTGTGGATGTGGATTGATGGCGTTAAGTTCACTAATGTACCATTGAAGTTAACTTTAATGGTTAACATTTTTTAATTTTAAGTGGTTGTTGCAGGGATACGTTACATTTGTCTCGATTATTCCATTCCGAATATCAATAACATAAGCTGAGAGTACCTCCCCGCGGTGAAGGCGGTAACAGTGTAAGCAGTGTAAGCGTGTAATGCAAACACTTATGTAGTCGTTGATGGGGGATACCTCTTGACTACTGTTTTTGGCATCGTAACTCATTTGTACAGGCAATTATAGATGCCTACGTCACGTATACGTTGAACCGCTTTGGCAGGAACGTATCAGTGGTGTTTGACGGGTACCCGGGACGAGAGTGCCGATCGGAGCACAAAATCTGCCGAGCGATTCAGACGATATCTTGATTCTTCAACTGAAATTATTTTTGACTCCTCCACGATTATAAAAGTACCCCAGGAGAAGATGATGTCGAACGATCGAAACAAAGAACGTCTCATTCAACATCTCTGCTCTGCATTATGTCTCTAAGGAATTGAAACGAAGACAGCGACGGATGATGCAGACCGCGATATTATTCTAATGGCGTTAGAAAAAACCAAGAGCCACGCCCATGTGATCGTAGTGGGAGAGGACGTAGACCTGCTTGTTCTCCTCTGTGGGTTGGGTTCTAACATCCAGAACTTGCGCTTTCAGAAACGTGGACGTAACAGACATGAGGCCGGGTGCATTCAGTATACCACTAGCGCGTATAACCGAGGAGAAGTTGAAATGCCCAATGGATTTAAACTGTTTATACACGCTTTTACTGGGTGTGGTACCACGTCCGCCCTTTTCTGGCAAGGAAAACAGAAATAGTGAGGTCAATTTCAAAAGAGGCAAGACCTAGTAGACCAGCGGCGCAATTGCGTTACACATTATCAATCGGAATCGGTTTCATTTTGACAGTTCAGCAACATTCATTGCGTTATTTACGTGTTGAGCAGACACATTTTTCGAACTTATGAAGCAATGGATTAGTAATTTGCTTCAAAATGATACAGATTCCGATTGATAGTGTGTTACGCAATTAGGGTGCTGGCTACCATCTTCCTCCAAACAGATGCAACGCATGCGGATATTGCGGAAGCTGGCGTAAAGTGTCTGGTGGCTCTTTACGGAGGCGTTGCAGGTACTCAGACACTGAACGATCCTGCGGTTCCAGTTGTTTGTGAAGACAGCGGCAAGCGCAACACTGAATCTGGCACGTTTGCCCCCTACTACCGAGGCATCCTCTTTTCATGCGTTTCGCACCTACCACCAAGTGCAAAAATGGCTGGGAGTAGAAAAGGATCCTACCGAGTGGGGTTGGGAAATCAGCTCCCGCGGCCTAATCCCGATCACAACAAACAAAGAGCCAGCTCCCGCACAGCTTCTAAAAATGATAGCCTACAAATGCAAAAAGGGATGCAAAGGGGCATGTAGTTGTTTAAAAGCTGGGCTGAAATGCTCGGCTCTTTGTTTGAATTGCGGAGGAAAGTCGTGTAATAACGTCGCGTTGATTTCTGTTGACGAAGACAGCGACTATTCAGAGCAAGATGAAGAAGGACTTCTTCCTCAGAATGATGAAGAAAGACACGAAGAGGAAGAAGAACACGAGCGCATTCTTTTTCATCTTTCTCAAAATGAAAACCATCCTGATGAAAGGGAATCCCAACCAAAGAAAAAACGACGATTGACTAAGAACAGTTCTTAGTCAATCGTCGTTTTTTCGGTTTTTTTTAATTCGGTCATTGATTTTATGTTTTGCCTAGAACTTAGATTCCAAATCAAACTTCGAGCGAGATTATTGCAAGTGACCTCCCACCAAAATTCCTGCCTAATTTCCAATAACCCTATATATGTCTTTTGTCTCTATAATCCATTATACCTTCTTTTCGTTTTTTGAGATTGTGAGTGAACTTCTAGTCTCACAGACTTCGTTTTGGGCTCTAATAAAAGCTAAATAAATGTACTACAAAATATTTTCAGTAACTTTTCTTCGTAGGGCAAGTGGTTTTGCCAATATTTCGCGAAATAAATGTGGAAAACCTGAAAAATTCAATTTTCAAGAAAAATTGGTCATCTTCGAAGTGCCATAGCTTGGTTTCTTTGTGGTCAATAGAGCTGTATTTAGGCTCAAATTGTAGGCAATTTAATACTGTTTATAAGTGTCCGGAACATCGTTCGCAAAAAAATGCGTAGTTTTGGCCCTGGAGAGCAAATAGTGAAAAAAGTCCCAAAATTTCGAAGTTTTTCTCAATTTTCTCAGTTTCCACAAGTTTTTCGAAGTTGCAAATTTGAATTTACACTACCCTAACAGACCCATACAACATACCAAAAATGCAGAACTACATCACGCTTTGCGAATTTAATGTCTTTATCCGACGGCCTATAGGTGGAGTACCGGTACCTGTCTGGAACCGTTACCCATGTACCGAAATGGCATAAACCGCTAAGTACCGGTACATAATCTATAATTGTGGTACCAGGTCCAATCCTTGCTCACAACACAGCAACGCGCCGCAGCGTCAGAAATAGGTATAGTTAGCGCCACGACAGATGAGACTTGACCCCCCCCCCCCCCCACTCGCGCTTTTTCCGCCGCCCCTATGACGCCCGGTTCCTTCCCGCGCTCAAACCTCATACCGCTAAAAAGACCTGAAAACGTGTACTGCGCATGTCAAACCACGTGGTGTGTCAAGTCTCATCTTTCGTGGCACGCATTATACGGAGATAGAACTTTCTAAGATAACTCATTCAAAGTCTTACCACTGGGTACGTAACACCTACGTTATATTTACACTCCATTCTCCACAGTATTCGAAATAAATAGCCGAAGAAAACTTTCCACAATACAGCTCTTAAAAGTTTAAACGTATCTTTTGGCAGTCGGCCCATCGCAAACTGTTTCGTTGCGCCTTACACCTGTCTGTTCCTCTCGATTAAATCTTATAAAGTGGATACAGAATCCGTGAAATTGAAATTTCGTTATTATTTTCTTCGTGAAAAGTTGGAAAATATTCTTTGTAGCATGTTTATCCGTCACTAATCCTGAGGTCAAGGTCGGTGACCTAAGGAATGCATCGTAGATATTGACCTTCGTCAAGGTCAATATCTTTGAGGTGTCCTATGGTGTTCCCCCACTCTACTACTCCACTCCCACATCCCACCGGGTTTGTGGTCGATGGTTTTGAGTGAATTTTTTGTGAAGTCCTTTTTTTAAAGATTTTTTTCTTAAAAAAAAGGACTTCACAAAAAAGGGTTTAGCCGTCCTTCCATAAGCAAACTGCCCCCGATAGGAACCTATATCGTAACCTATGTTATATTGTAGAGGGTACTAATAGTAGTTCATCACGTAGATATTAGCTCTATATCTTAGGTAATTGAGGAGCTATTTGAAAAAAAGTGTCCGGGGACGACTTTTTTTCAAAGTGATATATCTCTGTTGATTTCAAAGCTAGAAAAATAAAACCAATACCAGTGTTTATGGTACACTTTACAGTTTATTTTATATAAATTTTCATTAGCCAAGCTTAAATAAAATATTAAAAAAATGCAAAAAAAAAATTTTTTTTTTTAATTTCTATCAGATCGAATTGAATTACCACTTTGAAAAAAATATATAATAATTGTCTATACCTTGCCTAACAGCATGTTAAGTTTCATTAAAACCCATAAGGTGCATCATGATGAAAAAAAATAATAAAAGTAAGTTTACCACCTTATGACCACTTTGTTGACGCTTTTAACTTTTAATTTTTCAATAATCTAGTATTTAATTAAACCGTATTGCATATTTGATTTTTCAATATTGGGCATGAAAGGCTTAAAAGAAAATGGAAGGATTTTTTCTCAGTAATAGTTAAATCCATATTAATAAAAAAAGTAATTAAAAAAATTAAAAAACCCGACTGCAACCTTATACTAAAACTAACTGAAAAGCTAAAAACAAGCCCATTTTAAATTAAATAAAAGTTTGAAGCAGGCGGGGCCCATACCATTATTATAGTTTCAAACTCAAATGGGTCCCGCCTGCTTCCAACTTTTATTTAATTTAAAATGGACTTGTTTTTAGCTTTTCAGTTAGTTTTAGTATAAGGTTGCAGTCGGGTTTTTTAATTTTTTTAATTACTTTTTTTTATTTCCAGCTTTTTAGTTTAAAAATGTGAAAGATTTTGCAAACGATTTAGTTTTTGATACGTGTTTTTTACGATTTGTCACTTTCAATTACTTTTAACCATATAAGTTGTATATATGTTTGTATCACCTTTTAAAACCCTTTATTTTGATACTCCACTCGATAGGTTTGAGAAAAAAAATTTTTTTGAAGGCATAATATGACGCCAATAATCCACCATTTTGTTTTTTTTTTTTTATATACCCAGTGTTATTTCACAGTCAATACGAATCTAACGACACCTCTCAAGCTAAAATCCATCGAGCCGTTCAGGCCATAGAGCGTGCCAAACAATTATACAAACAAACATACATACATACTCTCGAAAAACATAACCCTCCTTCTGGCGCAGTCGGGTAAAAATAGCTTTTATTAGTCATCGTCACTATTTTCATTAATTACAACGTGATCTTTATTTATAGAAAAAACACTGGATAATATTTCTTCTGGGCGAACTATATGCGATTTATATCTTGCATTTGATAAATAATATATAATTGCTGCCACGTGAGAGCAACACCCAACTGTTCGACTTCCATTTGCACAGTTACAGCAATAACGCCTAACAATAAACCCCAATGGAAAAGCCGCGAAGATATTCGGCGTTATTGCTGTAACTGTCCAAATGGAAATCGACAAGTTGGGTGTTGCTCTCACGTGGCAGCAATTATATATTGTTAGATACTACTACCCGGCCCAGGAGCGCGGAGGACGCGGTCACTAAAAGGAGGCTGCCACAGGCGGCGAGTAAGGCTCTCTGGTTCTTGTTTGGTGGTCTATGCTTTTTGACAGCGTTGCTTGTAGAAGCACTATCTGTCAGCTGTTCGGTGTAATCTGGTATCTCGTATTTCTTTAATATTTGTTTAGTGATGATTTTGTTCCTCTGGTTGTAATTTTACTATGGTTGATAATTCTTTTCATAAATCATGTGATTAGTTATTAGGTTATTAAATAATTCTGTTATTTAATTGTGATTTCACTTCTGTCCTAACATCAGAAGTGGGATAACAATCCAACCCCAATTTAGGCCCCTTGACGAGTTTGAATTTCATAACAGAGGAACTTTGTCGTTACCCACGTGTGTTTTTCTGTTTGTTTGTTGCTTTGTGCATATAGAACTTGTTTTGACGGGTGAACATGCCAAACGCGCATAGTTCACGTAGCAGATCGCACCGACGGCATTGTAGACGCGATCGGTCGCGTGATAGCTCACGGAATAAGTCACGTAGTCGTCGCGAACGGACTACTTCTAGAGTACGATGAAACGGGACGCCGCCGTTTGCGTCATACATTGGCCATACACCGCGGTCTACCCCTGCAGAATCGCGAACGCTAGACACAATCTTATCCCGTCTGGAAACGATCGAGAACAAATTCATGTTTACCCCTATTCCGCAACCGAACTCTACGGCGAAATCCGTTGCTCAAGCTGTAGTAGATGTGGTCCAGTCCATAAATCCGGGACGTTCCCATTATTTTGTGTCAAACTTTGACCCGTCTATCCATGACGTGGACTTTTGGTGTGGATCGCGCATAAATATTTAATCGCTGGGGCTACAGAGAATGCCTGTCACGCGTAGCCGGATGTCTGATAGATCGTGGAGTAGCTTTAAACGCGAATTCAAACCACTTTGCCCCCGAAAATTAGATTACGCGACGATACTTTATGAAATGATGAATCCGACGTCTTACAGATTCACGTCGTACGCTGAGTCCGCGAGACGTACCCTGCTCCGCTTGCGCATTGTCAAAGGCCTTAGTGAGGAATTAATGACGCAAACAGTGGTCTGCGGCATAGACGATGCACAAGTGCGGGCTACGTCTTACGGATGAGTTTGCTAATGTTGTACTAGAGGCTGATTTCGATTAGTAGCAGCCGCGTTTATGGGTACTTAAAAATGCCATATCGTTTGACAAAATCGCCTATTGTGTATCAACGCATCATCAACAAAACGCTGCGCATGTTCGTTGACGCGGAACTAGTTCTGGTTTACATAGACGACGTACTGTTGATGAGCGCTACAGTGGAGGAAGGTGTCGACCTGTTGCGACACTGTGGTACCTACTTACGACTTTGACCAAGGCAGGGTTGTCGATAAACGTACGCAAGTGTGTCTTTTTCACCACCGAGGTTGAATATCTTGGCCGAGTAATAAGTCAAGGTCAGGTTAGGCCGAGCCTTCATAATTTCCAGGTCGAGAGGTACGCCCGCACCGTTCTGAACCTTCTTCGCACCGAGACAAATCACAAAGGGGCTGCCTGGTTCGAGACTCCAGCTGACCCTCAACGTGACCAAGCAGAAGACGACTCAGGCGTCGCCGTTAAATCTGCTGGTGGGCACCGACGCGGTGATCCCCGTTATCAGGTCACTGGTCCGTGATGTCGCCTTGGAAGGTGTACAGCCAAATCGTGAAGCACAAAGAGAGTAACGCCGAGCCCGCGCAACTGCTCTAATAAAACAAAACCAGTCACGACAGGGCGGTTATGTAAATCGAAACCGACGCACACCAAAAGTTTTTAATGTGAATGATTTGGTTTTCGTCATTAAGTTTTTGCAGGCAACTGGAAAGCTGCACGGGATGCGAGGGCCTTACAGGGTCACACGCGCGCTGCCGAGTGGGCGGCATGAGCTGCGCCTGTTGACCGGCTCCTGTGTCATGACGATGCAAGCTGCTGCACAGTACATGGTGCTCTGGAAAGGAGAGTGGTGTCCTGAGACTTGCGCTGCATTCTTCGAGCGTGAGCGTGCTTGCGTACCTTGAGAGGTCTGCATTGCCATAGAGGGTTGTGCAGATCTTGGGGTGAGACAGTAGACGGACTGCGAGACGTCTACGTCAGGTAAACTGCGAGGTACCTGACCGGTCTCACAGAGATTCGTTCATTCTTCATTCATTCATTCTTTACCATGAGAGGTTTGCATTGCCATAGAGGGTTGTGCAGATCTTGGGGTGAGACAGTAGACGGACTGCGAGACGTCTACGTCAGGTAAACTGCGAGTTACCTGACCGGTCTCACATAGATTCGTTCATTATTCATTCTTCATTCATTCATTCTTCATTCATTCATTTTTCATTCATTCATTCTTCCCGTATAACGTGTGTTTTGATGTGTAGAGGACGGACTGCGAGACGTTCCTTTCGGTGATTTGGTAATCACCCTACACATTGGGTCGTATAGAGGACGGACAGCGAGACGTTCCTTTCGGTGATTTGGTAATCACCCTATACGATGGGTCGTGTAGAGAACGGACTGCGAGACGTTTCTTTCGGTGATTTGGTAATCACCCTACACGATAGGTCGTGTAGAGGACGGACTGCGAGACGTTCCTTTCGGTGATTTGGTAATCACCCTACACGATGGGTCATGTAGAGGACGGACTGCGAGACGATCCTTTTGGCGATAAACGCCCTACATGACAGGGAATGAACATGGATCCATGTGGGTTGCATGATATATGAATGTCGATGACATGAGTTATGATGTTCTGTGTGATGAATGGAACTCTATGGAGTACTAAGATAACGTCTTGGTATCCCATAGACTATTTACCCAGTCAATTTATGTATTTGATGAATGAAAGAAAAAGGCCACGTAAGACGAATTGAGAGCAAGTGAAAGAATAGGCAGATGTGTTTGCTCTCCGAGAGACGTTAGTCTTTCTTGTTGGTTTCACAGAAGACAACCTGACTGAAGACACCACTTCCGCTCATCATGGTGCAGAGCCAGTCTCTGAGCCTTCCCGTCCTGCTGACGAAACCCATGAAGCAGCCATGCAAAGCTTGCCGGACCTTTCTGATGCTGTCGAGGACGACGCATGATCAGGATGGCCGTGTTAGATACTACTACCCGGCCCAGGAGCGCGGAGGACGCGGTCACTAAAAGGAGGCTGCCACAGGCGGCGAGTAAGGCTCTCTGGTTCTTGTTTGGTGGTCTATGCTTTTTGACAGCGTTGCTTGTAGAAGCACTATCTGTCAGCTGTTCGGTGTAATCTGGTATCTCGTATTTCTTTAATATTTGTTTAGTGATGATTTTGTTCCTCTGGTTGTAATTTTACTATGGTTGATAATTCTTTTCATAAATCATGTGATTAGTTATTAGGTTATTAAATAATTCTGTTATTTAATTGTGATTTCACTTCTGTCCTAACAATATTATATAAATCGCATATAGTTCGCCCAGCAGAAATATTATCCAGTGTTTTTTCTATAAATAAAGATCACGTTGTAATTAATGAAAATAGTGACGATGACTAATAAAAGCTATTTTTTATTAATACGGATTTAACTATTACTGAGAAAAAAATCCTTCCATTTTCTTTTAAACCTTTCACGCCCAATATTGAAAAATCAAATATGCAATAGGATTTAATTAAATACTAGATTATTAAAAAATTAAAAGTTAAAAGCGTCAACAAAGTGGTCATAAGGTGGTCCACTTACTTTTTTTTTTTTTTTTCATCATGTTGCACCTTATGGATTTTAATGAAACTTGGCATGCTGTTAGGCAAGGTATAGACAATTATTATATATTTTTTTCAAAGTGGTAATTCAATTCGATCTGATAGAAATTAAAAAAAAAAATTTTTTTTTGCATTTTTTTAATATTTTTATTTAAGCTTGGCTCGTGAAAATTTATATAAAATAAACTGTAAAGTGTAGCATAAACACTGGAAATGGTTTTATTTTTCTAGCTTTGATATCAACAGAGCTATATCACTTTGAAAAAAAGTTGTCTACGGACACTTTTTTTCAAATAGCTCCTCAATTACCTAAGATATAGAGCTAATATCTACGTGATGAACTACTATTAGTACCCTCTACAATATAACATAGGTTACGATATAGGTTCCTATCGGGGGCAGTTTGCTTATGGAAGGACGGCTAAGCCCTTTCACTGAAGAAAGAAAAAGAAAGAAAATACATTTATTTAGCAGAGACATAGCATTGGCATTGTTTTTCATAGTGCCCCGCTTCGTATCCTTAGACCCTTGCCACAGACGTGCAGTTGACAGTACCTATTGGGCTAAGTAAAACACAATAATAACAATTCTTAAGAAATAATTTATTAAACAAAAATATTTATACATATTTACAATCTACATTCGATTGAAATAAGCGTGAATCTACAACTTCTACAAGGTTGTTAATAATACACTTTTTTTTAATATTTTGTACACTGAACCCTGAATGGTGGAAAAGCCGTGTGCAGTTGTAGTCGAGAACTCGTTTGATAAACAATTTGCTTAGTTAATAAATAAAATGATTGGCCGTTTTCACATTGGACGATAACAATAACGACACGATAACTACACGATATCGTCGAACTTGGTAGTTTCATACAATTCCGACCGCTTAACTGAGACGTTGCCTGAGGTAGCTGTGCGGTGCGGGAGCGGTGATAGTTGTCACAAAATGACGAATCACTGAGCTCTCGCATCACGTCACAACACCCCTCCCGCACCGCGCTGCTACCTCAAGAGACGTCTCAGTTAAGCGGTCGGCCTGTAAATGCTTTCACACTGTGTCGTTGTAGACAACGGTATCGTCGCCTACATTGACTGTCGTGCCGATATCGGATGACGACACAGTGCGGGGTGCAGCAGATCGCGGGGGGGGTGGCATGGGCAGACGCCGCGACCGTACAGCCGTGTGTGGATGCCACTTGCCCACCGCTGCACCGCATCGCCCGAACTACTTTATACAGGATGTCCGGTAATGAATGGATAACCTCTTTAAATGGGTCATTGTACTTATTATTATGAACAACTTTTACTACGTGACCAAAAACGAAATAGCGAAAAAATCAGCTGTTCCCTACATTTATGTTCGCATAACTCGTCAAAATGTAGGAAACTGCTGATTCTTTTTTCGCGATTACAGGTTTGGTCCCATAGTAATAGTTATTCAAGATGAAAAGTACAATGACCCCTGCAGAGGTTATCCATTAATTATTGGACAACCTGTATACATTTCGTTGCAACAAGATGTTATTGTTTACACTATTACACTTTTGGAAACGTGCGGCGGTGTAAGCTTTTACTGGCGCAACGCGACTACTCGACACCTCTGTGGCATACCGCATCACAATAAGCAAGGTTACATCGTGTCGCATACCGATATCGTCAGACGATATCGTTGTCGTCCAAGCTGAAGATACGATATAGACGTGTCGGTGTCGTTATCGTTGCAGTGTGAAAACAGCCATTGGAAGCATATCCATAATCAGCCACTAATGTTCCCACTGATGGGACACAGGCTTCCTCTCTGTAAAAGATAGTGGGCCGTAATCCACCGCGCGGGCACAGTACAGCACACTAATTGCGTAACACACTAATCTGATCTATATTTCATTTTCTAATCTATTTACTTAGTTGCACTACTAGCTGCTCCGCGCGGTTTGACCCGCATAAGTTTCGATCCCGTGGGAATATCGGGATAAAAACTATTACATGTCCTTCCCCGGGATGCAATCTATCTCTCTGCCAAATTTTATCGAAATCCGTTCAGTGGTTTAGGCGTGAAAAGGTATCATACAGACAGACAGACAGAGTTACTTTCGAATTCATAATATTAATAGTAAATGGTATGGATAATAATTTTCTAATCTAAGCTAATCCATTGCTTCTTAAGTTCGAAAAATGTGTTTGCTCAGCAACGTAAATAACGCAATGAATGTTGTTGAACTGTTAAAACTTTTTTACAAAAAAAAACAACCGACTTCAAAAAAAACACTACAAAGTGAAAAATAACTTTAATTTCGGAAGTCGGTGTCGTTGCTTCAGCATTTTCGTTTTTTGACACCGACTTCCGAAATTATTATTTTTCACTTTGTAGTGTTTTTTTTGAAGTCGGTTGTTTTTTTTTGTAAAAAAGTTTTTATTTTTCACTTTTTAGTTGTACCTACCCCACACATTGAAGACACGACTCGAAGAATCATCAAAATTCACATAAAAATGCCGGAGATGCAGTACATTTATGCATATAACTTCGTACATGAGAATAATTACCTAATGTATTATATACTAAAACCTTCCTGAAAGTACGTAGATCACACTCATGAAAGAATTGTCAAAATCGGTTCAGTAGTTTTTGAGATAATCGCGGACATACAAACATACATACATACATACGGGTCGAATACAGAACCTCCTTTTTTAAAGTCGGTTAAAAATGAAAGTCATTGCATTAGTGTGTTACGCAATTACCATACAGGTAGATAGATGTGTTGTCAAACTTTTAGTTCTAGGACATGCCGGTTCCCTAACAATATTTACCTTCACCGTATTGAGAGCAGTGGCGATGAAATAAATTACAAAAAGTAAAGTGCCTGTTTGGGTTCGAACCCACGCTCACACTGGGCTACCAAATCTTTCTATGGAATTATATTGGATTGGAATATACAGGGTGAAATTAAATTCATGGGCATCCTTTTAAGGGGTCATTGTACTCATCATTATGAATAACTTTTACTATGGGACCAAACCTGAAATCGCGAAAAAAAAAACAGCTGCTGCCTACATTTTGACGTGTTATGTGAACATAAATGCAAGGAACAGCTGATTTTGTTTCGCGATTTTAGGTTTAGTCTCATAGTGAAAGTTGTTCATATTGATGAGTACAATGAACCCTTAAAAGGAGTCCCATGAATTCAACCTGTATAGGTATTACCATTAATCACATTTTTTTCGTCATATCTACTACAACGCTTATTCAGTTATTATTTTAACAAACGATATCTTCAACTTGAGCTTTAACTTTTAATTTAAATCTTAATACTTACTAAGTATTACTAAATTAATTTAAAGTGCTTGGAAAATGACTGCAGTGACTTTTTTGACAAAAGTGGTAACACAATTACGAGGTTGACTGTACATTTATTTTCCAAACACCACTGATACATATAGGTATACCAAGAAAAGAAAGTGCTTCGGGAATCATCGTTTATCTTCGGAAATATGAACACGCGATGGTGAGATCTTATACAGGGTGTTACGGAAAGGGTATATCAATACAAACGGGTTGAAGAGTGTATCTGGCCTAGAATCTCTGTACAAAATTTCAGCTCAAAAGCATTAACTTTGAAAATGCTTAATATTTTGTTATTTCGACATCACGGCGCTGCACTGGCGCGCGGCGGCGTGATGTGCGTGTACTAGGCGCACAGACACACTACAGATAATGGATAATGACCCTCGTAGTGCGGTGACACGTTTGTTATGATTTCAATTTAATAAACTATCGAAATAAAAAAAATATTAAGCATTTTCAAAGTTACTGCTTTTGAGCTGAAATTTTGTACAGAGATTCTAGACCAGCATAGCTATTCACAAACACTCGATACGCTTCCGTATCGTATCGAACATTAATCACTGTTATCGTAGGAGTCTTCTAAACCCTGTTCACAAGTCCAAAACCCGAAAATTTTGTCAGTTTAAATCAAATAGACGCCCGCTATTCTTCCAACAGCTATGTGCTGTTGAGGGCAAGTCAAATCAGGTTATCGAAATATTAGGTTTTCGATACGATAGCCTGTCGTATGGTTGTGAATCAGGGCTCAGATACACTCTTCAACCCGTTTGTATTGATATACCCTTTCCGTAACACCCTGTATAGAGCTGTTACAACTATGGAAGTCCTTGCCCATGTTTTATTCCAAATTACAAAATTATAGAAGTTTTATTGTTATTACGTCTGGAGGCTTGTCGCTAAGTAATAACAGCCGCACGGGTCGATCCATTAGGTTAAGCTACGCTTGCCGCGGTTAGTTCGTGGATGGGTGATCATCTTTACATAAGATTTGTACCTTTACCAATAATGAAGCAAAGGCCTCACAGCTTTGCATAATAGACCGTCTCTTATAGAAGTAACTATCAAAGGTTAAAGGCCTATTCAAACCTAAGCGGTATTCGCTACCGTCTGCGGTAGAGAAAACCGAGTGGGTATGCGGTAATATTACTGTTCACACCAAAGCGGATTTCGCTATCCTTGTGGGTAGAATACCGAGTTCGAGTTTCGCTCAGGAAGGTAAAGAAGTTTTTGTAGAAGAAGGTAGGTAAACAATACCAGACCCATGCGGTACTATGGCACTAATTATTCTGTTCTAGCCGCGGAACTTGATACTAAATACCTGAGCGAAACTCGCGCGGTATGTACCTCTACCCACAGCGGCAGCGAATACCGCTTAGGTTTGAATAGGCCTTTAATTAGCTTACTAATCTATATACACCGTGTTCCGGACGATATACATAAACTTCGACCAGAAGTTCAGACCATGGAAATAAGCATTTTTCATTATGGACACATTAACGAATTCTTATTTTTTATTAATTTTCATACAAACTTGACGTAAATCGCCCGATATGCATGCTTCTTTATCCGAATTGGCAAGGATGACGTATTTTCATTTATAAGATTTGGCGGGCTGAAACTTGTCAAAACTGAGTTAAGACCCTTTCTTACTGCATAGCTCAATTAAATTTCACTAAATGAAATTACAATATCTTTGTAACGAAGCCTTTGCAAGTACTACTTTCTTTGATAGATTTAATTTGTAAAAGCTATAGAAGCGTTTGACAAAGTTTATGGATATCGTGAAGAACACGGTGTATATGCCCCGTTTGGCAATAAAACATGTTACCATTGGTAAGCAAAACGATCCGTTTTTGTTTATAGGCACCGAGAGCAATTCAGTAACACGAAGATTACCGACCGATTACCGAAGCACATAACTTTTTTGGATTACCTGTACATTATATACTTATCAACTACGACAACTACCCCCCTGATCAGAAAGAATTTTTTGTAATTCTGATTTTAAAAATGTGGCCTCTGCTATCATTTCTTCACGCGTTCTAGGTGGCTTTGCTGGGTGACCGGATTTGAACCTAAAAGACATGTAAGTAAGGTTTAATTTTGCCCAACTTATTAAAACTTCCTAGTTATCATGGAATGGATGTTTTTTTTTTTAAGTATAAAATATATATATAATATAAATTCTACCTTTATATACTTAAAACATAATTTTCTCTCTGTCATCTTTAAAACGAAACGGAACGATGTTTTAAATTCGTCGAGCGCTTAAGCCATTTAGTGATTTGTGACGCAAGCGAGCCTAAGTGCTTGGCCAGACTGACAGCGCGGGGCGGGGCAGGAAGCGTCGCGGGTGCGGGAACGCACGTAGTCTACCTGACCGCAGTCACTGCGGCGCAGTGGAGCGCGGCTGCGTTCTGCGTGTTGTCGTGTCCAGTGTTTGTCAAAATATAATATAGATGAATAAGACTTATTTTTACTAGAAAAAAGCTCGAACTAGTTTGAGAACTCCGGTCGAACAACTCACGCCATAGTGAGGCGTGAGTTGCCCGCGCGCTCCCCGCGCCGAGCAGCCCGCGCCGCTCCCCGCGCCCGCGTGCCCTCTATGGACACTCAAATGAAGTTCATATGTTTGAGTTCGCCACGCCGCGCCCGCGCCGCACCCGCGCTGCCAGTCTGGCCAAACACTCAGACTTAGTTCTAAACTCAGATTTATTATTAAGAATTTTACCATTGTCGGAATAAAGTTAGAATTAGGTTCGCATGGGTCACATGATCTCGCCGCGATTATTTTTCGCGCACTTGCTTTTCAACGTAGTACTTAGCGCCCAGAGTTGAAAATCCAACAGTGTGATTTTTCTAGGCACTAGGCTGCACTCTGTTGGATTCTCAGCGCTCGACTGAATACTTAGAGTTAAAAATCCAGTGAGCGATAAAATCCCTTCGCGATATTTTACCGCTCATGAGAAGGGGGCTATAAAATTTGAGCCGGGACTAAAGGTAAAAACTCGTTTCGTAATGAAACGGTTCGACTCAATCTTTCAGATGGTTTATAAAATGTAAAATGATTTAATGAAATTTATCTTCAGAAAGTGTCCCTGTAATTTGTATACAATAAAGCACAAATATATTTAACAGTTAAGTAGATATATAAATTTACAAAATGTAGTTACCTAGTAATTAATATCTTAAATGTAAAAACTTGTACTTGGCTAAATGTGTGTTACTAAATATTTTATTACTTATAAGAACTTCATGTACCTAACATGTTTAATGCAATAAATGAATTAATGAATTTACTATTTTTAAGTGTATTAACACAATTTTTACTTACTGATCATGTTTAGCTAGTTCCAAGTATATGAGGTCGTTGTCAATGAAGTCTCCTTTTTTTCTCGGCATTATATGACAGTGTAGATGCTGTAATGATAATAGGGACAAGTCGTATTAATCTAAGTCGATCGCATTAAGTTTCGTTTGAGAAATTCGTCTCTAACGAAATATAGTTGTGTATGTATTTTTATTCCCCTATTTTTATATCCCTATCATAGTTGTGTATGTATTTTTATTTACATTCTAGTGTTATTTATTTTAGAAGTATGTATGTTTATTTGTATGTATGTAAGTATATTCTTGTATTATTTGTTTAGTTTTATTAAGTGAATTGTTTTTTAGGTTTTATGTACTAATTTTTTTTGTCTCCTTTACTCTTTAACACGCTGTCTACATCTCTTTATTTCTCGTCCTATCGCAGGTATGCTGGAAGAGATTTCTTATGAAATAAGCATCACCTTTGTACATATTTTTCTGTTCTGTTTTTTCTTGTCTGTTTATATATGTGTGTACATAAATGGTAAAATAAAAATAAATGGTAAAATGAAACTGAACGTGGTCGGTACATCTAAACCGCGTTCAAGAGCTGTCAGTGGCGCCGATTCCCTTATTCACAAACTAAACTAAATTTAAGTTCATTGCATCTTATTCTTTCTGTTTCATTAAGAAAAGGACAGAACATAAATGTTAGTTTAGTCCTGTCAAATTAGTCAGCGCCTGACATAAATTGACTTATTTTTAGTAGCCAATTTTTTAATCACGTCTAAACTTGTCTATGGAGTATCTTGATTTGAATTGTTTTTATATTACCTGAACAGTTTGTCCCGCCTCCCTGCCATCTTGTATCGTCACTGTACATGAATCCGCGTTGTGGACTTTTTCCATTAACTGTGAAATAAGATACAGAATAACAGTACTGGCGAAATGTGGGTATACTGTGGGTAGGTAAGGTACCTACGCTTTGGAATGGGCAACTAGCTTCATCTTTCTGACTGACCGACCCCTTGACAATTCAAAAGTGCCTGTAATTGGTTTAATTGAAATAAATGCTTTGAGTTTGAGTTTGATATCAATCGATAAATAAGTAATGCATGATGTGCTTGCTTACCTGTAAGAAATGGGTACACTAGTTTATAAGTCTATCGGTTGTATCTCATATCTTTGTATCAGTGTATTCAACTGTTGGTGAGCCAAATAAATCACACTAATATTATAAAGGCGAAAGTTTGTGAGTGTGTGTGTGTGTGTTATATGTTTGTTACTTCTTCACGCTCAAACGGCTGGACCAATTTTGATGAAATTTGGTATAGAGATAGCTTGAGTCCCGGAAAAGGACATAGGGTACTTTTTATCCCGATATTCCCACGGGATCGAGACTTATGCGGGTAAAACCGCGGGGCGCAGCTAGTAAAATAAAAATAAGTTGAAGAAAGCCTATACCGAGTAATGGACGTCGATCATCAAAAAAAGAAAGAAATAAGTACCCTTTGTACAATCCTTATAGTTTTATAAAAGTCTTGCGCCTCTTCTTCTGACAAATCTCGGTTTCTTTCCGCTGTTCTGATTGGAGCGACTAAGACGTGACCAGGAATTACACATCTGAAAAAAAATACAGGGTCCTATTAAAATAGATGGACAAAGGGGTTTGAAGATTTCTGTATGGAGGGTGGCCCTAAGGTCGGCCGCCATTTTGATTTTTTTTTCAGAATCGCGGTGCACAACAAAAGTTATATATTTAGATAAAGGACACTTATACAAACAAAAAATGTAATATAACATAATATCCTAAAGCGTCAGGTTTCGGAGTTATTCACCAAAATATAAGTCGAAAACAACAAGGATTTTTTTGTTTTTTTTCCCTCCAGGTAAGCATATTGAACTATTGAGGTAATAGAAACGTTATGAAACCTTTATGGAGAAGAAACAAATGAAGAATAGACATTTTTTAAATAAATAATTAAACACCGCAATTTATAGTTCGTTTTTTAATCCCAGAGAATAATCTGACAAGTGTAATGTTAAACTTCTATACTAAAAAAGAACGAAAACACAAAAGACTTAAATGTCACACTTATAAAACGTCAGAAGCTAGGAACCAAATTGTAAGAGTCATTCAAAACTTTTACAGAAACATAGACGTTATCCCACCCCACAATAAAACCCATATTCCTTTACTCACCTCAAATTAACAAAAGCAAAAGACAGCTTCGATTTAAAGAACACACAAGTTTCAGGAACTTTCACGTGTCCGAAAGCGAAGGACGGTTCGTCCGGATTGACTCCGTCCGGCTGTGTGTCCGAAGCGGACGAAGCGGCCGGGGTGACACCGGACGCCTCTTTGTGAATAGGTAGAGGATCCTTGCGAATACTTAAACAGTATAGGGAGTATACATTTCTCCTGAAAAAAGAGTAACAAAAAATAGTAAGCAATTTTTTGTAGTGAAACTTCTTTACGCGCGCTTGACTTGGGGAGTAAACTGGCGAACGCGTTACGAAAAGTGTGATCGGGCGAGGCGAACTGGAGTTGAATGGGGGACATAAGCAAGAGAAAGCAGTGCGCGCGCACATTTTCTTTCTCTCTTCCTCTCATAGCCAAATACGTTTGAAGTTTCACTTCAGTCGTGTGGTCATAAGCACACTCGGTTTTTTTTCTGTATTAATAAGAAGTATAGTTTTTAGTAATTCATTACAATATAGCCTAATAAGATTAATAAGCAATTTAACTCCTAACTTAATATTTTGTCTCAAAAAAGAGTGACAAAAAATAGTAAGTATTTGACAACGGAAAGAAATAAAAATGTCTTGGTGGTTCGAAGGTTAAGAGGCCAACTTTTCGAGTACGAAATTGCCTGTTCAAGCTTGACAAGTACTAATGTGACTTTTTTAAAGTAATAAAAATGTATTTTATGTTAATCTTAGAAATCGCTGACTATAAATGGTGAAGGAAAACATCGTGGCATAAGCGTTACTATATTCAAAGAGCGAGAGCGTCAACGAGATGTCAGCATAAGGGAAGGGGCCCGTAAAGGCCGAAGCCTGCCGGGTCAGCGGGATTGTCCGAAAGGGTTACCGCTGCGCCGGAACATAAAGGGCTAAGGAAGGAACACTGGTGGGTTTTGGTCAGTAAGAGTCTGACACTCCTTTCCGCTCCACCCAGAGCGGGAGGAGTCATTTGATGATTTCCCATCCACAAAAAAAGCGTTACTATATTTGACAAGAACATAAGACATATTAGGACAACTAAGGATGTCATTGAACCCGTAACCTGGAGCTTGAAATAACGCAATGAATGTTGTTGCACTGACAAAATGAAAGTCATTGCTACTGATAGTGTGTTAGGCAATTAGATTGCAGATTTCATCATTATCATCAATCATCATTGAAGAAACCGAGGTGAATCGCTAATCCATACATTAGTATGGATTAGCGATTATAAATCCACATACCTCCTATGCTGAAAAACAGGTATATTCCGTCTCACATCTTTCAATTTCGCTTCACTGATCTCCACCACTTTATAACAGGGCGAGATTTCCTCACAGTCAGCCAGGACTTCGCCCCATGGGTCTATGCAGATGGCGTGCCCGTAGGACTTGCGTTTAGCGTTGTGGGTACCCGACTGGGCCGCTGCTATCACGTAGCATTGGTTTTCTATTGCTCGGGCCCTGGGGACAAAAAAAGAGGTATTTTATTGGCATGGAACAGAATTTTACGGATGGGAGTTTTTGGCTAAAATTAAATATCATCCGCCCATCTCGTCGCCAGCGACCAACATTTAGTCTTCCAGCCCTTGGACGCCACTCGGTCACTGCCTTACTCCACCTGCCATCGCTGCGCCTTGCCAGATGTCCTGCCCAACTCCATTTGAGTGAGTTGCTTACTGAGTTTGAATTCAGGTCTTCCTAGAGGTTAAGCCATCGTTCTACTGTTTTATTGCACTGACTTATTAAGTATATCTTGAATTTGTCAGCACCCAGCTATAAACGAACGAAACTATAATATACCTAACTTTTTATTGTGCAAACAGGAATCAAGGGTTTAAGCTGAAAACCAGCGCTTAGCAACCCGCCAGGGAACCTGAGCATAATGCTGACGCTTAAACCTTTTGCTTCCAGTATTATAGTTTTATGTGTGCACTTGCTACTACTACTAGCTGTAATACTGGAGACAATAAACTATATTATATTCTATTGAACGTAAGTATTACCTGCCTCTCGGTGGGTGATGTTAAAGAGATTGACTGATCAGTTTTGATGTCAATGCTCATGAGTGCTCCGCACCTCCGAGCACCCACGGAGTCGGCGCCCTTGGCATTAAGTTATTATGGTATGTGTGACTTCAGTGCTATCTCAATCTAGCAAGTGACTTTAAAACGCTTAGATCTTTGCCATTTTTAATGCTATCTGTGTTGTTATTATAATATGTTATCACAATAACAACATGCTATATTTAATTCAGTCTAAAACAAGGTTATTATTATGTAACAAAAATCCAACAAGTTTAGAGACCTCTAAAAAAATACTCAAATATCCTATTTACCTTAGTAAAACATGCCAATTAGGGCATGCAAAACCGGTTTTCCGGTTTTGCGCAAAACCGGAAATCGGCCAAAATATAACGATTTTTGAAAACCGGTTTTGAGAGCCAAAACCGGAGCTCAGCTCCGGTTTTGTCAACATTTTTTTCGAAGTAATGTTATTTTGTAGTTCGTCTTCAAAGTTAGAAAAATGTTGATTTTTTTGGTTATTGTGGGTGGCTGTGTTTAATATTTGAAGATGCTGATTGTGTTTTCTATGTTTAAAATATATTATTTTTGATAGCAGACTTAATAGGTACCAAAGATACCAAAAACTTACTTGTTGTTGATTTGATCTCAGTTAATTAATCTTTATACTATTATAAGTTCATTGTTATCTGTACAATTATTATGGTTTGGATTAAAAAAAAAAGTAAAAAAAACTAAAACCCGACTACGACAAAAAAACGACGCTGAAAAAGTATGAAACAAGATTTTCATACTTCGAACAGAACAAAAAGAAAAACCGTAGTCACACGTTATAGGTACCAACCGAAACACTTTAATAACGTGTGACTACGGTTTTTCTTTTTGTTCTGTTCGAAGTATGAAAATCTTGTTTCATACTTTTTCAGTGTCGTTTTTTTTTTGTCGTAGTCGGGTTTTAGTTTTTTTTACTTTTTTTTATTTAAACAATTTTGGTGTTAAATTTAACACATGACTTTTGTCCGCTAGAGGGCGTCGCTTTAAATTTGAGCAATATTTTGGAAATGTACAAGTGAAGCCCTTTCAAATGATACCAAACATGGCGTATTTATCTCAATTTTTATTTTTAATACAATACTTTTTGTCCACTAGAGGGCGCCGTATCGAGTTTTGTGCAACGTCACGTAGCCTTTTTTTTTTTTTTTTTTATGGATGAGAAATCATCAAATGACCCCTCCCGCTCTGGGTGGAGCGAAGGGAGTGTCAGACTCTTACTGACTAAAACCCATCCGTGTTCCTTCCTTAGCCCTTTATGTTCCGGGGTAGCGGTAACCCTTTCGGACAATCCCGCACCCCCGGCAGGCTTCGGCCCTGGCAGGCCCCTTCCTTTATGCTGACATCTCTTTGAGGCGCGCGTGGAACACGTACGCGCCGTCCGGCACGGGCCTGGTCCTGATCGGACGGTGAGCTACCCATTACTCTCCGTCCGCGGGCCCGCGCCTACGGTGGCCGGGAGTCGTCACGCGGCTCCCGACGCCCGGAGCGTCTCCCGCGGCGGCTGGGGTGTGAGGCTCTCTCCCTCAGCCGTTCAGCCACCTCCTTCGCTAGCATGACTGCTTCGCAGAAGGAGGTGACCGCCCCCCACTCCCTCTCGCCCCGGACCATGGCTTGAACCAGGGCCGGACGCGAGAGGTCGCCGCCGCTGTCGATCGCCTCTACGAGGGCACGGCGGTGCTCCGCCCATGCGGGAACGTCACGTAGCCTATGTTCAGCGGACAATTAAGACGGTTCTAACGATACCTCATATGTCGAGTTCCGATAAGTAGATTAGGAGCTATGAGGGAACAGATGAACATACTCACATACATACATAGCCTGTTAAAATCATAACCCTCCTTTGACTTTGCCGTAGTCGGGTAAAAAGAAATGTATCATACAATTTGTTTTATTTGTAGACTTAGTGGGTATTTAAAAAAAATGGTGTTTCTTTTTAAATTATACTACATTCGATTTTTTTGCTAAAACCGGACCTAGCTCCGGTTTTCGGTTTTGGTCCCAAAAAAACGATGTTCAAAACCGGTTTTGATGACTTTCCGGTTTTGCATGCCCTAATGCCAATGCGCTGCCCCTGTGTGTTGTGTAAACGCTGAAGGATACGTGAGTACCTCTGCCTTCATTATACTTAGTGATGTACTCAGTTCTGGAAAACGCATGTCGTAGCAAATTGCGAGACCTGTAGAAGACAATTATTTGTTCAAAGTATGACTGAGTTTTTTTTTTATATTATTTTTTAAGTTTTATGTTGTTCGAAGTAAAAAGCTGTAGGTTCAAACTTGGTAAGTACCAATATGACTAAAGCCGGAGATCGCATTCCAGTTGCTCGTGAAACGGCATCCAAGTAGGTCCTATTTACCTCCTTGCATGCCATTGTGCAAGTCGCTGATTATTCTCCGCTGGCTTATTCTCGGTTCTATTTAATCACGGCTAATAGCCGAAATGCCGCTACACCTAGTTTTTTAATTAACCGACTTCAAGAAAGGAGGTTCTGTATTCGACCCGTAAGTATGTATGTTTGTATGTCCGCGATTTTCTCAAAAACTTATGAACCAATTTTGATAATTCTTTCACTAATGTGATCTACATACTTTCAGGAAGGTTTTAGGATAAATATATTAGGTAATTATTCTTATGTACAAAGTTATATGCATAAGTGTAATGCATCTCCGGCATTTCTATGCGAATTTTGATGATTCTTCTAGTCGGTGTCTTCAATTCATCAATGCACTAGTGTCAACTGAATTTGTGTGGGGGAGGTACAACTAAAAAGTGAAAAATAAAAACTTTTTTACCAAAAAAAACCACCGATTTCAAAAAAAAAAACACTACAAAGTGATAAATAACTTTAATTTCGGAAGTCGATGTCTTTGGTTCAGCATTTTCGTTTTTTGACACCGACTTCTGAAATTAAAGTTATTTATCACTTTGCAGTGTTTTTTTTTTTTTAAGTCAGTTGTTTTTTTTTTTTGTTTATAAGTTTTTAGGTTTGTATTTTGTGCTTTTTTTAAACTATCCTTTATAAAGAAAACTCACCAACTTTCCCAATAGGAGTATCAACCGGTGCAACAATATGGTTCCCCTGCAAACAAAAGTCGCTCTCTTTCAACCGGATGTTACATTCTGGTATCTCAACGTCAAACAAATGCATCTTCCGGTAAGTCTGCACTATGTTCCCTTTATTGTCTATGATTATGTGAGTGTTACAAACTTTTGAAGGGTATTCTTGGTCCTGAAAAATATATTAATAAAATAAAGTTCCCTTTGTCATTTCTATTTGTCATTCTAAAAATCCATTGCCGTGCAAATTACAGAAAATGAAGATACAAACCTTTTCATGAACCCCACCCATAGACAACCAAACATTATGCTCAGCTGCCAGTTTCCTGTAACCACCGACTGTGGCGCCACCTATGATCGGCTCAGCGAAGTTTAGTGTATCTTTCTTATTGTCACAGAGATAGTCGCAGGCTTCTGGGAAGAACAGCATCTGGAAAAAAACAAAATAATATCATAATAATAATAATTGAATGCCAGTATTATCCAAAGGAAGGAAGACTGAGGAATAGTACACCAAATTTCGCCAGTTACGTTAAAGTCCCATGTAATAGTGAGCGAGCTAGTTGCAATCAAGCAGGTCTCAATATCAGTTTGCTTATTTGCTGACAAATATGAGTAAGGAGCTTTTTCTGACAAATATCAGTAGGTTTATTTGGCCTGACAAATTTTATATTACTGTTACTGGACTAAATTCTTCTAACAAATATCAGTAGACTAACTTGCTCTGTCTGACAAATGCCAGTAACATGCGTTTTTCTGACAAATATCAGTAACATGCTTTTATCTGACAAATATTAGTAAGGAACTTTGTTCTGAGAATAATCTTTTATGTTGCAAATATTTTCTAAGTCTCAACATACCTGTACATTCTCCTTGGCAGCTTTGCTGATTAAACTGGTGACAACCTTCATGTTTGCTGCCTTATCTGCAACGGATGTCATCTGACATACCGCTATTTTCTTGATACTAGCCATGCTACGGTTACTTGCTTGTCGTACGAAAACTAAACGGGTCACTGTTTTTAGTAGGTTTAGGTGCCAATTCTGTGAAGAAAAGTTATTAAATATAGTTTGATGGTTGCACCAGAACCAAGATCATGGACGTTACCGAGAAAGACGCTAAGCTTAAGTGTGACTGGGCCTGACATGTCTACCGCATGTCAGATGACAAGGGCTAAGAGAACCACCGATTGGGTCCCACTAAACGCACTATGCCATTGCGGCAGGCCGAGACAAAGATGGCGGGACAAGCTTGACTCCTACCGAAAAGACTGGCTAGGAAAAAACAGAACTGTGTTGAAAAAGGAGACGGAGGTCTTTGCCCTGCCGTGAGACAGTACAGGTTATTTAGATTAGATTAGTTTGATCTGTCTGTCTGACAGAAAGGGCTGGTCATGTTTGCCCAAAACAGAGAGGAATGGAAAAAAGAAAAGGAGGCCTTTGCAGTAGGACAACACAAACTAAAAATAAAATATTATTATATATTATTGATTATTATATTTTTAATTTTTTTTATATATATTTTAAATATTCTAATATTTAAAAATATAATTTATATGTATTTATTTAAATAAAGGAAATATTATTATATAACCCCCTCAACCACAATCTAATCCGTTTGTCTCTGCATCACCCAAAGGTTGACTGGTAGAAAATGCCTATGATATGGCATTAAGTCCGCCTCTGTACATTTATGTGCTTGAAGTATTAAATAAATAAATAAATAAATAAATAAATCTATTGCATATGTTACAATAATTCTACCATAAACAGCGGTTTTCAGACCAAAAATTAAAGTTATTTTATTATTTTATTTACTTACTTAGTTTGATATACAAAATACGTGTAATAATGGCCTGATGATAGGTCTTTTTACAGCTGTATATTTTGAATGTACCTACCCACTGCATTCAAAATAAATAAAAATGTTTTGCATTTCAATTTTGTTATTGGGAATGAAAGTTACAGAAATATCTTTTGTTCACAAATAAACATCTTAAATGTTGCCTGACCTTCCAAAGTTTATTGGTTCATTCTCTTATTGATAAGACATCGACTAACAATGCAATTATTATGTAAATAAAATTTAATGAATTTACATACTTAACCTCACAAGAAAGTTTACAAAAAAACTTTATACTGCTTACCAGCATCATACGACCTAAAATAAAGGTTTCCTAAAGAGTTTTATATTTAAATAATAATACTCTCAGAAAGAATTATCCATAAAATAATTTCTGCAATACCACTTCAAATCACAAAATGACATTGACAATTAATGCGCTGTTTTCGTTTTGATTGTCAAATTTTAGCCTTGACGTTGACACTTACGTTCTGTTTCAAAATTTGTAATGTAAATTAATCATGAATTTTGTCTTATATTTTGAGCACAAAGCTCAAATGTTTAACAAAAGTTATAAAAAAATTATCTAAAATAGCTAAGAAGAACTTTACAACCTTGAGGAAATAATTATTTTTGGAATAGATTATACTTACGTGTAATGAAGCCTCATGCCCGTGTTGTTCAAAAACCAAAACTAAAGTATATTGAAGCATTGATATTTAACAAATTATCAAAAAATGTCTAAGTTTGACTTAAACATTTTTTTTAATAAAAAGACTTCTAATGTACATGTTAAAATACTTAATTAGGCGTTATAAATAACATAAAAGAAATTGTATTAATACTTTCTGCATATTGTGTTTCGCAAGAATTCGACCAAACAATCCGGTTACTAAGTTGGAACAGAACTTCTGAACGCACCATTAGTCTAGAAAAATCTGCTGATTTGTATGTCGGTATAAAAATAAATATTTTTGAAGAATTCTGGAAGATTAACTTTTCCGGACATCGGAGAGAAAATATGACTGAGACTAAAGATAATACGATTATCCAGGTATGGTTTTATCTTTTACTTCATAAAGTTTTCATATTAGAATCAGAGGCATTTTCTATTCAAAAAGATTCAAATGATTACTTTTTTAGTTTTCTTGCTTCTGTGTGCCCTATATAGACTGAATACCATATTTCTAACCTAGTAAAGATATTTAAAACATAGTCTACATGTAGAAACACCCAATTTGGAATTTAAATGTAGCATCATGCATATTTAAAAATAACTGGCTGGCAGTTGGCTTAAAAACAAAAACTACTAAACAAAAAAAACTTAAAGATTCAATGGCATTATCACCTGAATACAAGTATTACATGCTTTTATAATAAACCTGTTCAAAAAGCCATTTTAAAATGTGTTTCCATGGTAAGTTTTATGCAGATGATTTCGCCAAATGTACCGGATTAACCAAGTTTTTACAAATTATCTATTGATAATGTTGATTGTGACGTGGATTAGGTTCACTATCAAATATGAATATAATGTGATACCTACATTTACTAAAAAAAAAAAAGACTCAAATCCTTGGTTGGTCAGAACAAACCTCAAAGTTTCTGCTGTGGCTGCTGCTTATCAAAAGCAGAAAAATGGCTGATCCATACTTGGAATAATGAACCTAAAATTCCACCTTTGCAAACAAAAACTGGAAAGTTTGTCAGTGATTTTCATAAACAACTGCCATTTTGGTAGTGTATGCATTGTTGAAGCGAAAGCTTCTTTATTGAGCGATTTTTGATAGGGGAAGTATTATGGGTCACCAACATGTTAATGTTAACAATATATTTGTAGCTATGAGTATGACTTGTTGCGCTTGGCCTTAGTGAAAGTCACACCATGTTCCGGACGATATACAGCTTCAACCAGATGTTCAGACCATTGAAATAAGAATTTTTCATTATGGACACATTAATGAATTCTTATTTTTTGTTAATTTTCATAAAAATTAAATACCTTGACATAAATCACCCGATATGCATGCCTCTTTATCCGAATTGGCAATTACATATTTTCATTCATATGATTTGGCGGGCTGAAACTTGTCAAAATTAAGTTAAGACCCTTTCTTACTGTATAGCTCAATTAAATTTCATTAAATGAAATTACATATATTTTTCTAACAAATCCTTTTTAAGTACTACTTCCTTTGTTAGATTTAATTTGTAAAAGCTATAGAAGTGTATGACAGAGTTTATGGATAATGTGAGGAACACCGTGTATAAATAAATCTAATCTAATGAGCCTGTATTATCTCACTGCAGAGCAAAGGGCTTCCTTTTCCACACAATTCTGTCTTTTGCCAGCCAGTCCTTTTGGTAGTTATTATATCTATATATATAAAAATGAAACCCGTTTTCCGTTGTCACGACTTGACATGAAAACGGCTTGACCGATTTCGCTAATTCTTTTTTTGTTGTGATCGGTATTGCCGGGACAAGGTTTGTATGAAAGAAAATTTTGGAAATTCGAAAAAAAAAATTGCACCCGTGCGAAGCTGGGGCGGGCCGCTAGTCTTCAATAAAACTCTAAATATCGTAATTTGTGTATTGAGCTAAATAGCCTAGAAATACAAGTTGATAAATCATAAGAATAGGGTAGGAACAACAATACAATGGAGGGTAGACTCAAAACCCAATAAACATGAACTTATAAACTAGGAAGTATGTAGGTACCTACCTATATACAATAGTAGTAATTATATTATTTTAAGTTGTCAGCAGCCCCCTGTGATGACTGCCTTTGTTTTTTTAAATAACACTAGCTGTGCCCTGCGGTTTCACCCGCATAAGTTTTGATCCCGTGGGAATATTGGGATAGAAACTATCCTATGTCCTATCCCGGGACTCAAACTATCTCTATACCAAATTTCATCTAAATCGGTTTTGTTGTTTATGTGTGAAAAGGTAACATACAGACAGACAGTGTTACTTTAGACTTCATAATATTAGTATGGATTTCATAGAAATGAAAGTCTTTTCTTAGGAAAATTCCTTTATCATGGATGTGTCATTACTAGTTTCTTGAACTGTGAATAAGGAACTGGCAAGGAGCCAGTAAAACATGTCATTTTGAAATAACAATATAACACTTTTATCTTCTTTATCGTTTTTGTTAGCCCAAAACTCTGCCACTTCCAAACCATACTTGGTGGCAGCGCAGAGGTCCCTATAAAAAAAAATCTTTTATTGGCAGGCATCGCAGGCCCATAGCGTGTTAGTATTACAAGTAATTTAAAAATCTATGTTAGTAGGTAGTAGATAAAAAAATTTGGCACACAATTACAATCTAACTTTTTTTTTAAACATAACAAAAAGCACCCAATTACAGGATGGTTTATCAAGCCCCATGTCTGGCATGTAGCTTGATAAACCTATCCATTGTAGGCCTTTCTAACCTTTCAGAAAAAAAAAATATGGCTGCAGTTCTTGGGGCACACAGCACAAACCGGTCTTTCTCAAGACTTCTTTTATTATTACTTGTGAAACTGAAAATATGAAATAGATGGTTTTCAATGCAATTAGCTGTTGTTGTATTGTATGAATCTAATTTGTAATGAAATTACAATTACTGCATTTATCACACTGATATAAAGGTGATTGTGTGTGTGTTTATTATGTTTGGTTATTTCTTCACGCTCAAACAGCTGGACCAATTTTGATATAAATTTGTATGGAGGTAGCTGACACCCTGGATTAACATATAGGCTACTTTTTATCCCGATATTCCCACGGGATTTGATACTTATGCGGGTGAAACCGCAGGGGCGCAGGTTTTTGCGCCATTTGAAAAAAGCTGGTTTTGGCTGTTTTTCTTGTTTTACAATGTTTGTAAAAGTTCGAATCGCAGGATGGCTGGTAGCAGCTGGATGAGAGTTGCCGAAAATTGATTTGAATGTCGTGCAATATGAGAGGCCTATGCTGATGATGATGATGATGAAAAGTCCGAAATACATTTTTAAGAAAAGAAAAATTTGAAAAATTGCCTGAAAAATTGGGGAATAACTGAAATGGCTTTTTTCTATATTTGTACAGGAAAAAGTTGGTTGGGTTAGCTAGTTACACTGACCTCTAATAAACAATGGCTAGTTATAAATAAAAACTTTTCTGTAAGAAAAAACATAAGACATAAGTGGTGGTGGAGATTTTAATCATACTTTTACAAAGAGCAAAAAATTTACTGGTGCTCCCCAGCTCTTGAAAAACTCTTCATCTTTCATGAAAATGGTTGCTCTGACTGAGAGGTTTTCCCCATGGAGGTTTTTATGTCTACAGTTTGGCAATTTGCAAAAAAAAAAAGTTACTTGACAAGTTGTCAAGTTTTTTTTTTGCAAATTTTGTTTTTTTGTTTGCAAAATTTGGTTTTTTCGCAAAAACCTGATGATTAGTGGTCACCACCGACATATCGAGCCTTTTCAGGAAAAACATCGTAAGCCCCAAAAATCCCAAAAAACTGTTTTCATATTCACCGCCAGATCAACTGATTTTGCATCTTATGTCACTTCTTCTGTAAAATATGCAAAATGGCGGTTACGATCTTCCTGAAAAGGCTCGATATGACAATCAATTATGTTTATAAATTGGTTTTACCTTTGTTCACAGCCACCGCGGCATAAAATCAAACATGACTGGTATCAAACAGAAGCTCAAGTCGTTATCACAATACTCGTCAAGAATGCACCTAAGGATAAAGTGAAAATCAATTATGGAGAAAGAAGTGTATGTATCATCTTTATTTATTACAAACACTCCTCCCCGAGTGACGTATCTACAGAACCACTATACGTCCGGCGCACCCTGGGCAATCAGCGAGTTACCCACGCTGATTGGCTAATCCTTTCACCACGATGGAAATCCAAAGTCCACTTATAAAACCGGCTCTGTGCGTAGTCTCGATTAACATCGAAGGGTTCTCTCGAGACAAATCTGAAATTCTTTCTGATGTCTACCGCAAAACTCACTGCGACATTCTTTGCGTTCAAGAGACCCATCGAGATGAAACCCAAAGCCGGCCACACATCCCTGGACTTACGCTTATCGCCGAGATCTGTCACCCGAAGCACGGTAACGCAGTGTTTGCTGCTCCCGGCGTAAGCATACTATCCACCAAGTGCTCAAACGAGAACGGCATAGAAATCATCACCGTTGATGGCGTCAAACAAGTGGCCGAATTCTGGGCCGAGTACATTTAGATTGCCATCGACACGCTAAGAAGAAGATTATAAACACTCATACAAATCAATCAATCTATCTGCTCAGCCTTTTCCCAATAATGTTGGTGTCGGCTTCCAGTCTAACCGGATGCAACTGAATACCAGTATATTACATAGAGCAACATATCTGCCTATCTGACATCCTGACCTCCATAATCCAGTTACTGGGCAGTACTATAGCCCTTAGTAACCTGGTTGTGCAGTAGAACTGGACTTTCGGGCTTCTGACTACTCGTAACAACTGTCAAAGATCTATAAATGACAGCCGGGTTCAACGGTTTAACGTGCTTTCCGAGGCACGGACGATTCTCTATATTTAATGAATGGTCACCCATCTACGGATCGACCTCGGCATGCGTTGCTTAACCTTGAAGATCGACCCGTGCGGCTATTACCAAAATAGTATACTTATCACAGTGGCGTGGATTGCATATAGGCATATAAGCAGTGCCTACCTCGATATATCGACATAAGCCTGTCAATTACATTTTAGTGTGTGTGCCCCACATTTAAGAAACTCACTAAATTATCATACCTAAGAAAAAACAAAATCTTCATACAAACACGCGTGGCAGTAGGCAGTCGCCGGACGGCCTACTCGGCTCCCGTACTCTCGTCTTTACTCGTTCAAGTTAATACGACAAAATCAAAAATACGTACGTCTCACGCATGATGATGATGCGATCCGACCGATTTCGGCCAGGGCGATTGCTTCAGCTCCGTTGTAGTCTCACGCATAATACCATGACGTTCGACCTTCGCAATTTATCACCCTTAAGTAGGCATGCCTACTGAAATAACCACACTTTTGAAGTCACTTTTTTTTCTGATTAGTGACCGCGTTTGTGTAGACTAGACCCAGCCTATTGCCTACCTATTCTGAAAACCAATGCATGCCACTGACGTATCAAAATGTTTTATCATTCCAGTTATCCCTGTCAAGTGCACTACCCGATTCTGACTCGGAATACAGTCTAGAACTAGACTTAGCCCATGAAATAGTACCCAACATGTGTGTGCACGTTGTTACCCCATCCAAAATTGAGGTTAAGCTACGGAAGAAGGAGGGGTTGAGGTGGACGCAGTTGGAAGGCGATAGGAAAGAGGATAATATTAAGGCTATACCACAGGGTGAGTGAGATTGAGATTACATAATCTTAATATACATGGTGGAAAAAATCAATGGACCCTGAAGAGAAACCACTTTAAGGTGAATGGGTAGTTGTAGCCCGCGAAATTCTATTTTTCTTACGTTTTTTGCAATTTGCAGATCAGTGTCAGGTTGTATCTTGATCCAAATATGATTCGCGACTATAATAGACATGTATTTACAGAATTATAGTCATTAGAATCATTAATATATCTCTTTAAGTTAGATTTCTACCACTAACACTTTTCCATACGAGATTTGTTCTTAACGGTAGAAACCTAACTTAGAAAGATGTATTAATGATTCTAATTATTATAATTCTGTAAATACATACCGGTTATAGTCGCGAATCTTATTTTGATCAAGATACAACCTGACACTGACCTGAAAATTGCAAAAAACGTAAGAAAAATTGAATTTCGCGGGCTACAACTACCCATTCACCTTAAGTCCTTAAGATAGATTAGGAAACATTCCTTTATTTTTAAAAAGAAACAAAACTGCTTTCACATCTGGGCACGCTCCTTCCATCATAGACTTCGTCCATCGCTTTCCATCAGGCGTGATCGAGGTCAAGAGCGGGCCCATTCAAAGAAAAAAAAAAAAAAGTTATTAAACTTTCTTCCATTATGTTACAGCTGTAATAGACGCGTCAGGCCCACAGCAGCCGCCGAAACTGTTCAAAAAAGACTGGGACAAAATTGAGAAGGAAATGAAGAAACTAGTAAGAATTGTTTGCTATTTATTTTAAAAAAAAGGGGTTAAATTTAATGATCACCAAAAAATATATTGAACACCAAAAAATTAAGTCTAAAATTACAATAGTTCTAGCTGGGTACCCCGAGGTTACGAGGTTAGGTTTGGTTAGATTACTTTAAGGTGAATGGGTAGTTGTAGCCCGCGAAATTCAATTTTCCTTAAGTTTTTTGCAATTTGCAGATCAGTGTCAGGTTGTATCTTGATCCAAATATGATTCGCGACTATAATAGACATGTATTTACAGAATCATAGTCATTAGAATCATTAATATATCTCTTTAAGTTAGATTTCTACCACAAACACTTTTCCATACGAGATTTGTTCTTAACGGTAGAAATCTAACTTAGAAAGATGTATTAATGATTCTAATTATTATAATTCTGTAAATACATACCGGTTATAGTCGCGAATCATATTTTGATCAAGATACAACCTGACACTGACCTGAAAATTGCAAAAAACGTAAGAAAAATTGAATTTCGCGGGCTACAACTACCCATTCACCTTAACCCTTTTATACAGAAATAGGAGCCCCGCCAAGCGGGGCTCCGTCGACGGATGCAAGAGAGAGAGCAAATGAGAATACAAATACAATTTCACAATAAAATGGAGTTTTAATTTTGGTGATCATTTACTATTTTTGGCAGTAAAAAGTGTTTTTTTGATGTTATATTTTACTTTATTTTGGTTATCAAGTGAACAAACACGCTTTGATTGCTGTGAATGGTGAGTAAGTGCAAGAAAAGCTTTTGGTGCGTTCCCAGACACTGACGAAGTCAGAAATGTGTGTGCTGACGCTATTCGTCTTCACGCATAAATTCACAGCGTTTTTGTATACTGTGTTACCACAAGTAAAGTGCGAGTCGCTTCGTGAGATACAAATACGTCTGTACCAAAAACAAACACTGAAATGTTTCAAGTGCTTGTAATGATACCGGCATCCATAACCTTCAAACCGGTACACAGAATACTGCAACACACAACACAGCAATGTTGCTTGGCAGAAATATATATGGTGATGGTAGTAGTGGTGGTGTTTTATCGTGATAACTTTACGGATTTTTAAACTGTGTTCCCTCCCACATCTTGCTTTGAAAGCAGACGGGTTAACCAATTCCGTGCGGATGGCGCCGTAGAGGCGCCATGGGTATTTTCTGTGAATGGCGTGTGGCACCCGAGAGGAGCCAAAATCTCGGATAAAACACCATTTTTCAGTGGTTATCCGTAAATGATAGTGTCCTTATTTGTCACGCAGATTACGATTCCAGTGTTAGCTTCGGGATATTGCATGAAAACGCATACTTCAGGAGTTGGAAAAAAATTTGTTCGCCACGAAAACATTTGTTCGCCGCCAGGCGCTATAGTTTGAAAAAACTACCATCGCACTGAATCGGTTAACCGTCTGCCTTCAAAGCAAGAGTGAACAGGCATCTTCTGGGCACGCTTGTTCCATCATAGACCTCATCCTTCGCTTTCCATCAGGCGTGATCAAGGTCAAGAGCATGCCCACTTAGCAATAATTTAAAAAAAAAAACTAATATTTTAACTAAATTACCAGAAATTTACGGTCCATGTTTGGACAATTGGACAATGATACCCATTTAGGGAAACTTCGTAACTGCTCGGGAATGGAATGAAACTGGTGTTTTAGTAAAACCCATACTGTTTATTTATTTTCCTAAGGTATATAGCAATTTAGATTTTGTACATAGTGGTATGCTCACTAGACACTTCATTTATAATGGACCAATCAGAAGAATCGTGCGCCTTCCGTATTTCGGTCCACGGCACATAAGCGTCTTCCTATATATACGTGCAGCGCCTCCAGCGCCGTCTACAGTCACTAACTCGCCACGCAGTTGGAACAACGTACAATCAGTCGCGGTCCTCAGTGCGTGGCCGCGCGCCGTCGTGGCTGGATGTTGATGCTGTACAGGGTGTTACGGAAAGGGTATATCAATACAAACGGGTTGAAGAGTGTATCTGGTCTAGAATCTCTGTACAAAATTTCAGCTCAAAAGCAGTAACTTTGAAAATGCTTAATATTTTTCTATTTCGATAGTTTATTAAATTGAAATCATAACAAACGTGTCACCGCACTACGAGGGTCATTATCCATTTTTCTGTAGTGTGTCTGTGCGCCTAATACACGCACATCACGCCGCCGCGCGCCAGTGCAGCGCCGTGATGTCGAAATAAAAAATATATTAAGCATTTTCAAAGTTAATGCTTTTGAGCTGAAATTTTGTACAGAGATTCTAGACCAGATACACTCTTCAACCCGTTTGTATTGATATACCCTTTCCGTAACACCCTGTATATGTAGGCCGCTACACCCATTACATCTGCGGAGTTTCTCTTGCTAATTTTATTTGACTTTCTACAATTTTCTTCTCATTACAGGAAGAGGAAGAGAAGCCCGAAGGCGATGCGGCATTGAATGCTCTCTTCCAGAAGATATACGGAGAAGGTTCCGATGAAGTGAGGCGGGCTATGAACAAGAGTTTTGTAAGTATTTACATAACATCACCCCTGTTGTCAGCGAAGAGTTGCGCAGAGCTGTACCTATAGTACAGACGCCAGCACATTAAGCTACCCGAAACTGTCAAATTTTCCCAAGCAACTTTGAACCTTATGCTTCAGAGATAAAGTTGAAAATCTATTAAAGAAATTTGACAGATTGTAGTAGCTTGATGTGCTGGCGTCTGCACAACACCCACATTTCGCCAGTTATGTTTTAGTTTCATGTAATAGGGGGCGAGACTATTGCCATCAAGCTGGCATAAAACCAGATTCCGGGCTGCTACTAAAAAATTCCGGATGGAATAACCTAATAACACTGCCCGACCCGGGAATGGAACCCAGAACCTCATGCTCAGTAGTAGCGCTTGCGACCACTAGACCAATGAGGCAGTCAAGATCACAGATATAGATAGATCTAGATAACGCAAGTATTGCCATTAGTGTGAATAGACTTGTAAGTCGCAGGTTCGCACCCAGACAGGCGCCTTTATCTTTATTTACAGCCTTCAAATTCATTCATCAACACTGCTTTCAAAACGGTGAAGGAAAACATCGTGAAGAAACTGGCATGTCTCACAACCAAAAATTCTTAAGCCGGCTGTAGACATGGGGCCAAGGTGTTGGGCCAACGTGTAGAGAGCTACCTGGCGATATGTTGGCTTAATTGGTCTAGTTGGCGCCAACATTGGCAGGCCATGCGAATAGTGTCGGTTTTTTGTGCACACATCAAATGATCTTGGCGCGCTCCGCAAACAGCGTTCACACGTTGGTGTCTTGTTCAGTTCGTTGTTACTCGTCAGCGGAGACAGTATCGTTGCGCGTGAGTGAAATTTACGTTCCCGTGTTCCGATAGCAAAATTATTACCTATCACCCTGTATATCAATAATAACTAATAACACATTTACCTCGTTCTATTCCGATGAATAGTCACCATCCACCACCTTCTTTTGCGCCATTTCTTTTTAGTCACTCTACTTTGGTGCACATGTACGTAATAATTAAACGCACTGTATAAATAAATTGCCGCGGCTGCAAGAACTTCTACGTCCATCTTTGAAGCGCCAATGCAGAATGATCAGTAAGCCAATGTGTGAACAGCAATCTTGGTTATCCATCATTTTTGCCCAACACGTTGGCCCAACACCTTGGCCCCATGTGTATAGCCGGCTTTAGACATCTGACATCTACCAACCCGCACTGGGCCAGAGTGGTGGATTACGGCCCACTCCCTCTCACAGAGAGGACTGTGTCCCAGCAGTGGGAACATTATAGGCTGATTATGCTCATGATATTTTTCTAATTACAGGTTGAATCCGGAGGTACGGTCCTAAGCACAAACTGGAACCAAGTAGGTCAAGATAAAGTTGAAATGAAACCACCAGATGGCGTTGAATTCAAGAAATGGGAGTAGATTAACAATAATAATAAAGCACAAATATTTCTAACTTTGAGAATGAATGAACGTATCACAGTCTTTAAAACGAATATTGTAAGCCCAGGTACAATCGCGGCCTTTTCCGCCTGATCACTTAAAAAAATTTTCGCCTGAATCCTGCGGCGGCGCCAAGCCACGCCCCCTTAAAGTTTTCGCCTATTAGGAAAGCGATAACGAAATTAATCCCTACCAGTCTGACGCATCTGTCTAATAAAAAATGAAACTATGAAACGTGTACTAAACATAATGGCGGCTATCGTTGTCTCGCTTTAACATCTACATTCTGTGCATAGTCTGTGTCATTTTTGCTATATTGGTATTCAGTATTAGTACAAGTTTCATACAAGCGACGTTTTTCATATTTTTCTATGGGACTCCCGTCTCTTCTTACATATAATGAACATAACTTACTCTATGGTCGCAACCTGCACTGCGCAGCTTAGTGACGCATCACGTGTACTCCTTTTGTGAATTTTACGGACGAACTATTTGACCTTTGCAGGCTTACTAGAGAGCGCTTCTATTTTTTGAGTGCAAGCAAAAATGAACTTAGTGGTGGTCAAGCGGGAGTGCCTGCGATAGTACGCATGGGCGATTATTAACGCGACGATTTTTTATGGCGCATGGGATTTTCAACTCGTGTTAAGATCATTGACAATCCAATAGAGTGCATCGTAGTGCGTCAAAAAAGACACTTAAATTTTCAACTTTCAGCGCTAAGCCCGTGAGTTCAAAACATGTGCGCGGAAAAAAATCGATCGTGAGTACGAGCTCAGTGTCATTGGGAATATTCGCAAAACGAATGATGTGGATATATCAATATGTATGAATTTACAGTCGGCATCTATTGGGGTCGACCAGTAATTTTACATGGAGCGACTGCCTACCTGACCCACACAATCCAGTTACGGGGTAACACGATTCCTCTTCGTAAGTCTGGTTATCAGACCGACCTTCTGACTAGTCGTAATGATTGTCAAAAGTCTACGAATGACAGCCAGGACCAACGGCTTTCAGAGACACGGATGGGCCTCTTTATGAAATGGATGGTCACGGATCGGGATCGATGGACCCGCGTGGCTGTTATTACTTAGCCATGAGTCCCACTAAACAGATACATCTTTCGTTTACGAATATTTACAATGACTACTATTCGTCATACTGTACTTATTCCATACAGATGCTCATTTTAGTATTTAAAAACCTCGATACGCTATAAAAATTATACATTCATAAACCAAAATGAACTCGCGCGTGTCAAAGTCATAATTCTTTCAGTGCGAGACAAAGATAGCACTCGACCTCTTGTATTCTTGTATATCTTCATCTCTCTCTGACAGCAAATATGCCACAGAGTATATCATCCCGAGTAACAGTATTACAACTCGGGACTTAAAGACTGCGTTGATCAACTGTATGGAAATAAAAGACTGTGGTATATTATGATGGTAGGTTTTATATTGTGTCTTGAGGCTTCGTTTTAAGAGGTAAGCAGAATTAGAAACGGTACTTAAATTGTATTAAGTGGCTGTTAGTCCTTCGAAAGGCAATCTGAATGACAATCGCTTTCATTTTGATAACACAGCGAAATACAATTCTTTTGAAAAATTCGAAGATCGTTATCTACAATTCGTAACATAATTAACGCAAGACCTCATACACCCCAATTAGACTATTGAGTTAAAAGCATAATACAATGACCAAAACTTTTTTTTTTTTAAGCTAACTGATGTTATAAAGAAAATCGTGTTGATTCCAGCATCACTTTATGCATTTAAAATTGAGTCTTATTGCCTTGAAATAAGATTTAATTTCCTTTGGCTCAATCAGCGGTCAGTATGGAAAAATACATAATTTTTGAAAAAAATACCTACATCAAAAGTTACTGAAATCGATTCAGTAGTCAATTATGAACAAAGTACTTTCAGGACTTGCGTTAATAATGTTACACCTTGTATATCAATCCACTGTATCATCGAATTGTCAAAATGAAATCGATCGGATACGCAACATAGGAATACGTAACTATTCGAACGGCTATCGTGTCGAAAATTAGACTCGAGACTAGAGATGCCGGGTGCATGCCACCAGTTTCGATGACAAATCTTTTACTGTTCAAGCAGTACGGTTATGGAATGACTTGCCCATGTCGGTAAGGAGTGCTCAATCTTTGTCCACTTTTAAAATTATGATAAAAAAGCACTTGAAAATGACCTTGCCCACGTCCCTATTCGATTTGATCCATACTTCCAGGGACATCCTGTATGTATATATTTATTATTTATTTAGATTAGTATAATATACTTTATGTATGTAATTATTGTATTGTGTAAATGGTACACCACAGACTACCTACAGCATTTGTCTGTCCTTCCCCTTTTTAATCCATCCAAAGGTTGTCTTTAAAAGATCGCTCTTAGCGATAAGACCGCCCATTGTGTCACCCATTGTAAGGTTTCTATATTTATGTCTGTAATTTATATAGTGTACATAATAAAGAGTATTCTATTCTATTACCTGATTTGCCTTACCCCCGACAGCAAACAGCTCTCGGAAGAATAGCGGTTATCTAATTGAAGGGCTGATTTTAATCATCTGATAATTTTATTTGAGGAATAATTTTGAAATTTTGACAGTTATTTCATACAAAAACTGTCAGACTTCAATTTTATTCCACGAATAATAATTAGGGCCAAAGCACTCACGCTACTTTTAGCATCGGCGATCGGCGATTTAGCTTCATTTTAGAAGCTAAATGCAGCGACCAAGCATTCCACAAGCCAAACGCGGCGATTCAGTCGCTTTTCGGAAGCTCGACACAGTGGCTGAACGCTTCACTCCGCACACATTTGAATGCCGGTCGCAGCGATTTGGTATCTGCGCTAGCATCGGAGCAGTCGCTAAAACGCGCGATTACGATACAGCGTCCGAACGCAGAGAGTCGCCAAAACGCGATACAGCTGCAAAATCGCCGATCGCCGATGCTAAAAGTAGCGTGTGTGCTTTGGCCCTTATCTGTCGACACAACAAAACATCGGATTCTCGATTTGTGAACAGTGCTTAGAGGACTCCTTCGACACCATTATTTAATTCGGCACGGAAGCGGAAGACCAGCGGATATATTTTAGTTTAACCGTAATGTAAGGTTACAATTCTGCCTACCTCTCAAAACTAAGAAAGAGCTTAGAATATTATGTAGAGAGACCAAATTTACTACATAATAATATAATGTACGCAACAAATACGTTTGTTTTTTTTTTACTATAAATACAGGGGTGAATCGGGACGAAACATTAAAAGGGATTTTAACATTGAAATAATATAGATTGTTGCCATCAAGGACTAATGTGTTTACTGTATTATAAAATTAACGGGACTTTTTTACGCCACTTCTTCTCCCCAGCGAAAACACTAGGAAGTGGTGAAATTTTTTTAATTTTGAGGTTCGAAAAGTGCCGATTCTCAGGCCTAGTTTGAATAAATGACTTGATTTTTGAATTTCAACAAACTATATTATTTCAACGTTAAATCCATTTTAAAGTTTCGTCCCGATTCACTCTATCCCTATTCACCTCCTCGTTTCTCTAACTAAAAAAAATCTCATGTAAGTAAGCTAAAAATACAAATTGATTTGATACTCAAATGAACTGATTGAGCATCTTTTCGTTCAAGAAGGATAGAGAAAATTCAAGATGGCGGCTACGAAAAGGACATGTCCAGTTTCTGTCCTCTGGTAATTCTGGTATAGATAAATGTTCGTCATTTAAGGTTTTACAGTAAGATTTAAAAAATTAGATTTAAATTACTATGGATTTATTAATTCAGTATTACTTGCGCAACATAATTCTCAAAAAAAACAGTACTCAATCGTAGCTTCCGCTTTGCCATTTTTTACGGGAAGTACTAAAAATGTTTTGGACGTACCATTTTATCCCGTAATTATCTTTAAATAGTGTGAGCAATAATTATAAGCCGGTTATTTTAGATCAAAGGAATATATTAACGTATTTGCGTATAAAATACGACAATATTACTAAAATATTTTTGTGTACATATCAAACGTGTTTTTCTTTGAATACCCACTTCCTAACATGAAGGTAAGTATTTATTACTTTTTTGACATGACATTGACATATTACCAGTTAGTTTTTGGTTGCTTTGCTTGCATTGCAGTTCCAAGAGTTACGTGTATGCGTTCCTTGCTTATATGCGATTATTTTGTGTTATTGATATTTTCTTTCAACGACGATTGCTATTCTACACGGACTGACATCATCTAGACACGATTCTGCTATTCTTATAGGATTCTGCATTTCCTGTCGATTTCGATATTAAGATGAGGTGCATCGCTGTGCTGCGGATTCGCAGACATATCTTGTCAAGGCTGGCGTTACCCCTGCAAGTGAGACTTGCTCGATGGTTAGCAAATCAGGTAGGCCTCTATACTACGACAGTCGCGTAAACCATGCAGGAAAGGCAGTACATTGAGCATTTGTGTTAGAATTTGAAAAATACAATGACATTTCTTATTGTTCCAGCTCCCATTAGATGGATACGCAAGTGTCACGATTGTTATAATTTATTAAACACCGAAGCTGCTGACAATGAGAGATTACTAGGTCATATAATGGTCTGTCGTATGGTATCTTGGCTGGGCAAGACATCAAAATAACGTGCTAGCACCAGCTACATTTTTGGACAGTGTTTTAGTGTATCTAGAAGACGTTTAATTTTTTTACCAGTTTATTTAAGTACCTATGTATCTACAATAAAATAATTTGTTTGGCAATAAATACATAGTTTTATTTATTATAATCCCAATTCAGTACCAACAAGTAGCTAAATATAAATAATATTATGGGTATTGAAGATAGAAACCAAAATACGGAATTAAAGATGATGCCAATATAATATTATGTGCACTAAGTAAATAAAAATGCTTTGTGATTAAATGAAAAAAAAATAGTATGTATTTAGTAGACAAACAATAGGTGCTTTACATTTTTGTTACACAAATAGAAATACGGTATCCAAAAACTATAGAACCATATTCTACAGTTTTTTGGATATTTCTATTTGTCTCAGACCAACAAAATATGAAATGTTTCATTAACCTCAAAAAGGTATACCACCAATTAGTACCTGTATTCGCTCACAGATGGCATTATACTAAAAAAAAACTAAGAAAAATCCTTAGCGTATAATCACAGAATACTTAAAGTACTGCGTACAGAAAGGCCACTCCCTTCCCCGCACTAACATCAGTTACCGCACCTCACCCCGCACTTCGATGTGTTCGTCGCCTGCTCTTTAACAATGGCGCTCGCATACACAAGAACCGCAGCGCTGTACCTACCTACTGCTGACACGAACACATTATTTTTTTAAAGTTTTATATTTTGTGTTAATCACGATGGTTGTATATTGTGCATTATTTGGATGCTTATCTTCATCGAGGAACGATAAAGACAGGAGCTTTTTTCGGTTCCCGAAACATGAAAGAAGGTAAGGAACAGCAACTCAAATATCCTTTAAACCCATAAAAAATAAAAGCTAGTATATTACAGACAAACAAGTTAAGCCAGTGTTGTGATAAATATATTTTCATAATTTTCTCTATTATTCATTTATTTTCCAAGTTTTCTTCGTTTTAGAACAATTAAAACTTCCGTAATATTAACATACCAAATTGCTCTCTCTCTTTATTGTCTTAGTTATGTCTCTTTCTTTCACGTTCTATTCGTTCTTCGACTTGAAAAGTAGTACAATAGAAATGTTATTAATTAGATTTCTGTGAGTACCTAGTGTAGCGGCGCGCGGCGCCCCATTGTTGCATACGTTCGGGCAGCGCCGCCGCCTACGCAATACTGCGCCAGCCAGCCCTACTAGATTTCACGCACACATTTACACGTATGCAAACGTCATTTGTCAATGTAGTGGTAGTAGGTAATTATTTTGCGAGCGTTGTATGGAGTGTCCGGGGTGTGGTATAATCCTTATTTTGACCAGTTTACGCAAGATCCTGACTCCTGAAACTTATTAATTATTAACCCTTTAACCGCTTGGCTAAATATCAATTGTCGTGCCCCTAGCGCGAGGCTACAAATCGACAAAATAATACCTACAATAAATAAGGAGGGGCAATCGTTGTATCGATAAAAAAAGTCAAAGAATTTTTTATGTTTTTATTTTAAATCAACATCTTGCCACCTTTTTAAACGAGCGTACACTCTTAGATCCGTATGCCTGAGATAGAATTGGTGATATTTGTTAGTAAAATAACATATTTTTTCTACTAAATCATTGCCACAAAAATGTTCAAAAATATCCAGTTCCGAGGAGTCGCTGCTCAAAGGTACTGAAGGTGATACCCCCGAAATAAATTCGTCAAAGTTTTCTTTATCATACGACGATTACGACGACGAATACGACGATTATAATAATATAACAATCATTACTGAACATTTTCTTTGACTACCTAGACAATCGCCTATTGCTCCACCAGACATATCCTTTACATTTTATTTGTCCTTGGTATATTCGAGGGTGTAATTGGCGAAAATAAGGTCAAAATCTCAATCCACGATTATTGTCGCCTTTTTACCTCCTGGAAAACGTTGAATTTATTATTATTATTTGAACAGTTCAAATACACGATTCAAGAAAAGAGAGGGCGTATGCTGATGACCATACGTTAGAAGTGAAAATGTAGCGGTAGGTATCTACAACGCCACTTGGACGATGGAAACATGTAATTTTCCCCATAGACCAATTGGTCAAATTTCAATTGGTCCATGGAGCACCGACGCATGCCGAACAACGTGTCATACTGACGTCACGCAAAATCCTGCATCTCGCAAGCAGAGTTTACCGCGCAACTAGCATAGATACAACGGCCCGACATGAATCACACACCTGTCTGGTTGGAAGATCCTCTCTTTTCTATGGAGGATGAGTGAACTGTGAACTTTACACCCTGTTCCATACCTATATGAAAAGTAACGATTGGAGCCGAGTAGGATAAGCGATTCAGCGTAACCGACCGACTAGAACCGAGTAAGTATACCCGATTTCGTCACCGACCTAAGTTCGTCTTTAGAAGTTTTCACTTCAATATCGCTGTTAAGATTTAGTGCAGGATTCAAACCTAATTTCCCCCGGCCTATTTCGTCGCGAGCATTATTCCATTCCGGATTATTCCACTTTGCCCCGCGAAGTAGCCCTTTAGTGAGAAACAGCTGTGGAATGTTAAAAATTTTGAGGTTCACGGTGTCCCATTAATCGTTTTGGTGGGACAAATTAACTCGCACACGCACGGAAGCAAGCTGAAGTGGCAATGGGCCGGCCATATTAGCCGTAGAACTGATGTCCGTTGGGGAATCTGTGGTTGGGGTCTTGTGAGTGGACGTGTTGCTGAGTTGAGACTGCAAATCGACAAACGTAAGGTTTTGTTAGCAAAAGGACAGATTCGCACCCTCAGCCTAGGTGGAGCGACGGTCTACGGTGGCAGGCAGCTAGATGAGAGTGGCCGAAATCGGTTTCCTATTGGAGAGGGCTAGGCAGTGGACCACTGTAGGCTGATGATGACACACTACACGTTACATATCACTCTAGGAGCCACTTTCCTGCTGGGGTAACGTACACCACGGTTTCTAGAACGAAAATGAAATGAATAACAAATTGTCAAACGTGTGCTAGATTAGAAGGGTGGATAAAAACTACTGTGTTATCATCACAAAGCTTACATTTCAATGCTTTATAATTCGAGTTGTAAGTAAATGGAAAGAAGTCCTTTATCGCCCGTTATACTCTGCATGACCAAAATTATACACTTTTTTTCGGTGGCGAACAAGACGAAAGGTCGAACTTCGCTCCTACCAGCTGTCCAACGACACCTCTCGACTGTTTTTTTCAATTGTTTCGGTTTACGAATGGCCATTCCATTTCGCAGTAAACGAACAAGCATGATACTGAATTGTGTGGCGTCCTCTATCCAGTGTTGACTGTTTTCAAATTCGCAGTTTGTTGTCGGACTATCTAGTCTTTATGAAGCAGTAAAGGTGTCGCTACGAGTGCACTGAAAATACTGAAACGGTGCTGAAACTTATCGGTATTCTCCTTTCGTCGTTCCTGAAAAGCCTATTGATGTCTCTGTCTTAAAATCAATAATAAGGCGTCACAGAAGACTAAAGTGTGTGTAAAAGAAAGACGAAACCCAATGGGGACACGCGAAATCATCTCGGACAGAAATCAAGCCTCTTCTTCGCTCTCATAGGAAAAACCATAACAGCATTTTCTAAATTACAACCTTAAATAAAATATTAAACGAAAACTCCACACAAAAATAAAAAATAACAATTGAATCTTCATTCAATTTTATTCCTATACAAATCGTCACATTTGGTTTAGGTATATCGGATTTCGCGTAATTAATTCACAAAATTGAAATCCTGCATCACGCAAACGAAGTTTTCACATCAATTTTGTATAGGACTAGATTTCATGCTCAGCTCTCGGGAGGTCCGTAGCTACTCCGGAAACCGGTTTGGCTAGGAGCCGGTCTAAGTCCTAGCCACCAAAAATGATGAAGCTAAGCAGTAAGCAATCATGAGGTAATAATACAATGTCAAAATGATAAGAAGAAACTGATAAAGAGAGATTTCGGTCTCACCCCCACGGCAGTAGCTAATTTGACTTCCTTTTGCTGTTTTGGCTGTTTAATGATATTTTATATCTGTAAATTATCTTTATTTACCTAAGTAAAATTATTTTATTTCAGACAGCTAAAAGAGCCATAAATTGTTAGTAAACAGGTTTTAGCACTTAAAATACTATTGTTAGTAACTTTTAAACTAAAAACGAATTCATGGGAAGACCACCGAACAACTAGACACAAGAAAAGGATTCTATGGTGTCAGTCTTCGCGCAAATTGCCTTATTATAGAGAACAAAGTATCTGTCGCCTTCAGGATGCTATTGTACCTGCGTCGTATTCTACTCGGGAGTGAGGCCGTCATTTTACGCAACAAAAATATTCTTAAACTTTATAAATTCTTTAATAAAATGGCGCAGTTATAATTATTAACGCAAAGTTAGGAAGAAAAATAACCAGTTGGTTATTTCTACATCATACTCTGATTAGCTTTTTTCCAAGTATGTTAGGGTTGACTTCCAGTCTATCCAGATGCAGCTGAATACCAGTATTTTTTATGGAGCGAGTGCCTATCTGACCTTCAAAACCCAGTAACTAGGTAACACGATACCCCTTGGTAGTGACCGGACTGGGGTCTCCTATTTGGGTATTTAAAACAGATAGAAGTAATTTTAATAAAAGTTTAAAATTTCAAAAAAAAAGGGATTGGTAAAATCCTTCAAAAAGATAGGTAAGTACTAAAAATGTTTAAAAAAGCATGAAAAATGATATTAAAAGTAAAACCGAGGGCGAGATTTGAACTCGCTGCAGAACATTGTATCCGCTGTGTCTAAGTTTTCAGCGAAACAATGGAGTTGTTATATTTCAACATTCATTGCCTTGTCATTCAGTAATTCATAACATAAACATTGAAATACAATCAAACAACCGATATTTACTCAATTTTTATTTTAAATCCGTGATTAGAAAACATTACACACACTATGAACCTTATTTTTTACTTAAATCTGTATCTTATCTCCTAAGTGATATTTACAAAATTACTTAAAATTATTATATTGCTTTAAGAACTAAGACTAGACATTAATACTTAAAATTAATGAATTTATTCCTCAATCAACAGTAAGTTGAAATGAAAACAACTTTAGTCCCATTTGGGTGCCATTAGCATAAAAGTGGCGCCCAAATGGGACTCCAATGATTCGTATTGTTTTGGTTTATTATTTTATGTTGTATTCATTGCTCTCCATAATTTTATTGTTATCATAGATATGTTGGCTGTCTGACTGTCTAGTCCATATATTATGAAGCAGTAAAGGTGTCGCTACGAGTGCACTGAAATTACTGAAACGGTACTAAAACATATAGGTACTCTCTTTTCTACGTTCCTGGAAAGCCTATTGATATCTCTGTCTTAAAATCAATAATAAGGCGTCACACAGGAGACTAAAGTGTGTGTAAAATAAAGCTGAAATCCAATGAGGACACGCGAAACCATCACGGACAGAAATGAAGCCTCTTTTTCGCTCTCATAGGAAAAACCATAAAAGCATTTTCGGAATTACAACCTTGGATAAAATATTAAACGAAAACACCACACCAAAATAAAATATACCACAAGAAACTTCACTCCGTTTAATTCCCATTGCAATTGTCACATTTGGGGTGGCTATAGCGAGAATCGCGTAATTAATCCTCAAAGTTGGAATCCTGCATCGCGCAAGCGAAGTTTTCAGGTAAATTTTATATAGGACTGAATTTCACGTTCAGCTCTCGGGAGGTCCGTAGCTACTCCGGAAACCGGTTTGGCTAGGAGCCGGTCTAAGTCTTAGCCACCAAATATGATGACGCTGAAGCAGTAAGCAATCATACAATCATGTGGTAATAATACAATGTCAAAACGATATGAAGAAACCGATAAAGAGATTTCGGTCTCACCCCCACGGCAGTAGCTAATTTGACCTTCTTTTGTTGTTTTATGTAGGTAAAAAAGTGGAACGGTAAAATTTTCTAAAAATATCCAAAAAATATTTAAAAACGCATAAACCCAAACAAAAAATTAAACAAATGATACAAAAAGTTAAGCCGAGGCCGAGATTCGAACTCACTGCAGAAAATTTTATCAGTTGTGTTAAAGTTTTCAGCAAAATAACGAAGTTGATAAAAAACCTGTCCTACCACCGCACCGGTAATTTAACAAGAAACAAATAGAGCTAGCAACTAAAATTGAGTTGGCGAGCAAGGAGCATATAGCGCGCAATGGCGACGAGCGATTGCTCGCTGGTATGCCAAGCACGAGTCTCTCAGTGAGTGTACTATCCGCCAAGCGAGGGTCGCTGAGCAAATACTCTCTTTGATGGCTCTTATTGTTGCGACAAGCGAACACTCGCCTGTGGTGTGAACAGTCAGCGATCAATTATAAAAATAATATGTAAGTATCTCTTTTACTTACACCGCAATTTTTTGTACGTTTCTTGAGCGAGAAAATCGTTGATGAAATTCTATTCGTACTACATTCGTCATCTTTTCATTTAGTCATAACATAAATATTGAAATTCAGTAAAACAGCCGATATGTCCTCATTTTTTATTTTAAAACTACGACTAGAAAACATCACACACTCAAAAACTTATTTTTATTAAGTACTTAAATATTAATATAAATGTATCTAATGGCTAAGTGATATTTACAATATTACTTAAAATTATTATATTGCTAGAAGTACTATGACTAGATAAAATAATTTAAAATAATGAGTTAATAATTTCTCAGTCAACGGTAAGTTTCATAATTTTGTTATTTGAAAGTAAAACAACTTTAGTCCCATTTGGGTGCCATTAGCAGAGAAGTGGCACCCAAATGGGACTCTAGCAATTTTTATTGTTTTACCTAATAAGTGTTGGGTTCACTGCTCCCCATAATTTTATTGTGATCATTATTTGTCACAAACTGAAGAACCAGACAGCTGATGGTTTATTAAAAATAATGATAATTTCTTATTAGTCCTTTTTGAGCGCCATTCTCCCTCCCTATTCTCTGTTAGTTTTAATGTATATTTTTAATGTATATTGTGTTAAATGTCAATAGAAAATTTTCATAGTTCCCAATCTACTCTTATCAGCACAAGTCCTACTGACAGAGAGACAGCATTTTATTGATATCGACATGTGTCCCATCTGGGTGCCAATAAAGATAATGGCACCTAAAAGGGACCATGTTCTATTTTTAGATGATAAGTTTTAAGAATATCAAAACTTAGAAGTGATTTCCAGTTATTCTAGATCCATACAGCTTGGTAAATCAATTAATAGGATTCTTTTAATATCAGAAATTAACAACATTTTTATAAGTCCCATTTGGGCACTATTTTCCCTCGCTTTTCTTTACATTATTTTGTAACAATACAAATTGAGTATTTTTTCTATCAACGCACATTCAGCCTTTATTACTGCTAGCAATAAACAGGTCTATAGTTGCCTTACTGACAGCGCTAGGGAAACTTTGTACCCGACCTTCCGTTATCGTGGATATTTCACCTGAACTGGACTGAAGACCATTTCTGACTGGAGGCACTTTCTTCCCGTTAACTAGTAAGCTGTTGATCTCAGTAGTATCTGTAATTAAAGTGGATAATGACTTATGTTGAATAATAATATTATGATGAGGTAAAATTTACCTCCGAATCTACTCATAAACATAATCAGCCTGTAATGTTCCCACTGATGGGACACGGGACTCCTCTCAGTGAGAGGGAGTGGGCCGTAATCCACTACGCGGGCCCGGTGCGGGTTGGTAGATGTCACATGTCTTCGAATTTTTGGTTCTAGTACATGCCGGTTTCCTCACGATGTTTTCCTTCACCGTTTTGAGAGCAGTGGTGATGAAATAATTTACACAAAGTAAATTGCCTGGCTGGATTCGAACCTACGACCTACAACTCGTAAGTCGCGGCCGTTACCACTTGGCCACCACAGCTCTCGTATATGTATGTATGAGTTGTTTAATGAGAAGTAGTAAATTCATCAAAATCGACATACCTACCTTCATCAACACTCTTAGCTATCGTTTTCCTCTGCATACCAACAATACAAGGTCCTTTCGCCAACGACCAAGTTGGCACATTCTCCTCCCTCTTTATAGGCTCCAAAATATTCCTCCTAGATCTCATAACATTTGGAAGATCACCCCTATTAATCTCCTCCAAATTATCCCCTGGCATTAACTTGCTTTGAACTGGCAACACAGGAGGTGCCATTTTCGAAATTTGATTTTCAACGGTGAAAATCTCTTTGGGAGTTTCTTCTTTCGGTATTACTGGTTTAATATCTGCTGAGGAATTAGTTTCTGTGCTATCTTGAGTTATGAGGCGGTGTTTCGGAGATAATGAGTCTATTCTTTTTGGTATGTTTTTCAATTTTGGTATTTGGTCTTCTAAAGATAGGGGTGGGGCAGTAGCCATATATTGACTGTACATATTGCCTATCAGTTCTTCTGTGCGCCTGCAATGGAAACGTGTGCAATTTTTTATACTGAGTTGGAATAAACATTAAAACATCCATCGGTTTCTTACTAAACTTCAACTATATCCGACGATCCTGCATACTTATCTCTTTTGTTGACTCCACATAATATCGTTGCCCAATTTTCTATATTTAGCTCTCATGACATTTTAATGTTCGCTTATTTAATTTGACCCTGTATGACATAATTATGCAAAAGAGATACTTTACCTAGTTAGTGGTATTATAACAGTCTGTGGCGGCGCATTAGTAGGATGGTAAGCATTAGAACCAAAACCGTCGAGAGCCGAGTTACCAGTCACCTGCAAATAAAAGGAACTCATGATCATCTGCCTAGCTTTTTCCCAACTATTTTGGGGTCGGCTCCCAATCTAACCACTAAGGATTTTATATGGAGCAACTGCCTATCTGACCTCCAAAACCGAGTAGTACAATACCTCTTGGTAAGACTGGTTGTCACACTTTCGGGATTCTGACTAACCGTAACGACTGTCAAAGATAAATGACAGCCGGGACCAATGGCTTAACGCGCTTTCCGAGGCGCAGCGGGTCTCGGTATCTAATTGATCCTTTCATGGATCGATAAAAAATGGCAGTTTAACGTGTGTTGTATGTAACGTCAGGATAAAAGCTATGTTAATTTTACTAAGGAAAAAAATTTATAAGTACCTCCATGACACCTATTTGAGTTGTCCTCACGTGGTAGGGGAAATTCTTGTTTGCGAATACTGGCAGTGTCAGCAACTATAAATAAAAATCTTATTAATGTTTTTAGTAACTTTTATATTAAAAAAGAAAATATTAAAAAAGAAACTCAAAGCAAAAATTAATCGCTTTTCGTTGCAATGCTGCCAGCCTTTTGGGTACTTTCCCTATTGACAGCGATGCCCTATGACCCTTTCCCTTCCTTTTATTTATATACTTACATGTACTTATTATTATTTCAATACTGTTAGCTTATATACAGGGTGGCAGAGGCAACGACGCGCAAGCATGAATTAATTAATACCATGAATTCTACACATGATATAATTTTTTCCCATTTTATAAAAAAAAACAGCTGTCTTATAAGAGAACAGGCACCTACGCGGACAAAATGTGTGGTACAATTTTTTTTTTTTAATAACTGACGTTAATTGTCTGTTATTTTTTTTCAATCGATCGATCGATTCATGGATTTATCCATAGTAACAGGTAGCGCGTCCCTGCCACCCTGTATTATTTAAATAATATCTTATTTGACAATAAAAAAAAACCCATTTAATAACTAATTTTCCAGAGGCTAAGCATTGCCATACAACGTGGTAATGCCGCCAGTCTCTTGGGTACATTACTAGTCGACAGCGATGCGGATGAATTTTTCGACGCTACATTTTAGTTTGTTTCTAGTTTTAGTTAAGTTAGGATTTAATTTTGTTATTTTTATTGATTAATTAGGTACTTATTAGTTATTATTTACTTAGGTAAGTACCTATTATTTTAATAAACATGAACTACGTGTAAGATAAATAAATTTACCAAAAACATGATGTGTCCACAAAATGTTATAAAGAGTAAGACGGCGCTAACAACGCTCTCTCGCACCCATTTATCTGAAAAGAAAAACAAGTTTTATCAATGAAACAGCTAACGAAATCAGACACACACAGTACACAACAGCAATGCAACAGCTACCTAACGAGATCACCATCAACTCGATCTCGGTGACGTTCCGGTGACGACTGCGGTAGACAAACGTCCTTATCATCAAGATTGTTCACTAAGGTAGCCTTACGGTGGAGCATCCACCTTAAGTTAAGGTAATTTAAATAATGCCAAGCCACTGGTTTGCCGGGATCAAAATCAAATCAAATTCGTTTATTTGCATAAAATGTGGTACAAAAGATGATAACGTAATATTGTAGTGCTAAAACACATTCCGCCATGTAATGATGGCATGCAAATATTTAATACATGAAGTAGGTATTAACAACATTAACATAATAATAACGTACAGTTAATTAAATTAGTAAATTAACATAAATAATTAAAAAAATATTACAATGCATTTCTGAAGTGGTAGGACTGACAAGATTTTTTGTTCAGAAATTCGCCGACAGAATAAAAACTATGTGATATCAACCACTTTTTCAATCTGAAGATCCCTGTGAAACATGTAGGTATTTCTTTATTATCGTTATATAATAATGTGGGTACCTACCAATATAAGTATTAGCCGTCAGAATAAACAGTGGTCCTGCGTAGAACCACAGCGTGCCACATATGAAGAAGGGACAGTAGAATACATTCTGAAAAAAAAAAAACAAAAATAATTATTATTAAACGGTGATTTTTTATCTGAAACTTTTCAACGTTACTAAGCTCTGATTTTTCATTTTATAGACCAAAATGACAGCTAATATAGGTTTACGAAATAATGTCATGTTGTTGTACAGACGCCAGCACATCAACCTACTACAATCTGTCAAATTTCTTTAATAGATTTTCAACTTTATCACTAAAGCATAAGGTTCAAAGTTGATTGGGAAAATCTAACAGTTTCGGGTAGGTTGATGTGCTGGCGTCTGTACGTTGTTGTTTTTATTTAACGTGTTTTATGAACGTATGTTATTGATCTATGGTCTGAAAATAAAGATTAATTATTATTACAAAAAAACGTCGAGCGCAGCTGTCATTTTAGTCTAGCAAATAAAAAACTGTGTTTAATCATTTTGGCACCCTAAACCAATTTCGAATCGTCAGTAGAGTCTATAAATTCCACCAATTATCATAGGGCACACAGAATATAAATATTTATATGACGTAGACACGGCCGTAGCTAGGGGGGGGCATTGTGGGGCAATGCCCTACCTTGAAATCACAATGCCCTACCTTAAAAATACCAAAAACTAAGATAAATTATTATAATCAAATTGTTTGGGCATAGTTTGAGATAAAAAAATTGTAGCGATAGGTATAGGATAGGATAGCACTGCAGTGTGCGAATCTACATTTTCAACTTTAACTGCAATCAATAGGCCTCAAAAGCTGTCAATGGGTCACGAGAGTATGGCTGGTATGGTATTTCTGGTTTTTGAAAAAAAAAAAAAGAACAAAATCAGTTGATCTGAACGAAGTTCTTCGCATTTTTATAACATGGCGAATCGTAGAATTCAACCGTTTTAAATATTTTTGTGGCTTTACATATCTCGGGACCATGGGGTCCCGGTCCTTTGGAAGGCGTACGAGGGGCCGAAACCAACCCGCAGAGGCCCCTTAGGAAATTTTAATGAAATGTGGCACCAACCGACGATTCTCCCTGTATGCACTATGCAAGTGCACCCAAGGACAACCCCCGGTTGGTGTAGGACTATTGCCGGATATGGAAAAATAAAAAGTTGGGCTATGGGTTTGCGTGGCTAAAGTAGACTGGTTACCAAGAACTATGGAAGAACTATGAAATTTTTTTATTATTATGGTAATTATTACAATAAGTTTGCAGAAACAATATTATCTAAATGGTATTTTTGGTCGTATCTATTTACTCGTATCACCCCACCCAACAATTAATTATTACCACACTCTTACTCAGACGTGGACCTCTACATTCAAATCTGGAAGTTTAACCATCTTTTTCGCTTGTTATTCATCATTGAGGATTTAATAGTTCTTAGATCCATGCTCATGCTCTGTCACAGAAATTATTTGTCTACGAATAGCTATTGAATGTACATCACTGACCTAGAGGTCAATGATATACATGGTGAATGATAAAGAAGCCCGTGCTTTGAGGGCAGATCAATTATGATACATTTTTTACTTTCGCCCTACCTGTAACCAATGCTGCCCTACCTCAAATTCGACTCTAGCTACAGCCCTGGACGTAGACATTTTATTGTTTACAGAACCACACCACTGTGTAGTATTTTTATTTTATGAAGCGACGCGCTCTTTACTTGTAATAACAATGTGTACAAATGCGCTGTGAATATTTGCGTAAAAACGAGTAGCGTGATAGCGTCAGTACATAACACACGCACGCGCACACACACACACACTTCAAACATCGCTGTTACTGTAGTAGCTTCCATGCCCGGAAAACCTACGTAAACTTTTTTTGAAACAACCTTTTTTTTTGTTTTAAGCTTTATGTGGGTACATCCACATCACTCTACCTTAACCTAACCTACTATAGAACTGTGGCGGCATCTACATTGCCACATGCGAACTACGTATCACACTAAAGTCACGCAAAATCCTGCATCTCGCAAGCAGAGTTTACCGCTGGCTTTTTTTTACCGTCTGGACAAAAACAGAGTCAGTATAAATGGAGTAGGAGCCTATGGCATAGAAATTTCTTATTTTATGAATATCTTTTTATTATTATTAAGAGAGTTGACCATACCTTTTCCGGGTATTTCCTGACGGTGAAGAAGGTAGAGTAAGCGAACATGCACCACGCTAGGATCCTCAACACAATCAGACCGTAGCCCGCTGGACTCTCGTATAGGTACAACACTTCACCTGGGTCGAAAGCCTAGAAGCAAATATTTTAACGTTTTTATGATATTTTAGATATCTGACGTAAAATTTCACCGCAGTGTCGTTCAGAATCATGTACCGAACTCATGGTTACAGCTTAGTATGCTCGTCGATCTCCCTGCCACCTTGTATTACTAAAATAATAGACGTAGGTAGTCATCCACAAAAATGGAGACACATTCTTGAGTTTACGGAAAATAAAACGCTGGTTTTTTTTAAAAGGCTTTCACGGCTTGAGAAATTCCCCCATACCTCCCCCAGAGAAACATAAATTGTGCACAAATAAATAAATAAAATAGCAAAGATCTTACCTTCGCCTGATAAACGAACAGCACGATGTAAGTGACCACATAACAACACATGAACACAGTCAGTCGGACCGTGAAGCCCACTTTGAGGCGGCCTCGGGTGATGGTGTATCCTTTCGCCATTAGTACCAGGAGTAACAGGAACGTCATCTCTGAGAGGCCGCAGAAGAATTGGCCTGGAAAACAAAAAAACATAACATAACATCATGTCATAAAAATTTTAAAAAAAAAAAAACACTACAAAGTGAAAAATAACTTTAATTTCGGAAGTCGGTGTCATTGGTTCCGCATTTTCGTTTTTTGACACCTTGACACCGACTTCCGAAATTAAAGTTATTTTTCACTTTGTAGTGTTTTTTTTTTGAAGTCGGTTGTTTTTTTTTGTAAAAAAGTTTTTATTTTTCACTTTTTAGTTGTACCTACCTCACACAAATTCATTTAACACTAGTGCAATGAAGAATTGAAGACACGACTCGAAGAATCATCAAAATTCCCATAGAAATGCCGGAGATGCAGTACATTTATGCATATAACTTCGTACATAAGAATAATAACCTAATGTATTATATACCAAAACCTTCCTGAAAGTATGTAGATCACACTAATGAAAGAATTATCAAAATCGGTTAAGTAGTTTTTGAGATAATCGCGGACATACAAACATACATACGGGTCGAATACAAAACCTCCTTTTTTAAAGTCGGTTAAAAAGGTCTAAAAAGTTAGTTAAGAAAAATATCGAAATGTCTTATTTTAAAAAAAGATAACTAGAAATCACTATTTCTATGGAAAAATTAAAATTGGTCTAGTTTGGCTGTAACACTATTTTTCGGAAATAACTTAACTAACTTTTTAAACCTTTGGAACCTGCTTATGCGTACGAAGTTTCATTAAAATCGGTTCATTCATTTCGAAAAACAAGGGCTTGAAAGTTTGTATGAAATGCCGTAAGTCATAAACGCTCTTAAAGAATTTATCTAAAACGAAACTCACCAACAATCCTAGCATTATCGGTCCCAAATCCATTAGCAGCGTATCGTATATACGCCAAACTTTGCAGCATAACGCCCGAGTGTTGTGACACTATCGACATCAGGAACAGTTTGTATGTCGAATGGAGAAGATGTCGAGACTTCAACTCGACGCTGCACATCACTACTGCTATCATTACGATGACGTAAGCGAAAGTGTACGCTAAAAGGATTGGTAGGACATCTGTGGAACGTTAAAAGGAGTCAGTCACTGGCCTAATATTCGGTTTCTAGAAGGCTGAACCACACAAAAATTAACATACACAATTCGAAATCAAAAATCATTTATTCAAAGTAAACTGAGAAACTTGTAGCGGTACCTACAACGCCACATGCGAACAACGCGTCATACTGATGTCACGCAAAACCTGCATCTCGCAAGCAGAGTTTACCGCGCAACTAGCATAGATACAACAGCCCGACATGAATCATCGCGCAGTTGCCCGCCAGACACAACACCCGTCTGGTCGGAGGATCTTCCCTTTTCTATAGAGTATGATTGAACTTTACACCCTGTTGTTCCTCATACCTCTATAAACTTAAGTGGCAGTGGGCAGGGCACATTGCTCGCAGAACAGATGGCCGATGGGGCCGAAAGGTCCTGGAGTGGCGACCGCGTACCGGAAGACGTAGCGTTGGAAGCCTCTCACAAGGTGGACCGACGACCTTGTGAAGGCCGCAGGATCTCGTTGAATGCGAGAAGCACAAAACCGGTCGAAGTGGAGGTGCTTGGGGGATGCCTACGTCCAGCAGTGGACGTCTTTCGGCTGAAAATGATGAAGCTGAGAAACAGCACTTGTTGAACGTCAATTGCCAACATAAGACAGTCCCCCAAAACGCCCGCCCATTACCACTGCCTAGTGCTTTAGCTGGAAAGAAGTGGCGTGACAAACTCAACGGCAAATAATTTTACAATTGTTCATCATCTGCCCAGCCTTTTCCCAACTATGTTGGGGTCGGCTTCCAGTCTAATCGGATGCAGCTGCATACTAGTATTTTACATGGAGCGACCGCCTATCTGAACTCCATAACCCAGAAACTAGGTAATACGATACCCCTTGGTAAGACTGGCCGTCAGACTTTCAGGCTTCTGACGACCCGTAACGACTGTCAAAGATCCACGAATGACAGAAGGGACCAACGGCTTAACGTGCTTTCCAAAACACGATTGACCCATCCACGCACCAACCGCGGGAAGCGTAGCGTAACCTGATGGAAGCTCCGAATTTTAAAATTTAACTGCTCTAATTGTTTAACCGAAATAACCACATCCATTAAATTACTGGACATGACATTTGACAAGTTTAATCTGTCAAGCTCCGCTAATGAGACACAATTGATTTTCTATTGTTTCGTCGCCCATCGGCGAACTGCGCCGCTTGACAGGTTAAATTCAATAATAAGCTTCCACGAGCCGAAGCCTCGGATTGTAGTTATTATTTAGTAATTATCTATTGTAATATTGAAAAGATACTCACAAAATTCGTCAGCGGAAAAGTGTTCATGCCAGAAGTCACCATCAGGTCCATTTGTCATAAGAAACTTGTACTTGACGTCCAAACCCTGGAAAATAATAAACAGACGAAAATGAGAAAACTGCTACTTCTAGAAGTTGGTAATACATCTGCCTAGCCTTTTCCCAACTATGTTGGGGTCGGCTTCCAGTCTAACCGGATACAGCTGAATACCAGTATTTTACATGGAGTGACTGCCTATCTGACCTCCACAACCCAGTTACTGGGTAAAACGATACCCCTTGGGACTTTCAGGCTTCTGACTACCCGTAACGACTTTACATTTAAATATCACAATAATCACACTATCACACTAATATTATAAAGGCGAAAGTTTGTGAGTTTGTTACTTCTTCACGCTCAAACGGCTGAACCAATTTTGATAAAATTTTGTATGCAGGTAGCTGACACCCTGGATTAACATATAGGCTACTTTTTATCCCGATATTCCCACGGGATCGACATTTACGCGGGTGAAACCGCGGGGCGCAGCTAGTTTTAAATAAACAAAACTACAGAACAAGCTTGTATAGCATAATCAGTCTATAATGTTCCCACTGCTGAGACAGGCCTCCTCTCTTAGAGGGGCTGTACCAAAGAACCAATCTTCGAAGACATGTGACATCTAGCAACCCACGGACGGCACGGGACTATGGTGGAGCTACTAACCTTATTACTCTCACAGTTACTAATAGCAATGAACCACCATCGTTCCCTGGCAGACCGGAACCTCCGAGAGTTGTGACATGAGACCAACAGTCTCTCTTTCTCGCTCTGACTAGCTAAACTGTGGGTCTCTGCTTTCAGACGTCGGCGACGGAAACGCTCGTACAGTTCTAGAGAACGTTTTATTTTATGCTGAAATTAATAAAATGTGTAAAATACTTTGGCATTATAAGTTAATGGAAATGTCATAAGGATAACAAATAATAAAATAAAACATCATGACTCTTTTTCCCTAAGACTGTTTGTCCATCCGACATCATCAACGGGACATCGACGAGAAACGAAATTAAACCGAGCGTGACGTCCCGGGGGACAATTGCGTAACACATTATCAATCGGAATCGGTTTCATTTTGACAGTTCAACAACATTCATTGCGTTATTTACGTGTTGAGCCGACAAATTTTTCGAACTTATGAAGCAATGGATTAGCAATTTGATTCAAAATGATTCTGATTCCGATTGATAGTGTGTTACGCAATTAGGGTGCCGGTTATGAGCGTGCGTTGGACACGCGGCCATAGTATACAGACTGAATTTTTCAAGTGGATGTGGATGGCCAAATTCGAAACCATTAGGAATAGCGTAGTACTCAAAGCTTGTGCTCGATTTTGATGAAAACTAAAACTGTATTAAACCTATGAAGGAATGGATTAGAAATATCCTTCATGACTCTCGGTTAGTGATTGAAACTGAGTTATGCATTTAGGGTGCTGGTGATAATATTCTAAAGATAGCCGTGTGTTTCACGTCATCGGCATCAGTATACAAAAATCTAATTTGTGTAAAATTTTACAACAGTTGCATCATCCAATTGTTTCTTATTAGGTTATTTACGGTAGAAAAAGTCCACTTTAGGGCCAAAGCACACACGCTACTTTTTGCATCGGCGATCGGCGATTCAGCTGCTTTTTAGAAGCTAAATGCAGCGACCAAGCATTCCACACCGCACACTTAAAAACGCCAAACGCGGCGATTCAGTCGCTTTTCGGAAGCTCGATACAGCGGCTGAACGCTACACTCCGCACAATTCGGATGCCGGTCGCAGCGATTTGGCACTTGCACCAGCATCGGAGCAGTCACTAAAACGCGCGTTTCCGATACCGCGTCCGAACGCAGAGAGTCGCCAAAACGCGATGCAGCATCGATACAGCCCCAAAATCGCCGATGCAAAAAGTAGCGTGTGTGCTTTGGCCCTTAGGCAAAGTGAAGATTAACATTAGTTCTACAAAAAAACCTCGTAATTTTTGCCTTTTTTTCGCTATTTGGAGACCTCCTGATCTTTGCTCAGTCCTGAGCTTAGTTCACCGATTTGAATAGATGTAGTCATTTAGTCAGAGCAAACACAAATAATTTGAATCTTAAAACACTTACCCCGCTCCTGTTCCTATTATCAAACAGAATCTCAACCTCATCATTTAAATTTCCAAAATGGCTGCCATTTCCCGGTCCAATACTCTCCCACAACTCGTCTTCAGGGACCATAGTGGTGAAATTCAAGTCATCCGTCGGTAGTAGTTCGAACCAAGTGGTGTTGGTACTGCTATCTGACAATGTGGGTTTGGGGTCACGAGTCGTGGTTTTTAGGAACTGGTCGTAGTAAGAAGGTTCTGGGGGTTGAAGTTTGGTTGAGTTCTTTGGTTTCTTCGGTGGATCTGTTGGTTTTAGTGTTGTTGTGCTGAAAAAGAATAACTAGAACTTTATAAATGGACTAGCTTCTGCCCGCAACTTCATTTCTTCTTCCCCCGACCTTGGCCGTCGCTTCGCCTCGCCAGCTCCCGCTATTACTTCGCTTCGCTTAGCGTTCTTTCTACGGGATCCCTTCTTTTCGCATAATGTTCTTTGTCCTAATATACTTCGGCCTAACGAATGCTTTAGAATGTTATGCTTAATCATTATTATGATTAGAAAAATTATGCTTAAAAAAAATATGCGTAAGCTGTTATGCGTAATTATATTATGCGAAAATATAATTATGCCAAACAAAATTATGCTAAGTTATATTAGGTCTTAAAATTTTATGCAAATGGATAGGGAACCTCTTTCTACCTTTGTTCCCTTTGCTCGGCTCATATGGGTAGCAGCGTGATGTTAAATAGCCTTCTTCGGGAATTGGGCTATCAAATGCAACTATAAATCGATCTGTATTCAAGTCAAGCTACCTATCTTCAACATACATCGACCTTGTACCGATTTTGTTATCAAATAAAGTATTTTATTTACGTGGAGAGATTACCATCTGACCTCAACAACCCAATTATTGGGCAACACCGCCGCCCCTTAACACGCATTACAGGGCTATAAATACGAACCGATTTATAACTAAGTCTAGGTTACTGCCTCGTCTATGAATACATCAATGACCCACATATTTGTGCAGTTAACTCATTCATTCGTGGGCCGGCTAAAGTACAATTGCAGTGATATTACTGTTGGGAGACACTTAGTTAGTTTAAAGGCAATATTTGTTCGTCAAAGTAGCTGTTAGGTTTAGTTATGGTATGTAGGGCACATAATGGGCAATTTGGAGCGATTAAATTAAGCTCACAAAAAGACCGGGGGACAAGGACCCACTTTCTAGGCTTAAATGTTTAATGCTGACGAGAATGTTTCTTGCAAATGCAATCTACGCAAATGTCCTTTCTCTGGTAGTACACGATTGGACAGGTACACTCAAATCTGTGTCGTTCTTTCCTGAAAAGACCATTCCAGACACTAATCCCTCCCCCTCCCGCTCTGGGTGGAGCGGAAGGGAGTGTCAGACTCTTACTGACTAAAACCCATCCGTGTTCCTTCCTTAGCCCCTTATGTTCCGGGGTAGCGGTAACCCTTTCGGACAATCCCGCACCTCCGACAGGCTTCGGCCCTAACGGGCCCCTTCCCTTATGCTGACACCTCTTTGAGGCGCGCGTGGAACACATACGCGCCGTCCGGCAGGGGCCTGGTCCTGATCGGACAATGAGCTACCCATTACTCTCCGTCCGCAGGCCCGCGCCTACGGTGGCCGGGAGTCGTCACTGAGCTCCCGACGCCCGGACCGTCTCCCGCGGCGGCTAGGAGGTGAGGCTCTCTCCCTCAACCATCCCGCCACCTCCTTTGCTAGCATGACTGCTTCGCAGAAGGAGGTGACTCCTAATTAGCTTAGATACTAGCTACTGACCATAAGTCCTATCAAGGGGTATCGTGTTACCCAGTAACTGGGTTGTGGAAGTCTGATAGGCAGGTGCTCCATATAAAATACTGGTATTCAGCTGCATTAGATAAGACTGAAAGTCGACCTAACAGTTAGGAAAATCAGTCCTACTTCTCAATGAATAGAAATAAAAAGCCATACCTCTGCTTGGATGCGGGTTGTTCTTTATTGTGCTTGGTGATGATGCAGCCAGAGTATTCTGTGTCTGGGTACCAGTGTGATAATCTTATTATCTGGTTCTGACCTGCACGATTTAGTACTTCCTCTCGTTCCTTACATGTCTGCAAAGCAAAGGGTGTGAAATACTTATAACATAACAACATCATACTAGTATTCCCCGGTGGGGTAAACAGTGTTACATGAGTATAATAACACCCGCATTGACATCAACTGGGCCAAAATCCAGACTCTCCAAGCTGCTACTGAGAAATCCTCCAAATGGTAAACCTAATAATGTATGGCTCGACCTGGGGATTGAACCCACGATCCCATGCTCAGGATTGGTTCTTGCCACCAGTATACTATCGTGGCTGATCGAGTTCTAGACAAATATCCAAGTTACCTTAACAAAAACGTATTTTTGTCGTTTTGGAACAGTTTCTGTAAGATTCTATTTGGTCTCAGTTGGGCGCCAAAATTAATACTGGCGCCCAAATGGGACTAAATTCGCGCATAATGAGAGAAAGTCATTTTTTTTATTACTGCTGTGTTGAGAAACGAATATACAAAATGCCAAGGGTCTTTCCTTACTAACCTTACTGCTATGGTAGACAGAAGGCCACTGGCTGTCATCATCATAGTACAGCAATAGGTTGGGTATCCCCGCCTCCTTTTCATATTCTATCAGGTACTCGAATCGTCCTTCTAAGGACAGGAAGCAGAAGCGAGAGAGAAATGCCCAGTTCTGTAAAACAAGATGTTTTTAAAAAATTATTAGGATGAAAGTTTTGATTATTGAATATTTACGTAGTGGTTGTGATTACTTTTTTGTATTACGGGGTGCAGATTCGATGCCAGTTTATGTCAAATGGACTGGGTGATCAGTATTTCTAGCGGGATGCCAAGAAAATCTTTATGCAAGGAAATGTTTTTTAATGCTGTATGAGCTTTATGGTACATGACACGTAAAACAACAGATTTTTTTGGAGCGTAGTCATTATTTTATTTCGTTCTATTTACTTTGTAAAAACCAACCATCCAACAACCCGCACTGGGCCCGCGTGGTAGATTATGGCACTATGGCACGCTCTCACAGAGAGAAGACCTGTGTCCCAGCAGTGGGAACATTATAGGCTGATTATACATAGAAAAAAAAGTTTAGTTTAGCATTTATTTATTTTTATACCACATTAACCGCCCAAAAACTTTAATAATCGTATCTACTTAGGGTAAAATCATGAAACTTACATCTTTAGTATCGATCCTGCCTTCCACCCATTTGGCGTGAACCCGTGACCTCATCATCAGCAAACAAACAACGAGACACGCTCCTGGTAACCGGTACATTATTGATTTAATAACTCCTTGACATATTCCAAAGGTTTTATATTTTCTTTACGTATTTTTTGGTCCTTTTGAACTTTTTTCTTTTTCTAGCGTTCAGTTTGAATCTGAAACATATTTAATAATTATTTGAACGTATCTAGGTTTTCTGTCTAAATCTAAACTAATATTATAAAGAGAAAAATGGATAATATAGTACGTTTGTTTGTTACGCGTTCACCGTAAAGCGGCTGAACGGTTTGGATGAAATTTGGCATATGATTTACCATGATCTGGATTCGGACATAGGATACTATTATGCCGATATTCCTACGGGATCGAGAAGTATGCGGGTGAAACCACGGGCTGCAGCTATAGTCCGCGCGGAACTAGTTGGCCGCTGAGGTGGGGACAGTGAGACGGCGGTTCGCAACACACGTACTGAGTAATGCGCCCCCGCCCCTCCGTCCCACCGCTCACATACCTAAGGCGCGGCCAACTAGTTCCGCGCGGACTGTAGTTTATTATATTTTTTATTTTAAAATCCTGCATTCACCTGGCATGCTTTACGGACATATATTACAGGGATCCTAACATACAGGGTTGCAGGGACCAGGGACAACGACACAACCAGATACTTCAACAGAGACTTCAACACATGATTCTGAATACCCCTGCGTTGAAATTTTTCCTAGGTTATAAAAAAAAAAAAATTGCCCTTCCATACAGTGGCTAAATATAACAGCCGCACAGGTCGATCGATCAGGTTATTAAGTGTGGATGGATGACCATCTTTACATACCGAGACCCCTCCGTGCCTCGGAAAGCGCGTTAAGCCGTCATTCGTGGATCTTTGACAGTCGTTACGAGTAGTCAGAAGCCCAAAAGTCTGACAACCAGTCTTATCAAGGGGTATCGTATTACCCGGTAACTTGGTTGTGGAGGTCAGATAGGCAGTCGCTCCATGTGAAATACTGGTATTCAGCTGCATCCAGTTAGACTGGAAGCCGCCTCCAACATAGTTGGGAAAAGGCTGGGCAGATGATGATGACATTTTGACTGGCTATTGCACTTTTCTCTATGAAGCAGCAGATTTTTATTTTGATAACCGACGAAACATTACGCTACGCGGGGGTCAACCAATAATCTACTGAATTCATGCAGTTTTCGCGTCGATGTATGTCCCCTTTTTTTGCCACCGTGTAATTAGTTCTTCCATCGAAATAAAAATAACTCTATATTGCTCGTCAGTGGACATGCGATATCGATTTCGTACTTTAACTAATTAGATACCTACTGACGGCCGATTATTAGATTTTATCTACACGAGTATTGAGCGCTTCTTTTATTTGAATCTACCCGTGTTTGGGGGGGGGGGGGGGGGGGATCGGGTATATTTATACAGCTTGGTAAAATAACTTAATAGGGAGTATTTCGTGGTAGGCGACCTAGTGAAAATTTGTGTTAGACAGGGTAGAAAGGACATCAGTGCATAATCTGTTACCATGAATTTTGTACGGACGCCAGCACATCAAGCTACTACAAACTGTCAAATTTATTTAATAGATTTTCAACTTTATTACAAAAGCATAAGGTTCAAAGTTGATTGGGAAAATTTGACAGTTTCGGATAGGTTGATGTGCGACCACCACAATCGATGCACCACCTGTTACCATGGATTTAGTATATACTTACATGATTCTGGACCATGCAAAATTTAAACGCAAGGAGAGTTGAAATTATGTCCCTGTCAGTGTTACCCAGTATATTAATTTAATTATTTAAAGAAAGAAAGAAAGAAAAGAAAATATTTGGACACAGATCGTGAAACACAAAATACAAAATTAATAAAAAATAATGTTTCAGACAACAATAGTGTGTGCCTCACGGCTGCGCCAAAAAGGTTAATTTCAGCATTTAATGCCAGACAGATGCTGTCTGACGTTGGTTTTCTAATGAACCTTCAGGGAAAAGTGACGGAAAGTATACACAGTTTCAACATACCTACTTATAAATAAACTAGAAATCACGTACATAATATGAAGTTAGCAAAGGATACAAATACCTATCATGTCATTTTTTTTACAATTTCTTGGTGCAAAAGAGTAAATAGCTTTACACTTGAAACTTAAATACCTACCTCCCATCAATAAATTGTTTAACCTACTACCTATAAAGCACAAGGGCAAAGTTTAAACGGTTTCTCAGAACACATACTTTAATTAATAATTTAGTAGGCCATGCATAAATTAAACTTACCTTGAATATTCAAAATTCTTAATTTCTTACAAAACACTTCACTCAAATATTAACTTGGGTTACTTAGATATTTAATTTATTAATAATAAGACATTTATTTCTTTAAATTATTTAAAACTATGTCCATCTTAGGTAATTGCTAGTTTGTTTTGAAGCTACTAATTTGTTGTGGAATTGGTAACCATGGTTACGCGTCCATGTATGTACCTACTTACTTTCATAATGTTCCGATTGGTCGCGTTCATTTTGTTCGATGTTAGAAACATTATTATTGTTATTTATTTAAAACTAGCTGACCCGGCGAACTTCCTACCGCCAGAACCAATAAATATAAAATATTCTATTAATCACATTTAAATTAAATTATTTTTCTTTGAGTACGCTGTGCCGGTACAGTGTTATAATAATTGTATGCTGCACCGGACGACGTCATTACGTCAGCGCCGGCTGTCGCTAAAAACCAGTGCTGGGGAGAACCCCACAGAAGACAGAAGTCTTGCATAGGGTCGCAGCATTATGCTGAGCGATAGCCGTTTTGCGTGGATGTGACGCATGTTTCCCTTACCCTCTTTTTTGTGTTTATGTTCTTTTTTGCGTCATGTTCACCGCAAATAAACGAATGTATTTTCTTTTCCTTCTTTCTTTAAAATGTATGCAAAAATGAATTAAGTATGTTATTTTTTTAATGATTTTTTCCCAATTTTAATATAGTTATTCTGCTATTTGGGCGAGACAAATCCAACAAATCAAACATCATAAAAATCAGTCCAGCGGTTTTTGAGTTATAAGTGGTGTAAATAACCCGACTTTGTTATATTTAACGGAGAAGGCATGTGTGTCATAAGAATATGATAAATTTATTGTTTAACCAATTACCTTAATTAACAAAAATAACAAAATTAAAACCTAACTTAACTAAAACTATACAAAAACTAAAATATAGCGTCGGAAAATTCATCCGCATCGCTGTCGACTGGTAATGTACCCAAGAGACTGGCGGCATTGCCACGTGTGTGTCTCGTTATAACTACTGTGGGCGAACTATGTGGGTATAGTGTTGGTTATTGCGCAATAGAAAAACGGTTTGCAGTTCAAATCAGATTATAATTTCACGAACAAATTAATCACACTAGCAAATCGATGTCCAAGAGGGCTGCTCTACCTCGCTGCACGCTCTCTTGTACTCCCCGCGAACTCAGGCTAGACTCTGTCGAGCGCCGCCAGATGGCACTGGCGTTCCGAATAGTCAAACGAATGACCGGATGCGACATATTTATACAGGGTTGGTTTTCAAAGACCAGCCAAATTGAGGGGTGTGGTACAGACCATCAAACTGAAGAATTTTCTCTATGGGACCAATATCGTAATCGCGAACAAGAAACAAGAAACCACGGAAAAAGAAATTTTACACGCACGAAGTCGCGAGCAGAAGCTAGTTTTTAACAAACTGTCACTGTTTGTTTACCCTAACGAAGTCAAATAAAGATCAAAACCGTAATGATAAAAAATTGGTAATCTAAAAAACTGAACCAATACATTGCAAAGTTCAGCGACCTTTCATCTGAATGACATCATAAAGAAGATAGAGCTATCATTCGATATGACTTTCGATTTTCCTTGTAAAGAGCACGGTCCCACTGCGAGCGGAGCGTTAGTGTTATAACGGAAGATATATTAAACGAGAAAAAGCCCGAAACAACCAGTCTTACCAAGGGGTATTACCCAGTAAGTGGGTTGTGGAGGTCAGATGTGGAAGTCAGATAGGCAGTCGAAGCCGGCGTTCCACAGGGGTCAGTCATAGGACCTCTCCTCTGGAACGTCGGCTATGATTAGCTCCTGCGGGGAACTCTCCTCCGAGGCACGAGTGTCGTGTGCTACGCGGATGACACTCTCCTCACCGCCCGGGGAGGGAGTTTCAGGGAGGCGGCCAACTTGGCCTCGGCGGGCGGATCCTTGGTCGCAGGGAGGATCCGCCGCCTAGGTTTAACGGTGGCGTTGCACAAAACAGAGGCCGTATTCTTCCACGGACCTCGGCAGCGCGCCCCCCCACCTGACGCCCATATCTTCGTGGACGGCATCAAAATTGAGGTCAAGGCCCAGATGAAGTACCTGGGTCTTGTAATTGACAGCAGGTGGCGCTTCGGTCCGCATTTTAGCGGGCTGTCGACGCGCCTGTTGAAGACCGCGGGCGCGCTGTCGTGGCTGCTTCCCAACTTGGGGGGGCCCAGCGCACGATGTCGGCAACTTTACGCCGGCATCCTGAAGAGTATGGCCCTCTACGGAGCCCCTATCTGGGAGGACTCCCTCCATAGGAGGGAGAACGCTGCCGCCTTGCGGGCACCCCAAAGGGCCATAGCCCAGCGGGTGGCGCGGGATACCGCACGGTGGGCTTCGCGGCAGCATGTGCTCTGGCGGGCACCCCTCCTTGGGAACTCGAGGCGTGGGTGCTCGCCAGAGTATATGAATGGACGGCGGGGCGGAGGGTGAGAGGAGAACGCCCAGCCCAGGAAGAGCGGGAGGCCGTCCGGCGGGAGGCGAGGGACGCCATCGTCGTCCATTGGACGGGGGACCTCGCCACCGCAGCCTTCGGCCGCCGAACCCTCGACGCGATTGGGCCAGTACTGCGAGACTGGCTCGAGCGGTCGCATGGATTCCTCTCCTTCCGGCTGGTGCAGGTGTTGTCCGGACACGGTTGTTTCGGATCGTACCTGCACCGAATCGGACGGGAGGAGACGCCGTCGTGCCACGACTGTGGCGCGGCGGGGGACACGGCGCAGCACACCCTCGAGGTGTGCCCGTCGTGGTCCGAGCCGCGCCGCAGTCTCATCGCGGCGATCGGACCGGACCTATCACTCCCCGGCTTGGTTAACGCCATGCTGAGGGATGAGAGGTCCTGGGCGGCAGTCGCCTCGTTCTGCGAACACGTCATGTCCCAGAAGGAGGCGGCGGAGCGCGCGCGGGAGGAAGATCCTCACACGGCGTTGCTCCGAAGGCGGAGGAGGGGTCGAAGAAGACGTCAGTTTGACAGTCATCTCCGACTCCTCCCAGATGGAGGCCAGCAGGCAACAGGTGCGGGGGCACCTTTACCTGAATTGCACAGGCCTCCATCAGTGTTGGACGGGAATGGCCAGGTGCTCCCGGCTATTCCCGTAGCCCCCCAGCCTGGGGGGCATGCGGGGCCCGCCAACTAGGCGGGCATGCGCCGGGAGGGTTGTGGAAGTAAAGGCTGAGCCGGTTTCCCATGGCCCTCCCATCACGGCGATGTGGGGACACCGCTTAGTTTTAGTGGGTACCTATACTGTCGGTGTCATTCCGACAGGAGTCCCACATACCCCGTCTCGTCCCCCACGAGCGGGGATGCGTAACGCATTTCTCAGCGAAAAAATTAGACTGGAAGCCGACCCCAATATAGTTGGGAAAAGGTTAGGCTTCTGATGGTTATAATTAAACGAGTTTTCTTTGCTATAAGATACCTGTCCGATACCCATCACATTGGTGAAGGTGAAGTTTGAACTCAGGACCTCTCGATCGCGCGTCCTTTGCCTAATCTAGAGTGGCTATTACCGCAGAGTATAACATAAAGAAAACTTTGGGGTCGACTTACTTATTTGTTTTGTGAGCTGAATGGTGCTTACATGCGTCATGTTCGTGAACGGGCGCCGTCAGTACGGACTGGACGACTGGTCATCTCTTTGCTGCCACGGCTTATTTTAATTTAATAATTGAATTGTTTTTTCTCGTCTTTTCATCATGGACGCTTTTAACGTTCTGCATCGTTCTCACATGTATAATTTTTAACATGAATGTTGTAACCAAGACTGTAACCATATTATTTTGATTTAAGAGTGTCCATGGAGTTTCTTGCCCGTTCTTCTCCATAGGTACCTACGCTTTGGAATGGGCAACTAACTTCATCATTCTAACTGACCGACCCCTTGACAATTCAAAAGTGCCTGTTGTTGGTTTAATTGAAATAAATGCTTTGAGTTTTTCTTTTTTTTTTGTTTTTATAACAACTAGCAGCGCCCCGCGGTTTCACCCGCATAAGTATAGATCCCGTGGGAATATCGGAATAAAAACTATCCTATGTCCTTTCCCGGGATGCATACTATCTCTATACCAAATTTCATCTAAATCGGTTCAGCGGTTTAAGCGTGAGAGGTAACAGACAGACAGACACACTTTCGCATTTATAATATTAGTATGGAAATATGGATTGCTTTCCAAATGGCAATGGAGAGGGCTATACTTGGAGTTTCTCTGCGTGATCGAATCAGAAATGAAGAGATCCGCAGGAGAACCAAGATAACCGACATAGCCCGAAGAATTGCCAAACTTAAGTGGCAGTGGGCAGGGCACATTGCTCGCAGAACAGATGGCCGATGGGGCCGAACCGCGTACCGGAAGACGTAGCGTTGGAAGGCCTCCCGCAAGGTGGACCGACGACCTTGTGAAGGCCGCAGGAACTCATTGGATGCAAGAAGCACAAACCCGGTCGAAGTGGAGGTGCTTGGGGGAGGCCTATGTCCAGCCGTGGACATCTTTCGGCTGAAATGATGATGATGATGGATTGCTTGCTGCACTTACAGTAAACACCAAAGCGCGCAGAAAGCCAACAACATGACATTTAATTTAACTAAAAAAATTTCATATAAACATTAAACATAGATTTACTGCTATACATAAATATGTCAACTTCTGGCTTCTGAGCAATCAGGGCGTTCAGCAGATTTATCGGGATCGGGATGCATGAAGAAGCCTCCTCGTGTAGCGCAGTTTGTTCCGCCAGTTACTCAACTGAACCGAGCGCTCGGCGCATCCTGGACAGTCACACCCAACACCTTATTTGACTGGCCAATTCTTCCCTTGCGGTGGTAGGGCTAACGCCCGCCTGGTTTGCGATCACCCTCCCACGGGAGTCAAGCAGCCTGCTGTGTTTCGTCGATACGTGGGAGTTCCAGTGCCTTAGGCATCTTTTGGGCACGCTCGTTCCATCATAGACCTCATCCAACGCTTTCCATCAGGCGTGATCGAGGTCAAGAGCGGGCCCATTCAGCAATAAAAAAAAGTTAAAAAATCGCCTGGGTTGTTGACTAAAGTCGTCGATTTTCGTACCTAGATTAACTCAACGCATATAGCCTTGAGAAGACATGCTTGGTAGGTAACTAAGCTATCAGGCGTATCCTAATATTGTTAAATCGCCACTTCCTAATTCCTCTGGTCAAAGTGCGTTGTAGAAAATTTGGTCGAATCTAAACGACGGCGGAGTTAAAATGGTCCAGTAATGCGACGCATGAAATTAACGCAACAAAGTGTGAATATTAATATGATGATACCGTAATAGCAATGGCTTGTTTTACGACCAATTGCTAAGTTCTGCTCTTATACCGGTCAAGCTCCGCGCGTACCCTATGTAGCACGATACAATAGAAAGTCAATTGTGTCTCATTAGCGGAGCTAGACGGGTTAAAACATTATCAAGCTTCCATTTTTTTGATAGATACGTAGTTCTTATGTACCAAACCGAACCGCACTCGGCCCACGTGGTGGATTACGGTTCGCGCCCTCTCACAGAGAGGAGGCCTGTGTCCCAGCAGTGGGAAAATTACAGGCTGATTATGTATGTAATAGCTTTATCAACATAGGTATAGTCACCGACACGTATTTTGGCAAGAGTCGTTAGTCGTTCCTCTCCTTTCTTTAACTTCCTTCTAAACAAACATGTTTAAAAATAAATTATGGCATTAACCATAGAATAATTTCTAGCAATAAAATCGACCATTCTTTTGTTGCACTAAGTGTAAATGAGCGAACTTACTCCCACTACGCCAAAACCTTGCCAAGTTACGTGCTGGCCAGTGGCGAAACTACATCGTTTGGGGCCCGTGGCAAATTCAAGGGATGGGGCCCTCCTTCAATATAAAGAAGCTCGTTAAGAACCAACGTTATAGTTTTTTCTTTACTAGCAGTCCTCCCGCAACTTCTTCCGTGTACATTTCATATTTTCCCCTACAAAATTTAAAACCTGACTGCGTCGTTGGTCTAGTGTTTGCAAGCGCTACAAGCTGAGCATGAGGTCCTGTACAAAAAATTAGACAAACAATGGGAAAAAGGTACTAAATGTTCGAAACCTGAATGATGTGCTTTGTTGCACATTTTCAAAAAAAGTTTGCATTTATAAACTTATGTTAGGATCCTACTGTGCCCATGGCCCTCTCGGGCCGAGGGCCCTCTCTGCCTGGGGGCCCGTGGCATTTTGCCCCAATGCCACCCTATAGTTACGCTACTGATGCTGGCGACATCGTGAGGAAACCGACATGTCCTAGAACCAAAAATTCGAAGACATGTGACATCCGCCAACCCGTACTCGGCCCGCGTAGTGGATTACAGCCCACTCACACATAGGAGGCCTGTGTCCTAGCAGTGAGGACAGTTAACTATGCTAAAGCGCCTGTCTGGGTCCGAACCTACGACCTGGACCGCGTAAGTCGCGGCCCTTACCACTGGGCCACCACTGGTCTCATTATTGGTTAAGTGGTGATCATTATCATAGTGAAATCATCACCATCATTCTCCTGCCCATAGGTCATCATCATCTGCCTAGCCTTTCCCCAACTATGTTGGGGTCGGCTTCCAGTCTAATCGGATGTAGCTGAATACCAGTATTTTACATGGAACGACTGCCCACCTGACCTCCACAACCCAGTTACTGGGTAATACGATACCCCTTGGTAAGACTAGTTGTCAGACTTTCGGGCTTCTGACTACCCGTAACGACTGTCAAAGATCCACGAATAACAGCCGGTACCAACGCGGGCTTAACCCATCCACAGACCAACCGCGGTAAGCGTAGCTTAACCTGATCGATCGAACTGTGCGGCTGTTATTATTTAGCCACGGGCCCCTCTCCTGCCCTTAGGTAGACCAATTTATTTGGGGTCGGCAACATGACTTTTTCTTCCATACTTCTCCATTATTCGCCATCTCGGCAGTCATCCCGTTTCTAACCATATCACCTTTCACGACATATTCAGGAAAATTAAATTACCTTTTGCGTACCAAAAATCCTATTACTAATACTTACGCAGAACAGCCTACGAGATTCTCAGAATGAATCGGAACGTCATATCCTCAAGCAGTCAACAGGAAAGGGGTCATTGCAATTGCGGTGTTGGACCAAGTTGGTCGTATATCTTCGAATTATGTCCACTGACGCGTAGAGTGACGAAACCGCTTAAGGTCTGTGTACCAAAGGACCAATGGTCATTATACTGTCAACTTTCGTAGTTTGTTGAAGTTAGTGTTTGTGTGAAGATTTTACAAACGTTAAAAAGGTTTTTGTAACACTTTTTGCGAGCTCCCGTCTAAAAATGTATTTTTTTAATGTGTTAACGATGTTTCATGATTATTATTGATCATTAAAAGATCTTTTCTAGCCGACCGCTCTTTGTGTCAGCATATGTAAAATTTGAGTTTTTTAAATTATTTTTTTGCCTCAAAATTTGCGAAATGCCGTCTCAAAAATATTTTTGTTCAGTGTGCTATTGAAAGCCAATGCTTAAAATTATATTGTTTACCTATTTCTCGAAGTGTTTGTCAGTTGTTATCAGTTTTCAATCTAATCTGAAGAGGACAAAAATCTCAGTGAAAAAATCTTACATTGATGTTGTGAGTCAACTTGGTGAGTACTTAATACTTTTTTTAAATTATTTATTTATTTATTTCACCAAAAATAATATACGAATTACACGTACAGACGCCAGTACATCAAGCTACCCGAAACTGTCAAATTTTCCCAATCAACTTCGAGCCTTATGTTTTAGCAATAAAGTTGAAAATCCATTACAGAAATATGACAGATTGTAGTATATTGATGTGCTGGCGTCTAATAATCTATTTGGGGTCAGCGCAACATGATTATTTCTTCCATACTTCTCTATTAGTCGGCATCTCGGTAGTCACCCCCTTTCTAACCATATCATCATTCACACAGTCCATCCATCGTTTCTTTGGTCTTCCCCTGTATATTGTGTGTCTTACGATTTCCACGCGAACGAGGTCGCGGGCTAAAGCTAGTTGTAAATATTAATGAATAAATAAAGGTGGGTATGACAAAAAGTTTAGTTATAACATGTGTTTTATACAGATATATTGATATCTAGTATTTCAGACACGTGCATATACCAAAGGACGTTAGTATCGATTCGGAGACGCTTTGCATACGAAGTCGCGAACGACGCGCCTACTGATCGGTAGCCGAACTATTCAGTTAGTAACTTGTGGATCTAGGACTTGTGTACAACACTTGTGACTTATGTGTAACAGTGCCTGGGTTTCACAGTGAAGTTTTGGACCATATATTTTTCTCCTGCACTCCAATTGCGTAACCAGTGGCGTAACTATAGGGTGGCATTGGGGCAAAATGCCACGGGCCCCCAGCTAGAATGGGCCCCCGGACCGAGAGGGCCATGAGCACAGAAGGAATCTAACGTAAGCAGTCAGGTGTAAAAGTTTTTGTAGGAGAAAATATGGGCGACTAGAATCAATTCTATTTTATTGTAATTTATGACGTTCAAAAGTGCCTTTTATGTGCCTAATTGAAATAAATGCTTTGACTTTATGAAATGTACGCGAAAGAAGTCGCGGGAGAAGTGCTAATAAAAAAAAAACCGAGTGTGCTTATGGCCACACGACTGAAGTGAAACTTCAAACATATTTGGCTATGAGAGGAAGAGAGAAAGAAAATGTGCGCGCGCACTGCTTTCTCTTGCTTATATCCCCCACTCAACTCCCGTTCGCCTCGCCCGATCACACTTTTCGTAACGCTTACGTCACGCGTTCGCCAGCTTACTCCCCAAGTCAAGCGTGCGTAAAGAAGTTTCACTTCAAAAAACTTCAAACGTATTTGGCTATGAGAGGAAGAGAGAAAGAAAATGTGCGCGCGCACTGCTTTCTCTTGTTATATCCCCCACTCAACTCCCGTTCGCCTCGCCCGATCACACTTTTCGTAACGCTTACGTCACGCATTCGCCAGCTTACTCCCCAAGTCAAGCGTGCGTAAAGAAGTCTCACTTCAAAAACTACCTATAACGTTGGTTTAGCTTCTTTACATTGAGGGAGGGCCCCATCCCTTGAATTTGCCACGGGCCCCAAACGGTATAGTTACGCCACTGCCTGCACTCCAATTGCGTAACACACTATTCCTCTCAATTTAAATCATTCTGAAGCATATTTCTAATCCATCGCTCCATATGTTCGAAAAATGTGTGTCCTCAACAACACAAATAATGCAATGAATGTTATTGAACTGTCAAAATGAAACCCATTGCTACTGATAGTGTTTTACGCAATTATCTACCCGGCTTTTCCTTGAACACAATCCTTTGGCATCTATCGAAAAAATTTAGACCGGTGCCCAAGGAAACAGTCTAACTTCTGATCAAAATATCTACAAGTAAGTATTATCATTCTCGTGCCCTCATCCCAATTTATTTGGGGTCGGCGGAACATGTCTTTTTCTTCCATACTTCTAGTAGTCTTTAGTCGCCATCTCGGTAGTCACCCCCTTTCTAACCATATCATCATTCACACAGTGCATCCATCGTTTCTTTGGTCTTCCCCTACCCCTACAGCCATCGAAATAAATCCTTCCTTCCTCGTGGTCAAACTTAACGGTCAAACTAATTTGACCACGAGGAATTCTGTTCCGGATAGTCAAACTGCTTAGTTTAACGAAAAATATCCACCCTTTGTTATAGTTCGTAAATATACTTGTACTTGTACAGTCATTAACAAAAATAATTTCCTTCCTCGTGGTCAAACTGATTTGACCACGAGGAATTCTGTTCCGGATAATCAAACTACTTAGTTTAACGAAACATATCCACCCTTTGCTATAGTTCGTAAATATACTTGTACTTATACAGTCATTAACAAAAATAATTTCATTCCTCGTGGTCAAACTGATTTGACTTGACCACGAGGAATTCTGTTCCGACACGTCAGCTTTCTTGCTTAGATCAGATTATAAGTAACATAGAAAATTCAACTGGAAACACTCACGAAGTTTTCCTATCAGATCACAACACTTGTCAAACATTAACATTCCCAGTTGAAGAGAGGAAACCTGCCCTAAAATACTGGTACAATGTAAACAGGGATTACTCAGATGATAACATCAAAAAATTTGTGGAAGCTATTGGGAATTTGTCATGGATTGATGTTCTCGAAAACACTGACGCAAACGATAGTTTTAATAATTTTCATGAAAACTTCTCACTATTTTATAAGTTATGTTTTCCCTTAAGAAAAACTAAAGTTTACGTTAATAATACATCACCCAAATGGATAACTAAAGGTATAAGGAAATCGTGCGCTTATAAAAGACAGCTTAAGAAAATGTGTTACATAAAAAATAAAAATAATGATGTACGGTCTAGATATTTAAAATATAATAAAATACTAAAATCCTGCGTCCTCCGCTCAAAAAAATGTTCAAACCTTAATCACATACTAAAATCTAAAAATAAAAACAAAGCTACATGGGATATCATCAAAAATAGAACAGACACGCATAAAACATTTAATCAAATAAATGCAATAGATCACGATGGCTGTATTTTAAACAATCCAAGTCAAATAGCTAACTCTTTTAATAATTTTTTTATTGATATTGCTAACATAAAACCTCAACCTGCAAGAAATACCAGTTCATCTCAACCGAATAGGAACAGTTCCAGCATATTTTTGAACCCATGTTCTGATATCGAAGTTTTTCGTATAATAATATCTCTAAACAATAAAAAGTCAGTAGGGTATGATGAGATCTCTACGCACATACTCAAATTATGTGCCGAAATTATATCACCAATACTGTGCCACACAATTAATTTATCTCTATCTGAGGGAACCTTCCCAGATAGATTAAAATTTTCAATAGTTAAGCCCCTTCATAAAAGTAAGAGTACACTAGATAAAAATAATTATGGACCTATCACTCTCATTCCAATATTCTCAAAAATTTATGAGAAAATAATGCATAATCGTCTAGTTCAGTATATAAACAAACATAAACTTATTAATGAAGAACAAAATGGGTTTCAAAAAGGTAAGTCAACAACTCTAGCAGCATTCTCATTAGTAAGGTCCATAACAGATAATATAGATAAAAAACGCTCTGTTTCAGTAATCTTTCTAGATATGAGCAAGGCTTTTGATCTCGTTAACCATAATACACTTCTAGATAAATGTGAGCGCTACGGCATCAGAGGTCCAGCGTTAGAATGGCTGAAAAGTTATCTCAGCAATAGACAACAATGTGTTGAAGTATCTCGTATTGATGATAAACTTGTTGCGATGGTATATAAATCTTTATTTAGACATAATGGGTCCGGAGTGCCCCAAGGAAGCATCCTTGGGCCTCTTCTCTTTCTGTTATACATTAATGACTTGCCAAACATAACAAAACATAAGTGCGTACTATTTGCAGATGACGTGTCAGTAATAATACCGGAAAATAACAAAACATTACATGAACAAGAAGTAAATCAAACCATCAACGATATAATTAATTGGCTAAACGAAAACAACTTAAAAATAAATTTATCTAAAACAAAATTCATTCAATTTGCAAACTACAAACAAAATCCACCAAAAATTATTTTAAATCATAATAACCAAATAATTATTAAAGAAAATACTATAAAATTTTTAGGTCTAACATTAGATGAAAACTGTAATTGGGGAATACACATTGAAAATCTGTGTAAAAAAATAAACAGATTTGTATACGCACTAAGAGAACTACGCAAAACAGCGAACGAAGAAGCTGCACTCAACGCCTATCACGGCTACGTAGCGTCTGTATTGAGGTACGGCTTACTCCTTTGGGGTAACTAATCACACATACAAAGAGCATTCATAGCGCAAAAAAAATGCTTACGAGCAATAACTGGGGCGCCTCCATACGAGAGCTGTAAACCAATTTTTAAAAAGCTAAAGGTTCTAACTCTATCCTCTACTTACATTTTTGAAATAGCCATATTTGTCAAGAAAAACTCTCACTTCTTCTCCACAGTAGCCGAAAACAATAGATTTGCAAAAAGGGACCCCACCAAATTAAAAAACCAATTTTGTAATAGCACTCTCCACAACAGAAACAGTTACCTTATGTCCATTAAAATATATAACCATACCTATCCCAAAAATAATAAGAGAGCTACCATTTAATATTTACAAAAAAAATCTGAAAAATTGGCTTCTCTAAAATAATTTTTACACTATAAAAGAATTTTTTGATTATAAGGGTAAATAATACATATATATGTATACATATATTTTTTTTTTTTTTAATTAATAAGGTACCTAGATTTATTTAGTTGTAAAATAGAAATATTGTTATTGTTGTGTTTTTATTTGATATTGTATATTAGAGTATAAAATATGCCCATAGGTTTACCTATGTGTTTTTTATTGTTTATTAGAGTTTAAAATAGGTTTTATACCTACCCACGTGTACATTAGTACATTAATAATTTCACGTTGTAAATATTCGTATGCCGCTATTAGCGGCGGATGTGTTGAACTTATTCATTTGTACCAACCAACTTTGTACCTACCATATCCGACGAATAAATGTCTTTGTCTTTGTCTTTGTCCGGATAGTTAAACTCGGTGGCTATTTACTCAAAACTTTCCTTACGACATTTTCCTCATTCCTCCATAACACCTGCCCATACCATGACAACCGATTTCCACACAACTTAATAATAAAATAGTCTGATTAAAATATCTACTTAGAAACTTATATTTTTTTCTAGAAAATTATTTTCATTGATAAAGTTGAAGGTGTAAGAAACTTGACACATGTCAAATGTCAGCTGTTGTATTCCCGCGCTAACTGGCTGTCAGTTGAAGGAAATGTAGGCTAATAAGATTATTGTCCGGTCAATCTATGCACTGCACTGGCCTTCGCACTTCTTTTTTTTTATTGACGGGTCAAGGCTTAGATAAACTTAAAACGATTTTAAGAGCCTATACTACCTCAAATGGCTTAGCGTGATCCTCCGTTATGTCGAAAATACTGCACCATTAATTTTGAAATAAATATATGGTAAAGTTGAGGATTAATGCTAAGTCTTATGTTAGACGAAAACACGATTCCATAAAATTTTCTCGATAGAAAAAAAATCCAAAGTTACCTCTAACCCGAACAATAAACCGCTGGTACCTATTCAAAAAATACTTCAAATTAGATCATGAAACTTTGCATACTAACTGAACTTACTTTAAAGCAGGTCTTATGTTATTTACTTTTTTATAATTACCATTATTTTCACTGTAAAAAGCAAATACCTAAACTATTGGCGCTGCCTGCCGCCCAGCACCGCACTCTGTCTCGCTCTCACTCAGTCCGCGAGCAGTATCGTATGAGCGAAATAAAGAGTGAATTTTAGCTGAGGTAGTATAGGCTCTTAAGGGTCAAGGTCTGTTTTACTTGAGATTTGAGAATTGAAAAGGGATCTTTATCTGCCAGATCAGAGATTTTTAGTTTCTGTAACTTTCGGGGTGTATAATTTGAAGGAGAAATACTTTTAATTGAACTATTTTTTATACATCATCATCTGCCTAGCCTTTTCCCAACTATGTTGGGGTCGGCTTCCTGTCTAACCAGATGCAGCTGAATACCAGTATTTTACATGGAGCGACTGCCTATCTGACCTCCACAACCCAGTTACCTACTGGGTAATACGATACCCCTTGGTAAGCCTGGCTGTTAGATTTTCGAGCTTCTGACTACCCGTAACGACTGTCAAAGATTTACAAATGACAGCCGGGACCAACGGCTTAACGTGCTTTCCAAGACACGGAGGGGTTTCGGTATGTAAAGATGGTCACCCATCCACAGAACAACCGCGGCAAGCGTAGCTTAACCTGATCGACCTGTGCGGCTGTTTTTTATTTAGCCACGGACCCCCCAAATATTTTTTTTTTTAAATTAAACATGACGTAACATCACGCCTCTATTCCTCGAAAGGTTAGACAGCTAGGTATAGTTACACCAACATTTCGCCAGTTATATTCAAGTCCCTATTGCCTATTGCCAACAACCGGGCACAAATTCAGACTCCAGGCTTTAAATTGAATAACATTACACACTAATAAAATAAAGGCGAAAGTTTGTGAGTGTGTTTGTTACATCTTCACGCACAAACGGCTGAACGGATTTGGATGAAATTTGCCACACAGATAGTTTATAACCAGGATTAATACACAGGATACTTTTTATCCCGATATGCCCACGAGATCGACACTTATGCGGGTGAAACCGCGGGGCGCTGCTAGTAAATTATAAATGAAAGCCGCTTTTCGTGTCAGTCTGTGTGACCGCGTTGTTCATCTAAACTACTGAACGGATTTTAATGCGGTTTTCACAAACATCTAGAGAATTTATTTTGGAAGGTTTATGTATATCCATACCAATATTATAAATTCGAAAGTTATAACTCTGTTTGTCTGTATGTTACCTTTTCACGCCTAAACGGCTGAACCGATTTGGATGAAATTTGGTATAGAGATAGTTTGAGTCCCTAGGAAGGACATAGGATACTTTTTATTCTGATATTCCCACGGGATCGAGACATGCGGGTGAAACCGCGGGGCGCAGCTAGTACATTCATATTTAACTTAGATGTAGCCAGAAATCTCGATGTTTGTCAAGTCGTAAAAACCGCGCGAATCAGGGGCGGGTCGCTAGTGGTAGATAATATATAATGAAGCATCTAGACTAAGTATTAAATTCCACATTACAAGAAGTAGGCCAAGGTTAGAACGACTCAATTACTAGGAATTATAGACACCGAGCCATCTAGACCTAGTAGGTATACATATATTACTTTTATGTGAGTACCTATTGAAAATATTTCAATATTGGTGTTAAATAGACTGCCTAAGTCCCCAGTAGTCTCCGTGCCTCGGAAAGCACGATAAACCGTTGGTCCCGGCTGTCATTCGTGGATCTTTGACAATGGCCCGAAAGTCTGACAACCAGTCTTACCAAGGGGTATCGTACTACCTAGTAACTGAATTGTGGAGGTCAGATTAGCAGTCGCTCCATGTAAAATACTGGTATTCAGCTGCACCCGGTTAGGCCTGCAGGTAACAGACTTGGGGAGTTTGTTGCCTGAACAGTGAAAGGCCCGAGACGGCGGCGCGCAGTGTTCCGCGCGCGCCTCTCTGTAGAGGAATGGTGGCCGTTTGCGGCTGCTGAGGATGACGGGGTCCGCACGGATTCATGCGGGCCAACACCTGGCCGGGGGAGCGTGATGAATTGCGCAAGCACTCCAGCACCCCGGCTAAAGGTAGCAGCAGGACACCGTGTGGTTTTAGACTGGAAGCCGCCCCAACTTAGTTGGGAAAAGGCTAGGCAGATGGATGGTAGCAGGCTGCCTCGTTGGTCTGGTAGTTGGAAGCGCTACTGCTGAGAGGTCCTGGGTTCGACAAAGGGGGGTGGGGTCCTGGGTCGGGCAAAGTATTATTAGATTTTTCCATCAGGAATTTTCCCACAGTCTGGATTTCTGCCCGGTTGATGATAACAGACTTGCCCCATATTACATAGACCTTAAACATCACTGGCGAAATGTGGGTGGCACAGAAAGAAAGAAAAAAAGTTAATTTGGACACCTCTACCTTTGCCTAACTCTCTGGGAAATTCAGGCGTGATATGTATGAATTATTAAAAGGAACTATTCAAGTACCAAACTATATTTTTATAAGGCCATCATCGTTCTGATAGCGACTACCTTATTGATGTTTAGAAGCAAGTTTTTTTTTTTTTTTAACTGAACAGACATAATATGTGCTGCTGGGGAGTTTGTTGCGCCACTTCTTCCCAGCGAAAACACTAGGAAGTGGTGAAGGGCGGGCGATTTGGGGGACTGTCTTATGTAATTTTGACGTTCGAAAAGTGCTGCTTCTTAGCATAATTTGAATAAATGACTTGATTTTGATGAGCTATGGCCGTTTTGCGTGGATCTGACGCATGTTCCCCCAAATTTTTATTTCTTTTCTGTTAAAAAAAAATCTATTTTAAACAACTTGTCATGGAACATTTTACATCACATAGCGCTCAATCTCCGAGATTGCTGGTAAACCTATAATTGGCGACTGTGTAAGACAGAGACTTGTGATTATAGTAGGTACTTAAGAAAATGTATACATAGAAGCTGTTGGTGTATCTTAATAAATAAATAAATCTTGGAATACAAAATAAGATTATGTGCGCTATTAACTAATTTTAGAGTTAGCTCACTTAAAGTTAACGTTAAACTCAAACTCAAAGCATTTATTTCAATTAAACCATGTACAGGCACTTTTGAATTGTTAAAATTAAATAGTTAGTCAGTTAGTCATTAAGTTGAAGCTAGTTGCCCATTCCAAAACGTAGATCTCTATGGAGAAGAACGGGCAAGAAACTGTACCTATGGACACCCTTTTAAATCAAGATATTACAAAATCCTGTTCTTTTTCTACGTCATATTTACCGCAAATAAATGTATTTCCTTTCTTTCTTTACTTAAAAATCTGTATTTCGGTATCCAAATTAAGCTTGTAGGTTAGGACGCAATAACCTCTTCCCGCTTACAATATGACCGCGCCTCTAATTGCGTTAATTACACCATATTTCTCGGTAGGTACTGTTTATAGTTTACGAAGAAACATTTAATGATAGTGCTATCTTAAACGAAAAAAAATTAAAACATCTTTATTTTTTCATAAAGTAAGTCGTATGTGTTTTTAATCGTGTTTTTACGTTGTTTTAACGTAAGTTGGTAATAATGTTGTCAGTTATAAACTAATAGGCATTTAGTGCTAATGTCTTTTACATACCTACAATCACAGAGACACACAATATTGTCGACGCATAATTTAGTAAAAAAACGTGAAAAAATTCAAGGTAGTCAGTAAATAAATTTTGATTGTTACGTACCGCTTTGTCTTAGTGGAGAAGGAATACGATTTGTGTTTCTAAATTATTGTCTTTGTTGTTAAATTATAGGCTTAAAGTAATTTATCATGTTGCTTCTGGTAATACCCCCTAGTTTATTTTAATGGCGTCCACCTAACTTAATCATCTTAACTTAGTATATAAAAAAGCCCTTGTTATTGTAGTTTGTAGGTTTTAGTTTAAATAACATGGTTTGTAAATATTATTATTTAAGTATCATGTGTATTCCGTGGAAAATATTGTTGGTTATACCTACATTTTTTTCTTTTTACCTGACTAGGGTGAAGCAAAAAGGAGGGTTATGATTTGTATTTTAACCTACAAAATGTTATGTGTCACTGTTTGTTTTGCTTAATAAATACCTAAAATAAAAATAACCCCATATTTTTTTTTCTTGCAGATTCACTCATCACAAGCAAATAAAAATAAAGTGTAGTGACTAGTGCCAATTAAGTTCAGTGTTAAAAAAAAACTGTCAAAATGAAGTTAACGTTATTGATAAGTGTTCTGTTAATGACATTGACAACTGTGCTAAGTTCTACATACTTCTTCGGTGAGCAAACCAAGGACACAAGGAAAGTGTTTGGTGTAAAATTGAGATATGAAGCTATTCCTTTTAAGAAACGGGTCAAGACCTATACTTATAATGGGTCGGTGCCAATTAAGGTAATCATCATAATGTACACCCGCCAGCACATCAACCTACCTACTACAATCTGTCAAATTTCTTCAATAGATTTTCAACTTTATCACTAACTAGCTTCAGCCCGCGACTTCGTTCGCGTGAAACTTCTTGTTTCCCCGAGCCACCCCGTCGTATTGCATCACCCGCCCGCGCTATCACTTAACGTTCTTTTTTACTTTTTTTCTTTTTGTTCGACTCCTAAGGGTCATAGCGTGATGTTAAATAGCCTATAGCCTTCCTTAAGAATTGGGCTATCAAATGCAAGAAGAATTTTTCAAATCCGACTGGTAGTTCCAGAGATTACCCCCTACATACAAACTTACAAACATACCGCTTTATAATATTAGTATAGAAGTATAAGGTTCAAAGTTGATTAGGAAAATTTGACAGTTTCAGGTAGGTTGATATGCTGGCGTCTGTACGTACAGATATTTCATTTCACGAACGTGCGTCGATCATACCAATTTGTACCTTATTACAATCGAGAATCGCGGCGATATTATCGTCGTGACACGTATTTATATTCACTTTCTTAGAACGTGTCTCCCAAGACATAGGGCTGTGAACAGTAAAGTGAGCCCGGTTTCGTTAACATGTGTGCACTTAGTGAGGTGTAGTTTGATTGCAAATGTGTGCGTGTGAGCGTGTATACACGGAGCGGGGGTGTAGTTTTGGCATGCTGCACTGTATTGTTCGCAGCGCTAAGTCTTGGCTTTTTGATTTGGTCTGAGCCTGCAAATTGCAATATCAGTGCGTTCTCTGTCAGTGAATGAAGTTTAAGATTTTTCATTCAAACACCTTCTTTTTCAATTTCCAGGCAATCAGCTGCTACGACTTCCAGAACAGCGAGGCTTCAGTCAACATCACATCGGGCGGTATCGGATACAAGAACGTCGAGCTACGGCTGAAGAGTCAACGGAGTTACAGATTGGATTATTCTATAGAGATTTATGCGTAGGACAGGATATGTGGACGATGAAATAGTGGGAGTTTTGGCGTAATTTGGGAGAGGAGTAAGGTCTATGTCCAGCAGTGGACGGCGGTGACAGGCTGACGGATTGAATGGGAAATGTTGAGATTTTACCTGCCAATGAAAAACTAATGAAAACTTTTTAAAACGATAACTATAGCATAATGTGTTGGTACTATGGTATTTTTTGTAAATATGTAGAAATATATGCATAATGTAATAATTGCAACCATAGGTACTTGCAGGATCGATTGAAAATTTGTGCATTTTGACAACATTTTAGATTTTTTCAATCGTTAAAATTGTTGGCCTGTTAACATGATATTATGAGCCTGATCAAAGCGTTGAAGCATAATTTATTGAGGATTGGAAATACATTTATGCACTCAGACACTTTTCAAGGCCAAGTTTCTGCCTTATATCTCTATTTTTTTTTTAAGTTAATGTTTAAAGTTAAACAGCGATGCGGACGAATTCTTTGATGCCCTATGACAATTTTGTTTATTTTTTCATATAATTGTACATATTATTATAGTTTGTATGTTAGCTTATATTATGTAAATATCTATACAAATAAATAAAAATTATTTAATTAAAAATATATAAAAATTAAATTTAGTGATAAATCACTAAATTTAATTTTTGTATATTTTTAATTAAATTTAGTGATTTATCACTAAATTTAATTTTTCATTCTAATAGAAAAAAAAAATTAAAAGAGCCGATTAACTTTAGTTAATCGGTTGACTTTAATGTTGAATACAAAGTTTTTAAATACAGTGAACACTTAATATAAATTATAATTTTAATAATTCCTTGGGGTTTTATTTTGAACTTCCTTTTCAAACACATTCTAAAATGCACCAATAATCAAGATAAATAAATGAAACACGAAATAAATATGGATAATCATATATTTTCTTAAAATATAAACATTTAAAAATAACACATTTCTCTTACACGATACATACACGCCGCACGAAGACTTTGGTTAAAGCGACTATTCATAATGCAAGACAAGAATGCAAGAAATCGAGGCAAGAATACTGTAGGATTAAAAAACAGAAACTGGGGCATTAATGCCAGAAAGTGGGACGAGAATGCCAGAATTTGGGACCAACACGCCAGAAAGTGGGACGAGAATGCCAGAAACTGGGATGAAAATGCCACAAATAAAATTTATTGACGTAGTCGTGCACGAGGTTATGGGTTCAAATCTGGGCAAGTAGATACCAATGTGACTTTTAATTCATAATTATGTATTTTCTGAGTTTATCTTGGACATTATTGAGTGAGTAAGTCGAGTAGTGTGGATTCCGCGTCGATAAATGTGGGGAGACCCTTAGGCTGCCTGTCCATTGACGCGGAGCGAGGCTGCGGAGCGGAGAAACGGAGAAATATTAACCAATAGGATTGCATAAAATCTCAATGTCATTTTATCTTGACACGATATTTCATGATGCGCTTCATTTGTCCAAGGATAGACAGAGATGGCGAAACATCATCACGGAAAAGTTGTTTTCAAGGGAAGATCACGACCCTCAGTAATGAGGGATCACGACCCTCAGTAATGAGGAGTACGACTTGAGGAGGAGGGAATATTTCTCCGTTTCTCCGCTCCGCAGCCTCGCTCCGCGTCAATAGACAGGCAGACTAATGTGAGAACATTAGGATGCCTGGCCATGTCCTGCTGGGACAGGCCTCTCGATGAGAGGGTGTGGGTCGTAATCCACCACGCGGGCCCAGTACGGGTTGGTAGATGTCATATGTCTTCAAATAAAGAGAAAACCGCGAGTTATTAACGGTATCTTGCATTATCTTGTCTTGCTGACAAAAATCGCTCTAAATTATTTAGTTGCATAGCCAAAACAAGTGATTTAGTTAAACTTAACACCAAATAGGATGATTTATATTAAAGTAATCATTAAAAAAGGTCGTTGACAAAAATAATCAGTACCATTTCTTGTTTTTTTTTTAAACTTAATCATAGTAATGTTTTGAAAATATTTTTACATTATTTTACGTGCCGACTTTGAGGTTATTAAAACACATGGAAGACCTCAGAAAAAACCGGTGAAGTGTGATCTGAAATAACACTATAAGGATTCCGTATCAATTAATAAAATTGCGACAGGAATTATCTTAAAACGGTCCGTTATTTTCTACGGAACCCTAAAAAAGAGCAAGAATAGTACAAATGGGCCTGCATAAAAAGCATTAAAAAGTAACAAAAAGAATTTGGTCCACGTTTTACGTTTAACAGAAAAACATTAACCTAAATCATACAATAATAAAATCATAATAATATTTGCACCGTACATAAAAAATAACGAGTAATATTTTGACTTCACTAATCTAAGTGTTGCAGGTTTATTATTATTATTAAATAACTATTGTGTGTTGCTAGAGTGATAAAGTAAATAATCTTCTCTTTTTTAAAGTAGGTCAAATACTTGGAAACTGTTTATAATTATGTAAAGGTGCTTACACATCCTTGAACGCGCGAGTTTCACCATTTTAAACCTCTGGGGTAATTGTGTAACAAACAATCAGTAGCAAAAGCTTTCATTTTGACAGTTCAGCAACATTCATTGCGTTATTTACGTTGTTGAGCAGACAAATTTTTCGAACATAGGAAGCAATGGATTGGCCATATCCTTCAAAATGATTCAGATTAAGGCGCAGATATACGACTTCTAATGATTTTAAATTCAACATCACGTCTAATCGACCGGAATGATTTCTTTGAAAAAAATAAATGTTATACTAGACCATTTGCTTCGTAATTTGATATGTGAATATTTGCAATTATATTTTTTTAACATAGTGTAATTAATTTGTAAAGTAATGTCTACCGCGGACATAAAAACGATAATCACGCAAACACTATCGGGTGTATTTTCATAAAACTTTCACCATCTAAAAGACAATTTAATTCCCCGAATTTTAGTATACGGTTTTTATTTGTTTGGTGTTTGAGAGTTTTTGTAAATAGATAATTGCTTCATATTTGCAATAAATTACTACGGTTGTGTCATCGCGCTTCTCTTTCTTTTCTATGCAGTCCGACAGTGACCGCGCTTTAGGTCGTGTAGTCGCCTAAGATAATTTTTAGTTAACATAGACGCGACGCGAGAAAATTGATTACTCGGGAGTTCAGCCGGTCTGTTCTGTGAAAATCTGAACTAACATTCTACCTGACGCTAGGGATTGTTACAGATTTTTTTTTTTCCTTTTTACGTTCCATTTGCAATCGGTCGTCAGACCATAAGCGAATATGTTCCATAACGAAATGGCGTTGTGGTGGAGCAGCCAGTGCTGCCCCTCCCACTTATAGAAGGTGGTTCCTCTTCAGCCTTTTCACCACCGCTGTCGGGTTTAACAGTTCAGTAACTAGTGGGTTTGGATGCAAGGTTAGGCGTGTTGTTCCTTGTACCGCTCGATTTCATAGTTTACTGTTGGCATTTGTAGATAGTCGTGGATTTCGTTACAGATGTCCGACAAGTTTTCACGGTGACAATTTTGCAAAGCAGACACAGGGTGCAACCAAACGCACGCGTAATCATAGTATGTTACCACCTTTATAAAAATCTCTTATGTAAATGGCATGAGCCATATTTTTTTAATGATTCTATTAAAACATAGTCTAACTAAAATGCATAGATAACAATAAAATGCTATAAATTAATTACTGAGATATGTATACCAACTAAATGTATTTAGGTAATTCGAATTATCTATATTTCTAGAACGATTTACACCAAAGATTTAATCGTTAGATACGCCCTACGCGTCAAACGACTGCCGCGTTTCTGTTTCGTTTTAACACCACAATGAAGTAGTGACTTGACTTAATTGTCATGGAAACGCTATCTATAATGTGTGAGCTCACTCTTCTCAGTATGGACAATTTTGCGCGTGAAGTACGGTCGTGGCATATCTAGCGATTTAAATCTTTGATGTACTCACTGTTTTCAAAAGACAGATCAAGCCTCCGATCAGTAAATCTGCTGTCAAATATTTTGATGGCTGTTGTGATTGGTTATAATCTGACGACCAATCATACAAGTTGACAACAGATTAACCTTTTGACCGCTTGTGTCGCATTTATGCGACACATATTTCCGTGCCCCTACCGCTTGTGTCGTATTTCTGCGACAGAGACCATGCATGATTTTTTCGTTTTATTTTCATCCTATTAACTGCGTGGTACAACTAAAACCATTATTAAATAGAGATAAAAACTTTTTGAATATTTTTTTATCGATACAACGATTGCTCCTCCTTATTTATTGTTGGTATTATTTTATCGATTTGTAGCCGCGCGCTAGGGGCACGGCAATAGATATTTAGCCAAGCGCTTAAAAGGTTAAATTAGTAAGTTTTGAGAAAACGGTACCATATTAATTCATATTTCTATTAAACAAATACTTGCAATGTAAAATAAATCCAATACTTGACAGTCGCGGTCAAAAAACGTGCGAGCGGGGTGGTGAATCGTGTCATCTCGCTTCCGCGCTTTATGACCAGGATACCTAGAACGTTGGCGTATACTATAACATTTATGTTGACCCGTTCAAATAAGCTACATTTTTTAATAAAGTCACAGACTGGAATTGTTACACAAACATCTTTAAATTCAGCATCTAAACAGTGTGACGTTTAGCCCACAGACGTAAAAATTTCGCGGGGGGATTTTATCGCACACGGGATTTTCAACCTTCGGTGTGAAGCCGAGCATTGAGAATCCAACAGATCGCAATCCGGCGCGTTGGATTTTCAGCTTTAGGCGCTAAAAATCCAGTGTTAAAAAAAATCGCCACGTGACAAAATCGCCCGTGCAAACCTGGGCTCAATCGACAGATTAACCTGCAATTCTCAAGCAATACTTCACTTTAGGAAACCTTCCGTTTCTACAATACACCTTAAAGTGAAAGAGATGAACCGAAACTTAAAGGCAACTTAAAAAAAAAGAATTTTGTTTTTTTGAAAATTCTGTTTAAATATGTATGATAAGCTATAATTTGACTGAAGGATTATGGTTACGACGAAATTCTATTTTAAACCTTTCAGTCTGAGAAGAAAAACTGCATATTTCTGTGTAATATAACTATAGTTGTTGCAAGAGCGCGTGCCAATGCAATTTAAACCTTATGTGAATGACATCAGCTCGTGATTTGCAACAGCTCTGCTCACCCGTCACCGTTCAAATACAATTTGAAACTAATGACTCATCTCGTTATTCTGAACGCTTGAATAATAATAATTATAAACAAAAAAATATTAATGTAGGATTGAATCGACTATTTTGTAGGATGCTGATCGGATTTGTCGGATCCTCTTTTGCCTGGCCTAAGCCTTAGGGCGCGTTTTAATGACACGAATTATTTCGCGGCAGTGCGGCGGCTGCGCGCGTAGATTTGTAGTGACTGCAGTGACTCATTGAAGGAAAGGGGAATGCGGGGACGCGGGCGCGGGGCTTACATCGAGAACATTCGAGAGAGATCGACCGGTTGCCGACCGTGTCAACACCGCGCGGTTAGTTAATTACAAAGACTTTCAACGTTGTGTCCTAGTTAATAAAACATAAATTGCTATGACTGAACACATAGCACGCGACCACCGTACGGCCGCCGCGCGGTGGTCGCAAGAAATTTTTCGCGCCGTCTAACTGCGGCCTTACTACGTTTGGTTTCCAGTATAACAGGATGCAGCTGAATACATCTTACATGAAGATGCTGCCTATCTGACCTCCACAACCCAGTTACTAGGTACCATGATACCCCTTGGCAAGACTGGTTCTCCGATTATCAGGGTTCCGACTACCCCCGCAACGAGTGTCAAACATACAAAAATCGATGAAACTATGAATTTTGTTAAGCGATCTTGCACCTACAACGTACTATCCGTCAGCATCCCACAATATCCGTCCAGCCCTTCAGTTCATTAAATCTCATGGAATATTTAGTGTATAGTATAAGATAACACATATAAATTGTATTTATTGGCATTCCTTGAGCACTTGTAGAGATTTCCTGAATAACTCCTGCTGAGAGCGCGCGTGTTTGATCTCTAGCTCGGCTAGGTCCAGCAAACTGGAAGAAAAAAGAAAAAAAGAAATTATTATTGACACTATGAATGGATTGGTGATTACTGATTACAATACAGGGTGAAAATAAATTCATGGGCATCCTTTTAAGGGGTCATTGTACTCATCATTATGAACAACTTTTACTATAGGACTAAACCTAAAATCGCGAAAAAAAAATCAGCTGTTCCTTGCACTTATGTTCACATAACTCGTCAAAATGTAGGGAAGAGCTGATTTTTTTTCGCGATTTCAGGTTTGGACTCATAGTAAAAGTTGTTCATAATGATGATTACAATGACCCCTTAAAAGGATGCCCATGAATTCAATTTCACCCTGTATAATTGTTACAATATTTACATTGAGGCTGACGATACTTATGCTTATGTTCAAAAGATTAACCCCCTTATTCATAATCCTATTTTATCTCTATTTTAGCTAAAATAGGTTTATAGAACGTTTGTCTTTATCTGTCACGTTGTCATTTCTGTGTGTAAGAAAGAGGCAAACCTCATTTTAACTAAAATAGGATTGATAAGTTTTATGAATATGGGGGATAGTTTTCATGGGATTCTTGGGGAACAAAAGTTACACTAATCTGCATTCGCAACTTATTTTCCAAATATGTAAACAAATATGAGTTTATGGAAAAGTATCTTAATGCCTACACAATAAAGTGCAGTTTACGCTACAACTTCCAACATTTTTTTATGGGTATCATTTAAGCTATCACCAATTTAATTAGTTTTGTGTTTCTTAAATAATAGGGTTTGTCCTCCAAATAGTAGATCTGTCACCAAAATGTAGTCACCAAACAATGCAAGTGACCTAACCAAACCGAACCTCGGGGTGCCCTTCGCTCGCTCTTGCATCCTATGTCGACGGAGCCCCGCTTCGCGGGGCTCCGTCGACATATATTTCTGTGTAAAGGGTTTAAAGTAACCTAACCAAACCGAACCTCGGGGTGCCCTTCGCTCGTTCTTGCATCCTATGTCGACGGAGCCCCGCTATCTGAGAACGAAAATATTTCGTGGCGATAGATCTATTTATTAGGTGATACAACTTGATGACAAATATAAATTTTGGTGATAGAAAATATAGTTGTCTTTTTTTATTATTTTTTTAATAGTGCTAGTCACTCTGAAATCAACTTAATTACCATTAAAATAAAGTTGATATTTGTTTAACTTGAAATAACAAACATTTGAATAGACGTTTTGGGAATATGGTTTTATGTTGTTTCACACACAAACTGTTTGAAATATTGTCAGCAATATTTTTCCTCCTTGAATACTGAATGCAGGATTCAAAGCTTCCAATTAAACTACAAACAAATTTTTTTTACGAAAGTTTTTTTTAACAATTCAGTCAGTAATAATTGCAAGAACTCAACTTTAAATCATAGAAGTACATTAAAAGACCTTCCATAAGTGCCAGTTACGTACAGCGGGACGCATCCCACTTTTTTGTATCGAAACGCGATGCGCTACAGCCCGAAGCGGCTGTTCTGTGCACTTAGCTTGACAGGACAAACCAAAATACACACGTTCCAAATAAATAATGAAGGATACAAATCTTACCTCTTCTTAAAAGCCGCCACTCTTCTAGTACGGAAGTCGATGAGTTCTTCCCGCGCGCGCGCTGATAACTGTTCGAACTTCGCGCATGCGTCCGCCTGGGCTTGCTCCGCCTATAATAAAAATAATATAATTTAAATGATATACAGTAAACTATGTGACACTAGAATGGTTCTAGCTTAAGAGGCACAGATATAGATAGACCTAGATAACGCAAGTATCACGAACTGTATGAAAACATTTTTTGACTACCTACTATGACGTTACAAGCTCGCGCTCTCTCGCTCACGCTCACCCAGCCAGCAGTACGCAGTACTGAGCGCGAAAGTGGCGGCTTACGATTTTCAAACGTAAGCTGCCACCTTATTCACAAACACTCGATATGCTTCCGTATCGTATCGAACATTAATCATTGTTATCGTAGGAGTCTTCTCAATGCTGTTCACAAGTCCAAAACCCGAAAATTTTGTCAGTTTAAATCAAATAGACGCCCGCTATTCTTCCAACAGCTATTTGCTGTTGAGGGGAAGTCAAATCAGGTTATCGAAATGTCAGGTTTTCGATACGATAGCCTGTCGTATGGTTGTGAATCAGGGCCCTGGTGCGATTTTTGGCACGCGAAGTAGTTGCTCTTGCGTTATCTAGGTGTATCTACATATATCTGTGTTTAGAGGCAATTACAATGAGAGGGCACCCACGAGCAACTTTTGTCTCCGCAACTAATTTGTATCTCACATCAAGTCTACGGTTTGTATGAAGGTGCACGCAGATAGAGATGCGGAAGTTGGAAGACATTTTTGTCCGCGGGTTTGGACGCAACTGTCGCCCGTCTATTGATTGCAATGCAAGTGCGTGCACGGCGACAAAAATGTTGCAACAGTGGCGTGCTTTGTATATAGGCATATAAACAGTTCCTACCTCGATATATCGACATAAGCCTGTCAATTACATTTTAGTGTGTGCCCCACAATTAAGAAACTCACAAAATTATTTTCATTTTGAACTTACTTCCTGCCGGGGGTCCCCCGACCACACGTTTATTTTTCTGATAAGTGACCGTCTGCCTAGACTAGACCCGGCCTAGTGCCTACCTATTCTGAAAACCAATGCACGCCACTGCCGAGTTGCCAGTTGCTTCTCAACCGAAAATTTAATTTAAAAAAAATAGCGTTGCTGACGCTCCCGTGTGGGCATCGTCCAAATCTCGGCGTAGAAAACACAACTAAGTTGCTCGTGGGCGCCCTCCCTAAGAGTTTTCAAGATTACCTTGTTTGAGCCTAGCAAACAGCATTTAGCTCCTATTTATCATGGGTGCGTTTACAAAAACTGATCTCTGGACATATACACAGACAAACATGCACAAAAGTCACAAACGACTAAACACTACATAGAGAATAAAGACATATCATACTACATACATTCAATAAACTATACAGGGTGTCCCTGGAAGTATGGATCAAGTCGAATAGGGGTGTGAGCAAGGTCATTTCCAAACTTTTCAGCCCTGAGAATGTTGGTGAATTTTTGAAGTGAAAACTTCTTTAGGCGCGTTGGGCATTTTTTAAGATGGGAAAAAACCATTGAACTCGCGACACTGTTACCGACACCGCGCTACATTCAGATGTGTTCGACTGTCCTCGGGATGTACTCGGTTTTAATGTATTTCCGATATGTCAAGTCAATCTGAATATAAGCCCCCCCAGACCCTTCCACAGTTTTCGATCGTGAGCTTTCGTTGTCCATGTCGCACCTGCTGTCGATTTCAGGCACCAAATTGCAACAACCAACCAAATGAATGAACATGGCATTTGCTAACAGAATAATACATTGGATAAACTTCTGAAAATCGAGGACGATCAGATTTTTCCAAGAAACTGCAAAATCTCTAATTTAAACAAAAACTACATACATAAGGCTGCCTGTCCATTGACGCGGAGCGAGGCTGCGGAGCGGAGAAACGAAGAAATATTGACCAATAGAAAATGACATTGAGATTTTATGCAATCCTATTGGTTAATATTTCTCCGTTTCTCCGCTCCGCGTCAATGGACAGGCAGCCTAAACATTCAAATACATAAATACGCCACAATAAACCCAGGTAGCACAAGCGCGTTTTTCCAGCGGTGGTTTTTTTCGCACACTGGATTTTGAACTCACTGCTTAGGGCCGAGAGTTGAAAATCCAACAGCGTGTTTTTTTGACATTGGATTCTCAATGCTTAGCTCGTTATTTTTACGTCCATACGAATGTGGGCTAACTACATACTCAAACAGTACAGACGCAAGCCAATCAAGCTACTACAATCTGTCAAATTTCTTTAATAGATTTTCAACTTTATCACTAAAGCATAAGGTTCAAAGTTGATTGGGCAAATGTGATAGTTTCGGGTAGCTTGATGTGCTGGCGTCTGTACAAAAACATCAGTTCTACACAAATCAAGCGGTTTTAGAGTGTTTACCTCTTGGACTTCCATAGGCTGCACATTGCACAGAAAGATTACACGTCAAACATTTGTGAGATGGGTACACAGTGGGCCAGCTATGACCAATAGGGATGATATTATTTATTTTTAATTTTAAACTCTATAAAATATTGTTTGCAGTAAAAATAAATAGTGCAAACAATATAAAAATTGCCAAGTCATAAACGTTTTAAAATAAGGATAGACAAAGACGGCACTACCACAGATGTGACGTCACGTCTATGTGTGCGTGTGTGTGTACCGCTGATTAATTTGACAGGACAGGACTAAACTAAAATTTATCTTCTGTCCTTTTCTTAATGAAATAGAAAGAAAAAGATGCACTGAGCTTAAATTTAGTTCAGTTTGTGAACAACAGAATCGGCACCATTATCGAGTGAAAAGTCATGACCAATCCATTATCCTTGGCTCAATATGTACCCAGCATAAAACACTTAAATATCAAATGTAAATAACATTACAGTCCGGCCGTCTAGAGAATATTTTCCAGTGCGACAATTCTAGTAACTAATAAAGATCAAATTCGCAAAACATGTATTCGTTTGTATGAAACACGGAGTAAATACAACGAGGAGACGGCCTGAGCAACTGTACACTGTGATTCTCAACTAGGTCCTGACGTCATCATGTGGGCGTGGCCTTAGTCAGTGTATTGTTGGCGTTCGTCCTGTGCACAACTTTGTAAACGTTCCCATTTTACACAACCCGACACTAGAAGGCGACACTTGGCGTCATGGAAACTAAAAATATTTAGCTCAGTACAAACATATTTTAATAATCTTAATACTGAAAAGACAATGTTCAAAATGGCCCTGTGCAATGAAGAGTTTGAGAATATACGATAATTAATCGCCTATTTTATTATATAAGTTGCAAATACTTCTGTATCACGGACTAGCTGTATTCCAAAATGTATTTTTAATGGAATTTAATGCGACTAATAACATTACATCGCCATCTTCACCTATGTCGTGTCAAAAGTGAAATAGGGATGTCCGATCAATTATAATCGATCGATTGAATTATTAATCGATCGATTGTGTTTTTTTTTCTAAAGTGTAGTTTTAAAAACCTAATAAAATACTTTATGAATGCAGTCATACTCCAATTTAAATAGGTAGGAAGAATAATATTATACATAAATCAAAACTTCTTTATTTCTATACAATCATTCAAACTAATTCATTATTTACGACAATTAACACAAAAATAACGCTCCTTTTGCGGTTCATTAAACGAAACTTATTTTTACTAAACACATCACAATTACCTAATGTTTTATTTAAAAAACAATATTGCAAACTAGATACAGATGTTATTATATATTATTATTACCAGTATAGAAGAGTGTTGTTATATATAAAATAAACCATTGTCATACATACTTGTAATGTTTATATGACAAAGTAGATGTAACAGACTGTAATAATTTAAGACCACAGTAAATCATAATCGAAAAATCGATTAATGGTGTCGTATTACATCCCTAGTTTTGCCGGTGAACGTGTCATTGTTACCAATTTTTTTTTTTTTTTTTTATTTATTCATTTATTTCAGGCGACACAGGCCCATAGATAAATACCTTAATCTAAACATACATAGTTTTATTATAAAATAGTGCTTCACTTCACTAGCTTGTAGGTACTTGTGCTGTTTTGTGGTACTTGTCCGCGGAAGCGACGGAACACCACGTCCTGCGGCCAGAAGTTTTCGTCCATGACGACGGGCAGATAACAATTCGGTACGCGCACCACGAACGCCTTGAAGTTGACGTTGCGGTGCGACTCCAGTAACTGCACCCTCGGCGTGTACCTCGTCTTCTGGCGCACGTACTCCACGATGTCTTCCGCCTTAGTGGTGTAGTGTAGGCGGGAGATGTACACCGGTGTGTTCGGCTTTGCGGCACGCAAGGTGATTTCGGGCTCCGTAGGAGCTTTGCCGCAGCGGTTCTTGTTGGGTCGCGATCGGCGCTTCCTCCTTTGCACTGTCACGAAACCCTCATCATCAGCCATATTCGATGCCTTTTCTGGCATAGGCTTCATATTTGGAGTACCTGGGGCACTCGCTGTGACGCTAGCGGATCCCTTTTGTAAGGGTTTCGCCAGGGCAGACACTGGCAGCGGGACGGGGCGAGGAGCTCGGGCGGCGCTGCGTGGAGGAGCCGCGATGACGGGCGCTGGGCTGAGGGGCACGCGGCCGGGGCGCTCTGCAACCTCAGCAAACGACGGGTGCGCTGGCGACGAAACTGCTGACGCGGAATTTGACGACGATACATCGAGGCCGGTTCCGCAACACATGTTTACGTTAGGTGCATCGACTGATGACCTAGTTACCGCCACACTGTTGCGCAACTCGCTAAATTCTTTGCGCAAATCGGCGACAGTGTTTTGGGATGCATCTAACTTTGCTAGAACATCCGCGAGGCGGGCCTTCAGAAAGACAATGTCCTTCAGAAGGCTTGTTACATCGACGTGGTCGAAGGTGACGGGTGGCAGCTTGTGCAGCTCCTTCGCCACAAACGTCGGCACGTCGTCCGGGTCGGTCTCCTTGAACAGCGTGATTATGTCTTGCAGGCTTCTCTTAGTCCCGTCACGCCGGCGGGACACCATCTGGTCGCGCTTGTTTAGCACACTGAACAACAATAGCTTAGCAGCAGCTATGTCATCCTCGCTGAAGTTCGTTGCGCAGATTTGGACAGCGGATACCTCATCCATCACATCCAGCTTCTGCTGCAGGAACGCCAGCAGCTCATTCGCCACAAGTTCATTACTCATAGCGATAACAAAAATACGAGCGACAGCTTACGCTGCGCTAGTCAATACACAGAATATGCAAACACGTGCGCATCGGAACGCGGCACAAGCAAGACTCCAATGGCACAAAGGCCAAAAAGCCATGCCATAAAATTATAAAAAAAAAAGTCATTGTTACCACAATTGAGAGTTACAGTTTCTGAACGAATGCTACGAATTCAGTTACCTACCTATGTTGATTAGTTTAATGTATATTAATTTTGCATTTGCATCCATTTTTTAGAAAAATAACTGCATAGGTACCTAATTATCTAGGTAGGTATTATGATATTACTTTTCAGTTTCTTAAAAATTACTCAGAGCTATGAAAAATCATTGTAGGTACCTACATTTAATATTCGTTGTTATGGTTAGATTATAACCTCAAAATCTGATACTTTTTTTGAAATATATCTTTTCTGCAGCTAGTCCGCTATAAAAACAAGATCTTTTATGAGTCTCCAAATGATAGAGAATACAATACATAATTATCCGATGCTCTTGGCTCCAGGGCCAACAATGTATGGACGCAGAGCAATGTCCTTTGTTCAACATTCATTCCAAAAGACCCTTCAAAAACAGTACTCCCTGGTACGAAAATTCTGAGTATGACCCTGTTGCATCCTGCACTTAGTGACATCTCTACAAAAAAATCGACAGAACGAGCGAATAGTTTTGCTATTGACCGGTAGATGGAAAATAAAGAACTGAGCGGGATCTAACACCCCCTCACCCCGTAAAGTGTCACGCGTTGTTTCCTAAGGAAATCTAATTAGAACATCTCCTCTTTGTATTTACTTCGTGGTATGAAACTAACAGGTTTGAAGAACGCATTCTCTCGGCGACCGCACTGTAATCACAAAATCACACGTGCTAAATAAATTGATGAAGTGGTCTTGTTAGTTCGCTTCTAAAACTTTTGAAACAATGGTGTGTATTTTGAGGCGAAATATAATTGAAATCAATTTAAATTCAAGGCTGTGTACACTATACATGTTTGCGTTTTTTAGATGTGTTCACAGCCTTTTCTGTGTGTATATGTCGCACCTTTAAAGACAAACCGTTACTAAACGATTTTTCCAGAATTGAGTTACTAATGCCATCTTTCTTAAAATTACGTAAACTATACGATAAATTTAACAAAATTTAACTTCTATAAAAAATCCACTTTTAGAGGTAGATGGCTGATGCTTTTTAAATTGTTTTTAATTTCTATTGCGAAAAAGGCGTGCATTTTTTTTGCTCCTGTGTAAAATTTTATATTTTCGTTTAGTAACGGTTTATCTTTAAAGGTGCGCTGTGTAAGATGATAATTATGATGTAAGTATATCACTAAACTCATCCTAAACGACTGGACCGATTTTGATGAAATGTTTGTGTGTGTTTAAGTGGGTCCCAGGATGGTTTAGATTCACAATTAGACCCGGTAGGTGGCGCCGCGATCGAGTTCTAGGAAACAGGAGAACGTCTGTCCGGTCAGCTGATATAAATATTTCCTGGTTTCGTAGCTGATTTCGTGTCTGTCAACTGAGATTATGTTTACTTACCGCATGGACATCCTTGTTCTTAGCTCTGGCTTTCTCGAGATTTCTGTTAGCAGCTTCATACGCGGCTAGGCATCTGAAACAAAAGAGAGTCAAAGTCAAAGCGTTTATTTTAAGCGTTTACATTAAAATAGAATTGATTCTTCCCCTGCCCCTTCCAAAAGGTAGTTTTCGTATGGAGAAGAACGGGCAAGAAACTCCACCGTTACTCTTTTAAAGTGTTTTACAATATTTTGCATAAGTACATTAATTATACTGGGTGTCCCTGGAAGTATGGATCAAATCGAATAGGGGCGTGGGCAAGGTCATTTCCAAACGTTTTAGCAAAAAAAAAAAGAGAAATGTGGTTTTTTAAAAAAAAACCTTTAAAAAAACTATCAGGGCTGTCAATTTTTTTTTTTTTAGATAGCCCTCATAGTATTTTTTTATGATTAATTTCTTTGAACACTAAGCGAAGTGATTGAAAAAAAAAATCGGTCATAACTTTTGAACCGTAAAAAAATTCACCAACATTCTCAGGGTTAAAAAGTTTGGAAATGACCTTGCCCACGCCCCTATTCGATTTGATCCATACTTCCAGGGACACCCTGTATAATAATATGTGAGGACGATGCGATTATATTAGATTTAGATTGATCATTTCGCTCATTTGAAGAAACATCGACGTAAATGTATTTTTTCCCAAAAATTAGTTAAATATGCCAAAGCACTTAGAAAGCGTATTCACGTTAGGAAAGCAGACTTTAAAAAAAAATCAGCAGTTACGTCGATGTTTCTCCAAATCACCGATTTGAAAATTGTGCCGATTCTGTTGTTCGCAAACTAAACTATATTTAAGTTCAGCGCATCTTTTTCTTTCTATTTCATTAAGGAAAGGACAGAAGATACATTTTAGTTTAGTCCTGTCAAATTAATCAGCGCCTAACGCAAATTGACGCAATTTTAGTAAGCAAGTTTTTAACCTCCCTCTCACAGAGAGGAGGCCTGTGTCCCAGCAGTGGGAACGTTATAGGCTGATTATGTATGGTGTATGTAAGTTTTTAACCAAACTTTTTGATGCATTTGCCTACCAGTGGCGTGCATTGGTTTTCAGAATAGGTAGGCACTAGGCCGGGTCTAGTCTAGGCAGACGCGGTCACTAATCAGAAAGAAAAAGGGAGGTCAAAAGTGTGGTTATTTGAGTAGGCATGCCTACTTAAGGGTGATAAATTGCGAAGGTCGAACATCATGGTATTACGCGTGAGACGTACGGTTTTTTTTAATTTTGTCGTATTAACGTGAATGAGTAAAGACCAATGACAATGTGCGAAAAGTACGGGAGCCGAGTAGGCCGTCCGGCGACTGCCTACTGCCACGCGTGTTTGTATGAAGATTTTGTTTTTTGTTAGGTATGATAATTTAGTGTGTTTCTTAATGGTGGGGCAGACACATTAAAATGTAATTGACAGGCTTATGTTGATATATCGAGGTCACATAATCAGCCTATAATGTTCCCACTGCTGGGATACAGGCCTCCTCTCTGTGAGAGGGAGTGGGCCGTAATCCACCACGCGGGCCCAGTGCGGGTTGGTAGATGTCACATGTCATCGAATTTTTGGTTCTAGGACATGCCGGTTTCCTCACGATGTTTTCCTTCACCGTTTTGAGAGCAGTGGTGATGAAATAATTTACACAAGGTAAAGCGCCTGTCAGGGTTCGAACCTACGACTTATATCTCGTAAGTCGCGGTCGTTACCACTGGGCCACCACTGCTCTATCTATATATCGACGTAGGCACTGCTTATATGCCTATATGCAATGTACGCCACTGTTGCCTGCCTACCCTTTTTTTTTTTTATTGCTAAATGGGCGCACTCTTGACCCCGATCACCTTTAGAAGAATATACGCGTAAAGTTATTTTGTCTTCTCGTAGTATTATTACTGACCTGAGTCTCCTTACGAGGACAGCTTTAGCCGCGTGTGCATCCCTCATGTAGTAGCGGAGAGTATCTGCCAACTTCAGGTCCTGGTCTGACGCCATACGACCCTCGATTTTCTAAAAACAGGTAGAAACTGAAGTATACGAGGAATCTCGTGTGTGATCCGGGATGCTTGCAAGGAAACACAACTCCGTTCAACAGGGAGTATATTCGGGATGACAAATTGACAGGTTACATAGTTCCGGAGAACAATAGTGTTGTAATCCTTATAATGAATAAGGTGAAAACACACTACATACATTACTGTTTCGGCTGTTGCCGCTGTTTGTACTTCGAATAATGGACTGGTGCTGGTTTATGAATATAATTTATTTTACTTTAATTATGCTTTAATTAATATGACTGACGACGACGAAGACTAAGACAGGCCCCCTGGCGGCGCGAAGTGGAGATAGGTATGGCTCCGCAGGCATGGACGCGGAAAGTCCTGCCGTGCGCCATCTGGCGGTGGCGGGGCCGTAACAATTACACATCATCTCACACACACACACACACATCACACACACACAATCACACACATACATCATCACACATCACCTGCCTAGCCTATTCTGTTACCTCTTCAGACAGATATACACACTTTCTCAATTATAATATTAGTATGGATTTTTATTTCGATGGAAGAACTAATTACAGAGTGGCAAAAGAAAGGGGACATACATCGACGCGCAAACTGTAAACATGAATTCAGTATGTATGATTGATTGACCCCCGCGTAGCGTAGAAATGTTTCGTCGGTTATCAAAATAAAAATCTGCTGTTTCATAGAGAAAAGTGCAATTTACCTACGCGGTCAAAATGTCATCATCGTCTGCCTAGTCTTTTCCCAACTATGTTGGAGCCGGCTTCCAGTCTAACCAGATGCAACTGAATACCAGTATTTTACATGGAGCGACTGCCTATCTGACCTCCACAACCCAGTTACTGGGTAATACGATACCCCTTGGTAAGACTGGTTGTCAGAATTTCGGGCTTCTGACTACCCGTAACGACTGTTCAAGATCCACGAATGACAGCCGGGAGCAACGGCTTAACGTGCTTTCCGAGGCACGGAGGGGTCTCCGTATGTCAAGATGGTTGGGGAAGGAGGACATACATAGGCTTAGGGTCAGCTCGCACCGCGATGCGACGCGGCGCGCAGTTTTCAAGATAGCAATACAATTATAGACCATCTACTACACAAAAAGGTACACAATTCTGTGTGTCTACTACGTCGAACTGCTGACCCTCCCCACTGATGTGTACCTTTTTTTTAGTAGATAAGGTCTATAATTGTATTGCTATCTTGAAAACTGCGCGCCGCGTCGCGTCGCGGTGTGAGCTGACCCTTAGGCATAGGGTAGTACTTTTTATCGACATACCTAAAGAGCGAAGCCGCGGGCGGAATCTGTCGTGCATAAGCGTCTTAATACCTAATAACTGGGTTCAAAGTATGGAATATAACCTTCAATCAAAACTTACCACTGAGGAGTTGTAGTTTTATCCCTCCTGCCAACGCAACTGGTCAGAGCATGCGATGCAAAGAGGTAAGTACAGACGCCAGCACATCAAGCTACCCGAAACTGTAAAATTTTCCCAATCAACTTTGAACCTTATACTTTAGCGATAAAGCTGAAAATCTATTAAAGAAATTTGACAGATTGTAGTAGCTTGATGTTCTGGCGTCTGTACATACTTATACGACTAGATTAATATTAGCACTTACCCTGCACTTGTCAAAGGTTTCAGCAGCTCTGGTGAGGAATCTCTCGGTGGGAGGCTGTTCTCGTGTGGCCAACTGTGTGATGCACGATGATAGTCTGATGTGAGCATCAGCTACCTCTGTAAAAAAATAAGGGACATGGCTGTTATATCAATAGCACTAAAACATGGTATAATTCGCATCAAATAACTTTGCCGCTCTGAAGTAGGCAACAAATCACTGCGCAGTAGTTTAATCATAGGAATAACACACACACACACACTTACACAATTGATCGTATATTTTTTTTTTCTTTTGGCGTTATTTTCCTATACAGATGTTTATAATGTAAGGGAAGAGCGGAGCCTTCAACTACAGGCATTTTCTATCATTCTATGCCTAAATGGAGACTCCTCGTCATGCAATGTAAGTCAAAATGATTCGAAATAAACTTATTTTATTTATTTTTATTTTTAATAAAACAGCAGTGCGCATTCGCCGCGTTCGGAAAGCCTAGTTTCAGAGCGGCAAAGTTATTAGACGCGAACTGTAAGTACAATGCGGTTTTAGGCGCTCCACACACTGCACCGCGCTCCGTCGCGGTGAGCAGATTTTTACATATAAATTCAACTCCCGCGCTCCCGCGGTCACGCGCGTGAGTTGAATTTGTATGTAAAAAGTCACGCGCGGGGGCGCGTTATCTGCTCACCGCGACGGAGCGCGGTGCAGTGTGTGGAGCGCCTTATGAAGAAGGCTTACAAGAAGGTTACAGGAAGGTTTACCAGAAACTGCGAGGTTCATGAATATTTTAACCAAAACATAGTGCATCAGGAAGTGAAAAACTGGGCAGAACGCTACAGAGCACGCCTTCAGAATTATCCAAATCCTCTGGCGAAAGTGCTCGCTAAGCCGGATCGTAAAAGGCGGCTGAAAAGGTAAGCTGTTGTGGACCTTGCCATTGCCAACTAGGACATGCTGCCATGAAATATTATGAGGGAAATCTAGCTGGAGAAACCACTCTGCTAACGAGAATTTATCCCGTCCGTCTGTGGCATTGAAGGTGCGTTTAAAGCGTCAGACAAACATTTGAGAAAGTCTTAAGAGTAAACTAAACGCGAGCTCGAACACACTGGTGGTCATGGCCAAAACCACACTGTCTAACTTGGCTTCGTGTCTGACGGAGCTAGTATCAGTGATGAGCAGTTAGACGCTAATCTACACGCACAACATCTAGTTCTCACGCACAGAAACACCGTTCCGAACTGATAGGCGCATAAAAATATTTGAAAAGTGCTTTGGAAAATCGAGTTCTATGAAAAATTCACTACATAAATCAATCACAAATAAAGTTTTTTGAACTCTTCGATAACTGAGCTTTGTCGGTACGGATTTAATTTTTAATATTTTTTAGTTCTTTTATTACTTATTTACACCCAAAGTTACGTTAAAAATAGCAAGAAAAACGAATCTTTGTTGGCTCATAACTTTTTAATGGCTTGTTATTTTACAATTCTGCTTCCGTACAGACACAATTAATAATTAGACAAAACGATACAATGTTTAACTTTGGATGTACAATGTCAAACAGTGGAGTAGTACTCTCCCGAAATTTGTATGGAAAAAATATCGAATAGTGGCACCTTAAGTGTCGTTTTAGTATTTTGGAGCTAATAAATAACCTTGAGATTGTTTGGATTGCGCAGAGATAGATAGCAGTGGCTGTCTAATACTATCCTTTCCATAAAAAAAATTGGTTGTCTGTAACGTCGGTTGACGGACGATAATTTTACGTGATAACGTCATAAGAGAACATCAGATAGATGCGTCACAAGCCGAACGCTTAGGCCGATCGTACCTCTCTATCGCTTGTCCCACGCTCTCGCTTGCACGCTCAGCTCAGGCGGAACGTGACAATGAGTCATGCTTTTTCGTGCGTGCAGCCGGCGTTCATCGATTTATAAGACGTCACGTTCACGTCAAAACTAATATACTTACTATCCTTTTCACCTGAAAAGAGATTAATAATTTCGCAGCCTACCTTTATGCTTGCTAGTCATCCGATCAACTTTAGCGACAGCCTCCTTCAGATGCGAGTAGTACTCCTGCAGGAACGTGGTCTCCTGCTCAAAGAAGTCGTTGACATCTCGCACTGTGGCGCCGAGGTAGATCTCGTCTGTTGTTGTTGTCATTGAACGCATCTGTGAAAGGTTATTTTGTTAATAGAATAGACAATATTTATTTGCATAGAATATAGGTTTAAGACAAGTGCACATGTCAGCCGCAACGGGCACCGCGATGCATAATCAACCTATAATGTGCCCACTGCTGGGACACAGGCCTCATCTTTTCGAGAGGGAGTGGGCTGTAATGTACCACGCGGGCCCAGTGCGGGTTCATAGATGTTACATGTCTTCGAATTGTTGGTTCTAGGACATGCCGGTTTCCTCACGATGTTTACCTTACCGTTTTGAGAGCAGTGCGATGAAATTATTTACACAAAGTAAAGCGCCTGCCTGGGTTCGAACCCACGACCTAAAACTCGTAAGTCGGCGCCGTTACCACTGGGCCACGACTGCTCTGCAGACCGCGATGAAACTGTCCTAATTTTAGTACAATTCGTGCAATGTGTCATGCAAACCGTCCTACTTTTGCACAAATCGTACAATGTGTCATGCAAACCGTCCTACTTTTGCACATTTCGTGCAAATTGTTCTGTAGCGAATAGATTATAATTTAATGTGTAGTTTATGACTCACCAGTCCACCAATAAGGTCCATACGTCCCTTCGGTTTGGCGCACAGATCCTGTTCGTACTCTAAGAACACGCGGAGATGAGAGTCGTTCCTGAACACAGGGTGCGCCGCCAAACGTTGTAAGAATACCTCATGCATTGCCACGGTTTTCTTGAATGTTGCTAGGTATTCGCTGGGGGCGGGAAATTACAAATTAGCTAGCAATGTTTTTCGTGTCGTAATTACTATGGGGGACACTAAACGAACACCGAAGTTTTGTTTTTATTACGTTACTGTAGGTACCGTAGTCCATTGTGTGAAGAGACAATGAACCATTACTGACCACGATGGCCCATAGTGTGAAAAGACAATGGGCCATCATGGACCACCATGGACTATTTTGCGTTGCTGGAATCTGGTGATGATACGATAAATACTACTGACTCTTCAAGTTCCTCCTTCATCTTTAAGAATTCTTCCCTTGTTAGAGCGCCTTCGCCCTCACCGAGACGCTGCAACTTCTCACGGGACGCATCAAAGTCCGGCCTAGGAGGTGCTGGTGGGATCTGGTAAAAATAAGAAAACATAACTAACATAACGCCTATAATTAGAAGGGAAGAGACTATACTTCATTTGAAATAAGATTAGATATTTTAATAAACCTTTTTTACAGTCTGTTCAACGTGTATAGTGATGTTTTTGTAATCACACTAATATTATAAAGGCGAAACTTTGTGAGGGTGTGTGTGAGGGTATGTATGTGTGTGTGTGTGTTTATATGCTTGTTACTTCTTCACTCTCAAACGGCTGGACCAATTTTGATAAAATTTTGTATGGAGGTAGCTGACACCCTAGATTTACATATAGGCTACATTTTATCCCGATATTCCCACGGGATCAAAATTTACGCGTGTGAAACCGCGGGGCGCAGCTAGTACTTTTCCCTAAGGGTTCATTAGAAAACCAGCGTCAGACAGCATCTGTCTGGCATTAATGCTGAAATGAACCTTTTTGGCGCAGCCGTGAGGCACACACTATTGTTGTCTGAAACATTATTTTTTATTTTTTTATTAATTTTGTGTTTCACAAACTGTGTCCAAATAAACATTTTTCTTTCTTTCTTTCTTTACTTACAATATATCCAGCATATTCCTCATTCTCCTCATATCGGTCATGCAGCCACACAAACTCTTCATGTTGCCGCACAACTATGAACTCAGACTTCTGGAACTCTGGCAGTGTTGTTTTTGTGTGGACAGTGAACTTAACTTTTTCTTTCTCGCTCAGAGCATCTGATATGTCAACCTGTGGGATTGAAATAAAGTTTATTAAAGAATGACGGGCATTTTCACACTATAGGCATAACGGACAGTCCCCTGTGCAGGGCTTGCATGGAGGCTGATGAAACCGTTGCGCATGTGCTCTTTGAGTGCACAGGCGTCACCCAGATTAGATCAGAAACCCTCGGGACACCCAAATCATACACAGATATTCTCAACAGACCAGAGCCCTGATTCACAACCATACGCCAGGCTATCGTATCGAAAACCTGACATTTCGATAACCTGATTTGACTTGCCCTCAACAGCAAATAGCTGTTGGAAGAATAGCGGGCGTCTATTTGATTTAAACTGACAAAATTTTCGGGTTTTGGACTTGTGAACAGCGTTGACAAGACTCCTACCATAACAATGATTAATGTTCGGTACGATACGGAAGCATATCGAGTGTTTGTGAATAAGGGGGCAGGAGACCTAGTCAGCTTCTGGAGGGAGGCGGGCTGGTTGGAATAACCACCGACGGCCGCCATGGCTCACGCACAATGGTCCATTTGAAGGACTAAGTGCGGAAACCCAAACCCATAACATAGACATAGATGGGCATTTTTGTATGGAGCCTGGCCCACAGTGTTCCATTTGATCAAAAAAAATTCCCTCTGCTGTATATAGTATTTATCGATCAAGGGATGCATTTGTATTTATAGTTTTATGATAATCACTAAAACGGATAAAAGTGGCCACTATTATCCGTCTTAGTGATTATAATAAACCAAAACAATGTAAAACTACCGTTTGCAATAAAATTAACGTATAATCTTGTGGAGCACAACTTATCGTGCTTATTATCTGTATTTTCATTCTAAAATGAAAGAAATAACCAAACAAACGATGAGGGCGCCACTGTGTGTCTTAAAAGCCAGTGATGTCCAACTGCAGGGCAAAAGCCTGCCTACTCTCTTTCCACTTCTCTCTATTTAAAGCTACTAAGGATCAGTTCTTGTTGAAGAAGTCCAGCTCATCCCGCCATTTCCGCCTAGGCCTGCCGCAACATCGCTTGGCATTGAGGGCCTTTGGGGCCTTTGAGCGTCCTCAAAGCGGAGCGGGTGCGCAACGAACACGCGTCGCATGCGCAGCGAATTCGTTGCGGTCGCGCAATGAGATTGCCGCGAATGTTACTGTGCGTGTGTGTGGACGCCATTGTTACCGAGTGTATTGTACGTCGTTAACTTGCTACAAACACGCGACGAAAACGTTGCGAATTTGCCACGCGTCTGCGACGTCTTCGCTGTGCAGCCGCGGAGTGTTCGCGACACATTCGCTGCGCGCCCGCCCCGCCCCGCAGCCGCTCGCAAACCGCTAGTGTGATAAGGCCCTAAGAGGGACCCATTAGGTCGTAAGTTTGGCCCTGACATGTGGCAAATATGATGTGCATGTCATGTGTGATGTGTGTAGCCCAAATGCTTATTTTATATGACACATACTATTACTAAATTCCAGTGATAATTTATCTTATCACTTGAAAACAGACAATTTCTGAAATGTTTACTATCAAAACCTTGTCATGCTTTATTATTTTCTAGTTGATATTATGATGGTTGATATGAACATATACAGCAAAAACCTTTCAATCGCTTCTGACTACATCAACAAGTACTTTTCCCATTTTCACTAACCGTAGGAGACACCTTAATAATAAAACAGCTGAATAAACAAGTAGCTAAACAGCTGAAAATCCAAGAAGGGTCTCCCCACATTTATCGACGCGGAATCGGCTAACACCGGTCAAAAAAGCCTTTATATCTACGTAATAAGGGTGTTACTAATACCATTCGCATCGGCTCGGCTCGGACGACGCGTCGCGACGCTGACTGACGGCGAAACAAGCCGTTTGCCTATTAGCTCGGCGATAAGTCGAGTAGTTTGGTGATATGCACTCAGCTTAAGCCGATTCCGCATTGATAAATGTGGGGAGACCCTAAACCGGCACCCTTAGTTTTTAATAGTGCCAGTATAATGAGACTACTGTATCATGTTTTTACAACTAATTTACAGAAATAAAATATCATTAATTAAGACATTCAGCACTTACCAAAAGGCTGTTATCAGCTAGACAGACATTCTCATTCGGCTTCTTCTTGTCCAGCTTAGGGTCAGCGGAACCAGGAGTTTGAGCTGTTGGGGCTGACAGGGGATCATGGTTGGTATCCTCAACGCAGTCCTAGAAAATTAAAAGTTTAACTTTTGTCGTAATTTGGATACAGGGTGCAGAAGACTGGCGTCTCACCAAAACTAAGGTCACGTTGCCACCAAAGCCAAGGAGAGGAGATTCAATACATTTAGTTGTTCGCGAGATTATTGCCTGCTATCCGCTTTGGTGGACTTGGGATAGGCCTATGTAGAGCAGTGGTCTGCAATAGGGTTTTTTAAACGTCCACCAACTAAATAGTGTTTAATTCCAACTTGTCCAATAAAAATACAACACAAACATGTAGGTACCTTATACCATCAAAACACATCAAAAACAATTAATCCTTCACACAATGATGAAAACTTACGAACGTAAAACATGAAATTAACACACTCATAAAATACATCAATAAAAACAAGGTCGTTTGCGCTATCACGCGAAAAAAATAACAAAAAGTATGGATCCACGTCATTAAACTAATTATCGAAGAACGAATCAAAAATAAAGAATTCTTACAAAGAAATGCACCACAAGCCCATTATCTCTACGAAAATGAGTCATAACCTTTAGATATCCGGCGAAATTAACGATTAATACGTGAAATCTTACTGATGGAGACGCCCCCCGGCAAAGTAGGAAAAACAATCGGTTTCCGCTTTATTACTAACATTTATACAGTAAAACTCACCATCATTTTGTAAAATAATCTCGCAGCTTGCCGCTGGTTATAAATAATCGAATTATATTTTACTTTCCTTGTTTAATCAACAATTTAATTGAGCGACAATCGACGATAAACTTTTATTTGACACACAGGAAAATAAGAAGATGATTGTCAAAATCGCATCTGTCAAAACGAAACTGACAGCGAGAGAGAGCCTGACAGAAAACTTAGTGCTGCTGAGTATTATATTTCAATTTATATCGTGGCAACATAATTTTGTTGTCGCACTGTCTGACTCCCCGTTTGATCGTGATGGAACTCAAATGGAGTTAGGCAGGACCGCCATGCCAGGTTGAGTAAGCCAGTGACCGAGTGGCATCCAATGTCCGGGAGACGAAGTGTCGGTCGTCTGTCGGCAAGATGGGTGGACGACATTGTTACCATCGCGGGTAGAACCTGGCTGGATGAGGCTGGCACTGGAGCGCGGGGATTGATACATGAAAAGAGAGGTATATGCTCCGCAGTGGCTGAAGTCGGGCTGTGGATGATGATGATTGTATACATGTATAGATCCCCTGAACCCCTGAATTAAATTACGAATGTCGAAACCAATCACGTCTGTGAAGTTTACACCATAAAAAAGTATTTTTTAACTGATATTTCAAGTGACCACTAACTGCAGTCGATGATCCTACAACAAAAACCATCAAATTAATTATTGTTTAATCATGTTTAGACTTTAGATATCGTCTGCAGAGTTTCGTTAGCTAATTTAATTTGACCGTGAAGTTATAGATAAGTTATTCTTTTTTCTGTTGGCTTATTATCATCGTTACTTACCTTAAAATGGTCTAAGTAACTTATGTTCAAATAAAGCCTAAACGTGCCTAAACAACGTTCAAATATAATTTTGTTGTCCTCATTGCTTTCATAATTCATGGTCCATCTCTTTCACTTTAGCTACCCCATTATCAATGCCAAGGCTTGAATTATTACGCTAACAGAGCGAGGTACATTCAGGTCTAGCCAGAACTCGCGCATGCGGAAATAGCAGTGAAGCAGCTATAGAAAGATTTTTATATATCGATAAAATTTCGGCGGAGAATACGTAGAAATGAACGGGACGCATGTCACAGATTATCGACTTTCACTTGACGGGAGTGGAGTTAGTGTTCCCTATAATAAAATAAAAAAACATTTTAGGAGAAATTTTCAAGACTCAGTTTTTATGGAAGTTGAAACTTCATATTAAAAGAAAATTGGTCGTAATTAAGCATGCCAGATTTATTAAACATAGTTTGACATTACTCAATGTCTTCCAAAACTGCGATAAGCTTGAAAAAGAAAACTACTATAAAAGTTTAGCAGTATTCAGGTAAAGGAAGTTTGTATCATTTTAGTAGTTTTTAGAAATCAAAGATCTGAAATGGATGTGCAAAAAATAAATTGTTGTTTTTAATTTATTTATACAAACTATACATCTTTTATTTACAAAATGGGGACGCAGAAGCCTGGAGAATGGGCCAATTCGTTAATTGCCCGCTTCGAAGAGCAGGTAAGTCTCAGTAGATGTATTTAATTTAATATCTAAGACCCGCCCATATTAGGAGCTTTTGGGGTATGTAAACAAAATATTTTTTTTTCTGCGGCATTATCGACGTATATCATGTTAAGAACAACTACAAGCGCCATTTGATACGTTTTCAAATTTTCCTGTGCGTTATTTATAGCATTTTCATTCAAGGCATTTAATATGGAAATATTGATGATATGGTAAATTATTATTGATCGGCGACCCGGCATTGCGAATCCGGTACTTGCAAAGACTTAGGTATAAACATTGAACAATCCGACTGAAATATTTTATGGTTTACTGTCCAATCATAGACATCGATTACAGTCATGCAGTCAATATTAGGAAAACTATTGGATTAATTATTTGGATAGGTGGGGCTAATTATTTACCCTATTAGTAGAATTTATGTGGAATACACTTGGTATTGTACTTAGGACCGCGGCGCGACCTATGCGGCGACATTTGGAGGAGACCTTTGTCAGCAGTAGACATCTTTCGTCTGAAATTATAATGATAAAATCGTCCATTCCCTTTATTCAATAATTATTAAAGAATCATCAAATGGCATTTTCCTTTGAGGACCATGATTTACATAACTTAGGAGAGGAATAAGTCCAGCCTTTTTTTTTTTTTTTGTAATTATTATGATTCAAAAAGTTTCTAATTAAATTGAATGCCGCTCTATCACAAGCTACCCTACAAAACAGGTGCACAGAACCTAAACTTCTGTATCAACAAGGAGCAATGCAAAGCGTGTCTCATTCAGATCAGCAGACACCACTTTTCTTTAGTCAAAACTCATCAACTCTCTCCCTTTATCCTTTTTGTTTGCCTTTTTACATCAAACAGATTACTTAGAAATGTTTTTGAAAGAGTTATACAGGCTGATTTTCTTTAAGGGATGTTATACAGGTTGGTTTTTCAGAATAAATAATAATGCAGGATGTTTTTGTAACGAGACAGGATACAGAGTGTTTCATTAGAATCCATACTTAATATTATAAATTCGAAAGTAACTCTGTCTGTATGTTGCCTTTTCACGCCTAAACCGCTGAACCGATTTAGATGAAAGGAGAATGGGCGTTATTATATGAGTTGCGTCCCAACCCTTGTAACAAGTTGCGACTAGTATAAACATGTTCATTTAGGCTTTTTTATGAATAATAATCCAAGTTGTTATTACAATTGCGTGCAGGTCAAAAGTATTGGGCTTCAAGTGAAAAAAAGGTTTTTGTATTATATAATGCTTTAAGTAATAGGTAATACAGGCTGGTGTCCGCAACTCCACGTCAATGCGCGTATTTTGCGTACTAAATAATGCTTTAATCATAATATCAATCAATACTTTTTTACATTTTGTGTTACATATCCACATAATTATTACATTTATAATAATTGTATATTAATCACAGGCAGTAACAATTACTTTTAGTCAGTTATTAATAAACGCACATTTGAAAATATATAAACAAAAAAAATGATACAATTATCACTGAATAATTCCCTTATGTAGGAGTATGCCTCAAACAAATGCACATTGTACACATATTGGTACTTGTGATATAATAATAGATTAATTAAGTAGTCTCTATATTCTATCGAAAATAAAAAAAATGAAAACCTAGCTTAACTAAAACTATACACAAACTAAAATATAGCGTCCGAATCGCTGTCGACCGGTAATGTACCCAAAAGACTGGCGGCATTACTTACTATTTGACAGTGATTTACTTTTAATAATGGTTATTATCTATAATAATGTCGTCCAAAAATGTCGCGGGTAACAATATGCTTGGCTGGTGTCTTGCCCAGCCAAGGTACCAAATGATACTCATTATGTAAGCGCAAGTACCCACTGTTCTTTTTCCAGTCAAACATGAGCAATAATAATGTGCAATTGCATCTCTTGCCGTGTCTGCTCTACTTTTTATCAATATATACGAAAAATAAATCTTACCAGATACATGTCGCGATTTTATCCGCCCCCTCAAAAGAATACCTTCTGAAATATTTATATTATATCGCACAAGGTTATTCCTAACCTTGTGCGATATAATATAAATATATATATAACGGAGAAGGCATGTATGTCTCGTTATTATCAGCCATATTTCAACTACTGTGGGCGAATACTATGGATATAGTGTTGGTTATTGCGCAATAGAAACACGGTTTGCAGTTCAAATCAGATTATAATTTCACGAACAATTTAATCACACTAGCAAATCACACACTATAGGTACACGATACAACCAAATACGGAACGCGGGACAGTTTCTGAGCGCATGTTGTTCGTTTGATGTCCGATGTCCAAGAGATCTCCACATCGTTCTCCCGCTGTTGTCGACCCGCCACGAACTCGGCTAGACTCTGTCAAGCGCCGCCAGGTGGCGCTGGCGTTCCGAATAGTCAAACGAATGACCGGTTGCGACATATACATATAGCTCCTATGCATATTTCGATTGTGTACATGCCATTTCTTACGTGTTCGCTCAAATAAGACCGGGCAAGCTTTATTTGGTAACTACCTAGAGAAATTAATAAAAGGTCTTCCTCTGTTAACACAGAAAACTGCAATAATTGATTGTCATCCGCAGTTATAGCACGGAAAGAAGCTCGCTGTCGATTTATATTATTTTCGATGACATAGTCACTTAGGCAGTTGGCCATATGCATACTCCTACATAAAACTGCTGCTGCTTTTTCACCGCTCCTACGCTTACAACAAAAAAAACAATGGCAGTGCGCGGCGCAGGGTAGTAGAGGGGGTGCTGGGGGGTGTTGGGTCAGAGTAGGAGTAGGTAGTTATAAATAGCTTTAGTCCTTTTGTCATTAAAATACTAATTAATTAAGTTGTATTAAATAAATGAAACTACTATAAAACTTTCCCTGCACGAGATACATAGTTATGCCCATACAAAAAAAAATAACACTTACTGAGATCTTCCATATGATATAGGTAGAAACATGTTACAACACTTGGGACGAAACCGCCCATTCTTCTTTGGTATAGAGATAGCTTGAGTCCCGGGAAAGGACATAGGATACTTTTTTTTCCCGATATTTCCACGGGATCGAGAGTTATGCGGGTGAAACCGCGGGGCGCAGCTAGTAAATAAATAAATATTTTATTTTTAAATAAACTAATTGAATATTTCTCTTACCCCTAGCTACCCTACAAGACAGGTGCTCAGAACCTGCACTCCCGTATCAACGAGGAGCAATGCAAAGCCTGCCTCGTTCAGATCAGCAGACACCGTTTCTCCTTAGTCATCGCCGGCCTCACTAAGATACTGCAGAGAGTAAATGAACTGGTAAGTGTTAATTTTTATTATATTTATTGTAATAACTATGGAGAATGCGCAAGTTGCCATAATAAAAAAAAAATCTACTAATAATTTGTTTATGGTTGAGTTTATGTGATTCTCGATACACCAAACACACAACCACATCACCTAGGAAATGTTAAGAGGCATTTTTTTTGTTTTGTGTTGATGTATGAAACAGAATGACAAGTTGAAAACAAAAAAAAATTGCATATTCATTGTAGTAATAACTGTCTTAAGTAAATGACTACTAATATTAAAACAGTAGAAACAGTAGGTGGAGTTTCTTGCCAATTCTTCTCCATACGAAACTACCTCTTGGAAGGGGCGACTATACAGGGTGAAATTGAACACATGCGACAAATCAAGGTGAAATTGACACATGCGACAAATCAAAGTGGGAGTTTTTTTCACGATTTCAGGGTTGGTCCCATAGTAAAAGTTGTTCATAATAATGAGTACAATCTCCCATTTCGATTTGTCGCATGTGTTCAATTTCACCCTGTATTCAATCTTATTTTTTTTTTTCATAAATTTTGACGTTCGCCTTTTATGTGTCTATTTGAAATAAATGAATGACTTTAAGTAAAAAAAAAAAATTGTCATAAGCCTTTCTCTATTAATGCTAATTCGCAACACCTTTAAGAACACAAAGGCTTCTGAGCAAATGAAAGAAATAATGAAAGAGCCTATTATAAAACTATGAGATATCTCAACTTCTATCACAGTTCAAACCTTGGAATGATCTAAGGGCCAAAGCATACACGCTACTTTTAGCATTGGCCATCGGCGATTTTGCGGCTGTATCGATGCTGTATCGCGTTTTGGTGACTCTGCGTTCGGACGCGGTATCGTAATCGCGCGTTTTAGCGACTGCTCCGATGCTGGCGCAAATGCCAAATCGCTCCGACCGGCATCAGAATGTGTGCGGAACTGCGGAGTGTAGCGTTCAGCCGCTGTGTCGAGCTTCCGAAAAGCGACTGAATCGCCGCGTTTGGCGTTTTTTAAGTTTGCGATATGGAATGCTTGGTCGCTGCATTTAGCTTCCAAAAAGCGGCTAAATCGCCGATCGCCGATGCTAAAAGTAGCGTGTGTACTTTGGCCCTAAGGTAACTCAAAACTGCAATAGCTCTAATATTTCAATATCTAATATTTCAACAAACAGCCTGCAGACTGCAGTCACTCTATAGCTGAACCAGTATTACTTTTCGCAGTACCAGCCTACAATATCAATAGGCGCAAACCGTCCACAGACAGAACTAGAGAAAGGCTACCACGATAGCCTGGTCATAGTCCTGGACACGTTGGAGATATGTCTCAGCTCCCAGCCTAAAGATACGGCCAAGTATGACGAGGCTATGAATGTGAAGATCCTGCTGCGGGAGGTCTGCCAGTTTATAGGTGAGTTTTTGACAGATAAAATTACAATTATTGTGCAAGTCATAGTCCTGGGCACGCTGGAGATATGGCTCAGCTCCCAGTCTAGAGATACGGCCAAGTATGACGAGGCTATGAATGTGAAGATCCTGCTGAGGGAGGTGTGCCAGTTTATAGGTAAGTTTTTGACAGATAAAATTACAATTAGGGTGAAAGTCAAAGTCCTGGGCACTCTAGATATGTCTCAGCTCCCAGCCTAAAAATACGGCCAAGTATGACGAGATTATGAATGTGAAGATCCTGCTGAGGTAGGCCTGCCAGTTAATAGGTGAGTATTTTAGATTAAATTTGTTTTAGATATTTCATAATTACGGTTTTTAAGTGTGTTTTTCTTTACTTGAAAAACAAAATAAGGCATTTGACGGGGTTCCCAGTTAGTATAACACACGTGAAATTAATTAAATGAAACAGTAAGCCCACGTCCGCACGAACGTATACATATCGCGACGGGATTTTATCGCGCACTGAATTTCCAACTGTCGGTGTTCAGCTGAGCATTGGGAATCCAACAGAGCGCATCCTAGCGCGTCAAAGAAACACTGTTGGATTTTCTAGCAGTGTGTAGTGTTTCTTGCCCGTTCTTCTCTATAGGTACCTACTTACTACGCTTTGGAATGGGCAAATAGTTTCATCTCCCTGACTGACCAACCCCTTGACAGTTCAAAAGTGCCTATAATTGGTTTATTTCAAATAAATGCTTTGAGTTTGTGTTCAAAATACAGTGCACGAAAAAACTTCTTCAAAAATCTATATAAATTCAGGAAGATTCTTTTATCACAAAAAAAAAAATTTTTTTTCTCGAATAGTCATGAGCAGGTCCACCCTCTGGTGGCCGTTTATCGTTGAATTTTGGGACACGTTGTATATAGGTAATTGGTAATACGGGCTGGTGTACGCAACTCCACGTCAATGCGCGTATTTTGCTTTATTTATATACAGGAAGATCCAACATTTTACATGTTGTCCTACCCATGAATGTGATCAACTTTCACTATGTGACCAACTCTGAAATCACGAAAAAAAAAATCAGCCGTTTCATACATTTTGGTCAAGTAGGTATTGAACTTTTCTATACAGTCCCTGGCAAATTCATGTTTTAAGGAAAAGGGGTTAAGGTTACCTACCGCTAAGAACAAATCTCGTATGGAAAAGTGTTGATGGTAGAAATCTAACTTAAAGAGATATATTAATGATTCTAATGACTATAATTCTGTAAATACATGTCTATTATAGTCGCAAATCATATTTTGATCAAGATACAACCTGAAACTGACCTGAAAATTGCAAAAAACGTAAGAAAAATTGAATTTCGCGGGCTACAACTACCCATACACCTTAAATTATGGAGCGAGCAATAATCACGTGGGTGGGACGTTGGTAAGTCACTCACGTTGCCTTTCTTTTACGCAACAACATCGTCGACAATGTGATTTGTTTTTTGACATTTTTGCAACAGGAAAACTGTGGCAATTTCTTATAACCCTCGTTGGGAAACTTTCTTGTGTTTTGTGTAACAGAAAGGCTTCTTTGCGTAACACAGTTTACGCCCCGCTCCCTCTCATAGGTAGGACGTCTGGCATCTATACTTAGTACCCTCCAAAGTTTAGTTAGTTGATATTTTTACACTTTAGCTGTGATGCCACATCCATCCATACTAATATCACACCCCGGACACTCCATACAACGCTCGCAAAATAATTACCTACTACTACTACATTAAAAAATGACGTTTGTATACGTATGAATGTGTGCGTGAGGTACTTGTGACACACTACAGATAATGGATAATGACCCTCGTAGTGCGGTGACACGTTTGTTATGATTTCAATTTAATAAACTATCGAAATAAAAAAATATTAAGCATTTTCAAAGTTACTGCTTTTGAGCTGAAAATTTGTACAGAGATTCTAGACCAGATACACTCTTCAACCCGTTTGTATTGATATACTCTTTCCGTAACACCCTGTATATTTAAAACAAAGTCGGGTTAGTTACAACATGTATAACTCAAGAACGGCTGAACCGATTTTTATGATCTTTTATTTGTTGGATTTGGCTTCGCCCCGAATAGCAGAATAATTAATAAAACGTGGGAAAGAATTACAAAAAAAAATTGGTTGTCTGTAAAGTCGGTTTACGGACGATAATTTTACGTGATAACGTCATAAGAAAACAATGCGTCACAAGCCGAATGCTTAGGCCGATCGTGCCTCTATCGCTTGTTCCGCGCTCTCGCTTGCACGCTCGGCTCAGGCGGAACGTGACAATGAGTCATGCTTTTTCGTGCGTGCAGCCGGCGTTCATCGATTTATAAGACGTTATCACGTCAAAAAATATGAGGCGGTACGAAGTTCAGGTCATCTAGTTATTATTAAAAATAAAAAAAGAATGATGTAATCCTAAGCGGTTACCTGCACGGTAATTGCGTTACACAATATCAATCTCAATCTAAATCATTTTGAATGAAATTGCTAAACCATCGCTCCGTATGTTCGAAAAATGTGTTTGCTCAACAACGTAAATAACGCAATGATTGTTGTTGAACTGTCAAAATGAAACCCGTTGCTACTGATAGTGTGTTACGTAATTACTCCGCAGGACTGTTTCTTTTGCGTAAAACATTCCATTCATTCTCCGAATAAAAGGCCCCTTAATTGACAACATTTCAAACCTGACACGACCTTAAAACAAAAATACTATTTCTTCATTTTCGTATCCTGAGTTCAAATATATTTTTATTTTATTTTTTTATTTCTAATTTACTGAGAAAAAAAATTAAAATCAAAAAACATGTGATGACGTCACATAAATGGCAGAATGAGGTAGTACCTTTGCGCATTCCAATGTCTTTGATTGAAAACATTACATCAAACAAGACAGGTCAATGTCACCTAAGAAGTGTAACTAGAAAACAACTAAAAAACTGAATTAAATTCACCAATATTTTTTCCTATCAACTCGACACGCTGCTTACTGTTAATATTATCAATTTTTGCTTGATATTCCGCCAATAAAATGGATCCCAATGAAAAATATACGCCAATGAAGGAACCAAAACAACGACTGAGACAAGTGACATCTAACAGTTTTTTTGACGGGTCACAGTAAAGCAAAGGTAATATCGCCATTCTACCGTAAGCATGACGTCATCTGGCGCTTACGTCTTTTTAGAATACACCGAATTTCAAAGTTGAAATTATGAATGAAAAGTACATAATTTCTAAAAACGAAAATATATGGGTGCCCTAGATTTGAATTTACTTTTATATAACGTAATAATACATGCAGGTTAAAAATATGAAATGTTGTCAATTATGAAATTACAATATTGTCCATTGCTGATAATAAGGATAAGGGATAATTTCGTCACGTTACATAATAGAAAAGTGCACAATGAGTTATGCGTGGGACGGTGGCATAGTCACCCACGTTCTTAGATTAACTTAAGGGGCCGCATAGTCACCCACGTTCTTAGATTAACTTAAGGAGCCGGCGTAACGTGCGTAGTTTATACAAACGTAATACCAAAATAATTTGTACTTAAATCAAAAATATTCTTAAGGTAGTGTGTATTTATTCCGATTGGATTACAGAATATCTAGGTTCCCAAATATATATTTTGAAAGGACTCTCATATAAAGACGAGATATGGGGAATTTTAAATTTCTATAGAAAACTATTGCATAGCTTTTATCGCGGGCGAGCGCGGCGACCGAATCAAGAAATTCCGTAACTAAAATAAACCTAACACCCTTACTCCGACCGGCACAGCGGCGCGGCGTTGAAAGCGGCGCTGATGCTAACGTCGTTTCAGTTCGGCATACTTCGGCACGGTGTTTGTGTGCGTGCGACTAAACGTATGCGTGTAGACTGTACGAAGCTCACATAAGTTGATACAAAATGCTATGCAATAGCTTTACCGCGGCAGTCCCCGAGTGCCGCACGTATTTTTGTTTTTCTCATAACTCGTCATTAAATCAGTGTCCACATACATAGTGTGACATAGAATACTTTTTATCCCGATATTCCCACGAGATTGAAACTTATGCGTTTGAAACCGCGGGGCGCAGCTAGTCTACATCTACACTATCTACACTATATAATATAATATATATAATAATATTATAAAGAGGAAAGATTTGTATTTTTGTATGTTACGAATAAACGTAAAAACTACTAGACCGATTTCAAAAATTCTTTTACCGTTAGAAAGGTACATTATCACTGAGTAACATAGGCTATATTTATTACTAAAAAAAATTAGGGATCCTTAGAAATTCCTACTAAAACCAACCCAAGGTGTAAAAAAAATAGCCATAAAATGTCTTTCATCGCATGCGCTGCGGAAAGTATTGATGATAGAACAAAAAAATGTTTCACAATATTATAGAACATATCAATATCTCCAAAAAATTCCGCGATACCATATGTCCAACTATTGTAGTTATGTCACTATAACTACTTTTTTACATTTTAAAAGATGATAGAAATGCCGATCAAAATCAGACCATGTTATCTATACCTTTGTATTAATTTTTATCCAAATAAATTATTTTGTATTCAAGATTGTTTCAATACCTGTTGATTACTTTTTGAATTATTGAAATCGGACATTCCATTCAAAAGATATTACGAAATTAAAAATGTCAGTAGAAAAAAAAATACACGCCGACGACGCGCCGCGCCGCCGTGTTGCTCCACGCAGCCACAGAATACGACGTAGCGCAGCGATAAAATTCTCGTATCCACAGTGTTTGTAACAAAACTCCTCTGAAACGGCTTGACCGATTCTTATGAAATTTTGTGTGTATATTCAGTAGGTCCAAGAATAGGACGTAAACTATTTTTTATTTTATTTTAACTGCTACTATTGTTCGTGTAGGGTAGGGGTAGGGTAGGAGTAGGGTAGGAGTAAGGTCGGGGTAGGGTAGGAGTAGGGAAGGGGTACGGTAGGAGTAGGGTAGGAGTAGGGTTGAGGTAGGGTAGAAGTAGGGGTGGGGTAAGAGTAGGGTAGGGGTAGGGTAGGAGTAGGGTAGGAGTCGGGAAGGGGTAGTGTACAAGTAAGGTAGGAGAAGAGTAGGGGTAGTATTAGGGTAGGAGTAAGGTAGGACACCACGCGAACGAAGTCGCACCGGGCAGCTAGTATAATATATTTGGGAACCTAGAAATTCTGTAATCCAATCGGAATAAATACACACTACATATAGAATATGTTTGGTTTACAAATTGTTTTGGTATTACGTTTGTAATTTTGTATGAACTACGCATGCTCCGCCGGCCCCAATATGTTACTTGATCACAGCTCGCGGTTCTAGAACCAAGTCTAATGGACACAGTTGCTCTCAGTCACACGGTTGGACCATCGCATCGGCTAAACAGCGCATGTCGATATATTTCTTTCGCGCAACAACAGCTACGAAAACGTGCTTGGTTTTGTGACATTTTGCAACAGGAAAACTGTAGCAATTTATTTTAACTTATTGTTTTCGCCCCCACTAGAAAACTTTTTTTTTTCAATTGTGTGTAACAGGATGGCTTCTTTGCGCAACAAGTTTGTTATAGCAGGCCCCTTAATTATGAAAATACAATATTATCCATTGCTGTATAAAGATTGTTGAATGGACAAATGTATAGGATTATACGCTGATATTATTTCGGATAGTAATAAAAGCTCCGAAAAAAAAATAAGAATTGTCCTTACTAAAAATATTAAATCTACTGCCTAAAATACTAACTTTCCGACTACTTTTGTCCGAATAAAAATGACGAAACGACCGAATGAGATACTGAAATCTTCGAAAAATAGACATGACTGTTTATTGCTATAATACTTTTTTCTACCAGCTTAAATTACGTTTTGATATATACCTAGGTAAAGGTATTTGTATTCTCATTCGCTCGCTCTTGCATCCTATGTCGACGGAGCCCCGCTTCGCGGTGCTCCTATTTCTATGTAAAGGGTTTAAAGTAACCTAACGAAACCGAACCTCGGGGAGCCCTTGACAAAACCTCTGTTGTCGGTAACTTAGTAATTTTGTCGGAGGTTCAGTATTTTATTCGGAAGTTTAGTTTTGTTATTCGAAGATCCATTTTTTCCAAGGAAGATCCACAGATCGCTGGAGATTAATTTGTTTTTCGATTTCCCTATTATTTCTAACGTCATCTTATTATCGTGCACGTCCACGTCCATAAAATGTAAGGAAATTCGTGCTCGTTATTACGTTATCGTGGTCGGATATTTGAAAGCGTCTTCATATATTTCCATACATATTACATCCCTGTGTTATCGTGATTCCGAGGTGTCCGTGGCTAAATAATAACAGCCGCACGGGTCGATCGATCAGGGTAAGCTACGCTTGCCGCGGTTGGTCTGTGGATGGGTGACCATCTTCACATACCGAGACCCCTCCGTGCCTCGGAAAGCACGTTAAGCCGTTGGTCCCGGCTGTCATTCGTGGATCTTTGATAGTCGTTACGGGTAGTCAGAAGCCCGAAAGTCTGACAACCCGTCTTACCAAGCGGTGTCGTATTACTCAGTAACTGGGTCAGATCTGCATCCGGTTAGACTGGAAGCCGACCCCAACATAGTTGGGAAAAGACAGATGACCTACGGACATAAGAATACTTCGAACCCGAACTAGGAATGTGTAGCGGTATCTGCAACGCCACATGCGAACAACGCGTCATACTGACGTCACGCAAAATCCTGCATCGTGCAAGCAGAGTTTACCGCGCAACTAGCATAGATACAACAGCCCGACATGAATCATCGGGCAGTTGCCCGCCAGACACAACACCCGTCTGGTCGGAGGATCCTCCCTTTTCTATGGAGAATGAGTGAACTTTACACCCTGTTCCTCATACTTCTATAAATGAATGACAACATCATTTGACAGTTGCTCTTACTCTCAATGTGTTTTTCCCCGTTCAAAATGGTTAAATAATCAGAAGTAGGGTTCATTCCGAAGTATCGAACTAATTTCGAACGGGCCCCATATCTTTGTTGACGGACATAGGTGGTAGGCTGATACGGAATACGAAACGCCCATTGCTACGGTCGAAATTACGGCCTTCGTGATTAAAGAGTAGACTAGACACGCGATCCAAATGCGCACGCAAATGGACGTGCCGCGTGCGATTCGCTCCGTGGAGGGGCCGATCCAGCGCTGTCAGTTTTTTGACAATGCTCAAAGACGCCTCAGTCGTTTCGCGCGCTCGTTGTGGACGGTTGTGTGTAGATCGGGAGCTATCGGGCAATATGGAGAATTCGCAAAGTCGCCGTTTAATATCCATTTATAACACCTCCTGGCACAGGTATTTCTCATACTTAAAAGGAGATATATAAGATATATTGTAGAAGTTGTAAACTTAGGGTCTGGACACATTGATCGACGGCGTTTCGCATTTTGCCGATTGAAAAGGAGCACACATGCTCTCTTTTGTACTTTTTGTATGGACAAACCGTCGAACGCCGTCGATCGCCGCCGGAGCGCGTTCGTCGCGTCGATGCGAAAGGATGCGTACGTCGTTCCATACTTTGCTCTCTTTTTGTATGCACAAACCGTCGAACGCCGTCTATCAATATGTCCCGGCCCTTACTGAAATAAAAAATTAAATGTATTCATAATGTATTATTGATAAGTGCTTATGGGATTCAAATAATAAAAATGCTTATCGACAGCCCCCCTTTAAACGTCATTCGAGTGCCAAAAGATCATGTCATGCTCCGCAGCAGAACCACTTTGACTATATTATGTAAAAATTACAGGATAAAATGTAGATAATGTCTATATTTTTGTGACAAAGTTGATAGGTTAGAAAAATATGTAACCCGCTGTCGGATTAACTCGAAACTCTGTACTACTAAAGCAAAAAATAAAACAAGTATTTGTTTTAGGGTTTTTCAAAAATTTACTCCTACCAAGGTGGAAAAGGGTAAGTAACAAAGTTTAAGGGGTGGATATTACTGCTTGCTTCCATTAACTCGAAAATGGGCACGGGTCTTTGAGTCAAGTTATGAACACATCACGAACGATTTTTCAAAATTCGACCCCTGTGGGGGTGAAAAGTTTATTTGAAAAATCTGATTCCTTTCTACACTAATATTATAAAGAGGAAAACTTTGTTTGTATGTTTGTTTGTTTGTACTGAATAGGCTCAAAAACTACTGGACCGATTTTAAAAATTCTTTCACCATTCGAAAGCTACATTATCCACGAGTAACATAGGCTATATTTTATTTTGGAAAAAAATAGGGTTCCGTAAGATATTTGGGTTTTTCGGACAAGGTGTAAAAAATCAACCAGAAAAGTTACTTATTTTGCGTACGCTGCCTAAACTATAAAAGATAGAACCATAAAATGTTCTAATTAATTGTAGATCTTATAAATATCTACAAAAAAGTCCGCGACACACTATACCCATCTATGTCGAGTGAGGCACAGCAACCATTTTTTTATTTAAAAATCTTGAATTTTTTTTGGACTACATTTAAACGCGTTTATTTTACTCATGCTATTAATCCTTATCAAAATAAATGATTTCATCACTAAGAACAGTTTATGGAGATAATATTTGGTCTTTGAATGATTAAAATTGGACGTTTGGTTTTGAAGTTATGGCGAAATTAAAATATTACGATTTCTGCTGCACGGCCCGTTGCGAAGTGGGCGTCACCAAGGCGGGGGTGCGCGTGCGGGAGGGGAGTTTAGTATTATATATAAAAATGAAACCCGTTTTCCGTTGTCACGACATAACATGAAAACGGCTGGACCGATTTCGATGAAATTTGGTGTAGAGATAGTTTGAGTCCCGGGAAAGGACATAGGATAGTTTTTATCCCGATATTCTCACGGGATCGACATTTACGCGGGTGAAACCGCGGGGCGCAGCTAGTGTTCTATAAACTTAAAAATTCACCCGAATACTTATTTATCTAAATAATTTATAAAGATCATACCTACATACATTTTCGAAATTTTTAGAAAGTACGAATTTCACGCGGACGAAGTCGCAGGCAGAAACTAGTCGTAAATATATGTGTGTATCTATTAATCTATTTTCGAAAGGAAAATACGAGATGGCAGTGTATTAAATTCCGCGTCTTTCGATGGGTAGCAGTCTGTGTGCAAGTATATGGATAAACGAAATTAATTAATAATTATAAATTAATTGTAGATGTTGTTATCTTGATATACAATTTACTAACTTATTTATCGTAAAGAAAATTATTTATTTACCGTAAATATTTGTATGTATCTATTAGTCTTGTTATTTGCTAAGAAATTCATGGCAGGCGCATTCCGATAAAACATTTACATGTTACTAAAAATCAGTAAGTATTTATCTAAAATAGTTGATGTTATCTTGATATACAATAAATATACATTTGTTTATATTATGACCTGTGCATAATCAGCGTGAAATAACCGTTATTTTAAAGTGGTTCTGCTGGAGAGTATGCTCTGTAGCATGACCACTTTGAATTGATATTTTCCAAGAAACTTTGAATATGAAAAAAGAAATATACAATTTTTGATATTAAGCTACAAAAATATAGACATTATCTACATTTTATCCTGTAATTTTTACATAATATAGTCAAAGTGGTTCTGCTGCGGAGCATGACATAAAAGATCCTTGTAGCAGTGTACGTTGCAAGACGGGCTTTTCAAACGAACAGTCAAAAAAAGGAAATAATATCACGCCTGTATATCTTTTAAGAGCGTTTACGACATACGGCATTTCATACAAACTTTCAAGCCCTTATTTTTCGAAATGAATGAACTGATTTTAATGAAACTTCGTCTAAAAAGTTAGTTAAGAACATTTTCGAAAAATAGTGTTACAGCCAAATTAGACAGATTTTAAATTTTCCATAGAAACAGAGATTCCAGAACTTATCTTTTTTTTTTAAATAAGACATCTCTGAGACATGGCCGAGACACCCGCCGAAAACCAGTTTCAGGCACTAGTTGTCTGGCATTTATGCCGAATTGGGCCTAATTGGTGCAGCCGTGAGGCACACAATACAATTTTTTTTTTATTTGTATGATTGAGCAGTGGTGGCGCAGTGGAAACGGTCGCGACTTACGAGTTGTAGGTCGTAGGTTCGAACCCGGTCAGGCGCTTTACTTTGTGTCAATTATATCATCACCACAGCTCTAAAAACGGTGAAGGAAAACATCGTGAGGAAATCGGCACGTCTTAGAACCAAAAAATTCGAAGACATGTGATATCTACCAACCCGCACTGGGCTCGCGGAATGGATTACGGCCCACTCGCTCTCGAAGAGTGGAGGCCTGTTTCCCAGCAGTGGGCACATTATAGGCTGATTATAGGTATGGGTTATGATATTTTATGCCTTGAATATTGTGACCTGGGTGAAATACATTTATTTTGTTTCTTACTTTAATTGTGCTAGTTTTGTTTAGAACAATATTAATTAATTATTTCTACAACGTGGCAATGCTGCCTGCTAGCCTTTTGGGCACTGTTCCTGTTGACAGCGATGCGGACGAATTCTTTGATGCCCTATGATTATTTTGTTTATATGTACTCTATACTTAATATTATAAAGAGGTAAAATTTGTTTGTAAGTTTGTATGTAGGGGGTAATCTCTGGAACTACCAGTCGGATTTGAAAAATTCTTCTTGCATTTGATAGCCCAGTTCTTGAGGAAGGCTATAGGCTATTTAACATCACGCTATGACCCTTAGGAGCTGAGTAAAAAAAAAAAAAGTAAAAAAGAACGTTAAGTGATAGCGCCGGGCGGGTGATGTGATACGACGGGGTGGCTCGGGGGAAACAAGAAGTTTCACGCGAACGAAGTCGCGGGCTGAAGCTAGTTTTTTCATACAGGATGAAATTGAACACATGCGACAAATCGAAATGGGAGATTGTACTCATCATTATGAACAACTTTTACTATGGAATCAAACCTGAAATCGCGAAAAAAAAAATCAGCTGCTCCCTACATTTCAATTCAATTCAAATCTTTATTGCATTCACATGTGTATTATAAAAGATCTTAATAATGTTAAATGTTGACGAGTTATGCGAACATAAATGTAGGGAACAGCTGATTTTTTTTCCACGATTTCAGGTTCGGTCCCATAGTAAAAGTTGTTCATAATGATGAGTACAATCTCCCATTTCGATTTGTCGCATGTTTTCAATTTCACCCTGTATAAATGTACATATTATTAAAGTTTATATGTTAGCTTATATTATGTAAATATTTACAGAAGCAATAAATAATTAATTTTGAGGATTATTTCTTCTCACAGTCTCCATCTACTACTACACGGACATGCGCAATGAGAGCACGCTGAACAACACTTTGCTGAGACAGTTGGCGAGCAAAGTATTATTTGCGCTCAGTTTGAACTTCTTCAATGCGGTGTTCAACAGGATCAGTGCGAGATTGCAGGTTAGTTAACCATAGAGGAAATTCTCGTAATTTTAAGAAAGTCCACAGTCTGTCTGATCTCAGTCTCACCCTGTTAAAAACCTCTAATTTCCCTACATTTTTGACAAGTTTTTGACATTTATTGTCGCTGAGATGAGATTGCGACGAGATTTTGAACGTTTTTATAATTGGACCTACTTATGCAAGATGGAACCAATCCACACACATGCCAAAATCGAGATAAGTATACAGAAAGATTTCAAAATGCACCTTCTATCGGCCCTGTAAAGACCCTGTAAATATCAAATTGTCAGATCATTTTGATCTTTACAGGTTCGATGAAAGGTGCACTTTGAAAGCTTTCTGTATACTTATCTCGATTTTGGCATGTGTGTGGATCGGTTCCGTCTTGCATAAGTAGGTCCAATTACGAGAATTGGCCTTCAGATCTTATGTCAATGGCAAATTTTTTTTAAAGTATACGCACCTGTTTTCGTGGTAGTTTAACATAATAATAGTCCAGTTAATATAGGAGTTTGAGAGTGCGTAAGGAGGGACCTAAGCGATGCACCGTTTTTGAGATATTAGCGAAGAACCCAAAAGTGGGAACTTTGTGCCCCCCCCCGCCCCCTACTCCGGCTCATCTCCTAGACGTCAGGAATTTTGGTATGTTCACTCCCTAAGCACCCTGAACAAGTTTCTGAAGAAATCGCTTAGGTCCCTACTCACGCACTCTACACCTTTTGGGCCTAGGCCATTCGTTGACTGAACCATAAACTCGAATAAATGTTGAGGCTCAGAATTTAAAGTCGAAAGTTTAAACATGAAGCTTGGTTTCATCTATTTTTATACATTGATTTTGGGTAAAGGTATCATAATAGCTACTGCTACAAAAGCAATGTCGAAAACGAAATTACAAGCCACTGAAAAAATGAAAAAAAAAAACCGTACATCCCGAGGACAGCCGAACACATCCGAAGTGGTGTCGGTTACGGTAACAGTGGAGCGAATTCAATGGTTTTTTCCTATTTCAAAAAGGTCCAACGCGCCTATAGAAGTTTTCACTTCAAAAAAATATTGACGAAAATCTTCCGAAACTCACCAATTTTTCACCAAATGGGGCTAACGTTTTATTTGTTTTCAGGAATTATCATCTAGCTCAGAAGAAAACCCCGATTATACAGACATAGAATTAATACAACACATCAACGTTGATATATTGAGGCTTATACGGCTGTTAACAGGTATGTATTTGATTCTACATATTAGAAGTACAGTACCCGGCGATAAATATTGCACACCGACCTTTGGAAAGAAACAATCGGCTAATTTCGGCTTCGTAGTGCGTTATCTCTGTCGCACACTACCTATGTGACGTTAACTGACGTTTTGTCAGTCGTTGTTCAAGTGTGATAGAGTCTAGAGTTGTTAACACCCCCAAATTTAAATAATTTAAAGTTGTACTATGGCATCTTTAGGAAAAATAGGGGAACCTTTTTATTTTACCCCAACCTAAAGCAATCATTTATAGAAAAATTGGTGTATTTTATACAAAGAATAAAAAGAATTATCAAAAGAAGCAAATCATAATTGTTTTAACAGCTCCTAATAGATACCGGACTGTTTGTATTTCGTGCGACAGAGATAACGCTCTACGAAGCCGAAATTAGCCGATTGTCTCTTTCCAAAGATCGATGTGCAATATTTATCGCCGGGTACTGTAGCTGTGTTTGTTAAGTCCAAGAAGCTTATAGGTAAAAAAATGGAGACAACACTCTAAATACCTAAGTGAAGCCGACTGTGGTCGGACGCTCTCTTTCTAAATACATACATATGAGAAAGAAAACACATATCACTGTCTCGTTCTTATGTATGTATTTAGAAAGAGAGTGTCCGACCACAGTCGGTTTCACTTAGGTATTCAGAGTGTTGCCTCCACTTTTATCTATAAACTTCTTGGTTAAGTCGAATCCGCATCACTATAAGCGTCTAGCCGACATATTTCCACGCAACAGACGTGACAATGGTCAACTTTGTCTCCAATCTGCTAAGACGACCCTAATGCGCAAAAGTGTATACTGTATGGCTCCAGTAATTTATAACAAAGTACCTAAAAGTTGGAGAGAACTACCTCTATCTATGTTTAAAAATAAACTTCGTACTTTTTTGACCGCCAGAGCATATTATAGCGTTACTGAGTTCCTTAATGAAAAGGAAATTTTCTTGACATGATTTTTAGTAATATTATTTAGTAATTAGATTTATTTGGAGCTACTTATATGATAATGTTGATTTATTCTATAATTTTAATGACTGATTAATAATTATACGACAACTTTTAATATTCTGTAAAGTTTTATTATTTTTTCTTAAATTGTATAAATATATTATTTTGCACGCCACGTAATGACAAACAAGTTTGCACTCAACTTGTTTTTTCATCTTGCATGCACTTTCTATGTATGTACACTCACATGTTTAAGCAAATAAAAATATCTTATCTTATCTAATCTTCTTTTATAAAAAAAAAAAATGTTTTGTAACTCTTTCAAATATTTAATACTTTTGGAAACACCCTTTCATTAAAACGGGCCGCGACAGTCATATTCTCAACATATTGAAGGATACTGAACATCTCGGCGACAAACAAATGTCAGAAACATGTCAAAAGTGTAGGGAAATTAGAGGTATTTTTGAATGATTGAGACTGAGATCAGACTTTGAACGTTCTTAAAATTACGCCCTAGCACGTATCCGTTGGTCCCGGCTGTCATTCGTGGATCTTTGACAGCCGTTACGGGTCGTGAGAAGCCCGAAAGTCTGACAACCAGTCTTACCAAGGGGTATCGTATTACCCAGTAACTGGGTTATGGACGTCAGATAGGCAGTCGCTACATGTAAAATACTGGTATTCAGCTGCATCCGGTTAGACTGGAAGCCGACCCCAACATAGTTGGGAGAAGGCTAGGTAGATGATGGTGAGCAGTGGTGGCCAAGTGGTAACGTCCGCGACTTACGAGTTGTAGGTCGCAGGTTCAAACCCAGACAGGCGCTTTACTTTGTGTAAATTATTTCATCACCACTGCTCTCAAAACGGTGAAGGAAAACATCGTGAGGAAACCGGAATGTCCTAGAACCAAAAATTCGAAGACATGTGACATCTGCCAACCCGCACTGGGCCCGCGTGGTAGATTACGGCCCACTTTCTCTCACTGAGAGGAGGCCTGTGTTCCAGCAGTGGGAACATTATAGGCTGATTATGTAGGTAGATGATGAGATGATTTTGTATGTTAATCTAATAGAGCATGTTTGTTTCAGAATCAATACAAAAGTTTAAGTTACTAAGGAAGTCTGCGCACATAGTTTTAGTTTCGTCACTAGAGAAAGCTATTTGGAATTGGATGGATACTTATCCCCAGGTATTTGATCATTTTTCTTTATTTTTAACCGACTTCTAAAAAAGGAGGAGGTTCTCAATTCGAATGTTTGTATTTTTTTTTTTTTGTGTTTGTTCGCGCATAACTCCGTCGTTTGCCAACCAATTTGAAAATTTCTTTTTTTGTTGGAAAGGGTATACTTCCCAAATGGTCCCATGAAAATTTTATCGAAATCGGACAACCGGTTTTTGAAAAATCAACAAAAAACTAAAAATTTATCTACATTGTCTACATTAACGATCTTTTTTTGTTTACTTTTTTGTGGGGTAGGTACAACTAAAAAATGAAAAATAAAAACTTTTTTACAAAAAAAACAACCGACTTCAAAAAAAAACACTACAAAGTGATAAATAACTTTAATTTCGGAAGTCGGTGTCAAAAAACGAAAATGCGGAATCAACGACACCGACTTCCGAAATTAAAGTTATTTATCACTTTGTAGTGTTTTTTTTGAAGTCGGTTGTTTTTTTTGTAAAAAAGTTTTAAAGAAAGTATATACAGGGTGAAATTGAATTCATGGGCATCCTTTTAAGGGGTCATTGTAATCATCATTATGAACGACTTCTACTATGGGACCAAGACTGAAATCGCAAAAAAAAAAATCTGCTCTTCCATACATTTTGACGAGTTATGTGAACATAAATGCAAGGAACAGCTGATTTTTTTTCGCGATTTTAGGCTTAGTCCCATAGTAAAATTTGTTTGCAACGATGAGTACAATGACCCCTTAAAAGGATGCCCATGAATTTAATTTCACCCTGTAGTACTAGCTGTGCCCCGCGGTTTCACCCGCGATAAAAGTCTTAGTCCTTTTTTTATTGATTCCGTTTACAATTTTTTACACCCTTAGGCCGGTTCAGGTGTAACGCGCGTCGACTCACGTCAAAAGCAATTTACACAAAATTTTGACGCGCGTTAACGCGCGCTCTTGTGATCGGTTGTACGTAAATAACATGATGTCTAGGCGCACGTTTCGAAAATGCGCGTCAAAATTTAGCCATCTGAACCGGGCCTTAAGGAATAATTTCGGGGATAAAAACTATTCTATATCCTTCCCCACAACTCAAAACTATCTCCATACCAAACATCTAAATCGGTTCAGCGGTTATTGATTCTCCGTGCAAACTTCCAGCCCCTCTTCACCTCCTTTTTTTTAAGGATGGGAAATCATCAAATGACCCCTCCCGCTCTGGGTGGAGCGGAAGGGAGTGTCAGACTCTTACTGACTAAAACCCATCCGTGTTCCTTCCTTAGCACTTTATTATATGTTCCGGGGTAGCGGTAACCCTTTCGGACAATCCCGCACCCCCGGCAGGCTTCGGCCCTGGCAGGCCCCTTCCTTTTTGCTGACATCTCTTTGAGGCGCGCGTGGAACACGTACGCGTCGTCCGGCACGGGCCTGGTCCTGATCGGACGGTGAGCTACCCATTACTCTCCGTCCGTAACTAAAGAAACCAAGCTGCGGCCAAGTGCGCGACGTTCATACTTCTTTAGTTAATCTGGTCGTTTGCGGCCACTGGTCGTGGTCGTGGCCGCCTAGTGCGGGAGGTGCCTAAAAGATGATTTCTGGGATAAAAACTATCCTATATGAATTTTTTTTTGCAGGAATTCGCAGAAGTCCAGTGTCGGCCTAACGATGAACTAAGCAAGTGTTGTGATACATTATTTGATATATTACAAGACAGCTTCTCAGATAACAAGAAATCCAGAGTGGCTATGTGGCCACTACAGATTATGTTACTAGTTTTGAACCCTGTAAGTATTAGAATAAGGTTCTATTTTGCATGTTTTTTATACCTATATGGATACATTATTCGATATATTACAAGACAGCTTCTCAGATAACAAGAAATCCAGAGTGGCTATGTGGCCACTACAGATTATGTTACTAGTTTTGAACCCTGTAAGTATTAGAATAAGGTTCTATTTTGCATGTTTTTTATACCTATATGGATACATTATTCGATATATTACAAGACAGCTTCTCAGATAACAAGAAATCCAGAGTGGCTATGTGGCCACTACAGATTATGTTACTAGTTTTGAACCCTGTAAGTATTAGAATAAGGTTCTATTTTGCATGTTTTTTTATATTTGGATACATTATTTGATATATTACAAGACAGCTTCTCAGATAACAAGAAATCCAGAGTGGCTATGTGGCCACTACAGATTATGTTACTAGTTTTGAACCCTGTAAGTATTAGAATAAGGTTCTATTTTGCATGTTTTTTATATGTGTATACATTATTCGATATATTACAAGACGGTTATACAATAAGAAATTTCACGCGGACGAAGTCTCGGGCAGAAGTTGGTTAGTATAATAATAATAATCTTTATTTTTCTCTCCTCACAAAGGTTCACATAGTTATAAACAGAGACAAGAATTATAGCGTTATGACAAAAATGCATAAAAAATGATCCTTTGTGAGAGCTGGCGTCCATATTAGGATACCCTGTGTGACGGATCACCAGGCTCTCACCCCGAATTAAACCCAATTAATATTAACATTACAACGGTCAAAGTTATAACTCTAGACAAATTATGAACTATTAATATATAGTATATATAATAGTATAGTAATATTACTCAAGTAATTAAACAAGACTTTATATTGTTAACAGAAAGTTTTGGAAGAAATAGTGAATGCGGATAGCGGCGCGCCGTGTAGTCCGCGACACACAAAGAAGAAACATTTTATTGACTCCGTCAAACGAGGGCTGAGTAAGTATTTTTCAGTACTATATACAGGCTGAAAAAAATCAATGGGCCCTGACGGGAAACCATTTTAAATCTAAGGAAACATTCCTTTATTTTTATTCAAAAGTAACAAAACTGCGTTCACAGATTTCTCGACAAGCTTATAATGGGTGTTATATATATATGCTACTTGCGCGGTAAACTCTGCTTGCGCGATGCAGGATTTTGCGTGACGTCAGTATGATGCGCAATTCGCATGCCTGTATGCATGTAGATGCCGCCACAACTTCAAAGAGTCTTTTAATTTTTTTGTCGTGATTAGATATCGGTTGTCATGGTATAGGCATGTGTAACGGAGAAATGAGTAAAACGTTAGGAGTGTTTTGAGTATTGATGTCGATGGCTATAAGAGTAGGGGAGAAAGAAATGATGGATGGAATGTGTGAATGATGATATGGTTAGAAAGGGGGTGACTACCGAGATGACGACTAATAGAGAAGTATGGAAGAAAAAGACATGTTGCGCCGGCGCCAAATAAATTGGGATAAGGGCTGGTGAAAAAAAAAATCATACCAATCACGTTTGCTTGTATATTTTCGTCTGTAAAGTTTTACTAGTTAATTAAATTTCATCATCATCTGCCTAGCCTTTTCCCAACTATATTGGGGTCGGCTCAGTTAATTTAATTTAACCCTGTATATTACATCGGAATTACCCATAAAGGTCATAGCACATGTATCAAACCGGAAAGGGATCGGCACCGTATCAACTCGAGCCGTTCAGTATTCTTTGTATGAAACTCCCTACTGCAACGCACGCTAATCGGAATCGTAACGTAACCGCCTCGCCTCGGGACAAGCTCACGAACCGCGGTGCGGTGCGTGGTCAACTTGCAGTTCCCGCGCTTACGTTTCTTCGTCCCCCCTTGCCCCTCTCCCCCTCCCGCGGCCTGCAGCACCACCACCCAGCGGTCGGCGAGCCGTAAGCGCGGCGTCGCCTAGCCGTAGCCGAGTCGACGTATCGGAGCTTCTGATCCGCTTTGGTTACGTGCTTACATTAGGTTGACGCCTGTTTGACGGCGACGCGAAAGGCGATACGGTGCCGATCCCTTTCCAATTTGTTACGTGTACCTTAACTGGCGAAATGTGGGCGCATGTTATTTTTATAAGAATAATAATTATCTTTTTCTTTTTAGGTCCTCAAAACAACTCAAAACAGATGACAGAAGCAGCCGTTGTGACGTGCGTCAAGCTCTGCAAGGCGTCCACTTACCTCAACATAGCTGACTCGGGCAACGTCACCTTTATACTCGTTAAGTCTGTTATTAACGATCTCAAGGTGAATAGAATAATGTGTTTTATTATGTATATCATATAAAGGATTCTTCCAAACCTCCCTGTCTTGTGCGATCTCTGACCATGTTGTCCCTTTCTTTTTTTATGAATGGGAAATCGTCAAATGACCCCTCCCGCTCTGGGTGGAGCGGAAGGGAGTGTCAGACTCTTACTGACTAAAACCCATCCGTGTTCCTTCCTTAGCCCTTTATGTTCCGGGGTAGCGGTAACCCTTTCGGACAATCCCGCACCCCCGGCAGGCTTCGGCCCTAACAGGCCCCTTCCTTTACGCTGACATCTCTGAGGCGCGCATGTTGTCCCTTCAAATGATATTAGATCGTCACGCCACCTTCGCCTTGGTCTACCTCGACGGCGATGTCCTGACTCAGGCGTCCAGCGAGTGACGATCTTTGCCGATCACTCCGGGTGCATTCGTGAGGTGCATTAATAAGTCTAATATTACTTTTTTTTGTTACAGTCTCTACTCTTCAACCCCTCAAAATCCTACATCCGTGGCAACCTGATCTCCGGGTACTCAGAACTGGACCTGATGACGGATTGCTTCGTGTCTCTATTCCGGATCATGCCTCACAATAACGACGCGCTCAAAGTGTGCCTCAACCTCAACACGCATATCTCTTACCATTACGTCATCGTTAATTCTTTACTCAGGTAAGTTGGCAGTAAAATCATGCAGTTGCAAATATCGTCAAATGCTAGTGATGGCCAAGTGGTAACGGCCGCGACTTACGAGTTGTAGGTCGTAGGTTGGAATCCAGGCAGGCGCTTTACTTTGTGTAAATTATTTCATCACCACTGCTCTTAAAACGGTGAAGGAAAACATCGTGAGGAAACCGGCATGTCCTAGAACCAAAAATTCGAAGACATGTGACATCTGCCAACCCGCACTGGGCCCGCGTGGTGGATTACGGCCCACTCCCTCTCACTGAGAGAAGGCCTGCGTCCCAGCAGTGGGAACATTATAGGCTGATTATGTTATGTTATGCTACCTGGCCAAAGTCAAGGTCAAATCATTTATTTCAAACAGCCACATTAAAGGCACTTTTGAACGTCAAAAATTACAATAAAATAGAATTGATTCTAGTCGCCCCTTCCAAAAGGTAGTGTTCGTATAGAGAAAAATGGGCAAGAAACTCCACCGTTACTCTATTAGAATGTTTTACAAGGTTTTGTATATATTCATTATACACCGTGTCCCGGACGATGTGCATAAACTTCGACCAGATGTTCAGACCATGGAAATAAGCATTTTTCATTATGGACACATTAATGAATTCTTATTTTTTATTTTTTGTTAATTTTTATACAAACTAAATACCTTGACGTAAATCACCCGACATGCATGCCTCTTTTTCCGAATTGGCAACGACGCGACGTATTTTCATTTATAAGACTTGGCGGGCTGAAAATTGTCAAAACCAAGTTAAGACCCTTTCTTACTGCATAGCTCAATTAAGTTCCATTAAATGAAATTACAATTATCTTTGTAACGAAGCCTCTTTATGAAATACTTCCTTTTTTAGATTTAATTTGTAAAAGCTATAGAAGCGTTTGACAAAGTTTATGGATAACGTGAAGAACACGGTGTATTATTATATGTGAAGACGATGCACCTATAATAAAAATAGTCTACCTACAAAAGGTAAAAATAAAGCAATAAATATTGTAACTAACCCGACTTTCTTTTATATAAATAGATTGCCTTCCCATTAAAAGCACTTTTAATAACTGAACTATTAATACCTTGTTACAGGATAATAAAACAGCCCAGACTACCTTGGTGGCCACAAATTGAGTTGCTTTATCCAAGAGCAGCTGAACTCAGAGCCATGTTCACGGATACGTCAAATAAGGCCACACAGGTATGTAGCTATTGCACTATTGACGCAATAAGAAGTGCTATAGTTGTCGTTTACGCCGACGTTAGGTAGATAGATAAACCATTTTATTTGGCGCACACAAAAGACAGCACAACACACAAAAGTACAACATTCGATGATAACCAATTACCCACATTAATATAATATAAAAAACTTGGTGCCGATATAAAAACTAAAGAAAAAAATTCCTATCGAAGTAAAAGTGACACTATGACGAATAATTAAAAACAAATTAACGACGAAAAATACACAGTGCGGTGTGCCTCTTAAGGTTGCACCAAATCCGAGGCCAGCTCAAACTCAAACTCACAGCATTTATTTCAATTAAACCAATTGGCTATTTGACAGTTTTCGAAAAGATATTTTTAAATATACGTAGGTTTAGTTTATACCTCTTACAATTATTTTTTTCTTAAAAAAGCGTTGTTTATTCGAAAAAAAATGTTTTTTTTCATTCCGTATTTTGAAATTCGCGCGGAAACAGCCGATCACGTGACATTTATGGCTGTGACGTCACATTTCAATAAACTAAGTAAAGCTAACTACGACGCTTCAACTCTTAAACATATTTTGTGTGGAAAGTTTGCATAAAAAGTTGCATAAAAAGTATATTTTGTGTGGAAAATCAGCAAACTGCCAACGATGATAAAACACAGTAACACACAACGTTTTATTTATTGTGATGTGACGTCATACGATGCTCGATCATGGCCGTTCGCGTTTCAGTTTTTGTAATCCACAGATAAAAAATCTCTAATTTATTTTTCAAAAATAAAATATTTACAATTTATTTTAATGCATAAAACCTATTGTATGATTATTGTGAACCTATATGCTACTATATCTAACATATTATATATTTTATCGTTACAACTGTCAAATAGCCAATTACAGGCACTTTTGAACTGTCAAGGGGTCGGTTAGTCAGAAAGATGAAGCTAGTTGCCCATTCCAAAGCGTAGGTACCTATGGAGAAGAACGGGCAAGAAACTCCATGGCTCAGCATGTGTCAGGCAAATGTACCTGTCGTGGCAGTCGCAGTCATAAAATGTGAGAGCGAGATGGTACGAAAGATAATTTTAGAAGTCCCGTACTTATTGTTCACCGTCTTTCTCGCACGATTTTTGACAGCGACTGCCACGAATTTTGTGGCAGCCGCTGTCATAATGCAGGAGCGAGATGACATGAGAAGATGATTTTAGAAGTCCCGTACTTCTTCCTGGTTTTTGACCGCCACTGCCACGAATTTTGTTGAGCAAATAAAAAGTGTTACATATTGGTAGCCATACATTTTTGGATATTTAAGCTTGTCTTAACTTTAAGGTGAATGGGTAGTTGTAGCCCGCGAAATTCAATTTTTCTTACGTTTTTTGCAATTTTCAGGTCAGTGTCAGGTTGTATCTTGATCAAAACATGATTCGCGACTATAACCGGTACGTATATACAGAATTATAATAATTAGAATCATTAATATATCTTTCTAAGTTAGATTTCTACCGTTAAGAACAAATCTCGTATGGAAAAGTGTTTATGGTAGAAATCTAACATAAAGAGATATATTAATGATTCTAATGACTATGATTCTGTAAATACATGTCTATTATAGTCGCGAATCATATTTGGATCAAGATACAACCTGACACTGATCTGTAAATTGCAAAAAACATAAGAAAATTTAAATTTCGCGATCTACCATGGCACATTCACCTTAAGCAACTTTTATAAGTAATGGGAATGATATGCCATGTCTCTCAACCACCAGTCTCTAATAATATTCTTCTCTCTTTCTCCCACAGGGCTACGTAGTCCACACCCCACTACGAATGATCTCCCTCTCACTCAAATCCAAGGAAGTGCAGTCTAAATTCAACAAGAGTGAAGAAATGCCAGCTTATAGGAATCTACTGCTTTGTATGGTGAAGCTGATACATGCTGATCCTATGTTGATGTTGAGTGTAAGTATACTATATAGTTTCTAAAGATAAATATTTAACGTTTTTAGAGGATTCGTATCTTCTAAAAACGTCATGTAGAAAAGGGTCTATTATACAGGGTGTTCAAAACGTCGTGGACCAAACGAAATATTGAGATAAAGGAGGCCATTTCCAATAAAAAATCTTTCTACAGCATGGCCATAATTCAATTGCCCTAAAAGTTATGAATATTTTTGTATACCGAGTTCTTTTCTAAGACCAATAAAAAAAAAAGTGATATAAAACAATAAAACAAACGGTGTTGTATTATTATTAGATAATGTATCAGCACTACAAAAGTTCTATTGCGGCTGCGGGTACTACCTTTCAAGAGCAATTAATTTTTTTCCAAAAATTTTGAAGCCTTACCAAAAATTGTTTCTCTTTTTCAAAGCGTTGGAAATGAACTCTCATTTCCAACGCTTTTAAAAAGAGAAACAATTTTTGGTAACGCTTTAAAATTTTTGAATTTTTTTTTTGAGATAAATGAGGATTTATCTCCCTATTTCATTTGGTCCACGACTTTTTGACCATCCTGTATACTAAGATTAATGTTCTTACTCTGAAACAGGGGGGATATCAGTGGCGTGCATTGGTTTTCAGAACAGGTAGGCACTAGGCCGGGTCTAGTCTAGGCAAACGCAGTCACTAATCAGAAAAAACAGTGAGGTCAAAAGTGTGGTTATTTGAGTAGGCATGCCTACTTAAGGGTGATAAATTGCGAAGGTCGAACGTCATGGTATTACGCGTGAAACGTACGTATTTTTAATTTTGTCGTATTAAGGACCGATACTAGTTCAGATTGCGAAAATTGCCTTAGCATTAACGGCTGTAGTTCCAACAGTTCTGCAGTTTTCACTTTGAAATTAATATACGATAAAGATGAGGACTACTGCGAGGTGTCATCGGTTGCGAAAACACGATTGCATACAATTTTCTCGATACAAAGAAGTCTCAAAGTTACCTCTAAACCGCAAAATAAAAGGAGAATATTCAATGAAAATTTTCAAATTAGGCCATGAAAATTTGCAAGCTAATCAAACTATGCATAAAGCAGGTGTCATAGGTTCGTTTTTATTTTTTTAATCGTTAAATTTAACGTAAAAAGATGAGATCCGAAATATCCAGCTTTATAACCACTCATACCTTGAACCGCTCTGCCGCCCGGCCCCCGACAGGACCCCGATTCAGTACTTGTCAGTACCGCTTCGGCTATCAGACGGGGAACCCGTGTCACTTTGCTTGCGCTCAAAAGACCCGATTGACAACGTTTTATGTTCTGAAGAAATTATGTAATAAAGTAAAATGAAATATAGATGTAAAATATAAGGCCTCGTATTTTTATTTTTTCCAAATTTTGTAGTTTTCATTCATAAAATAATTTTTGAAATGGTTTAAAATCGTAATCTCATGTCAATGTCAAAACATTGTCAAAAATTTAGGGAGGTAAACGTACCTATTTTAGACAGTTCGCAATGTGTAATGGTGTTTTCAATATATTCAGTAAAACTATTTTTATAAATAATTTTATCTATTTATTGATACAGGGTGTAAAAAGATTTTAGCCGTCGTACATCAAACTAAGTAACATTGCACAAAAAATCTGTGACAAAAGTAATTGCTGGAAATCGACTTTAATTTTTGGTGTAAACATTTGCTGTATGCGCACTACCACAAACAGTAAATTTTGCACCGGCATGTAACTATACAGGGGTCCTGGAGGTATTTAAAGTTGTGTTATAATATCAAAACTTGTTTTCGTAAAAAATATCAGTGAAAGTTGTAATTTTGACCTTAATAATAATATCTCCGTAACCAGAAAGTTTCTAGTACAAAGAAATGATTACAATAATGGGGAGTACAAGTGACTCTCGGCTCGTTGTGTCTTTTTAAACCCGTTATGTTGTAATAGGAGACCAGAAACTATGATCTGCATTAACTAATTTTGAAAAAAAAATACAGTCGGCATAAAATTAGCCAATTTACACAAAACCTTTATATTCTCTACGGTTTTCATTCATCGCAAGTAATCACAAATTACCACTGACAGATTTTGAGAATTAATTATGTACAGACGCCAGCACATCAAGCTACTACAACCTGTCATATTTCTTTAATAGATTTTCAGCTTTATCGCTAAAACATATTGTTCAAAATTGATTGGGAAAATTTAAAAGTTTCGGCTAGCTTGATGTGTTGGCTGTGCTTGATACATGTAATTTTTTTTGGTTTAAGTTAATACATTTTTGATCAATATTCAGCCCGGAGGCTGAGTTGTGCCTCTTTTCGTCTTCAGCCTCCGAGTTGACGCAGATGCTAAACGATCTTGGCACGGCAAGCCTAGAGGTTGGACTTCAGATGAATATGTCAAAGACCAAGTTGATGACGAACAGTGCGCATCGCAGGATCACTGTGACGGGTGTGGAGGTCGAATACGTTGATGAGTATCTCTATCTCGGGCAAATAGTCTCTTTCCAGGCAAGACAAAACAAAGAATTTGCAAGACGCACCGAAAATGCCTGGATGAGCTAATGGGCCATGAAAGATATAATGAAGGGTGATCTTCCTTTGTCCCTTAAGAGAAGACTCATTGACGTGTGCATACTTCCCATCCTCACATACGGTGGTCTAACATGGTCTTTGACAAATCAGCAGAGGTCCACGCTCGACGTTTGCCAGAGGGCTATGGAACGGAGTATTCTGGGTATCAAACTAACGGATCGGATAAGGAATACGACCATCCGTTCCATCATAAAGATAACTAATGTCACTTGCAACTCCAAAACAGACCAGGTCTCGATAAAGTCAGAAGCTTGCTCATAGACCACAAACGTAAGACAAAGGGGCCGGTTATACTCTTCTGATTTCTGTATAATTTTTGGCACTGTATGGATGTGGTCTATTGTGCTGTATCTTCCTCGAAAGCCGTCTGATCCGGTGGCTAAAACTCGGTAGAGTACAGTTCTTCGCGCTAGAAGATTCGTGACGATGCTTGAAAACAATTTATAGACACGTTACTAAAAAGTTTTTTGCCACCGCCTTCCAAAATTAAAGTTATTTTACACTGTGGATTTTTTGGAAGTCGTTTTTTTTTTTTTGTTAAAACGTTTTTATTTCTCGCTTTTTAGTGGGTCTGCTTATAACTTATCTAAGCATAAATTGCTTCGCAACCAAAATTCCAAAATTCCTATGGGATTTTTCGCTTACAAACTGTTTTGAATTTAGCGACCGCATAAATAATAATAAACCTACTCAGGCTACAAAAATAAAGTAAGTACGGTATTTTTGCTGTCAATTTTTGTCAAATTGACACAGTGATTAGAAATAGAGTGAGCGTAAATACGAAAAATTTTAACTCGAGCAGCAACAATGGGTAATAAGCGAAAAGCGATGCAGAAGAAGATTGGTTGGCGTGAAAAAACGGTCAAGTATATGAACGAAGCTATGAAGTAAGTACCTAGCTTTTTATAAAATATAACTAAAGCTAAAGGTACGATTCCCAGATATCACAAATATCACTGATATCACAAATTCTTATAACCACGCATTCGGAAATCACGACAACTGTCAACCTTATTACTGTACTAGCCAAAAAAACAATGAAGATGTTATTTTAATTTTGAAAACGTGCGCTATTTGGAATAGAATAAAGTTTATAGTGAATACTGTAGCAGCTAAAGCTCGAAGTTTGATGCACAATACTGATAGCAATAAAGTAGAATCCTTCAACAACATTATTGCTAAATTTGTTGGAGGGAAACGTATTAACTTTTCCTTACGTCAGGGCTATGAGTCGAGATGCAACGCTGCTGTAGTTTCATTTAATACAAAACGCCCTCTCTCCACTCTACATAGATCAATCTTGGGGAAAAGCACCAGACCACTAGTGCTTCAATTAGAGGAGAAACGTTTTAGGAAACGTAGGGGTGTGTTTAAAGATTTAAGAAAGGATAGAAAACGAAAAAAAATTAATAACAAAGAAAGTAGTAAAGATTATGGTGAACATTGTCAAAAGCCAGATATGACCACTTTAGAGTACGATCGCTGCAAAGAGGACTTTTTAAAAAATTTACCAAGCTCAGAAGAAGACAGAAGAAACGTTGAAATATCAACGATTCTTCAAAGAGATTCCAGTGAGTGGTTAGAACTTAGAAGGAAACTTCTTACAGCCTCTAATTTCTCCAAAATGGTCAATAGACGTCAAAATTCTAGTGTTAAAAATTTAGTTAAAAATCTTATATATCCAAAAAATTTATGTAATGTGCCGTCCATAAAACATGGAATAGAAAACAAAACAACCGCAATGGAACAACTAGCATCACAACTTAATATTAAAATAGAGCCTTGTGGTCTTTTTATTGATAAAGAGTTACCTTTTCTAGGTGCAACTCCGGACGGAGTTGTGCAGGGAGAAGACACAATAGTAGAAATAAAGTGTCCAATTTCTGCATTCAGGACTTCGTTGGACGATGCAATAGATAAAAAAAAAATAAGGTTTTGGAGGAAAACGAAAGATGGACTTTCCATAAATTTGAAACATCCTTGGTACATTCAGGTGCAGGGACAACTACACATAACTGGGAGAAAAACATGTATTTTTGGCGTATGGTCGGGATGCAAAAATCATATCAAAACTGAAATTATACAGAAAGACGATCATTATTGGGCACAATTCATGGAACCTAAATTAACAAATTTTTACTTATCATACATGTTACCAGAGTTATGTGATCCCAGACATACACGGAATATGGAAATTAGGGATTTAAGGGAATTCACATAAATGTTCTTGCTTTCGTCATTCTCCTCCTCTTGATTCCTTTTTTTTTAATTTAAATGTTTTCATTAATAACAACTTATTTTAAAATTCGTTCTATTCTCCTCCTCCTCAAGTCGTACTCCTCATTACTGAGGGTCGTGATCCTCCCTTGAAAACAACTTTTCCCTGACGATGTTTCGCCATCTCTGTCTATCCTTGGCCAAGTGAAGCGCATCATGAAATTTCGTGTCAAGAGAAGAGCTTATCTGGTCAGACCATCGCAATGGGCTGCGACCTCTTGGTCGTTTACCATCCACCTTGCCGGTAAACATCAGTTGTTCGAGGTTATTGCGTTCTATTCTAAACCATCGTTAAAGCCAAAATGTATGAAACTTTATAATTGACATCAGTCATTCCGATGACGTATTATTATGCGTTATAACCATTGCGTGCTCTTGTCAGTGCTGGGTTGCCAGCTGTTGTAGAACCCAATGGCTTGGCTCGCGACGATTGGAAAAGACCAGACAGATTGACCATAATGCCTTGGAAGTTAGGTCGGCCTTTGGTGTGTGATGCAACATGTATCGACTACCTTGCGCCACCCCATCTTCCTATTACGGTGGGCTGTGCTAGTGCGATTACTGCGGGTGCAGAAAACCTCAAACAGCGCAAATAGATACTCTAATCTTAATAAGCCGACTTATATGTACCAGCCGTTTGGGGCTGAAACACTACGGCCACAGGGTCCGAGTGCCCACTTAATTTTTAGAGAAATCGCCAAGCGATTGGTCGACTCTTCACGTGACCAGAGGACTAGCCTATTTTTTGGCCAAAGAATCAGCAAAAAGAAAGTAATTTTAAGGCCGGCGCTCACTGACGGCATGGCACGGCGTGTCATGGCAGAGGATTTTATTACTAATCAAGTTATTTTAAATCTTATTTCAATGAGTTTAGAATTCATGTTACTTTATTTCGATACCACGATGCCGGGAAATGACGCTACGTGCCGCGGGACGCTGCGGCATGACGCGACGCGCCGAGGGATGCTGCGGCATGACGTGTTATGCCGTTTCTTTCCACGTAATGCCGCGGCGCGCCATTGCATCCCGCGGGACGTGTGGGTCACTTTGTGTCGAGGAATTATGATTGCTAAGCTGGTTGAAATAAGGTTGAAACTTGTGCAGCGGTCATTTCGGTTAATGGGGCGCAGTCCAGTCAGGGCGGGCTTTCAGCAGGATTCCACGGAACGCCGCGGGATGCCGCAGCACAACCTGCCGTGCCACGCCGTCAGTGAGTGAGCAATGGTCTTTGGTCGGTCATAGAACACTAATGCAGTAGGTATATTGCGGATTTCGCGGTAAACTTTGCTTGCGTGATGTAGGTTGTGATGTCAAACAAAAGATTGGTGTAGTTCGTTTGTAGACGTCGCTACTCAAATATTATGTACAAATAACTTTGTCTTTGCTTTGTATTTGCTATGCGAATGATGAGCGTCCCATGTTTTTTTTGTTATTATATTATTATTTACCTGTCCATTTAAAAGAATTTTATATATACTGCACATACAATGTGAAAGCTAATTTTTATGTGAATGTAATAAATGAATGTTAAGTTTAATCATTTTATTTCTTGACATCCTTCCAACAATAGTACAGTTCACCCTAACTGAATCAGTATGTCAGTGCGAGTGGGATAGAATGATACATAGCGCGGGGAAGTGGGGGCAAAATCTGAATTTGAGCTGAACTATTACAAGCCCTTAACTTGAACGAGTAAAGGCCAATGACAATGTGCGATTAGTACGGGAGCCGAGTAGGCCGTCCGGCGACTGCCTACTGCCGCGCGTGTTTGTATGATTTTGTTTTTTATGTATGATAATTTAGTGAGTTTCTTAATAATTGTGGGGTACACACACTGAAATGTAATTGACAGGCTTATGTTGATATATCGAGGTAGGCACTGCTTATATGCCTATATGCAATGCACGCCACTGGGGGATATTCAATGTACGAAACACCAAAACGATGATTTCGACAACCTAAAGTCCTAATCATTTTCTATTCTTCCAGAACCCAGGCCGCTCCAGCATAGAGATCCAATCCTCCACCACAGAACTGATGAACGGCCTTGTCTCCCTCGTCCATCAAACCGGCATGGGAGAGATATCACAAGCAGCCATGGACGCCCTACTGGCCCTGCACAGACCTGACCGGGTGCACATGTGGAATCCTGAGGCACCGCTCAACACTTTCTGGGATATCAGGTGAGAAGACCTCGCTGATTATAAGATAATTATGTCAATCCTATCGTCGTCTGCCTAGCCTTTTCCCAACTATGTTGGGGTCGGCTTCCAGTTTAACCGCATGCAGCTGAATACCAGTATTTTACATGAAGCGACGGCCTATCTGACCTCCACAACCCAGTTACTGGGTAATACAATACCCCTTGGTAAGACTGGTTGTCAGACTTTCGGGCGTCTGACGACCCGTAACGACTGTGAAAGATTCACGAAGGACAGCCGGGACCAACGGCTTAACGTGCTTTCCGAGACACGGAGGGGTCTTGGTATGTAAAGATGGTCACCCATCCACAGACCAACCGCGGCAAGCGTAGCTTAACCTGATCGATCGACAATCCTGACATTATTAACACGTTAACAGTGCAGCTACTAAATGTGAGAGGAGCCCCTCACGTGCAAACACGTTCTTTTGTATAGTTTATTGTTCACACGTGTATGCAAAAAAATTAAAATAAAACACACGTGTAAACTATAAAAAGGCTTCAAATTTGTATGGAGTCGTGACCCAATGTGGTGCACGCACGTGTCAGAGTGACCTCACAGTGACACACATGTGGTGCACGCACAGGGAACGTGTTAAAAGAGGTGGAACGGGCATGGAAACACAAGATAAGTGTCTTAATGTGCGTACACCCTGTACGCACATTAAGACACTTATCTTGTACTATTGAGGTAATAGAAACGTTATGAAACATTTATGGAGAAGAAACAAAAGAAGAATAGACATTTTTTAAATAAATAATTAAACACCGCAATTTATAGTTCGTTTTTTAATCCCAGAGACTAATCTGACAAGTGTAATGTCAAACTTCTGTACTAAAAAAAACGAAAACACAAAAGATTTAAATGTCAGATTAGTCTCTGGGATTAAAAAACCAACTAAAAATTTATTTAAAAAATGTCTATTCTTCATTTGTTTCTTCTCCATAAAGGTTTCATAACGTTTCTATTACCTCAATAGTTCAATATGCTTACCTGGAGGGAAAAAACACAAAAAAATCCTTGTTGTTTTCGTCTTATATTTTGGTGAATAACTCCGAAACCTGACGCTTTAGGATATTATGTTATACTACATTTTTGTTTGTATAAGTGTCCTCTATCTAAATATATAACTTTTGTTATGCACCGCGATTCTGAAAAAAAATCAAAATGGCGGCCGACCTTAGGGCCACCCTCCATACAAAAATCTTCAAACCCCTTTTATTTTGGTATTTAATTTAGCGCTGATTTTTCAATCGACAGATAATTTTTATTCGTGTAATAAAATGGACGTCTGACAGTTATTGTATGGAAGAACTGTCAAAAATTCAAAATTATTCCTCCAATAAAGTTATCTGGCGTTGGAAAAATCAGCCATTAATAGAATTGATTTAAAGTATTTGCTAAGTAATAACAGCCGCACGGGTCGATCGATCAGGGTAAGCTACGCTTGCCGCGGTTGGTCCGTGGATGGGTGACCATCTTTACATACCAAGACCTCTGTGCCTCGGAAAGCACGTTAAGCCGTTGGTCCCGGCTGTCATTCGTGGATCTTTGATAGTCGTTACGGGTCGTCAGAAGTCCGAAAGTATGACAACCAGTCTTACCAAGGGGTTTTGTATTACCCAGTAACTGGGTTGTGGAGGTCAGATAGGCAGTCGCTCCATGTAAAATACTGGTACTCCGCTGCATCCGGTTAGACTGGAAGCCGACCCCAACATAGTTGGGAAAAGGCTAGGCAGATGATGATTCATTTATACAGGGTGAAATTATAATCACTGTTATCCTGTTAAGGGGTCATTGTACTCATCATTATGAACAATTTTTACTGTGTGACCAAACCAGAATTCGCGAAAAAAAATCAGTTGTTCCCTACATTTTGACGAGATATGCGAACATAATATAGGGAACAGTAAATTTTTTTTCGCGACCGATTTCTTTCATCTTTTTGTATATCGTCAGAAAAGGCGATAACAAGTATGTGGTATAATTTATTGCATATATTGCTCATTTGGAGAATTATCGACGTGAATGTATTTTTTCCCAAAAATCAGTTAAATATGACAAAGTACTTAGAAAGCGTATTTACGTTAGGAAAGCAAAGACGTAAAAAAAAAATTAGCAGTTACGTCGATGTTTCTCCAAATGAGCGATATGTACATTTCCTTTAGGACTAACATACTTAGTATTAAGTATTACTAACACCTACTGTGAACCAAAAAGTTATTAAGTACATAATTTTTGGGGGTCTTCAATAAATAAACACATGCACTAGATCCTCGGCTACTCATCCAGCTGCTACCAGCCACCCTGCGAAGATCACCGCCCCATACTATTCGCTTTTGCTAATGTTCATAGCATTTACGCCATTTACGTAAACGCTATGAACATGTGCAAGAGTAGAAAATACATCAGGCGGAGAAGAAAGAAGGAGTTGCCGTATTTCTTGGTAAGTTGTACTCAAACGGATGTCTCGGTTGAGTTCGGCAAACTTCGGGTATTTCCGGATGCTGTTTTTTTTGTCCCGGAAATATAATTTGTTGCCAGTGAGATAATAATGTTCAAGAAAATAACATAATTGTTTAGAATGTCTGTAAAAAAATATTTAAGGCGCTAGCACCCTGCGAAGATCACCGCCCCATACACTTCGCTTTTGCTAATGTTCATAGCATTTACACCATAAATTAATGTAAATGCTATGAACATGTGCAAGAGTAGAAAATACATCAGGCGGAGAAGATATCGCGTTTTTCTTGGTAAGTTGTACTCATAGAAAATAAATGTATGTTTCGGGTGAGTTCGTCAAAGTTCGGCTGTTTCCGGGTGCTGTATTTTTTTTTTGTGTCGCGAAATAATCTTTTTATTTTTTAGAGAAATATAACAGAGTTTTAAAAAAATCCTTTCTGTTATCGATTCTGGTTCAGAGAAAAAAAGAATAGCTACAGGTTTCAAAATTATATTCCATTGCGATCGCACGCCATTCAACTCGACCCTTCGGCTAATCTCGTCCAGCTGCTACCAGCCACCCTGCGAAGACCACCGCCCCATACACTTCACTTTTGCTAATGTTCATAGCATTTACACCATTCATGTAAACGCTATGAACATGTGCAAGGGTAGAAAATACATCAGGCGGAGAAGAAAAAAGAAGTTGCTGTATTTCTTGGTAAGTTGTACTCAAACGGATGTCTCGGCTGAGTTTGGCAAACTTCGGCTATTTCCGGATGCTGTATTTTTTGTCCCGAAAGTATCATTTGTTGCCAGTGAGATAATGTTCAAGAAAATAACTTAATTTTTTAGTGTCTGTAAAAAAATAAGTTTAAGGCGCTAGCACTCTGCGAAGATCGTCGCCCCATACACTTCGCTTTTGCTAATGTTCATAGCATTTACACCTTAAATTAATGTAAACGCTATGAACATGTGCAAGAGTAGAAAATACATCAGGCGGAGAAGAAGTAGAAGTCGCTGTATTTCTTGGTAAGTTGTACTCAAACGGATGTCTCGGCAAACTTCGGCTATTTCCGGATACTGTATTTTTGTTCCGAAAGTATCATTTGTTGCCAGTGAGATAACGTTCAAGAAAATAACGTGATTTTTTTAGAATGTCTGTAAAAAAATAAGTTTGAGGCACTACCACCCTGCGAAGATCGCCGCCCCATACACTTCGCTTTTGCTAATGTTCATAGCATTTACACCTTAAATTAATGTAAACGCTATGAACATGTGCAAGAGTAGAAAATACATCAGGCGGAGAAGAAGTAGAAGTTGCTGTATTTCTTGGTAAGTTGTACTCAAACGGATGTCTCGGCTGAGTTCGGCAAACTTCGGCTATTTCCGGATGTTGTATTTTTGTTCCGAAAGTATCATTTGTTGCCAGTGAGATAATGTTCAAGAAAATAATGTGATTTTTTTAGAATGTCTGTAAAAAAATAAGTTTGAGGCACTACCACCCTGCGAAAATCGCCGCCCCATACACTTCGCTTTTGCTGATGTTCATAGCATTTACACCTTAAATTAATGTAAATGCTATGAACATGTGCAAGAGTAGAAAATACATCAGGCGGAGAAGAAGTAGAAGTCTCTGTATTTCTTGGTAAGTTGTACTCAAACGGATGTCTCGGCTAAGTTCGGCAAACTTCGGCTATTTCCGGATGCTGTATTTTTTTGTCCCGGAAATATAATTTGTTGCCAGTGAGATAATGTTCAAGAAAATAATGTGATTTTTTTAGAATGTCTGTAAAAAAATAAGTTTGAGGCACTACCACCCTGCGAAAATCGCCGCCCCATACACTTCGCTTTTGCTAATGTTCATAGCATTTACACCTTAAATTAATGTAAATGCTATGAACATGTGCAAGAGTAGAAAATACATCAGGCGGAGAAGAAGTAGAAGTTGCTGTATTTCTTGGTAAGTTGTACTCAAACGGATGTCTCGGCTGAGTTCGGCAAACTTCGGCTATTTCCGGATGTTGTATTTTTGTTCCGAAAGTATCATTTGTTGCCAGTGTGATAATGTTAAAAAAAATAACGTCATTTTTAGAATGTCTGTAAAAAAATAAGTTTAAGGCGCTAGCACCCTGCGAAGATCGACGCTCCATACACTTCGCTTTTGCTAATGTTCATAGCATTTACACCCTAAATTAATGTAAACGCTATGAACATGTGCAAGAGTAGAAAATACATCAGGCGGGCAAGATATCACGTTGTTGTATTTCTTGGTAAGTATAGGATCTTTATAAAAGAATTTCTCGTGTGAGCTCGGCAAGGTTCGGCTATTTCCGGATCCTTTACTATTAGTATTTTTATTGGTGCGGAAAAATATTGTAATTTTAGGGGTATTTGTGTTTCTCGTGTTTTTTCATCTAACACAATTGTGATATATAACAGATCTACTGTTATTTCTGTTTTAGTCCATATTTCTGCTGTTTTTTTTTGGACTTTAGGCGCCATCTGAAGAAAAATATTGAAAATGCTTGTTTCTTGCTTTTCGTGTCGGTGTACAAACAAGGTCTACCATTTACTGATTCTGGTGTTTAACACATAATTTTAAAAAACATCTCCAAAGTAACCTTTAAAATAATTTTCATTAAAAATTCTATTGACTGAATTATATTATTATTTTGTATATATTTTTTTTTAATATAAAAATAAAGCAAGCGCTGAAGGTATGCATTTTCGGATTTTCAAACTTTTGCATTATTTATCTTTATGCTAAACAGAAGAACTACTCTTCTGAAATAACTAAGTTTTTAATTAAATTTCGTTTTTTTTTTACTGTTTTTATGGTTGATTTGCTGTTTTTTAGTTTGGTAAGGTTGGCAACACTGAATTGCGCGCTATTTAACTTGATACTCGGGTACTCTCGTCCAGCTGCTACCAGCCACCCTGCGAAGATCACCGCCCCATATACTTCACTTTTGCTAATGTTCATAGCATTTACACCATTCATGTAAACGCTATGAACATGTGCAAGGGTAGAAATACATCAGGGGGAAAAGAAAGAAGGATTTGCTGTATTTCTCGGTAAGTTGTACTTAAACGGATGTCTCGGCTGAGTTCGGCAAACTTCGGCTATTTCCGGATGCTGTACTTTTTTGTCCCGGAAATATAATTTGTTGCCGGTGAGATAATAATGTTCAAGAAAATAACATAATTGTTTAGAATGTCTGTAAAAAAATAAATTTAAGGCGCTAGCACCCTGCGAAGATCGCCGCCCCATACACTTCGCTTTTGCTAATGTTCATAGCATTTACACCTTAAATTAATGTAAACGCTATGAACATGTGCAAGAGTAGAAAATACATCAGGCGGAGAAGATATCAAGTTGGTTGTATTTCTTGATGAGTATAGGATCTTCAAAGCAATTTCTCGGGTGAGCTCGGCAAAGTTCGGTTATTTCTGGACACTGTACGGAAAAACCATAGTTTATATGGAATTTTAAGGTTTTGTTTGTGTGTTTCTCATGTTTAGTATTATAACAAATGTATGTTGTTCTCTGAGTAAATGTATATAGAATGCATTGTTTGTAAATGTAATAAGTTACTGACAAAATGATGAGTTAGAATAACAGTTAAATAAGTACGCAATTGATAACGACGATAGCTATACAATTATAGACCTTATCTACTACACAAAAAGGTACACAATTCAGTAAGGTGGTGTCTACTACGTCAAGCTACGCCGCGCGGCCCACCTCACGGAATTGTGTACGGTCGAACAAGCTATTTGGTATACAGGCAGCTAACTTGCAACTACTTTTGAGCAACGGTGTGCTAAGTTACTCAATTCTTTTATACCACTCTATTTAATTAAGGATGCCATAAGCTGAAAAAGTTATAATGCACAAAATAGAACTAAATATTGGTTGTGTAGTGGAAAGATGAATATTTTAGCCTGCATACCAAACAGCTTGTTCGACCGTACCTTTGTGTGTAGTAGATAAGGTCTATAATTGTATTGCTATCTTGAAGACCGCGCCGCGTCGCGTCGCGATGTGAACTGACCCTTAGTGTCTAAACACATTACCTTGCCGAAGGTACGCGACCGAAGTTCGGCATGATTACGCCTGCAATGCTATTTGAATTACTGACGACACATGCCGAAATTACGTTGCGTTATAGCGTACAGCCGAATTTCGGTCGGGCGTAAGTTCAGCAGCAATTCAGCGGCAACGTATTCTGTAGAGCACACATTATGCGCGACCGAAGTTTGGTTCGATTGCCAAAGAAGATTCGGGGCGGGGAGCATCGGGACGCAGGCAAACCCCGCGCCCCGCGTGTCCGCCCGTTGTACACACAAAGTTACGCAACTGAATTTCTGTCGCGTAAGTTCGGCACTTATGGTGTGTCATATCAGCCGAATAAGTCGTAACGTAAAATCAGCCGCGGAATTTCGGTGGCGTACCTTTGGCATAGTGTGTTTGGACACTTACAAAAAACCCTGTAATAGAAGTAAGATAAAAAAAAATATTGCTTGCGACTTAAATATAACTGGCGAAATTTGGGTGTAGTATAGGTACATCTCTGCCTAACCCTTTGGGGTAACAAAGCGTGATGTTATGGTATGTTATGTAATAATTATTAAACCATTAATTCTCCTTTGTCCACAGCTCCCAAGTCCTGTACAACATAAGTCAGAAACTGATCCAGCGTCAGATTTGCAACTACCGCGAGGTGCTACGATGGCTTCGAGATATCCTGACATGCCGCAACGAGTTCCTCGCCAAACACAAGGAGTATGCCAACGTGGGGTCGCAGATACCGATATGTAAACAGGCACATATCAAACTTGAGGTAAGTCTGACTCTTGCAATACAATTCCAAAGCTTCTTCTCAATGTACATATCGATACTCATCATATTTGCAGAGTTACGCTAGCTAATTTAATTTGACCTCGTGTACAGGGTGTTACAGAAAGGGTATATCAATACAAACGGGTTGAAGAGTGTATCTGGTCTAGAATCTCTGTACAAAATTTCAGCTCAAAAGCATTAACTTTGAAAATGCCTAATATTTTTTTATTTCGACATCACGGCGCTGCACTGGCGCGCGGCGGCGTGATGTGCGTGTACTAGGCGCACAGACACACTACAGATAATGGATAATGACCCTCGTAGTGCGGTGACACGTTTGTTATTATTTCAATTTAATAAACTATCGAAATAAACCTGAATGCAGATCTCCTCAATAAACTTGACCGTCTTCTCAATAACTGCATTCGATTCGTTTTCAATCTTCGTAAGTATGACCATGTTTCCGAGCACCGGCGGCTTTTAAAATGGTTACCCATTCGCCAGCGCAGAGAGTTGAGGGCGCTGACTACGTTGTTCTCTATTCTTGACAATCCCACTGCCCCTTCTTACATGACTTCTCAAATTCAATATTTATGCTCTGCCCATGCTAAAAATCTTCGTTCCACCAATAATCGCCTTCTACGATGTCCTTCTCACCGTTCTGGTTTCATTCATTCTTCTTTCTTTGTCCAGGCGGTCTTTCTATGGAATGCGCTCCCTCTGAACATCAGGACGGCAACCAGTCGGTTATCTTTTAAAGTGAAGGCAAGTGAACATATTCGGCAGAAGTTGGCCGTAACATCCCAGCGCTGATTTGCTGGATTCGTTTTCTCCTCTACCGATCATTTTTCCCCTGAGAGTTCATTTGGTTTATATGTATGTATGTATATATCTATGTATGTATGTATCTATGTATGTATTGTATTTTATATTCATTTCCTAACTAGTTATCATGTATGTTGCACCTGCCATGTTTTGTCTCTGCATCACCCTAAGGTTGACTGGTAGGAAATGCCTCAGGCATTAAGTCCGCCTTTGTACAGTATTTTTTTTTTTTACTTGTGCATAAAGTTTTAATAAATAAATAAATAAAATAAAAAAATATTAAGCATTTTCAAAGTTACTGCTTTTGAGCTGAAATTTTGTACAGAGATTCTAGACCAGATACACTCTTCAACCCGTTTGTATTGATATACCCTTTCCGTAACACCCTGTATACGAAATAAACATTGTCAGGAGAAATATCGATTGGTAGAGGAGGGGTTTTCTGTTGTTTGTTTGTAATTATTTTTGGGATGCATGAAGAAGCCTCCTCGTGTAGCACAGTTTGTTCCACCAGTTACTCAACCGAGCGCTCGGCGCATCCTGGACAGTCACACCAACACCTTATCTGACTGCCAAGTCTTCCCTTGCGGTGGTAGGGCTAACGCCCGCCTGGTTTGCGACCACCCTCCCACCGGAGTCCGGCGTCAAGCAGCCTGCTGTGTTTCGTTGATGCGTGGGAGTTCCAGTGCCTTAGGCAACTTCTGGGCACGCTCGTTCCACCATAGACCTCATCTATCGCTTTCCATCAGGCGTGATCGAGGTCATGAGCGGACCCTATAAGCAATACAAAAAAATTTTGGTACAATATGTCCACCATTTTGTCCTTAGGTGGTGTTCTTCATGTGTCTATGGTCAATAGACACGGACGTGGTACTAGTAGCGATGTCGTGCTTCGCCCTGCTGTGCCAAGAAGCGGACATCCGGTGTGGCTCAGATGAAATCACCACACAATGTCTCCTACCTAACTACGCGGTCTTCCAGGAGATTGCGCATACGTCCACTGTGCTGACTACTGGTAAGTAATCTTGATAGTTTTGAATTCAGAAACAAGGATCAAGATTATCAAGTTCAAATTCCATTGCAACTGAAATTTATTACGAGCTCCCAATCATAAACAAACCTTGACTACATACAGCTAAAGTAGATCGGTGGCAATATATGTGAATTATCTAAGACTAGCAGCGCCCCGCGGTTTCACCCGCATAAGTTTCGATCCCGTGGGAATGTCGGGATAAAAACTATCCTAAGTCCTTTCCCGGGACTCAAACTATCTCTATGCCAAATTTCATCTAAATCGGTTCAGCGGCTTAAGTGTGAAAAGGTAACAGACAGACAGACAGACTTTCGCATTTATAATATTAGTGTAATTGTGTATTCAAGATAAAACTCAGAATCTGATCCCTGATAATGATAAACAAAGAGAAAAAGACCCTATTTTCTTAAGAGGTATACATAACAGTATTGAAACCTTTTCCCTTTAACTTTACAAGCAGCCAGCCAGGATATGGGAAGAGGCTGTTATTACAAAAATATTCACAGTAAGTATGTTCTTTTAAAGACAAATGACAACCGAGAAAGACAAGCGACAGTATACACTATGTGACGGAGCTCGTCCGAGGTCCGGTGTCATAACAGGCACATAAGGGGTCGTCTCCACGAGCGAGAGAATCGCGGCGATATTATCGTCGTGGCACGTATTTCTATACGCTCTCTTAGAACACGGCGATATCATCGCGGCGAAAATTTGATGGCACGGCAAGACTATCGCCGCGATTCTCTCGCTCGTGGAGACGGCTCCTATGACATTTCAGCTGTATCTCTGGGATGACGGCGCATCTGCGATGTATCTGGTATTCCAGAAGTCCACAGGCGGCGATGACCACTAATTATACGACGTACCCTGCTTTTTGTCCAATAAAATACAGGAAGATTTTTTTATCACCATCCAAATTTTTACAGGGTGTTCTACCCATGAATATGAACAACTTTCACTATGGGACCTACTCTGAAATCACGAAAAAAAATCTGCTGTTTCATACGTTTTTGAACTTTTGTACGGACCAACTCTGAAAGCATAAAAAAAAAATCTGCTTTTTCATACGTTTTTGAACTTTTGTACGGACCAACTCTGAAATCACGAAAACGACGTACCCTGCTTTTTGTCCAATAAAATACAGAAAGATTTTTTTATCTCCATCCTAATTTTTACAGGGTGTTCTACCCATGAATATGAACAACTTTCACTATGGGACCAACTCTGAAATCACGAAATAAAATCTGCTGTTTCATACGTTTTTGAACTTTTGTATGGACCAACTCGGAAAACACGAAAAAAAAATCTGCTGTTTCATACGTTTTTGAACTCTGAAATCATGAAAAAAAAATCTGATGTTTCATACGTGTTTGAACTTTTGTATGAAACGGCAGTTTTTTTTTCGTGATTTCATAGTAGGTCCCATAGTGAAAGTTGTTCATATTCATGGGTAGAACACCCTGTAAAAATTTGGATGGTGATAAAAACATCTAAGATAAGACTAGCTGCGCTCCGCAGTTTCACCCGCATAAGTCTTGATCCCGAGGGAATATCGGAATAAAAAGTACCCTATGTCCTTTCCCGGGACTCAAACTATCTCTATACCAAATTTCATCTAAATCGGTTCAGCGGTTTAGGCGTGAAAGGTAACCTACAGACAGACAGAGTTACTTTCGAATTTATAATATTAGTATGGATAACTTGATTCTATGTCATAGGTTCCGCAGCCCTTCAAAAGCGGATAATGGCGTTATTAAGGAAGATTGAACACTGTGTGAATGGCGTCCAACCGGTGTGGGAGGAGACCTTTCGATGTTGGTAAGTTGCACTTCTAATTAGAACCTTTCATTTACAAAATATTTCGGTATCGTTATTAACAAAGCTCCTTAAAATAACATGTCACGGCTTGTTTTATCGAAGTTCTTAGTGCTTGGCCAGACTGCAAACGCGGGCGCGGGGCGGGCGCGGCGCGGCGTACTCAAACATAAGAACTTCATTTGAGCGTCCATAGTGGGCAACGTGCGTTATTGCGGCTACAAGCGGGTTGATAGATTTCCAACGCTCGGCTCAGGGCCGAAAGTTGAAAATTCAACAGCGCGCTTTTGTTCAAGCATTCATTTAGATGTCGCCTAGTATTAGTGAAAACTGACATTAATTTTTGTTTTATATCAAACACTTTACCACCAGGGATTCCCTTTGCAAGCTTCTCCAGAAATACCCTAAAGGCCAGGGCGACAAGATGGACGAGTGTCAAATGGAAGCCCTACATCGAACTGTTGCCAAGCGCAGGGTCTCGCACCACACCAGCAGTGAACATGACTTTGAGGTTTGTGATCTTGATTGGGCAGCAACAGTATTATAATAGTAAAAGTGAGCAGAGCTGCACCCCCCCCCTCTCCCTATTTCAAGGTAAACCAATATCAACTTTATTTCAATGATGTTTAAGTTGATTTCAGAATGACTAGCACTATAAAAAGTTATAAAACTTTTTGAAGTTGTAGCGTAAACTGAACTTTATTGTGTAGGAATTACAATTATTTTTCCATTAATTGATATTTGTTTACATTTTTGGCAAATAAATCGCAAACGCAGATTAGTAAAGTTGTTGGGGGTGACCCGGCTTTTTCAAGTAAAAATTTTATTGGTATAAAACGCGCTACGAAACATGAGACTTGACAAGCTCAGTAGTAAGGAGTTTGCGCAGGTAACTCGTGTACGAAATAGTTGCCCATAATGTGTATATCTATTCAGGGATTTACCGATGACATTTAGATAAAAATTCTTAACAATATCATAATATTTATTACGACATAATAAAGTTTAAGATAAAAGTCAAGTCTCGTCTTCCGTGGCGCGTACTATACAATCTGTCACTGACCATCGCGTGGCGAGGCGATGTCAGATACCTATGGAGACGTTTATATCTAAACTAGCTGCGCCCAACGGTTTCACCCGCATAAGTTTCCTGTGGGAATATCGGGATAAAAACTATCCTATGTCCTTTTCCGGGACTCAAACTATCTCGATACCAAATTTCATCTAAATGGGTTCAGCGGTTTAAGCGTGAAGAGGTAACAGAAGCAGTCCCGGGGAAGGATATAGGATAGGTAGGTTTTATCCCGATATTCCCACGGGATCGAAACTTATGTGGGTGAAACAGCGGGACGCAGCTAGTACTGTATAAATCATTAGCAGATAAATAAACATTAACACTTTCACAGATGCAAATACAAGAATGGGCGAACATAACATCGTTCTTATGTGCGCTCGGTGGAGTATGTTTACAACGAAGACCGTCCACCACTTGGTCACATCTTCATGGACATGGTAAGCGTTATTATCCCAATGTTATTTTTTATGGCTTATGTTTAACTTATCACCAGATAAAGTAAAATATAACATCAAAAAAACACTTTTTACTGCCAAAAACAGTAAATTATCACCAAAATTAAACCTCTGTGTAAAGTGTTTAAAGTAACCTAACCAAACCTAACCTCGCAGCTAGAACTATTGTTATTTTAGACTTCATTTTTGGTGTTCAATATATTTTTTTGGTGATCATTATATTTAACCCCTTTTTTATAAAAGACAGAAAAGGTGTCACCCACCCACGTTAGTAGTTTCACTTGTACTACGAAAATTGTTCTTACTGCTACGACATAAAGGCGCTGTTCTTCTACTTCGTCGTGTCGACGGCTCGACATTAGTGCCGATTCTGTTGTTCAAAAAATAAACTAAATTTAAGTTCAGTGCATCATTTTCTTTTTATTTCATTCAATCGCCGAATCCGACTCGGCTGGGCAGCGTTCGGGAAGCTACGCAATATCTTCTCGTCCCACATACCGCAGTGTCTCAAGACGAAAGTCTTTGACCAGTGCGTGTTGCCAGTGATGACATATGGCACTGAAACGTAGTCGCTCACAATGTGCCTTATTAAAACGCTAAAAGTCACCCAAAGGGCAATGGCTATGCTTGGAGTTTCCCTGCGTGATCGAATCAGAAATGAGGAGATCTGCAAGAGAACCAAGGTAACCGACATAGCCCGAAGAATTGCCAAATTTAAGTGGCAGTGGGCAGGGCACATTGCTCGCAGAACAGATGGCCGATGGGGCCGAAAGGTTCTGGAGTGGCGACCGCGTACCGGAAGACGTAGCGTTGGAAGGCCTCCCACAAGGTGGTCCGACGACCTTGTGAAGGCCGCAGGAAGTCGTTGGATGCGAGAAGCACAAAACCGGTCGAAGTGGAGGTGCTTGGGGGAGGCCTATGCCCAGCAGTGGACGTCTTTCGGCTGAAATGATGAACCCAGATCATGGTCTATCCGTGTGCCAAATTTCATCCAAATCCGTTCAGCCATTTTTGCGTGTTGGAGTAGCAAACATACAAACTTTCTTTATAATATTAGTAGAATATCGTTTGTACACATGCTGACATTTTTGTTTTTATATTTTTCGTAGCAGATTCAAGAAAGTACAACGTGCTGGCGAACAGCTCACAAGAAGTGCAGTATTGTCCTGTGACACAGTGAGTAAACTTTATTTAAATGTATAGTGCACACATCAAATTATACAGGGTGTGGCGTAAATAGTGGTCCACCGTTAAGGATTCGATATACCAGATAATTTACTATAACATAATATTACAATTAACTACTTTACTATTCTTAAACTAAAAACTAATCTTAACTATTCTTTAATTTTGAAATTCTTGTAACTTGCCATTTATTACATCATCTGCCTAGCCTTTTCCCAACTATGTTGGGGTCGGCTTCCAGTCTAATCGGATGCAGATCTGACCCAGTTACTGAGTAATACGAAACCCCGTGGTAAGACTTTCGGTCTTCTGACGTCCCGTAACGACTGTCAAAGATCCACGAATGACAGCCGGGACCAACGGCTTAACGTGCATTCCGTGGCATGCAGGGGTAAAAAAGGAACAAAATAATTTCTATAAAAACCTTTACGGGATAAATTTTAACTGTTAATAATTTGGAGGTAGCGAAACAGACCAAAAAAATAATAAAAGCAGTTCTTGAAAGTATGCCCAATGAGCTGTGGGCCGAAATAACCACTACGTGGCACACTGTGGAATTTTGCTTCAATTGCGGTCACCTATATTTTTTCCCTTGATCGTGTAGATCCAGCGAAGAACTAAAGCTTCTGGGAAGGAACCATGATTCTTTTATGTTTAGTTTTGAAGTTATTTAAAGTTATGCTGACGTCAGCAAAAAACTGTTATGATTTCGCACCTTCGGTGCAACAAAGTCACAAATAGCAAAACTGCAAAATTGAGGTAAGTACTTATGCCAAATTGTCTGAACCATGCCTATACTTGGGGCAACAAAAACATCCGCGAAAATATCTCAAAATTCTACTAGAGGCAGGTGCCTTTGTGGTTATAAATGCGAAAAAATGAGGAAATAAATGCGAAAAATTAAAAGTCCTCTCCTGTAAAATTAAAAAATGAGTTGTTGTGACTTTGTTGCACCGAAGGTGCGATTTGTACATTTCAAAATAATAATATGATTTACATAAATCATTGTTTTATTACAGTAGACACTCACAGTAACTTGAAAGAAAAAAAAAACTCTTCTATCAAAAAATCCTAAAACCAATCCTCTCCCACAGATTTATCGGTCAACTCCTACGCCTCCTCCTCTGCAGCAACGAACGCTTCGGCCAACAAATACAAACTCACGTCAAAGAGTTGGTTGGGCATGAGATGTCTCCTGCGCTCTACCCGATACTGTTCGATCAGATCAAGGCCATCATTGACAAGTTCTTCGATCAACAGCAACAAGTAAGTTAAACGATAATAAAATAGTTACCTAAACTTCACAGAGCTGGGAAGTTACGCCAAGTAATTTAATTTTAGAAGAAAGAAAGAAAGAAAGAAAATACATTTATTTAGCACAGACTCAAAGACACACAATACACCAGACACATACATCAAATAAAAACAAAAAGTAAACTTTAAAAAAAAAAAGTATAAAATCCGATATAAAAAAAATAAATAAATAAATAAATAAGCAGGAAAGTGTGCCTCACGGCTGCGCTAAAAAGGCCCAGTTCAGCAAAAATGCCAGACAACTAGTGCCTGACGCTGGTTTTCAACTGGACCTTTTAGTTTGTGAAACATAATTTTACTTTCATGCTATTGCGCTATATAGGGTGAAATTTTATTCACCGTTTTCCTCTTAAGGGGTTATTGAACTCATCATTACGAACAACTTTCACTATGGGACCAAACCTGAAATCGTGAAAAAAAAAAATCAGATGTACCCTACATTCATGTTCGCGTAACTCGTCAAAATGTAGGAAACTGCTGTTTTTTTTTTGTTTTTTTTTCGCGTTATCATGTTTGGTCCCATAGTAAAAGTTGTTCATAATGACGAGTACAATGATCCCTTAAGAATAAAACGGTGATTAAAATTTCACCTTGTATTACGGCGCTGCTATCTTAAAACCTGGTTTTGCAGCTGTTGAAAACCGACCGAATATTTGCAATAGTTAGTATAGACCCCATGACCAAACTAATATAATTTTTTTTCACAGGTAATGCTAACAGATATAAATACACAATTCGTAGAGCACACAATCTTTATAATGAAGAGTATATTGGACATTAAGAAGAGTGGTCAGCCCAATGAACATCTTAGCACTACTTCTATTGAAACTCTGATGCTGTCTATAGTCAGGTAAGATATCTGGTCGGGCGTTGGACTATAAATACGGATAATTATTTTTTACCCGACTACGGCGAAGCAAAAAGGAGGGTTATGATTTTGACCTGTATGTATGTATTTGTATGTGCATCTGTTCCCTCATAACTTCTAAACTACTTGTCATAATTAGTCAAATAAGGTATCTTTGGAAACATCTTGTTCGTCCGCTGGTTATAGGCTATGTGACGTCACATTAAATTGAATATAGCGCCCTCTAGCGGACATAAAGTCATGATTTAAAAAAATAATAATTTATAATCATGCCTTGTTGGGTATCAAATGAAAGGGTTTAATTAGTACATTTCAAAAATATAAATATTACTGAAATAAGCCCTAAAATAATTAAATAAAAAATAAGTTTATAAACTAAAACCCGACTACTGAAAAGGATGAAACAAGAAAGTACCTTCCCGTGGTCGCATGCCGCTGTACGTAGGGTGTATCCACACGGGCGGCGCAGCGGCGCCGCTGCGGTTTTCTACATACAAAAATGCATTGTAGTCACATGGCGCCGTGCGGTGTGCTCCGGCGCCGCGCCGCGCGCGCATCGGAATCGAGACGAGGCGGGGAGGGGCGTTCGCAGTTGTTTGTTATTAGTTTACAGACTGTCGCGTAGCGATGGGCAACCCCTCATTTTGCCGCCGCGGCTCCGTAGAACGTTGCGACGCCGCCGCCGCTCTGCCCGTGTGGTCGCCAGCGCGGCGAAATGGCTTGCGGTGCGGCGCCGCACCGCCCGTGTGGTTTGCCTCTTACATACAAAGCTATGGTAGCATGCGACCACCGGAAGGTACTTTCTTGTTTCATCCTTTTCAGTAGTCCGGTTTTAGTTTTTTATACTTTAAAAATGCGGGGAAGAAATTACGGAACTGAAGTACGTACAGGTATTGAAAGATGGCCAGCCGATATGACACAATCAAAGGAAGTAAATATGAATCCACTCACCTTTGTTCTGCTGGATCCGTCGAAGGTTGAGGGGTCTTCGATGTTGAGGGGCACGGCCCCGAATAATTTGCGTTTATTTTGGTAAGTCTCGCGTACTCCAGCCGAAAATTGACGCGGATGTCAATTTGGCGAGTTACTAATTGGCAGAGGTAATGTAGACTGATTTTTGTCGAGCGTGTGTCGGCCTATACAGGCTGAAATTAAATTCATGGGCATCCTTTTAAGAGGTCATTGTACTCATCATTATGAACAACTTTTACTATGGGACTATACCTAAAATCGCGAAAAAAAATCAGCTGTTCCTTGCATTTATGTTCACATAACTCGTTAAAATGTAGGGAAGAGCTGATATTTTTTTCGCGATTTCAGGTTTGGTCCCATAGTAAAAGTTGTTCATAATGATGAGTACAATGACCCTTTAAAAGGATGCCCATGAATTCAATTTCACCCTGTATATACAGGGTTATTGGAAAAACACCAACAACCTCTTAAGAGGTCATTGTACTCATCATTATGAACAACTTTCACTATGGGACCAAACCCGAAATCGCGAAAAAAAAGTCAGGTGTTCCCTACATTTATGTTCGCATAACTCGTCAAAATGTAGGGAACAGCTGATCCTTTTTTCGCGATTTCAGGTCAACTTTCGCGTTTAGTATGATGTCATGTTTTATTTACTGTTTCCTTATGACATGTTTTTACAGATACGTACGTCACTTGGATATGACGGTGTTGTCAGTTCATATCAAGACCAAACTCTGCCAAGTTGTTGAAGCCATGATGAGGAGGAGAGATGACCTCGCTTTTAGACAGGTTAGTTAATTAATGAAACTCATAGCCATCTGGCAGGTTTTCGAAATACTCGCACACTTATTATTAAAGTGACCGAATTAAAAAAACTAGTTTTTTGGCAAATCGCAAAAAAACGTTTTGCAATTAGGACTTCGGTTGTTTATTTGGACATAAATGTTACAAGATGTTAGTTGCATTATTATTTTTATTTTTTTATGATAGAATATGAACCACATACTCGTATTTCACAGATGGCGTTGAATTAAAGATGACAGTGTATCTAACTCATTTATGACTAATTTTGAATTCGGTCACTTTAATACTAAGCAAGCGATACGTCCTTTTACATGTTACAATGCTGTGCAAAAAAAAAAAACTGGCACTCCGGGAGTGCCGACTGAAGTGAAAACAAAACAGAATACTTTGCCATCACTCACTAACATATCGGATATACATTAAAACCGAATACATCCCGAGGACAGCCGAACACATCCGAAGCGGTGTCGGTTACGGTAACAGTGTCGCGAGTTCAATGGTCTTTTCCCATCTCAAAAAAATACCCGACGCGCCTAAAGAAGTTTTCACTTCAAAAAAGCATTTTATATTCTCGTACGTTTTACGACCGCGATTGCCACAAATCTTGACGTTTAGTTTGAAATATGTTTTCTTTGGTACAGGAAATGAAGTTCCGCAACAAGATGGTGGAGTACGTAACAGACTGGGTGTTGGGTACCAGTCATCAAATCGCGCCGCCATTGAGAGCTGACGCATCTTCAATCACCAGGTCAGTTGTCGCTACATGCGAACAACGCGTCATACTGACGTCACGCAAATCCTGCATCGCGCAAGCAGAGTGTACCGCGCAACTAGCATATACAGGGTGAAATTGAAAACATGCGACAAATCGAAATGGGAGATTGTACTCATCATTATGAACAACTTTTACTATGGGACCAAACCTGAAATCTAAAAAAAAAAAGTTACCTGTTCCCTACATTTTGACGAGTTATGCGAACATAAATGTAGAGAACAGCAGATTTTTTTTTCGCGATTTCAGGTTTGGTCCCATAGTAAAAGTTGTTCATAATGATGAGTACAATCTCCCATTTCGATTTGTCGCATGTTTTCAATTTCACCCTGTATACAACAGCCCGACATGACTCATTGGGCAGTTGCCCGCCAGACACAACACCCGTCTGGTCGGAGGATCCTCCCTTTTCTATGGAGGTTGAGTGAACTTTACACCCTGTTCCTCATACCTCTATAATTTCAAATAGGCACATATAAAAGGCACTTTTGAACGTCAAAAATTACATTAATCTGTCAAGCTCCGCTAATGAGACACAATTGATTTTCTATTGTTTCGTCGCCAATGGGCGACGCGCGCCGCTTGACCGGTTAAAATAGAATTGATTCTAGTCGCCCCTTCCAAAAGGTAGTTTACGTATGGACAAGAATGGGCAAGAAACTCTACCGTTACTCTTTTAAAATGTTTTACAATAGTTGATTAATATATCTTGTAACCGAACTCTAAAAGGTGGAGGTTTTCATAAGGCAATTGACCTGCTTTTTTAACCGACTTCAAAAAAGGAAGAGGTTCTCAATTCGGTTGTATTTTTTTTTTTAATATGTGAGTTTAATTAATCTTATGAACGTTTACGACGTACGGCATTTCATACAAACATTCAAGCCCTTGTTTTTTGAAATGAATGAACCGATTTTAATGAAACTTTGTACGCATAAGCAGGATACAAAGGTCTTAAAAGTTAGTAAAGAACATTTTGAGATTCCAAAATACAATATTAAATGCGATGAGTTCTGGATCGGAACAAGAATGGAACAAGTGGAACCCTCTACCTGCGTCTGTTTTTTCCGAGCGCGTACAACCCGAATCTCTTCAAAGTGAGAGTGAACAGGCTTCTTCTGGGTAAACTCGCTCCATCGTCGACTTTGTCTCTGTCACCTCAGAGCTAGACTAGAGTCAAGAGCAAGACAATTTCAAATAAAAAACAAAATTGAAGAATTTCGTATGAAACAGTAGATCTGAGGATCATTGGCAAAAATGTCATCAATCCAAACAAAAGGCTATGTGTACTTGAAATACTTAGAAAACGTTATTTTCTTCTTTTTGAATTGATATAATTTACATTTCGATACCTTAATTGGCAAACCAGCCAACTCCAAATTTCGTCAAAAATATTTTTTGATTTGATTTAAGTCTACAAAAATATTATACAGTTTTGAGGCCCGGACTCCACTGAAGCGGAGCTGTGCGGAGCGGAGCGGAGACGTGCAGGAATCGTCCAATCACATACGAGACGAGTGACGCGATGAGGAGTTCAACCATTGCGATTGGTCGATTCCTGCACGTCTCCGCTCCGCTCCGCCCAGCTCCGCTACAGTGAAGTCCGGGCCTAAGTATCTCCTGAAAAATTTGCTCATATGGAGTTGGCTGGATTGCCAATTAAGGTATCGATTTCTAACCTTTTTAACCGACTTTATTTTACCCCTAGATACCTAGTCTGCTGTCGAGAATTAGACCAGGCATGCATGGAAGCAGTAGCATCATTGCTGAAGGGTCTACCTTTACAACCTGAAGAGTCTGATAGAGGAGATCTAATGGAAGCTAAGAGTCAGCTGTTTCTCAAGTAAGTAACTGGAAAACATTGTATGGTCTGTTCCAAAAGAATCTAATCCATACTAATATTATAAATTCGAAAGTAACTCTGTCTGTCTGTCTGTATGTTACCTTTTCACACCTAAACCACTGAACCGATTTAGATGAAATCTGGTATAGATATAATTTGAGTCCCGGGAAAGGACACAGGATAGTTTTTATCCCGATATTCCCACGGGATCGAAGCTTGTGCGGGTGTAAACAAACTAGCAGCGCCCCGCGGTTTCACCCGCATAAGTTTCCCGTGGGAATATCGGGATAAAAACTATCCTATGTCCTTTCCCGGGAATCAAACTATCTTTATATCAAATTTCATCTAAATCGGTTCAGCGGTGTAAGCGTGAAGAGGACAGCAATATTTATCAGTTCTACATATGAATAAAGAAGTACTTCTTTCTCTCTTCAACAGATACTTCACCCTCTTTATGAATCTTCTCAACGATTGCAACGAAGTCGAAATGGCCGAAGGTCCTGGTCGGCTAGAGACGCTCCGCAACGCTACAATACAGGCCATGTCCAACCTACTCAGCGCCAACATCGACTCGGGGCTCATGCACAGCATTGGTATGTTCATGTTACATGTTGCAAGCAACATTCGTCTTTAAATATATGCTGGGAAAGCTGTTAATGGCATACAACTCCTGAGCAACGCTGTTATACAAGCCATGTTCAACCTACTCAGCACCAACATCGACTCGGGGCTCATGCATAGCATTGGTATGTTCATGTTACATGTTGTAAGGCGATTTTCGTCTCTAAATGTATGAAGGTAAAGCTGTTAATAGCATATAACTCCTGAGCAACGCTACTATACGAGCATGTTCAACCTACTCAGCGCTATCATCGTTAAAAACATTACTTTTCATGAGATAGGCTTTCAAGGAGTCCCACTGAGTTCGGAACAAGCCTATGAAAACCTAAGTATTTTATTAAGTTTGTATATCATTTTCTAACTGAAACCTTTCTCCCACAGACCTAGGCTACCATCGCGACCTCCAAACCCGTGCAGCATTCATGGAAGTCCTCACAAAGATACTCCAGCAGGGCACAGAGTTCGACACGCTGGCGGAGACCGTGCTCGCTGATAGATTCGAACAGCTCGTGCAGCTTGTTACTATGATCTCTGATAAGGTAAATAATGTAAGAGCTAACTAGGAAGGACGGTTAAAAACTATGAAGTATTATTATTTATTTTAGGTGCATCGTCTTCACATATTATTATATAATTAATGTACCCATGCAAAATATTGTAAAACATTTTAAAAGAGTAACGGTGGAGTTTCTTGACCATTCTTCTCCATATGAAAATTACCTTTTGGAAGGGGCGACTAGAATCGATTCTATTTTAATGTTATTTTTGACGTTCAAAAGTGCCTTTTATGTGCCTATTTGAAATAAATGCTTTGACTTTGAAGATTAGAGCCGTGTTTACACACGAAGAGAAGAAAGAAAAAAATACGTGTTTATTTGCGGTAAACATAAGGCAAATAAAGAACAAAAAAAAACAGGTACAGTCAGCAACAAAAGTCGATTTACACTGTCATTTATACATGTTATTAAATGAACAATATTTTTTTTTTTTCAATAAACTACTTTTTAGCTTTTCACATAATTAGCAAAGTTTATATTTTAAAAATTGTACTTCTGCTGCAATTTTGAACAAATATTTTGCTCAATAACTAAGATTAAAAAAACTGACGTGTTAATCGACTTTTGTTGCTGACCGTACAACTAAACTTCTTCTCGTGTAAACAAACCTTTAATAAATGACGATGTCAGTATTGCCTAAAGCTAGAGTTTTCTAAGACTGCAATTTACCCTCGAAGGACGTCACTGAAACTTTATTTATAAAAGTAAACTTGGTGTGTTTCTCTAAAGAGCGTTTTTTGACACATTAAAGTTAAATCCCGGTAATATCAATTTCATGACGGCCGTTTTATGACGGTCACCGCTCTTTTAGGAAACCGTAGCTATAGGTGAGTCCGCTTTTATGCTGCTAAAAAACCCTTTTAAATACATGTGCTTTTTTCAAAATTGAGTTGCTTCCAACAATATTTTATTGTGTAGCGGTTGTATAACTCGGATGCACGTCAAATATTGCAAGTATGCCCCTTATGTCTTTCACATGACAGTCGTATGACTCGGATTCTTATTTTTAACCATGTTTTTGACGTGATAACGTCTCATAAATCGATGAACGCCGGCTGCACGCACGAAAAAGCATGACTCATTGTCACGTTCTGCGTGAGCCAAGCGTGCAAGCGAGAGCGCGGAACAAGCGATAGAGAGGCACGATCGACCTAAGCGTTCGGCTTGTGACGTGTATGAGTATGATACCTAACTGAATGTTTTCTTATGACCTTGTCACGTAGAATTATCGTCCGTAAACCGACGTTACAGACAACCAATTTTTTTTTCTGATTCCTTCATTTTTGTCCACAGGGCGAGCTACCAATAGCAATGGCTCTAGCTAACGTGGTAAGCACGTCGCAGATGGACGAGCTGGCTCGCGTGTTCGTCACGCTATTCGACGCTAAACATCTGTTAGCGCCGCTACTGTGGAACATATTTTATAGGGAAGTTGAGGTAAGCATTCCGCACTGATTTGCTTTGATCAAAGAGGCAATTTCCGTTGGTATTTTTCTTTACCTCCAGTCCTTTTACCTCTGACAGAAACAACCTAATATCAACCTTATTGCAACGACAATAAAGATCACAGTCATTTTGACAGTTATGAAAAATCAGTCAGCTGTAAAATGTCAATCCACAATGTTTGATAATGATGAAATGAGATTGCTACTTAAAAATTAACCTTTTTTAATGACGGGAATTGACCTTCAGATATTGTCACACTTGCTAGAGTGTTTAAAACCCCGTACAGTCACGAGCACTAATATGTCAACACTTTTAGTTGGTTACTCGGCGGATACTTCCCTATTGAAAGTATCCAGGTAACCAACTAAAAATCAATCTGCCTAGCCTTTTCCCAACTATTTTGGGGTCGGCTTCCTGTCTAACCGGATGCAGCTGAACACCAGCAGCCTAATTGCGGAACGCCAAATCGTCAAATGATTCTGATCAGTTGGCTTCATTTCTATCACAATTGGCTTCATTTTACGATTTTCGAATTGCGAAACTCTAGTTTCTGCGCAGGGCCTTAACGTTCATAATTGGTTTCATAATAAACTAGAGTTTCGCAATTCGAAAATCGTAAAATGAAGCCAATTGTGATAGAAATGAAGCCAACTGATCAGAATCATTTGACGATTTGGCGTTCCGCAATTAGGCTGCTGTATTTTACATGGAGCGACTGCCTATCTGACCTCCAAAACCTAGTTACTGGGTAATGCGATACCCCTTGGTAAGACTGGTTGTCAGACTTTCGGGTTTCTGACTACCCGTAACGACTGTCAAAGTTCTACGAATGACAGCCGGGACCAACGGCTTAACGTGCCTTCTGAGGCACGGAGGGTCTTGGTATGTAAAGATGGTCACCTATCCACGGACCAACCGCGGCAGGCGTAGCTTAAACTGATCGATCAACCCGTGCGGCTGTTATTAGTTAGCCACAAGCCCCTCCCTGGTAACTGACTAGACTAATTATTATATGCCTCACAAAATCTCTGTAACAAATTCAAAATATTCTCTACTACATCATCCCTTATCTTCACCAGGTCTCCGACTGCATGCAAACCCTCTTCCGAGGCAACTCCTTAGGCAGCAAGATTATGGCGTTCTGCTTCAAGATCTACGGCTACGTATACCTTCAGAACCTGCTGGAACCCCTCATCACTGCACTCCTCGACCAGGCAGATGAGCGAGGGGATATCAGCTTCGAAGTAGATCCAGCTAGGTAGGCATTGTTCTATCCTAGCTTTCGAGACTTCTCTTCGACTTCTCTCAGTACATTAATCACGTGAGGCTCGAAAGGGGGGGGGGGGTCCATAAAAAATCACGAAGTATCACAAGGGGGAGGGGCGGGGGGTGTAGTAATATATCACGTTTATTTATTTTTTCGGCAAACGCGCGATTCTCAACCGAAAAGCGGCGTTACGTGTATTTATTTTTCGCATTTCTTTCATTATTTCTATGTCAGTCAATTTTCTATAATAAAATTAGATGATCCTTAATACCTGTATTTTATAAATATAATAAAAAATTAAGATTCTTTGTAGGTACTAAATAATACACGTGATATAGGGAGGTATGAGGAACAGGGTGTAAAGTTCACTCAACCTCCATAGAAAAGGCAGGATTCTCCGACCAGACGGGTGTTGTGTTTTGGCGGGCAACTGCCCGATGATTCATGTCGGGCTGTTGTATCTATGCTAGTTGCGCGGTAAACTCTGTTTGCGCGATGCAGGATTTGCGTGACGTCAGTATGACGCGTTGTTCGCATGTGGCGTTGTAGGTACCGCTACTACACTCCCCCCCGGAGACCGGAGGTCGATAGTGGGCTGAGTCTTGTATCTTGCGATGCTTGCCAGGCCAGCTGAGGTTCCAGTGAGTCGGAACCGGCTGCCGCATAGTTCACGGTGATTCGGAACTCTCTACAAAGACGTCCCCAGTGAGTCGTGGTGGCGCTGCATTATGACTTGGTTAAAAAGTGCCAAAAAAACATCACGTGATTAATGGACGGCCCCACAGTTGTAGCTTTTAACTCTACAAGTGACTACAAAACAAGTTTGTTCTAATTGACCACTTCATTCACATTCAGAACTAATCGTATCTTTTCTTCGTTCCTTGACACAGGCTGGACCCGAACCAAGACATAGAGATGAACAGGTCTAACCTAATAGACCTAACCAAGGAAGTCTTCGACAGAATAGTTGGATCAGCAGAGAAGTTCCCTCCACAACTGCGGAGCATGTGTCATTGTTTATATCAGGTTAGTAATATGAACATAACATCACAGGTTAGGCAGAGGTGTATAACCTGTTCCAGTTGCGTGCATTGGTTTCCAGAATAGATAGGCACTAGGCCGGGTCTAGTCTAGGCAAACGCGGTCACTAATCAGAAAAAAAAGTGAGGTCAATAGTGTGGTTATTTGAGTAGGCATGCCTACTTAAGGGTGATAAATTGCGAAGGTCGAACGTCACGGTATTACGCGTGAGACGTTCGTATTTTTAATTATGTCGTATTAACTTGAACGAGTAAAAGCCAATGACAATGTGCGAATAGTACGGGAGCCGAGTAGGCCGTCCGGCGACTGCCTACTGTCGCGCGTGTTTGTATGAAGATTTTGTTTTTTGTTCGGTATGATAATTTAGTGAGTTTCTTAATTGTGGGGCACACACACTAAAATGTAATTGACAGGCTTATGTTGATATATCGAGGTAGGCACTGCTTATATGCCTAAATGCAATGCACGCCACTGGCCTGTTCCAAAATATAGTCCTTCAGAGCGTATTTCGGCCATGGCGGCCTTGTAGTACGGAACCCTTCGTGTGCGAGAGAATCAGGACCTTATTTCGTGCTTTTAAGTTGTGGAATCACTTAAAAATAATACCTTATTTTCTAGAATTAGTTCAGTTCGATATACAGGGTTATTGGAAAAACACCAACAACCTCTTAAGAGGTCTTTGTACCCATCATTATGAACAACTTTGACTATGGGACCAAACCTGAAATCGCGAAAAAAAAATCAGCTGTTCCCTACATTTAAAGTCAAAGCATTTATTTCAAGTAGGCACATAAAAGGCACTTGTGAACGTCAAAAATTACATTAAAATAGAATTGATTCTAGTCGCCCCTTCCAAAAGGTAGTTTTCGTATGGGTTTTTGTATAAAGGTAGTATTCGTTTTCGTGTTCGCATAAAAATTTGGAACCGGTGAAAATATCATTCTGTATTTTAATACAATCAAATACCCAAGTGGTAAAGCCTACATCAGAAGGTACAATTCTCGTAATTTAAAACGTTCAAAATCTAGTCGCAGTCTCATCTCAGCGACAAACAAATGTCAAAAACTTGTCAAAATGTAGGGAAATTAGAGGTATTTTTGACAGATTGAGACTCAAGATCAGAATGTGAAAGTTCTTAAAGTTATGAGAATTGCTCCTCTGATGATGCTGAAGATGTTTTTGACTGTACAGACGCCAGCACATCAACCTACCCGAAACTGTCAGATTTTCCCAATCAACTTTGAACCTTATGATTTAGTGATACAGTTGAAAATCTATTAAAGAAATTTGACAGATTGTAGTAGGTTGATGTGCTGGCGTCTGTACATAGTGGAATACTTTTCCAGGTGTATTTTCAATTCTCACCCTTATTAATATGAATGTGTTTTAAAGTAACGAATACTAGCTTTTTGCGCAGGTCCTAAGCAAGAGGTTCGCGCAATTCCCGCAGACCAGTGTGGGCGCTGTCGGCACTGTCCTGTTCTTGAGGTTCATCAACCCAGCTATTGGTATGATAAAACTATTATTATGTTTTTGTTAAAAATATTTATTTTAGTGCTAGAAAACTTCAAGATTATCGCTTTATATACAGGGTTACTTGTAATTCGACGTATATCCGTCAGGAGCTGATAGGAGGGCTAAAATACAACAAAATGAACCCCTCATATGAATGGCCGAAATTCAATGGTTTTCAAGATATTAGAATTTTAAGGGTTTTTCGATATAATTCCAAATAAAAAAAAAACCGCATATTGAATGGGTACCATTAAAAATGATATTGTAGCTGGCACTTCAATTAAGCTATGAACACAATTAAAAGTACTTAATTCAACAAAATAATTAAAATGATGAGCTATTTAAGAATAATATCTTACCAATATTTTCATTTTACGCTTCAAAAATGTTTCAAATATCTCGAAAACTATTTAATTTCGGCCATACATATAGGGGGTTCAATTTGTTGCGTTTTGGCCCCCCTATCAGCTCCTGACAGATATACGTCGAATTACAAGTAACCCTGTATGTATATATTTTAAATGTTAAGAACCTATGACGATGCCTGATTAGACCTTAATATTTAAACATGACATATAGGGGTTTAGACTGATTTAACTACTGAAGGAAGCCGACTTCATTCACATAATTTACTGGAAAAGAAAATAAATACTTCAGGAACTGATGGACGCTGGTGATGGCGCCAAACAAGTAGCCGAATTCTGGGCCGAATCCATTTAGATTGCTATCGACACGCTAAGAAGAAGAAGATAAAAACAAAAGAAGATAAATACTTCTGCTATAAAAAGATACCGCCCGTAAACTTGCTTTTAAGTCTCAATAACACTCGGTTTTTCCTCGGTGTCAATCTATTGTGACAGGGATTCGAAATAAACTGTTTCCAGAATCCAGTTATAGCGGAAATCTTAAAGTTTATCCCGGGTAACGTAATCAGCCTTTAATGTTCCCACTACTGGGACGTAAGTCTCTTCTTGACAGGCCTGATGGTCTAGTGGTTAGTGACCCTGACTGCTATGCCGGAGGTCGTGGGTTCGATTCCCACCCAGGACAAATGTTTTTGTGATGAGCACGATCATTTGTTCTGTGTCTGGGTGTAATTTATCTATAATATGTATGTATTTAGAAATATATAAGTATGTTTATCAGTTGTCTAGTACCCATAACACAAGCTCTGCTTAGCTTGGGACTAGATGGCGTTGAGTGATAGTTGTGGAATATTATTATTCTCTTCGAGAGGGAGTGGGCCGTAATCCACCACGCGGGCCCAGTGCGGGTTGGTAGATGTCACGTCTTCGTTTTTTTAGGGTTCCGTACCTCAAAAGGAAAAAACGGGTCCCTTATAGGATCACATTGTTGTCCGTCTGTCTCTCTGTCAAGACCCTTTACCTTTGGAACGCGTGGAGGTATCGAGTTGAAATCAAAACCATACACTCAGGTCTACAGTCCCTTGAAGCTGTGAAAAAATCAAATCTAACTTCTAAGTTAACGTAAAAAAAAAACGACCGTTTATGCCCATTGATATATAAAAACCCAAGATGCACAGTCAACGTCTCAAAACCGTCCGCATAAAATAAGCGCAACATTCTAAATTGTGCGCTTATTTCAAATAGTCTTGCGTCGCTCGCGTCTAGGTGCACTCGTTAAAAGTACCGAAGTGTTCTCTGACAAATTGTAGAAATATTACGTCAAAAAGGTTAAAAAAGGATGGGATATCATATTTTCGGGAAGTAAAAGAGTTTATTGATTAGTTTTTGTTGTTTTTATTACTGAATATAGGAAGTAAATATGAGATTTTGATTTATTTTTTCTAAAAACTTCATTCAACGATCAAAGTATAATACGGCAAATTTCAATAGCCGCTTTTTCAATGTAAGAACGATGCATTTTAGCCTCCTTCTTATTTTAGTCGCATAATAAAAATGACCCTGTTCTTGTTCAATGGAGTCGATTTTTTTTTTGTTCTGTTTATTTTTTTAATTAATAAGTTTATGTACTTTTGAACTTTTTTGTATTTCGTTTTTGACGAATATGTTTACGTTATAAATAATTTAATATAGGAGAAAAGGTAGTCAATTTGACTTTTTTTTTATTGTTCGTAAATTAATGTGTTTCGTGCCGTTGATTTTAAGTTATTTTGCGTTTAAACATATAAACAAATCTGTTTTAATAATTTAATACCTTCAATTAAAATAAACGATTTTAACAGTTTTGTTTTATTGATATACCCATGTCCTACCCAAAAACATATTTACGCTCAAATAAAAGTATAATTATGTGTTAAGAACACAATTTAACACTCTTAAAATACTAAATAAATATCTTATGAAAAAAAAAATATATAAAAATGTTCGTCTCCACTCAATGCCTTGTCCTACCGACCACCGTCGGTCGTAAAATTTTATTGCTTTTCGAACACTGCGTTGTAAAAACAACTTTATACAATTTGCGTAAGGTTGATTTTGTAAAAATATATGCGTAGGTACAGCATAACTATAACTACGTAGGTATAATTGGTGACAGTTTCGAGCGTTACTTTTATTCGAGACTGTGCATCTTGGGTTTTTTATATATCAATGTTTATGCCGCAAAAAACGTATATTTCGCCACTCTCAACGGAATCAAAATGTATAGGGTACTTCCCGTTGACCTAGAATCATGAAATTTGGCAAGAAGCAAGGTCATGTAGCACAAGTAAAGAAAAAAATCCGAAAACCGTAAATTTGTAGTTACATTATAAAAAGAAACCGTGATAAACTATTGGCATACCTACAAATATGTACGGAACCCTCGATGCGCGGGTCCGACTCGCTCTTGACCGGATTTTTATTTTTTTTATTGCGACCAGCAATAAGTAACATTAACTTTTCTCTCCCCCAGTGTCTCCCCAAGAAATGGGCATAGTCAACCGTCCAGTCCCTTCGCACGTGAAGCGCGGCCTGATGCTGATGTCCAAGATCCTGCAGAACATCGCCAATCACGTGGAGTTCTCCAAGGAACAGCACATGCTGCCCTTCAACCACTTCCTGAGGGCGCACTTTGAGGCGGGACGCAAGTGAGTCACTTACTAACGTAGTCAAATACTGTTTTCTGGAACTCTGGCCTTCGAGACTGTGAGAGGAAGCTGGATAAAGGCGTATCAGGTGTAGGGCGTAAAGGCATTACTCTAGACGGTTTCAGGTTATAGCACACGTATCAACTCGGAAAGGGATCGGCACCGTATCAACTCGAGCCGTTCAGTATTCTTTGTGTAAAACTCCCTACTGCAACGCACAATCGGAATCGTAACGTAATCGCCTCGCCTCGGGACAAGCTCACGAACCGCGGTGTGGTGCGTTACGGCTCGTCGTCACCGCGCTTACGTCTCTTCGTCCCCCCTTACCCCTCTTCCCCCCTCCCGCGGCCTGCAGCACCACCAACCAGCGGTCGGCGAGCCGTAAGCGCGGCGTCGCCTAGCCGTAGCCGAGTCGACGTATCGGAGCTTCTGATCCGCTTTGGCTGCGTGCTTACGTTAGGTTGGACGCCTGTTTGACGGCGACGCGAAAGACGATACGGTGCCGATCCCTTTCTGATTTGATACGTGTGCTACGACCTTTCAGCAGGAATCGGAGAGATTTCTTCGAAAAAAAATAATACTTTCCATAAAAGTGACTGAGCGTTTCTTACGCCACTATAATAACACGACTTTGAAATGATGTGTCATAGCGGATCAGCGATTTGCTGCCCCAAATATGGCATCTAACGCTGTTTTTGTATGTCTCTGTGCAGCTACCGACAAAATTACTCCCCCCCACACCCTCCCTCACTTCCGTCATTATTTTTTTTATCTACAAATCTAATTTCAGCCCCCTTGTCCCCAGATTCTTCATTCAAATAGCCTCAGACTGCGAGTCAGTAGACCAGACCTCCCACAACCTGTCCTTCATCAGCGACGCCAACGTGGTGGCGCTGCACAGACTGCTTTGGAACCATCAGGAGAGGATCGGAGACTACCTGTCCTGCAGCCGCGACCATAAGGCTGTCGGCAGGAGGCCCTTCGACAAGGTAGGGCTTCATTTAGTTGAAAAACGTCCACTGCTAGACATAGGCTCGCCCAAAGAGTCCCTACGACTGTTCCTAAACTGTGGATTCCCGTGACTTTCAAAGTTCAAAAACTCAGTGATCTTTACTGGCATTGCAATAAGGTTGCGGATTGGTTGCTGCCATTGACAGGTCTGTCAAAATCAAAGTGAGTTTTATCATTATTGCAATAAGGTTGCTATTGACTTGCTGCTGTCAGTGGTAAATAACTGTTAAAAGACTAGTCATCGGTTCTTGGTCTCTTGCTTCGTTGTTGCTAAGCTACGCTATAGCACTGTGCTACGCCGTAGCTCGTTCTGTGCTACGGCGTAGCTCATTCTGTGCTACGGCGTAGTTCGCTCGGTGTTACGGCGTAGCTCGCTACTGTGGCGGCGCGATTTATTTGCCAAAAATGTAAACAAATATGAATGAATGGAAAAATAACTTTAATTCCTACACAATAAAGTTCAGTTTACGCTACAGCTTCAAACATTTTTATAACTTTGTCAATAGTGCTAGTCACTTTGAAATCAACTTAATAATTATTGTAATAAAGTTCATATTTGTTTAACTTGAAATAGGGTAGGGGCGTGCAGCGCTGCGCACTTTTACTATACAACGCCACATGCGAACTTCGCTTCACACATGACGTCACGTAACGTAGTTGGAGGATCCTCTATGTTTCCCATTATAGTCTGATAACGGTTTACAGAAAAAAAAACTGGAAAAACAGATTTTTTTTAGATTTTTGGGATGCATGAAGAAGCCTCCCCGTGTAGCGCAGTTTGTTCCGCCAGTTACTCAACTGAACCGAGCGCTCGGCGCATCCTGGACAGTCACATCCAACACCATATTTGACTGGCCAATTCTTCCCTTGCAGTGGTAGGGCTACCGCCCGCCTGGTTAGCGACCACCCTCCCACCGGAGTCCGGCGTCAAGCAGCCTGCTGTGTTTCGTCGATGCGTGGGAGATCTAGTGCCCTAGGCATCTTCTGGGCACGCTCGTTCCATCATAGACCTCATCCATCGCTATCCATCAGGCGTGATCGAGGTCAAGAGCGGGCCCATTCAGCAATAATAAAAAAAAAAGAAAGAACTTTTTTTCTATGGGATATCTGTCATTATTGAACAGGACAACGTCTGTAGAGTCAGCTAGTATTGTAATTACTCCTAATATGTCTGGATCTTACAAACACACTACCTGCTTAGTAAATACATTGATTATTTTCAGATGGCAACACTTCTCGCATACCTGGGACCCCCGGAACATAAGCCGATTGAATCGTAAGTATTTTTTTGACGTGATAACGTCTTATAAATCGATGAACGCCGGCTGCACGCACGAAAAAGCATGACTCATTGTCACGTTCCGCCTGAGCCGAGCGTGTAAGCGAGAGTGCGTAACAAGCGAGAGCGCGGAACAAGCGATAGGGAGGCACGATATGACGTTATCACGTAAAATTATCGTCAGTAAACCGACTTTACAGACAACCAATTTTTTTTTTGTAACATAACATCACACCTAAGCCCTGAACGGTTAGGCAGAGGTGCGCCTATAGTGACTGGATTTTAAGTTTTTTTTTTTTTTTTTTTTTTTTCTTTATTTATTATTAGGGACTTTTATACAATTGTATATGCCAGTCCCATCGGACCTTGTAACTTAATATTACTACTTAATAATAACTTAATAATAACCAAAGTTATTGACCCTTATAACGTAAAACGTAATAAAACAAACTTAACTAAACTATAAGCAGCTCCGGAGTTAGGTGTCGACAAAATATGATGGAACATACAAACATCGTTTATATTTATCTTGAGCTCTCTAACTAAATCCTGTCTTGCAGGCTGAAATCTGACACACTCCGTCAGTAAATGTAAAACATCTTCCAGTGTGCCACACACCTCACAATTTGGTGAATCTATTTTTTTCATTAAAAATCCAAAATTATTGAGCGGCATGTGTCCAGATCTCAGTCTGTGAGCTGTAACTATAATTTTTCTGCTTAGCCTAGAGTTACTAAACCACGGTATATGAGGAGGCTCCGCAACTATAGACCTGTACCAAATCCCTTTATCTTTTGATCTTTGATTAAAATACTCTTTCCAAACTTCATGACATTTACGTTTATACATAGGCAATATTTCTATATAATTAGTTCCAATGTTTTTTTCTCTTCCACTAACAATACCCAACTTTGCTAAACGGTCAGCCTCCTCATTACCCTTTATACCTATATGTGAGGGAACCCATTGCAACTTCAGATCTATATCTCTTTCAGATAGATAGTGTATTTTGGATAGAATTTCATAAGCTATCGGTGCACCTCTGTAACCAGAGGCGCATCGAGCTATATGTTGTAGTGCACTTTTGCTATCTACACAAATTAATGTTTTTCTATTACTTCCAATGGATATAATATACGCAAGCGCTTCTGAAATTGCAAAGAGCTCCAAAGACATAACTGACACATAATTATTTATTTTAAAGCAGGTATTTCCCGAATTCAAAGGATCATAGTAAGCAGCGCCATTACCATTAGCGCTCTTAGACCCATCAGTATATATTTTATAATAGTCCTGATATTTCTCCGTCATTTCTCTCAAAGTTTCTGCTTTCATTGAGTTGACATCATACGTCTTTTTAGGATTTTTAATTGAGTCCAAATTAATCTTTATTGCATTTTGGATATTAATCCTAGTTACCCATACATCCAATGAAAACATTTCTAAAATCGGCGATGAACTTATACTTTCCTCCCTAACCTCCTCAAAAACAATAGTAAGTAATGGAAGCTTTTTATTTTCCCAATATCTGGTGTGCCTAATAGCGCTTAGCTCTGATAGCTGTTTTATTACTACATTATTGGATATAGAATACGACTTTAAACAATATTTGAATGCTAACCATCTTCTCCTAACGTGCAGTGGAGGCACACAGAGCTCGCACTCCATAACGTGTATCGGTGTGCTTCTTATAAAACTCCCTACTACTCTTAAAGCCTGATTTTGTATTTTATCAAGTTTGTAAATATTTGTTTTAGCACTATTGTCATATAAGAAGCACCCGTAGTCTAGCCTACTTCTAATTAAAGCAATATAGAGCCTGCGAAGATGAATTTGATGGACACCCCAAGAGGGACTCGTAAGAATTTTAAGTAAATTGAGAAGCCTCTGAATTTTTTCGACTATTTCGTTAATTTGTTTACCCCAGCGTAATGTCTTATCTAACCAAACACCCAAATATTTATAAAGATACACGTTGTTAAGTTTACTATTATTTATTTGAAGTTGTATTTGCTGTTGACTAAATCCCCTACTAAAAACACAATATTTCGACTTACTTATGGATAGTTCTAGTCCTAATTCATCCAATAAAACTGTAAAAGTATTTAAAGCATTTTGAATTTTATTCTGACCCTCTGTGATATCCTTACAAGTAAAATACAATACGAAGTCATCTGCGTACTGGCATGAATACACATCAACAATATCCCGACAAAACTTGTAAGTGGCTATATTGAAAAGTAACGGAGAAATGGGATCACCTTGGGCTAAGCCATTTCGTGTATATCTGACCATATCAATTGCTGACTCATCAGCAACTTTAAGGTGACGTTCGCTAAGAAAGTTCCATAGATATTGGCAAATATTTTTACCAACACCCAAGGTATCAAGAACCTGCAATAATTTGTCTATTAATATATTATTATATGCACTTTTGATATCAAGAAAACAAGCAAGAGTTGAATGATTCTTTGAAAAGCCTATCTGAATTTGGGTCACTAAACGTGTAAGACAATCATAGCTGGACTGTCCTCTCCTAAAACCGACTGTATTTGGTGACAAAATTCGATTTTTCTCCACATACCATTCGAGCCTTTTAGTAATCATGGCATGAAAAATTTTGCATGTACACGACATCAATGAAATAGGTCTTGGTTTGCCGTTAGCATTCGAACCAGCACCCGACTTTGGTATGGGGATAACTCTAATATCACGCCACTGCGACGGAAAATTACCAGAATTTAATATAATATTATAGATTTTGAGTAAGAATAATTTACCTAGAGGTGGTAGATGTAAAATCATGGAATACGTTATCTTGTCTTCGCCTGGAGCAGTATCTTTTTTCTTTAAGCAATTATTCAGCTCCTGCAATGTAAATTCAGATTCGAGCAACACATGTCTAGATGTAAAGATAGGTTCTCGTGAAACGACATAATCTGGTGCAAGATCACATAACATTTCTCTCTTTAGCTCCTGAGGGCACTGAATATTTGATTTCCTATAACCCTTCACCCATCGCAGTCGACGCCACATATCTGAAGCTGAAACTTTGTAATCAATGTCTTCACATAATTTCTTATGATCAATAGATCTCGCTTTTTGAATAGCCTGTTTAGCCTTAAAAGTTTTTCCTTCAAGTGATGCAAGGTTCCTTGGTGTTGGATTCCCTCTAAATTTTTTAAGTGCTAGTCGACGCTCTGCAACCAATTTAGATATATCTGGGCCCCAATACCCCTTCGGCTTAAACTTATTATTTGGTATATTACAAAATTTAATAAGTGGAATATTCTCATCCGCTGCTCTATTTATTTGACAGGTGAAATAATCGTACAAAACCTGAACATCACTGTCCGCATCGGAAGGAGGAAAACTATTGAGAAGACTATTTCTGTATCCAGTCCAGTTAGCTAATTTGTAGTTGCGTTTTTTATGGAAGTAAACATCCTCGTAGTAATTTACCTTAAATTTAATGAATAAATGATCACTACCTAAGTTTTCGTTCATTACATTCCAGTCAAAATTAATAGCGATATCCACAGATGCAAATGTAACATCGGGTGAAGAAGATTGTAAGATATTATTCACTAATTTAATCCTAGTGGGCTGTCCTGTATTCAATGATGTAAAACCAAATTCTAGTGCTGACTCAAAAATTTGTTTACCTCTATTATCATTTTTATACGACCAATTCGTGTGATGAGCGTTAAGATCTCCCGCTACTAAACAATTATTCGGAAACAAAGAAAAAATTCCATCCCAATCTGATTGTGTAGTATGAACGGAACTAGGACAATAAATCAAAATGATATGCTTAATATAGCCACAATTATTAAGTTTAATACATAATATCTCTATGCCCGGATTATTTGAATTTACCTGTAATTCCTGTACGTTTAATGAATTATGAGCTACGATAGCAACCCCACCATACGAATCCCCTCTATCTTTCCTATAAATATTGTATGGATTGATATTTATATAGACCTCTTCTCTCAGCCAAGTTTCACTAATTAATGCTACGTGTATTTTTTCTTGCAACAGTAAACATTTAAATTCCTCTAGTTTGGGTTTCAAGCTCTGCGCGTTCCACTGCATTATATTTAAATTGATATTACGTGAACAAGCCATCTTTAAACACAGAAATAATTGTATTATAGACATCTCCTTCCTTAAGTAATCTCCAAACTAATTGAAAACATTGTTCAAATATAAAATTACATACTAATTTAACTTTGACATCGAAGCTACAATCGGACAACCACACTTCTTTTAGTTTACGAAATAATATTTTAAAATCTACATTACGCTTTGTGGGTTCTTTCTTGCTTTCCAAACTTTCTTGCTGTAGATGGGATTCCTCTTCATTATCAATTGTACAATTACGACTCTGATCTGCCTTTTTTTTCTTTTTCTTTTGGTTTCTTACAGGTTTACCCAAAATGAGTGAATTTACTGATTCCTCCACACTTTCTTCTCTGTCTTCGCTATTATTATTTTGTTCACTTCTTTCCGGAATTCGTTTCTCTGGACGAGCTCTTGTGACTAATATGTCCCTATACGAAGTCTTATCATTATTTAAATAATTTGATTCATTATGCGTTAGTTTCTCTGTATTCTGATGTTCAGCTGGTGCTGTTCTTCCTTCTAAATATGTGGACAGGGCTTTTCGGTATGTAGTATTCTTCTCACACATTATTTCTCGTATTTTCTTTTCTTTAATAAACATGGGACATGACTTTTCTAATGCCATATGTGGCATCTTGCAATTTATGCATTTGTAGTTTGTAGTGTCACAATTGCTATGCTTTTCCCCACATTTTGGGCAGCGTATTATTTTTGTAGGACATGACTTTATTAAATGTCCAAAACGCCAGCAACCCGAGCATTGCGTAACTGGAAACATATATGGTTCCACTTTAAACCGACACCCATACATAGACACATATGGGGGTAAAGTGGAACTTTTGAAACATAGTCGCACTGTCTCGCTGTCCACCCATTCTCTAGACATCTCGAGGCGCTTTAACCTTCTCACACTGACAACGTCATATTCACTTTCTAGGCTCTGTTGTATTTCTTCTATATCTATGTTCAAATCTATCTGTTTAACAGTTCCATAAGATAAATTGACTTCATTTACAAATTGGCACCTGTACCCCATATCTAGAAACTTTTGACACTTAAACAGTTTTTCAGCGTTCTCTCTGTCTTCAAATTCTAACATTACCTTGTATGCGTTTTTATACTGTATTTTGCGTATGTTTATGATATTTTCTGACTTTAGTAACTTAGCTAAACCAAATTGTTTTGGCAATACTGTATCTTTTCCCGTAATGCTCATAACATTGCCCTGTGATTGTACACTTCTTTCACCATTCACACTTGTATCAGATTTCTTAGATAATCTTCTTGCTAGCTTTTTGTTTCCTCTCCTAACGGTTATAAATCCATCGTCGTCTTCTATAATCTCCTCACTGTCCTCTCTAATTCTTTTCTCTGGGACCTTCTGAATCACGACTGGAGTACTACAGCTCCTCTCTATTATGCATGGATTAACTTGTTGCTCACTTTCTTTTAATATTTCCTCCTCTACACTGTCACTCTCATTCGATTCACAACCGAAATCCATCACTTTATCCATTATCAGTAAACATTTGGATAATACGATAATACGTGGGTAGATGAAAAAAAAAAAAAGTTAAGAACAGAATATTAATTACTTATAATACGTGCGTTCGCCTAAATACGGGAATTAGCCTTCAGATGTTACTTTCAGGCTCGCTAAACATCTTACATACACAAACTGATCGGTATGCGATGCAACTCGCATAAGTACGTTTTGCGAAACATCGACGTAACTGCTACTTTTTATTTAACCGACTTCAAAAATGGAGGTTCTGTATTCGACCCGTATGTATGTATGTATGTATGTTTGTATGTCCGCGATTTTCTCAAAAAATCATAAACCGATTTTGATAAATCTTTCATTAATGTGATCGACATACTTTCAGGAAAGTTTTAGTATATAATACATTAGGTAATTATTCTTATGTACGAAGTTATATGCATAAATGTACTGCATCTCCAGCATTTCTATGCGAATTTTGATGATTCTTCTAGTCGGTGTCTTCAATGCGCTAATGTTAATTAAATTTGTATGGGGTAGGTACAACGTAAAAGTGAAAAATAAAAAAAAAAAAACAACCGACTTCAAAAAAAACACTACAAAGTGATAAATAAATTTAATTTCGGAAGTCGGTGTCATAAAACCAAAATGCGGAACCAACGGCACCGACTTCCGAAATTAAAGTTATTTATCACTTTGTAGTGTTTTTTTTTACGTCTATGCTTTCTTAACGTAAATACGCTTTCTAAGTGCTTTGGCATATTTAACTCATTTTTGGGAAAAAATACATTTACGTCGATGTTTCTCCATATGAGCGAAATACTCTTTGTTTTCTTTTTAACCGCTTGTGTCGCATAAATTATGCGACACATGTTTCCGTGCCCCTACCGCTCGTGTCATATTTCTGCGACAGAGAACGTGCATGATTTTTTCGTTCAATTTTCGTCCTATTAACTGCGTGGTACAACTAAAACCATTATTAAATAGAGATAAAAATCTTTTTGACTATTTTTAATCGATACAACGATTTCACCTCCTTATTTATTGTAGGTATTATTTTGTCTTGATTTTATCGATTTGTAGCCGCGCGCTAGAGACACGGCAACTGATATTTAGCCAAGCGCTTAAAAAGTTAACTATCAAAAAAATGCACAACAACTTCTTCCTCCCGACTCTTCTCAATCCCTTATCTCCTATAACAATATGACTCTTACTCAGTCTCTCTTCCAGCACATCAAGTCTCCTCTTCTCCTCGTACGCGCGCTGGTCGTCCATAGACATCTCCTCCACCAACTTCGAGGAGTTCATAGTCAAACATAACATGCATAAGAAGGAGGAATTCAAGAGTATCAAAAGCTTGAATATCTTCTATCAGGCTGGGACCAGTAAATTGGGGAATCCTGTCTTCTATTTTATTTCGAGGAGATATAAGTGAGTATTTTTTTTTCTTTTATACTTAACGCCCCCCAGCTTGATGGACGGACGACCTAAAGAAGGTGGCTGCGGTAGACAGGATGCGGAAGGCGGAGGACAGGGTGCTGTGGCGCAGTCTGGGAGAGGCCTATGTCCAGCAGTGGACTGCGATAGGCTGAGTTGGTTGATTGATACTTATAAAGAGGTAACATTTTTGAGTTTGTATGTAGTGGTGAGGAGAACCAAGGTAACCGACATAGCCCGAAGAATTGGCAAACTTAAGTGACAGTGGGCAGGGCACATTGCTCGCAGAACAGATGGCCGATGGGGCCGAAAGGTTCTGGAGTGGCGACCGCGTACCGGAAGACTTAGAGTTAAAGGCCTCCCACAAGGTGGACCGACGACCTTGTGAAGGCCGCAGGAACCCGTTGGATGCGAGAAGCACAAAACCGGTCGAAGTGGAGGTGCTTGGGGAGGCCTATGTCCAGCAGTGGACGTTTTTTGGCTGAAATGATGATGACGATTTAGTGGGTAATCTTCGGAACTACTACTGATCCGATTCGGAAATAAATTTCTTCACACTCCGCAATACAGAGTGTCATGGGATATATTTTATTTCAAAACAAGGAATTACTTGCGGGCGAAGGCGCAGACAAAAAGGTTTTTATTAATATCATAAACATGTCTCAAAATATCGTAAATATGTCTCAAAATATCGTAAATATGTCTCAAAATATCACAAATATTTCCCAAAATATCATAAATATGTCCCAAAATATCATAAATGTCTCAAAATATCACAAATATTTCCCAAAATATCATAAATATGTCCCAACATATCATAAATATGTCTCAAAATATCACAAATATTTTCCAAAATATCATAAATATGACCCAAAATATCATAAATATATCTCAAAATATCGCTAAAATTACCCACAACATCATAGATATTTCCCAAAATGTAATTTTTGGGGCATCATTTACTTTTTTCTATCACCAGAATCGGCGAAGTAAACGCCGACCTGCTGATCTACCACGTGATCCTGACCCTCAAGCCGTTCTGCCAGCAGCCCTTCGAGCTGATAGTGGACTTCACGCACACCAACTCTGACAACAGGTTCAGGTGATGATCATACTTTGTAGGATAGGCTCGTTTACATTAGTCGATTTTAGTTTTTTCATAGACAAAATTAGAATAAGGTCTTTTTAGGAATAGCTTGAGATTTTTTGATGTCGTTCAGGTGTATTGTTCAATAAAATGGGTTTGAATCAAATTGACACTTGTTTGAAAGTTTGCAGTTATTGGAATCGAATTCGATTTGATTCCAAGAGTGAAGAGATAATAAATGATAAATTATTATTATATTATTCAGGACTCGATGTTATAAGTAAGAATGTACGAATATGGTTATTGATGTCTGATCACCCCGCAATAAGCCAGAGGGGCAATTCTCGTAATTTCGAACGTTCACAGTCTGATCTCAGTCTCAGTCTGTCAAAAATACCTCTTTGACAAGTTTTTGACATTGATTGTCGCTGAGATAATATTGCGACTAGATTTTGAACGTTTTTTATTACGGGAATTGGTCTTCTGATGTTGTGATATAAGCCCAGGTATGACTTTTTTTCGCGCACTATATTTTCAACCACAGATATAGATATACCTAGATAACGCAAGTATCACGATCTGTATGAAAACCAAGCGTGTAATTTTTTAACTACCTACTATGACGTCACAAGCACTATTTAGTGATGGGAAAATCAAATCGATTCAAACCCGCCGCCGCGTGCGGCACCCCGGGGGGCCTGGCGCCAGCGCTCACGCTCACCCAGCCAGCAGTACACAGGACTGTAAGCGAAAGTGGCGGCTTACGATTTTTGTACGTAAGCTGGTGCGATTTTTGGCACGCGAAGTAGTTGTTCTTGCGTTATCTAGGGTGGTATGGAAGAAAGAGATATGTTGCGCCGACCCCAAGTAAATTCGAATAAGGAGAAGAAGAGTAATGACTACATCTGAACGACATCTGAAAATTGATCAGATATTTTCAAAAAAACCTTGTAAACAAATCTTTTAGCAAACCTTTAGTATCATTTCAGTAAATATATTTTGATATTTTATAACGACTTCAGTAGTTCCTATTAGCCCCGTTACCCCTTATTAGCGCCTCTCTTTCCTATAGTTTTTTACCTATTATTAAAACATAATTTTTCCTTGTAATGTTAAATGTAGATATTACTATGACCAACGGACAGACTGACTATCCGGCTTTTACGTCTTAGGACGAATGTCATCAATGAAACTGAACAGCACATCTAAACCGAGAAATGTTAGTAATTGTATAGTTCGATATTGAGATAGACTCATGATAGCACAAGTTTAAACCTTAGTGGTTTTTGGTTGCTATTTAATATGAATAATCCTGTATTCTTTTGAAGATCTGGCAGTGTCATCATTGTTATAGAATACTAGCAGCGCCCCGCGGTTTCACCCGTATAAGTGTCGATCCCGTGGGAATGTCGGGATAAAAAGTATCCTATGTGTTATTCTGATGTATCCATACTAATATTATAAATTCGAAAGTAACTCTGCCTGTCTGTTTGTCTGTATGTTACCCTTTGACGCCTAAGCCACTGAACCGATTTAGATGAAATTTGGTATAGAGATAGTTTGAGTCCCGGGAAAAGACATAGGATAGTTTTTATCCCGATATTCCCCGGGTTCGAAACTTATGTGGGTGAAACCGCGGGGCGCAGCTAGTAAGCTATATTACTGTAAAGTTTCATCCAAATCCGTTTAGTATTCTCTGCGTGAAAGAGTAACAAACATCTATCCATCCATTCTCACAAACTTTCGCGTTTATAATATTAGTGTGATAGTAAGATAGGATTGACACTGTCAGCTCTTGATCGCGGTTGAGATGTGCTGACCGCGTTCAGTTTCATTGGTGAAATTCGCCCTGAAAACGTGTATCGCGTTACCCAGTAACTGGGTTGTGGAGGTCAGACAGGTAGTAGCTCCATGTAAAATACTGGTATTCAGATGCATCTGTTTGGTCTGGAAGCCGACCTCAGCCTAGTTGGGAAAAGGTTAGGCTGATTGATCGAATCAAGTACTGAATTTATGTTACTATTTTCCACGTTTATGCCCTTTACTTCCTGTAAATTGCGTGGTTTTTACAGTCGTTTTATAAATCGACTAATGTAAATGAGCGGTGAGGTAGGACGCTTGCGCAACCTAATGCATGGTTTCTTTTACTTCAGCCAAAATAGGTTAAACATTAAAGTCAAGACACACACATTCACATTGGACTGGAAATAAGTTCTATTTCAACACGGCTTGGGTCTTACTGCCTTTCACGAGAAACTTTACGAAGGTGTAAGCCCATGTTCGAACGGGCCCTTTTTTTAAATCGACTTTTTTTTTACTATAGCGATGGAGTAAAACCGCCCACAGACGATATTAGCCCTTATTTAGAGTGAAAATAGATATTTAAGCCGTGTGAATCGGAAGTACCACATGTGGTACGCCGGGGCTTTGGGGTACTCATGTGGTACGCCCGGGTTCAAATTATTAACAAAATATTTTTAATTTATTCTCATTTCAAACATATCCTATAATTTTGGCTGGAGTATTAATCATTATGTAGCATAGAAAAAAAGATTGCTTCTGAAGACTTGCTCACAAATAACACATTACTAACATTTACTAATTTTGCTTTCGGTAAAGTTGAATTTATTGCTGACTAAATGCGGAAACTTACCGTCCGGCCGTCGATAGAATGCGTTTTTGACACCTGTCATTGTGACAATTGTAGTCTATACTAATATTATAAAGAGGTAAAATTTGTTTGTAAGTTTGTATGTAGGGGGTAATCTCTGGAACTACTAGGCGGATTTGAAAAATTCTTCTTGCATTTGATAGCCCAATTCTTGAGGAAGGCTATAGGCTATTTAACATCACGCTATGACTCTTAGGAGCCGAGCAAAAAGAAAAAAAGTAAAAAAGAACGTTAAGTGATAGCGCGGGCGGGTGATGCGATACGACGGGGTGGCTCGGGGGAAACAAGAAGTTTCACGCGAACGAAGTCGCGGGCTGAAGCTAGTAGTTAATAAAGATCAAACGCTGAAAACCAGCGCTAGAGCTCTTGTCTCGTTAGGGTCTTAGCAATATGTTGAGCGATGGCAGTTTTGCGTAGATTTGACGCATATTTTCCCCCAACTTGTTCTTATTTGAGAGCAGTGGTGGCCCAGTGGTGTCGGCTGCGACTTACGAGTTGTAGGTCGTAGGTTCGAACCCTGACAGGTGCTTTAGTTTGTGTAAATAATTTCATCACTGCTGCTCTCAAAACGGTGAAGGCATACATCGTGACGAAACCGGCATGTTCTAGAACCAAAAATTCGAAGACATGTGACATCTACCAACCCGCACTGGGCCCGCGTGGTAGATTACAACCCACTTTCTCTCGAAGAGAGCAGGCCTGTCCCAGCAGTGGGAACATTATAGGCTGATTATGCATTGTAAAGTCCGTAAAGCAAATTGTATTAATAGCAAAAAAACTGTAATGAAGACGACCTATCCAGCAACAATACGACCTAAATCAATAGAATTAAACTGATATGGTCCGAATAATTAAGCTTGAAGCATTTCTTATATAAAGAGAAACAACCAAATAGAAGATAAAAAAAATGCATTGTCTTAGAAACTGAACGAACATGTCAAATTTCAACTCCGTAATATAAGAGGAAGTGGTTTTAATTCAGCTTGCAAGATTTGACCCATGCATATAAACGGGGCAAGGTAAATAAAAACTTGTGAAATAGAAAATGATTTCATCATCCGTGGACACATCTGGGACACTTCAAATTACACATTTATGAATACCTACCTACGATTAAAATTATGCCACTTTTAAGCCCTCAAATAACCACAAATAGGCAACCACAGATATAGATAGACCTAGATAACGCAAGTATCACGATCTGTATGAAAACCAAGCGTGCCATTTTTTGACTACTTACTATGACGTCACAAGCACTATTTAGTGATGGGAAAATCAAATCGACTCAAAGACGCCGCGTGCGGCACCCGTCTCGCCCCCCCCCCCCCCCCGGATCTAGCGCCAGCGCTCACGCTCACCCAGCCAGCAGTACAGTCACGTCTAAAAGTATGTATACACTTGGCAATTTTCAATTGCAATTTTTTCGTGAAATAACAAATGCAACGTTGAAATACGACACTTAACATAAACCTATGGGTTCGAATATACTATTTTCGTAATAACATAAAATTTCATTGAAAAGTAAAGGAGAAAATCGCCTTTGAATAAAGCCAAGTGTATACATACTTTTAGACGTGACTGTACACAGGACTGAGCGCGAAAGTGGCGGCTTACGATTTTTGCACGCAGGCTGGGCACGCGAAGTAGCTCTTGCGTTATCTAGGTGTATCTAGATCTGTGCCGACAACTATTAATAACTCCTTCATTTCAGAACGGATTTCCTGCAAAAATGGTTCACAGTGCTGCCTGAGGTGGCGTACATAAACATACACGCGTGCTATATATACAACTGTAACAGTTGGGTGCGCGAGTACACCAAGTTTCATGAGGCCATACTGGCGCCGCTTCGGGTAAGTCGACAAAAGAGTTGTTATTTTAACCAACTACGGGAGGATGTAGGCCATTTGCAAGCTCCTAACCACGTCGATATTTCTTCGCGGTAAGTTTAAACTGCATTTATAAGCCTGGAGGTTCTTAAATTGGCTTTCCAAAATAAAGTCCGGTTGTTATTGGTAAACCAGTTTTTTTTAATCATCTATACAAATAAATAAAATTGGACTGTCTGTTTGTAATATTAAAATAACAGCTTTTTACTAAATGCATATGGATGTACTTATACACGGTACATATACCAAAATATATTTTTTTTACAATTTTTGTCTGTGTGTCTGTTTGTTCCGGCTAATCTCTGAAACGGCTGGACCGATTTTGACGGGACTTTCACTGGCAGATAGCTGATGTAATAAGCTGTAACTTAGGCTACGTTTATTTTATTAAAACAAATGGGGTCCCACGAAAAAAATCCACGCGGGCGAAGTCGCGGGCAGCAGCTAGTTCGTTATAATTTCAATAAGCTGTGGGCCAAAATAACCACCACGTGGAGCCCTGACACAGGTAGAAGGCGTCCCAGCAGACCCCGTAGAAGATGGCGGGACGAGCTGGACAAAACAAACGACCAGTGGTCCACTTTAGCCCTGGATCGAAAGAGATGGAAGTCGTGGGGAGAAGCCTTTGCCCAACAGTGGGATGATGCAGGCTTACAGTAACAGTAATTTTGCACCTACCACTGTTTGTCTCTGCATCACCCAAAGGTTGACTGGTAGAAAATGCCTATGGCATTAAGTCCGCCTATGTACATTTAGGGTCAGTTCACACCGCGACGCGACGCGCAGTTTTCAAGATAGCAATACAATTATAGACCTTATCTACTACACAAAAAGGTACACATCAGTGAGGAGGGCGTCTTAGCTCGACGTAGTAGACACACAGAATTATGTACTTTTTTGTGTAGCAGGTAAGGTCTGTAATTGTATTGCTATCTTGAAAAATGCGCGTCGCGTCGCGTCGCGGTGTGAACTGACCCTTATGTGCTTGAAGTATTAAATAAATAAATAATAATAATTTCAATACAATTTCTTCCACAGGGTAACCGCAAACTAATATTCATAGACAACCACAGTCGTCTCAGCGAATACGTTGAAGCAGAACAACAGAAGCTGCCAGGGGCGACCCTCGCGCTGGAAGAGGACCTGAAAGTGTTCAATAATGCGCTGAAATTGTCGCACAAGGACACCAAAGTTGCTATTAAGGTAAGCAATGTCTTCCGGTTTCATGTCTAGGGATTTGATTGCATTGGCGTGCATTGGTTTTCAGAATAGGTAGGCACTAGGCCGGGTCTAGTCTAGGCAAACGCGGTCACTAATCAGAAAAGAAAGTGAGGTCAAAAGTGTGGTTATTTGAGTAGGCATGCCTACTTAAGGGTGATAAATTGTGAAGGTCGAACGTCATGGTATTATGCGTGAGACGTACGTATTTTTAATTTTGTCGTATTAACTTGAACGAGTAAAGACCAATGACATTGTGCGACTAGTACGGGAGCCGAGTACAATATTGTAGTGTACTCTGTGGCCGAGTAGGCCGTCCGGCGACTGCCTACAGCCGCGCTTGTTTTTATGAAGATTTTATTTTTTGTTAGGTATGATAATTCAGTGAGTTTCTTAATTGTGGGGCACACATACTAAAATGTAATTGACAGGCTTATGGTGCAATTCACGCCACTGTTTGATTGGCTCTTGTTGTTTCAGGCAAACAATCAAAAGATACAATAAGAAAAGAAGATGAAAATAATTAATACCAGATTCACAATAACCCTGGTTATTTTGCAAGATCTTATAGATGACATGTAAATTGTGTTTGTTTCATTATTTCACTCGTAAATTTGAGGAGAGCAGTGGTGGCCAAGTGGTAACGGCAGCGACTTACGAGTTGTAGGTCGTAGGTTCGAATCCAAACAGGCGCTTTACTTTGTGTAGATTATTTCATCACCACTGCTCTCAAAACGGTGAAGGAAAACGTCGTGAGGAAACCGGCATGTCCTAGAACCAAAAGTTCGAAGACATGTGACTTCTGCCAACCCGCACTGGGCTGCGTGGTGGATTACGGCCCACTCCCTCTCACCGAGAGGAGGCCTGTGTCCCAGCAGTGGGAACATTATAGGCTGATTATGATGACTCGCAAATATAGAGAATCATTAAAGCAGTAAATATTTTGATATTTTTTGTTCTAGGTTGGACCAACGGCGCTTCAAATAACTTCAGTGGAGAAGACCAAAGTGCTTGGCCTTCCAGTTCTACTAAATGACGTGTATTATGCCTCGGAAATTGATGAGGTAAGTTTAAAATATGTATCTAATTACTAGCAGCGCTCCGCGGTTTCACCCGCATAAGTTTCCCGTGGTAATATTGGGATAAAACTGTCTGTTTGTCTGTCTGTCTGTCACCAGGCTGTATCTCATGAACCGTGATGGCTAGACAGTAGAAATTTTCACAGATCTGTTGCCGCTGTAACAACTTAATACTAAAAACAGAATAAAATAAATATTGAAAGGGGGCTCCCATAAAATAACGGCAACAGGTAGACGCTCGGAATATTCACAGAATATTTAGTTGTATATTCACTTAATAATAAATAATTAAATTAAAATAAATATTTAAGGGGGGCTCCCATACAACAGACGTGGTTTTTTTCTTGGGATAAATTCATTCCAACTACGGAACCCTTCATTGTGCGTGGCCCGACACCCACTTGGCCGGTTTTTTTTTTGTTTGTCTATATTGCGTCCTACTGGGCAAAGGCCACCCCTTTTACCTTCCAAACCTCCATCTTGTGCGATCTCATGTTTAAAATAACTTATTATAATTTTGTTCCTAGGTCTGCCTGGTGGATGACAACCAGTTTTCCCTATCAATAATCAACGAGTCAACGCCATTGAGCTTTATTCATAACGACTGTGACAATATAGTGCAGTCTATCATACATATTCGAAATAGATGGGAACTTAGTCAACCAGTAAGTACAATATTACATAAGATAAATAAGTTTTCTATAGAAATTTGAAATTCCTCATATCTCGTGTTTATATCAGTGCCCTTTCAAAATATATATTTGGGAACCTAGATAATCGGTAATTCAATCGGAATAAATACACACTACCTTATGAATATGTTTGATTTACAAATTATTTTGATATTACGTTTGTATGAACGACGCATTAGCATGCGTAGTTTGCCGGCCCCTTAGAACCTGCATCAAACACATTCTAACGGATTTTGAAGGATAATGCTAATCCATTGCCTTTTATGTTTGAGAAAGTCGTAAATCACGCAATGAATGTCTTTGAATTGTCAAACTAAAACTTTTTTACAAAAAAAAAACACTACATAGTGATAAATAACTTTAATTTCGGAAGTCGGTGTCGTTGATTCCGCATTTTCGTTTTTTGACACCGACTTCCGAAATTAAAGTTATTTATCACTTTGTAGTGTTTTTTTTTGTAAGTCGGTTGTTTTTTTTTTGTAAAAAAGTTTTTATTTTTCACTTTTTAGTTGTAACTACCCCACGAAAAGGTAAACAAAAAGATCGTTAATGTAGACAATGTAGATAAATTTTTAGATTTTTGTTGATTTTTCAAAAACCGCTTGTCCGATTTCGATAAAATTTTCATGGAACCATTTGGGAAGTATACCCTTTCCAACAAAAGAAAAAATTTCCAAATCGGTCCAGGCCTCTTCGAGAAATCGGGGAACATACATAAAAAAAAAAAGATTCCGACGAATTGAGAACCTCCTCCTTTTTTTGAAGTCGGTTAAAAAGATGCCATTGTAAGTTATAAAATTACCCCGTGGATTTCCACCCATATTTTACTTAACTATCTCTAAAATTACACTTTTTTTACAGGACTCAGTAACTGTACATCAAAAGATACGTCCGAAAGATGTACCGGGCACTTTGCTAAACATGGCCCTATTAAACTTGGGGTCCTGTGACCCTAATCTAAGAACTGCAGCTTACAACCAACTGTGTGCGCTAACGGCGACCTTCCATTTGAAGATCGAGGGACAGCTGTTGGAGACTTCAGGTAAGCGTGTTATAATCATCATCCTCATCTGCCTAACCTTTTCCAACTATTTTGGAGTCTTTTACATGCGAGCGACTACTTATCTGACCTCCAAAACCCAGTTACTGGGTAAGACGATACCCTTTGGTAAGATTGGTTTTCTGTCTTGTCCCAACTATGTTGGGGTCGGCTTCCAGTGGAACTGGATGCAGCCGAATACCTGTTTTTTACATGGAGCGACTGCCTATCTGACGTTTACAACCCAGTTACTGGGTATACGATACCCCTTAATATGACTGGATGTCAGACTTTCGGACTTCTGACTACCCGTAACGACTGTCAAAGATCCACGAATGGCAGCTGGGACCAACGGCTTAACGTGCTTTCCGAGGCACGGAGGGGTCTCGGTATGTAAAGATGGTCACCCATCCACAGACCAACCGCGGCAAGCGTAGCTTAACCTGATCGATTGACCTGTGCGGCTGTTATTATTTAGCCACGGGTCCCTCTCTTGAAGTGTTGAGTATGTATGATAAACTTTTTTTTTTTAATTTAATACTATAAACTTGATATTTCGTTCCCAGGCCTATGCATTCCGTCCAACAACACGATATTTATCAAGTCAGTCAGCGAGAAGCTTGCACACAACGAACCACATCTTACTCTAGAGTTCCTAGAAGAATGCATACAGGTAATTCATTAATTTAAAAAAAACAGTGGCACTCCGGGAGTGCCGACAGAAGTGAAAACTTGAACAATTACGTGTGTATTTTTTGAATCGTCATATAAACAAAACACAAGCAGAATACTTTGCCATCACTCACTGACATATCAGAAATACATTCAAACCGAATACATCCCGAGGACAGCCGAAAACATCCGAAAGTAGCGCGGTGTCGGTAACAGTGTCGCAGGTTCAATGGTTTTTCCCATCTCAAAAATGCCTAACGCGTCTGTAGAAGTTTTCATTTCAATAAACCTTAATACAGAAGAATATGGTTCAGTTTTGATTGTAACTAAAATTTATGATTAGCCCTGACGAATAGGAGCTCTTTTCTGATGATATTGAATAATGAAACTTATTATGAGTATCTTATAGTGCAAACATGCTTGAAATGCCTAAGGAACCGTTTTATATACTTATGTAACGATATTTGTACAACTTTGCACTTTATGTAACTATAAGCAACATGTATTTTTCAATGTCATCTTCTGTTCGAAGTTTGTCTGGGTTTTCAAAGATGAATTTATCTCTAAAAAGTTTATATTATCTAGGGTTTCCGTGGATCAACTATTGAGCTGAAGCATTTGTGTCTGGAATACATGACACCGTGGTTGGCCAATTTAGTGAGGTAAGTTTTAACATTCAGTTTTTTTTCTATAAACCTGTTTATGGCTATCGTACACCGTACAAGACAATCTCGATTCAAAGCAAAGTATTGCATTTTGAGCTTTATATCGTGTCACGTAGGGTGACTTTTCAAAATAAAGTGTAGTGTCATAATAATAAGCACTGAGCGTCGAGGGTTGAGCGCTGAGTCGACGCTGTTGAGCGTTCAAGACTCGAGCGTGAAACGCTCGAGCGTTTAAGACTCGTGAGCGCTGAAGACTCGGGGTACGGCGCTCGAGTGGCGCGCTCGAGCGTCGAAGCGTTATCATTTTTCCTGGGGGTATATTAATAATAATTTGACTAGACGGTATTCTATAGTCATTATGACGCGTGATGTGCCTATGTACTTCGACTCAAATTGGAAATCATTTTTATCGGCGTTTTGCATATTTCCTATAAGTTATCATTATTTTATTTATTGTTTTGCGTTCATAATGTTGAGTCAGTCGAGTGTTTCTCATGAAATGGAAAACGATAGCATTATCAATATGATTAGTCGAGACTCGCTCTCAAGGTCGAGTTCGGCGCTATAATTGCTCTTTTTTTTTCTAAACGCTCAAGCCAACGCTCGAGCGTTTCTAAACTGCTCGAGCATTGACTCGAGCGTTTCTAAACTGCTCGAGCATTGACTCGAGCGTTTCTAAACTGCTCTAGCATTGACTCGAGCGTTTCTAAACTGCTCGAGCGTTGACTCGAGCGTCTTAGCGTCGACTCGAACGTATTTACAACACTAATAAAGTGACAGTTTTAGCAACATACTAAAGCACTAGTGGTTTAATTTTTGAGTCCAAACAATAGATAATTGCTTCATACTTTGCAATAAATTACCAGCGTTGTGTCATCGCGCTTCTCTTTCTTTTCTATGCAGTTCGATAGCGACCGCGCTTTAGGTCATGTAGTCCCTTTAACGCCCGAGTGCACTCTACCAGTCTAATTTCTTACACAGATTCTGCAAACCCTCCGAAGAATCCCGTCGCCAGAAGCAAGTAGCCCAAATCCTGGAGAAACTGATCACGCTGACCATTGAGGAGACGGAGATGTACCCGTCGGTTCAGGCCAAGATATGGGGCTCCATAGGACACGTGCCCGAACTCATAGACATGGTGTTGGATAGCTTCATACAAAGGAGCGTTAACTCTGGTGAGCATTCTTAGAAACTTCTCTCCCATTGTCTATGGCGTAGAAATCAGGATAAAGGTCATAGCACACATATCAACTCGGAAAGGGATCGTCACCGTATCAACTCAAATTAAACTAAACACCAACAGCCAACCCCAAAAACAACCAGAAACCCAAAACCAACCAACCCAACAACCCAAAAAACCAACCAACATGATGATGCGCTGCTGCTTGATGTGCTAGCCTCTGTAGGTACACAATTATGTTATTGAAATGGTTCCCTACTTTAAGACCTAATATAACTTGGCATACTTTTGTTTCTCTTAATTATATTTTCACATAACATTATTTACGCATAACAGCTTACGCATAATTTTTTTAAGCATAATTTCTCTAATTATAATAATGATGACGACGTCAGGTCGACGGAGCCCCGCTGCGCGGGGATCCTATTTCTGTCTGCAGGGTTTAAAGGAACCTAACCAAACCGAACCTCGGGGTGCCCCTGACGTCGTTTAGTATTATGCGAATTAAATTTATGCCAAAACAAATTAGCCTTAAAGATAATTATGCCATCATAAATTGTATGTCAAAAAAAAAAAATGGCTAAGTATTATTATGCCAAAACAAATTATGCCAAAATATTTATGCCAAAGTATATTAGGAAAAGGAACATTATGCGATAAGAAGGGATCCCTATTGAAATACCATTTATTTAAAAATCATTTTCTTTTTCAGGCCTCGGCTCCCCAATGATAGAAATAATGGCAGATACGGCAGTGGCTCTAGCTTCAGCCAACGTGCAACTGGTGTCAAAGAAAGTCATCGGCAGGATGTGCAGAGTAAGTTGTTAATACTAAGGTCTGGAAAATGATGGGAGGGTATGACGTAAAGATTACTCTTTTAAGAATGAGAGACTGTTTGCGTAGTGGTTGCAAGCGCGACTGCTGAGCGTGGGTTCTGGGGTTCGATTCTCAAGTCGTTCAATGTGTTATTAGGTTTTTTTTCCTATGGAAATACAGACATAATTATGTTATTGGGATGTTTTTTTTTTAGTTTGAGAATATTGGGAACTGATATTTGATTTCTATTTGCATGATAATTATATGTTTATTTTCGATTTTTAAGAAAATGCGTTGAATTGACAAACCAATATGGAGCTGGGTTTTTCTTTCTCATTGTTGAAGTCCCCAAATTACCGGGTTCAGTTACTTACAACAATTTATTTGAGGGCAGATTTTTTTTTTAATTATGTGTTAGATTGTTTCTCATTCATGCATGTTTTCAGTAAAAAAAAAAAAAACAATAACATTTTCAACATCCCTTGTCAGAAAAATAAATATCATCATCATTTTAAAAGTTTCAACTGTTGGTCTTTCATTATATGTTGTATTAGGGACGAAGTCCGTAAGGTGTCTATGTATACAGGGTGATTGGAAGATGGGTGCAAAGCTTTAAGGCGAAGATAGTACAGACAATTTAGAACCATTTAAGCCATGGTTGTCTTAGACGAAGTCTTACCAATTTTTTTTTTTTTACATAGTTTTTATGTTTTTTTTTATCTCTAATGACATGGCCTAAAACATATTTATCTAGATTGCTTACACATTACTTTAATTAAATAAAATAAAAATGAATTCATTTATCATTCAATTTGTCCATAAATAAGCAGTTTAATTAAAATTTTGGGAATTTGTAAACCTACTAAAAAAAAATTGGTAAGACTTCGTCTAAGACAACCATGGCTTAAATGGTTCTAAATTGTCTGTATACTTGACGTCGACTTCTGGGACACCCTGTATAGAGTCTGAATCTGTCAAATTTTCTCAATCAACTTTGAACCTTATGCTTTAGCGATAAAGTTGAAAATCTATTAAAGAAATTTGATAGAGTAGTAGGTATAGGATAGGTAGTAGCTTGATGTGCTATCGTCTGTACATAGTAAATACTATTCTATTATATTCTATGTTCAGGTCCACCTGATGGTAATTTATTTTTAATCCTTCGGTGAACCACCGAAGGTTTAAAATAAACTGCAAAGTAATTAGTTTGTTGACACGAGCGACTGTTGACATAATTATATAAAGTTGATGAATTTGGACACCTTGCTGACTTTGTTCCACCTATGTGTTTGTCTGTGTAAATTAAAGTAGAAATGTTACTTCAAATTCAAAGCGCCTCGTTCACTAAATAGCAAAAATACTTTTCTTACAAAAAAAAATGGCTACACTTGGTATCATTCAAAGAGATGTTGTTTCTTCAAGGAGATTTTTTTTATCTATTATGTGAAACAAGTCTTACTTTAAAAAGTCCAAGAAAATGTTTACCTTTAGTTTCTGTTATTCAAGTTAGGGCTGATTTTTCAATAGGCAGATATTTTTTATTCGTGGAATAAAGGGGTTTCAAGATTTTTGTATGGAGGGTGGCCCTAAGGTCGGCCGCCATTTTGATTTTTTTTCAGAATCGCGGTGCACAACAAAAGTTATATATTTAGATAGAGGACACTTATACAAACAAAAAATGTAATATAACATAATATTTTGGTGAATAACTCCGAAACCTGACGCTTTAGGATATTATGTTATATTACATTTTTTGTTTGTATAAGTGTCCTCTATCTAAATATTACTCAACTGCATTACTTTTGTTGTGCACCGCGATTCAGAAAACAAAAAAATCAAAATGGCGGCTGATTTTAGGGCCAAAACCTTCAAACCCCTTTGACATCTGACAGTTTTTGTATGGAAGAACTTAGAGAAGGTTGACTGGTAGAAAGTGCCTATTTAATTAAGTCCGCAGCTATACATTTGTGAGCTAAAAGAAAAAAAAAACAGTGGCACTCCGGGAGTGCTGACAGAAGTGAAAACAAAACACAAACAGAATACTTTGTCATCACTCACTGACATATCGGATATACATTAAAACTGAGTACATCCCGAGGACAGCCGAACACATCCGAAGCGGTGTCGGTTACGGTAACAGTGGCGCGAATTCAATGGTTTTTTCCCATCTCAAAAACTGCCCAACGCGCCTGAAGCAGTTTTCACTTCAAAAAAATATTCCTTTGATAAAATTATCTGGGGTTGGTAAAATCGGCCCTTAATCTCACGTCAAGTGATTTTAATGACTGTTATTATTGAAGTCAGCTAATCATGGCAGTCAACACTAGTTTGACAGCGTGTGAGTTGGGTTTTATGATACTGACTACACTACTACTGACTATATCTCAGCGGCGTGCATTGCATATAGGCATATAAGCTGTGGCTGCCTCGATATATAAACATAAGCTTGTCAATTACATTTTAGTGTGTGCCCCACAATTAAGAAGCTCATTAAATTAACATACCTAACAAAAAACAAAATCTTCATACAAACACGCGCGGCAGTAGGCAGTCACCGGACGGCCTACTCTGCTTCCGTACTATTCGCATATTGTCATTGGTCTTTACTCGTTCAAGTTAATACGACAAAATTATGTACGACTCACGCGTAATACCATGACGTTCACCTTCGCAATTTATCACCCTTAAGTAGGCATGCCTACTCAAATAACCACACTTTTGACCTCATTTTTTTCTGATTAATGACCGCGTTTGCCTAGACTAGACCCGGCCTAGTGCCCTCCTATTCTGAAAACCAATGCACGCCACTGCTATATCTTGTTTACTGGTTGTTCGTGAACGAAGCGCTTTTCTCTAAAAAATACTTTGTCTAGATAAGATATAAGTGTTTGTGTCTGTCTATGTAAATATGTGTACATATGTACATGTGTTTCTGTCACAGGCCCTATCCAAACTGCCCAATAATATCCTGGGTCCCGTCACCCCGGCCACTGTGAGTTAATTACATTTTTTCTTTTTTTTAGTTTTTTTTTTTACTTTAATTTTTTAACTTTTTTTTTTGTTTGTTTTTAGCGAAACGTCAAGTGAGCTGTGCATTTTGATGAGTGTAAAATGTAACAAGACAACTTACTGCGAAATGCATGACATGATCCCAGTTATGCCAAAACCCACATTAAAATGTTATCCATTTTTCGATGTAATTCTTATTATTTTCGACAATTAAACATAACATAATCAGCCTATATTGTTCCCACTGCTGGGACAAAGGCCTCCTCTCTGTGAGAGGGGGATTTTCAACAATTAACACTGATTTATTTTGATTCTATTCTAAGCATGAGATTTAGATGTACAGTCAACAAAAGAGATAGTATGCAGGATCGTCGGATATAGTTGAAGTTTAGTAAGAAACCGATGAATGTTCTCGAATAAAATTTAATGTTATTAATAGAAAACAAACAACTCATTTATCAAATTAAATTTCAGTCGACTACATCCATCGGTTTCTTACTAAACTTCAACTGTATCCGACTACCCTGCATATTAATCTCTTTTGTTGACTGTACCTATATTAGAATGTTTTTTAATGGAATATGTTATATCTATTTACTGATTGTGTGTTGATTAATTTTGACATAACTGGGACCTAACTCGACTCGGAAAACCAAATAAAACTATTATTATGAGTCGTATTATTCATTTTGAGAAAATTGCAGTTGTCTTGTTATATTTTGCAAAAAGGCGAATTATTTTCAGTTAGTTTTGCCACAATATTGTTTTGGCGCACGAAGCTTTTTGGGCACCCTGCAAGGGTTTTTAAAATAAGCATTTGTTTTGTAGAAATTCCTATGATTATCTGGAATATTGCCGACCTAGGACATTTTAGTTTCAGATTTGATATAAGAGTTATCCCTGAGTAGAATCTGAGTCAATCGTTTGAATTTCTTTTGCAACTATAAAAAGGTGGTACTAAACTAAAAAGATAGAAGGCTGAGGCCGGCCGCATGCGTCCGGTTTCCTGATTCGGTTTCCAAATCAAGAATTCAGATTTGGAGACCCCGAATGCACGCATTTCATACAAAATCTTCTCTTTAGCGCACACGTTCTTATATTTTCCGTTCGGAAACCCTGACGGAAAATATAAGAACGTGTGCGCTAAAGAGAAGATTCTTTCCCATCACTAAAAAATAAATTAAAAGGGTCCTCGTACAAGAAATGTGTTTTTTTATATGTAGGTATAAATATTTTATGGAGGTGACTCGCACTCGACCGCTTTTTTTTACCAATCAAAGCCAGCAGCTAAACGAAGATTAACATATAGAGGTATGAGGAACAAGTTGTAAAGTTCACTCATCCTCCATAGAAAAGGTAGGATCCTACGACCAGACGGGTGTCGTGTCTGGCGGGCAACTGCACGATGATTCATGTCGGGCCGTTGTATCTATGCTAGTTGCGCGGTAAACTCTGCTTGCGAGATGCAGGATTTTTCGTGACGTCAGTATGACGCGTTGTTCGCATGTGGCGTTGTAGATACCGATACAGACGAATCAGAGACTTGGTCAGTCTTTCAGAATTAGGGTCCAAGCTCATTTCTTTTTTGTTTTTATTTTTTCTTAGCCATACAATTTGATTTGCTTTTATTTTGAGTTGTCATAGAAACACAATTGGCCGTAGAGATCCGATATTCCAAATTCCTTGTGTGTTTTTAGATATTTATTATAGTGAGCTTTGAAGTAGTTTTGATGTAAAGCTTTCTTGTTCATTTGCGTTATCAATTAGAATAGAAAGGAGCACGAATTATTCTGAATCTGTATTATTTATCTATGTACGGTCACCAAAGGAGATAAGTAACCAGGGTCGTCGGATATAGTTGAAGTTTAGTGAGAAACCGATGGATGTTTTCGGGTAAATTTTTATTTAACGAATAGAAAACAAACGGTTCTTTTCTCAAATTAAATTACATTCAAAAACTTCTATCGATTTCTTACTAAACTTCAACTAGATCCGACGACACTGGTTACTTATCTATTTTGGTGATTGTACTTCGTAGTCTGTGTGGCAATACTTCTTGTGAGCTTTCATCTCATAATTGGATACAAACGTTGGCTGGCCAAAGACAAATCCTATACTTTACAATTTTCCCATTAAAATCACCTACAAAGCTATATGGTTGCGGATATAGGATCTGCTCACATTCATAACGTGACTGGAAAGGAGAAAATGCTAAAGCGCCATTTGGGCCAAAATGAGTTATACAGGGTGTCCCTGGAAGTATGGATCAAATCGAATAGGGGCGTGGGCAAGTTCATTTCAAAACGTTTTAACAAAAAAAAAGAGAAAAGAAATCGAATCGTTTTAAAAAATTCATTTAAAAAAACTATCAGAGCTATCAATTTAATTTTTAGGGTTCCGTAGTCAACTAGGAACCCTTATAGTTTCGCCATGTCTGTCTGTCCGTCCGTCCGTCCGTCTGTCCGTCCTCGCTTAATCTCTGTGACCGTTAGCACTAGAAAGCTGAAATTTGGTACCAATATGTATAAGTATATCAATCACGCCGACAAAGTGGTAAAATAAAAATTGGAAAAAAATGTTTTATTAGGGTAGCCCCCCTATATGTTAAGTGGGAAGTGATTTTTTTTTTTAATTTCAACCCTAACGTGTGATATATTGTTGGAAAGGTATTTAAAAATTAATAGGGGTTTACTAGAATCATTTTTTGATAATGTCAATAATTTCGGAATTAATCGCTCCAAAAGTAAAAAACAATGTGTCCCCCCCCCTCTAACTTTTGAACCATAAGTTTAGAAAATATGAAAAAAATCTGAAAAGTAGAACTTTATAAGGACTTTCTAGGAAAATTATTTTGAACTTGATAGAAACAACAGTTTTTGTACAAAAAAGGCAAAAAGTTGTACAAAATCATTTCTGGACTAAGTTCGTAGTATAATCGTATATGCAAGCATTTTTTTTTAACTTCGTTTACATATTTTATTATCCTGAACGTATCTTTTTTCAAACAAAAAATGAATTATTAAAATCGGTTCTCGCAATCCAAAATTACCACCGATAACTTTTGGCACGTCTATGTATTAATTAGTAACCCAATTCCCCGAGAGATGGCACTGTAGGTACTTATTACATTGGGTCGGGTATTATCGAATTGTACATGGGAACACTTATTGTGACGGACGGGAAACTACGGAACCCTACACTGAGCGTGGCCCGACACGCTCTTGGCCGGTTTTTTTAGATAGCCCTGATAGAATTTTTTTTATTATTATTTTCTTTGAGCACTATGCGAAGTGATTGAAAAAAAAATTTTGATTGGTCGTAACTTTTGAACCGTAAAAAATTCACCGACATTCTCAGGGTTAAAAAGTTTGGAAATGACCTTGACCACGCCCCTATTCGATTTAATCCATACTTCCAGGGACACCCTGTTTCAAACATTTTATAACTTTTTAAATAGTGCTAGTCACTCTGAAATCAACTTAATTACCACTTAAATAAAGTTGATATTTGTTTAACTTGAAATAACAACAATAATTGGAAACACATTTGAATAGACCTTAGCTAATATGTTGTAATATTTCAGGTGGTGGACAAAACCTGTCACTCTCCGACCGCCATGTTGGAGCAGCATATGATGTGGGATGATATCGCTATACTAGCTAGATACCTGGTAAGTGTCTTTTAAATAAAATAAATAAATTTGCCTTTACTGTGCAAAAGGCCTCCCAAAATCTACCAAACATGAACTCTTTTTCTTAAAGTATAAAATGGTGTTATGTGTGTTAGGAGCAGTGGTGGCCTAGTAGTGAAGGCCGCGACTTACGAGTTGTAGGTCGTAGGTTCGAACCCCGACAGGCGCTTTACTTTGTGTAAATTATTTTATCACCACTGCTCTCAACGGTGAAGGAAAACATCGTGAGGAAACCGGCATGTCCTAGAACCAAAAATTCGAAGACATTCGACGTCTACCAACCCGCGCTAGGCCCGCGTGGTGGATTACGGCCCACTCCCTCACACAGAGAGGAGGCCTGTGTCCCAGCAGTGGGAACATTTAGGCTGATTATGTTATGTATAAAATGGTGTTGTCAAAAAATAATAATAATTACGTTTGTTCATAAAAAAGGCAATACAATGTGACATGTTCGGTGAGCCACAAACTAAGCGTCTTTTGCATCTTGTGACTCAGGAGCGCAAATTCTACAAAAAAAATAAAAAAAATAGTTGCCTTACAATTTGAGTATATTAAAGAAAACAGTTAAAACTAGCTTCTGCCCGCGACTTCGTCCGCGTGAAATTTCTTGTTTCCCCGACCTACCCCGTTGAATCGCATCACCTGCCCGCGCTATCACTTTTCGCTCGGCTCCTAAGAGACATAGCGTGATGTTATATAGCCTTTAACATTCCTCAAGAATTGGGCTATCAAATGTAAAAAGAATTTTTCAAATCCGACTGGTAGTTCCAGAGATTACCCCCTACAGCCTCACAAACTTTCATCATCATCATCATTTCAACCGAAAGACGTCCACTGCTGGACATAGGCCTCCCCCAAGCACCTCCACTTCGACCGGTTTTGTCACAAACTTTACCTCTTTATAATATTAGTATACAGGGTGAAATTGAATTCATGGGCATCCTTTTAAAGGGTCATTGTAATCATCATTATGAACAACTTTTACTATGGGACTAAACCTAAAATCGCGAAAAAAAAATCAGCTGTTCCTTCTATTTATGTTCACATAACTCGTCAAAATGTAGGGAAAAGCTGATTTTTTTTCACGATTTCAGGTTTGTCCCATAGTAAAAGTTGTTCATAATGATGATTACAATGACCCCTTAAAAGGATGTCCATGAATTCAATTTCGCCCTGTAGAAGTATAGATAAAACATTTCTGAGATTCTGAACAAAAATTTGATAAAATAGCAATGGTTTACAACATCAGTCGATGGCCCCTATTAACAATGTCGGTTCCGCAAAAAGACTACTGTTCAGTAGAGGAGTTCAAAGTTTGTTTTGGCAATTCTATACAGAGTGAAATTGAATTCATGGGCATCCTTTTAAGGGATGATTGTAATCATCATCATCATGAACAACTTTTACTTTGGGACGAAACCCGAAATCGCGAAAAAAAATCAGCTCTTCCCTACATTTTGACGAGTTATGTGAACATAAATGCAAGGAACAGCTGATTTTTTTTCGCGATTTTAGGTTTAGTCCCATAATAAAAGTTGTTCATAATGATGAGTACAATGACCCCTAAAAAGGATGCCCATGAATTTAATTTCCCCCTGTATTTTGTCTATGTCAGTAGTTCAGTACATAGTAAACAATACATAAAACAAGCAGTCTTATATTTTTTTTTATGGCCTAAATAAACTGAACTGCTCTACTGAACAGTAGTCTTTTTGCGGAACCGACATTGTTAATAGGGACCATCTTGGGCTGCTTATACTCTATTGTGTGAGAGGGTGTGATGGTTAAACAATTTTTTTTCTTCCAGCTTATGTTATCATTCAACAACTGCCTCGACGTGGCTCGCCACCTCCCATACCTGTTCCATACCGTCACGTTTCTCGTCTGCTCCGGTACAGTGTCCATGCGAGCAGCCACGCACGGCCTGGTCATCAACATAATACACTCACTGTGTACTTGTACCACGCCTAGCTTCTCTGGTAAGTACGATATGATCATCATTATCATCTGCCTAGCCTTTGTCAGCATCAAGTCTAACCGGATGCAGCTGAATATCAGACTTTTTTATGGAGCGACTGCCTATCTGACCTGCACAACCCAGTTACTGGGTAACACGATATGTCTTTGTAGGTAGGTTTAATTTTTAAAACATAGTATTTTATCACACTAATATTATAAAGGCGAAAGTTTGTGTGTATGTGTATTTATATGTTTTTTTCTTCTTCGCGCTCAACCGGCTGGACCAATTTTGATAAAATTTGGTATGGAGGTAGCTGACACCCTGGATTAACATATAGGCTACTTTTTATTCCGATATTCCCACGGGATTGACACTTATGCGGGTGTCCTATAATATTTTAAGCATTTGGGGTATTGGCCACAAGCTGGAGCCTTGGATCCAATGCACCAGTGTGCATTGGATCCAAGACTACAACTTGCAGCCAATACCCCAAATGTGAGGGGCCGGCATGAAATACATATAAATTCTATTTTTGAATATACGAATACAAAAACATTAAAAAAAATAGTAGCCTACCGGTATCGGGAACAGAGTCCAAGTTACCGGCGGTCAGGGCTCCCGAGAGAGGAACCTTATGACAATGCAAGCCGTGTCTAGAAATACCGCTTTATGAATCACTCGCTTTCTGATTGTCCGAAAGGGTTACCGCTACCCCGGTACATAAAGGGCTAAGGAAGGAACAAGGATGGGTTTTAGTCAGTAAGAGTCTGACACTCCCTTCCGCTCCACCCAGAGCGGGAGGGGTCATTTGATGATTTCCCATCCATAAAAAAACAGTCCTTGATCCAGCTGCGCAACGAGAGCCTCTTCAGGTGTTGGTCGAGGCTCTTGGCTATTAACACAAGGCTGATTATTATTATTAACTTCGTTTGCTTTTCAGAGGACACCCAGCGCGTTCTCAGGCTGTCTCTAGACGAGTTCGCTCTGCCCAAGTTCTACCAAATGTTTGGCATATCTAAGGTCAAGTCCGCCGCAGTCACTGCCTTCAGGAGCCCTTACAACAGACATACTAATGATTGGTGAGTTCCACTTTGTTGCAAAATTGCGTAGCTTAGCAGTTACCGCGGTAAATAATAATAATAATAAGTTCTTTATTTAAATAAATCCTGCAATATTTTATGTAAATGCTGCAACTGCGACTTTGTCCGCGTAGAAATCGGAGATTTTCACTTAATTTCTTTGTACCGGGTGAAATGAAATTTTAACGAGTTATGCGAGCATAAATGTAGGGAACAGCTGATTCTTTTTTTCGCGATTTCATGTTTGGTCCCATAGTAAAAGTTGTTGATAATGATGAGTACAATGACCCCTTAAGAGGAAAATGGTGATTAAAATTTCAACCTGTATAATTATGTTCTAGAAGTACTCGTCTTTGAAGAAGTATATGTACAAAGTGCCATCAATAAAATCAAATAGACTTGCTTATATATCGCCAAATAAAAAAAAAAATTGTTAATACAAATATTAACACCCATGTTCACCTCTTTAGTGATGGGATTTTTAAAAACCATTTTTCATTGCACCCCTCTGTTTGTGCGATTACCTATAAATCGAGAATCACTTGGTCGATTTACGTGACTTTTATTTTAATACAGACGCCAGCACATCAAGCTACCCGAAACTGTCAAATTTTCCCAATCAACATTGAACCTTATGCTTTAGCGGTAAAGTTGAAAATCTATTAATAAAATTTGACAGATTGTAGTAGCTTGATGTGCTGGCGTCTGTACATAGATATTTTCCCAGGCCGGGTTTTATAGTCTACCGGAGCCTTGTACACAGCTTATCCATACTAATATTATACATTTTAAAGTAACTCTGTCTGCTGTCTGTCTGTATGTTACCTTATCACGCTTAAACCACTAAACCGATTTAGATGAAATTTGGTATAGAGAGAGTTTGAGTCCAGGGAAAGGACATAGGATGGTTTTTATCCCGATATTCGCACGGGATCTACACTTATGCGAGTAAAACCGCGGGGCGCAGCTAGTAATAAATAATCAAATTTTCTATCCCCAGGTACTCGGAACACTCGTACACAACGTGCACGGACGCGGCAACCACGGGCACATGTGCGGGCACCACACATACGGACCGCGAACGATTACCTCTACAGTCACTCGAAATAATTACTGACGCCTTGCTGGAGATCATGGAGGCGTGCATGCGGGACATTCCCGACTGTGACTGGCTGCACACTTGGTAATGTATAGTAAAAGTGCGTAGTGCTGCACACAAGCTTATTTCAAGTTAAACAAATATCAACTTTATTGCAATGTTAATTAAGTTGATTTCAGAGTGACTAGCACTATTGAAAATGTTTGAAGTTGTAGTGTAAACTGAACTTTATGTTATTTTTTCATTAATTCATATTTGTTTACATTTTTGGCAAATAAATCGCGAATGCAGATTAGCATTGTAGTTTTCAGTACAGCTCGATTCAAACTTTATGGCGGCTCGGAATATAGGCGAGTCGCTGCGCAACAAATCAAAGTTTGAATCGGGCTGTACAATATTAATGGGCCCTATGTATAAGGGCCAATGTGCAAATCGACAACTTTTCAATAGAGGCTGTTTGTGAAACTCAGTTCAAGCATGTAAAAAATATATTAAACTCAAAGCATTTATTTCAATTAAACCATCAGGCACTTTTGAATTGTCAAAATTAAATAATCGGTCAGTTAGTCAGATATCAAATTGGAACTTTGAGAGCCTCTATTGGAAAGTTGTCAATTTGCACATTGGCCCTTATACATAGGACCCATCGATATGTTTTACTAATTTAGAACGTTAAAGACTGCAGTAATACAGGATATTTTTTCAATACTAAGGCAATTGGCACACTGCACCGCATTACGCAGCAGGGTGCGTGGAACGGAGCCAAATTCCCCGCACGGAAGCGCGTTTTTATTAGTATGTAAAAAATCACGGTGCGGGGGGCACGTTATCTGCGTCCCGCTGCGTAATGCGGTGCAGTGTGCCAATCGCCTTACCGTTATTAAAGTGTCCTCGATTAATAGCAGCTGGGCTTGCAAGCTTTTATAATTCAAATAAATTCACAATAGGTACAGTACCCGGCGATAAATATTGCACATCGACCTTTGGAAAGAAACAATCGGCTAATTTCGGCTTCGTAGTGCGTTATTAAAACTAAAACTTAAAACTTTCCAGCGAACGAGAGTTTGTAACTTTAAATACTTACTCAAGTTTAACTTTTCAAAATTATTGTATATTTTTTTCATACAGAAAGGTAATCTAGAGATTACCTTTCTATATGAAAAAAATATACAAGCTAAATATTCCGTTTTAGATATAGATATCTAAAACGGAATATTTAGCTTGTATATTTTGTAATTGTTATTTACGTGTTTTTACAGGACGTCGTTAGCTAAAAGTTTCGCGTTCTGCTTCAATCCCGCGCTGCAGCCAAGAGCTCTGATTGTATTTGGATGCATAAGTAAGTTATCCAAACGTGCGAGTAGGACAGCGAATATTTATTATGAGATTACAAGAATCATAGTCTTTTCTCGCTTCAACGTTCTCCCACTTTTTATGACCGTGACAGCCCCGGTCGACTGCTTTTATTTTATTACAGTGTTACCTCCTTACTAATAAACATTGTATAGCGTCTGTATAGTTACACAACGCCTTGTCTTCTTCTTTCGAAAGTCAAATTACTGACGACTGAAAGAGAGAAATCGGTTTGTAACTATTCATCTGATATATTACGTTTATTAGTAGGGGGGTAACGGTAAATATGGAATATGCGTGTGGACATGATTTTTCTTGTTTAATACTTTTTTTTCCTATAATTATTAAAGATAAAATTTACGTTATTTCTAGGTAAGAACGTAACGGATGATGATATGAAGCAACTGCTAAGAATACTAGTAAAGGCATTGGAATCCTTCAACGATCTAGCTTTACTGGAAGCTCTCATCATGGCTTTGACTAGACTCCAGCCACTACTGTACCCGGTATGTTGAATTATTTTATACAGGATGAAATTTTAATCACCGTTTTCCTCTTAAGAGGTCTTCAGGTCAGCGGTCAGCTGTTCCCTACATAAATGTAGGGAACAGCTATTGCAAAATTATATATTGCAGATTATTGCAAAATTATTTGCCGTGTTTAGCACCTTGACTGCCAGACAACAGACACAATAGAAAATCTATTGTTCGCGGTCACCGGTGACCTACACGGCTGCGAATGTGTTAAGGCTGATTTGTCCAACGCAAAATATTGATATCCGAGTTTATTTTGATTTTTATTACTGTTTTGCCATACTAAGACGTCGCCTATTAGGGTGCGTTTCCACTGAAGCGGAGCTGGGTGGAGAGGAGCGGAGACGTGCAGGAATCGACCAATCACAATGGTTTAAATCCTCATCGCGTCACTCGTCTCATCTGTGATTGGACGATTCCTGCACGTCTCCGCTCCGCTCCGCCCAGCTCCGCTTCAGTGGAAACGCACCCTTAACCGGTCAAGCGGCGCGGTTCGCCGATCGGCGACGAAACAATAGAAAATCAATTGTGTCTCATTAGCGGCGCCGGCGCTTCACAGATTAATAGATACCACTTCTGTACTTACACGAAATTTAAATAACTAAATAAAAATGGTTACACATCAATTTCATTCCACGGAAAAAATATATTATATATATTTTTTAAATAAAATCGAAATACCTACTAATCATATTATGTTCCTTTTACAGACCTCACCAATCCACAAGGCACTATTCTGGGTAGCGCTATCCGTGTTACAACTAGATGAGCCTACCTTGTACGCAGCTGGATTAGCTTTCATGGAGCAAAACCTTCACACATTGGAGTCGCAAGGACAGTTCCAACATAAGGTAACCTATAGGCTTGTCCCCTATCTACACATATGTACATGTCGCATCCGGTAATTGACGTTTACAATAAAACAAGCCACGCCACCTAGCGGCAACTAACAAGACTAGAGTTGGCGTGTTTTGACAGAGTCGGGACGTTTCCGCTTGGTTACGAGGTTGAAGAGAACGCTTCAAGTGGCGCATTCTTATCCCGGGGATCGAGCAGACAGACGCTTCGAAACTGTCTTACGTTTTGTTGAAACTATCATCATCATACCAGCCTGTTATTGTCTAATAGTAGTTGAGTTGTATACCTACAGTGTGTGATTCGCTAGTGTGATTAATTTGATCGTAAAATTATAATCTGATTTGAACTGTAACAGTTTTTCTATTGCGCAATAACCAACACTACCCGTAATGGTGCGCCCACAGTAGTTAAAATATGCCTGATGATAACGAGATAAACATACCGTCTCCGTCATACATATAAACACTGGTGAAATGTCTACACCTCTGTTCTGTACAGGCGTGATGCTATATTTGCAAATAATCAGATGGCAGGCGTCTGAAAATAGTCAGGAGCTTCTACAAAAATTAATTAACAAAAAGCATAAGCTGAGCCTTGCTTTAAATTAATAGTAATGACTCTTTTTGTATTTAATAAATGCCTATCATTAATGGACATACACGTACCATCGCGGCCTTTTCCGCCTGATCACTTAAAAAATTAATTAATAATAAACAAATTAATTATTTTTCGCCTAATTCCTGCGGTGGCGCCAAACCACGCCCCCTTAAATTTTTCGTCTATTAGGAAAGCGATAACTCAATTAGTTGCAACCTGCACTGCGCAGCTTAGTGACGCATCACGTGTACTCCTTTTGAGAATTTTACGGACGAACTATTTGACCTTGGCGCGCTTACTAGAGAGCGCTTCTATTTTTAGAGTGCAAGCTAAAATGAACTTAGCGGTGGTCAGGCGGGAGTGTCCGCGATAGTACATTAGCTTAAATTTGTAAATCTCTCTGTATGTGTCATGAAAGAAAGCTCATCTCAATGCTTTACTTCAGTTAATAGTTTAGTGTGCAATGGCCTTTATGATACCATTCAACTTTACTGCAAAATTAACTTTATTCTTTACTTACAGACATTAGAACTCGTGATGATGGAAACCAGGGAGCCTTTGGAGTGGCACTTCAAGCAGATGGACCACGCTGTGGGATTGAGGTATAATTATGTTCATAAATTGTAATAAATTTATAAAACCAAGTTGCGTCACTAAATTAACAGGTACCTCTTTGTCCACAGCTTCCGATCAAACTTCCACTTCGCTCTGGTAGGGCATTTAATAAAAGGCTATAGACACCCCGCAGCAGCCACAGTGTCACGTACGTGTCGCGTCCTCATCAAACTGCTGTCTTTAGCCGCCAGTGCGGCCACGCACCGCGATAAGTTCCACGTCACGCCCGACACCGTGGCTTATCTTACGGGTAAGTTTCATCTTTAGTCCCCACTGTCATTCGTAGTTCTTTGACAGTCTTACCAAGGAGTTCTTTAGTCCCCACTGTAAATCGTAGTTCTTTGACAGTCTTACCAAGGAGTTCTTTAGTCCACACTGCCGTTCTTAGTTCTTTGACAGTCTTACCAAGGAGTTCTTTAGTCCCCACTGTCATTCGTAGTTCTTTGACAGTCTTACCAAGGAGTTCTTTAGTCCCCACTGTCATTCGTTGATCTTTGACAGTCTTACCAAGGAGTTCTTTAGTCCCCACTATCATTCGTAGTTCTTTGACAGTCTTACCAAGGAGTTCTTTAGTCCCCACTGTCATTCGTAGTTCTTTGACAGTCTTACCAAGGAGTTCTTTAGTCCCCACTGTCATTCGTAGTTCTTTGACAGTCTTACCAAGGAGTTCTTTAGTCCCCACTGTCATTCGTAGTTCTTTGACAGTCTTACCAAGGAGTTCTTTAGTCCCCACCGACATTCGTAGATCTTTGACAGTCTTACCAAGGAGTTCTTTAGTCCCCACTGTCATTCGTAGTTCTTTGACAGTCTTACCAAGGAGTTCTTTAGTCCCCACTGTCATTCGTAGATCTTTGACAGTCTTACCAAGGAGTTCTTTAGTCCCCACTGTCATTCGTAGTTCTTTGACAGTCTTACCAAGGAGTTCTTTAGTCCCCACTGTCATTCGTAGATCTTTGACAGTTTTACCAAGGAGTTATTTAGTCCCCATTGTCATTCGTAGTTCTTTGACAGTCTTACCAAGGAGTTCTTTAGTCCCCACTGTCATTCGTAGTTCTTTGACAGTCTTACCAAGGAGTTCGTCCCCACTGTCGTTCGTAGTTCTTTGACAGTCTTACCAAGGAGTATCATGTTACCCAGTAACTCGGTTGTGAAGGTCAATTGCTCCAGGTAACATACTGGTATTCTGCTGCATCCGGTTAGACTTGAAGCCTAGCATAGGGCAGCTGTCCCACCGGCGGCGATGAACGAGTAGCGAGTAGAACTAGCAACTCAAAACGAGTTGGCGAGCAGCGAGTGTGTAGTTCCGATAGTTTTGTCGCTGGGCTCTCAGCGAGTATTCGAGTGCGACGGGCGATTACTCGCACCACTCGCTCGGGGCGGTTAGTCCCACAGGGGTTTCTCTCTGCGTGAGCTCTGACCGACAAGCGAGCATCGCTGAGCGAGTATCGTTGTGCGAGTATTATCTTTGATAGCTCTTGTCGCTCAGCGACAAACCAGTGGAGCAAGTCTTCGCCAGCAGTGTGAACAGTCAGCGATCAACTGTTAATATATGCATCTCTTTTGTTTACACGGAATGTATATCTATTGTACGTTTCTTGAGCGAGAAAATAGCCGACAGTTAGTCGCTTCCTCGCCGGCGGTGGGACAACTGCCTAGTTGTGAAAAGTCTAGGCAAATGATACAGCGTCATCTGTGGTCTATACAATAGGAACTGTGCATTTTTTCGGGAACAAAAGAAGCCAATGCCACTTGCAAGTTCATGAAGTTTTCTCAAGATCATATAATTGTTTGCGGATGAATGGATTAAAATTATGCGTATACGTCTGGAGTTCTGTGAGAGAATGTATGCAATGGAGTACACTCTGCCATGTTAGTTTTAAATTATATTATTGTCAACGTAATTATTGTCTCTATGTTAATTAATGTAATTGGTGTTGTACCGTTTCAATTAACTATAAATAAATAAATAATTATGTATCAATTATTCCTTCTACAGCGCTAGTCTGCGTGAGCGAAGAAGTCCGTTCCCGTTGCCATGTGAAACATTCTCTACCTAAATGGTTGCCCGACAACTGTGATCACTACTGTCCCACTGCGGAACATCATCAAGTTAGTATTTTAATTACAAGTAGATACCTACTTTGGAAAATAATTAATTTGAAATATATTTATATGATACCAAAAACATTGTTTCGAATTGTATCTAAACCAAAAAAAAACCTCTACCACCATCCATCCCTACTTGGGGTTCTTTTACTCGAACTCATTAGGGTGGTTTCGCACTACGTCCGATCCGAATCCGATCCGGATCCGAGAAATGCCGGTCCGAAGTGACCGTAATCCTATTTGTATGAGGGGTTGCGCACTACATCTGAACTCTATCCGTCAGAATTTAGAACAATTTCCAATTCGGATTGATTTCTCGGATTCGGATCCGATTCGGATCGGACGTAGTGCGAAACCGCTCTTACTCAACTCCACAGATGTGTTGAGTTTCGCGCAAATAGAGATATACTCGTAATTTAGTAAGATCTTCAATACAAACTGTATTAAAAATATGCTTATTAATTTTCAGTCATCAATCCTGATCCAGCCATCGACATCGCACAGCTCATGTCACAGTCGGCGGCAGAAGTCGTGGGATGTGCTCGACCAAGTGGCTATATCTTCTGCACACGGTGGTAAGATTGTAACTGCCTTATTAAAGTAAAAGCCTCTATTTAGGTAATAGCCTCTATCTAGGTAATAATAGCCTCTATCTAGATAATAGCCTCTATCTAGGTAATAGCCTCTATCTAGGTAATAATAGCCTCTATCTAGATAATAGCCTCTATCTAGGTAATAGCCTCTATCTAGGTAATAATAGCCTCTATCTATTTAATAGCCTCTATCTTGTAAAGCCCTCATAGGCCCAGATTAACGACCTACAGACAAGATTTATCGTCCTACAAAACACCCCATGTTCGGTATCTTTGAAATCCTAAAGAAATATCGACGGCGAAGTGCCAATAACATAATTAACCTAATTGACAAGGTCAAAAATTTACACAAAGTGAAAAAAAAACGTTTCAAAGACAAAAAACAACAAATCAAAGGTCATAAAAATCGGTCCGCCGTCAGCCGTTCTTGAGTTATAAATGGTGTAACTAACCCGACTTTGTTTTATTTATATATCTATACAGGGTTATTGGAAAAACACCAACAACCTCTTAAGTGGTCATTGTACTCATCATTATGAACAACTTTTACTATGGGACCAAACCTGAAATCGCGAAAAAAATCAGCTGTTCCCTACATTTATGTTCGTATAACTTGTCAAAATGTATAGAACAGCTGATTTTTTTTTTTCGCGATTTCAGGTTTGGTCCCATAGTAACAGTTGTTAATAATGACGAGTACAATGACCCCTTAAGAGGAAAACGGTAATTAAAATTTCACGGTGTATAGATATAGTTTAGGAAATCGTTAATTACGGATACTGATTGCCATCACATCTATGAAGTCATCATTTCAGCCGAAAGACGTCCAATGCTGGACATAGGCCTCCCCCAAGCACCTCCACTTCGACCGGTTTTGTGCTTCTCGCATCCAACGAGTTCCTGCGGCCTTCACAAGGTCTATGAAGTATCACTAATTAATTAAAATTACTATGATAATTTGACAGGTAAATCACCAACCTTACAATCAAGCAGTGGTGGACACAGTCCCCATCTAGTCACCATACCGCATCAGGTAATATCAATATTTTATTATTATAGTTTTATTTAACTTTTTATTACTATAAAGAGTTTATTGCACCACTGTATTGATATAAGTGAAGGCTATGTGGAACAGGATGATATCTGAAACTCATATTTAAAATCGATTTATAATTTTATTGTAATCGAAACTTTTTCGTATCAATAAAATTACTGTAAATGGAACGCAAAAAGACTCTTGAAAATATCACAAAATCTTAAAAAAAATGTGTGTTTATAACCGACTTCATTATACACCGTGTTCCGGACGATATACATAAACTTCGACCAGATGTTCAGACTATGGAAATAAGCATTTTTCATTATGGACACATTAATGAATTATTATTTTTTATTAATTTTCATATAAACTAAATACCTTGACGTAAATCGCCCGATATGCTCGCCTCTTTATCCGAATGGCAACGATGACATATTTTCATTCATAAGGTTTGGCGGGCTGCAACTTGTCAAAACTGAGTTAAGATCCTTTCTTACTGCATGCTCAATTAAATTTCACTGAATGCAATTACAAATATCTTTGTAACGAAGCCTTTTTAAGTACTACTTCCTTTGTTAGATTTAATTTGTAAAAGCTATAGAAGCCTTTGACAAAGTGTATGGATATCGTAAAGAACACGGTGTATAAAAAACCCTAGTCAAAAGGATAACCTCCTTTTTGAAGTTGCTTAACCTGTTGAATGTCGTAATTACAGACACAATTAAAAAGCCATTGTGTCTCGCGTAGATCTACGTTCCGACGTACGAAGGGTTAAAGAACAACTCGTCAAAAGCATAGCCAAAGGGTCATAAGATAAAGATGTCATCATAATCGCGTTGGAGTGTAATTGCCAAAAAGAACAAAAAAAAATCTTTTAAATGTTGCATTAAAAAGTTAACAACGATATGTACCTACTCCTGTGTGACGCGTATATACTCCATGACCCTATGTAAAGTCTATTCAAACTTATGTTTCAAGTTAATATTATTTCAAATTAAACAAATATCAACTTTATTTCAGTGGTAATTAAGTTGATTTCAGAGTGACTAGCATTATTTCAGTCTAGAAAAATGTTTGAAGTTGTAGCGTAAACTGAACTTTATTGTGTAGGAATTAAAGTTGTTTTTCCAATAACTCATATTTGTTTACATGTTTGGCTAATTAATTGCGAACGCAGATTAAACCTAAGCAAAGATAGTGGTGCAATAAAATCGATAGAATATTGTATGTCGATGTTTAGACAAGGAATGGCAGAAACAGGATTTATTTTTTAATTTTATTCGTTGTACGTCTAGTTTGGGAAAGCAATACAAATAGTAAGGGCTTATAATGCCTGAATAAATTGCATCGTAGTACTTGTGCAATTAATAAAACGCTACGTCGAAAAAAAAAACTATGCCATAGGCTTCCACTCCGTTCATCTTTTATACTCTGGTTTGGTCCAGAGGGTATAAAAGAGTCCGCTGGTATATATGTTACCGGCCAAACCCAGTGGCGAAACTACAGGGTGGCATTGGGGCTAAATGCTACGGGCCCCCAGCCCTAGAGGGGGCCCCCGGCCCGAGAGGGCCATGAGCACAGGAGGATCCTAACATAAGTTTATAAATGCAAACTTTTTTTGAAAATTGCCAACAAAGGACATTAGTCAGGTTTCGAACTTTTTGTACCTATCCAAAATTAAAGTAGCCAAATATTTATTTAAAGTAGTCTACGTTACGGTAACAGTGGCGCGAATTCAACGATTTTTTCCCATCTCAAAAAATACCCAACACGCTAAAAGAAGTTTTTCACTTCAAAAACTATAACGTTGGTTTACTGTACCTATACTACTACTACTACTATAACTATAATGTAAAGACATTGAGCCCCCCCCCCCCCCATCCCTTGAATTTGCCACGGGCCCCAAACGGTATAGTTACGCCACTGGCCAAACCCGATTTTAGGATAAACTAGTTGGCCTAGGCCAAACCAGTTCTCATTCGCTCGCTCTTGCATTGCGTCCTATGTCAGCGGGGCTCCTATTTATGTGTAAAGGGTTTAAAGTCGCTCGCTCTTGCATCCTACGTCGCCTATCGACCGACCGCAACCATGCAACCCGTGTAGGGAGAACTTGTTTGGCCTAGGCGAAACTAATTCATCCTAAAATCTGGTTTGGCCGGTAACATATACATATATTCTATCAATAGGTTAGCGCATTCACCTTAACCACTCGAGCCAGGCGTGGTACGGTCAGCATCAAAAGTTGATTAACACTTCAGTTTTTTAAATCTTAGTTATTGAGCAAAATATTTGTTCAAAATTGCAGCAGAAGAATTTTTTTTGGAATACATACTCTTGTCTATTATGTGAAAAGCTAAAAATCAGTTTATTGAAAAAAGTTGTTGTCAATTTAATAACATGTAAAAATGATAGTGTTAATCGACTTTTGATGCTGACTGTACGATATCGGCCCATTACAATAGAAAATCAATTGTGTCTCACTAACGGTGATTAAGCGGTTAAGTTAAAATATTAAAGAAGCATTTGAAAAATCTTTATAGATACTTCTTGTAATTACATATAATCAACAAGAAAAGATATATTCTTGCGCCGGAAGAGAAAGATGGCAGAATTTTCTTAAATACTGTCGACGGTAAAAATCGTATATTATAAGTACTGAACTCCTTAACAAAATGGCGTACTAACCTATCCAAAATGATACTGCTCTTATGTCCTTCACGTTCCCAAGAACACAGTATTTATTTATTTCTTAAAACTTTATGCACAAGTAAAAAAAATACTGTACAAAGGCGGACTTAATGCCTGAGGCATTTTCTACCAGTCAACCTTAGGGTGATGCAGAGACAAAACACGGCAAGTGCAACATATAAAAAAAAAGTTAGTCTTTCCCAAACAGATGACCGATTAGCTTATTAGCATTTCATTTTGAGAGTATGAAAAGCTTTTGTGTTAAGTAACATTCAACTACCATGACAGAACGAAAATTATCATGTGTTACGATGAAAATATTTGAAAATAATTCCGATCCAGCCTGTCCCTTGCTGCCCTCTCCCAGCGACGCCCTAAGCCGAGGTCCGTACCCCACAGGGGGTGCCCTTAGCGTGTAGTCGCTTAGTTTTTAAGTTTTTTATTAAGCCCTGGCTGGAGGCCTTAATTTATTGAGGCACCCACAGGCAAGCCCGGATTAGCAGACGACAACCTCTTGGGTTGAACTGCGAGATGCCATTCACAAAAAAAAAACTATTGAAAAAATGTCTCGAGGCTTTAGTGAGAAGGTTGAAACTGTAAAACGAAGTCAGTTCCATGGAAAATACACAAAGAAATAATAAGAGGATCGAAAGACATCTTTTTCGAATATTTTCATCCAAGTGCTTTGGTACAGAATGACCTAGTAACATTTTGAGTTTCAAGTCCGTTTGGCGGGCGTCAGTAACATCGCGCTGATCACGTGCAATATCGCAATAAATAATTGACTCCCAAGTGATTCTTAGCAAGAATTTCATTAAACCCAAAAAACTGATTCTATTTTTTTTTTTCATCTTGTCATACTACACTCTTGGTAAAAAATATATTATTGGTGGTTATTTGTGTTGTTGATCAACCAATTTTAAAACTAACCCAATGACTAAAGAACTATACTTATCCTAATCAGACAATCAGGAACCGCCGGAAAATGACATATGTAGATACAAGACACCTTTAGTCACAAAAAAAGTTTTATTAAAAAAATACCCCATAAAAATTAACGTCTATTGGTCTGTAGAGGAGCAGGGTGTAAAGTTCACTCATCCTCCATAGAAAAGGGTGGATCCTCCGACCAGACGGGGTGTCGTGTCTGGCGGGCAACTGCCCGATGATTCATGTCGGGCCGTTGTATAATTATGCTAGTTACAAAAAATACAAAAATATTTATTTACATCTTAAAACATTGTGTCATACATAAATTGAGGTAGCCCCAGTAAGTTACAAAAGTACTTGTGTCGGAGCTGCCTTGCTCTTCTCATGTGTGGTATCTAAACAATGACGTGGCGTAACAGATTTAAAAAGAAAAAAAAAAAAAGTTGCGCGGTAAACTCTGCTTGCGAGATGCAGGATTTTACGTGACGTCAGTATGACGCGTTGTTCGCATGTGGCGTTGTAGATACCGCTACAGGTCATTCAGTATTAGAGCCTCAACAGAAACAATATCAATAGTTAATTGAATCATGCAGTCATTGTCTGATAGTGACGTTATTAGTGATTATACTTATGTTTTGTTCTACTTCCTTTTCTTATGGCGGATTGAAGAGTTCACTACAAAATACACTACACTTGAGCATGATAACATAAATAAACGCTTCACATGCACCATTATACAAAATTCATGTCAATAACCCCTCAAGTGTTAACGGTACACCATATGTACAGTCACGTCTAAAAGTATGTATACACTTGGCAATTTTCTATTGCGATTTTTTCATGAAATAACGAATGCAACGTTGAAATACGACACTTAACATAAACCTATGGGTTCGAAAATACTATTTTTGTAATAACATAAAATATCATTCAAAAATAAAGGAGAAAATCGCCTTTGAATAAAGCGAAGTGTATACATACTTTTAGACGTGACTGTACATAAGAAAAAGTGCTCGAAATGTCAACGGTACACCGTGTGTACACAAAAGTGTCATTGTTATTGTTAAAACAATGACTTTACTGCGCCCATTCAACAACTCCGACGCGTGGGGTGTTTCTACAGGTAGGCGGGCAAACGTGTGAGAAGATAATAGGATTTAAAGCGTTAAGTCTGTAAGCTTACACATAAGTATGTGACTTACACATAAGACATCCCTAGCTGAAAATTACACAACAAAAGAAATAATATTTGCTGTGTTAGAAGAAAACAATGCGTTTGTCCTGTTGTTGGACATATATTGTTTTTCTAAAGAAAACTTTTATTTTATTAAAGTTTTATCAGAAGCGTCACACTAATATTTTAAAGGCGAAAGTTGTGAGTGTGTTTGTATGTTTGTTACTTCTACACGCACAAACAGCTGAACGGATTTGGATGAAATTTGGCACACAGATAGTTTATAACCAGGATTAACACATACAATACTTTTTATCCCGATATTCCGACGGAATCGACAATTATGCGGGTGAAACCGTGGGGCGCAGTTAGTAACTCATAAATGATTAAAGAAAACGTTTTTCTCAGATGCCTTAAAAAACTCAACTTTTTGGCATAAGTTTCTACCTAACAGTGTTTTATAAAGAAATGCATCTAATTCTATAAAAAGGGAATACACTAACCCCCTTACTAATAAACGTATTATATCAGATGAATAGTTACACACCGATTTCTCTCTTTCAGTCGTCAGTAATTTGACTTTCTCAAGAAAACAAAGCGTTGTGTAACTATACAGACGCTGTACAAAGTTTATTAGTAAGGGGGTAAATATAAATTATGATTAGAATTCACGCCCTGACACTACAATTTCTTCTCTATACAAGTGCTTTGACGGACACAAACTCTTATGCCCGTACTACAGAACCTCACTCGAGACTCAAGCGCTACTTAAAACTAGTTTTAACCAATCAAATGGCTCTAAACTAGTTTTGTAATGCTTGAAAATACGGGACTTGGACTCATAACAACTGCAGGCGTTCTTATAACGTCTTATACCTACAGACGAACTCAAATTAAACAAAAACCTCCTTACTAATAAACGTTGTATAGCGTCTGTATAGTCACACAACGCTTTGTCTTCTTCTTTCGAAAGTCAAATTACTGACGACTGAAAGAGAGAAATCGGTATGTAACTATTCATTTGATATAATACGTTTATTAGTAAGGGGCGAAATATAAAAGAACCTCTCTCTTCAACCCGCCAGCCAAACTAATTCTCTTTATCTTCCAGTTAGCCCACGTACGTACTCATGTCACTGTTGTCTTTTACACGCTCCTATGGATTTGGTTACATTATATCGTTTGTATTGTAAACTGATAATGTCCACAACCCGCTCGCTGTATTGCGTTATATGCGTATCCGTTATTTTTGTAACGGAATTTTTAATAACACGGTTTTGGTCAACGTTATTTTTCATTTTAAATATTTTCTTGACATCTCTTTTACTATAATTATAATAATTATGGTCCATCACCTCTTCACTATGATCCTTTGAATAAAATAAAATTAAATCAATCAATAAAAACAAACGAATATAACGCAAAACGTCACTCTATCCCAACAATTATTTATGCAACTTACCGTTACTTCTCAAACAACAACGTTTAAAAACACCGTATATTTATTCGTTATTTTTTATAACGTTAACGGTTATTTGTGCGTAAATAATTGCCTATGTGTATCAACATGCTTGTGCACTGCTTATCTCAATAGACATCAGCTAGAATGCTTTTCAAGACGCAGAGGTCGTTCTCTGTACCTACTTCGAAAGATACCATCGGCCCGCCAAGAGTAACGTCGTTTTTCTATCGTTATTTTGTGATAAAAACCGATATACCGGATAACGTTTTGCGATATACAGTGTAGTGATGACAATAAATTAAAACTGGCAATACAAATGCAAAAGAAGATTTTCGAACTGTCAAATGAATCTAAATTAAAAAATTGAAACAAACTAAATATTTTCCGACTACGGATTTTGCCGATCAGTCGACTAGCTGTAGTGACTAAGCTATTCAATATATTCGATTGAATTGGTGCATGCAGAATGGAAACGTCATCAGACATACGAACTTTCATTTATTGGCGTATTGTCAGAAATGCATTACAATTCGCCATTGTGTTTGACTAATCTGACGGATTTGTAAGAAAACCACAAAGTTTTTCCCTACTTCCACTATAACATAATGCTATCTAAACAATTTTAATCGCTCCGTCCCGGCGCGGGCTGCCAGCATTACAATAGAAAATCAATTGTGTCTCACTAGCGGGGATCAAGCGATTAAATTAAAAAATAAACTACCGTTTACAATTTAACGGTAATTTATTGTTGATGCAACTATAAGTTTATCGCAATTCGTTATTTAACCCCTATCCCTCAAACTTCAGACCTTTTTAAATTAATAGTGCCCAATAGAAAATCCCGGTATTGTTAAATTATTCAAAATTTAAACCTGCATGGTTTACCCTTGGTATAATTGGCTATTAAACTTAGTTTCTTGTCTATGGCAATATTGTGAGAAGAATATATCTGTTATTCATTATACAAGGAGTATCATAAAGCTGTGATCATATTTAAGAGTGTGGTACAGTCAGCAACAAAAGTCGATTAACACTGTCATTTTTACATGTTATTTTATTGACAATTTTTTTTTTTCAATAAACTACTTTTTATCTTTTCACATAATAGCAAAGAGTTTATGTTCTAAAAAAAAATCTTCTGCTGCAATTTTGACACGCTGTATAATTTCAACCCAACGAAATGTAGCAATCAATTTTAATTCGTTAACTTTTTTAGAAAATAAAAAAATGCCTTTCATATATTTTTAGATATGCTTTAAAACATATTTAAGTACCTGATTAAATAAACGAATGTATATTTATAGCAATGGCTAACAAAAAAAACGAATTATTCTTCTCACAATTTTATTATAGATAAAGAATTAAACTCTAAACATCAAAACAATTTACAGTAAAATTACAAAAACCCAACGAAAACAATTCTACTGACTTGACATTTAAATACTCGTACCTACCTACAAACAGTTTCTTAGGGGCAGCAGAGTTAACACTCATAGCTACACGATTTTCACTGTACATAGAATGAGTATAATATAAAACACAAATCACGTGCACAAATGTTTTTTTTTTTAAGTCAAATAAAAAACAAACTCCTTGCTTCGGGCTCAAACAAAGTTTTTTAACTGCAGTATTAAATCTATTCTCATTTAATCTAAATGATTTAAACTTATAATAACTGTCATCGAACAAACAATATCTGAATTGATTAACCAGTATATCTTTAGGTATAGTTAGCGCCACGGAAGATGAGACTTGACCCCACCTCCCGCGCTCTTTCCGCCGCCCCTATGACGTCCGGTCCCGTCCCGCGCTCAGACCTCATACCGCTAAAGAGACCTAAAATCGTGTACCGCGCAAGTCAAACCACGTGGTGTGTCAAGTCTCATCTTTCGTGGCACGCATTGTAAGATACCGATAAATAACCGGTATCCAGGTTGTTACGGAAAGGGTATATCAATACAAACTGGTTGAAGAGTGTATCTGGTCTAGAATCTCTGTACAAAATTTCAGCTCAAAAGCATTAACTTTGAAAATGCTTAATATTTTTTTATTTCGACATCACGGCGCTGCACTGGCGCGCGGCGCCGTGATGTGCGTGTACTAGGCGCACAGACACACTACAGATAATGGATAATGACCCTCGTAGTGCGGTGACACGTTTGTTATGATTTCAATTTAATTAATAAACTATCGAAATAAAAAAAATATTAAGCATTTTCAAAGTTACTGCTTTTGAGATGAAATTTTGTACAGAGATTCTAGACCAGATTCGCTCTTCAACCCGTTTGTATTGATATACCCTTTCCGTAACACCCTGTATACCAACAATTGGGTTTTAGAAAATACTGCACTGTAGAAGCCAACTCTTTTGGGAAAATTCTGACAATGAATGACGTAGAGGTTCAATACTACGGGATCTTTGTTTGAGCCTCGAAACATAAAGACTTAAGTACAGACGCCAGCACATCAAGCTACTACAATCTGTCAAATTTATTTAATAGATTTTCAACTTTATCGCTAAAGTATAAGGTTCAAAGTTGATTGGGAAAATTTGACAGTTTCGGGTAGCTTGATGTGCTGGCGTCTGTACAACAGAATGTAAAACTTGCATTTTGAACTCTAACCGGACACTTCGCTACAATAGCCACAAAGACAATAAAGTCTAACACACAACGCGCTTCTAGATTTAGCTAATTTAAAATAACTAAAAAGAAACGAAATAGTTAAATATATAGTTTTTTTTAAAGTGATATACATAGATGCTTCCGAATTTAACCCTGATGTCCGTTTTATTATGTCTTTTACCCCACGTCCAAGTATATGTTTGTCGTATTGTGTGGTCTCGAAGTTTAAAGTCTTTCTACACTTGGTATTTGCTTTTATATGTCTTCGTCTTTTGACGTTTCTTACTTGTATACTTAATAAACATTCAAAAGAATTACAACTTGAGGTTGCCTACATTTCCAACACAGTTTTTTCACGCCTCCAATTTCCAATTCCGAAATAGTCAGATTTTTCTCGACACGGTGAATTAATACAGTTGCCGAAAATAAGTCCCTACCAGTGTCGCTATACAATCATGTACGACGTAATATTCGAGTCGACTTAGCAAGACGTTTGTTGCCCAAAATTGCAGATTTTCCCAACATTTTGCAGTGTCTCGCCGGTTTAAAACAATTTTTACCTTAAGACGAAACCAAGGCAGCCCGCGGAAATCAAATTTTGTTACTTTTTCTAATTTGTTGATCAGTATCAGGTTGTATGTTGATTAAAATATAATTCGCGACCGTAACAAATATGTATTTCCTTCAGTTTTCTCAAAACACTTTTTCAATTGTCTCGTCACTAGAACTTCGAGACCACACCAATCGATGTCCCTATATGTCCCACTTCTGTTCCGCACATACGCTAATATCTTCACGCTGCGTACAGGACAGTGAAGGCAGAGCTCACAGTATGCAGCACGGAGCTACTGGCGAGTCGGCGAGAGAGCAGGGTGACGGCGATAGTGGCTTTGACGTGAGTATACCTGTACAGAAATGTCACATACAATTTCTTCATTTGAATTGTGCTTTAAGGGGCCGACGAACTACGCATGCTAATGCGTAGTTCATACAAACGTAACACCAAAATAATTTGAAAATCAATCATATTGTTAAGGTAGTGTGTATTTATTTCGACTTTTTAGGGTTCCGTAGTCAACTAGGAACCCTTATAGTTTCGCCATGTCTGTCTGTCCGTCCGTCCGTCCGTCTGTCCGTCCTCGCTTAATCTCTGTGACCGTTAGCACTAGAAAGCTGAAATTTGGTACCAATATGTATATCAATCACGCCGACAAAGTGGTAAAATAAAAATTGGAAAAAAATGTTTTATTAGGGTAGCCCCCCTATATGTAAAGTGGGAAGTGATTTTTTTTTTAATTTCAACCCTAACGTGTGATATATTGTTGGAAAGGTATTTAAAAATGAATATGGGTTTACCAAAATCATTTTTTGATAATGTCAATAATTTCGGAAATAATCGCTCCAATAGTAAAAAACAATGTGTCCCCCCCCTCTAACTTTTGAACCATAAGTTTAGAAAATATGAAAAAAAATCTGAAAAGTAGAACTTTATAAGGACTTTATTATAAAATTATTTTTTGAACTTGATAGAAACAACAGTTTTTGTACAAAAAAGACAAAAGTTGTACAAAATCATTTCTGGACTAAGTTTGTAGTATAATCGTATATGCAAGCATTTTTTTTTAACATCGTTTACATATTTTATTATCCTGAACGTATCTTTTTTCAAACAAAAAAAGAATGATTAAAATCGGTTCTCGCAATCCAAAATTACCACCGAAAACTTCTGGCACGTCTATGTACTAATTAGTAACCCAATTCCCCGAGAGATGGCGCTGTAGTTACTTATTACATTGGGTCGGGTATTATCGAATTGTACGTGGGAACACTTATTGTGACGGACGGGAAACTACGGAACCCTACACTGAGCGTGGCCCGACACGCTCTTGGCCGGTTTTTTTTTTTTATGGATGGGAAATCGTCTAATGGGTCATTTGGCGATTCCTCCCGCTCTAGGTGGAGCGGAAGGGAGTGTCACTCTTACTGACTAAAACCCATCCGTGTTCCTTCCTTAGCCCTTTATGTTCCGGGGTAGCGGTAACCCCTTCAGACAATCCCACACCACCGGCAGACTTCGGCCCTGGCAGGCGGCAGGCCCCTTCCTTCGATTGGATCCTTCCTTTATTTCGATTGGATTACAGAATATCTAGGTTCCCAAATATATATTTAGAAAGGACTCTGATATAAAGACGAGATATGAGGAATTTCAATAAAAAACTTGTTTTTCTCACAACTCGTCTTTAAATCAGTAACCTTCTAATTTCTATATCGTAACTGTAATTTTGTTTATCAGATGGTTGACGACGACGGTCGTGGATCGCCAGGCAGCACGGATGACACCGAGCGGCCTTCATCCACAAAGTCTGGGGACAGCGACTATCCTGAATCTTCCACCAAGGTAAACTAATACTTACTACCAATAGTAACGGTAAATACCTAAGTATTTTAAGTTAAACTCCATTTATTACACACTAAAAAAGTAACGGCCAAATAACGACAGTCATTGTGAAAATTGTTGCAATGAGCTGCATTTTAGGGTTGTTTTAAAATGTAAAGACTAATTACATCGCTTTGTATTTATAATATAATTGTGAAAAAAACAGAGTTTATTATACGTTTACATCGAAATAACGAAAGGGTGATAACCGTTTTATTTCTAACGTTATAATAAACGGATTAAATTTTCTTTTTTGTGTATATTGTGTGCCTTGAGCTGGGTCAAATACAATTATTTTCTTTTCATATAATATTGATTAATCTTGAGACTTTCTTTTGTATTGCAATTGGTTGAATTGAGAGAGTGATTGAACTGAATGAGTGAGTTTATGAACGAGAATGAATGAGTGATTGAATGAGTAATTGAATATCTAAATGAGTTAGTAAAATATTTGAATAAGACTAGTTTCTGCCCGTGACTTCGTCCGCGTGAAATGTTATCCTCTTAAGGGTGGAATTTCGAAAAACCCTTTCTTAGTGGATACCTACTCTTCACAAAGAACACACTCTTCAAATTTCATGTCTCTAGGACCAGCGGTTTAGGCTGTGCGTTGATATATCAGTCAGTCAGGACTTTGAATCTATAATGAAACTGAATCCATTGATTGTGCAACTGAATGCGTTGATAAAAATGTACAGTCAACCACATGACCATGGTAACAATTTCACATTGACAGCACCTTTACTTCGTAGCAGTAAGAGCGTATTTAGTTGTTAAAGGGTTACTTCTGACGTGTGTTGACACTAAATGAGGCGAAATTTATCCAACAATTTAGCTGCGCCCCGCGGTTTCACCCGCGTAAATGTCAATCCCGTGGGAATATCGGGATAAAAAGTAACATATATGTTAATCCAGGGTGTCAGCTACCTCCATACAAAATTTTATCAACATTGGTCCCGCCGTTTGAGCGTGAAGAAGTAACAAACATATAAACACACACACAAACTCTCGCCCTTATAATATTAGTGTGATACAATACCCTGTTACTGGTTGTTTTTTCTGCTTCATCTAAAAAGTGCTAATTATAATTTCACAGCAAGCCTCAACAGACAAAGACACGAGCAGCCCTGAGAGCAACAGTCTGCTCGACCCGTCAGTGCTCTCCGATTTCACCACGCAAGCACTCGTGCTCACCGTGCTTGCTACGCTCGTCAAGTACACTACAGGTCAGATATTAGCAAAGTTTATACTTAAATGAAATCTAGGAATATAATAATATTTCGCAATTTTTTTGCCATTTGTTTTTTTGATTTTAGTACGGCTCTTCGTTCAACTGGATTTCAGACTAGATTTGAGTCTATAGTGTCAGATCTGAGTTCTGAAACGAAATTTATGACTGAACACCTTACTAAATACAATATGTTACACATAAAATATGTGTCGGCGCACTACATATGCGCGTAATCGACGGCGGAAAGGCGCGCGCTGCCGGAGCCGTACGCGACAGCCGTCCACAGCATTCAGCTCACAGACGCGCTCCACTACGGGGCATTTCTTTGCACTATTTTCTATACGTTGATATTGTAAATTACGGTATTACACCTATTTTAATACACTCGGACTAATTAATATTTTATTATAAAGTCCCGATTGAGCCCATTCAATGTTTTTGTTTTTTGGTCCTTCGAGCCGGATCAGTAATGAACGAGGGATAATGTTTTGTTTTAGATGAGGACGAGATAAGAATACTGTACCAGTATTTGGCAGAGGGTTCGGTTGTGTTCCCGAAAGTATTTCCAGTTATGTAAGTATTTATTTCATTTTTTTTTATTGGTGTCTCTTTCATTTCTTTGTCCTAAGATTTTTAAACCCAAATGAATAGAATCCGAATGTCCCCAGAAATATTTTTCATAGTTTGACCTGCTTTTTAGATTGCATTCAGGGTCCACATAAAACATAAACAAAATCGCACCTGAATTTGTTGAAATTCCCGGAAACCAGTCAGGTCCTTTGTGTAAATAACTTCATCACCACTGCTCTCAAAACCGACTGATGTTTTCCTTAAATCAAAAATTCGAAGACATGTGACAGCTACCAACCCGAACTGGGCGTGGTAGATTTTAGCCCACTTCCACTCGAAGAGAAGAGGCCAATGTCCCAGCAGTGGGAACATTATAGACTATGCTGTATTTCTCGAAGGTTCGACAGAGCTGTATGCTACATCATGGCATTTTGCGAGATATGGATACAGATATATTTGACACACACGTTCAAATCTTTATGTTATTTTTAACCAATATTCTTTTTGTCAACAGTCACAGTCTGCTAGACATGAAGATCAATCACGTGCTGATGCATTGCCACGATCAGCTGATACTGAGCGCCGTGCAGAGTATCATACAGGTAAATACCATTTATATATCTCTACACCCAAATACCCAATACATTTCGCCTAAATCACACTGAAATTTCACACGAAAAATATTTTGAGAGGCAAACTGTCACTCCTAATTACTTATCATTATCGGCCTATAAAGTTCCCACTGCTGGGACACAGTGGACCTCTCACTCTCGGCGAGAGGGAGTGGGCCATAATGATCCACCACGCAGGCCCAGTGAGGGTTGGTCCTAATTACTAACTTTTTTTTCTAGCCTTTATTGTGCCCCACTGCTGGGCTAAGGTTTCCTTCCAAACCCCCCTTTGTTATGCGATCTCCGGCCATATTTGCCCTGCAAACATTATCAGATCGTTACACCACCTTCGCCACACCTCCTCTTACTCATTTTATTTATTTTAGGGCAGATTTTTCAATCTGCAAATAATTTTTATTCGTAGAATACAATTCACGTCGAAGAACTATTAAAAATTTTAAATTATTTCTCGAATAAAATCATTTGGCGTTGGAAAAACAGCTCTTAATTATAATACTATTATTTTGGTCTATTTTCTTTCAGAACATGATAGCCAGCGAGGACGCGAGTCAACAACAGTTGCACTACATGCAGAGTTGCGGCTTTGGCGGTCTGTGGAGATTCGCTGGACCATTCACTAAGGTTAGGAACTTTTGATATACAGGGACTCAGGGAGGCAGGCACATCGACGTGCAAATGGAAACCCTGAATTCAGCATGTGCCGAAAATTTCTACGCTACGTCTAGAATCACATGCTTCCAGACGTAGCGTAAAAATTTTCGGCAATTGTCTTCGGTTATCAAAAGAAATGATGATGTATGAGATTCTTTTTAACAACCATTTTAAAGAAGAAAAAGAAACTAAACACCATTTTGACCATTCTAAATAGACTTCAAATGGTCAAAAGTTCAGTTTAGTTTACGTTGATGACTATGGTCAAGCACCTATGGTTGGCTATGGTCAAGCGAGACCTTTAACACCGTGTAGGACGGGCGTTTAAGGGGCTCGATTTTGTACCTTTTGACGATCAAAAGGTGCTGATTATTAGCCTAATTTGAGTATATTATGATTTATTTGAAACTAGCGACCACGTGGCGCCATCTATTATCACAATAACGTTATGTTACATCACACCTTGACATCACAGCGGCAGGCCCTATCAGAATACCAGCGCTGCGACATTTATTTTTTAAATGTCGCAGCATCATGCTGAGATATGAGCCTTTTGGCCTCGTATAGGAGGTTCTGTCTCATTTTTCTTTTTGTTACTTTATTTTGCTTTATATAACTTGGTTTTTTTTTTATTTTTACTGTGTTTAGTTTAGTTTGTGATCTTCCTGTACGAGTCGCAATAAATACTTTTTCTTTCTTTCTCTTCTTTCTTTCTTTCTTTATTGTTGTTTTTCTCGGGAACAGCACCTTTTTTCGGGATGAAACGTACCCTATGTCCGTTTCTGTACGTCTGACAACGTATATGCAAAATTTCAGGATGATCGGTTCAGTGGTTTAGGCATGAAAATGTAACAAACAAACAAACTTACTTTCGCATTTATAACACTAGCTGCGCCCCGCGGTTTCACCCGCATAAGTCTCGATCCCGTGGGAATATCGGGATAAAAAGTATCTTATGTCCTTTCCCGGGACTCAAACTATCTCTATCAAATTTCAACTAAATCGGTTCAGCGGCTTAGGCGAGAAAAGGTAACATACAGACAGACAGAGTTACTTTCGAATTTATAATATTAATATGGATTAGTTAGGATTTGAAATGGTGTTCGCCACAGTTCCTTTTTTCAAACTACAATCTTTCAAAACCCATACAATAACAACAATTCTTCCCACAGAACCAATGCACAGCGGAAAGCAGCGAGCTGTTCGTGAACTGCCTCGAGGCTATGGTGGAGACCTGCCTGCCGGGCGGCGACGAGGCGCTCACCCGGGCGCCGCCCCCGGACCCCGACCACCCCGACCCGAGCGACCAGCACCGGTACCCGGGTCAGTTACCTCAGCATTTGTTCTTTTTGTGTACCTGCTGCGCCCGCGGTTTCACCCGCTTAAGTGTCGATCCCGTGGGAATATCGGGATAAAAAGTAGCCTATGTCCTTTCCCGGGACACAAACTATCTCTATACCAAATTTCATCTAAATCGGTTTAGCAGTTTAAGCGTGAAGAGGTAAAAGACAGACAGACACAGTTTCGCATTTATAATATTAAGTATGGATATATTAGTATAGATTTTAAGGCCTTTTTAAGTCGGTTAAAAAGAAAAAAATTACATTTCGACCATTGGACAACCCTGATTTTCCTGCGAGCAGCGATTGCACTTGGGTCAGCGGGATACACATGTTGAATAGTTGTCACGCTGTCTATCCAAAATGTCTATCTCGCTGTGCCGAGTGTCTCATACCACCAAGAAGACAAGAAGATACTTCAAGACAAGACTTTTTGTGGGATAAGGGGTTTCTTGAAGACAAGACGTTTCCGCCATTGCAAAACAAAAACTCAAAACTCATAGCATTTATCACACTAATATTATAAAGGCGAAAGTTTGTGAGTGTGTGTGTTTTATGTTTGTTACTTCTTCACGCTTAAACGGCTAGACCAAGTTTGATAAAGTTCTGTATGGAAGTAGCTGACACCCTGGATTAACATATAGGCTACTTTTTATCTCGATATTCCCACGGGATCGAAACTTATGCTGTGCGTTGATATATCAGTCAGCCAGGACTTTGAGTTTTATAGATATAGATGTTCTATGTAATAGGGGGTTTTTAACCGAGCATAATTCAATACTCCGAACTACTACTGGTAATGAAGCAGCCTTTGCAGCAGTTTTCGCGTAATAAAAATAAGAAAAAAGCAATTTCGTTGGTCAAAATCATCATGATCCTGCCGAGCAGCGATGGCACTCGGGTCGGCGGATACACATGTTGAATAGTTGTCAACTTGTCTATCCAAAATGTCTATCTCGCTGTGCCGTTTGCCTTTATCATCACGGCGTTACTTGAAGAAGATGAAGACAAAAAGTTTCGGGAAGACAGTACAATTCTGCATTAGCCTTGCTTATACAGGGTCCCATTAAAATAGATGGACAAATTTTAACACAGCGCTCAGTACAGCTAACCAAAGATATTCCAGCCAAAAAAAAACATTTTGCTGGGCGCTAAGGACGACCCTTCGGAGCTGAGCAAAAAAAGATTAAGTCATCGACAAGCGTGACGTTAAATAGCCTATAACTTCCCTCAAGAATTGTTCTATGAAATGCAAAAAAAAAAAACAGTGGCACTCCGGGAGTGCCGACAGAAGTGAAAACAAAACACAAACAGAATACTTTGCCATCACTCACTGATATATCGGATATACATTAAAACCGAGTACATCCCGAGGACAGCCGAACACATCCGAAGCGGTATCGGTTGCGGTAACAGTGGCGGGAATTCAATGGTTTATCAGTTTTCACTTCAAAAACCGAATGGTTGTTCCAGAGATTAGCGCTCCATTTTATTTTTATATTTTCTAGGTATCTCTTTTCTAAATGTTTTTTTTATTGTAATCTGTCATTGCATTATTTTTAATAGGTGCATCATCTTCATCTTCGCATATAATTATATGTATAATGAATGTATACAAAACCTTGTCAAACATTTTAAAAGAGTAACGGTGGAGTTTCTTGCCCATTCTTCTCCATATGAACACTACCTTTTGGAAGGGGCGACTAGAATCATTTCTATTTTATTGTAATTTTTGACGTTCAAAAGTGCCTTTAATGGGCCTATTTGAAATAAATTATTTGACTTTGACTTTGTAAAAAAAATGTCCCGGTACCGCAATTAATTATGATTTGTATCCGCTTTTGTCAGTAAAGAGTAATATTGTATATTTTTCTCCTAAATTCCAGGTGTACACCGGCAGGCGACGTTGTATTGCGCAACTCAGGACACCTAGCAGGAGGACGAAGAGTAAATACGGAGGGCGCTCCTATTTACTTGTAAGTATTAAATAATGCTATGTTGGTCCACTCGTCGCAAGCGCTACTGCTAAGCTTGAGGTCCTGGATTGAATTCCCAGGTCGGGCAAAGTGTTATTAGGTTTTACTACCAGGAATTTCTCAATAGCAGTCCGGACTGGATTCCTACTACATTTGGACTTTATGTATTTATTTACTACTAGCAGCACCCCGCGGTTTCATCCGCATAAGTGTCGATACCATGGGAATATTGAGATAAAAACTATCCTATGTCCTTTCCCGGGACTCAAACTATCTCTATACCAGATTTCATCTAAATCGGTTCAGCGGTTTAAGCGTGAAGAGGTAACAGACAGACAGACACACTTTCGCATTTATAATATTAAGTATGGATTACCACTTAAAGTAAAAGTGCGCAGTGCTGCATACCCTACCCTATTTCAAGTTAAACAAATCGACTTTATTTTAATGACAATTAAGTTGAGTTCAGAGTGACTAGAACTATTGAAAAAGTTATAAAAATGTTTAAAGTTGTAGTGTAAACTGAACTTTATTGTGTAGGAATTAAAGTTATTTTTCCATTAACTCTCAGGATCTCAATACAACAATGTAGTCAAAATTTCCACACTCGAAGACATCACCCAAAAACCATTATACCACCCACCAAAAAAAATTAAATGTTTTTAAACTGTCCTATTTTGACTGACAGGGTTCAAATTTATACCCGACTTAATCTGTCGATCTCCGCTAATGAAACACAATTGATTTTTTATTGTTTCGTCGCCAATTGGCGATGCACGGTGCTAGACCGGTTAAACATAATTGGCGAAATGTGAGTGTTAGTGTAGTCTATAGCCTACCGTCTATGAGTGTATCACGGGTTGATATCTGTCAAAAAGCTCGCATCCGTGAGTGAATCACGGTTTGATTCATGTCATAAACTTCGCATCTGTGAGGGAGTCACGGGTTGATACCGCGGCCTATGACGTAAATAATTACCGATACTTTATTCTGTACTGTATCTACGCTGCTCTAACTTGCACAAAGTATACGGGAAAGAACAAGGATAGCATACCATCACGTCATGCCTTTCAAACGACCGAACAACGGTTACTAGACGTTTCTAAACTCGCCTGCGCCGATATCGCGCCCGAACACCCTGAAGTCCGCCACACACGGAGCGATTCGCGCAATATGGCCGCCACGAATGTGGCGATTCGCGAGAAATGGGCGCCACAGACGAGAGGATAGTACAGTCACGAACACCAATATGTCAACACTTGGCAATTTTCAATTGCGATTTTTTCGTGAAATAACGAATGCAACGTTGAAATACGACACTTAACATAAACCTTTGGGTTCGAAAATACTATGTTCGTAATAACATAAAATTCATTCAAAAATAAAGGAGAAAATCGCCTTTGAATAAGGCCAAGTGTATACATACTTAAAGACGTGACTGTACACTCTCTAACAGTCGCATTTCTATTTCATTTTTTAGATATCGAAAGCCATCAGAGCCCTGATTCACAAACATACGACAGGCTATCGTATCGAAAACCTGACATTTCGATAACCTGATTTGACTTCCCCTCAACAGCAAATAGCTGTTGGAAGAATAGTGGGCGTCTATTTGATTTAAACTGAAAAAAATTTCGGGTTTTGGACTTGCGAACAGCGTTGAGAAGACTCCTACGATAACAATGATTAATGTTCGATACGATACGGAAGCATATCGAGTGTTTGTGAATAAGGGGGCAGGTCTGCAGAGTTTCGCTAGCAAATTTTATTTGACCCTGTCGTCTTTATTGTTCCCCACTAACAGTCCCTAATTCTCTCTTTACAGGAACCCAAGGAATTGACGTAATCTGAACCCTATAGCGAAGGGAACGTATTGTACAAGAAAAAGTAACCCCCACTCCATTTCAGAGGTAACGAGTACCAACCTACGTATACATCCAAAATATGTTTATTAGTGCCTAACAGCCGAATTCTTAAACGTTACTTTATTTAACCTTTTAACCGCCCGACTTTATATCAATTGAAGCGCCCCCAGCGCTCGAAAAAGAAAAAACGAAAAATAAATACCAATTAAATGAGCTGTGATGATGTAATAATAATACAGATTAAACGAGCTGTGGTATTTGGTCGTATATATACGATCCTGGCGGAATGGACACGAAAATATTTGTCGGATTAATCCGGCGTAAGCGGTTGTATAGCACTAGGGTGTATAGCAGTGCCAGAAAGTCTTTGGACGTGTTACGGCCTGGCCACGACCTTGCCGCTACTAGCGGCAGCTTAGCGCGGGGCGGCGAGCGGTAAAAACAAATATACGAAAATGTATGAACCATGCCACGACGCACCGCTCCAGCGTCAACGCTAGCAGTGCATTTGACAAAGACACCGCGCCGCTTGCCGCTAAGCCTAAAGTCGTGGCCGGGCGGTTAAAGTGAAGTGCTGTTTAAGACTTCGGGTGTAATTTTACAATAACAGTAATCGCTAAAAAATTAGATGTTAAGGACTTGGTGCACAAAATCAGGATCGTTTGGGTACAGTTGGTAAACCAACATAAATATGTACCTAACCAAGTAAAATACTTCTCTCGTATCGCACGAATTACAAGGTCAAATTAAATTATCTGACAAAACATCACAGATATAATTGGTATATCTAATTAGAATTAAAAAAAAGGTTTTTTTAAACACGTTTTTTATATAACTTCAGCGGATTACGGCGTCATACATTCCCGCAGTCGTTTTTGTATTTTTTTTTTATAGATACTTATCGTTTGACGAAGTTTCACTGGTTAATTTTATTTGGCCTTGTATATGAGAACTTAAATTAATTTTAGAAAAAAAAAGAAGATATTGACTAAGAAACTAAACACAAAAACATAGCCTTGGAAGATTTATAGATTGTATCTAAAAAAAATATTTGCTCTAGTGTCATTAGCATTACCCAAGTAGAAAACAGAGCTGTCACTCGTTCATTCCATACAAACGTATTCCACGTTTGTATGGAATGAACGAGTGACAGTTTTTCCTCTTAAGATGCTAAAGTTGAGCAATAATAATAATGCAATGTATGTAAATTATTTAAGATTCTGAATTCAAGTTTAAACATTTCTTTATCAAAAGGCGTCTTATTTGTCAAAAGTAATAAAATTATGTAAATGTTTTTTTTTCGATAAACAACTTAAATGTGCTTCGCATAGAAATCCTATGGACATTAGCTTAAAAATATTAGGTATAATTTAGTCGATTGGTATCAAAACCGGTCCAAATCCATTAATTTATCATGGATTTGACCAATTTTGATACCAATCGACTCAATTATATTCCACTGTATTAGATAATAAGGATAAAATTATGCCGAAAAGTATGCATCTATAGTATTTTTTATCTCACGAAGTGACGCGCGCTTTACTTGTAGTAACCAAATGTACAGTCGAGTTCATTAATATATTGGTAGTGACAATGTTTCAAAATATTGTAAGCGTTAAAATGATCATATAGTTCTATACAAACTCAGACATCAATAAAATGTTTTCATATAAACTGTTCATAAGTATATTACGGTAGTGCAGTCAAAAATATCTGACTACTCTACGGAACATAAATATCTAAATACTCTAAATTTCAATAAATTTGTTGCAACCTAGGATCCATAAATATCTATGCAGCTTTGAATATTCAACTAAATGGCCATTACCATTAAATTTATTTTTGCTTGCCGGAGCAGAAGTTCGAGTAATAATGCAATATTGCCATTGAAGGATGTCATAACTGACAACTTCAAATTGATTTTGTTTCAAAATCTTTTTCACAGCAAAATAATTGCATAGATATTTGTGAACCTAGCTTTGCGCTAAATAATATGAACAAGGCATTGCGCACATGTTTTAGACTCCTTGTCTGTAGTAATATTATTGATATAATGTAGCCACATGTTTATGATGTCACAGATTGTTTACAATTTATTGTTCGGCAAAGCTGTTAAGAGTTTTATGAAACTTACTATTGCCTATATATTTTTGATTCATGAACATGCTCAGATATTAAAGAACTCGACTGTGCACATGCGCATACACATACTTACTTCCGACTTCGTCATTGTAGCGCTTACACACACATTCACAGCGTGTTTGTTTACTTGGTAAGCACAAGTAAAGCGCGTGTCGCTTCGTAAAAAAAATACTGTAGAGTAATAACATCAGTTGTAAGTAATTGATTATCAAATGACGATGCCATCGGCGATACAAAGTATAACTAGCCAACGCCTAAATAATACATACAAAATATGACCATTCATCATTTCACTATTTGAACAGTGAACGAAATTGAACCGTTAGCTCGGGTCGGTGCCGCTGAATCGGGTATACTCGGCCCCTGTCGGTCGGTGACAATGTCCAATACTGCTAGGGCTATGATCAAAATACCACGACCAGTTCCGGTCGTGGCCACAAGGTGCATGAGGTCCCCTAAGGACGGACGGTGCCAGACAAACGTGGCATTCTGTAATTCCTTCATCCTCGTTGAATTTGTAATCGTTTACCGCGGGTATTCACCAAGATCTAGATTTGCCTTTTATGAAGCCGTATTTTGACGGATTATAGTTATAAAAGTAGGTAAGCTTATAAACAAAATAACGGGCAGGAAAAGCTGATCATTAATATAGGTTATTACTTAAATTGCTTTATCTACACCCATGCTATAATTTGTTTTAATGTTGGCAATAAGCTGTTTCAGAAACTTTTATAGACAATTTATATCATGGGTGTAGATAAAGTCTTGTATGCAACTACTATAATTAGAATACCCCTTATTATACAACAGTTGCATAAATAACTATTATTAAACCCCAATTTAGAATATAGGAATTGTCAAGTCGCATCAAAATTTTTAATCTGTGTAATGTCGTTAGAGTTAACAGTTACACGTTTTTTTATATTATGCTTCAATACCTACATAACCGTTTTAATTAATTTATTTATGTAGGTATTGCTAGTATAAATAATGTAAAAAAAAATAATGGTCACAGATTGTCGCACAGTAGATTTAAACGTCAGTAACTCGAGGTCAAAAAAAAATTATTTAAATAATTTAAACTAACATAACGCGTAATCTATCTATATATAAAAAAAAAATATTCAAAATTATGAGTACAATGTCCCCTTATGAGGTTTTCAGTTATTACAATAACACTTTGTATATTATCAGACACTCCCGAAGTCATACAAAAAACCCATAGAAAAAACGGGCAACTTTTCCAATGTTACTGTGGCGGCATCTACATCGCCACGTGCGAACTACACGTTGCAGTGACTTACGCAATCCTGCATCGCGCAAGCAGAGTTTTCCGCGCAACTAGCATAAATATACAACGTCCCGACATCAATTGTCGACACCCATCTGCATAGCTATTCACAACCATACGACAGGCTATCGTATCGAAAATTACACATTTCGATAACCTGATTTGACTTGCCCCCGACAACAAACAGCTGTCGGAAGAATAGCGGGCGTCTGTTGGATTTGAAGTGACAAAATTTCCGGGTATTAGACTTGTGAACAGCACTTAGAGGACTCCTAGGAAAACATTGATTGATGTTCAATAAGTTACGGTAGCGTATCGAGTGGTTGTGAATAGCTATGCTGGTCGGAGGACCTTCCCTTTTCTATGGAGGATGAGTGAACTTAACATCTTGTTCCTCATACCCCTATACTGGTGACCCCGACGTGATCGCTAAAAACCTTATTTCGACAATTGCGAACATTTTAAAACAAAAATTAGCCGGTCTAGCCGTTCTCAAGTGATGCGCTTGTCAACGAACAGCATTTCATTTATATTTATATAGATTAGGTAATATTGATACTAATACTATAGATATAGACGTTGCTGCGCACAGAACAATGACGTCATTTTTTTAGTATAATAAAAAATAGCCTATATTAATTTAGTACAAATCAATTTATTAGTTTTTAGTTGATTTAGTCCACCTTCGCACGGACGCAAAAATATCGCGGCGGGGTTTTGTGGCGCACTGGATTTTAAACTCGGCGTTGAACCGAGCGTTGAGAATCTAACAGAACGCATCCCAGCGCGTCAAAAACCACACCGTTGGATTTTCAACTCTTAGCGCTAAACAGTGCGTTCAATATCTAGTGCGCGAAAAAAATCGTCACGGGACAAACGCGCCCGTGCTATCCTGGATTAAGTAAATGTTTTAGTATGTAAGGTGGGGAGCCAATCGTCGGACTTAAAAATATTAGGTGCCATATTTTACAAATATGTACATGTAATGTTAGTATTTATTTACTTAATCAAGATAATATTTACATAATATAAGCTAACATTTAAAATAATAATTATGTACAGACGCCAGCACATCAAGCTACCCGAAACTGTCAAATTTTCCCAATCAACTTTGAAGCTTATGCTTTAGTGATAAAGTTGAAAATCTATTAAAGAAATTTGACAGATTGTAGTAGCTTGATGTGCTGGGTACATGTATATGAAAAAATAAGCAAAAGAATCATAGGGCATCAAAAAATTTGTCCGCATCGCTGTCAACAGGTACAGTGCCCAAAAGGCTGGCAGCATTGCCACGTTGTATGGCGGGGACGACCGGGAATAAAGCGTCTAAACGCTTGGCGATATTTCGAAAAACCAAGTGGGCACTCGGACCCCATGGCACTAGTGTTTCAACCTCAAACGGCTCGAACATAATTATAACTTCATAACATATAATACATGTAGTGTAGTCCATTGTTTGTGTAATTATTTAAATATTTTCGAGGGAACTACTGCGCGAAGTGTTTGGGGCATTACCAAAGTCGGTAATGCCCCAAACCCTTTGCGCAGTAGTCACTAATGCATTATTTAAAAATATATTTAAACAATAATTATTATTTTTATAAATGATTTACAAATATAAAATGTATTCGTAGATTACCTAACTTTTGGCTCCTACACAATAATTGTAAGATGACAAATCGTTGCGTTATTAGGGGTCATAAAAACTATGTTATACAGGGTGTTTTGTAAAGAATTTCAGTTCTGAAAGGGGAGATGCAAGAGGGTTCAACAGACAGTGTAGTGTCTTTTTGCTCATTATAACGGCAAATGGATGGCGAGCCATCCTGTGCAAAAAATCATTTTCGATATATTTTGAATAGCGTTAGTTGAAAATTGTTGCTATCTCAAAAAAATCCTTAATGTATCTGTACCTGCCATGTTTTGTCTCTGCATCACCCTAAGGTTGACTGGTAGAAAATGCCTCAGGCATTAAGTCCGCCTTTGTACAGTATTTTTTTTTACTAGTGCATAAAGTTTTAATAAATAAATAAATAAAATGGTCCTCTGAAATCCCTCTTTTAAGAAAAGTCATCACTTTATTGAACACCTTATAATGCTTTAATAAAAATATTGTAAGCAATAAATTTATTATCACGCCCCAATTATTATACAACGGCAAATTAAATTAACTGACAAACTTCACACACTTTATGGAAATATGGGTCAGATGTCGATAGTTCGATACCCAACATGTCTGTGAAAGGGGTATGCAAACTATTGGCATGTTTTACTTTCTTTCTTTGGCCAGAAATGAAACCTTGGTTATATTATAAAGGACAATACGAGAAATCAATAGCAAAAAGAACCAGGTCCCTAAACCCTAACCGAACGAAGATACAATATTGAAGTATTGCTAGTATATTTTTGTCAGGCGTTGATCTATTTTTCCAAGAAAATACAATCATACGTGATATTTTGATATTTCCATTGATAAAATAGATTCAAGTTGGTTGTTACTGCCATATTTTTTTCTCATTGGCAGTTTGTTATCACTAAAACGAAAAAAAAAAAATGATAATTCAATCGAATAGATACGCGTTAGTAGGTACGCGTGTATTGCGATGATCGCTATTGAAACACTATTTAACGCGTATCAACTATAATATAGGTCTGGGTTACTTTTGTAAATTGTACTATGGAATATTCTTACAAAAAAAGAAATGAAACAACCATAAAAACCGAAACTATTTATTAAATAACTATTACTTCTGGTTTTACAAAAACCTTTGTTTATCTTATCAATCATCACAGAACAATAATAATATCACTTTCTTTCACTGCCCACTAAGCAGACACAATAATTAAACAATCACATGAACCTTATGGGTTTATTACACAGTGAAAACGTTTAACTACTAATTAAATATAGATATATAATAGATAGACTTAATTAATTATCGTCATCACTCGTCTCTCTTCCCTCATCCTGTCTTAATATAAAATCCAGAAATTGAGCTGGAGGACTTAAGTTTGGTTGATGTCTGCCCCACGCCATGAACCATAATACAGACATGACGTGACTACAACAACCAAGTGTTCTCTTGCCAGAAATACACGAACAGTAATGCCCTTTTATTGCTGCGACGCCATCATTAATCCCTTCAATCAAAAGATAGACGAAGTACATATATGCGCTGTCGTCTATGTCGCGATTGGATACGGCTACGCAGCAGCCACGGATTGATGACGTTGATGTTGAATATTTCCAAAACCGAAATATCTAACCTGTCCTCCCTGTACAGTTCAATATGGTACGAACCATCGCCCCTCACATGTTCGCCATAATAACTTCTGGCCTGACTTATTTGGTACGTCCCCAGAGCATATAATTATTATAAGGTCGTTCATGTCGAGTGCGGGAAAGTTGTCCAGGCCGGGAACATTTGCAGTCATTGGCACAAAATCAGCTCTGATTTGATTAAGATTCCTGTGGATAACATAATCGCTGAAAAAGTTTTGATTGGGGGTTTCGTTTATTCTGGTTATTATTGACTCCACTAAAGGATGGTCAGTGAGTCGTTTACCAAAAGCATTTAGTAATGCACCGGCTATTTTTACTTCGTCGAACAAGTGACTCGCTGCTCTATTAAAAAAGGTAGATCTAAGTTGACGGAACTGATTTTTTAACCGTCCGTTTATAGTTTCTACGACCCATCTACATAGTGTTACTTTTCGGGTTTGATTCGCCTGTTGCGTTGTCAGCTGTGCCGCACCAGCATTTTTTGTCACCGGCGTATAAGCGCGATAGTTCATGGCCCTGAGATCGTCAATTGCATCGCGAAACCCCCTATCTAATATAAAGACATCGTCACTTTTAAAAAAGTAATGAAACGGGTTTTCTACATCATGAACATTCGCGATTTCTTTCAAAACACTCTCTAACTTGGTACGAAGCGGGGGACGCGGAATGATTCATTAGAGTTGCCGAGTAGTATTTAACAATGGGAAACTTAAAATATTACACACGGAGTATTTTTAATTATGAAAAGTACCGCCTGATAAAAAAACAATAGCAATCTACTAAACATTCTCTAACTTGGTCCGGTTATGGTTGGTAGACCTAGTTCTTTTTGCTATTGATTTCTCATACAATCCTCTAACATATGGCCTAGGTTTCACTTTTGGCTAAAAGAAAAAAAAAAACATGCCAGCAATGTATGGCAAAAGTTGCATTGCCCTTTGCCAGCTTATTTAATTTGACTTCTCATTTGAGTGTCGGTTTTACACGACACTGAAAAAAAAGTATGTGAACAAAGTTGGCTTAAAAAAATACCTCGTAAAATAATTTGTCTAGGCAGGCTAATTTATAACGTGCTAGTTTAAGGTTTTTTCTAACTAATCTGGATGTCTATCGGTGTTTCAGAGTTTTTAGGCCTAAAATAGATATATAAATATTTGTTATTATATAAGTGTTTATGATTTGTACAGACGCCAGCACATCAAGGTACTACAATACGTCAAATTTCTTTAATAGATTTTCAACTTTATCGCTAAAGCATTAGGGTTCAAAGTAAATTGGGAAAATTTGACAGTTTCGGGTAGCTTTATGATGCTGGCGTCTGTACCTACTACCTATAGAATAGATGATGCAGAGCAAAACTTTAATAGCATTTCCAGTGTGCAAGTGACTTGCATGCACGTTTGCAGAGCTCGTAATACAAAGCTAGCTAGCTCAAAGTGAACTTAGCGATTACCAGTCTTTTACATGGAGTAAGGGCTCAAACACATAAACACATTACGACGCCTGTCGTGCTACGACGTATATGATTTTAGTGATGTATCATTCAAACCGGGAAAAGTGGAAAGAGGGAAGGGAGGCCTTTGCCCTGCAGACCCTGCAGTGAGACAACACAGGCTTACAATAATAATAAGTCATTCAAACGGTGAAACGATGCTGCGTCGTAGCACGACGCGACGTTGTATCGTGTTTATGTGTGGGTGCCCTAAGGGCTCAAACACGTAAACACGTTACGACGACGTAACGTGCCACGCCATAGCACCGTGACGTGGATGTTTACGTCACGGTGCCGTGACGTGGAAATCGACGTCGAGCAACGTAAAAATCCACGTCACGATAACGCAACGTGCCACGGTATTGAAGATGTTTTGTCCCATAGTACGGGACGCTCCTGAACTAGGGTTATTAAGTGATCCACTTCAATGTCGTCCGTAATCTTTGAATATTGAATAACAAATGCGGCACAGCTGCAGGAGTGCACCGTGAGATTTTACGTTACGACGACGTGCCGTGCAACGTGGCACGTTGCGTTGTCGTAACGTGTTTATTTACGTTGCTCGACGTCGATTTCCACGTCACGACACCGTGACGTGGCGTTGCCGTGCCGTGTCACGTTGCGTCGTCGTAAAGTGTTTATGTGTTTGAGCCCTCAGGCTGCCTTTCCTCCAGAGATGAGCGAGGATGCGTATCGAGGTATGTGTGTGAAACCAACCAATAACATCGCTTCATTTTTATAGCTGGAACTAAGTTAGCGTTGGTATTGGTTAGTTTTACACACATCCCCCGCTACAAATCCTCGCTCATCTCTGGAGGAAAGGCAGCCTAACTGCCTATCTGACCGCCACAACCCAGTTACCGGGTAATACGATACCCTTTGGTAAGACTGGTTGTCAGACTTTCGGGCTTCTGACTACTCTTAACAACTGTCAAAGATCTTCAAACGACAGTCGGGACCAACGGCTTAACGTGTTTACTTTCCGAGTCACGGAGGGGTCTCGATATGTAATGGATGTACACCACCATCCACGGACTGACCTCGACAAGCGTTGCTTAACCTGCGATCGACCATACGACTATTATAACTAGAGATCGGATGTTCAGATGCATATTCACCTAAAGTTGAGGTGTGGGCTAATATGGAATGCGCTATTGTATCGAAAAAATCCCGCGGATCCGCGATCGACTTAGGTTTCTGATTATCAGTGATCGGAATAGGCTGAGTATATTTACCTAAACTTTGGAGAACAGAGACAGAAAGTGGAGACTTCCTTACGACGACAGTTTTTTTTCCCGGTACTCGGCAAAAATCTTAAATAAGTTTAAAATAAGCTTTACGATATTTAAGATGGGTAAAGGCTATTTTTTTTTAACTAAACTTGCAATTACCAAGTTTTCGGGATTTTCACGTAAAATCCCGAAATAAATAGTCTAAATTTCAGACATGAATTCATGTATTCGAATTATATTTACCATCCTTAAACTAACTGTTGTGTCATACATTACATATAATTCGAATACATGAATTCATGTCTGAAATTTAGACTATTTATTTCGGGATTTTATGTGAAAACCCCGAAAATTTGGTAATTGCAAGTTTAGTTAAAAATAGCTTTTACCCATTTTAAATAAAGCTTAATTTCAACTTATTTAAGATTTTTCCCGAGTACCGGGAAAAAAAACTGTCGTCGTAAGGAAGTCTCCACTTTCTGTCTCTGTTCTCCGAAGTTTAGGTAAATATACTCAGCCTATTCCGATCACTGCTGATTATAGAATCTGATGTCATGTATATTTACTTACTTTGAAATGTTGGCTTATTTGGAATGCACTTTTGTATCGATCGTAAAAATCCCGTGATTCCGGAATTTTGTGTTTTTTTCTGACTATAGAATCGGATGCATATTCTACCTACCTAATAATGTAAAGTAGGTAGGTAAATACCAAATTTAGCAAACAACGTCAAGATAAGATAACGGACTACATATAAGTATTTAGAATAATTTTCTTTATATAGTTCCTTCCTTCCATACTATAAGTACACCCGACTATTTACGCATTCCCGGTGTTCCTGGCATCCCGGGATTTTTTTACAGAAAAAATATTTTAAGAAGCCGCTTCCATACTTCCATAACGAAATTCACTTTAGGTAAATATCCGATCTCTAATTATAATTTATCCGCGAGCCCCTTCGTTGCAATACACTTGCATACTTTAAATGTGAATTGAATTTATTAGTAACTTTACATAGAAAGCCAGTTTTCACTATTAAAATATTTGCTAATCATGTTAAGTGAATGTATTTTCTAATTAAATCTATATTCAAATTAGATTTAAAATAAAAATCTGTGAAATTAGTATAAAATAGAAATAGGATAAATAAAACCGATCATACCTATCCGCCATTTTAGGTAAATATATTTTAATAGGTATTACGTTCTTTTTTTTTTAAGATAAGCAGTTTAAAAATGTGAGATTGTATAGTATGTTGCATACTGAGGAACACGGTCACATGAGGTAGGTAAATAAGAATTTATATATTTATGTAAATATATCATGTATAAGTAAAAATGAAAGATTTGAAATATATGAATATTTAATTGTATATATTATATAAAATATTTGATCATAACTCACTGAAGAATAATGGGCGCGTTTAGATAGAAAAATTAAGAAAGTATAGATAAAAAAAGATACTTTAATTGGCAACATGTCCTTTATGGCTAGCAATAATTACCTCAAATATATTCAAATTCGTGAGATACACGAATCGATTGATCTCGATGAAATGCATTGTTAAATCTCGAAGCTTTTAGCTTATTTTAAATTAATACGTCTATACCATAGAATTAAATCGTAGATTCGCCTCACCACGCAAAACGATGGTCGCGTTTCTGTTTCGTTTTGACACCTGTCACACACTGACGCAGTGACTTGGTTGACATGAAAACGCCTGTTATATCTTTAGGGATATTCTGTAAATAAAGCCCAGAAATTCCAGTATTATAATTTTTATTTTACGAAGACCGAGTTTAGAAAGCTTTTTAAATTGGCGGGTAATGGCCACAGATACTACAAACTAATCGTAACGTCACTATGACATTGACAGCGAACACAATGTTGCCAAAATTATAATTGCAAAAACAAATAAAATGTTGCCACTTTTAAAGGCTTTATGAAGCCTGAACAACGCCATTATTACTGTGTGAGCTCGCTCTTCTCAATATGGACACTTTTCACGCAACTAAGTATGGTAAGGGCAATCTACAATTTAAATCCTTGCCCCCTTATTCATAATGCTATTTTATCTCTATTTTAGCTAAAATAGGTTTATAGAACGTTTGTCTTTATCTGTCACGTTGTCATTTCTGTGTGTAAGAAAGAGACAAACCCCATTTTAACTAAAATAGGTTTGATAAGTTTTATGAATAAGGGGGTGTGTCTATAAATATTATACGAAAGTATATAATATCTATTATGTGCTTGGTATTATACCTAAACTCTTCTTTAAAATAACCTATTTGAAGAGAAGATATAGGTGCAGAACATGGAGCTCTCTATTATATGAAATATAATAAATATGTACATATTATTATGTATCCGTAGCCAGGATTAGACAAGCAAAGCAGATGAAACAGAACGTTCAGAATGAAAAATTAGGGAAATTACTGTTTATCAAGTTAACTACCAACTTAAATTGCCCGTATATTATTTAAATAACAACCGTCATTCTATGAAAGAAATTGACGTAAGGTGTCAATTTGATAAACAATTAATTTCCCTGACTGTATTTGAGGAAAAGACGTTGATTAATGTTTCAAACATAATGACAGTTACTTTTAAAATCCACAAAATCTTTGTATAATTCCTCTTCGTTTCGGCCAATTACTTGTCTCACCCTGGCTACGTTTAAATATTTAGACAATTTATATAAAATTTTATATTTAAAATATACTTATTATTGAATAATTCAATGTTAATTTACTTTAGACTAAAGAATTCAATTTTGGAGAAATTTTATTTAACTTTTAGAAAAGTGTCGACTAAACGGACGTAAATTGGTGGCTATGATGATATTGATGTATGTTAGAGCTAAATCTGCAGCCAAGCAGAGTTAGCACTCTCTGCCTACCCTACATTCGATAAAAAAGCATGTTGAAACAGCAAAGAAAATGCCTTATTTGTGTTGGCAAAGTTTGCTTGCAAAGAACAAGGAAAATTAATAAAGCGCTCTTCCTCTCTCTTACTTATTTAAAAATTTGCTGAGCCTACAGGGTCCATAATTGTTTCTATTATTTTTTATTTACCACCTGTAATTGTACATTATGGATTGCAATAAACGATTTGAGATTAAGTTAATTTTGCCCAATATAAATTGGACAAACTGTCCTTAAAGCTGCAAATAAACATGCCAGTGACTTGCATAAAAGTATGCAAGAAGCTTGCATTGTGCGTTTTTATAATTTCAAAAGTGACGATATTATCGCGGCCTCGGCCACAACCATCAAATGTATGGAAATACGCGCATGTTGTAACATTATCGTGGTCGGAAAAACGTTTTAACCGCCCCACTTAAAAGTCTCGCTTATAAGTTGTCGTGCCCCCAGCGTCTGGAAAAAAAAACAAAAAATAAATACCTGATAAAATACAGCGTAATTAAATAAAAAAGCAGATTAAACGAGCTGTGGTATTTGGTCGTAAATATACGACCCTGGCCAAATGGACACGAAAATATTTGTCGGATTAATCCGGCGTAAGCGGTTAAAAGCGTCCATATATTTCCATACATTTTACTTCCCTGTATCGTGATGCCGTGGACGTCCACAATAATATCGTCACGTTAGAAATTATAAAAGCGCACATTGAGCCATAACAACTTCTGATTAGTTAACGTCACAATGACATGCAAGCTACTTGCATACTTTTCTACAAGTTACTTGCAGACTTTTGTGCAAGTTACTTGCATACTCTTGTGCAATGTGCAAATGACATGCGTATTTTGTGCAAATTACTTGCAGACTTTTGTGCAAGTCACTTGCATACTCTTGTGCAATGTGCAAATCATTTGCGTATTTTTGTGCAAGTTACTTGCAGACTTGTATTTCTGGCTTTAAGTAATGCCAGACAGTGCTAACTCTGCACCATTGTGGGGATAAATCATTCAATATGCGACATACTTAGTAATGAATTGTATGTATTCAGTATTAATATTTTGTAAGACTATCCAAATAAGACTAGGTCCATTCTATATTTGATGTATTTAGTTAAATAAATGCTATATACAAAATTTTTGAGTTTTTTATTTATTAAGCATTCGTCATTATAATTATATGCCTTTAGCTTAGGCTCCTGTCCAACCTCCGATGACGTAGCTGCTAGCTGTCAACGGTTTTCTCGCTCAAGAAACGTACAAAGATATTGTAGGTCCCATGTAAGTAAAAGAGATAACAACAAGAATAATGTACCCAGGATTTTGTAATTTCTTGATGTCCTTGGAGTTTCTTGCCAGTTCTTCTTTATAGAGATCTACGTTTTGGAATGGGCAACTAGCTTCAACTAATTGACCGACTCTTTGACAATAGTGCCTGGAAATGGTCTCATTGAAATAAATGCTTTGAGTTTAACCGGTCAAGCGGAGCGCGTCGCCGATCGGCGATGAAACAATAAAAAAATCAATTGTGTCTCATTAGCGGAGCTTGACAGATTAATACATACAGGGTGTTACGGAAAAGTGTATATCAATACAAACGGGTTGAAGAGTGTATCTGGTCTAGAATCTCTGTACAAAATTTCAGCTCAAAAGCAGTAACTTTGAAAATGCTTAATATTTTTTTTATTTCGATAGTTTATTAAATTGAAATCATAACAAACGTGTCACCGCACTACGAGGGTCATTATCCATTATCTGTAGTGTGTCTGTGCGCCTAGTACACGCACATCACGCCGCCGCGCGCCAGTGCAGCGCCGTGATGTCGAAATAAAAAAATATTAAGCATTTTCAAAGTTAATGCTTTTAAGCTGAAATTTTGTACAGAGATTCTAGACCAGATACACTCTTCAACCCGTTTGTATTGATATACCCTTTCCGTAACACCCATGTATATGTATTAATGTGTCAAGCTCCGCTACACATACATATATGTATAAATGCTTCGCATTATATGATCGCAGTGGCATTTGACTTTACTGTGTCAAAAACGTTCTTTGAACATACCTACTTTCATAAAAATAACGTTTCAGCGACGTCATTCTCTTCTCTTGTAGTAAACCGTAGCTTTAGATACTGGCAATAAATAAAATGCATAAATCTGAATAATATTTTTATTTTTATAACAAAATAAACACCAAACGGTTATCCCAAAAAATGCCTACAACTATTAACAACTTCGAGTCAGCATCGTTAGAAACAAAATATAACTTTTATTAAATTAATTGAATAACATCAGCTGATTACAGTTCAATTGAATGTCGTTGAAGAATTACAATTAAATTGAATTATATCCATTATGAACATTCATTACATTATAGTAACTTGTTTTTATTATGTTGCTGATATCGCTTTGAAATGGACGTAATTAGGTACTTAAGATATTTATAATGCATGTAAGTTTTTGCGTAACAAAAACAGAGATTTCTTAGCTAACAAAATTCGAGAAAATAGATAGTCGAAAATTAAAAAGCCTGGGCCCGTTTTAGCATTATTTTATTAACGTCAAACGGAAACAAAAGCTGCATCAGTATTAGGTAAATAATTAATAAATAGTGAAATGCTATTCGGAATTATCATTAAACGTGTCGGAAAAATATTTAGTTAACTTTTCAATAAACAAAATATAATTTAAATTGCAGTTAAATTATATAGGATGCTTTTCAGCTTGCATGGAATTGAAATTGAAAGATTTTTTTTTTGTGAAAAATATAATTCGATGTTAAAATGTAATTATGCATGTTTGAGCAATAAAGTGAGCATTTTAAATTAATTGTGTGTATTATTTATTTAGGTAGAGAGAGAGAAATACTTAAATATCCCAAAATAATTAAAATAAGTTCTGAAATGGAAAATATTTAAGTTTTTTTTTTTAATGTTAAGCTTGCTGTAAAATAAGCTTTTATTATTATTATTTTTTAATATGTTTTGCATTATTTTTTTTTATATTAATCTTCCTCAAATAATAATTTACTGAGAATTTTATTTATATTTTACATAATATAATAAATGTCAACTACCATAAATGCGTTGATGTATACAGGAGCAATAATTAACATTTTACATAACCATTGAAATACATAATACATTTTCTGTACATTAAATAAACAGGTGAAGACGCCAGAAATAAATTAAATCTTACGTTATTGGACTAATAAAAAATAATAAAAATATCTATGCAATACGTAAAAAAAATTACATAAGTATTTGTAAATAAAAAACTATTAAGTTTCAAGGCAAAATTCATTATTCATTCACAATTATTATCGGCAAAACAAAATATAAAAAATACAATTGGCGACTCCACCCCATTTGTGCCTAAGAACAATTAACAAAAAAAAAATCCCCACACAAAAATACCTTTCTGTACATAAAAAATTGCGCGCGCAGCAACGTACACGTGACAAAAGTGAAACTTCTTAAAAATAAAGAATAAGGAGACAGAGAACTCTCTCCGTATATCTTTCATACTCTCCCATGTAACGAAATATGCTTAAGGCGACTACACGACCTAAAGCGCGGTCACTGTCGGACTGCATAGAAAAGAAAGAGAAGCGCGATGACACAACCGTGGTAATTTATTGCAAATATGAAGCAATTATCTATTTACAAAAACTCTCAAACACCAAACAAATAAAAACCGTATACTAAAATTCGGGGAATTAAATTGTCTTTTAGATGGTGAAAGTTTTATGAAAATACACCCGATAGTGTTTGCGTGATTATCGTTTTTATGTCCGCGGTAGACATTACTTTACAAATTAATTACACTATGTTAAAAAAATATAATTGCAAATATTCACATATCAAATTACGAAGCAAATGGTCTAGTATAACATTTATTTTTTTCAAAGAAATCAGTCCGGTCGATTAGACGTGATGTTGAATTTAAAATCATTAGAAGTCGTATATCTGCGCCTTAAAGGTGACGCGTCCGTGAAATTTCACTCTCAATTTTCGTCCAATTATCGCCGTCTAAGAAGTTTCACTTCAAAAACATTAATATTAAAACAAAACCTATGTTTTCGCCTCATTGGTTTAAAATAAGAGTAATTACAAGACTTTTTTTACATTTTGTGCAATTATTTAATTCAATTCCCAAGCAAGTATATCTTTCTCTGATTATTGACATGAAAGAAAATAATTCTACAATTCTTTTGCAACAATTTTCTTGAAATTTTTAAAATCAGTTCTGTTCTCAAATCATTTTTTAGTTACTACTATGGCTTATTTCTGTCCCCAAAAAAACCTTATAAATAAGTGAATATTATTTTAGGGCAGTTTGATATAATATAAGGGCACATGGCATAATGGAAAGGAGCCCTATCTACACGCAGCAATGGGTGATTCCAGGCTGAAATAATGATAAAGGCACAAACCGCTTGATACGGCCAACAGCCTAAATGCGTAACACAGCCCTATTGAAAAACGTATTCATTTTGACAATTCAACAATATCCATTGCGTTATTTTTGCAGTCGGGCAGCCGCATGGTTCAATACTTACGAAGTAATGTTTGTTGTATTGTCAGAATATAAAGGATTGTAGTACTAGAAAAAAAGGTGGAAATGGGTGTCAATAATGTCGCTGTTTTAATCTGACAAATTAATCAAACAGCTAAATATTTGACAGATTAATCAAAACAGCAATATATTATTTGACAAATTAATGAAAACAGACATATTTGACAAATTATTCAAAACGGGGAAATATTTGGAAAAATTATTCAAAACAGTGAAATACACTTGGGAGCAAATAAATCGAGCCACTTCCTTTTTTCACGTATAATGGTTATTATTTTTGGTATTATGGAAGGTATCAATTCAAAACATATATCGCCTGAAAGCTTATTTAATAACCTTTACAATGAGGGTAAATTATTGAATGATAACCTTATTTAATGATAAATTATTGGCTCTGAAAGAAAAACGGTAATTTTGATAGAAAATTGTCAGTCCAGAAAAAAACAATTAAAAACAAAATTATGGTATAAACTTATTCTTAATATCTTGTATTACCCCCCCTTGCCCTGATTTCGATAGATTTTCTGGACTGTTTTAACCCTACAATTTTCTATCAAAATTACCGGTTTTCTTTCAGAGCCAATAATTTATCACTAAATAAGGTTATCATTCAATAATTTACCCTCATTGTAAAGATTATTAAATAAGCTCTTAGGCGATATATGTTTCGATTTGATACGTTCCATAATACCAAAAATAATAACCATTATACGTGCAAAAAAAAGCAAGTGGCTCGATTTATTTGCTCCCAAGTGTATTTGACAAATTATTTAAAACATTAAAATATATGAAAATTTAATCAAAACAGCGAAATATTTGACAGTTATTTGCGACGTTGCATACTTTTTGAATGCACCGTCTTTAATTTCTTGCAACCAAAATATTATGTACCTATATTATATCAAACTGCATTTAGTATAGAGTAACTTTTGCCATAGCACCGACACTACACTAGATGTTTATATCAATTTAGTTGCAAGTGACAGAAGACACTAACCCTTTTGCACAGCAGAATTTAAAAGAGCGGAAAATTGCGTCAGAACAAGGCTATGGAAGACGTGCGAATTCAATTCCTGTATATTTGCAAAAGCTTGAGTTTCCTCGTATTACAGCTGCAAAATTACTGCCGTCTATACAGACGCCGTTTTTTGACACCGTAAAGTCCGCCGCAACCTTAATTTTGCGGCATTTTTTTTTATTTTTTTTGATTGCTATATGGGCGCACTCTTGACCTCGATCACGCCTGATGGAAAGCGATAGATGAGGTCTATGATGGAACGAACGTGCCCAGAAGATGCCTGTTCACTCTTGATTTGAAGGCAGACGGGTTAAATGTGGGAGGGAACACAGATGCCGGCAGAGAGTTCCACACTTTGGCTGTGTGCATAATAAAAGTGGAGGAGAAGCGCCGAGTACGACTCATCGGGATATCAACCAAGTGCGGATGGTACGCTGCAGTACGTCTGGTTGTCCGGTGGTAAAAGGGCGATGGTGGGATCAGGTCGTGGAGCTCCTGCGCACACTCTCCGTAGTACAGTCTATAGAAGACCGTCAGGCAAGCGACATTACGCCGATGAGCCAGGCTGGGAAGCGTAGCTACCAACGTCTCGTCGCCTATAAGCTTTCTAGCTCTGCGTTCCACCGAGTCAAGTGCAGCAAGCTGGTATTTTGCTGAGCCATCCCACAAGTGGCTGCAATACTCCATACAGGAACGGACCTGAGCTTTGTACAGTTGAATGCTTTTATGTATTACCGTTTTCAAGATAGAGACTTGAAATAATGCACTTTTTGTATATTCCTTGTATGGCAACCTCCCTTTGTTTTGACTTTTCTTTTTTAGTATTATTTAAAACAGCGGCCATAATTACTAGTCATCAGTAAACGTTTTTACTGGCTAGCTACAGTACTAAAAGGTATAGCCATCTGTTGGTACGCTTTGGATACGGAACCCTAAAATGCCGTAATAATTAGTAAGTATCTTTTGCCACGTACAACTAAAATCAAATATTAGACATAAAGCTTGAAATTCCATCAATAAAGCTTTTAAGACTAATCTAGGAGTAAATAGAGCTACAGTTTATTATGAATACATGTCCTTTTAACCTGCATTGATTAGTCGATTTTAATATTGATATCAATTATAATCGTTTAGTCGACTAATGAACTGGGTTATGGAGGTCAGATAGACAGACTCCATGTAAAATATTGGTATTCAGCTGCATCTGGTTAGACTGGAAGCCGACTCCAACATGGTAAATGGCTAGGAAGATGTATCTACTCTTCCTAAAGCATTATGGGACATCTGGACTCTTGCGAGTTGCATAGGTATCCGGGGGCGTCGGATAGACATATCGGATAGTTGTCAATCTACCCAAAATATAAATCCCAGCGAGCCCTTGTACTTTCTGGAACCAAGCTGCTTGAAGACAAAGCCTTGATGGACCTAACGGTTGGGAAAAGCCTAGGCAGACGCCTGGTGACGCGAACCATCACGGGACACTGCTCGCTGAACAAACTCGTCCACACAATAGGCATAACGGACAGTCCTCTATGCAGAGCTTGCATGGCCGCTGAGGAAACCATTGCGCAGGTGCTCTTTGAATGCACAGGCGTCACCTAGATTAGGACAGAAACCCTGGACCACTTGGATCTTACACAGATGTTCTTAACAGACCAAGAGATGTAATCAACTTCTGGACGGAGGTGGGCTAGTTGGAATGACCACCGACGGCCGCCATGGCCCACGCTCAATGGGCCACCTAAAGGACTAAGCGCGGAGACCAAACCCTCAAACATTGAAGCCTAGACAATTAATGATGACGATGAGTCGACTTATGAGTATTACTAATTGACATTTCAAATATTTTTTTTACAGCTTGCATTGCAAATAATGTGAAAGTGCATTTATTGGTCTTTTCACGCAGATACATATAGGCGTGATTTTTTGCGTACAGATATTTTATGGATCGAGGAGTGGCATAGGATTATGCTTTTTATACTGGAAAACACGCGTTTCTTGTGGGAGAGATGGCAGGTAGAACACGGAAACGAAGTCAAGGGTAAAAGCCCAAAAGCTCCTTGTATTAACTACCACCCGACTGCGAAATCAACGCCAAGAAACAGGCATTTCGCAGAGCCGAAAAAAATCAAGGACATGTGACAACCAATAACAAGCACTGTGTCCACGTGGTGGATTACGGCCCACTTCCTCTCATAGAGAGGAGGCCTGTGTCCCAGCAGTGGGAAAATTATAGGGTGATTTTATAATCTTGATGCATAGTCATGTCGATGGCTATAAGAGTAGGGGAAGACCAAAGAAACGATGGATGGACTGTGTGAATGATGATATGGTTAGAAAGGGGGTGACTACCGAGATGACGACTAATAGAGAAGTATGGAAGAAAACGACATGTTGCGCCGACCCCAGGGCTGAAGAATGATGATGTCATTAGTCGACTAAAGGATTAATAATTTTACAATATTATTATAGATATACAGGGTCCCATTAACATAGATGGACAAATTTTTACACAGCGCTCGTTACGTCTAACCAAAGATATCCAAGCAAAAACAAATACTGATTTAAGTGATTTTATTTTGACCTAAAATAATAAATTGCCGGCACATCAGTGTATTTTTGTTAGCTGATTATTTTTCTTGTAAGTATCAAATGCGTTTTTCTTATATATTTTTTTACCATCGTCCTTATTTTGGTGGTCTGAATGATTTCTAAAAGTTTGTCCATCTATTTTAATGGGACCTTATATGATCAAAACTCATACTATCAACATTACCAAAGTTCTGTACTTTGTGCAATATTCATAATAACTAGGCAATGCCAATAACATGAGCATTGACAATAAAAAAATATCATAAATATCAATTAATTGAATTATTATTAATTGAATGTCACATTGAATTTAAATAGGTTTAACCAATTAATTGATTACAATAAATTATTATTTTTTACAATTGATTACAATTTTTTAATGGAATAAATTGTTACTTGGAATTTTATAAGTCTAGTTAGCTGTTAATTAGAGATTACTTGGTTTGATAATTACGTTTATATTTATTTCACTATTCTGACAGGCTTGACAGTTGCAGCAAGCCAATAGCAACCTTATGGTCGCGATATTAAAGATCAGTGTGATATTGACAGTGATTAAAAAAAAATGAGAATGGACTATACAGTACCCGGGCGTTAATATCGAGCTTTAGAAAGAGACAGACACAGGTAAAAGTGACAGAGACGACGCTCTACAAAGCCGAACTTTTTGACGTGATAACGTCTTATAAATCGATGCACGCACGAAAAAGCATGACTCATTGTCACTTTCCGCCTGAGCCGAGCGTGCAAGCGAGAGCGCGGAACAAGCGATAGAGAGGCACAATCGGCCTTAGCGGTCGGCTTGTAACGCATCTATCTGATGTTTTCTTATGACGCTATCACGTAAAATTATCGTCCGTAAACCGACTTTACAGACAACCAATTTTTTCTTAAAACTCCATGCGCCGTCCCCTGCCTTTAAGGCGACAGTGTTAGGTTAGCTCGCAAAATTCAAATTTTGTCACGTTTTTTTCCGATTTGCTAGCCAATGTCAAGTTGTATGTTGATCAAATTATGATTCGCGACCGAACAAATTATGTGTATTTCCAGAATTATAATCATTAAAATCATCAACACAACTCGTTGATATTACCTTATTGAATTATTATTTCATGGAATCATGACATTTGAGGTTGATTCTAACTCAAGGGATTGTATTGCAGATTCTATGTAATTTGGAACTGCGCATTCTGGGTGTTAAAAGACAGGACATAATTCGGAACACCACGCTGCGTTCCAAAACGGGCACACTGGATGTAGAAAAGAAGCCTACCAGGCTCAAATGGGGTTGGGCGGGTCACATCAGCCGTATGCACGATGACCGCTGGGCAAAAATCTCCACACCATGGGTGCCTGAAGATGGACGGCGCCGCCGAGCCAGGCCCAGAAAGACATGGCGAGATGACCTGGACGCGTACCACGAGGGCTGGTTCGAGGTGGCGCGGGAAAAGAGTTCCCAGAAGGATTTGGGGGAGGCCTTTACCCAGCAGTGGGACAGTATAGGCTAAGAAAAAAAAAAGTAATATTTGTTACGATCGCGATCATGTTTTAATCAACATAAAACCTGACAAAGACCTGTAAATAGCGCAATCCTAAGTAAATCTAATCAACAGCTTACAAGACCTCAAAAATACTAAGCATGTATAATATAGACCTATACTCCATCATACGGTCGCGTATAATATGCGCCACGACAGATGAGACTTGACCCCGCCTCCCGCGCTCTTTCTCTAAAATCCTGTACTGCGTAAGTCAAACCACATGGTGTGTCAAGTCTCATGTTTCGTGGCGCTAACTATATTACTTCGTAAAGTCTTCAACTTTAATCTAGCTACTGTGGTTATACCCCAAACCCGACTAATCGACTAATACTAACCTCCCACTAGAGTTGACTCGCACTGAAATAGAGAAAAAAAGACGAATTATAGTATTTATAGTATGCGCCAACGTTTTTTGCAGTTGCAAAAATAAATTTTCGCGCGACGACGTTGCCAAAGCGCTTGTTTACGCATACGTACAGTCAACAAAAGAGATAAGTATGCAGAATCGTCCGATATAGTTGAAGTTTAGTAAGAAACTGATGGATGTTCTCGAAAATTTAATTTTATTAATAGAAAACAAACAGCTCATTTATCAAATTAAATTTCAGTCGACAACATCCATCGGTTTCTTACTAAACTTCAACTATATCCGACGGTCCTGCATACTTATCTCTTTTGTTGACTGTACATTGGTTCAAATAAGCTGGCATCAGTGCAATCAAAGCGGTTATAAAATAAATGATAATGTAGAAATATTAGGAATAAAGTTACCTGTATATGCATAGTTTACAGCTATGTCGAATTTTTGATCGTAGTGGCAGGTGTTTCGACTTTATCTTTTTCTAATACTTCCTGGAAACAAATAGAATTAAATTCATGAAAGGTTTATGAAATAGAATTTATTATCAACTAGCTGCGACCCGCGGTTTCACCCGCGCAAATTTCATAATTCAATCATGATTCGAAAGACACGTGGCGCCATCTATTATCATTATAACGTTATTGTTGTTTTCCTCGGGAACAGCACTTTTTTCGGGATGAAAGGTACCATATGTCCGTTTCTGTACATCTGACTACGTATATGCAAAATTTCAGGATGATCAGTTCAGTGGTTTAGGCGTGAAAAGGTAACAAACAATCTTACTTTCGCATTAATAATGTTATATAGTTAGGATTTATAAGTTGGTTTATCTATAGATTTTTTTGAAATTAGTTTTTTTTTTCGTCTTTTTTATTTATTTATTTAATACTTCAAGCTCATAAATGTACAGAGGCGGACTTAATGCCATAGGCATTTTCTACCAGTCAAGCTTCAGTCAGTTCTATTTTGTGGCAGCACATCAGCATAGTTTTCGAACTTTTCCTTTACTACTACTTTAAGAATTTGGCAAAAAGCAAGGTCTCACCGCACAAGCTGTGAGATCTTGCGTCTTGCCAAATTTCATGATTCTTGGTCAACGGGGAGTAGATTTTGATTTATTAGCGAGTAATGAAGTGATCCCATTAAGGGTTCCGTTTTTTTTCCTTTTGAGGTACGGAACCCAAGGAAAAACAAGACAACGTCGCTAGTTCCTATTTTGGCCGCCCACCAAAAATTTCTTGTACAGACGCCAGCAAATCAAGCTACCCGAAACTGTCAAATTTTCCCAATCAACTTTGAACCTTATACTTCAGCGATAAAGTTGAAAATCTATTAAAGAAATTTGACAGATTGTAGTAGCTTGAGGTGCTAGTCTGTACAACTAAACAGTTCAGATGTATGTATTTTGTACCTCGTCATGTAACTCGTTGCTCGCGTGTCCGTTGCGCAGAGATTCCCTGAGAGTGTCGTCTTCATCCTCATCTGTGGGTACGTCGTAGAACTCTTCACTGTCCATTTCGCCGTCGCCTAAAAAAAACAATTAAATATAAAAAGACTAGCTGCGCCCCGCGGTTTCACCCGCATAAGTTTCGATCCCGTGGGAATATCGGGATAAAAAGTATCCTATGTCCTTCCCCGTTACTCAAGCTATCTCTATACCAAATTTCATCTAAATCGGTTCAGTGGTTTAGGCGTGAAAAGGTAACATACCTACAGACAGACAGACATAGTTACTTTCGAATTTATAATATTAGTATCTATGGATTAAAGAAATTAATAAACCAGTCAGTAAAATGAGTGAAATGTTTGTGTGTGGGTATGGTGTCTGTATCAACAGAGAAAAACACATTTATGTACAGGACCATACCTGGGAACCTTCTGGTTACGGAGATATTGAAGGTCAAAATTCCAACTTTTACTGACGTTCTTTTACGGAAACAAGTTTTTTATGTTATAAACACAACTTTAAATACCCTCCCGACTCCTTTACCGTTGCATGCACCCATAGGCACAACGTTTTGCGTGTTACATTGCGCACTACCGCAAACGGCAAATTTTCACACCAAAAATAAAAGTCGTTTCCCAGCAATTATTTTTGTGCAATGTTACTTAGTTTGATGTACAGACGCCCGCACAGCAACCTACTACAATCTGTCAAATTTCTTTAATAGATTCTCAACTTTATCACTAAAGCATAAGGTTCAAAGTTGATTGGGAAAATTTGAGTTTCGGGTAGGTTGATGTGCTGGCGTCTGTACATACAGAATGCGTAGTTGACGGCTATGTGATGGGTATTTTTACACTATGTATATCAAGCCCTTTCATTTGATACCCATATTGAGGGAGTTGTGAAAAACTATGTAATCCGCCATTTTGTGGCGGCGGCCATCTTGGACCGATTTTCATCAAACACTTGCCACTAATTCACCTTTCAAAGAAAATCAAAGTCGGTTCATCCGTTCGGGAGCTACGATGCCACAGACAGACACGTCAAATATCGTACCCTGTCGTTTTTGCGTCGGGCATTAAAAATACATTCTTACCTAAGAAAGACTGGTAGTCAGTGAAATATTCGGAGTCCGACGCGTAGCTGTGTTCTGCCACTTCAGCCGCGTCGCCGCTGCTGGGAGCCTTCTTCACATGCTTCTCCTTACGAGTCTTCCTATGTTTTAAACGACGTAGGGTCCTGAGGAGGAAGAATGTTGACGTTGAAAAATTTGTGTCTGATAGATAATGGATGTTTACATTAGGTATTTTTATGTTTACGATGAATAATTAAAGTTTACATTGGATTATTCAATGTTTACAATCAATTATTTATTTTTACATTAAATTATTAATGTTTACACTGTATAAATCATGTTTACAGTTAATTGATATTTATTTTAATGATTGCATCATGATCAGTATATATCAGAGAACTGCTGGACATAGGCCTCTCTAATACTCATCATTATGAACAACTTTTACTATGGGAGCAAACCTGAAATCGTGAAAAAAAAATCTGCTGTTCCTTACATTTATGTTCGAGTAACTCGTCAAAATGTAGGTAACAGCTGATTTTTTTTTCTCGATTTCAGGTATGGTCCCTTAGTAAAAGTTGTTCATAATGATGAGTACAATCTCCCATTTCGATTTGTCGCATTTGTTTAGTTTCAACCTGTATAAAATTCTTTTCCTATAGTCCGCGTGGAACTAGTTGGCCGCTGAGGTGGGGACAGGGGTGAGGCGGCGGTTCGCAACGCACGTATTGAGTAATGCGCCCCCGCCCCTCCGTCCCACCGCTCACATACCTAAGGCGCGGCCAAATAGTTCCGCGCGGACAAGCTGAACAGTATTGCCGGGTGTCCATGGTGTCATCGGATATATATTTTATATTAAAACAAGAAATTTTACACGGACGAAGTCGCGAGGAGAACCTAGTTTAGAATAAAACGTGAGAGTTTAACCAGACAGGAGCCTATTTAGCATATTCAACTATTTAAATGAAAGATAAATATGCTAATTTTATATTTATGAACCGTGACATCCATCGGCGGGGTCGGTCATTGCTCGCGAGATAAAAATATATGACGAACAATGGGTAATATAATATGGAGCCCAACCCAAAAAAATAATGCTTAAATGTCTATGTAGTGCTCATTGAGTAGTAAGTACAGTATTTTTATCCCACGAAACACTTCGTACAATCAAAACAAACCAAAATTGATGAAGTTCCTACTACGCCAGACCCTTAGGGGCCGGCGAACAACGCATGCTAATATGTCGTTCATACAAACGTAATACCAAAAAAGGAAAGGACTCTGATATAAAGACGAGATATGAGGAATTTCAAATTTCTATAGAAAACTTATTTTTCCCATAACTCGTCTTTAAATCAGTGTCCATTCAAAATATATATTTGGGAACCTAGATATTCTGTAATCCAATCGGTATAAATACACACTACATTGAGAATATGTTTAATTTACAAATTATTTTGGTATTACGTTTGTATGAACTACGCATGCTCCGCCGGCCTCTTAAATGTGTGCGACTGTAAGCGTGCTTAGACTTGTAATGTGACCACCGCTTTCTCCCACAATCGGAGTTCCTATCTAATTTAATAAATAAACAATGCTTTATACATAATAGTAAAAATTCAGTGTAAGTATTGTGATTATAACATAATATTCTAATTCGGGTGTTTGGTGGTGTACCTTAATTCCGGGACATGTTGTAGAGGCCTATATTTATTTATTTATTAATAACCAACAGAGTTTGCACCACACATACAAGTTAATAGTAGTAACACATGTCATACAATCATAAAATTAGGTTAAATCACATAATAAAAAGATGAAATGAAATAAAGTGAAACAAAATTGGTCAAAATTAGATAAAATTAGACAAAATTAGATAAAAATTAGGATAAATTGGAATAGAATTATTAAGAACAGATAACTATTTTATACAGGATGAAATTAAATTCATGGGCATAATTTTAAGGGGTCATTGTACTCATCATTATGAACCACTTTTACTATGGGACTAAACCTAAAATCGCGAAAAAAAATCAGCTGTTCCTTGCATTTGTGTTCACATAACTCGTCAAAATGTAGGGAAGAGCTGATTTTTTTCGCGATTTCAGGTTTGGTCCCATAGTAAAAGTTGTTCATAATGATGATTACAATGACCCCTTAAAATGATGCCCACGAATTAAATTTCACCCTGTATATATATTTTTTTTTAATTTATTAATTTAATATAAAATAATTTATATTATCCACCAGCATACTGTTATAGCATGATGATAATGTCAACTTACGCTTCTTTCTGCAGCTCTCTCAGGGATTCAAGTTCTGTCCTCATTGAAGAAACCTGCTTGTCTAATCTCGCTACTTCCCTTACTGAAACAGAAGATTATTAGATTATTTATTTATTTCTCTCACAATGTTTTCGTGGCACTTTACAGTTTTTAAACTATATAAATTCACATTGTGAGAGCTGGTGCCTGAAGTAGGTTTTAGAAAAACCTGTATTACAGGTCACCAAAGTCAAAGTCAAAGCATTTATTTCAAATAGGCACATAAAAGGCACTTTTGAACGTCAAAATTTACATTAAAATAGAATTGATTCTAGTCGCCCCTTCCAAAAGGTAGTTTTCGTATGGAGAAGAATGGGCAAGAAACTCCACCGTTACTCTTAGGTAATAGGTAATACGGGCTGGTGTCCGCAACTCCACGTCAATGCGCGTATTTTGCGTACGGGCACCGTTACTCTTTTAAAAATGTAGACCAAGATAGTTTTGTTGTAGAAAAATAAATAAAATGTTGAAGAAACCCATACTTTCATACATTATATTATTTATGCTAATAATAAAGCTGAAGAGTTTGTTTGTATGTTTGAAAGCGCTAATCTCTGTAACTAGCAGTCGGATTTACGTAATCTGTGTTTTTGAGCGCAGTGTGGTGTGCCTAGAATATTACGCTCAATTAGACTTTGGCAAACATTGTGTTTGGACTTTTGAATGTTTATCAAAGGCCAAGGCTGGGATCCATTGGTAAAAAATGTCACATGTCTGCGAAATTATTTCTTTTCAGGACATGACAGTTTCCTTATTTTTTCCTTCAATGTATTGAGAGCAGTGGTGATGTTCACAAATCAAACTGCCTGCTCGGGTTCGAACCCACAACATATAACTCATAAGTTGTGGCCTGTACTGGGCCACCGTTGCTTGTAGGTATAGTACAACAACATAATGCCAACTATATTTTATGTCCCGCATAATAGGGAGTAATCTTAACGCCATTCAATGAGTAAAAATGTTGTTAGTAACATAGAACAACATGATTGCTAAAATCCTGACTGTACACCTCATGTGCTTTTGACATAATACCTTAACCTTTTAACCGCTTATGTCGGATTAATCCGACAAATATTTTTGTGTCCATTCCGCCCGAGTCGTATATATACGACCAAATAACACAGCTCGTTTAATCTATATTATTATTACATCATCACACCTTGTTTCATCGGTATTTATTTTTCGTTTTTTTTTTTTTTGTTGTCCGGCGCTGGGGCTACGATGACTGATATAAAGTCCGGCGGTTAAAAGGTTAAAAAGATAATTTTTTGTTTATTATGAATTCAGTAACTTGGCAATCTGTGTTAACACATGTTAGCCATTCAGGTATGGTATCTTGATCTATGTCTTGTTAGGGGAAGGAATTCCTATGAATCCCGTTCATCTGGTGTCACCAAATCTCACGGTAAGTGTAGAGACACTATGCCGTTTCAATCGAGAATGTGTAATACTTCCTGTGCCTTCTAGTTTGGATGCCAGTTCATTGACGTGAGTTGATATTCTCGTCTGATAGCTTTCACTATATCTAGCAATCTCTTGTTTGACTGTAGTGATCTTTAGGTCCTCATGTATGTATTTGTTTTTTACATAGTAGGGTATATCTAGCATGGCTCTTAGTGTCTTGCTTTGAATAAAAAGATAATGCAATGATAATCTTTTCCGTAAGCACACGGCAAACACATGTTGTAAATCAAAAAAGATATTTAAGATAAGATAAATTTTAGTTCAAAATTTTTTCGTCATCAGAGTTGCTAATCATAAACAATAACTTAATTACGAGTGAGTTCAAAAAACGATAAGAAAATATATGAGAGATATAGTTTTTGCTTCTAAACACAAACATAACCTTTTATGACATTGCAAAGTTCAAAAGTAATTGTGTGCAAATATTTGCTTCTGATTATTTGTAAATGATTGAATGATAACCTAGCGTATGCTGTTAATATTGTAGAAGAATACGTTTCCTAGGTAATAAAAAAGGTGTTCTACTGACCCAACATAGATCTCCGCTTCTCAGCATAAATTTGTTCGTAAATATAGGCCCCAGCGGCTCCAACGATGCCTACAATAGCAGCCCCAACCATGAGACGAGGAGAAATATAGCTACTGCTGTTCATGATTAGACCACAAATTTCTCTCCTCAGATACAAAACTGATTTCAATTATTTTTAGCACTCCCACGCACGAGTAGACGCACCAAAACGAAGCAAGAATATTAATTAAGCGAACAAATGCTGTTTCGTAACAATATTTACGATGATAATCGCAAAATAACACTAATTGTTGGAAACTAATTAGCAGGAATGAAACTAAACGCGAAAGACTGGTGCAGCGATAAAATCGAAAAAATTAGGTTTAGAATAAATTTTGCTGCCGCAAATTAATTGGAATTCGTTAAATTAATTACAAATTCCACATAATTTCGCTGAATTTGCAAGCGAAATCGGCAGTCAAAGCAAACAAAATATTTATCGTCGCGTTCCAGACCCGACTTACAGGTCTCGTCATCTCGTGTATTTCATGAATCAGAGTGAGCAAAAGATATCTGTCGTATGTCTTCTTTTCATATAAGTCATGCCTAACATATAAGAACCTATATGTTTGGAGCGCACATAAAACAGATAAAAAAATTAAAAAAGCACATCGAGGCTGAGTGAGGATGTTCTGTAGTTCTATTTCAAGGGAAACCAAAACCCAATAAATAATTATGCTCGGTTAAAAACTACTGGAAGTAGCCTGGCTGTACTTTTTACCCTCAATAATTGAGGATTTCAAAACACACCGACGAAGTCGCGGGCACCAACTGTATTACTTGTAATACCATTTTTACATAAACATAGACTTATGTAAATCGGTGCGTGTGTGCTAAATAAAAAAAAGACGATATGATAAATCGACTAAAGTATAATGAACTAAAATTTCCAAAAATCAAGTAATTTATGGCAAGACTAAGAACAAACTGTCACTTCAAACAAACTTCAAATGTCAAAGTGTCAAATCGAAAAAATGGCAGCAGATGCATTGTTGCTGTCGGTGCATTTGCATTTTACTATCTATTGTTAATATTACAATTAAAAAGTGCATACCGTTGATAAAATAGTTCATATGATAATAGTTCTAACAATCCAAGCTCATCAACTTTATCCAGTGTTTCCCGTGTTTAATAGCTTATTATTTACAACTTGTTTTCGCCGTTAATTTTTATTTCTTTTAGTTCAAAATGAGTGATAATGAAGAAAAAAACAGTAATGATGAAGAAAAAACGCGAATAAATCAAGACGAAGGCAGCAAAAACCCAAAAATAATAACTGAGGGTAATGTATCATTAGATTCCAACAATAAAAATACAGAAAATGGTGGCGCCATACCTGAAAATGTGCCATTAAAAGGGGCTGGAGATGATAAAGTACGTATTTTACTAGATAACTTAGAACTTGACAAAATAGAAGCGGAGTTGACAGAAATGTCAAAAGAAATCATAAATACTGATGCAGGCATAGATGCTGGTGACTATACAGACGAAGCAAAGGTCAGTGCAATAGATGATAAAAAAATTGAGGATGTTAACACTAAAATTGATGCAAAAGTATCTAAAACCAATGTTACTGTTGAGAAAGATGAAAGCAATGATACTTCTCTCGACAAATCAAATGAAAAGGAATCTATGAAGGCTGATGATCTTGATGAAATTGAAGATGATGATATCGAACTAAGATGGGATGATGATGATGATGATGCTAGCAATCATGCTATGGGTGATGATAATAGAAACGCAGACACTAAGTATGATGATACTCTGTCAAAAGGCCAACTTTTGGAAGATCCTTCAGATGTTTCAGCTAAAGATATGACTGAAATGCCTTCTGATGGGAATCCAAAAGTTTCTAAAGCCAATCTTGATAGTGATGTGTTAAAAGTCAACAGTGAAGAGAATAGTCTTACAAGAGACGATAATGCTAAAGAAATTGAAACTACTAAAGAATCAGAAATTAGTCCAAAACTGGACATTCTTAAAGATGAAAAAATCTTGGTAGATATGCGTTTAGAGGAAAATGACTTAAATACCGAAGAAATAAATAGCCCAGAAATGGATTTTTCTGCAGGAGAAAGTATGGATCGAGATGATATTAATGTCCTAGAAGAGAAACTATTGAAAGAATCTGAAAGTACTGAAGAAATAAATAGCCCAGAAATGGATTTTTCCGCAGAAGAAAGTATGGATCGAGATGATATTAATGTCTTAGAAGAGAAACTATTGGAAGAATCTGAAATTGTCACTGAAGCAACAGTAATAGCTCCGGCAAAAGAGATTCTTGAAGAGAAAAGTATGGATGAACCAATAAAAGAGATAGAATCTGCTAAAACCAATCTTCTAACGGAGGTTACTAATGATGAAAAGACAAGAGAAGACCCCGTTGCCATTATTGAAGAAGACAAACTTTTAGCTGAATCTAAAAGTAATACTGAAATGGAGTCTTCAACATTCAAATTGAAATCTTTTACAGATGTCATCTTGAACAAAAATAATGATGATATTATGTCAGAAGAAAAGCTTTTAGAAGAACCTGATTCTAAGAGCGAAAGTTCTTTGAATATTTCTGACAAACTTATTGAATGTTCTAAAATAGTTCCTGAAAAAGAGGCCACAATGAATAAAGAAGATAATGATGATGCTCTGCTAGAAGAAAAACTATTACAAGAAACGGAAACAGCTGAAATTATTCCTGAAAGTGATATAACAATGGATGTTGATAATGAAGAAGAAGGAGAGTTACTGAAAGATGATGAATGTCCAGAAGATAGCTGTACTCCTATGGATGTGGACAATAGTGACACACCTATCGGAGCTCAGGCTAAAGTAGAAGACAAGATTATAGATCAAACAATGAATCAATCTGAAGTAGCAAAGAAAGGTATAGCTCTGCCAATAGAAGACCAAACTAATATAGAAAAGGTAGATAAAACAACAGATGACGTTAAAAATATGGATCGATCCGATGATCAAAGCACAATAATTGAGAAAGTTATTGATCAGCCAGTCAAAGATACATCTAAAGCAGTAGATATTGTTAGAGATACACCTATTGAAGATGAAGTTAAAATTGATGAGGATATTGTAGATCAAGCTGTATCTGAAAAAGAGAGAATTGATCAACAAATTGATGATCAAACTAAAATGGACGACAGCAATGAAGATCAATTAATTCTTGAATCTAATACAAAAGAACAGTCTATTAAGAGTCCTGTACAAACAGATGCTCTTACTGTTTCTAATACTCCTAACATTCTAGTTGAAGATCTAGAGAAACATATCCCGAAAGAAACTACTCTTGTAGAAGAAATTAAAATTAAAACAGATCCAGAAGAACTTAAAGAAAATACTGAAAATATATACAAAGACACTGATTTAGACGAACCTGAAAAAAGTAAAGAAATGATCAATCCAGACACTAGCTTAGATAACAACAAGGAGGTTGATGAAATTTCATTTTCTAACAACTCTTCAATATTTCTAGAAGTTTCGTGTCCTATCAAAACTGACCACGGTGTACATAAACCAGATGTGATGTTAGAAATACCTACACAAGAACTAATTGACATGGATGATACAGATTTGTCTATGAATTTAGAACATTCTGTAATGATTGACAGTCTTAATGATGTTGAGAAAATCATTGATGACGACATAGTACATGACAAAACAATTGATGAAACGGTTGTTGCTGACGTCATAGGAAGTGATAAAATTGTTACTGATAATTCTACAGTCAGTGAGAAATCAGTAGAACAAGCTAAAGTAGATGATGACACAGTAAAAAAGAAACCAGTAGATCAAAAAGCCTTAGTTACCGAATCAACAGTTATTGATAAAATCATAGCTGAAGATGACGTAGAGAAACCAGTAGATCAAGAAGCCATAGAAACTGAAATAACAACTGTTGATAAAATCATTGCTGATGAAGACACAGTAAAAGAGAAATCAGTAGTTCAAGAAGCCATAGTAACTGAATCAACAGTAGGTGAAGTCCAAACAGTAAGTAATATTGTGGAAAGTGACAAGAAAGTTGAAGATACTGTTGTTCAAGCAACACCAATGGCAACAGTTGAAGAAAACATGGAAAGAATGTTTGCAGATGATGAGCCAGAAGTTGTTAAAGAAATTGCAGAGTGCATTGGTAAGTTAAAGTTATCTTTCGTTATAAGCAAGAGAGCATGGCATGTCCTAGCAACAAACATTTAAATTTGTTAAAGAAATTGGGTTTTTGACAATTCCTTTCTATGGAGCAGTGGTGGCCCAGAGGTAACGGCCGTGATTTACGAGTTGGAGGTCGTGGGTTCGAACCCAAGCAAACACTTTAAACTGCTCTGAAGGAAAACATCGTGAGGAAACCGGCATGTCTTAGAGCCAAAAATTCTAAGAAATGTAACATCCACAAATCCGTGTGGTGATTTATGGCCCACTCCCTCTGATAGAAAGGAGGTCTATGTCCCAGCAGTGGGAGACATTACAGGCTGATTATGCTTATGCTACCTTTATGTATGTGGTGATGATGATGGGGCTCCCTCTTGACTACCATTTAGTCCGTTGTGCGTGCTTTATGAATGTGTAACCAATTCCCTTTTGTGAGATAACATTGTGAGGAAACCGGCATGTCCTAGAACTAAAAATTCGAAGACATGTGACATCTACCAACCCGCACTGGGTCCGCCTGGTGGATTACGGCCTACTCTCTTTCACCGAGAGGCTAGGTCTGTGTCCCAGCAGCAGGAACGTTATAGGCTGATTATGAGTGATTGTGTGAGAATATAACCTGCAGGGTAATTAGAACACACTAACAAATTGCAATGCCTTTCATTTTGACAATTCGGTAACATTCATGGCGTGATTTACGTTGTCCAGCATATGAGTTTTCCAAACATAGGATGTAATGGATTAGGAATTTCCTTAAAAATTCTTCAGTTTGTGAAAGCAAATAAGTTACGTTTGATAAATTATTTTATTTCTGTAAGTAGGTTTCTACAAACACTTTTACCCGTCAATCATATTTTAAAAACAATATTATTAGACATTTAAATAAGCCTTTTTTTACAGTCCATTCAACCAATTTTGAATTCTATTGCGTTGCTGGCATGACAAATGGCAGCTGCAATATACATTTGGTATTTTTACCACTTTTTTGCTTTTAACGCCATCCTTATGCCTACAGTATAGAAGTCAAAATCGGTTGAACGGACTGTAAAAATTTTTTATTTAAATGTCTAATCTTATTTTAAATGGCGTGTAGATGAGGTCAGCGTTTCCTATCTACTACTCTGAGAAGAAAGGCCGAAACAAACTCAGAGGTCACAGTCTCTTTTAAAGTCCAGACATAATCGTGTGGGGCTCGTGGCTAAATAATAACAGCCGCACAGGCCGATCGATCTGGTTAAGTTACGCTTGCTGCGGTTGGTCTGTGGATGGGTGACCATCCATTACATAGCGAGACCCGTCCGTGCCTCGGAAAGCACGTTAAGCCATTAGACCCGGGTATTATTCGTAGATCTTTGACAGTCATTACTGGTAGTCAGAAGCCCAAAAGTCTGACAACCAGTCTCACCAAGGAGTATCGCATTAACCAGTAACTGGGTTGTGGAGGTCAGATAGGCAGGCGCTCCATGTATAATACCGGTATTCAGCTGCATCCGGTTAGACTGGAAACTGACCCTAACATAGTTGGGAAAAGGCTAGGCAGATGATGAGATAATCTTGTTTGTCTACACTTCCATCAGGAACATTGGAACAGCTAATTTTACCTTTTTTCAGCATCCACAAGCCAAGTTGAAGTACCCCCCAAACAGCCATCAGCATCCATAACCCGTATGACTCCAGACACATCTGATGAAGTTCCCGAGATAGATGACAGTCTGGGTCTGTTGGCTGAGTCTGCGGGACGGATGATGGAAGATGATGAGGAGCCTGATGATGATTTTGACGGTGATGATGATGATGATTTTGATAATGATGGTGAGTTAGAGAATTTTAAAACTTTTTGCTTTTTTGTTAATATTCAGCGAATATAATATACTAGCTGCGCCCCGCGGTTTCACCCGCATAAGTTTCGATCCCGTGGGAATATCGGAATAAAACTATATCCTATGTCCTTTCCTGGGACTCAAACTATCTCTCATCTAAATCAGTTTAGCGGTTTAAGCGTGAAAAGGTAACATACAGACAGACAGAGTTACTTTCGAATTTATAATATTAGTATGGATATATTTTTTTTAAATGTATTATTTGTGAATGAATAGTAAAGGCGGAAACAGACTACGCGACATCAATGAAGCTTCCACATTTTTCGTCTTGTTGAGCTATTTTCGTCATTTGGCCAATAAGTAAGCGTGGGATGGCGTCGGGTGTTACAAGTGTGCAGCGGCCTTTATAGAGCTTTTTGAGTGCCTTGTTAATATGCTAGTCTCAAGTGCGATCACTATGCGTGCACTATGCATGCATAATGCTGGGTTTAATTCTCGGTTGGGTAGTGTTTTAAAGGTTTCTTTCAATTTCTTACTCAAATTCTGGATTTGGGCATGGATAATGACAATAGGTTCGCCTCTTATGACAACTGGCGAAATGTGGATGTACCCTCGGGCGAAAATATCGAGCTTTAGTAATTACTCATTTTCATTAGTCGATGACCGGTTTATATACAGCAAGCGGGGACTCCCCGCAAGCGGGGTAGTGACTAAAGAAAGCCATAAAGCGATAACTTTTTCAAATTCAAATTCAAAATTATTTATTCGGGACAACTAGATCCACCGGTTAGTATACAATAACTTAGAAACTATTGTTAGTACTTAAAATACAATAACAAAGAAAAACACACATCCATCAATAAACATAACGCGGTCTCTACACCGTCTGCGGGGAGTCCCCTTAGCAGGCGTAGCGACCAATGAAATTCATCGGTCGGTAAAAAGCGTGCGGAGACTCACAGCCAATGAAAATGAGCCTTCAAAGCAACTGCCAAGCGTTTTTGTTTTTTTTTTTTTTTATTGCTGAATGCGCCCGCTCGTGACTTCGATCACGCCTGATGGAAAGTGTTGGATGAGGTCTTTGATGGAACGAGCATGCCGAGAATATGCCTAAGGCACTGGAACTCCCACACATCGACGTAACACAGCAAGCTGCTTGACGCCGGACTCCGGTGGGAGGCTGGTCGCAGACCAGGCTAGCCCTACCACCGCAAGGGAAGAATTGGCCAGTCAAATAAGGTGTTGGGTGTGACTGTCCAGGATGAGGCGAGCGCTCGGTTCAGTTGAGTAACTGGCGGAACAAACTGCGCTACACGAGGAGGCTTCTTCATGCATTCCAAAACGTGTGGAGGATGGTCATATCGACTAATGAAAACGGTTCCCTGCACAGATACAGGGTGAAATTGAAAACATGCGACAAATCGAAATGAGCGATTGTACTCATCATTATGAACAACTTTTACTATGGGACCAAACCTGAAATCGCGATAAAAAAGTCAGCTTTTCCCTACGTTTATGTTCGCATAACTCGTCAAAATGTAGGGAACAGCTGATTTTTTTTTTTTTTGCGATTTCAGGTTTGGTCCCATAGTAAAAGTGGTTCATAATGATGAGTACAATCTCCCATTTCTATTTGTCGCATGTTTTCAATTTCAGCCTGTATAGATACACCTAGATAACGCAAGAGCAACTACTTCGCGTGCCAAAAATCGCACCAGCATATGTTCGAAAATCGTAAGCCGCCACTTTCGCGCTCAGTCCTGCGTACTGCTGGCTGAGTGAGCTTGAGCGAGAGAGCGCGAGCTTGTGACGTCATAGTAGGTAGTCAAAAAGTGGCACGCTTAGTTTTCATACAGTTCGTGATACTTGCGTTATCTAGGTCTATCTATACCTGTGGTTCCTTGCAACCGGGCCCTATCGCATGCGTTACAGGAATCTCCAGCATCCCGCATGCGAGCCCTATCGACCAATGAAAATGAGCCTTTAGAGATAATCACACAGATATGAGTGTCAGATAGGTACGACACATAGGGGCCGTTCAAGTATTACGTAAGCAGATTTTTGCAATTATTAACCCCCCTCCCCTCGTCAGCAAAAATAAGCAAAGCTCTTACCCCCCCCCTCCCATGCTTACATAAACATTGGTACATGCATTTTTCAATGTGTTCTGGTTTCTTTATTAATTCATGAGCAACAGTTTATGCGTTTCGTTTTCAAGCATAGACAAGTAGGGTTGCCATATTATGTGTTCAAACCAAAATAGACTAAATTTTGTAGATCCGAAAAGTAAAAATATAAATACTGCTGACGTAATCACCATCCAGGCCCCCCATCCCCCATGTCGTCAAAAATAAGCAAAAATAAAGATCCCCCGCCCCCCTGTAGTGCTTACGTAATACTTGAATGACCCCATACTACAAAGTCGTTTTCTTTCTATTTGATGTGCAATATTTACAATTTCATTTTATGAGGCTGGTATAGTAGTCAGCTGGATTATCCGAAAGGGTTACCGCTACCCCGGAGCATAAAGGGCTAAGGAAGGAACACGGGTGGGTTTCAGTCAGTAAGAGTCTGACACTCCCTTCCGCTCCACTCAGAGTGGGAGGAGTCATTTGATGACTTCCCACCCTCAAAAAAAAAGGCTGGTATAGTAATCCAGGAGTGCGCTGAAGCCTCTAAAACAAAGATTTACTGTATTGTACAACTCTGCTCACCTCTTTCGAGATTACAGGGATGTTATATAATCATTAAAATTCCAGAAAGCAGTAACCAAATCTCGGCAGAACAGTCGGAGGACTCGAACCCAGCGGCATTAGAGTCTGAACTAGCAAGAGACCAGGAAGACAAAGAGTTGGAGACTCCAGACCCTAAGGATGAAGAGTTCATGATGTGTGACAGTACATCCCAGGATAAGGCGGAGAAGATGGATGTGGAAGAGGAATATGGGACTGTGAGTTGTTATTATCATCCCCCCCCCAGACCCTTTCCCCGTTTGACTGCCCCGTTGGTCTCGTGGTTGCAAGCGCGACTGCTGAGTGTGGGCTCCTGGGTTCGATTCCCGGGTCGAACAAAGTGATACTGCGTTTTCTATCAGGAATTTCTTAGTAGCAGTCCGGAGTTTGGATGTTGGCGGTTTAACACCCCCGTGCTTCGGAAAGCACGTAAAGCCGCTGGTCCTGCGCCTGATCTCTCCCCGGTCGTGTCGGATTGCCCTCCCATCGAACTATGACAGTAAAGGAACAGAGAGTGCACGTGTGTTTACGCACACACTTGTGCACTATAATATCTCCTGCGTACCTGGCTAATCTCCGTTGAGATTGGCCACCGTGACCGAAGTCGGTGGGGGGGCTATGGGGGCTATTATTATCATAATAATCTAGCCTTTTTAGGGTTCCGTAGCCAAATGGCAAAAAACGGAACCCTTATGGATTCGTCATGTCTGTCTGTCTGTCTGTCTGTCCGTCCGTCCGTATGTCACAGCCACTTTTTTCCGAAACTATAAGAACTATACTGTTGAAACTTGGTAAGTAGATGTATTCTGTGAACCGCAGTAAGATTTTCACACAAAAATAGAAAAAAAAACAATAAATTTTGGGGTTCCCCATACTTACAACTGAAACTCCAAAATTTTTTTTTCATCAAACCTGTACGTGTGGGGTATCTATGGATAGGTCTTCAAAAATGATATTGAGGTTTCTAATATCATTTTTTTCTGAACTGAATAGTTTGCGCGAGAGACACTTCCAAAGTGGTAAAATGTGTGTCCCCCCCCCTCTAACTTCTAAAATAAGAGAATGATAAAATTAAAAAAATATATTTAATGTAGGTACATTACCATGTAAACTTCCACCGAAAATTGGTTTGAACGAGATCTAGTAAGTAGTTTTTTTTTTAATACGTCATAAATCGAAAACCGCAATTTACCTTTCACAAAGTTACAACGAACTACAAGAACTTTTATATTATGTTACTTGCTGCTACGGAACCCTTCATGGGCGAGTCCGACTCGCACTTGGCCGGTTTTTCCATCTATGTCGGGTTCGGCTTCCAGTTAAACCGGATACAGCTGAATACCAGTATTTTACATGGAGCGACTGCCACACTGACCTTCACAACCCAGTTACTGGGTAATACGATACCCATTGGTAAGATTGGTTGTCAGACTTTCGGGCTTCTGACGACCCGTAACGACTGTCAAAGATCTACGAATGACAGCCGGGACCAACGGATAAACGTGCGTTGCGAGGCACGGACGGGTCTCGCTATGTAATGGATGGTCACCCATCCGCGGATCGACCTCGGCAAGCGTAGCTTAACCTGATCGATCGACCCATGCGGCTGTTATTACTATACTACATATATACAGGAGCTTTGGGTATCCATAAGTTTTATTAGAGATGAATTCGGGGTACTTATTTCAAAGTAAATACATTGATTAATTTGTTTTTGTAGGTGGAATTACAGGCGGAAACAGTAAATGAAATGGATGAAGAGGCAAAATCGGCTGTTGACGCGTTGTTGAACGCTGATAACCCCGCCAGTGAACAAGTTCAGGTACTTATACATCAACACACACAATAAAAAGAACAACAACACAACGCAATAACAACAATGACAAAACAACAACAGCACAACACAACAACAGACACACACATTCACACAACAAGGGCAAAACATAACAACAACAACATACACACAATAACAACACTTGCTTAGCTTTCATGTACTTATTCTGATCTATATTATTTCATCTTCCTATCTTCTATACAGGGTGACATTTTAATCACCGTTTTCCTCTTAAGGGGTCATTGTACTCATCATTATAAACAACTTTTACTATGGGACCAAACATGAAATCGCGAAAAAAAAAAAAACCAGCCGTTCCCTACATTTTGACGAGTTACGCGAACATAAATGTAAGGAACAGCTGGTTTTTTTTTCGCAATAAGCATAAGCAAGCAGTATTCGCAATAAGCTAACTGTTTCAGAAATTTTACTAGAGGATTTATAGCATGGGTGTAGATAAAAGTATTTAGTACAAATTTTTCTTCACAGGATCAACAAGAAACCACAGACCAAATGGACATAGAGACTGTGAAGCTGTCAGATACGTCTGACAACGAAGTTGATGTTGAACCTACGGAAGTTCAACAGGCTGTGGCTAAATCAAGCAAGGAAGAAGGTAGGTCAAGATATTAAGCATCTTACAATTTGTTTTTTTTTTTTATGAGCCTGTTATGTCCCACTGCAGGGCAAAGGCCTCCTTTCCGTCTTTCTACATTCTCCGGTCTCTTGCTACATCTGACCAATCCTTTAGGTAGGCGTCCAATTCGTCACGCCATCTCTTTCTGGGCCTACCGCGTCGCCGATTCCTGTTGTTCGGAACCCAGTCAGTGGCTACTTTTGCCCAATTCTGTTGCGACATGCGGCAGATGTGGCCTGCCCAATTCCACTTTAGTTTGGCGGCTGTGTTGCCCACGTCTGCGATTTGTGTTTTGGAACGAAGTATACTGTTCCGAATGCGGTCCGTGAGTTTGACTCCAAGAATACTTCGTTCTATTGATCGCTGGCAGACCCCGAGTGCGGACTTTTGACGGTTCGTTAACGACCACGTTTGCGCTCCGTAGGTGAGGGTATAATATAGTTATAATAATAGTGTAAAATATTTCAGTAAGTCTATAGAGGTATGAGGAACAGGGTACATAAGAGGAAGTTTGAAAGTGGCACCGGTAACTGAAAAGTTGTGTGGAAATCGGTTGTCATGGTATGGGCATGTGTTACGGAGAAATGAGGAAAATGTCGTGAGGAGAGTTCTAAGTATGAATGTTGATGGCTATAAGAGTAGGGGAAGACCAAAGAAACGATGGATGGAATATGTGAATGATGATATGGTTAGGAAGAGGGTAACTACCGAGATGACGACTATAGTATAGTTAAAATCTCGCTCCAGACTCGGTCATAAATCATTCGTGTTTCGCTCTCTTTCCCACTCACGGGCCTTATGGGCAGGCCACGCCCACACGTAGTCCTGTGCATTACTGCAGTCGATGAGTGATATCGATAGTTTTATAAATTTATAAATGGGTGATAGAAATAAATACACATTTTTTTTATTTTATTACCAAATTTACTACAAAGCATATTAAATATATAAACAAAAAAACGTATATATAAAACTAAAAATAGAAAATTAAAATTCTTCGTCTGAGTCATCGTCATCATCATCCACATGAATGATGAACTCTTCGCATAAATGTGCTTTTCTTAAGTCTTCATCTTGCAGCAATTCTGCATGTTCCACACATTTTTGCCAATTTTCAATGGAGACATTAGAAATGGCTTCATCGACTAACTTCTCGACATCAGCAATCTTGAAGGTTTTGTTTTTCGTTGCAACTTCATTTTTTACTTGATCCCACACCAACTCGATGGGATTGTACTGACAGTGGTAAGGCGGCAAGCACATTAGTACTCATTATTTACCCTGCATACTTAATGAATGCAGTATGTTTACGTGATAACCTTAATGATTCTGTTATCGATAATGGCCTTGCGCGCGCGCAACTAGCGCACATCCCTACTCCGATTATGATTTATGACCGAGTCTGCAGCGAGATTTTAACTATACTATAATAGAGAAGTATGGAAGAAAGAGACATGTTTCGCCGACCACAAATAAATTGGGATAAGGGCGGAGAATGATGATGAGGTATGAGAAACAGGGTGTAACGTTCCTTCATCCTCCATAGAAAGGGGAGGATCCTCCGACCAGACGGGTGTTGTGTCTAGTAGGCAACTGTCCGACGATTGAAGTTGGGACGTTGTATATTGTGCTAGTTGCGCGGTAAACTCTGCTTGCGCGATGCAGGATTTTGCGTGACTGTGATGCGTAGGTAGCTTTTGACGATGTAAGGTTCGGCCGCGCTAAAGTTGCAAAAAATGTAAACAACAATGGCCGCTCGAAATTGAATAAAATCGATATACAAGAACATTTATTTTAAGTAATCTTTGTTTTCGTCTAAATCTCCGAGCTAACTAGACGCAAACAAATAAATGTTCTTGTATGTCGATTTTATTCAATTTCGAGCGGCCATTGTTGTTGGCCACGAGTGACAGTACTTTAGCTGCTTAACCATCTCAGAAATAGCAAAAAAATTAGATACTTCATAATGTAGTTTGATTGAGACATACTAAATATTCAAGAGTAATTACTACACTGCTACAAAAATCATTTCGCGTTCGACTGACGTTGACAAGGGAGAGATTTGACTAAACATTTATGCAATTGTTTTATGAATGTATTGACAACACAAAATGGCGGCGTTAGTTCCAATGTTAGCCACGCGCCAAAAGAACCTCATGGCGATAGACTTAGATTACCACAAAATCGTTTACACGTTTATATTAATGACGAAGACAATTACTGTCAAATTAGTTCCGCATAGATGGCGCTAAGTGTTAATTGTTTTTATTTAGCTGCCAATGGAGTAGGAATGGCAACTGTCAAAATGGCGCCGTCGTAGTAGCTAATTCTCGAAAAAACCTAAATAATACAAGGTGTTTTTTTAGCGAAAGTGATCACTCCTATACACCGTGTTCTTCACGTTATCCATAAATTTTATCAAACGCTTCTATAGCTTTTACAAATTAAATCTAACAAAGGAAGTAGTACATAAAAAGGATTCGTTACAAAGATAACGTAAGATAACGTTTGTAGTTTCATTTAATGAAATTTAATTGAGCTATGCAGTAGGAAAGGGTCTTAACTTAGTTTTGACAAGTTTCAGCCCGCCAAATCTTATGAATGAAAATACGTGTCGTTGTCAATTCGGATAAAGGAGCATGCATATCGGGTGATTTACGTCAAGGTATTTAGTTTGTATGAGAATTAACAAAAAATAAAAAATAAGAATTCATTAATGTGTTCATAATGAAAAATGCTTATTACCATGGTCTGAACATCTGGTCGAAGTTTATGTATATCGTCCGGAACACGGAGTATAGGAGTGATCACTTTCGCAAAAAAATACTTAAACTGGTCAACCATTTTTAGATTTTTATTAAGTAGGTTGTCTTCATATCCTTAGAAAAACAAAAGCGCTCACCTTCTAAATCACCGAGCAAGAGCAATATATCGCCCAAGCAATCGCCAAGCAAGTCAACCCAGTCGCCCTCTAAGCAATCCCCGAGCAAGATGAAGAATTTGGCTATCGCCACGCAAGCACTTAGCGCGGTTGTCAACATTGTGGATTTGGAGGAGAGCAGCTCTTCGGAAGATGGTAAGATATGAATCTTTTAACTGTTATAGTCACTGTCAGCGCGTACCGGAGGAAGGTAGCGTTGGAAGGCCTCCCACAAGGTGGACCGACGACCTTATGAAGGCCGCAGGAATCCGTTGGATGCGAGAAGCACGGAGCCAGTTGAAGTGGCGATGCTTGGGGGAAGCCTATGTCCAGGGGGTTTACCCTCTAAGTCTGTCAACGAAGATACGGGCCCGTCCGAAAGTAGGATCCATCAAAACAAGTATCAAATTATTTTTTTCGGATGGGCAAACACATCGGGCGTAGGGACAACTGTCAAATTGTGTTTTCTTTCATTCTTAGTTCGGAAACCGACCTAATCTTGTATTCTTAAGTAATACTGAGTAGGAAACGCTTTCGGCAGAAACTACGGACTTCGTGCTAATGTGGTGAACGTCTTTCGGCTGAAAATGATGAAATGATTGAATGAGTCACTGACAAATTAAATCGAAAACCGTTTATTCAAATTTGGCTGATTCTCAGCACATTTTGAACGTCAAAATTACATAAGACTGCCCCTAAAACGCTCGCCCTTCAGGCCCTTTACACATTATGCAGTGGCTGCGCCGGCGCCGCCGCCCCTCACCCCTTCTAAATGTTTATGCTGGGAAGAAGTGGCGCAACAAAACAAACTCCCAGACACTATTATTTACTCTCAAACCAGTCCATTCACCTTGTTTTTTATTTGGGTTCCATACCAAGAGGGTGCTAACCGGACCCTATCAAGGTCTGCGCAGACAATGCCCGAGCATGTTCTTAGCAGTCAAGCAGGAGTGCAAATACGCGTGCACATTCAACACACGCCATATGGAATCATCTCATGCACGCGATTTAGAACTCTGTTTTGTTGTACATTGAGTTCATTTTCAATTTATCAATGAAAAACGTGCCCGTGCAGTTTTTGCTCTGTCTGTCTTTGTAACCGCTGCTCCTGCTAGCAAATTAAAATTTTCATCCGAATACGTGTTACTATGGTTTTTATCATGGCGAATAATAATATGAATTAAACGTCTAAACTCAAGGATACACTGTTAGCTCGGGGGGCAGTAAAAGAGTCGACTATATGAAATAAGTCCTCAAGATCTGAGTTGAGCTGCACGATTTTTGACAAATGCGTGCACTGACTGGACAGGTCTGCTCAATCCGTGTGGTTCTTTCCTCAAAAGACCATTTCAGACACCAATCTACATGGTCTTCACATGATCTGACCAAGATTTTGTCTGGACTTTAAAAGAGACTGTCATCTCTGAGTTTGTTTCGGCCTTTCTTCTCAGAGTAGTCAGTTAGGAAACGCCGACCTCATCTAGCTTAAAAAAATATGATTGACGTGTAAAAGTGTTTGTACACCAGAAAATAAATCATTTATCATTTAAGGCTTGGTATACAAGGTGGCAGGGACAACGACACGTAACCTGTTACCAAGGATTCCGTACGTGATTCTGAACCCCCCTAGGTTGCAATTTTCCATCGGTTACCAAAAAAATCTGATGTATCATAGAAAAGTTAAAATGTATGGAACAGCATTTTTTATAAGGTTTTAGCGGCCCGCCCAGCTTCGCGCGGGTGCAATTTCTTTTTTTAGAATTTTGAAATTTTCTTTCATACAAACCTTGTCCTGGCAATACCGAACAAAACAAAAAAAGAATTATCCAACTTGGTGCAGTCATTCTGAACTTATGCGTGTATAGACTTTTCGGCGACTTTGTTTTATACTATGTAAGGATTTTTAAATCATATTTTCTAAATCCTTTTTTTCACAAAACACCCTCAGATATTCAAGAAGTACAAAAACAACTGGAACCACAGACAACACAGGACGACACACCTCCTTCCCCGGAATCAGATGTTACTAACGTTAACATACCAACGGGCATAGACATAATGTGTACTTCCGGCGGAAATACGTCAGAGATAACGACTAAAGACAACCTCTCCCAGGTTGTTATCAGTGGCGTGCCTAAACCGCCGCCGCATAAGCCTGTAAGTATATGTAAACTTCAATACAGAATTTCATGTTTTGGAAACATAAACTCAATGCCTAACATGACAAAGTTCAAATTCCATTGCAATCGAAAGGGGATTGAAGGTTTTTATATAGAACCTGCTGTCGCGCCATTTTGTTTTTTTTTTTTCAAAATGGCAGCTACGCAAGTATCCTATATAAATCGATAGCTGACGTCAATGCAAACAGAAAACACAAAAACTCTAAATGTTTCCTAGATTATGACATTGGCGACGATTTAGAAAAAAAAGTGGTGGACAGGTATGCCACGGACCTTCAAAGCGCTTTATTTAGGACCTATTTATTATAAATGGCCAATTAAAACTCAACTTAAACTACATGTTGCTAAAGTAAATAGTTGAGTAAGTGGCAGGACGTTATTTTTTTATACTTTTTAATTTTTTCAGGCTAGATTGAATACCAGTGAAGTTTCAATCAAAACTGTTAGTAATACAGAACCATTGATTATACCTGAAACTAAGGTAAGTCAAATAAGCATGGGCATGTCGCTCAATGTCTGCTTTCATTTCAAAAACACACTATTTAGTTATAGTATGTAATAGAGCAGTAACGGCCGCGACTTACGAGTAAGTTCAAACTCAAAGCATTTATTTCAATTAAACCAATTACAGGCACTTTTTAATTGTCAAGGGGTCGGTCAGTCAGAAAGATGAAGCTAGTTGCCCATTCCAAAGCGTAGGTACCTATGGAGAAGAACGGGCAAGAAACTCCATGGACACTCTTTTAAATCAAAATAATATGGTTACAAAGTCTTGGTTACATCGTTCATGTTAAAAAATATACATGTGAGAACGATGCAGAACGTTAAAAGCGTCCATAATGAAAAGACGAGAAAAAACAACAATTCAAATATTAAATTAAAATAAAATAAGCCATGGCAGCAAAGAGATGACCAGTCCCCACTGACACGGCGCCCGTTCACGAACATGACGCAGTTCGATCCCAGACAGGGGTTTTGCTTTGTGTAAATTATGTCGTCCCCACTGCTCTCGTTCACGTTTCGGGATCGAAACGTGAAAAAACGTACAAAGAAAAAAAAATATTACACCCATAAATTCAGAAATAAGGTTAAAGTGTTGTAACTTTCTTTCTGTACTAGCTTCTGCCCGCGACTTCGTCCGCGTGAAATTTCACCCTCCCTCCATTCACCCTCTTAGGGGTAGAATTTTGACAAACCCTTTCTTAGTGGATACCTACTCTTCGCAAAGAACACCCCTCTAAATTTCATGTCTAGGACCTGCGGTTTAGGCTGTGCGTTGATATATCAGTCAGTCAGGACTTTGAATTTTATATATTTCTGAATTTATGGGTGTAATTTTTTGTGTTGAAATATTTTAAACAATGTTCGATACACCTAACATATTGTTAATTGTGTTGTTTTGCTTTCAGATTAATGAACAGACTCAAACACAGTCTAAACCCAAACTAAGTCTAGAAATATTCAGTCTAGATTCTGACGACGAAGAAAGCGCTGCTAAAGGTAAGATTGAATTATTCGAAAGCTTAGTTTATGGCGTTTAAATTAAGTAATGGAAATTAGGTATATTGCACTCATTAAAAAAAAATTAAGACTCCGTGACCCCGTTCTACCTAGTTGGTCTTTTAATTGCAAGCGCGGTTGTTGCATTCAATTTAAAAAAAATTGACCCCGTATGCGTTCTGCCTAGCTGGTCTTTTAATCGCAAGCGCGGTTGTTGAGCACGAGTTCCTGGGCTCGAGTCCCAGATTGGGTAAAGTATTTTTTGGTTTTCCCATCAGGAATTTCTGCCCTGACTCTGGATTTGTGCCCGGTTGATGGCAATATGGCTGTGCAATTTCAAAACCAAGCAACTAACATTTCTAAAAAAAAAATCGATTTTAAATACCGATTTTATTTTTATATTCATGTCAGTTGCTAGGTTTTGAAATTGCACAGCCGAATAGGGTCGCCCCCTATTACATTTGACTTAAACAGAACTGGTGAAATGTGGGGGTACTAAAATACACCTCTGGCTAACACTTTGGGATCACAGGCGTGCTGTAATGTCGATAGTATCGAATCAGGACATCACACACAAGCACATCAAGCTACTACAATCTGTCAAATTTCTTCAATAGATTTTTAACTTTATCGCTACAGCATAAGGTTCAAAGTTGATTGGGAAAATTTGACAATTTTGGGTGGCTTGATTTGCTGGCGCCTGTACGTATTGGAATCTGTAACAGTTAATAAAGGAGATAGATTTTTTGCGTCCCCTGTATTGTAACGTCTATTAATCGTATTATACAAAAAAGTAACCAATTTATCATCTAAAATGGTCGATTTTATAGGTTATGATCGTATTTCTCAGTATTCCCATTAGACGCAGTATAATTATTACTAAAACTGTATTGTAGAGATCATAAGGAACAAATCAACATGCGTTTCATTAATAAACGCTACAATTTTTGGTGGGCCTAATCCTCGAACAAAAAAAACTGGCTCCTTTAGGTGGTTGAATGACCGCAATTTCCACCGTATTTTGCGTCAACTTTAAATAAGTGACTCTGTATCTATATTTTCAGAAAAACTACCACCAACATCCCCTCACAAAATGACGGCTTTAGAACTAGAAAAAGCCCGAGAAACATCCAAATGTATCAACTATTGTTGCACGAGCGACAACAAAGTGCCTTACAAGCTGGCGGAGGCGTCAGAGATCGCGTACTACGACGCGGGCAGGAAGAGACGCTCCATGGTGTGTCAGCCATGCGCCGATGTGGTCGCTGCCAGGACTAAGGTAATCATTTCTCGACAATATAGAGGTATGAGAAACAGGGTGTAAAGTTCACTCATAGTCTATAGAAAAGGGAGGATCTTCCGACCAGACGGGTGTTGTGTCTGGCGGGCAACTGCCCAATGATTCATGTCGGGCCGTTGCGCGGTAAACTCTGTTTGCGAGATGCAGGATTTGCGTGACGTCAGTATGACGCGTTGTTCGCATGTGGCGTTGTAGATACCGCTACAACAACTAGCAAAGGAGAATGCCGTGGGACCGTACCAACTTGCGAGAGAGCGGGTCACAACCAAATGTAGTTCATAAAATTACTCCTATTTTTAAGGGATCCCTTCTTTTCGCATAATGTTCTTTCTCCTAATATACTTCGGCATAACGATTTTGGCACAATTTGTTTTGGCATAATAATACTTCGGCATAATTTTTTTAGGCATACATTTTATGTTGGCATAATCATCTTAAAGACTAATTTGTTTTGGCATAAATTTGATTCGCATAACGTTAGTAGGCCTAATGACCATTAGCATAACGTTAGTAGGCCTAATGACTATTAGCATAATAATATTTAGGCATACAATTAATATAATTTATACATAACATTATGTAACTTAAACGATTTTTCAATCGCGAGATAACTTTTATCTGAAGAATATATTAGATATTTTGACAGTTTTTGTATAAAAAATATGTCAATCAGTTAACTTCTATTATGAGAAATAAATATGGCGGTTATTCCTCAGATAGAAGTTAACTGATTGAAACGGGAACACCCAATTACTCCGAAATATTTTATTCCGAATTTCGATGTTCCGATTTTCAAAAGTCCGAATTTCATAATACCTAAAAATCATAATGTCTATTATTAAAAATCACGAAATTTATTTTACCGAAAGTCATAAATGCGACTTGTTTGTTTTCCGATTTTCATATATTCGAAGAACCAAATGCTCGATGGGTTCGCGGTCCGAAAAACGACATTCCGATTTTCAATACTCCGAATTATTTCCGTTACCGTTACCGCACCCGAACTCAACGAACGCAATAGACGACGTAGGATGCAAGAGCGAGCGAAGGGCACCCCGAGGTTCGGTTTGGTTAGGTTACTTTAAACCCTTTACACAGAAATAGGGGCCCCGCGAAGCGGGGCTCCGTCGACATAGGATGCAAGAACGAGCGAAGGGCACCCCGAGGTTCGGTTTGATGCTTGCTTTTTTGCTGCATGCTTGCTTGCATGCTGTATGCTTGCTTGCTTCATGCTTCCTACAGCGAAAAAATAAAAATATGTTTTAATATCATTATGCGTAAATAAATTTATGCTTTAGGATATTATGCTTAAAAAAGTTATGCTTTAGAACTTTATGCTTAATAAATTTATGCTTTACAATATTATGCTTAATCATTATTATGGTTAGAGAAATTATGCTTAAAAAAATTATGCGTAACCTGTTATGCGTAATTATATTATGCGAAAATATAATTATGCCAAACAAAGTTATGCTAAGTTATATTAGGTCTTAAAATTTTATGCAAATGGATAGGGAACCTATTTTTAACCGACTTCAAAAAAGGAGGACGTTCTCAATTTGGAAGTTTTTTTTTTAAATTAGATTTGCGATTTTGTTATGAAAAAGATTCCCGGATTTCGGACATCAAAAATAAAAGTATTTTTAATTTACTTTTGTACGTATTTTCTCTTATGTCACTGCCATTGCACATCATTTCCGAATGTTGCTCGTTTTCGTTAATAAGGATTTTAAGTGTAAATATACTTAATATGCTTTTCCGTAACGTATTCTTTGCGTCATAATCCTTTGCAATGCCTTCATCATTCATCGTCATCGTTCATTGTTCATTTTCTCGAACGTAACCTCAAAATATTAAGTAGGTAAATGGCAAATACGAATTGCGGGAAGCCATGTACAAAATAGTTAGCAATGTAGGGAGGGCATTAAATTCTTCAAATACACTAGGTTTGGTTGTGACAGCGGACTTTTCGTTTAGTACAGGGCGCCCTATATTTAATGGCATAACTAACTATAACTAATATATTGTGTTAAGAGCAACAACAAAGTGCCTTACGAAATGACACACAATGACGAAAAGTTCTTATTATTTTGTTGGGCGCCATCTTGTATTTTTATACTTATTAACCTTATTTTTGGCATGCAATAAATTGCAACTTATCATAGACGCTATCATCATTTTTGTGAACTAACTTTTGTTGTAAAATAACCTCTCGTCTGTGGCGTCCATTTTTTGCGAATCGCCACATCCGTGGCGGCCATATTGCGCAAATCGCCCCGTGTTTGGCGGACTTCAGGGTGGTCGGGCGCGATATCGGCGCAGGCGAGTTTAGAAACGTTTTGTAACCGTTGTTCGGTCGTTTGAGAGGCATGACAAGGAATGGTATTCCATCCTTGTTCTTTCCCGTATACTTTGTGTAAATTAGGGCAGCGTAGATACAGTACAGAATAAAATATCGGTAATTATTTACGTCGTAGGCCGCGGTATCAACCTGTGACTTAGTCACAGATGCGAGCTTTTTGACAGATATCAAACCATGATATACTCACAGACGGTAGGTTATGTAAATGCGATATTAAAATGTGAAAAACCTTAAAATGATGCCCCAAGCTGCAATATGGAACTTGGGGATGCAATACCAGAAGCCTAGCAACAAATGAACAATGCTAAATTATCTTATGTGAATTTTGAACTCCTTTTGTTCTGTTACAGAATCTAATTCAAGGCATAAAGGACCTAACTCCATTATTGGATTTAGACATGGGCAAGTTATCACAAGACTTAGTGGAGATATCCGACTCGGAGTCTGAAGATGAGGTTATGAGTACTGAGGAACCCAAGGAGAGTATCGGAGAGAAGGGAGCTAAGTAAGTTATTTATTTATTCAAATCTTACCTATATTTATATCCGATAAAATTACACACACTATCCTAAATCTTAACCTACATATAAATAACATATTATATATAACTAGCTGCGCCCCGCGGTTTCACCCGCATAAGTCTCGATCCCGTGTGAATATCGGGATACAAAAGTATCTTATGTCCTTTCCCGGGACACAAACTATGTCTATACCAAATTTCATCTAAATCGGTGCAGCGGTTTAGGCGTGAAAAGGTAACATACAGGCAGAGTTACTTTCGAATTTATAATATTAGTATGGATGTAACTTTTGCGAATTCACTCCAGTTGCAGCACAATACATCAACCCTCTCACGTACCTCGTTCATCACACGCGCACGGCACTAGTGAGAGGAGTTCTCGCCAGTAGTTATTTTGTTTCATAAACTTTTAGGGGCCGTCTCCACGATCGAGAGAATCGCGGCGATATTATCGTCGTGCCACGTAGTTCTATACACTGTCTTAGAACGTGTCTCCACACGGCAATATCATTGCGGCGGAAATTTGATGGCACGGCGAGACTATCGCCGGACTACACTGAAGCGGAGCGGAGCGGAGACGTGCAGGAAACGACCAATCACAATGGTTAAAATCCTCATCGCGTCACTCGTCTCATGTGTGATTGGGTGATTCCTACACGTCTCCGCTCCGCTCCGCCCAGCTCCGCTTCAGTGGAGTCCGGGCCTTAGAGGGAACCTCTCCCGACGTCTTAAACTTTCGACCTAAAAAGCCTATAAATAACCTTAATATGTTTGTCTACAGATTTATAGAAGACAATCTGGCCAAGTATTTGAACGACACGTGGAAGAAGTACGATATGGACGTCCGCCTCACAGAAACACAGATCATGTTAGATGATGAGATTGAAAAACTTGAACGTAAGTGTTGAAAACTTCTTTCTTTTTCTCCCAGAAGGTCTCATCTGCCTAGCCTTTCCCCAACTATGTTGGGGTCGGCTTCCAGTCTAACCGGATGCAGCTGAGTACCAGTATTTTACATGGAGCGACTGCCTATCTGACCTCCACAACGCAGTTACTGTGTAATACAATACCCCTTGGTAAAACTGGTTGTCAGACTTTCGGGCTTCTGCCGACCCGTAACAACTGTCAAAGATGCACGAATGACAGCCGGGACGAACGGCTTGACGTGCTTTCTGAGGCACGGAGGAGTCTTGGTATGTGAAGATGGTCAACCGTCCATGGACCAACCGCAGCAAGCGTTGCTTAACCTGATCGATCGACCCGTGTGGCTGTTTTTACTTAGCCACAAGCCCCTCTTAGCCATAAGCTCTCGGTATCATCCGAGAATATGGCGAAGTCGGAAATGTGTGTCTGTTATGTGCTTACGTTACTCGTCACGCACACATTTACAGCGTGTTTGTAACGAAATTGTATTTGCGCTGAGAACAAGATAACAATGAACACAACTTACACATAAAAGAAAACAGATCGTTTTTGTTTCCATCAAAAAAGAAACTTCGTAAAAACAAAGAACACTGTTCTCTATTTCCCCTATAATAGAATTGATTTTAGTACCACAGTCTCAAAAATTAACCAGATAAATGTTTTTTTTTTTTGCAACAGAGGACAGCAAAGAAATCGACGCAATGCTAAACGAGTGTCAAGTAGCGACAGACAAGCTTCGCTGCGAGTTATATGCAACGTTCGAGTGTCGGCGACAACAACTACCCTCCTTAACTATATACGACACGCCTGAGTCTAAAGTAAGTTATTAATACTAATAATTAACAAATGTTCATGGATTTTGACCTCTATTTCGGCATCAGCGCCCTCGAAAACCATGGAAATGACACTCGTGACGAATTATTAGCAAATTTTTATTACCGCCATCTTGGATTTTGTGGCGCTAGTGGGTAAACGAGTGTCAGATAGCAACAGACAAGCTTCGCTGCGAGTTATACGCGACATTCGCTTGTCGGTGACAAAAACTACCCTACTTAGATATACAGGAAGATTTTTTTATAACCATCCAAATTTTTACAGGCTGTTCTACTCATGAATATGAACAACTTTCACTATGGGACCAACTCTGAAATCACGAAAAAAAAAATCAGCTGCTTAATACAAACGTTCAAAACCTACTTGAGCAAAATGTATGAAACAGCTAATTTTTTTTTTAATTTTGTGATTTAACCAGTTTCCTCACGATGTTTTCCTTCACCGCAAACAAACAGCAGCAGTAATATAAAATACCTACTCTTTGTTGCAGTTTATCGGACTAGAAAACCCTCAATCTACCGCTTCCGAGGCAATTGAAGTAAGTTTTCTATTCTAGAATTAATTTTGTGTAGCCAAATTAACGTACAGACGCCAGCACATCAAGCTATCCGAAACTGTCAAATTTTCCCAATCAACTTTGAACCTTATGCATTAGCAATAAAGTTGAAAATCTATTATAGAAATTTGACAGATTGTAGTAGCTTGATGTGCTGGCGTCTGTACAAGGTGGCAAAGGCATGCGTTGAAATTTATCGGTAATTAAAAAATAAAATTGCTTTTCCATACATTTTGATCGCGTAGGTATTGCACGTTTGTATGAAACAACAGTTTTTTCCTTTTTTGTTATATCCATACTAATATTATAAATGCGAAAGTGTGTCTGTTACCTCTTCACGCTTAAACCGCTGAACCGATTTAGATGAAATGACACTTATGCGGGTGAAACCGCGAGGCGCCTCTTGTCATAAGATATATCCTACTAGCAGTGCCCCGCGGTTTCACCCGCATAATTGTCGATCCCGTGGGAATATCGGGATAAAAACTATCCTAGGTCCTTTCCCGGGACTCCAAACTATCTCTGTACCAAATTTCATCTAAATCGGTTCAGCGGTTTAAGCGTGAAGAGGTAACAGACAGATAGACACACTTTCGCATTTATAATATTAGTATGGATGGCACTCGGCAATGCTGTAGCTTCTCATAAGCGAAAGAATTCCCGCCCCGCCGATTGGAAATGGCTTTCCTTTCAACAATATTCATTGCGTTGTTTACATTGCTCAGCAGACAAATTTTTCGAACATATGAAGCAATGGATTAGCATTATCCTTCAAAATGATTCATGTGATGACTAATAGTGTGTTACGAAATTATGGTGCATATTTCTAAAGATTTTTTAGTTCTGGAGATTACGCCCTACATACAAACTCACACATTTTATCTCTTCATAATATTTGTAGATATACAGGGTGAAATTGAAAACATGCAACAAATCGAAATGGGAGATTGCACTCATCATTATGAACAACTTTTACTATGGGACCAAACCTGAAATCAAAAATCAGCTGTTCCCTACATTTTGACGAGTTATGCGAACATAAATGTAGGGAACAGCTGATGTTTTTCTCGCATTTCGATTTGTCGCATGTTTTCAATTTCAACCTGTAGATATGTTTTACATTATTATCTGCGTTGTATTTAAGAATATTTTTTTATACTTTAAATAACTTGCAGACTCGTCAAGCCAAGCGTCGTTTGTCGTCAACCAGTGAGACTCCAGCCAAACGTCCCGCTATACCGCTTGGATACGCACCTTTAGATGGCGGCGACTCTAAGGTAATCAGGATTCGTTAAAATCCGAAATTTATAATAAACTAGCTGTTTTACCCGCGATAAAAGTATTATAGTCCTTTTTTATTGATTCCCTTTACAAATCTCCACCCCCTTAAAGAATGATTTTTGGGATAAAAACTATCCTTGTCCTTCCCCGGGATGCAATCTATCTCTCTGCCAAATTTCATCTAAATCCGTTCAGTGGTTTAGACGTGAAAAGGTAACATACAGACAGACAGGCAGAGTTACTTTCGAATTTATAATATTAAGTATAGATATCAAATATTTGATATACTGTATGGAAACCACATACATATATGCAATACATTATACCAAATACTTGTTATCGCCTTTTCTGATGACATAGGTACATTGAATAAAAAAATCGGTCGCGAAAAAAAATTCACCTGTTCCCTACATTTATGTTCGCATAACTCGTCAAATAGTAGGGAACAGCTGATTTTTTTTCGAGACCGATTTCGTTTATTAATAAATAAATAAAAAAAACATATCAGAGACGGTCAATGCGTACGCACGCACTGACCGTCAGTCGGCTTTTTGCATTCAGTGCTCAACTGACCACCGTACGGAACCGCAGGGTATAGTTACGTCCGTTCGAGTCCCGCTTCCGCAACGCACTGAATGCTCCGAAGCATTGCATAGCGCGTCAGTCACCTGACGTACGCAGTACCGACGCGCTCGACTGACCGTCTCTGTCAGTATTGCGTATGCGGACGCGGTCAGTGCTGCTCTGAATGCACGCATAGTTTCTATGGCGATAGCTACGGTAGACCGACGTCAGTCCTGACCGTCAGTAGAGCACTGAATACTGCCTAAAACTAAAAAAAAATTACTTTTTGAAGTGAAACTTCTTTACGCACGCTTGACTTGGGGAGTAAGCTGGCGAACGCGTGACGTAAGCGTTACGAAAAGTGTGATCGGGCGAGGCGAACGGGAGTTGAGTGGGGGATATAAGCAAGAGAAAGCAGTGCGCGCGCACATTTTCTTTCTCTCTTCCTCTCATAGCCTAATATGTTTGAAGTTTCACTTCAGTCGTGTGGTCATAAGCACACTCGGTTTTTTTTTATCTATTTACATTTTGAAAACTGAATGTTTTTTCTTCTACAGGAAAAGGCAGTAATCCCGGCGCCAGATAATAAACTAGATGATGACGTAAGTAGTATTCTATGATCTATGTTCGCGTGTTGGCGATTTATGAAGCGAAAACTTCTTTAGGCGCGTCGGGCATTTTTTTAAATGGGAAAATACCATTGAATTCGCGCCACTGCTACCGTAACCGACACCGCTTTGGATGTGTTCGGCTGCCCTCGGGACGTACCGATGTACTCGGTTTTAATGCATATCCGATGTCAGTGAGTGATGGCAAAGTATTCTGTTTGTGTTTTGTTTTCACTTCTGTCGGCACTTTTTTATTTCGTACTCCGGGTTTTATGCAACTCACTTCATAGCGCTGAGAGGTGAAAATCCAACAGTGTGTTTTTTGCACGCGCTGGGATGCGCTGTGTTGGATTCTCAACGTTCGGCTCAACACCGAGGGTTGTAAATCGAATGCGCGATAAAATCCCGCCGCGATATTTTTACGTAACTGAATTAATGCACATTATGAACGTAGTTTGTTTAAAATCGTTTACTGAATAGATTTCTGTATTTTTTTTTTTTAATATAGGTAATCTTTTATCCTAAAAATAATTTAAACTACGTAAATTACAATCAGGACATCGCCGCCGCCGTCGAGGTAGACCAAGGCAAAGGTGGTGTGACGATCTAATATCATTTGCAGGGCCAACGTGGCCAGAGATCAAACTCAAACTCAAAGCATTTATTTCAATTAAATCAATTACAGGCACTTTTGAATTGTCAAGGGGTCGGTCAGTCAGAAAGATGAAGCTAGTTGCCCATTCCAAAGCGTAGGTACCTATGGAGAAGAACGGGCAAGAAACTCCATGGACACTCTTTTAAATCAAAATAATATGGTTACAAAGTCTTGGTTACATCATTCATGTTAAAAATTATACATGTGAGAACGATGCAGAACGTTAAAAGCGTCCATAATGAAAAGATGAGAAAAAACAATTAAAATATTAAATTAAATAAAATAAGCCATGGCAGCAAAGAGATGACCAGTCCCTTCTGACGGCGCCCGTTCACGAACATGACGCATGTATTAGCACTATTCGGCTCAACCATTTTGAAGGGAGCTAAATGATCCAACACATGCGCCACCATCAGTGAGACATTGCATCGCACAAGACAGGGAGGTATGGAAGCAAAAAAGGGAGGCCTTTGCCCAGCAGTGGGAAAAAAAAAAGAAATATAGTCACACTTCCGTTGTGCAGTCAAAACAAACCAAAATGGACGAAGTACGGTCAGCATCAAAAGTTGATTAACACTTCAGTTTTTTTAATCTTAGTTATTGAGCAAAATATTTGTTCAAAATTGCAGCAGAAGAATTTTTTTAAGAATATATACTCTTGTCTATTAAATGTGAAAAGCTAAAAATCAGTTTATTGAAAAAAGTTGTTGTCAATTTAATAACATGTAAAAATGATAGTGTTAATCGACTTTTGATGCTGACTATACCTACCTACTAAGCTAGATCCTTATGCGTGTGCGACTGTGTGCATGCGTAGATTTGTAATGTGACCACAATTTTCTCCCACAGTCAGTATAACTAATTTAAAAAAAACAATGTGTTTTACGTAATAGTAAAAATAACTAAGGTATTTTTTTATTTCCAGAGCTCTGATTTATTTGAAAAGCTAATTAAATTAATTAATAATACTATTAATACATTGTTTTCTATTTACGTATTTGATTAAATTTTTAAATATTTCTTAACATATAAAAAATAAGTATAAAAAACATTTAAAAATATAAAAAATAGTATCCCACCGGTATCGGGAACAGGGTCCAAGCTACCGGCGGTCAGGGCTCCAGAGAGAGGAACCTCCTAACTCCTCCTTATGTTGGTCGAGGCTCTTGGCTATCAATCCATTGGCTGTAACGACTATCGGCACAATGATCGCTGAGTCCACATCCCACATGTTGACAACCTCGCGTTGTTATTATTGTTAATTAATTTGGTTGTTTTAAATAATATTTTCGGTTGTATCCCATAGAAAGACATATCAGTAGTGAAACTGTCAGCGGAAGCCGCCCCCGCAGAGCTGCCTCCCCCGGGCGAGATCTCCCGCCCGCCGCTGCGCGTGGGCATGCCGGTCTACGCCATGAAAAACGCCTTCGGACCCTGGCTTAAAGGCAGAGTGGTGGATATACAGCCCAAGAATACGGCTGGGGTTAGTATTTTGTTTGACCTGCCTAGCCTTTTCCCAACTATGGTGCTCCTTGCTCCTAAAAATATTATTGATTACTCTAATACATACGAGTATATCGCCAATTTGGAGAAACATCGACGGAACTGCCACTATTTGAAGTGAAACTCCTTTACGCACGCTTGACTTGTGGAGTAATCTGGCGAACGCGTGACATAAGCGTTACGAAAAGTGTGATCGGGCGAGGCGAACGGGAGTTGAGTGGGGGATATAAGCAAGAGAAAGCAGTGCGCGCGCGCATTTTCTTTCTCTCTTCCTCTCATAGCCAAATACGTTTGAAGTTTCACTTCAGTCGTGTGGAAGCACACTCGGTTTTTTTTTAAGTCTGCTTTCCTAACGTAAATATGCTTTCTAAGTGCTTAATATTTAATTCATTTTTGGAGAAAAAAAAAATAATTTACGTCGATGTTTCTACAAATGAGCGATATAATGATTTTCTTAATTCGTATTTTGGGTCCTAAAAATACAAAATAGCCGAGAAACTGCGACCAACTGTCACTGTGAGAAAAGGCAGGAAAGTTGAAAAGCAGCTCAATTATTTAAAAAAGTATATAGAGGTATGAGGAACAGGGTGTAAAGTTCACTCAACCTCCATAGAAAAGGGAGGATCCTCCGACCAGACGGGTGTTGTGTCTGGCGGGCAACTGCCCAATGAGTCATGTCGGGCTGTTGTATCTCTGCTAGTTGCGCGGTAAACTCTGCTTGCGAGATGCAGGATTTGCGTGACGTCAGTATGACGCGTTGTTCGCATGTGGCGTTGTAGATACCGCTACAAGTATGCATCAGTAGAGGCCCGAAAAGTTTTTAGAGAATCCGTTAAAATGTCATTTTATATTTCAGGGCAACCCGTTCTCTGTGTGTCTTGTGAAATTTGACCACAAAGTTAAGACCAATGGGAAAGTGTTGCCTGCAAGGTGCATCGCGTATTCTGAGCCCGCTGATGTTAGAATGACTATTGGTAAGTACATATAAGCAAAAAAACTATAACTTAACTAAAACTTGTATAGTTTTAGTTAAGTTAGGATATAAGTTTATTATTTTTATCAAATAACTAGCTGGCCCGGCGAACCTCGTGCCGCCTCAGAATCAATAAATGTTGAAATGAATTATCTTCATTCTTTTTTTTTTTCGTGATTTTTTTCCGTGTTTTAATAGTTATTCTGCTATTCCGGGCGAAGATAAATCCAACAAATCAAAGGTCATAAAAATCGCTCCAGCCGTTCTTGGGTTATAAATGGTGTAACTAACCCACCTTTGTATTTATTTACTCCGTGAACTAACCCGACTTTGTTTTATTTATACATGGTGAAATTTTAATCACCGTTTTCCTCTTAAAGGGTTATTGATCATTATGAACAACTTTTACTATGGGACCAAACATGAAATCGCGAAAAAAATAATCAGCTGTTCCCTACATTTTGACGTGTTACGCGAACATAAATGAAGGGAACAGCTGATTTTTTTATTCACGATCTCAGGTTTGGTCCCATAGTAAAAGTTGTTCATAATGATGAGTACAATGACCTCTTAAGAAGTTGTTAGTGTATTTCCAATAACCCTGTATAAGTAAAAAAAAACTATAACTCTTTAAAAACTGTACAAAAAACCTAGTATGTAATATAACATTACATATTATTTTACAGGTACCCGTCTAATAGCGCTGTTCAAAGATTCGAACAAACGTGAATCTTACTACTCAGGAGTTGTCGCTGAAATACCCAATCCAGTCAATAATTATAGGTGAGTGCATGATGTCTTGTACAGTATTTTTATCTCACGAATCGACGCATGCTTTACTTGTGGTCACCGAGTGTACAAACACGCTGTAAATGTGTGTGTAAGCGCAGGTCCTTTATTTATTTATTTAATCTTTTCGCAAACAAAAAGGTACAACAGCGGTCTTAACGCCTAGTCATTCTCTACCAGTCAACCAAGGATGGTGAGAGATTAGATGGCAGGTGCTTTGGTTGAGCTGAACAATGATAAAAAAAAAAATGTTAAAATTGTTGAATTATAAATAAAAAACGTATAGTCAAAACGAAAAAAAAATCAGCTGTTTCATACAAAAGTTCAATACCTACTTGACCAAAATGTATGAAACAGCTGATTTTTTTCAGAGTTGGTCCCATAGTGAAAGTTGTTCATATTCATGGGTAGAACACCCTGTAAAAATTTGGATGGTGATAAAAAAAATTCCCTGTATATGTATGTACCTACAGTATGAACACGTAACTTGGCTTTCCCCAGATACCTAGTATTCTTCGACGATGGCTACGCTCAGTACGTCCAACACCAATTCACCCGCCTAGTCTGCGAAAGTTCCCCCTTAGTATGGGAGGAAGTACATCCATTCTCGCGGGAATTCGTCCGCCAGTACCTGATGGAGTATCCAGAGAGACCCATGGTCAGGCTGCATGAGGGGCAGCATCTGAAGACTGAGTGGAACGGTGAGTTAATATGACATGTCGACGGCGAAGTACCAATACCTCCTAACTGTAATTTTTAGTTGCAACAGCATTAAATTAAAATGTGGAAATACCACCCAACTAAACCAACCATCCAACAAAAAAATACAAACATCCGAATTGAGAACCTCCTCCTCTCCTCCTTGTATTTTTTTTTTTATGTTTGTTCGCGCATAACTCCGTCGCTTGCCAACCGATTTGAAAAAGTATTTTTTTGTTGGAAAGGGTTCCCAAATGGTCCCATGAAAATTTTATTGAAATCGGAAAAGCGGTTTTTGAAAAATCAACAAAAATCTAAAAATTTATCTACATTGTCTACATTAACGATATTTTCGTTTACATTTTTGAGGGGTAGGTACAACTAAAAAGTGGAAAATAAAAACTTTTTTACAAAAAAAAACAACAGACTTCAAAAAAAAAACACTACAAAGTGATAAATAACTTTAATTTCGGAAGTCGATGTCAAAAAACGAAATTGCGGAACCAATGACACCGACTTCCGAAATTAAAGTTATTTATCACTTTGTAGTGTTTTTTTTTTGAAGTCGGTTGTTTTTTTTTTTAAGTTTTTTTCACATATGAGTTCATTACTTTTTAGAAAACGAAAACTGTATCTGAAAAGTACAACCATTCTTTCAGGAAAATGGTGGTCATCCCGAGTGACCCGCGTGGATGCGTCGCTCGCGCAAGTAATGTTCGTGGGCGACGGCCGCCGCGAGTGGATCTACCGCGGATCCACGCGCCTCGCGCCGCTCTACCTCGAGCTGCGCGCGGCTGAACGACACCGACCGAGACCCATGCCGCGGAGCAAGGCGCAGCCTAGGGTGAGTTTCACTATCTAGACTAGCATGGCCCACAATGGCCATCTATGGCCCAGCATGGACCAACGTTTATTTTTAACCAACCGCACGAGCCCAAAAGGAGGGTTTTGTAAGTTTTTTTATGCTACTCGGCTGCCTTAAAGTCCTATATGCATATTAGTCCTATATATTATATGTATCTATGCTAGTTGCGCGGTAAACTCTGCTTGCGCGATGCAGGATTTGCGTGACGTCTGTATGACGCGTTGTTCGCATGTGGCGTTGTAGATACCGCTACACTAGGCAGCTATCTATTCTCAACCGTTCGATATGCCTCCATACCGAATCGAACATCAATCAATGTTATTAAAAGAGGACTCTTTTAGAGGCTATTCCCGAAAAACCCGAAAATGTTGTCACTTTAAATCAAATAGTCGACCGCCATTCTTTCTATATAGTTATTTGTTGTTGCTCCCGACAGCAAACATCTGTCGGAAAGGTAAATGAGTAATTGAAAATGTGCCATTTTCGATTTGACAATCTGTCTAATGGTTGTAAATAGCTATACAGAGCCCTGATTCACAACCATACGACAGGCTATCGTATCGAAAACCTGACATTTCAATAACCTGATTTGACTTCTCCTCAACAGCAAATAGCTGTTGGAAGAATAGCGGGCGTCTATTTGATTTAAACTGACAAAATTTTCGGGTTTTGGACTTCTGATCAGCATTGAGAAGACTCTTACGATAACAATGATTAATGTTCGGTACGATACGGAAGCATATCCAGTGCTTGTGAATGAGGGGGCAGGTGTGCTATGTTTATCGACGTGTAAATCCTCTATGGTACACGACTAAGGCGAAGCCCTGGCAACATTTTTCTATCTTAACAAATTAATAATAAAAGCGATTGTTTTGTTTATTTACAGTTCAATATGCCGTACGTGGAGTACACTCGGTCGGATGAGCAGGAGTCGACCAAGCAAGTGGATGCGCAGGCGCAGCCACAGCAACAGCAAGAACAGCAGCAGCAGCAGATACAAAATGAGGTAAGAATCGTTTGTTTATTTACAACTTACTCCGCCTGGTTTCTGAAAGACAACAAAAACCGGCCAAGTGCGAGTCGGGCTTGCACCCGAAATTAAAAGAATAGATTTCTATTCTTTTAATTTCGTGTGCAAGCAAGGTAGACAGTTGAAATTTTCACAGTGTGTTTTTACACACTGTGAAAATTTCATCTGTCTACCTATTACGGTTTAGGAGATACGCTTAAAATAAAATGGGTTATTCTTGGGTTATTTCTTGTTTTTTTTTTTTTAATAATACGTTATTATTATTTGATTTATTTATATAACTTATGCATGTAAGTAGCCGCTAATTATTTCGTAAATAGTTTTGTATATAATAATCCCACAAATTATAAAATTTTGATAAAATACCTGTCAAATAAGAATGTAATTTGTGGAGATAAAATATTAATAGTTTATTTTGGCAATAAAGGATTATTCGCATCTCAACCGTCTTTCACTCCAGACACTACCAGGGACTCCTACCTCAACAATAACCAAAAAGGGTCCCGCCTGCTTCCAACTTTTATTTAATTTAAATTGGGCTTGTTTTTAACCGATTTCAAAAAAGAAGGTTGCAGTCGGGGTTTTTAAATTTTTTTATTACTTTTTTTTTATCTCCAGCTTTTTAGTTGACAAATGTGAAAGATTTCGCAGACGATTTAGTTTTTGGTACTTGTTTTTTACGATTTGACACTTTGAATTACTTTTAACCATATAAGTTGTATATATTTTTGTAATCACCTTTTAAAACCCTTTATTTTGATACCCCACTCGATAGGTTTTGAGAAAAAAAATTTTTTGAAGACATAAAATGGCGCCAAAAATCCGCCATTTTGTTTTTTTTTTTTTTTTTTTGATATTCCCAGTGTCACTCTCACAGTAAATACGAATCTAACGACACCTCTCAAGTTAAAATCCATCGAGCCGTTCAGGCTACAGAGCGTGCCAAACAATTATACATACATACAAACATACATACATACTAATATACAAACGTAGGTACTCTCGAAAAACATGACCCTCCTTCTGGCGCAGTCGGGTAAATACACAGACTACTTCTCTCATACAATATTACCATTACACAGGAGATACGTCGCCAACGCGCTGTGGCCAAGAAGTCTACCTCAGCACCGCCTCAAGTGCTCCCGCCATCGCAACAGGTTATGCCCACAAACACGGATACTGTCACCAGCAGAGTCGTGGTAAGTGGAAAGAAGTATCTATGAGAAAGAAAGAAAGAAAATACATTTCCCTAGTCGTATTTTCTTTCTCTGAAACCCTGCAGACGTGAGGGGCATCGATTGCTAAACGTGATCAATTAAAAAAAAAAATTGATGTTTTTTTTTGTGTTGTTTCTTGAAGTATAGAGTTGAGACAATTTGTTTTCTTTGGTTTTATCGTATTGAGGTATCGATAACCATCATGTCTGTGAACTAAAGTTCACAGATTCAAGAAGAAGATTTCAAGTGACTACACTAATTGCGGTCAATGACCCAATAAAATCATTAAATTAATTTTTGAAGTGAAACTTCTTTACGCACGCTTGACTTGGGGAGTAAGCTGGCGAACGCGTGACGTAAGCGTTACGAAAAGTGTGATCGGGCGAGGCGAACGGGAGTTGAGTGGGGATATAAGCAAGAGAAAGCAGTGCGCGCGCACATTTTCTTTCTCTCTTCTTCTCATAGCCAAATACGTTTGAAGTTTCACTTCAGTCGTGTGTTCATAAGCACACTCGGTTTTTTTTTTTTGTTTTTTTTTTTTTTTTTTTTTTATATCGATACCCATCACGTTGGAGTTTCGCTTGCCAATTTCATTTGACCCTGTATTTTATTGAGTAATGCGTAATGGCGGTACCACCGCCATCTTTGCCTGGGGTCTGTCGGTAAAAGCCAACATTTTTTATTACCATACTAGCAGCGCCCCGCGGTTTCACCTGCATAAGTTTCGATCCCGTGGGAATATCGGGATAAAAACTATTCTATGTCCTTTCCTGGGACTCAAGCTATCTCTATACCAAATTTCATCTAAATCGGTTCAGCGGTTTAAGCGTGAAGAGGTAACAGACAGATAGACAACACGCTTTCGCTTTTATAATATTAGTATGGATGGATTCTCTGGTTTCTGAAAGTTTTTTTTTTTTAATTGCTATCTTCATTTGGTTTTATCTGCAAGAGATAGTAATATTTTTAATTTTATTTGTTCTACAAATTATTTATCTTTTTATTTCGCAGTACTACACACCAAAGAACGCGGTGAAACCATTGAAGATGGTGCCACACAGATGTGGTCCGAGATGCAAGAGAAGCGACGTACTCTCACTTAAAGAGCTGAGGACTTATAATCCTCTAGCTAAACCGCTGCTCAGCGGATGGGAAAGGTGAGTTATAAACATCACAATATAGGCCATCGTCTGCCAACATAGCCCACAATGGTCCAATGTGTGAAGGGGGGCAGTTCAAGTATTACGTAAGCAGATTTTCTGCAATTATTAACCCCCCCGTCCCCCTCGTCAGCAAAAGTAAGCAAAGCACTTACCCCCCCCCCCCCCCATGCTTACGTAAACATTGGTACATACATTTTTCAATGTGTTAGATAGATAGATAAACCATTTATTTGACGCACACAAAAGACAGCACAACACACAAAACACCTCTGGTTTCTTTATTGATTCATGAGCAGCAAATATATGCGTTTCGTTTTCAAGCATAGACAAGCAGGGTTGCCATATGTGTTCAAACCGAAATCGACTAAATTTTGTAGAAAATCCGAAAAAGTAAAATAAATACTGCTGACGTAATCACCATCCAGACCCCCCATCCCTCTTGTCATCAAAAATAAGCAAGGCAAAGACCCCCCCGCCCCCCTGTAGTGCTTACGTAATACTTGAATGGCTGCAGGGGCAATTTATTTATTTATTTAAAACATAAGTGTACAGTGCTTACGACCAAATCACTTATATTTTAGTAGCCAAAACTATGAAAAAAAAAATCAGAAACATAAAAAACTTATACTAACTTACGATACTATTTACTTAGAAATAAATATAAATATTTACAAACTTGGTACGGCTTATCATGGAAGATATCCAGCATGGCCCAATGTGTGAAGTGGCCCACTGTTACCCAACGTGTGAAGGCCATGGGCCATTGTGTATATTATCCTTCTTCTATTTACTACTATCTTTCTTTTCTGTAATGTCTAATAAGGGGCTAAAGAATAACAGCCGCGCGGGTCGATCGAAGGTTAAGCTACGCTTGCCGCGGTCGGTTCGTGGATGGGTGATCATTCATTACATATCGAGGCTCCTCCGTGCCTCGGAAAGCACGTTAAGCCGTTGGTCCCGGCTGTCATTCGTAGATCTTTGACAGTCTACGGGTAGTCAGAATCCCAAGTCTTACCAAGGGGTATCGTATTACCCAGTAACTAGATTGTGGAGTTCAGACAGGCAGTCGCTCCATGCAAAATGCTGGTATTCAGCTGCATCCAGTTAGTCTGGAAGCCGACCCAAATATATTTAGGAAAAGGTTAGGTAGATTGACTACCTTTATTTTGTCAGAAACTGATATCCCTACAATTGTCAAGTTACTGAGTACGATTAAAAGTTTTATATAAATGTGAAATGGCGATGGGCCAACTTGGACGGCTATGGACCATTGTGAGTAGGCCATGGTACATAATTGCTCGCGATGATAGTACATAGGTAGAGAGTTAAAATGAGTGGACTGTATAAATATGATGAACACGTATAATACCATATGAGAACAATAACATTAATGATAAGGTAGCTATTAAGTTTAGGATGCGCGAGCGCGGCCGGATGACGTAGCGTGTCCTTGGTGACTGTCCGGGCGCGATGACGCAGCTGTTGCCGCGCCGCTCTCGCCTCGCTCCCCTCTTGGTCCTCGCTCGTTCATTCCGTTGAGTCGATGACTCAACATAATACTTGCCAGGATTTTCTATCCTCCTGTCTGCAACTAAACTAATATGTATTCTGTCTTTTTGTTTCAGACAAATTGTCCGGTTCAAGGGCCACAAGGAAGTGATGTACCGAGCGCCCTGTGGCCGTCGCCTACGAAATATGCGCGAGTTACATCAGTACTTGCGTTCTATAGACAGCGACTTGCCTGTGGATCTGTTCGACTTCCACTATTCAACGCATTGTCTGGCCGAGTTCGTGCTGAACAAATGTCTCGTGGGGAAAAAGGTTTGTCAATTACCCAATTGCATGATGGCCCATGTTGGACCACAATCCATTTACACGATAGTCCATGATGGCCCATGTTGGACGACAATCCTATTCACACGATGATCCATGATGGCCCATACTGGACAACAATATTTTTATGCAGCTATATTATTTTTTAAGTCGATCAAAAATAAATAAATATCAATTAAATATCATTGCTCCCCATGATTATGATACGACTGTGATTAGTGACAGCAGTGGTGGCCCAGTGGTATCAGCCGCGACTTACAAGTTGTAGGTCGTAGGTTCGAACCCACACAGGCGCTTTACTTTATGTAAATAATTTCATCACCACTGCTCTCAAAACGGTGAAGGAAAACATCGTGAGGAAACCGGCATGTCCTAGAACGAAAAATTCGAAGACATGTGACATCTACCAACCCGCACTGGGCCCGCGTGGTGGATTACGGCCCACTCCCTCTCACAGAGAGGAGGCCTGTGTCCCAGCAGTGGGAACATTATAGGCTGATTATGTTATGATTATGTTTATGTTCTTACAATTTTTACAATTATATGGCACAGCTTATACTAACTCCCATTTTATCTTTCTCAGGACCTCTCCCACGGCAAAGAGAACGTTCCAGTGCCCTGCGTGAACTACTACGACGACTCCTTACCAGAGTTCTGTTCGTACAACACCGAGCGGACTCCCACAGCCGGTGTGCCGCTCAACCTGGAGCCCGAGTTCCTGTGCGGCTGCGACTGTACCGACGACTGTCAGGTGAGTTATAGCAAAAAAAAGGGGCCATCATGGACCACTATGGCCCAGCGTGTGAAGGGTCACTGGGCCATCGTGGGCCACTATAGCCCAACGTGTGAAGGAACAGTGGGCCATCATAGACCACTATGGGTTAACATTTAAAATGACAATGAATGATTGTTAGGTACAGGGGTATCCACTGTAAACTGAGTTGGTGTAATGTTTTTTGGGAAATCACAATATTTGAGAATGGAATATTACTAAAATCATTTAGGGGGAAGTTATTGGCATATTCCTTGTTATCAAAAATCAAAATATTTTAGTTGACAAACCTTCATTGGCACTTATGAAACGTCAGAAGCTAGGTGCACGGTTCCAGTTGGTCGTTTCCAATTGAGAATACTCCAGAGGGGCAATTCTCGTAATTTTAAGAACGTTCACAGTCTGATCTCAGTCTCAATCTGTCAAAAATACGTCTTTAATTTCCCTACATTATTGACAAGTTTTTGACATTGATTGTCGCTGAGAGGAGGCTGCGACTAGATTTTGAACGTTTTTCATTACGGGAATTGGATTACTAAGCATCATATTTTTTATCTGCTGTATTTTTTATTGTGTGCCTTCTAGTTAGTGGTAAATAATTGTATTTACTTTCTTCTTCGTTCTTTTCTTTCTAAGTATTTACTGAAATATGTTTGTTTCAGGATAAATCAAAATGCGCTTGTTGGAAAATGACGCTAGAGGGCGCTCGCACCATTGGGCTACGTGGACCTAATTTGGGCTATGTGTACAAGCGGCTGCCTGAACCGTTACCTTCTGGAATATACGAGTGTAATTCTAGGTAAGTCTAGCTCAGTCAATGGCACCTGACGTCGACGAGGACGCGATACTGTTCATTTATTACGTAAGACAATTTCAACCAACTTCTGACCCCCCCTCCTCCCTCGTAAGAAAAAATAAAACTTGAATGAACCCCTCCCCCCTTTGAAGATGAGTATCTATCAAAATTGCAGAGAAAATTAGTAGCAAAAATTTATAAAACATAATTTTTGCTTACTTTTGTGATCTTACGTAAGAATAATCTAGAACCCTCCCACCCCCACGTAAGAAAAAATAAGACTTTTTCGGACTCTCTCCCCCCTCAAATCGTCTTACGTAATAAATGAACAACCCCAGCTACCAACGATTTTCTTTGTCTTGAGTAAAGATGGTCAACCATCCACGGACCGACCGCGGCAAGCGTAGCTTAACATGATTGAACGACCCATGCGGCTGTTAGAACTTAGCCACGAGGCTTTTTTGACTTTATGGTTAACTAGCAGCGGTCCGCGGTTTCACCCGCATAAGTTTCCCGTGGCGAACTTCATACCGCATCATAATTAAACAATGTGACAAAGTTCAATAGACACGTGGCGCCATCTACTATCATAATAACGTTATTGTTGTTTTCTTCGGGAACAGCACTTTTTTTCGAGATGAAAGGTACCCTATGTCCGTTTCTGTAAACCTGACAACGTATATGCAAAATTTCAGGATGATCGGTTCAATGGTTTAGGCGTGAAAGGGTAACAAACAAACAAACTTACTTTCGCATTAATAATAATAGTTAGTATAGTATGGATATGGATTAATTAAATGAATTGTCCACAGATGTAAATGCAAGCACACATGTCTAAACCGCGTGGCGCAGCATCCACTACAATTAAAATTACAGGTGAGTCTCGGTTTGATTAGCATTGCATAAAACATACGAATGTGAGAAAAAGGATGCATAATTTTTTGCTACTATTTATTATACAGGATGAAATTGAAAACATGCGACAAATCGAAATGGGAGATTGTACTCATCATTATGAACAACTTTTACTATGGGGCCAAACCTGAAATCACGAAAAAAAAATCAGCTGTTCAATACATTTATGTTCGCATAACTCGTCAAAATGTAGGGAAGTGCTGATTTTTTTTTCGTGATTTCAGGTTTGGTCCCATAGTAAAAGTTGTTCATAATGATGAGTACAATCTTCTATTTTGGTTTGTCGCATGTTTTCAATTTCAACCTGTATTTTGTCTCGTGTTTTATTCTCGAATCTTAGGCATTTGTAGCATGTTTAGATTATCAATTATTTGCTCAAACATGCGTACCGATTTGAGCCCATATTTCTATTGATTTTTCAATTAAAATAATTTTATATAAAAGTCAATGCTAATGTCGCAGATAGATTGTAGAATCCGCTGTTTTACTAAACAGCTCCGGCATCTGTGTTCCCTCCCACATTTAACCCGTCTGCCTTCAAATCAAGAGTGAACAGGCATCTTCTGGACACGCTCATTCCATCATAGACCTCATCTATCGCTTTCCATCAGGCGTGATCGGGGTCAAGAGTGAGCCCATTTAGCAATAAAAAAATAAAAATTAAACAGCTCCGCTATGTAAAACAAATGAACAACGTTCAGCTGTATTGTCATTGCGCTATGTTTTAAAAAACTGCTACCGACGTTTAGACGTAATGCAGAATGGCTTATTTGCAGTCAAATGAGCGTCTTTCATAATACTCTGATGACTTTTAATTAATATAGTCCTTAAAATCACTGTTTTCACTTGAGTTAAGGTAATTTTTACTCGTTTTATTTATTTTTGTTTCGGACGCCATTATTTTTGTTACGACACACAGAGCCACGAGCGACAAAATTTAGAACTAAAATCTATAATCTGACGTTTCATTTCACGCTGTTTTATAAAACCGCTAATCGTTGACCTGCTGCGTAGATAAATGCAAAACGTTTATGCAATTCTGCGTCTTCAAGTTCAGTAATTATGGAAAACCGCTGAATGTTGTTCAGTTGTTTTACATAACGGAGTTGTTTTGTTAAGCAACTATCGGTTTTGTAAAACAGCGGATTCTTCAAGCCATCTGCGACACTAATATTAACAAAAAAATACTGACAGAATTTGGGCGAGACTTTTACTTAAGGTGAATGCGCAGTGGTAGCCCGCGAAATTCAAATTTTCTTACGTTTTTTGCAATTTTTAGGTCAGTGTCAGGTTTTATCTTGATCAAAATTTGATTCGCGACTATAACAGGTACGTATTTACAAAATTATAATCATCAGAATCATTAATACATCTTTTTGAGTTAGATTTCTACCGTTAAGAACAAATCTCGTATGGAAAAGTGTTTATGGTAGAAATCTAACTTAAAGAGATATATTAATGATTCTAATGACTATAATTCTGTAAATACATGTCTATTATAGTCGCGAATCAAATTTTTATCAAGATACAACCTGACACTGACCTGCAAATTGCAAAAAAAGTAAGAAAACTTGAATTTCGCGGGCTACCACTACGCATTCACCTTAAAGGATTGGACGACGTTGAACTTTACAAAACATTTTCTTTACTCTTCGTAATAATTACTTAAGAAAAAGTTAACAATATGATTTTTTTTAAAGGTAGGTATTAGGTACTTTATTTTTTTAAAGAAAATATATTGATAATTTCTTTGCGTATCAGAGAAGATTTTTTACTATAATAATAAGTTTACTGCACAAAGAAAAAACGCACAAGATTAGACATACAAAAAGTTATATAATTGATAAAATTAATTTTATATTACAGGTGTTCAAAACTCCAAACCGTGGTTGGGGCATCCGGGCACTGAACGATGTGCCAAAAGGCTCGTTCCTATGCGTGTACGCTGGTAACCTACTGACTGACGCTACGGCTAACTTGGTAAGATATACATACACATAATAATTTGCACCTCCGGTAAAATAGAGTTACAACTCGAAAAACCTGGAAACTCACGGATTTATTAATCAGTCTTTATTCTTACTCTATAATTATTATGTGATCAAAATTATACATACTTGAAAAGCTTACAAAAAAAAAATATTTTAATGGCATACGCTGTTTTTCAATTTTCTTTATACAGGGTGAAATTGAAAACATGCGACAAATCGAAATGGGAGATTGTACTCATTATTATGAACAACTTTTACTATGGGCCCAAACCTGAAATCACGAAAAAAAAATCAGCTGTTCCCTACATTTATGTTCGCATAACTCGTCAAAATGTAGGGAACAACTGACTTCTTTTTTCGCGATTTCGGGTTTCATAACGATGAGTACAATCTCCTATTTCGATTTGTCACATGTTTTCAATTTCAACCTGTATATTTCTATATCGCTAACTCAAAAGCGACTTTTTTTTCGTGTTGTAACCCTATTTTATCGGAGGTGCGGTTGTAAATGAATTTATTCCGCTATATGCGAAGTTATCAAATGTCTCGTGGTGGTGGCGTGTGTTAGATCATTAAGTTCCCTTCAAAATGGTTGAGCTGAATGACAGTCGGGACCAACGGCTTAACGTGCTTTCCGAGGCACGGAGGGGTCGCGCTATGTAAAGATGGTCACCCATCCACGGGCCGACCGTGGCAAAGCGTAGCTTAGCCTGATCAATCGACCCGTGCGGCTGTTATTACTTAGCCACGGGCCCCTCTAGCCTGTTTTCTATCTACCAATTATTTATTTTTTATTTGCAGGACGGTTTGAACGAGGGCGACGAATATTTAGCAGAATTAGATTACATAGAAGTTGTGGAACAGATGAAAGAAGGCTATGAAGAGGACATTCCGGAGGCCGACAAGAAATTAGACAAGGTATGTTACTACGTGTAGGCAAAATTTCTCCGGATGCCCGGATGTAATTTCTCGTAAGACAGCAGTTGAATTTTTTGGTCGCCACATTATGACGTGCACGCCCGAAAAAGCATGACTCAGTGTCACGTTCCGCCTGAGCCGTGTGTGCAAGCGAGAGCGTGGAACAAGCGATAGAGAGGCACGATCTGATGTTTTCTTATGACGTTATCGCGTAAAATTATCGTCCGTAAACCGACTTTACAGACAACCAATGTTTTTTTTTGGCTGCAATAGGATCAACGCACAATGCACAATAAGAATAATATGCTCAACGCTTAGGAGCAGTGGTGGTTCAGTGGTAACGACCTCAACTTACGAGTTGTAGGTCGTAGGTTCGAACCCAGACAGGCGCTTTACTTTAGCTATTTAATTTCATCACCACTGCTCTCAAAAACGGTGAAGGAGAACATCGTGAGGAAACCGGCATGTCGAAAAACAAAAAAACCGAGTGTGCTTATGACCACACGAATGAAGTGAAACTTCAAACGTATTTGGCTATGAGAGGAAGAGAGAAAGAAAATGTGCGCGCGCACTGCTTTCTCTTGCTTATATCCCCCACTCAACTCCCGTCCGCCTCGCCCGATCACACTTTTCGTAACGCTTACGTCACGCGTTCGCCAGCTTACTCCCCAAGTCAAGCGTGCGTAAAGAAGTTTCACTTCAAAAATTCGAAGTCATGTGACATCTACCAACCCGCACTGGGCCCGCGTGGTAGATTACTGCTGCAGTGGGAACATAGGCTGATTTTGTACGCTCAACGCCTGAATCCTTTGTCCTACAGAAAGAAGGTAAAGATGGCGATGACAGTGACGAGGATGAGCCGTCATCCTCCGAGGATGAGGAGACGGCCGATAAGACTGACAAGGAAGATGATGACTTCAGACCGGGGTACATTGGACTTGGTGTTACGGAGTTCAGGTAAGTCACAAACATCCTCGCATATCTCTGGTGGAAACGCAGCCTTAAGGGGGAAAAAATAACGTTTACCTATTGAAAATATTTTAACCCATACATTATAATCTTTTGCAGCAAACGCCTCCGTAAACGCGAAAAATCAAAGAAAGATAAAGAAGACGCGGCGGGTGATGAGAAAGAAAAGGACAAAGATACGAATAAAGAATCGAATGCTGAAGAGGATTGTATTACTATTAGTGATGATGAAGAAGGTATGTTAGAATTTTGTTGTATTCATCGTATTCTATACTAGCTTCTGCTCGCGACTTCATCCGCGTGAAAGGGTTTTTTTTTTTTTCAAAATGGCCATACATGAAAAATATATAAACCTGACATCAATGCAATTTTTTTTTGATGACCGACTAAAAGTTTCTATGCGTAGACATTTTTCGTCGATTTCCAAAAAAAACATCACCACGAATGCAACAAATGATTCTAGACCCCTCTATTTTATTTGATCCAAGGGTTGCGAACCCCTGAATGTGTGTTTACAAAATGTATAGCTTCTCGTGACGGAGACTTTTCTGTATAAAATTGAAAGCAGGGCTGACATGTGACGTCTACCAACCCGCACTGGGCCCGCGTGGTGGATGTACCCCCCTCTCCCTCTCACAAAGAGGAGGCCTGTGTACGGTGTCCCAGCAGTGGGAACATAATAAACTGATTATGCTGGGCTAATGCTTACCTCATCATCATCTGCCTAGCCTTTTCCCAACTATGTTGGGGTCGGCTTCCAGTCTAACCGGATGCAGCTGAATACCAGTATTTTACATGGAGCGACTGCATATCTGACCTCCACAACCCAGTTATTGGGTAATACGATACCCCTTGGTAAGACTGGTTGTCAGGCTTTCGGGCTTCTGACGACCCGTAACGACTGTCAAAGATTCACGAATGACAACCGGGACCAACGGCTTAGCGTGCTTTAGGCACGGAGGGGTCTTGGTATATAAAGATGGCTTATGCTTATCTATATTTCTTTATTTGACAGTACGAGAACCTTCAAGATTCATGGCGCAAACGAACATGGGGGCTAGCGAATATATTTCTAAATACAAGTAAGTCGAATAATCATATTACTTCGGGTCGGCGCAACACGTTTTCTTCCAATCCACATAATTATATAGATAGACCTAGATAACGCAAGTATCACGAACTGTATGAAAACTAAGCGTGCCACTTTTTGACTACCTACTATGACGTCACAAGCTCGCGCTCTCTCGCTCACGCTCACCCAGCCAGCAGTACGCAGGACTGAGCGCGAAAGTGACGGCTTATGATTTTCGAACATAAGCTGGTGCGATTTTTGGCACGCGCAGTAGTTGCTCTTGCGTTATCTAGGTGTATCTATATCTGTGTTCCAATCTCTCCCGTCAACAGTCACATTATCATTCACTCCCTTCTCGATCATATCATTCCTCACACCGTCCACCTTTTCTTTAGCGTTCCTCTCACTCTGTATCCCTCATTCTTTTAGTCACGTACAAGTAAGTGAAAAATGTCTAATGTCTATGTCAAATATCTAGACACTAATATTATAAAGGCGAAAGTTTGTGAGTGTGTGTGTTTATATGTTTGTTACTTCTTCGTGCACAAACGGCTGGACCGATTTTGATACAATTTGGTATGGAGGTAGCTGACACCCTGGATTAACATATAGGCTACTTTTTATCCCGATATTCCCACGGGATCGACACTTATGCGGGTGAAAACGCGGGGCGCGGAGGGTTTTATAATGCGCACAGCAAAAGAGTGGAACTCTACCTGCGTCTACCTTCAACCCGAATCTCTTCAAAGTGAGAGTTAACAGGCTTCTTCTGCATGGGCAAGCTCACTCCATCGTCGACTTTGTCTCTGTCACCTCTCATCTAGACTAGTCAAGAGCAAATCCATTCCAAATAAAAAAAAAAACTGTTTTTTTTAAACTTTATGGTCATCAACATTTGTGTCTTAAAATCCAAAAGGAAGGTACTTCATAAAAGTTTAGACGTGATTAAAAACATGCCTACTTACTTACGTCAATTTACGTCAGGCGCTAATTAATTTTACAGTATTAAACTAAAATGTATCTTCTATCCTTTTCTTAATGTAATAGAAAGAAAAAGATGCACTGAACTTACATTTAGTTTAGTTTGTGAACAACAGAATCGGCACCATTATCGAAGAATCTGATTTTTGGTTAGTTTATTATAATTATGTTTGTTTTCAGGTCTGTTCGCACGTTATTCGGTAAGGACGAGGCGTGCTATATCATGGACGCTAAGGTTCAAGGCAACATTGGCAGATATCTCAATGTAAGTATAAATTACTCTACCCTTCAATTACCAAAACTGGGCTTTTTTTATGGATGGGAAATCATCAAATGACCCCTCCCGCTCTGGGTGGAGCGGGGAGGGAGTGTCAGACTCTTACTGACTAAAACCCATCCGTGTTCCTTCCTTAGCCCTTTATGTTCCGGGGTAGCGGTAACCCTTTCGGACAATCCCGCACCCCCGGCAGGCTTTGGCCCTGGCAGGCCCCTTCCTTTTTGCTGACATCTCTTTGAGGCGCGCGTGGAACACGTAACCAAAACTGGGCTAAAATTCGCCGTATGTAATGTTATAAAACGTTGGAACGAGACACCATATATTGTGTGCTCCCTTATACCTTTTTTGTTAGCCTGCAACGTCTTAACTCCTGGGCTAAGGTCCCTTATGACCAGAATTAATGAAGAGCAGTGTTCTTATCGATAAATTTGCTCATATTGTTTGTGAAAGTAATCAATGTGGTTTGCCGTATGTCATTACTTCCCAGAATTTGATCCTTATTAGCGACACTATCGAATGGTGTATAATACAGTGCTTTTTTTTTCAAAATCAACAGGTTCGATTACTGGCTAGAAATATTGATTTTTCAAAAATCCAATGATGCAGTTTTAGTTTTCATCAAAATCGAGCCCGGGACTCCTTTGAGTACTTTTCGCTATTCCTCATAGTTTCGGATTTGGCGTTCTACGTCCACTTGAAAAATTCATCCTGTATATTAAACGAAAAGTGAAAAATGTATTTGCTTCATTTTGAATTTTACCATGTGCAAGCGACTATGAGTTAACTGTTGTTCTGCACATCACCTGTCCTGTAAGTTGTTATGCCAGGGACCTTAGCAAGATCACCAGTTTTCACCAAATATATTATTTCATAAAATAGATTCATCTAACCACTTTGATTGCCAATTTTTATTGCCGTTGTACAGACGCCAGCACATCAACCTACTACAATCTGTCAAATTTCTTTAATAGATTTTCAACTTTATCGCTAAAGCATAAGGTTCAAAGTTGATTGGGAAAATCTGACAGTTTCGGGTAGGTTGATGTGCTGGCGTCTGTACTCACAGAAATCAAAATGAAAAATATGTTGAAACTACAACCAAATTTGTAACAAAAGGTAGAAATTTCGTAAATAAAAACAAAAAATATATACATATATTTTCGGAACTCTTGGGTAAAAATGGTTAAAATTGTAATATGTTATAGTACCTACATTATCTGGTATATCGAATCCTTAACGGTTGACCACTATTTACGCCACACCCTGTATATTTCTGAAAGACGTTTTGTTTACTAGATTAGACAAGTAATGAAAAACACACTTTAATTTATTTATTTTCTCTTCCAGCACTCCTGTTGCCCGAATGTCTTCGTACAGAACGTGTTCGTGGACACCCACGACCCTCGCTTCCCCTGGGTGGCATTCTTCGCGCTCTCACACATCAAAGCAGGCACCGAGCTCACTTGGAACTACAACTATGACGTGGGTTCGGTTCCCGGGAAGATACTTTACTGTTATTGTGGAGCGCCTAACTGTAGGGGAAGACTGTTGTAATTTTGTGAATTGAGTGTATTCTGCATTCGCGATTTATTAGCCAAAAATTTAAATAAATATGAGTCTATGGAAAAATAACTTTAAATCATATACAATAAAGTTCAGTTTACGCTACACAACTTCAAACATTTTTTTATAACTTCTTCAATAGTGCTAGTCGCTCTGAAATCAACATAATTGCCATTGAAATAAAGTTGATATTTGTTTAACTTGATATAATATTGACTTCAAACATAAGTTTCAGTTATATTAAAGGTAAAATAACTGTGAAATGTCTGTTAGGGCGTAACCGAACGTGACGTCCCGGTGACGGAGATCGTGTGTCCACCGCGAACGAACTCTGCGTTTATGATATGATAGACTAAAACAAACCGGGTGATCGGCAGTGTGTGGACAAGATCAGAGGGGCAATTCTTGTAATTTTAAGAACATTCACAGTCTGATCTCAGTCTCAATCTGTCAAAAATTTCCCTACAATTTGACATTTGTTTGTCGCCGAGATGAGACTGCGACTAGATTTTGAACGTTTTAAATTACGAGAATTGGCCTTCAGACGTGTTTTGTATTGCCGGCACATCGACTCGTCACAATCGGGCCGAGTTCTAGCTGTGGCGCCGAAGTACTCGAAGCTTCGGCGGCCGATATGACGGCACTCGGTTGACGGACGTGCGGTGGACACGCGGCCATAGTAAATGTATGTATCGTTACTTCGGCGCCGTCCTTGGTGACGTCACTGTGATGGCGGCGGTGGACAAAGCCCTCAGGCTGGCCATACACAGACTGCTCGTGCAGTTAAATTCAACTGCTTGAAGCTGCCATTGATATCTGCCTGCTGGCTGCTGCAGCAGTCGGTATCAACTGCTCTCTTAACACACGCGTTGTGGAATGAAGAGCGCGGGCAGAGGTAACTGCGCGAGAGTCGACAGCTCGAGCAGTCCCTGGCGACTGCTACCGCACGATTAAATTTCACCGCGCTGCGGACCGCCCGAAGCAGTCGCGACTGCTCGAGCGGTTCCGTGTATGTGTGTACAGTCAACAGCAAAAGTAGATGATGAATTGAGTTGAACTTTTGGGAGTCAAAACTGATCACGAAAATATGGCAGCTGTACAGTCACGTCTATAAGTATGTATACACTTGGCTTTATTAAAGGCGAATTTCTCCTTTATTTTTTAATGAAATTTTATGTTCTTACGAACATAGTATTTTCGAACCCATACGTTTATGTTAAGTGTCGTATTTCAACGTTGCATTCGTTATTTCACGAAAAAATCGCAATTGAAAGTTGCCAAGTGTTGACATATTGGTGGTCGTGACTGTACTAGTAGTAAATGTTTGGTATAATTTACAATCACATACTTTTGAATCACTTCGACGCCACACAGTTCTGACGCGAACTCCGTTCATTAGTATTGAATTTCTGATCTTCATCATCTACTTTTGCTGTTGACTGTACGTAGAAGACTGTACAGTACCCGGCGATAAATATTGCACATCGACCTTTGGAAAGAACAATCGGCTAATTTCGGCTTCGTAGTGCGTTATCTCTGTCGCACACTACCTATGTGACGTTAACTGACGTTTTGTCAGTCGTTCTTCAAGTGCGATAGAGTGCGGTCGCGTCCAGTTCAAAATATATATCTAGAGTTGTTAACACCCCCAAATTTAAATAATTTAAAGTTGTATTATGGCATCTTTAGGAAAAATAGGGGAACCTTTTTATTTTACCCCAACCTAAAGCAATCATTTATAGAAAAATTGGCGTATTTTATACAAAGAATAAAAAGAATTATCAAAAGAAGCAAATCATAATTGTTTTAACAGCTCCTAATAGATACCGGACTGTTTGTATTTCGTGCGACAGAGATAACGCTCTACGAAGCCGAAATTAGCCGATTGTCTCTTTTCAAAGATCGATGTGCAATATTTATCGCCGGGTACTGTAGTTTGTTATGCAGTCGCAGCTCAAAGCAGCCAGTATCGACTGCTTGTTGTTGCTTGTTTGTCCGTGTATGGCCGGCCTTAGTGACTATTCATCCTTATATACTTTCTAGATTAAAAACAGTGCTTTTGTAGGGATCCATTCTTTTCGCATAATGTTCTTAGTCCTAATATACTTCGGCATAACGATTTTGGCACAATTTGTTTTGGCATAATAATACTTCGGCATAATTTTTTTATTCATACATTTAATGTTGGCATAATTATCTTAAAGACTAATTTGTTTTGGCATAAATTTAATTCGCATAATACTAAGCGACGTTAGGGGCACCCCGAGGTTCGGTTTGGTTAGGTTCCTTCTAACCCTGCAGACAGAAATAGGAGCCCCGCGCAGCGGGGCTCCGTCGACCTGACGTCGTTAGAAATAAAACGAGCATGCTAAATTTATGCTTTAGAATGTTATGCTTAATCATTATCATGATTAGAAAAATTATGCTTAAAAAAAATATGCGCAAGCTGTTATGCGTAATTATATTATGCGAAAATATAATTATGCCAAACAAAATTATGCTAAGTTATATTAGGTCTTAAAATTTTATGCAAATGGATAGGGAACCGCTTTTGTAAGACTTGTATTCATAGGTATTTTGTTACAGTTCTCATTGTGGCTAAAATAATAAGACTTGTACTTTTTCATACGATTTCTAAGTAGTTATATTAAAGATCTGATGCCATAAGGTTTAAAAATCATTTCCTTTTTTTTTTCTCCAAACTTTAATTGAAAAAGAAAATCATTTTTGAAATGGAAACTTCTCTAGGCGCGTTGAGCTATTTTTGATAGGGGCGTCTTATGAAGTCGTGTCACAGACACGATAATGTAAGCAGTATTGCATAGTTTTAAGTTTTCACTTCTGTCGACAGTTCTTATGACTGCCTATGTTTTTTTATCTGGATACATTAATGTGCATTATAATTTATATTGTATATTATGTCGCAATGTTGGGAACTGTTCAGTAAGATTTTTTTAATACCTCTAGAGTGTTACCCCCTTATTCATAATGCTATTTTATCTCTATTTTAGCTAAAATAGGTTTATAGAACGTTTGTCTTTATCTGTCACGTTGTCATTTCTGTGTGTAAGAAAGAGACAAACCCCATTTTAACTAAAATAGGTTTGATAAGTTTTATGAATAAGGGGGTTAGAATATAACATATATAATTATGATTCGTGATGAAATAATTAGGAACAATAATAGCGATGTAATAAAATAGAATTTTGAAATACAAAATCTGCCTAGTATTATCTAATACCCCCAACCCGCCAACCTAACCATGCCTCTGCCTATTTTGGGGTTGGCTTACAGTCTGACCGGATGCAGCTGATAAATGTGTCTTACATGGAGCGACTGCCTATCTGACCTCCACAATCCAGTTACTGGGTAATACTACCATTTAGGACGACTGATTTGCATTACAAAATATATATCATAAAATTTGAAATAAATGTTTAATCAAAATCAATTATAATCTTGAATAACAGTTTCATGTTGTTTACTGATAAAACTTTGGTAGCCATAAGCGCAGTATAGTGACGCACAAACTAAAAAAAATCCTCCGAATACAGTTTTTTTAACTTTTGCTTGATTTAACGCAAGAAAGATATGTAACTATTGGTATCTCAGGATTCCTTCGTTAAATAAAGGTTTCTGAAGAATTCTTGAACGGAGTTTGAACTTTCAATAGCTGATGATTCGACATAATTATCTATTTAAGCGAATTCCTTCCTTATGCTCGGTTTTTTCTCAGATAAACCCTCGATAATAATTCACTCGACTTTTAAGCTAAATTCTTCCTTAATGACGTGTTCAGAAACACGATATCGAACCAATAATCACTATCGAATGGATAAACTCCGTTTAAAAACCTCAGAAATCGGGCGTTAGTTAAAGAAATGCACAAGTAGTATGAATTTAATTACTAGCTTGTTACTGATATAAAACAATATGAATTCATTCAGCGGGTCTTGTAAAAGCAACGCTTATTCCATGCAAGCATGGGCGACTTTTTTGTCGTACTGGATTTTTAACTCTCGTCTCTCGGCAGAGCGATGAAAACCTAATCCGCGAAAAAAATCGCCCGTAACTTATGTGTCTAAAATACAATATGGTGTCAATCTATAATAAGTGTGTAAATGTAAGCCAATTAATTGTTTTAAAATAAAGTCAGAGAAAATAATTGATTATCAAATTACTCCTAACTTAAGTTTTCCGTGGCATATTCTATTCACAATGTATGAAGTAGCTGTAACACGGCAATGTCTTGTTTAAATTTTTAACCTCGAAAAAACAATATTATAAAAAGCTTTAAAAAATGCCAAGTTATGTTTTAAAATAACCGCTACACAAAGACGGCACTATCACACGTGACGTCACGACCATGTAACTTCATACTAGCACCACAGAATACTTAAAGTACTACGTACAGAAAGGACACTCCCTTCCCCGCACTAACATCAGTTACCGCACCTCACCCCGCACTTCGGCGTATTCGTCGCCGGCTCTTTAACAAGAGCGCTCGCAAACACGAGTACCTCACGCACACATTCATACGTATACAAACGTCATTTTTTAATGTAGTAGTAGTAGGTAATTATTTTGCGAGCGTTGTATGGAGTGTCCGGGGTGTGCTAGCACCGTACATAGTCCGTAACGCGCGACTAGGACGGGAATAATCCCTTCCAAAAACTTTTAAAGCGTGTAGCTTCTCCATAATTATGTCCATCGATTTTACAGATTTTTTAGATTATCTCATTTTACGATGCCTTCTTCGAAAGTTTCTAATATTACCCATCATCCCTATTGACGCAGTGTATCAATTTTGTGAACAATTAGTTTCCCGGACTGTAAACTATACTCAAATCAAATACTGGTTGTTGTAATCAAATTCTATGTTGTATACTATTCTCTAATTATTGTAGTCAATGTTAGTTCATAAGATTAATTTCTTGTAAATATTCTTCGTTTAATACAATAAATGAGTACATAATTGTGTAAATATTTATTTTGATAATGTCCACGTTTACACGGGCTGGTCCACAAATTCCTTCTGGACTACAATGTTGAATTTCACGCGTCACCAGAGCGACGGGTCGGCGTGATTGTTTGTATATCGACAGCGAAATGCCAATACCTCCTGATATTTTTCGAGAAATTTACTTTTTTATCGCTTTGAATTTAAAGGCGTTATTCGCATGTTTTTGTGAAATCTAAGTGTATTTTTAGTTGCAACACCAACAGCATTAAGTTAAAATTTGGAAATACCCCCAACTAAACCAACGTGTCTATTTTTGAACGTTTTTTTTTTCAGTTTGTGTAAATTGACTTTGTCAGTTAAGGTATGATTCCGATCTCGGCAGCACGCAGCAGTGCTGCCGCGGCAGTGCGGTCGCAGCACTACTGGTCCTCATACATTTTCTATAGGTTTATATGAGATTACATTCCGAGCACGGCAGCAATGCTGCGCGACATTCCTATAGAGAATATATGGGGACCAGCAGTGCTGCGGCAGCACTGCTGCGTGCTGCCGAGATCGGAATCATACCTTTAGGTGTTATTGGCACTTCGCCGTAGTGTGTGGGCTGTAGGCAAAATCCCCCGCACGGGGCGAACCCGCGAGCAAAACAACTAGGTCGACCCCAAAAGGAAAAATCGGAATCCTTGTGATCCTGCCCCCTTATTCACAAACACTCGATATGCTTCCGTATCGAATCGAACATTAATCATTGTTATCGTAGGAGTCTTCTCAACGCTGTTCACAAGTCCAAACCCAAAAATTTTGTCAGTTTAGATCAAATAGACGCCCGCTATTCTTCCAACAGCTATTTGCTGTTAAGGGGAAGTCAAATCAGGTTTTCGATACGATAGCCTGTCGTATGGTTGTGAATCAGGGCTCTGATCACTTTTGTTGTTCGTCGTCGTCTGTCCAGACCCTTTCGTTATTAAACATGACTAATTGAATGAATTATTTTTAGGTAAAAAATGAAAAAAAAAACTTGTTCATTAAAATACTATTAATTTCATTATTTATTCTTTTGGTTTGGTCAAAAATCATTACAATCCAGGCATAATATAAGCTATGTTGTGTAGCGTGTCTTGTAGCAGGCGAGACGGCGGCGCAATGGCGGGGATAGCGCGACACACGCTCAGGAGCGGAGCGAGCGAGCAGAGCAATGTGTCCAGTAGTACTGATACTGAGCCTGAGACTGCGATTTGGCCCTGTGGGAGGAAATGTTTAAATCAGTCATGATGGTAAAACCTTTCGCTATAAATTTTTGTAATATGGGAAATGCAATAAACAATCTAATATGCTGCTTACATAGAGTACAAAGTTAAAGAGCGATCACAAAAATATTATGAAGGCGAAAGTATGGGAGTGTTTGTTACTTCTTCACGCAAAAACTACTACGGATTTGGATGTAATTTGGCACACAGATAGTTTTTAACCAAGATTAACACATAGTTATTAACCTTTTAAGCGCTTGGCTAAATATCAATTGCCGTGCCCCTAGCGCGCGGCTACAAATCGATAAAATTAAGATAAAATAATACATACTAAAAATAGTCAAAAAGTTTTTATCTCTATTTAATAATGGTTTTAATTGTACCACGCAGTTAATAGGACGAAAATAGAACGAAAAAATCATGCATGTTCTCTGTCGCAGAAATACGACACGAGCGGTAGGGGCACGGAAACGTGGTGTCGCAAAATGTTGGCTTTTGAAATAAGTCGACTCTCTTCCTATTATAGCGAGACTTACCTCATGCTCCTTCAGTCTCTCTCCTATTATAGCGAGACTCTCTCCCAACAGACGCAGGTGCGCGGCCACTTCAACTGCTCCACAGCCTGTTACACGATACATTCCTGCGCTGGTTGCTGCTGAACTTGATACCGGCTGTAGAAGATAAAGATGGTTTAGTGGTAACATATCATCACGCGTGTATTCTTGGAAGGGTTAGGCAGGGGTGTGACTACAACCAGATATTGCTTAACCTCTGTCTATAAGGGGTTATTGGAAAAACACCAACAACCTCTTGAGAGGTCATTGTACTCATCATTATGAACAACTTTTACTATGGGACCAAACCTGAAAACGCGAAAAAAATCAGCTGTTCCCTACATTCTGACGAGTTATACGAACATAAATGTAGGGAACAGCTGATTTTTTTTTAATAAATAAATAAAATTGCAAAAAGCATGGAAAAAATTGAATTACGCTGGCTACCCTGGCGCTTACGCGTTAAAAACTATTATTTTATACAATATTAACGTATCTTTTCCTTTCTTTCTTTTTTTTCTCTCTTTCTTATTGGGCATCTTCGCGATTTGGTTTTCATAACCTGTAAGCTTATTTAGTATGTTAAATAAATAACTTAGCGACTTACCACTAAAGCTTGCGTGGGCGGTGTGGGCGGCGCGGGCTGCGGCTTGGGCGGCGCGCGGGGCGGGCGGCCCGGCCCGACCGACGTCAGTGGACGAGCTAAAACACAAAAATTGTGAAGATTAAAGCGATAATAGTAACTATTATGCTGAAATAACAGTTTCCAACTGTTATACCAAACATAAAAAATCTATATCACACTAATATTATAAAGGCGACAGTTTGTGAGTGTGTGTGTGTTTATATGTTTGTTACTTCTTCACGCTCAATGGCTGGACCAATTTTGATAAAATTTTGTATGGAGGTAGCTGTTACCCTGGATTAACATATAGGCTACTTTTTATCCCGATATTCCCACGGGATCGAAACTTATGCGGGTGAAACCGCGGGGCCCAACTAGTAAAATTATATGAACAACCCAAGTTAACTGAATACAACATACAACGTGCCGCTACAATAGTGAAATTAATTTAACACACGGGCAGGGCCATTGGCCAGTAATAATAATTAAACTTTATCTTAATGGGATAAAAATCTTATCAGAATGTTGGACTCATACTCACTTGGGTTAGAAATGATGATCTTGTTAGCAGTAGATTGGTTGCTTTGCTCCTTTTGCATCGCAAAGCGCTTAGCTTTCCGCTTCCATAGATAACGTTCATTGTAATTAACCTGTTAGCAAAAATATATTATAATGTTTAATTCTTTTATTATAGCTTAGTTACTTCTTCTTTCGCGTATGGATGGCAAAAAGTTCAAATATCTTTGGCCCAAAATTCAGCTGCGCGATCTCCGCTCACTGACGCAGTTATAAGATCATCAATTGCACAGGAGACAGGGCATGCGGCGCAGGATGGAAAATGGAACATTTATCTGTGGGGAGGTGTCGCATACACACTTGAGATCTCGAATTAATAATTAAACAGTAAGTACTTACATTAGACCACATCTCCCCCAACCGTTTGGATATTGCAGAAAAGTCCATGTCGGGATGTTTGCGCAGGAGTTCGTTGCGCGCCTCTTTAGCCCACATCATATAGGCGGTGATACGGGTCTTACCTAAGACATAGATATTAAATTAGTCTTACTAAAGGGTATTTTGTTGCCCAGTAACTGGGTTGTGGAGGTCCGATACGCAGGCTCTTCATGTAAAATACTGCAATTCAGCTACTTGGGAACAAGATCGAAGGAGACCAGGAACGGGACCCCAGCATAGTCAGGAAAAGGCTAGGCAGATAGATTTAATGTTTTGTCATTCTAAACTTTGTAGTTGTGCTGAACTCTGGGGAAGAACATAGGCTACTTTTTATCAACATACCACACGGGCGAAGCCGGGTAGCTAGTGTGTAACATACTTTGAGAATACACATTGAAACAACATTATTGACAAAAAATTATCGGCTGTCGGAATACAAAACTTTTCTACCCAAATGTATGGGATGGCCGATATATTTTTCTCGATTACGATGTTGATCCCATGAAGGAAGTTATCACTATACGTGTCCTGACTGCACCACTCCACAAAGGTTGAGGAGATCGTGGAGTACTTGCGTGTGACAACTGGACTAAAGGTCGAGAAGTTGGAGTCGCGTCACAACACGAACTTCAAGTCGTTCGTGGTGCGTGTTCCGACACATCATCTCGAGAAGTTCCCTAAGGAAGAGTTCTGGCCGAAGGGTGTTGTGTACCGCCGGTTTCGTGGCCGGCTACATGACACCAGTCAGCGAAACACGACGCAGACACTTCGTGTTTAGTTAGTTTTTAGTGTAATTATAATGTTTTATGTATTTATAGTATTTTTAAGTTATGGGCCTTGACGCCTGAAGTAAATGGATAAATAAATAAATTATTCAGTTTGACAGTCTGTACCACACCCTAAAATTTGACCACAACTTTCTTATAAACCATATTTTTTTTACCTTTATCCTTTCTCTGGGCCTTAGCTCTGCCAACAACTCGTCCATCTTTAACAATGAGTTTCTTCTTACTGCTCTTTTCCATCATATACAGGGAGTTTGCGGGAGTCCGGGTGGAACCCTCGTCAGATGCTGAGCTGTCCGATTCCATGCTGCAGTTTTGTGGCTCTCCACTTTTGGACAAAAAAAGGTTTTAGTGTTATGCAGGCAAATAAAGGACTTTGAAGGAACGTAAAATATAATAGGACCGAACCCCGTAAAGCGTCACGTTTCCGAGATATTAACGTTCAAAGTTGATCATGTGACATCCATATTTCTTGTACTGGTGCGGTGGTGGGGACAAACTAGCGACATCGGGTTCCGATACATTGTCAACTACTGGGCATATCTCCTTCTTTAATAATTATATCTATGTTTTCCATACTAGAACCGTTAGATGTCAATATTATTCCACAAATAAAAGATATCTGACTTTGGTAAAATCAGCTCTAAGTAGGTTTGTACAAACACTTTTACATGTATATAAAAGCCATAATCAGCCTATAATGTTCCCACTGCTGGGACACAGGCCTCCTCTCTGTGAGAGAGAGTGGGCCGTAATCCACCACGCGGGCCCAGTGCGGGTTGGTAGATGTCACATGTCTTCGAATTTTTGGTTCTAGGACATGCCGGTTTCCTCACGATGTTTTCCTTCACCGTTTTGAGAGCAGTGGTGATGAAATAATATACACAAAGTAAAGCGCCTGTCTGGGTTCGAACCTACAACCTACAACTCTTAAGTCGTGGTTGATACCACTGGGCCACCACTGCTCCTCTTTTACATGTCCTTAAATCATATTTTAAAAACTAGATGAGGCTGATACAAACTCAAGTCCAGACAATATCTTGGTCAGATCATGTGAAGACCTTGAAGGATTTTGTAGGTAACCTATGCCTACAAAATCCTGACCCGACAGAGGCCTGCCACAGCAGTACTACTGCTTTGGTAGAGTAATAACAAATGCACTTTTATCTTCTAGAAATATTTCTTAGCTCAGCCACTGTGATCTAACTTTTAAGTCCACAAGATTTTGTTACACGTTGAGGGCCAAGCCCAAAAACCGCATTTTTCATCACAGACTGATACAACAGTGGAGGCCAGAAGTATTAGAATTCATAGTAAAATGCATTAAAACGTGTTTCCTGGCGGACACATTGGCCTCCAAATAAAGCATTGCCTGTTTCCCAAAGGAGACATGCAGCCTCTACTTTGTTTTCCCAGTAGGATACACATGGCACTAAGCGTGTTAAAAAAAAAAAAATTATTGATTGTTAGGTATTCATTCATAATCAAATCATATGAAATGTTTTTCAAACTGAACAGCTGTGCTGCTGGAGAGTTTGTTGAGCCACTTCTTCCGGGCATTTTGGGGGTCTTATGTAATTTTGACATTCGAAAAGTGCTGATTCTTAGCCTAATTTATATTTGATTTACTTATAACTACTTAAACTTGTGAATTTACCTGTCAGCATTTTCTCCAGGATTATCATAGTAATCGGATTCACTGCCTGATGCAGTGCCTGTCTCTTCCACCGGCCGAGGCGGAGCGCTCTCCTGCGGCTGAAATTCCGGAGTTTCTTCCGGCCTAAACCCAACATAGGTTTTTACAGGCGTCTGGCGACGGAACCTAGTCTCAATATCGTCTGGGGACTCAAAGTCCATCAATTTAGAACTCTTCTTCCTCACACGCCCGCTACGGGATATTCCAGTCACTTCCAAATCTGAAAATTTCGACAAAATTTGTCAATTTTGGAGGGAACTCGTAGCGTCGTGAATAGCAGGTTGTGTTGTTGTATTACTGGTTTTGATAGTTACCTTCTTGCATTTTGAGTGCGAAAGTTAGATATGAGGGTTATTTGCACTATTTTCTTGTTTATTTATGTTTAGAAACAATATTTTTCAGCAATACGTCGATAAAAATACAATTTGCTAATTGGTTTAGTTGACACTTCGACAAGTTTGACAGCAACTTTTTCTTTTTAATTATTTTGACATATCCGTGCATCGGGTTGCAACAAGCAACGGTAGACCGTCCATTTCTCTACATTCAGCCCCTATATAGAATTGTTCAAATATTTGGCCTTTGAGCCAATGATACCATCGTAAAATAATTGTCTCACCAAGGGGCATCCGGTATCGTATTACCCAGTAACTGGGTTGTAGAGGTCAGATAGGCAGTCGCTCCATGTAAAATACAGGTATTCAGCTGCATCCGGTTAGACTGGAAGCCAACCTCAGCATAGTTGGGAAAAGGCTAGGCAGATTGATTGATTAAAAAATGTGCCATATTGCCAGTTTGTTTTTTGTGCGTTTTTAACCTTTATAAATATGTATCATGAATAGAATCGTATAATTGATATTACCCGAATATTGATAGAATAAAATAAAAAATAAGGACAAATAAAACAAATCGCATACAATAATCACATTTATTTCAATAACACCGTCTTATTAAAAATGTACATACATATTAGAAGACTTCGCAGTTTTAGAGTAACTAAATAATCTGATTTCAGTTATAAAAACGATCTTAAATAACGCTTAGTAATTGAGGCGTTATCATTACACACCTTTGTTTTCGTAGTTGGTTAAAATGTAGTAGGAACAATTTCAACTGTACTGCATGTATAAAAAACTGAGACTATATAATTTGTATATGCCAACATTTTGGTATAGCCAACAACAAAAATATTTTAACAAAGAGACGATTAGGTGCTGAAAGACACAAATAAGTACACATACAATAAATTGACATTTTGTTAAAACCTCGAGAATTTCTTTGAGGTAGCGACAAACATTAACTATTAAAAGTTTCAATACCACTTAAAACCAAGAGAAGAAAACCAAATTAATTGTACCCCTAAAACATTACTTTTGAGATCGCAAATCATAAAAAAAAATTGCCTCAAGAATACGAAAAGGTTAAGAACAGTTACCAAAATTAATGAAAATCTAGTGGAGAAAGAAAATATGTTATGAAATTATAACCCAAAGTTAGTTGTACGAAATTGTAGAATTGTGGTAATAATTATTCACCCGGTTTCTAAAAAGCTGATGGCAGTGCGGCGTAGCGTCTTTCCATTCTATACAAGGCCAGAACGCAGCCATAGGATCATGCTCGCATATACATACTTTGTATTGCTATTTTTAAATCTGCGATTACAATGTATACACGAATTTTGCGTACTGTTTGTATATAGTTTGTAACGTGTACGCGCGCAACCTGGTTCCAAACTATACTACATCACTTACGCATGACAAGAGTTAATACGAAAAAATAGCGCATGGTGCCTCTAAACTAGACCAAAAATCACCAAAATTTAGTTTATTCCTGTCAAACGACGATTTCCCATGCTGAAATTGAATAAAGTGACACAACATAACTACATTTTAGTTTGACAGCACTAAGATATTGATCTATTGAAAATGGTAATTTTGCTATTCTGAATTTCACGTTTTTCACCTAAAATTTTTATTGTCATGAATAGAAATTCACACCAGCACTTCGACTTCAGGTGCAAAAACAGTACTGTATCTTTTTTTTCTTTTGCTTATATCTCGAAAATGTGTCCTATCGCAAAAATAATGAATATTTCAACCGCCTTTATTAAACCCATAAATCCCTAAAACTCAACATGTAGGAAATCATTTTTCATATTTTCCATACGAAAAGTGAAAAACTCCTTAATAAAATACGTCAAGGCTGCCCCTTGAGCGCCTGCGGCTCTAAAAAATATTTACGGTGTAGGGCAAACAAGTACCACGTGTCGACGAGTCGCGATTGTCAAATTCGATTTTAGTTGTGTCAAAATTATTTTTAAATTTAGAGATTTTTTTAATGCGGAATAGCTGTAAGATTCTCATAGCAAAAAGTAAGAAATTTTAGTGATAGTTTAGTTAGTTTAGTTCGGTGTACAGAGCTACCCCAATCTGTCAAATTTTCGCAATTGAATATGAACCTTATTCCTTTGTGGTAAAGTTGCAAATCTATCAAAGAAATTTGACAGATTGGGGAGAATCGGCACCAATTAGGTACTCTTGATAACAGATAATTTAATTTATGTAAATAGGCTTTTAAAAACCGGAGATTAGTCATTCTTTCCATAATTTTTCTGCGTTTGACGCTAAGTAAGTAGTTTAAGCCAATGGCGATCACAATACCGCCGCTGTTAGCAAAAGGGGCGCATCTGAGGAAAAGATTACCTTACCAGATGAGCCTTTTTGTCTTTTAAGGCTCATTTTTCTTTGTTTATTTTCCACAGATGCGCCCCGTTTACTTAGGATGACAAAATAAATAGTAAGAGGTTCCTGCATAAATACAACTTGGAATAAAAATCTGTGGAGATATTTACTTCGCGAATTGCGTAGGAACTTCAACTTATCAGTGTTAACACCTTAAATGTTGATAGAGCACTATTGTTTCGTGGGAAAACAGTAGTACCTATCTTGTAAAAGATTTCGAAATATTCTGAGTCTAATATAGCCAGTGGCGTAGCTATCGGAGGGCTAGGCGGTGCCGTGCACCGGGGCCCCCAGGCTCAGGGGGGCCCTCGGCCCCTGACCAGCAGACCTCGAACTGACCTAGCTAAAAATATCTTCCACCTACAGAATATAAATATAATAAATTCTTTCTGTTGTTTCTTGTGTTTAGCCACTTCAACCAATCGGCTGTTATGCGACCGATTTATGAATACTAGCTTACTCTACCGAAATATTAGTAATGAACCGCACTCCCTTTTTTGGCAAAATTCTATATCCTTGACATCTTCCACAAAATATTGTTAAGGTACTCTAAACCATTTACATAGGTATGTTAGTCTTCATGTTTTTTACTTTATAAAATAAAACCTAACCAGTTTAGACAAACCCCCAATTTTTTTTTTGCACTGGGGCCCCTGCTCCCTAGTTCCGTATCACATTATCAATCTCAATCTGAATCATTTTGAAAGATATTGCTAAACCATTGCTTCATAAGTTCGAAAAAAGTATCTGCTCAACAACGTAAATAGCGCAATGTATGTTGTTGAACTGTCAAAATGCAACCCATTGATACTGATAGCGTGTTACGCAATTACCCCGCCGGTCACTTATCTACGCCACTGAATACAGCTCACTATTGTAATAAAACAACATTGGTTTTCAGTAAAGTCGGTTTACGGACGATAATTTTACGTGATAACGTCATAAGAAAACATTCGATCGTGCCTCGCTATCGCTTGTTCCGCGCTCTCGCTTGCACACTCGGCTCAGGCGGAACGTGACAATGAGTCATGCTTTTTCGTGCGTGCAGCCGGCGTTCATCGATTTATAAGACGTTATCACGTCAAAAAGGACGGTTAGCAGTCTTGGAGCGAAAATTGGTCTTACCGCTTTGTAATTACAGCCGTTATTTCGTTAAAGGCGTACGAGCGAAAATATTTTAAAATAAATTCGGCCTTAAACAAAAAAATAACAGCAAACCTCCACAGAATACTTACCCCAAGATGTACATTAGATAATATTGTATCAAAAATATCCCTTTTATGTCCGGAGTAATAGTCTATTATTTGTAGAAACTTGTTTTTAAACCAACCAAGGTTTTTAAACCAACGGCTTTGACTAGAATCAATTTCTTTACCATGTAATTTCTTCTCTATAAATTGCTAACACGCTGACATTTAACCGGTTGAATGGTAGACACAAATAAAAAGCCATTGTGTCTCGCGTGGATCCACGTTTAAGAATACGAAGGGTTTTTTCGATCGCTTCTGTGTAGCCCCTACTTTCGCTAAAAGTGCGACATGGCCCTGGTGTCGTGAGTTCCAGGGCTACGAAAGTGGTTGAGGTCTCAAAAGATGCGTCTAGTCAAGGACTACAAGATGGTGAAAAAAATGTTTAAAAAAGTCAAAAACTTTTTTTTTGAAAAGTGCGAAAATATCAAAATAATCCGCATTTTTTTTTGGGGTCTTTTGGGCATTAGATCGCTTATATCTCTAGAACTAAGACCGATATAGAAAAAATTAAAACACCCCTCGGGGTATTGAGTTGGGCTACATAAAAAAAAAAACCGGACTTCTCTATATCTTACGGCCTAGGCAGAAAGGTGCCCTTTGTGTGACGCAATCGCGGGTAGCGCGCTCCTCAGATGCGCGTCGCGTCGGTCGCCGAGTTGTTATGGGAGTGTTTAAGAGTTTTATAATAAAATGTATTTATATTTATTTGTAAATATGTAATTTTATAATGATGTTAATTTAAATTAATTTTGTTTTGCGATACTTTGAAAATATGTACTTCAAATTACTAAATAGAACTTTTTTTCTTTCATAAATAGTCTTAAGATTATTTCAATAAGGCTTAAAATTGCATGGCGCAATTTTTTCCTTACGGATTTTTTACTTCGTGCATTTGAGGTCTATTACTTCAAAGACGATACAATGGTTATTTATGCAACTGTTGTATAATAAGGGTAATCGAATGTGGGTGATAATAGTATCATATGAGAGTTTTAATACCCAATTATGCAGGTACAGTTGCATACAAGACTTTATCTACACCCATGATATGAATCCTCTATAAAAGTTTCTGAAATCATAAGGTGTTGTAAGAACTCTATGTAAATTCATGGAAAGTTTAATTGCTGAGCATCTAATACAAACAAACTTCATATGTATGATTCATAAAGATACCACGAATTGAGTAGTGAGAATCTGGCTGTTTAATGGGCAAGGAAGGGATCAAAAAAGCAAAGGAGTTGACATAATGAAAGTACAACATTATAACACTCCTTTGGATGATATTATGGTTACTATGACACTGGTTGTTTTAATGTTGGCAATAAGTTTCAGAAACTTTTATAGTGGATTTATAGCATGGGTGTAGTGTAGATAAAATCTATTAGATTAGGCATCGTACAAAATGAAAAGCTTGCCAACGTGCATTTTCAATGTACCCGAAGGTCGTGCAGAGCACGAGATCTGTAAATTTTTTCAGGACTTATTTAAAAGTATTCTATTCTATTCTATTTTTGAGGTTCTGGCTCCATCGATAACGTTCGATGATTTTGCCAATGTCAAGGTATGAGAAAGTAAAGATCGAAAACTGTAACACAACTATTGATCAGTGTTTGTAACGGTGTTGTGTTTGTAGTATTTTTGTTCTTAATTTGTTTAGGTAACGCAGGTAAAGTCAACGGATTAACAAAATAATTTAGTTAAAATCTAAATGAATTTATTTAGCTATTTTTTGAGAGGTTTGTAGAGCCAACGACTTTATTCAAGATACCACCGGGACAGTCTGTAACATCGTGCTTCCGTATAACGACTAAACATAACAATAAATATAATTTTAAACGTCCACCAACTACAATTTAACGGTTCGATGATTCCATCTAATTTAGAATAAAAGCAGGAACCTCGTACACATAATTTTTGCGACAAAATCAACTGACCCTGCCAATGATATTGCCGAAAATAATAGCTATCGCCATTATTATGCCCATTCCGGTCATGATCTGGCTAGGTTCTAGGAGAACCTTATTTTTGCTGACTTCTTTAATTTGGTCGGCCTCCTCCAAGTCTTGATGGACCACGGATAACGCTTTGGTAATCTCAGCGTCGGATTTTAAACTCGATGCAGAAGCGTTCGCTATTGCGCGCGTTAAGTCGCGGAGTTGCGCGTCTACAGTTCTCTCACGATGTTGAAGATGTTCTGGAAATAACAAAACATAATTACATGGTTTCGGAACGGTTTTCGGTTGCGGAAGACGTAGCGTTGGAAGGCCTCCCACAAGGTGGACCGACGACCTTATGAAGGCCGCAGGAACCTGATGGAGGTGCTTTGGGGAAGCCTATGTCCAGCAGCGGACGCCTTTCGGCTGAAATGATGATGCTGATGAATTACATGGTTTTAGTCAATGGTGTTATAAGTTAAAAGAGGTAGACAGATTATACACGTCAAAAACAACTTTCATTCGTCTTGTCCCTTTTTTGCTCCCGATAATTACAACATGGCGTCCTACTCTCCAGTCTTTAAATAGTGTGGGTAATCTATCTACATCTTTTTAATTATTATATAATAATTGGTTCTAGTATATGACTACCAGAACCTCATGGCAAAAAAAAAAATAGATTTTCATCCACTCAATCCATATGAAAATCACAATTTATTTTTTTTCCATGAGATTCTGGTAGACCTAATTATGTCCAAACATCACTGGTACAGTCAGCCTACGAAAACCTTAAGCACAGTTTAAACTTTGGCTTATTATACGATGAAAAAGGCGACGTCAAAAATATGTAAGTACTCATATACACGAGCGGTACGTTGTCGACGGCTGCAGTTGGACCTATAGAGGTATGAGGAACAGGGTGTAAAGTTCACTCATACTCTATAGAAAAGGGAGGATCCTCCAACCAGACGGGTGTTGTGTCTGGCGGGCAACTGCCTAATGAGTCATGTCGGGCCGTTGTATCTATGCTAGTTGCGCGGTAAACATTGCTTGCGAGATGCAGGATTTGCGTGACGTCAGTATGACGCGTTGTTCGCATGTGGCGTTGTCCGCTACAGACCCGTCGCCAGTTCCCGTCGGCGAGCGTCGACGGATGCAGTTGCCTCTGCCGCAGGCGCGTGAAGCTCGTGTATATGAGTACTAATTCTCAAGTGAAAAAAGACCTACACTACATCATCATTTGAAAAGATGTTTATAATCCAAAAGTGATAAACTTTTTAGTAGGTACGGTTAGTACAGACGCCAGCACATCAAGCTTCTACAATCTGTCAACTTTCTTTAATAGATTTTCAACTTTATCGCTAAAGCATAAGGCCGTATTCAGTGCTCTCCTGACGGTCTGGGCTGCTGTGGTCGGCTTTTTGCATTCAGTGCTCCACTGACCACCGTACGGAACCGCAGGGTATAGTTACGTCCGTTCGAGTCCCGCTTCCGCAACGCACTGAATGCTCCGAAGCATTGCATAGCGCGTCAGTCACCTGACGTACGCAGTACCGACGCGCTCGACTGACCGTCTCTGTCAGTATTGCGTATGCGGACGCGGTCAGTGCTGCTCTGAATGCACGCATAGTTTCTATGGCGATAGCTACGGCAGACCGACGTCAGTCCTGACCGTCAGGAGAGCACTGAATACGGCCTTAGGTTCAAAGTTGATTTGGAAAATTGTACAGTTTCGGGTAGCTTGATGTGCTGGCATCTGTACTTGTCGGGTTTGAAGTCTTCGAACCCGTAACTTCACTCTCCCTTGACCTGCAGGATAATAATGTGATGTAAATAAAATAAGTAATTTATGTATTTATATAATTACCTATTAAAGATTCCTGTTTGTCGACTAGATGGTTTATGTTTTCTTGCATTAATTCTAAGTTTTTCGCGAGATTGTCCTGTAAATAATAATAAAAAAATGGTAAAAACAAGTTCGAAAAAAATCTTACAAAACTACTATAAACGGAATGCATTGGTGGTACATGTTTTTTTTTTAAAAAAAACATTAGTATTTAAATGGACTTATACCCAACAAATTCAGTTGGGTGGGGGGCATCCATTAATTATGTGAGGCGTTTAGGGAGGGGGGTCAAGCCGTTTCTCACCCAATCTCACGTGGGCGATAGGGGGGGGGGGGTCCTGTCAAGTATCACGTAATTTTTTTTTATCGCAAGTGACGTCAGCAAATAGGAATGGGCCTGCCGGGGCCGTAGCCTGCCGGTGGTGCGGGATTGTCCGAAAGGGTTACCGCTACCTCGGAACATAAAGGGCTAAGGAAGGAACACGGATGGGTTTTAGTCAGTAAGAGTCTGACACTCCCTTCCGCTCCACCCAGAGCGGGAGGGGTCATTTGATGATTTCCCATCCATAAAAAAAAAAAGCTCAGCATAATGCCAGGTACAATACCTGACGCTGGTATTCTGCTGCATCCCGTTGGTGAGACACGGATGTCGAGAAGACACATCTGAGTTTCAACAAAATGGTACCTACATAGTGCGGCGCGTATATTATAAAGGTGGTAAGTACCCACATCTTAATCGATTTGCTTTTAAACTGACAGAAATTTTAAACTTATCAAATACTTGTCTAGGGCATTGCGATCGATTGCCATTGTATGTATGTTACGCAATTACCCCGCGGGATTGGATGAAATTTGTACATGCGGTCTGCATGTGCAAATTTCGACAGAAGGTGCATTTTGAAAGCTTTCTGTATATTTATTTCGATTTTGGCATGTGTGTGGATTGGTTCCGTCTTGCATAAGTAAGTCCAATTGTTCTACATAATGTAGAGCGCGCAAGCACTTACGTGCTAAATACGGGCGCGGGTAACGGAGTGTTAATGTACTTTTTGACCTCCAAGCAGGCGTTGCTGCGGGCAAAAGCCAGTTCAGTTTATAAATCTCGATGATTCCGGCTACAGTTCACTCACCTGATAATCAAACTCCGCCTTCATAGCTTCTGTGATGTCCGTCCTGCTGGCACTGCCACCACCTGCGATGGTATATAACACGCTTGCACTCCGAGCCATTTGTTGTTCCATCATCTCGCGAAACTCTGACATTTTCAAGTGATTGTTGATTGAAGAGCCGGCTATGCCGAGTACTGTGCCTGTGGGAGGGATATGAGGGCAAGTTTGTAAAAAAAAAAAACCGAGTGTGCTCATGACCACACAACTGAAGTGAAACTTCAAACGTATTTGGCTATGAGAGGAAGAGAGAAAGAAATTGTGCGCGCGCACTGCTTTCTCTTGCTTATATCCCCCACTCAACTCCCGTTCGCCTCGCCCGATCACACTTTTCGTAACGCTTAAGTCACACGTTCGCCAGCTTACTCCCCAAGTCAAGCGAGCGTAAAGAAGTTTCACTTCAAAAAGTGTGAAAAAACGTGCCACTCGTACGCACACACTCGTATATAATAGAAAGAGACAGAGAGAGAGAGAGAGAAAGTTTGAATTTAATACGCGTTTCTAATACAGAGCCATCTAGTATAAGTTTTTAGAAGCTCCCATAAAGTTGACGCCATCTTGGATTTTCACGTCGCTATCTTCTTTAGCCCCCTTTAAAAGCCATGAAAACGACACGCATGACAAAAGAAATTAAATTTTTCACAGCCGCCATTTTGGTTTTTCATTTTGATCTCACTATTGACTTCAGCACCCTCAAAAACCATGAAAACGACACCCATGATACCAAAATTGAAAATTTTCGCAGCCGCCATCTTAGATTTTCATTTTGCCCTCACTATGCTCGAAAACCATGAAACGTTCTCTCTCTAACCCGTTCTATCTCGTTAAGCCGCATGGAGGACATGCTCTTTCAATCCGTGACGATTTTTACCCGACTGCGCCAGGAGGGTTATAACTAGTTTACTCCTACCGCAAGCCGCATTAAAAAACTTCGTTCCAAAAAACAGAGGCTCTTGAATTTGGTCGAAATAGACAGATAGGTTAAGTTACATAAGTTACAAGGAACTTAATAACACAACCCAGTCACAGAATACTTAAAGTACTACGTACAGAAAGGACACTCCCTTCCCCGCACTAACATCAGTTACCGCACCTCACCCCGCACTTCGTCGTATTCGTCGCCGGCTCTTTAACAAGAGCGCTCGCAAACACAAGTACCTCACGTACACATTCATACGTATACAAACGTCATTTTTTAATGTAGTAGTAGTAGGTAATTATTTTGCGAGCGTTGTATGGAGTGTCCGGGGTGTGAGACCCAGTCTTGTTCAGTTGTTAATAAAGTTTTTTTTTAACCGACGAAAAAACGGAGGAGGTTATCAATTCGACGCGTATATATATATATATATATATATATATTTTTTTTTTTTTTATGTATGATCACGCATAACTTTTTACAGAGCAGTCCGATTTTGATAATTCTTTTTCTATTGGAAAGGATATACCCCGAAGTTGGTCCCATATAAATTTGGAAAAAAAAATCCAACCCTAAGGGTAGGAAAACAGGGGATGATTGATTGTTCACTCACTGATTGTAATGTATGACCACGCATAACTTTTTACAGAGTAGTCCGATTTTAATAATTCTTCTTTTATTGGATAGGACATACCTCGATGTTGGTCCCATGTAAATTTGGAAAAAAAAATCCTACCCTAAGGGTGGGAAAATAGGGGTGATTTATTGTTCATTCACAGATTTTAATGCTGAGCTGTGTATTACAATTAAAATAAAAGGCCTATCTATGTTGGTATATAAAGCCTGTTTTTTTTAAGTATTTTATTATACAAAAAAGAATAATTAAAGTAGGATTATATAACAGTTAATATCTAAAGTAAGGTAGGTAGCTATTTTAAAAGTAGTCAAAAATTAAGCATGTAGTAATTAGTAAATTATTGCCTCAAAAAATTATAAAATAAAAACTTTTTAACAAAAAAATTAAACCTCCGAAAAAACTGAAAAGCAAAAAATAAAAACCTTTTTTATTTTACCTTAATAAATAAGTTCTTAAACTAATGCAAGTATACCTAAGAAATTTTGAGTCGGCGCCAAACAATCAATGAACAATGATCACTAAATTACCTTAAATTTAAAGAAATAACCAAATCAAATTAATAATGCAACGTGAAATCTCCAGCGATAAATATAACATTCCAAACAAAAAATGCGCTCTCCACACGACCACTCGCAACGATATTAAGTTGCTTGTTTGGCGCCGACTCAAAATTACTTAGCTATACTTGCATTAGTTTAAGAACTTATTTATTAAGGTAAAATAAAAAAGGTTTTTATTTTTTGCTTTTCAGTTTTTTCGGAGGTTTAATTTTTTTGTTAAAAAGTTTTTTTTATGAAAACTTCACGCCACAGACACTCGAGAGCAAAAACAAACAATAACAAACTAGAAAATGGGCCACGTTAGAATAAGTGTCATCTACAAAAAACCGGTCAAGTTCAAGTCGGACTCGCGCACCGAGGGTTCCGTACAAATTTGTAGGTATGTAAATCTCGGAGCTAGGTAACTAGACGAAAACAAACATTACTTAAAATAAATGTTCTTGTATATCGAGCAATTCAATTAAATTTCGAGCGGCCATTGTTGTTTACATCTTTGGCAAGCGCGGCCTTAGAAAGAAAACGCGTGCTTCTCAAGCGAGATCACTCACTAAACGCAAACCAGCCAGCTGAAAAATAGCCGTTGGCGCGTGGACGGTGAGCTATCAACTACTTAGTAAGCGGCGCGTGAACAACAAGCTGTCACCTCATCGGTGGCGTGCCAGCAGCGTGCGGTCGTGACACTGATGAGCGTGTTGGCTACAATCGGGTGGACTTTTTCCGAGGCGGTACCGGGCCGTTACTGCGCTGGAGCTGTGCGGTTATAATGAGTGATGACCTTAAGAGCGGTTTCGCAATACATCCGATTCGAATCCGAGAAATACCAGTCCGAAGTGACCGTAGTTCTATTTGTATGAGGGGTTCCGCACTAGATCCGAACTCTACGTCCGAATTTAGAACATTCCCAATTCAGATTGAAGTCGAATTTATAATCCTGATTCGAATCGGATGTAGTGCCAAACCGCTCTAAGGCGTATTGCGCACATTTGTCTTAATAATTGCCAATATTTTATAACACTTACCAAAAATAGAGGCGACAATATACCAATACTTGTTCCGTTCAGCATGCGCTCTTTCTCGCTCGTGGCCAAGCTTGACAGCGGCCGACATAGTCGCAAACAGTTCCCTTTCCTCGCGTTCGGCATCGCTGAATAGAGCACGGAGGGCACGCTCTTGTACGATAAACTAGAAAAAAAAAAAACAAGTATTGGCAAAAAGGTGGTATCGGGCGAAAAAGAAAGTGGGAAACCTTTTAAACTGGTAACATTATAATACCAAAAGACTAGTTCTCAAATACAAAGTACAAAAAGTGAGAATGGAATTTGGACTGAATTTTTTGATACTTTTATTTAACTATATCTTTTTTCTGGTACTACCAGTCAGATTTGAAAAATTATTGTTGCATTTGATAGCCCTTTTTTTGAGGAAGGTTAAAGGCTATTTAAAATAACGTTAAGACCCGAGCAAAAAGAAAAAATTGCGATGCGATGAGACTCGAAGGGGAGGGTTGGGGTGGGATCAAGAAACGTTTTCACACGGGGTTGCGGGCAGAAGCTACTAAATAATATAAATAATACCTTATGTTCTTCAGTACAAAGATGTAAGTACTTGTCGTCTCCCTTCATGGTGTTCTGCATCTCCGCATGTAGTTCTTTAAGCCTCATTTCAACATCAGCTACCTGACGTCCAAGTTCACGCCTCCTCTCTTGCGCTGCCATGAATTTTTCCTAAAAGTTGTTGAAATATTATTTTGTTATGTAATATATGTTTTTTTTTCTTCAATCTGCAAGCATCCCTTGAGCTTTAACGGGGGAGTGCTAAGGTAGTCTGCAAAATTCAATTATCTTTTTTTTTTCCCTTTTTGGCAATTGAGCCGATGTTGATTATTCTGCCAGTTATTAATTACTAGCTGCGCCCCGCGGTTTCACCCGCATAAGCCGAATATCGGGGTAAAAACTATCCTATGTCCTTCCTCAGGACTCAAACTATTACTTAAATCGGTTCAGTGGTTTAGGCATGAAAAGGTAACATACAGACAGACAAACAAGAGTTACTTTCGAATTTATAATATTAGTATGGATTATTAATTATCTTAGGTCTGTCTTTTGCAATTTGCATGTCAGTGGCAGGTGGTATGTTGATAATTAATTAATAAATTAAGCTTTGTGACAGTAACAAATATGAGTTTACAGAATTATAATAATTAGAATCAGCAATACTACTAAGTTAGAATTGGCCTCAAATGTCATGATTTAATGAAATATCCATTTAATAAGGTAATATTAACTAAGAGAGAGTATTAATGATTTTTTTGATAATTCTTTAAATAAATATTTGGTACGGCTGCAGCAGTGGTGATGAAATAATTTGCACAAAGTAAAGCCCCTTTCTGGGTTCGAGCCTACGACCCACAACTCATAAGTCGCGGCCGTTACCAAGTATGAGGCAATTTTTGTTAGTTATGTTGTATATAGGTACCTACATACTAGATAGTTTATAAGTTTATGGTTATTGAGTATTGAGTCTACCCTCCATTATATTGTTGTTCCTACCCTACTTTTATGATTTATCCACTTGTATTTCTAGGCTACTTAGCTCATTACACAAATTACAATATTTGGTGTTTTATTGAAGACAGTAGTAGTTATATGGCTAGAAAGGGCGGTGACTACTGAGATGACGACTGAGACAGAAGTATGGAAGAAGACTACTTGTTGCAGCCACCACAAATAAGTGGTAGGTATTCAGCTGCATCTGGTTAGACTGGAAGCTGACCTCAACATAGTTGAGAAAAAGTATAGATATTAGTTAGGTATTTATTTATGTTAGTAATTTATGCAGTCAAGTGAATGACTACACAAACTTTTAATAGCACAGTCAATTTTGTTGGTAAAAATTATTCCATAAATTAACAATGCTTTAAAGAGTATGCATGACAAGGTTTAAAAGATTAAATCTCTGCAACTACACTATTTGCGCTGTAGCATGGTGCGGGTGACAGTTTCAGTAACATTTCGTTTCACTCTTGAAAGTTGCCGCGATTTACAATTTATGACTTAGTATTTCAGTTGTACCACATTCGTAATATATTAAATAATTAATAACTGTAGTAAATTAAATTAAACCCAACCAGAATGTTCTAATCAAGAAATAAAATCAAATTGAATGAAAAATTAAGCAAAGTGTTATGCATATAACGTAACGCCATAGACGTATTTAGTGATGGGATGTACTGCTACGATGGATAGTCGATATTTTTTATAATAAAAAACGTATATTGTGCGTAGGTCAATTTTTATTTTTAAAAGGTCTAATTATACAACAGAACATTTATAGGGTAAGGTTGCTTAAAATACATGTTATTCGTCTAAACTCATATCAGAGTCAGGAACATCTGAATTGTCACTCAATTCATCATCTGAATCTGTGACGGATATTATTAACGATGACTCAATTATGTTGTCAATATGTATGTCACGATCCCAATCAGACATAATGTCCCTTTTTATTTTATATAAGTACAAAGATAATTATGTAGCCATAAAACATTTATATTGACAAGTTTATACACGTAGCACACACGTAGTTACACTGCACAACTGAATAATACACTAATTTTCATAACAATATTAAAGAGAACTAGATTCACGCTGCGAGTATCGTTAGCGATAAAAATGAATTGCATAACCTCACATCCCTAGTCATGTGGTACTGACAAATGTCAACGTCATACGGGCAACTGTCACCCGCACCATGCTACAGCGCAAATAGTGTAAGATAGTGTAAAGAAAGATCTTCATAGATGATATCTGATAAAAACGTCTAATGTCATGCTTATTCATTGCCACCTACAATGAATAAGCATTAATCTACATCTATAAAAGAGACTATTTATAACTTCTAAATGATTTTAATTGAATGATGTAAGCATGTGGATACATTGGATGGATTGGATGAATACAGTCCATGACATTACTCATTAAAAAAACATAGGCACAACAAACCTTGACCTTCCGCCAGTCTATACACCTAAAATTAAAAGAAAAGATGTGGTACCTGCGCATCAACGACAGTATTTTGCAGAGCCATAATCTCTTCGACACCTGTAAATTTCTCATATCTGTTAACTATGTCCCGTACTCTTTTCGTCACAGTCTGGTATTTTAGCCTTTCTGCTATTTCAGTTACTTTTGTAGCTGGTACATATCTGGTAACAATTTGATCGACTTTGTCACGGCCCGTTCCAAAATTAGGTAAATGCACAGTGTCTTTCAGCTTTTGCGCAATCTGTCTGAGTTTGTCTGCCATTTTTACATGGTATTATTGTTGTGTATATTGCAATTTATTGAATAAATAACATTTTTCGGTGTAATAATAATTTCAATCCCAGAACCCAGATGTGCCCCGATGGGTTGGGATTTGACAGTGACAGCTTGAACGTTTGACGTTTGTTGAAGATTGATGCGATTTTATTTTGTATTCGGATACGCTGAATACGTGTAGAAATATCGGTCATTTGGAGAAACATCGACGTAAAAGTATTTTTTCCCGAAAATTAGTTAAATATGACAAAGCACTTGCAAAGCGTATTTACGTTAGGAAAGCAAATACTTAAATACAAAAGTGGCAGTTACTAGTTAGTATGTTTCTCCAAATGAGCGATATGATACGAAATGTGATGAAAAAAGAAGGATTTTGGGATGTATTGTATAGTTGGGAAAAGGCTAGGAATAATTAGGCCTGTCGCGCACCAGGCAGCCAGAATTTCTATCGAGCAAACTTTGGCGCCTAGTGAGCGGTCTCCAATGATCCATATTAAAGTCATAGCACACATATCAACTCGGGAAAGGGAGCGTCACCGTATCGCCTTACACCTCGGCGTCAAACAGGCGTCAACCTAACGTAAGCGCGTAACCAAAGCGGATCAGAGCCCTGATTCACAACTCGATACGGAAGCGTATCGAGTGTTTGTGAATTGCTATGCAGAAGCTCCGATACGTCGACTCGGCTAACGGCTAGGCGACGCCGCGCTTATGGCTCGCCGACCGCTGGTCGATGGTGCAGACTGCAGCAGGTAGGCCGGAGGGGTGAGAGGGGCAAGGGTGGACGAAGGAAGAGACGTAAGCTCGGGTACGGAGAAAAGTAAGCGCGGGGACGACGAGCCGTAACGCACCGCACCGCGGTTCGTGAGCTTGTCCCGAGGCGAGGCGATTAGGTTACGATTCCGATTAGTGTGCGTTTAAAGGTCACAGCTCATTAGAGCCACCCGGCACCCACCCCGCACCGCCTCGTCGCACGGCGTCCACTTGTTGTCGACAGGTGGTCCACGGGTGGACGCCGCGTTGTCACCAATAAACGTCGCGCGGTCAACCAGTGGACCCCGCGCGGTCAACGAGTGAACGCCGAGTGGTAAACGAGTGGACGTCGCTTGGTCCACGAATTTTCGAGTAGTCTGTTAACAATTGGCACTAGGTCTACACGTGTGTTTCGTAATGTCAAATTTTACAAATCATTCGCGGGCAGCGCGCGATCCACTCTGGACCCGCGCGTTGGCAACGCGCCGTCAACACAAGGCAATCATGCGAGCAGCGAGTTGTCACCGAGTGGTCCACCCGCCGTCCGCGCGTGGAAGGCTTACGACCGAGGCGATCCGGTGACGCTACGGAGGTGATATAGTGAGCGCATACCCGTACAAGTCCATATAAAGAATACTAGCCGCAGGAGGCGACGCGGTGCGGAGTGGGTGCCGGGTGCCTCTAATGAGCTGTGACCTTTAGTAGGGAGTTTCATACAAAGAATACTGAACGGCTCGAGTTGATACGGTAACGATCCTTTTCCGATTTGATTAGTTTATTAATAGAAAACAAACAGCTCATTTATCAAATTGTATCATATTTAAATGATTTTTATGTTCTTACTTGCTGCGCCCCGCGGTTTCACCCGCGTAAGTATCGATCCCGTGGGAATATTGGGATAAAAAGTAGCCTATGTCCTTTCCCGGGACTCCAACTATCTCTATACCAAATTTCATCAAAATTGGTCCAGCCGTTTGAGCGTGAAGAAGTAACAAACATATAAACACACACACTCACAAACTTTCGCCTTTATAATATTAGTGTGATAAGTAGAGACCGGATAATATGCATTTGCATATTTGCATATGCATTTGCATATTTAAGCCATTTTCAGCGCTAATAGCATATTTTTCCTAAGATCTAGTGATGATGCATAATTAATGATAATTATCGCTATAATTTACAGTATTTTTCGAGCGCAGCGCACTCAGCAGCCGCGCGTCTTTTGTTTTGGTACGATAATAAAATGAAAGAGACAAATGATCGTCGCGCTCGCCTACCGCACTACTCCTTCCTCCCACCTATTATATTATGCATGTTATTGCTTTCATTGTTGACGCGCGTGCTATCTGGCTAATCTGCAGTTAAAGTTTTTGTGTCAAATTGTACAATGCCTCCCGAAAAAAAAAGTGTGTCTCCGTGGATAAGTGACTTTCCTGAAACATTTACTTACGACGGAACTGTTTTGTATTGTCGAGTTTGCGAGAAAAATATTTCGTGCACTAAAAAGTTTCAAATAACAATAAACTTGACTAACTATAACTAAAGGAATAATATTTACAAAACAAAAAAAAAATTAGTCATTTAATGTTGCATATTCCGTCAGTTTTCGTGCATATTTCAAGCATTTTTCATGCATATTTCAAGCTTTTTATGTTGCATATAATCCGGTCTTTAGTGATAAGTGTGATTAAGTGTGATTAATTATTGCATAATTACAAAATTTGTTATAACGAGTTGCGTGATGTTCGAGTGTCGCCGGTAAAAGTGAAAAGTATGGCGGACGACGCGTTTCCGGCGCACGCGCGCAGTGCAATGACGTATCGTTCGGAAATTCAGAACAGTGGTGTTTATAAATAAAATTCTACACTATCTTCATACCACGCAACGTTGTTATAAAATTACGTAAATGATAAGAAACATAACATCTGATCTACGCAATTTGGAACTTAAGGTGAATGCGTAGTGGTAGCCCGCGAAATTCAAGTTTTCTTACTTTTTTTGCAATTTGCAGGTCAGTGTCAGGTTGTATCTTGATAAAAATTTGATTCGCGACTATAATAGACATGTATTTACAGAATTATAGTCATTAGAATCATTAATATATCTCTTTAAGTTAGATTTCTACCATAAACACTTTTCCATACGAGATTTGTTCTTAACGGTAGAAATCTAACTCAAAAAGATGTATTAATGATTCTGATGATTATAATTTTGTAAATACGTACCTGTTATAGTCGCGAATCAAATTTTGATCAAGATAAAACCTGACACTGACCTAAAAATTGCAAAAAACGTAAGAAAATTTGAATTTCGCGGGCTACCACTGCGCATTCACCTTAAGGGGAATGTGCTAAATAGCCCGCGAAATTCAAATGTTCATATGTCTTTTGCAATTTGCAGATTTTTTTTTAAAGTAATTCAGTAAAGTCGTAATTTGTTACTCTCGCGAATCATATTTTAATCAACATTCAACAAGACAACTGACCTATAAATTGCAAAAAACGTAAGAAAATTAGAATTTCTCGGGCTACCTAGCTCATACCCCTTAAATAAAAAAAAATATTGATAATCATGTTGACAGAGTTTTATAGAAAAATCCCCGATATCACTCACGGTTAAGGTCAAAAGTGCAGATAACAATTATTATCTAAAAATTATGTAATTATCTGTTGTTAAAAACAACTAGGTACCTACTTCAGTAGCCTCGCCAAGATTCCCACAGACACGTATTTTATTCAAATTTTTCAATCAATCCGCCTAGCCTTTTCCCAAGCCAGTTATAATCTACAAAAAAGTACAGACGCCAGCACATCAACCTACCCGAAACTGTCAAATTTTCCCAATCAACTTTGAACCTTATGCTTTAGTATTAAAGTTGAAAATCTATTAAAGAAATTTGACAGATTGTAGTAGGTTGATGTGCTGGCGTCTGTACCTAAATTGCGTTCGCGATTTCTTTGCCAAAAATGAAAACAAATATGAATTAATGGAAAAATAACTCTAGTTCCTACATTATAAAGTTCAGTTTACGCTACAACTTCAAACTTTTTTATGACTTTTTCAATAGTGCTAGTCACTCTGAAATCAACTTAATTGTCATTGAAATAAAGTTGATACTTGTTTAACTTGAAATAGGGTGGGGGTGTGCAGCTCTGCGCACTTTTACTATACCTATATAATCTATGCTACCTACCTACTGTCAAACGGCTGTTCTATACAAATACATAAGATGCGTTAATTAGGAATAAGATAAAAAATTGGTTGTCTGTAAAGTCGGTTTACGGACGATAATTTTACGTGATAACGTCATAAGAAAACATGCCTCTCTATCGCTTGTTCCGCGCTCTCGCTTGCACACTCGGCTCAGGCGGAACGTGACAATGAGTCATGGTTTTTCGTGCGTGCAGCCGGTGTTCATCGATTTATAAGGCGTTATCACGTCAATAACACCGGTCAAGTGCGAGTCGGACTCGCGCACAGAGGGTTCCATACAAAGAACAATGAGTAAAGTTGTATGGGCCCCGTACCCAAAAAAAAAGATGACTGTAGCATTATGAGCTATATCGGTATTCGTTGCCCTCGTGGAGTAGTTTAATTAATCCTAAGACAGCATGTCTGAATTCACTTGGAGAAAAAAGATATTTAAGGAAGTTAAATTGGTTTTGAGAAGACCATACCCAGAGACAAGGTTAATTGTAGCATTATGGACTATGTCGGTATTTGTTGACCTCATGGAGTAGTTTAATTAATCCTAAGACAGCATGTCTGAATTCACTTGGAGAAAAAAGATATTTAAGGAAGTTAAATTGGTTTGAGAAGACGGTACCTACCCAGAGACAAGGTTAATTGTAGCATTATGAGCTATGTCGGAATTTGTTGACCTCATGGAGTAGTTTAATTAATCCTAAGACAGCATGTCTGAATTCACTTGGAGAAAAAAGATATTTAAGGAAGTTAAATTGTTTTAATAAAATAATAGGAAAGTTCATTATCTTTACTCATTATTGTAATTACCATACTTATGTTGGTTCTTATTCAATACTAGCTGACCCGGCGAACTTCGTACCGCCTATAATTTTTTTTTTGTTAATTTTTTCCCATGTTTTAATAGCTATTCTGCTATTCGGGGCAGAGATTATGAGCTATGTCGGTATTCGTTGCCCTCATGGAGTAGTTTAATTAATCCTTAGTCAGCATGTCTGCTGGCAACCGACAATGCAGCATAAAATGAGATACAAAAAAGAAATAAAAACAAAACACAACACAAGTTCTAAATCAATTTTAATTAATTTTTAATAAAGGTCTGTTAATTTTCTAAATCGCTGGAGCCCTATTGAACACGTTCCGTGATCTATTGTAGAATAATCCACACGCTAACAACATTGTCGAAATAATAGAAGACAGAATTAACGTTTCCAACAGGTTTGGTGACTAATATGTTGTGGACTGTAATATCAACCGCCAAAGGGTACGTTTCAAAGCGATTGAAGAATGCGATGTACCATTTCCTAGCCTCAACGAGGAGGAACTTATCTTGTTTAGTTTAGGCACATACCAATTAAAACTCGCAAAATCATACGTGTCAAAGCATTGGCGAAGAGGCATGTAGGTACCCTATAGAGGTATGCGTAGAACCAAGTCCTAATATGAGATATGGCGCAAGTGATTGACTGTCGAGTAATTATTATTTAGTAAGATTATTGTAAAAATGGAAAATTATACATGTGAGACCTGCTGGTGAAGTATGTTTAAATAGAAACATTTTCAAACGGTTGATTGATGTAGTTTTTTTTTGTGCATACCCTGTCTTAAATCTCTGTGCACGCCACTGCATGATTGCGACCCTTGTGTGTGCCGGGAAAAATAAATATATTAACAACGAGGTTGTTAAACGTGGAATGTGGACTCAGCGATCATTGTGCCGATAGTCGTGACAGCCTATGGCTTAATAGCCAAAAACGTCGACTAGCACCTGAGGAGGCTCTCGTTGGGCAGCTGGATCAAGGACTTGATTCAGAAAGCGGAACTTCTCGACACGACCCACATTATTAGAAAGTTCTTCTCTCTGGAGCCCTGATTGCCGATAGCTTGGACCTGTTCCCGATACCGGTGGGCTACTACTTTTTTATATTTTTAAATGTTTTTATGTTCTAATATTTAAAAATATAATTTGAATAAACATGTATAATTTAATTTAATTTATTTTACTTTATCGGATAACAGAGATCCATTGGGTTAGTAACAATAATCTAACCTATGTTAGTACTTAACTAATAACACCGACAATGTACAGGTGACAAGTGACCTCACCAACGGGCTGTCATGTCTCCCGGCTATAGCGCGTAGAATGCTGTTGGGGCTGCCCCGGAGTCTGTTTAGCAGCAAGGCCGCTCTCTTACGCCGTACAGCATTGAAGCAGTCGGTACGTGCCTCAGCGAACATAGATGACGCGCTACAGAACCGAGGCAGACGCAACAGCACTCTAAATGCGTTGTTATACTGGATCCGCAGAGCATTGTAGGCCTTTTGGGTATAGCTGAACCACAGGCTCCCCGAGTACAGCGACATGCAATATGCTTTAAACAGCGTTATTTTGACTGCCACCGTACATCGGAAGAACCGGCGGGCCAGCATATTAGCCCGAACCGACAATGCTCTGCGCTCCCTCTCCATATCTGCGTCGTCCTCAAAATCATCTGTCATCCAGTGGCCCAGGTATTTAAAAGAGTACACCCTTTATAATGAAATAAAGGAGTTAAAATAATAATTAATGAGAATTCTATGACGTTCTATACTTTTATTTTATTCTATTTAATAAAACAATTTAACTTCCTTAAATATCTTTTTTCTCCAAGTGAATTCAAACATGCTGTCTTAGGATTAATTAAACTACTCCATGAGGTCAACAAATACCGACATAGTTCATAATGCTACAATTAACCTTGTCTCTGGGTACGGTCTTCTCAAAACCAATTTAACTTCCTTAAATATATTTTTTCTCCAAGTGAATTCAGACATGCTGTCTTAGGATTAATTAAACTACTCCATGAGGTCAACAAATACCGACATAGTTCATAATGCTACAATTAACCTTGTCTCTGGGTACCGTCTTCTCAAAACCAATTTAACTTCCTTAAATAACTTTTTTCTCCAAGTGAATTCAGACATGCTGTCTTAGGATTAATTAAACTACTCCATGAGGTCAACAAATACCGACATAGTTCATAATGCTACAATTAACCTTGTCTCTGGGTACCGTCTTTTCAAAACCAATTTAACTTCCTTAAATATATTTTTTCTCCAAGTGAATTCAGACATGCTGTCTTAGGATACTACTCCATGAGGTCAACAAATACCGACATAGTTCATAATGCTACAATTAACCTTGTCTCTGGGTACCGTCTTCTCAAAACCAATTTAACTTCCTTAAATATCTTTTTTCTCCAAGTGAATTCAGACATGCTGTCTTAGGATTAATTAAACTACTCCATGAGGTCAACAAATACCGACATAGTCCATAATGTACAATTTACTTTGTCTCTGGGTACGGTCTTACTCGTTCTCCTTTATTTTTTCACAGCTTCAAGGGACTGCAACTGTAGACCTGAGTATATGGTTTTAATTTCAACTCGACACCTCCACGCGTTCCCGAGATAAAGGGTCTTAACCGACAGACAGACGGACAACAAAGTGATCCGGGAAGGGTTCCGTTAATTCCTATTTAGGTACGGAACCCTAAAAATAGGGTAGGTCCATCACACTTGCTAATCCCGTTCGGAGAAGAAGGCTTTGGGGAGGCAACTGACTCGGAGCCTAACCCGCCAAAACCCCACCTGCGTCATCTAAGGCAGGCAGGAAGTTGTGGGGAAGACGGCGTACAGTGGTCACGTGCTTTCATGAACAGGAGATACATGATCATCTGCCAAGCCTTTTTCCAACTATGTATGTTGGGGTCGGCTTCCAGTCTAACTGGAGGCAGCTGAATGTTAATTCTAATCAGTATTTTATATGGAGCGACTGGCTATCTGAACTTCACAACCTTACACACGATCGACACGTGTCGACGACAAACTGAAACTCAAACTCAAAGCATTTATTTCAATTAAACCATTTACAGGCACTTTTGAATTGTTAAGAAGTCGGTCAATCAGAAAAAATGAAGCTGTTGCCCATTCCAAAGCGTAGGTGCCTATGGAGAAGAACGGGCAAGAAACTCCATGGACACTCACGGACAGAGGCAAATGCATCTGTCGGCGCGTACCGGCGCGCCGCCGTCAACGCGTGTCGGCGGCAGCCGTCGACGTATCGGCGACTGCCGGCGACAACGTGTCGCACGTGTGTACTCCGAAGTTTTGAATTACTTTCCGTTCCGGGCCCGTATTTTCGTTGTAACTTAGATTGTTATGTCACTAGCCGGTCTATTCTGGATAAATCTATTTCGAGTTGGCACAAGTTTTCAATTTCATTCTGTGTACCTAGTCAAAGACGTCAAACAAATTGTATGTCAATAAACAAATAAACAAACAATAAAAATTAGTGGACAATGATTGTAAAATGGGTATTACGAGTATTTTATTTATTTATTTTATATTAATGGAGTGCAAACACTTTAAAAGATAATTGTTACCTTACATAAGTAATTGAATAAATATTGAACTGCAATAAATAACAATATGACTGTGCAATATATTCATACACCTAAGGTCCGGCGTTTCTAAATTTACCAAAGATGTAAACAACAATGGCCACTCGAAATTGTATAAAATCGATATACAAGAACATTTATTTTAGGTAACGTTTGTTTTCGTCTAAATCTCCGAGCTAACTTGACGAAAACAAACATTACTTAAAATAAATGTTACATCCGAGGACAGCCGAACACATCCGAATGTAGCGCGGTGTCGGTAACAGTGTCGCGAGTTCAATGGTTTTTTCCCATTTAAAAAAATGCCCAACGCGCCTAAAGAAGTTTTCACTTCAATGGCGCCGATTCCCTTGTTCATAAACTAAACTAAATTTAAGTCCGGTGTATCTCATTCTTTCTATTTCATTAAGAAAAGGACAGAACATAAATATTAGTTTAGTCCTGTCAAATTAGTCAGCGCCTTACATAAATTGACGTATTTTTAGTAGCCAATTTTTTAATCACGTCTAAACTTGTCTATGGAGTATCTTGATTTGACAGCATTAAGGTGAATGGGTAGTTGTAGCCCGCGAAATTCAATTTTTCTTACGTTTTTTGCAATTTTCAGGTCAGTGTCAGGTTGTATCTTGATCAAAATATGATTCGCGACTATAACCGGTACGTATTTACAATCATTAATACATATTTCTAAGTTAGATTTCTACCGTTAAGAACAAATCTCGTATGGAAAAGTGTTTATGGTAGAAATCTAACTTAAGGTGAATGTGTAGTTGTAGCCCGCGAAATTCAATTTTTCTTACGTTTTTTGCAATTTTCAGGTCAGTGTCAGGTTGTATCTTGATGAAAATTTGATTCGCGACTATAACAGGTACGTATTCACAGAATTATAATCATCAGAATCATTAATACATCTGTTTAAGTTAGATTTCTACCACCAACACTTTTCCATGCGAGATTTGTTCTTAACGGTAGAAATCTAACTTAGAAAGATGTATTAATGATTCTAATTATTATAATTCTGTAAATACGTACCTGTTATTGTCGCGAATCATATTTTGATCAAGATACAACCTGACACTGACCTGAAAATTGCAAAAAACGTAAGAAAAATTGAATTTCGCGGGCTACAACTACCCATTCGCCTTAAAGAGATATATTAATGATTCTAATGAATATGATTCTGTAAATGCATGTCTATTATAGTCGCGAATCATATTTGGATCAAGATACAACCTGACACTTATCTGCAAATTGCAAAAAACGTAAGAAAATTTAAATTTCGCGGTCTACCATGGCACATTCACCTTAAACTAATATTTATGTTCTGTCCTTTTCTTAATGAAATAAAAAGAAAAAGATGCACTGAACTTAAACTTAGTTTAGTTTGTGAACAAGAGAATTGGCGCCAATAACTAATTACCCCTCTAGGTTTACTTCGCACAGCAGGCTTCTACAATTACCTAACCTCACGTAGGCTAATGAAATAGAGCTAAATCATTGTGGGCTATACAGAAGCTGGTCACGATTTCTTTTGAAGACGTGTATCTATTAGACAAATATCCTTCTCGGTTTTCCTTTTGATAAGTAGGTACTTCGATAGTGATATATTGCTTAGCAGTGTTGTAGCAACAGATGAGCGAATTGGTAAGGTAACATTTAAGAAAAGCCTCGAATTGATTTAAGGCGGAGGTTTCTTGAAAACAGTCAAAGAGTTGGTTTACAGTTACACCGTAAATAATTTTGACAAAAAAAAAAAAAGATATTTTCAAGTCTTATTTATAACGATAATTGTTATTAGTCTTATTTTAATACAGTGATGGAACTCAAATTATAATTAAACATACATTAATGCATCAAAAAAATCTTTAAGTACACCTCTTAATTGTCTTTTAAAGCAGTTTATCCCTTCATTAACAATTTTAATTATAATTAAAAAAAATACCATTAAATTTCTAATGCCAAACTGCATTCAGTGCTGGATTATTTATTATTAAATCATTTTTGTAAATAGATAATTCATATTTGCAATAAATTACCACTGTTGTGTCATCGCGCTTCTCTTTCTTTTCTATGCCGTCCAACAGTGACCGCGCTTTAGTTCATGTAGTCGCCTTAAGATTTGCGATACCTATTCCTCGAAACGTACCAACTTTGAAACGCACCAAAAGTATACCTCAAAAAAAAAAATATAATTTTATTCCTCGAAATGCATCAACGATGAAAGATAGAGAAGAGCATAAAGGATTCGTAATAAATGATTCGTTTCATTTGCTGCGTTTCGAGAAATACCCCTAAAAGATTTGACTTGTAATTTTTTGTTCTAATAAGTCTCTGTATCCATCTAGCTGTAACTTGGGGGTCATGGCAAATAATAACAGCCGCACGGGTCGATTGAAGGTTAAGCTACGGTTGCCGCGGCCAGTTCGTGGATGGGTGACCATTCATTACATTTCGAGACCCCTCCGTGCCTCGGAAAGCACGTCAAGTCGTTTGGTCCCGGCTGTCATTCGTGGATCTTTGACAGTCGTTACGTGTCGTCAGAAGCCCGAAAGTCTGACAACCAGTCTTACGAAGGGGTATCGTATTACCCAGTAACTGGGTTATGGAGGTCAGGTAGGCAGTCGCTCCATGTAAAATACTGGTATTCAGCTGCATCCGTTTAGAGTGGAAGCCGATCCCGACTATGTTGGGATCGGCTAGGCGAGGCTAGCCTAGGCATGTATCTTCCTCTCTCCTTTTCAACCCGGGCAATGGAAAAAATCGTGAGGAAACCGGCATGTCCTAGAACCAAAAATTCTAAGACATGTGACATCTACCAACCCGCACTGGGCCCGCGTGGTGGATTACAGCCCACTCCCTCTCACAGAGAGGAAGCCTCTGTGTCCCAGCAGTGGGAACATTATAGGCTGATTATGATGGGCCATGTCAGTCCCCAAGAGCTTGCCGTTCCGCCATTTTTGCTTTGATCTCATCTTTTAGACATCTTTCCCGTAATGTCAGCCCTGACCTTTCTTCTTTTTTTTTTTTCAGGTTGAAAAATCCGGATGGATGTCCGCCGCTCTGGGGTGGGCGGCGGGGGACTCTTACTGACTAAAAACCACCCCAGTGTTCCCTTCGACCACTTGGACCAGGGATCATGGGAACTTGTACGCCTTCCACGATACCCGGCTGGTGCCGAACTGCCGACCCGCCTGTGCGGGTCACCCATAGATAGACGGCCATTTGCCTAGTGCAGGCCCAAGTTGCTCATGGCGCGTGGACACAAACACGCCCCCTTGCCACTTCTCCTGTTTTATACATTTCTATGAGGCCACCTCAAGTCCACGGGCGGAGTGAGGTGTAAAACTCCCCCCGCGACGTCCTATAGGGGCGCGCGTGGAACACTACACTACGCGCCGCCGCCTCGTGTTCTGTCATCTTTCCCGAATTCCCGTTAATCTAAGCACCAGGTCAGCCCTGACCTAGGCTACCTCTCATCACATTTAAGTTAAGTAAATGTTACTTAGTGTTATCTCTGTCATTAATTAACCAGTATATCGTGTGACACGCAGTGCCGACAGTGTGCTTTGGTATCTAGGTACGGGAAACCAAGCGAATCGTTCACAAATAGGGACTAGCATAACATAACCTCACGTCTTTATTCCTAAGGGGTATTATGTGGTCAGCGAGATTGTCCGAAAGGGTTACCGCTGCCCCGGAACATAAAGGGCTAAGGAAGGATCACGGGTGGGTTTTAGTCAGTAAGAGTCTGACACTGGCGCCGATTCTCTTGTTCACAAACTAAACTAAATTTAAGTTCAGTGCATCTTTTTCTTTCTATTTCATTAAGAAAAGGACAGAACATAAAAATTTGGTTTAGTCCTGTCAAATCAAGATACTCCATAGACAAGTTAAGACGTGATAAAAAATTGGCTACTAAAAATACGTCAATTTATGTCAGGCGCTGACTAATTTGACAGGACTAAACTAATATTTATGTTCTGTCCTTTTCTTAATGAAGCAGAAAGAATGAGATGCACTGAACTTAAATTTAGTTTAGTTTGTGAACAAGGGAATCGGCGCCACTCCCTTCCGCTCCACCCAGAGCGGGAGGAGTCATTTGATGATTTCCCATCCACAAAAAAAGGGGTATTATGTAATTTATTGCATATACATATGTAGACTCAAAAGGGTTATGACGTGACTTAGTCGCGATATAATTAGAAGTGCTACATAGTCTCAATCAGAGATATGAAACTAGGGCCTTCATTATCAAACTGTCGGTCCCCCATAAGACACCTCTGCCAACCTCGTCACGGCATGCCGGTTATGACTTTGATATAATCTTAACTAAAAACAAACCATGTAAGTGTACGGACTACGGACGCCAGCACATCAAGCTACCCGAAACTGTCAAATTTTCCCAATCAACTTTGAACCTTATACTTTAGCGTAAAAGTTGAAAATCTATTAAAGAAATTTGACAGATTGTAGTAGCTTGATGTGCTGGCGTCTGTACAATAATAATTAGTCAACGGGTCGCGTCAACCACCTCACTTTATTATACTGCGCGTCAACTCGCGTGACACGCACGCCGCGACCTTCTGCGCGTGCGACTACGTACTAAAGATCTAAACTGTTGCATAGGTTCGGTATGTGGGTCGGTGGCACCGTGCAGGAAGTTAACGGTGGTTTAAGGTACTACCTCGAAAATCTAAAATCCTCGAAAACCTACTAAGCGAGCGAAAGTGATGCAATTACTTTTGAAACGCAAAAAAAGAGTGATGGCTATAATGTGCGTGCGCTCGGAATAAAACGACGTATGTGCCAAACGAATTTAGGGGAGAAAGGTGTAATGGGAGTCAGTGGGCAATCGTGGTCACTAAACTAACTTAATAAACCGATAGCCTAGAGTTGCTAACGCCCCGCAACCAAGGTTACTGCATGCGCCCCGCACAGGCCCCCAACGCCCGCTCGGTTCACGCCAAGCGCTGGGACGATATGGCCGCGTTACGTTTTCGCGCCAATTTCATGTAATTTTTTACGTGAACATAATAAACGGTAAGTCGATTACTAAAATGTATTTCTGTCATTAGTTCACTTAAAACTTTAGTTTAGACGTTTGAGATTAGGTTTGTAAAACGTTTAAAGTGATAAAGTCTAAAATAATTATTTTATAACCTTATATTTTCAAATTGTCTCTTTAGGGTAATGAGAGTCGGGGTGACTCCCATTACCCACAGTGATTCTCATTACAATTGTCACACCGACCACTCCGTTGAGACAAATCATTCCAGGACGATCTGCATCTCCGGTCGCTTCGTCCAGTTCTGTCTTGGAGTCTTTTAACTCAGACCGAAAAAATAATCGATCCTCGCTTACAGCATTTAAAAATTTGCTTCCAATTCCGGAAAAAACAACATATGTCAAAACGAGAAGAGGAGGACTTAAGCAACATGCAAAAATTTTAACGTCTACGTCATTAAAGGAATGTCTACATGAAAAAGAAAATAAGAAAAGAGAAAAGGCAGAGAAAGAAAAGTTAAACACAAAAAGTAAGAAGCCAAAAGAAACTAAGAAGAAAAGTGAAGATAAGAAAACAAAACTGACAAAGGAAAGAAACGTAAAACACAAAGCAAGGCTGTGAAAAACAAGGCAAAGAGACGAGTTTTACAAGAAATTCAATCCACTTCTGAGTCAGATTCAAGTCTCATTAACATTTGTGACGATGACGAAAATGATGATATGGAAAATGCTGCTGGTATTGGTACCAATACTTGCCTTATTTGTTGCGAATTCGGCCGCAACAACGAGATCTGGTACAGGTGCACTTCTTGTGGGCTATGGGCACACGCAGACTGCACCGGTTGGGATTCAGCTGAAGGTTACGTGTGTGACAACTGCTAGGATTTGCTGACTCCCATTACCCAATGAGTGATTATAATTACCCGCATATGCGGACAATGGTGGTCAAAGTCATTCTTTTTTAAAATAATTATAATTAGTAAAGTAAGTTCCCAAAGTTAACGAAACTTGTCAGACTGATAGTTGATTAAGTAAATTACATTAAAAATATATAACTATAAACATAACTACAAAAATTTGTGTTTTGGAGAAAATATTGCTTAAGTGACTCCCATTACCCCTTCCTCCCCTACTCCTTTTTTAACAAATAAAATGAATTAAATTTAAAACTACTTTCGAGTAAACTTTGGAATGATAATTCTCTATGTTTTAAAGTAAAATTACATTGAATAACTCTTAAGCGTTACGCCGTGATATCAAAAAAAGTAAAAAAATAGATATAACTTTCCAATTTTTTTTGTATCAAGAAAAATTCACTGAATCGTTCATTCCTTTTACATGATACTAGACCAAAGAGTCAAAAAATATATACCAAAAAAGATATACCAAGTGTTAAATCCTTTGTGTCTTTTTCAATATATCACCGTAAAATTGCATGAAACTTGATAGAATAATCAGCCTACAATTTTACTATTGCTAGGACATAGGAATTCGTGGATAATTTTGATTTTGAAATATACAAATAACTACAGGTTGACCCATTTATAGTGGTCCAATTTTTTTTTTGTTTCTGGGATAGTAATGATTCATCTAAACGCAAAATATGCACGGCGAAAATTCTCCAAATGTCGCGAAAAGTCATACAAAAAGTCGGTTAAAAATAATACAGACGAATAGAGAACCTCCTCCTTTTTTTGAATTCGGGTAAAAAGTGCTACCTATCCTAACAAAACAATACATTCTAACAGAACTAAGCGTTCATAAGCTTTAGGGCAAAGTGGCCTGACCACGGGAATATGTATTAAATACATTAGAGAGACAGATATAATATACTTCATTATAATAATACTTTTTATACTTATTTACGTTTTTCGTTTTTTATACTTATTTTATATATATATTTTAAGAAATATTTAAAAATGTAAATGAATATGTACATAAATAAATAAACGACATAATAATAATAATAAAAAAAATCTTTATTTCAGACTAGGTCCATAGATATTGTAATACATGCGAGAGTTATTTAATCATCATGTTATGTCATCATCATTTCAGCCGAAAGACGTCCACTGCTGGATATAGGCCTCCCCCAAGCACCTCCACTTCGACCGGTTCTGTGCTTCTCGCGTCCAACGGGTTCCTGCAGCACAAGGTCGTCGGTCCACCTTGACAAGTTCATGATACCTAAAACATATTATACTTATCTATAAAAATATACAATAATATCTAATCATGAAACAAGTGCCAACAACAAGAAAAATGGTGTTAAGGTGAAAGATCATAGTGTTTCTTTATCACATTATAATATTTACATTAAAACATAAAAATATATTACGTGTAAGTTGTTTATTTAATAGACGATAAATATTTAATACTTTGTACAGACATCACAATCAAGGCACATCAATCAAGCTAGTACAATCTGTCAAATATCATTAATACATTTTCAACTTTACTGCTAAGGCGTAAGGTTCAAAGTTGATTGGGAAATTTTGACAGTTTCGGGTAGCTTGATGTGCTGGCGTCTGTACATAGCAATTTTATATGAGAATATTATCTTGTTTCATGCTTTTTAGAGCGTGATTTTTCAGTAGTCACAAGGCTAATTACCATAATTAAAAACATTAAAATGTAGTAAGATCTAGATCTTATGAAAAACAATAAAATATTAGGTCCTTACATATGAAATTGGCGTTTTTCGTACTGGCCACTTTAATCACGAATTTCTCCTCTTTGGTAAGGAATTCCAAATTCAAATTTGTACAGCTATTTACTCATGTATTTGTGCTTCGATGACCGTCATTCATTTGTTTTTTTTCTTCTGTTTTTTCTGTTTGCGTCACTCATTTTACAAAATGGAAAATTTAAAATATCGCATTATTTACGAGTACGAGTTCCGCCGTGGCACTAGTGCTGCGGAAACGACTCGAAGGGTGAATGATGTGTATGGCGGTCATGTTGCAAAAGAAAACACAGTTCGTTTTTGGTTCCAACGTTTTCGTTCTGGAAATTTCGACCTGCAGAACAAGCCCCGTGGACGGCCTGAGACCCAAGTTGATAATGGAGAATTGAAGGCTATTGTGGAAGCGGACCCATCGCAAACCACGTCCGAGTTAGCTGCAGGCTTCGATGTTAGTGATAAAACTGTTTTAATTCACTTGAAGCAAATTGGGAAGATTAAAAAGCTTGAAAGGTGGGTACCTCACGAATTGACTGAAGCAAACCGGCAAACGCACGTCGACTGCTGCGTTACATTACTTGAATTGGAATGTCTTAGACATCCTCCGTACTCCCCGGACCTTGCTCCAACAGATTACCATTTTTTTCGCAATTTGGATAACTTTTTGCAAGGGAAAAAATTCAACTCCGATGGGGCAGTCCAAATCGCCTTCAAAGATTTTATTGATTCCCGTCCGACTGGTTTTTTTAGTAAAGGGATCAATGAACTAACCTATAAGATGGCAAAAGTGCATTGAAAACAATGGTTCATACTTTGATTAATTAAATATATTATATTAAAAAATATTCGACTTTTTGTTCCTTCCATACAAAACGCCAATTTCATATGTAAGGACCTAATAATACTGCTGTTTAATCGGGTAGTACAGACGCCAGCACATCAAGCGACTACAATCTGTCTTTTAATAGATTTTCAACTTTATAGCTAAATCATAAGGTTCAAGGTTGATTGAGAACAGTTTCGGGTAGCTTGGTGTGCTAGCATCAATGCAAAAACCTGTCAAAAATGTAGGGATTTTAGAGGTATTTTTTACCCGACTACGGCAAAGCAAAAATTAGGGTTATGATTTTGACCGGTATGTATGTATGTACTTGGTTTTTTATTTTTTACTGTGTTTAGTTTAGTTTGTGATCTTCCTGTACGAGTCGCAATAAATACTTTTTCTTTATTTCTTTCTTTATGTAAGTATGTATGGATGTATGTATGTATGTTCATCTGTTCCTTCATAACTTCTAAACTCCTTGTAATAATTGGACAAATGAGGTATCGTTGGAAGCGTCTTGATCGTCCGCTGGTTATAGGCTATGTGACATCGCATTAAATTGAATATGGCGCCCTCTAGCGGACAAAAAGTCAAGATCACAAAAAAAAAAAAAAAATTGCTTTGTGACTGAGATCAGACTGTGAACGTTCTTAAAATTACGAGAATTTCCCTTCAGGTTTTTCAACACAGCATCATCTAGTCTAGTATAAAACTGAACGCGATAAAAAGCAACAGACAGTCCGACGCTCCTACCCACCTACGTGACCATTTACCAGCCAAGCGGCTGGTGAAAGGAAAGCCTTCTTAGATGTCATGGCAACTAGCTTAGCCCTCTCATCAAATAAAGACCGTGAACTCCAAGTAATAAAGAACTTTACGAAATGGAAAATGCCGATATTACAAGCAATAATCCAGCGAATCATTGAAATTAAGTTAAGGCAGTAATAATGAAGGTGTTCCACAGCAGCCCACGGCGAAGCTACGCACGTGTACAATCAACATAAAAAAAAGTTTAAAAACTAAAACCCGACTACTGAAAAGGATGAAACAAGAAAGTACCTTCCCGTGGTCGCATGCCGCTGTACTAATATATTATAAGCTATGGTAGCATGCGACCACGGGAAGGTACTTTCTTGTTTCATCCTTTTCTGTAGTCGGGTGTTAGTTTTTAATCTTTTTTTTTATTTAACTATTTTGGGGCTTATTTCAGTAATAGTTATATTTTTTTAAATGAGCTAATTAAGCTCTTTTATTTGATACCCCACAAGGCACCATCCCAAAATATTTATTTTTAAATTAATTACTTTATGTCCTCTAGAGGGCGCCATATTGAATTTAGTGTGACGTCACATAGCCTATAACCAGCAGACGGTCAAGACGCTTCTAACGATACCTCATTTGTCAAATTATTATAAGGACTTTGGAAGTTATGAGGGAACAGATGAACATACATACATATATACCGGTCAAAATCATAACCCTCCCTTTTGCTTCACCGTAGTCGGGTAATAAGAGATAAGTATGCAGGATCGTCGGATATAGTTGAAGTTTAGTAAGAAACCGATGGATGTTGTCGATTGAAAGGGCATTGAAAATCTATTCATGCTCACTTAAATGTCTCACTGATGGTGGCACGTGTGTTGGATCATTCGGTTCCCTACAAAATGGTTGAGCTGGATGGTGCTGATCATTGGCGTATCTAGGGATTCTTTCTAGGGGGGGCCTGGCCCCCTTTTTTTTTTACCCTCCGTCCGGGAAGAACGGAGGGTTATGATGTCGAACACCTTTTTTTTTTCTCGGTGTGGAAATCCTCATGGACTTCCTCTGTCACCCCCAGACAGAGGGGCATGTCGGACTCTTACCGGCTAAAACCACCGCGGTGTTCCACCTCTACCTATGGCCGGGGGTGCGGGATTCGCATATGCATTCACCGCTCCCCCAACAGGCCTCGACCCGCTGTTGCTCAGCGGGTCCCACCTCCCCGTGCGCCCATTCCAATAATGGCCGCACCCACTCTCGAGTGGCGCGTATGGAACACTGCAGCGCCAACTCGGACCTGCCTGGTCGGACGACAGACGCTCCTAGTCCGCCGACCACAGGCCACCTCGCATGGAGGTCGTAGATCGTTTTGCGCCCTACTCGGGCGCCCGGTGCGTCTCCTGCGGGAGGGGAGAGAGGGTGCGGCTTCTCTCTCCCGCTCGGCCGCCTCCTTTGCAGACATGACATCCTCGCAAAATGAGGCAAAACCGTCCCATGTGCTCCCGCTCTTGACAATCGATTAAACGACAGCCGGGAGCGAGAGATCGCTTCCGGCTATTGCCGCGATGAGGTCACGGCGCAACCCTGCCCAAGGCACTCTACTAAAACCCCACTATTGCGGCCACTTCTTTGAGCCCGACTGCTCGAGCGATGACACGGCCCCAATTTCGCCGCCCGCAGGCCCCTTCTTATAGTGGCCGGAAATCGTTAAGCACCCTTTGACGCCCAGCTGCTCTTCTGGTGCGAGTGGAATTGGAAGTATGCTCTCTCTCCCTCTCCGCCGCCTCCTTTGCATGCATCAACTCCTCGCAAGGAGAGGCCACAGCATCCCACGTATTTTCGCTTTCGACCATGGACTGGATCACCGCCGAAAATGACAGATCACCCGCACCAAGTATCGCGACGAGGGCACAGCGCTGTTGGGCCCAAGCTGTACTCCTCCAACGTATGACGCCGTGTCCTCGTGGCAGTTCACACAGTGATGACAAGCAGGCTTCCGCTCCCGACCTATGCGACGCAGGTATTTCCCGAAACGTCCGTGTCCAGTAAGCACCTGCGTCAGCCGGAAGCTCAGGGCGCCATGCCGCCTCTCCAGACATTCTTCCATAACAGGCCTTACCGCCACTATTGTGGCAAGCCCCCACCTGGGTTGCACAAGTCGCTCCCTCCATTCAGCCACTAGGATCTGACGGAGCTCAGTCCTTCGTAGATCGAATTCCCGAGGAACTGGAGGCTGACCACGCGCAAGATCCACCTTCCGCCAGCGATATAGGGACGCATGGATTTTAGCGTCCAGATCCCAGGGTGTTGATCCGGCCAAGAGAGTTGCTGCCTCGTAGGAGATCGTACGGTATCCTCTTATCACCCTAACAGCTATCGCTCTTTGCGGCCTTTGCAATATTGCAACGTTGCGGGCCGTCAGAGTGTCCGCCCACACGGGCGCCCCATACAGGGCCATGGACTTCACAATCCCCACGTGCAGTCTCCGGCAGGAGGCGTTTGGCCCTCCCAAATTAGGTAGCAGTTATGATGAGCGTTGCAGCTCATCAACCTGGGGACCAGTCGCTGAATGTGCGGTCCGAAGTCCCACCGGCTGTCGAGGACAAGTCCTAGGTACTTCATCGCCGACTCGACACCGATGCGGGCGCCTCCTACCGCTATGTGTAAATCGCGTGGTGGCTTGTTCCGAGGCCCATGGAAACAGAGACCTCAGATTTGTGCAAAGCCACCTCAAGACCCAGACGCCGGATGATGATGCTGATGGGGCTCCCTTTTCCGCACTTAGACTCCCATTTGATCCGTTGTGCGTGGCCCAGACGCCGGATCCTTGCAACGACCTGCGCAACCCCTGCCGTGGCCTGTATGGTAGATTGCCGATGCGTTTGCTCCAGGGCCGTCTAATCATAATAATACTCTAGCTTATTTCGTTGCTTATTAGTAGATTCAATTATTTTTGTGATTTCAAAAGTAACTAAATGGAATGTATTATGTAGTTAATAATAAGTTTGTGTAGGTCTTGGTGGTAGATTATTTATTTGATTCCTTTTGTGTGTAGTTATATTATGTACCTAAGTATCCAGCTTAAAATTTCGAATAGGTCCCCAAACATCCTAGGGTGGGCCTGAGACCATTCTAGGGTGGGCCGTGCCCACCCGGCCCCCCCCCTATATACGCCAATGGTGCTGATCCATGCGTCATGTTCGTGAACGGACGCCGTCGGTTGAGACTGGTCATCTCTTAGCTGCCAAGGCTTATTTTTAATCTTATTTCTTGTATTGTTTCTTCATTTGTGTGTTTTTTTTACATTGTTCTCACATATAGAAGCAACAAGAACAATGTACCCAGGATTTTGTAATATCTTGATTTAAAAGAGTGTCCATGGAGTTTCTTGCCCGTTCTTCTCCATAGAGATCTACGCTTTGGAATGGGCGACTAGCTTCAATTTTCTGACTAACTGACCGACTACTTAATTTTGACAATTCAAAAGTGCCTGTAATGGTTTAATTGAAATGAATGCTTTGAGTTTGAGTTTATTAAAAATATTTGACAGATTGTAGTAGCTTGATGAGCTGGCGAATTTACATTACTTTAACTTGACCCTAACGCAATACAAAGTGAATGTAAGTTAAGTAACTTAATCTATGTACATATCATAAGTACGTGCGTACTGATTTCGTTCGTCTAAAAACTGCTTGAGCAAGCGTTAGAGTAATGCTTCAATATGGATTTCATAAATTAACTGTTAAACTTGAACTGCTGAATCATATTTTAGCTTCCTAATGACTGCTGCGCTACAAGATGAAATAAAAAAAAATAAAAAATATTGCTGAAGGGGGCCCGCTCTTGACCTCGATCACGCCTGATGGAAAGCGATGGATGAGGTCTATGATGGAATGAGCATGCCAAGAAGACGCCTAAGGCACTGGAAGTCCCACGCATCGACGAAAGACAGCAGACTGCTTGACGCCGGACTCCGGTGGGAGGGTGGTTCCAAACCAGGCTAGCCCTACCACCGCAAGGGATGAATTGGCCAGTCAAATAAGGTGTTGGGTGTGACTGTCCAGGATGCGCCGAGCGCTCGGTTCTGTTGAGTAACTGGCGGAACAAACTGCGCTACACGAGGAGGCTTCTTCATGCATCCCTAAAAACACTGCCAAATAACCATTATAATTATTATTGTCAGATTGATTGGCGATTATATTAGGTCCTTACATATGAAATTGGCGTTTTGTATGGAAGGAACAAAAAGTCGAATATTTTTTAATATAATATATTTAATTAATCAAAGTATGAACCATTGTTTTCAATGCACTTTTGCCATCTTATAGGTAGTTCATTGATCCCTTTACTAAAAAAACCAGTCGGACGGGAATCAATAAAATCTTTGAAGGCGATTTGGACTGCCCCATCGGAGTTGAATTTTTTCCCTTGCAAAAAGTTATCCAAATTGCGAAAAAAATGGTAATCTGTTGGAGCAAGGTCCGGGGAGTACGGAGGATGTCTAAGACATTCCAATTCAAGCTCTTCTAATTTGGTAGCCGTCTGTTGCGCAGTGTGTGGTCTGGCGTTGTCGTGAAGCAGCAGTGGCGTGGAGCGATTGACCAGCCTTGGTTGTTTAGCCGCTAGCTTTTCCATCATGGTTTGTAATTGCTGACAATAGACATCAGCTGTAATAGTCTGGCCAGATTTGAGAAAACTGTAATGAACAATACCGGCACTAGTCCACCAAACGCTTACAAGTAACTTTTTTGGGGTTAATTTTCGCTTGGGGCAGGATTTGGCTGGCTGGCCAGGATCCAACCATTGCGCTGAGCGCTTCCGATTATCGTAAAGAATCCATTTTTCATCACAGGTAATGATTCGGTTTAAAATACCTTCATTGTTGTGCCGGTTCAGTAATGTAACGCAGCAGTCGATGCGCGTTTGCCGGTTTGCTTCAGTCAATTCGTGAGGTACCCACCTTTCAAGCTTTTTAATCTTCCCAATTTGCTTCAAGTGAATTAAAACAGTTTTATCACTAACATCGAAGCCTGCAGCTAACTCGGACGTGGTTTACGATGGGTCCGGTTCCACAATAGCCTTCAATTCTCCATTATCAACTTGGGTCTCAGGCCGTCCACGGGGCTTGTTCTGCAGGTCGAAATTTCCAGAACGAAAACGTTGGAACCAAAAACGAACTGTGTTTTCTTTTGCAACATGACCGCCATACACATCATTCACCCTTCGAGTCGTTTCCGCAGCACTATTGCCACGGCGGAACTCGTACCTACTCGTAAATAATGCGATATTTTAAATTTTCCATTTTGTAAAATGAGTGACGCAAACAGAAAAAACAGAAGAAAAAAAACAAATGAATGACGGTCATCGAAGCACAAATACATGAGTAAATAGCTGTACAAATTTGAATTTGGAATTCCTTACCAAAGAGGAGAAATTCGTGATTAAAGTGGCCAGTACGAAAAACGCCAATTTCATATGTAAGGACCTAATACATAGTCAAATTACTAATACTATTATATAACATACCATTGCTACTGATAGTGGCCACCCCATCAGTACCAATGGGTTTCATTTTGACAGTTCAACTACATTCATTGCGTTTTTTACATTGTTGAACAGACACATTTTTGGAACATATGAAGCAATGAATTAGAAATATCCTTTCAGATTGATTGGCGATTATACATAGTCAAATTACTAATACCATTATATAACATACCATTGCTACTGATAGTGGTCACCATCAGTAGCAATGGGTTTCATTTTAACAATTCAACTACATTCATTGCGTTATTTACGTTGTTGAGCTGACACATTTTTGGAACATATGAAGGAATGAATTAGAAATGTCCTTACTAATATCATTATATAACATACCATTGCTACTGATAGTGGCCACCATCAGTAGCAATGGGTTTCATTTTGACAGTTCAACTACATTCATTGCGTTATTTACATTGTTGAGCAGACACATTTTTGGAACATACGATGTAATGAATTAGAAATATCCTTCAAAATAATTCAGATTGAAATTGATAGTGTGTTACCTAGGCCACCACTGCTCTAAGATATAGTTCCTAGGTAAGTGGAAAGTAGTAGGAAAAATAGGGCAGTTTGTCACTTTTATTTGGTGACAGTTTTGAACTCAAAGTCGACATAGAAAATGTCAATATTATGTTAAGTTATGAGTCCCTTTTACTAGTTGAAATCTGTGTAAACCAACACGCATGGTTAATTTTTATTTATATCATGACTTTATGTCCGCTAGAGGGCGCCATATACAATTTAATGTGACTTCACATAGCCTATATCCAGCGGACGATCAAGACGCTTCCAACGATACCTCATTTGTCCAATTATGACAAGGAGTTTAGAAGTTATGAGGGAACAGATGAACATACATACACACATACCGGTCAAAAACCTAACCCTCCTTTTTGCTTCGCCGTAGTCGGGTAAGAATATAGCTATCTTTCACGGAGACTGTTTGTTTAAACAACTAATTAATTAAAATAACCAAAGATCGCATGTCCAGACCTAATCATTGTTGATTGGCTGATCTTGGCCCAGAAACACAGTACCCTTCCTTTTTATCAGAAGATGGGTTGGCGGAACTAAGCACTTTTTTTACAATCTTTTTATGTTAGTTGACTGATTTCCTCAAGCGCTACTGCTAATTGGTCCTGCGGGGTAACTGCGCAACACACTAATGGCTAGTTTAGGTACACAGTGCAAGCCAGCGTACGAGTCAGCCTGCCGGCCGAGTAACTGCACTGCAGTAACTCGCACTGTTTGTACGTCAAACTCAAACTCAAAGCATTTATTTCAATTAAACCAATTACAGGCACTTTTGAATTGTCAAGGGGTCGGTCAGTCAGAAAGATGAAGCTAGTTGCCCATTCCAAAGCGTAGGTACCTATGGAGAAGAACGGGCAAGAAACTCCATGGACACTCTTTTAAATCAAAATAATATGGTTACAAAGTCTTGGTTACATCATTCATGTTAAAAATTATACATGTGAGAACGATGCAGAACGCTAAAAGCGTCCATAATGAAAAGATAAGAAAAAACAACAATTCAAATATTAAATAAAATAAAATAAGCCATGGCAGCAAAGAGATGACCAGTCCCTACTGACGGCGCCCGTTCACGAACATGAAGCCTCGTATCCACTAGGCAACAATTGGCGCGCAACACGTGACGCTCAACATGTTCGGCAGCGTTGCACAACAGCGCACGACGTTGCCAACTGGCGCGCAATATGACGCGCGGCTTGGACAACTGATCATGCGTAGACAGACAACGTTGCTAAACAAAAGTTCCGCGCTAACTTTCAACATGTTGTGCAATATGTCGCGAGCCAAATGTTGCCTAGTGGATACGAGGCTTTACGAGTAACTCGTAGATGCGAAGCAGCGGATGTGTTGAACTTATCCATTTGTACCAACCAACTTTGTACCTACCATATCCGACGAATAAATGTCTTTGTCTTTGACAGTAGCTCGCATCCGAGTTACTTCAACATTTTTTGTTTTCACGCGCCTGTTCGTCCGGCAGCAACTCGCATATGGCAGCAGCTCGGTCCTGACTCGCATCGGAACACGATGATGTAAAAACTTCGATTACTAGATAATACGATATCCTTTGGTAAGTAAGACTGGTTGTCAGACTTTCGGGCTTCTGACTACCCGTAACGACTGTTAAAGATCCACGAATGACAGCCGGGACCAAATGCTTAACGTGCTTTCCGAGGCATGGAGGGATCTCGGTATGTAAAGATGGTCACCCATCCACAGACCAACCGCGGCAAGCGTAACTTAACCTGATCGATCGAACTGTACGGCTGTTATTATTTAGCCACGGGCTCCTCGATCTCTCACTAAAACAAAACAAATAAACAACCAGTTAAACTAATCTAAGTTTAACTCAAAACGTTCGGTGTCACCTGTCCGAATGATTGATGGCGTAGGTATGTTGTAATTCGGCGCGCGCTGCACGCGTGTCTAATTCTAAACGAAGGATGCGCACTGGGTAACGTGCCTTATATTTTACTTGCCTCTGCGTCTGCGAACAAAAAAAAAAAACGTGGGCAAAACCTGGATGAGGCTGGCTCAGGAGCGCGTGGATTGCCAGCACTTCAAGCAACTACAATCTGTCAAATTTCTTTAATAGATTTTAAATTTTATGGCTATAGTATAAGGTTCAAAGTTGATTGGGATGCATGAAGAAGCCTCCTCGTGTAGCGCAGTTTGTTCCGCCAGTTACTCAACTGAACGCTCGCGCTCGGCGCATCCTGGACAGTCACACCCAACACCTTATTTGACTGGCCAATTCTTCCCTTGCGGTGGTAGGGCTAACGCCTGCCTGGTTTGCGACCACCCACCCACCGGAATCCGGCGTCAAGCAGCCTGTTGTGTTTTGTCGATGCGTGGGAGTTCCAGTGCCTTAGACATCTTCTGGGCGCGCTCGTTCCACCATAGACCTCGTCCATCGCTTTCCATCAGGCGTGATCGAGGTCAAGAGCGTGCCCATTCAGCAATAAAAAATAAAATGAAAGTTGACAGTTTCGGGTTGTTTGATGTGCTGGCGTCTGTAACTGTACAGATGCCAGCACAACAAGCTACCCCAATCTGTCAAATTGCTTTGATAGATTTTCAACTTTACCAAAAAGAGGTCTGTGCCCAGTACCTAGTGGGTGAAGGCGCGCTGTGGATGATGACGATGAAGATGGGTGAAATAATTTTCTCTGGATCATCTATACTGCCCCTCTGAGAGTCTCAAACGCCCACGAGGAGGCGTTTCGCCCACGATGGGAACCTATGGCCCTTTGGGAATAGGCGTGATGTTATGTTTATTATTACTGATAAGAAGGGGCCCGTGGATAAGTAATAACAGACGCACGCACGGGTCGATCGATCAGGTTAAGCTACGCTTGCCGCGGTTGGTCCTTGTATGGGTGACCATCTTCACATACCGAGACCCCTCCGTGGCTCGGATAGCACGTTAAAGCCGCTGGTCCCTGCTGTCGTTCGTGGATCTTTGACAGCCGTTACGGGTCGTCAGTAGCCCGAAAATCAGACATTCATTACTAAGGGGTATCATTACCCAGTAACTGGGTTTTGGAGGTCAGATAGGCAGTCGCTCCATGTAATATACTAGTATTCAGCTGCATCCGGTTAGACAGGAAGCCGACCCCAGTATAGTTGGGAAAAGGATAGCCAGATGCAGATGAACTATACTTAAATAAATACTAAACCCCTTATTCATAAAACTTATCAAACCTATTTTAGTTAAAATGGGGTTTGTCTCTTTCTTACACACAGAAATGACAACGTGACAGATAAAGACAAACGTTCTATAAACCTATTTTAGCTAAAATAGAGATAAAATAGGATTATAAATAAGGGGGTTAGATAATAAATATACTTTAAAGACAAATGTCATGTCATGTGATGTCTATTTAAGATTTAAGACATCGTCATTTGTTTTGTTCCTTGACCGATGTCAAAGAACAAAACAAATGACGATGTTTTTATCTAATTGTAGAATTTATGGCTTGTTTGACGTACCTAGCTATGAAACGATTGATAACAAGCTTTTTTTTTATCTCCGAGCAAAAGGTGACAGTAATTAGTCTAGACTTTAATTTGTAATTTGATAGTCTACTGTCTAATCAGGCCCTCAGAGGTCAGAAATCACGGCAATATTGCAACGTTGTAACGTTGATAGGAATCGAACTCAACCACTGTCTCTTACAAGTAGGGTTACCATTTAGAAATTTGAAATGTCCTGGCAAAAAGCCGAACATTTCAATAAAAGTGCGGACATTTTGGTCACAAAATCCAAACATTTACCCACTTAGTTAGTGGTAAAAAGTGCGCTGAAAAATATAAAAATTAATACCTATACCAGAAACTAGAGTTAAGTTTGATTATTTTAATTTTACGTAAAACTATTTTTATTTCGAAAAAATTTTTTTTGTTTGAAATAGTTGATTGTTTGCTTTGCAATACAAGATTAATTGTTTGATCTCGTAAAGAAGTATTATTTTTAGATGAATGAGAAGATAATAAATATTAAAGACTTATTTGGTATTACTTATGTAGGTATCTATATAAGTTTTATTACTCGTATTCCATCTAAGCTAAAAAATTCGGGCAAAGTCCGGACAAAATTCTAGAAGTCTGGACATGTCCGGACAAATTCGGACGGTTAGTAACCCTATACGGGATCGAAACTTATGAGGGTGAAACCGCGGGTTGCTGCAAGTAGTACTACTAGTACTTACTGTATAATTCTGCCGCATATAAATCTAAGTCAGCAACCGAAACATATAGTATTTGTGTATTCAAACGCCAACAGCTGTATTGACGCAACAGAGGTAAGCCTTACATTAGTATTAGATTCACACAATGATTGATATCGAGGAAGATCTAACATTAAATGCAATTAGAATATTAAACTGCCTAAAAGCGAGTAAACATCTGCGCCCATCAAATAAAATCTGCCTAGCCTTTTCACAGCTATGTTGCAGCCTACCTGACCTCCATAACCCAGTTACTGGGTGACACGATACTCCTTGATAAGACTGGTTGTCATACATTCGGGCTTCTGACGACCCGTAACAACTGCCAAAGATCCAAGAATGACAGCCGGGATAAACGGATTAACGTGCATTCCGAAGCACGCAGTGTTGTAACTATAGGGTGGCACTGGAAGGGAAGGAAGGGGCCTGCCAGGGCCGAAGCCTGCCGGGGGTGCGGGATTGTTCGAAAGGGTTACCGCTACCCCGGAACATAAAGGGCTAAGGAAGGAACACGGATGGGTATTAGTCAGTAAGAGTCTGACACTCCCTTCCGCTCCACCCAGAGCGGGAGAGGTCATTTGATGATTTTACATCCATAAAAAAAAGGGTGGCACTGGGGCAAAATGCCACGGGCCCCCAGCCAGAGGGGGCCCCCGGCTCGAGAGGGCCATTAACACAGGAGGATCTTAACATAAGAACAGAAGCAGTCAGGTGTTAAAGTTTTTGTAGGAGAAAATATGGGCGATTAGAATCAATTCTATTTTATTGTAATTTTTGACGTTCAAAAGTGACTTTTATGTGCCTAATTGAAATAAATGCTTTGACTTTTTGATTTTGACTTTATAAAATGTACGCGGAAGAAGTCGCGGGAGAAGTGCTAATAAAAAAAAAACTACCTATGACGTTGGTTGAGCTTCTTTACATTGAGGGAGGGCCCCATCCCTTGAATTTGCCACGGGCCCCAAACGGTATAGTTACGCCACTGGGGACACGGTATGTAATACCCACAAAGAAGGTCACACATTCACGGCCTGACCACGGCAAACGTCATCGACTCGTGCGACTGTTACATAGCCACGAGCCCCTCCGTCTGCGTCTATCTCATCATCTGCCTAGCCTTTTCCCAACTATGTTGGAGTCGGCTTCCAGTCTAATCGGATGCAGCTGAATACCAGTATTTTACGTGGAGCGACTGCCTATCTGACCTCCAGAATCCAGTTGCTGGGTAATAAGATACTTGAATTGTCATCCCTAACCACGATAATAGAATTTTGGAGTTGGTAAATTTGGAGGCCAACTCCAAAATGAGTTGAGATTCTCCAACCGTGAAACCGTTGATTCTAAATTCGGCGGGGCAATTGCGTAACACTTTATCAATCGGAATCGGTTTCATTTTGACAGTTCAACAACATTCATTGCGTTATTTACGCGTTGAGCAGACAAATTTTTCCAACTTATGTAGCAATGGATTAGCAATTGGCTTCGAAATGATTCTGATTCCGATTGATAGTGTGTTACGCAATTAGGGTGCTGGTCCCTAAATCTTCAAACACTAATATAAATCGTATTATGAGTTACCGACCGACATAGCTTGCAGAGTAAGCAAACTGAAGTGACAGTGGGCTGGCCATGTTTTTTGAAGGACCGATGACCTGTGGAGCAGACGAGTCCTGGATTGGAGACCGCGTATCGACAAGCGTAATGTGGAACGCCCCCCAGCTAGATGGACCGACGACCTATAGGAGGTGGCTGGGACGGACTGGATGCGGAAGGCGGAGGGCAGGGTGTTGTGGCGCAGCCTGGGAGAGGCCTATGTCCAGCATTGGACTGCGATAGGCTGAGCTGATTGACTCATATAAATAATTAGCTGCGCCCCGCGGTTTCAATCGCGTAAGTGTCGATCCCGTAGGAATATTAGGATAAAAAGTAGCCTATATGTTACTCCAGGGTGTCAGCTACCTCCATACAAAATTTTATCAAAGTTGGTCCAGCCGTTTGAGCGTGAAGAAGTAACAAACATATACACACACACAAACTTTCGCCTTTATAATATTAGTGTGATAGCCCTATTTCTTTAGCGATTGGATCCAACAGAGGTGGTAGGTATTAGTAGACAGCATCCAAATTCCGCCAATTATGTTAAAATCCCTTGCAAGAAGAGATCAATTGCCAAAATCCGGGCACAAAATCTGGACTCCAGGCGGCTACGGAAAAATCCAATATCACTTTACCTGACTTGGGGATCGCAACCAGCAGTCGAGCTTGCGAACATTATACCAACGAGGTAATCAGTTTAAATGAAGCCACTAAACATAAGTTAGCACAAGCAAGACACAATGATTGATATAACGAGGAAGATCAAAATAAAATGCAATTAGAATATTAAATGAACTGGCTAAAACAAGGCCCCCTACATTAAACACGTCATAATGAATGAGTAGGCAACATAGGGATCTTTTATAGGTATGTAAATATTCACGCTCGATTTTGTGGTGGAGTGGTGTAGTAGAATTCTAAGTGAGTCGAGTCTGGGACGCCCGTTGACCATCTTTTACAACTAATCCCTGATCTGAGAGCCTCGGGCCTGAGGGTTTCGACAAGTGACAATCGCTTCAAAGAATTTCGTATTTCTATAACGACGCCTTAGAGTGAAAACCTCTTAAGTGTAAAAGGAGTAATTTTTCAGGAGGAAGATACAACTGCGTGCTGTACAATTTTAGTACGGCGTCTTTTATGTTTTTTCTTGTTAATTTATAGGTAAATTTAACCCGCTTTCATATCCAGAACAGCCATATTCTCGAAGATTGACCGAAATGCATTAAATGCTACTGACAAGGTATTCATACAAAAAACTATGCAAATGCATTCCCGAGGTTTTCACTCTAAGGCGACGGTAACGACTTTCCACAGGATTGTCATAAGCTACCGAAAAGGTAGCTTCGGAGCAATGGTGGCCGTGGCCCAGGTAACGGCGCCGACTTACGAGTTGTAGGTTATGGGTTCGAACTCAGGCAAGCGCTTTACTTTGCGTAAACTATTTCATTATCACTGCTCAAGACGGTGAAGAAAAACATCATAGTGTTCCCATTGCTGGGACACAGGCCTCCTCTCGGTGAGAGGGAGTGGGCTGTAATCCACCACGTGGGCCCAGTACGGGTTGGTACTTTGATAGATGTCACATGTCTTCGAATTTTTGGTCCCAGGACATGTCGGTTTTCTTACGCTGCTTTTGCAAAGTTGATCCCATACATTTTAGTTTTTTCCGTGAGTTTTAGATTTATCTGAAGCAATTTTTCTTTTACGGGACACGGCAATACAGGCTGGCGATAGGAATTGATGAGATATATCATCATGAGTTCATAACATATCATTTTTCGCATTCATTAAAGCCATCACGAGTTTTATCAATCTGCAGGAAAGATGATACATTATTGTTTTATGAAGCCCATAAACAATCATGACAGATATGAATGAATGTGCCGGCATGTGCTGCGTTGACCTTTATCATTTGCCGGGTACGAAGCCGTGCTGGTGCACTAATATTGATGCAGTATTATCTAATACTTGGAGGACAAGATGTTCATGGGTTTCTCCAAGGTTAAGAGGTGCCTGAGTCACTATATCATTACCTACTCTACACCAAGCAATCAGTCTGTAATCTGCCTAGCCTTTTCCGGGGTCGGCTTCCAGTCTAACCAGTTGCAGCTGAATACCAGTGTTGTACACGGAGCGACTGCCTATCTGATGTCCACAACCCATTTACTGGGTAACACGATACCCCTTGGTAAGACTGGTTGTCAGACTTTTGGACTTCTGACGACTGCTTGCCCTATAGTCGATGGTTTGATGTGCTTTTTAGGTTATGTGTTCGCGAAATCGTAATCTTTGACTCGCAATTCTTCTGGCCAAATGCAAAATTATTCACTTTTCACACTAAGGTACTGTATCTTCTTGCATTTATTTATGAAATCACTACGATACACACTTGATTTCCACATTTTTGCGGGAGCCGACTGACGGATGTGTTTACGCTTCGATCCCATCCCCCCATTGTACTACATTACTACACAATAATATACAGGGTGTTACGGAAAGGGTATATCAATACAAACGGGTTGAAGAGTGTATCTGGTCTAGAATCTCTGTACAAAATTTCAGCTATTTTTTATTTCGACATCACGGCGCTGCACTGGCGCGCGGCGGCGTGATGTGCGTGTACTAGGCGCACAGACACACTACAGATAATGGATAATGACCCTCGTAGTGCGGTGACACGTTTGTTATGATTTCAATTTAATAAACTATCGAAATAAAAAATATTAGGCATTTTCAAAGTTACTGCTTTTGAGCTGAAATTTTGTACAGAGATTCTAGACCAGAGCCCTGATTCACAAACACACGACAGGCTATCGTATCGAAAACCTGACATTTCGATAACCTGATTTGACTTCCCCTCAACAACAAATAGCTGTCGGAAGAATAGCGGGCGTCTATTTGATTTAAACTGACAAAATTTTCGGGTTTTGGACTTGTGAACAACATTGAAAAGACTCCTACGATAAGAATGATTAATGTTCGATACGGTACGGAAGCATATCGAGTGTTTGTGAATAAGGGGGCAGATACACTCTTCAACCCGTTTGTATTGATATACCCTTTCCGTAACACCCTGTATATAGTAATGTAGTACAAGTGTCCTAAAATAAATAAACATACAACTTGTGTCTATGTCATTGATAAGTTACTTTCTAACAATCTATTTGTCACTTTGGACTACTCTGTTCCGTTATCAGTCACCCCTGTTATCACTGAGGGTCACACAACAATACGACATAAATTCTATTGATATTTGGAACAATAATTTACTTTATGTACCACTGTAATCTACTGACGAATGTATAAGCAGTTAATTAAAATAAAATAGACACAGAAACTCATTGGGCATCAAAAAATTCGTCCGCATCGCTGTCAATGGGATAAGTGCCCAAAAGGCTGGCAGCATTACCACGTTGGATGGCAAAATCTACTGACTATGATTGCGTCATCATCATTTCAGCCGAAAGACGTCCACTGCTGGACATAGGCCTCCTCCAAGGACCTCCACTTCGACCGGTTCTGTACTTCTCGCATCAACGGGTTCCTGCGGGTTCCTGTATAATTGGATTTATTACCGTTGGATCCCGTTTTTGAATCCCATTTTAATATTTTTGGCGTTGGATCCCGCAAAACATTATTATGTATTTCCGTTGGATCCCGAATTTAAAAAATGCAAAATAATTACGTTTTATTGTCGTTGAATCCCGAAAAGTATTTCCGTTGGATCCCGAATGCTTAAAAAAATATGAATGCGGGTACTTTCAACAACAAAATTGTTTATAATAAAATGAGGAGTTCACTAATGTTTCACCAAAACTCCATTGACAAATTTTTAGTTTACAACCAACGTTTCGTATACTATTTATTTCACAAACAACTCATTTTCTATATAATCTAGTCGTTTCTGGCACTCGCCGGCCGCTGCCGCGGCACCGCTCGCTTCGCTCGCTCGGCTCGTGCGTAGGGGTCACAGTTTTAACCTAACCTAACCTAACATTGTTTTTTTTTTTAACAATTAACCTAATCTAACTAGTTCGGTTCCGGGTAACCCACTAAAAATAATCTCTTTTTAGTGTTTGATAAAGGTAAATCACTTTTCTTCTGAAATGTACACATGTTGTTATAATATGGGATTCAACGGAAATAGCAAACGGGATCCATCGGTAATACCTAAAAAACGGGATCAAAAAACGGGATCCAACGGTAATAAACGTATAATTGCGTAACAGCCGGTTACGGTAGGGTAGGTGGAGCCTACCTACATAATATCAATTTGGAGGTATTGTTGGCAATTTAACCAGAAATTCCTGTGATGCCTTAAGATACTTTTAGGGTCAATCCCCACTGAAAGAGCAGCGGCGCGCAGCAACCGTAGGAGGCAGTGACTTTCTTTCCTCTTTTGACTAGTTGCTAGAAGGCTCGAGCAGCCTCGTGGCGCCGCGCTGCCTCCTTTGCCTTCAAATGACTATAGATAATGGCCGCTGCCGGCCGCTGCTCTTTCAGTGGGGATTTAGCCTAACTCATTGCGTTCCGCTAATGAGACAATTGATTTTCTATTGTATCGTACTATATAGGATACGCGTGGAGCTTGACCGGTTAAGAGCTTTTAAGAGCGGGCCCATTCAGCAATAAAAAATACTAAGGCCTTTACCTTATTTTAACTAAGCTACTAAGCGCTAAGGGCACGCTCTAGATGGGCCAAGGCATAAAGTGTCGGTAAGGGGAGGACAACAAGGAACAGGCTGGATCAGATGTGTTTGCGCTCACTATAAAATCTCCCGTACTTGGTTAATCTTGGTTGTCTGGTTGGTGAGGGGCTCGTGGCTAAGTTATAACAGCCGCACGGGTCGGTCGATCAGGTTAAGCCACGATTCCCGCGGTTGCCCGCGGATGATTGACCATCTTTATATACCGAGATCTGATAGCCGTTGGTCCTGGCTGTCATTCGTGGATATTTGACAGTCGTTGCGTGTCTTCAGAAGCCTAAAAGTCTGACTATCAGTCTTACCAAGGGGTATCGTTATCCAGTAAGTGGGTTGTGGAGGTCAGATAGGCAGTCGCTTCATGCTGCAGCCGGTTAGACTGGAAGTAAACCAACATAGTTGGGAAAAGGCTACGCAGATGGTGACTTGGTTAGTGTAGTCTACGTTGATATTTAGAGCAGTGGTGGCCCAGTGGTATCAGCCGCGACTTACGAGTTGTAAGTCGTAGGTTCGAACCCAGACAGGCGCTATACTTTGTGTAAAATTATTTCATCACCACTGCTCTCAAAACGGTGAAGGAAAACATCGTGAGGAAACCGGCATGTCCTAGAACCAAAAATTCAAAGACATGTGACATCTACCAACCCGCACTGGGCCCGCGTGGTGGATTACGGCCCACTCCCTCTCACAGAGAGGAGGCCTGTGTCCCAGCAGTGGGAACATTATAGGCTGATGATGATGATGATGACGTTGTTATTAGCTGCCGTGACCGAAATTCCATCAAGAAAATATTAAAATTATTCACTACATCAATCAGCAAGATACTTGCCACGTTCGTGCATATAACCACTTTATTAAAATTACCTAAGTGTCTTTAGAATAGATTATCTAACATTTAAGTATAGCTTAGCGGTGGTGGGTCAAAGCTAACGTAACCAGTTTGGTTGGTGTCGAGCAGCTCAAAATGTATGTTACTATGGAACTGTCATTGACCGACAGAAGTGCTGACTCATACAGGCTGTTTAGCTCAAATATAATAAAAGGCACAGATCTTCAAACACCTTTAACTGCCATTTTGAAAAAACAAATGGCGGATGGGTATCACACGAGGGGTAAGGAGGAGCACACTCCTTTTCAATCGGCAAAGTGCGAACGGCCGTTGATCAATGTGTCCTGACCCTTAGCCAATCAAAACTGGTTGTGATTTGAAGTAGTCCTGAACAGATTCGTTTGATTGGTGTATCTTGAGTCACGACACAACACGACACAGTAATGTGGCTTTACGTGCCGATGCTACTAGTCTTCACGAACACATCCACAACGTTTTTGTACTTCCCTACCAGCGGTCAAAGACCCATTTAAAAAAAATCAAATGAATAAATTCATGTTTAGATATAAGTACAGGGTGAAATTAAATTCATGGGCATCCTTTTAAGGGGTCATTGTACTCATCGTTATGAACAACTTTTACTATGGAACTAAACCTAAAATCGCGAAAAAAAAATCACCTGTTCCTTGCATTTATGTTCACATAACTCGTCAAAATGTATGGAAGAGCTGATTTTTTTTCGCAATTTCAGGTTTGAACCCATAGTAAAAGTTGTTCATAATGATGATTACAAAGACCCCTTAAAAGGATGCCCATGAATTCAATTTCACCCTGTAGATACCCATCACGTCCGCAGAGTTTCGCTGTTTTTTTTTTTTTTTTGGATTGGGCATCATCATATGACCCCTCCCGCTCTGGGTGGAGCGGAAGGGAGTGTCAGACTCTTACTGACTAAAACCCATCCGTGTTCCTTCCTTAGCCCTTTGTGTTCCGGGGTAGCGGTGACCCTTTCGGACAATCCCGCACCCCCGGCGCGGATTTACGCTAGCCAATTTAATTTGACCCGGCATATCGTCATAACTCTCATAACATGTCATTCTATTAAAAACACTACAAAGTGAAAAATAACTTTAATTTCGGAAGTCGGTGTCGTTGCTTCAGCATTTTCGTTTTTTGACACCGACTTCCGATATTAAAGTTATTTTTCACTTTGTAGTGTTTTTTTTGAAGTCGGTTGTTTTTTTTGTAAAAAAGTTTTTATTTTTCACTTTTTAGTTGTACCTACCCCACACGAATTCAATTAACACTAGTGCATTGAAGACACGACTCGAAGAATCATCAAAATTCACATAAAAATGCCGGAGATGCAGTACATTTATGCATATAACTTCGTACATAAGAATAATTACCTAATGTATTATATACTAAAACCTTCCTGAAAGTATGTAGATCACACTCATGAAAGAATTATCAAAATCGGTTCAGTAGTTTTTGAGATAATCGCGGACATACAAACATACATACATACATACATACATACATACATACATACATACATACATACATACATACATACGGGTCGAATACAGAACCTCCTTTTTTAAAGTCGGTTAAAAATAACAGACATCAACATTTCATAATTTAAACAGTTATGTCGTTTTAACGGCTTACTGCTGTCATAATTATTGACATAAAACCTTAGTTCTTCATTTATTATTGTTGACAGCACGTGTATGTTATGATTTAGGAAAAAAAGTTACTAGGTATAATAAAGGTTAAGGTAATACTTAGAGCTGTTAACTTGAGGTCGGCTATTTAAATTGTAGGTTTTTGTATCTTCATGATTGTACACGGAAAGCCATGAGGAGCGCAGTTGTGGAATTTTTCGAAAAATATAGTGCCAAAGAGATTTAAGGCGGTACCCCGACCAAAACCGTTCGTTATTCAGAGGCTATTAACTAAATAATTATGAGAAATATACTACATCTGAAAGCACATTATTATTGTTCGATATTCTATCATCACATTGCACGTTATTATTTGTTTTATATGTTACTAATAAATTTAAAAACTCCTTTTAAAAAACTGACTAAAATTATTGATTGCATTTATATTTTGCTAAAGTTGACGTTCTATTAATTTGAGGATTACACCAATGGATAGATAATTTAAAAATGTAAATAATCCACGTTTTAATTTATTTAAAAAGAACGCTATTCTTTTTTTATTAAAATAATTCAAAAAACTGTGATAAAGGGACGTGCGCAGGGTGCGGGCGGCAGTACGCTGCAGCCTTTTCGTACGAGGAAGTCGTGTCGCATTCTGTCTCTGTCGCAAGGAGGGAACGATTGCTCAAGGTTATTTGGTCGGGGTACCACCTTAAGATAGATTATTTAATGTATTTGTATGGTGCAAACTATTTGGAATTATTCCAATTTGTCACCCTGCTTTGTCTCCTTAGGGACAGATCGGAAAAAAAGTTTTTAGCAACGAAGAGACAGGACAGTTCGAACTTTATTCAATCCTATCTTAAATTTTTTATTCCTGTTTGCCCCCCATAGAATTGAATACACTAATTCTTAAAATTAAAGCCCAAGTACGTTGGGGTCGGCTTCCAGTCTAACCGGATGCAGTTGAATACCAGTATTTTACATGGAGCCTATCTGATCTTCACAACCCAGTTACTGGGTAACACGATATGGCTTGGTAAGACTGGTTGACATACTGTTGGGCTTCTGACTACCCGTAACGACTGTCAAAGGTCTACTAATGACAGGACCTCGATATGTAATGGATGGTCACCCATCCACGAACCGACCGCGTCAAGCGTAGCTTAACCTTCGATCTCTCCGCTGTAATTATTTAAACATAAAAAACTGAGACGTGTGAGATCGTCTAAGCTAGATTTAGAAAGTCCACGTCCTTGATAGCAGCTATTTAGGACCTAACGCTCTTAGTGCAAGGCTAAGTTGGAGTTAAGTAATACTAGTCTCATAAAAACCGGCCAAGTGCGAGTCGGACTCGCCCATGAAGGGTTCCGTAGCAGCAAGTAAGATAATATAAAAGTTCTTGTAGTTCGTTGTAACTTTGTGAAAGGTAAATTGCGGTTTTCGATTTATGACGTATTAAAAAAAACTACTTACTAGATCTCGTTCAAACCAATTTTCGGTGGAAGTTTACATGGTAATGTACATTATATATATTTTTTTAATTTTATCATTCTCTTATTTTAGAAGTTAGAGGGGGGGGGACACACATTTTACCACTTTGGAAGTGTCTCTCGCGCAAACTATTCAGTTCAGAAAAAAATGATATTAGAAACCTCAATATCATTTTTGAAGACCTATCCATAGATACCCCACACGTACAGGTTTGATGAAAAAAAAATTTTGGAGTTACAGTTGTAAGTATGGGGAACCCCAAAATTTATTGTTTTTTTTCTATTTTTGTGTGAAAATCTTACTGCGGTTCACAGAATACATCTACTTACCAAGTTTCAACAGTATAGTTCTTATAGTTTCGGAAAAAAGTGGCTGTGACATACGGACGGACGGACAGACAGACAGACAGACATGACGAATCCATAAGGGTTCCGTTTTTTGCCATTTGGCTACGGAACCCTAAAAACGATGTAGCGGTCAACCACCTGCTGGCCTAAACCCAATTCCTAAAAATTACTATCCGTTTTTGCTTTTACTTAGGGTCTGAGTGTGAAGGACGAGATATCATTAAAAGGACACATCGCATCTTTGCTTCAATAACGTGATAAGTAAGTCCGACAACTTTTTTTTAGAATAATTTTAAACCACCGTGTCCGATTTTATTTTTTCCGAAAAACGTAGTAATCTATATATGAGGCGTCTAGTTGCAAACCCCACTAAAACGGTTTTCAGTTGAAAATGAGTTAACAATGCAGTATGAAAAAAAAAAAATTCTCTAACAAACTACATAGCTTATTTTTGAGCTAAACCCGCTATAACCTTACGAGAACGACAATTTAAATGCAATGTTCGCAGCAAAACCCGACATAAAAGCCCATATAATGAAATCGTCCAATCACAGCACAGCAATGCGTTATACGAAATGTCAAAACCCGACATAATTTAACAGGTCAATAGCAAAACCCGATATAAACTGACATTTCACTCGAGATACCCGCCAAAATTGAGTGTCACTTGCAAATCCCGCTATAAAAAGATTTTAGTCTGCTTTTATTCCGCTTTGTACACCTCACTGTGCATATATTATTAACTAGCTGCGCCCCGCGGTTTCACCCGCGCAAGTCTCGATCCCGTGGGAATATCGGGATAAAAAGTATCCTATGTCCTTTCCCGGGACTCAAACTATCTCTATACCAAATTTCATCTAAATCGGTTCAGCGGTTTAGGCGTGAAGAAAAGACAGACAGACAAACAGAGTTACTTTCTCATTCATAATATTAGTTTGGATTAAATTACATAATCACTTAATTATTCACAATAATACTTCTGTTTGTAAACCGTTGTGTGAAGTATAAATTCTTAAAACGTTTTTTTTTTGTTTGTGAACATTCTGTGAAAACCGTTTTAGCGGGGTTTGCAACTAGACGCCTCATATATAAAAATGAAACCCGTTTTCCGTTGTCACGACATAACATGAAAACGGCTGGACCGATTTCGATGAAATTTGGTATAGAGATAGTTTGAGTCCCGGGAAAGGACATAGGATAGTTTTTATCCCGATATTCCCACGGGATCGACATTTACGCGGGTGAAACCGCGGGGCGCAGCTAGTTTACAATAAATCGTAGGATTACAGTAAAAAAATATTCGTTCCGACACAATTATTTTTTTAAAGTTGAAAAACACTCTCCTCTAAAATGTAAGTTTTCAAGATAACACATTATTGAAGCAAAGAGGCGACATGACCTAAAGCGCTGTCACATCACTGTTGTACTGCATAGATAAAAAACAAGTTTAAAAACTAAAACTAAAACGTTCCCGTGGTCGCATGCTACCATAGCTTATAAGTGTGTTAGTACAGCGGCATGCGACTACGGAAAGGTACTTTCTTGTTTCATCCTTTTCAGTAGTCGGGTTTTAGTTTTTAAACTTATTTTTTATTTAATTAGTTTGGGGCTTATTTCAGTAATACTTATATTTTTGAAACGCGCTAATTAAGCCCTTTCATTTGATACCCCAAACAGTATGATTAAAAAAAAAAATTTTTTTCATGTCTATGTCCGCTAGAGGGCGCCGTATTGAATTTAATGTGACGTCACATAAGCTATAACTAGCGGACGATCAAGACGCTTCCAACGATACCTCATTTGTTTAGACAAATTGTTGGGATTGTTGGAAAACGTTGGGATTCGTGGCCTCGCATTGGACATATTTAAAGATTATCTCTCCAATCGCACTTCAGCGGGTTAAAATCGACTCTACTATGACTGATGATAAATTTATCAGCTTCGGTGTTCCGCAGGGTAGCATCCTCGGACCCCCTCTCTTTTTACTCTACATCAATGACCTGTGTCATGCACAAATTCCAAATTGCGACATATTTACGTACGCTGATGACACGGCGTTGATGGTTTATGATACTGACTGGGACAGAGCAGGTAAAAGGGCGGAACAGTCTCTTCGGTTTGTAATGGAGTGGCTCTCAGAGAATTTACTTACCCTTAACGTAGCAAAGACAGAGGTCATCAGATTTTCGCTACCTAATACTTCAGCTCCACCGGAATCAGGTCAAATTAAAGCACACATTTGTTCAGGTGAGGCGCCCAATTGCAGCTACCCATTTCTGTCCTTGGTCCCAGACATACAATATTTAGGAGTCCACATCGACTACAAACTTAGCTGGCAACCCCATATCGAAGCGCTATGTACAAGGATCAGAAAATTAATTTATATATTTAAGGAACTTAGGCACTCTGCTGATCCCGATCTAGCTTTGATGGTTTATCAGAGCCTTTGCCAGTCCATTATTTTATACTGTATCCCGGTTTGGGGCGGAACCTACAAAACCTCCTTACTAAAAGTTGAAAGAGCTCAAAGGGCGATCTTGATAGTCATGCACTTTAAGCGTAGGGACTTTTCGACCAACCAACTTTACTCAGAAGCCAAAGTATTGACCGTGAGACAGCTTTTTGTGCTCCGCGCTACGCTGCGTAAACACTACACTACATCTAGATCATGCTAAGCTGAAAAGGCGGAAAGGCACTCCCGTGTGCGATGTAGTCAAATGCCGTTCAAAGTTTGCCAGCCGACAGTATGCGGCAACTAGCTCTCGCCTGTATAATAGAATACATAAAGTTTTATCAATATACTCCCTAACTAAACACGAAGTTAAAATCAAACTTACCAATTGGTTGCAGAAGTTAACATACTCGTATGACGAAACTGAGAATCTTATTACAATTGTCTCTTAATTGAACTAATACTGTATTTAAATCAACGACCATTAAATAGAGGCATCATCATTTCAGCCAAAAGACGTCCACTGCTGGACATAGGCCTCCCCCAAGCACCTCCACTTCGACCGGTAGAGGCATTGTTTTGTTTAATTTATGTTGTGTTTTTATAAGTACTTGCATGACACTTAATACAAGTTGTATGTACCTAGAGGAACTTTGTCTCCTAAAACACAGGCTTTGGCCTAGTTTAGGAGGCAGCAGTTCGCCCCTTTAATGTGTCTCTATTGTACAATGTACCTAATCCTGTGTGTGTGTACTTATGTATGTTTTTCAAAGTGTGTACAAATAAAATTTATAATTATGACAAGTAGTTTATAAGTTATGAGGGAACAGATGAACATACATACATACATACATATCGGTCAAAATCATAACCCTCCTTTTTGCTTCGCCGTAGTCTAGTAAAAAGAAAGAGAAGCGCGATGACGTGTTGGGGTAGGTCAGACGTGTGCTTGAGTGCAGACAGCGAATCGACAAACGTAAGGTGCGACGCCCTCAGGCTAGGTGGACCGACGACTTTCGCCGAGTGGCTGGTAGGAGCTGGGTATGAGTAACGCAGAATCCGAGGAATCCGAGGCTTCTTGCTACTTTGTATCTGTATATTTTTTTAAGCGACAATAAAGGGGGCTCTGTATTCGACCCGTATGTATGTATGTTTGTATATCCGCGATTTTCTCAAAAACTAATGAACCGATTTTGATTATTCTTTCACTAATGTGATCTACATACTTTCAGGAAGGTTTTAGTATATAATATATTAGGTAATTATTCTTATGTACGAAGTTATATGCATTAATGTACTGCATCTCCGGCATTTCTATGCGAATTTTGATGATTCTTCTAGTCGGTGTCTTCAATTCTTCAATGCACTAGTGTTAATTGAATTTGTGTAAAAGTTTCAACTAAAAATTGAAAAATAAAAACTTTTTTACAAAAACAAAACAACCGACTTCAAAAAAAAAAACACTACAAAGTGATATATGTATACTTTAATTTCGGATGTCGGTGTCAAAAAACTAAAATGCGGAACGAACGACACCGACTTCCGAAATTGAAGTTATTTATCAGTTTGTAGAGTTTTGTTTTTGAAGTCGGTTGTTTTTTTTTTTTGTAAAAAAGTTTTTTTGTTTTGTTGATTTATTCCAGTCGGACCCCTGATCTGATCCCCTGCTGGTTATTATTATGTTTTAATTTCTGTCTGATTTAATATTCTACCATTTTTTAATAATGGTTAAGGTACTTTTTATTTATAAATATGAATTTAAAAACTTAATTAACAAAAATAACAAGATTAAAAACTAACTTAACTAAAACTATACAAAAACTAAAATATAGCGTCGAAAAATTCATCCGCATCGCTGTCGACTGGTAATGTACCCAAGAGACTGGCGGCATTGCCACGTTGTATGGCAATGCTTAGCCTTTGGCCAAGGTAAAAGCCAGCCCTTGGGTCACGGGAATTGTCAACCAGCCGTTTTGAAATTTCTGTAAAAAGACCATGAGCACTCGGACCCCACGGCCCGAGGGTTTCAACCCCAAACGGCTCGAAAATATAATTTCCGATAAGGTTATTATATTTTCGCCGCTTGAGGTTTTCCGCAGCCGCAGCAGCAGCGCCAGCACAGCATGCCGATCCAGGAAGGTGGGATGGCGCAAGAGTATCGACACAAGTTGCGTCCCACACTAAAGGCCTACCCACCTTCCAAGGAAATAGAGACATACCGTCCGGTCTCTTGCCGTCGTCGCGTACCAAGCCATTGGGTTCTAATACAGCTGGAGCGCCGACGGTAACAAGAGCTCGTCGGATGATGTCATTAATGTTCGCGTGGCGCGCTAAGCGACCCGCACTTCGGCTGCAAGACAGGCCGTGGTGTCCGAGGCTGTTGACATCTTCGCCACAGTGACAGCGATGAGGGGAACAGCAAGGAGTGCCTAGTCGCAGGGAAGCAGCGAGGCGAAAAGTAGTGTCGTCGAACAAAGTGCCTATGTTCGACGAAGGTAGTGCATGAAGCCAAAGTCCCGACTCCCATCTACCCACAGCCAGCAGGCGTGCACGTTCCGCAGAAGTAGCAGACGAGTCAAGTAAATTGTTCTGTACTACTCTGCAGAGCGGCTCATCCCACCGTCTCTGGGAAGATGGATTGTCAGGTGGATCTGTATTCGGGCAAGCGAGTCTCCAGGCATCCATAGCCTCGGTGAAACACGGCACATCAGAATTAATCAGTGTGGAGGCTAAGATTTTCCTGATTAATTTATCAGTGCCGTGGACCGAGGATATGAAAGCCGGTAAACTAATACTAGAAATTTTGCGGACGCCGAGGCCCCCCATACGAATGGGAAGAGTAGCTTGTGCCCAAGCTCGGTCGTCCATGGCCACATTTAAAATAGATGTTAATGTATGCCTGATAATTTGGTCCATTTGGTCTAAAAGGTGAGTGTGCTTCCATAAATGTGAAGCGCGAAGAAAATATGTTAATTTAGGGCCGAAACAGCAGTAGCGGATTAAAGTTATGGCCGAATGCATATTAATTTCTAACAATCTTTCCGAAACGTCATTGAAATTTTGAATTTTTTCCTTAATAAAACCGGGAAAGGAATTGTCAAAGATTGGAGACCCAAGAAGACGAAGAGAGCTTTTTTCAATAATTTTGATTTCTGGAGCTATTGCGTTAAATTTGGGAAGTGTCAAGTGTCTGTCAGTACTGTCCGCTAGGTATAGTTCACATTTCGAAAGATTGAGATCAAGGCCAATGGAATGAAGTTCATTTTTTAAAAATTGAAGGTCGTGTAGTACAGTTTCTGCATCGCCTCCCAAGGTTCCATCATCGAGATACCAAACTGTCTGATCCACTATAAACTTTGTCATTACGGTCTGATTCCCTTGAATGAATAACAAAACGTACAAAATATAATGTGTCACTGTTTGTTTTCCCTAATAAATAAAATAAAATAAAAAATAAAATGAATTTCACAGATCCCAGCATGGTTAAACCAGACTCGATTAATCGAATGAACCCCATGATTCGCACTAGCTCCTGTAGCCTCACTTTCATGGTGCTACAGCGACCATTGCATATTAAGGAATAGACCAGGAGGCGTGGTAATGGTAGGGAGGACGTGCCCGAAGGATAGGTAAGGATTTAAGAGCCTACCGGACATGCATCCTTTTTTTTTATCGTGGAGAAATGTCATGCATTCTGCACTACCACGGAGAGATAGTGCAGTTATGTGGGACTCCAACCTACTAAAACTCCACGGTGTCCTCCTCTGCCGCTTACGGCGGGAACACGGGCACTCATCCGTGAACCCGCATCCGTGAAGATCCTGACTTATAATACCCACTTATTTAAAATAAAATTAAAAGAAGAAAAATGTCTGTATACTATATCGGAGCTAAAGCCACACAATAATAAATGATAAATCTATACAGGCTGTTACGGAAAGGGTATATCAATACAAACGGGTTGAAGAGTGTATCTGGTCTAGAATCTCTGTACAAAATTTCAGCTCAAAAGCAGTAACTTTGAAAATGCTTAATATTTTTTTATTTCGATAGTTTATTAAATTGAAATCATAACAAACGTGACACCGCACTACGAGGGTCATTATCCATTATCTGTAGTGTGTCTGTGCGCCTAGTACACGCACATCACGCCGCCGCGCGCCAGTGCAGCGCCGTGATGTCGAAATAAAAAAATATTAAGCATTTTCAAAGTTAATGCTTTTGAGCTAAAATTTTGTACAGAGATTCTAGACCAGATACACTCTTCAACCCGTTTGTATTGATATACCCTTTCCGTAACACCCTGTATATGTATAATATATTTTAGAATCTTTTAATTTGACATTATATTGAAAACCTTTTGACATCATATTTGAACCTGTTTGACATTATGTTTAAAACTGTTTGACATTATAATCCATACTAATATTAGGTCCTTACATATGAAATTGGCGTTTTTCGTACTGGCCACTTTAATCACGAATTTCTCCTCTTTGGTAAGGAATTCCAAATTCAAATTTGTACAGCTATTTACTCATGTATTTGTGCTTCGATGACCGTCATTCATTTGTTTTTTTTCTCTGTTTTTTCTGTTTGCGTCACTCATTTTACAAAATGGAAAATTTAAAATATCGCATTATTTACGAGTACGAGTTCCGCCGTGGCACTAGTGCTGCGGAAACGACTCGAAGGGTGAATGATGTGTATGGCGGTCATGTTGCAAAAGAAAACACAGTTCGTTTTTGGTTCCAACGTTTTCGTTCTGGAAATTTCGACCTGCAGAACAAGCCCCGTGGACGGCCTGAGACCCAAGTTGATAATGGAGAATTGAAGGCTATTGTGGAAGCGGACCCATCGCAAACCACGTCCGAGTTAGCTGCAGGCTTCGATGTTAGTGATAAAACTGTTTTAATTCACTTGAAGCAAATTGGGAAGATTAAAAAGCTTGAAAGGTGGGTACCTCACGAATTGACTGAAGCAAACCGGCAAACGCGCGTCGACTGCTGCGTTACATTACTGAACCGGCACAACAATGAAGGTATTTTAAACCGAATCATTACCTGTGATGAAAAATGGATTCTTTACGATAATCGGAAGCGCTCAGCGCAATGGTTGGATCCTGGCCAGCCAGCCAAATCCTGCCCCAAGCGAAAATTAACCCCAAAAAAGTTACTTGTAAGCGTTTGGTGGACTAGTGCCGGTATTGTTCATTACAGTTTTCTCAAATCTGGCCAGACTATTACAGCTGATGTCTATTGTCAGCAATTACAAACCATGATGGAAAAGCTAGCGGCTAAACAACCAAGGCTGGTCAATCGCTCCACGCCACTGCTGCTTCACGACAACGCCAGACCACACACTGCGCAACAGACGGCTACCAAATTAGAAGAGCTTGAATTGGAATGTCTTAGACATCCTCCGTACTCCCCGGACCTTGCTCCAACAGATTACCATTTTTTTCGCAATTTGGATAACTTTTTGCAAGGGAAAAAATTCAACTCCGATGGGGCAGTCCAAATCGCCTTCAAAGATTTTATTGATTCCCGTCCGACTGGTTTTTTTAGTAAAGGGATCAATGAACTACCTATAAGATGGCAAAAGTGCATTGAAAACAATGGTTCATACTTTGATTAATTAAATATATTATATTAAAAAATATTCGACTTTTTGTTCCTTCCATACAAAACGCCAATTTCATATGTGAAAGAGCAGTAAAGGTTTTCTTGAATAAAATACAGATTGCGAAGTAAAATTAATATTTAATACAGTCAGTTTGATGGCTGAATATCAAGTGCCATAATCAAATAAATCAATATAGATAATTGTCCACTGTCACATGTCAGTTGACTACAGATAATGAAAATGCAAGTGACACCTACACTGTATGAGTGGCGCGCGGAGGCACTGAGCCGGGGGGAAACTCCGCTTCCGCGGCAAATCGCGGCGGAGCGGACAGACCTCCGGCGCGATCTCATGGTGGCATGGAAGGAGCGACTTTCGCAACCCAGCGCAGGGCACGCCACGATAGTGGCGATAAGACCCCTCTTTGAGGAGTGGCTAGAGAGGCGTCACGGCGTCCTCACCTATCGCCTGACGCAGGTCCTCACCGGACACGGATGTTTTGGGAGGTTCCTGCACATCATCAGGCGGGAGGAGACGCCCGGGTGTCACCACTGCGAGGATCGCCCAGAGGACACGGTGGAGCATACGGTGGAGGTCTGCCCCGCATGGGCGGAGCACCGCCGTGCCCTCGTAGAGGCGATAGACAGCGGCGGCGACCTCTCGCGTCCGGCCCTGGTTCAAGCCATGGTCCGGGGCGAGAGGGAGTGGGAGGCGGTCACCTCCTTCTGCGAAGCAGTCATGCTAGCGAAGGAGGTGGCTGAACGGCTGAGGGAGAGAGCCTCACACCCCAGCCGCCGCGGGAGACGCTCCGGGCGTCGGGAGCCGCGTGACGACTCCCGGCCACCGTAGGCGCGGGCCTGCGGACGGAGAGTAATGGGTAGCTCACCGTCCGATCAGGACCAGGCCCGTGCCGGACGGCGCGTACGTGTTCCACGCGCGCCTCAAAGAGATGTCAGCAGAAAGGAAGGGGCCTGCCAGGGCCGAAGCCTGCCGGGGGTGCGGGATTGTCCGAAAGGGTTACCGCTACCCCGGAACATAAAGGGCTAAGGAAGGAACACGGATGGGTTTTAGTCAGTAAGAGTCTGACACTCCCTTCGCTCCACCCAGAGCGGGAGGGGTCATTTGATGATTTCCCATCCATAAAAAAAAAAAAAAAAAAAAAGGCTTACAACTCGGCCATCCTTATGAGAGTGAGTCCTCTCACTTGATAAGCAACAAATCAATAACACGAGAAAAAAAAAATGATCAAAGATAAAAAAAAAAAAAACTAACCACTCAAGTTAAATTATACAAATAACAAAATCTTAATTAATAACTAATACTTAAGGTATTTTGTACATAGCTTAGTTTTCTTTTCATTTCAGGTTATATTCATCATCAATTTGCACAATCGATTTCAGGTCATAATTTGCACAGTCTGTTGTGATCTACGGTCATCTGTGCGATGTCAATTGCTTGACATCATTCGCTATCTGCACTGACCGCTCACAACCCATGCTCTACATCATCTAATTGCATAGTCTGCTATGATCTACGGTCATCTGTGCGATATCAATTGCTTGACATCATTCGCTATCTGCACTGACCGCTCATAACCCATGCTCTACATCATCTAATTGCATAGTCTGCTATGATCTGCGACCATCTGTGCGATGATTATCATCACCATTCTCATTCTGCACTGGACGCTCATAGCCTATGCCTAAATCTTTCAAGATACTATGCATAGTCTGCTATAATCTACAATCATCTGTGCAATATCACCATTTCTTTGATATCAATCATTGCTGCACTGATTGCTCATAGCCTAAGCATAGCATAGTCAAATCTCCTGTCAAGTCCATTTAAGTCTTCAACTTAGTAAATCAAATCGTCCTTTAGTAGCCGAAATGCTACTTTCATTCACAGTAAATCTAATTTAATTCTCTAAAACATGTAATTCTAACAGACAGTCCTTTTTTTTTAATATTTCAATTCCTTTTAAATATAATATTTCTTAAATCATAATATCATACTAAACTTTGATCCAAGTCTGAACTAATTTATTTTATTCGTCCCCGCTAATTTCATTCTCGCTATCGTCACTAGAAATATTTTTATAATTTAACCAGGGATGTATCTTATCTACCGCCACTACATTTTCATACTTTTAACTACCTCTTCTAGTTAAGGGAGCATCCTCAATCAAAAACGTATCATTTTCTGTAGTTTCATAAAATCACTGTAGTTTCATAAAAATCCGTTCAATAATTTTTGCGTGAAAGAGTAACAAACATCCTCACAAACTTTCGCGTTTATAATATTAGTAAGATAGCAAGAAGTAAGATAAGTACAGGATATTTAACGATTTTGTCCTCCACAATTAACACATCTACTTTTTCTACGACATTTTGTATCTGTATAGTAACAGTAGCGATCCCAAGGGGCAACACAATGTTGCTACCAATGCCTCTCATCGTAAAAAGATCAGACTTATTTGTTCAAGTAATTCCTAGTTTTCTAGCATCGAACGAATCGTTTTGTGCAACGAATTAAAGTGTATTGACTGCTTAGATCTACGTAGCCTAGAACCGATTGTCCATTAATCATCAACCGCATAGTATATTTACTTTCGTTTCTAGCGGTATTCTCGGCGTCTATGCGTAAATAATGCGTAAAACATCCTTTTGACCTTGACCCACTTTATCAGTATTACTATTATTATTAGAGGGTAGTTTCGAACAACTTATTGCAGTATGTCCTAGTTTATTACAGATATTGCATTTGAGAATTTCTTTTGTACATTTAAAACTAAAATGTCCTGGTTCATTGCAGTTGTAACAAACGATAGAATTACCACCATTTTTAGCCTTTGCGTCATTGCTAGTAGGTTTGTTAGAAGAAATGTTGGATGGCTCATCTCCATATGGACGCAACCTATCTGTTTCACGTGGTTGTTGCTTAATAGACTGAAAATATTCTAATATTTGTTCCGGTTCCCGACACTTCAATGCCTTCGCGCCTAATCTTAATGAACGGTCTTCGATTCCGTACAATAAACAATCGACTGCCTGTTTACCCCTTATATCACACCGGTTCAACATATTAATTTTTTCGAAATAATATAATTCTAGTGATTCATTATATTTTACGCGTTTACTTAACATTTCTGTAAGTAGCTCGGCATAATCGTCACTACTAGGGAAGGATTCTAACAATTTATGTTTCCATTCAGGCCACGAAAATGACATAGTGGGTAACGTTTGATACCACGTTTTTGCAACACCACCCAATTTTGGTAAAGCATAATGTATTACTTGATCATCGCCCCATTTGTATAACTTCGCACATTCATCAACTTTACTAAGCCACATTTGTATAGTTTGCCCCTTTACCATCGGATCAAAATCAGGTATGACGTTTCCTAACATTGGAAATTTATTACCTTCAGGACGATTATTTACTAAGGTATTTACTAATTTAGTCAGTAATAAATAAGTCACATTGTCAGTACTATTATTGGTACGTTTTACCGGGGAACATGATCGCTTACGATGGCTCGACAACCTGGAGCCGCTGCCACTGCCATGTACACCTGCAGTCTTACTGTCCTGCCGACGGTTGCAGCGACTGCTTCCACTCCTATGGCACCGCTCACGACGACCACGGTGATCGCTTCGGCTGCTACTGCTCCTCCGATGACGCCTACGATGATCATGATCACTGCTTCGGATACTGCCATTGCGATATTGCTGACGACGATTCTCGCGACGTTCGCGAGTACGGCTCCTTCGTGCAAATGAAACACTCGTGGCTGTATCATCACTCGCTGATCTACGCTTGCGCCGTTTCCTTTTTTCTTTTCGATCGTATCGTTTTCTTTTATTAGACAACGAATTTTGACAGTTGGTCTCTTTAGGTGTCGCATTTCCATCTTCCATGTTGTTGCGTTAAAAAAAACTTTACAATGTGAGCGTTTTTGCTAGCAATCTATAACTAGCATGTCCAATACCACTTCTGAGATGAAAGAGCAGTAAAGGTTTTCTTGAATAAAATACAGATTGCGAAGTAAAATTAATATTTAATACAGTCAGTTTGATGGCTGAATATCAAGTGCCATAATCAAATAAATCAATATAGATAATTGTCCACTGTCACATGTCAGTTGACTACAGATAATGAAAATGCAAGTGACACCTACATGTTGAATACCTCAATTAAATATTATTAGGCTTACATATGTAAGGACCTAATATTATAAATTCGAAAGTAACTCTCTCTGTCTGTCTTTATATTACCATTTCACGCCTAAACTACTGAATCGATTTAGATGAAATTTGGTATAGAGATAGTTTGAGTCCCGGGAAAGGACATAGGATACTTTTTATCCCGATATCCCCACGGGATCGACACTTATGCGGGTGAAACCGCGGGGCGCAGCTAGTTATTTTTATAAAACAGTTTGGCACTTTTGAATTTCACTTGGATTTGTTAATAATAATCATTTATAATTTTTTTGTATTTGTATTTAAATTGCATGTGTATAATATATTCAACACAATGTAAATTGTTTTATGAATAAATGAAAAAAAAAAAGTTGACCTTCACTACATAACATGTAAGTTTATTGCCCTACATGCATACTACAATCCCCGTTGAAGCAGCCTTGAATCGTAAGTTTGTTTTTATTAATTTAGTTTTATGTAATTAAATATTATGCAAATTGTATGCGGCTTTACCCTCTGCCATAGAGTAAAAAAATATAGACGCGAAGGCATTCTAATCGTCATCTGCCTAGCCTTTTCCCAACTTTGTTGGGGTCGGCTTCCAGTGTAACCGGATGCAGTTGAATACCAGTATTTTACATGGAGCGACTGCCTATCTGACCTCCACAACCCAGTTACTGGGTACTACGATACCCCTTGGTAAAGCTGGTTGTCAGACTTTCGGGCTTCTGACGACCCGTAACGACTGTCACAGATCCAAGAATGACAGCCGGGACCAACACAAGACAAGACAAGAAAGACAAAACAAGACAAGTTAGTAGCGTCAACACATTCACCGAACAGTTCCGACTTCGCTATTGTTTCGGACGATACCAAGAGCTCCATTCACAGCGTGTTTGTACACTTGGTTACCACAAGTAAAGTGCGCGTCGTTACGTGCTATAAAAATACGGAAAGTACCAGAACTGCACCCTAATTGCACACATTATCAATCTCAGTCTGAACAATTTTGAAGGATATAGCTAATCCATTACTTACTTCATATGTTCGATTTGTCTGCTCAACAACGTGAATAACGCAATAAATGTTGTTGAACTGTCATAATGAAAGTCATTGCAACTGTTAGTTTGTTACGCAATTGACAACATTTCATATTTTTAACCTGCATGTATTATTACGTTATATAAAAGTAAATTCAAATCAAGGGGCACCCATATTTTTTCGTTTTTCGAAATTATGTACTTTTCATTCATAATTTTAACTTTGAAATTCGGTGTATTCTAAAAAGACGTAAGTGCCAGATGACGGTAGAATGGCGATATTACCTTTGCTTTATTGTGACCCGTCAAAAAAACTGTTAGATGTCACTTGTCTCAGTCGTTGTTTTGGTTCCGTCATTGGCGTATATTTTTCATTGGGATCCATTTTATTGGCGAAATATCAATCAAAAATTGATAATATTAACAGTAAGCAGCGTGTCGAGTTGATAGGAAAAAATATTGTTGAATTCAATTCAGTTTTTTAGTTGTTTTCTAGTTACACTTCTTAGGTGACATTCACATGTCTTGTTTGATATAATGTTTTCAATCAAAGACATTGGAATGCGCAAAGGTAACTACCTCATTCCGCCGTTTATGTGACGTCATCGCATGTTTTTTGATTTTTATTTTTTTTCTCAGAAATTTAGAAATAAAAAAATAAAATAAAAATATATTTGAACTCAGGATACGAAAATAAAGAAATAGTATTTTTGTTTTAAGGTCGTGTCAGGTTTGAAATGTTGTCAATTACAGTTCGACACAACTTAGATGTAGCATCGGCAAAATTCGTAAAACGTTCGTAATTCGTAACTCGTATTCGTAAATCTTTATTACTACTTTAGGAAAAATTTATCAATTTTTCCTAAAGTAGTAATAAAGATTGGTGATTTTGAAGGCGCACTTAGTTCGGATGTGATCGGTTTTACGAATTTTGCCGATGCAACATCTAAGTTGTGTCGAACTGTACCCCGCTGTACACAAGTTGTCGCTTCTATACAATTTTAGCAGTCTATGGTTCTTTGCGATTCAATCTGACCGGTGCAGGTGGTGTTGAGTAATTCAAGTTTATAAATGTTAATTTTATGATTAGTATTACTTTTTAATATGCTTAATTTATAAAAAGATGCGCTACTTTTACCATACAATTGGGTCGAGTAAGTATTGATGTTTTTTATGGGACAGTTGATAATTTTTACCCGACTACGGAGAAGCAAAAAGGAGGGATATGATTTTAACCGGTATGTACGTATGTTCATCTGTTCCCTCATAACTTCTAAACTGCTTTTCATAATGAGACAAATGAGGTATCGTTGGAAGCGTCTTGATCATCCGCTAGTTATAGGCCATATCGTCACATTAAATTGAACATGGCGCCCTCTAGCTTACATAAAGTCATGACCTAAAAAAAAAAATTTTTTTTAAACCATGCCTTGTTGGGTATCAAATGAAAGGGTTTAATTAGTACATTTCAAAAATATAAATACTACTGAAATAAGCCCCAAAATAATTAAATAAAATATAACTGTAAAAACTAAAACCTGACTACTGAAAAGGATGAAACAAGAAAGTATCTTCCCGTGGTCGAAGGATTTCATAATGATGGTGAAACCCTTTCAGTGGGTTATCATAATGATGGTGTAATCCTTTTTTTATTAATTTGAAATGGGCTTGCTCTTGACTATAGTCTAGGTCAAAGGTGACAGAGACAAAGTCGACGATGGAGCGAGCTTACCCAGAAGAAGCCTGTTCACTCTCACTTTGAAGAGATTCGGGTTGTTTGCGCTCGGAAAAACAGACGCAGGTAGAGAGTTCCACTCTTTTGCTGTGCGCATTATAAAGGACATTTGCAAACGCTTAGTGCGAATTAGTGGAATAGCAACCAGGTAGGTTACTTTTACTAAGTTTCAAGCCTAAAACCCATTTAAGGGGTTACATCATGACAAGGTAACCTCATAAACGGCTTACCGTTTCGAAAGACTTAAATCTTAACCGGGGTTGTACGGTCCCTGATTATTCTAACTGTGAAAACTTATATTAGGCCAGAACCGACTGAAGGTAACCTTTTAATAATTATGTACATACCTCAAAAGATAAATCATATAAAGAGGTTTTATTGTCGATGATTTTTTGAATTTTATATTCTGTATTTAGTTGTTTTTTTTGGATTGCAACCTTGATAGATTTAATTACCTATTTTATGACTTTATGAGATGATTGACTGGACAGGTCCACTGAATCTGTGTGGTTCTTTCCCCAAAATACCATTTCAGACACCAATCTACATGGTACTCATATGATATGACCAAGATTATGTCTGGACTTCAAAAGAGACTGTGACCTCTGAGTTTGTTTCGGCCTTTCTTCTCAGAGTAGTCAGATAGGAAACGCCGACCTCATCTAGTTTTTAAAATATGATTGACGTGTAAAAGCGTTTGTGTACAAACCTACTTACAGAAATAAAATCATTTATCATTTAGAGAGCACGTCTCGGCTGTCAATCGTGGATCTTTAGCTGTCGTTACGGGTCGTCAGAAGCCCGAAAGTATGAAAACCAGTCTTACCAAGGGGTTTAGTATTACCCAGTAACTGGGTTGTGGAGGTCAGATAGGCAGTCGGATCGAAACATAATTATGCGGGTGAAACCGCGGGGCGCCGCTAGTATTTAAATAATCCATGCTAATATTATAAATTCGAAAGTAATTCTGTCTGTCTGTATGTTACCTTTTCACGCCTAAACCGCTGAACCGATTTAGATGAAATTTGTTATAGAGATAGAGTCCCGGGAAAGGACATAGGATACTTTTTATCCCGATATTCCCACGGGATCGAGACTTATGCGGGTGAAACCACGGGGCGCAGCTAGTAATAAATAAACAGTAAAACGTAAACTAGTTGCTGACCCTATCTATCAGTTTAACAAGGAAAAATCCACAATACGTAAGTACCTACCTAATTAAAAAAAAAATGTTTTGTCTACGTTTATGGATAAGAATAATCATTAAAGCTAATTACTACTTGTAAACATTAGTAAACAACATGTACCTAGGTGCAGAGTCTGATAAAGAGACATTATTCTAGAAATTTTATATCAACTTAATTTATAAGTAAGTACTTAACTAGCTTCGGCCCGCGAATCTTGTTCCTACGACCCGACAAGTCGCAACGCATCGCCCGCCCTAGAAACCTAAGAGGTATTTGCTATCGTCTTTTTTTTATGGATGGGAAATCATCAAAAGACCCCTCCCGCTCTGGGTGGAGCGGAAGGGAGTGTCAGACTCTTACTGACTAAAACCCATCCGTATTCCTTCCTTAGCCCTTTATGTTCCGGGGTAGCGGCAACCCTTTCGGACAATCCCGCACCATTTGCTATCGTCTGCGGTAGAGAAAACCGAGTTGGTATGCGGTATTATTACTATTCATACAAAAGCGGATTTTGCTTTCCTTGTGGGTAGAATACCACCGTTGACTGGCGGATTCTGTTTCGCCCAACAAACGAAACAATACCTATGCGGTACTATGGCACCTACTATTCTGCTCTAGCCGCGGAACTTGATACTAAATACCTGAGCGAAACCCGCGCGGTATGCACTTTTACCCAGCATGAGCGAATACCGCTCAGAGCCCAGAGCCCTGATTCACAACCATACGACAGGCTATCGTATCGAAAACCTGACATTTCGGTATTGTATGACCTACAAGTAGTTGTTCCGGGTCTGGCTGTTTGTGTATGTGAGTTTAAATGTTTGTAAACGCACCCACAATACAGGAGAAATTCCTAGTGTGGGGCAAAGTTCAAAAAAAAAAAAAAAACTGACAAAATTTTCGGGTTTTGGACTTGTGAACAGCATTGAGAAGACTCCTACGATAACAATGATTAATGTTCGATACGATACGGAAGCGTATCGAGTGTTTGTGAATAGCTATGCAGGTCGCTCTAACCGCGGAACTTGATACTAAGTGCCTGAGCGAAACCCGCGCGGTATGTAGGTACCTCTACCCACAGCGGCAGCGAATACCGCTTAGGATTGAATAGACCTTTATTTCGTTTTGCTTAGCGTTCTTTCTGACTTTTTTTCTATTTGCTCGGCTTCTAAGAGTCCTAGAGTGATGTAAAATACCCTATAGCCTTCCTCAATAATTGGGCTATGATGATGATGATGATGATGAGGCTCCTTTTTCCGCACTTAGACTCCCATTTGGTCCGTTGTGCGTAGGGATTCTGGCTAACAGAGCCAGCCTAGCTCCATCCAGAAGCACAGAAGCTTCCTGGGAGCTTCGCAGGCTTCACGGAGCGACCTCACTGTTCCGAGGATTTTTTCGCGTTGAGAAGCCACAGCCTCGCATTCCAGGATGACGTGGGCGGCTGATTCCTCGGCGTCAAGGCAGCCCCTGCAAAGGGGGCTGTCCGTGGCGCCTATGTTAAAAAGATGTTTGTTAAGAGGGTGATGGCCCGTAATGTTACCTATTATTATTCTGAGGTTATTTCTATTTGGCTAAGAAGTTTTTTAGTTAATCGCGGGTGTATTATGGTAAAATAATAATGGGCTATCAAGTGCAAAAAGAATTTATAATATTCGTATCCGACTGGTAGTTTCGGAGATTAGCGCGTAAAGGATCGCTGAGCGAAAACGAAGTAGGTAAGAGCGCGGGCAGACGATGCGATACGACGCGCGACGGGGTTGGTCGGTCGGGGAACAAGTTTCACGAAAGTTACGTTTTTCATATAAAGTTAATTCGTCTTGTAATTTGGAGAAAGTGAAGCGAACCTACTTAATTACAGGTAAGAAATTATTTATTGTGACCTTTCCTTCTGGACAAAAATTAGCCCGCGGCTGCCAAAAGGGCTGTCAAAATATAAGACGATTTTATTGGACAGTTTTATTCGAGCACAGATAAAAAATGAAATTAATATCACCTGCAGTAATAACAGCCGCACGGGTCGATCGATCAGGTTAAGCTACGCTTGCTGCGGTTGCTCCGTGGATGGGTGACCATCTTCACATACCAAGACCCCTCCGTGCCTCGGAAAGCACGTTAAGCCGTTGGTCCCGGCTGTCATTCGTGGATCTTTGACAGTCGTTACGCGTCGTCAGAAGCCCGAAAGTCTGACAGCCAGTCTTACCAAGGGGTTTCGTATTACTCGGTACAGTTCGACACAACTTAGATGTAGCATCGACAAAATTCGTAAAACCGATCACATCCGAACTAAGTAGGCCTTTAAAATCACCAATCTTTATCACTACTTTAGGAAAAATTGATCAATTTTTCCTAAAGTAGTAATAAAGATTTACGAATACGAATTACGAACGAATTACGAATTATGAACGTTTTACGAATTTTGCCGATGCTACATCTAAGTTGTGTCGAACTGTAACTGGGTTGTGGAGGTCAGATAGGCAGTCACGGTTAGACTGGAAGCCTACCCCAACATAGTTGGGGAAAAGGGTAGGCAGATGATGAATCAGGAACGATGCTGCGAATGCAGTATAGTATTGATGCAGTATTGTACAGTCAGCAGCTAAAATTGCACTAAAAAAAAAATTTTTTTTTTTTTTTCACAATCGTGTTTTTTTTTCCATAATTAATTATTTAAATAGGTAAGAACGAGTTTCATGGATTGTGTTTCACTATATTTTTATTGCATTTATTTCCATTTCTTTAATCCGATTTAATCACTACTGACATGCGGGGCAATTGCGTAACACTTTATCAATCGGAATCGGTTTCATTTTGACAGTTCAACAATATTCATTGCGTTATTTACGTGTTGAGCAGACAAATTTTTCGAACTTATGAAGCAATGGATTAGCAATTGGCTTCGAAATGATTCTGATTCCGATTGATAGTGTGTTACGCAATTAGGGTGATGGTCTCATTTTATTTAGAGGGAGACTTTTAAACAAGGTCTTGGGATGCATGAAGAAGCCTCCTCGTGTAGCGCAGTTTGTTCCGCCAGTTACTCAACTGAACCGAGCGCTCGGCGCATCTTGGACAGTCACACCCAACACCTTATTTGACTGGCCAATTCTTCCGTTGCGGTGGTAGAGCTAACGCCCGCCTGGTTTGCGACCACCCTCCCACCGGAGTCCGGCGTCAACCAGCCTGCTGTGTTTCGTCGATGCGTGGGAGTTCCAGTGCCTTAGGCATCTTCTGTGCACGCTGGTTCTATCATAGACCTCATCCATCACTTTCCATTAGGCGTGATCGAGGTCAAGAGCGTGCCCATTCAGCAATAAAAAAAAGGTAAAATTAAAAAAAAAAGACTGTGATACGTTCTACGAAAAAAACATCGTTTCTGTGTCTAAAGGTAACCTCACGAAGTCACAAAACAATCGAGTTTACTTTTGACTTTCCCACAAGATCTTATAAAGATTGCGTCCTCAAATCAGCGGTCGTCGCAATTCATAGTAATTATTAGGTACAGCCGTTCTACGTTCTGCTGTCACATCCTTTAGATGTAACCTTGGCATTAATTTTCGATACCTAAAGTTTATTATCTTAATTAGTAAACAGTTAACACAGTCAAATACAATATCTGACATAAGTATAGTGATAAGGGAGGGAGATCTATAAATAAAACAAAGTTGGGTTAGTTACACCATTTATAACTCAAGAACGGCTGGACCGATTTTGATGTTTGATTTGTCTCCGCTCCGAATAGCAGAACAACTATATTAAAATATGGGAAAAAAAAATTGGTAGCCTGTAAAGTCGGTTTACGGACGATAATTTTACGTGATAATGTCATAAGAAAACATGCCTCTCTATCGCTTGTTCCGCGCTCTCGCTTGCACGCTCGGCTCAGGCGGAACGTGACAATGAGTCATGCTTTTTCGTGCGTGCAGCCGACGTTCATCGATTTATAAGACGTTATCACGTCAAAAGTCAGGAAAAAAATAATAATGAGGATAATTCATCGCACTTCACACTAATCACATCACATCACATCACATCACACTAATTTATAAAAGCGAAAGTTTGTGAGTGTGTGTGTGTGTTTATATGTTTGTTACTTCTTCACGCTCAAACCGCTGAACCGATTTAGATGAAATTTGGTATAGAGATAGTTTGAGTCCCGGAAAAGGACATAGGATAGTTTTTATCCCGATATTCCCAAGGGATCGACATTTATGCGGGTGAAACCGCGGGGTGCAGCTAGTTTTCTCATACATTTAGGCGGTAGGTACCTACGAAGTTCCTCGGATCAGCTAATATAATAAAAAAACTGAAAAGTCTGTTTGTTTCTTTGAACGGGCTAATCTCTAAAACATTCAGTTGGATTTGAAAAAAAAATTTTTGCATTGTTTGTCTTGAGGAAGGTTTTAGATAAAGGCTATTTAATATCACGCTATTATGACCCTTAAGAGGCGAGCATAAAAAAAGTCAAACCGTAACGACTGTCAAAGATCTACAAATGACAGCTGGGACCAACGTGTTTTCGGAGTCTCGCTATGTTAATAGACGGTCACCCATCCACGAGCCGACTGCGCCAAGTGTAGCTTACCTTCAGGGTATTCCTCGAAACGCACCAAAAGTTACTTCGATAAAAAAAAATATTAATAAAAATAAAAATATTAAGTATAATTTTATTCCTCGAAATGCATCAACGATGAAACATAGAGAAGAACATGACGGATTCGTAATAAATGATATCGGTAGACGTTTCATTTGGTGCGTTTCGAAGAATACCACTAATCTTCGATCGACCTGTGGGGCTGTTATTATTTAGCCACGAGGCGAGCGAAGAAATATACAATGTAAGTATAAGTACAGACGCCAGCACATCAATCTACCCCGATCTGTCAAATTTCTTTGATAGATTTTCAACTTTACTACAAAGCAATAAGGTTCATATTCAATTGAGAAACTTTGATAGATTGGGGTTGCTTGATATGCTGGCCTCTGTACCTAATAAATACATGTAAATACATGACAAGATCAAAGGATAATACCTCTACCACTGACGTTCGAAGGACGCTAGTTCAAGTTGGTTTTAAACTTTGATGCAATACTGAGATGCCTTTTCTTAATATTAGTACTAGCTGCGCCCCGTGGTTTCACCCGCATAAGTGTCGATCCCGTAGGAATATCGGGATAAAAAGTATCCTATGTCCTTCCCCGGGATGCAATCTATCTCTCTGCCAAATTTCATCGAAATCGGTTCAGTGGTTTAGGCGTGAAGAAGTAACAAACATATAAACACACACACACACACACTCACAAACTTTCGCCTTTATAATATTAATGTGATTAAGTGTGATAATAATAATAATATAATAATAATAAAGTGCGATTAGCTGCGCCCCGCGGTTTCACCCGCATAAGTCTCGATCCCGTGGGAATATCGGGATAAAAACTATCCTATGTCCTTCCCCGGGATGCAATCTATCTCTCTGGCAAATTTTATCGAAATCCGTTCAGTGGTTTAGGCGTGAAAAGGTAACATACAGACAGACAGAGTTACTTTCGAATTTATAATATTAGTATGGATATTGAAACATACACACACAGTACTCTCTACAAATTATTTTGTAACAAAAATTCCAAAACTATCCTAAGCCACAGGTTTTTTTTAGGTAAAATATTATGAAAGACTGCTTCGTTGGTCTAGTAATCGATTCCCGGGTCGGGTGTTATTGAGTTTTTCTTTTTCTATCTGGAATTTCTCAGAAATCTGGATTTGTGCTTGGTTGAGGGCTATAGGCTCGCCTCCTATTACGCCGATCGGCGACGAAACAATAGAAAATCAATTGTGTCTCATTAGCGGAGCTTGACAGATTAAACATAGTTGGCGAAATGTGGGTGTACTACAGGTACATTCAACAAAAGAGATCAGTATACAGGATCGTCGGATATAGTTGAAGTTTAGTAAGATCCATCACATCTATCCATCGGTTAACATCCATCGGTTAATATCCGACGATCCTGCATACTTGTCTCTTTTGTTGACTCTACCTACACTCTGTCTGGCCCTTTTCGAAAATACAGGCGCAATGTTATGTTACTCGTTTTAACCGCAAAAATAAAAACTTTATATATTTCATGTTGATGCCTTTGCCCTGTAGTGGGACACCACAGACCTTTAAGGTGAATGCACAGTTGTAGCCCGCGAAATTCAATTTTACTTACGTTTTTTGCAATTTTCAGGTCAGTGTCAGGTTGTATCTTGATCAAAATATGATTCGCGACTATAACAGGTACGTATTTACAGAATTATAATAATTAGAATCATTAATACATATTTACAAGGTAACCGACATTGCTCGCAGAACAGATGGCCGATGGGGCCGAAAGGTTCTGGAGTGGCGACCGCGTACCGGAAGGCGTAGCGTTGGAAGGCCTCCCACAAGGTGGACTGACGACCTTCTGAAGGCCGCAGGAACTCGTTGGATGCGAGAAGCACAGAGCCAGTCGAAGTGGAGGTGCTTGGGGGAGGCCTATGTCCAGCAGTGGACGTCTTTCGGCTGAAATGATGATGATGATGATGAATACATATTTCTAAGTTATATTTTACCGTTAAGAACAATTCTCGTTTGGAAAAGTGTTTATGGTAGAAATCTAACTTAAAGAGATATATTAATGATTCTAATGACTATGATTCTGTAAATACATGTGTACCTATTGTAGTCGCGAATCATATTTTGATCAAGATACAACCTGACACTGACCTACAAATTGCAAAAAACCTAAGAAAATTTAAATTTCGCGGTCTACCACTTCACATTCACCTTAATGAATAAATATTAATATTTACAAAGGTATAAAAAAAGAATTGTAAAAAAATTACCTAAGAGTTTGTTTCGGCCTTTCTTCTCAGAATAGTCAGAGAGGATAGGAAACGCCGACTTCATCTAGCTTAAACAAATATGATTGACGTGTAAAAGTGTTTATACAAACCGTCATTATCATTTAATGTAGGTACCAAGGCAGCCATTAAAATAATTTACATCCTCAATTTGAATAGTATCAATGTGTAAATAAAAAAAAAACAATACCATAAAGCCGAACGTTATTTTTTTCTCAGCCCTTCGACATTCAAATTCACGTCCTTAACCAAAGAATAAACTAAGTAGCGTTCGTGGATTAAAATTATAAGCAGCAGAGGCCGAATGACAGATGAATGGAGCGGAGCTAAGGTTAAACGCAGCATTTCGCAATAGACCACGGCAAGGCAGGCCGAGTGCGCGCGCGAATTCGAAATTAAAATAATTTAATCGAAAACACGATTTTAATATTTTTGTTTGTGCATCGATTGTTTTTTTTTTTTTTGTTCTGTGCATGTGGACTTTTTTGTTATTATGACTGTTTTGTGAGTTTGGTTCTATATTTGTTGGTGATTTTTTTCGTAAGGTTAGTGTTTTTTTTTTTTCGTTATATTTAATTTACCTATTCCTAGATTATTTTCTGACTATACCTAGAATATTGTTATTTAAAAAAAATAAATTAAATTTATTAATAACAAAAAAAAAAACGAAATAATTTGTGACAACGAAAATAAATTTTAAGATTTTTATTTGCCAAATAAAACAAAAACAAATCACATAATTATGAAGTTTGAGATAACTTTATTCTAATTAGAATACAACAATTCACTTACATGAGAATATTACCTAAAACTATAACAAAGTCGAAGTTGAGAGTTTTACAAAAACTAGACATTTTGTAATGCATTTTGTACAATAATTATTTTGTGGGTAAATAAAAAAAAACCAGTCAAGAGCGAGTCCGACTCGCGCACCGAGGGTTCCGTACGTAGGTATGTAAATAGTTTATCAAGGGTTTTGATTTATGTAAAAACAGACCGCAGACCTGAGTATATGGTTTTAATTTCAACTCGATACCTCCAAACGTTCCCGAGATAAAGGGTCTTGACTTGACAGACAGACAGACTGACAACAAAATGATCGTATAAGAGTTCCGTTTTTTCCTTTTGAGGTACGGAACCCTAGAAACTACAAACGATTCAATGTTTGCTTGCAAAAGTAAACAAGTCTCCGTTCAACAAAGATAAGCATATAGCTGGATGTGGCTTGAGGTAATTGTAGGGACAGTGGCGTAACTATAGGGTGGCACGGGGGCAAAATGCCACGGACCCCCAGCCAGAGGGGGCCCCCAGCCCGAGAGGGCCATGAGCACAGGAGGATGCTAACATGAGTTTATAAAAGCAATCATTTTTGAAAATGTGCAAAAAGGACATCATTCAGGTTTCGAACATTTTGTAACTTTTTCCCATTGTTTGTCTAATTTTTTGGACAGGACCTCATGCTCAGCAGTAGCGCTTGCGACCACTAAACCAACGAATCAGTCAGGTGTTAAATTTTGTAGGGGAAAATATGAAATCTACGCGGAAGAAGTCGCGGGAGCAGTGCTAGTAAAAAAAAACTATAACGTTGGTTGAGGTCCTTTACATTGAGGGAGGGCCCCATCCCTTGAGTTTTTATGTTAGCTTACTTATATTATGTAAATATCTACCTATACAATCACAAATGAATAAAAAAAACTTCAAATTCAATTTACACTAGGTAAATATCGGGTCAGCACTGACTTGCCTCGAGTTTGGAGTCGGTTACTTACCCTGTCTAAATCAGCCTTCACATTAAAGAAATACCACCTTTGAATTGAAATTAAAATCCTGAACATGTTTTAACCGGTCAAGCACCGCGCGTCAAATCGTCAATAGAAAATCAATGTATCTCATTAGCGGAGCTCGACAGATTAAAAATATAAGATTTTTTTTCCACTATTCAAAATGAAGCCATACTGCCGCCATATTGAATTTTTCAAAAAAAAAATATAGCCAGTGTCACTCGGGATGATGTAAGGATTCTAACGATACCCCATACATCCAAATCTGTTCAGGCATTTAAAAGTTATGGTGGAATAAAGAAACTCACTATAATTACACTCCTTTTTGGGCAGTCGTGTAATAATAGCAGCCGCAAACGCAATTAGGGGGCTGGACTGGATCGCAAGTATTGGAAGACATGTAATAATTTGCCCAGCTGTGGGATGGCACAAGCTATCAGTAACATAACAGTAACTCCATAACACAACGGTCTAATCTTCATAAGAACTTGACGTTTGACGTTTCGAAGTGAAAAACAAAACAAAACGTTCAAAACATGACTACTTTAACACTTATCAGATTAAAACAATTAAAAAAACTTCAAACCCTACTGTGTTCAAATAACTAAACGTAAGCACGTTCATAATCACAACCGTCTAGGATTCTGAATGCAGTAGTAAAATGTTATGTTCAATATTGTTCAATAAGTAGTAAGTTTTATTGTCGAAATAAAGTGTAAACCATAAAAGTGATCGATTTAATATAGTTATACAAGTAAAAATAAAGAAATAAATTAAAATGGAAAAAAAAGATTAGTGTAAAACTTAACGGATTTAAAAAAATACTCCATAGACATTGTAAAATGTTATGAATATTGGTATGTAGGTGTCTAAACACACTATGCCGAAGGTACGCGACCGAAGTTCGGCATGATTACACCTAAAATGCTATTTGAATTACTGACGACACATTATGCCGAAATTACGCTGCATTATCATTGCTACAGTAAAATCAGCCGCATAACTTCGAGCGCGTACCTTCGGCATTATGTGTTTGGAATCTAGGAGTTCTACCTACTGATCAGAGCCCTGATTCACAACCATACGACAGGCTATCGTATCGAAAACCTGACATTTCGATAACCTGATTTGACATGCCCTCAACAGCAGATAGCTGTTGGAAGAATAGCGGGCGTCTATTTGATTTAAACTCGTAAAATTTTCGGGTTTTGGAATTGTGAACAGCGTTTAGAAGACTCCTAAGATAACAATGATTAATGTTCGATACGATACGGAAGCGTATCGAGTGTTTGTGAATAGCTATGCAGGTTCCGAAAATTCTTTCACTAACGGGAAGCTCCGTGTTCCCGAATGTTTTTTTGATAGATTTTATGTTGTTCATGAAATTTCATGAACACGAAGTCACGAGCAGAATTTAGTACTTACTTAGTTAAATAAAGCAAAATGTTTTAAGTAATTAATAATGCAGTAAGATCCTTCACGAAATATTTTACTTAATTAGAATCTACACCAATGTAACGTTCTCATTGAAATAGGTGATTATAGCAACAATAATAGTTTTTATTATTACTTCAGTGTATTTCCGCAATAACAATACATCTTCACGCCTTCAAATCTCTGAAGGGTTAGGTCAATAGCGTGCATTGGTTTTCAGAATAGGTAGGCACTAATCTAATCAGAAAAAAAGTGAGTTCAAAGGTGTGGTTATTTGAGTAGTCATGCCTACTTAAGGGTGATAAATTGCGAAGGTCGAACGTCATGGTATTACGCGTGAGACGTACGTATTTTTAATTTTGTCATATTAACTTGAACGAGTATAGACCAATGACAATGTGCGAATAGTACGGGAGCCGAGTAGCCCGTCCGGCGACTGACTACTGCCGCGCGTGTTTGTATGAAGGTTTTGTTTTTTGTTAGATATAATACGATAATTTAGTGAGGCACACACTAAAATGTAATTGACAGGCTTATGTTGATATATCGAGGTAGGCACTGCTTATATGCCTATAGATATGCAATACACGCCACTGGGTTATGTAGAGGTTTGCCTATAGTACACCCACAGAATATCGCCAGTTATGTTTAGTCCCATGTAGTACCAACTCCACCCATAGATATAAGAAAGACGTTTTTTACATTTCTATGACTCCACCAATTGAACAAAAAAAAAAAAAAACAGTGGCACTCCGGGAATGCCGACAGAAGTGAAAACAAAACACAAACAGAATACTTTGCCATCACTCACTGACATATCGGATATACATTAAAACCGACTACATCCCGAGGACAGCCGAACACATCCAAAGCGGTGTCGGTTACGGTAACAGTGGCGCGAATTCAATGATTTTTTCCCATCTCAAAAAATGCCCGACGCGCCTAAAGAAGTTTTCACTTAAAAAAAAAAAAACTATGTTATATTTGAATTAAGAATTTGATATAATTTTCAAGATAAGGAACAACAAAAACAAAGTTCCAATTCCATTTTGTTACAAATGGTCACTCAAAAATCAACTTAAAATACATTTGAATAAAGTAGATAACTGATGAAGTGGCGATGGAATTTAAATGGTCTGAGATTATGAACACTCATAACTTTAAACAAAAACGGACGTACAGTCAACATCAAAATAAAATGTCAGTCTGACATTATATGAATGAGAACTTCGTAATTTTTACGAAGTTTTTAAATAATATTTTCCGATAAAAAGATTTTATTCACTAGATTAAAATTATTATTACATAGTTTCTACCTGTGACTTTGTCTGCGTAGACCTCAGAATTGCGTCCAGAGAGAAATGAAAAATGCAGGAGCTATTTTTAACATAGATTGATAACAGGCCGTTAAAACACTTTTTATCACCAAGAAGAAGAAAAACATTTTTATCCATAAACATTTATTAAATCTACACTAATTGGGAAATATGCTATATTATACTTAGCTTATCTTTATAAATTTTGTTTTTTTAGAAAAAAAAAACATAATTACGTAGATATGTACTATCAAGTGTCATGTAAAAACATGGTGATAGAGTAGAGGTTCACAATGTTTGTAAAACAATAACCCCGAATTATAAAACAAAAGCAACTCTATTTTAAATTTAAAACTTCAATTGCTCCGTGTCCTAATCAAAAGGTAGCGCAAGTACGAGATCGACGCGTTCGTTTTTATGCATTTTGACGCGACGATAAAGAGTTTTTATTTATTTTATATATTTTGGCAGCGATCGGCGTTACACCACGCTGTGACAAAATTATTGGCTTTCTTCGCCTTGGAAAACCCAAAACAAATATTGGTATGGGTTACATACAGCCGTTCCGGGTCAGTCAGGATTCAAGGAGAAACTACGTGGGGATTTTAAGAATTTAATAAATTCTTGATGCGCGTCACAATTTTTTTTGAATATCCTACAAAACGATTCAGATTGTGATTGATAGTGTGTTATGTAATTAGGGTGCATATTGCATTAAAGAGAAGGAAAAAAAAAATTTTTTCCTTCTTATGTATGTTTGGATGTTTGTTACTCAATCACGCACAAACTGAACGGATTTGAATGAAATTTGACGCATAATAATTATGTGGTTTATAACCTGGATTAACACATAGGATACTTTTTAAAATACAAGTAGAATTAGTAGAAAAAAAAAATCACACTAATATTATAAAGGCGAAAGTTTGTGAGTGTGTGCGTGTGTGTGTGTTTATATGTTTGTTACTTCTTCACGCTCAAACCGCTGGACCAATTTTGATTAAATTTTGTATGGAGGTAGCTGACACCCTGGATTAACATATAAGGTACTTTTTATTCTGATATTCCCACGGGATCGAAACTTATGCGGGTGAAACCACGGGGCACAGCTAGTTAAAAATAAATTGTCTTTCAGTCACAAATGGAATGATGATATCATTTTTAGGTAGATATCAATCACTTGTTCGTGTTACTCTCGTGTGTTATCTTCGAAATAATCATCCCGATTTGTTACGACTACAGAATAGTCGGTTTGTGATTATGAAACTACACGTGAAAGGAGCATTATAACGAAAAGCAAAGCAATTATCCAAAAAAAAGGGCAAATCCTTAGAAGCCTTCACGTATTTTAAATAACAAAAAAAAAATTATACTTCTGTAAGTAGGTTTGTACAGACATTTTTACTCGTCAATGATAGGTATTTAAAAAAACGAGTTGAGGTCGGCGTTTCCTATCTGACTAGTCCGAGAAGAAAGGCCGAAACAAACTCAGAGGTCACAGTCTCTTTTAAAGGCCAGACATAATCTTCGTCGGATCATTTTGAGGAAAGAGCCAAAAAGATTGGAGTGAGAGAGTCACTGTTCCCTCCATCCATCCAATCTCCTGCCCTTATTTCAATTTATTTGGAGTCGGCGAAACATGTCTTTTTCTTCCACAGTTCTCTATTAGTCATGTTCATCGTAAGAAAAAGGATATACTGATTACCTATATAAAGGTTTTTAATATGATACAATATATGGGTCATTACTGCGACAAAAAATCCCGTCAATGCCTCGGAAAGCACGTTAAGCCGTTGGTCCCGGCTGTCATTCGTAATTCTTTGACATTCGTTACGGGTAGTCAGATGCCCGAAAGTTTGCTCACAGAAAAAAAAAACGAGAAACGACACCATGTTTTTTTTTAAATAATCTAAATTCTAAATGACCTATTGAACGTATCTACGATTAAATTACGTAATTAGGTACTGACGCTTCTAAAACAAAAAATGAAGCATGCTGGTTACGCAACACACGCGCAATCACAACAGCATTTTTAAAGGGAAGATAAATACCTACTTACGTTATTATGAAAAATACATAACCCCGCTTTTCACTTTTATCACAATCGGGTAATACTTAATAACAGGTCAAAAATTACGGGTCCAGCCCACTAAAGTTTCTTTTACTTACTTTCTGAACGAAACCTGTTTTAAAAGCGAAGTTGTTTCACTACCTATATTAAGTACTTACTAATTTTGGTCATCGGACAATCAATGGATATATGCCTTGTTTATGTTTTTTGTTTACACTCCAGTGAAACTTTACGATTTCATCTTTTTTGTGGTTGAAAATCGAAAGGCGTTTTTAAAGAAAACGAATTTAATTAATAAACACAACATAACGAAAACTTGTAATCCCGAAAGATTAGTTAGAAGAATACCTAAAGTACTTACACCCACATTTCGCTTTAATTGGTCTTGACGCAGAACGTCACTTTCTCAAAATGCAAAACGTCATTTTCGCACGTCATTTTCTTAAAAAATCATTTTCGCACAACGTAATTTTCTCAAAACATCATTTTCACACAATGTCACTTTCGCAAAACGTCATTTTCGCAGAATGTCATTCAAGCCATTGTAATTATTATTTCATAAAATTGCCCGGGTCATGAACTTTTAACACAGTATTGTCTTGAGTAGGTATTATAGATGTTGTTTTATTAGATGAAAAAAATATCTAAAGTACAGTCAGCACAAAAAATAACTGACAATTTTATAAAGTGTTTTATATAAAAATAAAACTCTATTTAACACTAATTTTTCTAGCTAGAAAGTTATATCTAATTTACTAATTTATGTCTTATTGTTGATAATTATAACCAGTCTTTCCAAGGGGTACCTATAGTGTAACCCAGTAACTGGGTTGTAGAAGTCAGATAGGCAGCCGCTCCATGTAAAATACTGGTATTCAGCTGCATCCGGTTAGACTGAAAGCTAACCCCACTATAGTTGGGAAAAGACTAAGCATAGCGTACTTTTTTGAGAAGAAAGACGTAACACGATATCATTTCAATTTTTTTTCTTGGTTTTGTTTTTTTTTTCTGCCGATTTATTAATACAGACTAGCTGCGCCCCGCGGTTTCACCCGCATAAGTGTCGATCCCGTGGGAATATCGGGATAAAAACTATCCTATGTCCTTCCTCGGAATGTAATCTATGTCTGTACCAAATTTCACACAAATCGGTTCAGTAGTTTAGGCGTGAAGAAAAGACAGACAGACAGAGTTACTTTCGCATTTATAATATTAGTTTGGATTTTGTATAAATAAATAAATTATTAAAACGAAAATTGCAGATTCATTCGCCCTTGAATTCCAAAGATGTTCACTAAAAATGATTACAATATACAAGCTAACATTACTCGTAAAATATACCGGCTCACTTATTTTACCGTCTGGACAAAAAACAGGGTATAAACAACGAACGGAGTAGAAGTCTATGGCACAGGTTTTTTTTTTTTTAACGAAACAATAGAAAAATCAACAAATAATATAAAAAACCAAATTTTAAGGGCACCCTTCTCTACGGGCGGAAAGTGTCAATGAATTCGTAGCGACAATCAATCCCATGAATCCGTAATAAAAGAGATTTGTTCCTATAATATCGAGAGATCTGAGCTACATAATCAGCCTATAATGTTCCCACTGCTGGGACACAGGCCTCCGCTCTGTGAGAGGGGTAAGCCGTTATCCACTACGCGGGCCCAGTGCGGGTGGGTAAATGTCACATGTCTTGCAATTTTTGGTTCTAGGATATGCCGGTTTTCTGACGATGTTTCCTTCACGTTTTTGAGAGCAGTGGTGATAAAATAATTTAAAACAAAAAGTAAAGCGCCTGTCGGGATTCGAACCTACTATGACCTACAATAAGTCGCGGCCGTTGCCACTGGGCCAACACTGCCTAGTTTGAGCGTGGATGGCATAATCTTAGGAGTAAAGGAAGACCAAAGAAACAATGTTTTTTTGTGATGCATGAAGAGCCTCCTCGTGTAGCGCAGTTTGTTCCGCCAGTTAGTCAACTGAACCGAGCGCTCGGTGCATTCTGGACAGCCACACCCAACACCTTATTTGACTGGCCAATTCTTCCCTTGCCACCACTGAACCGATTTAGATGAAACTAGCTGCGCCCCGCGGTTTCACCCGCATAAGTTTCGATCCCATGGGAATATCGGGATAAAAACTATCCTATGTCCTTTTCCGGGACTCAAACTATCTCTATACCAAATTTCATCTAAATCGGTTCAGCGGTTTGAGCGTGAAGAAGTAACAAACATATAAACACACACACACACTCACAAACTTTCGCCTTTATAATATTAGTGTGATTTGGTATAGAGATAGTTTGAGTCCTGGGAAAGGACATAGGATAGTTTTATCCCGATATTCCCACAGGATCTCGAAACATATGCGGGTGAAACCGCGGGGCGCAGTTAGTCTGATATATTATGTATGTAAGGGGGTTAGTACGTAGTCTTTAATTAATTTTCCTATTGCGTAACTACACTCATAATTAAAATCAATCAATTGGAACATGGAAGCCTAATCATCAGGAAATGACGTATTAATGTTTTGCTAGACATACCTACAGATAAGTAATAGATTCATTGATTCATTTATCATCTTTATTGAGTAAATAAAATAACAGTACCGTTCTATTTAGATAAATGGAATAAGGAATCTTTATAAGGTTATATCTATACAAATAAATAAAATTGGAGTGTCTGTTTGTAATATTAAAATAACTGCTTTTTACTAAATGCATTTGGATGTACTCGTATACACGGTACTTAATACCAAAATAACATTTTTCACAATTTGTGTCTGTCTGTTTGTTCCGGCTAATCTCTGAAACGGCTGGACCGATTTTGGCGGGACTTTCACTGGCAGATAGCTGATGTAATACGGAGTAACTTAGATTACTTTTATTTTAGAAAAAAAAATAGGGTCCCACGAAAAATACGTACATAAATAAAAAACAATACATTACTTATTCTTACATTGGTCACCCATCCACGGGCTAACCGAGGCAAAGCGACTGTTATTACTTAGCCACAAGAGGGGCTTGTGGCTAAGATCTGTGAGTGGATTGTCGTGTAGTATACCATTCCACGGTACATAGAGGAAGAAGGAGGAGGCTATTGCTAAGAATCTATTTCACGTGAAATTTCATGTCCTTTAAAAGTGGTTTCTTTTCATCAATGTCACTGTTCGACCTAAATTTTTAGGGTTCCGCACCCAGACGGTCATGGGGAGAGGCCTTTGCCCAGCAGTGGGATGATGTAGGCTAACAGTAACCCAAACGGTGCCAACGGAACCTTATTACTAAGGCTCCGCTGTCCGTCCGTCTGTCACAGTGCTGTATCTTTTGAACCGTAATAGTTAGACACTACTATAACAATAAAAAATTAAAATAAAGTTAAAAATTAAAGGGGTCCCCTTACAAGATACTGAGGTGTATTTTTGGCGTTTAATTACTAAAGTACCTATTAAAAAAAATGTGTAATATAAAATAATTATTGTGCGGTGGTACCTACAAACGGGGTGAATAGGGATGCAGGGGTGAATCGGGACGAAACTTTAAAATGGATTTTAACGTTGAAATAATATAGTTTGTTGTCAATAAGGGCACGTACTTAATCGTTAATTAAATTACAGTAAACACATTAGGGTCCTTTTTGGCCACAAACGATATTGTTTTAATGTTAAAATCCTTTTTAAAGTTTTGTCCCGATTCACCCCTGCATCCCTATTCACCACGCTTGACGGTACGGAACCCTTCGTCTGCGAGTTCGACTCGCACTTACCTCAATTTACGTTGACAATGTCAAGAGACGGTGCCAATTATTTGTAAAAAAACGAGTATTAAATAGATTTTTTTATCGAAGACATTATATTTCAGTTTCAGTAAGTATTCATCTCAAGGTTATGACTCGTATCTTAGTAGTTCTCGACGTTAAATAGAATTAGAGAGTTTTTTTTTCAATCAATAGGTAGGTTGAGAAACCTAAAATAATCTTACATTATAATAAAAAATAGTAACGAATAATTTTTGTACGTTTGTCTAAGTTATTCTGGTATGATCCCCTAGCCCCCCGCCCTCGACCCCCCCCCCTATTCGATCCCCTGCTAATTCTTCTTCTGTTTTAAACTTTGTCTTATCCACTATAAACTTTCTCATTCCGGTTATCATCTGCCTAGCCTTTTCCCAATTTTCCCAACTATGTTGGGGTCGGCTTCCAGTCTAACCGGATGCAGCTGAATACCAGTATTTTACATGGAGTGACTGCCTATCTTACCTCCACAACCCAGTTACTGGGTAATAATTGTGTATAATGTGTGTCCTATATTCTATATGCACATCACTTTGAAGGGACACTGGCTTCTAAGATACAGGTACATAAACCTAGTTTAGAAGTCAGGGTTTTACACTCTGGAACACTAACTTAAGCCATTTTTAGACTGTAATAATGTATATGCATTTTTGTTTTGAGAGAAATAAATATATATTATAATAATACGATACCCCTTGGTAAGACTGGTTATTAGACTTTCGGGCTTCTGACTACCCGTAACCACTGTCGAAGATCGACGAATGACAGCGGGGACCAACGGCTTAACGTGCTTTCCGAGACACGGAGGGGTCTCGGTATGTAAAGATGGTCAGCCATCCACAGACCAACCGCGGCAAGCGTAGCTTAACCTGATTGATCGACCTGTACGGCTGTTATTTTTTTATTTTTAGATTTGGATAAAAGGACATCATGACATAACGCCACACACGTAGTATTATATTATCTGTGACCACAGATAACTCGGTTAATCCGATTAATCCTGATACCCTATCTATCTGTGTAGATAAACAAAAGAAATAAATATCTCTATAGGCTGTATAGCGGAAAATTTTCAGCCGTATTTATAAGATAAGTACCTAACTACAGGGTGGTAAAAAGTTTTTGGGACGCATGAAGAAGCCTCCTCGTGTAGCACAGTTTGTTCCGCCAGTTACTCAACTGAACGCTCGCGCTCGGCGCATCCTGGACAGTCACACCCAACACCTTATTTGACTGGCCAATTCTTCCCTTGCGGTGGTAGGGCTAACGCCCGCCTGGTTTGCGACCACCCTCCCACCGGAGTCCGGCGTCAAGCAGCCTGCTGTGTTTCGTCGATTCGTAGAAGTTCCAGTGCCTTAGGCATCTTCTGGGCACGCTCGTTCCATTATAGACCTCATCCATTACTTTCCATCAGGCGTGATCGAGGTCAAGAGCGGGCCCATTCAGCAATAAAAAAAAAAATAAAAAAAGACCAATTAGGTACATAGCCGTCAACTACGCATTCTGTAGGTACAGACGCCAGCACATCAACCTACCCGAAACTGTCAAATTTTCCCAACCAACTTTGAACCTTATGTTTTAGCAATAAAGTTGAAAATCTATTACAGAAATTTGACAGATTGTAGTTAGCTTGATGTGCTGGCGTCTGTAAGTACATCAAACTAAGTAACATTGCACAAAAATAATTGCTGGGAAACGACATTTATTTTTGGTGTGAAAATTTGCTGTTTGCGGTAGTGCGCAATGCACTTAATTATATGTAACGCACGCAAATCATTGTGCTTATGGGCGCATGCAACGGTACAAGGTTCGAGGGGGTATTTAAACTTGTTTTAGTAAAAAAACCTCAGTAAAAGTTGGAACTAGAAGGTTCCCAGGTATGGTCCAGTACAAAAAAATGATAACAATGATGGGGAGTGTAAGTGACTCTCGGCTTCATAGACAGTGTCTTCACACCAATTGTTTTAAAAATCGTTCAGACCAACAAAATAAGAAATAAGGACGATCACGTCACGTCTAAAAGTATGTATACACTTGGCTTTATTCAAAGGCGATTTTCTCCTTTATTTTTGAATGTTTTATGTTATTACGTAAATAGTATTTTCGAACCCATAGGTTTATGTTAAGTGTCGTATTTCAACGTTGCATTCGTTATTTCACGAAAAAATCGCAATTGAAAATTGCCAAGTGTATACATACTTTTAGACGTGACTGTACATATACAATTATACAGGCTGATTTTTTCAAGTGGGCGTAGATGGCCAAATCCGAAACTATGAGGACTAGCGAAAAGTACTCAAAGGAGTCCCGGCCTCGATTATGATGAAAACTGAAACTGCATCATTGGATTTTTGAAAAATCAATATTTCTAGCCAGGAATCGAACCCGTTGATTTTGAAAAAGAAACACACTTTATTATTACACCATTCGATAGTGTCGCTAATAAGGATCGAATTCTGGGAATTAATGACATACGACAAACTACACACACTTCTGTAGCGGTATCTACAACGCCACATGCGAACAACGCGTCATACTGACGCAAATCCTGCATCGCGCAAGCAGAGTTTACCGCGCAACTAGCATAGATACAACAGCCCGACATGACTCATTGGGCAGTTGCCCGCCAGACACAACACCCGTCTGGTCGGAGGATCCTCCCTTTTCTATAGAGTATGAGTGAACTGTGAACTTTACACCCTGTTCCTCATACCTCTATACTTCCATACACTAATATACTTAACATGTACTTCCATACTAATATTATAAATGCGAAAGTGTGTGAGAGAGGAGGTTCTCAATTTGGATGTTTATAAAATAAGAAATAAATAAAATCTTTTTACTTCAGACTTTTCAGTCCATAGAATGTTAGGAAACTAGTGTAAGTAGTAAAAAAAAAACCGTACGCATACTTTTTATTATATTATAATATGTGAATGAGGATATTGTTAGAAAAGGGGTGACTGCCGAGATAGCGACTAATCCATCCTAGTATTATAAATGCGAAAGTGTGTCTGTCTGTTAACCGCTTCACGCTTAAACCGCTGAACGGATTTAGATGAAATTTGGTATAGTGATAGTTTGAGTCCCGGGAATCCTATTGGATAGATTTTTATCCCGATATTCCACGGAGAACCAAGGTAACCGACATAGCCCGAAGAATTGCCAAACTTAAGTGGCAGTGGGCAGGGCACATTGCTCACAGAACAGATGGCCGATGGGGCCGAAAGGTTCTGGAGTGGCGAACGCGTACCGGAAGGCGTAGCGTTGGAAGGCCTCCCACAAGGTGGACCGACGACCTTGTGAAGGCCGCAGGAACTCGTTGGATGCGAGAAACACAAAACCGGTCGAAGTGGAGGTGCTTGGGGGAGGCCTATGTCCAGCAGTGGACGTCTTTCGGCTGAAATGATGATGATGATGATGATACCACGGGAAACTTATGCGGTCACCCGCGAGGTGCTGCTGCGATAAATGTGTCTGCTCAACAACGTAGGTAAACAACGCAATGAATGTTGTTGAACTGTCAAAATGAAATCCATTGCTACTGATAGTTTGTTGCGCAATTACTCGGTAGATTGCTTTTGATATCTATAATTTTCGACATTGAACTAGCAACTATAAATACAATAATATTAATTTATCATCCGATAAATTGACAGAGTGATAAAGAGGCTCATTAGTAGGTAGATTCGCACGAATTTACTCGCCCGAAACGTGCGAATTGTAACTTTTTAATAATATTATTTTATCTATAGGCATAACCAGACTATAATGTTCCCATTGCTGGGACTCAGGCCATCTCTAGGCTATGTATAGGCGACTCGCACGAATTGGCACATTAAGAATTTTATGCAATGAAGATAAGTCAAAGTCAAAGCATTTATTTCAAATAGGCACATAAAAGGCACTTTTGAACGTCAAAAATTTTATCTTATAAAATAGAATTGATTCTAGTCGCCCATTCCAAAAGGTAGTTTTCGTATGGAGAAGAATGGGCAAGAAACTCCACCTTTATTCTTTTAAACTGTTTTAGGTAGAATATTTTGCATGGGTTCATTAATTATATAATAACATGTGAGGACGATGCACCTAAAATAAAATTACTATACCACAACAGGTAAAAGAATTAAAAACGAAACCATGACATATAAATTAATTATCTGATAGATACATGGTGCTCACATATTTACAAACATGGCACAAGCAAAACGATTTTAATAAAAAAAAAATACATATAATAAATCAGGGTGTGAGTAATGAATGTAAAAACGAATAAAAAAAAATTACAATTAAATTAGCAACAAGTTTGATTTTGTCTAGACTCTAGATTGTCCTATGGAGCAGGACCAGCAAAAAAGTAGACGTTTTATAATATTTTACTGTCCTTTTTTCTATACTTTATTACATGAAATTAAAAATGTGCAAATTCGTGAGGCTCGCCTATAAAAAAGGTGACGATTCGCACGTTTTGGGCAAATAAATTCGTGCGAATCGACTAATAAGCCGATAAAGTTAATCACTTTAGTCAACATAACAATCACTAAGTTTCTTGTCTAGTTCAGTGTCAGTCATACGAATTACCTTGTCTTCACATAATAATTATATAATTCATGTAAGTATACAAAATATTGTACTTAACCGACTTCAAAAAAGGAGGAGGTTCTCAATTTAGATGTTTATATATGTATATAATTTTTAATGTATTTTCGGGCATAACTCCGTCATATACAGGGTTATTGGAAACACACCAACAACCTCCATTGTACTCATCATTATTAACAGACTTCAAACAAAAAGGAGGTTCTGTATTTGACCCGTAGTATGTATGTTTGTATATCCGCGATTTTCTCAAAAACGAATGAACCAATTTTGATTATTCTTTCACTAATGTGATCTACATACTTTCAGGAAGGTTTAAGCATATAAAGCATTAGGTAATTATTCTTATGTGCGAAGTTATATGCATAAATGTACTGCATCTCCGGCATTTCTATGCGAATTTTGATGATTCTTCTAGTCGGTGTCTTCAATTTTTCAATGCACTAGCGTTAATTGAATTTGTGTGGGGTAGGTACAACTAAAAAGTGAAAAACAAAAACTTCTCTACAAAAAAAAAAACAACCGACTTAAAAAAAAATAATACAAAGTGAAAAATAACTTTAATTTCGGAAGTTGGTGTCAAAAAACGAAAATGCGGAACCAACGACACCGACTTCCGAAATTAAAGTTATGTTTCACATTATAGTATTTTTTTTTAAGTCGGTTGTTTTTTAAATTATGAAAATATATGCTGTATAATAGATACATAAATAAATACATACTATAAACAACTCAACAAATGGAATGTAATGAAACTTCTATGTAATAATAATGACAATATTAATGAAAGCTAGTTATATATTTTTAGTATTTCTATTTTTGCTTATTGTTATTCTGTTGTCTTTTATTGTTCTTCTTCTTATTATTTTCATTTTATTATTATGTAATAATTATTAATTCATTTTATTGCTCATTTAGTGGCACTTATTAGCATTTTTGTTTGTAATATGCGGATAATGTAGTGGGCCACAATATTGTTAACACTCCTTATACTATTTTTTTAAAACATGTCATATTTTATATTGTAGCTGTTTATTATCCCTCAATAAATAAATAAATAAACTCGCTGACAGTACTCATGATGATGTCTTAGTAATAGATTTAAATCTCTATCAAAACAATTAGGGTTGTCAGGTCTTAAAACCGAAAAGCCGGACAGACCTGAGCCCTGATTCACAACCATACGACAGGCTATCGTATCGAAAACCTGACATTTCGATAGCCTGATTTGACTTCCCCTCAACAGCAAATAGCTGTTGGAAGAATAGCGGGCGTCTATTTGATTTAAACTGACAAAATTTTCGGGTTTTGGTCTTGTGAACAGCGTTGAGATACGATACGGAAGCATATCGAGTGTTTGTGAATAAGGGGGCAGACAGTTTAGCCGGACATTTGGGTAACAAAGCCGGACAGCCATAATTTTTTAGTCTTAGTATAACACGACAATTTTTTTAAAAAGTAAAACAAGGCTTTTTTATCATCTATTATGTATATGTATAAATAAAACAAAGTCGGGTTAGTTGACACTTAACACCATTTATAACTCAAGAAAAGGTGCACCAATTTTTATGATCTTTGATTTGTTGGATTTGTCCCCGCCCCGAATAGCAGAATAACTATTAAAACATGGAACAATTCACAAAAAAAATAATAATAATGAGAATAATTCATTTTCTCATACTTTTGTATGGAACAGCTTATTGATTCTGGTGCGAAACGAAGTTCGTCGGGTTATCTAGTTTACCCATAAAAGGAACGAACTACATGAGCGAAGCGACTAGATTGGGGTGGTATTGAAGAGTGGCGGGGAGGCGGGGGCGCAATGGTTAAACTTAAAAATCCTAACAAAAGACCCGACGACCCAGCTGTACGTGTCCAGACTGCAACATTCCACGAAGGTTGAGGTGATCGTGGAGTACATGCGTGTGAAGACCAACTGGACTTTGAGGGTCGAGAAGTTGGAGTCGCGTCACAACACGAACTTCAACTCGTTCGTGGTGCGTGTTCCGACACACCATCTCGCGAAGTTCCTCAAGGAAGGCCGAAGGGTATTGTGTACTGCCGGTTTCGTGGCCGGCTACATGTCACCAGTCTGCGAAACACGACGCAGACACTTCGTGTTTAGTTATTTTCTTATTGTAATTATAATATCGTATGTATTTATAGTATTTTTAAGTTATATTAATATTGTACTCGTATTTTATAATGGGCCTTGATGCCTGAAATAAATGGATAAATAAATAAATAAAAGCCGGACAGGCCGGACACCGCCTGATTTGGCCGGCCACCCAACCAAAAAAACCGGCCAAGTGCGAGTCGGACTCGCCCATGAAGGGTTCCGTAGCAGCAAGTAACATAATATAAAAGTTCTTGTAGTTCGTTGTAACTTTGTGAAAGGTAAATTGCGGTTTTCGATTTATGACGTATTAAAAAAAAACTACTTACTAGATCTCGTTCAAACCAATTTTCGGTGGAAGTTTACATGGTAATGTACATTATATATATTTTTTTAATTTTATCATTCTCTTATTTTAGAAGTTAGAGGGGGGGGGGGGGGACACACATTTTACCACTTTGGAAGTGTCTCTCGCGCAAACTATTCAGTTCAGAAAAAAATGATATTAGAAACCTCAATATCATTTTTGAAGACCTATCCATAGATACCCCACACGTACAGGTTTGATGAAAAAAAATTTTTGGAGTTTCAGTTGTAAGTATGGGGAACCCCAAAATTTATTGTTTTTTTTTTCCATTTTTGTGTGAAAATCTTACTGCGGTTCACAGAATACATCTACTTACCAAGTTTCAACAGTATAGTTCTTATAGTTTCGGAAAAAAGTGGCTGTGACATACGGACGGACGGACAGACAGACATGACGAATCCATAAGGGTTCCGTTTTTTGCCATTTGGCTACGGAACCCTAAAAACCTGACTGTGTCCGACTTTATCTGAATTCTGAACGCCTGGCAACCCTAAACACAATCTATTAAAATAAAATAAGATTTTGCATAGCTTGAGTGACAATGACCGCGATGCCGATGGCGATGTAACAATGAAAGATTATAAGGTAAATGCCGGCTTTATAAACTGACTACAGTAATGAAACTAAATTCTTTGCATAACAATAACTTCACGCGTGTATCTCCCAGTGGGGTACCTGGTAGAGGTGGTGGAATGCTCCCATCATTTCGCCAGTTTCGAAGTGAAAACTTCTTTAGGCGCGTAGGGCATTTTTTGAGATAGGAAAAAACCATTGAACTCGCGCCACTGTTACCGTAACCCGATACCCCTTGTTAAGACTGGTTGTCAGACTTTTGGGCTTATTCTTCAAGTTACTAAACGCCCGTAAAAAAACTAATCTGTTGATTGTGTTACTTAGAAGTTTGATTTTTTCACTGCTTCAAGGGATTGTAGCCTTGAGTATTTGATATTAATTTCAACTTGATAACTCCACGCGTTCCTGAGAAAAAGGGTCTTGACCGACGGACAGACCGACAACGAAGTGATCTTATAAGGGATCCGTTTTTCCTTTTGAGGTACGGATCCCTAAAAATACTTCTTTCTGCCTAACCCTCGGGGAATATAACCGTGATGATAATGTTATGAAACCATAAGAAGGATGGTGTAACCTTCAGCCGTTGGGGTCACAGAGGTTACTAAGTTTGGTTGAACAACCACAGAGGCAAACAGCCGAGGTCAACCACTCGCCGAGCAATAGATTGTAAAGTTACGATGCTCATAATAATACGTTCTACGTTAAAATATGAAGGTATTTTTAAGTATTAAACTACTGGCAGGCTTACACACAGTTTCTAAATTGAGAATTTGAAGTTGACTATTTGGCAAACTCTGATAATTGGAGAAGAGGATCATGCGAGTCATTTTCAGGGTTCCGTATCTCAAAGGAAAATCGGAACACTTATAAGATCACTTCGTTGTTCGGTCTGTCCGTCGGTCAAAACCCTTTTTCTCAGGAACGCGGGGAGTTATCAAGTTGCAATTAATATCAAATACGCAAGGCTGCAATCCCTTGAATCAGTAAAAAAATGAAACTTCTAAGTCAACGCAATCAAAAGATAGGGGATAAATAATTCCGATCCAGCCTGTTCCTTGCTGCCCTTTCCCAGCGACTACGACGCCCTAAGCCGAGGTCCGTACCCCACGGGTGCCCTTAGCGTGTAGTTGCTTAGTTTTTAAGTTTTTTATACTTTGGCTGGAGGCCTTAATTTATTGAGGTATCCACAGGCATTCCTGGTTAAGCAGACGACAACCTCATTGGTTGAACTCTGAATCTCTGAAGACTTTTTTTATAGATTCCACTTATCCCCCTCAGGAGGACTTTCAGGGCGGATTTGTGGAATAAGCCGTTTTACAAGTTAGCCAATTGTTGTTTTTATTTTCGTTAAAAAAAAAACGGGTGATACCTACCATTAAAAACCTTTAGAATATAAATCTGATTCGAGTTCAATATTACAAAGACCCTACAGAGATCGAAAGTACGTCGCGCGTCGGTTCATCGCGAACTTATAATTTGCCATTAAAATAACTTGAGCAAACCGGACTTTTGAAACCAACTTTACACTTGCTTGCTCCAGATATCGTATTCACCTTCGTCTGAAAAGTAGGGCTGTCAGACATCGAAATTTAATTTATAGTGTTTACTTATAAATAACTTAAAAATAATAATATAAAGATCTAGATGATTGATATGTAATATACGCTTACACACTCATTCACAGCGTGTGTGTATACTTGGAAACCACAAGAAAAGCGTGGGTCGCTTTGTGAGATAAAAATACTATAGCTCAACTTAGGACTTAAAGAAGCTTAACGACTCAAGATCTAGCTTGGACCCTGTTCCAAATACCGGTAGGCTACTATTTTTTATATTTTTAAATGTTTTTATATTTTTTAAATTCTAATATTTAAAAATATAATTTATATGTATTTAGTTAAATAAAGGAAATAATATAATAATGATAATAAAAAACGTTAATTTTCTCCACCACGTAATGAAAATTTAGTGGGTACAATACATAATTGTGTATACAAAAATACACTGATGTTGTGGAGACTGGAGCCTGTGTTACAGGTCTCCAGGCCTCCAAAGTACACGGATAAGTCACACTGATACAAACGTCTACTAACAGATGACAATGATAATGTGATGAAAGATAAAAAACAAAAATAATGTAAAAAAAAAGCAAAGCAAATAATTAATTAATTAGACAACAAAGTAGGGTGAGTGGTGTGTGGGTGTGGGTGCGTTTTGAGTGTGTGTGTGATATTCAAAACTTGTCTTAAAATCCAGAACCCAACATTCAGAGACTACTGTTTGATAATCAATGTTTGCTCCTTCCCTGAACGAGAAAAGGTCAAGGTCAAAGGTCCCTGAAACCATACATTTTTAAACGTTGACAACCCTAATGAAATCTTTATCAGACATTAAAAAAAAAGGTAAAAGGTATCGTATTTAAGGTTGTATGTTATGTGTACTTATGTATGACGCATTTTACAACTACATAATTATCTGACAATGACCTAATACGTACTCGTCATAATATGACCCGGTAGCCGTCAAACTACTGATGAACGTGGAAGGTCAAGTGATATTTTGTAAAGTTCAAATCACTTGGAACTTCACTCAAGTGAGCGCACACAATTCGAAAGCGAACTCAATATTGTTTTTATTGAAGTAAATCATCGCGGACTCACAATGAGACACCGTTCGAATTTCGAAGTGATGTTTGACCCTTTTTACCGACTTCAAAAAAAAGGAGGTTATTTTTATTTATTATAAAGAAAAATGAAACAGAAATTCCTATACGAGGCCAAAATGCTCCTATCTCAGCATGATGCTGCGACATTTAAAAAAGAAATGTCGCAGCGCTGGTATTCTGATAGGGCGCGAAAAGGGCTTGCTATCTGCCAACTTCTTTACTGATGACAGTCGTGATTGTTATGTCAGGGGTCCGCGGCTAAATAATAACAGCCGCACAGGTCGATCGATCAGGCTAAGCTACACTTGCCGCGGTTGGTCTGTGGATGGGTGACCATCTTTACATACCCATCCGTGCTTCGGAAAGCACGTTAAACCATTGGCATCAGCTGTCATTCTTGGATCTTTGACAGTCGTTAGGGGTAGTCAGAAGCCCGAAAGTCTGATAACCAGTCTTATCAAGGGGTATCGTATTACTCAGTAACTGGGGTGTGGAGGATAGATAGGCAGTCGCTCCATGTAAAATACTGGTATTCAGCTGCATCCGGTTTGACTGGAAGCCGACCCCCACATAGTTGGGAAAAGTCTAGGCAGGTGATAAGTCGTGATTGTTATGTCCTCTTGTTTGAACCATGTGTGACTAATTGAAGTAATAACTGGTCATATCAGAACGAAATTAAAGATTGATACTGTCTTATCTACAATTTTCATACCATTTCGTACTTAGTAATGTAGCGGTATCTACAACGCCACATGCGAGCAACGCGTCATACTGACGTCAAGCGAAATCCTGCATCTCGCAAGCAGAGTTTACCGCGCAACTAGCATACAACGGCCCAACATGAATCATCGTGCAGTTGCCCGCCAGACACAACACCCGTCTGGTCGGAGGATCCTCGCTTTTCTATAGACTATGAGTGAACTTTACACCCTGTTCCTCATACCTCTGTAGTAAGATTAGCGATCGTAAATATGGCGAAGGGCTCGTGGCGAACAGCCCAATCTACGAATAACAAATATTCGTAGAGCCCAATACAACCGTACAACATTTATCATCGTAGTAAGTCTGTACATTTTCCCCTTTTTTTTATCGTGTGCAAATCCTCATGGATGTCTACCACCCTGGGGTGAGTGGAGGGGTCTGTCAGACTCTTACTGACTAAAACCACACGGTGTCCTGCTGCTACCTTTTGCCGGGGTGCTGGAGTGCTTGCGCACATACAAAGGCGAGATTTCAGGTAATTTAGGAAAAAAAAACTAAAAAAATCATATCTCAATACACTATACAGGGTGTTTGGCGCATGGACCGACACAATTTACCCAAAGATCCCATGTCCTAAGTGCCACCAACCATGTACTAAGTGAAACCTCGCAAATGACCTTCCCAACCCCCCAAAAAATTGTATCGGTCAATGCGCCAAACCTGTACAGTGTGCCAACATTGAGATTTTCCCTTACAGCTCTGCATTGAAGGAATCGCTTACGGAGCACAGTTTTAATGACAATTCAGCGTTAATTATGATGTATTTTTTCAGCATAGTTCACTTAATTAATAAGTTAAAGCGTAGCAAATCCTAATTAAGATCTATCTATGTATTTAGCCCGTAATGTCCCACAGCTGGGCAAAGGCCTCCCTTTCCCTTTTGCCCACACATCTGTCCACTGCCATTGCGGGCAATAAAAAATCGCATGCATCATTGGCGATCATAAGTTTCTCATTACAAAACAACCATGGGAAGCTATTGATGTTAAATTGCGCCAATTTAGCTGCATATCGATCGCCGATACTTATTAGCTATTATCGTGACCCGAATAGGAAATTGGCCCAAATTTTATATGCAACAACCAATTCAGGCAATCATCTTCCAATTTGTTATTATTATGTCACTTGATGCAATGGCATTGTGTTTAAACAGCTGTTGTCTTTGGTTCCGGTCTTTTTTTTTCTGGTCCATGGTTCATTCAATTAAATTATTATTCTATTTTTACATATTTTGAGTAAAATGTGCTGCCACTTGTAGCTTAGGCCCTAATTGCGTGAGTAAAATGTGGCCACTTGTAGCTTAGTCCCTATGTGGCCACTTGTAGCTTAGTCCCTAATTACATGATTAAAATGAGGCCACTTATAGCTTAGTCCCTAATTACGTGAGTAAAATGAGGCCACTTATAGCTTAGTCTCTAATTACGTGAGTAAAATGAGGCCACTTATAGCGTAGTCCCTAATTATATGAGTAAAATGTGGCCACTTATAGCTTAGTCCCTAACCACGTGAGTAAAATGTGGCCACTTATAGCTTAGTCCCTAATCACGTGAGTAAAATGTGGCCACTTATAGCTTAGTCCCTAATCACGAAAGTAAAATGTGGCCACTTATAGCTTAGTCCCTAATCACGTGAGTAAAATGTGGCCACTTATAGCTTAGTCCCTAATCACGTGAGTAAAATGTGGCCACTTATAGCTTAGTCCCTAATCACGTGAGTAAAATGTGGCTACTTATAGCTTAGTCCCTAATCACGTGAGTAAAATGTGGCCACTTATAGCTTAGTCCCTAATCACGTAAGTAAAATGTGGCCACTTATAGCTTAGTCCCTAATCACGTGAGTAAAATGTGGCCACTTATAGCTTAGTCCCTAATCACGTGAGTAAAATGTGGCCACTTATAGCTTAGTCCCTAATCATGTGAGTAAAATGTGGCCACTTGCAGCTTAGTCCCTAATTTCGTGAGTTTGTTTTAAATGTTGCCGCCAGCCTTAATGACAAATAATTTTATTTTTACTTCCCGTGTAATATTTTTTGGAATATCGTTATGTATTTAATGTAGCACATTAACAGTGGATAGCATAATGTACATAAGGGTAGGTAAGGCAACATAGTGAAAAATTCCGGGATTTTGGTAATTAGGTACACTAATCGTGTTGAAACAATCATTCAACTTAGTTAAATCATCCCAACTTGTCATGATAAGGTCAAACATAGTTCATCGCTCTCTCTAAAGTACATTGTTATCTTTCACATGACCTCTTAGTCTTATTAGATTATAAAAGGAAAGTAAATATCTTACAATGTTCTAATCATCAGTTCACAGTTCATCTATAACGGACAATTCTCTCATTGACAATGGAGTGTAAAAACTGAAAACTCATCATAGGTGGCAGCACTGTCCGCCGTCTACAAGTCGTTATTGTTTTGTTTATGTTTTCCTTTCTGTTGATCACAAGTTAAACGAAAATAAGATAAATATGTATGAGTGTAGCACTATTAAAAGACGAGTCAAGGAAAAGGGAAGCGCCTACCACTAGTAAAAAAAACCGGTTAAGTGCGAGTGGGACTCGCGCACCGAGGGTTCCGCATGCGGATTTTTTCCTTTAGAATGGTAGTATGTACCTATTATAATATTGTACGATCGATTTATGAAAACCTTAGATAGGGCCTTAACAAGTGGCAATCGCTTTTAAAGCGTTTCATATTTTATACAGCAACTTTTAACAGAAGCGACATAATCTTTTCGGTAATTTATAGATTATGTCCATTCCACACATTTTTACCGACTTCAAAAAAAGGAGGTTATCAATTCGACACGTATGTATGTAATATTATTGGAACTACAATATTTGACTTTTCCATCATTAGTTATCGCTGGTATAGAATGATGATAGAATGAAAAATAATATGGAGTACCCCACGTGTCTGTCGTGGCCTTCTGGGTACAGCTGCCAGTATCATAATAATTAATCATCTGTTAATGAATGAAATAAAAAAATAAAACTGCTTCATATTGTAAATGTAAGTAAATAAAACATTATTGTATCTTTTTAGCACGTGTTCAACAAAGATTGTTTTGCGAGTGATACATTTCTTATAATTATGTTCATTTGCAGCTCGTGCGAGATTGACGTGGGGTAGGGAGTAATTGCGAATCGAGTCTCGTTTATGGAGGCTATAATAAGGACCTCTAATATAGATATTTATTTATTTATATAATATACTTTATTGTACACCACAAAAATACATAACATGAAATAAACACATTAAACACTACAAAATATACAATGGGCGGCCTTATCGCTTTTATCGCTTTTTTTTTTTTTTTTTAGGTATCTATAAAAAAATTTCAAATATTAAAAATGCGTTTAAATAATGTCGTTTTTATTTATTAAAAACTACAAAGTGAAAAATAACTTTAATTTCGGAAGTCGATGTCGTTGGTTCCGCATTTTCGTTTTTTGACACCGACTTCCGAAATTAAAGTTATTTTTCACTTTGTAGTGTTTTTTTTTTTGAAGTCGGTTGTTTATTTTGTAAAAAAGTTTTTATTTTTCACTTTTTAGTTGTACCTACCTCACAAAAATTCAATTAACACTAGTGCATTGAAGAATTGAAGACACGACTCGAAGAATCATCAAAATTCCCATATGAATGCCGGAGATGCAGTACATTTATGCATATAACTTCGTACATAAGAATAATTACCTAATGTATCATAATATATACTAAAACCTTCCTGAAAGTATGCAGATCACACTAATGAAAGAATTATCAAAATCGGTTCAGTAGTTTTTGAGATAATCGCGGACATACAAACATACATACATACATACGGGTCGAATACAGAACCTCCTTTTTTAAAGTCGGTTAAAAATGGCCACCTTTTTATTACCGCGGGATATGTAAAGCTGAAATTCCCGTTTATTGCCCGTGGTCCGATCGAGAAGTTCTACTAGTAGGACCAAGGGTATTTTCCTTTTCAGTGGTTCTATCAATCGGATGCAGTAGGTAGTTCATTATCAAACTAGCCTAGCATTCCCAATTATACAGGGTGTTACGGAAAGGGTATATCAATACAAACGGGTTGAAGAGTGTATCTGATCTAGAATCTCTGTACAAAATTTCAGCTCAAAAGCATTAACTTTCCAAATGCTTAATATTTTTTTATTTCGACATCACGGCGCTGAACTGGCGCGCGGCGGCGTGATGTGCGTGTACTAGGCGCACAAACACACTACAGATCACTGGTAAACACTGTTTTTGTCACACGAACTTTGTGATGATTTTTGTTAATGTTAGTGTGTCCTCATTAACAATATATAATAATTTTGTTTCAATTACGTCCAGTTTTTTTGTGACAGCTACATATTCATTTCTGACCTCATATAAGTGTCTTTTTTTGAATAACTTAATTTAGACGACTGTATAACTATTGCATTCAACTTATATCTTATATACGTTTGTTACATCGTAAACATGCCACGAAAGTGTTGTAACAACCCCGACAGTTTTTGTTATGTGTGTGGAGAATTAACTTTTACATCTCAGCGTCGAAATTTCACATCACTAATTGAAACAGTGCTATTTAAACTATTTTGGATTTCCTGTCAGAAATCAAGATAAATCCTGGGTTCCACAAAAATGTTGTGTAACGTGTGTGAGACTGCTATAAGGTTGGGATAAACTGGAACCCAGACATATGCCATTTGCTAAACCAATGATTTGGACCGAACCAAAGGATCATGGTTATTTTAACCTGACGTGTCAATTTTTTTTCATTCACATATTTTTGTTTGCTGGCCCTAGTACATTCAAAATTTGATGTAAGTTTTCATGTGACAAAAAAAAGTTAAAATTTTGTTAACCAATGGATAATGACTCTCGTAGTGCGGTGACACGTTTGTTATGATTTCAATTTAATAAACTATCGAAATAAAAAAATATTAAGCATTTTCAAAGTTACTGCTTTTGAGCTGAAATTTTGTACAGAGATTCTAGACCAGATACACTCTTCAACCCGTTTGTATTGATATACCCTTTCCGTAACACCCTGTATGTTGGGAATAGACCCCATAGTTGGGAATTGGATTAGCTTAGACTGGTGTCTACAGTCTACACTCCAGTATTTTATACTGCGACTGCCTATCTGACTCTATGATAGTAGTATCATAGAGGTTCACTTGGCAACACGATACCTCTTTGTAACAATAGCTGTCTGACTTTCGGGCACTTCAGACGACTTACCCGTCTGCTATAGGAGCCAACGTCTTAGGGTGCTATTCGAGGCATGTAAAGATGGTCACCCATCCACGGACCGACCTTGGCAAGCGAAGCTTAACCTGCTCTATCGGCTGTTGTTAATTAGCCACGAGCCCCTTTTTTACTTAGCCACGAGCTCCAGATTTTACTTAGTCACGAGCACCTTCTTTACTTAGCCACTAGCCCCAGTTTTTACTTAGCCACGAGCCCCAGTTTTACTTAGCCACGAGCCCCAAGTTTTTACTTAGCCACGGGCCCCAGTTTTTACGTAGTCACGAGCCCCAGTTTTTATTCAGCTACAAGCCCCAGTTTTTACTTAGCCATGAGCCCCAGATTTTACTTAGTCACGAGCCCCAGATTTTACTTAGCTACAAGCCCCGGTTTTTACTTAGCCACGAGCCCCAGTTTTTACTTAGACACGAGCCCCAGTTTTTATTCAGCTACAAGCCCCAGTTTTTACTTAGCCATGAGCCCCAGATTTTACTTAGTCACGAGCCCCAGATTTTACTTAGCTACAAGCCCCGGTTTTTACTTAGCCACGAGCCCCAGTTTTTACTTAGCCACGAGCCCCAGTTTTTACTTAGCTATGAGTCCCTGTTTATACTTAGCCACGAGCCCCTTTCGCTGTCTATAGAGATGTCCATAGAAAGCGAAAGGGGCACCCCAATGCCAGGCAGTAGGTATTTTACAAAGTTTGGCGATAATTACTCTAGTAAATGCAATGTTACTCAAGAGCGCAAAAAATACAGTTTTTTTTTTCAAGTATTGTGTAAAGAGTTCAAGTTTAGTAAATACAGTTTAAAAGTGATTCTTGAATAAAATTCAAGTTAATTCTAAAGCAAGTATTAAGTCATACTTTAGTAGCGATGTGGTTTTTACTTAAACCGATGTGAACGGACCGGTCAATAACGTTCATTCGATTCAACAAGTTAGAAACAGTAGTTTAACTCCCGCAAGATAATTTAAGACACTAAGGGGCGTCGCCCACACGAGCTAGAGTCGAGGCGGGCGTCGAGGCGCGGGCGCACGTTTTCTATAGGAATAAATGGCAGTGCGCTCACATACAGATGTTTTATCTCACGAGCGCGGGTGTGCCATACTTGTGTGGGTAAATGAACATGCACATTGTCTTTGTGTGCGTACGCTCGGGAGCGCTTAGTTTCTTGCTATTTGTAGTTACGCACACAAGCGCGCGTGTCTATACGCGGTTCAACTACAACTATGGCTCACCCGCGCTCGTGAGATAAAAGAACTGTACCTATTTATTCCTATACAAAACGTGCGCCTGCGCCTCGACGCCGCCTCGACTCTAGCTCGTGTGGGCGACGCCCCTAACAGAAGCAATGGCTTTCATTTTGACAGTTCAACAACATCCATTGCGTTATTTACGTTGTTGAGCATACAAATTCGAACATATGAACCAACTAGCTGCGCCCCGCGAATTCACCCGCATTAGTTTCGATCCCGTGGGAATATCAGAATAAAAAGTAGCCTATATGTTAATCCAGGGTGTCAACTACCTCCATAGAAAATTTTATCAAAATTGGTCCAGCCGTTTGATCGTGAAGAAGTAACAAACATATAAACACACACAGTCACAAACTTTCGCCTTTATAATATTAGTGTGACTAGCTGCGCCCCGCGATTGCAACCGCATAGGTAAGTTTCGATCCCGTGGGAATATCGGGATAAAAAGTAGCCTATATGCTAATCCAGGGTGTCAGCTACCTCCATACAAAATTAGTCCAGCCGTTTGAGCGTGAAGAAGTAACAAACATATAAACTTTCGCCTTTATAATATTAGTGTGATGTGGTGTGATACATTAGCATATCCTTCAAAAAAAAATCGTTCAAATTGGGATTGAAAGTGTGCGCCATGGGTTTGCTGGTTTTCAGTGTCTAATCAACATTGAAATGAATATGCTATGAAATCTCATATCAACTACCAGCCTATTACTGTCCCACGGTTGGGCAAAGACCTCCTCTCATAAAGATAAGGTACGACCATTGATCACCACGCTTACTCAAGAAGATGGATTGGCGATTTCAGACTCATGTTCTTAGACTGGTTGACCGAAATGACTGGATGAATGAATGAATGATTACGTTGTTGAGCAGACAAATTTTTCGAACATACGAACCAAACCAACTAGCTGCGCCCCGCGGTTTCTCCCACATAAATCTCGATCCCGTGGGAATATTTAGTTATTGCACCTACTGTGTATTGTCTCCGCATCACCCTAAGGTAGACTGGTAGAAAATGCCCAAGCCGCCTTTGTACAGTTTTTACTTGTGCATAAAGTTTTAATAAATAAATATCGGGATAAAAAGTATCCTATATCCTAAACCATGGTCTAACTTTGTACCAATTTCGTCCTAATCCATTCAGCTGTTTTAACGTGAAAGCGTCACAAACATATAAAAAAACAAACCTCTTTACTATATTAGTTTACATAAGGAAGTTATTTTAATTAAATTATGATAAATCATTAAACCATTGTTTTAGTAACGCAAAATTTTGCTAATTATCTTAATTTGATCCTGGATAATCAGCTTATAACGTTCCCACTGCTGGGACATCGGTTTCTCTCTTTGATAGTACATAATGCTTCTTGGTGGATGTCAAATGTCTTCGAATATTTTGGTTCTAGGACATGCCGCGCGGTTGCCTCACGAGTCACGATGTTACCTAGAACGCCTAATACGATCTTGTATAGACTTAAAAGACCTTGCTCATAGCTTAAATCATCCGGTTGCGAAAAAATACATGTTTTCTATGGACTGTAGGTCAATGACATCTTCGCGAAGCTACTGGGTCAGTAATATTGTAGTTTTACGTGATATAGCAACATACATGTTTACCTCGGTTCAAGCAGTATGCCCACCTGAGGACCTAAACAAACTGACATATTAAAACAAGACAATGAAAACAAGTAAAAAGTGTCATCTTTTGGTGACGTTTTTGAAGATCTAATGTTGGGTAGGTAACCAGTCTAGGTTACCGTTTTTGAAGATCGAGTGTTGGGTAGGTTGCCTCTTCCGTTGACGCGCGCCACTCGTGTATAATTATGAATTTTAGGTGTCACAGTCGCCAAGTATTAGTGAAAACTTGCATAAGGAAGAAAGAAAGAAAGAAAATACGTTTATTTGCGGTGAACATGACGCAATAAACAATACACAAAAAAAAGATAAGAAGGGGTTGCGGGAAAAATGCGTCACATCCACGCAAAACGGCTATCGCTCAGCTTTATGCTGCGACTCTATGCAAGACAGAGCCCCAGCGCTGGTTTTCAGCGACAGCCGGCGCTGACGTAATGACGTCGTTCGGTGCAGCATACAATTATTAGGGCGCTGTACTGATATAGCGTACACGAACAACAATAATATAATTGAAACTAAATGTGATAAAATATACTAAACAGGAAATAGATATATACATGCTATGAGAATAATAGAGTGTATTACTAATAATTAATAGACATAATAGACTGTATTACTAACTGGGCTCTTGCGTATACCAGTTAAACCAAATAGGAGTAAAACTTCTGCTAAATTCCTGCCTCGTTGTAGATATAAACATACCCGTTACAAGGCCAAATCAAAGTTTCGATATACATATTGCAAAACCGATTGAAGTATATGTCGATAATATTTAGGTGTTTTAGACAAGCTTTATCAACAACCTTTATACCGACTTCGAAATGAGGAGAAGGTTCTCAATTGCATTTGCATCCAAAATTCTGTCTTTTTTTAATGTGTTTTCGGGAATAACTTGGGGCTTCGGGATCACGCGAAATCTTCTCTTTGTAAAAGAAATTGGACGACTTATCCGGGGTCTTTAGGCGGGCCAAGTGAGGGTTGGTGGATGTCACATTTTAGGAACATAGAAATCACGTAAGGAACGCCCTTCGGAGCGACTTTCTGTCTCGCTCTCTGTCTCTTTCTATTATACACGTGTGTGTGTGTGCGTGCGTGTGAGTATCGAGTAAGAAAAATTGTTCCTGAGCGCAAAAGTTTTTTTTTTTTAATTTTGTATTTAGATACGATAGGTCATGCTGGGTTTTTTGCCTGCCGGGGGTGTGGGATTGTCCGAAAGGGTTACCGCTACCCCGGAACATAAAGGGCTAAGGAAGGAACACGGATGGGTTTTAGTCAGTAAGAGTCTGACACTCCCTTCCGCTCCACCCTACCCCGTTGGTCTCGTAGTCGCAAGCACGACTGCTGATCGAGGGGTCTTGGGTTCGATTCCCGGGTCGGGCAAAGTTTTATCGGGGTTTTCTATTAAGAATTTCTTAGTAACAGCCCGGGGTTTGGAAGTTGGTGGTGTGATACCCCCATGCCTTGGAAAGCGCGTTAAGCTGTTGGTCCTGCGCCTGATCTCTCTCCGGTCGTGTCGGATTGCCGTCCAATCGGATAATGAGAGTGAGGGAAGAGAGAGTGCACCTGGTCTGTATCTGCACACACACTTGTGCACTATAATATCTCTCGCGCAGAAGGCTGATCTCCGCTGTGATTGGTAGCAATGGCCCAAATTCGGTCTGGAGGATTTTATGTTTTCCATAGATAAGTATATAAGAAAGTTTTCACATTTCTATGAGGTTTCCCTTCACCGTTAGTCCTGCCACAGTTTGCAACAGGCGTCAAACGGGTTTCCCTGAGCAGGATCCCTTCTTTTCGCGTAACGTTCTTTTTGCTAAGATACTTTGGCATAATAATACTTTGCCATATTTTTTTGGCGTACAGTTTATGTTGGCATAATTATCTTGAAGGCTAATTTGTTTTGGCATAAATTTAATTCGCATAATACTAGACGACCGCACCCCGAGGTTCGGTTTGGTTAGGTTCCTTTAAACCCTGCAGCTGTCGACCTGACGTCGTTGGAAATAAAACGAACATGTTAAAATGCTTTAGAATGTTATGCTTAATCATTATTATTATTTGAGAAAGTATGCTTAAAAAATTTATGCGTAAGCTGTTATGCGTAAATAATGTTATGCGAAAATATAATTAGGAGAAACAAAAGTATGCCAAGTCTTAAAATTTTATGCAAATGGATAGGGAACCTCCTTGGGCGCTGTCGATTTTAAGAAGCTGTGTTTATTCGTAATTAAGTATTGACACTGTCGAAGGCTCTTGAGTTACTTAAATATGATAAATTATATCCAAAAAAATTAAGTAATTATCTTTCAATGCTTTTCCTGATGTTGCGATCGTTACTTTTTTGTAAAGTGCAAACCGCAAGGAATTTAATCAAATAAATCCGGAAATAACAGATGAATATAACCAAAAAATCTCTTGAGGTTACTGATTTCCTGGTACTTAGAATAGAATAGAATACTCTTTATTATGTACACCACCATGTAATATATTTTTTTTAAACTTCTGAAATGTAGGTCTTATTATTTTTTAACTAACTATATACACTAGATACTAAAGTAAATGACTAACTAACTTACAATACAAATATATAAAAATAAAACAAAGGACACTTAGGCGTCGAAGTATTCGTCCGCATCGCTGTCATCCAGAAACCTGCCCAGAAGACTGGCAGCATTGCCACGTTGAATGGCAATGCTAATTCTATGTCAAAGAACGACCCAGCCCACTGGTCACATGAAGTATCAACCAGCCGGCGATAGATGTAAATAATATAAGTACATAGAAACTTTACAAAGGGTGACACAATGGGCGCCACACAGGTCGATCGAGCAGGTTAAGCTACGTTTGCCACGGTTGGTCTGTGGATGGGTGAACATCTTTACATAACGAGACCCCTCCGTCACCTCCGTGCCTCGGAAAGCATGTTAAGCCGTTGTCCCGGCTGTCATTCGTGGATCTTTGACAGTCGTTATCAGTAATGGAGCCCGACAGTCTTATAATTCATATTCATAATTATTTATTTGCGTTCCACAATATAAAAACAAAAGGCTTAGAGCTAAAGCCGTTGTAGACACTGTTAGGGCACAGCAATAGTAGATTGTTATGCAAGGGTCGAAAGGAATCAATTCCTATACGAGGCATTTAGACGCCCGAGCGCAGCGAGGGCCGCTATAGCCCGAGTAGGAATTGATGACTATCACCCGTGTTAAACACTCTACTTTTCATTTCGAATATAAGGAAATTAAAAATTAGTAATTTTTCTAAAATATTTATTGATAACAATAACATGCAAAGTTTTTGAATTTCGGTACAGCTTACAGAGTTAGTATCCCGCCAAAATAATACTATTGACTTTTTTTATTTTAAATATGGAACACACCACGTCATCGCCGCGGGCTGTCCCGCTTAATAGGTTTTTTTTTTAAATTCACACTGGCTGTTTATAACTCACAAGACTGCAGCATTTTTCTTATTTTATGTAAAAAATTTCGTAGCATACGACTACAGTTCTGTTTTTAAAATTTATTCCCACCCTAAAGAGGGAAGTAATTACTATGAATCTTTCCCGCCCTGTGGTGGGAAGCAGCGTCTTCCACCCGCTATTTGGATCAAACAAACACTACTTTCCGAGTATGAGAAATGAAAAAATTATTGTTTGATATATAGCTATTACTTAAAGTTACACAGTAACTTGTGTTGTGGAGGTCAGATATAGGCAGTCGGTCCATGTAAAATACTGGTATTCAGCTGCATCCGGTTAGACTGGAAGCCGACCCCAACGTAGTTGGGGAAAATGTAGGCCGATGATGATGATCATAGATATATGAAAGTCTATGATGATGATGATTTCGTATTAAAATGTATTCTTAGAATACTTTTTTAGTGTTAGCCTATTTTGTTCCCACTGCTGGGCAAAGGCCTGCCCTTTTTCATTCCAAACTTCCCTGTCTTGAGCGATCACTACCACATTAATTAATTACTCATTGATGAATGAACAGTGTCATGTGCATTTATCGCAAAAACAATATTTTATGTAAGTTCATTGCTATTTTATTGCTCACAGCAATGGAAATCTAAAATTAGTAAGTTTTAATGAGTTGTTAATTAATCATATTATTTTAGTGCGTAATTAAAATTGTGAAGTAGTTAGGTAGTACAGTCAACAAAAGAGATAAGTATGCAGGATCATCAGATATAGTTGAAGTTTGGTAAGAAACCGATGGACGAATGAGCTGTTTGTTGGTATTAATCAAATTAAATTTTATTCGAGAACATCCATCGGTTTCTTACTAAACTTCAACTATATCCGACAAGCCTGCATACTTATCTCTTTTGTTGACTGTACCTACTTATTACTAAGAAAGAAAGAACATAAGTTTATTTGCGGTAAACATGACGCAGAGAAAGAACAGAAACACAAAAAAAACACAATACCGTACCTACATACAGGCTGAAATTAAATTCATGGGCATCCTTTTAAGGGATCATTGTACTCATCATTATGAACAACTTTTACTATGGGACTAAACCTAAAATCGCGAAAAAAATCAGCTGATCCATGCATTTATGTTCACATAACTCGTCAAAATGTAGGGAAGAGCTGCGCGATTTCAGGTTTGGTCCCATAGTAAAAGTTGTTCATAATGATGATTACAATGACCCCTTAAAAGGATGCCCATGAAATCAATTTCACCCTGTATAGTGATAAATAACTTTAATTTCGGAAGTCGGTCGGGTCGAATACAGAACCTCCTTTTTTGAAGTCGGTTAAAAAAGATTAATTTGGACGACAATATGCGTCACATCCACGCTGCAATGGCCATCGCCACCGCGGTTGCCACGAAGGTTGCATCGGCCTCCGAGGTAGACCCAACTTGTCTCGAACTCTCAACACATAGCTGATGAAATGTAGGAGTTCATACAAGGCCTGCATCAACGGGAAGCATATACGTGAATGTTGCCTATCAGTGGCGTAACTATACCGTTTGGGGCCAGTGGTAGATTCAAGGGATGGGGCCCTCCCTCAATATAAAGAAGCTCAACCAACGTTATAGTTTTTTGAAGTGAAAACTTCTTTAGCGGCGTTGAACACTTTTTGTAATGGGTAAAAAATGTTAAACTCGCGTCAGGGCATCGCGTCAGGACACGTGACCGTCAGGAGAGATTCCCCCCCCCCCATCTCTTTCTACGGCGGCGCCAACCGAAGTGAACCAAGTGAGACACGATAATGGATGGATGGATGGATGGTGATGGTGATGGCGATGGCGATGGTGATGGCGATGGTGATGGCGATGGTGATGGCGATGGTGATGTGATGTGATGTGATGGTGATGGTGGACGCGGACGCGGACGTGGATGGACAGCTGATGGCTCGACCGTCTGTGTAGTAGCCACACTGCTGTGTATTCGTAAAATTCGTGTATATAGTGTTTCAAAAAATGGAAATTGAACAAAGTGCATCGATTAATGAAAAAAGTGACGCAGAAATAGTGAAAAAAACTTAGTTATATTAATTCAATTAATAATTGATTTATTTCAACGTTAATATTCAAGTTTTCACTTCTGCCGGCACTCCCGGAGTGCAACCCGTCTTTTTTTTTTACTAGCAGTTCTCCCGCAACTTCTTCCGCCTAGATTTCATATTTTCCCCTACAAAGTTTAACACCTGACTGCTTCGTTGGTCTAGTGGTCGCAAGTGCTACTGCTGAGCATGAGGTCCTGTCCAAAAAATTAGACAAACAATGGGAAAAAGGTACAAAATGTTCGAAACCTGAATGATGTCCTTTGTTGCACATTTTCAAAAAAAGTTTGTATTTATAAACTTATGTTAGGATCCTCCTGTGTCAAAGTCAAAGCATTTATTTCAAATAGGCACATAAAAGGCACTTTTGAACGTCAAAAATTATCTTATAAAATAGAATTGATTCTAGTCGCCCATTCCAAAAGGTAGTTTTCGTATGGAGAAGTGCTCATGGCCCTCTCGGGCCGGGGCCCCCTCTGGCTGGGGGCCCGTGGCATTTTGACCCAATGCCACCCTATAGTTACGCCACTGTTGCCTGTAATAATACTGTGTCGATATCTATTCACCACATCACTAGTGCACAGAACTGGCAACACCAGTTCGCCACCGGACGGGACCGCACGCGGGCCGTAAGCTTTGGCAGTATAACGAGAAATTCAAGGAATATACAGGGTGTTACGGAAAGGGTATATCAATACAAACGGGTTGAAGAGTGTATCTGGTCTAGAATCTCTGTACAAAATTTCAGCTCAAAAGCATTAACTTTGAAAATGCTTAATATTTTTTTATTTCGACATCATGGCGCTGCACTGGCGCGCGGCGGCGTGATGTGCATGTACTAGGCACACAGACACACTCCAGATAATGGATAATGACCCTCGTAGTGTGGTGACACGTTTGTTATGATTTAAATTTAAAAACTATCGAAATAAAAAAATATTAAGCATTTTCAAAATTACTGCTTTTGAGCTGAAATTTTGTACAGAGATTCTAGACCAGATACACTCTTCAACCCGTTTGTATTGATATACCCTTTCTGTAACACCCTGTAGAGTTAAAGGTGATACGGACGTTTTATTTACCGTAACCCTCCTCAATACTATCAATTTCCGGAGAATTTTTCTTTCTTTTTCTTACTAGAATACTAGGAAGGGCCCGGCTTTTTGGGTAGACTGTTTTATGTGTCATTTTGACGTTCAAAAAATGCTGATTCTCAGCCTAATTAATCCATCCATACTTCCATACTAATATTATAAATTCGAAAGTAACTCTGTCTGTCTGTCTGTATGTTACCTTTTTACGCCTAAACCGCTAAACCGCTTTAGTTGAAATTTGGTATATATCTATATGTCACCTTTTCACGCCTAAACCGCTTAACCGATTTAGATGAAATTTAGTAAAGAGATGGCTTGAGTCCCGGGAAAGGACATAGGATACTTTTTATCCCGATATTCCCACGGGATCGAGACTTATGCGGGATGCTAGGAGCTTGAATAAATGATTTTTGATCTGATTTGATTCCGTACCTAAAACAGAAATTACTTACAGTACCTACCCCTAAAAATTGACATAAAAATCAGTCCGTATTTTAATGATGAACACCCGAACTAGAACGTTGACCCATACCTCCAAACAGCGCGGGCTCTGGAACGAAGCCAAGAAAGCCATGGGGGCTGCAAAAAGGAGGTTAAATCAATAAGGTTCATAGCAGATCAGTTCTAGCCATCAACAGTGGTGCAATTCTGTGAAGTTCACTTGGAACCTCGAACTCATTTGTTTTTAAAGTAAATTATCGCGGATTCACAATGAGACACCTTTCATATTCCGAACTTCTCGCGATAATCAGCTAGGTACAGACTACAGTAGGTATTTTTATTCTCACAAAGCGACGCGCGCTTTACTTATGATTACCGTTACAAACACGCTGTGAATGTGTGTGTAAGCGCAGGAGCACCCGGTACCGTCCGAGACAAGGGCGAAGTGGGATGTATGTGTGTGCGCGTGTGTCATCTTCACGCACACATTCAGTGCAGTGTTTGTACACTTGAATAGCACAAGAAAAGCGCGCGTCGCTGCGTGAGATAAAAATACTGTAGTTGGGTTGACTGTCCATGGTGCGCGACGTGTATCATTCAAGTATCGCTTGTCGTGGATCGTGGAGGCGTTTTCAAAGTACGTATAAAGGAGGAGAGTTTCTCAACCGTTGCGACTGAGGGTCGAGAATGTCCATGCAAAACTCGTAGGTTATAATCCACCAAACGATTTATTGCTCTCCATTTCACACTAAAGGTGTTGCCAAGTTTTTGTGCGCGAGTCAAAAACATAACCAAGACTGCCTCGAATGTTTTTTTTTTTTGCACCCAATCTTTACATTTTTACAACCAAAAATATCACCATGATTTAACCTCCAATTTTCTTCTTTACAGAAACATAAGGAGCCAAAATGTCTTCTGAAAAGATACTTCACGAGGACAATGGATCTTCATCAGGATCGCTGCGTTCAGAAGAAGACAGCGATTCTACGCCAGAAAGTGCCACAGACTCGCTAAATAGTTTATTTAAGACCACAGACAATAATACTTGCGTAGAAAATTGCATAGAGAAAACGAAATGCGAGGGAAATAAAAAGAGAGGGATTTGTTGCAGTAAGTAGAAAATTTACTTAAATTATTTTATTAACGTGACATTAAGCTTGTGTTCACCCAAGGGATAGGCAGAAAAAGGAAAGAAAGAAAGATAGGTTTTACTTGTCTCAGAAACACGTACAGAAGCCAGCACATCAAGCTACCTGAAACTGTCAAATTTTCCCAATCAACTTTGAACCTTATGCGTTAGCAATAAAGTTGAAAATCTATTAAAGAAATTTGACAGATTGTAGTAGGCAGCTTGACTTTCTTGCGTCTGTACATTCAAAAGGATTTAATAAGTTAACTTGAATACGAATAAATTATGTCTATAATCAGGAGCATAGGGGGTCTAATAAGGCCGCTTTGGCAGAAACATTATCTATATACATATATAAAATTCAAAGTCCTGACTGACTGACTGATATATCAACGCACAGCATAAGCCGCTGGTCCTAGAGACATGAAATTTGGAGGGTGTGTTCTTTGTGAAGAATACCTAGGTATCCACTAAGAAAGGGCTTTTCGAAATTCCACCCCTAAGTCTTGTGTTCACCAACATTTAAATCAACTGATTAAATATTTAATCTGTATATTTAAAATTTCCTTAGGAAATTTGACATAAACCAGCTGCTTAAATACCTAACCGGTGGTTTGAATCTTGGTGAACTCAGGGCTAAGAGGGTGATTGGGGAGGGTGAAATTTCACGCGGACGAAGTCGCGGGCTGAAGCTAGTTAGGATAATTTTATGAATCATATTAAAATATAGCATGTCCTAGAACAAAAAATTCGAAGACTGTGATGTGACATTATTAACCCGCACTGGGTTCGCATGGTGATTTATGGCCCACTCCCTCTCACAGAGAGGAGGCCTGTGTCCCAGCAGTGGGAATATTACAAGCTGATTGTGCTTATGCTATATTAAAAATCGTAAATACCTACCTATTAAAATGGTCACAAACTGACCGATAATAGTCGGCAGCTGCCTATAGATAGTGCCATCCACGAAGAAGCGCCCCACTCTTCTTACTAATCGCTAGTGGTTATCGCTAGTTAGTTAATTCCGCTAGTGTTTTAGTTTTTTTGATACACACTAATTACCCACTAATAAGTAATTACTGTGTATCAACAAAACTAAAACACTATCGGAATGTTGCGCACTTGTATTGTAAGGGGCCGTCTCCACGAGCGAGAGAATCGCGGCAATAGTCTCGTCGTGTCATCAAATTTTCGCCGCGATGATATCGCCGTGTGGAGACACGTTCTAAGAGAGTGTATAAGTAGAAATACGTGACACCACGATAATATCGCCGCGATTCTCTCGCTCGTGGACAGTGGCGTACATTGCATATAGGCATAATATAAGCAGTGCCTACCTCGATATATCAACATAAGCCTGTCAATTACATTTTAGTGTGTGCCCCACAATGAAACACAATAAATTATCATATCTAACAAAAAATAAAATCTTCATACAAACACGCGCGGCAGTAGGCAGTCACTGAACGGCCTACTCGGCTCCCGTACTACTTATACGCACATTGTCATTGGTCTTTACTCTTTCAAGTTAATACGACAAAATTAAAAATACGTAGGTACGTTTAACGCGTAATACCATGACGTTCGACCTTCGCAATTTATCACCCTTAAGTAGGCATGCCTACTCAAATAACCACACTTTTTTTCTGATTAGTGACCGCGTTTGCCTAGACTAGACCCGGCCTAGTGCCTACCTATTCTGAAAACCAATGCACGCCACTGCTCGTGGAGACGGCCCCCAAGCGATTAGGAAGAAGAGTGGGGCGCGTCTTCGTGGATGGCGCTGTCCCTTTGGTACATCCACATATCGCTAGTTTATGTTTAAATCTCATGTAATATGTGCCTATTGCTATCAACCGGGCACAAATCCCGATTCCGGCTTGCACCCTAATTGCGTAACACTATCAACCTCGATTTGAATCATTTTGAAGCATATTGCTAATCCATTGCTTCATGTGTTCGAAAAATGTGTCTGCTCAACAACGTAAACAACGCAGTGAATGTTGTTAAACTGTCAAAATAAAGCCCATTGCTACTGATAGTGTGTTACGCAGTTACCCCGCTGTTACTAAAACCCAACCACACTTTGCCCGACCTGAGAATCGAACCCTGGCAGGACCTAATGTTCATCAGTAGCGCTTGCGACCATTAGACCAACGAGTCAATTACAGGAAAGATTAAAGAACACATTATAATAATGTATTGCTTGTGGCTAAGTAATAACAGCCGCACGGGTCGATCGATCAGGTTAAGCTACGCTTGCCGCGGTTGGTCCGTGGATGGGTGACCGTCTTTACATACCCCACCGTGCCTCGGAAAGCACGTTAAGACGTTGGTCCCGGCTGTCATTCGTGGATTTCTGACAGTCGTTACGGGTCGTCAGAAGCCCGAAAATCTGGCAACCAGTCTTACCAAGGGGTATCGTATTACCCAGTAACTGGATTGTGGAGGTCAGACAGGCAGTCGCTCCATGTAAAATACTGGTATTCAGCTGCATCCGGTTAGACTGGAAGCCGACCCCAACATAGTTGGGAAAAGGCTAGGCAGATAATTATAATAATTTATTGCAACACTAAACGCCTGTCAAACCATAAACGATTAACAAAACCATAAACAAATTATAAACCCAAACTTCCTCCTTCCATCTTGGGCTGTCAATAGACGAAATATTCTATTTTTAATCTATGCGTTGACAAAGACATATTTCGCATTCAGCCTAGCCTGGTTACGATCTTTGACAATGAATGTTCTAATAAATACACAACATGTTTTGCATACTAAAAAAAGATGGCTGAGACCATAGATATATGAAAGACTAGCTGCGCCCCGCGGTTTCACCCGCATAAGTCTCGATCCCGTGGGAATATCGGGATAAAAAGTATCCTATCTCCTTTCCCGGGACTCAAGCTATCTCTATACCAAATTTCTTCTAAATCGGTTCAGCGGTTTAGGCGTGAAAAGGTAACATACAGACAGACAGACTAAGTTACTTTCGAATTTATAATATTAGTATGGATATCACGATCACGGTCGAAAGTGCACTAGTTCGCGGAGACGGCCATTTGCCTAGTTCAGGCCCATGTTGCTCATGACGCGTGGAGACAGACACGCCCCCTTGCCACTTCTCTTTGTTTTTTACATTTCTATAGTCAAAATGAATGCCATTGCTACAGATAGTGTGTTACGCAATTACCCCGCTGTAAAGAGATCTCCACTGGGAAAGAGAGTGGGCCACAATCAGCATATCTTGTTCTCACTGCTGGGAGCCTGGTACATAGGCCTCTGTGAGAGGCTGTAGTCTACCACACCGCGCGCCGGTCCAGTTCGGGTTGGTAGACGTCACATGTCTTCTAATTTTTGGTTCTAGGACATGCCGGTTTCCTCACGATGTTTTCCTTCACCATTTTGATAGCAGTGTTGATGAAAATAATTATTAACCCCCTTACTAATAAACATATTATATCAGATGAATAGTTACACACCGATTTCTCTCTTTCCGTCGTCAGTAATTTGACTTTCGAAAGAAGAAGACAAAGCGTTGTGTAACTATACAGACGCTACACAACGTTTATTAGTAAGGGGGGTAAAAGTAAAGCGCTTGGCTGAGTTTGCACTGCACCAAACAAAATCACACCTTTACCGCTCTAAAACTATCTAGTTATTCAAATCAATTTCCAAACACAACGCAATAAGGTTCATGCATTGCATACCATCAAAAACAGTTTTGCATACGCAAATATAACTTTGTCAAAAACGTCTACGTCAGGTCAATCATTCTAGGTGTTAATACGTCATATTAATGACGTCATGTAAGATTTAAAAGGATATTGAGGTCAGGAGACTATTAATCTTTATTGATTACTGTAATTTGATGGATGTCATTATCATACAATGGTGGTAAAGATTTGAATCAGCTGTGAATTGTTATGTAGCCTTGAACTCAACCTATATAGCGTTGCGGTGGGTCATGTTTTCTAGTTTTCAATATTAGCTTTTATATAGCATAATAATTATTACTGTTATTGTTAGCCTGCTTCATCCCACAGCTGGGCAAAGGCCTCTCCCTATGACTGGCTAAAGTGGACCACTGGTCGTTTTTTATCCGTTTTAGGATGCATGAAGAAGCCTCCTCGTGTAGCGCAGTTTGTTCCGCCAGTTACTCAACTGAACGCTCGCGCTCGGCGCATCCTGGACAGTCACATCTAACACCTTATTTGACTGGCCAATTCTTCCCTTGTGGTAGTAGGGCTAACGCCCGTCTGGTTTGCGACCACCCTCCCACCAGAGTCCGGCGTCGAGCAGCCTGCTGTGTTTCTTCGATGCGTGGGAGTTCCAGTGCCTTAGGCATCTTCTGGGCACGCTCGTTCCATCATAGACCTCATCCATCGCTTTCCATCAGGCGTGATCGAGGTCAAGAGCGGGCCCATTCAGCAATAAAAAAGGGCCCACCATCTTCTACGGACTCTGCCACATCGCCTTCTGGCTGTGTCAGGGCTCCACGTATGGTTATTTTTCCCCACAGCTCATTGGACATTCAATTCAATACAAATAGCCTTTATTAACAATCTATATTTAAATCAAGAGTTTAGACATCCGAAATCTCCAGATTGCTTTGCTCTTTAGCATAGTCCTCCCCCAGGCTTTTCCATAGCTCACGATCATGAGTTTTTCTCCTCCAAGTCCCTGCTGCAGTAGTTTTCAGGTCGTCTTTCCATCTTTGAAATGGCTCATTGGACATAAGTAGGACATTTTAAATTCATCACTCTCTTGATGCTCCCAAAACGGTGAAGGAAAACTCGTGAGGCAACGCCGCATCTCCTAGAACCAAAAATTCGAAGACATGTGACGTCTATTATATCACCCCACACTGGGCCCGCGTGGTGGATGATGGCCCAATCCCTCTCACAGAGAGGAGGCCTGTGATTATGCTACTCTTGATAACTTCTGTTTCATTCCCCCTCAGCACATGCACATAATTTATTAAAACGTCAGTCTTGAAAATCCCGTGACTAAAATCAAAGGTTGAACGGCCACTCACTCCCGTGGCTCCCGAGATGTCGGGAGATGAAATCCCTACTTAGCCTCAAGCCTTTTATTGATTGTTAATAAAACATTTTTCGGCCACCATACAATATTAATTAATATACATATATAATATCTGTTGAGTGACTGTACTTATATGCATAATGATGTGTCCAACGGGTATTTTGACCTCGCCAGGCCTTTTGACGATGTCAGAATTATTAATTTAGATACATAATGTATAGACCGTATCTTTTTATCTATTAGTATCTACACTTGAGTTGCTTACCACAAGTATAGCGCGCGTCGCTTCGTGAGATAAAAATGCTATACTTACAAAAAAACTTTACTTCTTTATACTATTATTTCAGACTAGATTCTACCCACGACTTTGACCGCGTAAAATTTTTTTGTTCCGCTGTCCCACCTTGTCTCTGAGAGGAGGCCTGTGTCCCAGCTGTGGGAACATTATAGGCTGATTATGATGATGTCCCACCCTGTCGCATTGTATCGTATGTCCCGCGCTATTACCACAGAATACTTAAAGTACTACGTACAGAAAGGCCACTCCCTTCCCCGCACTAACATCAGTTACCGCACCTCACCCCGCACTTCGGCGTATTCGTCGCAGTTCTTTAACAAGAGCGCTCGCAAACACAAGTACCTCACGCACACATTCATACGTATACAAACGTCATTTTTTAATGTAGTAGTAATAGGTAATTATTTTGCGAGCGTTGTATGGAGTGTCCGGGGTGTGCTATTACTTCGTTTTCAATAAGCGTTCTTTTTTACATTTTTTTTCTTTTTGATCGACTATTAAGAATCCTAACGTGGTTTTAAATAGCATATAAGTAGCGTTTCTCAAGAATTGAGCTATCAAATGCAAAAAGATTTTTTCAAATCCGACTGGTAGTTCCAGAGATAGCGCGGTCAAACAAACAAACTATTCAGCTTTATTAGTAGTGTAGCGGTATCTACAACGCCATATGCTCCAACGCGTCATATTGACGTCACGCAAAATCCTGCATCTCGCAAGCAGAGTTTACCGGGCAACTAGCAGAGATACAACGGCCCGACATGAATCATCGTGCAGTTGCCCGCTAGACACGACACCCGTCTGGTCGGAGGATCCTCCCTTTTCTATGGAGGATGAGTGAACTTTTACACCCTGTTCCTCATACCTCTATATTAGTATAGATCTATGAGGAACAGGGTGGGTATATTTTGATAAACCAATAACTATTGAAAATTAATTTAATACCTCAGAAACCGGAAATTAGATAGTTTTGCAATTTCCCTTGAAATTAGAATTAATTAAAATATGTTTCTTAATTTTTACTCGTCAGTCAGGGTCGTTGCTAGGAAAAGTTATTTAATCAAATGTGTTTAATTAATTACATTTTGCATAAATTATATTTGTTTAAATATACCACGACGGATAATCTAAAGCCTTCTAAGTATACGTTGTGGACTGCAAATAAAGTATTGAGTACGTTATTTACCGACGTTCACGAAATTACTGTCAAAACACCGGAACCGAACATTAACAAACGTAAAACGGTTCCGCATAATAATTACCTAAGTAAGGATATTTACATCTTCAACATTGCAACTCAAGGCCAGGTTTTAATAAACTTTTTAGCTATCTTGGGTTTTATCAGAAAGCATTTTTTTTAATTTCATCATCTGCCTAGCCTTTTCCCAACTATGTTGGAGTTGGTTTCCAGTGTAACCGGATGCAGCTGAATATCAGTATTTTTAATTAACCGACTTCTAAAAAGGAGGAGGTTCTCAATTCGGATGTTTGTATTTTTTTTGTTTTTATGTTTGTTCGCGCATAACTCCGTCGCTTGCCAACCGATTTGAAAAATTATTTTTTTGTTGGTAAGGGTATACTTCCCAAATGGTCCCATGAAAATTTTATCGAAATCAGACAAGCGGTTTTTGAAAAATCAACCAAAATCTAAAAATTTACCTACATTGTCTACATTTACGATCTTTTCGTTTACTTTTTTGTGGGGTAGGTACAACTAAAAAGTGGAAAATAAAAACATTTTACAAAAAAAAAAAAACAACCGACTTCAAAAAAAAACTACAAAGTTATAAATAACTTTAATTTCGGAAGTCGGTGTCAAAAAACGAAAATGCGGAACCAACGACACCGACTTCCGAAATTAAAGTTATTTATCACTTTGTAGTGTTTTTTTTTTGAAGTCGGTTGTTTTTTTTTTGTAAAAAAGTTTTTTACATAGAGCAACTGCCTATCTGGTGGTTGAGGTCCAAACCATCTAGATGGACGGACGACCTAAAGAAGGTGGCTGGGGTAGACTGGATGCGGAAGGCGGAGGACAGCGTGCTGTGGCGCAGTCTGGGAGAGGCCTATGTCCAGCAGTGGACTGCGATAGGCTGAGTTGATTGATTGAATCAAACTAATATTATAAATGCGAAAGTAACTCTGTCTGTCTGTCTGTCTGTCTTTTCTTCACGCCTAAACTACTGAACCGATTTGTGTGAAATTTGGTACAGACATAGTTTGGAACTTGAGAAAGGACATAGGATACTTTTTATCCCGATATTCCCACGGGATCGAGACTTATGCGGGTGAAACCGCGGGGCGCAGCTAGTATTTAAATAAAAACCAAAGCATTTTAGCTTCATTCACACGGGACCCTAAATAAACAAGTGATTGTTTTACATGCAGTTTTTTCTTTGAAATACACATAATTATATTTTGCAACATACATTAAGTTGCATTTCGCACAAGGTCGCTGTACAAAATTATATGCAAAAAATTATGCAAGTACCTCCTACGTCATCATCTGCCTTGCCTTTTGCCAACTGTGGTGGGGTCCCGGTCAGCTTCCAGTTTAACCGGATGCCGCTGAATATTAGTATTTTACATAGAGCGACTGCCTATCTGACCTCCACAACCACAGATATAGATACACCTAGATAACGCAAGAACAACTACTTCGTGTGCCAAAAATCGCACCAGCTTACGTTCAACTAGGTCTATCTATATCTATGTCCACAACCCAGTAGGTGGGTAACGCGATACCCCTTCGTAAGACTGATGGTTGTCAGACTTTTGGCCTTCCGACTACCCGTAACGACTGTCAAAGATCTACGAATGACCGCCGGGAACAACGGCTCGTTCTTCCAAGTCACGGAGATGTCTAAGTAATGGATGGTGTAGAACTGGAATCCTATTGATTCCGTATTTATGTTGAACACATCACTTCACTGGCTCACTACCACACCAAGCGCCTTCCTATATAGCCTGCTTCACTTTTCTGTTTCCCGCCATTCCTCGTAACTGACAGATGACATAAGTGACAGCAGCTACCCCGCTTGTGTGAATGAGACAGTGTTTACATAGGTATCTATTTAATAGATACACTACAGATGGTCACCCAATTTTTAGTTGCGTATTTCGCTATGGCTACTAAGCCATCTTCACACGAACTACCCAGATTTACTACGTAAACGTGCAAAAATTTGAGCCTATATTTTACTAAGTGCTAGATAGTCGACTGAACACGTTCTGTCCACATGGATTGTAGCCAATCTATCTATCACTTGGAGTCCTGCAAGACGCCGTTACAAAATACGAGTGTGATGACTAGAATTTCAATTGGAAATTGGTTCAAAGGACAAGTGTCGTCGTTCATTTCGTCTCATCGTTTTATACCCAAAAATTTAAATGCGCATAACGTATTTATTCTAAAAATATAATTTTTGGCATTAGCAATCTCAAATATCAGCCGCGGGATTGATTCTTGATTGAAATTTCGCTTTTGCTAACAAAAAACTCAAGACGTAAAACAAAAACACAAAAAGCAAACTTTTTTCAGGCCAGCACTTTAATTTTTGAGTACGATCTTCTTTTTAATGAACTTCTCTTTAGCTATTTATGAGTGAGACTGCTCTAAGAGAGCCATAAGAGACTCATAGATACGTGTGACTTCGGCTATACGAAAAACGACCTTCAATATGGCTCCTCCAGCGACAGTAATGTTGTAAACTCCTTGGCTATGGTTAACTTTTTAGAAGATTTTTATTATATTTTTTAGTTGAATGTTATTATTTTCTTTTTTTAATTGCTTCTTCTTGTATCTGCAAAAGATTTGGTTTGTGTTTCCGATTTATGTAATATTTTTTTTTTATTTTGTTCCTCTAAAATCCTTTAATCAAAGTTGAGCTGTAGTTTTATTTCATTCCACCATTCAATTAACACAGACTTTCATCGCCTTCATATTTGGTCCTTCGAGCCGGATCCACCTCGTTTTTTTAAAATAAAAATAGCTTATGTTACTCCAACACAGCAGACATAATAAAGACCAACAAAAATTTTAAAATTTGTTTATTTTTAAGCATTTCATATGCATTTAGTAAAAAGCTGTTATTTAGACATTACAAATAGACATTTACATTTCATTTATTTGTATGGATTCATTTTAGAGTAATTGTGCTTATTCAATTTGTTGTTTCAGATCCTGTAGTTCAATGTGTGTGGGGAGTCCTGCTAGTACTCCTGTCAATAGGCAGCTTTATATTCACTCCTCTAGACTTCATGCTAATGGAAAAACTTAATATGAGGCCAGGTGAGTTTTAATAAGAAAACATAATTATCTGAGATATTTATTTATCCATTTATTTCAGGCACCAAAGCCCATATAAACACATACAATACAATATTAATTTCTTAAAAATACTATAAATACATACAACATTATAATTACACTAAAAACTATCGCACACGAAGTGTCTGCGTCGTGTTTCTCTGACTGGTGTCATGTAGCCGGCCACGAAACCGGCGATACACAACACCCTTCGGCCAGAACTCTTCCTTGAGGAACTTCGCGAGATGAATTATGATGATGAAATTGAGGGCCATTTACGGGAAAAACAATTTCTTCTTATTTGGCAATAGCAGTGCCAAAGATGTCTGTCGAAGGACCGATAGCCGGTGGGGCAGAAGAGTCCTGGAGACCGCGTATCGGCAAGCGTAGTGTGGGACGCCCCCCAGCTAGATGGACGGACGACCTAAAGATGGTGGCTGGGGTAGACTGGATGCGGAAGGCGGAGGACAGGGTGCTGTGGCGCAGTCTGGTAGAGGCCTATGTCCAGCAGTGGACTGCGATAGGCTGAGTTGATTGATTGAGATAACATTACCGTCAAAATGACAAGCTCACTAAAATACAGACATAATAATATTGACATTGAGTAGTTAGGAAGTTGCATAAATAAGTAGTACTTTCGATACTTATGATGTCGCTAGTGTATCTAGGTCAACCATATGTAAGGTCAGTTTGAAAGCCCCTGTCTGGGTTCGAACCTACGATCGAACAACTCGTAAGTCGCGGCCATTACCACTGGAGTTACCACTGGGCCACCACTGCTCCGATTCAATAATACGTTTACAACTGTCAGTTGCCATTTTTGAATAGATATTAGGTCCTTACATATGAAATTGGCGTTTTTCGTACTGGCCACTTTAATCACGAATTTCTCCTCTTTGGTAAGGAATTCCAAATTCAAATTTGTACAGCTATTTACTCATGTATTTGTGCTTCGATGACCGTCATTCATTTGTTTTTTTTCTTCTGTTTTTTCTGTTTGCGTCACTCATTTAACAAAATGGAAAATTTAAAATATCGCATTATTTACGAGTACGAGTTCCGCCGTGGCACTAGTGCTGCGGAAACGACTCGAAGGGTGAATGATGTGTATGGCGGTCATGTTGCAAAAGAAAACACAGTTCGTTTTTGGTTCCAACGTTTTCGTTCTGGAAATTTCGACCTGCAGAACAAGCCCCGTGGACGGCCTGAGACCCAAGTTGATAATGGAGAATTGAAGGCTATTGTGGAAGCGGACCCATCGCAAACCACGTCCGAGTTAGCTGCAGGCTTCGATGTTAGTGATAAAACTGTTTTAATTCACTTGAAGCAAATTGGGAAGATTAAAAAGCTTGAAAGGTGGGTACCTCACGAATTGACTGAAGCAAACCGGCAAACGCGCGTCGACTGCTGCGTTACATTACTGAAATTGGAATGTCTTAGACATCCTCCGTACTCCCCGGACCTTGCTCCAACAGATTACCATTTTTTTCGCAATTTGGATAACTTTTTGCAAGGGAAAAAATTCAACTCCGATGGGGCAGTCCAAATCGCCTTCAAAGATTTTATTGATTCCCGTCCGACTGGTTTTTTTAGTAAAGGGATCAATGAACTACCTATAAGATGGCAAAAGTGCATTGAAAACAATGGTTCATACTTTGATTAATTAAATATATTATATTAAAAAATATTCGACTTTTTGTTCCTTCCATACAAAACGCCAATTTCATATGTAAGGACCTAATATTTCCAATTAGTACCGTACCTAGGTACCGAATAACACACTTCACACTAATATTATTAACGCGAAAGTTTGCAAGTGTGTTTGTATGTTTGTTACTTCTTCACGCACAAACGGCTGGACCAATTTTGATAAAATTTGGTATGGAGGTAGCCGACACCCTGGATTAACACATAGGCTACTTTTTATCCCGATATTTGCGCAGGACCGACACTTATGCGGGTGAAACCGTGGGGCGCGGCTAGGGAAATAATATAGCCAAGTTTGTCATGTGTTTGCCTATGAAGCTTCCTATATTTAGTCGGCAAAGAAATAATAGCGTCAATGTTTGAAGAGTCAACATTGGACAATCAATTTGTATGAACATGACGTGACCACCCGAGCACACTTGGTTTGAGGTTTCAAGCGTGTGTGATGTTTCAAATTAGCTTAATTAGAGTCTTTAGACGATGTCTGATAAAATAAAATTTGATTTCTGACACGTACTTATAAAAATATGCAATTATCAAAGAGTATCGTATCTTGTTGGTACGTAATCAGTCTATAATGTTCCCACTGCTGGGACACAGGCCTCCTCTCTGTGAGAGGGAGTGGGCCGTAATCCTCTACGCCGACCTAGTGCGGGTTGGTAGACGTCACATGTGTTGGATACAAATACTAATAATATTCCTGCCACCTTCTATAAAATCACCTCCATAGAACAACTATGTATGCATGGGGAGGCATTTTTTTTTTGGTGCGCGTTGGATAGTCTCATGGACTTCCTCCATCGTGCGGCTGACAGAGGGGCATGCCGGACTCTTACCGGCTAAAACCACCGCGGTGTTCCACCTCTACCTATGGCCGGGGGTGCGTGATTCGCACAAGCATGCACCGCTCCCCCGACAAGCCTCGACCCGCTGTTCTTCAGCAGGTCTCACCTCCCCGTGCGGCCATTCCTATAATGGCCGCACCCACTCTCGAGTGTCTACTCTCGGGCCTGTCTGGTCGGACGACGGACGCCCCTAGTCCGCCGCCCGCAGGCCACCTCTCATGGAGGTCGCAGGGGGGAGGCCTATGTCCATCAGTGGACGTCTTCCATCTAAATGATGATATTAATGTAATGCACTTTTGTTCCCAGGTATGCCACCGTACGAATGGTGGTCAGATCCTCCCGACGAGGTCAAGTTAAAAGTCTATGTCTTCAACGTGACCAACCACGAGAGATTCATGCAGGGTCTGGATGATAAGCTGAATGTTGAAGAGGTTGGCCCTGTGGTATATTTGTAAGTATTAGGTACCTTTATTACAATTAGTTACCGGCCGAAGGTTCAGTTTCGGTTTCGGCCAAAAAATCAAGTATCGGCTCCTCTTCTAGTATCGGTTTCGGCCACATTTTCGGTTTCGGCTCTAGAAGAGAACAGGAGCCGAAGGTTTGGTTACGGTTTCGGCCAAAAAATCAGGTTTCGGCTCCTCTTCTAGTATCGGTTTCAGCCAAAAACTCAGGTATCGGCTCCTCTTCTAATATCGGTTTAGGCCATATTTTCGGTTTCGGCTCTAGAACAGGAGAGGAGCCGAGAGTTTGGTTACGGTTTCGGCTGAAAATTGTGGTTGGGTCGGTTACTAACTAAGTACAATTATTATCGCCAAGACTAAGCAGTCATTCATAATCTTTCACAGTCGTTACAGATTATCAAAAGTCCCAAAGTCACAAAATAAAACCATTCATAAACCCAAACCACAAAAAAGCTGTCTTGAAACCAGTATTATCAAGGAGTATTGTGTTACCCAGTAACTCGGGGCCTACTATATACATATATGCCCGTTCAAAAGTACTTACTTCGAAACGTCAAAGCATGTCCTGCACCCGGTTAATTAAGGACGCGTTTACGAATCTGTCAAAAATAAGCAGTTTTTCGGTGCATTTTGCGGCAAAATGATACGAAACCAAATGTAACTAATAATTACCACAGATAGATTAGTCCTTCATCTTCAAATGGTAGCAAATTTTTCAACTACGGGCAACTGTCTAAACGAATTGTCATTTATTTTTATTTCGGGCCCCGATCTAATCTTATATCCATAGGTGTACAAAACGCCCGTAACTTCAGCAGAAAATACGGACTTCGTGCTTAGGGAGTAGGCCCCCCGGGTCGTGGAGGCCAAATAGGCAGTCGCTCCATGAAACATATTGGTATCTAGCTGCAACCGGTCGGTTAGCCTGTATACATCAAGGTAAGTTGTTGGGAAAAGGCTAGGCAGGCGCTTGTAACGATGAAAAGCAAACAAACTACTTAATCTATGAAACTATGCTCGCGGAAAATACTTAATCTTAGCCTTTAACGGACAGCAAGTTATGCGGGCTTCAACTATAGCCGCACGATTTTTGTCAAACGGCGACAATCGACTGTCTAAATGGAAAGAAAGAAAGAAAATATATTTATTTAGCTCAGACTAAAAGACACACAATACACCAGATACATCAGATAAAAAAAAATAAAGATCAAATAAAAAGCGCAAAGTCCGATGTAAGTAATTGGCAGGAAAGTGTGCCTCACGGCTGCGAAAAAAAGCCCAGTTCAGCAATAATGCCAGACAACTAGTGCCTGACGCTGGTTTTCAACTGGACCTGGCGTGTGAGGTGACGGATGTAAATCAGTTTTACACTGCAACGTGACGTGTGTATGTATACTTAAATAAAATAAATAAAATATGTGTCAGACAAAAAATAGTAACAAATAAGTAGATACCTACATAAATAGTGTGAGTTGAATAACATTCCAAAAATATGCAAGTGAGACGACATGCATATATGATTATGATAATTATGATCGTGCAATGGCAATTCGGCTAGGCCGCAGGTGACTAAAATCGCAAGTTCCAAAGTAGGTTTAGACGTTTGTCGTGCGGCGACAGGCCGCCGCAGCGGGTAACTAAAATCGATTGTGAAAATGCTCAGTCGCAGGCGACCGCTCGTCGCAAAAAGGTCGACATTTTGATGCAAAATGTACTAGTCACCTGCGATTTTTATCGACCTGTGTAAGTAGGGTGGCGATTCGGCTTGTGAAGCGATTTGGTAAGCGACCAACGGCAATAGCACGGTGAAAATAGACCTAGTGTAAATCCTCTACAGAGGTGTAGCGGTATCTACAACGCCACATGCGAACAACGCGTCATACTGACGTCACGCAAATCCTGCATCTCGCAAGCAGAGTTTACCGCGCAACTAGCATAGATACAACAGCCCGACATGAATCATCGGGCAGTTGCCCGCCAGACACAACACCCGTCAGTCGGGGGATCCTCCCTTTTCTATAGAGTATGAGTGAACTTTACACCCCGTTCCTCATACCTCTATACTGGTGACCCCGAACATGAATGTCAGCGCATCCTTCGTGCACCTACTTCAGCGTGACGTCATCATCACTCCCGCTAGCTTTAGAGCGGCGAGTCACCCAGCCAGCCAGCACCCACGGCTTCAACGGGTATCCTGATCACCAGCATGCAGCGACCGCGCATACCTGGTCAGGATTTTGCGTGACGTCAGTATGACTAGTAGTTCGTATGTGGCGTTGCAGATACCACTAAATCCTCCATTATAGGAACCAGTCTGGACCAGCATGATTTCAGTATAAGAGAGAGACGGAGCTTACATGTCCGATAGCACCATCTCTATTTCGCATTGGAATCATGATGGCATTAATACTTCGTAATACGGCCCCAAGCAGCAATAAAAACAAACGCCCAGCACACCTTGTCGAGACACTGCCTAACGATCGTAAAATTACACATAATTTTGATAATCACACGCCCTTTGCGTCTCGGTAGAATTTGTCTGCAAAATCAGACACCTCAAGGTCGAAGTTTTAGCAAGGTCAGGGCACAGTATAAATATGAACAGTATGGAAACTAGGCCTATTTGTTGAAATAAATACCTACGACTCATTGGAGCGTTAGGGTTGTCACTGTTAATGTCTGTAAAATTGATGTGTTTTATTGTAACGAAGTTTTTAACGTGGTGTGCGGTTAGAAGTTGACTGATTATCTTTCCCTCCTTCTGGTCAAAACGTAAATTTAAGATGATGACTGCGAAAAAATTCAAAATTTTCGTCGTGAATATCTTTTTCATAGTTTTCGAGGGTGCTAAAGCCGATAGGGAAGTCCAAATGCGCGTCGCTCGACCGATGCCTAGTTTAACCCTGCACCTTACCGTTTCTACTCGAGAATGGGTGTAATAGTAATTAAAGAAAACAATATTTTTAAAAAATATCTTTATTCTTCGTAATTATGTTAAATCACATTTTTCGATACTTTAAACCGACTACTTGGGAAGTAGTGCTACAGTAAAAAGAAAATAATATTATGTGGCGACTTCATAAATGTATTAAACAAAAACAAAGTGGAAGACAACAGGAATAAAAAAATGCTGCATGCGTAAACAGCAATTATAATGGAAGTATCGTAAGAATCGAAATATCATAAAAAAAAACAATTTTAAAAATTTTGCGAGTAGATTACAACGTGTTATAAAACTGACAAAAAGGTCTCAGAATAATTACTTTATCCATACAGCTCAAAACAAATGTAGGGCTACTTGGAACGTTATTAGTAAAACAATGTGTAATGTGCCAAAAAGCGAAATCAATCAAATTAATATACTTAGATGGTAAACAATGTGGTGATGATCCGCAGACCATTGCGGACTTTTTTAATAATTTTTTTATAGACCAAATAAAACGCAATAAAAGTTGTACTAATAAAACAGAGACCACGGACCGTCCAACTTTTTGAAAATGCGTCGAGCGTATTGGATGAAATTTTTCGTTCTTGTTAAAACAAGAACGAAAAATTTACAGTGTTCTCTTTTGTTCTCTTTTAAAAAAGAGAACAAAAGAGAACACTGAAAAATTTACATGTAGCCGGCGAAAGTATTTTTCAGTAAATAATTTATAATTACGAATAATAGAGATATATTTTTTTAAATATTGTTTTCTTTAATTACTATTACACCCATTCTCGAATTGAAACGGTAAGGTGCAGGGTTAAACTAGGCATCGGTCGAGCGACGCGCATTTTGACTTCACTATCGGCTTTAGCACAATTAGCACCCTCGAAAACTATGAAAACGACACCCATGACAAATAAATGGAAAAATTTCACAGCCGCCATCTTCAATTTAGATTTTGACCTCACTATAGGCTTTAGCACCCTCGAAAACTATGAAAACGACAACCATGACAAATAAATGGAAAAATTTCACAGCCGCCATCTTGGATTTAGATTTTGACCTCACTATCGGCTTTAGCACCCTCGAAAACTATGAAAACGACACCCATAACAAATAAATGGAAAAATTTCACAGCCGCCATCTTGGATTTAGATTTTGACCTCACTATCGGCTTTAGAACCCTCGAAAACTATGAAAACGACACCCATGACAAATAAATGGAAAAATTTCACAGCCGCCATCTTGGATTTAGATTTTGACCTCACTATAGGCTTTAGCACCCTCGAAAACTATGAAAACGACACCCATGACAAATAAATGGAAATATTTCACAGCCGCCATCTTGGATTTAGATTTTGACCTCACTATAGGCTTTAGCACCCTCGAAAACTATGAAAACGACACCCATGACAAATAAATGGAAAAATTTCACAGCCGCCATCTTGGATTTAGATTTTGACCTCACTATCGGCTTTAGCACCCTCGAAAACTATGAAAACGACACCCATGACAAATAAATGGAAAAATTTCACAGCCGCCATCTTGGATTTAGATTTTGACCTCACTATAGGCTTTAGCACCCTCGAAAACTATGAAAACGACAACCATGACAAATAAATGGAAAAATTTCACAGCCGCCATCTTGGATTTAGATTTTGACCTCACTATCGGCTTTAGCACCCTCGAAAACTATGAAAACGACACCCATGACAAATAAATGGAAAAATTTCACAGCCGCCATCTTGGATTTAGATTTTGACCTCACTATCGGCTTTAGCACCCTCGAAAACTATGAAAACGACACCCATGACAAATAAATGGAAAAATTTCACAGCCGCCATCTTGGATTTAGATTTTGACCTCACTATAGGCTTTAGCACCCTCGAAAACTATGAAAACGACAACCATGACAAATAAATGGAAAAATTTCACAGCCGCCATCTTGGATTTAGATTTTGACCTCACTATCGGCTTTAGCACCCTCGAAAACTATGAAAACGACACCCATGACAAATAAATAGAAAAATTTCACAGCCGCCATCTTGGATTTAGATTTTGACCTCACTAACGATTTTGGCAACCTCTTTTCTACCTACGACACCCATGACGAAAAAAATGTTAGCAGCCGCCATCTTTGATTTACAAATAAATTCACGTCGGTGATTGATCGCACGAGCCATTATTCGATATCGATTATAACAATAAATCATTCTTACCTTTCAAGATCAGCAGGGAATTTAAAAAAGGAAAGCTCCGGTTTTGAAGAAGTCGAGATCAAACAGTTTTTATTAAAAAGATGGACGATCCGTGGCGCAAGGAATAAATTAAATACACGATTATTCGTTCCAACACGGCACCCGTGACTGAGAGTACCCCGACCATCGCTTAGGAGTACCGTAGATGCGCGCGTCTGTGTGAGTGTGCCGTTGCGACCGTTTGTACGTAGTTTCCGTACTGTTCGTATCTGTCTACTGTGGTCAGGGTCTTGGTAATGCCGCTGGGTCTGCTGTTACTAAACAGGTTTTTGGGGCTCAATGGCTTTTTCGGGTAAACTTATGTAAGATTCTCGGATTGAGGTGATAAGGCGGTGATAGCCTAGCTTCGGCGGTCAGAAAGAAATTGGGATGTATGAAGAAGCCTCCTCGTGTAGCGCAGTTTATTCCGCCAGTTACTCAATTGAACCGAGCGCTCGGCGCATCCTGGACAGTCACACCCAACACCCTATTTGACTGGCCAATTCTTCCCTTGCGGTGATAGGGATAATGCCCACCTCGTTTACGACCACCGGAGTCCGACGTCAAACAGCCTGCTGTGTTTCGTCGATGCGTGGGAGTTCCATGTACCTTAGGCATCTTCTGGGCACGCTCGTTCCATCATAGACCTCATCCATCGCTTTCGAGGTCAAGAGCGGGCCCATTCATCAATAAACAAAAAAAAAAGAAAGAAAATACGGTTATTTGCGGAAAGAAAACAAACACAAAGTAACGAACAAGTTGGGGGAAAATATGCGTCACATCCACGCAAAGCGGCCATCGGTCTGCATAATGCTAAAACCCTTTGCGAGACCGGGCCCCAGCGCTGTTTTTCAGCTGGTTCTGGGTATGATTTAAAAGTCAAACAATGAGTAAATGGGTTTTTCAATGCAAACGAAAATATACTTGAAAATTCTTAGCAGAGTCTGCTGATCCGGTCCGGTTCATGGCAATAATGGTGTCGCCCCCTATTAAATTAGATTTAAAAGTACACTTCTGTCTTCGTCTTGTCAAAACAGGTGTGATGTTATAGAAATAGAAAATATTTATTGTCTAGGTAATACAGTAAGCAGGTTAGCTTAAAACATTTTTACAAAAAAAACAACCGACTTCAAAAAAAAACACTACAAAGTGATAAATTCCGCATTTTCGTTTTTTTGACAATTACCTAATGTATTATAAACCTAAACCTTCCTGAAAGTATGTAGATCACTTTAGTGAAAGAATTGTCAAAATTGGTTCATTAGTTTTTGAGAAAATCGCGGGCATACAAACATACGGGTCGAATACAGAACCTCCTTTTTTGAAGTCGGTTAAAAATATTAGGTCCTTACATATGAAATTGGCGTTTTGTATGGAAGGAACAAAAAGTCGAATATTTTTTAATATAATATATTTAATTAATCAAAGTATGAACCATTGTTTTCAATGCACTTTTGCCATCTTATAGGTAGTTCATTGATCCCTTTACTAAAAAAACCAGTCGGACGGGAATCAATAAAATCTTTGAAGGCGATTTGGACTGCCCCATCGGAGTTGAATTTTTTCCCTTGCAAAAAGTTATCCAAATTGCGAAAAAAATGGTAATCTGTTGGAGCAAGGTCCGGGGAGTACGGAGGATGTCTAAGACATTCCAATTCAAGTAATGTAACGCAGCAGTCGACGCGCGTTTGCCGGTTTGCTTCAGTCAATTCGTGAGGTACCCACCTTTCAAGCTTTTTAATCTTCCCAATTTGCTTCAAGTGAATTAAAACAGTTTTATCACTAACAAGGAAGCCTGCAGCTAACTCGGACGTGGTTTGCGATGGGTCCGCTTCCACAATAGCCTTCAATTCTCCATTATCAACTTGGGTCTCAGGCCGTCCACGGGGCTTGTTCTGCAGGTCGAAATTTCCAGAACGAAAACGTTGGAACCAAAAACGAACTGTGTTTTCTTTTGCAACATGACCGCCATACACATCATTCACCCTTCGAGTCGTTTCCGCAGCACTAGTGCCACGGCGGAACTCGTACTCGTAAATAATGCGATATTTTAAATTTTCCATTTTGTAAAATGAGTGACGCAAACAGAAAAAACAGAAGAAAAAAAACAAATGAATGACGGTCATCGAAGCACAAATACATGAGTAAATAGCTGTACAAATTTGAATTTGGAATTCCTTACCAAAGAGGAGAAATTCGTGATTAAAGTGGCCAGTACGAAAAACGCCAATTTCATATGTAAGGACCTAATATTACCTACGGCTAGGTTGTTACAATATAGTATTAGCTAGTGAGCCCCAAACTAGACAGTTGGTCTGTATCTTGGGCTCGGAGTTGGGCTGGAATTCTCCAGAGTGGAGACACAGAATACTTAAAGTACTACGTACAGAAAGGCCACTCCCTTCCCCGCGGTAACATCAGTTACCGCACCTCACCCCGCACTTCGGCGTATTCGTCGCAGTTCTTTAACAAGAGCGCTCGCAAACACAAGTACCTCACGCACACATTGATACGTATACAAACGTCGTTTTTTTAATGTAGTAGTAGTAGATTATTTTGCGAGCGTTGTATGGAGTGTCCGGGGTGTGGTGGAGACTTAGAGAGGAGAGGTGATTTCAGGTATGGTACGTGTGTAGGGTGATGTTTGTGTGGTGTGTGTGTGTTTGTCTGGTGTGTGTGTGTAAGTGTGCGTGTTTGTTCCATTGTTCTTCGTTTGATTTAGTGTCAGGTAAGGTTATTTATATTAATCTATGTGTATGGAGTGTCTGCTTGTAATATTAAAATAACCGCTTTTTACTAAATGCATATGGATGTATACACGGTACATACACCAAAATAACATTTTTCACAATTTTTGTCTGTCTGTCTGTTTGTTCCCGCTAATCTCTAAAACGGCTGGACCGATTTCGACGGGACTTTCACTGGCAGTTAGCTGATGTAATAAGAAGTAACTTAGGCTACTTTTATTTTAGAAAAAGAATTAGGGTACCGCGCAAAAAAATTAAAACGTTTTCCGTCATGCACACGAATGAAGTCGCGGGCACAGCTAGTTGTAATATAAGTATGTTTGTCTGCCTCTTGAGGCCCAACGTCTACTCTAGATCCTACCTACACCTTACCTCTTAACGTACCTACTACTTAAGAACTTAAGCCACCTTACAAGTGCTTAACAAATAACAAAGCTATTTGCCTACTCCGAATCTCGCTCAAGTGACCGAAAGCGTATATAACCATCATCACGCCTATGTAGATACAGGGTGTTACGGAAAGGGTATATTTTATTTATTTATTTATATTGGTTCATCAACAACTGTTACACTGGTATTATGCTTAGGGTAACAAATAAGGTAAAAAAAAATAACAAATTAGTGTAACAATCACTTATAGGTGAACTCCGCATGCATACAAAAATTTGGTTGTACAAGGAAAACAACTAGAGAAAACAACAAGAATTTAACTTAAAACTAAAACTTAAACTATGTGACTAAAGTTAAGTTATTGTATTTATTTAAGTTGTATAAAAACATAGGTAAAATGGAAACTTAAACTATTCAGGAGAGAAAAAAAAAATTATAAAAATAAAAACATGTTTCATTATATGACAGAAAGTGCTTAATCTAAATTCGGAAGACATTTGTAAATTTTAGCTTTCAATTTGCTTAAAGAGTCAAAGTGCAGATCAATTTGATCGCTACAATTATTCACCACCTTACAAAATCTTGCAAATGGAGAATTAGCACCTAAGACCGTTCTACTTTGTGGTGGACACAGTGGTGTTATTGGTTTGCGAGGAATTCTTGAGGGCGCACGGAAGTTGAAAGTGTTCAATATCTGGGGGCAGTCAATTTTATGGGACATTACTTTGCACACAAACGTTGCGTCATTTAGCCGTCGGCGTTTTTCCAGGGAGATCATATTGTAGTGTTTCAGTCTATTACTATAGGAACGTATTTTTTTTGACAAGCCGCTGGAAAACGCTAGATGCCATAGAAATCGTTTTTGAACACGTTCTAGCCGCAACGAATGTGAGGCATAATGCGGTCGCCAAATTACACTACAGTACTCCAGAACGCTTCGAATTAGGCAATTATGTTCAATTAAATTGTGATTTCTCGTGAATTTTATGTGATAGCATTTGCCTGCATTTAAGTGCATATCATTCGTGTCACACCAATGGATCAGCCTATCCAGATCCCGCTGTAAGTCAAGAGCATCGTCTTTCGATTTAACAATTTTGACAAATTTTAGGTCATCGGCATACATAGTTGTAAAAACAGTTAGGGATGTCGTTAATAAAGTAATTAAATAAAACCGGGCCCACATGTGATCCCTGCGGCACGCCCGACGAAATATAACGTGAATTTGATTGAAAACCGTTGACCACTACAAAGAAAGACCTATCCATAAGGTACGAGCCTAGCCATGAAAGCAGTGATCCAGTAATACCGTGTGCTCGTAATTTGCCAATTAATATACAATGTGAGACTTTGTCGAAAGCTTTACTAAAGTCTGTGTAAATAACAAATAAAAAAATATTAAGCATTTTCAAAGTTACTGCTTTAGAGCTGAAATTTTGTACAGAGATTCTAGACCAGATACACTCTTCAACCCGTTTGTATTGATATACCCTTTCTGTAACAACCTGTATATATCAGCTTCTAAGGGTCATAGCGTAGGACCTTCCGCGAAGCAGTAATGCTCGCGAAGGAGGAGGCGGAGCGCGTGAGGGAGACACAATCTTTGCGCCCTCGCGCTCCTAGTAGCCGCAGGAGACGCCCTGGGCGTTGGGAATCGATAGCCGGTTCCCGGCCACCGTAGGCGCGGGCTTGCGGACGGCGAGCCATGGGCAGCTCGCTATCCGGTAAGGACCAGGCCCGGGTCGTCAGCGCGTTGTGTTCCACGCGCGCCTCAAAGAGATGTCAGCACTAACTGACGGGGTCCGCTAGGGCCGATGCCTGCCGGGGTCGCGGGTTGTTCGAAAGAGATACCGTGGCCCCTGGCACAGGCAACTGAAGGAACACACACACAGGGTTTTAGTCAGTAAAAGTCTGACACGCCCTCTCGCTCCGCCCAGAGCGGGAGAAGTTATTTGATAATTTCCCACCCAAAAAAAAAAAGGATCATAGCGTGATGTTAATAGCCTTCCTCAAGAATTGGCTATCAAATGCAAAAAGAGTTTTTCAAATCAGACTGGTAGTACCAGAGATTACAGCGTTCAAACAAACAAACAAAGTCTTCATCTTTTTTTTATTAGTCTAAACTAATACAGGATGTGGCGTAAATATATTACAAGGTAATGTACTATAACATATTACAATTTTAATCATTTTAGTAGGTACTTAGTACATTTTTTTCCGCTCTTGAATTTGCATGGTTATGTTAAAAATTAGGGTGAAAATAGATAAGAACTAATTTTTTCTAAAAAGGTCTAAATTTACATAAAAAACCACAATTTACACGATAGCTCTAGTATTCAGCAGTAATTAACAGAAATCAAAATGAAAAATAATGGTTTTTGTTGAAACTAGAACCTTTGTAACAAAAGGTACAAAGAAGACGGATCACAATCCTTACAAAATTACCCCACGTCCTATAACAAAGTGACGTATCTAAAAAAAAGATAAAAATGTATAAAAAAATATGGCATACTCCCTAACTTCATTTTTTTACACCTTCATATGGAAAAATTGCTTTAAAAATAGTTCAGGCGCTGTTATGAAAAATTCGTTCGTATGAGTATTTATAGACCGATTTAAAAAAATCTTTTTTTGTTTGAAAGGGTAGCCCCGAGGTAGTCCCACGGCCATAAAGTCAGGTCTCCGGTCTCCAGGATCCCGGAGAAATGAAAGTAAAATCTCAAAAATAAGCTCATTTTTGTACTTTACATTATTAGTTTTTCACTCTCTTGTTGTTTCTTTTGACTTATTTCATTATGATGAGACAAACGTCAGTGGTAACGCGAGGGAGTGGTCGACAGAGGTTGTTTCACTTACATTAACACAAATGAGAGAGACGAATAACGATAGCGACGCGACGCGGCAAGCGAAGCTAACGCGGTGTCCTGCGTGAGCGACGAATACGACGCGACGCGACGCAGCGAACGCGATGAACGCGATCAACTCAACGGCATACCCTGCTTGCGTCCTATATGACAGTCTGCGGCGAGACGCGACGTAACGCGTACTTGTTTTGAGAGCGACCAGACGCGACACCACGAACTACATATGAACTTTCCGTCTGTTCCCGTTGTCCCCATTCGGAACTCACAAAAATAATTAAAATGTATTCCCGTTGTCCCCATTGACGGTTTCCTGTTCAAATTGTACTGTACTTCTCCATGATTCGAGAAGTAATGACCAAAATCACGTAGGACATTTGTCGCGTGTAGCATCGCGTCGCATTACGTCGCGTCGTGTTGCGTCGCGTCGTATTCGTCGCTCACGCAGGACACCGCCTAGGAAATGTAAGTGAATAATGTTGTTTCACTCGTTCTAATGCGAGTGACTGAGATGTATAGTGACGCCAAGGACATGAAAGGAACAATTGAATGGCGCTGTCAGTCCATCCTGCGCTTGCGTTGAGTGTGCTACTTCTTTGCGTTTTCTTTTCTGTGGATCTTGAGATTTTTTAACGACAAAGCTAACTCTTACCGGACCTGATAATTGCCTAGTGATTTGGTTTCTGTTGTTTAGATGGAAGATTTCTTTACTACAGTTGTTCTTGTATACATACATGTGCGCAGGACATTGGGGGTATGCGCCCATGTTATGAGTGTAATATTTTATTTGGGCTGGATGCGGAACCAGCCCGAAGAAATGAACCACCCGGCAGGTTTTTGAACCATGTTTAAGGGATTTAGAAAATTAAAAAAATTAAAATTAGTTGAGAAAATGACGTGACGAACTGGGAGTTATGTTCGCTATTTATTGCGCATGTCCTTTCCGAATTCGTTGTAACGTGTGCATAATAGATAATAAACAATAGAAAAATGTTTTTTTTTTCTTTGTATCCTTAAATTCCCAGTCCACTCATTTTTAAACTAAATCACCAAAAGCGCCTTTCTTAATTACACATAAAAAAAACAATTTCAGTATTATTATATAGTATTCAAAGTAATATTTGAATTTTTAATAATATAGTATAGTATTAGTATAGTATTCAAACATTCAAGCTCAAGCTTTTATTCTCACGTTTTCATAATCAGATGAATAAGGAGATAATCCTCAGTTGATCGTTAAGATTGAAAAAATAAATGTAATATATTAAAAAATACCTCAAGAGAAAAAAAATGAGCTTATTTTTGAGTTATTCTCACGTTTTCATAATCAGATGAATAAGGAGATAATCGTCAGCTGATCGTTGATTGAACAAAATAAATGTAATATATTAAAAACTACTTTAATTGAAAAAAATGAGCTTATTTTTGAGATTTTACTTTCATTTCTCCAGGATCCTGGAGACCAGAGACCTGACTTTATGGCAGTGGGACTACCTTGGGGGTACCCTTTCAAACAATAAAAGAATTTTTAAAATCGGTCCATAAATACTCATACGAACGAATTTTTCATAACAGCGCCTGAACTATTTTGATAGCAATTTTTTCATATGAAGGTGTAAAAAAATGAACTTAGGAAGTATGCCATATTTTTTTATACATTTTTATCTTTTTTTGAGATATGTCACTTTGTTATAGGACGTGGGGCAATTTTGATCCATCTTCTTTCTTAAATAAAAACAAAAAAAAATTATTTCCGGAACCCTTGGGGTAAAAATGGTTAAAATTATAATATGTTATAGTAAATTATCTAGTTTATCGACTCCTTAATGGTGGACCACTATTTACGCCACACCCTGTATATCTACATATACGGGAAGTGGTATCTATCTACCTATCTAAATAGATACCACTTTTTTGTTGATCAAAACAAAAGATGGTATACGGTGACGTCACGAGCGACGATTCGACGATTGTTACGATGATCAATATAACGGATTACGGACGGTAGGTAATGTTTAAGGTCGATGATGCAACTATAATGATCGTTGTGTTTAATGGCTTTAGAGTAGTCGCCCATAAAAAGCGATGCGGTAATGAAATGTACAGACGCCAGCACATCAACCTACTACAATCTGTCAAATTTCTTTAATAGATTTTCAACTTTATCACTAAAGCATAAGGTTCAAAGTTGATTGGGAAAATCTGACAGTTTCGGGTATGTTGATGTGCTGGCGTCTGTACATCGCTGACTTACAAAGTGAAGGGTCTGATGCTTCATCAAGAACTACTACAACATTCTAAGGGAACGGGCCAGATAACGACACATACTTTTTAATTATTGATAACCATTTAAATTACAATGCCTTAATAACAGGCAAATAAGTTCTAAGAACCTACCTACCTATTGTTGACATCTTCGTAATTCTGTACACTTAGTTCGCAATAAAGAATTTGAATTTTAATTTAATGTGCCATCCAAAAGTTAGTTGACATTTTTCTATTTCAGTATGATTAAAAATTAAAAAAAAAAATATATGTTAATCCTAAGGGATAACCTAATTATTCTTTTATGATAAGTCATAAGTATGTAATTGAATAAGGGCCGATTTGCCATCGCCAGATAACTTTTATTTGAGGAAGAAAAAACTGACGTTTAACAGTTTTTACATGAAATATCTGTCAAAATTTCAAAATTATTCCTCGAATAAAAAAACGTTTAACTATTTGCGTGACACACTAACAGTAGCAATAGCTGTCATCTTGACAGTTCAACAACATTCATTGCGTTCTTTACGTAGTTGAGCAGACAAATCGAACATATGAAGCAATGGATCAGCAATATTCTTCAAAATTATTCAGATTGTGATTAATCGTATGACGTAATTAGGGCGAAAAAATATACCTCATGCTTACCAGTACTTAGCACTTGCTGCCATCTAGACGAGGCAGTGTAGTTATGTGGCTTAAAATCAGACAGCTCAGAACAAGAGCTAGCTATAAATATATCTACTTAAGCTCACGCTACGCAGACGCCCTAATCTATCAAAACTCGTAATGTATTCAAACTCTAAACAAAAAACAAGGAAGTACTCCATAGAGAATACCAATGCTTCTTCTTAATTTAAATGCAGTCTAGGACCTACGTTTCCTTAAAAAAATAGGCATGCATGTCTTATTTATGGGTAAAAAACCTGAAGACCAATTCCCGCTGTCTCATCTCGGCGACAATCAGTGTCAAAAACTTGTTTGAAATGTAGGGAAATTACAGGTATTTTTGACAGATTGCCAAAGTCAAAAGTCAAAGCATTTATTTCAAATAGGCACATAAAAGGCACTTTTGAACGTCAAAAAATATCTAAAAAAAAATTGATTCTAGTCAAGATTGAGACTGAGATTAGAGTCGATGGAGTTTCTTTCCCGTTCTTCTCCATGGGTACTTCTCTCATGTTCGTGAACGGGCGCCGTCAGTGGGGACTAGTCATCTCTTTGCTGCCATGGCTTATTTTTATTTTTATTTAATATTTTAATTGTTGTTTTTTCTCATCTTTTCATTATGGACGCTTTTAACGTTCTGCATCGTTCTCACATGTATAATTTTTAACATGAATGATGTAGGTAACCAAGACTTTATAACCATATTATTTTGATTTAAAAGAGTGTCCATGGAGTTTCTTGCCCGTTTTTCTCCATAGGTACCTACGCTTTGGTATGGGCAACTAGCTTCATCTTTCTGACTGACCGACCCCTTGACAATTCAAAAGTGCCTGTACCTAATTGGTTTAATTGAAATAAATGCTTTGAGTTTGAGCCAGTTTCACGAAAGAAGTCTCGCAGACGCAGTGCTACAGGCATGCGACGGAGACATAAATCTTTATTAATTTATTTGACTCAACAGCATATTAGGTATTAGGTACAGGCACTGATTAATAAATTGCACAATCATGACAATAGAGAAAAGTGTCTGAGGTAGGAGGGTTGTTGTAGGAATGTATCTAATTCATCATCATCTGCCTAGCCTTTTCCTAACTATGTCGGGGTCGGCTTCCATTCTAACCGGATGCAGCTGAGTAGAGAGACCAGTATTTTACATGGAGCGACTGCCTATCTGACTTACACAACCCAGTTACTGGGTAATACGAAACCCCTTGGTAAGACTGGTTGTCAGAGTTTCGGCCTTCTGACGACCCGTAACGACTGGCAAAGATCCACGAATGACAGCCGGGACCAACGGCTTTACGTGCTTTCCGAGGCACGGAGGGGTCTTGGTATGTGAAGATGGTCACCCATCCACGTACCAACAGCGGCAAGCGTAACTTAAACTGATCGATCGACACGTGCGGCTGCTATTACTTAGCCACAAGTCTCTCGAATGGTTCTAACTACATAATAAAAAAATACGGTAATTATCCATACTTCCACACTTATAATATTATAAATGCGAAAGTGTGCCTGTCTGTTACCTCTTCACGCTTAAACCGCTGAACCGATTTAGATGAGATATACTTAGCGATAGTTTGAGTCCCGGGAAAGGACATAGGATAGTTTTTGTCCCGATATTCCCACAGGATCGAGACTTATGCGGGTGAAACCGCGGGGCGCTGCTAGTTTCTCATAAGTCATATCGCTAAAAAGCCACATTCTGGTTCGGGTGACCATTTATTTGGACATAGCGATCTCCTCGTCGTAAATCTTGGAAAACTAATGTACCTAAACAACGACTGACGCCTATTAAAGCATTTATTTTAACAGTTTAAATCTAATTTCTATTTTTGGCGGGAATTTCGTTTCAATTTTTCTTCCATCTAACCAGCCAGTATCTAACCTAAATTTTTTTTTTCTATATTTCCAGAGAGAAACTCCTTCATTCGAACGTGTATTTCAACGAGAACAGCACTATGACGTACACAGCGAAGAGGTTCCCTATCTTCCTGCCTGAACACAACACTATAAACTTGAACGCTACTATTATTGTGCCTAATATTGCGATTTTGGTAAGTGAACAATATCATCAGTCTCCTGCCCCTATATATTTATCCATTTATTTCAGGCATCAAGGCCCATAAAAATCACATACAATACAATATTAATATAACATAAAAATACTATAAATACATACAACATTATAATTACACTAAAAAACTAACTAAACACGAAGTGTCTGCGTCGTGTTTCGCTGACTGGTGTCATGTAGCCGGCCACGAAACCGGCGGTACACAACACCCTCCGGCCAGAACTCTTCCTTGAGGAACTTCTCGAGATGATGTGTCGGAACACGCACCACGAACGACTTGGAGTTCGTCTTAGCCCAATTTATTTGGGGTCGGTGTAATATGTCTCTTTCTTCCATACTTCTTTATTAGTCGCCATCTCGGTAGTCACCCTCTTTCTAACCATATCATCATTCACACAGTCAATCCATCGTTTCTTTGATCTTCCTCTACTCTTATAGCCATTGACAATCATACTCAAAATGATCCTCACGACATTTTCCTCTACCTTTTTTTCTCCGTATCAAATGCCTGTAACAACTGATTTCCACACAACTTTTCAGTTACCGGCGCCATTTTCAGACTTCCTCTTAAGTGAACAATATAATTGTATATTTTACAGTACCTAGCACTTAACATGTTGAAAAACACTTAATAATAATAAGTTTTTTTTTTACCTCTTAGACAATTTCTACCATAAACTACCATTTTGTAGCTTTCCCCTTAAACGAACCTTAGCAATCGAATCGAATCGAACGGTTGTGAAAACTGAAAAGCTGTGCTTGTAAACTACACACACACAGCCTATACTGTTCGATACAGCAACTAAACACAGTGTTTTTTTGTTTGTCGTAAGCTTATCTCAATCTAGTTGTCCCGAATAAATAATTTTGAATTTGAAAATTTGAATTATCTCGTTTCTGTGGTTCTTCATCTTGTATTCAGCACTAGCGGCCCGCCCCAGTTTCGTACGGTTTCATTTTTTTTTTTCGAATTTCCGAAATTTTCTTTCATACAAACCTTGTCCTGGCAATACCGAACACAACAAAAAAAGAATTATCCAATTCGGTGCAGTCATTCGGAAATTATGCGCGTACTTACAGACATTCCGGCGACTTTTTTTATAGCGGCGTATCAAATACCTACATACATACTCTGTGAAAACTTCAACAACTGTTTTCCCATTACGGTTCATGAGATATAGCCCGCTGACAGTTTGTACCATTTGGGTTACTGTTACTGTTAGCCTGCATCATCCCACTGCTGGGCAAAGACCCTTCCCCATGACTTTCAGCTCTTTCGATCCAGGGCTAAAGTGGACTACTTATCATTTGTTTTGTCCAGCTCGTCCCGCCATCTTCTACGGGGCCTGCTGCGACGTCTTCTGGCTGTGTCAGGGCTCCACGTGGGGGTTATTTTGGCCCACAGCTCATGGGGCATACGGCAGACGTGGCCAGCCCAGTCCCACTTCAGCTTAGCAACTTTTGAGCAACGTCAGTTGCGAATATGGTTGTCAATTTGCACGGAACCCTAAAAACCATAACAAATAAATGTATTCGGAAAATGTTATTAACAATAAAACAACAGTACTTAACCTATGCTGATGATGTCAAGGATTCAAAAACAATTTAAATAATAATAGATTTATTTAAAAACAAAGGTTTTACGGCGACTCCTCCTCTAATGCTCAAAATTAAAATGGCGCTTACGTTTCCGCGTTATAAAATTGTTTATTATTGCTTTTAAGATGATCTAAGTACCTATTAACTGTATGTACAGATGCCAGCACATCAACCTACCCGAAACTGTCAAATTTTCCCAATCAACTTTGAACCTTATGTTTTTAGTGATAGAGTTGAAAATGTATTCAAGAAATTTGACAGATTGTAGTAGCTTGATGTGCTGGCGTCTGTACCTAATTACCTATACAAAAATGCACGTAAAATACCGCCCAATGCAAATTTTAAGCTTGCACACTACTCGAGAAGTGTTGAAGGGTGTTTTTGGGGAATGTCTTATGTAATTTTGACATTCAAAAATCCTAACCTGAATAAATGAATATTGATTTTGATTGGCCGCCATTTTGACAAAAAACAAAATGGCGGACAGGTAGGTGGGCCACGGATCTTCAAAACCCTCTTCGTGCTCGTTTCACTTGCTCTCTCACTCTCCCATCCTACATTTTCCTGTGAAGAAGAAGACAGGCTTAGTCTGACACTGCTCTTCCTTTTAAGATACAATCAATTTTGGTTTCCAGGGCATTTTCTCCTACCTTCACGACGCGAACTACTGGGTGAAGACAGTCATGAGGTCTTTAGTCAGCATGTACAGCCCACAGCCGTTCGTCAAGAGAACGGTATACGAGTACTTGTGGAACTTCACCGATCCTGTGCTGGATGTCTCCAAGAGTCTGGCGCCTGGATTAGTGCCTGTTAATAATGCTGGGATGTTGGCTAGGGTGAGTCCAGAGTTCTGTAGTTTTTCTAAGTAAGTCGACCAGCAACAGTGGCGTAACTATAGGGTGGCATTGGGGCAAAATGCCACGGGCCCCCAGCTAGAGGGGGCCCCCGGCCCGAGAGGGCCATGAGTACAGAAGAATCCTAACATAAGGACAGAAGCAGTCAGGTGTTAAAGTTTTTGTAAGGGAAAACATGAAATGTACGCGGAAGAAGTCGCGGGAGAAGTGCTAATAAAAAAAAACCAACGTTTGTTGAGCTTCTTTACATTGAGATTTCTTGAATTTTCCACGGGCTTCAAACAGTATAGTTACGCCACTGACCAACACCCTAACTGCGTAAAACAATCCGAAGGATTTTGAAGGAAATTGCTATAAGTAATCCATCGCTTCATATATTTGAAAAAATTCGTCTACTCAACAACGTACGCGCGCAATGAATGTTGTTGAACTGTCACAATGCAACAAAAAGCTGCTAAAAAGCAGACACAGGTTCTTAAAACCGACAGCGTCTCTGTCAGGAAACCCGGACGACGCCCGTTGCAAACTGTGGCAGGATACTCTTCCCCCTCCTTCTTACTTCCCACCACCCAAGGAGCATCTCCCTGCAGGGTGTAACCTTACGTGGTCCACTTGGAAGTCTCTGAACCGTCTCCGGATACAAGTGGGAAGATGTAAATCCGACCTGGTAAAGTGAGGCTACCTTGACGGTCGGCACTGTCGGCAGTAGGGTGTGATTGTGCAGATATTTCACAAACCATGCTCCACCGCCCTCTGCCCTCTGTGTCCCAAATCAAGAAGTCAAAGTGACCTCTATGAAGCAATAGATTTTGAATTTCCTTCGAAATCCTATGGATTGTGATTGAAAGTCTTGGGCTGTTACCGGGTCCGACGTTCTGACGCATTTTCCGATTTTACAGAATAGTCTCAAATATTCCAAGGGCAAAACAATAGGTACTCTCAAAACGTGACATATCAAAGGCAATTATTTTAACAAAGCGTAATTATTGTTCCAGATCTACGCCGACTTCACAGACGAAATGACAGTGAAGATAGGTCCTCAATGGGGCCACAAAGAGTTCTTCCAGATCGATAGGTTTAGGGGAGAACCACAGCTGCCTGGATATGATCCTGAAGTAATTATAATACGTACTTAATATTATAAATGCGAAAGTAACCCTGTCTGTTACCTTTTCACGTCTTTACAGCTGGCCGTTAAATAATTGTTTAGATCTTTTGAATCATATACGGAAGACAATTTACTGCATCACTGTACAGTAACGTCATCAGTTGGAGCACGGGACTCGATCACGGGACCGTAGTCTCCGTGCTTCACCCAGGTGGAGAAACTAGGTGAAGCACGGGTCCGACCCCGAACGGATTTAGATGATTGGCACACAGGATCACAGGTAGACCATGGCCTTCTGCTGAGCATAATAAGGTCCTGGATTCGATTCTCAGGTCTGGCAAAGTGTCATCAGGAATTTCTCAGTAGCAACCAGGAGTCTGGATTTGTGCCCGTTTGAAGACAACAGGCTCGCCCCCTATTACATGGGACTTAGATATAACCAGCGAAATATGGGTGTGCTAATGAGGTACATCTCTGCCTTTATCCTTCTGGGATTACAGGCGTAATGGTGTATGTGTATTGTATGCCTTTTTTCGTCATTTGTGTCTTTTTTTGTGCAGAATAAAAAATTTTTTCTTTCTTTATCTTTCTGTTAAAACCTAAGTTATCCATTTTCCAGGTATGTCCAGACCGTATCTTCGGCTCCACTGAAGGCGTGATGTACGCTCAGCGGCTGACCAAGCAAGATGTATTGAAATACTGGCGGAAGACTGTCTGTAAACTGATGCCACTTTATTTTGACAGTAAGTTCAACAGTCTTCTATTTTATATCTTTTTCGCAGAGCAAACCTGGAGAACCAGAAGTCATATTGGCGGTAAAATACTGTAATTCAACTGTATCAGGTTGGACTGGACGGCAGAAGCCCACCACCAAATAGTTAGGAAAAGGCTAAGCAGATGATGAAACATGAATAATCAACTGGTTTGTGGCGACATCTACATCGCGACATGCGAACTACGCATTCAACTGACGTCACGCAAAATCCTGCATCACGCAAGCAGAGTTTACCACGCGACTAGCATACGACATTAATCGTCGGGCAGTTGGCCACCAGACACGACACCCGTCTGGTCGGAAGATCCTCCCTTATCTATGGAGGTTGAGTGAACTTTACACCCTGTTCCTCGTACCTCTATAGTTAAAAAAAAATACTTTTTTAAAAGAGACTCCGCATTTTGCCATCCTGCTTAGCTATTCACAACCATCCGACAGGCTATCGTATCGAAAATGACACATTTCGATAACCTGATCCGCTTTACCCCCAACGGCAAATAGCTGTCGGAAGAATACCGGTCGTCTATTTGATTAAGGGCTGATTTTTCCATCGCCACATAACTAGGTATTATTCGAAGAATAAAATTGACGTTATTAAATTATTCCTCGAATAAAGTAATCAGAGGGCTAATTTTTTAATCATCTGATAACTTTGTTTGAGGAATAATTTTGAAATGATGGCAGTTATTTCATACAAAAACTGTAAAAAATTCAAAAACTATTCCTCGGATAAATCTGGCGTTGGGAAAATCAGCCCTTAAACGGACCAAATCTTTCTGCTTCGTTGGTCTATTGGTCGCAAGCGCAACTTCTAAGCATGAGGTCCTGGGTTCCAAGTCAGGCAAAGTGTTATTGGTTTTCCTATCTGGAATTTCTCAGTATCAACCAGGAGTTTGGATATATGAGCCCGGTTGATGACAATAGGCTCGTCTTCTATTACATAGGACTTAAAAACATAACTGGCGAAATGTGGGTGGCTATACACCTCTCTGCCCAACCCTTTGGAAAAACTGCTCTGCTAAAAACCAGGGTTCGACTGTGATCCTTTCTATGTCAAACATTAACAGGGTGACTTTTCTCCTTTCCAGGTGAGCTGACAATGCACAACGTCCCACTTTACCGCTACAACTTATCAGAGAGTGTCTTCGACCGCGTCACCAACGGCACGGACTGTTATGACACCGAACCGAGTCTACCACAAGGACTCAGCGACGCATCAAAGTGTTACTTTGGTGAGAATACTACTTAGACATCCCTAAGGCTTTCTATCAGATGCCCGTGTCCGCCTGAATATCTCTTTTGATGGAGGGAACTCATGATACAGTTCGCTTCCTTGTCAATGTACACCGTGAAACCTCTTAACTCTGAGTACTTAGTGACTTACGATGACTTTATGGTGCATGTGTATCAAAAGACAATGTTTTTTACAAACAAATTAGACACATTTCGAGATGTCCTTATTATAGTTATATATTTATACTTAATTAAAACGGTACAAAACCAGTTACATTAATTAATACAGAGACAATGATTATGTTGTATAAATATTAATTTAAAACTAACATGGAACAGTCAGGGTTGGCTTGGCAGTTAGCCTTGCACCTTTAGAGTTCGACGGACTGGGGATTCGGCTCTGGCTACAGTTTTGGATGGCAGTAGCGCAAACAGATTGTGCCGGCCGCTCTGACGGTGTCCGATGTATTTGCCGGGCACAATAGTCGGCAAAAAAGGCCATGGAGCTCTGGGCAGTCGATGCGTCCCCGTAAAGTTAAAGCCCAACATTCATAAAAATAGTTAGTAGGGGTACATGTAGGGAAATAAATCTTGTATACCTTTAAAAGAGGCATCTTGTTGTTTGCTTTTAAAAGCTTATTTTTAAACTATTGTTTCAGACTTCCCAATGGTGGCATCATATCCACATTTCTACACAGGCGGTGTACCCAAAGACTACTTCGTAACCGGCCTCAAACCAGACAGGTTCAAGCATAACTCTTTCGTTATTTTGGAACCGGTAAGTAGTATTAACATATTTTATTATTAGAGGAGTAGTTGAGAAACAAACGAAAAATCAGCTGTTTCATACATTTTGGTCAAGTAGATCTTGAACTTTTGTATGAAACAGCAGATTTTTTTTTTCGAGATTTCAGAGTTGGTCCCATAGACCATGTTGTTCATATTCATGGGTAGAACACCCTGTAAAAATTTGGAAACGGTAAAAAAAATCGTCCTGTATATGTAGTTCGCGTCAAACTTTATGGCAGCTCTGAAGTGCGCTACTCACTGCGCAGTACCTCACCCCTCACCCCCGCTGACCCATGAATTTGTTACTGCTCAGCGACTCTCCTCACGTTCCGAGCTGCCATTAAGTTTGAATCAAGCTGTCACTAACCGTATGAAATGTCATTAATCTTATGTATGTTATCTGTTCTCTTAATATTTTTTTTTTCTCCTTTCAGTACACCGGTACACCATTTGAAGCCGTGGCCAGAATGCAGAGCAATCTTAGGATCCACGACCTTACAGGATTCGATGAGAAGTTTACAAAGCTGTCCAATCAAGTGTTACCTCTGTTCTGGGCCGAATATGTGAGTATTAGCCCTCGCATCCAAGGGCGATTTTCGTCCACTGGATTATAAACGCACTGCTTAGCGCCGAGAGTTGAAAATTCAACACTGTGTTTTTTCGACGCGCTGGGTGTGTTGGATTCTCAATCCTCGGCTCAACACCGAAAATTGAAAATCCAATGCACCTTGAAATAACTCAGTAAACAAAACAAGTCCTTACTTTAGCTTAAGCTTCGAGCTAGTTTTTTTTTTATTTTGAACCTTATTCCGACTAATGTATACTTGTATAGGCCCTAATACAAAAACTGACTTTAGAACATCTAAAATTGCTTATACTTATACCGTTAAAAGAAAGTTAAAAAAAAAAACTTGAAGGTTTGGTTTAGTTGGTAGCAGGGCTTCCAATACCAGGATCCCGAAATTTGCTAATACCGGGATACCGGTAATGGTTAATACCCGGATACCGGTCATTTTTTGTCATTTTTCAATACCGGTATCGGAATATCCAATACCGGGATGACGGTATTAGTGATTTAGCGGTCGGGAGGATATTATTATGAGAAAAAAAAAATATTTCGATTTTGAATAACCTCAGTTTTTTTTTACAGCATCAAGAAGGCCTGCCGTCACACATAAGAACGGCTATATTCTTCACCAGAGTGATCGTGCCACCTTTATCAGCAATAATTTCAACAACCATGATTCTTCTCGGCATCTACTTACTCACCAAACATATTTACAGAAACAATTTCAAAAACGACAGTCTAAAATCTATACTAATATTTAAAACTAAAAATGCAACTAAAAACAAAATATTGTCCTTTGAAAAAGAGACGTTTTTAAAGGCTAGTTAATTTTTTTTTTTATAATCGATCGATTGTGCATGTCTTTGAGTCGATATTTTTTTTATAAACGGCGGGTTTTTACAGTGTAAAAGTGGCTTGTCTCCCAGTTTTATTTTAAAGAAGTGTTTTAAAGTAGAGAGAAATATCAGATTTTAAGCTTATACAAAGATTAGTTGTTAACAATTTATTTATAGGGAATGTAAGGCCTGACCACTGCAAAAGTAGGTAATCGTTATGTAAAATACTTTTTGAGTTAGCCCTTTTATGCTGTATGCCTCAAACAGCGCCAATAGTACCAGCTTAACTATTCGCAACCATTCGATACGCTTCCGTACCGAATCGAAAATCAATCAATTTTAACGAAGGAGTCCTTTATACTACGCTTTTTACAAATCCGAAACCCGAAAATTTTTACATTTTAAACCAAATCTAGACGACCGCTATTTTTCCGGATATTGCGGCAATTTGCTATCGAGGACCAGGCAAATCAGTTACGTAAAAAAATTATCATTTTCGACTCGGAAGCCTGTCGAATGAACATAATTTGCCGTACGCTTCCTGCAAAAATATACTAGGCACACTGTTTTTTTGTCGACTCAAGACGTGCTAATCGATTTATAAAGGGGAAAAAGGTTTACAATGTAAATAAAGACTGAATATCATAATTTCATGACATGGCCAAAGTATACGCGAAATTTTAAATAAATTGAGATAATAATAATTATTAATTTTTCTTCTTACTATCTACCTCAACGTGCCTCAGATTTTTTTTTTGTTTACGAAAAATACTTCAAAATTAAATAGCACTGTCATCATGTTTTTGTTGTTCTCAACGTTCAATTATGTTTTGGTTTAACACCATTTTTTTTTTCTTTTTAATTACTTAATTATTAAATTTTAATGTTATAAAATCGTAATTTACGAGTATATAGCCCAAGCTATATTATTTTCTTTTATAAAACTTTTTCTATTGTATAAATTAAAAGGTGTAAGTTAATTAATTAATTGTAAAAAATGCATTCGGGGGTAGTTTATAGCTGTGATTGTTCCTAATTTAAAATAGTTGCATCAATTTTGCTCACTGGTAGCTTTACGTTAATTTTAAATAAAGAAAACATTTATTAAATGAGTTTGTTTTATTTTCTCTTGTAACAAGAGGAATAATAATTAGAGCCAGAAATTTCATCTAAAAATAATTTAATATCCATTAAATTATCTATACAATGGTATATAAATGAAGGTTCTATCTATATACATACGCCAGCACATCAAGCCACTACAATCTGTCAAATTTCTTTAATTGATTTTCAACTTTATCGCTGAAATATAAGGTTCAAAGTTGATTGGGAAAATTTGACTGTTTCGGGTAGTTTGATGTGCTGGCGTCTGTACTAGCAGCAGTGTAACAATAGAAACAGTTGCAGAAAGGAGGCAAAAAAAAATTCGATCGTAAAGCGCTCTCTAATGCTTCGCACTATGAATCGTGCAATACCTATTGTTAAACAAATACCGCATGTGTATTAACCGCACTAGTGACGAAAAGACTCACTCGGTATGTCCTTTTGCCGCACATTCGTATGACAAAATATGAAAATACAGACGCGTGTGCGCGCCCCACAGACGTAACGTTTCTACTGCTACGGCTACATTGTTGCGCTAAAGCGAACTAAAATAATTACTGTGTACAACGAGACGTCGCGTCGACCGACCGGTGTTCGTAAGGCACGTCGCCCACACGACCTAGAGTCGAGGCGGCGACGAGGCGCGGGCGCACGTTTTCTATAGGAATAAATATAGGTATGTATGTATAGGCGACATACCTATACTTATTCCTATACAAAACGTGCGCCCGCGCCTCGTCGCCGCCTCGACTCTAGCTCGTGTGGGCGACGCGCCTAAAGTCTATGATCGACGGGCGAGTAAAACCACCGTTTTATGGCTCGTCGGTAAAGCTCGCCCGTGGATCATTGCAATACCGCGGTATTAAAAACCAACGAGCCCGGCTCGCGGCTCGTTAGTTATGTTTAATTTTTTGCTCGGCACGCTGCGCAAGACCGTGTGTCGATCACCACTGACGAGCCGAGCCGACAGTTTTCCGCGACAATTCCTATAATCAACTGGTTCTGCGGACAATTCGCCCACTTTTAACCCAAACTTTAGGGTGTCTTCGCTTTTTTTATTCATTTCGTGGTATGCTGTACCGAGGTAACACAAAACTTCAATCTTCGAACAAGACATATTGCCTCATTTGCGGTTCACACTCGACTGTTTTGCTCGCTAGTCGATCAGCACCTACGAGCCACGACTCCGCGAGTAAAAACCGTCATCTCCAAAACCGCGGTATACGGCTCGCCCGTCGATCACCCACTTATGAGAGCTCGCGAAGCATAGTTCGCTTCATCGCGAAAATGTAGCCGCAGCATAAAATACAAGGCATTGTGTAATGTTTGTGTTTTCCATCAGTCACAGCTCCTATAGAATTGGCAGTTACGAATACGGGAGTCCACAGTTTAAGACTTAGTGGAGAGTAACCATTGAAATACATATTAAAAATTATTTATTTATTTATTTACCATTTATGTACACACATATATAAACAGACAAGAAAAAAACAGAACAGAAAAATAGGTACAAAGGTGATGCTTATTTCATAAGAAATCTCTTCCAGCATACCTGCGATAGGACAAGAAATAAAGAGATGTTGTGAGTTTAAATTATGGAGCGTGCGCGTCGCGCGTCGTCTAAACCTTTCATACCTGTCCTGTCTTGTTTGGCAGCATTTGTTGAACAACAAAAGCCGACATAATAATATATTCGATTTTGCCGCCCGGCTGTGCCGACGCAACAAACAAGTGTCTAAAGGCGCGTCGCCACTGTGGGCCACGAGGCCTCAACGCGTCCCCGTTGTAAGAACTCACGAGGCTCGGCCGCGCGGCCCTAGTGGGAACGAGCCTTAAAGCTGCATGCTATTGAATTAAAACTTGTCCTATCATGGCTATACAAAGTGTTTAACTATTTAAATAACTTGCATACGACCAATATCGCCTTAATGAATACCACGAATACCAGTATAGAAGTCTTCAACCTGGAGAACCAGTTTGCCAAAAAACAATTAGTTTGAATTTGGCGGATTACTGTCCCTACTTTACTTAGGTAGCGCTTTGCAGACAAAACTATTGCGTTTTGTTTTTGCAATGTGGGTTGGCTTGAATATAAGAATTCCAGATTAATTTTGTGCTCTTCAAGACAAGTGATAAAAAGTTTATTAAACTAAACTGTCAAGCTCCGCTAATGAGACACAATTGATTTTCTATGGTTTCGTCGCCAATAGGCAACGCGCGGTGCTTAACCGGAATGAAATTCAGGAACTTTATTTTCTTCAAAAGCACAGAGCTTGCTGTAAACTTTCTGTCTTTTAAATTATTTCTTCATCTTTATTATAAAAAGCCTATTCAATTATTAGGAATTATTTGCGCATTTAAAAAATTAGGCCTTGTTGATTTGGACCATACGCTCACAGGCACCATAGAGTATAGTAACTAAAATGGAATAGAGAGGAAAGTCGACCATAAAAAACGGCCACGAAGAAAGTGCTGCCATCTATGAAACTTTTTCAGAACTTATGCCAAAGCCGTAGTTATAGGTACTTGTTTACGTATAGGTAAGTATACTGTATGTATACGTACTACCGCCGTATTTGAAAATTGAAAGTAAGTGTACTGCGAAGGCGACCTTTACACCGCAGCCGCAGTCAGATTTGCATTTAACAAAGAAAATAAATAGGTACCATAACAAAAACAATTAAATGCAAATAGGGCTGCTGGTGTAAGACCGCCTGTAAATAATAAAACCAAATTATTATAACATAATTTTTTAATCACTTATTTAGCTTTCATTTAGATACATCAAATCACTGGGTAATTACGATAGCGGGGTATATTCAGATTTTTTTTATTATTTCTACCATTCACATACAATATCGTATTATAAAAATTATAAGAGATGAATAATATAATTATTTATTAACAATGCCACATTAAAATAAATATCGCTGCTTTTGGTGGTAATTAATAAAAATCCGGCTGTCGTAATTACCCCAGTGCACTATATTACAGTTATAAAAATATAAAAACAATAATCATGTCATTTACTTTTTTGGTTTAGTTTTATGTTTCATGAAGTATGAAAGGGCTGCTAATTTAATTTGGTCTTCACCATCGTAATTGTATTTACCTGATAAAATTCTATTGACGCTTTTGCACCAACTATACACTAACAGATTTGTTGAGATATCTGTAAAGTATTTTATAACAATTTCTCTATGTTTATTGCAATCGTGATATGAAAAGTCAGATATTATTTCTACAAGAGATTTAATTCTTTCTTTTAAACCTGGTAAGTGCACATCGTGTGTTAAAAAATTGGATACCACAGATTGGATATGGCTAAAAGATAATGATAAATTTTTAGATGGATATACTAGCCAAGTTTTGTTTTTATTATACTCCTTTAATTTTATAAAATCGTTTCCTGGTTCGTTTTTACTGCCACAAAGAGAAAGCTTACATTTTTTGCACCCTTTTACAGCTTTTAATACTTTTGTTAGAGCCCATCCACAAACATAATTTCTTTGGAAGATGCCAGGAGTTTCGGTGTCCTCTATCCTAAACAATTCAAGTGGCTCACCAATGTGCACATTTTTATATTTGCCCGTTTCTTCCTGGATTTTTTCTTTTTCAGTGATAAAAAACTGCAGTGACTGTAGGCACGAATTTGTGTCCTCTTCACAATTTGCATGAGGTGAATGGTGTTTTGTGTTTGTGTGTTTTGAAAGACTCTTCTTTATTTTTCATCCGAGTAACCATCTTCTTCTTAGCGTGTCGATGGCAATCTAAATGTACTCGGCCCAGAATTCGGCCACTTGTTTGGCGCCATCACTAGCGTCCATCAGCTCCTGTAACGTGCAGCTGACAGGACACGCAGGGCACGATATTAAGTGTCCCATCGTTTGTGGAACAGCACCACATTTACACTCCAAGGCGGAGTCGTCTATAAATTTCCACCTGAACAGGTTTTCCTTGCTTCGGCCAACCTGGGTCCGGAGTCTGTTTAAAGACTTCCAGTTTTAACCATTTTCTTTCAGTAACCATTTTCTTCAGGTTTGTGATTTGCCTCTGGTAGTTTTTGATCTGTTCCGTCCTAGGTCGGGTAATATTTGTTTTTCCTGAAAAGTTAAGATTGACTATTATATTATAAGATTCAATAAAACATTCGCCCTATTGTTATAATAGAAATTGGGAAAGTTTTTGAAGATGTTTGTGTTTTGATCATTGTCACTCAATCACACAGGAATTGCTGAACGGATTTAGATGAAAATTTGCACCCAGATAATCAGACATCCTGGATTAACACAGGATACTTTCTATCCCTGTAACCTGAAAGTTGCTAGTAAAGGCTAGACTATAATATTAAGACTATAAATCATCAAAATACCAGATTATTTGTTAAATTAAATGTAGAGGGGACACCACACACACATTTAAGTGCATGCCTCTTCTATTTGTAATCTTAGAAATATTTCTTAAGTAAGTTCAGTTGAGCTTACCACTTATTTATTTATTGTGAGTAACCCAAACAATAAAACAATTATCTACATAGACAAAATACTAACTTACCTTTGAATAATGATGTTTGCGATTTAGAAGGTTCTTTCTCAATATACGGCATACAAGCATCTACTGATGTTTGCATATCCACATGGCTCGTCAATGCAATGTCTATAAAGAAAAAGTAATTATTCATAAGAAGGTACAGTTTTATCCAGTATTATGATATTTAAATCAATAATTTATTGTTATACAGGGTGAGTATACAAGTATACAGTGATGTAGTCCAGCAGGGCTAGTATGGCAAAAAAGGGGAAAGAGAGAAGTTTCTTTTCAGGACCAAAACAAATAAAGATGTGACAAGGACAACCAATTCATTTGTGGGTGGTTTAAGCAACAATAATTTTTACTCATATTAAGAAAGGCCTTGTATTTGTCTTCTGACATAGAGATAAAGGGGTGATAAACAGTTTTGACCACACTCCATGCTAGCCCTGCAAGCATGATAAATATTATGTATGACAATAATTATTTACCGGCATTCTGTGGTGTTGTACCGGATGATGATGGTGTTGCCATTTCAACATTGGCTGAGGAATCAGCTAGCTTCATCTTTGGTAAGCAATAATTATGTTCAGTATCCAGATTGGTTATTACTTTCGGCACACCTGAAACGTAATTTAGTGTTAGGTCATTTCTAGTTGACAGTAAGAGAGTGAGCATTAAGAGACAGGTTTTTACATTTTAACCGTACCCCTATAACTATAATATATTTGTAATTACAAGGGACTTTCTGCGATACGGGTAAGAACCATCTATCTAAAAGTTACTCACCTACCCGTTTAAGCACATATTTGTCTATACTGCATAGGCTTAGGTAGTTAAATAAAGGTAAACAAAAAACCATGTGACTTAGTTAACCGAATAAACATAATACCAGTCTATTCAGTTGTAATGCTACGTTACAGTTGTACTCTTCAATTTAGCAACATTATTAAATAACTTTGCTTTTTTGGAGTATAGTCAGAAGACCATGTCTTGGATTAACGCATAGGGGTTTTTATCATACAATTCCCCTAGGTTGCAGGTAAAAGCGCATTCAGCAACTGGTTATCAAATAATAATACCTAATAAAAAATCATTCACATGCATACCTATTAAGTATAAGAAAGTGGTGGAAAATATAATAAATAATCAGTATACATTTTACCTTCTAAATACAGACAGGGTATAGCTGTCTTAGTAATGCCATGGCCTCGTGTCCTGTGTTCTGGTTTAAAATGGTAGTCACACACTTTTAACGATTTAGGAAAGTTCTCAGGATCTTCATGAGCTATATTTTCGGGTATGACTGATACCCATGCTTCAAAGAGGGTAGGGTATTTAGTTTTATTCGGAAAACCATGCATTGACACTCCTGGAAATAATAGTGTTGAATTATGATAGGTACAAAAAGAAATACTTTCTACAGGTGTATGTTTTCAGAGTTGTAATGTTAATGCTAATTGTTTAATATTTTATAATAGATATTACGCATAGGATAGCTAAAATCTTTAGAATTTCGAGCTTTGAAGTCACGGAATCCCAACATAGCTTAACGTTGATTGTGAAAACATTAAGTTGTTGAATAACTTAAACAATGTGTTTTAATATTACAGAATAGCCTTAAGTACATTTAACTTCATTATTAATTGCAATACTTACCAAAAGTGTCGCAACCAAAAATGCAACGAGCTTGGCGAGAACTCATTGCGAGAATTGCAATGAAAACACCGTAAATGAACACTTAACCTATTAATAACAAAAACTTAACAACAAAGAAACAGTAATAATAACATTAACAACACAAATAACAAAAGAACACTTTGATAACGTAGAAAAACGAAAGTTTTTAACGAGAAGCAAGGCAACAGAAGTTTTCGAGTTTGAATTCAAACTTTCAAAGTCATTGAATGATTTCGCCGGCAGTGACAGTTCCGTCAATAAAACAGTTGCTCAAGCAATAAGGCGCCATCTAGCGAGACTAAAATCACTTAGAAACTGTTTTATTGACATTTAGTTCTGCAAAACTTTTAAAGATAGCAGCACTAGTCTGTCATTAAGGTCGAAAATCGCAACAGTTCTAAGTTTCACGCCCCTGACAGGCACTCACATCATCTCACATGCGTTCCGATATAAGTAATTATTACGATTATGACGATGAACGCGCTCACAGTGCTCACTCAATGTCAAAACGATATTACAGTATTTTCTTTGTGTTACCAATTTATTCTTCTTAGGTTAGGTGGCAACTGCAGCCAGGGGCACAATTTCGAAAATGCCACATAAGTTAGAGATTATGATGCGACTCAAAGCAAAACAACACAACTGTCATTTTTGACAGCGCTCACGGTAATAGTATTTTAGGGCATGGTCGGCGTTATCGTAAGATGGCGCATGTCATGGCGTCATCTATGATGATTCACGGGACATCGCTATCGCGCTCACGCTAATTCGGTACGATTTTATGCAAGCTCAAACCGATTACATCGCAACTCGGAACGCACCCTAAATTTATGACAATTGCTGTCAGTGTCAAGTGTCAAGGTTAAAAAAAATACCTAACACTGCCGGCGCTGGAAATATTCGCGGGTGTAAGCAAAATTTATTTTCTTTCGTTGTTCATCCTAAGTTTTTTAGCTTTAGTTTGTTTGGTAGCATGTGATTCATTAACTTTCGATAAATCTAAATACATACTATGCCACACTTACTGTATCAAATTGTATTTAAGTTTAACTAACTTTGCGTTAATAATGACCGAAAATAAAAAAAATATTGAAATAACTAACGGTTGGATATTGTGTCCTTCTAAAAGCTTTCCTGGCAAATTTTATTATTTCAATGTGATAAATGGAGAAGCCGCATGGAGTCTAAACCAATCTGATGTACGTATAATTGATAATTAAAACACAAAATACAAGTAAACTCGAAAAAAGCCTTGTAAACTTTTTTTGACATGCTATTGAAATTACAACTTCAAAACGCACACAATGTCGAAATAAGTTGTTTCGCTGTCTGCCGGCGTATTGTTTGAAGTAAACATGAATGCAAACGAACAATACACTGCATTAAAAATTAGGTTAATAACGACATCGAAAAGTTTTTTCTCGGTAGTTCGTTTCGAAAATAGGTATAATTGTATCAAATTACCAAATAACACCGGCACACGTTGTTTTATTGCAGTCTTCATGAATATTTATGTACAGACGCCAGCACATCAACCTACTACAATCTGTCAAATTTCTTTAATAGATTTTCAACTTTATCTCCATAGTATAAGGTTCAAAGTTGATTGGGAAAATTTTACAGTTTCGGGTAGCTTGTTATATGCTGGCGTCTGTACTTAAGTATTATATTGATATACTGAAATACTGAGTTAATATGAATAAGGCTGAGTTTTGTATCCATATCACAATGTTTTTTTAAGTAACTTTTTTTCTTTTATATGTACGTGCATTTTGAGGTAATTTTTATTTGATACACTACAACCCCGTAGTAACAGGACCCTTCACGAAGCCGTAATCTACGCATTCTGTACATTAACTGGTTAAATGCTGAAATTACAGACACAATTAATAGCCATTGTGTCTCGCGTGGATCCACGTTTAAGCATACGAAGGGTTAAACTATGTAAGTTACTAACTTTGTGCACAAACAATTGCTTTGAAACAAATTTTATTTTTGGTGCGGGCTGTTTACCACAAACGCTCCAACATCGTGCTTATGGATGTGCATGCAATGGTACAGAGTTGGTGGAAGTATTTAAAGTTAAGCTATTATAACATTTTGAACTTGTTTTCGTTAAACACTTTTAACACGTTGACTGCCAGACCATAGACACAATAGAAAATCTATTGTTGGCGGACACTGTGTGACCGCGGTGCCAGTCAATGAATTATAAAGTTCGAACTCTTAACTTTCAACCAACCGTAACCAAAAGGATTCGCTGGGAACCTTCTGGTTACGTTGGTTATAGTAGGTATGGAAATACCTGTAGAGTCAATCAGTCAAGTATAAAAAAATGGTCCTCATAGCTGGAAGAAACCAGTGACTTTCAGATTTGTTAAGGGTATTTTTACACCCGTTATTCATATTTGTCTATGAATCAGTCTGCATGTTGCATAAAATGAGATCATAATGTAATAGGATGAATTCAACATCAGATTATGCATATTAAGGCATTTCCTATACATTTCTTCCATGTGTCATAAAATTAAGCTCACATTAATATTTGACCCAGTAACTGGGTTTTAGAGGTCAGACAGGCAATCGCTTGCATATAAAATACTGGTCTGGCTGCACCCTCTTACGCTGGAAGTCGATCCCAATATAGTTGGCAAAAGGCTAGGCAGATGATGAAAAGTTTTGTTAGCAAAACATAATACAATTTATAATGGCGATGTGCACCATTTAAAAAAGTTTTTATTATTTTGTTTTCAGAATAAAAGCTTTTTAAAGGAAAGAAGCTTTGACCAAATTGCAGATAAATCTCATGGATATCCGGAACCTACTACACTGCCCGACAATATTTTCACTGACACCAAAAAACTTGACTGCACTCGAAACATTCCTCATAATCGCCAACTACCAAAGTTTGGCCAAGCCTCCTTCCCCAATTATGTGACCAACACCGAACCTGTAAGCCCTAATAGTGTTTGTAAATCAATAGCATCGCTAACCCTTTGTCCAGAAAAAGAAAAGCCAATGTTTGACCAAAAATTATCTGAATTTGAGCATCGTACTATCTCACAATATAGCAAGCAAACAAACATACCGATAAGTAAACGCTTTACAAATTACCAAAAACCATGCTTTAACTTATATAGGCACAGTATAATTGCGAAGCCAAAATCTGAAACATCAACTCAGAAGAATCTATTTTTAGAATGCGCTTCTGAATCGCAGAATTTCTTTCCAAAACTATTAATTAAGAAATCAACTTCGAATTTAAATCCCAAATCACTTACTCAAAAATGTGCTGATGCTCTTAAGAGCAATGAAAAAGCAATCATAAGTTTTAGCAATAAGGTTGAAAGTACAAAATCTAGTGCAGAGGTTCCTAAATTCGTTAAGAAAGGAGAAGATTTAGAGCTATCTAGGTTAGATAGTTCTGATTTGAGATTCCTATTGCTGGCTAAAAGAAGATGTACAGATGCTGCGGATACAGCAGTAGAAAGTAAGTATCAGCCGAATTTATTTGCATGAAAATATTGCAAACATAAGATAACATCACATGTGTAATCCCCGTAAGGTTAGGCCCTTCAGCGGGATCACAGAATACTTAAAGTACTACGTACAGAAAGGCCACTCCCTTCCCCGCACTAACATCAGTTACCGCACCTCACCCCGCACTTCGAGGTTACCGTCGCAGTTCTTTAACAAAGAGCGCTCGCAAACACAAGTACCTCACGCACACATTCATACGTATACAAACGTCATTTTTTAATGTAGTAGGAGTAGGTAATTATTTTGCGAGCGTTGTATGGAGTGTGGCGGGATTGCCCGAAAGGGTTACCGCTACCCCTGGAACATAAAGGGCTAAGGAAGGAACACGGGTGGGTTTTAGTCAGTAAGAGTCTGACACTCCCTCCCGCTCCACCCAGAGCGGGAGGAGTCATTTGATGATTTTTCACCCTCAATAAAAAAAAGGTTAGGCCCTATACAGGCTTATTGGTAAACACTAACCCTCTTATTCATAACACTTATCAAACCTATTTTAGTTAAAATGGGGTTTGTCTCTTTCTTACACACAGAAATGTCAATGTGACAGATAAAGACAAACATTCTATAAACCTATTTTAGCTAAAATAGAGATAAAATAGGATTATGAATAAGGGGGTAACAGTCTTGCAGGACTGGATTACTAACATCATAAACAACAACTTTTGTTTTATGACATTTTACAAAACATAATACATTGACCAAAAACAATCCTGTTATTTCATTGTTATATCTAACCGCCGCTCCCCTCCACTGAATTTTGTACTAGACACGGCAGTTTGTTTAAGGCGAATGCGTAGTTGTAGCCCGCGAAATTCAATTTTTCTTACGTTTTTTGCAATTTTCAGGTCAGTGTCAGGTTGTATCTTGATGAAAATTTGATTCGCGACTATAACAGGTACGTATTCACAGAATTATAATCATCAGAATCATTAATACATCTGTTTAAGTTAGATTTCTACCACCAACACTTTTCCATACGAGATTTGTTCTTAACGGTAGAAATCTAACTTAGAAAGATGTATTAATGATTCTAATTATTATAATTCTGTAAATACGTACCTGTTATTGTCGCGAATCATATTTTGATCAAGATACAACCTGACACTGACCTGAAAATTGCAAAAAACGTAAGAAAAATTGAATTTCGCGGGCTACAACTACCCATTCACCTTAAGGTGAATTTGACATGGTAGACCGCGAAATTTAAATTTTCTTACGTTTTTTGCAATTTGCAGATCAGTGTCAGGTTGTATCTTGATCCAAATATGATTCGCGACTATAATAGACATGTATTTACAGAATCATAGTCATTAGAATCATTAATATATCTCTTTAAGTTAGATTTCTACCATAAACACTTTTCCATACGAGATTTGTTCTTAGCGGTAGAAATCTAACTTAGAAAGATGTATTAATGATTCTAATTATTATAATTCTGTAAATACGTACCGTTTATAGTCGCGAATCATATTTTGATCAAGATACAACGTGACACTGACCTGAAAATTGCAAAAAACATAAGAAAAATTGAATTTCGCGGGCTACAACTACCCATTCACCTTAACTAGCGCTTTCTTTAGCTAGCTATAACAGAACATCGAATATTTTAATACCTGGAATACTTCCTTCCTCCAAACACGTTTATAGAATGTTTATTATTCTCGTATCTTTCAGGAAAGAAACCGAAACCACCTGAATCAAAGCCTCTAACACTTAAGAAAAAGGTTACATTTAATCTAAAGGATGAAACTACTAACGATAACACGCAACAAGATTTTATTGTAAGTATAATATGCCTTATTTATGTAAATTAAAAATGCACAGTGCTGCACATCCCCACGCCACCCTATTTCAACTTAAACAAATATCAACTTTATTTCAATGATAATTAAGTTGATTTCAGAGTGACTATCACTATTGAAAAAGTTATATAAATGTTTGCAAGTTGTAGCGCAAACTGAACTTTATTGTGTAGGAATTAAAGTTATTTTTCCATTAATTCATATGACTGTGTTTACATTTTTGGCAAATTAATCGCGAATGCACGGTAGGTATGGATTTATTGTACTTATACTAGCTTCTGCCTGCGGGTTCGCCCGCGTGAATTTCGGATATTTTATGGGTTTTCTTTTTTTTGCGTGGAACCCTCATTCGTTTTTCTAAAATAAAAGTATCCTAAGTTACCTAATTATTTTTCTAAAATAAAAATATTATAATAATAGTAACGCAAGAGCAACTACTTCGCGTGCCAAATATCGCACCAGCTTACGTATAAAAAAATCGTAAACCGCCACTTTCGCGCTCAGTCCTATGTACTGTTGGCTGGGTGAGCGTGAGCGCTGGCGCTAGGCCCCGGGAGTGGAGCGAGACGGGTGCCGCACGCGGCGGCGTCTTTGAATCGATTTGATTTTACCATCACTAAATAGTGCTTGTGACGTCGTTATCTAGGTCTATCTACAGGGTGTTACAGAAAGGGTATATCAATACAAACGGGTTGAAGAGTGTATCTGGTCTAGAATCTCTGTACAAAATTTCAGCTCAAAAGCATTAACTTTGAAAATGCCTAATATTTTTTTAATTCGACATCACGGCGCTGCACTGGCGCGCGGCGGCGTGATGTGCGTGTACTAGGCGCACAGACACACTACAGATAATGGATAATGACCCTCGTAGTGCGGTGACACGTTTGTTATGATTTCAATTTAATAAACTATCGAAATAAAAAAAATATTAAGCATTTTCAAAGTTACTGTTTTTGAGCTGAAATTTTGTACAGAGATTCTAGACCAGATACACTCTTCAACCCGTTTGTATTGATATACCCTTTCCGTAACACCCTGTATATCTGTGGCATCCATACATACGTTTTCAAAATAAATCACTGTTATAATACTATTTTATTTTCTTTCCAGCCATTAACATCAAACCTTACCCGAACCATCCTAGAAGTACCAAAATCGCCAGTTTTACTAAGAGATAAAACTTCGCCTTCTTTCATAAAAGTGTCTCCTAAGACGCCTCCACCAAACGTAGAGGACCAACCACCAACTGCGAACTACCAACGGCCAACTTGCCTACCAACAGCCAACTACCAACGGCCAACTTGTCAACCAACTGCCAAAAACCAACCACCAACTGGCCAATCAACCGCCAACTACCAACGGCCAACTTGTCAACCAACTGCCAAAAACCAACCACCAACTGGCCAATCAACCGCCAACTACCAACGGCCAACTTGTCAACCAACTGCCAAAAACCAACCACCAACTGGCCAATCAACCGCCAACTACCAACGGCCAACTTGTCAACCAACTGCCAAAAACCAACCACCAACTGGCCAATCAACCGCCAACTACCAACGGCCAACTTGTCAACCAACTGCCAAAAACCAACCACCAACTTGCCAACCAACCGCCAACTACGAACGGCCAACCTTGAAGAATACAACTTGGTATCTTGTTGTCGATACTGATGTATTGTTGTTGGATCATGAGTTTATTGAAAAAGTTGTGCTGTCTGGTAAGTACTTTTTAAAATCTTGCTGAAATGTCCCAAATGTCCATACACCAGAGGGGCACTTCTCGTAACTTTAAGAACGTTCACAGTCTGATCTCAGTCTCAATCTGTCAAAAATACCTCTAATTTGCCTACATTTTGAAAAGTTTTTGACACTTGTTTGTCGCCGAGATGAGACTGCGACTAGATTTTGAACGTTTTAAATTACGAGAATTGGCCTTCTGGACCTTTGAGGACCAACCACCAACTTTGCAACAAACGGCCAACTACCAATAGCCAACCTTTAAGAATAATAAAGTTGATTGATAAACTGTCTGGTAAATAATCCCTTATTTTTCATTTGCTTTTTTATTTAAAAAAAATACTTAGGCTATGGTTTCCTAGAAGAGCCGTGGCCGCCATATAACGGCTGTAATGAAAATCACGGCAGATGGGTTTGAATTACGGTGTCAAAAACCGTCTCTAGGAAAACACACTAACTTAAGGATGATTTCCACCAAACGGCTCGCATCGCATCGGATCGGAAAGGATACGAACGGATGCGGCGACAGCCGATCGCGTCCGGCAGGATGTTGACGCATACGATCGGCTCCGTACCGTAGCTTGCGAACGTATCCACCAAACAAATAAATTTCAAAATCCAAAATTGAGTGACGTCTACATAACAGTGCGTGCGCTATCGAGAATGAGTGGCGCCGCCCGGCCACGGCTTTGAGCGCACGCGGCGACAGGCGAACTATTATTATTGAAATATTAGGTCCTTACATATGAAATTGGCGTTTTTCGTACTGGCCACTTTAATCACGAATTTCTCCTCTTTGGTAAGGAATTCCAAATTCAAATTTGTACAGCTATTTACTCATGTATTTGTGCTTCGATGACCGTCATTCATTTGTTTTTTTTCTTCTGTTTTTTCTGTTTGCGTCACTCATTTTACAAAATGGAAAATTTAAAATATCGCATTATTTACGAGTACGAGTTCCGCCGTGGCACTAGTGCTGCGGAAACGACTCGAAGGGTGAATGATGTGTATGGCGGTCATGTTGCAAAAGAAAACACAGTTCGTTTTTGGTTCCAACGTTTTCGTTCTGGAAATTTCGACCTGCAGAACAAGCCCCGTGGACGGCCTGAGACCCAAGTTGATAATGGAGAATTGAAGGCTATTGTGGAAGCGGACCCATCGCAAACCACGTCCGAGTTAGCTGCAGGCTTCGATGTTAGTGATAAAACTGTTTTAATTCACTTGAAGCAAATTGGGAAGATTAAAAAGCTTGAAAGGTGACAACGCCAGACCACACACTGCGCAACAGACGGCTACCAAATTAGAAGAGCTTGAATTGGAATGTCTTAGACATCCTCCGTACTCCCCGGACCTTGCTCCAACAGATTACCATTTTTTTCGCAATTTGGATAACTTTTTGCAAGGGAAAAAATTCAACTCCGATGGGGCAGTCCAAATCGCCTTCAAAGATTTTATTGATTCCCGTCCGACTGGTTTTTTTAGTAAAGGGATCAATGAACTACCTATAAGATGGCAAAAGTGCATTGAAAACAATGGTTCATACTTTGATTAATTAAATATATTATATTAAAAAATATTCGACTTTTTGTTCCTTCCATACAAAACGCCAATTTCATATGTAAGGACCTAATATTATCAATGATTGTATGTTTGGTTTGTCTATGGTAGTTTCCGCTCTCTCGGAACGGATCAGTTTTTGTGTGTTAAATCACACTAATATAATAAAGGTGAAAGTTTGTGAGTGTGTGTGTTTATATGTTTGTTACTTCTTCACGCTCAAACCGCTGAACCGATTTAGATGAAATTGTTTATAGAGATAGTTTGAGTCCCGGGAAAGGACTTTTTATCTCGATATTCTCACGGGATCGAAACTTATGCGGGTGAAACCGCGGGGCGCAGCTAGTAAAACCTATAAGTGTAACCTATACACCATTTATTATAACATTAGAAAAAAGAGGCTCGCAGAAGCAGGAGTACGAGATCTTTTATTTTCACGTTAAGTTCAAAAAAATTTAATAAATAATGTACTTGCTTTTTTTGTAAGTAACAATGTATGGCATACAATAAAGCATATTCTATCTATCTACTCGTCACGATGCTTGGACAGATAGATGAAATGAAACAATTTTTAGTAACAATCAGTGTATTAAAAACAACTTTATATAAACGGACAAAATAAAAAAACACGTGCTGGCGCAACTTATGAAGGAAATAGGTAACATTTTAGATTTGGTAGAGTTATAGTGATATGAAAACGTTCCCGGTACTGTCCGCCCCTGCTTCTTTTAGATTTTAAACATTGACATGACAATATTTTATGTAAAAACTAAATAATATTATATGAAAGCCTTGTAATTTCAGAAGGTAGATAGGTTAAATAAGTACAATTAAGTGTAACTGCTGTTATTTAAATTGATTATATTTAACTCCACATCAATCTTGACTGTTATAAATTATAATGTTTGTCGTACTTTTATTAAAAGTGTGCCCCTAAAAGAGCCTTTTTTAATTAACTTCTGTCTAATGCTATAGTAAATGGAGTATAGAAGTGTTTAAGTTAGTACTCAACAGTTTGGCGACGAGGATGGAGGGATGGGATTGGAGAGAGTTGGCAAGAGTGCTTGGTTAAATATTTTTTTCTCACCATACCAACCTTTTGTTTCTAGACCCCAGATGCAGACTGATAATCCCACGCGCGGTAGCCGCTGACATAGAGGAACTGTGTCTGGGAGACTGTAACGGGCAACAGCGAGTCATCACCGCAAGACGGCTGACGAGGAAACTGGCAACACCGCCGCCTCATTATATAGGTATTTATTTTTGTTCTTATACAATCAGGGAAATTAATTGTTTGTCAAATTGATACACTAATTCTGCCCCCGATAGGAAAAAAGACGCATCTAACATTTTTTCCAGATTTGAGTTACATACATTGCCGGAATCAGAAAAAAAAAGGCGCATCTGCCTGTATTTTTAATATTTTTCTAACTTCCTCCAGTAATTAATTTCCCAATCAACAGCAATTAATTTCCCGTTTCATTCATTAAAACATTTATTTCTCCGTTTTTACTTTTTTTTAGATACGTCTTTTTCACTATCGGGGGCAGAATTATAGCCTAGTATTGTAGATGGTCCGTGGCTAAATAATAACAGCCGCACAGGTCGATCGATCAGGTTAAGCTACGCTTGCCGCGGTTGGTCTGTGGATGGGTGACCATCTTTACATACTGAGACCCCTCCGTGCCTCGGAAAGCACGTTAAGTGGTCGGTTCCGGCTGTTATTTGTGGATCTTTGATAGTCGTTACGGGTATTCAGAAGCCCGAAAGTCTGACAACCAGTCTTATCAAAGGGTATCGTATTACCCAGTAATTGGGTTGTGGAGGTCAGATAGGCAGTTGCTACATGTAAAACTGGTATTCAGCTGCATCCGGTTAGACTGGAAGCCGACCCCAACATAATTGGGAAAAGGCAGGCAGATGATATGTAGATAGAGAGGCTGCTGATTGCCAATCAATCTTAAGCAAGCGTGGTGATCCATACACGTGTTTTCTCTGTGTGAGAAGGTACTTTGCCCAGCAGTGGGATAATACATAATCAGCCTATAATGTTTCCCACTGCTAGGACACAGGCCTCCTCTTTGTGGGAGCGAGTGGGCCGTAACCCACCACGCGGGCCCAGTGCGGGTTGGTAGATGTCACATGTCTTCGAATTTTTGGTTCTAGGACATGCCGGTTTCCCCACGATGTTTTCCTTCACCGTTTTAAGAGCAGTGGTGATGAAATAATTTACACAAAGTAAAGCGCCTGTCTGGGTTCGAACCTACGACCTACAACTCGTAAGTCGCGGCCGATACCACTTGGCCACCACTGCTTTGCACTGCGATTAAGATAAAATAATACCACCCTATTATTATCCTACGGTAGTGCAGAGCAGTGGTGGCTAAGTGGTAACGGCCGCGACTGTGAGTTGTAGGTCGTAGGTTCGAACTCAGACAGGCGCTTTCATCATCATCATTTCAGCCGAAAGACGTCCACTGCTGGACATAGGCCTCCCCCAAGCACCTCCACTTCGACCGGTTTTGTGCTTCTCGCATCAGACATCGACAGGCGCTTTACTTTGTGTAAATTATTTCATCTCTCAAAGCGGTGAAGGAAAACATCGTGATGAAACCGGCATGTCCTAGAACCAAAAATTCGAAGACATGTGACATCTGCCAACCCGCACTGGGCCCGCGTGGCGGATTGCGACCCACTCCCTCTCACAGAGAGGAGGCCTGTGTCCCAGCAGTGGGAACATATAGGCTGTTTATTTTTTTTTCTGTTTTTTTTTTTTTCTATTGCATACCCTATTATCATGATAAGTGGAAGAGCGGAGTTCACCTAACACAAGCATCTTCTTGCTTAAAAGTTGATCTCCAACGACTCCCAACTCATGTGTGTTTACTTTGTATGTAATTGCAATAAACATTTTTATTTTTTTTATTTTTATTGTCCACAGTTGAACCTCAAACCAAAGAAAGTGGCAACAGTTGTCACTATATAACGACTGACAGCATACTGCACTGCTGTATGAAAGTCGCAAATAAAAATTATTATGTAGTAAGTAATAATGATGATATCTACAGGGTGTTACGGAAAGGGTATATCAATACAAACGGGTTGAAGAGTGTATCTGGTCTAGAATCTCTGTACAAAATTTCAGCTCAAAAGCATTAACTTTGAAAATGCTTAATATTTTTTTTTATTTTGACATCACGGCGCTGCACTGGCGCGCGGCGGCATGATGTGCGTGTATTAGGCGCACAGACACACTACAGATAATGGATAATGACCCTCGTAGTGCGGTGACACGTTTATTATGATTTCAATTTAATAAACTATCGAAATAAAAAAAATATTAAGCATTTTCAAAGTTACTGCTTTTGAGCTGAAATTTTGTACAGAGATTCTAGACCAGATACACTCTTCAACCCGTTTGTATTGATATACCCTTTCCGTAACACCCTGTATAGTAAAAACTGGGCAGTGCTGCACATCCCCCACCCTATTTTAAGTTAAACAAATATCAACTTTACTTTTTAATATCCATACTATCCTAACTATGTATAATATTATAAATGCGAAAGTAAGTTTGTTTGTTTGTTACCCTTTCACGCCTAAACCACTGAACCGACCATCCTGAAATTTTGCATATACGTTGTCAGGGGCACAGAAACGGACATAGGGTACCTGTCATCCCGAAAAAAAATGCTGTTCCCGAGGAAAACAACAATACACGTGGCGCCATCTATTATCGTAATAACGTTATTGTTGTTTTCCTTGGGAACAGCACTTTTTTTTTCGGGATGAAAGGTACCCTATGTCCGTTTCTGTATACCTGACAACGTATATGCAAATTTTCAGGATGACTGGTTCAGTGGTTTAGGCGCGAAAAGGTAACAAACAAACTTACTTTCGCATTCAAAGTCAAAGCATTTATTTCAAATAGGCATATAAAAGGCACTTTTGAACGTCAAAAATTACCTTAAAATAGAATTGATTCTAGTCGCCCATTCCAAAAGATAGTTTTCGTATGGAGAAGAATGGGCAAGAAACTCCACCTTTACTCTTTTAAAATGTTTTACAATATTTTGCATGGGTACATTAATTATATAATGACATGTGAGGACGATGCACCTAAAATAAAATCACTATACCACAATAGGTAAAAGAATTAAAAACGAACCCATTGTATTTAGAGTTGTTAACACCCCCAAATTTAAATAATTTAAAGTTGTACTATGGCATCTTTAGGAAAAGGAGGGGAACCTTTTTATTTTACCCCAACCTAAAGCAATCATTTATAGAAAAATTGGTGTATTTTATACAAAGAATAAAAAGAATTATCAAAAGAAGCAAATCATAATTGTTTTAACAGCTCCTAATAGATACCGGACTGTTTGTATTTCGTGCGACAGACATAACGCTCTACGAAGCCGAAATTAGCCGATTGTCTCTTTCCAAGGATCGATGTGCAATATTTATCGCCGGGTACTGTATCTGATAGATACTACATTTATAATATTAGTTAGGATAGTATGGATATTAAATCTAATATTGTTTTTCAGGTACTTATAACAAACGACCCACATCTTCAAATCAGAGCGACATTGCTAAACATACAGTCTTACAAATTAAACGATCTAAAATATGGAGTCGACATTAGGCCGAAGAAAAAAATGTTCAAAGTGATTACCCCAAATGATGACGTCACGGATTCAAATAAATGTAACCAAGGTATATTTAGCAATTTGGAAATGAAACCAGAAATGACTTCAGACGAGAAAAATATGAAAATTAGCTCAGGAAATTGTGACATAGATGGAAAAAATCAGTATAACAATCATAGTTTGTTTAGCTTTCCTTCGAGTCCTGTTAAAAAGCAACTGTTTTTGAGTGACAGCGACACTGATTCTAGCTTAGACTGTGACGAATTCGTTACTAGCCAACCAAAAAGTTTAAAAAATATTGAAAATATTAATAAGCCTAATTTTGATATTCTTTCTGATATAAGTAGCGAAGTTTCAAGTTTGAACCTGACAGAAAATATTTTTCAAAAACGTCAAAATGTGGGTAGGAATCCTTTTCTACCTGAAAATGACAAAGAAAACGGCTATGTCGATTTTGGAAAACGAAATCCTAACATCGTTTTTAACGATACAATCGGTATTCGAAGGACTATTCCTAATAAAAAACCAAGTCCCGAAAATCATGATTTCCAAAAAGATATTTTGGAGTATAATTTTGAAAATACAGAAACCTCATTCAGCTCTACACCAATTACAAATATGAAACTGGTCGAATCGAAATCGAAATTTGAAAGTTCTGTGAAGCCAGTTACGTCGAATACTTGTTTATCATTACGACAAGAACCCTTTGGAGTGACCGGAGACAGCAAAATACTAAACCCTTCACAGACAAGAATACAAAAAATCATTAAAACCATAAACAATGATTCTACATCGAAGAACAAGCTTGACAATCACCTGCCTAAAACCAAAGACAGCACAGGATTATTTAAAATTCCACAACTGTTACCAATCAAAAATGCAACGCGGAACACGTCCGTTCACGCCGAAAACTCGACTGTGAATGACCGAATTTGTACGCGCACGAACATCGATTCCATAGACGAGAATCTAACGAGGTTTCGTATAAAAAGTAGGACTATGAAGAATAAAATAAAAACTAGAATTGATGAATGGATATGTTCTTATATGCAGATTATGGAAGATGCTTTGATGCATATTTTACAGGTATGACCTTCCTCTATTGTATTCAGAATCATAGATATAATTTACCTTCGTTACTAATCTATTATCTACTTTAGCGTTATGTAGTCTAAGTTGATTTTTGCGTGACCATTTCTGATAAAAAGGTCGTATGTATATTTCTGCCTGCATTGGAATTTGAACTTTGTCATGTGCCATTAAGATTTTATTTCCAAAACTTGATAATTTATCTAAAAAGAAAAGAATTTTTCTTTATTTAAGTAACCAAGACTCAAACAAGATTGTTAGTAAAACGCACACTATGGGTAAACCCAGACAAAGACATTTATTCGTCGGATATGGTAGGTACAAAGTTGGTTGGTACAAATGGATAAGTTCAACACATCCGCCGCTAATAGCGGCATACGAATATTTACAACGTGAAATTAATGTATTAATGTACACGTGGGTAGGTATAAAACCTAACTTAAACTCTAATAAACAATAAAAACACTTATAACTATGGACATATTTTATACTCTAATATACAATATCAAATAAAAACACAACAATAACAATATTTCTATTTTATAACTAAATAAATCTAGGTACCTTATTATTTACTAGCTGCCCGGCGCGACTTCGTTCGCGTGGTGGCCTACTCCTTCCCCTACCCTACTCCTGCCCTAATCCTACCCCTACCCTTCTCCTACCTTACTCCTCCCCTACCCTTTCCTTACTCCTACCCTACTCCTACCCTACTCCTACTGTACCCCTCTCCTACCCCTTCCCTACTCCTACTGTACCCCTCTCCTACGAGCTGTGGGACCAAGTGATTGGTTGGTGTGTGGTTTTTAAAATAAACATAATTATTTTTTATTTTCAGAATAACTGCGTTTGTATGGAAAATACGGTAGCCCCGCTGACATTAAAGGATACATTAAATTGTATTAAAATGTTGTTCGGTAGTCATACAAAAATACGAGATTTTACAAATAAGCTATCGGAATTATTGGAAAAATGTATGATTTGCACGCAGGGTAAGGAATTGTTTACGACATTGAATAATGATCCTTATTGTAAGTTACTTAAAGTGTAAAGTAGCCCGTGCGAGAACGCTCTTTTTATATTTCCATTTTTGCATGGAGTTATAGAGGTGTGAGGAACAGGGTGTAAAATTCACTCATCCTCTATAGAAAAGGGAATATCCTCCGACCAGACGGGTGTTGTGTCTGGCGGGCAACTGCCCGATGATTCATGTCGGGCCGTTGTATCTATGCTAGTTGCGCGGTAAACTCTGCTTGCGTGATGCTGGATTTTTCGTGACATCAGTATGACGCGTTGTTCGCATGTGGCGTTGTAGATACCGCTACAGAGTTATCTGTTAGATAAGGTAACCGGAATTTGTCAGGAGGCAGTGAAACAGGCCCATAAGTATTAATTTGTAATTAAGAAATTAAAAAGGATTATGTTTTTGCATTTTTTCTTAGCCCAGTGGTAATGACCGTGGCTTACGAGTTGTAGGTCGTTGTTTCGAACCCAGCCAGGCACTTTACTTTGTGTAAATTATTTCATCACCACTGCTCTCAAAATGGTGAAGGAAAACATCGTGAGGAAACCGGCATGTCCTAGAACCAAAACTTCTAAGACATGTGACATCTACCAATCCGCACTCGGCCTCCTCTCTGTGAGAGGAAGTGGGCCTCCCTCTCACAGAGAGGAGCCCTGTGTCCCAGCAGTGGGATCTTTCTCACATATAATAATTAATTTAACATTGATGATGTAACTAATATTTTTGTAAAAATATAATTTAAAAGAGCTTCCATGGAGTTTCTTGCCCGTTCTTCTCCATAGGTACCTACGCTTTGGAATGGGCAACTAGCTTCATATTTTCTGACTGACTGACTTCTTGACAATTCAAAAGTGCCTGTAAATAGTTTAATTGAAATAAATGCTATGAGTTTGATCATTATAGGCTGATTATGCTTGATACTTATATTTTTTTATCATTCAGGTAAATCAAAAATGTCTTTAATACCAGAAGATTTCATGAAAATATTCGGATATGGTGTGCTGTTAATTCAAGCCTTAAAGGTAAATAAATAATTTGTATTTGTTTTTATCATCATCATCATCATTTCAGCCGAATGACGTCCACTGCTGGACATAGGCCTCCCCCAAGCACCTCCACTTCGACCGGTTTTGTGCTTCTCGCATCCAATGAGTTCCTGCGGCCCTCACAAGGTCGTCGGTCCACCTTGTGGGAGGCCTTCCAACGCTACGCCTTCCGGTACGCGGTCGCCACTCCAGAACCTTTCGGCCCCATCGGCCATCTGTTCTGCCCACTGCCACTTAAGTTTGGCAATTCTTCGGGCTATGTTGGTTACCTTGGTCCTTCTGCGGATCTCTTCATTTCTGATTCGATCCTGCAGGGAAACTCCAAGCATAGCCCTCTGCATTGCCCTTTAGGTGACTTTCAGCCTTCTAATAAGGCCCATTGTGAGCGACCATGTTTCAGTGCCATATGCCATCACTGGCAACACGCACTGGTCAAAGACCGAGTGAAGGTTGTTTTTATCAATAAAACAATTATTGTTCAAGTTGAGGGGCTCGTGGCTTTATAAATAACAGCTGTATGGTTCGATCAAACTAATTCCGATCCAGCCTGTGCCTTGCTGCCCCCTCCCAGCGACGCCCTAAGCCCAGGTCCGTCCGTACCCCACAGGGGGTCCCTTAGCGTGTAATCGGGTCAGATTGATTTTTGTTTAAACGTTACAATTCCCTTTATTACCATTTATTATTTATATGGTGTACATAATAAAGAGTATTCTATTCTATTATGTCCTTAATTTCATTATTTAATACAGGGTGTTACAGAAAGGGTATATCAATACGAACGGGTTGAAGAGTGTATCTGAATCTCTGTACAAAATTTCAGCTCAAAAGCATTAACTTTGAAAATGCTTAATATTTTTTTATTTCGACATCACGGCGCTGCACTGGCGCGTGGCAGAGTGATGTGCGTGTACTAGGCGCACAGACACACTACAGATAACGGATAATGACCCTCGTAGTGCGGTGACACGTTTGTTATGATTTAAATTTAATAAACTAACGAAATAAAAAAATATTAAGCATTTTCAAAGTTACTGCTTTTGAGCTGAAATTTTGTACAGAGATTCTAGACCAGATACACTCTTCAACCCGTTTGTATTGATATACCCTTTCTGTAACACCCTGTATACATACAAATTATAGTTTTAGATATAGAATATAAAAATATAAATCATTTAAAAAATTATTATTCCTTTATTTAATTAAATAAATATAAATTATATTTTTAAATATAACACTTCACTTTAATATCGTAAAGGCGAAAGTTTGTGAGTGTGTTTGTATGTTTGTTACTTCTTCACGCACAAACTGCTGAACGGATTTGTATGAAATTTGGCACACAGGATTCTTTTATCCCGATATTCCCAGGGGATCAACACTTGTGCGGGTGAAACCGCGGGGTGTTGCTAGTTAGAATATTAAAACATTTAAAAATATAAAAAAATAGTAGCACAAGGGTTGGGGTCCAAGCTACTGGCGGTCAGGGCTCCAGAGAGAGGAACATCCTAACCACAGATATAGATACACCTAGATAACGCAAGAGCAACTACTTCGCGTGCCAAAAATCGCACCAGCTTACGTTCGAAAATCATAAGCCGCCACTTTCGCGCTCAGTCCTGCGTACTGCTGGCTGGGTGAGTGTGAGCGAGAGAGCGCGAGCTTGTGACGTCATACTAGTTAGTCAAAAAGTGGCACGTTTAGTTTTCATACAGTTCGTGATACTTGCGTTATCTAGGTCTATCTATATCTGTGATCCTAACAATGCGGGCCGAGTCCAGAAGTACCGATTTCTTCCCTGTAAAAAAATATTATTTATTTATTTATTTATTGATATGGCACTTCAACGACTTACTAAGACTTACACAAACTAGGAACACATACAGTTTTAGAAATAGTGAATTCGTCACTTACAGAAGTGCACAGCACTAGCACGTTAGCGTTGAATTACTTAAAAGCTATAATCTAAAGTAAAAATTAAATTTGAAATGAGCAGTGTTCACAAATAGGATCGAAAATACAATAATAATTAAACAACAAAAAGAAGGCTGGTAAAGGAGGGGAAGGAATTATTATTATCATATTTTTCTTTCTGCCTTTCTCATACAATTATACTCATTTTCTATTCTAGAACAGTCACCCGCAAAGCCAAGAATTGAAAGAGGCGGAATCACGTCTAAACAACTTGCAGATGATCTTAGAGAGTAATACTAAAGAATTTGACCCGGAACTGGTGAAATCTTCTTCACTTAGCAAGTCCGAGGCTGATCAGGTTCTAGAAGAAATTCGACCTCAGTGTGAGTATAACCTCATTTTTAACCGACTTCAAAAAAGGAGGTTCTGTATTCGACCCGTATGTATGTATATAAGTATGTCTACGATTTTCTTAAAAACGAATGAATCAATTTTGATCATTCTTTCACTATTGTGATCTGCATACTTTCAGGAAGGTTTTAGTATATAATATATTAGGTAATTATTCTTATGTACGAAGTTATATGCATAAATGTATTGCACATTAACGAAATAAATGTATTGCACAAAAAACGAAAATGCGGAACCATCGACACCGACTTCCGAAATTAATTTTTTCACTTTGAAGTGTTTTCTTTTGAAGTCGGTTGTTTTTTTGTAAAAAACTTAACGCTAAAGGGGCCATTAAAGTATTACGAAAGCACTACACGGGGGCGGGCAGGTCTTTTGCTTTGCCTATTTTTGAAGACATGGGGGATGATGGGGGGATTACGTTATCAGTATTTCTTTACTTTTTCGGATTTTCTACAAAATTTAGTCGATTTTGGTTTGAACACATATCGCCAAATTGTCTCTGAACCATGGGGGCAACAAAAACATCCGCGAAAGTATCTCAAAATTCTACTAGATGGCGCAGGTGCCTTTGTGGTTATAAATGCGAAAAAATGAGGAAATAAATGCGAAAAAAAATTAAAAGTCCTCCCCTGGAAAATTAAAAATGAGCTGTTGTGACTTTGTTGCACCGAAGGTGCGATATGGCAACCCTACTTGTCTATGCTTGAAGACGAAACGCATATGACTCAATACAGAAACCAGAACACATTGAAAAATGCATGTACCAATGTTTACGTAAGCATGGGAGGGGGGGGGGGGGTAAGAGCTTTGCTTACTTTTGCTGATGAGGGGGAGGGGGGTTTAATAATTGCAAAAAATCTGCTTACGTAATACTTGAACGGCCCCAAAGTTGCCCGCGAAATTCAGATTTACTTACGTTTTTTAAATAAATTTAAATTTATTTATTTAAATGTAACTTTATCGACGTGGCACGCGGGCGGAGCCGCGGTTGCAAGCTAGTTTAATTTAAAATAATCGCGGTGACTTTAAATTATATTATGAAATTGAAATGTTTTAAGCTATTGCATAGCTTTTATCGCGGGCTTTGAGCGCGGCGACCGAATCAAGAAATTCCGTAACGAAAATAAACCTAACTCCCCCCACTCCGACCGGCACAGCGGTGCGGCGTTGAAAGCCGTGCATCGTCTAACGTCGTTTCAGTTCGGCAGACTTTGGCACGGTGTTTGTGTGCGCGCGACTAGACGTATGCGTGTAGACTGTACGAAGCTCGCACGGATCGAGACGAGCTGCTTACTGTAACTTGAATTAATATCAAAGAAAAAAAAATATTGCATAAATATTATAAGTGCATAAGTTTTTATTTCTTTTTCAGTCATCAAAAAGAAATCGTACGTGATTGACTATCTAAAGAAACATTTTAAAGAATGGGAAACATACACAGAAGATTTGGACGACCAAAATCATAAGATTGAGAATGTAAGTTTATTTTAACTTATTTGTAATCACTCTAATATTATAAAGGCTGTTTGTTTGTATGTTTGTTACTTGTACACTCACAATCGGCTGGACCAATTTAAAAAATTACAATTTAATAGATTTTATTTCTGGAAGTTTGTACAAACACTTTTACATGTCTATCATATTTTAAAAACTAGATGAGGTCGGCGTTTCCTATCTAACTATTCTGAGAAGAAACAAACAAAGGTCAGTCTCTTTTAAAGTCCAGACATAATCTTGGTCAGATCATGTGGTGTTGTGTTAGTAAAGTAATCTTTTGTTTGTAATATTTCAGCATACCGACTTCAAAGTAGTGAGAACAGTAGGCAAAAATCTGAATTTATTAAAAATAGACAGTAAAAAAAAGATGACCCTTTCTAACAATACTTTGGAAGAAGATTTAGCCAATAGGAGTAAAGATCGGCCGAGACTTATACGACTGATTGAGAATAGTCAAATCATAAAACCTGATATTACTGAAAATGTAAAAATAAATACAAAAAATGAAACTAAATTAATGGGGCGAGGTAATAATCAAAATGATTTTGATTATTATCTTGACGAAAATGAAAATAAAAATGATAAAGATGTACCATTGAAGAAACTTGTTGAAAATATAGATAAAAGACAAAATAACGAATCAAAAGTTGGTAAAGAATCTAATTATACAACGCACGAGAACACTTTCGTAGAAAACACAGAAAAAGATGGACCGAAAATCATAAGAAACACCAAATCAATCGACGAATTTGAAAAGAAATTCAACAATAATAAAGAACCTTTCGATTTAGACGTATTCTATTCAGAAATATATGAACCTTATGTCGGTGAAGATATTATAGATTTTGATGTAATTTCCGAAAAAAATAAAAATTCTCAAGATATTACTAAAAATAATCATTTTGAAGATAATAATAATTATGAGCCAGACAATACGATGTGTACTTTAGAAGATTTTTACATAACGCCTTCGATTAGCCCCGATTCTAAATCTAACAATAACACATCTGATTTTAAAGAAGCGAAAAATTCAAGAAACAAAAATAATGAGGCGAAAATATCTGAAAACATTACCAGTCATTATTTCAATTCTGTACCAGAAAAGAATGATCAAAATGCTCATATTGAAGACAAAAATAATTCCGAAGTCGAAAGCGAAACTTACACAGAACACCAGGACTCCAACAACGGAAACGGCAATTCCGAAATACACATTGGCAATTCCAAAACACCCAATAACGATTCCGGGACCCATCTTGACAATTCCGACACTTCTTTTGGAAGAACAGCTCAAATCGTTCGAGATGATAGTACAAACGATTCTGGCTTTGAAAATGACAGTACGTACGCTCATTCGCTGGTCAAAATATTTCTGAACGAGCTGAGTACTACTTTCAAAGTCATTCATACATTTGTGTAAGTATTTTTCAGACTTTTTGCTCCTGTCCTAATTGCGTAACACTATTAATCACAATCTGAATCACTTTGAAGGATATTGCTAATCCATTGCTTCATATGTTCGAAAAATGTGTCTACTCAACGCCGTAAATAACGCAATGAATGTCGTTGGACTGTCAAAATGAAAGTCATTACTACTGATAGTGTTTTACGCAATTACCCCGATGTTTTTTTTCTAATAAACGATCAACCAATCTTACCAAGGGGTATCGATTTACCCAGTAACGGTCGTAGCACACGTATCAAATCGGAAAGGGATCGGCACCGTATCAACTCGAGCCGTTCAGTATTCTTTGTGTGAAACTCCCTACTGTAACGCACACTAATCGGAATCGTAACGTAATCACCTCAACTCGGGACAAGCTTACGAACCGCGGTGCGGTGCGTTACGGCTCGTCGTCACCGCGCTTACGTCTCTTCGTCCCCCCTTGCCCCTCTCCCCCCTCCCGCGGCCTGCAGCACCACCAACCAGCGCTCGGCGAGCCGTAAGCGCGGCGTCGCCTAGCCGTAGCCGAGTCGACGTATCGGTGCTTCTGATCCGCTTTAGTTACGTGCGTACGTTAGGTTGACGCCTGTTTGATGGCGAGGCGATAGGCGATACGGTGCCTAACCCTTTCCGATTTGATACGTGTGCTGCGACCTTATCTGGGTTGTGGAGGTCATATAGGCAGTCGCTCCATGTAAAATACTGGTTCCAACATCTATATATATAAAAATGAAACCCGTTTTCCGTTGTCACGACATAACATGAAAACGGCTGGACCGATTTCGATGAAATTTGGTATAGAGATAGTTTGAGTCCCGGGAAAGGACATAGGATAGTTTTTATCCCGATATTCCCACGGGATCGACATTTACGCGGGTGAATCCGCGGGGCGCAGCTAGTTGTTGATAAAAGGCTATGAATATGAATGATGATGAACTTACTTGATTCGATTCCTAGTGTTATTGGGTTTTCCATTAAATGCGTAGTTCATACAAACGTAATACCAAAATAATTTGTAAATTAAACATTAATGTAGTGTGTATTTATTCCGATTGGATTACAGAATATCTAGGTTCCCAAATATATTTGGATGGACACTGATTTAACCTTTTGAACGCCAGAGTATAAACGTATCGCCGTACCCCTGACGCCAGGCCACTAACAAAACAACGCACACACACACTTAAAACAACAAATTTCTCGATATTGGTGGTTTATTTATATTAGTTTCATGCAATACAATATAGACGGTAGCTTAAACTTTTAAATTATATAAATAAAAACACACAAAAGTAATGATTAAATTGTTTATTTCATAAGGAACTATATTTTCTATCACCAAAATTTATATTTGTCATCAAGTTGTATCACCTAATAAATAGATCTATCGCCACGAAATATTTTCGTTCTCAGATAGCGGGGCTCCGTCGACATAGGATGCAAGAACGAGCGAAGGGCACCCCGAGGTTCGGTTTGGTTAGGTTACTTTAAACCCTTTACACAGAAATAGGGGCCCCGCGAAGCGGGGCTCCGTCGACATAGGATGCAAGAGCGAGCGAAGGGCACCCCGAGGTTCGGTTTGGTTAGGTCACTTGCATTGTTTGGTGACTACATTTTGGTGACAGATCTACTATTTGGAGGACAAACCCTATTATTTAAGAAACACAAAACTAATTAAATTGGTGATAGCTTAAATGATACCCATTTCATAATATGGTGCGACCCGTGCGACGTGTATTTTGTCATATATTTGTGACGTTGGCGTTCAGAGTAAGATTTCGTTTGTCACATATATGTGACAATGGCGTTCAAAAGGTTAAAGACAAGTTATGAGAAAAATAAGGTTTTCTATAGTGAAATTCCTCATATCTCGTCTTTGTATCAGAGTCCTTTCAAAATATATATTTGGGAACACAAACACATAAATAGGTTATATACACATACATACTATTTATTACATAATATTATATATTATTATTGTATTATTACTGTTACAGGCGTGATTGCATATAATTATTTAAATATTTACAGGACCAAATTCATTGACGAAATCAGTGAGACTGAATTATCTGGAAAAAGGAAGGATGCTCTCCATAATCAAGCGAGCAAAGCATTGGAAGATATGGTGGCTATCATACAATACTTAAGAAGGTCAGTTTAGGTCTTATTTATCTTTATTTTTAAACTAGCTGCTGCCTGAGGCTTCGAACGCGTGGATCATCATCATCTGCCTAGCCTTTTCCAAATATGTTGGGGTCGGCTTCCAGTCTAACCGGATGCAGCTGAATACCAGTATTTATATGGAGTGACTGCCTATCTGACCTCCACAACCCAGTTACTAGGTAATGCGATACCCCAATGGTAAGACTGGTTGTCAGATTTTCGGGCTTCTGACGACCCGTAACAACTGTCAAAGATCAACGAATAACAGCCGGGACCAACGGCTTAACGTGCTTTCCGAGGCACGGAGGGGTCTTGGTATGTAAAGATGGTCACCCATCTACAGACCAACCGCGGCAAGCGGCATCGAACGCGTGGATATCGGAAATCATCCTACTACTGGAACGTGCTACCGGTTCCAGTGACGTGTGAAGGTAATAGCACACATATCAACTAGGACAGGGATCGTCACTGTATCGCCTTTTGCCTCGTCGTCAAACAGGCGTCAACCTAACATAAGCACGTAACCAAAGCGGATCAGAGCCCTGATTCACAATCATACGACAGGCTATCGTATCGAAAACTTGACATTTTGATAACCTGATTTGACTTCCCCTCAACAGCAAATAGCTGTTGGAAGAATAGCGGGCGTCTATAAACTGACAAAATTTTCGGGTTTTGGACTTGTGAACAGCGTTGAGAAGACTCCTACGATAACAATGATTAATGTTCGATACGATACGGAAGCATATCGAGTGTTTGTGAATAAGGGGCTGAAGCACCGATACGTCGACTCGGCTACGGCTAGGCGACGCCGCGCTTACGGCTCGCTGACCGCTGGTTGGTGGTGCTGCAGGCCGCGGGAGGGGGGAGAGGGGCAAGGGGGGACGAAGAGACGTAAGCGCGGGAACTGCAAGTAAACCACGCTCCGCACCGCAGTACGTGAGCTTGTCCCGAGGCGAGGCGATTACGTTACGATTCCGATTAGTGTTCGTTGCAGTAGGGAGTTTCGTACAAAGAATACTGAAAGGCTCGAGTTTGTTGGTTGGTTGGTACTTTCAAATGCATGTAGTAAAAAGTTGTTATTTTGTCATTACAGACAGACACACCAATTTTATTTATTTCTTTAGATAATTTTCTGTCTCGAGGTAAACTTATTTAAAATCTTTATCTTTACATAGTATAAAACAAAGTCGCCGAAATGTCTGTACACGCATAACTTCCGGATGGCTGCACTAAATTGGATAATTCTTTTTTCTTGCGTTCGGTATTGCCAGGACAAGGTTTGTATGAAAGAAAATGACGGAAATTCGAAAAAAAAATTGCACCCGTGCGAAGCTGGAACGGGCCGCTAGTTTTCTATAAAAAAATACTTACGGAAATATTGTTCTAAAGCTTCTCATAATAAATAACAAAAACCGAGTGTGCTTAGGACCACACGACTGAAGTGAAACTTCAAACGTATTTGACTATGAGAGGAAGAGAGAAAGAAAATGTGCGCGCGCACTGCTTTCTCTTGCTTATATACCCCACTCAACTACCGTTCGCCTCGCCCGATCACGCTTTTCGTAACGCTTACGTCACGCGTTCGCCAGCTTACTCCCCAAGTCAAGAAGTTTCACTTCAATAACTATTTTTGTTACAGTATTATCAAGAGGGAATCAGCAGAAAACACAATATTGAAGACGTTGTTGCGGAATGCGGGCGTCGAAGCGACCACAGACAAGAGAATGACACGATATAAGTAATAAATAAGTTTATTTTATTCCCCTTTATTACATCACTAACAGCACCCCGCGGTTTCACCCGCATAAGTTTCGATCCCGTGGGAATATCGGGACAAAAAGTAGTCTATATGTTAATCCAGGGTGTCAGCTATAGGGCACGCCACGATAGTGGCGGTAAGACCCCTCTTTGAGGAGTGGCTAGAGAGGCGTCACGGCGTCCTCACCTATCGCCTGACGCAGGTCCTCACCGGACACGGATGTTTTGGGAGGTTCCTGCACATCATCAGGCGGGAGGAAACGCCCGGGTGTCACCACTGCGAGGATCGCCCAGAGGACACGGTGGAGCATACGGTGGAGGTCTGCCCCGCATGGGCGGAGCACCGCCGTGCCCTCGTAGAGGCGATCGACAGCGGCGGCGACCTCTCGCGTCCGGCCCTGGTTCAAGCCATGGTCCGGGGCGAGAGGGAGTGGGAGGCGGTCACCTCCTTCTGCGAAGCAGTCAAGCTAGCGAAGGAGGTGGCTGAACGGCTAAGGCAGAGAGCCTCACACCCCAGCCGCCGCGGGAGACGCTCCGGGCGTCGGGAGCCGCGTGACGACTCCCGGCCACCGTAGGCGCGGGCCTGCGGACGGAGAGTAATGGGTAGCTCACCGTCCGATCAGGACCAGGCCCGTGCCGGACGGCGCGTACGTGTTCCACGCGCGCCTCAAAGAGATGTCAGCATAAAGGAAGGGGCCTGCCAGGGCCGAAGCCTGCCGGGGGTGCGGGATTGTCCGAAAGGGTTACCGCTACCCCGGAACATAAAGGGCTAAGGAAGGAACACGGATGGGTTTTAGTCAGTAAGAGTCTGACACTCCCTTCGCTCCACCCAGAGCGGGAGGGGTCATTTGATGATTTCCCATCCATAAAAAAAAAAGGGTGTCAGCTACCTCCATACAACATTTTATCAAAATTGGTCCAGTGATTTTAGCGTGAAGAAGTAACAAACATATAAACACACACCGACCGTCATCACCGACCGCATTTCCTCATAAGACAACTAACAACACCAGCGGTCGTCGACCCCGATAAAAATCATCTTTTTTTTTGTCATGGTTAGATATCGATGCACATCACTTCTGCGGTGTTTCGCTAATTAATTTAATTTGACCTTGTATATTTATGTTATTGGAAATAAAGTACAGTCAACAAAATAATAATAATAATAATAATATTCCACAACTATCACACAACGCCATCTAGTCCCAAGCTAAGCAGAGCTTGTGTTATGGGTACTAGACAACTGATAAACATACTTATATATTTCTAAATACATACATATTATAGATAAATTACACCCAGACACAGAACAAATGATCGTGCTCATCACACAAACATTTGTCCTGGGTGGGAATCGAACCCACGACCTCCGGCATAGCAGTCAGGGTCACTAACCACTAGACCATCAGGCCTGTCAAAAGAGATAAGTATACAGGATAGTCGGATATAGTTGAAGTTTAGTAAGAAACCGATAGATGGTCTCGAACAAAATTTAATTATTTGAATAGAAAACCAACAGTTCATTGGTCAAATCAAATTTCAGTCGACAACATCAGACGGTTTCTTACTAAACTTCGACTATATCCGACGATCCTGCATACTTATCTCTTTTGTTGACTGTACATGTTATCATTATGTGTATGTTAAGGTGAATGGGTAGTTGTAGCCCGCGAAATTCAATTTTTCTTACGTTTTTTGCAATTTTCAGGTCAGTGTCAGGTTGTATCTTGATCCAAATATGATTCGCGACTATAATAGACATGTATTTACAGAATTATAGACATTAGAATCATTAATATATCTCTATAAGTTAGATAACTAACACACACAACACACACTAACACTTTTCCATACGAGATTTGTTCTTAACGGTAGAAATCTTACTTAGAAAGATATATTAATGATTCTAATTATTATAATTCTGTAAATACATACCGGTTATAGTCGCGAATCATATTTTGAAGAAGATACAACCTGACACTGACCTGAAAATTGCAAAAAACGTAAGAAAATTTGAATTTCGCGGGCTACAACTATCCATTCACCTTAAACCTTTTCTTTTATTTTCAGGCAAATCGTAATCAAATGCTTGGAGCAAGCCCTTATATTGGAATGCGCATTGAAAGTGATAGTATCAACAACTATGGATGATTTTGAAGCTCTCTCAACCAACGCAGAAATGTTAAATTCAAATTTAAGATATTTTAATATTTTTGAACTAGATTAGTAGTGTAGTTTTAACTTAAATATGCCAAAACCTAACCTAACCCAACTTTTTAGTTTACTTTTACAATGGCGCCGATTCCCTTGTTCACAAACTAAACTAAATATAAGTTCAGTGCATCTTTTTCTTTCTATTTCATTAAGAAAAGGACCGAACATAAATATTAGTTTAATACTGTCAAATTAGTCAGCGCCTGACATAAATTGACGTATTTTTTGTAGCCAATTTTTTAATCGCGTCTAAACTTAGACGTTTATAGAGTATCTTGATTTGACAGGATTAAACTGATACTGATGTTCTGTCCTTTTCTTAATGAAATAGAAAGAATAAGATGCACGGAACTTAAATTTAGTTTAGTTTTTGAGGATGTATCAGACATGTTTGGTCAAATTTAAAGGGGTGGTACCACAGATATAGATACACCTAGATAACGCAAGAGCAACTACTTCGCGTGCCAAAAATCGCACCAGTTTACGATCGAAAATCATAAGCCGCCACTTTCGCGCTCAGTCCTGCATACTGCTGGCTGGGTGAGCGTGAGCGAGAGAGCGCGAGCTTGTGACGTCATAGTAGGTAGTCAAAAAGTAGCATGCTTAGTTTTCATACAGTTCGTGATACTTGCGTTATCTAGGTATATCTATATCTGTGGGTGGTACAGACCATCAAACTGAACCACTTTCTTCATGCGACCAACATCTTAATCGCGCAACTGTTCGGTGAAAACACCGAACAGGCTTGTTTTTGTATGTGTCAAATGAATCAACATAAAATAAACATAGTATACTTTAAAAAATCAAACAGGTGCCGTATTATGACAGTTTAATGCCATCATAATCAAGAGACCTCTGAGTTTGTTTCGGCCTTTCTTCTCAGGGTAGTCAGATAGGAAACGCCGACCTCATCTAGTTTTTTTTTTAAGTGAAAACTTCTTTAGGCATGTTGGGTATTTTTTGAGATGGGAAAAAACAATTCAATTCGCGCCACTGTTACCGTAACCGACACCGCTCCGGATGTGTTCGGCTGTCCTCGGGATGTACTCGGTTTTAATGTATATCCGATATGTCAGTGAGTGATGGCAAAGTATTATGTTTGTGTTTTGTTTTCACTTCTGTCGGCACTCCCGGAGTGCCACTGTTTTTTTTTTTAATATGATTGACGTGTAAAAGTGTTCGTGCAAACCTACTTACAAAAAATAAAACCATTTCATATTTGATTCCAGTGTAAGAGAGTGACGGAGCTATATACATGCGCCATCCCTTTTTCGCAGTAGAATCATGATGAGATTAATACTTCTTAATACGGTCCCAGGTTATCTAACTCATGTACAGACGCCAGCACATCAACCTACCCGAAACTGTCAGATTTTCCCAATCAACTATGAACCTTATGATTAAGTGATAAAGTTGAAAATCTATTAAAGAAATTTGACAGATCGTAGTAGGTTGATGTGCTGGCGTCTGTACCATAGATTTACTTTCTAAAGATATCCGCTCAAAGAGATAATTTATAAACCATTGAATGGTATCCGCATTGCTGAATTTTGCGCAAAACAAAATTAAAAAACTACGTTTATTTTTTCTGTTTTTGCCATCGACACGCTAAGAAGAAGATATAAATCATTAGCTGTAATCTTAATAAAAAAACGGCCAAGTGCAAGTTAGACTCGCACACGAAAGGTTCCGTGCCATTGTACAATATTTAACACTGCATTGTATTTTTTAATATTTTAAGAGGATTACAGGACCTAAACGCAAAAATCGCAAGTTTTATAATGCCTAAAAGTATATGATCGACTACAGTAAACAAAATCAGAAAAATATATGATATTCTTCAGGATAATATGCTAGGTAGATATTGCGTTGAAAACATAATACAACTAATTTTATACGATAGAAAAAAATCATTAAGATACCTCTAAAAACTTTCTTTTCGTAATAAAAGCCATACTAGTATACATACAATCATTCTGATTTTTTGTCAGATTATTCTACAAGCAACATACTAAAGCACTAGTGTTTTAATTTTTTAGTCCATACAATAGATTTTTTGTAAATAGATAATTGCTTTATTTTGCAATAAATTACCAGCGTTGTGTCATCGCGCTTCTCTTACTTTTCTATGCAGTCCGACAGTGACCGCGCAATAGGTCTTGAAATCCCCTTTAGTAAAAAAAATGTCGAAAAAAACGTTTCTTGTATGAGATATTTGATTTTTAACTATATTTTCATTTTTTGATATATCGGCCATCGTAATAGTTTGGGTCTCGTTGGCACTCTGGGTACGGAACCCTAAAACGTTTCTATGCCGGTCGTAAAACGTGCGAGTGAGAGAGTTTCATGTCATCTCGTTCCCACTTTCTATGACCGAAGCTGCCACGAACCAACGCCAACGTTTATATTAGTATTTTTTGTGAATTATTGCAAATGTACTACCTCAAAACAACTTAAATTAAGCCTAGAATGATAATTTGGACATTCCTACCTCTGTGATCAAAAGAGTATCATAATTTTAAGCTATCTTTCGTCGTATCGGTGATACCATTTAAATATTTTTCAATTATTACTTTTAAGCCGAAAAAAACTCCTAAATTGTAGCTATTTTATAGCCGCATTTTGTACTCGACTCGACTCAAAATGAAGTATTGAAATCTCAACTTTATATCGTGTGTCGTACAGTAGAATTTACTAAATTAAGTTTCGACGCACCGTCGTAGAAAGGAAATGCGACTGTATGTGATACAATATAAAGCTCACAATTCAATGCTTTACTTTCGAGTCGAGTTAGGATGTCCATTATAGTACTTAATAAAAATACATATGGGTAATGTAATTGTATGTGATATAGAGTAACCATGGTTTGGGATATAGCCATTGAAAACTAAGATATTAGATTTTCAACTTTATCGCTAAAACATAAGGTTCAAAGTTGATTGGAAACATTTGACAGACGGATAGCTTGATGTGCTGGAGTTTGTAAAAGAAAATTTCGGGAATTGGAAAAAAAATGCACCCTTGTGAAATTGGGGTGGGCCGCTAATTTTAACTGTCTATGAAAAAAAAAAGGTATTGCACCACAGACAAAGATACACCTAGATAACGCAAGAGCAACTACTTCGCGTGCCAAAAATCGCACCAGCTTACGTACAAAAATCGTAAGCCGCCACTTTCACGCTCAGTCCTGTGTACTGCTGGCTGGGTGAGCGTGAGCGCTGGCGGTAGGCCCCGTTTGGGGGCGCACGCGTCTTTGAATCGATTTGATTTTCCCATCACTAAATAGTACTTGTGACGTCATAGTAGGTAGTTAAAAAAAATGGCGCGCTTGGTTTTCATATAGATCGTGATACTTGCGTTATCTAGGTTTTTCTATATCTGTGTATTGTACTTTTCTAAGAAACAGCAGATTATTTTTGATAACCGACGAAACATTTCTACGCTAGGGGGGTCTATAGTAAAAGTAAGCAGTGCTGCACACCCCCACCCTATTTCAGGTTAAACAAATATCAACTTTATTTCAATGATATTTAAGTGACTAGCACTATTGAAAAAGTCATAAAAATGTTTGAAGTTGTAGCGCAAACTGAACTTTATTGTGTAGGAAATAAAGTTATTTTTCCATATGTCCCTGCCACCCTGTATAGTTCGTTCGTTCTTTATAAGAATCAGACCAATTAATTTTTAAGTTACACTAGCCCCAATGTAGTAACTATAATAAACGGAATATAATCTCAAAAAGACAAAAAATCTGATCTAAAACTTTTAAAGAAAATTGTATCTCATACGTTTAGAAATAAGGTCTAAATTCGTCTGACATTAAGCACTCTAGAAATAGATTTGGCCATGGGGCCAGAATGTCATTTGTTATTTTTTTTTTTGCCATAATTTTGTACAAGATTTTGTAAGACTTGCCTGGCTTTTGAGGTTTTTATAAAACGGAACTCGATGGCATATTAACTATTAAGCAAAAATGCATATCATACGATTAGAAATAAGGACTAAATTCGCCTATCATTAAGCTTATATAGTGCCCTAGCGCGTCAAAAACATATACTGTTGGATTTTCAATTTTCGGCGCTGGCGCAGAAAATCTAGTGCGCGAAAAATCATCGTCTGTGGGTTCGAAGACTTACAGAAAGTTTGGTTTTGTAGAGCGTCGTATCTGTCACTTATACCTGTGTCAGTGTCATATTAACTATTAAGCAAAAGTGTATCTCATAAGATTAGAAATAAGGACTAAATTCGACTGTCATTAAGACAGCCGCTAAAGCAGATCTGCGGACCTCAAAAATCGGGCATAAATTAATATCGTAAGTGACATTAATTTTTGACTTCTATATTGTTATTTTTTATTGTTTAGGTATCTTGTTATAACAGTTTTGTTTATAAACAGTTGATTTAATAAAAAGAGATTTAATTATGAAACACATACTTTTATTTTTAAACCTTATTTCTCTTCTCAATATTCCTAATTTTATGTCCGATTTATTTATAATCTTTGATCGTGATGCTGTATGATGATATCGGTTAAAATGGGGCTGAGTACTGAGATGACGACTAAGAGTGAGGCCACACGATGCGTTAACGGTGCGGTGCGGCGTCGGAGCGGTGCCGCAACGTCTTCCTACATACAAATCACCGCACTAAATAAGCTCGTGGAGGCCAACCCGGACTGCGATCTTTTCGATAATAAATTCGCCAATTTAATGGTTATGTGCCTCAATTATTGTGAAAATAATATAATTTAATTGTTGTTATTAGTTTGTGTTATGTTAGTACTTATTAATATTTTGATTTATGTAATTGGTTTCATAAGCCGTGTAAATCAAATAAATAAAATCACTATGCCCATGTCACACGATGCGTTGGGCCGCCGTGTGGCGTCGCACCGTAGGCGCGCCGCGCTTGTGACCTGCGAGACGAGGCGGGGAGGGGTGATGCGCTGCGGCGCGCGCCACGGTAAACAGTGTTCTACTGCGGTGCTGCGCCCTATAGCTCGAATTAATTGCGATGCGGTGCCGCCCCGAACCGTTAACGAATCGTGTGGCCTCGCTCTAATTGAGAAGTATGGAAGAAAAAGACATGTTGCGGCGACCACCAATAAATTGGGATAAGGGCTGGAAAGTAATGATTGTGTGCCCTTGCTTGTAATGGTAATAGTGTCGTGATTGTGGTTAAGGCATCGCATCTCATGCATGAGGTTGTGGGTTCCAATCCGGGTAAGTACCATTGTGACCATATCGCACACCCAGAACAACACTATATTATGTCGAAAAATCTTAAAATCGAGTTTTTTATTTAAAAGAATAGCCAAAAATTTTTCGCGCTAACCACGAAGACTGGCGTATTTATATAATACTGATACGCATTGGATTCTTCACATGCAATATTCAGGACATTCGCAATACCTTTGACATAACATGAAATAGGTAATGGTTTTTCCATCCATTCTGAAAAATATGCTATTTTGACTTAGTGCAGTGTTGATCTGGGCGTGCGATATGTGTACAGTGTAATTCATATGTACAGACGCCAGTACATCAAGCTACCCGAAACTCGCAATTTTACCCAATCAACTCTTTGAACCTAATGCTTTAGCAATAAAGTTGGAAATCTACGTGATGCGATGTGCTGGCGTCTGTACTTTCCAAGTTTTACCTTGAACATACTGACATCTGTGAAGAAAAATCACCGTGAGGAAACCTGAAGGCCAATTCTCGTAATTTAAAACGTTCAAAATCAAGCCGCAGTCTCAACTCACAAATGTCAAAAAAACTTGTCAAAAAATTAGAAGTATTTTTTGACAGATTGCGACTGACTGTGAACGTTCTTAAAACTACGAGAATTGCCCCTCTGGGTCTTAAGTCTGAAAACGCCCGCCCTCTTTTACTTACTGCCTACGACTTCACGGATTACACGCGTTATGACATGGTCAGTAAATAAAAATGCTTATAATATTTTTATATACGTATTACTTTATTTTAATAATACCTTGGTTACAGTAGATACCAGTGGGGTAACTGCATAACACACTACAGTAGCAATGGCTTTAATTTTGACAGTTCAACATTCATTGCGTTATTCACGTTGTTGAGCAGACAAATTTTTCGAACATATGAAGCAATGGATGATTAATATCCATCAAAATGATGCGAATTATGATTGATAGTGTATTACGCAATTAGGGTGCTGAGTACGAAATACAGCATCAGTGCCGGATTTATATTTTTTTATGAGTGTAGGCCACTTTATTTCCGCCCCCCCCCCTCCCCCAAGTACCTTTCTAAAATAATTATTTTCCATTTCGCCGCCTTAGAGTGAAAACCTCGTATATGCGAAACAGACAAATTTACAGGAGGAAGAAGACACTGCGCCATATATATTTTTTTTTATACTAACATTAGGCTAAGTTATACTAACACTAGGGATTTATCCGAAATAAATATTTGAATTATTACTAAAGCTTCTTCAAATATATGTCTTTTAGCGTGCAATTTAGATAAAGGGGTTTGAAGGTTTTGGCCCTAAAATCAGCCGCCATCTTGATTTTTTTTCAGAATCGCGGTGCACAACAAAAGTTATATATTTAGATAGAGGACACTTATACAAACAAAAAATGTAATATAACATAATATCCTAAGCGTCAGGTTTCGGAATTATTCACCGAAACATAAGTCGAAAACAACAAGGATTTTTTTGTTTTTTTTCCCTTCAGGTAAGCATATTGAACTATTGAGGTAATAGAAACGTTATGAAACCTTTATGGAGAAGAAACAAATGAAAAATAGACATTTTTTAAATAAATAATTAAACTCGGCAATTCATAGTTCGTTTTTTTAATCCCAGATCCCAGAGACTAATCTGACTAGTGTAATGTCAAACTTCTATACTACAAAAAACGAAAACAATCTCTGGGATTAAAAAACGAACTATAAATTGCCGTGTTTAATTATTTATTTAAAAAATGTCTATTCTTCATTTGTTTCTTCTCCATAAAGGTTTTATAACGTTTCTATTACCTCAATAGTTCAATATGCTTACCTGGAGGGAAAAAAACAAAAAAATCCTTGTTGTTTTCGACTTATATTTCGGTGAATAACTCCGAAACCTGACGCTTAGGATATTATGTTATATTACATTTTTTGTTTGTATAAGTGTCCTCTATCTAAATATATAACGTTTGTTGTGCACCGCGATTCTGAAAAAAAATCAAAATGGCGGCCGACCTTAGGGCCACCCTCCATACAAAAATCTTCAAACCCCTTTTCAGAGCTTTTCATTCTAAGGCGACGATTTGTAGTAAGGAAGGCCCTAAAGTTAAATAAACAAATGAATTAGTCATTAAGAAAGAGCGTAAAAAGAAACAAGAATTACAATTTTTTACGGGACTCTTTAATAGCAAAATCGGTGAGTGCGTGCGGGAAGCGGAGGTGGTTACGTTGAGCCACTGCCGCCCGCCGCTGTCATCTATCACTCACGCAGTAATATAATAGGTAAAATAACAGTAGGTACCTAGGATTGATAATTTTCGATAGGAATGAGTTTCTATAGGGATTTAACGTATTAGTATAAAAAACCATGAGAAAAGATAACCAGTAGAGTTGTTTGAGTTTTATCCTCTAAAATCGAGTGGACGTTTTCTGAAATCTGCCGCCTCTTAGACGCTGCCGCCCCTAGGCCGCGGCCTATTGACAAATCCAGGACTGTACAGCATGGTTCTAATGCATTTAGAAGCATGCTGTATTTCGTATTCAGCACCCTAATTGCGTAACACACTAAAGTATACAGTAAATCAGAGTTATGCTAATTATTATTTTTTAAATTTAATATCTAGTAATTATTACTCTAGTTGCGATTATTATATTTTTGACAATGGTAATATAGTTTATACATTTACTAGCAATACTAAGTAATATTTTGACAGAATGTTCTAATTTCTAACGCGGAATATTAAATTGATAGTAAAAAAAAATAGGCACCATAATATAAAATATATAGAATAAAGAATTTTGACACGACTACATTATAGTATTATGCTCTGGCCAAACTGAAGCCCTGCCCTGCCGATTAAGATGAGGGACATATGTAATTTGCTTGCGACGATTGTGTCAACTTATGGAGGTGTTGCAGCCACAGATATAGATACACCTAGATAACGCAAGAGCAACTACTTCGCGTGCAAAAATCGCACTAGCTTACGTTCAAAAATCGTAAGCCGCCACTTTCGCGCTTAGTCCTGTGTACTGCTGGCTGGGTGAGCGTGAGCGAGAGCGCGAGCTTGTGACGTCATACTCGTAGTAGGTAGTCAAAAAATGGCACGCTTGGTTTCATACAGTTCGTGATACTTTGCGTTATCTAGGTCTATCTATATCTGTGGTTGCAGCGAAACCGAAGCAGTTCCGTTCCGCTATGACTTGTCCGTTGTACGAGAAGCGAAACTGCCTGTTTTAACGCATTTAATTATGATTCTGTCGAGCTCACATGATTTCGTCTCGGAAGCCAGTCACATATCCGCGCTTAGCCCGCAATTTTAATTTTATCGCACGTATCTGTGTCACTCGACAAGTTTATAAAGCGAAACTTGTTTTTTTTTTTTTGTAAAATAGATGTTGATTTCATGAAAAAACTAAAATATATGAGGTCCGAAGTAGAGCTATACTGTATTTACTAAGTCGAAAGGGACGACATTTTGCTCCGATTGCTACAATTTAACTGACTCTCGTGATGTTCCGCTACTCAAATCGCGGCATAGTTGTTTTTTTATCACAATTCGATAAGCGGTTTCCCGTCATTATTTTCGCGGTAGAGGTGTACTTAAGCTCTCAAACTGGCGTGTTCGCGTGTCTTAACCATTAAAACAAATGACGCGCGCAGTCGCGTTATTCGCGGGATTCGCCTCAGTATCTGACCATGCTTTAGACCAGAAATTGCTTTTTTTATGCCCAAATTCTTGAACGTGACTCTCATATAAGCTTTGTTTTTGCTCTTTAGTAGTAAAATAGATGAAATATTAGCCAACAATTACATCGATTTTCGTACCTACTGAAATAGGAACCTAAGAAAAATGTACGATTTCAAAATCTCAATTTATTTTTCGCTGACAAAATTCTCATGAATAATACAAAATATTATAAGGGCGTTCATCAATCTTTAACGGGTGCAATGTGGGTACAACAGACAACATTTTCTTTAAGTACTATGCGAAAACATATGGCAATGTATTTCCAAGATTTTTGCGCTTCATCTTCATCACCAGCGTACAGCAGTAGACTTGCTGGACATAGGCCTCGGCAACTCTTAGGGCCTTATCATACTAGCGGATTGTGAGCGTCCTCAAAGCGGAGCGGGCGCGCAACGAACACGCGGCGCATGCGCAGCGGATTCGTTGCGGACGCGCAACAAGATCGCCGCGAATAGCAGCGTGGACGACATTATTACTGAGTGTATTGTACGTCGTTTACTTGCTACAAAAACGGGATGAAAACGTTGCGAATTTGCCACGCGTCCGCGACGTCTTCGCTGTGCAGCCGCGGCGTGTTCGCGACGCCTTCGCAGCCGCTCGCAAACCGCTACTGTGATAAGGCCCTTACCCAGCTGCTACCAGCCACCCTACGAAGGTCATCGCTTATCTAGTCTGAGGACGTCCTTATGTTTGCCGATTCACGGTCTACACTCAAGAACACGTCTACTTTAACGATCATCGGTCCTATGGCTAATATGGCTGGATCATTGCCACTTAAGCTTGCTTATTCTAAGCTATGTAGACAACTCTGGTTCTCTGCCGGATTTCCTCGCTCCGTTCCTTTCGCCTTAGCAAGATAAAAATGCAAAATTAGGATAATCGGCTAAATAGTAGTAGATTGCCTTCTTCACTTTCATCCTTTTAAAAATTGACATCGCTCCTAAATCACGCTATATAAAGACATAAATAAAAACTTACACTAATAGACAGAAATGGAATAATTAAATACATCTACATTCTAAAAATTAACCGACTGCTGCCAATAAAAGTTGTGCAACATCCTCTCTAGGGGATCGGGCTGCTAGTTTCATGGTGACGCCTCCGCCAGCGGCCGCTAGACGGGCCCTAACCAACACGGGCGCTCCGCCCCTGAAAATACCGCCTCCTCTAATCTCTTTCACAGCGTCCCCTACAATAGCGCCTTTAGGAAGGCCTAAATGTTCGCAAACAGCACGAGCAGCTTCATTCATATCATTTTGGGACAGAACGAAGGTGTCACTCGCTTCCGGAGCATTCGCTGCTCGCTCCCAAGTTTGTTCCCAATCATCAGATCCAGCTCTGGCACGAATTTGATCCGAACAACCCATTTCGAATTCCTCCAAAGGATACGAGTCAGCGTAGCCTTCACCGGGATCTGGGATTCCCGTATTAGGATCACAATCGCGTACTACGAATTCCAGTGTGGCTCCGAATGTGCCTAAACTGTCTAGGAACGCGCAAGGGTACTCGACTATTACGAAAACGCTGCCGGGTTTGTCGTAAGCCAATTTTTGGCAAGGAACGATGGATTTGATTTCATATTCCGGAGGTACGTCCAACCTAACGTGCACTTGTTCCAATAACTGGTCGCTAAGAGTGTTAACGCATTCGAATTGTAAAATCACATGGCGAGCATAGACATGTTTAAGTAAACGGACTCTATACTCAGTTTCCGCTTCCGTTAAATCAACGGGAAGATTAGTTTTGAAGACCGGTCCAAGTCTTTCAATGCCAGGAATTTTGGCTAATTGCTCTGCGTATATTTCTTCTATAGACATTTGAACTGGTTTCCGAACTTCAATTTCGACTATAGCCTCCTTGCTTTCCTTTCTCTCTTCCTCAGCGGGAACCGTCAGAAGATTAAATGGCTCGTCTGGGGTCGTCGCTAAATGGTCTCGTAACGCCTTCTCGAGTAGAACAGGATTCGGCTTGGGCACATTTACAATGTAATCATTGATTAGCTGTTGATCTCCAGTATCTAAGATCGCGCTGTAGTATATAGCTCTGTCCCTAACTTCGTCTTCTTCGTCTAATTGGCAGCGAGCGAGCAAGACACTGATATTTGGGAGTAATTCTGGTCTTTGGGCGCCAAATTGAGCAACGGCGGATACAGCGGCCGCGCGAACTGGACCAGACTCCAAAATCACTCTGTTGTATATAAACCTTATGTATCTTGAAGGTTGACGCGATTTTGGACCTTCACGTCCTAGTAAATGTAGAATACGGACAGCCAAAGCGGTATGTTCGCAGTCTTCGATGAACTCACAGAGGTGGGCGAGACCTGTCTCCTTCGCTTCAGCGTTTTCTTCAACCAAAGCGATTATGGCATCTGCTATAGCGGCCTTGTATTCTAAACCTCCTTCATCACGTAACATTCCCGCCAAAAAGGCTGCAAGCGACTGATGTTTTCGCGGGAATTTCGTACACAACCGCCTTATAGCTCTAACCACGACAATTTTAAACTCATCTGAAATTTCGGACACGAAACTGGATATTTGCTTCATCAATCTATCGACTGAGCTTTCGGCGCCTGTTGCCAGCAATGTGGTCACCGCCAAAGTAGCAACAGAACGATTTGGATCCGAAATCAAATTCTCCAAATCTACCGCGCAAGCTGCAACGGCTGTTGGATGTTTAGCCGTCAATCTAGCTAGAGTCCTGGCCCCAGCAAGTCTTAAAGACGCTTTCGAAGACCCACAGAACAGCTGCAACACCGAAACGGCTGGAGCAAGATCTCTGGCAGTCTTCCTAAGGTTGACAATCGCGTGAGCAGCTTCATAGATAACCATTTCTGACTTATGACGAAGACAGCATTCGATAAACTCAATGTAAGGCTGTGCGGAATCCGAATCGTCGTCTTCGACGAGTTGGGCTGCTAAACGGATAAGCAGGCAGAGTGAATAGGGCGATTTGAGAGGAGCCCTAGCCAGTCGGGTTACCAGTTTGACGGTGGAGAGTTTGTCGTTCTTTCTGGAGCCTGCGACGACGCCTAGTGCGTGGTACGATACCATCGCGTTGTCGGAACTGATGGCTTCCTGAAAAGTGAGAAAAATATTATATAGTAAATACTACTTTGCTTTGACTGCTTTGTTGGTCTAGTGGTCGCAAGCACTACTGCTGAGCTCAGGCCTTGGGTTCGATTCTCGAGTCGGGCAAAGTTTTATTGGATTTTTCTATCCGGAACTTCTCAGTACCAGCCCAGAGTCAGGGATTGTGCTCGGTTGATGACAATAGACTCGCCCTCTATTTCATGGGACATAAACATAACTGGCGAAATGTGGGAGAACAATAGGTACATCTCTGCCTAACGCTTCGAGGAATACAGGCGTGATGTTTATTTGTTACTAGCTGCACCCCGCGATTTCACCCGCAGAAGTGTCGATCCCGTGGGAATATCGGGATAAAAACTATCCTATGTCCTTCCCCGGGATGCAATCTATCTCTCTGCCAAATTTTATCGAAATCCTTTCAGTGGTTTAGGCGTGAAAAGGTAACATACAGACAGACAGACAGAGTTACTTTCGAATTTATCATATTAGCACACCCCGGACACTCCATACAACGCTCGCAAAATAATTACCTACTACTACATTAAAAAATGACGTTTGTATACGTATGAATGTGTGCGTGAGGTACTTGTGTTTGCGAGCGCTCTTTGTTAAAGAACTGCGACGGTAACCTCGAAGTGCGGGGTGAGGTGCGGTAACTGATGTTAGTGCGGGGAAGGGAGTGTCCTTTCTGTACGTAGATTAGTATAGATTTTATTTTGATGTTATGTTACATTAAATTGATAGATTTACTGTCTTTTAGTTGTTGCAAGAGCTACAGTTACTGCTGAGCATCCTAGGTTAGGCTAGGTTAGTGGAGACCACGTATCGGCAGGCGTAGTGTGGGACGCCCTTCAGCTAGATGGAATGACGACCTAAAGAAAGTGGCTGGAACGGGCTGGATGCGGAAGGCGGAGGACAGGGTGTTGTGGCGCAGCCTGGGAGAGCCTATGTCCAGCAGTGGACTGCAATAGGCTGAGTTGATTGATTGATTGATTGATCCTAGGTTATTGATTAAGAAATTCCTTTGAATTCTGCTGGACCCAGGCTTCTCAAATTGCGCAACAACTGACACAAAATGGTAAACGGTTGTATCTGTATGGTGGATATTGTAATGTGTACAAATTGCTATCAACATAAGGGAAGTTTGCATCCTGTTTTAACATTACATTATTCTCATTCATTAAAAACATCCGAATTGAGAACCTCCTCCATTTTTTGAAGTCGATTAAAAATGGTCCTAATTAGTATAATCGATAAAATAATAAAATGTGGGTTTGTGAGTGCAGCAGTTTTAATATGGTGTAAATCCTACTTCCTACTCCTACTAATATTATAAACGCGAAAGTTTGTGAGAATGGATGGATGGATGTTTGTTACTCTTTTACGCAAAAACTACTGAACCGAGATATTTTATAACCAGGATTAACACATAGAATGCTTTTATGCCGATATTCCCACGGGATCGAGATTTATGTGGGTGAAACCCAGGGGCGCTGCTAGTTTATAAATAAAATAACTATTGATCACTCAAATAAATCATTATCAGATATGGTTAACACACATTTAATTGATAAAGTATGTAAAAGATAAGGATCAATAATTAATATGAAAAAGATAAGCATGTTTTGTAATGGTACGGTTAACAAACAAAATTATTTGACTGTAAATTTTAGCCTTGCCTCTGCCTAACTAGATTGCTGGTCCAGCTAATGGTTTTAAGAGCAACTTTTTTGTTTGACATTTCATGACTTTTGATGCTAAGTAATAATTTTGTGAATATTAAAGATGTGGTAAAGTGGAAACAGCTGTTATGTTTAAGTACCTTTTATTGCCAGATGTTTGTGTTTTTATTGCAGAACATGTTTTTTTTTTTAATAACTGCTAATCAGCAACCAGATGGGTAATATGGATGTAATCATATTGGAGATTTGGTGAATTATAATATAATAGTGCCTGTTTTAAAATAATATAATATTTAGAGGGGCTTGTGGCTAAGTAATAAAAGCCGCACGGTTCGATCGATCAGATTAAGCTACGCTTGCCGTGGTTGGTCCGTGGATGGGTGACCATCTTTACATACTAAGACCCCTCCGTTCTTCGGAAAGCATGATAAGCTGTTGGTCCCGGCTGTCATTTGTGCGTCTTTGACACTCGTTACGGATTGTCAGAAGCCCAAAAGTCTGACAACCAGTCTTACCAAGGAGTATTTTATTACCCAATAACTGGGTTGTGGAGGTCAGATAGGCAGTCGCTCCAAGTAAATTACTGGTATTCAGCTGCATCCGGTCAGACTGGAAGCCGACCCCAACATAGTTGGGAAAAGTCTGGGCAGATGAGTGCCCGTTTTATAGTCTGTGATTGTAAATAATCCATATTAAATTGCATTACAAGAGCAGAGCGCTTCTTTTACCATTTAATAAAATTAAGCTATAAATACTGTTTAATCTCAGAAGATCCATTGGCCAGATCCATGATGGATCTAGCAATGGTTTTCGCATTGGAACCACAACTAATATTTTAATCCACCTTGAGTCAAATAATATTCAGTAATAAATACCTACTATTACGATAAAGTTTTGACTCTTGATTGTGGATGGCTATTATTCAGTCTGTAATTCAGCAAAAAAAAAACGAGGTATTGTGTGAAAGATGATATGGCTGGAATGGGGTGAATATTGATATTATGGCTGACAAGTATAAGTTTCGATTGCGTAGGAATATCGGGATAAAAAGTATCCTATGTGTTAATCCTGGTTATAAACTATCTGTGTGCCAAATTTAATTCAAATCCGTTCAGTAGTTTTTGCGTGAAAGAGTTACAAACATCCATCCTCACAAACTTTCGCGTTTACAATATTAGTAGGAAGTAGGATAGGATAGACATAAATGAAAGAACAGAAATGCTGCGCTGACTGCAAATATGTTTTCAATATCACACTATTTATACATGTTCGTTACTGTTTTATCTGACAATTTTTTTATTTTATTTTTATTTTTGTATGCATACACACGTCACGTTGCAGTATAAAACTGATTTACATCTGTCACCTCACACATCAGGTCCAGTTGAAAACCAGCGTCAGGCACGTAGTTGTCTGGCATTTTTGTTGAACTGGCCCTTTTTTAGCGCAGCCGTGAGGCACACTTTTCTGCTTATATTTTATTTTTTTTAAATCAGACTTTTTTTTAATTAATCTTTACTTTTTGTTTTTGTTTGATGTATGTATCTGGTGTATTGTGTGTCTTTTAGTCTGTGCCAAATAAATGTATTTTCTTTCTCTTTCTAAATAAACTGAGATATCTAAGTGCAGAGAGAGAGGCGAGGTCGGGCCAGACCGTGTTGGAGATGGTGTGACGAGCTGGATAGGATCCGTCAAAACTGGAAGGAGGATGCACAGGCTCGCGAAATATGGAAGCAGTGGAGGGAGGCCTTTGCCCAGGAGTGGGACAGTGTGGCTAATATTTTTTTTTTTTTAAGTGCATTATTATGATGATGATACTTTACATTTATATGACATTTATTTATTTTAGGTACACAAATGTACAGAGGTAGACATAATGCCAGAGGCATTTTCTATCAGCCAACCTTTGGGTGATGCAATAAGTAACAACGATTCAAAACTTCTCTTATTACTAAATTAACTATGTTATCTTAGCTGTTAACTTTATTGTGCATACTGTGGTCTCCTATAAGTGAAGGTGTAGGAACAACTACTTTATATCTGATAATTATATTCTATTATTTGTGTCATGTCTTGTGTATATCTTTTGTTAAAGATCCTAAATAAATAAATAAATAGTACAAACCTGAGCCTCATTCACCCACCGACGGACCAATTCAGGAGCAGTCGACGACAAATGTAACGCCGATACCAGGGCGGCAGAACTGACAGCAGGGTTCTTATCAACGATAGCCTGTTTCATGTATCTCTCGATCGCCTGCAGCATCGTACTGTCAGTAATACTGCACAGAGCCCTTATAGCAGCCGCACGGTACAGATCCTCCTTGCCAGTCATGTCTTTGGTCAACGAAGAAGTCACAATAATTACATCTTGAGCCAAAGTACTCAACTCTTTGATGCATAAGTACACCATACGTCGTAACATCACATCTTTCGACTGAAATAGCTTTGTGGTCGCAAAGAACGCCTCCGTAGCCTCTTGGGTTGTGAATTTTTGGTCTCCCTGGTTCAGTAAATACAGAATTTTCGTCAAAATCAGGGAACATTTTCGTGGATTTACGGGCGATTGGTTGAAGTATCTCGCTTCTTGTAGGATGATGGTTTTGTCCAGGTTTTGGTAAGGGTTCCCGCCACTGTCTTCTTCCTCCTTTTTGTCGCGTTTGAAGCTCATTTTGAGCTTGTTTGGGCTTCCCAGAAGGAAATTATATGGTGCCGACGAATGCAGCTTACACGTCACTTCAACTGACTCGATGATGAAACGTCAACGTCACTGTCAAAATAAATGGAATGCGTTTCGTTACTCCTATTCGGATGTATTCAGTGGATGTTTTACTAATTTGCAGATAAGATAACACAACGTTATTTTTATCAAGTGCGCTTTGCAAAGGATGTAGCAAAAATAGATACATTATTTATATTTTCATCATTTGCGATTCACCAGTTTTTTGTTAGCCAAAACAAGAACGCATTTTTTACAGTTTTAGCAAGATTTTTCTGTGTGGAGTTTTATTATAATATTTGACGAAATAACATGTGTGTGTGACTGTTCCTAAATTACCCTAGGCTGATACAATATTCGTTTTTCCTATTTACGTTAAATATTAGTGTTTAGGTCGATTCCCCTAATACGACAACTTGAACGCTAAATAGACGCAAGAGGCCAAGAGCCACAGAGCCCACAGACTTCCAGTAGCCAGTGTCTCGACTGCCTTCTTAGAATACGTCCTTCGTTTTCAGCCTTTTCACCGTTACGGAAGGGTTTAAGGTGAATGCGCAGTCGTAGCCCGCGAAATTCAATTTTTCTTACGTTTTTTGCAATTTTCAGGTCAGTGTCAGGTTGTATCTTGATCAAAATATGATTCGCGACTATAACCGGTACGTATTTACAGAATTATAATAATTAGAATCATTAATACATCTTTCTAAGTTAGATTTCTACCGCTAAGAACAAATCTCGTATGGAAAAGTGTTTATGGTAGAAATCTAACTTAAAGAGATATATTAATGATTCTAATGACTATGATTCTGTAAATACATGTCTATTATAGTCGCGAATCATATTTGAATCAAGATACAACCTGACACTGATCTGCAAATTGCAAAAAACTTAAGAAAATTTAAATTTCGCGGTCTACCATGTCACATTCACCTTAAGAGATCACAGGAACTGGGCTAAATGTAGGTGCACTATGGTTAGGCACAGCTCTGCCTATGCAGAGCTGACATAACATTACGCCTGTATTCCTCGAAGGTCTAGACCTTCGAGGAATACAGGCGTAATGTTATGTCTATGTATATAAGACTGTTCAGTTTTGCCTGTGGGACGGCAACGCTCGCTCGTGTGATGCCACTGGTATTGCATATATCTATAGGTGACGTTGACTACATACCATCAGGTGGGCCACTAAAACACACACACACCCTCGCACTATTGAAAGAAAGTTATAAAAATGCTTGAAGTTGTAGCATAAACTGAACTTTATTGCGTAGGAATTAAAGTTATTTTTCCATAAACTCATATTTGTTTACATTTTTGGCAAATAAATCGCGAATGCAGATTAGCTAGATTGCCGTATAAAAAAAAAAGTTGTATTTTTTTTTGTAGAAATAATAAATGAAACACGTTTTTTTTATATAAATATTTACATTTTATTCGTTTGTCTCATCGATGGAGAACTCACTCGTTCAATGTATTGCTGTATTTTGACATTCACCTGTAACTTTACAATTTTAAAGTCCGTTAAGTCTAGTTTCTTGTAAATTTATTAATGCACTGCACTTTTTGTATAGAAGTCTATAACATTCGGAAGACGACACCAAAATTATGGCCAGTATATGCAAACAGACAGCAGCAGACACTGGTAATCAATTTGATATCATCAATGTTCCTTTGATTTCATGACCATTTAAAAAGGTAGACCTTTATACAAAAAAGCAGCATGACAAAAGTAGTCTAAGAGTGCATTTAATTTTTATTACATTTCACATGAGCTCTAGAAATAAAACCTGGTTGAATCAACACATACATATTTTTAAAAGCATTAAAATAAAAAAGAGAATATATAAAAACAACTTTACAGACTTTAAAACAATAAAATCTCACTAAAATTCTAAACAAAATGACTCATTTATACGAAAAAACTCCGAAAAAAAAAGCGCCATTTTGTTAGAATTAATTTAATTTTGACTACATAATAATTTCCTAAAGTATATTTTTTTTTGTCAAATACAGCAATTCACTTCCAGAACCATGAAAATAATAATATATACAATCGCATCAGTCGTTTATTTAGAAAAAAACTTAAATATACAGTAACGACGAGAACAGAAAACAGATGTAAACAGTTTTTTACCTCCACAGCAATATTAACTTTAAAAACATGGAAATTAATTTCATTTTAGAATGACAAAACCTATTAAAAATTAATGCATTCTTCATTGGAATAAAAAATGGACTCTAAGTACTAAATATAAGGTACATAATCTTTTAACTGTTGTATCTATAAAAATATTGCTTATATCTATTTTCTGTGAAAGGAAGCGTCGACATTTTATTTCCCTAAACTTATAAAAAAAGAACTAAAACTTAACTTCACTGTAAGCACACAAAAATATCCAGAAAAGATTTTTTTATGCCTTTGGCTTTTTAAATTCGTTATTATACTTGAGCCAACTAAATTCTGGTATTCAACAGGATCCGGTTAGACTGCCAATCCCGACATAGTTGGGAAAAGGCTAGGCAGATGACGATGCGCGTGGGCTCATCATCGTCTGCATCGAATGTAACAAAATTTTCAAGCACCCATAAACTGCTAGGATTAAGAGTAGTGGTGGCCGGATTTATGAGTTGTAGGTCGTGGGTTCGAACCCAGGCAGTCACTTTACTTTGTATTTTGTTTTTTTTTTTATATTTTTATCACCACTGCTCTCAAAACGGTGAAGGAAAACATTGTGAGGAAACCGGCATGTCCTAGAACCAAAAATTCAAAGACATGTGACATATACCAACCCGCACTGGGCCCACTCCCTCACGAAGAAAGGGGGCCTGTGTCCCAGCAGTGGGAACATTTCAGAGACTGATATGCTTATGCAATCCCAGCAGTTTAGGTACGGGCAATTGACAATTCTGACATTAATTTTGCGATAATTTTCGTCCGAGAAACTGGCCTCTACTAACATGACCAAAATAATTAATAAGTACTAAGAACTCGAATATTTTGCTTTAAAAAAATATTTTGATAAAATAATTATACTTTGTGAATATTTTTGTCTGCATACATTAAAGGGGAATTCATATGTTTGGAAGTTAGTATTAAAGGCTAGTAAAAAGTTCAGCAGTAAAATTAATATGGACTATAGTAAAAAATATTATAATGGCGATGTTTGTGAGTGTGTGTGTGTGTTTATGTTTGTTAGTTCTTCACGCTCAAACGGTCAGCCGTTTGAGCCGTTTGAACCGCGGGGCGGAGCTAGTCATACATATTTATGGGAAATAAATGAAATTTCGACATGCAAAGACTACAAGACTTACAAAAGATAGAAAAAACTTATGCAAATCTTGACGGAAAATATTTTAACTTTTGAGCGCGAGGAAAGGCCACAATTGCGTAACGTCTTTCAAAACCCAAAGGTTTTTTAAAGAAATTCCTAATCCATTGCTTTTTAAGTTTAAAAAATTCGTCTGCTCGACAACGTAAATAACGCAATGAATGTTGTTGAATTGTCCAAATGAAAGACTCCCCCTCCCCCTACGTAAGAAAAAATAAGACTTAGATGAACCCCCTCCCCCCCTTTTTAATCTTACGTAAGATCAGTATCTACCAAAAGTGCAAAGAAAAAGTAGCAAAAAATTAAAAACTTATAATTATTTTTTACTTTTGTGATCTTACGTAAGAAAAGTCTAGACCCCTCCCACCCCCACGTAAGAAAAATAAGACTTGTTTGGACCCCCTCCCCCTTCAAATCGTCGTACGTAATAAATGAACAGCCCCTTACCCATTAGCTGGGTTGTGGAGGTCAGATAGGCAGTTGCTCCATGTTAAATACTGGTATTCGGTTGCATATGGTTAGACTGGCAGCCGATCCCAACACAGCTACGAAAAGGCTAGGCATGTATAGAGGCACATTCACGTGGACCTAAAAATATCGCGACGGCATCTTATCGTGCACTTGATTTTCAACTGTCTGTGTGGAGCCAAGCATTGAGAATCCAACAGAACGCATCGCAGCGCGTCAAAAGAACACGCTTTTGGATTTTCAACTCACGGCCCTGAGCATTGCGTTCAAAATACAGTGCGCGAAAAAAAAAATGTTTTTACGCTCTTTTCTAAGATTAAAAAGAAATAAATTCATGATTGATCATTTACAAACGATACTGAAAATCGAACCTACTTACTATAGCTATGGAAGTCAAGATGTGTTATGAACACTTTCAGGAAACAAAATCATAAGAATTCCCCCTTGACTTAACATTAAAAATTATATTACAATATTATTTTTTGGCATTTATATGGTACAAAATTTACAAATTCCTATCCTGTATGACAACAACCTCTTTAAGAAAATTAAAAAGAGTAATACAATTTTCTTAGGTTAAGAAAATGTTTTTTTGTTCAAGTATATACTTGATAGCAATTTCCGAGTGGTTCGTCAATTCGTTCTGCATGCCTACGGCCCATTTGGGATGATTTGAAGAAAATCAAAATAAATTTTATTTTGGGCCGTAGGCATGTAAGACGAGTTGACGAATCACTTTGTCACTCCTCTTCGATATCTTTGCAGTATTTGATCCTTTTTTTTATAAAATTCCAGAGGCAGACCCAGAGGTGTTTGGACTGATGATATACAAAAAAAACCGGGAAAAACTGGATGGAGTAAGCAGAAAACGGAGGCAGTTTGAGGAAACCTATACCCAAGAGGGGCCTTACACAGACCATCTATTTAATATTTATTCTTGTTCAAAATTAACTTTTGGATATAAAGAGGCTGTGTTATTATTTGATCCTTATCAGAAACTTTTATCTTTCTGCCTATGACATTTCTACTCCTGGCTCACTGGTCTGCCCTCTATGAGAGGGAGTGGGCCATAATTCACCATGCAGTACCAGTGTGAGTTAGTGGATGTCACATGTCTTTCTATTTGAACACTTTCACTCAATGCATAAATGCTGTTAATTTTACAAGAATTATTTGCCAAAAAAGGTTAGGTTCGATTTCTAGCAATGTAAGTACAAATGCCAGCACATCAAGCTACTAGTCTGTCAAATGTCTTTAATAATTTTTTTTATATTTTTTCTTTAATAAATTTTCAACTTTATCGCCAAAGCATAAGGTTCAAAGTTGATTGGGAAAATTTGACAGTTTCGGGTAGCTTGATGTGCTGGCGTCTGTAAAAAACTAAAAAAAATATTTTAATTAATGTTTTCTCCATGATCAAGCTTCCTTATGACCCTAGCGGTCAAAGTTTCGGACTTCGCCTTGAAGACCCATCTCAAAAAATTCACCCTGTATACAAGAGGTTTTTTTGTGATTTCAAAAAGAGGTTGTTCTTCAAAACAGGATCTATTCGCGACAATTTCTTTTTACGCCATAGACTAAAATAAAGAAGAAAATAAACGTTTTTAGGTATAATATAGAACTGATCTCAATGGATTTAGTATAGTCACAGCTTAGGCGATCAATAGATGAATATTTTTATGTAAATACTAGCTGCGCCCCGCGGTTTCACCCGCGTAAGTTTCGATCCCGTGGGAATATCGGGATAAAAACTATCCTATGTCCTTTCCCGGGACTCAAACTATCTCTATACCAAATTTCATCAAAATCGGTTCAGTAGTTTAGGCGTGAAGAAAAGACAGACAGACAGACAGAGTTACTTTCGCATTTATAATATTAGTTTGGATTATGCTCACATTGCCCGATGGGGTAAACAGAGGTTTATAGTCCTTTTGTAACTATTTATTTCGAGGTCTAAAATACAGGCTTTTAGAACGAGAGCAGCATTGCTATTCACAACCATTTGATAGGCTTCAGAGTTGAAAACTACACACTATCAGTGACCAGGGGGGTCTAGTCTAGAAAGTGGTGAAGGGCGGGCGTTTTGGGGGACTATCTTTTGTAATTTTGACGTTCGAAAAGTGCCGATTCTCAGGCTAGTTTGAATAAATGACTTTTGATTTAGTATCGAAATTTCGGCCGAAATTACGGACGTTTGCTAGTCAGTATCACCTATGAACATAAGATTAGTTCGAGGTCGGACGACGTAAGAATAATTGACACCACTATTTTACAATTGTCGTTACTACGGATGTGTTTTGGCCTGTCCGAAAAAGTTATTTAATCGGGAGTAGGTAGGGTTCATTCCGAAGTATCGCACTCCTTTCGAACGGGCCCGTATCTTCGTTGACGGACCTGGTGAGTAGAGCCTGATTTGACTAATCCTCGACAGTAATTAGTTGTCCGAAGAATATTGATCGACTATTTAGGCCGCATTCCGACTTAGCTATAATCGCTCACATCATCTCACATGCGTTCCGATTTAGATATTATGATTATGACCTGTGAACTGAGGGCTGTCAACAATTCGGAACGCTCGTGAACGTGCTCGCAGTGCACAGTGCTTACTCAATGTCAAAACGATATTACAGTATTTCTTTGTATAAACACAACATTTCTTCTTCTACTTTGGTTACGTGGCGACTGTCTGCCAGAAGCACAATTTCGAAAATACCACGTTAGTTTAAAGATATGATGCACCTCAAATCAGCACACTGTCATTTTTGACAGCGCTCACGGTGATTTCGGTACGGGTTTAAGCACGCTCAAATCGATTACATCCCAACTCGGAATGCACCCTTGGATTAAACTGTCAAAATTATCGGGTTTCGGATTTGTGAACCGCGTTTAGAAGACTCCTTCGATAACATTGATGTTCGATTCGCCACGGAAGTATATTGAATGGTTGTAAATAGCTATGCAGGTTATATTCTTTTCATAAATACATTCTGTAATTGATTTTATAAATATAAAGATGTACTAAGCTGTGACTATGTTATTGTGAAACTATTTAATTTAAATATAGCAAACAGTGCAAAAACTTAAAAGAAGGTGCTGATACAATTTTGTTAGTACACAACACTGAAACACCCAGTGTTGCCAAACTAAAATTACTTTTTAAACGTAAAATTCCTTTGGTCTACTCCAAAGCATAGTTAAAATAAGAAGAAAAAAAATATTTAAAACTTGATCACTAGCAAGTCTGTTCCACAGTCTTGAATTTTTAAATTTTCTTGCATCATTTTTCAAAAGTCTTGCTTCATAATAACTAACACAGCACTTACTTTAGCGTCTGCTTATACACTTTACACCACTATTTAAGAAGTCTTGTATAATTGAATTATTCGAACTTGCATCACTTGTTATCACTTTAACACTGAATTTGGTTAATTTGCGCGATTCTTGCGTCACTTTTCACAAGTCTTGCTTCACGTTTCTTGCGTCACTTTTCACGAGTCTCGCTTCACTCGTGCGTGTAGAAGATTAGTTGGGGGTTGGAGTCGTCCGGTGACATTTCTAATTGGACGTACTGCGGCGTTGTTCGCGCCGATTCGTAGGAATTGCCACCGTTGCGTGATAGGGAATTTCTTGATCTGGAAATATTTTTTAATTTCAATTATTGTTTGTTTTGATTAAATTGGTGACTTATTAAAGGCTCTTTTAACAAAAGTCATACTTCCATCTCTATGATTCGTGAAGATCAACAATTGCTACAATTACATGCATTTAAATCATTTCTTATTTGCCAAACATCACATATATTAGCAGCATTATAGCAGTATATACTTTTCGTACAATGAGAAGTCAGCTTAAGGTATACGTATCGGATTGGAAAGGAATCGGCACCGCATCAACTCGAGCCGTTCAGTATACTTTCTATAAACTCCCTACTCGGAATCGTAACGTAATCGGCTCGCCTCGGGACAAGCTCACGAACCGCGGTGCGGCGCATTACGGCTCGTATCCGCGCTTCCGTCATTCCGTACCCGAGCTTACGTCTCATCGTCCCCCCTTACCCCTCTCCCCCCTCCCGCGGCCTGCAGTACCACCACCCAGAGATCGGCGAGCCGTAAGCGCGGCGTCGCCTAGCCGTAGCAGAGTCGACGTATCGGAGCTTCTAATCCGCTTTGGTTACGTGCTTACGTACGTTAGGTTGACGCCTGTTTGACGGCGAGGCGAAAGGCAATACAGTGCCGATCCCTTTCAGAGTTAATATGTGTGCTATTACCTTTATACTGGAAACGTATAGCTTTATATCGACGGTGAAGTGTCAATATCTAATAACTATCATTTTAGCGATTTTTACTTTATTGCATATTCGTAGGTAAAATATGAAATAGCTCATATTTGTAAAGACATAAGGACTTGAATCGACGACGTTTCCTACTATTTGTTTAATATAAGTAACTTTTTTATTAAAATATTAAAAACTAAAGAAATGAAACGTTTTTTTCGCCTCCTGTAAAATCATGATTTTGTAGTTATTAGATATTGATATATAATACACTGTCGATATGTCGTCGTGCGTATTAGGAGTTCCTGTGTCACAAGAGCTCACAGATATAGATAGACCTAGATAACGCAAGTATCACGAACTGTATGAAAACTAAGCGTGACACTTTTTGCCTACCTACTATGACGTCACAAGCTCTCGCTCTCTCGCTCACGCTCACCCAGCCAGCAGTACGCAGGACTGAGCGCGAAAGTGGCGGCTTATGATTTTCGATCGTAAACTAATGCGATTTTTGGCACGCGAAGTTGGTGCTCTTGCGTTATCTAGGTGTATCTATATCTGTGCAAGAGCCAGATGATCAGTGATATTATACAGGGTGTTACGGAAAGGGTATATCAATACAAACGGGTTGAAGAGTGTATCTGGTCTAGAATCTCTGTACAAAATTTCAGCTCAAAAGCATTAACTTTGAAAATGCTTAATATTTTTTGATTTCGACATCACGGCGCTGCACTGGCGCGCGGCGGCGTGATGTGCGTGTACTAGGCGCACAGACACACTACAGATAATGGATAATGACCCTCGGAGTGCGGTGACACGTTTGTTATGATTTCAATTTAATAAACTATCAAAATAAAAAATTATTAAGCATTTTCAAAGTTACTGCTTTTGAGCTGAAATTTTGTACAGAGATTCTAGACCAGATACACTCTTCAACCCGTTTGTATTGATATACCCTTTCTGTAACACCCTGTATATCTTCGAAAATTACTGATTTGCACACTGATTAGGTACTTCTCTTCATCGTCTTAACTCTAAGTACTCACTTGGCTTTGGCGTGTGTGAGTATATGCGACTTTAGATTGGTACTCTGTGCGAACTTCTTGTTGCAGCCGTCGAACGGACACACGTACGGACGGTCGCCTGTGTGTATGCGGACGTGGGTCCTGAAATGTGAGGAAAGTATTGTTTTATAACATCCGTTTATACTTTAAGCCAATGTATTTGGCTACAAGAAGTGACTGAACATAAGTTCAATCTAAATACTGGTTTAGGCGTAGTGTGGGGCGCCCCCCAACTAGATGGACGGACGACCTAAAGAAGGTGGCTGGGGTAGACTGGATGCGGAAGGGTGCTGTGGCGCAGTCTGGGAGAGGCCTATGTCCAGCAGTGGACTGCGATCGGCTGAGTTGACTGGCTTCTTGAGGTGTACATATTCTGATCCGTCTAACCACACATACAGGGTGTTACAGAAAGGGTAATCAATACAAACGGGTTGAAGAGTGTATCTGGTCTAGAATCTCTGTACAAAATTTCAGCTCAAAAGCATTAACTTTGAAAATGCTTAATATTTTTTTATTTCGACATCACGGCGCTGCACTGGCGCGCGGCGGCGTGATGTGCGTGTACTAGGCGCACAGACACACTACAGATAATGGATAATGACCCTCGTAGTGCGGTGACACGTTTTTTATGATGACAATTTAATAAACTATCGAAATAAAAAAATATTAAGCGTTCTCAAAGTTACTGCTTTTGAGCTGAAATTTTGTACAGAGACTCTAGACAAGATACACTCTTCAACCTGTTTGTATTGATATACCCTTTCTGTAACACCCTGTATAATTATAAATTCAACACTAATGATGTAATTAATGTTTTTGTAATAATATAAAACTTTTATGAATAAAATATTCTATTTAAGTACAACATAAATATTGCAGATCGTCGTTCATATTGCAATTTGTTAATTGTGAAAAATTTAATTTCTTTTTTATTTTTAAGGTATAATTATTTATGAAAATTTCAAAATGCACAAATAATAAAACACAATAGTTAGGAAACAGTAGTTAAAAAACATTTTGGTGTCATAGAAGATTTTTTTACAGTATGCTGTTTTTTTACTCTCCTGTAAACTTGTAATTTTTGACATAGAACTAATTGCAATATGAACAACGAGATATTGATTTGTATTTTTTTTTGGTTTTTTGTTGTGTTGTTATTTTTTATTATTGTTATTTATTTGTTTACTTTATAAATTCGCAATTGACTTGCACTTTTAGCCCTTTAAGACCATTACAAGGGTCTCAGTATTTCCGCGACGTCCGTCAGTGGCATTGATCATTCTCTTCTCATATAAGAGCTATGATTTCCTCTAATTAAAACGTGTTCCATACTCACCTTAAGTTAAAATCTAGTGAGAATCTCTTCCCGCAGCCTTCGAAGGTACATTGGAAAGGTTTCTCTCCGGTATGAACTAATTGGTGGCGTTTTAACTTTGAACTTTCTACGAACGCTTTGCCTGAAATGGACATAAAGAACAATATTAATTTAGGATAGCTTTGTTTCACCAGATTGCTTATTAGCTCACTGGCTTTAAAAAAAATTTGCCTAGCCTTTTCCTAACTATGTTGGGGTCGGCTTCCAGTATAATCGGATGCAGCTGAATACCAGTATTTTACATGGAGCGACTGCCTGTCTAATCTCCACAACCCAGTTACTGGGTAATACAATACCCCTTGGTAAGACTGGTTGTCAGACTTTCGGGCTTCTGACCACCCATAACGACTGTCAGAGACCCACGAATGACAGCCGGGACCAACAGCTTATCGTGCTTTCCGAGACACGAAGGGGTCTTGGTATGTAAAGATGGTCACCCATCCACGGACCAACCGCGGCAAGAGTAGCTTAACCTGATGATCGACACGTGCGGCTGTTATTACTTAGCCACAAGACCCCTAGGGTGCGTCATAATGAATGTATAGTTAAAAATTATGTATATGAAGACATCGCGCGCACGGCTGCGGGCAATGCTGCTAACAGTTATAAACTAGTGCGCATCCACGAAGACGCGCCCCACTCTTCTTCCTAATCGCTTACCGTACAAGTGTGCAACATTCCGCTGGTGTTTTTGTGTTTCGATTAAAAAAAACACACACACACTCACAGTAATTACTTATTATAGTCTTTTCGCCATAAGAAGAGTTCCCTGACAGTTCATTTTTTTCCGTGGCACGCATACTACTTTAGACGAAAAAAAAATAAACTGGCAAAAAAATTAAAAAAGAAATGATAAAAAAATTATTGCCTTTCGTAAATTACTAAGTAAATTATTGTAGTTATAATTAACTGTTAATAAATTAAGTAAATAAAATAAAAAGATAAATCTTAAAAATGTCTAATGCGTTGAACGGAACGTCGGCCAATAGAGATTGCCACTACTCAATACACTAATCGACAAAAAAAATAGATGAATCGGAGCGACCATTTTGTAATCGCGATCGCGTACAGTACTTTATGCGTGAAAGAGTAAGAAACATCCACACACACACACATACTAACTTTCACATTTATAATATTAGTAGGAAGTAGGATAACCAGTTTATTAAAAAAATATTTTGAAAATCTAAAATCGATAATCCGATTCCATTTTCTTTGCCAACTGAATCGATATTATAAAAAAAAATCGATTATATTTCGTTAGGTCACGTCACTACAATTGTCAGACAAGAACTGTCAGGGAACTCATCTTATGGCAAGAAGACTATAGTGGGTAATTATTGTGTATCAACAAAACTAAAACACTGGCGGAATTAACTAGGGATAATCACTAGCGATTAGTAAGAAGAGTGGGGCGCGTCTTCGTGGATGGCACGATTTAAACAAGCACGACGATCGTTTCATAACTCTGCCCGCGCTCCATACAAATCAAGACTCACCGCACTCAGCACAAACATGTACTCTGGGCCCGTGCGTGTGCAAATGTTTCCTCATCGCCGAGTTGTCTCTGAACATTTTAGTGCATCCTTTGTGTGGACATGCTGAAATGTAAACAGAAAATTGATATTTGTCTAACTTGAATATAATATTCAAACTCAAACTCAAAGCATTTATTTCAATTAAACCAATTACAGGCACTTATGAATCGTCAAAGGGTCGGTCAGTCAGAAAGATGAAGCTAGTTGCCCATTCCAAAGCGTAGGTACCTATGGAGAAGAACAGGCAAGAAACTCCATGGACACTCTTTTAAATCAAAATAATATGGTTACAAAGTCTTGGTTACATCATTCATGTTAAAAATCATACATGTGAGAACGATATTAATTTGAAACATAAGTTTGAATAGACTTTCGTTTTAAATTACTCTATTTTTAGATTATTTACTTATCGAAAAGTGTAGAAAATTAATATAACGATATAATGAATGATACAAGGACATGCAACAATACAAGATAATTGTACTTAGGAGCGTTTCATTTATTACGTAAGACGATTAGAGGGGGGAGAAGGTCCAAACATGTCTTACTTTTTCTTAGGTGGGGGTGGGAGGGGTACACGTTAATATAGGTAACTAACAGCGCCCCGCGGTTTCACCTGCATAAGTGTCGATCCCGTGGGAATATCGGGATAAAAACGTCCTTTCCCTCAAACTATCTCTATACCAAATTTCATATAAATCGGTTCAGTGGTTTAGGCGTGAAAAGGTAACATACAGACAGACAGACATACAAGAGTTACTTTCGAATTTATAATATTAGTGTGGATATCGGTCTATCCTTATCAAATACACAATATAATGGTTTGAATAACATGATTAATACCCCCGTTGGATCTTATGCTTCTAGTTTTAATACACCTATTACACACCTACGTGTGTCCGACACCGCCCCTACATTAATGTGTATTAAACCTATGTTTAATACACATTAATGTAGGGGCGGTTTGGATTCTCGTAATTTTAAGAACGGTCACAGTCTGATCTCAGTCTCAATCTGTCAAAAATACCTCTTAATTTCCCTCCATTTTGACAAGTTTTTGACATTTGTTTGTCGCTGAGATGAGACTGCGACTAGATTTTGAACGTTTTAACCTTTTGAACGCCATTGTCACAGATATGTGACAAACGAAATCTTACCCTGAACGCCAACGTCACAAATATATGACAACATACACGTCGCACGGGTCGCACCATATTATGAAATAAACAATTTAATCATTACTTTTGTGTGTTTTTAATATAATTTAAAAGTTTAAGCTTCCGTCTATATTTTATTGCATGAAATTAATATAAATGAACCACCAATATCGAGAAATTTTTTGTTTTAAGTGTGTGTGTGTGTTGTTTTGTTAAAGTGGCTTGGCGTCAGGGGTACGGCGATACGTTTATACTCTGGCGTTCAAAAGGTTAAATTACGAGAATTGGCCTTCTGTCCTGCCCCAGATCACAAAACCACAAAAGTAAGCAAAATTTATTAGTATTGAATTTTTCTGCTACTTTTTCTTTGCAATTTTGGTAGATACTGATCTTACGCAACATTGAAAAGGGCGATGGGGTTCATTCAAGTCTTATTTTTTGTTACGTAGGTTTCAGAAAGTGGTCAGAAAATTGTCTTACGTAATAAATGAACAGCCCCTTATAATAAATTGTTATAAATAACTTACTCTTACCTATTGTTCTATCTGACGACTCTGGCATAGGTTTCTTTAGTCTAATTTTGTGTCCGGGTCTCGCAAACTCCGCTAACTGTTTGGGATCTGATAAATCTAAGCCTGAAATTAAAATAATTCATTTTTAGTAAGATTTTTGCAGTGAAAACTTCTTTAGGGTTGGGCATTTTTTGAGATGGGAAAAAACCATTGAACTCGCGACACTGTTACCGACACCGCGCTACATTTGGATGTGTTAAGTTGTCCTCGAGATGTACTCGGTTTTAATGTATTTCCGATATGTCAGTGAGTGATGGCAAAGTATTCTGTTTGTGTTTTTTTATTTATGACAATTCAAAAAATACACACGTAATTGTTCAAGTTTTCACTTCTGTTGGCACTCCCGGAGTACCTTTTTTTTTCTAAAACAACGAGTAGAAACGCGTGTTGTACTTATACTCCAACCGATTTCCATAATAAGCCTATTTAGCTTAGTGAGAGTGGCTGAAAGGGATACAGTTCGTGGCCATAAATAAAAATCGGTCAAGTGCGAGTCGGACTCGCGCACCGAGGGTTCAGTACAAATTGTTTTCGTCTAGTTAGCTCGGAGGAGATTTAGACGAAAACTAACATTACTTAAAATAAAAACACTTGTTTATCGATTTTATTCAATTTCGAGCGGCCATTGTTGTTTACACCTTTGGAAAATTTAGCGCGGCCGGACCTTAGATGTAAGTTTCCTCAATGGTACACACTACTAAAAAATTAAAAGAATAAAATCAAAATCAAAAGTCATTTATTCAAACTAGGCTGAGAATCAGCACTTTTCGAACGTCAAAATTAAAAAAGAGTCCCCCAAAACGCCCGCCCTTCGCCACTTCCTAGTGCTTTCGCTGGGGAGATGAAGTGGCGGAACAAACTCCCCAGCAGCACAGCTGTCTGTTCAGTTAGAAAATAATTGTATTTATACAATAGTATCAACATACCTGGCATGATAGTTTCACTACCTAGTATACTTTTCTTTCCCGTCATATACTCTGTGTAGTCCGGATCAGGCTCGGGATTTGAACCGTCATCTGTGAATGAAAGAATATCTATTTTGAGTAAATAGGTAGGTTTACTAGAGGGGCCCGTGGCTAAATAATAACAGCCGCACAGGTCGGTCGATCAGGTTAAACTACGCTTGCCGCGGTTGGTCTGTGGATGGATGACCATCTTTACATACCGAGACCCCGACTGTCATTCGTGGATCTTTGACAGTCGTTACGGGTAGTCAGAAGCCCGAAAGTCTGACAACCAGTCTTTCCAAGGGGTATCGTATTACCCAGTAACGGGGTTGTGGAGGTCAAATAGGCAGTCGCTCCATGTAAAGCTTGGTATTCAGCTGCATCCGGTTAAGACTCGAAGCCGAACCCATCATAGTTGGGAAAAGGCTAGGAAGATGATGATGAGGTAATAGCGTATACGACGACCTAACAAGCTACACATTTCTACCATAAGCTGACCTCAAACTGTATCAGGGCTTCAAAAACCGGTGCCATTGACCTTGGAGTGATACCGGTACCAAATCCGTAAGCGTCGCTCTAATTTCATACGCGGCGGGTACCAGTATTCGTGCAGATATGCGACTTAATACGAAATAGAGTAGAAAAATGTACATCTAGTTAACGATTTTTTAACTGACAAAACAATAGCGCCGATTCCCTTGTTCACAAACTAAACTAAATTTAAGTTCAGTGCATCTTATTCCTCCTATTTCATTAAGAAAAGGACAGAACATAAATATTAGTTTAGTCCTGTCGAATTAGTCAGCGCCTGACATAAATTGACGCATTTTTAGTAGCCAATTTTTTAATCGCGTCTAAACTTGTCTATGAAGTATTTTGATTTGACAGGACTAAACTAATATTTATCTTCTGTCCTTTTCTTAATGAAATAGAAAGAAAAAGATGCACTGAACTTAAATTTAGTTTAGTTTGTGAACAAGGGAATCGGCGCCAATATCCACCTTTAACCTACTGAAATAGAGTCGAATGGACATTTAAACTTACCATCATCCTCTCCTGTAGCCCACATGGTGACGGAGAACTCTCCCTCCATTGTTTTGATCTGTACTTGCTTTTGCTCCCATCTTCTAGCGGGGCCGCGGCCTGCAACGCCGTCCATAAGACCTACTGGTACTTCTCCTGAAATTTGGTTAAATTGACACAATATTTAATAAAGTATTATTTTGTCTATGACAAATAAGATGTAATCATAAATACACAACATTTTATTCATAAAAAAAACAAGTAAAAATAACGAAATAAATCAACACATTAGGAGGTTCTTAAATTAATCATAAATTAATTCTTATTTTGAGGATGTTACAGAATACAGGAAGATATTTTTATCACCATCCAAATTTTTACAGGGTGTTCTACCCATGAATGTGAACAACTTTCACTATAGGACCAACACTGAAATGACGAAAAAAAAAATCTGCTGTTTCATACATTTTGGTCTTAACAAACGTTCACTTTTGTATTAACAAAAGTTCAATATCTACTTGACCAAAATGTATGAAACAGCAGATTTTTTTTTTCGTGTTTTCAGAGTTGGTCTCATAGTGAAAGTTGTTCATATTCATGTGTAGAACACCCTGCAAAAATTTGGATGGTGATAAAAAAATCTTTCTGTATACTATTCTATATATGTGAATGCGCAGTGGTAGACCGCGAAATTCAAATTTTCTTACGTTTTTGGAATTTGCAGATCAGTGTCAGGTTGTATCTTAATCAAAATTTGATTCGCGACTATAACGGGTACGTATTTATAGAATTATAATCATTAGAATCATTAATACATCTTTCTAAGTTAGATTTGTACCATAAGCATTATTCCATAAGAGATTTGTTGTTATTTATTCCCTTTTAGGTTTTTTTCCAAAGGAAAATGGTCATTATTATTAGTAGTACAAATATGTTTAGATAAACAACTTACCAATAGGCATTAAATGCTGTATATTACTGGCGTTGTTCGTGACGTTAGAGCGGGGTCTGCCGCGACCTCTTCTGAAACAAACCGACAGATTGTTTCATAATCCTTTTAACACTTTCATTGTCCAGCACCCGGCTCCCGGGTCGAGCGATAATTCGTTCGTGTGCCCACAACTCGGCTCCCGAGTCGTAATATAATTGGTTGTTTATGTACCCGCATAAGTTTCTATCCCGTGGGAATATCGGGATAAAAAGTGTTAATCCTGCTTATAAACTATCTGTGTGCCAAATTTCATCCAAATCCGTTCTGTAGTTTTTGCGTGAAAGAGTAACACACAATCCTCCATACTCATAAACTTTCACGCTTATAATATTAGGTAGGAAGTAATGTTTATTATGTTATTACCATTTATGAGCGTTTACAACGTACGGCATTTCATACAAACTCAAACTCAAAGCATTTATTTCAATTAAACCAATTACAGGCACTTTTGAATTGTCAAGGGGTCGGTCAGTCAGAAAGATGAAGCTAGTAGCCCATTCCAAAGAGTAGGTACCTATGGAGAAGAACGGGCAAAAAACTCCATGGACACTCTTTTAAATCACAATAATATGGTTACAAAGTCTTGGTTACAAACTTCCAAGCCCTTGTATTTCGAAATGAATGAACCATTTTAATGAAACCTCATACGCATAAGCAGGATACAAAGGTCTAAAAAGTTGGTAAAGAACATTCATTCATCAAATAATTTTTCAAAATTATCGTAAAAATTAATGATTGTGACAAATCGAGCTCGTGTAAACTATTTTGATTAGTTGAATGATTTATCAACAACAAATTACAGCAGTTTACGTGGGTTTGAAAATAACAAAATAATTTTCGTTCGAGAAACCGGGCCTTAGTCAGTTACAATTTCTTCCAAAACATTACCTGCTACTCGTCGAAGCAGGTCCATGGTACAAAGGATCATATTGTGTGTCTGGGCTTGCATTCAACACCTCTTCTCCGGATATACCAGGCAGGATCACCTCTTCACTGCCAACTGAAATTTTATAGTCTGTCAGCAAAGACAGTTTGAATGTCGTTAGTTGATGTATGAATGATGTAAGTTTTTTTAAAGGACAATGGGTAACTTAGTATGGGACCCGTACCCAAAAAACAATTTGATTGAAGCATTATGAACTATTTTTTTTTTTAATAATATTTATTTCTCTCAAAACAAAAATGCATATACATTATTACAATCTAAAAATGGCTTAAGTTAGTGTTCCAGAGTGTAAAACCCTGACTTCTAAACTAGGTTTATGTACCTGTATCTTAGAAGCCAGTGTCCCTTCAAAGTGATGTGCATATAGAAAATAGGACACAAAATGTCTGTCTTGTATGCCCTCAGGGATCAGTTTAATCCTACGAAGTCTGAGTTCACTTGGAGAAAAAAGGTGTATCAACGGTGAGGTGTCAATATCTAATAACTAACATTTTAGCGATTTTCACTTTATTTCATATTCGTAGGTAAAATATGAAATAGCTCATATTTGCAAAGACATAAGGTCTTGAATCGACGACGACGTTTCCTACTATTAAAATATTAAAGCTATAGAAGCGAAACGTTTTTTTCGCCTCCTGTAAAATCATGATTTTGTAGTTATTAGATATTGATACTACACCGTCGATATGAGGAAGTTACACTAATTTAATAAAGGGAAATATTTAACTGATCCTCTAAAAACTTATTGACCTTCAAATGATGTACAGACGCCAGCACATCAACCTACTACAATCTGTCAAAGGAGAATGGCAGAAGTTCATAGAACGCTGGCATTAAACTTTTTTAGTTTCCACAGAAATAAAAGTGGCATGGTTTGATAAGGAATATTATGAGCTTTTGTTAAAAAAATAAATAAAAAATAATTACAATGGGGTTAAAGAGAAATCTTAATTTTTGTAAAAGTGAGGTTAAGTGCATTAATGTTTGTACTTTAACAGGTTATTTTACCTCTATTACTATTTTAACGCATAAATGTTTATTGTATGCATAACATATTGCTAATTATGCTTTGTAATGACTTCAAAAATGATAAATAACTACTTGTTGAAGTTTGTTTAGTTCAATGATTTACCCACTGATCATAGACCTAATGACAGTTTCAAGTGTAGATACTCGGTCAGTTTTAATTAAACTCAGTAGTCACAGAAAACTCAGGAGACTCTAGAGACTCACTTATCGGAATCTAAGCATATAGGTAATAGGAATAATAATAAACAATAAGAATAATAATAAAATAATAATCTAAGCATATAGGAAACGTCGAGGTCCAAGTCTAGCAACAGTCGTTTAGAAAGGTAGGAGTCTTCGAAATCCAAAAGCAAGCCAGGTCGTTGTAAAAATCCACGTAAAACTTTGGGCGCACAAAACATTCACACCAGCACAAAATAGTAGCGAGCGAGCGAATGTGACTTGTGAAGTTTTGTGTGTCATCTTAGTCTATCGAAATCTCTGTGGTCATCTTCTAAAGAGTCATGTTTGTTTGTTTGCCATGACAACACTGTCATATAATATAACAAGTCCAAAAAGCCTTGTTTCCGGCTGCTCAACTTACTCATTTTTAACGAGATTTAATCCCAATTCTCAATAATAAAGTTAATCTGGCTATCAATACATAAAAATAAGCGCTTTTTTTTTTAAATAGCTTTGAATTCTGTACCTTTCCAAAATTAGCAATGCCAAAAACTGCCATCTCCTTTCTTTAATAGATTTTCAACTTTATCACTAAAGCATAAGGTTCAAAGTTGATTGGGATAATCTGACAGTTTCGGGTGGGTTGATGTGCTGGCGTCTGTACATACGTTGTTTTAAAGGACAATGAGTAATTTAGAATGGGCCCCGTACCAAAAAAAAATGACTGTAACATTATGAACTATGTCTGTCTTGTATACCCTCCGTAGTTTGATTAATCCTAAGACAGCATGTCTGAATTCACTTGGAGAATAAAGTTACGTGAGAAAGTTAAGATTCATTTAATAAAGGGAGATATTAACTTAACCTCAAAAAACTTATTGACCTGGTAACGATGGACACTTTTGAAATTAATAAAACTCTAAAAGCTTTCTGGACTTCTAATGAAGCACAGTTTTATTAAATAAATGAACTTCTTTGAAACTTTTAAGTTTTCCTTGGCCGCTTGGGGACTTATAAATACTAAATGGCTATTTAGTACTACCTATATGTATGTTAGTTATGTTTGAACATGTAAAGTTGTAATAAATCAATGGAAAAAGGCGTCGCCAGGTTCATTTAAATGCTTTTCTTGTACAAAAGGATGCCTAGATGAGATAGGCAGAAATAGACGGGCTACGCTGACCCACAGGCAGTCACCCCAATCAAAACACTGGTAATCAGCCCCATCCAGTTAGACTGGAATCCAATCCCAAAATAGTTGGGAAAAGGCTAGGTAGATGATGTATCTGGTGATTTGTCCGATCAATTTTGGTTACTGGACTTTTGGCTACATTGTTACTAATATACTTACAGGGTGAAATTAAATTCATGGGCATCCTTTTAAGGGGTCATTGTACTCATCAATATGAACAACTTTTACTATGGGACTAAACCAATAAAATATCAGCGGTTTATGTTCACTGTTTATGGTTTATGTTTCACGGCATTTATGTTCACATAACTCGTCAAAATGTAGGGAAGAGGTAATTTTTTTTCGCGATTTCAGGTTTGGTCCCATAGTAAAAGTTGGTCATAATGATGATTCCAATGACCCTTTAAAAGGATGCCCATGAATTCAATTTCACCCTGTAGTTTTAAAATATTGGCAATCAGCTGCATCTTGTTAGACTTGAGGCCGGCCCAAACATAGAAAAGGCTTGAATGATAATTATGTGGAATTTGTGCAGAATAAACCATATAGTTTTAAAATACTGGCAATCAGCTGCATCTTGTTAAGACTTGAACCTTTTTTTTTATTATGGATGGGAAATCATCAAATGACCCCTCCCCGCTCTGGGTGGAGCGGGGAGGGAGTGTCAGACTCTTACTGACTAAAACCCATCCGTGTTCCTTCCTTAGCCCTTTATGTTCCGGGGTAGCGGTAACCCTTTCGGACAATCCCGCACCCTTGAAGCTTAAGTTTGGCTGATAATGATGTGGAATTTGTGCAGAAATTTTTAAACGAGATGAGATGTTCGTTCTTACCTTCCTCAAGATGCTGCATCCCAATGACTTGCTCCTCGACTTCCTCATATTGATCATCTGTGATATACTCCTCATATTGGCCTGCTTCTATCTCCTCATACTGAAATTAATAATAACAATAAGAGAGAGATTCTAAAAATACCAGGTACTAACCTGAGAAATTTAAATTTAAAAACCATAATAATAATATTCCACAACTATCACACAACGCCATCTAGTCCCAAGCTAAGCAGAGCTTGTGTTATGGGTACTAGACAACTGATAAACATACTTATATATTTCTTAATACATACATATTATAGATAAATTACACCCAGACACAGTACAAATGATCGTGCTCATCACACAAACATTTGTCCTGGATGGGAATCGAACCCACGACCAGCATAGCAGTCAGGGTCGCTAACCACTAGACCATCAGGTCAGCAAAATAAAAAAGTAGTCAAATTAAGTTAATAGTGTGTTATAAAATCTTAGCTTGATAGTTGTCACTAGTTATATTTTGATTTAAAAGAGTGTCCATGGACTTTTTTGCCCATTCTTCTTCATAGGAACCTACTAAGCTTTGAAATGAGCAACTAGCTTCATTTTTCTGAATGACCGACCCCTTGACAATTCAAAGGTGACTGTAATTAGTTTAATTAAAATGAAATGTTTGAGTTTAGAATGGGGAATTAATAAAAAAACAGACACCAAGGTAAACCCTCACACAGCCCGCGTTATGTTATATCACACCCCGGACACTCCATACAACGCTCGCAAAATAATTACCTACTACTACTACATTAAAAAATGACGTTTGTATACGTATGAATGTGTGCGTGAGGTACTTGTGTTTGCGAGCGCTCTTGTTAAAGAACTGCGACGAATACGCCGAAGTGCGGGGTGAGGTGCGGTAACTGATGTTAGTGCGGGGAAGGGAGTGGCCTTTCTGTACGTAGTACTTTAAGTATTCTGTGGTTATATCGCAGTGAGGTACCCTTCGTCATGTGCGTGCGTGTCTATTAGCATTTGTTAAACATGGAGGTGGCATCGAGGTAGCGAGCTTAAGGCGACTACATGACCTAAAGCACGGTCACTGTCTGACTGCATAGGAAAGAAAGAGAAGCGCGATGACACAACGCTGTTAATTTATTGCAAAATATGAAGCAATTATCTATTTACAAAAAATCTATTGTTTGGACTAAACAATTAAAACACTAGTGCTTTAGTATGTTGCTTGTAGAATAATCTGAAAAAAAAAATCTGAATGATTGTATGTATATTAGTATGGTTTTTATTGTAAAAAGGAAGTTTTTAGAGGTACCTTCATGATTTTTTTCTATCATATCAAATTAGTTGTGTTAAATTTTCAACACACTATCTACCTAGCATATATCCTGAAGAATGTCATATATTTTTCTGATTTTGTTAACTGTAGTCGATCATATACTTTTATTGTTTCTAAAACTTGCGTTTTTTGCGTTTAGTCCTGTAGCCCCTTAACTGCGATCGCAAGGTATCGCAGGTGAGGCATCTTAGGAATGTAATTACCCTAAGGGAGATCGAAGCGCAAACGGTTATCATAAATTCATTACCATGATTGCACCAACCACTGTTTGTCTCTGCATCACCCAAAGGTTGACTGGTAGAAAATGCCTATGGCATTAAGTCCGCCTCTGTACATTTATGTGCTTGAAGTATTAAGAGTAAACTAGCCGCGAGCTCGAACTCACTGGTGGTCATGGCCAAAATCACGCTGTCTAACTTGGCTTCGTGTCTGACGGAGCTAGTATCAGTGATGAGCAGTTAGACGCTAATCTACACGCACAACATCTAGTTCTCACGCACAGAAACACCGTTCCGAACTGATAGGCGCATAAAAATATTTGAAAAGTGCTTTGGAAAATCCGAGTTCTATGAAAAATCCACTACACAAATCAATCACAAATAAAGTTTTTTGAACTCTTCGTTAACTGAGCTTTGTCGGTACGGATTTAATTTTTAATATTTTTCAGTTCTTTTATTACTTATTTACACCCAAAGTTACGTTAAAAATAGCAAGAAAAACGAATCTTTGTTGGCTCATAACTTTTTAATGGCTTGTTATTTTACAATTCTGCTTCCGTACAGACACAATTAATAATTAGACAAAACGATACAATGTTTAACTTTGGATGTACAATGTCAAACAGTGGAGTAATACTCTCCCGAAATTTGTATGGAAAAAATATCGAATAGTGGCACCTTAAATAAATAAATTCAGTTGGCAGCTAATCAAACACTTACCTTGACGCCTACTTGGTCGTCTCCTTCCATCTCCACGATGGAACCATGCGTGCCTATCTCCACCTCACACATGATCTCCTGGTTCATCATCTTCGCTGATGTTAACTGAAACAAGGAGGTGCGATAATTAGAAGAAAAAAAAAAAGCTTTTTTTCTAAGCGTCAACATCTGTGTAGCGCAAGTTTCACATCGCACTTTGACTTTGCTAAGTCATTATCATCTGCCTAGCCTTTTCCCAACTATGTTGGGGTCTGGTCGGTTTCCAGTCTGACCGGATACAGCTGAATACCAGTATTTTACATGGCGCGACTGCCTATCTGACCTCCACAACCCAGTTACTGGGTAATACGATATCCCTTGGTAAGACTGGTTGTCAGAGTTGCATGCTTCTTTGACTTTGCTAGGTAAATTCAATAAAGGAGATCACTCATTTTATTCGGCGACTTGGGATAAAAAATAAAAAGTCGGCGGCCAGGAATGAACAAAATTTTATATGGTGGTGGGTTTTTTTTATATGGTGTACATAATAAAGAGTATTCTATTCTATATGAATGGTGGCAGCAATAGTAGAAACATCTATTTTTATGGCGACAACGCTGTATTAAATATTAGAACAAAGATACACAACGATCTTATCTTTCGATCCGCCTTTAAAATATACTCGTATCTATATAATAACCCCCTTATTCATAAAACTTATCAAACCTATTTTAGTTAAAATGGGGTTTGTCTCTTTCTTCCACACAGAAATGTCAACGTGACAGATAAAGACAAACGTTCTATAAACCTATTTTAGCTAAAATAGAGATAAAATAGTATTATGAATAAGGGGGTAAATCTCCAAACCAAAATTGTTCCAGACTTTGACACCTTAGTAAAAAATAATGCGTTCTATGTGTATTTAAAAAATATGTAATTGTTATTGATGGCCGCCAAAAAAAAATACAGGGTGTTGGAAGCTGAGTGCAAAGCTTTAAGGGAGTGATATGTGACACCATTTACAGCATTTTGAGCCGTAAATGTCTTAGCTTAGACAAAGTATATGTTTTTTTATTTTTAACTACAAATTTTTGTTAAAAATAACATACCAACTTTCAACTGGGAATAAAATAAAAAAACTTCGTCTAAGACAAGTATGGCTCAAAATGCTCCAAATGGTGTCAACTATCACCCCCTAAAGGCTTTGCATCCAGCTTCCAAACACCCTTTATATCCCAGAATGGGTTATGTTCTTTATGTGGAAGTTCGGCATTTTCGACGAAGGGACTGGTCTGGATGGGACTTTGCCCAACCCTTCAGGGGAGCACAGGCATCAATTATAATATTACGCCTATATTCGTCATACTACCGTGCATTCGCGATTTATTAGCCAAAAATGTAAACAAATATGAATTAATGGAAAAATAACTTTAATTCCTACACAATAAAGTTCAGTTTACGCTACATCTTCAAACATTTTTCTAACTTTGTCAGTAGTCCTAGTCACTTTGAAATCAACTTAATTTTCATTGAAATAAAGTTGATATTTTGTTTAACTTGAAATAGGGTAGGGGTGTGCAATACTGCGCACTTTTACTTTAGTTCCATCTATTTACAGACATAGTAATATTTTTTCTTTAATGAAAACATATGTCACCAACTTTATCTAGTCATAAATAAAGAAAACGTTTTATGTCAAAGTCAAAGCATTTATTTCAAATAAGCACATAAAAGGCACTTTTGAATGTCAAAAATTATCTTAAAATAGAATTGATTCTAGTCGCCCATTCCAAAAGGTAGTATTCAAATGGAGAAGAATGGGCAAGAAACTCCACCGTTAAATGTCTTAGGTACAATATTTTGCATGGGTACATTAATTATATAATAACATGTGAGGACGATGCACCTAAAATAAAATTACTATACCACAATAGGTAAAAGAATTAAAAACGAAACCATGACATATAAATTAATTATCTGATAGATACATGGTGCTCACATATTTACAAACATGGTACAAGCAAAACGATTTTAATTTAAAAAAAAAAATACAAGTAATAAGTCAGGGAAAGAATAAAAAAAAATTCAATTAAATTAGCAACCAGTTTGATTTTGTCTAGACTCTAGATTGTCCTATGGAGCAGAACCAGCATGTTTCCAAGCGTTCTCATCTTGGATATAATCTTCTAATTTATAGTATGCTTGTTTACAAGTGTACGTTTAATGTGAGTTTTAAATTTTCTTTCATTTAATTGCAATACGGTATATCACAAGGTATTTTATTGTAACATTTATGATGATTGTTTCGTTATTTTATTATCGTTTTATTTTCTAAATATATGATCGCCAATAACACTGTCTCTGTTAAAACCCGTTTTCACTAACACTATGCTATACCTCAGTGTTCCGCAAAGTATGTACCGCGGCACACTGGTGTGCCGTGGTCATTAACCAGTTGTCTGCGACATATCGACCAATTGCCGATGATACCCTGCAGTACGTCTGGCAGTGAAAGGGAGATAGTAAGATCAGGTTGTGGAGCTCCTGCGCAAACTCTCCGAAGTACATATTTATTCTCCAGATAAAAGTTATCTGACTGAACAAGTCCTTTATCTCCCAGAGGCCTGTGTCCCAGCAGTGGGAACATTATACACCGGTGATACTATGCTTATATTATTAATAAATAGTCTGTTTCTGAATTAGGTATGAAGACTATAGCTGATATTAAGTTGTATAAACATTATAATTATATACAAACAGGATGTAACTATACATGATTGCCACAATTATATTTATACCAATTTTAGTGAAGAGGAAACTTCGATTAAAATGGTTATAAGTAGGCAAACAATTTCTACCTAATCATATACGAAAAACATAACAGTTGGCCAAAAAAGATAAACCCCCTTACTAATAAACGTTGTATAGCGTCTGTATAGTTACACAACGCTTTGTCTTTTTCTTTCGAAAGTCAAGTTACTGACGACTGAAAGAGAAACTATTCATCAGATAATTGATATACTTACTTAATTATGTTTATTAGTAAGGGGGATATAATGTACAGACGCGTAGACGCCAGCACATCAAGCTACTACAATCTGTCAAATGTCTTTAATAGATTTACAACTTTATCGCTAAAGCATAAGGTTCAAAGTTGATTGGGAAAATTTGACAGTTTCGGGTAGGTTGATGTGCTGGCGTCTGTACTCTTACATCTTTGTTTTACAGCTATTGACTGATAGCAGGCCCTATCAGAATACCAGCGCTGCGGTATAAATTTTTTAAATATCGCGGCATTGCAAACCAATGATTTGATAAAATGCTTCATTGAATAGTTCGATATTGAGATAGACTCATGATAGCACAAGTTTAAACCTTAGTGGCTTTTGGTTGCTATTTAATATGAATAATCCTGTATTCTTTTGTATAAATGATATATAAATTAAAAAAAACAACATTAATATGGTGCAATATGTCATCCTCATCGCGCAAGAATATACATTTTTTTACCCCTTTTTTATTTGAACCAAATAAATTGCAAACGATACCCTGTCCCTTTCCCACACCAGGTAGAAAAAGAGGGTTTCCAGGTCGGGCAAAGTATGTAGTATGGGGTTTTTCCATTAGACATTATCAGTAAGGCCCGGACTCCACTGAAGCGGAGCTGGGCGGAGTGGAGCGGAGACGTGCAGGAATCGACCAATCACATTGGTTCAAATCCTCATCACGCCACTCGTCTCGTCTGTGATTGGAGGATTCTTGCGTCTCTGCTCCGCTCAGCTCCGCTTCAGTGGAGTTTGCGGTGTGTCACCCCCGTGCCTCGTCGTTGGTCTTGGCCTGATATCTCTCCGGTCATGTCGGATTGCCGCCCCATCGGACTATGTGCGTAAGGGAAGACAGTCAAACCATTACTACGGTTTTGTGGGGCTTAGTTTATAATATAGCATGATGTGAACTTATAATAAATAAAATAATGATGCGATATTATTGGTTTGTTTCACACGCATCCCTTGCCACACATCCTCGCACATCTCTGGTGTAAACGCAGCCTTAACGTGCTTTCCGAGTTACCACACCGCCAATTTCCAAAATCCGGGTTGTTACTAAGAAATTCCTAATGGAAAAAACCCAAAAACACTGCCCGACCCGGGAATCAAACCTAGGAAGGACCCCACGCTCAGCAGTCGCACTTGAGACCACGAGACCAACAGTGCAGTCAACACGGAACAACATTGAACTGCCTATCTGACCTCCACAACCCAGTAACTGGGTAATACAATACCCCTTGGTAATTCTGGTTGACTGGCTGGATAAAACAAGGCTATTATGATGATTCATATTCAACAGTAATAATACATTGTTCCCATAACACAATTATTATGATATTGCTAATATTGAAGTACTTCATGATAACCAATGTTATTATTTTATCATGATCAGTCATCTACGCCGGTTTGCTTCACTGCTTCGAGAGCTTTCTATCAGTAAAATAATTCTTTAAATCGGAGGAGTCGTTTCGGAGTTTACTTCCTACATCCAAACAAAAAGTTTACCCCTTCGTAATATTAGTGAAGAAGTGTAGATGTTTACCTACAATAATAATTAACAAATATCTTCTACGGAGGCAGTTTGTAACAATGAAGGTTCTATTTCTTAGGCAGTTGTCCCACCGCCGGCGATAAACGAGTAGCGAGTAGAACTAGCAATTGAAAACGGAGTTGCCGAGCGGCGAGCGTGTAGTTCCGATAGTTTTGTCGCTGGGCTATCAGCGAGTATCCGCGTGCGACGGGCGATTACTCGCACCACTCGCTCTGGGGCGGATATATTATATTATAGCCGGCGTGAGCTCTGACCGCCAAGCCAGCATTGCTGAGCGAGTATTATCTTTGATAGCTCTTCTCGCACAGCGACAAACCAGTGGAGCGAGTCCTCGTCGACAGTGTGAACAGTCAGCGATCAACTATTAATATATTATGCATCTCATTTGTTTACACGGAATGTATATCTATTGTACGTTTTTTGAGCGAGAAAATAACCGATAGTTAGTCGCGTCCTCGCCGGCGGTGGGAAAACTGCCTTAACCTCCAGGTATGTTAATGTATATTTAATGTCCAGCAGATTTTTTACACCAAAATCATTTTAGTATTAAAAAATTAGACTGAGAAACAGCACTTTTTGAACTTCATAATTACATAAGACAGTCCCCTTTGCCAATTCCTAGCGTTCTACATGGGAAGAAGTGGCGCAACAAACAAACTCCCCAGCAACAGATCTGTCTGTTAAGATAGAAGAACTCGATTCTATACCATAGTAAGTCATGTATCAAGAGTAAGGAAGACTAAAGAAACGATGGACAGACTGTGTGAATGATGATATGGTTAGAAAGGGGGTGACTACCGAGATGACAAGTATGGAAGTACCAATCCCAAATAAATTGGGATAAGGGCGAAAAGAGTTCCTGGAAGGATGTGGGGGAGGCCTTTGCCCAGCAGTGGGACAGTACAGGCTAACAAAAAAAAAAGGGCTGGAGAATGATGACGATGATGAGATACATGTCATGTATCAGTTTTTGAATCTATCTTTGCCTATTGAGACACTTTTAGAGCGTTTACGCACTACGTCCAATCCAAATCCGAGAAATAGTCCATCGTCCTATTTGTTTGGATCTAGTGCGCAACCCCCCATACAAATATATTAAATAGGATAATGGGCACTTCGGACCCGCATTTCTCGGATTTGGTTTGGATGTAGTGTGTAAACGCCCTTAGAATGGTGTCATGTTTATAACATACATAAATAGCATGTTTGGTTGCTCATTAGCTAATTAACTTCACAATGAAGAAATTGAGTAAATGGCAGCACATTGAGTAGAAAGAAAGAGAGAGTACTATGTAGGATGAATAGCAAAATCTCTTTTGCACAAAAGATTATCATGCTCCTATTCCAATACCAACTTTAAAATTAGAGCTGTTGCATCATGTCCCCATCCACTCATCTTCTTGATGGATATCATCACCACCCTTGCCTTTTCCCCAACTATATTGGGGTCGGCTTCCAGTCTCACTGGATATAGCTGAATACCAGTATTTTACATGGAGCGACTGCCTATCTATGCAATTGGAGAGGCCTATGTGCAGCAGTGGACTACTGTAGGCTGATGATAAAGATGGCCTATCTGACCTCCACAACCCAGTTACTCGGCAATATGATACCACTTGTTAATTCTAGAACATGACAGATATATGCAAAGGAATGGCGTATGTAGTCTTTATAACTTTATAATATGACCCCATATGCACAACTGTTTCTTAGGGTGTGTTTATGGTAATCTTGTCCTATTATGTAATGTTTTCTTAGCACATTACCTTCTTTTACTACTCAAAAATAGGTTTTGGTTCTAGAATGAATCATACCGAGACCAATAAAGAGCAGTACTTGAAGTAGTTCTCAGTATTTAAAATTGTTACCTTTGAATGAATTATGAGAATCGAATAGTGTTTATTTAAATTACCTATTGTATTTGAAATGATTCTTCTTTTCAAAGTAAGACCAGTGTCTTACTTTGAACAGACGAACTCAATACTATCATGAAAACTGTACCTAAATAATTATACAGTTATCAGAGGATGGTTTAATTAACCTCTTTCTTTTAAAAAGTTCCTTGTTAATTGTTTGATATTTATTTATATTCCCATCGCACTCAAACAATAATTGTATAAAAAACAAGAATCTAATCAGGCAGAGTACACACATACCTTTGCCTACTATGATAAGATGACAAGAAAACAATAACTTCTCAAGATTATAAAAACACTGGATTACAGATGTATGTAAATAAAACAGTTCATTATCATTTTATTCGAGCACAATTGATTTGTTTTTCGTTTTATTTTTAGAACGGATCGTGATACACACAAACAGTTGTGATTTTAGTGTAAATAGTGTCAGAACGTCACCCGTTGGGGTACAAGTTTTAATGAGAATTCGTTGCCTCCCACAGAGAAAATTAGTTTTTTAGCTTTTATTGTGCCGCATTATGGTGCATTGGAGTCAAACAACTATCTCTCGGGACAGGTGCGAGTCTACTGACGGCGCAGCTCGACCGGCCGGGCCCGCAACCCAGACGATTTTTTAGATAATTATAAAATGACCACGCCAAACGCTACACACATCGATACCTTATAAAATGACCTTCATTCTGTCACCCTCAATTAGTCGACCAAACGCGTAATTTCATAGAAAATAGAAAACACTTGTTACGATACGTCAAAAAGTACTATGTTTTCGATAGAAATAATTTACCTGTATTTATCCAGTAACAAAAGCACCGACGGCCACCAGGAGACAAATATGGACAGATGCGTTGGCACGGAATTTTCCAACGTAATATTTACTGCAACTAGTGCCACAGTTTTCAGTGAAAAAAAGTTCGATATTTAGGCTCAAAAATATTTGAAATTTACGCGAAAATGTTTATAAAATATGTCCGACTAAACATGGCGTCCAAAGATGTCCGACCAAATTCAATATGGCGAAGCAAAATGGACGCCCGTTCTCCAGCCGCTCGTACTTGCAAACTCCACCGAGAAAGCAAAAGCAACACTCACACGTCATAGAGAAAAAAAATCTTCCATACCTAAATGTTGCCATAGTCAAACTTCCATCGTCATTGTTTCCCAATTAATTTCAGCAAAACAAAGCAACTGAAAATTAAACTGATATTTTAATTAAACAGGTGAACTATCATTAACAATCTTATATAAGTATCATTATTAACTATAACGTATTTTCATTAAAAAATCACATAAGTTCTTTCATGTTTACAAACAGAATTCATTAGTGAAGCTGTCAAACCAGTCAAACTCTTTCCAATGCTGCCATCTATACAAAAGCTTTGACGTAACAGCACCATCTGACGGCGAAAATTGATTTTTACCTGTCATTCTCCGTTTTTAACCGACTTCATTTACCTCTCCCTGTGGTGTTTTTAGAACATGAGTTTGAGAAATATATAAATTTGTGCAAAATTCGCGATGGCTCTGAGATTGAGATTATATTTATTAGATCAATCGAGTCACGAGTGTTCGGCCTGCACTCCGACTCTGGTCTGTGGTCTTAAGGCGGTATACATCATGGGCGTGCACTTGAGACTGGGTATGCGTGGAAAATATGGAAATTCAAGTGTGAGCCACAGCCAGCAGTACCAGGCAGTAATAATGTTCAGTGCATAGTACATACGAATACAATAGAGCAGGAATGGCGGTCAGTGTGAGAAGCAAAGACTCCGCCCCTAAGACGACCCACTGACCAGAAAACGGCAATGTCGGACCTGTAGCCGGTAGGATTCAACGGCGGCTTAATATGGTACATGGGTTTGAAACGGCAATGTCGCACCTGCAGGAGTCAGCGGCGGTTAAATTGGTACATGGCACATGGGTGAATACATGTACAGACAAAATATTGGTCAGTGGGTCAGCTTGAAAAGCCTGCCCACAGACGCTGCTAGGTTCCGCCGATTGCGATTGCCAGGGTTAGGCTACACACCAACCCCGACTCCGTAGTGTCGCCCACTTGAGCTCTGCGTCTAGACCAGCTACGCTATCAGATCATGATTAACAGCTTATGACCCTAGTTGCGAAGAAACAGCACCCGATTCCGAAGCCCCATATGGAGGTCATCTTACTTTTACCATGATCCCTGGAGGAGGAATCGGCCCTGAATGTATGAGCTACGTTCTGGAGAATTTCAAGTAAGTTATGACCTTTTTGTGTGTACCTTGCAGGACTGACAAGAAAAATACTTCCCATTTAAAAATGAGCTGATATTTAAAATAATATGCAGAAAGTATGCAATACATACCTACATAATAAAATTTGATTAGCACCATTATGTTATATTCTTTTGCTAATGAATATAATAAACATGTTTAAGGGCCAAAGCACACACGCTACTTTTGCATCGGCGATCGGCGATTCAGCTGCTTTTTAGAAGCTAAATGCAGCGACCAAGCATTCCACACTTAAAAACGCCAAACGCGGCGATTCAGACGCTTTTCGGAAGCTCGATACAGCGGCTGAACTCCACACATTCGGATGCCGATCGCCGCGATGCAGCATCGGAGCAGTCGCTAAAACGCGCGAATCCGATACCGCGTCCGAACGCAGAGAGTCGCCAAAACGCGATGCACCATCGATACAGCCGCAAAATCGCCGATCGCCGATGCAAAAAGTAGCGTGTGTGCTTTGGCTCTAATCCGATCCAGCCTGTCCCTTGCTGCCCTCCCCCAGTGAGGCCCTGACCCGGGGTCCGTACCCTACAGGAGATGCCCTTAGCCCATAGTCGCTAGTTTTTAAGCCCTGATTTTTAAGCTCTGGCTGGAGGGCTTAATTTATTGAGGCACCCACAGGACAAGCTTGATCAAGCAGCCGACAACCTCCTAGATTGACCTATGAGATACCATTAATATTATTAAAAAAATATATAAACATGCAGATAGAGGGTGATTATTAAAATTGAGAAGTACAGACGCCAGCACATCAAGATACCCGAAACTGTCAAATTTTCCCAATCAGCTTTGAACCTTTTTTGAACTTTATTGCTAAAGAGCAATAAAGTTGAAAATCTATTAAAGACAGATTGTAGTAGCTTGATGTGCTGATGTCTGTACATAGCTATTGAGCTATCAAAGTCGGTTTAATTTTTGGATTTATAATATTAGTATGGACGTATGGATAGACAGAATAATTTAAAAGCAACAGGCAGTCTTAAATTGTTAACCATAAAATTTATGTAGTTTTATAATGTTGTAATAACCCTTACAGATAGATGGGAGCCCCGGTAGACTTTCAGATCAGGACCATTGACCCCAATTCAGACAAGAATGAGGACATAAACTACACTATCACTTCCATCAAGAGAAATGGTGTTGATATAAAGGTATGTCAACTCGATATTGCGTTTTAAACTCAAATTAGTAGGCCACACGGCTGCTAAGTTTAAGCGGTTCTTCGATGGCCATATCTGTCAACTGCTGGAGGAGTGATAGGCAAACCCAACAAGAGACAGCAAGACAAACACACCTCTTTTCTTAAAGGTAGCACCCGTGTTGTTCTTGCTTCCATGCATAAGGATATTGACATTCATGTTATCAGGTACTTTTAATGTGATGTAAAATGTTTCATATTTTCAAGATGCTTAAATCTTTATCTTAAGGTGAATGCGCAGTTGTAGCCCGCGAAATTCAATTTTTCTTACGTTTTTTGCAATTTTCAGGTCAGTGTCAGGTTGTATCTTGATCAAAATATGATTCGCGACTATAACAGGTACGTATTTACAGAATTAGAATAATTAATACATCTCTCTAAGTTAGATTTCTGTGTGCGTACGCGCAGCGGAATGTTGTTGAATTTAAAGATTTTAATTATGCAGATATTTAGTGTATGACGTCGTATAATTGTGTATGGTAAAAAAAAATTTGTGCACGCAACCATTGTGGAGAAATTCACCAAAAACTGATTCCGCTGGGCGAACGTTGTCCTGGCGGAACCTTTTTTAATCCATAGACTTTAGAAGAAAAGAGATGTGTCCAAAAATTAGTGTGTATTTGTGTGTAATTGTGTATGTATGAATAAAACTAGTGCATGCATAAACTTCGGAGAAATTCAAGTTTCCGCTACGCGAACGTTTGGCCATTAGCTAGTTTTCATATAAAGCGCTTACATAGAGAACTGTAGATTTTTACATACGTTGTTTTGAATTTGTTTATATTTGTTTAAAAAACAGATTTAGAAAAAATCGTAGGGCTTAAAAGATAAAAATATAAACGTAAAATACGCTTATTAGGTCTTAGTTCTTAAAGTATGCACTTTGGGGTCTAGATTTTCACGTTTATACAAACCTTGTAAGTGTCTGCAACATGTTGCCAAGTATCAATGATGTTCCGTTAGTAACTAAAGAGTTATAGGACAAATTTACCATGAACAGATCACTGTTTACAAAGCAGTCAAATATCACGACGTTCTGAAGGAATTGCATGGTAATATGTATGTCAATAATTAGTGTATTCATTCAACTATTCTTATGCAAAATTTCATGTCATTAAATTCAGTAATTAAAGAAAAACAATTATAATACTGACGAAGCATCGAAAACCTACATAACCCGACCAAGTTCGGATGGCTACCAAAAAGCGGCCGTGCCATATATCTAAGAAACGTTCTTAACCTTCCAATATAGTATTTATTAATATGGTACAGTTGCGTACACAAGCGTTAGGAAAAAATAAAACAATTGCATTTCTTGAATGAAAAATATTTTTTTAAAATAACGCCACTATCTACGATAAAAACAAATCTTCAATAAACAAGTACTTCTCTATTTAAATATCCGCGTACAAAAATATTTTTAATTACATATAATACTTAATTATGTAATTATAATAACGTTAACAAACGCTTGCAATGACAGCAATAGACTTAAATGTGTTTTAACTAAAATTGATTATGAACTAGCTTTTGCCCGCGACTTCGTTCGCGATATTTTGGTGGGGTGCGGGGGAACACGCTCACATACATAAGAAAAAAAAATCGATTCAAGAAGTAGTTTTTTTTAAGTTATTACATTGTTTGATCCACTAAAGTTGCAAAGGGGAACGCTCGTGCATGCCTAGTCTATTGGTTAAATAGTGTAATAAGCTAGGTACAATATGATAAATATTTACCTAAACAGTAGTACATACTTACATGTGGTAAATATTTAATTTCCCTAAGGGGTCTATAGTTAGAATCCTGATCCGTGAAATCTTCAATAGAAATTAGCTGTATGAATTTTATTTGTCTTAAATAATATATTTAGATTACCTATATCTCAATCTCAAGTCTCAAGCGCATACTTAAATAAAGTACCTACGTAAATAGTACCTACTTTCTGTCATAGTCAAATACATTTAAAAAAGTAAGTGTACAAAAATAAATGACCTATAAATGATATCGAAACAACAATTGTGTTATCACCTATACCAATTCAATACCGGTATTATACTGTAAATTTTGGGATGTTACCTAAATATATTGCACGGCCGCTTTTTTGTAGCCATCCGAACTTGGTCGGGTTATGTAGGTTTTCGATGCTTCGTCAGTATTATAATTGTTTTTCTTTAATTACTGAATTTAATGACATGAAATTTTGCATAAGAATAGTTGAATGAATACACTAATTATTGACATACATATTACCATGCAATTCCTTCAGAACGTCGTGATATTTGACTGCTTTGTAAACAGTGATCTGTTCATGGTAAATTTGTCCTATAACTCTTTAGTTACTAACGGAACATCATTGATACTTGGCAACATGTTGCAGACACTTACAAGGTTTGTATAAACGTGAAAATCTAGACCCCAAAGTGCATACTTTAAGAACTAAGACCTAATAAGCGTATTTTACGTTTATATTTTTATCTTTTAAGCCCTACGATTTTTTCTAAATCTGTTTTTTAAACAAATATAAACAAATTCAAAACAACGTATGTAAAAATCTACAGTTCTCTATGTAAGCGCTTTATATGAAAACTAGCTAATGGCCAAACGTTCGCGTAGCGGAAACTTGAATTTCTCCGAAGTTTATGCATGCACTAGTTTTATTTATACATACACAATTACACACAAATACACACACATTTTTGGACACATCTCTTTTCTTCTAAAGTCTATGGATTAAAAAAAGTTCCGCCAGGACAACGTTCGCCCAGCGGAATCAGTTTTTGGTGAATTTCTCCACAATGGTTGCGTGCACAAATTTTTTTTTACCATACACAATTATACGACGTCATACACTAAATATCTGCATAATTAAAATCTTTAAATTCAACAACATTCCGCTGCGCGTACGCACACTAGATTTCTACCGTTAAGAACAAATCTCGAATGGAAAAGTGTTTATGGTAGAAATCTAATTTAAAGAGATATATTAATGATTCTATTGACTATAATTCTGTAAATACATGTCTATTATAGTCGCAAATCATATTTTGATCAAGATACAACCTGACACTGACCTACAAATTGCAAAAAACGTAATAAAATTTTAATTTCGCGGTCTACCACTGCGCATTCACCTTAAACTAGCGACACTCCCCTGCTCTGCACGGTTTTACCCGGCTCTGCATGGAGATAAAGTGTATTGTCATTGGTTGGCTTCTTCGGCCCTATTTTTACACGAATTTCTTCTTTACAGACATAACACGGACGGTAAATACGCCATTTATGAATGAATCAGGACGCGGAGTTGTTGAAGCCATGAAGGTAGTAACTACAACCAACAGTGAAAGAAAATCCCGGGCAGCTTTCGAACTCGCTAGGATGTATAAAAGGAAGAAGGCAATATTACCAACTGCTATAAAATGACTTTAGATGGCCCTCTGATATAATGCGACCTTTAATGGTCCTCTGTTATAATGACCTTAGATGTCACACCATTACAACACAGCTGGTCTTACTCCATTTCTTCATATTCATCTGTCATGTGGAAGCATGAATCAGGGCACAAAGTCATTGAACTATGAAGGTATAAGTGACTGAAAGCAACACTGAAAGAATATCGCGGTTCGCTTTCGATCTTGCTAGAATGTATAAAAGGAAAAAGGTAAAATGACCTTGGATGCTCCGCTGGTATAACATGACCTTAAATAATCCCACTGGTATACAACGACCTTAGATGGCACACTGGTATAAAATGTCCTTGGATGGCACACTGGTATAAAATGACCTTTGGTAGCACACTGGTATAAAATGACCTTGGATGGCACACTGGTATATAAAATAACCTTGGATGGTCCGCTGGTATAACATGACCTTAGATGGCACACTGGTATATAAAATGACCTTATAGATGGCACACTGGTATAAAATGACCTTAGATGGCATGGCAATGTATAAAAGGAAAAAGGTAAAATGACCTTGGATGCTCCGCTGGTATAACATGACCTTAAATAATCCCACTGGTATAAAAAGACCTTGGATGGTCCGCTGGTATAACATGACCTTAGATAATCCCACTGTTATAAAATGACCTTGGATAGCACACTGGTATAAAATGACCTTGGATGGTCCGCTGGTATTAAATGACCTTAGATTGCCCACTTCTATAACATGACGGAAGATGGCCCACTGGTATGACATGACCTTCTCAATTCTTTATTGCATTCCATATGTATTAGATACATAGATGGTAGATAGATAGAATACTCTTTAAGTTAAAAAAATATATATATTAGGTGGGTCATTATCAGGAGACTCATTATTTGGTTGACTTCGGTGACAATTTTTTTTTTTTTTTAATTTGTGGCATATTATCATGAAATATCAAATCTAGAGTTAATTTAAAACATACACACATCAACACGGTCTAGGGATATTTCATACTCAATTAAATAACTCGAAAAGTACTGGCCGCATTGGAATCTTTTATACACCGATTTGTTTGTAATTTATCTCAGACTAATTCCAAATTTAAATTTTTGAAAATTCTTTTGTTTCGGTGGCAAAAAATGTCTTGATGTATAGGAGAGGGAATTTTCATTTGTGCGAAATTTAGAAAACAATACGAATTACGTTTAGTTACAGTTTTTTTTTCATTTTTAAACGAAAGATAAAGTTAAAATTGAGGTATTGTAGCCATGCAACGCCGACATTTGACGAGGGCGGAGATGTTACGAGCTGTGGGAATGCTGGAAGCTGGATCTGTTCAGCGTAATGTTGCTGAGGCCATAGGGACCCATCAAAATGTAATTTCAAGATTGTGGACACGCTATCGTGCCACAGGTGAAGTAGCGGAGAGGCACCGGGGGCCAAGTCGCATCACTACCCCCAGACAAGACCGATTTTTGCAAATTACTGCGCGAGCACAACCAAATGCAACGGCGACTCAATTGGTCCAAAGGCTGCGAGTGGAACACCAAGTGCTTGTGAGTGACCAAACTGTAAGAAGGCGACTGCATGAAAGCAATCTACGCTCTCGTAGACCACTCCGGGTTCCACCTTTACGGAGAGGCAATCGTGGACGACGATTAGAATGGGTTCAGAACCACGTGGACTGGGGCCGTGAGCAATGGTCCAATGTGCTGTTCACGGATGAATCCAGGTTCGGCTTCCATCCAGATTCACGAAGGACGAGTGTTTGGCGAGTTCCTGGACGATGGAGCCGTCTCCAGAACCCTCAGGAAATTCACCCATACCAAGGAGGAACAATTATGGTTTGGGCAGGAATTCGTCTTGGAGGACGGACGGATCTCGTTTGGGTGCGGGGCAATATGACGGCAGAACGATACGTCCAACAGGTGCTGGGGCCCGTAATCTTGCCCCACAGAACACAAATGGGGCAAGATTTCCTGCTCATGCACGACAATGCCCGGGCACACACGGCGAGAACGGTAGCAGCTTGGTTACATACACATAATGTTAGGGCCTTAGACTGGCCTGCTCAATCGCCAGATCTAAATCCCATTGAGCATGCGTGGGATATGCTGCAAAGAAGAGCTCTGAAGGAAGTTCCTGAAAATCTGGCTACAGAAGATCAACTTTTTGCGCACCTCAGAAGGACATGGGACAATATTCCGCAGCAAGACATTGACGACCTTGTTCTTAGCATGCCGAATCGTTGCCGATGTGTTATGAACATCATGGGCGCTTTCTCAGACTACTAACTTCAAGTTTATAAACACAAATTAAATGATTTTTCTATTTTTTTCAGTTTTTACTCACAAATTAAAAGTTCATTCATATACGATTTCCGTCTATGCTTCATTTTTTTTTCCATAAAATCCTGAAATTTTAATCTAAGTACCTTAACCATTATTAAAAAATGGTAGAATATTAAATAACGTATCTTTTAAATATATACATGTCATATAAATAATTAACACATTGATAGTAATTCGCTTTTTTAAAAATATCCCTAGACCGTGTTGATGTGTGTATATCAAATAATTTATATTTCAAATACTGTTGTTTTATAAATATTATATTAACTGCCTGAGTTTTACTATGAAAATATGGTCTGTAAGAAATTGCAGGTAAATTTTACAATAAAACATTTTATTTTATCAAGACATGTCCCATTTATTAAGTTATAGGAAAATTTACAAAAATCAACTTTAAAAGGAAGCTATATATTATACATTAAATGTAATTAAAAATCGTAAGTAGTCTAAAATTAACAATATAATAGGTTGGGGAAAAGTTTCTTCACATTTTTTAGAAAATTCAAAACATTTTTTAATACTAACTTTAATTTTTTAATATTTACATTTAACTAAAGTATGTAGGTACCATTTTGTTCGATAACTTTTTGCCATCTTGTAGGTAGGGACATGATCCCATTGCTATAGAAATTTTGGGACTTCTGATCAAAATACCGCGACAAGTGGTTTTGGCAGTCCTCTCGTGATGTTATTGTTAACCTGACACTGCCTAAAGAATTCTGAAGAGACCGAAACAGGTGGAAATCTGAAGGTGCAAGGTCAGGACTATACGGCGGATGCATTAACACCTCCCAGCCAAACTCTCTTAATTTTTGCTGAGTGGCTAAAGATGTGTGAGGTCTAGCGTTATCATGATGAAAAACCACACCCCTTCTGTTGATTAATTCCGGCCGCTTTCTCTCATCTTCTTGCTTTAATCTCATCAGTTGTTCGCAGTAGAGTTCAGAATCGATGGTCCTGCCTGGTGGTAACAGCTTATAATGAATAATGCCCTTCTAATCCCACCACACACACAGCATCACCTTGTTGCGAGTTAACCCCGGTTTCGCCAGTCTGTGAAGCCTGACCGGCCTTTGACCACGACCTTTTTCGCACGTTCTTGTCGTACGTGATCCACTTTTCATCACCAGTTATCAGCTTCTTCAAAAATGGTTCGGTTTCATTACGTCGTAATAAAGAATCACAAATGAGTACACGGTTCATTAAGTTACTTTCTTTCCCTTTTTTCAAATTGTGTTTGTTGGAAGACTACGTTACTTCTCTCCCTAATAATTCGTTGTTGGCAAGGATCTAATTCACTTACAGGCTTTATCTTTCCTTTATTCTTCCTTTTATACCTAATAGCGTTGCCTATCTTTCTCCTTGTGCACTGCAAAAAGCTCTGGATCACTCTTGATGCGAGCTTTCCGACGTTGTTCAGCCAATCTCTTTTTAACCAACCGATCTTCTTTTGAATCTGCCATAATCACAGTTCTGAAACAAGATGAGAGGTGATGAGAAAGCTAAATAAACGATCTTAAAATGTAAATAAATAGCTATTGATTGATTTCGGTGGTTTTAAAATTGATTTCGGTGCACCTATTTCCACCGAAAACACCGAAATCAATGCCACTGAAATCAAAATAATTGGCAAGATCCTAGATATTTTCAAAAGTAACCCGAATTTTTAACATTAAGGTGAATGGGTAGTTGTAGCCCGCGAAATTCAATTTTTCTTACGTTTTTTGCAATTTTCAGGTCAGTGTCAGGTTGTATCTTGATGAAAATTTGATTCGCGACTATAACAGGTACGTATTCACAGAATTATAATCATCAGAATCATTAATACATCTGTTTAAGTTAGATTTCTACCACCAACACTTTTCCATACGAGATTTGTTCTTAACGGTAGAAATCTAACTTAGAAAGATGTATTAATGATTCTAATTATTATAATTCTGTAAATACGTACCTGTTATTGTCGCGAATCATATTTTGATCAAGATACAACCTGACACTGACCTGAAAATTGCAAAAAACGTAAGAAAAATTGAATTTCGCGGGCTACAACTACCCATTCGCCTTAATCTCTTTTGTTGAAATCGAATACATAAAAGGCATGCTTTTATTATAATTAAAAAATATTAATTCAAATAGTTGTGGATAAAAGGGATTCACCGAAATCAATTTTAAAGGTATACCAAGCCACCGAAAACGATTACGTACCTTAATAAAAGAGTGTCACGGAGACGCACAGACGTGTTATCCTTACCACCAAATGTTGATCTATGACCACCAATGCGGCGCGACTGACAGTTTGTATTACTCGAACAAATATTCTCACAGTCACTAGAATACAGGTTATATGAACCGATCAGTGCGCGCAGTGGCGGGGCAAGACCTAAATTTGATGTGGGCAAGATATATTTTGCGAGGCCCCCTGATGGATAATGCAAGAGGATGTATTTTGTTGAGAGAACAAAAATTTTGATACTCAAACTTCTTCATTGTAATTATTTTACACTAGTTGCGCCCCGCGGTTTCACCCGCAAATGTTTCAATCCCGTGGGAATATCGGGATAAAAAGTATCCTATGTCCTTTCCCGGGACTCAAACTATCTTTATACCAAATTTCATCTAAATTGGTTCAGCGGTTTAGGCGTGAAGAGGTAACATACAGACAGACAGAGTTACTTTCGAATTTATAATATTAAAATATTAGTATATTAGTACCTATGGATTATTAAGTATACCTCAACTAACAGTAAAGTAAACAATTAAAGAAACATAAATTTTCTGCTTTTAGCCATACTGAACTCCCTAATAACTGTGTCGTACCTAATCTAGATTAGGTGCTATATTTGCCTCGATAGTACGTAGTACTTTAAGTATTCTGTGTCGATAGATAAAACTGCCAACGCTGAAACTAGCCGGTTTTTTATTATTTATTGCTAGATGAGTAATTATATCTATACAGGGTGTTACAGAAAGGGTATATCAATACAAACGGGTTGAAGAGTGTATCTGCCCCCTTATTCACAAACACTCGATATGCTTCCGTATCGTATCGAACATTAATCATTGCTATCGTAGGAGTCTTCTCAACGCTGTTCACAAGTCCAAAACCCGTAAATTTTGTCAGTTTAAATCAAATAGACGCCCGCTTTTCTTCCAACAGCTATTTGCTGTTGAGGGGAAGTAAAATCAGGTTATCAAAATGTCAATTTTTTTCCGGTAGCTCATGTTGTATTGGTACATAGTCAGAACGTAAAGCCGGCTGTACACATGGGGCCAAGGTGTTGGGCCAACGTGTTGGGCAAAAATGATGGATAACCAAGATTGCTGTTCACACATTGGCTTACTGATCATTCTGCATTGGCGCTTCAAAGATGGACGTAGAAGTTCTTGCAGCCGCGGCAATTTATTTGTACAGTGCGTTTAATTATTACGTACATGTGCACCAAAGTAGAGTGACTAAAAAGAAATGGCGCAAAAGAAGGTGGTGGATGGTGACTATTCATCGGAATAGAACGAGGTAAATGTGTTATTAGTTATTATTGATATACAGGGTGATAATAATTTTGGTATCGGAACATGGGAACGTAAATTTCACTCACGCGCAACGATACTGTCTCCGCTGACGAGTAACAACGAACTGAACAATACACCAACGTGTGAACGCTGTTTGCGGAGCGCGCCAAGATCCTTTGATGTGTGCACAAAAAACCGACACTATTCGGATGGCCTGCCAATGTTGGCGCCAACTAGACCAATTAAGCCAACATACCGCCAGGTAGCTCTCTACACGTTGGCCCAACACGTTGGCCCAACACCTTGGCCCCATGTGTACAGCCGGCTTAAGATTTCCGACAAAATATTTTCATTTCCTTGTGTTTAATTGCTACTGGTAACTAACTTTAGCTCTAAACATAGCATTCAGAAAGTAAATTTGGGAATACATTTATATGGAAAAATGCGACTCGGCTACGCTCTTAGGCAGGCCGCATACGTTCGGTTTCCTGATTCGGAATTCAGATTTGGAGACCCCGAATGCACGAATTTCATACAAAATGTTCTCTCCAGCGCACACGTACTTAAATTTTCCGTCCGGGTTTCAGAACGGAACATTTAAGGCAGGCCGCATACGTCCGGTTTCCTGATTCGGAATTCAGTTTCGGAATTCAGACCCCGAATGCACGCATTTCATACAAAATGTTCTCTCCAGCGCACACGTACTTAAATTTTCCGTCCGGGTTTCAGAACGGAAAATTTAAGCACGTGTGCGCTAGTGAGAACAATTTGTATGAAATGCTTGCATTCAGGTTTCCGAATCTGAATTCAGAAACTGAATTCCGAATCAGGAAACCGGACGTTTGCGCCCAGCCTAAGTACTTGTGCGCTGGAGAGAACATTTTGTATGAAATGCGTGCATTCAGGTTTCCGAATCTGAATTCCGAAACTGAATTCCGAATCAGGAAACCGGACGTATGCGGCCTGCCTTAATAAAGCAAATAAACTGTGAAATAAACAATACAATACCACATTTTCTAATAATATTTAAGTATAAGTAGGTACTTACATTTCTGGTTGAGTAGGAACTATGAAGAATGATAAGTCCGGGTTTGCGAAATCATTATTGAGGCACCCGAAAACACTACAATATTTTTTTCCCCTTTTTGAAGTCATGATACTCGTAATTTAAGTGGCCGCCGCCGGCGAGAGTTGACGAACGCAAGCGGTCATGTAGCGTACGCGCGTGCTCACAGTCGCGCTGCACAGCCCGCACTGGGCCCGCACTGCCGCCACCTTATTCCCTCATATATTATGCTAGCGTGTGCGTGAAATCGCGTGCCGACATGGCGCGCGGCGCGCACGCACACATTCAAACCGAGAGCGGCACGTTTGTATGAAGATGTTTTACTGTATGTTTACTGTGGTCGCGGGGACCTGCGCGGGCGTCCGTCACGGGGAGGCGCGCCCCGCACCCACGCAACGGGGCCCGCCTCTGTGCGACGGAACCCGTCGCGGGGGCACGCGCGGTGCCCGCCAGCAGTAAAAATGTTTACTTCGTGGTCTCATCGATAACCTAGTAGGTACCGGTAAAATGAGGCTACTTTTTTCCGTGAAGTTAAATATGCACCAAATCTCTAATTTCGATCAAATCTCTAAAACTGCAAGGAAATTGAAATATTGTTAAACGCATCCGATAAATAATAAAATATAAATAGAAAGTTCCTTTAATTTGTTCAAACCATATTAATAAGACGAGAAATTAAAAAATTGCTTCCTTATTATTATTTTTGGAGATTAGTAACAGCTGAGGCTATTAACTTTGCCACTGTCTCAAAAATGTGCCATGTAGGAGTAATGTTTCCGAAAGGGTGGGTAACATTTCTCCATTATTAAAATAAAAAAATGAATGAAAATCAAAGTAAACAACTATTTTTGTCATTGAAATATTAGAGCCAGAATGTTATATACGACGTTACAACGTTACGTGTATAGTCATAGCTTTAAGGTTTTTTATTATAGCATACCTAACGTTATTTTGTGTATTTTATCTATGGGCCTTAGTTGCCTGATAATAAAATGATTATTATTATATAAGTTGTGGAAATATTGTCAAAAGCCATAACAAAGAAGCATTTTACGTCAGTCACACTTTTCAAAATTTGGAGCAAAAAACGGGGCAAAGTAGCCTCATTTTACGGTACTTAAAAACCGAGGCTAGGCCAAAGAGAATGTAAACACTAGCTGCTAGGCTTCGAAATTACTGACTTTGATATTCTCGAAAGTGGGTAAGTGTAGAATATTGTAGTTTTAGGTCAGCGCCACCTCTTGACCGTTAGTGGAAGTAATGTAACTTTTATTGATGATTTCTGAAAACTGTGCTATTTAGAGACATTGTTTTATTTTTTCCGTAATCTTTACATAAACTTCTATCACATAGAATAATTCCAGATTTTTCTCTATGCAAACTTCGGAGATAAGGGGGACGGTATTTTTTTTTTACATTTTTCATCAAAAGTCGAAAACTATGCGGCCTAAAAAATTCGGGGTCTCCGAATCTGAATTCCGAAACTGAATTCCGAATCAGGAAACCGGACGTTTGCGGCCTGCCTAACACGTAACGTTAGGGTAGGTAAGCTTTTGAATAGGTACTGTTTTGTCACATGATGGACTTGTTATTATTAATTTCGATTTGGTCTAAATTAAAAAAATATTATTATTATTATGTCGTTTATTTATTTATGTACAGACGCCAGCACATCAACCTACTACAATCTGCCAAATTTCTTTAATAGATTATCAACTTTATCACTAAAGTATAAGGTTCAAAGTTGAATGGGAAAATCTGACAGTTTCGTGTAGGTTGATGTGCTGGCGTCTGTACATATTAATTTACATTTTTAAATATTTCTTAAAATATAAAAAATAAGTATAAAAAACATTTAAAAATATAAAAAATAGTATTCCGCCGGTGTCGGGAGCAGGGTCCAAGCTACCGGTGGTTAGGGCTCCAGAGACAGGAACCTTCTCACAATACGAGCCGTATCAAGGAGTACTGCCTTCTGAATCAGGCCCTTGATCCAACCGCCTAACGAGAGCCTCGACAGATGTTGATCGAGGCTTTGGGCCATAAGCCCATTGGCCGATACGACAATCGGCACAATGATAGCCGAGCTCACATTCCACATGTCAACAACCTCGTGTGCTAAGTCAAGATATTTATTATTATTATTATTAGAAATGTCTAGCGGTTGCAACATTAAACCGAAATTTTCATTATTTTTGCGATAGATACCATATTCCAAAATATAAGCAAAAGAAAAAAAAGATACTGTTTTTACACCCTGAAGTCGAGGAGTTGGTATGAATTTCTATTCATATCAACTAATTTTATTCCACGAATTTTTAATCGAGATTAATCAAAATAGTTCGATGTAGTTAGACAATTAAAATTTTAGGTGAAAAGCGTAAATTTCAGAATAGCAAAATTGCCATTTTGATTAGATTAATAACTCAGTGCCATCTTAGTGCTGTCAAACTAAAATATCACATTGGTCAATTTCAGAATGGGAAATCGTCGTTTGACAGAAATAAACTAAATTTTGGTGATTTTTAGTCTAGTTTAGGGGCATTTCTGACAAGAGAATCAGCACCAATGTAACTTTCTTCTTGAAAGTTCCCGCGCATATTCAGTCCACATTGGCGCTAGTCGCTAGCGTCAAAACGTCAATTCGGTGTGTCTGCTATGGTTGTTTTTTTCTACCATCTATAAAAATGCATTTCTTAAATTTTCTTCTCTGCTTGAAGCACAGGCCAGGAGTATTAGGTAATGTCCAATGTATGAAAATTGTTGCCGCAATGAAAAACAAGAACTTTAGAAATAAAATGATTCTTAATGGTAAAGTTGTAAAAAAGAAACATAAGTAGTAAGAAGTATATCTCTGAAAGAAATGAATGGGCTTGATCGAAGGGTAATGAAATATAAATTAATTATTTACGCAAAAAACATTAAAGCAACCATCGCAAAAAATAATAAAAACTACCTAAAAGTTTGCAACAATCAAGAAGTTTGCAACACTGCCGTTTTCCGTTTTCCTGACTTTTCCTCTTCCTGTGGTTATTTAATAGTTGAGCCAAGATATTTGCGCAAAATTCGCGATGGCTCTGAGATTAATAAGTAAATTGAGTGTTCGGCCTGAACTCCGTGGTGTCGTAAACCTTAGTTCTGCAGCTGCACCAGCCACATTATCAGATTTCGATGTTCAGCATAAGACCCCAGTTGTGAGGAAACAGCATCTGGTTCCGAAGGCCCATTATGGAGGTCGTCATGCCGTTACCATGCTCCCTGGAGGAGGAATAGGCCCTGAGTGCATGGGCTACGTCCGGGACATTTTCAAGTAAGTATTTATAACCTTTTTGCATGAACCTAAAGGACTCTCAGCGGAGGATCAGCTGATCTATTTTCAAAATAATACGCAGTAGGTTGTCTTATACCTAAAATAACCACAGAGCAAGTAATTTGAGTGCAGGCACTACATTAATTAATATAACCTTGCTATAACACAGTTCAGAAAACCTTACAAGATTAATGTTGTTATCACATGATTTTAACACTTGTGGAAACAAACAATATAGCGTAATTATTATGGTCCAGAACACAAATAGTCATATTAGCAACACTGTATTCAAATAAGGAAGTAGAATTCTATTTTTTAAATAGCTATGATTACTATTTTTGGTTCAGAGCATATTCTTAGGTTAGATTTTTTGTTATATTAAAAACTTTTTACTTCTAAAATTCTTTGTTAACAGCAAGACCATAACAGTAACAATAATTTCTAACAAAAGATTAGAATAGTCTGTTATTCAATGACTTATATTAATTCATTTATTATGTCTAGATCATGATAATTATGTGTATTCACTTATTAGTATCAATTTCTTCCTTAATTAAAATAGTCTAGACCAATTAGTGCTATTAAAGATTATAATTTGAGTAGATAACATTACACTGCTATACATATAGCGGTTTATTTATAAACAGCTATGTAATGATTAACGTCTGCATATCCATAAAAAAAATTATGTTTGAAATGTTTGAATGTCTCTTAACTCTAAGGCATTGACTGCCAACGCGGTCAACGGTGACCGCGAACAATAGATTTTCAATTGTGTCTGTTGTCTGGCAGTCAACGTGTTAAGCATTGTTTATAAATAAACCCTATAGGTTAACTTAAATTATGATAAAGATAGGTAGTTCAACTCATCGCGCTATGTGTGCGTGCACTTTTAATTATACAGCTTTAATTTGTATGGCAATAACGCGACAGTTGTCGTCCAAGCAAAACGTGTCCTTATTGCTTTAGGGTCAAATCACACCGAGATGGCAGCGAAGCGGCGAGCAGTTTCAGTGTCATATAATTTTAGACTTTATCTTCATTACTATAATACATAGTATCGCTTGAGAAACTTGAGTCGTCGGAGTGCTCGCGGCGCCACGGGCGGCCGCGCGACCTTTCAAGTTTCTCATGCGATACTATATATTATAGTAATGAAGATAAAGTCTAAAATTATATGACACTGAAACTGCTCGCCGCTTCGCTGTCATCTCGGCGTGATTTGACCCTTACCCACACATAGCGCCGCGCGCACAGATGAATAGAACTGTCTATAGTAGAGCACAGCAGGAAACCATAAATGTATACTAAGAAGCATGGACTAAGGGACGAACCCTGAAATTGTGAAAAAGATCTGCTGTCCCATAAACAAGAGTGGCAAGGACATTGACGTGCAACATCTTACCATGGTTTCAGAACATGATTCTGAACCCCTCTGTATTGAAATTTTTCATACTTTATTTAAAAAATGGACTGTTCCATACATGTTGACCCCACAGGTATTGCAATTTATACCAGTCTTGCCAAGGGGACCCCTTGAAGGGGTATCGTATTACCCGATAAGTGGGTTGTGGAGCTCAGATAGGCAGTCCAATACGTAAAATACGCGCATTGACGTGGAGTTGCCGACACCAGCCCGTATTACCTATTACCTATAGGCAGTCCAAAAAAATAAAAAACTTGGTTTTTTTTCTTGGCCACTATGGTTTTTCAAAATTTGCGGTTTTCAAATTACACTAAAAAGGGTCTATTCTATCCAAAAAAAAGAATACCTACTATCAAAATGCGCCAGGTATGGAGTGGTTCCGTCACTCCATGTAAAATACTGGTATTCAGCTGCATCCGGTTAGACTGGAAGCCAACCCCAACATAGGAAATGGCTAGGCAGATGATGAGGTATTGCAATTTATTATAAAACCTCAGAATACTTCTAAATAACCAATGAAAACATTCTATGCTAGGCTCTAGAATCATATTTTGTATTCATGGTTTAAATTTACGCATCAGCGTCCCTGCCATCCTGTGTTTTGTACATTTATGTGAACACCATGTATCTATGGGACTACTGTATTTTTTTCTTTTTGCAGTTTAAGTTTTGGTTCCGTTAAAGTTGTTCATTATGATGACTACAGAGACCCCTTAAGGCGAATGGGTAGTTGTAGCCCGCGAAATTCAATTTTTCTTACGTTTTTTGCAATTTTCAGGTCAGTGTCAGGTTGTATCTTGATCAAAATATGATTCGCGACAATAACAGGTACGTATTTACAGAATTATAATAATTAGAATCATTAATACATCTTTCTAAGTTAGATTTCTACCGTTAAGAACAAATCTCGTATGGAAAAGTGTTGGTGGTAGAAATCTAACTTAAACAGATGTATTAATGATTCTGATGATTATAATTCTGTGAATACGTACCTGTTATAGTCGCGAATCAAATTTTCATCAAGATACAACCTGACACTGACCTGAAAACTGCAAAAAACGTAAGAAAAATTGAATTTCGCGGGCTACAACTACGCATTCACCTTAAGAGTTTTAGGATAAAAAAAATCTAAGTTTGTATGTAATATCAGCGAAACAGTTCTTAATCATAAGGGTGTATAGTGTCCAAGTGGCAGTAGAACACTGACTCCTAAGTCACAGGTTTTCCTAGTTTAGGGAGTCAGGGTTTCAACTTTTGTGCGCCTTATTTATTGTGAACCTTAGCTAGATATGCATATTGTAAGGATTTGTATCAATAAAGTATATTATTATTATTATTTTCCTTTATTTCATTACTAGCTGCGCCCCGCGGTTTCACCCGCTTAAGTGTCGATCCCGTGGGAATATCGGGATAAAAACTATCCTATGTCCTTCCTCGGGACTCAAACTATCTCTATACCAAATTTCATCTAAATCGGTTCAGTAGTTTAGGCGTGAAGAAAAGACAGACAGACAGACAGAGTTACTTTCGCATTTATAATATTAGTTTGGATTTACATATAAATTATATTTTTAAATATTAGGGTATAAAAATATAAAAACACTAGCCTCTGCCCGCGACTTCGTTCGCGTGAAATTTCTTGTTCCCCCGACCATCCCCGTCGCATCGCATCACCTACCCGCGCTATCACTTCGCTTTCGCTTAGCGTTCTTTCTGACTTTTTATTCTTTTCGCTCGGCTCCTAAGAGACATAGCGTGATGTTAAATAGCCTATAGCATTCCTCAAGAATTGGGCTATCAAATGTAAAAATAATTTTTCAAATCCGACTGGAAGTTCCAGAGATTACCCCCTACATACAAACTTACAAACATACAAACTTACAAATATTACCTCTTTATAATATTAGTATAGAAGTATAGATTTAAAAATATAAAAAATAGTAGTCCGCCGGTGTCGGAAGCAGGGTCGAAGCTACCGGTGGTTAGGACTCCAGAGACAGGAACCTCCTCACAATGCGAGCCGTATCGAGGAGTGCTGCCTTTATTATTATTTATTATAAATGCTACATTCAAAATGTTCTATTAACCTTTACAGGTATATTGGAGCTCCGATTGACTTCGAGATTGTGGACATTGACCCCAATGTAGACAACGATGAGGATGTCAAATACGCTATCACCACCATCAAGAGGAACGGTGTCTGTCTTAAGGTATTTCATTTATATTATAACATTGCGCCTATCTTCCCCAATGGGTTGGACAGAGGTGTACTTATAGTACACCACAGACATGAGCATAGTCCCAAGAGCTACGGGTGAGTACTGGCGGCAGTGGCGTGCATTGGTTTTCAGAATAGGTAGGCACTAGGCCGGGTCTAGTCTAGGCAAATGCGGTCACTAATCAGAAAAAAAAGTGAGGTCAAAAGTGTGGTTATTTGAGTAGGCATGCCTACTTAAGGGTGAATGCGAAGGTCGTACGTATTTTTAATTTTGTCGTATTAACTTGAACGAGTAAAGACCAATGACAATGTGCGAATAGTACGGGAGCCGAGTAGGCCGTCCGGCGACTGCCTACTGCCGCGCGTGTTTGTATGAAGATTTTGTTTTTTGTTAGGTATGATAATTTAGTGAGTTTCTTAATTGTGGGGCACACACACTAAAATGTAATTGACAGGCTTATGTTGATATATCGAAGTAGGCACTGCTTATATGCCTATATGCAATGCACGCCACTGACTGGCCGACTAAGGCGGCAGAGAAACAGGCCCCAATACTTTCTTCATTTGTTTTGCATAAATGCTGAAGATTATTCGATTTATGTCGACCCAATATGGATCAAAAAAGAATGTACTATAAAGAATAAGAAATACATTATTGATCATAGACAAATTTGAATGGGGGTCCGAGTGCTCATGGTCTTTTTACAGAAATTTCAAAACGGCTCGTTGACACTTCTCGTGACCCAAGGGCTGGCTTTTACCTTGGCCAAAGGCTAAGCATTGCCATACAACGTGGTAATGCCGCCAGTCTCTTGGGTACATTACCAGTCGACAGCGATGCGGATGAATTTTTCGACGCTATATTTTAGTTTTTGTATAGTTTTAGTTAAGTTAGGTTTTAATTTTGTTATTAAGTTAAATGGTTAAACAATAAATGATAGACAAATTTTCATCATAATTTTATCACCGACACCAGGGTAACATCGAGACAAAGAGTGAAGCAGCGTACGTGACCTCCCGCAACGTGGCTCTCCGCAACGAACTGGACATGTACGCTTACGTCATGCACTGCAAATCCTTCCCCGGAATCACTACCAGGCATAAGGATATTGACATTCATATTGTCAGGTAATTTTTTTTTTGTCATTTGCTCTTTATTTGCTACTTGAGCCCATTCACTTATCCATACTAACTACTAACCCCCTTACTAATAAACGTATTATATCAGACTAGCTGCGCCCCGCGGTTTCACCCGCATAAGTCTTGATCTTGTCTGAAAAATTATCCTATGTCCTTTCCCGGGCCTCAAACTTTCTCTATACCAAATTTCATCTAACAACCTCAGCGGTGTAGGCGTGAAAATGTAACAGACATACAGATAGACAGATAGAGTTACTTTCGAATTTATAATATTAAGTATGGATGAATAGTTACACACCGATTTCTCTCTTTCAGTCGTCAGTAATTTGACACCTTACATCTTTGGCAAATTTAGAAACGCCGGACTATACTGAGCTTTGGAATAGGGGGCCATTCAAGTATTACGGAAGCACTACAGGGGGGCGGGGGGTCTTTGCTTTGCTTATTTTTGATTACATGGGGGATGGGGGGGGGGGGTCTGGATGGTGATTTAATTATAATTTTTCGAATTTTCTACAAAATTTTGTCAATTTTGGTTTGAACACATAAGGCAACTACTTGTCTATGCTTGAAAATGAAACGCATATATCTGCTGCTTATGAATCAGTAAAGAAAACAGGAAATTTGAAAAATGCATGTAGGTACCAATGTTTACGTTAGCATGGGATGGGGGGGGAGGAGCTTTGCTTACTTTCGCTGACGAGGGGGAGGAGGGGGTTAATAATTGCAAAAAATCTGCTTACGTAATACTTGAACGGCCCCTAGGCAACTAGCTTCTTTCTGACTGACCAACTAGCTTCTTTCTGACTGACCATTTACAGGCACTTTTGAATTGTCAAGGACAATTCAAAAGTGCCTGTAAATGGTTTAATTGAAATACATGCAATGCAAGCATTGAATAAATGCAAGCATTGAATATAGTTAGAGTGAGTTTTATCAACTTTCACATAATCAATCCATTGTTTTACCTACTTACCTTTTTCTCAAAAACATATTGTTTAATTTATGCGTAGCCCATAAATATTCATTCTCTTCCTCAGACAAAACACAGAAGGTGAATACGCCATGTTGGAGCATGAGTCAGTGCACGGAGTCATTGAATCCATGAAGGTTGTGACTGCCAGCAACTCAGAGAGAGTCGCGCGGTTCGCCTTCGAGTTCGCCAAGAAGAATAATAGGAAGAAGGTAATATGGCACTATAACTTGGCCGTTGATGGCCCACGGGCACAACATTCAGACCTTAGATGGCCCACTGCTATAAAATTGCCTTAGATGACCCACTGGTAAAACAGGACCTTAGATAGTTTACTGATATGACATGACCTTAAATGGCCCACGTTTAAAATAGGACCTTAGATTGTTTACTGATGATATGAAATGACCTTAGATGGCCTACGGGTAAAATAGGACCTTAGATGTTTTACTTATATGACATGACCTTAGATGTTTTACTTATATGACATGACCTTAGATGATCGACATGTAAAATAGGACCTTAGATGTTTTACTTATATGACATGACCTTAGATGATCGACATGTAAAATAGGACCTTAGATGTTTTACTTATATGACATGACCTTAGATGATCGACATGTAAAATAGGACCTTAGATGTTTTACTTATATGACATGACCTTAGATGATCGACATGTAAAATAGGACCTTAGATGTTTTACTTATATGACATGACCTTAGATGATCCACAGGTAAAATAGGACCTTAGATGTTTTATCTTAGATGATCCACTACTATAAAATGGCCTTAGATAGCCCACCGCTATACCATGCTCTGTGGTCACAAATTTCCTCGAAGTAGCAGAGGTTCCTGTTAGACAAAAGTGGTGGTATGACTTTAGATGGCCCACTGCTACAGTTAATTTTAGATGGCCCACTGGTAAAACATGTCCTTAGGTGCCCTACCGCTATACATGGCCTTAGATGCCTTTGATGATTCACTGGTACTAAGATGACCTTATAATATGGTGTACACTATAAAATAGAAATCAAATCATTTATTTCAAATATGCACATAATTCCAAGCATAGCCCTCTCCATTGCCCTTTGAGTGACTTTCAGCCTTCTAATACGGCCCATTGTGTGGCCGAAGAATTGCCAAACTTAAGTGGCAGTGGGCAGGGCACATTGCTCGCAGAACAGATGGCCGATGGGGCCGAAAGGTTCTGGAGTGGCGACCGCGTACCGGAAGGCGTAGCGTTGGAAGGCCTCCCACAAGGTGGACCGACGACCTTGTGAAGGCCGCAGGAACTCGTTGGATGCGAGAAGCACAAAACCGGTCGAAGTGGAGGTGCTTGGAGGAGGCCTATGTCCAGCAGTGGACGTCTTTCGGCTGAAATGATGATGATGATGATGATGCACATAATTTATTTACATTGATCATAAATAACATCAAAATTTTTTTAACTCGCTTACATCTTGTTGCATAGATGTTTGATTATTTTAGTGTGTTATTTCAGAGTGATTATTACAAACATCTATGCCTAGCTCTAGATGTAGGAGCAATAAAAAAAAAAACAGTGGCACTCCGGGAGTGCCGACAGAAGTAAAAACAAAACATAAAGTTATCAGGTATACTTTGCCATCACTCACTGACATATCGGATATACATTAAAACCGAGTACATCCCGAGGACAGCTGAACACATCCGAAGCGGTGTCAGTTACGGTAACAGTGGCGCGGATTCAATGGTCTTTTCCCCATCTCAAAAAATGCCCGACGCGCCTTAAGAAGATGCCCGTCCGGTAGCCCCCATATAAGAATCTTCAATCCCCTTTTTAACCGACTTCTAAAAAAAAAAAAACAACCGACTTCAAAAAAAAAAACACTACAAAGTGATAAATAACTTTAATTTCGGAAGTCGGTGTCAAAAAACGAAAATGCGGAACCAACGACACCGACTTCCGTAATTAAAGTTATTTATCACTTTGTAGTGTTTTTTTTTTGAAGTCGGTTGTTTTTTTTTTTTTTGCCAAAAAGTTTTTATTTTTCACTTTTGTATTGTGCAGTCTACCTTGACGGATCCTTCTTAAATATTTTCTCTCCTCATTCTAGGTGACCACAATCCACAAGGCTAACATCATGAAGATATCCGACGGTCTGTTTTTGGATACATCACGCCGCATCGCTAAGGAGTACCCCGACATCGAGCACAACGACATGATCATTGACAACTGTTGTATGCAGCTTGTTTCTAAGTAAGTAGTCAGTTTTTGAGAGTGGTCAATCGCATAGAACTCCTTTGGCTTTGTAGAGCGTTGTCTCTCATTTATTTATTTATTTATTCTCACACTGGAACGCCATATAGCAATTACACCAACGGAGTTATAGAGGCATGAGGAACAGGGTGTAAAGTTCACTCATACTCTAGAAAAGGGGGGATCCTCCGACCAGACGGGTGTTGTGTCTAGCGGGCAACTGCCCGATGATTCATGTCGGGCTGTTGTATCTATGCTAGTTGCGCGGTAAACTCTGCTTGCGAGGTGCAGGATTTACGTGACCTGTGCGGCTATTATTACATCATATAATAAATAAAATATAGTAACAATGTCTGATTTCCCCTTTCAGACCCCATCAATTCGACGTGATGTTAATGACCAACTTGTACGGGTCTATCGTATCGAACTTGGTGTGCGGGCTCATGGGAGGCGCAGGCCTGCACTCCGGCAGAAACTACGGAGACCACTACGCCGTGTTCGAGCCTGGCACCAGGAACACTGGTAAGCTTGCCCTACTAATACAGTTCTCATCTGCCTAGCCTTTTCCCAACTGTGGTCCGGCGTTTCTAAATTTGCCAAAGATTTAAACAACAATGGCGCCGATTCTCTTGTTCACAAACTGAACTAAATTTAAGTACAGTGCATCTTTTTCTTTCTATTTCATTAAGAAAAGGACAGGAGATAAATATTAGTTTAGTCCTGTCAAATTAAGATACTCCATAGACAAGTTTAGACGCGATTAAAAAATTGGCTATTAATGATACGTCAATTTACGTCAGGCACCGACTAATTTGACAGGTCTAAACTAATATTTATCTTCTCTCCTTTTCTTAATGAAATAGAAATAAAAAGATGCACTGAAATTAAATTAAATTTAGTTTGTGAACAAGGGAATCGGCGCCAATGGCCGCTGGAAATTGAATAAAATCTTTTTGCTTTTGATATCCCATCCTTGGGGAAGGCTATAGGCTAAACATCACGCTATGACTCTTAGGAACCGAGCACCTAATAGCGCGGGCGAGCGATAGGATGCGACATGCGGACGAAGTCGCGGGCATTAGTTAGTGATGAATTTAACGACCTCTGTTATTAGATTTTCAGTCAAAAAGTTTTTAGGATGTATGAAGAAGCTTCCTCGTGTAGCGCAGTTTGTTCCGCCAGTTACTCAACTGAACCGAGCGCTCTGCGCATCCTGGACAGTCACACCCAACACCTTATTTGACTGGCCAATTCTTCCCTTCCGCCGGTAGGGCTAACGCCCGTCGGTTAGCGACCACCCTCCCACCGAAGTCCGGCGTCAAGCAGCCTGCTGTGTTTCGTCGATGCGTGGGAGTTCCAGTGCCTTAGGCATCTTCTGGGCACGCTCGTTCCATAATAGACCACATCCATCGCTTTCTATCAGGCGTGATCGAGGTCACGAGAGGGCCCATTCAGCAATAAAAAAAAAAATCAATTACATTAAAAAAAAACCGAGTTTGCTTATGACCACACGTCTGAAGTGAAACTTCAAACGTATTTGGCTATGAGAGGAAGAGAGAAAGAAAATGTGCGCGCGCACTGCTTTCTCTTGCTTATAACCCCCAATCAACTCCCGTTCGCCTCGCCCGATCACACTTTTCGTAACACTTACGTCACGCGTTCGCCAGCTTACTCCCCAAGTCAAGCGTGCGTAAAGAAGTTTCATTGTAAAATACTCCTTTTTTCAAATTACAGGAACAGCCATCGCCGGCAAGAACATCGCCAACCCCATAGCCATGATCAACGCTTCAGTAGACATGTTGGAACATCTCGGACACCACTTCCACTCGGAGCTGATTAAGAACGCCGTAAACAAGACCATCAATGAGGACCGCATCATGACCCCCGACCTCGGCGGTACCGCTTCCTCCACCGACGTTATCAAAGCGATTATCGGTAATATGAAACATTGATTTGTTTTTTTTTTCTGATGAGCAGAGATTTTTTTAAAGTTTTTTTCTTTATTGTGGGACTCTTAACGACTATTGGTATAATATCAACAATAGTACTAGTAATCTAGATTAAGGATTAGGGAGAAAAAACATCTCTTTAAGGTGAATACGTAGTTGTAGCCCGCGAAATTCAATTTTTCTTACGTTTTTTGCAATTTTTAGGTCAGTGTCAGGTTGTATCTTGATCAAAATAAGATTCGCGACTATAACCGGTACGTATTTACAGAATTATAATAATTAGTATCATTAATACATCTTTCTGAGTTAGATTTCTACCGTTAAGAACAAATCTCGTATGGAAAAGTGTTTATGGTAGAAATCTAACTTAAAGAGATATATTAATGATTCTAATGACTATGATTCTGTAAATACATGTGTATTATAGTCGCGAATCATATTTGGATCAAGATACAACCTGACACTGATCTGCAAATTGCAAAAAACGTAAGAAAATTTAAATTTCGCGGTCTACCATGTCACATTCACCTTAAGTAGCCGCGATTGTATTATAACTTGATTATAAACCTTAACTCTCAAACATAAAGTTTATTATCGTTTGCAATATATTTGCTACTTTGATTGAAAGGTTAACGTCTTTGTAAAATAAAAACAAAAATATTTATGGAAAAATAAAACATAATTTCTAAGTAATAAGGTTGAAAAAACTATGTAGCAAAATAAGACCGGAAATCTAGTACTATTGTTGATTGATGGCGTAATAACAATAAAAAAATCTATTGTATTTCGCTCAGTGTCCTTAAAATGATTAATATGTTGTGTTTTTAGGTAATTTATGAACTGGGTTTATTTATTTTGGGGGGACTGTCAAATGAGAGTCGGGTTTGTGGGGGATAAACATTAACAGCAATTTGTTGAAATCAATTATTATAATTGCTGATTGATTCACTGAGTTGATTTTATTACTGTTTTTATTGAAAATAAATAGTAATATTACTAAACCCTATTATTAATATTTTAAGCACAGTGTACCTTTGCTCATCAGTGGGACAAAATAGCTCAACATACAAAGCACAGTTCATAAGTCTTCTAAAAATAACAACATGTTGCAGTAGAAATTATTTTATTAATTGGTATTTTTGAATTGGCATTTTTCAAATTGGTATTTTGCTTGTTTTAATAAAAATTGGAGCTTCAATAACCCTATTTCGCACCGCTTTCAAATTGGTCATCATTACTAAAAAAAAAACATTTATATAACTCATTATACTAATTTAATTTGTAATTTTCATGGAAAATGTGTCAAAATTAACTAACAAATTATCCTAATTGGCGTAATTTTAAAATGGAAGTAATTATCGTATAACAGTCGACGTCTTAATAGCCTTACCACCCTAAAGGTTGAATGTCACTTTAACGATAAGGTCTATTTGTCTATGGAGCAATCACATGATGGACTTTACAGTCTATGAAACGGATTGCATATATCCTAGGACTTACTGAGACGGACCGATTGCTTGTTTCACAAAAAAAAAAAAGAAAAATCGACCAAGCTGTCTTGCTTTGCAAATTACCTAGAAAAGTACTTATGCTATTAGTCCGCACTGTAAATATTAATACTAGCTAGTTTGCACTAAAAAAATATGCTCAAAATTGCATTTTAATGACCAAAAAGACAAAATTTCTAAATTATTATAAGGAAAAATGAAGTAGAAATAAAATATTCTACTCAACAAAGTGAGATTTATTATATGCTCTGCTCTAAAAGTATTATCCATCTAAGGTATTAAAATAATTATATCATGAATAATGTTACCAGCAAAGAAAAAGCGACAAAAAATCGCAATTTCATGTAACATCGAAAAATATAACCCCTTTTTATAACAAATCGGTAAAAAAACCGAAAGTATTACGAACTTAGATAATGTTTTAGTTATTTATTTATTGTAGTCTTTATTATTAATAATAAATTGGTAATTTTTATTTTGTCGTATTATTATTTTTTGCATGTTAGTTAGAAACTTTTGTGGCAGCCGCGGTCATGAAAAGCAGAAGCGAGATAATACGAGACTAGTACAAAGTTTTTGGTAATCCCATACTATACAGCGTGTATCAGAAATGTGTGGTCATATTTAAGGATTTTGTTGAAATCATCAAAGTGAACAACTTTCTCCATGAGACCAACATCGTAATCGTGAAAAAATAATTAACTGTCCTATACATTTGGGTCGAAGTTTGAAGATTTGTATGACACAGCTGATGATTTATTGCGATTACGATATTTGTCCTGGTAGCGGTATCTACAACGCCACATGCGAACAACGCATCATACTGACGTCACGCATATCCTGCATCTCGCAAGCAGAGTTTACCGTGCAACTAGCGAATATACAATGGCCCTACATGAATCATCGGGCAGTTGCCCGCCAGACACAATACCCGTCTGGTCGGAGGATCCTCCCTTTTTGGAGGATGAGTGAACTTTACACCCTGTTCCTCACACTTCTATAGTCCCATAGGAATACCTAGTTGTTCAGTTTGATGGTCTGCACTACACCCTTAAATATGACAACACATTTTTGATACTGTGATACACGCTGTATATTCACTGTCCTACTCGCACGTTTTATGCCCGTGACTGCCACAAGTCTTCGCGTTTAGTATAGTAGCATCTAGAGCCCTTTATAAAATAGTTGATATGAGTAGAGTACTGCCACAATACTTACTATATATTTGAAGTGAAACTTCTTAAGCGGCGATTCGATATTTGGACGAGAATTGAGAGTGAAATTTCAAGATCACATCACGTTTAGACACATTTCGTTACATGAGAGAGAAGAAAGATATAACTCTCTCCGTCTCTCACACTAAATGTCTCTTATTCTTTATTTTTTTATAAGTTTCACTTCTATGACGTGTACAGTGCTACACGCGTATTTTTTTGAAGTGAAACTTCTTTACGCACGCTTGACTTGGGGAGTAAGCTGGCGAACGCGTTACGAAAAGTGTGATCGGGCGAGGCGAACGGGAGTTGAGTGGGGGATATAAGCAAGAGAAAGCAGTGCGCGCGCACATTTTCTTTCTCTCTTCCTCTCATAGCCAAATACGTTTGAAGTTTCACTTCAGTCGTGTGGTCATAAGAACACTCGGTTTTTTTTTTTTATTTCTAAATCTTCAAGAAAACGTTTCATCAATGTGGTCTCGACCTGACATGCACCCAAATTGCGTAACACACTATCAAACACAATCTGAATCATTTTGAAGGATATTGCTAATCCATTGCTTCATGTGTTCGAAAAATTTGTCTGCTCAACAGCGTAAATAGCGCAATGAATGTTGTTGAACTGTCAAAATGAAAGCCATTGTTATTGTTAGTGTATTACGCAGATACCCCGCTGAACTAGGACATCTTGTATGACAGGGGTCGAGATTTCTCGAGTTACATAGATCAAAAATAAAATAAAAATGATCGATTCAGCCACCAAGCAGCGTTGCTGTGTTCTGATTTGGAGAGTATGGGTGCCGGTGTAATTACTGGCACATAGGAGCTTTTATAAGCTTCGTCTCTAAGGTTGATAATACATATATCGCAGCCAACTGGTTTAATTAGCCGTTTAGTTAACCGCCTAGCCTTTAAACTAATATTATATTTTATTATTATTAACTAAACGGCGGCCGTTCAACTAACGGCCTGAATCCATACTATATACAGGGTGAAATTGAACACGTGCGACAAATTGAAATGGGAGATTGTACTCGTCATTATGAACAACTTTTACTATGGGACCAAACCTGAAATCGCGAAAAAAAATCAGCTGTTCCCTACATTTATGTTCGCATAACTCGCCAAAATGTAGGGAACAGCTGATTTTTTTTTCGCGATTTCAGGTTTGGTCCCATAGTAAAAGTTGTTCATAATGATGAGTATAATCTCCCATTTCGATTTGTCGCATGTGTTCAATTTCACCCTGTATATATTATAATATTATAAATTCGAAAGCAACTCTGTCTGTATGTTACCTTTTCACGCCTAAACCGCTGAACCGATTTAGATGACATTTGGTATAGAGATAGTTTGAGTCCCGGGAATGGACATAGGATACTTTTTATCCCGATATTCCCACGGGATCGAGACTTAAGCGGGTGAAACCGCGGGGCGCAGCTAGTGATGTATAATCGATTATACATAGTTTAGGTTGCAACTGTAACCAATCACGCGAGAGCAGAATTGGTCACAGTAACTAAGCCAGGGCACCCCGACCAAATGGGTTAGGTTAGAACTGTGATCAACCGCGTGCGAGCCGAGAGAGCGAAGCGAGGCGAGCACTACTTCCAAAGACCAGGCGGTTAACTAAACGATTAATTTAACCGGTTGGCTGCGACACATATCCTCGCTAATCTAACTAAGTGACGAAACTGATTCGAAGCATATTTTACAGTACTTACAGTATTACTACTATTATTATCGTGTTAATAATGTTTTAATAATAAATATTTTAACAGATACCACACCCCGGACACTCCATACAACGCCCGCAAAATAATTACCTACTACTACTACATTAAAAAATTACATTTGTATACGTGTGAATGTGTGCGTGAGGTACTTGTGTTTGCGAGCGCTCTTGTTAAAGAACTGCGACGAATACCGAAGTGCGGGGTGAGGTGCGGGGACTGATGTTAGTGCGGGGAAGGGAGTGGCCTTTCTGTACGTAGTACTTTAAGTATTCTGTGCAGATACGTCACTTCGTGAGATCTTTGTTTTTATTTTGTTCCGAATAGATGATCAGATATCAGATTCGACTTGGAAAATGTATCAAATTACTATAGTTAGGTCGGCTTAGTCCAAAATGTCAGATACGTCAGTTAGTAAGATTAGCGACGATATATCGTCGACCGTAGGTTCAATTGAGGTAAGGGACAAAATACCCAAAATGAGTTGAGTATACAGTTTTGTTCAGAATTTTTCGGTCTATCGAATGGTGAATATGAAAAAGTTCTAGCTTAAGAAAATGTCCCTTACCCTCATGATTTTTGGATCCAAATTTCGAATCAGCCCCATAATAACGTCCGAAAAAAAACTGTCGGCCTCTCCTGAAAAATTGTATTTTGTCCCTTAAACCTACGGTCGACGATATGGTCTTCTTGGCGATCCTATTATTAAGAAAAGTATTGCAAGTTATGCTTAGTGTACCAGGGTTAGTGATCACAGCTATTTTTGTGTAAAAAAGGAATTTCAATAATTACTTAAGTAAAAAAAAAAAACAATATTCAGTCACAAGAAGATTCAGGTATGATCGAGTACAAAAAAATAATCGCAATGACGGGAATCACTCTCGGCTTAATTAAGCGTTTTTTACACTAGTTATACAGGGTGAAATTAAATTCATGGGCATCCTTTTAAGGGGTCATTGTACTCATCATTATGAACAACTTTTACTATGGTACTAAACCTAAAATCGCAAAAAAAATAAATTTGGTGTTTCTTGCATTTGTGTTCACATAACTCGTCAAAATGTAGGGAAGAGCTGATTTTTTTTCGCGATTTCAGGTTTGGTCCCATAGAAAAAATTGTTCATAATGATGATTACAATGACCCCCTAAAAGGATGCCCATGAATTCAATTTCACCCTGTATATTTGTACATAATACTATATATTTTTGTGTTATCTTGTTTGTATTTCACTGTAAATAAATGTGCTATCACTTGAAAAAACAAATGCAGTACCTACTAACTATAATCGTGTTGCATGTTAGTAACTATTTTCAATTCTAACTTTAGTTAAGTTTTCTGTTTGTGACAAAATCGTCATTGGCAAAGTTGAATAAGCGACATACGGCTAACTTTACAGGAGAACAGTTTAAAGTCTTAACTATTCATAAAAAAGATCATACAGGAAGATTTTTTATCACCATCCAAATTTTTACAGGGTGTTCTACTCATGAATATGAACAACTTTCACTATGGGACCAACTCTGAAATCACGAAAAAAAAAAGTCAGCTGTTTCATACATTTTGGTCAAGTAGGTATTGAACTTTTGTATGAAACAGCTGATTTTTTTTTCGTGATTTCAGAGTTGGTCCCATAGTGAAAGTTTTTCATATTCATGGGTAGGACACCCTGTAAAAATTTGGATGGTGATAAAAAAATCTTCCTGTATATCGTCGTCCATATTGCAATTTGTTCAATGTAAAAAATTTCTATTTTTTTTTTTATTTCTAAGGTATAATTATTTATGGAAATTTCAAAATGCACGTTTAATAGAACACAACAGTTAGGAAACATTAGTTAAAAAACATTTTGGTGTTATAGAAGATTTTTTTCCAGTATGCTGTTTTTTTACTCTCCTGTAAACTTGTAATTTTTGACATAGAACTAATTGCAATATGAACGATGATAGATTCAGATGATAAGTTTTCCAAAATAGTAAGAATTACGCCTGTGGGATGATTACAAGAATTTATTTATGACTAGCTGCGCCCCGAGGTTTCACCCGCATAAGTCTCGATACCGTAGGAATATCGAGATAAAAAGTAGCCTATGTCCTTTCCCGGGACTCAAATTATCTCTATACCAAATTTCACCTAAATCGGTTCAGCGGTTTAGCGTGAAAAGGTAACATACAGACAGACAGAGTTACTTTCGAATTTATAATATTAGTATGGATTTTTTTTTAATGAAAAGTTAAACTTCTGTTCTGTAAAGTTAGCCCAATATCGCTTAGTCAATCTTGCATTTCAATCGCCTTTATGTATTACATGTTTTTCTAATTATTTTAAGTTTTATGCTTTATTAACAACAGTGTTCTTAACAAAATGCATGCAGTTCTTTAGAAATGCTAACAACGGTATGTAGAGTTATTTATTCAGTGTAAGTAGATTTTTTCTTTGTTTCCTTCGATTACTCAAACAAAGTGTCCTTTAGACGCACTCAAATGTATTTTTGACGCAACAATATACCCGTGATGACACTTTTAAGCCGGTTGCAGACCATGAGCTAAGCTAAGCTCGCATAGCTAAGGTATTTTTACATACTTCTGTTCATAGATAGCGGTCTGTACACAACGATGATCCCTATTAACAATGTCGGTTCCGCAAAAATACTATTGTTCAGTAGAGCAGTTCAAAGTTTGTTTTGGCAATTCTATATTTTGTCTATGTCAGTAGTTCAGTACGTAGTAAACAATACATAAAACAATCAGTGCAAATTTGAACATCCACAGTCTTATAATTTTTTAAGCGCCAAAACAAACTGAGCCCTGATTCACAACCATACGACAGGCTATCGTATCGAAAACCTGATATTTCAATAACCTGATTTGACTTGCCCTAAACAGCAAATAGCTGTTGGAAGAATAGCGGGCGTCTATTTCATTTAAACTGACAAAATTTTCGGTTTTTGGACTTGTGAACAGCGTTTAGAAGACTCCTACGATAACAATGATTAATGTTCGATACGATACGGAAGCGTATCGAGTATTTGTGAATAGTCTTTTTACGGAACCGATATTGTTAATAGGGACCATCGACAAGTATGAAAAACTACATTGGCTATGCGAGCTAAGCTAGACCTGCTTAGCTTAGGTCTTGGTCTGTAACCCGCTGGCCCGCTTGCACCTCAAATAACTAAATACATTTATACCCCCTTAATTATAAACGTTTCTTTAAATTAAGTAATGATTAACGTCTGATTAACCATCATTTTTTGACGTTCACAACTTATAAGCAGATTTTATTTAAATAAAACGTCATCCTGTCTCCTTCAACTTCAAATAATGGGGATAAAAACTGCCACTTGCTCACTTCAGATGTCGCTACTGTCCAGTGTTCATCGTTTATTGTAAACAAGCTATTTACGTGATCGACGTAAAAGTGAACAGGCATCTTCTGGGCACGCGCTTTTCATCATTGACCTCATCCGTCGCTTTCCATCAGGCGTGATCGAGGTCAAGAGCGGACCCATTCAGGTTAAAAAAAACAAAACAATGGCGCTTGTAGACGGTGAACAGTGCTGCCATCTATGACGAGCTTTCAGTTTTTAACCCCATTCTGTTGTGAACGGTCCTTAAAATTGAGTTGCAATTAAATTGAATTGAATATTCGTCTGTATGTGATATATTAACATTAACCTAACAAAGTTAAAATGTTGATTATTATATTTCTCAATTTTATTTTTCAGATAACATCGATCTGTACATGAAGAACAAGGTTTCTTTCCATTAATCAGAAAAAATAATAGTTTAAAATCATGTTAAGATATTTAACTGTATGTAAGTAATACTTTACACACGTTAACTTTTTACTATTTCGATACATTACACTAAAGCCTGTTTCACAGAATCCGTATAGGCACAATCTACCAGAAAGTAATCAGATTTGTTTGAAATTAGAATTGCTGTGATTTTTTTTTATCGACGATTTCGCTGCACAGACCGTAGTCACGGATAGACGGGCAGTAACGGAGGTTAGCCCAGGTGCGCACTGGATTATCAACGTACTGCTTAACGCCGAGAGTTCAAAATCCAATAGCATATTTTTTTGGCCTGCTGGGATGTACTCTTGTTGGATTCTCGATGCTCGACTCAACACCAAGAGTTGGAAGTCCAGTGCGCTACAAGTAAACTACTAGGAAACTCGTACATACATGTAGATAAGACGTGTCACTTTCGAATACCATTTATTTATTTTTACTTTTATTGAAGGCCAAAGGCCGATTAAATGTAATTACTCATGTATTATATAAAATTAATAAACAATAATTTTAAGTAGAAGTCATTTCGTTTTATTTATTCCTGTTATAAGTACCTATATTATGTATATTTTTTCTGAACTCACTAGCCATATACAGGGTGTTACGGAAAAGGTATATCAATACAAACGGGTTGAAGAGTGTATCTGGTCTAGAATCTCTGTACAAAATTTCAGCTCAAAAGCTATAAAAATGCCTAATATTTTTTTATTTGGATAGTTTATTAAATTGAAATCGTAACAAACGTGTCATCGCACTACGAGGGTCATTATCCATTATCTATAGTGTGTCTGTGCGCCTAGTACAGGCACATCACGCCGCCGCGCGCCAGTGCAGCGCCGTGATGTCGAAATAAAAAAATATTAAGCATTTTCAAAGTTAATGCTTTTGAGCTGAAATTTTGTACAGAGATTCTAGACCACATACACTCTTCAACCCGTTTGTATTGATATACCCTTTCCGTAACACCCTGTATAAGCCATCAAAGGCTTCTGTGGTTTTTAGTATTTTATAATTTAAACTCTGCGATATACTTTTTGAACACTAATAAAAAAAAAAAATTGGTTTGTTGGGTTTTGCCATCTGGTATTTCTCAGTAGCGGTCCGGAGTTTAGATTTGTATCCGGTTGATGGCCCTATTCTATTTATATTTTTTGGCCTATTCTATGGCCCTTGTTTTGGGATGCATGAAGAAGCCGGCTGCTGTCTCTAAGGCTGAGGCTATAGTAGGCAGCGATTTGCGATGCGACTGTAAGAGCGAAACTAGATAAACATGTTATAGCTACATTATAAGCGAAAAACCGGCGTATATTCGGCGATGACGTGGCTACAGTACACATTGAACTAGTCGTGCAAGTGCGAAATTTTCTAATAAATTCGCTGATACGTTGATGTAGCCGATGCCGTGACAGTAATGTTGTTCCTATCGCATAAAGAAATCAAAGATCGCTAGTAATATTTGATGTACGGTGTAGCCATATACGTGAGCATTCATTTATTTGTTTTAATCGCTCATGTGTCGCAGGTTGCGTCGCGGCCTAATGTAGCCTCAGCCTTAGAAGCCTTAAATAATGTAATTACCAAAAAACAGCCTAGGTAATATCAGTTTTGCTTCAGATTGATATGATATTCAGATGAATATGGCTATTATAGATGAGTAGTAAGACTCCTCATCGTCCATCTAACTAGGAAAAGTTGAAGTTAAAGTTGAGTTGTTGAAGGACAGTAGCACAATCAGCCCACAATTTTCCAACTGCTGGGACACAGGCCTTCTAACTGTGCAAGGGAGTAGGCTGTAATCCACCACGCGGGCCCAGTAAGGGTTGGCAAATGTTACAGTTCTTCCAATGTTTGGTAATAGGCCGGTTTCCTCACGATGTTTTCCTTCACCGTTTTGAGAGCAGTGATGATGAAATAATTTACACAAACTAAATCGCCTGTCTGGGTTCGAACCTCGTAAGTCAGCTGTTTCCACTGGTCCATCACTGCTCTTAGGGTGCGTCCACATCTGGCGAATGTGCAACTCGCGAGCCGTTTGCGAGCTGCGCGCGTGCAGTCACGGCAATGGTTTGGTGCGCCTCTTTAGCGCAACTCATGCAAGGCTCGTATAAAGGCGCGCGATCTGCGCGCACTCAATTCTCGCACGGCTTGAGGCGCGGTCGGAAGGAAGACGCGAGCCGCTAGCGCGCCGCCCGCGCGCTGTGAGCGTACGGCGTTTAGGCCGCGCGCGGGCGGCGCACGAACAAAAATGCACGCGGGCAGCTCGCAAACGGCTCGCGAGCTGCACATTCGCCAGATGTGGACGCACCCTTAGGAAGGACAGTAAAATAACATGTAATAAAACACGAATCATTTAGGGGATATTAACGATATATTTCAGTACAATTGTTCACACTGGACTTAGATATGACAACGAGAGCGCGATCATCGCATGTAACAGTACCGGCTTTAGAGGTAAAAATCATACAAAGTGCCCTACTTTGGGGAGACGTCAAATGGTACCTAAAATTGGAGTAACGTCAAATAGTGTCCTAATATGGGGAGACGTCAAACAGTACCACAAACGAGTTGATGTAAAATAATGCCCTAATCGAGGGTGGCGTTAAATAGTGCCCGAAATCGGATGACGTCAAATAACGTGCCCTAATGGGGGTGACGTCAAACACAGTCTCCGAAATTGGGTAATGTCAAATAGTACCCACAATTGGGTAAAATTAAATAGTGCCCGGAATCGGGGGCCATATCAAATAGTGCCCTAAACTACACACCTAACTTTACAGCTTGAATGAAAAAGTCAAGCTGTAGTGTTTTGGAATACGAATTAATTAATAAATAATATCATTTGATTTGTTCACATCATGTTGTCCTATGAGTTAGGCAAGGTTAAAGCCGGCACTGCTCACAAAAATTCATTAAACTATACACAATCATAATAATTATACTTAAAATTAAAAAAAAAATCATAGAAAATAAATGCGGTGAGAGATTTAGAGTTTTTATTGCATCTGTGATTGCCGCCATCTTGGATTTGAGTTTGCTAACAAAATTGTATATTTTTTCTATATTTATTGTAACGGTCACAAACTATTATGAAATTAAAAAAATACTACTAGCATTTTGTTAGTATTACTGTTGATCCCTCCAACTACAGTACAATGGCGTGAAAATAATACATCGGGCTTTTTTCGACATTCGGACCATAGCGTGGAGGCGCGAGTCTCCGCTATTAGGTGATGTTATTCGAAGATTTATTTCGAACAACAGCCTTGTTTCTAAATAGATTAGTTTACTAACATAGGTATAAGTTATCTTTTTGTTTTTTACTAACCCATATATGGATGCTGATTATTTTATTTTTATTTTTTTAGAAAGAGTCCGTCATACAGGTGTGAGTGAGATAGAGACGGTGCTCTTAAAAGCCATTCTTTTTATTGCTGTCTGGGCCTGCTGTTGACCTCGGTCGTCCACCATCATGGAAAGCGATGGACGAAGTCTATGTTGGAAGGAGCATGCCATAATAGGGTAGTTTCCTGGGTAAAAAAATAATCATTCTAATTAGTCCGTCAGTTAGATTATCGAAAAATAATGGACCCTTATTTTTTCTTTTGTCAATCAAACAAAAAATGACAATGATAAAGCGCGTCAAAATTTGGGAGTTGGGGGTCATGACGTCACGCCGTGCGACAATTTTTAGCACGGCGTGACGTCACGACCCCCCACTCCCAAATTTTGACGCGCTTTATCTTTGTCATTTTTTGTTTGATTGACAAAAGAAAAAATATGGGTCCATTATTTTTCGATAATCTAACTGACGGACTAATTAGAATTTTTTAGGAAACTAGCCTATTATGCCTGTTTGTTCTTGCTTTGGAGTCAGACGACATTTCTCAGTTCATAATGTCAGTCATTTATTTGCAGTAAATGCGGTATTAGAGCCAAAGCACACACGCTACTTTTTGCATCGGCGATTGGCGATTTTGCGGCTGTATCGATGCTGCATCGCGTTTTGGCGACTCTCTGCGTTCGGAAGCCGTATCTGAATCGCGAGTTTTAGCGACTGCTCCGATGCTGCATCGCGTTTTGGCGACTCTCTGCGTTCGGACGTGGTATCGGAAGTGCGTGTTTTAGCGACTGCTCCGATGCTGGCGCAAATGCCAAATCGCTGCGACCGGCATCCGAATGTGTGCGGAGTGTAGCGTTCAGCCGCTGTATCGAGCTTCCGAAAAGCGACTGAATCGCCGCGTTTGGCGTTTTTAAGTGTGCGGTGTGGAATGCTTGGTCGCTGCATTTAGCTTCTAAAAAGCAGCTGAATCGCCGATCGCCGATGCAAAAAGTAGCGTGTGTGCTTTGGCCCTTAAAGATGGCGGGAATACAGGTTGAAATTGAACACTTGCGACAAATCGAAATGGGAGATTGTACTCATCATTATGAACAACTTTTACTAAGGGACCATACCTGAAATCGAGAAAAAAAAAAATCTGCTGTTACCTACATTTTGACGAGTTACTCGAACATAAATGTAAGGAACAGCTGATTTTTTTTTCGCGATTTCAGGTTTGCTCCCATAGTAAAAGTTGTTCATAATGATGAGTACAATCTCCCATTTCGATTTGTCGCATGTTTTCAATTTCACCCTGTTTAATTTGTTAGTGCAATAACACATTTCGAGATAAATTGGCATGCAAATATTACCCCTTTATTCATAAACGTTGCTTAAAGTTAAGTAGTGATTGCCAACTGGTTAACCATACATTTTTGACGTTTAAACGTCACTTAAATCATCGTTTATAAATAGGCCCTTCACGTGTAAAGTATTTGTTTTTTTGCATTTCTTTATTATAATTTATAGTAATAATAACTATTTTTCATGGCAAGAAAGCTTGTTTTGTGACCAAAAAACAATATAAAACAAAATATACAATTTGGTAGAAAACTATTCAAAATATTGTTTTCGGCGTCTCGCAGATTTAGGTTCTATCATTCGTAGATTATCTATATTTTTAAATAACACGCGTATTTTTTTTAATTGATGTTATAATAAATCCTATTTTTATAGTTATTAATGTCTTTCTTTTAATACTAAAAATAAAAATAATCTACGAATGATATAGTCTGCCGTTAAAATAAGCTGCAATTAGCTGAAATTACATGTTTTTGTAAATAATTCATTTTCTTTTTTAATAAAATACTGACAAGTAACATTCAAAACAATTTATTTGATTTTGAGAGATTCAACAATAGCCAATTAATTTTATTTTAGGACAAGTTAAAAAAATGCATTTTTAGTTTTTAAATTTGTGTTATTATTGCGAAACGTAAATAATTATATGTATATTTTTATTCCGTTTTTAAATGATCTTTAAAATATGTCTTTTTCTCCATAAATATTTCTGTATATTTTCTCTTAATTTTTTTTTTGCATTTTTCTAAGTCGTCCATTAATAAAATTAAAATCATCAATAATAATTAAGCAAAGCTCCAAGACAAAAGATAGGTACATAGTTTTCTTAACAATTTAAAATCGAGAATTTTTTTAAGTTAACTATAGCGTTTTGGCAATTTCATTTCTTAATTTGATTTAGCACCAAATTTTGGCGAAATATCATTTTTTAATACAAGTTCATATAAACAATACTGTGAAATGACATCATATCGTAATCATAATGATATCATCATACGAGTATTTTACCTCACAACCTTAAATCTATTCTTGTTTTGTAAATATTTCATCACAATATAATTCAAGGTATTGAAATGACAAATAAATAATTTGATAAAGACGTTGTCTTTTTCTGTTTTGATGAAAAAATCTGTAAGTATTATTATTATTTTCCTCATTTCACAGTATTGTTAATAATCCCAAATGTATTATTTAATGTAATTAAAAGCCCAAATAAATAAGCTGGTCCTTGTGAGATTAATTTAATATTTTCGTTATTATTGCGATTGTGGTGATGCCTTGCCTTCATGAACGCTCGTGCCTTCTTAGAATGAGAAGAGGTCTTGCCCAGCAGTGGAACATTATGCTAAAGCAGTATTAATTTAAGTATTTTCAAGTTTAGCCAGACATTTATTTAGTCAACTATTCAGATTGCTTTTAAGCTATTGCATAGCTTTTATCGCGGGCTTTGAGCGCGGCGACCGAATAAAGAAATTCCGTAACGAAAATAAACCTAACACCCCCCACTCCGACCGGCACAGCGGTGCGGCGTTGAAAGCCGTGCATCGTCTAACGTCGTTTCAGTTCGGCAGACTTCGGCACGGTGTTTGTGTGCGTGGGACTAGACGTGTGCGTGTAGACTGTACGAAGCTCGCAACTTATGAAATTATAATTGCATAAGTTGATAAAAAATGCTATGCAATAGCTTTACCGCGGCAGTCCCCGACTGCCACACGTATTTCTTTTTATTATATTCCCAGTCCAAAAAATACGGATGTTACGTTTGAACGTCAATATCTCGGAAACGTGACACTACGGGGATTAGCCTTAGTAAGTTATCTGTTTGCAATTTTGCATTGATGTTCGCTATCGACTTACCTAGGTAGGTTTCACGCGTGGCCGCCATTTTGAAAAAATTCAACATGGCGTACAGTGAAATGCCACGGACCTTCAAAGCCCTTTTACAACGAAAATATTAAAATCATCTTACAAAAGATTTGCAAAATAACAAAATAAATAAATAATAAAAAGAAATAGAGAGACAATATACAGCCTAGCTGTATAAGAAAAAATAAATAAAAATAAAATTATATCTCATTCAATGAGATAATTATAAATTGTAAATAAATCAGTCTATGTCACAAACCTATTTAATTAAATAATTTATTAAATTAATTATTTGCAGATAAATGATAATGATTCAGTATTTATTTTTCGTGATTTTTTCATTAAAAATGGTTTCTTAATGCCCGGTTTCTGAGGTTTTTAAACGGAGTTTATCCATTCGATAGTGATTATTGGTTCGATATCGTGTTTCTGAAAAAGTCGAGTGAATTATTATCGAGGGTTTATCTGAGAACTCCAAAACCGAGCATAAGGAAGGAATTCGCTTTAAATAGATAACTCTGTCGAATCAACAGCTATTGAAAGTTTAAACTCCGTTTAAGAATTCTTCAGAAACCGGGCATAAGACTAGTACGCACTAACAGGTGGCTTAATTAGTGCGTAGAGCCTAGCGAATAACCTTGTGAGTAGCGAAGTGAAACGAACGCTCTAGAACCTTCGCAACCGGCCGCACTGCGCGCTTGGTGCCTTCGCTAGTCGTCTAGCGTGTATGTAAGGATGTTAAGACACTAAGCTCTAGCAGCAAGCCACCTGATAGTGCGTACGTAGTCTAAGAAACTAATATTAAATTAATTGGCAGTCTTGATTTATATATTTTGCATATTTGAGATGTTGAGATTCTATTTTCAATATTTTCTAATAAAGTATTTCTGTATAAGTTGACGAAATCAGAATAATATCAGCTTTATATCAGTTTAAATTAAGTTGATTTCAGATTGACTAGTAATATTGAGAAAGTCTCATATTTTTGTTGCAAACTGACCTTTATAAGTGGTTAGCAAAGTTGATTTTTCAAAAACACATGCTTGTTTACATGTTTGGAAACTCTATTGCGAACGCAGTATAGATTATAGTCAGGTTTTGAAATCGCGTTGGGGATGGGGTTGGTAAAATTAAATTCTAATAGAATGTTAAAATAGTAAAAGTTTTTCGAACATCAGATATAAAGATGTCGAAATTAAAATTATTTGAATAATCTGATGACTATTTACTACTTTTTGATACAGACATTTAACACCAATTAAATTCTAAGTGTATATTATATTTTGACTGTTTTCGAGATAGAAGCGAGGGACATATAGACTTACAACATGAATCATTATCATATTATCAGTAAAACTAAATAAAAATATCATCACAAAAGAATCATTCGTCCATTTTGAAACGAATGCGAATAATAACTATTGTCGAAACTTAAATCACTATAAAAACCGCTTAAAGGGTAAAATATTAAATAAAATGGCATCACAATCACAGATGTATGTAAAAACTTTAAACCTATCTTAGGAATCACATTTTTAATGATAATAAAATTATAATAAACGTACGAAATCACAGGTAAACAGATCTTTTTACTTAAAACTATTGGAAATCCAAAATGGCTGGCCGGGCCGCTAGAATGCCGCTGGGCGACGTTTAGGTGGCGAACGTTTTCGTTCGTGGCCGAACAACATTTTAGCGCTCCTAAAGTCACTTCTATGGCATCAACCCTTCTCTTTTCACAAACCTTACATATTCTACCTTGAACACACTGACTTTCCCTCCTAGATGCCATAGTACAACTAATACTGTGCAGCTGCCTAAAAAGCTTACAATTAAAAATAAATATATTTGAAATTAAATAATTCATAAAATAATTACAGTCTAATTTAAATTGTGACGTATTAAAATTAAATAAATGTGTAGAATCAGTACTGGAATTAAGCGGGTAAAAGTAAAGTTTATACGAATCACGCACTTTTATATCTACTTCTAAACTACTTACACACATATACGCACGCCCGCTTGTGTCGCGACGATTGTCAAAATTACACAGATTTACGAAATTACCCCCTTCGAGGTTTACGTCAAAATCACAATTGATTAAAGTTACAAATAGGTTATAAATTACACAAGTAATTTTGAAGTCATTTTTTAATTCATTTGGCGTAATTACGCGTTTTTCAGCATGACGTAATATTACGTATTGCGCGTTTTTACTAGAGTTACCTTCAAAATTTTGAGCGCACGTCGTCAGAACGCGAAAATCAAAACGATCGCGATTATTTTTTACGCGAATCTCATTACATTTGACACTTTCACGCGTTACGCATGCGTTAAATCTACGACAATTTGAATATGATATTACCTTATACATTAATTCACTACGAAAAAAGAATACATTGAAACACTTTAAAAGCGTAATCGAGACTACAATTACGATTACGCATGGGTTTACGTTTACGTTAGAAATTACGCGGTATTTCGGGTTTAGTCGAGTTTTCCTCGGGTTGACGAGAAGTGGGGGGGAGCTGGAGCGTGCGTGAGGGACGCGGGGGAGGCGCGGGGTGGGGGAGGGGGACAGCGAGAGTGGGGGGAGAGCGGGGGCCGCTTGTCCACTGTACTGACATGCACTTAATGGTTAAGGGCAGTGATGCTTTTTGGGCTTCTTTAAGTTTTCCTCATCGGCTCCAGATTTGGGTACCTGGAAGTTTTTTTGGAGATATATCAGTCGTGTTTTTCTGTAAAATTCTCACCATGAAAACTTACATAATCAGCCTATAATGTTCCCACTGCTGGGACACAGGCCTCCTCTCAGTGAGAGGGAGTGGGCCACAATCCACCACGCGGGCCCAGTGCGGGTTGGCAGATGTCACATGTCTTCGAATTTTTGGTTCTAGGACATGCCGGTTTCCTCACGATGTTTTCCTTCACCGTTTTGAGAGCAGTGGTGATGAAATAATTTACACAAAGTAAAGCGCCTGTCTGGATTCGAACCTACGACCTACAACTCGTAAGTCGCTGCCGTTACCACTTGGCCACCACTGCTCCTCTGAAAACTTAGGTGAAGTTAATTTGAAGTGAACTGTCAATAAAATTTTTATTTTTTTCGTATTCTCCTCTTGGTTCCCTATCCATTTGCATAAAATTTTAAGACCTAATATAACTTAGCATAATTTTGTTTGGCATAATTATATTTTCGCATAATATAATTACGCATAACAACTTACGCATAATTTTTTTAAGCATAATTTCTCTAACCGTAATAATGATTAAGCATAATATTGTAAAGCATAAATTTATTAAGCATAAAGTTCTAAAGCATAACTTTTTTAAGCATAATATCCTAAAGCATAAATTTATTTACGCATAATGATATTAAAACATATTTTTATTTTTTCGCTGTAGGAAGCATGAAGCAAGCAAGCATACAGCATGCAAGCAAGCATGCAAGCAAGCATGCAGCAAACAAACAAGCATGCAAGCAAGCATGCAGCATGCAGCATTCAAGCGCTCGCTGTTGCATCCTATGTCGACGGAGCCCCGCTTCGCGGGCCCCTATTTCTGTGTAAAGGGTTTAAAGTAACCTAACCAAACCGAACCTCGGGGTGCCCATCGCTCGCTCTTGCATCCTATGTCGACGGAGCCCCGCTTCGCGGGGCCCCTATTTCTGTGTAAAGGGTTTAAAGTAACCTAACCAAACCGAACCTCGGGGTGCCCTTCGCTCGCTCTTGCATCCTACGTCGTCTATTGCGTTCGTTGAGTTCGGGTGCGGTAACGGTAACGGAAATAATTCGGAGTATTGAAAATCGGAATGTCGTTTTTCGGACCGCGAACCCATCGAGCATTTGATTCTTCGAATATATGAAAATCGGAAAACAAACAAGTCGCATTTATGACTTTCGGTAAAATAAATTTCGTGATTTTTAATAATAGACATTATGATTCTTAGGTATTATGAAATTCGGACTTTTGAAAATCGGAACAAAATATTTCGGAGTATTTGGGTGTTCCCGTTTCAATCAGTTAACTTCTATCTGAGGAATAACCGCCATATTTATTTCTCATAATAGAAGTTAACTGATTGACATATTTTTTTATACAAAAATTGTCAAAACGTCTAATATATTCTTCAGATAAAAGTTATCTCGCGATTGAAAAATCGTTTAAGTTACATAATGTTATGTATAAATTATATTAATTGTATGCCTAAATATTATTATGCTAATAGTCATTAGGCCTACTAACGTTATGCTAATAGTCATTAGGCCTACTAACGTTATGCGAATCAAATTTATGCCAAAACAAATTAGTCTTTAAGATGATTATGCCAACATAAAATGTATGCCTAAAAAAATTATGCCGAAGTATTATTATGCCAAAACAAATTGTGCCAAAATCGTTATGCCGAAGTATATTAGGACAAAGAACATTATGCGAAAAGAAGGGATCCCTCTCCTCTTTGTTGCTATGATTAAGAGCAGTGCCAGTGTGTAGGATCTAAAGTTATTTTTCTCATATCGATGGTCAAAGGTTGACACCACGTAACTGCAATGTATCAAATTTTACAGGAGGATGGAAAAATTGTAAAATTACGAAAAAAAAATTAAAAAAAAACCGAGTGTGTTCATGACCACACGATTGAAGTGAAACTTCAAATGTATTTGGCTATGAGAGGAAGAGAGAAAGAAAATGTGCGCACGCACTGCTTTCTCTTGCTTATATCCCCCACTCACTCCCGTTCGCCTCGCCCGATCACACTTTTCGTAACGCTTACGTCACGCGTTCGTCAGCTTACTCCCCAAGTCAAGCGCGCGTAAAGAAGTTTCACTTCAAAAAGGTCAGTGGCATAAATTGTTCGAGTGACATTTTTTGTGCATTACGAGTTATCAATGGGAACATCTGGCGCTTTATTTAAAAATTTTTGAAATACGTAACTCATTTTGCGAAAAAAATGTGAGTTACGACTGTTACGAGTTGTCAACGTATGACCATCGATATTTGTTTACATTTTTGGCAAATAATTCGCGAATGCAGATTAGGTGTATTGTGGGCGTGTGACGTTGTTGTAGTCGTTGACTACATACCTCAGTGTACCTCTCTCCCTTGAGAGACACGATCTTGTTGTCGCGGTAGCGCACCATCTTCTTCGGCTCGATCTTAGGAGCCAGCGGCTTATGTTCCTTCTGGTCCGAGTTCTTGTCCACGTAGGAGTAACTGGAAGAAGAAATTTTAGGTAACAGTGTCGCGAGTTCAATGGTTTTTTCCCATCTAAAAAAATGCCGAACACGCCTAAAGATTTCACTTAAAAAAAAAAGTTTTTGGTGTACTGTGTGTAGCCGCTAAGAGGCTGTATGTTCGCGACGGAGTAACACTCACCGAGCAATGATCCTGTTCTTGAGCTCATGATCGTCGCAGAGCGGCTGGCGCGCGGCGGTGTGAAGCGCGGCCGCTGACAGCGACTGGCCTTGTTCACGACGGTGGAGCAGAGTCGCGGCGGCACGTTCTACGTCACCGTGAGCAATTGACACGCAGTGCTTGATCTGGGGAAGAGATTTTTTTTTTTTGTGGAGTTAATTTTGGTTTTTTTTGGAGAAAAAAAAATTAAATAAGCAAGTCAAAAAATTCGTAATCCAGGGTCCTATCAAAAAGCTCACCATCCGATCAGGACCAGGCCCGTGCTGGACGGCGCGTACGTGTTCCACGCGCGTCTCAAAGAGATGTCAGTAAAAAGGAAGGGACCTGCCAGGGCCGTAGCCTGCCGGGGGTGTGGGATTGTCCGAAAGGGTTACCGCTACCCCGGAACATAAAGGGCTAAGGAAGGAACACGGATGGGTTTTAGTCAGTAAGAGTTTGACACTCCCTTCCGCTCCATGAATTTTTAAATTATAAATTTTGACATTACTTACATTTTATCAATACTTACTTTGTGTGTATACCTATTGACTTGTACTGTTTTTTTTTTTTTGACTTTATTAATGAATATAAAATTGTGCATATATAAAACTTGACATTGTATAAAAATTACCAATTTTCATCTTAGGGTTTCGATGACAAACTAACTAGGTTCTATGACTATATTGTTGCGGCCTAAAACTTGGCCACTTTGAATTTGTAAGTAATTTTAATATTTCTACACCGGCAACGGTAGTGTATGTGAAACTGTTTAATATTACGATCTTAATGTACCATATACTCAGAAATAAATATATCTGTCTAAATATCTATCCACCCAGAGCGGAAGGGGTCATTTGATGATTTCCCATCCATAAAAAAAGGGTCCTATCAAAGAGTTACCTTTCTCCATTTTTATTATACCCACCGAATGTAAACAGGCCTGGGAGGACCCATTTACGGTTTAACGGGTAATCGTTTGTCTTTACATAATGATAATAAAACACAGCTATCTTGGAGAGAGAGATACATAGGTATTTAATTATTTATCATTTATCATATGCAACAAAAACCATTTTAAATTAAACTGTCAGTTACAGATGGTCAAGCCTTGGCCCTAACATATTTTTTCTGGTTTTATCATGAGGACATCTTACCTCCATAGCACAAGTGTTGGGGAACATCTCGGCTAAAGCCTGGCACTGTTCGGCGTGCATATCCTCCTCTAGCAGCGGACGACGATTGTCCTCAACACTCTCTGAAGACTTAGTGTCGCAGAGGAACGACATCTTACCTCCATAGCACAAGTGTTGGGGAACATCTCGGCTAGAGCCTGGCACTGTTCGGAGTGCACATCCTCCTCTAGCAGCGGACGGCGATTGTCCTCAACACTCTCTGAAGACTTAGTGTTGCAGAGGAAGGACATGTTACCTCCATAGCACAAGTGTTGGGGAACATCTCGGCTAGAGCCTGGCACTGTTCGGAGTGCACATCCTCCTCTAGCAGTGGACGGCGATTGTCCTCAACACTCTCTGAAGACTTAGTGTCGCAGAGGAAGGACATCTTACCTCCATAGCACAAGTGTTGGGGAACATCTCGGCTAGAGCCTGGCACTGTTCGGAGTGCACATCCTCCTCTAGCAGCGGACGACGATTGTCCTCAACACTCTCTAAGACTTACGCGGTGTCCTGCGTGAGCGACGAATACGACGCGATGCGACGCAACACGACGCGACGTAATGCGACGCGATGCTACACGCGACAAATGTCCTACGTGATTTTGGTCATTACTTCTCGAATCATGGAGAAGTACAGAACAAATTACAATTTTGCTCGAAAGTTCATATGTAGTTCGTGGTGTCGCGTCTGGTCGTCCTCAAAACAAGTACGTCATATAGGCCGCAAGCAGGGTATGCCGTTGAGTTGATCGCGTTCGTCGCGTTCGCAGCGTCACGTCACGTCGTATTCGTCGCTCACGCAGGACACCGCGTTAGTGCTGCAGAGGAAGGACATCTTACCTCCATAGCACAAGTGTTGGGGAACATCTCGGCTAGAGCCTGGCACTGTTCGGCGTGCACATCCTCCTCTAGCAGCGGGCGACGATTGCCACCACGTTCCTCCACGCTCTCCGACGACTCCGAGTTGGAATGAGACCTGAAAGAGGTACAAACGCTTATTAAAATTATAACAACGCCTGTATTGCCCAAGAGTTAGGCAGTATTAATGTAATCTTGTCATCATCTGCCTAGCCTTTTAGCAAGTATGTTGGGGTCGGCTTCCAGTCTAACCGGATGCAGCTGAATTCCAGTGTTTTACATGGAGCGACTGCCTATCTGACCTCCACAACCCAGTTACTGGATAATATTATACCACTTGGTAAGACTGGTTGTCAGACTTTCGGGGTTCTGAAGACCCGTAACGACTGTCAAAGATCCACGAATGACAGCCGGGACCAACGGCTTAAGGTGCTTTCCGAGGCACGGAGGGGTATGTAAGGATGGTCACCCATCCACGGCACAACCGCGGCAAGCGTAGCTTAACCTGATCGATCGACCCGTGCGGCTGTTATTACTTAGCTACAAGCCAAAATATTTATTTAAAAAAAATAATACAATTCACTTATCATAAGAAATATAGATAATGCCATCCACGAAGACGCGCCCCACTCTTCTTACTAATCGCTACTGGTTAACGCTAGTTAATTCCGCTAGTGTTTTAGTTTTTTGATACACACTAATTACCCACTAATAAGTAATTAATGTGTATCGACAAAACTAAAACACTAGCGGAATGAATGTTTACATATGTATTTTAAGTAAGTAATAATTTAATGTAGTAGAAGCAAATTAATAAATAAAAAACAACCGACTTCAAAAAAAAAACACTACAAAGTGAAAAATAACTTTAATTTCGGAAGTCGGTGTCTTTGGTTCCGCATTTTCGTTTTTTGTTTGACACCGACTTCCGAAATTAAAGTTATTTTTCACTTTGTAGTGTTTTTTTTTTTGAAGTCGGTTGTTTTTTTGTAAAAAAGTTTTTATTTTTAACTTTTTAGTTGTACCTACCCCACATAAATTCAATTAACACTAGTGCATTGAAGAATTGAAGACACAACTCGAAGAATCATCAAAATTCGCATAGAAATGCCGGAGATGCAGTACATTTATGCATATAACTTCGTACATAAGAATAAATACCTAATGCATTATATACTAAAACCTTCCTGAAAGTATGTAGATCACACTAATGAAAGAATTATCAAAATCGGTTCAGCAGTTTTTGAGATAATCGCGGACATACAAACATACATACATACATACATACGGGTCGAATACAGAACCTCCTTTTTTAAAGTCGGTTAAAAAGAAATAGTACTGACTTTATAAATAGGTGATTGATTTAAAATCGAGAGAGGTCTTTCAAGATGTGGTGTGCTTTAAAGTATTTTGTATTGGAGTAAAGGACTGCATCTCTTTAATGTCATCATTAGGCAATTTATCTAAGGACCGGCGTTTCTAAATTTGCCAAAGATGTAAACAACAATGGCCACTCGAAATTGAATAAAATCGATATACAAGAACATTTATTTTAAGTAATGTTTGTTTTCGTCTAGTTAGCTCGTTTAGACGAAAACAAACATTACTTTAAATAAATGTTCTTGTATATCGATTTTATTCAATTTCGAGCGGCCATTGTTGTTTACATCTTTGCCAAATTTACAAACACCGGACTTTATACTTCTGTTTTTTTTTTTAAGTTTTTCAAGACACTAGTAAGTTGAGGTACTAATATTTTTGATTGTTACTTTGTTAATAATAATATTAAATGTTGATGTTGACACCGAATTTGTTGATTTTAGTTAATTACTGCTTAAATATTTTTCTGTACACTTTATGACTAAATAAATCGAAATCACAAGCATTCGAGCGTATGAGGCAGTGAAAATGTTGTTCGAAACAGCGTCTTTCGCGTCTACTTCATTCGATTCCATGAGCTTTCGAAACAACATAGGGGACCCGGGTAGGGGTAGGTACTGTCTTATTTCTCTTTAGCAAGTTAGGTAAGATTACCGGCTGTTCTTGGTCATAGGAGGCAGCATCTCACTCAGATTCTGCAAAGTGAGACTCAGCCTATCGCTGCTAGCAGAATCATCTGGAACAATACGTTTTAATTATAACAGAGGGCTTAGAAGTTAAGGTCCTTACGCACTAGCGGTTGGCCGCTAGGCGGTTCGTTTGAGCGGTCCAACCGCTTAACGCGGTTTCTTCGCGGTTGGCCGCCATAGCGGTCAGCCGATGAAATCGCGTTAAGCGGTTGGACCGCTCGAAGGCGCGTGGCCCATAAACAAAATGGACGCCGTCGAGATAGCTTGTGTTATTTATTTTTACTCCCGAAAACAACGAAAGAAAAATAAAAAAAGATACTGGATTCATCCTTTACTAGAAACATGCAACGAATTTGGCCAGTTCGCAAGTTGTTTTCAAGAACTGAAGCACCAAGATAAATTCTTCGGCTATGTTAGAATGAGTGTTTCGTCATTTGAAGAATTACTAACAGTTTTATATGACACCATCAAAGGACAAAACACGTGCATACTTCACCGGCGGCTCGCCGCAAGCTGACCGCCAGTGCGTATACACAAGATGGCGGCTAGCCGCGAAGCTGGCCGCGGCCCTCCATTCAACCGCCGCGGTTGAAATTTTGTGGCGGTTTAGTGCGTACAATCATAAGCGGTTACATATTAAACTGGAAAAGCGGCCAGCCGCGCGGTTAGCCGCCCTCGCGGTTAACTGCTAGTGCGTAAGAGCGCTTAGAACAAAGTCATCATCATCATATTCAGCCTATAAATGTTCCCACTGCTGGGACACAGGCCTCCTCTCAGTGAGTGGGAGTGGGCCGTAATCCACGACGCGGGCAAAGTGCGGCTTGGCAGATGTCACGTCTTTTTTGGTTAAAAATTCTTATAATAATATAATATCGCTCATTTGGAGAAACATCGACGTAACGGCTACTTTGTTTTAAGTCTTTGCTTTCCTAACGTTAATACGCTTTCTAAGTGCTTTGTCATATTTAACTCATTTTTGGGAAAAAATACATTTACGTCGATGTTTCTCCAAATGAGCGATTGTATAGATACTACTAAACTACTACTAGATGAGAATACTAACCAGGGTTGGAAATCGAGTCGGTATCATCCCGTGGGTTCAGCTCAGCCTCCAACTCGAGCACCCACGTGCAGACCAGGCCCGCGTCGATATGACCAAAATGTGGCACGTAGGCTGACATCATCTCTATGAAACCTGTGGACAAGAGATGCAAGATATTTAGTAATGAAATGACGCACTTACGCATGTCGGGAAACAAATTTGATTTCATAGGTTATATTTTTATTGCGCGGAACCCTAAATCTTTTTCTAAAATAAAAGTACTTCGCCTAAGTCAGTTGTCTGCCAGTGAAAGTCCCGTCAAAATCGGTTCCGCCGTTTCGGAGATTAGCCGGAACAAACAGACAGGCAATTTTTTTCTAAATGTTTTTTTTTTTGACGACGGCGACGTTTTCCTTCGCCGTTTTGAGAGCAGTGGTGATGAAATAATTTACACAAAGTAAAACGCCTGTCTGGGTTCGAACCTACGACCTACAACATGTAAGTCGCGGCCGTTACCACTGTGCCGCCACTGCTCTGTTCTTTCAATGCAATTTCTATTTATAAATGGCCGAATCGATAATGGCCCTTACATCGACCTTATTTGGCATTTGGAGCCAGTAGGGCGTTAATAATAAATGACGTAGGGCGCCACTGTAGCGCACACGATGACCCTCCAATGTACTCCGATCTAAATATAAGTTCCTACTTTGGCGACGCTACCTTTAAAAGTGAATTTGCGGACATAACAGTTATCAAGCTTAAGTGGAGCTGGGCTGGACATGTTTGCCGCATGTCGAACAAGTCATAGGCCAAGTCTACCACCATGTGGGTCACAGAATACTTCTGGCGACATAGAGACAGAACCGGGAGAAGATGGCAGGACGAGCTTAAGGCCTACTGACAGGATTGAGAAGACAAGACAGAGAAGAGTGGCAAGAAGAGGTTCCCTACAAAATGGTTGAGCTGGATGGTGCTGATCCACGCGTCATGTTCGTGAACGGGCGCCGTCGGTTGAGACTGGTCATCTCTTAACCGCCAAGGCTTATTTTTAATCTTATTTTTTTAATTGTTTCTGCTTTTGTGTGTTTTTTTACATTGTTCTCACATATAGAAGCAACAAGAATAATGTACCCAGGATTTTTTTATATCTTGATTTAAAAGAGTGTCCATGGAGTTTCCTGCCCGTTCTTCTCCATAGGTACCTACGCTTTGGAATGGGCAACTAGCTTCATTTTTTCTGACTGACTGACTTCTTGAAAATTCAAAAGTGCCTGTAAATGGTTTAATTGAAATAAATGCTTTGAGTTTGAGTTAGGCAACTAGCTTCAACTTTCTGACTAACTGACTGACTATTTAATTTTGACAATTCAAAAGTGCCTCTACATGGTTTAATTGAAATAAATGCTTTGAGTTTGATGTTCGGGGTTGGGTGAGATCAAGATAAACTAAGATTGAAGATTATAAAAATAGCTATATTTCAGTAATACAAATGGGGTCACGATTAAAACTAATGAGTTTATCATAGATATATGATGTTTTTTACATTTCTATAGTTTATAGAGGTATGAGGAACAGTGTGTAAGGTTCACTCATCCTCCATAGAAAGGGAGGATCCTCCGACCAGACGGGTGTTGTGTCTGGCAGGCAACTGCCCGATGATTCTCGCGGTAAACTCTGCTTGCGAGATGCAGGATTTTGCGTGACGTCGGTATGACGCGTTGTTTGCATGTGGCGTTGTAGATATCGCTACAAGGTGAATGAGATGAGATTGAGTCGCGCCCGATATGCTATCCGAAAACGTACTGACTGTTTTACTTAGGTAATACATAAAATATTCAAGGCATAGAACGCGGTGTCGTAATTACGCTGAAATGTTTATTATTGTTCGGTGATTGACCTGAACAGGAGAAAAGGAGGCTTTTACCCTGCAGTGGGACAACAAAGGCTAAAAGTAAATTATTACCTACGTTATTATTTTGGTTGTATGACAATCCAACCGCTGGTAATTATGGTCAACGCCGCCTATTGATATCTGCAATATCAGAGGCACTAACTCACCGTTGCCACTCCAGCAACGAGACGCGATTTTGCGCGTCTTAGCTCCTTCGTACACAAGGCTACTCAAATCTTAGATACTCAACGATTTTAGTCTTCAAGCGACTGCCGCCGTACAAATCCATTTAAGTTGAAAATGTCGGCGACGCGACTCGTGTACGAACTTCAATGGATTTGTATGCAGTCGCTTGAAGACTAAAATCGTTGAGTATCAAAGATTTGAGTAGCCTTGTGTACGAAGGGGCTTTGACGCAATTCTGGTCTCTAAACTCCTTAGCTTTATTATTAGGAAATATAGTATTAAGAACCTGTTTATGTACAGACGCCAGCACATCAAGCTACCCGAAATTGTAAATTTTTCTCAATCAACCGTGAACCTTATGTTTTAGCGATAAACTTGAAAATCTATTGAAGAAATTTGACAGATTGTTGTAGCTTGATGTGCTGGCGTCTGTACGAAGCAGGGTCTTTTATTTATTTTATTATTCATTAAAACATTAGCGTCCCACCCAGACACGAAAACCCTTATAACCATTTCTTCATAGAGTTTCAGCTCATATTGATTGAAGGTTTATAAAAGCATTAGCTGTGCCCCGCGGTTTCACCTGCGATAAAAGTATTATATGTACATAGTCCTTTTTTATTGATTCCCTTTACAAATCTCCACCCCCCTTTTCACCCCCTTAAAGGATGATTTCTGGGGATAAAACCTATTCTATATCCTTCCCCACAACTCAAACTATCTCCATACCAAATTTCATCTAAATCGGTTCAGCGGTTATTGATTCCCCATACAAACTTCCACCCCCCTTTTCACCCCCTTAAAGGATGATTTCTGGGATAAAAACTATCATATGTCCTTCCCCGGGATGCAATCTATCTCTCTGCCAAATTTCATCTAAATCCGTTCAGTGGTTTAGGCGTGAAAGGTAACATACAGACAGACTGAGTTACTTTCGAATTTATAATATTATTATAGTATGCATAGTATGGATTATATTACGTTGAATCCTCGTTGTAAAGTAACACGTAAGTAAGTATTTCATTTCTCCCATTTTCATGCAAAAAGGGCCTTATTTGTCAAGGGAATGTTCCATTAGATGGAGTGCAAATATTTGCTACTATTTCCTATATCGCATTACAGTACACTGTGTTTCAAAATTATTGACTCAAACCGATCGAAGCGTCGCGACATTGAATCACCATTCAATTATTCTATTAGACGACCCTAATGGTAGCGCAAAGTTGCGTCCCTTTTGAGTTCAGACATAGAATAGATAGGTGCAGTAGTTCAGCTCCATACTACGAGCGAGAACGCACGCAAAGGTAGACACACAGTAGTCTTCTATCAGGCGGAAACAAGGTGCGCGCCTTCAACGGTTGGGTCATGCCGGTTTTGATGTACTCTTTCGGCATACTCAAATGGACTCAGACCGAAGTTGACGCTCTGGATAGGAGGGTACGGACCCTGCTGACTGCAAATAGAATGCATCAACCATGGTCATAGTAATGTAAGGTCCGGCCGCGCTTGCTAAAGATGTAAACAACAATGGCCGCTCGAAATTGACTAAATTCGATATACAAGAACATTTTTTCCGTCTAGTTAGCTCGGAGATTTAGACGAAAACATACATTGCTTAAAATAAATGTTCTTGTATATCGATTTTATTCAATTTCGAGCGGCCATTGTTGATGATTGTTGTTTACATCTTTGGCAAATTTAGCGCGGCCGGACTATAGCTGTATATCTACACTACTACTTGTGCTTCACACACCACACACTACCCGTGTCGTGGTACACCACGAAAAATTTCAAAGCGCGTTCAGAATCATGTTTTGAATCCATGGTGTGAATGTGCGTGACCCTGTTTTCACCCGTTATATGAAGCTGACCTTCTGTTACCCGTCCATTTTGTGGTTCAGGGCCGTCAATACAATCCCAGGGGGAACGAATATTTTATTACACACAGTAGGTACCTGGTTGTTGATATACATCGAGCTTTAGAAAGAGATGTCATAGAGGTATGAGTGAGAGAGACGACGTTCTTAAGTCCATTAACATTTATTTTACCTCCGAGTTTGCATCACTGTCAACATCATATTGATCTTTAATATCGTGACAATAAGGTTGCTGTTGGATTGCTGCAACTGTCAAGTCTGTAAAATCCACAGTGATCTTTGTTATTGTTGTAATAAAGTTGCTTTTGGATTGCAGCTGCCAGAGGTAAAATCAATTTGAAAGGACTATACAAGGGCGAACTTTTGTGCCATTTTAACGGCGGGGACTATAATGTCCAGACAGTGTGTTTATAACATGAATAAGTGACATCATTGCGAGAAATTCTAATAGGGTAGTGTCCTGGGTAAAAAAATAATAATTCTAATTAGTCCGTCAGTTAGATTATCGAAAAATAATGGACCCGTATTTTTTCTTTTGTCAATCAAACAAAAAATGACAAAGATAAAGCACGTCAAAATTTGGGAGTGGGGGGTCGTGACGTCACGCCGTGCTAAAAAGTGTCGCACGGCGTGACGTCACGACGAATTTTGACGTGCTTTATCTTTGTCATTTTTTGTTTGATTGACAAAAGAAAAAATACGGGTCCATTATTTTTCGATAATCTAACTGACGGACTAATTAGAATTTTTTAGGAAACTAGCCTATTGAAAGCTAGCTAAAGCTATGTGAGATCTTTGTAATGTGCCATACTAGGTTCATATCAACACACACTATCGATCTGGCTTTCAATTTGACAGTTCAACAACATTCATTGCGTTATTTAAGTTGTTGGTCAGACAAATTTTTCGAACATAATCATAGCAATGGATTAGCAATATACTTTAACCTTTTAAGGGGCTTACACGAGCTAAACGCAAAAAAACGGTAGTTTTCGAAACAATAAAAGTATATGATGGCCTACAGTAAACAAAATCAGAAAAATATATGATATTCTTCAGGATATATGCTAGATAGATAGTGTTTTGAAAACACAATACAACTAATTTGGTACGATAGAAAAAAATCATGAACATACCTCTAAAAAACATTCTTATTACAATAAAAACCATACTAATATACATACAATCATTCTGATTTTTTGTCAGATTATTCTACAAGTAACATACTAAAATGATAGTGTTTTATTTTTTTATTTAAAACAATAGTTTTTTTGTAAATCGAATATTCATAGTTCCGAACATAAAAATTGCGCATGTGTGCGTGAACGCCCGTGTAGCGACACTGCCGGCCGAGGCCTGATGCTATACGGACGTGTCGCTCTTTTCGCCGCACTATTTCCGTCAAGATTGTTATGTTTTTGTTAAGTTTTATTTGTAAATTCATTGTTTATTATTATTTGCATATCTTCTTTCCGTAAATATTTTTATTTCGTGTAAATATAAAATACTTTTAAGTTTGTAATGTATGGGGTGCAAGGCGCGCGCCATCTATTGTACGGCGAGTCCCAACTCCCGGGCGTTTCACTTGTGTCTCCCGGCAGTGGTCCGCGTAACCTAACAAAGTTAAAATAGGGTAATAATTTGTAAATAAATGGGAAATATAGTGAAACATTCCGTTAGGAGGACTACAAAACGTTCATATAAAACAAAAGCCGAACATAATATGAACGAAAGTAAAAAGTATGAGCATTTTATTTTTAACTGAATATTTTTATTTTTGCAATAAAATGCATAAGGTAAGTATTTTCGACTCCGCGTACATCTGTCACACCGGCGCATGTGGACGACGTGTAGATTTGTATTCGAGAGTCCCCGGGTTCGATTCCCAAGGTTACGAAATCGTACTTTCTTTTTAAATTTTTGAATTTTTAGATAGATAGTGTTTTGAAAACATAATACAACTAATTTTGTACGATAGAAAAAAATCATGAAGATACCTCTAAAAACTTTCTTTTTACAATAGAAACCATACTAATATACATACAATCATTCTGATTTTTTGTCAGATCATTTTACAAGCAACATACTAAAATAATAGTGTTTTATTTTTTTAGTTCAAACAATAGTTTTATTGTAAATAGCATATTCATAGTTCCGAACATAATAAGTGCGCATGTGTACGTAAACGGTAAACCCCCGTGTAGCAATAATGCCGGCCGAGGCCTGATACTATAACTATACGGACATGTCGCTCTTTTCGCCGCATTATTTATTTGTACATACATTCATTGTTTATTATTACTATTTGCATATCTTCTTTCTGTAAATATTTTTATTTCATGTAAATATAAAATACTTTTAAGTTAAAATAGCGTAATAATTTGCTATCAATTATATCATTTGTAAATATGGGAAATAAAGTGAAACATTCCCTTAGGAGGACTACAAAACGTTCATATAAAACAAACGCCGAACATATGAACGAAATTAAAAAGTAAGAGCATTTTATTATTACTGAATATTTTGGTAGTTTAAGAAAATGCACTTATTACGCATAAGCTCAGTTTTTTCGACGAGGTACGCAATCGTTACATTGGCTCATGCAGACGACGCGCAGGTTTGTGTTCGAGGGTCCCCGGGTTCGATTCCCAGTGATACGGAATCGATTTAATTTTATTTAAATGTATTTTGAATTTTTAAATATATTTTTATAACTAAAAAAACGTCTACAATGTAATTATCTTTCACAGGAGAAAGAAAGTCGAAAATATCAACACGGAAGTTACTTCTAATGCGTAAGTACCTACACGTTTTCTAAGCCATTGTAACAATAAAAAAAACCTAAATTTATTAACAGACCGCGACTTATTGATAATGTGCATAAAGAAATCACAGATTCATCCGAAAATTGCGAAAAAATGATCACAAGCAAGAGTTTAATTTTTATTGATTGTGTTTATAATAAGTAAATAGAAATCATAATAATTATGTATGAATGTTAGGTACGAGTACCTAATCCTTGAGGCCGTTTACACATCATGCCGCAGCTGCAGCGGCATCGCCGCCGCCGCGGCGCCGCTGCATCAGTCACCCTTGGATTTGTATGAACACACGGCGCCGCCGCGCCGCCGCGCCGCCGCGCCGCCGGCGGTGCGGCGCGGCGACGAGTTTTGATAAGATCTATCAAAACTCGCCGCCGCACAGTGGTTTGAAAATCGAGCTCCATACTCATAGAAACTTAAAGTACGAAAATAAAAAAACAAAAATTGTAATGGGTCTAGTATACCTCCCTTTACGTAATATTAACGTATGGATGGTATCAGTCGCTCCACGCGTGAGAAAAAAATGTTTTTTGTTTTTTTTTGTATGGGAGAAAACACTTAATGTACATTTTTTTGAAACTGAATGGAACTGATAGGCTGGAGCTCACACGAGCTATTGTACCATACACGGCCATCAAGATGACATACAATTCATGCACCGTTGGGCGCCGCTTTGCACGTAGCAAATTTTTGAAATTTTGTGTTTTCGATATGTGATTTTTCAAATCTTTGACGTGAATAAACGAACATGCCGATCGATTTACTTATACTATCGTTACTTTTAGCCTGCTTATGACCTTTATGATGGCAACAATTAAAAATTATGTTGATTATAAGTACCTATACGTTTTTTTTTAGAACTACTTAACTCATTTAATCACCGTTGTAGTGTATCTATTAAATAGATATGTAAACACTGTCTCATTCACACAAGCGGGGTAGCTGCTGTCAGTTATGTTATGTCATCTGTCAGTTACGAGGAATGGCGGGAAACAGACAAAGTGAAGCAGGCTATATACGATGGCGCTTGGTGTGGTAGTGAGCCAGTGAAGTGATATGTTCAACATAAGTACGGAATCAACAGGATTCTACAACCGTGATTATGGTTGAGTTGTAATTAGATACTGCTTCAATCTGAGCCTCAATCAGAGCCTGTTCTTCCACGATGTTCAACTTGTTTTCGTTTGAAAACTTAAAATAAATTGGTCAGCAGAACATTGTGGAAGATGGCTTTGGATTCTCCCATACCTTTTCTTCGCCACAAACTAAGCGCAGAGGCACAAAAGAACACATAAACATACTGGAATCGTCTTCGTCTGCCATAGTTTGCTTATACAAACTTTGCCCTGAAGCACCATCAAAGCCATACTTGCATATAATTGTTAACTCTTTGCCATCCAGCGAAGGTTCCACACGTAGGAATTTTCCAAGCTTTGCACAGTTTTATCCAAAATTTAGCTTTACTTTTACCTCTCCTTCCGTGATGTACAATGGTAACTTTTGGAGGGCAGCAGTCCTTCTTCGCCTCAAGGATGGCAGTATAAGAAGGACACAGTGGTACTCCTTCTTCTTTTGCACAAGATCTTAATGTTATATACTGCCACTTCGAAAGCTTCAATGAGGTCAAAATAAATAAAGCTTTATCAGCGGAATATATAGGCACAGTTTCCTTGGGCTTTAACAATTTATTTATCCTTGTAGCCTCTTTGCTCCGAGACTAGTTTGACGATATCTGCTATATTCTTGTCATATGCTTTCAAACCGGTTGCATGAGCAAGGCTTTCAGTGCTATACGTTAGGAGGTCTTCCGCTCTCCTTCTCTTCTGTAGCGGGCTTAGCTCTTTAAATGGTTTTCTCGGCCTCACAACTGATGTTGATGTTCCAACACTGCACGTCTCCGGTGTGTAGGATGTTGATGCACCCTCATTTAAAACAAAGTCAGAACTGGAACGGGTTTGCTGCTCTACTGACACTAAATAAGGGGTCATCTTTCCTTTCATGATCTCAGGCCTTTTTATGTTCTCTTGCAGCCATGTCTCATACTTTGTTATGTATGTACGTCTCGTACGATTACACGAGATCCATTTGTTCCTCAACGAACAAACATAAGTCTGACAGAATTGTTTCAATACCCTCTTTTCATTTTCTGACAAATCAATAGTATTCTCAAAAACTTCAAATAAAACATTGGGCTGTGAAAAACAATTGTTGTTTGTCACAAACATGACAATGTCCAAATTGATATCACAACCTTCCATCACAGCACAATAAAAAAAATAACGTAATAAGTTAGCGCGCACAAGTACTGAGAGCTACTGATAAAAGTAAGCTCAAACGTCCTATTTTAATACAACTACCCTCATTATCGTTCGCTATTCTTTAATTAGGTTTTACAGACTTTAATATTACAGACAATAGAATTTTATTGTGACTAGGGCCCATTTGGCCCTGCTAGAGCTGGTTGATGCTCATGTCATTAGTATATAATTATAACTCAACCATAATCACGGTGATTAAATGAGTTAGTTCTTGGAATGAAATAAAAAAAAAACGTATATAATCAATATAATTTTTAATTGTTGTCATCACAAAGGTCATAAGCAGGCTAAAACTAACGATAGTATAAGTAAATCGATCGGCAAGTTAATTTAACCTCGTCAAAGATTTGAAAAATCACGTATCGAAAATTCAAAATTTCAAAAATTTGCTACGTGCAAAGCGGCGCCGAACGGTGCATGAATTGTATGTCATCTTGATGGCCGTGTATCGTACAATAGCTCGTGTGAGCTCCAGCCTATCAGTTCCATTCAGTTTCAAAAAAATGTACATTAAGTGTTTTCTCCCATACAAAAAAATAAAAAACTTTTTTTTCTCACGCGTGGAGCGACTGATACCATCCATACGTTATTATTACGTATAGGGAGGTATACTAGACCCATTACAATTTTTGTTTTTTTATTTCCGAACTTTAAGTTTCTATGAGTATGGAGCTCGATTTTCAGACCACTGTGCGCCGCCCGCGGTGCCATACTATTATATTCTGTGGCGATGCCGCTGTATTGGTTTCTCTTGGATTTGTATGAGCCCTTACGGCGCGCCGCCGCGGCGCCGTGTGTTCATACAAATCCAAGGGTGACTGATGCAGCGATGACGCGACGGCGGTGCCGCTGCAGCTGCGGCATAATGTGTAAACGGCCTCAAAGATTAGGTACCTAACATTCATATATAACTATGATTCCTATTTATTATAAACAAAATCAATTTTAAATCTAATTTCTTGCTTTTAATCATTTTCATCGCAATTTTCAGATGAATCTGTTACCTATTTCATTATGCCCATTATCAATAAGTCGCGGTCTGTTAATAAAAACATTAGGTCAGAATTTTTTTTATTTTTGTAATAGCTTAGATAACGTGTAGGTACTTGCGCATTAGAAATACCTAACTTCCGTGTTGATATTTTCGACTTTCTTTCTCCTGCAGACTTTTTTTAGTTATTTATAAAAATATTTAATAGATATATTTAAAAATTCAAAATAACATTTAAATAGAAAATTTGATTTCGTAACCTTGGGAATCGAACCCGGGGACTCTCGAATACTAATCTACACGTCGTCCACACACGTCACTGTGACAGTTGTACGTGAAGTCGAAAATACCGACTGCACTTTCTTAGATGTTTCCAAAATTCATAGTTTTAGAAAAAAACACTGCAAAGTGATAACTTTTATTTCGGAAGTCGGTGTCGCTGGTTCCGCATTTTCGTTTTTTGACACCGACTTCCGAAATTATAGTTATTTATCACGCTGTAGTGCTTTTTTTGATGTCGGTTGTTTTTTTTTTTTCTTTCTAATTGTACCTACCCCACAAAAATTCAATTAACACTAGTGCATTGAAGAATCATCAAAATTCGCATAGAAATGCCGGAGATGCAGTGCATTTATGCATATTAACTTCGGACATACTACATAAGAATAATTACCTAATGTATTATATACTAAAACCTTCCTGGAAGTATGTAGATCACATTAGTGAAAGAATGATCAAAATTGGTTCATCAGTTTTTTAGAAAATCTACAAATATATATACAAACATACACACATACATACATTACATACATACATACGGGTCGAATACACAACCTCCTTTTTTGAAGTCGGTTAAAAATGTTTTAAATTTCATTGAATCAGTTTTATTTCAAAATCACCCACATCCTTAAGTTTTTCAAGTCACACTCAAAACGAATAAAATTTATTATGTTGTCACACATAACCACATAATTTGTTTGTTAGATCTTTAACTTATTTGCACATCGTTTCCGCGCCATCTATTAGAATACTAGGGCGTAATCTCACAAAACCGTTACTTCTAAATCTCATGTATGCTTTATGTCATAATTGTGATGGGCGTCGTCGTTAGATGGCGTTTGCGTCGATTCTGCATATGTGTGCATGCGTTTTTCAAGGACACTTAGGTCTAGTAAGCCTCTTAAGAGGGCGCCGACCGCACAGTGGCGCCCTCATCTTTTTTTTTGTTATTTCTTTTATTTTAGAATGAAAATGCAGAAAATAAGCACGTTAAGTTGTGCTCCACAAGATTGTACGTTAATATTATTCTAAACGGTAGTTTTACATTGTTTAGTTTTATTATAATCACTGAAACGGATGATAGTGGCCACTTTTATCCGTTTATTGTAAAAGTTTTTATAAAAGTATTTATTCCACTGGAGCAACGATTTACAACACAGCAGTCCAGCCTATCAGCAATAACTCCCAGGATGCTGTTGGAACTGGCTCGCACCCTGCGCACCAAGGACGCACATCTTTTACGCATTAATGCATAAAAGCAATCAACACTCGATTCCGTAAACATCCCTGATGCGCTACAGAAGCGAGGCAGCCCCATTAACACCCTGAAAGCATTATTGTACTGCACGCGAAGTACTGTACTCTGCGTAAAATGTACCCACAGGCTACAGGTGTAAAATGAGGAACAGATGGCTCCGAAAAGTGTTTTTTTAACCTCCGTTGAAGCACGCTTAAACCTGCGGGCAATCATATTCGCTCTGACCGACAGCGCCCTCCGCTCTCTCTCAATATCGTCATCATCCTAAAGGCTAGTGGTCAAAACATGCCCAAGGTACTTTTAAAGAGGTGTTTTCCTTCATCGTTTTGAGAGCAGCGGTGATAAAATTAATTACACAAAGTAAAGCTCTCTATTACCAGGGGCTTTGAACATAACTAAATAAATGTGGCCGTACCTAAGTATCTGATCAACCTTCCTCTTCGGAGAATACAAGCATAAAGTTACGGAGTGGTTTCACAAAGTCATCCATTACGACTACATCTACTTCAATTTCATCCCCAGTCCTTTTTAGCAACATCTAATGGATGACGTACCGATTGACCTATTTTTCTCGGGAGCACTCGGCAACAGTTCCCTGCCTTGAAAACTAGATTATTTTTCCAGGTAGTCAAAGATAAGACAAAGACAAGACAAGACAAAGACATTTATTCGATATTGAGTTTTCTTTCTTTACGATGTTCTGTTGTTGTCCGTGGCTAAATAATAACAGCCGCACAGGTCGATCGATCAGGTTAAGCTACGCTTGCCGCGGTTGGTCTGTGGATGGGTGACCATTTTTACATACCGAGACCCCTCCGTGCCTGGGAAAGCACATTAAGCCGTTGGTCCCGGCGATGCGTGGGAGTTCCAGTGTCTTAGACATCTTCTGGGCACGCTCGTTCCACCATAGACCTCATCCATCGCTTTCCATGAGGCGTGATCGAGGTCAAGAGCGGGATCATTCACCAAAAAATCAGCCACGTTCATTGCATCATTTACGTTTTTGAGCAGACGAATTTTTCAAATCGATGAAGCAATGGATTAGGAATTTCCTTCAAACCAATTTTGTCCAAACAATCACAGTTACTTGTTACGTAATGGAACTAGGGTAGCACATCTCTATGGTGGTATGGTTCAGTCCCACCCAACCCCAAGGGTATGGCCAGGGGTATGGTGGGTCCGGACTGACAGGAATATTACATTTGACTGCTGATTTGCTGAATAAGCTTTCAGTAGGTATACGGATGAGAATCCCCGCGAGGGCGCGAGCTGTCTCACAATACAACGCGTATTAGAAGAGAGGTGTTGACCTATTTCTGCCATCTTCAATTCCTACCTTTGAGAGTTCAATTCGATTTGCAGGTAATCAATATTGAATTCTTGTCCTATGTTGGTTATTCTAGGTAGGAGGCATCCGAATGAAACATTTCTTAGAAGTTAGAACGTGTTGAATTGCTGATATAATAATAACATTGATCAGGCAGGGGTCATAGTTCTTCCACAGTTCTTGGTAACCAGTCCACTTTAGCCACCCAAACCCATAGTCCAACTTTTTATTTTTCCATATCCGGCAATAGTCCTACACCAACCGGGGGTTATCCTTGGGTGCACTTGCATAGTGCATACAGGGATAATCGTTGGTTGGTGCCACATTTCATAAAAATTTCTTCTTCTCTGCGAGTTGGCTTCAGCCCCTCGGCCGCCTTCCAAAGGACCAGGACCCCATGGTCCCGAGATGTTTAAAATCAAACAAAATAATAATTTTATTACGTGCAACAAGACTCATAGTGTTAGTAACAATATACACACATCAAAAGTGTCTAGGGATCAACATATATTTTTGCAATAACTTTTCTCCTGATTGATATTAATTAAAATTTTCTTTAAGGATTCATCAAATAAAGTGTTTTCGTTTGTCACAGTAACGATAAACCAAGTCACCTTTGCATTAATAAAGAAATTTGCCATTTTCCTAATAAAGGGATTTTTGACATTTGAACCACTAACACAAAAGTTCGAAAAAAATACTGAAATAACAGTTTTCTTTAAAATTTTATTGGGTAACTTAAACAATTAATAATCCGTGTTTCTACCGCGAACACTAACAACACAAGAACATCGGTTTGGCATACTCAAAATGAGTTCATCCAAATCACGCTGTGGAATGGCCGCCCATGTTCGTTGCAACAACAAAAAAAGGTCTTCTTGCGACTGGATACCCTCCATATTCGGCAGAGCTCTTCTCTGTAGCATATCCCATGCATGCTCAATCGGGTTCAAGTCTGGCGACTGAGCAGGCCAGGGCAGGACATTGATGTTAGCTGCGGCGAGAGTCTGTCTTACAACTCTTGCGGTGTGCGGTCGTGCATTATCATGCATTAACTGAAATAAGGGACCGATTTGCACTTGTAGAGGAACGATGACGTCTGATACAATCGTCTCAGCATAAATTTGAGCGTTGAGGTTGCCTCTGATCCAAATCAACTCAGTTCTTCCGCCGATCCAAATACCCGCCCATACCATGATGGTTCCACCACTATAAGGATGGACTTCCTGGCAGGATTTTAATCGCTGTTGGCGTCCAGGGGTTCTCCAGTGTCGTATATGTCTTGTATCCGGTCTCATACCAAAACGAGACTCATCAGAAAAGCACACGAAACGCCATTGTTCTTCTGCCCAATTTCTGTGTTCAAGAGCCCATTGATATCGAATCCTACGATTGTGCATTGCTATAGGTGGTACCCGTAGCGGTCTTCGGGAATGAAGGTTCACTTCATGCAAGCGGTTTCTGACTGTTTGGTCGCTAATTAAGTTCCCTGAAGAGTGATGAAGCCTCACGGCTAACATCATGGCGGTTATTGTTGGAGCTCTTCGAGTTAAGATTTGAATGTATCGGTCTTGTCTCCGTGTGGTGCAGCGATACCGTCCTCCATGGCGCTCAGCCACGGTACCAGTGCTTCAGTAACGTGTCCAAAGTCGACTGATAACACTCTGACTTGTATTCAGAGCTAAAGCCACAGTACGTTACCGGGAACCAGCTTCTATCATTCCCACGGCTCTGAGCATTTCTTCCCTGCTTAAATGACGTCGCCGCTCCATAATAACGTTGGTTTTAATCAGTAGTAGGGAAACAGTAGCACTAATAATGTCTTCAATGCGTTGTATGTTTTTATAGGGAAAATATTGACAGCTGATTTTCATCTTTTACCTGAATTTGATTCACAGTTCCTGATTCAAATTATGAAATGCACCAAAAAGGATCCATATAAATTTATAAAATCATAAATTTATTACAAAGCCACATCTCAATCTCAAGAAATCCGCATAAAAATGCTTGATCCCTAGACACTTTTGATGTGTGTACTTATAAACTATGTTAGTAAAACACTTACAAAGACAAAACCAAAAACAGAAAACAGATTGTGCAGCCAGCCCAGCCGAAACCTTGCAGCAGTGGTTCACAAACGCACAATCAAGCCTGCTCGCTATCATGTGTAACGTCCACTTTCAATGTTTTCATATAAATGTAGACCTAATTTTGGGCAACTTATGAAATCGAATAATGCTATTCTCAAGTTCATATTTTTTTAGCCTATACTGTTCCACTGCTGGGCAAAGGCCTCTACAAAATCCAAAAATAAAAAAATGAGTGTGCTGATGACCACACGACTGAAGTGAAACTTCAAACGTATTTGGCTATGAGAGGAAGAGAGAAAGAAAATGTGCGCGCGCACTTCTTTCTCTTGCTTATATCCCCCACTCAACTCCCGTTCGCCTCGCCCGATCACACTTTTCGTAACGCTTACGTCACGCGTTCGCCAGCTTACTCCCCAAGTCAAGCGTGCGTAAAGAAGTTTCACTTCAAAAATTGCTTTAAATTGAGGTCGGGTATTTCCTCACTGAATATTCCGAGTAGAAACACCGGAACAAACTCAGAGGTTTACAGTCTCTTTTAAAGTCCAGAATCCAGACGTTGTCTTGGTCAGATCTTGCGAGGACCATGCAAATTAGTGAAGATGGTTCTTACTTTTTTCACTTGGAACCTCACTCAAATGACCGCACACAATGCGAAAGCGAACTCATTTGTTTTTAAAATTCGAATTTGATACAGCGGTGCTATTCTGTAAAATAATCATCGTGATAACGTAGGTGAAGTGAGCTTAAAGTGAGCTGTCATTCCACCTGGTGCTAGGGATTGACACGATTGACAGCTTACAGCATCAGCAGCAGCACCATGCTGAGATAGGAGCCTTTTGGCTTCGTTTAGGAGTTTCTGTTTCATTTAGGGTTCCGCACCCAAAGGTAAAAACGGGACCTTATTACTAAGACTTCGCTGTCTGTCAGTCCGTCTGTCTGTCACCAGGCTGTATCTCAAGAACCGTGATAGCTAGACAGTTGAATTTTCGCAAATTATGTATTTCTGTTGCCGCTATAACAACAAATACTAAAAACAAAATAAAATAAATATTTAAGGGGGGGCTCCCATACAACAAACGCGATTTTTTTGCCCTTTTTTATATATTGTAGGTACGGTGGTACGGAACCCTTCGTTTGCGAGTCCGACTCGCACTTGGCCGGTTTTCTTTTGTTACTTTTTTCTTATATAACTTGGTTTTTTATTTTTTACTGTGTTTAGTTTAGTTTGCGATCTTCCTGTACGAGTCATAATAAATACTTTTTCTTTCTTTCTTTCTTTTCTCACTTTAAGCTCACTTCACCTTAGTTTTCACTGTGAGATTTTTACAGAATAGCATTCGCTTGAATCTAAACGGATTCATACGTGTTATGGACTACCCCAGGCTAGCACTAGCACTAACTTGTTGCATTATTTTGATTACTATCTCAACGATTTGATCCTTTCAAACATTGCTTTTACAAATAACATTACATCTCGTCTATAATCTAGGATGGGTTAGGTAGAAGTGTACCTATAGTAGGTACACTCACATTTTGCCAGTTAAGCTTAAGAGTGAGGCCAAATGATGCGTTAACGGTGCGGTGCGGCGCCGCAACGTCATCCTACATACAAATCTACGATGCGTTAGGCCGCCGTGCGTGCGAGAGTCGTAACGTGGCGCGCCGCGCTTGTGACCTGCGAGACGAGGCGGGGAGGGGTGATGCGCTGCAGCGCGCACCACCGTAAACAGCGTTCTACTGCGGTGCCGCAACGCCCGTGTGGCACCCTATAGCTCGAATTAATTGCGGTGCGGTGCCACACCGCAGCATTAAAGCATCGTGTGGCCTCGCTTTAAGCCCCTTGTAAAAGGGAAGCGGAAGCGGCCCTATTACCATCAACCGGATACAAATAAAGACTTCGGGAAATTGCCTTTAATGCTTTAATGTGATAGAATAGCTACTTTTAAGTAATGACTACGGACCTTTTTAAGGGATATCCGTCAACGTAGCCCAAAAAATTCAAAAGTTCTTACGATCTTTGTAAATTGCAGCGATGCTTAAACAAAAATTAATTCAATTTCGAGCGGCCATTGTTGTTTACATCTTTGGCAAAAGAAACGCCGGACCTTACTTTATACGCTTTCATTGCTGGCCAAGCGCAAAACGTCATACTTATAGCAACAGACTGATATACTGTTAACAGCACTTTAAACAGACTCCGGACCCAGGTTGGCCGAAGCAAGGAAAACCTGTTCAGGTGGAAATTTATAGACGACTTCGCCTTGGAGTGTAAATGTGGTGCTGTTCCACAAACGATGGGACACTTAATATCGTGCCCTGCGTGTCCTGTCAGCTGCACGTTACAGGAACTGATGGACGCTAGTGATGGCGCCAAACAAGTGGCCGAATTCTGGGCCGAGCACATTTAGATTGCTATCGACACGCTAAGAAGAAGCATCTCGGTGACGCAAACCCAAAAGATTTCTCCAACCAAATAAAAAAAATATATACGCTTCGATTTGAGAACCTTTTTTTTTCGTAGGTTAAAAATCGCTAAACGCGCCTAAAGTTGAGTTGTTCTTGTTTTGAGTCTTGGTTACTCTAATAAAGAAATTCTATTATTATTATTAAAGAAGTTTTCACATCAAAAATAATCTACGGACTTCAAAATATTTATCTCGATGTTACATTCAACATGTAATAAAACAGACACTGTTATGCAAAATGGACGCGAGTCTACTGACTGCAGTACGCATGTGCAAGGGCGTCGATCGGAGAAATTACAGGCCAAGAATAGACCGATTCGATATTCGACATCCCACCACCCCGTCGCTGACGGGAAAATGTTTTTATTACAAGGCTTTGTTCTGACGGTCCACTTGTTGGTAACAAAAGCAATTTATTCAAAATTTATACAAATAAATAAAACTAAAGAGTCTGTTTGTAATGTCAAAATATCAGCTTTTAACTAAATGCATGCAATGGGTACTTATAACAAAAAAAAAAAAATTTTGTCAGTCTGTTTGTGCCGGCTAATCTCCAAAACAGGTGGACCGATTTTGACAGGGCTTTCAATGGCAGATAGCTGATGTTATAAGGAGTAACTTAGGCTTACTTTTATTTTAGAAAAAGAAATAGGGGTCCACGCAAAAAAATTATAACCCATGAAGTCCGTTTCGTTTTTCGACATGCACGCGAACGAAGTCGCGTGCTCAGCTAGTTAGTAATAAGACAGTCCCCCAAAAAGCCTACCCTTGATCGCTTCCTAGTGGTTCAGCTTTGTAAAAGGGTTGGTGCAACAAACTCCTTTCGGTTCTGAAGTGGCACGAAGTTCGCCGAGTGAGCTAGTAAATAATAACATTGAGGGCCCATAAGCTTCGTCGGGAGCCGCGTGACGACTCCCGGCCACCGTAGGCGCGGGCCTGCGGAGGGAGAGTAATGGGTAGCTTACCGTCCGATCAGGACCAGGCCCGTGCCGGACGGCGCGTACGTGTTCCACGCGCGCCTCAAAGAGATGTCAGCATAAAGGAAGTGGCCTGCCAGGGCCGAAGCCTGCCGGGGGTGCGGGATTGTCCGAAAGGGTTACCGCTACCCCGGAACATAAAGGGCTGAGGAAGGAACACGGACACTCCCTTCGCTCCACCCAGAGCGGGAGGGGTCATTTGATGATATACCATCCATAAAAAAAAAAAAAAAAAGGGCCCATAAGCTTCATTGTATTCGCGTGAGCAGGACTTGCGTAATACTTATAGCCTGCACAGACGACGGATTTTTGTCCGCGCCGATAGAACGTATGGAAATCTATGCAATAACGCACACGAAGGACAAGTAGACTGCTGGGATTTCCATACATTCTATCTTTGCGGACAAAAATCCGTCGTCTGCGCAGGCTATTACCCTACACGGTGCAATTAAAAATATGGTGCAATATACACTCGCTGAAACTTTTGTTCAATCATCATTGCGCAAACTTCAATACTAATCCTAAACAGTGAAAAACATTACGAAATTCGTGATGTGCAATAAAATTGATCGCAAAGGGCGTAGTCACTTCCTCACTTCCTCTTATGAACCATCATGCATGACAGATGCATGTTACAAAAACAATAACCAATTGGATAAAGACACTTACGTATATGATATCACGGACACTTTTGGAGCACATAAAGTAGCAGATAAATTCTCATTTACACCTCATATACAGAGTAACACAGACACACAACGCACAGAGGGGCAATTCTCGTAATTTCAAGAACGTTCGCAGTCTGATCTTATTCTCAATCTGTCAAAAATACCTCTAATTTCCCTAAATTTTTGACATTTGCTTGTCCCCAGGATGAGACTGCGATTAGATTTTGAACGTTTCAAATTACGAGAATTGGCTTTCTGATAGGCGGTCGCTCCATGTAACATACTGTTATTCAACTACATCTGGTTAGACTGGAATCTGCCCCGAACGTAGTTGGGAAAAAGCTAGACAGATATGGACCTATACCCTTCAAACCGGAAGATAGCACAGCTTCTTACCGGCAGACTAGTTTTAAAATCTAAATATTTCACGTAAACCTACATGGGCACTTGTGAAACGTCAGAAGCGAGGTGCACGATTCCAATTGGTCGTTTCTTATGGAGAAGAGCCTGCAAGAAACTCCACGGTTACACTTTTAAAAATAATTGGCTTTTACAATGTTTTCAAATTAGTGTTAACAGGAGGACAGTATAGGCCTGTCGACAAAACGACGGTTTTGCAAAAGCCTGGGAAAAGGCTAGGCAGAGGACCATACCCTTCCAACCGACAACGCTGCTTAGAGGCAAAAATAGGTCTCGCAAAAGCTGTACAATTTTTCCGATTCCAAGAGTGTTATGTACATGCTATAATCGATCGAAAGTCTATTTAAGTACCTATATTTGATTCTTGCCCTGAAATCAGGTCAATCTAGTGTTACTTCCATATATTGGTAATAGACTATACATACTTATGTAGCGGTATCTACAACGTCACATGCGAACAACGCGTCATATTGACGACACGCAAAATCCTGCATCTCGCAAGCAGAGTTTACCGCGCAACTAGCAATTAGCATAGATACAATGGCCCGACATGAATCATCGGGCAGTTGCCCGCCAGATACAACACCCGTCTGGTCGGAGGATCCTCCTTTTTCTATGGAGTATGAGTAAACTTTACACCCTGTTCCTCATACCTCTATACTTATAATATTAACGCGAAAGTAGCTCTGTTTGTCTGCCTCTCTCTGTTATCTTTTCTCGCCTAAAGCATGACCAGGGTTAGGACATAGAATACTTTTTATGCCCGTAGAGTTCCCTTGAGATAGTTTTCTACCTCCATGTGAGCCAAACCGCAGGCAAAATCTAGTGTTAAATAACTTCTGAAGTTCTGAGTGACTTCTTTTTTCGGATCGACGGTTAGAGTACTTTTAGTATTTTTTGAGCCAGTGTAAGGGTTAAAGCCCAAAGCAAACTATGATATTTTTGGCATCGGCGATTTAGTCACTCTACGAGGCGGTTCCATGCTCATATTCACGGCTTAGAAGCAGGCTTATTGCCCCATCAGCTTGCTTATTCCATATCAACCTCTCCTGTTTCATTAAAAGCAAGACGACATCGCGGCAGGCCAAGGCGAAGATGGCGGGACCAGCTTGAGTCTTACCGAAATACCTGGCACTAGCAAAAGACGGAATTGTGTGGAAAAAGGAGTGGGAGGCTTTCGCTCTGCAGTGGGACAATAGCCTTTATTGTCCCAATTAGAATAGAATATTCTCCAGAACCTCTCCAGTTCTGTCTGATCGGATCACGGATAGGATCCCTCAGAGAGCAAGCAGAGCCCTTTCGATAGTTCGTTTAGCAACTTCGAGGACATTACCGGATGATTATTATACAGGAAATCGTCGCAAGAGTCTGCGTGTCCAAATCAAAACCATGAGTTAGTTAAAGCAGTGGTCACATAGTCAGATCTAAGTACCAACTACACTTGTGACAATCACCAGCTAGCGACGATGACCGATGGGTTCCACTTGGCGAAAGTACAGACGCCAGCACATCAACCTACACCAAACTGTCACATTTTCCCAATCAACTTTGAACCTTATGCTTTAGTGATAAAGTTGAAAATCTATTAAAGAAATTTGCCAGATTGTAGTAGGTTGATGTGCTGGCGTCTGTACATCACCGTCATCATTCAGCCGAAAAGCAACCACTGATAGACATAGGCCCCCCCAAGCGTCACTACAACTAATACCGGCCCTATGCGCGCAGCACGTCTGCTTCTTCCATAGGTACTTCTCTATTAGTCGTCATCTCGGTAGGGAAGTCGGTGAGGATAGATTTAAGTATGAATTTGGATGGCTATAAGAGTAGGGGACGACCAAAGAGTTGATGGATGAAATGTGTGAAAGATGATATGACTAGGAAGGTGGACCTAGACCTTCACGCGTCACGACCGGTTAAAAACCGGTCTTATGCCTCTCGCACATGCGGATTCCTACGACCTTCACCAGGTCGTCGGTCCATCTTCCGAGGGGCCTACTTACGCTGCGGCAGTTCCTAGAAGCGGCCATTATTTTCAAAGTTCGCGACAGTGTTAAAGCTCAGCTTGCTTTCTACTAGTCCAGCCAGTGCTTTTCAACCTTCTTCATGGCGCGGCCCTCTTAATATGAAACAATATTTCGCGATCCCTTACCCTCTGCTGTTTATAACTTGGAATTGAAGAGTAATTCGGTACCTTTTGGCACACCCCGGACACTCCATACAACCCTCGCAAAATAATTACCTACTACTACTACATTAAAAAATGACGTTTGTATACGTATGAATGTGTGCGTGAGGTACTTGTGTTTGCGAGCGCTCTTGTTAAAGAACTGCGACGAATACGCCGAAGTGCGGGGTGAGGTGCGGTAACTGATGTTAGTGCGGGGAAGGGAGTGGCCTTTGTGTACGTAGTACTTTAAGTATTCTGTGCTTTTGGTTAGAAAAACCAGAGCAGCTTTGAATTATTTGATTCCATTTGGAACCTCCTACTACCTAAACCTACTCCTACTTGTGCGAGTGACCGTTTTCGTCGATGGCTCAAATAAAAGGCAAACAAAGAAATGATATGAAATGGGCGTGACCCATTCACATTAAGGTAATGATGGTTGCGGCTGTTCCTCGTCACATTAATTATGCATGTGACTTGTAGGTATTTGTTGATTTATGTGAACCTATTGTATGTAACTATTTTTCTTAGTAAATATACAAATGGTTTTATATTTATGAGCTTTAAATTTAAGGTAACGGTGACCCCCTTAAAGAGGCTTGGAGACCCCCCAGGATGAAAAACGCTGTACTAGTCGAATGACTGTTGTAAAAAATATAAAACTAAATTATACCCCTAAGGTTTAGGTAGAGGTGGAAATTTCATTCATATTCCACCAGTTTTGAGATCTATGTAACAGAGGGAGAACCTATTGCCATCAGCCAGCTAGAAATCAAAACTCCAGGCTGCTAATTCCTAATAAAAAAACCCAATAACACTTTACCCTCCCTCTTAGTAAGGTATTATTTCTCCAGAATTATAAATTACCTGCCGTAATGGTTGTCCATTTAAAATGTATACATGCAACCAAGCCATGGCGCTGTTACTAAGGGGCTGCTACTGCATAATTTATTAAATATTGTACCGTGGCTGACGTCAGGCTTAAATTTTTTATTTGACCTGTTCCGAGTAAATTTTTAAGACAGTACTAACATGTAGAGCTGCAAGATTGACGCTCAGGACCAGTATTTTTAAATATGTAGAAGAAATTAAATTTATATTATGTCAGATGCATAGTACTTGCAACCAGCGTGCGTGTATCATCAGATGTATGAAGGGCAACCAAGATGGTTCGCACCATGCGTAATCTACCTTACGAACAGTGCCTCAAAGACCTTGGTCTTATTACACTGGAACAGCCCTTTTTTTTTTCTCGCGATAGAAATACTCATGGACTTCCTCTAGCGTGGGGGTGGCTAAAACCACCGTGGTGTTCCACCGCTACCTATGGCCGGGGGTGCGGGATTCGCATTCGCAGTGGACGTCTTTCGGCTGAAATGATGATGATGATATACGATACACACGCATCAGTTAATTAGCTGCTAGTGTGTCTAACCTCTAAGGGAACGGTTTAAGGAAATTAACATCATGACGGTACCTTGTCAATATATCTATGAAAACATCATGTATGTAAGGAAAAATTTACATCTTTTTAGTAAAAGAGGTGAGAGACATAATTATAGTACTAGAAATAGGGACCTATTAGTTCAACCAGGTTTCAGACTAGCTAAAGTAGACTCATCTTTTATGGGGTACTGTTTAAAATGTTATAATAAAATACCTCCCCACATTCTTCAACTGAATGAGACAAAATTCAAGTCACACTATGCAGGCAGGCATATTATAAGTTAGGGGATTACATCGCGGATAAAAATGCCTGGCTCAATGCTGGCCATGCTCCACAACCACAACTAATTGATTAACACTTGAAAATACTGTTGGAGCTGCTGAAGATTGTAAGTCTATCTTTGCATTGTATACATTCAATCTCCTAGTATTGTATAATTGCATAACACATGTGTGAGTACTATGTACACACTATAAAGCTACCATTTACTGGGTACGTCTTTCATTGACTTGAATGTGCTCTGGCGGCTGAGAGTATGTCATGCTCACTCAAATGTCTCGCTGATGGTGGCGCATGTGTTGGATCATTTAGCTCCCTTCGAAATGGTTGAGCTGAATGGTGCTGATGCATGCGTCATGTTCGTGAACGGGCGCCGTCAGTATGGACTGGTCATCTCTTTGCTGCCATGGCTTATTTTAATTTATTATTTAAATTGTTGTTTTTTCTCATCTTTTCATTATGGACGCTTTTAACGTTCTGCATCGTTCTCACATGTATAATTTTTAACATGAATGATGTAACCAAGACTTTGTAACCACATTATTTTGATTTAAAAGAGTGTCCATGGAGTTTCTTGCCCGTTCTTCTCCATAGGTACCTACGCTTTGGAATGGGCAACTAGCTTCATTTTTTCTGACTGACTGACTTCTTGACAATTCAAAAGTGCCTGTAAATGGTTTAATTGAAATAAATGCTTTGAGTTTTGAGTTTGAGTTTGAACCAAATATTAATAATGGGTGCAACTGCATAGTGCATCACCTGTATAGTGCATACAGGGATAATCATCGGTTGGTGCATAAGGGGCCTCTGCGGGTTGGCACCGGCCCCTCGTACACCTTCCAAAGGACCGGGACCCCATAGTCCCAAGGTATATTCAAACATAATAAAAATAATGAACATAAGCAGGGCAAAAGGAGTATGTAAGGATTGTAGCAGGTGGCGTTCTGTAGTCTCTCTGCTTACGCTCATGGGAAGAAGGTGTGAGATTATTTTTTTATGTAAATATGATTTATTTTTAGTAAGTACCAAATGCGCAGTAGTCGAAACACTTGCACGGAGTATTCTAAATGTTCATGATAAGGTTCAAATTCGCTATTACTCTAGTGGGTCAGATAATGTTGGCCACCGACTGTACCTAGTACTCTAGTGGTGACAAGTATGACTGCTGAGTATGGAGTCCCTGATCCTTAGAGCATTTCCCCAGGATTCTGGATTTGTGCCTCGTTTAAGGCACTATTAATTTAATATTAATTATATTAAACATTACTAGTGACACACAGGGTGGCAGGGACTTCAACACACAACCTGTTACTGTCTTATTTTACAACTAGCTGCGCCCCGCGGTTTCACCCTCATAAGTCTCGATCCCATGGGAATATTGGGATAAGAAGTATCCTATGTCCTTTCCCGGTACTCAAGCTATCTCTATACCAAATTTCATCTAAATCGGTTCAGCGGTTTAGGCGTGAAAAGGTAACAGACAGACAGACAGAGTTACTTTCGAATTTATAATATTAGTATGGATGTTGACACTCCTCATAGCCTACAATGTTCCCACCAACAGCTAGGACACAAGCCTTCTCTCTGTGAGAGGGAGTGGGCCATAATACACAATGCAGGCGCAGTGATGTTTCATGGATGTCACATGTCTTCGAATTCACAGTTCTAGGACATTCCGGTTTCCTCACCATTCCCATATAAATGCAGAAATTTACAATAGGTGACCTTATCATTCTAGGTGATTTCTGCCAGGAAACCAGATATTTATGTTCCTGTTTGCCATGTTTGCTAAGACTCTATTTTCTGATATATATATTTGTATACTTAAATAAATTTAGATAATTTGATAATACTCTTGAAAATACAAGAGATGTAGAAGGTTTACTAAAATCTTCCAAAGTACTCCGATAAACTTATGCACTATGTATAGCAACCAATATCTTGTATTTTAAATTATTATAAGTTTATGTAAAACATTTTAAAAATATACTAAATCCAAACAGATTGAATACAATAAATTAAAACAATGAAAAAAAATATTTAACATAAACAACAAAATTATATCACTGAAAAAGTTACCGCTGCTATTCTTTTGTTTTATTTATGAATGTATCTAGGTAGGCGAACGTGTTTTGTTATGCGACAACGTAATTCGAATCGAAAGACACAGTGGAGTAACGAAAAACAATGAAAAATGAACAATATGATATGGGTATGCACTTAGAATCCACTGTGAATGCCTTTATTTAGGTCAAATATTTAGCTGGCGAAGAATAAATGATAAATAAGTTATTTATGATAATTTTAAATGGGTTTCTTACCTTCTACATCGAAGCAGGGGTCCTGGGATGCCTCCTCCAGGATTGAGATCACATAATTGAGAACGATATCGTCGATCACATTTACATTCGCACTAGGAATGTGTTTGGTGATAAACTGAAATAAACCCTCCTTAACGAGGACCTTTTGTTGCGCTATAGCACTCATTTTTATCTAAAACACTTTATTTTTCAGAAAAACAGTAGTAGAATGCAAAGTATATTCAGAAAGATCGTTACGGGTGGCTACACAGCGTAAAAGTAGGTTTAATGTCCACTAAAACTGCCTCGATTAAGCTACACCACGGTCCCTTTGTGTCTATAAGAGAAAAAAAAATGTTTGGTGAAAATTGCAGCCGTATTTTCACGGGAAATATCTGGGATAGAACTGCGAAAATCAATACAAATGCAAGTTTTTTTTTATAAACAACTTTTTGTAGTTTTAAGGACGGGCACAAACTTATCTGCATACAGCCACTTTGGTTGTCATTTATTTTAGAAAATCTTTCTTTGCTTTATTCTTTTATATAATATGAGTTGATAAATTTTAATAAGATTGTATCAGAATTAGTATACTTGGTACAATTTTCAGAAATAAAGGTGATTTATTAAGAAAATAACGTATAGAAAATGAAAACCCAAGATTAAACCCGAGTGACAGCTAGAATTTCCGAACGAAGCATCTGTCATTTGAAGCCGAATGTGGCGGGAAATATTTGAAATTTACCTTCTGCTGTGGCGGACTATTCGAAACTAAATTGTATTTTAATTTTCTGTTTTGTGCCTTTAAATTCGTTTTTGCTTTTGTTATTCGGTAACATTCGGTAATGACATTCGACTGTCGAGCATCCTCCTTACTACATAGCAATTTCTGGTTATTTTGAGCTTTTTAGGAAGAATTCAAAATAATTACGTCTCAAAAATAAAACAACCCATTTTGAAATTAATATATTTCAATTAAAATGTTAAAATATAACGAGCAATCATTTATTCTCTCAACCTTTATTCTAATAAAAATGACTGATTAACACAACGCCGATTTTCACAACTACAATTTTATTTTTATTTTATTTTACAGTATAACAATACATAATTAATTATTTGGAATCACAATGGGAACGTTTTGGCACAGTTTTATCATGATAAATATCTTTAAAAACAATATTGAGTAATAGACAAATTAAAAAGGTCGTATAGTCTTTTCTTCACCGAAAATAATGTTGTGAGCGGCTAGAAAAAATCCGTTAGGTTTGTTTTGGGCCAGAAACCGTATAATTTAGCTTATGGTATAATAGGCAAACCACGGTCAGTGATAGAAATATCTAAAGTAAACCTCAGATGGGACTTTAGTTCTGTCATACAGAAAAAGTGCTAACAGACCCCAAAGGCGCAAAAAAATATTTTAATCTAAACTCAATTTAGTGCTGTGCATCATTAAAAATATGCAAAAAATAATATATTAGACTTACGACCTTTTCAAAAAAAGAACACACAAGCACAAAGAGGTACCTAAGTAAGTATAAACAACAAAAATATTATTGCGATATTTTTTTTTTAAACAAGTTTTGGTACATATTCCACGAGACAAAATACTTATTGCTACTTATGAAATAAATAAAATTGTAAATTCTATTAAATAGAGTGCAATCTATCTACTTTTAGCTAGTTTTAGTGTGAAAGTTTTAGTTCTTAGAACGTTAGACAGTTTAGATTTAGTTTCTCAAAGAAATATATTCCTTTGATAGAGTACTTTTTCTGTTACTTAGGTATTGTCAGTGGAAATCTATGGTATCTTACACCGTAATGTGCACTGTGGTTTAAATTATTTATGTGCAGAATGGCGTGCACTATGGTTTCTGTGCAAAATATTATGTGTGTGTTGTTTTAACACCGTGATAAATGGGTGTTTTTTTTACAACTTTATGTTTATTTTTAAGATAATATACATTCCACTAACAACATGTAACTAAAGAATTATTAACAAAACCATCGACTTTTCCTTAAGGCTTTTTATTAAATTAAATATTATAGTCTCATAATGAAAAGTCGTCTGATTTCAAAAGTATAACAAATATAATTTCATAGTTTAAGTAAGTAAAATAGTTTTTCAGAGGCAGGTATTAACGAGTAGTAGGTAGGTACTTTTACTCCTGTGCAGAGAGGCTCGAGTGATTATTGGAATAAAACAAGGAGTTTTTAAATACTCAATAAATTCGTCAATGGACGATATAATGGGTAACGCGAGCCACTGTGCACAGGACATTTATGTGCAGGTACATATTATAAAGTTAAGATATATAATAATACTATATTTTTATTACAATAATATAATTTTCTTCTAAATATTTCAGTACCTAAGTGTTATCAAGATTTGAAGAAAGTTGGATTCGCGTCTTTTATACGCACTTTTACGGCGTGTGTTGAGTTTGGCTTAGAAAGAAAACATTCCAATCTATTCTGTAAAAATCTCACCGCGAGGACTTAGGTGACGTGAGCTGTCACTGTCATGTCATTCAACTAAATTATTTACACAAAGTAAAGCATGCCTGTTGTAGGTCGTAGGTTCGAACCCAGACAGGCGCTTTGCTTTGTGTAAATTATTTCATCACAACTGCTCTCAAAACGGTGAAGGAAAACATCGTGAGGAAACCGGCATGTCCTAGAACCAAAAATTTGAAGATATGTGACATCTGCCAACCCGCACTGGGCCCGCGTGGTGGATTACGGCCCACACCCTCTCACCGAGAGGAGGCCTGTGTCCCAGCAGTGGAAGCATTATAGGCTGATTATGAAAGCGCCTGCCTGGGTTCGAACACGCGACCTACAACTCATAAGTCGGGGCCCGTTACCACTGGACCACCACTGCTGGATGCTAGGGATTAACATTGTTGACAGCTCATTTCACCTAAGTTTTCACGGCGACATTTTTCCAGAATCGGCTGGTTTTAACAGTTTCCAACTTTCAATTTTGTTTTTTGGAAATCTCGTAACAGATCTTTAATTAATATTTGACGGAATCGAGAAGCAGTATATTATGGCATTTTAATTAAATAGTTAGTTTTACTCGTAAAGTACTGACACTATAATAATATTTTGGCATTAATTTTCTACTTTTTAAAGGACAGCATTGTTGTCTAAAGATTAGCCTTTTAGGCAGATGTATATAGTCTACACTACAGGGTGTAACCAGATCCATCAGGAAGCCGTCATCTATGGATTCTGTGCATCAAACTAAGTATTTATTTTTATTTTTCCAGACTAAAAGGACAGCTGCGTACTTACGAGTTACGACCTTTTTTGTCAACATGACATTATTTAGTATACAATTAGCCGTCTAAATTAAAAATCAGAGTTTTCCAGAGCCAAAGTTTATGATTTCTGGGAAACTTCTTTTATTTTTGGTGTTGAAATTAGCTGTTTATGGTAGTGCGCAATGTAACGCACGCAAAAGTTTGTTCTTATTATGGGTCCCTGGCAACCAACGGTACATCGTTTAAGACTTGTTTTCATAAAAAAAACGTCGAAAACGTTAGAACTTCGACTTTCAATATCTCCGTAATCAGAAGGTTCCCAGGTATGGTCGAGTACAGACGCTAGCACACCAAGCTACTACAATCTGCCAAGTTTCGTTAATAGATTTTCAACTTTATCCCTACATTATAAGTTTCAAAGTTGATTGGGAAAATTTGACAGTTTCGGATAGCTTGATGTGCTGGTACAAAAAAAATATCATAACGACGGGAAGAACAAGTGACTCTGCTTCGTGATGGGTATTTTTACACCCGTTCTTTGATGCGGTTTTCTATAAAGTCTGTAACGAGATTTCCAAAAAAATACTAGCTAGACTGACTTCTTTAGACACGTCTTCAATAATACCTAACTAAAATTGAATTCCTATCTATCTACGCCCTTGCATAGGGATGGAATACATTTGCAGGATTTTACGTAAAGAGCTTTCGCACACGTTAAATTTGTTTGACCCACCGCGTCGCATCGCATCGCCCTCCTGTGCTAGATATTACTTCGTTTTCGCTTTGGCTACGTCATCAATGACAGGTGGCTTGCTTAGTGTCGAGACTTCTAGAGCCTAGCGAGTCAGAGTCACCTTGCGAGTAGCGAAGTGAAACGAATGCTTTAGAACCTTCGCAACTGGCCGCAATGCGCACTTGGCACGTTCGCTAGACGCCTAGCGTGTATGTAAGGATGTTACGCGTCACTAGGCTCTAGAGTCTAGGCGCTAATATCCTGATTACACCTACCGAGTAGAGCGGCGAGAGAGTTAAATGTCACTCAGCGAGAGAGTTAAATGTACCGAGCGCTCGGCCGAGGGCACTCTCTCGCCACTGTACTCGGCAGGTGTAATCAGGGTATAAGCAAGCTACCTGTCAGTGCGTACGTAGCCTTAGCCTTCTTTCTGACTTTTTTTTTGCTCGGCTCTCGAAAAAATCTTATAAATGTATCCCATCAAAACGTAATGCTTGTCTATGTGCCCTAACTAAAATATTAGTCTAAATCAGTTTGTCTAGCTAAAATATAAGATATAGCAATTAGGACGAAGTGAGGTTTAGTTCAGTGTTTTTTTTATAAGTAGAAACGTTTGTGGAAGTATTTAATTAAGCAATTAATAGAAAAAAGCGCGGGAAACATCTGACATGGCGGACGCTTCCTTTTTGAGAAAAAAAAAACTAAACGCGAGATTGGCTAATTGCAAAAACCATGCGAATCTAAAACAAAAAAAAAAGTAATTAATAAATTAATTTTTTGGCCAAAGAATCGACATTGCGATACAATGGGGCAATGCTGCCAGCCTTTTGGGCACTTTTCCTGTTGACAGCGATGCGGACGAATTTTTTTATTATCTTGGAAATTTATATAAGTCAATAAAGTAATTACCTACCTTAATACTTCCATAAACGATAAGTATACATAGGTACATCGGAAACACAACGTTATTTATAAATCTTATATTATATAACGATGATAGACTTTGGACTATTATTTGGATATATTTTAAACTTTCTCTATATGTTTGCTTATCTATTCAACAGTGTTTAATTTCTGAGGACGAGTGGAAAATGTAAGTTTTAAATAATTTCTTAGATTAATCTCCTTTCCTAATTTTCTATCCCTTTTTAGGGTTCCGTATCGAAATGGGTGCTAAAGATATAGATAGACCTAGATAACGCAAGTATCACGAACTGTATGAAAACTAAGCGTGCCACTTTTTGACTACCTACTATGACGTCACAAGCTCGCGCTCTCGCTCACGCTCACCCAGCCAGCAGTACGCAGGACTGAGCGCGAAAGTGGCGGCTTACGATTTTCGAACGTAAGCTGGTGCGATTTTTGGCACGCGAAGTAGTTGGTCTTGCGTTATCTAGGTGCTAACGGAACCCTATTACTAAGACTCGTTGTCCGCCTATCTGTCAGCGGGCTGTATCTTGTAAACCGTAATAGGTAGACAGTTGAAAATTTGACAGAGCGTGTATTTTTATCACCGCTATAATAACAAATAAGAAAAATAAAACTCTTTTCATGGTTTTATTAAAGACTTCAGACTTTTCTTCATGTTGAAATCTCGAGAAATTTTTGTTTGTTAATTTGCTAAACTTCTTTAATGTGTTTTAAACTTTACTTTTTCCACACTTCCCCTTACATTTGATGTGCCCGACAAACCAGTGCGTCTATAATACTGTTTATTAATGATCTTTATATTTATGTTTTACGCTTAATTGACGATTAGAAATTTGGCAGTTAATAATGGATTTAGAATACCTATGTTAAATTCCAGATTTAGTAGTTATGCTGATTTATTTTCTATGCTTACGGTTTTGAACCCCGATGGCCCATGATCCTCAAAGGGGTTTGAAGATATTTATATATATCAGCCTGGCATCCTACCTACGGCCGCGACATTTTGATTTTTTTTTTGTCAAAATGGCGGCCAATATACATCGATAGCAGACATCAATTCAAACCAGTGGCAAAGGTACCATACAACTCGATTCCTACCGGCTTCCCTTCGAATATTCAGAATATAACCAAACTATAGTCAATTCATAATTAAATTTTTTTTTTTGCATTTTTTTTTTGCTCCGGCTTACCTCTGTCATAAATTCACCCTTCGCCACTGATTTAAACAGAAAATAATAAGACCAAACTCCGTAACGCTTTACGGGGTTTGGTCCTATTATATTTTCCGTTTCCATTTTGAAAAAAATATCAAAATGGCGGTAGGCATGCCACGGACCTTCAAAGCACTTTGACCACGCCTTTCTGTTACACCCCGTAGTTGTCGTGTTTTAGCAAGGCCATAGCGGTCATTGCTCCTTCCTCAAATTTCTCCATAGGAATCCAAACAATAACATGTATGGTTTTTCGTTACTGAAACATGTTGAAGCTCACGATAATATTAATTCAGGACTTTAACGGACTTCTTTTGGTTTTTTAAATTAAAAATGCTGGTTTGATGACCGTTATTACCATGCTAAAACGCGACAACTATAGTTGTAACTGATTGAATTCGCGCCAAAATAATAAATTACTTTCTAATCAATGAATACATTAATAATAGTAAAAGTAGATGTTTTACGGGCTTAAGAAATAGGGAAGACACTTGAGGCCAGTTTCTCGAACGAAAATTATCGCAATATTAATGTGACTAATTGTCCAGCGCGCATAAACTGCTACGATTGGTTAATTGATTACCTTCATCATCAAAAATCATTTAAATAACATTTAAAAGTTAACAGTCTTAAAATAATTATTTATTTTAAGAAATAATTATTTATTTTAAGACTTGGGCGACTCTTCATGTGGTCTATTTTTTGGCCAAATAATCAGCATTGCCATACAAAGTGGCAATGCTGCCAGCCTTTTGGGCACTTTTCCTGTTGACAGTGATGCGTACGAATTTTTGACAACCAATGATTCTATCCTTTTTATATACTTGTACAAATTATTATTTGTGATTGGTTGAATGATTTATCAACAGCCAATCGCAGCGATTTACGCGCGCTTAACAATTTGTCACAATAATTTTGCGCCAATTTTGGTTCGAGAAACTGACCCAGTATGTTGTAGGACAAAACTGATGTGACAGAATAGGTACCTACAGCAAAATATTTGACAAACATTGATTGCGCCGCCATTTTGTCCATCCTTCCGTCGGGATTCATTTCATGGTTTTAATTTATTTATTTATATAATTAAATTTATCTCCGTAAGACTTAGAAATATACAACTACATACTATAACGAAGTATATAAACAGCAACGTATATCCTTGCTATCCAAGCGTATATATTCCTTCTAAAAAAAGTATAATCACAATATCTTTGATGTCAGCCTGTATGTCACACTGCTTCACTCCGAAAATATAGTTTTTGAGTTTTGAAGAGATTGTTCTAAGTATACAAAAGCTTATTTTAACCAACTTTCTGTTCGAAATTAAAGTATGATTGGAAATTGATGCCGTTAAAATATAAGTAGATACCTAAACAAAATCTGCTTTTTAAGAGGCCGTGCATGAAATCGACTGATTTTGATTTATGAAAAAATACCTGTCAAAAAAAGTTTGAAGAAATTTAAAACAGCACACATTAGTCTTCGTTATCCTTGAAATAGGTACCTATATAAAAACATGAAACGTTTTTGGAGAAAAAGCAACAAAGCTGCAGAAATATGTGTAAATTTCTTGGTAATCAAAACTATTACATAAATGATAATAAATATAAATAATTGTAATTGTGTTGTGTTGTGAATATTTAATAATTGTGTTCTTTGGCAAAAAAATATACACATCCGACAATAAGTAATAATAATCGTCACGACATCAATACCCGTACCTATTTGTAATAAGTAACTAAATCGATATAATTCGTACAAATAGAAACGACTCCCATCTTTAATAAAGCGTATTTTAAAGGATTCAATATCCTAAATACACAATATTTAGGTATCTACCTAGTTATTTTTATTTTATTTAGTGTCATTTTCGTGAGTCTGTGTTAGCCATAAAAAATAAAAATTATATATAACCGAATTTCCCACTCATTATTAGATAATCATGTTTGTAACTGGGTTGTGGAGGTCAGATAGGCGGTCGCTCCATGTAAAATATTAATATTCACTGCATAACTGGAAGCCTACTCCAACATAGTTGGGAAATGGCTTGGTAGATTAATTGAACCGAATCTCTCACTCCGAGTGGATTCGTATCGAACGTAGATCCACGCGAGACACAATGGCTTTTTAATTGTTTCTGTAATTACGGCATTCAAATGAGTAATGCTTCATGCTTTAATGGGTCATGCTTGTAACTTTGGGCGTATATTACGCCCAAGTTTATTTCTACACGAATATTTTTCAATAGTTTATAGCTTCTATGCTCCATCTTTATATGATAAATCTAATAATAAATAAGCGTAATATATTTCTCAAACGCAAATGAGATTATCACTCTGCTCACAGTCGTTTCAATAAAAGTTTAGTTTTTTAAGCAATCATACAAATTAACAAGAAATTGCTTTTCTTTTATCTCAAGTCTTCCTGTAACATCTCTCTTTAAATGTACAGACTTCCAAACATTACAAATATACATAGAATTACAGTAGGATATGGACATTCGTTCTTTTTAATCGTTCCTTGCAATACCTTCACTTCATTCTTTTCATTCAAAATATTAATTTTTACAACACTCTTTTGTGGTTTTATAATGTGGTTTTTGAAAGCAAAAATATTTCTGTATTGCTGATTTTAAATATTAGTACAGTAACCACATATTAAAACCACACTTTAAATTATTTAATATTAACAATATAATCTTTAGACATCAATATATTTTTGCACCGAAAACGACAATATTCTACTTATACCGCTTCGCACAGCGAGCGTGATGTTCATAGAATTTAAATTCAATAATTTATAATTAATAGTAAATTTTCATTCATTTTCTTTATAATATTTGGTGAAAATGTGTAAGTGCTGAAGTTTATGCAACAAAGTAAAATATTGACACTGGCCATTGTTTTTCTGTGAGTCTATAATTTATGCTTTGACTTCTAAGTATAGAAAAATGGTAGTACGTATTATACTTGTGGCCGGTTTCTCGAACGAAAATAATGTGACGATTTCTCACAGCAGTTTACGCGCGATTTACGCGCGCGATTTTGAAAGTAGTTTACGCGAGTTTGACAATTTGTCGCATTAATTTTGCGATCATTTTAGTTCGAGAAACTGCCCTTAGTTGTTTTTAGCATTGTAATGTAAACATAATAATATGCATAGCTATGACAGTAAAAATATCAATTAAAACAGCGTATTTAATTGTTTAAATTATTTTGTGCATCCGTTGCACTTTTATTTCTTGCTGGCGAACTGTGTTGTAGTTTATATGCGGTTTTTATACAAAGAAATCGATCTGTGCAAATTATTCTGTAGTTTATGATTGTAAGCCAGATTGAACATAATATTTTGCACAGACTTGCGCAACGTGGCACATCACTAGTGTGTGTCGAAAAATTTTAAAACATTTTTTTTTAAATCTTGTTAGATTCATTTCTTTGAGTATTCTATTATAAATTCATGATTTGTTCAATAAAATGTAAAATATCAAAGCTTAAATTATAGGCTTCAAGTTATTCTTTTAAAAAAGCGTACATGTCAAAACTGATTTCAGAGTTGCCACCTGTAATATTTAATGTGTAAATAAAGTTGTGATTATTATTCATTTAATAAATAAATAAACTAAACGCTAGATGTCGCCTGTTGACTGCTGTGATCTGATATTATGGAGTTTAAATCCGATTCCCGAAGCGTTGGTGGTGTGCCGAACGGGAAATCCTGAAAAATATCAAAAACACATAGTTAGGAGTCTAACACGGAACATCCCGCCGCCGCGCGCCGCACCCATCTCTGCCCGAGCATCCACCGATCGCACTCAAATATTATTTGCATGTTTTTAATAATTATATGGTATTTTTTCGGCTTTTTGCCCGAACCGTATACCAAAAATAACTTACAACAAAAACTTTACTTGCGATTAAAATACCAAGGATGGTATACTATCTATACCTTCTTCAGGTCCAGTTGAAAACCAGCGTCAGGCACTAGTTGTTTATTTTTTGCTGTACTGAGTCTATTTGGCGCATCCATGAGGCATATATTCCTGCATTTTCATTTTACAATGTATGTAGGTACACTTTTTTCTTGTGTTCTTTTTTCATTTTGCAGAATTATGTTGTGTAATTTTTAGCCTGCGCAAATATATTGTCACGGTCGCCACTCCAGAAACTTTTGACCCCATCGGCCCTGTTCTGCGGGCAATGTGCCCTTCTTGTGTCGGTCGCAGGAATCCGCTTGATGCGGGAAGCACAGAACCGGTCGCTGTGGAAACTCTTGGGGGAGACCTTTATCTTGTAATGGACGTCTTTCGGCTGAAATTATGATATTTTTTCTTTCTTTACCTGTGTTGGTAAAGTCCTGGGCGCGGGCGGCGCGGGTGGCGGCGCTCGCGGCGCTCGTGGTGACGCACACTCGGCGCAGTCCACTCCACTCTGACTGCGGGTTGAACGACGAGACCAGGACTCGGGCATGCAGCTGGAAAAAATAGACATTCAATAATGCAACTTGGAAGCATATATTTACTCTTATTTAGTAAATTCATTGACTTACTGACAGAAAACGCACAGTCTAAACCGCTAAATCTAGAAAAACTCGTATAACAGTCCAGGGAATAACCCTACAGATTTGTTCCCATTGTGAAAAGTGAAGAAACATAATTAGTCTAACTAAATACTTATAACTTTTTTTTTGGCCAGCTCTTTCATATTTTAGCCCAAAATTAATGATCTCCTTTGTTTAAGAGTTCTAAAGGGATGAAATAGGGGACGAAAGTTGGTATGGAATTTCGAAATTTTCCCCGGTGGGTATCTCATCGATCAAACGGCTTGTAGACAGCTATAAAAATAGATTCTTACCTGTGACTGCAGTGACAAACACGGCGCTTTACAAGGCTGAAGTTTTCCTAAATATCGATGTGCCATATTTCACGGCAACGGCAGCATATTAAACTGTACGTGATGTACGTCTTTATGAATGTCGATCGCTATAGGAGTAGGCGAAGATCAAAGAAACGATGGATGGACCGTGTGAAGATGATATGGTTAGAAAAAGGGTAACTACCGAGATAACCACTGATAGAGAAGTATGGAAGAAAAAAACCGGCCAAGTGCGAGTCGGACTCGCGCACCGAGGGTTCCGTATAAAAATTTAAGGTTTTCGGAATTTTTCCTTTATGTGTGCTATAAAACATTGCTTCATGCCAAATTTCAAGATTCTAGGTCGACTGGAAGTACCCTTTAGGTTTTGATTCCCTTGCGAGTAGTTGCGAGTTTGAAAATATGCGGCTTAAATTGCCGTTTCTTTTGATTGCGTTGACATAGAAGTTTCATTTTGTTACAGCTTCAAGGTATTATAGACCTGAGTATTTGATATTAATTTCAATTTAATACCTATACGCGTTCATGAGAAAAGAAGTAACTTTAAAATTTTCAAAAATATTTTTTATTATATGATGTAACTAAAAATTTACGGTTTTCGCAATTTTTCCTTTATCTGTACTATAAGACGTTACTTAGTACCAAATTTCAAGATTCTAAGTTCACGGGAAGTACCCTGTAGGTTTTGATTCCCGTGCGAGTTTCGAAAATTTGCAGAAATTTGCGGCATAAACGGCTGTATCTTTTGATTGCGTTGGCTTAGAAGTTTGATTTTTTCACAGCTTCAAGGGACAGTAGACCTGAGTAATTGATATAAATTTCAGCTTCATACCTCCACGCGTTCCTGAGAAAAAGGGTCTTGACAGACGGACGGACGGACAGACGGACAACAAAGTGATCCTATAAGGGTTCCGTTTTTTCCTTTTGAGGTACGGAACCCTAAAAACATGTTGCGCCGACCGCAAACAAATTGGAATAAGGGCAGGAGAATAATGATTATACTGTTCGCCTCTTTTTTCCGAAGGAGTACACAGAGGAGTTGTTTAGTACACACATTTCGCCAGATATGTTCGGCCACAAATCAAGACTTAGACTCCTACTGAGGAATTCCTAATGGAGGTTGGAGGAAGAGATGGGTTGCTCAGCAGTCACGCTGGCGACCACGCGATAGCCTAGCTAGTAGACCAAAGAGTATAATAAATAATTTACCTATAACCTTACATTATCTATATTTATTTCGTGTGTTTATTATTGTTATTACGAGTATAAGCCTGTGTCGTCCCACTGCAGGGCAAAAGCCTCCCTGCCCTCTTTCTACTTTTCTTGGTCTACTGCGATTGTGGGCCAATCCTTTAAGAGTCAGAGCAAGAGGAGTCCAGCTCATCCCGCGTTTGTGTATGTGTGTGTGTGTGTGTGGATACTCAGCCTAATTTGAATATAAGACATGCAGCGAGTCTTTTTTATGGATGGCTAATCATCAAATGACCCCTTCCGCTCTGGGTGGAGCGGAAGGAAGTGTCAGACTCTTACTGACTAAAACCCATCCGTGTTCCTTCCTTAGCCCTTTATGTTCCGTGATAGCAGTAACCCTTTCGGAAAATCCCGCACCCCCTGCAGGCTTCGGCCCTGGCAGGCCCCTTCCAAGACATCGTGTGTCTAACCATACGAAAAAAAAATATAACGTCGTCAACACTTACGCATGATGCACAATATGAGCACACGGCAGAGAGGCGAGGGGCGAGGGCCGGTCGGCGAGCGGCTCGCGGCAGCGCGCGCACGCGGGCGCCACCCACGCCGCCGCCGCGCGCTTCTGTCGAGCGGCTGCTTCGTTGTCGCCTAGTCCGGTGTAGATCTCTGCTAGGCGGAGGCGTACGCGACGGACTAGCATCTGGAGGCAATTATGTGGTAAATCATTACTCATTAATAACCCCTTTGTTTATAAACGTTGCTTATAGATAAGAAATGTTCAAACGTCAAAAATGTGTGTTTGGAAAGTCGCTATAATCATTGCTTAACTGTAACCTTTATTAATAAACACCTAAAGGTGTTTATGAAAAATAAAACATAAAAAATAACCTTAGTTAACTAATCCCCGATTTCGCAAATAGAAAAAATATACTACTCGTAATTCAATACTAATAATTTTAACTTGGACCTAGAATTGAACCTTGTGGAGCGCTCACGTTCAAGCTTATAACTTTGACTATTATAATTAAAATTTAAAATAATGAGTTGATCTCTCCAAATAATCTTAAAAGAAGACGATCATCTCTGATCTCTCATTACTGATTGGAAACTGTTATCAGAAAACTACCTTTGATAAACAAAGTTAAATGCCTTTGACGAATCAGTATACAAACACACTTATTAAATAACTTTGAAAAGCATAATAATTATACACATAAATATATAATGTGGGTCATGTCTTGTGCAGGTGTGGCGAGTCATGCCAAATTATAAATTCTTATGTAATAGGTTAAGGTTTCTATGGGTCTATGCCACCCGAAATAAAGTTATTATTATTATCATAATTATGCTTTTCAAAAAGACCGTTACGTTCGCCTTTATTAGATAAAAAGGCGAAGGTTACAATTACGTGAAGACTATGTTTGAAGATAAAAGAGACATAATGACGTTTTAAATATGTTTATCGCGAAACGCGTTTAGTGATGTAAGTGGGCCTTAGTGTATATTCTGCAAAATACCTAAAAATGCCAGGTATGCTTACCTTAGCCCCAACAGAAGTAGCGACTTCAAGTAGCCTTGTGTTGAACTCCAACGGTCTACAGTTACAGATCCTGCCCTGCAGTCGCAGCGCTTCTAGACAACGCGCCGCTCCATCCATGGCTTCCATTTGTGCGAGGCGGTCGCCCAACGCTTGACCTGCTCCCATTGCTACTTCGTAGTGTCTGTTGAGGAAAAGGAAGGGATAACGGATTAAAGTAAGTAAAGTTTTTTGAACTGAAATCACACTAATATTATAAAGGCGAAAGTTTGTGAGTGTGTGTGTGTGTGTGTGTGTGTTTATATGTTTGTTACCTCTTCACGCCTAAACCACTGAACCGATTTAGATGAAATTTGGTATAGAGATAGTTTGAGTCCCGGAAAAGGACATAGGATAGTTTTTATCCCGATATTCTCACGGGATCGAAATTTATGCGGGTGAAACCGCGGGGCGCAGCTAGTAACAATATAATTGTGACGTACAGTGAGCCACAAACTAAGCGTATGTAGCTTGTATCTTAAGGCTCTGAATTGAATGATTTCTGTTTTACCATAAGCTATCATTATAGATTGGCAAACGATAGGTATAAAAACAAAGAACGACGAAGGCGTCAAGGTGTGTACCTTTCAATATTTCGTTGACCCTCTACACAATGTCACTTAAAAAAGTTAAGATCAGGGTATACTATATTGGCGCCCAGCATGGGGCACGAAGTCGCATGCTGGGCGCCAAGAACACAGCTTATTTTATTTCGGACACTAAGGCCCCCCCGTTTATGTTAGCGATATACTATTTATAACCAAATCTTTTATCTTCATAAACATATACCTTAACGCTTTCCCGATATCACATTTCCTGCGGTACACATCGCCTGCGATGCGCACCGCACGCGCGTAGCATCCCTGATCGCCCGCTACTGCTGCTAGTCGTAACGATTCCTGCAAATAAGGGCATAAAATATTACTTGTTTACAGATCATGAGATTGCCTTGTAATGGCTGCAGATAGGTCAATGGGATTGGTAATTCAGGGTATCTTTATGATCGCTCTAGTAAACGTTCTAAAGGGAGTTGTTATAATATAATAACCACGCTTACATAATCAGCCTATAATGTTCCCACTGCTGGGACGCAGGCCTTCTCTCGGTAAGAGGGAATGGGCCGTAATCTACCACGCGGGCCCAGTGCGGATTGGTAGATGTCACATGTCTTCGAATTTTTTTGGTTCTAGGACATGCCGGCTTCCTCACGATGTTTTCCTTCACCGTTTTTGAGAGCAGTGGTGATGAAATAATTTACACAAAGTAAAGCCCCTGTCTGGGTTCGAACCTACGACCTACAACTCGTAAGTCGCGGCTGTTACCACCACGCTTGGCCAGCAGAAAACTTGAACAGCCTTTTGAATCTATGGGTTAATTGCGTAACACTTATAAAATTGCAACCGATCGCAATGCCTTTCATTTTGACTTCAGCCACGTTCATGGCATTATAACGTTTTTGAGCAGACAATTTTGTCAAATCTATGAAGCAATGGTTTAGGAATTTTCTACAAAACCCTCGGATTCTGATTGAAATTGTGTTATGAAATTAGGGAGCTGATGATGATATGTCATAACCTATGGCCGTGGAAGTCCAGACCTAGGCTTTATTGTATTTATGACAAAAATTTCTTGAACTCTCCCATCTAAGGAAGGTACAAAGAAAGGGATGGATGAGTCAGATTGTAATAATAATTTATTTCATAAGCCTAATACAATAAGGAGAGAGAAAAGGGTCAACAATGCATTATGTAGTTATATCTTATAATCCTTATAATAATAGGCTAAACAAGTATGTGCACGTTGTGAGAAACTCCTGACACCCAAACTAGGACATGTCCTGTATCTTAGGTGTCAGCTTTCCTCCTTGCTTTTCACATTTGAAATTGTGTCTGTCTTTAGCACAAAGGAAAGCATCTCCACTGAAAACAATCGCTCTAAGTATAACCAAAATATGCTTTGATAGATTGAGCTGGAAAGTACTTATTAAAGTGTTGTTTTAATTAATGGAGAGAAAAGACCTTACATTACAATAATCATGAGCATCCCCAAGTTCGCCTCTTGCTCTCAACGCAGCCGCCATTTGCAAGAGAGCCATCCGATGATGTCGTGTGTTCAAGTCAGTAGCGCGCGGACCGCGGCCGAGGTCGCACGCGCGAGCCGCGCAGGCCACCGCGCGTTCAGCATCTCGAAGACGACGCCAGAGCTCTGAGAGTCCTACGTACACCTGAGGGGAGGAAAACAGGGGTTTTGAAGTTATTTCTCAAATACTTTAGAACAGCATAGCTATTCACAAACACTCGATACGCTTCCGTATCGTATCGAACATTAATCATTGTTATCGTAGGAGTTTTCTAAACGCTGTTCACAAGTCTAAAACCCGAAAATTTTGTCAGTTTAAATCAAATAGACGCCCGCTATTCTTCCAACAGCTATTTGCTGTTGAGGGCAAGTCAAATCAGGGTATCGAAATGTCAGGTTTTCGTTACGATAGCCTGTCGTATGGTTGTGAATCAGGGCTCAGGATCGTTCTAGAATAGAGTAATATTTAAAGTTGCAGTTCACAAATAAGCTAAAAGGTGAGGTGAGGAGAATAAAAAAAATTGTTCTCTATTGAACTTGCAGCTGCCCGTGGGTGACTACAATCCAATGATCACTTGGAAAATGAATTGGTGACTTACCTAATATTTGAGGGTCGCAGTGATCAAAGAACATCGTATAAGTATTTTTTTTAAACACTTGTATCTTAAACCTTCCAATCAAAGTCCAGCACATAAAGGCATAGTGAGTTGATGACCTGATGATTTGCCCTACTAGTTATTTTCCATGATGATAAAAGTTACTAGAAAAGAGAACCTATGAAATTTTTCAAATTCCTCTGCTGGTGGACGAAAAGGTTAAAAAAAAAAACAGGTTCTACTGTAGATAATGATTTGATAGCCTTACAGAAAATTAGGACCTGTTAAAGCTTACCTGCAGCAGTAAAGTGTTGTCATTCTGCGCCTGCGCCACAGCCAGCGCTTTCTGGAAAGCGTCCATAGCTTTAGAGAAGGCTCCTAGTTCAAGACTGACGGCTGCTACTGTGAGATGAACGCAGCCGGCTGTTGAACCACCCCCGCAGTCGTTGTAGAGGGCTTGGCGAGCGTATGAGAGGGCTCTGGAGGGAGAAATTAGTGAGGAGTTTTAATCATCATTACATCACGCGAATTGTCCTTAAGGACAGGCATTTTCATTGAGACCTTAGACCATCCGCGCATTAGGCGGCTACAAATCTTATCTTAGGGAGCTTCGTTCTAAGAAAAATCCTATTTGATACGGCTTAAAGACGTATACGTATAAAAGAGAATCCGCAGTGAAATCTACGAACAATTGGAAACCGTTAAATCATCAACAATATTAACATCCTCTTGCCCCTATTAAATCTTTTTTGGAGTCGGACTTCATCCCTACATCTCTTTTAGACTTCATCTCAGTAGTAACCCTCTTTTAAGCCATATTTAAAGCCAAAATCAAAAGTCATTTATTCATACTAGGCTGAGAATCAGCCCTTTTCGAACGTCAAAATCACAAAAGACAGTCCCCCAAGACGCTCCGCCCTTCACCACTTCCTAGTGCTTTCGCTGGGGAGAAGAAGTGGCGCAACAAACTCCCCAGTGTCACAGCTGTCTGTTCAGTTAGAAAATACTTGTTTGTGTACAGTACTATGTATGCAAAGTAATTAACATTAAATTATTTGCCATATTATGTTAGCTACCCATTACGAGTAAATTCATACTCAAAACTTTCCTTACGACATCTTTCTATACATTTCGATATAAACTGAAATATCTTAAAGATAGAAGACCACTCCTTAAATGATAGGTACCTGTCAAGTCCTCCCAAGGTCTGATGAGCTCTAGCCAGGTTGAGATACGCTTCGGCCCTCATCGGCGCAGAGTCCAACTCTTCAGATATACCCAGCTGTCGGTTAGCAAACTCCAGGGATTCTCTGTAAAGGATAATTAATGTTAACTTTGTATTCTGAACCTTTTGTTGGTATGGGATGGCATTCGTCTAGAAACGAGATAGTACCCTGTAAGTGAACGTGAAATGTATAATAATACTAGCTGAGCCCTGCGGTTTCACCTGCATAAGTCTCGATCCCGTGGGAATATCGGGATAAAAAGTATCCTATGTCCTTTTCCGGGACTCAAGCTATCTCTATACCAAATTTCATCTAAATCGGTTCAGCGGTTTAGGCGTGAAAAGGTAACATACAGACAGACAGACAGACAGACAGACGGACAGACAGACAGAGTTACTTTCGAATTTATAATATTAGTATGGATACAGGTATTGAATAGTAATACAGGGTGAAATTGAAAACATGCGCCAAATCGAAATGGGAGATTGTAGGTACCTACTCATCATTATGAACAACTTTTACTATGGGACCAAACCTGAAATTGCGAACAAAAAATCAGCTGTTCCCTACATTTACCTATGTTCGCATAACTCGTCAAAATTTAGGGAACAGCTGATGTTTTTTTTTTTCGTAAAAAAAAAATAGGCCGTTACATGAATCGCATGTTTGGTGACTGACTCGTCAGAAAACCGTATGTGGCAATATTGCTGAAACGCAAAATATTACACACCAACGAGGCAAGCAAAATTAACTGCAGCGTAGCAACGCAATGACGTGTGACATCTCCCAACCCGCACTGGGCCCGCGTGGTGGATTACGGCCCATTCCCTCTCACCGAGACGAGGCCTGTGTCCCAGCAGTGTGAACTTTTTTGAGCACTAGAACTCCCACGCGTCGACGAAACACAGCAGGCTACTTGACACCGGACTCCGGTGCGAGGGTGGTCGCAAACCAGGCGAGCGTTAGCCTTACCACCGCAAGGGAATAATTGGCCAGTTAAGATAAGTTATGTAGATAACAACTAAACGGATGCGTTGTAACGTAACTTCTGTGTTGCAGCGCACAAAAGTTGTATGCTACGTTTTCATTCAGACAGCGTCATACGCAATAAAATAATCAAATCTAACTTTTCCCGTTACTAAACTTTTCTGGCACTTTGCCAAATAAAAACTGATATAACATAAACTAGCCATCTCTCTTGATAGTCTGCCAAAACTTCGGCGTAGTGGAGGACAATTTATTGTAATGTTGTCATTACACTTTGCGGTCGCATGCGGAAGTTTATTTAAGAAATACTAGATGCAAATGTGTTTTCATTTCAGGGGGAAGCGCCAGGTCATGAAATTAAAAAAATAAATATATAAGAACGTGTGCGCTAAAGATTTTGTATGAAATGCGTGCATTCAGGGTCTCCGAATCTGAATTCCTGATTCGGAAAACGAATCAGGAAACCGGACGTATGCGGCCAGCCTTGAAGTGTTCATTTGTTATTTTTTTCAATAAATAGCTTTCTATTTGTTAGCCAGTTCGAAATTTAAATAAAACCTTTGATAAGTTACCTCCTTGGTTGCCATGTTTCGGAGTAAAAGATCGTTCTATTTTTAAATAACACGACAGATATGGATTTTCATACAACTTTTGCCGGCCGCTGCTCGCATGTACTTGGCCAGTACAGCAATTTGGATTTATCTCGAAGAAGGTTGTCAAAATAATGCTCAAATTTCCAAGCATTTTTGAGAAATAATAATTAAAATTATGAATGAGATCTTTATGGGCTTGGAAGAAAGTCGGTGGCAAAAAACGAAAATATAGAACCATGATACGAGTAGGTACATATAATATAACTATCACATCCTACTAATATTATAAATGTGAAATTTTGTGAACATGTTTGGATGTTTGTTACTCAATCACGCGTAAACCGTTGAACGGATTTGGAGGGCACACAGATAGTTTATAACCTGGATTAACACATAGGATACTTTTTATCTCGATATTCCCACGGGATCGACACTTACGCGGGTGAAACCGCGGGGCGCTGCTAGTAGGTAATATGTGCACCACCTTTTTCGTGGTCGTTATTCAAGTCGAAAAAGAGAAGTGTTTATTCCTTATACAACAATCTAAATAAATTGTGATGAATGCATTCGTGGGAGTATCAAATGCGTTATATTGGCATGAGAGATGGCACTCGACATATGATTAGTGAACAAAGATGGGGCGTGGGCACATTGCACCAATCACTGTCGGCTAGTTTATGACGATATTTAGAAAGTTTTGGCAATGGAACTGCGGGTTTGCACGTGCGGTTCGGTGGGTGTTTATTTATTTATCATCCTTACAACTACCATTGCAGGTCTTACCCTAATGCGACAGTGTAGTTGTCAACTTAAAACATAACTTATCTAACCTTACGAGTACATACCTAACAACAAATAAATTAAAAACATGCGACAAATCGAAATGGGAGATTGTGCTCATCATTATAATTATTATATATGAACCAGTTTTACTATGGGCACAGAATACTTAAAGTACTACGTACAGAAAGGCCACTCCTGAATGGATCACACACACACTGAAAGGATCACCTGTCAAAATAGTGTATTTGCGAATAGGCGTATAAAAATTTCCTCCCGTTGAAAAAGGTGTAACAGTGCAAATACTTACGCAAATAGTGGTTGATACACATAATTTTAAAGACAAAACTGTGAACTACGTAATTGTGTGGAAATCTGGTGATCATATTAACGATAAACTATAAAAAAAGTGAAAACACTAGTGAGTACAATATTTACCTACCCACATCCCGAGTTTGATAAAATATTAAATCAAACCTGTCACTTAACGTAAACAGTAAAAAGCGCCTACTAATTTTATCATTGCAATAAGTTGCACTCTCTCTAAATTACCATCAAGACATAAACAGGCCGCAAAGGGTCAAAGAACGAAATGCCTCGGATTCCGAGATCACCACCTACAACTACGGACTGCAAAATATCCCATGCACAGTCTGAACCAGACGTGACAACTCTATCTAGCCCCAAGAATTTGGAAATTAGTAACGTTTCCACCAGAACAAATAAGCGTCCACGTATTGAAGATTCACCTTGCAGTGATTTCAGCGCATTCAAGCAGGAGATGGTTGACCTCTTGACTGAATGGAGACGGGACCAGGATTTGAAACTGACTAAAATTGCCGCGGACACGTCTAAACTTAAAGAACAAAACGAGGAGATTAAGAAAACATACCAGGAGATTGAAAAATCAATGAATTTCTTGAGTACAAAGTATGATGAGGTCAAGGGTAAACTAGACTTGATGGACAAGGAAAGAAAGGAGCAAAAGGAATACATTATGTCTCTTGAGAAGAAGATCCAAGACTACGAGCAAAGTTCTCGCTCATCATGCATTGAGGTCAGAAATGTACCTGTTTTAGAAAAAGAAGAAAGGCATAACATCAATACCACAGTTTGTAACATTGGAAAAACCATTGGCATGAACATTGAATCATCTGATTTGAGGGATTTGTACCGTATTCCCGGCAAACCCGGATCCTGCGGGCCCATTATAGCCGAGTTCACGTCGGTTAACACAAAGTTTGAATTTCTCGCAAATGTCCGATCATTTAATAAAGACAAACCGTCTACAGAGAAACTGAACTCAGAAACAATTGGCATCCCAGGGAAACGTGCACCCATTTATATTACTGAGTTTCTAAACCAATCAGTAAAATCATTGTTTTATCACGCACGAGTTTTTGCGAAAAAAAACTCTTTTAAATTCTGTTGGACAACGAATGGGAAAGTTTTCCTACGCAAAGAAGTTGGTGCCAAACAGTACCGTGTTCTCTCAGAAAACTGTCTTACGAAAATAATCCAGGAACAATGACTAGATAGGTCTACAACTTATAACACGCTTGAGTATTGCTACTTTTGTGATATTTACATATCTTACCCAGCAATAGGTGCTACACTAATTAATCTTACAACTATTATATGCCTGCATGTTACTTTTAATTTTTACTGCTTAAGTTTTTTAAATATTTTGCTAAATGTAACTAAAATCATTACACTCAACACACAAAACACACTTAACATACACAAGCAATTAATTATTTACCGTAAACTACAAATAAAGAAAGTGAAAAAATGGGGTCACCTGTCAACTGCTTCGCTATCGTACCTTTATACCACCTGTAGTGTTGTGGTATCTTATTTCGGTGAAATACTTGTCAATGTTTGTTTTTGTTACTTATGGCGAACATAGATAGCATAATCTCGGAACTTGATGCTTTTCAAGTATCTAAGTCATACGCCTGCTTACCTGACCAATGTACTAAAATAGTCAGTGATACCGGAAATACTTTCAATATTTTGCACATGAATATCAGAAGTCTTAACAAAAACTTTGATGAACTCCAGGCATTTTTAGCGGTGATAAAACTGAAATGTGACGTCATAATACTGTCGGAATGTTGGCTCAAAACTATATCAGCTATTCCTACTCTACAGGGTTATTCGTCTTTTCAGTCGTCAAATCCCTACAACCAAAATGACGGCGTAATCGTCTTCGCAAAGGACGGCGTGAACTGTTCCATTACTGAGCCCTGTCTTGATGAAGCAAGTGGTTTACTCTGCACTATCGACAATTTTATAGCTATACTTGCTGTTTATAGATCTCCATCATTTACGACTATAGATAAGTTTTTGAATAGCTTGGATAGAGTCTTATCACAGCTATCCCCTTTTAATAAAATAGCTTTGATTGGAGATATCAATATTGATATAAAACAAAACAATCTAGATCGTTTTTCTAATTCATATCTTACACTCACATCCTCCCATGGTCTACTTCCAGCTCACCTATTACCTACAAGACTTAATAACTGCTTAGACCACGCAATCCTGAAATCTAACCAAATGACTACGACGTTAGTTATAGAAAGTACCGTCACTGATCATGCCGCGCTTTTGTTATCTGTACCATGTAAACCTCGAAAATTAAAAAAAAATCGTACTAAAACTCTTATTGATTACTCGGCTGTTGTGAAAGTCATTGAAACAACAGATTTTTCCGGAATTATGTCCACACTTGACGCAAACGAGGCTGCTGACAAGTTCATTGAAATTATTGCATCTATACTTAAAGACCACACGTCAATCGTGAAAATTCCTCGTAAAAGAAGAAACATAAAACCATGGATAACGCCTGGCTTGATGCGCTGTATTAGTAATCGTGACAAGATGCACTATAACTTAAAAAAATCCCCAAACAATATTACTTTACAAGTAACGTATAACCGATACCGTAATTTTTGCAATGACTTATTCCGGAAACTGAGAATCGCGCACGAGAAAGATGAATTCGAAAAATCGAAGAATAATCCAAAGGCGACGTGGAATGTCATTAAAACCATAACCCATACAAACACTACTAAAATATTGTGTACCGATCTTCTCAAAATTTGTGGCAGCCCAGAGGACTCGGTCAACTTGGTAAACCGTCACTTTGCGGAAGTTGGCTCCACATTGGCGGGAAAAATATTGTCGCAACAAACCCAATTCCCAGAGGCTCCGTATTATCCTGGTTCTCAATGTAATTCATTCGTTCTCCAAGAGGTGGGCGAGGCTGACGTAGAGAAAGTCATCCTGAATCTTCGCACCGACACCGCCGTTGGGTGGGACAATATCTCAACTCAGACGATTAAAGACTCGCGAAAGTTTCTAACCCCAGTAATACGACATATTTGTAACCTTTCGATTACTACCGGTGTTTTTCCCCAAGCTTTCAAAAAAGCGCTCATTCACCCAATTTACAAGTCAGGCGACAAAGACTGTATTAACAATTATAGACCTATTTCTGTGCTTTCTGCGATGTCTAAGATTTTAGAGAGAATCATAAACAATAACCTAATGAAATACCTAGATGCCTTTAACATCATAGCACCAAATCAGTTCGGGTTTGTATCGGGTAGGTCTACAGAGGATGCCGTGACTGGTTTAAGTGATCTCCTATCGCGCAATTTGGATCAGGGTAAGAAATGCCTTGGTATCTTTTTGGACCTATCTAAAGCATTCGACACAGTCTCAATCCCTAAACTTCTACTTAAGCTTGAGAATATCGGTGTACGAGGAACTCAACTAAATTTATTTAAAAGCTATCTCACTAACAGAATGCAAAGTGTGATTATAGATAATTACACAAGCAATGAGCACCCTTTAGGTAGTTACGGAGTACCCCAGGGAAGTATCTTGGGACCAACGCTCTTTCTAATATATATTAACCAGTTAAGCACACTAAAACTTACAAATTGTAATGTTTTTAGTTACGCAGATGACACAGCGCTTATCGTACACGGCTCAGATTGGAATGAAACGAAACTTCACGCTGAGAACTGTCTTGCCACGGTATCAAACTGGCTCTCTACTAATCTTCTTACTCTTAATGTCGAAAAAACCAAATTCATTCCTTTTTCTATAAGTAAAAAAAGTCAGCCTCTGCAGGACTTTGATATTAAATATCATAGCTGCCACTTAAAGCCTGGCTGTACTTGTCCACACTTGACCAAGGGATCACATATTAAATATCTAGGAGTAATAATAGACGAGCATCTAAATTGGCACAACCATATTACATCACTTACATCTAGAGTTCGCAAAATAATTTATATTTTTAAGCTACTTAGGAACTCAGCGGACATTGACACACTCAAAACGGTGTACTACTCCTTGTGCCAGTCACTACTGACATACTGTGTGACTGCCTGGGGGGGAGCTACGAAAACATCTCTTCTTTCGCTGGAGAGGGCTCAAAGAGCTGTTCTGAAAGTGATGCTACGCAAACCGTTTAGATACCCGACTGAACAATTATATCAGGACTCGAAGTTGCTCACTGTCAGACAACTCTTTGTTTTCCGATCCACTCTACGCAAACATTCCTCTGTCCCATCAAGACAAGTACTCCATACTCGACGTAGGTCTGCTCGAGTATGTCAGGTCGAGCGCCATAGGACCACATTTGCTGCCCACCAATATTTCATCCTAAGTGCTAGATTATACAACAAGCTTCAAAACAAATTAACAATAAATATTCTAAACCCTTTCGAATTAAAAAGAAAACTGTTAACTTTCCTCCTGGGTTTAAATTATTGCGAAACAGAGGAACTTATTTATTCTACAAATTAACACTAAATTACCTAACTTTTCATTTCCTTGCCAGATATTTACTACATCCACCACACCCACACACCCTTACGGGCCAGTCTAACTCAATAGCAACACACACACACACCTTCACCCCCACACACCCTCACTCTCACACACCCTCACACACACACACCCTCACACACACACACACCCTCCCTCACACACCCACAAACACTCCCCACAATTAGCTTTTAAGCCCCTTGTGTTAGCATCAGAGTTATTACACAGTTATTTTGTAAAATGTGTCAACCCTTAAAAGTACACTGTCCTTCAAGATACAGGATTTTCCTAGTTTGAAGGGCAGGGGTCTTCTCAAACGTAATAGCCATACCGATCCCTTTTTGAATGAACACTGATGTTACCTAGGCTAAGTCTTTTTGAAAAATAAATACTTACTTACTTACTTACTTACTTACTCCCTTCCCCGCACTAACATCAGTTACCGCACCTCACCCCGCACTTCGGCATATTCGTCGCAGTTCTTTAACATGAGCGCTCGCAAACACAAGTACCTCACGCACACATTCATACGTACCTATACAAACGTCATTTTTTAATGTAGTAGTAGTAAGTAGTTATTTTGCGAGCGTTGTATGGAGTGTCCGGGGTGTGCTATGGGACCAAACCTAAATTGCGAAAAAAAAAAAACAGCTGTTTCCTACATTTTGACGAGTTATGCGAACATAATTGTAGGGAACAACAGATTTTTATTTTTTTTTTGCTAAATGATGATTCTTTAGTAGTTCTCACCTATACTTCCCGAAGTCCATGTAAGCCTGGTACAGATGTCCCAGTAGCGCAAACTTGTCAGTTCTGTGTCTTACACCGCGGAGTGCTGAGAGCCATATTTTCACTGCTAGCCGTTGTTCGTTCTGGCCGTAGAGACGGACGCCTCGCTCGATCTGGACAAATCAAAGAAAACAGTTCTAGTTTAGGGTTTTGAAAGATTTCAATGGGTAGCTTTGAACTGTAGTCTCCGATTAGTGGGTACAACTGCTAACTGACGTCAACATCAGGGTCGCAATTAGCCAAATCTTCGACACAAAGACGGACAGGGAGATGTCTTTCTCATTCTCAGGGTCGTGTTTAAGCTTGCCGTCAAATGTTGAAATTGCATCAGTATTCGAGGTCTCAACAAGTAACAAACAAACACACATTTTTAATTATCTAGATATCGTAAAAGGTTTGGACCTAATTTGAAAACATTGTTAAACAGCCAATTAATTTTAAAAGAGTTTCTTGCCGGCTCTTCTCCGTAGAAAACGACCAATTGGAAACGTGACCCTACCTTCTGACGTTTCATAAGTGCCCAATTTGACAGCAGGTCCAGTCGACCAATTCAAAATTTGACTTGGTCGACTGGACCCGCGGTTCCAGTTCGAGTGGGTCCAGTTGACCAAAGACCCGTAGGTTTATATGAAATGAAATGTTTTGAATTTGGACGCACCTTCCTCCTAGCGAGGTACTGGTCGAGCCTGGAGCGGCAGGCTCTGAAGCAGTCAAGCAGGCCGGCAGCGGGGGGCCGGTGCGCGGGGCCGAAGCGCGCGCCCCAGCGCAGCGTGCCGTTGCGGCCAGAGCCCCCGCCGCCTCCACCTCTATAGTCCTCCGAGAACGGGTATACTTCTGGAAGAAAGGAGAGAAAGAAAGGTACTTATGTTAAAAATATTTTATGTCTCTTCCCTCACTCTTATAGTTTGATGGGACGGCAATCCGACACCGACCGGAGAGAGATCAGGCGCAGAACCAACGGGTTAACGTGCTTTCCGAGGCACGGGGGTATCACACCGCCAACTTCCAAATTCCGGGCTGTTTTTTTGAAATTCCTAATGGAAAAATTCAATAACACTTGCCCGACCCGGGAATCGAATCCAAGACCCCACGCTCAGCAGTCGCGGTTGCGACCACAAGACCAACGGGGAAGTTGCACACTACCATGGGGCTCAAATAACATGCACCCGTGTGTAATTTTTTAAATACAAATTCAATAAAAAAGCGTTTCCCCGCGGAATTTGCTCGTTGTAGTGTGTGAATAGCTAATTAACTACCAAGCAATCTGCGTAGTAGTGGACGAGCATTTTGTGAAGGAACTTATCTGGGGAAGCACTAAGCAGCGCTTGCTGTGTTTCACTTTGAAAGGTATAGGTGGGTGCCAATGATGATTTATAAGCACATGAGACATTTCAGCAACACAAAGCATGCTTTTTTTTTGTATTTTTTTATGCGTCATGTTTGCCGTAAATAAACTTATTTTCTTTTCTTTTCTTTCTTTTCAAAGCACCGGCGATGGCTCTGGTATTGCAAATGTCCATAAATGACGGTGACCGCTCACCATCACGTAACCACCTGCTTGTTTGGCACCAAATAACCCGCACCCAAATTGCGTAACACACCATCAATCACTATCTGAATAATTTTGAAGGATGTTGCTAATCCATTGCTTCATACGTTCGATTTTTTTTCTGCTCAACAACGTAAAGAACGCAATGAATGTTGTTGAATTGTCAAAATGAAAGCCTATTCTACTGATAGTGTGTTACGCAATTGCCCCGCAAGAAGCATGAATGTGAGGATAAAGTATTAAATTGATGTGGATTACCTTGTGGTTCATCGAGGTTGTGTCTGGATGGGTCAGGTGAGCTCAGCAGACGTGTCGCCGACAGCTGGTGCGCCGGCACCCCGCTGTAACAGAGGAACGACAGTGTTTTACAGTCCTGCACACCTATACATTTCTTACTAGCTATTACAGGCTCAGCGGTGAGCAAAGGTCGGGGCGGAGAAGGATTGGGGCGTCGCGGCGAGTCTTGGCGGCGAGGACGGAAGGACGGTGATCAGGACTTGATGATGAACGAAATCCTTTGACATTAAGGGTCAATTCATACTAGAGCAGAGTCGAAGCGCATCGAAGTGTTAGGCCCGGACTCCACTGAAGCGGAGCTGTGCGGAGCGGAGCGGAGACGTGCAGGAATCGTCCAATCACAGATGAGACGAGTGACGCGATGAGGATTTCAACCATTGTGATTGGTCGATTCCTGCACGTCTCCGTTCCGCTCCGCACAGCTCCTCGGTCACGAAACAATAGAAAATCAATTGTGTCTCATTGGCGGAGCTTGACAGATTATCATAAGAAATTCACCCTTATCTCCACAACGTAATGCACGCATACCAATCAGCGTTAGTCGCGCTCAGACGCGCGAATTCCGTCGAATGCGCGCGAATTCGCGCGTCTTTTTTTTTATCTCAGAAGAAATATGTGCATTACGTTGTGGAGATAAGTGTGAATTTGCTATGTTAAGTTTCAGATTAACGCTTCGATGCTTCGACTCTGCGCTTTTATCTATGAATTGACCCTATGCCGACATTCGCACGGATGTAAAAATATCGCGACGGGATTTTCTCGCGGACTGGATTTTCAACTCTGGGTGTTGAGCCAAGCATTGAAAATCCAATAGAGAGCATTCCAGCGCATCAAAAAACCACACTGTTGGATTTTCAACCCTCGGAGTTAGACAGTGCGTTGAAAATCCAATGCGCGATACTCTGTGGTCAGTTTACCCTTTGCCCTTACCCTAGGAAGTCGCGCGACTCGATTGAGTCCCATGACATGTTCCGCGGGTGTAGACGACAGCGTCACCTACTGGTTGGATGCATCGCGCTGTCTCGCTCGCTCAGCGCTCTGGCTCGCTGTGGAAGAGGGAGAGAGAAGTACGTTAATTGATGCGGCTTAGAATAGAGCAGTGACGTTGAAAATCTTGAGCTTTTACTCTAATATAATTGTCTATGGATCAGTGGCGAAGGGTGAATTTATGACAGAGGTAAGCCGGAGCAAAAAAATATGCCAAAAAAAATTTCAATTATGAATTTACTATAGTATGGTTATGTTCTGAATTTTCAAAGGGAAGCCGGTGGGAATCGAGTTGTATGGTACCTTCGCCACTGCTATGGATCTGTCACAGATGCTAATATGTATATAAAACATCCATACTAATCCATACTTATATATCACACTAATATTATAAAAGCGAAAGTTTGTGTGTGTGTGTGTGTGTGTGTGTTTATATGTTTGTTACTTCTTCACGCCTAAACCACTGAACCGATTTAGATGAAATTTGGTATAGAGATAGTTTGGGTCCCGGAAAAGGACATAGGATACTTTTTATCCCGATATTCCCACGGGATCGACATTTACGCGGGTAAAACCGCGGGGCGCAGCTAGTAATATTATAAATGCAAAAGTGTGTCTGTCTGCTGTTACCTCTTCACGCTTAAGCCGCTGAACTGATTTAGATGAAATTTGGTTTAGAGATAGTTTGAGTCCCGGGAAAGGAGATAAGATAATTTTTATCCCGATATTCTCACGGGATCGAAACTTATGCGGGTGAAACCGCGGGGCGCTGCTAGTTTCAAAATAATGTAAAATCTGGGAAAATTATTACATAAATCAAACTGGCCATTAACTTAAATTGTCCGTATTAAATTGATGTAGTGAGTCAGCATCAGCTAAACAATTAATTTCCCTAACTGTACTTGGGTCTGGATTTAGTTAATTTTTGCAATGAGCTTAATAATCTTCTCATGTACTTTTGAAGAGGGTTAAACGTCTATGTACTTTTGACGAGGGGATGGTAATTATATTATATCCTTCAAAGTAATAAACTAATTACCTGATTAAGAGGAATTGTGACTGATGTTACAATATGAATCCATTGCTAAAACACTGCTGACGTCCATCTTTTACGGAGTTAAGATCTGCAAAGAAAGAAAATGTTTTCGAATTAAATCAGCAAAATTCATTGACCATCACGTTTAGTAGGCGTATTGATAATACCTACAGGATTTAAGTAATTGCTTAGATATTATTTAATAAAACATTGTCAGCACAAGGGGTAGAAAAACCTAATGCGTTGCAGCAACGCAATGTCATTGCGACAGAGGGAGCGGTCACGCGGATAAAAAAGTAACACAGGCCCACAGCTCAAAAATAAGCATTTTAGCAAGGTATCATATCAAATCAACCAGTCTAGCGAATGCAGCTGAATACCAGTATTTTACATAAAACGACTGACCGCCATAACCGACCCCGACATACATAGTTGGGAAAAGGCTCTGCTCATGAGCTACCTCTACAAACAAGGGCCATGTCGTCTGCAAAGGCAAAAATCTTCCCATTTTGGAGTTCAAGATCACAAAGGTCATTAATGTAAATGAGAAATAGGGTAGGTCCAAGGACGCTACCTTGAGGAACTCCGCAAGTAATGGGGAGATCGTCGCTTATCCAATCACCAACTCCGACTCATTGAAATCTGTTACTAACGTAGTCTGTAAAGAGTTTAAGCTGTAAACCTCTAATACCCATACGCTCGTTTGTCGGTCTTCTCCATAGGTACTTAAGCTTTGGAATGGGCATCTAGTTTCATATTTTCTGACTGAACGACTTCTTGACAGTTCAAAAGTGCCTGTAAATAGTTTAATTGAAATAAATGCTTGGAGTTTGAGTTTTGAGCTCAAGTTTGACCAGCAACCTATGCAACTATCTAAGTCACAGAGAGCAGTGGAGAAGGAGGAGAGTTGGCGTTGTACCTCACAGAGAGGAGGCCTGTGTCTCAGCAGTGGGAACATTATTGGCTGATTGTGATAAATAAATTATAAATGATTTATTTTCTGTAAATAGGTTTGTACAAACACTTTTACACGTCAGTCATATTTTTTTTAAGCTAGAGGAGGTCGGCGTTTCCTATCTGACTACTCTGAGAAGAAAGGCCGAAACAAACTCAGAGGTCACAGTCTCTTTTGAAGTCCAGACAAAATCTTGGTCAGAGCATGTGAAGACTATGTAGATTGGTGTCTGAAATGGTCTTTTGGGGAAAGAACCACACAGATTGAAGTGTATTTTTAGGGTTCCGTTCCCAAAGGGTAAAAACGGGACCCTATTACTAAGACTCCACTGTCTGTCTTTTACTAGGCTGTATCACATGAACCGTGATAGCCAGACGGTTGAAATTTTTACAGACGATGTATTTCTGTTGCCGCTATATTAACAAATACTAAAAACAGAATAAAATAAATATTTAAGGGGGGCTCCTATACAACAAACGTGATTTTTTGGCCGTTATTTGCCCGATTTTAATAACGGCAACAGGTAGATGCTTGAAATATTCACAGAATATATATTCACTATAAAAATAAATAATTAAATTAAAATGGGGCTCACACGAGCCCCATAAGCCACATAAGTTTCGATCCCGTAAGAGTATCGGGATAAAAAGTAGCCCATGTCCTTTCCCGGGACTCAAACTATCTCTATACCAAGTTTCATCTAAATCGGTTCAGCGGTTTGAGCGTGAAGAAGTAACAAACATATAAACACACACACGCACACACAAACTTTCGCCTTTATAATATTAGTGTGATTAAGCTGTAAGTTTCCCAAATAGAATAAAATAAGTATCTAAGTAAGTCTTTGCGCACTATTATTTAATCGACCTACTAAAAGTTGCTTTACAATAAATAAATTTGCTGACTCTTAAACTTTTTACTCCGAATGAATCAGACTGAAATCTCCTGAGAGCGATTCAGCTTTTCGTTGTTAAAGTTGGCACTGATCACCGTTTTCCACTGAAAAATATTATTTAGTAAGAACTTACACGACATTTATGGCATAATTTAGTCTAGATTTTTCGTGTTCTAGTGTAAACAGATGCAGCTGAATATTGATTTATTAGAAAAAATAAAAAATCTAATACCTAACTACTGATTTGAAAAGGATGAAACAAGAAAGTATCTTCCCGTGGTCTGGCCTGTACTAACATATTATAAGCTATGGTAGCATGCGACCACGGGAAGGTACTTTCTTGTTTCATCCTTTTCAGTAGTCGGGTTTTAGTTTTTAAATTAGGAAGTTCAAATTATAATTATTTATTTCGCCCTAAGTAGCTTGTCATTAATCTTAATGCGCGGGCATTGTGAAAAATGCCCCTATTTATTATTTGGTCCATAACATACATAACTCTAACGGAGTAACGAAAACTAACAGCGCGTTATACATCAGCCGAGAATCAAACTTACGACCGTATCACAAATAGCCCTCATTTCCCTGATAAATAGCGTAATTAGAAAGGAGCATGCTATGAATGCTGATCCTAAAACTTCATGCATATCTAATATTTCCATAAAATCGTTACTAGTAAAACTGCTATAACTATCCCTACTTGATTAAAAGTGCCAATCATTGAATGACTAGTTATCTTTACGTTCTGCAGGGCAATTACGTACTTAGCACATTATATCAATCGGAATCGGTTTCATTTTGACAGTTCAACAACATTCATTGCGTTATTTAGGTACGTGATGAGCAGACAGATTTTTCGAACTTATGAACCAGTGGATTAGAAATTTGCTTCAAAATGATTCAGATTCCGATTGATAGTTTGTTACGCAATTAGGGTGCTGCCAGCCTTTTGGGCACTGTTCTTATTGACTGCGATGCGGACGAATTCTTTGATGCCCTATGATTATTTTGTTTATTTTTTTCATATTATTATAGTTTATATATTAGATTATATTATATAAATATATAATCCAATTTAAAATAATAAAATTATTAGGTTGCTGTTTCTATAAAATTACTCATAAGTTATTTTTAACCTGTGGATTTTAGTGACAGTATATCTAAGTATATCCCTGGAAGAACTCCTTCATAAGTTCACAAAATCTAGTATGTTCTTTCTGTATTCTGAGTCTAGTATGCATCTCGTAAGGTCTGCTGAATGTCAGACACTAAAGGATGATTTCCACCAAACGGCTCGTATCACATCGGATCGGAACGGCCGATCGCGTCCGGCAGGATGGCGACGCAATGCGATCGGCTCCGTACGTTGCTTGCGAACGTATCCGTTTCTGCGCCTAGTCAAATAGTTTCATTCTTAACGTGTTGACATGTTCTAATTTTTGAAAATGGTTGAACTTGACGTAGTATTGTTGCTATTGCATTACAAGAAGAAGAAAATAGTCATAAAACCCCTCCGGCCGTTTTCACAACTGTGATTCGCAACCAGTTGCGAATTAAGAAGTCTTTTTCCTTATCCGCAACTAGGCATCCTGATGACTAACTTTCGTAACGTTACGCCAAAATATTTTTTTTTCCTTATTCGCAACCTTTGTTGTCGGTTGTTGTTTGTTAAGATTTTGATAATCTCAAACGGACATTAACTCGATACAACAAGAATATAATATGATAAAACAGTAAAGCGATTAAATTTTTTGACGTTCAAAAGTGCTTTTTATGTGCCTATTTGGAATAAATGCTTTGACTTTGACTTTGAAATGACTTCGGTCTCCAACATCTGAGAGCCCATACCAAAATTTCACAGTGTTAATACGGGACTATACAACGAAATAAACAAAATTATAGGTGCCGAAGGACGATAGCCGAAAGGATTCGATCGGATACGACGACGCGCGTACGGATACGTACGCGCGTCGCAGCATACTTTCGGCTACGATCGCGTGTCGCGGAAGACGACCGCGGTCAAGCTGCTGTGCGTGGCTTTAATATAATTATAAACTTTAAATACTTACCTGTGATCGTCAGAATGGACCGTCACTATCCATATTTTACATCGAAATACACACATCAAAAGTGTCTAGGGATCAAGCATTTTTATGCGGATTTCTTGAGATTGAGATGTGGCTTTGTAATAAATTTATGATTTTATAAATTTATATGGATCCTTTTTGGTGCATTTCATAATTTGAATCAGGAACTGTGAATCAAATTCGAGTAAAAGATGAAAATCAGCTGTCAATATTTTCCCTATAAAAACATACAACGCATTGAAGACATTATTAGTGCTACTGTTTCCCTACTACTGATTAAAACCAACGTTATTATGGAGCGGCGACGTCATTTAAGCAGGGAAGAAATGCTCAGAGCCGTGGGAATGATAGAAGCTGGTTCCCGGTAACATACTGTGGCTTTAGCTCTGAATACAAGTCAGAGTGTTATCAGTCGACTTTGGACACGTTACCGAAGCACTGGTACCGTGGCTGAGCGCCATGGAAGACGGTATCGCTGCACCACACGGAGACAAGACCAATACATTCAAATCTTAACTCGAAGAGCTCCAACAACAACCGCCATGATGTTAGCCGTGAGGCTTCATCACTCTTCAGGGAACTTAATTAGCGACCAAACAGTCAGAAACCGCTTGCATGAAGTGAACCTTCATTCCCGAAGACCGCTACGGGTACCACCTATAGCAATGCACAATCGTAGGATTCGATATCAATGGGCTCTTGAACACAGAAATTGGGCAAAAGAACAATGGCGTTTCGTGTGCTTTTCTGATGAGTCTCGTTTTGGTATGAGACCGGATACAAGACATATACGACACTGGAGAACCCCTGGACGCCAACAGCGATTAAAATCCTGCCAGGAAGTCCATCCTTATAGTGGTGGAACCATTATGGTATGGGCGGGTATTTGGATCGGCGGAAGAACTGAGTTGATTTGGATCAGAGGCAACCTCAACGCTCAAATTTATGCTGAGACGATTGTATCAGACGTCATCGTTCCTCTACAAGTGCAAATCGGTCCCTTATTTCAGTTAATGCATGATAATGCACGACCGCACACCGCAAGAGTTGTAAGACAGACTCTCGCCGCAGCTAACATCAATGTCCTGCCCTGGCCTGCTCAGTCGCCAGACTTGAACCCGATTGAGCATGCATGGGATATGCTACAGAGAAGAGCTCTGCCGAATATGGAGGGTATCCAGTCGCAAGAAGACCTTTTTTTGTTGTTGCAACGAACATGGGCGGCCATTCCACAGCGTGATTTGGATGAACTCATTTTGAGTATGCCAAACCGATGTTCTTGTGTTGTTAGTGTTCGCGGTAGAAACACGGATTATTAATTGTTTAAGTTACCCAATAAAATTTTAAAGAAAACTGTTATTTCAGTCTTTTTTTCGAACTTTTGTGTTAGTGGTTCAAATGTCAAAAATCCCTTTATTAGGAAAATGGCAAATTTCTTTATTAATGCAAAGGTGACTTGGTTTATCGTTACTGTGACAAACGAAAACACTTTATTTGATGAATCCTTAAAGAAAATTTTAATTAATATCAATCAGGAGAAAAGTTATTGCAAAAATATAGGTATGTTGATCCCTAGACACTTTTGATGTGTGTAGTTATAGAAAGTTGCTACCTAGTTGCTTATAGTTGCTACTAATCGTTACATAATTGCTACCCCCTATTTTTTTTTTAAACTGCTTTTTAAGGTGACGGGCTATTCTGACATCAGGATGGCTGGTCACCTATCCAATGAGAACAAACTGCGCAAATAAATAAAGTTTTTCTTAAACCAATAGTTGCTACTAGATTGCTACCTTTATAATATCATTTTGGACCTACACGACTACACGAGTTTGAGACTACACGATTTAATATCGTTTAAAGATTGTAAAATCCGTTCCGATCCGATGCGGTTCGAGCCGTTTGGTGGAAATCATCCTTTATAATGCGCCGTACGGTACCTGCATGCAATCTATAAACAGCCTCAGGTGAAATCGATCAGCCTCATTCTAAGTCATGTAGGTACCTACGCTGTGCAACTAGCTAACTGCAGTTAGGCCTGAAATGTACTATGCAAGTAGCACATTCACTTGCTTATTTAGAACAGAACAGCGCCCTAGTTTAGTAACACACTATGAATTACAATTTGAATCAAAGAAAATGAAAGAAAGAGAATAAAGAAGGATATCGAAGGGTTGAAGGATATTGTCAATCCATTGCTTCATAATTATGTTCGTAAGTCTGCTCAACAACGTAAATAACGCAATGAATGTTGTTGAACTGTCAACGTCAAAAATTAGTGTGTTTCGCAATTACCCCGCTGAGAGAGTTAGAAATCCAAGAGTGGTTTTTTTTTATGTGCTGTGTTGGATTTTCAATGCTCGGCTTAAAGCACAAAGAGTCGAAAATCCAGTACGCGATAAAAATCCTGCCATCACCATTTATCCACTTAACGCAAAAGCGTGCCCGTGTAAGACTAAAAACGTAAAATAAAAATCTCTTTTCGCATTCTCAACGTCAAAGTTAAAGCCAAAAGTTCCGCTGCGTAGAGAAAAAGCGGCCAAGTGCGAGTCGGACTTGGTCGGACTCGTATAAAAAGAGTCCCCGTACGACTGTACAATATTTAGCTCTAGTTATATATATTTTTAAATACTTTAGTAAAAACACGTTTTTTTATGGATCTCCTTTTGATAATTAACTTTAATTTTTTTTTTGAAGTGTAAACTTCTTTAGCGGCGTTGCACACTTTTTTGTAATAGGTAAAAAATGTTAAACTCGCGTCAGGACACGTGACCGTCAGGAGAGATTCCCCCCCCCCCTCTCTTTCTACGGATGGATGGATGGATGGGTGTGGGTGTGGGTGTGGGTGTGGGTGTTGTTGTAGGTGTGGGTGTGGGTGTGGGTGTGGGTGTGGTTGTGGTTGTGGGTGTGGGTGTGGGTGTGGGTGTGGGTGTATGGATGGATGGATGGACAGCTGATGACTCGACCGTCTGTGTAGTACCTACACTGCTGTGTATTCGTAAAATTCGTGTATTGTACAGTGTTTAAAATATGGAAATTGAACAAAGTGCATCAATAAAAGAAAAAAGTGACGCAGAAATAGTGAAAAAAATGATTTATATTAATTCAATTAATACTTGATTTATTTCAACGTTAATATTCAAGTTTTCACTTCTGCCGGCACTCCCGGAGTGCAACCCGTCTTTTTTTTTGTAATAGCGGTCTAGTAGTACACTATTATGTGATTTCAAGTGTCTGACTACTGCTGTTCAAAAGAAAAACCCCTTTGATAGACAGACTGACAGCGGAGACTTCGTTATAGGGCACCAGTTGGCACTCTTTGGAACCCTAAATAAAAATTACATTCATAATCAGCCTATAACGTTTCCACTGCTGGGACACAGGCCTCCTCTCTGTGAGAGGGAGTAGGCCGTAATCCACCACGGGCCCGGTGCGGGTTGGTAGATGTCACATGTCTTCGAATTTTTGGTTCTAGAACATGCCGGTTTCCTTCACCGTTTTGAGAGCAGTGGTGATGAAATAATTTACATAAAGTAAAGCACCTGTCTGGGTTCGAACCTACGACCTACAAGGCGTAAGTCGCGGCCGTTACCACTGGGCCACCACTGCTCTCATACAAGAAATCTCATATAAAAACTACATTTATTTTAAACAATAATAAAAAAAATATAGGTTGGTAAGCATACTTCATTTTTCTTTTAGAAATCTTAAAATAAGCATACGAATGTAACCATTACTGTCGAAGTTAGTTTGTACTTAATATTATTTTTCAGTCCTGTGACCAACGGACGGATAGAAGAGCCCATAGAAATGATATCTATGGAAGAGCCTGTTGGCACCCTTTGGGTACGAAACCCCAAAAAAAAGACCGAAAAATAAGACATTCCGAGTGAAATACCGGAAAAATGTTGAAGTTATTTACAAAGCAAGATGCCTCAGATTTTGCCCTGAATATTATCATTACAATCTGATAATTGCGCTCATTCTTTGCTTTTGTTTTCAAGAAAAGATTTTGTTGGTAAGGCTTGCTACTGACGAGCGCTTTTCCATTTCCAACGTGTATTAAAAAAGCGTTTAAACTGTTTTTTTTTTTTGACAGATCGAGACAGAAATCAGAAGGGCAATTCTCGTAACTTTAATAACGTTCACAGGCTGAGGGGCAATTCTCGTAATTTTAAGAGCGTTAACAATCTGATCTCATTCTCAATCTGTCAAAACTACCTCTAATTTCCCTACACTTTTGACAAGTTTTTGACATTCGTTTGTCGCCGAGATGAGATCGCTCGGGACTAGATTTTGAACCTTTTTTAATTACGGGATTTGCTCTTCAGACTGCGGGAACGTTCTTAAGATTACGAGAATTGCCCCTCACTGAGCATAGCTACACCTATGCAACAGCTGCTATCGTATCGAAAATGACACATTTTGATAACCTGACTTGTCTTTCCCCCGACAGCAAACAGCAGGGTAATTACACTATCAGTAGCAATGGGCTTCATTTTGACAGTTCAACAACATTCATTGCGTTATTTACGTTGTTGAGCAGACACATTTTTCAAACATATGGAGCAATGGATTAGAAATATGCTTCAAAATGATTCAAATTGAGAGTAATTGTGTGTTACGCCATTAGGGTGCCGCTGTCGGAATTTAAGAATAGTGGTCGTCTATTTGATTTAAACTGACAACATTTTCGGGTTTTGGACTTGTGAACAGCGTTGAGAAGACTACTACGATAACATTGAATTGATTGATGTTCGATACGATACGGAAGCGTATCGAGTGGTTGTTAATAGCGATGCTTTTTTTTTTGTGGATGGGATATCTTTTTTTTTTTGTGGAGTGGATGGGTCTTCTACAGACTGTACTTCGGTGAGTGTGCCCAAGAACTCCACGACCTCTTTCCACCAGCCCCCTTCTACCTTCGGACATCCAGGCGCACTGCAAGCTACCATCCCTACCTGGTTGCTATTCCACCAATTCGCACGAAGCGTTTGCAAATGTCCTTTATAATGCGCACAGCAAAAGAGTGGAACTCTCTACCTGCGTCTGTTTTTCCGAGCGCATACAACCCTAATCTCTTTAAAGTGAGAGTGAACAGGCTTCTTCTGGGTAAGCTCGCTCCATCGTCGACTTTGTCTCTGTCACCTTTGACCTAGGCTAGAGTCAAGAGCAAGCCCATTTCATATTAAAAAAAAGTCATCTTATGACCCCTCCCGCTCTGGGTGGAGCGGAAGGGAGTGTCAGACTCTTACTGACCTAAACCCACCCGTGTTCCGTCCTTAGCCCTTTATGTTCCGGGATAGCGATGCTGGTCTCATATTTAAACGCGGGTATAGTATATACTACCTACCAATATGAAATTAGTTGATTACTGACGTAGAAAATTAGTAGCTATCTCAAATTCACCCGTACAAAACCCAAATTTTTTGTACAGATTACTCATAAAAACTACTAAATCGCACCAAATTTTCACAAATATCCATTGGCTAGTTTTCAAGTTTTGAGTGAAACGTACTGTAACTTTTCAAGGGTTTTACTACAAATTGCAGCGGTGAATGTTTATGCGAATCCCGCACCCCCGGCCATAGATAGAGGTGGAACACCGCGGTGGTTATAGTCGGTAAGAGTCCGGCATGCCCCTCTGTCACCCCCACGATAGAGGAAGTCCATGAGGATTTCCACCGCACACCAAAAAAAAAGGATCGGGCCTTACAAAATCGGCTAATTTACTACTAAATATTGGTAGTAGATTTGTATATAAAATACGATACGATAAATTATATTTGCATTAGGTACAAATAATTTCCTGCGGGATATCACTTAGTCCTGAGTGCAAATGCAAAGAAATGGCAAATGGAGTTATGATACTCAAAATAAACGACATTGGCACATTTATGAGGGTCGCTAAAGGTATAAAACTGGGCTCTTTCTTTCTGATATTAATTTAGAAATGGAGACGCAAAGCTGAGTGGTTGGTAATTCCCGATTGCGATACCTTAGGGGCCGTCTACACGAGAAAGAGAATCGCGGCGATAGTCTCACCGTGCCATCAAAATTTTTCGCCGCGATGATATCGCCGTGTGGAGATACGTTCTAAGAGAGTGTATAGAAATATGTGGCACGACGATATTATCGCCGCGATTCTCTCGCTCGTGGAGACGGTCTCTTAGGGACCGTTATTTGTTCATTGAAACAATAATTTTCAGTCATATCATTGGAGAGGTATTATCATCTCAACAAATATAAACGAAGGAAGATAACGTCTGTCCTACTAATTTCTTTCGCACCATTCTCTCGCAAAGGTTTTACTGTTTTCTTGGAGGATACTATATCTACAGGGTGAAATTGAATTCATGGGCATCTTTTAAAGGGGTCATTATAATCATCTTAAATGAACAACTTTTACTGTGGGATCACACCTGATATCGCGAAAAAAAATCAGCTCTTCCTTACATTTTGACGAGTTATGTGAATACAAATGCAAGGAACAGCTGATTTTTTTACGCAATTTTATGTTTAGTCCCATAGTAAAAGTTGTTCATAATGATGAGTACAATGACCTCTTAAAAGGATGCCCATGAATTTAATTTCACCCTGTATTAGTCGTCATCCGGTAGTCAGCCCCTTTCTAACCATATCATCCTTCACAAAGTCCATCCATCGTTTGTTTGGTCTTCTCCTACTCTTATAGGCATCCACATCCAAACTCAAAAGTTTTCTCAGTATATCCTCCGCATACAAGGAGTATGGATGAGGAAAAAGTCGTCACAACACAAAAGAGGCTTCTCAAAACCACTCCTAATGCTGTGGCCCACAGATATAGATAGACCTAGATAACGCAAGTATCACGAACTGTATGAAAACTAAGCGTGCCACTTTTTGTCTACCTACTATGACGTCACAAGCTCGCGCTCTCTCGCTCACGCTCACCCAGCCAGCAGTACGCAGGACTGAGCGCGAAAGTGGCGGCTTATGATTTTCGAACATAAGCTGGTGCGATTTTTGGCACGCGAAGTAGTTGCTCGTGCGTTATCTAGGTGTATCTATATCTGTGCTGTGGCCACACTAAACGGGAAACGTCGATAATTAGACCTACTTATGCAAGACGGAACCAATCCACACACATGCCAAAATCGAGATAAGTATACAGAAAGCTTTCAAAATGCACCTTCTATCGACCCTGTAAAGATCAAAATGATCTGAAAATTCAGACAAGACAATCAATTCAGTCAGATCATTTTGATCTTTAGGCTGAGGCCAAACGAGCGTAACTTTTTGAGCTGTGAGTCGCGTAAAATGAGTCGCGGAATTCACGCTGCAATCGGTTTCATACTAAAGTCCTGTTTGTACCACACGGCGACGCAAAATGTGTTGTCTGCTGACTCACGCGCGTTATTTCAACCGAATTGCGCTCGGGGTGAGGGAGGTTAACGAGGCAAGCGTCAGTTATATTACAGAATGCGACCGAAGTTACGTCCGTCCGTCTGGCAGCCTAACCGAATTTCAGTTTAACGTAAATTACGATACTCAAAATACGCGACTCACAACTCAAAAAATTACGCTCGTTTGGCCTCAACCTTATAGAGTCGATAGTCGGTGCATTTTGAAAGCTTTCTGTATACTTATCTCGATTTTTGGCATGTGTGTGGATTGGTTCCGTCTTGCATAAGTAGGTCCAATTATCGCGATAAGTTGTGGCCTCATTGGCTGACATCGTAGGTGCAGCCAATGAGCTACAACTTATCGCGATAATTATCGGCGTTTCCTATTTAGTGTGGTTACGGCATAACAAAAAAAACTCTACAGATTTTGATCTCTTTTTTCGAAGTTAGACAAACTTAGTACTTCGCCCTTAAACTTAATGAAGATGACCTATGACCCTTTCTCATAAAGGTCAACGTAGTCAAAAGGTGACTGCTCTAGACAAAGATTGCGATTTACAAGTTAATTAATATGTCAATTTATTATTTACTAGCTTCTGCCCGCGACTTCGTCCGCGTGAAACTTGTTCCCCGATCCCCGTCGCATCGCATCGCTAGACCGCGCTATTAGGTACAGACGCCAGCACATCAACCTATCCGAAACTGTCAAATTTTCCCAATCAAATTTGAACCTTAATGTTTTAATGATAAAGTTGAAAATCTATTAAAGAAATTTGACAGATTGTAGTAGGTAGGTTGATGTGCTGGCGTCTGTACCATTGTTTGCAGCGCTCGGCCGCTATAATAACGAGTAGAAGCGAATGAAACCGCAGGGCGCAGCTAGTATTATAAAATGCGAAAGTGTGTCTGTCCGTTAATTCTTCACGCTTAAACCGCTGAACCGATTTAGATGAAATTTAGTAATAGGGATAGTTTGAGTCCCGGGAAAGGACATAGGATACTTTTTATCCCGATATTCCATCGGGATCGACACTTATGCGGGTATAACCACGGGGCGTTGCTAGTTGGAAATATTCGAATGATATCATCATCATGGCTCTTATTCCAATTTATTTAGTGTCCGCGGCGCAACATGTATTTTGTATACATTCTTCCATAGGTACTCCTCTATTAGTCATCTCGGTAGTCACCCCCTTCCTAACCATATCATCATTCACACAGTCCATCCATCGTTTCTTTGGTCTTCCCCTACTCTTATAGCCATCGACATTCTTGGAATATTGTTCCACTATTTGGTCTCCCTATTATTCAACTTATTCTAATAGTGTTGAATCTGTTCAGGCCCGTTTTGTTAGGTATTTGTGTGTGAAGAACGGGATTCGTAAAGCTAGTTAGGTACCTATACCTGATTACAATCATATATTTACCATAATTGAAATTGAAGACTTAATAAACTTATCTCCGTAACTATATTACTTAATTAGGTAATGCTGAAGCATATACCTAATTAGCCAAACCAAAATACAACAGAAAATAATTTATACAAAGTAGGTGCGTACCCCTGCGTACCCGCCCATTTACAATTTTTTTTTGTGTTAATAAACTGACGTTGAAACAAAAAGAAGGAACTTCAAAATTAATTGATTCATAGACAAACATCTCCTTTTAAAAAGCGAGGGAAATTAATCACTCAAATAAAAGTGTCACGCTCAATACCACATTTTAAAAACCTGGATATTTTTATTGCAACATTACAGCATCCAGACAGGTTGCCTGACCTAGGTCATGTCTAAGTTGTCATCTTGCGAAATAGGTCACAGGCAATTTCGATATCGAGTTGTAAAATTTACATTTCATGAAAAGTTACCCAAAACAATTTATTATTGATTATCTATGATTTTTCTTCAACCCTCTTTAGTTTCTATTCGAATTTTGAAAAAAGATTTTCTTTTTTGCACCATAGGGCTTTTACTTACACATTTTTTTTAATTATCATTAATTTTTCAAATAAAATTTGACGCAATTATGATTAGGTATTAATTTACATATTCTAAATCAACCCTTATTGCTTCTATTCGATTTTTTTTCTATAACAGGTGTGCTACATACAATAGTTTAATTTTTAATTTAATATTCATTTTAAATTCAATCGTGCCTCAATTAAATTATATATTTTTTCAATTAATTCTACAAAAAATACCAAAAACAAGTTAATTGTAAACTATAAACATTTATAATACTTACGATATCATTTTTAATACTTGAAACGGCGAGTAGGTATTTCCTATCCTAGATTTCTGACAAATAAACCGAGTTCTATATAAAGAACCTTGTCACGTCGCGTCACTTCGAACCATAAATCACAAGTGTAACACTGGGACTATAGAAAACACGACACAATAAAAAATGATAGCGTATAGAACAACCGAATTTAAAAATAGAACGATTAAAAATAATGTTGGAATAGAAAATCTTTACTACTCACAGTCGACATTTTACAAACACGTTTACTTGTCGTTTTCACACAAAATCCACAGTTTTTCCTTATTGCATTAAGAAAATATATTTGTTGAAACGTTTTTTATATGATTTTAAGGGTTATTTATTTACAAGGTTGTGTTATTTTGTTAATTTTAATGTTTTAAGTGTCCTAGCGAGCGGATCACACCCCAATCGTAAGGGATGTTGTTCTCACAGAATAAGAAATGCACGGAGTCGTTATTATGTTGTAAAAATATTTTTATGACTATGTTAAGAGTTGGGGTGGATTTTTGTGTATGAATAAATATTTGTGCTGAGGGCTTTCTCGAGTTATTTTTGCAGATAAGCAGGGAAAAGCAGGAATCTTTAAAAAAGTAGCAGTTTTATGAAAAACGTTGATATTATGTATCTTGTGTTGTTTCGTCGTTTTAAGTTACTGACATATTTGCCGGTTTTTTTCTTTTCTAGTGTAATTTTTTTTTCAGAATGAGTTTTGATTTTATATTTGATTTGTCATTACTCATTAATAGTCTGATTGATGACTGCATTTTCTTTCACTTATGTTAACGATATCTTTAAAGGTAATTTATACCAATTAATGAATTTGTACGGGTTGTAGTAGCTAACGCCGTACACCGATTTGTCGTGAAGATTGGTAAGTTCAGTAAGTATACAGGGTGTTACGGAAAGGGTATATCAATGCAAACGGGTTGAAGAGTGTATCTGGTCTAGAATCTTTGTACAAAATTTCAGCTCAAAAGCAGTAACTTTGAAAATGCTTAATATTTTTTTTATTTCGATAGTTTATTAAATTGAAATAGGTACTTACTAGTTCACTATATTTTAATTCATTAATCATGTTATTAATATTATGCTAAATTACGTACAGAATTTTATGTCCTCCGAACTATTTCTTAATAACACATTAATAATTATCAATTATTAAGTCTTCCTTCAGCAAGCAATGTCTATCGCCAACATACCTTATAACAACAACACCATTCACGAAAACAAGCATAAATAAATAAATAACTAAAATATTTAATAACAACACTTCTCCTTAGATTCCCTTGTGAAGCAGGCTCCCTCTAGCTACTACAGCGCATGCGCGAACTTTAGTACCGCGACTGTTACAGTTTTTGGCGCCCCTAGTTATGACGTAGTTGCGGAAAATGTCGCTAGGGGCGCTGCTGTAATTGGAACATATTTAAATTAATTTACACGTACCGTTACGGGTTTTCTCGAAATGGTTAAACTATTGAAGGTACACGTACATTTTGCCAGTGAAATATCTTTAAGTCCTATAATTAATACAATGGGGTACGCCCGTTGCCATCAGTTCCTGCTGGTTGGACACAAACTAGACACCGGGCATCACTGTTAAAATCACAGTGATCTTTATTATCATGGCAATAAGGTTGCAATTGGGTTGCTGCCATTTCCAAATCTGTCAACATCACAATGATCGTTATTTTTGTTGCAATAAGGATGCTAATCGGTTGCCGCTGTTTGAGATAAAATTACTGCCAATTTCACAATTTCACCGAAAAAACTGAACGCGATCGGAACATCTAAACTGCGTTTAAAAGCTGTCAGTGTCAATATTTGTCAACAATGAGCACACTGATAGCTTATATATACAGGGTGAATTTTTCAAGTGGGCGTGGATGGCCAAATCCGAAACTATGAGGACTAGCGAAAAGTACTCAAAGGAGTCGCGAGCTCGATTTTGATGAAAACTTTACATACCGAGGTATTCAGCTGCATCCGGTTAGAATGGAAACCGACCCCAACATAGTTGGGAAAAGGCTAGGCAGATGATGATGAGGTAGGTAACATAAGAAAAAAAAAGGATTTTGTTAAAAATGAGCTCTTTCCTTAAGTTTGCCGTATGTCATTACTTCCCAGAATTTGATCCTTATTAGGGACACTATCGAATGGTGTAATAATACAGCATGTGTTTTTTTTTTTCAAAATCATCAGGTTCGATTCCTGGCTAGAAATGTTGATTTTTCAAAAATCCAATGATGCAGTTTTAGTTTTCATCATAATCGAGCCCGCGACTCCTTTCAGTACTTTTCGCTATTCCTCATAGTTTAGAATTTGGCCATCCACGCCCACTTGGAAAATTCACCCTGTATAGTCATGATTTGTTTCCCCATTTATTCCGTCCGTGTGGATGTGATATACGAGTATGTAGGTATATTTAATGTTTTAACAATTATAATATAGGTACAGTCGAGTTCTTTAATATCTGAGCATGTTCATGAATCAAAAATATATAGGCAATGGTAAGTTTCATAAAACTCTAAACAGCTTTGCCGTACAATAAATTGTAAACAATCTGTGACATCACAAATATGTGACTACATTATATCAATAATATTACTACAGATAAAGACTCTAAAAATTGTGCGCAATCCCTTGTTCATATTATTTAGCGCAAAGTTAGGTTCACAAATATCTATGCAATTATTTTTCTATGAAAAAGATCTTGAAACAAAATCAATTTGAAGTTGTCAGTTATGACATCCTTCAACGGCAATATTGCATTATTACTCGAACTTCTGCTCCGGCAAGCAAAAATAAATTTAATGGTAAAGGCCATTTAGTTGAATATTCAAAGCTGTATAGATATTTATGAATCCTAGGTTGTAACACATTTATTGAATTCTAGAGTATTTACATATTTATGTTCCGAAGAGTAGTCAGATATTTTTGACTGCACTACCGTAACATACTTAAGAACAGTTTATATGAAAACATTTTATTGATGTCTAAGTTTGTATAGAACTATATGATCATTTTAACGCTTACAATATTTTGAAACATTGTCACTGCCAATATATTAATGAACTCGACTGTACAATAGGTAAGGTGTATCTATTCATACAAGAAATACATGAATATTGTTAGTTTTTTTTGTCTTTTTAATTTTTTATTTATTTATAACTAGCTGCGCCCCGCGGTTTCACCCGCATAAGTGTCGATCCCGTGGGAATATCGGGATAAAAACTATCCTATGTCCTTCCCCGGGACTCAAACTATCTCTATACCAAATTTCATCTAAATCGGTTCAGTAGTTTAGGCGTGAAGAAAAGACAGACAGACAGTCAGAGTTACTTTCGCATTTATAATATTAGTTTGGATGTGCGTTTTGTTTGTGAAGAATAAACAATTTTTCTTTCTTAACAGATAAGTACCTACCTACACCTATAAAGAAAAATATGATATTTTCTTTTTTATTATGGATATGAAAATATGATGGATGTGTTTAAAGAGCCATAGAAACGAAAAAAATAATAGTTAAGTATATTAAGTATATTAGTTAAGTATATTAAATAAAAAAATATTTATCTCTTCTCTGACTCTCTGTATCATAAGTAATAAAAAGTCGCATGTGGGCATTATGCTTTTTCGTTACATGACGATTTTTCTCAGTTTACTCCTAACGCAAGCTCCGTAAAAGAACCTCGTTCCAAAAAAATAAGCTAGATGAAGATTATAAGACACTGTAGCCAACAAAATGTCAAAAATAGGATAATTTGGGTAATTACCCACCTAAAGCATAGTGTGCACTCTGGATCACTGCGGAATTTATCAACAACCGACTTAAAAAAAAAACACTACAAAGTGATAAATAATTACCTGATGTATTATATACTAAAACCTTCCTGAAAGTATGTAGATCACTTTATTTAAAGAATTATCAAAATCGGTTCATTAGTTATTGAGAAAATCGCGGACATACAAACATACATACGGGTCGAATACAGAACCTCCTTTTTTGAAGTCTGTTAAAAACTGTCTTGTTAGTCTTTGAAGTTCAAACAGAAATAGCAAACAAGGTTTTTCTTACAGAAACATCAAATAAATTCAGACCGCTATAGAAATAAAATTAACTACAGTTATAATATTAACTTATTTCCTCATAAAAACGTATTTGCGAGCAGACAAACGGCCACAGCCCATATACCAATCAACCTCATTGGTCCAAAAAGATTTATCATCAAGCTTTTATACACATAATCATTCTTTAAAAAATAACACGTAAAAACTAGCTTCTGCCTGTGATTTCGTCCGCGTGAAATTTCTTGTTTTAGCGGCCCGCCCTAGCATCGCACGGATGCAATTTTTTTTTCTAATTTTCGAATTTTTCTTTCATGCAAACCTTGTCCTAGCAATACCGAACACAGCAAAAAAAAATCAATTTGGTGCCGTCAGTCGGAAGTTATGCGCGTAGAGATATTTCGGCGACTTAGTTTTATTATACTATGTACCTAACGATATAACATTGCATCGCCCGCCCGCGCTATAACTTCATTTTTCACTTAGTGTTCCTTGTGCTTTTTTTTATTTTTGCTTGGCTCCTAAAGGTTCCTTAGGAATTGGGCTGTCAAATGCAAAAAATAATTTTTCAAATCTGACAGTTAGTTCCAGAGATTAGCGCGTTCAAACAAACAAACAAGAAACAATATTTAGCTTTATTATATTAGTACTAGCTTCTGCCCGCGGATTCATTCGCGTGGATGTCGGATATTATCCTATGGGGACGTGCTACCGGCACAAAAAGAAACCTAAGTATGTTCCCCAGGATGCCATCCATCTCCTTGCCAAATTTTATCGATATCCGTTCAGTGGTTTAGGCGTGAAAAGATAACATACAGACAGAGTTACTTTCGAATTTGGATAGTACATAAAATAAAAAACAAAAAACGACTCGACTCGAAAAAGCCACATTAAAAATCGATTCGAAACACGAAAACGAGATGCGCATATAAAAACGTCCGGGAGCTTTCGACGCAACAAATTTAAAGGGAATATATTGCCGGCATCAATTTCAATCCAAACACTAATAAATTGGCATCTCTCAACGACGTTAGGAGCTGTGTAGCTAGACAGTTTATTAATAGCAAGCATATTTTGTAAATCTCTGACTGAGATCAACCCTCGGCTGAATTCAGTGTCGCCTGTGCCGCCGGGCGCGTCACCCGAAAAAAAAAAGTTACGATTCGGTGAACTGTCACATTTTGGCGCGAGTTTCGAATTTCGAGTTCTTTTTTACTTTAGTGTTGTGTTGTGTAGTGGTCTATGTGCGGTCTTCATGAATGATTATTATGATTAAATAGTGAAATTAGATTTTGAATAGTTGTTTTAAACATAGCAGTGGATTGAAACAAGGACGCAGCTGGAATTTAAAATGATAAAACCTCGTCCCTTGTTGGTTTAGTTTAATTTAATTTTAGAGAACTTGTTTTGCTCAATATAATTACTGAAGTTACTAAAAAATTGTGCTCAATAATAATTGCTAAAAATTAATGCTAAGGTAATAATTTAATAGACTGAAGAAACAATACAAAACCATATAGTTCCTATTAAAAATCTCCTAGTTAAAGCTAAATATACAAATGTTTCATTTTTGCGGGTAGTCAGTCATACCTGCATAACAACGTATCAAAGAAATCAAACAAAGTGATAGAAAATCAATAATTTTTATATTTAAATAATCACAAAACCAAAAACAATGAGTTACAACACTATTTACGACACCTACAACAACAATAACTACAAAGACTTCGATTTTCAAAAAGAAGAAAAAGAAATCCTAAACGCACAATGTTGCCAAGTAAAAAATGAGCACAAAACTGGGGAGATTCTGGAGGATAAGGATGAAAGTCATATTCAACACGTATTGGGGCCCAGCAGAAGATGCTTGGCCTGGGCTTGCAAGGCCTGTAAAAGAAAAACAGCCGCTGTGGACCGACGGAAAGCTGCAACACTGAGGGAGCGACGGCGGTTAAGAAAAGTAGGTTATTATCATAGAGTAGGTAAACAGATTAACGGCAGGAGCGACAGAATAAGCATATAATGTTCCCACTCCTGGGATGCAGGTATCATCATCATCATCGAGAGGAAGTGGGCTGTAATCCACCACGCGGGCCCAGTGCGGATTGGTAGGTTTCACATGTTTTCGAATTTATGGTTCTAGGACATGCTGGTTACCTCACGATGTTTTCCTTCACCGTTTTGAGAGCAGTGGTGATGAAATTATTTACGCAAAGTAAAGCGGCCTTGGTTCGAATCCACGACCTCGTAAGTCGGGGCCGTTACGATTATTTACACTGGGCCACATATATGGGACGGCTGATTATTTAATCGCGATTACGATGTATCCCATGGAGAAAGTTCAGTTTGATAGTCTGTAGGTACCACACCGATATGCGCTGTAGTAACTTGACCGTCACTTGTGACAGAAGTAATGCGCTTGCGCTTGACGCACTTTCGGCGCCACGAATTTTTTTTAAGGCGGAGGTTTCAGAAAACGGTCAAAAAGTTGGTTTTTTAAAGCAGTGTATCTCATAAACGTAAATAATTTTGATGCGTTAATAAAAGACGGGTTGCACTCCGGGAGTGCCGGCAGAAGTGAAAACTTGAATATTAACGTTGAAATAAATCAATTATTAATTGAATTAATAGTAACTCATTTTTTTCACTATTTCTGCGTCCCTTTTTTCATTAATAGATGCACTTTGTTCAATTTCCATATTTTAAACACTTTATATACACGAATGTTACGAATACACAGCAGTGTGTCCACGTCCACGTCCACTTCCACTTCCACTTCCACTTCGACTTCGACTTCGACTTCCACTTCGACTTCGACTTCCACTTCCACTTCCACTTCCATCCATCCATCCATTGTCGTGTGTCACTAAACTTGGTTCACTTCGGTTGGCGCCGCCGTAGAAAGAGAGAGCTAAAGAAGTTTTCACTTCAATTATGCGCAAACAAACACAAAAAAAAAAAAATACAAACATCCGAATTGAGAACCTCCTCCTTTTTTAGAAGTCGGTTAAAAATATATGATATTTTCAAGTCTTATTTAAATACAGTGATGGAACTCAAATCTTAATTAAATAAGTATACATTAAAGCATCAAAAAAATGTGTTCAAATAGATACACCTCTTAATTGTCTTTTAAAGCAGTTTATCTTTTCATTAACAATTTTAATTAATTATAATTAAAAATATACCATTAAATTTCTAATGCCAAACTGCATTCAGTGATGGATTATTTTTTATTAGGTAAATAGTTTTTGTAAATAGATAATTACCTCATATTTGCAATAAATGACCACCGTTGTGTCATCGCGCTTCTCTTTCTTTTCAATGCAGTTCGACAAAGACCACGCTTTAGGTCATGTTACTGCCAAACCTCTAGACGATGCTTGCGCAACGATTCCATAATCTGTGGTTGTTATACAATAGATTTTAAAGTAAAAACTTAACTTGTCCGTTGCCACTGACTTATCTAAGTTAAATGGAAAGCTTCCCAAGTTACTCGTAGGTTTAAGTTCGTATGTCTTGCAAGAACTTTTAAATGTATTGGTTTCGCATTTTTCACGATTGCTTTCAAGACTTTTATGTGAAAACTTTGGTATTCAGTGATAGAATTTAAGGAGTTTGAAAGGCAATAGTTTCATTACCTAAGTTATACAGGGTCCAAGTAAATTAGCTAGGGAAATGAAGGGTATCGATATCAAATCATGATAAAATAAAAAAAGTAATTAAACAAACTAAAAAACCCGACTGCAGTAAAAAAAAAAACTGAAAAGCTAAAAACAAGCCCATTTTAAAAGTTGGAAGCACTCGGGACCCATTTGAGTTAGAAAAAATAAATTAAAAAAAAAATGGAATGGGTCCCGCCTGCTTACAACTTTTAAAATGGGTTTGTTTTTAGCTTTTCAGTTTTTTTAACTTAAGTTTTTTACCGCAGTCGGGTTTTTTAGTTTTTTTTTAATTAAGTACTTTTTTTATTTCTAGCTTTTTAGTTTACAAATGTGAAAGATTTTATTTAATTTTTTAATTCGTTTTTTACGTTTTGTCACTTCGAATCACTTTTAACCATATAAGTTGTGTATATTTTTGAAATCACCTTTTAAAACCCTTCATTTTGATATCCTACTCGATGGTAGGTATTACAAGAAAAAAATATTCAAACTCCACGATATGGCACCTCAAATCCGCCATTTTACTTTGTTTTTGATTTTCATGTAGCCAGTGACACTCGCGCTACCAAGACAAATCTAAAGACGTAGGTATAATTTATCCAAATCCGTTCATTCGTTTAGGAGTTACGAGGGAACAAAGAAACGGACATACATCATAGTTACATACAGGTCAAACACATGACCCTCCTTTTGGGCTTCGCCGCAGTCGGGTCGGGTTTCATCGACCGTGTTACTTAAAATATCGATAGTTCGATACCCTTCATATCTACATACATACGTTGGTCTGTGGATGGTTGACCATCTTTACATACCGAGACCCCTCCGTGCCTAGGAAAGTGGTCCCGGCTGTCATTCGTGGATCTTTGACAGTCGGTATGGATGTCAGAAGCCCCAAAGTCTGACAACCAGTCTTACCAAGGGGTATTGCATTACCCAGTTGGGGGTTTAGCATTACCCAACTGGGTTGTGGAGGTCAGATAGGCAGTCGCTCCATGTAAAATACTGGTATTCAGCTGCATCCGGTTAGACTGGAAGCCGACCCCAACATACCTAGTTGGGAAAAGGCTAGGCAGATGATGAAGAACAAGTGCCTCTTAGCTTCGAAAAGAGTATTTTTACACCCGTTATAATATTTATCCGTACCAATATTATAAATTCGAAAGTATCTGTCTGTCTGTATGTTACCTTTTCACGCCTAAACCGCTGAACCGATTTAGATGAAATTTGGTATAGAGATAGCTTGAGTCCCGGGAAAGGACATAGGATAGTTTTTATCGCGATATTCCCACGGGATCGAAACTTATGCGGGTGAAACCACGGGGCGCAGCTAGTATAATATATGTATGTATGCATATTATATCTCTAAATCCAAATTCCCGTACACTTACCGTGTCGGTCTTAACCCTGCTCAGTAATCCGCAGAACGTGACTAACGGCCGAAGCCGCGTTATTTATTTATATTACATGTAACAGACATGTCACACGAGATTAAACGAGTTCATTTTAAAACTATTGCTTTCATATGTTTAGTTTTATTATAATATTGTAGACTCATAATACAGGATGAATTTTTCAAGTGGACGTGGATGGCCAAATCCGAAACTATGAGGAATAGCGAAAAGTACTCAAAGGAGTCACGGGCTCGATTTTGATGAAAACTAAAACTGGTAGGTAACTTAAGGAAATTGTTGGATTTTAATAAACTGCTTCTTTTTTCATACCTTTTTCGAAATGATGCTCAATATTTTTACTAACGAAACGCTCGTACCTTCACAAAATTATCTAAATTCAAACTTTTAATTGCAGTACCTACAATACTTGAGACGTCGAATCCAGCTATGTATTGAAAACTATTGTCATCATTTTGAACAATTAATCAGTTAAGGTTTAACAGGTTGGTAAAATCAGAAATTTAAATAAAAAAGTATTTAGTTAAAAATGAGCTCTTTCCTTTAGTTTGCCGTATGTCATTACTTCCCAGAATTCGATCCTTATTAGGGACACTATCGAATGGTGTAATAATACAGTGTGTTTTTTGTTTCAAAATCAACGGTTTGGATTCCTGGCTAGAAATATTGATTTTTCTAAAATCCATTGAGTACTTTTTTTTCGCTATGTATTTCGCCAGTGAGCAGTGGTGGCCCAGTGGTAAAGGCCGCGACTTACGAGTTGTAGGTCATTGGTTCGAACCCAGACAGGTGTTTTACTTTGCGTAAATTATTTCATCACCACTGCTCTCAAAAACGGTGAAGGAAAACATCGTGAGGAAACCGGCATGTCTTAGAACCAAAAATTCGAAGACATGTGACATCTACCAACCCGCACTGGGCCCGCGTGGTGGATTACGGCCCACTCCCTCTCAAAGAGAGGAGGCCTGTGTCCCAGCAGTGGGAACATTATAGGCTGATTATAATGATGACTTTTCGCTATTCCTATAGTTTCGGATTTGGCCATCCACGCCCACTTGGAAAATTCATCCTGTGTACAGGGTTCCATTAAAATAGATGGACAAATTTTAACACAGCGCTCAGTACGTCTAAGCAAAGATATCCAAGCAAAAAAAAAAACACTGATTAAAGTGATTTTATTTTGACCGAAAATAATAAATTGCCGGCACATTAGTGTATTTTCGTTAGCTGATTATTTTTCTTGTAAAGTATCTAATGCGTTTTTCTTATATGTATATTTTTTTACCATCGTCCTTATTTTGGTGGTCTGAATGATTTCTAAAAGTTTGTCCATCTATTTTAATGGGCCCTTATACACAGTACGGCAGAATTTCGTTTCAATTTGTTGGCCATTTCTTATTTTGTTAAGTAGTACCTGGGGGCCTTCTACCTAAACACGAAGTCTGTAGTTTCTGCCGAAATTACGCGCATTTCTTACTTCGTATAACTTACGGACAAATTATTATGTACAGTCGCCAGCACATCAAGCTTTGAATTCGCGCCACTGTTACCGTAACCGACACCGCTTCGGATGTGTTCGGCTGTCCTCGGGATGTACTCGGTTTTAATGTATATCCAATATGTCAGTGAGTGATGGCAAAGTATTCTGTTTGTGTTTTGTTTTCACTTCTGTCGGCACTCCCGGAGTGCCACTGTTTTTTTTTTTTGCTCGTCTCCTAAGAGTCGCAGCGTGATGTTACATAGCCTAAAGCCTTTGGGTCCTCACATTTAAAGAATAGAATAGAATTCTCTTTATTATTACACCACATAAAGAAGCAGGTTTTCGGGCCCGACTCCCGGTACAGACCTCTGCAGGTTGATCTTCGGGTGAGGACATAAAGAAGCGGGTTCCTGGTGCAGACAAACCGGTACGGGTAGGTACCGATCCGTACAGGTAAAATATTCCAATGTTATTCATAATATGCGCTCACGCATAAAGAAACAGTTTGGGACTTGTCGGTACCGACTACCTGGACAGGGTCATACGGGCTTCAACGTTTGTCGGAGTAGGGTGTCTTTAATAGTAAAAGAAATAAATATGGTTCATACTACCATTTATTTCTAAAAGACTTAAAATTTAATAAAGACGAGTTTTATGATTATACCAGGATGACACCAGAAACATTCGACTACGTGCAGTGGCGTGCATTGGTTTTCAGAATAGGTAGGCACTAGGCCGGGTCTAGTCTAAGCAAACGCGGTCACTAATCAGAAAAAAAAGTGAGGTCAAAAGTGTGGTTATTTGAGTAGGCATGCCTACTTAAGGGTGATAAATTGCGAAGGTCGAACGTCATGGTATTACGCGTGAGACGTACGTATTTTTAATTTTGTCGTATTAACTTGAACGAGTAAAGACCAATGATAATGTGCGAATAGTACGGGAGCCAAGTAGGCCGTCCGGCGACTGCCTACTGCCGCGCGTATGAAGATTTTGTTTTTTGTTAGGTATGATAATTTTGTGAGTTTTTTCTTCTTCTTCTTCCCACCTGGACATGAGTTACCTTGGGTAAACTGGAAGTCTTTAAGTCTACTCCGGACCCAGGTTGGCCGAAGCAAGGAAAACCTGTTCAGGTGGAGATTTATAGACGACTCCGCCGTGGAGTGTAAATGTGGTGCTGTTTCACAAACGATGGGACACTTAATATCGTGCCCTGCGTGTCCTGTCAGCTGCACGTTACAGGAACTGATGGACGCTAGTGATGGCGCCAAACAAGTGGCCGAATTCTGGGCCGAGTAGGTACATTTGGATTGCCATCGACACGTTAAGAAGAAGAAGAAGTTTCTTAATTGTGGGGGATTAAGGTGTAACTGGCATCGTCAACCCAGTTACATTTCTGTTACTATACAACTTATTTTTTTTTGTCCCACAAAGATGTTCTGTCAAATACTAAGGCAATGAGAACTTCGTTATCCATTTTAAGTCCTCACCCTTCGGAAGGAAACGGTTACATGTTTTACCTGTTTCTATAACTATGAGCGCTTAAGTTAATATGGGACTATTTCATCTGCACCGATCGGTACCGATCCGATGCGGTAGGCACCCTTTCTCGGAGAATCGGGCTGTCAAATGCAAAAATATTTTTTCAAATTCGACTGGTGGCTCCATAGATTAACGCGTTCAAACAAACTCCTTAGCTTTATTATTAGTATAAAGCTATATGTATATAGATTTAGATATATTTTAATGAATTCAAATAAACGTTATTATTGTTATATTCGTACAAAAACGTAGGTAGCGAAAACATCGTGCAATTTTATAAGTCCGTCGAAAAATAAAGTTGTCCACTAGCGCGATAGATGGCGTTGGCGTCGAATTAGATCTCGCTATGGTTTCGTTACCATCTTTTGATAAGGGTCAGCTTGCGTTACGTATTAAACACAAAATTTTCACTTAAAATTAATACTCTATACAATACTTTTACTTTGATTGCAATGGGCCTGGTGCCTATTGTAATTGAAGAAAATATTTTTGAAAAGTCGGACCTCTTGGCCCGATTTGTATTGTACCTACAGACGCAGATGCCAGTACATCAAGCTACTACAATCTGTCAAAGTTGATTTTGGAATGCATGAAGAAGCCTCCTCGTGTAGCGCAGTTTGTTCCGCCAGTTACTCAACTGAACCGAGCGCTCGGCGCATCCTGGACAGTCACACCCAACACCTTATTTGACTAGCCAATTCTTCCCTTGTGGTGGTAGGGCTAACGCCCGTCTGGTTTGCGACCACCCTCCCACCGGAGTCCGGCGTCAAGCAGCCTGCTGTGTTTCGTCGATGCGTGGGAGTTCCAGTGTCTTAGGCATCTTCTGGGCAGTGGCGTGCATTGCATATAGGCATATAAGCAGTGCCTACCTCGATACATCAACATAAGCCTGTCAATTACATTTAAGTGTGTGTGCCCCACCATTAAGAAACCTATTACTAAATTATCATACCTAACAACTGACAGATTTTACTAGCGGAGGACTATTTATAATAATTTTAATTAAACCATTTACAGGCACTTTTGAATTGTCAAGAAATCGGTCAGTCAGAAAATATGAAGCTAGTTGCCCATTTAAAGCGCAGGGACCTATGGAGAAGAACGGGCAAGAAACTATGAACACTCTTTTAAATTATATATTTTTACAAAAATATTAGTTACTTACCTACATCATTAATGTTGAATCAGCCTATAATGTTCCCACTGCTGGGACAGGCCTCCTCTCTGTGCGGGTTGGTAGATGTCACATGTATTCGAATAGGTATTTTGGTTCAAGGACATGCCGGTTTCCTCGCAGTGTTTTCCTTCACCGTTTTAAGAGAGCACCGCATCGTCTCAAAACGGTCCAGAAGGACTGTTACTACTTCAAAATGAATACAGCCGCAAAATAGCGCTAATTTCCAATTACATGTCAGTAACATGACCGTGTATTTATCATTAAAAACTATAAAATGCTTAATAAAATATTTTCTAAGGCTATTAGGACACCGACCTGTGTCGTAAATTAACTGAATAAAATGCTGAAAACGTACGTGAATTAGTTTTAATGCTTTGTGCACACGTGACTGAGAAAATATGTCTGAGTTAATTCTATAGAGGTATGAGGAACAGAACAGAACAGACGTAGCGTTGGAAGGCCTCCCACAAGGTGGACCGACGACCTTGTCAAGGCCGCAGGAACTCGTTGGATGCGAGAAGCACAAAACCGGTCGAAGTGGAGGTGCTTGGGGGAGGCCTATGTCCAGCAGTGGACGTGTTTCGGCTGAAATGATGATGATGAGGAACAGGGTGTAAAGTTCACTCAACCTCCATAGAAAAGGAAGGATCCTCTGACCAGACGGGTGTTGTGTCTGGCGGGCAACTCCCCGATGATTCATGTCGGGCTGTTGTATCTATGCTAGTTGCGCGGTAAACTCTGCTTGCGAGATGCAGGATTTGAGCGACGTCTGTATGACGCATTGTTCGCATGTGGCGTTGTAGACACACTGAGACAAAATTGCATTAACATTAATATCTGCCAAGCCAAGCCTTTTCCTAACTTTGGGGGCGGCTTCTGATCTCCACAACACAACCCTGTTTCTGGGTAACACGACACCCCTTGGGTAGACTGGTGGTTATCAGAGGGACAATTCTCGTCATTTTAAGAACGTTCACAGTCCGATCTCAGTCTCAATCTGTCAAAAATACCTCTTAATTTCCCTACATTTTGACAAGTTTTTGACATTTGTTTGTCGCCGAGATGAGACTGCGACTATCACTAGATTTTGAACGTTTTAAATTACGAGAATTGGCCTTCAGGCTTTGGGCTGGGTGCGGGATTGTCCGAGGGTGCGGGATTGTCCGAAAGGGTTACCGCTACCCCGGAACATAAAGGGCTAAGGAAGGAACACGGGTGGATTTTAGTCAGTAAGAGTGTGACACTCCCTTCCGCTCTACCCAGAGTGGGAGGCGTCATTTGATGATTTTCCATTCATAAAAAAAGGCTTTTGGGCTCAAAAATCTACAAATGACAGCCGGTAGCTAACTACCGGCTGTGACAGTTGTTACACGGACCGACTTTCGCAAACGTAGCTTAATCTTCGACCGACCCATGTGACTGTTATAATTTAGCACCGAGCCCCTCTAGTAGTACAGTAATACAGCCACAAAATAGCGCTCATTTACAATTAGATGGCACTAACATTAACGTGTATTATATTTAAAAACTGTAAAAGCTTGTTATTTATTTCAGTATCTAAGGCTATTAGTACACCGATGTGTGTCGTAAATAAAATGCTGCAAACTTACAGACGCCTCAAGATACTACAATCTGTCAAATATCTTTAATAGATTTTCAACTTTATCGCTAAAGCATAGGGTTCAAAGTTGATTGGGAAAATTTGACAGTTTCGGGTAGATTGATGTGGTGGCGTCTGTACGTGAATTAGTTTTAATGCCGGGTGCTCACGTGACTCAGAAAATATTTCTGAGGTAATTCACTTCCGTACCAACGTTCACAACTTATATTTTCGAAGAAAACGTAACAAAAAGATGGTTGATAATTTTAGTTTTCTTACATTGACATACATATATTCATTACATTTTTAAATCCTTCCTACTTCTTACTTTTCCTACTAATATTATAAACGCGAAAATTTGTGAGGATGGATGGATGTTTGTTATTCTTTCACGCAAAAACTACTAAACAGATTTGATGAAAATGTACAGTAATATAACTTATACATCAGAATAACACATAGGATACTTTTTAACCCGATTTTCCCACGGGATCGACCCTTATGCGGGTGAAACCGCAGGGCGCTGCTAGTATTTTTATAAAAACATTTCAAAATATAAAAATTAGTGACACATCGGCATCAGGAACAGGGTCCAAGCTGCCGGTGGTCAGGGTTCTGGAGAGAGGAAGCTCCTCACTATGCGTGCCGTGTCCAGGAGTACCTACTGCTTTCTGAATCAAGCTCTTGACCCAGCCGCGCAATCCTCCTGAAGTGTTGGTCGAGGCTCTTCGCGAATAGGTCATTTGCTGTAACGATTATCGGTACAATGATTGCAGAGTCCACGTCCCACATGTCGACAACCTCGTGTGCTATGTCAAGATTTAGTTTTCTTTTTTAATAAAAAGAAAATTGATTTGTAGTAGCTTGTTGTGCTGGCGTCTGTATTTAAGTAATCTTAAATACAGACGCCAGCACAACAAGCTACTACAATCTGTCAAACTTCTTTAATTTTTCAACTTTATCGCTAAAGCACAAGGTTCAAAGTTGATTGGGAAAATTTGACAGTTTCGGATAGCTTGATGTGCTGGCGTCTGTACATATATTAATCTGTAGTTATTATGTGTTTGTTCCAAGATTAATTTCGCAGGGTGTACTAATCTTAGCACTTGCAAAAAATAAAAGATTCTACTCACGTGCCTAAGATTAATATTTATAGCTATGTAAATAAAAATAATAAATAATAACTCCTTTCCCGGTAAATTATAATTAATACTAATGATTTATTCATATATTCAATTACTTTTTTGCTGTTGAGTAAATTGCATGAATAAACAGAATAAATTCAACAAACTGCAAGGAGAGTAGCCGCCGCGGTCTAAACTAGGTTTAACACTAAAAATACACCACTCAGCCGATAAACTCAAGAAAATACGACATACATCTTAATTTCACATAAAAACAAATTTACTACGTCTCTCAAACGCGACACGATTTATTTTTATACGCGACCGTTTGTAGCGCTTGTGTTACTAGCCTTAAATATTATGATAGTGTCACATAAATCTGTCAAACTGTATTTGACATATGTCACTATGACATTTCATGTTTCTTTATGTTTCTAGGGTTCCGTACCTCAAACGGAAAATTGGAACCCTTATAAGATCACTTCGTTGTCCGTCTGTCTGTCCGTCAGTCAATACCCTTTTTCTCAGGAAAGCGTAAAGTTATCACGTTGAAATTAATATCAAATACTCAAGGCTACAATCTCTTGAAGCAGTGAAAAAATCAAACTTCTAAGTCCACGCAATCAAAAGATACGGGGCGTTTATGATTCAAAATCAAAACCTACAGGGTACGTCTCATTGACCTAGAATCATTAAATTTGGCAAGAAGCAATGTCATGTAGAACAAGTGAAGGAAAAAAATCCAAAAACCGTAAATTTGTAGTTACATTACAAAAAATAATAATTTTAAAACGATGTACGGAGCCCTCGGTGCGCGATTCCGACTCGCACTTCATCGGTTTTTTTTAAGTTATTACGAATAAACTATTGGTCTATAAAAAAGTAATATTAAATGTTGTATTATTGTAATTTATTTTGATCGAAATGATTAGGTACTTATAGGTATCTGTGTGGAGAGATTTTTTTCTTTGATGTTTTCGACAATTAAACAATCTTTGGTAAAAAGTACAGACGCCAGCACATCAACCTACTACAAACTGTCAAATTTCTTTAATAGATTTTCAACTTTATCACTAAAGCATAAGGTTCAAAGTTGATTGAGAAAATGTGACAGTTTCGGGTAGGTTGATGTGCTGGCGTCTGTACCTAGACGGCCTCGTAAGTCTTCATAGTTTGCGCAAGAGCAAATACTGAACTTGGCATACTTTATTTAAATTCGGTTCGGGTAAAAAGATTGTTTCACTAAAGATTTTTTTAGCAGGAATCCCAAAAATCGAAAGCAGAAGTGACCCAGGGGAAACGACCGCGATTTACGATTTTTAGGTCGTAGGTTCGAACCCTGGCAGGCACTCAACACCAATCAAAGCTCCAAAAACCGGCAGGTCCTAAAACCAATATTCCAAGACATGTGACATTCACCAACTCTGCCCGCATGGAGGATTACGGCCCGTTCCCTCTCTCAGAGAGGAGGACTGTGTCCCAGCAGTGGGAACATTATATGCTGATTATGTACAGTCGCCAGCAAAATTGCATGGGTACCTTAGTGTCTATTTTCCCGTGAACGTTTGAATTCAAGTTTTCGAAAATAAACTAGATGGCGTTGGTTTCTTCACAACTATGACTAATTTACGAAACGTAAGTAAGGAGTTAGGAAGAAACGTATTAAGTAGGATTGAGCAAGAGTTACAAGGCTAATACATTTATCTAATTATTACATTAGATTTACCAGCATACGTAGCTTAAATGATAAAAATAATAAAAGAAACCGATAGGAATATATTTATTAAGCTAACGAGTGGGTATTTTAATAATTAATTCAAAATTCGAATTAGTAGTTACTTAGCACCTACTTATAAATTGATATTCAATTTTAATATAGTAGGTTAATAATTAGGAACAATTCTTTAAAATAAACTATTAATTATAAATTGTTTGAATGTTTGAAGAGACAATAAGAAACTACAAAAATACACACATCAACACGGTCTAGGGATATTTTTAAAAAAGCGAATTACTATCAATGTGTTAATTATTTATATGACATGTATATATTTAAAAGATACGTTATTTAATATTCTACCATTTTTTAATAATGGTTAAGGTACTTAGATTAAAATTTCAGGATTTTATGGAAAAAAAATGAAGCATAGACGGAAATCGTATACGAATGAACTTTTAATTTGTGAGTAAAAACTGAAAAAAATAGAAAAATCATTTAATTTGTGTTTATAAACTTGAAGTTAGTAGTCTGAGAAAGCGCCCATGATGTTCATAACACATCGGCAACGATTCGGCATGCTCAGAACAAGGTTGTCAATGTCTTGCTGCGGAATATTGTCCCATGTCCTTCTGAGGTGCGCAAAAAGTTGATCTTCTGTAGCCAGATTTTCAGGAACTTCCTTCAGAGCTCTTCTTTGCAGCATATCCCACGCATGCTCAATGGGATTTAGATCTGGCGATTGAGCAGACCAGTCTAAGGCCCTAACATTATGTGTATGTAACCAAGCTGCTACCGTTCTCGCCGTGTGTGCCCGGGCATTGTCGTGCATGAGCAGGAAATCTTGCCCCATTTGTGTTCTGTGGGGCAAGATTACGGGCCCCAGCACCTGTTGGACGTATCGTTCTGCCGTCATATTGCCCCGCACCCAAACGAGATCCGTCCGTCCTCCAAGAATTCCTGCCCAAACCATAATTGTTCCTCCTTGGTATGGGTGAACTTCCTGAGGGTTCTGGAGACGGCTCCATCGTCCAGGAACTCGCCAAACACGCGTCCTTCGTGAATCTGGATGGAAGCCGAACCTGGATTCATCCGTGAACAGCACATTGGACCATTGCTCACGGCCCCAGTCCACGTGGTTCCGAACCCATTCTAATCGTCGTCCACGATTGCCTCTCCGTAAAGGTGGGACCCGGAGTGGTCTACGAGAGCGTAGATTGCTTTCATGCAGTCGCCTTCTTACAGTTTGGTCACTCACAAGCACTTGGTGTTCCACTCGCAGCCTTTGGACCAATTGAGTCGCCGTTGCATTTGGTTGTGCTCGCGCAGTAATTTGCAAAAATCGGTCTTGTCTGGGGGTAGTGATGCGACTTGGCCCCCGGTGCCTCTCCGCTACTTCACCTGTGGCACGATAGCGTGTCCACAATCTTGAAATTACATTTTGATGGGTCCCTATGGCCTCAGCAACATTACGCTGAACAGATCCAGCTTCCAGCATTCCCACAGCTCGTAACATCTCCGCCCTCGTCAAATGTCGGCGTTGCATGGCTACAATACCTCAATTTTAACTTTATCTTTCGTTTAAAAATGAAAAAAAACTGTAACTAAACGTAATTCGTATTGTTTTCTAAATTTCGCACAAATGAAAATTCCCTCTCCTATACATCAAGACATTTTTTGCCACCGAAACAAAAGAATTTTCAAAAATTTAAATTTGGAATTAGTCTGAGATAAATTACAAACAAATCGGTGTATAAAAGATTCCAATGCGGCCAGTACTTTTCGAGTTATTTAATTGAGTATGAAATATCCCTAGACCGTGTTGATGTGTGTATTTTATCATATAAAGCAAAGCAACGCCATCTAATAACAGCAAAATTAAATTTTGTTAGTCGTTAACTGGTTTTACGCTAGATGGCGTCATTTCTCGCTTCATACGATTTTGTTTCTGTACTACCCATGCACTTTTGCAGCCTATCGTACATATGTAATCCCAAAAAACATTTTAAGTAGATACTTAACTTGAGTCAACAAAAGAGATAAGTATGCAGAATCGTCGGTTATACTTGAAGTTTAGTAAGAAATCGATGGATGTTCTCGAATAAAATTTAATTGTAATAATACAAGAACCCGTCACTAAACACATGAACAAAGCTTGGGCACTGAACAAAGCACCCGACACGTGGCTGAAGACAGTACCGGTACCAATTCCAAAAAAACAATAACCCTAAAGATGTGAATGAATATCGCCGCCTATCGGTTAAACAATAGATCAACAGACGACCATATCTTTACGCCTAAAATGGTCTTAGACGAAGAATGAAGAAAAAAATGAAGAAAAATACCGGAAATGAATAGTAGAGAAACCTCTGACGATAACATTGAAAACAGCAACATCTAACACAACACAGCAGAGCAACGACATACAAAAGAACCGAGAAAGCAGTAGAACCCCGCCAAAAGACTCAAAGATGAAGCTCGACCTTAACCAACCTGGCGGCAAGGTCGTTAAAAGATGCCCATCCATAGATATAATTACCTATCTCTCCACTAGTCCAATGCTTGCTCTAGGATGCATATCCGGTAGGCTCTTAAATCCTTACCTATCCTTCAGACACGTCTTCCCTACCATTACCGCGCCCCCCGGTCTATTCCTTGATATGCAATGGTCGCTGTAGCACCATGAACATGAGGCTATAGGAGCTAGTACGAATCTTGGGGTTCATTCGATTAATCGAGTCTGGTTTAACCATGCTGGGATCCGTGCAAATCGTGCAATTCATTCATTCATTCATTCATTAATAGAAAACAAACAGTTCATTTATCAAATAAAATTTCAGTCGACAACATCCATCGGTTTCTTACTAAACTTCAACTACATATATCCGACGATCCTGCATACTTATCTCTTTTGTTGACTGTACATATCAAATATGTATAAAGTTGAGTTGAGCGAAGTAATTATAAAAAGAAAGAAAGAAAATACATTTATTTAGCACAGACTAAAAGACCCACAATACACCAGCCACCACCAAAAAAAAAAGACGGGTTGCACTCCGGGAATGCCGGCAGAAGTGGAAACTTGAATATTAACGCTGTGCATTTTTGATATTTTTCATTAATAGATGCACTTTGTTCAATTTCAATATTTTAAACACTTTATATACCCCAATTTTACGAATACACAGCAGTGTGGCCACTACACAGACGGTCGAGCCATCAGCTGCCACCATCCATGGATGCGCGTGGCACGCGCGCTGTAACATAAACACACACGAACATTCGCGCAAGCGCCCTGCGCCGCCTAAACGAAACAGCAGGTATACATTTTCACCGCGCCGTAGAAAGAAAGGGGGATACTTCTTCCTCTCCTACGCCGCGCCGGCTGTCTACTCTCCATCCGTCTTACGAATTTTCGATGTCCTGACGCGAGCTTAACATTTTTACCCATTACAAAAAAAGTGTACAACAAAGAAGTTTTCACTTCAAAAAAAAAAAAAAACAAAACAAAGATCAAATAAAAAGCGTAAAGTCCGATGTAAGTAATTAAGTAGCAGGAAAGTGTGCCTCACGGCTGCGCCAAAAAGGCCCAGTTCAGCAATAATGCCAGACAACTAGCATTATGTACCTAACAGATTAAAATGGTAGGTACTTGAGCAAGATCGGTCTTGTATATTTTCTGTAGGGTATTTTATAAATAATTTCAATGAAAATCATATGACCGTGAGACTAGTCTGACAACAAATTAATTCTTTAATCTCCCCCATTTGCTAATCTTAGCCCAGAACACTGAAAAACAATAAAACGTTCCCTGGTATATTTTTAAGTCCAATCTGCCTAGCCTATTGGCAACTATGTATGTTAAAATCGGCTTCCAGTCTAAACAGATGCAGCTGAATACTAGTATTTTTACATGGAGCGACAGCCTATCTGACCTCCAAACCCAGTTACTGGGTGTCACGATAATGTCTGACTCAAACTTTATGGCGGCTCGTGGCGAGTCGCTGCGCAGTAACAAGTTCACGCTTATTCCCGATGTCCACCACTTGTTTGGCCACCACTGGGGGACAGCGAAACAACTTTTAAAAATTATTCTCGTTGTCCACCACCGGGGGACACTTTATGGTTTGTATAGGTCGAATCTGTTCCAAAACCGAATCGGGGCACCCCCGACTTCACGTAGTCTTTTGGCTGCTACCCCTAGAATCTATAAAAACTGGAGGCGCGGAGGGAGTTCAGCCTCCGCCCGCTGTAAAAAAAGCCTAGGCACCCGTGCGAGTTCTAGCGGCTGAGGTTGGACCAGCAAGCCGAAGCTGAGGATGTCAGCATGGGTGTCTATCCTTTGTTACGTAAGGGTGGAGGGGTTGCACTTCCCGTATCGTATCGCTGGAGATGATGCAGAAGCAAACTTTAAAGTGTTTTGAGGTTAGGTTACAATAATTTGTCCCCCAGTGATGGACAACGAGAATAATTTTTAAAAATTGTTTCGGTGGCCCCCAGTGGTGGCCAAAACAAGTGGGGGATATCGGGAATAATCGCTAATTCACGTGTCAGAAGAGGTGGGGAGAAGGGATGAGGTACTGCGCAGCGAGTAGGTAGCGCACTTCAGAGCCACCATAAAGTTTGAATCGGGCCTCTTAGTAAAACTGGTTGCAGACTTTTAGGCTCCGAACTACCCATAACGACTGTCGAAGATCTACGAATGACAGCCGAAACCAACGGCTTTATGTGCTTTCCGAGCTACGTAAAAGTCCTTAATATATTTTTAAGTAATAAATCAGCAGAAAAAGAACTAAAATAAACTTATTTATGCAGCGAATGGCTAATTTTAAGCCACATACGCTTATTAGATACGCACCATTGACAACCACCGAACCGATGTACCACAAAAATATAAAAAAAACGTTCTAAGTCTTTGGTCTAAAAATAAACGAAAGAGTTATTTTGACAAGGATGACATATTGTTTTATTAATTGTGTTAGTAAAAGATATTTTTGGGATTTTTATTGGCCTTGTGTCTCGGGGCGATAAAAACATTTGAAGATAACGTTTGAACATAAGTAGTAGGTTTTCACACCATGAATTTAGAGGAACTGGTAGAGCAGTAGAGGTCCAGTTGTAACGATCGCGGCTTACAAGTTGTAGGTCGTAGTTTCGAACCCAGACAGGCGGTTTACGGCGGATGATTTTTTTTTACCGGTTCCAAATTTTTACAGGGTGTTCTACCCATGAATATGAACAACTTTCACTATGGGATCAACTCTGAAATCACGAAAAAAAATCTGCTGTTTAATTTACAAAAGTTTTCAATACCTACTTGACCAAAATGTATGAAACAGCTAACCTCACTCACCTATCCGGATGCAGCTGAGTGCCAGCCTATCTGGCCTCCAAAACCCAGTTACTAAGTAATAATACTATTATAACCTTTGGTACCTAACTGTTTGTCTTTTGACGACCCGTGACGACTGTCGAAGATCCACCACGAATGACAGCTGGGCCTGGGACCAACGGCTTAATGTTCTTTCCGAGGCACGGAGCGATCTCAATATGTTATGGATGGTCACACATCCGCAAACCGACCGCGGCAAGCGTAGCTTAACCTTCAATAGAGTGCGGTTGTTATTATTTAGCCTCGAGCAGAAATACATCATAATTAGCCTATAATGTTCCCACTGTTGGGACACAGGCCTCCTCTCGGTGAGAGGGAGTAGACCACGCGGGCCCAGTGCGGGTTAGTAAGGTCTGACCGCGGCAGATTTGCCAAAGATGTAAACAACAATGGCCGCTCGAAATTGAATAAAATCGATAAACAAGAGTTTTTATTTTAAGTAATGTTAGTTTTCGCCTTATTAGCTCAGAGATTTAGACGAAAACAAACATTACAAAAACTCTTGTTTATTGATTTTATTTAATTTCGAGCAGCCATTGTTGTTTACACCTTTGGCAAATCTGGCGCGGTCGGACTTTAGATGTCACATGTCTTCGGATTTTTGGTTCTAGGACATGCCGGTTTCCTCACGATGATTTCCTTCACCGTTTTGAGAGCAGTGGTGATGAAATAATTTACACAAAGTAAAGTGCCTGTCTGGGTTCGAGCCTACGACCTACAACTCGTAAGTCGCGGCTGTTGCCACTGGACCACCACTGCTCCCTGATGGAAATACATAGGTACACGTTCTAAATTCCGCCGAAGTTTTCCGCTCAGTTTTTTTTTTTTATTTATTCTTATTCACACTGCTTCATGCCCGTTAATCTGTTCCACGGGCAATATTTTGCAAACTTTAAAGCCTTTAAAGCCAAGCATCTTATTTAAAACGTTCAGAAATGCACAGAAAATGAACACAGCGTGTATCAGAAATAAGTAGTCAGTATTTATGAATCCGGTACAGGCCAACAAACTGAACAATTTTCTATCGATGGGAGCAAACTTCGTAAGCCAAGGCCAAGTTAATCTATTCATTTAAATGACCATAATGCCTTGGAAGGTAGGTAGGCCTTTAGTGTGGGATGCAACGTGTGTCGACACCCTTGCGCCATCCCATCTTCCAAGCACGGTAAGCTGTGCTGGGGCGGCTGCTGCAGGTGCGGAAAACCTCAAACGGCGCAAATACTCCAATCTCTTTGGAACTTACATATTTGAGCCGTTTGGGGTTGAAACACTAGGGCCATGGGGCCCGAGTGCCCACTTAGTATTCCAAGACATCGCCAAGCGGTTGGTCGACTCATCACGTGACCAGAGGGCTGGCCTATTTTTTGGCCAAAGAATCAGCATTGCCATACAACGTGGCAATGCTGCAAGCCTTTTGGGCACGTTTCCCGTTGACAGTGATGCGGACGAATTTTTTGATGCCCTTTGAATATTTTCCCTCCCTTTTTATATACTTGTACATATTATTATTTTAAGATTGTACATATCATTTTAATTCTGAATAAAAATCAAATTGTCCGTTAAAACAAAAAAAAAAAATATTTAAAACATAAAAGATTTTTAACATTGATATGGTCACTTTAAGATGTTGTTAGGTTAGCTAATTACGTAATAACTTAAGGCAGAAGGTCCCTTAAGTAGGGACTGAATAAATTATCCGACTTGGTATTACATGGATCTCACAACTTTTTACGGTAGAAGAATTGAGTTGCGACTTGCGAGACTGCTTTTTTCTCAATTCGGATGTTTGTATTTTTTTTTATGTTTCATCGCGCATAACTCCGTCGCTTGCCAACCGATTTGAAAAATTCTTTTTTTGTTGGAAAGGGTATACTTCCCAAATGGTCCCATGAAAATTTTATCGAAATCATACAAGCGGTTTTTGAAAAATCAACAAAAATCTAACAAAAATTGTTTTTTTTTTTTATGTTTTTGTTACCTCAGTTAATGCGCGATGAGCAAGTTGACACTAGGTTATTGTAACTGAGATAAATTATAAGCAGACCAAGTAAAAAGCGGGAAATAAAAACTTTTTAACAAAAAAAAAACGACCTCCAAAAAAATACTACAAAGTGAAAAATAACTTTAATTTCGGAAGTCGGTGGCAAAAAACTAAAATACAGATCCAAAGACACCGACTTCCTAAATTAAAGTTATTTTTCACTTTGTAGTGTTTTTTTGGAAGTCGGTTTTTTTTTGTTAAAAAGTTTTTTTACAAGTTATGTTTTTGATGGCATCTTATTTACAGAATAAACAATTTAATTTCATACAAATCTTCGATACCTACTCGACCCAATTGTTGTAACAGCTGATTTTTTTTTCGCGATTTTGTTGGTCCCATCGAGAATGTTGTTCAAATTTCTGGAACACTCTGTATATCAACTTGAATTAAATTGAGAGGATGTCGTACGCATTTTATGTTTTTGACTTTTTGTATGGTCGTTGGTGTCGTTGCTTTCAGTTTCAAATGAGCTGTTTGTTTTCCATTAATAAAATTAAATTTTATTCGAGAACATCCATCGGTTTCTTAGGAAACTTCAATTATATCCGACGATCCTGCATACTTATCCCTTTTGTTGACTGTAGGTACATAAAAAACGTGTTTATGCGTTGAATTGGGAACCTCCTCGTCTTTTTCGTCGGTTTTCAATAAGTAACACTATATTCCGACCTGGAAATAAAACATAAAGTCTATTCAAACTTATATTTCAAATGAATATTATTTCTAGTTAAACAAATATCAACTTTATGTTAATAGGAATTAAGTTAATTTTAGAGTGACTAGGACTATTGAAAAAGTTATAAACAAGTTTTAAGTTGTAGAGTAAACTGAACTTTATTGTGTAGGATTTAAAGTTATATTTCCATAATATAAACTCATATCTGTTTACATTTTTGGAAATCGTGAATCTAGATTAGGACATTCCAGGATTAGGATTCACCATTCTAGCCTGAAACGCAGGTTCTACCTAGTTCAGGCAAATGAGCAACTGTGTCCTCTACAGGGTGTTACGGAAAGGGTATATCAATACAAACGGGTTGAAGAGTGTATCTGGTCTAGAATCTCTGTACGAAATTTCATCTCAAAAGCATTAACTTTGAAAATGCTTAAAATTTTTTTTATTTCGACATCACGGCGCTGCACTGGCGCGCGGCGGCGTGATGTGCGTGTACTAGGCGCACAGACACACTACAGATAATGAATAATGACCCTCGTAGTGCGGTGACACGTTTGTTATGATTTCAATTTAATAAACTATCGAAATAAAAAAATATTAAGCATTTTCAAAGTTACTGCTTTTGAGCTGAAATTTTGTACAGAGATTCTAGACCAGATACTCTCTTCAACCCGTTTGTATTGATATACCCTTTCTGTAACACCCTGTATAATTTTTAAGTTATGTTAAGTATTTTAATCTGCACCATTTTTATAGTTCGGTCAACCGGACTAACAACCGAACTACTGCTACTAGAGGAAATAAACGATATTATAAACGATATTATTAGGTATTCAGCAGTCTAGGTATCTTGCGAATACTAGACCACGGAGGCTTATTTACTTATCCTTAACTAATAACCCGCCCCTGCTTTGCACGAGTGCAATGGCGACATGTCAAAACATAGATATTTCTGTGCTATATCACAATAATATTATAAAGGCGAAAGTTTGTGAGTGACAGCCGGGACCAAAGGCTTAACGTGCTTTCTGAGGCTCGGAGGGGTCTTGTTATGTAAAGATGGTCACCCAGCCACGGACCAACCGCGGCTAGCGTAGCTTAACCTGATCGATCGACCCGTGCGGCTGTTATTACTTAGCCACAAGTTTAATTTATAATATTTATAGATTTAACGCCATTTACACCCACCAATCTATATTTACCAAATAACACGCGTTCGAAAATCAAATGTGACAGTTCTTAAGAGCTTTAAAACGTCACTTTATTTAATTGTGCTTAAAGTGCAATCGATCCCTAGGGAGGGGCGTGTCACGGCATATTAACGGCCAGAGAGACGCGTGCTCATGTGTTAGCGTACCCTTTTAATTTTAGACGCGAGATTTTTTGTTTTAATTAGGAGTATCTACGTAATCCGTAATTGTTTGTGAATGGAGGCGCACGAATTATTAAGCATAGAAAAAATATAGGACACTTGCGCACAGTAGTGACAGGTACATATAAAACGTAAACTTGCATAAAATTCAAAATGTAGGTACCTACCAATTGCCTAATACATAACTTTGGAGTTGTCAACTCGCCCACAAATTAATTAAATCCGTGCGAGTCGCCTTTAGAAAAAATAAAGTTACAATTCGCCTGTTTCGGGCGACCAAATTCGTGCGACATGAAGAACAAATCTGATTGCTGATTTCTTTAAACAATATAAAAAATATTATTATTATTTTCTAGCTGTGTCCCGCGGTTTTACCTGCGATAAAAATCTTATAGTCCTTTTTTATTGATTCCCTTTACAAATTTCCGCCCCCTTTTCACCCCCTTAAAGGATAATTTCTGGGATAAAAACTATCCTATGTCCTTTCCCGGGACTTAAACCATCTCTATATCGAATTTCATCTAAATCGGTCCAGCGGTTTAAGCGTGAAGAGGTAACAGACAGACACACTTTCGCATTTCGATTGCTACTACTGGTGTCAGCTTTGAGACGGAACCCTCAGGGCGTGAGTCCAACTCGTACTTTTCCGGTTTTCTTATAAGTCTACTTATTTACCTCTCTCAAATCAAATTCTAAAAAAGCTTGGCAATTCTAATCATAAGTACAGACGCCAGCACATCAAGCTACCCGAAACTGTCAAATTTCCCCTATCAACTTTGAACCTTATGCTTTAGCGATAAAGTTGAAAATCTAGAAATTTGACAGATTGTAGTAGCTTGATGTGCTGGCGTCTGTACCTACATACATACTGTAAGAGCGGGTTCGCACTACATCCGATCCGATCCGACAAAAATGCCGGTCCGAAGTGACCATAGTCCTATTTGTATGTGGCGTTGCCATGGCGTTGCGCACTAGATCCGAACTCTATCCGTCCGAATTTAGAACATTCCCAATTCGGATTGAAGTCGGATCTTTAATTCGGGTCGGATGTAGTGCGAAACCGTTCTAAAGAAAGAAAGAAAAATGTTTATTTGGACACAATTCGTGAAACACAAAATACAAAATTAATAAAAAAATAATGTTTCAGACAACAATAGTGTGTGCCTCACGGCTGCGCCAAAAAAGTTCATTTCAGCATTAATGCCAGACAGATGCTGTCTGACGCTGGTTTTCTAATGAACCCTTAGGGAAAAGTGACGGGGAGTACACACAGTTTCAACATACCTAATACATACTTATAAATAAATAAATAAACTAGTAATCACGTACATATCATTACAAATACAAATAAGAAAAAAAAACAAAAACAAAACAACAAAGTCTCAGCATACCCTGTTTTTCTCGATCAATTTTGATAAGACTGAACCGTTCTAGATGTATGTTCTTTCTTTCTATTAAAATCCCTTTGTTTATCAGGTGAATGCTGCCTTCGAAGAGTTGCGGATCAGAGCCAGGGCTGGTAGCGGGCGACTGCCCAAACTGGAAATATTACGAGCGGCCATACAGCATATAGAAAGGCTGCAAGCTGCGTTACGAGCTGCTGCCGTGGTAAGCATAGCATAGAACAAGAAAATACGTTTATTTGCGGTGAAAATGATGCAAAAAAAAAAGGTAGGGGGAAACATGCGTCACATCCACGCAAAACGGCTATCGCTCAGGATTATGCTGCGGCCCTATGCATGACAGAGCCCCAGCGCTGGTTTTCAGCGACAGCCGGCGCTGACATAGCATAGCACAGGGTGAGTTACCATAGCTGATAGTGAAAGACTGCTCAAGCTGGAAATTTTACGAGCTGCCGTACAACATATACATATAAGGTGTTAAAAAATTAACCCTACAAACTTTAAGAGGTGCTTTAGACCATCGAACTGAACAACTTTCACTGTGGAACCAACTCTGAAATCACGAAAAAAGAATCATCTGTTTCATACAAAAGTTCAATACCTACTTGACCAAAATGTATGAAATAGCTGATTTTTTTTTTCGTGATTTCAGAGTTGGTCCCATAGTGAAAGTTGTTCAGTTCGATGGTCTAAAGCACCTCTTAAAGTTTGTAGGGTTAATTTTTTAACACTGTGTAGAAAGGCTGCCAGCTGCGTTGCGAGCTGCTGCCGTACCTAGTAGTTATAGCATAGCGAAGTACAGGGTGAGTTAGCCAGGGCTGCTAGTGGAACAAATGCGGACCTCTTCGCAACAAAGTTGCAAGAGGTCATTGCGGATGCGGCAACGGTCGTCAGACCTGTTAAGACCGCAGCCTTGGAGGTGGCCGATCTGGATGATTCGGTCACCAAGGAGGATGTGGTGGCGGCAGTCGCGGCGGCTGGAGGCTGCAACGCTGGCGCGGTAAAAGGTGGAGCCATCAGGCTCGGCCGCCGTGGCATGGGCATCATCCGCGTCGAGTGCCCAGTCGCCGCGGCTGGGGCTGCCCTTGCTACGACCAAGGGACGGCTGCTTGTGGGACTTAGCTCGGCAGTGGTCCGGCCACTTGAAGACCAGCCTATGCGCTGCTTCAAGTGCCTCGCGTTCGGCCACGCCCGAGCCACGTGTCCCTCCAAATTCGACTGGGGAGACACGTGCTACAAATGCGGGCAAGAGGGACACAAGAGTGCCACCTGCCGCGCCACCACGCCACACTGCACGGCGTGTGCCGCCAGTGGCCGCCCCGCGGCCCACAGGATGACGGGCAGGAGCTGTAAGCCCCCCGTGAGGAAGGGCATAGTGCCAGCGCAGGTTCGCCCTGTTGCAACCGCCGCCGTTGTAGCGGTAGCTGAGGAGGGGGGTGCGATGTCGGAATAATGGTTTCCGACTACCGCATCCTCCAGGCGAACATCAACCACTGCAGAGCGGCCCAGAACCTGGTAGTGCAGGTCATGGCCGAGTGGTTGGTGAACGTAGCGGTGGTCGCCGAGCCCTACTCGATCCCCGGCAGCTGGCTGGGCGACGAGGACGACTTGGTGGCACTTGCGGCGCGGTCTTTCACAGACTCCCCTCCCCTCTCGCTATTAGAGAGGGGACGTGGATACGTGGCCGCCGCGTGGGGAGACTTAGCCCTTGTGGGCGTATATTTCTCCCCAAACCGCCCTCTTCAGGACTTTGAGAACTATCTCGGAGTCCTGGCCGCCGTGGTCGGCAAGGCGGCGCCGCGTCAGGTCTCCGTACTGGGAGACCTGAATGCCAAATCGGTGACCTGGGGCAACCCGGCCACCGACGCACGCGGGCGGGCGGTTGAGATGTGGGCAGCCTCCTCTGGACTCTCCCTCTTGAACAGAGGAAGCGTCCAGACATGCGTGCGGCGACGGGGCGGCTCAATAGTGGACGTCACTTTCGCCACCCCTGCGTTAGCCGCGCGGGTGTTGAACTGGCGGGTGGACCTGGTGGAGACTATGTCGGACCACCGCTACGTGCGGTTCGACATCTCCAACAGTGGCCCCGGAGAGATGCGGCCCCCCTCCGGGCGACCACCGTTCCCGAGGTGGGCTCTTACCCGCCTGGACAGGGAGGCAGCGAGCGAGGCGGCGTTCATCCAGGACTGGCTTTCGCCGCCTGCCGCCGGCCTGGATGTGGACACCATGGCGAAGCAACTGAGGGAGTCTCTGACCGAGGTATGCAACTCTAGCATGCCTCGGTCTCGCCGACCGCTACCCAAACGCGCCGTGTACTGGTGGTCGGGGGAGCTGGCGGGGCTTCGAGCAGCGTGTGTGGAGGCAAGGAGGGAATACACGCGGAGCCGGCGGCGGCGTCGACGGGACTTGGACGACGAGGACCACCTCTATGAGGTTTACATGGAGGCAAAAATGGTCCTCGATCGGGCCATCGCCACCGCCAGAGACACGGCGAGAGCCGAGCTGCTGGAGGGTCTCGACAACGACCCCTACGGAAGACCATATAAGGTGGCGCGCAACAAATTGCGCCCCTATGGTCCCCCGGTTGCCGAGACCCTGGAGCCCTCATTTCTCGATGGGGTGGTTCAGTCCCTGTTTCCGTGCAGGGACAACTTCACCCCGCCAGTGATGGACCCACCGCGGGGGATAGCTGCTCAGCTAGACGAGGAACAAGAGGAGGCCCCTCCTGTCACGGAGTCGGAACTTAGCGCGGCAATTTCCCATATCCGCGCCAAGAAGACAGCTCCAGGCCCCGACGGGGTTCCCGCAAGAGTGGTGGCGATCGCTGCCACTCAAATGGAGGAGAGGTTTCGGGACCTCTTCAGCGCATGCCTTGCGTCAGGGAGGTTCCCGAAACCATGGAAGGAGGGGCAGTTGTGCCTTCTTCGCAAGGAGGGCCGCCCGGCAGACTCCCCCTCGGCGTACCGGCCCATCGTTCTGCTCGATGAGGTCGGCAAAATGTTCGAGGGGATAATCGCTGCTCGCCTAAAGGGCCATCTGCGGGATATCGGGCCGGACTTGTCGGACGCTCAGTTCGGTTTTCGGGCTGAGCGTTCCACCGTGGACGCGCTGGCCTGCCTTAAGGGCCAGGTGAAGGAGGCGATGGAAGCGGGGGATGGATTGTTGGCTGTGTCATTCGACATAGCCAATGCCTTCAACTCCGTTCCCCACTCCACCATCCTAGAGGCGCTCCGATTTCACGGAGTGCCTCGATACATGCGCGGTCTGCTGGCCAGCTACCTGGAGGATCGGGCGATCCTTCTGGTAAATAGGACTGGCCAAGTCCGGCGGTACGCCGTCGAAGCCGGCGTTCCACAGGGGTCAGTCATAGGACCTCTCCTCTGGAACGTCGGCTATGATTGGCTCCTGCGGGGAACTCTCCTCCGAGGCACGAGTGTCATGTGCTACGCGGATGACACTCTCCTCACCGCCCGGGGGGGGAGTTTCAGGGAGGCGGCCAACTTGGCCTCGGCGGGCGGATCCTTGGTCGCAGGGCGGATCCGCCGCCTAGGTTTAACGGTGGCGTTGCACAAAACCGAGGCCGTGTTCTTCCACGGACCTCGGCAGCGCGCCCCCCCACCTGACGCCCATATCTTCGTGGACGGCGTCAAAATTGAGGTCAAGGCCCAGATGAAGTACCTGGGTCTTGTAATTGACAGCAGGTGGCGCTTCGGTCCGCATTTTAGCGGGCTGTCGACGCGCCTGTTGAAGACCGCGGGCGCGCTGTCGTGGCTGCTTCCCAACTTGGGGGGGCCCAGCGCACGATGCCGGCAACTTTACGCCGGCATCCTGAAGAGTATGGCCCTCTACGGAGCCCCTATCTGGGAGGACTCCCTCCATAGGAGGGAGAACGCTGCCGCCTTGCGGGCACCCCAAAGGGCCATAGCCCAGCGGGTCGCGCGGGCCTACCGCACGGTGGGCTTCGCGGCAGCATGTGCTCTGGCGGGCACCCCTCCTTGGGAACTCGAGGCGTGGGTGCTCGCCAGAGTATATGAATGGACGGCGAGGCGGAGGGCGAGAGGAGAACGCCCAGCCCAGGAAGAGCGGGAGGCCGTCCGGCGGGAGGCGAGGGACGCCATCGTCGTCCATTGGACGGGAGACCTCGCCACCGCAGCCTTCGGCCGCCGAACCCTCGACGCGATTGGGCCAGTACTGCGAGACTGGCTCGAGCGGTCGCATGGATTCCTCTCCTTCCGGCTGGTGCAGGTGCTGTCCGGACACGGTTGTTTCGGATCGTACCTGCACCGAATCGGACGGGAGGAGACGCCGTCGTGCCACGACTGTGGCGCGGCGGGGGACACGGCGCAGCACACCCTCGAGGTGTGCCCGTCGTGGTCCGAGCCGCGCCGCAGTCTCATCGCGGTGATCGGACCGGACCTATCACTCCCCGGCTTGGTTAACGCCATGCTGAGGGATGAGAGGTCCTGGGCGGCAGTCGCCTCGTTCTGCGAACACGTCATGTCCCAGAAGGAGGCGGCGGAGCGCGCGCGGGAGGAAGATCCTCACGCGGCGTTGCTCCGAAGGCGGAGGAGGGGTCGAAGAAGACGTCAGTTTGACAGTCATCTCCGACTCCTCCCAGATGGAGGCCAGCAGGCAACTGGTGCGGGGGCACCTTTGCCTGTATTGCACAGGCCCCCATCAGTGTTGGACGGGAATGGCCAGGTGCTCCCGGCTATTCCCGTAGCCCCCCAACCTGGGGGGCATGCGGGGCCCGCCAGGTAGGCGGGCATGCGCCGGGAGGGTTGTGGAAGTAAAGGCTGAGCCGGTTTCCCATGGCCCTCCCATCACGGCGATGTGGGGACACCGCTGAGTTTTAGTGGGTATACTGTCGGTGTGTAATTCCGACAGGAGTCCCACATACCCCGTCTCGTCCCCCACGAGCGGGGATGCGTAACGCATTTCTCAGCGAAAAAAAAAAAAAAAAAAAAAAAAAAAAAAGGGCTGCTAGTGGAAGACCGTCCAAGCTGGAAATAATTACGAGCTGCCACACAACATATAAAAATGCTGCAAGCTGCGTTGCGAGCTGCTGCTGTGGTAAGCATAGCATAGCATAACGTAAAAAAAAAAAAAAAAAAAACTGGGTACCGACATGACGAGTTTTGAGATTGAAATTCAAGGTGAAACCTAAAATTTTGGACTAATAGAGAAAATTTAATGGAAGCATAGTTTATTAAAGCTCACCATTTTTCCGAATTCCGTTGGTTCCGAATTTACGGTCTCATAAACTTTCCATAAAAATCGACAACGTACGTACGTAAATTACTCATATTTCTGTATGAGTCATTATCATCATCATTTCAGCCGAAAGACGTCCACTGCTGGACATAGGCCTCCCCCAAATACCGTATGTTCTATATGTCAAACGAACCGTCAAACGAAAATCCGAAGTGTACATTTTTTCCATCTCGTTTCTCCCCGCTGGCGCCCATATAAGCCACCAATAAAAAATCCATTTCAAACTTGCATGATTTAACGAAAATGAAAAAAAAAAAAAATTGTGTATTTTTGAGGGCCAAAGGCCGCCATATTCAGATCTCACTCCATTCTAGAACTAGTCCTTGAGTCAACACTGACACTTGGATCCCGGATCACTGGTTGAAAATGTTCCAAGACATAACAATTTCAATCCGCAAAATCCCAAGAAACATAACTCCACCTCACAACCACCAAAAATCAAAAACCCACCAGCAATTAAAATGATTGCTCGTCTATAAGCGCGCGATTCTGTGTAATTCTATTCTAAGGCGCACGCGCACGTGTAGCGATAAATAATCCGCGGACGTGGATAGATGACAATTTAACATCGCGACACACTACCGAATGTAGATACTTATAGATAGATTACGGATAGTTGTGTGTGGGTGTATTTGTGTGTATTTTGAATCAGATGTAGGGATGGATGTTGAGTTCTAAAGAGTGTAGAAATTAGTGATGGGTCATCATCGTCATCATCAGCCTATAGCAGTCCAGTGCAGGCCTCTCTTATTGCACGCCATTGAACTCGATTTTAGGCAACTTTCATCCAGCTGCTACCAGCCATCCTGCGAAGATCGTCGCTCCACCTAGCCTGAGGGGGCGTCCTAAATTACGTTTGCTGATTCGTGGTCTCCACTCAAGAACACGTCTACCTCAACAGTCATTGGTTCTACGGCTAATATGGCCGGCCCATTGCCGCTTCAGCTTGCTTATTCTGTGAGCTATGTCGACAACTTTGGTTCCTCGTTGCGGATTCGATCCCTCAGAGAGACTCCAAGCATAGCCCGCTCCATAGCTCGCTGAGCGACCTTAAGTGATGGGTAATTAAACAAAAATGGGCAGTGGAGCGCAGCATAATAGGAATTAGAAACACCACGCTGCGCTCAATAACACAAGTAGTAGATGTTGCAGAAAAAACAGCCAGAGTGAAGTGGGAGTGGGCCGGACACGTCTCACGAATGCGCCCGGAGAGATGGGCAAAGATCGTCACTCAGTGGACGCCTGAGGGAGGACATTTCCGTCGAGGTAGACCACGGCGAAGATGTGACGATCTGGTAACGTTTGCAGGGCCAACATGGCCAGAGATCGCACAAGACGGAGGTTTGGAAGGAAGAATGGGAGGCCTTTGCTCAGCTGTGGGACACAATGAAGGGTAAAAAAAATAAAGAAAATGCAAGATGCAAGTGCTCTGGCAAAGTGTAATATTCAATTAGGAATTTTTCAGTAGCAGCCCGCTCAAGGCTTCAAAAACCAAAGCAAAAATTCCACCAACCCGCAGTGGACACAGAGGATGGTACGGCTCTTTGAATGCACGTCCTCACATAGAGAGGAGACCTTAGTCCCACACTGGACATACACTTGTAGCGGTATCAACAACGCCACATGTGAACAACGCGTCATACTGACGTCACGCAAATCCTGCATCGCGCAAGCAGAGTTTACCGCGCAACTAGCATAGATACAACAGCCCGACATGACTCATTGGGCAGTTGCCCGCCAGACACAACACCCGTTTGGTCGGAGGATCCTCCCTTTTCTATAGAGTATGAGTGAACTTTACACCCTGTTCCTCATATCTCTATACACTGGAGTCTGGACATTACTGACTAATTATACTAACCAAATGCACAGAGACAATAAAGAACGGCCACCCATTCACACTTTAACCGCGGCTTTCACAACTTAACCTCACAAACCGATCGCTACTTTCTTAGCCCTTACTCTTATATTTAGGTGTCCTAAGTTATTAAAGGCAGGTGCCAGATTCAAGCCATGGTCCGGGGCGAAAGGGAGTGGGAAGCGGTCACTCCTTCTGCGAAGCAGTCATGCTAGCAAAGAAGGTGGCGGATCGGCTGAGGGAGAGAGCCTCACGTCCCAGCCGCCGCGGAAGACGCTCCGGGCGTCGGGAGCCGCGTGACGACTCCCGGCCACCGTAGGCGCGGGCCTGCGGACGGAGAGTAATGGGTAGCTCACCGTCCGATCAGGACCAGGCCCGTGCCAGACGGCGCGTACGTGTTCCACGCGCGCCTCAAAGAGATGTCAGCATAAAGGAAGGGGCCTGCCAGGGCCGAAGCCTGCCGGAGCTGCGGGATTGTCCGAAAGGGTTACCGCTACCCCGGAACATAAAGGGCTAAGGAAGGAACACGGATGGGTTTTAGTCAGTAAGAGTCTGACACTCCCTGCCGCTCCACCCAGAGCGGGAGGGGTCATTTGATGATTTCCCATCCATAAATATAAAAAAAAAAGGTGCCAGATTTCCACCAGCCACAAACCCACACTGGACACACCTACCAAGCCGCACTGTGCCCATATGGTGAATTACGGCCCACTCCTTCTCACAGAGGCCTGTGTCCCAGCAGTGGTAACATTATATACTCATTACTAGTTACTGTCAAATGTCAGCCAGCACAACCCGACTACTGCCATTGGCAGGTCATAACTCAAAGGCTCAGAGAGAAAATAACGGCCACCCATTCACATTTCAACCGCGGCATTCACAACTTAACCTCTCAAATCGATTGCTACTTAATCTTATAATAGACATTCTAAGTAATTAAAGGCAGGTGGCTGTGTATCGTCGCGAATCAGAACCACATTTGACAAGTTAGCTGACGCGGGACGCTCCCTGAAATAGATGCGGGCAGACTAAGCGTTTCATGTATCGTAACATGTTTCATGTTGTGAATGTGGCTTTAAGCTAACCTGCAGCGCATTGCATTGTATAATTACAAAAATGTGCGGTGCAGCCCACCTGTAGTGGGGTGCGGGATTGTCCGAAAGGGTTACCGCTACCCCGGAACATAAAGGGCTAAGGAAGGAACACGGATGGGTTTTAGTCAGTAAGAGTCTGACACTCCCTTCTGCTCCACCCAGAGCGGGAGGAGTCATTTGATGATTTCCCATCCATAAAAAAAAGCCCACCTGTAGTTTGCGTTGGTTCGTATGAAAGTGATACAGGAGGATTTTTGCAACTAGCGCTTGTGCATCGAGTTTTAGAAAAAGTCGCATACCTCTGTGTGACAGTTCTTTATAATATAGAGTACTAGCTGCGCCCCGCGGTTTCACCCGCATAAGTCTCGATCCCGTGGGAATATCGGGATAAAAAGTATTCTATGTCCTTTCCCGGGACTCAAGCTATCTCTATACCAAATTTCATCTAAATCGGTTCAGCGGTTTAGGCGTGAAAAGGAACATACAGAAAGACAGACAGACAGAGTTACTTTCGAATTTGTAATATTAGTATGGAAGTATGGATATAAAGTTTATATCAGTTGTTTCACAATTAATCCAACATATTTTAAGAGGTACTTTAGACCATCGAACTGAACATCTTTCACTGTGGGACCAACACTGAAATCACGAAAATAAAGCTGTTTAATACAAAAGATCAATATCTACTTGACCAAAATGTATGAAAAATCTGATTTTTTTTTGTGATTACAGAGTTGGTCCCATAGTGAAAGTTGTTCAGTTCGATGGTCTAAATCACCTCTTAAAGTTTGTTGGGTTAATTTTGAAACACCTTGGTTCGACGTGTCAATAATTTATTTTCTTTCAAGATAGTAACTTAAATCGCTCTTGTCAAGCACTTTCGATTTGATATGGACTGTTTATCGTGGATTTTTGGCTTCGTTCCCCGGGTCGAACAGTCTTATTGGCATTAGAAAATTCTAAATTACGTACGGCATGGAATCTATTTTTTTTTAAACAGTACTGGCACTTTGCACTCCATAGATGAGACGGGCCACGTAAATTACCAGGTGAAATGATGGTAGGCACTCACCTCTGTCGATCCCCTTGAAGATTACAGGATATGTTGTGTTCCTATGTAGGTATACCTATCCACATAAAATTACCAGATAATTTCCATGGCAAGATGGTGAAGTCTCAATTTGTTTCGCAAGGATTTAAAAAACGAGTCTTCAGTCCATGCACATGAATTATTATAGCAAATAAATGCAACAAAATTACGCGTCAAATCAACACAAAGTGGTCGACAGTTTAAAATCGCTGGCTGAGTTCAGTCAGACGCGAGTGTGTGGTCTTTGCTAATAATAGAAGAAATATCTCTTCGGAAGAGACAGATTGTTTGATAAGCATTATTGTAGTTTGTTTCTGTGTGGTATCCCGGTTTGATTTAGTGGTAGAACGGCACGGGAGTCATTTGTTTTGTATACCAAATCGCTCACGCGAAAAACGAGTTTCAATTTTTTTTCTTTCATGTGATTGCTTCTAGACCTGTAGCGGTATCTACAACGCCACATGCGAACAACGCGTCATACTGACGTCACGCAAATCCTGCATCTCGCAAGCAGAGTTTACCGCGCAACTAGCATATATACAACGGCCCGACATGACCCATTGGGCAGTTGCCCGCCAGACACAACACCCGTCTGGTTGGAGGATCCTCCCTTTTCTATAGAGTATGAGTGAACTTTACACCCTGTTCCTCATACCTCTATAGACCCGTGCGGCCCCGCTTCGCACATGGTGTGGTCTTCCCTTTCCAGTCCAGTTCATATTGTAACAAAACCATGTAGGATGACCTGAAGACATGAAAATATCAATCTAACAGATGAACCAGCGCCAGTATGGTCTGACCGAATTCTTAACAGCTCAAACGATTCGCTTCGGAGAGTAGTCGCTTCGCGCTCAGATCCAGTTGACCGTAAAATTAACTGGAAATACGGTACAGATTTTGATGTGGTCAGGCTGATTTATAGGTAGAACTGGCAATTGACCCATCATCACCTGCCTAGCTTTTTCCCAAATATTTTAGCGTCTGTTCCCAGTCTAACCGGATTCAGCTGAATTTCGACTGCCTATCAGACGTCCACAACCCAGTTAGAGCGGTTATGCATTACGTCCGATCCGAATCCGAGAAATGCCGGTCCGAAGTAGGGCATGCAAAACCGGTTTTGCGGTTTTGCGCAAAACCGGAAATCGGCCAAAATTTAACGATTTTTGAAAACCGGTTTTGAGAGCCAAAACCGGAGCTCAGCTCCGGTTTTGTCAACATTTTTTTCGAAGTAATGTAATTTTGTAGTTCGTCTTCAAAGTTACAAAAATGTTGATTTTTTGGTTATTGTGGGTGGCTGTGTTTAATATTTGAAGATGCTGATTGTGTTTTCTATGTTTAAAATATATTATTTTTGATAGCAGACTTAATAGGTACCAAAGATACCAAAAACTTACTTGTTGTTGATTTGATCCCAGTTAATTAATCTTTATACTATTATAAGTTCATTGTTATCTGTACAATTATTATGGTTTGGATTTAAAAAAAAAGTAAAAAAACTAAAACCCGACTACGACAAAAAAAAAACGACGCTGAAAAAGTATGAAACAAGATTTTCATACTTCGAACAGAACAAAAAGAAAAACTGTAGTCACACGTTATTAAAGTGTTTCGGTTGGTACCTATAACGTGTGACTACGGTTTTTCTTTTTGTTCTGTTCGAAGTATGAAAATCTTGTTTCATACTTTTTCAGCGTCGTTTTTTTTTTGTCGTAGTCGGGTTTTAGTTTTTTTACTTTTTTTTATTTAAACAATTTTGGTGTTAAATTTAACACATGACTTTTGTCCGCTAGAGGGCGTCGCTTTAAATTTGAGCAATATTTTGGAAATGTACAAGTGAAGCCCTTTCAAATGATACCAAACATGGCGTATTTATCTCAATTTTTATATTTAACACATTACTTTTTGTCCACTAGAGGGCGCCGTATCGAGTTTTGTGCAACGTCACGTAGCCTATGTTCAGCGGACAATTAAGACGGTTCTAACGATACCTCATATGTCGAGTTCCGATAAGTAGATTAGGAGCTCCTAATCTCATAGCTATGAGGGAACAGATGAACATACTCACATACATACATAGCCTGTTAAAATCATAACCCTCCTTTGGCTTTGCTGTAGTCGGGTAAAAAGAAATGTATCATACAATTTGTTTTATTTGTAGACTTAGTGGGTATTTAAAAAAAATGGTGTTTCTTTTTAAATTATACTACATTCGATTTTTTTTGCTAAAACCGGACCTAGCTCCGGTTTTCGGTTTTGGTCCCAAAAAAACGATGTTCAAAACCGGTTTTGATGACTTTCCGGTTTTGCATGCCCTAGTCCGAAGTGACCATAGTCTTAAATTTGTATGAGGGGTTGCGCACTAGATCCGAACTCTATCCGCCCAAATTAAGAACATTCCCAAGTCGGATCTTTAATTCGGATTCGGAACGAATGTAGTACAGAACCGCTCTTATTGGGTAACACGATTTATTTATTTATTGGATCGCTAACAGAGGCTACACAGTTGCATGCATGTTAACATGAACAGGGACAAATAAAAGTGTGCGCTTCCAATTATAGGCGACCACATCATTCACTTAACATCTAGGTAGGTACATTAAGTTTGACAAGGACGAACACATTAAAATAAATCACAATACAATACACGTAAATTATAGAAAGAAAACAAAATTAAAAGCTAAAGCAAAACTAAAAAAAAATAGTTTGTATTAAACTAATTTAACAAAAAACAAGTTCAAATAAAATAAACGAAATTTAAAGAATAACCCATGAGAATAACCATAGATCAACAAAAATAAAAAATATGTTTACTTGGATACTAGGAATTTTAGGACGATAACCCCTAAATTTCAAAATACTTCAACGACCTTCTTTTTCTCTCTAGCTGGAGTCAGAAAACTGCAAGAGCTACATGGAGTCGCCAGTGACGTCACAGCGGTCCTACGACACAAGAGAAACTAAGGCAGAGAAAGAGAAACCGTTCCTAAGTAGTGAGTATCATCATCATTTTGGGATGCACGAAGAAGCCTCCTCGTGTAACGCAGTTTGTTCCGCCAGTTACTCAACTGAACCGAGCGCTCGGCGCATCCTGGACAGTCACACCCAACACCTTATTTGACTGGCCAATTCTTCCCTTGCGGTGGTAGGGCTAACGCCCGCCTGGTTTGCGACCACCCTCCCACCGGAGTCCGACGTCAAGCAGCCTTCTGTGTTTCGTCGATGCGTGGGAGTTCCAGTGGCTTAGGCATCTTTTGGGCACGCTCGTTCCATCATAGACCTCATCCATAGCTTTCCATCAGGCGAGATCGAGGTCATTCAGCAATTTAAAAAAAAAACATCACTCAGTCGAAAGACGTCCACTACACTCCAGCCTCTTCTCCAAGCACCGCAAAAAGGATTGGTCCTGTTGTGCTTCCGGCATTCAGCGATTCCCGTCGGTGAGTCGGTCGTTGGTCTACCTTAGACCTGATCTTAGCTGTGTTTTCCGATACGAGGTTGCCACTCAAAAACTTTTTGGTTCTTTCAGCCTTCTACTCTACGAGAAATTTTACCTCGCCGAGTCCATTGCCACTATGACCAATATAATTATACTTTTGAATACTCACAAACCAGTGAAAACAGGCTCGCTCCCTCTACTTAGGAAATAACATTACAGTGTGGAGTGTGGGCAGTCAGCTAGGTTCCCAGAGAGAGAACCCTCCAAACCAGACGCACCGTGTTCTGGAGATACCTACCGCTTTCTGAACCAACCCCTTGATGCAGCTGTCTAACAAGAGCCTCCTCAGTTGTTGGTCGAGACTAGAGCCTCTGAACTCTAACGACTATCCACACAAATCACCGCAGTCTATTATTGAATTAATCAGGTATTTTTGTTACAGATGACAACACATCTTGTGGAGTCAACAGCCTCGCTAGACTACGATGTATAGTGCAAGCTCTCTCAAGCAATACCAAAGACACGCCATGACACCATAGACTATTTTTATAATTTATATAGAAAAACACACTGAAAACTAGATGTTTCCTGTGATTTCGGTCATTTGGAAACTTTTACCCCCCCGTAGATGCTCGGGGTTCTAAAGAAGTATAAAACCCTATCCTTGAGCAACTTTTTACAGATTTTCGATGGAACTAAATATTAAAAGTTTATTTAAGGACCAATTTAAGGCGTACCTACCGGAAGACGAAGTGTGGGAAGGCTCCCAACAAGGTGGACCGACGACCTTGTGAAGGACGCAGGAACCCATTGGATGCGGGAAGCACAGAACCGGTCGAAGTGGAGGTGCTTGGGGGAGGCCTACGTCCAGCAGTGGACGTCTTTCGGTTGAAATGATAATGATGATGAAGGGTCAATTTCACCAAAGAAACTGAATGCGATTTAGACGTCCTGCATCCAAACCGCGTTCAAGAGCTGCCAGTATTAATCACTATTCCACAACAATAGTGACGACGTTGGCAGATTAGTCGACATCGGTTCAGTTACGAAAAAAAAAAAACAATAATGACACTGACAGCTCTGAATGCAGTGTAAATTCGCCCTTAGTCACGAAACTGCTGGATTTGTTTAGTACAGTTATACAGAGTGGCGATTAGGTTATGACATTGAATAGTACAGCGGTTATTACAAGCAGTCTGTTAAAATAATAAAATAAAAACAATTTTACTAAAAATAGAAAACCGAATTTTCAAAAAAAAAAAAATACCCAGCATAAAAATTCGCACGAAATAAACTAGCTTTGATTTTATAGGGCACTAGCTAGCCACGCGCGGGGCGATAGTATCAACATCATTGAGTTAAATAACCGTTAATAAGTGTGGAAAGTAATTCCGGTTAATTTATTATGTTTTTGTGATCTTGAATCGCACTCTTTCACTACGAATTTATCCATTTTGGCGATATTTTTTGTCGTGTGTCACTTGGTTTACTTCGGTTGGCGCCACACAGAGCACTGAAGTGACGTTAGCTACGCATAAGGCTGTGGCCTTATGTCAAGTGGCAACTGGTGGCAACGCCTTGGCGCGGTAATTACTAATCTAGTGAAACATATAGGTATATCAATGATCAACATGGTATCAACAATTCAACACAAATTTTATGGTACCTATTGTTACAAAATGTTGTTAAATACTAAAACGAAAAAACTGATCCCACGGCTAGAATGTTAATTATTTTAATTGTGTATGTTTAAAATACCTACGTAATGTAGAACACTGGTTTCAATTAATGTGATAACTGATAATAACCTAATCGCCACACTGTGTGTGTGTCCGTGTGCAGTACCTACAAGATGTAAACACGTGCGGTTTCAACGAAAAATGTTCCCATTTTTTTATACTTCTGTTAAATTGCACGGTATCGAAATGAAAGAAAAAAAAGTTAGCTATGCTTATAGGACCTATACTCCATTTGTTTAGGTAATTAAATAAAGGTAAACAAAAAAAACCACGTGCCGTGGTTAACCAACTAAACGTAATACCAGTCTATTCAGTTGTCATGCTACGTCACAGTTGTACTCTTCAATTTAGCAACGTTATAATTCGTTAATAATGTTGCTAAATTGAAGAGTACAACTGTGACATAGCATGACAAGTGAAGTGAGTGATATTACGTTTAGTCGGCTAACTAAGTCACGTGGTTTTTTTGTTTACCTTTATTTAATTACCTAAACAAATGAAGTATAGTATTTATTAAAGTACCTATGTAGTTAATGTGATTACTGTATTTATAAAAGTGTATTATTTTTTAAGTATAAATTATGCTCAATATTTGAGATTATACGAGATTTTTTGTATCATTTGAGTTTTCTTGTCACCCTACTACCTAAGTTATACTCTCAAACTTTGGCTATTTCGACGAATCCTCAGTTCCTCACCGAATAAGACACTATCATTCACAATTTAAATCGTTTTGAAGGATATTGCTAATCCATTACTTCATCTGTTTGAAAAAATTGTCTGTTCAACAACGAGAATAACGCAATGAACGATAGCCATTGATACTGTTAGTGTTCTATGCAATTACCCCGGGAATAAAGATAGGTAAGTACCTACCACAAATTCCAGAAACAATGCGTCTGCCATAATATCTCTCTTCCACTCCCTTGTTTGACTGGTTTGTGTCTTTATTGTGGTAAATGATAAATGATTTTAAATTTCTGTATGTAGGTTTGTACAAACACTTTTACCCGTCAATCATATTTTTTTAAAGCCCTCATGAGCAAGTCACCAGATTCTCAACTCACCAGATTCTCCACTAACCAGAATCGCAACTCACCATATTCGCAACTGATTAGATAATGTACTATCAACAACAAAGTAAATATGCCACAAAATGAATCTTTTACGAAATTCAAGAACTATTTTGATAATCCATGGATCAAAAAAGTAACCAGTGATGTTTTTAGTTGTTATGGAGAAAAGAATAGGACAACTAACGCCATCGAAGGTTGGCATAGACGCTTAAACACAAAAATAACAACTAAGCCATCACTGTTTAAATGTATTTTAATTTTGAAAAAAGAAGCAAATGTCCAAGATATCAAAATTAAAAAAATCGCTTTGCATTTTAAGGAAAATAAAAGAAGTATTAAGTTATTACAAAAAGATGAAAGAATTAAGAGCATTATTTCAGATTGCATAAATAGTAAAATTAGTGTAAGTGATTGTATGACGCATCTAGCTACTTTGAGTTACAATAGGTACACATTATACTACATTATTATTAGGTATATTTGAAAAATCCTAGACCCTTCATGTTTGTGCTCGAATGAAAGGATCCAAGTGACATGTCCGTATTATTTTGGTTTTGTTTCAATAATTTCCTCTTGTTATTTTTTTTGGTGAATAAAGTACCTACCTATTCTGTTATTTTTTGTGATTTTGTGTTTCATTGTACATTTGATGAGTTGCGAATATGGTGAGTTGCGAATCTGGTTAGTTGAGAATCTGGTGAGTTGAGAATCTGGTGACTTGCTCATGAGGGTTTTAAAGCTAGATGAAGTCGGCGTTTCCTATCTGACTACTCTGAGAAGACAGGCCGAAACAAACTCAGAGGTCACAGTCTCTTTTAAAGTCCAGACAAAATCTTGGTGATCATGGTGAAAGATTAATAAATAAATTCCTACAATTTCGTTTGTCTCCAAATTAAATTTCGATAGATCTTGAGATTTCTTCCGAACTCCACTAAGTACCTACATATTTATTATCATTTTGTGAGGCGAATGGCGGGCGTTTTGGGGGACTGTCTTATGCAATTTTGACGGCCTAATTTGAATAAATGACTTTTGATTTTTTGATTTTGAGGAATTCAAAATCATAAGGTAGTTAATTACAGGCTATATTGGCATATCCATCGCATCTGCGGAGTTTAGCTAGTCAATTTTTAAATTACCCTAAAGGCTTGTAACGGTGCCACTGCAGAGCAAATGCCTCCTCTCATGCAAAGGAGGAAAGAGCATTGATTACCCTTGCTCACTGCGTGTTCACGATTTCAGAGTTTTCAGACCATCCTCATCTGTCTAGCCTTTTCCTATGTTGGGGTCAGCTTCCAGTCTAACCAGATGCAGCTGAATACCAATATTTTACATGGAACGACTGCCTATCTGACCACCCACCCAGTTAATGAGTAATACGATACCCCTTGGTAAGACTGGTTGTCAAACTTTCGGGCTTCTGACAACCCGTAATGACTGTCAAAGATCCACGAATGACAGCCGGGACCAACGGTTTTACGTGCTTTCCGAGGCCCGGAGGTCTTGTTGTGTACAGATGGTCACCCATCCAGATACCAACCGCGGCAAGCGTAGCTTAACCTGATCGATCGAGACGTACGGCTGTTATTATTTAACCACAAGCAGTTTTCAGACGGATAATTAAAATTACCAACCATTTCTTCACGATATTTTCCTTCGCTAGTCACCCAGTCAATTTAAGATCATAATATTTGCATTTAATTATGATACTCATGTAGGTAACCTTAATTTTATTTCGAGATGGGAACGTTGCTAATGGCGGCAGCGACGTGCGCCCGCGACGATGGGCGGGGCTTGGCACGAGCAACGCTCCGCCCATCGAAAGTTTAATAGTGTTATGGAAATTCAACAGATTATTTGCAGAATTTGGGGTTTGTTTAATGTGTAATAATTATGATTTTTGTAAAAAGGAGCTTGTGGCAATCCATGTTTTGTAATAACACGTACCGTAATAAGTTTACATTTCGTTTCGCTCAATCTGTGTGGTTCTTTCCTCAAAAGACCATTTCAGATACCAATCTACATGGTCTTTACTTGATCTGACCAAGATTTTGTCTGGACTTCAAAAGAGACTGTGACCTCTGAGTTTGTTTCGGCCTTTCTTCTCAGAGTAGTCAGATAGGAAACGCCGACCTCATCTAGCTTAAAAAGTTTGTACAAACCTACATACAGAAAATAAAGCATTTATCATTTGTTTTTCACGCAAGTACCACCTTAAGTAAAGCGTAGTGGGGGACGCCTACCCCCACCCCCCTCTCCCCCGCGGCTTAATGGACAGACGACCTCAAAATAGTGGCTGGGACAGAGAGGATGCAGAAGGCGGAGGACAGGGTGTTGTGGCGCAGCCTGGGAGAGGCCTATGTCCAGCACTGGCTTGCGATAGGCTGAGTTGATTGATTTGACCACCTAAAGTACGTGCCGTTATACAATATGGTACATGAGTTTGAAAAAGTGAGTTTTTGAAGAACATCGTCTCTGTCAGTCATACCTGTGTGACACTCTCTCATCCGGGCATAACTTACCGTGGCCTTTTTTTTTTTGTGCGCGATGGAATGCTCATGGACTTCCTCCAGACAAAGTGACAGAGGGGCATGCCGGACTCTTACCGGCTAAAACCACCGCGGTGTTCCACCTCTAACTATGGCCGGGAATGCGGGATTCGCATAAGCATTCACCGCTCCCCCGACAGGCAAGTTACCGTGACCTACTCGGAAAACCTGAAATAAACTTCGTTACCAAGTAGGCCGCAGCAAGGACAACCTCCACAAGTGAGGGTTCTTGGAAGGCACTGACCTCCGGTGGGTATGCGGTGTCGCTCCACAGATAATGGCTCACCTCCCATCTTGCACCGCATGCCCTGTCACTCACTGCGTCAGCGAACGCTAAACGCGTTGCTGAATTTTGGGCCAAACAAAGACAAAAAACTATATTTTTGCCATCAACACGCTAAGAAGAAGTCTCTTTCTAGAGCTTAATGTATCATATTAACGCCCGGACACTGTACGAGTACATCAAGCTACCCGAAACTGTAAAAATTTCCCAATCAACTTTGAACCTTATGCTCTAGCGATAAAGTTCAAAATCTATTAAAGAAATTTGAAAGATTGAAGTAGCTTTATGTGCTGTGTCTTTACCCTCTGTTCTACTCTGTAAAAATCTCAACGCGAAAACTTAGGTGAAGTCTACGGGTGAAGTTAGCTTGAAGTCAGAGTCCCTAGCATGAGGTGGACTGACAGCTGACTTTATCGAAGTTTTCACAATGAGGTTTTTACTTCATTCCTTCGATGTCACATAATTTGTGCTGCCACTTGTATATAATCAGCCTTATAATGTTCCCACTGCTGGGACACAGGCCTCCTCTCTTCGAGAGGGCGTGGGCTATCTACCACGCGGGCCCAGTGCGGGTTAGTAGATGTCACATTTCTTCGAATTTTTGGATCTAGGACATGCCGGTTTTCTCACGATGTTTTGTTTCACCCGTTTTGAGAGCAGTGGTGATGAAATTATTTACGCAAAGTAAAGCGCCTGTCTGGGTTCGAACCCAGGACATACTACTCGTAAGTCGGGGCCGTTGCCACTGTGCCACCACTGCTCTCAACGCCACTTGAATATGCCTTCCACAACTTATCACAAATCGACGGTGAAGTCAATATCTAATAACTAACATTTTAGCGATTTTCACTTTATTGCATATTCGTAGGTAAAAATGAAATAGCTCATATTTGCAAAGACATAAGGTCTTGAATCGACGAGGACGTTTCCTACTATTTGTTTAATATACCTAAGTAACTTTTTTATTTTAAAACGTTAAAAACTATAGAAATGAAACGTTTTTTATCGCCTCCTGTAAAATCATGATTTTGTTTATTGAAAGAACCGGAGTTGCCGACATAGCTGGCAGAATAAGCAAACTGAAGTGGGAGTGGGCTGGCCATGTCTGTCGAAGGACTGATGGCCGGTGGAGCAGACGAGTCCTGCACCCTAATTGCGTAACACACTATCAATCGGAATCTGAATCATTTTGAAGCAAATTGCTAATCCATTGCTTCATAAGTTCGAAAAAAAAATCTGTTCAACACGTAAATAACGCAATGAATGTTATTGAACTGTCAAAATGAAACCGATTCCGATTGATAATGTGTTACGCAATTGCCCTGCTGAAGTGGAGACCGCGTACCGGAAAGCGTAGTGTGGGACGCCCCCCAGCTAGATGGACGGACGACCTAAAGAAGGTGGCTGGGGTAGACTGGATGCGGAAGGCGGAGGACAGGGTGCTGTGGCGCAGTCTGGGAGAGGCCTATGTCCAGCAGTGGACTGCAATAGGCTGAGTTGATTGTTGATTGATTGAGATATTGATACTACACCATCGAAATATTTGCTGTGTGTGGTCAAATTGACGCGGCAAAAATATTTAAATGATCATTTCACTTGATGCTAGGAATTGACACTTGACAGTATTGACAGCTCTCTTCACCAAAATTTTCTCAGAGATTTTTTATAAAATAGACCTGCATAGCTATTCAAAAACACTCGATACGCTTCCGTATCGTATCGAACATTAATCATTGTTATCGTAGGAGTCTTCTAAACGCTGTTCACAAGTCCAAAACCAGAAAATTTTGTCAGTTTAAATCAAATAGACGCCCGCTATTCTTCCAACAGCTATTTGCTGTTGAGGGGAAGTCAAATCAGGTTAACGAAATGTCAGGTTTTCGATACGATAGCCTGTCGTATGGTTGTGAATCAGGGCTCAGCTGTTCTGGGAGGAAGGAGTTTGATCATTGGTTTTGTGAATAAAACAACGAAGTAGTTTTAAAAACATTATTATTAAGTAAAAATGTAACATTTTACAAAAATATATTTACATGTATACATACAGGGTGTGTCGTAAATAGTGGTCCACCGTTAAGGATTCGATATACCAGATAATTTACTATAACATATTACAATTTTAACCATTTTTACCCAAGAGTTCCGAAAATATATATTTTTTTGTTTTTTATTTACGAAATTTCTACCTTTTGTTACAAATTTGGTTGTAGTTTCAACATAAACCATTATTTTTTCATTTTGATTTCTGTTAATTACTGCTGAATACTACAGCTAACGTGTAAAATTATGGTTGTTTATGTAAATTTAGAGCTTTTGAAGAAAAAGTTAGTTCTTGTCTATTTTAACCCAAAATTTTAACATAATCGTGCAAATTAAAGAACGATTTTTGTAAAAAAAAATTTACTAGTAAAATAGTTAAAATTGTAATATGTTATAGTTAATTATCTGGTATATCGAATCCTTCACTGTGGACCACTATTTACGCCACACCCTGTATACTAGGTACAGTCAGCGGCATGTTAATTAGACACACAGACAAAGAATTTTCAATTCAATTATAATATTGTCTTAATATAAGTTTAATATTTTGTGCATGAAATGTCTTTTAAGTAATATGACATTGGGGCCATAGTGATGTTTTTTTTTTGTCTTAAATGACTTAGAAAATAACAAAATCGAAAAATGACACGGTTCAGTCATGATTTTTTTTAAAGTTGGCCTCGGTTAGTACATACTGGAGCACATCAAGCTGTTACAATCTGTCAAATTTCTTCAATAAACTTTCAACTTTATCGCCAAAGCATAAGGTTCAAAGTTGATTGGAAAATTTTGACTGTCTGTACATTAGCCAATTGGTTAGAAAAATATTGTATACCATGGTGAAAATTGAAATCGTTTCTTTTTTCCTTGACAAAAAGAATCAGACGAAATCAGAACTTCCTTTTATTGAAGTCGGTTAAAAATCATGTGACATAATTATTTACTTGAAAAATAATCTTGTTTATTACTGCAATTGCTTCTTTTTTGTAGTTTGGCCATATTTTTCTAAAAGAAAACTTGCTTATTGCAGTTTTATTTTACGTCTGGGGTTCATTAAAATCATGGATTTAAATGAAAAAGAGGGTGTGTGCTTATGAAACACACGATAAAAGCGAAAACTTACGACTGGAGCCGAGTATACACGATTCCACTTTTAGAAGTTGCTGAAAGACCAGAATGTGCACCTAACGAAGTTTTCTTCATCACTTCAATAATCATTTGATTGAAATCATGAAACCTTGGAAGTCACAAATATGACATTAATTAAGTAAATTGTGACGTAATAACAAGAGAAGTGATAATAATAATAATATTATGACGCTGATTGCATATCCTATCACCTAGAAACATTTTAAAAAATCTTATGTTTTACATTTATTTAAAATATTAAAAAAAAATCATTACATTTACATCGTTTTCGTGTCAAATAGAACAAATGCGTGGTTAAAACTAAATAAAAATTAATATTTTCTATACAAAACGAGTTAGCTCAAAATACTTTCGACGCCTAAGGAATAGACAAAGAAATAAGGCTTCTTTCAGCTTCGAGGCGTACCATACACCTTGTAGTACTTCCATACGAATTATTATTTCTTTTTCTATGGCTAAAATTAAAATATCTAGGCTTGTTCAGGGCAAAATCGGTTATTATAGGGGACTTGATCGGATCACTTATAAAATAAATTTCTTAAAAAAAAAGCGTTTGTATGAAAAAGTAATACAAATAAATTAAGACAGTTAAAAAGAGATTATGAGTTTCTCAAGTTTAGTTTCAGTTTTTTTTTTAATACTAAAAAGTAATTAAGTAAAAGATTATGCAAGTACCCTTTTGACGTAGTTATAAAACTGAGGGACAATTCTCGTAATTTCAAGAACGTCTGATCTCAGTCTCAATCTGTCAAAAATACCTACAATTTCCCTACATTTTGACAAGTCTTTGACATTTTGTCGCCGAGACGAGACTGCGACTAGATTTTGAACGTTTTCAATTACGAAAATTGACCTTCAGATCTTACCACCGAATTCTCAAACGAAAACTTTTAGCCTAACTAAAAGTAACTTTAACTTTTTCAAGAATGTAAGCTTTTTTAAATTATGTAAATATTTGGATCTTTAATAAAATTTCTAATGTGAACGAAAACTAACTTTAAGACATTGTTAAAAGTCTTTCTGTCTCTACAATACACGTTAAAGTAAAAGAGACAGTATAAGAATAAGGCTGAGGCTACATTAGGCCGCGACGCGACCTGCAACACATGAGCGATTAAAACAAATAAATGAATGCTCACGTATATGGCTACATCGTACATCAAATATTACTAGAGATCTTTGATTTCTTTATGCGATAGGAACAACATTACTGTAATCACGGCATCGGCTACATAAACATATCAGTGGAATTGAAGCGAATTTATTAGAAAATTTCTCACTTGCACGACTAGTTCAATAGTGCTACTAAATATTCGTGTAGATACATTATGCGCATAGTAAACAGCGATGGATGATTTGATAGCATGTGTACTGCAGCCACGTCATCGCCGAATATACGCCGGATTTTCGCTTGTAATGTGGCCATACCATTTTTATCTCGTTTCGCTCTTCCAGTCGTATCGCAAATCGCTGCCTACTGTAGCCTCAGCCTAATAGTTAAAGTGAGAATTTATTGAGTTGCGTTTGAGAATTCGGTCGTAAGCCATGTATACAATGGTCCATTATGTATTGCTGTTCAAGGAATTGTTTGAAAAAAAAAATAAGGCAAAATTATTATATATTAGGGTCAAATTAAATCAGCTAGCAAAACTCCAAAAAAAAAAAGACAGGCCTGATGGTCTAGTGGTTAGTGACCCTGACTGCTATGCCGGAGGTCGTGGGTTCGATTCCCACCCAGGACAAATGTTTGTGTGATGAGCACGATCATTTGTTCTGTGGCTGGGTGTAATTTATCTATAATATGTATGTATTTAGAAATATATAAGTATGTTTATCAGTTATCTAGTACCCATAACACAAGCTCTGCTTAGCTTGGGACTAGATGGCGTTGTGTGATAGTTGTGGAATATTATTATTATTATTATTACTCCGCAGATATCTAAATATGGCAAAACATGTTTTGTTCTAAATTGTACTGTTACCATCATTTTATAAGGTGCTTTTATGCAAAAAAAAATTTTTTTTTGACATATCTCGGGACCCTGGAATCCCGGACCTTTGAAAGGCGTACGAGGGGCCAAAGCCAACTCGCAGAGGCCTATTAGACGTTTTAAATGAAATGAGGCACCAACCGACGATTTTTATTATGATAATACAAAAAAGAACTTAATTTGATTATTTTTTGTGGGGTCATTTATGTAGTGAAATATTAGAGTTTAAAAAATCTGTTCATACTTAGAAAATAGAAAGAAATAAAGTAACAATACTACCAGTGGTCGTAGACCCCCAAAGAAAACGTCGGCTAAGTATTCTAAGCTGCTAACTCCATTTTTGGCTTAACTGACTATTTAGTATCAAATGAAATAGAAACCTCACCTATTTCTGCCGTAACTCACCTGGAAGGGTAGGTATATGTGCCACCGATATTGCATAACATTGCTTAACTGTATCTTTAGAATAAAAATAGAATTTTTTCTTTCATTTGATACTAAATAGTCAGACCCTTTGAACGCCAACGACCCTTACAAGCGACAAACGTAATCGGCCGCTAGAACGCCAACGACGAGTTTAGGTGACAGGTTTGCTACTTTATAATCTAATATTATAAAAAATAGGTAAAATGATTATGTTTTTTAAATTTTGTCGTCTTCTCCTCATATATGGAAAATCGATTGTAGTAGCAGTGATAAAGGTGTATCGATATTTGTGAATACCCCATCACTAGCATTTTGTAGGTATTTAATAGTAAATAAATGGCTCGGCGTAGAGAGCATACTTCCTATGAGCTGCGCTTGGCGTTCAAAGGGTTAAGCCAAAAATGGAGTTAGCAGCTTAGAATACTTAGCCGACGAAAATCAACAACATTTTTTTATCGTTTAGATATCAATACCCATCAGGTCTGCAGAATTTCGCAAGCAAATTTTTTATTTTAATATTTGACCCCATATTATTCCGTATGACACGGCGGATTGTAAAAGCAATATTTTGTTGATATGTCGTATATATATTACTACCAAAACATGAACCATTTTGGTATAGAAACCTATAACAAATTAATAGGCCTTATAATGATAAAATTGCAGCAGCGTTAAATCAGGCCATAATTATTTGAATTAAAGATAAAATTTGAAGAAAAAAGAGCTATATTCTTAGCTTTATATCTTTTGACAAACTGCGGTGGTGGTTCGTCAGATTTTTTTTTATCATGTATTAAAAAAAATCGGGCGAAAGGGTATCGTATTACCCAGTAACTGGGTTGTGGAGGTCGGATAGGCAGACGCTCCATGGAAAATGCTGTTATTCAGCTGCATCCGGTTAGAATAGAAGCCTACCATAACATAGTTGAGAAAAGATACTGTATAAAAAATACAGTGGCACTCCGGGAGTGCCGACAGAAGTGAAAACAAAACACAAACTGAATACTTTGCCATCACTCACTGACATATCGGATATACATTAAAACCGAGTACATCCCGACGTCAGCCGAACACATCCGAAGCGGTGTCGGTTACGGTAACAGTGGCGTGAATTCAATGGATTTTACCCATCCCAAACAACGCGCAACGCGACTAAAGAAGTTTTCACTTCAGAAAATATAAATGAATACCATACAAAAAGCTTGCGATTCCTGGAGTAGACCTATGTCCAGCGGTGGCCGTTTTTAGACCAAATTGATGATGATATCAAAAAGGGAAGAGAAACCTGGACGGGTTTGTGCATGGAAGCAACATAATCAACCTATAATGTTCCCACTGCTGAAACACAGGCCTCCTCTCTCTAGAATGGGCAATAATCCACCACGCGGGCCCAGTGCGGATTGGTAAATGTCACATGTCTTTGAATCGTTTTGTTCTAGGACATGCCGGTTTCATGGAAGATAGCTTTTCGAATGTAGCTCTTATTCCTTAAGCGTTAAGGCCTAAGGCCAATATGGACTTGAAGGCTTTTAAGCTAATAAGGCCGTCGACACCAAATTATTTAGCATCTACTTACAAAATATTCATTATTACCGTATTAGCAATATATACAGACATAATAGTGGACAAATATATGCATACCTATTTAAAGTTTTATTCACTTGGTAATGTAAAGACGCCAGCACATCAACCTACTAAAACCTGTCAAATTTCTTTAATAGATTTTCAACTTTATCACTAAAGCATAAGGTTCAAAGTTGATTGGGAAAATTTGACAGTTTCGGGTAGGTTGATGTGCTGGCATCTGTATATAGTATAACATCAAGCTTGTATTCTACGGAGGGGTAGACAGAATTGTATAGTATAGTCGACCCCGTAACTCCTTTATCACCCTAAGGTTGAAAACGTGATAAATCGCCAAGGTCTATTTGTCTATCTTCTTCTTAGCGTTAGCATAACCAGCCTAATTCAATGCGCGCGAGCGGTGACAACTGACTGGCGGCGTGGCCACGAGGCCACGCGAAAGTGTAGGCATTTATCGCTGTAGGTAAGGCCGAGTGAAGGAGGCCTGTCCGAACTGCTACCGAGACATTCATAATGGAAAGTCTCACATAGGTACAGACGCCAGCACATCAACCTACCCGAAACTGTCAAATTTTCCCAATCAACTTTGAACCTTATACTTAGTGATAAAGTTGAAAATCTATTAAAAAATTTGACAGATTGTAGTAGGTTGATGTGCTGGCGTCTTTACATTACCAAGTGAATAAAACCTTAACAAAAAGTCTTTTTAGATATTTAATTAAAACGCAAGTTTCTTACGTCTTTTCGTTTACATTATTGTTATTATTTTATACTTATTTACTATTGCTATCGAATTTATATTGCACAAACTTTTAAGTTATCACCAAATTAGAAAAAAATGTGATATTATTAATAAACGATTTAATATGCAGTGTCTTTTTTATGTTAGTGCTTCGCCTTGCGAAAGTATGACATCGAACCATGCCTGTTGCACTGTTTATGTAAATCACTTTAGTTTTCATATTACTAACTAGCTAATATACAATATGCCAGAGACCATAATTATGAAAAAAAAAATGGTGTAACAATAATTATTAATATTATTTATGCAATATAAATTCAATTTAAGCACTCGACAAGTTCACAGCATTTTGTAATTATATATCAATAATAATATTTATCTAAATAATAACAATGTAATATATTTTTCTAGCTTTCATGCATTTTCTAAGAGATTAACCAAAAACATACTGTCGCAGTTTTTTAAATATACTCCGACCGATATTACCCGACTGCAGTAGAGTCCAAAAGGAGGGTAAGGTTTTTTTTTTATACAAAAAAAACCTAAATAACACTGCCTAATTTTGGAATCGAAAAAAACCTCTCAAGAGACCTCTTTTCAGACCAAAAATCTGCTAAAATAATTTCAATTGAAATAAATATGTTTAAAATAACACATCGTGCTGTGAATATGCCAAGTGAAATGTCATATTAAGTTTCTAATATCACTTGGTGTGAGTTTCATCACGCGTTGCCCAGCAATTCACTGTAAAAGAGAATTATTTTGTCAAAATCTTGAATGATATAACGGGTGTAAAATGACACTTAAGAGCCTATACTACCTCAAATGGCTTAGCGTGATCCTCCGTTATGTCGAAAATACTGCACTATTAATTTTCAAATAAATATATGGTAAAGTTGAGGATTAATGCTAAGTCCTATTTTAGACGAAAACACGATTCCATAAAATTTTCTCGATAGAAAAATAAACCAAAGTTACCTATAACCCGAACAATAAACCGCTGGTATTCAAAAAATACTTCAAATTAGATCTTGAAACTTTGCATACTAACTGAACATACTTTAAAGCAGGTCTTATGTTATTTTTTTATTATTTTACCATTATTTTCACTGTAAAAAGCAAATACCTAAACTATTGGCGCTGCCTGCCGCCCAGCACAGCACTCTGTCTCGCTCTCACTCAGTCCGCGAGCAGTATCGTATGAGCGAGATAAAAAGTGAATTTTAGGTGAGGTAGTATGGGCTCTTAACGCAGCCGAGAGTCGCTTGTACTCCCCGTCATTGTAATCATTTTTTTGTACTGGACCATACCTGGCAACCTTCTGGTTACGGAGATACTGGGAACCTTCTGGTTACGGAGTTTTTTGATGTCATATTTTTTTTTATGTTATTTTTTATTTTATTATCTGGTGAAAAGTTAAACATAAGCCTAACTAAAATGAAAACGTAACATGATTGAACTTACTTTGTTAGTTCCCGCGTAGTCATCGCGCCTGTGAGTCCGGAACGCGATCTCGACCGACTTAACTGTGCTCTCCGTTCAGCTGAAAATAATGATAAATATTAATATACAAGGTCTATTCAAATTAATGTTGGCAATTCATGTTATTTCAAGTTAAACAAATATCAACTTTATTTCAATGGTCATTAAGTTGACTGGCACTATTGAAAAAGTTATAAAAATGTTTGAAGTTGTAGCGTAAACTGAACTTTATTGTATAGGAATTAAAGTTGTTTTTCCATTAATTCATATTTGGGCAATTAAATCGCGAAAGCAGTTTAGATATTCTGGTTTGCTTATAAAATTTTTAGAAATGACAAAGGATATAATCACTTTAATAAAAATCTACAGGGTGATTGGAACATGGGTGCAAAGCTTTAAGACAAAGATAGTACAGACAATTTAGAACCATTGCCTTAGACGAAGTCTTACCAAGATTTTTACCTAATTTTTGTTGTTTTTCGAAATTTCCCAAAATTTTAAGTAAACTTATTTATGGCCAAATTTAATGATAAATTAATTCATTTTTATTTTATTAAAGTAATGTGTAAGCAATCTAGCAAAACATGTTTTAGGCCTCTGTGTCATCCATACTAATATTATAAATTCGAAAGTAACTCTGTCTGTCTGTATGTTACCTTTTCACACCTAAACCACTGAACCGATTTAGATGAAATTTGGTATAGAGATAGTTTGAGTCCCGGGAAAGGACATAGGATAGTTTTTATCTCGATATTCCCACGGGATCGAAACTTATGCGGTTGAAACCGCGGGGCGTAGCTAGTTAGTCATAAAAAAACATATAAATTAGGTAAAAAAAATTGGTAAGACTTCGTCTAAGACAACCATGGCTTAAATGGTTCTAAATTGTCTGTACTATGTTCGCCTGAAAGCTTTGCATCCATCTTTCAATCACTCTGTATATCTATACTAATAATAAAAGCTGAAGAGTGTTTGTTTGATCGCGCTAATCTTTGGAACTACCTGTCGAATTTGAAAAATTATTTTTGCATTTGATAGCCCAATTCTTGAGGAAGGTTGTAGGCAATTTAACATCACGCTAGGGCTCTTAGAAGCCGAGCAAAATGAAAGTAAGAAAGAAAGCTAAGCGAAAATGAAGTACAGCGCGGGCAGGCGATGCGATGCAGTGGCGTGCATTGGTTTTCAGAATAGGTAGGCACTAGGCCGGGTCTAGTCTAGGCAAACGCAGTCACTAATCAGAAAAAAAAGTGAGGTCAAAAGTGTGGTTATTTGAGTAGGCATGCCTACTTAAGGGTGATAAATTGCGAAGGTAGAACGTCATGCAATTACGCGTGAGACGTACGTATTTTTAATTTTGTCGTATTAACTTGAACGAGTAAAGACCAATGACAATGTTCGAATAGTACGGGAGCCGAGTAAGCCGACCGGCGACTGCATACTGCCGCGCGTGTTTGTATGAAGATTATGTTTTTTGTTAGGTATTATAATTTAGTGAGTTTCTAAATTGTGGGGCACGCACTAAAATGTAATTGACAGGCTTATGTTCATTTCCGCGGCAAATCGCGGCGGAGCGGACAGACCTCCGGCGCGATCTCATGGTGGCATGGAAGGAGCGACTTTCGCAACCCAGCGCAGGGCACGCCACGATAGTGGCGATAAGACCCCTCTTTGAGGAGTGGCTAGAGAGGCGTCACGGCGTCCTCACCTATCGCCTGACGCAGGTCCTCACCGGACACGGATGTTTTGGGAGGTTCCTGCACATCATCAGGCGGGAGGAGACGCCCGGGTGTCACCACTGCGAGGATCGCCCAGAGGACACGGTGGAGCATACGGTGGAGGTCTGCCCCGCATGGGCGGAGCAACGCCGTGCCCTCGTAGAGGCGATCGACAGCGGCGGCGACCTCTCGCGTCCAGCCCTGGTTCAAGCCATGGTCCGGGGCGAGAGGGAGTGGGGGGCGGTCACCTCCTTCTGCGAAGCAGTCATGCTAGCGAAGGAGGTGGCGGAACGGCTGAGGGAGAGAGCCTCACACCCCAGCCGCCGCGGGAGACGCTCCGGGCGTCGGGAGCCGCGTGACGACTCCCGGCCACCGTAGGCGCGGGCCTGCGGACGGAGAGTAATGGGTAGCTCACCGTCCGATCAGGACCAGGCCCGTGCCGGACGGCGCGTACGTGTTCCATGCGCGCCTCAAAGAGATGTCAGCATAAAGGAAGGGCCTGCCAGGGCCGAAGCCTGCCGGGGGTGCGGGATTGTCCGAAAGGGTTACCGCTACCCCGGAACATAAAGGGCTAAGGAAGGAACACGGATGGGTTTTAGTCAGTAAGAGTCTGACACTCCCTTCGCTCCACCCAGAGCGGGAGGGGTCATTTGATGATTTCACATCCATAAAAAAAAAAAAAAAAAAAAGGCTTATGTTCATATATCGACGTAGGCACTGCTTATATGCCTATATGCAATGCACGCCACTGATGCGATACGATGGGGAGGTGTCGGGCGAACAGGGAATTTCACGCGTAAAAGTCGCTGGCAAAAGCTATCGTGCAAATAATGATATATCTAAATATGTAACTAAATTACGGTCGATACGACAGTGCAAGTTCTAATAAACATAACATAACGGGTACTTTTCAAATACGCTAACAAGAAATGAGGTAAGTAGAAATGTGCGCATGCATGGTAGTAAAGTAGGCCTAACGTCAGTTGTACCAAAATCAGTATAATAAGCTAGGTCGTATTTAATATAACTGACAAGGGCCCTATATAATACTTGTCAAAAAAAAGTTTTGATTCAAAGAAGAAACAAAACATTGGTTGTCTGTAGTCGATTTACGGACGATAATTTTACGTGATAACGTCATAAGAAAACATCCGATCGTGCCTCTCTATCGCTTGTTCCGCGCTCTCGCTTGCACGCTCGGCTCAGACGGAACGTGACTATGAGTCATGCTTTTTCGTGCGTGCAGCCGGCGTTCATCGATTTATAAGACGTTATCACGTCAAAAAATCTAAGCAAAAATAATCTTGTATGAAAGAATCTTGTAAAAACTGTCGATTTTTCAGATTGTCACCAGTGTCCGTTTTATTAAATAGGTTCCTGGCTTCGCATTCTATTGAAATTCTACTGCGCTAGGTTAGCTCAAGGTGAAAATGTTACTGTGCTACGGTTACAGATGTGCTCATGCTGACTACTGCGTGCTGTTTAAGAGTACGTGAGTTCTTGATACATAAAACGTACTACAGTGTGACCGAGTTTTTATTTATCAGAGAAAATAATAGCCTGAACTGAGCCCTGATTCACAACCATACGACAGGCTATCGTATCGAAAACCTGACATTTCGATAACCTGATTTGACTTCCCCTCAACAGCAGATAGCTGTTGGAAGAATAGCGGGCGTCTATTTGATTTAAACTGACAAAATTTTCGGGTTTTGGACTTGTGAACAGCGTTGAGAAGACTCCTGATCCGATAACAATGATTAATGTTCGATACGATACGGAAGCATATCGAGTGTTTGTGAATAAGGGGGCTGCTCAGGATTGATGAATCTGGCCTACTGGCTTTTGGCTAAACTTAATAATATAAATGTTACATGCCGAATGGTGAAATATGTCTGAGTTGTAATGTATTTTAACACCTATTATGTAGTACGTGTATGTATTATTTGTAGTGAAGTACTAACATAGGATATATTGTTACTAACATCTTTTATGTATTTTTGTCTTTGTCAGTGTGGACCTTTTGTTGTCCGTCAAATAAATAAATTAAATTATGTATTACCGATATTTGCAAAATAAATGTCTAAGTGTGTTATTCTATTGTACGGGTATGCAGGGTGGTCAAAAAGTCGTGGATCAAACGAAATAGGGAAAAAAAGGAGGTCATTTCCAACAAAAAATCTTTCTACAGCAGGGCCATAAAAAGTTATGAATATTTTTGTATACCAAGTTCTTTTATATTACACTTTAAATAAAATGTGATGTATTATTACTAGATAATGTATCAGCACTACAAAAGTTCTATTGCCAAAAATTTTGAAGCGTTACCAAAAATAATTTCTAACTTTAAAAGCGTTGGAAATGACCTCCTTTGTCTCCCGATTTCGTTTGACCCACGACTTTTTGACCAACCTGTATATCTTGTGAATTTATACAGGGTGAATTATTCAGATTCAAAGTTGGAAATTGTATTTAGTGTACATAAAAAACTGCAGGCACATAAAAAAAATATTACTCTTAAAATAATAATAGGCTCCGATAATAATGCTTCTAAAAAGTGTAAGCAAAGGAAAAAATCTACAAATATCTCAACATTACTGCTGGGTGCACTGTTAAACGTGACATACCTTGTAATCGGTGCAGTATTGCATGTACTAGTCCGTCGCCATCGCTTACGTCTTCTGTGATAGCGTGTGTCAACATATTTGTGGTTTAAAAATAGTACGGGTGGTTACCCTAAGACAGTGAGTGTTTACCCTAACAAAGCGGGTGGTTACCCTAAGCTTTTGTGTTCTGGTGGATAGTGGGTGGTGACACTATTTGTTATGTGTCAAGTCAATACAGATAGTGATGTACCTTATATTTTTTTAATTATAATGAGGACCTTGTAATCGGTGCAGTATTGCATGTACTAGTTCTCCACCATCGCTTACTTCCTCTGTGATAGGGGTAGTTAATATATTTGTGGTTTAACAATAGAAATATGGGTTGTTACCCTAGGGTGTTTACGTTCAGGTGAGTAGTGGGTAATAAAGTGACCCTAGCGTGTTTACTACTCTGTGATAGCGTGTGTCAACATATTTGTGGTATAAAAATAGTACGGGTGGTTACCCTAAGACAGCGGGTGGTTACCCTAAGAATTCTGTGTGCTGGCGAATAGTGGGTTGTGACGCTCGTGACTTTGTATCGAGCAAATGATTTCTGTAGTGTTGGTGATATAGGAAATGCAGTGATTGGTGATCAAGTTTTAGTTAAAAATGCTTTGTGTTAAGATGGATAATGGATAGATATAATTTTGGTGTTAAGGAAGTACAGTAAGTGATGATGTTTCTAATGTGTTGATGGATACTCGGGTGACTTTGTAGTAAGTTTTGAATAGAACACAAATATAGTGTGAAATGACCCTACACTAGCGCGGGTGGTTACCCTAACATTTAAATTACTTTAATGATTTGGTATTAAGAAAAAATGAACAGCATAAAAACCAAATCTCCTACTTACGAAACATGTAGGTAACTAGGTATGAATTCAAAATCAAAATATGTATTTTTACAATGATACGATTGCGTGGTAATGATATTAAATAGAGACAAAATGTATGTAACAAATGAACTACACAAAAACAGAGATGAAGTGAAATATGTGATTATAACTTAGTAAGGAAGGTAATGAAATAATCTTACCTCCAGCTACCCTTGGATTCGCTTTCTTTCTAGGTCGCTCTCGACTGAACGCGGACCCGCTTTGTAGTGCCTCCATCAAACTGAAATGAAAAGATACAGTTAATAATTTTTTTTTTATTGCTTAATGGGCACGCTCTTGACCTCGATCGACTGATGGAAAGCGATGGATGAGGTCTATGATGGTACGAGCGCGCCCAGAAGATGCCTAAGGCACTGGAACTCCCACGCATCGATGAAACACAGTAGGCTGCTTGACGCCGGACTCCGGTGGGAGGGTGGTCGCAAACCAGGCGGGCGTTAGCCCTACCACCGCAAGGGAAGAATTGGCCAGTCAAATAAGGTGTTGGGTGTGACTGTCCAGGATGCGCCGAGCGCTCGGTTCAGTTGAGTAACTGGCGGAACAAACGGCGCTACACGAGGTGGCTTCTTCATGCATCCTAAAAGTTACAATACATAACATTCCGCCTGTAGGAGGGGCTTGTGGCTAAGTAATAACAGCCACACGGTTCGATCAATCAAGTTAAGCTACGATTGCCGCGGTTGGTCCGTGGATGGGTGACCATCTTTGCATACCAAGACCCTTCCGTGCCTCGGAAAGCACGTTAAGACGTTGGTCTCGGCTGTCATTCGTGGGTTTTTTACAGTCGTTACGGGTAGTCAGAAGCCCGATAGTCTGACAACCAGTCTTGCCAAGGGGTATCTTATTACCCAGTCACTGGGTTGTGGAGGTCAGATAGGCAGTCGCTCCTTGTAAAATACTGGTATTCAGCTGCATTCGTTTAGACTGGAAGCCGACCCCAACATAGTTGGGAAAAGGCTAGGCAGATGATAACATAACATTCCGCCCGCGCCTGTATTTCAATAATAAAAGCTTTGAGTTTGAGAGTTTGAGTTTTTCCCACAGAGACAAACAGAGTTGGTATAGTACACCCCATTTCACCAGTTATTTTAAGTTTGAGTTCTATGCAATAGGCGGGGAACTTATGGTCATCAGAAGGGCACGAACCTCCGGACTGTTTCTAAGACATGTCTGATGGAAGGGTAAACAAACACAGAGGGTCAATTGTCGAGGGTTTTTTATTTAAACGTAACTCTGAACTGGGCCTCCTCCCGCGGGAGATGCCTTCTGGTTTCACCTGATGGAGCCAAAACCCGTACGGGATGTCGGTTTCGAGCCGTTTTGCAAATAAAAATCCCTCATGACCTGATTTGCTTATGGAGACACGTTACATACCCAACTCGCCCCCTTGATTTGAGCCCTCGTGACTTCTTGAATGTTTTTTTTGTTTCTTTATGCCTCACACCGTATGCATCACAGATATAGATAGACCTAGATAACACAAGTATCACGATCTGTATGAAAACCAAGCGTGCCATTTTTTGACTACCTACTATGACGTCACAAGCACTATTTAGTGATGGGAAAATCAAATCGATCCAAAGACCGTCTCGCCCCACCCCCCCCCGGGCCTACCGCCAGCGCTCACGCTCACCCAGCCAGCAGTACACAGGGCTGAGCGTGAAAGTGGCGGTTTGCGATTTTTGTACGTAAGCTGGGCACGCGAATTAGTTGCTCTTGCGTTATCTAGGCGTATCTATATCTGTGGTATGGGTCGCAGTACTTCCCCAGGCGCCCTCCTTCGAGAACTCTACTACTACAATAAGTTAGCTCTCTTACCTGTCCATAACGCCATCTTGTGCTTGATGTATGTCAAGCAGCTGTTTGTACCGGTGCGTTCGGTCTCTACGTTCGCGCTCGGCTGCCGCGCGAGCGGAACGTGCGCGGGCGGCTCGCGCGGCTGCCTCGCGAGCTGCGGCTACTTCTTGGTGGGCGGCCTGGATGAATGAGAACAAGTTGTTTGAAATAAGGCAAATTGTTACGTATAAATGGCACATATTTTATACCCAACTATAAAATAAATTGTACAATACCGGGGGCCGTAAATAGTTCACATTGAGCTTTACAAACATTTTGGCGTTGTATAGCGCCGTCCCTACCTCCCATACCTATACAGGGTGTTACGGAAAGGGTATATCAATACAAACGGGTTGAAGAGTGTATCTGGTCTAGAATCTCTGTACAAAATTTCAGCTCAAAAGCATTAACTTTGAAAATGCTTAATATTTTTTTATTTCGACATCACGGCGCTGCACTGGCGCGCGGCGGCGTGATGTGCGTGTACTAGGCGCACAGACACACTACAGATAATGGATAATGACCCTCGTAGTGCGGTGACACGTTTGTTACGATTTCAATTTAATAAACTATCGAAATAAAAAAACATTCAGCATTTTCAAAGTTACTGCTTTTGAGCTGATATTTTGTACAGAGATTCTAGACCAGATACACTCTTCAACCCGTTTGTATTGATATACCCTTTCCGTAACACCCTGTATAACAGTCTCTTTCTAAAGCGCGATGTATCCTTTGCGCTCCCGGGTACGGTAGTTATCAAAAATTGTAACTATGTAATTTTTCTCACAAAAAAACATGATATATTACTTACAATAAAAATGTTGCATGCATAAACAAGCGTTGAATGCATAAACATAACATACTGTGAACGACTTTGATAACTTAGTAACTAAATTAGGACTGTGAAGAAGCTGATGCTTATACCTAGGGCCCTACCATAATCATTTGGATCAGACCAGCCCCCTTATTCACAAACACTCGATATGCTTCCGTATCGTATCGAACATTAATCATTGTTATCGTAGGAGTCTTCTAAACGCTGTTCACAAGTCCAAAACCCGAAAATTTTGTCAGTTTAAATCAAATAGACTCCCGCTATTCTTCCAACAGCTATTTGCTGTTGAGGGGTGCTGTTGAGGGGAAGTCTAATCAGGTTATCGAAATGTCAGGTTTTCGATACGATAGCCTGTCGTATGGTTGTGAATCAGGGCTCTGAAGGCCAATCCTCGTAATTTAAAACGTTCAAAATCTAGTCGTAGAAATGTCAAAAATGTAGGGAAATTAGAGGTTTTTTGACAGATTGAGACTGAGACCAGAGGGGCAATTCTCGTAATTTTAAGAACGTTCACAGTCTGATCTCAGTCTCAATCTGTCAAAAATACCTCTAATTTCCCTACATTTTGACAAGTTTTTGACATTTGTTTGTCGCCGAGATGAGATTGCGACTAGATTTTGAACGTTTTAAATTACGAGAATAGGCCTTCAGACTGTGGACGTTCTTAAAATTACGAGAATTGGCCCTCTGATGTTGCAAAGTTCATTGTTTTTGCACCGCACATGGCACAAAATCGCTTGACACTTCCCTTTTCGTCGGACATCGACATCCTGTAAGACTCTGTGTGAGTGAACTACTTTCGACTTGTAATTAGGGACTATTTTCGAATGCTACTCACTATGAAAGAGTCCTTGAAGGTCTTGATGTCTGAGAAGAACTCTTCAAGGGTATACTTCTGCGCGTCGAACACGAAGTATTCAGCTAGTTCGGTGTACAAAGCTTCCATCTTGCGGAACATCGAATGAAGAAGGTCACATTGTTCGCGCGCTTCTGTTGCGAACGACTGTGGTCGAGTTAAGGGTAGAACTATTGATTTTGAAACTTAAGGTTAAGGGAAGAAGGTTGATTTTGAGATGCAATGTTAATACCGTTTAAAAATAACTCAGTTATTGTATTGCTTGTACTCGCCGAAGGGGAAGGTAGGCACACCTCGGACACTCCATACAACGCTCGCAAAATAATTACCTATTACTACTACATAAACAAATGACGTTTGTACACGTGCAAATGTGTGCGTGAAATCTAGTAGGGTTGGCCGTCGTGCGTAGCATAAAAAATGACGCGGAGAGCGATTTGTGTCGGGGAACCGAACGACGACGGCGCTGCCCGAACGTGTGCGTTATTATGAAGTGAACTTGTAGTTCAATTGTTTATTTATATAGTCGGGTTCGTAATGAAATAAAAACACTAAAATAGTTCTGTTTAAATGACGTATCTGTAAATAATCGGTTATTAAATCGCATGGTATTAAAAATGCGAAATCTTACAAACAGTTTATGTAAATACGAATTCGGAAAAGCATCACAATATCCAACCGTCGTGATTAAAATTCAAATAAAACTTTGAATTCGCAAAATTGTGTGTTCGTGTCAGCAGTACAGCGCTGCGGTTCGCGAGCTCCCTTGCTAAAGAGTCGGCGACGAATACCTCGAAGTGCGGGGTGAGGTGCGGTATCTGATATGAGCGCGGGGAAGGGAGTGTCCTTTCTGTACGTAGTACTATTAAGTATTCTGTGGTAGAGGTGAATACTGCAACCACATTTAGCCAGATATGCTTAAACATTTTGTACAGTTAAGTTTGCGCTTTTCTCGATTATTTCTTAACCTTATATCTCGAGTGTAAGGGTCCTTAGCAGCGTCATCATCGATCATCCTGAAAATTTGCTTATACATTGTCAGGAGTACAGAAACGGACATAGGGTACCTTTCATCCCGAAAAAAAAAGTGCTGTTCCCGAGGAAAACAACAATAACGTTATTATGATAGTAGATGGCGCCACTTGTATTTTTGTTTTCCTCGACAACAGCACTTTTATTCGGGATGAAAGGTACCCTATGTCTGTTTCTGTACTCCTCACAACGTATATGCAAAATTTCAGGACGATCGGTTTAGTGGTTTAAGCGTGAAAAGGTAACAAACAAAATTAATTTCGCATTTATAATATTACTAGATGCGCCCCGCGGTTTTACCCGCTCAAATGTCAGTTCCGAGGGAATATCGGGATAAAAAGGGGCCTATATGTTAATCCAGGATGTCAGCTACCTCCATACAAAATGTTATCAAAATTGGTCCAGCCGTTTGAGCGTCAAGAAGTAACAAACATATAAACAAACACACACATACACACACAAACTTTCGCCTTAATAATATTAGTGTGAAGTGTGATAGTTAGTATAGGATTTCACGCGGAAGAAGTCGCGGGCAGCAGCTAGTGCTTTATAAAAGGATACACTCATAGTTTCATGGAACAGATCGTCCGGACACTGCTGCACCCGCGAGTTGTTCAGATCCATCTCCAATGCTTTGATATCATTCTCCATCTTCTTTAGCGATTTCTGTAGATTCTCCATTGACACGCGGGCCGCTCTGTAGAGAAGAATGGCGGTTAGTGAATGTTTATCATCGATACCTATAGCTCCTTTCAGACGATGCAAGTTTCTTGCCTGAGGCATGAAAATAAAATTGAAGCAAGAAATGACTTCTCCCAAAATACAAGCCCTTTCTTAGTTTGGTTATCAGTTTCAGAACCTTTAAGTAAAAAAAAAATATTGATCTACGGTCCGGCCGCGCTAAATTTTCCAAAGATGTACACAACAATGGACGCCCGAAATTGAATAAAATCGATGTATATCGATTTACATTTATTTTAAGTAATGTTTGTTTTTGTCTAGTTAGCTCGGAGATTTAGACGAAAACAAGCATTACTAATAACCAGTGATCGGAATAGGCTGAGCATATTTACCTAAAGTTTAAAGAACAGAGACGGAAATTGGAGACTTCCTTATGACTAAATTTTTAAAAAATATTTTTTTTTTGTTGGTTGAACATTTCAATATAACATGAATATATTAATGAGTCATTAAATATTCATGTTATATTGAAATGTTCAAACAACATAAAAAAAATATTTGTTATTTTATTTATCAAAACATTGATTACGATTTATTAAAGCATTTATACTGTTAATGATTAAATAAGATATTAAAAGTTACATAATTAAAGTTCCGGTATACCGGTAAAAAAAATTAAGTCATAAGGAAGTCTCCGATTTCCGTCTCTGATCTTTAAACTTTAGGTAAATTACTCAGCCTATTCCGATCACTGCTAATAACTAATATATAAATAATAATAAAAAACATAAATGTTCTTGAATATCGATTTTATTCAATTTTGAGCGGCCATTGTTGTTGGATTACAGAATATCTAGGTTCCCAAATGTATATTTTGAAAGGTCTCTGATATAAAGACGAGATATGAGGAATTTCAAACTTCTATAGAAAATTTATTTTTCTCATAACTCTTCTTTAAATCAGTGTACATTCAAAATATACATTTGGAAACCTAGACATTCTATAATCCAATCGGAATAAATACACACTATATTAAGAATATGTTTGATTTACAAATTATTTTGGTATTACGTTTGTATGAACTACGATGCTCCGCCGGCCCCTTTTAAGTAATGGAATATTTGTTCAGATAATATGAAATGTTACCTGTCTATATGAGGCATTTCTTCTGCAAACGTCAGTACTTCGGGGAACTTATTCTCTATAGTTTCTACTAAATAATGTAACAATGTCTGTTTATTTTCTAGATCTTTCGTCGCTGTTAACTGTGGACAACGTAAAATAATAGATTAGTTTCATGTCATGGCCGCGTTTTCCCATTAACTGGGTTGTGGTGGTCGGATAGGCAGTCGCTCCATGTAAAATACTGGTATTCAGCTGCATCCGGTTAGACTGGAAGCCGACACCAACGTAGTTGATAACGAGTTATTCCGTTTTCTCATTCCAAAAAATCCTCCCGAATATGGATTTGAGGAAACACATGTACGAAAATTCACTCGAAGCCTATAAATTCCGTTTATCCAACTTGGCTTAGGGTTGATTCTCGGACATAATTTCCGCGAATCCCTTTAGGGTGGATTTATTGGTGGTAAATAAACGGAATAACACCTCCAAACACATAGCTGGCCGCAGACTAAGAATTTATGTAAAAGGATGAAACAAGAAAGTACCTTCCCGTGGTCGCATGCCTCTGTACTAACATACATATAAGCAAAATTTTATTTTTATTTTAGATCATGACTTTTTCCGCTAGAGGGCGCCATATTCAATTTAATGTGACGTCACATAGCCTATAACCAGCGGGCGATCAAGACGTTTCCAACGATAAATCATTAGTCAAATTATGACAAGTAGTTTAGAAGTTATGAGGGAACAGATGGACTCGGCCCAGAATTCGGCCACTTGTTTGGCGCCATCACCAGCGTCCATCAGTTCCTGTAACGTGCAGCTGACAGGACACGCAGTACACGATATTAAGTGTCCCATCGTTTGTGGAACAGCACCACATTTACACTCCAAGGCGGAGTCTTCTGGTCAGCGGGATTGTCCGAAAGGGTTACCGCTGACTCGGAACATAAAGGGCTAAGGAAGGAACACGGATGGGTTTTAGTCAGTAAGAGTCTGACACTTCCTTCCGCTTCACCCAGAGCGGGAGGGGTCATTTGATGATTTCCCGATGATGAAAAAAAAAGCGGAGTCTTCTATGAATCTCCACCTCTCTCCAATCTCATGCTATTATGCTTATAGTTATTACCAGAGATCGGAATAGGTAGAGCTGTTTTACGTACTTGCCATAGGTTAGAATAATATGGATATTCTCCGAGTCCCGGGATTTGGTTTTTAAGTAGTAAAATCATAAAAAACTATTCTGGGCTTCGGGACTAATGAAAGATTACACTTCCTTTCTGACGGGTAAATATAAGAAGGATGGGATTAAGGATAGTTACATTACGCGTCTCAACAAAGCGGCAACGTCGCGCGTTTGGCAAAAAGTTTTCTAGCATGCTGTTGACGTAAAATTTACAATGTCGCTCATGCGCTTATTGGTTTACATAAACCGTTTTTATACATATTGACAAAAAGAATGAAAATGTTTGCGGTCAATGAACCTAAATAGCTCTACCTATTCCGATCACTGGTTGTTACATACCTTAGTGAGGAAGCTAATTTCAAATCCATAGGCACCAGCGTTATTTGAGCCCGAATTCATATAGTTTCCTAATAGAAGTAGGAGCTCAAGTATTTTGGCGAATTTGTCACTCGACTTCACTTCCTCGCAAGCCGCTGTGCCGGATACTATGTCCTGCGAACAAAAAAAAATAAACAACAAATGAAAAAAAGCCTTCGTATAAAGGGATTGCCACAGATATACAGGGTGTTACGGAAAGGGTATATCAATACAAACGGGTTGAAGAGTGTATCTGGTCTAGAATGTCTGTACAAAATTTCAGCTCAAAAGCAGTAACTTTGAAAATGCTTAATATTTTTTTATTTCAATTGTTTATTAAATTGAAATCATAACAAACGTGTCACCGCACTACGAGGGTCATTATCCATTATCTGTAGTGTGTCTGTGCGCCTAGTACACGCACATCACGCCGCCGCGCGCCAGTGCAGCGCCGTGATGTCGAAATAAAAAAATATTAAGCATTTTCAAAGTTAATGCTTTTGAGCTGAAATTTTGTACAGAGATTCTAGACCAGATACACTCTTCAACCCGTTTGTATTGATATACCCTTTCCGTAACACCCTGTAGATATACCTAGATAACGCAAGAGCACCTACTTCGTTTGCCAAAAATCGCATCAGTTTACGATCGAAAATCATAAGCCGCCACTTTCGCGCTCAGTCCTGCGTACTGCTGGCTGGGTGAGCGTGAGCGAGAGAGCGCGAGCTTGTGACGTCATAGTAGGTAGTCAAAAAGTGGCACGCTTAGTTTTCATACAGTTCGTGATACTTGCGTTATCTAGGTATATCTATATCTGTATGTGGGGGTTACTATATCGCTCATTTGGTGAAACATCGACGTAACTGCTACTTTTTTTTTACGTCTTTGCTTTCCTAGTAAATACGCTTTCTAAGTGCTTTGGCATTTTCAACTCATTTTTTGGGAAAAAATACATTTATGTCGATGTTTCTCCAAATGAGCGACATAATGATGTCAATGGCCATGGTGGGCCACTGTGTAAGAGTGACATGGTTGCATAGGCCATGATGGGCCACTGTGTAAATGACATATGGGCCACGATGGGCCATAGTGTAAGAGTTACACAGGCCATGATGGGCCACTGTATGAACGGTCTAAGGGCCATGCTCTGCCACGATGTGCAGCTATGTAAGTATTATAAAAATTAAACCGCTCAGGCTACTCACAGGTTTAACTTCAGATATAATTTCAGCATAATGCTCTCTGAAGGCTAAACTCCTCAGTCTCGGCACCAGCCGCTTGATGTCAGCCACGGTGGCCGCGAACTGTTCAGCTTCCGTTAGTTCTTCGCTGTTCACTTTGAGGTCTGCTAGTTTTTTTAGCTGGTCCGCTGGTGGTAGGTACTGGAACATGCAGGAAAATGAAAAAAGTATTAAGAGAATGTTCTTTTCTGGCAGTTGATTTATTATTACTTTTATTTATGTTTTAACATAAATTGTGAGCTTTGTCGTGATTGAGGATTTTGTGACTTACGAGTAAATTAACATGTTACCTAAAGAGCATTTATTATATCACCACATTGACAACATTGCCGTTTTACACCACATTTGGACAGCTATCAAATATATTTTTTTTAAATTAGAACTTAATTGTGCTAAGTTATTTAATCGGAACTTACGAAACAGGCCATGACTGTAATATCTTTGCGGCAAATTGAATTTTCAGATTACAAACATTTATTATTTATTTAGACTGGCAAGCTTTTTTATCCTTTTTAATATGTTATAATTAAGTAATTATTTAATAATTTACCATAGATTTGAAAAGAAAGAAGAATTGTGTAGTAAGAAGAAAAATATATAAGTTAAGTAAATTGATCAAGGTTGCTGTTGGTGTGTTCCCCTCCCTCTCACAGAGAGGAGGCCTGTGTCCCACCAGTGGGAACATTAAGGGCTGATTATGGATTATGGAAATTGCAGAAGTCTAATGAAGTGGGGCTTGTGGCTAAGTAATAACAGCCGCACGGGTCTACCGATCAGGTTGAGCTACGCTCGCCGCGGTTAGTCCGTGGATGGGTGACCACCTTTACATACCAAGACCCCTCCGTGCCTCGGAAAGCACGTTAAGCCGTTGGTCCCGGCTATCATTCGTGGATCGTTCACTGTCGTTACGGGTCGTCAGAAGCCCGAAAGTCTGACAACCAGTCTTACCAAGGGGTATCGTATTATCCAGTAACTGGGTTCTGGAGGTCAGATAGGCAGTCGCTCCATGTAAAATACTGGTGTTCAGCTGCAGCCAACCCCAACATAGTTGGGAAAAGGCTAGGCAGATGATGATGTTCAAGATTATCATCTACCACTTTCTGACGTTTCGGTTATGATTCCGTTGATTTTTCCGACTCACCTGTATCAATAAATCCAGTACATTGGCTGTCAGCACGGTAGTGTCACAGCGCAGCACACACGTCCTGATGTGTTCGTACGACATGTGTTTGAGGGAGCCTCCGAGCAGGATGGACAGGTTCTGCGCCGCCTTACTATCTAGCACCTTTAAGTCCTTCACTTTCTTGAGCGTGTGGACCCTGGAATTTAGTCTTAGTTACAGGATTTTTAGTTTTGGTTTGATGATGGAAGTCATGATTCAAAGCGAAAATGTTTTTAGAGTTATATCACACTTACTGTGCACAGACAGATAAGCTTTTTCTGAATCTCTATGTCTTTCTATCACTGAGGCCGAGTGATTGATATTTTTTTGAAATAGACAGTCAATAGGATTAGCCCCATATTAAACATGTCACGTGGCTTTTTAGGAAAAAGTTCTGTTTTTTGCCTTACAAAGCAAAACTTTTTATTGAAAAATTTCTCTGAAAATCATGCCTTGTATAATCTTTCTTATTTTGAGCAAAATGAACGGCCAGGTACTGTACCTGCTTCAGCTTTCAAGAACCGGGTGTAACATTATTATGAAATCTCGCTCGTACTGCCGTACGGGCGAGATTTACACACCACACTTTAAAGTTAGCGTTCCATACGAATATTAACCTTATCCTCGTGGTAATAATGTTCATATTGGTATACGCCAGTGGCGAAGGGTGAATTTATGACAGAGGTAAGCCGGAGCAAAAAAATATGCCAAAAAAAAAATTCAAATATGAATTGACTATAGTATGGTTATGTTCTGAATTTTCGAAGGGAAGCCGGTTGGAATCGAGTTGTATGGTACCTTCGCCACTGGTATACGCTAATGTGAATACGCGATTCATACGAACATGCTCCTCCGCTCCTGCACTTACACACATTCTCAGCGTGTTTACACACTATAATATGAGAATGGATTTGTATGGCGGCAGTCGCTTGAAGACTAAAATAGTTGAGTATTCTAAGATTTGAGTAGCCTTGTGTACGAAAGGGCTTAGGGCTGACAGATAATTTTATCGGAAGAATAATTTTGAATTTTTGACAGTTCATCCATACAAAATCTATCAGACGTCAATTTTATTCAACGAACTAGCTGCGCCCCGCGGTTTCACCCGCATAAGTTTCGATCCCTTGGGAATATCGGGATAAAAACTATCCTATGTCCTTTTCCGGGACTCAAACTATCTCTATACCAACTTTCATCTAAATCGGTTCAGCGGTTTGAGCGTGAAGAAGTAACAAACATATAAACACACACACACACACTCACAAACTTTCGCCTTTATAATATTAGTGTGATGAAAATTATCTGTCAATTGAAAAATTAGTCTTTCGAGTGACATAAGTTACTTTTTTAAAACATGATAGGAACTTACTTATCGACAGCGTCTTCATTCTTCTTGGCGACCGGTTTACTTGAAAACTTGAGTGCTAAACCACTTAAAATATCCGGTGACGCCAGCTTGTCTTCTTGAACCTGTCAGAGTAATAATAATACTTTTAGAGGTATAATTATTATGTAAGTGTTATATTTATAAAAATACTATTTCTTTCTACACATTCGTGATCAGACGCTTCATTAAAGTACAGTGAACCGCAAAGTCAAAGCATTTATTTGAAATAGGCACATAAAAGGCACTTTATCTGCCTGTTAGAAAAAAACATTGTAATTTTTGACGTTCATGTCAAAAATTACAATAAAATATAATTGAATCTTGTCGCCCCTTCTAAAAGGTAGTTTTCATATGGAGAAGAATGGACAAGAAATTCAAACATTACTATATCCAACGGTCCTGCATACTTATCTCTTTTGTTGACTGTACCTAGACGATTTTCCGAAAATATTAACAAATAATAAAGCAGTGTGTGAGTAATTGTGTGCATACACACGAGCGACACGCGAAGTAAAAAGTGATAAATAATATATTTTCTGTAAGTAGGTTTGTACAAACGCTTTTACACGTCAATCATATTTTTTTTTAAGCTAGATGAGGGCGGCGTTTCCTATCTGACTACTCTGAGAAGAAAGGCCGAAACCAACTCAGAGGTCAGTCTCTTTTAAAGTTCAGACAAAATCTTGGTCAGATCATGTGAAGACCACGTAGATTGGTGTCTGAAATGGTCTTTCGAGGAAAGAGCCACACAGATTGAGCGGACCTGTCCAGTCAGTGCGCGCATTTGTCAAAAATCGTGCAGCTCAACTCAGAACTTGAGGAGCTCAACGATTCGACGAACAATACCAAAGGAAGTGACATTGACTTACGTGAACCCAGAAGGCCTTTTCGGACATCTTCTGTGGTATGATAGTCTTCCAGTTGGCTCGTTTCAGCGGTCCTTCTAGCTCCCACTTCTTTTTAGGTTTCAGACCGTGGGGTAGCACGTCGGGTACGGGCTGCAAAAAAAAATACAGATAATTGGTAAAGCGATTTTTTTGTAGGTTTTTAATTGACCTATTTAACACATACACATAATATTCATGACAGAAGAAGCATTAATTGTGAATTTATAATTGACACAGTTATTTTAAATGTGAGTTTGTTGATTCTCCAAAAATATTTGTTTTTACCACGCATAATACAAGCCTATAATGTTCCCACTGCACACAGGCCTCCTCTCTTCGAGAAGGAGCGGGCGGTACCACGCGGGCCCAATGCGGGTTGGTAGATGTGTTTTACCAATGATTAAAGAAACATTATGAAGTTCCTTAGACTATTACTTTTGGTATAACAGGTGAGTTTGGTCAGATTTTAACTTGTTCAATGTGGCAACACAGACAACAATAGTTTGGTGAATTTATGTGGCAATATTTTTATTTGGCAACATGTTTTTTCCGTCAATGTTCACGTTTTCCTGTAAAATTTATTGTATTGCATTGCAGTTCTTGGGCATTTATTTTGTTACACCTATAGAAGTATGAGGAACAGGGTGCAAAGTTCACTCATCCTTCATAGAAAAGGGAGGATCCTCCGACCAGACGGGTGTCGCCTGCTGCAACTGCCCCATGATTCATGTCGGGCTGTTGTATATAAGCTAGTTGCACGGTAAACTCTGCTTGCGAGATGCAGGATTTTGCGTGACGTCTGTATGTCGCGTTGTTCGCATGTGGCGTTGTAGATACCGCTACACACCATTGTATCCTTTAAGACAAACGTAACAGGTTTGTCCTTCTTTCACGCAGCAACAGGACAACACATCGACACTCGACGTGATACAAAAGAACAAATATTTTCTCTTCATAATATTAGTTTGGAGAACGTTAATTGCTACGAGACACTCACCATTCTAGGCATCATGAACCCTCCCGGCGGTGGCGGCGGCCTAGGGCCCCCCATCATCGGCGGCGGGGGCGGCGGGCCCCCTCCCATGCCCGGCATGGGGGGCGGCGGGGGCCCGCGCGGGCCGCCTGGCATGGGGGGCGGGGGCGGGGGCGGGGGACCTCCGCCTGCTAAGGGGAATCATATCATATGAGCTTGAGGGTCAAATCAAATAATACCTAATATGGTGAACATGTAAGACATGTATTTTACAAATCGGTACATACGCAAAAGCTACATGAAACTTAGGGCTGATTTTCAATAGTCAGATAACTTATATCTGAAGAATAAATATGACACTTTGATTTTCTACTATACAAAAGCTGTCAAACCGCAATATTTATTCGTCAGATATAAATTATTTATTTATACAGGATAATTTTTTTACCGGTTCCAAATTTTTACAGGAACCCATGAATATGAACAACTTTCACTATGGGACCAACTCTGATATCACGACAAAAAAAATTTGCTGTTTCGTACATTTTGGTCAAGTAGGTATTGAACTTTTGTATTAAACAGCTGATTTTTTTTCGTGATTTCAGAGATGGTCCCATAGTGAAAGTTGAAAAACCAACCTGTATACTTAAACACGAAATAAATAATACAATAAAAAAAAATCATAAATTATCTGACTATTGAAGGAATTAGGCCCCAGACATTACACATTCTACAACAAACGCCAATGTTAAAAATAATATACCCACAATATAACATAATTTAACTGAATCACAAACTAACGCCATCTATATGTCGCAGCCAACTGGTTAAATTAGCCGTTTAGTTAACCGCCTAGCCTTTTAACTAAAAGGCGGCCGTTTAACTAACGGCCTGAATGATATTCAATATTACAGTATAGGTTGGAACTGTAACCAATCATGCGAGAGCTGAATTGGTCGCAGTAACTAAGCCAGGGCTCCCCGACCAAATGGGTTAGGTTAGGTTAGAACCGTTTGCGGAAGGATCGTACGTTCCCGCGACCCCTGGCGTAGGTGTGAGATGGAACACCGGGGTGGTTTTTAGTCAGTAAGAGTCTGACAGACCCCGCCGCCCGCCCCAGAGCGGCGGACATCCATGAGGATTTTCCACTCCGGAAACAAAAAAAAAAAAAAAAAATAGAAAAAAAAGGCGGTTAACTAAACGGCTTATTTAACCAGTTGGCTGCGACATATATATTTCTTAGTCACAAGCCCCTCTCTAAATTACGATTCAAAATTACTCGACTATCAAACGATTTTAATCAAGTGAACATACTAAACGTCTTCCTTCTAGAATTCACCGGACGATTGGCATGTTTCCTGTATTTATTCACATAGCCTGGAGATTTACAAAGATTTTAGTAAGCAGTACCAAAAGATGCTGAAGTACAGACGCCAGCACATCAAGTTACTACAATCTGTCAAATTTCTTTAATAGATTTTCAACTTTATCGCTAAAGCGTAAGGTTCAAGGTTGATTGGGAAAAGGACGATGCGTCAGAACGTCCCCCCAACCCTTACATCGACCAAAAAACTTTAAATGTATCTCATTCAAACCATCTTAGTAAGGTGATCAATTTTTACTTCGGCGACATCTCTCAAAAGTGCGGGATATTCCGAGAAAAATCATGTTTTAATGGTACTGTTAACACCATAGATATACATAGACCTAGATAACGCAAGTATCACGAACTGTATGAAAACTAAGCGTGCCACTTTTTGACTACCTACTATGACGTCACAAGCTCGCGCTCTCTCGCTCACGCTCACCCAGCCAGCCGTACGCAGGACTGAGCGCGAAAGTGGCGGCTTATGATTTTCGAACATAAGCTGGTGCGATTTTTGGCACGCGAAGTAGTTGCTCTTGCGTTATCGAGGTGTATCTATATCTGTGGTTAACACATACAAAATATCTGTTGGACGGGTCTCATACAAATATGATCATCATCCTTTGTCAGTTTCGGGTAGCTTGATGTGCTGGCGTCTGTACAATAAACAACTACAGTCCTTCGACAATTATTTTACCCTTTGATTTTGCATCCCTGTCAAAATCACTGATCTTTATAATCATTGCAATAAAGTTGCTTTTATTGGCAAGTCTGTCAAAATCACAATGATCTTTGTAATCATTGCAATAAGGTTGCTTTTATTGGCAAGTCTGTCAAAATCAGAGTGATCTTTATTCAAACTCAAAGCATTTATTTCAATTAAACCAATTACAGGCACTTTTGAATTGTCAAGGGGTCGGTCAGTCAGAAAGATGAAGCTAGTTGCCCATTCCAAAGCGTAGGTACCTATTCTTGTTACAATATTGCGTTGCGCTATTGAGTTGCTGCCGTCAGGGGTAAAATAATTGTAAATGGACTGTTATATAGCTTGCGGATTATCAGAGAGGCAATCCCTGTATTTTTAAGAACGTTCGCTTTATAATTTCAGTCTAAATCTATCAAAAATACCTTCATTTTTGACAGGTTTTTGACGTTGATTGTCGCTGAGAGGTGATTGCGATTTTAATTTGAACGTTTTTCATGGGAATTGGCCTTCTGGTACAGACGCCAGCACATCAAGCTACTACAATCTTTCAAATTTCTTTAATAGATTTTCAACTTTATCGCTAAAGCATAAGGTTCAAGTTTGATTGGGAAAATTTGATAGTTTCGGGTAGCTTGATGTGCTGCCGTCTGTACAAAAGGGCAGATCCATACAACAAGCAGAACACATAACACACATAATCAGCCTATAACGTTCCCACTGCTGGGACACGGGCCTCCTCTCTATGAGAGGGAGTGGGCCGTAATCCACCACGCGGGCCCAGTGCGGGTTGGTGGATGTCACATGTCTTCGAATTTTTGGTTCTAGGACATGCCGGTTTCCTCACGATGTTTTCCTTCACCGTTTTGAGAGCAGTGGTGTTGAAATAATTTACACAAAGTAAAGCGCCTGTCTGGGTTCGAACCTACGACCTACAACTCGTAAGTCGCGGCCGTTACCACTGGGCCACCACTGCTCTCGATGCGACACCTTTACGTCTGTTTTTGCTCTTGCCTTTCTGTACCATCTTTATTCTCCCAAGACCCACAAAAACCTTCTAAAACAAACAGGTAAGTGCTACAGTCTAAAGTACGTGTACAAGCGATGACCTCACACATACCTGTAGGCATGGGCGGCGGTGGCGGTGCGTTCGACACACCTAGAAACACACCACCTTGTGTTATTGCGTGGTCACATGCGTGTCAGATAGTAGCATGCTTAGAAAACCGAAAAATACAGGGTCAGGGGTTAGTTGGCGAAACTACATAGGGTATGGTTATATAGCTGGTCATAAGAAATTAAAGACAAGAACCCCAAATTGTTTCTTTTTAAGTGGAACACCTTAGGCGGCGGCGATCCGATAATTTGACTAGAATTGAGAGCAAAATTTCAAAGACGCGTCACGTTTAGGGACATTTCGTTACATGAGAGAGAACCAAGATATAACTCTCTCTGTCTCTCACACTCTAAAGGGGTTAGAAGATTTTAGTATGGAGGGTGGCCCTAAGGTCGGTCGCCATTTTGATTTTTTTTCAGAATCGCGGTGCACAACAAAAGTTATATATTTAGATAGAGGACGCTTATACAAACAAAAAATGTTATGTAACATAATATCCTAAAGCGTCAGGTTTCGGAGTTATTCACCGAAATATAATTCGATAGCAACAAGGATTTTTTTGATTTTTTTCCCTCCAGGTAAGCATATTGAACTATTGAAGTAATAGAAACGTTATGAAACCTTTATGGGGAAGAAACAAATGAAGAATAGACATTTTTTAAATAAATAATTAAAAACGGCTATTTATAGTTCGTTTTTTAATCCCAGAGACTAATCTGACATTTAAGTCTTTTGTGTTTTCGTTTTTTTTTAGTATAGAAGTTTGACATTACACTTGTCAGATTAGTCTCCGGGATTAAAAAACGAACTATAAATTGCCGTGCTTAATTATTTATTTAAAAAATGTCTATTCTTCATTTGTTTCTTCTCCATAAAGGTTTCATAACGTTTCTATTACCTCAATAGTTCAATATGCTTACCTGGAGGGAAAAAAAACAAAAAAATCCTTGTTGTTTTTGACTTATATTTCGGTGAATAACTCCGAAACCTGACGCTTTAGGATATTATGTTATGTAACATTTTTTGTTCGTATAAGTGTCCTCTATCTAAATATATAACTTTTGTTGTGCACCGCGATTCTGAAAAAAAATCAAAATGGCGGCTGATTTTAGGGCCAAAACTTTCAAACCCCTTTTCTTATGCTTTATTTTTTAAGAAGAATCACGTGTACTGTGTTGCACGCGCATTTGTTTGTGTTTGAGTACTTTATTTATTTCTTTATGCGTTACGTTTTGTGCAAATAAATTGATTTTCTCTCTTTGTTTTGTTTTTAAACAAAAATCAATATTTTCTAAACACATTATTTCTGATTACGGGGTCAACAAACGCGGGTAAAGTAGTAACTTGTAATTACCCGTTTAAAAACTCGTTTTTTTTTTAATTATTATGAATAGATATGCCTTCTCCAAGAAGGCACAAAATAAGGTAAATTAGAGAAGTATGGGGGCAGACCTTTGCCCAACAGTGGGACAGAAAAAGTTAGAAAAAAAAAATCGATACGCATCACGGAGGACGGTGTTATGGCGAAACCTGGAAGAGGCCTATGTCCAGCAGTGGACTGCGATAGGCTGAGTTGATTGATTGACCCATGACGTCTGTGAAGTTTCCCCAATTAATGGTCCTGTATACTTTATTAAAAGCTTTCGTCCGAAAATTGAAAATTATTAAGCTGCATGCAAAAAGGTGTATAATACATGCATAGATCGTTTTTAACTTTGACCCAGTCGGAGGTACTATAATTTGTGGTATTTTCTATATTTTAAAACACTTACAATCAGGTAGAATGAATTGCTCTAATTATTGGTCCCAGTTATGCTAAAATTAATTCTCCAATAATAGGGATGATGACATATTTCTTTAATTTTAATCTCAAAAAAAATATTTACAAAAAGGCTAAAAGGTTAACAAATTGCCAAGTTATAAACGTTTTAAAATAACGGCTACACAAAGACGGAAATACCATAGAAGTGACGTCACGAGTATGTAACTTCATACTAGTGCCATACATTCAAGAAGCTTATAGATAAAAGTGGAGGCAACACTCTGAATACCTAAGTGAAGACTACTGTGGTCGGACGCTCTCTTTCTAAATACACACATGAGAACGAGACAGCGATATGTGTTTTCTTTGTCATATGCATGTATTTATACATACATACATAATCAGCCTATAACGTTCCCACTGCTGGGACACAGGCCTCCTCTCTGTGAGAGGGAGTGGGCCGTAATCCACCACGCGGGCCCAGTGCGGGTTGGTGGATGTCACATGTCTTCGAATTTTTGGTTCTAGGACATGCCGGTTTCCTCACGATGTTTTCCTTCACCGTTTTGAGAGCAGTGGTGATGAAATAATTTACACAAAGTAATGCGCCTGTCGGGGTTCGAACCTACGACCTACCAGTGGCGTGCACTCCATACATGCAAATAAGCTCTGCATACCCTGTAGTCCCATACATCATACATACATGCCCCTCGAAATGATAAATAACTATAATTTAAAAAAATCATGGTATTTTAGTTTACGCGCCATCTATTATTTTTTTTTGGAACTAATTCGTTGGAGCGGCGAACATCTGCCGCCGCGCAACGCGCAGGCAGCGCTCCCGTGAGCAAAAGCAATACTACGCCTTGCTTATTCTTCATACAACGCATCTCGTGTAGTACACAGCAAAAGTGTGACTGTGTGCGTGAAAATGTATGCGTGTGTTGGAGTTTTGGAAGCATAGCTTACATTGCAAACCGTCCAAATTGAGAACACGTAAAAGCACCGCTTAATTGTTGATTGCAGAGGATCGACTTTTTTTAGTCGGATTGTTCGTAATAGTTTGTAACGTAAAAATTGCAGTTTTTCGCTTTTTGTTGGATTTGTTTTTTTTTATTTTTGATTTTATTTAATTTATTTGTTATGTTTTTTATCAATTTATGTCGTGTGGCAAGGGCGTTTAAGTACCTATTTACTTGAAATAAATGAAATTATTTATTATTGTTTTCTTGGCGCAAGTGATTGACTGTCGAGTAATATTATTTAGTAAGTTTATTGCATTGATGTATAGACCTGTGCTGACGATGTGTGTTTTAATAAATTAAAATCGGCCGCGTTTTCGCCGTTACCTTTTGAGGAAAAAGTTAAATAATTGATTGCAAAGGGGAGGTGTGTACCCGGGATAGATTTATCTAAAAGAAAAGGTAATGCTACTCGTTATTTTCATAAAAAGTTTTATGATAAGTATTACTGGCTAACTGGTTGTGTACACACAAACACATTGTATTGCTTCCCTTGCATTTTGTTTACTAATCAAGATAAATATTATGTTTGGAACTATAGCGGATACGCGCCTGCGGTAAGAGTCAGGTAGGTAGAGTAGGTACAATAAGCTGAAACTGGCAAGTTTTTTGTTTTGTGCATACCCTGTCTGAAATCTCTGTGCACGCCACTGCGACCTACAACTTGTATGTCGCGGCTGATACCACTGGGCCACCACTGCTTCCATGTCCACCACTGTTCCATGCATGTATTTAAAATATGTATTATTTAGATTGCATGCAGCGGAGATGAGAATGTTGAGATGGATGTGTGGAGTTACGAGAATGGATAAAGTAAGAAATGAGTAAGTATATAAGAGGAAGTTTGAAAGTGGCGCCAGTGACAGAAAAGTTGAAAGGAAATCGTTTGGCTTGGTATGGGCATGTGATGAGAAGGGACGAAACGCATGTGACTAAAAGAGTGATGAATATACATGTTGATGGATGGAGAGGGAGAGGAAGGCCGAAGAAAAGATGGATGGATTGTGTGAGGAATGATATGAAAGAGAAGGGAGTGAATGATAGCGTGACGGTTGACAGGGGAGAATGGAAGAAGAAAGCGTGTTGCGCCGACCCCAAGTAACATGGGAAAAGGGCAGGAAGATGATGAAGATGATGATGTATGTCTTTAGAAAGAGAGCGTCCGACCACAGTCGGTTTCAGTTAGGTATTTAGAGTGTTGTCTCCATTATCTATACTAATATTATAAAGAGGTAAAGTTTGTCCGTCTTATTCCAAAACACGATCTAAATTTAGTACTGGGATTATTACTAGGTTTAAACCATGACTAAATAAAACGTTATTACAAAATGAAGTTTATCACTAGTTCATGAACTATCTATGGTACTAAAGTTAGTCTGCCGAGACCCCTAGTTTAACTATGGATTTAACATCGGTACTAATTTATTTGAGGTTAGCGTTGATTATTATTGTGTCTTTTTATTTACAAATCGTAAAAAAATGGATATTAATATGATTGACTTGATGGATTTGGAAGATTTGGATATGCTAGAGACGTCTCGGCGATCTTACAGACATCTTCACCGTGAAAATCGTTTTGAATTGAGTGACGAAGATTTGAAATATAAGTAAATATAGGTTCATAAAACGTTTTGGGGAAAAAATATTTTACGTGAGGATTTGTCCTACGACCATATATTCTTCCACTCTTTAGTTTTCTGCATGTTTATTGACGTTTTCGTGGACTTATCTTCTATAATAATTATGTGCTGATTGAGCAATAAGCTCGTCACGTAATATTTCCTACAATAATAAGAACATCCGATCCGCGTTAGGTAGTCGAAATAAGATAAAAAATATGTTTTACTAACTTATTCTTTAGAACTCCAGTTTTCACCCCTTTTTCCTTTGTTGTTCCATTTTTTAGCTAACTCACGATTTAATCGGACACAAAAACTCACGAACAAACCAACTAATAGACTGTTAATAACAAAAATACTAAGAATAATATTAAGAAGTGCATTTATTTATTCTAAAGGACGTAAATATTTGCTTCAAATACGCGGGCTATCGCCGAATGTAATTCACTCCATTTCAAGCTAGAGGTGTTAAAAAAATATGACAACTTGATTATAAAAAGCGCGTCAAAAGTACAAGTTGTGCTTGTTCATTATATTGTAACCTAAACAAAGAACGATTTATGACAAATTTTTGTATTCATAAATAATTACTAAATCATTTCAAGTGTTATTATAATATAAATATTTAGAGAAACAGAACGTTGCTTCAAATAAAGCCTGTACGAACGAATGAAAGAATGCCGTTTTCGTTTCTTATCTGTGGATATTATTTGAACCATGGATCTTCTTTGGTACTAACAGATCCTCAGATAGTCTTCGTTTTGTAATCGGGACACATTTTGATACTGGTACTAACTTTAATACCGTCACAATCCTAGACCTTGTAGTCTTGGTTTAAACCAGTACTTAAGCATTTTTTTGTAATAAGACCGTGTAAGTTTGTATGTAGGGGGTAATCTCTGGAACTACCAGTCGGATTTGAAAAATTCTTCTTGCATTTGATAGCCCAATTCTTGAGGACGGCTATAGGCTATGTAACATCACGCTATGACCCTTAGGAGCCGAGCAAAACGAAAAAAAGTCAAAAAGAACGTTAAGTGATAGCGCGGGCGGGTGATGCGATACGACGGGGTGGCTCGGGGGAAACAAGACGTTTCACGCGAACGAAGTCGCGGGCTGAAGCTAGTTACCTATAAGCTTCTCGCATACATTGTCAGGACCGCGCGACAAGGACGAGTATTCCCGGGTAACCCCACCAAAAACTTTTAAAGCGTGTAGCTTCTCCAAACCATTGATTTTACTGATTTTTTTCGATCATCTCGTTTTACTATGCCTTCCTTGAAGTTACATTATTGAAGTGAAAACTTCTTAAGGCGCGTCGGCTATTTATTGAGATGGGAAAAAACCATTGAATTCGCGCCACTGTTACCGTAACCGATACCGCTTCGGCTGTCCTCGGGATGTACTCGGTTTTTAATGTATATCCGATATGTCAGTGAGTGATGGCAAAGTATTCTGTTTGTGTTTTGTTTTCACTTCTGTCGGCACTCCCGGAGTGTTTTTTTTTTTGTTCAAACATTTATAATATCATCATCCCTATACATCTTACAGTCATATTCAGTAAATTAAAACTACATATCAACCCACAATCTCTCAACAATTCAGATAAGGGGCATTTCACGTGAAGCGGACAGGAAAAAAAATGTCAGGTTTTGGATTTTGTTCATAATTGGGTCAATTGTACTTCCATGGGACCTGAAAATTAGTACGTCGTTTTTTTTTTTTTTGTTGCCTAGTTACCAATTTATGCGACTTCAAAGAATTATCAAAATTTGAGGAACTGATTTTTCGATAGCTTTTAATGAAGTTAACCAGATGGATTGAGTAATAAGTAAACAGTGTTTATTTGAGAATATAAATTGTTTTTCTTGGAAATCGATTAAAATTTGTTTTTTTTATTTTCTTATAAGTAGTAAACCGGAAGTTAACATTAAAAATCAGTTTTTTTTCAACTTCGCATTTTTTTATATTTTTTATTTTTACCTGAAAACATACCTTGTAGTATAGAAATATCATGTGAAAAATTTCAGAATGGTATCTCGATTCGTTTAGAAGATAGATGAACTAAAGTACGAAGGTGCCGTATGACGCGAAGTACTGGGCGGTTCTTTAGTGTGGAAGTCTTACTCGCCAACGCAAGAAAACGATTCATGTCATTATAAAATCGAATCGTATCCTGTTGTGACATGTAGTGCCATCTCTTATCTACCAAAAATATCACTGACTCTTCACCCGCAATCGACATTACAAAGAGATATATAGCGACTCCTGCAAGCATCACTCGATTTGACCGTTATTTATTTAGTCGTCACTTTTTCCGCTACGCGTTTGCAGTGTTATGTTAAAATAAATTGTGTAATAATCTTTATTATGAATTACTACGGTAATCGATATTATAACCCTTTTAACTTACCATCTCATTCAACGTCTACCAATGTTAGAAAAATTTCAACAAATTAAGCTGAGAAGTGGGGAGTTTCTTCTTTTGTTTACGTGTGTACGTCCTGCAGGTTACGCCTGTCGAAAGAAATACCTCCAGAAACCAATTTCGATCTTGTGTAGTCGCAGAGCAGCCAAACATCGAGTGAATATTCGCAAAACACTCAGAATGAATTGTTTGTTCCCGATGACGATAAACATAAAACTATTTCGACACAAACGGACACCGCAGCAGCAGATCAAGAAATTCTGCGCCAGTTAGCAAGCAGCAGCAAGCCATGGTCCGGGGCGAGAGGGAGTGGGAGGCAGTCACCTCCTTCTGCGAAGCAGTCATGCTAGCGAAGGAGGTGGCGGGATGGCTGAGGGAGAGAGCCTCACGTCCCAGCCGCTGCGGGAGACGCTCCGGGCGTCGGGAGCCGCGTGACGACTCCCGGCCACCGTAGGCGCGGGCCTGCGGGCGGAGAGTAATGGGTAGCTCACCGTCCGATTAGGACCAGGCCCGTGCCGGACGGCGCGTACGTGTTCCACGCGCGTCTCAAAGAGATGTCAGCAAAAAGGAAGGGGCCTGCCAGGGCCGAAGACTGCCGGGGGTGCGGGATTGTCCGAAAGGGTTACCACTAAGGAACACGGATGGGTTTTAGTCAGTAAGAGTCTGACACTCCCTTCCGCTCCACCCAGAGCGGGAGGACTCATTTGATGGATTCCCATCCATAAAAAAAAATACGCGTGGCAATCGGGGACTGCCGCGGTAAGCTATGGCATAACATTTATCAACTTATGCGAGCTTCGTATAGCCTACACGCATACGTCTAGTCGCACGCACACAAACACCGTGCCGAAGTCTGCCGAACTGAAACGACGTTAGACGATGTACGGCTTTCAACGCCGCACCGCTGTGCTGTGCCGGTCGGAGTGGGGGGTGTAAGATTTATTTTCGTTACGGAATTTCTTGATTCGGTCGACGCGCTCAAAGCCCGCGATAAAAGCTATGCAATAGCTTAAAAGGCGTCGCTATCTATCTCTTTCTAACATTTAACGTCGATTGCGGGTGAAGTGTCAGTGATATTTTGGGTAGATAAGAGATGGCGCTACAGGTCACAACAGGATACGATTCGATTTTATAATGATATGAATCGTTTTCTTGCGTTGGCGAGTAAGACTTCCATACTAAAGAACCGCCCAGTACTTCGCGTCATACGGCACCTTCGTACTTTAGTTCATCTATCTTCTAAACGAATCGAGATACCATTCTGAAATTTTTCACATGATATTTCTATACTACAAGGTATGTTTTCAGGTAAAAATAAAAAATATAAAAAAATGCGAAGTTGAAAAAAAACTGATTTTTAATGTTAACTTCCGGTTTACTACTTATAAGAAAATAAAAAAAACAAATTTTAATCAATTTCCAAGAAAAACAATTTATATTCTCAAATAAACACTATTTACTTATTACTCAATCCATCTGGTTAACTTCATTAAGAGTTATCGAAAAATCAGTTCCTCAAATTTTGATAATTCTTTGAAGTCGCATAAATTGGTAACTAGGCAACAAAAAAAAAAAAACGACGTACGATTTTTCAGGTCCCATGGAAGTACAATTGACCCAATTATGAACAAAATCCAAAACCTGACATTTTTTTTCTTGTCCGCTTCACGTGAAATGCCCCATAAGTCAAACTTATCCAATATTTAACGGCCGCGTACTATACAAATATTGGCCCAAATATTGGTCTAAAATATTTAGTAAAACATTGGTTACAAACCTTGCATCGGCATTGGCGGAGGCGGCGGCGGGCCAGCCCCTATGAACCACACCAGAAAGAGATAGATATAGTCACATGCGTGTGTGCAAGAAAGAGAGCATTCATGGTGGTTTAGGTTGTGAATTAAAAATGAATTGATAATGTTAATATGGGTAAATCAACTTCGATAGATTTCGATAGACAAATATTTAAAAAATACATATATACGGGGTCCCATTAAAATAGATGGACAAATTTTAACACAGCGCTCCGTACGTCTAACCAAAGATATCCAAGCAAAATAAAAATACTGATTAAAGTGATTTTATTTTGACCTAAAATAATAAATTGCCGTCACATTAGTGTATTTTCGTTAGATGATTATTTTTCTTGTAAGTATCTAATGCGTTTTTCTTATTATAATATATTTATTACCATCGTCCTTATTTTGGTGGTCTGAATGATTTCTAAAAGTTTGTCCATCTATTTTAATGGGATCTTATATATTTGTGTTTTTAATTATAACGGACATGCAGATTTTGCCTGTAACACAATTTATTACTGTAATTCCTGTTTTCACTTACACCAGGCAACACCTAAATGAATGCCTGATGTTGGATTTTCAACTCTCGGTTCAGCGGCGAAAGTTGAAAATCCAACACTGTGCGCTGTTGGATTTCCAATAAGAATTATTATATTTAGATGTCGTCTAGTGTTTGTGAAAACGGGCATAACGGTCAGTTTCACAATTTCCGATACACAAATTAATATTTCCTACCAAATAGATTAAAAAATTAAACAGTTTATTTATGAAATTATTTATCGGACTTCTTCGGAAATTATAAAACAAGCCCAGAGTGTAGTAGACACGGTGACGTATCTAAAGTCTATTCATACTTATGTTTCAAATTAATATTATTTCAAGGTAAACAAATATTAACTTTATTTTAATGGCAATTAAGTTGATTTCAGAGTGACTAGCACGATTGAAAAAGTTATAAAAATGTTTGAAGTTGTAGCGTAAATTGAACTTTATTGTGTAGGGTTTAAAGTCATTTTTCCATTAACTCACATTTGTTAACATTTTTGGCGAATAAATTGCGAATTCAGATTAGCTACACATTTCCAGTTTTAGCTGACCTCGCATTGTATAGGTTTTTCCTACATAGGCCAGCACATCAAGCTACCCCAATCTGTCAAATTTTCCCAATTGAATATGAACCTTATTACTTTGTAGTAAAGTTGAAAATCTATCAAAGAAATTTGACAGATTGGGGTAGTTTGATGTGCTGGCGACTGTACATTGAGAAGATGATGACGTTTTTCGTATGATGTGTCGCCGTGCTAAACTCAGGGCTTAAGAAAATTTGATAAGCGTTAAGTAAATGGATTGTTTTATAATAATGATAGTTTATCATAATGCAGTACTGACCTCCGGGCATGGGTGGCGGGGGAGGCGGCGCGGGTCCCCCCGGACTGCCTATCGCCTGTAAACAAGATAACAATTATAACAACAATCGAAAAGTAGCATCTACGGAAAACGTCATGTCAATAATCATCATCTGCCTAGCCTTTTCAGGCTTCCAGTCTAACCGGATGCAGCCGAGTTACAGTATTTTAACCTTTTAACCGCTTACGTCAGATTAATCCGACAAATATTTTCGTGTCCATTCCGCCAGAGTCGTATATATACGACCAAATAACACAGCTCGTTTAATCTGTATTATTATTACATCATCACAGCTCGTTTCATCGGTATTTATTTTTCGTTTTTTTTTTTTTTTCTCTCGGGCGCTTGGGGCACGATAACTGATATAAAGTCGGGCGGTTAAAAGGTTAAGTAGAGCGACTGCCTATCTGACCTCCACAGCCCAGTTACTGGGTGATACGATACCCCTTGGTAAGACTGGACTTTGGGGCTACTGACGACCCGCAACGACTGTCAAAGATCCACGAATGACAGCCGGGACCCCTTCACCACTTCCTAGTGCTTTCGCTGGGGAGAAGAAGTGGCGGAACAAACTCCCCAGCAGCACAGCTGTCTGTTCAGATGCTTATGTATTATTTTATGCTATATTTTTTTTGCTATTAAATACTGTTTTTAGTATAAAACGAATATATGGCACCAAGTTTGCCTGTTTCGATTTCTGGGTCAATTATAATGCCATATATTTTGCTGCAGTATTACAGCCCTTCTTACCTTAGCAATAGCAGCGATATTCCCGTGGGTGACGCCGCCGGGTCCTGTGTGTGCCGCAGAACTCTTCAATCTTTCTTCTAAATGATCCGCTCTCGCCTCTGCTTCTTGTCTCGCCGCGATGGCCGCTTCTAGTTTCGTTCTTAATTCTTCGACTTTCTTTTCTTCTTCGGCGCGTGATTTTTCTGTAATTATCGCGATTTTTAAGAAATTTGATGCTTGTAGTAAAAGTACAGACGCCAACACATCAAGCTACCCGAAGCTGTAAAATTTTCCCAATCGACTTTAAACCTTATGTTTTAGCGATAAAGTTGAAAATCTATTAAAGAATTTTGACAGATTGTAGTAGCTTGATGTGCTGGCGTCTGTACGTCGAATTTTACGTTCATATTTTATTTTTTTAATGGTGTCAGTAATAAATATCGGTTTAAAAAATATTATTTATGCATACGCGAAGGCGTAGGAGTTTAAGTTAAGATTAAAGATTACAACTATCATAGTTAATTAATCAACTATACAGGTTGTCCCTGGAAGTATGGATCAAATCGAATAGGGACGTGGGCAAGGTCATTTCCAAACGTTTTAGCAAAAAAAAAAAATCTAAAAAAAAACTGAAAAAAAAAATACTAAAAAAAAAGAGAAGAAAGATCGAATTCGTGCAAACTATCAGGGCTATCGATTTATTTTTTTTAGATAGCCCTGATAGTATTTTTTTATGATTATTTTCTTTGAGCACTAAGCGAAGTGATTGAAAAAAAAATTAAAATCGGTCATAACTTTTGAACCATAAAAAAATTCACTGACATTCTCAGGGTTAAAAAGTTTGGAAATGACCTTGCCCACGCCCCTATTCGATTTCATTCATACTTCCAGGGACACCCTGTATAACAATATTGTTTTTGCGTTTGTTAACAATTTGCGTGAAACATGTTTTTAGGTTTCAGACAATCGATAATTTCCTTTTCAACAATTCTATAGACTAAAATCCGAAAACTATAACAAAATAAACATACCGATAAGTCCGTCTATAAGCGGCTGCACGTCTATATTGAACCTCTGCGTCGCTCTGAAGTCCGGATCGTATCCGTTCTTGTGTAACACTATCTGCGTTACACATTCTTCTACCAATTTGTAGTATGCGGGCCTGTAACAGAATATTGTCCATTGTTATAGAGAAAAATAGCGAAATTATAGTACAGTCAACAGCAAAAGTAGATGATGAAAATCAGAAATTCAATACTAATGAATGTAGTTTATGTCAGAACTGTGTGGCGCCGAAGTGATTCAAAAGTATGTGATTGTAAATTATACCAAGCATTTACTACTAGTACAGCTGCCATATATTCGTGATCAGTTTTGACTCCAAAAGTTATAAACTCTATCATTATCTACTTTTGCTGTTGACTGTACCCGGACGTTAATATCGAGATTTAGGCGCGGCGCCCACTATCGGTGGGCATGGTGCGGTTCGGGCGCCTTACGGCGGCTTCGGGCTGCTTCGGCAGTCGTAAGCATACCTATGGACGCCGAGGTTGTCTTCGGGTAGCTTTGGCAAAACTAAGAAACCTGTGTGACACTCTCGTTCTAAAGGTCTATTCGAGCCTAAGCGGCATTGGCAGCTTGCTTCGCTAACTTATATCTAACTAGCTTCTGACCGTGACTTCGTCCGCGTGAAATTTTGCCCTCCCCCCATTCACCCTTTTAGGGATTTCAAAAAAACCCTTTCTTAGTGGATACCTACTCTTCACAAAGAACACACCCTCCAAATTTCTTGTCTCTAGGACCAGCGGTTTTGGCTGTGCGTTGATATATCAGACAGTCAGGACTTTGAATTTTATACATCTAGATGAGTGAACTTTACACCCTGTTCGTCATACCTTTATAACAGAAGATAAAGAGACCTATTTAATTTAACTGTATTGACCTCGAACTTGACGAATTCATAATTCCATTTTAGTAAACTCGACATTATGTATTGTATTGCCTATTTCAAATAATGTACTTGATATCATCTTGACATGGTAATCATAAATTGATTTGATTGAATGTGTAAATAACATAAATATTAATGAGTGTTCATTATTATAAGTAGCTAAAACTGTTTGCATGCCTTAGTTCATAATGATCATATTTTTAAACTTGACATCTGTAACGTGTACCTACTTTCTGTGCAAATAAAGAACTATTCTATGTAGCTCAAAAACATCTTTGACTAGAGCGAGAAAAACGCGCCCTCAGATTCGGTCCGATTACGCCAAAGAACGCGTCTGATTTCAAGCAATCCGTCTCCCTCTTAGTGACGGAATAAACTACACGATATTTAGGGCCTGATATTTAGGTGATGTGTTTTTTTAATAGGGGTTCTTCCTCAATTTCTCTTATTACATCATCCCGATTTAGGGAAAGGGTCCCTGAATATCGCGTAGTGTAATAAGGCTTTAAGGTGAATGCGTAGTTGTAGCCCGCGAAATTCAATTTTTCTTACGTTTTTTGCAATTTTCAGGCCAGTGTCAGGTTGTATCTTGATCAAAATATGATTGGCGACTATAACCGGTACGTATTTACAGAATTATAATAATTAGAATCATTAATAAATCTTTCTAAGTTAGATTTCTACCGTTAAGAACAAATCTCGTATGGAAAAGTGTTTATGGTAGAAATCTAACTTAAAGAGATATATTAATGATTCTAATGATTATGATTCTGTAAATACATGTCTATTATAGTCGCGAATCATATTTGGATCAAGATACTACCTGACATTGATCTGCAAATTTCAAAAAACGTAAGAAAATTGAAATTTCGCGGTCTACCATGGCACATTCACCTTAACGGGAAAATTACTGATAGCAGTATGTTCCTCACCTGATCAACTCATCATCCCTGATGAACAATAAATGCTGTAATATCGATAGTAAGTAAGGTTCCGCCGGAGTGTCCATCACTAGATTCTTGACCAGCTCGAAGCATTCGTTCACGTCGTGGAAGTCCACTCTGAAAATAGAGTATTTTGTTTATGAAACATTTTCCATGAGGGCCGGGGAAAGACTGCTTGAATTAATCAAATCCTTATTTATTTATTCAAACTGCATGTACAGATGCCAAGCACATCAAACTACTACAATCTGTCACAATTTCTTTAATAGATTTTCAACTTTATCGCTAAAGTATAAGGTTCAAAGTTGATTGGGAAAATTTGACAGTTGCGGGTAGCTTGATGTGCTCGCGTCTGTACAACAGACTTCATGCCACAAGGCATTCTCTGCCAGTCCACCTTTGGATTAATAGGAGAGGATAACATAGCCTTATATTTCTGACTTTTTACTCATCATAAAAACTAACCTGACATCATCGAACTTAGCAAGGAACTCATCTTGATCGGCAGCAGCATGTGTATCAAATACAGTCATCTGAATCTGACGCGCGCCTTCCGCGCCTGCGCGGAGCTCATCTGTGAACATGCGATAAAGGTATTATACGATACCCGACAATTACAAAGACCCCCTTACTAATAAACATTGTATAGCGTCTGTATAGTTACACAACGCTTTGTCTTTTTCTTTCGAAAGTCAAATTACTGACGACTGAAAGAGAGAAATCGGTGTGTAATTATACATTTATTAGAAAGGGGGCTACAGTAACTCTGCTATCAAATCTCGAACGTTACGTATCGTTAAGGGGCCGGCGTAGCATGCGTAATAATCTCGTAGTTTTAAAAAGACGTCGACTGGTCTAAGAGAACCGTTTTAGGCCAAATTTTGCTTGGCGTGGCGTTTTATCATGCAAAGTAAAATAAACCTTACCAATCAAATCATAAAGTCCAGTTCTCATAAACTCGCTGCGGAGATGAAGTCTGAACTCCAACTCTTCTGGTTCCGTTATGATTGCGTTCATCAGTTGCATGCAGCCTGTCTGGAATGGTAGTAAGGAATTGTGTGTCTTATTATTATGTATTAAGCGTCTCAAATTGCGTGAAAGATGTCTGTGAATAGCAGTTGCGTAAGTACTATAAATACGTATGGAATAAGTTACCTTCAAACTCTCTGGCGTCTTGGTCTCCAGACCCTCGATGATGGGCAGCAGTCGCGGCTTCCTGCTGGACTCGCCAGCCATCGTGATGGCTTCCAGAACCTTCTCGTGGCCGTTGGGGATCAGGCATATTGCGGCTAGCACCTGGAAGTATACAATTTACTTGATTAACGTTTGGTTTCACTATAGCAACACCTGCACGAAGAAAGCGCGAAGTTCGTAGCTTCAGATGTTTTTCGAAGTGAAACTTCTTTACGCACGCTTGACTTGGGGAGTAATCTGGCGAACGCGTGACGTACGCGTTACGAAAAGTGTGATCGGGCGAGGCGAACGGGAGTTGAGTGGGGGATATAAGCAAGAGAAAGCAGTGCGCGCGCACATTTTCTTTCTCTCTTCCTCTCATAGCCAAATACTTTTGAAGTTTCACTTCAGTCGTGTGGTCATAAACACACTCGGTTTTTTTTTAACTTGCAATGGTTTAATTACAAGCAACTCTTTTTTTTTGTGGCTTGTGGCTAAATAATAACAGCCGCACGGTTCTACCGATCGGGTTAAGCTACGCTTGCCGCAGTTGGTCCGTGGATGGATGACCATCTTCACATATCAAGACCCCTCCGTGCCTCGGATAGCACGTTAAGCCGTTGGTCGCGGCTGTCATTCGTGGATCTTTGACAGTCGTTACGGGTAATCAGGAGCCCGAAAGTCTGACAACCAGTCTTGCCAAGGGGTGTCGTATTACCCAGTAACTGGGTTGTGGAGGTCACATAGGCAGTCGCTTCATGTAAAATTACTGGTATTCAGCTGCATCCAGTTAAGACTGGAAGCCGACCCCAAGATAGTTAGGAAAAGGCTAGGCAGATGATGAGGTGACGACACAGAGGTGACCCCGGGAAGTAAGACAGGCACTATACTCGTCTACCTATCTCTTGCTACAATATTAACATTAGGATGCATGAAGATGCCTCCTCGAGTAGCTCCGTTTGTTCCGCCAGTTACTCAACTGAACGCTCGCGCTCGGCGCATCCTGGACAGTCACACCCAACACCTTATTTGACTGGCCAATTCTTCCTTTGCAGTGGTAGGGATAACGCCCGCCTGGTTTGCGACCAACCTCCCACCGGCGTCCGGCGTCAAGCAGCCTGCTGTGGTTCTTCGATGCGTGGGAGTTCCAGTGCCTTAGGCATCTTCTGGGCACGCTCGTTCCATCATAGCCTTCATCCATCGCTTTCCATCAGGCGTGATCGAGGTCAACAGCGGGCCCATTCAGCAATCCATACTAATATTATAAATTCGAAAGTAACTCTGTCTGTCTGTATGTTACCTTTTCACGCCTAAACCACTGAACCGATTTAGATGAAATTTGGTATAGATATAGTTTGAGTCCCGGAGAAGGACACACGATAGTTTTTATCCCGATATTCCCACGGGATCGACATTTATGCGGGTGAAACCGCGGGGCGCAGCTAGTAAAAAAATATAGTGTAAAGACTAACCTTGGCTGCTTCTAAAGCGCAGTGCGGTTTCCTAGCGTCCAGACTCCGCGCTAACACCGGCAACGCCTCCCGGCACTCGAACATGGTCCGAATGCCCACTGTGTTGTTCAGGATCGCAGAGAGACATCTTATGCATTCATACTGGACCCTGTCGTAGCGGGAGTCGCTGGAATGGAGAAAAAAGTATTTTAAACATTTTTTATTAAGAGACTTGAGGTTTTTGTTAAAGTAATTTCAGTCTTAAGAAAAGGGAAATAGAGTTTTGATTAAAAAAAAAATCACTCAAGTGCAATAAACATACTGACGTTTTTGAAGTGAAAACTTAAGGCGCGTTGGGCATTTTTGAGATGAGAAAAAACCATTGAATTCGCGCCACTGCTACCGTAACCGACACCGCTTCGGATGTGTTCGGCTGTCCTCGGGATATATGTCAGTGAGTGATGGCAAAGTATTCTTTTTGTGTTTTGTTTTCACTTCTGTCGGCACTCCCGGAGTGCCACTATTTTTTTTTGTTCATCCTTTGTCTAACTCTGCTATTGGATGAACACAATCTACTTACCGATAAAACCCACTCCCACTAGCAGCATGAAATATTAAATAACAATATTAAAAAACTGGTACATTTGTTATCTGCTAAAGATGCTTCGGGCAGTGGCAATGTCACTTCTAATGACCTATGTCATAAGTCATAACCCATTTAAGTATAGTCTGCGCGGAACTAGTTGGCCGCCTCAGTGGATACAAGGGTCAGGCGGCAGTTCGCAACGCCTGAGTAATGCGCCCCCGCCCCTCCGTCCCACCGCTCACATACCTAAGACGCGGCCAACTAGTTCCGCGCGAACTATAGTCAAGAACAAATGAGGTATCTGTTGATTTGAGGTAGTATTATAAAAATTTATAAGATTCAAAATCTAGAGAAATGCCAGGGCCGGAGACGATATGACTTACCCTGTGCTCATAGAGTAAGTAATGTTCATTATATGTAAAAAGAGACAGGAGTCCCATAGAAAAAGATGAAAAACGTCGCTTGTATCAAACTTGTACTAAAACTGAATACCAACACAGCAAAAATGACACAGATTATGCACAAACTGCAGATGTTAAAGCGAGACAGCGATAGCCGCCATTATTTTTAGTACACGTTTCATAGTTTCTTTTTTTATTAGACAGTTGCGTCAGACTGCTTGTAGCTAGAGAATAACTTCGCCCTTTATAAACTGAAGCCAAAATATTTTATGTGTATGCCATCAAAAATAAAACATAGCATAAACATAATCAGCCTATAATGTTCCCACTGCTGGGACACAGCACAGGCCTTCTCTCCGTGAGAGGAAGTGTGCCGTAACCCACCACGCGGGCCCAGTGCAGGTTGGTAGATGTCACATGTCTTCGAATTTTTCGGTTCTAAGACGGTTTCCTCACGATGTTTTCCATCACTGTTTTGAGAGCAGTAGTGATGAAATAATTTAAACAAAGTAAGGCGCCTGTCTGGGTTCGAACCTACAGCCTACAACTCGTAAAATCGCGGCTGTTACTACCTGGTCACCACTGCTCACATAAACAAAACGTATGAAGCTACAAAATGCAGCAGTCTAAAGCAATATGAAGACACCCTGAAGCAATTTGATGAGATATCCGGGGCAATTTGGTGAGTAGTCTGGTTCTATAAAATTACCTAGGGCAATTTGACCAAGCCTTGGGCAATTTGAGCAATCTGGGGCAATTATTAAACTCACTTCGTATAGCACTGGTTGAGCGTGGTGAGCAGACTCTCGATGCCCTTAGTGCCGAACTCCTCGATCCAGGACAGCGGGTTGTTGGTAAGCGATATCCTGAGGTTCTCCAGACAGCCGTGTAGCTTGCCCACTGACAGTTCTGGTTGGTTCAGGTAAGTGACGTAGTCTGCAGGTTTCTCGAATTTTGAGCGGCCTTCCTGAAAATGTTCGGGGTTAAAGTAAGTTTTTGAAGTGAAACTTCTTTACGCACGCTTGGCTTGGGGAGTAAGCTGGCGAACGCGTTGCGAAAAGTGTGATCGGGCGAGGCGAACGGGAGTTGAGTGGGGGATATAAGCAAGAGAAAGCAGTGCGCGCGCACATTTTCATTCTCTCTTCCTCTCATAGCCAAATACGTTTAAAGTTTCGCTTCAGTCGTGTGGTCATAAGCACACTCGGTTTTATTTTTTTTTTTTTTTGGATGGCAAATAATTGCCAAGGATTAGATATTGTTTCTTGCTTTTCAGTTGTATACAGAGTATAATTGAAATAACTCAAATGTAGTCATTATGGTCAACTTTTTCTAAGAGACAAACCCTGAAATATCTGCTGCTCCATACACTTATGTTCGAACGTATAACTATAAAGTCCCATTCAGATATACAGGAAGATTTTTTTATCACCATTCAAATTTTTACAGGGTGTTCTACCCATGAATATGAACAACTTTCACTATGGGACTAACTCTGAAATCACGAAAAAAAGAGTCAGCTGTTTCATACATTTTTGTCAAGTAGGTATTGAACTTTTGTATGAAACAGCAGATTTTTTTTTTCGTGATTTTAAGGTTGGTCCCATAGTGAAAGTTGTTCATATTCATGGGTAGAACACCCTGTAAAAATTTGGATGGTGATAAAAAAATCTTCCTGTATAAGCAATATCGCTGTCGCTCTCAGTAGCGATTCTGGTCCGCCTTCTGGTTAGTCACTTTGGAGTTTGGACCAGTAGCGCTACCGATCGCGACAGCGATATTGCTTATATCTAAACAGGCTTTAACCTCTCTGCTCGACAAAATTTTGACATATGACACACCAGCTGACTCGACGGGGTGTTGCGAATTACGTCATGATAATCAGAAATTTACTTTAACTTTCAGCATTCGAATTTATTAAGAAAACTGTGTTACCGCGCCTATTTTGTAAAATAAGTTTGTGGCAAATATCTTTAACTATATGCTGAGGTCGGTAAAACCGCGTCATTCTACTGTGAAAGTTGTATAAAATAGATATTACAACACCTATCCAAAAGGTAGACACCTCAAAATCGCTGAAAATATGTACATAAACCATCTAATCTCTTGATGAAAATATGCAAAAGGGAAAAATAAAGATATTGTCATTCTCTCTGCATTCTTACTTTTACCATTTTTCATACATAAACTACATAAAAAACATGATCAAATCTTGATAAAAATTACTAAAAATTGTGTTGCGACGTGACACCTCTTAGTGCTGACCATCCACCCAATTTTCTTATTCCGATTCAAAAATGTCATAAAGCCTAATCGATAATCGGTATTTAAAAAAAAATAAAAAAATTGTTGAGACTGAATAAAACCTCTTTGGTATATTTTATCATTAATTAATAGTTTTTGAAATATAATCATTTTAATAAGTACAAACACGTACAGTGTGGATAGGGGTGTAACTTTTTATGGTTTCCTACGTCCGAATGAAAAAACGGAACCCTTGTAGGATCACTCGTGTGTCTGTCTATAGGTTTGTTACAATCGATTTGTTTCGAATCTACTAGACCGATTAAGTTGAAATTTGGTACACATATAAATTTCTGTGACTCAAATACGGACGTGTAACATGAATAAATTAATTATGAATATGGGGTCACTTTTTGGGGTCACATTAGATAAAAAAAATACCATTATTATAGTTTCAAACTCAAATGCGTCCCTGCTTCCAAATTTTATTTTATTTAAAATGGGCTTGTTTTTAGCTTTTCAGTTAGTTTTAGTACAAGGATGCAGTCGGGTTTTTTTAATTTTTCTAATTACTTTTTTTTATTTCCAGCTTTTTAGTTTACAAATGTGAAAGATGTGTTTCGCAGACGATTTAGTTCTTGATACGTGTTTTTTACGATTTGTCACTTTGAATTACTTTTAACCATATAAGTTGTATATATTTTTGTAATCACCTTTTAAACCCTTTATTTTGAGACCCCACTCGATAGGTATTGAGAAAAAAAAAAATTATTGAAGGCATAATATGGCGCCAAAAATCCGCCATTTTGTTTTTTTTTTATTTTGATATGCCCAGTGTCACTCTCACAGTAAATACATAACCCTCCTTCTAGCGCAGTCGGGTAAATAGTAGATTGTTATACAAGGGTCGAAAGGAATCTATTCCTATGGTGGACTGTAGTGTAGATGTGGGGAGATGCCGCTCAGCTGGTACCGGGGTTGCAGGGAGGAATAAAACGCTTGATCCAAGAGATTCTTCCAGTTTATTCTTCTCTTCTTTATTCTTCCGCTGCTGGAGACCGACTGTGTCCCAGCTCTTTTTTTTTTTTTTTTTCCTATATGGCATCTCGTAGTTGACCTATAGAGGTCGTGACTACTTAACCGGACTATCCTGTGGTTGCCTTAAGTAAACTCAAAGCCTCCAGCCAGGGGCGTAAAACTAGTATACTAAGCGACTACACGCTAAGGGCACCCCCTTTGGGGTACGAACCTCGGCTTAGGGCGTCGCTGGGGGAGGGCAGCAAGATGGGACAGGTTGGATCATAATAATATTATTTAAGCTTGATGAGGCCGGCATTTCCTATCTGACTACTCTAAGAAGAAATGCCGAAACAAACTCAGAGGTCACAGTCGGGAATTTAAAGCTACAGGCTCAGCTGCGGCGCGGGCTGGCCGTTCTTCGAGCAAGGGTCGGGGGGAAGCATTTACTTGGGGACGTCGCGAGGGACCTCGGCGGCGAGGTCGGAATGACGGAGTTCTGTGTTTGTGCACTGTACTGGTCGCTTTGTTTTTCTCCTGGAGTAGAGTTATGGGGTCGTCAGGTTCGGAGAGAGCATGCCTTGGACGGCGAAGTTTACTGATATTGGATGGGGTGTATTTGGTGGCCTCGACAACCAGTGGGTTGCGATGTTTGGCGGCGGTATCAAAGAAACTCTTGGAAAGACGTTTCATGAATTGTTTGATGGTGGGGATTTTGAGGTCAAGATGGAGGATCTCATTTCGAACGAACCAAGGGGATCCCGTAGCCTTACGGAGGAAGCGGTTTTGGAGGGTCTGCATCCTGTGGATGTGGTGGGGTTTCGCGTGAGCGAAGACTACACAGGCGTAGGTCATTATGGGTCTAATGCACGCAGTGTAGATGCGCAATTTGCATCTTAGTGACAATTTGCTGCGTGCATTGAGAACGGAGTGGAGTCTGCCGAGAGCGAAAGCGGCGCGCGAGCGAACCGTCTTTATGTGCTCTGCGAAGGAAAGGTGCCTGTCGAGTATTACTCCTAGATATTTAGCTTGCTTTTCCCAAGGGATCGGCTTGCTGAACAGGGTGATAGGTCGGGGGGGGTTGGGTTTATGTCGCGGTTTCGAAAAGAGAACTGCTTGACTTTTGTCGGGATTGAGGTGTCCCAGCTCACAATCTACCCGACTTATATACAAAATTTCTCAAAATAATGTAGGGCCTCTCATTGGCCAACCAATCACAATCGATTTATTTCTACCAATCACAAGACAGCAGTACAAATTCAAAATATTTTACATTAACCTTAAGTACCGCGCTACATTACCGTAACGAGAGCCACTACACTAAGCTTAAGTACCGCGCTACTTTACCGTAGCGATAGACCACTTGCACGTAACCTTAAGTACGACGCTACTTTACCTTAACGATAGACCACTAGTCTTAAAACAAGGTTTTTTTAAACATAATTTGACTTAAACCTAATTGGGAATTATCTTAATCACTAATTACCCTAATTATAAGTCACCTTAATCACTATGTTCACTGTCTTATCAGTCTTTTCGTTCGATAACACACACATTCACATGGTAACACATTCACAAGTTCGGCGTCCGCAACAATTCCCATACGAGGTATTTAGGCTATAGTCCGAGTAGGAATTGATGACTTTCACCCGTGTTAGACACTACTTTTCATTTCGAATATAAGGAAAGTAAAAATAGTGGTCTTTCTAAAATATTTATTGATAATAATAACATGAATAATAGGTACCTATTTAAAATTAATTGAAATATTAGAACAATTTGTGTGCTATTTTAAATATGGAACACACCGCGTCACTGCCGCGGGCCGTCCCGCTTGATAGGTATTTTTTTCACACTGGCTGTTTATACACTCACAAGACCGCAACATTTTTCTTAATTATGTAAAAATTTCGTAGCTGACTACTTAACCAATTTAGTTCTATTTTTAAATACATTCCCGACCTAGAGAGGGAAGCAATTACTATGAGTCTTTCCCGCCTTAAGGTGGGAAGCAACGTCTTCCACCCGCTATTCGGATCAAACAAATACTACTTTCCGAGTATGAGAAATGAAAAAGCTTTGCTTACTGTAAGTACCGTGTGATATATCAAATGAAAGGGTTTGTCGTGAGGGTCACAAACATATTTTTTAATAACTAAAAAAAAAAAATTTATTATTCTATTAAATAGAAACAATATATCTGAAACCACAGCCTAAAATAAAAAAAAAAACTACAAAATATAGTTCTGTGATTATTCTAGATTCCAAGAGATCCTATCAGACGTCTGGTCTTCAAATAATATAGCAAATCTCTCATTCTATACTGCGTACATACTTACATTTGGTCACAGTCAAAATATGTTCGGGACGTTATATTCAATTTAAAGTTGGTATTTTTAAATGTTATGCTTAAAACACTTGTTATAAGAAGTCGGTTAAAAATAAGATTTTTGGCATTTTAAATCTCAATAGTAAGAAATGCTCAAGATGTTATTCCCCATAAGAAAACAGTAGGACTTTTCTTTTCTGGCTGGCACTTTAATTTTTGAGTAGGTACCTTATGAATGATGGGTTTATGAAAAACAAACTTATTTTTGCAGTGAATCAAATTAATGATGATGTACAGACGCCAGCACATCAACCTACCCGAAACTGTCAGATTTTCCCAATCAACTTTGAACCTTATGCTTCAGTGATAAAGTTGAAAATCTATTAGAGAAATTTGACAGATTGTAGTAGGTTGATGTGCTGGCGTCTGTACATTGTGCATGCGTGAATATTCAACCCTAACGGAACCTTTCATTGTGCGTGGTCCGACATAAACATGGAAAGTTTTTTTTTAAATTTCGTTGGGAAACTACCACAAAAACAAACAATTACTATTACTCAAGTAAACTAATAGAAACAAAAACTACCAAGCTCATAAAACTAACAACACATATTAAAATGTAAAGTGATTGCGGAATACGCAATTTATACAATTAATTTATCATCATTCCCAAACTTCTGCTCAGCCTACCTAAAAAATGTATACTGGGCATTCTGTAGCAAACTATTAGAAAAGTATCAAAAATAAATACTTAATTGTAAAATAAATAAAAATAATTTCATACGACGAGCGCATTCGAAGAAAAATTCAAATATAGAAACAATTCGGCGCGAAATTCAATAAATGACTATGGTCTAAGGTCCTCGAGTGTTATTGACTCAGTTCAATTGAATGTCCAAAAAACTATTAAAATTACATTAGAAATGCATAAATCATTATTATAAACAATGCTTATTGTATTTAATGCTTAAAATTATTTTATTTTAATTTCTGAGTATCGATTTCCGATATTCGACATATTAATTACCCGAGTCAATCGAAATTTAAAAAAAAAATCGTTTTGCATAATCGCTTTCGTACATCATTACGATAAAAAAAACAATCAAGGACGGCGATTTTGAACACAAATTGAGTAGTGGTAATGAATAATACGTGTTATTCGACCTGTGTTTCAATATTACGTTAAGATTTGGGCATTTTCGTGTTGTTAATAACATTTACAATAATATTTGTCACATTTTAAATCTTATCTACTTGTGTGTGTGTGATATTTGTGAAAAGTAAAAATGTAAACACGCACTATTGGCGCGAAACTTCGACATTAGATATCAAAATACTTCATTACCACTACTTATTTTAACTTGAACAATGGATGAATTCGTCAAATAATTAAATTATGTATTATTTACTGCCCCTGTGGTGGAGTTTGGATGTTCGAAATCCCCAATTTTTATGTTTTTTAGCCTCGACCACCACTGTCAACAAAATGGCGATTATCGCATTTACAGACTTGAATTTTATAAAGGTAAGGTAATAAGCTTGAGCGCTAAATATGAAATATTTAATGGCGTTAACATATGAGTTTTTTATCCAACTCTCTTAATTAACGCACATTCATAGGATTTGATGCGTAGCTTAATAAATATTTACATAATCAATGTAGGGTGTCGTATGTCGTAATTCTTGGGTCCTAAAGGGGTCATTACCGAGCCGGCGGAGGTTTGTGTGTTCGGGTCCTAAAGGGGGCGCTACCGAACTATACGGTTAACTCGACAAAATGAAGGGAACAGCTGACTTTTCCTTCGCGCTCTCAGGGTTTGTCCCGAAGTATAAGTTGTTTATAATGATGAATACAATGATACCATAAGAGATCTTCAGTTATTTCAATTACATTTTTATAACCTAACATTTCATTGTAAATCTCTCAATTATAAGTAATTGAATTACGTAATTATATAAAACAATTTTTTTTAAATACATATAAAGTTGAAATCTTCGAAATACAGATGAATGTAATTATCACAATTTTATTATTTATTAAACTAAGTAATTATGTACTTCTTAACTGCACGATGAGCGCTCTGCACTATTTTTTTTAACAACTACCTGCATGTTAAAACTTTGTTTCTCATTAAGTGATCATGTAAATCTTTGAGAAATCACACTAATATTATAAAGGCGAAAGTTTGTGTGTGTGTGTGTGTGTTTATATGTTTGTTACTTCTTCACGCTCAAATGGCTGGACCAATTTTGATAAAATTTTGCATGGAGGTAGCTGACACCCTGGATTAACATATAAGCTACTTTTTATCCCGATATTCTCACGGGATCGACATTTACGCGGGTGAAACCGCGGGGCGCAGCTAGTAAATTATATTTAAACCGTATTATTGTTTGTTTTAGTCAGTGATTGCGTAAGAATTTTATCAAAACAAGCTTGTTTACCTTCGTAGTAGCTTGGACTGGAACATAACAATAGAAAAAGAGGTGTCATCAAATGATCAACAATCCTGCTCAGTATAACATATGTTTCAAGGCCAACAGCAAAATCTAAAGACGTTTTCTATATTTCTAAATGTGGTGTCGTTTAATCAAACTTCTTCTTAGCATGTCGATAGCAATCTAAATGTACTCGGCCCAAAATTCGACTACTTGTTTGGCGCCATCACTAGCGTCCATCAGTTCCTGTAACGTGCAGCTGACAGGACACGCAGGGCACGATATTAAGTGTCCCATCGTTTGTGGAACAGCACCACATTTACACTCCAAGGCGGAGTCGTCTATAAATCTCCACCTGAACAGGTTTTCCATGCTTCGGCCAACCTGGGTCCGGTTTAATCAATTAATAGAGTTGTCACTCATACCTGTGTGACATAGTCTCTTTCTAAAGCTGACTGGTCACTAGGAAAATTTGACAAAACATTCGCGTTAAGGCGGATACAGACATTGCGAGGCATGCGCAGCGCACGGCGCTCATCGCATGATTCGCAATGTGTGGACGTTCATATTCGTGGTGAGGCACGTGCAGTATCTGCCTTCACTTGGGTAAAACAAAATATACCCTATTCTTATTGGTATAAAGTTAATTTTGTATTAACAAAACATACAACCAACATCCAGCTCGATGTGGAATATTAACGCCTCGGTACTGTATTTCGTCTATCTATCAGCAAAAGCCCTATCTTTGTCGAAATAGGTCTAAAACAGTACTAACCTGTGTATTAACAAATTTATAAGCGACAAGCATCTTCTTCTTCTGGTCGCGAGGGTACTTTCTAAGAGGCTCCTTCTTTTCTTCATTGAGATTCATGTCCGCCTGTAATTTGGAGAAATGATACGTAAGTTAAAGGGTGAGTATGTGATTTTTTTTAAAGGTTTCTGTATTCATTAAGGAAGAATGAAAGCTAACATCATCATCATCATTCAAACGAAAGACCGGAGTCCCACGCAGCCTGCTGTGTTTCGTCGATGCGTTGCAGTTCCAGTGCTTAAAGCATCTTCTGGGCACGCTCGTTCCATCATCCATCGCTTTCTATCAGGCGTGATCGAGGTCAAGAGCGGGCCCATTTAGCAAAAAAAAAAAGAAAAAAGACGTCTGCTTCTGGAAATAGACCTTCCCCAATCATTCATCGGCATAGCAACCGATCAGGTGCTTCTCGGATCCAGTGGATACCCGCAACATTCACCAGACCAATCCAAGCTTATAATGATATCTAAGCACTCTTAAAAGAGCTTCATAGCGATTGACTAACTTTCGTGCGCCGTCATTCGTTGTTTTTTAATGACACCTGGAGCCACCGCCTTTAGTTAAAGACTGTCTATGTGTCTGTTTCTGGTACGGACTGGTATGTGTCTGTTTCTGGTACGTGTAGCGGACTGTCCATCGAAGAGATTTGGAGGAAGCCGCGTCCGCGATGCCTTCTTCGCGGATGTCCGCCTAACACAGCGAACGTCTTGGCTTTGACCCTGCTGTTTACTGTTCATTTTGTGACCAATTCTTTACTTACCAGCATCTCCTCAAACCGCCTTTGCAGCTGGGTATCATCTAGGGCATCTATCCTGCTGGTATACTCCGCGGTGGCCGAAGGTTCGTCATCCTCAGCCCGGGGCTCCGCCCCTCGCGGTACAGTGTCGTAACCGCGCTCGATCTGCCCCCCACCTTTCTTCGGCCTCCCGAACCATGTGTCCAGCTGTTGACAAAGAAATAATGTCGTTAGTTGTGGAAAAAATGCAAAAAGTTACTTTGTCTATTTGGCTTACTTGCTCAGTATCATAATCAGCCTATAGTGTTCCCACTGCTGGGACACAGGCCTCTCTCATTGAGATCGGCTATAATCTACCACGCGGGCCCAATGCGGGTTGGTAGATGCTTGCTTAGAATGCGATGGTCTATTTTATTCTTAGGCCAAAATCTATTAAATTTTCCTAGGCTAAGCGTTATTCCTGTCACTGTCGCACAACTGTCAAACTACAAGTGCAAAATAGAGACGGGACATGACTAAGTTCAAGCACGAGCTAAGTGACGTTTAATATATCTCGGCCGAAGAGTCTTATCTCTTAAGCGATTTGGAATTTTCCAGCAAAGCGATCGGTCAACTTGCTGTAAAAACGCTAGTAAATTGCCAGTGTAATAAGAACTTTAAAAGCTACTAGATCACAAGCTTGAGAAAAAATTCTGGAATAAACTATCAACAAGAGAAAAATATACAGGCAGTATAAATGTTTTGCAAGTTAACTACTTGCAAAAAAAAATGTACAATGTACATAGTGCGCGTGTTGAGTAGGCTAGCCTGCTTAGGTATCTACAAAAACCATAGATATGTAGCACTCTAGGTAATTGATACAGTTATCAATAGGGTTTTCTATTTCATGAATGAGTGTGTGTAAGTGTGTGTGACGGACCGAAAAGGAAACAGAAAAGGGAAACATTTACTACGCGGAAGTCCATTAGACACAATTATTTGGTGGATTTAACACAACCGTTGATGTCAAACCTTGTTAGTAATCATTTTCCCCTTACGTCATATCTTTTGAAAAAACTCCTGCGCTTATGATCCATTTTAAAAACATTATTATCAAATTAGACGACAATCATGCGACACAGAAAAACAAACGCACACACGAACACAAAATATTCACAACAAAACTTCTCAACTGGCCACATCCCATCGCCAGAAAAACAAAAGAAAAACTACAAAAAAAAAAACCTTCGGGAAAAATTTGCGCAACACAATCCGCATGCCGACTAACGGACGCACCGACACCAAATCGATTACTAATATAATATAATCGATTATCATCGATGACAACAGACGCAATTCAGTTTGTATACAATACTGAATCGAATGACGTCCTTAAAAGTAATACAATGGCACAATGAATGCGCAATGGCTATGTGCTAAATGTACTTGTTTATGGTCTATTACTTCATTTAAAAGTAGAACTCGTATTGGTAAGTGCTTCTCTTTAAGGTAGAGGGAATGTTGAACAATATTTTAGGGCCGAAACACACACGCTATTTTTAGCATCGGCGATCGGCGATTTTGCAGCTGTATCTATGCTGCATCGCGTTTTGGCGACTCTTTGCGTTCGGACGCTGTATCGGAATCGCGCGTTTTAGCGACTGCTCAGATGCTGGATCGACGCTGCATCGCGATTTCGCGACTTCCTGCGTTCGGACGCAGTATCGGAATCGCGCGTTTTAGCGACTGCTCCGATGCTGGCGCAGATGCCAAATCGATGCGACCGGCATTCAAACGTGTGCGGAGTGTAGCGTTCAGCCGCTGTGTCGAGCTTCCGAAAAGCGACTGAATCGCCGCGTTTGGCGTTTTAAGTGTGCGGTGTGGAATGCTTGGTCGCTGCATTTAGCTTCTAAAAAGCAGCTAAATCGCCGATCGCCGATGCTAAAAGTAGCGTGTGTGCTTTGGCCCTTACAAATAAACCAGCACTGGGTCCGCGTGGTGGATTACGGCCCACTGCCTCTAACAGAGAGGAGGCCTGAGTCTGGGCAGTGAGAACATTATCGGCTGATTATGGATATCCTTCGTCTGATACCCTCACTCTTCAGACAGAGGATTTTTGAGGATGACAAATTACATTCCTACCGACTCTAACATAACGCTTCTTCTTCTTAGCGTGTCGATGGCAATCTAAATGTACTCGGCCCAGAATTCGGCCACTTGTTTGGCGCCATCACTAGCGTCCATCAGTTCCTGTAACGTGCAGCTGACAGGACACGCAGGACACGATATTAAGTGTCCCATCGTTTGTGGAACAGCACCACATTTGCCTCATTTACGGAGACGCGGGGCGTCGCGCGTTGCGTTGAGCGGCGCGGCCCGCACTGAATTCAAATATATGGCGTTGTATGAGTGCGTTTACGGACAAGCGATTTTAGACGCGTTTGTTTGAATTAGGGCATTTTTTGCGGCCGAGCCCGCGGATGGCACCGACGCGTCCCACGCGGCGTTTATCGCAGCGGCGCACGCAGCGGCAATTCTCGATGAAGCTATGTCCGAGGCGGAATCTTCTGTCAGTCTTATTTACAATTTCTGATACTTCCGTCCACTTTCGTTTGGTTATCACTCTATTTTTATGCTGTGAATGACCAGCCATCCACAACTGGGGTCGCTCCTGTATTGCAGAAATAACTAGTTCCAATTTTTCGTCATTCATGCTGCAAGTTGCGACACGTGCGCTCCAATCTCTCGCCAACATAAAACTAGTCGATTTGATCGAGGCGAGCGTGCGCCGCCGCGATGCCCGCCGCGTGCTTCGCTACACGCTAGAGGACTCGCCGCGGGCGCCGCGGCGGGCACCGCCACGCTTCCCGTCTCGCTTCTCTATGAACATGGTCGTATATTGCTATAAGTTTGTGTTTACGCGTGCGATGATGCGTGCCGCTTCACGCGCCGCCCCACCGTAAACAGAAAAAACGTCCGACGCGCCGCGAGACGCCACGCCACACGCGACGCGAGACGCACCGCGTCACTCCAAGGCGGAGTCGTCTATAAATTTCCACCTGAACAGGTTTTCCTTGCTTCGGCCAACCTGGGTCCGGAGTCTGTTTAAAGACTTCCAGTTTACCCAAGGTAACTCATGTCCAGGTGGGAGGTCCTCAGCGGGTGGAACGAACGATTTGGGTAAGGAAGCACTGTCTCGCCACAGCCTCAGTCTTTCTTGTGGTACATAACGCTTATACTACTACTAGCAGCGCCCCGCGTTTTCACCCGCATAAGTTTAGCTCCCGTGGGAATATCGGGATAAAAACCATCCTATGTCCTTTCCCGGGACTCAAACTATATACCAAATTTCATCTAAATCGATTCAGCGGTTTAAGCGTGAAGAGGTAACAGACAGACACACTTTCGCATTTATAATATTAGTATGGATTATGTGGTGGTTTGATGACTGTTGGTTGTTTGGGGGCGCAATTTGGGAGAGGTCTATGTCCAGCAGTGGACTGCTATAGGCTGAGTTCATTGGTGACCGCTATCAACACCGTAAAAGGTGGAACGGTATTATAACCAAAATGCTTCAAGATTTTCCACAGTAAAGACATTATCCAACCAAGTTGTAAGTGGTAATAAAGTATTTGTAGCAGACGTTTCAAATCTAACACTTGATACTACAACGACCAAGCCTAAGACAAACGGAACGATGATCTCAGTAGGTATGTGTTAATTCGATCAAAATTCATTGGATCTTAATCACTTTGACAAAGCAATTAACACAGTTATCATCTAAAGATTCATGTGGTGAAATAGTATGAATTAGCCGCAGATTCAGCCTGTAGTGGGGAATTTACACTAGGTCGATTTTCGGCGTGCGGCTGGTCGCTTACTAAATAGCCTCAAAAGCCGAATCGACAGTTCGCCACCCTATTTACGCAGGTCGATAAAAATCGCAGGTGACTAGTACAGTCAACAAAAGAGATAAGAATGCAGGACCGTTGGATATAGTTTAGTAAGAAACCGATGATTTTCTCGAATAAAAATTAATTTTATTATAAGAAAACCAACAGCTTATTTATCAAATTAAATTTCAGACGGCAACATCCATCGGTTTCTTACTAAACTTCAACTATATCCGAAGATCCTGCATACTTATCTCTTTTGTTGACTGTTTTGTTGACCAAAATGTCGACCCTTCATGCGGCGGACGATCTCCTACGACTGAGCATTTTCACGGTCGATTTCAGACACCCGCCGCATGCGACCTCTCGTCGCACGACAAAAGTCGAAACCTAGAGTAGGTTTCGACTTTGGACTTTGCAATTTAAGTCACATGCGGCCTAGCCAAATTGCTATTTTCAAAAATCCCCATAAACAAAAGGCAGTCCGAGTCGCCCATAACTCCCGCCCTTCACCACTTCCTAGTGCTTTCGCTGGGGAGAAGAAGTGGCGCAACAAACTCCCCAGCAGCACAGCTGTCTGTTCAGTTAGAAAATACTTGATTAAATACAATACCGCCCTTCACCACTTCCTAGTGCTTTCGCTGGGGAGAAGAAGTGGCGCAACAAACTCCCCAGCAGCACAGCTGTCTGTTCAGTTAGAAAATACTTGATTAAATACAATACTAGGTATGCAAATGCATTTAGAACACAGATATCGCACCAGCTTATGTTCGAAAATCATAAGCCGCTACTTTCGCGCTCAGTCCTGCGTACTGCTGGCTGGGTGAGCGTGAGCGAGAGAGCGCGAGCTTGTGACGTCATAGTAGGTAGTCAAAAAGTGGCACGCTTAGTTTTCATACAGTTCGTGATACTTGCGTTATCTAGGTCTATCTATATCTGTGATTTAGACAGTCACCTGTGTAAAGCCCGCAAATTGTTCCCACTGCTGGGACACAGGCCTCCTCTCAGTGAGAGGGAGTGGGTCATACCCCACCACGCAGGCCCAGTGCGGGTTAGTGCCACATAAAAACGTTCTTCGGAAAAAGCACCTTGAAACGCCGAGACATAAATGTAATCCCGGTAGTAGTCTTTGCCAAATGTCATCAGTGTCAAAGCGAATCATGTCTATTGTTTACATATTACTTATTCACTTTGTACTCTCCCACTCAAGACACGTCACTTTTATATTTGCCAGTCATGGTCAACGTCATCATCGAGGGGCTTGTGGCTATGTAATTAAAGCCGCACGGGTCGATCGATCAGGTTAAGCTATGCTTGCCACGGTTGGTCCGTGGATGGGTGAACATCTTTACATACCGAGATACCCCTCCGTGCCTCGGAAAGCATGTTAAGCTGTTAGTCTCGGCTGTTATTCGTGGATCTTTGACAGTCGTTACGGGACGTCAAAGCCCAAAAGTCTGACAACCAGTCTTACCAAGGGGTATCGTATTACCCATTAACTGGGTTGTGGAGGTCAGATAGCCAGTAGCTCCATGTAAAATACTGGTATTCAGCTGCATCCGGTAAGACTAGAAGCCCACCCCAACGTAATTGGGAAAAGGCTAGGCAATGATGGTTAATGTCATCATGATAATATCAGCTGAAAGACGTCCACTGCAGGACACAAGGCATATTTTGTAGTCTTTGATGTATTTTTTATATTATGTATTTTTGTGGTGTACAATAAAGCATAAAGGGTGAAATTAAATTCATGGGCATCCTTTTAAGGGGTCATTGTACTCATCATTATGAACAACTTTTACTATGGGACTAAACCTTAAATTGCGAAAAAAAAATCAGCTGTTCCTTGCATTTATGTTCACATAACTCGTCAAAATGTAGTAGAGCTGATTTTTTTTTTCGCGATTTCAAGTTTTTTCCCATAGTAAAAGTTGTTCATGATTACAATGACCCCTTAATAGGATGCCCATGAATTCAATTTCACCCTGTATATAAATAAATAAGTCTCCTCTATGTGGCATAACGACCCACCTTATTTTTCCCGGATTTTCAAAGATATAATTATTTAAAATGTACAGTTGCTCGTACCGAGCGGATTTCCGCGACCTGCACCAGTTCGAAGGCCTACCTTGGGGGGGGGCTACCCACTAATGAACAAATACGTCAAGCTTTAAAAAGAGTTTGTCACACAGGTATGCAGGGCCATCATGTCCATTGGCCACTTTGGGTAAGTGTCTGGAGCACCCCCTAGAGTCGCGGCGGCTTTGCTAGAGGCAGTCAAAAGGAAACCTAATGAACCTGCTATAAAATTTCGAGCTCGCTCTTGCATCCTGATAGGAGCCCCATTATTCTAAAGTGCCCAAGGCTTTCTATAGGTTAAAGATAGCTCTGCAGTTATGAGTGACAGAGATGACGATCTACAAAACCGAACTTAGTCTAATACTACGTCCGGATACTAAAATGTTGTTCTTAGAATCTAAATTCCTTTGATAAGTAAGTCTTAGGAACATTGCTATAAGTATTTAAGTTTCACGGTAAGTCAAATTTTTCAATGTTATCCTTTACGTGCAAGGTTGATTCAGTGCGTGCAGTTCTGAGGTCATAAGTGTGTCATAACTCCATAATTGTGTCATCAGATCGAAATGCCAATGTCAGGTAAAAAAACTATTGACTGGTCTAGCACCCCAATCGCGTAGAAATTCCTAATCATTGCTTCATATGTTTGTAAAATCGTTTGCTCGACTGCGTAAATAACACAATGAATGTTGTCGAAATGTCAAAATGATAGGCATGTGATACAAAATTAGCCCGCTGTTTTAAGCCCGTTTACACCGCAAATCATTAAACGCATTTAACGCTAAACAAACAAACATCGTTCTGTTTCTGACCAACCTTTGAAGATGACAGAGAGAGAATGACGTTTTAAATACGTTTAATACAAATACAAAGTCGTTTATTGTCACAATTAGCCTGTAATACATTGAGACGTGTTTGGAGCCTCCCTTTAGGCAAACAATGTAATATTAATAAATGTATTTAGAGACTGGTGCTGCAAGCGGGCAATTCCCATATCTTTAGGAACGTTCGAATTGTAATCTCCAGTCTCAATGTGTCATAAATACCTCCAATTTCCCTTCATTTTTGACAAGTTTTTGACATTGATTGTCGCTGAGATGAGATTGCGACTAGATTTTGAACGTTTTTAATTACGAGAATTGGCCTTCAGATGCATAAAGCGCGAACTATACGGAAAATTCTTGTTCGTGGAGTGAAGAAAAGCCTGTCAAGGTTGGTACAGTTCGACACAACTTAGATGTAGCATCGGCAAAATTCGTAAAACCGATCACATCCGAACTAAGTGCACCTTCAAAATCACCAATCTTTATTACTACTTTAGGAAAAATTTATCAATTTTTCCTAAAGTAGTAATAAAGATTTACGAATACGAATTACGAATTACGAACGTTTTACGAATTTTCCCGATGCTACATCTAAGTTGTGTCGAACTGTAGCGACTTATTCATTTCACGTTTGGATGCTCTTTCAAAGACTAAGCTCGTTAGTTCTGGCTCTAGGGTTTGATTTTATGATAAGTCTATTTTTTTTTTCAGTAAGACTCATTTTCCTTTTTTTATAATTGCTGCATACAGCTGCAACAGGTTAGATTGGAACCCGGCCCCGACATAGTTGGGAAAAAGCTAGGGAGGTTTATTTACTTCATAATTTATGAGGTTTTAGTAGGTACCTCATAATTTTAGTGAGGGGCCCGTGGCTAAATAATAACAGCCGCACAGGTCGATAGATCAGGTTAAGCTACGCTTGCCGAGGTTGGTCTGTAGATGGGTGAACATCTTTACATACCGAACAAACGCCGTTGGTCCCGGTTGTCATTCGTGGATCTTTGACAGTCGTTACGGGTAGTCAGAAGCCTGAAAGTCTGACAACCAGTCTTACCAAGGGGTATCGCATTACCCAGTAACTGGGTTGTGGAGGTCAGATAGGCAGTCGCTCCATGTAAAATATTGGTATTCAGCTGCATCCGGTTAGACTGGAAGTCGACCCCAACATAGTTGGGAAAAGGCTAGGCAGATGATAATGATGTTATTTATTTGCATTCCATAATGTTGTAAACGTGTTCTTTTATCACCTCAGAATATTTTAGTGATATTTCCCTAAGAACAACATTATTTGGAGAATTGCACATCCTCTGATGATCAAATACTGGCTTCAATGTCACATAGGACATAAAGCCGTTTGCCAATAACAATTTGAAATTTTTGGCTGTGACAGCGCCTTTATTTCGTAGCAGTAAGGTTTAATTTCGTAAGTAATTCAATTGTTATCTGACTTGCGGTTTTCCGCACTAAATTAAACCGAGCCACTTCTATTCCACACTTATTTTAAAGTGAATCAGCAATACAAGTTTATAAATATATAAAGTATTTATACATTGCTGGTCGTTGTTCAAGGTCGGTATAAAACGAATTGCATGCAAGTGTGATGTCATTATTGTGTCATCAAACTGTTCTGAATATTAAGTAGGTAGCATGTACAGTCAACAAAAGAGATAAGTGTGCAGGATCGTCGGATATAGTTGAAGTTTAGTAAGAAACCGATGGATGTTGTCGACCAAAATTGAATTTGATAAATGAGCTGTTTGTTTTCTATTAATAAACTAAAATTTTATTCGAGAACATCTATCGGTTTCTTATTAAACTTCAACTATATCCGACGATCCTGCATGCTTATCTCTTTTGTTGACTTTACATATTCTTGCAGTGGTAGCCCAGTGGTAACGGCCGTGACTTACGAGTCGTAGGTCGTAAGTTCGAGCCTAGACAGTTGCTATACTTCGTGCAAATAATTTCATTATCACTGCTCACACAACGGTGAAGGAAAACCTCGTGAGGAAACCGGCATGTCCTAGAACCAAAAATTCGAAGACATGTGACATCTACCAACCCGCACTGAGCGTGGTAGATTACAGCCCACTCCCTCTCGAAGAGAGAAGGCCTGTGTCCCAGAAGTGGGAACATTATAGACTAATTATGCAGTTTAACAGCAAATGTATTATAATACCTTGATCTATGCTTACAGCTAGCACAACCATACAAATATTATAAATTCAAGTCACTCTGTCTGTATGTCACCTTTTCACACCTAAACCACTGAACGGATTTCTATCAAAGGCAAGAAGATAGACCTGTCACAACACCAATTTATCTCGTCTGCTCAACGTCCGTATGTCACTGCAGGGATCCAGCAGAATATCAGCGTCAGGTACATTTGCCTGACACATGCTGAGCTGGACTCCCGTTTGGTGCAACCTTGAGACGCACACCGCACTGTGTGTGTTTCGTTGTTAATTTTATTTTAAGTATTCGTCATAGACTCATAGTGTCACTTTTATTTAGATATGTATGTATTTCCTTTTTTTTTTTGTATCGGCACCTTGTTTTTATATTATGTTCTTGTGGGTAATCGGTTATCATCTAATGTTGTACTTTTATGTGTTGTGCTGTCTTTTGTGTGCGCCAAATAAATGGTTTATCTATCTATCTAGATGGCATCCTGGGGTAGGACATAGACTACTTTTTGTCCCGGTAGCACGTTCCCGTGGGATAACTACCTACATCCACGCAAGCATTCCCCAGGCAGAAGCTAGTTGGTTTAACAAACAAAAATTTCACACAAGAATTGTTTCACAATACACTTACCGAAAACGGTGACATAACATATTCACCCATACTTTTGATCGTGTGCATTTCTTCACTTAGTTTTTAAGACACATCACTTTATCATAGTCACTTTAGATATTATAGCACTGGTAAACTATTATTTTAAAGATCTAGGAGTGAAACAAAACGAATGAGCTGTTTATTATACCGTGCAAGGAATAAAGGTATTTATCTACACCCATGCTATAAATCCTCTTTAAAAGTTTCTGAAACAGTTAGCTTATACCCAACATTAAAACAACCAGTGTCATAGTAACCATTATAATATCATCCAAACGAGTGTTATAATGTTGTACTAAATTTCATTATGCAACTCGTTTTCAAAAAAAGAACCTTGTCATGCATGCGCGTTTCACTACCACAGCGCAGTAATTTAAAAAAGGAACTTATACGTTATTCGAACTCACGTCCCGCCGGTCGCCATTTTTGTTCCATATTAGTATTGCAAAAAAACTGTTTCAGAACCTTTTATAGAGGATTCATATCATGGGTGTAGATAAAGTATTGTATGCAACTGTACATAATTAGGTATTAAAACACTCATGTGATACTATTATAACAAGAGGCGAATTTAATACCCCTTATTATACAACAGTTGCATAAATAACAATTAAAAGACATTCATCTCGCCATCTCTTTGGACGCGTACAGCGAGGGCTGGTTAGAGGTGGCGCGGGAAAAGAGCTCCTGCAAGGATTAGGGGGAGGCCTTTGTCCAGCAGTGGGAACTCTATAGGCTGATTATGCTTTCCCTGACCTTGAAATCGAACCCAGGACCTCAGGAGTACTCGCGACCACTAACTAGACTAACAAGACGAGGATCTGTTTTCTCTCGACGTAAATTGATTTCTGACAGTTTTTGTATGGAGATCAGCACCCAAATTACGTGACAAACACAATCTGAATCATTTTGAAGGATATTGCTAATCCATTGCTTCATATGTTCGAAAAATTTGTCTGCTCAGCAACGTAAAAAACGCAATGAATGTTGTTGAATTGTCAAAATGAAAGCCACTGCTACTGTTTACGCAATTACCGCGCGGATTTGCTAACTTCACTGCATTAGATATTAGGGAACCCCCATACTGTAGTTTTGTTGACCTAAATGATAAATAATTGTGTCAATATTTAACTATCCATATAAAATATATATTTTTACAGCAGAATCCATACTAATATTATAAATTCGAAAGTAACTCTGTCTGTCTGTATGTTACCATTTCACGCCTAAACTTCTGAACGGATTTAGATGAAATTTGGTATAGAGATAGCTTGAGTCCCGGGAAAGGACATATGATACTTTTTATCCCGATATTCCCACGGGATCGAGACTTATGCGGGTGAAACCGCGAGGCGCAGCTAGTGATAAATAATTGTGTCAATATTGTTGATGTATTACTAAATTATACCTATCCATATAAAGTATAATTTTTACAGCAAAAGAAATAATATGTCGGGGAAATACTTGAAATGAATCACACCGCGCGTCTCCAATTTGGAGACGAAACTATAGAAATTGGAGACGCGCAGTGCTTGACCGGTTAAAGTAAGTAATAATAAATGAAGGTTTATGTAATTAATCATCATCGGATTTCTCCACCGCCTTTATTGCATTTTATTAAAGTTTGGCTTAATGTACAGACGCCAGCACATCAAGCTACTACAATATGTCAAATATCTTTAAAAGATTTTCAACTTTATTGCTACAGCATAAGGTTCAAAATTGATTGGGAAAAATTGACAGTTTCGGGTAGCTTGATGTGCTGCCGTCTGTACAAGGCGGTTATTTCAGATATTGCAGTAAGGACAGCTACCTTTTACATTGTTGCTATAGGAAAATATTCTTAGAAAACAGTAACTAACTTTTAAAGTTGTTTTAAATCTAAATACTATGGTTGGCAAGACGATCATTCTCAGGTTTTATTTTAATGAATCCTATGGCCCTGTCTGTATGTTTTTCTAAAAGACATTGTCATCTCTATCAGCCTTTATTTTTCATTTTCGTTTGGCAAAGACAAGATCTGAGCCCTGATTCACAACCATACGACAGGCTATCGTATCGAAAACCTGACATTTCGATAACCTGATTTGACTTGCCCTCAACAGCAAATAGCTGTTGGAAGAATAGCGGGCGTCTATTTGATTTACACTGACAAAATTTTCGGGCTTTGGACTTGTGAACAGCACTGAGAAGACTCGTACGATAATGTTCGATACGATACGGAAGCATATGGAGTGTTTGTGAATAAGGGGGCAGAAAACCAAAACAAACGAAACCGGTTTACCTACATACAAAGAGCGCTACATATGTACATACATAACCTCCGTTTTTAAAGTTGTTCAAGAATAAAATGCACATTGTTTACAATGTATACCAAACAATAAGTAAGTATCAAAGTTTTTAAGGCACAGACGCCAGCACATCAAGCTACTACAATCTGTCAAATTTCTTTAATATATTTTCAACTTCATCGCTAAAGCATAAGGTTTAAAGTTGATTGGGAAAATTTGACAGTTTCGGGTAGCTTGATGAGCTGGCACTCTGTACACATACTAGGTACACGTGCTGAATACAATAAGTATCAATAAATACGCAGGTTTTCCTTAGTTACTAGCTAAGGAAAACATCTTTCTAACGGACCGACAGACTGACACTGACTCCTTGACATGACAGTTCAAAAGTGCCTGTCTGTATAAATATGGTTTAATACAAACAAATGCTTTGAGTTTAAAATTTAGATATACGGGGTGAAATTGAATTCATGGGCATCCTTTTAGAGGGTCATTGTAATCATCATTATGAACAACTTTTACTTTGAGCCCAAACTTGAAATCGCGAAAAAACATCAGCTCTTCTCTACATTTTGACAAGTTATGTGAACACAAATGCAAGGAACAGCTGATTTTTTTTCGCGATTTTAGGTTTAGTCCCATAGTAAAAGTTGTTCATAATGATGAGTACAATGACCCCTTAAAAGGATGCCCATGAATTTAATTTCACCTTGTAGATACCAAGGAATTGGAAGACAGGCAGGTATCTAATCCACAAGAGACGCAAGGATATGTAATTGTAATCGTTTCCTAGCCGGATATATGGATGCCAGACAGAGATAACGTCTTATCAGTGTATCTTAAAAACAAACAGTGAGTAAAACAATTAAGAAACTTGCACGGGATAATAAAAACAGCTGTTTTAAGATAACCCTTGAACTTTAACAAAACACTACAATAAAAACTCAATCTTATTCAACAAGAAACAAGTCCTAAAATCGCACACGACAATTTAATTACTTGCAACTCCTAAGAAAAATCTTTAGCCAATTTTCTCAGACTCCCAGAAGAAAAAAATCACAACAATCCAAAACACTGCACTGAAAACTGCACCCTATTCTCTTCAAAACACAAACGAAAATCACAAAGCAAGTCTGCAGCAATATTATTTGGCCCTTACACACTTCCGACCACCACAAAGTCTGAACGTACACTGAAAGTATTTCACTGTAAATAATTGGCGACGAGAAAATGATGAAGTATATAATAGTATATATTATGAACTTATTTAAACGAATGGCGTCATTGTGCAATCAGCTGGTAGGATTATACATAATACATTATTAATTTATGTTAAGTAAGTGCGGATAAAGCCTTTTGTATGCTTTTTAGCTTGTGACTAAGTAATATCAGCCGCATGGGTCGATCGATCAGGTTAACCTACGCTTGTCGCGGTTGGTCCGCGGATAGGTGACCATCTTTACATACCAAGACCCCTCCGTGACTCGGAAAGCACGTTAAGCCGTTGATCCCGGCTGTCATTCATGGATCTTTGACAGTCGTTAAGGGTTGTCAGAGGCCCGAAAATCTGACAACCAGTCTTACCAAGGGGTATCGTATTACCCAGTAACTGTGTTGTGGTCAGATAGGTAGTCGTTCCATGTAAAATACTGGGATTCAACTGCATCCGGTTAGACTGGAAGCCGACCCCAACATACTCGTATTTGGGAAAAGGCTAGGCTAGGATGATGCTTTTTAATACTTTGATGTGCATAGTAGAACCGCCATCGCCATAGAAGGGGCCTTTTTTTTATTATTTCGCTGTTGAAATCCTCATGGACTTCCTCTATCGTGGGGGTGACAGAGGGGCATGCGAAAAAACACAGAAATTTCTGTGTTCGCATGTATCGATAAAATGTCTACATTTTTCGATACATACGAACACAAGTGTATGGAGCAGCAGTTTATTACAGTGTATGCTCCAGGTTCTAGTCTCATAATCAGCCTATAGTGTTCCTACTGCTGGCACACACAGGCCTCCTCTCGCTGAGAGGGAGTGGGCCACCAAGCGGGCCCAATGCGGGTTGGTAGATGTCACATGTCTTCGAATGTTTGGTTCTAGAACATGCCGGTTTCCTCACGATGTTTTCCTTCACCGTTTTGACAGCTGCGGTGGCCCATAACTGCCGCGACTTGCGACTGACCCCAGTCTGCTACTGACAAAGGAAACCAAGAAGAAAATCATATCATCAACATAGTAATTTGCCTCTTCGACACTAAGATCTACTCTTGGCAAACAATTCTATAGCAAAATGAAGTTATAAACACTGATGATGCCATAATACTCGGTACTTAAGACAATGTGGTCATTGCCATAAAATTATTTAAACTACTTGAACGTACTTGTCACCTTTCCAACATGTAAAGACTTTATTTTTGTTGTTTACAAAATATAGAGGTAAGAATCTATTTTTGTTGCTTCCATAATGTCTGTTTGGATTTTTCTCTTCTACCCTTGGGTTCGTCTTCTGTTGTCAATTTATAATTATGATTCGTCGTAGTTATTTTGGGCAGGCAACCATAACAGGTAAAATGAAATTGCGATTAGCACAAGAAAAGGGAGGCCTTATGATCTGAGTTGAGCGACACGATCCATACTAAAGTAACTCTGTCTGTCTGTATGTTACCCTTTCACACCTAAACCACAGAACCGATTTAGATGAAATTTGGTATAGGGATAGTTTAAGTCCCGGGGAAGGACATAGGATAGTTTTTATCCCGATATTCCCACGGGATCGACACTTATGCGGGTGAAACCGCGGGGCGCAGCTAGTTACTGATAAATGCTTACACTGACTGGACTGATCCACTCAAATCTGAGTGGTACTTTCCCCAAAAGACCATATCAATCTACATGGTCTTCTCATATCATGGCCAAACAAGTAGCAGAATTCTGGGCCGAGTACATTTAGATTGCTATCGACACGCTAAGAGGAAGATGGTCTTCTCATGATCTGACCAAGATTATGTCTGGACTTTAAAAGAGACTGTGACCTCTGAGTTTGTTTCGGCCTTTCTTCTCAGAGTAGTCAGGAAACGCCGACCTCATGTAGCTTAGGTATTTTTAGGGTTCCGTAGCCAAATGGTAAAAAACGGAACCCTTATGGATTCGTCATGTCTGTCTGTCTGTCTGTCTGTCTGTCTGTCCGTCCGTCCGTATGTCACAGCCACTTTTTTCCGAAACTATAAGAACTATACTGTTGAAACGTGGTAAGTAGATGTATTCTGTGAACCGCAGTAAGATTTTCACACAAAAATAGAAAAAAAACAATAAATTTTGGGGTTCCCCATACTTACAACTGAAACTCCAAAAATGTTTTTTCATCAAACCTGTACGTGTGGGGTATCTATGGATAGGTCTTCAAAAATGATATTGAGGTTTCTAATATCATTTTTTTCTGAACTGAATAGTTTGCGCGAGAGACACTTCCAAAGTGGTAAAATGTGTGTCCCCCCCCTCTAACTTCTAAAATAAGAGAATGATAAAATTAAAAAAATATATATAATGTACATACATTACCATGTAAACTTCCACCGAAAATTGGTTTGAACGAGATCTAGTAAGTAGTTTTTTGTTAATACGTCATAAATCGAAAACCGCAATTTACCTTTCACAAAGTTACAACGAACTACAAGAACTTTTATATTATGTTACTTGCTGCTACGGAACCCTTCATGGGCGAGTCCGACTCGCACTTGGCCGGTTTTTTATAATATGGTGTGCAAAAGTGATTCCGAATTTTCGATATCCTATTTACAGAATATCTAACCTCCACAACCCAGTTACTGGGTAATACGATACCCTTGGTAAGACTGTCAGACTTTCGGGCTACTGACGACCCGTCACGACTGTCAGATCCACGAATGACAGCCGAGACCAACGGCTTTACGTGTTTTCGAGGCACGGAGGGGTCTTGGTATGTAAAATGGTCACCCATCCACGGACCAACCGTGGCAAGCGTAGCTTAACCTGATCGATCGACCCGTGCGGCTGTTATTACTTAGCCACAAGCCCCTCTAAACACAATGAAACCGCAATAAAAAACATCAATTAAAGATAAATAAAAGGTATGCAAATGACAATGTTATTTTTGTTTGTCACCTTCATTTGTATGGAGATACTCGGCATATAGAGGTCATTGGCACGGCTATGATGGAAGGTTAATGGGGCCTAATGGATTCTATATGAGTTAAATGAACCATTACAATGAACATTACATATCCGATATCGGTATAAGTAAAGATCTGGACGAGAAAGGACTTGTTGAATGATCAAAGAACTGCGTTTGTCAGATTTCTATATCTTCTACATATAAAACAAAGTCGGGTTAGTTACACCATTTATTAACTCAAGAACGGCTGGACCAATTTTTATGATCTTTGATTTGTTGGATTTGTCTCCGCCCCGAATAGCAGAATAACTATTAAATTACGGGAAAAAATCACGAAAAAAAAATGAAGATAATTCATATTAGCCGTAGATCCGATGACCGTTGGGGTAGACGCGTTCTTGAGTGGAGACCGCGAATCGGTAAACGTAACGTGGTACGCCCTCAGGCTAGGTAGAGCGACGATCTTCGCAGGATGGCTGGTAGCAGCTGGATGAAAGTTACCGAAAATCGAGTTGCATGACGTGGATCCAGCAGAATATCAGCGTCAGGTCCATTTGCCTGACACATGCTGAGCTGGACTCTCATTTGGTGCAATCTTGAGACGCACACCGCACTGTGTATGTTTCGTTGTTAATTTTATTTTAAGTATTCGTCATAGACTCATAGTGTCACTTTTATTTAGATATATATTATGTTTTTCCTTTTTTTTTGTTTTTGTATCGGCACCTTGTTTTTATATTATGTTCATGTGGGTAACTGGTTATCATCTAATGTTGTACTTTTGTGTGTTGTGCTGTCTTTTGTGTGCGCCAAATAAATGGTTTATCTATCTATCTATCATTAAGAGAGGCCTATGTCCAGCAGTGACTGCTATAGGCTGATGATGAACCCAATTCTCGAGGAATGCTTAACATCATGTTCATGCTAGTGCCCTTATTAGCCGAGCAAAACAAAAAAAAGGCAGAAAGAATGCTGCGCGAAAACGAAGTAATAGCGCGGGCAGGCGATGCGATACGACGGGGGGAACAAGAAATTTCACGCGGACGATAACACGTACAGAAGCTGGCCAGTTTATAACCATGATCAGACTATCCCATTGTAGAACTAAGGACTCTTTATCCCTTTTTTATTGCTGAATGCCCGCTCTTGACCTCGATTACGCCTGATACAAAGCGATGGATGAGGTCTATGATGGAACGAACGTGCCCAGAAGATGCCTAAGGCACTGTAACTCCCACGCATCGAAGAAAAACAGCAGGCGTGACTGTCCAGGATGCGCCGAGCGCTCGGTTCAGTTGAGTAACTGGCGGAACAAACTTCGCTACACGAGGAGAATTCTTCAGGCTTCCCAAAGCTTCTTTACGCGTTAGGAATTTCTTGGTAGCAGGAACCCGTGGGAGCGAGAAGCAAAGAACCGGTCGGAGTGGTGGTGCTCGGGGGAGGCGTATGTCAAGTAGTGGACGTCTTTCGGCTGAAATGATGATGATGAAAGCGCCTGGCTAGGTTCGAATCCACGACCACCACTACCGGATTACAGCCCACTCCCTCTCCAAAAGAGAGGCATGTGTCCCAGCAGTAGGAACATTATAGGCTGGATATAAATTCCCGTTACCTTCAACAGATTTATCTTAGCTTCAAATTCAAACCTTATAACAACTAACATACAGATTTATACACTCCGAAAACGCATCCCAACTCAATATAACCGAACAGAAATAACAAACACGGACTGTTTATTTTGTAAATCAGCTTATAAACGTGTTCATACATTTTATTAAGCTCTTACTCAAAGTCTTGGAGATATTTACACTCTTGTGCTTGGAGTTGTGCCAACTCTCCCACGTGTTATGTCATTGTGACGACAGTATTGTGTGAATCACAGGGTTAGCGGTCATTTTAAAAGCTTCGAGTCCTGGGTTCGGTACCCAGGTCTGATAAAGTGGGGATGCGGTGGATTAATCACAGTGTGGGGACTCTGTCCGCCCACCAAGTGACCCCAGGAAAGACGGTGGCACAGTGGTCACGTGCTGCCATGTATAGTGAGGCTAGGGGAGGCCCCTTTACAGTCTCCCCAAGGATGTGCCTTACAGGCGTTGCACGGGGAGGGTTCCGGAATTAGTATTTTAAGAGGAACCGGGACCACCCCTATGTCCTGATGGTGATCACCGGGGTGGTTTTAGTGAGGTAAAAATCCCACACTCGGGTGCCTTTTGAAGGTTTCCCCCCGACAAAAAAAAGGTCTAATAAAGTGGTACTTATTTGGTTTATGTGTTAGGAATTTCTTGGTAGCAGCGGGGTTTGAAATGTGCCCAGTTGATTGCACACCTCTGCCAAAGGGCCTTTCATCTTCATCATCATCATCATCATCATCATCATCAGGGTCCTTGTAACATCTTTAAACATTATGGAACGCAAATAAAAATATGAATATCAAGACTACAAAAAAAGAGAAAGTATCAAAGGAGAATGCCCAAAAAGTATAAGCACAAAACCAGAATGCACCAGGTACTTTTCACACGTAATTAAACTATCGACAAGCACGGATATCGCACAATATTTCCTACATAAACGTCCAGCGGCAAGCCATTTTTTTCGGGCTAAAATTACGCGAAAATAAATCCTACAGTCACAAATTACACGCTTTCAAACAAATTCTAATACAGTCTTATTAACAACACACTGAACCTAACCTAACAAAAACAACACTAGCCACGTCTCTGACGTCACCAATAACCGTTAATTCCCGAATCCGACGATATGACTCGGGATCGTTCGCGACCGATATTTTTGAATTAAGAACGGACACTGCATTTGCGATGATTCACATTCGTCGTTGGCGCCAGTAGAGCCGTATTCATAGTGTGGAATTGTGTATATTAGCATTTATGGGGTTTATTTATAAACGATGACTAAAATGACGTTAAAACGTCAAAAAAGTGACTAAAGTGACGTTTAAAGTTATGTAGTGGTTAGCGACAGTTTGACCATACAGGTCAAACAGTCGCTAACCACTATTTAACTTTAAGCAACGGTTATGAATAAAGGGGTATATCTATGCATATTATAAATTAAAGTCAGCTTTCGTGTCTCGTCTGTGTGTCCGCGTTGTTCTTCTAATCTAAACTATACCACGGATTTTCATGCGATTTTCACCATAATTTAGGGTCTAAACCGACGGACTGCATTTCAGCTGCAACATCGCAGTTAGGATGCAGTTGACTTAACTGCTTCGAAACCTAGTTATGTCAACTGTCTGTTTAGACCCTAAAACCTGTGCGAAAAGGCGCGGGTCGACATAAATACATTTTCATTTCATTTCTGACATACACGCGTCCTCTAGATTACTTGATTTCTAAACTAATCTGTACTGCATACTTAATAAAAAAAAAAAAAACATTGTTTACAAACAAGCACACGAAGCGGAAATAAACATTAATTCGGCAGCTAACACTAATTTCCACCAATGAACTATGTATGGATGATATCATTTCATCCGAGAAGGACCCATGACATCATCTATGCAACATTTATGATTGTGAATAATTTAGGTATCTAAATAACTAACACGTCACGTTTTACAAGAAAACACGTCAATGCATTCACAGAAACTTAATAACCTGTGATTGTTGAGTAAATTTTATCTTTTCAACTGCATTTGAAAGAACTACAGTACCTACGATTATCATTTTAACTTCAAACACATACATAAAGTCCCATGAAAATAGGCAGAACCAGGGTAGCGGGATTGTCAGAAAGTGTTACCGCTACCCAGGAACATAAAGGGCTAAGGAAGGCACACGGGTGGGTTTTAGTCAGTAAGAGTCTGACACTTCCTTCCGCTCCACCCAAAGCGGGAGAAGTCATTTGATGATTTCCCATCCACAAAAAAAAAGAATAGGCAGAAGCTACAGCAAAGTACTCCTATTGCTTCGTCCAGGTCGAGGGAGCGTGACGAAATGCGCAAGCACTCCAGCACCCCGGCTAAAGGTAGCAGCAGGACACCGTGTGGTTTTAGTTGTTAAGAATCTGACAGACCCCTCCACCCGCCCCAGGGGTGTGGACATCCATAAGGATTTCCACACGATAAAAAAAAAATGGTTCATACATCTGAAGGACATCGCTCGTACTTAAATGACGGAACCTCATCTCAGCGACAATCAATGTCAAAAACTTGTCAAAAATTTAAATAAATTACACTGTTTTATTTTTATAGATTCAGACTGAAATTGGAATGCGAATATTCCTAAAAATACGGGAACTGGGCGAACTGGCCTACTAGTCATACACGCGCCGAATAAAAGTAACTTCTCAAATGAAAACAGGACTATAAATACGACACGGTTAATGAAGATCGAGGGACATCCTAATTATTCACTTTAATTAATTATGATGTGACATAATCACGCGAATTTTGTGTAGAAAAACAACGGAAATATAGCATCATCTCGCTAAGGGAGACGGAAAACAATCCCAATCAATCAAAAACTTTTTACAAAAAAAAAGAGAACCGACTTCAATAAAAAACACTACAAAGTGAAAAATAACTTTAATTTCGGAAGTCGGTGTCGTTGGTTCCGTATTTTCGTTTTTTGACACCGACTTCCGAAATTAAAGTTATTTTTCACTTTGTAGTGTTTTTTTTTTAAGTCGGTTGTTTTTTTTGTAAAAAAGTTTTTATTTTTCACTTTTTAATTGTACCTATCCCACACAAATTCAATTAACACTAGTGCATTGAACAATTGAAGACACCGACTAGAAGAATCATCAAAATTCGCATAGAAATGCCGGAGATGCAGTACATTTATGCATATAATTTCGTACATAAAAATAATTACCTAATGTATTATATACTAAAACCTACCTGAAAGTATGTAGATATACATTTGTGAAATAATTATCAAAATCGGTTAATTAGTTTTTGAGAAAATCGCGGACATACAAACATACATATATACATATACATACACAGGTACCTACGGGTCGAACACAGAACCTCCTTTTTTGAAGACGGTTAAAAATCAATCGGGGGACGGGGGTTTTGACGAGATAGGGTGTCCCCACATTTATCGACGCGGAATCGGCTTAAGCCGAGTGCGTATCACCAAACTACTCGACATATCGCCGAGCTAATAGGCAAACGGCACGTTTCGCCGTCGATCGGCGTCGCGCCGCGTCGTCCGAGCCGAGCCGATGCGAATGGTATTAGTAACACCCTTATTACGTAGACATAAAGGCTTTTTTGACCGGCGTTAGCCGATTCCGCGTCGATAAATGTGGGAAGACCCTTATGCGAACATAAATGTAGGGAACAGCTGATTTTTTTTTCGCGATTTCATGTTAGGTCCCATAGTAAAAGTTGTTCATAATAATAAATACAATGTCCCCTTTAGAGGTTATCCGTTAATTACCAGACACCCTGTAGATTCTATCTTTATCTCGTCCAAATATGTATAGGTCTTTATTGGGGAAAATATAGGTCAAGACCTCCTGCTGATTTTATTACTGATCGCTTGTTTACATAATATAACAACATGTGCTAATCATTTCGCGTCAGTTGTAATATCTTGGCAGTAATTGCATGACACATTCCTTCCTCATCTCGAGTCTAGCCAAGTACGTTGTGCTGTACAAGGCATATACGATTTGAACAGGAAATAAATAAGGATCATTAGTTTTGTTTACTCTTATTCATTTAAATAGGCATCGTTCTATAAATAACTGTAATACTGAGACATAACATACATATTATACATAATCAGCGTATAATGTTCCCACTGCTGGGACACAGGCCTCCTCTCAGTGAGAGGGAGTGGGCTGTAATCCATCACGCGGGCCCAGTGCGGGTTGGCAGATGTCATGTCTTCGAATTTTTGTTTCCAGGACATGCCGGTTTCCTCACGATGTTTTCCTTCACCGTTTTGAGAGCAGTGGTGATGAAATAATTTACACAAAGTAAAGCGCCTGTCTGGGTTCGAACCTACGACCTACAACTCGTAAGTCGCGGCCGTTACCACTTGGCCACCACTGCTCTCACACATGTCATAATTAGACATAATATGTGTGTGAGTGAGATTGAGGTCAAAAGCAGGCCTGTTATAAAATTTATTTAAAAAAACATAACTGGCAAAATGTGGTCCTAGCATACACCCTTGCCTAAACCTTCGGAGAATACAAGCGTGCCGCATTGGAGCATTGTGAGCCGTGATCGCCAAGTGGTAATAGCCGCGACATAGGAGTTGCAAGTCGTAGGTTCGACCCCTGACAGGCGTTTTACTTTGTGTAAGTTATTACATCACCACTGCTCTCAAAACGATGAAGGAAAACATCGTGAGGAATCCGGCATGTCCTAGAACCAAAAATTGGAAGACATGTGACATCTACCAACCCGCACTTGGCCTGCGTCGTAGATTACAGTCCACTCCTGCTCGAAAAGAGGCACAATGTTTAAAAAAAAAATGGTCTATAACCAATGATTGAAGATGCCAAAACCACATGTTACAATTTTTGTCAAGACAACTTTATATGACTCACAGCCAGTCACAATAAATGTAATCATATCCCAAAATAGAACATTCTTCACTTCAAGTATTTTTCATCTTTCGACCTCCAAGTAATTGTTAGGATAACCGGTCTATGTATAAACAGATAATTTCAAGTAGGTGTGGCGTAATGACCTATGAGCAGCATAATTAAGTACTGACGTGGCTTAGTTAGGCCTCACAATAAAGAGAAGTCAAGCCGAGCACATCCACCAGCCCGCGCTGGTAGATTACAGCTCACTCCCTCTCGAAGAAAGGAGGCCTGTGTCCTAGCAGTGGAAACATTTTAGGCTGACTATGCTATGTAGCGCTTCGTTAGTAGACATACCCTAGAATCAAATATCTAAAGACATGTGACAACTGACAATGACGCCCCTAGAAGGACATTTCCCAGCAGTGGGAACAATATAGGCTGATTATCTAAGCAGTGTAATAATTTAAACAAAGTAAAGCGCATGTCTGAGTTCGAACCTACGACCTACAAATCATAAGTCGCGGCCGTTACCACAGGGCCACCACTGCTTCCACGTCAAACCAGACATCTTGTAAAAAAAAAATCTAGAAGAAAACCCCCATTGATATGAACAATCATAATATAAAAAACAAAATTAAATGACCTTCCATTAGGTACTATTGACGTAAAAATCGTGAGCAAGCAGGATGCTGTACCTATTGCGTCATCGAATCCTGCGCATAGGGCTGACGAGATTCATAACTCGACACGCTGACCAACACATGGGGTTCATTGATAAATGTTGCTTAAAGTTAAAGAGACGCTAATCATAACTTTATGCAACGTTTATAAATATAAATAAAGGGGATGTAGCGGTATCTACAATGCAACATGCGAATAACGTGCAGGCGCAGGTACTTCTGTTCAGATTTATCTCTCTATGTAGGTTGATGCCTTGAAAGGCAGCTATTCACCTAGCGTGTTTGAACTTTGTTGTAAAAATTTTAGGGCAACCCTAATCTCTTAGTGCATGCCAGTGCGCATTGTTGGATTATCTGGTCAAAATAAGGCGGAAACTGTTATCATATATCGCGAAATGAGGTTGGGTCTTAGTGATCGCGATAAGACACTTATGTTCATTATAGTAACATGTGTTTATTAGATGGACTTAATTTTATTAAATACTGGGATTAGGTATCTTGTCTAAATAATAACAGCCGCACAGGTCGATCGATCAGGTTAAGCTACGCTTGCCGCGGTTAGTAGAGATGACCATCTTTACATACCGAAAGTCCTCCGTGCCTCGTAAAGCACGTTAAGCCGTTGCGGTGCCGGCTGTCATTCGTGGATCTTTGACAGTCGTTACGGATCGTCAGAAGCCCGAAAGTCTGACAACCAGTCTTACCAAAAGGGGTATCGTATTACCCAATAACTGGGTTGTGGAGGTCAGATAGGCAGTCGCTCCATGTAAAATACTGGTACTCAGCTGCATCCGGTTAGACTGGAAGCCGACCCCAACATAGTTGGGAAATTGCTAGGCAGATGAACTGGGATTATCTTGTGTTGTTGGATGACCAACATGCATGATCACCGAGGACTATGGACATCAGCAATACTAGAGGTAACGCTAGTACGTTGTAGTTACGTTGTGATCACTAAGGTAGGGTTTAAAGAAAATTCATCACTTTAAGGTACTAAATAAGGGATGACAGTTTGTATGGAGGTTCGTAATTTATGCCTTGTTTCCATGGTACAAGGTTTATTTCCATAATAAATCGCTACAACTAAAGCCTTACAAACTCGTGACCGAACTAAGGTCAACTACTAACAGGGTTCTATCAAGTTCAGTACAACTAACTAGTTTGATTTTAGATATTGTACTAGATTTGTTATAAAAAATCTTCTAGTTTTGTCGGCTGACTGCATTCCTATAGACTTCCTTTTTTAATTAATTGACATGATTAACTGGGTCTAGGAGTTGATATATTGCAGAAATGCTGCGAAATTTAGCATTCTGTTGATGAATAGGAGCAGTGGTGGCCCAGTGGTAATGGCCGCGACTTAAGGATGAATTCCACCAAACGGCTCGTATCGCATCGGATCGGAAAGGATACGAACGGATGCGGCGACAGCCGATCGCGTCCGGCAGGATGTCGACGCATACGATCGGCTCCGTACCGTCGCTTTCGAACGTATCCGTTTCTGCGCCTAGTCAAATAGTTTCATTCCTTGACGTGTTCTAATTTTTGAAAATGGTTGAAGTTGACGTAGTATTGTTGGCTATTGCATTAGAAGAAGAAATTAATCATAAAACACAGAAAAGGAAAAGAAAAATTTAAACGACAGGCGAAAGGATTCGATCGGATACGACTATAGGCGTACGGAGCCGATCGCGCGTCGCAGCATACCTTCGACTACGATCGCGTGTCGCGGAAGACGTCCGCGGTCAAGCTGCTGTGCGCAGCTTGGTAATATAAGACTTTAAATACTGTGTACACGATTTAATATCGTTTAAAGATTGTAAAATCCGTTCCGATGCGACGCAGTGCGAGCCGTTTGGCGCAAATCATCCTTCACTGTCAAATAAATGTTTGCTTATTAAATGTGTTTCTTTCTGTCGCAAGCGCAACTACTTTTTAAATAGCATTTTGGGGACAAACTTCATAAATATTTAGCGGCCTTTTCCCACTTTCAAAATAATTAATGTCAGAGAGCATAAAAAAAATCTATTTGAAGATGGTTTTCTTGGAAACTTGAAAATATATTTATGTCACCAAAACGACTAAAATACGCATGCTCTGTCGCCAATAAAAACACATCTTGGCCTTCATTCCAAAAACAAAACATATACATACTCCATGATTATTAGCACCTGGAGAGATGGGCAAAGATCGTCACTCACTGGACGCCTGAGGTAGGACATCGCCGTCGAGATAGACCGAGGCGAAGGTGGCGTGACGATCTAATATCATTCGCAGGGCCAACATGGCCAGAGATCGCACAAGACAGGGAGGTTTAGAAGAAAAAAGGGTAGGCCTTGGCCCAGCAGTGGGACACAAAATAGGCTAACAAAAAAAAAACGAGAGAAAACTTAGAACCATTTCTTATAGTCCCATTTATAACGTTAGACAAAAGTGGTCCTTCCAGGCGCGAAAATCTTTTGAACCATTTCTGCCATTCGAGTTTCAGCTCATCTTGGTTGACCATGAGAGCAGTGGTGGCCAAGTGGTAACGGCCGCGACTTACGAGTTGTAGGTCGTAGGTTCGAATCCAGTCAGGCGCTTTACTTTGTGTAAATTATTTCATCACCACTGCTCTCAAAACGATGAAGGAAAACATCGTGAGGAAACCGGCATGTCCTAGAACCAAAAATTCGAAGACATGTGACATCTGCCAACCCGCACTAGGCCCGCGTGGTGGATTACGGCCCACTCCCTCTCACTGAGAGGAGGCCTGTGTCCCAGCAGTGGGAACATTATAGGCTGATTATGTTGGTTGACCATTAAGGTTCATAAGTCAGAGCATAATCCCTGCTGAACACACAGTTTATTTCTACATATTTCCTAGTTAAAAAAGGGTCTTAATTGTTTAATGTTATAAATGTTTTACCGCATAACTTTAGCTAAATATCAAAAGGTCAATTTCCGTAGCTGTTTAAAACCAAATCGAGTCTCAATCTCATCTCGCCGACAATAAATGTCAAAAACTTGTCAAAAGTTTAGGTAATTAAAGATATTTTCACATCTCATGCTCTAAAAGTCCGTCTTTATGTTGTGCTTAGGCGACATAAAATCGCTTTTTATGTTCTAGTGCATAAAGTAATTTTTTTTTCTAAGACTAAAGTAATCAGTTCCAACAGCCACACGCACAATAAAACTTCGCAGATTAAAGTCGTGATTTATTTCATTTCCTTTAATTAATACCACTTTCGTGTTTTCTATCGTAAATTTAATAAAATCAGGTAAAATAGTTGTCATTTATTATTTAAAAAGGCAAAGAAACGTTTTCATTTTTTGGCAGTATGAAGTACCCAAGTCGAATGACAAATGTTGAAAATTAAAAAAAAAACTTTTAAAATGTTTTGTGGCGGTATTATCTGTGGTGGCGGGAATTAGCTATGGATGTGCAACATTTTTGATTAATTATGTACTGTATACTTTATGCCTGTTTCATTTTCTCGCAATCGAAGTGAAAAGCAGAGTGTATAACTCAGGCATAAACGAGCCATTTTACCCCTCGACTTAACTATCCACCCTCGCCTGCGGCTCGGGTGGATATAAACGTCTCGGGATAAAACAGCTTCTTTTATGCCTTAGTTGTACAATCTACTATTTTGGTAGATTGCGACTGATATTAGAGGGCAAACGTTCTTAAAATAATAAATCAAAATCAAAAGTTATTTATTCAAACTAGGCTGAGAAAGTCAAAATTACATAAGACAGTCCCCCAAAACGCCCGCCCTTCACCACTTCCTAGTGCTTTCGCTGGGGAGAAGAAGTGGCGGGACAAACTCCCCAGCAGCACAGCTGTCTGTTCAGTTAGAAAATAATAATAAGGAATTTATTTATCTAAGAGACAAAATAACATGACAAGATTGTCACAAAAACGAATACGTGAATTGGATGTCAAGTACTGTCACTGGCGCTAATAAAAACACATCTTGGCCTACTTTAGGAACAATAAATCCTAGGTGCGCCTGCGCCATGCGACTAGAATTCTAGATGATCAGTATTCTGCTCACATCTGGTGAGAAGGTCGGTAGCTCTAGGGCGGACGGCATTCTTTAATCTGTATAATATGTGTCAATTATTATCACCTTTAAGTTTAAGTGTTAAATCTACTGCCTCGTTGTCTAGTGTAGCAGCTTATACGGCTACGGATTCTAAAGTCTCGGGTTAAATTCCCAGGTCGGGCCAAAAATAATGGGAACATCTGCGTAAGCCGGTCTTGCGCCTAAACTCTATCCGATAGTGTGTATTTATGTCTTTAATTAATTTATTGTTTTATACGAGAAGCGTTATGTTCTTAATTTATTACGACATTGACAAATTAGACTCGGGTTCGTTTCATCCGTTTTTGTAATTGGAACTTTTAGTTTGTCGGAATAAAGTTTAAAATTTAAAATTGCTCGATGATTGGTTAGTCTCAAGACAACCCTTGTTTTGTAATAAGGCCGATAAAAGTTATATCTTGGTTAAGATGTTTCTTCTTAGAATGTATCTACACAAATAAATAAAATTTAAGTGTCTCTTTGGAATGTTTAAATACATATAAAAGTATACATATACGGTACTTATAACAAAAAACATTTTTTTTTTAATTTTTGTCTGTATGTTCCGGCTAATCTCTGAAATGGCTGGACCGATGTTGATGGGTATGGGGATATTTTGTACCCTGGGGAAGAACATAGACATACTTTTTATCTACGTACCACGCGGGTGAAGACGCGGGCGGAACCTAGTAATAAAGTAATAAAAACCGTGAGGGTGTCCACCATTCCAACAATTCCATGAGTCCGTATAAATACCCACTCAAAAGAAACTCATACAAAAACAAATAAAATCCAACGCGAACTGGTTGACACTGACCTACAGTGATTTCATAATGTGATCTCATCGAATCATTATTGGATCTATACGAGAAATCGCTTTATCTACAAACTATACATTGAATTCTGCGTTTAAAAAAAAACCGAGTGTGCTTATGACCACACGACAGAGTGAAGCTTCAAATGTATTTGGCTATGAGAGGAAGAGAGAAAGAAAATGTGCGCGCGCACTGCTTTCTCTTGCTTATATCCCCCACTCAACTCCCGTTCGCCTCGCCTGCTCACACTTTTCGTAACGCTTACGTCACGCGTTCGCCAGCTTACTCCCCAAGTTAAGCGTGCGTAAAGAAGTTTCACTTCAAAAATCATGTTTTGGGATATTGAGTCATCGGAATCTAAAATGATTGTATCAAATTGTAAGCATGGTCTTGGGTACTGAAATAAACGGACAAATCCATACTAATATTATAAATAACTAGCCTTTTTTTTTGGATTGGAAATCATCAAATGACTTCTCCCGCTCTGGGTGGAGCGGAAGGGAGTGTCAGACTCTTACTGACTAAAACCCATCCGTGTTCCTTCCTTAGCCCTTTGTGTTCCGGGGTAGCGGTAACCGTTTCGGACAATCCCGCTACCCCGGCAGGCTTCGGCCCTAACAGGTCCCTTCCTTTATGCTGACATCTCTTTAAGGCGCGCGTGGAACACGTACGCGCCGTCCGGCACGGGCCTGGTCCTGATCGGACGGTGAGCTACCCATTACTCTCCGTCCGCAGGTCCGCACCTACGGTGGCCGCGAGCGGTCGCGCGGCTCCCGACGCACGGCGCGTCTCCCGCGGCGGCTGGAACGAGAGGCTCTCTCCCTCAGCCATCCCGCCACCTCCTTCGCTAGTATAACTGCTTCACAGAAGGAGGTGACTGCCTTACCCACTCCCAAATAACTAGCCTGTATTGTCCCACTGCAGGGCAAAGGTCTCCCTCTGGCTTTTCCACACAATTCTGTCTTTTGCGAGTCCTTTCGGTAGGAGTCAAGCTCGTCCCGCCATCTTCGTCTCGGCCTGCCGCGATGGCGTCGTACGTTTAGTGGGATCCAGTACCTATCACACTATCACATCACACTAATATTATAAAGGCGAAAGTGTGGGTGTGTGTGTGTGTGTGTTTATATGTTTGTTACTTCTTCACGCTAAAACGGCTGGACCAATTTTGATAAAATTTTGTTTGGAGGTAGCTGAAACCCTGGATTAACATAAATAGGTTACTTTTTATCCCGATATTTCCACGGGATCGAAACTTATGCGGGTGAAATCGCGGGGCGAAGCTAGTTATAAAGAAATGCAAAAGATACTCTGTTCGTCTGATACCTTTTCACGCCTTAACGGGTGAACGAATTTCGATAAAATTGCACACAGGTAGACCCGATCGGTAGACCGCATAGATGACCTGAGGTAGGACAAGGATACTTTGTTACCCCTAAAATACGTTCCCGTGGGATAATTTCCGACCTACATGCGGTTGAAACCGCGGACAGAAAGTAGTATAGTAATATTATACAGGGTGTTAAAAGACACATCACATAGCCGTTAAAACTACGCATACTGTACCTACACCAAATTAAGTAACATTGCACAAAAATAATTGCTGGGAAACGAATTTTATTTATGGTGTGAATATTTGCTGTTTGCGGTAGTGCGCAATGTAACACACGCAAAACATTGTGCTTAAAGGCGCATGCAACGGTACCAGTACCGTGCCAATGTTTGGTCGTGGGGGTATTTAAAGTTGTTTTATAACATTAACAACTTGTTTACATAAAAAAAACGTCAGTAAAAGTTGGAATTTTGACCCTTAATATCTCCGTAACCAGAAAGTTCCCAGGTATGGTCCGGTAAAAAAAAAAATACCACAATGAGGAGGAGTACAAGTGACTCTCGGATTCGTTAAGTGTCTTTTACACCCGTTATAAACGGATACGGATTTTGTTCAATTCTTACCATGTAAGAAATTGTAGAGTGCGTTAAAAAAGCCTCCACAGCGACTGCGGATAATCGGGTTTTGTGGCACATCTTGGGAGAGGCAGATGTTAGCAGTGGACTAACATAGGATGAGTTGATTGAGGGTAAATGTGGTGCTGTTCCACAATTGATATTAAGTGTCCCTGTAACGTGCAGCAGTTGACAGTCAGCTGCACGTAACAGGAACTGATGGACGCTGGTGATGGCGCCAAACAAGTAGTCGAATTCTGGGCCGAGTCCATTTAAATTGCTATCGACACGCTAAGAAGAAGAAGTTGATTGAGTAGTGCAATTAGTGCAAACAAACAACATTACAACAGAAAATTAGTGTGTTAAGAATTTAAGATTAAACGCAGGAAATGAGCTTAGCTGTGCATTCAGGCCCAACTGCACCGCAAATCACTAAATACGTTAAGATCTAAATAAATTTAAGACATTATTCTATCTGTGACATCTTTAAACGGTTGGCAGAAACAGAACGATGTTTTAACTACGTTTAACGCATTTAGTGATTTGTTGTGCAAGCGAGCCTTAAAGTCAAGTTAAGTCTTAGGATAACCTTTACTAGACTTTTTACTATAGCCCCTACCAAGAGTTGAAAGTGCCGCGACATACTCCGCACCCCCAAAGGCCTATCCAGCGAACGCAGATTCGACGAGTGCGACGGCCGAATTCAGAGTCGAGCGTGTTCAATAATTCTGTCTCTTCTTATTGACAAGATGTATTCCTTGCCTTGTATTTAAAATATATTCAACAAAAAAGAAATTTGATTCTAGGTAGGCTCGTGCCACTTTTGATAAAGACATTCTTGAATACGCCCGACGCGGTCGCAGTCGCCACCGCCGTCGCCGCTGGTGGCGACGCCAGTCACAGGACGATCGCCCAATGTCGTGGCTGGGGCCTAAAAGAGCGCTTAAGGAAAACTGAAGCCCAGTTTTGAGAAGCTATACTTGACATTAAAACTTTCTTCGATTAATATCCTCAAGGTATACAACTGGTTTTCCCTACAGGTTTCAGGGTACAAAAAGCTCAACGAACAACACCAACACACACTAGCAGTACGGCTTACCCCCTTTTTCCTCCATGTCTCCTTCCTTTTAAGCCTCGGCAGGCTATTGTAGTTCTTCTCACTCATTGTAACTCACTGCTTCTTTACATTTCACTGTTTCGTCACTTATTTATGGCACTTATGTCACTTTTCAGCACTGACTGTGAGTTTGTGAACAGTTTTGTCACTATTTTTTTGACACATCTTCGTTTTGACTGTTGTCAGTCAATCGCAATGATGCAACTGAAGTTTTAAAGTGTTAATACTAGCCTATGTTAAGACCTGTTTGAGATAACACAAGTAATTAGCACAAACTGCACCCTAATTGATTTAGTAATTTCGTAGAAGAATGCTAACATACGAAGTGACGACATACAGAGGCGTTGACAAAATGATCAGCCCGATTCAAACTTAATGGCGGCTCGGAAAGTCGGAACATGAGGCGAGTCGCTGCGCAGTAACAAATTCAGGTGTCAGCGGGGGTGAGGGGTGAGGTACTGCGCAGCGAGAAGCGCACTTCAGAGCCATCATAAAGCTTGACGCGTACTATACTTGACCTGATACAAGTCACAAATTAAACAAACAACAAAGAGGATGAAAATGGATGACCCAAAGATATTGGTGTTACAAATACACTCCTGTTAAAAATCACACCACACTAATATTATAAAGGCGAAAGTTTGTGAGTGTGTGTGTATGTTTATATGTTTGTTACTTCTTCACGCTCAAACGGCTAGACAAATTTTGATAAAATTTTGTATGGATGTAGCTGACACCCTGGATTAACATATGGCTACCAGTCCAGTAAAATCCAGTGGGGGAAAAAATCGCGCCACGGTGTCTATTTTTACGGTGGAGAGATTTTTACCAATATCACGACTTCAAACGTGATTCTAAAAACACCATACCTACAACACTAAAATTGAATTGTATTATATATGTATACATATATATAAGGTCCCATTAAAATAAATGGACAAATTTTAACATAGCGCTCAGTACGTCTAACCAAAGATATCCAAGCAAAAAAAAAACACTGATTAAAGTGATTTTATTTTGACCTAAAATAATAAATTGCCGGCACATTAGTGTATTTTAATAATAATATAATGATAATAATTTGTTTTATTCGGAACCATTTACGTTAGCTGATTATTTTTCTTGTAAGTATCTAATGCGTTTTTCTTATTATATTTTTTTACCATCGTCCTTATTTTGGTGGTCTGAATGATTTCTAAAAGTTTGTCCATCTATTTTAATGGGACCTTATACAGGGTGTTACAGAAAGGGTATATCAATACAAACGGGTTGAAGAGTGTATCTGGTCTAGAATCTCTGTACAAAATTTCAGCTAAAAAGCAGTAACTTTGAAAATGCTTAATATTTTTTTATTTCGATAGTTTATTAAATTGAAATCATAATAAACGTGTCACCGCACTACGAGGGTCATTATCCATTATCTGTAGTGTGTCTGTGGCCTAGTACACGCACGTCACGCCGCCGCGCGCCAGTGCAGCGCCGTGATGTCTAAATAAAAAAAAAATTAAGCATTTTCAAAGTTACTGCTATTGAGCTGAAATTTTGTACAGAGGTTTTAGACCAGATACACTCTTCAACCCGTTTGTATTGATATACCCTTTCCGTAACACCCTGTATATAATTGTATTTATATTAACAATCGTGTTAAACAGATAAGAAAACAATGATTCTATGAGTCACTTTTTTATCAGTTTTCACACACGAATGGCCATCAAGTGCTGGACAAGGGCTCTTCCCAGGGAAGGATGATAAACGCGAGTGCCTCTCGACCCTCAGGCCTGGCCACGACCTTGCCGCTAACAACGGCAGCTTAGCGCGGGGCGGCGAGCGGTAAAAACAAATTTACAAAAATGTATGAACCATGCCACGACGCACCGCTCGCAGCGTCAACGCTAGCACTCTAGCAGTAGACACCGCGCCGCTTGCCGCTAAGCCAAAAGTCGTGGCCGGGTTGTCAGGCCCAAGGTAAATGAAGGAACACCGTATGGTTTTAGTTAGTAACGTATTTGGGTCGTGGGGCTTTCAGGACCGGGACCGGACCGCAGCCCCGGATTCCACCTATAATTATTTTAATGTGATCTTTATTCCGATTAGCATAAAGTTCTTAATACAAAACTGACAACTTAAAGTAGGCTTTAAAGACAGATTTTGTATTTAGAACTTTAACATTGTCGGTAATAGTTCTTAATTAAAAAATGGCTCGATGGTTTAAACATGGGTCTAAATATAAATTATATTGATTTGTATACCGTTATGGTCTGACAGACCGCTCTGCTCGCCAAAGAGTCGAAGAACATTAAATAAGAGACTTCTACACGAAAAAAAGCTCCCCTCACATAGTTTACTAAAGTTGACATACAATATAGAATCTCTCATCATTATGATTATCTCCAACAAAACCTGCAGACACATTTGGTGTAGATGAAAATACCCTCCGCGAGGAGCGAATCTTAAATGTCCGTCTACCTCCTTACTGACTGACATTATTTTGACCAAGGCATGAGCTATTGGCACAAAAGGGAGGTGGCTTATACCCCGCAGTGATGTTGATGAGATGGGCAATGATGATGAGCTAAAATCAAACAACTTGTGGCGATACAAGAGAAAAAGAATCGCAACTAGTGACAATAAAAATCAATCAAAACATATTGAAGTGTCAGAAAAATACTAAGTACTAAATGGCAATGACATTGGTTTTATATGATTAATAACTTTATCATTATACAAAGTTCATTATCACAGTTTGTATTTTAGCACTAATCTCCAAAACTGCTAGATGAAATCCGACTCAATTTTCACTGGCACTTAGGGCATTCCGTCAAGTAGAATTTATTTATTTTTATTATTTTTAAAGTCTATCACTGTTTCAAATAATATCTTGTCGCAGAACAAACACTTCTAGTTTGAACACAAAGACAGAACTAAATAGAGCACTCATTGACAGCCATATCTACTGATAATAGATAAGGAGGATTTTACAAGAATGTATTAATTTTAATCTAGATAGCACGGCTTGTTATCGTTCGAGATTTTTGTTGAAAGATATTATTAGAAATGCTTTTTTTTTTTATTTGATTTATCTATACCAAGACACGGATCAAGGGTTTTTCAATTCTTCTAAAATGGTCAGAAATCCGAACATGTCGTGCATTATTCTCACATATATTTATCTGTACGAGAAATGCCTGTTAGACTTTTAGGAACCTTAATACCTTTATAATAGAGATAAAGATCCGCAATCTATTAATTTATTTCTTCAAACCCAACATGGGGCATCACCTTTCAAGAAAGAAGAAATGCCAAACTTCAATGAAAGTTGAATGGCGTTATAGATTGCACGCAGAACAGATGGGCCGAAAAATTTTGGAATTGCGACCGCTTACCGAAAGTTGCAGCGTTAGGATAGGTACAGGCGACTTGGCGAAGATCGTGGGAATTCACTACATGGATGCGGAAACCACAGGACCAGTTGAAGTAGCGATGCCTATGTATAGCCTATGTCCAGCAGTGGATTAACTTAGGCGCCATCTCTACGGGCGAGAGAATCGCGGCGATAGTCTCGCCGTGCCATCACATTTTCGCCGCGATGACATCGCCGTGTGGAGACACGTTCTAAGAGAATGTATAGAAATACGTGGCACTACAATAATATCGCCGCGATTCTCTCGCTCGTGGAGACGGCCCCTTAGGCGCGGGGCACACAGAAAGGACGTGAGAAGAGGACGGGACGCAGATTCACGTATCTTCATTATTCGCCATACAAAATGAACTAAAGCGATCTGGCACAAAGCATACACAAACGACAAGACATAGGCGTGTCGCTTTTCCATCTGTATTATTGCCGCGTCTGCGCCTCGTCCGCCTCTCAGGTCCTTACTGTATGGCCCGCGTCCTAGGCTGATGATAACGGACGTCGATGACGATGACGAGTAAAACAAACGTCACACACACACACAATAACACGTTTCCAAAGTCTCCGGGACAATTTTTGACACTGTTAATACCACCGTTTCCTACCCAAGCAGATCTATACTAAATTTCCGTTCCTTCTAAGTTGTTTACTAACAAAATGTACTGTATGACCGTCCATTGCGTAAGGTTTAGATGAACTGCATTATTTAGGATTGATGTTTTGTAAATATCTGATATATAAGGTGGGTTTCATAATGGAGGTTTTTGAGTCCAGCTTGGTTTTCTTTGGGATGGGAAGTGGGGAAAACTTAATGGGTGTTATAGATACGTCGATTCAGCTTCAAAGTCAAGCAATCTATATCTATACCTTTTTTTTAACGTGGAGATTAGCTCATGCATTCTGCACTTCCACGGGGAGATAGTTCAGTTATGTGGGACTCTAACCCACTAAAACTCCACGGTGTCCTCCTCTGCCGCTTACGGCGGGAACACGGGCAGCGCCTATCCTAACTAATCTATATGTTACCGGCCAAACCCGATTTCAGGACAAACTAGTTTAGCCTAGGCTAAACTAGTTCTTCCTATACGCGATAGGGGGTGCCCTTCGCTCGCCCTTGGATCTTATGTCGACGGAGCCCCGCTTCGCGGGGCCCCTATTTCTGTGTAAAGGGTTTAATGTAACCTAACCAAACCGAACCTCGGGGTGCCCTTCGCTCGCCCTTGCATCCTATGTCGACGGAACTAGTTTCGCCTAGGCTAAACTAGTTTGTCCTGAAATCGGGTTTGGCCGGTAACATATATATATATAAATGAAACCCGTTTTCCGTTGTCACGACATAACATGAAAACGGCTGGACCGATTTCGATGAAATTTGGTGTAGAGATAGTTTGAGTCCCGGGAAAGGACATAGGATAGTTTTTATCCCGATATTCCCACGGGATCGACATTTACGCGGGTGAAACCGCGGGGCGCAGCTAGTAGATATTACATATAAATGCGAAAGTAAGTTTGTTTGTTTATTACCTTTTCACGCCTAAACCACTGAACCGGTCATCCTGAAAATTTGCATATACGTTGTCAGGTGTACAGAAACGGACATAGGGTACGTAAGTCGACGTCAAGCCGTCGGGTAATAAGCCAAGTCATAACAGTTTGAGAAAAATATAAAAAAAATCTTTGGAAAAAAAATACATAAATTTTTTTTGGACGCCAACTTTTAATGTTAACTTTTTCTGGCCAAACTCGTATACTTAGTATTTTTTTTTCAGTAGGTACAGTCAGTCAAAGTTTGGCAAAGTATTAATTTTGAATATTTGGTAGGGCAAAAAAAGTGACATTTTAATGCCATTAATTTAAAAAATACACAACTTAGATTCTTTTAAATATTTTTCTTATAACTATTATGACTTGGCCTATTACCCGATTCCGACTTACGGGACACCCTGTATAACTACTTTTCCCATAAATCGGGATCTAAAAGGTGCATCATAGAATAGACTTCTCCCGCGGTCCATTTGAAGTCCCTGAACCATCTCCGAACCCAAATGGAAAGGTGTAAGTCGAACCTCGTAAAGTGAGGCTACCTCGACGGAACAGCATAGCTATTCACAAACACTTGATACGCTTCCGTATCGTATCGAACATCAATCAATGTTATCGTAGGAGTCTTCTCAACGCTGTTCACAAGTCCAAAACCCGAAAATTTTGTCAGTTTAAATCAAATAGACGCCCGCTATTCTTCCAACAGCTATTTGCTTTCGGGGGCAAGTCAAATCAGGTTATCGAAATGTGTCGTTTTCGATACGATAGCCTGTCGTAAGGTATGTGAATAGCTTTGCAGCACTAGGGCGTGGATGTGGAGCTGTGTCACAAACTATGCTCCACCTCGTATCCTGCCCTCTATGCCCCAAAACATGCAGCCAAAGAAACATCTGCGCTGCCACCGATAATGCCGAGGAAAAGTTTTGAGCCAACAAAATTTGAATAAAAGTCGTGCCAGCGACACGAAGAAGAAGATAGAATAGTAAAAAAAAAAATCTCGCCAAAGACAAAGGCTTCAACAATCAGCAGCAGTATGCACCAGCCTTTACAAAACCCTGTACACATTACTACATGCACGCGGACAAATCATGACATAATATAGTGACGTCACAGCAAACAGTACTTTCATAATTAACGACTATTGTGTACCAACACTGCTAATTACAGGAAAACATCTTCATATGTGCAGTTTGGCTTGTTTTCAAGCAATAAAAAACTCTAGCTTAGTCTTATAGAAGGTGAATTTTCTAAGTGGGCGTGGATGGCCAAATCCGAAACTACGAGGAATAGCGAAAAGTACTCGAGTCGTGGGCTCGATTTTGATGAAAACTAAAACTGCATCATTGGATTTTTGCAAAATCAATATTTCTAGCCAGGAATCGAACCCGTTGATTTTGAAAAAAAAATACCTACACACTGTATTAATACACCATTGTCGCTAATAAGGATCGAATTCTGGGAAGTAATGACGACATAGGGCAAACTTAAGGAAAATGTAAAGTATTTTTTTTTAATGAGCTCTTTCCTTTAGTTTGCCCTATGTCATTACTTCCCAGAATTCGATTCGATTTAAAACAGAAGACGAACTAGCAGGGGATCGAGGAGGGGGAGGGGAGGAGGGGGGGGGGGGGTTCAGGGGATCAGATCGGAATAAGGGCCAAAGCACACACGCTACTTTTAGCATCGGCGATCGGCGATTTAGCTGCTTTTTAGAAGCTAAATGCAGCGACCAAGCATTCCACAGAGCCTATACTACCTCAGCTAAAATTCACTCTTTATCTCGCTCATACGACACTGCTCGCTGACTGAGTGTGAGCGAGACAGAGTGCGGTGCTGGGCAGCAGGCAGCGCCAATAGTTTAGGTATTTGCTTTTTACAGTGAAAATAATGGTAATTATAAAAAAGTAAATAACATAAGACCTGCTTTAAAGTAAGTTCAGTTAGTATGCAAAGTTTCCTGATCTAATTTGAAGTATTTTTTGAATACCAGCGGTTTATTGTTCGGGTTAGAGGTAACTTTGGATTTATTTTCTATCGAGAAAATGTTATGGAATCGTGTTTTCGTCTAACATAAGACTTAGCATTAATCCTCAACTTTACCATATATTTATTTAAAAATTAATGGTGCAGTATTTTCGACATAACGGAGGATCACGCTAAGCCATTTGAGGTAGTATAGGCTCTCGATTCAGTCGCTTTTCGGAAGGTCGACACAGCGGCTGAACGCTACACTCCGCACACATTTGGATGCCGGTCGCAGCGATTTGGCATCTGCGCCAGCATCGAAGCAGTCGCTAAAACGCGCGATTCCGATAATGCGTCCGAATGCAAGAAGTCGCGAAATCGCGATGCAGCGTCGATCCAGCATCTGAGCAGTCGCTAAAACGCGCGATTCCAATACAGCGTCCGAACGCAGAGTCGCCAAAACGCGATGCAGCATCGATACATCTGCAAAATCGCCGATCGCCGATACTAAAAGTAGCGTGTGTGCGTTATGCCGTAACTAACCCGACTTTGTTTTATTTACATACATATAAATATATAGATTCAACATTCAAATGAAAAAATCTAAGTCGCAGTCATTTCAGTGGCATGATATCACCCGATGTTAATGCTCACGCAATGAGCTCCTAAAACATTTTATAGAAATAACTGTTGTCTATTACTAATCCTTTGCCCAACCCAGTCTATCTAACACGCTATGGGCGCGGTCTAGAATTATACATTTAGACCAAACTTCATTAGGCAGTTACCCAGCCTAAAATATTTCGGGGAATTCAACCTCCTGCGCCCTAACCGCGTGACACCGTCATGCTATCTAATCTCTTCACCACCCTTGGTTGACTGGCAGAGAATGCCTATGGCATTAAGTCCGCCTTTGTACCTTTTTGTGCGAAAAGTTTAAATAAATAAACAATACCCCCATCCCCTTTTGTTTGTTGTCTAGAAAGCGACTTTTTCAAACATAAGAATCAATAAATGTTGTATCAAATAGAAAAGGTTTGTTTTGAAGTGTAAACTTCTTTAGCGGCGTTGCACACTTTTAGTAGTGGGTAAAAAATGTTAAACTCGCGTCAGGACATCGCGTCAGGACACGTGACCGTCAGGAGAGATTTCCCTCCGCCCCCTCTTTCTACGGCGGCGCCAACCGAAGTGAAGTGACACACGGACACAATGAATGGATGGATGGATGGAAGTGGAAGTGGAAGTCAAAGTGGAAGTGGAAGTGGAAGTCGAAGTGGAAGTCGAAGTGGAAGTCGAAGTCGAAGTCGAAGTGGATGTTGAAGTGGAAGTCGAAGTGGAAGTCGAAGTGGAAGTGGAAGTCGAAGTCGAAGTGGAAGTCGAAGTGGAAGTGGAAGTGGATGGATGGATGAATGGACAGCTGATGGCTCGACCGTCTGTGTAGTAGCCACACTGCTGTGTATTCGTAAAATTCGTTTATATGAAGTGTTTAAAATATGGAAATTGAACAAAGTGCATCTATTAATGAAAAAAGTGACGCAGAAATAGTGAAAAAAAAAAATGAGTTATTATATTAATTAAATTAATAATTGATTTATTTCAACGTTAATATTCAAGTTTTCACTTCTGCCGGCACTCCCGGAGTGCAACCCGTCTTTTTTTTCCGAAATTGAGTGTTAGCGGCTGTCTCCACGAGCGAGAGAATCGCGGCGATAGTCTCGCCGTGCCATCAAATTTTCGCGGCGATGATATCGCGTGTGGAGACACGTTCTAAGAGAGTGTATACAGGAAGATTTTTTTATCACCATCCAAACTTTTACAGGGTGTTCCACCCATGAATATGAACAACTTTTACTATGGGACCAAACCCGAAATCTTGAAAAAAAATCAGTTGTTCCCTACATTTATGTTCGCATAACTCGTCGAAATGTAGGGAACAGTTGTTTTTTTTTTCGCGATTTCAGGTTTGGTCCCATAGTAAAAGTTGTTCATAATGATGAGTACAATGGCCCCTTAAAAGGATGCACATGAATTCAATTTTACCCTGTACCTATATTGTCGGCAGGCAGTGTTAATAAAGTACCTTCAACATCCTACGCATTAGACGATGCTTATCGTTAAATATTTGTCCATTTTGTACTAAACACATGTAAGTAATTAGTTCAGCTGCCGACCTTGGCGGCCATGGCAGTTTGTCTTTCAATCGTGATTATGTAAGCTTACGTCACGACCGAATGGAGACGCAGGAGCAAATCAAGATTCGAGAGTAAAGCCCAGTTTTGTACCACCTATAATCAGCCTATAATGTTCCCAATGTTAGGGAGTGTGCCGTAATCCACCACGCGGACGGTTGGCGGATGTCACGTCTTCGAATTTTTGGTTCCAGGACATGCCGGTTTCCTCACAATGTTTTCACGTCATGTTTATCAAACAAAAAAAAAACGGTAGTCTGTAATAGATCTAAACGAAATAAAAAAAACAACGTAAAAAGTTTTTCACACGAAGTTAGTAAGCCGCCTAGCAGCAGACACGGTCGCACAAAAAGTCTGCTGTCCGCGTTCTCCCATTGTAGGAGGATTTGTTATACAGGGTGTCACTGGAAATATGGATCAAATCGAATAGGGACGTGGGCAAGGTCATTTCCAAACGTTTTAGCAAAAAAAAAAAAAACTAAAAAAAAAACTAAAAAAAAATTAAAAAAAAGAGAAGAAAGATCGAATTCGTGGAAACTATCAGGGCTATCAATTTATTTTTTTTAGATAGCCCTGATAGTATTTTTTTATGATTATTTTCTTTGAACACTAAGCGAAGTGATTGAAAAAAAAATTAAAATCGGTCATAACTTTTGAACCGTAAAAAAATTCACTGACATTCACAGGGTTAAAAAGTTTGGAAATGACCTTGCCCACCCCCCTATTCGATTTGATTCATACTTCCAGGGACACCCTGTATATGTATACAGCCAGGCGCGGTCGCAGCCCAAGATTTGGGGGGGGGTCATCATAGGTGACGAGGAATATTTTAAGGGAGGCACATCTCTTCGTTGGTCTAGTGGTCGCAAGCGTTACTGCTGAGCATGAGGTCCTAGCTGGGTTCTATTCCTAAGTCGGGAAAAGTGTCAAAAGTGTCGGGAAAGCAGCCCGGAGTCTGGATTTGTGCCTGGTTGGCGGCAGTAGGCTCGCCTTCTATGACATTTCACTTAATAACTGGCGAAATGTGGGTGTAAGTACTATACGAAGGTACACAGGTACACCCCTGCCCAACCCTTTGGGGATTAAAGGCGTGATGATATGTTAAGGTTCATGTACATCTCCAGCTTCACATATTACTTATGCTATTCAGGGACACTGCTGTTATTATTTAGCAACGAACACAAAGGAAACAGATACACAATCAATAACAAGACTTGACATAGATAATGTTGCTACGCTATGGGCGACACACTGCATAGCGCTGATTTTCAATGGCCACTCGAATAATAAATAGAAAAATTACACTTACAACATGGTTAACTGATAACATTCTCACAATACTTATTAATCACTGATAAATGCAAAAAATAAATCCTACAAAATACATTTTTTTTTTTAACACAAACTGTTAAACGAAAACGGTGATGGAAAACAACTTGAGGAAACCGGCATGTCCGAGAACCAAAAATTCGAAGACATTTGACATCTACCAACCTGCACTGGGCTCGCGTGGTGGATTATGACCTACTCCCACTCATCGAGAGGAGGCGTGTGTCCCAGCAGTGGGAATATTATAGGCTGATAATGTGTGATGTGTTAAACGAATTAAGAACCTCCTCCTTTTTTGAAGACGGTTAAAAATAACTTTGCCACTCATCGAAAGGAGGCGTGTGTCCCAGCAGTGGTAATACTAAAGCTGTATCCTTTAAAAACCCGCCCCTAAGACGACCCACTGACCAAAACCACTACAAAACAACAATAACTTTGAAAACTTTCCCCCCTTATTCAAAAAACTTATCAAACCTATTTTAGTTAAAATGGGGTTTGTCTCTTTCTTACCCACAGAAATGACAACGTGACAGATAAAGACAAACGTTCTATAAACCTATTTTAGCTAAAATAGAGATAAAATAGGATTATGAATAAGGGGGTTTATCTTTAAAATCCTATTTAACTCCTTACTTGAACCTATAATTATTTAGTTTTACATACAACAACACAGCAAACTGTACCCTTTAAAAACCAGCGTTTTTACTCAAAAGCAGTACGAAATCATACAAACCCTTACTTCGACCCATATTTATATGCTTTTACAACCACACAGCATTCCGAAACCACCTCTAAAATCCACCGTTTATACTCAAAACCACTACAAAATTACAACAATAACTTCAACCCTAACTTAGATCCATCATCATTTACTTTTACAACCCCACAGTCTTTAAAACCACCTTTTTACTCAAAACCACTGGAAAATTACAAAAATAATTAACTTGAATATTAAACGTTCAATTTAACACTACTGAAAAATCACAATAACACTGAAGGCCGTCTGAAAACTACCTGAAAAGTGTCGCAAGCGAGTCTACTATCGCGCGTACAGATAGCAGACAAAGTCAATATTTGAACAGTTTAAATTTTATTATGTCGTAATACGGATATTTATGAATATTACACAATTTATAGATAAGCGGGTGATTCTCGTTTTTGTTTTGGGGTGGGCAGAGTTTTAAGCATTTTTTTTAATATTAAATCCGAAAGAAAGTGGAGTCCCTAGTCCCTATTAGTCCCTATTTTGTACATCGTTTTAAATGACAAACAATTTAAAAATGTACCTACTGCATATTTTCTTATGCATTTAGTTAAAAACCGTTATTTTGACATAGCAAACAGACAATTCTATTTTATTTATTTGTATGTTACACATTCTACACAAGTTCGTAATAAACTTTTCAACTATAATAGAATATTTTACAACATTTTTTTTTTGGGGCTTATGGCTAAGTAATATCAGCCGCACGGGTCGATCGATCAGGTTAAGCTACGCTTGCCAAGGTTGGTCCTTGGATGGGTGACCATCTTTACATACCAAGACCCCTCCGTGCCTCGGAAAGCACGTTAAGCCGTTGGTCCCGGCTGTCATTCGTGGATCTTAGACAGTCCCCCCCATTTGTTAAAAACCCACCCTCAAATGGTGTTATTTGCTGATGATACTTCCTTGATTTTTAAAATTAATAGACGTGCATCAAATCTTGACGACGTTAATAACGCCCTACAGCAGATCCAAAATTGGTTCACTGCTAATAATTTAGTGTTAAATGGGAAAAAACGAAGTGCATAAGATTTTCTTTACCAAATGTCAAAAGTAGTAATTGTGAGATAGTACTGAATCAAGAGAAACTCGAATTCGTCGATGAAACTGTTTTCCTGGGGATCACGCTCGACTCAAGGCTTCAATGGGGTCCTCATTTAACATCCCTTGCAGGACGGCTAAGTTCAGCAGCATATGCTGTGAGAAAAATCCGTCAATTTACTGATGTTGATACCGCGAGACTAGTCTATTTTAGTTACTTTCATAGTATAATGTCGTACGGTATTTTACTATGGGGACGGGCTGCAGACATCGAGTCTATTTTTATTCTGCAGAAAAGAGCCATCAGAGCCATATATAAGGTCAACTTTTATCAAGTACAAAAATTTTAAGGACAGATTCAATAACTAAAGATAGACATTTTACAAAAAAAAATAATAAATTTCTATACGCTAGTTTCCAAGAAAAACACCAAAAACCATTTTGTTTAAAAATTCAAATAACAACAACCTGTGTATTAATGACTAACGTACTCTAGGCAGATAACAATGGTTGCGCCTGCACATGTGCGGCGGCCAGCGTGTCCCCCCCTTGCTGCACCCGCTGCACCCCGCCTTGCGCGGCTGGCATTCAGAGCTGGAGATTGTCTTTCAGTTCGCCAAAATCAAGTTACCGAATTGTGTGTTGTCTGTGCGAAAATTTTCGAAATCCCGTATCGGTATTCATACCGAGAATACATGAATATGGCTATGTGCTATCACGACGCAGGTGAAATAATGTTGCGGGCACAAGAACTGTACGCCCAGAGGTTTGGACGAGTGGTCAATATTCGCACCATTCTTCGAGCCGTGCAGCGCTTCAGAGAGAGTGAGAACTTCCAGGCTCGTCTTATTGACTCGGGGAGGCCACGACACCCAGTGCAGCTTGAAGAGGAGGTGCTGGATTTCTTTCACCGGCACCCAGTGGCGAGCGCCGGAGACGCTGCCCATGTGTTTGGCGTAAGCCAGAATTACGTGTAGCAGCTCCTGCGCAGTGAAGGTTACCATCCCTTCCATTTCACTCGGGTCCAGGAGTTGCTGCCTGAGGATTACGCGCCTGTGGGGTAGGGCCAAAGACCTAGTGTATGGGAACGACGGTCATACAATCCGTACAGTGGAAGAATTACGTGCGCGAGTTGTGAGTGCATTTAACGTGATGTCCAGTGACCATCAAGTGCTTACTGAAGTGCGGAGGCATTGTCTCGATCGCGCTAGACAGTGTGTGCGACAACAAGCAATTGATTTGATATGTGTAAATAACTAGTAAATTGTGTAAACAAGTGTAAATCTGTTAATGAATTTTGACTATTTTTAACATGCCAAGTTAATGCAAAAAGTTAGGTAAGTTGTTAACATTTTTACATTAATTCAATACTAAAAAAAATAACAAACTGTATTAAATTGTTAGTCCAAAGCCTGAAAAAGTGTGATGGAAAATTAAAATACGATAGATTAGCGCAAAGGTTAAAATCGTTTCTTAACATGTGTCACAGTCTTAGTCAATGCAGTCCGAGCGATGACGTAATACCGGGTTAAATGACCCTGGGTTTTTTGGGGGTGCAGAGGCAGACCCGAACAACTGAGTCGGTATACAGTATGCTTTTTAAAATATTGTAATTTTTGTGTTAGAAAAACTGAAAAATAAAACTAGCGTGATTATTTGAAATAAAATGTTAGGGCCGTATTTCTATCGTATAGATAGACGATCTGTTTAAATTTTTGTACTTGATAAAAGTTGACCTTATATAATCTCCGCCGGCGTGACTCTCTAAGGAAACTGTTTAAAGATATTAACATCATGACGGTACCTTGTCAATATATCTATGAAAATATCATGTACGTAAGGAAAAACCTACATCTTTTTAGTAAAAGAGGTGAAAGACACAATTATATCACTAGAAATAGGGACCAATTAGTTCAACCAGGTTTCAGGCTGGCTAAAGTAGACTCATCTTTCATGGGCTACTGTTTAAAATGTTACAATAAAATACCTACCCACATACTTGAACTGAATGAAACGAAATTTAAATCTTGTATAAAACGCACACTATGCAGCCAGGCATATTATAAATTGGGGGATTACATCACTGATAGAAATGCGTGGCTAAATGCTGGTCCTGCTCCATAAGGACGCACAAATAAATTGATTAGCATTCGAAAATACTGTTGGAGCTGCTGAAGATTGTAAAATACTACTTTTGCATTATATAAATTCAATCTCTTAGTATTGTATAATTGCATAGCACATGTGTGAGTACTATGTACATACTATAAAGCTACCATTTACTGGGTACGTCTTTCATTGACTTGAATGTGCTCTGGCGGCTGAGAGTATGTCATGCTCACTCAAATGTCTCGCTGATGGTGGCGCATGTGTTGGATCATTTAGCTCCCTTCAAAATGGTTGAGCTGAATGGTGCTAATACATGCGTCATGTTCGTGAACGGGCGCCGTCAGTAGGGACTGGTCATCTCTTTGCTGCCACGGCTTATTTTAATTTAATTTTTGAATTGTTTTTTTTTTCTCATCTTTACATTATGGACGCTTTTAACGTTCTGCATCGTTCTCACATGTATAATTTTTAGCATGAATGATGTAACTAGGGCATGCAAAACCGGAAAGTCATCAAAACCGGTTTTGAACATCGTTTTTTTTGGGACCAAAACCGAAAACCGGAGCTAGGTCCGGTTTTAGCAAAAAAAATCGAATGTAGTATAATTTAAAAAGAAACACCATTTTTTTTAAATACCCACTAAGTCTACAAATAAAACAAATTGTATGATACATTTCTTTTTACCCGACTACGGCAAAGACAAAGGAGGGTTATGATTTTAACACGTTATAGGTACCAACCGAAACACTTTAATAACGTGTGACTACGGTTTTTCTTTTTGTTCTGTTCGAAGTATAAAAATCTTGTTTCATACTTTTTCAGCGTCGTTTTTTTTTGTCGTAGTCGGGTTTTAGTTTTTTTACTTTTTTTTTAATCCAAACTATAATAATTGTTCAGATAACAATGAACTTATAATAGTATAAAGATTAATTATTAACTGAGATCAAATCAACAACAAGTAAGTTTTTGGTATCTTTGGTACCTATTAAGTCTGCTATCAAAAATAATATATTTTAAACATAGAAAACACAATCAGCATCTTCAAATATTAAAAACAGCCACCCACAATAACCAAAAAAATCAACATTTTTATAACTTTGAAGACGAACTACAAAATAACATTATTATAATATGATTCATATTGCACTAAAAAAGAGATCAATAATAATCAACTATGTATACTAATTTAAATAAAGCATAAATCACTTGTTTTCAAGAGATCGCTGTTCTTGATAATGTGATCTCAAGAATATAAGTGCATCCAACATTCGATCAGACAGCGAACTTCTTATTTTGTTACAGAAATACCCAGCACTCGAAAACACCCTTTCACTCTCAACACTTGTTGGTAGAAAATGTTGACAAAACCGGAGCTGAGCTCCGGTGTTGGCTCTCAAAACCGGTTTTCAAAAATCGTTAAATTTTGGCCGATTTCCGGTTTTGCGCAAAACCGGAAAACCGGTTTTGCATGCCCTAGTCATGTAACCAAGACTTTGTAACCATATTATTCTGATTTAAAAGAGTGTCCATGGAGTTTCTTGCCCGTTCTTCTCCATAGGTACCTACGCTTTGGAATGGGCAACTAGCTTCATCTTTCTGACTGACCGACCCCTTGACAATTCAAAAGTGCCTGTAATTGGTTTAATTGAAATAAATGCTTTGAGTTTGAGTTTGAGTAAATGCTTTGAGTTTGAGTTTGAGTCGTTACGGGTCGTCAGAAGCCCGGAAGTCTGACCACCAGTCTTACCGAGGGGTATCGTATTACCCAGTAACTGGGTTGTGGAGGTCAGATAGGCAGTCACTCCATGTAAAATATTAGTATTCAGTCAGCTGCATCCGGTTAGACTGTAGCCGACCCCAACATAGTAGGGACAAAGCTAGGCAGATGATGATGCCTGTCGGGGAAGCGGTGAATGCTTATGTGAACCCGCACTCCCGGCCATAGGTGGAACACCGCGGCTTTTTAGCCGGTAAGAGTCCGGCATGCCCCTCTGTCACCCCCACGATGGAGTAAGTCCATGAGGAAAACTTATTTTGCAAACCATACCGGTATCCTTTATCTACAATTGTACACGTTAATGCCATAGATAACCACGCCTTCAACGAGCCGCGAGCACGCGAACTACTGAGGCACGCCTACGACACGCTATTATAGCTGTTATGATTTAAACAAATGATGCTGTTTTCTTACAGCTAAACTGAATTATGTGCTGCAGATGGTCGAAGGGAGATTTTTTTATGACAGTTTTTTTTGACAGGCCTGATGGTCTAGTGGTTAGTGACCCTGACTGCTATGCCGGAGGTCGTGGGTTCGATTCCCACCCAGGACAAATGTTTGTGTGATGAGCACGATCATTTGTTCTGTGTCTGGGTGTAATTTATCTATAATATGTATGTATTTAGAAATATATAAGTATGTTTATCAGTTGTCTAGTACCCATAACACAAGCTCTGCTTAGCTTGGGACTAGATGGCGTTGTGTGATAGTTGTGGAATATTATTATTATTATTTTATTTATGGTGATGCAGGAATTATTAGTGAAGTCGACATTACGAAGAGATGCCAATATTATCGATATCGACATACTGCCAGTTGTGACGGCCAAGTGCGAGTCGGAGTCGCACAGAGTTAACACTACATACAAATAACGGCAAAAAATCACGTTTGTTGTATGGGAGCCCCCCTTAAATATTTATTTTGTTCTGTTTTTAGTATTTGTGTTTATATCGGCAACAGAAATACATCATCTGTGAAAATTTCAACTGTCTGGCTATCACGGTTCATGAGATACAGCCTGGTGACAGACAGACGGAAAGACAGACATACAGACGGACAGTGGAGTTTTAGTAATAGGGTCCCATTTTTACCCTTTGGGTACGGAACCCTAAAAGTCAATCCATTTAATTAGGTATTATTGAATTGTTAAAGACATTCAAAGAGACGGTCAGTTAGCCAGAGTTGAAGCTGCGGGGTAACTACGTAACACACTATCAGTAGCAATGGCTTTAATTTTGACAGTTCAACAACATTCATTGCGTTATTTACGTTGTTGAGCAGACAAATTTTTTGTACACATGAAGCAATGGATTAGCAATATCCCTCAAAATGATTCAGATTGTGTTTGAAAGTTTGTTACACAATAAGGGTGCTGGACTACTTGCCTGTTAGGAAGCTTCGAATTGTTGCCCGTCTGCATTGAAAATATCGAACAACATTCTAATTTATACATATTGGTTCAAAAATGAGCGAAACTAAATAATGAATTAATGTATTAAATGTTATAATATTTCCATTGCATAGACTGTATTAAATTCATTATTGTTTTACTGGCCATACATGTATGTAAGTACGGTCTACCCAACAATGTCATGCTATGCTGACTGCGTGAACGAGGCATTAGCACGCTTGAATGACGCATGCCTGTTTGTATGTGTTGTAAATCTTATTTAGAACAGAAACATTGCTACTGATATGATAATTAATTACATAATCGAGGTATTATTTTCGGGATAATTTGCATATTGTAAACTAAATTATGACAATAGGCCACGAAAATCGACAATATTTTTTTACTTCTATAGTTATCGAAAAAAACAATCCCATTTTCAAAAAAAATTTATGCACAAGTAAAAAAAAAATACTGTACAAAGGCGGACTTAATGCCTGAGGCATTTTCTACCAGTCAACCTTAACAATTTCACAATTTAAATTTAAAAAAATGGAAATGATGTAATTTTTTTTGTGTCAATTTCAAAATTTTAAATGAAAGTAAATTGTTATAGACATTTTTGCTGACTGTATTACATTAAGGTAATTATTACAACTTGCGCAGTTATTACTTTTGCAGAAGGCATATCAAGTTACAAATAAAAGTGGTTAAAAACAATATCTGAGGTACTTGGATCTCTTTTTGTATACGTTCAATTACAATATTGTCAAAAGCAATTTTAAATTAGTGAAATCAAATGAAAAAACTGCCTAAAAGACTTGTATTCATGGCAAAAAAATCAAGCACAACACTGTTGCAGCAACATGACTGGACACATGTTTCACATTCTGTAACAATGAAATGTTGCAAGCAACATAATCAATTAATTAATCGATTGTGTTATTTTGTTTCCTAATTTATGTTATAGGTATTTTGTACCAAGCTTTTTGTTGTCTTTTTTGTTTCAAGTGTTTATCAGTGGAAACTCGTAAATGGCCTTCAGATGCATATTGTTTAAGAGTACCTACTGTTTATATTAGCTGTATTCCTAGCTAATTTCCCAAATAGAATAAAATAAAATAAACACCTTTCCAGCACAAACTCATGTTGATGCAAGAATGTTGCGTTACTTTTGTTAAAGGCTTCATAGTTCGGATAAAAGTAAGTACATAATGAAACATGTATTATTATTTTTTAAGTACCAGTTATTAAACTTCATTCCCTGAAGTTTTTAGTTATAATGCCACTAACTAAATCTATGGATGTATAATCCCTTCTTGCCCACAATAGAGAAGCACTTTTCCATATCAACCATATAATAATAATATTACTTACAAAGCCACTCTTCGCTTTCTCATGGCGGGACATTTTTCTTTTTTTAACATCCAGATGCATTCTGTAACAAAATAAAAAGAAAATAATTTTAACTTCAGTTTGTTTTTCTCTTCATCATGTTTTAAATAAGTATATAAGAACTAGCAGCGCCCCGCGGTTTCACCCGCATAAGTGTCGATCCCGTGGGAATATATCAAAATAAAAACTATCCTATGTCCTTTCCCGGGACTCAAACTATCTCTACATCAAATTTCATCTAAATCGGTTCAGCGGTTTAAGAGTGAAGAGGTAACAGACAGACAGACACACTTTCGCATTAATTATAATATTAGTATGGATGGATAATGGGTTTTATTTATAAACAACTAGCAGCGCCCCGCGGTTTCACCCGCATGAGTGTCGATCCCGTGGGAAAATCGGGATAAAAAGTATTCTGATACGTTATTCTGACGTCTGACAGACAGACAGACAGATGTACAGCGGAAGCTTATTAATAGGGTCCCATTGGCATTCTCTGGGCACGGAATCCTAAAAAACCTTTAATTTTTAGAATGGGTATGTTCTTAAAAATATCAGAATTGCCCCTCAGATGTTGAGGGCCTTGTGGCTAAGTAATAACAGCCGCACGGGTCGATCGATCAGGTTAAGCTACGCTTGCCAAGATTGGTCCATGAATGGATGACCATCTTTACATACCAAGACCCTCCGTGACTCGGAAAGCACGTTAAGCCGTTGGTCCCGGCTGTCATTCGTAGATCTTTGACAGTTGTTACAGGTCGTCAGAAGAAGTTTCCCGTATGTCATTACTTCCCAGAATTCTATCCTTATTAGCGACTCTATCGAATGGTGTAATAATACAGTGTCTTTTTTTTCAAAATCAACAAGTTCGATTCCTGGCTAGAAATATTGATTTTTCAAAAATCCAATGATGCAGTTTTAGTTTTCATCAAAATCGAGCCCGGGACTCCTTTGAGTACTTTTCGGTATTCCTCATATTTCGGATTTGGCCATCCACGCCCACTTGAAAAATTCACCCTGTATATACGCGTCGATTTGAGAACCTCCTTCGTTTTGTCGTCGGTTAATAAATGCCTATGGGATTAAGTCCACCTCTGAGTTTCTTGCCCATTCTTCTCTGTACAAAACTATATTTTGAAAAGGGGCAAATAGGACCCCTATTTCCCTATTTTGATGTTCAAAAGTGCCTTACGATGACTGACTGTACACTTTTAAAGCATAAAAGAAAACATTCTTTGAGTTTATTAGTCTGAACAGCAGTTTTAATCGAGGTTGACATAAAAACTAGACATAAACAACAGTTACAGGCACATTGTTGTCTGAGAATATACTATTCATGTTATTTTAAAACCAGGTAAAAACATGGGAAAAAATTTCACTAAATATCTGTTTATTTCTATTGTGAATTAATGAATTTCACCGATCCCAGCGTGGCTAAACCAGACTCGATTAATCGAAAAAGCAAAATTATTATGACTAGCTATGTAAGAAACTGGTCAAGTGCGAGTCGGACTTGCTCACCAAGGGCTCCATACAAAGGGGTTAGAAGATTTTTGTATGGAGGGTGGCCCTAAGGTCGGCCGCCATTTTGATTTTTTTTCAGAATCGCGGTGTACAACAAAAGTTATATATTTAGATAGAGGATGCTTATACAAACAAAAAATGTTATATAACATAATATCCTAAAGCGTCAGGTTTCGGAGTTATTCACCGAAATATAAGTCGAAAACAACAAGGATTTTTTTGTTTTTTTTCCCTCCAGGAAAGCATATTGAACTATTGGGGTAATAGAAACGTTATGAAACCTTTATGGAGAAGAAACAAATGAAGAATAGACATTTTTTAAACAAATAATTAAAAACGGCTATTTATAGTTCGTTTTTTAATCCCAGAGACTAACCTGACATTTAAGTCTTTTGTGTTTTCGTTTTTTTTTAGCATAGAAGTTTGACTTTACACTTGTCAGATTAGTCTCTGGGATTAAAAAACGAACTATAAATTGCCGTGTTTAATTATTTATTTAAAAAATGTCTATTCTTCATTTGTTTCTTCTCCATAAAGGTTTCATAACGTTTCTATTACCTCAATAGTCCAATATGCTTACCTGGAGGGAAAAAAAACAAAAAAATCCTTGTTGTTTTCGACTTATATTTCGGTGAATAACTCCGAAACCTGACGCTTAGGATATTATGTTATGTAACATTTTTTGTTCGTATAAGTGTCCTCTATCTAAATATATAACTTTTGTTGTGCACCGCGATTCTGAAAAAAAATCAAAATGGCGGCTGATTTTAGGGCCAAAACCTTCAAACCCCTTTGTAGGTATGTAAATAGTTTTTAAATATTTTTTTTTTTGTAATGTAACCACAAATTTAAGGTTTTCGGATTTTTTCCTTTACTTGTGCTACATGACATTGCTTCTTGCCAAATTTCATGATTCTAGGTAAACGGGATGTACCCTAAAGGTTTTGACATAGGAACATAAACACCCGTATCTTTTGATTGTGTAGACTTAGTAGTTTGATTTTTTCACTGCTTCAAGAGATTGCAGCCCTGAGTATTTGATATTAATTTCATTTTGATAACTCCACGCGTTCCTGAGAAAAAGGATCTTGACTGACGGACAGACAGACAACGAAGTGATCTTATAAGAATTCCGTTTTTCCTTTTGAGGAATGGAACCTTAAAAAAGATTCCATCTGCATTTTATTTAAATATATTTTCGTATTTTGGTAGCAATCTCAAAAGCTGCTGTGTATTTTGATTTAATTTTGACAAATGATTAGGCAGTGTTTGACTGTTAAAATTAGAATAAAGTTATTTTCTTTGAGGCTGATCTAAAGAATTTCATACTTTGTCCTACTTCTTCAATGAAAACAAACAAAAATGCAAAAGATAAGGAACAATAATTACAGTCGGCCAATTCTACTAATATTTGCCAGATAGACATAAATATTATGTTTAATCCCTATTTAAAATCTTTGATAAAACGAAAATTAATTCCGGGTTCCAAAAAACAATGAATATAAGTACGGTATTTTGCTCAAAATTCATTAGCATGGAATGCATCATTGCATACCAAAAAAAAAACAAAGAGTTTGCGCACTTTTTTTTTTAGGTATAGATGTGATTGGCATTACAGTTAGCACCGCCTTTGGCGAAGGCCCCAAACAGTAAACATCGCGGCATCGGGGTCATCTCGACACAGAAAAAAAAAGTTTTACCCATATCTCAACTGACATTCAGTAGCGATTTTCAAACTGTTGTATTTACTAGAATCAAGAATCAAACAACATTATAAGTTGTTAATACGATGACTGTACGGGTGATTTATCGTTTAACAACTCCATCCGTATTCGAACGTTCGTTTTTCAATCATAAAAATGTAAAAACATGAGTTGTTACGTTCACAACGGTCAGTTCGTCATAACCTATGCTAACTCTGTTTTAGCAACTTCAAAACAAACTAACTGATGAAGATAAGATAAAAGATCTACTTTACCACTAAATAAGCGTAGATTTATTTCCATACAAGTTCACAAACATCACTTTTTTGATAAAAACATGATAGATAACACAAACAACTTTACACACCACACATATGCAACACACTAGTGACGTGCTACGTTCTTTACATTACAAATTACAATCGACAATCGAGATGAGATTCGTCATTTGTGTAGTGTTGTTACTTATCATATTTTTCGTAACTGGTAATAGCGACATCTATGTGTAAATATGTACACTAAATGATGAAAGAGAATAAAACTTTAAAATAAAAGTACATAACTATAAAATTATGCTATGTGTGTTCCACTATGCTGTGACGACCTTGACAAGGCCTCTGATAAAGCTGATAAACCTATTACAAAATGATATATTATTATTTTTCAATAACATCAATGATGAACATTTTGCTGTTTATTTTATGTCCAGTTTACTTTTATATTATGATACTCGCATCCATTTCCCAGATGTATTTTACTAGTCTAGGGATTCCCAATCAAGTATTATAATTATGGGCTTTTTGTACAGACGCCAGCACATCAAGCTACCCGAAACTGTCAAATATTCTAAATCAACTGTGAACCTTATGTTTTAGCAATAAAGTTGAAAATCTATTGAAGAAATTTGACAGATTGTAGTAGCTTGATGTGCTGGCGTCTGTACAATAAAGCCTGGCGTCGACTACAGCAGAAACGCGTCGATTCGAAGCGAATCGAGCCGAGCCGCATTTATGCCTTGTGCGTCCATCTCAGACGAATCGAATCGAATTGTTCATCGCAACTCTTCATCAAAGTAGGTCGTTTTTGCGTCATGGACAGCAACAGCAAGAGCACAACAAATATGTATTTAATAATATAATAAATAAATATGTTCACTAATAAAACTCTCGAGTTTCATTCATAATTTTCCCACACATTCATCCGACGCTGGTCATCGTGATAATGTGGATCTTCATGATTATACAATTCTGTTTATTGTTGGACCAATGATATCAATAGTTCTTCATTCATTTGTTTTATTAGTTTTTAAACAATTCCTACATAATAAATTATGAAAATACGTTGGCGCGCATCCGCCTCCCCGCGTAGACTGAGGCGCGCCGAGTCGAATCGAATCGCATTGGCGAAGAAATTCGCTTGTCGAGCAATGCCACAGAACATATTTACTCTGGAGCAATGCACGCGGTCTATTCGATTCGGCGCGCCGCGGCTCGTCGCTAAGGGACGCAGATTCATAGTAAATATATAGGAGGCGACTTTCTGAGATTCGATTCGACTCGGCGAGCCTAGTGGACGCGAGCCTTTATAGAACTGACACATCCTGATTGCCGTCAGTCTTTCCGAACTTGGTTCGAAATGATCTCGATCCCGTACTCGGTTTCGATCTGTGACCGCATCACCGCACTCTAGATGACAAGATGACCTAGTCATAGTCGTAGGATGGTGGTGTGCGTATAATTTGGATGAAAATTAAGCCAAAAAATTAGGTACCTAATGGGAAAATGGGCTCCACTGTACTTCCTCACCCGTTTATTCGAAGCTTCACAATTTTAATAGTTCTACATTTCGTTATGTTAAACACTTTCGCAAAATCCCGCATTGTGAAAACTTATAGTTTTTAAGAAAAAAAAATCTTAAAGTTACGGAAAATGTATCATGTGTACAGACGCCAGCACATCAACCTACTACAATCTGTCAAATTTCTTTAATAGATTTTCAACTTTATCACTAAAGCATAAGGTTCAAAGTTGATTGGGAAAATGTGACAGTTTCGGGTAGGTTGATGTGCTGGCGTCTGTACATAAATGTAACATGTTTATGTTTTTTTTTTTATGTTCCCGATTACACTACACACTAAACCAACATAATATACAAAAATATCACATTTGTAATGACAACTTAGGATGCAAGAGCGAGCGAAGCGAGCTCGGGACTTGGGGCACCCCGACTCGGACAGGTTAGGTTAGAAGGTCTAGTGAGCGAGCGCAGCGAGCGAACAGACCCCGCCATCCCCTTCGTGGCTATTTTTTTTAGACCTACTATGCCTTTTAAGCAACTTTTAAGTGTTTTGAGGTTAGTTTACAAAAATCATTGGGAATTTTTTTCTCGGCCACTATGGTTTTGCGAACTTTTCGGTTTTCAAATTTACACTAAAAAGGTTCTATTCTATCTAAAAAAAAAATAGTTACTATAAAAATCGCAGGTTTTCAGAAAAAAAAAAACTTTGGGAATTTTTTTTCTCGGCCCCTATGGTTTTTCACAATTTGCGGTTTTCAAATTACACTAAAAAGGGTCTATTCTATCCAAAAAAAACTACCTACTATCAAAATGCGCCGGGTGAGGAAGTACAGTGGTTCCGGAAAATGCAATAATTAAATGGTCTACCGTCTACGCGTGCAAGATCTGATTCTGCATAAAAAAACTTTTAACTACCTATTCAAACATGTTTTTTTCGCGTAACGTCTTTAACCCAAGGCCTTCACGGAACCCCGTGTTAGACGTTACGCGAAAATAGTTAATTGGGTGATTAGGGCCGGCCCGCGGCCTGGCCTTCCGACTACTTGACCTTGTGGATGCAAGCATGCTCCTTTTTGGGAGTTTACAGCAAAAAGGTTTTATCATTTTAAATAGATACTTACTACAAAGAATAGAACTGCCTGCCAAGAAAAACAGCATAATTCAAATCGAATATTCCGTTCTGCTAGAATCCGTAATTCAGTTGTTATATTCTCATTTTCCACGCACCAACAACCATCTTCTATGGAATAAAACATTGCTGATTCTTTTCAAGAATAATTTTTAAGTTTTTTTTTATTTAACAAAATTATAACGTTAGTTTCAACGTATCAATATGGATAAAAGTCAAGAACCACCAAAGAAATGCTTTTGTGCGAGATGTTTCCTTCCAATCGATCCTGAAGATAGGGTCGACATCGAAGGACAGCACTTCCACAGGTGTTGTAGCACGTGCTGTGAGTATTAACGTTTTTTTAACGGTTTACGTTAAATCCAACAGGATTATCTATATTTCTGAGAGTATAATTGTCTATTCTCCCAAATATCTTTCGATCTTAGCAAGTCCATTCAATCGCGCATCAAACGCCACTACGAAAATCACTCTTACTGCAGCGACAAAAAAGCGCTGTCAATTTCAAATTGATACGTTCTGATGTGCGGTTGACTGTACCATCAGCAGCAGCAGCTATAAAAAACCTGTAGGCTCTTCTTGCAAGGAGTGCAGGTGAGAGTTTGGGTCTGGTGAGAAGAGTGGGTGAGTTAGTGACGGAGAGACAAAGCAGGAAAGACTAGGTACTGCATAGCAATTCCTCCCCTGCACGATACGATACGATACGTTAGGTACAGACGCCAGCACATGGTCAAGCTACCCGAATCTGTCAAATTTTCCCGATCAACGTTGAACCTTATGCTTCAGCGATAAAGTTGAAAATCTATTAAAGAAATTTGACAGATTGTAGTAGGTTGATGTGCTGGCGTCTGTACGATATATTTACACCCGCAGCTTGACAGTTGGTGACAAATAGAATTGGTAGTAAGTCTTCTTGAAAACCATTTTTAAAACCTGGAATCAATTTCTATTTCCAGGTGTCTGCCGAGCGATTCCTAAATCCCTGAAGATGTTCTACGGGCATGTGTTCTGCACCGAATGCTTCAAGACGCACGTCTTGTCAAGATTTAGGGGCGAGAGCCCTCGCATGCATTCTAACAGCTGGTGGATGCAGTGGGCGCCTGGCGTTCACCCACAAGAGGTGAATAATAATGAGAGCAAAGGTGATTCTAACCACTATCATTCTATTTCCTTAGACCTTATCCCAATTTAGTTTGGGTCTAATCCTCATTATAAAACCACTAATCCTATTGAGCTATTAATCAGACTTTAATCAACCGTCTGAATATTATAGTTATAAATGTAACCAGTTAGGTCTACGGTCTATAACGTTCGGTATTTTCTTTCAGAGACGAAACCTGAGACCCCGGAGACACCGGAGGAGCCACCGAAGAGATGTATCTGCGCGCGCTGCCTTCAGTGTGTTGACGATAATGACAAAGTGGACATCGGAGGCCAATGCTTCCATCCTCAATGTGCCAAGTGCTGTAAGTATCTTATGAACTAAGTTGATGTTTCCATCGATAGTTGTACATAGCTGAGCAATAGAACTTGGGCGAGCCTCAGTGTGCATACACACGAGCGACAACGCGTCTGCAACAACCACCAATGCGTGTCTGCGACAGCCGTCAACGCGTCTGCGACAACCGTCGACGTGTCTGCGACAACCGTCGACGTGTCTGCGACAACCGTCGACGTCTGCGACAACCGTCGACGCGTCTGCAACAACCGCCGACGCGTCTGCAACGACCGCCGATGCGTGTCTGCGACAGCCGTCAACGCGTGTCGACGGCAGCCAACGACGCGTCGACGGTTTCAGTTGCCTCTGTCGTCGCCGCGTGTCACTCGTGTATTGCACACTTAGGGCTGATTTTTCCACCGCTAGATTAACTTTTATTAGAGGAACAAAATTTCGAAATTGTTTCTCGAATAAAGTTATCAGATCTAAAATCACCCTAAGTCAAATAAGCCTTCATTGTTCTGGGTTTTTTTAAATAAAATAACACTAACAGTGTGGCTTAAACGCTTTATACGGTCTCTGTATGTTTTGTTGCTTCCCAACATCCCTAATTTGTCAAGTTTGTCCAAAAAAAGTTGTAGATACTTCAAGACAGATAACATTTAATAACATTTGGCCTAAATTCCAGATTTCTGCCACGAAATTCCGAAGGACAACGTGAAGATCTACTACGGACAAGTCTTCTGCGAAGAATGTTTCAACAAGCACGTTCTGAACCGTACCAAGGACGATCCTTCGGAGTTCTTCAAGGCTTGCTTTGAACAGTGGCAGAATAATACTCAGTTTGCTGAGAATATGAGGGAATTCCTCGCTGGGAATAAGAATACGGCACCCTTAATTTTCATGATGGATCAACAGCAGCCGTCTTTCTGTCGATGTGGATGTGGTGCCTGCCCGCAGGAGTGGTTTCAGAATAATGAACCCAAGAAATGTAAGTTGGACTTTGTTTTAGGTATTTAGGTCAGGTTATGGCTACTAGAGCAGTGGTGGCCCAGAAAACGAGTTGTGGGTCGTGAGTTTGAACCCAGGCAGGTACTTCGCTTTCTCTGTGTAATTTCATCACTACTGCTTTCAAAATGGTGAAGGAAAACATCGTGAGGAAACCGGCATGTCCTAGAACCAAAATTTTGAAGACTTGCGCACTGGATGTCACAAGTCTTCGAATTTGGGCCTGCGTGGTGAATTATGGCCCACTTTCCCTCTGAGAGGCCTGTCCCAGCTGTGGGAACATTGATTCAACGCTGATTATGCTATGAATGCTTACCATCAAACACGATTGGCCAGCATGATGATTCAAGGCTTGAGGAAGGGTTATCTTCCAGCAGTGGCGTCTACGCCTAGTTTTGGCTGTGTTTACCAAGCACACAATTCCATCCAGTCAGTCCATTCTGCATCGCAGTCTTCCATTATCACTCAGGCTTTTTATAATGGCTTAGCTATTCATGAGCTGCAGTTCTGGAGTCAATTGAAGTTTATCTGTTATAGGCCATGTGCACCGCAGCATAGTTCACCCCATATGCGAGGACGAGAGAGAAAATAGACTGCAAAGTAGGTACACCAATGACATCACACATTTCATTAACTTATTCATTAATATTACAACTAGTTGATAACCAATACAAATCTCCATTTTAGGTGCGTAAGAGTTGAATATGAAAAATTTTCACAGCTGCAACACTTGCCGTTTCAACTGGGGACGACTCTTTGGGCGTCTGGGACTTTGCGTCCGAGAACAGGACCGAAGCCTCGAACTCTGATATACCACCTGAAGCGTGCAACTCCATCGACGAATCAGCAATCGTGGAAAATTATAGTTATGTGTCTGCAGCAGAAAAAATCGAAAAGCTGACAAAATATCTACACGAGAAAGGTCTAAAGGAACCTTCAAAACGCCTGAAAAAATGGAAAAACTTCAATGATAATGCTAAATCATCGAATGACTCGTATTACGAGTCTTCGTATGGTGCATGGGTCGATCTACAGAACGAAAAAGTACGTAGACGACCTCTGTTAGATTGTCCTAAGTGTTTGTGGCAGTGTGGTCCTATATATGTAAACAGTGATTATTTTGTGAAAAGAAGTTAGCGGAGATATTTTTGAATAAAAATGTGGTGTCGAATCTATAAATATTGTCGTTTTACTTGTCTTCCTTCAAATCCCCTACACCAAGCTCACTATCCACTATCCATGGAACTCTGCTAACCCTCTGTTCGGTATAGTTCCTATTTGTTCTATAGAACATGCCGTCATCGGACAAAACTCTTAATGACGTAATGGTCCTGACGTCATGTTCTATAGAACAAATTGGAACTATCGGCGGTATGGGCCACATACGGCTCGGTCGCAGAACTTCCCACATCACAATCTTAAGGGCCTGTGCACACCACGTTTTTTAAACGCGCCGCTGATGCGCGTTTGTAGCGATACTGACGCGATACGCACTCGTAGTCGGACGCAGCCTGTAGACCTTCTGTAGGATAAAAGCGCGCCGTCGACGCACGTTTCTAAAACGCGCGTCAACGGCGCGTTTAAAAAACGTGGTGTGCACAGGCCCTTAATGACGTCATGATCCTGACGCCATGTTCTATAGAACAAATTGCTGTTTGGACCACATACGGCTCGATTGCAGAACTTCCACATCACAATCTTAAGATTCCATCTCAGTCTTCTGCCTATTTTTGAGCCTCTGATCTCACTCAACTGCTATGTTGTTTCTTATACTCACAACTCCAATCAAAAATTTCTCGGGCACTGGGGAGGAGATAGTGGAACTACTGGGAATAAAGGCTCCTCTCAGCCAACGTCTTGCTTGCCCACTTGGCATTAAGTCTGCTCTTAGCCACCATATTAGTGTGCTCTCAAACCATCTGTTGTTCGCTCAGTTACCGTCTTGACAATCTCTGCCACCATCTTGGGAATCTGCTCTCAGCTACCTTGATTCCGATTGCAGACCAAGAGCTAAACTAAGTTTTACGCGGTTTCATACTTCTGTTCATTATAGTTTGTAGTCTGTACGTAAGTATGAAAAACTCATCGGTGCTCCATGGACCAATTGAAATTTGACCAATTGGTCTATGGGGAAAATTACATGTTTCCATCGTCCAAATACCAACTGGACTATGGAAAATTAAGAAATGTTCCACTGCCCAGTTCAATAGTATAGTAAAGCCTTAAAACTACTGCTTCAGCTGTGCGAGCTAAGCTATATACTAACTTAGCTTAGCTCTTGGCTTGCAACTGACTTAAAAAGTTCTCTCACCGTCTTGAAATAAGCACTCGGCCAGCGAGTTGAGATTTCGCTCTCAACCTCCGTCTTTCAGTCAGAAGCCCGATAGTCGTGACATCCAGTCTTAGCAAAGGATATTGTGTTTCCCAGTAACCGCAGCCGCAGGCCGCAGGAACTCGTTGGATGCGAGAAGCACAAAACCGGTCGAAGTGGAGGTGCTTGAGGGAGGCCTATGTCCAGCAGTGGACGTCTTTCGGCTGAATGATGATTCAGGTTAGATATGAAGACCCCAACATAGTTGAGAAAAGGTAGGCAGATTGAGGATAGTTTTGAAAGTGGAGTGAAAGATTAGCTGTGTTGTAGTTTTTGATCAATGTATATGAGGAACTTTGGCTCTTGAGATACAAGTATCCTTTTACTTAGTTCCAGTGGAGCCAGCTGTTCAACCTGGCATTCATGCGTGGTCCGAGGGGGGTCGAGGGGGGTCGTGGGGGTCATGACCGCCCCCAAAATCATTCAAGCTGTCGAGAGTCTGAAAGATTTACTTGCCTTACTAACTTAAAACTGTACTTGAGCCACGAAAACCCCGATTGGCATATTCAAAAACGTTAAGAACATCGGCAGACATGGGGACTGCCGACTGAAGTAAAAACATAAAACCATGAAATGACAGAGTGGGTTTTTTAACGCGCCAATATTTTCCTTTAAAAAGCCTGTTATAAAAATATAGAATCCAGGATTCAAGAGCGAGCGAAGCAAACTCGGGATATTGGGCACCCCGCTCGTACGTAAGGTTGAAAGGCTAAGGTAAGGCCAGATTCCAAAACCTAAACTTCTGTAAAACGAGTTTCTTTTCGTCATAATTCAATAAAGTAAGTTCTCTTTTTGTATGATGGTTAAAAGAAAACAGAGACTATTCAAGGTGGGGTGCTAAAATTTTCAGGCTCGCTACGCTCGTTCTTGCAATTTACATTGGTTGTTGAGCTTTTCTTCAAAAGTCGACAAAGCAAGTAATTCCTAGTCCTTTTGAAATGATCGAAAGAAAATCAAACCTATCCGAGAGTGTGCAAAATTTTCGAGCTCGCTTCGCTCGCTCTTGCATTTTAGGTCCTGATAGCTGCTTGAGCTTGCCTGCATAAGTCGACAATGTAACTCCTATTTCTACTTGAAAATATAAAACAAAACCTAATCAACAGAGGCAGATTGTCAAAATTTTTGAGCTCGCTTCGCTCGCTCTCCTCAGCCTACATATTCTACCGTTCTAATACATACGACCAATTTGGCAGCATTTAAGTAACACCCCCCTATGTAAAAGCTGCGTCCCTGAATAGCATAAGTAATGTGGAGCTGGAGATGTACATGAACCTTAACATATCATCACGCCTTTAATCCCCAAAGGGTTGGGCAGGGGTGTACCTTCATATAGTACTTACACCCATATGTTACTAAGTGAAATGTCATAGAGAGCGAGCCTACTGCCGCCAACCGGGCACAAATCCGGACTCCAAGCTGCTTCTGAGAAATTTCTGATGGAAAAACCCTTTAACAATAAAAATATAAAAATGGCTCACTAGGCGTCCTACTTCAATATCTATAAATCAAACTTAATATCCACATTACTCGTTTTTATTTAATTAGAAAACATTCCGAAATACTTGACTGATATATGCACTTTAAAGTTACATGCAAACAATTTCCCATAATCAACTCCCAAATAATTATTAAGCGACCTGTACGATATCTTCCACGATTTCTTTTATAACTTCATTGGCTTCCTTTTCATCGTCCTTATTGTCATTCTTGGCGTGCGAAAAAATGTATTTGTAAAAGCAGTCTTTGCAGAAAACATGGGCGTAGTAGTTTTTCGAATGAGTAGGTGGCTTATGGCAAATACCTGCAAGGAATATGAGCGGTTATTCCTTTTATCTTTCCCACAAATGTTCGAGAATCCACACTAAGCTTATAAATTCCGTTCACCCAATTAGGCTTCGGGTGGATTCTCGGATATGCGTTTCTGCGCAGTATCCACCTGAGGGTGGATTAAATAGAATGAACTAATAGATACCTACATATATGTTAGGTCAGTGACTTATACATTACGCACCATAAGGGTTCTTTTTTTACTAATTGGTACGGAACCCTAAAAATTGTGGAAAATGAATACCACATTTTCAACTTCTGCACCTACCTAACAGCAAACTTTTAAATCGATCGATTGTGATTGTGGATAATCATTATTTTTTCAAATTCTGATATTTTCAATGGAGTTTCCATGTTTCAGTAAATTATCAAAATACTAACAGCATAATCCAGAATTCACTCTAATGTTATTGTTTGTAATCTTATCATCTTTTTCATTTTTGCTATTAGTTATGTCTTGAGAAGACTTTTCTTCCATTTTTTACTATAAATAATGACTTGAAATTTTACTTTATATAATCGCCAAATACAAAAAATGCCGCCTTTTGTGAGTTTATTGTAATCGATTTGCTTTGACAAATGACAATTTTGTTATTTTTATTTGTTGGCCAGTTTTTTTTAATAATTGTTAAGCATGCTTCACAAATTGTATCGTGGTCCTTATTAGTTCGATGCTATCTTTATAAATGCTCAGTGGTTGTCATATTGCAATGGCAACCTTTGTACTTCTGACTTCTCTTTCTAACTCATCACTTTGCCATAGACACTAGCGCCAATAATTTAAACAGTTCAAGTCATATTTAAATATCTAATTTTGTCGGATTATATTCCAAATTGACAAGACAACGGAAAGTAGCAACAAACAATTTTCAGGCGTGGCTTTTTATAAGAAAACGGATATTTATGACATAAATTGTGGCTAAAACAAGTTAAATGTGATCTTTACTGATTTATTACTCAACCGGGAATGTTTTACCCGGTGATAACGCAGTGAAACTAGTGACTGAATACATTAACAAATAGGGCGTCAACTACCGTTGAGTTATTACGAAAAATAAACATGTACGGAAGAAAGACGCCTTCAACTTATCGATCAACGCCTTCTGTGTACTCACATTACACCGGAAAGTAAGTTTTACAAGTTACATAAAAACTTCTTATTGGAAAAGGAGTTTGCATGTTTCATGAAAAAAGTTTGTAACACTTGTTCAACAACCACTGATTATTGCATGTCAGGGTTATGATAAAGTATTTAAGCTAGTAGTTTGTATTAGTTAATTTATAATGTCAATTGCCTGCAATGACCTGAGACCAGAGAGATGTAAATCAATGCCTGGGACTAGGAATACAAGTATAGATGATTCTAGTGGTGGTCATCGACCCCTAATGTTGGCAGCCTGACTAATCGTCTAGTTGCGATGTCAAGTGACCTCCTTGACCGACTTGTGCAGGTGCCGGGATCCATATCTGGGGGCACGGTAGCGCCCCCTCCATGACCAACCAAAAACAAAATCAGCGAGACACTACCTATCTTTTCGCGAAGTGTTTCGTCGTCTTTTCAAACTCTCATAGCTTCTGCCTGGATAGCGATGGAGAGCTCGAATTCTCAGGATAAGATGTAGTGACTATGAAACACACTAAGCTTCATTTCGCTTGCTTAGTATTAAAGTAACCAAATTCAAAATCACACTAATATTATAAAGGCGAAAGTTTGTGTGTGTGTGTTTGTGTGTTTATATGTTTGTTACTTCTTCACTCCCAAACGGCTGGACCAATTTTGATAAAATTTTGTATGGAGGTAGCTGACACTGGATTAACATATAGGCTACTTTTTATCCCGATATTCCCACGGGATCAACATTTACGCGGGTGAAACCGTGGGCGGAGCTAGTTAGTCATAAATGAGTTAGATACACCGTCATCTTTAATTCAGCGCCATCTGTAAATTATGTGGTTCGTATTCTATCATAAAAAAATAACAATGCAACTAACATCTTGTAACAGTTGTTTCTTCTCAGAGTTGTCAGATAGGAAGTGCCAACCTCATCTAGCTTTAAAAAAATATGATTGACATGTAAAACTGTTTGTACAAACCTACTTACAGAAATAAATCATTTAACATTTGTGTCCGAATAAACAACTGAAGTCCTAATTGCAAAACGTTTTTTGCGATTTGCCAAAAAACTAGTTTTTTTTAATTCAGTCACTTTAATAATGAGCATGCGATTTGTTTAAACCATTACGTATCTTAAACCATACAGCCATACATTTTGACCAAAATGTAACATTTGTTGAGTTAGGCCTTATAGAGTTAGGGGCTTGGCTCTACATTAGATAGCTTTTTAACAATGAAACCGTTATTTATACAAGTCTTGGCAACCTACTTTACATGATTTTGGTAAGATTGCGTCTCATTGTTCTTAGCACAATAGTTTTCTGTAAGGTGCGGCCACTCTAAATTTGCCAAAGACGTAAACAACAATGGCCGCTCGAAATTGAATAAAACCGATATACAATAACATTTATTTTAAGTAATGTTTGTTTTCGTCTAAATCTCCAAGCTAACTAGACGAAAACAAACATTACTTAAAATTAATGTTTTTGTATATTGATTGTTTACATCTTTGGCAAATCTAGCGCGGCCGGACCTTAGATATAGTTGTTAGGTTGTTGCGGACACAACTGCATTTTTATTCTGTGGTAGAGAACCCTAGGGCCAATTTTTTACCCACTTCAATAAGAAGATGTCTATGTTCTATGTTAGAGGGTCTGGTTTCCGCACTTAGTCTTTCAGGCAGACTATTGTATGTGGGCAATGGCGGCCGTCGGTGGTTATTCCAACCAGACCACCTCCCTCCAGAAGTTGATGACATCTCCAGAGCCCTGATTCACAACCATACGACAGGCTATAGTATCGAAAACCTGACATTTCGATGACCTGATTTGACTTCCCCTCAACAGCAAATAGCTGTTGGAAGAATAGCGGGCGTCTATTTGATTTAAACTGACAAAATTTTTGGGTTTTGAACTTGTGAACAGCATTGAGAAGACTCCTACGATAACAATGATTAATGTTCGATACGATACGGAAGCATATCGAGTGTTTGTGAATAAGGGGGCTGGTCTGTTAAGAACATCTGTGTAAGATCAGGGTGCCCCGAGCCCTTTTGTCCTTAGTGAGCAGTGTCTTGTAATGCGGTCACCAGGTATAGGCTGTTCCTGTCCAGGTGTAATAAGAGGAGGTCTTGTAATTGACTCCAGCTGTATGCATGTATGTCCTCAATTTCCTCAAAAACGACTACACCAATATTATGATGACTTTTTACCTTTACCACTTATTCTAATCACAGTAAAATTACTTGCAGGTCCTCAACAAACCTCCGCTCATCGAAGTCAGTAAGATCATTAAGACTACCATGGTACCAGAAGCCGATACTCCATGATGCATATTTCTTGGATCTTCAGAGAGGGTCTCTGCTTACAGGATTCCTTACCCTTGTAAGTTTTATAAACATTTGACAAAGATTAATAAAACCGGGCCTTTACAATTTCAGGAGCGATTATGGTCATTTAGCTTGGCAATGAGCAGTTTGTAGCCCGCGAAATTCAATTTTTCTTACGTTGTTTGCAATTTTCAGGTCAGTGTCAGGTTGTATCTTGATCAAAATATGAGTATTTACAGAATTATAATAATTAGAATCATTAATACATCTTTCTAAGTTAGATTTCTACCGTTAAGAACAAATCTCGTATGGAAAAGTGTTTATGGTAGAAAACTTTAAGAGATATATTAATGATTCTAATGACTATTATTCTGTAAATACATATCTATTATAGTCGCGAATCATATTTTGATCAAGATACAACCTGACACTTACCTACAAATTGCAAAAAACCTAAGAAAATTTAAATTTCGCGGTCTACCACTTCACATTCACCTTAAGCATAAATCTATTTCATCAATATTGCCCTAGATTGTCAAGAAAAGGGGTTTGAAGATCGGGTATACCAACCCGTCCGCCATTTTATTTTTTTTCAAAATGGCGTCCATGCATGAAACCATGATAGGTGACATCAGTGCAAACAGTAAACATACTAAGACCAAACCCCATAGTGTCACATTTTCGAAATATTACTGTTCAAAGTGGGTAGGTTTGATGTGTGGCCGCAATTTTGATAAAAAGATGAAAAATCAATTGAGGAAACCTTAGCCTTACCAGTGGAAATGTTGTACGACTTTTATGTCCAGGAAAATCACTGTCCATTCCAAGATTGCCTGGAAGAGATAGCAGAAAGCGATAAGGCCGCCCGTTGTATATTTTTAGTGTTCGATAATTTTTTAATTTTTTTTTAATGTAATTTTTGGTGCACTGACTACCAGCACATCAAGCTACTACAATCTGTCAAATCAATAGATTTTCAACTTTATCGCTAAAACATAAGGTTCAAAGTTGATTGTCCGTGCCAACCTGTATAAAACAGTATCAAAATTACAAATTCTTATAAATCTTTCATTTTCCAGTTCATAGCCCTCTTCACGTTCGCGGAGAGCATCTTCGACCTGTACTGCTTGTACATGGCAACACCAGGCTTCACGCACACCGGATACTACGTCATCAGCTATCAGTTTGTCTACGTTGGGAGTCCTCCAGGTAAATAAATATGATGTACAGTCAACAAAAGAGATAAGTATCAGGATCGTTGGGTAAAGTCAGTGGCGTGCATTGGTTTTCAGAATAGGTAGGCACTAGGCCGGGTTTAATTTAGACAGACGCGGTCACTAATCAGAAAAAAAGTGAGGTCTAAAGTGTGGTTATTTGAGTAGGCATGCCTACTTAAGGGTGATAAATTGCGAAGGTCGAACGTCATGGTATTACGCGTGAGACGTACGTATTTTTAATTTTGTCGTATTAACTTGAACGAGTAAAGACCAATGACAATGTGCGAATAGTACGGGAGCCGAGTAGGCCGTCCGGCGACTGCCTACTGCCGCGCGTGTTTGTATGAAGATTTGGTTTTTTGTTAGGTATGATAATTTAGTGAGTTTCTTCATTGTGGGGCACACACACTAAAATGTAATTGACAGACTTATATCGAGGTAGGCACTGCTTATATGCCTATATGCAATGCACGCCACTGGGTATAGTTGAAGTTTAGTAAGAAACCGATAAATGTTCTCGAATAAAATTTAATTTTATTCATAGGAAACAAACAGCTCGTTTTATCAAATTAAATTTCTGTCGACAACATCCATTGGTTTCTTACTAAACTTCAACTATATCCGACGATCCTGCTTACGTATCTCCTTTGTTGACTGTACAGTCTCACATACAGTAAACAAAGGAGATAAGTATGGTCGGATATAGTTGAAGTTTCGATGGTTCCAATTTAAGAAAGAAGATTTATACAGTGTGTTTTTTTAATCAAAATCAACGGGTTCGATTCCTGGCTAGAAATATTGATTTTTCAAAAACCCAATGATGCAATTTTAGTTTTCATCAAAATCGAGCCCGCGACTCCTTTGAGTACTTTTCGCTATTCCTCATAGTTTCGAATTCCATCCACGCCCACTTACTTAATTACTATGGCAAAAGAACCAATAAGTATTTGGCCCCTACACTTTTCAATAATATCGACTGGCTAAGAAAAGATAATAGTGGAATGAGTAAGCGAACACTAAAGATAAAATTAAAAACTGAACTGCACCCATATATGCCCAGAACTACTTTCGGATTCCGATTTTGGTTATTTTCAGATATGCAGTAATAAACGATTTATTATGCTTTTAGAAAAGTACTACCTCTTGTTTCGTTTTCGAATCAATGGGTTGAATATATGGGTTAATGAAATTGTCGCAACATGCGACAATAATTAGTTGCGCTGCTGTTAAATCTTCTTACCGTCCATTTAAAGTTTATGTATTTACCACGTTGTATGGCAATGCTTAGCCTTTGGCCAAGGTAAAAGCCAGCCCTTGGGTCACGGGAATTGTCAACCAGCCGTTTTGAAATTTCTGTAAAAAGGTACCATGAGCACTCGGACCCCACGGCCCGAGGGTTTCAACCCCAAACGGCTCGAAAATATAATTTCCGATAAGGTTATTATATTTTCGCCGCTTGAGGTTTTCCGCAGCCGCAGCAGCAGCGCCAGCACAGCATGCCGATCCAGGAAGGTGGGATGGCGCAAGAGTATCGACACAAGTTGCGTCCCACACTAAAGGCCTACCCACCTTCCAAGGAAATAGAGACATACTGTCCGGTCTCTTGCCGTCGTCGCGTACCAAGCCATTGGGTTCTAATACAGCTGGAACGCCGACGGTAACAAGAGCTCCTCGGATGATGTCATTAATGTTCGCGTGGCGCGCTAAGCGACCCGCACTTCGGCTGCAAGACAGGCCGTGGTGTCCGAGGCTGTTGACATCTTCGCCACAGTGACAGCGATGAGGGGAACAGCAAGGAGTGCCTAGTCGCAGGGAAGCAGCGAGGCGAAAAGTAGTGTCGTCGAACAAAGTGCCTATGTTCGACGAAGGTAGTGCATGAAGCCAAAGTCCCGACTCCCATCTACCCACAGCCAGCAGGCGTGCACGTTCCGCAGAAGTAGCAGACGAGTCAAGTAAATTGTTCTGTACTACTCTGCAGAGCGGCTCATCCCACCGTCTCTGGGAAGATGGATTGTCAGGTGGATCTGTATTCGGGCAAGCGAGTCTCCAGGCATCCATAGCCTCGGTGAAACACGGCACATCAGAATTAATCAGTGTGGAGGCTAAGATTTTCCTGATTAATTTATCAGTGCCGTGGACCGAGGATATGAAAGCCGGTAAACTAATACTAGAAATTTTGCGGACGCCGAGGCCCCCCATACGAATGGGAAGAGTAGCTTGTGCCCAAGCTCGGTCGTCCATGGCCACATTTAAAATAGATGTTAATGTATGCCTGATAATTTGGTCCATTTGGTCTAAAAGGTGAGTGTGCTTCCATAAATGTGAAGCGCGAAGAAAATATGTTAATTTAGGGCCGAAACAGCAGTAGCGGATTAAAGTTATGGCCGAATGCATATTAATTTCTAACAATCTTTCCGAAACGTCATTGAAATTTTGAATTTTTTCCTGAATAAAACCGGGAAAGGAATTGTCAAAGATTGGAGACCCAAGAAGACGAAGAGAGCTTTTTTCAATAATTTTGATTTCTGGAGCTATTGCGTTAAATTTGGGAAGTGTCAAGTGTCTGTCAGTACTGTCCGCTAGGTATAGTTCACATTTCGAAAGATTGAGATCAAGGCCAATGGAATGAAGTTCATTTTTAAAAAATTGAAGGTCGTGTAGTACAGTTTCTGCATCGCCTCCCAAGGTTCCATCATTTTACCTTGGCCAAAGGCTAAGCATTGCCATACAACGTGGCAATGCCGCCAGTCTCTTGGGTACATTACCAGTCGACAGCGATGCGGATGAATTTTTCGACGCTATATTTTAGTTTTTGTATAGTTTTAGTTAAGTTAGTTTTTAATCTTGTTATTTTTGTTAATTAAGTTTGTATTTACCTACTTAGATGTGTAATCAGATTGTTGATACCAAATGTTTAAGACGAGCGCTAATCCTGCCGACAAACTGTCACGCAGTTTGGCAGGTTTATGATAATGTGTACAAGTGTTTGGTCTAAAATAAATTATTTATTTATTATTACTTGACGACATAGCCGCCAATCCTGAAATTCACCTTGTATAAAAGTACTTCATAAGTATTTATTTCTTTCAGTTCGCAATGTCCTGATAATATTTGCGCTGTTCTCGTGGCTGGGCTCCGTCGCCGTGCTCGTGACTAGCATCATACTCATCAACGCACTTAGAAAGGTATAAATAAGTATAAAAAATATTATAACTATCTTTTTAATGTACACACGGCGACATATCAAGCTAACATTTCCACCCCTTACTAATAAACGTATTATATCAGATGAATAGTTACACCACACCCCGGACACTCCATACAACGCTCGCAAAATAATTACCTACTACTACTACATTAAAAAATGACGTTTGTATACGTATGAATGTGTGAGTGAGGTACTTGTGTTTGCGAGCGTTCTTGTTAAAGAACTGCGACGAATACGCCGAAGTGCGGGGTGAGGTGCGGTAACTGATGTTAGTGCGGGGAAGGGAGTGGCCTTTCTGTACGTAGTACTTTAAGTATTCTGTGGTTACACACCAATTTCTCTCTTTCAGTCGTCAGTCATTTGACTTTCGAAAGAAGAAGACAGAGCGTTGTGTAATTACAGGTTGAAATTTTAATCACCGTTATCCTCTTAAGGAGTCATTGTACTCATCATTATGAACAACTTTTACTATGGGACCGAACATAAAAACGCGAAAATCGAAAATCAGCTGTTCCCTACATTTTGACGAGTTATGCGAACATCATCATCATCATTTCAGCCGAAAGACGTCCACTGCTGGACATAGGCCTCCCCCAAGCACCTCCACTTCGACCAGTTTTGTGCTTCTCGCATCCAACGAGTTCCTGCGGCCTTCACAAGGTCGTCGGTCCACCTTGTGGGAGGCCTTCCAACGCTACGCCTTCCGGTACGCGGTCGCCATAAATGTAGGGAACAGCTGATTTTTTTTTTCACAATTTCAGGCTTGGTCCCATAGTAAAAGTTTTTCATAATGATGAGTACAATTACCCCTTAACGGTAATTGAAGTTTCACCCTGTATACAGACGCTATACAACGTTTATTAGTGAGGGGGTTCCAGTCCAGTACAAGTAGACTTCTCTTTGTACGAAAATCCTATACAATGCGAGTTCAGCTAAAACTGGAAATCTATACCTTGATGATATGTCGTCGTGTTGACCTTGTAGGACAGTTTCGTCGGTACCAAACTGCTATTTTCCTGTCATCTGCATTGCATATTCAAGCCACTGCATATATACATAATACATACATAACCAGCCTATAATGTTCCCACTGCTGGGACGCAGGCCTCCTCTCGGTAAGAGGGAATGGGCCGTAATCTACCACGCGGGCCCAGTGCGGATTGGTAGATGTCACATATCTTCGAATTTTTGGTTCTAGGACATGCCGGTTTCCTCACGATGTTTTCCTTCACCGTTTTGAGAGCAGTGGTGATGAAATAATTTACACAAAGTAAAGCGCCTGTCTGGGTTCGAACCTACGACCTACAACTCGTAAGTCGCAGTCGTTATCACTGGGCCACCACTGCTCTTATAAACTTTCCTTAATTTTACACCATTGTTTTAAATGTGTATAGCAGTGGCGAAGGGTGAATTTATGACAGAGGTAAGCTGGAGCAAAAAAAATGCCAAAAAAAATTTCAATTATGAATTGACTATAGTGTGGTTATGTTCTGAATTTTCGAAGGGAAGTCGGTGGGAATCGAGTTGTATGGTACCTTCGCCACTGCTGTATAGTCAGCAGAAGAAACATGTATACTTATTTTTTGAAGCTGACTGTATTATCAAGTTTTATCTGCTAGTTTCGCTAATTTAGTTATCGTCAGGGGGATGCACTAAGGTAGCTCCCGAAATTCAAAGGAGATCCGCCAAAATTGCCCCAGACCCGGCACAAAAGAAATGTATCTGAGATTTAAGCGCCTATACTACCTCAAATGGCTTAGCGTGATCCTCCGTTATGTCGAAAATACTGCACCATTAATTTTGAAATAATTATATGGTAAAGTTGAGGATTAATACTAAGTCTTATGTTAGACGAAAACACGATTCCATAAAATTTTCTCAATAGAAAAAACATCCAAAGTTACCTCTAACCCGAACAATAAGCCGCTGGTATTCAAAAAATACTTCAAATTAGATCATGAAACTTTGCATACTAACTGAACTTAATTTAAAGCAGGTCTTATGTTATTTACTTTTAAATAATTACCATTATTTTCACTGTAAAAAGCAAATACCTAAACTATTGGCGCTGCCTGCCGCCCAGCACCGCACTCTGTCTCGCTCTCACTCAGTCCGCGAGCAGTATCGTATGAGCGAGATAAAGAGTGAATTTTAGCTGAGGTAGTATAGGCTCTTAAGAGGAATAAAAGTAAATAAATGCCAATAAATATTACATAGTTAGTTAGTACATAGTCTTTTTGCCCAATGAAGTTTCATAAATGCTAGATGTAAAAATGACACTTTTAAGGAAAAACTAAAAAAAAACTGTTTTTGCCCCCGAATTGGGCAATAGCGATACTTTACAATATTTCTACTTGTATTATTCTGAAATCTAAGACACATTTCTTTTGCGCCGGGACTGGGTTATTTTTGTATGGGATTTGGCGGATCTCCTTTACTTATTTTTTTTTTTGCAATTTGCCGGTCAGTGTCAAGTATACCTTGATTAAAATATGACCGCGACCGCAACAAACATGTCTTTACATAATTTTAATAATTAGAATCAGCAATACAACGGCTTGAGTTAGAATTTACCTCTATGAAATAGTCATTCAATAGGATAATCACACTATCACACTAATATTATAAAGGCGAAAGTTTGTGTGTGTGTGTGTGTGTGTGTTTATATGTTTGTTACTTCTTCACGCCTAAACCACTAAACCGATTTAGATGAAATTTGGTATAGAGATAGTTTGAGTCTCGGAAAAGAACATAGGATAGTTTTTATCCCGATATTCCCACGGGATCGACATTTACGCGGGTGAAACCGCGGGGCGCAGCTAGTATGAAATAAGAGAGAGATGTATTGATGATTTTTATGATAACAATTATATAAATAAATATTTGTTACATTCGCGAATCATATTTTAATCAACATACAACTTGACACTGACCGACAAATTGCAAAAACCGTAAGAGAATTTGAATTTCGTGGGCTACCCATTCGCCTTTATCAAGACGCCATTTCTATAACATTTTGCAAAGATTTCAAAATTATCATAAACAGTCAAACGGGGTGAATAGGGATGCAGGGGTGAATCGGGACAAAACTTTAAAAGGGATTTTAACATTACAATAATATATTTTGAGGCCAAAAAGGACCCTAATGTGTTTAATGTCATTTAATTAACGATTACGTGCCCTTATTGACAACAAACTATATTATTTTAACGTTAAAATCCATTTTAAAAGTTTCGTCTCGATTCACCCCTGCATCCCTATTCACCCCGTTTGACGGTACTATGTATTTTTATCTCATCTCTTTCATCTTTGTTTTATTCATAATTATACTCACTCATACTAATTCGCTCGTTCGTTCACCATTCATGCTGACATCCTGTAGTTAGTAATGCAAGGAAAAAATAAGGTAAGTTGCACTTAAGCTAATTTTATAAACTTCATAGGTATTTGTTTTAGGCATGGGTTCTCAACTTTATTTTGCCCACGCCCACTTTGAGTTTTTTTTCTGGAGCCAGACCTCATAAGTATGTTTGTCCATTTTGTTGTATTTTTTTTTTCTTGTTTACCTTGCAATCGGTTGTAAACCTTTAACAGATTTTTTGTACAGTCACGTCTAAAAGTATGTATACACTTGGCTTTATTCAAAGGCGATTTTCTCCTTTATTTTTGAATGAAATTTTATGTTATTACGAAAATAGCATTTTCGAACCCATAGATTTATGTTAAGTGTCGTATTTCAACGTTGCATTCGTTATTTCACGAAAAAATCGCAATTGAAAATTGCCAAGTGTATAGATACTTTTAGACGTGACTGTATAGATATTGTCTGCTGAGGTCCATTCTTCCAGCAAAGAATCTGTCTCTCAAAATTGTTTAGGCTTTGTTCCATAAAGTCCGATATGTGGTGTCGTTGGAGCCTTTCCATGGTTATTGGTTCACTTAGGACTGTGGCTTTACACCTTAGTGTTGGTTGGTATGTAACATTATTTGATATTTGTATGAATAGTATCCTGTGTTCTATTTCTTCTATTACAGTTTTCATTTGTAGATGCTCATGTAATTCTAAAGGTACGAGTTCGTAGCCAACCGCAGACAGCAACAGCAGACATGTCGTGGCGTCATGTCGCTGCAGTCATGATGCCGAACTCAACTGCGATATCCAAACCCAGCGTCGGTGGGACTACTGATCTGCGGTCGGACGACACGACGTCTGCGGTCATGCGATGTTTCGCTTGCTACGGATGGTATTCCATAGAAATAAATACAAACCAGTAGTGTCTTCTGTCTTCAAGTGTCAATTCTGTTGTATATGGTGTACAATAAAGTGTTTAATAAACATTAACCCTTTCTCCTTACAGGAATACGAAAAACGCATAGTCCCCTGGCTGTACACCTTCGGCGTATTCATAGTCTTCCGTCTGTTCGCTTTCGTGTTCGCATCTATAGTGAACGACATGATCTTCGCCTACAACGTCATCATGTGTCTGTCCTGGATAGTGTTCTGTGTGGCGGGCATGTACGGCTGGGTGCTGGTGTATAGTCTGTATTTGGAACTCGCTGATCTGACCAAGTTGGAGGATTTGGCGCATTTGAGGGTGAGTTTTATTGATGTACCTCCTTACTAATAAACGTTGTATAGAATTTTATATATAGATTTATGCGATGGCTCATCAAGAGTAAATCAGAAAGATTGTGTCCTGAAGCACCCTTTTTTTTTGGATGGGAAATCATCAGATGACTCCTCTCGCTCTGGGTGAAGCGAAAGGACCCTGAAGCACCCAGAAGTCCTATTTAAAAAATCTGCTTATATCAACTGTTCCTTTCATTTTGTGTATTTCCATCGTTCATCATTAAAATTGCTAACACATTGTGTGGAGATTTATAATCTCTCCTTATGTTCATTTTGGCGGTTGAAAAACGAGTAAAAAAAAATTTAATTTTTTTTCTCCCCTAGATGGGTACAATGGCTTCCCTCAACGCGTCACTAGCCGGCTCCCGTCCCACCACTCCCCACAGCACTGTCTCCACGATGCCGGCCTCACAGATATGATACGCGGCCACGGACCAGCCCACGGAGACTACGCCCCTCGCTGAGATTTCGTCCCCCGGCGAGGGCAGTCTGGAAACTCCTGTGTGAATATGGAAAACTTTGGTAGGTTATAAATGGCGGGGGGGTTAAAGGGGGTTTTGTAGTTGATATCTTTGTAGTGGCTTACACAATCGACAGGATTTTTGCGCGTTCAAGACTGCCACGGTCAAAAATCTGTGTCGCTCTCGCGTATAGGCCTTGAATACAAAAGACAGGACTTTAGACTGGTAATCAGAAAACACTACGCAATTTTGCGCGCTGTGACAAACAACAGACGCTCTTTTTTGTCCTTCAAAAGCGTCAACAAATGAAAATAGTAACAAAAAAAACGTCGCAGACTCTAACGCACAAAAATTCAAGACGCCAGCACATTAAGCTACTATAATCTGTCAAATTTCTTAAATAGATTTTCAACTTTATCGCTAAAGCATAAGGTTCAAAGTTGATTGGGAAATTTTGACAGTTTCGGGTAGCTTGATGTGCTGGCGTCTGTACATCCATCAGTCTACTGCCATAGACTTAGTTGATTGATAGACCTACATTAAACGCCTTGCAAAGTTTTGTAAAACATTTTGTATTTTCGTATTTTTAGTCTCATTAAACAATTAAAAAGATAATTTAAGGCGTGATAAAAATGTCATTGGCCTGCTCATAATGCACGAAAAATATTAAATCTTATTAAAACGTTAAAGGGGGCGAAGAGGGGAAGTGCTGAGGTATCCCGCGAAATTCAATTTGTCATGTTTTATGCGATTTTAAGGCAACTGTTAGGTTGTATGTTGATCAAAATATGATTCGCAACGGTAACAATGTTCCAGAATTATGTTTTCACGAAATAGTCATTCCAGAGGGTAGTTTGAACTAAGGTGCCGTCTCCACGAGCGAGAGAATCGCGGCGATATTAGTATTTCTATAGTCTCTTAGATCGTGTCTCGACGATATCATCGCGGCGAAAATATGGCACGGTGGGACTATCGCCGCGATTCTCTCGCTCGTGGAGACGGCCCCTTAATGTGCCACTGCAGGGCAAAGGCCTCCCTACTCTCTTTCCACCTCTCTCTGTCCAGAGCTGCCAAGGACCAATCTTTATTAAAGGAGTCCAGCTCACCCCGCCATCTCCGTCTGGGCCTGCCGCGATGTCGTTTGCCATTAAGCGGGACCCACTGGGTCGTAAGTTTGGCCCATTGATCGTCTGACATACGGCAGATGTGTCCAGCCCAATTCCTTTTAAGCGTGGCAGTTTTCCGAGTGACTTCAGTTATTTTAGTGATGGAACGGATTGTTGCATTCTTAACCTGTTCCACAAGTTTAATACCCAGAATACTCCGGTCCATAGCTCTCTAGCAAACCTCGAACGTGGACCTCTGTCGAATTTTCAAACTAAATACATATTTCTTACGGTCGCAAATCGTAATTTGATTAACATTCAACCTGATACTGACCTGCAAATTGCAAAAAACGTAAGAAATTTTGAGTTTCGCGAGCTTCCCCGGCGCTTTAGCTTTAAAACGTTAAATATTGTTCACGGGGAGGTTACCGTAGGGAATTGAAATGGTCCAAAAAGGCAGCAAATATAGTTCTTTAAGTTTTTCATTGGAGCAGAGTCCTTGCAACGAAAAATTTAATTTGTTGCAGTGAAAGTTAGTGCTACATGTCATACTATCTCACCATAACTGACTACAGACGCCAGCACATCAACCTACCCGAAACTGTCAAATTTTCCCAATCAACTTTGAACCTTATGCTTTAGCGATAAAGTTGAGAATCTATTAAAGAAATTTGACAGATTGTTGTAGCTAGATGTGCTGGCGTCTGTACATATTAATTCCACTAATTAAACCCAGTTATAAAGCTCATTTTTCGTTGCAAGGACTGTATTATAATACTAATTACTAAGTTTCGAAATATAAGCCCTTATTTGTTATAGAATTTCCGTCCTTAAATATTTTAATTAATGATTACTTTACTAACTTTTAAGCAAAATATTTTCTCGTTAAGAATCTCACATTTGATGTATATTATTTTTATATGATGTTAATTTTTAACATAATTATTATATGTGTATTATGTTAATTGTATATCAATCTATAGTTTAAAGTGTAAGTAAGAATTTTGCAGTTTATTTTCGAATATTTTAATTATTTTTGTAACATATAAGTACTGAACTTAGAGAATTTTAGTTATTTTTCTATTAGATATGACAGAATTAAATTGTCAAAATAATAATCGCAATTTTTCAGTTTTGCAAAAAAAAAGTGAATTATCGTACATACAATATATTAAGTATTCATAAAATTACAGACAAAAAAAAAAAAGTAAAGTGGTATGAAATCACATTATATTATGTAATTTCATACAAATGTTTTAATGATGTGATTTTTATGCATCTTTATCGAATGTTTGCCCACCTAGTTTAAACGTGAAACAGTCGTAGGATATAACTGCCAAACAATTAGAAAAAAAAAATAGGCTTAATTTGTCACTGACCAAATAAAACGTTGCTGTCTTTACATTGTAAATCAAATACGAAAGGGATGGAAGGAAATTAAAGCTTAATTAAAGACCTCATAAAAGAGATACTTAATGGAAATCTATTTGTCTCGTTTACTCTCACAACTACTGGGAGCAGTGGTACTGGCCCCAACTTACGAATTATGGGTCGTGGGTTCGAACCCCCAGGCCTTTGTGTATTTAACCTTTTGAACGCCAATCACTTGTATACAAGTTCGAGATTTTCGTGCCCTCAGCGCCACTACTTGATTAGAAGTAATAATAGTATAAAATAAATTTACGACGTTTACAAGACCTTTTATTTTGTTTTTATGGAAAATTGCCCTGTTATAAGCCATATTTTTAACTTTTTCACACATAATAAGTTCTTGTTTGTTTTATATTCAATAGAAACAAAAACGCCACAAAATATTTTAGTGCCCCCAACGCCAAGTACTTGATATAAAGTAAGCCAGTGATGGGACACGATGAAGACCTCGCTATATTTCATCTCGTCAAGACGATCATAAATACTATTATTGCAAGAAAATGACGTGAATAAATAATATTTTATAAATATTGTAAACTATAAACTACGTTTTATTCGCCTTAATCAAGAATAAATAGGTTTTCTAATTATTGTCGATAGTGAAACACCGATTGAAAAACCCATCCTTACAAAGTGGCTAGTTGTCAGTGCGCACAACGCCACGAACTTGTATAGAAGTAAATCTGTGACGTCATAAGCGGACGGTTTTCAAGGTCATAGTGACTTTGTGCATTTTAGTGTAGTGCAATGTTTACATTTTGTTTCTTTTTGAGTAGATTCATCATAAGAAAAAGTTTGTGAATAATCAGAATTTTGAAATAGTTCGTCGTCCTGACATTACGTTAAGTCGTCAACTTCCGTTTCAGGAATGTACTTCCGTTTTCTATTAATTTCTAAAAACAAGAAAAATCATTGCTAGTATTTTGCGACACCTATACCTACCATTAAAAAAAGATCTGTAACATCTGCGTAAAACAGTCACTTACACTCCATTTTAATTAAAAAAAAACACGTAGAAAACCACGTATCTAGCGTCTATTGATTGTATTTGGTTCTATTTTTTGTAAGTAAACGAAATAAATTATGCATGAATCGGTTGAGGTTATGCACGTGTAACTCGACCACAGTGAATAGAAAAAAGAAAAATACCATAGACATCGACATCTAGACATCCTTATATCAGAAAGGATTTTGACGTGTCTCGAGCGCCAACGACTTGATATGAAGTAGAAGGATTACATTTGGAGACAAATAGGGATGTGCCTTCTAGAACACACGTCTAATAAATTTACAATTCTTTTCTTTTATTATGGGAAATATATCCAGGTTTTCATATTGATTTTTTTATGAAATAAAACAAAATATGAAAATACGGTATCAGTTTTTATTTAGCTTCGTAAATTGGTGAATAAACGTTAATTTCAACTTATAATATTATTTATCGATAGGACATTAATCCCATCCCTACGTTTTACTATAGATACGTTATACATTTGTAGCGTGGCGCTGGAGGACACATCGCGTATTATGTAGATGGGCGTCGAAAAGGTTAATTTCATCACTACTCTTAAAACGGTGAAGGAAATCATCGTGAGGAAACCGGCATGTCGTAGAACCAAAAAAATCTAAGACATGTGACATTCACCAGCCCGCAATGGGCCCGCGTGGTCCACTCCCTCTCACAGAGAGAAAGCCTGTGTCCCAGTAGTGGGAACATTATGGGCTGATTATAGTTATATGTTTGTCCTTATCTCATTATATATAAATAATGGTGAGATCAGATTTTAAAAATCTGATGTGGCTCCCCAATCCTTACGGACATTAACCCCCCTACTAATAAACGTTGTATAGCGTCTGTATAGTTACACAACGCTCTGTCTTCTTTCGAAAGTCAAATTACTGACAACTGAAAGAGAGAAATCGGTGTGTAACTATTCATCTGATATAACGTTTATTAGTAAGGGGGATATTATTTAGTGACTTGTCTAATGTTACACCTACGTGTAAACTAAAAAGTTGGACAACTCTAAATCTCTTTCATCTCTTTCTCGCCCTGTATGTTAGAAAAAGACAGCAATACTTTTATCAGATGCCGCACAGAAGTGGCTATATAATGCAATCACATTTTGAATTTGATTTTAATGTCTGTATGAGAAAAAAAAATAAAAATCTGTATGAGTAAATTTTAGAACATTAAGAAATTACTTTTTACAAAGAAAATATGTATGTTGCACTTTTTAAAGCGAATTTTTCACGTAATTTTATAAATTGGCATATTTACAGAGTAATGTATTAAAAACGACTGTTATTAAGCCATAAATGAAAAGTATTACAATCACTGTTTGTGCCTTTTGGATAGTGCCTTGATTATAATGCACAATGTTCATATTTTGTGTTTCAAACTAACTGTCTATGTACTGACTAATTTAGACTAGTATAGTTGACTAAGCTCCGTCCAACGCGCATTTTTTTAACTTTATTATTGTACCTATATGTGTGGAATAAAATTTAATTAAGAATGTATCTTGATTTTTTATTTCCTAATCATTTTGTATAGTTAACCTCTTAATTGTTTTACCACCCTAAGGTTGAATGCACGTTATAAAACGTCAGTGGCGCCGATTCTCTTGTTCCCAAACTAAACTAAATTTAAGTTCAGTGCATCTTTTTCTTTCTATTTCATTAAGAAAAGGACAAGAGATAAATATTAGTTTAGTCCTGTCAAATTAAGGTACTTCAAAATCAACCGAAGATGGTGTTATTTGCAGATGACACATCATTGATATTTAAGATAGACAGACGGGCACAAAATCTTGACGACGTGAATAACTCTATTCTTCAGGTCCAAGACTGGTTTACAGTAAATAATTTGGTACTAAATGAAAAGAAAACCAAATGCATTAGATTTAAATTACCTAATGTTAGAAGTAGCGAATGTGACATCATACTGAATGGAGAAAAACTAGAATTTGTTGATCAAACGGTTTTTCTGGGAATCACGCTAGACGAGAAATTACAATGGGGACCTCACATAACATCTCTTGCGGGGCGGCTTAGCTCGGCCGCTTATGCTGTTAGGAAGATAAGACAGTTAACAGATGTAGAAACCGCGCGTTTAGTCTATTTTAGTTACTTTCACAGCATTATGTCGTACGGCATTTTACTATGGGGTCGAGCTGCTGACATTGAATCCATCTTTATTTTGCAAAAGAGAGCTGTCAGAGCCATTTATAATCTACGTCGCCGCGAATCTCTCAGGGAACTATTTAAAAGGATTAATATTATGACGGTACCTTGCCAATTCATTTATGAAAACATTATGTATGTAAGAAAAAATCTACATCTTTTTAATAAAATAAGCGATAGACATAACTTTAACACAAGAAATAAAGATAAAATACATCAACCATTTTTCAGATTAGCCAAAGTACATACATCTTTTATGGGGTACTGTGTCAAATGTTACAATAAAATACCTTGTGATATATTGCAATTAAATGAAAGAAAATTTAACTCATATTAAACGTACACTTTGTAAACAAGCATACTATAAATTAGAAGATTATATTCAAGATAAGAACGCTTGGAAACATGCTGGTCCTGCTCCATAGGACAATCTAGAGTCTAGACAAAATCAAACTGGTTGCTAATTTAATTGTAATTTTTTTTTATTAGTTTTTACATTCATTACTCACACCCTGACTTATTACTTGTATTTTTTTTTTTTTTTTATATAAAAATCGTTTTGCTTGTACCATGTTTGTAAATATGTGAGCACCATGTATCTATCAGATAATTAATTTATATGTCATGGTTTCGTTTTTAATTCTTTTACCTATTGTGGTATAGTAATTTTATTTTAGGTGCATCGTCCTCACATGTTATTATATAATTAATGTACCCATGCAAAATATTGTACCTAAAACATTTTAAAAGAGTAACGGTGGAGTTTCTTGCCCATTCTTCTCCATACGAAAACTACCTTTTGGAATGGGCGACTAGAATCAATTCTATTTTAAGATAATTTTTGACGTTCAAAAGTGCCTTTTTTGTGCCTATTTGAAATAAATGCTTTGACTTTGACTTTGGTACTCCATAGACAATTTAGACGTGATTAAAAAATTGGCTATTAAAAATACGTCAATTTACGTCAGGCACTGACTAATTTGACAGGTCTAAACTAATATTTATCTTCTGTCCTTTTCTTAATGAAATAGAAAGAAAAAGATGCACTGAACTTAAATTTAGTTTAGTTTGTGAACAAGGGAATCGGCGCCAGTGTCCATTTTTACATTAACGCCTATGTGACAGTTAGGGGCCGTCTCCACGAGCGAGAGGATCGCGGCGATAGTCTCGCCGTACCATCAAATTTTTGCCGCGATGATATCGCCGTGTGGAGACTCGTTCTAAGAGTGTATAGAAATACGTGTCACGACGATAATATCGCCGCGATTCTCTCGCTCGTGGAGACAGCCCCTTAGATAGATCATGTAAATTGTCAATTTAGATACTGGAAGTTTTTAGTCAAGAGAGAAAATGCAATTACGAGGTCGAATGTACTTACAGCTTTCTCATTAAGGTATCCACCGCATTTACCAAAATCTTGAATTTTCTTTCTTACAAGTACATGCGCCAGCACATTAAGCTACTACAATCTGTCAAATTTCTTTAATAGATTTTCAACTTTATCACTAAAGCATTAGGTTCAAAATTGATTGGGAAAATTTGACAGTTTCGGGTAGCTTGATGTGCTGGCGCCTGTACCATTTTGAATTATTAATACCTAACTTAGGATAGTATGTCAAGTAAAATTGGGTCCATTTATGCCTTAACGATGCCCCCCAGCTAGCAGTGGCGTGCATTGGTTTTCAGAATAAGTAGGCACTAGGCCGGGTCATTAATCTACTCAGAAAAAAAGTGAGGTTATTTAAGTCGGCATGCCTACTTAAGGGTGATAAATTGCGAAGGTCGAATGTCATGGTATTACGCGTGAGACGGACGTATTTTTAATTTTGTCATATTAACTTGAACGAGTAAAGACCAATGACAATGTGCGAATAGTACGGGAGCCGAGTAGGCCGTCCGGCGACTGCCTAATATCGAGGTAGGCACTGCTTATATGCCTATATGCAATGCACGCCACTGCCAGCTAGATGGACAGACGACCTAAAGAAGGTGGCTGGGGTAGACTGGATGCGGAAGGCGGAGGACAGGGTGCTGTGGCGCAGTCTGGGAGAGGCCTATGTCCAGCAGTGGACTGCGATAGGCTGAGTTGATTGATGCCTAAACGAACCGACCCACGACATCCACAGAGTACTTTGTATGTGTGCCAGTGTTAATTAAAGGCACATGAGACATGCTTGTTGCACCTGCATGCTCCGTGGAAGGGGGTATCGTTACCTAGTGAATGGGTTCTTGAGGTCAGATAGGAAGTTGCTCCATGTCAATACTGGTACTCTACTGCATGGGAGCGGTGAATGCTTATGCGAATCCTGCACCCCGGCCATAGGTAGAGGTGGAACACCGCGGTGGTTTTAGCCGATAAGAGTCCAGCATGCCCCTCTGTCACCCCCACGATGGAGGAAGTCCATGAGGATTTCCACAGCGCACCAAAAAAAAAACTACTGCATCCGGTTGGACTGGAAGCCGACCCCAACATTGTTGGGAAAAGGTTTGGTAGATTGATTGAGACATGCTTGTTATCAAGAGAATAGGATTCAAAATGAAACCAAAAAATAATGAAATATATTTTATTACTTACAACATTTTACATAAATTCACATTTAGAAATATAGGTCTTTCTACAATAAGGACACAATTTATAGCCTTAGACATGTCATCGTCGAAAATAAGGTGTTAATTCAACATTAGACAAAATAAGACTCATTTTTGGAAGGAAATGTGTAGAAAAAAAACAGTGGCATTCCGGGAGTGCCGACAGAAGTGAAAACAAAACACAAACAGAATACTTTGCCATTACTCACTGACATATCGGATATACATTAAAACCGAGTACATCCCTAGGACAGCCGAACATATCCGAAGCGGTGTCGGTTACGGTAACAGTGGCGCGAATTCAGAAGTGAAAACTAAAAACTATGAAAGAACTGTTTACCATTCTAGCAACATATACAAGCTGTTACGGAAAGGGTATATCAATACAAACGGGTTGAAGAGTGTATCTGGTCCAGAATCTCTGTACATTTTAGCTCAAAAGCATTAACATTGAAAATGCTTAATATTTTTTTATTTTGACATCACGGCGCTGCACTGGCGCGCGGCGGCGTGATGTGCATGTACTAGGCGCACAGACACTACAGATAATGGATAATGACCCTCGTAGTGCGGTGACACGTTTGTTATGATTTCAATTTAATAAACTAAGAAATAAAAAAATATTTAGCATTTTCAAAGTTACTGCTTTTGAGCTGAAATTTTGTACAGACTAGACCAGATACACTCTTCAACCCGTTTGTATTGATATACCCTTTCCGTAACACCCTGTATACTGTTAATATTACGAGTAGTATGTCGGTGACGCGAACCCATAAGGTTTACCCCTACCAAAAATCTTACAACGCGCCTAAGTTTTCACTTCTATAAACAACGTTTTTCCTTACATGGATTCAACACAGCTTTTATAAACCTTAGTTCGGTCAATCAAGATGAATTGAAACTCTAAAATAGAGAAAAATAATAATTTATAGCACTGTCACCTAAACCCACACTTGAGTAACGCTTTTCTGTTCCTTAAGTGCAGGTTTAGGTCACACGGGCTATGAAACAGTGAGGCCACGGACAGGAAGTCAGCGGCAGCGGCGCGGGGAACGGCGCGTTTCGATGCATAGATTTATATGGAACTGGCCTTGAAGGCAGGCAGCGCGGTGAGCAGCGTATGAGCGGTGCGCACTGGTGTAGCGGTGCCCGCGCGTCTGCATTGACGTAATGTTGTTCTCTCTCTTTCTCATAAGACAACACTACGCCGCGCGATCTGCCCGCTGGCTTCGAGACCGGGTCTGCGTTGCCGCGCGGCTCTCCACGCCGCGCCCGCCGCCGCCGCTGACTTCGTGTCCGTGGCCTAAACGATACGCTTGACTTAAGTGGTCCTTGCACGACGTAAAATTAGCGCCCAAACGTAGCGAGGGAGCTAAAGATGTTCATGCCTAAGTGAGCCAATTTTGTCTAGTGTTATGTTATAAATATTAGACTACTTACCTACAGAAATAAATTAATATCAAATCTAAGACTACCTTTATATCGCCAGGTCAAAAAAAAAAAAACGTGCCCTCAGCGCCAAGCTACGAATTACCTACAAAAGTCTGTCATGTCATCTATACATTATTATAAATAATTTTTGAATAAGATTAATAATAACAGTGGTGGATTTACCAATAGGCTGAGTAGGCTGGAGCCTAGGGCGGCAAAGAATGTACAGACGCCAGCACATCAACCTACTACAATCTGTCAGATTTCTTTAATAGATTTTCAACTTTATCAGTAAAGGATAAGGTTCAAAGTTGATTGGGAAAATTTGACAGTTTCGGGTAGGTTGATGTGCTGGCGTCTGTACATTATTGTGTAAGTAGTAATTAAGGCATACCTTACCCCGCCTTATTAGCAGTACAGTCACGAGCACCAATATGTCAACACTTGGCAATTTTCAATTGCGATTTTTCCGTGAAATAACGAATGCAACGTTGAAATACGACACTTAACATAAACCTATGGGTTCGAAAATACTATGTTCGTAATAACATAAAATTTCATACAAAAATAAAGGAGAAAATCGCCTTTGAATAAAGCCAAGTGTATACATACTTATAGACGTGGCTGTACATAATTCGAGCTTTTCTGAGTTCAGAAATATAGATAGGTACCCAATAACTATTTTTGGTGCAATCTTAACGTCGTTGGGTTATACAATATTATCTAATAGAAACAGACACATTATTGTAGAGGTTGGTAGGGGTGGCAAAATTTTAATAGCCTACTGGCAGCAAATGTGTAAATCCGCCACTGAATAATAATATTATTTGCACACCCTATTAGGTACTGATACAGTGTACTTTATATCTATTTGTAACATCTGTAACGCAGGGGAGGTTCAGAATTATGTACAGACGCCAGCACATCAACCTACCCGAAACTGTCAAATTTTCCCAATCAACTTTGAACCTTATGTTTTAGTGATAAAGTTGAAAATCTGTCAAAGAAATTTGACAGATTGTAGTAACTTGATGTGATGGCGTCTGTACGGAGTCCTTGATATCAGGTTGCTCTTCGAAGTCCCTGCCAACTTGTATAGGTAACTATCAATGAAACACTTATGATTATTTTGAACTAAATAGGTATAATAAGTATTATTTGGTATTTAAAACATTCGACTTCTTAAATAATTATATTATCTGTCAAAAATATTTATACTTACATATTTTTATTATAACAATATTTATTCAGTAGAAGAACAACATAACATCACGCCTGTAGACCCCAAAGGGGTAAGCAGCGGTTTATAGAACCTACACCCATATCGACGGCGATGTGCCAATACCTCCTGACATTTTTCGAGAAAATCACTTTTTTATCGTTTTGAATTTACAAGGCGTTAACGTTATTCGCATGTTTAAGTGAAATCTCCTAAGTGTATTTTCAGTTGCAGCAGCATTAAATTAAAATGTGGAAATACCTCCTAACTAAACCAGCGCAAAGTGTCTATTTTTGAACGTCTTTTTTTTTTAGTTTGTGTAAATTTTTGACTTTGTCAGTTAGGTGTTAATGGCACTTCGCCGTCGATATTTCGCTAGTTTTATTTGACAAGCTTATTGCCCCTAACCGGGCACATATCCAGACTCCGGGTTGCTAGTTGCTACTTAGAAATTCCTGATGGAAAAACCTAATAATTGTCCCAACCTGTTCCTGAATCTTTTGGAGGCCCCTTAAGACCTGTACCTACTCACTATGCGGTTAGCCGGAATGCGGTCGGACGGTCCGTGCCGTTCTTCAGCCGGATCCCGCATAGTGCGTAGGTACCCTTAGTCAGGTCTGCGGAGTACAGTTAGCGCCACGAAAGATGAGACTTGACACACCACGTGGTTTGACTTGCGCAGTACACGATTTTAGGTCTCTTTAGCGGTATGAGGTCTGAGTGCGGGACAGGACCGGACGTCATAGGGGCGGCGGAAAGAGCGCGGGAGGTATCGAGAACTATTCAATCTCTCAAAAATACTAAAAGTACAGGAGATGATAACATAGCAACAAACATTATCAAAAAAGTCCATCATATTATTTGTCACCCACTATCTCACATTATAAACTTATGTTTTGAAAAAGGAGTTTTCCCAGATAAACTTAAAGTATCTATTATTAAGCCATTGTATAAGAAAGGGGAAAAGACTTCAATTAAAAATTATCGACCAGTGGCATTAATACCGATATTCTCGAAAGTCATAGAAAAAATTATACATCACCGAATGTACAATTTTCTCGAAAGTAAGAATGTACTAGTTGATGAACAAAAGGGGTTTAGAAAAAATAGGTCAATAAATGTTGCTATTTATGATTTTCTCAAGAAAATAATGTCAAGTGTAGATAACACACTACCCATCTGTGCCCTGTACATGGATATGACGAAAGCCTTCGATCATGTTGATCATACTATACTTATCGACAAACTAGAAAGATATGGAATACGTGGCAAGGGTCTTGATCTTATCACATCATATTTAAGCAACCGGCAACAATACACAGAAATAACAAATATAAATATTAAAACCAAGCGTGAAATCAAATATCGGTCAAAACCTAGAACGGTGAAGTACGGTGTACCTCAGGGGAGCGTGTTGGGTCCCCCACTCTTTCTGGTGTACATAAATGATCTTCCAAAAAGTATTAATCACCCAACAGTATTATTTGCTGATGATTGTACAATAATGATAAAAAAAGATGAGTTTTACAATTATGAACAAGAAATCAATGATACGGTAAAGCAAACTATAGATTGGTTACAGTCGAATAATTTAAAAATTAACTTAGAAAAGACGTGTATAATGCATTTTAGTCAGCGACAACGACAACAACTACCGGTTAATATTAATCACAATGGACATCCAGTTACAAAAACAGATACTACAAAGTTTTTAGGGTTAGTAATAGACAGTCAACTTACGTGGAAACCGCATGTTGAGGAAATTTGTAAAAAACTTAACAGTTTTGCTTTTGCTCTTCATAAACTGTCCAAATTTGTGAACCGTGACGTCGTGCTTATTGCTTACCATAGCTACGTGGAATCAGTTCTAAGATACGGAGTCGTTTTCTGGGGTAACTCGACAGACAACAATTACGCTTTCATCGCACAAAAAAAATGCGTACGCGCTATATGTAATCTACACTCAAGGGACAGTTGTAGACCATATTTTGAATCCTTGAAGCTTCTAACATTGCCGTCATTATACATCCTTGAGGTGGCAGTGTTTGTTAAGACAAACCCACAGCTTTTTGAAATAAGAGCCCCAGCTGATCCACGGTTAAGGAAAAGGGATTCGAACATTCTTTGTGTAGATCGCAGTAAAACAGCCCTCCTACGTAAAAGTGTTTATCGAATGGCTCCAGTTATTTTCAATAAAATTCCACGACAGATAAAAAATCTTAATAATAATATGTTTAAAAAGAAACTGAAACAATTTTTAATTCATAAATGTTACTACTCCACAACTGAGTTTATGGAGGACAACACTGACATTTAGATTGATATAATATTACATTTAATTTAATGATTTTATTCTCCTTATTGATTTGGACGTTGTTGAAATGGCTGTTACTTTTGTTTTCAATGTAGATTTAAGTATATTCTAAGTTACACTTTCTTATTTTCTTGTTCATATATTTAGATTATTATTATGTTGACACTAAGTAATTATTTCATTTTAAATGTGTGTCTGTGGTTTCGACACCACTAACTTTATTATTATTTGTATACTCTCGAGTAAAATGTAGCGAACTGACCATATTATTATAACATCCTATTGTAATGAAACCTACATTTACGAATAAATATGATTTGATTTGATTTGATTTGATTTGAGGCGGGGTCAAGTCTCATCTTCCGTGGCGCTACCTATAATTGGGAAGCACTATCATTTTTTTTTTTGTTTATTAATCAAAAAACAACAAGTAAAAATGGCTTTAATTTTGACAGTTCAACCGTAGTTACGGCGACCAATTAAGCCTTAGTTGACTATTAAGATGGCCCCTCTTAAAAATGTATAAATGCTAAACATTTGGAATTGGCGACATAAATTCTACGTAGGAATATCTATAAAAACGCTAAAATATAAGTTATTCTGAAATAATAGCCCTGTATGTACAGTCAACAAAAGAGATAAGTATGCAGAATCGTTGGATATAGTTGAAGTTTAGTAAGAAACCGACAGATGTTCTCGAATAAAATTTTATTTTATTAATAGAAAACAAACAGCTCATTTATCAAATTAAATTTCAGTCGACAACATCCATCGGTTTCTTACTAAACTTCAACTATAGCAGTACGGCGCCTATATCAAGAAGTTTGTACTGTAATCTAGCGCAAATTAAGACCAAGTATAAACAAATAATTTATAAAAAAAATGTAGATTAAAAAAAAAAAAAACATTTTTCTTTCTTTCAAGATTAAATTATTTGAAAAATTAACTTAAAACCCACGCCAGCGCTGTTTTTGATTTAAAAAACTGTCTTAAGATAAAATATTTACTTAAAATTCTCATAAATTATGTACTAAAGTAATGAAAAATAATCATTCTCTAACCTTATAAATATTGGTATGGTACGGGGTCACGGGTTACCCCAACAAAAATCATAAATATTACAATAATTTATATTTTTACACAGTAATGTATATTTTATAACAAGTTTATAATATTTCAATGTACATTTTATCACTGGGGTAAAAGAATGCCCCATTCCTGTAGTACTAGTTTAAAGGTACTTCGAAAAGCCTATAACATTATGACAAAGCTACTTTGTGGTGTAAGGAATACCATCTAAAAGAGTGGCCACACTTATTGACGCGGAATCGTCTTGAGCCGATCGAGTATCGGCAAGATGCACATTCGTTTTCGATCGCTGTCTTTTACGCTTTTATTGTTTGGAGATATGAGGAACAAGGTGTAAAGTTCACTCGTCTTCCATAGAAAAGGGAGGATCCTCCGACCAAAGGCGTAAATATATACACTGGTGGGCAACTGCCCGACGATTGATGTCGGGACGTTGTATATATTATAGTCCATAGTTTCTAAATTTGCCAAAGATGTAAACAACAATGGCCGCTCGAAATTGAATAAAATCGATATACAAGAACATTTATTTGTTTTCGTCTAGTTAGCTTGGACAATTTCCGAGCCAACTAGACGAAAACAAACATTACTTAAAATGAATGTTTGTATATCGATTTTATTCATCGAGCGGCCATTGTTGTTTACATCTTTGGCAAACTTAACGCGGCCGGACCTTAGATACAAGTTAATCTCTTTGGACAAGGAAGAAATATAATAAGTGTAATTAAATAAATATTTTAACATTACATACTCAAAGTAAAATACTTATCAATTTATTTGAAAATTAATATCATAACACTTTTCAAGCAGAGATTCAAATGACAGCCTAGTTGAATATAATAGTAATTTCCAATAAATATAATATTCATTAAAGATATAAATAAGTATACAATTGAATCCCGCAAAATGCTTAAAATCTTTTTTTGTTGTCAATATATTTTATTCGATTTTATTATTACATATTTTTAACAGAATTGTTTCTGTAAACAAATCAGTGGGGTAATAGCGTAACCCACTTACATTAGCCTTTCATTTTGACAATTCAACACCATTCATTGGGTATTTATGTTGTCCAGTAAACGAATATTTCAAACATATCAATAAATTGTGATTTAAAGTTTGTTACGCAATTAGGATGCTGATTGCATTTTGTTTGTGTCTTTACAATTTGACAAATTTCTGAAAATTTTACAAAGCCCGCGAAATTCAAAATTTCTTACGTTTTTTTGCAATTTGCCAATCGGAATAGACAGATTTGCGTCAATTTGGCCTCCAAATAGGTATTTTTACTGTAAACCTGCTGCTATAAAAAATATATCGCTTATTCTTCTTTAAGCTGCCACGCTGAAATGGAACTGGGCTGGACACATCTGCCGCATGTCAGATGAACAGTGGGCCAAACTTACGACCCAATGGGTCCCTCTTAGTGGCAAACGACATCGTGGCAGGCCCAGACGGAGATGGCGGGATGAGCTGGACTCCTTCAACAAGAACTGGTCCTTAGCAGCTTTGAACAGAGAGAGGTGGAAAGAGAGTAGGGAGGCCTTTGCCCTGCAGTGGGACGTCACAGGCTAATAATAATAATAACCCCATCGTCGTATTTCTACGTTGACGTCGTGGTGGGGCTTGCGCGCTCCGAACTCTAAGCCTGTGACGGAAGAGTTTACTTTACCGGAATAGGTCTAGGGTGAGGAGCCAGACCAAGAGAGATACAGAAACCAGCAGGGCAGTATGTGGCGAGCTGTTGGGCAGTAGCGACCCCACAGACCCTATCTCCCGGGAGAAGTCTTGTTCCTCACCTCTGGCTTGCCTTTATTGGCCGGCTGGAGTGAACAATGACGAGGAACAGTACTCCTACCTCATTCTTGCCTTTATTGGCCGGCTTGAGTGGAGATTCGCAAGAGCAAACGTGCTCGGAGGAAGGAAGTATTCCAGTAAGATGCTGGTAGGGATCTTGACCGTACTTCCGGGATTGTCCTGATAGCCGTGGAATACCTCTCCACTCCTCATAAGCACTTCAGGACATGTTGCCCCCTTGTCGCTACGTCACTATGTGCTAGCGACCGTTTCCGGGGGCCCATTATTGAGTGTGCAAGTCACCCCCTGCTATTTTATCCGTGTATATGTATATAAAACATTGATCAGGCAGGGGTCATAGTTCTTCCATAGTTCTTGGTAACCAGTCCACTTTAGCCACGCAAACCCATAGCCCAACTTTTCATTTTTCCATATCCGGCAATAGTCCTACACCAACCGGGGGTTGTCCTTGGGTGCACTTGCATAGTGCATACAGGGATAATCGTCGGTTGGTGCCACATTTCATTAAAATTTCCTAAGGGGCCTCTGCGGGTTGGCTTCGGCCCCTCGTACGCCTTCCAAAGGACCGGGACCCCATGGTCCCGAGATATGTAAAGTCATAAAATAATAATAATTATTATTATTCTTCTTTGGAATTATTAAAAACTCCACTATTTCTTTAATGGAGATAACAATACCTCAAACCATATTAAATAGCCAGTTTAAACATGTGTTATCCCGCGGTTTAAAGCCTTAACCTTTTACCTGCCCGACTTTATATCAGGTATCGTGCCCCCAGCGCCCGAAAAAAAAAATAAAAAAAAATAAATACCGATGAAACGAGCTGTGATGATGTAATAATAATACAGATTAAACGAGCTGTGTTATTTGATCGTATATATACGACTCTGACGGAATGGACACGAAAATATTTGTCGGATTAATCCGACATAAGCGGTTAAAAGGTTAAACAAGTTGTGATACTTGTTTACGACATGCGTATAAAACATGAGATGCATATAAAATATGATACATGCATTGAGATTGATTCAGACATATAAAACTAACTAAATATACAAAAAAACCTATTGCTTTTTGGTCACTAGCGTCGAATAACTCGTCCGCATCGCTGTCATCGGGAAACGTGCCCAGACTGGCAGCATTGCCACGTTGAATGGCAATGCTAATACAGTTCGCGACAAATAACTTTGCCGCTCTGAAGTAAGCAACAACTCACTGCGCAGTAGTTTAATCATATGAATAAAACAGCAGCGCGCATGCGCGGCGTTCTGAAAGCCTAGCTTCAGAGCGGCAAAGTTATTTGTCGCGAAATGTACTTGAGCCAAAGAACGAGCCAGCCCTCTGGTAACGTGAAGTGTCGACCAGTCGGCGAGAAATTTTCTTCAAAAGGAGACGCGCACTCGGGCCCCACGACCCGGGCGTTTCGACCCCAAACGGCTCAAAACTATATTGACCCATAACATTACAGTATTTGGGCCGCTTGAGGGTCTCAGCAGCCGCAGCAGCGGCGCCAGCTCAGTCAGCCGTGCTTAGAATATGAATTTACTATTTTGTTTACGCTTTTGAAATGTTTAACAAGTTCTGTATACAACTACAACATGTAGAATATCTGTTTTATACCTTGGTGTAAACATAATAATTATTAGCCTATAAAGTTCCCTCTGCTGGGACACAGGCCTCCTCTCTGGGAGACGGAGTGGGCTGTAATCTACCACGCGGGCCTAGTGCGGGTTGGCAGATGGCACATGTCTACGAATTTTTGGTTCTAGGACATGCCGGTTTCCTCACGATGTTTTCCTTCACCGTTTTGCGAACAGTGGTGATGAAATTATTTACACAAAGTAAAGCGCCTGTCTGGTTTCGAACCCACGACGTACAACTCGTAAGTCGCGGCCGTTACCACTGGGCCACCACTGGTCTTAATGTAAACGCGGGGCTATAACTAACAGATTAGGGGCAATTCATTTATTAAGTAAGACAATTTTTACCATTTTCTGACCCCCTCCCCCTCCCCCTACGTAAGAAAAATTAAAGACTTGGATGAACCCCCTCCCACCCCTTTCAATCTTACGTAAGGTAAGATCAGTATCTACCGAAATTGCAAAGAAAAAGTATGCAAAAAAAAAATACCGAGTGTGCTTATGACCACACGACTGAAGTGAAACTTCAAACGTATTTGGCTATGAGAGGAAGAGAGAAAGAAAATGTGCACGCGCACTGTTTTCTCTTGCTTATATCCCCCACTCAAATCCCGTTCGCCTCGCCCGATCACACTTATCGTAACGCTTACGTGACGCGTTCGCCAGCTTACTCCCCAAGTCAAGCGTGCGTAAAGAAGTTTCACTTCAAAAAGTAAGCAAAAAAAATTTTTGCTTACTTTTGTGATCTTACGTAAGAACAATCTAGAAAAAATAAAACTTGTTCATTTAATAAATGAACAGCCCCTTATAATAACAGTATCATACACGATGACAATAAAAACCAAGTAATATTCATAGTAATTAATTCTAACAAAAACGTTTACTTATAGAAAGAACAACAAATATAATAGTCATACTGTATTCTTACGAGAAAATCGGCATGAAATTAAAGAGTATTTTTCTTGACTTGTCTCATTTTTTAACAATGTATGGCTAAGCGAAAAATGGTAAATTCGAAGCAGTTTTTCTAAGTAATTTAATTAATGTAGTGTCACGTCGGGGTCATCAATATAGAGGTATGAGGAACAGGGTGTAAAGTTCACTCTTCCTCCATAGAGACCAGAAGGGTGTTGCGTCTGGCGGGCAACTGCCCGATGATTCATGTCGGGCCGTTGTATCTATGCTAGTTGCGCGGTAAACTTTGCTTGCGAGATGCAGGATTTTGCGTGACGTCAGTATGACGCGTTGTTCGCATGTGGCTTTGTAGATACCGCTACAATAGTATATGATTCTTCTTTAAAGAGGGGCTCGTGGCTAAATAATAACAGCCGCACGGGTCGAGCGAAGGTTAAGCTACGCTTGCCGCGGTCGGTTCGTGGATGGGTGATCATCCATTACATATCGAGACCCCCGTGCCTCGGAAAGCACGTTAAGCCATTGGTTCCGGCTGTCATTAGTCGATCTTCTAACGGACAGACAGACAGTCGTTACGGGTAGTTAGAAACACGAAAATCTGAGCTGCATTCGGTTAGACTGGAAGCCGACCCCAACATAATTGGGAAAAGGCTAGGGAGATGATTTGTTTCTTGCAAAGTACCTAACGTGTGTGTTCTCTCTCGTTTCGTATTATTTGTTACTAAATATGACAAGTAAAGAAAAATACAATGTACAAAAAATATTCCTAAATTAAAACTTACTATAAATAATATACATAGTTTTAATCAAATCCATAATTTAATTAAAAAACAAGATCAACATTAGCAAATGGGCCAAGCGTAAAAAAAAATCTTTTCTTTTCCAGACATGGCCAATTAAATACTTCTTTTGTTCATAGATGGCGCTTGCGATATGGGACAAAACTTCACAGTCTGATCTCAGTCTCAATCTGTCAAAAAATAACTCTAATTTCCCAACATTTTGACAAGTTTTTGACATTTGTTTGTCGCTGAGATGAGACTGCGACTAGATTTTAAACGTTTTCAATTACGAGAATTGGCCTTCTGCCCCCTTATTCACAAACACTCGATATGCTTCCGTATCGTATCGAACTTAATCATTGTTATCGTAGGAGTCTTGTATAAAAAAATATTTAATATGTACAAAAGAAGGAGCTACGTGTGCCCACAATTTTTTTTCATTAATACGTAAAAGCAATAATATGTTCTATCCACAATTAAGATATTTTCAATAGCCCATATCAAGCTACTACTTTAGAATCCTACCAACAGATGGCGTTATCCTAAACATCGCAAGCGCATTCTACCAACCTTCACAAAATAATCATTTAAAATACAGTGCTACCCAACTTAACTGTCAAGACCGTGGTGCTTACGCTTGATCCTCGCGTAAGGTCCAATTTCCGGGTCCATTACAAAGTCGTATAGTACTCTGGACCAACTGTCATGATGTGGAAGATTATCATAGAATTCTGGAGCGATGCGGCGTACCTGTCAAAAATAATAATGATATTGAGAAAGATAAAAAAATCAAGTATCTTGACATAGCACACGACTACACGAGTTTGTCGACATTTGGGGCGTGGACCCTGCAACCATTGTACCGATATAATCGTTACAGTAAATGGCCTAATCAATAAGCGGAGAGCCTCGACCAACACCTCAGCAGTAGGCTCTCCTTGCGCGGCGGGGTCAAGGGCTTGAATCAGAAAACGGATTCCTGGACACGGCACGCATAGTGAGGAGGTTCCACTTTCCAATTGACCACCGGCAGCTTGAATCCTGTTCCTGATGTCGATTGGCCACTATTTTTTATATTCTTAAATGTTTTTTTATAAAAATAAATGTTTGTTAATGGTTTTTTTAAATGCTTTTTTGTATTTAGAAATGTAATTCATATTTATATAAGGGCTGATTTTTTCAACGCCAGATAAAGTTATCCGAGGAATAACTTTGAATTTTTGACAGTTCTTCCATATAAAAATTGTCAAACGTAAATTTTATTGCACGAAAAAAATTATTTGTCTATTGAAAAATTAGCCCTCTGTATTTTCTAAGGGGATAAGTGGGGGCTCGTGGTTATGTAATAACAGCCACACGGGTCAATCATCAAGGTTAAGCAACGCTTGCCGAGGTCGATCCGTGGATGGGTGACCATCCATTACATGCCGCCCCTGGAAAGCACGTTAAACCATTGGTCCCAGTTGTAATTAGATTTTTGACAATCGTTACGGGTAGCAAGCAGCCCGATAGTCTGACAACCAGTCATACCAAATTTGTCATATCCTGTAAATGGGTTGTGGAGGTCAGATATTCAGTCGCTCTATGAAAACTACTAGTATTCAGCTGCATCCGGTTGGACTGGAAGCCGACCCCAACATAGTTGGGAAAAGGCTAGGCAGATGATAATTCCAGTTTTGTTATAACTTTAGTGTAAATTAAGTTGATTTCAGATGACACTACTTTTGAAAATGTCATAATAAACATATTGAGCAGCAGTCGAAACTAAACTGTATGTGGAGACATTAAAGTTTCTTTTCCAGAATCACATAAACATGACATTTTACCTCAGGTAGTTTACTGCCAGGCACCGCCGGGAAGTCGTGATGTTCATTATGATAGCCCACGTTGAAGGTGATCCAGTTCAGAGGCCCATAGTACGAGTAGGTCTCGTAGCCTTTCTTGAACATGTAGTGTTCAGCTATAAAGTGGCCTGGAAAGTAGACAAAAAAAAAAACCGGTCAAGTAAAGAGCGAGGCGGACTCGCGCACCAAGGGTTCCGTACAAATTCGTAGGTATGTAAAAAGTTTATCACAGGGAATTTTTTTTTTTTTTTGTAATGTATCTACAAATTTACGGTTTTCGGATTTTTTCCTTTACTTGTGCTACATAACATTGCTTCTTGCCAAATTTCATGATTCCAGAGGGCCAATTCTCGTAATTTTAAGAACGTTCACAGTCTGATCTCAGTCTCAATCTGTCAAAAAATACTTCTAATTTCCCTACATTTTGACAAGTTTTTGACATTTGTTTGTCGTCGAGATGAGTCTGCGACTAGATTTTGAACGTTTTAAATTACGAGAATTGGCCTTCTGGTAAACGGGAAGTACACATAGGTTTTGATTTCGGAAAATAAACGACCGTATTTTTTTATTGCGTCGATCAACGTACAGTACCCGGCGATAAATATTGCACATCGACCTTTGTAAAGAGACAATCGGCTAATTTCGGCTTCGTAGAACGTTATCTCTGTCGCACACTACCTATGTGACGTTTTGTCAGTCGTTGTTCAAGTGCGATAGAGTGCGGTCGCGTCCAGTTCAAAATATATATTTAGAGTTGTTAACACCCCCAAATTTAAATAATTTAAAGTTGTACTATGGCAGCTTTAGGAAAAAGAGGGAAACCTTTACGAGGTCAGTCACGCGAAGTTATCATTTATAGAAAAATTGGTGTATTTTATACAAAGAATAAAAAGAATTATCAAAAGAAGCAAATCATAATTGTTTTAGCAGCTCCTAATAGATACCGGACTGTTTGTATTTCGTGCGACAGAGATAACGCTCTACGAAGCCGAAATTAGCCGATTGTCTCTTTCCAAAGGTCGATGTGCAATATTTATCGCCGGGTACTGTAATCATTTTTATTACCTACTAAACGTTTAATAACGACGTTTAACGTGTTTGTATGTGTTATATGGGTTTTGGTGCCTGAAATAAATGGATAAATAACAAATAAACTTATCGTTTTCCAGTATAACTTTCAACATGGCGCCCTCTAAAGGACATAAAGTAATGAATTTAAAAATAAATATTTTGGGATGGTGCTTTGTGGGGTATCAAATAAAAGGGCTTAATTAGCACATTTCAAAAATATAAGTATTATTACTGAAATAAGCCCCAAAATAAATAAATAATAAAAAAGTTTAAAAACTAAAACCCGACTACTGAAAAGGATGAAACAAGAAAGTACCTTCCCGTGGTCGCATGCTACCATAGCTTATTTTAGTCTAGCGGCATGCGACCACGGGAAGGTACTTTCTTGTTTCATCCTTTTCAGTAGTCGGGTTTTAGTTTTTATACTTTTTTTTTAATATTAACCTGCAACTGGATGAACGCCCATCGCCATAAGAGCTCCATATATCAGGTAACCGAGCGCTTTCCATCCTGAAATACACCAAAATAAATAATAAATGTATGTTTTTGAAGCTATTTTTGAGATGGGAAAAAACCATTGAATTCGCGCCACTGTTACCGTAACCGACACCGCTTCTGATGTGTTCGGCTGTCCTCGGGATGTACTCGGGTTTTAATGTACATCCGAAATGTCAGTGAGTGATGGCAAAGTATTCTGTTTGTGTTTTGTTTCCACTTCTGTCGGCACTCCCGGAGTGCCACTGTTTTTTTTTTAATAATTTGTGATTCTCGACGAGTGTCTACAGTCCCTTTCAACTCTGATTTTGCGTCACTGTCCAAATCACAGTATTCTTTATTATCATCATAATGAAGATACAATAAAAATTAAATATTTTGTTTTGACCAGTAATGTTTCTCCGGTTATTATATGCAAGTAAACAATGGTTATGGCGGTTACTTTTAAAGTAAATGATGACAGGAGTTTAAACTTTTCTGTTTATATGTGACAATGTTGTGATGATTAAATATTTTGTAACAAATTATTTTTTTGAAGTGAAACTTCTTTACGCACGCTTGACTTGGGGAGTAAGCTGGCGAACGCGTGACGTAAGCGTTACGAAAAGTGTGATCGGGATGGGGAACGGGAGTTGAGTGGGGGATATAAGCAAGAGAAAGCAGTGCGCGCGCGCATTTCTTTCTCTCTTCCTCTCATAGCCAAATACGTTTGAAGTTTCACTTCAGTCGTGTGGTCATAAGCACACTCGGTTTTTTTTATTATTTCCACACTAAAACTGTTGTTACTAATTGTACCTTTTATCATTTTGATAGTAACGTGGGACGACTTACAGATTGAAAATAAAACTTATGTTGATTTTCGTCAAGTCGTCCCAAATGGGCCGTAGCCCATTAGAATGTTCAATAATATTTTCAGAAGCGCAAAAGGAAAATTCTTAGACGTTCGATAAAATTTATGACAAAAAAAAACATGATGAAGTCGGTTAAAAAAAAGGACTCATAGCCCATTAGAATGTTCAATAATATTTTGAGAAGCGCAAAAGGGAAATTCTTAGACGTTCGACAATTTTCATGCCCAAAAAAAAACATGGAAGAAAAAGGACTCACCCCACAATTTAATAATAACAGCATCGAAAAACAGTTGTATAACCAAGTTTATCAGCTCCATGGGTGTGGGCGGCTTGGGTCTAACCACCAGCGGTCGGAAGCTGTAGAAGAGTGGTTGTAGTATCATCCAGAGGAACTTCCCGCCCGTCGTACAGAAGAGTTTCGCTTCTATCAGGGTCGGGAGATCGGTGTCTATTACTTCATCACCTTGGTACTGGAAAGGAGAAAAATAATGGTTTTATAAAGGTACTAGCTGCGCTCCGCGGTTTCGCCCGCATAAGTCTCGATCCCGTGGGAATATCGGGATAAAAACTATCCTTTGTCCTTTCTCAAAACTCAAACTATCTCTATACCAAATTTCATCTAAATCGGTTCAGCGGTTTAGGCGTGATTTTTTTAAATTTATTTATTTAATTAAAACGGTTTAAAACCAATTAAGTACATTAATTAAATACAAAAAGACACACAAAAGAAACATAAAAGATTAAATCATCAAATAAAAAATAAAAAAAAGTTAACAACACTTTCATACATCCCTCTAACAGTACTTCTGACATGCCGACAAAATCTTCGTCCACTCGTCCACAAACAGATCGTTTGTTGGGTTAGAGTCCAAGAGATCATTAAGTGCGGCCAGAGTACGTGGTACTGGGGACTTAGCACGCACAACTGTGCGACATGAAGGCACAGCAAACAGCCTGTGCTTTCTGCCGCGGCAGTAGTTGTCTGGCAAAAAGAAGCGGGCCAGCACAGCATTTAGGTCAGGCGCGTCAATAGTGCCACGGAGCGTCTTACAGGCTATGGTAAGCTGGTCTTTTGCTCGCCTTACCTCTAACGAGTTATATCCGAGGCATCTCAGTAGAAAGTCGGACAGAGGTAAGAAAGGATACAGACAGACAGACAGATAGACAGAGTTACTTTCGAATTTATAATATTATTAGTATATTAGTATGGATGAGGAACAGGGTGTAAAGTTCACTCATCCTCCATAGAAAAGGGAGGAACCTCCGACCAGACGGATGTTATAAAACAGTTATCATCAGTAAAAACTTCCAAGATTCCACTTACCCTATGATGTTCTAAATGGTACTTCTTAAAGCTGATAGACACAGGAATTCCTATTGGTAGATTTGCGAAGAAACCGAATAGCCTATTGGCTAGCGGCCGGTTGTGTCCAAAAGCTAGGTTGTGCGCGATCTCGTGGATGGCTGAAAAAAGGAGAAAGCTCAATTAAAAGAATGATTAAAAGTAATTAATTATAGTCCGTGCGGAACTAGTTGGCCGCGCCTTAGGTATGTGAGCGGTGGGACGGAGGGGCGGGGGCGCATTACTCAGTATAATCACAGAATACTTAAAGTACTACGTACAGAAAGGCCACTCCCTTCCCCGCACTAACATCAGTTACCGCACCTCACCCCGCACTTCGGTGTGTTCGTCGCCTGCTCTTTAACAATGGCGCTCGCATACACGAGAACCGCAGCGCTGTACCTACCTACTGCTGACACGAACACATTATTTTTTTAAAGTTTTATATTTTGTGTTAATCACGATGGTTGTATTTTGTGCATTATTTTGGATGCTTATCTTCATCGAGGAACGATAAAGACAGGAGTTTCTTTCGGTTCCCGAAACATGAAAGAAGGTAAGGAACAGCAACTCAAATATCCTTTAAACCCATAAAAAATAAAAGCTAGTATATGTATTACAGACAAACAAGTTAAGCCAGTCTTGTGATAATTTATTTTCATAATTTCTCTATTATTCATTTATTTTCCAAGTTTTCTTCGTTTTAGAACAATAAAAACTTCCGTAATATTAACATACCAATTATTAAATTATTGCTCTCTCTCTTTATTGCCTTAGTTATGTATCTTTCTTTCACGTTCTATTCGTTCTTCGACTTGAAAAGTAGTACAATAGAAATGTTATTAATTAGATTTCTGTGAGTACCTAGTCTCGCGGCGCGCGGTGCCCCATTGTTGCATACGTTCGGGCAGCGCCGCCGCCGCCTACGCACTACTGTCGAGTACTGCCAGCCAGCCCTACTAGATTTCACGCACACATTTACACGTATCATACAAACGTCATTTGTCAATGTAGTAGTAGTAGGTAATTATTTTGCGAGCGTTGTATGGAGTGTCCGGGGTGTGGTATAATGCGTGCCACGAAAGATGAGACCTGACACACCACATGGTTTGACATGCGCAGTACACGATTTTTAGGTCTCTTTAACGGTATGAGGTAAACCGAAGGCAAACGATCGCGCGGTCGTTCACCAACACGATGGACCGATCGGGTGAAGGAATCATCGTCCTCTAAATTCTACACGGTTGTAAGAGATGCGCTGGACAGAAACCGGTGGAGGCGGATCATCCGCTCCAGATGCAACTCCGAAGCTGACCACGATCCTCAGACATGAGGGATCGACTACAGAGAGAGAGAGAGAGCGGTATGAGGTCTGAGCGCGGGACAGAACCAGGCGTCATAGGGGCGGCGGACAGAGCGTGGGAGGCCCGGTCAAGTCTCATCTTTCGTGGCGCTAACTATACGTGCGTTGCGAACCGCCGCCTCACCCCTGTCCCCACCTCAGCGGCCAACTAGTACCGCGCGGACTATAGGTAATCGGCGTGAGATTACTCAAGCCATCAATCCTATTAATATCCTACTTCTTTCCTACTAATATTCTAAACGCGAAAGTTTGTGAGGATGGATGGGTGGATGTTTTTTACTCTCACGCAAAAACTACCGAACGGATTTTGATGAAACTTTACAGTAATACAGCTTATACATCAGAATAGCACATAGGACAGTTTTTATCCCGATATTCCCACGGGATCGATACTTATGCGGGTGAAACTGCGGGGCGCTGCTAGTCTATACTAATAATAAAGCTGAAGCGTTTGTTTTTGTTTGAATGCGCTAATCTCTTGAATACTAATAAGACAGTCAGATTTGAAAAATTGTTTTTGCATTCTGTAGTCCCAAATCTTGACGAAGGTTATAGGTATATCATCACGCTACAACACTTAGGAGCCGCAGCAGATGGCCGATGGGGCCGAATGGTTCTGGAGTGGCGACCGCGTACCGGAAGACGTGGCGTTGGAAGGCCTCCCACAAGGTGGACTGACGAGCTTGTGAAGGCCGCAGGAACCCGTTGGATGAGAGAAGCACAGAACCGGTCGAAGTGGAGGTGCTTGGGGGAGGCCTATGTCCAGCAGTGGACGTCTTTCGGCTGAAATGATGACTTAGGAGCCGAGCCAGGTTGAATTTCGGTCATGGCGACGAATACCAGCGGGGACTAGCCTTCGGCGCGGGAGATATTATAGTGCGCAACGCAAGACTGCGCAGATGCAGGTGAACTTTCTCTTCCCTAACTCTCATAGTCCGATGGGACGGCAATCCGTCACGGCCTAATAGAGATCAGACGCAAGACAAACGGCTTAACGTGCTTTCTGAGGCACGGGGGCCCAACACCGCCAACGTCCAAACTCCGGGCCGTTACTAAGAAATTCCTAACGTAAAAACCCAATAACACTTTGCCCGACCTAAGAATCGAACCCAGGACCTCACGCTCAGCGGTCGCGATTGCGACCACAAGACCAACGGTCTAACTCCTATTATCGTATTGTCATTTCCATATTGTACAATACACTCCTTAAAAGATGCGTCGTTTTACTGATATAATGACTAATATTGACTGGCCTTGAGTCGGCGTGGCAACTACTTATTGTTGTTAGATGAAAATGTAGTAATTTAACGTGGTCGCTCAATGTCCACACGACGACATAACATCAAGCTATAATATGTCCAAGCTGTACAAGGTAAGCTATACAGGAAGTTTTTTTTAACGGTTCCAAATTTTACAGGATTTTCTACGAAAAAATCAGCTGTTTCATACATTTTGGTCAAGTGGGTATTGAACTTTTGTATTAAACAGCTGATTTTTGAAGTGAAAACTTCTTTAGCGGCGTTGTACACTTTTTTTGTAATGGGTAAAAAATGTTAAACTCGCGTCAGGACACGTGACCTGCAGCCTAATTGCGGAACGCCAAATCGTCAAATGATTCTGATCAGTTGGCTTCATTTCTATCACAATTGGCTTCATTTTACGATTTTCGAATTGCGAAACTCTAGTTTATTATGAAACCAATTATGAACGTAAAGGCCCTGCGCAGAAACTAGAGTTTCGCAATTCGAAAATCGTAAAATGAAGCCAATTGTGATAGAAATGAAGCCAACTGATCAGAATCATTTGACGATTTGGCGTTCCGCAATTAGGCTGCTGATCGAAAATTCATAATGCAGGGGCCAGACTATCGCGATAACGCGAAGATTTGCGCGATAAGTTGATGCTCATTGGCTGGACCTACGATGTCAGCCAATAAGAAACAACTTATCGCGATAATTATCGGCGTTTCCCGTACAGTGTGGCCCCGGCATGACGGATGGAGACTAGACAGCCGGCGCGGCGTAGGAGAGGAAGTATCCCCCTCTCTTTCTACGGCGCGGCGAAAATGTATGCCTGCTGTTTCGTTTAGGCGGCGCGGGGCGCTTGCGCGAATGTTCGTGTGTATTTATGTTACAGCGTGCCACGCGCATCCATGGATGGTGACAGCTGATGGCTCGAGCGTCTGTGTAGTGGCCACACTGCTGTGTATTCGTAAAATTCGTGTATACAAAGTGTTTAAAATATGGAAATTGAACAAAGTGCATCTATTAATGAAAAAAGTGACGAAGAAATTTCGTGATTTATTTCAACGTTAATATTCAAGTTTTCACTTCTGCCGGCACTCCCGGAGTGCAACCCGTCTTTTTTTTTTTTTGACTGAGTTTCCTGAGTTTCCACCAGAGAAGAACGAGGATGCGTAGCGAGGAATGTGTGTAAAACTAACCAATAACAACGCTAACTCAGTTCAAGCTATGAAAATGAAGCGATGTTATTGGTTTGTTTCACACACATCCCTCGCATCCTCGCACATCTCTGGTGGAAACGCAGCCTTAGGGTTACATCATGCCTGTCGCAGATGCGGGATTGTCCGAAAGGGTTACCGCTACCCCGGAACATAAAGGGCTAAGGAAGGAACACGGATGGGTTTTAGTCAGTAAGAGTCTGACATTCCCATCCGCTCCACGTAGAGCGGGAGGGGTCATTTGATGATTTCACATCCATAAAAAACAAAAAAAAAAAGACGGGTTGCACTCCGGGAGTGCCGGCAGAAGTGGAAACTTGAATATTAACGTTGAAATAAATCAATTATTAATTGAATTAATATAACTAAGTTTTTTTCACTATTTCTGCGTCACTTTTTTCATTAATCGATGCACTTTGTTCAATTTCCATTTTTTGAAACACTTTATATACACGAATTTTACGAATACACAGCAGTGTGGCTACTACACAGACATCCATCCATTATCGTGTTTCACTTGGTTCACTTCGGTTGGCGCCGCCGTAGAAAGAGATGGGGGGGGGGGGAATCTCTCCTGACGGTCACGTGTCTTGACGCGATGCCCTGACGCGAGTTTAACATTTTATACCCATTACAAAAAGTGTTCAACGCCGCTAAAGAAGTTTTCACTTCAAAAAAGTTTACATCATGAGACATTTCAGTTCAGCTACTTCTTTGGGATGGGCAACGTTATTGCGATGCCTCTCTGGATAGACAGATATACTAATCTGATAAAAGTCATCGAAGCTTATCTGTATGTAAACACAATTATTCACTTAAAACGGCTGTCTGTTATCAAGTTTGAAGTACAGCTGTGAGCTGTGCAGCATTTCAAAATCTGCATGTTTTTTTGTATGACAGCTTAAACCACTCATTCACTCGGGAGGGGCCCGTGGCTAAATAATAACAGCCACACAGGTCGATCGATCAGGTACGCTACGCTTGCCGCGCTTGGTCTGTGGATGGGTGACCATCTTTACATACCGAGACCCCTCCGTGCCTCGAAAAGCACGTTAAGCCGTTGGTCCTGGCTGTCATTCGTGGATCTTTGACAGTCGTTACGGGTAGTCAGAAGCCCGAAAGTCTGACAACCAGTCTTACCAAAAGGGGTATCGTATTACCCAGTAAACGGGTTGTGGAGATCAGACAGGCAGTCGCTCCATGTAAAATACTGGTATTCAGCTGCATCCGGTTAGACTGGAAGCCGACCCCAACATAGTTGGGAAAAGGCTAGGCAGATGATGAGCTTAAACCACTTATTTATCATCAACATTCGACTCACATTTCGCCTTTTATAAGTCCCATTTAATAGGGGGCTAGCCCATTGCCATGGTTCCCTATCCATTTGTATAAAATTTTAAGACCTAATATAACTTGGCATACTTTTGTTTCTCCTAATTATATTTTCTCATAACATTATTTACGCATAACAGCTTACGCATAATTTTTTTAAGCATAATTTTTCTAATCATAATAATGATTAAGCATAACATTCTAAAGCATACATTTAGCATGCTCGTTTTATCTCTAACGACGTCAGGTCGACGGAGCCCCGCTGCGCGGGGCTCCTATTTCTGTCTGCGGGGTTTAAAGGAACCTAACCAAACCGAACCTCGGGGTGCCCCTGAAGTCGTTTAGTATTATGCGAATTAAATTTATGCCAAAACACATTAGCCTTCAAGATAAGGCAAAGTATTATTATGACAAAACAAATTATGCCAAAATAGTTATGCCAAAGAATATTAGGAAAAAGAACATTATGCGAAAAGAAGGGATCCCCATTGCCATACACCAAGAAAAAAATTGGAATCCGGGGTACTACCAAGACTTTCCTAAAACGCGTGCAATTGTTTTACATGGAGGTGACTTCCAAGTATCGCAGAAAGACATCTTCGGCATGTAATTACCCTAAGTTTTCAAGATGGGATTTTTACAGAACGGATCAGCGCTTGAACTTTTTATCATTTCGAGAGCTCTCCCCACAGTTATTTCCTCTCCAAACAGTTAATAGCGTCAGATAAGATACGGCTGCTAATGACACACTTTTCAAGCACCGTGATTACAAGAATTACTTGATAACCTGTTATCAGTATAACAGTAATAGTTTGTATGTGTTTCCAAGCAGGCGTATCTTTGAGTGGTTCCTCAATGAAGTGGATGACGGTCCGAGAGTTTTTGAAGACGTTAAGAGCCTATACTACCTCAGCTAAAATTCACTCTTTATCTCGCTCATACGATACTGCTCGCGGACTGAGTGAGAGCGAGACAGAATGCGGTGCTGGGCGGCAGGCAGCGCCAATAGTTTAGGTATTTGCTTTTTACAGTGAAAATAATGGTAATTATAAAAATATAATGCTTTAAAGTAAGTTCAGTTAGTATCCAAAGTTTCATGATCTAATTTGAAGTATTTTTTGAATACCAGCGGTTTACTGTTCGGGTTAGAGGTAACTTTGGATTTTTTTTCTATCGAGAAAATTTTATGGAATCGTGTTTTCGTCTAACATAAGACTTAGCATTAATCCTCAACTTTACCATATATTTATTTCAAAATTAATGGTGCAGTATTTTCGACATAACGGAGGATCACGATAAGCCATTCGAGGTAGTATAGGCTCTTAAGAGCCTATACTACCTCAAATGGCTTAGAGAGCCTATACTACCTCAAATGGCTTAGCGTGATCCTCCGTTATGTCGAAAATACTGCACCATTAATTTTGAAATAAATATATGGTAAAGTTGAGGATTAATGCTAAGTCTTATGTTAGACGAAAACACGATTCCATAAAATTTTCTCGATAGAAAAAAAATCCAAAGTTACCTCTAACCCGAACAGTAAACCGCTGGTATTCAAAAAATACTTCAAATTACATCATGAAACTTTGGATACTAACTGAACTTACTTTAAAGCATTATTTTTTTTATAATTACCATTATTTTCACTGTAAAAAGCAAATACCTAAACTATTGGCGCTGCCTGCCGCCCAGCACCGCACTCTGTCTCGCTCTCAGTCAGTCTGCGAGCAGTATCGTATGAGCGAGATAAAGAGTGAATTTTAGCTGGGGTAGTATAGGCTCTTAAGCTATAATTGGGTTAAGAATACAAAAATCCGTTCCATCACTAAAATAACTGGTTGCTCGGAAAGCTGACGGAATTGGGCTGGACACATCTGCCGCATGTCAGACGATCAATGGACCAAACTTACGACCCAGTGGGTCCCTCTTAATGGCAAACGACATCGCGGCTGGCCCAGACGGAGATGGCGGGATGAGCTAGACTCCTTTAATAAAGATTGGTCCTTGGCAGTTCTGGACAGAGAGTAGGGAGGCCTTTGCCCTGCAGTGGGAAATTAAAGACTAATAAGAAATAAAAAAAAAGACGGGTTGCACTGCGGGAGTGCCGGCAGAAGTGAAAACTTGAATATTAACGTTGAAATAAATCAATTATTAATTGAATTATTATAACTAATTTTTTTCACTATTTCTGCGTCACTTTTTTCATTAATCGATGCACTTTGTTCAATTTCCATATTTTAAACACTTTATATACACGAATTTTACGAATACACAGCAGTGTGGCTACTACACAGACGGTCGAGCCATCAGCTGTCCATCCATCCATCCACAACCACGTCCACCATCACCGTCACCGTCACCGTCACCATCACCGTCACCGTCCGTCAGTCCGTCCGTCCATCCATCCATCCATCCATCCATCCATCCATCCATCCATTATCGTGTCTCACTTGGTTCACTTCGGTTGGCGCCGCTGTAGAAAGAGAGGGGGGGGGGGGGGACTCTCTCCTGACGGTCGCGTGTCCTGACGCGATGTCCTGACGCGAGTTTAACATTTTTTACCCATTACAAAGTGTGCAACGCCGCTAAAGAAGTTTTCACTTCAAAAAATTGTTTGGAATTTAAAACCTTGTTGGATGATATTATATCGGATTAATTAGGATAAAGGCAGCATAATGATGAAGGGCACTTGGGAGTGGCATACTCAGGTAAATGAGACATGGTCTTGGTATGGGCAGAGTCAATTACGGCTCATATTGCCAAATTGTGTTTGCAGCTATTTGGGAAATTAGGCGCTCCACCCACTGGCCGCGGTGAGCAGATAACGCGCCCGCGCGGGTTTTTTTTACATACAAAAAATCACGCGCTCAAGCGCGGGAGTTGAATTTGTATGTAAAAAATCACGCGCGGGGGCGCGTTATCTGCTCACCGCGGCAGAGCGCGGTGCAGTGTGTGGAGCGCCTTAATCGCTGGAGCAGCATGGGTAGGTCCCCCATATGTCCAAGCAAGGTGGCCCGACGACTCCGTTAAGGTCGCGGTAATTCTCTAATTGCTCGGGGAAGGCTTATGTCCTGCAGAGGACGTTTCCTAACGACGACATTTGAGAACAAATGTCAAAACCAATTTAGACTACACTTTGTAGACTTTTTAAAGTCCAGAGTTAAACAATCCTAATCCTAACTAATATTATAAATGCGAAAGTAAGTTTGTTTGTTACCTTTTCACGCCTAAACCACTGAACCGGTCATCCTGAAAATTTGCATATACGTTGTCAGGAGTACAGAAACGGACATACCTTTCATCCCGAAAAAAAGTGCTGTTCCCGAGGAAAACAACAATCACACTATCACACTTATAATATTATAAAGGCGAAAGTTTGTGAGTGTGTGTGTGTTTATATGTTTGTTACTTCTTCACGCCTAAACCACTGAACCGATTTAGATGAAATTTGGTATAGAGATAGTTTGAGTCCCGGAAAAGGACATAGGATAGTTTTATCCCGATATTCCCACGGGATCGAGACTTATGCGGGTAAAACCGCGGGGCGCAGCTAGTAACGTTATAATGATAATAGATGGCGCCACGTGTATAGTTGTTTTCCTCGGGAACAGCACTTTTTTTCGGGATGAAAGGTACCCTATGTCCGTTTCTGTACTCCTGACAACGTATATGCAAATTTTCAGGATGACCGGTTCAGTGGTTTAGGCGTGAAAAGGTAACAAACAAACTTACTCTTAGTTAGGATAGGATTTCACGCGGACGAAGTCGCGGGCAGCAGCTAGTTACATACAGATAGATTTTTTCTATCACCATCCAAATTTTTACAGGGTGTTCTACCCATGAATATGAACAACTTTCAAATCACCATATGGGACCAACTCTGAAATCACGAAAAAAAAGTCAGCTGTTTCATACATTTTGGTCAAGTAGGTATTGAACTTTTGTATGAACCAGCTGATTCTTTTTTCTTGATTTCAGAGTTGGTCGTAGTTCACATGTGGCGATGTAGATGTCGCCATAGTATGAAACAGCCGGTACTATAATTCTTTTTACCCGACTACGGCGAAGCAAAAAGGGGGGTTATGATTTTGACCGGTATGTATGTATGTATGTTCATCTGTTCCCTCATAACTTCTAAACTGCTTGTCATAATAGGATAAATGAGGTATCGTTGGAAGCGTCTTGATCGCCCGCTGGTTATAGACTATGTGACGTCACAATCAATTGAATATGGCGCCCTCTAGCGGACATAAAGTCATGACCTAAAAGATTTTTTTTTTAATCGTGCTGTGTTGGGTATCAAATGAAAGGGCATAATTAGCATATTTCAAAAATATAAATATTACTGCTATAAGCCCCAAAATAATTAAATAGAAAATAAGTTTAAAAAATTAAAACCCGGACTACTGAAAAGGATGAAACAAGTACCTTCCCGTGGTCGCATGCCGCTGTACTAACATACAAAACTATGGTAGCATGCGACCACGGGAAGGTACTTGTTTAGATTCGAAAGTCTATGTCTAACAGTGAACGTCTTTCGAGATTATAAATAAAGATGTTCCACTCACCTAACAAAAGAGAATGATTAATGACGCCACCGAAACAGTAGCCCACCAGCAGCATCATCGGCCAGCTGAGCTGAGTCACGAACGGCAGAGAGATGATCTGTACCAGCACCATCGCGGTCACCACCCATTTGAAGTTAGGGTCGTAGCCGAAGAGCTTCTTAATTTGCGGGTACTTTTCTGTGGACAAAATATGATAAGGGTTAGAGAAACGGTCAAGTCTCCGTCAAGTCTTCTCGTCGTCTATCCCGCAGTGTTTGAAGACTAAGGTCTTCAACCAGTGCGTCCTGCCCGTCATGACATACGGTGCTGAAACGTGGACACTGACGGTCGGGCTGGTCCACAAATTCAAGATCGCTCAGCGCGCTATGGAGCGAGCTATGCTCGGAGTCTCTTTGAAGAATAAAATCAGGAATGATATTATCCGGAAAAGAACCGGAGTTACCGAAATAGCTTGCAGAGTAAGCAAACTGAAGTGGCAGTGGTCTGGCCATGTCTGTCGAAGGACTGATGGCCAGTGGAGCAGACGAGTCCTGGAGTGGAGACCGCGTACCGGCAAGCGTAGTGTGGGACGCCCCCCAGCTAGATGGACGGACGACCTAAAGAAGGTAGCTGGGGTAGACTAGATGCGGAAGGCGGAGGACAGGGTGCTGTGGCGCAGTCTGGGAGAGGCCTATGTCCAGCAGTGGACTGCGATAGGCTGAGTTGATTGGTTGATGAAGAGAAACGGTAACCAGATGCATGCACGTAAACGAAGCAAGAGGAGTATGTTAGTATTTTAGTAGGTGGCGTACTGTAGTTTCTGCCTACCCCATGGGAAGTCCGTCAACAAAAATACGGGCCCGTCCGAAAATAGATGATCCACGAAAACAAGTGTCAAATTAATTTTTTCGAACGGACAAATTCATATCGTGAGTAAGGACAACTGTCAAATCGCGTTGTCATTCATTCTAGGTAGTTCCCGCTCGTTAATACCGTCATTAACACTATTAACGACTGGGAATGCTTTGTTCCGCTCGTTAAGTGTTGAAGAACGCGACATTTTTACCCAATCGTTCACGGCTCGTTCCGCGTTTAGTTCAAGAGTCAGATGGGTTAAAGGAAAAGTGCTTTAATTATTACTCTATATTGTATAGTCGAATTTTTAATGCAATATTTTTAATTAAACTTACCGTGGATTACAAATGGTAGTGTGCAGTATGCGACGCGGTGATTGGCTATTTCAAGGTCAAGCTACTAGGGTGGTGTGTGTCATCCATTGTTTTTCCTGGTAGCATCGTCATAACTGATAAGCAATTGCCTATCTTTTGTTATTGCAGGTAGAATATTATATATTTAATACGATAGAAAACACTTTACAGCCGTTTGCAAAAGAAGGATAGAAGCATTTATCTTTTCGTTGTTCATTTTGTTTTCAAAAGTCGTAGGTACCCGGGCTGTATGGTCGTTGTAGGTACCTAATTAAAGCACTTTTCCTTTAACCTATCTGACTCTTGAACTAGACGCAGAACGAGGAGTGAACGATTGGGTAAAAATGTCGCATTCTTCAACACTAACGAGTGGAACAAAACATTCCCAGTCTTTAAAAGCCTATACTACCTCAAATGGCTTAGCGTGATCCTCCGTTATGTCGAAAATACTGCACCATTAATTTTGAAATAAATATATGGTAAAGTTGAGGATTAATGCTAAGTCCTTTGTTAGACGAAATCAAGATTACATAAAATTTTCTCGATAGAAAAAAAATCCAAAGTTACCTCTAACCCGAACAATAAACCGCTGGTATTCAAAAAATCAGAGCAGTGGTGGCCCAGTGGTATCGGCCGCGACTTACGAGTTGTAGGTCGTAGGTTCGAACCCAGACAGGCGCTTTACTTTGTGTAAAATTATTTCATCACCACTGCTCTCAAAACGGTGAAGGAAAACATCGTGAGGAAACCGGCATGTCCTAGAACCAAAAATTCAAAGACATGTGACATCTACCAACCCGCACTGGGCTTGCGTGGTGGATTACGGCCCACTCCCTCTCACAGAGAGGAGGCCTGTGTCCCAGCAGTGGGAACATTATAGGCTGATGATGATGATTCAAAAAATACTTCAAATTAGATCATGAAACTTTGCATACTAACTGAACTTACTTTAAAGCAGGTCTCTTATTCTTATTATATATTATTTACTTTTTTATAATTACCATTATTTTCACTGTAAAAAGCAAATACCTAAACTATTGGCGCTGCCTGCCGCCCAGCACCGCACTCTGTCTCGCTCTCACTCAGTCAGCGAGCAGTATCGTATGAGCGAGATAAAGAGTGAATTTTAGCTGAGGTAGGTAGTATAGGCTCTTAACGAGTGGAACAAAACATTCCCAGTCGGTATTAACGAGCGGGAACAACCCTTCATTATTATGTCTTTCTCCGACGAACTAATCCTAGCATGTCCGTAAGTGATAAGGAGCAGGAAACGCGGAGGAGGTTCTCAAGTCGACGCGTATATTTTTTTACGGCTGTATTTTACGATCAATCCGATGTACCGATAACGAGAAAATTTCATACTAAAAGTATACCTAGGTATTTTTTTTATGCATTTGCATTTTTTCCGGATTCGACACAAACTAAATGTGAATAGCACACGCCATGATAAAGATAATTATGTAATATATGTGTGTTTGTTATGTATATGTATGTATTATGTATATAACCGACACCCTTATTACGTAACACACTATCAATCTCAATCTGGATCATTTTGAAGGATATTGCTAATCCATTGCTTCTTATGTTCGAAAAAATTGTCTGCTCAACAACGTAGATAACGCAATGAATGCTGTTGAACTGTCAAAATGAAAGCCATTGCTACTGTTAGGTTAGTGTGTTACGTTACGCAATTAGGGCGCGGATGAAAGGGACATTCTGCGAAAGGGACATTTTGCGAAAGGGACATTCTGAGAAAGGGACATTTTGCGAAAGGGACATACTGAGAAAGGGACATTTTGCGAAAGGGGCATTCTGAGAAAGGGACATTTTTCTACCAGTAGTCATTTTGAGAAGTGGTCATATTGCGACATTTTCGACAGAGCCGTATGAGCGTTTACGAGGCAAAAGGAGAATGTAAAACAGGGACTCAAACTGTAATCGTCATAAATGTTTTTACCACTGTTTTAAAAGAAAAACACTATTAAATGTGACAGATACAATAATGTTACAGAATCAAAGTGTAAACTTTTGTATCTATACAAATAAATAAAATTGGAGTGTCCGTTTGTAATATTAAAATAACCGCTTTTTATTACTAAATGCATATGGATGTATACATGGTACATATACCAAAATAACATATTTAACAATTTTTGTCTGTCTGTTTGTTCCGGCTAATCTCTGAAACGGCTGGACCGATTTTGACGGGCCTTTCACTGGTAGATAGCTGAAGTAATAAGGAGTAACTTGGCTACTTTTATTTTAGAAAAAGAATTAGGGTTCCGCGCAAAAAAATTAAAACTTATTCCGTCATGCACGCGAACGATGTTGTGGGGCACAGCTAGTTTGTTACTAAGTGTAACAGAAAAACATTTCGAACATATAATAAGCAAGCCGTGTCAGCTAAGAGATGAGCAGTCGGAACATGACATATGGATCAGCATCATTATTCAGCTCAACCATTTTGAAGCGAACATGAAGCATTTGGAGAATGGTACACTCCTGTTTACCGATGACCACCATTTTGTAATGGCTATCAAGTACTTAATTATAGTTAATGTACTTCAATCGAATGTTTAATAAAACCAGGGCGTTCCAATTGAAGAACACTTGTGTTGAAACGTGAAAACACTTGACTTATAACTTGTATTAGGCGAGGCGACATCGATGGGGTGCGGTGCAGTTTTGTAATTGAGTCAGTTTTAGCCCAATTCTGCCCCTGCAGTCTCGACATTAGACAGCGACAAAAATCGGTCGCTGAGTCGTATCGTTGTCAAATTCCTTTAATAGATTTTCAACTTTATATCGAAAGCATAAGGTTGAAAATGTATTCCTAAGGTACAGGCTCGGCCTAGTTTAGGTGTTAGTGGTCAATCGAATTGTGTTCAATTGCAGAATTGTACCTACTGTTTGCTAAAATCATTTTGTAAAATATTTTTGTGTCAATAAAGCTTTTTTTATTAAAGAAATTTGACATCGATTAGACTTAACGACCGATTTTTGTGTCGTTATAGTTGTCGAAACTGCAGGGCCTGGAACATGAGGCGGGTCGCTGTGCAGTGACAAATTCACGTGTCGTGTTCGGGGGTGAAGGATGCGGTACTGCGCAGCGAGTAGCGCACTTCAGAGCCGTCATCGTCATTAAGTTTGAATCTGTATCTGTCTAGGGTCCGGCTGCGCTAAATTTGCCGCAGTCGCCGTCGCCTAACGGCCTACTCGGCTCCCGTAGACCCGTAGGTACTATTCGCACATTATCATTGGTCTTTACTCGTTCAGGTTAATACGACAAAATTAAAAATACGTACGGTCAGCATCAAAAGTTGATTAACACTTCAGTTTTTTTAATCTTAGTTATTGAGCAAAATATTTGTTCAAAATTGCAGCAGCAGAATTTTTTTTAGAATATATACTCTTGTCTATTATGTGAAAAGCTAAAAATCAGTTTATTGAAAAAAGTTGTTGTCTATTTAATAACATGTAAAAATGATAGTGTTAATCGACTTTTGATGCTGACTGTACGTCTCACGCGTAATACCATGACGCTTGACCTTCGCAATTTATCACCCTTAAGTAGGCATGCCTACTCAAATAACCACACTTTTGACCTCACTTTTTTTTCTGATTAGTGACCGGGACCGCGTTTGCCTAGACTAAACCCGGCCTAGTGCCTACCTATTCTGAAAACCAATGCACGCCACTGTGTGAGACATAATCATTCATCATTTGTCTCGTAGAGAAACCTCAAGCATAGCTCATCAGCCTAACAATACTAATTGTTTTACTAGCTACTTCATTAGTTACTATATACCCTCTAACAGCTTTAATTGTTGTTAATAACACTCGACTGGTCTTCGTTTGCCAGCCCGCATGTAGCAGGGTATAAGGAACTTTGTGATGTCTTGGTAAAAATAAACTTGCCATAAGGTCCCTGTTATATCTTTGGGGATATATTGGGTGTAAATGAAGCCCAGAAATTGCAGTTTTATCATTTTTATTTTACGAGGACCGAATGTACAAAGCTATTTTTTTTTTTTTGTTTTAATTTGGCTATTGGTGGGAAAGTCACCATAGATAAACTATAAACTAGTCATAACGTCACCATGACATTGACAGCGAACACAATGTTGCCAAAATAATAATTATAAAAACACATACAAAATGTTGTCACTTTTGAAGGCATTATAGTTATGGCCTGAACAGTCCCAAATTAAGGTCTGCTATGACTATTGTACTGTATATATTTTTATTTTGAAAGCAGAGGTAGCGTAAAGGCAACCACCCCTTCTTACAAGATGTAGGCCCAGGGCTACAACGTCAACTTGTAAGAACTGCCCCGTCGCGGGGGGGTCATATTTATAGTGTGCGTGTGTGGGACTGCCCCATTGAGCTCGTGGTCGCAAGCGCGAGTGCTTGAGCGTGAGGGTCCTGGGTTTGATTCCCGAGTCGGGCAGTGATAATGGGTTTTTCCATTATGAATTTCTTAATAACAGCCCGGAGTTTGGAAGTTGGCGGTGTGGTACTACCGGGCCTCGGAAAACACGTTAAGGCGCGAAACACACGGCGGGGCGGGCCTGGCCGGTCAATTAGACCGCGAACGATAGTGCAAAGGGAATCCTATACTACCAACGCACATAGAGGGCAAAAAGACCGCGCCGCCGGTGTTTGTCGGATGATGTCTCTCGCGGTCATTCGCGGACAAAATGACCACCGTCTGCGGAGCGCCTAAAGCGACCGGAGAGTCGTGTTGGATTGTCGTCCAGTCGTGGTCCATCGGACAATGAGAGTGAGGGAAGAGAGAGTGCACCTGTGTCTGCACTCTGTGTACCCCCGTGCCTCGGCAAGCACGTGAAGCCGTTGGTCCTGCGCATGTTCTCTTTTCGATTGTGTCGGATTGCCGTCCTATCGGACTATGAAGAGGGGGTGTGAGGCAACTGCAGCCGTCAACGCGTGTCGACGGCAGACGTGGACGGGTGTTGGGCGTCTGCAGTCCCCTCTGCCGTTGACGCGATTTCATCCAGCAAGTTATCTTTCAAGGGACAAAAATGCACGATAGTTCTACGTGAAAATTCATTGTATTACCTAGTAGGCATGCTAACAACCTTCAGAATTTTTGCCTATTGTTTTCGTCACATAAACCGTACTTTCCGATAAGATTAAAATAATTACCGTAGTAGTATTTAATGACTAATTGTAATAATCTGCTTACCTACGTGGTGTAGTCTGCGTGTGAAAGATTAATGATAATCTGCCATTATCGGACATCTGGTCTACATGATCTACATCAGGCCAAATCGGTCAACGATCATTTGAAAGTCACTGTACAGACGCCAGCACATCAAGCTACCCGAAACTGTCAAATTTTCCCAATCAACTTTGAACCTTATGCTTTAGCGATAAAGTTGAAAATCGATTAAAGGAATTTGACAGATTGTTGTAGGTTGATGTGCTGGCGTCTGTACAAAAATCCTTTTGAAAGTCATCCTGACAGTCATATCAACGTTTATACATTTTGTAGTTGTTAAGGAAAGCGATGGATGAGGTCTATGATGGAACGCGCGTGCCCAAAAGATGCCTAAGGCACTGGAACTACCACGCATCGACGAAACACAGCAGGCTGCTTGACGCCGGACTCCGGTGGGAGGGTGGTCGCAAGCCAGGCGGGCGTAGGCTCTACCACCGCAAGGGAAGAATTGGCCAGTCAAATAAGGTGTTGGGTGTGACTGTCCAGGGCGCGCCGAGCGCTCGGTTCAGTTGAGTAACTGGCGGAACAAACGGCGCTACACGAGGAGGCTTCTCCTTCCGCTACTGGGTAGATTTTCGTTATTTATCATCATTTCATCATTCATCGCACAAATTTTTTTTTGGTTTTCTTTTTCACTTACATTGGTTTTTTCACTTACATTGAAAATATAGTATATTGGTATTTGTTTGTTATTTCGTTTGACACAATATATGTTGGGATGTGACACGTGCCGCGGTTGTGGTGCGGTGCCGTATTATAAATAATATTAGGTCCTTACATATGAAATTGGCGTTTTGTATGGAAGGAACAAAAAGTCGAATATTTTTTAATATAATATATTTAATTAATCAAAGTATGAACCATTGTTTTCAATGCACTTTTGCCATCTTATAGGTAGTTCATTGATCCCTTTACTAAAAAAACCAGTCGGACGGGAATCAATAAAATCTTTGAAGGCGATTTGGACTGCCCCATCGGAGTTGAATTTTTTCCCTTGCAAAAAGTTATCCAAATTGCGAAAAAAATGGTAATCTGTTGGAGCAAGGTCCGGGGAGTACGGAGGATGTCTAAGACATTCCAATTTCAGTAATGTAACGCAGCAGTCGACGCGCGTTTGCCGGTTTGCTTCAGTCAATTCGTGAGGTACCCACCTTTCAAGCTTTTTAATCTTCCCAATTTGCTTCAAGTGAATTAAAACAGTTTTATCACTAACATCGAAGCCTGCAGCTAACTCGGACGTGGTTTGCGATGGGTCCGCTTCCGCAATAGCCTTCAATTCTCCATTATCAACTTGGGTCTCAGGCCGTCCACGGGGCTTGTTCTGCAGGTCGAAATTTCCAGAACGAAAACGTTGGAACCAAAAACGAACTGTGTTTTCTTTTGCAACATGACCGCCATACACATCATTCACCCTTCGAGTCGTTTCCGCAGCACTAGTGCCACGGCGGAACTCGTACTCGTAAATAATGCGATATTTTAAATTTTCCATTTTGTAAAATGAGTGACGCAAACAGAAAAAACAGAAGAAAAAAAACAAATGAATGACGGTCATCGAAGCACAAATACATGAGTAAATAGCTGTACAAATTTGAATTTGGAATTCCTTACCAAAGAGGAGAAATTCGTGATTAAAGTGGCCAGTACGAAAAACGCCAATTTCATATGTAAGGACCTAATATAATATTAATAACACCTGTAAATGACGATAAATAACGAAAATCTACCCTACTAACATTTAACTACCACAAAGTGCATAGTTCGACGGCTCACCTCGCTGCACTGCCGTCACCACATGACGCTGGCAGGATAGTCGACAACGGACCCGTTGTCAAAAAAAAAAAAAAAAGTGGAACGATTTTCCTACCAAACTCAAATATGGAAGAGCTCTTTGTAAAGGAGGTAGTTCGGGGAAGCACTACCATCATTTGCCTAGCCTTTCCCCAACTATGGGATGCAGCTGAATACCAGTATTTCAAATGGAGCGACTGCCTATTTGACCTCCACAACCCAGCTACTGGGTGATACGATATCCCTTGGTAAGACTGGTTGTCAGACTTTCGGGCTTCTGACTACCCGTAACGACTTGGCAAGAAGCAATGTCATGTAGCACAAGGAAAGGAGAAAATCCGAAAACCGTAAATTTGTACCCTCGGTGCGCGAGTCCGACTCGCACTTGACCGATTTTTTTTTTCTTACCGCCTATCGCGAACCTGCAACAGCTATTGCCGTGATTATATTTAAACATTTACCCCCTTATTCATAATCCTATTTTATCTCTATTTTAGCTAAAATAGGTTTATAGAACGTTTGTCTTTATCTGTCACGTTGTCATTTCTGTGTGTAAGAAAGAGACAAACCCCATTTTAACTAAAATAGGTTTGATAAGTTTTAATAAGGGAAGAAGAAGAGAGAGAGCAGAGAGGAGAGAGGGGGAGGGGGGGGGGGAGGAGGGGAGAGGGAGGGGGGGAGTTTTATTAAGGGTTGTTTAATAAGGGGGTTAATATTTAGTCGTAAGATAGGATATTTAATTTTATCTGGGTCTTCTACTGCCCCCTAAAGTCTGAAACGTCCACGAGGGGGCGTCACCGCCCACAATGAGAACTTAAAACCTAGTACTAATGATGGTCACGTTTGTAATGAATGGCCATCATTTTCAGCCATCACTAAAACACTCATACAGGAAAACAAACAACCAAGGTTGTGTCTAAGTGGGTATCAACTATCAAGCAGGTGTGAAAACATGATTCATTTTTTTCAGACACAAATAATACTTCAACCTAACCTGATGATAAGGTTATCAAATTCGATTAGGATTGTCATAATACACACTATCACTGTCTTTTTCCTCAATAAAAGACAAGCCGTGTTGAAGTGGTAACAGATCCGTACCATCACCCTAATTTTATAGTCTGTAGAGCGTTGCCAAGTGGTAATGGCCGCGACTTACGAGTTGTAGGTCGTAGGTTCGAACCCAGACAGGCGCTTTACTTTGAGTAAGTAAATTATTTCAACACCACTGCTCTAAAAACGGTGAAGGAAAACATCATGAAGAAGATGCCTCACTGCGAAACCTTACTGTCGCGATTTAGGTCGTCGCTACCTCGACGACTGTTAATGATAAAATATAAATAACACGTGTAATCATTTTAAATGGAAGACCAATCTACATCATAAATTAATATGCCTAAATTATCTCTTATCAAACTCATCGAAGCCTATGATAATATTATAATTAAGATTAGACATTCACGTGTTCAGATGTTATCCAAAGTAGATTATGGCATTAAAAAACTTGTTTACCTCACCCTTATAACCGGGCACAAATCCAGACTCCAGACCGCTACTAGAAAATCCATTTTCATCTATAGTCTCTTCCAAAAACATCTCATGAAAATGTAAACAAATGTATCAGAAAACGTACTTGTGGATCCCAATTTGTAGAGCTAATTACAAATTGAGTGGTTTGATTATTTAAATACTAAAACCTTAAAGATGTTTTCATTTGGCAATTGAAGTTAATTTAACAAATACAATTTTCGTAGATTATTTTTCAATTGTAATTTATTAATTGATTATTTAGTGTGGGACGCAACTTGTGTCGATGCTCTTGCGTCATCTCACCTTCCTGGATCGGCATGCTGTGCTGGCGCTGCTGCTGCGGCTGCGGAAAACCTCAAGCGGCCAAAATATAATAACCTTATCGGAAATTATATTTTCGAGCCGTTTGGGGTTGAAACCCTCGGGCCATGGGGTCCGAGTGCTCATGGTCTTTTTAATGAAATTTCAAAACGGCTGGTTGACACTTCCCGTGACCCAAGGGCTGGCTTTTACCTTGGCCAAAGGCTAAGCATTGCCATACAACGTGGTAATGCCGCCAGTCTCTTGGGTACATTACCAGTCGACAGCGATTTTCGACACTATATTTTAGTTTGTGTATAGTTTTAATTTTGTTATTTTCGATAGGATTGCGAACTTTATTTATTTATTAAGTTCATTTAAGGGGTTAAAAAAAATTGTTTGAATAAAAATAATTGTTGGAAAGGTGATGATATAAAGTTGAAAACCTTCAAAATTCAGACAGATTCAGTTAGTGTATTACTAATTCACTGTAGTGACTGATTGCGTCAGAATTTAACTCAAACAGGTTCTGTTTATACTTTCGTCAGATACTTTTGACACAGACCATAGCTGCAACCCAAGCTCAGCAAAAAAAAAAAAAACATGTTACAACCCCCGATGAGAGTGGGGACGAAGCCGTAATTTTGCCTTTTTGCCAAAATATTTATATGAGCATTATGAACAGCATTATTATTCATTGAGTGATATAGTTTCCGATAATTTCGATAAGCACGAAAATATACATAGTAATCCACACACGTGTGCGATAACACGTAGGTATGAATGGGACGAAGTCAAAGGAATACCACGTAAGCATAAATTCAAAATCAAAAGTCATTTATTCAAATTAGGCTGAGAATCAGCACTTTTCGAACTTCAAAATTACATAAGACAGTCCCCCAGAACGCCCGCCCTTCACCACTTCCTAGTGCTTTCGCTGGGAAGAAGAAGTGGCGCAACAAACTCCCCAGCAGCAAAGCTGTCTGTTCAGTTTAAAAAAAATTGCTTCTATACAATAGTAGGTATGCAAGTCAGCCTTTGGTTCCACTGTTGGGTCTCTGGACTTATTTCTGTGAGAGGGAATGGGCCGTAAAGCGCTGAGCAGACGACGGACAATTTGTTCGCGACGATAGAAAGTAATCTATGCACATATATCACGTATAGGACAAATAGAAACGACGAAGATAGATTTTTAAGGCATACTGCACAGCACTGTACTCGGTTCACATATACCCAAAAGGCTACAATGCTCTGCGTATCCAAAACAATAACGCATTCAGGGTAATGTTGCGACTGCCGCGCTTCTGCTGTAGTGATTCGGCAATGTTTGCAAAGGCTCGCACTGACGGCTTTGATGCGCGGTGGCGTAAGAAATCTGCCTCGCTACTCCGCAGCCTGCAGTCCCAACACTATCCTGCGATCGATAGCAGCAGCAGTCTGCGGGCAGACAGCTCGTAGCAGTAGTGAGCAGCGCGTTCAAACAAACAATAAACTTTTCAGCTTTATTATTAGTATAGATATAGATTTTGAAAGGCTTGTGGCTAAGTAATAACAGCCGCACGGGTCGATCGATCAGGCTTGCCGCGGTTGGTCCGTGGATGTGTGACCATCTTCACATACCAAGACCCCTTCGTGCCTCGGAAAGCAAGTCAAGCCGTTGGTCCCGGCTGTCATTCGTGAATCTTTGACAGTCGTTACGGGTCGTCAGAAGCCCGAAAGTCTGACAACCAGTCTTACCAAAGGGTATCGTATTACCCAGTAACTGGGTTGTGGAGGTCAGATAGGCCGTCGCTCTATGCAAGATACTGGTATTCAGCTGCATTAGGTTAGACTGAAAACCGACCCCAACATAGTCGGGAAAAGGCTAGGCAGATGATAATAGATTAAAATATAGTTCTTAATTTTACGTAAATGTAACTATGAATAAGTGGAAAGATAGTGTTCTTTCATATCTGTGTGACGGGTTTTCATTCTAAAGCTCAATGTATCATTATTAACACGGACACTGTACATTACTCCTAGGCATTAATAAGGAGGTACTAATTAGGTTGGTACACTGTTACGAGTTTATAAAAGACTATTAGACGCAGTTAGCATAAAATAGTTAATTTAAACATTTGAAGCGCGTTGAATGTGTAGTTATGGTAACACTGACAGAGGGGATGTTTATAAATAAAGTGGCTATAGTACGTGGTCACCTCTGCCTATCCGCACGGGTCGATCGATCAGGTTAAGCTACGCTTGCCGCGGTTGGCCCTTGGATGGGTGACCATCTTTATATACCAAGACCCCTCCGTGCCTCGGAAAGCACGTTAAGCCGTTGGTCCCGGCTGTCATTCGTGGATCTTTGACAGTCGTTACGGTTCGTCAGAAGCCCGAAAATCTGACAGCCAGTCTTACCAAGGGGTATCGTATTACCCAGTAACTGGGTTGTGGAGGTCAGATAGGCAGTCGCTCCATGTAAAATACTGGTATTCAGCTGCATTAGGTTAGACTGGAAGCCGACCCCAACATAGTTGGGAAAAGGCTAGGCAGATGATTCTATCCCGTCAACAGTCACGCTATCATTCACTCCCTTCTCTTTCATATCATCCTACACAATATTTCCATCTTTTCTGTAGTCTTCTTCTCCTCCATCAATCAACATTGATATTCATCACTGTTTTAGCCACATGCGTTTCCTCTCTCCTCATCACATGCCCTACCTAGCCAAACGACTTCCTTTCAACTTTTCTGTCACTGGCGCCACATTCAAACTTCCCATAATATACTCATTTCTTACTCAAAACTCAAACTTAAAGCATTTATTTCAATTAAACCAATTACAGGCACTTTTGAATTGTCAAGGGGTCGGTCAGTCAGAAGATGAAGCTAGTTGCCCATTGCAAAGCGTAGGTACCTATGGAGAAAAACGGGCAAGAAACTCCATGGACACTCTTTTAAATCAAAATAATGTGGTTACAAAGTCTTGGTTACATCATTCATATTAAAAATTATACATGTGAGAACGATGCAGAACGTTAACAGCATCCGTAATGAAAAGATGAGAAACAAAAACAACAATTCAAATAATAAATTAAAATAAGCCATGGCAGCAAAGAGATGACCAGTCCCTACTGACGGCGCCCGTTCACGAACATGACGCATGTATCAGCACCATTCAGCGCAACCATTTTGAAAGGAGCTAAATAATCCATACTTTATCCATTTTCGTCACTCCGCTCATCCATTCATCTCATCTCCGCTGCATGCGATCTTTTTTCATCCGTCTTCTCCACGGTCCACATTAAAAATGATAAAATTAACTTAGTCGTCACAAGTTGTGACTCACAACGCTAGCAGTATAAGGGGCTGTTCATTTATGATTACGTAAGACGATTTGAGGGGGGAGGGGGTCCACACAAGTCTTATTTTTTCTTACATAGGCCCGTGGGAAGGGTCTAGATTACTCTTACGTAAGATCACACCCCGGACACTCCATACAACGCTCGCAAAATAATTACCTACTACTACTACATTAAAAAATGACGTTTGTATACGTATGAATGTGTGCGTGAGGTACTTGTGTTTGCGAGCGCTCTTGTTAAAGAACTGCGACGAATACGCCGAAGTGCGGGGTGAGGTGCGGTAACTGATGTTAGTGCGGGGAAGGGAGTGTCCTTTCTGTACGTAGTACTTTAAGTATTCTGTGGTAAGATCACAAAAGTAAGCAAAAATTATAAGTTTAAAAAAAAATTGCAACTTTTTGCAATTTTGGTGGATACTGAATTACTGATCTTACGTAAGATTCAAAGGGGGGAGAGGGTTCATTCGAGTCTTATTTTTTCTTAAGTAGGGGGGAGGGGGGGTCAGATATTGTTTAAAAAAGTCTTATACGTAATAAATGAACAGCCCCTAAGGGACAGCAGGACACATTGAGCGACGGCGCGCGGCGTTCGACGGTTTGTCCACACAAAAAGGGAGCAAAGTATGAAACGACCTACGCATCCTTTCGCATCGACGCGACGCGACGGACGCGCTCCGGCGCGGCGTAGTGTGCTCCTTTTCAATCGGCAAAGTGCGAAAGGCCGTCGATATAAGCTAACCCAATGCTATCTCAACGGTCACTTTATCTTACAAAGTAAACAAGACATTGACTGAGTCAAAACTTGAAATTTACTCAATTGCATAATACTATTGCATAACATCATCCTTTATTTGCCTAAAGTATATTGCTGACATTCTGCCCGTTAGTAACCAGACCAGTTTCTATTTAAATAATTTGATGATTACCGGTTTTATTGCTGGACGATTAACGATAAGCATTAGGCTTCCTCGTTAGTTTAGTGGTCGCAAGCGCGACTGCTGAACAAGCGATAAGCGATAGAGGTATGAGGAACAGGGTGTAAAGTTCAATCCTCCGACCAGACGGATGTCATGTCTGGTGGGCTACTGCCGACTATATTGATGTCGGGACGTTGTATTTTTGCTAGTTGCGCGGTAAACTCTGCTTGCGCGATGCAGGATTTTGCGTGACGTCAGTTCGCATGTGGCGAAGCGGTTCGATCCCCGAGTCGGGAAAATGATTTTAGGTTTTTCCGATAGGACATTCTCAGTAGTAGTTCTGGCAATAGTTTTAGGTACTGGAACTTTACAGAACTGGGGACGAAAGGTTCTGAAGTGGCGGACCCCATAAGGCGGACCTATGACCCAGTGAAGGTCGTGGGCGAGAAGCCGCTGGACGTGCCAAGCTAAGTATAAGTCCTAATCGTAACATAAGACATTGTAGGAGAAAATGATTCAACAGTCAACAAGCCTGTGATTTATAATTCTGAAAAATGACTTATAAATGAAATACCTATTTAGCATGAAATACCTATTACGTATTTTTTTATCACAATTCTGTATGAGTTATAGTGTTTACTAGTAATAATCACACTAATATTATAAAGGCGAAAGTTTGTGAGTGTGTGTGTGTGTGTGTGTGTTTATATGTTTGTTACTTCTTCACGCCTAAACCACTGAACCGATTTAGATGAAATTTGGTATTGAGATAGTTTGAGTCCCGGGAAAGGACATAGGCCACTTTTTATCCCGATATTCCCACGGGATCGAAACTTATGCGGGTGAAACCGCGGGGCGCAGCTAGTAATACATAATTATGTCATACATTCGTTGGGAGGGGACGCAATAGGAGGACATCGCTCGACGTTCATGTGGAGAAACATAGACGTAACTGCTACCAGCGCTGGGGCTCTGTCTTGCATAGGGTCGCAGCATAATGTTGAGCGATAGCCGTTTTGCGTGGATGTGACACAAATTTCCCCCTACCTTTTTATTTTATTTTTTGTGTTTATGTTCTTTTATGCATCATTTTCACCCTTTTTGACGTTCGAAAAGTGCTGATTCTCAGTCTAGTTTGAATAAATGACTTTTGATTTTGATTTCACCGCAAATACACGGATTTTCTTTCTTCTACTTTATTTTTTTTTACGTCTTTGCTTTCCTAACGTAAATACGCTTTCTAAGTGCTTTGTCATATTTAAATTATTTTTGGGAAAAAAATACATTAACGTCGATGTTTCTCTAAATGAGCGATATAGTCCTTATATTCTTCAGAAATCAGAAAGTTCAGGCGCGTATAATACTACGACTATTTCAATCAATCAATCTGCCTAAACTATTCCCAACTTTGTTGGGGTCGGCTTCCAGTCCAACCGGATGCAGCTGAATACCAGTATTTTGTATGGAGCGACTGTCTATCCGACCTCCACAACCCAGTAACTTAGTAACATTTTAAGGCGCAGATATACGACTTCTAATGATTTTAAATTCAACATCACGTCTAATCGACCGGACTGATTTCTTTGAAAAAAATAAATGTTATACTAGACCATTTGCTTCGTAATTTGATATGTGAATATTTGCAATTATATTTTTTTAACATAGTGTAATTAATTTGTAAAGTAATGTCTACCGCGGACATAAAAACGATAATCACGCAAACACTATCGGGTGTATTTTCATAAAACTTTCACCATCTAAAAGACAATTTAATTCCCCGAATTTTAGTATACGATTTTTATTTGTTTGGTGTTTGAGAGTTTTTGTAAATAGATAATTGCTTCATATTAGCAATAAATTACCACGGTTGTGTCATCGCGCTTCTCTTTCTTTTCTATGCAGTCCGACAGTGACCGCGCTTTAGGTCGTGTAGTCGCCTTAACCCTGCTTTCCGAGGGCACGGAGGGGTCTTGGTGTGTAAAGATGGTCACCCATCTACGGACCAACCGCGACAAGCGTAGCTTAACCTGATTACTTAGCCACGAGCCCCTCCCCTCCCTCTCCGATTACAAGAATGTGGTGCCATATTTATTTGATCAACACTATAATAATTATTTACGCTGATTGCATGAATGCATTTTACTTTATGTTATCTCGCTAAGCAATTTAATATGGGGAACTGCAAATATTTCAAGGTAATTGTAAATTATTTTTTATCACACTAATCACACTAATATTATAAAGGCGAAATTTTGTGGGGGTGTGTTATATGTTTGTTACTTCTTCACACTCAAACGGCTGGCCCAATTTTGATAAAATTTTGTATGGAGGTAGCTGACACGTTTTTATCCCGATATTCCCACGGGATCGACATTTACGCGGGTGAAACCGCGGGGCGCAGCTAGTACATACATAAAGCATAATAATATATTAATCTAGAGTTGTAACCACCCACTATGAGATAGTATGTAAATCACAGAACTGATGAGCTATCATGTTAATGTAAATTGTTGTATTTAGCATACAATAACTCAGGCAAGGGACTGCAGTTAATTATAATAATAATTTAGTTAGGTACAGTCAACAAAAGAGATAAGTATGCAGGATCGTCGGATATAGTTGAAGTTTAGTAAGAAACCAATGGATGTTCTCGAAGAAAATTTAATTTTATTAATAGAAAACAAACAGCTCATTTATCAAATTAAATTTCAGTTGACAACATCCATTGGTTTCTTACTAAACTTCAACTATATCCGACGATCCTGCATACTTATCTCTTTTGTTGACTGTACATACAGGGCTATTATTTCAGAATAACTTATATTTTAGTGTTTTCATAGATATTCCTACGTAGAATTTATGTTGCCAATCCAAATGTTTAGCATTTATACATTTTTAAGAGGGAGGCATCTTAATAGATAACTAAGGCTTGAGACTAGACTTGAGGGACTTTTATTTATTTATTATGTCACTCCAACAATTAGTTCACATAAACATTCAACAGAGAGCTTAGTCTTACTTTATAAAGTACTAGCAGCGCCCAGCGGTTTCACCCGCATATGCTTCCCGTGGGAATATCGGGATAAAAACTATCCTATGTCTTTTCGCAGGACTCAAACTATCTCTACACCAAATTTCATCTATATCGGCTCAGCGGTTTAAGCGTGAAGAGGTAACATACAGACAGACACAGTTTCGCATTTATAATATTAGCATAGACTAGCTTCTGCCCGCAAATAACAGAGGAAGCATTCATAACGATTTGGTCAAAAAAGACCAAACCAGAGTTTACTGACCAAACCGTTCCCTGCTGATTATAAATCTTCCCCATGGCATTCCATGGAGAAGACTTTTACCCAGCAGGAGATCAATATTGGTAGTTTCGTCAGTGGGTCATCTTACAAATTCAAAGTGGTATATATTATTGTTTCATACTTTGTTTTGTTTCTTTACCTTTATTAATAGGATTTTTTTATCATCATCATCATTTCAGCCGAAAGAGGTCCACTGCTGGACATAGGCCTCCCCCAAGTACCTCCACTTCGACCGGTTTTGTGCTTCTCGCATCCAACGAGTTCCTGCGGCCTTCACAAGGCAGAAACCAGATGACAGAGACAGATGGCCGATGGGGCCCAAAGGCTCTGGAGTGGCGACCGCGTACCGGAAGGCGTAGCGTTGGATTTTTTAATACTTCTGATGAAATCTGCCGTCATCTGTGTTCCCTCCCACATTTAACCCGTCTGCGAAGGCAGCCCAGAAGATGCCTGTTCACTCTTGATTTGAAGAAATCAAGAGTGAACAGGCATCTTCTGGGCACGCTCGTTCCATCATAGACCTCATCTATCGCTTTCCATCAGGCGTGATCGGGGTCAAAAGTGCGCCCATTTAGCAATAAAAAAATAATTTAAAAAAAAATTGTATAAAAATGTATTAAAGACGTAATTCAATTGAATTCAATCAAATGAGGTACTTAAATTACTTCATCAGTTGTCTAGTTCTCGATTGGAATAGTACAAGCAAGGTTTTATTTGAATCAACAGAAAGTTTAAAAAAAGAATCATTCAATGTCAGGGTCTTAATGTTTTCTACATAAGTTCAGGGTCAAATAAATTGAAAAAAAAAAAAAACATTTTAACCTTTGCTTTTTAAACCCCTAAGACGACCCACTGACCAAACCATCATCTATTCAACATAGGTATTGCAATTATGTCGTTAAATACGGGAAATAGATTATTGCTCAATAAATATTTTTCCAGTAAACCAAGGCGAAGGCGGCGGGACGATCTAATATCATTTGCAGGGCCAACATGGCCAGAGATCGCACAAGAGATCCCGGTTTGGAAGAAAAAGGGGAGGCCTTTACCCAGAAGTGGGACACAAAATAGGCTAACAAAAAAAAAATACTGGCTTATTTACCACGGAAAGGACGAAAGTTTCGCGACCAAACAATGCAACTACGATTGGTTGCTGGCTGCATACTAGTTTTCTCAACTTTACAAGCAAATAACAAATAGGACAACAAAATTTAAAGAAATCCGTTGTCAACCGAAAACTAAAGACTAGTGGGCAGAGACCACGACCTTCCTTTTTTCCCTTAAATTAGACCAAAGGAACAAAATTCGCTCCAGCCAAAATCTAGTAAGCCGTTAATATTACATGTACGTGCGGTCAATTGGTTGCTATATATGATACGTGACGTAATAACATACCTAGGATTATTTTCCGGCGACTTGCATGAGGCTCCTCTGTGTAAACCCACTCAAAATCTGTTCTGGAAACCTTAGCACCCATGTTTGTATGCTATTTCTAAAACACTAGTTAAACTTCACACTGTGGACGATTTTAAGCGTCACTAAAAAGATATACTTAGGTGACGCGGTTTCACAAACTATCACTTTTTTTGTAAAAATAAATAGCCTATCAAAAAACAGCAGCTTTCTAGCGCCGCGGTTGATTGACTAAAATTTGAATGAATTGAATTATATTCATTCATTCAACGCCTAATGACAGCAATTCATGAACTCATGACTGACATGAATGAGTGAGTGAATGCCAATGAGTCACTTTAGGGCGGTGACCATGCACAAGGACCTCCCGAATGCCGGGCCACACTAACGGGAAACGCCGATAATGATCGCGATAAATTGTGGCTGCACCTTCGATTAACGCCTGTCATCGCGATATTTATCGGCGTTTCCCGTTGGTGTGGCCCGGGCAGAAGGACCTCTCGGATTCGAGACAAACGATAAATAAACACAAATGTTAATTAAGGAAGAGCACTTCCATCGGATATTTATGGAAGACGAATGTATAAGAATAATATAATAGAATTACCAACCACCAAGTATATTTTTATATAAGGTAATATAATAGACGTCAACATAGAACATAGAACCTATGGAGTAGTATTTATTTATTTAATACTTTAAGCAAACAAATGTACAGAGGCGGACTTATTGCCATAGACATTTTCTATTAGTCAATAATAAATATAATAGTTATCCCTGAGTGCATAGTTGGTAGTTTTTAAGGTCAGTATTTAGTATGTATATGTAACAGGCGCTTCTCGCCATTAAACTCGAAAGTTTGGCGAGTGATATTGTAAAAGAAAAAGTACTGTATTTCTCTAGAGAATAAATAAAAAAAAAAAAAGACAAAGTCGACGATGGAGTGAGCTTACGCAGAAGAAGCCTGTTCACTCTCACTTTTCTTACATATAATGAACATTACTTACTCAATGCTCACTTTGAAGAGAGAACTAGCTTGTGAATTTATTGAAAACAAAAAAAAAACAAAATGTGACAATGTTTATTAGAAGCGCCTAGGGAATTTTCAATGTTTTCAAATCTATTCATTATATATCAGTAGGCGCTAGTAAATGATTAACGATTAGGCATTTTTGTTATTTTATTCAGGGTCCTGACTCTCAGTCTATCAAAAAGTACTCTGTGGTCTTGACCCTGTAAAATGCCTAATTGTGACAGATGACAGAAGAGAAAAAATAACAAAAGACAGTTTTAAAAACAGCCAGTGCACTATGATGAGACCTAGTAGGTTTCAACAATAATCCAACACGCGGGCCCAGTACGGGTTAATAGATGTCATATATCTTCGAATTTTTGGTTCCCTCACGATGTTTTCCTTCACCGTTTTGAGAGCAGTGGTGATGAAATATACACAAAGTAAAGTGCTTGCCTGGGTTCAATGATGAAATTAAATACACAAAGTAAAGTGCCTGCTTGGGTTCGAACTCACAACCTATACTCAACTCGGAGCCGAAGAAACCACTGAGCCATCACTGTCCAAAATCAACTATAATAGTTACATAATAAAGCTAAGTCTTAATCAGGGGCGTAGCTACCGCCGTATCTGCCGTATCAATTATACGGGGCCCCCGGGCCACGGGGGCCCCCAACGTACGTAAGCAAAAATTAATAAAAACTTCCCAATTTTTTTTTTTTTCACAAATGACAAAAGTCAAAAAAAGCAAATCAGCTATAAATCTATACAAGGTGTCCAGTAAATAGTACGACATATTGCAGGGGGTGATAGCTTGGGCCAATACCTACCAAAACAACATAATAATGTTCCGCAAAATGTAACTTTTTTTTTCACCACTAGGTTAAGGTGAATGCGTAGTTGTAGCCCGCGAAATTCAATTTTTCTTACGTTTTTTGCAGTTTTCAGGTCAGTGTCAGGTTGTATCTTGATGAAAATTTGATTCGCGACTATAACAGGTACGTATTCACAGAATTATAATCATCAGAATCATTAATACATCTGTTTAAGTTAGATTTCTACCACCAACACTTTTCCATACGAGATTTGTTCTTAACGGTAGAAATCTAACTTAGAAAGATGTATTAATGATTCTAATTATTATAATTCTGTAAATACGTACCTGTTATTGTCGCGAATCATATTTTGATCAAGATACAACCTGACACTGACCTGAAAATTGCAAAAAACGTAAGAAAAATTGAATTTCGCGGGCTACAACTACCCATTCGCCTTAAAGGCGATAAGAAAATCGTTCTGCGAAAATTTAAACAAAAAATAGTATTTCTTGAAACATTCTGGTTTTTGATAAAAACAAGACTTGTCAATGAGTAGAAAAACTATTCACAAATAATTTGATGTAAAACAAATACTAGAAAAGGAATTTTTCATTACGAGATGCTTAAAAATCTGTTTCAAGGTAGAGATTTTTCGATATATCGGAAAAAAATTTATAACTGTAAATCTGTAACATTTTGCGGAACATACATTGTGTTGTTTTGGTAGGTATTGACCCAAGCTATCACCCCCTGCAATATGTCTTACTATTTACCGGACATCCTGTATATATAAAAATGAAACCCGTTTTCCGTTGTCACGACATAACATGAAAACGGCTGGACCGATTTCGATGAAATTTGGTATAGAGATAGTTTGAGTCCCGGGAAAGGACATAGGATAGTTTTTATCCCGATATTCCCACGGGATCGACATTTACGCGGGTGATACCGCGGGGCGCAGCTAGTGATTTAATAAATCAGTTTGCCAAAAAAAAGGCAAGCAGAGTGTATATTTAATTTGAATTATTTGTAAAAATTTTGGAAAAAGTGACAGATAGATAATTATGATGAATAAATATTTCTTTTAATTTTATGCAAACATTTTTTTTCTTTTGTGAAAAATCTTTACCCTTCCTAAGGGCCCCCAAACAAATTTTTATACGGGGCCCTGCCAACGCACGCTACGCCACTGGTCTTAATACTAATAAAATGTATAAGTAACATAAAAAAGAGAGGGAAACAATCATAGGACATCAAAAAAATTGTCCGCATCGCTGTTATCAGGAAAAGTGCCGAGAAGGCTGGCAGCATAGCAGCAGGGCCACTTACTTCCGCCGGAGAAATTTTTGCTTGTTTTGAGTTGACGTGACGATAAAGAGATTATTAAGGGTTATAAGTAGCATTTTGTAAGAGTTATTGCTGGAAAATGACTAAGCTTTTGGTGAGAAAAATCGTTGTTTACGGTAGCACGCAAATAAACGCACGAAAAACATTGTGCTTGTGGTCGCATGCAACAGTACGGGGTCGTGAGGGTGTTTGAAGATAAGTTCTAAGAACATTAAAAAAGATGGAACTTTATATCTTCGTTACCAGAAGGTTCCCAGATATCGTCCCATTTGTAAGAGAGAAATATTACTTACTGATGATTAATAATTTTGTAAATATACAAAGTTACGGTCGCAAATTATATTTTGATTATCCTACCAATTGCAAAAAACTTAAGGAAATTTGAATTTTGCTGGCTCTACGCTGAGGCTTTTACCGTCGTCTATTTGCACCAGTTATAAAAATAAATTATAATTTTGAGAATCTTCAAGAATGGACAAAAGCAGAACTTATCTGCCCGGATTTATTTTGGTGATACATTCAATGGAATAATTCTAAATTTTTAAATTAACAAATATTATTATTATTTTATAAAACCCATATTATTGTAATTTAATTTTCTAACTAAGTCGCATTGTATAATACTCTACTAACTCGACTATCTGTTGTTGCTTTCAAGGACGACCTGAATAATCGACTAAAACTTTCTGCTACTCTATATTGTCGTTGGACATTGCAAGTCGACTCGCATCCATAAACAAAATAAAGTCTTTCTAAAGTTAGTAATTGAACATGGCGGTTGGTAAAAATAAAGGCCTCTCGAAAGGCGGTAAAAAGGGTGTTAAGAAGAAGATGTAAGTCTCCAATAAACCTCAAATCTATCAAACAATGTAATAATCTTTCGGTTAAACCTTAGACTAAACCTGTGATAAATGTGATGTCGCGAATATTTTCGGATGAAAGTTCATGTCTCGTGTCAAGATGTTTTCTCAATGCAACTTAGTTTTATCAGTGATTTGCTTGTTCCAGTGTGTTGCTATCGTTAAATCTCGTGATATAAAGAAAATGGCATGCAGTAATATATATTTCTTTACATAGTGTGGTAAGTTTTTTGGGGTTATGTTAAATTGTTATACATTTTCAGCGTCGATCCCTTCACCCGTAAAGACTGGTACGATGTCAAGGCACCGTCCATGTTCACCAAGAGACAAGTGGGAACCACCCTTGTCAACCGTACTCAGGTATGTGAACTTCTCTAATCTGTGACCTAGGCTGAAAAAGTTCATGTCTTGGCCTTGCTGCTACCGGCAAGTACACAGCATCCTACTCTATGCTTCTTGGGCGGTAAAATGGGAATTCTCATGCTATAATCTTCCCGAAATATGTAAATTTAATACCACATGGGCATGTTCAATAGTGTTTTTCAAGTTGTTCAGAGTACTGCCATTGTTAGTACATAACCTAAACTCCGGGTGATTTTCACCTGTCTGCCGACGTACACCCATGAATGGACAAAATTCATGAGGCCACTGAAAAGCCACTACTTTTTCTTTTGTACAAAGGGAGTGACTATTATTGTTTCTACTAGCAAACATGTGGTACTTTTAAATTTCAATGTGTCCTAAAAATGCTTGATGCTTCAGATGAATTCAGTAGTTTTAGGACACAATTTATTGATCTCATAGTTCAGTATAAATTAATGACCCCATAGAGAGTGCCTGTAATCAGTGAGATACCTGAAACATGAACTTTTAACAGTAAAACATGCACTGCAAACTTTCTATGTAAAAATTCTTGACATACCTTCACCATACAATTGAAACTGCAAACCAAAAAACAACAAAGAGTTTTTATAACAAAAAGTTTGCACTGTATCTATGCTAATATTTTACACCTAAAATGATGATCCACCTAGCTCGCAATGATAAATATCTGATGAAAACTTATGTTCCCTTTTGATTTACTTCTGATATCTTTTCAAAATTACCCTCACAACAGAGGTAAGTAAATATTTTACTAAAATATGCTTATTTCTATTTTAAGGGTACCAAAATCGCCTCTGAAGGTTTGAAAGGCCGTGTATTTGAAGTTTCGCTGGCCGATCTTCAAGCTGACACTGATGCCGAAAGGTAGGTACTTATTTGTTTTGTTATAGTAATCTAATCCCTGATTTCTGAATGCCTGTATCACAGAACCCCACCAGAGACTGAAGCTTTACTTAGAACTTGCTTAAAGCGATATCAATACCAGAAGTACCAAATAAACAAAAGGGACATTTTGCCGAAAATGAGTTAGATATATCATTGGATTCAGAATTTCCCGCTCTATCTATTGCTACTATTAAAATCTATCATAAAGAAAATGCCCCTTGCAGTACAAATTTGAATGCTGCTATAATTGGTTGAATTAAATCATACATGTTACGAGCTGTTGTCATTGGTTGAGCCAAATAACCAATTATCAGTTTGATTTTTTTAAAGGCATTCAGAAACTGGGTGAGTATGAATGTTTATTGCAGTCCAGCTATATGAAGGAATACCATATGGTCTTCATATCGTTTTTGTCTGCAGAAAGTATATGCTGCCGCACTGAAACGCCCCTGTATTTGATATACTTTGGTACCTTGTGTCGTTGCTACAAACATTATTTATTTTAGACGAAAACAAACATTACTTAAAATAAATGTTCTTGTATATTGATTTTATTCAATTTCGAGTGGCCATTGTTGTTTACATCTTTGGCAAATTTAGCGTGGCTAGACCTTAGTTAACTCACACGGGTTGTTGTAACAAAATTCATAACCTATGATATTATAAGCTAATCTAATGTAATAATGGTATGGACTTTGTCTGAAAAATAAATGAATTATTATTATTATTATTATTTACACCCATAATTAGGCCCCCACTGATAAGCAAAGCCAATAAACAAATCTACATAACCTCTAATATTAAACCTTTTTCATCAGGTCTTTCCGCAAGTTCCGTCTGATCGCTGAAGATGTTCAGGGTCGCAATGTGCTCTGCAACTTCCATGGTATGGACCTCACCACTGACAAGCTCAGGTTTGTACTATTTGTATTTATTTATCAATTTTCAGAACAACTATCTTCATGAAAATGTCAGTTATTTTGAAATATTTTTTCGGAGTTGTCAGAATCGCTAAGAGCAGTCACTAGACACATTTTTTTTTTAAAAATAATTTATACCTAACTTCAAGTCTTTATTCCCCGGAGGGATAAGCAGAGGTGTAAATAGGCCCACATTTTGCCAGTTGTTGTTTTATTTTTTGGGATTTTATAAAAAAACGTTTTTTAATTTACTTAAAATTCAAATAAATTAGTATACTGCAGTCCAGCTATATGAAGGAATACCATATGGTCTTCATATCGTTTTTGTCTGCAGAAAGTATATGCTACCGCACTGAAACGCCTCTGTATTCTTATACTCTGGTACCTTGTGTCGTTGCTACAAACAAATGTATTCTAGAATTTTTCGGTACACCTAGACTAGATTGCCGCAGGTTTAGCAGCCTGGACTCTAGATTTATGACCTGTTGGAAAACTCGCGAAATCTCAGTGTCACTAAGTCATTTTTAATTAGCTAACAAGACTTAGCAGATTTGTAAGTGTAAGTGTTAACATCAAAAAGCAACAAAATCAAAAAAATTATAATTTCAATATAATTAAAAATACTCATTGTATCTGCAAAGTTTTGCCAATTATTTTAAAAACGCCCCTACCAACCTCAGAATACAGGCGATATGTTATCAAGACAATCTCCTAACAATTGACTATCTCCCAACAGATGGATGGTCAAGAAATGGCAGACCCTGGTCGAGGCCAACATTGACGTGAAGACCACAGACGGTTACCTGCTCCGTGTGTTCTGCATTGGATTCACCAACAAGGACTCGCTCAGCCAGCGTAAGACCTGCTATGCCCAGCACACCCAGGTAGGCAAATCTTTGCATTTTGATTCTATAATCTATCCAAGATTTTGTCTGGATTTCAAAAGAGACTGTCAGATAGGAAACGCCGACCTCATCTAGCTTTAAAAAAATATGATTGACTTGTAAAAGTGTTTGTACAAACCTACTTACAGAAATAAAATCATTTATCATTTATACAAGCTGCTCAACATTCGCCTATTAACATTTCTTAAGTGACTCTTGCTGCATGCATAGCATGACCTTGACAACAGGTTTTCTTGTAGAAAGACTTCTATGGAGAAATTTCAAAAATGAAGAAAATGTTACTTTGCCTTTGTAGGGATAGAAAAGGTCATGCTAGGCGTACCTAAGTATTTGTTGTTAACCTCTGTCACTTAGGCCTTTGCAGACATGCTGCTTTGTGCGTTTTTAAACAGCGATTTAGACACTTTTTAGAATCTCAATACAGCAACTAAGCTGTAAACCCTGCATACTTTTACAATTGGAATTCAGCGGTTTAGTTGTTATTCGCTTTGGTAGAACGAATTGACAGAAACTCGCAATCGCGCTCAAACACACTAAAAAACGCAATACAGTATTTATTAATTTGCTAAACCACCTCTCGCTAATGCATAAAGGAGCATATCTGCTAAGACCCATCATTTTGTAAATTTTACTTTATGTCACATATTTTAAACCTTACATTTCAATGTGACCACCATTCTGGTCATGCTTGATATTCCTTCCATGTATTAAGGTGAATGGGTAGTTGTAGCCCGCGAAATTCAATTTTTCTTAAGTTTTTTGCAATTTGCAGATCAGTGTCAGGTTGTATCTTGATCCAAATATGATTCGCGCTTATAATAGACGTGTATTTACAGAATTATAATAATTAGAATCATTAATACATCTTTCTAAGTTAGATTTCTACCGTTAAGAACAAATCTCGTATGGAAAAGTGTTTGTGGTAGAAATCTAACTTAAAGAGATATATTAATGATTCTAATGACTATAATTCTGTAAATACACGTCTATTATAAGCGCGAATCATATTTGGATCAAGATACAACCTGACACTGATCTGCAAATTGCAAAAAACTTAAGAAAAATTGAATTTCGCGGGCTACAACTACCCATTCACCTTAAGGCGCTCTTAAACGGGCCATCTTTTAATTGCAATGTGTAACTGCAACATATCGTCGACCGTAGGTTCAATTGAGGTAAGAGACAAAATACCCAAAATGAGTTGAGTATACAGTTTTGTTCAGAATTTTTCGCTCTATCGAATGGTGAATATGAAAAAATTCTAGCTTAGGAAAAATGTGCCTTACCCTAATGATTTTTGGATCCAAATTTCGGATCAGCCCCATAATAACGTCGGAAAAAAAACTTTGTCGGCCTCTCCTGAAATATCGTATTTTGTCCCTTACCTCAATTAAACCTACGGTCGACGATATTGTCAGCCTGGTTGTCAAGTATTGCTGCAGCACTTTTTACACAACTGCCCAAAAAAAGGAGTGTTATGTTTTCTTAAACTATTTCGTGAGCCATTGTTGCACGTGTAAATGCTAATAAATACTTTAGGACATCCTGTTGTGGAAACATTGCATGGCAATAGATTTTATGCACAAAAAAAGTGTGTGCTTTATAACCACCCGATAGGAGTGAAAACTTATATAAATAATAACATGGTTTTCTAATTTAAAAATAATTGTCAGTCAACAAAAGAGATAAGTATGCAGGATCGTCGGATACAGTTGAAGTATAGTAAGAAACTGATGGATGTTGTCGACTGAAACTTAATATGATAAATGAGCTGTTTTTTTTCTATTAATAAAATTAAATTTTATTCGAGAACATCCATCGGTTTCTTACTAAAGATCAACTATATCTGACGATCCTGCATACTTATCTCTATTGTTGACTGTGCACACTTCAGTAAAGCCAAGTATGCGCGATTCAGCGTCACCGATCCGACCGTGACGGTTAAAAGAGCGCTTCAAGTTTTCACTTCAAAAATTTGCGGGCATTACGGCCATACTTGAAAGTGTTTTGCAGCTCCATGTTGTACGAAGTGTTGCCCGTTTAGAAGCGCCCTTAGATAATATTACCTATCGCAGACTGCACTATAAAGGGCCTAGGTATTATTCTTGCTCTTTATAACTGCATCCCGCCGCTGCGTACATTAAAACTTCACGTTCATCACCACGAACGCGGCTCTCGGGGTTCCGTTGGCTTTTCGTGGTTTTGGTACAAACACCCTACTCTAATAATTTGTTTTGTGTGGCTTTCTGTGCTTGCTTACCGATATTTATGTCCCTCAACGAGTTTTTCTTCGCCGTTTTAAGAAAAGTGGTGATCATAAAATAGCACAATGGCAAAAAGTATGCCTGTCTGTATTTGAACTTTGAACCCACGACCTACAAACTCGTGAGATGGGACCGTTACTACTGGGCCGCCGGTTAAAAGATAAACATGTATACCTTTTAAAATGTAATTCCACACCACTGCTTTTAAAACGGTGAAGGAAAACGAGGAATGTCTTAGAACTGGAAATACAAAGAACATGTTGTTTTCACCGACACGCTATGGGGTCGCAGGTGTATTTATCGGCCGGCCTGTCACTAAGAGAAGTGGGGTAATTGTGTAACATACTAAAGGGCTGATTTCACCAAAGTCGGATATCTTTTATCCATGGAATAAAATTGACGTCAAAAAACCAAAATTTAGACTGCATAAGACTTAGTCAAGGTATAAAAGTTTGGTGAAATTCGCCCTTACAATGTCGATGCGTTTCATTTTGACAGTTCAAAAAAATTCATTGCGTTGTTGAGTAGACAAATTGCTCAAACATGCAGATGGATTAACAGTTCAGTTCAGTGAAAGTATGTTGCGCAATTATGATGCTGTCCCGAGTCTCAGCCGTGGGAACACCTCATAATGTTATCAAATACTTTTCTTCTGCTAACCCGTCTTTCAACTACAGGTCCGTGCCATCCGCAAGAAGATGTGCGAGATCATCACTCGTGACGTCACCAGCTCTGAACTCCGCGAGGTGGTCAACAAGCTGATCCCGGACTCCATTGCTAAGGACATCGAGAAGGCGTGCCACGGCATCTACCCACTAAGAGATGTCTGCATTAGGAAGGTATGCGATGAAGATGTTTATGTGACTTTTTTAAAAGATGGTGTATTGGTTGGGTTTCATATGTCTGTTTAATCTGTCAAGCTCCGCTAATGAGACAATTGATTTTCTGTTGTTTCATCGCCAATAGGCGACGCGCGGTGCTTGACTGGTTTAAAAAGGAATTTTGCCTTTATTCATGAAAATCTTGACACTTTATGTTTTATGAAAATTGTTTGTTGTTGTGTGCAATGTTTCTAAAAGGACGATGTGAAGGGTTAGACTATGCCAAGAGGTTGTACAATCGACACCATATCAATGGTAACAAAACCGTTATAGGCAGAGCCTCTCCTGTATGTAACTTCTGCTTATAATGGTTTTTTATTACCATTGGTATGCGATTGGCCGTATGCGTCTATAGAAGTTTTAAAAGTTGAGCTTTGTAGAGTGTCGTCTCTGTCACTCGCACATGTCTCTTCTAAAGCTCGTTATGCCATATTTACGCGTTGGTACTGAAGTAACGATTTGAAAATTCAATCAAGTAGGTGAAATATTATGTAAGTTTCGATATGCATGACTTATCAACCCAACCAACCCAAAACACAATTACAATGATGATCCACCTAGCTCGCAATGATACACACCTGATGAAAACTCTTGTTCCCTTTTGATTTTTATCTGAAACAACCCCTAACACACAAACACCAGTCTACCAACCTGCACAGACTAATCAAAGAGTTTTTACCCCCAGGTCAAGGTTCTCAAGAGGCCGCGTTTCGAGATCTCCAAGCTTATGGAGCTCCACGGCGAGGGTGGTGGTGGCAAGAGGGGCGAAGCCGGCGACAAGTCGGAGCGTCCCGAAGGCTATGAACCTCCCGTTCAAGAGAGCGTTTAAGTTAATATACGTTAAAAATTGATCAATGTGTTTTATTTTTATTACTTACACTGTCAAGAAAAGAGGTTGTTATACAGGCTGAAAAAATTATCTTTCTGTAATACTTGTCGATTTGTTTAGTGCGTTAGATTTTTTGTTAAAGCTTACAATCACAAAAGCCTCATCTACATGATGCGTTTTGCTTGTGCTAATAGCAAACTAGCTAAGCAAGAAATCACTTGTTTTGTCTAAACACTGTTTAGATGGTGAAACTTTTATTGTTGCTTTAACTTATAGTTTGAAACTGGCAATTTAATCGCACTGTGTAAATCTGGCTCAGAACATTGCCTGAATACCTATCTCTTTGTTTGACTATACTGTCGTAATCTATTGTTCCAGTGATTTTACAACATTGTCATAGGTGAGCATAACTTCTTTTTTTTTGTATTATTTGTTATTATTTCTAGGCCTGCTTGCAACACAAATCATAGAATTTTTTTTTTTATTACCTTTGTTTCTGTCAATTGTTTGAAGATGACAGATGTCTAAGATGTCTGTCTGTATGTTTAGCGCTAAATGTATTTAGTGGCTTGTGGTGCGAAAAGGCCTCTTTTTAGTTGAGGCGGTGATTTTAGTCATTTTTGAGAAATTTACTGATTTAAAAAAAAAATCATACAAAAAATGATAATCACCTTCTCAACCAATTGATTTAATTTACAATGATGATCCACCTAGCTCGCAATGATACACACCTGATGAAAACTCTTGTTCCCTTTTGATTTTAGTCTGAAAACTTTATTTGATTAGTTTTTTTCATAATTTTTTCTAAAATCACCTTATTGACCTATTTTGTTTTTACAGGACAAGTCGCTGAAACAGCATTTCAAGATCTATGCAAGTTGAAGTCTCGACAAACCGTAGTACAATCATGAATCATGACCGGTCCGAACATTGTGCAGAACCAGAAGGCTACGCAATAACTTATTGTAAAGACCAGTGATAAGATGACTTCAGTTTTAAATCAATATACGTCTAAAATGGATACTCTTGTTTGATTTACTTAGTAGAAACCTATCCCCTATATTACACACTATTATAATACCTAAAGCTGCATAAACGGACGCGCCAATAAACAGATCGCACGGGCGAGTTTTTTATCGCGACTAGGATTTTCAAGGCACTGAGCCAAGAGTTTAAAATCCAACAGTGTTTTTTGATGCGCTGGGATGCACTCCGTTGGATTCTCAATGCGCAAAGAACACCGAGAGTTCAAAATCCAGTGCGCAATAAAAAAAACGTCGTTTACGTCGAACGCGATATTTTTAAATATCGCGGTGGGATTTTTTATAGCACACTACATTTTCAACACTGTTCAGTGTCTCGAGCATTAAGAATCCAACAGCGCAACCCAGCGTGTCAAAAAGCACTTGGGTTTTCTACCCTTGGCGTGAAGCAGTTCCTTGAAAATCCTGGTCAGAGTTTCGGCGCTAAACTGGAAAAACGCGCCCATGCCTACCTGGGCTTACATACTCCCTCAATAAAGTGTTCCAGTGAAGAACAGACTTTATACACCACCCAACTATCATTCACAATCTGAAGAAGATTATTGCTAATCCATTGCTCGGTTGTTCGAAAAGTCCTCAACAACGTACAGACGCCAGGGCCAGCACATCAACCTACTACAATCTGTCAAATTTCTTTAATAGAATTTCAACTTTTATCACTAAAGCATAAGGTTCAAAGTTGATTGGGAAAATGTGACAGTTTCGGGTAGGTTGATGTGCTGGCGTCTGTACTTAAGGGCCTGTGCAAACCACGTTTTTTAAACGCGCCGTTGCCGTCGTCGCCCGTTTTAGAAACGTGCGTCGACGGCGCGCTTTTATCCTACAAAGCAGGTGCAAAGGTCTACACTACAGGCTGCGCCTGACTCGCGTGCGTATCGCGGCTATATCGCTAAAACGTGCGTCAACGGTGCGTTTAAAAAACGTGGTGTGCACAGGCCCTAAATAACGCAATGAATGTTGTTAAACTGTCGAAATGAAAACCATTGCTACTGTTGTTACGCAATTACCCCGCAGATTCAATTAGGCTCAATAATAAAAAAAAAACTACGTTGTTTAAAAATAAATTGTATTTCTCCATAATTTCTTTTTACAATTCTTCACTCTACAACATCATTATTAAAAATATTAAATTCTTAATTAGTTAAAATAATTTAATTTACAATACTAGCACTCGCCTGTGGATTTGTTCACAAATTACTGGTATTGATTGACTATTTTTATCTACAGTCCGGTCGTCGAGAGAATGCGCGTTCTTGACACCTGTCAGTGCAACAAATGTAGTAGCTAGAGTGCGTTTCACCAAGTACTTCCTATGTTATAATGTTGGCTCCTCTGTCCTCCGCTAGGAGCATATGTATTTTGTGCCCATATCTGTCAAGATAGTAAAAATGGAAAGCCGATTTTGCGGATTTTTTTAAGATTTATAAGGTTTCCGTGTTAGAATCATGCCAAAACATTAAGGAGTGGTGAAGAATAAGAAGTGGTATATATTGCTGCCAACATATCGGCAAAGGAAGTATTTGTTGAACCGCACTCTAATAGTAGTTCTAGACTTGTACTATTATTCTGTGGTTCTAGTTAGCTATTGTATGATGCTGACAGGTGTCAAGAACGCCCTCTCTCGTCGGCCGCACTGTAAACGTAAAAACTTCAGCCTTGTAGAGCGTCGTTTCTGTCACTCATACCCGTGTGACAGTCCCAGAAGACCAAATTAAAAACTTAATCGTATCTTGTAATCTTAACTCACCGACAATCAATGTCAAAAACTTGTAAAAAAATATAAAAATTAGAGGTATTTTTGACAGCTTGCTAAGAATGCTAACGTTCATAAAAGTACGGGAATTGCAATACCTAGTTCACAATATTGCCTGGGTACTATAATATTTGCAAATTCGTTGCAATGCGTTAGCCGGCGGGCGGCGCTTACAGATACAAATAATAACTATTAAAAAAAAACTTTAATAAACATCTAATTTCACTTTTCAACTATTGGTGGTCTATTTCTTTGAATGCTTTTTCATTTCATTTCCAATGCGTAATATAGCAATAAAGCAGTAGCGACATCTAGTATGGAATAGCATAACTATTATTTTAAAATGGCATCTTATTTACAAATATTCTATGTTTTTAGTGTTCATCAGAGATTCATGTCCTTAAACACTAATATTAAATTATTTCGTCGTAATAGCACATAAAACTTTATTCCCGCTTAAAAAATAGATTACAACAAATTCAGCATTTTTATACAATCATTCTTACATTTTTATCTAAACTAAAAATTAAAAAAAAATTGCACTAGACAAGTAGGCAATGCACAGTCGAGGAAACGGATCGTTTAGCACATTGATTATCAACTTGTGTGCTGCCGACACGCGTTGATGGCTGTCGCCGACACTCGTCGATCTTTGGCTGGCTTCACACCTATCCGGGAGACCCGTAGGTACGGGCTGTCAGTACGGGCGCCCGGAGCGGGAGCACATGTTAGGCGCTAGAACATCGTTTCACAGCGACGCGGCTTGATTCGTACACGACCCGCTCAGGGTTGAGCCCGTACAGCGCATCTGTCTCCTGCTAGCAACCGTATCGTACTGAATCATCGTTTCAGAGCACTGCTGGTACTACCCGTACGGGTCTCCCGTGTACGGACGGCCCGTACGGGTCTCCCGGATAGCTGTGAAGCCAGCCTTTAGGGTATATTATGTTCTGTGGTTGTAGTTGCCTCTGTCGTCGACGCGTGTCGCTTGTGTCTATGCACACTTAGGTAAATAATTAACTGTCCGTACAATCAAATCCAGAACTGTCAGTTTGAGAACCAAAGTGTGAAATGCTAAAGAATACCTTTCGGACTGTTGTAATATTTTATATTATCTACAAGTGTTTCTGTACTTTTAACTTTAAAATTGGTCAGTTTTGTTCCCTTAATTATTATTAGATAATATATAAAATATAATTAATATATACCTAGCTAAGTAATTTGATTCAAATTGGAAGAAAAAAAAACGTATTAACTTGAATCACAAATTGAATCGAGTAAAGAAAGAAAATACATCTAACATCAAACAAGAATGTGAATTAAAAATCTAATTTTTCTCTGAAAAGTTGGTACCTGACTGAGTAACGGAATGGTACCCTATTTTAATTAGATAGTGTATATTATTATGTAAATTAAAATAAACAAGACACAGCCAGTCTTTGACATGATCTTAATCTTATTATCAAACTCCATTGTTTTATAATAATAGTAAAAAAAGTTGACTTTTGGTTAAAAATTAGTTTATCCAAAACAACAACTTTTCATACTCGGATTTCGGGATGAAATTCCAATAAACAGTTTTTCTTGTAATATGGAATGTAGCCGAACTGACTTTTTTTTTTCATATAATTTTGCGTACGACAAAATATTGGTACACACAAAATATTAAACGACTATTTATAGCTGGTATTTAACAAGAAGTCAGGCAAAATGAAGAACTAAGAAGTTCATCATTTTGGAGAAAAACTTTGGATTTCGCATTCTTTGGTTTGAATTTGAAATTGACAAATCTATGAAGTTAGCACATCACTACAAAAAACTATTGTTTCACGATGTTTGACTTTTTAGTTCAGTTTCCGTTGGTATTTTAACTTTCAAAGTAGCGCACGGTTTTTGTTTTCTGCGGGCGAAAGTGCAGAGCAAGCATATTCCGGATCCAATGAATGCTATCACGCAGATGACAGTCAAGCCAAGTTGAGCTGCTGCAGTAGAGTAGGTGCCGTGGTAGACGAGGGACCGGAGGCCTTCAGGAAGCTCTTCTACGCCCTAAAAAGAAATAAAGAATTTAGGTTATTCAATGAGGATAGAAACTGACACAGATGTCACTGCTACCCAAAATCCAAGAATTTGACAGCTAGCTGTCACTATTCATTCAATTTTTTAAACGGTTGAATGCCGTAATTACAGACACAAAGCCATTGTGTCTCGCGTGGATCCACGTTTAAGCATACGAAGGGTTAAACAAGCGATTTCTAATCATTTTCTCACTCTACACAACACTAGATGTCACTATTTTCAGAATTGATATGCACGTCATCTATGGTCAATAATGTTTTTTTTTATAGTTACTAGCGTCATCTAGCGTCGAGTAGTAAACAATCTGTTTTCTGGATTTAATTTGAATTAATTGCTAATTTATTTGTCCTCACCATTTCGATCCAAGCCACTGGTAAAATAAGTCCTTGATCAAGGTATTTAACTGACGAGAACATGTCAGTCTTCCTCACTTCGATGTTGATTTGAATGCTGAAACAAAAAGTTGAAAGTTATAGTGTATGAACCAAGCGATCTCATAATTTTGTGAACAGTGGCGTAACTATACCGTTTGGGGCCCGTGGCAAATTCAAGGGATCCCCCCCTTTCTCAATGTAAAGAAGCTCAACCGATGTTAGTTTTTTTTTAGTAGCACTTCTCCCGCGACTTCTTCCGCGTACATTTCATGTTTTCCGCTACAAAAACTGTAACACGTGACTGCTTCGGTCCTTACGTTAGGATTCTCCTGTGCTCATGACCCTCTCGGGCCGGGGGCCCCCTCTAGCTGGGGGCCTGTGGCATTTTGCCCCAATGCCACCCTTTAGCTAGGCCACTGTTTGTGTATCAATAGATAATATGATTAATAAACAAGGTGAAATTAAATCAGCCAGCAAAACTCCGCAGACTTGATGGTTATTGATAATTATCTTTTTCAAATCCGACTGGTAGTTCCGGAGATTAGCGCGTGCGCGTTCAAACAAACAAACAAAAAGCAAAACCGAGTGTGCTTATGACCACACGACTGAAGTAAAACTTCAAACGTATTTGGTTACGAGAGGAAGAGAGAAAGAAAATGTGCGCGCGCACTGCTTTCTCTTGCTTATATCCCCCACTCAAGTCCCGTTCGCCACACCCGATCACATTTTTCGTAACGCTTACGTCACGCGTTCGCCAGCTTACTCCCCAAGTCAAGCGTGCGTAAAGAAGTTTGACTTCAAAAAACTCTTCAGCTTTATTATTGAAAAATGGCGAATAGCCTTTGAGTTGCGATAAGTAGACTAGAGCATTTTCTTCATGACCTTATCAGCATATGGATTAATAAATAATTCCTACCTCGATTTCCCACTGAGAGCAATTCCCAAAGTAGGATGTAGATCAAGGAAGGAGTCGTGTTTCGTTGCGTTTGGCTTCAGTCCAGTTATTTCTTCACGAAGACGAGGATCCGCCAGGTAGAAGTGTGGGAAAGATACAAGCGCTGGAGCTCCTGTAAAAGAAAAACCCTTATTGGTTAAGATTGGGAAATAATAATGGTTCCGAAAAACATTAATCTCCAGCGATCTGTGGCCGACTAAAAAAAATGGATCTTCGAATAACAAAACTAAACTTCCGAATTAAATACTGAACGTCCGACAAAATTACTAAGTTACTGACAACAGAGGTTTTGTCAAGGGCACCCCGAGGTTCGGTTTGTTTAACTCAATACTCAATTCTTTATTGCATTCCATATGTATTACATAGATGGTATTACAAGTAAAAGATCACAAGGTTACATTAAACCGTTGACATAGAAATAGGAGCACCGCGAAGCGGGGCTCCGTCGACATAGGATGCAAGAGCGAGCGAATGAGAATACAAATACCTTTACCTAGGCATATATCAAAACGTAATTGAAGCTGGTAGAAAAGTATTATAGCAATAAACAGTCATGTTTATTTTTCGAAGATTTCATTATCTAATTCGGTCGTTTCGTCATTTTTATTCGGAGAAAAGTAGTCGGAAAGTTAGTATTTTTTAGGCAGTAGATTTAATATTTTTAGTAAGGACAATTCTTATTTTTTTGTCGGAGCTTTTATTACTATCCGTTAAGATTAATGGTTTGGTGGGTGGTTGGTTGGCTTTTTATTTGATCTTTATTTTTTGTTCTATTTATCTGATGTATTGTGTGTCTTTTAGTCTGTGTTAAATAAATGTATTTTCTTTCTTTCACACAAAAATTAACATTACACCACGCCTGTAATCTCCGCAGGATTTCAACATAATCAGCCTATAATGTTCTCACTGCTGGAACACAGGCCTCCTCTCAGTGAGAGGGAGTGGGCCGTAATCCACCACGCGGGCCTAGTGCGGGTTGGCAGATGTCACATGTCTTCGAATTTTTTGGTTCTAGGACAGGTAGGTTCTTCGCAGGATTAGTCAGAGGTGTAATTATTGTACACCCTCATTTCGCATTAGTGAAATGAAATGAAAGTCAGTTTAATTTGCCAGTTATGGGCGAGCCTATTGCCATCAACCGGACACCGTGCTGTTACTGAGAAATTACGGATAAAAAAATCTCAATAGAACTTTGCCCGTCTCAAACAAAACTAACTTCCGCTACTCGACAACAGATGGCTGTACTTCAGAAATGCCACAGATTAAAATACTATCCAACAAAAATTGGATTTTTTGGCGCGTAATCAAAATCGAAAGTAACGCTGCCATCTTGTTTTTTCAAAACAATTTCTGTGACAATTTGACAAGTGTTTACTAACAACGCCCTGTCAATGTCATTCAGGCGCCAAAGGATATTTGTAGCAGTTTACAAGGTAGGTCAACTCACCCATAGTACAATCGGTAACATTGATGATTCCTCTCGGAGGGCACGTAGCGGTATCAATCTCACAGTAGCATAGGTTTGCTGGATTGTGAGAAGGGTCATCGAAAACGTTTAACGGCATTCTGTAGCGGTATAATTCTATGCCGTCTGCAATCTGTGGGGAAACAAGAAAAAATATCATTAGAATTGTTTTTTTTTTTATATTTTTTAATTGTTTTGATTTGATTTAGTGTTTAATTTTCTATTTGTTGTATGATGTACAGACGCCAGCACATCAACCTACCCGAAACTGTCAGATTTTCCTAATCAACTTTGAACCTTATACTTTAGTGATAAAGTTGAAAATCTATTAAAGAAATTTGACAGATTGTAGTAGGTTGATGTGCTGGCGTCTGTACTAGTACGCTAATTGATAGTGCCGTGCTTTCCTATAATTTAAATACATGCGAGATCAATATTATGTCAGCGACTCTGGGTTTACGCTGTGTACCTATGTGTTTAGTTGGTAAGCCTTGTTAAATAAATAAATAATTGAAATACTAAAATAGCTTCTTCTCTTGAATCAGTACGACTTATTAAACGGAATAGTTTGAAGTACTTAATAGTCTTCCAGACCGTATTTTGGCTGCGGCGGCCAATCTCAACGGTCTTCGGCGCGGGAGATATTAAGCACAAGCGTGTGCGCAAACACAGGTGCACTCACTCTACCCTTAGGTACTCTCATAGTCCGATACATACAGGGCCGTCTTAACCATATTGGGCGCCGGGGTGCGAAAATCAGTCTGGGGGCGCAGGCTCTTTGTTTTTTGGCAAAAATAACTTGATTTTGGAGTCCAATTTTTAGGGAGAAGCACCAAAGTAGCCCGCGAAATTCACTTTTACGTGTTATTTCTTACGTTTTTTGCAATTTGCAGGTTAGTGTCAGATTTTATATTATTATTTTGTCTTCCAATTGACTTAGAGGGTAGTATTGATATATTATTATAAACCTCTAAGTTCATATAACTCTATTGATTGATATTTCATGAAATAGTTATTTTGAATTTCACGGGCTACCCTGGCGCTTCCCTCCGGCTTGCGCCTCCTAAGACCCCACGCCCGGGTACCACGCACCCCTACTTGCACTCTCGGGTAAACACGGCCCTGGATACATAGGTCGGATAGGACGGCAATCGGACACGACCGGAGAGAGATCTGGCGCAGGACCAAAATAAGTTGAAGTTGAGTTGTTAAAGAGTTGAAGGATATGAACACTCCTTAAATTTTCAACTTAACTACGAGTATAACCACAGAATACTTAAGAGCCTATACTACCTCAAATGGCTTAGCGTGATCTTCCGTTATGTCGAAAATACTGCACCATTAATTTTGAAATAAATATATGGTAAAGTTGAGGATTAATGCTAAGTCTTATGTTAGACGAAAACACGATTCCATAAAATTTTCTCGATAGAAAATAAATCCAAAGTTACCTCTAACCCGAACAATAAACCGCTGGTATTCAAAAAATACTTCAAATTAGATCATGAAACTTTGCATACTAACTGAACTTACTTTAAAGCAGGTCTTATGTTATTTACTTTTTATAGTTACCATTATTTTCACTGAAAAAAGCAAATAAGTACCTAAACTATTGGCGCTGCCTGCCGCCCAGCACCGCACTCTGTCTCGCTCTCACTCAGTCAGCGAGCAGTATCGTATGAGCGAGATAAAGAGTGAATTTTAGCTGAGGTAGTATAGGCTCTTAATAGTACTACGTACTATAACTTTAAACGCCGAAAAAATCACGTTTCTTGAAACGTTTTTTTTTCGGCGTTTTTTGCCTTGCGATAAGTGCGGTTTTTTTTATTGTGATTGTCATACTCATAATGTATGACTCATCATAAAAATAAACACAGTTAATGTGTTGCCTCGTCAGAATGACCCTCGAAGGCCACGAACGCTAAAAACCCGAAAAGTTAACACATTCTTGCTAAGTAGATGTTAATACAGGTAACTCGAGAATTAGATTAGTGATCTTATTTGACACACTAAACAAGATCGGGAAACGTAAATGAATTGTGCCTGTCTGTAGTAAGAATAGCCCCTAGGGTGACCAACTTTTTTATATCAAACTACCTGCGCCCCGCGGTTTAACCCGCATAAGTGTCGATCCCGTGGGAATATCGGGATAAAAACTATCCTATGTCCTTCCCCGGGACTCAAACTATCTCTATACCAAATTTCATCTAAATCGGTTCAGTGGTTTAGATGTGAGGAGGAGGTAACAGAGAGACAGACAGACACTTTCGCTTTTATAATATTAGTATGGATAGTATTTTCGAAGCCACATTGCCTGTAAAAATAAAGAAGATGGCGAAAAAAAATATAGATAGTAGTGGTCGCATGCACGACTGCTGAGCTTGTGGCCGTGGGTTTAATTCTCAGGTCGGGCAAAGCGTTATTGGGTTTTTCTTAGTAACAGCCCGGAGTTTGGAAGTTGGCGGTGTCATACCCCCGTGCTTCGGAAAGCACGTTAAGCCGTTGGTCTTGCGCCTGAGCCCTGATTCACAACCATACGACAGGCTATCGTATCGAAAACCTGACATTTCGATAACCTGATTTGACTTGTCCTCAACAGCAAATAGCTGTTGGAAGAATAGCGGGCGTCTATTTGATTTAAACTGACAAAATTTTCGGGTTTTGGACTTGTGAACAGCGTTTAGAAGACTCCCACGATAACAGTGATTAATGTTCGATGCGATACGGAAGCGTATCGAGTGTTTGTGAATAGCTATGCAGGATCTCTCTCCGGTCGGATTGTGTGCCGTCCCATCGGAATATGAGAACGAAGGAAGAGAAAGTGCACCTGTGTCTGCGCACACACTTGTGCATTATAACATCTCCCGCGCCGAAGTTGAGATTGGCCGCCGTGGCTGCAATACGGTCTGGAGGACTATTCAGTGGCGTGCATTGCATATAGGCATATAAGCAGTGCCTACCTCGAGATATCAACATAAGCCTGTCAATTACATTTTAGTGTGTGTGCCCCATTAAAAAACTCACTAAATTATCATACCTAACAAAAACAAAATCTTCATACAAACACGCGCGGCAGTAGACAGTCGCCGGACGGCCTACTGTCTCGGCTCCCGTACTATTCGCACATTGTCATTGGTCTTTACTCGTTCAAGTTAATACGACAAAATTAAAAATACGTACGTCTCCCGCGTAATACCATGACCATCACCCTTAAGTAGGCATGCCTACTCAAATAACCACACTTTTGACCTCACTTTTTTTCTGATTAGTGACCGCGTTTGCCTAGACTAGACCTGGGCCTAGTGCCTACCTATTCTGAAAACCAATGCACGCCACTGGGACTTATCTACATCTAAGGGGTATTTTACCTCAACAGTCTTTTCAAACTGGAAAGGCAGTCTTCTGCAGAGGTTGGGGTAGAACACATGGAGAGTGGTATTCTTGTCCAACTGTGATGGCGGGAAAATGGAGCCGTCTGAAGCCTCGATACTGAAATAAAGAAAAATTATTTTACATCCATAGATACTATAGCATAATCAGCCTATAACGTTCCCACTGCGGGGACACAGAACTCCACTCTTCGAGAGGGAGTCAAAATCAAAAGTCATTTATTTAAACTGGGTTGATAATCAGCATTTTTCGAAGGTCAAAATTGCATAAGACAGTCCCCCAAAACGCCCGCCCTTCACCACTTTCTAGTGCTTTCGCTGTAATCCACCATGCGAGCGCAGTGCCGGTTGGTAGATGTCACATGGAAAAATGACATTTCTTGCTAACAATTTTCTTTTTAAAAACGTCACTTTTCCATTTAACCGACGACATGTCTTCGAGTTTTTGATTCTAGGACATGCCGGTTTCCTTACGATGTTTTCCTTCACCGTTTCGAGAGCAGTGGTGATGAAATAATTTGCTCAAAGAAAAGCGCCTGTCCGGGTTCGAACCTCCGACCTACAACTCGTAAGTCGCGGCCGTTACCACTGGGCCAGACTGCTCCATATTACGCAGGCTGGATTTTTGAGATGGGGCAGAATCCTTAGCTGTCGTAGCTACCATGTAGCTACCGAAGTATATAATTGTACCATGGTAGCTACAGGAAAACGGTGACTGTTATTTTTTTTTTCCAAATCTGTGAATGCAGATTATAAAAGACAGTGACTGAAATTGGCGTCTTTTTGTTTTCTCGCGGCCATCAACCAAATCTTGTTTTTTTAGTACAGAATAGTGTGACAAACGTAACTTATTTGACATGCATGTTTCACGGTTTGGCGGCTGAAATGAGATATACGAGTTAGGAGTTTGTATGTATAGATGGGCAATCCACCCGAATTAAACCCGCTTTTGATTAACACCCGTAAATACCCATAAACACCCAGAAAATTGGGTGTTTACCAAAAGCACCGGGTTTAAGCCCGGTGGATTGCCCTTGCCCATCTATATTTGTATGTATTCAGCATGTGTCAGGCAAATGTACCTGGCGCTGATATTCTGCTGGATCCCTGTAGTGACACACGGACGTTGAGCAGACGAGATAAATTAGTGTGACAGGTGTTAAGTGCAGAGTGAAGTTTTGTAAGTAAACCCGACACTTTAATTATGTATTCTACAGTAAAGTTTTGCATTGGGAAACGTTCTTCTTCGTAGGTGTGTTAATATTGTGTTTACGTTGTTGAGCTAGCAAATTTTTCTTTGCACATAAATGTACAGAGGCGGACTTAATGCCATAGGCATTTTCTACCAGTCAACCTTTGGGTGATGCAGAGACAAAAAGTGGTAGATGCAATCATAAACATTGAGGAATAAATATTTTACATATAAAGATACGCATAAACTAAAACTATGAATCTATACTAATATTATATAGAGGTAAAATTTGTTTGTAAGTTTGTATGTAGGGGATAATCTCTGGAACTACCAGTCGGATTTGAAAAATTCTTCTTGCATTTGATAGCTCAGTTCTTGAGGAAGGCTATAGGCTATTTAACATCACGGTATGACCCTTAGGAGCCGAGCAAAAAGAAAAAAAGTCAAAAAGAACGTTAAGTGATAGCGCGGGCGGGTGATGCGATACGACGGACGGGGTGGCTCGGGGGAAACAAGAAGTTTCACGCGAACGAAGTCGCGGGCTGAAGCTAGTATATATATATACTATACTATACCTAATTATTTGAATTTGAATTTTTCGAACCTATGAAGCAATGGATTAGCAATATCCTTCAAAACTCTCGGATTATGATTGATATTGTGTTACGTAATTTGGGTGCAGGTAGATGTTAACTGTCTGTGTGTATAATAATGAAAACATACACAGAATAACGAAATATACAAATAAATACAAAAAATCCTTTTGTTTTCTGATTACTTAGGTTTCGAAGTAGGTACTCGTCCGCATCGCTGTCATCCGGAAACGTGCCCAGACTGGCACCACATTAAAAGGAATTCTTTGGCCAAAGAACGAGCCAGCCCTCTGGTCACGTGAAGCGACCAGTCTTATTAAGTGTAACGGCCAATGACCAACGAATGGTCTAATTTATTTGTTTGCACATCACACATTTTTGATAATTAATTGTCACTCAAAGCTATTACAGATATTTTACCTCTGATTTTGTACCACTGTCCAAATCACAGTGACCTTTATTCTCATTCTAATACGGTTGCAGTTGGGTTGCTGCCATAGACAAGTCTGTCAAAATCATTGTGATCTTTATTGTAGTCACAATAAGGTTGGTGTTAGGTTGCTGTTGTCAGAGGTAAAATAACTATGAATGGACCTGTTAGAGTCTCCCCACATTTATCGACGCGGAATCGGCTAACACCGGTCAAAAAAGTCTTTATGTCTACGTAATAAGGGTGTTACTAATACCATTCGCATCGGCTCGGCTCGGACGACGCGTCGCGACGCCGGCCGACGGCGAAACGAGCCGTTTGTCGGTTAGCTCGGCGATAAGTCGAGTAGTATGGTGATAGGCACTCGGCTTAAGCCGATTCCGCGTCGATAAATGTGGGGAGACCCTTATTATCTACATACACCTGTATAACCTTTTAAATACTATGTTGGGTTCTGTTTTCAGCCAATATTTTACATCTGCGAGTTGGTTGTGGAGGGGCCTGTGGCTAAGTAATAACAGCCGCACGGGTCGATCGACCAGGTTAAGCTACGCTTGCCGTGGTTGGTCTGTAGCGGTATCTACAACGTCACATGCGAACAACGCGTCATACTGACGTCACGCAGAATCCTGCATCTCGCAAGCAGAGTTTACCGCGTAACTAGCATAGATACAACGGCCCGACATAATCATCGGGCACTTGCCCGCCAGACACAATACCCGTCTGGTCGGAGGATCCTCCCTTGTCTATAGAGTATGAGTGAACTTTACACTCTGTTCCTCATGCCTCTATAGGTCCGTGGATTGTGAGATCTTCACATACCAAGACTCCTCCAAGCACGTTAATTCCTTGGTCCCGGATGTCATTCGTGGATCTTTGACAGTCGTTATGGGTCGTCAATAGCCCGAAAGTCTGACAACCAGGTTTACCAAGGGGTATCGTATTACCCAGTAACTGGGTTGTGGAGGTCAGATAGGCAGTCGCTCCATGTAAAATACTGGTATTCAGCTGCATTCGGTTAGACTGGAAGCCGACCCCGACATAGTTGGGAAAAGGCTAGGCAGATGATGATTTTACATCTGCGAGTTTCTATCTGACCTTCACAACCCAGTTGCAGGGTAACACGATACCCCTTGGTAACAACTGTTGTCAAACTTTCGGGTTCCAACTTACCGGTAGAGTGCATTTCAACAAATAGTTCCTATGTTATAATGTTGGCTCCCCTGTCCTCCGCTAGGAGTATAATATGTGTTTTGTGCCCATGTCTGTCAAGATAGTAGATATGGGAAGACGATTCTGCGGTTTTTTTAAGATTTATAAGGTGTCCATGTTAGAATCATGCCCAAAACATTAAGGAGTGGTAAAGAATAAGACGTGGTATACATTGTTGCCAACATAACGGCATAGGAACTATTTATTGAAACGCACTCTAACAACTCTCAAAGATCTACCAATGACATTCGGGACTAACGGCTTAACGTGCTTTTCGTGGCACCGAGGGCTTTCGGTACGAAATGGATAGTTAATGGTCACCCATCGACGAACCGACTGCAGCAAACGTATGCCAAACCAAATGTCCACACAATACTCAAATCGCCAAGCGGTTGATTGACTCTTCGCGTGACCAGAGGGCTGGCCTATTTTTAGCCCAAAGAATAATCATTGCCATCCAACGTGGTAATGCTGCCAGCCTTTTGGGCACTTATCCCATTGACAGCGATGCGGACGAATTTTTTGATGCCCAATGAGCTTCCGTCTTTTCTTTTTTCGTTTTTTTTTTTTTTCCTTTTTTTATACACTTGTATAAGTATATATTTTAGATTGTAAAATAGACCCTGTATACCTACTCAAATTAAAGTTACAAAATCATATTTATATTAGGTACTTTTTAGACACAGTTTGTGCTGTTGGCTCAGGCGCTTCGTTATCAGGAATGATAACCTTTTGGCTGGATCATATGATGCGCATTACAAAATATTGATAATGTGTCTTAGTCTCATCTCATTGAAATGGTGTAGTCAATGACTTTAGTGAGATAACTCCACGCGCCATTTTAAAAAACAGTATGGCGGCGATAATAGTGGAATGGGCGATAGATTTGGTTTTTTTCACTATAGATTTGACAATTAAATACGTATTTGAACGTCTATCTCAAACGTTAAAATCAAAAATCTTGATTCAAACTATATTTGAATTAAGATTTTGAGTAAATTTTAAAGCTATGAAACAACAGACTTAATTCCATACTTAACACAGTTCACATTCCATTGCAACCAAAAACTAATTAGGACCTTTTTGTTACAAATGGTCACTCAAAAACTAAAGAATACGTTTCACTAAAGCAGATAACTGATTAAGTGGCTATGGAATGTAAATTATTTGAGGGGCAATTCTCGTAATTTTAAGAACGTTCTTAGTTTGATCTCAGTCTCAATCTGTCAAAAATGTAGATTTTGTACGTAAAAAATCAGCACTTTTCGAACGTCAAAATTACATAAGACAGTATCTACAGGTATGGCACTCGTATGGGTAATTGGTACGTAAATTCTTATTTCTCAAACATGCTTGGAAATTTGAGCATTATTTTGACAACCTTCTTTGAGATAAATCGAAATTGCTGTATCTACTGGCCAAATACATGCGAGCAGCGGCCAGCAAAAGTTGTATGAAAATCCATATCTGTCGTGTTTAGCAGTCAAATAAATTACATAGTAAACTCACATCTGTCGTGAAATTTAAAAATGGAACGATCTTTTACTCCGAAACATGGCAACCAAGGAGGTAACTTATCAAAGGTTTTATTTAAATTTCGAACCGGCTTGCAAATAGAAAGCTGTTTATTGAAAAAAAACAAATGAACACTTTAACGCGGGAAACATTATTGTTGTTCGTCATTGATTTTCAAAAGTAATTGTATTTGACAAAAAATTCTGCCTAGGTACTACTTAGTTTTAATTTCCGCATATTATTAGAGAAAAGTACTATACAAGCCTTGGCCACAACTAGGCATTGATGGACTTACGTATGTGTGCCTCGGCCCACATTTACACGTTCGTCCATCAATGCCTCTTTTGATGGCCGCTGCAGTAATGTACTATTGTATCCTTGTTTGCAACTCAATATCGTAAAGAAATGGACTTACCTATTACATTCCTCGCTGCTCCAGAATGACAGACTGTCACGTCCATCAAATTGTTCTATGATATTCATCTTATCCTTATTGTATTCACCGGTGTTGATCGTAAACCGCTCCGAGACTGTGCCGTTTTTCTGAAAAATTTACATTTTAATAAGTATCAGCACTATTAATCACACTCTGAATCATTTTGAAGGATGTTGATAATCCATTGCTTCATATGTTCGAAAAAATTGTCTGCTCAACAACGTAAACAACGCAATGAATGTTGTTGAACTGTCAAGATGAAAGCCATTCCTACTGTTAGTGTGTTACGCAATTTTTTAGCTGTTACCATAGATTCAGGATTCTGAAATCCATTGCGTTAAAATTCGTCGGTTATTAAAAAAAAATAGCTGTTCCATCGTAAAAGTCCTCACGAGCGCGCCCGACTGCGCCCGAGTTCGGCCGAGCGAGCGCGGCGCTCGGTGACTCGGAGATTTTTTTGCAGTTTTCTATGAAACAGCTGATTTGACGAAAAATTTCTTCGCTAGGGCGTTACAATTCGCGCGTCGATGTTGTATGTCAGTAGGGTCCCATTAAAATAGATGGACAAATTTTAACACAGCGGTCAGTACGTAAGATATCCAAGCAAAAAAAAAAAATTCTTGTAAGTATCTAATGCGTTTTTCTTCTATATTTTCTTACCATCGTCCTTATTTTGGTGGACTGAATGATTTCTAAAAGTTTGTCCTTATATAGTACTTGATGCAGCCGTCCTGCGGGTGACAGGACGTCTATAGTAGGATTGAAGTATTTTAAATAACTTACAGTAACCAGTAAGCCGAATTTATCGAACTTGAGTTGGCCTCCTAAACTTAGGAACGGCTTCGCGATGTCGATGATGCTGTCTTCGTAGCCCCAAAGGAACCTGGATTAATGAGAACACTTTAGTCATAGTGTGATTAATTAATTTACTATTTATTTAAACGAAAAAGTTTTCCGTTAATCGTAAAATATAGATTTTAATAAGTATCATTCCCAATTGCGTAAAACACTAACAATCATAATTTTGAAGGATATTGTTAATTGCTTGATTCATATGTTCGAAATATTTGTCAGCTCAACAACGTAAATAACGCAATGAATGTTGTTCATTTTTGTCAAAATGAAAGCTATTGTTACTGATACCCCCTGTAGTATTCTGTGCCCTTACTAATTAACATTGTATAGCGTCTGTATAGTTACACAACGTTTCGTCTTCTTCCTTCGAAAGTCAAATTACTGACGACTGAAAGAGAGAAATCGGTGTGTAACTATTCAACTGATATAATACGTTTATTAGTAAGGGGGTTAGTGTGTTACGCAATTACCGCGCAGGTTTAAAATGAGTAAGTCTTACCTATGCACAGGCAGTTTCGCGAAGGCGTAAGGATGGTTTGCCCACGTCAGAGCAGAGCTTAGAGTCATTTGGCCCAGGGTATTGAGGTTCATGCTAACAGCTTTGGAGACCACTCCCTGAAAAATAATATATCATCATCATCATTTCAGCCGAAAGACGTCCATTCCTGGACGTAGACCTCCCCCAAGCACCTCCACTTCGACCGGTTCAACGCTTCTCGCATCCAACGGGTTCCTGCCGCCTTCACAAGGTCGTCGGTCCAGCTTGGGGAGGTCTTCCAACGCTACGTCTTTCGGTTTGCGGTCGCCACTCCAGAACCTTTCGGCCCCATCGGCCATCTGTTCTGCGAGCAATGTGCCCTGCCCACTGCCACTTAAGTTTGGCAATTCTTCTTTATCTATATCTATTTATACTAATCTATATAATCATCATCTGCCTAGCCATTTCTCTATGTTGGGGACGGCGATTTTATTACAGGGAAAACCTCCATATCAAATTATTTTCGTGTTTTTATAGCAAAAAAAGATTAGATAAGTTTTATTATTAATATCTGGTAACTATGTATAATGTATTCACTTGTAATCATGGGGGGCTATGAATAGACAGATGATGATGATAAATTTGACCATATACAGGGTGGAATTTTCGAAGCGTACCTTGAGGGAAAGTACTCTTAATACTGAAGACAGCAAATTTTACTCAAAGGAAACATTTCTTAATTTTTAAAAAGAAGCAAAACTGCATTTAAAGTTTTTGGAAAATACGCTTGCCACACCCGGAAATCGAACCAACTAAATTCGGAAAAAATAGCATCTTATACATTTACGGCACCAATCGATAGGGTCAATCATAAGGATCGGCCTATGGAAAGAAGGAATTATAAATGATAGGTAAATGATTTTAGGGTTGCACAAACACTTTTACACGTCAATCATATTTTAAAAACTTGATGAGGTCGGCGAAATCCCTTGGTAAGGTTGTCAGACTTTCAGGCTTCTGACGACCCGTAACGACTGTTAAAGATCAACGAATGACAGCCGACGTGCTTTCCGAGGCACGGAAGAGTTGGTATGTAAAGATGGTTAATACTAATATGTGTGTGATTTAAAATTTACTTACAAGTAAAGGCAGATTCGGCACAACAACTTGATCAAAATGGGCGCCACTGCTTTTTTCAGCTAAAAACTGGAAATGGTTGCGTTCTTGAAAGCTGAGTTTGTCTCCATTAAACTGTATGTTCACCCTCTCCAGTTGTTGGCTAAAACAAAAGAAAAGCAATATTAAATGGCGAAGAATAGATGAGTATAGGAAGTTTGAGAGGTTCCGAAAAATACCGGTATTTTTGAAGTGAAAACTTCTTTAGGCGCGTCGGGCATTTTTGAGATGGGAAAAAACCATTAAATTCGCGCCACTGTTACCGTAACCGACACCGCTTCGGATGTGTTCGGCTGTCCTCGGGATGTACTCGGTTTTAATGTATATCCGATATGTCAGTGAGTGATGGCAAAGTATTCTGTTTGTGTTTTGTTTTCACTTCTGTCGGCACTCCCGGAGTGCCAGTTTTTTTTTGGGAACCAGTACCATTGGCCTTCGTGTGATACCAGTACCACAGTACTGCTGGTATTATTGGTACTGGTACCAGAGTAGTACTGGTACTATTGATACCGGTACCAGATTTGTTCTATTGGTATTTGTATCGGTACTTTCCGGGACCTAACCAATATTTCCTTAAGTTAGAGCGAGAAAACAGATTAGGAAAATAACTTCAAGTTTGTGATTGATATTGTGTTATGCAATTAGCATGTGAGTACTGTACTAGAGTATCTATTGACATAATTATCTTTGTTTAATGACAAGAAATTGCTTGCACTTATCTATTCGTTCCGAGAATTACATTTAGCCTAAACAAAGTCAATGAATCTGCCTAGCCTTTTCCCAACTACGTTGGGATCGGCTTCCAGTCTAACCGGATGCAGCTGCATACCAGTATTTTACATGGAGCGACTGCCTATCTGACCTCCACAACCCAGTTACTGGGAAATACGATACCCCTTGGTAAGACTGGTTGTCAGACTTTCGGGCTTCTGACGACGACGTCAAAGATCTACGAATGACAGCCGGGACCAACGGCTTAACGTGCTTTCCGAGGCACGGAGGGTCTTGGTATGTAAAGATGGTCACCCATCCACGGACCAACAGCGGTAAGCGTAGCTTAACCTGATCGATCGACCCGTGCGACTGATATTACTAAGCCACAAGCCCCTACTACTAGGCGCACAGACACACTACAGATAATGGATAATGACCCTCGTAGTGCGGTGACACGTTTGTTACGATTTCAATTTAATGAACTATCGAAATAAAAAAAATATTAAGCATTTTCAAAGTTACTGCTTTTGAGCTGAAATTTTGTACAGAGATTCTAGACCAGATACACTCTTCAACCCGTTTGTATTGATATACCCTTTCCGTAACACCCTGTATTTCCATATTTCAAGGGAGAGGAGGCCTGTGTCCCAGCAGTGGGAACATTATAGGCTGATTATGTTATGTTATGTTAAGGCAATAAGACTCAATTTTAAATGCATAAAGTAATGCTAGGGTCAACATGATTTTCATGCATGCTACCATTCATACTAATATTATAAATATGCGAAAGTGTGTCTGTCTGTCTGTTACCTTTTCCCAACTAAACCACTGAACCGATTTAGATTTGGTATAGAGATAGTTTGAGTCCCGGGAAAGGACATAGGATACTTTTTATCCCGATATTCCCACGGGATTGAGACTTATGCGGGTGAAACCGCGGGGCGCTGCTAGCAGCTTATAAGAATGTTAGTACAGCGGCATGCGACCACGGCAAGGTACTTTCTTGTTTCATCCTTTTCAGTAGTCGGGTTTTAGTTTATAAACTTATTTTTTTATTTTAATTGGGGTGTATGAGGTCTTGCGTTAATTATGTTACATATTGTATATACAGGGTGTGGCGTAAATACTGGTCCACCGTGAAGGATTCGTATACCAGATAATTTACTCTAACTTATTACAATTTTAACCATTTTAGTAGTACATTTTTTTTTTACAAAAACCGCTCTTAAATTGGGGCGATTATGATAAAATTTTGGGTTAAAATAGAGAACTAACTTTTTCTTCAAAAGCACTAAATTTATATAAACAACCATAATTTTACACGATAGCCCTAGTATGCAGCAGTAATTAACAGAAATCAAATTAAAAAAATAATGGTTTTTGTTTAAACTACAACCAAATTTGTAACAAAAGGTAGAAATTTCGTAAATAAAAAACAAAAAAATATATATTTTTGGGTAAAAATGGTTAAAATTGTAATATGTTATAGTAAATTAACTGGTATATCGAATCCTTAACGGTGGACCACTATTTACGCCATACCCTGTATAGATTAGTAGGGATATAAGACACAGCTACGATTGAAATAACTAAATAAATAGTAATTTTTATCATCTAGAATGTGTTACTAAAATTAATAACACTATATGACGATGTATCGAGTATTATTGCCGATAATAGTCTCCCAAAAATAAGTTTGTTATGACCACCATAAAGTATTTCATTGATGGGGGCAAATTACTTGGCGGGAGGCCGAAATATTACTGTTGAGACTACGGACTGAGGCATGAGAGGTAGCGGGAGCGGAGAGCCGAAGGACGTGGCTAAGGATGTAGCGGTATCTACAACGCCACATGCGAACAACGCGTCATCTGACGTCACGCAAAATCCTGCATCGCGCAAGCAGAATTTACCGCGCAACTAGCATAGATATAACGGCCCGACATGAATCATCGGGCAGTTGCACGCCAGGCACAACACCCGTCTGGTCGGAGGATCCTCCCTTGGAGGTTGAGTGAAGTTTACATCCTGTTTCTCATGCCTCTATAGGCTTAAGGCCATCATTCGGGTCAGTTCTTAATTCAAATCCGTCTGATCTGACCAAAACTCGCACTGTGTTATGGCTTCAAGTTGCTAATGGATACGACGGCCTTCTTTTTTTTTTTTTTTTTTTAATCGACCAATGTCTGCAGGAAATCGTTTAATGGATGGCGGGACCCATACCATTTTTATATTTTCAAACTCAAATGGGTCCCGCCTGCTTCCAACTTTTATTTAATTTAAAATGGGCTTGTTTTTAGCTTTTCAGTTTTTTAAAACTTAAGTTTTTTTACCGCAGTCGGGTTTTTTAATAACTTTTTTTTTAAACGTTCAAAATCTAGTCGAAGTCTCATCTCAGCGACAAACAAATGTCAAAAACTCGTCAAAATGTGGGGAAATTAGAGGTATTTTTGACAGGTTGAGACTGAGATCAGATTGAACATTCTTAAAATTACGAGAATTGCCCCTCTGATATTGAACGTTTTTATTAATTACGGGAATAAGTAAACCGCGCTCATTTGTTTGAATCGCCGCCCCGCTGCCGCTTGTGACCTCGTTCCCACATTATCTCAGGCCCCAACCTTAGAGGGCATTTCCATAGTGGGCGCAGGCTTTTGATAGTCATTCATAAAATGATAGACGTTATAGTTGCGTGACTAGATTAGGACTGTTGTCATTCCTCGGGATGACGACAGCTGTAGTTTATTTTTTATGTAATTGAATGGCAATTAAGGTCACACACAACCTACTCGGTAAGTGTGCGAAAATGATATGTTTTCAACATAAATACGGAATCAGCAGGATTCTACAGTCCCCATATTGTATTACTAGCTGCGCCCCGTGGTTTCACCCGCATATGTGTCGATCCCGTGGGAATACCGGGATAAAAACTATCCTATGTCCTTCCCCGGGACTCAAACTATCTCTATACCAAATTTCATCTACATCGGTTCAGTAGTTTAGGCGTGAAGAAAAGACAGACAGACAGACAGAGTTACTTTCGCATTTATAATATTAGTTTGGATGGTATTCTAGGACGAGCTCCTTCACTTCACAAAGCGCTATAAGCACTAGGTAGTACTAAGAATCTTAGTATTAGGTACCTAGGGATTACGGAAAACGAAATAGTATCTGAAGCCGCAGTGTCTCCTGCGCGTTTTTTTCTAAACATTATACCAAAACCTTACACATACAGGATGAAATTGAACACATGCGACAAATCGAAATGGGAGATTGTACTCATCATTATGAACAACTTTTACTATGGAACCAAACCTGAAATCGCGAAAAAAAAATCAGCTGCTCCCTACATTTTGACGAGTTATGCGAACATAAATGTAGGGAACAGCTGATTTTTTTTTCGCGATTTCAGGTTTGGTTTCATAATAAAAGTTGTTCATAATGATGAGTACAACCTCCCATTTCAATTTGTCGCATGTTTTCAATTTCACCCTGTATACATTTGTTTTCATACACAAGCTGCCTCCTGCGTATTAAAATATTTTTAGATTAGTGTCAACTATTCACAAGACAATTGTAACCTCAAAACCTGTGTCAGTTGGAATTCAAAATGTTAAATGCTAGATATGCGCGGTGCGCATGGCGGTTGAAAATGAAACAAACCCTTCCCCTCTTCACCCGCGCGGGGAATGTTTTCCATGTAACTCGGAAAACAAAAACATCGTATTTTATTTTATTTTTATTTTATTTTATTTTAGTACATGGAGGACTTACAGCTAATAAAAACAAACAAAAAAGAAAACCATGGTCACCAGAAAGCCAATTACAAATCTTCACGTACAGACTTATAATAGTTATGGTGTGAGCACAAAAACAATAAAAACACCGCCTAAATTAAAGTAACAAGTAATATAAATAATACAATAACAAAAACAAATAATATAACCTACCACTACTTGAAAAATTTGAGGCTTAAGCACCTTCTGGCCGAATTCACACTTATTGTGAATGGATCAAAATCATATTCCTTGCATATACATATCATTGAAATTTAAGTTCTAATAATTAATTGCACATTTGTCTCGCTCACGCATATGCGTGTGTTATATTGTGTGTTAATTTTTCATACACATGGCCACGCCTCTTTGTTTGACGTTTATGTTTCGAAAAAACACGAGCAAGAGAGAACAAGAGACACGGCTTTAGTCTAAGGTACTACCTACCTACATAGTTTTCTCTACCGAGCTATTGGAAAGGCCCCTTTTCCTATTAAAACAGCAATAATATTATATTTAATTACATTAGGTATGTTTACTTCCAGCAATTTGTGTTATCAGCAACAACTTTGAACTTCGCGTTAGACCGTGATTCCGTCAGCAGACACTAAATTGACGTAGATTTGGTCTGCTGTTAGACTTTAAAATTGACGTAAGTACTTAAATATTCGTCTACGGCGCATGGGATCTCGTATGTCGGGGTCTACTCTTTAGGTCCATCAACGAAGATATGGGCCCGTCCGAAAGTATGTATTTGATCCGTCAAAATGAAAAGAAAGTGTCAAATTAAATTTTTCGGACGGGGAAAATACAATGTATGTACAGATGCCAGCACATCAAGCTACCCGAAACTGTCTAATTTTCCCAATCAACTTTGAAGCTTAGGCTTTAGCGATAAAGTTGAAATTCCATTAAAGAAATTTGACAGATTGTAGTACCTTGGTGTGCTGGCGTCTGTACATTGATTGTACACCCTAGAGGTAAGTTGTAGAGACATTTTATTTTTATTTCTAGCAACTTTATTTGATGACCACCTGCAACAACAATAAAGCAACCAACCAACTATTCTCCGTTTTGGAACGGGCAACTAGTTTCAACTTTCCAGCATAAGTAAATAAAAAAACCTTTACCAAACTAAATAGCTGGATGAAAAAAAAAATTGTGTACGAATTACCTTCAAAGGCGTAATGTCATGTAATGTTGTTCACTCATATTTTGGGAAACTCTTGAATAATTGGAGAGCAGTGGTAGCCCAGTGGTAACAACCGCGACTTCGAGTTGTAGGTCGTAGGTTCAAACGCAGACAGGCGCTTTATTTCGTATAAATTATTTCATCACCACTGCTCTAATAAAAACGGCGAAGGAAAACATCGTGAGGAAACCGGCATGTCCTAGAACCAAAAATTCGACGACATGTGACATCTACCAACCCGCACTGGGCCCGCGTGGTGGATAATGACCTATTCCCTCTCACAGAGAGGAGGCCTGTACTGTGTCCCAGCAGTGGGAACATTATAGGCTGATAATGCTTCATCATCATCATCATTTCAGCCGAAAGACGTCCTCTGCTGGACATAGGCCTCCCCCAAGCACCTCCACTTCGACCGGTTTTGTGCTTCTCGCATCCAACGAGTTCCTGCGGCCTTCACAAGGTCGTCGGTCCACCTTGTGGGAGGCCTTCCAACGCTACGCCTTCCGGTACGCGGTCGCCACTCCAGAACCTTTCGGCCCCATCGGCCATCTGTTCTGCGAGTAATGTGCCCTGCCCGCTGCCACTTAAGTTTGGCAATTCTTCGGGCTATGTCGGTTACCTTGGTTCTCCTGCGGATCTCTTCATTTCTGATTCGATCCCGCAGGGAAACTAATAATAATGCTTGAATTGACGTAACAATGGATCTACGTATGCATAAATGATAAATGATAAATGATTTATTTTCTGTAAGCAGGTTTGTACAAACACTTTTACACGTCAAGCATATTTTTTTTAAGCTAGATGAGGTCGGCGTTTCCTATGTCATCATAGACTTTCAATGACGTAGCCACACGTACCTATAAAATATAGATACTTAATAATATGTCTACGCGCCTATTAGACTTTGCTCATGCGTCGATACGATCCCGCTAATTTATGAATGAAAACAGTTCCTACGTAACTTATATCAGATGTTAATTGGGTCAATAAATTATTAATTATTTTACTTTTCTCACTATAATTTATTAAAAGACAACAACACTGTCGCTAACAGCTGCTAATGTCACTTTGTAAAATAGGTACAGATGCCAGCACATCAAGCTACTGTAGTGCGTTTCAACAAATAGTTCCTATGCTATAATGTTGGCTCCCCTGTCCTCCGCTAGGAGTATATGTGTTTTGTGCCCATGTCTGTCAAGATAGTAGATACAGAAAGACGATTCTGCGGATTTTTTTAAGATTTATAAGGTTTCCGTGTTAGAATCATGCCCAAAACATTAAGGAGTGGTGAAGTATACATTGCTGCCAACATAACGGCAAAGGAAGTATTTGTTGAAACGCAGTCTACACTAGGTCAACGGGAAGTACTCTATAGGTTTTGATTCCCTTGCGAGTGTCAAAACATGCGGCATAAACGTAACATAAACGCCCGTATTTTTTGATTGCGTTGACTTAGAAGTTTGATTTTTTCACTCCTTCAAGGGATTGCAGCCTTGAGTATTTCATATTAATTTCAACTTGATAACTCCAGGCGTTCCTGAGAAAAAGGGTCTTGACAGACAGACAACAAAGTGACCTTTAAAAGATTCCGTTCTTCCTTTTGAGGTATGGAATTGTAAAAAATGCCACAATCAATAATGAAAGATTATTTAGTTAATAACACAATTCTTAATTAAAAACAATGTAACTATCATGCGTGAGCGATCACGCAGCGAATATCTGGTCGTAGTTTTGTCTCCGTACGATAACAAACGGGTTCGTTGATAACGGACTGTTTTTTTTAATAAGTGCCCTGTGAACTTACTGACAAGGCAGCACGTTAAAATGCAATAATAATTAATATTTTGTAGGCACTTATTGATTTGGGTTCAGTTAATCTTGTTGCGAAATTAAATAATACTGGTTTATCAACCTTTTTAACTTTGTATAGGTAGTATACAATACATAAACTTCGACCAGATGTTCAGACCATGGAAATAAGCATTTTTCATTATAGACACATTAATGAATTCTTATTTTTTGTTAATTTTCATATAAACTAAATACCTTGACGTAAATAGCCCGATATGCATGCCTCATTATCCGAATTGGCAACGATGACGTATTTTCATTCATAAGATTTGGCGGGCTGCAACTTGTCAAAGCTGAGTTAAGACCTTTTCTTACTGCATGCTCAATTAAATTTCACTAAATGAAATTACAAGTATCTTTGTAATGAAGCCTTTTTAAGTAAGTTACTTCCGTTGTTAGATTTAATTTGTAAAAGCTATAGAAGCGTTTGACAAAGTTTATGGATATCGTGAAGAACACGGTGTATAGGTACCGGATTTAATCAACTCAGCCTATTGCAGTCCACTGTTGGACATAGGCTTCTACCAGGCTGCGCTACAACATTGTCCTCCGCCTTCCGCATCCAGTCTACCCCAGCCACCTTCTTTAGGTCGTCCGTCCATCTAGCTGGGGGACGTCCCGCAGTACGCTTGCGGCGGTAACCTTAATTGCGTAACGCACTATCAATCGGAATCTGAATCATTTTGAAGCAAATTGCTAATCCATTGCTTCATAAGTTCGAAAAATTTGTCTGCTCAACACGTAAATAACGCAATGAATGTTGTTGAACTGTCAAAATGAAACAGATTCCGATTGTTAATGTGTTACGCAATTGCCCCGCAGGACTCGTCTGCTCCAGTCTAACTTAAATTATATGTTTCAACTATATCATTTACAGACACTATATTCTATGTTATTTTCAAGGAATCGATCAGTTAGAAAATTGAAGGTAGTTGCCCATTCCAAAACATAGATCTCTATGGAGAAGCACGGACAAGAAACATAACGTCCTTGGGCAATCTAGTTATCACGCTAATACTATAAAGGCGAAAGTTTGTGTGTGTGTTTATGTTTGTTATTTCTTCACGCTCAAACGGCTCGACCAATTTTGATAAAATTTTGTATGGAGGTAGCTGACAGTCTGAATTAACATATAGGCTACTTTTTATCCCGATATTCCCACGGAATCAACACTTATGCGGGTGAAACCGCGGGGCGCAGCTAGTTTACAAATAAATAATTATGAGCATGTCATTAGACAATTAGCATGTAATGCAATTAGGCCGCAATTACCTTGGCCAAAGGCTAAGCATTGCCATACAACGTGGTAATGCCGCCAGTCTCTTGGGTACATTACCAGTCGACAGCGATGCGGATGAATTTTTCGACGCTATAGTTTAGTTTGAATATAATTTAGTTAAGTTAGGTTTTAATTTTGTTATTCTTGTTAATTAGGCCGCTAAATAAGAGAAGAGGGCGCGGCATGTACAGACGCCAGCTCATCAAGCTACTAAAATCTGTCAAATTTCTTTAATAGATTTTCAACTTTATCGCTGTCAAACTCAAACTCAACTCAAACTCAAAGCATTTATTTCAATTAAACCAATTACAGGCACTTTTGAATTGTCAAGGGGTCGGTCAGTCAGAAAGATGAAGCTAGTTGCCCATTCCAAAGCGTAGGTACCTATGGAGAAGAACGGGCAAGAAACTCCATGGACACTCTTTTAAATCAAAATAATATGGTTACAAAGTCTTGGTTACATCATTCACGTTAAAAATTATACATGTGAGAACGATGCAGAACGTTAAAAGCGTCCATAATGAAAAGATGAGAAAAAACAACAATTCAAATATTAAATTAAAATAAAATAAGCCATGGCAGCAAAGAGATGACCAGTCCCTACTGACGGCGCCCGTTCACGAACATGACGCATGTATTAGCACCATTCAGCTCAACCATTTTGAAGGGAGCTAAATGATCCAACACATGCGCCGCCATCAGCGAGACATTTGAGTGAGCATGACATACTCTCAGCCGCCAGGGCACATTCAGTCAATGAAAGACGTACCCAGTAAATGGTAGCTTTATAGTATGTACATAGTACTCAACATGTGCTATGCAATTATACAATACTAGGAGATTGAATTTATACAATGCAAAGATAGACTTACAATCTTCAGCAGCTCCAACAGCATTTTTAAGTGTTAATCAAATAGTTGTGGTTGTGGAGCAGGACCAGCATTGAGCCAGGCATTTTTATCAGCGATGTAATCCCCTAACTTATAATATGCCTGTCTGCATAGTGTGCGTTTAATACAAGACTTGAATTTTGTCTCATTCAGTTGAAGAATGTGGGGAGGTATTTTATTATAACATTTTAAACAGTACCCCATAAAAGATGAGTCTACTTTAGCTAGTCTAAATCCTGGTTGAACTAATAGGTCCCTATTTCTAGTACTATAATTATGTCTTTCACCTCTTTTACTAAAAAGATGTAAATTTTTCCTTACATACATGATATTTTCGTAGATATATTGACAAGGCATAATAGCATAAAGTTCAAAGTTGATTGGGAAAATTTGATAGTTTCGGGTAGCTTGATTTGCTGGCGTCTGTACCGGGTTAAAGCAACTGAAAATAAGTATTAGGTATGTCTAGCACAGTCATAATCGCCTGGAGACAATATTGTGTTTACATTAATTGATTATTTTAACTTTTAATTATATTATGTAGGTAGGTATGTGATAACTGATAATAAATACTTGACATTCAAGTTGTACCTCCTGACTTTGGAAGACCGAAAATAGAATAATAGTAGCGCCCCGCGGTCTCACCCGCATAAGTTTCGATCACTTGGGAATATCGGGATAAAAACTGTCCTATGTCCTTTCACGGGACTCAAACTATCTCTATACCAAATTTCATCTAAATCGGTTCAGCGGTTTAAGCGTGAAGAGGTAACAGACAGACGGACAGGCACACTTTCGCATTTATAATATTAATTACTTATTTGTATAGATATTCAAATAATATAAGCTAATATATAAACTATAATAATATGTAGAATTATATGAAAAAATAAACAAAATAATCATGGGGCATCAAAGAATTCGTCCGCATCGCTGTCAACAGGAACAGTGCCCAAAAGGCTGGCAGCATTGCCACGTTGTATGACAATGCTAATTCTTTAGCCAAGAAATAGGCCAGCCCTCTGGTCACGTGAAGAGTCGACTAACCGCTTGGCGATGTCTCGAAAAACCAAGTGGGCACTCGGACCCCATGGACCTAGTGTTTCAACCCCAAACGACTCGAACATATAACTCCCAATCAGGTTGCAATATTTTCGCCGTTTGAGGTTTTAGTATGGATTACGATACGGGTGTGCTAATCATCGTGCATTAATAGACTTACTTCAGTCACGAGTTATTATTATTATTAGCCGTTAATGTCCAACAGCTGGCCAAAGCCCTCCCTACTCTCTTTCCACCTCTCTCTGTACAAAGCTGCCAAGGAACAATTTTTCTTCAAGGAGTCCAGCTACTTTGGCGTTAATATGGTGTTATGATGATGAAGGGACCGAAGTGTGACGATCCGTGATCGGCTCAAGCCATTTCAGTGTCAATGAGTGTGGTCGCTCCCTTCCAGTGGCGTGCATTGGTTTTCAGAATAGGTAGGCACTAGGCCGGGTCTAGTCTAGACAAACGCTGTCACCAATCAGAAAAAAAAGTGAGATCAAAAGTGTGGTTATTTGAGTAGGCATGCCTACTTAAGGGTGATAAAATGCGAAGGTCGAACGTCATGGTATTACGCGTGAGACTTACGTATTTTTAATTTTGTCGTATTAACTTGAATGAATAAAGACCAATGATAATGTGCGAATAGTACGGGAGCCGAGTAGGCCGTCCGGTGACTGCCTACTGCCGCGGATGTTTGTATGAAGATTTGTTTTATGTTAGGTATTATAATTTAGTGAGTTTCTTAATTGTGGGGCACACACACTAAAATGTAATTGACAGGCTTATGTTGATATATCGAGGTAGGCACTGCTTATATGCCTATATGCAATGCACGTCACTGCTCTCTTCACAGCTGGGTTCTGCACATATTATAGTGGTTATGGTGGTCTGAACTGTGTACCCGCAAAACGTCGAACTCGCGATATTGCGATATCGCTTCCGCTCGATATATGTGCCATATTGCCTATATACTAACCATATGTTTGAGGTTACTATAGGTGGCCTTTTTAATGTGCTATTTTTCGCGTGTTTTAAGGTAGTAGACCAAAGAATGTCCAACCATGCTTAAGAGGAAATGCAGTCGGAGAGACTTTTGAAAAAGCTTAAGTAAAAAGTAATAATTCCAGGTTTGGCTCTCGCTTATTTCCTCCTCCAATATTGGACAAATTTAAAAAATATTTTATTAACTGAATAAGAAGGATATACCTATTATACTGTGTCCCTTTGTTTTTTTATTAAAAGTTGTCAAATTTGTACACCAGGCCTCTGTTGACAGCGGTTTAAATCGGCATTTTTTGAGGGTTGTATTACTAATAAAAAAATAATGTAGGTATCATCATGAGGGTTGTAGTACATATAAAAATAATGTATCATCAAAAAGGAAAACATAGGGACATAATTATACGAGTATTATTCTGTAAAAAATCATTGCTTTATTGGTCATTAACCGGAAAGAAAACAGGCGACAGCGTTTTTATGCAGAAACGACCACCTGCGTTTCCTCTTAATATCTCATTTTAGCGTATCTTCTATGGCAATCTTAACGGACTCGGCCCAAAATTCGGCAACGTGTAGTGTAAAGGCAATCCAAAGTTCATCACTTATAAACCGGCTCTGTGCGTAGTCTTGATTAATATTAAAGGGTTCTCACGGGACAAATCTGGAATTCCTTCTGATGTCTACCGCAAAACTCACTGCGACATTCATTGCATTCAAGACACCCATCGAGATTTAACCCCAAGCCGGCCACACATCCCTGGACTACCTAAGGCTTGTCGCCGAGATCTGATGCTTGATATTATAAATGCGAAAGTAACTCTGTCATCATTTAATTTGGCACACAGGTAGACCCAGTCATGGGTTAGGCTATATGATACTTTTTATTCCGGTGGTATAATCCCTTTGGATGTAATACGCAACGAGGTGATCCGGCAGAGAACCAAAGTTGTCGACATAGCTCACAGAATAAGCAAGCTGAAATGGCAATGGGCCGGCCATATTAGCCATAGAACCGATGACCGTTGGGGTAGACGTGTTCTTGAATGGATACCGCAAATCGGTGAACGTAAGGTGGGATGCTCTCAGGCTAGGTGGAGCGACGATCTTCGCAGTATTTCTGGGTGGAGCGGAAGGGAGTGTCAGACCCTTACTGACTAAAACCCATCCGTGTTCCTTCCTTAGCCCTTTATGTTCCGGGGTAGCGGTAACCCTTGCAGACAATCCCGCATCCCCGGCAGGCTACGGCTCTGGCAGGCCCCTTCCTTAATGCTGACATCTCTTTGAGGCGCGCGTGGAACACGTACGTGCCGTCCGGCACGGGCCTGGTCCTGATCGGACGGTGAGCTAGGCTGGTAGCAGCTGGATGAGAGTTGAAGAAAATCGAGTTGAATGGCGTGCAATGGGAGAGGTCTATGTCCAGCAGTGCACTGCTATACGCTGATGATGATGATGAATCCTGTTTGATGATTTCCGCATTATGACGGCACCGCTGTCTAAGGAGACCCAATAATAAAAAAAGACGGGTTACACTCCGGGAGTGCCGGCAGAAGTGAAAACTTGAATATTAACGTTGAAATAAATCAATTATTAATTGAATATTAATTCAATTAGTAATTGATTTATGAAAAAAAAATGAGTTATAATAACTCATTTTTTTTTCACTATTTCTGCGTCCCTTTTTTCAATAGATGCACTTCGTTCAATTTCCATATTTTAAACACTTTATATACACGAATGTTACGAATACACAGCAGTGTCCACGTCCACTTCCACTTCCACTTCGACTTCGACTTCGACTTCGACTTTGACTTTTACTTTTACTTTTACTTCGACTTTGACTTCGACTTTGACTTTGACTTTTACTTTTACTTCGACTTTGACTTCGACTTCGACTTTGACTTTGACTTTGACTTCGACTTCGACTTTGACTTTGACTTTTACTTTTACTTCGACTTTGACTTCGACTTCGACTTTGACTTTGACTTCGACTTCGACTTCGACTTCGACTCCGACTTCGACTTCCACTTCCACTTCCACTACCACTTCCACTTCCACTTCTACTCCATCCATCCATCCATCCATTGTCGTGTGTCACTAAACTTGGTTCACTTCGGTTGGCGCCGCCGTAGAAAGAGAGGGGGGGGGGGGAAATCTCTCCTGACGGTCACGTGTCCTGACGCGATGCCCTGACGCGAGTTTAACATTTTTTACCCATTACAAAAAGTGTTCAACGCCGCTAAAGAAGTTTTCACTTCAAAAAGCTACGCATTAAGAAATACTTACGAGTACACATAAGGGCCAACCTCGTCGACGTGTAGTCTGGTATCCAGTCCGTCTTTAACGCGTTCCCAGTTGGTGTAGTTGAAGAGGTGGACCTTCATGAGCGGTTGGACGTCGGGCCGCTTCCAGATCTTGTAGGCTAGGGAGTTGTTGCGGATTACCATGCTCTGGGAAAAGAGAAATTGTTTGTGTGCGAGTCATATATAAGTGGCTTGGCGCCCCGTGGCGCGCCGAAAAAAAGTGTTCTGGGTCATTCGAGACTTTGTCTTGGGGGGGAAGGGTTCATGTGAGTGCTTAAACTAATAATAATTTTATTGCTTAAACAAAAATCACATTGCACTGCATACATTCATAGGAGTACAATAATTTTAAACAGGGCCGTCTTAACCATATTGGGCGTCGGGGTGCGAAAATCAGCCTGGGCCCCAATTTTCGTGTTTATTCTTTTATTTAATACTTACTCTTTGCGCAGCAGTGGGACAGTACATACCTATAGGCTAACAAAAAAAAAACTTACTCTACAATAAAATTAGGTACCTACATATGCAGCCAGTCAATTTATCTTGAGTCTTTTAAGTAGTTTTTTATTAATTTCAATTTCGAGGTTCAATTACGCATGGTAGTATGTGTAGGTATAAGGCGATTGGCTTGCGCTTAAGACCCTGCGCCCGGGTGCCACGTACCCCTTGCACTCCCGGGTAAAGACGGCCCTGATTTTAAACTCTATCCCTTAAACTAGGTCTAGCCTGCATCTTAAGAGATAGGGTTCAGCCATTATGTTGGACTAAATATTAAGTTTATTAAAAGACAATAACAATGAAACCAGCGACGATGTGGTACCTAAAATGTAATAATAAATAATAAAAATAAGTTAAAATAAATAAAAGAAAAAACTGGGACCCTATGCATAAGCCTAAAAGCTACATCGGCTTATAATTATAACGTTCCCATTCCTGGAACGCCTGGAACACAGGGCTTTTCTCTGGTAGAGCGAGTGGGCCTTAGGTAATCAACCAAGCAGACCCAGTGCAGGTTGGTGGCATTTCATCGAAGTTTTGGTTCTGAGGACAGATTTCTGCACGATGTTTTCGTTAACCTTTTAGTGAGCAGAGTCCTGATTCACAACCATACGACAGGCTATCGTATCGAAAACCTGACATTTCGATAACCTGATTTGACTTGCCCTCAACAGCAAATAGCTGTTGGAAAAATAGCGAGCGTCTATTTGATTTAAACTGACAAAATTTTCGGGTTTTGGACTTGTGAACAGCGTTTAGAAGACTCCTACGATAACAATGATTAATGTTCGATACGATACGGAAGAGTATCGAGTGTTTAATTGTGAATAGCAATGCTGGTCGCTCATTTGGAGAAACATCGACGTAACCGCTACTTTTTTTTACGTCTTTGCTTTCCTAACGTAAATACGCTTTCTAAGTGCTTTGGCATATGTCGATGTTTCTCCAAAGGAGCGAGGTGATGAAATAAATTGTGCATGGATGTCTGCCTGGGTTCGAACCCATAACACATAGCTCTGGGGCACAACTGCTGTATCTTTTTAGCATTCCCTGGTAAGCCGGTGAAAGTAGTGAAATATTTGATTAGTATATACTTACAGATAAAATGGCATCGTTGATAGTATTCGTAAAACAAAAAAATATCGTTCCGATCATGCTGAGAACGAACGTCGTTGATATTAACATCAATACTGAAACAAAGAAATACAAAACGTTAGTTTCTTATTCAATTTTTGATAAAGTCGAAATTATTTTTGCGGGAAATCGTCATATTTTCACGAAACAGTCTTATTTCCAGTAAGTATAATTTTGCCATCAGACCTTGATGGGTGAGCACCCATGAACCACCCACAGAAACATGAGCATGTTTCTGTGCCTCGGAAACCGTTGGTCTCGGCTGTCATTCGTGAATCTTTGACAGTCGTTACGGGTAGTCAGGAGCCTGAAAGTCTGACAACCAGTCTTACCAAGAGGTATGAAAGTATATACGGTACTTATTTATAACAAAAAAAAAATTAAAAAAAAAATTTGTATGTCTGTCTGTTTGTTCCTGCTAATCTCCGAAACGGCTGGACCGATTCTGACGGGACTTTCCCTAGCAGATAGCGGATGTTATATGGAGTAACTGAGGTCTACTTTAAAAAAAGATTTAGGGCCCCGCGCAAAAAAATTAAAGCCCATGAAATCCAATTTGTTTTTCGAAATGCACGCGAACGAAGTCGCGTGCACAGCTAGTCACAAATTAATTTAGATAAAGGCAGAAGGATCCTGAGGATTATGTTCTGTTGTGATTGGTTGATAAAAACACCAGCAACCAATCGAAAGTAGAGTTGAGATTTAATAGGAAATTTTCCAAAATTTAGGTAAATTTCTTTTTATTCAGTTAAACCATTTACCTTAATTAACAAAAATAACAAAATTAAAACCTAACTTAACTAAAACTATACAAAAACTAAAATATAGCGTCGAAAATATAGGAAATTGAAGAAAGAAAGAATATAGGTACCTACCTACTTACGTTTATTTGCGGTAAACATGACGCAAAAAAAAAAACATAAACACAAAAAAATAAAAAAAGGTTGGAGGAAACATGCGTCACATTCACGCAAAAAGCTATGGCTCAGCATTATGCTGCGACCCTATGCAAGACAGAGCCCCAGCGCTGGTTTATAGCGACAGCCGGCGCTGACGTAATGACGTCGTCCGGTGCAGCAAACAAAATACAATTGAATTTAAATGTGATAGAATATACTAAACAGGAATATAAAAAAAAAAAACGAAATAAACATACGAATACATGCTATGAGAATATCAACCATCACACTAATATTATAAAGGTGAAAGTTTGTGAGTGTGTGTGTGTGTGTGTGTGTTTATATGTTTGTTACCTCTTCACGCCTAAACCACTGAACCGATTTAGATGAAATTTGGTATAGAGATAGTTTGAGTCCCGGAAAAGGACATAAGATAGTTTTTATCCCGATATTCCCACGGGATCGAAACTTATGCGGGTGAAACCGCGGGGCGCAGCTAGTACTCCATAAATGCGAAAGTGTGCCTGTCTGTTACCTCTTCACGCTTAAACTTCTGAACCCATTTAGATGAAATTGAGTATAGAGATAGTTTGAGTCCTGGAAAAGGACATAGGATAGTTTTTATCCCGATATTCCCACTGGATCGAAACTTATGCTGGTGAAACTCAATAAACGTTTAACGCTTTATGTACTGGCAACATTTCGAAACGTCATATTGTTCTTACAGTAGGTAACCCAGGGTTTCATCACCTTCCTGACTTTGTGTCATGTTACTTGAGGTCGGCGCAACACTTTTTCTTCTTTCATTCTCCCCACTCAACCGTCACGCTATCATTCACTCCCTTCTCGTTCATATCATTCCTCACACCATCCATCCATTTTAGGAGGCGGAACGCGTGAGGGAGAGGCAATCTTTGCGCCCTCTTGCCCCTAGTCGCCGCAGGAGACGCCCTGGGCGTTGGGAATCAACAGGCGATTCCCTGCCACCGTAAGCGCGGGCTTGCGGACGGCGAGCAATGGGCAGCTCGCCGTCCGGTAAGGACCAGGCCCGGGTCGACGGCGCGTTGTGTTCCACGCGCTCCTCAAAGAGATGTCAGCACTAACTGACGGGGTCCGCTAGGGCCGATGCCTGCCGGTGTCGCGGGTTGTTCGAAAGAGTTACCGTGGCCCCTGGCACAGGCAACTGAAGGAACGCGGGTGGGTTTTAGTCAGTAAAAGTCTGACACGCCCTTCCGCTCCACCCAGAGCGGGAGAAGTTATTTGATAATTTCCCACCCAAAAAAAAACCCATCAATCATATTTCTGGCCTTCCTCTCCATCCATCGACATGTATATTCATCACGCTTTTAGTGAGATGCGCAGGGTCTCGTGACCAACAAAAAAAAAACATCACGATTATCTACCTAAAGTTTAAAATAAAAAATATTTATAAAAAAAAACATTAAACATAATTGCTTTTGTCTGATAAATAAATGATCATACGATGTTGTTTACAATTTGTTTAATTATTGCGTTTATTGTATTTTAATAGCCGGGGTAAACCGACGACCTTGTGAAGGCCGCAGGAATCCGTTGGTTGCGAGAAGCACAGAACCGGTCGAAGTCGAGGTGCTTGGGGGAGGCCTATGTCCAGCAGTGGACGTCTTTCGGCTGAAATGATGATGATGATGATGAATAGCCGGGTTGGCAACTAAATCACACTATCACACTAATATTATAAAGGCGAAAGTTTGTGAGTGTGTGTGATAATTTTGGGTGACCAATTTTGATAAAATTTTGTATGGAGGTAGCTGACACCCACTTTTTATCCCGATATTCCCACGGGAACGAAACTTATGTGGGTGAAACCGCGGGGCGCTGCTAGTAATACATAAAATTGCGATTGTATTTACCAAATGAGCAGCGGGGTAATTGCGTAACACATTATCAGTAGCAACGGGTTTCATTTTGACAGTTCAACAACATACATTGCGTTATTTACTTTGTTGAGCAAACACATTTGTGGAACATATGAAGCAATGGATTAACAATATCCTTCAAAACGATTCAGATTGAGATTGATAGTGTGTTACGTAATTAGGGTGCTGTTATAGGTAGAGAATGTAATCTAGAATCGAGATTGGCAACTGAAGATCTCGCGTGTTAAGTCTGGTGTCGAGATTGGCCATTACAGCGGGCAATTCCTGTATTCCTGAACGTTAGCATTCTAATCTCAGTCTCGACCTGTCAAAATTACAATTTACATACATTTTTGACAATTTTTTGACATTCACATTGATTGTCGCTGAGATGAGATTTGTGACTAGATTTTGAACGTTTTTAATCACGGGAAATGGTTTAAAAAGTTAACTAAAACAATCATGGTACCTATATCTAATATGAATTCGCGACTTATTTGCCAAAAATGTAAACAAATATGAGTTTATAGAAAAGTAACTTTAATTCCTACACAATAAAGTGCAGTTCACGCTACAAATTCAAACATTTTTGTAACTTTTTCAATAGTGCTAGTCAGTAGTCACTTTGAAATCAACTTAATCACCATTAAAATAAAGTTGATATTTGTTTAACTTGAAATAACATCAATTTGAAACATAAATTTGAATAGACTTTACTTGTGTGATTACTGTTGGATTACCTTATCCCACTGTTCAAGGTCTCGTTATGTCGCGTCATGCTCATTTGAGCACGAAACACTATCAGTGTCATTTCTTGACCAGCGGCTCAATAATATAATTAGTATATCATAATAGCTGCCAATTATGAATAACTAGCTGCGCCCCGCGGTTTCACCCGCGTAAATGTCGATCCCGTGAGAATATCGGGATAAAAAGTAGCCTATATGTTAATCCAGGGTGTCAGCTACCTCCATACAAAATTTTATCAAAATTGGTCCAGTCGTTTAAGCATGAAGAAGTAACAAACATATAAACACACATACACTCACAAACTTTCGCCTTTATAATATTAGTGTGATTATTCTGCCCGCGAATTTTGTACCCGTCAAATTTCTTATTTCTCAGATCCACCCCATCGCATCCGTTCGGATCTTTACGCACGCTTGACTTGGGGAGTAAGCTGGCGAACGCGACGTAAGCGTTACGAAGAGTGTGATCGGGCGAGGCGAACGGGAGTTGAGTGGGGGATATAAGCAAGAGAGAGCAGTGCGCGCGCACATTTTCTTTCTCTCTTCCTCTCATAGCCAAATACGTTCCGTATATCTAAGCACAGTGCAGGCCTATTGTCTGTATCACAGTGTAGGAGCAAGAGAGAGCAGTGCGCGCGCACATTTTCTTTCTCTCATTCCCGAAGTTTCACTTTATTCGTGTGATCATAAGCACACTCGGTTTTTTTTCGTTTACTAGGTTCCCAAAGGTCCTAGCGTGTGGAATAGCCTTCCTCAAGAATTGGGCTATCATATGCTAAAATAATTTTTCTAATCCGACTGTTATTGTAGATTACATATCATCATCCACCTAGCCTTTTTCAACTATGTTGGGGTCGGCTTCCAGTCTAACCGGATGCAGCTGAGTACCAGTATTTTACATGGAGCGACTGCCTATCTGATCTCCACAACCCATTTACTGGGTAATACGATACCCGTGGTAAGATTGGTTGTCAGACTTTCGGGCTTCCGACGACCCATAACGACTGTCAAAGATCCACGAATGACAGCCTGGACTGTTCATGCTTTCCTCAAGCACGGAGAGGTCTTGGTATGTAAAGATGGTCACCCATCCACGGACCAACCGCGGCATGCGTAGCTTAACGTCGATCAACCCGTGCGGCTGTTATTACATCAAAGACTCCCCCTATAGAACATCTTAGTATCCAAACAGTGAAAAACAAATGCAGTATGAAACTGCTATGTGATTCTCAAATTATACAGGGTGAAATTGAATTCATGGGCATCCTTTTACGGGGTCATTGTAATCATCATTATGAACAAATTTTACTATGGGACCAAACATGAAATTGCGAAGAAAATCAGCTCTTCCCTACATTTTGACGAGTTATGTGAATACAAATGCAAGGAACAGTTGATTTGTTTTCGCGATTTTAGGTTTAGTCCCATAGTAAAAGTTGTTCATAATGATGAGTACAATGACCCCTTAAAAGGATGCCCATGAATTCAATTTCACCCTGTACCTACAGTAAAATACGAGTCGCCTCTGAGGGGAATTCTCGTAATTTTACGAACGTTCTGACGTCTGATCTCAGTCTCAATCTGTCAAAAATATCTCTAATTCCCCTACATTTTTGACAAGTTTTTGACATTGATTGTCGCTGAAATGAGATTGCGACAAGATTTTGAATGTTTTTGAAGTGAAACTTCTTTACGCACGCTTGACTTGGGGAGTAAGCTGGCGAACGCGTGACGTAAGCGTTACAAAAATGTGATCGGGCGAGGCGAACGGGAGTTGAGTGGGGGATATAAGCAAGAGAAAGCAGTGCGCGCGCACATTTTCTTTCTCTCTTCCTCTCATAGCCAAATACGATTGAAGTTTCACTTCAGTCGTGTGGTCATAAGCACACTCGGTTTTTATTTTTTTAATTACGGGAATTTGCCTTCTGATAGTTGAGAAAGATGATTTCTTTTTAATTTTACCAACCAACTATTAAAAGCATCTTCACTTGCGTCAAGTAATGACGTCAAATTATATTTTTAGAGTAAAAAGTAGTTATTTTTAAAGTAACTATTGTCTATGCCAATTTTTTGCAGTTCATTGGCTTGGTAATCTGTTATTAGGTAATAAGTGTAGACAATTATAAATACTGATGTGCGAAAAATATTATATCACAAGCCGTGTGGTATGTCCGTATGTCCCATCATCCCATCAGCGAAATTGACAAACTTCCATGCAAACTTGCATTCCCTATTTAATAATAATAGTCCTTCAGAGCCCTGATTCACAACCATACGACAGGCTATCGTATCGAAAACCTGACATTTCGATAACCTGATTTGACTTGCCCTCAACAGCAAATAGCTGTTGGAAGAATAGCGGGCGTCTATTTGAACTGACAAAATTTTCGGGTTTTAGACTTGTGAACAGCGTTTAGAAGACTCCTACCTACGATAGCAATGATTAATGTTCGATACGATACGGAAGCGTATCGAGTGTTTGTGAATAGCTATGCTGACCGTATTTCGGCCACGGCGGGCGGCCAATCTCAACAAGAAATAAACTACATCTGAAAGCACATTATTAATGTTCGATATCCTATCATCACATTGCACGTTATTATTTGTTTTTATATGTTACTAATACAATTTAAAATCTCCTTTTCAAAAAGTGACTAAAATTATTGATTGCATTCATCTTTTGCTAAAGTTGACGTTCTATTAATTTGAGAATTTCACCAATGGATAGATAGTTTAAAAATCTAAATAATCCACGTTTTTATTTATTTAAAAAAATCGCTATTCTTTTTTTATTAAAATAATTACAAAAATTGTGCGAGTTCTATATGGGTGCGGCAAGGAGGGAACGAATGCTCAAGGTTATTTGGTCGTGGTACCGCCTTAAGGTGAATGTGTAGTTGTGGCCCGCGAAATTCAATTTTTCTTACGTTTTTTGCAATTTTCAGGTCAGTGTCAAGTTGTATCTTGATCAAAATATGATTCGCGACTATAACCGGTACGTATTTACAGAATTATAATAATTAGAATCATTAATACATCTTTCTAAGTTAGATTTCTACCGTTAAGAACAAATCTCGTAAGGAAAAGTGTTTATGGTATAAATCTAACTTAAAGAGATATATTAATGATTCTAATGACTATGATTCTGTAAATACATGTCTATTATAGTCGCGAATCATATTTGGATCAAGATACAACCTGACACTGACCTGAAAATTGCAAAAAACTTAAGAAAAATTTAATTTTGCGGGCTACAACTACCCATTCACCTTAAGAGCCTATACTACCTCAAATGGCTTAGCGTGATCCTCCGTTATGTCGAAAATACTGCACTATTAATTTTGAAATAAATATATGGTAAAATTGAGGATTAATGCTAAGTCTTATGTTAGACGAAAACACGATTCCATAAAATTTTCTCGATAGAAAAAAAATCCAAAGTTACCTCTAACCCGAACAATAAACCGCTGGTATTAAAAAAAATACTTCAAATTAGATCATGAAACTTTGCATACTAAGTAACTGAACTTGCTTTAAAGCAGGTCTTATGTTATTTATTTTTTTATTATTACCATTATTTTCACCGTAAAAAGCAAATACCTAGACTATTGGCGCTGCCTGCCGCCCAGCACCGCACTCTGTCTCGCTCTCACTCAGTCCGCGAGCAGTATCGTATGAGCGAGATAAAGAGTGAATTTTAGCTGTGATAGTGTAGGCTCTTAATTAGAAACAAATAGTTTAATGATGATACGGTAATTGTGCTCATAGAATCATATAAACATACATTTACATAATTGTTTTACTAACTAATACTTATTACAATGACATTGTAGTAGTTGTTTTCCTATAACTGATCATTTATTTGGGGTCAGAGCAACAAGGGTATCATTTAAGCTATCACCAATTTAATTAGTTTTGTGTTTCTTAAATAATAGGGTTTGTCCTCCAAATAGTAGATCTGTCACCAAAATGTAGTCACCAAACAATGCAAGTGACCTAACCAAACCGAACCTCGGGGTGCCCTTCGCTCGCTCTTGCATCCTATGTCGACGGAGCCCCGCTTCGCGGGGCCCCTATTTCTGTGTAAAGGGTTTAAAGTAACCTAACCAAACCGAACCTCGGGGTGCCCTTCGCTCGTTCTTGCATCCTATGTCGACGGAGCCCCGCTATCTGAGAACGAAAATATTTCGTGGCGATAGATCTATTTATTAGGTGATACAACTTGATGACAAATATAAATTTTGGTGATAGAAAATATAGTTCCCGAGCAACAACACCGGTCTTTTTCTCATCGGTTTTTTCATCGGTCATACTTTCCTACAGGGTCGATTTAAATTAGCTAGGGAAACTCCGCAGATGTGATGGAACCGATTATACAGGGTGTTACAGAAAGGGTATATCAATACAAACGGGTTGAAGAGTGTATCTGGTCTAGAATCTCTGTACAAAATTTCAGCTCAAAAGCATTAACTTTGAAAATGCTTATTTTTTTTTTATTTCGACATCACGGCGCTGCACTGGCGCGCGGCGGCGCACTGTGGACGGAAAACCAAGCTCCCCTTTCGTAGGATTTTTGAAAAATAAAATGTTTTATTTGATAGTTTCAAGTATACAGTTTTGTTGAGTACATTAAAACATTGAGTAAATTAGTAGTTACGGGTTTTTATTTTCAATCTATACCATAAAAAAATTACTTTATATATTTCAAATGTATGAAAATGGAATTTGTTTTTCTCATAACTTTTGTCTTTCTTGGATTGTAAAGCTGAAACTTTTAAGTATTGTTGCCGAGCTTATACTAAAGCTACCTGACCTTTGACCTTGACCCCGTACTTCCCCGTTCAAAAGATATGAATGAATTAAAAATGCATATTTGGACGATGTTGTAATACGTGGTAATGTACCTCAAATATATGAATATATAATTTTTTTTTACCCAGTATTGAGCCCTGATAGTCAACAAACATGTGACTATTGATTTTAACGAAAAAAAAGAAGACGAACTGAAGATCTTCTAGCTAAAAATGATTTTGATACACTAGCTTATGCTCTTGTCATGAAAGCTGGTGACAATGAAAATCAAATGGACTTTGCAGAATTAGTGAAGCATTTAATTAAAAATCCAGAGGATGCACCGGATTTAACGAAACGAATTTTGCCTGCTGATAAGGCACTGGGTATGTCAACATCACTAAAGTTGTCAAAATGGCAATATATAACATTGAGGCAGACAACAAAAGATTTGGGATGTGGTATTTTTCCATCATAATGATGTTTTACAGAATGAGAAGAAAAAGTGCTACGTAGAAAAAGAAGACATAGTGATAACTGATACTGAAACCTAAATTACAGTCAATTTTAAACGTTATGGTTAAGAGACTGTTCAAAACTCTGGTAACTGATGTTACTGGCAGTAATTTGACTCTAGTCAGTAAATGGGGATTTGACGATGCATCTGGACACAGCAACTACAAACAAAAAATGGAAGGTGATGATGCCAGCATCTTCATGTGTTCATTTGTTCCGTTGAAAATGATGAAAGATGATACTGAAGTGATATGGGAAAATTCCAACCGTCTTCAACTTTTTACTGTCGGCCAATTTATTTCAAATTCGCAAAAGAAAATGATTTGAATAGTGAAGAAGAAATGGCGTCAATTGAAACAGAAATTGATGCTCTACGGCCAATTTTTATTGAAGGTGCAAATGTGAGACACAAGCTACATATGACTATGGTCGATGGCAAGATAACCTCACATCTATCAGGTACCTCCACAGCGATATGTGATATCTGCAAAGCGACACCGAAAGAGATGAATAATATCGACATGGTATCACAGAGAAGTCATTCTGTCGACATGTTTAAGTTTAGTCTGTCTTCCCTTCATGCACGTATTAAATGCAAGGAATGCATCTTGCACATTGCTTACCGCCTTGACTTCAAGAAATGGCAAGCTAAAGGATATGATTTAAAAATACAATTGGCCAACAAAAAAATTAATATTCAAGAACGATTTCGGTATGAAATGGGACTGCTTGTGGATGGAGTTAAACAAGGTGCAGGAACTACCAATGATGGAAATACTGCCAGAAGATTTTTTGCTAATCCCGAAGTAACTGCGCAGATTACGGGTGTTGATGAAGAACTTATTAGACGGTTTGGAGTGATTCTTCAGGTAGTCTCATGTGGAGAGTTTATAGACGTGAAAAAGTTCCGGCAATATCGTGCTACGCTACAACAGCTGTTTAGCTCTATGCATGGTATTATATGCCCTCAAGTGTGCATAAATTACTCATGCATGGTGCCGACATAATTGAGCACAATAACTTTATTCCAACCGGTAAACTTTCTGAAGAGGCATCCGAAGCTCGCAACAAAGATTTAAAAAAAATCAGAACCTTCCATTCGCGGGAAACTAGCAGAATTGAAACAAATGAGGATATTAACCGTAATTTGCTGATATCCTCTGACCCATATCTCTCTAGTTTCAGACCTAAGATGAAGCAACTTCGTAGTAAACCTCTATCAGATGAAGCCAAATTGTTATTGTTATTAACTTCTAGTTCAGATAAGTATAGAAAATGTAGACTTCGTAGACATAGGAAACCTGTCTGACTGTGACATTGACTAATTTAATTGTGATTAGGTCCTCCTGAATCATTGAATTCATATCGCATTATTTGTTGTATAAATTCAATTATTAATTTACTCATACGTTTTGAATAAGGATGTTTTTTTATCAAGATCAATAGTCACATATGTTTGTTGACTATCAGGGCTCAATACTGGGTAAAAAAAAATTATATATTCATATATTTGAGGTACATTACCGCGTATTACAACATCGTCCAAATATGCATTTTTAATTCATTCATATCTTTTGAACGGGGAAGTACGGGGTCAAGGTCAAAGGTCAGGTAGCTTTAGTATAAGCTCGGCAACAATACCTAAAAGTTTCAGCTTTACAATCCAAGACAGACAAAAGTTATGAGGAAAACAAATTCCATTTTCATACATTTGAAATATATAAAGTCATTTTTTCATGCTATAGATTGAAAAAGAAACCCGTAACTACTAATTTACTTAATGTTTTAATGTACTCAACAAAATTGTATACTTGAAACTATCAAATAAAACATTTTATTTTTCAAAAATCCTACGAAAGGGGAGCTTGGTTTTCCGTCCACAGTGCGGCGTGATGTGCGTGTACTAGGCGCACAGACACACTACAGATAATGGATAATGACCCTCGTAGTGCGGTGACACGTTTGTTATGATTTCAATTTAATAAACTATCGAAATAAAAAAATATTAAGCATTTTCAAAGTTATTGCTTTTGAGCTGAAATTTTGTACAGAGATTCTAGACCAGATACACTCTTCAACCCGTTTGTATTGATATACCCTTTCTGTAACACCCTGTACAGGAAGATTTTTTTATCACCATCCAAATTTTTACAGGATGTTCTATCCATGAATATGAACAACTTTCACTATGGGACGAACTCTGAAATCACGAAAAAAAATCAGCTGTTTAATACAAAAGTTCAATACCTACTTGACCAAAATGTGTGAAACAGCTGATTTTTTTTTTCGTGATTTCAGAGTTGGTCCCATAGTGAAAGTTGTTTATATTCATAGGTACAACAGCCTGTAAAAATTTTGGTGGTGATAAAAAAATCTTCTCCTCTTCCTTTATAAACACAAAGAAATATGTATTTTCTCAACTAAACTTCATGTTTAACTAACAGCGGTCGTTGACCCTAAAATAAATTATCATCATAATTATAATTTTTTTTTTGTTTTCGTCTAGTTAGCTCGGAGATTTAGACGAAAACAAACATTACTGAAAATAAATGTTCTTGTATATCGATTTTATTCAATTTCGAGCGGCCATTGTTGTTTACATCTTTGGCAAGGGTGTGTTCTTTGTGAAGAATAGGTATCCACTAAGAAAGGATTTTTCGGAATTCCACCCCTAAGAGGGTAATTGGGGGAGGGTGAAATTTCACGCGGACGAAGTCGCGGGCTGAAGCTAGTTTATCAATATGTCTTAAACCGTTAATTGAAACAGTGATTATATGTAATTGATGTAACGAGTTTTATAGTGAATCTAGGACCTGTGAAGTATAAGCAACCAAAATATTTGGTATGCAGTCAAGAACTTGTTATTTTTGCACTATTTCTAACATAAGTTGTGTCAAATCTGGTACTTTTAGGAGTCTACCTACTTACTTAGAAATTAAGAAAAAAGAGAGTATATGTAGAAAGAAAAAGGAAAGAAAATACGTTTAATTGCGGAAAATAATTTGACATAAATATTATACTAATTTAATCTTAATGTAGGTATTGCATGACAATTTGATGTATTGTATTTTAATCAACTTGTAATGTGAATTTTGTATGCCTCAATGGCGGGACATAGCAGACTTACCTGCCTGTAACTAACACACCATCTTATGAACCTATGATCCACAATAAATTATTTGAATTTGAAAAAGAACAGAAACAAAAAATAATAATTTGGGGGAAAATCTGCGTCACATCCACGCAAAATGGCCATCGCTCAGCATAATGCTACGACCCAATGCGAGACAGAGCCACAGCGCTGGTTTTCAGCAATAGCCGGCGTTGACGTGATTACGGCGGCGGCGTACAGATTACAGCCTACATACGGTTAACAGCCTATAGAGGTATGAGGAACAGGGTGAAAAGTTCACTCATCCTCCATAGAAAAGGCAGGATCCTCCGACCAGACAGGTGTTGTGCCTGGCGGGTAACTACCCGATGATTCATGTCGGGCCGTTGTATCTATGCTAGTTGCGCGGTAAACTCTGCTTGCGAGATGCAGGATTTTGCGTGACGTCAGTATGACGCGTTGTTCGCTTGTGGCGTTGTAGATACCGCTACAAGACTATGTCATATTTGACAGTGACAGATGTCAAATGTGACATTGGCTATTAACTTTTACTTTACTCCGATGAATATATAAATTCGACAAGCATTGAAAACATTGTTGCGATCACTATACGAATGAGGCAGTAGATATAATAACCACAAAAACCGATATAATTCATTCATAAGTGGCCGAGGCGTACAGTCACCAAAGGAGATAAGTAACCAGGGTCGTTGTATACAGGAAGATTTTTTATCACCATCCAAATTTTTACAGGTTGTTCTACCCATGAATATGCACAACTTTCACTGTGGGACCAACTCTGAAATCACGAAAAAAAATCAGCTGTTTCATACATTTTGGTCAAGTGGGTATTGAACTTTTGTATTAAACAAAAATTATGTGTTTTTATGTAAACAGCTGATTTTTTTTTCGTGATTTCAGAGTTGGTCTCATAGTGAAAGTTGTTCATATTCATTAGTAGAACACCCTGTAAAAATTTGGATGGTGATAAAAAGATATCCCTGTATAGTTGAAGTTTAGTAAGAAACCAATGGATGTTTTCGAACAAAATTTAATTTAATCAATAGAAAACAAACAGCTTATTTATCAAATTAAATTTCAGACGACAACATCCATCGGTTTCTTACTAAACTTCAACTATATCCGACGACCTTGGTTACTTATCTACTTTGGTGACCGTACACGCATTTAAAAATAAGTGAATAAATTGTTTCTCTATAAAAACATCTGTGTTATTCCTACATGAAATTTTTGTTTTTTATCAGCCTTATGTTTTTCTTATAATCTACTTCAAGGTTAGGAAAAACTGTCGAGCAGTGGTGGCGCAGTGGCAACGGCCGCGACTTACGTGTTGTAGGACGTAGGTTCGAACCCAAGCAGACACTTTACTTTGTGTTAATTTATTTAATCACCACTGCTCTCAAAACGGTGAATGAAAACATCGTGAGGAGTCGCATGCCCTAGAACTAAAAATTCGAAGACATGTGACATCTACCAACTTGCACTGGGCCCACGTGGTAGATTACGGCCCATTCCCTCTCACAGAGAGAAGGCCTGTGTTCCAGCAGTGGGAACATTATAGGCTGATTATGTATGTAAAGACGCCAACACATCAATCTACCCGAAACTGTCAAATTATCCCAATCAACTTTGAACCTTATGTTTTAGCGATAAAGTTGAAAATCTACTAAAGAAATATGACAGATTGTAGTAATTTGACGTGCTGGCTGGCTGTGTACCGAAAAACCTGCATAAAAATAATAATACTAGCTTATTATTGTCTCACTGCTGGGCAAATGCCACTTCTCATACAGCGAAGGCACGAGTATTGATCACCTCGCTTGGTCAAGACGGGTTGGTGATTTCACGCTAAGGCCTGGTTTTCTCAGGCCCAGTTACTGACCAACCACCCAGTAGTCATCAACTGTACCTACATTAAATTTTTCCAAACAATTATTGTTTTTTCATACTTTATTTGTATAGATATTTACATAATATAAGCTAACATATAAACTATAATAATATGCACAATTTTATTATACGAAAAAGTAAACATAATAGTCACAGGGCATCGAAGAATTCGTCCGCATCGCTGTCAACAGGAACAGTGCCCAAAATGCTGGCAGCATTGCCACGTTGTATGGCAATGCTAATTCTTTGGCCAAGAAATAGGCCAGCCCTCTGGTCACGTGAAGAGTCGACTAACCGCTTGGCGATATCTCGAAAATAATTGAAAAATCGACGAAAATTGAGGTTATAAAATAAACCTCAACTGTCAAATGAAAAATATCTTTAAGGTGATTTGAATTTAGAATTTTGGATTCAACAAATCAAAGAACTCAATTTGTAATGGAAAACACAAAAAGAAAACACACAAATTGGCATCCACGCACACACTTTATGGACAAAACCACAAAATATACAGGATGTCCCTGGACTTCCAGGGACATCCTGTATATTTTGTGGTAATCGAATAGGGGCGTGGACAAGTTCATTTCCAAACGTTTTAACGAAAAAAAAAAACGAAAAAAAAGAGAAGAAAAATCGAATCGTTTTAAAAAAATCTTTAAAAGAACCTATCAGGGCTATAATTTTTTTTTTAGATAGCCCTGATAGTATTTTTTATGATTATTTGTCTTTGAGCACTATGCGAAGTGATTGAAAAAAAAAAAATTGGTCATAATTTCTGAACCTTATAAAATTCACCGACATTCTCAGGGTTAAAAAGTTTGGAAATGACCTTGCCCACGCCCCTATTCGATTTGATCCATACTTCCAGGGACACCCTGTATAATAGTATGAAAAGACTAAGTAAGTACAGTACCCGGCGATAAATATTGCACATCGACCTTTGGAAAGAAACAATCGGCTAATTTCGGCTTCGTAGTGCGTTATCTCTGTCGCACACTACCTATGTGACGTTAACTGACGTTTTGTCAGTCGTTGTTCAAGTGCGATAGAGTGCGGTCGCGTCCAGTTCAAAATATATATCTAGAGTTGTTAACAACCCCAAATTTAAATAATTTAAAGTTGTACTATGGCATCTTTAGGAAAAATAGGGGAACCTTTTTATTTTACCCCAACCTAAAGTAATCATTTATAGAAAAATTGGTGTATTTTATACAAAGAATAAAAAGAATTATCAAAAGAAGCAAATCATAATTGTTTTAACAGCTCCTAATACATACCGGACTGTTTGTATTTCGTGCGACAGAGATAACGCTCTACGAAGCCGAAATTAGCCGATTGTCTCTTTCCAAAGATCGATGTGCAATATTTATCGCCGGGTACTGTATAGTTAGCTGCCTGATTACTTATCAGTTTTATTCACTGTACATGTGTTCGCGTTTATTATGACAATGACAGATTAGGTTATTAGGTTAATTTTTTCAGAATACAAAGGAAATTGTTAGCCAGAGAAATCGCTACCGTAAAACGGGGCTACTTTGACTTCCAGGGTTACTTTGACAGGCGTTGGAACTACTTTAACAGAGCGCCAAAATCGGTTTTCACGTGTGCTCAGCAAGTGTGCGTGACCTCGAGTAATATTGCGCGAGGCGCGGGGTGTGGGGAACGCGTCCTAGCGTTGTGATCGGCCTTGTCAAAGTAACCCTGGAAGTCAAAGTAGCCCCGTTTTACTGTACACAAACAAGAAAAAAAAAGGAAAATATCTTCTTATTAATCAAATCAATCTGTCTGGTATTTTCAGGCTAAAGAAAAGAAAGAAAGAAAGAAAAAGTATTTATTGCGACCGTACAGGAAGATCATAAACTAAACTTAACACAATAAAAAATAAAAAACCAAGTTATACAAGTGAAATTGAATTCATGGGCATCCTTTTAAGGGGTCATTGTACTCATCAATATGAACAACTTTTACTATGGGACTAAACATAAAATCACGAAAAAAAAATCAGCTGTTCCTTGCATTTATGTTCTCATACCAACCCGCACTGGGCCCGCGTGGTAGATTACGGCCCACTCCCTTTCACAGAGAGGAGGCCTTTGTCCCAGCAGTGGGAACATTATAGGCTGATTATGCTGTATGCTTATATGTTCACATAACTCGTCAAAATGTAGGGAACAGCTGATTTTTTTTTCGCGATTTCAGGTTTGGTCCCATAGTAAAAGTTGTTCATAATGATGAGTACAATGACCCCTTAAGGCGCAGATATACGACTTCTAATGATTTTAAATTCAACATCACGTCTAATCGACCGGACTGATTTCTTTGAAAAAAATAAATGTTATACTAGACCATTTGCTTCGTAATTTGATATGTGAATATTTGCAATTATATTTTTTTAACATAGTGTAATTACTTTGTAAAGTAATGTCTACCGCGGACATAAAAACGATAATCGCGCAAACACTATCGGGTGTATTTTCGTAAAACTTTCACCATCTAAAAGACAATTTAATTCCCCGAATTTTAGTATACGGTTTTTATTTGTTTGGTGTTTGAGAGTTTTTGTAAATAGATAATTGCTTCATATTTGCAATAAATTACCACGGTTGTGTCATCGCGCTTCTCTTTCTTTTTTATGCAGTCCGACAGTGACCGCGCTTTAGGTCGTGTAGTCGCCTTAAAAGGATGCCCATGAATTTAATTGAAATCAAATGAAACAGAAAATCCTATACGAGGCCAAAAGGCTCTTATCCCTATATACAGGATGAATTTTTCAAGTGGGCGTGGATGGCCAACTTCTAAACTATGAGGAATAGCGAAAAGTACTCAAAGGAGTCTGACTCACGGGCTCGATTTTGATGAAAACTAAAACTGCATCATTGGATTTTTGATAAATCAATATTTCTAGCCAGGAATCCAACCAGTTGATTTTGAAAAAAAAACACACTTTGTATTATTACACCATTCGATAGTGTCGCTAATAAGGATCGAATTCTGGTAAGTAATGTAATCATATCCTAGGCTAACTGGATGCAGCTGAATACCATTATTTTACATAGCGGGACTGCCTATGAGAATTTTGCTGGGTAATACCCCTTAGTAAGACTGGTTGTCGGACTTTTGAGCTTCTGACAACCCGTAACGACTGCCAAAGATCTCCGAATGACAACCGGGATCAAAGACTACGTGCTTCCCGAGGCACGAAGGAATTCCGATATGTTTTTTTTACATTTACATCTGTAATATTTATGGTGTACATAATAAAGAGAATTTCAATTTTTAACCGACTTTAAAAAAGGAGGTTTTGTATTCGACCCGTATGTATGTATGTTTGTATGTCCGCGATTATCTCAAAAACTACTGAACCGATTTTGATAATTCTTTCATTAGTGTGATCTACATACTTTCAGGAAGGTTTTAGTATATAATACATTAGGTAATTATTCTTATGTACGAAGTTATATGCATAAATGTACTGCATCTCCGGCATTTCTATGGGAATTTTGATGATTCTTCGAGTCGTGTCTTCAATTCTTCAATGCACTAGTGTTAATTGAATTGGTGTGGGGTAGGTACAACTAAAAAATGGGAAAAATAAAAGCTTTTTTACAAAAAAAACAACCGACTTCAAAAAAAAACACTACAAAGTGAAAAATAACTTTAATTTCGGAAGTCGGTGTCAAAAAACGAAAATGCGGAACCAACGATACCGACTTCCGAAATTAAAGTTATTTTTCACTTTGTAGTGTTTTTTTTTTGAAGTCGGTTGTTTTTATTCTATGTATTGGATGGTCACCCATCTACGAACCGACCGCGGCAAGCGTAGCTTAACCTTAGATCGCGCGGCAGTTATTATAAAATTTTGCCACGAGCCTCTTTACTCCAAATTCAAACAAGAAAATTAACAGGATTTTTTTTCTCATTATTATAACGATTAAACCAGTAAAATTCTCATACACACTTATCAAAAATGTGAATAATTTTTATCAAGTGACATGGCGACCTTACGATTATTATTCCTAATCAGTAAATAGGTACAGACGCCAGCACATCAACCTACCCGAAACTGTCAAATTTTCCCAAACCACTTTGAACCTTATGCTTCAGGGATAAAGTTGAAAATCTATTAAAGATATTTGACAGGTTGGAGTACGTCGATGTGCTGGCGTCTGTACTACGAGTATATCATTAAGAAAACCTCTTGATTCGAATTTCTCGGACGTAGGCCTGACAATAACATAACAAAACCTCCTCTCTTCGAGAAGGAGTGGGGTGTAAACGACCGCAGACAGCAGCAGCAGACGACGTGTCGCTGCGACACTACTGGTTTGTATGAATTTCTATGGAATACCTTCCGCAGATGGCCGATGGGGCCGAAAGGTTCTGGAGTGGCGACCGCGTACCGGAAGACGTAGCGTTGGAAGGCTTCCCACAAGGTGGACCGACGACCTTGTGAAGGCCGCAAGATCCCCTTGGTTGCGAGAAGCATAAAACCGGTCGAAGTGAAGGTGCTTGGGGGAGGCCTATGTCCAGCAGTGCACGTCTTTCGGCTGAAATGATGATGATGACCTATCGACACGTCGCCCGACTACACGTCGCACGACCGCAGACGTCGTGTCGTCCGACCGTGGAGCGACAGCACGTTGAATCTATCTACGTCACGTGTCGGTACGATATGTCGCAACGTCATGTCGGTCGTCTACTGCTGCTGTATACGGTCGGCCACGAACTCGCCCAGTGCGAGTTGGCAGATATTGTCACATGTTTTCGAATTTATGTTTCTAGGACATGCCGGATTCCTGACGATGTTTTCCTTCATCATTTTCAGAGCGGTGGTGATGAAATTATGTATACAAATATAAAGAACCTGCCTGGGTTCGAACCCACGATCTACCACTCGTAAGTTGGAGCCGTTACCATTGGGCAAACACTGCTCATATTTTTAAGAAGTATTTTTTTAACCGACTTAAAAAAGGAGGAGGTTCTCAATTTGGATGTTTATATTTTTTTTTATGTCATCAGCGTCTCCCTAGCCTTTTACTAGAAGTTGAGTTCTAGTATTTTACACGGAGCGACTGCCTATCTGACCTCCACAACCCAGTTATTGGGTAATACGAAACCCCTTGGTAAGACTGATTATCAGACTTTCGGGCTTCTGACGACCCGCAACGACGGTCAAAGATCCACGAATGACAGCCGGGAACAACGGTTTAACGTGCTTTCCGAGGCACGGAGGTGTCATGGTATGTAAAGATGGTCACCCATCCACAGACCAACCGCGGCAAGAGTAGCTTAGCCTGATCGAGTGACCCGCGCAGCTGTTATTAAGCCACCACAAGGCCCTCATATTATATTCATATGTTTATAATTTTTAAAATCATGTTTTTAATATTTTTTTTATTTTCTGACAGCAAAATCAAGTTACGAGTATATGGCCCGCGGAAACACTAAGGGTTCATTAGAAAACCAGCGTCAGACAGCATCTGTCTGGCATTAATGCTGAAATGAACCTTTTTGGCGCAGCCGTGAGGCACACACTATTGTTGTCTGAAACATTATTTTTTATTTTTTTACTAATTTTGTATTTTGTGTTTCACAAACTGTGTCAAAAAAAAAATTTTTCTTTCTTTCTTTTCTTTCTTTTACTGTCTCTTTTTTATGTATATCGACGTTTACAACCTACATTGATGTTATTAATACACACATCAAAAGTGTCTAGGGATCAAGCATTTTTATGCGGATTTCTTGAGATTGAGATGTGGCTTTATAATAAATTTATGATTTTATAAATTTATATGGATCCTTTTTGGTGCATTTCATAATTTGAATCAGGAACTGTGAATCAAATTCGAGTAAAAGATGAAAATCAGCTGTCAATATTTTCCCTATAAAAACATACAACTCATTGAAGACATTATTAGTGCTACTGTTTCCCTACTACTGATTAAAACCAACGTTATTATGGAGCGGCGACGTCATTTAAGCAGGGAAGAAATGCTCAGAGCCGTGGGAATGATAGAAGCTGGTTCCCGGTAACGTACTGTGGCTTTAGCTCTGAATACAAGTCAGAGTGTTATCAGTCGACTTTGGACACGTTACCGAAGCACTGGTACCATGGCTGAGCGCCATGGAGGACGGTATCGCTGCACCACACGGAGACAAGACCGATACATTCAAATCTTAACTCGAAGAGCTCCAACAATAACCGCCATGATGTTAGCCGTGAGGCTTCATCACTCTTCAGGGAACTTAATTAGCGACCAAACAGTCAGAAACCGCTTGCATGAAGTGAACCTTCATTCCCGAAGACCGCTACGGGTACCACCTATAGCAATGCACAATCGTAGGATTCGATATCAATGGGCTCTTGAACACAGAAATTGGGCAGAAGAACAATGGCGTTTCGTGTGCTTTTCTGATGAGTCTCGTTTTGGTATGAGACCGGATACAAGACATATACGACACTGGAGAACCCCTGGACGCCAACAGCGATTAAAATCCTGCCAGGAAGTCCATCCTCATAGTGGTGGAACCATCATGGTATGGGCGGGTATTTGGATCGGCGGAAGAACTGAGTTGATTTGGATCAGAGGCAACCTCAACGCTCAAATTTATGCTGAGACGATTGTATCAGACGTCATCGTTCCTCTACAAGTGCAAATCGGTCCCTTATTTCAGTTAATGCATGATAATACACGACCGCACACCGCAAGAGTTGTAAGATAGACTCTCGCCGCAGCTAACATCAATGTCCTGCCCTGGCCTGCTCAGTCGCCAGACTTGAACCCGATTGAGCATGCATGGGATATGCTACAGAGAAGAGCTCTGCCGAATATGGAGGGTATCCAGTCGCAAGAAGACCTTTTTTTGTTGTTGCAACGAACATGGGCGGCCATTCCACAGCGTGATTTGGATGATCTCATTTTGAGTATGCCAAACCGATGTTCTTGTGTTGTTAGTGTTCGCGGTAGAAACACGGATTATTAATTGTTTAAGTTACCCAATAAAATTTTAAAGAAAACTGTTATTTCAGTCTTTTTTTCAAACTTTTGTGTTAGTGGTTCAAATGTCAAAAATCCCTTTATTAGGAAAATGGCAAATTTCTTTATTAATGCAAAGGTGACTTGGTTTATCGTTACTGTGACAAACGAAAACACTTTATTTGATGAATCCTTAAAGAAAATTTTAATTAATATCAATCAGGAGAAAAGTTATTGCAAAAATATATGTTGATCCCTAGACACTTTTGATGTGTGTAGTTTATGTACGACAATAAAAACAATACGACTATTTAATAGTCATATTACAGAGTAACAGTAGGTAATAGTCGTATTGCCTACTGGAGGAGCTCGTGGCTAACTAATAACAGCCGCACAGGTCGATCGATCAGATTTAGGCCTTCATGATTTTTGCATAGGTATAGTCGACCTCGTAATTACGTTACCACTTTGATAACAATTTCACAACCACTTTACTTAGGTTAAAACTACATATTTGACTGTTACATACATATACATAATATACATTGGGCCTTATTCTCTACTAGCTGCGCCCCGCGGTTTCACCCGCATAAGTTTCGATCCCGTGGGAATATCGGGATAAAAAGTAGCCTATATGTTAATCCAGGGTGTCAGCTACCTCCGTACAAAACGTTATCAAAATTCGTTCAGCCGTTTGAGCGTGAAGAAGTAACAAACATAATATAAACCCACACACACACACACCCTCACAAACTTTCACCTGACACATGACACATGAGCACACACATTTTGACACTTGAGCGAAACCGCGCGAAATCAACGTGAGATTGGCGGGATTAGCTAAGGAAATGACGTGGTTTCAAGTAAGGAATCGTTCAGTGGTCATATTGAATTAGGGCCCTGCAGGGTAATTGCGTAAGACACTGTCAGTAGCAAGGGGTTCCATTTTGACAGTTCAACTACATTCACTGCGTTATTTACGTCGTTGTGCAAACACATTTTTCGAACATATGCAGCAATAGATTACCAATATCCTTCAACAAGGGGTTCCATTTTGACAGTTCAACTACATTCACTGCGTTATTTACGTTGTTGAGCAAACACATTTTTCGAACATATGCAGCAATAGATTACCAATATCTTTCAAAATTATTCAGATAATTTTCTGAAAAAAAAAAAAAAAATTCTTCCATAAAATGTTTAGTGTATATCTTTTGTTGGAGATCCTAAAAATAAATAAATAGATTGTGATTGATAAAGTGTTTCGCAATTAAGGTGCTGCGCTGGTCGTTTTAAGGCGTGTATAATACGGATTTCTTTTTTTTTTCTGTTATTGTACCTACTGTGTATTGTCTCTGCATCAAACTAAAGGCCATGATCGACGGGCGAGTAAAACCGCCGTTTTATGGCTCGTCGGTAAAGCTCGCCTGTGGATCATTGCAATACCGCGGTATTAAAAACCAACGAGCCCGGCTCGCGGCTCGTTAGTTATGTTTAATTTTTTGCTCGGCACGCTGCGCAAGACCGCGTGTCGATCACCACTGCCGAGCCGAGCCGACAGTTTTCCGCAACAACGCTAGCAATTCGCGGATCAAATGGGTATGCGACAACTGTTGTCTTCTTTGAATCCAACTTTTAACCCAAACATTAGGGCGTCTTCGCTTTTTTTATTCATTTCGTGGTATGCTATACCGAGGTAACAAAAAACTTCAATCTTCGAACAAGACATATTGCCTCATTTGCGGTTCACACTCGACTGTTTTGCTCGCTAGTCGATCAGCACCTACGAGCCACGACTCCGCGAGTAAAAACCGTCGTCTCCAAAACCGCGGTATACGGCTCGCCCGTCGATCACCCACTTAAGGTAGACTGGTAGAAAATGCCCAAGGCATTAAGTCCGCCTTTGTACAGTTTTTTACTTGTGCACAAAGTTTTAATAAATAAATAAATACGTGACACGCACGAAAGTTGAGACTTGACAAGCTCAGTAGTATGGAGTTTGCGCAGGTAAGTCGTGTACGAAATAGTTAACCATAATGTGTATTTAGGGATTTATTGATGGCATTTAGATAAAAATTCTTAACAATATTATAATACTACCTACTTATTACTAAACTAGCTGCGCCCCGCGGTTTTACCTGCATAAGTCTCGATCCCGTGGGAATATCGGGATAAAAAGTATCCTATGGCCTTTCCCGGGACTCCAACTATCTCTATACCAAATTTCATCTAAATCGGTTCAGCGGTTTAAGCGTGAAGAAGTAACAAACATATAAACACACACACACACACGCACACACACACTCAAAAACTTTCGCCTTTATAATATTAGTGTGATAATAAAGTTTAAGATAAAAGTCAAGTCTCATCTTTCGTGGCGCGTACTATTTATAAGTAAGATTCAAACTTAGGGTGATAAAGCAGTTACGAGGTCGACTATACTATACTTTAATAAAATAATGACCGTGAGAGTTCGTCTATCTGTGTGTTTAAGATAATCTCCGAAACGAGTGAACCGATTTAGACGAGGTTGTGTAATATTAGTTTAAGAAATTTCTTTGTTTATCCAGTCTATGATTAAGTCTATCATCATCATCTGCCTAGCCTTTTCCCAAGTATGTTGGGGTCGGCTTGCAGTTTAACCGAATGTACCGAAAAATATGAGATTTGTGATACACCGGTAGCTAAATTAGGTTGAGTATGGTAGCCGTTAGGGTCCGGTACCCGTCAGGAACAGGTCGCGGTGACAGTGGCATGCTCTGAACCACTTCTTTCATTTGTTTTCTCCGCGGTCGCTGTTGCAAGGCGAGTGTCGCTTGAGCGTGCAGCTCGTGGCCACGGGCTAACGTGGCAAACCTCTCCGTGCATATCCCATGTAGCAGTGGTCGGTTGACTTTAGTTCTGTGTCAGCTATAATTATTTGTTTTGTTGCGCATTATAGTTTCAGAATTTGATCCGTTAATTTGACACCTAGGTTGCTAGGCAAGTACATATATGGTTGATATCATGTATTATTGTTTTGCAGAGTAAGCAGACTCAATTAGCGTCGAAAACAGACGACCGATTCTTGTTGGTGACCATGATTTATCAAATCAAATCGAACGTATCCAACGTAACGTATCGTATCCTGCAAAGGCCGACTTTTGTCGGTGAGAATCGAATTTTCTGATGAAAAGATACGCGTCTACATACATACATACATAATCAGCCTATAATGTTCCCACTGCTGGGACACAGGCTTCCTCTCTGTGAGAGGGAGTGGGCCATGATCTACCACGCGGGCCCAGTGCGGGTTGGTAGATGTCACATGTCTTCGAATTTTTGGTTCTAGGACATGCCGGTTTCCTCACGATGTTTTCCTTCACCGTTTTTGAGAGCAGTGGTGATGAAATAATTTACACAAAGTAAAGCACCTGTCTGGGTTCGAACTTACGACCTACAACTCGTAAGTCGCGGCCTTTACCACTGGGCCACCACTGCTCCACGCGTCTACATCAAGGTACAAAACACATGTTTTAAGATAGAATAGATATTCGGTAAAATACATAAATACCACTTGTTCTGACAAGTATTTTCGTTGATCGTTTACAACTAAAACCAGTTTAAAAGTCTATTTAGTTACTGTATATGTCACGGCTAATAGCCGAAGTGCGGCTAAACCTAGCTTTAGCCGGCAGCCTAATTGCGGAACGCCAAATCGGCAAATGATTCTGATCAGTTGGCTTCATTTCTATCACAATTGGCTTCATTTTACGATTTTCGAATTGCGAAACTCTAGTTTATTATGAAACCAATTATGAACGTTAAGGCCCTGCGCAGAAACTAGAGTTTCGCAATTCGAAAATCGTAAAATGAAGCCAATTGTGATAGAAATGAAGCCAACTGATCAGAATCATTTGACGATTTGGCGTTCCGCAATTAGGCTGCGGGTGCAACTAGGTGCAGCCAGTTCGTGTGTACTTCGGGTGACATCGGTTGCATGGTTGCGGTCGGTCGATAAGCGACGTAGGATGCAAGAGCGAGCGAAGGGCAACCCGAAGTTAGGTTCGATTAAAATTAGGTGTAGCACTTCGGCTATTAACCGTAACATACATATGTATATACGTCATTTATGCGGGCGTAAATGACACTTCGAGTTAGAAAGAGACTGCTATGAGTGATAGAAACGACGCTCTACAAAGCCGTACTCTTTCTAAAACGCGATGTGTCATATAAACTGCTAGAGTCAGTACGTTGACATCATTCCGCCACGTGCTCGCCGCGGGTTAGAGATCACGATACGTAAATAACTAGACAATTACAATATATCGGCTTCCACAGTAACCTACTTCCTTTCTGTATGTGCCTATATCTTACTGACCGATAGGGACCCACGAGCAACTTAGCTGTGTCCAGACATGTTCTTTTGTCCGTACCGTACCTCCGTTTCATATCACCCATCCACGAACCGACCGCGGCAAGCGTAGCTTAACCTTCGGCCGACCCTTGCGGCTGTTATTATTTGGCCAAGATCGTCTGAGAATATTAACACTTCATACAATAAAAACATCAATTTATTAAAACATCGAAGTTTTTGTATGCATTTGTAAGTGCGTATTCAACTTTTTTACGCAAAACGAAGTACAATAATCAGACTTCCTCATCATACGAGTTATCAAGTGTCATCCTCTGTCAACGTCACAACGTTTTTTATAGCTAAAATGGCCGAACAAAAAGATTAAAGATAAGTGATGTTCAAACGTCAAGAATGTAAGGTCTCTAAAGGGGTTTGAAGATTTTTGTATGGAGGGTGGCCCTAAGGTCGGCCGCCATTTTGATTTTTTTTTCAGAATCGCGGTGCACAACAAAAGTTATTAGATAGAGGACACTTATACAAATAAAAAATGTTATATAACATAATATCCTAAAGCGTCAGGTTTCGGAGTTATTCACCGAAATATAAGTCGAAAACAACAAGGATTTTTTTGTTTTTTTCCCCTACAGGTAACCATATTGAACTATTGAGGTAATAGAAACGTTATAAAACCTTTATGGAGAAGGAAAAAATGAAGAATAGATATTTTTTTAATAAATAATTAAACACGGCAATTTATTGATCCTTTTTTTAATCCCAGAGACTAATCTGACATTTAAGTCTTTTGTGTTTTCGTTTTTTTTAGTACAGAAGTTTGACATTACACTTGTCAGATTAGTCTCTGGGATTAAAAAAACGAACTATAAATTGCCGTGTTTAATTATTTATTTAAAAAATGTATATTCTTCATTTGTTTCTTCTCCATAAAGGTTAAATAACGTTTCTATTACCTCAATAGTTCAATATGCTTACCTGGAAGGAAAAAAAAACAAAAAAATCTTAATTGTTTTCGACTTATATTTCGGTGAATAACTCTGAAACCTGACGCTTTAGGATATTATGTTAATTACATTTTTTGTTTGTATAAGTGTCCTCTATCTAAATATATAACTTTTGTTGTGCACCGCGATTCTGAAAAAAAATCAAAATGGCGGCTGAATTTAGGGCCAAAACCTTCAAACCCCTTTTTTTGGTTTGTAAAGAAAAAAACAAAAGCAAAAAAAACAAAAAAAAAGAAAACAAAAAAAAAACAAAGAAAGAAAACAAAAAAAGAATAAAAAAGATGAAACAACAATGGCCGCTCGAAATTGAATTAAATCGATATACAGGAACATTTATTTTTTTTATTTTTATTTTAAGTAATGTTTGTTTTCGTCTAACAAAATAATTATTCTTGTAAAGATATCGATTAGGAAAACAAATTAATGTACCTGTAAAAAATCAGCTGTTTCATACATTTTGGTCAAGGTATTGAACTTTTGTATTAAACAGCAGATTTTTTTTTTTCGTGATTTCAGAGTTGGTCCCATAGTGAAAGTTGTTCATATTCATGGGTAGAACGCCCTGTAAAAATTTGGATAGTGATAAAAAAATCTTCCTGTATAATAAACCCCCTACTGTGAGAGGTCAGAAAATTAAAAAGAGGCTCAATTATTAAAAAAAGTGTGCATCACTAGAAGCGCAGAAAGTTTTTATAGGTTCATAAATTTAAAAGTTTCCAACATATTTCCCTATTTAATTATCACTAAGGGTAACGCGCATCTCATATTGTTTAAAGAAAACATTACTTATCTATTCGATTAAGTAGGTAAACATTTAATTATATTATTATCTCTAACTAGTTCTGCGCGCGAGTTCGTCCCCGTCAAATTTCTTGTTCCCCCGACCTATAATAACATCCCATCGCAATCGCAACGCAACGCATCGCCTGCCTGCAACATCATTTTCGCTTTAGTTCAGATTTTTATATTTGTGTTCTACTATGTAGGGTCGTAGCGTGATGTTAAATAGCCTTGGTCAAGAATTAGGCTATCAAGTATAAAAATAATTTTTCGGAAGTTCCAGATTAGGTATTCGGTCGTTCCATTAGCGCGTTCAAACAAACTCTTTAGCGTTATTTAATTGGTAGTACAGATAGATAGATTATGAACTTACTTATTGACACTAGAAATGTCTACACAATAGTAGATTGTACAACTAATGCATAAAAGAAGCTATTTTACCCCGAGACTACGGCTCGGGTGGATAATTAAGTCGAGGGGTAAAATGGCTCGTTTATGCCTGAGTTATACACTCTGCTTTTCATTTAGATTGCGAGAAAATGAAACAGGCATAAAGTATACAGTGCATAATTAATCAAAAATGTTGTAAAGCATAGCTGATTCCCGCCACGAAACTTTTTAAAAGTTTTTTTTTTATTTTTCAACATGTGTCATTCGACTTGGGTACTTCATACTGCCGAGTCATAAAAACGTTTCTTTGCGTTTTTAAATAATAAATGACAACTATTTTCTCCGATTTTTAACTGACTTCTAAAAAAGGAGGAGGTTCTCAATTCGAATGTTTGTATGTTTTTTTTTTTTTTTTTTTTTATGTTTGTTCGCGCATAACTCCGTCGCTTGCCAACCGATTTGAAAAATTATTTTTTTGTTAGAAAGGGTATAGTTCACAAATGGTCCCATGAAAATTTTATCGAAATCGAACAAGCGGTTTTTGAAAAATCAACAAAAATCTAAAAATTTCTCTACATTGTCCACATTAACGATTTTTTTGTTTACTTTTTTGTGGGGTAGGTACAACTAAAAAGTGAAAAATAAAAACTTTTTTACAAAAAAAAAAAACAACCGACTTCAAAAAAAACACTACAAAGTGATAAATAACTTTAATTTCGGAAGTCGGTGTCAAAAAACGAAAATGCGGAACCAACGACACCGACTTCCGAAATTAAAGTTATTTATCACTTTGTAGTGTTTTTTTTGAAGTCGGTTGTTTTTTTTTTGTAAAAAAGTTTTTATATTAAATTAACGATAGAAAACACGGAAGTGGTATAAATTAAAGAAAATAAAATAAATCGCGACTTTAATCAGTGAAGTTTTATTGTGCATATGGCTGTTGGGGGGTAGATTTTCGTTATTTATCATCATTTACAGGTGTTATTAATATTAATTATTTATAGTACGGCACCGCACCACAACCGCGGCACGTGTCACATCCCAACATATATTGTGTCAAACGAAATAACAAACGAATACCAATATTCTATATTTTCAATGTAAGTGAATACATTGTAACAATCTACGCACTCAGGACCGAAACCCAAAAAAAAAATTTGTGCGATGAATGATGAAATGATGATAAATAACGAAAATCTACCCTGGGCCTGATTACCTTAGTCTTAGAAAAAAAAAATACTTTATGCACTAAAACATACAAAGCGATTTTATGTCGCCTAAGCACAACATAAAGACGAACTTTTAGAGCATGAGAAGTGAAAATCATATTTTATACTTATTTCTTTGTGGACTTAAAAGCCATGAAAATGAAATAAAAGCATGGACATAAAAAAAACGATATCAGATTTTTGACAGTCCATAAATTTTAGCTGTCATTATTCTTTTATTTATGCAATAAAAACAAAATGGCGAAAGGTTTCTTGAGCTTTTATCTATATTCCATAGGCTTAGGTAGTTAAATAAAGGTAAACAAGAAAACCACGTGACTTAGTTAACCGACTAAACGTAATACTAGTCTATTCAGTAGTCATGTTACGTCACAGTTGTACTCTTCAATTTAGCAACGTTATAAGCAATTCATTAAAAAGGTGCTAAATTGATGAGTACAACTGTGACGTAGCATAACATGCGACAAAATTTAAGGGGGTATTCTGTACTATGGGACCAGACCTGAAATTGCGAAAAAAAAAATCAGCTGTTCCCTACATTTATGTTCGCATAACTCGCCAAAATGTAGGGAACAGCTGATTTTTTTTTCGCGATTGGAGCTTTGGTCCCTTGGTAAAAGTTGTTCATAATGATGAAAACAATCCACAATTTCGGTTTGTCCCATGTATTCATTTTCAACCTTTATAATAATTAGGCCACATTATCACCCTCCTTTCTTCCATACGTCTCTATTAGAAGTCATCACAATTCATCTGCGTAACTTTTTCCAAATATATTGGGAACCATAGAAATATCGAGCCTTTTCAGGAAGAACATCGTAAGCGCCAAAAATCCCAAAAAACTGTTTTTATATAAACTGCCAGATCAACTGATTTTGCATCTTATCTCTTCTTCTGTAAAGTATGCAAAATGGCGGTTACGATCTTCTTCCTGAAGAGGCTCGATATATGTAGGTATGTTGGGAACAGATTCCAATCTAACCGGACGCAGCTGAATACCAGTATTTTACATGGAGCGATCGCCTATCTGATCTCCACAAACCAGTTACTGTATAACACGATACACCGTGGTAAGACTGGGTTGCTAGACTTTCGGGATTCTGACAGCAACGACCGTCAAAGATGTATGAATGACAGTAGGGACCAACGGCTTAACGTGCTTTAAGGCCAGGATACTCAGAATCGACCTATTTTTGATTCAACATTAAACAATCAAATATTCTTAGTTTCGATGTGATAAAATTATATGTTGTAGTTTAATAAACATTCTTGATTATTCTATGGTTCAAAACACGATATTTGCAACTTCACTCGATCATAAAAAATCGCAAACATATCGAAAACAGGGAAGTTTTTGATCGTTTTTCAAGTCGTACTTGAAGTAGACTAAACTTTTACTCTCAAAAAATATGTCGAAAAATAGGCAATGATGTTTAGAAGAATATTCTACGGTTAATTTTTCACAAAACAGATTTTTATTGTTTTAACAAGATATAATATAATAAAGCGGCCCGCGCGCTTCGCTTTAGTAGCCCGCCAGGCGTTCCCGAGGTAGGACCTGTGTCGCTTTAGCTGGCTCGCTGCGTTCCCCGATAATCGATCGAAATATACGTTATATTATTGTTATTTTCCGTGCTTGTATATTATTTTCAAAAATGAGTCTGTAAAATATTGTTGTAGGTTCTAGTATTAATAATTAAACTAAAAGTTGTAATATAGTTGTAACATATAGTCACAGTAGAAAGATAAACAGTACGGAAACTAAGAATGATTTACTGTTATAATCGATATCGAATAATGGCCCGTGCGATCATGCACCGACGTGAATTTATTTGTAAATCAAAGATGGCGGCTGCTAACATTTTTTTCGTCATGGGTGTCGTAGGTAGTTAAAGAGGTTGCCAAAATCGTTAGTGAGGTCAAAATGTAAATCCAAGATGGCGGCTGTGAAATTTTTCTATTTATTTGTCATGGGTGTCGTTTTCATAGTTTTCGAGGGTGCTATAGCCGATAGTGAGGTCAAAATCTAAATCCAAGATGGCGGCTGTGAAATTTTTCCATTTATTTGTCATGGGTGTCGTTTTCGTGGGTGCTAAAACCGATAGTGAGGTTAAAATCTAAATCCAAGATGGCGGCTGTGAAATTTTTCCATTTTTTGAAGTGAAACTTCTTTAGGCGCGCTTGACTTGGGGAGTAAACTGGCGAATGCGTTACGAAAACGTGTGATCGCAAGTAGGGAAGGTACGTAAAAAATAGCTGGAAATACCTGGTGGAAAAACCCGGTCCCGGTCGCATAAATATGCGACCGGGTTTTTACACCAGGTATTTGCTTCCAAGTACGCACACCAGGTACCGACTCAAAATACTTGCAAGACTATTAAGTAGTTTATACGGCTACTCGCTCAAATACGTAGGTACTCAACCGCGTTAGTTTTCGCAAATGCGATCATGCTCCTTTTGGAACAATTTCGTATGCAAGTATTTTTTACCGACTTCACAAAAAGGAGGAGGTACTATGTTCGGCTGTTTGTATGTTTTTTTTTTTTTTGTATGTTTGTTCATCGAATACTCCGCCAATTGTCGACGGATTTTCAAAATTCTTTTTTTGTTCCAAAGTAGATAGTTTTGAGGTGGTCCCACTGTCACCAAGTTAGGATCTGATGATGGGATCTTAGAGAAATCGAGGGCAACCTTTAAATTTTATAGGCTCACTTATTGTTTTTCGCATATTTTACGAAGTATCTTGTGTATTTGCGTATGGTTGTCACCATCTCAGGCAGCTGGGCTGATGATGGAAGTTACAACTCCTTAACAGTAAGAAGTTACTCGAACAGGCAAGGACTGTTTTAGTCAATTGTTTTGATGTTTGATAGGGCATTTGCCACATTTGGTCTCATGATCATCAAGTCATGACCTGATGCTGCAGTCAGGATAGTCTGCAGAGTACCTAACTCCTCGACAACTAACAGCATATCGTGTTAAGGCTCATTGAAAAGGGCTCGATGTGTGGATAAACGTACTGTTAATGAGGAACACCGAAGTACATAAAGACCTGATGCTGAAGCCAGGAGCATTAGAAAAAGTACCAACCTTGAAATTACAGCACCGTAGTCGTGTTTGGGCTCATTTTAAACAGGACTAAATTTTAAGTTCAATGCAATGTTGACAAGTCTGGCCTGATGCTGCAGCCAGGATTATCAGCATCTAGTCTAAAAACATCAGGCCAGGATTTGATGATGGGATCCTGGAGAAATCGAAGGAACTCTTCAAATATTATAGGCACACTTATAGCGATTTGGGTATTTTTTAAAGTAACTCGTGCATTTGCTCTCGGAAAGCACTATTTGGTGATGTGGAACTGATGATGAAGACCACAGATGGCCACCGGAACTACTCAATAATATCTAAGTATTTCACGGGTTGCGATTCGATTACTTTAATATGGTTGCTAAGCAATTTATGCTCGTCACAATGTGAATGGTGATACGGAGCTGATGGTGGATCTGGAGAACTCCTCAACAATTAACTTCCCTGTATCGGGAAAAGCAATATTTTGTTTGTAAAAGGCGATGATCACTAGGCTATTGTAACTTAGATAAATTATAAGCAGACCCACTAAAAAGCGTGAAATAAAAACGTTTAAGAAAAAAAAAAAACCGACTTTCAAAAAAACACTACAAAGTGAAAAATATCTTTAACTAGCTGCGCCCCGCGGTTTCACCCGCGTAAGTTTCGATTTCGTGGGAATATCGAGATAAAAACTATCCTATGTCCTTTCCTGGGACGCAAACTATCTCTATACCAAATTTCACACAAATCGGTTCAGTAGTTTAGGCGTGAAGAAAAGACAGACAGACAGACAGAGTTACTTTCGCATTTATAATATTAGTTTGGATTTCGGAAGTCGGTGGCAAAAAACTAAAATAAAGATCCAAAGACACCGACTTCCGAAATTAAAGTTATTTTTCACTTTGTAAAGTTTTTTTTGGAAGTCGGTTTTTTTTTTCTTAAAAAGTTATTTTTAATTTAATGGTTTGCATGTATTTATTTGTAAACGCGATTTTGCTCCTTATTTATTCGAAGTCATTGATCAATTTCCTATGCAAGTAGTTTAACTTCCAACGGGGCTTTTGAATACGCGATTGTATTTCTTATCTGTATGAAGTTATGGATCAGTTTTCTATGCAGATAGAAAATACTTGAAAGTATCTCGCTCCGTTGTGCCTCGACGCTCGAGTACGTAGGTACTCAAATAGTTCAACAATCGCGTTTGTTTTCGCAAATGCGATCATACTCCTTATCAGTAAGAGCACAGATTACTTAATAGTACTGCGTACAGAAAGGACACTCCCTTCCTCGCCCTCATATCAGATACCGCACCTCACCCCGCACTTCGAGGTATTCGTCGCCGACTCTTTAGCAAGGGCGCTCGCGAACCGCAGCGCTGTATTGCTGACACACAATTATGCGATTTAAAAGTTTTATTTGAGTTTTAATCACGATGGTTGGATATTGTGATGCTTTTCCGAATTCGTATTTACATATACTGTTTGTATGATTTCGCATTTTTAATAACATGCGATTTAATAACCCATTATTTACAGATAAGTCATTTAAACTAAACTATTTTAGTGTTTTTATTTCATTACGAACCCGACTATATAAATAAACAATTGAACTACATGGTCACTTCATAATAATGCACACGTTCGACGTCGTTCGGTTCCCCGACACAAGTTGCTTTCCGCGCCATTTTTTTTTACGCTACTAGATTTCACGCACACATTTGCACGTATACAAACGTCATTTGTTTATGTAGTAGTAATAGGTAATTATTTTGCGAGCGTTGTATGGAGTGTCCGAGGTGTGGTAAGAGTCTACGGAACAATTTCGTATGCAAGTATTTTTACTTTAATGGTTTGTAAAAGTATTTATTTGTAAACGCGATTGTGCTCCTTATTTATAGGAATTCACGGATCAATTTCCTATGCAAGTACTTTTTACTTCCAATAGGGCTTTTGTTTGATAACGCGATTGTACTTCTTATTTGTATGAAGTTATTGATCAGTTTTCGATGCAGATAGAAAATACTTGAAAGTATGTCGAGCCCTGGTTTTAGGCCCTGGTTTCTTAAGGTGGACGTACTTGGAAGCCCTGGTACTCGATTTTGCAAGTACGACCCATGTCTAAGGGCTACGGGCGAGGCGAACGGGAGTTGAGTGGGGCATATAAGCAAGAGAAAGCAGTGCGCGCGCACATTTTCTTTCTCTCTTCCTCTCATAGCCAAATACGTTTGAAGTTTCACTTCAGTCGTGTGGTCATAAGCACACTCGGTTTTTGTCATGGGTGTCGTTTTCATAGTTTTCGAGGGTGCTAAAGCCTATAGTGAGTTCAAAATGCGCGTCGCTCGACCGATGCCTAGTTTAACCCTGCACCTTACCGTTTCAACTCGAGAATGGGTGTAATAGTAATTATAGAAAACAATATTAAAAAAAAAAAATCTCTATTATTCGTAATTATTAAATTATTTACTGAAAAATACTTTCGCCTGGTACATATTCGAAATGAGAACACACACACACACACTACACACACACACTGTAAAATTTAATTACATTAAATTTTACAGTGTAAAATATTCTCATTCTAATAAATAGTTTTTTTTAAATAAATTATCGGGAAACAAGGACAAAGTACTATAAAAGAGATTTTGTCAAGTTCTTTGTAAATTGAAAGAGCTATTTTGCAGTTATGTTCTCTTTTAAAACAAGAACGAAAAATTACATCCAATACGCTTGACGCATTTTCAAAAAGATGGACGGTCCGTGGTCTCTGTTTTATATATTAGTACAACTTGTATTGCGTTTTATTTGGTCTATAAAAAAATATTAATAAAGTCCGCAATGGTCTGCGGATCATCACCACAATGTTTACCATCTATATTAATTTGATTGATTTCGCTTTTTGGCACATTACACATTGTTTTACTAATAACGTTCCAAGTAGCCCTACATTTGTTTTGAGCTGTATGGATAAAGTAATTATTCTGAGACTTTTTTGTCAGTTTTATAACACGTTGTTATCTACTCGCAAAATTTTTAAAATTGGTTTTGTTTATGATATTTTGATTCTTACGATACTTCCATAATAATTGCTGTTTACCCATGCAGAATTTTATTGTTCCTGTTGTCAACAATTGTTGGCAGGTAAATAAAATGAATAAATAATTAGTCATTATTATTCATTATGTTGTTATACTCATATTTCCCTAAAAACTAAACATCTGAAATATTAACATGAATTCCGTAAAACAAAGTTAACTGTTCCTACTGTTACAATTTTATACTGTGACGCAAAATTTTTGCACTCCGGGGTCAGCGAGTTCATTTGAACTGCGCGTCCGCGGGACTTGCCACGCGGGGAAGGTGGTAACGTTAAATGCCTACTGCGCTCGAATATCCTGGCCTTAATCTGTCAAGCTTCGCTAATGAGACACAATTGATTTTCTATTGTTTGGTCACCGATCGGTGTTTTAAATTTGATACCGGACTTTTAAATCGAATTGTACAATTGCAATTAAGTAGTTAGTTTTGTTTTAGTTTCATGCCTATGTACAGACGCTAGCATATCAAGCTGCCCGAAACTGTCAACTTTTCCCAATCAACTTTGAACCTTATACTTTAGAGATAAAGTTGAAAATCTATTAAAGAAATTTGACAGATTGTAGTAACTTAATGTGTCTGTATATTAACAGTTTGTGCGACATAATTAATGCCTAAAGTATCAAAATTGATATCTGCTTTTTTTTTTAAATATATATTATATGTATTGTGATTTTTTTTTTTTTTTTTTCCCTTTATCTGGCTACTGCAATAAATATATTGATGTTTATTGTAATTTAATTTAGAAAATCAGAGGGGCAATTCTCGTCATTTCTACAACGTTCACAGTCTGATCTCAGTCTCAATCTGTCAAAAATACCTCTTAATTTTCCTACATTTTGACAAGTTTTTGACATTTGTTTGTGGCCGAGATGAGACTGCGACTAGATTTTGAACGTTTTCAATTACGAGAATTGGCCTTCAGGGTTCTAAGGGCCAGACAACTACTGCCGCGGCAGAAAGCACAGGCTGTTTGCTGTGCCTCCATGTCGCACAGTTGCGCGTGCTAAGTCCCCAGTACCACGTACTCTGGCCGCACTTAATGATCTCTTGGACTCTAATTCAACAAACGATCTGTTTGTGGACGAGTGGACAAAGATTTTGTCGGCATGTCAGAAGTACTGTGAGAGGACGTATGAAAGTGTTGTTAACTTTTTTTTTTTACTTGATGATTATACAGGCTTATTTTTTATCACCATCCAAATTTTTACAGGGTGTTCTACCCATGAATATGAACAACTTTCACTATGGGACCAATCCTGAAATCACAAAAAAAAAATCAGCTGTTTCATACATTTTGGTCAAGTAGGTACTTATTGAACTTTTGTATGAAACCGCTGATTTTTTTTTCGTGATTTCAGAGTTGGTCCCATAGTGAAAGTTGTTCATATTCATGGGTGGAAGACCCTGTATAAATTTGGATGGTGATAAAAAAATAAGCCTGTAAGTATATTTAATCTTTTATGTTTCTTTTGTGTGTGTCTTTTTTGTATTTAATCACTGTAATTGGTTTTAAACCATTTTAATTAAATTAAATAATAAATAAAGGGTTAAAAAGGGGTAATACTTACAACAATAATACTTCTTCTCCGGCTGTTTACCCCAACACAACACCGACCACTGGTTTTTAACTCCTCCACATGTAAATTGGGCCCTTCCACACCCGGCACATCCGTTTAAGTTGGCCAAAATAGTGTCCTCCCGAATTAAAATTTTACCCACCCCGTTATGTGGGGTGATTACGACCATTTTCTCTTCACCGTTCTCCTTCGGCAGCATAGGAACCGATGAGATAGATTTGTCTAAGGTTTGGTGATCCATTTTCGCGGTTTCTTTTGTTTTTTATAACATAGCTTTATTCCGGTTATTTTGTGCGGAGCGCGCGTCTTTTCCTGATCGGTGTTGGCACACGACTGATCTACTCGGGTCATGCTGAGGGGTTATCATATTGTATACATATTTTTTGTAACGATTTAAATAGGTTATCTTGAGTTTAATAATGCTTGGTTTTCGTTGAGATTTTTAGTGGAGCATTTGTTAATTTTTGTGTAGAATTAATATTTGGAGGGAATGAACGAGAAAAATTGCAAGATCTCGTCGTATCGATCAAATTTTCTCGTTCATTTCCGTGGTTTTTCATCAAAAACGACGGTATTGTCAATTTAACATCATAACATCACGCCCGTATTTGCCAAAGGGAAAGGCAGTGGCGAATTATAGACCTTACTACAACAACTATCAACATTTCTCCAGTTTTGGTACAGACGCCAGCACATCAACCTACTACAATCTGTCAAATTCCTTTAACAGATTTTCAACTTTATTACTAAAGAATAAGGTTCAAAGTTGATTGGGAAAATTTGACAGTTTCGGGTAGGTTGATGTGCTGGCGTCTGTACCTAATTAGCTCTTAATTAAAAACACGAATTTACATGGAAAATCCCTCCATATTTAACTTTTGTTTACATAATTATATGTATGATTATGTATATTTGTGAATCATGTTTAATGTGTTTGTTTGTGTGTTTATTATTTTAATTTTTTTATTCGTGTTTTGTGTTACCACGCGGACCCAGTGCGGGTTGGTAGATGTCACAATGTCTTCGAATTTTTTGGTTCTAGGACGGAGGGAGGACAGCAGTGTTGGCTCAGTGGTAACCACGACTTACGAGTTGTATGTAGGTCGTAGGTTCGAACCCTAACGGGCGCCTTAGTTTGTGCAAATTATTTCATCACCACTGCTCTCAAAAACGGCTCAGTGGCGTGCATTGCATATAAGCAGTGCCTACCTCGATATATCAACATAAGCCTGTCAATTACATTTTAGTATGTGTGCCACACAATTAAGAAACTTACAACATTATCATACCTAACAAAAAACAAAATCTTCGTACAAACACGCGCGGCAGTAGGCAGTCACCGGACGGCCTACTCGGCTCCCGTACTATTCGCACATTGTCATTGGTCTTTACCGACAACATTAAAAACACGTAGGTACGTGACGTCTCCCGCGTAATACCATGACGGTCGACATTCGCAATTTATCACCCTTAAGTAGGCATGCCTACTCAAATAACCACATTTTTGACCTCACTTTTTTTTCTGATTAGTGACCGCGTTTGCCTAGACTAGACCCGGCCTAGTGCCAACCTATTCTGAAAACCAACGCACGCCACTGAATCGGCTAAGGAAAACATCTTGAGGAAACCAGTAGATACTTCTTGCGACCCAACCACTTAACGATAATGGGTAACAAAGTACATAGACAAAATAGTTTAAAATACAAGTGGGATTTTCCTGTTATAATCTTAAACAAACAAACGAAACTCGGATTCAAAACTACTTAGGGACATAAAAAATAAAAACATCGTCTTTGATTCAGTAAAGTCCGTCTACAATGATTTTATCTCTGACAGCAGCATCCCAACGGCAACCTTAGGATCAATTCATAAATTCATACTAGTGCAGAATCGAAGCGCATCGAAGCGTTATATTAATCTGAAACTTGGTCTTGACGCAGAACGTCACTTTCGCAAAATGTCATCGTGAAAAATTTGGTCACTTTCGCATAATGTCATTTTTGCAAAACGTCATTGTCTTAAAACGTCATTTTCTCACAATGTCACTTTCGCAAAACGTCATTTTCGCAGAATGTCATTCAAGCCATTTTTTTCTCAGGAGAGACCTAATACTAACAATAATAATAACATAGCAAATACATGGGATGCATGAAGAAGCTTCCTCGTGTAGCGCAGCTTGTTCCGCCAGTTACTCAACTGAACCGGGCGCCCGGTGCATCCTTAACAGTCACATCCAACACCTTATTTGACTGGCCAATTCTTCCCATGCGGTGGTAGGGCTAACGCCCGCCTGGTTTGCAACCACCGCCCACCGGAGTCCGGCGTCAAGCAGCCTGCTGTGTTTCGTCGATGTGGGGGAGTTCCAGTGCCTTAGACATCTTCTGGGCACGCTCGTTCCATCATAGACCTCATCCATCGCTTTCCATCAGGCGTGATCGAGGTCAAGAGCGGGCCCATTCATAAATAAAATAAAAACACCCTTATCTCCACGACGTAATGCACATTTTTTTTCTGAGATAAAAAGAAGACGCCCGGATTCGCGCGCTTTCGACGGAATTCGCGCGTCTGAGTGCGACCAACGCTGATTGGTGCGCGTGCATTAGGGTCAGTTCACACCGCGACGCGACGCGGCGCGCAGTTTTCAAGATAGCAATACAATTATAGACCTTACCTTCTACACAAAAAGGTACACAATTCTGTGTGCCTACTACGTCGAGCTACGCCGCGCGGCCCTCCTCACTGATGTGTGCCTTTTTGTGTAGTAGATAAAGTCTATAATTGTATTGCTATCTTGAAAACTGCGCGCCGCGTCGCGTCGCGGTTCGAACTGACCCTTACGTTCTGGAAATTAGGGTGAATTTGCTATGTTAAGTTTCAGATTAACGCTTCGATGCGCTTCGACTCTGCGCTAGTATGTATTGACCCTTACAGCAACGAGAATAAAGATCACTGTTATTGTGACAGAGCTGTCAGTGGTATGGTAGCAACCCAAAATCAACCTTATTTTAACCAGAATAAAGATTACTGTGATTTCGACAGACTTCTCAGTGGTAGCAACGAAAAAGCAACCTAATTTTAACAAGAATAAAGATAAGTTTCTTGATTTTGATAGTGACGCAAATTCAGAGGTATAATAATTATGAATGGGATGTAATATTTTTAGGACAGTAGAGATAAACTTCAAACAAAAGAGATGCGACTAAGGTGACCCCTTTTTGACCTTGATAAGCTTATATGTGTACCATAGACGGTTAATAAATAACATAAAACTGCCCAAGTGCGTGTCGAAACCTCTGACGATGACATTGAAAACAGCAACACCTAGCACAACACAGCAGAGCAGCAACATGCAAAAGAACCGAGAAAGCAGTAGAACCATGCCAAAAGACTCAACTATGAAGCTCGACCTTAACCAACCTGGCGGCAAGGTCGTTAAAAGATGCCCATCCATAGATATAATTACCCATCTCTCCACTAGTCCAATGCTTGCTCTAGGATGCATATCCGGTAGGCTCTTAAATCCTTACCTATCCTTCGGGCACGTCTTCCCTACCATTACCGCGCCCCCCGGTCTATTCCTTGATATGCAATGGTCGCTGTAGCACCATGAACATGAGGCTACAGGAGCTAGTGCGAATCTTGGGGTTCATTCGATTAATCGAGTCTGGTTTAACCATGCTGGGATCGGTGCAATTCATTCATAAAACTGCCCAAGTGCGTGTCGGACAACGCACAATGAAGGGTTCCGTAGTTGTAATGAATTTATCCCAAAAACAAACTTAACATTGTAGTTGAAAATCAAGTTCTGCGCCCTAATTGCGTAACAGACTATGAGTCGGAATCTGAATCATTTTGAAGCAAATTGCTAATCCACTGGTTCTTAAGTTCGAAAAATTTGTCTGCTCAACACGTAAATAACGCAATGAATGTTGTTAAACTGTCAAAATGAAACCGATTCCGATTGATAATGTTTTACGCAATTGCTGAAAGTTTGTGGGGATGGATGGATGTTTGTTACTCTTTCACGCCTAAACCACTGAACCGATTTAGATGAGATTTGGTATAGAGATAGTTTGAGTCCCGGGGAAGGACATAAGATAGTTTTTATCCCGATATTCCCACGGGATCGACACTTATGCGGTCAAAACCGCGGGGCGCTGGTATTGATGCATAAATAACATAGACGTCGGGTCAATGCTCTAATTAGCCAATAAGACGCAATGGCACGCTGCACTAGTTCCAATTGTTGCTTCCTGCGAATGAATCGCTTTTAACAACTTAGACCTGTGACACTGCAGTTAGGACCATCTCAGACACCTAGTCTGCATGACCTGACCGAGATTTTGTCTGGACTTTAAAAGAGACTTTGTCCTCTGAGTTTGTTTCGGCCTTTCTTCTCAGACTAGTCAGATAGGAAACACCGACCTCATCTAGTTTTAAATGTCATCTTTATTGTATGACTAGCTGCGCCCCGCGGTGTCACCCGTATAAATGTCGATCCCGTGGGAATATCAGGTTAAAAAATAGCCTATATGTTAATCCAGGGTGTCAGCTACCTCCATACCAAATTTTATCAAAATTGGTCCAGCCGTTTGAGCGTGAAGAAGTAACAAACATATAAACACAAGCACACACAAACTTTCGCCTTTATAATATTAGTGCGAGTGTGATTTACACTAGGTACTCAATTAAATGACTAACTATACAAATAAAACCAAAGAAAAAAGGACACATAGGTAGGCGTCGAAGTACTCATCCGCATCGCTGTCATCCGGAAACGTGCCCAGAAGACCGGCAGCATTGGCAGGTTGCATGCCAATGCTAATTCTTTGGTCAAAGAACGACCCAGCCCTCTGGTAACGCGATCACCTCGTTGCTGATTCGATCCCTCAGAGAGACTCCAAGCATAGCCCGTTCCAAAGCTCGCCGAGTTCTATAGCAACCTTGGATTTATGGACCAGCATTTCAAGATTAATTCATTATAACTTGTTTATTGTTTATTTGTAACAAATACCCTGACATTTGTTACCAGAGGGTTGTACTTCCGAATCCTTATCTAATCGTGTGTCGGTCTGTCGTTCATTCATGGTACGGTCAGCATCAAAAGTTGATTAACACTTCAGTTTTTTTAATCTTAGTTATTGAGCAAAATATTTGTTCAAAATTGCAGCAGAAGAATTTTTTTAGAATATATACTTTTGTCTATTATGTGAAAAGCTAAAAATCAGGTTATTGAAAAAAGTTGTTGTCAATTTAATAACATGTAAAAATGAGAGTGTTAATCGACTTTTGATGCTGACTGTACGATTATATTCACGCCATGTTTGTGACGGGGGACGGAACTATGTGGTCAAATTAAATTCGCTAGCGAAACTCGTAGGGTCCGTGGCTTAGGCCCCCAGTGGTCGAGGCACCTGTGCCCGACGCCCCCGATTCGATTAATTTAATGTATTCTTTTTTTTGTGCTTTTTCACTTAGTACAGTAAATGAGAAAAGCGTTTAACCATAATAATAAAGTATTTTTCCTTTCTAAACAAAAGTTATCTATCAAATAGCAGAGAGAATAGATCGCCACTTAACCTTATCCTTACACACCTTTTCCCCTTTAGAAGCATAATTTTATTATGTACAAACATCCAAAAAAAAAGACTCCTATAAAATGTTGTTAATATACATCCAAACTAATATTATAAATGCGAAAGTAACTCTGTCTGTCTGTCTGTCTTTTCTTCACGCCTAAACCGCAGAACCTATTTAGATGAAATTTGGTGTAGAGATCGTTTGAGTCCCGGGGAAGGACGTAGGATAGTTTTTATCCCGATATTCCCACGGGATCGACACTTATGCGGGTGAAACCGCGGGGCGCAGCTAGTTTATAATAAATGAACATATCGACATTTTATCTTTCAACTTTAACCAACGCGTCAACTAACAGCCAAACCAGTAAATAAAAAAAAAAGTCCGTCTTTTTGTCCACCTAAATGTCTCTTTCATACCAGAATCAAGTTATTGAATATTGCAATGTGCAACAGATAAGAAAGTTTAGTGTGTCATCTCACAATGACGAGCGAAGGACCTTCGCAAGGGCTCGTGCGAAATAATTACAATATAGTTAAAAGTAATCTTGGTGAAAAAATGTTTGTGCCTGACAGTACATTTGATCAAAAATTGCTTTGAATTAAATTAATCGAATCGGGGGCGTCGGCCACAGGTGCCTCGACCACTGGGGGCCTAAGCCACGGACCCAACTCGTAGACATGATGGGTATCGAATAGTATCAATAACTAAATATTATAAAATACAAACCAAATAAAATTGATGGTTTTTTGAAGTGATAACTTCTTTAGACGCGTTGGGCATTTTTTAGATGGGAAAAACCATTGAATTCGCGCCACTGTTACCGTAACCGACTCCGCCTCGGATGTGTTCGGCTGTCATCGGGATGTACTCGGTTTTAATGTATATCCGATATGTCAGTGAGTGATGGCAAAGTATTCTGTTTGTGTTTTGTTTTCACTTCTGTCGGTACTCCTGGAGTGCCACTGTTGTTTTTTGTGGGGTTGTGGGGTATCGGATATATAAATGCAGTTGGTGTCAGTAACTATGCTAGGTTACCCCGACCAATCGGATAAGGTTAGGTTGGAACCAACTGCACAAGCCGAGCGAGCGGAGCACTACATCCAAATTAGGAATTATTTTAAGTTTACGAAAATAAATGTTTTTAGAGGTTCGGTCATTTCAAAATACATTGCCTTTGGTGGTACCTCTGCTTATCTCACCGAGGAATACAAGCTTGATGTTATGTAGTTTTCGCAAACATACAGGGTAGACTACAATTTATAATGACGGATGATTTTAATTACCGGACATGACAAGACGATTTTCGACGGGCTTAGAAAAATTACGGAGCAATTAGTATAGATTGTACTCGTGTGCAGTCACGAGCACCAATATGTCAACACTTGGCAAGTTTCAATTGCGATTTTTTCGTGAAATAACGAATGCAACGTTGAAATACGACACTTAACATAAACCTATGGGTTCGAAAATACTATGTTCGTAATAACATAAAATTTCATTCAAAAATAAAGGAGAAAATCGCCTTTGAATAAAGCCAAGTGTAGGTATACATACTTATAGACGTGACTGTACAGCAGGTATTTTATACCTACAGCATGTTGGATGTAAAAACCTCAATTTTTAGGGCTCCGTACCTCAAAAGGAAAAACGGAACCCTTATAAGATCACTATGTTGTCCGTCTGTCTGTCCGTCAGTCAAGACCCTTTTTCTCAGGAACGCGTAAAGTTAATAAGTTGAAATTAATTTATCAAATACTCAAGGCTGCAATCCTTTGAAGCAGTGAAAAATCAAACTTCTAAATCAACGCAATCAAAAGGTACGGGCGTTTATGTTCCGGTATCAAAATCTATAGGCGTACTTCCCGTTGACCTAGAATCATGAAATTTAGCAAGAAGCAATGTACGGAGGCCTCGGTGCGTGAGCCCAACCCGCACTTGACCGGTTTTTTTATACAAGGTCAAATAAAGTAAGCTAGTGTTAAATATTTGTATTAGCTGACATGGAGGCATGAACACTGATTTCTGTTTATTTGTGATATATTACTGCTATTCATCATCATCATCATTTCAGCCGAAAGACGTCCACTGCTGGACATAGGCCTCCCCCAAGCACCTTCACTTCGACCGGTTCTGTGCTTCTTGCATGCAACGGGTTCCTGCGGCCTTCACAAGGCTGCTTCAATTACTGCTATGACTGATAAATTATAAAAATAAGGTAATAAAAATAAAATAAGGTTTTTTAACATTTAGTTTTGGCGGCAGAGAACCCATAGTACGTAAGTAAACCTTAGGGTCAGCTCACGTCGCGACGCGACGCGGCGCGCAGTTTTCAAGATAGTAGTACAATTATAGACCTTATCTACTACGCAAAAAGGTACACATCAGTGAGGAGGGCGCGCGGCGTAGCTCGACGTAGTAGACACACAGAATTGTGTACCTTTTTGTGTAGTAGGGTAAGGTCTATAATTGTATTGCTATCTTGAAAACTGCGCGCCGCGTCGCGTCGCGGTTTGAACTGACCCTTTGCCCCTTCGTACACAGGGCTACTCAAATCTTAGATACTCAACGATTTTAGTCTTCAAGCGACTGCCGTCATACAAATCCATTGAAGTTCGTACACGAGTCGCGTCGCCGACATTTTCAACTTAAGCCCCTTCGTACACAAGGCTACTCAAATCTTAGATACGCGTATTTCCCTTTCCGTGTTCAACTGGCGACATCGGTCTCGCGAAATCCACACGCTTTTGTTTTACTACGGAATCCTACGAGTCCGTGTTCAATTCGCGTCAACTGAGCACGCCTTTGTGATCAAGTGGCGCTGGGTAAGGTTTAACGCCATAGGATGCAAGGGCAAGCGAAGGGCACCCCGAGGTTCGGTTTGGTTAGGTTACTTTAAACCCTTTACACAGAAATAGGGGCCCCGCGAAGCGGGGCACCGTCGACATAGGATGAAAAAAAAAAGTGTTTATCATATTAGACTAAATAGGTTTTATGTCTATTGAGTGGTATATCACAGGTTAAAAAACCGTGTTTAATTCAATTGCACACTATTTTGTAAAACTTCTTTTAACGTTGCTTGATCGCAAAAGCGTGCTCAGTTGACGCGAATTGAACACGGGCTCGTAGAATTCCGTAGTAAAACAAAAGCGTGTTGATTTCGCGAGACCGGTGTCGCCAGTTGAACACGGAAAGGGAAATACGCCTTAGATACTCAACGATTTTAGTCTTCAAGCGACTGCCGCCATACAAATCCATTTAAGTTGAAAATGTCGGCGACGCGACTCGTGTACGAACTTCAATGGATTTGTATGGCGGCAGTCGGTTGAAGACTAAAATCGTTGAGTATCTAAGATTTGAGTAGCCTTGTGTACCTACGAAGGGGCTTACTCTCACTTGTCTGGTTTTTACAATAAAAAAAAAAAAAATGGCAAAACCCAACGCCTATAAAAAAATTTGCAGAAAAACCAAAAACGTGATTTATTAAAAAAATATATCTTTCTCAGAAGTAAATTTCATAGTTTGTCCAGCGACAGATTAGACGTTGCGTTGAATAGATAAGTAATAGTAAGATAAGCACGACCTCTGCTGACCTCCCGATACGCGACAATTTGTAATAGTTGTCAGTCTTACTTAAAATGCGGATAAATTATAAGTACTTGCTTTAGAGTGTGAGTAAATGAGAAAATAATAATAGTCGCTCTTTCCATGCCACCATGAGATCGCGCCGGAGATCCGTTCGCTCCGCCGCGACTTGCCGCGGAAGCGGAGTTTCCCCCCGGCGTATTGCCCCCGCGCACCACTCATACAGGCGCGCGAGGACTATCGCCTCCAGATCCCATGGCGGCAGTCCGGCAGTGGCGTGCATTGCATATAAGCAGTGCCTACCTCGATATATCATCATAAGCCTGTCAATTACATTTCAGTGTATGTGCCCCACAATTAAGAAATTCACTAAATTATCATACCTAACAAAAAACAAAATCTTCATACAAATATGCGCGGCAGTAGGCGGTCGCCGGACGGCCTACTCGGCTCCCGTACTATTCGCACATACATACACATTTACACACATACACATACATACATACATTTTTGTACATACATATTTACTCGAGCAAGTTAATACGACAAAATTAAAAATACGCACGTCTCACGCGTAATACCATGACGTTCGACCTTCGCAATTCATCACCCTTAAGTAGGCATGCCTACTCAAATAACCACACTTTTGACCTCACTTTTTTTTCTGATTAGTGACTGCGTTTGTCTAGACTAGAGCCGGCCTAGTGCCTACCTATTTTGAAAACCAATGCACGTCACTGCAGTACGGCAAGGAGGCTTGCCGCCTCGCCCGAGATCGTGCGGTATCCCCGGATCAGCCTTACGGCACACCGGGCTGCTACTGAGACATTCCAGATGAAAAACCCAATAACACTTTGCCCGACCTGGGAATCGAACCTAGGACCTTCAGGCTCAGCAGTAGCGCTTGCGGCCACTAGACCAACGAAGCAGTCGAGGAAGGTCGAAAGGACGACAGTCCGCGTGGAACTAGTTGGCCGCGCCTTAGGTATGTGAGCGGTGGGACGGAGGGGCGGGGGCGCATTACTCAGTACGTGCGTTGCGAACCGCCGCCTCACCCCTGTCCTCACCTCAGCGGCCAACTAGTTCCGCGCGGACTATAGGAAAAAAAAAAAAAACAAATTATAATATTGGAAACAATTTTAATTTACTTAATAAAGAAAATTGAGTATTTGACCACAGAAAGATAACAATAAAACTTACATTTAGAGAGATTCTTTTCCTACTGTATAGTGAAATTAACTAATATCACATTTATTTGGGGACATACACAGATACATTGTCTAAATATTGAGTTTTTTAATATACATACGGGCATACACCATTCCGATGTGTTTTTTAAAAATACAGTAGACCCGCACTATAATTGCGTAACACATTCTCAAAAACAATCTGAACCATTTTGAAGGATATTGTTAATTGTTTGCTTGTTTTTTACAGGAAATCAACGTGATCTCAGCCTTATTGCTTAAAGCATAAAGTCTATACAAAAAGCAAATCAATTTTACACTGCTGTCTGCGGTAGCCGTGGCCGTGTTTGACGTAAAGAAAGTACCAATTATACTGCTATCACCGTACTGTCATTCCATGAACGTTTAAAATACGGTTACAGCCGTTACCGCGCCGGAAGGCGATATTTTGATGAATCAATAACTACAATTCGATACAATAAATAAAATTGGTTCTATAATATATTTAAAAAAAAAATGGTCTGCTTAGCTATTCACAAACACTCGATCCGCTTCCGCAACGTTTCGAACATCAATCAATGTTATCGAAGGAGTCTTCTCAACGCTGCTGTTCATAAGTTCAAAACCCGAAAATTTTGTCAGTTTAAATCAAATAGACGCCCGCTATTCTTCCAACAGCTATTTGCTGTCGGGGCCAGGGGAAAGCAGCACACTAATTGCGTAACACACTATCAATCGGAATCTAAATCATTTTGAAGCCAATTGCTAATCCATTGCTTCTTAAGTTCAAAAAATTTAGCTGCTCAACACGTAAATAACGCAATGAATGTTGTTGAACTGTCAAAATGAAACCGATTCCGATTGATAATGTGTTACGCAATTGCCCCGCAGGTTATCGAAATGTGTAATTCTCGATACGATAGCCTGTCGGATGGTTGTGAAAAGCGTAGCAGATTATAAAATAGAGGATCACTCCTGAATTCGTTATTTTGTTTCTACATAGTAAATTAAAGTAGTAAATAGTAAATTCTTAGATCTTATCAGTAAGTACGTACTTAAATAAGTAGATTTTAGTGTACTAGTCCTTTTGAAATTATTCCTCAACCCGGTTCTAATATTTCATTTACCATATCTTAACTATTTTACAAATTGGATAAAACCGAGTCTCTTGTATTTGACCCATTTACGAGTAACACCGTGTATGTCTAGTGACACTAATGACAGTAAATTTATTATAACTTAGGGCCAAAGCACACACGTTACTTTTAGCATCGGCGATCGGCGATTTTGCAGCTGTATCGATGCTGCATCGCGTTTTGGCGACTCTGTTCGTTCGGACGCTGTATCGGAATCGCGCGTTTTAGCGACTGCTCAGGTGCTGGATCGATGCTGCATCGAGATTTCGCGACTTTCTGCGTTCGGACGCAGTATCGGAATCGCGCGTTTTAGCGAAAAGCGACTGAATCGCCGCGTTTGGCGTTTTAAGTGTGCGGTGTGGAATGCTTGGTCGCTAAATTTCGCTTCTAAAAAGCAGCTAAATCGCCGATCGCTGATGCTAAAAGTAGCGTGTGTGCTTTGACCCTTAAGGGGACAACATGACCTAAAGCGCGGTCACTGTCGGACTGCATAGAAAAGAAAGAGAAGCGCGATGACACGCGCTGGTAATTTAATGCAAAATATGAAGCAATTATTCTATTTACAAAAAATCTATTGTTTGGACTAAAAATTAAAACACTAGGTGCTTTAGTATGTTGCTTGTAGAATAATCTGACAAAATGTCAGAATGATAATATGTATATTAGTAGGGTTTTTATTGTAAAAATAATTTTTTTAGAGGTATTTTCATGATTTTTTTCTATCGTATCAAATTAGTTGTATTATATTTTTAACACGCAATCTAACTAGCGAATATCCAGAAGAATAATATATATTTTTCTGATTTTGTTTACTGTAATCGATCATATGCTTTTATTGCTTCTAAAACTTCCGTTTTTTTGCGTTTAGGTCCTGTAAGCCCCTCAATAAAATCGTTGCTCGGCGAGACATACATAGTGTTTGAAATGACACTTATGTTAAATATATTAAAAACTTTCACCACGTGACGGAAAATCTCATCGGTTTTGACAAATATAATTGTGTATAAGTACTTGGCTTTACCATTTGACACTCCATGTACTACGTATATAGGTACGAGTAGAATGACAACCATACATATTCAGGTATACCTACTGGATTACTTGAGAGCGGCCCGTGGCTAAATAATAACAGCTGCACAGGTCGATCGATCAGGTTAAGCTACGCTTGCCGCGGTTGGTCTATGGATGGGTGACCATCTTTACATACCGAGACCCCTCCGTGCCTCGAAAAGCACGTTACGCCGTTGGTCCCTGCTGTCATTCGTTGATCTTTGACAGTTGTTACGGGTAGTCAGAAGCCCGAAATTCTGACCACCAGTCTTACCAAGGGGCATCGTGTTACCCAGTAACTGGGTTGTGGAGGTCAGATAGGAAGTCGCTCCATGTAAAATACTGGTATTCAGCTGCGTCCGGTTAGACTGGAAGCTGACCCCAACATAGTTGCGAAAAGGCTAGGCAGATGATGACCTACTGGTTTACTTGAATAACCTCGTCATCTGTCTCCCTTCTCCCAACTGTTCTATCCATAGGCTTAGGTAGTTAAATAAAGGTAAATAAAAAAACCACATGACTTAGTTAACCGACTAAACGTAATATAAGTCTGCAGGGTTATTGGAAAAACACCAACAACCTCTTATGAGGTCATTGTACTCATCATTATGAACAAGTTTTACTATGCTACCAAACATAGTGTGAGTACTATGTACATACTATAAAGCTACCATTTACTGGGTACGTCTTTCATTGACTTGAATGTGCTCTGGCGGCTGAGAGTATGTCATGCTCACTCAAATGTCTCGCTGATGGTGGCGCATGTGTTGGATCATTTAGCTCCTTTCAAAATGGTTGAGCTGAATGGTGCTAATATGCGTCATGTTCGTGAACGGGCGCCGTCAGTAGGGACTGGTCATCTCTTTGCTGCCACGGCTTATTTTAATTTAATATTTGAATGTTTTTTTCTCATCTTCTCATTATGGACGCTTTTAACGTTCTGCATCGTTCTCACATGTATAATTTTTGACATGAATGATGTAACCAAGACTTTGTAACCATATTATTTTGATTTAAAAGAGTGTCCATGGAGTTTCTTGCCCGTTCTTCTCCATAGGTACCTACTCTTTGGAATGGGCAACTAGCTTCATCTTTCTGACTGACCGACCCCTTGACAATTCAAAAGTGCCTGTAATTGGTTTAATTGAAATAAATGCTTTGAGTTTGAGTTTTGAGTTTGAAACATAAAATCGCAAAAAAAATCAGCTGTTCTCTACATTTATGTTCGTCTAACTCGTCAAACCGTCACCTTTTGACCCTTGGTAAGATTGGTTGACACACTTTCGGGCTTCTGACTAGGAACCCGTAACGATTAATTATCAAAGATCTACAAATGACCAAAGAAAGCTACCAAAAAGGTTGTCATTTTTCTCATAAAGGTTTTCCCTTTTTTAGATCCACCTGATAATATATAGACGTCTTAAAGCAATCGTGTCGTCTAAATATACACAAAGATTTGATAATAATTTTTATTTTATCCTTAAAATTATTATCCAAGCCAGAATAAGTGTCAAATCCATTTTTTTTAACTAGGTATTTAGTCAATCTGCCTCGCCAGCTTTTCCAACTATGTTGGGATCGGCTTCCAGTCTAATCGGATGCAGTTAAATACTAGAATTTTACATGGAGCTATTGCCTACAACCCAGTTACTGAGTAAAACGAAACACCCTTGGTAAGATTGAACCAGTTATTTAGTATTCTGTTTTAAAGTGAGTGGTCATCAGAACCCTGACTTGACAGATTGATAACCAGACCCAGACCAACTGCCTATCTGACCTCTAAAACCTCATTAGGTTTTAGGCAGTTGGTCTTGCGGCGGTTGGATCTTACCAAGGGTGTTTCGTGTTACCCAGTAATGACTGGGTAACACGAAACACCCTTGGTAAGATTGTACCAGTTATTAAGTATTCTGTTTCTTAAAAATGTCAGTTTTAATACGAAGCATTGTTTTCAGAAAGGACATTTATTCTGGCTTGAATATTAGCTTATATTTAAATAAATAAAGAAACTATCTACGACTGTATTTAGGCTAGTATGATACTTTAAAAGTAAGATTCCAATGTTGAATATCAATTAATCTGCCTAGCCTTTTCCCAACTATGTTGGGGTCAGCTTCCAGTCTAACCATGTAACATTCTGATGCAGAATATCATAGAATCAAAAATAGAAAAGGCTTTGAAGATTCCTGGCATACTTACCTGTCCGCGATTGCGATTTTTTTTTCAAAATGGCGGCCACGCTTGAAACCTATATAAGTCGATAGATGACATTAATGCAAACAGAAAATATTAAAAGACCAAACCCCGTAAAGTGTCATCATCATCATAATCAGCCTATAACGTTCCCACTGCTGGGACACAGGCCTCCTCTCTGTGAGAGGGAGTGGGCCGTAATACACCACGCGGGCCCAGTGCGGGTTGGTAGATGTCACATGTCTTTGAATTTTTGGTTCTAGGACATGCCGGTTTCCTTACGATGTTTTCCTTCACCGTTTTGAGAGCAGTGGTGATGAAATAATTTACGCAAAGTAAAGCGCCTGTCTGGGTTCGAACCTACGACCTACAACTCGTAAGTCGCGGCCGATACCACTGGGCCACCACTGCTCTAAAGTGTCAGAGCTATCGATTTATATAGGTTTCATGCGTGGCCGCCATTTTGAAAAAAAAAAAACAAAATGGCGCGACAATGGGTATGCCAGCTTCCATATAAGTAAAAATCTTCAATTCCCTTTTAATTGCAAAACAATAATTTAATTTTCCAAGGTTTTTTTTTATGGCTTATGCTTATCATTAAATCCCCTTGCTTTTTCACACAGATGATGAACTTATATATAGTAATACTAGCCTAATTTTTGGACCCTCAGAAATATGTCTTAAAATTATTTGATTCCTAGAACCTTTTTCCTTTAAACTATATTTTAAACTAACAAACAGATCATAGTTCATTTAAATGCGTTTCTCGATCCTTTTCCTAGGAACTAACTGATTAGCTGCACACACTCATACCTATACAGGGTGTTACGGAAAGGGTATATCAATACAAACGGGTTGAAGAGTGTATCTGGTCTAGAATCTCTGTACAAAATTTCAGCTCAAAAGCAGTAACTTTGAAAATGCTTAATATTTTTTATTTCGCAATCACGGCGCTGCACTGGTGCGCGGCGGCGTGATGTGCGTGTACTAGGCGCACAGACACACCACAGATAATGGATAATGACCCTCGTAGTGCGGTGACACTTTTGTTATGATTTTAATTAAAAAAACTATCGAAATAAAAAAATATTAAGTATGTATTTTCGAAATTACTGCTTTTGAGCTGAAATTTTGTACAGAGATTCTAGACCAGATACACTCTTTAACCCGTTTGTATTGATATACCCTTTCCGTAACACCCTGTACATATAGGGTCGAATTAAATAAGCTGGCGAACAGTGGCGAAGGGTGAATTTATGACAAAGGCAGGCCGGAGCAAAAAAAAAGTGCCAAAAAATTTCAATTATGAACTGACTATAGTGTGGTTATGTTCTGATGGTGCTGTTCTTTTCGAAGGGAAGCCGGTGGGAATCGAGTTGTATGGTACCTTCGCCACTGCTAGGGAAACTTTGCAGACGTGATAGTTAAAAACGATAAAACAAAAAATACACTAATACCGGTCAAGCCCCGCGCGTTACCGATCGGTGACGAAACAATAGAAAATCAATTGTGTCTCATTCGCGGAGCTTGACAGATTAATGGTTGTTTCTGGGGTCATTGGCCGCAATAGTTGGTCTAGTCACTTGAAATATAATTCGATAAAACAAAAGCAATCAGATTTTCTCAACTCATACATCAAGTACCAACACTACTCAGCGTTAATTGACCCCAAAAAAAAAAACTTTTTTTTTAATGTGCAGTCAACAAAACAGATAAGTATGCAGGATCGTCAGATATAGTTGAAGTTTAGTAAGAAACCGATGGATGTTGTCGACTGAAATTTATTTTGATAAATGAACTTTTTGTTTTCTATTAATAAAATTAAATTTTATTCGAGAACATCCATCGGTTTCTTACTAAACTTCAACTATATCCGACAATCCTGCATACTTATCTCTTTTGTTGACTGTACCTATAGATATCAATCACTTCTGCAGAGTTTCCCTGACTAATTTCATTTTACCCTGTATACAATCCCTTCAAAGTTATTTTACCTCTAATTTTGCATCACTGTCCAATTCACAGTGATCTTTATTCTCATTCTAATAAGGTCGCTGTTGGGTTGCTGCCATTGACAAGTCTGTCAAAATCATTGTGATCTTTCTCTACTTTTGACACTTGGGTTAGAAAAATTTCTTCACAACAAGTGTGAAATAGTTCACAAGAATCTTTGTCTTTGTCTATTATTTGTAAAATAGAGATAGAATAATTGGTCATGCTACTCGAGCTGTTCATGCTTGACATTGTAGACTTTTGTCTACTGAAGAATAGAGTGCGTTTCAACAAATACTTCCTTTGCCATTATGTTGGCAGCAATGTATACCAAAGTCAAAGTATTTATTAGTGCGATTTTTGGTGATAAAACAGGTCTTACAGATTTTACAGAAACTCAAAAATCTACCCTTTGGGCATACACTATTAATTGAACAATATTAGAAATTAAATAAAACATTATAATTATAAGTACAATACAACTTCTTATTCTTCACTTCTACCTCTTCTTATTCTTCACCACTCCTTAATGTTTTGGGCATGATTCTAACACGGAAACTTTGTAAATCTTAAAAAAATCCGCAGTATCGTCTTCCCATATCTACTATCTTGACAGACATGGGCACAAAACACATAATTATACTCCTAGCGGAGGACAGGGGAGCCAACATTATAACATAGGAACTATTTGTTGAAACGCACTATAGAACCATTTCTCTTCATCGCTATGGTAGAAATCTTTCTACAATCTGTAATTTTGTCTATTCTTCCATCGACAAAACCTCTTTCTATAGTGGTCATGCTGCGCGTGATGAACAATTATGACAAGTCTCGCCAGTTACAAATTATAGAACCCAATCAAATTACTTGACAGCAAAGAGATTTAAGATAAATAATTTAATGTCTTTGCTTGACAGACATGAATTTGACAGTCTAATAGCAATGTTAGCAACCCAAGAATACAGATTTGTTAAGAACGATTAGTACGGTCAGCATCAAAAGTAGATTAACACTTCAGTTTTTTTAATCTTAGTTATTGAGCAAAATATTTGTTCAAAATTGCAGCAGAAGAATTTTCTTTAGAATATATACTCTTGTCTATTATGTGAAAAGCTAAAAATCAGTTTATTATAAAAAAGTTGTTGTCAATTTACTGACATGTAAAAATGATAGTGTTAGTCGACTTTTGATGCTGACTGTACCTATGTGACTGTTTTTGCCGAATAAGTAACACCCGTACAGTTTTTTCTCGAAAGCGTTCGACCCCACTCCGTCGTTCAAAGAAAAGTTATTAAAAATCACTCGAGTTTACTAACCAATGGGGGATATCGTTTTTGTGCTCACCAGATGGCGCCACTGGCGAGTAAGGTTCTGTCAGTACTTTTTTTATTTGATATACTTTGGATAAGTTTAAGTACCCATAATTTCATATACTTACCCCCTTACTAATAAACGTTGTATAGCGTCTGTACAATACAATGACACAACGCTTTGTCTCCTTCTTTCGAAAGTCAAATTACTGACGACTGAAAGAGAGAAATCGGTGTGTAACTATTCATCTGATATAATACGTTTATTAGTAAGGGGGTAAATGTTTAATTTATTAAGTACATTTTAATATTTCAAAGTAATATTTACATTATAATGTTCCTAAAATTGGCTAGCATGAAGTAGAAAAATATCCTTCCTCTAAGTGCTACCAAATTAGATTCTAAGATACTACTTAAAATCTTAAACCACAGTAATATTAGCACAATCTTTACAACAAATTATGAATAATAAGTAAAAATACGCGATAAAAATCCCGTAAACAGTGAATGTTCAGTGACATTGACATATCTAGAGACCTTCCTCTACACTAGCGCCCCTAGCGGCAAATGCAAGCGCGATAGCCCTCATTAGAATACGGGTGTCACACTATTACATAACTTTTTCTTCGTATTCTTAAATCTATTTCCATATTTTTTTTATCTCAGTTTCGACCAGAATTCAGCCACAATTTTCTTGACTACAATCCAATTCCTACTTAAAAGCTATAAACCTCTATACCTTCCACCTTGCAGTACCTATTGTCAGTGCGTTATCCGTGGTGATGTGGGACGTTGCGAGACCGCGACGTGTGCGTCCAGGCTGTCAGACACGCGCGACGTGCGGCGCAGCCAACTGGCGCCTGAAGGTTTCTCTGTAAGCAATGGACGGTAATGTAGTGAACGGGCGCCGTCAGTAGGGATTGGTCCAGTGGCGGATTTACACATTTGCCGCCAGTAGGCTATTCAAATTTTGCCACCCGTACCGACCTCTACAATAATGTCCCATGTCTTTTGTATACCATGCTTCGCCTTTTCTTCAAAATATCGGGTTGGCACGAAATTAATGAGACACTTGTTTACTATTTTATACATTTTATTATTTTTAAATAAAAAAAGACTTAATCAGTTATATACTTACCTTCGCGATCTAAGACCTCTTGCCAACGACTAGGCAAAGACTGGATGCCTGTAGCCCAGAACTCTTTTGGCTGCGAGTCGAAAAAGCTGGCTAGGTAGGATTCAATTTCATTGAAATTATTAAATTGCTTTACGCGTAAATCATTTTTTAAAGCCCTGAATAAATAATAATCAGTTGGTGCAAGGTCAGGAGAATATGGTGGGTGAGGCACCGTCTCCCAACCCAAGTCCTGCAGCTGCTGGCGAGAGGTCGAGGCGACATGAGGGCGAGCGTTATCGTGTAAGAAAACAACACTAGCACGTCTACGTCGTTTTTCCTTAATAACTGTGGATAATTTTCTGAGCTGATCTGCATATTTAATGGCATTTACTGTGTCATTGCATAGCAACTCGTAATATAGCATTCCCTCTGCATCCCAGAAGCAACAAAGTAAAACTTTTTTGCCGCGGCTTTTATCCGGTTTTGGTTGAGGTGGCGGCTCTTCATGTCGAGGTAACCAATAGGCACGACGTGAAACATTTTTGTAAAGTATCCACGATTCATCCCCAGTCACCAGATTATTCAGAAACTCTTTTAGTTGTGGTCGAAGCAGAAGCGATTTGCAGATTACCACCCGAACAGCCCGATCGGTATCTGTGAGAGCGTGCGGTGTCCACCGAGACAAAACTTTCCGATAGCCCAGAGCGTGCAGATGATCTTCCACGGCGTGGTGACTGCAATGGAGTGCTGCTGATAATTCGCGAGTGCTAGCGTCGGGATTTTGTTTTAACTCTCGGAGCAAATCCTCATCGTTCAGGACGGGTGGTCTTCCTGAGCGAGGTTGACTCTCAAGGCTTCTGTCTCTTGAACGAAATTTATTATACCAGCGAGACACTGTCGCGTGGCTTGTAGTGCCTCTGCCAAATGCAGCGTTAATACTATCAGCCGCGGCACGTGCACTGTGGCCTAACAGAAATTCATACAGGTACAGAGTTCGAAGTTGTCGCTCGTCCATTATTGCGTGTACTGAGTTAATCGTTAGTGGGAGCCCGCTTATATACCCTCGGTGCGAAAGCATTTAGAAAGGTCTACAACATACTAGAATCCTCTTGAAAGCAATGCAAATGAAAGCTTATATTTCACGATGTTTCACAAGTGTCTCATTAATTTCGTGCCAACCCGATACTTAAAATGTTCTCGTTCATCAGCTACGAAAATCTTGCAAAGAGTTTTGTAAAGATCGGCAACTGTGATAAAATCTACGGTAGAAGCCTGTTGAGCATTCACTTTGTTTATTATTTCCAAAAAAACCTGGTAGTGTAGTCGGGGTGGGTCAGGTTTAGTTAAAGAGCTTTGTTACACGGTAAAAACTTTAATTAATTCTCGTTACAAGTCGCGCCATTGCCTTCAAAAATCACTCTCTTAAACCACTAACTTACAACTACTGTCCAAACTATTCTTAATTCTATTGGTTCCCTTAAAAATCAGACTCACCAATCACACGGTGCCCTTGCGCTGACCTTTGGCTACTATTGGTCGGAGCGACCATAGAGAAACTTATGTCTATGGGCGCGTTCGGATACACGCTGTTAATCTGGCGAGTATCGCTCAGCCGGAACACCACGGCCTTTGCGCGTAGGGAGTTTCGGTACATTCGCTATACACTCCCCCTCGGGTTCATGAAAGTGTCCTCGCTCAGGAACCCGCTCAGGAACGTCAGAAACAGGCTGAATATGACGAGGCCGGCCTCGGTTACGCTTTGGCATAATCGGAAGAGGAGGCGTGTCATTTCTACTTACAAATCGCGTGAGTTGGGACGCGTGGAACCTACCTGAAACCTTGTCAGGAGCATTAAGTTCACAAACTAAGTAACTGGTGGGACTAGCTTTTTTAACGATCGTGTAAGGACCATCCCTTTTTGGGACAAACTTAGCCGACAACCCTTTAGCAGTATTACTCAATACGTGTGACTTTACCAAAACCTGATCACCGACATCGAATTCTTCAGGTTTACGACCCTTGTCCGCATAGTCTTTACGTCTGTCCTGTTCTTTCTCTACCTTATCCCTAATAGAAACCAAAGAGTCTAAAAACTTCTTTATGTAAGGTGTGATCTGAGGAACAAAATTATCCTTCTGCAAGACGGCCCTTATGTCAAAATGAACGTCGACAGGTGAACGGAGATCTCTAGCGAAGGTGAGAAAAGCTGGCGAAACACCTGTTGTATGACACAAAGCAGAGTTCATTGAAAATCGAACCGATGGTAAATAGTTAGGCCAAGAATAATGTTCAGTGTCGACCAGCTGTGCCAGCTGTACCTTAAGGTCTCTATTCTTTCGTTCGGCCGGGTTTGCCTCCGGATGATATAAAGGTAACAAATCCTGTTTAATCCCTAAAATGAACATGCACTGTTGCATAACAGATGAGACAAATTGCACTCCGTTGTCTGAAACAATACGACGCGGCAGGCCATACCTGAGGAAGTACTCCTCTATTAGTGTACGAGCACAAGCTTCTGAGGTGGCATCAACAAGAGCAAAAAGCTCGACCCAACGAGTAGCTGTGTCCTCGACTAATAAAATATATTTCTCCCCCTTCTCTCCAGGAGGAAGCGGGCCAAACAAGTCGATCGCCAAGACCTCTCCCCTTTGTTGTAAAACTGGGGTCTGTAAAAGGCCTGAAGTCTTCAAGTTAGATGACTTGTAGCGTTGGCACGTCGCGCAAGACTTGATAAAGTCGGCGACAAACCGTCTCATTCCAGGGAAGAAAAACCGCTGTGAAAGCTTGTGTAAAGTCCTATCAATACCTTGATGCCCAGCAATAGGAGTGTCATGGCATTCCTTCAAAATGTCGAGTCGTAAACTCACAGGAAGTACAAGCTGTGGTTCCTCAACATCGACGTCAGGGTTGTACCTATAAAGAACTCCTTGCTGTATAAAGTATCCTCGTTCGGACCAGCGTTTTTCCTCTATTGCGTCATTACTTTCAAGACCAGTGATGATCTTTTTTAGTTCTGGATCATCTAATTGAGCAAGTCGCAGATCAGCGGGACTTCTAGTGGGTAAGTCAACAATGACTGAACAAATACCACACTGACCTTTATTGTTTTCTTCGCAGGTAGGACGACTTAACGTGTCGGCGACAACATTGGCTCTGCCTGGAGTGTATTCAAACTGAATATTGAACTCCTGTAACTTCAGTGCCCACCGAACTAGTCTACCAGACGGCGACTTCAAAGTCAACAACCATTTTAGAGGCTGATGGTCACTGCCTATAATAACTTGTTGACCCTCAATGTAACCTCTAAACCGATCAACTGACCACACTACTGCAAGAGCTTCCCTCTCGGTAGTGCTGTAATTACGCTCGGCTGGGTTTAAAAGGCGGCTTGCATACTCAATAGGCCTTTCGTCCTTTCCCTCACCTTGCAGCAGTACTGCACCGAGAGCGTAACTACTGGCATCTGTACGCAAGACAAATGGTTTGGAGTAATCAGCTTGGACAAGTATGGGCGCAGAAGTTAACCGTTTTTTTAGCTCCTGAAACGCCTGATTTTGCTCAGAACCCCATACCTAAGTCTGATTCTTTTTCAAAAGACGTGTTAAAGGTTCAGCTACTTCTGAAAAGTTCAAAATGAACTTTCTGAACCACGAACAGGTCTGAAGAAACGTTTTGAGATGTCGTAGAGTACTTGGTGCCTTCATGTCCGCCACTGCGCGAACTTTGTCATGATCAGGCGAAACCCCGTCCTGAGTTATGACATGACCCAAATATTTCACCTCTTGGCGTGCGAAAACACACTTCACGATTGGCGCGTAGGTTGAACATACGCAACCTCTCAAAAACTGCACGTAAATCATTCATGTGCTGATCGAAACCCTCTGATATCAAGAGTAAATCATCCTGATAAGCCAAAAGTGTCACATTCTTAAGTGAGGCGCCTGTGCGCAGCTTATCAATGAGACGTTGAAAGGTGGACGGAGCGTTCTTGAGACCAAACGGCATCCTTTTGAACCGGTACGTACCGAAAGGCGTTAAAAAGGCCGTTTTATCTCTGTCACATTCGCGGACAGACACGTTCCAAAATCCACTTCGCATATCTAAGGTACTCATGATGCAATAGCGCTTGGTAGACTGCACTAATTCGTCTATAAGCGGCATCGGGTATACATCAGTTTTCGTTATTGCGTTAAGCTTTCGGTAATCTACGCAAAAACGAACTTGACCATTCTTCTTAGGCACTAACAAAGCAGGAGAACCCCATGCTGATTCGCACTCTTCTATTACATCATCAGCTAACATCTTTTCTATCTCCGAATGCATAAGCTCTTTTTTAGCTGGAGTTAATCGATACGGAGGGACCGCGATAGGAGCGTGGTCACCGGTGTCAATGACGTGCTCTGCAAACGTAGTTGGTTCGCCTCTTAATTCAAAAACGTCTTGATTTTCAGAAAGGAATTTAGCAAGAACTTCGCGCTGTTCGTCGCTAAGCTGTGACGCTTCCTCGTCCCTAAGTACACTACTTATAGGCACACTCTCAACGTGGTGTGCTGGTTTTTCAAAAAGAAGACTGAACTGCTCTGCGCTGTCAGCAAAGTGCCATTTTGCATTACCGAAGTCAACACTAATATTAAAATTTATCAAAAAATCTATACCTAAAAGACTTTCGTTACTGTCCGCGTCCGGAAAAATTAAAAAACTGACGAGCCTGGTTCTACCTTCAAGAGTTACATTTACCTCGGTAGTAAGTACATTCAATAACCTACTTTTACCATCTGCTAGTTTTACATTTTCCATGCGCGAGGACATAGGATGATCTTTGGCCTTTAGGAGAGCGTATAGCGTATGGCCAGCTACACAGCATTAAGCTGCCGAATCTACCATCGCAGTACCGTTTTCACCTAAAATACTAATCATTAGCACGGGCCGACAAAAAGATTGAACATCGTTACAATTACCGGAAAAATGTTGCGAACCACTGGTAATTCCGCACAATTGTTGACAATCGCTAACATTTTCGAAAAAATGTTGACTACCACTTGCAATTTCGGAAATATGTTGAGAGTCGTTGGTATTGTTATAAAATGGCTTAAAATCACATACAGGTCTGGAAATAGGCATAAAATCGCGAGTGCTAGATTTTGATCCGTCGGAATTACCAGATAAAAATTGACAACCATTGAACACTACCGACCGTAAATTACTATTGTCATCATTAGACTTTAACGGCGACGCGAACTCCCCCTGGTCGCAAGTGGCACACATCGTAGTTTTAGTACAAACACACATTTCAGTTTTAGTACATAAACAAACATTTTCCTTATTTACACAACAATAACAATTTCCAAAATGACTATTTGGAATCATAGAAGTAGTACATACACTGTTATCAACACAGAAATAACTTTCTAAACTATCATTTGAAGGCACAGACATAACATTAACATCGTTATTAACGCAAGACATCGTTTGTGAACCAAAATGATTATTAAAATTATCAGAACAATAACTCTGTGAGTTACAATTACAAGTAATTTGATCATGTAAACATTTACTATAAGGAACACTATAATCAGAATAGTAAGTATCCATAGTGATGTTATCGTTATCAGCTGTTAAATTATAAGCACTGGTATTATTAATAGAACCCCCTTTGACATACGCGGGGTTACCTCCAACACTGTGAGAAGACGACTCGGCGCACGAAGGAGCGGGCGCGTTCGCTTTGCCGGCAAACATCACGCTACCTCGCAGTGGCGGGGAAGGCGTTTGCGGTGGCGGCGCGCAGCTTTCGATGCGTTTGTCGCTACGCCCAGGGCGCAAGCGACTCGATGTGATGCGACTGGCGGGTGTACGATGATCACGTGTCGACGTAAGGGAATAGAACGCGGAATGTTCACTATTTTTCCCAGTATTACCGTTACACTTCGCGCACTTTGATTTTATTACATTCGCGGCACCACACCCGTAACATTTAATGTCTTTTGAGTCTTCACTTTTGGAGTTATTTTTATCACTGTTTGCTAATTTTTCACACTTTTCTTTTGTGTGACCGTTACGTTTACAGTAAACACAGAATGACTTCGTATTCCCTGCCTTCTTCGTCGTTGAGTCGCCCGTGCGGCTACCGACGGCTGCAGTGGAAGAGCGGGAAGAATAATTCGACGTGGCGGCGCGCGCAGGTTCGGCGGCGGCGACGTTGGCAGCGCGAGAGCATCCTTCGCGGCCTGACGACGGTATCTGAGTTCGTGACTCATTCAGTGAGTCTTCTACGGCTCGTGCTTTCTTAAGCAACTCGTCGAACGTCGAAACTTCAGTTCTGTCGATACGTTTTCGAATGCGACGATCCAATAACCCAAATGCCATATCCAACTCGACCCGTTCGCATCTAGGTCTTCCTGTGGTAACTTGGCTAACAAGGCTCGGACCCTTGCAATGAACAAGTCCGTATTTTCTTTTCCTTGTACTAGGGAGAATAACTCGACGTAAATACGAAACGGTGGACGACGATCGCCGTAGGCACTTCGTAACCTCGTTATGGCTTCATCCCACGTTTTCGTTGTTCCCTTGACACCTTGCCACCATGTTCCCGCCGATGAAGTCAGCAGCATAGACATGCCTAAGAGAGCGTTGGCGTCGCTTATATTTAGGCACGATTTATAAACTTCTATTGCATCTATGAAGTTTTCCACGGATTCTTCTGAATTGCCGCTGAACTTTGAAGTGCACTTCGAGAAATTTGCTGAGGTGGACCTCATGACGCCCATTGCGGCGTTGACGGCACATGTACTTGCATCGCTCGACACGTGTGGCGTCGATGAACGAACTTCACGTAAGAGTTGATTGCAAAATTCGGCTTGCGACTGTTGGAGAGTAGTAAGCAACGTAGATAGCGCTTCTTGAGTCATCGTTACATTGCCTGATTGCTCTGATTCTTCGAGAATTGACTCGTCGCCTGCTTGCAACGACTTGCGTTTTCGCGGCATTTTGCAAACACGTAGGTGAAAGAATGGAACCTACGGTTCGTGGCTCTGTCAGCCAGCAAAATAAATGAAGCTAAACGCAAAACAGCTAACAACGGCAGTCCCTGTCGATTGTTGTGTCGGTCGTCGTACGAGATTCCTAAAACTATCTGGAACCCGCGGCGAGAAAAAGTTCGATCCGCGCACAAAGACACCGACCCCTTGTTAACCACTAACTTACAAGTTTACAACTACTGTCCAAACTATTCTTAATTCTATTGGTTCCCTTAAAAATCAGACTCACCAATCACACGGTGCCCTTGCGCTGACCTTTGGCTACTATTGGTCGGAGCGACCATAGAGAAACTTATGTCTATGGGCGCGTTCGGATACACGCTGTTAATCTGGCGAGTATCGCTCAGCCGGAACACCACGGCCTTTGCGCGTAGGGAGTTTCGGTACATTCGCTATAGTAGTTATATAAATATTAATCTTTTTAATTTCAGTAAGACATTAAAAAAAATGTTAGCCTCAAATTTGCCGCCCTAGGCTCCAGCCTATTCAGCCTATTGGTAAATCCGCCACTGGATTGGTCATCCCTTTGCTGCCTTGGCTTATTTTAATTTATTATTTGAATTGTTGTTTTTTCTCATCTTTTCATTATCGACGCTTTTAACGTTCTGCATCGTTCTCACATGTATAATTTTTAACATGAATGATGTAACCAAGACTTTGTAACCAACTAACCATATTATTTTGATTCAAAAGAGTGTCCATGGAGTCTCTTGCCCGTTCTTCTCCATAGGTACCTACGCTTTGGAATGGGCAACTAGCTTCATCTTTCTGACTGACCGACCCCTTGAAAATTCAAAAGTTACCTGTAATTGGTTTAATTAAAATAAATGCTTTGAGTTTGAGTACAGATTGTAATTATGATTGTTGGACACAAACTCATCGTTTCTTTCCTCAGGTAGGTGGAAAGAGAAAGAAGAAAATTTTTGGATGCCTGAAGAAGCCTCCTCGTGTAGCGCAGTTTGTTCCGCCAGTTACTCAACTGAACCGAGCGCTCGGCGCATCCTGGACAGTCACACCCAACACCTTATTTCACTGGCCAATTCTTCCCTTGCGGTGGTAGGGCTAACGCCCGCCTGGTTTGCGACCACCCTCCCACCGGAGTCCGGCGTCAAGCAGCCTGCTGTGTTTAGTCGATGCGTGGGAGCTCGAGTGCCTTAGGCATTTTCTGGGCATGCTCGTTCCATCATAGACCTCATCCATCGCTTTCCATCAGGCGTGATCGAGGTCAAGAGCGGGCCCAGTCAGTAATAATAAAAAAAAATGATTCTACCCGCGAATAAAGGATTTTTAAACTGTCAAAATAAGCTTAAGTTCCTTAAAGGTTAACACAGGGTTGAAAGAACATCGACGTAGAAATTTTTCGGCTATTAAAATTGTACTTTACAATTCGACTTTCTTTTGCCTGCTCGGAAATTGTCCCATCAAGCTACCCGAAACTGTCAAATTTTCCCAGTCAAACGTGAACCTTATGCTTTAGCGATAAAGTTGGTAGCTTCAACTTTCTGACTAACTGACCGACTATTTAATTTTGACAGTTAAAAAGTGCCTGTAAATGGTTTGATTGAAATAAATGCTTCGAGTTTGTTGAATATCTATTAAAGAAATACAGATTGTATAGCTTTATATGCTGGCGTCTGTACTTCTGGGATAAAAAAATTGGTTGTCCGTAAAGTCGGTTAACGGACGATAATTTTAAGTGATAACGTCATAAGAAAGCATGCCTCTCTATCGCTTGTTTCGCGCTCTCGCTTGCACGCTCGGTGACAATGAGTCATGCTTTTTCGTGCGTGCAGCCGTTGTTCATCGATTTATAAGAATTTCATCGAAATCCGTTTAGCCTTGGAAAAGTAACAAACAGAGTTACTTTCAAATTTATCAATTTAGTATGGATGAAGATAGGATTTAGAATTCTAGATATTTAAGGCCGCAGCACACTTGTAACACCCGACGCCATCCCACGCTTACTTATTGGCCAAGTGACGAAAATAGCTCAACGTGATGAAAAATGTGGCCAATGAGTAAGCTTCACTGATGTCGCGTAACGTGGTGTGTTATAAGTCTGTTTCCGCCTTTTAAACTCACCAGGAATGTCGTTCTTCTGTGTAATCAGCTGTTTAAACTCAGTGGAATGCCTCCTCCGTCCATGTTCATATTTCGCTTCCTTAGCGAGAAGTGCTTCGCGTTGTATCTGCGTCCTCAACTCACTAGGCACGTCGGGTATGAAGAGTTGCATCAAACCGGTCAGGCCGAAGACTACGTGCTGTTAGTAAGGCGAAATGGCAGGTTAGTTTTGTTAGTAAATTGGCAAATAATTAAGACATGATTAAAATGGCATATTAGAAAAGGAGATGACAGCATTTTTGTCAGACAACAAGAATTAATAGCGCTACTCGATAACAGATGGCGCTCAATTTACCCGCAATAGCCGGCAAAATAAATCCAACATTTCTTGATCTACGTCCACTACTCGATAAGAGATGGCGCTGTTTACAACTTAACTATTTTGGCAACTAACCGTTAGATGGCGCATTTAATAATTTTGTTCTTTCCATTCTAGTTCAGTTAGCCTTAAAAATACTACAATAAATGGGATCTGGTAAACTACCGCGAAAAATTTGTGGAAATCAGATTTCTTCAAAACATCATGCTTGCGTTTTTTCGAAGAGTTGGTGTAAGTGAAGGAAGGGAACACCAGGCTGGTTTCTAGCTAGTGAGAGTCTGAGAGACCCCTCCGCCCGCCCATGGGCGGTGAGAGATCCCTCCGCCGCGCCAGGGCGGTGAGAGATCCCTCCACCCGCCGCAGGGCGGTGAGAGATCCCTCCGCCCGCCCCTGGGCGGAGAGAGATCCCTCCGCCCGCCCCAGGGCGGTGAGAGATCCATCCGCCCGCCCCTGGGCGGTGAGAGATCCCTCCGCCCGCCCCTGGGCGGTGAGAGATTCCTCCGCCCGCCACAGGGCGGTGAGAGATCCCTCCGCCCGCCCCTGGGCGGTGAGAGATTCCTCCGCCCGCCCCAGGGCGGTGAGATATCCCTCCGCCCGCCCCATGGCGGTGAGAGACCCCTCCGCCTGGTTCGCTGGCGCCATCTTGAGAGATTCCTCCGCCCGCCGCAGGGCGGTGAGAGATCCATCCGCCCGCCCCTGGGCGGTGAGAGATCCCTCCGCCCGCCCCAGGGCGGTGAGAGGTAACAGGGCGGTGAGACATCCCTCCGCCCGCCGCAGGGCGGTGAGAGATCCCTCCGCCTGCCGCAGGGCGGTGAGAGATCCCTCCGCCCGCCCCTGGGCGGTGAGAGATCCCTCCGCCCGCCCCTGGGCAGTGAGAGATTCCTCCGCCCGCCGCAGGGCGGTGAGAGATCCCTCCGCCCGCCCCTGGGCGGTGAGAGATCCCTCCGCCCGCCCCAGGGCGGTGAGAGATCCCTCCGCCCGCCCCATGGCGGTGAGAGATCCCTCCGCCCGCCCCTGGGCGGTGAAAGATCCCTCCGCCCGCCCCAGGGCGGTGAGAGGTAACAGGGCGGTGAGACATCCCTCCGCCCGCCGCAGGGCGGTGAGAAATCCCTCCGCCCGCCGCAGGGCGGTGAGAGATCCCTCCGCCCGCCCCTGGGCGGTGAGAGATCCCTCCGCCCGCCCCAGGGCGGTGAGAGATCCCTCCGCCCGCCCCTGGGCGGTGAGAGATCCCTCCGCCCGCCCCTGGGTGGTGAGAGATTCCTCCGCCCGCCGCAGGGCGGTGAGAGATCCCTCCGCCCGCCCCTGGGCGGTGAGAGATCCCTCCGCCCGCCCCAGGGCGGTGAGATATCCCTCCGCCCGCCCCATGGCGGTGAGAGACTCCTCCGCCTGGTTCGCTGGCGCCATCTTGAGAGATTCCTCCGCCCGCCGCAGGGCGGTGAGAGATCCATCCGCCCGCCCCTGGGCGGTGAGAGATCCCTCCGCCCGCCCCAGGGCGGTGAGAGGTAACAGGGCGGTGAGACATCCCTCCGCCCGCCGCAGGGCGGTGAGAGATCCCTCCGCCTGCCGCACGGCGGTGAGAGATCCCTCCGCCCGCCCCTGGGCGGTGAGAGATCCCTCCGCCCGCCCCTGGGCAGTGAGAGATCCCTCCGCCTGCCGCAGGGCGGTGAGAGATTCCTCCGCCCGCCCCAGGGCGGTGAGAGACCCCTCCACCTGGTTCGCTGGCGCCATCTTGAATTTCGTTTTTGACCTCATTTTCGTTGCCAGAGCTCTCGAAAATCATAAAAACGACACCCATGACGAAAAATTTGAGTTGACGCCATCTTGAATTGATGGTGCTTACCTCAAAAATGACGACGAAGGCGAGTCTAGCCGCGAACACGTGCCAGTAGTGCGGCGACAGGCCGTATGGGTCGGCGTGATCGGGCGGGTTGCGGTAGCCGCGGTAAGCGCACACCGGCGGGTCCTCCTCGTTCTCATCGGCGCCCCAGTCTTCCCTGTAGTCTGACGTGTTGAACCCTGACAAAAAAGTGATGATGAAATTAGTATTATAAAAGATCATCATCATCAGCCTATAGCAGTCCATTGCTGGACATAGGCCTCTCTTATTGCACGCCATTGAACTCGATTTTCGGCAACTCTCATCCAGGTGCTACCAGCCATCCTGCGAAGATCGTCGCTTCACCTAGCCCCTGAGAGCGTCATACCTTACGTAAAAACACGTATAAAAGTACCTACTTGTTTTTTTTTTTTATTGCATTTCGCTGTTCAAACTATGAGGTTGTCGTCTGCTTAACCGGACTTTCCTGTGGACGCCTCAATAAATTAAGGCCTCCAGCCAGGGCTTCAGCAACTTAAAAACTAAGCGAGTACATGCTAAGGGCACCCCCTGTGGGGTTCGGACCTCGGCTTAGGGCGTCGCTGGGAGAGGGCAGCAAGGGATAGGCTAGATCGGAATTATTTAGGGATGAATTTAAAACTACAGGCTCAGCGGCGCGGGCTGGCTCGAGCAAGGGTCTGGGCGACGTATAAAAGTACGTACGTACGTTTACGTATAAAGGTTAGCAGTCGCTCCATGTAAAATACTGGTACTCAGCTGCATCCGGTTAGACTGGAAGCCGACCCCGTCATGGGAAAAGGCAGGCAGATGATGCAGATGATGGGGATTGGCACTATTGAAAAGCGGCCGTTTTGGGAGACTTTCTTTTGTAAATTTGACGTTCGAAAAGTGCTGATTTTCAGCCTAGTTTGAATAAATGACTTTTGATTTTGACAGCTCACTTCACCTAAGTTCTTTTTTTTTGGATGGGAAATCATCAAATGACCCCCGTTCTGGGTGGAGCAGAAGGGAGTGTCAGACTCTTACTGACTAAAACCCATCCGTGTTCCTTCCTTAGCCCTTTATGTTCCGGGGTAGCGGTAACCCTTTCGGACAATCCCGCACCCCCGGCAGGCTTCGACCCTAACAGGCCCCTTCCTTTATGCTGACATCTCTTTGAGGCGCGCGTGGAAACTAAGTTCTAACGGTGAGATTTTATAAAAAATAGATCTGCCGTACTTTATTAATTTTATTTTAAGCTTTATAGTCCACTGCCTATAGAATACTCTGTTAGAATACTGCCATATTATAGACCATATTAATTACAGATATAAATATAGAAATTATACATAGGGTGACAAAATGGCGGTCATCATCATCATCATTTCAGCCGAAAGACGTCCACTGCTGGACATAGGCCTCCCCCAAGCACCTCCACTTCGACCGGTTTTATGCTTCTCGCATCCAACGAGTTCCTGCGGCCTTCACAAGGTCGTCAAGGTCGTAAAGGGCGGTCTTATCGCTAAAATCGATCTTTTAAAGACAACCTTATGCTATAATTATAACCGAAATAGATACTTACATGATAAGGAATGGTCGATATATCCAGCAAGAGTATTATCGGGCGAGTACACATATTTGTAGACCATACGAGGTATGAAGTCGCTCGTGTACGCTATCACAAAAGCCTGAAAACAAACAATAATACACACATCAAAAGTGTCTAGGGATCAACATATATTTTTGCAATAACTTTTCTCCTGATTGATATTAATTAAAATTTTCTTTAAGGATTAATCAAATAAATCATAAATTTATTACAAAGCCACATCTCAATCTCAAGAAATCCGCATAAAAATGCTTGATCCCTAGACACTTTTGATGTGTGTAATTATGTTATTCAGTCATTTATTTATTTACTAGCTGCGCCCCGCGGTTTCACCCGCATAAGTTTCGATCCCGTGGGAATATCGGGATGAAAAGTAGCCTATTATGTTAATCCAGTGTGTCAGCTACCTTCATACAAAATTTTATCAAAATTGGTCCAGCCGTTTGAGCATGAAGAAGTAACAAACATATAAACACACACATTCACAAACTTTCGCCTTTATAATATTAGTGTGATTTAAACCAAAAATAAAATAATAGAATAGAATACTCCTTATTATTCTTTATTTTTTTTTCTTTATTTTCCATTTTTTTTTAAGGTATCTCTTTTTCTCTCTCTCTCTCTCACGTCTTGACCCCAAACTCTCAGGATCAGAGAACTAAATTTACATAAAGTCCCGGGACTTCTAGAAACGAGACGTCCCGGGGCCGAAACCCTAATTGCAGTTAAATGTAAAATACTGGTATTCAGCTGCCTCCGGTTAGACTGGAAGCTGACCCCAACATAATTGGCAAATGAGTACAGTAAATATTGTGCTTTGGCTACTTACATTTGACACGACAGCAGCATACGTAATTCCTTTAAGAATGCCGTACCTAGAACAAACAACTATAATATGAGTGCTCATCGAATTTTTCGAGACATCGCCAAGCGGTTGGTTGACTCTTCGCGTGACCAGAGGGCTGGTCGATTTTTAGCCCAAAGAATAAGCATTGCCATCCAACGTGACAATGCTGCCAGCCTTTGGGGCACTTATCCCATTGACAGCGATGCGGACGAATTTTTGATGCCCAATGAGCTCCTGTCTTTTTCCTTTTTTTATACACTGGTATATATATTTTAGATTGTAAAATATAATAAATTAATATTAGTTTAATTAAATAAAAAGTTACCAATAATTGAAAAAGCTAAATAAAAGCTTGTAATCATCGAAAACTAGGTATGAGAATATTGTCCATGCCGTTTTTTTTTTCCGTTAACCTAGGTATCTCACTGCTGAGCAAAAATTCTCCCCCATATTTTTCTTTGTACTGTGCCTTCTCCGTCCAATCGATTAGAAAGGAGTCCAAATCGTCACGTCAGCGTTTCTTAGGCCTTTTTTTATGGATGGGAAATCATCAAATGACTCCTCCCACTCTGGGTGGAGCGGAAGGGAGTGTCAGACTCTTACTGACTAAAACCCACCCGTGTTCCTTCCTTAGCCCTTTATAGACTCGGTGACGACACCCGTGGCTATGTAACATCACGCTATGACCCTTAGGAGACGAGCAAAAACTCAGAAAGAACGCTAAGCGAAAACGAAGTAGGTAATAGCAAACGAAGTCGCGGGCAGAAGCTAGTTTGATATAACTGACAATTTTTTTTTTTTTTTTTTTGGATTTGTGAAAAGCGTTAGAGGTCCTTTGATAACATTTATTGATGTTCGAATCGGCGGGGAAGCGCAAACAGCTATGTGGAAAAAACTAAAAGGATTATATAATAAAAGGATACATACCAAGCACCAATATCTTCAACTCTCTCAGCCAATGGCCTGCGAGCTTGTGTGACCATCTTGTACGCGTCCAGTCGTATCTCAGCTATGTTATTCAGCAAAGCGAATAGAGGAGCAAGAGGAAACGCTGCCACAAATAGCGTTACAAACCCGTACTGGAGGACTGGAAATAAAAAACGGAATGGTGTGCGATATATCCTAGAAGACAGTTACTTTAACCAAGATATAAAACGTCACTCTAGTAGGTATGTGGCGGCATCTATATAATTAGATGCGAACTACGCAACATACTGACGTCACGCAAAAATCCTGCATCGCGCAAGCAGAGTTTGCCGCGCAACTAGCATATCGCACCTTCTGTGCAACAAACTCACAAATAACCAAAACAAAATTGAGGTAAGTATGCCAAAATGTCTTTGAGCCATGCCTATACTTGGGGCAAAAAAAACATCCGCGAAAGTATCTCAAAATTCTACTAGATGGCGCAGGTGTCTTTGTGGTTACAAATGCGAAAAAATGAGGAAACAAATGCGAAAAAAAAACTAAAAGTCCTCTCCTGTAAAATTAAAAAATGAGCTGTTGTGACTTTGTTGCACCGAAGGTGCGATATATATGTTACCGGCCAAACCCGATTTCAGGACAAACTAGTTTAGCCTAGGCTAAACTAGTTCTTCCTATGAACCTCGGGGTGCCCTTCGCTCGCCCTTGGATCTTATGTCGACGGAGCCCCGCTTCGCGGGGCCCCTATTTCTGTGTAAAGGGTTTAAAGTAACCTAACCAAACCGAACCTCGGGGTGCCCTTCGCTCGCCCTTGCATCCTATGTCGACGGAACTAGTTTAGCCTAGGCTAAACCAGTTTGTCCTGAAATCGGGTTTGGCCGGTAACATATACAACGTCCCGACATCAATCTTCGGGCAACGCATCACGTGTACTCCTTTTGTGAATTTTACGGACGAACTATTTGACCTTGACGCGCTTACTAGAGAGCGCTTAGTTCTATTTTTTTAGTGCAAGCAAAAATGAACTTAGTGGTGGTCAGGCGAGAGCGTCCGCGATGGTACATATACTTGGCTAAATTTAGGATAATGACGATTATCGTGCACTACGGATCACCAACAAACAAAATATATACTTATTTTAAACATCGCTTTATTTTTGTCATCTACAAGGGATTGACGGACACAAAACGATGATTTTAAAAACGTTTACTGGTAAACGTATTTAGGGATTTGTGATGCAAGTAAATCGCAGTAATTACTCACTCATTTCCAGGTACTCATCGAAGAGCGCCAGTCTCCCCGGGTCCTGCAGATGGTAGTCCTGCTCCCACGCCATGTGGGGCTTGGTCAGGTCTCTGGTCACCGCCCGGTGGGATCTCTGGCGCCACCAGTTGTGGAACTTTCTGCGGTGAGAGGTGGAGGGGAGAAATGAAGACATTTAAACTAATATCACACCTATTCTCCTCGGAATATGAGGCAGAGTTGTATAGTACGAACACATTTCACCAGTTTTGTTTAATACCCGGATTTTGAATTGTTAACTCATTTTAAAGTCAGTCATCAACTACACGAAAAATTGTTTGTGAGCGTCTCGCGTTTCGCTCAGCAACAAACATTTCGCTCAGCAACAAACATTTCGCCTATTATAGACATTCACAATCACACACGTATGTACGGGTATCCGAGCTCTATGAAGTTGTTGACGAATTGTTTGCCAATCATGATGATAGCTAGTTGTATGCACAGTTCTGACAAACCGTCAACAGTTTCAGTTTGAAGTTTTCCCCATTTTATTGTGCGATTTTAATGTAAGTATTTATTGTATTGTGTAAATGGTACAATCGGTTATACCAATTGACTGACCCCCCTAAAAATTACTCGATTTTGCACCCTCTGCTCATAACATTAAAGGTTATTCAATATGTATGAGTTTATCGGACTAACACTACTCGATGAACAGAAACAATAAATAATTTTGATACGCAAACTTGAGCTTTAAGATGTTGGTGTTAGGTCATTTACTATTATGGGTATTTGTTACGCAATTTTCATTTTTATGCAGCAAGACTTAAAGGTTAGGTTAGTGTTGTGATAATTTGTGTCATTGCAACTAATACCTTATTTCATCTGTCTTACCCAAGTTAACCTGGTGTCGTGGTTCATGCGTAAGGCTGAGATGTGCAAGATGCGAGTTCAAATCCAGTCTCAATGTTTAATTTTGTTTTCAATATATAAATTGTTCTTTAAGTATTTCTTGCATTATTGTAAAGAACAAGCATATCAATTAAGTTGATAAACGATAAACGTTTCACCTTTTTCTATAAGTGGGTAGTTCGACGTCAATATGCGTATTCAACAAAAACTGCTATTGAAATGATATTAGGAATATGGGGTAGAAGAATAAATTGAACAAGACATTCTATGCACAAATAGCAGTGAATACGCGCGAACATTTTTATATTACTTTACTAAGTTGCGAAAATCCACGCCTTTTTCCTTTTTATTAAATATTATTATCGGTTTTGATAGTTTAATCGTCATGTCTCAGTTGAGTGATTATTTGAAATACAAAATAATATATTTGCATGAGGAGAATGTTGGTATTAAAGCGATTGCTAGGAAACTTAATATAGCGGTAAGTGTATTATTTTTTATGCTTCCTTAATTCGTTGTTGGCTTAAAAACGCCGGTGAATGTAGAATAATAGAAAATTAACTGTTTCATTATGAGATCATTTATAGGTCTAATGTGGTTTATCTAAAGGTATTTTTGCAAACTTATTCGAAAAATTATGCTTACTTCGTTACTAAAATTATGCTTATTGTGTTGTTTCAGAGAAATACAGTCAGATTGTGGCTAAGACGTTTTGAAGAGACAGGGAATATTCAAAAGGATCGTCCTGGACCAAAACCTGTAGTGTATACTCCTGTGTGAGAACGTCACCAAGCAATTGTTAGAAGGCATACTGAACACCCATTTCTGCCTACTCAATCAATGTGGGAATTCATGAGAGGAAGTGATTGTTGTTGAAATATGGTGCGCGGTATGCGAAACCGCTTGCAACAAGTAATAGAAAAAAATGGTGCTCCACTTCGCTATTGAAAAGCACCACTGAATGACTTCAGTGACCAGTGTTGGCCACAAACAATACTAACGTGTTAGTGTGTGTGTTAAATTAACTATTGTTATAATTTCTAACGAAGTATTTCGCATACCTAGTTTTTATCAAAACCTTATTTATAACTAAACATAACTACTTACAAAACAAATTGATATATGTAATTTTATTTAGTTCAATGATATTTAATGTGGTGATGTTATTGTTATGAAATAGAAATATATACCTATATATTTCTAAATATTATAACATGTTGATTCACTACATTAAACTCTGTGAAGTTAACAACGTTATTTGTAAGCAGGTAAATGTTATATTTACTTTATTCTTATAATAATTTTATTTATAAAATAAAATTGTTTTTACCATCACTATCGTTTTTTATTTCTGTTCAGCTTTTTTTGTTGCTAAAGTTATAATAGTAAATTATAACTTAAAAAAATATATAAAACAAAACGCGTAGCAGAAAATATATTGGTTTCGAACTCACAACCACGCTTTTGTCAGCTCACTGCAGCTACCACTAGACCACACGAACATGGTGAATATCGTTGAAATTAGCAATAATACATTACAAGTTAGAACAATATTCAAGATCATACCTACCTTAACACTGCGTGTTAAATATCAAATTCGAATAACTGTTTTATTAATCGTAGACGTTGAACCAGTTGTTCTAGTTCGATAAGCTTACTGCTAACAAGCAGAAGGTTCAAATTCGTTTAATTTTTAGGGGGGTCAGCTAATTGGTATAACCGATTGTACACCACACCTGCAATATTTGTCTGTCCTTCCCGTTTTTAATCCATCCAAAGGTTGTCTTTAAAAGATCGCTCTTAGCGATAAGACCGCCCATTGTGTCACATTGTAAAGTTTCTATATTTATGTCTGTAATTTATATGGTGTACAGTCACGAGCACCAATACGTCAACACTTGGCAATTTTCAATTGCGATTTTTTCGTGAAATAAGGAATGCAAAGTTGAAATACGACACTTAACATAAACCTATGGGTTCGAAAATACTATGTTCGTAATAACATAAAATTTCATCCAAAAATAAAGGAGAAAATCTCCTTTGAATAAAGCCAAGTGTATACATACTTATAGACGTGACTGTACATAATAAAGAGTATGCTATTCTATGCAAACCCGCGTTTCGCTCGCCAACACACGCATTTCGCTCACCAAAAAACATTTCGCTCACCTACGCACATTATAAGACATTCACAAACACACACGTACGTACGGGTATCCGAGCTCGACGAAGTTATTGACGAATTGTTTGCCAATCATGATGATAGCTAGTTGTATGCACAATTCTGACAAACAGCCAGCTGGGTCGCAGATGTCACCTTTTAGTTTGAAAAATTCCGACTTCCTTGCTTCGTCATCGCCCGGGTAGTCGTAAAAACGGCCCTGGTGAAGAGAAATGTAAATTAGTTTTAACGAAATTTGTTGTGACCAGGACATTGACCTTTTCTGCACCAATGAAAGCACACTAAGAAAGCTGTTAGCAAAGCCAATTTTTGTACAGGAAACACCAGCCAGCACTTGAAACCGTTTGTAGTCTAGATTGGAATAAAATTTTAACAAATTACATGGCAAGTTTTATGGAAATTAACCAACTATGAGGCAATTACTAATAGAATAGAGTAGATCATAAGATGTTACATGTAGACTAATTAATTTTAATTGTAATTTTGGTATCTATCTGTGGAGGCTTGTAATTAGCAATTTAGTTATTATTATGTTATTAGTCTGTAAGCCTTCCGAAAAAAAAAAGTATTTTTTTGAATGTGTTTGGGAAATTTTCTGAACCACACACATCTTCCCCAAGCACCTCCACTTCGACCGGTTTTGTGCTTGGGGGAGGCCTTTGTCCAGCAGTGGACGTCTTTCGGCTGAAATGATGATGATGACACACATCTTGGATTTTCTCGAATCCCATCGATTTTTCTAGGTAATATGGGGTGCTTAAAAGTTGCAAAGGGATCACACTATCGCGTGACACGTACATTTAATTATAATAAAATTGCGCAATGCTGCACACCCCCACCCTATTTCAAGTTAAGCAAATATCAACTTTATTCCAATGGCAATTAAGTTGACTTCAGAGTGACTAGCAACATTGAAAAAGTTATAAAAATGTTTGAATTTGTAGCGTAAACTGAAAATTGTATATGAATTAAGTTATTTTTCCATTAATTCATATTTGTTCCGCCGGTGGCCCGTGTTGCTCTATGTGTATATCGAAAGCACTAATGATTTTTTTTGAAAACTCATCCCTTAAAGGGGTTTAATAGGGGTTGAAAGTTGCTATGGAAGTTATTTTAGCCGTTAGGCCCAAACTCAAACTCAAAGCATTTATTTCAATTAAACCATGTACAGGCACTTTTGAATTGTCAAAATTAAATAGTCGATCAGTTAGTCAGGAAGTTGAAGCTTTTATAGTTGCCCATTCCAAACCGTAGATCTCTATGGAGAAGAACGGGCAAGCAATTCCACGGACACTCTTTTAATAAATCAAGATATTACAAAATCCTGAAGAAACAATTCAAAATACACTCGGCGTCACATAAATCGCACCTCTTCGAAAATAAGTTTAAAGCATATCCCGCCAGCAACGAATACATTAAACCCAATTAATATTGGTATCAATTGAAAGTATGTTTAACGACCTTTAAATTAACAACAGTTAAAATTCCTAAACACAACAGATCTCATTAACACGTAACGTTAAAAAAAATGTTGTCTAAATACGCATTACAACGGCCACTAATTGCACCTCCCTACAAGGGTATAAAACGGGCGACCCGGGTTAAATGTGGGTAATTCGCTATTCAACCTTTGAAGTGAACACACGTGAACAGCTACAGTAAGAAAAATACCCCAGAAGATGGATACCACTGCAGATGAAGCCGCTCAAGTCATTGCACTACTGCAATCAGGGATGCGGCAATGTGATGTTGCTCGGCAACTGAACTTGAGTCGTTTTGCCGTTCGACGAGTGTTCCAACGCTTCCAAGAGACTGGTGGCTATATCCGAAGACGTGGATCTGGAAGACAACGGTGCACATCCGAAAGAGACGATCGCTTCATTGTTTCGACGTCTTTACGTAATCGGTTCTCCAATGCTGTTGAGCTGCAACAACAACTGCGATCAGCTCGCAGAACTTCTGTAAGCAGTCTCCACGATTAGAAGAAGACTGCATGAGAAGAAAATTGCAGCTCATAGGGCTGCTACAGGGCCAAAATTGACTGCACAGCATAGGAGAGACCGGTTGCAATTTGCCCGTGACCATGTGGATTGGACAATAGACCAATGGAGGGCTGTGCTCTTCTCGGATGAGACGAGGGTGTGTCTTTTCTGCAACGACAGGCGTCGAAGAGTGTATGGAGGCAAGGGGGACGATTCGCACAAGCCTGTATTCAAGAGACAGTGGAATACGGGGGTGGCTCGTGCATGTTCTGGGGCGGCATGTCAATCGACGGCAAAACGAACCTTGTGTGTGTTTCTCGGACTGGAAGTGCTCGCGGGCAAGGGTCGCTGACTGCTGCTCGGTACATAACAGAGATCTTAGAGGAGCAGGTTGTCCCTTATGCGGGTTTTGTTGGCAGTGGGTTCACGTTAATGCACGATAACGCCCGCTGTCACACCGCTTTAATTGTAAGAGACTACCTGCAAGAAGTTGGAATCCCTGTTATGCGCTGGCCGGCGCGAAGTCCAGACCTAAACCCTATTGAGCACCTTTGGGATAAACTGAAACGGCGAGTACGGGCACGTGATCCTGCCCCTACCACTCTCCAAGACCTCCAAGATGCCGTCGTTGCAGAATGGGACAACATTCCGCAAGAGACTGTTGTCACATTAATTAGGTCCATGAGAGAACGCATGGAAGCAGTCATCAGGGCTAGGGGGGGTAACACTAGGTTTTAAGTTGTTTTTAAGGACTTTGTTGTAATTTTTGCTGATAAAATAAAATTTAACTTTTTAATCATTTGCATTAGCTTGCTTTTTTTTATTCCCTGGTAAACAAAAAACCAAATCCATTGATTTATTCTGAAATTTAAATAAATTGCCTTTCCAATGATACCTTATAGTCATATGTCTACCATTGATTAATAGGGTTAAAATGACTTTAAAGGGAATTTTTAAAGAGGTGCGATTTTTGTGACGCCGAGTGTATAAGATTAATCACACTAATATTATAAAGGCGAAAATTTGTGAGTGTGTGTGTGTGTTTATATGTTTGTTACTTCTTCACGCTCAAACGGCTGGACCGATTTTGACAAAATTTTGCATGAAGGTAGCTGACACCCTGGATTAACATATAGGCTACTTTTTATCCCGATATTTTCACGTAATCGACACTTATCCGGGTGAAACCGCGGGGCGCAGCTAGTTGAAAATAAGCCTTGGTAGTAAGCCCCATCAGACACAAGGCTCGTTATACGTACCTTAAAGAAAGCAATATATATGAGAGAAGAGTAGAAGTTCATGAACTCAAAGAAGAATATCTTGAAAGTGTACGAGTCTTCATACTCCGTCTGAGTTCGAGGGTTCTCCATGTTGGTCAGGTACACCGCAATTTGGGCATATATCTGTAACAAAATGTAAAGCATTAGCTTTTTTGTAGTTATTACTAGTATACACCGTGTTCTTCACGATATCCATAAAATTTGTCAAACGCTTCTATAGCTTTTACAAATTAAATCTAACAAAGGAAGTAGTGCTTAAAAAGGCTTCGTTACAAAGATATTTGTAATTTCATTATGTAAATTTAATTGAGCTATGCAGTAAGAAAGGGTCTTAACTCAGTTTTGACAAGTTGCAGCCCGCCAAATCTTATGAATGAAAATACGTCATCGTTGCCAATTCGGATGAAGAGCCATGCATATCGGGCGATTTATAAAAAATAAGAATTCATTAATGTGTTCATAATGAAAAATGCTTATTTCTATGGTCTGAACATCTGGTCGAAGTTTATGTATATTGTCCGGAACACGGTGTAGAGATATGAGGAATAGGGTGTAAAGTTCACTCATCCTCCACAGAAAAGGGAGGATCCTCCGACCAGACGGGTGTTGCGTGTGGCGGGCAACTGCCCGATGATTCATGTCGGGCCGTTGTATCTATGCTAGTTGTGCGGTAAACTCTGCTTGCGAGATGCAGGATTTTGCGTGACGTCAGAATGACGCGTTGTTAGCCTGTAGCGCTGAGATACCACTACACTAGTTTCTGCCCGCGACTTGGTCCGCGTGAAATTTCACCGTCCCCCCATTCACCCTCTTAGAGGTGGAATTTCGAAAAAACCCTTTATTAGTGGATACCTATTCTTTACAAACAACACACCCTCCAAATTTCACGCATCTAGGGCCAGTGGTTTAGGCTGTGCGTTGATATATCAGTCAGTCAGGACTTTGAATAACTTAGCTCAACTGTGGCTATTAGACACAATTGAATTTCTATTGTTATAAACAAAATTTTAATTTTTCAACAGTAGATAAGATTTTATTTATTTTGTATGTAGGAAACATGCATAGGATATATGGACCTACTTATGCAAGACGGAACCAATCCACACACATGCCAAAATCGAGATAAGTATACAGAAAGCTTTCAAAATGCACCTGCCCCCTTATTCACAAACACTCGATATGCTTCCGTATCGTATCGAACATTAATCATTGTTATCGTACGAGTCTTCTCAATGCTGTTCACAGGTCCAAAACCCGAAAATTTTGTCAGTTTAAATCAAATAGACGCCCGCTATTCTTCCAACAGCTATTTGCTGTTGAGGGGAAGTCAAATCAGGTTATCGAAATGTCAGGTTTTCGGATACGACAGCCTGTCGTATGGTTGTGAATCAGGGCTCTGATCCCAGACCTGAATGACCTGACAAATTTGACAAATTTGTCAGATCATTTTGATCTTTACAGGGTCGATAGAAGGTGCATTTTGAAAGCTTTTTGTATACTTATCTCGATTTTGGTTCCGTCTTGCATAAGTAGGTCCATATGAGAGTGTAGGGTGTATTTATGTGTATGTGGGAGTGAAAGTGTGTGTGTATGAGTATATGGAAGTGAGGTGTGTGTATGAGGTTGGGTGCGTTATTTTGGGAACACTAAATTAGGATATGGTAGTGAAAATATCTTCAGTTTGGGCAAAATCAAAGGACAGAAGCCATTCAGTCATATTCTTTTAAAGGTTGTTTTGCTTAGGATACGGGTTGAAAGTAGGTTATTTAGTTTGTTGTATAAAAACGAGAATGAGACGTACCTTAGTCAGAATCATGATGGTGATCAAGTTAATCATAGCTGCAGTCATGGTGGTGAAGATCTTGGCGTGTTCCTGTATGAAGAAGCCGGTGCCACCGTAGATGACGGACACCATGGATATCCTGTAGATGATGGTGCCGAGAACAGTTCCCATGACTATTGAGATCTGGTGGAAAATAATAATAATAAAGCCTTTGTGAAAGCCGAGAAAGATAAACAAATCAAGTATCTTGAGTTGGCTCGCGAGGTTGTCGACATGTGGCATGTGGACTCAGCAATCATTGTGCCGAAAGTCGTGACAGCCAATGGATTAATAGCCAAGAGCCTCGACCAACACCTAAGGAGGCTCTATTTAACTCGTCAAAATGTAGGGAAACGCTGATTTTTTTTTTCGCGATTTCAGGTTTGTTTTCATAGTAAAAGTTGTTCACAATGATGAGTACAATGACCCCTTAGAGGTTTTGATGGTCCGGGGCGAGAGGGAGTGGGAGGTGGTCACCTCCTTCTGCGAAGCAGTCATGCTAGCGAAGGAGGTGGCGGAACGGCTGAGGAAGAGAGCCTCACACCCCAGCCGCCGCGGGAGACGCTCCGGGCGTCGGGAGCCGCGTGACGACTCCCGGCCACCGTAGGCGCGGGCCTGCGGACGGAGAGTAATGGGTAGCTCACCGTCCGATCAGGACCAGGCCCGTGCCGGACGGCGCGTACGTGTTCCACGCGCGCCTCAAAGAGATGTCAGCATAAAGGAAGGCGCCTGCCAGGGCCGAAGCCTGCCGGGGGTGCGGGATTGTCCGAAAGGGTTACCGCTACCCCGAAACATAAAGGGCTAAGGAAGGAACACGGATGGGTTTTAGTCAGTAAGAGTCTGACACTCCCTTCGCTCCACCCAGAGCGGGAGGGGTCATTTGATGATTTCCCATCCAAATTGCCAAACATAGCGACAGTGTGCATCACATTACTCGCAGAACAGAGAGGCACTTGATTTTGTGGAAATTATTTCATGACCATTATTCTAAAAACGGTGAAGAAAACTATCATGAGAAAAACGGCATGTCCTAGATAAAAAAAAACCCGCGTGCCCACGTGGTGGCTTACAGCCCACTCCGTCTCACCGAGAGGAGGCCTGAGTCCCAGCAGTGGGCACATTATAGGCTGATTATGAACATGATGATGATGGTGATGTCTTACCATAAACAATACTGCAGAGCTACTGGCCACGTACTTGGCCGTCTTCTGCCAGGCCGGTAAGTACGGCTCCTTCTCTTTGGTCACTGGGTTCGTCCGGTATGTCTTCACTGATGCCTCGAATTCGGGTCTAGGATCTTCATCCTGGTGGAAAAGATGGAGAAAGAATAATAGGGTTTGAATATTTTATGTTTTTGCTTTCCTGATAACTTTGGATTGAGAACGCTTCGCGTTTCGCTCACCAACACTCGTTCCGCTCACCAAAAAAACATTTCGCTCACCAACGTACAGCCAACAAAAGAGATAAGTATGCAGGATCGTCGGACACAGTTGAAGTTTAGTAAGAAACCGATGGATTTTGTCGACTGAAATTTAATTTGATAAATGAGCTGTTTGTCTTCTTTTAATAAAATTAATTTTTATTCGAGATCATCCATCGGATCGGTTTGTATTGAAAAAGTGATGAAAATGTTTGAAGTAATAGCGCAAACTGATCTTTATGAATGGGTATTAAAGTTGGTTTTCCAAAATTTTTTTTTTTTTTTGTATACATGGTTGTAAACACTGAACGAAATAAGTAGGATGTTACGAACGGTATCAACGCCACCCATGTCCCACTCCCACCGCAACACAGACTGCTTACGTTTCCACAGCTCCAGGAATGTAGTCGCTGAAAATGGAAAAAAAAAAATTAAGTAAGGCCAGGGTTAAGGGGAAATCGCTAAAGTAGCCCGCGAAATTCAAAGGGCTTTGAAGATCCGTGGCATACCAACCCTAGTCCGCCATTATGTTTTTTTTTTTCAAAATGGCGGCCACGCGTGAATCCATACTTAATATTGTAAATTCGAAAGTGTCTGTTTGTTACCTCTTCACGCTTAAACCGCTGAACCGATTTAAATAAAATTTGGTATACATATAGATAGTTTGAGTCCCGGGAAAGGACATAGGATAGTTTTAATCCCGATATTCCCACGGGATCGACACGTATGCGGGTGAAACCGCGTAATCTTGTTTTCCTCGGGAACATCACTTTTCATCTAGATGAAAGGTACTCTATGTCCGTTTCTGTAGACCTGACAAAGTATATGCAAAATTTCAGGATGATCGGTTCAGTGGTTTAGGGGTGAAAAGGTAACAAACAAACAAACTTACTTTTAGTTAGGATAGGATTTCACGCGGACGAAGTCGCGGGCAGCAGCTAGTACAAAAAACAGTTAAGTACATTGATATATTACAACTTACCCCAAAAAGACATGAAAATCGCAAAGAAGACGGTCGCCGGGTTGTCGAACAAATAAGTCAGTTTGGCAAACAGACAGGATTCAGCTAAGGTCTGGTATTTGCACGCCTTGTCACAAAGAGGACACAGTGTGATGTTGCCGGGGCCTTTCGTGTCACAGATCTCTTTACTGTGGAAAAAAGAGAATTATTAACTCCTGGCTGTGATTGACTGACTGAAATTACAACAGACAATAAAAAACCGGCCAAGAGCGTGTCGGGCCACGCTCAGTGTAGGGTTCCGTAGTTTCCCGTCCGTCACAATAAGTGTTCCCACGTACAATTCGATAATACCCGACCCAGTGTAATAAGTACCTACAGCGCCATCTCTCGGGGAATTGGGTTACTAATTAATACATAGACGTGCCAGAAGTTTTCAGTGGTAATTTTGGATTGCGAGAACCGATTTTAATAATTATTTTTTTTGTTTGAAAAAAGATACGTTCAGGATAATAAAATATGTAAACGAAGTTAAAAAAAAATGCTTGCATATACGATTATACTACGAACTTAGTCCAGAAATGATTTTGTACAAATTTTTGTCTTTTTTGAACAAAAACTGTTGTTTCTATCAAGTTCGAAATAATTTTCCTAGAAAGTCCTTATAAAGTTCTACTTTTCAGATTTTTTTCATATTTTCTAAACTTATGGTTCAAAAGTTAGAGGGGGGGGGACACATTGTTTTTTACTTTTGGAGCGATTATTTCCGAAATTATTGACATTATCAAAAAATGATTTTAGTAAACCCCTATTCATTTTTAAATACCTTTCCAACAATATATCACACGTTACGGTTGAAATTAAAAAAAAAATCACTTCCCACTTTATATATAGGGGGGATACCCTAATAAAACATTTTTTTCCAATTTTTATTTTACCACTTTGTCGGCGTGATTGATATACATATTGGTACCAAATTTCAGCTTTCTAGTGCTAACGGTCACAGAGATTAAGCGAGGACGGACAGACGGACGGACGGACGGACGGACGGACAGACAGACATGGCGAAACTATAAGGGTTCCTAGTTGACTACGGAACCCTAAAAAGACCGAATTTTGGCCATGAGACCAATCTCAACGGAGACCAGCCTTTGGTGCGGAAGATATAGTGCAGGCGTGTGTGCACTCTCTCTTCCGTCACTCTCATAGTCCTCAGGAACGGCAATCCGACACTCACGGAGCTCCCCCAGGCGCAGCCCCACCGGCGCCGCGCGCGAGGCACGGGCGTATCACACGCCAACTCCCGAACCCCGGACTGTTACCAAGTAATTCCAATAACATTTTGCCCGTACCCGGGAATCCAACCCAAGACGAGACCAACGGGTCAGCCAATACAAGACATAGGATTGACAATATGCCAACTATTTATTGCGTGTTAGCTGCATATGATGCTACTTTGCGTCATGTAAACATCTTTATTTCAGCCTAAAGACGTCCACTGTTGGAAATATGCATTTCCCAAGTATCACCATAATGACAGCTCTCGTGCTTCCCACAACGGTTCACAGATAGTTTGGACCAAGCATGCTACCTTGAGGTAATCAGTTTATTATACTGCATTGCATGGTTTGTATTCAGGAGTACTTTTACCTCTTCAAATATTTTACACTGATATCGTTATAAAAGTAACTGGGTTGTGGAGGTCAGAAAGGCAGCTACATCCGGTTAGACTGGAAGCCAAACCTGTCAGTTGGGAAAAGGTTAGGCAGATGATGATTCTGCCGAGCCTGAGATCATATGTCTAGTAGATACTGTAGAGACTTCTTTGAGGGTTACTGACCTCCTTGCGGGTCAGGCCGCTGCATATATTTATAACGAGTTCCTTTCGAACATTCAAACAGATGTCATATAAGAGTCGTAGGTTTGACGTCTAATATTTAAGAATTGAATTATGAAAATATAAAAAAGACTTAAAATTTATAATCCTAACAAATATATAAAAGGATTTTGATTTAATCCAAACGTCGTCGAGGTCCCACATTTGGTGGAGTGCGCCGTGTTTCGCAGGATTTTCGCTAAGCTTGCGAAATAGTTTTTTGTTTCAGCACTCATAGAAGTGAAAAACCTCTCGTATGCCAAGTGAGACCACAAAGTATACTGTGAGTATAAATAATTAGAGGCGAAGAAACGTCGCCAGGAGGATAAAAAGCTAAGTGGTTATATGTATTTTTTTTATATAAGGAGAGAAAGATGGCTCAAGTTTTTGCGGGCATGGACGGTGTATGCCTAGAAGACTTTCTGAGGCGATTTGAAGTTGTTGCCGCCTATAATAAATGGCGTGAGAGCGACTGGGCGCTCATATTAAGCGCATATCTTGAGGGTGCTGCCCTAGCAGTTCATAAGTGGAAATACTATGACGACATGTCATTTGATGAGATATGTGAAGTGTTATGGGAGGAGCTTCCATGTAAATGTCACAGAGATAGAAAAATGATTAAGGTGCAAGTAGTCGAGATGGCACAAGATCTGTCTGAGGAAAGCAGACAAGAAAATATTGTAAATGTAGATAATGATGCTTCTGTATTATTTAGTGGAAGACAAAATGACCCGCTACAGAACGAGCAGTGCTGCCTAGAAAGCAGCGTGGAAGTTGGCAGTGATGGAGATGAGGACGAGCGCAGCAGCGAGGCGTGCATCGTCGCAGAGGAGGAGAAGGAGCCGATAGAAGTGTTCGAGAGCGAACACAATGATGAAAACAACGAATCGGGTCAGTTCTGTCCAATTATTAATGTAATTAGCAATGTTTCAGAGCCACAGAATGAGCACGATGATCGCGATGTGGGAATAAATAAAATTAACATCGCCGCTGATCATTTTGATGTGGATAATGTGTCGATCGATTCGTCCGAAATAAAGGAGAATGGTCATTTCGATTTTTCCGAAATAAAGGACGATGGCCATTCCGATTTTTCCAAAATAGAGAAGAAAGATCACTTCATCATCGACATGAATAATAATGATAAGATGATTAGTGATGAGTTAGTTGAGGATGATATGATCTTGGATGCAGTCAGAGATGAAGATGCAGAGGTGTTGAACGACTCCGTACGATCAATAGACTCATTTAGTTTTCCTACGGATGAAGTTATAGTTCGTAATCGTAGTAATTGTATAATATGTCATGTAGATGTCCCTAATTTTAATAAGTTTTATTCACGATGTGCTGCAAACAATAAGAGAAAAGCACGAAAGAAGAAAAGAATCCCATTTATTAAGAAAGCGAAAACTAAAATATTATTTCCAAAAAGTTTTTTAATAATTGATAATTTTATAAAAACATTTTTTATAAACAAGCATCATTTTATAAAGAAGTTTTCGATTTTAAAATATTAGGTCCTTACATATGAAATTGGCGTTTTTCGTACTGGCCACTTTAATCACGAATTTCTCCTCTTTGGTAAGGAATTCCAAATTCAAATTTGTACAGCTATTTACTCATGTATTTGTGCTTCGATGACCGTCATTCATTTGTTTTTTTTCTTCTGTTTTTTCTGTTTGCGTCACTCATTTTACAAAATGGAAAATTTAAAATATCGCATTATTTACGAGTACGAGTTCCGCCGTGGCACTAGTGCTGCGGAAACGACTCGAAGGGTGAATGATGTGTATGGCGGTCATGTTGCAAAAGAAAACACAGTTCGTTTTTGGTTCCAACGTTTTCGTTCTGGAAATTTCGACCTGCAGAACAAGCCCCGTGGACGGCCTGAGACCCAAGTTGATAATGGAGAATTGAAGGCTATTGTGGAAGCGGACCCATCGCAAACCACGTCCGAGTTAGCTGCAGGCTTCGATGTTAGTGATAAAACTGTTTTAATTCACTTGAAGCAAATTGGGAAGATTAAAAAGCTTGAAAGGTGGGTACCTCACGAATTGACTGAAGCAAACCGGCAAACGCGCGTCGACTGCTGCGTTACATTACTGAACCGGCACAACAATGAAGGTATTTTAAACCGAATCATTACCTGTGATGAAAAATGGATTCTTTACGATAATCGGAAGCGCTCAGCGCAATGGTTGGATCCTGGCCAGCCAGCCAAATCCTGCCCCAAGCGAAAATTAACCCCAAAAAAGTTACTTGTAAGCGTTTGGGGGACTAGTGCCGGTATTGTTCATTACAGTTTTCTCAAATCTGGCCAGACTATTACAGCTAATGTCTATTGTCAGCAATTACAAACCATGATGGAAAAGCTAGCGGCTAAACAACCAAGGCTGGTCAATCGCTCCACGCCACTGCTGCTTCACGACAACGCCAGACCACACACTGCGCAACAGACGGCTACCAAATTAGAAGAGCTTGAATTGGAATGTCTTAGACATCCTCCGTACTCCCCGGACCTTGCTCCAACAGATTACCATTTTTTTCGCAATTTGGATAACTTTTTGCAAGGGAAAAAATTCAACTCCGATGGGGCAGTCCAAATCGCCTTCAAAGATTTTATTGATTCCCGTCCGACTGGTTTTTTTAGTAAAGGGATCAATGAACTACCTATAAGATGGCAAAAGTGCATTGAAAACAATGGTTCATACTTTGATTAATTAAATATATTATATTAAAAAATATTCGACTTTTTGTTCCTTCCATACAAAACGCCAATTTCATATGTAAGGACCTAATATAAATTCAGAAAAAGGAAATCTAGAGATAGAAACCTTTTTAATTCAGATTATTTAATTAAAACCTTTTCATACTAGTATGTTAATAGTTGTTGTTTTTTTTTTTAATTGTCATGTATCTTGTCATGTAATGTAAATATGTCACTTGAATGTAAACATCATATTTTAGTGCATTATTTTAGTTTGTATGATTGTTACAATTTATTAATATGTGTCCATTTGTGTGTTACATATGCTGTGAGAAAATACATCGGACGCGGCCGGGAGCGTGCAGACACTCAGCATAAGTTGTCACCGACTTTGCTAACAGGGGTATAACCCTTGCAAAGTGTGTTTGGTTGACACTTTCGGTTCAACTTGTGTTTGAGGACCCACAGTTGCATCAGTATTGACTGATATTTAATGATATTAGAATTTTAGAGAACGTAGTAGGACTTTAAACTTTTTTTTCTGGAGTACGAGCATAATATATTAGTTTTTTATTGAACCCTGGCCTCTTAAACTTTTCCCTCCCTCTGGCTCAATCCCGTCCGATGGAGTTAAAAGAATTTGATGCTAAGATCGGTTAATTTTCTTAAGCCTCTTCTAGGTCGATGTGAACTTTCACATCAAGTGTTATTATTAGGAGGCCGCGTCGCGCCTTTTACCGAGGTTTTGACACGACGAGGTTTAAGCATGACGACGTTAGTTTGTATGGGTGCATATTGGCACATATAGATGTTAATTTGCTTGACACTTAACGTGGTGTTGGATTCGCGGTTCGTACGTCCTGACTTAAGCTTACTCTTGCAAGAGACGGACCTCATCATGTAAATTTGTTCCTCGGATTTAAGTAGATATACAATAGGATAGGAAGATAGGGTTTGGATATTCGAATGGTGTGAATAAAAGTCTCCGGCTATGCCCATACTTTTATTCTAAGGTGGGCGTAGCTGATGTAGAGACTTCTTTGAGGGTTACTGACCTCCTTGCGGGTCAGGCCGCTGCATATATTTATAACGAGTTCCTTTCGAACATTCAAACAGATGTCATATAAGAGTCGTAGGTTTGACGTCTAATATTTAAGAATTGAATTATGAAAATATAAAAAAGACTTAAAATATAATCCTAACAAATATATAAAAGGATTTTGATTTAATCCAAACGTCGTCGAGGTCCCACAATACTTACCTAGGAATGTTATCATGTGAATCCATACTCGCCAGACCATATAGAAAGCAGAGTGTCCCCACAATAGCTGGGGCATACAGCATCTTAGTATAGAAACCAAGCCAGCAGAAGTACAGGCCTATCTTGTCGCCGAAGTACCTCCGGACTAGCCAGAGAGGCTGCTTCTTGTACCATTTGCAGGGACGGGCCCATTCGAGGTACAGGAGCTAAAAAGAACATAGAATTGGGATTTATTATTTATTACTGACTGGGCCCGCTCTTGGCCTCGATCACATCTAATGGAAAGCGATGGCTGAGGTCTATGGTGGAACGAGCGTGCCCACAAGATGCCTAAGGCACTGGAACTCCCACGCATTGACGAAACACAGCAGGCTGCTTGACGCCGGACTCCGGGGGGAGGGTGGTCGCAAACCAGGCGGGCGTTAGCCCTACCATCGCAAGGGAAGAATTGGCCAATCAAATAAAGTGTTGGGTGTGACTGTCCAGAGCCCTGATTCACAAACATACGACAGGCTATCGTATCGAAAACCTGACATTTCGATAACCTGATTTGACTTCCCCTCAACAGCAAATAGCTGTTGGAAGAATAGCGGGCGTCTATTTGATTTAAACTGACAAAAATTTTCGGGTTTTGGACTTGTGAACAGCATTGAGAAGACTCCTACGATAACAATGATTAATGTTCGATACGATATGGAAGCATATCGAGTGTTTGTGAATAAGGGGGCAGGTGCCGTATTATGACGGTTTAATGCCATCATGATCCCAGTGTAAGAGAGAGATGGAGCTATACATGAGCGATAGCACCATCCCTTTTTCGCACTGGAATCATGATGACATTACTACTTCGTAATACGGCTTCAGGACGCGCTGAGCGCTCGGTTCAGTTGAGTAACTGGCGGAACAAACTGCGCTACAAGAGGAGCCTAGGCTTCTTCATGCATCCCAAAAATTTATGAACGATGAATTTCCAAAAACCTCGCATTGCATGGGCTTTTCGTACAATGAGGATTCAGCTTATACTGGAAATGTATAGCTTGATACGTCATCGTGCGTATCATGATTGTTATAATATTCCACTTACTCTTCTATCAGTAACTCGACCATCAGACATGTCAACTTCGTACCTCCCTTCGTGCAGAGGGTAGCACGCCGAATATGTGTTGTCGTTGAGAAGGCGACGGATACCCATCTGAAATGTCAAAGAGAACTTATGAATGTTTATACAATGTCGCAGCATCGTGCTGAGATAGGAGCCTTTTGGCCTCGTAGAGGAGTTTCTGTCTCATTTTTCTTTTTCTTACTTTTTTTTATATAACTTGGTTTTTTATTTTTTACTGTGTTTAGTTTAGTTTGTGATCTTCCTGTACAAGTCCCAATAAATACTTTTTCTTTCTTTCTTTGTTTACAATAATAACAATGATAACAAGGACATGAGTTACCTTGGGTAACCTGGAAGTCTTTAAACAGATTCCGGACCCAGGTTGGCCGAAGCAAGGGCACGCCACGTTAGTGGCGGTAAGACCCCTCTTTGAGGAGTGGCTAGAGAGGCGTCACGGCGTCCTCACCTATCGCCTGACGCAGGTCCTCACCGGACACGGATGTTTTGGGAGGTTCCTGCACATCATCAGGCGGGAGGAGACGCCCGGGTGTCACCACTGCGAGGATCGCCCAGAGGACACGGTGGAGCATACGGTGGAGGTATGCCCCGCATGGGCGGAGCACCGCCGTGCCCTCGTGAGAGAGCCTCACACCCCAGCCGCCGCGGGAGACGCTCCGGGCGTCGGGAGCCGCGTGACGACTCCCGGCCACCGTAGGCGCGGGCCTGCGGACGGAGAGTAATGGGTAGCTCACCGTCCGATCAGGACCAGGCCCGTGCCGGACGGCGCGTACGTGTTCCACGCGTGCCTCAAAGAGATGTCAGCATAAAGGAAGGGGCCTGCCAGGGCCGAAGCCTGCCGGGGGTGCGGGATTGTCCGAAAGGGTTACCGCTACCCCAGAACATAAAGGGCTAAGGAAGGAACACGGATGGGTTTTAGTCAGTAAGAGTCTGACACTCCCTTCGCTCCACCCAGAGCGGGAGGGGTCATTTGATGATTTCCCATCCATAAAAAAAAAAAAAAAAAGGTTGGCCGAAGCAAGGAAATTTGATCGTTAAATCGCGCAGTGCGCAGGTAAACGCCAGCGTTCTTTTTACGTGGCGGGACCAATATCGTATTACCCAGTAACTGGGTTGCGGAGGTCAGATAGGCAGTCGCTCCATGCAAAATACTGGTATTCAGCTGCATCCGGTTAGACTGGAAGCCGAATCCAACATAGTTGGGAAAAGGCTAGGCTGATGATGATGATGAGGTGACAACATACCTTAATTTCGTCGTTGTCATATTTAGCTCTGAGCAGTATCTGCATGACTAGTAAACTTCTTTGTGCTGGAGAGAACTGCGTGTGTCTGTCTTTAACTAAAAATCTGTAAGCAAACACAGGTGAGTCAATACATACACAGTATGGAAACCAATATACAGGATGAATTTTTCAAGTGGGCGTGGATGGCCAAATTCTAAACTATGAGGAATAGCGAAAAGTACTCAAAGGAGTCGCCGGAACGCGGAACGCCGGAACTGGAAGCCGACCCCAACATAGTTGGGAAAAGGCTCGGCCAAAAGTTGTATAGTCATTGGGCTCGGCAGATGATGATGAGGTAGGTAACATAAGAAAAAAAAAAAAAAATATTTTGTTAAAAATGAGCTCTTTCCTTTAGTTTGCCGTATGTCATTACTTCCCAGAATTTGATCCTTATTATTTTATATTAGGGACACTATCGAATGGGGTAATAATACAGTGTATGTTTTTTTTTTCAAAATCAACAGGTTCGATTCCTGGCTAGAAATATTGATTTTTCAAAAATCCAATGATGCAGTTTTAGTTTTCATCAAAATCGAGCCCGCAACTCCTTTCCGCTATTCCTTATAGTTTAGAATTTAGCCATCCACGCCCACTTGGAAAATTCAACCTGTATAAGATGCTATAAAAATATCTGCCACGGCTTCAATGGGAGACAGTATTTTGTATACAGGGTGTTACAGAAAGGGTATATCAATACAAACGGGTTGAAGAGTGTATCTGGTCTAGAATCTCTGTACAAAATTTCAGCTCAAAAGCAGTAACTTTGAAAATGCTTAATATCTTTTTATTTCGATAGTTTATTAAATTGAAATCATAACAAACGTGTCACCGCACTACGAGGGTCATTATCCATTATCTGTAATGTGTCTGTGCGCCTAGTACACGCACATCACGCCGCCGCGCGCCAGTGCAGCGCCGCGATGTCGAAATAAAAGAAAATTAAGCATTTTCAAAGTTAATGCTTTTGAGCTGAAATTTTGTACAGAGTATCTAGACCAGATACACTCTTCAACCCGTTTGTATTGATATACCCTTTCCGTAACACCCTGTATAGATCAGATAGGCAGTCGCTCCATGTGAAATACTGGTATTCAGCTGCATCCAGTGAGACTGGAAGCCAACCCTAACATAGTTGGGAAAAGGCTAGAGACGTGACCGAAACCGCGGACTGAAGCTAGTTTTAAATAAATAAATTTCACTTACACGTCTTCCCTCCGAGCGCCTTTCTGTTCCGCAGCTCCGTAGAATGACGGTTCTACATTGATCCTGGTGTGCTCATATTCATACAATTTTTTCCAGCGCCGACGCCATTTTGAATACCAGTGTTTGTCTTTTTCTGATTTAGGGTCGTCCTGAAAAACATGGCACCAATGGAAAATATTCTAGCAATATGATGTTACTGATTATAAGTATCTCCCAGCATCAGATGTCAGCTATCGATTTGTATAGGTTATAAACGTGGCCGCCATTTTGAAATAAAAACAAAATGGCGGAGAGGTGTATGCCACGGACCTTCAAAGCCCTTTCTACGCCGGTGGGTCTAGAACCATTTGTACTGAATCCATACTATCACACTAATATTATAAAGGCGAAAGTTTGTGAGTGTGTGGGTGTGTGTGTGTTTATATGTTTGTTACTTCTTCACGCTTAAACTGCTGAACCAATTTAAATAAAATTTGGTATAGAGATAGTTTGAGTCCCGGGAAAGGACATAGGATAGTTTTTATCCCGATACTCCCACGGGATCGACATTTACGCGAGTGAAACCGCGAGGCGCAGCTAGTAATATTATAAATGCGAAAGTGTGTCTGTCTGTTACCTCTGCACGCTTAAACCGCTGAACCGATTTAGATGAAATTTGGTATAAAAATAGTTTGAGTCCCGGGAAAGGACATAGGATAGTTTTTATCCCGATATTACCACGGGAAACTTATGCGGGTGAAACCGCGGGACGCTGCTAGTATTATAAATACGAAAGTGTGTCTGTCTGTCCATCTGTTACCTCTTCACGCTTAAACCGCTAAACCGATTTAGATGGGTATAGAGATAGTTTGAGTCCCGGGAAAGGACATTATTTATGAAAGCCTGTGTTGTTCCACTGCAGGGCAAAGGCCTCTCTTCCCTCTTTCCACTTTTCCCGGTCTACTGCGATTGTGGGCCAATCCCTTAAGAAGGAGTCTAGCTCATCCCGCCATCTCTTTCTGGGCCTGCCGCGCAGTCGTTTCCTGCCATTGGGGATCCACTGTGTGGTGGCTTTTGCATATTGCTGCTCCGACATGCGACAGATATGGCCAGCCCAGTTCCACTTTAGTCTAGCAGCTGTGCGGCCAGAATCTGCTATTTGTGCTTTGGAAAGGACAAAGGATAGTTTTTATCCTGATATTCCCACGGGATCGAAACTTATGCGGGTGAAACGCGCGTCGATGTTACACCGTATCACACCCCGGACACTCCATACAATGCTCACAAAATAATTACCTATTACTACTACATAAACAAATGACGTTTGTACACGTGCAAATGTGTGCGTAAACTCTAGTAGGGTTGGCTGTCGTGCTTAGCGTAAAAAATGGCGCGAAAAGCGATTTGCGTCCGAACGACGACGGCGCTGTATTATTATGAAGTGACCTTGTAGTTCAATTGTTTATTTATATAGTCGGGTTCGTAATGAAATAAAAACACTAAAATATTTTCTTTTATGACTTATCTCTAAATAATCGGTTATTCAATCGCATGGTATTAAAAATGCGAAATCTTACAAACAGTTTATGTAAAAACAAAGTCGGAAATGCATCACAATATTCAACCATCGTAATTAAAACTCAAAACTTTTAAATGTAATTCGTGTCAGCAATATAGCCAGCGCTGTGGTTCTTACGATTGCGAGCGCCCTTGCTAAAGAGTCGGCGACGAATACCTCGAAGTGCGGGGTGAGGTGCGGTATCTGATATGAGTGCGGGGAAGGGAGTGTCCGTTCTGTACGTAGTACTATTAAGTATTCTGTGACCGTATAGAAGCGTACCCAAGCGCTCACCGATATAGGAATAAACCGTCGTGTTGGTAGTTTTATGCCGGTGACCTCCGCCAGTCTCATCTCAGTCTTCCAAGGTAAGTGGATTTTGAGGAACCAGGTCTTCTCGTCGAAGGATAGGAGTTTGTTTTCTAGCTCCAGTTCTAGCCCTTCCTTTATTAGGTTATCCTGTAACAAAATAAAAAATCAATCATTAGGTTTAGCATATTTAGCCAACAATGTTCCCACTGCTGGGACACTGCCACAGGCCTCCTCGCGGTGAGAGGGAGTGGGCTGTAATCTACCACGCGGGCCCAGTGCGGGTTGGTAGATGTCACATGTCTTCGAATTTTGGTTCTAGGTCATGCCGGTTTCCTCACGATGTTTTCCTCCACCGTTTTGAGAGCAGAAGTGATGAAATAATTTACACAAAGTAAAGCGCCTGTCTGGGTTCGAACCTACGATCTACAACTCGTAAGTCGCGGCCGTTACCACTGGGCCACCACTGCTCTACTGACAACCTGTTACGACTGACGCGGTGCGTGGTCAACTTGCAGTTCCCGCGCTTACGGCTCGTCGTCCCCGCGCTTACGTGTCTCCTTATCCGAGCTTACGTCTCTTCGTCCACCCTTGCCCCTCTCACCCCTCCCGCGGCCTGCCTGCATCACCATCAACCAGCGGTCGCCTAGCCGTAGCAGAGTCGACGTATCGAAGCTGCTGATCCGCTTTGGTTACGTGCTTACGTTAGGTTGACGCCTGTTTGACGGCGAGGCGAAAAGCGATACGGTGACGATCCCTTTCCGCGTTGATATGTGTGCTATGACCTTAAGCAGTTACGACGTCGATTATAGAATAGAATACTCTTTATTATGTACACCATATAGATTATAGAAATTAAATATAGAAACTTTACAATGGGTGACACAATGGGCGGTCTTATTTTTTCTTGTCTGATACTTGGTGACTTGTAATGCTCACCTGGAATGTTCTTCTGTATTCTCTCTTTCTCGCTTCGTTTTCAGTCATGACACCGTAGTCTTCTTCTTCGTATGCTAGTACCATGTCTATCCTTCTTCGGCCATCGCGGAATAACAAGGATTCTGGCTCCAAACCCTGAGAACAAAACATTGGAGATATTGCCACGAACTTTTTCCAAAATCTAATTTTAATTTTGAAGTGAAACTTCTTTACGCACGCTTGACTTGGGGAGTAAGCTGGCGAACGCGTGACGTAAGCGTTACGAAAATTCCATGTGCAGACGGTGACCACCGGGGTGGTTACCCCGGTGGTCACCGCCTGCACATGGAAGGGGCACCGTTACCTCTCAAAAGACCAATTCGGAGCGCCCTCTGTGCAGCGCCTGTTAGGGCACATTTCTGGGGAGACGGTAAAGGGGTCTCCCCGAAACCTAACTGAGCAAGTGTGCAAGGCAGCACATGACCACTGTGCGCTGTCTTCTCTGAGGTCAATCTGTAAGCCGACAGAACTTACACGGGACCCACAATCTTTTATACAGACGCCAGCACATCAAGCTACCCGAAACTGTCAAATTTTCCCAATCAACTTTGAACCTTAAGCTTTAGCGATAAATTTGAAAATCTATTAAAGAAATTTGACAGATTGTAGTAGCTTGATTTGCTGGCGTCTGTACGTTTCTTGACTGAGAATATTGTTGATAGTTTGTCGCTTCCTCGACGGCCTGGGACAGTATTTTTGTGGAGTCACGGGGAATGAACGTGTAGCGGCATCTACACCGCCACAAACTAACTACGTTTCATACTGACGTCACGCAACATCCTACATCGCGCAAGCAGAGTTTACCGCGCAACTACCATATATGCAACGTCCCGACATCAATCGTCGGGCAGTTACCCACCAGACACGATACCCATCTGGTCGGAGGATCCTCTCTTTTCTATGGAGGATGAGTGAACTTTACACCCTGTTCCTCATACCTCTAAAAACGAAAACAAAAATCAACAAGTCTCACCGGTGTCGGTCTCGTTACATATTGTTTATGCATATATTGCATTAAGAAATTTTTAAACGAAGTAACGCCATATTGGTGCAGTTGCCGAAGCAAAGCCGGTTTTTTATGTTTAACAGATAAATTTATTAGACTCCGTTTGTGTTTTTTCACAATGTTCATGACACATGATTAGACAAACGGAACAGATACAAAGCTTCAAACAACCGCGCGAATCGGTTGCACTACTACAAGCACGCGGGGCATGTGTGCGTGACCACTGGCCGCTTGTCACGTACGCGGCGAGACTGGAAAAAACCGGTTTACACTGGCACAGCTAGTTGACAATCTCAGGGTCAGTGCGACGCACGTTGTTTGTTTTGTTAGTTCCAAGTTTGAATATTTTAATGTAAAAACGTGGTATATTATTGTTAATAATGGTTGTTTATTGTACTGTGTGTATGAATAATACTAGAAAAAATAAAGATATATCATACTGCAACTATCCCAAGGAGTACAATAGGTAAGTAAATATTTGATTACTTATTTTTCAAGTAAGTACCTTTTTGATAAGAAGGCGGTTGTACACGGTGTGTTTTTACCTTTTTATTATTATTACAAGTTTTTACTATATATTTGTAGGTACGTGGATGGGTTGGTATGTAGTAGGTATGTGTGTTAAGTTTAAATATTGCAAGTAAGGTTTGAACCACTTCCCGATGTCTGATTGAGCTGAAATTTTGTATACCCGCGTAACTTCGGTGATAATGCAATAATAATGTATAACCTGACGCTGCACCCAGGATTATCTCCTCACTAGGGAACTCTTCAACGGTTAGTAGTACGATCACGAAATTTTTATGATAGTTGAATTTTGATAATTCGACACGATATTTATCATGAACTGCTGCTGCAGCCAGCATTGTCTCCTTACGAGGGAACTCTTTAACGGTTAGTAGCATGGACTTGAAAGTGAAACTTTTTATTTAAATTTATTTTGCTTGCTAATCATGATCTTCACCATAGACTGCTGCTGCAGACAGGTCTTCTCACGAGGGAACTCCTCAACGGCCATAATAGCATGATCTTGAAAGTTTGAATACGAGTTTAAAAAGCATTTTTAATCGAAACTTATTATTAATACCTACATCGTACTTATTTCTCGCTACTAGTAGGTCTTGAAATTAAATAAATATTTAAAATATAGGTCTACCTATGTCTTTTGTATAATAGTGTTCGGTTCGCATTTCCATTTTATTTTTGTTTCAGCTCAAAGCATTTACCACACCATTAAAAAAAACAATAAATGATTAAAAAACAAAAATTATAAAAAGAAAATTATTAGAGTAAGTAATTTGTAAATCATATTGAATAATAAAACTATTTAACAAATGTTTTGTTTAATTTGTCTTAACCTATTGTGACAACCCTACCAAAATAGGTAACAATTTTGCACGTTCTTAAGAAGCTTTGCCTCTGTTCCGTTTGTCTACTCATGTGGTTCATGACGTCAAATGGTGAGATTCCCAGTAGTTCAGCTGTTTTAATAGTACATTCACCTTCTGACCAACGTGTGCCCCTCTCAAACTGTGACCACGCCAGGCAAATATATTTGTAAGCATTGATTACCATATCTTTTTCCGTTTTCCTCATTGTTTTATATGGTCGCTTTTCGACATGCTTTTTGTATGGCACGTAGTTTCTCAGAGGCTTCATTTATAAAATAGCTTTCAAATACCATGGTACAAAGTATATAATTATACCAGTCTATCAAAAAGTACTCTGTGAATTATACCATGTCAAATACTAGACAATGGAAATTTAAGCATGATTCGACCACAGATTTCTTCTATGACGTATTCATCATAGAGGAAAAATTTTAGACGTGTTAAAGTCCATGGCACAGAGTACTTTTCGATAGACTGAGTCCATGGGTTGGACGCAGTAAAAGACAAAAGCACAGATTGTTACGGCCCCGCCACCGCCAGATGGCGCACGGTAGGACTTTCCACGTCCATGCCTGCGGAGCCATACCGCATCTCCACTTCGCGCCGCCAGGGGGCCAGTCATCGTCGTGTTCAACATATTAGTACAAATATATGGTCGTGGTCGTCTCGCCTTCAATTGGAGACGTCACGTCATATCATTAAATTAAACTAAAATACATTACAGATTTATGAACCATCAGTCCATTTATTATTTCGAAGGTTTTACACAGCGGCAACAGCCGATACACAGACTAAGAAGAGATGGACAAAAGAGTACTTACTCGAATCACTGAGCTCTATCATACAAGTGTATAATAGAGGTCAGTGACTCGAGTACTCCCATAGAGGAAAAAATTTAATACTCTACAGCAAGAGTACCACAGAGTACACTATAATATACTTTTTGCACAGAGCTCTTGTATGATATGATAGATGTCAGTGACTTTCTGATAGACTGGACTGGCGATGCGATGCTAGAAAGACGAAAGCATAGTTCACAGAGTACTTTTTGATAGAAGATAAAATAAATGTATGAAGAAAGCACAGTGTTAATGATCGTGTATCATTGAAAGCCGCTCATCAGTTCAACAAAATACATAGTATTTGATATGTTTGTGTAAAATGTAACTAGATGGCGTTGGCGTCGAATTGTTAGTAGGTTCACAATAATCCCACTTGGCGTGCAGAGTAAAGCAATAAAGAATGTACTGACTGAGATGATTAAAAATAAAAGCTTAGATAAAAAACTGATATATTTCGTGTTTCATTCTCTTGGTGACAAGGTCAGGTTAAAAACAAAAAAACATAAAAGGAAAAAGTAGAAAAAATAAATTTACATAAGTAGAACAAAAAGGATAGTTATGAAAATAAAACATACATACTCTTTTTATTCTATCACTCCTCCTTAAATTCATTCCTCTACTTTCACCCATCACACAACACCCATACCTAGCGTACACCAGTTGAACTTCCCTTTCAACAGAGGTTTCGTTAATACATCCGCAACCATACGACTTGTCTCTACATACTCTAATTCAATATGGCCATGCTCAACTGCCTCTCTCACAAAGTGGTGTCGCACGTCTATGTGTTTTGTGCGTTGATGGTGTACAGGGTTGTGCGCAATAGCAACAGCAGATTGGCTGTCACTGAAAATCTTCAGTGGCATCTCAGCTTGACCAGAGACCTCGGAAATCAATCTCTTTAAGAAGATTGCCTCTCTAGCAGCTTCTGACATGGCTACGTACTCAGCCTCCGCTGTGGATAGAGCAATCGTCCTCTGTTTTCTGCTTTCCCAACATATTGCAGCTCCCATATGAAGAAAAACCATACCCGAGTATGATCTTCTATCATGACAAGTGGCATGACTAGCATCTGCATAACCCTGTACCTTATGCATTCCTGTTCTCTTATACTGTAGCCCAAGACATTTAGTACCCTTTAAATATCTGAGCACTCTTTTTGCGGCTGTCCAATGCTCTTCAGCAAAACAAGCATTGAACTGGCTCAGATGATTAACTGCATGTGCAATATCTGGTCTCGTGCAAACAGATATGTACATCAGCGAACCAATTAGATTTTGATATGGAATCTTCGGATCAGGTTTATGTTCCAGTCCAGGTTTCACAAGCTTTTGCCCAGGAACTGATGGGGTTGAAGCAACTTTGCAATCAACCATCCCAAAAACCTTCAAAACTTTTTCGACATAATTCTCTTGGTCAACTTTGATTCCAATATCGTTTTGCGTTATGTGCATTCCCAAAAAATGCTCTGCCTTCCCAAGATCCTTCATATCAAATTTTGACATAAGGTCTCGCTTTACTTTACGCAGCTCCTCCGCGTCGTTCCAAAAAATCAGCATATCATCCACATACACTGCTAAAATGATGATCTTCTTACCCTGAGATCTCATATAAATGCATGGCTCATTTTTGGATCGTTTGAAGGACAAGTGCAATAACTCATTGTTCAGTTTATTGTTCCAAGCTCTGGGGGATTGCTTTAAACCGTAAAGCGAACGTTTAAGGAGACACACGTAATCTTCCTTTCCTTTTTCTTCGTAACCATCCGGCTGTTTCATGTAGACCGTCTCAGACAAGTCTCCATTCAGGAACGCTGTTTTTACGTCCATTTGATCAACGTTTAGCCCACTCTTAGCTGCCATCGCCAGGAGAACTCTTAGAAAGCTATGTCTCACCACTGGAGAGAACGTCTCGTCATAATCAATGCTCCATCTTTGGCTGAAACCTCTGGCAACAAGCCGAGCTTTGTATCTTCTCTTATTTCCCGCCTCTTCTTTTATGCGAAAAATCCATTTCGAATCTACAACGTTGCTCGCTTGTCCAGGTTTTACCAAAGTCCAAGTTCCATTTTTCTTTAGAGCATCAAGCTCCTCCTGAATCGCAGCTTTCCATTCTCTACTGTCAGGCCTTGACAGTGCATCTTGAACCGTAGTAGGGTCATGTTCTGTTTCCACTGTATGGTATAGAATATGATCCGGGAACTCTTTGGGTTTCCTGTCTCTGAGTGGGTACCTCCGTTCCACCTCTTGTGGTCGATCTTCAGTTATGTCCGACTCACAGTCTTGAAACTCCACATCCTCCGGTTCATGAATAACTACTTCATGTTGAACAGGATTTTCAGCAAAACTCTCTTCTTCTTGTTCCACTCTAGGAACATTGCTAACATCATCTTCCTCTTGTTGAGGTTGCAAGGCATCTGGATCTACTGTGTTCCTGACAATTGGTTCATCTCCTAGAAGTATTATCTGTGGTTCCTCTTGCAATTCTTCTTGTAGCTCTTTGTATTTTTGATTCTCCAAAAACACAACATTCTTTGCCTTAAATATTTTTCCGGAAGTAGGATGCACAAGACGATATGCTTTCGCATTGTCATCGAAACCTGTGTGGATAAGCTCTCTGCTTTTTACGTCCCACTTAGTCCTTTTTTGATCAGGAATGTGCATAAATGCTTTGCACCCAAAAGTTTTTAGCATGCTTAGGTCACACTTCCTCCCTGACCATTTCTCATCCGGAGTCATATTCTTCACCGCAATCGTTGGTGACTTGTTCTTTAGGAACACGGCGTGATGGACAGCTTCAGCCCAAAAACGTTTTCCTAATCCTGACTCATGTAGCATGGTTCTTGCTTTATCGCAAATGGTGCTATTGGCCCGTTCAGCTACGCCATTCTGCTCTGGCGTATACTCCACAGTCAGTTGATGCTGGATTCCGCAATTCTTCAGTAAGTCAACCATTCGCTTATTGACGTACTCAGTCCCGTTGTCAGTGCGCAGGATCTTCATTTTCATGCCGCATTGATTTTCAGCAAACGCCTTAAAATCTATAAATTTTTCGAAAACTTCACTTTTTTGTTTCAAAAAAATAAATAAAAGTTTTTCTCGTGAAATCGTCAATAAACGTCAAAAAATATTGGAACCCGCTAACAGAAGGTATACTCATAGGTCCACACACGTCTGAGTGCACCAAACCTAATGCTTCCGTAGCTCTCGTTGCACCAGTTTTACGAAACGGCTGTTTCGTTTGTTTTCCCATAATACAAGATATACACTCCAGTTTAGAAGAAATATCAGGAAAAGTTACTCCTATTGCCATCTTATCTCTCAGTAGTTTGAGGTTATGCATACCAAGATGTCCCATCCTCCGATGCCATAACATCTGCTGGTCATGCTCAGTTGTTGCTAGCGCAGAACCCTGTGAACAGCACTTAATTTTATAAATACCTCGTTCTTCCACACCTTTCACAACAGGCTTACCTCGCACCTCACACTCATTTCTCTTGTAGATGTCACAAAATTTATCTGTAAATACTACCACGTTACCCTTTTTCGCAATTGCATTCACACTCAATAAGTTAGAAGCTAACTTAGGAACGTACGTAACATCGCTGATTGTCAATCCTGACTTACATACTACCGTACCCTCACCTGCACCGAACACCTCGTTACCATCTGCACAAGTCACTCTCAAAGACTTAGGAGTATCCTTTAAGTTCTTAAACCAAGACTTGCGATTCGTCATGTGTGTCGACGCTCCAGAATCGATTATCCAGTCTTCTGCCTGTGGGATCGACGTGCCGAACGCAAAGGCTTGAAGAGCTTCCTTCTTCCTTTTCGGATTATCAGGACACTCATGTGCCTTATGTGGTCCGTCACAAATAAAGCACTTGATCTTTTGTTTGGACTTCTTCGGTGTGCTCTTACCCTTATGCTTATTTGACAATAGTGCTGAAGTCGGTTGGCTTGCACTCGTGCTTGCCGAATAGGTATCCTCCATTTGAAAAAGCTTCATCTTTACATAGTCGGTAGTAAGAACAACGTTACTATTTTCTATGGCTAGTCTCATTGGTTGGAACTCTATCGTAAGGCCTTGGAGAAGTAGAGCAGCCAACAGTTCATCGTCAACCTCCTTTCCTAGGTCTTGAAGTTCCTGCGATACCATCATCACAGATGTGACATATTCCCTAACCGATGGGAATTGCTCCAGCTTCATGCTCACCAGCTTTGCAAGTAGCCGACAGCGGTTATTCAGACCTTTGTCCTCGAACGCACTCATTAATGCTTCCCAAGCATCTTTCGCTGTTTTAGCTTTGCGTACATGCACCAAGCAATGAGGTCTAATCATCAAGCAAATCTTTGCTCTAGCTTTTTGGTCTTTCCTCATACCTTGCACATCGGTCGTTTCAGGTGTAACTCTTGTATACTCCCACAAGTCATCGTGAACAAGATGTAATTCCATCAAAAACTTCCAAGTGGCGTAATTGCTGTTACCATCTAATTTCTCTATAGAGGGCAACCCACTACTCCCTGAAGACTCCGTATTTTGTGCCATTGTTGAGTTCCACTCTTTATGAGACATCTCCCTGCAAGTCTGGGCCCATAACCTGTTAGTAGGTTCACAATAATCCCACTTGGCGTGCAGAGTAAAGCAATAAAGAATGTACTGACTGAGATGATTAAAAATAAAAGCTTAGATAAAAAACTGATATATTTCGTGTTTCATTCTCTTGGTGACAAGGTCAGGTTAAAAACAAAAAAACATAAAAGGAAAAAGTAGAAAAAATAAATTTACATAAGTAGAACAAAAAGGATAGTTATGAAAATAAAACATACATACTCTTTTTATTCTATCACGAATTAGCACTTGCAAGCGTTGTGTTACAACGTTTCATAGGGGTCTTGTGAATTATCATTCTTCTTCTTAAATATAGAACAGTATACAGTTTGGTTGTTTTACTCAGACCTTCAACCCTACTCGTATACACATAAGGTCAAAACTTAAGTACTGAGCATGGTACAATTATATACCTGAGTACCATCCTTGGTGTTCGGTATTTAACACACAGATTACTAATATTTAGCAGACTCAGAACAATAACTATTGTTCTGAGATAGCAGACGAAAGGACAGATCATAGATAATAGAGGTCAGTGATACGGACAGATGAAGAATAAAATGAAAAAAAAAATTTTGAACGAAATTAAAAAAATTTATAGTCGATACCGGTCCACACATACGGGAAGATTTTTTTATCACCATCCAAATTTTTACAGGGTGTTCTACCCATGAATCTGAACAACTTTCACTATGGGACCAACTCTGAAATCACGAAAAAAAATGAGCTGTTTCATACATTTTCGTCAAGTAGGTATTAATAAATAATAATAATAAAGAGTAGGTATTGAACTTTTGTATTAAACAGCAGATTTTTTTTCGTGATATCAGAGTTGGTCCCATAGTGAAAGTTGTTCAACACCTAAGGAGGCTCTCGTTGGGCAGCTGGATCAAGGGCTTGATTCAGAAAGCTGTACTTCTGGACACGGCCCGTATTGTTAGGAGGTTCCTCTCTCTGGAGCCCTGACCGCCGGTAGCTTGGACAATATAATTTATATGTATATAATGAAATAAAAGATAATAAGAGTAGGTAACTTTTGTATTAAACAGCTGATTTTTTTTCGTGATTTCAGAGTTGGTCCCATAGTGAAAGTTGTTCATATTCATGGGTAGAACACCCTGTAAAAATTTGGATGGTGATAATAAAATATTCCTGTATAGATTTGAGAAATTATTATTTTTAAGTAGCCCACGAAATTCAAATTTTCTTAAGATTTTGATCAAAATATGATTTGCCACCGATAATCTTGAAAACACATATTCAATTTTGTAAGTAATATGTGTTTATAAAATTACGATTATCCAAATCATCAATAGAATTTCGCGGGCTACCTTGCATAATCAGCCTATATTGTTCGTACTGCTAGGACACAGACCTCTTCTTTAGAAACAAGAGGCCTGTGTCCACCAAGCGGGCCCAGTGCGGGTTGGTAGATGTTACATGTCTTCGATTTTTTATTTCTAGGATAGTCTATCAAAATCGAGCCTTTGAGTACTTTTCGCTATTCCTCATAGTTTAGAATTTGGCCATCCACGCCCACTTGAAAAATTCACCCTGTATATTTTAACCCTTTTTTTATGGATGGGAAATCATCAAATGACCCCTCCCGCTCTGGGTGGAGCGGAAGGGAGTGTCTGACTCTTACTGACTAAAACCCATCCGTGTTCCTTCCTTAGCTCTTTATATGTTCCGGGGTAGCGGTAACCCTTTCGGACAATCCCGCTGACCCGGCAGGCTTCGGCCCTGGCAGGCCCCTTCCTTTATGCTGACATCTCTTTGAGGCGCGCGTGGAACACGCACGCGAAGAAGGGATAATTATATTTTAACCCTTGGCCGCACAATTTATGATGATGACGATGATGTGATGAAATACATACGTACGTCAGAACTGGTTTCTCCAACGTTCTCGTCTTTTTCATTTGGCGAGAGAGGCAACGCTGGCTTTTTGTCATCTTTTCCATAGTCGGAGTTTTTGCTGTCTGGCTTGGACTGAAACAAAAATATTGTTATTTAAAGGGATGCAATATTCAGCCTTTAAGGTGCCACTAGTCGATATTTTTACTCCACTGTTTGACATTGTTCATCCAAATCGCCTCTACGAGGACACGGTAGTGCTCCGCCCAAGCGGGGCAGACCTCCACCGTATGCTACACCGTGTCCTCTGGGCGATCCTCGCAATGGTGACGAATACGATACCCCTTTTTTATGGATGGGAAATCATCAAATTACCCCTCTCGCTCTGGGTGGAGCGGAAGGGAGTGTCAGACTCTTACTGACTAAAACCCATCCCTGTTCCTTCCTTAGCCCTTTATGTTCCGGGGTAGCGGTAACCCTTTCGGACAATCCCGCACCCAAACCCATCCGTGTGTGTGGAACAAATATGGTCAAGAATTTTAAAAACAAAATACGATACCCCTTGGTCAGACTTTTAAGCTTCTGGCAACCAGTAACGACTGCCGAAGATCCACGAATAACAGCCGGGAGCAAATGCTTAACGTGCTTTCCGAAGCATGGAGGGGTCACCAATCCACGAGCCGACCGCGGCAAGCAAAGCGTAACCTTCAGTCGACTCAAGCGGCTGTTATCGTTTAGCCACAAGCCGCTGAGACGGACAAAATGAAACCCTATATATACCTAGTCCTCTAGACCGTATTGCGGCCATGGCGGCCAATCTCAACGGAGACTAGCCTTCGGCGCGGGAGATATTATAATGCACAAGTGTGACGCAGACACAGGTGCACTCTCTCTTCCCTCATAATCCGATGGAAGGAAAGAAAGAAAATACATTTATTTAGCACAGACTAAATAAGACACACAATACACCAGATACATACATCAGATAAAAACCGGCCAAGTGCGAGTCGGACTCGCCCATGAAGGGTTCCGTAGCAGCAAGTAACATAATATAAAAGTTCTTGTAGTTCGTTGTAACTTTGTGAAAGGTAAATTGCGGTTTTCGATTTATGACGTATTAAAAAAAAACTACTTACTAGATCTCGTTCAAACCAATTTTCGGTGGAATTTTACATGGTAATGTACATTATATATATTTTTTTAATTTTATCATTCTCTTATTTTAGAAGTTAGAGGGGGGGAGGACACACATTTTACCACTTTGGAAGTGTCTCTCGCGCAAACTATTCAGTTCAGAAAAAAATGATATTAGAAACCTCAATATCATTTTTGAAGACCTATCCATAGATACCCCACACGTATAGGTATGATGAAAAAAAATTTTTGGAGTTTCAGTTGTAAGTATGGGGAACCCCAAAATTTATTGTTTTTTTTTCTATTTTTGTGTGTAAATCTTACTGCGGTTCACAGAATACATCTACTTACCAAGTTTCAACAGTATAGTTCTTATAGTTTCGGAAAAAAGTGGCTGTGACATACGGACGGACGGACAGACAGACAGACAGACAGACATGACGAATCCATAAGGGTTCCGTTTTTTGCCATTTGGCTACGGAACCCTAAAAACAAAAATAAAAAATAAAGGTCAAATAAAAAGTTTAAAGTCCGATGTAAAAAAAAAAAAGCAGGAAAGTGTGCCTCACGGCTGCGCTAAAAAGGCCCAGTTCAGCAAAAATGCCAGACAACTAGTGCCTGACGCTGGTTTTCAACTGGACCTGATGTGTGAGGTGACGGATGTAAATCAGTTTTATACTGCAACGTGAAGTGTGTATGTATACTTAAATAAGAAATATAATGAAAATTTTCTCAGATAAAACAGTAACGAATATGTATACAGGGTGTTACGGAAAGGGTATATCAATACAAACGGGTTGAAGAGTGTATCTGGTCTAGAATCTCTGTACAAAATTTCAGCTCAAAAGCATTAACTTTGAAAAATGCTTAATATTTTTTTATTTCGACATCACGGCGCTGCACTGGCGCGCGGCGGCGTGATGTGCATGTACTAGGCGCACAGACACACTACAGATAATGGATAATGACCCTCGTAGTGCGGTGACACCTTTTTTATGATTTAGTTTTATAAACTATCGAAATAAAAAAAATATTAAGCATTTTCAAAGTTACTGCTTTGGAGCTGAAATTTTGTACAGAGACTTGTTGGGGTCTTGTTGATAGCGAATTAAACACATATGTTGCAGGGAATAATTGCTCATTTATTTAAAAAAGATCCTTCCTTATGTACTATTTTAGGACATACTATTTGTGCTAGGCTCACCAAAATACAATTTTTAATCAACCAATGGGAGAACGCTAATTTCTTAAACTTCAAAATATTCTGTGATCCACGAGGCACGATGAGCCCGCACCCATCTCGCTCTGACGCGTGCGCGACGTATAGCACCGTCTGTACGCACACTATAAATATTGCCGGCGCTGTCGCATCTCGTCAGTACGTTTTTGCTTCTGAGGCCGGCATGTCGTCTGTTGGTGCGGCGAATGTTTTAATGTGGCGTAAGTATATAGATACGCGAGTCCCACATCACTCCCCGCTAAGTGAAGCGTACCACTGGCTTCACGACTCTGCCGGATCTGGTGGTGTAGGGCTGAGTAGGTCTAATGTCCTGGTGGTGATCTTTTTCTTCAACGGGCTCGCTGTACATGAAGGCCGGTTTGAGTCTGTCTAAAGATACCACTGATGTGCGTAGCGGTAACTTGACTCTGTAGTACTTGTCGTAGCGCTTGATAACTTCGTAGGGCCCATCGTACGGCGGCGTTAGCGGCGGCCGTACTGTGTCGTTTCTTACGAAAACATGTGTGCACGTCGCGAGGTCCTTGTGTATGAATGGCTCAGTATGACTGCTGTTCGAGCTCGGCGCACTTTTAACTGTCGCCATTGTTTCCATTAGGCGACGTACATAGTCGCTTTCATCGATGTCTGTTTTCGTTTTTACGATTAAGTCTGATGGCAGGCGAAGTGTTGTTCCGTATGTCATAATTGCCGGGCTGAGATTATTGTTGCGTAATGCTGTGCGCAGTCCCAAAAGCACAGTGGGTAGCTCTTCTGTCCACTGATTGGTCGAACCGCGTGCCATTAATGCTGCCTTTAACGTTCGGTGCCATCTTTCGATCTGGCCATTTGACTGAGGATGATATGCCGTTGTGCGTATTCGTGTTATGCCAAATTTCTGCATCAGCGATCGGAAAAGTTGGGACTCAAATTGGCGACCTTGATCCGTTGATATTCGCAGTGGACATCCAAATCTTGCGATCCAGTTCTCGTACAGGGCCTTTGCGACCTTTTCAGCGGTTATGTCGGGCAACGGAACAGCTTCGGGCCACTTGGTGCAGCGATCGATGATGGTTACGCAGTAACGGCAATCGTTTGATGTTCGAAGCGGGCCGACGATGTCCATATGTATATGTTCAAAGCGTTCAGATGATGGGAACTCGCTCAGTGGAGTTACGACGTGGCGATGTATCTTTGACCGCTGACAGTCGATGCACGCTCTGGTCCAGTTGCTTACTTCTTTGTTCATGTTTGGCCAAAAGAATTTTGAGCACATCTGCCTTCTTGTGCATTTAACACCGGGATGACATAAACCGTGTTGAGCTTTGAATGCAGCAAAACGGTACATAGTCGGTAAGTATGGTCGTGGTGTTCCAGTAGATGTCTCACATGTGATTGGTCGACTGATTCCAGGCATCGTGACGTCGGTGAACGTCAAGTTCGATTGTTTTCTTAGTTGTTCCAAGACTGAATCCTTCTCTTGCTCACTGGCTAGCGCGGCGTAGTCGATGTTAGAAGGGCATTGTATGTCCTCAATGCGTGACAATGCATCAGCCACCGGGTTTGCTTCTCCTTGTACGTGTTTAATATTCGTGCAAAATTGGCTAATAAAGTGCAACTGCCGCTCTCGACGTGGAGTGTCGGTGGTACTCGGTGGGCGTGACAGGGCGTAGGCCAGTGGCTTGTGATCCGTTAATACGGTTACGTCACCTCCTTCTATTAGTCTTCGAAAGTGCTTGACAGCCGTATATATCGCTAATAGTTCGCGATCATATACGCTGTAGCGGCGTTGAGTTTCACTCATGTTTTTCGAGAAATATGCGAGGGGGCGCCACTTGTTCTCTATTTTCTGTTGTAATACAGCTCCAAGGCTGAAGTCTGATGCGTCCGTCATCAGGGCGAGGGGGCTTCCAGGAAGTGGATGGACCAGGTCAGTCGCTTCTAGAATGCTTTGTCTGCATTTCTCAAAAGCTAATTCGGCCTCCGGTGTCCATTCGATAGGCGTTTTATCATTACGTTTCTGGTTATGCAGATATTTGTTAAGCTCGTTTTGTAAGTCGGCTTGGTGGGGTAGGCAGCAGCGATAAAAATTAATCATGCCGAGAAAACGGCGCAACTCCGCGATTGTCTTGGGTTTCGGGTAGTTGGATATCGCTTTCGTTCGTTCTTCTGTGGGTTTGATGCCGTTTATCGATACTTCATAACCGAGGAAATTTATTTGGTTTTTTCCAAACTCGCATTTTTCTAACTTCAGCATGACACCGTATTCTTTAAGGCGCTCCAGTACTTGACATAGAAGTTGTTTGTGTGTCTCTTCATCTTCTGAGAATAATAATATGTCATCCACGTAGCAGAAGCAGTTGTCTATTCCTCGCAGCACTTGATGCATGAACCGTTGAAATGTTTGGCTAGCGTTGCGCAAACCAAACGTCATGCATTTGAATTCAAATAGCCCGAACGGTGTAATAATGGCTGTTTTTTGGGCATCCTCTTCTGCGATTGGGATCCAGTAATTTGCCATCAACTAAGATCCCAACAACTGGCACGATGAGCCCGCACCCATCTCGCTCTGACGCGTGCGCGACGTATAGCACCGTCTGTACGCACACTATAAATATTGCCGGCGCTGTCGCATCTCGTCAGTACGTTTTTGCTTCTGAGGCCGGCATGTCGTCTGTTGGTGCGGCGAATGTTTTAATGTGGCGTAAGTATATAGATACGCGAGTCCCACAGACTCTAGACGAGATACACTGTTCAACCCGTTTGTATTGATATACCCTTTCTGTAACACCCTGTATAGGTAGTATGATATTGAGTAAGATTGCAAAAATAAACAAAAAATACTGATAAATAAATAAGTGAGATGGCCGCATGATAGACCTTCGCAAACAAAGAAATTCATCGAAACGAGTCAGAACAAAAACCTGTTTTATAAGATGCCTGACTTCCGCGTTTCAACACATTGTCGCGCTTCAACGATGGGGAGGAAATCCGACAAGACCGCAGAGAGATCAAGAAACCCTCCATAAACTTTACAGAAAAACCCTAAACCCTCGACCCCTTAATGTACCTGAAAGCTTGGTTGCGGCGTTCCCGGTAAAACGGGTGGGGTTTCTTTAGTCTTCGACGTAAAGGCTCCAGCTGCTGAAGTCACGGTCCGAACGAGCCGCCAACCTCGAGACTTCTTCTCTTCGGAACTGTTGTCAGAACGCATCGACTTGATGTCGTCTCGAAGATGAACCTGAGAAAAACGACCAATACATAGACATCTACAATCCCTCTTTAAACTAACGGAGTCATTGAATTAAGGGTCCCCGAAATATAATCAGCCCATAATGTTCCCACTGCTGGGAGGCCTCCTCTCCTCGAGAGGGATTGGGCCGTAATCTACCACGTGGGCCCAATGCGGGTTGATAGATGTCATGTGTCTTCGAATTTTTGTTTCTAGGACATACTGGTTTCCCTACGATGTTTTTCTTCACCGTTTTGAGAGCAGTGGTGATAATATTATTTCCACAAAGTAATGCGCCTGTCTGGGTGCGAACCTGCGACCTACAAATCCTAAATCGGCCGTTAACACTGGGCTACCACTGCTCTTATCGCAAATATGCTTAATATACAGGGTGATTGGAAGATGGGTGCAAAGCTTTAAGGCGAAGATAGTACAGACAATTTAGAACCATTTAAGCCATGGTTGTCTTAGACGAAGTCTTACCAAATATTTTTAACCAAATTTTTAAGTTTTTTTTCGGAAATTCTCAAAATTTAATGTAAACTGCATAATTATGGCCAAATTGACTGATAAATGAATTCATTTTTTATTTATTTAATTAAAGTAATGTGTAAGCAATCAAGCAAAACATGTTTTAGGCTTCTGTGTCATTAGACATTTTTTTTACAGACATTTAAAGATCAGAAAAAATAAAAAAATTGTACAATACGTCTTTTAAACCTTATTCAAAAAAAAAAACGGAGGGTGCTTTTTTTGTTCAAACCTTTTTGAAGACATGCTTGATAATCGCTCTTTCTTTTGAGGTATCATTTATGCGGATATCTTACAAATTATTGAAATTAGGGCCTACAAACCAATTTGAGGGAGAATTTTTTTTATTTTAGGCAGACTAATTAAAACAACATTTGAATTAAAATTATTTATTTTTCATGTTCAAAATGACGGCCGTGATTCCTAATACAAGCACGGCCCCGTCTTCTAACTTCTGTAGTCGTTATTTTCAACATCATCTCCTGCTTCATTGTCTCAAACGCTGAATTTATTCTTTGTATCAATTCTTCTCTAGTGTTAATTTCTTTGTTGTTATACACCAGTTCCTTGGCCCGGCCCCACACGAAAAAGTCCAACGGGGTCAGATCTGGGGAGCGAGCGGGCCAAGGGATGGGTCCATCCCTGCCGATCCAGCTATCAGGAAAGCAATTGTTGAGGTGTTCCCTTACATTTAAAGTCCAATGCGCTGGACAGCCGTCTTGCTGAAAGATGACTGTTCGGTCTCTTTCGAAGATCGGGACACCTGATTCCTCTATCAGCAGTGGTAAATCAATTTGCAGAAATTGCAAATAATTTTCGCCATTCAATGGATCAGGCAAAAAGTGGGGCCCAATCAATGTTCTGCCAATTATTCCAGCCCATACATTCACAGAGAATTTCATCTGAAATGACACCTGCTTCTTAAAATGTGGATTGTTGTCTACGTCGGCCCATTCATGGATGTTGTGAAAGTTTGTAATACCTTCCCTTGAAAATTTACTTTCATCCGTCCACAATATTGATTTCAGAAACCACGCATCTTCGATGTCTCTGTTGAGGAGGAAACGGCAGAACTGAATTCTTCTTTGAGGATCTTGCTCTACTAGACCTTGCACACTCCTGCCATGGAACGGATACTTATCATTTTGGTGCATTGTATGCCACACCTTCCATTGAGAAATGTTTAAATTTCGAGCTACTGCTCTAGTACTGGTAGTAGGATCCGCTTGAAATGCTGCTAAAATGTCTTCGTCGACGGCAGTTTCGTGTCTGCCCGGGTTGACTCCAGGTTCCACGCGGTGAAACCCATCTTGGGCAAGACGACGAAACGTGTTGTAAAACACTCGGACATTCGGTATCCTGCGATTCGGATAGCGCTCTTGATACATCCGTCGCGCCAAAGATCCATTGCCGTCTGCTCTACCGTACATAAATACGATATCCGCATATTCTTGATTGGAAAAAGTAGCCATAGTCACTTAACAATTAAGAAAAACGGCGTAGGAGCGCACTAAACGTCAACTCAACACAATTAAGTCAAAAATCAACACGTGCAGGAGCGCGAGGCTACGACTGGACACGGTGAAACAAAAAAGTTCAAAACTAACGCAAACAACACGTGCAGGAACGCAAAGGGCTACAACTGAACACGGTAAATTGTGAATCAACACGACAACGTCCACTCACAAGGGCAGTAGTTTGACTAATAAGTAAAAGATGTAACGGCTTCATCACAGACCGACTGACCCTGACTAAAGAAAAACGACTTTGTTGCCTCAGTAACTAAGACCATTTTGCTGTAAAAACCAACTCTTTATCGCTTTTTGCTATTCATTGGGCGTTCTACCTGGAAATGCCGTCGCACCGCGCTCGGTGGCCATTGTTTAGAGAATCCCCTCAATGGGTTCCCCTCAATTGGTTCCTGCATGTGCCAAAAATTCTTAGAATTGAACAATGTTATCATTTCGAGCACATAAAGTATTCTTTTAAGCAAAAATTTTGTGTTTTGTTAGACTGCCTAAAATTTAAAATTTCTCCCTCGATTTGGTTTATTAGGTCCTAATTTCAATAATTTGTAAGATATCCGCATAAATGATACCTCAAAAGAAAGAGCGATTATCAAGCATGTCTTCAAAAAGGTTTGAACAAAAAAAGCACCCTCCGTTTTTTTTTTAAATAAGGTTTAAAAGACGTATTGTACAAATTTTTTATTTTTTCTGAGGTTTAAATATCTGTAAAAAAAATGTCTAATGACACAGAAGCCTAAAACATGTTTTGCTTGGTTGCTTACACATTACTTTAATTAAATAAATAAAAAATTAATTCATTTATCATTCAATTTGGCCATAATTATGCAGTTTTCATTAAATTTTGAGAATTTCCGAAAAAAAACTTAAAAATTTGGTTAAAAAAATTTGGTAAGACTTCGTCTAAGACAACCATGGCTTAAATGGTCCTAAATTGTCTATACTATCTTCACCTTAAAGCTTTGCACCCATCTTCCAATCACCCTGTATATACATATCTAAAAGTTAATAAAATCAAAGATTAAGCTGGATTGCTGGAGTGCCCGCGACTTCGTTCGCGTGCATGACGGATAACGTTTTAATTATTTTGCGCGGAACCCTAAAATAATTATTTTTCTAAAATAAAAGAAGCCTAAGTTATTCCTTATTACATCAGCTATCTGCCAGTGAAAGTCCCGACAAAATCGGTCCAGCCGTTTCAAAAATTTGCCGGAACAAACAGACAGACAGACAAAAATGTTATTTTGGTATATGTACCGTGTATACATCCATACGCATTTAGTAAAAAGCGGTTATTTTAAAACAGACACTCCAATTTTATGTATTTGTATAGTTTTCGCAGGCTACCTTATAGCACACTCCGGACACTCCATACAACGCTCGCAAAATAATTACCTACTACATTAAAAAATGACGTTTGTATACGTATGAATGTGTGCGTGAGGTACTTGTGTTTGCGAGCGCTCTTGTTAAAGAACTGCGACGAATACGCCGAAGTGCGGGGTGAGGTGCGGTAACTGATGTTAGTGCGGGGAAGGGAGTGTCCTTTCTGTACGTAGTACTTTAAGTATTCAGTGCTTATAGTAAAATACCTGTGAAAAAAGTTTTAATTACTGAAGACTCTTTGGAATAAGACCTACCTACTGCAATGCTGCCAGTTTTTTGGGCACTGCGGATAAAGTATTTGATGCCTTATGATTCTTTCCCCTCCCTTTTTATATACTGGTACATATTATTATTTCGTTTATTTGTTTATATATGTCGGATCAGGAACAGGTTATTGGCATCTAGTTATTATCAGGCATATTTGATTAATTACTGTGGGCCTACTGTGGGTAGTGTTGGTTATTGCGCAATAGAAAAACCGTTTGCAGTTCAAATCAGATTATAATATCACGAACAAATTAATCTCACTAGCAAATCACACACTGTAGGTACACGGCACAACTAAATACACAGTAAAATAATTATGTACAGTAACAAAGTAAGTTCGTATAGTGACAGAGCCACCCAAGTAAACCGACAGGTTTGTCGGGAGCTAGTGCTCTGTCAGGAGTCGAGTCCGAACACCGACTGATTTCACTGACTGTCACTGACTGTGACTGACTGTAACTGACTGTCCGGCACAAACAAGTGCGCTCAGTTATAAAGGTTTGTCCCCACCACGCACTCGCCCCACAACAACTCTGTCCAATGGCGTACGGAAATACGTCATCGTGTTTACTTGATACAAAATATTAAAATGTGCTAAATCAAATAGATTTACATTATAACTCACATTATAAATCGAATAATACAACAAGAATAATTGTCTTAAATAAACAATAGTGATTTCACAAAGTTAATCGTTTTAACATCAAAGTAACATGTCATAAATTGGTTTGAACAAAACCATCGGTTACAATTATCAAAATAAGTTGCTAAAATCAATTAGCGCGTACACTGAGTACTCAATAAATTATGTTCCGATTTATTAGATAATAATTGATAGCAAAATCTTAATGAGAAAACAAATCATAACAAATTCTGTTGACTATCCCTCAAATTTAATTGACAACTGTCTCCGACATATATGTACATATTTGATTAAATTTTTAAATATTTCTTAACATATAAAAAACATTTAAAAATATAAAAAAATAGTAGTCCGCCGGTGTCGGGAGCAGGGTCCAAGCTACCGGTGGTTAGGGCTCCAGAGACAGAAACCTCCTCACAATACGAGCCGTATCGAGGAGTACTGCCTTCTGAATCAGGCCCTTGATCCAACCGCCTAACGAGAACCTCCACAGATGTTGATCAAGGCTTTCGGCCATAAGGCCATTGGCCGATACGACAATCGGCACAATGATAGCCGAGCTCACATTCCACATGTCAACAACCTCGTGTGCTAAGTCAAGATATTTAATTTGTTTCCTTTTCTCAGGTTTCACGAGGTTCCCGTCATGTGGAATGGTAACATCGACCATCATTGTGCGGCGCGCTAATCGATCTATCACCACTATATCAGGCTTATTGGCGACAAGAGTCCTGTCAGTAATGATAGACCGATCCCAGTACAACGTAACATGGTCATTTTCAAGAACTGGGTCGGGCACATACTTGTCATACGGCTGGTACATATTATTATTAATATTTTAACCCCCTTTCTAATAAACGTATTATATCAGATGAATAGTTACACACCGATTTCTCACTTTCAGTCATCAGTAATTTGACTTTCGAAAGACGAAGACAAAGCGTTGTGTAACTATACAGACGCTATACAACGTTTATTAGTAAGGGGGTCAGACGGTTAGCTTTTAAATTGTGTAAATAGCGGTATCACAGATATAGATAGACCTAGACAACGCAAGTATCACGATCTGTATGAAAACCAAGCGTGCCACTTTTTGACTACCTACTATGACGTCACAAGCACTATTTAGTGATGGGAAAATCAAATCGATTCAAAGAAGCCGCCGCGTGCGGTACCTGTCTCGCCCTCCCCTCCCCCCCCCCCCCCGGAGCCTACCGCCAGCGCTCACGCTCACCCAGCCAGCACCCAGCAGTACACAGGGCTGAGCGCGAAAGTGGCGGCTTACGATTTTTGTACGTAAGCTGGTGCAATTTTTGGCACGCGAAGTAGTTGCTCTTGCTGTGCTCTTGCGTTATCTAGGTGTATACAGAGTGTTCCTGGAAGTATGGATCAAATCGAATAGGGGCGTGGGCAAGGTCATTTCCAAACTTTTTAACCCTGAGAATGTCAGTGAATTTTTTTACGGTTCAAAAGTTATGACCGATTTTAATTTTTTTTTCAATCACATCGCTTAGTGCTCAAAGAAAATAATCATAAAAAAATACTATCAGGGCTATCTAAAAAAAATAAATTAATAGCCCTGATAGTTTTCACGAATTCAATCTTTCTTCTCTTTTTTTTTTTAGTTTTTTTTTTTTTGCTAAAACATTTGGAAATGGCCTTGCCCACGTCCCTATTCGATTTGATCCATACTTCCATGGACACCCTGTATATGTTTGTGGTCGGTATCTACAAAGCCACATGCTAACTATAATATTTATTTATTTGCTATTCCACTTACATTAACTTTTTTTTTTATATACATTTATTATGTACATATACCTATAATATGTAGCCTGTTCCTCATACCTGTAATACTATAACAACAATAGACCTATTTGATCGTATTTGATGTAGGATGGATGCCATGGATGGATGTAGGTACGTTTCAGAATGATGACAAATCTGTCAAAAACTGTCTTGTTGTCAGATGAGACCTTACTGTTTCATGTTAAAAAAATAACATGCGGAAACATTACAAACACTAAAACTTCTGTAGAGAACCAAACATGCGTGTGACGAAGACCAAGGCGGCAGTGTCTTGCCAATCGTATGAGGAAGAGGCAGTGCTTACCAATGTTTGAGCCGTCAGACAAGATTCGATTCTTTATTTTGCTTGTCAACACCGGAGCATTGGTGAACGAGAGAACCCGAAAGATAGAGACCCCATACAACATTAGTCATGACCTGTTCGCACCAGTCACGATATTCACGGTATACATAATGATAGGAACTTTCTTCATTGGCAGTCTGCTGAATTATAGAGCATCTCTATTCTTGCAAATCTACGGTCTGGTGGCGTCTGCGATTATGGAGCTAAGCCTATGCTTGACAGTGTATTCATTTGCAAACGAACGAAAAGGCAGTTTTTTAGTATTAATGAACGCGCTGTTGCCGACATTAATGATTATCATGATTATAGCTGATATAATCCTGCTGCTGTTTAAAAACCCCACGCGTGAACAAGACTTACCCGATACAATATTTTACGACTCAAGTTTGCATCTTCAACCGGTTACACCGATAGTATCAAAACAAAATTATCATCATTCGGAGGCTGATCGAAAAAGTACTGCTCGAGATCAGAATCCTACTGCGTGATGTCCAATGAAATTATAAGTAAAAGCAGATAGATACGTTATATAAGGTCGTAGCACACGTATCAAATCGGAAAGGGATCGGCACCGTATCGCCTTTCGCGTCGCCGTCAAACAGGCGTCAACCTAACGTAAGCACGTAACCAAAGCGGATCAGAAGCTCCGATACGTCGATTCGGCTACGGCTAGGCGACGCCGCGCTTACGGCTCGCCGACTGCTAGTTGATGGTGCAGCAGGCAGGCCGGAGGGGTGAGAGGGGCAAGGCTGCACGAAGAGACGTAAGCTCGGGTACGGAGAGACGTAAGCGCGGGGACAACGAGCCGTAAGCGCGGGGACGACGAGCCGTAACGCACCGCACCGCGGTTTGTGAGCTTGTCCCGAGGCGAGGCGATTACGTTACGATTCCGATTAGTGTGCGTTGCAGTAGGGAGTTTTATACAAAGAATACTGAACGGCTCGAGTTGATACGGTGGCGATCCCTTTCCGGTTTGATACGTGTGCTACGACCTTTAGCGGACATTCCCTCGGACGTAAAAATATCGTGCATTCGATTTTAAACTCTCGGTGTTGAGCAAAGCATTCAGAATCCAGCACAGCGCATTCCAGCACGTCAAAAAACCACACTTGGATTTTAAACTCTCGGCACTAAACAGTGCATTAAAAATCCAGTGTACGAAAAAATCCCTCCCCAATATTTTTACGTTTCTGTGAACGTTGGGTTACGCAACATTAATTCTAAAATGGCGCTCCAGTTGAACATACGGTAGGAAACACGCTTCTGTGGACGCCCGCGCGACACTGACTTCAGGTTTGCTAACTAGCCTAGTTTTAACGTGTCACGGACGAGACGCGTATAAAAAAAATCAGATATCAAGATCCATAGGTACAGTTACTTCATGTCAACACTAGCTGCGCCCCGCGGTTTCACCCGTATATGTGTCGATCCCGTGGGAATATCGGGATAAAAACTATCCTATGTCCTTCCCCGGGACTCAAACTATCTCTATACCAAATTTCATCTAAATCGGTTCAGTAGTTTAGGCGTGAAGAAAAGACAGACAGACAGACAGAGTTACTTTCGCATTTATAATATTAGTTTGGATTACAAAAATATAGATTAAAATGAAAATTATGATTGTAAGACTGATTTAAACAAGGGACTTCCAAAGCGGATATGAGATCCTATCAGCAACAGTCTTCAAGATTTCGTTGCGGATGCCACGCATTCTGCAGATCACCTACATGTGCGAAGATCTATCTATATCGTTTTAATTATAATATCAGTGTTTGTTAGTGTGATGTGCATGTATTGTTAATGTACAGTATTATTTTTATTTTAATATAAAAGTTGGTAATACTCTTGTTTTCTTATTTCCTCTCCGTGCCTCGGATACGAAAGCACTTTAAGAGCCTATACTACCTCAAATGGCTTAGCGTGATCCTCCGTTATGTCGAAAATACTTCACCATTAATTTTGAAATAAATATATGGTAAAGTTAAGGATTAATGCTAAGTCCTATGTTAGACAAAAACACGATTCTATCAAATTTTCTCGATAGAAAAAAAAAAATCCAAAGTTACCTCTAACCCGAACAATAAACCGCTGGTATTCAAAAAATACTTCAAATTAGATCATGAAACTTTGCATACTAACTGAACATACTTTAAGGCAGGTCTTATGTTATTTATTTTTTTATAATCACCATTATTTTCACTGCAAAAAGCAAATACCTAAACTATTGGCGCTGCCTGCCGCCCAGCACCGCATTCAGTCTCGCTCTCACTCAGTCCGCGAGCAGTATCGTATGAGCAAGATAAAGAGTGAATTTTAGCTGAGGTAGTATAGGCTCTTAACCCATATAAAAAAAATTGCCGTTAATGTCTCACTGTTTTTATACCCGACTGCGCCAGAAGGAGGGTTATGTTTTTCGAGAGTATGTATGTATGTATGTTTGTTTGTATGTTTTTATAATTGTTTGGCACGCTCTGGGGCCTGAACGGCTCGATGGATTTTAACTTGAGAGGTATCGTTAGATTCGTATTGACTGTGAGAGTGACACTGGGTATATCAATATTGTTGAATTTTAAATGTGAGAACGATGTAAAAGTAAAAAGACGTACGCGTTAAAAGCGTCCAGAGTACAGCAAATAGAAACAAAACAACAATCCAAAAATAAAATAATTAAAAATAAGCCGAGGCAGCTAAGTGATGACCAGCCCCCATGACGCATAGATCAACGCCATTCAGCTCAACCATTTTGAAAACCATAAAAATCGGTCCAGCCGTTCTTGAGTTATAAATATAAAATAATAATAATAAACCATTTATTTTCAGGTAACAAAGACCCACAGATACATACCTTAAATATAGTAACCATTTTGTTAGTAAATAAAACATAAAAACTATGTTAATATCACTTAGTTGCACTAAGTCTTTGTGCGTTCCAGTGGCATTTGTCCGCGAAAGCGGCGGAATACCACATCCTGCGGCCAAAAGCTTTCTTCCATCACCAGGTGCAAGTATCATGTTGGTATGCGCACCACAAACGCCTTAAAGTTGACGTTGCGACTACGTAGTACTATTAAGTATTCTGTGGTTGCGACGCGACTCTAACAGCTGCACTCTCGGCGCGTACTTCAACCTTTGGCGCACGTACGTCACGATGTCTTCCGCGTCAGTGGTGTAGTGGAGGCGGGAAATATGCACCGGAGTATTCGGCTTCGCAGCACGCAGTTGTTCGTTGGGCTCCGTAGGAGCCTTGCCACAGCGGTTCTTACAGCTACTATAAATGGTGTAACTAACCCGACTTTGTTTTATGATTTATCCACTTGCTCTACCGTTACAGGATAATCCCGATGCGATAATTGCGCTACTAACTGATACTAACTTACTATAATTATACTAACATCTATAACTTATTGTAGACAATGCATTGCCTTGTGAATTTACTCAGACAACAACAGAATTTAATTACTTTACGCGCACGAAATGTACCTACAGGGAGAACCACAGATATAGATACACCTAGATAACTCAAGAGCAACTACCTCGCGTGCCAAAAATCGCACCAGATTACGTACAAAAATCGTAAGCCGCCACTTTTGCGCTCAGTCCTGTGTACTGCTGGCTGGGTGAGCGTGAGCGCTGGCGCTAGGCCCCGGGAGTGGGGCGAGACGGCGGCGTCTTCGAATTGATTTGATTTTCCCATCACTAAATAGTGCTTGTGACGTCATAGTAGGTAGATAGTCAAAAAAAAAAATGCGGGCAAAAGCAAGTATTAGTATATAAAAAAAAAACATACCGTCCAAAACGAACAATTTCTGACAGCTTCCACTTTGATTTCATTGATATGTCTCAACTTTACCGAATTTATTAAATTATTTTTATTAAAATCATTATTTATATTATTCATCTCTCTTTCCTGTTTAAACGTTCTCTCTAGAAAAACTCAACGTAAATCTCAAACTCAAAGCATTTATTTGAATAAAATCAATTACACACACTTTTGAATATTCAAGAAGTCGGTCAGTCAAAAATATGTAAGGTCTGGCCGCGATAAATTTGCCAAAAATGTCAACAACAATGGCCGCTCGAAATTGAATAAAATCGATGTACAGACGCCAGCACGTCAACCTACCCGAAACTGTCAGATTTTCCCAATCAACTTTGAACCTTATGATTTGGTGATAAAGTTGAAAATCTATTAAAGAAATTTGACAGATTGTAGTAGGTTGATGTGCTGGCGTCTGTACAAGAACATTTATTTGAAGTAATGTTTGTTTTCATCTAAATCTCCGAGATAACTAGACAAAAATAAACTTTACTTAAAATAAATGTTCTTGAATATCGATTTTATTTAATTTCGATCGGCCATTGTTGTTTACATTTTTGGCAAAAATAGCGCGGCCAGATTATAGCTAAGTTACAGTTACCCATTTCAAACCGTAGTAGATACCTATGGAGAAGAACGGGGATGAAACTCCATGGACGCTTTTTTAAATCAAAATATTGGTGAACTCTTCATTCAGGGGAAAACGTCAGGGTATTCCGCAAAATAATTGACGATACTAATTCTGTAACGTCATATTTGCTAAGCTCGCGAGTCGTAGTATAATCGACATTGAGTATCTGACCTGCAAATTGCAAAAAACGTAAGGAAATTTTAATTTTGCGGCCTATCTAGCGCATCCTCCTTCATAACTTTTGTGGAATAAACACTGCAATCAGTGGCGTGCATTGGTTTTCAGAATAGGTAGGCACTAGGCCGGGTCTAGTCTAGGCAAACGCGGTCACTAATCAGAAAAAAAGTGAGGTCAAAAGTGTGGTTATTTGAGTAGGTATGCCTACTTAAGGGTGATAAATTGCGAAGGTCGAACGTCATGGTATTACGCGTGAGACGTACGTAAGTATTTTAATTTTTTTCGTATTCACTTGAACGAGTAAAGACCAATGACAAAGTGCGAATAGTACGGGAGACGAGTAGGCCGTCCGGTGACTAGTTGACCAAAGACTCCTGCCTACTGCCGCGCGTGTTTGTATGAAAATTTTGTTTTTTGTTAGGTATGATAATTTTGTGAGTTTCTTAATTGTGGGGCACACACACTATTAATGTAATTGACAGGCTTGAGTTGATATATCGAGGTAGGCACTGCTTATATGCCTATATGCAATGCACGCCACTGACTACAATTTTGCCAAAATCACATAATTATGTACTATGATATACCATCAAACACTAGAGATTGACCAATGAATGTTTCTATTTTGGACGCTGAAGAGAGAAAAACTTTAAGAACGAAAATGAGGTGCTTTTCACAGGGTGATTACTTTACAACTAAGGTTTGACTGCTGAGCGTAAGTTGGTCATTTATATAGAGAATGGTTACAAGGACGAAATAAAGCTTAGTTTATACTGGACTCATAGAAATGTAAAAAAACAAAAGAAGTGGCAAGGGGGCGTGTCTATGTCCAGGCGTCATGACCAACATGGGCCTGTACTAGGAAAATGGCCGTCTCCGTGAACTAATACACTATATTCTTCTCAAAACGTAACATGATTTTAAAAAAACCGAGTATGCTTATGACCACACGACTGAAGTGAAACTTCTAACGTATTTGGCTATGAGAGGAAGAGAGAAAGAAAATGTGCGCGCGCACTGCTTTCTCTTGCTTATATCCTCCACTCAACTCCTGTTCGCCTCGCCCGATCACACTTTTCGTAACGCTTACGTCACGCGTTCACCAGCTTACTCCTCAAGTCAAGCGTGGGTAGAGAAGTTTCACTTCAATAATCATGCCTGTGTTTCTGACAGAGGTGTAAAGCTAAGTATAAAAATGCCGCATCGGCCCGCAGCGCATCGTATGTCAATACAAAAGGTGTGGTGCGGCGTGGTCTAGTGTACGAAGGTTCATATAAAATGTACAGACGCCAGCACATCAAGCTACCCGAAACTGTCAAATTTTCCCAATCAACTTTGAACCTTGTTCTTTAGCGATAAAGTTGAAAGTCTATATTATATTTACTATTGTAGTAGCTTGATGTGCTGGTGTCTGTACGAAAGTGATGTAGAAGGATTATTGCGGCGCGGCCCACCCAAATGTTGTAGTCGGCTTCCTGTCTAACCAGAAGCATCTGAATACCAGCATTTTCCATGAAGCGACTGCCTATCTGACCCACACAGAGTACGCTAAAATACGTTTTTTACATAAACTGACATATTGAATTTGATTAAAAATGAGCTCCTGTCCCCTTATTCACAAACACTCGATATGCTTCCGTATCGTATCGAACATTAATCGTTGTTATCGTAGGAGTCTTCTCAATGCTGTTCACAAGTCCAAAACCCGAAAATTTTGTCAGTTTAAATCAAATAGACGCCCGCTATTCTTCCAACAGCTATTTGCTGTTGAGGGGAAGTCAAATCAGGTTATCGAAATGTCAGGTTTTCGATACGATAGCCTGTCGTATGGTTGTGAATCAGGGCTCTGATCTATTTACACTTAGAATAAGGATGTTTAGAGTCCTATATTTCTTATAAAAACAATTTAAAATTGTTATGTACCGCAAAAAGTAGTAAAGAATACGGTCTTTTAAATTGAATAAATGTTACTCTTTTTTATTAATCTGTACTCTTTATTTACCCTCTCTGAAATCAGATATACTCGACTTCTTCTGGAAAAAGTTGGCAACCCTAGGCTGGCCACGAGTACCCATCATCGATGTTAGTCTACACACGCCGCCCCAAACATCCCTGACGCAACGCCAGTGGCGTGCATTGCATATAGGCATATAAGCAGTGCCTACCTCGATATATCAACATAAGCCTGCCAATTACATTTTAGTGTGTGTGCTCCACAATTAAGACACTCACTCAATTTTATCATACCTAACCTAATCTTCATACAAACACGCGCGGCAGTAGGCAGTCGCCGGACGGCCTACTCGGCTCCCGTACTATTCGCACATTGTCTTTGGTCTTTACTCGTTCAAGTTAATACGACAAAATTAAAAATACGTACGTCTCACGCGTAATACCATGACGTTCGACCTTCGCAACTTATCACCCTTAAGTAGGCATGCCTACTTAAATAACCACACTTTTGACCTCACTTTTTTTGCTGATTAGTGACCGCGTTTGTCCAGACTAGACCCGGCCTAGTGCCACTGCGCACGGCAACGCCATGGCAACCCCATCAGTTTCCTGAATGCATTGTGCTAGCTAGCGAAATGTGGCCGTACTAATAGGTGCATATCTGCCTGACCCTTCGGAGTATACAGGCGCGATGTTATGCCACGTTTTTACTTTCTCAGTAAGTGAGAACACAGCTTTAGTTTGTTCTCATTTCTGGAGCACGCGATCTAAAATTCCTCTTGTTTTGGGTCACTACCTACAGGCTGGTATTAGAGTTCGATTTAGAAAAACTAGGGTACCGTCTTAAGGTGAATGCGCAGTGTTAGACCGCGAAATTCAAATTTTCTTACGTTTTTTGCAATTTGCAGGACAGTGTCAGGTTGTATCTTGATCAAAATTTGATTCGCGACTATAACAGGTACGTATTTATAGAATTATAATGATTAGAATCATTAATACATCTTTCTAAGTTAGATTTCTACCGTTAAGAACAAATCTCGTATGGAAAAGTGTTTATGGTAGAAATCTAACTTAAAGAGATATATTAATGATTCTAATGACTATGATCCTATAAATACATGTCTATTATAGTCGCGAATCATATTTGGATCAAGATACAACCTGACACTGATCTGAATTTAAATTTCGCGGTCTACCATGTCACATTCACCTTAATAATGTTTATCTACCGTTTGTTTTATGTATTTACTGACCCGGTGAACTTCGTACCGCCTCAGAATTAAATAATGTGACAAAGTTCAATAGACACGTGGCGCTATCTATTATAATAATAACGTTACTGTTGTTTTCCTCGGGAACGGCACTTTTTTTCGGGATGAAAGGTACCCTATGTCCGTTTCTGTACACCTGACAACGTATATGCAAAATTTCAGGATGATCGGGTCAGTGCTTTAGGCGTGAAAAGGTAAGAAAATTTATAATATTATTATAGTTAGGATAATAAGAGGTAAATCGTCGAATCCGACTCGGCTGGGCAGCGTTCGGGAAGCAACGCAATATCTCTCGTCCCACATACCGCAGTGTCTCAAGACTTCCATTGCAACTAATGAAATAAACCGCAAAGTAAAGTGCATGTCTTCACCCTACTCGAACCTCTAATAATTCCTATTTACCGCTACTAAAAATATTATTGAACACTCTAATATAATAATTGCGCCTCTTTTTGTGATCCTCAAAAAATTGGATGTAGCGCTCGTCAGCTGCTACCGCGGCAACGCTCGGTTCGCTCGCTCGGCTCGCGCTCATTTGATTACAGTTCTAACCTAATGTAACCCATTTGTTCGGGGTAACCTAGCCTAGTTAATTCTGCGACCAACTGGCTGAAAAGGCGAGAAAGTTAAAAAGAGGCTCAATTATTTAAAAAAGTGTGCATCATTTGAAGCGCAAATATTTTTTTAAGTTTCATTCGTTTAAAAAAGTGTCCATCATTAGATGATCAATAAGTTTTTAGAGGATTAGTAAAATATTTTACACTAGCTTCTGCCCGCGACTTCGTCCGCATGAAATTTCACCCTCCTAGGGGTGGAAATCTGAAAAACCCTTTCTTACTGGATACCTACTCTTCACTAAGAACACACCCACCAAATTTCATGTCTCTAGGACCAGCGGTTTAGGCTGTGCGTTGATATATCAGTCAGTCAGTCAGGAGTTTGAATTTTATATGTATAGATAATAAGTTTTTACATACTAACTCAAATAACCACTGCTGAAAGAACGTACCTAATTTAAATAAATTACGTAAACATTTCGCGTACAGGTTTTTGTGCAATGCAAGGCAATTTGAAAGACGTGCATAGAGGTGATAAGAAAAAGGTATATATTTTATTATGTATGTTCAACAATGACATACATTATGTAACATGTAATTAAAACTTTAATTATTAGGGCATATACAAACCCTTCTGGACTCCGATAAAATATTAATTTAGACTGTAATTGTCGCCTGTACAACGTCATGTTCGTGAACGGGCGCCGTCGGTTGAGACTGGTCATCTCTAAACTGCCAAGGCTTACTTTTAATCTTATTTTTTTAATTGTTTCTTCATTTGTGTTTTTAAGCTATTGCATAGTTTTTATCGCGGGCTTTGAGCGCGGCGACCGAATCAAGAAATTCCGTAACGAAAATAAACCTAACACCCCCCACTCCGACCGGCACAGCGATGCGGCGTTGAAAGCCGTGCATCGTCTAACGTCGGTTCAGTTCGGCAGACTTCGGCACGGTGTTTGTGTGCGTGCGACTAGACGTATGCGTGTTAAGTTGATAAAAAATGCTATGCAATAGCTTTACCGCGGCAGTTCCCGAGTGCCACATTTTTTTTTTTTTTCATTGTTCTCACATATAGAAGCAACAAGAATAATGTACCCAGGATTTTGTAATATGTTGATTTAAAAGTGTGTCCATGGAGTATATTTATTATCGGAACCAGAAAGAATCGGTACTTTAGCGAATTTGTATTTTGTATTATACCCTAAATAAACATGCATAAACAAGTACCTTTTTCTCATCGAAGCTACCAAACGGAGCACCCTGAAAATATAAAAATAAATAAATTTAAAAAGAAAATTTTGTTTCAGCCTAGTGTGCGATGGTTCATACAAAATGTACGAATTTAGAAGATAAGTCGTTAGTAATACAATAAAATAAAGATAGCCTTTATTCTACCACATGCAACAACCACATATTACTACAATACGAGTACAATTTCAATCTTTATTAATTAACTAATATAGATTCATATTTTATTTTTTATAATTATTAATGGGCTAATAACATAAACTTTGTTTTTTTTTATAGAAATATTTTGTACGCCATATTATGGCAGGATTTATGCTGGGACCATAGAATTGTAAAAATCATTATATCTATGGCTGGAACCAATATTGTAACATATTCTATTGTACTAAATTGTAACAAATAAACATTTTTGATATGATTGTTTTTTTTTAAGCCCGAAAATCCGACAACCAGTGTTACCAAGGGGTATCGTATTACCCAGTAACTGGCTTGTGGAGGTCAGATAGGCATTCGCTCCATATAAAATACTGGTATTCAGCTGCATCCGGTTAGACTGGAAGCCGACCCCAACATAGTTGGGAAAAGGCTAGGCAGATGATGAGCTTTGAAAAATAACAGTCAGTGAGAAATACATTGAGAGCAGTGGTGGCCCAGTGGTAACGGCCGCGACTTACGAGTTGTAGGTCATAGGTTCGAACCCAGACGGCAGACAGGAGCTTTACTTTGTGTAGGGCGCCACATGCGAACAACGCGTCATACTGAATGACGTCACGCAAATCCTGCATCTCGCAAGCAGAGTTTACCGCGCAACTAGCATAGATAAAAAAAACCCCTTTAAATTATTTCATCACTGCTCTCAAGACGGTAAGAGGAAACCGGCATGTCCTAGAACTGAAAATTCGAAGAGATGTGATATCTACCAACCCGCATTGGCCTCGCGTGGCGGATTACGGCCCACTCCCTCTCACTAAGAAGAGGCCTGTGTCCCAGCAGTGGGAACATTAGAAGCGGATTATGCTGAGAAATACATTGTCAGTCGATACCAGCTGCTTCAAGCTGTCCGTGTTACTCGTGTATGGCCGGCCTAAGAAACAGAAATATCAGAAGTTTCACCTTATTAGCTGGACTTTCCATGATATCAGCTAGGGATGTCCCAAAAGCTGATTCTGGTGCGAGGGTGTCAGCAGACTTCCATGGCGCCTTCAGATGCATCGGCGTCCCCGGTAACGCCGACTCGTGGCTGCGACGACGGGTATTTGTGTCCTAGAATAGAAAAAGAAGAATAAGTTTAATAAAAACTAAAACCCGACTACTGAAAAGGATGAAACAAGAAAGTACCTTCCCGTGGTCGCATGCCGTACTAACATATTATAAGCTATGGTAGCATGCGACCACGGGAAGGTACTTTCTTGTTTCATCCTTTTCAGTAGTCGGGTTTTAGTTTTTATTAAACTTATTTTTTATTTAATTATTTTGGGGCTTATCTCAGTAATATTTATATTTTTTAAATGTGCTAATTAAGCCCTTTCACTTGATATCCAACAAGGTCTGATTAAAAAAACAATTTTTTTTAGGTCATGACTTTACGTCCGCTAGAGGGCGCCATATATGTTTTAATGTAACGTCACATAGCCTATAACCAGCGGACGATTAAGACGCTTCCAACGATACAGCATTTGTTTAATTATGACAAGCAGTTTAGAAGTTATGAGGGAACAGATGAACATACATACATACATACCGGTCAAAATCATAACCCTCCTTTTTGCTTCGCCGTAGTCGGGTAAAAATTAATTACTTCGGTAGCATTCAAAGACACCTTTGTTGTGTAAAATATTCGTGAAATGCAGCATGAGCATAATCACACAGGCCTCCTCTCGTGAGAGGGAGTGGGCCGTAATCCACCAAGCGGGCCTACGGGTTGGTAATTGTCACATGTCTTCAAATTTTTAGTTCTAGGATTTGCGGTTTCTTTTTTATGTTTTTTTGTGTAACCAGGTTTGAAGAAACACGTTTACACGTCAACCATATTTAAAAAACTTGATGAATTCGGCATTTTCTGTCTGACTACTCTGAGAAGAAAGGCCTAAATAAACTCAGAGATCCAAAAAAAAACGAAGTCCAAATATAATCTTGGTTAGATCATGTGAAGACCATGTAGATTTGTGTCTGAAATGGTCTTTTGAGGAAACAACCACACAGATTAAGTGGACCAGACCAGTCAGATGGCTGCACGATTACTGACAAATGGATGCACCATTTGTCAGTAATCGTGCAGCCATTTCAGAACATAATTTTGTGTCACTGACTCCTTGTCTAAGAGTTAGCATAGTTTAGAAGTCATACCTGGGCTTCTCCTCCATCAGACAGGCTGAGTTCTGTCCTTGTAGTCGAAGTGGAATTGTTCAGGTCGCCCCAAGCGTCGTGATTCGTCACCATCGCAGTAGGTGGCTCTGAGCTGGTGCCATCTGGAAACATGAAGAAATTAGGATAGTATGTGAGACGAAAACTCTTAAAAAATACTTTGTCATTTAGTATTTTTTATAGGCAACCTGCGTGGTAGGCCCCAGGGGTGGGGCGAGATGGGTGCCGCATACGGCGACGTCTTTGATTCGATTTGATTCCCATCACTAAATAGTGCTTGTGACGCCATAGTAGGTAGTCAAAAATTGACACGCTTGGTTTTCATACAGATCGTGATACTTGCGTTTTCTAGGTCTATCCTATATCTTAGGTCAACTTTGTGGACGACAAGGTGTAACTGATCGGGAATATTCGGAACCACTAGGCCACCACTCCGCCAAGTCTTCTCGTCGCCTATTCCGCAGTGTTTGAAGACTAAGGTCTTCAACCAGTGCGTCATGCCCGTCATGACATACGGTGCTGAAACGTGGGCACTGACGCTCGGGCTGGTCCACAAATTCAAGGTCACTCAGCGCGCTATGGAGCGAGCTATGCTCGGAGTCTCTTTGAAGGATGAAATCAGGAATGAAATTATCCGGAAAAGAACCGGAGTTACCGACATAGCTTGCAGAGTAAGCAAACTGAAGTCGCAGTGGGCTGGCCATGTCTGTCGAAGGACCGATGACCGGTGGAGCAGACGAGTCCTGGAGTGGAGACCGCGTAATGGCAAGCGTAGTATGGGACGCAGCGAGATGGACGGACGACCTAAAGAAGGTGGCTGGCGTAGACTGGATGCGGAAGGCGGAGGACAGGGTGCTGTGGCGCAGTCTGGGAGGGGCCTATGTCCAGCAGTGGACTGCGACAGGCTGAATTGATTGGGCCACCGCTGCTCTGTTCTGGGTCATCATCTGCCTAGTCTTTTCCCATGTTGGGGTCGGCTTCCAGTCTAACCGGATGCAGCTGAATACCAGTATTTTACATGAAGCGACTGCCTATCTGACCTCCACAACTCAGTTACTGGGTAATACGATACCCCTTGGTAAGACTGGTTATCAGATTTTCGGGCTTCTGACTACCCGTAACGACTGTCAAAGATCGACGAATGACAGCCGGGACCAACGGCTTAACGTACTTTCCGAGGCACGGAGGGGTCTCGGTATATAAAGATGGTCACCCATCCACAGAACAACGACGGCAACCATAGCTTAACCTGATCGATCGACCTGTGTGGCTGTTATTATTAAGCCACGGGCCCCTCTGGGTAATAGTAAAAAATACAGTGGAAAACCTACCTGCTCTAAGACCCTCCTTGTAGGCTCTGCCACGGTCATCACTATTTCTCCTTGAAGAACTTTCACTTTGACTAGTTTTCAGCCTCTCGCTCTCAAAACTTATTGTATCCAACGTATTCGGCCGAACTTTGTTTTCAAACCTTCTGCCAACCTTTTTACTTAATAATTCTAGGTTCTGCCCAATTTGGTCGAGGTGATCCAATCTTCTAGGGGCGCGATTATCTAGGTGGGATAGAAGTTTTTTAACCGGTACTTCTTCAAAGCTGCCATCGTCCATGGTTTGGTCCCTGAAAAGTAAAAAAAAAGGGTTTAGGAGTTTTGTTGACGGCCTTTTTGGATTAATTAGCAAAACTTCACAGAATTGAAAATATAGTATCACCCAGGATTCACCACATAGCACTGTATTTTGAGAGATAAGAGTGTAGATTTTTTTTTTTTTTTGCCATGTTGGTAGTCGTGCTCTAAACCTCCGCTTGTCTAGTATCACCCAGGATTCACCACATAGCACTGTATTTTGAGAGATAAGAGTGTAGATTTTTTTTTTTTTTTTGCCATGTTGGTAGTCGTGCTCTAAACCTCCGCTTGTCTAGTATCACCCAGGATTCACCACATAGCACTGTATTTTGAGAGATAAGAGTGTAGATTTTTTTTTTTTTTGCCATGTTGGTAGTCGTGCTCTAAACCTCCGCTTGTCTAGTATCACCCAGGATTCACCACATAGCACTGTATTTTGAGAGATAAGAGTGTAGATTTTTTTTTTTTTTTGCCATGTTGGTAGTCGTGCTCTAAACCTCCGCTTGTCTAGTATCACCCAGGATTCACCACATAGCACTGTATTTTGAGAGATAAGAGTGTAGATTTTTTGTTTTTTTTTGCCATGTTGGTAGTCGTGCTCTAAACCTCCGCTTGTCTAGTATCACCCAGGATTCACCACATAGCACTGTATTTTGAGAGATAAGAGTGTAGATTTTTTTTTTTTTTGCCATGTTGGTAGTCGTGCTCTAAACCTCCGCTTGTCTAGTATCACCCCGGATTCACCACATAGCACTGTATTTTGAGAGATAAGTGTAGATTTTTTTTTTTTGCCATGTTGGTAGTCGTGCTCTAAACCTCCGCTTGTCTAGTATCACCCAGGATTCACCACATAGCACTGTATTTTGAGAGATAAGAGTGTAGATTTTTTTTTTTTTTGCCATGTTGGTAGTCGTGCCCTAAACCTATTTTCAGCCAGCAACAGCCTGTCGTATTATACAGGGTAAAATAAATTCATGGGCATCCTTATTATGAACATCCGCGCTATAGGTCCAAACATTCTTTTCATCTTGATTAGTAAACAAAATGCAAGGGAAAAAATACAATGTATTTGTGTGTACAGTCACGAGCACCATTGTGTCAACACTTGGCAATTTTCAATTGCGATTTTTTCGTGAAATAACGAATGCAACGTTGAAATACGACACTTAACATAAACGTATGGGTTCGAAAATACTATGTTCGTAAGAACATATTCAAAAATAAAGGAGAAATTCGCCTTTGAATAAAGCCAACTGTATACATACTTATAGACGTGACTGTACACAACAACCAGTTAGCCAGTACCTAATAGTTATCATATAACTTTTTTTATGAAAATAACGAGTAGTACTTATTACATTTTCTTTGAATTAAATCCAACCCGGGTTCACACCTTCCCTTTGAAATCAATTTAACTTTTTTTCTCAAAAGAAACCGCGGGGCGCAGCTAGTACTTAGTATCGTCAGTAGTAGTCGCCAGATAGCATCGCCAGTAATTGTTGTAAAACACAATTTTAAAACGATAGTATCAATAGTATTACAACTTAAAATTATCGATAATATTGGTATTCATCAATAGTATTACTTAAGTCTGTCCACTGATACTATCGTAACCTATCGATATTGTTACTAGTTATCGAGGTCACGATAGTATTGAAATACTATCGACGGTCAATCGATAGTGGAGCAACACTAATTTTATAATTTAACATATTCAAATTCAAATTAATTTATTGGTGTGAATTTTGGTACATTTTACATAAGATCTTAATAATAAATAATTAGTTCCTCAAGTACACTCTTTCACATAATTAGTAACTATTATAAAAAAAAAATATTAATCCAAACTCTTCCAAACTAATATTATAAATGCGAAAGTAACTCTGTCTGTCTGTCTGTCTTTTCTTCACGCCTAAACTACTGAACCGATTTAGATGAAATTTGGTATAGAGATAGTTTGAGTCCCGGGGAAGGACATAAGATACTTTTTATCCCGATATTCCCACGGGATCGACACATATGCGGGTGAAACCGCGGGGCGCAGCTAGTAAAGAATAATTATAATTAATCAACATATTAAAATAAAATAATTACAACAAAACACAACATAACTTAAGACAGAAAAAAACAATACACATATTTAAATAATTAGTGGAAATAAAGATACGGCTCGCATAGTGAGGAGGTTCCTGTCTCTGGAGCCCTAACACCGCTTGGACCCTGCTCCCGACACCGGCGGATCACAATTTTTTTTATACTTTTAAATGTTTTTTTTTTACTTATTTTTTATATTTTAAGAAATATTTAAAAATGTAATTAGATATGTAAATAGATAAATAAACGAAATAATAACACAATGTCTAAATTAAATTAATATCCATGTCAAACAACTTATACAGTTGGGAAAAGAGAAAAAAAAAGTAAAAAAAAGGCTCGGTAGATGATGAGACAATTTGCTTAGCAACTAATTTATTTATATATTTATTTATCCTCCTACTGGAACGCCATACAGCAATTACACCAACGGAGCAAGAAATTACATCATGTGCTGTTTTCATCCATCCTGTGCGCGGTGGACATCGAACGGGCAGCGATGGAACGCGCACGCTTACACAGGCAGCGTCAGCTCCACAGTTCCACTACTCCATCCAAATTGCGCACATTCTTTGAGACTCAATGAACTTTTCAAAATAAATAAATTAAAATTATATATAAAAACAGAAAATTTTGAGATTTTAATATCGCTAACTTTATTTAATTCTAACCGAATATTTTCTTACTGACGAAGATACAAAATCAAAATATTTTATTTGTCAAAGTGAATTTAAAAACTTAATTAACAAAAATAACAAGATTAAAAACTAACTTAACTAAAACTATACAAAAACTAAAATATAGCGTCGAAAAATTCATCCGCATCGCTGTCGACTGGTAATGTACCCAAGAGACTGGCGGCATTGCCACGTTGTATGGCAATGCTTAGCCTTTGGCCAAGGTAAAAGCCAGCCCTTGGGTCACGGGAATTGTCAACCAGCCGTTTTGAAATTTCTGTAAAAAGACCATGAGCACTCGGACCCCACGGCCCGAGGGTATATTTTTATTTCACATAAACCTACATGGGCACATATGAAACGTCAGAAGCTAGGTGCACGGTTCCACTTGGTCGTTTCCTATGGAGAATAGCCGGCAAGAAACTCCACGGTTACTCTGTTAAAATAATTGGCTTTTAGTTTTACAATGTTTTCAAATTACATTAGGTATGGGAGGACAGCGTAGGCCTGCCAACAAGTACCAGGTAGTTATAAAATTAATAAAATAAAGAATGGTCTACAGATCGTCATGTTTGTGAACGGGCGCCGCGCGCCGTCGGTTGAGACTGGTCATCTCTTAATTAACTGCCAAGACTTATTTTTAATCTTATATTTTGAATTGTTTCTTCATTTCTGTTTTTTTTTTACATTGTTCTCACATATAGAAGCAACAAGAATAATGTAGGTACCCAGGATTTTTTTCTTGCCTGTTCTTCTTCATAGAGATCTACGTTTTGGAATATATCTACAACTAGCTTCAACTTCCTAACTAAAAAAAAAAAAAAAATTATATTGCAACTACATACAAATGAAAAACACCACACTGATCGATTAAAGTGCATTTCAACAAATTGTTCCTATGTTATAATGTTGGCTAATGTTGGTCTGTCCTCCGCTAGGAGCATATGTATTTTGTGCCCATGTCTGTCAAGATGGTAGATATGGGAAGACGATTCCGCCGTTTTTTTTAAGATTTATAAGGTTTCCGTGTTAGAATCATGCCCAAAACATTAAGCATTGCTGCCAACATAACGCACTCTATTTAATTTTGACAATTCAAATATGCCTATACATGGTTTAATTGAAATAAATGCTTTGAGTTTGAGTTTGATCTAAAGTCAAATCCAATATTCACACCTACTTTGAAATGTGCGTAGGATGAGTACTCGAACCGTTTTTGTTTAGTTAATAATGGGTAAAACACACTACCTACTTTCGTTTGTGCGTGCCACCTCTAAATCTATAATTATCTACTGCCCCTAATCTACCACGACCCACGGTCGCCCACATACAAATTAATAACCGCAGAGTAAAATTATGTCAAACTAAATCCTAAAAGGAAGCAGCTTGGTGGCCCAGTGGCATCAACCGCGACCTACGAGTTGTAGGTCGTAGGATCGAGCTCAGACAGGCGCTTTATTTTGTGTTAATTATGGGGTTTATTTATAAACCATGATTAAAGTTAAACACCGTTAAACAACGTTCAAACGTCAAAAATGTATTAAGAGGGCGCCGACCATAGTCGACCGCACAGTGGCGCCCTCATCGTTTTTTAGGTTAAGTATTTCTTTTATTTTAGAATGAAAATGCAGAAAATAAGCACGTTAAGTTGTGCTCCACAAGATTGTACGTTAATATTGTTGCAAACGGTAGTTTTACATTGTTTAGTTTTATTATAATCATTAAAACGGATAAAAGTGGCCACTATTATCCGTTTGCAACAATATTAACGTACAATCTTGTGGAGCACAACTTAACGTGCTTATTTTCTGCATTTTCATTCTAAAATAAAAGAAATAACCTAAAAAACGATGAGGGCGTCACTGTGCGGTCGACTATGGTCGGCGCCCTCTTAATTTTTATTCTCCGGGATGTAAATAAGTGTTTCTCCAAAAACCTACTTATCACTGCCAAACATCGAATTGAAATATTCGGTGAACAAATAGGTATACTCAGGTCTACAGTCCCTTGATGCTGTGAAAAAATCAGACTTCTAAGTTAACATAAAAAAAGATACGGCCGTTTATGCCGCAAAAAACGTATATTTCGACACTCGCAAGGGAATCAAAATTTATAGGGTACTTCCCGTTGACCTAGAATCATGAAATTTGGCAAGAAGCAATGTCATGTAGCACAAGTAAAGGCAAAAATCCGAAAACCGTAGTTACATACCTACAATTTTGTACGGAACCCTCGGTGCGCGGGTCCGACTAGCACTTGACCGGTTTTTTATATCTTACTAGCTGCGCCCAGCGGTTTCACCCGCATAAGTGTCGATCCCGTGGGAATATCGGGAAAAAAACTATCCTATGTCCTTTCCCAGGACTCAAACTATATCTCACTGCCAAATTTTATCGAAATCCGATCAGTGGTTTAGGCGTGAAAAGGTAACATATAGACAGACAGACATACAGAGTTACTTTCGAATTTATCCATACTAATATTATAAATTCGAAAGTAACTCTCTGTCTGTATGTTACCTTTTCACACCTAAACCGCTGAACCGATTTCGATGAAATTTAGTATAGAGATAGTTTGAGTCCCGGGAAAGGACATAGGATAGTTTTTATCCCGATATTCCCACGGGATCGAAACTAACGCGGGTGAAACCGCGGGGCGCTGCTAGTAATACTATAAGTATATGGATTGTATCCTGCACCGTTAACGTCATCATGTCAACGCCGGCAGCGGAAAACTAAGGCTGTGTCTTGCATAGAGTCTTAGCATTATGCTGAGCATTGACCGTTTTGTGTGGATGTGACGCAAGTTTTCCCCCTATTAGTTATTTTTTAAGTGAAAACTTCTTCAGGCGCGTTGGGCATTTTTGGGATGGGAAAAACTATTGAATTCGCGCCACTGTTACCGTAACCGACACCGCTTCGGATGTGTTTGGCTGTCGTCGGGATGTACTCGGTTTTAATGCACATATCCGATATGTCAGTGAGTGATGGCAAAGTATTCTGTTTGCGTTTTGTTTTCACTTCTGTCGGAACTCCCGGAGTGCCATTGTTTTTTTTTTTTTTTTTGTATGTTTGTTTTTTCTCTGCGTCATGTTTACCGCAACTTTCTTTCTAAGGTTCAATCAATCAATCAACTCAGCCTATCGCAATCCACTGCTGGACATAGGCCTCTCCCAGACTGCGCCACAGCACCCTGTCCTCCGCCTTCCGCATCCAGTCTACCCCAGCCACCTTCTTTATGTCGTCCGTCCATCTAGCTGGGGGGCGTCCCACACTACGCTTGCCGGTACGCGGTCTCCACTCCAGGACTCGTCTGCTTCACCGGCCATCAGTCCTTCGACAGACATGGCCAGCCCATTGCCACTTCAGTTTGCTTACTCTGCAAGCTATGTCGGTAACTCCGGTTCTTTTCCGGATAATTTCATTCCTGATTTTAACCTTCAAAGAGATTCCGAGCATAGCTCAATAGTTTCTAAGGTTAAATGTCCTAAAACTGTATATATAGGAATTTAGAACGCGTATCAATCAGGCTGTCGTTTCTCCATCCATACTCTATGTATATGCCCCTACTAAATGTTAAATGTGCGGGAAGGTTACCGGCGATCGATACCGTTTCAATAATTCAACGGTCAGTCGTGTGACCATACCAGCTGTCTCCTCTGTTTGCTTACAGGTCGGTGGGTGGGCAGATTTCTACGTACATGTGTTTGTTTTTAAAGCTAAGTCGTGACGTGGAAGGTTGCATTTACTGACGTTTGTGTGAGCTCATGATATTTTGTGTTTTCTAAGCTGAACTGTTTTGTTAGGAAAAGTAGGAAATTGTCCGAAGAATTGCCAAACATAAGTGGCAGTACAGATGGCCGATGGATTCGAGAAGCACAGAACCGGTCGAAGTGGATGTGCTTAGGGGAGGCCACCTCCTTCTGCGAAGCAGTCATGCTAGCGAAGCGAAGGAGGTGGCGGAACGGCTGAGGGAGAGAGCCTCACGTCCAAGCCGCCGCGGGAGACGCTCCGGGCGTCGGGAGCCGCGTGACGACTCCCGGCCACCGTAGGCGCGGGCCTGCGGACGGAGAGTAATCGGTAGCTCACCGTCCGATCAGGACCAGGCCCGTGCCATACAGCGCGTGCGAGTTCCACGCGCGCCTCAATGAGATGTCAGCATAAAGAAAGGGGCCTGTCAGGGCCGAAGCCTGCCGGGGCTGCGGGATTGTCTGAAAGGGTTACCGCTTCCCCGGAACATAAAGGGCTAAGGAAGGAACATGGATGGATTTTAGTCAGTAAGAGTCTGACACTCCCTTCTGCTCCACCCAGAGCGGGAGGGGTCATTTGGAGATTTCCCTTCCCAAAAAAAAAATGGGAGGCCTATGTCCAGTAGTGGAAGTCTTCGGCTGAAATGATGATGAGGAAATTGTTAGAGCATATTACACTGGAAGGGTCTCATGGGTAAGGACCACACGGGTTCATCAAACATAAAGTAACGCTTGCCACGGTCTGTGGAAGGTTGACCAACCATTTCATGCCTCGAAAAGCACGTTAAGCTGTTGGTCGCTGCTGTCATTCATAGATAGAAAGAAAGAAAGAAAGAAAATACATTTATTTAGCACAGACTAAAAGACACACAATACACCAGATACATCGGATAAAAAAACAAAAAATAAAGATTAAAATAAAAGCGTAAAGTCCGATGTAAGTAAATTAGCAGGAAAGTGTGCCTCACAGATGATTTTTTTTTCGTGATTTCAGAGTTGGTCCTATTGTGAAAGTTGTTCATATTCATGGGTAGAACACCCTGTAAAAATTTGGATGGTGATAAAAAAATCTTCCTGTATAGTAGTGATGCTCTGATTATAGGTTTTACCAATCTTTAACTAGCTATAGTGACTAAACTATTGGATATATTTGGTTAAATTTTTGTTTGCAGACTGGGAATGTCATTAGATATACGCAGTTTAAGGCACTACCTCGAAAATCTAAAATCCTCGATAACCTACTAAACGAGTGAAAGTGATGCAATGACTTTTGAAACGCAAAAGAAGAGTGACGGCTATAGTGTGCGTGCGCTCGGAATAAAACGACGTAGGTACGAGTATGTGCCAAAACGAATTTGCTCCTTTTTTAACAAAAGAAATGAATTAAATTTAAAACTACTTTGAGTAAACTTTGATATTCTTTATGTTTTAAAGTAAATTCCATTGAATAATTCTTAAGCATTTTTTTTTTATTGCTGATTGGGCCCCGCTCTTGACCTCGATCACGCCTGATGGAAAGCGATGAATGAGGTCTATGATGGAACGAGCGTGCCCAGAAAATGCCTAAGGCACGCGTTTACTCGGAGGTTACGCGGTGATGTCGAAAAAAGTAAAAAAATAGATATAGCTTTGGATTTTTTTTGTATCGAGAAAAAATCATTGAATCATGTATTCCTTTTACATGATACTAGAACAAAGAGTCAAAAAACATATACCAAAATGTTAAATCCCTATTCCACATACTTAACAAGTTACACGAAATAGAAAAACCACCCCTTTTTCAACATATCACCTTAATTTATTGTCGTATTGACGCATGACGCCTCCACCTTGTATAAAAACTGTTTGAGAATAGCTCAAGCCATGTTTAAAATATTAGTTAGACAAAAATACAGTAACGGGCTGATTGCCTAGCGTGCGGAAGACTGATTGAATTGAAAAATGTAAAAATAGTACACATGACACGACATCAGGCCTGTACCCCCCGAAGAGTAAGTACGGCAGAGCAGTGGCGTGCATTGGTTTTCAGAATAGGTAGGCACTAGGCCGGGTCTAGTCTAGGCAAACGCGGTTCGGTCACTAACACAGTGTCTGTGGTCACTAATCAGAAAAAACAGTGATCTGTGGTCACTAATCAGAAAAAAAAAGTGTGGTTATTTGAGTAGGCATGCCTACTTAAGGGTGATAAATTGCGAAGATCGAACGTCATGGTATTACGCGTGAGACGTACGTATTTTTAATTTTGTCGTATTAACTTGAACGAGTAAAGACCAATGACAATGTGCGAATAGTAAGTACGGGAGCCGAGTAGGCCGTCCGGCGACAGCCTACTGCCGCGCGTGTTTGTTTAAAGATTTTGTTTTTTCTTAGGTATGATAATTTAGTGAGTTTCTTAATTGTGGGGCACACACATTAAAATGTAATTGACAGGCTTATGTTGATATATCGAGGTAGGCACTGCTTATATGCCTATATGCAATGCACGCCACTGCGGCAGAGGTATAAAGTAAAACCGTGTCGTCAATCATGCTTAAGGGACTTTTTTAATTGCTGAATGGACCCGCTCTTGACCTCGATCACGCCTGATGGAAAGCCATGGATGAGGTCTATGATGGAACGAGCGTGCCCAGAAGATGCCTAAGGCACTGGAACTCCCACACATCGACGAAACACAGCAGGCTGCTTGACGCCGGACACCGGTGGGAGGGTGGTCGCAAACCAGGCGGGCGTTAGCCCTACCACCGCAAGGGAAGAATTGGCCAGTCAAATAAGGTGTTGGGTGTGATTGTCTAGGATGCGCCGAGCGCGAGCGTTCGGTTGAGTAACTAGCGGAAAAAACTGCGCTACACGAGGAGGCTTTTTTATGCATCCCAAAAATGTTACTTTTGATGTACAGAATGCGCAGTTGAGGGGCTTGTTGCATAGAATGTGTGATTATACTATGCTTATTATAGACAATATCCTATCCTACTTAATCACACTATATAATATATCACATCACATCACATCTTCACACTAATCATACTATCATACTAATATTATAAAGGCGAAAGTTTGTGAGTGTGTGTGTGTGTTTATGTTTGTTACTTCTTCACGCTCAAACGGCTGGACCAATTTTGATAAAATTTTGTATGGAGGTAGCCGACACCTTGGATTACCATAAAGGCTACTTTTTATCCCGATATTCCCACGGGGTCAACACTTACTCTTTCACGCAAAAACTACTGAACGGATTTTGATGAAACTCTGCAGTAATATAGCTTATACGTCAGAATAACATTTTTTTTATAAATTTTTTTATCCCGATATTCCCATGGAATCGACACTTATGCGGGTGAAACCGCGGGGCGCTGCTAATAATCTTATAATTAAACCACCTCGCTTCATTAACCGGAGGAAAGTAAACAAAGACATCTTGTAAATGTCAAAGTATTATGACAGATTACTCACCCATGGCGTATCTAGTTATTTATAACACTAGAAAGATAAATAAGTACCTAGGTCATTCTACGTTTTGTCAAGAGTGTAAAAAATGTCTCCATGAGTGCTGTACTAAAGCAATGGTTATATTTATTTATTTATCTTTAATTCAGGCAGAACCCATGTTAGTATTCCTTATTCTATGTTAGTATAATAGACATTAACACACTACAGCTAATAATATTTCATATCATATATCATAATCAGCCTATAATGTTCCCACTGCTGGGACAAAGGCCTCCTCTCAGTGAGAGGGAGTGGGCTGTAATCCACCACGCGGGCCCAGTGCGGGTTGGCAGATGTCGCATGTCTTCGAATTTTTTGGTTCTAGGACATGCCGGTTTCCTCACGATGTTTTCCTTCACCGTTTTGAGAGCAGTGGTGATGAAATAATTTACACAAAGTAAAGCGCCTGTCTGGGTTCGAACCTACGACCTACAACTCGTAAGTCGCGGCCGTTACCACTGGGCCACCACTGCTCTCAATATTGATACTTACTCAATAATAATACTTAATATTGGCAATCTACAGGTGAAATTTTAATCACTGTTTTTGTACTCATCATTATAAACAACTTTTACTATAGGACCAAACCGAAATCGTGAAAAAAAAATCAGCTGTTCCCCACATTTGTGTCCGCATAACTCGTCAAAATGTAGGGAATAGGTGATTTTTTTTTCGCGATTATATGTTTGGTCCCATAGTAAAAGTTGTTCACAATGACCCCTTAAGAGGAAAACGGTGATTAAATTTTTTTTTAAACTATATATCTATCATCATAAATCATATGCCTAGTCCTTTCCCAAACATGTCGGGGACGCCTTCCAGTCTAACCGGATGCAGCTGAGTACCAGTATTTTACATGGAGCGACTGCCTATCTGACCTCCACAACCCATTTACTGGGTAAACGATACCCCTTGATAAGACTGGTTGTCAGATTTTCGGGCTTCTGACGACTCGTAACGACTGTCAATGATCCACAAATGACAGCCGGAACCAACGGCTTAACGTGCCTTCCGAGGCACGGAGGGGTCTTGGTCCCTTTTCTATAGAGGTATGAGGAACAGGGTGTAAAGTTCACTCATACTCTATAGAAAAGGGAGGATCCTCCAACCAGACGGGTGTTGTGTCTGGCGGGCAACTGCCCGATGATTCATGTCGGGCCGTTGTATCTATGCTAGTTGCGCGGTAAACTCTGCTTGCGAGATGCAGGATTTGCGTGATGTCAGTATGACGTGTTGTTCGCATGTGGCGTTGTAGATACCGCTACAATAGAAATGAACGTTTATCTTCTCATTCCATTAATTTTTTTTTGATATTTCGGCCTCGGATAAGATACCGATTGAGGAAATACAACATCGTTGAATAGGTCTACTAATAAATTAATGATTCACTTTTAATTTAATTTTGTGTTCATTTCAAGGGAAATTAACGAATGAAAGATATCGATGAACAAAAAGAGAAGCATCTGATATAAGCTTTACAAGTGGCGCCGACATGACGTAAGATATTGGCGTCGCGACGCCGTGCTCCGCCGTATATTGCCCGACGATGACGTGAGTAGGTTTACGTGTACGTATGAGTGAGAAAGACGGTCATAGAGACGTCATCAAAATTGCTAAGGGCCAAAGCACACACGCTACTTTTAGCATCGGCGATCGGAGATTTTGCAGCTGTATCGATGCTGCATCGCGTTTTGGCGACTCTCTGCGTTCGGACGCTGTATCAGAATCGCGCGTTTTAGCGACTGCTTAGATTCTGGATCGACGCTGCATCGCGATTTCGCAACTTCCTGCGTTCGGACGCAGTATCGGGATCGCGCGTTTTAGCGACTGCTCCGATGCTGGCGCAGATGCCAAATCGCTGCGACCGGCATCCAAATGTGTGCGGAGTGTAGCGTTCAGCCGCTGTAGCTCGACAGCGACTGAATCGCCGCGTTTGGCGTTTTAAGTATGCGGTGTGGAATGCTTGGTCGCTGCCTTTAGCTTCTAAAAAGCAGCTAAATCGCCGATCGCGAATGCTAAAAGTAGCGTGTGTGCTTTGGCCCTAAGTATTTCAATTCAAGTGTGAAGCCGTGCTGGCCTAATGGTAACGCCCGCGGCTTATGAGTTGCAGTTGGGTTCGAATCCAAGCAAGCACTTTGTGTAAATTATTTCATTACTACTGCTCTCAAAACGGTGGAAGGAAAGTATCATGAGGAAACCTTTATGTTCTAGAACCAAAAATTCGAAGACATATCGTCGCTAATCTAACTTAGTGACGTAACTGATTCGAAGCATATTTTACAGGGCAAAGCTATTTGCAGTTGAGGGTTACCTGTTATTGAGGGAAGCTTGTTCTACTTGTATACAGGATGTTACAGAAAGGGTATATCAATACAAACGGGTTGAAGAGTGTATCTTGTCTAGAATCTCTGTACAAAATTTCAGCTCAAAAGCAGTAACTTTGAAAATGCTAAATATATTTTTTATTTCGATAGTTTATTAAATTGAAATCATAACAAACGTGTCACCGCACTACGAGGGTCATTATCCATTATCTGTAGTGTGTCTGTGCGCCTAATACACGCACATCACGCCGCCGCGCGCCAGTGCAGCGCCGTGAGGTCGAAATAAAAAAAATATTAAGCATTTTCAAAGTTAATGATTTTGAGCTGAAATTTTGTACAGAGATTCCAGACCAGATACACTCTTCAACCCGTTTGTATTGATATACCCTTTCCGTAACACCCTGTATAAATTTTACTGATATAAAATTGAGCACGTGTGTAGTTCTGATTAAGATCTTTATATTGGTATTACGTTATCGTTTTAATATTGTTTTAATAATAAATATTTTAACAGATACGTCACTTCGTGAGATCTTTGTTTTTATTTTGTTCGGAATACATGATCAGAAGACCAATTCTCGTAATTCAAAACGTTCAAAATCTAGTCGCAGTCTCATCTCGGCGACAAACAAATGTCAGAAACTTGTCAAAATGTAGGGAAATTAAAGGTATTATTGATAGATTGAGACTGAGACCAAACTGTGAACGTTCTTAAAATTACGAGAATTACTCCTCAGATATCAGATTCGACTTGGAAAATGTATCAAATTAGGTAAGTACTTTAGTTAGGTCGGCTTAGTCCAAAATGTCAGATAGTTAGATTAGCAACGATATGACATCCATCAACTCGCACTGGGCCCGTGTGGTGGATTATGGCCCACTCCTTTTAACAGAAAGAGAAGCCTCTGTCCCAGCAGTAGGAATATTATCGGCTGATTATGCTTATGTAATTCAAGTTGTCTATGTACGCTTCTCTGAGCGTTCGTCTTGCGCAATTTGGGTTGTAAAGTGATACCGGGGCTGTCAGGCTAGGGTGCGTGAAGGCGTATCCATGACTGTGTGAATGCATGATGTTATGGTATAAATCGCGTGTCACTCGCAAGTGTACTTACATACACGTAAGTACACTTGCGTAACAGTGGGCGGTGGACTTTATTCTTGAATGAAAAACGTGCTATACAGGTTGTTACAGAAAGGGTATATCCATACAAACGGGTTGAAGAGTGTATCTGGTCTAGAATCTCTGTACAAAATTTCAGCTCAAAAGCAGTAACTTGAAAATGCTTAATATTTTTTTATTTTGATAGTTTATTAAATTGAAATCATAACAAACGTGTCACCGCACTACGAGGGTCATTATCCATTATCTGTAGTGTGTCTGTGCGCCTAGTACACCCACATCACGCCGCCGCGCGCCAGTGCAGCGCCGTGATGTCGAAATAAAAAAATATTAAGCATTTTCAAAGTTAATGCTGAGCTGAAATTTTGTACAGAGATCCTAGACCAGATACACTCTTCAACCCGTTTGTATTGATATGTCCTTTCCGTAACACCCTGTATATGCAGCCTATCGCGACATGATAAGAAGCTCTTTTGTTTTAAAATACGACGCAACAAAAACAAAAGGAGGCGGTATTCAGTAAGGCGGTTGGCACACTGCACCGCATTACGCAGCGGGTGCGTGAAACGGAGCCAAAGGGCACAACAGCGCGTTTTTATTGAATTTGCATGTAAAAAATCACGGGCGGGGGCACGTTATCTGCGTCCCGCTGCGTAATGCGGTGCAGTGTGCCAATCGTCTTATCCATTTATAATCACAGAGGACGGACATGCGTGGGCGGTCGCTTTAAAGTTAGTATAGACTAGAGCATTTACTTGTAACAGAACATCGAGCATTCGCCGTTTTATAAATTTATCGGACCGCGCTTCGAACACGACACTCGATGTTTTGATACAACCTGTCTTTAAAAATCAACGAGCGTATTAGAGTAATATTTTATCGAGGCACGAGCGATCAAGAACGCACAATCATCAACAATGAACGCAAGGTAGAAAGAAATGTTACAGGTAAATGCTCACTCGGCGTGAGCATTACGTCGAACGCAGCGTCGAGCATTCGCAGGAACATTACATTACATGGAAATGCTCGAGAAAATGCTCTAGTCTATGACCTTTAGTGCCGATTCACACCGGAACGACAGAGCCGTCGCCGCCGGCAGTGCCGCTAACGCGCGAGCGGCCTCGCAACACCGCAGGCGGCCGCGCTACCTTTTCGAGCTTTTCAAGCGATACTGGTCTTTTAATGATGTAGATAAAGTTTAAAATTATTTTACACTGAAAGTGCTCGCCGCGCCGCTGCCGGCCGCTGCTTTCCCGGTGTGAATTGAGCCTTAGAGGAGGCACTGACAACACTTATAAACCAAGCTTACGTCACTAATGACGTACCTATACTTAGAAACTGACGTTTTGAAGGAGATCCGCGATAGAAGTTGTTTGCTCAACCAACTTTCGGGGTCACGAAGTTTTATGAGTAAGTGGAGTTGCAGGGTTATTGCGTAACGCACTATCAGTAGCAATGGTTTTCATTTTGACAGTTCAACAACATTCATTGCGTTATTTGCGTTGTTGAGCAGACACATTTTTCTAACATATGGAGTAATGGATTAGAAATATGCTTCAAAATTATTCAAATTGAGAGTAATAGTGTGTTACGTACCTAATTATGGAGCCGTTTTTAGGCCTGAGCTCACCAACATTCAAACCACCCCGGTTAGGTATTTAAACAATTGGTTTATGTCAAATTTCCGAAGGAAATTTTAAATATAGAACTGATTAAATATTTAATCAGTTGATTTAAACGTTGGTGAGGCGTAGACGCCGCCGGAGCGCGACGATTCCGTGCTTGTTCATAATCATGAGGGAAATATTACACTGAGCCTCTAAAAACTTTTTGCGCCTCTCATGATGCACACCTTTTTTAATAATTGAGTCTCTTTTTAAAATGTCAGGCTCTTTCTCATAGTTGGTCGCTGTACCCTTTTTTTTTTCTGGGTTGGAAAATCCTCATGGATGTCTCTGTCATACTCTTGCTGACTAAAAACCACCCCGGTGGTCCATCTCACACCTACGCCGGGGGTCGCGGGAACGTACGGTCCTTCCACAACCCCCGGGTCTCCTCAGGTCAGGGGGGAGTGAGGTGTATGACTCCCCCCGCGACGTCAAAAAGGTGCGCGCGTGGAACAGTACGCGGCGCCGCCTCGGGTCCGGTTGCATGGGGGGCGACAGACGTCCCCGAGTCCGTCGCCCCTGGACCCATTTAGGGGGGCTGGAAGAGGGCATTGTCCGCCCTCCGCCGTTGAGCGTGAAGAACTAACAAACATATAAACACACACACTCACAAACTTTCGCCTTTATAATATTAGCGTGATGTGATATTATATAGTGTGACTTGCTAGTCACACTATATTACCCCGCCCCGCGGTTTCACCCGCATAAGTGTCGATCCCATATAAATATTGAGATAAAAAGTATCCTGTGTGTTATTCTGGTGTATAAGCTATATTCCTGTGAAGTTTAATCAAAATCCGTTCAGTAGTTTTTGCGTGAAAGAGTAACAAACATCTATCCATCCTCAAAAACTTTCGCGTTTATAACATTAGTAGGATAGTAGGATATTAGCAGGATAGTAGGATATTGGTAGGATAGTAGGATATTAGTAGGATAGTAGGATAGTAGGATATTAGCAGGATAGTAGGATATTGGTAGGGTAGTAGGATATTAGTAGGATAGTAGGATATTAGTAGGATAGTAGGATATTAGCAGGATAGTAGGATATTAGTAGGATAGTAGGATATTAGTAGGATAGTAGGATATTAGCAGGATAGTAGGATATTAGTAGGATAGTAGGATTAGTAGGAAGTAGGATAACATCAGCTCAACTTCCTCCGAAGAAATAGACAGAGAAGTAGGTACCTATAGTAAAATCATTAGGCATTACGGGCTATGTTTGGAGTCTCTCTGAGGGATCGAATCCGCAACGAGGTGATCCGGCAGAGAACCAAAGTTGTCGACATAGCTCACAGAATAAGCAAGCTGAAGTGGCAATGGGCCGGCCATATTAGCCGTAGAACCGATGACCGTTGAGCTAGACGTGTTCTTGAGTGGAGACCGTGAATCGGTAAACGTAAGGTAGGACGCCCTCAGGCTAGGTGGAGCGACGATCTTCGCAGGATGGCTGGTAGCAGCTGGATGAGAGTTGCCGAAAATCGAGGTGAATGGCGTGCGATAAGAGAGGCCCATATCCAGCAGTGGACTGCTATGGGCTGATGATGATGATGATGAAAGGCATTAAGTCCGCCTCTGTACATTTGTTTACTTAAAGTATTAAATAATAGTACATTATGATACATGTGTGCTATGTTGATCATTATACTAGTTTAACCAGTTAATTCAAATAATGCGGAACATAGATACTCAAAAGTCGGTAAACCAATGTTATTAAATAAAGTAACATTTAGTACAGGTACCTAGAGTCATCTCAAGGTTCCCACGTCACGTTAAGACTCAAGACTCGTATATTTATGTCGAGTACCGAATATTAATAATAATAATATATTTATTTGCGAAAAACACGGTAAGTATACATAGTTGTTGAAATTAATGTAAGGTCCAGCATGTTTTGCTTAAAATTAAAGCATGCAAACTTATAAGTACAATGCAAACGTTACAATCTATAGGTACAAACAAAAGACAAAATTAAAGTCTATGTTCCAAAAATTGCTTAATACTATAATCATTATTTTGAGTCAACCAATTATAAAGTTTAATCTTGATGACATGATGACTGAGATAAATCGTAATTTATCATATCACACTTCACACTAATATTATAAAGGCGAAAGTTTGTGAGTGTGTGTGTGTGTATGTGTGTGTGTTTATATGTTTGTTACTTCTTCACGCCTAAACCACTGAACCGATTTAGATGAAATTTGGTATATAGATAGTTTGAGTCCCGGAAAAGGACATAGGATAGTTTTTATCCCGATATTCCCACGGGATCGACATTTACGCGGGTAAAACCGCGGGGCGCGGCTAGTAATATTATAAATGCGAAAGTAAGTTTGTTTGTTTGTTACCTTTTCACGCCTAAACCACTGAACTGATCATCATGAAATTTTGCACATACATTGTCAGGTGTACAGAAACGGACATAGGGTACCTTTCATTCCGAAAAAAAGTGCTGTTCCCGAGGAAAACAACAATAACGTTATTATGATAATAGATGGCGCCACGTGTCTATTGAACTTTGTCACATTATTTACCTTTTATTCTAAGGCGGTACGAAGTTCGCCGGGTCAGCTAATATTGTATAAATTATGATGTGTATCTATCTACAGGGTAAAATTAAATTAGCTAGCAGAATCTGCAGACGTGATCAGGGTATCGATATCTTCAAAGTTAGGTTTCGAAACCCCTTCGCGTCTGTGAAGTTTACACAAAACAAAACAGATTTTTTAAACTGATTTCAAGTGACTACACCAACTGCGGTCGAAGAACCGATGAAAAAGCCATATTTTTTTTGTTTTATTATGTTTTATTTGCTTTTTAATAATACATACATATATTCTTAATTAACAAAATTAAAACCTAACTTAACTAATTTATGTTCGCTTATCTCGTCAAAACGTAGGGAACAGCAGATTTTTTTTTTTCGCGATTTCATGTTTGGTCCCATAGTAAAAGTTGTTCATAATGATGAGTACAATGACCTCTTAAGAGGTTGTTGGTGTTTTTCCAATAACACTGTATATTTAGTATAGTTGTACACAGATCTTTTCGCACGTGGCTAAAATCGGAACTAACGGCGCCATCTTGTTTATTGAACACATTTTCACAAAACAATTGCACAAATATATACCAACAGTGTCCCCAGCGGAGCAGCGATAGCCCAGTGGTAACGGCCGCGACTTACGAGTCGTAGGTTCGAACCCAGTCCAGGCGTTTTACTTTGTGTAAATAATTTCATCACCACTACTCTCAAAACGGTGAAGAAAAACATTGTGAGGAAACCGGCATGTCCTGGACCAAAATTCGAAGACATGTGACATAATACTAACCCGCACTGGGCCCGCGTGGCCTACTCCCTCTCACAGAGAGGAGGCCTGTGTCCCAGTGAGTGGGAACATTAAAGGCTGATTATGCCCCCCCCCCCCCATCAACGTCATTCGAGCGTCAAAAGATCCTTAGAGCACTATAATTATGTAGAGACGCCAGCACATCAAGCCACTACAATCTGTCAAATTTCTTTAATAGATTTTTAACTTTATCGCTAAAGTATAAGGTTCAAAGTTGATTGGGAAAATTTGACAGTTTCGGGTAGCTTGATGTGCTGGCGTCTGTACTTATGTAGGTATGGAAGAATGTAATAAAACAATATACTTAGAAATAGATGCTATCAAAGACTCCCTCATGTAATATGCATAAGAGTTAGACAGTTATGGTAATGTCGCCTTGAAATTACATGGCTTGCAAGTTAATTCTATATATTAGAAGATTCGTATGTGTTTAACAATCTGTCAAATTTCTTTAATAGATTTTCAACTTTATCGCTAAAGCATAAGGTTCAAAATTGATTGGGAAAATTTGACAGTTTCGGGTAGCTTGATGTGCTGGCGTCTGTACATAGTTTAAAGACAGTGTTTAAATTCATGGTCAATTTGAAAGTGGATAATAATCAAGGTCAAGTGAATTAGACATCATATTAATAACACTATTCGAGATGGGCTCATGGCTTGTCGATTTATTAGCTTAACTAAGGTCGGTCTGAGGTTGGGTGACCATCAATTCCATCAAGTACGAAAGTACAGTCAGCATCAAAAGTCGATTAACACTATCATTTTTACATGTTATTAAATTGACAACAACTTTTTTCAAAATACTGATTTTTAGCTTTTCACATAATAGACAAGAGTATTATTCTAAAAAAAAATCTTCTGCAGCAATTTTGAACAAATATTTTGCTCAATAACTAAGATTAAAAAAACTGAAGTGTTAATCAACTTTTGATGCTGACCGTACGTCAAGCCGCGTTATCTTAGCTGTCATTCGTAGATTTGTGACAGTCGTAATGGGTAGTCAGAAACATGGTACAATTATATACTTCGCAGAAACATCCATGGGTAGTCCATGGTCAGAAACCTGAAAGTATGACAGCCAGTCTTACAAAGGGGTATCGGCAAGGGACGCCAGTCGGCTGGTTGCGTCAGGACGCCGCCGACTCGGGGCCGGTCGGCGTCACGACCATTATTGGGAAAAGGTTAGGCAGATGATATACATATTTATCATGTATTTAGAACAGCGGGGCAATTGCGTAACACTTTATCAATCGGAATCGGTTTCATTTTGACAGTTCAACAACATGATTTATTGCGTTATGTACGTGTTGAGCAGACAAATTCGAAGTTATGAAGCAATGGTGGCGCCATCTATTATCATAATAACGTTAATGTGATTTTCCTCGGGAACAGTACTTTTTTTCGGGATGAAAGGTACCCTATGTCCGTTTCTGTACACCTGACAACGTATATGCAAAATTTCAGGATGATCGGTTCTGTGGTTTAAGCGTGAAAAGGTAACAAACAAACAAAAAAACTTACTTGCGCATTTATAATATTTTTTTTAGCCTGTACTGTCCCACTGCTGGGCAAAGGCCTCCCCCAAGTCCTTCCAGGAACTCCTTTCCTGCGCCACCTCAAACCAGCCCTTTATAATATTAAATTATAATTATGATAGTTAGGATTATGACCATTCCACGTCACCATAACCATAAAAAATCATGTGATAAATATGTGCACAACACAAATTCGAGAAGGAAGAGTACCCAAACTTACTTTTAAACAAAATTACCACTCTTTTGTACTGATAATAGTAGTTTCACGATGTTGGTATTAAATATTTATACAAATACGCAAAATGGTGTCGTTGACTTATATTGTAGTGGTATCTACAACGCCACATGCGAACAACGCATCATATTGATGTCACGCAAAATCCTGCATCTCGCAAGCAGAGTTTACCGCGCAACTAGCATAGATACAACGGCCCAGCAAATGCTAGCAAAATTCAAAAACTTTAAAATCAATTTCTATTTATAATGTCCCGTAATGAGAATCGACCACCTTACTATAACCGTGAAGGGGGCGGATGACACTAAATAAGTGCCATTGACCACCGGGGTGGTGAACGCCACTACTTAGTGCCAGCTCGAAGGGGGCAGATGGGAATAAACGAGAAAATTGTGTTCAATTTACAAATCTACGCATGGACACAGTCGCATACGCACACGTATTAGGGTCTAGTGTAGCAGGTACTTCATCTATTTTGGTTTGTTTTAACTGTACAGCTGAATTGCGACAGTAATTAACGTAGTTTTCATTATTTTTGGGATAAAAAATCACCTACTTATATTAAAAATGACAGAACACAGACATGAATGACAGTAAAAGATTCTGAACAAACTACCCTCGTAATGTTCATTAATTCACACACCTTGTATACGTCTATGTCATTGTCATCTATTTTGGGATACGTGAAGAAGTCTCCTCGTGTAGCGCAGTTTGTTCCGCCAGTTACTCAACTGAACAGAGCGCTCGGCGCATCCTGGACAGTCACACCCAACAACTTATTTGCCTGGGCAATTCTTCCCTTGCGGTGGTAGGGCTAACGCCCGCCTGGTTTGCGACCACCCTCCCACCGGAGTCCGGCGTCAAGCAGCCTGCTGTGTTTCATCGATGTGTGGAAGTTCCAGTGCTTTAGGCATCTTCTGGGCACGCTCGTTCCATCATAGACCTCATCCATCGCTTTTCATCAGGCGTGATCGAGGTCAAGAGCGGGGCTATTCAGCAATAAAAAAATAAACATCTCTGCGTTACCCTAGGAATACCAACAAACGTGATGTTTTGTTACGATATTCGAAACCATGACGATTTCCATCTGATAATAAAAAAAAGTTTGTAAATTAAAATGGCCGACATAAGTGCCTACTGTTCTCATAGCTAATTCCAATCGATTTGGTGTAATCGCAGTAAATCGTACGTAGAATCGATTATAATAAGTAGAATTGACCATCTGGCATTTCCACAACTAAGGGGTGCTACACACTTGTTCGACTTGGTGGTCGTTGTTGAACAACAAAGTCGACCCGAAGTAGATATTGAAGCTGTTATATTTTTTGCATGCACGTGTTACTGTGACTGATAAACCTATTTTTCTTTTCTTGCTTTCAATTATTACATATTTTACTTTCGGCCCGTGCCTATCGGCAGAGTACGTTCAGCATTTATCCTCACTTAATAATGTTCGGGTCGGCTCGGCACAATTCGAGCTAAACCGAACGGTTTTTTCCTGAACAAAGTCAAAGTCGAATCATTTAGGCTAGGCATTAAAATGCACTTTTGAACCTTAAAATTTACCCCCTTTAAATAATACATGTGCCCATTCTAAAAGGGTAGTTCCGTTTGGAGAAGATTTGGCAGACTCCATAATTTCTCTTTTAACATGTTTTACAATATTTTGTAAATCTTCATACAGAATGACCTATTAGGTACAGACGCCAGCACATCAACCTACTACAATCTGTCAAATTTCTTTAATAGATTTTCAACTTTATCCCCAAAGTATAAGGTTCAAAGTTGATTGGGAAAATCTGACAGTTTCGGGTAGGTTGATGTGCTGGCGTCTGTATACACTGCTACACATTAAGCTATACGTAACCAGTATAAGCTTTCATTGTACCAAAGCCTATACAATGCGAGGTCGCCTGAAACTGGAGGTGTATAGTTGATGTGTAGCCGTTGTACAAAGTATTAAAAACTAAGCAACTATACATAACTTAATTATATTCACAAATATTGCAACCATAGACGATTTTTCCTAATTTCGAGGGGCCCGTGGCTAAATAATAACATCCGCACATGTCGACCAATCAGGTTAAGCGACGCTTGTCGCGGTTTGTCTGTGGATGGGTTACCATCTTTACATACCGAGACTCCTCCGTGCCTCGGAAAGCACGTTAAGCCGTTGGTCCCGGCTGTCATTCGTGGATCTTTGACAGTCGTTACGGGTAGTTAGAAGCCCGAAAGTCTGACAACCAGTCTTACCAAGTGGTATCGTATTATCCAGTAACTGGGTTGTGGAGGTCAGATATGTAATCACTCCATGTAAAATACTGGTATTCAGCTGCATCTGGTTAGACTGGAAGCCGACCCTAACATAGTTGGGAAAAGGCTAGGCAGATGATGATGATGAGACGATTTTTCCTAATCTATTCAAGAACATAATCTGCATATACCTATTCGATTTAGACGCCCGGCTTTACCGAACCATGCCGACCCGAACATGTGTGTAGTCCTCTTTAGGTACACGCGTAAGGAGGGTGGCTATTAATCTTTATTGGAGCATTTCTTTAATGTTATATAGCCACCCCCCACCCTTCTAATTTACTGCATATTTTGCTAGACCTTATTATAGAATGACTATGCTTTAAGGCGCTGCGATATGGCCAAGATACGCACGTGTACAGTCGCTGGCACGTAACTTGATGAGCGAAGAGCCGTTAGATCTACAGAGGTATGAGGAACAGGGTGTAAAGTTCACTCAACCTCCATAGAAAAGGGAGGATCCTCCAACCAGACGGTTATTGTATCTGGCGGGAAACTGCCCAATGATTCATGTCGGGCCGTTGTATCTGTGCTAGTTGCGCGGTAAACTCTGCTTGCGAGATGCAGGATTTGCGTGACGTCAGTATGACGCGTTGTTCGCATGTGGCGTTGTAGATACCACTACAGATCCATTTTGCGTTTTTTAACTTTCTTCTATACCGACGTGTTTAAAAATAAACTATGGAATAATCATAGAATGATGACAACGTACCGGAAGACGTAGTGTTGGAAGGCCTCCTACAAGGCGGACCGACGACCTTGTGAAGGTCGCAGGAACCTGCTGAATGCGGGAAGTACAGGACCGGTTGAAGTGTTTTTTTTTATTGCTGAATGGGCTCGCTCTTGACCTCAATCACGCCTGATGGAAAGCGATGGATGAGGTCTATGATGGAACGAGCGTACCCAGAAGACGCCTAAGGCACTGGAACTCCCACGCATCGACGAAACACAGCGGGCTGCTTGACGCCGGACTCCGGTAGGTCGCAAACCAGGCGGGCATTAGCTCTACCACCGCAAGAGAAGAATTGGCCAGTCAAATAAGGTGTTGGGTGTGACTGTCCAGGATGCGCCGAGCGCTCGGTTCAGTTGAGTAACTGGCGGAACAAACTGCGCTACACGAGGAGGCTTCTTCATGCATCCCAAAAAGAGGGGGTGGAGGTGCTTGGGGGAGGCGTCTTTCGGCTGAAATGATGATGATTAAAAGCAATAAAAGTGACCATTTTTTGTACATTTACTCCAACTACGCCAAAACCTTGCCAAGTTAGGTGCTTCATCATCATCGGACAATATTTCTCAATCGATTCATGTTAGATATAAACCAAAGATCACGAATAACTACCGGGACCAACTGCTTAACGTGCTTTCCGAGGCATGGAGCTGAGTGGTCTCGGTCTGTAAAGATGGTCACCCATCCACAGACCAACCGCGGTAAGGGTAGCTTAACCCGATCGAACGACCTGTGTGGCTGTTATTATTCAGCCACGGGCCGAGTAATAATTTTTGTATTTATCTGTGGAGGCTTGTAATTAGCAATAATTTACTTTTTTTATTACAACTTTATATTTTCAAAGTATTTTAAATAAAATTACAAAATTAAAACCTAACTTAACTAGAACTATACCCAAACTAAATTATAGCGTCGAAAAATTCATCCGCATCGCTGTCGACTGGTAATGTACCCAAGAGACTGGCGGCATTACCACGTTGTATGGCAATGCTTAGCCTTTGGCCAAGGTTAAAGCCAGCCCTTGGGTCACGGGAAGTGTCAACCAGCCGTTTTGAAATTTCCTTAAAAAGACCATGAGCACTCGGACCCCACGGCCCGAGGGTTTCAACCCCAAACGGCTCGAAAATATAATTTCCAATAAGGTTATTATATTTTCGCCGCTTGAGGTTTTCCGCAGCAGCAGCGCCAGCACAGCATGCCGACCCAGGAAGCTGGAATGGCGCAAGAGTATCTACACAATTTACTTACATAATAATTGTTATTATAAAGACAAAGTTATTAGTCTGTAAGCATTCCGAAAAAAAAATGTCTCTAAAAATCATCTCAGAATATTAGGCCTGGCTCACACTGTCACACAAATCAATCACTTCAATGCCTACGAGTTTTAAACATAAACAATGCTAGAGTTTATTGTCTACGTATGTTTTGTGTTAGGTAACTAAAATAGATCAGACGAGAAAAAGCTTTGTAACGTTTAAAATAGATTGTTTTTAACTTATTCTAAATTACAGACACAGAGATATACCTCATCAAGAGGTATATCACATCTCGTAGAAACTAAGTTAGGGGAAGGTGACATCAGCGGAGCAGCCAGGATTCTATTTAGTAGTGATGTGGTGGCACCGTGTTCTCCAGAAACACTCGCAGCTCTGGAGAGCAAACACCCTGCCGCAGCGGATGGCCTTTCTTTTCCTGACCCTCCTGATCCTGATAACCACTCCCTCACCATTACAGGTCGAGAGTTGGTCACAGCCGTTTGCTCCTTCAGGAACGGCTCCGCTGGCGGCCTTGACGGCCTGAGCCCTCAGCACCTCAAGGACCTTATTTGTTCAGGCGCCGGGGCAGCTGGTGAGTTGCTCTTGAAGGAGCTTACGGCTTTGATTAACCTTATGCTCTCCGGCAAGGTGAACGAGGCCGTCATCGACGTTCTGTACGGTGCCAATTTATGCGCCCTGCGTAAGAGGGATGGCGGCATTCGGCCCATTGCCGCGGGCACTACTTACCGCCGTATAGCAGCCAAAATTTGCTGTAAATTTTATGGTGAGGTTGTTTCGGAAAAATTTCAGCCCCTGCAGCTAGGTTACGGCTCCAAAGGGGGCTGTGAGGCTGCCGTACACGCCCTGTCGACCTACCTAAATTCTGGAAAAGGAGAGGTCATCCTGAAGGTTGACATAAAGAATGCCTTCAATTCTGTTAATAGGGACACCTTGCTGACAGAAACTAGAAAAGAAATACCACAAATTTATAGTTTCATTTGGCAATGTTACAGACACCCTTCTAAATTACTGTATCGGGACAACCTTTTGGAATCTGCTGTTGGCTGTCAACAAGGTGACCCCCTCGGGCCAGTGATTTTTAGTTTAGCCATCCACCCAATTATTCGACAGCTAAATTCCAAATTTAACGTTTGGTATCTCGATGATGGAACCTTGGGAGGCGATGCAGAAACTGTACTACACGACCTTCAATTTTTAAAAAACGAACTTCATTCCATTGGCCTTGATCTCAATCTTTCGAAATGTGAACTATACCTAGCGGACAGTACTGACAGACACTTGACACTTCCCAAATTTAACGCAATAGCTCCAGAAATCAAAATTATTGAAAAAAGCTCTCTTCGTCTTCTTGGGTCTCCAATCTTTGACAATTCCTTTCCCGTTTTTATTCAGGAAAAAATTCAAAATTTCAATGACGTTTCGGAAAGATTGTTAGAAATTAATATGCATTCGGCCATAACTTTAATCCGCTACTGCTGTTTCGGCCCTAAATTAACATATTTTCTTCGCGCTTCACATTTATGGAAGCACACTCACCTTTTAGACCAAATGGACCAAATTATCAGGCATACATTAACATCTATTTTAAATGTGGCCATGGACGACCGAGCTTGGGCACAAGCTACTCTTCCCATTCGTATGGGGGGCCTCGGCGTCCGCAAAATTTCTAGTATTAGTTTACCGGCTTTCATATCCTCGGTCCACGGCACTGATAAATTAATCAGGAAAATCTTAGCCTCCACACTGATTAATTCTGATGTGCCGTGTTTCACCGAGGCTATGGATGCCTGGAGACTCGCTTGCCCGAATACAGATCCACCCGACAATCCATCTTCCCAGAGACGGTGGGATGAGCCGCTCTGCAGAGTAGTACAGAACAATTTACTTGACTCGTCTGCTACTCCTGCGGAACGTGCGCGCCTGCTGGCTGTGGGTAGATGGGAGTCGGGACTTTGGCTTCATGCACTACCTTCGTCGAACATAGGCACTTTGTTCGACGACACTACTTTTCGCCTCGCTGCTTCCCTGCGACTAGGCACTCCTTGCTGTTCCCCTCATCGCTGTCACTGTGGCGAAGATGTCAACAGCCTCGGACACCACGGCCTGTCTTGCAGCCGAAGTGCGGGTCGCTTAGCGCGCCACGCAAACATTAATGACATCATCCGACGAGCTCTTGTTACCGTCGGCGTTCCAGCTGTATTAGAACCCAATGGCTTGGTACGCGACGATGGCAAGAGACCGGACGGTATGTCTCTATTTCCTTGGAAGGTGGGTAGGCCTTTAGTGTGGGACGCAACTTGTGTCGATACTCTTGCGCCATCCCATCTTCCTGGATCGGCTTGCTGTGCTGGCGCTGCTGCTGCGGCTGCGGAAAACCTCACGCGGCGAAAATATAATAACCTTATCGGAAATTATATTTTCGAGCCGTTTGGGGTTGAAACCCTCGGGCCGTGGGGTCCGAGTGCTCATGGTCTTTTTACAGAAATTTCAAAACGGCTGGTTGACACTTCCCGTGACCCAAGGGCTGGCTTTTACCTTGGCCAAAGGCTAAGCATTGCCATACAACGTGGCAATGCCGCCAGTCTCTTGGGTACATTACCAGTCGACAGCGATGCGGATGAATTTTTCGACGCTATATTTTAGTTTTTATATAGTTTTAGTTAAGTTAGTTTTTAATTTTGTTATTTTTGTTAATTAAGTTTTTAAATTCAAACAAACAAATAAATCCATCCCACACTTATTTGATATGTGTGATATTTTTCTAATCATAAGTACATTTAGCGTTGAGTGTACTTTAGGTAGAACGGCTGCAATGCTACTGTGGCAATGCGACTGATCCGAGAAAAAATGCATCTTCGAGAATACAATAGGGCTATAAACGGACGTAACGCGTAGCGGACGCAGTGCGACTCTCTGACTCTAAGGATAGTATAAGCTATACTAAGTACGAGTACATCGGTTTCGTAAAAAGGGTTTTGTATAGATGACACTAGCGCCGATTCCCTTGTTCACAAACTAAACTAGATTTAAGTTCAATGCATCTTTTTCTTTCTATTTCATTAAGGTGAATGCGCAGTTGTAGCCCGCGAAATTCAATTTTTCTTACGTTTTGTGCAATTTTCAGGTCAGTGTCAGGTTGTATCTTGATCAAAATATGATTCGCGACAATAACAGGTACGTATTTACAATAATAATTAGAATCATTAATACATCTTTCTAAGTTAGATTTCTACCGTTAAGAACAAATCTCGTATGGAAAAGTGTTGATGGTAGAAATCTAACTTAAAGAGATATATTACTGACCTACAAATTGCAAAAAACGTAAGAAAATTTAAATTTCGCGGTTTACCACTGCACATTCACCTTAAGAAAAGGACAGAAGATAAATATTAGTTTAGTCCTGTCAAATTAGTCAACGCCTGACGTAAATTGACGTATTTTTAGTAGGCAAGTTTTTAATCGCGTCTAAACTTGTCTATGGAGTATCTTGACTTGACAGGACTAAACTAATATTTATCTTCTGTCCTTTTCTTAATGAAATAGAAAGAAAAAGATGCACTGAACTTAAATTTAGTTTAGTTTGTGAACAAGGGAATCGGCGGCACTTTCTTGTTTAAAAATACGTTATAGTTATAACCAAATTAAATTTATTTTCGATTTTTATGGTGGCGGGATGAGCTGGACTCCTTCAACAAGAACTGGTCCTAGCAGCTTTCTTCTCCTTAGCGTGTCGATAGCAATCGAAATGTACTCGGCCCAGAATTCGGCTACTTGTTTGGCGCCATCACCAGCGTCCATCAGTTTCTGTAACGTGCAGCTGACAGGACACGCAGGACACGATATTAAGTGTCCCATCGTTTGTGGAACAGCACCACATTTACACTCCAAGGCGGAGTCGTCTATAAGTCTTGAACAGAGAGAAGTGGAAAGAGAGTAGGGAGGCCTTTGCCCTGCAGTGGGACATCACAGGCGAATAATAACCCCCACTGCCGTATCTCTGTCGCAGCCAAATGGTTAAATTAGCCGTTTAGTTAACCGCCTTTTTTCTTTTTTTTATGGATGGGAAATCATCAAATGACCCTCCCGCTCTGGGTGGAGCGGAAGGGAGTGTCAGACTCTTACTGACTAAAACCCATCCGTGTTCCTTCCTTAGCCCTTTATGTTCCGGGGTAGCGGTAACCCTTTTGGACAATCCCGCACCCCCGGCAGGCTTCGGCCCTGGCAGGCCCCTTCCTTTATTCTGACATCTCTTTGAGGCGTGTGTGGTACACATACGCGCCGTCCGGCACGGGCCTGGTCCTGATCGGACGGTGACCTACCCATTACTCTCCGGCCGCAGGCCCGCGCCTACGGCGGCTGAGAGTTGTCACGCGGCTCCCGACGCACGGAGCGTCTCCCGCGGCGGCTGGGACGTGAGGCTCTCTCCCTCAGCCATCCCGCCACCTCCTTCGCTAGCATGACTGCTTCGCAGAAGGAGGTGACTGCCTCCCACTCCCTCTCACCCCGGACCATGGCTTGAACCAGGGCCGGACGCGAGAGGTCGCCGCTGCTGTAGTTAACCGCCTGGCCTTTGGAAGTAGTGCTCGCCTCGCTACGCCCTCTCGGCTCGCACGCGATTGATCACAGTTCTAACCTTTTTTTTTTTGTTTCCGGGGTGGAAAATCCTCATGAATGTCCGCCGCCCTGGGGCGGGCGGCGGGGTCTGTCAGACTATTACTGACTATAAACACCACCCCGGTGTTCCATCTCACATCTACGCCGGGGGTCGCGGGAACGTACGATCCTTCCTCAACCTCCGGCTGGTGCCAGCCCGCCACTGCAGGCCTCCTCGGGTCAGAGGGGTGTGGTGTTTGACTTCCCTTCGCGACATCTAAGAGGGGCGCGCGTGGAACAATACGCGCCGCCGCCTCGGGTTCTGATGTGTGGAGGGCGATGGACGTCCCCGAGTCCATCACCTCTGGACCCATTTAGGGGGGCTTGAAGAGGGCGTCCACCTTCCGCCGACACCCGGTGCGCCTGCTGCGGGCCGGGCGAGTGGACAAAGATCCCCCTCTCCCCTTTCCGCAGCCTCCTTATGCGAGACGACTGTTTCGGAGAGGGAAACCACCGCGTCCCATGACTCTTCGCTGCCGACCATCGACTCAACTACGGCGGAGCAAAAGAAGTAGATATGGATCAAAGCTGGAGGCGTTCTGTAGTTTACACTACAAATATAGATATACCTAGATAACGCAAGAGCACCTACTTCGCGTGCCAAAAATCGCACCAGTTTACGATCGAAAATCATAAGCCGCCACTTTCGCGCTCAGTCCTGCGTACTGCTGGCTGGGTGAGCGTGAGCGAGAGAGCGCGAGCTTGTGACGTCATAGTAGGTAGTCAAAAAGTGGCACGCTTAGTTTTTTTCATACAGTTCGTGATACTTGCGTTATCTAGGTATATCTATATCTGTGGTGTAAACCACAGAAATAGATATATTAAAATTGATGTTGTTTCAAGTTAAACAAATATCAACTTTATTTTTATCGCAATTAAGTTGATTTCAGAGTGACTAGCACTGTTGAAAAAGTTATGAAAATGTTTGAAGTTGTAGCGTAAACTGCACTTTATTGTGTAGGAATTAAAGGTATTTTCCCCTAAACTCATATTTGTTTATATTTTTGGCAAATAAGTCACGAATGGAGTTTATGTATGTGTGTAAATGTATGGAACAGCTGTTGATAAAGAATTAACAAAAAAATAGTTGTATTGGAGAAATTGGCAAGTGTTCAAACACAAGGTAAAAAAAAACTAGTGTAATGCAATCACGACAATTTTCTTTTTTTATTTCGATTCGCTTGGACACCGTCATTTTTCAGCTATATCGATTGTTGAATTGCACACCTTTTGTTGATATTGAATCTAAATTGCCATGGTGAATTTACACACATACACGTATTATTCTGTGGTATTAGTCCATATCTTGAAAATTACTGAATCGATTTTGATGAAACTTGCACTATTCCCTAAGTTGAAGTAGGTAAATGTAAGCCAATAAAAAATGGTCACGATCCGATTAATAGTTGCGGAGAAATGTGTGGACAAACATACATACATAAATCTATAAAATTTTGTATACTTATTTGTTTGGAAGCCTTAATAGATTGTCATATGTGAATATAATGCAGTTCCAATAATATTACATACATACGTGTCGAATTGATAACCTGCTTTTTTTTTAAGTCGGTTAAAAGATAAAGACATAACATAATCAGCCTATAGATAATGCTCCCACTGCTGGGACACAGGTCTCCTCTCTGTGAGAGGCAGTGGGCCGTAATCCACCACGCGGGCCCAGTGCGGGTTGGATCATTCGGTTCCCTACAAAATGGTTGAGCTGGATGGTGCTGATCCACGCGTCATGTTCGTGAACGGGCGCCGTCGGTTGTGTTATATCCAAGATAAGAACGCTTGGAAACATGCTAGTCCTGCTCCATAGGACAATCTAGAGTCTAGACAAAATCAAACTGGTTGCTAATTTAATTGTAATTTTTTTTTATCGTTTTTACATTCATTACTCACACCCTGACTTCTTACTTGTATTTTTTTTTTTTTTTTTTTTTATTAAAATTGTTTTGCTTGTGCCATGTTTGTAAATATGTGAGCACCATGTATCTATCAGATAATTAATTTATATGTCATGGTTTCATTTTTAATTCTTTTACCTATTGTGGTATAGTAATTTTATTTTAGGTGCATCGTTGCACACATGTTATTATATAGGTAATTAATGTACCCATGCAAAATATTGTACCTAAAACATTTTAAAAGAGTAACGGTGGAGTTTCTTGCCCATTCTTCTCCACACGAAAACTACCTTTTGGAATGGGCGACTAGAATCAATTCTATTTTATAAGATAATTTTTGACGTTCAAAAGTGCCTTTTATGTGCCTATTTGAAATAAATGCTTTGACTTTGAGACTGGTCATCTCTTAACTGCCAAGGCTTATTTTTAATCTTATTTCTTGTATTGTTTCTTCATTTGTGTGTTTTTTTACATTGTTCTCACATATGGAAGCAACAAGAATAATGTACCCAGGATTTTGTAATATCTTGATATAAAAGAGTGTCCATGGAGTTTCTTGCCCGTTCTTCTCCATAGAGATCTACGCTTTGGAATGGGCAACTAGCTTCAACTTTCTGACTAACTGACCGACTATTTAATTTTGAGAATTCAAAAGTGCCAGTACATGGTTTAATTGAAATAAATGCTTTGAGTTTGAGTTTAAGGGTTGGTTAACAGACATTGTTTTAAATTTTTAGTGAAAAAAAAAAATGAAATTTTTGTCCATAGGCTTCTATTCCGTTCACCTTTAATTTTGTCCAAACGGTAAAAAAGTCACTGGGTTATTTATATCTTTCAAACTGCCCCTACTTTCCTCGAACCATTTAAAAGCATGTAAAACCCACACAATGGATGTTACAAGGTACATCAATTCTCACGTATGCCTCTAATCACTAATGGTTCAACCGGGTTGCGTGACTGATTGGTTGCATCAACCAGTTCAACATGACCCTTCGTTTTAATGATCGGACTGGAATTAAGTTTCGTATTTTCATGCTGGTTTTACCGTGGTCGGTACAGGGAATATACACCGTGTTCTTCACGATATCCATAATTGTCAAACGCTTTTATAGCTTTTACAAATTAAATCTAACAAAGGAAGTAGTACTTAAAAAGGCTTCGTTACAAAGATATTGTAATTTCATTTAGTGAAATTTAATTGAGCTATGCAGTAAGAAAGGGTCTTAACTCAGTTTTGACAAGTTTCAGCCCGCCAAATCTTATAAATGAAAATACGTCATCGTTGCCAATTCGGATAAAGAAGCATGCATATCGGGCGATTTACGTCAAGGTATTTAGTTTGTATGAAAATTAACAAAAAATAAAAAAATAAGAATTCGTTAATGTGTCCATAATGAAAAATACTTATTTCCATGGTCTGAACTTCTGGTTCATGTATATCGTCCGGAACACGGTGTATACAGGGTGAAATTGAAATCATGCGACAAATCGAAATGGGAGATTGTACTCGTCATTATGAACAACTTTTACTATGGGACCAAGCCAGAATATGCGAAAAAAAAATCAGCTGTTCTCTACATTTTGACGAGTTATGCGAAGAGCTGATTTTTTTTCTAGGGGATTTTAGTGGAACGACTCACATTTTTGACATCGATTTTCGCTCAAATGAGGTTGCGACTAGATTTTACACATTTTTAATTACGAGAATGGACCTTCTGATAGCTTTAAGGCTTTTTCAATGAATTCTTTGTTTATAAACGGTACCTAGAGCTCAAGTAAATCTGGTCGATTACATAAAGTCGAGCACAATAGCCTTCATTCGTATAATCTGTTGGTAGATGCGCTAATGCAAGAAAATTATAGCCTGGTCGATTTGTACGCGTGGCCATGCGATACTAAGTGGTAGGCAGATAGATTACCATGCATGGGGATTTTGATATTTTTACCCGACTACGGCGAAGCAAAAAGGAGGGTTATGATTTTGACCGGTATGTATGTATGTATGTACATCTGTTTCCTCATAACTTCTAAACTACTTGTCATAATTGGACAAATGAGGTATGGTTAGAAGCGTCTTGATCGTCCGCTCGTTATAGGCTATGTGACGTCACAATAAATTGAATATGGTGCCCTCTAGCGGACATAAAGACATGAACTAAAAAAAAAAAAAATCATGCCATGTTGGGTATCTAAAGAAAGGGCTTAATTAGCATATTTCAAAAATATAAATATTACTGAAATAAACCCCAAATTGAGTAAATAAAAAATAAGTTTAAAAACGAAAACCCGACTACTGAAAAGGATGAAACAAGAAAGTACCTTCCCGTGGTCGCATGCTACCATAGCTTATAATATTATGTCAGTACAGTGGCATGCGACCAAGGGAAGGTACTTTCTTGTTTCATCCTTTTCAGTAGTCGAGTTTTAGTTTTTAAACTTATTTTTTATGTTTTAGGGAAAATGAACGGTTAAAAATTGAAGTAGTGTGAGCAGTGGTGACCAAGTGGTAACGGCCGCGACTTACGAGGTGTACGTCGTAGATTCAAATCCGGACAAGCGCTTTACTTTGTGTAAATTATTTCATCATCACTGCTCTCAAAACGGTGAAAGAAAACATCGTTAGAAAACCAGCATGTCCTAGAACCAAAAATTCGAAAACCTGTGACATGCACCAACCCGCACTGGGCCCGCGTGGTGGATTACGGGTCACTCCCTCTCACCGAGAGGAGGCCTGTGTCCCAGCAGTGGGAACATTATAGGCTGATTATGTATGAATATTATATGTTATGTCATAAAATATGTGCAATACCTACGCGATCAAAATTTACGGATACACCTCTGTCCATGCCTCCAAAGAAAAGGCGTGATTTTATGTTATGATATGTCATTTAGCGGTGAATTTTATTCTTACTTTATACAGGGTGTTACGGAAAGGGTATATCAATACAAACGGGTTGAAGAGTGTATCTGGTCTAGAATCTCTGTACAAAATTTCAGCTCAAAAGCATTAACTTTGAAAATGCTTAATACTTTTTTATTTCGACATCACGGCGCTGCACTGGCGCGCGGCGGCGTGATGTGCGTGTACTAGGCGCACAGACACACTACAGATAATGGATAATGACCCTCGTAATGCGGTGACACGTTTGTTATGATTTCAATTTGATAAACTATCGAAATAAAAAAATATTAAGCATTTTCAAAGTTACTGCTTTTGAGCTGAAATTTTGTACAGAGATTCTAGACCAGATACACTCTTCAACCCGTTTGTATTGTTATACCCTTTCCGTAACACCCTGTATGAAAAAATAAGAAAAAAGTGAATTGCGCAAAAGCAGACTGATCAGAATCAAACGCTATATGTATGGAGGCCATTGTTTTATCAAATACCAGTACGCTGATGCAGAAGTGTTTATCTTAAACATAATGGAAATACCAAACGGGCAATTCTCGTAATTTTATAAAAAACGTTCACAGTCCGATCTCAGTCAGACTTCCAAGAAACATACTAAAATATGGAAAACTAGCTGCGCCCCGCGGTTTCAGCCGCGTAAGTGTCAATCCCGTGGGAATATCGGGATAAAAAGTAGATATGTTATTCGTTTAAACCAGTTAGAGCAAGCATTTTATTTGAAAACTAGCTGTGCCCGCGACTTCGTTCGCGTGGATGTCGGAAAACAATAATGTGTCGCTTAGGAAAGGTGCAATTGCCACTCCTTCATTGAAAAGGAAGAATCTTCCGATCTTGCCTGGTAACGCTTCCTTTACTTGGGGTTTTCTACCACAGCCCATTTGACTGCAGTCACTGCGTCTTCATGGTTCATAATGACAATGCGACGAAGTGTCACTTTGATTTTTGAGAATAAATAAAAATGAAAGCGCCAAGCTCGAGGCTGATTATCTGACCAAACAGCCTTGACAAATTATGTCCATTTTATTTTGCGTCTGTTTTAGAATAGGTACTAACTTGTAAATAGCTTCGCACGGGTGCAATTTTTTTTTTTGAGAAATCCAATTTTTTTTCGTATAAACCTTGTCCTGGCAATACCGAACACAACAATAAAAGAATTATCCAATTTTGTGCAGTCATTCGGAAGTTATGCGCGTACAGACATTTTGGCGACTTTGTTTTATATAAATGTAAGCATAAACCGCAGTCTTTGAATATTATTCTCATAGTAGAATGTTTAGAGTGCGGTCTGCGAGTCTTTTTTTTAGGGTCCCGTACTTCGTAAGGAAAAAACGGAACCCTTATAGGATCACTTTGTTGTCCGTCCGTCTGTCTGTCTGTCAAGACCCTTTTTCTCAGGAACGCGTGGAGGTATCAAGCTGGAATTTAAGTATATCAAATACTCAAGTCTACTGCCCCTTGGAGCTGCGAAAAAATCAAACTTCTAAACCAACGCAATCAAAAGATACAGCCGTTTATGCCGCAAATTTCCGAAAATTTTCGACACTCGCAAAGGAATCAAAACCTACAGGGTACTTCCCGTGAACTCAGAATCTTGAAATTTGGTACGAAGCAACGTCTTATAACACAGATAAAGGAAAAATTGCGAAAACCGTAAATTAGTTACATCATACAATAAAAATATTTTAAACAGGTTTGTACGGAACCCTCGGTGCGCGAGTCCGAATCGCACTTGACCGGTTTTTTTTTTTGTGGATGGGAAATTATCAAATGACCCCTCCCGCTCTGCGGTGCGCTGGGAGAGGGCAGCAAGGTACAGACTGGATCGGAATTAAAAGCACTTGCCTCTGCTGTTGACGCGTATTTTACACACAATGTGTTTTTTTGCAGATGCATTACCTCATGAATCTATTGATGCCCAGTTCAAAAACGACAAAATATACCGCATAAGAAAAATTAACATTGAATAAAAAAAAAAAGACGGGTTGCACTCCGGGAGTGCCGGCAGAAGTGAAAACTTGAATATTAACGTTGAAATAAATCAATTATTAATTGAATTAATATAACTAAGTTTTTTTTCACTATTTCTGCGTCACTTTTTTCATTAATCGATGCACTTTGTTCAATTTCCATTTTTTGAAACACTTTATATACACGAATTTTACGAATACACAGCAGTGTGGCTACTACACAGACGGTCGAGCCATCAGCTGTCCATCCATCCATCCATCCACGTCCACGTCCACGTCCACGTCCGCGTCCGCGTCCGTGTCCACCATCACCGTCACCGTCACCGTCACCGTCACACCGTTCGTATCCATCCATCCATTATCGTGTCTCACTTGGTTCACTTCGGTTGGCGCCGCCGTAGAAAGAGATGGGGGGGGAATCTCTCCTGACGGTCACGTGTCCTGACGCGATGCCCTGACGCGAGTTTAACATTTTTTACCCATTACAAAAAGTGTGCAACGCCGCTAAAGAAGTTTTCACTTCAAAAATATATTTACTACACCGGAAAAAATAAATACTGGGGCCCTTGAACTTGTGCCAAAAACAAGTATTTATGCTAATAACTATATAATTAATCAAAAAATATTCCTATTTCGAGAAGACAAAACCTGAAAACTATAAATACAAGTGCCTACATAATTTACGTAGATCAGTAAAAAATCATGCAAAGATAACTTGTATAACTATTTAATATGATGCCAATTATCTACACTACACTATATTTCTTATCTATAATTATAATGAAGCTGAAGACTTGGTTTGTTTGACTAGTAGTTTCTGAGACTACTCGGAAACTGCCAGTCGGATTAAAAAAAGTGTTTGCATTTGATAGCCCAGTTCTTGGGGAAGGCTATAGACTACTTCCACCCCGGTGGGTTCCCGCATTGTCGAAGCGGGGGGGCTTAGTAGCCGTAGCTTGGTCACCCACGGTGAAGCGAAGAGGAACCCGAGGAGGGGCCGCTCGTCAGGGCTTTTGCCTGTAAGCGGACGACGTAGAGGCTAACACGTAGGTTGCGGTGCCGCTTGGGCGACATCGTTTACTGAGGCGGGCCGCGATGTCGTATGGGAGGCATCGCGGCTGAGGGTTGGAGGCCTCGGCGGGGGAGGAGTGCCGGCATTGCGGTGCGCCGCTGTCCCTACCTTCCGCGGCCTTGCTGGGGTCACCACCGTCTAATGGCGGACGCGGTGGGGCCGCAGGGGAGGAGGAGTATTGGTATGACGTTGGCCGCTCTCCCTATCCTCTGCGGCCGAAAATTGGCAGGTGGCAGGACCCGTCGTAAGTGGACCAAGGTTACCCAGACACGGGGTCGACTAGCGCCTATGTGCTGGTTTGGTCCCTGGGGTGGTCACGGCGTGCTATATGTTCTGGTGCGCCGGTGATGCCTCTGGGGGGTACTCCCCGTACTCCCCAGAGGAGGGTCCGGTGACGGACAGCCACGGCGGGTAAACGGATGAGTGCTAACGCGTGCCCATGTTCCCGCCGTAAGCGGCAGAGGAGGACACCGTGGAGTTTTAGTGGGTTAGAGTCCCACATAAATGCACTATCTCCCCGTGGTAGTGCAGAATGCTAGAGCAATTCTTTTCAATTTTTAATTCATAAATGTTATTACTCCACAACTGAGTTTATGGAGGACACCCACACCACTGACATTTAGATTAACATAATATTACGTTTAATTTAATGATTTTATTCTCCTCAATGGTTTGGATGTTGTTGAAATGGCTGTTTCTTTTGTTTTCAATGTAGATTTAAGTATATTCTAAGTTACACTTTCTTATTTTCTTGTTCATATATTTAGATTATTATTATGTTGACACTAAGTAATTATTTTATTTTAAATGTGTGTCTGTGGTTTCGACACCACTAACTTTATTATTATTTGTATACTCTCGAGTAAAATGTAGCGAACTGACCATCTTATTATAACATCCTATTGTATTGAAACCTACAATTACGAATAAATTTGATTTGATTTGATTCTCCACGTTCAAAAAAAGGCTATAAGCTACTTAACATCACGCTAGGACTCTTAGGAGGCGAGCATAAACAAAAATAAGATGGAATGAACGCGCAAACGAAGTCATAGCGCGGGCAGGCGATGTGATGTGGCTGAACAGACAGCTGTGCTGCTGGGGAGTTTGTTCCGCCACTTCTTCTCCCTAGCGAAAGCACTAGGAAGTGGTGAAGAGCGGGCGTTTTGGGGGACTGTCTTTTGTAATTTTATTTATTATTTATTTATTAAAACTTTATGCACAAGTAAAGAAAATACTGTACAAAGGCGGACTTAATGCCTGAGCCATTTTCTACCAGTCAACCTTAGGGTGATGCAGAGACAAAACATGGCAGGTGCAACATACAGGATAACTAGCTAGGAAATGACTATAAAATACAAGAATATATACATAGATACATACATATAAATCAAATGAACTTTAAGGGGAAAAATGATCGGTAGAGGAGAAAACGAATCCAGCAAATCAGCGCTGGGATGTTACGGCCAACTTCTGCCGAATATGTTCACGTGCCTTCACTTTAAAAGATAACCGACTTTTGCAAAATTTGACTTTCGAAAACTGCTGATTCTCAGCCTAGTTTGAATAAATGACTTTTGATTTTGATTTCGAGGCGGACAAGTCGCAGGCAGAAACTGGTATCACATAATTGGCGAAATATAGGTGTGCTGAAGATACACTTCTGTCTAATACTTCGGGAATTATAGGCGTGATGTTATATGTCTTCTCATAATCCTAGTTTGTGCCTGCGGCTTCGCCCACTTTGGTCGGAACATACTACCTACCGGTATTAAAAGTATCATATTATGTCCTAACACGGAGGGGCCCGTGGCTAAATAATAACAAACGTACAATGTCGATCGATAAGGTTAAGCTACGCTTGCCGCGGTTGGTCTGTGGATGGGTGACCATCTTTAAACGGTTGAATGCCGTAATTACAGACACAATTAAAAAGCCATTGTGTCTCGCGTGGATCCATGTTTAAGCATACCGAGACCCCTCCGTGGCTCGGAAAGCACGTTAAGCCGTTGGTCCCGGCTGTCATTCGTGGATCTTTGACAGTCGTTACGGGTCGTCAGAAGCCCGAAAATCTGACAATCAGTTTTGCCAAGGGGTATCGTATTACCCAGTTTCTGGGCTGTGGAGGTCAGATAGGCAGTCGCTCCATGTAAAATACTGGTACTCAGCTGCATCCGGTTAGACTGGAAGCCGACCCCGACATGTTTGGGAAAAGACTAGGCAAATGATGAGTCAAGAAATTGCATTTTGTATGATGACGTAAGGATGAAGATAATTTTGTCGTAAGATCAGATAAAAATAGATCCACAATTTCTAAGCGTGGGTGTTGAAGCTACATAGACTAGTCTGGCTTTTTGATTTTATCTAGATTTTACACAGATTTTCACTCGTCAAAAATTCGGGAACAGTCATTTCCAATTTTGTCGACCAGCCTAACTGCGTAACATTCTTACAATAGTTTATTAGATGTATTCCTTTATTTAATTATAAACATACTAGCTGCACCCCGCGGTTTCACCGGCATAAGTTTCGATCCTGTGGGAATATCGGGATAAAAAGTATTCTATGTATTAATCTTGTTTATAAACCATCTGTGTGCTTATTTCATCCAAATCCCTTCAGTAGTCGTTGCGTGAAGAAGTAACAAACATACAAACACACTCACAAAGTTTCGCCTTTTTAATATTATTATAGTGTGATAAATATTTTCATAATTTCATAACTAACTACATACTTAAATAAATGCAAATACAAAAGTCTATTTAGGCGTCGAGAGTGGAGTGGAGAGCGTGGAGTGGAGAGCAGTGGTGGCCCAGTGGTATCGGCCGCGACTTACGAGTTGTAGGTCGTAGGTTCGAACCCAGACAGGCGCTTTACTTTGTGTAAATTATTTCATCACCACTGCTCTCAAAACGGTGAAGGAAAACATCGTGAGGAAACCGGCATGTCCTAGAACCAAAAATTCAAAGACATGTGACATCTACCAACCCGCACTGGGCCCGCGTGGTAGATTACGGCCCACTCCCTCTCACAGAGAGGAGGCCTGTGTCCCAGCAGTGGGAACATTATAGGCTGATGATGATGATGATTTAGGCGTCGAAGTACTCGTCTACATTGCTGTCATCCGGAAACGAATGTGCCTGTTAATGGTTTAATTGTAATAAAACTGTGAAGATAATCCCAAGTATCAGTAAGTCTTTAACACGAAGCCACTGACATCTAACCTCCTGCACTTGCAAAGACGTAAGTACCTAGGGGAGACTGGGTACGGTTGCAACAGGGTACGGTTAAACCAACGCTAATAACTCGTAAACTATTAGCGGTGTGGTAAGGGGTACAAGGGGAAAGAGATGCGGCTGGAGAGTCCGGACATGAATCACAGTGACGCGTTGCACTTCGCGCGCTCTGTACGTTTTCAGGGGACCCTATTATATTTTTTCGACAAAAAGTAAGTATTTTCTATTGTTTTCTTTTTCAAATTACTTTGTTGATGTTAGCATTTGCATTTTGAGTGATTTTCTGTTTTATTGTTAGATTTTGAAGGTTCTAAAACCGTGATTCGTTTTTGTTTATGTTGTTTTGTTTCGACGCTATGTTTGTTTTATTAGCGGTTGAGGGGTATGGGGACGGATGAAGCAATTATTGTGGGTACGATTGAAACAATGATAACCCTTGCTTTTTTCGTTCTAGATGCCTAGACAACGTATCAAAAAAACTTCAAGAGGCGAGTGTGATATAACTCAATACGAAAATGCGTATGTAGAAGTCAAAAAAGGGACTTCTTTACGAAAAGCTGCAGAGATGTACGGAGTTCACCATTCTTCTCTTCTGCGATACAAGAAAAAAAGAAATGCAGTGTTAGTGTTAGTTTGTTAGTTTAAACCGGAGCAGAAGAGCTCTTTTTATGTTCGAAACTATTATTAAGACTGATAGAAATGGTGCCATACTAGAATTTAACTATTTCTTGTTGATTATGAATAAAGAAACTGATTTTTATTACTTATTTGTTTATGTTTCAACTGACCCCCATCGCTGTTTCAACCGCCCCTGGTATGGGTACGGTTGAAACAGTGGCACATTATTTTATTAAACTCTTCCTATCTAGTAAATATGGCAGTTGAGCCTCTAATTCTGAGATATATTTGAAGACAAAAGTCTATTCTCTCATTTTATGTGTTTTGTTGTTTGTTATGTTTCAAAATGGCTGTGCTACGAGCGTTCAAAGCAAAATTGTTTCAACTGTACCCAGTCTCCCCTACTTATCATTATTGTTTACTTCATATTATGTCTAGATCTCTAGATAGTAGTGGTCGTAATTGCAATCATATCATATGTTTCTTTTTATTAGCCATTCCTGTCCCACAGCTGGGCAACGGCCTCCCTACTCTCTTTCCACCTCTCTCTGTCCAAAGCTGCCGACCAATCTTTATGAAAGGAGTCCAGCTCATCCCGCCATCTCCATCTGGGCCTTCCATTTGGTTTTAGTAGGTTTTTATATTTTACACACCTGCGTAAGTTTCGATTCCAAAAATTTCTGGAGAGGGCCACCCTTACTACTTAGGGGTATAAAAAATAGTCTACGACCTATTCTCAGACCTACCAAATATACACAAAAAATTTCGTAAAGATCGGTCAAGCCGATTCGGAGGAGTTCGATAACAAACACTGTGACACGAGATTTTTATACAGAGTTATTGGAAAAACACCAACAACCTCTTGAGAAGTCATTGTACTCATCATTATGAACAACTTTTACTAGGTATATAGCTGTTCCCTACATTTATGTTCGTTTAACTCATCAAAATGTAGGGAACAGCTGATTTTTTTTTGTACCCTGTATACAGGGTGGTCCAAAAGTCGTGGATCAAACGAAATAAGGAGATGAAGGAGGTCATTTCCAACAAAAAATCTTTCTACAGCATGGTCATAATTCAATTGCCCTAAAAGTTATGAATATTTGTGTATACCGAGTTCTTTCACAATTAGACGAATTTAAAAAAAATGTGATATAAAACAATAAAACAAACGGTGTTGTATTACTATTAGATAATGTATCAGCACTACAAAGTTCTATTAGGGCTCTGAGTATTAAATTTCAAGAGCGATTTATTTTTTTCCAAAAATTTTGTAACGTTACCAATAATTATTTCTCACTTTAAAAGCGTTGGAAAAGACCTCCTTTATCCCCTACTTCGTTTGTTCCACGACTTTTGGGCCACCCTGTATAAGATTTTTCTTTTTGATAAGTTAGGTCTTTTAATGTTTTGTGAATGTGAGGACATTGTAGGCCTTGTAGACTTTAGATCTGTAGACCATTTTTCATTTTATTATGTACCTGGTACTTGTTGACAGGCTATGTAGGGATGGAAGGCAGCTGATGTGGGTAACTTCTCCATGCACATCCTACGTAATAGCGACTGCACCGTTGGTCTCATGGTCGTAAGCACGACTACTGAGCGTGGGGTCCTGGGTTCGATTCCCAGGGTCGGGCAAATAGCTCACCGTCCGATCAGGACCAGGCCCGTGCCGGACGGCGCGTACGTGTTCCACGCGCGCCTCAAAGAGATGTCAGCAAAAAGGAAGGGGCCTGCCAGGGCCGAAGCCTGCCGGGGTGCGGGATCGTCCGAAAGGGTTACCGCTACCCCGGAACATAAAGGGCTAAGGAAGGAACACGGATGGGTTTTAGTCAGTAAGAGTCTGACACTCCCTTCTGCTCCACCCAGAGCGGGAGGAGTCATTTGATGATTTCCCATCCATAAAAAAAAAGGATCGGGCAAAGTGTTATTCGATTTTTCCATCGTGGTTATAAGAGCCCGGAGTTTGGAAGTTGACGGTGTTGATACCCCCGTGCTGCGGAAAGCGCGTTAACCCGTTGGTCCTGCGCCTGATCTCTCTCCGGTCGTGTCAGATTGCCGTCCCATCGGACAATGAGAGTGAGGGAAGAGAGAGTGCACCTGTGTCTGCGCACATACTTGTGCACTATAATATTTCCGCTAAGATGGGTCGCCAACGCCATGGCCGAAATTCGGTCTGAAGGACTTTACATAGCAGCAGAAGGTCGACTTAGTCAAATGAATTTCGTCCTTTCACAAGATAATTTTATAATATCTTCATCGGTATTTAAATATTCACTTTTACACAAAAGTAGGTGAAGGTGACATACTTTTTGTCCCACTACGGCGAAGCAAAAAGGAGGGTTATGATTATTGACCGGTATGTATGTATGTATGTTCATCTGTTCCCTCATAACTTCAAAAGCACTAACAATAATTGGACAAATAAGGTATCGTTAGAAGCGTCTTGATCGTCCGCTGGTTATAGGTTATGTGTCGTCACACTAAATTCAAGGCGGACTTAATGCCTTGGGCATTTTCTACCAGTCTACCTTAGGGTGATGCAGAGACAATACATCTGCCAATGCCAGAGACGAATCTGCCAACTTCTTGATTTATCACCCTCTATGAAAAAATACGTAAGTGCAACTTCATCATCATCTGCCTAGCCTTTTCCCAACTATGTTGGGGTCGGCTTCCAGTCTAACCGGATGCAGCTGAATACCAGTATTTTACATGGAGCGACTGCCTATTACGATACCCCTTGGTAAGACTGGTTGTCAGACTTTCGGGTGCTTTCGGGCTTTTGACAACCCGTAACGTCAAAGATCCACGAATGACAGCCGGGACCAACGGCTTAACGTGCTTTCCGAGGCACGTAAGGGTGTTGGTATGTAAAGATGGTCACCCATCCTTGGACCAACCGCGGCAAGCGTAGCTTAACCTGATCGATCGACCCGTGCAGCTGTAATTACCTAGCCACAAGCAACGGCAACAGAATTAAAAATTGTAACACAAAAAGCGATGAAAATTTTAACATCCTCAAGACCTACCTAAGCCTTTTTGCACGGTATTTACTCCTCGATATAAATACCAACCGGTGTTATGTTCGCTTGGTATAACAATGAATAATATTTATGTTATAACTCGGTGACAAGTTTACTTATTGCGGAAGACTGTTATTATAATGTCTGCGGTTGAAACTTCATTTCAATTGTGTTTGGCGGAGTTTTTTACTATATTTACTGTATAATATAAACGTAGTTATTAATTATTGTTTTACAGGTTTTCGAAGTGTAGAAAATCTGTGCGAATGTAAACAAACTCTGTTATCACATGTCAAATGTCGATAAGAAATCAATTCGCATAATTTTTCAATGTTTTTTTATCCGCGGATTTCTAATCAATTTCCTACCAAGTATAATTTTTAAAACTTACCTTAATTGTTAATAGTCCATTTAAAACACTACACAACACCACAAATATAATATTTAGTTAACTTTTCATTATTTAGCATCACAGCAAAACAGTGTTTTATTAAATATGTAATTTGTTCATAAAAAAATAATGATTTGTTTTCACTAGGTACGATCATTCGCGCGCCATGACAGTATCGCGCGCTTCCGCCGGCGTTCGATTTTCAAATAAACTATCCAAGATGGCCGACTGAATGACAAGGTAATGGCTAGTGAAGTGGCAGCGGAAAACTATCGATATGAATTTTCTTTTGTATTGAAGCATAATTATTTTTTTTCATTAAAATGTCATGTTTGTTTGAAAAATGTTCAGATTTTCGCGCAACTGTGCTCTAAGCACCTATTGGTGAATTATTTCTAAAATAATTGGTTACGATAAGTTTTCGCTTACTTTGTAAAAGTTTTTAACATTGGTTATTATACAATGTAGGGCATCTTTGAAACTACTGATCCGATTCACTAATGGGAACCTACAAGATTGCCGAGTGTCACAAGATATTATAACCAGTGATAGGAATAGGTAGTGCCTATTTGCCTAAACTTCGAAGAACAGAGACAAGAAACGGAGACTTCCTTAGGACTAATTTTTTTCTGATACATCTGTCCCGGAATTTCGATACAACACTTAAAAACAATATGCCTTTTATTATACTTGAACTTTACAAATCTCATTAAACGTAGCGACGCCTAGAGTGAGCTAGAAAGAAGATATTTACTTCGAAACGTGTACGGCTTCTTATACAAATATTGTGATTCATTGTGTATCAACAAGTCATTTACAAAAAGTTCTCCAACAAAAAAATTCAGAAAGTTTTATGGTTGTAACGACTGTGTATGTTATTTATTATGATATATCTAGTCGCAAACTTTAGGTAAATATAGACGAATTACTTATTCCAAATAACACATTTTTTAAAATGTATTTAAGTGTTGTATCGAAATTCCGGGACAGATGTATCGGAAAAAATATAGTCCTAAGGAAGTCTCCGTTTCTTGTCTCTGTTCTTCGAAGTTTAGGCAAATAGGCACTACCTATTCCTATCACTGATTATAACAGTTAACGTTAAAAAAAGAAATTTCACGCAGACAAAATCGCGGAGAAAAGCTAGGTTCTTACAAAATTGTTTAATAAAAGACAGCCAGAAGTAATAGTATAAAGTAGGTACCTATTCTGCTAAATATTGGGAGAATTTTACTTTTTATTATATTTTATTTCTTCCTAAAGTCGAGGAGTATGTTTTTACCTCGCCAATCGATAATATTATTTTTAACTGAAACGTAGTCACCGCGCATACCACCGGATGAAAACGATAAAGATTTCGCGATGCATTTGCTGGTTGCATAATTTAACACGCTCCGTTTATCTAATGCCAGTGCAAAGTCATCATTATGCGAATGTAAATGTGGATTTAAAATAATAAAATACCAATATTTCAGTAACACCTTTATAAAAGTCTATACAGCCCCACAGTTGGGCAAAAGTCTTGCTTATAGAGGAAGATTCACAGACCAAACTTTGACTTTACTTTGTTTATTAAGCGTACAAATATGGACCTTATTAATGTGTATTTAACATTCTTATTCGTGTAAGCGGATGTGAGCAAGCGTGTCATGTGAATATAAACACTACATACCAACATTTTTGACAAGTTTTGACACTGATTGTCACTGAGATGAGATTCCGACTACAGTTCTTACAGTTATTTGTACCTGTGATTTCACATCACTGTTAAAATTATAGTGATCTTTATCCTCATTACAATAAGGTTGCTGTTGGGTTGCTGTCACTGACGAGTCTGTCAAAATCATAGTGATTTTTATTATAGGATAGGATTTAAATAGGATAGGATAGGAATACGTTCATGTCACATCGAACGTCTTAACTCTTCCGTTCTGCTGCTGTACAACTTTATTCAAGATGGAGACGACATTACGACAGTAAATTAAACTTCGTATATCTAATGACGTTCCCAGTCTGCAAACAAAAATTCAACCAAATATCTATCTATATATATAAAAATGAAACCCGTTTTCCGTTGTCACGACATAACATGAAAACGGCTGGACCGATTTCGATGAAATTTGGTATAGAGATAGTTTGAGTCCCGGGAAAGGACATAGGATAGTTTTTATCCCGATATTCCCACGGGATCGACATTTACGCGGGTGAAACCGCGGGGCGCAGCTAGTATCCAATAATTTTGTCACTATAGCTAATCGAAATTTGGCAACACCCATAGTCGGACCATCACTACCATGTATGCACAGACGCCAGCACGTCAAGCTACCCGAAACTGTCAAAGTTTCCCAATCAACGTTGAACCTTATACTTTAGCGATAAAGTTTAAAATCTATTACAGAAATTTGACAGATTGTAGTAGCTTGATGTGCTGGCGTCTGTTCTTAGTGGGTTAGAAAAAAAAAAACATTTTTTTCTCTTTTTATTTCGATGTAAGGATTTATTTAAAAGTTTAAAAATTGGCAGTGTTTTTATTTAATGACATATTTTTTCGTCTCCACATTGTAAGTATAAAAATAAAATAAAACATTCCTTCATACATTGCATCCGCAAAATCACTTCGTTTACCTTACCGCCACTTAACTCATAAAGCGATATAAATCATTATTTTTATACCATCACTTCAGTTCAACAAAAAAAAAAAAGAACGTATACACGGAAAATTTTCTCACGCAGCGTCTGTTTTTGCTATAGATCTTCCCAAGGCTGGTTCGGTCGTGCATGGCTTGAGTTTAATAATATTTTCGTAAGCGTCACGTCAGCAATGCAAATGTCATCAGATTGTTGTATTTTCAACTCTCGGTAATAATATGAAGTGCGTTGAAATTGCAGTGCGTGTAAAGAAATCGCCCGTCGAATCGGTACTACGATGGCTTAGAATTACTATTGAGACTCTTGATAACGCACTCATCTTTAAAAATGCCACACAGATAAATTAAAGTATAATTTAATTCGAAAGACTTTTTTAGTAAGAAGTGGTAAGTATCACATATATTTGGTTATTTATCTACGTATACGTAAATACAGTCGACCACGTAATTGCTATATCACCATAGGGCTAAAAGCCACTTGCACATAAAACGACAAGGTCAATAGGACAGGTAATTTCGAGTTTGTAGTACAGACGCCAGCAAATCAACCTACTACAATCTGTCAAATTTCTTTAATAGATTTTCAACTTTATCACTAAAGCATAAGGTTCAAAGTTGATTGGGAAAATTTGACAGTTTCGGGTAGGTTGATGTGCTGGTGTCTGTACTAGTTTCAAGAATTGCTGTCAACACACACGCACACACACACAAAAATGTGAGTGGTACTACATATACATCTCTGCCTAAGCCATCGGAGATTATAGGATGTTGTTTGTTGTCAAAAATGACAAAACAATTACGAGGTTGACTATTTAGACAAATACTCATCAGTGGTTACAGTAATGGACATTCGCCTTTATGTTGTAGCAGTAAGGGCCATCCCAAAGAGCTGGAAACGACTACGCGGCAGACCCAGAAAGAGTTGGCGGGATGAGCTGGACTCCTTCTTAATTGGCCCGCAATCGCAATGGAAGGAAATCGAAAAGAGGGAAGGAAGCCTTAACCCTGCAGTGGGGCAACAGGCTTATAATAATAATTAAAAAAAAAGTAAGGGCGATGTTGCCGAAACATGGACACTCACGGTACGGCTGGTCCATAAATTCAAGGTCGCTCAGCGAGCTATGGAACGGGCTATGCTTGGAGTCTCTCTGAGAGATCGAATCCGCAACGAGGTGATCCGGCCGAGAACCAAAGCTGTCGACATAGCTCACAGAATAAGCAAGCTGAAGTGGCAATGGGCCGGCCATATTACCGTTAGAACCTATGACCGTCGGAGTAGACGTGTTCTTGAGTGGAGACCACGAATCGGAAAACGTAAGGTAGGACGCCCTCAGGCTAGGAGGAGAGACGATCTTCGCTTCAGATGGCTGGTAGCATCTGGATGAGAGTTGCCGAAAATCGAGTTGAATGGCGTGCAATAGGAGAGGTCTATTTCCAGCAGTGGACTGCTATAGGCTGATGATGATGAAGGGCAATGTTCCAAGTGTTTGTATACGGTTTTAGAGTTACAGAAAGTTTTTGGAACTACAGAGCATCATTTCTGCCACCACCACCAGTAAACAGCATCAGGCACTAGTTGTCTGGCATTATTGCTGAACTGAGCCTTTTTGGCGCAGCCGTGAGTCACACTTTCCTGCTAATTTCTTACATCGGACTTTAAACTTTTTTTATTTGTTTTTATCTGATGTACTTATGTCTCTGGTGTGCTGTGTGTCTTTTGTTCTGTACTGAATAAATGTATTTTCTTTCTTTCTTTCTTTAACAGTACTGTGTGAGCAGTGATAAGTAAAAATTGGTACAGCCTGTTTTCAGTTATTTTACCTCTGATTTTGTATCAATGTTCAAACCACAGTGATCTGTATTCTCATTCTAATAAGGTTTCTTTTGGATTGCTGCCACTGTCAAGTCCGTCAAAATCATTGTGATCTTTATTTTAGTTACTAGTTGCGACCCGCGGTTTCACCCGCAAAAGTTTCGATCCCGTGGGAATATCGGGATAAAAAGTAGCCTATATGTTAATCCAGTGTGTCAGCTACCTCCATTCAAAATTTTATCAAAATTGGTCCAGCCGTTTGAGCGTGAAAAAGTAACAAACATATAAACACACATACAAACTTTCGCCTTTATAATATTAGTGTGATGTAATATTAAGGTTGCTGTGTTAGGTTGCAGTTGTCAGAGATAAATTCAATGTGAACTGCAGCCTAATTGCGGAACGCCAAATCGTCAAATGATTCTGATCAGTTGGCTTCATTTCTATCACAATTGGCTTCATTTTACGATTTTCGAATTGCGAAACTCTAGTTTCTGCGCAGGGCCTTAACGTTCATAATGGGTTTCATAATAAACTAGAGTTTCGCAATTCGAAAATCGTAAAATGAAGCCAATTGTGATAGAAATGAAGCCAACTGATCAGAATCATTTGACGATTTGGCGTTCCGCAATTAGGCTGCAGACTGTAGACAGGTTACACGCGCTCCGCAAGTGACACGTCAGCTTGGCTCAGGCTAATTAGCCAAGTTTTCTTCATCGAAGGTATTATCTCTTTTTCACGCCCGATAATTACAACATGCTATCCTACTTCCACGTCTTCTAATAATGTGACATTGGTACCGATCGTGTTGTTCACAAGCTAAACTAAATTTAAGTTCAGTGCATCTTTTTCTTTCTATTTTATTAAGAAAAGGACAGACGATAAATTTTAGATTTATTCCGATCTCATCCCTTCAACCCCCCCTCCAACCCCCCTTCGTTTAGTCCTGTCAAAATAATCAGCGCCTCCAGTAAAATATAAAAATATACATGCATATTTATTATCGACATCGATATCGACCACAACACTAAAACGTCGAGCACCGTGTAATTTGGTGACACGACATTGCCATCACTCGCCGATGATTACAACTGATCAACATACAGGACAGGCACATACATATTAAAACATCACGCGTGTAATCCCCTAAGGGGGTTAGGCAGGGGTAGGTACCTATTGTATATCCACATTTTACCAATAATGTATAAGTTTCATCTAATAGCGGGCTTCCAGACTCTGAGAAACGACTAACGGCTCGCATCGCATGGGCTCGCATCGCATCGGGGGTCCGTGGAGTCCGTGGCTAAATAATAACAGTCGCACAGGTCGATCGATCAGGTTAAGCTACGCTTGCCGCGGTTGGTCTGTGGATGGGTGACCATCCTTACATACCGAGACCCCTCCGTGCCTCGGAAAGCACGTTAAGCCGTTGGTCCCGGCTGTCTGTCGTGGATCTTTGACAGTCGTTACGGATAGTCAGGAGCCCGAAATACTGACAACCAGTATTACCAAGGGGTATCGTATTACCCAGTAACTGGGTTGTGGAGGTCTGATAGGCAGTCGCTCCATGTAAAATACTGGTATTCAGCTGCATCCGATTAGACTGGAACTCGACCCCAACATAGTTGGGAAAAGGCTAGGCAGATGATGATGACAGGGTTAAGTTAAAACTTAAACATAAAATGTCACGTCAACGTCAAATTTAAACGTCAAAAATGTATTGTTGAACTGTCGCTAATAATTACTTAACTTTAACCAACATTTATAAATAAACTCCCGATTGTCGCATATATTAAAATTACGGGAATGGCCGCGCTGAAAATTACGGGAATGGCCACGCTGTGGTTATCCATTTTGATTTAATAGTTACTTATCGCTTTAACGTCACAGGTTGCGGTTATAATTTTGGCAGGCGTTTTTTTTTTCATTATAATTATGTATAATCCATCCATCGTAATAAATGACTAAAAAATTACAAAAAAAAAACTAAACTAATTAACTACCTATCTAAGTAAGTTAACTAGAGCAATGTTCATAATCTCAGATAATTATATTCCATCGCTAATTAATCAGTTATCTACTTTAGTGAAATGTATTCTAAGTTGATTTTTGAGTGACCATTTGTAACAAAAAGGTCCTAAAAAGTTTTTGGTTGCAATGGAATTTGAACTTTGTGAAGTATGACATTCGGTTTGTTGTTCCATGACTTGAAAATTATCTCAAATTCCTGGCTCTAATATAGGTACAATTTCGGAGGAGATCTACGGAGGTTGCATGTGAGCACCTTTTCGTTCACTGCAGTACTTACACTAATGAATTATGAGTAAATCATAAAGAAGATTAAATAAATGACTAATAAAAAATAATTAGGCACTAAAGTTTAATGACCCCATATTTCTACATAGTTCAAACATTTTATCCACTTTGTCTAATTACATTAGACCAGCTTCTGCCCGCGACTTCGTTCGCGTGGAAGTCGTAATATAAACAATAAGTACACTAAAATAACAGCCATTACCGTAGTTACATACTTAAAAATTTTTACGGAACCCTCTCGGTGCGCGAGTCCGACTCGCACTTGACCGGTCTTTTTTTATTTAGCCTACACTCTCCAACTGCTGAGCAAAGCCCCCCCCCCCAACAAATCCTTCCATGCATCCTTTTCTAGCGCCACCTCGATCCAACCCTTGTGGTACGCGTCCAGGTCATCTCGCCACCTCTTCCTGGGCCAGCCTCGGCGGCGCCATCCGTCCTTGCGCTCCAAATCTTAGACGTAGGCAAAAAGGCTGCCATGCTGAAATGGGAGTGGGCGGGTCATGTCAGCTGCATGCATAGTGCCCGCACAAGGTGGGTGCCTAAGAATCATAAGAAAAAAAAAAGAAACATTTATTATCATTTTTAATCGACTTCAAAAAAGGAGGTTCTGTATTTGACCCGTATGTATGTATGCATGTTTGCATTTCAGCGATTTTCTCAAAAACGAATGAACCAATTTTGATAATTCTTTCACTAATGTGATCTACATACTTTAAGGAAGGTTTTAGTATATAATACATTAGGTAATTATTCTTATGTACGAAGTTATATGCATAAATGTACTGCATAACGGTGGAGTTTCTTGCCCATTCTTCTCCATACGAAAACTACCTTTTGGAATGGGCGACTAGAATCAATTCTATTTTAAGATAATTTTTGACGTTCAAAAGTGCCTTTTTTATTTATTTATTTATTTATTTAATACTTCAAGCACATAAATGTACAGAGGCGGACTTAATGCCATAGGCATTTTCTACCAGTCAACCTTTGGGTGATGCAGAGACAAACAGCGGTAGGTGCAATCATCCTTCAATCATCCTTTTTTGTGCCTATTTGAAATAAATGCTTTGACTTTGACTTTGACTTTGCATCTCCGGCATTTCTATGGGAATTTTGATGATTCTTCGAGTCGTGTCTTCAATTCTTCAATGCACTAGTGTTAATTGAATTGGTGTGGGGTAGGTACAACTAAAAAGTGAAAAATGAAAACGTTTTTTACAAAAAAAACAACCAACTTCAAAAAAAAACACAAAGACATAAATAACTTTAATTTCGGAAGTCGGTGTCAAAAAACGAAAATGCGGAACCTACGACACCGACTTCCAAAATTAAAGTTATTTTTGAAGCCGGTAGTTTTTTATCATCTGTCTAGCCTTTTCCCAACTATATTGGGGTTAGCTTCTGGTCTAACCGGATGCAGCTGAATACCAGCATTTTACATAGAGCGATTGCCTTTTTTTTTACACACCGACAGTATACCCACTAAAACTCAGCGGTGTCCCCACATCGCCGTGATGGGAGGGCCATGGGAAACCGGCTCAGATAGAGCGATTGCCTATCTGACCTCCACAACTCAGTTACTGGGTAATACGATACCCTTTGACAAGGCTGGTTGTCAGATTTTCAAGCTTCTGACGACCCGTAACGACTGTCAAAGGTCCACGAATGACAGCCGGGACCAACGGCTTAACGTGCTTTCCGAGGCACGGAGGGGTCTTGGTATGTAAAAATGGTCACCCATCCACGGACCAACCGCGGCAAGCGTAGCTTAACCTGATCGATCGACCCGTGAGGCTGTTATTACTTAGCTACAAGCCCCTTCCCTATGAATGTGTCTGTATTATTGAATTAAATTGCCAGTGAAAGCTACATACGAATGCCGCAGTCAAGTACTTGTAGTTCATTAGGAATTAAATTATCCGGAAATGAACCGGAGTTACCGACATAGCTTGCAGAGTAAGCAAAATAAAGTGGCAGAGGGCTGGCCGTGTTTGTCGAAGGACCTATGGCCGGTGGAGCAGACGAGTCCTGGAGTGGAGACCGCGTATCGGCAAGCGTAGTGTGGGACGCCCCCCAGCTAGATGACGGACGACGTAACGAAGGTGGCTGGGACGGACTGGATGCGGAAGGCGGAGGACAGGGTGTTGTGACGCAGCATAGGAGAGGCCAATGTCCGGCAGTGGACTGCGATAGGCTGAGTTGATTGATTGATCGAGTCAAGTCGAGTCAACTTGCGTGGGTAATCACAGCGACACCCACTCGTAGCCTATTTTTGGTCCTTCTGTTAAATATTCTACCAGTATGTAGGTTGTAACGGTATCGGAGACCCGATGAGTGTGGAAGGTGGTCATAATCATAAGTTATTTATACTGAACTAGCTGCGCCCCGCGGTTTCACCCGCGTAAATGTCGATCCCGTGGGAATATCGGGATAAAAACTATCCTATGTCCTTTCCCGGGACTCAAACTATCTCTATACCAAATTTCATCGAAATCGGTCCAGCCGTTTTCATGTTATGTCGTGACAACGGAAAACGGGTTTCATTTTTATATATACAGGGTGTTACGGAAAGGGTATATCAATACAAACGGGTTGAAGAGTGTATCTGGTCTAGAATCTCTGTACAAAATTTCAGCTCAAAAGCATTAACTTTGAAAATGCTTAATATTTATTTATTTCGACATCACGGCGCTGCACTGGCGCGCGGCGGCGTGATGTGCGTGTACTAGGCGCACAGACACACTACCGAAAATGGATAATGACCCTCGTAGTGCGGTGACACGTTTGTTATGATTTCAATTTAATAAACTATCGAAATAAAAAAATATTAAACATTTTCAAAGTTACTGCTTTTGAGCTGAAATTTTGTACAGAGATTCTAGACCAGATACACTCTTCGACCCGTTTGTATTGATATACCCTTTCCGTAACACCCTGTATAGATGAGCTAATTATACTTGACTTTAGACTTACTAGTTTTGCCCGCGGCTTTTTCCGCGTGGAAGTCAGAAGTTATCCCACGGGATAAAAAAAAACAGTGGCACTCCCGGGAGTGCCGACAGAAGTGAAAACAAAACACAAACAGAATACTTTGCATCACTCACTCACTGACACATCGGATATACATTAAAACTGAGTACCTACATCCCGAGGACAGCCGAACACATCCGAAGCGGTGTCGATTACGGTAACAGTGGCGCGAGTTCAATAGTTTATTCCCATTTAAAAAAATGCCCACCGCGCCTAAAGAAGTTTTCACTTCAAAAGTATCTTTCGTCGGTGCGTCCTAATCTAATTCATGATGTATCCGTGTTCCAAATCGTTTCATCGAAATCTATTCAGCCGTTAATAAGGTCTGAAAATACCGAGTTACTTTTTATTATTATTATTAGCCTGTGACGTCCCACTGCAGGGCAAAGGCCTCCCTACTCTCTTTCCACCTCTCTCTGTTCAAAGCTGCTAAGGACCAGTTCTTGTTGAAGGAGTCCAGCTCATCCCGCCATCTCCGTCTGGGCCTGCCACGATGTCGTTTGCCATTAAGAGGGACCCATTGGGTCGTAAGTTTGGCCCACTGTTCATCTGACATGCGGCAGATGTGTCCAGCCCAGTTCCATTTTAGCGTGGCAGCTTTCCAAGTGACATCAGTTATCTTTGTGATGGAACGGATGGTCGTATTCCTAATCCGGTCTGTTAATTTGATACCCAGAATACTCCGTTCCATAGCCCTCTGGCAAACCTCGAGCGTGGACCTCTGCTGATTTGTCAAAGACCATGTTTGACCACCATATGTGAGGATGGGAAGTATGCACACGTCCATGAGTTTTCTCTTAAGGGACAAAGGAAGATCACCCTTCATTAGGTCTTTCATGGCCCAATAGCTCCTCCAGGCATTTTCGGTTCGTCTTGCAACTTCTTTGTTTTGTCTTGCCTGGAAGGAGACTATTTGACCAAGATAGAGATACTCATCAACGTATTCAACCTCCCCACCCGCCACAGTGATCCTGCGATGCGCGCTGTTCGTCATCAACTTGGTCTTCGACATATTCATCTGAAGTCCGACCTCTAGGCTTGCCGTGCCAAGATCGTCTAGCATCTGTGTCAACTCGGAGGCTGAAGACGAAAAGAGCACAATATCGTCAGCGAAACGGACATTAGATAATCTCTTATGGCCGACCATAATGCCCCTTTCCGTCCAGCCCGCTGCCAGCTTTCGGAAGACTTCTTCCAGCACAGCTGTGAATAATTTCGGAGACAGCGGGTCGCCTTGCTTAACTCCTTTGTCTATCTGGAAGGACGGTCCTGTCATGGAACTGATCTTAATCGCTGCAGTGCTGTTCATATAAATAATTTTTAGAAGATTAATGTAAGTGGTGTCTATGTCTTGATTTTGCAGGGCGTTAAAAATTGAGCTATGGGTGATACTGTCAAAAGCTTTTGAATAGTCCACAAAGGCGATATAAAGTGGGAGCTGGAATTCTAGGTGTTTCTCGATAATTTGGTTGATGGAGTGAAGGTGGTCAGTAGTAGAGAGGCCGCGGCGAAATCCGGCCTGTTCGGGAGGCTGTTGTTGGTCTAGTGATCCTGATATTCGGTCTTCGATTACTTTGATAAAGGCTTTGTACAGGTGCGAAATCAGACTGATAGGGCGGTAATTATTAATGTCCGTTTTGTCACCCTTTTTATGGAGGAGGATAATTAATGAGTGGCAAAATTTGTGTGGTAGAATTCCGGTTTTCAAAATGCTGTTGAAGAAATTCGTAATATGTGGAAGAAGAGCCGGCTCTCCTATTCTCAAGGCTTCCGTCGTTACGCCATCGTCGCCTGGGCTCTTGCTGTATTTCATGCCTCGTAGTGCCTTGTGAACTTCCCAACCTGTAAATGGTGGAATGTGATCGGAGAACGAATACATTGTTGTGTTAGGTTGGAGGGTCGGCTTCTCACTGTAAAGATTTCTGTAAAATTCGGTGCAAATGTTTAAAATTTTGTCTCTATCGTTCTGCCTCGCACCTGAACAATCCCTAAGACAGGCAATAGTAGGTCGTCCTTTGCTTGAAATTCCCTGTTTTGCTGATTTTAAAGATGTATTTTGTTCCAAAGCAATCTTGACGAGGTGTGTATTGTGGTTTCTTAAATCTTTACGGATACTACGCTTTACAAGTTTATCTGCAGCGGTGTACGCTGTGGTGTACATGGCTAGTTTGTGTCTCTCTTCGATCAGTTGTTTTGTTCGGTAGCTTAATTTACTGTCTTTATATTTGTTTGTTTTTATTTTGTTGCTGACCTTTTTTATGACCTCTTTGATATTGTCATATTGTGTTTGAACATTATCTTCATCTTTCTCATCTTCATTTTTCTTTCTCACCGAGTTACTTACCTACTTCTAATATTACTAGTTTCTGCCCGCAACTTCGTTCGCGTGGAAGTCGTAAGGTATACATATAGGTACACCTCAGACTACCTACAGTATTTGTCTGTCCTTCCCGTTTTTAGGGTTCCGTAGCCAAATGGCAAAAAACGGAACCCTTATGGATTCGTCATGTCTGTCTGTCTGTCTGTCTGTCCGTCCGTCCGTATGTCACAGCCACTTTTTTCCGAAACTATAAGAACTATACTGTTGAAACTTGGTAAGTAGATGTATTCTGTGAACCGCAGTAAGATTTTCACACAAAAATAGAAAAAAGACAATAAATTTTGGGGTTCCCCATACTTACAACTGAAACTTCAAAAATTTTTTTTCATCAAACCTGTACGTGTGGGGTATCTGTGGATAGGTCTTCAAAAATGATATTGAGGTTTCTAATATCATTTTTTTCTGAACTGAATAGTTTGCGCGAGAGACACTTCCAAAGTGGTAAAATGTGTGTCCCCCCCCTCTAACTTCTAAAATAAGAGAATGATAAAATTAAAAAAATATATATAATGTACATTACCATGTAAACTTCCACCGAAAATTAGTTTGAACGAGATCTAGTAAGTAGTTTTTTTTTAATACGTCATAAATCGAAAACCGCAATTTACCTTTCACAAAGTTACAACGAACTACAAGAACTTTTATATTATGTTACTTGCTGCTACGGAACCCTTCATGGGCGATTCCGACTCGCACTTGGCCGGTTTTTTAATCCATCTAAAGGTTGTCTTTAAAACATCGCTCTTAGCGATAAGACCGCCCATTGTGTCACCCATTGTAAAGTTTCTATGTCTGTAATCTATATGGTGTACATAATAAAGAGTATTCTATAAACTAAAATAACAGCCATATTTTTACAAAAACTCCCTCAGCCCCCGACCCACTGCATGGCATCGCATCGCCCGCGCTGTTACTTCGTTTTCGCATAGCGTTCATTCTGACTTTTTATATTAAAATAAACATGATTGTTTATTGCTATAATACTTTTCTACCAGCTTAAATTACGTTTTAATATAATCAGGTAAAGTCATTTGTATTCTCATTCACTCGCACTTGCATCCTATGTCAACGGAGCCCCGCGAAGCGGGGCTCCTATTTCTGTGTAACTCGGGGTACCCAGCTAGAACTATTGTAATTTTAGACTTAATTTTTTGGTGTTCAATATATTTTTTTGGTGATGATTATATTTAATCCCTTAATAAAATAGAATAAAACTTAACAAACCTTTGACGATTTAGTGACGCGCGTTAGAGAAAAGCACATAAATCATGAATGAAGTGAAATGACGTCACACAAAACCCCTATGGCTTATGACGTAGGCTCAAAGTACCCATGATAGGTTGTTTCATTAATTAGTTAGTCCGCCGTAGTTCCGAATGTGTATCGATCTGATATCTCCCTCTAATTGGTTTATAGAGGTCAGCTGGTCGTGAGTAATGTGTAGGTAGGTATGTACAGACGCCAGCACATCAAAAAACTTAAACTGCATCATTGGACTTTTTAAAAACAAATATTTCTAGCCAGGAATCGAACCCGTTGATTTAGAAAAAAAAAAACCGGCCAAGTGCGAGTCGGACTCGCCCATGAAGGGTTCCGTAGCAGCAAGTAACATAATATAAAGTTTTTGTAGTTCGTTGTAACTTTGTGAAAGGTAAATTGCGGTTTTCGATTTATGACGTATTAAAAAAAAACTACTTACTAGATCTCGTTCAAACCAATTTTCGGTGGAAGTTTACATGGTAATGTACATTATATATATTTTTTTAATTTTATCATTCTCTTATTTTAGAAGTTAGAGGGGGGGGGGACACACATTTTACCACTTTGGAAGTGTCTCTCGCGCAAACTATTCAGTTCAGAAAAAAATGATATTAGAAACCTCAATATAATTTTTGAAGACCTATCCATAGATACTCCACACATACAGGTTTGATGAAAAAAAAATTTTGGAGTTTCAGTTGTAAGTATGGGGAACCCCAAAATTTATTGTTTTTTTTTCTATTTTTGTGTGAAAATCTTACTGCGGTTCACAGAATACATCTACTTACCAAGTTTCAACAGTATAGTTCTTATAGTTTCGGAAAAAAGTGGCTGTGACATACGGACGGACGGACAGACAGACAGACAGACAGACAGACAGACAGACATGACGAATCCATAAGGGTTCCGTTTTTTGCCATTTGGCTACGGAACCCTAAAAAAACACACACTGTATAATTACACCATTTGATAGTGTCGCTAATATGGATCGAATTCTGGGAAGTTATGACATACGGCAAACTTAAGGAAAATGTTGGATTTTAATAAACTGCTTCTTTTTCCATACCTACATTACCTGTACCTTGTTCGAAATTATGCTCATTATTTTTACTAAGGGCCAAAGCATACACGCTACTTTTTCCATCGGCGATCGGCGATTTTGCGGTTGTATCGATGCTGCATCGCGTTTTGGCGTCTCTCTGCGAACGAACGCGATATCGGAATCGCGCGTTTTAGCGACTGCTCCGATGCTGGCGCAAATGCCAAATCGCTGCGACCGGCATCCGAATGTGTGCGGAGTGTAGCGTTCAGCCGCTGTATCGAGCTTCCGAAAAGCGACTGAATCGCCGCGTTTGGCGTTTTCAAGTGTGCGGTGTGGAATGCTTAGTCGCTGCATTTAGCTTCTAAAAAGCAGCTGAATCGCCGATCGCCGATGCAAAAAGTAGCGTGTGTGCTTTGGCCCTTACACACTCTCGCAACGCACCTTCACTAAATTATGTTCTAAATTCAAATTTTGAATGCAGTACAATCCTTGAGACGTCGAATCCAGCTATGTATTGAAAACAATTGTCATCATTTTTAACAATTAATCAGTTAAGGTTTAATTAATAGGTAGATAACATAAGAAAAAAAAAATGTTTCGTTAAAAATGAGCTCTTTTCTTTAGTTTGCCGTATCTTCACTCATTTACTTCCCAGAATTCGATCCTTATTGGTGACGCTATCGAATGTGTAATTATACAGTGTGTTTTTTTTTTTCATAATCAACGGGTTCGATTCCTGGCTAGAAATATTGATTTTTCAAAAATCCAATGATGCAGTTTTAGTTTTCATCAAAATCGAGCCCGTGACTCTTTTGAGTAAAAAAAAGAAAATTTAAATCTATTTATTTCAAACAACTTGTCATGGAACATTTTACATCACATAGCGCTCAATCTTGGAATACAAAATAGTACTTTTCGCTATTCCTCAAAGTTTCGGATTTGGCCATCCACGCCCACTTGGAAAAATCAGCCCTGTATATACCTACCGGAATATAGTAAGTACATACTAATTCCATGCAACTTAGGAAAAGAAATCAAGATTATATTCCATATAGCTCTACATATTCCGAAACACGCACACTCATATAATTATAATAAAACAGAGAGAGAGAGAGAAAGTCGTATGGAAGAGGCATAACGTTTTTTTCGGGATCCCTTCTTTTCGCATAATGTTCTTTGTCCTAATATACTTCGGCATAACGATTTTGGCACAATTTGTTTTGGCATAATAACACTTCGGCATAATTTTTTTAGGCATACATTTGATGTTGGCATAATCATCTTAAAGACTAATTTGTTTTGGCATAAATTTAATTCGCATAATACTAAACGACGTTAGGGGCACCCCGAGGTTCGGTTTGGTTAGGTTCCTTCTCCCCCCCGGTGGGTTCCCGCATTGTCGAGGCGGGGGGGCTCATTAGCCGTGGCTTGGACACCCACGGTGAAGCGAAGTGGAACCCGAGGAGGGGCCGCTCGTCAGGGCTTTTGCCGGTAAGCCGACGACGTAGTGGCCAAGAAGTAGGTTGCGGTGCCGCTTGAGCGACATCGCAGCTGAGGCGGGCCGCGATGTCGTATCGGAGTGCCGGTATTGTGGTGCGCCGCTCTCCCTACCTTCCGCGGCCTTGACGGGGTCGCCACCGTCCGATGGCGGACGCGGTGGGGCCGCAGAGGAAGAGGAGTGTTGGTATGACGTTGGCCGCTCTCCCTATCCTCTGCGGCCGAAAATTGGCAGGCGGCGGGGCCAATGACCTGACCCGTCGCAGGGGGACCAAGGGTGCCCAGACACGGGGTCGTCTGGCACCCATGTGCTGGTTTGGTCCCTGGGGTGGTCACGGCGTGCTATGTGTTCTAGTGCGCCGGAGATGGGGAATACTCCCCAGAGGAGGGTCCGGTGACGGACAGCCGCGGCGGGTTCACGGATAAGTGCTAACGCGTGCCCGTGTTCCCGCCGTAAGCGGCAGAGGAGGACACCGTGGAGTTTTAGTGGGTTTGAGTCCCACATAACTGCACTATCTCCCCGTGGTAGTGCAGAATGCATGAGCATTTCTCCACGTTAAAAAAAAAAAAAAAAAAATGGTTAGGTTCCTTCTAACCCTGCAGACAGAAATAGGAGCCCGCGCAGCGGGGCTCAGTCGACCTGACGTCATTAGAAATAAAACGAGCATGCTAAATTTATGCTTTAGAATGTTATGCTTAATCATTATTATGATTAGAAAAATTATGCTTAAAAAAATATGCGTAATTATATTATGCGAAAATATAATTATGCCAAACAAAATTATGCTAAGTTATATTAGGTCTTAAAATTTTATGCAAATGGATAGGGAACCCGTTTTTTTCTTACGTGACGATTTCTACCAGTCATCTCCTACCGCCCTTATTAGGAAACTTCGTTCCAAAAGTTTAAAGGATTGAGTACCTAGGATTCATCAATATTATGCAGTACAAAGCTGTATTGTTACTATAGTCACAAAAGTTTTTTCAACAAAGTTTCCTTGTACAATCTATTTCGGGCCAAATAAATGATAGTTAATTAAAATTCAATTGTGTTTGGCACCACCTGGTAAATAACATAAGTACTTTCCTGTTTAAAATAAGGAAAATAACAACATTTGATAATTTTGTTAATTTTCTAGAATATTAATTACATCATTATTTATTACTAGCTTCTGCCCGCGACTTCGTCCGCGTGAAATTCGTAATTTCCTCTAAAAGTTTCGAAAATGTATGTTGGTATGATCTTTATAATTAACTTAAATAAATAAGTATTCGGGCCAATTTTTAAGTTTATAGAACAAAGGAATCAGATTTTTCAAAGAAACTATCCCCGCTTTTCACCCTCACAGGGGTAGAATTTTGAAAAATCGTTTAAGATGTGTTCATAACTTGACTCAAAGTTTATTTATACCAATTTTCGAGCTAATCAAGCCACGCAGTAAAATCCTCCCCTTTAAAATTAACTACCTCTTTTCATACAGTTAGGGGTAGATTTTTGAAAAACCCTGATACACGTTATTAATTATTTTTAGTCCTTAGTATAAATACTGAGTTTCAAGTTAATCGGACAGGGCGTTAAAATTCTTCCATACAAATTTTAACACCCCCCCATTACCTCTTTAGGGGGTATTTTAGAAAAACGAAAAATTTCATACTTCATAATTTACTTAGATAAGTATTCGTGCCAAGTTTCAAGGTTATTAACTCAATAAATAAGATTTTTCATACAAACAAAATCCCCCCTTTTCACCCTCTTAAAGGTTGAATTTCCAAAAACCCCCTCTTATTCGATACCTACTCTGCACAAAAAACACAACCTCCAAAACTCATGTCCCTAGGACCGGCGGTTTAGACTGTGCGTAGATATTTCAGTCAGTTCGTTCATCCCCCTTTAGGGGAGAAATTATCAAAAACGCTGAGACACGTATAAATTAATTTTCAATTGTTAGCCTAAATACAAAATTTGAAGACCCTAACTTTTAAACTGACGGACTTTCATACACAACTTCATCCCCCTTTTTAACCCTTTGGGGTTGGAATTATCAAAAACGCTGAGACACGTGAATATTAATTTTTAGTCGTCAGCCTAAACACAAAATTTGCAGATCCTAACTTTAAAACTGACGGACTTTCATACAAACTTTCATCCCCTATTTAACTCCCTTAGGGGTTGAATTTAAAAAAATCCTTCCTAATTCCTTGTCTACATTAGAAAGGGAATAATTGTGTAAAATTTCAAAATAAATACCTGTAACTACTTTAATTAATAAAAGTACCTACGCTTAATAATTTGTAATTTGAACGAATATTTAAACACTACCAAAACAACTAATACGTGGTCCTAACTTTAGCTACCTTACACTTAAAATCTAAGTGACTATTTAAACTAAAATATTCTTATAGAATTATAACCAGAAATATATACAACTCACAACAAAAATGAAATGAAAATAAAGCTGAAACGCCTGTGCAATACTATCTACCTATACCTACTTCACTTAAAAATAAATACTTATAACTACTTTAATTAATAAAAGTACCTACGCTTAATAATTTTTAATTTGAACGAATATTTAAACACTACCAAAACAACTCATACCTATTTTACAAAATAACAACAAAAGAAATTCAAATAAACTATTTAAAGACTAAAAGTCGCGCTGATAAGCACGGTTTCTCAATATCAATTATTGTCTGTCAATAAGGTCGAATGCTCTGAACGCATCAACAGCCAAATATTGAATGAAGCTCGCTCTCGGACTCGGACCTCCCCCCGCCTTTTTATACCCTACCGGGCTACCGCCGCCGCGACCCGTGTCGAGCGCGGCAACCGTTACACAAAAATAATCCTTATAGCATGAATCAGTATTCACGATGGCGATGCGCGATGGCTTATTTCATGTATATGTTTGGTGTTTCTATACCGATTTCTATGATTCTTTTTTTATTGAATAGGTAATAATGTTAACTTTTTTAAATTAGGGATGAGTGAGAGTATTATAAACGTAAGAGTAAACAAATATAATCAGAATGCTCCGAACTGCCAAGCTATCAGGAGTTACACGTGTTATTGTGAGTCAACCATAAGAGATAGACATATGCTGTTTCGGGATATTTTTTAGACAATTTTATGTAGAATATTTCCGTCATACATGATTTCTATGTAACTTTAACCATTAGGGTTGCACACGCGACGGAAGCTTAAAAAATGGAGTAACTTCTCCCGTTTTCCCAACATTTCCCTTCACTACTCTGCTCCTATTGATTGTAGCGTGATGAAAAGTATACTATAACCTGCCCAGGAGTATGAAGAATAATTGTACCAAGTTTCCTTAAAATCCGTCCAGTAGTTTTTGTTTCTATAAGGAACATACAGACCGACAGACAGACAGACAAAAATTTTACTGATTGCATTTTTGGCATCAGTATCGATCACTAATCACCCCCTGATAGTTATTTTGAAAATATATTTCATGTACAGAATTGACCTCTCTACAGATTTATTATAAGTATAGACAATAGCATCCTGAGGGTATTTTCAGAAAGGATAGAAGGGCTAGCTACATGCCAGACATGAGGCTTGATAAACCTTCCTGTAATTGGGAGTTTTTTATTGTGTTTTTATTTAAATCAAGTTAGATTGTAATTGTGTGCCTAATTTTTTTTATCTACTACCTACTAACATAGTTTTTTAATTTACTTGTAATACTAACACGCTATGGGCCTACGATGCCTGCCAATAAACGTTTTTTTTTTATTAGATCAATAGTAGTTAAGAGCCTTTTTTTATTGTGGATGGGAAATCATCAAATGACTCCTCCCGCTCTGGGTGGAGCGGAGTGTCACACTCTTACTGACTAAAACCCACTCGTGTTCCTTCCTTAGCCCTTTATGTTCCGGGGTAGCGGTAACCCTTTCGGACAATCCCGCTGACCCGGCAGAATAGTTAGGGCCTCACCTTATCATGTCGAACAATAAAGGTTAATACTATAACAAGATATTTTAAGCTTCGCTATAGAACTGTTATATATTTTAAATAATCATTACGAGTAAGTATGTAGTATTCGTTCCTGGCCCACTCCTGGACCTGGACTTCCCTGTTGGTCTCGTGGTTGCAAGCGTAACTGCTGAGCGTACTCCTGGGTTCGATTCCCAGGTCGGACAAAGTGTTAATGGGTTTTCCATTAGGAATTTCATAGTAACAGTCCGGAGTTTGGAAGTTGGCGGTTTAATACCCCCGTGCCTCGGAAAGCATGTAAAGCCGTTGGCGCCTGATCTCTCTCCGGTCGTGTCGGATTGCCGTCCCATCGGACTATGAGAGTAAAGGAACAGAGAGTGCGCCTGTGTAAACCCCCCCCCGTTGCGTAACACCTCAACCCAACCCCCCAACCTCAACCCTCGTACTTGAAATCGAATGACGTGAGATCAAATAACACTTGCTCGAAAACGTTAACTCGATAGTAAATGAAATCGATGAATTAAAATTTCTTAGGTATACTTGCATTAGTTTAAGAACTTATTTATTAAGGTAAAATAAAAAAGGTTTTTATTTTTTGCTTTTCAGTTTTTTCGGAGGTTTAATTTTTTTGTTAATAAGTTTTTGTTTCATAATTTTTTGAGGCTATAATTTAATAATTACTACATGCTTAATTTTTGATTACTTTTAAAATAGCTACCTACCTTACTTTAGATATTAACTGTTATATAATCCTACTTTAACTATTATTTTTTGTATAATAAAATACTTAAAAAACAGGCTTTATATACCAACATAGATAGGCCTTTTATTTTAATCGTAATACACAGCTCAGCATTAAAATCTGTGAATGAACAATAAATCACCCCTATTTTCCCACCCTTAGGGTAGGATTTTTTTTCCAAATTTACATGGGACCAACTTCGAGGTGTGTCCTATCCAATAAAAAAACCGGCCAAGAGCGTGTCGGGCCACGTTCAGTGTAGGGTTCCGTAGTTTCCCGTCCGTCACAATAACTGTTCCCACTTATGAGTTTAAAGCTTCCTTGCTAACATGCAAAGGCTTGCATATACGATTATACTACAAACTTAGTCCAGAAATTATTTTGTACAACTTTTTGTCTTTTTTGTACAAAAACTGTTGTTTCCATCAAGTTCAAAATGATTTTCCTAGAAAGTCCTTATAAAGTTCTACTTTTCAGATTTTTTTCATATTTTCTAAACTTATGGTTCAAAAGTTAGAGGGGGGGGGGGGACACATTGTTTTTTACTTTTGAAGCGATTATTTCCGAAATTATTGACATTATCAAAAAATGGTTTTAGTAAACCCCTATTCATTTTTAATAAATTTCCAACAACTTATCACACGTTAGGGTTGAAATTAAAAAAAAAATCACATCCCACTTTACATATAGGGGGCTACAGATGTTTTATCTCACGAGCGCGGGTGTGCCATACTTGTGTGGGTAAATGTACATGCACATTGTCATTGTGTGCGTACGCTCGGGAGCGCTCAGTTTCTTGCTACTTGTAGTTACGCACACAAGCGCGCGTGTCTATACGCGGTTCAACTACAACTATGGCTCACCCGCGCTCGTGAGATAAAAGAACTGTACCCTAATAAAACATTTTTTTCCAATTTTTATTTTACCACATTGTCGGCGTGATTGATATACATATTGGTACCAAATTTTAGCTTTCTAGTGCTAACGGTCACAGAGATTAAGCGAGGACGGACAGACGGACGGACAGACAGATATGGCGAAACTATAAGGGTTTCTAGTTGACTACGGAACCCTAAAAAAGAATTATCAAAATCGGACTACTCTGTAAAAAAATATGCTTGGTCATACATTACAATCAGTGAGTGAACAATCAATCATCCCCTGTTTTCCTACCCTTAGGGTTGGATTTTTTTTCCAAATTTATATGGGACCAACTTCGGGGTATATCCTTTCTGTTCAAAAAAGAATGATCAAATTCGGACTACTCTGTAAAAAGTTATGCGTGATCACATATAAAAAAAATATACGCGTCGAATTGATAACCTCCTCCGTTTTTTCGTCGGTTAAAAATTCCTAGTTAATGTGATTAATTCTGTGTCAATTATCACTTTATCTAAATTGAGTAGACATTATAAATAATGGCTAAATAATATATATAATATCCGGATTTATTACTTTGGCTGTAACATATATATTTATAAAATTATAGTCATTAAAATCATTAAAACATCCCTTTAAGTTAGATTTATACCATAAGCACTTTTCCATTTGTTCTTATAGTACAAATCTAACTTAGAAACTGTTGAGTACAAACAGAACGAATGCAGTTTATTATCGCTAGCTTATAGTGTTAACTGTGGTGTCACTTATATTAAGAGGAAGTTGTTACTGAAAAAGGACGATAATAAAAGCGACCACGAGCCAATTTTGTTACTGATTTCAGTTTGTTTTGTACATGCAGGTGCACGTACCTATAATTCATAACTTTATTGACGTGTTACCAAACACTGTAACTTAATATAATAATATCTAGCTCACAATTTACCTAAATTTAATTTGTGTCAAGATGTACAGAATAATTTGCTTAGTTATCACTCTGTATTGTAGTTTGGCTGCGGACGTGACCGTTTATCGTAATTATGATTATGGTAAGTAGGTACACTTTTCTTAAAATTTTCGACGCATTGACGACATAAATATATTGTATATCAATAAGCGGTTTAATTGCGTAACACACTATCAGTAGAAATGGGTTTCATTTTGACAGTTCAACAACATACATTGCGTCGTTTACGTTGTTCAGCAGACAAATTTTCGAACATATGAAGTAATGGATTAGCAATATCCTTCAAAATGATTCAGATTTAGAGTTACGCAATTAGGGTGCAGTTCTGACTGTTTGTGATTGTGAAATGTGATTTGATAACGATTACCCAGGACTACCTCGTCGGACTGGTGGTCGGGAGTTTGACTGCAGAACATGGGGCCCTGGGCTCTCAAGCTGAAACTCAAATATTTTATGGCACTCATTCAAGGGGTCCAGCACCTGACATGAACCCTGTAAGGGGCACAAAGTATTAACATTACTCTAAATTTAAATTCAGGCTATTAAGGAGAAAATACCTACTTTTCTAGTCCTAAATATTTTTTCGTAATTCATATACCTATTCATATTTTTGTTAACCGACTTCAAAAAAGTAGGATCTGTATTCGACCCGTAAATAATATGTTTGTATGTCCGCGATTTTCTCAAAAACTAGTGAAGAAATTTTGATAATTCTTTCATTAATGTAATCTACATACCTTCCGAAAGGTTTTAGAATATAATGCATTAGGTAATTATTCTTATGTGGGTAGTTCTTCAAAAAGTATTCTCCGCGTAACTTTCATGGCGAATTTATTTTTTTGAATAATCTACAAATAAATGTACACACATTTAAGATGCTATAAAAATAATACCTATTTTTTTTATTTTATGTAAATTGGTGCATAAACTAAAGAGATATTTTATTTTGAAATTTCTGTGCCCACGAAAGTTACGAAAGACGGCACGAAAGTTACAGACGTATTTTCTACAAGCAAAATATAGTTTCAAATCCTTATTTTTTCTCAAATTTCCAGTTTATAAATTGCCATTGTATATTTTTAGCGTTCGATAATTTTTTTTTGTGGTGTACAATAAAATATATATGTATAAATAAATAATAAATAAAAGACTTATTTTTTATGAATCAACTTGTATTTGAGAAAACAATTATAGTGTTTTGAGATCAGCATAGCTATTCACAAACACTCGATACGCTTCCGTATCGTATCGAACATTAATCATTGTTATCGTAGGAGTCTTCTAAACGCTGTTCACAAGTCCAAAACCCGAAAATTTTGTCAGTTTAAATCAAATAGACGCCCGCTATTCTTCCAACAGCTATTTGCTGTTGAGGGCAAGTCAAATCAGGTTATCGAAATGTCAGGTTTTCGATACGATAGCCTGTTGTATGGTTGTAAATCAGGGCTCAAATTATTAGTTCTCATCACTCATTATTAACTTAGGGTGTGATTTAGAAGAGCATAGTGGATCTTGAACTAAATTTGGAGATTCGGGGCACTCGATCATATTTTCCTGAAAAGCAACGTTCTCTCGCTCTTTCATTCTTTGACGATAAAGTCGGCTGTTTATGCGGTTTTGCTCTCTTACGGCTCTTTTCCTTCCTACTCATTTCACTAACTGGGATGACATTCCTTTCTGCTTTTCTTTTGTAGTACCTTTCTCTTGCCTTCATTTTTACTGCATTGTGTAACTCTGTATCATTTTTTATTCTTCCTCTTCTTCTTATCTCTGCTAGACGCTTTTTCTCCCGTCGCTCCTTTGCACTTTGCGGTGCAATAGTTTCGGTTTGAACGTAATCTGAAAATAATTTTAACCAGAAAAAATTAACACGACTGCTGTGAGTAATTAATGTAAAGTACAAGACAATCAGAAGGTATGACGGTGACGTTGGGACTTTTTAAGCAAGAGGGATACAATTGGTAAAACAGTCCAGTTTGGCATGGGAAAAATTGTTAAATTGACTACGAGAAAACCTACAAACAGAAACACATACCTACTACGAGTCGTTACAAGAAAAAAATTGAAACACATATATGCATAAACACTTATACAAATACATGACACCTTTTTTGACCTTTGCGATAATCGAGGAAATGCATTTGCAGCATCACAAGCAATTTAAATTTATCATTCAATGGAGATATATAACTTTCGTGGTGCGTTAGCTAACTTTTGTGGACAAATAACCACGAAAGTTGTGCCACGAAAGTTACGAAAATTTCACATTTTTGAGAATTACGATTAAACTTATAAGTAAATAAACAAACAAAGTACTTGAGAATAATCTCGAAGATCTATCTTATTCCTTAATACAAAATGATTTGGAAAATTATAAGCATTATCCTTCAAAATATGTGCATGAAAGTTTCTAGACCAAGGCTACTTGAAAATATTCAAAGAATAACTCACCTCGTATTTTTTTTGTTTAGAAGCGATGAACGTACATGTCTTGCCCACTGACGCCGGGAAACTACTGAGCATCCGCGCAGCTAAAACGGGTAGCAACAAGCTGGCGCTCTTGGAAGATAGGTGCAGTTTTGTTGCGCGCTCTCGAAACTAACAAAATCGTGTGACAGAGACATAAAGCCTATTAACTATTGTCACTTAAGAGATAAAATTAATGTTCTTTGATAATAATTATGATGCATAGTTAAATACAATTAATTTGATGTATTACATTATATGCTTATGAATTGAATACAAAAGTTATCAAAGTTTGCCGTGAGCGCGAACAGAGTGTGACGCGCGAAGAACACCGATTTTGCTCCCGTTTTCGACATTAGATATTTTTTTAAATAAAAGTTATAAATAATTTTAGATGTTTAATGTTTAAATTATGTACACATATAAATAAAGATTAATCTGTATTTGGTCCTAAGACTGTATGTTTAATAGGTTACGAATTAAGACCGTGTGACCGCGTTTTGAGGGACCTCGAAGAACTACCCATGTACGAAGTTATATCACAAGTTAGTTAGTCTACAAGCTGTTTTCGAGAGTCATCACGAACCGTCTCGCGCGCAGGTTTGACGACTTCCAGCCTCCCGAACAAGCCGGATTCCGTAAAGGCTTTAGCACCGTAGACCACATACATACGCTGCGACAGGTTATACAGAAGACCGAAGAGTATAACCTGCCTCTCTGCTTAGCGTTTGTGGACTACGAGAAAGCCTTTGATTCGATCGAGACATGGGCTGTACTGCAGTCTCTTCAACGGTGCCAGATCGACTATCGGTACATCGAGGTGCTGAAGTGTCTGTACGAAAACGCCACTATGTCAGTCCGACTCCAGGACCAGACCTCGAAACCTATCCTTCTGCAGCGAGGTGTGAGACAGGGAGACGTTATCTCTCCGAAACTGTTCACCGCTGCTCTGGAGGATGTCTTCAAGGTTCTGGACTGGAAAGGAGCTGGCATTAATATCAATGGCGAGTACATAACTCACCTTCGGTTTGCCGACGATATAGTAGTCATGGCTGAGACTATGGAGGACCTCAGTACAATGCTCGATGACCTCAGTAGAGCCTCTGAAAGAGTGGGTCTGAAAATGAACATGGACAAAACGAAGGTCATGTCAAATGCCCATCTAACACCCACTCTCATGAAGATCGGAGACGCTACACTCGAAGTCGTGGACGAGTATATTTACCTAGGACAAACTGTCCAGTTAGGTAGGTCCAACTTCGAGAAAGAGGTCAATCGTCGAATCCGACTCGGCTGGGCAGCGTTCGGGAAGCTTCGCAATATCTTCTCGTCCCACATACCGCAGTGTCTCAAGATGAAAGTCTTTGACCAGTGCGTGTTGCCAGTGATGACATATGGCACTGAAACGTGGTCGCTCACAATGGGCCTTATTAGAAGGCTGAAAGTCACCCAAAGGGCAATGGAGAGGGCTATGCTTGGAGTTTCCCTGCGGGATCGAATCAGAAATGAAGAGATCCGCAGGAGAACCAAGGTAACCGACATAGCCCGAAGAATTGCCAAACTTAAGTGGCAGTGGGCAGGGCACATTGCTCGCAGAACAGATGGCCGATGGGGCCGAATGGTTCTGGAGTGGCGACCGCGTACCGGAAGGCGTAGCGTTGGAAGGCCTCCCACAAGGTGGACCGACGACCTTGTGAAGGCCGCAGGAACTCGTTGGATGCGAGAAGCACAAAACCGGTCGAAGTGGAGGTGCTTAGGGGAGGCCTATGTCCAGCAGTGGACGTCTTTCGGCTGAAATGATGATGATGACGAAGTTATATGCATAAATGTACTGCATCTCCGGTATTTCTATGCGAATTTTGATGATTCTTCTAGTCGGTGTCTTCAATTCTTCAGTGCACTAATGTTAATTGAATTTGTGTGGGGTAGGTACAACTTAAAAGTGTAAAATAAAACTTTTTTTTACAAAAACATCAAACGACTTAAAAAAAAAACTACTTACTAAGTGATAAAAAACTTTAATTTCGGAAGTCGGTATCAAAAAACGAAAATGCGGAACCAGCGACACCGACTTCCGAAATTAAAGTTATTGTTTTTTTTTTTTGTACAGGATGAATTTTCCAAGTGGGCGTGGATGGCCAAATTCTAAACTATGAGGAATAGCGAAAAGTACTCAAAGGAGTCGCGGGCTCGATTTTGATGAAAACTAACACTGCATCTTTGGATTTTTGAAAAATCAATATTTCTAGCCAGGAATCGAACCTGTTGATTTTGAAAAAAAAAAACACACACACTGTATTATTACACCATTCGATAGTGTCCCTAATAAGGATCAAATTCTGGGAAGTAATGACATACGGCAAACTTAAGGAAAATGTTGAATTTTAATAAACTGCTTCTTATTTTAAAGTATTCATACCTACATTATGTACCTTGTTCGAAATGATGCTCAATATTTTTATTAACACACCCGCAGCGCAGTCACCTTCACAACATTATGTTCTAAATTCAAATTTCTATTACGATCTTTGGAAAATATTCTAATGGAATCAATAATATTGTAATGATGAATGCAGTACAATCCTTGGGACGTCAAATCCAGCTATGAAAACAATGGTCATCATTTTTAACAATTAATCAGCTAAGGTTTTATAGGTAGGTAACATAACCCGGGCCCGGCTAAATAATAACAGCCACACAGGTGAACCTACGCTTGCCGCGATTGGTCTGTGGATGGATCTTTACATACCGAGACCCCTCCGTGCCTCGGAAAGCACGTTAAGCCGTTGGTCCCGGCTGTCAGTCCTAGATATTTGGCAGTCGTTATGGGTAGTCAGAAGCTCGAAAGTCTGACAACCAGTCTTACCAAGGGGTATCGTATTACCCAGTAAATGGGTTGTGGAGGCCAGATAGGCAGTCGCTCCATGTAAAATACTGGTATTCAGCTGCATCCGGTTAGATTGGAAGCCGACCCCAGCATAGTTGGGAAAAGGCTAGGCAGATGATGATGAGGTAGGTAACATAAGAAAAATAAGAAAAGTATTTTGTTAAAAATGAGCTCTTTCCTTTAGTTTGCCGTATGTCATTACTTCCCAGAATTCAATCCTTATTAGCGACACTATCGAATGGTGTAATAATACAGTGTGTTTTTTTTTTCAAAATCAACAGGTTCGATTTCTGACCAGAAATATTGATTTTTCAAAAATCCAATGATGCAGTTTTAATTTTCATCAAAATGGAGCCCGCGACTCCTTTGAGTACTTTTCGCTAGTCCTCATAGTTTCGGATTTGGCCATCCACGCCCACTTGAAAAATTCACCCTGTATATTTTCATATTTTTATATAATTTATAAGTAGTTCTAGACATAGCTACAATATATTATCACCATTTCACTACAGTTGTTACGATGTTGAACAGATAACTACGCTTCGAGATGATTACAAACAAACTGTTTCCTGTTGCAGCGCTATCTAACAAAGATTCTGTTTGCTTTTAGATAACGTAGACCCGCAGAAACTAGAACCAGTCGCAGTATCTCAGTTCCCGTGGAAATTTGGTTATGTCGGGGGTGATATGTTGTATTTGAATATATTTATTAGCAACAAATCACCGAGTGTGACTATGATCAATGTCACTCGTACAATAGGTAAGCTTCTAGTTTCTAACTTTTTACCCGACTGCACCAGAAGGAGGGTTATGTTTTTCGAGAGTATGTATGTATGTTTGTATGTATGTATAATTGGTTAGCACGCTCTGCGGCCTGAACTGCTCGATGGATTTTAGCTTGAGAGGTGTTGTTAGATTCGTATTTACTGTGAAAGTGACACTGGGTATATCAAAATAAAAAAAAAACCAGAATGGCGGATTTTTGGAGCCATATTATGCCTTAATTTTTTTCTCAAAACCTATTGAGTGGGGTATCAAAATAAAGGGTTTTAAAAGGAGATTACAAAAATATATGTATCTATACAACTTATATGGTTAAAAGTGATTCAAAGGGACAAATCGTAAAAAAACACGTACCAAGAACTAAGTCGTCTGCGAAATCTTTCACATTTTGTAAACTAAAAAGCTGGAAATAAAAAGTAGCAAGTAATGTTTGTTTTCGTCTAAATCTGCGAGCTAACTAAACGAAAACAAACATAAGGTACTTATAATAAATGTTCTTGTATATCGATTTTATTCAATTTCGAGCGGCCATTGTTGTTTACATCTTTGGCAAATTTGGCGCGGTCGGACCTTGAGAGTATTTGTCCATTTCAGTACAATTATTTCAAAATGTAACGTGCAATCATAATAATGAACTAATACTGTAATTTAATTGAGGCATTTTTTTGTTTAATTTATGTTGTGTTTTTATAAGTACTTGCATGACACTAAACTTTATACAAGTTGTATGTACCTAGAGGAACTTTGTCTCCTAAAACACAGGCTTTGGCCTAATTTAGGAGGCAGCAGTTCGCCCTTTAATGTGTCTCTATTGTACAACGTACCTAACCCTGTGTGTGTGTACTTATGTATGTTTTTCAAAGTGTGTACAAATAAAATTTATTATTATTATTAATTTTGCTTTTCTAATACGTTTCAGATGACAGAGAATTTAAAGTGCTCAAGATCACACGATCATATGGTCAGAGAAAAGGTCAAGAACATTATTATACTATTTTTGACGCGCAACATACCGCTGAAATACAAATTCGGCTAAATTTGTATAGGTCAAATATAATATGCTCCTCATTCCTAATAGCTAAAGGGAGGAATGTCGAGGAAATAGCGGAAGTGCCATTGAAGAACGAATTTCCATGTAAGAGAATGTTATATTGTTACTACCTATAATGAAAACGTTTAAGTGCTTGGCTAGACTGGCAGCGCGGGGCGGGAAGCGGTGCGGGTGCGGAAACGCTCGCGATCTGCCTGCCCGCAGTCGAGCGCGGCTGCGTTCTGCGTGTTGCTGTGTCCAGTGTTTGTCAAAATATAATTAACCGACGAAAAAACGGAGGAGGTTATCAATTCGACGCGTATATATGTATATTTTTTATATATGATCACGCATAACTTTTTACAGAGCAGTCTGATTTTGATAATACTTTATTTAATGGAAAAAGTATACCCCGAAGTTGGTCTCATATAAATTTGAAAAGAAAAAATCCAACCCTAAGGGTAGGAAAACAGGGGATGATTGATTGTTCACTCACTGATTGTAATGTATGACCACGCATAACATTTTACAAAATAGTCCGATTTTGATAATTCTTTTTTTATTGGAAAGGACATACTTCGAAGTTGGTCCCATGTCAATTTGGAAAAAAAAATTCCTACCCTAAGGGTGGGAAAATAGGGGTGATTTATTGTTCATTCACAGATTACAATTAAAATAAAATGCCTATGTATGTTGGTATATAAAGCCTGTTTTTTTTAAGTTTTTTATAATACAAAAAATAATAGTTAAAGTAGGATTATATAACAGTTAATATCTAAAGTAAGGTAGATAGCTATTTTAAAAGAAATAAAAAATTAAGCATGTAGTAATTAGTAAATTATAGCCTCAAAAAATTATAAAATAAAAACTTTTTAACAAAAAAATTAAACCTTCGAAAAATCTGAAAAGCAAAAAATAAAAACCTTTTTTATTTTACCTTAATAAATAAGTTCTTAAACTAATGCAAGTATATCTAAGTAATTTTGAGTCGGCGCCAAACAATCAATGAACAAAGATCACTAAATTACCTTTTTAAAGAAATAACCAAATCAAATATTATTTTGATTTGGTTATTTCTTTAAATGCAAAGTGAAATCTCCATCGATAAATATTAACATTCCAAACAAAAAATGCGCTCTCCGCACGACCACTCGCAACGATATTAATTTGCTTGTTTGGCGCCGACTCAAAATTACTTAGGTATACTTGCATTAGTTTAAGAACTTATTTATTAAGGTGAAATAAGAAAGGTTTTTATTTTTTGCTTTTCAGTTTTTTCGGAGGTTTAAATTTTTTGTTAAAATGTTTTATGGATGAAGAAGACTTATTTTTACTAGAAAAAAGCTTGAACTACTTTGAGAACCCCGGTCTACGCGCGGGTCGCCCGCGCACCCACTGCGGCCACTTGTGTGAACGAGCTATGGAGTGAGTTGCCCGCGCGCTCAACGCACCCGCGTGCCCACTATGGATACCTACTCAAATGAAGTCCTTGTTTGAGTGCGCCCCTCCTCACCCGCCCCGCGCCCACGCTGCCACTCTGGCCAAGCACTAACTTCTCCTGCAACGGTTTTCAGTAAATAGTTTAATGAGAGTTATCACTCAATTGATCATTACAGCCATCAAGTGAACATTTAATATTTATGCGATGCAAAGGAATGTAACTATTGATTGGTGTTATTGTCTTACAGATTATAATTGTGGAGGTCATGGCTGTGCGGTTGTTGTGGATCTTGTAAACGAATGTGTCGGTAAGCCTTTCTTGACTCACCTTCATTATACATATTATAATATTATAGTAAAAAACGCATTAAAACTGATAGATGTAACAACACTATGTCACTATGCGAAAGTGTGTCTCTCTGTTACCTCTTCACGCTTAAACCACTGAACCGATTTAGATGAAATTTGGTATAGAGATAGTTTGAGTCCCGGGAAAGGACATAGAACAGTTTTTATCCCGATATTCTTACGGTTGAAACCGCGGGGCGATGCCGATGCTAGTATTTAAATACATTTGCATTTTAACGACACACAACAGGGGTATTACTCAAGGTACTATTGTAATTTTTTTAAAGGATTCACGAAGAGAAAACAATATTTTCGGTCGGTGTATTGATAGCCGGTTGAACTTTCTTGCATGAAGATAAATTAATATCGTCAAATAGTTTATTGTCTTGCAAATAATGATATTGTGTATTGAGGTGTTCTCTGTTACATTGTACAAAAGTTTTTTTTTTTTTCAGATACTGCTGGTCGTCAGTCTTTGCAAAACATTGTGTTAATATACTTGATACCTTCCGTCATAGGGATGTGTATTATAATATTAGTGATTTATTTAATAAGTGGCAAAAAATATTGCCATCAAAATTCGCACGCAGTAGAAACGGTAGAAATGAATACTTACGTAAGTCTTATATTCGGATTTTTAATTAATTAAACGACTTCAAAAAAGGAGTTTCTGTATTCGACCTGTATGTATGTATGTTTGTATGTCCGCGATTTTCTCAAAAACTAATGAACCAATTTTGATAATTCTTTCACTAATGTGATCTACATACTTTCAGGAAGGCTTTAGTATATAATATATTAGGTAATTATTCTTATGTACGAAGTTATATGCATAAATGTACTGCATCTACGACATTTCTATGCGAATGCTGCGATGCTTTGATGCTTCTTCTAGTCGGTGTCTTCAGTTCTTCAATGCACTAGTATTAATTGAATTTGTGTGGGGTAGGTACAACTAAAAAGTAAAACATTTTCACAAAAAAAAACAACCGAAAAAATACTAAAAAGTGAAAAATAACTTTAATTTCGGAAGTCGGTGTCTTTGGATCTGTATTTTAGTTTTTTGCCACTGACTTCCGAAATTAAAGTTATTTTTCACTTTGTAGTGTTTTTTTGGAAGTCGGTTTTTTTTTTTCTTAAAAAGTTTTTATTTCACGCTTTTTAGTGGGTCTGCTTATAATTTATCTAAGTTACAATAGCCTAGTGATCATCGCCTTTTACAAACAAAATATTGCTTTTCCCGATGCAGGGAAGTTAATTGTTGAGGAGTTCTCCAGGTCCACCATCAGCTCCATATCACCATTCACATTGTGACGAGCATAAGTTGCTTAGCAACCATATTAAAGTAATCGAATTGCAACCCGTGAAATACTTAGATATTATTGAGTAGTTCCGGTGGCCATCTGTGGTCTTCATCATCAGTTCCACTTCACCAAATAGTGCTTTCCGAGAGCAAATGCACGAGTTACTATAAAAAATTTCCAAATTGCTATAGGTGTGCCTATAATATTTGAAGAGTTCCTTCGATTTCTCCAGGATCCCATCATCAAATCCTGACCTGATGTTTTTAGACTAGATGTTGATAATCCTGGTTGCAGCATCAGGCCAGACTTATGTCAACATTGCATTGAACTTAAAATTTAGTCTTGTTTAAAATGAGCCCAAACACGACTACGGTGCTGTAATTTCGAGGTTGGTACTCTTTTTGATGCTCCTGGCTTCAGCATCAGGTCTTTATGTACTTCGGTGAATCGAGCCCTTTTAATGAGCCCAATGAGCCTAAACACGATATATCTGCTGTTTGTTGTCGAGGAGTTAGGTACTCTGCAGACTATCCTAACTGCAGCAGCAGATCATGACTTGATGATCATGAGACCAAATGTGGCAAATGCCCTATCAAACATCAAAACAATTTACTAAAACAGTCCTTGCCTGTTCGAGTAACTTCTTACTGTTAAGGAGTTGCACCTTCCATCATCAACCCAGCTACCTGAGATGGTGACAACCATACGCAAATACACAAGACACTTCATAAAATATATGAAAAACAATAAGTGAGCCTATAAAATTTGAGGGTTGACCTCGATTTCTCTAAGATCCCATCATCAGATCCTAATTTGGTGACAGTGGGACCACCTCAGAACTATCTACTTTGGAACAAAAAAAGAATTTTGAAAATCCGTCGACAATTGGCGGAGTATTCGATAAACAAACATGCAAAAAAGAAAAAACATACAAACAGCCGAACATAGTACCTCCTCCTTTTTGTGAAGTCGGTAAAAATGCGGAACCAACGACACCGACTTCCGAAATTAAAGTTATTTTTCACTTTGTAGTGTTTTTTTTTTTAAGTCGGTTGTTTTTTTTGTAAAAATGTTTTTATTACAAGACAATTTGATTGACTTTTTCTAAACTAATTTGTTCACAGTCCACCGCTAATGAAGTCGTCTATGCGGATCTCGGCTTCGAGCCTGGAGAAAGGCAACCACCAAGACGTGAAGAGGAACCAACATATGCCCAAATAACTGGAGTGTTGAAACCTGCTAATACGAGTAGAAATACAAGAAATAAATAAGCCTGATTTTTTTTATTTATTTATTATTTATTTATTTAATACTTCAAGCACATAAATGTACAGAGGTGGACTTAATGCCATAGGCATCATTCTTTCTTTCATAGTAATCACACGTGTGTTTGTTACTTTTTCACGCACAAACGACTGAACGGATTCGGATAAAATTTGGCACACAGATAGTTTATAACCAGGATTAACACATAGGATACTTTTTATCTCGATATTCCCATGGGATCGACACTTATGCGGGTAAACCGCGGGGCGCGGCTGGTATGTAATAATTTCAATTATGACTTCTCAAACACCCCCCGAATAGAGTTACCATTTAGAAATTTGAAAAGTCCGAACAAAAAGCCTGACATTTTAATAAAAGTCCGGACATTTTAGTCACGAAATCCAAACATTACCCACTTAGTTACAGTGGTATGGTGGGCATGGATGCTCGCGAGGGGAGGCAATGCTTTCAAAGCAAAACGTAAAGGCTGGTTAACCGACCAGGTATTATATGACCTAAAATAATGGTTTAAGATAACTGATTTAAATATAATTTGAGTATTTGTCTGCTTTTTGTTTATTGACATGTAATTTTAATAATTATGAATTAATGAACTGAACTGAACTAAACTGAGGGAGGTTGCGTGGTGCGGGGATAAAAAAAAATGCGCAGAAAAATATAAAAATTAACATCTATACCACAAACTAGCGTTAAGTTTGATTATTTTACGTAAAACTATTTTTATTTTGAAGAAAATATTTTATGTTTGAACTAGTTGATTGTTTGCATTGCAATACTTATAAGATTTATTGTTTGATCTCGTTAAGTTGATTGATAAAGATATATATTTTATTAAAGACTTATTTGTTATTACTTATATAAGTTTTATTACTCGCATTCCATCTAAGCCAAAAAATCCGGACAAATTAAAGAGCCGGACAAAGTCCGGACTAAAGTCTAGAAGTCCGGACATATCCGGACAAATCCAGACGGATGGTAACCCTATCTCCGTATGTCGTATCTGCAGAAGAGCTCGCATCAGAGCACCAGCGGTCATGGAAATCCAGGTAGGTCATTGTACGTACTCGTACAACTTACTTAGACGGGGTACTCCGGTGAGCCACAGTACGATCTGTGGAGCCACATCACAGGCGATTCCTCCACTCCAGTTCTGCCCTGTGTGCACTAACTCCTGTAAAACGAAGGACCTATGCGAGCACACCACTAATGCTGTTGATGTGGCTGTCAAAGTCGAAGTACAAATTATTTACTTAAATTAGACCATTGTAGCGGTATCTACAACGCCACATGCGAACAACGCGTCATACTGACGTCACGCAAATCCTGCATCTCGCAAGCAGAGTTTACCGCGCAACTAGCATAGATACAACAGCCCAACATGAATCATCGGACAGTTGCCCGCTAGACACAACACCCGTTTGGTCGGAGGATCCTCCCTTTTCTATAGAGTATGAGTGAACTTTATACCCTGTTCCTCATACTTCTATACCATCAACAGGCACTTTTGATTGCCTTTACAATGGAAAGAAATTGAATCTGCATAGCTATTCACAACCTTACGACAGTTTATCGTATCGAAAATGACACATTTCGATAACCTGATTTGACTTGCCCCCGACAGCAAATAGCTGTTGGAAGAATAGCGAACGTCTAATTGATTTAAACTGACAAAATTTTCGGGTTTTGAACTTATGAACAGCGTTGAGAAGACTCCTACGATAACATTGATTGATGTTCGATACGATACGGAGTCGTATCGAGTGTTTGTGAATAGCTATACTGCGGGGCAATTGCGTAATACATTATCAATCGGAATCCGTTTCATTTTGACAGTTCAACAACATTCATTGCGTTATTTACCTACGTGTTGAGCAGACAAATTTTTTGAAGTTATGAAGCAATGGATTAGCAGTTTGCTCAGTTGGTATTTGGACGATGGAAACATGTAATTTTCCCCATAGACTAACTGGTCAAATTTCAATTGGTCCATGGAGCACCGACGAATGTGAAGACGATGTACAGACGCCAGCACATCAACCTACTACAATCTGTCAAATTTCTTTAATAGATTTTCAACTTTATCACTAAAGTATAAGGTTCAAAGTTGATTGGGAAAATGTGACAGTTTCGGGTAGGTTGATGTGCTGGCGTCTGTACAGACTCCGGCACATCAAGCTACTAGGTACAATCTGTCACATTTCTTTAATATATTTTCAACTTTATCGCTAAAGATGAAAGTTCAAAGTTGATTGGGAAAAGTCAGTTTCGGGTAGCTTGATGTGCTAGCGTCTGTAGATAGCTATCAAAAAAGTTCGTTCTTCATTGATTTTTTAGGAATCATAGACAAGACCAAGAACAAGGAGGCTATTTTGAGCTCCTGGAAAAATAAAGATTGCAATTTAATAAGTGATTCATCAAAACGCACCTTCGGTGCAACAAAGTCACAAATAGCCAAAACTGCAAAATTGAGGTATGCCAAATTATCTCTGAACCATGCCATACTTGGGACAGCAAAAACATCCGCGAAAGTATCTCAAAATTCTACTAGATGGCGCAGGTGCCTTTGTGGTTATAAATGCGAAAAAATGAGGAAATAAATGCGAAAAAAAATTAAAGGTCCTCTTCTGTAAAATTAAAAAATGAGCTGTTGTGACATTGTTGCACCGAAGGTGCGAAAAGTTCGTTTATTTTAGAAAGGGCGTAGCGCACAGTTCGCTACGCCGTAGCTCGCGCTGTGCTACGGCGTAGCTCGTAAAGTTATAGCGAGACAATAATGATCAAATTATATTATTTTCATTCGGTTCCAAAGATTGGTAGATCATAGAAATGAGTTTTCTATTTCGTTTAGAAATAGAAAAGACAAAGTACGCATGATTAATGGTTTTGTTATCCTTTCTTCTTCGTGGTGCAAACCCTCTTGATGCCAATTAAAAGGGTTTACCACTTAACATTTATTTATAATAAGAAGCTTCAGTATTTAGGATTTCGAGTCATGACTCATCGCGCAGGTCTATCGAAGGTTAAGCTACGCTTGCCCAGGTCGATCCGTGGATGGGTGACCATCCATTACATAATTTGTCCCGGCTGTCAGGGGTTGTCGCGTGCTCCATGTAAAATACTGGTATTCAGTCCAGTTACACTACAAGCGAAAGAACACTAACATAGTTGGGATAAGGCTAGATTGAATGACTGAAGTAGCTTCTATATTTGTGGTAGGTTATATTTGTGGGGTTTCTTGACATTAAACAAAACAAAACTCAAATTCAAAGCATTTATTTAAAAAAAATAAAAGGACTTTTAAATTGTCAAGGAGTCAGTCAGAAAGAAAGATGAAGCTAGTTGCCCATTCCAAAGCGTAGGTTCCTATGGAGAACAACGGGCAAGAAACTCCATGGACACTCTTTTAAATCAACAATATAATTATTACAAAAAAAAAAAAAAAATCTGAGCATGTTAATAATCAATATGTGAGAACAATTTTATAACCAGTACAAGTTATTAAAGGACTCTAGATTAAAAAAAATACAATAGAGAAATATTAAAAACAACAATATTAAAAATAACTTATCAAAAGACTACAAAGCAAGATAAAACAAAATTGAAAGAAATTCTAAAATACATTTATTATAATTAACTACATAACCATTTACATAAGACGTAAAAACTATAGAAAAATAAACTAGAAAAGTAATAACATGTCATACAGCAACACCGCTGTACGAAATATTATTATATTTAATCAGAACAAAATTATTACATTCCAATTCACTATAACAAACATCGATACATGTAAAAAGAAAAGTCCAGACACACTCACGAACTGACTCGTCAACACCCAGCCCAAACCCTTGGACTTAGAAAGCTGAAGTTTAGCACAGTCGTTCCTTTATGACATCAACAACTAGCTTCTGCCCGCGACTTCGTCCGCATAAAATTTCACCCTCCCCCCATTCACCCTCTTAGGGGTGGAATTTCGAAAAACCCTTTCTTTACGGATACCTACTCTTCACTAAGAACACAGCCTCCAAATTTCATGTCTCTAGGACCAGCGGTTTAGGCTATGCGTTGATATATCAGTCAGTCGGTCAGGACTTTGAATCTTATATGTATAGATATGGCCGGATTTCACGAAATTCCAACAGGATAGAAAATATACGGCGAAGGTAACATCACTGGCAAAATGCTCGTTAGAAATAAATGAGATATACATTAGGATTGCTATTCAAACTACATTCAAAGTGGCAGCACGCTCCTTCTTCATCCACTTGAGTATGTCGAAGGAGTACATATGGCCAGCATGACTCAACCGTTGAGGGTACTCACTTTTTTTTTTCTTTCTCGCTGTGGAAATCCTCATGGACTTCCTCTATCGTGGGGGTGACAGAGGGGCATGCCGGACTCTTACCGGCTAAAACCATCGCGGTGTTCCACGTCTGACAACCAGACTTACCAAGAGGTATCGTATTACTCAGTAACTGGATTGTGGAGGTAAGATAGGCAGTCGCTCTATGTAAAATACTGGTATTCAGCACCATCTGGTTAAACTGGAAGCCGACCCCAATGTAGTTTGAATTGAGTAAGGCTTGCATATCCACAACGTACAGTATTACAATGAAAAAAACATCTGAAAGTCGATTATTGCGACGATTGCGTCATGGCAGCCTGTTTACTGCCTAACCTCGCCGAAATATCCAAGTTTTTGTTTCGTTTCGGTTGAAACGAAGTGTCCCGATGTGACCCGCGCATTCCATACTAAATATATTCGCAGGCGACCGGCTTATTAGCCTTTCAGTTATTTGCCTAGCCTTTTAACTAAGCGGCGCCGTTCAACTAGCGGACTAAATTATATTCAGCCATTCAATCAAACAGCTAGGAAAATGACTTGGATCGCAAACGTTTAACTACTTGCCTAGCCCAGATATTTAAATTGGCGATTGGTTGATTGGTAATTGACTTAAAGCGGCAGTTGTTTATTGTGTAAAAATTACAAAATGCTTATTTATCTATTACAAATTCGGCAGTAAAAAGTGAACAGTAAAGTAAATAAAAATGAGTCCTAACAAATATTCAAATACGTAAGTACATAAATATTATTATTTTGCTACTACTGCGGAACGTGCGCGCCTGCTGGCTGTGGGTAGATGGGACTCGGGTGTTTGGCTTCATGCACTACCTTCGACGAACATAGGCAATTTGTTCGACGACACTAATTTTCGCCTCGCTGCTTCCTTGCGACTAGGCACTCCTTGCTGTTCTCCTCATCGCTGTCACTGTAGCGAAGATGTCAACAGCCTCGGACACCACGGCCTGTCTTGCAGCCGAAATGCGGGTCGCTTAGCGCGGCACGCGAACATGAATGACATCATCCGACGAGCTCTTGTTACCGTCGGCGTTCCAGCTGTATTACCCAATGGCTTGGCACGCGACGATGGCAAGAGACCGGACGGTATCTCTTTATTTCCATGGAAGGTGTGTAGGCCTTTAGTGTGGGACCCAACTTGTGTCGATATTCTTGCACCATCCCACCTTCCTGGATCGGCATGCTGTGCTGGCGCTGCTGCTGCGGCTGCGGAAAACCTCAAGCGGCGAAAATATAATAACCTTATCGGAAATTATATTTTCGAGCCGTCTGGGGTTGAAACTCTCGGGCCGTGGGGTCCGAGTGCTCGCTCATGGTCTTTTTAAGGACATTTCAAAACGGCTGGTTGACACTTCCCGTGACCGAAGGGCTGGCTTTTACCTTGGCCAAAGGCTAACCATTGCCATACAACGTGGTAATGCCGCCAGTCTCTTGGGTATATTACCAGTCGGCAGCGATGCGGATGAATTTTTCGACGCTTTATGTTAGTTTGAGTAGGTTAGGTTTTAATTTTGTTGATTAATATGTATTTAGTGAATTAAAGAAAACTGAGTCTTACTTGAATATGAAAAAAAAATGTTTGCAGTAAAATGGCTTGACTGGCAGTTACGTGTGGGTATTTTACAAATTGGAATAAGTCGGCGAGAAATCTAACTTGGAAGTAGCACTCGCCGGACGCCGCCGCGGCACCGCTCTCTCCGCTCGCCGTGTCTGGCCACAGCTAACCTTTTTTTTTTTTCCGGTGTGGAAAATCCTCATGGATGTCCGCCGCTCTGAGGCGGGCGGCGGGGTCTGTCAGACTCTTACTGACTAAAAACCACCCCGGTGTTCCATCTCACACCTTTTTTTTTTCTTTTTTTTTTAACGTGGAGAAATGCTCATGCATTCTGCACTACCACGGGGAGATAGTACAGTTATGTGGGACTCCAATCCACTAAAACTCCACGGTGTCCTCCTCTGCCGCATACGGCGGGAACACGGGCACGCGTTAGCACTCATCCGTGAACCCGCCGCGGCTGTCCGTCACCGGACCCACCTCTGGGGAGTATTCCCCATCTCCGGCGCACTAGAACACATAGCACGCCGTGACCACCCCAGGGCCCAAACCAGCACATGGGCGCCAGACGACCCCGTGTCTGGGCACCCTTGGTCCCCCTGCGACGGGTCAGGTCATTGGCCCCGCCGCCTGCCAATTTTCGGCCGCAGAGGATAGGGAGAGCGGCCAACATCATACCAACACTCCTCTTCCTCTGCGGCCCCACCGCGTCCGCCATCGGACGGTGGCGACCCCGTCAAGGCCGCGGAAGGTAGGGAGAGCGGCGCACCGCAATACCGGCACTCCTCTCCCACCGCGGCCTCCAACCCTCAGCCGCGATGCCTCCGATACGACATCGCGGCCCGCCTCAGCTGCGATGTCGCTCAAGCGGCACCGCAACCTACTTGTTGGCCGCTACGTCGTCGGCTTACCGGCAAAAGCCCTGACGAGCGGCCCCTCCTCGGGTTCCACTTCGCTTCACCGTGGGTGTCCAAGCCACGGCTACTGAGCCCCCCCGCCTCGACAATGCGGGAACCCACCGGGGGGGAAAGTAACCTAACCAAACCTAACCTCGGGGTGCCCTTCGCTCGCTCTTGCATCCTATGTCGATGGGGCCCCGCTTCGCGGGGCCCCGCTTTCTGTGTAAAGGGTTTAAAGAAACCTAACCAAACCTAACCTCGGGGTGCCCTCTTTGTATTTCTAGTCGCTCACTTAGTAATTTAGTCGCACGGCTAGAATTTTAATATCTGAAATGGATTAATCACAACCCACTTTTTGTAAGCTCGTTCTGGATTTTATTATTAATCAATATTCGTCGTTAGTTTAGTTAATTTTTCGCTTACTCAAATTCATACCGCTCAAGTTCTTAAAACAGTATCTCATCATCAGTCGCTAAGTTTTTTTTTATTCAATCGTTTTATAATTCCCAGAAAACAAACAGCTCATTTATCAAATTAAATTTCAGTCGACAGCATCCGTCGGTTTCTTACTAAACTTCAACTGTATCCGACGATCCTGCATACTTATCTCTTGTGTTGACTGTACATTCAGCTACCTTCCATAACTTGGGGAATGATTTCCTCATACTGGTGTTGATCTATCTCCGCGATCTCCTGATCGCACTCTCTTCGGAAGAGCATGTTCAGGTAGAAGGGCTGGAAAAATACAAGTAATAATTATTTTAATGCACGAATGACTTTAAAACCTAAATACTGTTTGGACGAAAAAACTAACACAAAGTGTTCCGACTCTTCATGTGAACATAAATTATTTGATTATATTATGAATTCGGTTTGTGAGACTTGCTGAATTGACCACAATGTGTTTTAGTGTAGGTACTCAACATGAACACAAAAATTTATTTATTTATTTATTTATTACATTTGGGAAAACAAACAGTAGTATATTAAGTATAAACAGTGTTGTCTTAGAATTAAGCTTAACAAATATACTACCCACAACATTTTCCACAGATTACTGTAGCATATAAAAAACAAAAAACAAGAAACAAGCTGTTATGTAGCAGGGCTAACTATTGAGTCAGGCCTGCTACATGACAGAGAAAGATGTTAAAAAAAAAGATAAATTAAAAAAAAAAGATAAAGATGAACAAAAAAAAGAAAAAAAAATTCTATAGGTATAAGTTGTAACAAACAGAAAAAAAAAATCAATAAAACAAAATAAAAATAAAATAAAAAAATCACGTGCGATGTATCAAACAGGTCCCTATCCTATTAACAATGATACCTACATTGTATAAAACCTATGGAGCCTACTGCCGATCCTTAAGAAACTTAATTATATCATTTTTGAATTTGTATCTGCTTAGGAATAGTATGTCTATTGCACCAAAACGCGCATTGTATGTATCGACTAAGCGGTATAGCGGCGAACGCTTACCAGCATTGGATCTACAAAAGCTAGTAGCAAACAGTCGCCTGGTGCGTACCTCCCGTCCATGTACTGTTCGAGGAACCAGGTAACACAAACCAGATACCAAGTCAGGGCAATCAAACTTGTTTCGGCATACACTGAATAACGTCATTGTCTCAAGGAGAACGCGTCTTGACTGTAAAGTAAGCAGGTCGTATTCTTTAAGAAGTGATTGGTAAGATGTTTTCTTTCGAAAACATCTAAATTGCATAGCACGTAAAAATAGTGTGTGTTACTTCTTATTGTATTTACATTAGATCAAAAGCGAAGTAACGGGCATTCTATTACTGATTAGACCGTCCACACGACGACGACTCATCTCCGTCGTCATAACATGATGTCAGTGTCGCAGCCAGCTGGGTAAATTTGCCGTTTAGTTAACCGCCTGGCCTTTGGAAGTAGTGCTCGCGTCGCTTCGCTCTCTCGTCTCTCACGCGGTTGATCACAGTTCTAACCTAACCGAATTCATTTGGTCGGGGTGCCCTGGCTTAGTTACTGCGACCAATTCGGCTCGTGCGTGATTGGTTCCAGTTCCAACCTAAACTATAATTGAATATCATTCAGGCCGTTAGTTGAACGGCCGCCGTTTAGGTAAAAGGCTAGGCGGTTACCTAAACGGCTAATTAAACCAGTTAGCTGCGACATAAACACGGAATCGACTTACTTCGAATGGTGGTAGTTGGGGTGTGCCTGATGGATTGCGTTTGCACCAGCAACGTTTCCGAATCGCAAGAATAAGTAGCAGGGTCAACAACGTTCCAATTATTGAAGAAATAACAGCGATTATGATACTAGTAGTAGTGTAGTTTGTATGATCTGCATCTGTAACCACGTAAGTCTATTTATTATTCAGAAGTTTGTATCATCGTAATTTGAAAATCAGAATTTACCATAGAATTCCACCAATTTCTGACAACCCTTTAAGTGAGTCACACACTACATAATCAGCCTATAACGTTCCCACTGCTGGGACACAGGCCTCCTCTCAGTGAGAGGGAGTGAGCCGTAATCCACCACGCGGGCCCAGTGCGGGTTGGTAGATGTCACGTCTTCGAATTTTTGGTTCTAGGACATGCCGGTTTCTTCACGATGTTTTCCTTCACCGTTTTGAGAGCAGTGGTGATGGAATCATTTACACAAAGTAAAGCGCCTGTCTGGATTCGAACCTACGACCTACAACTCGTAAGTCGTGGCCGTTACCACGGGGCCACCACTGCTCACACACTACGCAGATACGATAATATACGAGACGATACATTCACGCGAAAACCTTCAAACTGAGTAGACTTGTTTTTTGGTGCGGATTGTTTATACAGAGTGTTACAATGAGTTCGCGTTTATTGTTTCTGGATTTAATAGACAGCTCGTCAGAAGAGGATTCTGATTTTGAAATTGATGCACGTGCACGCGCCTCTGCGCAACCGCCTGTATTTACATGCACGTACAATATTATGCCATATTTGTATCAGCAGATGCTATCTGCAGATATATCTGTATAAGCAGATAATATTCTCACTATCTTTCGATGGGATCCCTTCTTTTCGCATAATATTCTTCTTCCTAATATACTTTGGCATAACTATTTTGGCATAATTTGTTTGGCATAATAATACTTTGCCATATTATTTTTAGCCTACAGTTCATAAACTGTTTGGCATAATTATCTTGAAGACTAATATGTTTTGGCATAAATTTAATACGCATAATACTAATCGACTTCAGGGGCACCCCGAGGTTCGGTTTGGTTGGGTTGACATAGGATGCAAGCGACTGCGACTTTCCCGAATTTTTTAATAAATATGTATGCAAACACGTTTTGGGTCTAGCAATTCGGCTAATAGTCTTTCTTCAAATAGTTATTTCATAAGAAAATTTTCAAAAAAATGTAAGCTCATAGTACTCTGCTCATTATAGTATTTTTCAAAGTGGTTTTTCTATTCGAAACACGACATTTAAGAAAAATGGCGCTCAGTATAAATAAATAATTTGCCAAATATTGAAAAAAAGCAGGACGTAACGTTGACATAGACACTCAAACAAATATTAGGTCACTCAAATGTTATGAAGCTTCTCATTTTGTATTTTAAGTAACTCAAATTAATGTTTGTAAGTTGCTGTTCTGTTGATATCTCGTCACTCGCAGTCAGTCGCTCACTTAGTAATACTATAAGTAACCTATATTAATTATTTTTGTCACTTAAAACTTTAATTTACAGTCACTCGTTTAAATACTACCCCTTCTATAATAACAAAAAACTTTTTACAAAAAAATTAAATCTCCGAAAAAAGTGAAAAGCAAAAAATAATAAACCTTTTTTATTTAACCTTAATAAATAAGTTCTTAAACTAATGTAAGTATACCCAAGTAATTTTCAGTCGGCGCCAAACAAGCAAATTAATATCGTTGCGAGTGGTCGTGCAGAGTGCGCATTTTTGTTTGTTTTTTGTTTACCTGTGGAGATTTCACGTTGCATTGTTAATTTGATTAGGTTATTTCTTTAAAAAAGGTAATTTAGTGATCTATGTTCATTGATTGTTTGGCGCCGACTCAAAATTGCTTAGGTATACTTACATTAGTTTAAGAACTTATTTATTAAGGTTAAATAAAAAACGATAATTATTTTTTACTTTTCAGTTTTTTCGGAGGTTTAATTTTTTTGTTAAAAAGTTTTTATTTTATATTTTTTTGAGGCTATAATTTACTAATTACTACATGCTTAATTTTTGAATACTTTTAAAATAGCTACCTACCTTACTTTAGCTATTAACTGTTATATACTTAATCCTACTTTAACGATGATTTGTTATATAATAAAATACTAAAAAAAAACAGGCTTTATATACTCAAACTCAAAGCATTTATTTCAATTAAACCATGTACAGGCACTTTTGAATTGTCAAAATTAAATAGTCGGTCAGAAAGTTGAAGCTAGTTGCCCATTCCAAAACGTAGATCTCTATAGAGAAGAACGGGCAAGAAACTCTATGGACACTCTTTTAAATCAAGATATTACAAAATCCTGGGTACATTATTCTTGTTGCTTCTATATGTGAGAACAATGTGAAAAAAAAAACACACAAATGGAAAAATCATCCCAAAAATAAGATTAAAAATAAGCAAGTGAATTTCAACAATCATGACCTTTACCTAATTTAGGTGGAAATCTTTGTCTTTGAATTTTCAATGAATATAAGAAGCTGATATGCAAGAAATACGTATCGTTAACTGGATACGTACCTATTGGACAAAATTAGGTAAAAATCATAGTTGTTGAAATTCACTCAAGCCTTGGCAGTTAAGAGATGACCAGTCTCAACCGACGGCGCCCGTTCACGAACATGAAGCGTGGATCAGCACCATCCAGCTCAACCATTTTGTAGGGAACCGAATGAACCAACACACGCGCCACCATCAGTGAGACATTTAAGTGAGCATGGTCATACCAACAAGGGTAGGCCTTTTTATTTAATTGTAATACACAACTCAGAATTAAAATCTGTGAATGAACAATAAATCACTCCTATTTTCCCAACCTTAAGGTAGGAATTTTCCCAATTTATATAGGACCAACTTTGGGGTATACCCTTTACAATAAAACAAGAATTATCAAAATCGGACTGCTCTGTAAAAAGTTATGCGTGATCATACATAAAAAAAATATATATATACGCGTCGACATCGACATGAGAACCTCCTCCGTTTTTTCGTCGGTTTAAAACTGGGGAAACGTTAATAGTTTTGGCAGGACGGGACCCGTAGTGCGCCAGTCTGACTCGCACTTGGCTGGTATTTATTTAGGCCTCTTACACTAATCTAATTTATACTTACTTGTAGCTGTATCGTTGTTGTGACTTGTAGACGTTGTCGTCGTATCTATATTTTCATATTGTGATGTATTTAGAACATTATTAGTCAAAGTCTTATTGTTCGAGTTACCGACAACAGTAAAAGGCTTCATTGTTGTCCTAGTAGCAAAAGGGGGATCTGCAATACACAATATCATTATTTGCAGGACATTAAAATATTTGACGATATTAATTTATCTTCATACAAGAAAGTTCAACCGGCTATCAATACACCCAGCGAAAATATTGTTTTCTCTTCGTGAATCCTCTAAAAAAATAACAATAGTACCTTGAGTAATACCCCTGTTGTGTGTCGTTAAAATGCAAATGTATTTAAATATTTTAGACACATAATTACATCTAACAGTTTTGATGCGTTTTTTACTATAATATTACAATATGAATAATGAAGGTGATTAAAGAAAGGCTTACCGACACATTTGTTTACAAGATCCACAACAACCGCACAGCCATGATATCCACAATTATGATCTGTAAGACAATAACACCAATCAATAGTTACATTCCTTTGCATCGCATAAATATTAATGTTCACAATGACAGCTATAATATCACTGAAAACCGTTGCAGGAGCATTTAAAAGCTTTCATTAATGTAACTATGTATAACATTCTCTTACATGGAAATTTCTTGTTCAGTGGCACTTCCGCTATTTCCTCGACATTCCTCCCTTTTTCCTCGACATTCCTCCCTTTAGCTATTAGGAATGAGGAGCATTCTGTATTTGAACGATACAAATTTACCTGAATTTGTATTTTAGCGGTATGTAGCAAGTCAAAATCAGTAAAATAATATTCTTGACCTTTTCTCTGACCATATTTACGTGTGGACTTCCGCATTTCAAAAGTTCTGTCATCTGAAACGTGTTAGAAAAGCAAAATTGCACGTTATATTTTGAAATCATTATACTGCAATGGATAAATACTGTAAGGTCCGGCCGCGCAAAATTTGCCAAAGATGTAAACAACAATGGCCCCTCGAAATTGAATAAAATCGATATACAAGAACATTTATTTAAAGTAATGTTTGTTTTCGTCTAAATCTGTGGGCTAACTAAACGAAAACAAACATTAGGTACTTAAAGGACAAAGATAACGTACAATAAAAAAAGTACTAACGTCATACGAGTCATCGCAGACAGCAGCAAAATGCTCGAGTTTGCTTTTTAAAATTAAAATAAAATTCATTATTGCAAGAAATCATTCCCTATGTGTGTGTTCGCGCATGCTTGCATACATTTTCACGGTCGAGGCCGCGGGCAAAAGCAAGTGCTTCTATATTTTTTATTCGTCTGTTAACAAACGTATGGAGAGAAAGGGTTCCGTCTACTCTTAGGAACAGGGCCCTCCGGGCGAGTCAGGCCTTTGGCGCCCTTTTAGGTATATTTATTTCATTACAATTAAAAAAACTTATTTTGAATTTGTACATAAATACTTAAATAATTCGTAGGTAAGTTATTGTAAAAGAGGAACGGTGGAGTTTCTTGCCCATTCTTCTCCATACGAAAACTACCTTTGGGAAGGGGCGACTAGATGCCTTTTATGTGCCTATTTGAAATAAATGCTTTGACTTTTGATTGATAACGTTCAGATTTTCTAAAATGGTTTTTTGATTTGCTTGTGAACTTACGAGTATGTAAAAAGCAAAGAAAGAAAAGTATGTATAATGCAGAAGGGCTAACACGGGTTGCAATTTCAGTGAGAGATACGATAAGCGACAAAATGACAGCTCGTGTTTGTTAGACATAGAATACTCATACTCACTCCTACGAGATAATTTTAAGTCTATTAAAGTTAATACGCTAAGTCTAGTTTTCCTTTAGATCAATAAAAATAGGTAGGTATTCAAATTATGTGTTAAATTGTGAGCTGGCACACGCGGCGCCCTGTAGTACCTGGCACCCCGGGCAGCCACCCCGGTAAACCCCTCCGCCCCCCCTAAAGCCGGCACTGCTTAGGAAAAAAAAAGTAATTAAAAAACCCGACTGCAACCTTATACTAAAACTAACTGAAAAGCTAAAAACAAGCCCATTTTAAATTAAATAAAAGTTAGAAGCAGGCGGGACCCATTTCTTCAAGCAGCTCTTGCCTTCAAGCGGCTCTTGGCCAACCTGAGGGGGCCAAACACCTCCTGCCGGAGGCTTTACGCGGGGATCGTGCGGTCCATGGCCCTATACGGGGCCCCGGTGTGGGCGCGTTCTCTGCGGCGGCGAGCCGCCCACTATCTGAACGCGCCCCAAAAGGTGGTAGACGTAAGGCTGATCCGGGGGTACCGCACGATATCGGGCGCGGTGGCAAGCCTCCTTGCCGGACTGCCGCCATGGGATCTGGAGGCGATAGTCCTCGCGCGCCTGTATGAGTGGCGCGCGGGGGCAATACGCCGGGGGGAAACTCCGCTTCCGCGGCAAGTCGCGACGGAGCGAACAGGGCTCCGGCGCTATGTCATGGTGGCATGGAAGGAGCGACTTTCGTAACCCAGCGCAGGGCACGCCACGATAGTGGCGATAAGACCCTTCTTTGAGGCGTCACGGCGTCCCCACCTATCGCCTGACGCAGGTCCTCACCGGACACGGATGTTTTGGGAGGTTCCTGCTTATCATCAGGCGGGAGGAGACGCCCGGGTGTCACCATTGCGAAGATCGCCCAGAGGACACGGTGAAACATACGGTGGAGGTCTGCCCCGCATGGGCGGAGCACCCTCGTAGAGGCGATCGGCAGCGGCGGCGACCTCTCGCGTCCGGCCCTGGTTCAAGCCATGGTCCGGGGCGAGAGGGAGATGGTCATGCTAGCGAAGGAGGTGGCGGAACGGCTGAGGGAGAGAGCCTCACGTCCCAGCCGCCGCGGGAGACGCTCCGGGCGTCGGGAGCCGCGTGACGACTCCCGGCCACCGTAGGCGCGGGCCTGCGGACAGAGAGTAATGGGTAGCTCACCGTCCGATCAGGACCAGGCCCGTGCCGGACGGCGCGTACGTGTTCCACGCGCGCCTCAAAGAGATGTCAGCATAAAGGAAGGGGCCTGCCAGGGCCGAAACCTGCCGGGGGTGCGGGATTGTCCGAAAGGGTTACCGCTACCCCGGAACATAAAGGGCTAAGGAAGGAACACGGATGGGTTTTAGTCAGTAAGAGTCTGACACTCTCTTCCGCTCCACCCAGAGCGGGAGGGGTCATTTGATGATTTCCCAACCATAAAAAAAAAGGCGGGATCCATTTAAGTTTGAAACTATAATAAGGCTTGTTTTTAGCTTTTCAGTCAGTTTCAGTATAAGGTTGCAGTCGGGTTTTTTAATTTTTTAATTACTTTTTTTTTATTTCCAGCTTTTGAGTTTACAAATGTGAAAGATTTTGCAGACGATTTAGTTCTTGGTACGTGTTTTTTTACGATTTCCCCTTCCCGTCCCTTCGAATCACTTTTAACCATATAAGTTGTATATATTTTTGTAATCACCTTTTAAAACCCTTTATTTTGATACCCCACTCAATAGGATTTGAGAAAAAAAAATTGAAGGCATAATATGGCGCCAAAAATCCGCCATTTTGTTTTTTTTTTTATTTTGATATACCCAGTGTCACTTTCACAGTAAATACGAATCTAACGACACCTCTCAAGCTAAAATCCATCGAGCCGTTCAGGCCGCAGAGCGTGCCAAACAATTATACATACATACAAACATACATACATACTCTCGAAAAACATAACCCTCCTTCTGGCGCAGTCGGGTAAAAAGTTAGAAACTAGAAGCTTACCTACTGTAAACGAGACATTGATCATAGTCACTCTCGGTGATTCGTTGCTAATAAATATATGCATATGCAACATATCACCCCCAACAAAACCAAATTTCCACGGGAACTGAGATACTGCGACTGGTTCTAGTTTCTGCGGGTCTACTCTATCTAAAAACAAAAAGGAATATTTGTTATGCGACATGTTAAAGTATTAATGCACCGATTGCATTAGACAGCGCTGTAAGAGGAAACAGTTTAAGTGTAATCATCTCGAAGTAGTTATCTGTTCAGCATCGTAACAACTGTAGTGAAATGATGATAATATATTGTAGCTATGTCTAGGACTACTTATAAATTATTAAAAATATGAAAATATATATAACGGAAAAGGTATGTGTGTCTCGTTATCATCAGCCATATTTTAACTACAGTGGGCGTACCATGGGTATAGTGTTGGTTATTGCGCAATAGAAAAACGGTTTGCAGTTCAAATCAGATTATAATTTCACGGACAATTTAATCACACTAGCAAATCACACAATATAGGTACACGACACAACCAGATACGGAATGCGGGACAGTTTCTGAGCACATGTTGTTCGTATGATGTCCAATCTCCACATCGTTCTCTCGCGCTGTCGTCGACCCCCCACGAACTCAGGCTAGACTCAGTCAAGCGCCGCCAGATTGCGCTGGCGTTCCGAATAGTCAAACAAATGACCGGATGCGATATACAGGGTGAATTTTCCATAGTTTCGGATTTGGCCATCCACGCCCACTTGAAAAATTCACCCTGTATATAACATCTTACATAATAATAATTACCTAATGCATTACTAAAACCTTCCGGAAAGTATGTAGATTACATTAATGAAAGAATTATCAATATTGCTTCACTAGTTTTTAAGAAAATCGCGGACAAACAAACATACATACATACATACGGGTCGAATACAGAACCTCCTTTTTTGAAGTTGGTTAAAAATATGAATATAATTTATTACAAATATTTAGAACTAGAAAAGTGGGTATTTTCTCTTTAATAGCCTGAATTTAGAGTAATTTTAATACTTTGTGCCCCTTACAGGGTTCATGTCAGGTGCTGGACCCCTTGAATGAGTGCCATAAAATATTTGAGTTTCAGCTTGAGAGCCCAGGTCCCCATGCTCTGCAGTCAAACTCCCGACCACCAGACCGACGAGGCAGTCCTGGGTAATCGTTTTCTAATCACATTTCACAATCACAAACAGTCAGACCTGCACCCTAATTGCGTAACTCTAAATCGGAATCATTTTGAAGGATATTGCTAATCTATTACTTCATATGTTCGAAAATTTGTCTGCTGAACAACGTAAACGACGCAATGTATGTTGTTGAACTGTCAAAATGAAACCCATTTTTACTGATAGTGTGTTACGCAATTAAACCGCTTATTGATATATAATATATTTATGTCGTCAATGCGTCGAAAATTTTAAGAAAGGTGTACTTACCATAATCATGATTTCGATAAACGGTCACGTCCGCAGCCAAACTACAATACAGAGCGATAACTGAGCAAATTATTCTGTACATCTTGACACAAATTAAATTTAGGTAAATTGTGAGCTAGATATTATTATATTAAGTTAAAATGTTTAGTAACACGTCAATAAAGTTATAAATTATAGGTACGTGCACCTTCAAGTACAAAACAAACTGAAATCAGTAACAAAATTGACTCGTGGTCGCTTTTATTATCGCCCTTTTTCAGCAAAAACTTCCTCCTAACATAAGTTACACCACAGTTAAGGCGACTACATGATCTAAAGCGCGGTCTTTGTCGGACTGCATAGAAAAGAAAGAGAAGCGCGATGACAAAACGCTGGTAATTTATTGCAAAATATGAAGCAACTAGCTGCGCCCTGCGGTTTCACCCGCGTAAATGTCGATCCCGTGGAAATACCGAGATAAAAAGTAGCCTATTTGTTAATCCAGGGTGTCAGCTACCTCCATACCCTGGCCGTTTGAGCGTGAAGAAGTAACAAACATATAAACACACCCCCACACACACTCACAAACTTTCGCCTTTATAATATAATATTGCCTTTATTTTTGGCTTTAATTTAGGTGTTACCTAGGGCTAGTCAAGCAGTGGCGGCTGCATACATTATGTTAGTTTAAAAACATCCGAATTTATATATATATTTATTTATTCATTAGCACACATACAATTGTTTTTACAGGTAAGACCCAAGCTAACCTCCTGTTTTTTTGAAGTCGGGTAAAAAAGTTTCAATAAAATTCGAATTCATAAACCATTGAACAAGGAAGTAGTGTATTTTATTAGAATAATCAGAGAAGAATCAGCATTGCCAATTGCCATACAACGTGGCAATTCTGCCAGACTTTTGGACACGTTTCCTGTTGATAGCGATGCGGACGAATTTTTTGATGCCCTTTGATTATTTCCCCTCCCTTTTTTAAGGTTCCGTACCCAAAGGGTAAAAACGGGACCCTATTACTAAGACTCCACTGTCCGTCTGTCTGTCACCAGGCTGTATCTCAAGAACCGCGAAAACTAGACAGTTGAAATTTTCACAAATTATGTATTTCTGTTGCCGCTATAACAACAAATACTAAAAACAAAATAAAATAAATATTTAAGGGGGGCTCCCATACAACAAACGCGATTTTTTTTGCCCTTTCTTGCTCGATATTAATAATGGCAACAGGTAGGCATTTGAAATATTCACAAAATACTCAGTTGTATTTTTACTTTAATAATAAAATTAAAATACAATAAACATTTAAGGGGGGCTCTAATACAAAAAACGTGATTTTTTATACATATATGTAGTGTTAAATATTGTACGGTGGTATGGAACCCTTCGTGTGCGAGTCCAACTCGCTCTTGGCCGGTTTTTATATAAGTACTTGTGCATATTATTATTTTAAGACTGTTAGCTTTTTAAATTATGTAAATATTTGAATCTTTAATAAATAAAATACACAAATTCAGTTAAAAAAAAAGTTTATTTAGGTATTTAATTCGGGAAAACAAATAGTTACACAAACATCCTAATAAACAGGTATTGAGCAAAGAAAGACATTGGGTACATAATATGTGTAGCTTATGACGTTATCCATGTTATACTTATAATCACAGAATAGTTAATAGTACTACGTACAGAAAGGACACTCCCTTCCCCGCGCTCATATCAGATACCGCACCTTACCCCGCACATTGAGGTATTCGTCGCCGACTCTTTAGCAAGGGCGTTCGCAAACCGCCAGCGCTGTACTGCTGACACGAACACACAATTTTGCGATTTAAAAGTTTTATTTGAGTTTTAATCACGATGGTTGGATATTGTGATGCTTTTCCGAATTCGTATTTACATAAACTGTTGGTAAGATTTCGCATTTTTAATACCATGCGATTTAATAACCGATTATTTACAGATGTCATTTAAACTAAACTATTTTAGTGTTTTTATTTCATTACGAACCCGACTATATAAACAAACAATTGAACTACAAGGTCACTTCATAATAATGCACACGTTCGGGCAGCGCCGCGCGCCGTCGTCGTTCGGTTCCCCGACACAAATTGCTTTCCGCGCCATTTTTTTACGCTACGCACGACAGCCAGCCCTACTAGATTTCACGCACACATTTGCACGTATACAAACGTCATTTGTTTATGTAGTAGTAATAGGCAATTATTTTGCGAGCGTTGTATGGAGTGTCCGGGGTGTGCTTATAATGTAAATTTACAAAAATAAGGAAAATTTAATAAGGAAAGTAATAATAACTGTGATGATTAGTGTAGGGACCATGTCATTGAGTTAATCATAACATAACAAAATTGTTTTGATCGCATTTAGGGGGATAACCACAAAGAATAATGGTTTTCCTAATGACGGCTTTAAATAGAACAGCCGACAACAAATACACTATATAGAAACACATTTAATAATAATGCCTGCCTAAGGAAGTATTCCAGTAAGATGCTGGTAGGGATCTTGACCGTACTTCCGGGATTTTCCTGATAGCCGTGGAATACCTCCACTCCTCATAAGCACGTCAGGATGTCAGGACATGTTGCCCCCTTGTCGCTACGACACTATGTGCTAACGACCGTTTTAGGAGGTCCATTACTGAATGTGCAAGTCACTCCCTGCCATTTTATCTGTGTAATTTATATAAAACATTGGTCAGGCAGGGGGTATAAACTTTCCACAGTCCTAAAAAACCAGTTCATTGCACTTTAGCCACCCAAACACATAATCCAATATCATTGTTTCCGAAGTGGACGAGTTGCCCCCTAACCCATACTGCAATAGTGCTACACCAACCGGGGTTTGTCTTTGGGTGTACTTGCATAGTGCGTCTCAGGGATAATCTCTGCAAGTTGGCTTCGGGCCCTCATACGCCTTTCAAAGGTCCGGGACCCCAGGGCCCCGAGAAATATCATAAGATGCCTGCCTTTATAGTGCCACTGTATGGCGAAGGCTTCTTCACATAGTAGGCACGAACATTGATCACCACGCTTGCCCAAGAAAGATTGACGATTTCTGGCTTATTATAATTATGTGTCCAGGTTTCCTCACGATACCTACAAACGGGGTGAATAGGGATGCGGGGGTGAATTGGGAGGAAATTTTGTAATGGATTTTAGCGTTGAAATGATATAGTTTTTTGCCGACAAGGGCACTTAATCGTTAATAATTAACGATTAAGTGCCCTTGTATTTACTAATGTATTTACTGCATTATAATTATTATAATGCAGTAAATACATTAGAGTCATTTTTGGCAACAAACTATATTATTTCAATGTTAAAATCGCTTTTAAAGTTTCGTCCCGATTCACCCCTGCATCCCTATTCGCCCCGTTTGACGGTATTTTTCCTTCATCGTTGTCAGTGCTACCCAAAATAAACTTAGAAAGTACAATACACAGGGTGGTCCAAATAGTGACGTCAATATAAAAAATATAGGTTCCTTATACCTAGGCGTATCCGAAAATACCCCATGTATGTTCCGCGATTTTTGATTATTTAGGAATTATGAATGTTTTTTTTTTAATTTTTGGGAAAATTCTTCGGGGACATCTTTAAAAATTTATAGATTTTTTTCGACAAGCCCTTTTTTTTATTTTAAAGTAAACTATGTAAAGGATGTAGAATAGTACTCAACTGTGGTATGAACTTGGCATAATAATTGATCATACCAAGGAATGATCTGAGCTGAGTCAAATCTTCTGGGGGTGGTGCATCCACGATCGCTTTTATTTTGTTTGGGTCTGGATGCAAACCCTGCTTGTCGATAATAAAACCTTAATAAGTAATGCTTTTTTTCATAAAACTACACTTCTTTAGTTTAATTCGCAAACCGACCTCACATAAGCGAGACAACACAGCCCTTAAATTAGCAATATGTTCTGACCTGGAGGCGCCTGTGATCGCCACGTCATCCAAAAATACTGCAGTGCCCTTCAAGCCCCTAAGTGTTTCTTCCATAAACTTTTGGAATTTCTCGGGAATGCACGTCAAACCAAAAGGAGTACGAAGGTAAATAAAAGTGCCTATATGCGTTGTTACGGCAGTACAAGCCCGCGAATTCTCATCCAAAAATAATTGTTGGTACGCGTTAGTTAGGTCGATTTTTGAATACAATTCGTCGCCACTTAGTGCAGCAAATAACTCTTCGATCCGTGGCATAGGGTACGGGTCGCGAATCAGCTTTGGATTAATGGTGACTTTATAATCACCGCAGATACGTATTTCACCAGATTTCTTTAAAACCGGTACAATAGGTGTACCATAATCAGAGTAATCCACCTTACGAATAGTACCCTCTGCCTCGAGTCGTTGTAACTCTAGTTCTACAGGTTTACGTAAACCTAGTGGTAATGATCTCGCTTTGATAAAAACGGGAGTCATGTCGCCCAATCTTAATGAAAGTTGCTTGGTACATGTGCCCAGACCCGGGGCAAACACGGTGGGAAATTCTTTTTGCAAAGTATCTGCTAATTTGTCGTCTGATATGTTCAACATCAATTCGCTAATTTGAATGCGATCGATATTTAATTTACTCAACCAAGATCTACCCATTAATGGTGGTCCACCATTCTTAATGACAAATAGTTTTAAACCTCTCGCCGAGTGTGTCCCGATCTCCACATTAACCACAATATAACCGATCACTTCAATCCGAGTGCCGTTATAAGAATGTAAACAAACATCCTTTGAAATAAGCGGCAACGCCTTGAAATGCTCGTCAAATGAATAAGTACTAATTGCAGACTAACTTACTGCCAGTGTCCAGTTCAAACGTCATCGCCTTACCGTTAACTTTTACGCACACATTGTATGGCCGATTACTATTACTGCACACATTTAGATTATATATATCTGAGTCCAAATCGCTATCACTATTATCCATATAATTTTGATCTCCTCGTGACGACCGCACTTCGCCCTGACGGGGATTTCGTTTGCACATAACTTTAAGATGGCCTTTTTGCCCACATACGTCACATGAATAATTTTTAAAACGACACACGACTGCTCGATGACTCTTCCCGCACCGCCAATAAGGCTGTTGCAGCGCGCGCTGTGCCTCGTTCGCGGGCGCGGCTGGAGCGCGCGTTCCTTCGATGCTGCTGCCGCTGCTGCCGGTCGCAGCGCGCGCCGTACGTCGTCCCGTCGCGAGCCGGTGCATCGACTCGGGCGCCCCGGAACTCGTCGACGTCGCGGACGCTGCTCCGCTGCACGTGCCGCTCGCTTGAGCGTGCTGGTCAGCCGCTTCCAGTGCGAAGGCCAACTCCACCGCCCTCTTGTACGTCAGTGTCGACTCGGCAAAGAGCCGCGATCTCATGTCATCGCTCACAAGACCAGACACGAATTGGTCCCTTAGGTTTTCTTCCAGACCACTATTAAAGTTGCACGTACTGGCCAGATGTTTGAGGACTTGCAAATAATCGCTCAGACTTTCGCCATCATTTTGACGTCTCATTCTAAATATATGCCGCTCAGCTATCTCTGAGTGCTTTGGTTCGAGATGGTCGCCAACTATGTTCACTAACTCCTGAAAACTTTTGGTCTCCGGATTGTCTGGCGCACAAAGATCACACATCAGATCATAAGTAGCTTCGCCCACTAACGTGACTAACGTAGCCACTCGTAATGCTGGTTTGATTTCGTTGAGCGCCATAAACTGTTCCATGCGTCGAATATATGCCAATCATTTTTTGCTCGATAAATCGAACTGTTCTATTTTTCCGATCGGCATTTTATTGTCACTTCACAATAATACTATACACTCACTATTAGTGGTAATTTAACTAATTTTTACTCGTCGCCAGTAGTGTTTTAAGTATATTTTCAACACACTTGCTCGTAAAATGGCTCTTAATACACAGCTTTTAGATCCATAATGCAGTGTATTACAAACGCGTGCTTTTTCTTTACGTTACGGTACTTGTGCTTTATTTCCACAGATAACTATTTAATTTACTAGTCGGAGGTCGGAGAAGTGCGTTTTTTTTTTAATCTCTTCAAAGAGACTTCATGCCAAAAAGAATCCGCGAGCCATATTTTACTTTTTTTTTTTAAATAGTCTGAATTGTCCTTGGTCCCAAGATGAACTAAAATTTATTTACTTACCTTAAGATGAATGCGCAGTTGTAGCCCACGAAATTAAATTTTTCTAACGTTTTTTTGCAATTTTCAGGTCAGTGTCAGGTTGTATCTTGATCAAAATATGATTCGCGACTATAACAGATACGTATTTACAGAATTATAATCATTAGAATCATTAAATACATCTTTCTAAGTTAGATTTGTTCCATAAGAACAAATCTCTTATGGAAAAGTTCTTAGGGAACAAATCTAACTTAAATATATATACATATTAATGATTCTAATGACTATAATTCTTTAAATACATATCTATTATATAAATATACATTTTGATCAAGATACAACCTGATACTGACCTGCAAATTGTAAAAAACTTAAAAAAAAAAAAATTTCGCGGTCTACCACTGCGCATTCACCTAAGGGTGCATCCACACATAGCGAGGCATGTGCCGCAAATGATTTTTTATATGTATGGTTGCCTCAGGCTGAGGCATCTAACATATAAAAAAAAGCACTTGCGGCGCATGGCTCGCTCTGTCTGGATGCACCTTATAATTTTCCGTCGTCCCTCCCGTAACCAAACGGAAAAGACCACTGGCGTTCTATTATTGCGGATTCTCACTGAATTAATTTTCTCTATGCAAATAGTACTTTCTAATTCCATACTAACTAAACTACAATTTGACATACGACAACACTACGATCAGTCTTAACATTATTTTGTGTTTATTATATTTTTTCTATAGGCTGTATATCGGTTTTGACTTTGCCTTTAAGTAAATAAACGCGCGCCGCGCTAGCAATGCGCGCGCAGGTGTAGGAATGACAATTACTTACTCTATGGGTAAACCTGCGCGCGCACGTCAGCGCGGCGCGCGGTATGACAAACCAAGCCCGCCATTATCCATACAAGTTAATATTTAACAATACAAGTCAGTTTTTTTCCTCACAAGTGTGTTGAAAAACGTCGTATGATACGCGTGTGCATTGATAATTAAACTCTCGGCTACCTTATCGCGCTCGCCTACGGCTCGCGCGAATAATACCGCCTCGAGTTTAATGATCAACATAGCACACATGTATCATAATGTACTATTTCGGGAGCGTACTCAATGAAATACCAAGTCAACGGACCAACTATTTATTTGCGGCCTACCCGCAATATCAGATACCAAATTACGATGTTTGTGCGACTGTTTATTTCCCGAATTAAATAAATAAACTTTTTTTTTTATCTGAATTTGTGTATTTTATTTATTTATTAAAGATAAGAGAAAGTTTCAAAGAGCTGTGGATTTCGTGATTAATAAATAAATAAAGATTCAAATATTTACATAATTTAAAAAGCTATCAGTCTTAAAATAATAATATGCACAAGTACTTATATAAAAACCGGTCAAGAGCGAGTTGGACTCGAACACGAAGGGTTCCGTACCACCGTACAATATTTAACACTACATATATGTATAAAAAAATTACGTTTTTTTGTATTAGAGCCAGCCCCCCTTAAATCTTTATTTTATTTTAATTTTATTATTAAAGTAAAAATACAATTAAGTATTTTGTGAATATTTCAAGTGCCTACCTGTTGCCATTATTAATATCGAGCAAGAAAGGGCAAAAAAAATCGCGTTTGTTGTATGGGAGCCCCCCTTAAATATTTATTTTATTTTGTTTTTAGTATTTGTTGTTATAGCGGCAACAGAAATACATAATTTGTGAAAATTTTAACTGTCTAGTTATCGCGGTTCTTGAGATACAGCCTGGTGGCAGACAGACGGACAGACAGCGAAGTCTTAGTAATAGGGCCCGTTTTCACCCTTTGGGTACGGAACCCTAAAAAAGGGAGGAGAAATAATCAAAGGGCATCAAAAAATTCGTCCACATCGCTATCAACAGGAAACGTGCCCAAAAGTCTGGCAGAATTGCCACGTTGTATTGCAATTGACAATGCTGATTCTTCTCTGATTATTCTAATAAAATACACTACTTCCTTGCTCAATGGTTTATGAATTCGAATTTTATTTAAGCTTTTTAACCGACTTTAAAAAAGGAGGAGGTTAGCTTGGGTCTTACCTGTAAAAACAATTGTATGTGTGCTAATGAATAAATAAATAAATATATAAATTCGGATGTTTTTAAATTAACATAATGTATGCAGCCGTCACTGCTTGACTAGCCCTAGGTAACACCTAAATTAAAGCCTAAATAAAAGCACTTAATATTATAAAGGCGAAAGTTTGTGAGTGTGTGTGGGGGTGTGTTTATATGTTTGTTACTTCTTCATGCTCAAACGGCCAGGGTATGGAGGTAGCTGACATCCTGGATTAACAAATAGGCTACTTTTTATCCCGGTATTCCCACGGGATCGACATTTAAGCGGGTGAAACCGCAGGGCGCAGCTAGTTGCTTCATATTTTGCAATAAATTACCAGCGTTTTGTCATCGCGCTTCTCTTTCTTTTCTATGCAGTCCGACAAAGACCGCGCTTTAGATCATGTAGTCGCCATAACTGTGTGTCACTTATGTTAAGAGGAAGTTTTTGCTGAAAAAGGATAAAAATAAAAGCGACCACGAGCCAATTTTGTTACTGATTTCAGTTTGTTTTGTACTTGAAGGTGCACGTACCTATAATTCATAACTTTATTGACGTGTTACTAAACATTGTAACTTAATATAATAATATCTAGCTCACAATTTACCTAAATTAATTTAGTGTCAAGATGTACAGAATAATTTGCTCAGTTATCGCTCTGTATTGTAGTTTGGCTGCGGACGTGACCGTTTATCGTGATTATGATTATGGTAAGTAGGTACACTTTTCTTAAAATTTTCGACGCATTGACGACATAAATATATCAATATAAGCGGTTTAATTGCGTAACACACTATCAGTAGAAATGGATTTCATTTTGACAGTTCAACAACATACATTGCGTCGTTTACGTTGTTCAGCAAACAAATTTTCGAACATATGAAGTAATGGATTAGCAATATCCTTCAAAATGATTCAGATTTAGAGTTACGCAATTAGGGTGCAGGTCTGACTGTTTGTGATTGTGAAATGTGATTAGAAAACGATTACCCAGGACTGCCTCGTCGGTCTGGTGGTCGGGAGTTTGACTGCAGAGCATGGGGACCTGGGCTCTCGAGCTGAAACTCAAATATTTTATGGCACTCATATGTTAAGCACATTCAAGGGGTCCAGCACCTGACATGAACCCTGTGAGGGGCACACAGTATTAAAATTACTCTAAGTTTAAATTCAAGCTATTAAAGAGAAAATACCTACCTACTTTTCTAGTTCTAAGTATTTTTAAGTAATAAAATAGGTATATTCATATTATTTTTGAAGTGTAAACTTCTTCAGCGGCGTTGCACACTTTTAGTAGTGGGTAAAAAATGTCTAACTCGCGTCAGGACATCGCGTCAGGACACGTGACCGTCAGGAGAGATTCCCCCCCCCCCTCTTTCTACGGCGGCGCCAACCGAAGTGAAGTGACACACGGACACAATGGATGGATGGATGGATGGAAGTCGAAGTGGAAGTGGAAGTCGAAGTGGAAGTCGAAGTGGAAGTCGAAGTGGAAGTCGAAGTGGAAGTCGAAGTGGAAGTCGAAGTGGAAGTCGAAGTGGAAGTCGAAGTGGAAGTCGAAGTCGAAGTGGAAGTCGAAGTGGAAGTCGAAGTGGAAGTCGAAGTAGAAGTCGAAGTCGAAGTGGAAGTCGAAGTGGAAGTCGAAGTGGAAGTCGAAGTCGAAGTCGAAGTCGAAGTGGAAGTCAAAGTGGAAATGGAAGTGGATGGATGGATGGATGGACAGCTGATGGCTCGACCGTCTGTGTAGTAGCCACACTGCTGTGTATTCGTAAAATTCGTTTATATAGTGTTTAAAATATGGAAATTGAACAAAGTGCATCTATTAATGAAAAAAGTGACGCAGAAATAGTGAAAAAAAATGAGTAATATTAATTAAATTAATACTTGATTTATTTCAACGTTAATATTCAAGTTTTCACTTCTGCCGGCACTCCCGAAGTCCCGTCTTTTTTTTATTAAACGACTTCAAACAAGTAGGTTCTGTATTCGACCCGTATGTATGTATGTTTGTATGTCCGTTATTTTCTCAAAAACTAGTGAAGCAATATTGATAATTCTTTCATTAATGTAATTCTACATACTTTCCGGAAGGTTTTAGTAATGCATTAGGTAATTATTATTATGTACGATGTTATACAGGGTGTCCCAAAACTCAACGTCAAGCCGAAACGGGGTGACAGGATTGATCATAACCATCACGAGAAAAATCTGAAAAAAAATCTATCCCATGCAGTTTGAAAATTATGGGCATTTTAAGAAAAACCTAGAAATTTGATCAAACTGTACCATTTTTCGGTTATTGTGGTTATTATTTTTTATTTTTGTTCATTTGAACTTTAGAAACGTAATCCTAAATAACATTTCTAGAATCCCAATAAAAAATAATGACACAATTGCCTTAAGTTCCCGAGAATTGAGACTATTTGTTAAACTACGAATTTAAAATTTTCAAGATTCGTCGACTTTGACAGGCCCTCCTATAAAAAAAATGTACTAGAGTGCCTTGGCAAGTAGCATTAAAAGTTGGCGCATTTAATCAGAATTCTAAAATGGTACAATACTTGTTAGTTCCATACAATAGAAAAGAGTAAAAAAATTAAAACCTCAAGTAACCCGATTTTTGCTATCAGATTTTACTCAGTTAAAATGTTTTTAATTCGCACAAGCTCTAGGTAGGTTCTTAATTTTAAGGCAAAATGATGAGAGAGATGGATAATGGGTATGTTTGCCATGAGTGAGCGAGACAGATAGTGACGCCACGCATTGAGACGGAGATGCGTCGTTTAAACGAGTGCGAATGAAACAGATAGATGCTATGGCATCTATCTGTTTCATTCGCACTAGTTTCAGCCAAGCAAATGGCTACGCTACCAGTCCGACACCAACCAGTTAGTACGTTTCGCTCATTCGTCTACTGCGCACGTTCGTATTCGCTTGTGTTGATTTAGTACTGACAACTTTGGCTTCTCTTTTTGGACTTGAATCTTTGTGAATTGGACTTGTTGATAACATACCGGCAACTTTGGCTTCTCTCTGGACTTTTGTGTTGGCATCCTTTTTATCTACCATGCCTACGCGCTACACTTCACAAGAATATGCGAACATGCACCTCATTTATGGGGAACGCAGATGCAACGCAAGTGCTGCCGCTAGACTTTATCGTGAAAGATATCCAAATTTAGAGCGCTACCCGGATCACCGCGTGTTTGTTAATGTGCACCGTTCACTCACAGAGGGCGGCCATTTCCCGAATCAAATACAGGCTGGAGGTAGACCTGTGTTTCCTTTCCAGGAAGAAGTATTGCAAGAGGTCGCACGTGACCGAAGTATTTCCGTACGTGGAATTGAAGAAAGAACGGGAATACCGAAAAGCACTGCTCATCGTATTTTACAAAGAGCCGAAATGCATCCGTTTCACGTACAACGAGTTCAAAGTCTTCTACCTCGAGATTATCAGGAAAGGATTTCTTTTTGTAGAACAATGCTACAGAGGCATAATGAGAATCCCCAATTCATCCAAAAAATTCTCTGGTCAGATGAATCGACATTGAAAAAAGATGGTTACATGAACTTGCACAATTATCACGAGTGGCATGTGGAGAATCCACATTTAATGCGAGAAGATAGATCCCAGTATCGTTTTAAAGTAAACCTGTGGACCGGAAATTTAAACGGTAAAATTATTGGGCCTATTGAACTGCCTGAGAACTTGAATGGAACTAATTACCTACATTTTTTAACACGTTAAGTGCGATACGAGGCCTAAATCACCCCGCATGCAACTTCCTTGTGGTGCGGCAAGGAAAAACGTGAACATCTCTGTCGTGCGAAGGGCATAGCTTTGGTTTGGTGCAGTATAGAAAAGAGATAAATGTATATTTGAGATGCGCTAATGGTCCCGGACTCGGTGGTATACCTACCTTGGTACCGGATGTTTTAGGCCTCGTACCGCACTGAATTAATATAATTTTAATGCAGTGCGGAACGAGGCTAAAACGTCCCATATCCCCCCGGACCTCGTACCGCACCCAACGCGAGCTTCCCGCGATTAGTGTTGTGCATCACGTCGACTGGAGAGCACGTCCTTTTACATCGCCGAACATGTCTAAACGATGTCGGAAGAAGTTAATTTTAAAAAACTCAGAAACAGAACCAAAACAGGTAAGTTTTTAATTGATATTTTTGTAGGTAGTGAAAAACTCCACAAAAAACGCAAAGCAGCCGTTGACAAAACAGGTAAGTAATTAATTAATAATTCAGTAGTTCTTTGTCTAGGTTCAGGTCAGCACCTGAAAGCAGCGCACCTCATTGCCTCGAAAAGGGTGAAAAAAGAAAAAGATGTGTTGGTTGTTACCAGAAACTACGCACAATTTTACCATCACGTGAAGCTGACAAAAAATCCAAAAAGATTTTGACTCAGTGCTCTCAGTGCAAAAAATCTTATTGTCTACCCTGTTATAATTAAAAACACTCATAAATATGTACAAGATATAAATTGAGATTTTTATAAAAAAGTATATTGTTACTGATTTTTTAAATGTAAATTCAAGTTTTAATAAGTGTATTTTTAAAGCCCGAGGCAGAATAAATAGTTTCTTTTCTACTTCTGGTTTTCTTTTTTTTCTATTCTATGAACCGCATTAAGATTTTCACACAAAAATAGATAAACGTCGTTGCGTCGATATTATTTTTCCCATCACTAATCTTAGCGAAAATTTACCCTATTTCAGTGCGTTACGAGGTGTATAAGATCCCATATTTTGTTTTGCCAATAAATTCCAAACTAGCTATCAGATCCAGGGGCGACGGTAGATTAGGGTTCATCAATTCACTGTCTATATCGATAAGGATCAAAATTTTCATTTATCTTTGATTTCGCGCCAGAAAATGGATTTTAGTCTGTTAAAGCAGGTGGGGTCTAATAGACCTCGTGTCGCCCTAACGTCTGGTCACGGTGCGGGCCGATAAGACCTCGTGCCGCAGGAACGGAAAGTTTGCAAAAATTGGTGCCGCAGCTAACGTGTTAAGAGAAGATTTACCAACCCTGTTTGAGGACGTACCACTAGCAGATCTTCGCGACATGTGGTTTCAACAAGATGGCTGCCCAGCGCATTTCGCAGTGCAAGTAAGAGATTTCCTTGACCAGGAATATCCGGGAAGGTGGATTGGACGTTCGGGCACTATCTCGTGGCCCGCCCGTTCACCAGATTTAAATCCCCTGGATTTTTTCTATTGGGGAGTTCTCAAAGAAAAAGTTTACTCAAAGCCCATTGAGAACGTAGCCGACCTGCGTGAACGCATTTCTCAAGCAGCTGAGGCGATCAACTCTCGAAGATATGCCCGACTAATAAGTAGATCTTTTTTAAGAAGATGTAGGGCTTGTATTGAGGCTGATGGTAAACAATTTGAACATTTATTGTAATAAAAAACGTTATTTCTCTATCATCAGACTTTTATTCCAACAAACCTAATTATTTTACTAATTTTACTAACTTTTTTTCACTTTGGTAAAAGTGGCGTCACTATCTGTCTCGCTCACTCATGGCAAACATACCCATTATCCATCTCTCGCATCATTTTGTCTTAAAATTAAGAACCTACCTAGAGCTTGTGTGAATTAAAAACATTTTAACTGAGTAAAATGAGATAGCAAAAATCGGGTTACTTGAGGTTTTAATTTTTTTACTCTTTTCTATTGTATGGAACTAACAAGTATTGTACCATTTTAGAATTCTGATTAAATGCGCCAACTTTTAATGCCACTTGCCAAGGCACTCTAGTACATTTTTTTTATAGGAGGGCCTGTCAAAGTCGACGAATCTTGAAAATTTTAAATTCGTAGTTTAACAAATAGTCTCAATTCTCGGAAACTTGAGGCAATTGTGTCATTATTTTTTATTGGGATTCTAGAAATGTTATTTAGGATTACGTTTCCAAAGTTCAAATGAACAAAAATAAAAAAGAATAACCACAATAACCGAAAAATGGTACAGTTTGATCAAATTTCTAGGTTTTTCTTAAAATGCCCATAATTTTTAAACTGCATGGGATAGATTTTTTTTCAGATTTTTCTCGTGATGGTTATGATCAATCCTGTCACCCCGTTTCGGCTTGACGTTGAGTTTTGGGACACCCTGTATATATGCATAAATGTACTGTATCTCTGTAGGTCGTAGGTTCGAACCCAGACAGCCGCTTTACTTTGTGTAAATTATTTCATCACCACTGCTCTCAAAACGATGAAGGAAAACATCGTGAGGAAACCGGCATGTCCTAGAACCAAAAATTCGAAGATATGTGACATCTGCCAACCCGCACTGGGCCCGCGTGGTGGATTACGGCTCACTCCCTCTCACGGAGGAGGCCTGTGTCCCAGCAGTGGGAACATTATAGGCTGATTATGTATGTGTATGTATGTACTGTATCTCCGGTATTTCTATGCTAATTTTGATGATTCTTCTAGTCGGCGTCTTCAATTCTTCAATGCCCTAGTGTTAATTGAATTTGTGTGGGGTAGGTACAATTTAAGAGTAAAAAATTAAAACATTTTTACAAAAAAAAAAAACAATCGACTTCAAAAAATAACTACAAACTGATAAATAACTTTAATTTCGGAAGTCGGTCTTACCAAAAAACGTAAATGCGGAACCACCGACACCGACTTGCGAAATTAAAGTTATTTATCACTTTGGAGTTTTTTTTTGAAGTCGGTTGTTTTTTTTTTTTTGTAAATAAGTTTTTATATACAGGATGAATTTTTCAAGTGGGCGTGGATTGCCAAATCCGAAACTATGAGGACTAGCGAAAAGTACTCAAAGGAGTCGCGGGCTCGATTTTGATGAAAACTAAAACTGCATCATTGGATTTTTGAAAAATCAATATTTCTAGCCAGGAATAGAACCTGTTGATTTTGAAAAAAAAAAAACACACTGTATTATTACACCATTCGATAGTGTCGCTAATAAGGATCGAATTCTGGGAAGTAATGACATTCGGTAAAAAGAGCTCATTTTTAACACAATACTTTTTTATTTTTCTTATGTTACCTACCTCATCATCATCTGCCTAGCCTTTTCCCAACTATGTTGAGGTCGGCTTGCAGTCTAACCGGATGCAGCTGAATACCAGTATTTTACATGGAGCGACTGCCTATCTGACCTCCACTACAACCCAGTTACTGGGTAAGACTGGTTGTCAGACCTTCGAGTTTCTGACTACCCGTAACGACTGTCCAAACGTAAGATCCAGGAATGACAACCGGGACCATCGGCTTAACGTGCTTTCCGAGGCATGGAGGGGTCTCGGTATGTAAAGATGGTCACCCATCCACAGGCCAACCGCGGCAAGCGTAGCTTAACCTGATGGATTGACCTGTGCGGCTGTTATTATTTAGCCGGGCCCGGGTTATGTTACCTACCCACTAAACCTTAACTGATTAATTGTTCAAAATGATGACCATTGTTTTCAATACACAGCTGGATTCGACGTCTCAAGGATTGTACTGCATTCAGTATTAAAATATTTATTATTGATTCCATTAGAATATGTTCCAAAGATCGTAATAGAAATTTGAATTTAGAACATAATGTTGTGAAGGTGACTGCGCTGCGGGTGTGTTAATAAAAATATTGAGCATCATTTCGAACAAGGTACGTAATGTAGGTATGAATACTTTAAAATAAGAAGCAGTTTATTAAAATTCAACATTTTCCTTAAGTTTGCCGTATGTCATTACTTCCCAGAATTTGATCCTTATTAGGGATACTATCGAATGGTGTAATAATACGTGTGTGTTTTTTTTTTCAAAATCAACAGGTTCGATTCCTGGCTAGAAATATTGATTTTTCAAAAATCCAATGATGCAGTTTTAGTTTTCATCCAAATCGAGATAAAGATAAAGATCAATTTATTTGCAAAAACATGTGTAGATTATAAACATGGTATAATGTTTATTGTAGGTGTTACAGGATGTTCTTTGGCACAACATGTTTGACCATGGCTGGTGTACAAATTAGGTCGAAAGACCATAAGATTTCAAAAATAAAATCGAGCCCGCGACTTCTTTGAGTATTTTCCGCTATTCCTCATAGTTTAGAATTTGGCCATTCACGCCCACTTGGAAAATTCACCCTGTATATCGCATCCGGTCATTTGTTTGACTATTCGGAACGCCAGCGCAATCTGGCGGCGCTTGACAGAGTCTAGCCTGAGTTCGTAGGGGGTCGACGACAGCGCGAGACAACGATGTGGAGATTGGACATCATACGAACAACATGTGCTCAGAAACTGTCCCGCATTCCGTATCTGGTTGTGTCGTGTACCTATATTGTGTGATTTGCTAGTGTGATTAAATTGGTCGTGAAATTATAATCTGATTTGAACTGCAAACCGTTTTTCTATTGCGCAATAACCAACACTATACCCATGGTACGCCTTTTTTTTTTTTTTTTTTTTTTTTTTTTTTTTTTTGTCTCGCGGTGGAAATCCTCATGGACTTCCTCTATCGTGGGGGTGACAGAGGGGCATGCCGGACTCTTACCGGCTAAAACCACCGCGGTGTTCCACCTCTACCTATAGCCGGGGGTGCGGGATTCGCAACAGCATTCACCGCTCCCCCGACAGGCCTCGACCCGCTGTTCCTTAGCGGGTCCCACCTCCCCGTGCGCCCATTCCTGTAATGGCCGCACCCACTCTCGAGTGGCGCGCGTGGAACACTGCAGCGCCAACTCGGGCCTGTCTGATCGGACGACGGACGCCCCTAGTCCGCCGACCGCAGGCCACCTCTCATGGAGGTCGCAGATCGTTTTGCACCCTTCTCGGGCGCCCGGTGCGTCTCCTGCGGGAGGGGAGAGAGGATGCGGCTTCTCTCTCCCGCTCGGCCGCCTCCTTTGCAGACATGACATCCTCGCAAAAGGAGGCAACTCCATCCCATGCGCTCCCGCTCTCGACCATCGATTGAACGACGGCCGGGAGCGAGAGATCGCTCCCGCCTATTGCCGCGATGAGGTCACGGCGCAGCCCTGCCCAAGCTGGGCACTCTTCCAACGTGTGCTGCGCCGTATCCTCAGGGCAAGCCGCACAGTGGTGACACACCGGCGTCTGCTCCCGACCTATACGACACAGGTACTTCCCAAAGCAGCCGTGGCCAAAGAGTACCTGCGTCAGCCGGAAGCTGAGGGCGCCATGCCGCCTCTCGATCCACGCCTCCATGACGGGTCTTACAGCCGCTATAATGGCGTGCCCCGCAGTGGGTTGCGCAAGTCGCGTCTCCCATTCCGTCCTCAGGGCCTGGTGGAGCTCAGACCGCCGTGCTTTGATAATCCGAGGCAGGGGTCTCTCGCCACGCTCCAGCACCTCCCCGCGCCACTGATATAGTGACGCGAGTGCTCTCGCCTCCAGGTCCCAAGGCGGGGATCCGGCCAAAAGGGTCGCCGCCTCGAATGAGATCGTGCGGTACCCGCGAACAATCCTGACGGCCATCGCCCTCTGCGGCCTTCGCAAGATTGCGATGTTGCGAGCCGTGAGGTTGTTCGCCCACACGGGCGCCCCGTAGAGCGCCATCGACCGCACGACCCCCATGTACAGCTTCCGGCAAGACGTGTCGGGCCCCCTCAGATTGGGTAGCAGCCGCGACAATGCACCCGCGGCGACCATCAATTTGGGAGCCAGCTGCCGGAAGTGCGGCCCAAAGTTCCACCGACTGTCAAGAACGAGCCCCAGGTACTTCATCGTCGACCCGACAGCGATGGTAACGCCTCCCACGATTAAGTTGGATCCCGAAGGTGGCGCGCGCCGGGCCCTATGGAAACACAGGGCCTCGGATTTGTTCAGGGCTACCTCGAGACCCAACCGCCGGATCCTCGTAACGACTTGCGCAACTCCTGCTGTCGCCAGTTGTGCTGCGTCTTGGTACATACTCCCCCGCGCTGTCACCAGAGTGTCGTCGGCGTAGCAGGTAATGCTAATGCCATAGAGGAGCGTACCACGCAGCACCCAGTCATATCCGATGTTCCACAGGAGCGGCCCCAGTACCGACCCCTGTGGAACACCACACGACACCTCTCGCCGTCCCCATCCTTCTCGCCCAGGGAAGACGACACACCTGTCCGCCAAGTAGGCCCCGACTGTGCGGCGAAGGTAGTTTGGCACCCCGTGATACCGAAGTGCCTCCCTAATGGAACTCCAGGGCAAGGTGTTGAAGGCATTGGCGATGTCGAGGGACACCGCCAAAACGACCTCACCCTGGGACACTGCTTCCTCCGCCAAGGTCCTTACACGCATGATCGCGTCCACCGTGGAGCGCCCACGTCGGAAACCGAACTGGTTATCCGATAGGTCTGGACCCACCCCCGATAAATGTTGGACGAGGCGGTCTGCAACTACTCTCTCAAAGAGCTTGCCCACTTCGTCCAACAACACAATGGGGCGGTATGCGGATGGTGAGTCAACGGGACGTCCCTCCTTCTTCAGCAGGACCAGCTTGCCCATCTTCCAACGCCTTGGAAACTGGCCCCGCTCCAAACATGCGCTAAAGAGCCTTCCCAGTCGGGGCCCTAGAGCCTGTGAAGCCCAGGCCGCGCTTGGGTCCTCCCAAGCGCGGCCTGGAATGCCATCGGGCCCTGGGGCGGTGTTTTTGGCTTGAAGCCTCATCACCGCCACTCTCAGCTCTACTGGGGTTACTTCGGGCACGTCGTCGTCTTCGTCCGCGCTAGGTGTCACGGTAGGCGGAACTATAGGTGGGGGCGAGTGCTCCTCCCTTGACGGGAAGAGAGCACTTACCACGTTCTCCAGCAGGTCAGGCCGGAGACTCTGGGACAGTGGGGGGGCGAAGGGGCGAAGCTTGCCGCGCACGGCCCGGTAGGGCCGCCCCCATGGATCGCGGTCCAGAGTCTCAAGTTGCTCCTCACGGGACCTGACTTTCGCCTGCGCGATGGCCTGCTGGAATGCGTTCTTCGCTTCCCTGTACCTCTGGTACAGTTCCGCCTCCTCCTCTGCAGCACTCTGATCGCGGCGACGCCTCCTGCGCAGCCTGGCATACTGGCGCCTAGCGGCCACGCACGCAGCGCGTAGCTGCTCGATGTCTGGCGACCACCAGTATACCTGACGCCTGGCCGGACTGGACCGAACCCTAGGCATCGCCACATCGCAAATGTGCGACATTGCCTTCAAGAGCCATTCTGCCTCTTCGTCGATGTTAGCAGGCCTGTCCGGTGCTGTCACCCAGGCCTGGACGATTGCGGCTTCTAGAAATGACTCCCGGTCCAACTGTTTCAGAGCCCAACGCGGGCCAACTTCTCTGGGGGCCGCTGGGGCTGGGCCAGTGGAGGTCTGGGAGGAGACGTCGAATCGAATGTATCGATGATCCGACAACGTCTCTACCTCCTCCATAACACGCCAGCCCTGAACACGGCACGCAATAGCAGGGCTAGCGAACGTAAGGTCCACTATGGAGCCGCCCCGCTGACGCACGCACGTTTGGACGGAACCACGGTTCAGGATGAGCAGGCCGTTTTCCACGGCCCACTCCTCGAGCACCCTGCCCCGCGCGTCAGTCCTCGGGGAACCCCAAGCCGTGGATTTGGCGTTAAAGTCCCCAAGAACGACCACGGGGCGAGGGTGCCTGCGGCCGACGACGGTGCCCAACTCGACCAAAAAGTCCTTAAAATCGGCGAGAGGCCTGTTCGGGGAGAAGTAAACCCCAACAATGACTACCTCCCCGAACAGCGCTGCGACGCATCCCCGTCCCCTGGCGACATCCTCAAAAGACGGGGAGCCAACTGCGGCCTGTGAAATTAAGGCCACTGAGGCGAGGGTGTCACTCACCCAGTCGTCCCTGGGTGGTACAAACCACGGCTCAGAGACCACCGCTACGTTTATCAACCACTGCGCCATACTCTGGAGCAAGAGATCCTGAGCGCGGGCACAGTGGTTGATGTTCGCCTGAAGGAAGCGCAAATATGGGGCCATCAATGACAGTCCATGTTGTGCTCCCCTTCTGGCTGCGTCTCACTAGACGCCAAAGCTTGGGTCGGTTGCGAAGGAGCCAAAACTCCCTGGGCAGCGGGCCCGCTCTTTCCCTTCTTTTCCTTGCCCTTCTTTTGGGAGGCGGCGCAGGGTTCGCTTCCCGCCTGATGTCCCGCCGGCATGCCTGCCGCCGCACACAGAAGACAGTGCGGCGTGGCATCACACGAGCCAGCAATGTGACCGGGCTGACCGCAGCGATGGCAGACAGCATCGCAGTTAACCACGGAGGTACACTGCGCTACAGTATGACCGTTGGCTAAGCAACGGAAGCACCTCCGAGGCCTAGGCAGCAGGAGCTTCACCTGCGCCGACACCCACCCAACCAGCAGCCTGTGACCGTTAGTTAAGGTCTTTGCTGCCGCAACGGGACAGCTGACCACAATGGTCCTCGTTCCTCGGAAGCCCGAGCGCATAGTGCCGGGCTTCACCTGTTCGGGAGAACAACCCCCGAAGCTCGCGACAGCGGCCACGACCTCCTTGACTGTCACGGAGTCGTCTAGGCCCGCAATCCGCAAATCAGCGCATAGCGTAGGCCTGGACACTCGGATCTCTCCTTCAGAAAAGGATGCCCTCAACTTTTCAGCCAGGGCGTCCGCTTTCGACCCGCTAGTGTTGCCTGGGATCTCGAGCAGACGAGCACCAGCTGCGGTCTGCTTACATTGGATGCTCTCGATCCCTAGCTCTGCCAAGCTTATTTTTGCCTTGGCCGTGGCCAAAATCTCGCCATAGGTCAAGCCCCTGCCCACCGCCTCGGGTTGCAGCGTGATGACCACTGCCGTAGAACCAGGAGGGCGAAGTATGGCTGCTTTCCTCCTCCTGTCAACTTCGGCTTTTTTGGCCGCCTTCTTTTTCTTTTTGTTTTCCGCCTTTTTGGCCCCAGCCGTCTGCCAGACCTCCCTTCCTTTGCGTTGGGAGTCAGCAGGAGGCTCCCGCGACTCTGCAGCCGTGGAGTTGAGCGCCGCCTTTGTCTTCTTCTTTTTTTGGTTTCCTCCCGAAACCTGGGCTGAGGAAGAGGCCTGAGTCGAGGGAGTGGCTAGGACTGAAGAAGAGGCTTGGACTGAAGTTGGAGTCTTGTCCGAGGAAGAGGCGTGTGCCGAGGTCGAAGCCTGGGCCAATGCCGTGGGGTCCTGCCTTTTGGAAGTCTTCTTCTTTGCCGCCGTGGAGTTTTGAGCAGCTGAGGCCGTTGAAGAGCGCGGTGCTGCTGCTTTTTCTGCATAAGTTGGTACCAGTGCTTGTGCTGAGCTTTTTCCTGTGCCTAGAGGAGGTCGCAGAACTATACCTTCCAGCGCCGAAAAGCGAGATGAAAGGCTCGCAATCTCCGATTGGAAAAGGCGAAGCAACTCTGACTCTTTGGGCTGGATCGGCTGCGCCTGTTGTGGCCCATTACAGGTTGTGGTCTCGTCATGACAGCGCTCCTGGCGAAAGGCAGCCAGTTCGGCACGCATCTCCTCGTGCTCCTTGCGGAGCTCTACCATCTGTGCTAGCAGGCATGCGTTGGCTGCCTGAAGCCGGGCTGTCTCCTCCGAGGCCGACCGTGATAAGAGCGCCTCCGTAGTCTCCAGAATGGAGGCCGAGGCCTCCTTTAGGGCCTTCTGGCACGTGCCCTTCAGGCCCTTGGATGCCTTTGCGACAGATGTGATAGCCGCAACGGCATCGTGAAGCCTCGACCTCAGCTTCATCGCTGTCATTTCTTCTGCCTCTCTTTCCGTGGCAGATGGAGCGGGCGACCTCTCCACTGCCATCCTCGCCTCTCTCGTGGCAGCCGTTTCAGCTGCCGTAAAGTCCCTCTTGGCAGCTTGGTTGCTGGGTCCGGCAGCCTCGGTGGCATGCCCTAACACAAGTGAATCGAAGGACATGTGGGACCCATCGGAGCCTTCACCGTTGCTCTCGCCACTAGGTCTGGGCGTGGCCGTGACGGTAGGCTTGATAAAGCGCCCTTTAGTTTCCCGTATCGCCCCCGCCGCAGCTGTCTGAGCTGAGGACGATCGACCACGTCCTCGCCTAGCCGTCGGCACTTTTGGAGCTGGCATGTTGTCCTCGCTTGTCGAACCCGCCGATTCTCTCGATACGGCTGAGCGCTTCCTCCTCCGGAGTTTAGAGTTGTGCTTTGCCTCCTCGTCTTCTTGAGCAGAGTAGCTGCCTACTGCAGCTACCCGCTCCTCGTTGTGCACCGTGGGCGTGGAAAGGGCAGGACTGCCCGTCGCCACGTCAGCAGCACTTCCTTCCGCTTCATAAATCAGTGTCCGTAATTCTTGCCGTAAGTCATCGTTATTTTGGTTTTCGCCGTTTTTTGTTGTATTATTATTTTCCATTTTTGTTCCCACGAGTAGTAAGGAAATAAAAGTCCACCCAGACAGAGCCTTATATCGTGGGTAAGCCTAATACTGCAAAGGGCGGCAGGTACTTTGCAGGGGAAGCGCTAGGAACTGGAAACCCTCCAGCCATTCATCCTCTCGCCGCGCTTCAAAACTTAGGATTAGGTGGTTTTTTATCTAAGAGGTAGCCTTCCTCTGGGCCAGGCAATTAAGCCAAGCCCCCAACGGCGGCATTAGACATGCCTCCGTTCGCTGTCCGGCCCAACCGACTCAGCGAACCCGCCGAAAGTTCACTCCTATAAAAGGAGAGAACAAACGCCGCATTGGTGCGCCTGCACCGCCGTAGCGTCGGACCGATCGGTGGCCTGCATCAGACCATATCCGTCGCTCCTATGAGCTTGCAGAGCCAAAAAGGCCCTGTAGACTCACTCCTAGTAATTTTTTATGGAGGTTGTCTTCCTCGCGACTGTCAGCCGAAGCCGATGTCCGCCCCCTTTCTTGTATCTCTTTTAGTCTGGTCTCTCCCTTTGGACCTGCCGCATGAGTGGCTCTACCGGCATAGCCCCAAAGATCATCGAGACACGCAAGCCCCACCACGACGACAACGTGGAGACACACTCGGTGGGGACCCATGGTACGCCTACTGTATTTAAAATATGGCTGATGATAACGAGACACACATACCTTCTCCGTTATATATATTTTCATATTTTTATATATTTTATAAGTAGTCCTAGACATAGCTACAATATATTATCATCATTTCACTACAGTTGTTACGATGCTGAACAGATAACTACGCTTCGAGATGATTACAATTAAACTGTTTCCTCTTACAGCGCTGTCTAATGCAATAGGTGCATTAATACTTTAACATGTCGCATAACAAAGATTCTGTTTGTTTTTAGATAACGTAGACCCGCAGAAACTAGAACCAGTCGCAGTATCTCAGTTCCCGTGGAAATTTGGTTTTGTCGGGGGTGATCTGTTTTATATGACTATATTTATTAGCAACAAATCACCGAGAGTGACTATGATCAATGTCACGCGTACAACAGGTAAGCTTCTAGTTTTTAACTTTTTACCCGACTGCGCCAGAAGGTGGGTTATGTTTTTCGATTTATTACCGTTGGATCCCGTTTTTGAATCCCATTTTAATATTTTTGGCGTTGGATCCCGCAAAACATTATTATGTATTTCCGTTGGATCCCGAATTTAAAAAATGCAAGATAATTACGTTTTATTGTCGTTGAATCCCGAAAAGTATTTCCGTTGGATCCCGAATGCTTAAAAAATTATGAATGCGGGTACTTTCAACAACAAAATTGTTTATAATAAAATGAGGGGTTCACTAATGTTTCACCAAAACTCCATTGACAAATTTTTAGTTTATAACCAACGTTTCGTATACTATTTATTTCACAAACAACTCATTTTCTATATAATCTAGTCGTTTCTGGCACTCGCCGGCCGCTGCCGCGGCACCGCTCGCTTCGCTCGCTCGGCTCGTGCGTAGGGGTCACAGTTTTAACCTAACCTAACCTAACATTGTTTTTTTTTTAATAATTAACCTAATCTAACTAGTTCGGTTCCGGGTAACCCACTAAAAATAATCTCTTTTTAGTGTTTGATAAAGGTAAATCACTTTTCTTCTGAAATGTACACATGTTGTTATAATATGGGATTCAACGGAAATAGCAAACGGGATCCATCGGTAATACCTAAAAAACGGGATCAAAAAACGGGATCCAACGGTAATAAACGTGTTTTTCGAGAGTATGTATGTTTGTATGTATGTATAATTTGTTTGGCACGCTCTGCGGCCTGAACGGCTCGATGGATTTTAGCTTGAGAGGTGTCGTTAGATTCGTATTTACTGTGAAAGTGACACTGGGTATATCAAAATAAAAATAAACCAAAATGGCGGATTTTTGGCGCCATATTATGCCTTCAATTTTTTTTCTCAAATCCTACTGAGTGGCGTATCAAAATAGAGGGTTTTAAAAGGTGATTACAAAAATATATACAACTTATATGGTTAAAAGTAATTCAAAGGGACGGGAAGGGGAAATCGTAAAAAAACACGTACCAAGAACTAAATCATCTGCGAAATCTTTCACATTTGTAAACTAAAAAGCTGGAAATAAAAAAAAGTAATTAAAAAAATTAAAAAACCCGACTGCAACCTTATACTGAAACTGACTGAAAAGCTAAAAACAAGCCTTATTATAGTTTCAAACTCAAATAGGTCCCGCCTTTTTTTTATTTTTATGGATGGGAAATCATCAAATGACCCCTCCCGCTCTGGGTGGAGCGGAAGGGAGTGTTAGACTCTTACTGACTAAAACCCATCCGTGTTCCTTCCTTAGCCCTTTATGTTCCGGGGTAGCGGTAACCCTTTCGGACGATCCCGCACCCCCGGCAGGTTTCGGCCCTGGCAGGCTCCTTCCTTTATGCTGACATCTCTTTGAGGCGCGCGTGGAACACGTACGCGCCGTCCGGTACGGGCCTGGTCCTGATCGGACGGTGAGCTACCCATTACTCTCTGTCCGCAGGCCCGCGCCTACGGTGGCCGGGAGTCGTTACGCAGCTCCCGACGCCCGGAGCGTCTCCCGCGGCGGCTGGGACGTGAGGCTCTCTCCCTCAGCCGTTCCGCCACCTCCTTCGCTAGCATGACCCCCTTCCTCTCGCCCCAGACCATGGCTTGAACCAGGGCCGGACGCGATGAGGTCGCCGCCGCTGCCGATCGCCTCTACGAGGGCACGGCGGTGCTCCGCCCATGCGGGGCAGACCTCCACCGTATGCTCCACCGTATGCTCCACCGTGTCCTCTGGGCGATCTTCGCAATGGTGACACCCGGGCGTCTCCTCCCGCCTCATGATGTGCAGGAACCTCCCAAAACATCCGTGTCCGGTGAGGACCTGCGTCAGGCGATAGGTGAGGACGCCGTGACGCCTCAAAGTCTTATCGCCACTATCGTGGCGTGCTCTGGGTTGCGAAAGTCGCTCCTTCCATGCCACCATGACATCGCGCCAGAGGCCTGTTCGCTCCGTCGCGACTTGCCGCGGAAGCAGAGTTTCCCCCCGGCGTAGTGCCCCCGCGCGCCACTCATACAGGCGCGCGAGGACTATCGCCTCCAGATCCCATGGCGGCAGTCCGGCAAGGAGGCTTGCCGCCTCGCCCGACATCGTGCGGTACCCCCGGATCAGCCTTACGGCTACCACCTTTTGGGGCGCGTTCAGATAGTGGGCGGCTCGCCACCGCAGAGAACGCGCCCACACCGGGGCCCCGTATAGGGTCATGGATCGCACGACCCCCGCGTAAAGCCTCCGGCAGGAGGTGTTTGGCCCCCTCAGGTTGGGCAAGAGCCGGTTGAAGGCAAGAGCTGCTTGAAGAAATGGGTCCCGCCTGCTTCCAACTTTTATTTAATTTAAAATGGGCTTGTTTTTAGCTTTTCAGTTAGTTTTAGTATAAGGTTGCAGTCGGGTTTTTTAATTACTTTTTTTTTTCCTAAGCAGTGCCGGCTTTAGGGGGGAGGGGTTTACCGGGGTGGCTGCCCGGGGCGCCAGGTACTACAGGGCGCAGCGTGTGCCAGCTCACAATTTAACACATAATTTGAATACTATCGATCTAAAGGAAAACTAGACTTAGCGTATTAACTTTAATAGACTTATCTCGTGGGAGTGAGTATGAGTATTCTATGTCTAACAAACACGAGCTGTCATTTTGTCGCTTATCGTATCTCTCACTGAAATTGCAACTCGTATTAGCCCAGAAGGGCTAATACGCAAGCAAAAAAAGAAAAAAAAAAAAGCAAAGAAAGAAAAGTATGTGTAATGCAGAAGCATTACACATACTTTTTAACCGACGAAAAAACGGAGGAGGTTATCAATTCGACGCGTATATTTTTTTTTTTTTTTTTTATGTATGATCACGCATAACTTTTTACAGAGCAGTCCGATTTTGATAATTCTTTTTTGATTAGAAAGGATATACCCCGAAGGTGGTCCCATATAAATTTGGAAAAAAAAATCCAACCCTAAGGGTAGGAAAACAGGGGATGATTGATAGTTCACTCACTGATTGTAATGTATGACCACGCATAACTTTTTACAGATTAGTCTGATTTTGATAATTCTTTTTTTAATGGATAGAACATACCTCGAAGTTGGTCCCATGTAAATTTGGAAAAAAAAATCCTACTCTAAGGGTGGGAAAATAGGGGTGATTTGTTGTTCATTCACAGATTTTAATGCTGAGCTGTGTATTACAATTAAAATTAAAGGCCTATCTATGTTGGTATATAAAGCCTGTTTTTTTAAGTATTTTACTATACAAAAAATAATAGTTAAAGTAGGATTATATAACAGTTAATATCTAAAGTAAGGTAGGTAGCCATTTTAAAAGTAATCAAAAATTAAGCATGCAGTAATAAGTAAATTATAGCCTCAAAAAATTATAAAATAAAAACTTTTTAGCAAAAAAATTAAACCTCCGAAAAAACTGAAAAGCAAAAATAAAAACCTTTTTTATTTTACCTTAATAAATAAGTTCTTAAACTAATGCAAGTATACCTAAAAAATTTTGAGTCGGCGCCAAACAATCAATGAACAAAGATCACTAAATTACCATAAATTTATAGAAATAGCCAAATCAAATTAATAATGCAACGTGAAATCTCCAGCGCTAAATATTAACATTCCAAACAAAAAATTCGCTCTCCGCACGAACACTCGCAACGATATTAAGTTGCTTGTTTGGCGCCGACTCAAAATTAGTTAGGTATACTTGCATTAGTTTAAGAACTTATTTATTAAGGTAAAATAAAAAAGGTTTTTATTTTTTGCTTTTCAGTTTTTTCGGAGGTTTAATTTTTTTGTTAAAAAGTTTTTTCTTTCTTTGCTTTTTACATACTCGTAAGTTCACAAGCAAATCAAAAAACCATTTTAGAAAACCTGAACGTTATCAATCAAAAGTCAAAAAAAGTAGCATTTATTTCACATAGGCACATAAAAGGCACTTTTGAACGTCAAAAATTAAGTATCTTAAAATAGAATTGATTCTAGTCGCCCATTCCTAAAGGTAGTTTTCGTATGGAGAAGAATGGGCAAGAAACTCCACCGTTCCTCTTTTACACTAACTTACCTACGAATTATTTAAGTATTTATGTACAAATTCAAAATAAGTTTTTTTAATTGTAATGAAATAAATATACCTAAAAGGGCGCCAAAGGCCTGACTCGCCCGGGGGGCCCTGTTCCTAAGAGTAGACGGAACCCTTTCTCTCCATACGTTTGTTAACAGACGAATAAAAATATAGAAGCACTTGCTTTTGCCCGCGGCCTCGACCGTGAAAATGTATGCAAGCATGCGCGAACACACGCCATAGGGAATGATTTCTTGCAATAATGAATTTTATTTTCATTTTAAAAAGCAAACTCGAGCATTTTGCTGCTGTCTGCGACGACTCGTATGACGTTAGTACTTTTTTTATTGTACGGTCAGCATCAAAAGTTGATTAACACTTCAGATTTTTTAATCTTAGTTATTGAGCAAAATATTTGTTCAATATTGCAGCAGAAGAAATTTGTTTAGAATATATACTCTTGTCTATTATGTGAAAAGCTAAAACTCAGTTTATTGAAAAAAGTTGTTGTCAATTTAATAACATGAAAAAATGGTAGTGTTAATCGACTTTTGATGCTGACTGTACGTTATCTTTGGCCTTTAAGTACCTAATGTTTGTTTTCGTTTAGTTAGCTAGCATATTTAGACGAAAACAAACATCGTTGTTTACATCTTTGACAAATTTAGCGCGGCCGGACCTTAGAGTATTTATCCATTGCAGTATAATGATTTCAAAATATAACGTGCAATTTTGCTTTTCTAACACGTTACAGATGATAAACCTTTAATAAAAATGATGAATACCACACGAACATATGGTCAGAGAAAAGGTCAAGAATATTATTATACTAGTTTTAACACGCTACATACCGCTGAAATACAAATTCAGGTAAATTTGTATCGTTCAAATACAGAATGCTCCTCATTCCTAATAGCTAAAGGGAGGAATGTCGAGGAAATAGCGGAAGTGCCACTGAACAAGAAATTTCCATGTAAGAGAATGTTATACATAGTTACAATAATGAAAGCTTTTAAATGCTCCTGCAACGGTTTTCAGTGATATTATAGCTGTCATTGTGAACATTAATATATATGCGATGCAAAGGAATGTAACTATTGATTGGTGTTATTGTCTTACAGATTATGATTGTGGAGGTTATGGCTGTACGATTGTTGTGGATCTTGTAAACAAATGTGTCGGTAAGCCTTTCTTTACTCACCTTCATTATTCATATTGTAATATTATAGTAAAAAACGCATCAAAACTGTTAGATGTAACTATGTGTCTAAAATATTTAAATACATTTGCATTTTAACGACACACAACAGGGGTATTACTCAAGGTACTATTGTTATTTTTTTAGAGGATTCACGAAGAGAAAACAATATTTTTGCTGGGTGTATTGATAGCCGGTTGAACTTTCTTGTATGAAGATAAATTAATATCGTCAAATATTTTAATGTCCTGCAAATAATGATATTGTGTATTGCAGATCCCCCTTTAGCTACTAGGACAACAATAAAGCCTTTTACTGTTGTCGGTAACTCGAACAATAAGACTTTGACTAATAATGTTCTAAATCCATCAGGTTAAATAAAAAAGGTTTATTATTTTTTGCTTTTCAGTTTTTTCGGAGATTTAATTTTTTTGTAAAAAGTTTTTTGTTATTATAGAAGGGGTAGTATTTAAACGAGTGACTGTAAATTAAAGTTTTAAGTGACAAAAATAATTAATTTAGGTTAGCTTCAAAAAAATATAAAATAAAAACTTTTTAACAAAAAAATTAAACCTCCGAAAAAACTGAAAAGTAAAAAATAATAATCGTTTTTTATTTAACCTTAATAAATAAGTTCTTAAACTAATGTAAGTATACCTAAGTATTCTTCACGTGACCAGAGGGCTGGCTTATTTCTTGGCCAAAGAATTAGCATTGCCATACAACGTGGCAATGCTGCCAGCCTTTTGGGCACTGTTCCTGTTGACAGCGATGCGGATGAATTCTTTGATGCCCTATAATAATTGTTTATTTTTTCATATAATTGTACATATTATTATAGTTTATATTTATTTTATATTATGTAAATATTTAATTCTTGGAGGAATTTAGGTTATACCTAGTATTACTAAGTGAGCGACTGACTGCGAGCGACGAGAAATCAACAGAACAGCAACTTACAAACATTAATTTGAGTTACTTAAAATACAAAATGAGAAGCTTCATAACATTTGAGTGACCTAATATTAGGTCCTTACATATGAAATTGGCGTTTTTCGTACTGGCCACTTTAATCACGAATTTCTCCTCTTTGGTAAGGAATTCCAAATTCAAATTTGTACAGCTATTTACTCATGTATTTGTGCTTCGATGACCGTCATTCATTTGTTTTTTTTCTTCTGTTTTTTCTGTTTGCGTCACTCATTTTACAAAATGGAAAATTTAAAATATCGCATTATTTACGAGTACGAGTTCCGCCGTGGCACTAGTGCTGCGGAAACGACTCGAAGGGTGAATGATGTGTATGGCGGTCATGTTGCAAAAGAAAACACAGTTCGTTTTTGGTTCCAACGTTTTCGTTCTGGAAATTTCGACCTGCAGAACAAGCCCCGTGGACGGCCTGAGACCCAAGTTGATAATGGAGAATTGAAGGCTATTGTGGAAGCGGACCCATCGCAAACCACGTCCGAGTTAGCTGCAGGCTTCGATGTTAGTGATAAAACTGTTTTAATTCACTTGAAGCAAATTGGGAAGATTAAAAAGCTTGAAAGGTGGGTACCTCACGAATTGACTGAAGCAAACCGGCAAACGCGCGTCGACTGCTGCGTTACATTACTGAACCGGCACAACAATGAAGGTATTTTAAACCGAATCATTACCTGTGATGAAAAATGGATTCTTTACGATAATCGGAAGCGCTCAGCGCAATGGTTGGATCCTGGCCAGCCAGCCAAATCCTGCCCCAAGCGAAAATTAACCCCAAAAAAGTTACTTGTAAGCGTTTGGTGGACTAGTGCCGGTATTGTTCATTACAGTTTTCTCAAATCTGGCCAGACTATTACAGCTGATGTCTATTGTCAGCAATTACAAACCATGATGGAAAAGCTAGCGGCTAAACAACCAAGGCTGGTCAATCGCTCCACGCCACTGCTGCTTCACGACAACGCCAGACCACACACTGCGCAACAGACGGCTACCAAATTAGAAGAGCTTGAATTGGAATGTCTTAGACATCCTCCGTACTCCCCGGACCTTGCTCCAACAGATTACCATTTTTTTCGCAATTTGGATAACTTTTTGCAAGGGAAAAAATTCAACTCCGATGGGGCAGTCCAAATCGCCTTCAAAGATTTTATTGATTCCCGTCCGACTGGTTTTTTTAGTAAAGGGATCAATGAACTACCTATAAGATGGCAAAAGTGCATTGAAAACAATGGTTCATACTTTGATTAATTAAATATATTATATTAAAAAATATTCGACTTTTTGTTCCTTCCATACAAAACGCCAATTTCATATGTAAGGACCTAATATTTGTTTGAGTGTATGTCAACGTTACGTCCTGCATTTTTTTCAATATTTGGCAAATATTATTTATTTATACTGAGCGGCATTTTTATTAAATGTTGTGTTTCGAATAGAAAAACCACTTTGAAAAATACTATAATGAGCAGAGCTCACATTTTTTTGAAAATTTTCTTATGAAATAACTATTTGAAGAAACACTTTTAGCCGAATTGCTAGACCCAAAACGTGTTTGCATACATATTTATTAAAAAATTCGGGAGAGTCGCAGTCGCTTGCATCCTATGTCGACGGAGCCCCGCTTCGCGGGTATTTCTGTGTTAAGGGCTTAAAGTAACCCAATCAAACCGAACCTCGGGGTGCCCTTCGCTCACTCTTGCATCCTAAGTCGACGTAACCCCTGAATGCGCGCATAAAACAATCTGTAGTTTTCATTAAAAAATCGTATCAAAAAAACTTTTTAACAAAAAAATTTAACCTCCGAAAAAACTGAAAAGCAAAAAATAAAAACCTTTTTATTTTACCTTAATAAATAAGTTCTTAAACTAATGCAAGTATACCTAAGTAATTTTGAGTCGGCGCCAAACAATCAATGAACAAAGATCACTAAATTACCTTTTACTTGGGTATACTTACATTAGTTTAAGAACTTATTTATTAAGGTTAAATAAAAAAGGTTTATTATTTTTTGCTTTTCAGTTTTTTCGGAGATTTAATTTTTTTGTAAAAAGTTTTTTGTTATTATAGAAGGGGTAGTATTTAAACGAGTGACTGTAAATTAAAGTTTTAAGTGACAAAAATAATTAATTTAGGTTAGCTTCAAAAAAATATAAAATAAAAACTTTTTAACAAAAAAATTAAACCTCCGAAAAAACTGAAAAGTAAAAAATAATAATCGTTTTTTATTTAACCTTAATAAATAAGTTCTTAAACTAATGCAAGTATACCTAAGTATTCTTCACGTGACCAGAGGGCTGGCTTATTTCTTGGCCAAAGAATTAGCATTGCCATACAACGTGGCAATGCTGCCAGCCTTTTGGGCACTGTTCCTGTTGACAGCGATGCGGATGAATTCTTTGATGCCCTATAATAATTGTTTATTTTTTCATATAATTGTACATATTATTATAGTTTATATTTAATTTATATTATGTAAATATTTAATTCTTGGAGAAATTTAGGTTATACCTAGTATTACTAAGTGAGCGACTGACTGCGAGCGACGAGAAATCAACAGAACAGCAACTTACAAACATTAATTTGAGTTACTTAAAATACAAAATGAGAAGCTTCATACCATTTGAGTGACCTAATATTTGTTTGAGTGTATGTCAACGTTACGTCCTGCATTTTTTTCAATATTTGGCAAATATTATTTATTTATACTGAGCGGCATTTTTATTAAATGTTGTGTTTCGAATAGAAAAACCACTTTGAAAAATACTATAATGAGCAGAGTACTTTGAGCTCACATTTTTTTGAAAATTTTCTTATGAAATAACTATTTGAAGAAACACTTTTAGCCGAATTGCTAGACCCAAAACGTGTTTGCATACATATTTATTAAAAAATTCGGGAGAGTCGCAGTCGCTTGCATCCTATGTCGACGGAGCCCCGCTTCGCGGGTATTTCTGTGTTAAGGGCTTAAAGTAACCCAATCAAACCGAACCTCGGGGTGCCCTTCGCTCACTCTTGCATCCTAAGTCGACGTAACCCCTGACTGCGCGCATCAAACAATCTGTAGTTTTCATTAAAAAATCGTATCAAAATAAAAAATACATAAAACCTCAAATAGAATATCAGAAACCAATAATCACAATAATATTATAAAGGCGAAGTCTGTGTGTGTATGTTTATATGTTTGTTACTTCTTCACGCTCAAACGGCTGAACCAATTTTGATAAAATTTTGTAAGAAGGTAGCTGACACTCTGGTTTAACATATAAGCTACTTTTTATCCCGATATTCCCACGGGATCGACATTTACGCGGGAGAAACCGCGGGGCGCATTTAGTCATTAATAAAGCAGCTTACAAAACGTTGCTTAAAGTGAACTATTTAATAGTTCGTTATGTAAAACCTCAATTGGAAAAATCGTCTCTATCCTAATATTGAAGTTGCCCTTTTTGTATTTCTAGTCGCTCACTTAATAATTTAGTCGCTCGGCTACAATTTTAATATTTGAAATGGATTAATCACAACCCACTTTTTGTAAGCTCGTTCTGGATTTTATTATTAATCAATATTCGTCGTTAGTTTAGTTAATTTTTCGCTTACTCAAATTCATACCGCTCAAGTTATTAAAACAGTATCTCATCATCAGTCACTAAGTTTTTTTTTATTCGCTCGTTTTATAATTCCCCTTATAGAAGCTCTACTGGAACGTTATTCGTGAAAATTTCAGCTAGCTAGCTATCACGGCACAGATCTGTAACAGACAGACGAAGATTTTGTAATAGGTTTCCGATTACAATCTTTGTCTGTTACACAAATTATAAAAATACAAAAACCAAGTTGTAACACGCGTTAAGTATTCGTATACAACGTGTAACGTTAAATGCGCAAAACCTCAGACACCCCAATTGATTTTTAATTAAATTGACCTATTTCAGAAAGAAAAACAATCATTAAAAAAATTGTAAAGGTTTTATGTGCTGTTTTAGTTTTACTGGCAATTCTAATCGTTTATTGCGTCTGCGACGACGCTCTATTGAGGGAGGAGGCGTCACCGGGCCGCTGCGCCGCCGCGCCGCGCTGCGCCGCGCATTATTTACCATCTACGCTCCTAAAAAACTTAGGTTATCTTTGAACAGTGATTTAAATGTTTCCATCACACTTTTCCAGGCTTTGGCCAAATTAACGTTGTCATTACAATGCGCCAACATTCTCACCATTTCACAATATTGAATGTTTGTGTACAAAAACGTTGCGAAATTCACGCGCACGCGCCGCCTCACCGGGGTAACGGGATAGAACAATTACACCTGTGACGCATGTGCCGGCGCCGCTCAGACTGAAGTAAACTCGGCCGCTGTCACGTATTTCGCACGCCCCGCCCCCGTGCAGATCGTCATTTCTCTTTCTAACCCTTAGGTTAAGTTTATGTTAAGAGCCTATACTACCTCAAATGGCTTAGCGTGATCCTCCGTTATGTCTAAAATACTGCACCATTAATTTTGAAATAAATATATAGTAATCTTGAGGATTAATGCTAAGTCTTATGTTAGACGAAAACACGATTCCATAAAATTTTCTCGATAGAAAAAAAAACCAAAGTTACCTCTAACCCGAACAATAAGCCACTGGTATTCAAAAAATACTTCAAATTAGACCATGAAACTTTGCATACTAACTGAACTTACTTTAAAGCAGGTCTTATGTTATTTACTTTTTTATAATTTCCATTATTTTCACTGTAAAAAGCAAATACCTAAACTATTGGCGCTGCCTGCCGCCCAGCACCGCACTCTGTCTCGCTCTCACTCAGTCCGCGAGCAGTATCGTATGAGCGAGATAAAGAGTGAATTTTAGCTGAGGTAGTATAGGCTCTTAAAATAAGATAGATAGCATTATTGTTTATTTCAAATTGTCTTATTCATGGTACTTATTGTACGGAAGATTCGTATTTGCAATTTGCATTGAAATAAGAGCTACTATTATCCCGCGTATGGGAAAATTTAAATTGGTCGACAACAACTTGTGTTTGTTTACCTATTTTGGCGGGTTTGCGCATGTGATGGCTTGACTTATTAATAAATAGACACGGCAACGTTTTTAATGAAGATTTTTTGAAAAATGTGACCTATATTAAAAAGTGGTTCAATTGATTCTGCTCGTTATTCTGATCAAACTATTTTCAGGTTTTGCGCATTTAACGTTACACGTTGTATATCATTACAGGAACCTTTTCAAGCATATTTTGCGTTATCCATAATAATATACTAAGTGGCGCAAAAGTCATCTTATCGAAAGATGCTTCAATTTTTGCAAATGGCGGCAAATGTCAATTCTATTTTGACATTTGTGATGTAAACAGACACGAAATACACGTCAACAAGACACGAATCACTACTCCAAAAGAACGCGGAATAATCTCTCGTTTTGGCGATTTGCACTGGCCGCAAAGATCACCTGCCTTAACCATTCTAGATTTCTTTTTGTGGGTTTTTTTTTAACTCACGGGTCTATTTCAACAAGCCTTAGGCCCGGACTCCACTGAAGCGGAGCGGAGCGGAGACGTGCAGAATTCGACCAATCACAATGGTTAAAATCCTCATCGCGTCACTCGTCTCATCTGTGTTTGGACGATTCCTGCACGTCTCCGCTCCGCTCCGCCCAGCTCCGCTTCAGTCGAGTCCGGGCCTTAAACTCTTGAAGCCCCCAAAGAAATTACCCATTAAGAATTCGGTTCGGAAATGAAGTTCTGGCAAGAGGGACGAAAATTAAAAAAGTCGGGCCCGAATGGTCATCAATTTTGGCGGCGGCCACTTAAATGAAATAAGTTGAGCCAAAAAATAAACATAATCTAAACGCAGAACCGAAGCTTTTTATACTTAAGAAAAAATGACAGCCAAAGACAATCGGGTGATAATTTTTGCGACATCTTGATATTGGTTAAAGCACACTACGCAGATATGGTAAGATCTCTGTATCTGAGCGTATATATTATTCTTCAATATGGCTCTCTATACATATATTTCAATGAACTAATACACACAGCGCAGATAATTTAGATTTTATCGTAAAGTATCTATGGGCACCGACATGTATCGAAAGATGGTGAGAATATTATCTGCGTATACAAATATATCTGCAGATAACATCTGCCGATACAAATATGGCATAATATTTTACCTGCAGGTAAATGCAGGCGGTTGCGCAGAGGCGCGTGCACGTGTATCAAATTCAAAATCAGAATCCTCTTCTGACGAGCTGTCTAGTAAATCCAGAAACAATAAACGCGAACTCATTGTAACACTCTGTATAAACAATCCGCACCAAAACTTTTTTACAAAAAAAAACAACCGACTTAAAAAAAAAAAAAACACTACAATGTGATAAATAACTTCAATTTCGGAAGTCGGTGTCGTTGGTTCCGCATTTTCGTTTTTTGACACCGACTTCCGAAATTAAAGTTATTTATCACTTTGTAGTGTTTTTTTTTGAAGTCGGTTGTTTTTTTTTGTAAAAAAGTTTTTATTTTTCACTTTTTAGTTGTACCTACCCCACAAAAAAGTAAACAAAAAAAAAGATCGTTAATGTAGACAATGTAGATCAATTTTTAGATTTTTGTTGATTTTTCAAAAACCGCTTATCCGATTTCGATAAAATTTTCATGGGACCATTTGGGAAGTATATCCTTTCCAACAAAATAATAATTTTTCAAATCGGTTGGCAAGCGACGGAGTTATGCGCGAACAAACAAAAAAAAAAAAAAATACAAACATTCGAATTGAGAACCTCCTCCTTTTTTAGAAGTCGGTTAAAAAAAACAAGTCTACTCAGTTTAAAGGTTTTCGCGTGAATGTATCGTCTCGTATATTATCGTATCTGCGTAGTGTGTGAGCAGTGGTGGCCCCGTGGTAACGGCCGCGACTTACGAGTTGTAGGTCGTAGGTTCGAATCCAGACAGGCGCTTTACTTTGTGTAAATGATTCCATCACCACTGCTCTCAAAACGGTGAAGGAAAACATCGTGAAGAAACCGGCATGTCCTAGAACCAAAAATTCGAAGACATGTGACATCTACCAACCCGCACTGGGCCCGCGTGGTGGATTACGGCTCACTCCCTCTCACTGAGAGGAGGCCTGTGTCCCAGCAGTGGGAACATTATAGGCTGACTATGTAGTGTGTGACTCACTTAAAGAGTTGTCAGAAATTGGTGGAATTCTATGGTAAATTCTGATTTTCAAGTTACGATGGTACAAACTTCTGAATAATAGACTTACGTGGTTACAGATGCAGATCATACAAACTACACTACTACTAGTATCATAATCGCTGTTATTTCTTCAATATTTGGAGCGTTGTTGACCCTGCTACTTATTCTTGCGATTCGGAAACGTTGCTGGTGCAAACGCAATCCATCAGGCACACCCCAACTACCACCATTCGAAGTAAGTCGATTCCGTGTTTATGGTTTAATTAGCCATTTAGTTAACCGCCTAGCCTTTTAACTAAATGGCGACCGTTCAACTAAAGGCCTGAAATATATTCAATTATAGTTTAGGTTGGAACTGGAACCAATCACGCAAGAGCCGAATTGGTCGCAGTAACAAAGCCAGGGCACCCCAGCCAAATGGGTTCGGTTAGGTTAGAACTGTGATCAATCGCGTGAGAGACGAGAGAGCGAAGCGACGCGAGCTCTACCTCAAATGGCTTAGCGTGATCCTCCGTTACCTCGAAAATACTGCACCATTAATTTTGAAATAAATATATGGTAAAGTTGAGGATTAATGCTAAGTCCTATATTAGACGAAAACACGATTCCATAAAATTTTCTCTTATAGAAAAAAAATCCAAATTTACCTCTAACCCAAGCAATAAACCGCTGGTATTCAAAAAATACTTCAAATTAGACAACGAAAGTTTGCATACTAACTGAACTTACTTTAAAGCATGTCTTATGTTATTTATTTTTTTTATAATTACCATTATTTTCACTGTAAAAAGCAAATGCCTAAACTATTGGCGCTGCCTTCCGCCCAGCACTGCACTCTGTCTCGCTCTCACTCAGTCCGCGAGCTGTATCGTATGAGCGAGATTAATAGTGAATTTTAGCTGAGGTAGTATGGGCTCTTAACTAAACGGCAAATTTAACCAGCTGGCTGCGACACTTACATCATGTTATGACGACGGAGATGAGTCGTCGTCGTGTGGACGGTCTAATCAGTAATAGAATGCCCGTTACTTCGCTTTTGATCTAATGTAAATACAATAAGAAGTAACACACACTATTTTTGTGTTCATGTTGAGTACCTACACTAAAACACATTGTGGTAAATTCAGCAAGTCTCACAAACCGAATTCATAATATTATATACAGTCAAACAGGGGAATAGGGATGCAGGGGTGAACCGGGACAAAACTTTAAAAGGGATTTTAACATTAAAATAATATAGTTTGTGGCCAAAAAGGACCCTAATGTGTTTACTGTAATTTAATAAACGATTACGTGCCCTTATTGACAACAAACTATATTATTTCAACGTTAAAATCCTATTTAAAGTTTCGTCCCGATTCACCCCTGCATCCCTATTCACCCCGTTTGACGGTAATTAAATAATTTTTGTTCACATAGTCGGAAAACTTTGTGTTAGTTTTTTCGTCCAAACAGTATTTCGGTTTTAAAGCCATTCATCCATTAAAATAATTATGACTTGTATTTTTCCAGCCCTTCTACCTGAACATGCTCTTCCGAAGAGAGTGCGATCAGGAGATCGCGGAGATAGATCAACACCAGTATGAGGAAATCATTCCCCAAGTTACGGAAGGTAGCTGAATGTACAGTCAACACAAGAGATAAGTATGCAGGATCGTCGGATATAGTTGAAGTTTAGTAAGATACCGACGGATGCTGTCGACTGAAATTTAATTTCATAAATGAGCTGTTTGTTTTCGGGGAATTATAAAACGAGTGAATAAAAAAAAACTTAGCGACTGATGATGAGATACTGTTTTAATAACTTGAGCGGTATGAATTTGAGTAACCGAAAAATTAACTAAACTAACGACGAATTTGACGATTGATTAATAATAAAGTCCAGAACGAGCTTACAAAAAGTGGGTTGTGATTAATCCATTTCAGATATTAAAATTCTAGCCGTGCGACTAAATTACTAAGTGAGCGACTAGAAATACAGAGAGGGCACCCCGAGGTTAGGTTTGGTTAGGTTTCTTTAAACCCTTTACACAGAAATAGGGGCCCCGCGAAGCGGGGCTCCGTCGACATAGGATGCAAGAGCGAGCGAAGGGCACCCCGAGGTTAGGTTTGGTTAGGTTACTTCCCCCCCGGGTGGGTTCCCGCATTGTCGAGGCGGGTGGGCTCAGTAGCCATGGCTTGGACACCCACGGTGAAGCGAAGAGGAACCAGAGGAGGGGCCGCTCGTCAGGGCTTTTGCCAGTAAGCCGACGACGTAGCGGCCAACAAGTAGGTTGCGGTGCCGCTTGGGCGACATCGCAGCTTTCTCCACGTTAACAAAAAAAAAATATTAGGTTACTTTAAACCCGTTACACAGGCCCCGCAAAGCGGGGCTCCGTCGACATAGGATGCAAGAGCAAGCGAAGGGCACCCCAAGGTTAGGTTTGGTTAGGTCATTTTAAACCCTTTACACAGAAATAGGGGCCCCGCGAAGCGGAGCTCCGTCGACATAGGATGCAAGAGCGAGCGAATGATAATACAAATACCTTTACCGTGCATCGTGTATTTTAAGTAACTCAAATTAATGTTTGTAAGTTGCTGTTCTGTTGATTTCTCATCACTCGCAGTCAGTCGCTCACTTAGTAATACTATAACCTAAATTCTCGGTTTCTTACTAAACTTCAACTACATCCGAAGATCCTGCATACTTATCTCTTTTGTTGAGTGTACCTGCGGTACTTTCAGACCTTCAGTAACTCGAGGAATGATCTCCTCCTAGTGGTTTTGCTATCACGGTGGATATGTCGCCGCCAACTAGCTTAATTAGCCATTCAGTTAACTGCCTAGCCTTTTTTTTAGCCTAGGCAAATAACTGAAAGGCTAATAAGCCGGTTGCCTGCGAATATATTTAGTATGGAATGCGCGGGTCACCGGGGTCACATCGAGACACTTCGTTTCAACCGAAACGAAGCACAAACTTGGACATTTCGGCGAGGTTAGGCAGTAAACAGGCTGACATGACGCAATCGTCGCAATAATCGACTTTCAGATGTTTTTTCATTGTAAAACTGTACGTTGTGGAGATGCAAGCCTTACTCAATTCAAACTATGTTGGGGTCGGCTTCCAGTCTAACCAGATGGTGCTGAATACCAGTATTTTACATAGAGCGACTGCCTATCTGACCTCCACAATCCAATTACTGAGTAATACGATACCTCTTGGTAAGACTGGTTGTCAGACGTGGAACACCGCGATGGTTTTAGCCGGTAAGAGTCCGGCATGCCCCTCTGTCACCCCCACGATAGAGGAAGTCCATGAGGATTTCCACAGCGAGAAAGAAAAAAAAAAGTGACTACCCTCAACGGTTGAGTCAAGCTGGCCATATGTACTCCTTCGACATACTCAAGTGGATGAAGAAGGAGCGTGCTGCCACTTTGAATGTAGTTTGAATAGCAATCCTAATGTATATCTCATTTATTTGTAACGAGCATTTTGCCAGTGATGTTACCTTCGCCGTATATTTTCTATCCTGTTGGAATTTCGTGAAATCCGGCCATACTGTTGATATCATAAAGGAACGACTGTGCTAAACTTCAGCTTTCCAAGTCCAAGGGTTTGGGCTGGGTGTTGACGAGTCAGTTCGTGAGTGTGTCTGGACTTTTCTTTTTATTTAACCGACTTCAATAAAAGGAGGAGGTTCTCAATTCGTCGGAATCTTTTTTTTTTATGTATGTTCCCCGATTTCTCAAAGACGCCTGGACCGATTTGGAATTTTTTTCTTTTGTTGGAAAGTGTATACTTCCCAAATGGTCCCATGAAAATTTTATCGAAATCAGACAAGCGGTTTTTGAAAAATCAACAAAAATCTAAAAAATTATCTACATTGTCTACATTAACGATCTTTTTGTTTACTTTTTTGTGGGGTAGTTACAACTAAAAAGTGAAGAATAAAAGCTTTTTACAAAAAAAAAAAAACAACCGACTTAAAAGAAAACACTACAAAGTGATAAATAACTTTAATTTCGGAAGTCGGTGTCAAAAAACGAAAATGCGGAATCAACGACACCGACTTCCAAAATTAAAGTTATTTATCACTTTGTATTGTTTTTTTTTAAGTCGGTTGTTTTTTTTTTACATGTATCGATGTTTGTTATAGTGAATTGGAATGTAATAATTTTGTTTTGATTAAATATAATAATGCTTCGTACAGCGGTGTTGCTGTATGACATATTATTACTTTTCTAGTTTATTTTTCTATACTTTTTACGTCTTATGTAAATGGTTATGTAGTTAATTATAATAAATGTATTTTACAATTTATTTCAATTTTGTTTTATCTTGCTTTGTAGTCTTTTGATAAGTTATTTTTAATATTGTTGTTTTTAAATATTTCTATATTGTATTTTTTTAATCTAGTCCTTTAATAACTTGTACTGGTTATAAAATTGTTCTCGCATATTGATTATTAACATGCTCAGAATATTTTTTTTTTTTGTAATAATTTATTGTTGATTTAAAAGAGTGTCCATGGAGTTTCTTGCCCGTTCTTCTCCATAGGAACCTACGCTTTGGAATGGGCAACTAGCTTCAACTTTCTGACTGACTGACTTCTTGACAATTTTAAAGTACTTTTTTTTTTTTTAAATAAATGCTTTGAATTTGAGTTTTGTTTTGTTTAAGGTGCCACTATTCGATATTTTTTCCATACAAATTTCGGGAGAGTATTACTCCACTGTTTGACATTGCACATCCCAAGTTAAACATTGTATCGTTTTGTCTAATTATTAATTGTGTCTGTACGGAAGCAGAATTGTAAAATAACAAGCCATTAAAAAGTTATGAGCCAAAAAAGATTCGTTTTTCTTGCTATTTTAACGTAACTTTGGGTGTAAATAAGTAATAAAAGAACTGAAAAGTATTAAAAAAAAGACGGGTTGCACTCCGGGAGTGCCGGCAGAAGTGAAAACTTGAATATTAACGTTGAAATAAATCAATTTTTTTTCAATATTTCTGCGTCACTTTTTTCATTAATAGATGCACTTTGTTCAATTTCCATATTTTAAACACTTTCGGTCTTATTCATAAAAAAAAGCCTATTGAAGGTTTAAACCATTCATTAGTTAAAATGCTCAATAGGCCTTTAAAACATTCGATAAAATTTTGTATTCATCTTCATAAAGGTTCTATAACTATAATGTCCTACAACTTCTAAATGTTGCCATTATAATGAATATATAGTTCGTAGACAGATATGCATACGAGAATATCTGTCTACGAACCGAATATTTGTGTCCATAGACATTATTACGTATGAAAAACTAATTTATTGTCTACAGTTTCAACAGTTTTGACGCGACAACGTCATGGTCGTCATGGAAACAATATGAATAATTGAATAATTATGTCAATGAATGAATTTGATATTGTATGTGTCAAACTAAAAAACTTTTGAATATTTTTTTTGTATTTAAAATAAATGAAATTAAGACCGGAGACTAGTTGCAATAAAGGGCAAAGAATTGAATATTGATTGGAGGAGGATAAGGTGTGTACCTACTGTTACAGCTAAAATGTGTTCAAAGTAAGTTATGTTTTGTAAACATTCTCAATTTCTTATACTTATGCTTGCTTTTGCTTCTAATCCTTAGATTTTTTGGAAGAATTGGTCAGGGAGAGGTCTCCATAATAGAAAATAAAAACACTGACACAAGCACTAACGCTAAACAGGGGCAGCCTGGCATGATTTACGAATTAGGTGCCTATCCAATTTACAATTTTACGAAGAACTTCGTTTGCCTGTACAAAACTCATTGTAACAAAAAAAAAAACCCGCCATAAGAATAATAATGACTGTTATTTTGATGCCGCTACTGATTAATTAAATCAGTATAAATAAGATAATGAAGAGAAAGAATTTATAACATTAGTTTTGTATTTCAGGTCAATAGGATTAGTAAAGATGGTGCTTCACTACGAATAGCAGAAAATGAAACGGCCTACAGAAGAGATGGCACAGATGGCAAATGAAAAGCAAACATTTTAAAAATGTTGTTCTGCTTGCACAAGTTTTAGAAGCCAAATTAGAGTTTAGAGTATTGTTCAGCCGTGAACAGGCAAGAGTTACATACGCCAGCGTCAGCATCAATTAGTAATTAGTAAATGAATAAATTAGTCATCAAGCTGGAGTAGAGTTTGATTCATCTTCCATAATTCCTCTCACTATGGCCAAGACACCTTTAGCCATCACCAGTTCTATGAGTCTGTGGGACCGGCAATGACAAAACTATTTCCTGTGTACACATTGCATAACGTACACAAACCCCTATTCCTACCCAAATTCTGTCTGTTCCCGTAGGTCTCCCGTAGGCTTGTATGATAGGTTAGGGTGTTAGAATAACTAGGGTGTTAAGTAGTTGCTGTAGGTTTATAATCAGTAGGGTGAGGTAACCATAGATACCAGGCTCAATCGTTACAAACTTAGCCACACTGTATGCATTTGGAATAACAGCCGTACTAAGCTGTAAGTCCCGGTGCGTACAAGTATTATAAAAATAAACTGATATTTGTATACAAGCTTTTTATTAATGAACTACTCCCTAAATTTCTTCTCTTTTACTTTAGATCTTGTTGGCTTCCACGTTGTCGTCGGTGGCAGCGCAGAGGTCACTTTGACTGCATGTTTTGGGTAGGACAAATAAGGCAGGATAGGACGTGGAGCATGTTTTGCAACATAGCTTCACAGCCACACCCTACTGGAGCATCTCCCTGCAGGGTGTAAACTTCCGTGGTCGACACGGAAGCATTGTTTTCACACAAAAGCAGCAATGTCCCACAGTATTTCTTGTTGCTATAATGTGCTTCGTTATATTTTTCGTCGCTTCTATTTTGTATTGTAGGTAGGTATATAATAATAAACTAAATTGGTTAAACAGAAGTTCAAAATAAATTAAATACAACTGCGGCTCCTCGAAGTACTATTGTTTACGAAACTGACTTTTCAAACATTTGTACGTCAAATGTCATTTTCTTCGGCCATCTTTGTCGTGTCTCACTTGGTTCACTTCGGTTGGCGCCGCCGCCGTAGAAAGAGATGGGGGGGGGGAAATCTCTCCTGACGGTCACGTGTCCTGACGCGATGCCCTGACGCGAGTTTAACATTTTTTACCCATTACAAAAAGTGTTCAACGCCGCTAAAGAAGTTTTCACTTCAAAAATAAATCCGTACCGACAAAGCTCAGTTATCGAAGCGTTCAAAAAACTTTATTTGTGATTGATTTATGTAGTGGATTTTTCATAGAACTCGATTTTCCAAAGCACTTTTCAAATATTTTTATGCGCCTATCAGTTCGGAACGGTGTTTCTGTGCGTGAGAACTAGATGTTGTGCGTGTAGATATTAGCGTCTAACTGCTCATCACTGATACTAGCTCCGTCAGACACGAAGCCAAGTTAGACAGCGTGATTTTGGCCATGACCACCAGTGAGTTCGAGCTCGCGTTTAGTTTACTCTTAATGTCAAGAAACCCCACAAATACTCGTATAACCTACCACAAATATAAAAGCTACTTCAGTCATTCAATCTAGCCTTATCCAAACTATGTTAGTGTTCTTTCGCTTGTAGTGTAACTGGACTGAATACCAGTATTTTACATGGAGCACGCGACAACCCCTGACAGCCGGGACAAATTATGTAATGGATGGTCACCCATCCACGGATCGACCTGGGCAAGCGTAGCTTAACCTTCGATAGACCTGCGCGATGAGTCATGACTCAAAATCCTAAATACTGAAGTTTCTTATCATAAATAAATGTTAAGTGGTAAACCCTTTTAATTGGCATCAAGAGGGTTTGCACTACGAAGAAGAAAGGATAACAATAACAGTCGCAAGTTATGAGGTAACAAACATAAAAAAAAAAAAATACAGTCGAATTGATAACCTCCTCCTTTTTTTGAAGTCGGTTAAAAACCATTAACCTTTTGAACGCCAGAGTATAAACGTATCGCCGTACCCCTGACGCCAGGCCACTTTAACAACACAACAACACACACACACACACTTAAAACAACAAATATCTCGATATTGGTGGTTTATTTATATTAGTTTCATGCAATACAATATAGACGGAAGCTTAAACTTTTAAATTATATAAATACACACAAAAGTAATGATTAAATTGTTTATTTCATAATATCCGACGACGACGACTGACGTGTATTTTGTCATATATTTGTGACGTTGGCGTTCAGGGTAAGATTTCGTTTGTCACATATATGTGACAATGGCGTTCAAAAGGTTAATCATGCGTACTTTGTCTTTTCTAGTTCTAAACGAAATATAAAACTCATTTCTATGATCTAGCAATCTTTGGAACCGAATGAAAATAATACAGGGTGAAATTGAATTCGTGGGCATCCTTTTAAGGGGTCATTGTTATCATCATTATGAACAACTTTTACTATGGGACCAAACCTGAAAACGCGTAAAAAAATCAGCTCTTCCCTACATTTTGACGAGTTATGTGAACATAAATGCAAAGAACAGCTGATTTTTTTTCGCAATTTTAGGTTTAGTCCCATAGTAGGTAAAAATTGTTCATAATGATGAGTACAATGAACCCTTAAAAGGATGCCCATGAATTTAATTTCATCCTGTATAATTTGATCATTATAGTCTCGCTATAACATTACAAGCTACGCCGTAGCAGCGCGCGCGCTATAACTTTACGAGCTACGCCGTAGCACAGCGCGAGCTACGGCGTAGCGAACTGTGCGCTACGCCGATTCTAAAATAAACGAACTTTTGATGAATCACTTATTAAATTGCAATCTTTATTTTTCCAGGAGCTCAAAATAGCCTCCTTGTTCTTGGTCTTGTCAATGATTCCAAAAAAATCAATGAAGAACGAACTTTCTTGATTTATTTATTTATACATAATTAATTACAACGGCTTGCGCCAATGACAGTAATTAACAGGTAACACTAAACATAAAACTAAACATATTACATAATTAACATAATTTAAAAAACAAATAACAAGTCAGAGATCAAATATGCTTAAAAATAACTTTAAGAAGAGAAAATAAAATAAAATCGAATAAAGTGATAACAACATATAACTTATTTACCTAACAAACATAGCTTTCACAGAACATGAGACATTTTGACATAATCACCCTGAGTGTGTCATTAAAGATGTCACATTCCGGGACAGTCTCCATAAAGGAGTTTTTAGCTATGTACAGACGCCAGCACATCAAGCTACCCGAAACTGTCAAATTTTCCCAATCAACTTTGAAATTTAAGCTTTAGCGATAAAGTTGAAAATCTATTAAAGAAATGTGACAGATTGTAGTAGCTTGAGGTGCTGGCGTCTGGACATCGTCTTCACATTCGTCGGTGCTCCATGGACCAATTGAAATTTGACCAGTTAGTCTATGGGGAAAATTACATGTTTCCATTGCCCAAATACCAACTCGGTTATGGAGAATTGAGAATGTTCCACTGCCCAGTTCAAATAGTATAGTAAAGCCTTGTCCATATTTAAAAAATATATATCATAAACAATTTTTGAAACCGCTTAATAATTACTTATTGAATAATCACGACATAACAATTCATTTGTACGAAGATTAAAAAAAATAAAAAAAAAACATTATAAACAGAATGCTTGTGAAATTGGTGCCCTTGGCCTTCGTATAATAAAACAGTGCCGACTCGCCTATTTATATGTTGTGGCTTCGGAGATAGGGTTACAAATTACGATCCGTCTGGATTTGTCCGGATATGCCCGGGCTTCTAAACTTTAGTCCGGACTTTGTCCGGCTCTTTAATTAATACGAGTAATAAAACTTATATAAGGTGTAAAAAAATTAACTGCAAGAACTTTAAGAGGTGCTTTAGACCATCGAACTGAACAACTTTCACTATGGGACCAACTCCGAAATCACGAAAAAAAAATCAGCTGTTTCATACAAAAGTTCAATACCTACTCGGCCAAAATGTATGAAACAGCTCATTTTTTTTTCGTGATTTCAGAGTTGGTCCCATAGTGAAAGTTGTTCAGTTCGATGGTCTAAAGCACCTCTTGAGTTCTTGCAGTTAATTTTTTTTACACCTTATATAAGTAAAGTATACAAATAAGTATTTACTAAAATATATTTCTTTATCAATCAACTTGACGAGATCAAACAATAAATCTTGTAAGTATTGCAATGCAAACAATCAACTAGTTCAAACATAAAATATTTTCTTCAAAATAAAAATAGTTTTACGTAAAATAATCAAACTTAACGCTAGTATGTGGTATAAGTGTTAATTTTTGTATTTTTCTGCGCATTTTTTTTTATCCCCGCACCACGCAACCTCCCTCAGTTTAGTTCAGTTCAGTTCATTAATTCATAATTATTAAAATTACATGTCAATAAACAAAAAGCAGACAAATACTCAAATTATAATTAAATCAGTTATCTAAAACCATTCTTTTAGGTCATATAATACCTGCCGTGCGATTCTGTAACCGTCTCACCGTGAAAAGTTAGGCGAAGTGAGCGTGGAGTGAGCTATCAGTGTCATCCCACCTGATACTAGGGATTGACCAAGCATACATTTACAATCATAATCGAGATTTTAATAATAGATTTTATGCTAAGTCTATTGATCATTTTATATATTTTCAAAGCTAGTATTTTAGTGGTCAAAACATTAATATTTCGTGGGGTTTTACAATAAAATAGCAAAACAGAAACTTAGCCAGAAACTCAATGTTGTTTTTTTTTTCTTTTTTTCCTAGACTGACTAGTCAATACAGCCTGAGGCGCGAGCGCGTCACGCAAGTGTTCACTTCACCCGAATCACGACATTAAATGTCGAGAATCGGGTGAAGTGAACACTTCACGCCGCGCTTGCGCGTTAGTCACTGTCATTATCACATAGAAGATTATTTTGATGTGGATTGCGTGAAGTGTTCACTTCACTCGATTCACGACATTTAATGTCGTGAATCGAGTGAAGTGAACACTTCACGCCGCGCTTGCGCGTTGGTCACTGTCATTATCACATTGTAGATTATTTTGATGTGGATTGCGTGAAGTGCTTGCGCGTTAGGCGCTGTCATTAATATTAAATTCAGTTTTTATTTATTTATTTCTATAATTGACGACCATGGTCGTAAGCCTGTTCGTAATCGAGTTCAGAAATTAGTTCCTATTTATTTCAACGCTTTTAGATATTATGTCTAAATCCAACCGTGTTTGTACATTTAAAAAGTCAGTTGTGTGCATTTGGTTTTCAATAATTAACCAGATTTTGTATTAACTAGTTACAGACTACTTATTTAACCTGTAACGCGTGCAAATATAACATTATTGTAGATAGATACTAAATAACTAAGATCCGTATTTTTCATGCACGGTCAAGCGGCGCGCGTCGCCCATGATTGGCGAGTGGCGACGAAACCGTAGCCAATGAGCGACGCGCGCGAAGTGATGTTGCCATGGTTACCGTGGAGTGAAATATGGAACATTCCGAATCGCACTGTAATCGATTACAACGTGCTTACACTTTGACCCCAATTATTCTGTATGGTATAAATTACCTATTATTCCCCGCATAATCTTACCATGCCGTACGGTTGTCAAGAGTGGTATTTTGACAGTTCAAACCGGTTTCGTTAAACTAACATGGCATTTTCGAAATTGTGTTTCCGGCTACAGTCGCCACCTTACCAAAGGATAAGAAATTCGTGGTGTAAAAAAACAAACAAATAAATACTATAATCTAACCGTGAGTAAATAATCAAGTGAAATAGTTTTGACTCTCAGCTGCCATAGTGGTGATTTATCTAAATGGGAACGCAAATTATTTATGTGAGAGTTGTGGGCGATGATGGCCTAATTCGGAATGATCCATATATCACGCAGCGCACTGCGCATGCGTGCATGCGTGTCAAGCGTCGTAGTTGTTAGTATCAAGTGAACTTTTTTTTTGCTTTCATGCCATTGACGACCATGTACAACTCGTTTATAGAGAGTAGTATATTCCTTGATGTAGAATGTACATAAGCCTGTACGTATTCGAGTACAGTGACAATAATTAGTTCCTAATTATTTAATGCTGTTAGAGATTTTAATGTCTAATGCCCGGTTTCTGAAGAATTCTTAAACGGAGTTTAAACTTTCAATAGTTGTTGATTCGACATAATTATCTATTTAAGCGAATTCCTTCCTTATGCTCGGTTTTTGAGGTTCTCAGATAAACCCTCGATAATAATTCACTCGACTTTTAAGCTAAATTCTTCCTTAATGACGTGTTCAGAAACACGATATCGAACCAATAATCACTATCGAATGGATAAACTCCGTTTAAAAACCTCAGAAACCGACCATAAATCCAACTGTTTTTGTACATCGAAAAAGTAAATTTAGTCAGCCTACATTTAAGATATAACATGAGAAATTGTGCTAAGCAAGTACCTATTCAGTGATTGGTGTAATGTTCGTATACATAAGTACATAATACGTAAAAGCACATATAGGTTTTTTTTATATCATCTCTAGGTAAATACCATAAATGCCATAAATATTTAGGCATATTATTAATCTAGTGACGATTGCTGTTAGGACACACAAATTGCATTATTCATGTATACGCATGTTTTGGGCTGTCTAATTTTAGTTTTGCTGTATACTGTTTACACACTGTGTCTACGTTTCTCAGCCAACTCTCCTGTCGCAGATCTGCTGAAAGAAATTACTAAGTAAATGATGAAAGCAGTTCCTCTATCTTTATGTAGTTTACTTTATTATGTATTTACTGTGTATATAAATAAATATATTACATTTTTTAATTAGTATCACATTAAAAAAAATTGCTAATACATTTTTTCTACTGAGTCGGCTGCTTCCTGAGATGCAACTTCTTAATGCCGGGAACGGAGGGACATTGGATGTGTGTCGGCTGCACCCCCACTGCAAAAAGCTGGAAATAATGGTAATAATTTGTTACTAAGTATTTGATTTATTTAATTCCTACACATCAGCACATCTGCAGCTAATGTATTTACTTTCAATAAGAATAGCGGTATGATTTATTAAGAACAGCGTCTGATCAAATAAAATCAATTGAATGGGCCAATATTATTACTATATATTTAGAGCACAACGAGTTTCTACATTTCTTAATTCCATGCTCCGTGCCTGTCTGTGTCCCAATTTATTTGTTCCCTATTGTGTTTATCAAAAATAGTGTGTGAAATAATGAATACTTGCCTCAGACCGCCACGCATGACACAGCCGGGAGCGATGTGATCAAATCAAATAGAGGCAGTGTTCTTTTATTGTCTTCTGTCCCTTTAATGACTTAGCAACTGCAGGGTCGATAAGGCTCATCTGCTGAAAGGTAGAATATATCAGATTAATAAAATTCACTTGCTTTTGTGTGCCTATACTTTTGTGTTTTTATTTTAAGTTATCCTATGTTGTCCCACAGCTGGGCACGGTCTCCCCCATACTTTTCCAGTTTTCCTTATGTTGTGCCTTCTTCGGCCAATTGGTCAGGAACGTGTCAGTGACGACGCCCGCCTTGTCTTCAGGCAACCTTTGTCATATTGAGTTGTTTCTAATTAAAAACGTGTTACTAGGATACTACATAAACCTTTATTGACTGATAACTACCTATATCTTGTAAAAATATACCACTATAATTGTAAAATCATAAGGTTTTCTTGAAGTACTTACGTAAAATTTTGTTTGACCAAAAAAAAAGGTTTATCGATTGATTGTGATGTTATTTCGTGCAAATATTATCTACAAGGACGTATAATATGTTATAAACGAATATTCATCCACTTAACGTCGATTTTACACAAAAACTATTAAAATAAACAACGTAGCATCATAAAATCATAACAAAACAGCACGCACTGCAGCTGCCATTAAGAATCGTAAAGTCTATTTTTAACTTTTTTTTTCCAATATTGCCAACCCATATTTTTCGTTTTGAATCATTTAGTCGATTAGTTTATCTACCGGACCATAGACTCAAACTGTTGCACAGGATATTAGACCTTAATTTACAGTAATAATAGAGGTTGAAGCCGCGTGAATCGGGTGTCACCGATCGGTGACCGTGGGGCCTGACGGGTGCGCGCCGGTCGTCACCGATCGGTGACCGCGTAAATCTAGCGGTTTGTAATGTAATGATGCAAGCATTTTATTTTTCAACACTTGTTTAAAAAAAAAACGCCATAAGACATTAAAATAATTACCCTCTTTCAGCCTATAAAGCTCAGAAAGCTGTTTAAATTTTCAATTATTTTAGTACCAAGCCCCATACATCTATTGAACGTCTCTTTTATCAAAAAATTTTTGACAACACTGTTGCAGCGTTGCCAGAATGTTACTTTTGTAACATTTTACGTTACTTTTGGCCCTGTTATGTTACTTCCATGTTACACGACACAAGATGTTACTTTTACGTTACATTTCGTACCTACTTGAATAATATTTCTAATTTTAAGAACGACCGATCAAAGTATGAAAATATGTCTCTACATGTTGTACACACGGCGAAACATCGAGCTATACATTTCTAGTTTTAACAGAACTCGCATTGTATACGTTTTTGTACAAACAGAAGTTAGCTTTTACTGATTATGTATAGCTTGATGAGTAGCCATGCGTACCGATGATTTTATCTCATTCGCCGTTTCAGGCACTTGCAAAACGAGTACCTACCTATAATATTCCTATTAAAAAAGTATATTTTAGGTTCTAAGTTCTATGTGGTGATTATTAAACGGGTATGTTTAATAATGACTTTGTTTAAATTATATTACAGACTAAGAAATAATTAGATACTTTAGTTATTATGTACTTTTTTTCAGGCGATCCATAAGTTTTGTACTTACAAAGAAGAAAAAACTGTCTTTTGAGCTATTTAAACAAAATTAAATATTCCCTAAAAATAAAATGTTACTTTTGTCATCAAAATGTTACTTTTTGACTTATTTATGTTATTTTTGACAAAAGGTCACTGGCAACACTGCACTGTTGGTTCTTTGTTTGAATTTAGTACTTAGGTCAGTGGGTCGTCATACTTTGAATTTTAAGTATTCTGTGATTAAAGTTTGTCAGTGACTTTTCTATTTATCGATAGAAAAAAATGACTAACTAATATTCATCATCTGTGGTGAACATGTGCTGTCTACTGCTGTCTATGGGGCTTTCCGATACAAAATAAACTTTTTGTTTGCAGTTTCAAAATAAATAATTGTAAATAAACAAATGAAAGTTTTATCTTAGTACCTACTTTGAATTAGTTTTTCAGTGACAATGGCTAGCACGATATTATAATGGTGAATGTGATAGTAATATGACATAATGTTGGCATGTACCTATTGGTGAAAGTTTTTCTAATTTAAAAATGAATTCCTCTACCTACTCCACAGTTCCTGTGTTACTGTTCATAATTAGATTCACCACCGATCGGTGACGACCGGCGCGCACCCGTCAGGCCCCACGGTCACCGATCGGTGACACCCGATTCACGCGGCTTCAACCTCTATTATTACTGTAAATTAAGGTCTAATATCCTGTGCAACAGTTTGAGTCTATGGTCCGGTAGATAAACTAATCGACTAAATGATTCAAAACGAAAAATATGGGTTGGCAATATTGGAAAAAAAAAGTTAAAAATAGACTTTACGATTCTTAATGGCAGCTGCAGTGCGTGCTGTTTTGTTATGATTTTATGATGCTACGTTGTTTATTTTAATAGTTTTTGTGTAAAATCGACGTTAAGTGGATGAATATTCGTTTATAACATATTATACGTCCTTGTAGATAATATTTGCACGAAATAACATCACAATCAATCGATAAACCTTTTTTTTTGGTCAAACAAAATTTTACGTAAGTACTTCAAGAAAACCTTATGATTTTACAATTATAGTGGTATATTTTTACAAGATATAGGTAGTTATCAGTCAATAAAGGTTTATGTAGTATCCTAGTAACACGTTTTTAATTAGAAACAACTCAATATGACAAAGGTTGCCTGAAGACAAGGCGGGCGTCGTCACTGACACGTTCCTGACCAATTGGCCGAAGAAGGCACAACATAAGGAAAACTGGAAAAGTATGGGGGAGACCGTGCCCAGCTGTGGGACAACATAGGATAACTTAAAATAAAAACACAAAAGTATAGGCACACAAAAGCAAGTGAATTTTATTAATCTGATATATTCTACCTTTCAGCAGATGAGCCTTATCGACCCTGCAGTTGCTAAGTCATTAAAGGGACAGAAGACAATAAAAGAACACTGCCTCTATTTGATTTGATCACATCGCTCCCGGCTGTGTCATGCGTGGCGGTCTGAGGCAAGTATTCATTATTTCACACACTATTTTTGATAAACACAATAGGGAACAAATAAATTGGGACACAGACAGGCACGGAGCATGGAATTAAGAAATGTAGAAACTCGTTGTGCTCTAAATATATAGTAATAATATTGGCCCATTCAATTGATTTTATTTGATCAGACGCTGTTCTTAATAAATCATACCGCTATTCTTATTGAAAGTAAATACATTAGCTGCAGATGTGCTGATGTGTAGGAATTAAATAAATCAAATACTTAGTAACAAATTATTACCATTATTTCCAGCTTTTTGCAGTGGGGGTGCAGCCGACACACATCCAATGTCCCTCCGTTCCCGGCATTAAGAAGTTGCATCTCAGGAAGCAGCCGACTCAGTAGAAAAAATGTATTAGCAATTTTTTTTTAATGTGATACTAATTAAAAAATGTAATATATTTATTTATATACACAGTAAATACATAATAAAGTAAACTACATAAAGATAGAGGAACTGCTTTCATCATTTACTTAGTAATTTCTTTCAGCAGATCTGCGACAGGAGAGTTGGCTGAGAAACGTAGACACAGTGTGTAAACAGTATACAGCAAAACTAAAATTAGACAGCCCAAAACATGCGTATACATGAATAATGCAATTTGTGTGTCCTAACAGCAATCGTCACTAGATTAATAATATGCCTAAATATTTATGGTATAAGGTTTGTATATTGTACGTGTAGTTTATCTAGAGATGATATAAAAAAAACCTATATGTGCTTTTACGTATTATGTACTTATGAAAACGAACATTACACCAATCACTGAATACTTGCTTAGCACGATTTCTTATATTATATTATATTGTCTGAAATGTAGGCTGACTAAATTGACTTTTTCGATGTACAAAAACAGTTGGATTTAGACATTAAAATCTCTAACAGCATTAAATAATTAGGGACTAATTATTGTCACTGTACTCGAATACGTACAGGCTTATGTACATTCTACACCAAGGAATATACTACTCTCTATAAACGAGTTGTACATGGTCGTCAATGGCATGAAAGCAAAAAAAAAGTTCACTTGATACTAACGAAACGACTACGACGACACGCATGCGCAGTGCGCTGCGTGAAATATGGATCATTCCGAATTAGGCCATCATCGCCCACAACTCTCACATAAATAATTTGCGTTCCCATTTAGATAAATCACCACTATGGCAGCTGAGAGTCAAAACTATTTCACTTGATTATTTATTCACGGTTAGATTATAGTATTTATTTGTTTGTTTTTTTACACCACGAATTTCTTATCCTTTGGTAAGGTGGCGACTGTAGCCGGAAGCACAATTTCGAAAATGCCACGTTAGTTTAACGAAACCGGTTTGAACTGTCAAAATACCACTCTTGACAACCGTACGGCATGGTAAGATTATGCGGGGAATAATAGGTAATTTATACCATACAGAATAATTGGGGTCAAAGTGTAAGCACGTTGTAATCGATTACAGTGCGATTCGGAATGTTCCATATTTCACTCCACGGTAACCATGGCAACATCACTTCGCGCGCGTCGCTCATTGGCTACGGTTTCGTCGCCACTCGCCAATCATGGGCGACGCGCGCCGCTTGACCGGTTAAGGTGAATGTGACATGGCAGACCGCGAAATTTAAATTTTCTTACGTTTTTTGCAATTTGCAGATCAGTGTCAGGTTGTATCTTGATCAAAATGTGATTTGCGACTATAATAGACATGTATTTACAGAATCATAGTCATTAGAATCATTAATATATCTCCTTATGTTAGATTTCTACCATAAACACTTTTCCATATGAGATTTGTTCTTAACGATAGAAATCTAACTTAAAAAGATGTAGATTAATGATGATTAATGATTGTAATTATTATTATTATTTTTGTGGTGTACAATAAAGTATATATAAATAAATAAATAATAATAATATTAATGTTTTGACCACTAAAATACTAGCTTTGAAATTATATAAAATGATCAATAGAATTAGCATAAAATCTATTATTAAAATCTCGATTATGATTGTAAATGTTTGCTTGGTCAATCCCTAGCATCAGTGGGATGACACTGACAGCTCACTTCACGCAAGTTTTCACGGTGAGATTTTTACAGAATCGACCGGCTGGTCGGTTAACCAGCCTTTAAGTTTTGCTTTGGAAGTATTGCCTCCCCTCGCGAGCATCCATGCCCACCATACCACTGTAACTAAGTGGGTAATGTTTGGATTTTGTGACTAGAATGTCCGGACTTTTATTGAAATGTCAGGCTTTATGTCCGGACTTTTCAAATTTCTAAATGGTAATTTAAATTATTACATACCAGCTGCGCCCCGCGGTTTACCCGCATAAGTGTCGATCCCGTGGGAATATCAGGATAAAAAGTATCCTATGTGTTAATCCTGGTTATAAACTATCTGTGTGCCAAATTTTATCCGAATCCGTTCAGCCGTTTGTGCGTGAAGAAGTAACAAACACACGTGTGATTAATATGAAAGAAAGAATGATGCCTATGGCATTGGTACGACGCAAGTCAAAATTACCCTTTTCAGAGCATACTGCCAGTTTTTTTTCACATGCAGTCTGTGGGTCAGGTATACGCTGAGGGCGTACAACGCCCTGCGTGTCCACTATAACAATGTATTCAGGATGCTGTTGGGTCTACCACGCTTTTGTAGCGCTTCCGGAATGTTCACTGAGGTAACGATGCGCTTCCATTCTCGGTAGATTGCGTGCTAGCTCCCACAGCATCCTGAGTGTATTGTGTGATAGGTGGGACAGCCCCATGCTGGCTCACTGGATACGGCTGCACACTTAGGTGTCAGTCGTATCAAATTGCAATTTGTCAATTTTGTGGTTTTGTGTTTTTTACTAACACTAGGTTAAGACTTTTACTAACAACATATGGATTTTTAATCTGAAATAAATGTGTTATTATTATTATTAAGTCCGCCTCTGTACATTTATGTGCTTGAAGTATTAAATAAATAAATAAAGAAAAAATCAGTCTTATTTATTTTTCGTATTTCTATTAGCAGGTTTCAACACTCCAGTTATTTGGGCATATGTTGGTTCCTCTTCACGTCTTGGTGGTTGCCTGTCTCCAGGCTCGAAGCCGAGATCTGCATAGACGACTTCATTAGCGGTGGACTGTGAACAAATTAGTTTAGAAAAAGTCAATCAGATTGTACTTGTAATAAAAACTTTTTTACAAAAAAAACAACCGACTTCAAAAAAAAACACTACAAAGTGAAAAATAACTTTAATTTCGGAAGTCGGTGGCAAAAAACTAAAATACAGATCCAAAGACACCGACTTCCGAAATTAAAGTTATTTTTCACTTTTTAGTATTTTTTCGGTTGTTTTTTTTGTGAAAATGTTTTACTTTTTAGTTGTACCTACCCCACACAAATTCAATTAATACTAGTGCATTGAAGAACTGAAGACACCGACTAGAAGAAGCATCAAAATTCGCATAGAAATGTCGTAGATGCAGTACATTTATGCATATAACTTCGTACATAAGAATAATTACCTAATGTATTATATACTAAAACCTTCCTGAAAGTATGTAGATCACATTAGCGAAAGAATTATCAAAATTGGTTCATTAGTTTTTGAGAAAATCGCGGACAAACAAACATACATACATACAGGTCGAATACAGAAACTCCTTTTTTGAAGTCGTTTAATTAATTAATTAAAAATCCGAATATAAGACTTACGTAAGTATTCATTTCTACCGTTTCTACTGCGTGCGCATTTCGATGGCAATATTTTTTGCCACTTATTAAATAAATCACTAATATTATAATACACATCCCTATGACGGAAGGTATCAAGTATATTAACACAATGTTTTGCAAAGACTGACGACCAGCAGTATCTGAAAAAAAAAAAACTTTTGTTCAATGTAACAGAGAACACCTCAATTCACAATATCATTATTTGCAAAAGAATAAACTATTTGACGATATTAATTTATCTTCATATAAGAAAGTTCAACCGGCTATCAATACACCGAGCGAAAATATTGTTTTCTCTTCGTGAATCCTTTAAAAAAATTACAATAGCACCTTGAGTACTACCCCTGTTGTGTGTCGTTAAAATGCAAATGTATTTAAATACTAGCATCGCCCCGCGGTGTCACCCGCATAAGTTTCGATCCAGTAAGAATATCGGGATAAAAACTGTTCTATGTCCTTTCCCGGGACTCAAACTATCTCTATACCAAATTTCATCTAAATCGGACCAGGGGTTCAAGCGTGAAGAGGTAACAGAGAGACACACTTTCGCATAGTGACATAGTGCTGTTACATCTATCAGTTTTAATGCGTTTTTTACTATAATATTACAATATGTATAATGAAGGTGAGTCAAGAAAGGCTTACCGACACATTCGTTTACAAGATCCACAACAACCGCACAGCCATGACCTCCACAATTATAATCTGTAAGACAATAACACCAATCAATAGTTACGTTCCTTAATGCATCGCATAAATATTAAATGTTCACAATGACGGCTGTAATGATCAATAATTGAGTGATAACTCTCATTAAACTATTTACTGAAAACCGTTGCAGGAGCAGTTAGTGCTTCGCCAGACTGGTAGCGTGGGCGCGGGCGGGTGAGGCAGGGCGTACGCAAACATAAGTACTTCATTTGAGTAGGTATCCATAATGGGCACGCGGGTGCGTTGAGCGCACGGGGAACGCGCGGGCAACTCACGCCATAGCTCGTTCACAGAAGTGGCCGCAGTGGGTGCGCGGGCGACCCGCGCGGAGACGAGTTCTCAAAGTAGTTCAAAGTTTTTTCTAGTAAAAATAAGTCTTCTTCATCCATATTATACAGGAAGATTTTTTTATCACCATCCAAATTTTTACAGGGTGTTCTACCCATGAAAATGAACAACTTTCACTATGGGATCAACTTTGAAATCACGAAAAAAAAATCAGCTGTTTCATACATTTTGGTCAAGTAGGTATTGAACTTTTGTATTAAACAGCTGATTTTTTTTCGTGATTTCAGAGTTTGTCCCATATAGTGAAAGTTGTTCATATTCATGAGTAGAACACCCTGTAAAAATTTGGATGGTGATAAAAATATCCCTGTATTTTGACAAACACTGGACACAGCAACACGTAGAACGCAGCCGCGCTCGACTGCGGACAGCCAGATCGCGCGCGTTTCCGCACCCGCGCCGCTTCCCGCCCCGCGCTGCCAGTCTAGCCAAGCACTTAAACGTTTTCATTATAGGTAGTAACAATATAACATTCTCTTACATGGAAATTTATTCTTCAGTGGCACTTTCGCAATTTCCTCGACATTCCTCCCTTTAGCTATTAGGAATGAGGAGCATAAAATATTTGACCTATACAAATTTAGCCGAATTTGTATTTCAGCGGCATGTAGACTGTCAAAACTAGTATAATAATATTCTTGACCTTTTCTCTGACCATATGTTCGTGTGGTCTTCGGCAATTCAAAAGTTCTGGCATCTGAAACGTATTAGAAAAGCAAAATTGCACGTTATATTTTGAAATCGGGTACATAATATTTGAATTTCGAAAATTTAAATATCTACAGTTAAAATATCAATGTTCAAAACATATCGAACGACCATAAAACCGAAAATTTAAAATAACGTTAGTTTATATTGTCGAATGGTTAGATAACCTACGTCCAATATATCTAAAATCTAATTATCGACAAACATGACATCGAAAGGCTTAAATATCGAAGTACAGATTATCTAATGATGTAAATATCGAAGTACAGAGTATCGAATGTCCTAAATATCGATATTTATTTATATGTTGTGCTACAAAAATTAGTGACAGAAACAAATCGCTGCAAAACCGACTCCACGTGGTCTTGTCTGCCCTACCCCTAGAGTGTAATTTAAGCCCGCGTAGGCGCAGAGGGGCGAGGCGGCCCGCGAGCTGAGGCGGAGGTGGCTTTAACGCCCGCCGCCGCGGCTGAGGCTGGCCGGCTAAGCCGGCCAGCAAGCCGAAGCTGCGGTGATGAGCGTTAAAACCATCGACGACGATAAGCTCGCGTGGGACCGCCGGAGCCCCGCAACGCCGGAGCCGTGACAGAAACCATGAATGCTGCATGATGCATGCTCGCTTGCACTCTGCATGCTTAAGTAATATTATTTTCACATAATAAATAACTTAAAAAAAAACACATTTGTAGGCCCCGCCCGCTCTTGTATCTTATGTCGACGGAGCCCCGCTACGCGGGGCCCCTATTTCTGTGTAAAGGGTTTAAAGTAACCTAACCTAACCTAACACCGGGGTGCCCTTCGCTCTCTCTTGCATCCTGCAACCATGCCTGCCTGCAAGTTCGATATTTTAACTAGTAGGTATTTTTAACGTAAATATAATGAACTAAAGTGTATTGAATTTTGACATTTTGAACTTAGGTCTCTATGTTTAGGAATCGATGTTTTTAATCATTAGATATTTTTATAACTCGGCATTTCAATTTGAGACATTTTATGCTTAGGTATAACAATTTTCGATATTATGATATAACCGATATTTAAATTTTCGATGTTTTGAACGTTGACATTTTACACGTAGGTATTTTAATGTTCGACATTCAAATATGTGCACTTGAAATAATTGTACTGCAATGGATAAATACTCTAAGGTCCGGCCGCGCTAAAGGAGATGGCAGTTTTTGGCATTGGTAATTTTGGAAAGGTCCTACAGAATTCAAAGCTATTTAAAAAAAAAGCGCTTATTTTTATGTATTGATAGCCAGATTAACTTTATTATTGAGAATTGGGATTAAATCTCGTTAAATATGAGTAAGTTGAGCAGCCGGAAACAAGGCTTTTTGGATTTGTTATACTATGTGACAGTGTTGTCATGGTAACCAAACAAACATGACTCTTTAGAAGATGACCACAGAGTACTTTTTGATAGACTAAGATGACACACAAAACTTCACAAGTCACATTCGCTCGCTCGCTACTATTTTGTGCTGGTGTGAATGATTTGTGCGCCCAAAGTTTTACGTGGATTTTTACAATGACCTGGCTTGCTTTTGGATTTCGAAGACCTTTCTGAACGACTGTTGCTAGACTTGGACCTCGACGTTTCCTATATGCTTAGATTATTATTTTATTATTATTCTTATTGATTATTATTATTCTTATTGATTATTATTATTCCTATTATATGCTTAGATTCCGATAAGTGAGTCTCTAGTCTCCTGAGTTTTCTGTGACTACTGAGTTTAATTAAAACTGACCGAGTAGGTACCTACACTTGAAACTGTTATTAGGTCTATGATCAGTGGGTAAATCATTGAACTAAACAAACTTCAACAAGTAGTTATTTATCATTTTTGAAGTCATTACAAATCATAATTAGCAATATGTTATGCATACAATAAACATTTATGCGTTAAAATAGTAATAGAGGTAAAATAACCTATTAAAGTACAAACATTAATGCACTTAACCTCACTTTTACAAAAATTAAGATTTCTCTTTAACCCCATTGTTATTATTTTTTGTTTATTTTTTTAACAAAAGCTCATAATATTCCCTATCAAACTATGCCACTTTTATTTCTGTGGAAACTAAAAAAGTTTAATGCCAGCGTTCTATGAACTTCTGCCATTCTCCTTTGCCAAAGATGTAAACAACAATGGCCGCTCGAAATTGAATAAAATCGATATAAAATAACATTTATTATAAGTACCTAATGTTTGTTTTCGTTTAGTTAGCTCGCAGATTTAGACGAAAACAAACATTACTTGCTACTTTTTATTTCCAGCTTTTTAGTTTACCTACTAATGTGAAAGATTTCGCAGACGATTTAGTACTTGGTACGTGTTTTTTTACGATTTCCCCTTCCCGTCCCTTTGAATTACTTTTAACCATATAAGTTGTATATATTTTTGTAATCACCTTTTAAAACCCTTTATTTTGACACCCCACTCAATAGGTTTCGAGAAAAAAAAATTGAAGGCATAATATGGCGCCAAAAATCCGCCATTTTGTTTTTTTTTATTTTGTTATACCCAGTGTCACTTTCACAGTAAATACGAATCTAACGACACCTCTCAAGCTAAAATCCATCGAGCCGTTCAGGCCGCAGAGCGTGCCAAACAATTATACATACATACATACATACTCTCGAAAAACATAACCCTCCTTCTGGCGCAGTCGGGTAAAATGTTAGAAACTAGAAGCTTACCTGTTGTACGCGTGACATTGATCATAGTCACTCTCGGTGATTTGTTGCTAATAAATATATTCATATACAACATATCACCCCCGGCAAAACCAAATTTCCACGGGAACTGAGATACTGCGACTGGTTCTAGTTTCTGCGGGTCTACGTTATCTAAAAACAAACAGAATCTTTGTTATGCGACATGTTAAAGTATTAATGCACATATTGCATTAAATAGCGCTGCAAGAGGAAACAGTTTGGTTGTAATCAACTCGAAGCGTAGTTATCTGTTCAGCATCGTAACAACTGTGGTGAAATGATGATAATATATTGTAGCTATGTCTAGAACTACTTATAAATTATATAAAAATATGAAAATATACAGGGTGAATTTTTCAAGTGGACGTGGATGGCCAAATCCGAAACTATGAGGACTAGCGAAAAGTACTCAAAGGAGTCGCGGGCTCGATTTTGATGAAAATTAAAACTGCATCATTGGATTTTTGAAAAATCAATATTTCTGGTCAGAAATCGAACCTGTTGATTTTGAAAAAAAAAACCCACTGTATTATTACACCATTCGATAGTGTCGCTAATAAGGATCGAATTCTGGGAAGTAATGACATACGGCAAACTAAAGGAAAGAGCTCATTTTTAACAAAATACTTTTTTTATTTTTCTTATGTTACCTACCTCATCATCATCTGCCTAGCCTATTCCCAACTATGCTGGGGTCGGCTTCCAATCTAACCGGATGCAGCTGAATACCAGTATTTTACATGGAGCGACTGCCTATCTGGCCTCCATAACCCATTTACTGGGTAATACGATACCCCTTGGTAAGACTAGTTGTCAGACTTTCGAGCTTCTGACTACCCATAACGACTGTCAAAGATCTAGGAATGACAGCCGGGACCAACGGCTTAACGTGCTTTCCGAGGCACGGAGGGGTCTCGGTATGTAAAGATGGTCACCCATCCACAGACCAATCGCGGCAAGCGTAGGTTGACCTGTGTGGCTGTTATTATTTAGCCGGGCCCGGGTTATGTTACCTACCTATAAAACCTTAGCTGATTAATTGTTAAAAATGATGACCATTGTTTTCATAGCTGGATTTGACGCCCCAAGGATTGTACTGCATTCATCATTACAATATTATTGATTCCATTAGAATATTTTCCAAAGATCGTAATATAAATTTGAATTTAGAACATAATGTTGTGAAGGTGACTGCGTTGCGGGTGTGTTAATAAAAATATTGAGCATCATTTCGAACAAGGTACATAATGTAGGTATGAATACTTTAAAATAAGTAGCAGTTTATTAAAATTCAACATTTTCCTTAAGTTTGCCGTATGTCATTACTTCCCAGAATTTGATCCTTGTTAGGGACACTATCGAATGGTGTAATAATACAGTGTGTGTGTGTTTTTTTTTTTCAAAATCAACAGGTTCGATTCCTGGCTAGAAATATTGATTTTTCAAAAATCCAAAGATGCAGTGTTAGTCTTCATCAAAATCGAGCCCGCGACTCCTTTGAGTACTTTTCGCTATTCCTCATAGTTTAGAATTTGGCCATCCACGCCCACTTGAAAAATTCATCCTGTACAAAAAAAAAATAATAACTTTAATTTCGGAAGTCGGTGTCGCTGGTTCCGCATTTTCGTTTTTTGATACCGACTTCCGAAATTAAAGTTTTTTATCACTTAGTAGTTTTTTTTTTAAGTCGTTTGATGTTTTTGTAAAAAAAAGTTTTTATTTTTCACTTTTAACTTGTACCTACCCCACACAAATTCAATTAACATTAGTGCACTGAAGAATTGAAGACACCGACTAGAAGAATCATCAAAATTCGCATAGAAATACCGGAGATGCAGTACATTTATGCATATAACTTCGTACATAAGAATAATTACCTAATGCATTATGTACTAAAACCTTTCGGAAGGTACCTATGTAGATTACATTAATGAAAGAATTATCAAAATTTCTTCACTAGTTTTTGAGAAAATCGCGGACATACAAACATATTATATACTGGTCGAATACAGATCCTACTTTTTTGAAGTCGGTTAACAAAAATATGAATAGGAATATGAATTACGAAAAAATATTTAGGACTAGAAAAGTAGGTATTTTCTCTTTAATAGCCTGAATTTAAATTTAGAGTAATGTTAATACTTTGTGCCCTTTACAGGGTTCATGTCAGGTGCTGGACCCCTTGAATGAGTGCCATAAAATATTTGAGTTTCAGCTTGAGAGCCCAGGTCCCCATGCTCTGCAGTCAAACTCCCGACCACCAGACCGACGAGGCAGTCCTGGGTAATCGTTTTCTAATCACATTTCACAATCACAAACAGTCAGACCTGCACCCTAATTGCGTAACTCTAAATCTGAATCATTTTGAAGGATATTGCTAATCCATTACTTCATATGTTCGAAAATTTGTCTGCTGAACAACGTAAACGACGCAATGTATGTTGTTGAACTGTCAAAATGAAATCCAGCTGAACAACGTAAACGACGCAATGTATGTTGTTGAACTGTCAAAATGAAACCCATTTCTACTGATAGTGTGTTACGCAATTAAACCGCTTATTGATATACAATATATTTATGTCATCAATGAGTCTAAAATTTTAAGAAAGGTGTACTTACCATAATCATGATTTCGATAAACGGTCACGTCCGCAGCCAAACTACAATACAGAGCGATAACTGAGCAAATTATTCTGTACATCTTGACACAAATTAAATTTAGGTAAATTGTGAGCTAGATATTATTATATTAAGTTAAAATGTTTAGTAACACGTCAATAAAGTTATAAATTATAGGTACGTGCACCTTCAAGTACAAAACAAACTGAAATCAGTAACAAAATTGGCTCGTGGTCGCTTTTATTATCGTCCTTTTTCAGCAAAAACTTCCTCTTAACATAAGTGACACACAGTTAAGGCGACTACATGATCTAAAGCGCGGTCTTTGTCGGACTGCATAGAAAAGAAAGAGAAGCGCGATGACAAAACGCTGGTAATTTATTGCAAAATATGAAGCAACTAGCTGCGCCCTGCGGTTTCACCCGCGTAAATGTCGATCCCGTGGAAATACCGGGATAAAAAGTAGCCTATATGTTAATCCAGGGTGCCAGCTACATCCATACAAAATTTTATCAAAATTGGTCCAGCCGTTTGAGCGTGAAGAAGTAACAAACATATAAACACACCCCCACACACACTCACAAACTTTCGCCTTTATAATACTCGTATTAGTGCTTTTATTTAGTCTTTAATTTAGGTGTTACCTAGAGCTAGTCAAGCAGTGACGGCTGCATACATTATGTTAATTTAAAAACATCCGAATTTATATATTTATTATTTATTCATTAACACACATACAATTGTTTTTACAGGTAAGACCCAAGCTAACCTCCTGCTTTTTTGAAGTCGGTTATAAAAGTTTAAATAAAATTCGAATTCATAAACCAATGAGCAAGGACTTAGTTTATTTTATTAGAATAATCAGAGAAGAATCAGCATTGTCAATTGCCATACAACGTGGCAATGCTGCTAGACTTTTGGGCACGTTTCCTGTTGACAGCATCATCATCATCATCATCATCAGCCTATAATGTTCCCACTGCTGGGACACAGGTCTCCTCTCTGTGAGAGGGAGTGGGCCGTAATCTACCACGCGGGCCCAGTGCGGGTTGGTAGATGTCACATGTCTTTGAATTTTTGGTTCTAGGACATGCCGGTTTCCTCACGATGTTTTCCTTCACCGTTTTGAGAGCAGTGGTGATGAAATAATTTACACAAAGTAAAGCGCCTGTCTGGGTTCGAACCTACGGCCTACAACTCGTAAGTCGCGGCCGATACCACTGGGCCACCACTGCTCTTGACAGCGATGCGGACGAATTGTTTGATGCCCTTTGATTATTTCCCCTCCCTTTTTTAGGGTTCCGTACCCAAAGGGTAAAAACGGGACCCAATTACTAAGACTCCACTGTCCGTCTGTCTGTCTGTCTGTCACCAGGCTGTATCTCAAGAACCGCGAAAACTAGACAGTTGAAATTTTCACAAATTATGTATTTCTGTTGCCGCTATAACAACAAATACTAAAAACAAAATAAAATAAATATTTAAGGGGGGCTCCCATACAACAAACGCGATTTTTTTTGCCCTTTCTTGCTCGATATTAATAATGCCAACAGGTAGGCACTTGAAATATTCACAAAATACTCAGTTGTATTTTTACTTTAATAATAAAATTAAAATACAATAAACATTTAAGGGGGCTCTAATGCAAAAAACGTGATTTTTTATACATATATATGTAGTGTTAAATATTGTACGGTGGTACGGAACCCTTCGTGTGCGAGTCCAACTCGCTCTTGGCCGGTTTTTATATAAGTACTTGTGCATATTATTATTTTAAGACTGTTAGCTTTTTAAATTATGTAAATATTTGAATCTTTAATAAATAAAATACACAAATTCAGTTAAAAAAAAGGTTTATTTAGGTATTTAATTCGGGAAAACAAACAGTTACACAAACATCTTAATAAACAGGTATTGAGCAAAGAAAGACATTGGGTACATAATGTGTGTAGCTTATGACGTTATCCATGTTATACTTATAATCACAGAATACTTAATAGTACTACGTACAGAAAGGACACCCTTCTCCGCACTCATATCAGATACCGCACCTTACCCCGCACATTGAGGTATTCGTCGCCGACTCTTTAGCAAGGGCGCTCGCAAACCGCCAGCGCTGTACTGCTGACACGAACACACAATTTTGCGATTTAAAAGTTTTATTTGAGTTTTAATCACGATGGTTGGATATTGTGATGCTTTTCCGAATTCGTATTTACATAAACTGTTGGAATGATTTCGCATTTTTAATACCATGCGATTTAATAACCGATTATTTAGAGATAAGTCATTTAAACTAAACTATTTTAGTATTTTTATTTCATTACGAACCCGACTATATAAATAAACAATTGAACTACAAGGTCACTTCATAATAATGCACACGTTCGGGCAGCGCCGCGCGCCGTCGTCATTCGGTTCCCCGACACAAATTGCTTTCCGCGCATTTGTTTATGTAGTAGTAATAGGCAATTATTTTGCGAGCGTTGTATGGAGTGTCCGGGGTGTGCTTATAATGTAAAGGAGAGGTCAAAAGTGGTACTAAATTCCGAAGATTTTTAAACGCTAATGTGGTGTACCTTATTAGAAAGCTTATTTATTAAGCTACTCGATTATAGTTAAATATGATTTTTTCAGGCGCCCGTTTTTGTATAAAGTGAAAAATGTTTCAGTACAACGAAACGCACGTAGCCTTTATTTATTCATTTCTATGGAATATAATTATTTTAAATGTGGCTAAAGTTTCTGTTTCTATTAAATACTTTAAGGTTTTTTTTTTATAATTTTAGCTGCAGCTCCATGAGAAATTGAGACTGAAAATATTGATAATCATGACAAATTGACAATGCAATATCAAAACGTTTCGAAAAAAGGTCAAATATGTAAATGTCAGAATGACGTTGAAATAAAAAAAAAAACCATAACCACTTATGCAAGTCCGCGAGGCGTAGTGTTTTTATATGTAGAAAAATACGTCGACAAATGTATTAATGTACTTAATTTATGAAGTACAGGTATGTAATAGTCACTTATTTCTATGATAATTGACAATGAGAAATGACAACGACAATGTCAGTCAGCCGTGCCGTCATTTGCCATAGGGCTGCCAACCCTAAAATACAGATAATGTTTGTAGTTAGTGATGCAAGCATTTAATTTTTCAAAACTTGTTTAAAAAAAACGGGCGGCTGTAAAAAAAAATTAAATGCCCTAAGATATCAAAATAATTACCCTCTTTCAGCCTATAAAGCTCAGAAGGCTGTTTAAATTTTCAATTATTTTAGTACCAGGCCCCATACATTTTTTGAACGTCTCCTTTACAAAAATAAGGAAAATTTAATAAGGAAAGTAATAATAACTGTGATGATTAGTGTAGGGACCATGTCATTGAGTTAATCATAACATAACAAAATTGTTTTGATCGCATTTAGGGGGATAACCACAAAGAATAGTGGTTTTCCTAATGATGGCTTTAAATAGAACAGCTGACAACAAGTACACTATATAGAAACACATTTTATAATAATAAGGTTAGGTTAATAAGGTTGAGGAGATCGTGGAGTACTTGCGTGTGAAGACCAACTGGACTTTGAGGGTCGAGAAGTTGGAGTCGCGTCACAACACGAACTTCAAGTCGTTCGTGGTGCGTGTTTCGACACACCATCTCGAGAAGTTCCTCAAAGAAGAGTTCTGGCCGAAGGGTGTTGTGTACCGCCGGTTTCGTGGCCGGCTACATGACACCAGTCAGCGAAACACGACGCCGTCACTTCGTGTTTAGTTAGTTAGTTTGTAATTATAATGATGTATTTATTTATAGTATTTTTTAAGTTATATTAATATTGTATTTTATGTGTTTTCTATGGGCCTTGATGCCTGAAATAAATGGATAAATAAATAAATAATAATGCCTGCCTAAGGAAGTATTCCAGTAAGATGCTGGTAGGGATCTTGACCGTACTTCCGGGATTTTCCTGATAGCCGTGGAATACCTCCACTCCTCATAAGCACCTCAGGACATGTTGCCCCCTTGTCGCTACGACACTATGTGCTAGCGAACGTTTTAGAGGGCCCATTACTGAATGTGCAAGTCACTTCCTGCCATTTTATCTGTTTAATTTATATAAAACAATGCTCAGGCAGGGGCTATAGACTTTTCATAGTCCTAAATAACCAGTTCATTGCACTTTAGCCACCCAAACACATAATCCAATATATTGTTTCCGAAGTGGAGGAGTTGCCCCCTAACCCATTCTGCAATAGTGTTACACCAACCGGGGTGTCCTTGGGTGTACTTGCATAGTGCGACCCAGGGATAATCTCAGCGAGTTGGCTTCGGGCCCTCGTACGCCTTCCAAAGGTCCAGGACCTCAGGGCCCCAAGAAATATCATAAGGTGCCTGCCTTTATAGTGCCACTGTATGGCGAAGGCTTCTTCCAGGTTTCCTCACGATATTTTTCCTTCATCGTTGTCAGTGCTATCCAAAATAAATTTAGAAAGTACAGACGCCAGCACATCAAGCTACCCGAAACTGGTAAATTTTCCCAATCAATTTTGAACCTTATAATTTAGTGATTAAGTTGAAAATCTATTAACAGACAGATTGTAGTAGCTTGATGTGCTGGCGTCTGTACATACAGGGTGGTCCAAATAGTAACGTCAATATAAAAAATGGAGGTTCCTTATATCTAGGCGTATTCGAAAATACCCCATGTATGTTCCGCGATTTTTGATTATTTAGGATGTATGAATATTTTTTTTTATTTTTCGGAAATTCTTCGGGGACATCTTTAAAAATTTATAAGTAAGTAAGTACATTTTTTTCGACAAGCTCTTTTTATGATTTTTTTTTGCGACGGGACTATCATGAAATACTCTTTCAAAATTGAGTTTAAGTATACAATTGCAAAGATAGTCTTACAATCTTCTGCAGCTCCAACAGTATTTTCATATGTTAATCAATTATTATTAATGGTTTAATTGAAATAAATGCTTTGAGTTTGATTTTGACGGTGTAAGCACGCTGTAAGAACGTTGTAAGCACGCTCATATCGATTACAGCGCTATTCGGAATGCACCCTTAGAGAGTTGTATGGTCAGGGGCGTAGCTACCGCCGTATCTGCCGTATCAATTATACGGGACCCCGGGCCACGTGGGCCCCCAACGTGCGTAAGCAAAAATTAATAAAAAATTCCCAATTTTTTTTTATTTCACAAATGACAAAAGTCAAAAAAAGCAAAACAGCTATAAATGATTTAATAAATCAGTTTACCGAAAATAAGGCAAGGAGAGTGTATATTTAATTTGAATTGTTTGTAAAAAAAAATTGGAAAAAGTGACAGATAGATAATTATGATGAATAAATATTTCTTTTAATTTTATGCAAACATTTTTTTTTCTACCCTTCTTAAGAGCCCCCGAACAAAATTTTATACGGGGCCCCGCCAAGCCACGCTACGCCACTGTGTATGGTTTTGATTTTATCTTTGTTCTGTTATTCCGATATAATATTATTAATTATTTTAACCGCAATTCATATTATGTTGATCAACATGCAACCTGACATGCGTGAAAGCGTAAGAAAAAGATTTCACAGGTGGCCATAGGCCTAATAAAAACAGCCAATTTGGTTAAAAAAATATAGTTATTAAAAAAATATTTAAAAACTAAACTATCGGGGATGTTCCATAAAGGTCAGTGAGTAATAACTGTACTTATTAGATTTGAGCTTGTTTAAACCCGTACCGAATTAGCGTGAGCGCGATAAAGGTGTCCCGTGAATCGTCATAGATGACGTCATATGACATACGCCATCTTGCACAATCGCTGATCATGCCTTCTAATTATTATCATCGTAAGCGCTGTCAAAAATGAGAGTGTATGTGTATGTCAGTGTGTGTTTTGTTTTAAGTTGCATCAAAATATATCCCCAGTTGCATCATAATTATCTTATATCCAACTGAGTGACTTTACTCAATACTCTGTAAACTAGACTTACAGAGTGCTAGGTGGAGATCGTGGCATCTTCGAAATTGTGCTTCTGGCTGACAGTCGCCATATAAACGAAGAAAAAGAAGAAATTTGGTGTTTATATGAAGAAATACTGCTGTACATAATAACGTTTTGACAATGAGTAAGCACTGTGAGCGCGTTCACAAGCGTTCCGCAGCCCTCAGCTATCATAATCGTAATATCTAAATCGGAACGCATGTAAGATGATGGAGTAAGTGTGAGCGATTACAGCTAATTCGGAATGCAGCCCTAGTCAGTTGTCAAGTTGTATGTCAGTGTCACTGTCAACTCACAAACACAACTTGTCAACCTAATATTTTTTTTGTTGTTGTTCTTGTTGCTTTGCTATTATAATAGTGGCTTTCGTAAATACATAATAATTTTTCTAGCTTAGCAACGAAAATGCCTCCAAAGAAGAAAAATGTGGATATCTCGTCAAAAGAAGAGTTGTCTAAGTTAGATAGTGAAGTAAATACTACAAAAGTACCGTAACATACACTTAACCTCTTCTTAAATCTTATTTCACAATATTTTAACTCATTTCCAGGATCTTATTGCGAGAATTGTTCAGCTGGAAGCCCATAATTTACAGCTGAAAAATATTATAAGCAAGAACTTATCAGAAACTTGTAATAAAAAAGACGCTAAGGAAGAGAAAAACCAGTTGAATTTTAGCAAGTAAGTTATTTCGGTCATTCAAGGAGGTTAGATACCCAATAGGGAAATAAAAAATTAAGTGTGTATTTCTTGAAGAGTTCCATTCTGTACTTTTTAGGGTTCCGTACCTTGAAAGGAAAAAACGGAACCCTTATAGGATCACTTTGTTGTCCGTCCGTCTGTCTGTCTGTCAAGACCCTTTTTCTCAGGAACGCGTGGAGGTATCAAGCTGGAATTTATATCAAATACTGAGGTCTACTGTCCCTTGGAGCTGTGAAAAAATCAAACTTCTAAGCCAACGCAATCAAAAGATACAGCCGTTTATGCTGCAAATTGTTGACACTCGCAAGGGAATCAAAACCTACAGGGTACTTCCCGTGAACTCAGAATCTTGAAATTTGGTGCGAAGCAACGGCTTATAGCACAGATAAAGGAAAAATTGCAAAAACCGTAAATTTTTAGTTACGTCATATAATACAATTTTTTTAAACAGGTTTGTACGGAACCCTCGGTGCGCTAGTCCGACTCGCACTTTGCTGGTTTATTATTTATTTATAGCCAATATCATAATCTGAATGACTTCAATCTTAGCCATCTCAAACAAACACTCGTATTATAATAATAATATATACCTACACATAGCATCTTTTTCAGAGAATAAAGATAAACAATGTAATATTATTAATTCCCAGATGCCACTTCCGTCGAGTACTACTCCGTATCCTCTACTTTGGTTGGGACTACAACGGTTTTGTGGTTCAAGAAGACACCAACCAGACTATAGAGCACCATCTTTTCCACGCACTGATGAAATCATGCTTGATTCAAAGTAGAGAGACGTCAAATTACCATCGGTGCGGACGCACTGATAAAGGTGTCAGTTCCTTTGGGCAGGTACGTAATGCTATGTGATAGCGCACAAAAAAATAATAGGCAAAATGTGGCTGTGCTAATCCACATTCTGCCAGTTATCTTTTTACAAACACATTGGGGTTTATTTATAAACATTGATAAAAGTTTAGAGCTGTTTAATCGTTAATCACCGCTAATGAGACACAATTGATTTTCTATTGTAATAGGCTGCTATGGGCCCGCGCCGGGACAGAGTAATTAAACATCAAAAATATTTGGTTATAAACAGTCTCTAATCTTTATCATCATCATCTCTTTTCACATGGAGCAACTGCCTAAAAAAAAAATAAAAGAAAAAAAATGCAAAGAAGAGAAAAAAAAAAGAAAAGAAAAAAAGGGAATAGGAAAAAGAGTATTCTATTCGAGTATTCGGCCGCTGTGACCGAAATACGGTTTGGAGGACTTCCCATTTTTACTTATACTTAGAGAAAAAAAAAAAATTAAAAAATTCGTATGGTGAAACATCTCATTACATTAGGCGAGATTCGATACTTTTAGAACGTCAAAATGACAGAAGACAGTCCCCCAAAACGCCCGTCCTTCACTTTCAAATCAATCAAGAGCGTGTCATGCTTTTTAAAATAATAGACGTAAGGTTGAAATTGCAATGATAAAATGTTGGTGTTTTTTTTTACAGGTTATTTCAATATCGTTGCGCAGTAAATTCCCGCCGGCTCAGCAGAACTCACAGCAAGCCATAGAAAATGAAATGCAGTATTGTAAAATATTAAACGGGCTACTGCCAAAAGATATTAAAGCTGTTGCCTGGTTCCCTATACCAGAGGATATGCCGGATTATAGTGCACGGTTTGAAAATTTTGTTGCTTTCCTATATTTTTTACAGATTATCCTTCTGGTTCGCGCAGAGTAGCAAAATGCTCGAGTTTTTCAATAATAAATCGATATCAAACTAAATCACTACTGAAACAGAGTTCAAATTAGCATGCAAGAAGTGCGTTGTTAGCATGCGTTCAAGCATGTTTTTTTAGAATTGCGTAGAGTTGTTAATCTATAGTTTTTTAATCACCGTAATATAAAGTAGGCAAGTACTTCCATGGATGTAACAGCTCTATTAGATCTCTGATCTCATCACCTGGTGTTAATTTTTCGAAAAAAGATGATAATTACCGAAGCGCATAACTTTTTTGGTTTAACTGTATGTTATACTGTTTTCAGATTCGACTGCAAGAAACGCACATACAAATACTACTTCCCTCGCTCCTCATTGGACATCCAAGCGATGCGTTTAGCCTGCGCCCGCCTGATTGGGTCTCATGACTACCGCAATTTGTGTAAAATGGATGTTGGTAACGGAGTGGTCCAGTTCCATAGAGAAATATTCAGTGCTGATGTGTTACCAGTTAATAATATGGATACCGAACTACGTAAGTAAGTTTATTTTAGGTAATTTCGCTAAAAAAAAAAGTGCTTCTCGCGTGTCTGTATGATCACATAAACCGAGTCATCTGCCTAGCGTTTTCCCAACAATGTTAGAGCCGGCTTCCAGTCTAACCGGATGCAGCTGAATACCAGTATTTTACATGGAGCGACTGCCTGTCTGACCTCCACAACCCAGTTACTGGGTAATACGATACCCCTTGGTAAGACTGGTTGTCAGACTTTCGGGCTTCTGACTACCCGTAACGACTGTCAACGATCCACGAATGGCAGTCGGAACCAACGGCTTAACGTGCTTTCCGAGACACGGAGGGTAGGTACTTTATTTAATTTGTAAAGAAGGTCACCCATCCACGGGCCAACCGCGGCAAACGTAGCTTAACCTGATCGATCGGCCCGTGCTGCTATTATTACTTAGCCACAAGCCCCACTTGTTCGATTCGATGTTGTTAATAGCTAAGCTAAAACCATCAACAGAAATCGTGGGAACGTCCCATAAAACGATTTATTTTATTTTTTCCAGCCACGTCAATGTACTACCTTCTGATTGAGGGTAACGCGTTCCTCTGGCACCAGATACGGTGCATCATGGGAGTACTACTCCTCATCGGTGGGAGGAAGGAGTCTCCTGAAGTAATTAGCGAGTTACTAGATGTAGAGAAACGTCCCAGGTATGATCATTTTAACTATGTACTATTCTTCCTGTGCGTGTCCCATAGTTGCTTCTTTCTATCTTAGTTTTGTTTACCGTGTGCCTCGATCAAGAATGTGGACGGAAAGAAAAGAAAGAAATAAATAGTACATTACTGCAGCGGTCAGCAAAAGAGGCATTGATGGATGAACGTGTAAATGTACGTAAGTACATCAATGCCTAGTTGTGGCCAAGACTTGTATAGTACTTTTCTTAAATATTGCGCGGAAATGAAAACTAAGTAGTACCTAGGCAGAACAATTTTTTCAAATACAATTACTTTTCAAAATCAATGACGAACAACGAACAACAATAATTTTTCTCGCGTTAAAGTGTTCATTTGTTTTTTTTTTTTTTTTTTTTCAATAAACAGCTTTCTATTAGCAAGCCAGTTCGAAATTAAAATAAAAACTTTGATAAATTACCTCCTTGGTTGCCATGTTTCAGAGTAAATGAGCGTTCCATTTTTAAATTACACGACAGATATGAGTTTACAATGTAATTTATTTGGCCGCTAAACTCGACAGATATGGATTTTTATACAACTTTTGCCGGCCGCTGGTCGCATGTATTTGGCCAGTACAGCAATTTCGATTTATCTCGAAGAAGGTTGTCAAAATAATGCTCAAATATCCAAGCATGTTTGAGTTAAAGTATTAATTGTGACTCGTATAGGAAGATCACAAACTAAACTAAACACAGTCATAAATTTAAAAAAATATTTTCCCAAATAAATAAAATAAAATATAAAATAATAAAAAATGGTAAATCCAAAAGTGCACGACTCATAATGCTCATTTAAACGTATAAAAAATCATAGATCATCATCTGCATCCGATGATCTATGTTTTTTTTTTTTTACTTTCGGGATTCTGACGACCCGTAACGACTGTCAAATATCCACGAATGACAGTCGGGACCAACGGCTTAACGTGCTTTAAATAACAATAATAATAAATATTTATTCAAGATTAAAATTGGTAAAATATTAACATGATGATAATTAAATTTTTTTTTAATAGTTTTTTTTTATCTATACTAATATTATAAAGAGGTATTTGTTTGTATGTAGGGGGAAATCTCTGGAACTACCAGTCGGATTTGAAAAATTCTTCTTGCATTTGATAGCCCAATTCTTGAGGAAGGCTATAGGCTATTTAACATCACGCTATGACCCTTAGGAGCCGAGCAAAAAGAAAAAAAGTAAAAAAGAACGTTAAGCGATAGCGCGGGCGGGTGATGCGATACGACGGGGTGGCTCGGGGGAAACAAGAAAATTCACGCCAACGTAATATTTTTATCATAATTGCTACATTGATTGAAGCAATCACTTTAAATATTATGTTTTGTTATTTTTCCAGAAAACCACAGTACAATATGGCTTTAGATGTGCCACTAAACCTGTTCCACTGCTCTTACGATCTGCCCAGCTCTGGGTGGAGGTATGACAAACATCAGCTGTCGGAATTGTTGGCTCACCTGCAAAGCGAATGGACACTTCAAAGCATCAAGTAAGTATTCATTAACATTCACTTTTACACGTCAATCATATTTAAAAAAAAAAACCGAGTGTGCTTATGACCACACGACTGAAGTGAAACTTCGCTATGACAGGAAGAGAGAAAGAAAATGTGCGCGCGCACTGCTTTCTCTTGCTTATATCCCCCACTCAACTCCCGTTCGCCTCGCCCGATCACACTTTTCGTAACGCTTCCGTCACGCGTTCGCCAGCTTACTTCCCAAGTCAAGCGTGCGTAAAGAAGTTTCACTTCAACTAGATGAGGTCGGTGTTTCCTATCTGACTACTCTGAGAAGAAAGGCCGAAACAAACTCAGAGGTCACAGTCTCTTTTAAAGTCCAGACAAAATCTTGGTCAGATCATGTGAAGACCATGTAGTTCGATGTCTTGTGTTCCTTCCTTAGTCCTTTAAGCCCGGTTTCCATCGCGAAAGAGTAATGAGCCGGAAATGGCTAAGCGGAGCGGACTTCATTTCATGAAATAGGCTTGCGTTTCCACCAAGAAAGAGTTTAGTCGTCTGATTCTCTCTAGAAATGAGTGAGCTCATTTTTACTCTTTTTTCCCGCTAAGTCATTTCCGCTCGACTCTTTGTTGGTGGAAACACATGTAAGCAGTTTTCTCTTGAGAGGTAAAATATGTCGTTAATGGGTCCGCTCCGCTCGCGGTGGAAACCGGGCTTTATGTTCCGGGGTAGCGGTAACCCTTTCGGACAATCCCGCACCCCCGGCAGGCTTCGGCCCTAACAGGCCCCTTCCTTTATGCTGACATCTCTTTGAAGCGCGCGTGGAACACGTACGCGCCGTCCGGCATAGTTCGATGTCTGAGATGGTCTTTTTGACGAAAGAACCACACAGATTGAGTGGACCTGTCCAGTCAGTCATGTTACAGTACCCGGCGATAAATATTGCACATCGACCTTTGGAAAGAAACAATCGGCTAATTTCGGCTTCGTAGTGCGTTATCTCTGTCGCACACTACCTATGTGACGTTAACTGACGTTTTGTCAGTCGTTGTTCAAGTGCGATAGAGTGCGGTCGCGTCCAGTTCGATATATATATCTAGAGTTGTTAACACCCCCAAATTTAAATAATTTAAAGTTGTACTATGGCATCTTTAGGAAAAATAGGGGAACCTTTTTATTTTACCCCAACCTAAAGCAATCATTTATAGAAAAATTGGTGTATTTTATACAAAGAATAAAAAGAATTATCAAAAGAAGCAAATCATAATTGTTTTAACAGCTCCTATTAGATACCGGACTGTTTGTATTTCGTGCGACAGAGATAACGCTCTACGAAGCCGAAATTAGCCGATTGTCTCTTTCCAAAGATCGATGTGCAATATTTATCGCCGGGTACTGTACGTGTATTACAGCTTTATTTAAACCTTTTCAGGACAACAATGATGAAAGAAGTCATCAATGAATTGGAGTCGCGGTACTTGAAACTGTGCGGGGGAGAGGTTGCAGACTCGGATAGAGTTGTAGCATACACCAAACGTCTGCTGCAGGGTGATAAAGCTAGAGTTTATACGCCTTTGTTAAAAAGAGTGACATGCTGTGAGTATTCGGATATCTATAATTATAATTTATAATTATAATTTTCCACAACTATCACACAACGCCATCTAGTCCCAAGCTAAGCAGAGCTTGTGTTATGGGTACTAGACAACTGATAAACATACTTATATATTTCTAAATACATACATATTATAGATAAATTACACCCAGACACAGAACAAATGATCGTGCTCACCACACAAACATTTGTCCTGGGTGGGAATCGAACCCACGACCTCCGGCATAGCAGTCAGGGTCACTAACCACTAGACCATCAGGCCTGTCATATTTACAGACCTTTCACAGTTATTGGAACGAAGTTCTTTAACGGATCTTGCGGTAGGGGAGTAAATTGGCCGAAATCGTAACGACAAAGCGTTGTGCCCCCTGCATGTGACTTTTTACTATACGTGTTTTTTTCCCAAAAACTAGGGGGTACCATAAAAATCAGCTGTTCCCTACATTTATGTTTGTCACAATGTAGGGAACAGTTGATTTTTTTTTTCACGATTTTAGGTTTGGTCCCATAGTAAAAGTTGTTCATAATGATGAGTACAGTGACCCCTTAGAGTGGGCCTAGAGTTATTGGATAGCAAAAAAAGCACGTTGTATATAAGAAAGAGGCAGTAAGAAAGAGAGATGGTTTCATGGTTTTCGAAGGGTGCCGAAGCCAATAGTGCGGTCAAAATGAAAATCCAAGATGGTGGCTGCAAACATTTTCATATTTTCGTCACGGGTATCGTTTTCATGGTTCTCGAGGGTGCTGAAGCCGATAGTGAGGTCAAAATGAAAATCCAAGATGGCGGCTGCGAAATAATTTTCCGTCATTTTGAAATTTTGGCAGTTGCCATCTTGGATTTTCATTTTAAACTTCTTTCCTGTCGGGTGTCTTCCGACCCTACACTTTTTTTTACCCACTAGCAGCAATGAAAATAAAGATCGCTGTTTCATAAAGTCCATATGAAATACTTAATACAGTAACAGTAAATGTCATTTACCGCGTACCGGAAGACGTAGCGTTGGAAGGCCTACTCCCACAAGGTGGACCGACGACCTTGTGAAGGCTGCAGGAACCCGTTGGATGCGAGAAGCACAGAACCGGTCGAAGTGGAGGTGCTTGGAGGAGGCCTATGTCCAGCAGTGGACGTCTTTCGGCTGTAATGATGATGATGAAATGTAATTTTCATACACTTGGACCACTAGAAAAACGAGATGTACACCCCTAAAAATATTCCTGCCCCCTTATTCACAAACACTCGATATGCTTCCGTATCGTATCGAACATTAATCATTGTTATCGTAGGAGTCTTCTCAACGCTGTTCACAAGTCCAAAATCCGAAAATTTTGTCAGTTTAAATCAAATAGACGCATGCTATTCTTCCAACAGCTATGTGCTGTTGAGGGGAAGTCAAATCAGGTTATCGAAATGTCAGGTTTTCGATACGATAGCCTGTCGTATGGTTGTGAATCAGGGCTCCGATCAGATGTAGGAACGTAAAGGAAGCAAATGCGATGGAAGCAGGTGGAGTTCTGTAGTTTCTGCCTACCGCCATGTGGAGAAGGCGTGAGCTCATGTTTATACATACTATCTATTACATACAATTAAATTGACTATGGAAACTCTTTAGACGTGACATATGTGTGTAAACTTCACAGACATGATGGGTACGGTCAGCTTCAAAAGTTGATTAACACTTCACCTTTTTTAATCTTAGTTATTGAGCAAAATATTTGTTCAAAATTGCAGCAGAAGAATTTTTTTTTAGAATATATACTCTTGTCTATTATGTGAAAAGCTAAAAACCAATTTATTGAAAAAAGTTGTTGTCAATTTAATAACATGTAAAAATGATAGTGTTAATCGACTTTTGATGCTGACTGTACCGTATCGATATCTAAACACGACGAAATAAAGAAAATAAAAAATGAAGATTTTTTTTTTGGGATCAACGACCGCTTCTGTTGTTATTACAATTTGTATGAAAGGGAATTTCGGAAATTCAAAAAAAGAAAATGCACCCTTGCGAAGCTGGGGTGGGCCGCTAGTTATTTTACAAAATGACAGCTACCAACTGTCAGTTTACTCCTTTAATAATTTGACCCTAGTATAGCCAGCGTGTGTATTAAGTATGCGTCAAATAAGAGTTTGAGGTTAGTAAAAAATAGTAAAAACCGAGTGTGCTTATGACCACACGACTGTAGTGAAACTTCGAACGTATTTGGCTATGAGACGAAGAGAGACAGAAAATGTGCGCGCGCACTGCTTTCTCTTGCTTATATCCCCCGCTCAACTCCCGTTCTCCTCTCCCGATCACACTTTTCGTAACACTTACGTCACGCGTTCGCCAGCTTAATCCCCAAGTCAAGCGAGCGTAAAGAAGTTTCACTTCAAAAATAAATAAAATCTTTTCTTGTTACAGCGAGCTTAGAAGAAAAACTCGAGCGTAACGAAAGGAAGAAAAGAAAAATTGCAGATCCAGATGTAGCTATGAAATGTACTGAAAATATATAAGTAAAAAAATAACACTAAGTATAAGGCATAAAATTAGATTTTTTGTTTTACTTCAATCCTTAGAAAACCTTAATGTGTCTTTCCTAACTTTTACGCAGTGTCGCTAGTGTGTCTGAAATATTCGATGGGGGGCTACTAGGGCATGTGGGGCATTAATGCAATAGGGTACTTACATAAAGAAACAGGTTTCCGGTGCACGCGAGTCTATGCGGGTCGGTACCGATCTCGATCGGTGCGGGTGAAATAGTCGCACATTAACTTATGCGCTCTGGGCCTTATTAGAAGGCTGAAAGTCACTCAAAGGGCAATGGAGAGGGCTATGCTTGGAGTTTCCCTGCGGGATCGAATCAGAAATGAAGAGATCCGCAGAAGAACCAAGGTAATCGACATAGCCCGAAGAATTACCAAACTTAAGTGGCAGTGGGCAGGGCACATTGCTCGCAGAACAGATGGCCGATGGGGCCGAAAGGTTCTGGAGTGGCGACCGCGTACCGGAAGGCGTAGCGTTGGAAGGCCTCCCACAAGGTGGACCGACGACCTTGTGAAGGCCGCAGGAACTCGTTGGATGCGAGAAGCACAAAACCGGTCGAAGTGGAGGTGCTTGGGGGAGGCCTATGTCCAGCAGTGGACGTCTTGCGGCTGAAATGATGAATGATGATGAACTTATGCGCTCACACATAAACAGGTAAAACATGTAACAGTTTCCTTCCGAAGATCAACCTGCAGAGGCCTGTACCGGGATTCGGGACCGAAAACCTGCTTCTCTATGTGAGCACCCTTAGCCTGATCTGACTGACACACGGCTATAGATAATTTCCAGTTTTAGCTGACCTAGAATTGGCTTTTCATACAATCAGAAGTCAGCTTATTCAGGTTATGTATAGCTTGATGAGAGCACAGTCAGTGGTAACGGCCGCGACTTACGAGTTGCAGGTCGTAGGTTCGAACGCAGACAGGCGCTTTACTTTGTGTAAATTATTTCATCACCACTGCTCTCAGAACGGTGAAGGAAAACATCGTGAGGAAACCGGCATGTCCTAGAACCAAAAATTCGTAGACATGTGACATCTGCCAACCCGCACTGGGCCCGCGTGGTGGGTTACGGCCCACTCCCTCGCACCAAGAGGAGGCCTGTGTCCCAGCAGTGGGAACATTATAGGCTGATTATGATATCTTGATGTGTAGCCGTGCGTACACATGCTGCATGCAGCGGTTTTAGTCGCCAACAACTCGCTGGTGATCAAAGTCGCTGCGGATGTTTCTAGCATAAGAATACGCTACCAAAATCGGTATGCCATAGTACAGGGATGGAGAATTATCACACTAAAAGCACACCCCGGACACTCCATACAACGCTCGCAAAATAATTACCTACTACTACTACATTGAAAAAATGACGTTTGTATACGTATGAATGTGTGCGTGAGGTACTTGTGTTTACGAGCGCTCTTGTTAAAGAACTGCGACGAATACGCCGAAGTGCGGGGTGAGGTGCGGTAACTGATGTTAGTGCGGGGGAGTGGCCTTTCTCAAATCAAATCAAATCAAATCAAATTATTTATTTGCTAGAATGCAGGTAAGTACAAATAAGGTCGTGAAGAATTGAAGTTGAGCCATACATTCTGCCCAAGATTCGACATGCAAAATTTAAATGAATGAATAGGTAACTAATAAAAATAAGAAAATTTTAAATACAATTATCAAATAAAAATAATAATAACCGTTCAATACAATTAATAATACATAATAGTCAAAATACACTGAAAATGTCAAAATGCAATTGAAATGTCAAAGTACAATTTAAATGTCAAATTACAATTATGTTAAAATATTATTCAAATGTCAAAATACTATTAAAATGTCAAAATACTATTAAAATGTCAAAATACTATTAAAATGTCAAAATACAATTAAAATGTCAAACACAATACAATAAAAAAGAAATTTTAGGCGTAATCTTTCAATTATTCAAAATTCAATTTATTTTTAAAGAAAAAAGAAGAAAAAGAAATTCAAGGTCTATAATAATCGGTCCTCTAGAAAATCATTAATGGAGTAATAACATTTTTCCACTAGAAAAGCCTTAAGTTTGAGTTTAAAATGTTGGTTTCTGTACGTAGTACTTTAAGTATTCTGTGCTAAAAGTTTGTGAGTGTGTGTGGGGGGTGTTTATATGTTTGTTACTACTCCACGCTCAAACGGCTGGACCAATTTTGATAACATTTTGTATGGAAGTAGCTGACACTCTGGATTATCATATAGGCTACTTTTTATCACGATATTCCCACGGAATCGACATTTACGCGGGTGAAACCGCGGCGTGCAGCTAGTTTATAAATTATTTGGGCACGGCATCGTTTCAGGAATTTAGGTACAGACGCCAGCACATCAAGCTAGTCGTAACTGTCAAATTTTCCCAATCAACTTTGAACCTTATGCTTTAGTAATAAAGTTGAAAATCTATTGATTGTAGTCGCTTGATGTGCTGGCGTCTACCACAACCATACCACATATCGCAGCGACAAAATGTGAGCTGTTACGTGCGAATAGTGGTGCTGTTCCACAAACGATGGGACACTTAATATCCTGCCCTGCGTGTCCTGTCAGCTGCACGTTAGGTACAGGAACTGATGGCGCCAAACGAGTGGCCGAATTCTGGGCCGAGTACATTTAGATTGCTATCGACACGCTAAGAAGAAGAAGAGTGTCGTTGTAGCTTTTTGCAGGTCTTCTCGCAGGTCATCCAGGACCAACCACCCAATGCGAGAAGCAAATTGTGGGAAGGGAAGCATCCACCATCTCCCGACTTCGTTAAACCCCAGGAACATTTGCCTCCCGGGCGTGATGTGCAGGCGCATGTATGGAAAACTCTCAATTGACTGCGTGTTTACCCAAGTATGGCGCTGCAGACACAATTTGACGAAGCGGGGGTATACTGACCAATCCAACACCCCCTGAGCGAGTGCGGTGCTTTCGATCAGACCATGCCCCACTTGTTGGAGTGTCCTAGTGCTCGTTCACCTACACCTTGGTTTGAATGACCTAAAAAATGCCATCGATGCTGCAATTAACGTAGCCACCCACCTACAGGGCTCAAACTATATAAAAAAAAACAGTGGCACTCCGGGAGTGCCGACAGAAGTGAAAACAAAACACAAACAGAATACTTTGCCATCACTCACTGTCATATCGGATATACATTAAAATCGAGTACATCCCGAGGACAGTTGAAGACATTCGAAGCGGTGTCGATTACGGTAACAGTGGCGCGAGTTCAATAGTCTTTTCCCCGTCCCAAAAAATGCCTAAAGGTATGATTCCGATCTCGGCAGCACGCAGCAGTGCTGCCGCGGCAGTGCGGTCGCAGCACTACTGGTCCTCATACATTTTCTATGGGTTTATATGAGATTACATTCCGAGCACGGCAGCAATGCTGCGCGACATTGCTGCGCGACATTGCTGCGTCACAAATCAAATCAGGTTATCGAAATATCAGGTTTTCGATACGATAGCCTGTCGTATGGTTGTGAATCAGGGCTCAGGTGTCTGTACGTATGATCAAATGATTTTTGAAAATTCTTCTCTTATAGAGGTTAAAAAGAGGAGGACAGTTTGTATGGAAGATCTTAGTTTTTTTGCAGATATGATGGGATATCCTATTCCTATCTGGCACATGGCTCTCTCTAGTATAATTTGCATACACCTTTGGCATTGACTGTCGCTAAGATAACATCAATAGATTTTAAACAATTTTAACATCATTAAAACTGCAAAAAGCTCAACGTATTAGCGTAATAGATCGGTGAATGATCCATTCTTGTAATCCTATCACCACAATAATCACCATAAAATTATTAATGCCACGCTCGCTTTTCAACTTTTTTTTATAAAACTGATGACCCTATCGCCATTATTATGATCATCTCATTATTAAAATAAGGTCATTGAGCCAGTCGACTATTAAAAAGCACGCAAACGACCTCAAACAGTAGCGGGACTATTTTGTACAGTAATTGTCTCCATAATTATTGTGGCATTGTAGGTATATTGTACCTACATTGCCTGTGCGTAAACCGGCCGCGGACGGCGAACGGCAAATACTATCTCGCGTTATTTCTTGAACAGTATTAGAAGGCCGCTGCAACCGGACAGCAGTCTTTACACCGCGTAACAATTTCGACACAGAAAAACTTGGATATCCTCGCATATTATTAAACTTTAGTAAAACAAAACGCAACTCCTATTTTTTTGCGCCAATTTTTTATTATAGTCCGACTAAATCATAATGCTGCGTTTATATAAACTCGTGTTCCGCATCCGTGTTCTATTTTTTCGATCGGGTAATATAATTTTGACAGTTCGATGAAAATATTTATGTGACGTGACGTTTATGAAAAACTTTTCGATCGAACAAGTTTTTAAATGGAAAACTAAAATATTTGGTGACTTTATATGTTTTAAAAATGTATTAAATACGTGTTGTGAATGTGTGGATATGTGTTGTAAATATAAACTTTTGGATTGCAATTTTATGGTGTGTATTTTATATTTTTACGAGTGTTATCCTTTATTGTATAAAATCATTATAAGACTGAACTTATTACAACTTTATTATAAACGTTATTGAAACGTCTAAAAACTTATATAATAATGCAAAATAGTGGGCCAAAGAGTCAGTAATTGCTACATTCCTCTCTCTACAGATAGGTAATCTAGATATTTTATTGTTTTTTGTTTACCAGTAACAATTTGTGGTTGTGGATTTCTCCAAGGAAAAAAGCTAATTTATAAATAGAACAGCCCAGTCAGTCAAACCTATTTATTAACGCCCTAACAAATCGCGAATAAAAAATCAGCTGTTCTCTACATTTATGTTCGCACTAGCTGCGCCCCGCGGTTCCACCCGCATAAGTGTCGATCCCGTGGGAATATCGGGATAAAAACTATCCTATGTCCTTCCCCGGGACTCAAACTATCTCTGTACCAAATTTCACACAAATCGGTTCAGTAGTTTAGGCGTCAAGAAAAGACAGACAGACAGACAGAGTTACTTTCGCATTTATAATATTAGTTTGGATAACTCGTCAAAATGTAGGGAACAGCAGATTGTTTTTTCGATTTTAGATTTGGTCCTATAGTAAAAGTTGTTCATAATGATGAGTAAAATGACCCCCTAGAGTTACGGGATATAAAAACAAAAACATATACAAAAGTGGTTGAAGTGGCAATGTTTGGGCAGGTATATGTCCAGTAGTGGACATCTTTCGGTGGAAATGATAACGATATTTCTTTAATTATTGTGAATGTATGGACTATGTAGATCAATTAAATTTTTTGTCTTGATGAGTTCTTTAGTTCAGAGCATGCACATAGCCAACAGGTCGAATCCAATGGTTTTACGTGAAACGAAATTGACTACGTCTCATCATCAGACAAACAAATTATCAAGAATGTTAGTGATTTTTATTTTATTTTGTTCGGGAAACTTACAGCTAGATAACATAGAACAATATGCATTTGAAAGCCATTTACGAGTTTCCATTGATGATATGTGATATTCAAACTTTTGACTAGTGGGGTAATTGAATAAAGTACATTAAATGACCACTTATCATCAATAGCTTTCATTTTGACAGTTCAGCCACATTCATTGCGTCAATTACGTTGTCGAGCGGACAAATTTTCCAAACCGAAGAAGCAATGGATTAGGAATATCCTTCAAAATCCTCAGATTGTGACTAAAAGTGTTAACCAATTAGCTACCCTAATTGGCTAACACTTTCAGTCACAATATACAAAATATGCGCATTGACGTGGAGTTGCGGACACCAGCCCGTATTACCTATTACCTAGGGTAGCTACTAGTTCTGCATGTGTAGCATGATCACCATAGAGACGGGTTTTGTCGATGGAAGAATAGACAAAATTGCATTGTAGAACGATTTCTACCGTCTTAAGCATGGTGATCAAGAGAAGAAACGTTTCCATAATTCTTCGGTCGACAAAAGTCAATGCCATGACAATGTCATGACAACCAATTTTAACCTAACTTTTTTCGTTATTTCTGGAGTTGTCGACTCGCCCACAAATAAATTAACTCGTGGTTAAAGGTCGTAAATCCCAAAAAAATATCCTCAAATATATTTTTTAATTGTTTTATCATGTTTAGTTTTCGATAAGTACAGAATCCAGCACATCAAGCTACCCGGAACTGTCAAATTTTCCCAATCAACTTTGAACCTTATTCTTTAGCTATAAAGTTGAAAATCTATTAAAGAAATTTGATAGACTGTAGTAGCTTGATGTGATGGCGTCTGTACATTCGATACCCGTCACGTCTGCGGAGTTTCGCTAATTAATGTGATTTGACCCTGTGTATGAAACTTTGAAGTATTTGACCCTGTGTATGAAAGTTGAAGTAATAAGTACAGTTCGCGTTAGATAACTTTGCCGCACTGAAGCTAGGCTGTTTCGCTAGTGGTGCATGCGCGCTGCTGTTTTATTCCTACGATTAACTACTGCGCAGTGATTTGTTGCCCACTTCAGAGCGGCAAAGTTATGTGACGCGAACTGTACCTGACAGTACTTGATTTTCCTCTTTTCTATAAGTTTCCCGGAAATTGGATGTTGCCATGCAGACAGTATAAATGTTATTTTTCTTTTGTTCCAGATTCAAACGCTCCAAGGATGACCAGTCTAAAAAGAACTTAAATTAAAAAAATAAAAATAATCCTAAAATGTGAAACAAATGACTGTTTATAGGCCAGTATTTTTTTTAATTTAAAATGTTTAAGTTTATTTTATTGTTTAATATGTGATCATTAAACCTTTTTACTTAGTAAGTAAAGGCCAGTACTTAATTAAAATAAAATAGAAAAATAATGAATAGTTATGTTTCTGCAATGGTGCATGCTCTGTCATTCTTTTGTAAGTATATTTTTGTATTTTAACTTAGAGTTACTTAGCTGCTGATAATCTAGTAGAGATTAAAAAGTAATTAAAAAAGTGTGCGGTCAGGGGACCGCCTCAAGAACGAAGTTCCTTAGGCGTGACCGCGTGAATTATACAGAAACGGCGTAAGGTGAAGGCGCGGCGCAGGCGCACGTCGCCTTCGTACATTTTGTTTTTTTGGTATGCATGAAGAAGCCTCCTCGTGTAGCGCAGTTTGTTCCGCCAGTTACTCAACTGAACCGAGCGCTCGGCGCATTCTGGACAGTCACACCCAACACCTTATTTGACTGGCCAATTCTTCCCTTGTGGTGGTAGGGCTAACGCCCGCCTGGTTTGCGACCACCCCACCGGAGTCCTGGCGTCAAGCTGCCTACTGCGTTTCGTCGATGCATGGGAGTTCCAGTGCCTTGGGCATCTTCTGGGCACGCTCGTTCCATCATAGACCTCATCCATCGCTTTCCATCAGGCGTGATCGAGGTCAAGAGCGGGCCCATTCAGCAAAAAAAAAAAAAAAAATGTATGAAAACGTTTTGAAGCGGCATCATGCCTGCGCCGCGCCTTCACCTTACACCGTTTTTATATAATTCACGCCTTACGTGATACTCGCACGCACACACACTATATAGAAAGAGACAGAGAGAGTGTGTATGAATTTAATACGCGTTTTTAATACAGAGCCATCTGCTTTAACTTTTGAGAAGCTCTCATAAAGGAGATAGTTTTTTTTTGGTCGGCGATTAGGCCCACCAAAAATTGTGGCGTCTAATAGTGAAACGCATGTCGCGTTCCCATGTTTTAATGCACAAAACCGCGGTACTGTGCGTTGCGATATTTAATTGTAAAATGTCCGAAAGTGATATAGGAGATTTTGCCATGCGGCGCGGTCCATCCAAAGGGCTAAGCGCGCACTGCGATACGATTTTTTTAATCGCATGTTCATTCGTAATCGCGAACGCTAATATAATACGACACTACAAGTCTACAACTAAGACGATGATACGTTGTACGTATTTTTTTTATTCCTTTTCATGTCTGGTTATATAAGGTGCTAAAAAAATATCTGCCATGGCTTCAATGGGAGACTGTATTTTGCATATAGATTACAGTAGTGAATGTAACCCTTGAATAGTTAAATCAATTTGAGAAAACAAAGTAATTAAATAAACATTTACTCTATTCTGCATAAAGTGGTTCACAAACTGTGCGCGATGTGTCGCGTCGTCACATTTTGCGAAATGAAATGACGCGGTGCGGCAACTGCTAATTACTATGGGACGGTTTCATACAACTAAATCAATTCAAATTAATACGCACATTTTTGAAGTGAAAACTTCTTTAGTGGCGTTGCACACTTTTTGTAATGGGTACCTAAAAAATGTAAAACTCGCGTCAGGACATCGCGTCTGGACACGTGACCGTCAGGAGAGATTCCCCCCCCCCTCTCTTTCTACGGCAGCGCCAACCGAAGTGAACCAAGCGACACACGACAATGGATGGATGGATCGATGGATTGATGGATGGATCGATGGATGGATCGATGGATCGATGGATGGATCGATGGATGGATCGATGGATCGATGGATGGATCGATGGATCGATGGATGGATCGATGGATCGATGGATGGATCGATGGATCGATGGATGGATCGATGGATGGATGGATGGATGGACGTGGACGTGGACGTGGACTTGGACGTGGACGTGGACGTAGATGGATGGATGGATGGATGGATCGATGGATGGATTGATGGATCGATGGATGGATCGATGGATGGATCGATGGATGGATGGATGGACGTGGACGTGGACGTGGACGTGGATGGATGGATGGATGGATGGATGGACAGCTGATGGCTCGACCGTCTGTGTAGTAGCCACACTGCTGTGTATTCGTAAAATTCGTGTATATAAAATGTTTGAAATATGGAAATTGAAAGTGCATCTATTAATGATAAAAGTGACGCAGAAATAGTGAAAAAAAAATGAGTTATATTAATTCAATTAATAATTGATTTATTTCAACGTTAATATTCAAGTTTTCACTTCTGCAGGCACTCCCGGAGTGCAACCCGTCTTTTTTTTTTGTATGAAAAAAATTATGACATAAGATCAATAATGTATCTTTCCTATTGTAATCTATATACTGTCTCCCATTGAAGCCGTGACAGATATTTTTATAGCACCTTATAATTATGTGCATTTAAGGTGAATGCGCAGTTGTAGCCCGCGAAATTCAATTTTTCTTACGTTTTTTGCAATTTTCAGGTCAGTGTCAGGTTGTATCTTGATCAAAATATGATTCGCGACTATAACCGGTACGTATTTACAGAATTATAATAATTAGAATCATTAATACATCTTTCTAAGTTAGATTTCTACCGTTAAGAACAAATCTCATATGGAAAAGTGTTTATGGTAGAAATCTAACTTAAAGAGATATATTAATGATTCTAATGACTATGATTCTGTAAATACATGGCTATTATAGTCGCGAATCATATTTGGATCAAGATACAACCTGACACTGATCTGCAAATTGCAAAAAACCTAAGAAAATTTTAATTTCGCGGTCTACCATGTCACATTCACCTTAAATGAATAAACAGTAAAAAAATCAAGCAAGTATTTGCCGCAGCCCTAGTATATTGGTACTGTTCACAGATTGACGATTATTTTCCGCAACGATTACATTTCGTGGTGCGAGCTTAGCTTTAAAGCCCACGTGCGTAGATAATGATTAAAACGTTGTTTTATTTTTTCCACCAGCTCGCGAGAACAGCATGTGATGTGAAGAACGCACAAAAGGTGCTTAATGGTTTATATGGTAAGTGCTTTATTTTACCACACGTGACATAACACCGCACCTGTGTTTCTCAAAGGGTTTGCCAGAGGTGATCTCCTCCTCGTGTAGCGCAGTTTGTCCCGCCAGTTACTCAACTGAACCGAGCGCTCGGCGCATCCTGGACAGTCACACCAGACACCTTATTTGACAGGCCAATTCTTCCCTTACGGTGGTAGGGCTAACGCCCGCCTGGTTTGCGACCACCCTCCCACCGGAGTCCGGCGTCAAGCAGCCTGCTGTGTTTCGTCGGTGCGTGGGAGTTCCAGTGCCTTAGGCATCTTCTGGGCACGCTCGTTCCATCATAGACCTTATCCATCGCATTCTATCAGGCGTTCCATGATCGAGGTCAAGAGCTGGCCCATTCTGCAATAAAAAATCTATTGTAAACCCACGTTTCGCCATTTTTTTTTTGTTTGATGGTGGGAAATCATCAAATTACTCCTCCCGCTCTGGGAGGAGCGGAATCACTGACTAAAACCCACCCGTGTTCCTTCGTTAGCCCTTTATGTTCCGGGGTAGCGGTAATCCTTTCGGACGATCCCGCTGACCCGGCAGGCTTCAGCCCTAGCGAGCCCCTTCCCTGATGCTGACATCTCATGAGGCGCGCGTGGAACACATACGCGCCGTCCGGCACGGGCCTGGTCCTGATCGAACGGTGAGCTACCCATTACTCTCCGTCCGCAGGCCCTCGCCTACGGTGGCCGGGAGTCGTCACGCGGCTCCCGACGCCCGGAGCGCCTCCCGCGGCGGCTGGGACATGAGGCTCTGTCCCTCATCCATCCCGCCACCTCCTTCGCTAGCATGACTGCTTCGCAGAAGGAGGTGACTGCCTCCCACTCCCTCTCGCTCCGGACCATGACTTGAACCAGGCCGGACGCGAGAGGTCGCCGCCGCTGCCGATCGCCTTTACGAGGACACGGCGGTGCTCCGCCCAAGCGGGGCAGACCGTCACTGATTTGCCCCACTTAGGCCAAATACTGGTTGCGCCCATGGCAATTTACCTAGTGGTTTTGATAAAGATTCCACGGTTCTCATGGCCGTAATGAGCTCAAATTCAACAAGTACATAATGTAGGTGTGGCAAGCTCTGTCAAAATAGAGCGGTGATGGGTCGACCTTGCTATCTCGAACATCGCGACATGAAGTAGCCTTAAGGGGGAGCACTATTTTGTTAAACAGTGTGGACGTTACAAATATGCCTAGCCTTTTCCCAAAAATGTAGGGGTCGGCTTCCAATCTAATCGGATATAGCTGAATACCAGTGTTTTACATGGAGCGTCTGCCTATCTGACCTCCACAACCCAGGTACTGGGTATTTTTTTTATAATAATAAGAGGGGCCCGTGGCTAAATAATAACAGCTGCACAGGTCAATCGATCAGGTTAAGCTACGCTTGCCGCGGTTGGTCTGTGGGTGGGTGACCATCTTTACATACCGAGACCCCTCCGTGCCTCGGAAAGCACGTTAAGCCGTTGGTCCCGGCTGTCGTTCGTGGATCTTTGACAGTCGTTACGGGTAGTCAGAAGCCCGAAAGTCTGATAACCAGTCTTACCAAGGGGTATCGTATTACCCAGTAACTGGGTTGTGGAGGTCAGATAGGCACTCGCTCCATGTAAAATACTGGTATTCAGCTGCATCCGGTTAGACTGGAAGCCGACCCCATCAAAGTTGGGAAAAGGCTAGGCAGATGATGATTTAATCCATTATGATGCAGTTTTATTTTCAAATTACGCCTGCTAAACTGCAAAGCAGTTACTCGGCAGCAATAATACGATGACAAGACCACATATGGCTCGCACTGCCAAAAAGTTCTCATGTAGAGCCAAGCTTCTAGCTCTACACGCCCTTGCTTCACAAACTCTACACCTTAGTCAAAATATGTGGCTTGGCCGTTTCTTTACCATCACATGGGCGTAAGGTGAAAAATGTATTCATTGTTCATTACTTTTCTGTTATACAATAATTGGTCTTATAATTAATTTTGGTTTATAAAAAATTACTTACCAGTTTGGGTTCTAAAATTGTAGGAAAAATTTTTAGGCGTAGTGGCTACTTATAGCTTCAGCAGGGTAGAGATAAGGAGTCAAATAGATGATAATTTTATTCGTCATATAGATAACTAGCTGCGCCCCGCGGTTTCACCCGCATAAGTCTCGATCCCGTGGGAATATCGGGATAAAAAGTATCCTATGTCCTTCCCCGGGATGTAATCTATCTCTCTGTCAAATTTTATCGAAATCCGTTCAATGGTTTAGGCGTGAAAAGGTAACATACAGACAGACAGACAGAGTTACTTTCGAATTTATAATATTACTAGCTGCGCCCCGCGGTTTTACCCGCATAAGTCTCGATCATCATCATCATCATCATCAGCCTATAATGTTCCCACTGCTGGGACACAGGCCTCCTCTCTGTGAGAGGGAGTGGGCCGTAATCCACCACGCGGGCCCAGTGCGGGTTGGTAGATGTCACATGTCTTTGAAGTTGAGTTAAGTCTCGATCCCGTGGGAATATTGGGATAAAAAGTACCCTATGTCCTTTTCCGGGAGTCAAGCTATCTCTATACCAAATTTCATCAAAATTGGTCCAGCCGTTTGAGCGTGAAGAAGTAACAAACATATAAACACACACACACACACACACACGCTCACAAACTTTCACCTTTATAATATTAGTGTGATAGTATGGAAGTATGGATATAATCAGAAATTGTGAGTAAAACTTTAATTTTGGTACATAAAAAATTACCAGTATGGTTTCCAAAATTGCAGGAATAAGTCTTAGGCGGAGTGGCGACTTATAGCTTTAGCAGGGTAGAGATAAGGAATCAAATAGATGATCATTTTATTCGTCATATAGATAAAGTCAGTGAGTTCTTCGCCTTATCAAACGCAAAAGCATCAAGCAAGTCGTGTCGCAACACACGACTTGATGTACATTCGGACAAGAACGTACCTTTTTATCGACCTTCCTTTACTAGCTTGAAATGTGCTATGCTTTCCGTCATCTTGTTTTAATGTTAGGCAGATCATTAATAACATACAACGGGCGCTCAAAGTATTCTCGGTATCAAAAAAATAAAAATAAAATAAAAAAATCTTTTTCACTTCTCATGCTCTAAAAGTTCGTCTTTATGTTGTGCTTAGGCGACATAAAATCGCTTTTTATGTTCTAGTGCATAAAGTAATTTTTTTTCTGAGACTAAGGTAATCAGGCCCAACAGCCACACGCGCAATAAAATTTCGCAGATTAAAGTCGTGATTTATTTTATTTTCTTTAATTTATACCACTTCCGTGTTTTATATCGTTAATTTAATAAAATCAGGTAAAATAGTTGTCATTTATTATTTAAAAACGCAAAGAAACGTTTTTATGACTTAGCAGTATGAAGTACCCAAGTCGAATGACAAATGTTGAAATTAAAAAAAAAACTTTTAAAAAGTTTCGTGGCGGTATTATCTGTGGTGGCGGGAATTAGCTATGCTTTGCAACATTTTTGATATGTACTGTATACTTTATGCCTGTTTCATTTTCTCGCAATCGAAGTGAAAAGCAGAGTGTATAACTCAGGCATAAACGAGCCATTTCACCCCTCGACTTAACTATCCACCCTCGCCTGCGGCTCGCGTGGATATAAACGCCTCGGGGTAAAATAGCTTCTTTTATGCCTTAGTTGTACAATCTACTATAATTCGGATAAGCAGCATCCATATGGGTTAATAAATTAATAAAAAACAAAAAGATAACTTATACCTATGTTAGTATGTTGGTAATCTATTTGGAAACACGGCTGTTGTTCGAAATAAATCTTCGAACAACATCACCTAATAGCGGAGACTCGCACCTCCACGCTATGGTCTTCAGGATGGAGTTGGAGCTCCCCCGCACTCTGCAGAGCAAAGAGGCAGATTTCCGTCTGACAATGGCGTGGAAGCCATCGACGTGTGCTTGTGCAAACATACCTGATGCACTGCAGAAACGGGGCAGCCCCATCAACATCCTGAACCCGTTATTATATTATTGGACCCGTTATTGTATCAGGGTGATTTACTAATGATGTGGGTAATTTGATTAATTAATCAATTAATGACATTATCTAAGGGTGTAAAGGTAACATTTCATATAGTTGTGATCATTAGTTTGCTAGTAATTCTTAGTCAACGACAACTGAAGGCCAATTGTCGTAATTTAAAACGTTCAAAATCTAGTAGCAGTGACGCTTTTAACGTTCTGCATCGTTCTCACATGTATAATTTTTAACAAGAATGATGTAACCAAGACTTTGTAACCACATGATTTTGATTTAAAAGAGTGTCCATGGAGTTTCTTGCCCGTTCTTCTCCATAGGTACCTACGCTTTGGAATGGGCAACTAGCTTCATTTTTAACCGACTTCTAAAAAAGGAGGAGGTTTTTTTTGTTTTTTTTTTTGTGTTTGTTCGCGCATAACTCCGTCGCTAGCCAACCGATTTGAAAAATTCTTCTTTTGTTGGAAAGGGTATACTTCCCAAATGGTCCCATGAAAATTTTATCGAAATCTGACAAGCGGTTTTTGAAAAATCAACAAAAATCTAAAAATTTATCTACATTGTCTACATTAACGATCTTTTTGTTAACTTTTTTGTGGGGTAGGTACAACTAAAAAGTGCAAAATAAAAACTTTTTTACAAAAAAAAAACAACCGACTTCAAAAAAAAACACTACAAAGTGATAAATAACTTTAATTTCGGAAGTCGGTGTCAAAAAACGAAAATGCGGAACCAACGACACCGACTTCCGACATTAAAGTTATTTATCACTTTGTAGTGTTTTTTTTTGAAGTCGGTTGTTTTTTTTTTTGTAAAAAAGTTTTTTCTGACTTGACTTCTTGACAATTCAAAAGTGCATGTAAATGGTTTAATTGAAATAAATGCTTTGAGTTTGAGTTTTGTCATCTCGGCGACAAACAAATGTCAAAATCTTGTCAAAATGTAGGGAATTTAGAGGTATTTTTGACAGATTGAGACTGAGATCAGACTGTGGACGTTCTTAAAATTACGAGAATTGTCCCTCTGGAATGCTACTGAAAAATTCTTGATGAAAAAAATCAATTTATCACTTTGCCCGTGAATCAAACCTATCTTCGTGAATGATGTAGTGAAAAGACACAAAACGGTAACCAATCGCCTTTTTAGAATCACATACACAAAGGGTGCAAACGGGACCCTATTATTAGAGCGTACGCGCTGCCGCTTCTTTGTCTGCTTGTCCGTCACAGGACTTTATGTTTTTGACTTGAAAATTGAAGAACTTCGTAGTAGGTACCCATACGAATTCCTACGTGGGATGTGCACGGAGAGGTTTGCCACGTTAGCTGCGCGGTTCATTTGTTTGTCAGCCATCGCTTTCGTTCGTTTCCTACATTTTTAACCGACTTCAAAAAAGGAGGTTCTGTATTCCACCCGTATGTATGTATGTATGTCCGCGATTTTCTCAAAAACTGATGAACCAATTTTGATAATTCTTTCACTAATGTGATCTACATACTTTCAGGAAGGTTTTAGTATATAATACACTAGCTTCAGCCCGCGACTTCGTTCGTGTGAAACTTCTTGTTTCCCCCGAGCCACCCCGTCGTATTGCATCAGGGTGCCCGCGCTATCACTTAACGTTCTTTTTGACTTTTTTTCTTTTTGCTCGGCTCCTAAGGGTCATAGCGTGATGTGAAATAGCCTATAGCCTTCCTCAAGAATTGGGCTATCAAATGCAAGAAGAATTTTTCAAATCCGACTGGTAGTTCCCGAGATTACCCCTACATACAAATTTACAAACCTCTTTATAATATTAGTATAGATTTGGTAATTATTCGTATGCACGAAGTAATATGTATAAATGGACTGCATCTCCGGCATTTCTATGCGAATTTTGATGATTATTCTAGTCGGTGTCTTTAATTCTTCAATTCACTAGTGTTAATTGAATTTGTAGGTAGGTACAACTAAAACGTGAAAAAAATAAAAACTTTTTTTACAGAAAAAACAACCGACTTCAAGAAAAAAACACTACAAACAGAAAAATAACTTTAATTTCGGAAGTCGGTGTCAAAAAACGAAAATGCGGAACCAACGAAACTGACTTCCGAAATTAAAGTTATTTTTCACTTTGTAGTGTTTTTTTTTTTTTTGAAATCGGATGTTTATTTTGCAAAAAAGTTTTTCATACAAAGCGAAGCTGCGTAGCTTAGCCGCGGGTAGTTGTGAAGCGGTACCTTTATACGTAAGCTCATCTAGTTAAAATCGTGTCGCAACCCACGATCTGATGTACAACCGGACACGATTCGGCCTCTTTACTGACCTTACAATACAATACAATCGTAGGTCGCACTCACTTGTTACGAGGTCATAATGGTCCTCTTCCTTTTGAGCTTTTAAGGCGCCTACATTACCTAAAGCGCGGTTACTGTCGGACTCAAACTCAAAGCATTTATTTCAATTAAACCATTTACAGGCACTTTTGAATTTTCAAGAAGTCAGTCAGTCAGAAAATATGAAGCTAGTTGCCCATTCCAAAGCGTAGGTACCTATGGAGAAGAACGGGCAAGAAACTCCATGGACACTCTTTTAAATTATATTGGTACATAAATATTAGTTACATCATTTATGTTGAATTTATAATTGTATGTGAGAACGATGTAAAAATTAAAAGCTAAAAGCGTCCAGAGTACAGCAAATTGGACTGCCGGAAGTCGGTGTCTTTGGTTTTTAACCGACTTCAAAAAAAGGAGGAGGTTATCAATTCGACTGTATTTTTTTTTTTTTTTTTTTTTTTTATGTTTGTTACCTCATAACTTGCGACTGGGTGAACCGATTTTCATGATTCTTTTTTTATTTGAAAGCTGGTGCTTCCCGTGTGGTCCCATTGTCACCATTTCAATATCTGATGATGGGATCTTAGAGAAATCGAGGGCAACCCTCAAATTTTATAGGCTCACTTATTGTTTTTCGCATATTTTATGAAGTATCTTGTGTATTTGCGTATGGTTGTCACCATCTCAAGTAGCTGGGCTGATGATGGAAGGTACAACTCCTTAACAGTAAGAAGTTACTCGAACAGGCAAGGGCTGTTTTTAGTAAATTGTTTTGATGTTTGATAAAGCATTTGTCACATTTGGTCTCATGATCATCAAGTCATGACCTGATGCTGCAGTCAGGATAGTCTGCAGAGTACCTAACTCCTCGACAACTAACAGCAGATATATCGTGTTTAGGCTCATTGAAAAGGGCTCGATGTGTGGATAAACGTACTGTTAATGAGGAACACCGAAGTACATAGAGACCTGATGCTGAAGCCAGGAGCATCAGAAAAAGTACAAACCTTGAAATTACAGCACAGTAGGTAGTCGTGTTTGGGCTTATTTTAAACAGGACTAAATTTTAAGTTCAATGCAATGTTGACATAAGTCTGGCCTGATGCTGCAGCCAGGATTATCAGCATCTAGTCTAAAAACATCAGGTCAGGATTTGATGATGGGATCCTGGAGAAATCGAAGGAACTCTTCAAATATTATAGGCACACCTATAGCGATTTGTGTATTTTTTATAGTAACTCGTGCACTTGCTCTCGGAAAGCACCATTTGGTGAAGTGGAACTGATGATGAAGACCACAGATGGCCTCCGGAACTACTCAATAATATATAAGTATTTCACGGGTTGCTATTCGATTACTTTAATATGGTTGCTAAGCAATTTATGCTCGTCACAATGTGAATGGTGATATGGAGCTGATGGTGGACCTGGAGAACTCCTCAACAATTAACTTACCTGCATCGGGAAAAGCAATAATTTGTTTGTAAAAGGCGATGAGCACTAAGCTATTGTAACTTAGATAAATTATAAGCAGACCCACTAAAAAGCGTGAAATAAAAACTTTTTAAGAAAAAAAAAAACCGACTTCCAAAAAAACACTACAAAGTGAAAAATAACTTTAATTTCGGAAGTCGGTGGCAAAAAACTAAAATACAGATCCAAAGACACCGACTTCCGAAATTAAAGTTATTTTTCACTTTGTAGTGTTTTTTTGGAAGTCGGTTTTTTTTTTCTTAAAAAGTTTTTTGTATTAACGTTTTTTGCCACCGACTTCCGAAATTGAAGTTATTTTTCACTTTGTAGTGTTTTTTTTTGGAAGTCGGTTTTTTTTTATTAAAAAGTTTTTATTTCACGCTTTTTAGTGGGTCGGCTTATAATATATCTAAGTTACAATAGCCTAGTGTCAACTTGCTCATTGTCTTTTACAAAATATTGCTTTTCCCGATGCAGGGAAGTTAATTGTTGAGAAGTTCTCCTGGTCCACCATCAGCTCCATATCACCATTCACATCGTGGCGAGCATAAATTGCTTAGCAACCATATTAAAGTAATCGAATCGCAACCCGTGAAATACTTAGATATTATTGAATAGTTCCGGTGGCCATCTGTGGTCTTCATCATCAGTTCCACTTCACCAAATGGTGCTTTCCGAGAGCAAGTGCACGAGTTACTATAAAAAATACCCAAATCGCTATAGGTGTGCCTATAATATTTGAAGAGTTCCTTCGATTTCTCCAGGACCCCATCATCAAATCCTGACCTGATGACAATGGGACCAATCTTGAAGTATATCCTTTCGAACAAAAAAAGAATTTTGAAAATCGGTCCACAATTGGCGGAGTAATCGAGTAACAAACACACAAAAAAAAAAAAACATACCGTCGAATTGAAAACCTCCTCCTTTTTTGAAGTCGGTTAAAAAGAAGCGCGATGACACAGCGGTGGTAATTTATCGCAAATATGAAGCGATTAGATTAGCGACGTAGAAACTGGGGGTGTGCGGGTTGAATATGTCCATGAGTACATTTACCTCGGCCAAATATGTAGTATCCTTCCAGGCGTGACAGGACAAAGAAGTCGCTCGCCACTCAGAAACTCGCTATTGGTCGATGAAACATCTCATGAAAGGACCTCTCCCGCTTTCACTAAAACGAAAGCTCATGGACATGTGCATTCTTCCCACCCTCACCTACGGAGCGCAAACATGGTCTCTTACAAAGCGTTAAAAGTCCGCACTTGGAGTCTGCCAACGGGCTATGGAACGAAGTATACTAGGTGTCAAACTCACAGACCGCATTAAGAACTCTATACTTCGTTCCAAAACACAAATAGCGGACGCTGGTCGCACAGCTGCTGGATTAAAGTGGAACTGGGCTGGCCATATCTGTCGCATGTCGAAGCAGCAATATGCAAAAGCCACCACTCAGTGGATCCCCAATGGCAGGAAACGACTGCGCGGCAGGCCCAGAAAGAGATGGCGGGATGAACTGGACTCCTTCTTAAAAGATTGGCCCACAATCGCAGTAGACCGGGAAAAGTGGAAAGAGGGAAGGGAGGCCTTTGCCCTATAGTGGGACAACACAGGCTTATAATATAATCACACTAATATAATAAAGGCGATAGTTTGTGAGTGTGTGTTTATATATGTTTGTTACGCCTTCACGCTCAAACGGCTGGGCCAATTTTGATAAAACTTTGTATGGAGGTAGCTGACACCCTGGATTAACATATAGGCTACTTTTTATCCCAATATTCCCACGCGATCGACATTTACGCGGGTGAAACCGCGGGGCGCAGCTAGTATAATATATTTTGAAGCAATTATCTATTTACAAATACTATTTAATAATAAATAATAATTCATCGCTGAATGCAGTTGATGAGAAATAGCTCAACTGTCACTAGAGAGACAATGGCGCCGATTCCCTTTTTCACAAACTAAACTAAATTTAAGTTCAGTGCATCTTTTTCTTTTATTTCATTAAGAAAAGGACAGAAGATAAATATTAGTTTAGTCCTGTCAAATTAGTCAACGCCTGACGTAAATTGACGTATTTTTAGTAGGCAAGTTTTTAATCGCGTCTAAACTTGTCTATGGAGTATCTTGACTTGACAGGACTAAACTAATATTTATCTTCTGTCCTTTTCTTAATGAAATAGAAAGAAAAAGATGCACTGAACTTAAATTTAGTTTAGTTTGTGAACAAGGGAATCGGCGCCAATTACTTTTCTATTTTTACCGATCTCTAGGAGATTTCTTGACAGTTGCAGGGGTAGAGAACACTGAGCCGCGTGATGACTCCCGGCCACCGTAGGCGCGGGCCTGCGGACGGAGAGTAATGGGTAGCTCACCGTCCGATCAGGACCAGGCCCGTGCCGGACGGCGCGTACGAGTTCCACGCGCGCCTCAAAGAGATGTCAGCATAAAGGAAGGGGCCTGCCAGGGCCGAAGCCTGCCGGGGGTGCGGGATTGTCCGAAATGGTTACCGCTACCCCGGAACATAAAGGGCTAAGGAAGGAACACGGATGGGGTTTTAGTCAGTAAGAGTCTGACACTCCCTTCCGCTCCACCCAGAGCGGGAGGGGTCAGTTGATGATATCCCATCCATAAAAAAAAAAAAGGGTAGAGAATACTATGTCTTGCCGTCAACGGCGTACAAGTCATCATCTGCCCAGCCTTTTCCCAACTATGTTGGAGTCGACTTCCAGTCTAACCGGATGCAGCAGTGCAGCTGAATACCAGTATTTTACATGGAGCGACTGCCTATCTGATCTCCACAACCCAGCTGGGTAATACGATACCCCTTGGTAAGACTGGTTGTCAGAGTTTCGGGCTACTGACGACCCGTAACGACTGTCAAAATTATTACTTATTATTCTTATTATAATCGTCTACGTTTATTAGTAATAACGGCAGGTAAAGGCTAACTCGTTCAGGATGAGTCCGTGCCACTAGGTGAAGGCCGAACAATATGGCGGCGGCGCCGCGCTGCGTCTGCGCACATTGTAACTCCCATACTTTATTAATTTGTAAATCATCATCTGCCTAGCCTTTTCCCAACTATGTTGGGGTCGGCTTCCAGTCTAACCGGATGCAGCTGAATACCAGTATTTTGATTGGTTTGTTTATTTTTGTAATTAAAAAACAAAACTAAATAATTTATGCTTGATTGAATTATTGATACGAAGTACTTATTCTTTACGTTAGGTATCCCTTTTTGTGTGTTTAAAAGTTTACATGATATAAGGTCCCATTAAAATAGATGGACAAACTTTTAGAAATCATTCAGACCACCAAAATAAGGACGATGGTAAAAAAATATATAAGAAAAACGCATTAGATACTTACTCACAAGAAAAATAATCAGCTAACGAAAATACACTGATGTGTGGCCGGCACATTTTTCATTTATTATTTTAGGTCCATAAAATCACTTTAATCAGCGTTTTTTTTTTTTTGCTTGGATACCTTTGGTTAGACGTACTGAGCGCTGTGTTAAAGTCCATCTATTTTGATGGGACCCTGTATATTTTTTCTTGAGTGTACCAAAATATTCGGTTCCCTACAAAATGGTTGAGCTGGATGGTGCTGATCCATGCGTCATGTTCGTGAACGGACGCCGTCGGTTGAGACTGGTCATCTCTTAACTGCCAAGGCTTATTTTAAATCTTATTTCTTGTATTGTTTCTTCATTTGTGTGTTTTTTTTACATTGTTCTCACATATAGAAGCAACAAGAATAATGTACTCAGGATTTTGTAATATCTTGATTTAAAAGAGTGTCCATGGAGTTTCTTGCCCGTTCTTCTCCATAGAGATCTACGCTTTGGAATGGGCGACTAGCTTCAACTTTCTGACTAACTGACCGACTACTTAATTTTGACAATTCAAAAGTACCTGTAATGGTTTAATTGAAATAAATGCTTTGAGTTTGAGTTTGAGTTTGAACGAAACAAAGAAACTGGTAAACGCTGGAAAGCTAGGCGGTTAACTAAACGGCTAATTAAACCAGTTGGCTGCGACACATACAGGGTGTGGCGTAGGTAAATAGGGGTCCATCGTTAAGGACTCGATAGTCCAGATAGTTTACTATAACATATTACAATTTTTGGCATTTTGACCCAAGGGTACCGGCCCATCGTGCTGCTTGACGAGGTGGGCAAGCTCTTTGAAAGCGTCATTGCAGACCGCCTCGTCGGGTGGCTGGTGCGGGTGGGGCCGGATCTGGCGGAGGGACAGTTTGGTTTCCGCAGGGGGCGCTCTACGGTGGACGCCATCATGCGCGTACGAGCCCTCACGACGGGGGATGCTGTTGCCCAGGGTGGGGTCGTCTTGGCGGTGTCCTTAGACATCGCCAATGCCTTCAATACCCTACCCTGGAGTTGCATCAGGGAGGCACTCCGGTATCACCGGATGCCGACTTACCTCTGTCGCGTGGTCGAGGCTTATCTGACGGACAGGGCCGTCATCTACCCCGGCCATCAAGGAGAGTGGAACCGGCGAGAGATGTCGTGCGGTGTCCCACAGGGATCAGTCTTGGGGCTGCATCTGTGGGACATCGGGTACGACTGGGTGCTGCGCGCCGACCTCCCTAGCGGCGTCAGCGTAGTTTGCTACGCTGACGACACGCTGGTCCTGGCGCAGGGGAGGTCGCACCAGGCGGCGGCTGAATTAGCGACACGCGGGGTTGCGATAGTCGTTGAAAGGATCCGGCAACTGGGACTCGAGGTGGCCCTGCACAAGTCCGAGGCCATGTGTTTTCATGGCCCTCGGAACGCGCCACCGTCGGGTTCCCAAATAACGGTAGGAGGGGTTCATATCGGCGTCGAGTCGACGATGAAGTATCTGGGACTTGTCCTCGACAGCCGGTGGAACTTCGTGGAGCATTTCCGACGTTTGGCTCCCAGACTGGAGCGGGCCGGGGCTGCCTTGAAGCGGCTCCTGCTCAATCTAGGGGGTCCAAACGCCTCCTGCCGGAGGCTCTACGCGGGGGTCGTGCGGTCCATGGCCCTTTACGGAGCTCCGGTGTGGGCGCGTTCATTGAGGCGGCGACCAGCCCGGCGGCTGAACGCGTCTCAGAGGGTCATGGCCGTCCGGCTTGTCCGGGGATACCGCACGGTCTCCGGGGAGGCGGCGAGCCTCCTTGCCGGATTGCCGCCATGGGATCTGGAGGCTAAAGTCCTCGCCCACATATGGGAGTGGCGAGAGGAGGCAAAACGCCGCCGGGGCATAACTCCGCTGCCGCGAGAAATCGCGGCACAGCGGACAGAGCTCCGGCGGGATCTCATGGCGACATGGAGAGTACGACTGTCGCAACCCAGTGCTGGGCACGCCACAATCGCGGCGATAAGTCCCCTCTTTGAGGAGTGGCTGGAGAGGCGTCACGGCGTCCTCACCTTCCGCCTGACGCAGGTCCTCACCGGACATGGCTGCTTCGGGAGGTTCCTGTTTCGGATAAGGCGGGAGGAAACGCCCGGGTGTCACCATTGTGTGGATCGCCCGGAGGACACGGTGGAGCATACGGTGGAGGTCTGTCCAGCTTGGGCAGAGCACCGCCGCGTCCTCACGGCGGCGATCGGCGGCGGCGATCTCTCGCGTCCGGCCCTGATCCAGGCCATGGTACGGAGCGAGAGTACATGGGAAGCCGTTGCCTCCTTCTGCGAAGCAGTAATGCTCGCGAAGGAGGAGGCGGAGCGCGTAAGGGAGAGGTAATCTTGGCGCCCTCGCGCCCCTAGTCGCCGCAGGAGACGCCCTGGGCGTCGGGAATCGATAGCCGATTCCCGGCCACCGTAGGCGCGGGCTTGCGGACGGCGAGCAATGGGCAGCTCGCCGTCCGATAAGGACCAGGCCCGGGTCGACGGCGCGTTGTGTTCCACGCGCGCCTCAAAGAGATGTCAGCAATAACTGACGGGGTCTACCAGGACCGAAGCCTGCCGGGGTCGCGGGTTGTTCGAAAGAGATACCGTGGCCCCTGGCACAGGCGACTGAAGGTACACGGGTGGGTTTTAGTCAGTAAAAGTCTGACACGCCCTCTCGCTCCGCCCAGAGCGGGAGAAGTTATTTGATGATTTCCCACCCAAAAAAAAAAAAAAAAGGGTACCGAAAATATATATTTTTTTGTTATTTATTTACGAGATTTCTACCTTTTGTTACTTTGGTTGTACTTTCAATAAAAACCATTATTTTTTCATTTTGTTTTATGTTAATTACCTACTGCTGAATACTAGAGCTATCGTATAAAATTATTGTTTTTTTTATGTTTTTGAAGAAAAAGTTCTTTTCTATTTTTTAACCCTAATTTTTAACATAATCATGCAAATTCAAGAGTGATTTTTGTAAAAATATGTACTACTAAAATGGTTAAAATTGTAATATGTTATAGTAAATTATCTGGTATATCGAATCCTTAACGGTGGACCACTATTTACGCCACACCCTGTATACCTAGGCATGTCACCAAATTATCATCATCATCATCAGTTCGGCCCGGAATCACCCATTGCTGGGTATAGGCAGTGACGGATTAAGACTACTTGATGCCTTAAACAATCTACGCCTGTGGGCCCCCCTATCCGTATGTCAACTATACGTACGTATGTCGGTCTTTAAACCTTTACCGCCTAAAAACATTAGTTTTTTTGTAAAATAAGATGATGAGCCAGGCGGGGGGTCCGCGGGAAGGGGTGGTTTGTGATTGGCTGATCGCAATTCCGGTACATTCGAATTGCCGAATGCACTAGCGGGCAGCAAGTGGGCAAGCGAGAGCGGGGTTATGACTAGGTCGGACTCTATGTCAACTTAAAACGCGCGAATTTGCAAATTAGTCCTAGAAACTTTTTTTGGTGTGGTTTTTGGTGACGTGGAAGTGAGACGTGATGTCCTAAAGACGGATTTTTTTTGTGCTTCTTCTGGTGCCCCCCCAGACTTAGGGTTACCAGATTAAGGGTTAATCCGTCACTGGGTATAGGCCTCCCCTTTTTTCTGCCATACATCCCGATTCCGTGAGTCCCTCATGCCACCACATACCTCATCTAAATAAGACTACGCGTAAAATGATAGATGACCTTGTATGGGATCGAAATACATACGGATGGTTACTTTGCGCAACATATATTGTAACCGATTGCGATTCAAACTTTGAATGGATGCTGAAATACACATCATGGTCAGTAAAACTACAGTAAAGCTTTCCAAGAAAAGCGGTGGCCGTCTCATAACGGCTGCAGTAATGGCTTTCATGAAAATGATGATAGCGGCAAATATTTAAATCGTTAGATTCGCCCTACCGCGTCAAAATTTAAGATAGTCGCGTTTCTGTTTCGTTTTTCACACAATGACTCAGTGACTTGATTGCCATGGAAACGCTATTTAATAAAGTGTGTCCTCACTCTTTTCAGTATTGACAGTGGACACCAGTGGCGTGCATTGGTTTTCAGAATAGGTAGGCCTAGGCACTAAGCCGGGTCTAGTCTAGGCAAACGTGGTCACTAAAAAGAAAAAAAAGTGAGATCAAAAGTGTGGTTATTTGAGTAGGCATGCCTACTTAAGGGTGATAAATTGCGAAGGTCGAACGTCATGGTATTACGCGTGAGACGGACGTATTTTTAATTTTGTCATATTAACTTGAACGAGTAAAGACCAATGACAACATGCGAATAATAGGTACCAGTATTTTACATGGAGCGACTGCCTATCTGACCTCCACAACCCAGTTACTGAGTAATACGATACCCCTTGGTAAGACTGGTTGTCAGACTTTCGGGTTTCTGAAGACCCGTGACAACTGTCAAAGATCCACGAATAACAGCCGGGACCAACGGCTTAAAGTGCTTTCCGAGGCACGAAGGGGTCTTGGTATGTACTGCTAGCTATTATTTCTAGTGTTAGTGTCTTACGAAATTACCCCCGTACCCCGTAGATTTGTCGCTGCAGTCTGTGTTTACGATTGGGCGACGTTGTCATTTGCGTTCTGCTTCGAAAGAGTACCTTAACCGGTCAAGCGGCGCGCGTCGCCGATCGGCGACGAAACAATAGAAAATCAATTGTGTCTCATTAGCGGAGCTTGACAGATTAAGGGGCTTACACGAGCTAAACGCAAAAAAACGGTAGTTTTCGAAACAATAAAAGTATATGATCGCCTACAGTAAACAAAATCAGAAAAATATATGATATTCTTCAGGATATTTGCTAGATAGATAGTGTTTTGAAAACACAATACAACTAATTTGGTACGATAGAAAAAAATCATGAACATACCTCTAAAAAACTTTCTTTTTACAATAAAAACCATACTAATATACATACAATCATTCTGATTTTTTGTCAGATTATTCTACAAGTAACATGGTACTAAAATGATAGTGTTTTATTTTTTTATTTAAAACAATAGTTTTTTTGTAAATCGAATATTCATAGTTCCGAACATAAAAAGTGCGCATGTGTGCGTGAACGCCCGCGTAGCGACACTGCCGGCCGAGGCCTGCTGCTATACGGACGTGTCGCTCTTTTCGCCGCACTATTTCCGTCAAGATTGTTATGTTTTTGTTAAGTTTTATTTGTAAATTCATTGTTTATTATTATTTGCATATCTTCTTTCCGTAAATATTTTTATTTCGTGTAAATATAAAATACTTTTAAGTTTGTTATGTATGGGTGCAAGGCGCGCGCCATCTATTGTACGGCGAGTCCCAACTCCCGGGCGTTTCACTTGTGTCTCCCGGCAGTGGTCCGCGTAACATAACAAAGTTAAAATAGGGTAATAATTTGTAAATAAATGGGAAATATAGTGAAACATTCCGTTAGGAGGACTACAAAACGTTCATATAAAACAAAAGCCGAACATAATATGAACGAAAGTAAAAAGTATGAGCATTTTATTTTTAACTGAATATTTTTATTTTTGCAATAAAACTATGAATTTTGGTAACATCTAAGAAAGTGCAGTCATTTTGCATAAGGTAAGTATTTTCGACTCCGCGTACATCTGTCACACCGGCGCAAGTGGACGACGTGTAGATTTGTATTCGAGAGTCCCCGGGTTCGATTCCCAAGGTTACGAAATCGTACTTTCTTTTTAAATTTTATTTAAATGTATTTTGAATTTTTAGATAAATAGTGTTTTGAAAACATGATACAACTAATTTGGCACGATAGAAAAAAATCATGAAGATACCTCTAAAAACTTTCTTTTTACAATAGAAACCATACTAATATACATACAATCATTCTGATTTTTTGTCAGATCATTCTACAAGCAACAAAAAAAAAATAAAACACTATTATTTTGGTATGTTACCAAAATAATAGTGTTTTATTTTTTTAGTTCAAACAATAGTTTTATTGTAAATAGCATATTCATAGTTCCGAACATAATAAGTGCGCATGTGTACGTAAACGGTAAACCCCCGTGTAGGAATAATGCCGGCCGAGGCCTGATACTATACGGGCGTGTCGCTCTTTTCGCCGCATTATTTATATGTACATACATTCATTGTTTATTATTACTATTTGCATATCTTCTTTCTGTAAATATTTTTATTTCATGTAAATATAAAATACTTTTAAGTTAAAATAGCGTAATAATTTGCTATCAATTATATCATTTGTAAATATGGGAAATAAAGTGAAACATTCCCTTAGGAGGACTACAAAACGTTCATATAAAACAAACGCCGAACAAAGTAAGAGCATTTTATTATTACTGAATATTTTTTTTCACTATGAATTTTGGTAGTTTAAGAAAATGCACTTATTACGCATAAGCTCAGTTTTTTCGACGACATACGCAATCGTTACATTGGCTTATGTAGACGACGCGCAGGTTTGTGTTCGAGGGTCCCCGGGTTCGATTCCCAGTGATACGAAATCGATTTAATTTTATTTAAATGTATTTTGAATTTTTAAATATATTTTTATAAATAACTAAAAAAACGTCTACAATGTAATTATCTTTCACAGGAGAAAGAAAGTCGAAAATATCAACACAGAAGTTACTTCTAAATCTAATGCGTAAGTACCTACACGTTTTCTAAGCCATTGTAACAATAAAAAAAACCTAAATTTATTAACAGACCGCGACTTATTGATAATGTGCATAAAGAAATCACAGATTCATCCGAAAATTGCGATGAAAATTATCACAAGCAAGAGTTTAATTTTTATTGATTGTGTTTATAATAAATAGAAATCATAATAATTATGTATGAATGTTAGGTACGAGTAGGTACCTAATCCTTGAGGCCGTTTACACATCGTGCCGCAGCTGCAGCGGCATCGCCGCCGCCGCGGCGCCGCTGCATCAGTCACCCTTGGATTTGTATGAACATACGGCGCCGCACAGTGGTCTGAAAATCGAGCTCCATACTCATAGAAACTTAAAGTACGGAAATAAAAAAACAAAAATTGTAATGGGTCTAGTATACCTCCCTTTACGTAATATTAACGTATGGATGGTATCAGTCGCTCCACGCGTGAGAAAAAAAAGTTTTTTGTTTTTTTTTGTATGGGAGAAAAGAAAACACTTAATGTACATTTTTTTGAAACTGAATGGAACTGATAGGCTGGAGCTCACACGAGCTATTGTACCATACACGGCCATCAAGATGACATACAATTCATGCACCGTTGGGCGCTGCTTTGCACGTAGCAAATTTTTGAAATTTTGTGTTTTCGATATGTGATTTTTCAAATCTTTGACGTGAATAAATGAACTTGCCGATCGATTTACTTATACTATCGTTACTTTTAGCCTGCTTATGACCTTTATGATGACAACAATTAAAAATTATGTTGATTATAAGTACCTATACGTTTTTTTTTAATTTCATTCCAAGAACTACTTAACTCATTTAATCACCGTTGTAGTGTATCTATTAAATAGATATGTAAACACTGTCTCATTCACACAAGCGGGGTAGCTGCTGTCAGTTATGTTATGTCATCTGTCAGTTACGAGGAATGGCGGGAAACAGACAAAGTGAAGCAGGCTATATACGATGGCGCTTGGTGTGGTAGTGAGCCAGTGAAGTGATATGTTTAACATAAGTACGGAATCAACAGGATTCTACAACCGTAATTATGGTTGAGTTATAATTAGATACTGCTTCAATCTGAGCCTCAATCAGAGCCTGTTCTTCCACGATGTTCAACTTGTTTTCGTTTGAAAACTTAAAATAAATTGGTCAGCAGAACATTGTGGAAGATGGCTTTGGATTCTCCCATACCTTTTCTTCGCCACAAACTAAGCGCAGAGGCACAAAAGAACACATAAACATACTGGAATCGTCTTCGTCTGCCATAGTTTGCTTATACAAACTTTGCCCTGAAGCACCATCAAAGCCATACTTGCATATAATTGTTAACTCTTTGCCATCCAGCGAAGGTTCCACACGTAGGAATTTTCCAAGCTTTGCACAGTTTTATCCAAAATTTAGCTTTACTTTTACCTCTCCTTCCGTGATGTACAATGGTAACTTTTGGAGGGCAGCAGTCCTTCTTCGCCTCAAGGATGGCAGTATAAGAAGGACACAGTGGTACTCCTTCTTCTTTTGCACAAGATCTTAATGTTATATACTGCCACTTCGAAAGCTTCAATGAGGTCAAAATAAATAAAGCTTTATCAGCGGAATATATAAGCACAGTTTCCTTGGGCTTTAACAATTTATTTATCCTTGTAGCCTCTTTGCTCCGAGACTAGTTTAACGATATCTGCTATATTCTTGTCATGTGCTTTCAAACCGGTTGCATGAGCAAGGCTTTCAGTGCTATACGTTAGGAGGTCTTCCGCTCTCCTTCTCTTCTGTAGCGGGCTTAGCTCTTTAAATGGTTTTCTCGGCCTCACAACTGATGTTGATGTTCCAACACTGCACGTCTCCGGTGTGTAGGATGTTGATGCACCCTCATTTAAAACAAAGTCAGAACTGGAACGGGTTTGCTGCTCTACTGACACTAAATAAGGGGTCATCTTTCCTTTCATGATCTCAGGCCATTTTATGTTCTCTTGCAGCCATGTCTCATACTTTGTTATGTATGTACGTCTCATGCGATTACACGAGATCCATTTGTTCCTCAACGAACAAACATAAGTCTGACAGAATTGTTTCAATACCCTCTTTTCATTTTCTGACAAATCAATAGTATTCTCAAAAACTTCAAATAAAACATTGGGCTGTAAAAAACAATTGTTGTTTGTCACAAACATGACAATGTCCAAATTGGTATCACAACCTTCCATCACAGCACAATAAAAAAAATAACGTAATAAGTTAGCGCGCACAAGTACTGAGAGCTACTGATAAAAGTAAGCTCAAACGTCCTATTTTTATACAACTACCCTCATTATCGTTCGCTATTCTTTAATTAGGTTTTACAGACTTTAATATTACAGACAATAGAATTTTATTGTGACTAGGGCCCATTTGGCCCTGCTAGAGCTGGTTGATGCTCATGTCATTGGTATATAATTATAACTCAACCATAATCACGGTGATTAAATGAGTTAGTTCTTGGAATGAAATAAAAAAAAACGTATATAATCAATATAATTTTTAATTGTTGTCATCACAAAGGTCATAAGCAGGCTAAAACTAACGATAGTATAAGTAAATCGATCGGCAAGTTCATTTAACCTCGTCAAAGATTTGAAAAATCACGTATCGAAAATTCAAAATTTCAAAAATTTGCTATGTGCAAAGCGGCGCCGAACAGTGCATGAATTGTATGTCATCTTGATGGCCGTGTATCGTACAATAGCTCGTGTGAGCTCCAGCCTATAAGTTCCATTCAGTTTCAAAAAAATGTACATTAAGTGTTTTCTCCCATACAAAAAAAATAAAAAACTTTTTTTTCTCACGCGTGGAGCGACTGATACCATCCATACGTTAATATTACGTAAAGGGAGGTATACTAGACCCATTACAATTTTTGTTTTTTTATTTCCGAACTTTAAGTTTCTATGAGTATGGAGCTCGATTTTCAGACCACTGTGCGCCGCCCGCGGTGCCATACTATTATATTCTATGGCGATGCCGCTGTATTGGTTTCTCTTGGATTTGTATGAGCCCTTGCGGCGCGCCGCCGCGGCGCCGTGTGTTCATACAAATCCAAGGGTGACTGATGCAGCGACGACGCGACGGCGGTGTCGCTGCAGCTGCGGCATAATGTGTAAACGGCCTCAAAGATTAGGTACCTAACATTCATATATAACTATGATTCCTATTTATTATAAACAAAATCAATTTTAAATCTAATTTCTTGCTTTTGATCATTTTCATCGCAATTTTCAGATGAATCTGTTACCTAGGTATTTCATTATGCCCATTATCAATAAGTCGCGGTCTGTTAATAAAAACATTAGGTCAGAATTTTTTTTATTTTTGTAATAGCTTAGATAACGTGTAGGTACTTGCGCATTAGAAATACCTAACTTCCGTGTTAATATTTTCGACTTTCTTTCTCCTGCAGACTTTTTTTAGTTATTTATAAAAATATTTAATAGATATATTTAAAAATTCAAAATGACATTTAAATAGAAAATTCGATTTCGTAACCTTAGGAATCGAACCCGAGAACTCTCGAATACAAATCTACACGTCGTCCACATACGTCACTGTGACAGTTGTACGTGTAGTCGAAAATACGTACCTTAAGCGTAATGACTGCACTTTCTTAGATGTTTCAAAAATTCATAGTTTTAGAAAAAAAACACTGCAAAGTGATAACTTTTATTTCGGAAGTCGGTGTCGCTGGTTTCGCATTTTCGTTTTTTGACACCGACTTCCAAAATTATAGTTATTTATCACGCTGTAGTGCTTTTTTTGAAGTCGGTTGTTTTTTTTTTTCTTTCTAATTGTACCTACCCCACAAAAATTCAATTAACACTAGTGCATTGAAGAATCATCAAAATTCGCATAGAAATGCCGGAGATGCAGTACATTTATGCATATTAACTTCGGACATACTACATAAGAATAATTACCTAATGAATATAGAATAACTACCTAATGAATATACTAAAACCTTCCTGGAAGTATGTAGATCACATTAGTGAAAGAATGATCAAAATTGGTTCATCAGTTTTTTAGAAAATCTACAAATATATATACAAACATACACACATACATACATTACATACATACATACGGGTCGAATACACAACCTCCTTTTTTGAAGTCGGTTAAAAATGTTTTAAATTTCATTGAATCAGTTTTATTTCAAAATCACCCACATCCTTAAGTTTTTCAAGTCACACTCAAAACGAATAAAATTTATTATGTTGTCACACATAACTACATAATTTGTTTGTTAGATCTTTAACTTATTTGCACATCGTTTCCGCGCCATCTATTAGAATACTAGGGCGTAATCTCACAAAACCGTTACTTCTAAATCTCATGTATGCTTTATGTCATAATTGTGATGGGCGTCGTCGTTAGATGGCGTTTGCGTCGATTTTGCATATGTGTGCATGCGTTTTTCAAGGACCCTTAGCTCTAGTAAGCCTCTTAAAGCCAACCAGTCGTCGGACAAGCTCGCTGACTAAATCCACTGCGTGTCGAGAACGCACTGCAGTAACAAGTGTAGCGTGGGAACGTAACATTTTGTGCTTTCACTCTTCGCCTGCGCCGGTCGCTGATGACCGCTTGACGAAACTATAGACTGTTAGGCTTAGCATAGCTTTGAGGCTTGATAGGTTAGCATAACCCAGCTAAGTGTTTACGTGTGTCGCGCAGGCCCAGTGCGGGTTGGTAGATGGCACATGTCTTCGAATTTTCGGTTCTAGGACATGCCGGTTTCCTCCCGATGTTTACCTTCACCATTTTGAGAGCAGTGGTGATGAAATAATTTATACAAAGTACAGCGCCTGTCTAGGTTCGAACTTACGACCTGCAACTCGTTAGTAGGGGCAGTTACCACTAGGACACCACCGTACTCCAGTAGTGTGGGTAAAAATTAGTAATAGTAAATTAGTGTCGTTTGGCAAGAGGAGGGGGTGGGAGGGGATGGCCCTCCCTTGGCACCGCTTCCATGAAAAGGTAACGCACTGTTCTTGAGAAAAACAAATTATTGTAACCTAACCTCAAAACACTTTAAAGTTGCTTAAAAAGCGTAGTCAGAAAAACAACGAAACATTTAAATTAAATTAAATATTTGTTTATTAATGGCAACTAGGCCCAATTGTTAGTAACATAGTTCTTAAAAACTATTGTTAGTAAACACACAGAAACAAAAATACAATTTCAAAGGTTAGCCGTGGGGTCTTCTGACGAGCACCTCCTAAGTATACGAGTATATTTTTAAACAAGTTAGTTTACAAGCAATAATAATAAGACTTAGTCGACGGAGCCCCGCTTTCCGGGGACCCTGTTTCTGTCTACAGGGCTTAAAGGAACCTAACTCGAAGGAGATGACGGGGGTTCGTTCGCTCGCTAACTTGAGCCCGCGTCATCCCCTTCGAGCCTAACCTGTCAGAGTCGGGGTGCTCCAAGTCGGGGTACCCACAGAATTTTTTTTCATGTTTTTGTTTTTAATATTTCGCGGGTTTTTACATCATCTCATGGTTTTTGACTATCTAGAGCAACAGTTTCTTTCCAGAAAATATTTTCATTAGAGCTACCATTTTGGAAATTTAAAGAGCGTTTTGTAAAAAAAAAGAATAAAATTAGACAGCTAACTCAAAAACGGTGCGTCGTCGTAGGGCAATGCTTCTCAGAAGCTAAATGATTTTTATGGTCAAGGCTGATACTGCAATAAAATTGGGAAATTTCCGAAAAAATAACTCCAACCCAGATTTGGTTGTCAATCGCCCATTTTATCGTTTCGTTTTCGCTTGATAGAGGACTGCTGTCTAAGATCTGGTTTAACTGAGATAGGATCCCGTCTTTATCTTGCACTTGTAGTTTGATAGCTGTGCGACAGAGATAGAAATAATGCTAAGTAACGTTTATTAACGGCCTTAGTTTATTTGTTTTACAATGAATTGTATTGTTTCAGGATGAGAGGGAGGGCGCGGGGCGTCGCGGAGGCGCCGTGCTGCCCTCTACAATGGAGGTACGTAACTCTCAAAATCAAAACTCACACATAGTTACATTTTATATTAATTAATTTTTACTGTTGACATTTTAAAATTATTATTTTAGCTGAATTCACTTTAAATGAATGATGTTAATTATTACTTATTCGTATTTGTACGCCGCTCGCCTTCATCGGCAAAACATAGTGTACCTATATATTTTATTAACTTTTTTTACATCACACCTGGTTTTACAAATAAAAAACTTTGACTTTGACAAATTACGCTGAGAATAGGCATTTTTGGAACGTCTTAATTTCATAAGACAGTCCCCCAAAAGCAGCAAGAACTCGTTGGATGCGAGAAGCACAAAACCGGTCGAAGTGGAGGTGCTTTGGGGAGGCCTATGTCCAGCAGTGGACGTCTTTCGGCTAAAATGGTTATGATTTATTAACCGACTTTAAAAAAGGAGGTTCTGTATTCGACCCGTATGTATGTATGTATGTATGTTTGTATGTCCGCGATTATCTCAAAAACTACTGAACCGATTTTGATAATTCTTTCATTAGTGTGATCTACATACTTTCAGGAAGGTTTTAGTATATAATACATTAGGTAATTATTCTTATGTACGAAGTTATATGCATAAATGTACTGCATCTCCGGCATTTCTATGGGAATTTTGATGATTCTTCGAGTCGTGTCTTCAATTCTTCAATGCACTAGTGTTAATTGAATTGGTGTGGGGTAGGTACAACTAAAAAGTGAAAAATAAAAACTTTTTTATAAAAAAACAACCGACGTCAAAAAAAAACACTACAAAGTGAAAAATAACTTTAATTTCGGAAGTCGGTGTCAAAAAACGAAAATGCGGAACCAACGAAACCGACTTCCGAAATTAAAGTTATTTTTCACTTTGTAGTGTTTTTTTTTGAAGTCGGTTGTTTTTTTTTGTAAAAAAGTTTTTTATTAAAACTTTATGCACAAGTAAAAAATACTGTACAAAGGTGGACTTAATGCCTGAGGCATTTTCTACCAGTCAACCTTAGGGTGATGCAGAGACAAAACATGGCAGGTGCAACATACAGGATAACTAGCTAGGAAATGACTATAAAATACAAGAATATATACATAGATACATACATATATACCAAATGAACTCTCAGGGGAAAAATGATCGGTAGAGGAGAAAACGAATCCAGCAAATCAGCGCTGGGATGTTACGGCCAACTTCTGCCGAATATGTTCGTGTGCCTTCACTTTAAAAGATAACCGACTGGTTGCCGTGACTGGTTGGATGATGATGATGAGGCCCCCAAAACGCCCGCCCTTCACCACTTCAGAGTGCTTTAGCTGGGAAGAAGAAGGGGCGCAACAAACTCCCAGCAGCACAGCTGTCTATTAAGATAGAAAAAGATGATTCTACAGCGTGTATCTGAGAGGCAATTCTTGTAATTTTAAGAACATTCACAGTTCTCAGTCTCAATTATTATTTCAGAAATATGTACTTCTTACTTCGAATTTCCCTAAATTTTTTTGAAAAGTTTTTTGACGTCGATTGTCGCTGAGTTAAGATTGCGACTAGATTTTGACCACGCTGGCCCAGTGGCAAGGGCCGCGACTTACGAGTTGTAGGTCGCAGGTTCGAACCCAGAGAGGCGCTTTACTTTATGTAAATGATTTCATCACCACTGCTCTCAAAACGGTGAAGGAAAACATCGTGAGGAAAGTGGCATGTCCTAGGACCAAAAATTCGAAGACATGTGACATCTACCAACCCGCACTGGGCTCGCGTGGTGGATTACGGCCCACTCCCTCTCGAAGAGAGGAGGCCTGTGTCCCAGCAGTGGGAACAATATAGGCTGATTATGATGGATGGGCCCAGTGCGGGTTGGTAGATGTCACATGTCTTTTAACTTTTAGTTCTAGGACATGCCGGTTTCCTCATGATGTTTTCCTTCACCGGTTTGAGAGTAGTGGTAATGAAATTAAATACACAAAGTGCCTGGCTGGGTTTGAACTAGCGACCTACAACTACACACATCAAAAGTGTCTAGGGATCAAGCATTTTTATGCGGATTTCTTGAGATTGAGATGTGGCTTTGTAATAAATTTATGATTTTATAAATTTATATGGATCCTTTTTGGTGCATTTCATAATTTGAATCAGGAACTGTGAATCAAATTCGAGTAAAAGATGAAAATCAGCTGTCAATATTTTCCCTATAAAAACATACAACGCATTGAAGACATTATTAGTGCTACTGTTTCCCTACTACTGATTAAAACCAACGTTATTATGGAGCGGCGACGTCATTTAAGCAGGGAAGAAATGCTCAGAGCCGTGGGAATGATAGAAGCTGGTTCCCGGCAACGTACTGTGGCTTTAGCTCTGAATACAAGTCAGAGTGTTATCAGTCGACTTTGGACACGTTACCGAAGCACTGGTACCGTGGCTGAGCGCCATGGAGGACGGTATCGCTGCACCACACGGAGACAAGACCGATACATTCAAATCTTAACTCGAAGAGCTCCAACAATAACCGCCATGATGTTAGCCGTGAGGCTTCATCACTCTTCAGGGAACTTAATTAGCGACCAAACAGTCAGAAACCGCTTGCATGAAGTGAACCTTTCTATCCCGAAGACCGCTACGGGTACCACCTATAGCAATGCACAATCGTAGGATTCGATATCAATGGGCTCTTGAACACAGAAATTGGGCAGAAGAACAATGGCGTTTCGTGTGCTTTTCTGATGAGTCTCGTTTTGGTATGAGACCGGATACAAGACGTATACGACACTGGAGAACCCCTGGACGCCAACAGCGATTAAAATCCTGCCAGGAAGTCCATCCTTATAGTGGTGGAACCATCATGGTATGGGCGGGTATTTGGATCGGCGGAAGAACTGAGTTGATTTGGATCAGAGGCAACCTCAACGCTCTATGCTGAGACGATTGTATCAGACGTCATCGTTCCTCTACAAGTGCAAATCGGTCCCTTATTTCACTTAATGCATGATAATGCACGACCGCACACCGCAAGAGTTGTAAGACAGACTCTCGCCGCAGCTAACATCAATGTCCTGCCCTGGCCTGCTCAGTCGCCAGACTTGAACCCGATTGAGCATGCATGGGATATGCTACAGAGAAGAGCTCTGCCGAATATGGAGGGTATCCAGTCGCAAGAAGACCTTTTTTTGTTGTTGCAACGAACATGGGCGGCCATTCCACAGCGTGATTTGGATGAACTCATTTTGAGTATGCCAAACCGATGTTCTTGTGTTGTTAGTGTTCGCGGTAGAAACACGGATTATTAATTGTTTAAGTTACCCAATAAAATTTAAAAAAAAACTGTTATTTCAGTCTTTTTTTCGAACTTTTGTGTTAGTGGTTCAAATGTCAAAAATCCCTTTATTAGGAAAATGGCAAATTTCTTTATTAATGCAAAGGTGACTTGGTTTATCGTTACTGTGACAAACGAAAACACTTTATTTGATGAATCCTTAAAGAAAATTTTAATTAATATCAATCAGGAGAAAAGTTATTGCAAAAATATATGTCGATCCCTAGACACTTTTGATGTGTGTAGTAGGTCTGGGTCGATACCACTGGACCACCACTGCTTCACTGTTCTATACAGGATGATTTTTTTTACCGGTTCCAAATTTTTACAGGGTGTTCTACCCATGAATATGAACAACTTTCACTATGGGACCAACTCTGAAATCACGAAAAAAAAATCAGCTGTTTCATACAAAAGTTCAACACCTACTTAACCAAAATGTATGAAACTACTGATTTTTTTTTCGTGATTTCAGAGTTGGTCCCATAATTAGTGAAAGTTGCTAATATTCATGGGTAGAACTCCCTGTAAAAAATTTAAACCGGTAAAAAAATACAGCCGGTATACTGACGAATGGAATTTGAATTTATGGCGCATCGCATGAACCTCTCATACGAAGTATTTCAGACCGTCATTTCACGGCATTGGGTTTCTCGAAGCCACAAGCTGACCTTTGAAAGACTACAGTTAGGTAAGCGTCTCATCGACGTATACTGAAGGCGTATGGCTGGGAACTGGCACGGGTGCTGACCCTGTCAATTTGCCATGATTTACCGACCTACTGTGCAAGTGTCGACGAGCAGACATGATTGACAACCTTGTTTCATGTGATGTAAATAGAATAATACTCTTTAAAATCTTTAGTAGCAAACATTTAAAAGAGTATGGTAAAAGGAGAGGCAACTAACAAATATTCCATTACTGCAACGGCCAGCAAAAGAGGCATTGACGGACGAACGTGTAAATCGTGTACTTAAGTTCAAGCTGTGGCCAAGGCTTGTATAGTACTTTTCTCAAATAATGCGCGGAATTTTGTCAAATACAATAAATTAATTACTTTTCAAAATCAATGACGAACAACGAACAACAATAATTTTTCCCGCTTTAAAGTGTTAATTTTTTTTTTACAATAAACAGCGTTCTATTTGCGAGCCAGTTCGAAATTTAAATAAAACCTTTGATAAGTTACCTCCTTGGTTGCCATGTTTCGGAGTAAAAGATCTTTCCATTTTTAAATTACACGACAGATATGAGTTTACTATGTAATTTATTAGGCCGCTAAATCACGACAGATATGGATTTTCATACAACTTTTGCCGGCCGCTGCTCGCATGTATTTGGCCAGTACAGCAATTTCGATTTATCTCGAAGAAGGTTGTCAGAATAATCGTTTAACAAAAGGTATTTACAAGGCAGATGTGAATGGAAACACCGAGAGCGGCCACCCTAGAAGTATACAGGGTGAATTTTCCAAGTGGGCGTGGATGGCCAAATTCTAAAGTATGAGGAATAGCGAAAAGTGCTCAAAGGAGTCGCGGGCTCGATTTTGATGAAAACTAAAACTGCATCTTTGGATTTTTGAAAAATAATTTTTTCTAGCCAGGAATCGAACCTGTTGATTTTGAAAAAAAAAACACATACTTTATTATTACACCATTCGATAGTGTCCCTAATAAGGATCAAATTCTGGGAAGTAATGACATACGGCAAACGTAAGGAAAATGTTGAATTTTAATAAACTGCTTCTTATTTTAAAGTATTCATACCTACATTACGTACCTCGTTCGAAATTATGCTCAGTATTTTTATTAACACACCCGCAGCCATCCCGCAGCGCAGTCATCTTCACAACGTTATGTTCTAAATTCAAATATCTATTACGATCTTTGGAAAATATTCTAATGGAATCAATAATATTGTAATGCTGAATGCAGTACAATCCGTGAGACGTCGAATCCAGCTACCTATGTATTGAAAACAATGGTCATCATTTTAAACAATTAATCAGTAAAGGTTTAGTAGGTAGGTAACATAACCTGGGCCCGGCTACAACAAACACACTGGTCAATCCATCAGGTTAAGCTACGCTTGCCGCGGTTGGTTTATGGATGGGTGACCATCTTTACATACCGAAACCCCTCCATGCCTCGGAAAGCACGTTAAGCCGTTGGTCCCGGCTGTCATTCCTGGATCTTTGACAGTCGTTACGGGTAGTCAGAAGCTCGAAGGTCTGACAACCATTCTTACCAAGGGGAAGGGGTATCTTATTACCCAGTAACTGGGTTGTGGAGGTCAGATAAGCAGTCGCTCCATGTAAAATACTGGTATTCAGCTGCATCCGGTTAGACTGGAAGCCGACCGCAACATAGTTGGGAAAAGGCTAGCCTTTTGCCAACTATGTTGGGGTATACTGCTTAGGCTGTTGATGATGAGGTAGGTAACATAAGACAAATAAAAAAAAGTATGTTGTTAAAAATAAGCTCTTTCCTTTAGTTTGCCGTATGTCATTACTTCCCGGAATTCGATCCTTATTAGCGACACTATCGAATGGTGTAATTAATACAGCGTGTGTTTTTTTTTTTCAAAATCAACAGGTTCGATTCCTGGCTAGAAATATTGATTTTTCAAAAATCCAATGATGCAGTTTTAGTTTTCATCAAAATCGAGCCCGCGACTCCTTTGAGTACTTTTCGCTAGTCCTCATAGTTTCGGATTTGGCCATCCACGCCCACTTGAAAAATTCACCCTGTATACATATATTATAATTGACCATTATTGGTGATTGTACTTCAAAAAGTTCAGGTGCGTGGAACTCGAAACCGGCGTGCGTGTAGACCAGGCCAGATTTATTAATTTGCCAACAACCGGGTTCAGATCCAGACTCCGGGCTGTTACTGAAAAAAAAAAAACAATGAATATGAACACTAAACATATTCTAATATTAAAATTCTAGAATGAAGAAGTAAGCGAAGGTTGCATTAAGGGTCAACCGGTATCTTTATGAGCATTAGATGGCCAATAGGCGTGTCCTAATAGCTTATTGAGTGCGTTTTGCGCAACTGCGATTTTTTTAAACTTGCGCATGCCATCAGTATCATCCTTGCCCTCTTGCCCTTTTCCTGATATATATATTTACAAAATGACATGAATATTTACTTTGTAAAGTATTTTTTCTATTTTATTTAATTATTGTGAATGTGAGGACTATGTGGGTCATTTCTTTTTTCCTTCTTAGTTAGTTTTAATCATGATCTGGCAGTTTGAGTAATTTACGCGGCCTACCCAAATGCCCTTTCTTTGGTATTGTTCGTCGAATCGTTGAGCTCCTCGAGTTCTGAGTTGAGCTGCACGATTTTTGACAAATGCGTGCACTGACTGGACAGGTCCGCTCAATCTGTGTGGTTCTTTCCTCAAAAGACCATTTCAGACACCGTTCTACATGGTCTTCACATGATCTGACCAAGATTTTGTCTGGACTTTAAAAGAGACTGTGACCTCTGAGTTTGTTTCGGCCTTTCTTCTCAGAGTAGTCAGATAATAGGAAACGCCGACCTCATCTAGCTTAAAAAAATATGAGTGACGTGTAAAAGTGTTTGTACCTACTAACAGAAAATAAATCATTTATCATTAGATTAATAAGCCCTTTGGTCTTATATTAATTAAGTATAAGGTATTCACATGAAGTGCTCTAAAATGCATGGGAGATACAAGCCCTGACAATTCTGCATACACCGCAATGATATAAGACCGAAGATAAGTAATCGATTCCATATTATCAAATCGAAATCGGGAATCGCCAACAGACAGCAAAATGCAACCGTTGCAAAATTCATTCCAAATAAATTCCAAATTTAAATGGACCAATGCGATACATCGATTTGAATATGGAACGTTGGAACAGACCAATCGTAATTGATCTATTGATTTGTCAGTTATCTGATTGTGCGACGGGATTGGGCGATTGCAAAACGTTTTCTATTCGGGTCCTGGTCGGGAAAGTTCGGCTTTTATAGCGAATTGTATGGAGTTACATGAGTGGGATGTTGGTTTATGTTGGAATTAATTTAATTAAGGCAGTTGAAGCCGTGAAATATGAGGTAATATAAACTAGATTTGTGTTACAAATGCCTTTCTGTTATCGTATTTGTAAGTGGTAACGGAGTTCCCATTAAACGACGTGCTTTCAAAATGAACTGTACTCGTAACTTATAAGTGACACTAAGCAAAAGCGGCCCACCCAAACACAAATGTTTTGAACCATTTCTTCGAGTAGCGTTTCTGCTCGTCTTGGAGCGTTTACAATGTACGGCATTTCATACAAACTTTCAAGCCCTTATTTTTCGAAATTAATGAACCGATTTTAATGAAACTTCGTACGCATAAGCAGGATAAAAAGGTCTAAAAAGTTAGTTAAGAACATTTTCATATGCCCATGTAGGTTATGTGAAATATATATATTTTTTAAATTGCTACTGGTGTTAACGGTTAACAGCCCCAACTTGCAAGCTGTGGGTCGTGGGTTCGAACCGAGCTAGGCAAGCGTTTTACTTTGTGTAACTAATTTCATCACCACTCCTCTCAAAACGGTGAAGGAAAACATCGTGAGGAAACCGGCATGTCCTAGAACCAAAAATTCGAAGACATGTGACATCTACCAACCCGCACTGGGCCCATGTGGTGGATTATTGCCCATTCCCTCTCAAAGAGAGGAGGCCTGTGTCCCAGCAGTGGGAACATTATAGGCTGATAAGCCATACTAATCCATATCCATACTAATATTATAAATGCGAAAGTGTGTCTGTCTGTCTGTTACCTCTTCACGCTTAAACCGCTTAACCGATTTAGATGAAATGTGGTATAGAGATAATTTGAGTCCCGGTAAAGGACATAGTATAGTTTTTATCCCGATATTCCCACGGGATCGAGACTTATGCGGGTGAAACCGCGGGGAGCTGCTTGCTAATTTAATTGTGAATTTTTTTTTACATTAATTTACATTCATTACTCACACCCTGACTTATTACTTGTTAATTTTTTTTTAATTAACATCGTTTACTTTTACCATGTTTGTAAATATGTGAGCACCATGTATCTACCACATAATTAATTTCCTTCTTAGTTAGTTTTAATCATGATCTGGCAGTTTGAGTAATTTACGCGGCCTACCCAAATGTCCTTTCTTTGGTATTGTTCGTCGAATCGATGAGCTCCTCAAGTTCTGAGTTGAGCTGCACGATTTTTGACAAATACGTGCACTGACTGGACAGGTTCGCTCAATCTGTGTGGTTCTTTCCTCAAAAGACCATTTAAGACACCAATCTACTTGGTCTTCACATGACCTGACCAAGATTTTGTCTGGACTTTAAAAGAGACTGTGACCTCTGAGTTTGTTTCGGCCTTTCTTCTCAGAGTAGTCAGATAGGAAACGCCGACCTCATCTAGCTGTAAAAAAATATGATTGACGTGTAAAAGTGTTTGTACAAACCTACTTACAGAAATCATTTATCAATTAGAGACCGTTTCACCTAGTCCGATATACATTGCGTAACTAGTGAGGATGTTACCAAGTTACCGACACTATTAAGAAATCGACCGCGCCTAGTGCGCCGCCGTTCTAAGCACTGCGCATCGTGCAAATGCCTTCATTTCGACATTTTACTAGAACGAGTACTGTGATAAAAAACCTTTTTACAAAAAAAACAACCGACTTCAAAAAAAAACACTACAAAGTGAAAAATAAACTTTAATTTCGGAAGTCGGTGTCGTTGCTTCAGCATTTTCGTTTTTTGACACCGACTTCCGAAATTAAAGTTTATTTTTCACTTTGTAGTGTTTTTTTTTTGAAGTCGGTTGTTTTTTTTGTAAAAAAGTTTTTATTTTTCACTTTTTAGTTATACCTACCCCACACAAATTCAATTAACACTAGTGCATTGAAGACACGACTCGAAGAATCATCAAAATTCACTTAAAAATGCCGGAGATGCAGTACATTTATGCATATAACTTCGTACATATGAATAATTACCTAATGTATTATATACTAAAACATTCCTGAAAGTATGTAGATCACACTCATGAAAGAATTATCAAAATCGGTTCAGTAGTTTTTGAGATAATCGCGGACATACAAACATACATACATATACGGGTCGAATACAGAACCTCCTTTTTTAAACTCGGTTAAAAAGGCAGTCAATGAAAACAGGACAACTGTTGAGTTTGAATTTTGAACCACTTCTACTATGGGACCGACTTTAATCTTTATACAGGGTTAAATTAGATACCTAGCGAAACTCTGCAGGTGTCGATAACTCAACATGATTAAAAAAAACAAAAAAAAAAAAATACGATTTTTTGGAGCAGGCTTTTACCGCAAAAGGCGGCCCTTACACCTAACAATACTAAGCTTAGACAGGGTTATTGGAAAAACTACAACAACCTCTTAAGAGGTCATTGTACTCATCATTATGAACAACTTTTTCTAAGGGACCAAACCTGAAATCGCGAAAAAAAAAATCAGCTGTTCCCTAAATTTTGACGAGTTATACGAACATAAATGTAGGGAACAGCTGATTTTTTTTCTCAAAGTATTTTTTTTTTAATCAAAATATGTCATAGTGTGACATACTTTAAATCAAATAACATAAAAGTGCGGTGTGCGTCTCAAGGTTCACCAGTATAGAGGTATGAGGAACAGGGTGTAAAGTTCACTCAACCTCCATAGAAAAGGGAGGATCCTCCGACCAGACGGGTGTTGTGTCTGGCGGGCAACTGCCCAATGAGTCATGTCGGGCTGTTGTATATATGCTAGTTGCGTGGTAAACTCTGCTTGCGCGATGCAGGATTTGCGTGACGTCAGTATGACGCGTTGTTCGCATGTGGCGTTGTAGATACCGCTACAGTTGCACCAAATGGGAGTCCAACTGAGCATGTGTCAGGTAAATATACCTGACGCTTATATTCTGCTGGATCCCTGCAATGACATACGGACGGCGAGCAGACTAGATAGATTGGAGTTATAGAGGTATGAGGAACAGGGTGTAAAGTTCGCTCTTCCTCCATAGAAAAGGGAGAATCCTCCGACCAGACGAGTGTCGTGTCTGGCGAGCAATTGCCCAATGATTCATGTCGGAGCGTTGTATCTATGCTAGTTGCGCGGTAAACTCTGCTTGCGAGATGCAGGATTTTGCGTGACGTCAGTATAACGCGTTCACATAGGTGTAGTAAATACCTCTAGAGTTCTATACACTTATGCCTATTGCTTCGGCGAATGCAGACGTGTTGATATGCTAGTCTTCCTAAAAACCAGTTTCGTGCTTCTCAAGGAGAAGGAGAAGGAGCGCCTTGCGTTTCATAAATTACTGTTTTCCTTCGTATATGGTAATGTGTAGAGGAAAACAGTCGTTTCCTACGCATGAAGCGAGAGGCGTGGCTGGGCGCGGCTGATTTCATAAGCGGATGCTGGCTTCATCCTTAGGAGATTCGCATATTTAAATAAAATATTCGCAAACTGATGTAGCAGTAAACTGAAATACCATGAGCCCATGTATTTCAGTTAAGAGACCAGCACGCGTAGCATGAGAAACGGGTTTTGTCGACGGAAGAAAAGACATTTATACAGGGTGGTCAAAAAGTCGTTGATCAAACGAAATAGGGAGATAAAGGAGGTCATTTCCAACAAAAAATCTTTCTACAGCATGGCCATAATTAAATTGCCCTAAAAGTTATGAATATTTTTGTATACCGAGCTCTTTTACAATTAGACTAATTAAAAAAAATGATGTAAAACTTTAAAACAAAAGGTGTTGTATTATAACTAGACTAGCTGCGCCCCGCGGTTTCACCCGCATAAGTGTCGATTCCGTGGGAATATCGGGATAAAAACTATCCTATGTCCTTCCCCGGGACTCAAACTATCTCTATACCCAGCGGATTCCTGCTGCCTTCACAAGGTCGTCGATCCACCTTATGGAAGGCCTTTCAATGCTACGTCTTCCGATACGCGGTCGCCACTCCGGATCCGTTCAGCCCCATCGGCCATCTGTTCTGCGAGCAATGTGCCCTGCCCACTGCCACTTAAGTTTGGCAATTCTTCGGGTTATGTCAGTGACCTTCGTTCTCCTGCGGATCTCTTCATTTCTGATTCGATCACGTTGGGAAACTCCAAGCATAGCCCTCTCCATTGCCTTTTGGCTGACTTTACCTACTTATAGATTTTAAAATCTCTCGCGTGACGTTAAATAATACGGTTGAATATGTTAGGAAAACTCGATATTATGATTATCTTGAGAACATACCTAGATTGTTGTGGCGTGCCAGGGCGCGGCTTATTTTATAAGCGGATGTTGGCGCCATCTTTATGCTGTCTGCTCACGATGCGATCGACTAAAAACATCATAAGCAATGTGGACGCCTCTAACAAATAAATCTCTTTATAAAAAAACTAGCTGCGCCTCGCGGTTTCAGCCGCACAAGTTTCGATCCCGTGGGAATATCGAAATAAAAACTATCCTATGTCCTGCCACGGGATGCAATCTATCTCTTTTCCAAATTTTATCGAAATCCGTTCAGTGGTTTAGGCGTAAAAAGGTAACATACAGACAGACAGAGTTACTTGCGAATTTATAATATTACTAGCTGCGCCCCGCGGTTTCACCCGCATAAGTCTCGATCCCGTGGGAATATCGGGATAAAATGTATCCTATGTCCTTTCCCGGGACTCAAACTATCCATCTAAATCGGTGCAGCGGTTTAGGCGTGAAAAGGTAACATACAGACAGACAGACAGAGTTGCTTTCGAATTTATAATTTATGGATTATAGTATATGTTATATTATAGTATTAGTATAGTATGGATGTGTTCGAACAAAGTAAAGCCCTGACTAAAACACCCGTGTTACAGTACAGGAGACAGTGTCTTCTCCCATTAAGTGGGTTCTGGAATTATGCAATATACTTTATATTTTATACATACGACAAACAAAAATAATAATTAAAATTGCAAAATAGTAGTACCATTAAATTATTACACAAAGGAAATATTTATATAGTACACCCACATTTCGCCAGTAGTAATTCCCATGATGATCCAATAAGGGGAGAGTCTGTTATTAACTTATTACCAACTGGGCACAAACCCAGATTCCGAGCATCTAATTTAAAAACCCAATTACACTACCCGACGGGCTACCCACTACATTTTTCCTCTATGAACCCAGCCTAGAACCTTAGATGTCCAGGTTGTTTTAACTAGCATGCTGTGTATTGGACCAGAACCCTGATTCACAACCATACGGCAGAGTATCGTATCGAAAACCTGACATTTCGATAACCTGATTTGACTTCCCCTCAACAGCAAATAGCTGTTAGAAGAATAGCGGGCGTCTATTTGATTTAAACTGACAAAATTTTCGGGTTTTGGACTTGTGAACAGTATTGAGAAGACTCCTACGATAACAATGATTAATGTTCGATACGATACGGAAGCGTATCGAGTGTTTGTGAAGAAGGGGGCTGGACTGTCTTGTATGAGCAGTGGTGGCCAAGGTTCTGGCCGCGACTGACGAGTTGTAGGTCGTGAGTTCGATCCCAAGCAGGCACTTTGTGTAAATTATTCCGTCACCACTCCTCTCAGACCGGTGAAGGAAAACATCGTGAGGAAACCGGAATGTCCTAGAACCAAAAATTCTAAGACATGACTGTGACGTCCGCCAACTAGCACTGGGCCCTCGTGGTGGATTACGGTCCACTCCCTCTCACAGAGAGGAGGCCTGTGTCCCAGCAGTGGGAACATTATAGGCTGAATATGCTATGCGTGCTGTCTTGTTCGGAGACCTGCAACAGTGGACCTCACGAATGAGTAATCAACACATAATTAGGGCTGTGTTCACTCAGTAATTGATAAAAATCGTGACGTTACACAACACAAGTGAGAAGGGGCGTGTCGTGCGTATGCGCAACTATGTGGCCTAGCGCGGTCACAGTTATAGCGGATCGTTTTGTTACTTTTAGTAGAAAAAATGAATGTTTTTTGAGAAATTATAAACTGCCTTCTTGATACAACAGGACAGATTGAACAGGGTAAAATTATAATCACCGTTTTTCTCTTAAGGGGTCATTGTACTCATCATTATGATCAACTTTCACCATGGGACCAAACCTAAAATCGTGAAAAAAAAATCAGCCGTACCTACCCTACATTTATGTTCGCATAACTCGTCAAAATGTAGGGAACAGCTGTTTTTTTTTGCTTTATTTAAGTAGTATGCATACACACGTCACGTTGCAGTGTAAAACTGATTTACATCCGTCACCTCACACACCAGGTCCAGTTGAAAACCAGCGTCAGGCACTAGTTGTCTTACATTATTGCTGAACTGGGCCTTTTTGGCGCAGCCGTGAAGCACACTTTCCTGCTAATTAAGTACTTACATCGGACTTTACGCTTTTTATTCGATCTTTATTTTTTCTTATCTGATTATATTGAGTGTCTTTTAGTCTGTGCTAAATAATTGTATTTTCTTTCTTTTCTCATTGTGCGGGATGGCTTCTGGCCAAGTAATAACAGCCGCACTGGTCGAACGATCAGGTTAAGCTACGCTTGTCGCGGTTGGTCGTGGATGGGTGACCATCTTTACATACCAAGACCCCTCCGTGCCTAGGAAAGCACGTTGATCTTTGACAGTCGTTACGGGTCGAAAGTCTGACAACCAGTTTTACCAAGGGGTATCGTATTACCCAGTAACTGGGTTATAGAGGTCTCCATGTAAAATACTGGTATTCAGCTGCATCCGGTTGGACTGGAAGCCGACCCCAACATAGTTGGGAAAAGGCTAGGCAAATGATGATGTACAGGATGGTAAAAACAAAGATACAACCGCTAACTCTAAAACCCCACCCTTTTTGCAACACTGCATGCACAAGCGGCGACCACACACGAAGATGCACGATCAATGCCGAACTGTTATTTTATGAAGTGCCATATTATGCAATAACTTGCAATCGACAAATTGTATTGTCATCGTATCATTTTGCAGTTGGAATGATTTACGGAAATTTCCACGGTAGTAATTTTTCAGAATGGACAAACGTTCCACTTAGCCCCTTCTTGCTCATTCATTATGCTCTTGTTATGTCATGTACAGTCAACAAAACAGATAAGTATGCAGGATCGTTGGATATAGTTGAAGTTTAGTAAGAAACCGATGGATGTTCTCGAATAAATTTTAATTTTATTAATAGAAAACAAACAGCTCATTTATCAAATTAAATTTCAGTCGACAACATCCATCGGTGTCTTACTAAACTTCAATTATATCCGACGATCCTGAATACTTATCTCTTTTGTTGACTGTACCTTCAGCCAGGGAAATTAATTTTTAAGAAAAACACACTACGTCCATTTGCCGTGTTATAGCCATTTCATACGGCTGGCCCGTGGCTAAATAATAACATCCGCACAAGTGATCGATCAGGTTAAGCTACGCTTGCCGCGGCTGGTCTGTGGATGGGTGACCATCTTTACATACCGAGACCCCTTCGTGCCTCGGAAAGCACGTTAAGCCGATGGTCCCGGCTGTCATTCGTGGATCTTTGACAGTCATTACGGGTAGTCAGAATCCCGAAAGTTTGACAACCAGTCTTACCAAGGGGTATCGTATTACCCAGTGACTGGGTTGTGGGGGTCAGATAGGCAGTCGATCCATGTAAAATACTGGTATTCAGCTGTATCCGGTTAGACTGGAAGCCGACCCCAACATAGTTGGGAAAAGACTAGGCAGATGATGAGCTATTTCATATAACTGTTAAAGAATTTAACATAACAGTTGTGTTTTGAATATACAGATAACTAGCTGCGCCCCGCGGTTTCACCCGCATAAGTATCGTTCCCGTGGGAATGTCGGGATAAAAACTATCCTATGTCCTTTCCCGGGACTCAAACTATATCTATACCAAATTTCACCTAAATCGGTTCAGTGGTTTAGGTGTGAAAAAGTAACATACAGACAGACAGAGAGTTACTTCCGAATTTATAATATTAGTATGGATTTAAATTGGTAGATCTGCTTCACAAATAATTTCCCTGACTTTATGTTGACTTCAATCAACAATCAATCAACTCAGCCTATCGCAGTCCACTGCTGGACATAGGCCTGTCCCTTGATGCGTCACAACACCCTGTTCTCCGCCTTCCGCATCCATTCCGTCCCAGCCACCTTCTTTACGTCGTCCGTCCATCTAGCTGGGGGGCGTCCCACACTACCCTTGCCGATCCGCGGTCTTCACTCCAGAACTCGTCTGCTCCACCGGTCATCGAAATCAAAAGTCATTTTTTCAACTTAGGCTGAGAATCAGCACTTTTCGAACGTCAAAATTACAAAAGACAGTCCCCCAAGACGCCTCGCCCTTCACCACTTCCTAGTGCTTTCGCTGGGAAGAAGTGGCGCAACAAACTCCCCAGCAGCACAGCTGTCTGTTCAGTTAGAAAATACTTGATTGTATACAATACTAATTACCAGGTTATGTAAAGTAATTAACATTACAAGACACAGAATCACCAGAACCAACATCGTCTCAGAATCTCAGGACATATGACTATGTGTCGAGCTATAGGTCTGAGCTCAAATGGATGTCCAATCGCCAAAGAAGAAGATTGCGCGCTTTGACCACGCTTTTCGCCCTTCTCAACGCTCCCACTCCTCCTTCTTATCTCGTGTCTCACTTCCAATATCTATGTTCTTTCCACACTAAGAATCTGCGTTCTTCTAACAATCTTCTCCAACTCTGTCCTTCTCATACTTCTGACTGTTCATTCTTCCTTTCATATTCAGTCCATTCTTCTTTGGAATGCACTTCCTCTTGATACCAGGACGGTCACCAGTCGGTATGCATTTAAGCGGTAATTGCAGAGTTATTTTCAAAACAAATAGCGTAGAGTCATCTCAACATCTCTCTCCCTTGAATTTGTATGTATTTGTTTGTTTTATCATTGTTCCTCTCAACCAAAGCACCTGCCATCTAATCTCTTCACCACCCTTGGTTGACTGGTAGAGAATGCCTAAGGCATTAAGTCCGCCTTTGTACCTTTTTGTGCGAAAAGTTTAAATAAATAAATAAATCATCACATCGATTAACATCGATCTTTCGACAAAAATCTTTTCACTTCAGCTTGACTCAGTAAAATAAAATCTGCACTCAATAAAATTAAAATTAAATACAACCGAACGCAGTTAGCACAACAAAAACAGGTATTTCCGAATCTAATAAAAAACTCAACCGTTTAAACACCAGTTATTAAACTTGTTACTTACTTCGTTTTCCGTAGGGTTGCCATCTATTTATTTATTTACACATGGTTATTGGAAAAACATCAACAACATCTTAAGAGGTACGTACTCATCATTATAAACAACTTTTACTATGAGACCAAACCGGAAATCGCGAAAAAAAAAATCGCTGTTCCCTAAATTTATGTTCGTATAACTCGTCAAAATGTAGGAAACAGCAGATTTTTTCCTAGCGTCAGCGCTCATGCTCACTCAGCCAGCAGTACACAGGACTGAGCGCGAAAGTGGCGGCTTACGATTTTTGTACGTAAACTGCCCCCTTATTCACAAACACTCGATATGCTTCCGTATCGTATCGAACATTAATCATTGTTATCGTAGGAGTCTTCACAACGCTGTTCACAAGTCCAAAACCCGAAAATTTTGTCAGTTTAAATCAAATAGACGCCCGCTATTCTTCCAACAGCTCCATTTGCTGTTGAGGGGAAGTCAAATCAGGTTATCGAAATGTCAGGTTTTCGATACGATAGCCTGTCGTATGGTTGTGAATCAGGGCTCTGGTGCGATTTTTGGCACGCGAAGTAGTTGCTCTTACGTTATCTAGGTGTATCTATATCTGTGGTAACAACCCTAATTACAGTGCACGGTGTTGCTGTTTTCATAGTAATTGATCGAATTTTCACATTGGGCAACACAGTGATTGCACTATGAATTTCGTATCTATCATGTATCCTTAGACTTGGTTCGAGGACGAAAATAGAGGAAGGTGTCAAATCACTCATGAAGAAGGGTACCGTACAGTGGCGTAACTATACCATTTGGGGCCCGTGGCAAATTCAAGGGATGGGGCATTCCTTCAATATAAAGAAGCTCAACCAACGTTATAGTTTTTGTTTTTACTAGCACTTCTTCCGCGTAGATTTCATATTTTCCCCTACAAAATTTAACACCTGACTGCTTTGTTGGTCTAGTGGTCGCAAGCGCTACTGCTGAGCATGAGGTCCTGCCCAAAAAATTTGACAAACAATGGGAAAAAGGTACAAAATGTTCAAACCGAATGATGTCCTTTGTTGCACATTTTCAAAAAAAGTTTGTATTTATAATCTTATGTTAGGATCCTCCTGTGCTCATGGCCCTCTCGGGCCGGGGACCCCCTCTGGCTGGGGGTCCGTGGCATTTTGCCCCAATGCCACCCTGTAGTTACGCCACTGGTTCCGTATTACTTCACTTCAACACTACATACATTATATCTATACTAATTGAATGAATAAATGAATTTAAGATTTTTATTAAGTACTAGCTTCAGCCCGCGACTTCGTTCGCGTGAATTTTCTTGTTTCCCCCGAGCCACCCCGTCGTATCGCATCACCCGCCCGCGCTATCACTTAACGTTCTTTTTTTACTTTTTTTCTTTTTGCTCGGCTCCTAAGGGTCATAGCGTGATGTTAAATAGCCTATAGCCTTCCTCAAGAATTGGGCTATCAAATGCAAGAAGAATTTTTCAAATCCGACTGGTAGTTCCAGAGATTACCCCCTACATACAAACTTACAAATTTTACCTCTTTATAATATTAGTATAGAAGTATAGATATATTTTTGTTACAGGCTTGCGGGCCACCAATCCAACTGGAACCAGTAGACCTGAGCCTCAAACGACCACCGACGCCAAGAAGACGAGGTCGAGCAGTTGGTAAGTACTCTTTAATTCTTCAATTTTATACCATATATATTTATCACTAGCTGCCCGGCGCGACTTCGTTCGCGTGATGTCCTACCTTACTCCTACCCTAATCCTACCCCTACCCTTCTCCTACCTTACTTGTACACTACCCCTTCCCGACTCCTACCCTACTCCTACCTTACCCCTACCCTACTCTTACCCTACCCCTATCCTACTCCTACCCTACTCCTACCGTACCCTTTCCCTACTCCTACCCTACCCCGACCTTACTCCTACCCTACTCCTACCCTACCCCTACCCTACACGAACAATAGTAGTAGATAAAATAAAAAATAGTTTACGTCCTATTCTTGAACCTACTGAATATATACTCAAAATTTCATAAGAATCGGTCAAGCCGTTTCAGAGGAGTTTTGTTACAAACACTGGACACGAGAATTTTATCGCTGCGCTACGTCGTATTCTGTGGCTGCGTGGAGCAACACGCACCGGCCGCGGCGCGGCGCGTCCTCGGCGTGTATTTTTTTTTCTACTGACATTTTTAATTTCGTAATATCTTTTGAATGGAATGTCCGATTTCAATAATTTAAAAAGTAATCAACAGGTATTGAAACAGTCTTGAATACAAAATAGTTTATTTGGATAAGAATTAAATACAAAGGAGACTGTTAAAAAGTGGTCTATGAACCAATAGCGATACTGTTACGATATTTCTGTAGGGACACCTCAACTATACCCTTGTGCAAAGTGGCATCAAAATCTGACCCGGCAGTTTTGAGAAATATAATATTTTAGAATACATAATTTCGTGATAACATTAAAAAGTGGTCTATGAACCAATAGCGATACTGTTACGATATTTCTGTAGGGACACCTCAACTATACCCTTGTGCAAAGTCGCATCAAAATCTGACCCGGCCAGTTTTGAGAAATATAATATTTTAGAATACATAATTTCATGATAACGTTACAAAGTAGTCTATGAACCAATAGCAATACTGTTACGATATTTCTGTAGGGACACCTCAACTATACCTTTGTGCAAAGTGGCATCAAAATCTGACCCGGCAGTTTTGAGAAATATAATATTTTATATTTTTTTTATAATTTCATGATAACATTTTTATTTTAAAAACGTTTTAAAGGGTATTTCTGACTTTATAATACTTAATTAATGTGTTTTTTTCCTAGATTTTAGTATTTGTTTTGATTTTATACCGACTTCAAAAAAGGAGGAGGTTCTCAGTTCGTCGGAATTACATTTTTTAAATATTTTTATGTTCACCGATTACACGAAGACGGCTAGACTGATTTAAAAAACTATTTTTTGGGTTGAAAGGGTATACTTTCCAAATGTTGAGCACGTGAGAAACGGAATTTATAATATAGAATTATTTAGAGACACGAAACGACTGAGCGCTGCCCTTAGCGACCACGGTATTGAAGGCTCTTGGTTACTAAGAGGCAGGATTTTTCGGCTTTTCTGTACAATAATATGCATGGATTATACATATAAACCTTCCTCTTGAATTACTCTATCTATTGCTGAAAACTGCATTAAAATCTAAGCATACATAGGGACAGACAGCGGGAAGCGACTTTGTTTTATACTATGTAGTGATGTATAAAGTTTTTTTTACATACACCCTTTTTTCTGCTGCTACAGAGATATACTACAGAGGTATTTTGGAATAATTTTTAAGACGTATCCTTCCTACATAAATATTTAAAAAATGCCTAAAAATCGGTAAGTACAAAAAAAAAGTTGAGAGGACAAGTGACTTTGCCTAGTAAAGAAACACATTAATAAAGTCAGAAATGCCCGTTCAAACCTGACCTGGTGACAATGGGAACACTTGGTAATAAAGTATACCCTTTCAAATAAAAAAAGATTTTTCTAAATCAGTTCAGCCGTCTTCGAGAAATCGGTGAATATAAATATTAAAAATGTAAAAAAGATTCCGACGAACTGAGAAACTCCTTCCTTTTTTGAAGTCGGTTAAAAACGAAAGAAAAAACCTGAAATTCAACACTGTCGAGGTGGTAAGTGTCTTTGTTTAGCAGAAAACCACATTAATTAAGTAGTATAAAGTCAGAAATACCCGTTAAAACGTTTTTAAAATATAAAAATGTAGCAAGAAATGTGAATTTTTAAAGTATTATTTTTCTCAAAACTGCCGGTTCAGATTTTGATGCCCCTTTGCACAAGGGTATAGTTGAGGTATTCCCACAGAAATACCACTACAGTATCGCTATTGGATCATAGACCACTTCCCATACAAATTTTAACAGTCTCCTTTATAAATAACATGGTCTGATTTTGATCGGTATTTCTATCAACTTTTAAAATGTAAAAAAGTAGTTATAGTGACACAACTACAATAGTTGGACATATTAGGTCCTTACATATGAAATTGGCGTTTTGTATGGAAGGAACAAAAAGTCGAATATTTTTTAATATAATATATTTAATTAATCAAAGTATGAACCATTGTTTTCAATGCACTTTTGCCATCTTATAGGTAGTTCATTGATCCCTTTACTAAAAAAACCAGTCGGACGGGAATCAATAAAATCTTTGAAGGCGATTTGGACTGCCCCATCGGAGTTGAATTTTTTCCCTTGCAAAAAGTTATCCAAATTGCGAAAAAAATGGTAATCTGTTGGAGCAAGGTCCGGGGAGTACGGAGGATGTCTAAGACATTCCAATTCAAGCTCTTCTAATTTGGTAGCCGTCTGTTGCGCAGTGTGTGGTCTGGCGTTGTCGTGAAGCAGCAGTGGCGTGGAGCGATTGACCAGCCTTGGTTGTTTAGCCGCTAGCTTTTCCATCATGGTTTGTAATTGCTGACAATAGACATCAGCTGTAATAGTCTGGCCAGATTTGAGAAAACTGTAATGAACAATACCGGCACTAGTCCACCAAACGCTTACAAGTAACTTTTTTGGGGTTAATTTTCGCTTGGGGCAGGATTTGGCTGGCTGGCCAGGATCCAACCATTGCGCTGAGCGCTTCCGATTATCGTAAAGAATCCATTTTTCATCACAGGTAATGATTCGGTTTAAAATACCTTCATTGTTGTGCCGGTTCAGTAATGTAACGCAGCAGTCGACGCGCGTTTGCCGGTTTGCTTCAGTCAATTCGTGAGGTACCCACCTTTCAAGCTTTTTAATCTTCCCAATTTGCTTCAAGTGAATTAAAACAGTTTTATCACTAACATCGAAGCCTGCAGCTAACTCGGACGTGGTTTGCGATGGGTCCGCTTCCACAATAGCCTTCAATTCTCCATTATCAACTTGGGTCTCAGGCCGTCCACGGGGCTTGTTCTGCAGGTCGAAATTTCCAGAACGAAAACGTTGGAACCAAAAACGAACTGTGTTTTCTTTTGCAACATGACCGCCATACACATCATTCACCCTTCGAGTCGTTTCCGCAGCACTAGTGCCACGGCGGAACTCGTACTCGTAAATAATGCGATATTTTAAATTTTCCATTTTGTAAAATGAGTGACGCAAACAGAAAAAACAGAAGAAAAAAAACAAATGAATGACGGTCATCGAAGCACAAATACATGAGTAAATAGCTGTACAAATTTGAATTTGGAATTCCTTACCAAAGAGGACAAATTCGTGATTAAAGTGGCCAGTACGAAAAACGCCAATTTCATATGTAAGGACCTAATATATGGTATCGCGAATTTTTTTTGTAGATATTGATATGTTCTATAATATTGTAGAACATTTTTTTGTTCTATCATCAATACTTTCCGCAGCGCATGCGATGATTTTATACCTTGTGTTGGTTTTAGCAGGAATTTCTCAGGATCCCTAATTTTTTTTAGTAATAAATATAGCCTATGTTACTCAGTGATAATGTAGCTTTCTAACGGTAAAAGAATTTTTGAAATCGGTCCAGTAGTTTTTACGTTTATTCGTAATATACAAAAATACAAATCTTTCCTCTTTATAATATTAGTGTAGATTAGTGTAAAGTCGTCCGTCCACTGCTACGTAAGATCAGCATGGAGAGATTATCCACGCATTTGTTTGTTAACCCCGCATCCGTGCGTTGCGTGGCCGTGGGTTACTTTGGACAATCCTGGGTAAAGTAGTAGTATAGTTGTAAGTATAGTATATACTATAGTATATATATATTATACTACTATACAGGGTGTTACGGAAAGGGTATATCAATACAAACGGGTTGAAGAGTGTATCTGGTCTAGAATCTCTATACGAAATTTCAGCTCAAAAGCATTAACTTTGAAAATGCTTAATATTTTTTTTATTTCGATAGTTTATTAAATTGAAATCATAACAAACATGTCACCGCACTACGAGGATCATTATCCATTATCTGTAGTGTGTCTGTGCGCCTAGTACACGCACATCACGCCGCCGCGCGCCAGTGCAGCGCCGCGATGTCAAAATAAAAAAATATTAAGCATTTTCAAAGTTAATGCTTTTGAGCTGAAATTTTGTACAGAGATTCTAGACCAGATACACTCTTCAACCCGTTTGTATTGATATACCCTTTTCGTAACACCCTGTATAGTACAGTATAGTATAGTAGTATAGCTAATTTTTTTTCTTGATTTTAGAGTTGTTCCCATAGTGAAAGTTGTTCAGTTCGATGGTCTAATCTAAAGCACCTTTTAAAGTTTGTCTGGTTAATTTTTTTATACACCGTGTTCCGGACGATATACATAAACTTCGACCAGAAGTTCAGACCATTGAAATAAGCATTTATCATTATGGACACATTAACGAATTCTTATTTTTTATTTTTTGTTAATTTTCATACAAACTAAATACCTTGACATAAATCGCCCGATATTCATGCTTCTTTATCCGAATTGGCAACGATGACGTATTTTTATTTACAAGATTTGGCGGGCTGAAACTTGTCAAAACTGAGTTAAGACCCTTTCTTACTGCATAGCTGAATTAAATTTCACTGAATGAAATTACAATATCTTTGTAACGAAGCCTTTTCAAGTACTAATTCCTTTGTTAGATTTAATTTGTGAAAGCTATAGAAGCGTTTGACAAAGCATTGAGATCACACCAAGAAATCTTAGGTATAAGTAATATTAAGTTTAATTAAACTATTATAAAGTAAACCCACTGCAGCATCATCACTGACAGATCTATTTACAGTTTATGGATATCGTGAAGAACATGGTGTATAAATAACTATACCCTGTTCTTGGCGAGAAACTTTCGTAGTGTAACTCACCCATTTGTAGTTTGTTCAGTGACGTCACCTTGCGTGTGCAAAAGGTACTCACCCGGTTTCGGTCATTTGCTTGCACTTTCGACTGTTTGGTGGCGATCGTTAAGTTAACTAGTAGGTAACTGTCGGCGGTTACACCATGGATTTGTCGTTGCGATATGCGCGTTTAAAGTTAAGACGAATATTTGAAACTAGCTGTTGCCCGTGACTTCGTCCGCGTGGAATTTAACATAAAAGATATTTTTTCTAAAATAAAAGTAGCTTAAGTTACTCCTTATTACATCAGCTATCTGCCAGTGAAAGTCCCGTCAAAATCGGTCCAGCCGTTACAGAGATTAGCCGGAACAAGCAGACAGACAAGAATTGTAATAAAATGTTATTTTGGTATATGTACCGTGTATATGTCGTGGCCATATCATAGATTTGCTCACTTCATGAAATGCTCAAGAATTTCATGAAATAAGTAGTCACATTTCATGAAATGTTTCACTGTCTATTATTGGCCACATCATGATGTGGTCTAGCCAGATCAGGATTTCTACGGCCCAATGTCACAAATTAAGAAAAGAAATGTCAGTTTGTATACAGGGTGTTACAGAAAGGGTATATCAATACAAACGGGTTGAAGAGTGTCTAAGGTCTAGAATCTCTGTACAAAATTTCAGCTCAAAAGCAGCAACTTTGAAAATGCTTAATATTATTTTATTTCGATAGTTTATTAAATTGAAATCATAACAAACGTGTCACCGCACTACGAGGGTCATTATCCATTATCTGTAGTGTGTCTGTGCGCCTAGTACACGCACATCACGCCGCCGCGCGCCAGTGCAGCGCCGTGATGTCGAAATAAAAAAATATTAAGCATTTTCAAAGTTAATGCTTTTGAGCTGAAATTTTGTACAGAGATTCTAGACCAGATACACTCTTCAACCCGTTTGTATTGATATACCCTTTCCGTACCTAACACCCTGTAGAAAGACATTTATTTTATTTATTTATAACAGCTTAACTACCATTACAGGGTTTACCCTAATGCGACAGTTAACAAATTAAATTAATAACCTAAACTAATAATCTAGGCTATATACTTACAATAACCAAATTATAAAAATTAAAATATACGGAAGAAACAAAACACAAAATATTATCAGATTGTACGGCGCAATGTCAAAAATTAAGAAAAGAAATGTCAATTTGTATAGAAAGACATGTCAATTCTTTGTAGAGTAGAAAAATGGTCATGCTACGCGCGCTGGCTATTCATTTGATTGGATAATCCGTCAAATCTAGAATTATTGCTCCAACATTTTATAGTACCTACGGAACGTTAAAAACCAATCGTGAATTAATTGCTCGAGGCCGGCAAGACGACACGGATGTACGATGCCGGATCTCAATCGTTGTAATAACTGCAGATACCAGTCGCTGTTTATGCGTAGTATTATTATTGTGAAGAAAAACATCGTGAGGAAACCGGTATGTCCTAGGACCGAAAATTCGATGACATGTGACATCCATAAACAACGATATATTCAGGATGCTGTTGGGTCTACCACGCTTTTGTAGCGCTTCCGGAATGTTCACTGAGGCCAGGGTTGATGGTTTTCATGCCATTATACGGAAACGGTGCGCTTCCATTCTCGGTAGAATGCGTGCTAGCTCCCACAGCATCCTGAGTGTATTGTGTTATAGGTGGGACAGCCCCATGCTGGCTCACTGGATACGGCTGCATACTTAGGTGTCAGTCGTTTCAATTTTGTGTTTTTACTAACATTCAATTCAAATATTTTATTTCTGATAAATTCATATAGTGTTAGTATAACTTAATTTAACACACCAGTTTATTTAGTGAAGTGTGTCTGGACTCTTAACCACCTTCGTAAGAGGGGAGAGTCCCACCGGTCTGAAAACACATTCAGGATGCCATTGGAGGAGGAGCGCAAGCGCGCTATCATGGAAGCGCATCGCTTCCGCATGATCGCGATCGCAGCGAACCCGTCGACGCACGCCTCCGCGAACATCCCTGACGCGCTACACCGCCACGGCAACCCCAATAACACCCTGAATGCGTTATTGTACTGTACGCGCAGGTCGCTGTATGCCCGCTGGGTATAATTGGTCCGCAGGTTGCACGTGTAAAACGACTGGCAGATTCTGCCAGTCGTTTTAAACACAGCGAGACCTACGTCGTACCTATATAATACGAAAAGAAAAAAGACGGGTTGCACTCCGGGAGTGCCGGCAGAAGTGAAAACTTGAATATTAACGTTGAAATAAATCAATTATTAATTTAAAAAGCTAACAATCTTAAAATAATTATATGTACAAGTATATAAAAAGGGAAAATCCGCCAACACCACCACCACCACCACCAGCACCACCACCACCGCAACCACTACCACCACCACCACCACCACCACCACCACAACCACCACCAGCATCACCACCACCACCACCACCACCACCATCACCACCACCACCACCACCACCACCACCACCACCACCATCACCACCATCACCATCCCCATCACCATCCCCATCCACATCACCATCCCCATCACCATCACCATCCATCCATCCATCCATTATCGTGTCTCACTTGGTTCACTTCGGTTGGCGCCGCCGTGGAAAGCGAGGGGGGGGGGAAATCTCTCCTGACGGTCACGTGTCCTGACGCGATGCCCTGACGCGAGTTTCACATTTTTTACCCATTACAAAAAGTGTGCAACGCCGCTAAAGAAGTTTACACTTCAAAAAAACACAGCTATTGTAATTTTAGACTCCATTTTTTGGTGTTCAATATATTTTTTTGCCGATCATTATATTTAACCCCTTATTTTTTTGATAACTCACGATAAATTTCTACGCTAAGGGTTCTAGAATTATGTGCTGAATTCATGGTCACAGATTGCGCGTTAATGTCCCTTCGTCTCTGTATATAAATTGTTTTGCTAATTTGTCATCAGTTCAAACTGTCAGTCCTCAAGCGTGTCCCGAAACGAAGCTCCTAGCCGTGTGACTTTGGTCACAGAATACTCGTACTTAATAGTACTACGTACAGAACGGACACTCTCTTCCCCGCACTCATATCAGATACCGCACCTCACCCCACACTTCGAGGTATTCGTCGCCGACTCTTTAGCAAGGGCGCTCGCAATCGTAAGAACCACAGCGCTGGCTGTATTGCTGACACCAACACACAATTTTACGATTTAAAAAAAATATTTGAGTTTTAATTACGATGGTTGAATATTGTGATGCTTTTCCGACTTTGTTTTTACATAAACTATTTGTAAGATTTCGCATTTTAATACCATGCGATTGAATAACGGATTATTTAGAGATAGGTAAGTCATTTAAACGAAAATATTTTATGTTTTTATTTTATCATGAACCCGACTATATAAATAAACAGTTGAACTACAAGGTCACTTCATAATAATTCACACGTTCGGGCAGCCGTCGTCGTTCGGACGCAAATCGCTTTTCCCATTTTTTACGCTACGCACGACAGCCAACCCTACTAGAGTTTACGCACACATTTGCACGTGTACTAACGTCATTTGTTTATGTAGTAGTAAGGGCCAAAGCACACACGCTACTTTTTGCATCGGCGATCGGCGATTTTGTGGCTGTATCGAAGCTTGCATCGCGTTTTGACGACTCTCTGCGTTCGGATGCGGTATCGGAATCGCGCGTTTTAGCGACTGCTCCGATGCTGCATCGCGTTTTGGCGACTCTCTGCGTTCGGATGCGGTATCGGAATCGCGCGTTTTAGCGACTGCTCCGATGCTGCATCGCGTTTTGACGACTCTCTGCGTTCGGATGCGGTATCGGAATCGCGCGTTTTAGCGACTGCTCCGATGCTGCATCGCGTTTTGGCGACTCTCTGCGTTCGGACGTGGTATCGGAATCGCGCGTTTTAGCGACTGCTCCGATGCTGACGCAAATGCGAAATCGCTGCGACTGGCATCCGAATGTGTGCGGAGTGTAGCGTTCAGCCGCTGTATCGGGCTTCCGAAAAGCGACTGAATCGCCGCGTTTGGTGTTTTTAAGTGTGCGATGTGGAATGCTTGGTCGCTGCATTTAGCTTCTAAAAAGCAGCTGAATCGCCGATCGCCGATGCAATAAGTAGCGTGTGTGCTTTTTAGTGGTGGTCAGACGGGAGTGTCCGCGATAGTACATACGTATACCAGCAAGGAAATCTTTCGTCGCCGTTGCCGTGGCCCTAATAGGTAATTATTTCGTGAGCGTTGTATGGAGTGTCCGGGGTGTGCTTCGGTCTTACGTAGTGGGCTACAAATCACTTTCAAAGCGTTCTTGAACCCAACACTCACAGTCGTGCTTTTGAATAATTCATTGAAATAGGCGGAAATGTCACCTTCAGTTAGATAATGAAACTCAAACTGATACGTTCGTGTATATTACGTTTTCGAGGTCGACGGGACTGAACGGATGTGTTCTCCCGGATCTTGTTGATATTGTTTTATGGTCTTATAATAATACTAGCTGCGCCCCGCGGTTTCAACCGCGTAAATGTCGATCCCGTGGGAATATCGGGATAAAAAGTAGCCTATTATGTTAATCCAGGGTGTCAGTTACCTCCATACAAAATTTTATCAAAATTGGTCCAGTCGTTTGAGCGTGAAGAAGTAACAAACATATAAACACACACACTCACAAACTTTCGCCTTTATAATATTAGTGTGATAGTGTGACTATAACCACCATAGATATAAAGGGATCAGGGGAAGAACCACTTTTGTCACCTAATGAACAAACTGAGATATTACTAATTAAAAAATAAGATCTTAATAAAATAGTGTCATTTATACCCAAGGCACTTTAACTGTAATAGGTATAATGGTACAGGGGGTGGGGGTCCGGGCATTGTATATTTTTTACCTGTACCTATCGATATTTTAAAACTTTTTTTACAAAAAAAAAAAAACAACCGACTTCAAAAAAAAAACACTACAAAGTGAAAAATAACTTTAATTTCGGAAGTCGGTGTCGTTGGTTCCGCATTTTCGTTTTTTGACACCGACTTCCGAAATTAAAGTTATTTTTCACTTAGTAGTGTTTTTTTTTTGAAGTCGGTTGTTTTTTTTTGTAAAAAAGTTTTTATTTTTCACTTTTTAGTTGTACCTACCTACCCCACACCAATTCAATTAACACTAGTGCATTGAAGAATTGAAGACACGACTCGAAGAATCATCAAAATTCCCATAGAAATGCCAGAGATGCAGTACATTTATGCATATAACTTCGTACATAAGAATAATTACCTAATGTATTATATACTAAAACTTTCCTGAAAATATGTAGATCACACTAATGAAAGAATTATCAAAATCGGTTCAGTAGTTTTTGAGATAATCGCGGACATACAAACATACATACATACATACATACATACATACGGGTCGAATACAGAACCTCCTTTTTTAAAGTCGGTTAAAAAGCATGAAAGCTCGGAGACTATGGATGTTATTGCCTTGTTGTTTTTGACAGAACATAGCGACAGGTATAACCATTCAGACTGCATTGCCAGTTGAAAAAAATTAAAAATGTGACAAAATTTGTTCTTCCCCTGATCCCTTCATATAATTATCCCTTCATATTTATGAAAGAAGTTTGCTGTTTTTTAAACCGACTTCAAAAAAGGAGGTTCTGTATTCGACCCGTATGTATGTATGTTTGTATGTCCGCGATTTTCTCAAAAACTAATGTACCGTTTTTGATAATTCTTTCACTAATGTGATCTACATACTTTCAGGAAGGTTTAAGTATATAATACATTAGGTAATTATTCTTATGTACGAAGTTATATGCATAAATGTACTGCATCTCCGGCATTTCTATGCGAATTTTTATGATTATTCTAGTCGGTGTCTTTTCATAACATTTCTATGATAACCACAGACTATAACCAACCGTTGGCTTAATACTCGTAGGGACAGTTAGAATTGCATACACAAAACCCTTACAAAATATAGATCGGCCAACGTTTTGAAAGTAAACGTTCGTATTTACATAAAGTGTGCTGTTATCTGGTTGTATAATCCTTTCCCTGACTTAACATGGTATACTGAGGTAATTAACAAGTGATAGTGAAAGGGAACAGGGCTTTTAGAACCTGTTCAGAACGGTCGGCTGGTGAGAATTTGGTGTTGATATTGCAGCAGTGGCATGCATTGGTTTTCAAAATAGGTAGGCACTAGACCGGGTCTAGTCTAGGCAAACGCGGTCACTAATTAGAAAAAAAGTGAGGTCAAAAGTGTGATAATTTGCGACGTCATGGTATTACGCGTGAGACGTACGTATTTTTAATTTTGTCGTATTAACTTGAACGAGTAAAGACCAATGACAATGTGCGAATAGTACGGGAGCTGAGTAGGCCGTCCGGCCACTGCCTACTGCATGCCGCGCGCGTTTTTGTTAGGTATGATTCCGTATGATAATTTAGTTTCTTAATTGTGGGGCAGACACACTAAAATATAATTGACAGGCTTATGTTGATATATCGAGGTAGGCATTGCATATATAACATAATCAGCCTATAATGTTCCCACTGCTGGGACACAGGCCTCCTCTCTGTGAGAGGGAGTGGGCTGTAATCCACCACGCGGGCCCAGTGCGGGTTGGTAGATGTCACATATCTTGGAACTTTTGGTTCTAGGACATGCCGGTTTCCTCACGATGTTTTCCTTCACCATTTTGAGAGCAGTGATGATGAAATAATTTACACAAAGTAAAGCGCCTGTCTGGGTTCGAACCTACGACCTACAACTCGTAAGTCGCGGCCGGTACCACTGGGCCACCACTGCTCCTTATATGCCTATATGCAATGCACGCCACTGTATTGCAGACATTACATATTACGAAGGCTATAAGAGTAGGGGAAGATCAAAGAAACGATGGATGGACTGTGTGAATGATGATATGGTTAGAAAGGGGGTGACTGCCGAGATGGCGACTAATAAAGGAGAAGTAACAAGAAGAAGAAAATACTTGCGGCAAAAATTACGCGTCAAAAAAAAAACAATGGCGCTCCGGGAGTGCCGGCAGAAGTAAAAAAAACACAAACAGAATACTTTGCCATCACTCACTGACATATTGGAAATACATTAAAAATGAGTACATTCCGAGGACAGCCGAACACATCCTAATGTAGCGCGGTGTCGGTAACAGTGTCGCGAGTTTAATGGCTTTTTTTCCATTTCAAAAAATGCCCAACGTGCCTAAAGAAGTTTTATTACCCAGTAACTGGGTTGTGGAGATCGGACAGGCAGTCGCTCCATGTAAAATACTGGTGTTCAGCTGCATCCGGTTAGACTGGAAGCCGACCCCAACATAGTTGGGAAAAGGCTAGGCAGATGATGATGATTTCTAGAATAAAAACAGATTAGTATTTTCAAATATAGCAGCTGCACTACGCTGTGAAGGTTATAACGGTAATTTAAAGCTCATACCATCACCACCTCAGTTCGCACGACTGCTATAATATAAAAAAAAAAATACCGCGACCAGTTATCGCGCAGTCATCTTTAAATATTTGTTTCATCTTTGTGGGGATATCCGTATTTTTTGTTCATCTACAAGTTATTTATAAATAATTTTTAATACCGAGGCTTCTAGCAATGTACAGTAAGTAAAATAGTTATGTATGTGTCGCAGTAAGATGGTTGACGCCGTGATATAGTTATATCCCTAGGGATTTACCTATATACCTTATAACATTTTTTCGTTGTGACGATTGGGTGATATAAACAAAGTTATTTGATAGGACAGGACCGTTTTATTTAAAATGAGTAACCAGTTGTGCAAATCAAAGAAAATATAAACTTTAATTATTTCACTAGATTAGTCTAGTAAAAAAATTGTTATAAACCGCTTTCATATACTTGACTATATTACGATATATAAAACTGTTTTACAAAAAAACAACCGACTTCAAAAAAAAAAACACTGCAAAGTGATAAATAACTTTTCGGAAGTCGGTGTCAAAAAAAAAAACAAAAATGTAACTATATCCCTAGGGATATAACTATATCAAGGCATCAATCATCTTACTGCGACATGTGCAGACCTTAAGAGCGGTTTCGCACTACATCCGATCCGAATCCAAGAAATGCCGGTCCGAAGTGACCATTGTCCTATTTGTGTGAGGGGTTGCGCCCTAGATCCGAACAAATAGGACTATGGACTATTTCTCGGATTGGGATCGGATTTGGATCGGACGTAGTGCGAACCTTTTAGGCGCAGCCGTGAGGCACACACTATTGTTGTCTGAAACATTATTTTTTTATTTTATTTTTGTATTTTGTGTTTCACGAACTGTGTCCAAATAAACATTTTTTCTCTCTTTCTTTTTTCCTAAGACGATATTTTCTTACGACTCGACACTTAACAATTTTGCCGTGTGTACAATATTATAAATGCGTTAGCGTCATCATCTACGTCATTTCGCTTTTGTTACAAATGCTAGTGGGCCGTGGTTTAAGGTGAATGGGTAGTTATAGCCCGCGAAATTCAATTTTTCTTACGTTTTTTGCAATTTTCAGGTCAGTGTCTGGTTGTATCTTGATCAAAATATGATTTGCGACTATAATAGACATGTATTTACAGAATTATAGTCATTACAATCATTAATATATGTCTTTAAGTTAGATTTCTACCATCAACACTTTTCCATACGACATTTGTTCTTAACGGTAGAAATCTAACTTAGAAAGATGTATTAATGATTCTAATTATTATAATTCTGTAAATACGTACCTGTTATTGTCGCGAATCATATTTTGATCATGATACAACCTGACACTGACCTGAAAATTGCAAAAAACGTAAGAAAAATTGAATTTCGCGGGCTACAACTACCCATTCACCTTAAGACTACGCCCGCGACCGGAGCCGTGCCGAATGTACCTAAAAAAAAAAAGAAATGTTAATGCAATTAAATACAAATGAAAAACACATTAGATGGAGATCACCTTTTTAAGCAAGAAGATGCTTGTGTTAGGTGAAAAAATTAAATTATAATAAAACAGAAAAATAAAGTAAAAAAGACAAATACAAAAAAAAGAGCGCATTTGTTTGATGTATGTGAGTGAGTTGGGGTGCGTGTGTGTGTGTGTGTGTGTGTGTGTGTGTGTGTGTGTGTGTGTGTGTGTGTGTGTGTGTGTAATAGTGTGAGTGTGCATTGTGTTAATGAGTAACCAAGTGGAAATAGAGTTTTTTCTTATTTGAGTTGTGTAAATATAAAAAAAAATAAAAATAGAAAGAACGCTAAGTGAAAACGAACTAAAAGCGCGGACGGGCGATACGATACGATGGGGTATGTCGGGGAAGCAAGAATTTTCACGCGGTCAAAGTCGCGGGCAGAAGCTAGTTTTAAAACAAAAAAATAATATTTAAGTAATGTATTTTTTAAACCTAATTAAATTAAGAACGCATTTAGCATGCTCCTGGTTTTATTATTTAGCAATTAAAATAACACAGTAAACGTTATACAAATTGCAGTTTTACATACAAATTGTTGTAAGCACTTAAGGCATTAAAATTAATATCGATGCTATGCCTGGGCGCACGCTAATATTATTATTCGTAATTATATGCTTTGCCAAAGGTCGGTTAGGTAGTAAAAGGAATCGGGATGTTTTTTTTTTTTTAAGTGAAAACTTCTTTAAGGCGCGTTGGGCATTTTTTGAAATGGGAAAAAACTATTGAACTCGCGCCACTGTTACCGTAACCGACATCGCTTCGGATGTGTTCGGCTGTCCTCGCGATGTACTCGGTTTTAATGTATATCCGATATGTCAGTGAGTGATGGCAAAGTATTCTGTTTGTGTTTTGTTTTCATTTCTGTCGGCACTCCCGGATTGCCACTGTTTTTTGACTGCCTCATTAGTATAATAGTGGTCGCAAGCGCTACAGCTGAGCATGAGGTCCTGGAGTCTGCTGGACACAGGCCTCCTCGACGGAGTGGGCTATAATCTACCACGCGGGCCCAGTGCGGATCGGTAGATGTCATCTGTCTTAAATTTTTTGGTTCTAAGACATGATGGACGGCGCCGCCGAGGCCGGCCCAGAAACAGATGGCGAAATGACTTGGACGTTTCGCGAGGGGGTTCGAGGTGGCGCTGGAAAAGTGTTCCTTTAAAGATTTGGGGGAGGCCTTTGGCTAGCAGTGGGACAGTAAGGGCTACAAAACCGCAGCCGCTTTCCTCACGATGTTTTCCTTCACCGTTTTGAGAGCAGTGGTGATGAAATAATTTACACAAAGTAAAACGCCTGTCTGAGTTCGAACCCACGACCTACAACTCGTAAGTCGGGGCCGTTATCACTGCGCCACCACTGCACCCCTGTTCCTACTTGGTAAACAGACTTGGTGTAAAACTCAAACTCAAAGCATTTATTTCCATTAAACCAATTACAGGCACTTTTGAATTGTCAAGGGGTCGGTCAGTCAGAAAGATGAAGCTAGTTGCCCATTCCAAAGCGTAGGTACCTATGGAGAAGAACGGGCAAGAAACTCCATGGACACTCTTTTAAATCAAAATAATATGTTTACAAAGTCTTGGTTACATCATTCATGTTAAAAATTATAAATGTGAGAACGATGCAGAACGTTAAAAGCGTCCATAATGAAAAGACGAGAAAAAAAAAGCAATTCAAATATTAAATTAAAATAAGCCATGGCAGCTAAGAGATGACCAGTCCCTACTGACGGCGCCCGTTCACGAACATGACGCATGTATTAGCACCATTCAGCTCAACCATTTTGAAGGGAGCTAAATGATCCAACACATGCGCCACCATCAGCGAGACATTTAAAACAGTCAACTCAGCCTATTGCAGTCCATTGCTAGACATAGGCCTCTCCCAGGCTGCGCCACAACACCCTGTCCTCCGCCTTCCTCATCCAGTCCGTCCCAGCCACCTTCTTTAGGTCGTCTTCCGTCCATAAAAATAAACACAAGAGGTTCATCGGTGTAAATGGTAAGAGTAATGTTTAGCACCAAATTAAAATGCAGTACCTATATCGTCATCAGCATCTTCGATCTACAGACGCCAGCACATCAACCTACCCGAAACTGTCAAATTTTCGTAATCAACTTTGAACCTTATACATTAGTGGTAAAGTTGAAAATCTATTAAAGAAATTTATCAGATTGTAGTAGGTTGATTGGCGTCTGTACTAACTACATTCCTACCTATCCCTTCAAGTTTTAAAGGCGTGACTCCTTTCATGTTTAAGTCAAAAGTTTAACCTACAAACTGCACACTTAAACAAATATTTATGTATACATATACATAAATATTTGTGTGTATGTGTGTATAGTAAACACGTATCGATGCGCAAGCGCAATCCATCTGCCGCGCCTGTAATGTTACCGTTCTTCGTATTACGAGTAGTGATGGGACATACATCGATTTATCTAATGTCGATATCGATATATGAATTCTGTGCCACGGAAAACATCGTTTAGCCGTTGACCCCGGGGTCGATCAAAGATCTTTGACAGTCGTTATGGGTAGTCAGAAAATCGGTCTTGTTTATTTCATTTGGGAAAACAAACAATCGTACATTGTGTATTATATATTTAGATATACCGTATGCTGTAAATAAATGAACAATCCACTACGTTTTCACGTGTTACTAGCTTATAGTAGATACATTTTTGGTAAAATTAAATAAAATCAATATACATTATAAGGTCCCATTAAAATAGATGGACAAACTTTTAGAAATCATTCACGCCACCAAAATAAGGATGATGGTAAAAAAATATCTTAAGAAAAACGCATTAGATACTTACAAGAAAAATAATCAGCTGACAAAAATACACTAATGTGCCGGCAACTTATTATTACAGGTCAAAATAAAATCACTTTAATCAGTGTTTTTTTTTTTGCTTGGATATCTTTGGTTAGACGTACTGAGCGCTGTGTTAAAATTTGTCCATCTATTTTAATGGGACCCTGTATTATAACAACAATATACTTGTTTCGCTATCTTACAATCCAATAGTTAATAAATGCTTACATTATACTATATAATAATTAAAGTTTTTGAGCAAAAAAAGTAATCGTGTTACACACTAACTGGGTCGTCGAGGTCAGATAGGCAGTCGCTCCATGTAAAATCCCGTTATTCAGCTGCATCCGGTTAGACTGGAAGCCGACCTCAACATAGTTGGGAAAAGGCTAGGCAGACGATGATGATGGTTTCGTACAAAAAGATTACTGATCTTGTAGCATCATCCTTTTGAGAGCAGTGGTGATGAAATAATTTACACAAAGTAAAGCGCCTGTCTGGGTTCGCACAACTCGTAAGTTGCGGCCATTACCATTGGGCCAAAACTGCTCAATATCCCTGTGCGAATCCCAAGAAATACTTTTTGGGGTTAAATATAATTATTATTATTATTATTTATATTCAAAAACAAGTAACAAGGACTCAAAAAATGTTAGTAACAATATTTCTTACAAACTACGTTAGTAAACTTAACCTACACACTTAACCTAACACTGCAATACTGGTTAATGCAAATCCCTGCTACAAGCTCAACACTGATGTGGAAAGCTTGCAGCAGCGATTCACATATAAGCAGTCCAGTCTGCTCGCGACACACCGCAATATAATGTTGGGGCTGGCCCGCACCCGGCGCACCAGGGAAGCGCATCTTTTTCGCATCGTAGCGTAGAAGCAATCGACACGAGCTTCAGCAAACATCCCTGAAGCGCTACAGAAGCGGAACAGCCACCAAAAAAATATATTGAACACAAAAAAATGAAGTCTAAAATTACAATAGTTCTAGCTGGGTACCCCGAGGCTAGGTTTGGTTAGGTTACTTTAAACCCTTTACACAGAAATAGGAGCCCCACGAAGCGGGGCTCCGTCGACATAGGATGCAAGAGCGAGCGAATGAGAATACAAATACCTTTACTTAGGTATCCTACAATAAAATGGAGTTTTAACTTTGGTGATCAATTACCATTATTGGCAGTAAAAAGTGTTTTTTGATGTTATATTTTACTTTATCTGGTGATAAGTTAAACATAAGCTATACTTTTTTCTTTCTTTCATAATGTCTTATAGACAATATAGAACAAGAAATGGTTGTCGTGTTTTAGCTTTTCCATAACAAAATAAAAGGTATAGAAAAACCCTTTGCGTGATGCAATGTAAAAGTAATACCTACTTACCGAAAGAAAAAAAAGTGTCGTGATAATCTTTTAAATTGTTATGAGCGACCTAAATTGTATTCAAGGCAAACGCTTATAAATAAAACAACGGAATGTTTGACTGCTGTTGAATATCTAGAATTTTAATAATTTTTCTTTTTTCATTTCGATTATGAAACTAGTGTCCAAAAATGTCTATATTATACTTAAAGATTTTCGAATTAGAACTACTGAGCGGAGAAAGTTATTTCACACTTAGACTTCTATTGAATTTTTTTTTTTAAGTGAGGAAGAACGCTAAGCGAAAAAGAAGTATATTTATCACGTAAGACGATTCGAGGGGGGAGGGGGTCCAAACAAGTCTTATTATCTCTGACATAGAGGTGGGAGGGGTCTAGATTATCACAAAAGTACGCAAAAAAAATAAGTAAAAAAAAATTTTGTTACTTTATCTTTGCAATTTTGGTAGATACTGATCTTACGTAAGATTCGGGGTTTTATTCCCGTCTTATTTTTGCTTACGTAGAGGGGAGGGGGGGGGTCAGAAATTGGTTGAAATTGTCTTACGTAATAAATGAACAGCCCCTCTTAGCGCCGGCGGGCGATGCGATTCGGCGGGGTGGGACGGGGCACCCCGAAGTCTTACACTACTGATTATTTTTTTTTTTTTTTTGAAGTGGGCTTGCTCTTGACTCTAGCCTAGGTCAAAGGTGACAGAGACAAAGTCGACGATGGAGCGAGCTTACCCAGAAGAAGCCTGTTCACTCTCACTTTGAAGAGATTCGGGTTGTATGCGCTCGGAAAAACAGACGCAGGTAGAGAGTTCCACTCTTTTGCTGTGCGCATTATAAACGACATTTATCGATATCATCCGATAATAATGTAGTCGCAGCACGCGATGTCTGTCATCTGTAGTAATTACAAGTTATTATATAAGGTCTAATTAAATTAGCTACAGAAACTCGGCAGAGGTGATGGGTACTTATTACTACTTAAGAAGAAACCTTAAATACAATACACAATCTAACACTAAAAACAAACGAATAAACTTTATTTATTCCAAAAATTAAATATTTACATAATAAGTATAAGCTAACATATAAACTATAATAATATGTACAATTATATGAAAAAATAAACAATCATTATAGGGCCATCAAAGAATTCGTCCGCATCGCTGTCAACTACTTAAGTATATCTAAACATGATAAAACAAAAAAAAATTTTTTTTCGTAGGGTCATCGACCGCGATTAATGTAATCATTTTAAATATGGCTTAAAAAAAATAATATTACCTCTATAAGACGTTTATTTATACGCGTCTTTATCGATTCACCTCTATCGATAAAACTATCAGAGGGGCGATTCTCGTAATTTTAAGAACGTTCACAGTCTGAAGGCCAATTTCTCGTAATTTAAAACGTTCAAAATCTAGTCGCAGTCTCATCTCGGCGACAAACAAATGTCAAAAACTTGTCAAAATATAGGGAAATTAGAGGTATTTTTGACAGATTGAGACTGAGATCAGACTGTGAACGTTCTTAAAATTACGATAATAACCCCTCTGATCTCAGTCTCAATCTGTCAAAAATTAGAGGTATTGTTTCCCCACATTTTTGACAAGTTTTTGACATTGATTGTCTATGAGATTTTAAACGTTTTTAATTACGGGACTTGGCGTTCAGATCACTAGCAGTATCGATAAGCACAGAATCTCGTCCTAGATGCAAGTGAAGCAGTTTATTTAAATACATATTTATTTATCGATAAATTCAGCTCTATCGATGAAACATCACATCACTAGCACTAACGATGGGTGCAGCATCTCGTCCTAGATGCAAGTGATGTTACCTAAACAGCTGCTTATTTAGATGCATCTTATTTATTCATGATATATCCATAAAAAATGAGAAGTACGTATAGTCACGAGCACCAATATGTCAACACTTGGCAATTTTCAATTGCGATTTTTTCGTGAAATAACGAATGCAACGTTGAAATACGACACTTAACATAAACGTATGGGTTCAAAAATACTATGTTCGTAAGAACATAAAATTTCATTAAAAAATAAAGGAGGTATTCGCCTTTGAATACAGCTAAGTGTATACATACTTATAGACGTGACTGTACGTGCACCACTGTGTACTGCTTCCAAAATTGTGCAAGAAAACATCGTGAGAAAACCGGCATGTCTTAGAACCAAAAATTCGAAGATATGTGACATCCAACCCGCTCTTGGGCAGCATGGTGGATTATGACCCTCACAGTCTTAAAGAGAGGAAGCCTGCGTCTCAGCAGTGGGAACGTTATTAGCTGATTATGAGGTACGTCTACTTTCTACTTTTATACAAATAAATGAAATTGAAGTGTCTGTTTGTAATAACAGCTTTTTACTAAATTCATAAGAAATTATATACAGTACTTCTAAAAAAAACAATTTTTAAATTTTTATCTGTCTGTTTGTTCCGGCTAATCTCTGAAACGGCTGGACCTATTTTGACGGGACTTTCACTGGGTTATAGTTAATGTTATATGTTATACTTACTACTTATTTAATAAAAGGAATTAGGGTTCCGCGCAAAAAAACTACATGAAATCCAATTCGTTTTCCGACAGGTACTCGAACGAAGTCGTGAGCACTGCTAGTATTTTAATATAAAATAATAATAAAATTAATATAGATAGATAGATAGATAAAACGTTTATTTAGTGCAACAAAAGACACAATACAGGCATTAAAAAAACATACACAAAGGTGAGAAAAAAAACAAAGAATAAAAAGATAAATTGACCCATAGACACCTCATATGACATTTATAACGGTCGATCACTACTGGGCGGTGTGTGTCTCATGGTTGCACCAAATAGGAGTCCAGCTCAGCATATGCCAGGTACAATACCTGACGCTGGTATTCTGCTGCATCCCGTTAGTGACACATGGATGTCGAGAAGACACATCTGAGTTTTAACAAAATGGTACCTACATACCAATAGGTATCAATAGTAATATCGCACGCACATTACAAATTCAAACCAACCAAATTTGAAACCTAAATAAAGGTTAATGTGTTACAAATTCCCTTTAATGAGTAATTCAGATATTTTTGGAACCTATAGTAAAAGTGCACAGTGCGGCACACCCCCACCCTATTTCAAGTTAAATAAATATCAACTTTATTTCAATGACAGTTAAGTTGATTTCAGAGTGACTATAGGACTATTGAAAAAGTTGTAAAATTTTTTGAAGTTGTAGCGTAAACTGAACGTTATTGTGTAGGAATTAAAGTTATTTTATCATTAATTCATATTTTTTTTTAATTTTTTGGCAAACAAATCGTGAACGCAGGATAAAATTCTACATAGGTACCCCAAAATCCTAACTTAACGCTTACTTAGCTGTTACACAACATTTCCTGTACGCGCCACTAAGTGACATCACCCGCGTTTATTTAACTTAAATATAACTTATGGCCCTGTTAGAGTCACCATGATACTTATTTATAACTTAATCTGGGGCTTAGAAGTAGCGTGCTGAGATGAGCGGAGCGATTTTGAGGATGTTTTAACTTACGAGATCATCTTAGAGAGAATTAAAGAAAAGAAAGAAAGAAAGAAAATACATTTATTTAGCACAGACTAAAAGACACACAATACACCAGATAAAAACAAAAATAAAGGTCAAATAAAAAGTGTAAAGTCCGATGTAAAAAGAAAAAAAAATAAGCAAGAAAGTGTGCCTCACGGCTGCGCTAAAAAGGCAAAGGCAAAGGAATTGGCAGAGGCGTAATAGTAATACATATCAAGATGTTCTTCTTCACCGTTTCGAGAACAGTAGTTACTTATTTACCTAATATCCATTTATTTCAGACATCAAGGCAAAACACATACAATATAATATTAATATAACTCAAAAATACATACAACATTATAATTACACTAAAAACTAACTAAACGTGAAGTGTCTGCGTCGTGTTTCGCTGACTGGTGTCATGTTACGGCCCCGCCACCGCCAGATGGCGCACGGCAGGACTTTCCGCGTCCATGCCGCATCTCCACTTCGCGCCGCCAGGGGGCCAGTCATGGTCGTCGTCTCGCGTTCATCGGAGACGTCACGTCATCGTCATATTAATTAAAGTAAAGTAAATTAAATTCATGAACCATCATCAGTCCATTATTTTCGAAGTATAAACAGCGCAGCGGCAACAGCCGATACAGTCATGTAGCCGGCCACGAAACCGGCGGTACACAACACCCTTCGGCCAGAACTCTTCCTTGAGGAACTTCTCGAGATGATGTGTCGGAACACGTACTACGAAAGACTTGAAGTTTGTGTTGAGACGCGACTCCATCTTCTTGACCCTCAAAGTCCAGTTGGTCTTCACACGCATGTACTCCACGATCTCCAAATTTTATTTACAAGCCAAAGAAACGCTGCTCGCTTTCGTTTATGACTATGTCCGCTCCAATACCTCCTTTTAGCACACAACCTTATTAGGGGCATATAAATTATAATTTATAATAATTAACCGATCCGACGACAGTATTATATTTTAGTCGATATAACGATGGATATAATTCAAGGTATTTAACGATTAAGGACAGGCAGCATTTAATATAATTCAATTCGTTCCGTCGGTCTAGTGGTACGTGGTGGTGAGGGGCTTGTGGCTAAGTAATAACAGCCGCAACAGTTGATGGATCAGGTTAAGCTACTCTTGCCGCGGTTGGTCCGTGGATGGGTGACCATCTTTGCATACCAAGATCTACCTTTACCTATGTATGTATTTTGACTGTTCTTACGAAAGGGTGCGCGACGACGTTGCCAAATAGCTCGCCTACGCACACGTATGTGCATCCCTTTACTTAAGGTGGAACTAGTCGTGAGATCGAACTCACTGGTGGGCATGGCCAAAAAGCACGCTGTCTCACCTGGTATTGCGTCCGACAGATATCGTATCAGTGATGAGCAGTTAGATGCTAGTTTACACGCACAACGTCTAGATCGCACGCACACAAACACACCGTTCCGAACTAAAACGCGCGTAAAAAAATACAAAAAGTACTTTGGAAAATCGAGTTTTATGAAAAAACCAATGCATAAATGAATTAAAAATAAAGTTTATTGGTCACTTTGATAATTGAGCTTTGTCGGTACCGACTTTGTTTTGAAGATTTTACACATCTTTTACTACTTATTTAAACCCAAAGTTACGTTAAAATTAGCAAGGAAAACGAATATTTGTTGGCTCATAACTTTTTAATGGCTTTTTATTTTACTATTCTGTTTCCGTACAGACAATTAATATTAAGAAAAAACGATATCATATTTAATTTTGGATGTACAATTCAATTAAATTATTTCTTCCTTATACGTGTTACGCGTTACAAACCCTTTTTTTTTTTTTTTTCGCTGAGAAATGCGTTACGCATCCCCGCTCGTGGGGGACGAGACGGGGTATGTGGGACTCCTGTCGGAATGACACCGACAGTATACCCACTAAAACTCAGCGGTGTTCCCACATCGCCGTAATGGGAGGGTCATGGGAAACCGGCTCAGCCTTTACTTCCACAACTCTCCCGGCGCATGCCCGCCTAGCTGGTGGGCCCCGCATGCCCCCCAGGCTGGGGGGCTACGGGAATAGCCGGGAGCACCTGGCCATTCCCGTCCAACACTGATGGAGGCCTGTGCAATACAGGCAGGGGTGCCCCCGCACCTGTTGCCTGCTGGCCTCCATCTGGGAGGAGTCGGAGATGACTGTCAAACTGACGTCTTCTTCGACCCCTCCTCCGCCTTCGGAGCAATGCCACGTGAGGATCTTCCCCCCGCGCGCGCTCCGCCGCCTCCTTCTGGGACATGACGTGTTCGCAGAACGAGGCGACTGCCGCCCAGGACCTCTCATCCCTCAGCATGGCGTTAACCAAGCCGGGGAGTGATAGTTTCGGTCCGATCACGCGTTACAACCCCTGCAACAGCCTGGATAAGGTCCCTAACGAATACGTTCGAGGATATTTATACGTATACCTTCTCGTAAATATACAGTGAATCGTTGAGCTCCTCAAGTCCTGAGTTGAGCTGCACGGTTACTGACAAATGCGTGCACTGACTGGACAGGTCCGCTCAATCTGTGTGGTTCTTTCCTCAAAAGACCATTTCAGACACCAATCTACGTGGTCTTCACATCATCTGTGACAAAGATTTTGTCTAGACTTTAAAAGAGACTGTGACCTCTGAGTTTGTTTCGACCTTTCTTCTCAGAGTAGTCAGATAGGAAACGCCGACCTCATCTAGCTTAAAAAAAAATGATAGACGTGTAAAAGTGTTTGTACAAACCTACTTACAGAAAATAAATCATTTATCATTTATCAGTGGCTTCTAAAAGTTAGTTGACATTTTTTCGCTTCAGCTTTTTTTCCACATTACGGTTTAAAATTTTAGTGATCCAAATGTTTGAACTGCTATAACGTTTTTATTGACTAATTTAACTACCTTTTTTGTGGATGGGAAATCATCAAATGACTCCTCCCGCTCTGCGTGGAGCGGAAGGGAGTGTCAGACTCTTACTGACTAAAACCCACCCGTGTTCATTCCTTTAGCCCTTTATGTTCCGAGGTAGCGGTAACCCTTTCGGACAATCCCGCTATCCCGGCAGGCTTCGGCCCTAACGGGCCCCTTCCTTTATGCTGACATCTCTTTGAGGCGCGCGTGGAACACATACGCGCCGTCCGGCACGGGCCTGGTCCTGATCGGACGGTGAGCTACCCATTACTTTCCGTCCGCAGGCCTGCGCCTACGGTGTCCGGGAGTCGTCACGCGGCTCCCGACGCCCGGAGCGTCTCCCGCGGCGGTTGGGACGTGAGGCGCTCTCCCTCAGCCATCCCGCCACCTCCTTCGCTAGCATGACTGCTTCGCAGAAGGAGGTGACTGCCTCCCACTCCGTCTCGCTCCGGACCATGGCTTGAACCAGGGCCGGACGCGAGAGGAATTTAACTACCTTAGACTTATCATAAAAAAATAATTAAGTCGTCCCTTAGGAGTACCTGATAACTGAAGTGGAAAATTTTCAACTAACTTCTGGAGGCCACTGTACATTGAATTGCAAATTAGTACTTACAACCTAACTTGCATATAATAATAAATGTCAATTAGACGCTAAGAAATTCTAAATATGTGTAATCCAATTAATTCCTTGTCTTGCAATTACTAATTCTGTGATTTGTTACTAAGGATTTATTTATTAGACCACTTAAAATATTACGTAACAATTAGTGCTTGGCCAGACTGGCAGCGTGGGCGCGGGGCGGGCGCGGTGCGGCATACTCATACATAAGAACTTCATTATTTGAGTGTCCATAATGGGCACGCGGGCGCGGTGAGCGACGCGGGCTGCTCGGCGCGGGAAGCGCACGGGCAACTCATGCCATAGCTCGCTCATACAAGTGGCCGCAGAGAGTGCGCGGGCCGCCCGCGCGGGGAACGGGGTTTTCAAACTAATTCGAGCTTTTTTCTAATAAAAATAAGTCTTCTTCATCCATATTATATTTTGACAAACACTGGACACGACAACACGTAGAACGCAGCCGCGCGACTGCGGACAGGCAGACTGCGCGCGCTCCCGCACCCGCGCCGCTCCCCGCTCCGCGCTGCCAGTCTCGCCAAGCACTTGAGCGATTGAAGCACTTCCACTATTCCCTTTCTATTTCTTGTCACATGCATAATCAGCCTAAAATGTTCCCCACACTTCCCACTGCTGGGACACAGGCCTCCTCTCGGTGAGAGGGAGTGGGAGCGGGCCCAGTGCGGGTTGGTGGATGAAATTCCATTGCTACTGCCAGTGAGTAACGCAATGACCCCATCGAGCGGTAATTATTACGCATAGCTTTTTTTTTATGGATGGGAAATCATCAAATGACCCCTCCCGTTCTGGGTGGAGCGGAAGGGAGTGTCAGACTTACTGACTAAAACCCACCCGTGTTCCTTCCTTAGCCCTTTATGTTCCGGGGTAGCGGTAACCCTTTCGGACAATCCCGCACCCCATTAAGCTTTAGAAAGAGACTGTCGCACAGTCATGTGTGATAGAAACGATGCTTTACAAAACCGAACGTCGGTATTCTAAAACACATAATTTTGTCGACTTCTAATAATGACTGTATTCATAGAGTCGAGAATTGTAGGACTAAACAGCTTGGTGACAGACAGACGAAACAGACAGCGACGTCTTAGTAATAGGGTCCCGTTTTTACCATTTGGGTACGGAACCCTAAAAAAGATCAAAACAAACAAGAAAGTATCTTCCCGTGAACGCATACTACCATAGCTGTATGTACATGTTAGTACAATAGCATGCGACCACGGGAAGCTACTTGTTTCATCTTTTTCAGTAGTCGGGTTTTAGTTTTTTAAATTATTTTTTATTTAAGTATTTTTGGGGCTTATTTCAGTAATATTTATATTTTTGAAATGTGCTAATTAAGCCCTTTCATTTGATACCTAACACGGCATGATTATAAAAAAAAATATTTTTATAAGTATTTTAATAAGAATCGTTAGGATGTTCATGCAGCTAGAAACACATGCAGAATCGTTAGGAAGTTCATGCAGCTAGATGAAAGTACACTCATCATAAAATTCCCCACACGCTGCATTTACTTGGCTCTGGCCCGTAAATGTAGTTAAAACCAGCCTTAGAGCTGAGAAAAAAAAAACACTCCCTATTATAGTAATATACAGGGTGTTACGGAAAGGGTATATCAATACAAACGGGTTGAAGAGTGTATCTGGTCTAGAATCTCTGTACAAAATTTCAGCTCAAAAGCAGTAACTTTGAAAATGCTTAATAATTTTTTATTTCGATAGTTTATTAAATTGAAATCATGACAAACGTGTCACCGCACTACGAGGGTCATTATCCAGTACCTGTAGTGTGTCTGTGCGCCTAGTACACGCACATCACGCCGCCGCGCGCCAGTGCAGCGCCGTGATGTCGAAATAAAAAAATATTAAGCATTTTCAAAGTTATTGCTTTTGAGCTGAAATTTTGTACAGAGATTCTAGACAGATACACTCTTGAACCCGTTTGTATTGATATACCCTTTCCGTAACCCCTTGTAATAAGAATGTATGTAAACTTGATAATATTTGCACGCTTTCTTGCAGGCATAATACAATGAAACTTAGGTTATAAGATCTTACCTTTACCAAAACAATGTATTTCTTCTTTTATTCTTTTTTTACATTGATTTACATTCATTACTCACACCCTGACTTATTTCTTGTTAATTTTTTTTTAAATTAAAACCGTTTTCTTTTACTATGTTTGTAAATATGTGAGCACCATGTATCTGTCGTGGCCATATCATAGATTTGCTCACTTAATGAAATGCTCGAGAATTTCATGAAATGGTCGTATTTTATTAAAAATTTTCACTGTCTATTGGACACAATATGATATGGTCTGGCCAGATCAATGATCACTCAACGTTTGACGATATGAACAGTTAAACGCACGACTACTTCATGATGTGGCCAAACATTAGTGATCATATCGTAAAATGATCAGAATATCCGCCGGTAGAGGCGTTGATGTCGGTTTCCTTTGTGGGTTCCCTATACATTTGCATACAATTTTAAGACCTATAACTTAGCACACTTTTGTTCCTCCTAATTATATTTTCGGTGTTCATAAAATGACCGAACAGTTCATGAAATGATCAATTCTATGATCTGGCCACGACATATCTATCAGATAATTAATTTATATGTCTTGGTTTCGTTTTTAATTCTTTTATTTACCTATTGTGGTTTAGTAATTTTATTTTAGGTGCATCGTCCTCACATATTATTATATAATTAATGTACCTATGTAAAATATTGTAAAACATTTTAAAAGAGTAACGGTGGAGTTTCTTGCCCATTCTTCTCCATACGAAAACTACCTTTTGGAAGGGGCGACTAGAATCAATTCTACTTTAATGTAATTTTTGACGTTCAAAAGTGCCTTTTATGTGCCTATTTGAAATTAATAAATGACTGACTTTTCTAGCAAATAAACGTTTGATTTGATTTAATAATTCAATAACAATTAATGCTAAGTAACCCTTCACAAAGTTTCTTTTACGAACTCGTAACAAATCAATCGTCGATCGCCAAAAAACTTGAAAGATACATAACTCATGAATTTTAATATAGTTGATTTCTTGCGGTAATTTTGTTACATGTACTATTACTGTTACGCTTAGACGCATTCAATCATTAAAATACCAAAAGTAGTGTTAATGGGTTGTTTGACATTTCTGAGAAGTCTGGATTTATATCAGGGCCCTAATTTACTATGACTACTTAAGGTGATATTCAAACTCAAACTCAAAAAATTAATTTCAATTAAACCATGTACACGCACTTTTGAATTGTCAAAATTAAATAGTCGGTCAGTTAGTCAAAAAGTTAAAGCTTCCCATTCCAAACCGTAGATCTCTACGGAGAAGAACGGGCAAGAAACTATATGGACACTCTTTTAAATCAAGATATTACAAAATCGTGGGTACATTATTCTTGTTGCTTCTATATGTGAGAACAATGTAAAAAAACACACACAAATGAAGAAACAATTCAAAATATAAGATTAAAAATGAGCCTTGGCAGTTAAGAAATGACCAGTCTCAACCGACGGCGCCCGTTCCCGAACTTGACGCGTGGATTAGCACCATCTAGCTCAACCGTTTTGTAGGGATATGTTGATGAGGTGATATGTTGTTTGTTGATGTAGCGGGATTGTCCGAAAAGGTTACCGCTACCCCGGAACATAAAGGGCTAAGGAAGGAACACGGATGGGTTTTAGTCAGTAAGAGTCTGACACTCCCTTCCGCTCCACCCAGAGCGGGAGGAGTCATTTGATGATTTCCCATCCACAAAAAAAAGTGGTTTTTCTCTTTCGTGTAACTTGTTAAGTATGTGGAATAGGGATTTAGTATTTTGGTATGTGTTTTTTGACTCTTTGGTCTAGTATCATGTAAAAAGAATACACGATTCAATTAATTTATCTCGATACAAAAAATTGCAGTTATATCTATTTTTTTTTTTTTACTTTTTTCGACATCACGGCGTAACGCTTAAGAGTTATTCAATGAGAGTTTGAGTATGAGAGTTATTCAATGGAATTTACTTTAAAACATAGAGAATTATCATATACTTAAAAGTTTACTCAAAGTAGTTTTTTTAATTCATTTATTTTGTTAAAAAAGGAGTTAATTCGTTTTGGCACATACGTCGTTTTATTCCGAGCGCATACACATTATAGCCATCACTCTTCTTTTGCGTTTCAAAAGTAATTGCATCACTTTCTCTCGCTTAGTAGGTTTTTGAGGATTTTAGATTTTCGAGGTAGCACCTTAACGATTCCTTTCTTCGCAACCACGTCAATTCCTTACCTTATCACGACATCAGAAGGCCAATTCTCGTAATTTAAAACGTTCAAAATCTAGTCGCAGTCTCATTTCGGCGACAAACAAATGTAGGGAAATTAGAGGTATTTTTGACAGATTGAGATCAGACTGTGAACGTTCTTAAAATTATGAGAATTGCCCCTCTGCTATTAACGTATTCTCTATGACACTATAGCGGTATCTACAACGCCACATGCGAACAACGCGTCATACTGACGTCACTCAAATTCCTGCATCTCGCAAGCAGAGTTTACCGCGCAACTAGCATAGATACAACGGCCCGACATGAATCATCGGGCAGTTGCCCGCCAGACACAACACCCGTGTCGGAGGAGGATCCTCGCTTTTATTTATTTATTTATTAAAACTTTATGCGCAAGTAAAAAACTGTACAAAGGAGGACTTAATGCCTTGGGCATTTTCTACCAGTCTACCTTAGGGTGATGCAGAGACAATACACAGTAGGTGCTTTTCTATAGAGTATGAGTGAACTTTACACCCTGTTCCTCATACCTCTATATGCTCAACAAAAATGTATACAGATGGCGCCACCCACGAAGACGCGCCCCACTCTTCTTCCTAATCGCTTACAGTACAAGTGCGCAACATTCCGCTAATGTTTTAGTTTTGTCGATACACAGTAATTACTTATTAGTGGGTAATTAGTGTGTATCAAACAACTAAAACACTAGCGGAATTAACTACTTAGCGATTAGTAAGAAAAGTGGGGCGCGTCTTCGTGGATGGCACTATCTATACAGGGTGTTACGGAAAGGGTATATCAATACAAACGGGTTGAAGAGTGTATCTGGTCTAGAATCTCTGTACAAAATTTCAGCTCAAAAGCATTAACTTTGAAAATTTTAATATTTTTTTATTTCGACATCACGGCGCTGCACTGGCGCGCGGCGGCGTGATGTGCGTGTACTAGGTGCACAGACACACTACAAATAATGGATAATGACCCTCGTAGTGCGGTGACACGTTTGTTATGATTTCAATTTAATAAACTATCGAAATAAAAAAATATTAAGCATTTTCAAAGTTACTGCTTTTGAGCTGAAATTTTGTACAGAGATTCTAGACCAGATACACTCTTCAACCCGTTTGTATAGATATACCCTTTCCGTAACACCCTGTATAACGCATTGAATATTGTTGAACTGTCAAAATAAAAGCCTTTTCTACTGATAGTCTGTTACGCAATTACCGCACCAGTTAGTGGATATTTGGTTGTACCATACACATACACTTCTACCCAGTGGCGTGCATTGATTTTCAGAATAGGTAGGCACTAGGCCGGGTCTAGTCTAGGCAAACGTGGCCACTAATCAGAAAAAAAAGTGAGGTCAAAAGTGTGGTTATTTGAGTAGGCATGCCTACTTGAGGGTGATAAATTGCGAAGGTCGAACGTCATGGTATTACGCGTGAAACGTACATATTTTTAATTTTGTCGTATTAACTTAAACGAGCAGTGGTGGCCCAGTGGTATCGGCCGCGACTTACGAGTTGTAGGTCGCAGGTTCGCACCCAGACAGACGCTTTACTTTGTGTACATTATTTCATCACCACTGCTCTCAAAACGGTGAAGGAAAACATCATGAGGAAACCGGCATGTCCTAGAACCAAAAATTCAAAGACATGTGACATCTACCAACCCGCACTGGGCCCGCGTGGTGGATTACGGCCCACTCCCTCTCACAGAGAGGAGGCCTGTGTCCCAGCAGTGGGAACATTATAGGCTGATGATGATGAACTTAAACGAGTAAAGACCAATCACCAATGACAATGTGCGAATAGTACGGGAGCCGAGAAGGCTGTCCGGCGACTGCCTACTGCCGCGCGTGTTTGTATGAAGATTTTGTTTTTTGTTAGGTATGATAATTTAGTGAGTTTCTTAATTGTGAGGCACACACTAAAATGTAATTGACAGGCTTATGTTGATATATCGAGGTAGGCACTGCTTAAATGCCTATATATAATGCACGCCACTGCCTCTACCTAAACCTTCGAAGAATTCAGGTGTGATGGTGGAGTTTCTTACCCATTCTTCTACATACGAAAACTACTTTTTGGAAGGGGCGACTAGAATCAATTCTATTTTAAGATAATTTTTGACGTTCAAAAGTGTCTTTTATGTGCCTATTTGAAATAAATGCTTTGACTTTGATGCTATGTTAGGCCGCTATCCCGCTGGCATTTTACGAGTGTTGGCGCTTCTCCAACGTTAACGTCACGAGTTTCTAGTGGCAAGCGTTACATCCGCTGAATGCAACGTTAACCTTTTAACCGCCGGACTTTATATCAGTTGTCGTGCCCCCAGCGCCCGACACAAAAAAAAAAAAAAAACGAAAAATAAATACCGATGAAACGAGCTGTGATGATGTAATAATAATACAGATTAAACGAGCTGTGTTATTTGGTCGTATATATACGACTCTGGCGGAATAGACACGAAAATATTTGTCGGATTAATCCGACGTAAGCGGTTAAAAGGTTAAAGTCGCACACATGCTGCGATTTGAGGTGTATAATCGGAGACAAGATGGAAACACTACTGTTGGCTTTGCTACTGACTACGAAACGTCGCGTCTGCCGACTAGAAACTCGCAACGTTAGCGGTCTTACGGTTCCCACAAAAGGATAAAATCTAGGACATCACACTCGAATTCGAACTATCTGCACCACCAAAAATCCATTAAAAGTCTACACTTTTTTTTTTCTCGCTGTGGAAATCCTCATGGACTTCCTCTATCGTGGGGGTGACAGAGGGGCATGCCGGACTCTTACCGGCTAAAACCACCGCGGTGTTCCACCTCTACCTATGGCCGGGGGTGCGGGATTCGCAACAGCATTCACTGCTCCAAAAGTCTACACTAAACATTTTAAACCTCTCGTTAACCGTAGAAGTATTTTCGTAAACACACCGTCACAGATCGAGCGAACGATACCAAAAGCTATAAGCTATAAATTATCGCGATACGCATCTAGTGTGTGAGAGATTTTATCTTAACGCTCTCGAAGGCTGCATGTGTAAACTAATGGTGATCTTTATCGGAATAAGACCATAATCTCTTCGCTAGACTGCCTCATTGGTTTGGATTATTCCACTTTGCCCCACCGGCCGCCCCACTGATGGGGCAAAGTGGAATGCCTAAAATTCTGCATTGGAATCTGCCCCACTAAATCGAAGTAGTGTAGTTGTCGTAAGCGCCATTGCTGGACTAGGGGATTAATATTTAGGTCGGTCAAAGTATTTAGAAACTTTTTAGCATCAGCCCGGAGTTTAGATTTGGATCCGTTTGGTGGCGATAGGTTTGTGGCGGCATCTAATCGCTACATGCGATTTACGCATCACACGGACGTCACGCATGATCCTGCATCGCGCAAGCAGAGTTTACCGCGTAACTAGCATATACAGGGTGTCCCAGGAAACCTGTACCAGCAAAGGTCTCTGGTCAGGGGACACTAATACCCATCGATTGAATCCCATGTATGTTCCGTGATATTTTGTAGTTTTCGAGAAATTATACATTACTCTTCAACAGACAGATTTTCGGGCTTCTGACGGCCGGTAACGACTGTCAAAGATCCACGAATGACAGCCTAGACCAACGGCTTAACGTGCTTTCCGAAGCACGGAGGGGTCTTGGTATGTTAAGATGGTCACCCATCCACAGACCGACCGCGGCAAGCGTAGCTTAACCTGATCGATCGACCCGTGCGGCTGATATTGCTTAGCCATAAGCCCCATCTATAGCATCGCCTCGCTATACACATAGAACAGAACATAATTTCGCAACTGCCAGTAACAATGTCTGGTGAGCGAATAAATTCGCGCGTAACTACACACTGTGTGTTTATGCGTGTGGCGTAAGCGATAAGCGGTAGCGGGTATCAAACTTAATTCGAAAAATTCAAATAAACGATTATTTTGTTCTATCTTCAGATACGTCTGATCCTACCAAAATCTGTACCCATGTGTAACAGCCTCAAGATCGATCGCCTTCGAATGATTAGGTATTTTTAAAAGAAGCAAATCGTTTGTTATTTATTTACTGGCTGCTGCCCATCTTATCCTAACTAAAAGTAGGTTTGTTACCTTTTCACGCCTAAACCACTGGACCGATCATCCTGAAATTCTGTATTGTCAGGTGTACAGGAACGGACATAGGGTACCTTTCATCTCGAAATAAGTGCTGTTCCCGAGGAAAACAACAATACACGTGGCGCCATCTATTATCATAATAACGTTATCATCAAAAAACGCAAGTTTTATAATGCCTAAAAGTATTTATGATCGACTACAGTAAACAAAATGAGAAAAGTATATGATATTCTTCTGGATATATGCTGGATATATAGTGTGTTGAAAACATAATACAACTAATTTGATACGATATAAAAAATCATGAAGATACCTCTAAAAACTTTATTTTTAAAATAAAAACCATACTAATACATGCAATCATTCTGATTTTTGTCAGATTATTCTACAAGCAACATACTAAAGCAGTGTTTTAATGTTTTAGTCCAAACAATTTTTTTTTTGTAAATTGATAAATGCTTCATATTTTGCAATAAGTTACCAGGGTTGTGTCATCGCGCTTCTCTTTCTTTTCTATGCAGTCCGACAGTGACCGCGCTTTAGGTCATGTAGTCCTCTTAATGAAACTCCATACTACGCTAGGCCGGCTCAAGAAGCTACCCCTTTCCGCTTCCATCTTGCGCCCTGTGGAAAGTCCAGTCCAAGGTAATGTTTTGTACGTCTATGGTCCAGTCGAACTAATCAAATCGGCAGTCGCCATCTATTGGCTAAACTCCGTAACTGGAGTGCGATACTCTATGGTTTTGAAGCTACGAAATAAGCGGGAATAGAACTCAAACTCAAAAAATTACACTTCTATCTGTATCACATCACACTAATATTATAAAGGCGAAAGTTTATAGTGCGTGTGTGTGTATGTTTATGTTTGTTATTTCTTCACGCTCAATCGGCTGGACCAATTTTGATAACATTTTGTATGGAGGTAGCTGACACCCTTGATTGACATATAGGCTACTTTTTATCCCGAAAAAAAATGTAGTGTTCCTGTGGGATGAGCAAGGAATTGTAATATATTTTTTACTCTTTTACGTTTAATCTGGTATTTGCAGTACTATTATGCTATAATCTGTGGTATTTGGTAGTCTGCTTTTTTGCAACAAACATGCATTTTTTTCCGGTAGTTATTGTCAATCGTATTCATAATTATAACAATTTAGAACTCGTATTGAGTTTTTTTTTTTTAATTTCTTATACTGTATCCCATTGTATACTGCACCGGTTGACGTAACTGGTAATACGTCACGTCAACACCGGCTGTCAATTTGTTCCGGTTCGATCCCCTGAGCCCCCCTCCCCCCCCCTCCTCGATCCCCTGCAAGTTCTCGCTGTAAACCAGCGCTGTGGCTCTGTCTCACATAGGGTCACATCATTATGCTGACCGATGGCCTTTTTGCGTTTTGCAACGCTTTCCGCAAACTTTTTATTTATTGTGTTTTTTTTTTTGTTTGCTTTCTATCTACCGCAACTTAAAATGTATTTTCTTACTTTTATAAAAAGGTTTGAAGTTGTAACGCAAACTGAATTTTATTAAAGCGGTTTTTCCAAAAAAAAAAACATATTTGTTGTCATGTTTGGAATCAAAACACGAACGCAGTATACACACGCCGACTTTATGGCCCATCCTTGGACCATAAATGTTAACTGACAACTGCTAAGATCTGCAAGTTACAATACTATACTAGTGAAAGTCTGCTAACCGTTACTGTGTAAATTAAAATAGATGACGTTCCCAGTCCGATCCGGGACGTTTAACTAGTTTATTGTTTTTTTTTTAAATAGAATACGCTGGTTTTGTATGAAAACATTTTTTTCTTGAGCCTATACAGGTTGAAATTGAAACCATGCGACAAATCGAAATGGGAGATTGTACTCATCATTATGAACAACTTTTACTATGGGGCCAAACCTGAAATTGCGAAAAATAAAATCAGCTGTTCCCTACATTTTGACGAGTCATGCGAACATAAATGTAGGGAACAGCATAAAAAAAAACAAAAACATAATTGGTTGTTCAAAGAAAATGTCTTTGAACAACCAAATATGTTTTTCCATTTTGCATGTATCCTGGTCACAAATCAGTTAATAATGGCAATACATCCCGTTTTTAACAACTGCGTGCGCGCCATAGATATATGGTGCGCGCACACGGCGTGGACGTTTGCAAAACGGTATGCACCACAAACCCATATTATGCTGAGTATGTCAACACGGGTAGCACAGATATATACCACAGAACTGGATATGACAGCACTATACCTGGTTTTAAATAACGTCGCATTTATTTCACCCCAAGGGAAATTTCTTTTTCATTATGTTTTCATTACGCGTGCATTCTAAAGAAATTCACGTGACCTATATCCAGAATATTAGGGGAAAAGTGTACCAACATCAACTCTTAAATAACAGCACGATTCTTACACGCCAAGTGACAAAATTTCCAATGTACGCCAGGCATTTCAGGCGACATCCCACGATTTCGCAGGCAACACGAATCGCAAAAGATTTGTCGCCTAATGAATACGACGCTTTACCAAACCTAAAACAGTACTAAACAATCCGATCGCTCGTCCACAGTCTACCTAAAAGGTAAATACACAGTATACTAACAGAAACCCGCGCCAAATCCAGTGCTGATGTTATCTGTGGCCACATTATGGCCATTAGAAAGGCGGTGAGTGGTACTGGACACTGGATAGTGGCCGGCGCCCTTCACTATGGATGAGTGTGGCTTGCGTGTAGGGTAGCAAGAGATCATTTTGTTCATTTATGCCTTTCATTCAGCATCTTTTGTTTCGTGAAACCTCTGAACGTAAACATAAATCAATCAAACTCAAAGCATAAATTTCAATTAATATACAGCACAGATATAGATATACCTACATAACGCAAGTATCACGAACTGTATGAAAATTAAGCGTGCCACTTTTTGACTACCTACTATGACGTCACAAGCTCGCGCTCTCTCGCTTACGCTCACCCAGCCAGCAGTACGCAGGACTGAGCGCGAAAGTGGCGGCTTATGATTTTCGATCGTAAACTGATGCGATTTTTGGCACGCGAAGTAGGTGCTCTTGCATTATCTAGGTATATCTATATCTGTGATGTACAGGCACTTTTGAATTGTCAAAATTAAATAGTCGGTCAGTTAGTCAGAAAATTGAAGCTAGTTGCACCTAGTTGCCCATTCCAAAACGTAGATCTCTATGGAGAAGAACGGGCAAGAAACTCCATGGACACTCTTTTAAATCAAGATATTACAAAATGGGTATCATTTAAGCTATCACCAATTTAATTAGTTTTATGTTTCTTAAATAATAGGGTTTGTCCTCCAAATAGTAGATCTGTCACCAAAATGTAGTCACCAAACAATGCAAGTGACCTAACCAAACCGAACCTCGGGGTGCCCTTCGCTCGCTCTTGCATCCTATGTCGACGGAGCCCCGCTTCGCGGGGCCCCTATTTCTGTGTAAAGGGTTTAAAGTAACCTAACCAAACCGAACCTCGGGGTGCCCTTCGCTCGTTCTTGCATCCTATGTCGACGGAGCCCCGCTATCTGAGAACGGAAATATTTCGTGGCGATAGATCTATTTATTAGGTGATACAACTTGATGACAAATATAAATTTTGGTGATAGAAAATATAGTTCCCTTACAAAATCCTGGGTACATTATTCTTGATGCTTCTATATGTGAGAACAATGTAGGTAAAAAAAAAACACAACTGAAAAAACAATTCAAAATAAAAGATTAAAAATAAGCCTTGGCAGTTTAGAGATGACCAGTCTCAACCGACGGCGCCCGTTCACGAACATGACGCGTGGATCAGCACCATCCAGCTCAACCATTTTGTAGGGAACCGAATTATCCAACAGACGCGCCACCATAAGTGAGACATTTAGACAACCAAAAGTGTTTTTTTTATCCTTTGTAAAAAAAACAGTTTCTTAATAATTAATTACAATCTAGATATGCAATTTATTCTAACTTAAGTTTTTACGTATACATAATTTGTACTTTACACAACTCCGTTCCACTTTCTTAGAGTCTAGATACACCTTTTTTTTAGTCTATTCAAACTTATGTTTCAAATTAATATTATTTCAAGTTAAACAAATGTGCCCAACGCGCAGTGCCACGCGCAGTGCACGCCACTGCGCGTTGGGCACATTTGCCTACCTAGGCACTAGGCCGGGTCACTAATCTAATCAGAAAAAAGTGAGGTCAAAGGGTTATTTGAGTAGACATACCTACCTACTTAAGGGTGATAAATTGCGAAGGTCGAACTTCATGGTATTACGCGTGAGACGTACGTATTTTTAATTTTGTCGTATTAGCTTGAACGAGTAAAGACCAATGACAATGTGCGAATAGTACGGGAGCCGAGTAGGCCGTCCGGCGACTGCCTACTGCCGCGCGCGTTTGTATGAAGATTTTGTTTTTTGTTAGGTATGATAATTTAGTGAGTTTCTTAATAGTGGGGCACACAGACTAAAATGTAATTGACAGGCTTATGTTGATATATCGAGGTAGGCACTGAGTATATGCCTATATGCAATGCACGCCACTGCCAACGGGCCTAAAGAAGTTATCACTTCAAAAACAAGTGAATTTTGCATGTGACCAGAAACCCTCCACCATACTCTACATGCTTATCGCTGCATATAGTGATGATATTAACAAAGTAAAGAGCAATGCAGCTTACCTAAGTCTGAACCTACAACATATACGTCAGGACCGTTAGCACTAGGCTTTACCTACTTATTCGTATTTGGTGAATGTATCTAGTTCACAAGTCCTATCTACTCCGAAAAAGGCTACATTCGCAAGATCTTCAGTGGCCAGTTGTATGTAAAGCGTGGGAACAGGGCCAGCCTTACGCCTCTGAGTTATGACCATCTGGATTGCGACATAAAGCTTGTAAGTTACTTGCTAAAGTAGCCGTGGATACTGTGAGAGAAAATTTGTAACAAGATGTTGTGTTTAACATCGGAGTAGAATGAAAGGAGCGGTGTTGAAAGTTATTTTTACCCGACTACGGCGAAGCAAAAAGGAGGGTTATGATTTTGACCGGTATGTATGTATGTATATATGTGCATCTGTTCCCTCATAACTTCTAAACTGCTTGTCATAATAGGACAAAATGAGGTATCATTGGAAGCGTCTTGCTCGTCGGCTGGTTATAGGATATGTGACGTCACAATAAATTTAATATGGCGCCCTCTAGCGGACATGATGTCATGACCTAAAATATTATTTTTTAATCATGGCGTGTTGGGTATCAAATGAAAGGGCTTAATTAGCACATTTCAAAAATATAAATATTACTGAAATAAGCCCTAAAATAAATAAAAAATAAGTTTAAAAACTCAAATCCGACTAGTGAAAAGGATGAAACAAGTACCTACCTTCCCGTGGTCGCATGCCGCTATACCTACTAACATACAAAGCCATGGTAGCATGCGACCACGGGAAGGGTGGGAAAATAGGGGTGATTTATTGTTCATTCACAGATTTTAATGCTGAGCTGTGTATTACAATTAAAAAATTATAAAAAGGCCTACCCATGTTGGTATATAAAGCCTGTTTTTTTTTAAGTATTTTATTATACAGCAAATAATAGCTAAAGTAAGGTAGGTAGCTATTTTAAAAGTAACAAAAAATTAAGCATGTAGTAATTACTAAATTATAGCCGCAAAAAATTTTAAAATAAAAACTTTTTAACAAAAATTTTCAAAGGGGTTAGATGATTTTTGTATGGAGGGTGGCCCTAAGGTCGGCCGCCATTTTGATTTTTTTTCAGAATCGCGGTGTACAACAAAAGTTATATATTTAGATAGAGGACATTAATACAAACAAAAAATGTAATTAACATAATATCCTAATAGAATAATTTTTGTTTTTTTTATGATTAAGTAGATTTTTTTATTTCACTTTTGTGTTTCATCCTGTTCAGTAGTCGAGTTTTAGTTTTTAAACTTATGTTTTTGATACAGTCAAAACAAGGGCTCCTAGCTAAGTAATAACAGCCACACGGGTCGAACGATCTGTCTAAGCTATGCTTGCCAAGTTCTGTCCGTAGATGGGTTACTATCTTTTTCATACCGAGACCCCTCCGTGCTTCGGAAAGCACAATTAAATAAAAAAAAATAATTTTGAAAACTAAAACCCGACTACCATACCATACCATACCATAGCTTTGTATGTTAGTACGGCGGCATGCGACCACGGAAAGGTACTTGTTTCATCCTTTTCAGTAGTCTGGTTTTAGTTTTCAAAAAAATGTTTTTATTTTTTTTTTATAAATGGCAAGCAAAGCTGATGTCGACTATTCTGCCAATGTCTAAAGTGAGCTATAAGAACAGGACGTGTGCATGAATAAAAAAAAGGTTTTAAACGAATAAAATTATTTGATTGATCCAGTTGATACAATGTTGATCTTGCTGGATTAGTACGGGAAGTTGAGACTGTTAATTTCTCGCCAGCCATAGCAAATTCTACCTTGCGCTCTATGGTTTTAAGTAGTACATTATCTGTCAGACAATCACGCAGCTCATTCAAATTAAGTACTAAAAAACATTTGTACAAAAAAAACAACCGATTCAAAAAAAAAACACTAAGTTAAAAATATGTAACTTGTCGGTGTCGTTGGTTCCGAATTTTCATTTTTTTGCCACCGACTTCCGAAATTAAATCTTCCTCGTTTTTGAAGTCGGTTAAAAATAGATTTCACTGCCTTCCATCAATGTACCGGACATTGCTGTTCTTCGAGACACTTCTATTCAGTAACAGTTAGGTGTTAAACCAATTATTTACGAATCTAACCGTGTCTAAACCGTTTAGCGATACCTATTTCATACCTACATCAATATTTATACCCACTGAATAATCGACACCAATCCTTTTTTTCGCCAATAATAGGCCCAATTTGCACATATTAAAGATACTTATAAGTACCTAAATCATTTCCTGTCCTCAATCATTAAAGTTATGTGCATAATTGATTTTATAATTTTGGACATCCGTTTGATTTTGTTAAGTAATTTGACAATTGCTTGTGTAATAATGCTTAGATCCTCAATTTTGCCAATCAAAGGACTTTATACCTAAAAGTAATAGTCCATTTATTTGTCAGAATATTGTTACAGAGTTGTTTTAAAAGTTCATAATATTCCGCCGTTTCCGGCGTACAAATACATTTTCAGGGTTTTCGTTAGTTTGTTAGATATAACATTGAATTAAATAAATTAGGATAACATTCAAATTGCAAATTAGTTATACAGGGTAAAATTAAATTCATGGGCATCCTTTTAAGGGGTCATTGTACTTATCATTATGAACAACTTTTACTATGGTGCTAAACCTAAAATCGCAAAAAAAAAATCAGCTATTCCTTGCATTTTTTTTTTTAATGAAAAAATGTTTATTAGTTTTAACAAGTTTCCTTACATAACTAGGTAGTGATTGGAGCCTCCTTTTAAGCTAATAAAGCCTGTATTAGGAGACTCCGCTCTTCCATACATTGTTGGTATTAACTATAAACTTGTTTATTTAAAACAATAATAAAAAAATATATAATAAAGGAATCTAATCTACGAAAACTATGGATAATTTATAAGTTAGGCTAATAAGTGCTTTCAGAATTCAAATTGTTTGTAATAGTGTAGTTGTGTGTAATAGTGTGATTGTGTGTAATTGTGATTGGGTTGTTGTATTCAGTGTTGTGTTTTAATGTGTGGTATATGTGTGTTATGTCATTATGTGTGTGGGTGGGAGTACCTATATCATGAGCGAATGAGATTGAGCCTTAGGATACTGTTAGCATATTATATTTATAACAATAATGCCTCTGTTCAATTTATGTTCACATAACTCGTCAAAATGTAGGGAAGAGCTGATTTTTTTTCGCGATGTCAGGTTTGGTCCCATAGTAAAAGTTGTTCATAATGATGAGTGCAATCTCCCATTTCGATTTGTCGCATGTGTTCAATTTCAACCTGTATTATCTTTTCAGATTCTAGGCCGTCCTCTCCCAGCGTTTCCGCTCACATCTGCTTTGTAAATCAAAACTTTTTGTTAGTCATTTTTCATTCAGTCAGCTCAATAATTCCCCTAGAGTTGCTGGCTTAAAGAAATCGCACTATGCCCCGTCTCACCACACAAGGTAATACGAATATAAAAAACCGGCCAAGTGCGAGTCGGACTCTCCCATGAAGGGTTCCGTAGCAGCAAGTAACATAATATAAAAGTTCTTTAGTTCGTTGTAACTTTGTGAAAGGTAAATTGCGGTTTTCGATTTATGACGTATTAAAAAAAAACTACTTACTAGATCTCGTTCAAACCAATTTTCGGTGGAAGTTTACATGGTAATGTACATTATATATATTTTTTTAATTTTATCATTCTCTTATTTTAGAAGTTAGAGGGGGGGGGACACACATTTTACCACTTTGGAAGTGTCTCTCGCGCAAACTGTTCAGTTCAGAAAAAAATGATATTAGAAACCTCAATATCATTTTTGAAGACCTATCCATAGATACCCCACACGTACAGGTTTGATGAAAAAAAATTTTTGGAGTTTCAGTTGTAAGTATGGGGAACCCCAAAATTTATTGTTTGTTTTTTTATTTTTGTGTGAAAATCTTACTGCGGTTCACAGAATACATCTACTTACCAAGTTTCAACAGTATATTTCTTATAGTTTCGGAAAAAGTGGCTGTGACATACGGACGGACGGACAGACAGACAGACAGACAGACATGACGAATCCATAAGGGTTCCGTTTTTTGCCATTTGGCTACGGAACCCTAAAAAGAAAAACACACATCAATCACATCACGGACTAAATTACCTCGATTTAGACCATAGATTGACCGATTGACAGTGCATTTTCCCGCCTTTTTGTTGCGTTCTATCAAGTCTATGCGTTGGTTAGGGTTGACAAATGAAAAATTAAATCATCAGTTTTATTTTATGTTGAATGGTTTAATCCTACTATCCTACTTCCAATCCTACTACTAATATTATAAACGCGAAAATTTGTGAGGATGGATGGATGGATGTTTGTTACTCCTTCACGCAAAAGCTACTGAACGGATTTCGATGAAACTTCACAGTAATATAGCTTATACATCAGAATAACACATAGGATACTTTTTATCCCGATATTCCCGCGGGATCGACACTTATGCGGGTAAAACCGCGGGGCGCGGCTAGTAATATACAGGAAGATTTTTTTATCACCATCCAAATTTTTACAGGGTTTTCTACCCATGAATATGAACAACTTTCACTATGGGACCAACTCTGAAATCACAAAAAAAAATCAGCTGTTTAAAACAAAAGTTTAATACCTACTTGACCAAAATGTATGAAACCGCAGATTTTTTTTCGTAATTTCAGAGTTGGTCCCATAGTGAAAGTTGTTCATATTCATGGGTAGAACACCCTGTAAAAATTTGGATGGTGATAAAAAAATATTCCTGTATGTATTGCGAGGTGTTTAACTTGTAAAAAGTGTTGCCTTACATTGACTATTACTATGTATGTTCAATTGATTTAACACCTTTTTAAGGAGGAGGAAACAACTACGTGCGTGGTTGCTCGTGTAAAATAAGTTTAATTCGCTGTTCTGTCGGAAAAATCTATTCTTCGTTACATTTCTTTTGTGGAGTATCATTACCCATTTAATCTGTCAAGCTCCGCTAATGAGACACAATTGATTTTCTATTGTTTCGTCGACAATGGGCGACGCGCGCCGCTTGACCGGATAATTTGATATTTTTATATTTTCAAGACCACGGTAAAAACTCCAACCCTATTGTAACCAGCATACTACTTATAAACAGTATTTACCAATAAAAACGTAGATCCCTTTGTCGCATTGCGCCGACAAAGTTAAATTGCGCCCTAACAAAAAATATGCCACTGATAACATTTATACCGAAGATCTACTTCGAACAAGCGAGCGATGATGGCCACCACGTCGCGTTTTAGAATTACATAGACTTTGTAGCGCATCGTACAGACGCCAGCACATCAAGCTACTACAATCTGTCAAATTTTTTTGATAGATTTTCAACTATATCGCTAAAGCAGGTTCAAAGTTGATTGGGAAAAATTTGACAGTTTCGGGTAGCTTGGTGTGCTGGCGTCTGTACCTGCTGTGTGATAGTCTCTTCCTAATGCCCCATATGTCATACTAGCTGCGCCCCGCGGTTTCACCCGCGTAAATGTCGATCCCGTGGGAATATCGGGATATAAACTATCCTATGTCCTTTTCCGGGACTCAAACTATCTCTATACCAAATTTCATCTAAATCGGTTCAGTGGTTTAGGCGTGAAGAAGTAACAAACATATAAACACACACACACACACACACACACACACACACACACACACACACACACAGTACACACACACACACACACACACACTCACAAACTTTCGCCTTTATAATATTAGTGTGATTTACGCTATCACATAATTAATTAATCAGCTTGGCATTCTTAGGAGGGTCTTTTAATTAACTAGTATCGTATCGGCCTAGCCTTTTCCCAACTATGTTGGGCTCGGCTTCCAGTCTAACCGGATGCAGCTGAATACCAGTATTTTACATGGAGCGACTGCCTATCTGACCTCCACAACCCAGATACTGGGTAATACGATACCCCTTGGTAAGACTGGTTGTCAGACTTTCGGGCTTCTGACTACCCGTAACGACTGTCAAAGATCCACGAATGACAGCAGGGACCAACGGTTTAACGTGCTTTCCGAGGCACAGAGGGGTTTTGGTGTGTAAAGATGGTCCGGGTAGTTTGATGTGCTGGCGTCTGTAGTACAGACCCCTGCCTCCACCCCTTTGAGGCGTAGAATAGAATACTCTTTATTATGTGAGAAAATGTAAACCTAAAATAAATGTAAACGTAAGTATGTGACGCATATTTCCCCCTACCTTTTTATTTTATTTTTTGTGTTTATGTTCTTTTTTGTGTCATTTTCACCGCAAATAAACGTATTTTCTTTCTTTCTTTCTTTATAAACCTTTCTCTGACACCATGTAGAATCTTATAAAGAATGAACCTTCTATGCTTGTCTATATCACGGACATGCGTTTGCGCACCGATCGCCGGCGATATAAAAACTAAGGCATTTCGCCCATTGGCGTCATGGTTGAAAAAATGATCGGCAATTGTGTTAAAGGTTGTGTGCACTTATATGGTTAAGGAAAAGGCTTTTTGTTGAGGAATAGTTCTTATTCTTATGTTGAGGTTATTCAGGATTTCTATGACTGACATTAAAAAAAATATATTTTCGTTGCCAAGACTGTATTTACAGGGTGAAATTGAATTCATGGGCATCATTTTAATGGGTCATTGTAATCATCATTTTGAACAACTTTTACTATGCCAACCAAACCTGAAATCGTGAAAAAAAATCAGCTCTTCCCTACATTTTGACGAGTTATGTGAACATAAATGGTAGGAACAGCTGATTTTTTTTTCGCGATTTTAGGTCCCATAGTAAAAGTTGTTCATAATGATGATTACAATGACCCTTTAAAAGGATGCCCATGAATTTAATTTCACCCTGTATAATAGAATAAGTAGTAGAAATTTTGTAATTTCTTACATCATAATTACTTTGGTGCACGTTGGGTACATTTTACGTCAAATAATCAAATTCATAAGGACGCTTCGAAATGTTGCCACTTCATTATGTGTAAAACGTTTATTGAGGATGACATTCTCATAGCGTGTACTGTACCTATGTCTATTTCCTGTTTAGTATAATATTCTATCACTTTTAAATTCAATTATTTTTCTTTAAGTACACTGTATTTTAATAATTGTTTGCTGCACCGGACGACGTCATTACGTCAGCGCCGGCTGTCGCTGAAAACCAGCGCTGGGGCTCTGTCCTGCATAGGGTCGCAGCATAATGCTGAGCGATAGCCGTTTTGCGTGGATGTGACGCATGTTTCCCCCTACCTTTTTATTTTATTTTTTGTGTTTTTGTTCTTTTTGCGTCATTTTCACCGCAAATAAACGTATTTTCTTTCTTTCTTTCTTTAAATAGAAAAAAAGCACAGATATAGATATACCTAGATAACGGAAGTATCACGAACTGTATGAAAACTAAGCGTGCCGCTTTCGACCACCTACTATGACGTCACAAGCTCGCGCTCTCTCGCTCACGCTCGCCCAGCCAGCAGTACGCAGGACTGAGCGCGAAAGTGGCGGCGTATGATTTTCGATCGTTAACTGGTGCGATTTTTGGCACGCGAAGTAGGTGCTCTTGCGTTATCTAGGTATATCTATATCTGTGAAAAAAAAGTATTTTAAGAGTATTAAAAAAAAAAAAAGACTGGTTGCACTTCGGGAGTGCCGGCAGAAGTGAAAACTTGAATATTAACGTTGAAATAAATCAATTATTAATTGAATTAATATAACTCATTTTTTTTCACTATTTCTGCGTCACTTTTTTCCATCCATCCATCCATCCACACCCACACCCACACACCCACCCACAGCCACACCTACACCCACACCCACACCCACACCCACACCCACACCCACACCCATCCATCCATCCATCCATCCATCCATCCATACATCCATCCATCCATCCATCCATCCATCCATCCATCCATCCATCCATCCATCCATCCATCCATCCATCCATCCATCCATAGTAGTAGAAGTAGTTAGGAGTAGGTAGTAGTTCTCCCCTGTGTAGTCTCTTCTGACGGTCACGTGTCCTGACGCGATGTCCTGACGCGAGTTTAACATTTTTTACCCATTACAAAAAGTGTGCAACGCCGCTAAAGAAGGTTTCACTTCAAAAAAAAATCTGCTCGTTATCAACAATCAATGAAGATTTGTTTGACTTTGCCTCTAAAGTTTCCTTATTTTGTTTTCAGGTGGTGTCACTCCCACTTCGTCCAAGATTATCAGGGAAGGTGAAACCACATCCGCGGAACTGATATTTGAGTGAGTACCTACCCTTTGTTTTTAACACAACCTACCTCCACAGAAAGAATTTGAGTTCCACCTTAAGAATTTTTCAGTACCAACCGAGACTCTTAATTTGTTAATTAGGCTGAGAATCAGCACTTTTTTATAAGACAATTACATAAGACAGTCCCCCAAAAACGCCAGCTTTTCATCACTTCCTACTGCTTTCGCTGGGAAGAACAAAACAATATTTATTAAGAATGTTAGATGAAACCGAAATTGATATGAGTATACTTAGCTGCGATACTTCAATAACACGCGTTTTACCCCCTTACTAATAAACGTCGTATAGCGTCTGTATACACAACGCTTTGTCTTCTTCTTTCGAAAGTTAAATTACTGACGACTGAAAGACAGAAATCGGTGATCTTAGAAGATAAGTTTTATTTTTTTAATAAAGAGTGATATTAAAAAAGGTTAATTATTCCTTACACCAGGATAAATTATCCACAATACGTGTTTTTCAACACGTAAAAACTTTTCCCTTGAGTGTACAAAACTGACGAATCGACGAAAACTAGCAAACATTGGAAACTGCCGAGTTAACGCAACTGTCTAATCGGTGAAACTGACGAATCAGTGAAACTGACTAATCAACGAAACTGGCGAATTAAATAAACTGACGACAGAGGGAAGCTGACCATTGATACGCGGACTCACTCATGTGATATAATACATTTATTAGTAAGAGGGTTACAGAGGAGGACCCCTACCCCCGCTCCATATTACATAGAACTTTTAACATAACAATAAATGTAGGTATCTCTGACTAACCCTTCCGGTAATGTAGGCGTTATGTTAAGTTACATGTATTCCCACATAAATTTAATAAATTTCATAAAACTTCGAATGTTACATTTCAGCTCAAATCACCAATTGCCTAAAATAAAAATGGGTCCGGATCTCAGAAGCGCCAGGAGGCCTAAACAACTTCTGAACAAGTAAGTTTTTTTTCGAATTTATCTGTTTTTGTATAATACAGGGTGAAATTAAAAACATATGTAATATGCGACAAATCGAAATAAGAGATCGTACTCATCATTATGAACAACTTTTACTATGGGACCAAATCTGAAATCGCGAAAAAAAATCAGCTGTTCCCTACATTTATGTTTGCATAACTCGTCAAAATGTAGGGCACAGCTGATTTTATTTTCACGACTTCAGGTTTAATCCCATAGTAGAAGTTGTTCATAATGATGAGTACAATCTCCCATTTCGATTTGTCGCATGTTTTCAATTTCAACCTGTACAGGGTGTTACGGAAAGGGTATATCAATACGAACGGGTTAAAGAGTGTATCTGGTCTAGAATCTCTGTACAAAATTTCAGCTCAAAAGCTAATTAACTTTGAAAATGCTTAATATTTTTTTATTTCGACATCACGGCGCTGCACAGGCGCGCGGCGGCGTGATGTGCGTGTACTAGGCGCACAGACACACTACAGATAATGGATAATGGCCCTCGTAGTGCAGTGACACGTTTGTTATGATTTCAATTTAATAAACTATCGAAATAAAAAAAATATTAAGCATTTTCAAAGTTACTGCTTTTGATCTGAAATTTTGTACAGAGATTCTAGACCAGATACACTCTTTAACCTGTTTGTATTGATATACCCTTTCCGTAACATCCTGTATACAGATTTTTTTTGTATTTGAAATGAGTAAATATATTTCGTTGACAATGTTGACATGTCAACAAAACAATTCTTGTTAACTGTCTGTGCTGCTTGCGCCACTTGTGGTTAAACATGGCAGTATACTCTTCTATTTACTAAATAATCAACGTTTCTTTTCCAGGCTTAAACCAACCACACACACACAAACAGCCTTACCGACTCTAGAGCTAACAAAACCATACCTGCCACTGATACCATTCATACCACCGCATAAACCAGCCACAGACGCCCAAATAAAGTCCTTCCTTCTAAACACGGCCTTACAAAACGCCCTAACAGACTCCCTAAACCAGCTTACACAGCAGAGAGGTGCTGTCAAAGTGACAGATATAAAAAAAGATGGCGCCGAAGAGTTTGCGAATAATAATGATGATGGGCCACGAAGGAGGTTGCATAAATGTGACGTGGCTGGCTGTCACAAGGTGTATACTAAGAGTTCGCATCTGAAGGCGCATAAGAGGACGCATACTGGTGAGTTTTAAACATACCATTAGTTATTTAGTCTTCCAAACCGTATTTTCGGCCATAGTGGCTAATTTCAACGGAGACTAGCCTTCGGCGCGGTAGGTATTATAGTGCACAAGTGTGACGCAGACACAGGTGCATTCTCTCCTCCCTCTCATAGTCCGATGGGACGGCAATCCCGCACGACCGGAGAGAGATCAGGCGCAGGACCAACGGCTTAACGTGGTTTCCGAGACACGGGGTATCACACCGCCAACTACCAAACTCTGGGCTGTAACTAAGAAATTCCTAATGGAAAAACTTAATAACACGTTGCCCGACCTGAAAATCGAACCCCATGAGACCAACGGGGCAGTCACCATACCATTAACATTATAGTCATCATCAGCCGAAAGACGTCCACTGCTGGACATAGGCTTCCCCCAAGCACCTCCACTTCGACCAGTTTTGTGCTCGCATCCAACGAGTTCCTGCGGCCTTCACAAGGTCGTCGGTGCACCTTGTGGGAGGCCTTCCAACGCTACGTCTTCCGGTACACGGTCGCCACTCCTGAACCTTTCGGCCCCATCGGCTATTTCTTCTGCGAGCAATGTCTCAGCTCACTGCCACGCACACACTGCATAAATTAAACATTATAGTTATAATGTATAATTTATCGTTTATTTATTTATAGGCCGACCGCTTAAAGGCCTATTCAAACCTAAGCGGTATTCGCTACCGTCTGCGGTAGAGAAAACCGAGTGGGTATGTGGTAATATTACTGTTCACACCAAAGCGGATTTCGTTATCCTTGTGGGTAGAATACCGAGTTCGAGTTTCGCTCAGGACGGTAAAGAAGTTTTTGTAGAAGAAGGTAAACAATACTAGACCTATGCGGTACTATGGCATCAACTATTCCGCTCTAGCTCGGAACTTGAATCGAAATACCTGAGCGAAACCCGCGCGGTATGCACTTCTACCCACAGCGGCAGCGAATACCGCTCTGGTCGCTCTAGCCGCGGAACATGATACTAAATACCTGAGCGAAACCCGCGCGGTTTGCACTTCTACCCACAGTGGCAGCGAATACCGCTCAGGTCGCTCTAGCCGCGGAACATGATACTAAATACCTGAGCGAAACCCGCGCGGTATGCACTTCTACCCACAGCGGCAGCGAATACCGCTCTGGTCGCTCTAGCCGCGGAACATGATACTAAATACCTGAGCGAAACCCGCGCGGTATGCACTTCTACCCACAGTGGCAGCGAATACCGCTCTGGTCGCTCTAGCCGCGGAACATGATACTAAATACCTGAGCGAAACCCGCGCGGTATGCACTTCTACCCACAGCGGCAGCGAATACCGCTCACGTCGCTCTAGCCGCAGAACTAGATACTAAATGCCTGAGCGCGCGCGGCAGTGATTCGTCAACTTGTGACAAAACTTAAACATATCCGAAGCATATCAATAAAATCATTGACAGGCTCTGAATTTAAATCAGCTTACCTACCAACAAAACAAAATTAAAGATGAAATATATGAAAAAATAAATTTAAAAAAATATAATGAATGAATGATTGATGATGATGATGATGCTGTGAATTTCTTTGTTGCAAATACAGACCTGGGGGGGCCTAAAAAGGCCACTTGGGCAGAATCGCAAAAGGATAACATTATGAATCAAGTCGTAAAATGGTCACAAACTGACAATTCATAATATTATTTGCGTACAATTTCATATCACGGAATTCATCTGTTTGACAGTTTTGTATGGAGATCGTAAAAAATGGTCCACAAAATATTAATTGCTTTAATGGCAAATAATATTATGAATTGTCAGTTTGTGACCATTTTACGACTTTTATTATGTTTCATAATGTTATCCTTTTATGATTCTGCCAAAGCGGCCTTTTTAGGCCCCAAGATGTTCTGTAGGCCAGTATTTACCGCCCATTGTGTCATCCATTGTAAAGTTTTTATATTTACGTCTGTAATTTATATGGTGTACATAATAAAGAGTATTCTATTCTATATATTTCAGGAGAAAAGCCGTACTCCTGCGGCTGGGCAGGATGCGAATGGCGCTTCGCAAGATCTGATGAACTGACCCGACATACTCGCAAACACACTGGACATCGACCATTCACCTGTCCACTGTGTAGACGGTCCTTCGCCAGGTCCGACCATCTTGGACTACATATGAGGAGACACTGAATTTACGTTCGTAATCAGAATTTTAGGTAACTTTTGTATCATCATCATTTAGAGCCCGACTTCACCATGTTTTGTTCCAATTTTTGTATAAAGAAAATTTATTGATAAAGTGACAATGATTATGTGCAAAATATTTTATCAGCTGTTTGGAGGGGTCCGTACCCAAAAGATGCCAATGCCAATGGTCTCTTTGGGATCCGTAGGCACCTGTCCCACTCTCGCTCAAAAAACGTACAAAAAGATGGTTCCGTGTAAGTAAAAGAGATACATACAGGGTGTTACGGAAAGGGTATATCAATACAAACGGGTTGAAGAGTGTATCTGGTCTAGAATCTCTGTACAAAATTTCAGCTCAAAAGCAGTAACTTTGAAAATGCTTAATATCTTTTTATTTCAATAGTTTTTAAATCATAATAAACGTGTCACCGCACTACGAGGGTCATTATCCATTATCTGTAGTGTGTCTGTGCGCCTAGTACACGCACATCACGCCGCCGCGCGCCAGTGCAGCGTCGTGATGTCGAAATAAAAAAATATTAAGCATTTTCAAAGTTAATGCTTTTGAGCTGAAATTTTGTAGAGATTCTAGACCAGATACACTCTTCAACCCGTTTGTATTGATATACCCTTTCCGTAACACCCTGTATACAAGGTGTCCAGTGGCAGAATTAAGTTTGACAAAATTGTAAAAAAAAAGGTACACCTCTAATACAAAGATATTGTTATTTAAAAACAATAAATGCGGATTTTATTTTTTGAAAACCTCGTTTTCTAAATATTGACCATCGCGTCTAGCACACTCGTCAAGTCTAGCACGCATGTTTTCAAAAACGCGCTTACAGAGCGACTGAATCGTGTAAATCTTGAACGATTTGAATTTTATACTGATGGAACTTGAGTTTTTTTCGCATTATAATCTGTAAGGTTGATTTCGTAATTCCTAATATCGATGAACGTGCACGAAGTGATAAACGGGGATTTTAAGTCACAGAAACCATAACACGTTCAACACTTTTGTCCGTGGCGACCGCTGGTATAGGTCCTGGTCTGGAGCTGTTTAATGTTGATCCTGTAGCTCTGAACTATGCTACCCAAGCCTAAATAAAGTTAATCGATGGTCGCATCACGTAATCGACGAATATCGTAACGATTACTAAGTCGAGGACGTGTTTCAGTAAGCGAAAATCCACTTGAAATGTACGTCTCGATGGCAAAAGCGCGGTGCACTCCACACCACCGCTCCATGGCAGCTAAAAAATCCGCTTACGCTTTCAACGAACGCCCCCCGCGCCACTCTAACGTGTTGCGTTCAGAAATTACGTTTGTTCAAACTTTGAAATCTGCCACTGGACACCCTGTATTAATAGTTGTACAGTCAACACCATCAGTCATCTACTTTTGCTCAGTTATCATTCACTCCCTTCTCGTTCATATCATTCCTCACACAGTTCATCCATCTTTTCTTTTGGCCTTCCTCTCCCTGTCATAGCAAATAATATAAATACGCTATAAACGCGCTATAGTTTTGGTGGACCGGTATGCTAAGTTTTTTAACTCTGGTATACAAATGTTTACAAAAATTATCTGAGATTCTAATTGCAAGTATAAGAACATCCCACATGATGCTGATAGCGCCATCCACGAAGACGCGCCCCACTCTTCTTCCTAATCGCTTACAGTACAAGTGTGCAACATTCCGCTAGTGTTTTAGTTTTGTCGATACACAATAATTACTTATTAGTGCGCAATTAGTGTGTATCAAACAACTAAAACACTAGCGGAATTAACTAGCGAGAACCACTAGCGATTAGTAAGAAGAGTGGGGCGCGTCTTCGTGGATGGCAGTATCTACAGGGTGTTACGGAAAGGGTATATCAATACAAACGGGTTGAAGAGTGTATCTGGTATAGAATCTCTGTACAAAATTTCAGCTTAAAAGCAGTAACTTTGAAAATGCTTAATATTTTTTTTATTTCGATAGTTTATTAAATTGAAATCATAACAAACGTGTCACCGCACTACGAGGGTCATTATCCATTATCTGTAGTGTGTCTGTGCGCCTAGTACACGCACATCACGCCACCGCGCGCCAGTGCAGCGCCGTGATGTCGAAATAAAAAAATATTAAGCATTTTCAACGTTAATGCTTTTGAGCTGAAATTTTGTACAGAGATTCTAGACCAGATACACTCTTCAACCCGTTTGTATTGATATACCCTTTCCGTAACACCCTGTATAACAGGGACTGTTAAAAAAAGAAGTATTATCAAATTTTCTAAGTAACATACATAAGTCTTCGACCTTTATATGTCCATAATGTAGAGGAGACAAAACAGAATTTAGGAATATACCTGACGCAGTAGTAGAGAGCAAAATGAATACAGTACTCGTTAGAAAATATGACATATCAAGTTCAAAAACAGTCCGAATCGATAAATCGATTCTATTTGCGTTAATGTCAGCTATCGATTTATACAGGGTGAAATTAAATTCATAGGCATCCTTTTAAGAGGTTATTGTACTCATTATTATGAACAACTTTTACTATGGGACTAAACCTGAAATCGAGAAAAAAATCAGCTGTTCCTTGCATTTATGTTCACATAACTCGTCAAAATGTAGGGAAGAGGTGATTTTTTTTCGCAATTTCAGGTTTCGTCCCATAGTAAAAGTTGTTCATAATGATGATTACAATGACCCTTTAAAAGGATGCCCATGAATTCAATTTCACCCTGTATAGGGAACACGCGTGGCCGCCATTTTGAAAAAACAAAAACAAAATGGCGCGACAATACGTGTGCCACGGATTTGCAAACCCCTTGCTCTTTGCATCTGGAAAATACTCTAGAACGGAATAATAAAAGTAGGCGTTGTTATTTTAAATGAGAACTAAGTACTTAGGGGCATTAATATTGTGATCTGTTGCTCAAACGATATGACAATAATTATGTTTTAATATATTTTATTGTAATTGCACATTTTTAGGCAATTTTTAGCACCTAAATAAAGTTTGATAGTGTGGGATTTCTGGAGTTGGGTTGGTAATCTTTAGGAATTTTTATAAATTTTTTATCTGCCACGTGTAATGTACAGACGCCAGCACATCAACGTACCCGAAACTGTCAAATTTTCCCAATCAACTTTGAACCTTATTCCTTAGTGATAGAGTTGAAAATCTATTAAAGAAATTTGACAGATTGTAGTAGGTTGATGTGCTGACGTCTGTACGTGTTTTTAGAGTGATCCTTATGACTGATATTTTCGATTGGTGGCAAAAAGTAGAATGTTTTTTTTTTAAACAGGTGGTCAGTCTGCCGGCAGGGGTGAAAACAAAAACAGTTTTATTTTTAATTTCTAATAAATTGTAGTATCAAAAATTTTAATTTCATTATTTGTAGATTAAAATATATACATATATGCTTTCACTGCTAGCCAAGCGCAACACGTTATATACATAGCTACAGATAGGCATGTCGGTGACGCGAATTCACAACATTTCCAAAGGGTTAACAAACTTGCACAACGCGACTAAAGAAGTTTTCACTTCAAAAATACAGGCGGTTTTTTTTAAATACATGTTATTTATAGAAAAATACAGGCTGTTTTTTGAAAAATACGGGTAGTTGTTTTTTTTTAAAAAATACAAGCTGTTTTTTCTTGAAAAATACAGGCTGTTGTTTTTTGAAAAATACAGAAAGGTATTTTGAAATGAAAACGAGATTTGAGAAAAGTCAATGTGCTTTCCCTCCATAGGCCGTCTTTCTTTCTACCCTGTATAATATATCTTTGTAACACAATTTTACAAAGTTTCTAAAGATTACCTACCAAGACACGATCCCTGTTTATTATGAGTATGTAAAGCGGCATTATCCTTAAACAATTAAGGCCAGTAATATTAATACATTTATTATTTTAAGTTTACACTAGTATAATTAGTTTTATTTGATTATATTTTGTATTTATATGTAAGTATGTGTAGTTTGAAAAGAAAGAATTTCGCTCGAAGTACCTACGTAAGCTCCTAAGCTTTAAGTTGAAAGAGCATACAAAACTATGATGAATCAACATAGGAAAGCAGTCCTATTTTTCCTGGGAAAAGACTCTTTATCAAGATGGTCTTAGTCTAAAGCAGATAAAAAAAGTTAAATCGCGTTGAAAAATTGACAGCGTCAACATAACGCTGATAGTGCGAATTGACAATACGACACGCGATTTTTTTTTTACTCGTAAAAAAATTAATGTCGTTCCCAAACACAAATAGCGGACGCTGGCCGCACAGCTGCGTCTGGACTAAAGTGGAACTGGGCTGGCCATATCTGCCGCATGTCGGAGCAGCAATATGCAAAAGCCACCACTCAGTGGATCCCAAATGGCAGGAAACCACTGCGCGGCAGGCCCAGAATAAGATGGCGGAATGAACTCCTTAAACGGATTGGCCCACAATCGCAGTAGACCGGGGAAAGTGGAAAGAGGGAAGGGAGGCCTTTGCCCTACAGTGGGACAACACGGGCTTATAATAAAACTAGCTGCGCCCCGCGGTTTCACCCGCATAAGTTTCGATCCCGTGGGAATATCGGGACAAAAAGTAGCCTATATGTTAATCCAGGGTGTCAGCTACCTCCATACTAAATTTTATCAAAATTGGTCCAGCCGTTTGAGCGTGAAGAAGTAACAAACATATAAACACACACACACCACAAACTTTCGCCTTTATAATATTAGTGTGATAAATCGCTTTTCCAGTTGTCAATTCACACTTTCGCATCGAAGAAGTCCTACCTCTCGATGGTCGAGAAACTTGGGTTAAGATCATTGAATGCGTCTCACAGATTATGTGAAAAATGGTTAGATTGTTGAAGTATGCTTTTTAGCTGGATCTCTGATCAAGATATTATTTAATATTAGGTGTTATTAAGTAACCGTAAACCATGAAAAACTAAAAGTGAAACTGGAAGAAAATAATAATTAAAAATAATTGTAATAAAAATACATGGTTTGCGGAGTTTTATTTTTTTAATATGTATAATAATGCTCAAAAATAGTTCCGTTACTTGTAAAAAAAAAAATATTAAAATATACAGGGCAGTAGTGGCAATATTAGTATTAATTTAAAAATTCCTATTTTTGTATTAAATAATATTTTTTCATAATTTTTTCAAACCTAGATTTTATAGTAACTTGTTTTGTTTCAAATGTTTATGTACTTACTTAATTAGTTATAAGAAATAATAGATTTAAGTTTTTCAGATATAATTAACGGATGTAGAATAATAAATAAGCAATAATATTTTGGGGCCAGTATTTCAGAAATTATTTAGGTTTAATAAGAAAAATATACATAAATAAAATAAGCGAAGAAAAATATTTTTCAGAAATAAAAAGTTAGGTTTTAATTGAAAACGTCCTGTGATTTTTGTATACAGCAATTCCTTAAAAAATAATCTAAATCTTTATAGATTAAATTATTTTTGTACCTTTCTATATTAAATTATGATCTCAATTGGTATTCCTCTCTCTAATCGTTTTATGTGAATTTGATCTCAAAAACAATAAACTAACAATTTTTTTCTGTAACTTAATATTTAATAAGAAATAAATCGAACGCATCATGTGTATATAATTTTTTCTGTTTGTTTTTATGTGGACTGCGTTAAAATAAACATTAAGAAATCGGTGACTCGTAAAAAAAAATAAAAAACATTCGAATTATTTCTTTTTAAATGCAAATAAACCAGTACTTAATTTAAACTATTACCTAATATATTTAAAACACGCATTTTGACGGCCAGTAAGCGTTAATGCAAACTTTATTATCATTAAATAATTACTATAAATAAGATTTTAATTTTTGTATTTTACTATTAGGTCCCTATCACACTGGCGATTTGCAAGCGAGTCCAAAGCGAGGCGAGTGCGCCGGCGCGCAGCGAGCTCGCCGCGAATAGCGCTGTCGACGCCAGAGTGTACAAAATGGCGTCGGCGCGGCGACGACACTGCCAACTCGCGGTGAACTCCCCTCGCTTTGGACTCGCTTGCAAATCGCCAGTTTGATAAGGCCCTTAATTTCATTTTATAGATATTAGATCTTTTGTAGGTGTAAAATGGTTAATGTACAGACGCCAGCACATCAAGCTACCCGAAACTGTCAAATTTTCCCAATCAACTTTGAACCTTATTCTTTAGCGATAAAGTTGAAAATCTATTAAAGAAATTTGACAGATTGTAGTAGCTTGATGTGCTCGCGACTGTACATATACATGGTGGCAGGGTCATCAACGCACAGACGGTTACCATGGGTTCAGTATATGATTCTGGTCCAACGCTGGGTTGCTTTTGGACGTTAAAAAATATTTTGCTGTTTCCTACAAAAAAGCAATACCTACGCGGTCAACATGTAAGGAATGCCTAATTTTTTGTACCAGACGCGTCCGAGTCCCTGCCACCCTGTATTTTTGTGAAAAAAGAAATCTTCCAATAATATTTTTTGTAAAAATATCATTTCATTTAAACCAGCAACATTTTGTGCACCACCAGTAAAGTTATATTCAAATGGATTAATTATATAGATTATAAGTTATATTCATTGTAGTTGCAAACAAGAAAATCACGACTCATAATCATATCAAATGATTCAATCAAGATACTCCGTTTTCATAAGCATTTCATCCACATTAAGGACTTTGGGCGGTCCTGCATAGCTATTCACAACCATCCGTTAGGGTATTGTATCGAAAATGACACATTTCGACAACCTGTCCGAAAATAGCGGTCGTCTATTTGATATAAGGCGGCGCCGACCGCACAGTGGCGCCCTCATCGTTTGTTTGGTCATTTCTTTTAATTTAGAATTAAAATGCAGAAAATAAGCACGTTAAGTTGTGCTCCACAAGATTGTACGTTAATATTATTACACACAGTAGTTTTATATTGTTTAGTTTTATTATAATTACTAAAACGGATAATACCACTTTTATCCGTTTTGTAAAAGAAATAACCAAACAAACGATGAGGGCGCCACTGTGCGGTCGGCGCCGCCTTAAACTGACAAAGTTTTCAGGTTTTGGACTTGTGAACAGCGTTTAGAGGATTCCTACGATAACATTAATTGATGTTCGAAGCGTATCGAGTGGTTGAGTGAATAGCTATGCTGGAGTACCTAGTATTGTTAAGTTTTTTTTGCAAATCTTACGAACAAGTCCGACATCTGGTTTCTGGAACCAAGACCAACACAAAAATTTGCTAAGAAATTTGCCGGATGTTTTTGAAGTGAAAACTTCTTCAGGCGCCTTGGGTATTTTTTGAGATGGGAAAAAAACCATTGTACTCGCGACACTGTTACCGTAACTGACACCTGTTTTAAATTTTGGCCATTATAGAGACGTCAACGCGCGGTACATTTTCTTTGGCACCTCTGTATGACGATTCAAAAAAAAATACAAACGTAATTGTTCAAGTTTTCACTTCTGTCGGCACTCCCGGAGTGCCACTGTTTTTTTTTTCACCTTGGTCACAATGTTGAGTGAAAAGGAAGTCACTAGCACTGGGAAAATATTATTATATCTAATTTTGTGTTTTATGATAATTTAAGCCGTGTCTCCTGCAGTGTTTCCACAATGAGGGGAAGTTCCCCTTTTGAGGGGAAATAAGACTCTTGAGGGGAAGAAAAAGGGGAAAGAGCTAGAAAGGGGAAATCGAGAGGAAATCATGGGTAAATCATATTATGAACGGTAGGTGTAACATTATTCTTTATTAAATTATTCCTTACTTTTTTTATTTAGTTCTAACCTAATTTTTTTTGCCTCACTTGATGTGGCGTTTGCTACTACACATTTCAAGAGAGGAATCTGAAATTTATTTTTCATTAGTTGAATCGAGGATTTGCCCGTTCTTTGCAAACCATATTTCACGCAAAGGACCGATCCCATCGTTTCGTTATCGAGTCTGTTTCTTTTGTCTGTTTTAATGTTCTTGACCGCACTGAACAGCCGCTCTACCGCTGCATTTGAAAAGGGTAGGGACATAAAATAATTCACCAATAATTTTAACTGTGGGAATTTGGGTCCACCATCTATATTCTTTTTTTCCAAGATCTTTTTCCAAAAGCCTACAGTATCCATACTACCCATATCCATATTATATGAAACAAGACTTTGATTTCTCCATTCTTTGTCTAGTTCAGTATAATCTACAGCAATGTGGGAAGGTAAATATTTTTGTGCAATTGTGTACAATGATGTAGGCGTCAAATCGTTGGCATTTTTAGGATTTAAAAAAGATGAATCTTTGTGGACATCGTCAAACACAAATCGTTTCTTAATCTGTTCGATCGATTCAATATAGAACATTTTTGCCGACTCTAAAATTTTCTGAACTTCAGACTTTTCCTTATTTTGCACTTCTGAAAGTAAATTTGTTGCATCAACACCCAAATAAATTTTATTTAATTCAAGGTGTTCTTCTTTATTGTGAGGATTTATTTGGTTAGCAGGGGTTCGTTTGACGTAATTTATGTTCATAAAATTTAATGCCAATGTCTTTATTAATTCTTCAGTTTGAGTCTTAAGTTCTGAGAATTGGGGATAATCAGCTTGAAACATACAATTAAAATCATTGAATAATCCAAGACTGTAGTCCACAAAATGCATTTGGCATTTTATCAAAGGGTTTTCTAAAGTTTGCAAAGTATGGCGGTTCGCATGTGTTGGATCTTCGAAGTTTAATAATCTCCAGTAACTTTTTAATGGATCCCACTGTTCTAAAATTCTTCGCACGCATGCTTGAAGAGACAACCACCTGGTTTGGCAAGCCCTTAATATTTTGTGAGGTTTGACTTCAAAGAAGGCCTGAAATTTCTTGAAAGCATCAGTATTTTTAGGGCTCCTTCCAAAGTGATTATACACATTGCGGCACAAATCTTCTAGCGAGTTACTAAGCTTGGTACATGCATAGCTAGCTACCAGATGGATCATGTGGCATGCACATTTTGAAACAAATACTTGCGGATAATTTGTTTTGATAAGTTGAGATACAGAGTTATGCTGCCCCATCATAACTGCAGTTGTGTCAGCACAAAAGCCTATCCAATTTTGAAGAGGTATATTGTTTTCCTTAAGTGTGTTTATTAATTGAGTATACAAACCGAGAGCAGTCCCGTCTGGGCAATCAACTACGTCAATTACATCTACTTTCGTTTCAAAATTATGGCAGTAGCTGACTAGTATTGCTAGCTGCTTTTGAACGCTAACATCAGTTGTTTCGTCAATATAAACGGAAAACAAATGCTGCTTCAGTTCACTGACAAGTTCTTCGTTAAAAAATGGTCGCAAACCGTTCCTAATTACATTAGTAGCCTTTTGTTTGCCTAGAGAGATTTGTGATGTGATTGATTTCTCTGGTAATGATTTAATCAATTCAATCAAAGGTTCAACAGACGCAATTGAAAGATTGTTTTCGACAATGTAAGAACAAATGGCAGCTTCTGTGTTTTTTATCTTAAAATTTTCCGAAACAAATGCTGTAATGCTGGGTTGACTTATGTTAGTCAATGTCGAAAGCTCAAAATTTTTTTTGTGGATTTTTCCAGCACCGTGTTTTTTTAGTTCTGATTTTCCCGCCTTCATTACTACGTTGCATACCTTACAAATAGCATTGTCATCGCTATTTCCTTTCAACAACCATTCTTTAAATTCTGGTAGCTTAAGCCAATCATGCATGAACTTCTTTTTATAATTTTTTTTCACACCTTTTTCTCTAGACTTAAACATTTTTGTTTTCTTTTTGTTTTCATTATCAGTACTATATCCTTCTCCTTCATCGTCAGTACAATTGTCCACCTATATTCAAATAAAATGATAAAAAAAAACTTTAAAGAAACGTTATTATGTAGCAATAAGTTTCTTTACAGTTTTTTTTTTTTCATTTTCATATGAATTTACTTATAATCAGTAATAACTTATTACTGATTATAAGTAAATTCATATTTATTACTTGTTCATTTACATCTTCAATTTCTATATCCGGTGAAATGTCCGGATCTAAATGTTTGTTCTGTTCTTCCTCAATATCCTCATTATTACTGGACTGGACTTCAGAACTCGTTCCGGGCTGAGGATCCGAATAGTCACGCGTACTGGTACTGGGCCTATTGGATGAGCTCACAGATGCTCCATCTTCAATCTAAAAGAAATTATAGGTAAAGTAAAATCCGTAAAAAAATGGCAGTACTACACACAATGCAAAAACAAGGCTGTATGGTTAATAAGGTCTTTGCCTGTCTGATTCATAATTAGCGACATGAAAAAAAACAACAAAACTGTAGAAAGGGCTACCATATTCCCAGCCAGATACCTTTGCCTCTTCCATAATGGGATTAAGAATCGTAGTCTATTTTTAACTTTTTTTTTTCTTCTAATATTGCCAACCCATATTTTTCGTTTTGAATCATTTAGTCGATTAGTTTATCTACCGGACCATAGACTCAAACTGTTGCAGAGCATATTAGACCTTATTTAACAGTAATAATAGAGGTTGAAGCCGCGTGAATCGGGTGGTGACAAATGGTGTCGGTTGTGCTTGACGGGTCCGCACCGGTTTGTGACAATTGGGGACGCCGGGAATTGGCCGGTTTAAAAAACATGAAGAAGAGCACACAACCACTGAAGTCCAACGGATTTAAATCAAGGCATCTTGGTTCATATTCCAAAGATAATAAAGACTTTGACGCAGGACTCCAGTGGTGGCGCGAACTCTAAAGCAGATTCTGAACTTTATTTAATTTTATTTCTTAAAAAAAAAATAGTTCTTAAGTGTTACGAACATAAGCTAAATTACTTTGGAAAAATTGAAGTTTCAACAACACTAAAATTAAAATTAAAGCATTCAGAAATTCAGAATCGGCTGTAATAGGCTCCTACATACTAACTTTTCATAACCCGCATAACCTAGAATGTGTTTTGTTCTAATTCTTAAAAAAATTAACTCACCAATTTTTTTGAAGCCGGTTTCTGCAACCACCGATCCATTTTTCTTGAACTTAAAAGTAAACAAAGCAAGAGTACTGATTCAGATGGATGGATGAATGTACAACGACGTCAAAAAAACCGACTCAGTGTGACCAGTTTATAAATCTATATATTACAATATTTTCGAGGGGAAAACAGGCCTAAAAAGGGGAAAACTCAAGGGAGGCGTGGGGAAATGAAATTATGAAAGTGGAAACACTGGTCTCCTGCGCGTGTTTTTTCGAAACATTACAAAAAAACGTCATAACAAAGAGGCACGGTAATACACATTTGAGTATGCAAAACGTTCCCCATGCGGGTGCAGAGGGGAAGTGCTTGACCAGACTGGCAGCGCGGGACGGGGAGCGGCGCGGGTGCGGGAACGCGCGTGGTCTGCCTGTCCGCAGTGGAGCACGGCTGCGTTCTGCGTGTTGTCGTGTCCAGTGTTTGTCAAAATATAATATGGATGAAGAAGACTTATTTTTACTAGAAAAAAGCTCGAATTAGTTTGAGAACCCCGGTCTCCGCGCACCCACTGCGGCCACTTGTACGAACGAGCTATGGCGTGAGTTGCCCGCGCGCTCCCCGCGCCGAGCAGCCCGCGCCGCTCACCGCGCCCGCGTGCTCACTATGGACACTCAAATGAAGTTCATTTGTTTGAGTTCGCCGCGCCGCGCCCGGCTCGCGCCCGCGCTGCCAGTCTGGCCAAACACGAAGGGTTTGGTTCATTTTCAATCGCCACGCGCGCCGCGCATATCTAGCATTTTGAAATTTTATTCCAACTGAAACAGGTTTTGAGGTTATATTGTCTTGTGAATAATTGCCATCAATCTAAACATATTTTAATACGCAGGAGACAGCTTGTGTATGAAAACGAATGTTTATGTGTAAGGTTTTTTTGTGTAATGTTTCGAAAAAACATGTGCAGGAGACACGGCTTTACGTATATAATATTTGTTGTATAACTATGTATAAGCTAAAAATGAGCGGTGTTAATATTTGTCAAAAAAAAAAGCTGTGTGTAGCAATTTAACTATTTTATCTAAAGATTGTTTTAAAAACGTGTTTATAATCTAGAGATCATCAAGTATGATTCAGTATTTTAAAGGTTAAAATTATTATCACCCTGTATAATGTCACCGCTCTTACTTCGAATTTAAACCTTATGGTGCTGGAACAAGGTTCTATATTATATGAAGCATATATTTTTTATTTATCTCGTTTTTATTATCATAATAAAATTGTGAAAAATATTTTGCTTTTTATTTTCATCTGTTCAGTTGCTGTTACTGTTAGCCTGCATCATCCCACTGCTGGGCAAAAGTCTCTCATCATGATTTCCAGCTCTTTCGATCCAGGGCTAAATTGGACCACTGGCTGACGCTACTCGTCTTCAGGCACACGTGCGCAGCGTGTAACCACTTGGTAACCACAACTAAAACGCGCGTCGCTTCGTGAGATAATACAATAGCCGTGGACAAAGACTTGGGGATTTAGGGCCATGTTTTACGCGGTGTCCTACGTGAGCGACGAATACGACGCGACGCGACGCTGCGAACGCGACGAACGCGATCAACTCAACGGTATACCCTGCTTGCGGCCTATATGACAGTCTGCGGCGAGACGCGACGTAACGCGTACTTGTTTTGAGAGCGACCAGACGCGACACCACGAACTACATATGAACTTTCCGTTTGTTCCCGTTGTCCCCATTCGGAACTCAATAAAAATAATTAAAATGTATTCCAGTTGTCCCCATTGACGGTTTCCTGTTAAAATTGTACTGTACTTCTCCATGATTCGAGAAGTAGTGACCAAAATCACGTAGGACATTTGTCGCGTGTAGCATCGCGTCGCATTACGTCGCGTTGTGTTGCGTCGCGTCGCGTCGTATTCGTCGCTCACGCAGGACACCGCCTTAAGGCTCTGGCCAAACTAAAATGAATACCGCGCGAGACCAATAAAAAAAAAACAATAAAGTATTGAGATGCGCGTTGATTCGTGAGATCAAGACAATAATTGCCCAGTTTTCTATCCACAGAAGGATACTAAAAATTCTGTCACAGACGTTCAAAGCCGTTGGCGACACGCTTGGTTTCTATCATAGAGGGTAGAGGTAAGGAGAACCGTCTCATATGGGGGAAAGTTGAAAAAGTATCCAGCTATAAGCAGTAAATAACAGTTCAAAAACCCTCCACAATGGCGCTAGCGTAGGCGAAGGGTATGGTGTGAATGTAGCAGTTGTTTACGGATTGAAGTAAGTATGCCGAGTTAATATTTTTGGCATTTTGGTGACTACAGTAATTAGTGACAGCCCAGTATACCAACCCTCAACTAGAGTGCGTTTCAACAAATACTTCCTTTGCCGTTATGTTGGCAGCAATGTTCACCACTCCTTATTCTTCACCACTCCTTAATGTTTTGGGCATGATTCTAACACGGAAACCTTATAAATCTTAAAAAAAAATCCGCAGAATCGTCTTCCCATATCTACTATCTTGACAGACATGAGCACAAAACACATATACTCCTAGCGGAGGACAGGGGAGCCAACATTATAACATAGGAAGTATTTGTTGAAACGCACTCTATTTACGTAGTCCAAGATAATTTTGTAAACATAACCTAAAATTGCTGTGAGAAAGGACATGTTAGGTTTTTGTATGAAGGCTAGGCTTTTGTTCGAAGTTGCTGTGAACAGGGAAAAGATTACACTTCTATGAAAGTACAGACGCCAGCACATCAAGCTACTACAATCTCTCTTTATAGATTTTCAACTTCATCGCTAAAGCTAATGCTTTGAACCTAATAGTTCAAAGTTGAATGGGAAAATTTGACAGTTTCGGGTACCTTTGCCGGCCACGTTGTATGGCAATGCTAATTCTTTGGCCAAGAAATAGGCCAGCCCTCTGGTCACGTGAAGAGTCGACTAACCGCTTGGCGATATCTCGAAAAACCAAGTGGGCACTCGGACCCCATGGCCCTAGTTTTATTTATTTATTATATACTAGCTGCGCCCCGCGGTTTTACCCGCGTAAATGTCGATCCCGTGGGAATATCGGGATAAAAAGTAGCCTATGTCCTTTTCCGGGACTCAAACTATCTCTATACCAAATTTCATCTAAATCGGTTCAGCGGTTTGAGCGTGAAGAAGTAACAAACATATAAACACACACACTCACAAACTTTCGCCTTTATAATATTAGTGTGATAGTGTGATTGAAATATTTATAACCCTATTGCTACTATGGCGTCACCCTAATTTAACGCAGATTTTTTTTATTTTTTTTATTGCTAAATGGGCGCACTCTTGACCCCGATCACGCCTGATGGAAAGCGATAGATGAGGTCTATGATGGAACGAGCGTGCCCAGAAGATGCCTGTTCACTCTTGATTTGAAGGCAGACGGGTTAAATGTGGGAGGGAACACAGATGCCGGCGGAGAGTTCCATACTTTGGCTGTGCGCATAATAAAAGTGGAGGAGAAGCGCCGAGTACGACTCATCGGGATATCAATCAAGTGCGGATGGTACGCTGCAGTACGTCTGGTTGTCCGGTGGCAAAAGGGCGATGGTGGAATCAGGTCGTGGAGCTCCTGCGCACACTCTCCGTAGTACAGTCTATAGAAGAACGTCAGGCAAGCGACATTACGTTGACGGAAACTTTTTCACAACACAGACAGTTCTCCTTAACTCTACCCTCCACAGTTTTTATGGAATGGCGTCTCCGGGCTCCTGCTTCGTGTTCCATTCTTTAGCATAATTTTCCCGAGACCATGAAGACGAACTCTTTTAACGAATGTTAAGAGGATTTTTTCTTTTTTCAAAATCCTTGACAACACTGACAGATTGCTCTGACTCACTTCATTCTGTCAATGAAAAAATGTCAAACGTTTTGGTGCAAAATTAAAAATTCTGTGTAAATATTTTTGTTTATAAAATGTAGGTACGAGTAGATATTGTAACAAAAAAAAAATATTGTAAAACTATGGCGTAAGTATCTTCTGAATTATTTTCACGATAATTATAATATCTATTAAAGAAGGAAGAGGCGTCGCGTCGCCTCGATGACGAAGACGCGCGAATGCTCGAGAATCAGCACTATGCATAGTATATACAATAGTTTTATCTCACGAAGCGACGCGCGCTTTACTTGTAGTAGCCAAGCTGTGAATGTGTGTGTTAAGGCGGTACCCCGACCGAAACCGCGTTTTTCTTCGTTATTCAGAGGCTGTTAACTCAATAATTATGAGAAATAAACTACATCTGAAAGCACATTATTAATGTTCGATATCCTATCATCACATTGCATGTTGTTGTTTTTATATATTACTAATACATTTAAAATCACTAATCTTTAATTTAATTTGGGGGGCGTAATGTGGGACGCCCCCCAGCTAGATGGACGGACGACCTAAAGAAGGTGGCTGGGGTAGACTGGATGCGGAAGGCGGAGGACAGGGTGCTGTGGCGCAGTCTGGGAGAGGCCTATGTCCAGCAGTGGACTGCGATAGACTGAGTTGATTGATTGATTGACATTTAAAATCTCCTTTTAGAAATGTGACTAAAATTATTGATTGCATGCATCTTTTGCTTAATTTGACGTTCTATTAATTTGAAGATTTCACTAATGGATTGATAATTTAAAAATCTAAATAATCCATGTTTTAATTTATTTAAAAAGATCGCTATTCTTATTTTATTAAAATAATTCCAAAAAGTGTGCGAGTTTTATGATAAGGGGGCATGCGCAGGGCACGCTGCATCCCTTTCGTACGAGGAAGTAGTGTCGCTCTCTGTCTCTGTCGCAATGGTCAAGGTTATTTGGTCAGGGTACCGCCTTAAGCGCAGGAGCTCTCCGTACCGTCCGTCATTGAATCATAGTGGTCAACATGCCTCACAGAATAAGCAAGTTGTACTGTAGGCAATGTGTCAGCCATATTTGCCGTAGAACCAATGACCACGAATCGGCAAACGTAAGGAAGTTGGAGCGACGATCTTCGCAGAATGCCGAGAATCGAGATGAATGGCGTGCAATTGGAGAGGCCTATGTCCAGCAGTAGACTGTTGTGGGCTGATGATGAACTAAGAATAATAAATATGCTATTACCACAGATATAGATATACCTAGATAACGCAAGTATCACGAACTGTATGAAAACTAAGCGTGCCACTTTTTGACTACGTACAATGACGTCACAAGCTCGCGGTCTCTCGCTCACGCTCACCCAGCCAGCAGTACGCAGGACTGAGCGCGAAAGGGGCGGCTTTTGATTCTCGATCGTAAACAGCCCCCTTATTCACAAACACTCGATACGCTTCCGTATCGTATCGAAATAGACGCCCGCTATTCTTCCAACAGCGATTTGCTGTTGCGGGGAGTTCGAAATGTCAGGTTTTCGATACGATAGCCTGTCGTATGGTTGTGAATCAGGGCTCTGGTGCGATTTTTTGGCACGCGAAGTAGGTGCTCTTGCATTATCTAGGTATATCTATATCTGTGGCTATTACATATTTTTAGTTGCGGGTTTTGTGAGCACTGTCAGATTCCTCTGAATAGAGACGATAAGGTCACGATATGTGAAGGCTACAGCTACCACAAGAGATGTCACAAGTGTTGTAAGTATACTTTTCTGTTTTGCTATACTCGACGAAGGTAACAAGAAATGTACAGAGGTAAGTATTTACCAAAAGTGGAATAGTAATCTATAGTCTATTCGGACCACTGTACTTCCTCACCCGGCGCATTTTGATAGTAGGTATTTTTTTTGGATAGAATAGACCCTTTTTAGTGTAATTTGAAAACCGCAAATTGTGAAAAACCATAAGGGCCGAGAAAAAAAATCCCAAGGTATATTTTATTTTTTGAAAACCTGCAATTTTTATAGTAGCTATTTTTTTTAGATAGAATAGATCCGTTTTAGTGTAAATTTCAAAACCGCAAAGTTCGCAAAACCATAGTGGCCGAGAAAAAAATTCCCAATGTTTTTTGGAACCTAACCTCAAAACACTTAAAAGTTGCTTAAAACCCCGCGGCGCAGGGCTCTTATGGTCTAAAAAAAAATAACCACGAAGGGGATGGCGGGGTCTGTTCGCTCGCTGCGCTCGCTCACTAGACCCCGCCATCCCCTTCTAACCTAACCTGTCCGAGTCGGGGTGCCCCAAGTCCCGAGCTCGCTTCGCTCGCTCTTGCATCCTAAGTTGTCATTACAAATGTGTTATTTTTGTATATTATGTTGGTGTAGTGTGTAGTGTAATCGGAAACACAAAAAAAATCATAAACATGTTACATTAATGTAAACATGTTACATTTTCCGTAACTTTAAGATTTTTTTCTCAAAAACTATAAGTTTTCACAATGCGAGATTTTGCGAAAGTGTTTAACATAACGAAATGTAGAACTATTAAAATTGTGAAGCTTCGAATAAACGGGTGAGGAAGTACAGTGGAGCCGGGAACTTTGAACTCATGCTGTATTTAGAACCGTCAATTCTCCAACTGCAAATGTAAGTTGGTAAAAAAATCAGCAGTTCCTTGCATTTATGTGGTTCCCTGTCCATTTGCATAAAATTTTAAGACCTAATATAACTTAGCATAATTTTGTTTGGCATAATTATATTTTCGCATAATATAATTACGCATAACAGCTTACGCATAATTTTTTTAAGCATAATTTCTCTAACCATAATAATGATTAAGCATAATATTGTAAAGCATAAATTTATTAAGCATAAAGTTCTAAAGCATAACTTTTTTAAGCATAATATCCTAAAGCATAAATTTATTTACGCATAATGATATTAAAACATATTTTTATTTTTTCGCTGTAGGAAGCATGAAGCAAGCAAGCATACAGCATGCAAGCAAGCATGCAAGCAAGCATGCAGCAAACAAGCAAGCATGCAGCATTCAAGCGCTCGCTCTTGCATCCTATGTCGACGGAGCCCCGCTTCGCGGGGCCCCTATTTCTGAGTAAAGGGTTTAAAGTAACCTAACCAAACCGAACCTCGGGGTGCCCTTCCCTCGTTCTTGCATCCTATGTCGACGGAGCCCCGCTTCGCGGGGCCCCTATTTCTGTGTAAAGGGTTTAAAGTAACCTAACCAAACCGAACCTCGGGGTGCCCATCGCTCGCTCTTGCATCCTATGTCGACGGAGCCCCGCGTCGCGGGGCCCCTATTTCTGAGTAAAGGGTTTAAAGTAACCTAACCAAACCGAACCTCGGGGTGCCCTTCGCTCGTTCTTGCATCCTATGTCGACGGAGCCCCGCTTCGCGGGGCCCCTATTTCTGTGTAAAGGGTTTAAAGTAACCTAACCAAACCGAACCTCGGGGTGCCCTTCGCTCGCTCTTGCATCCTACGTCGTCTATTGCGTTCGTTGAGTTCGGGTGCGGTAACGGTAACGGAAATAATTCGGAGTATTGAAAATCGGAATGTCGTTTTTCGGACCGTGAACCCATCGAACATTTGATTCTTCGAATATATGAAAATTGGAAAACAAACAAGTCGCATTTATGACTTTCGGTAAAATAAATTTCGTGATTTTTAATAATAGACATTATGATTCTTAGGTATTATGAAATTCGGACTTTTGAAAATCGGAACATCGAAATTCGGAATAAAATATTTCGGAGTATTTGGGTGTTCCCGTTTCAATCAGTTAACTTCTATCTGAGGAATAACCGCCATATTTATTTCTCATAATAGAAGTTAACTGATTGACATATTTTTTTATACAAAAACTGTCAAAACATCTAATATATTCTTCAGAGAAAAGTTATCTCGCGATTGAAAAATCGTTTAAGTTACATAATGTTATGTATACCTAAATTATATTAACCGGTCAAGGACCGCGGGACACCGATCGGTGACCAAACAATAGAAAATCAATTGTGTCTCATTAGCGGAGCTTGACAGATTAATTGTATGCCTAAATATTATTATGCTAATAGTCATTAGGCCTACTAACGTTATGCTAATAGTCATTAGGCCTACTAACGTTATGCGAATCAAATTTATGCCAAAACAAATTAGTCTTTAAGATGATTATGCCAACATAAAATGTATGCCTAAAAAAATTATGCCGAAGTATTATTATGCCAAAACAAATTGTGCCAAAATCGTTATGCCGAAGTATATTAGGACAAAGAACATTATGCGAAAAGAAGGGATCCCCATTTATGTTCACATAATTCGTCAAAATGTAGGGAAAAGCTGATTTTTTTTTTCGCGATTTCACGTTTGGTCCCATAGTAAAAGTTATTCATAATGATGATTACAATGACCCCTTAAAAGGATGCCCATGAATTCAATTTCACCCTGTAGATAGACCTAGATACCGCAAGTATTACGATCTGTATGAAAACCACTCGCCCCACCTCCGGGGCCTAGCGCCAGCCTAGTGCTATACTATAGTGTTATTATACAGGTATAATAACACTATAAATTAACGATTTTCGGACATTTTGCTTTGCTTGTGCTGTGAGAACTTGTTTTCTGCCAAATTTCATGATTCTAGGTCAACAGGAAGTAAAAAAAAATTGGTTTTGATTTTTTTGCGAGTAACAAAAATGTATGTTGCTTATATGGTCTTTTTTCTATTCTTGACTTAGAAACTTGAAATTGTTAGAGGTAGTAAAGACGTTTCTATAATGTCAAAATAACAGCTTTACTGCATAATACGAAGGTCTATACGGAACTTATAAAAAAAAACTGTAAATACATGTCTATTATAGTCGCGAATCATATTTTGATCAAGATATAACCTGACACTGACCTGAAAATTGCAAAAAACGTAAGAAAAATTGAATTTCGCGGGCTACAACTACCCATTCACCTTAATAGTCGGTTCTTTTTTTGATGTCTGCTTTTAGATGTCTGCAGCGAAACCAACCTCCTGAACGCAGAGGTGTTCAAGGGGGTGATATTTTGCTCTAGCTGTGCTCAGAGGATATTCCAAGGATGCTCCACAGCTCGCAGGACCAAGACCATGAACACCAGCAGGGGAAGGAGGACCAGGTCCAAGTCGCACAGGTATGAGGTGTCAATAAAAGAGATAAGTATGCAGGATCGTCGGATATTGTTGTAGTTTAGTAAGAAACCGGTGGATGTTCTCGAAGAAAGTTTTATTTTATTAATAGAAAACAAACAGCTCATTTATAATTTTTTTTTAACACGGTTTATACACCGTGTTCTTCACGATATCCATAAACTTTGTCAAACGCTTCTATAGCTTTTACAAATTAAATCTAAAAAGGGAAGTAGTACTTAAAAAAGCTTCGTTACAAAGATATTTGTATTTCATTTAGTGAAATTATTTGAATTTTAGTGAAATTGAGCTATGCAGTAGGAAAGGGCCTTAACTCAGTCTTGACAAGTTGCAGCCCGCCAAATCTTATGAATGAAAATACGTCATCGTTGCCAATTCCGATAAAGAGGCATGCATATCGGGCGATTTACGTCAAATTATTTAGTTTATATGAAAATTAACAAAAAATGAAAAATAAGAATGAATGAATGAATGATGAGTGTGTTCATAATGAGAAATGCTTATTTCCATGGTCTGAACATTTGGTCGAAGTATATGTATATCGTCCGGAACACGGTGTAAATAATCAGCCTATAATGTTCCCACGTGCCCAGTGCGAGTTGGTAGATGTCACAAGTCTTCGAATTTTTGGTTCTAGGATATGCCGGTTTCCTCACGATGTTTTCCTTCACCGTTTAGGGAGCAGTGGTGATGAAATAAAATATACAAAGTAAAGCGCCTGCCTGAGTTCAAACCCACGAACTGCTCGCAAGTCGGGGCGCTATCACTGGACCACGACTGCTCTAGGCCACCACTGATCCATCTCTGCATGAAAAAAGCCTTTGCGCAGCAATGGAACAAAAAATAGACAGAGATATCATTACTTTAGGGAAATTTAAGCCCAGATTTTAATTCTGTTCCTACATTTCTTTACCAGACGTGACAGAGAAAGAACAAAAGGCCATGATGAGGTGATTACGAATAGCCGAGACGGCGTCATAGAACTGGCCAGGCTCGTGGGATCCAACACAGACTCCGATGACCCGCTAGAGCAGAAGCAGAAGAAACCCAGGTAAGGAACTTGTTTATGTTATCTCGTGGCTATACAGGGTGAAATTTAATTCATAGGCATCCTTTTAAGGGGTCATTGTACTCATCATTATGAATAACTTTTAGTATGGGACCAAAGCTGAAATCGTGAAAAAAAAATCAGCTCTTCCCTACATTTTGACGAGTTATGTGAAATGGAAGGAACAACTGATATTTTTTCGCGAATTTAAGTTTAGTCCCATAGTAAAAGTTGTTCATAATGATGATTACAATGACCCTTTAAAAGGATGCCCATGAATTCAATTTCACCCTGTATAACTAAAAAATAACAGCCGCACTGGTCGATCGAGAGTTGTGCATACATAGTGGCAACTGCAGTCGTCGACGAGTCTCTCGAGAGTTCTTCAAGAATTGTGCTATCAAATGCAGAAATAATGTTTCAATTCCGACTGGCAGTTCCAGAAATTTGTACGTTCAAACTCTTCAGCATAAATTAGTATAATTATACCAGTTGCGAAGGTACCATACAACTCGATTCCAACCGGCTTCCCTTCGAAAATTCAGAACATAACCATACTATAGTCAATTCGTAATTGAATTTTTTTTGGCATTTTTTTTTGCTCTGGCTTACCTCTGTCATAAATTCACCCTTCGCCACTAGTATAATTATATGTTACAGTCATGGTGATTAAATAGCTATTATACATAATGACTGGTCATTATACATAATAGCAAAATTGACTAGACAATGTGATAAATTAATCACTTTATCTGGATATTATTCATAATAGCGGGTCAAAGTTAGCCAAAGTAATAAATACGGTCTTACTGACTTTGTTACTCCTCCCGCTCTTCAATAAATTTTGTTTTATGGCTAGTGAGCTTTAAATTTACTTTATAAATTAAAGTTAAATAACTTTATAACAATGTTATTTTAATTCTTAAAATAAACATTATAATTATTACATTTCAAATAACAGTTAATATTGCTACACATATAGTTAGGTATGCTTAAGGCAAATTGAAATATAATTTTATAATCTTTACCTATAGGTACCTACTTGTTTTATTACATTATCCAAGTCTTCGAAGATATTATATAAAATTGCTAGTTAATGTGATTAATTCTGTGTCAATTATCACTTTATCTAAATTGAGTAGACATTATAAATAATGGCTAGATAATATATATAATATCCGGATTTATTACTTTGGCTGTAACATATACATATATCTATATATATAAAAATGAAACCCGTTTTCCGTTGTCACGACATAACATGAAAACGGCTGGACCGATTTCGATGAAATTTGGTATAGAGATAGTTTGAGTCCCGGGAAAGGACATAGGATAGTTTTTATCCCGATATTCCCACGGGATCGACATTTACGCGGGTGAAACCGCGGGGCGCAGCTAGTTTCTAATAAAAATGTGGTTTTTTTTTCAGCAAAATCACGATATCCGATCATACGTTGCAAGTCGACAGAAATAATCGTGCCGAAGTAAGTATCAAGTAGTTTGTCTTATATTTTTTGTTTATACTCTAAATTTTGCTGTTTTAAATTTTATTTTACTAATACAGTAGGTCCGCAGCGTTAAATGGGATATCGATTTTCAAAGTTCATACCGGTCTGTGGGACAGACGACAGTCTCTTTCTAAAACTTGTTGTGTCGTATTAACGCCCGGATACTGAATTTTTTACTTTTCATAGCGGTTTTTTTACTCTTTTTACCCTCTTTTTACGGCGAAGCAAAAAGGAGGGTTATGATTTTGACCGGTATGTATGTATGTTCATTTGTTCCCTAATAACTTCTAAACTACTTATCATAATTAGACAAATAAGGTATCGATGGAAGCATCTTGATCGTCCGCTGGTTATAAGCTATGTGACGTCACAATAAATTGAATGTGGCGCCCACTAGCGGACATAAGGTCATGACCTAAAATATTTTTTTCTTATAATCATGCCGTGTTAGTAGCAAGTGAAAGGGCTTAATTAGCACATTTCAAAAATATAAATATTACTGAAATAAGCCCCAAAATAATTAAATAAAAAATAAGTTAAAAAACTAAAACCCGACTACTGAAAAAGATGAAACAAGAAAATACCTTCCCGTGGTTGCATGCCGCTGTACTAACTATAAAAAGCTATTGTAGCATGCGACCACGGGAAGGTACTTGCTTGTTTCATCCTTTTCAGTAGTCGGGTTTTAGTTTTTTAACTTATTTTTTTGTGTTTTTGTTTTTAGAACTGCATTTATTACCAGACGGTGGATCGCCTGAAAAGGGATAGTCTAGGTAATGTTTAGGTACTTTCATATTTTTCCACTTCTCATGCTCTAAAAGTTCGTCTTTATGTTGTGCGTAGGCGACATAAAGTCGCTTTTTATACTCTAGTGCAGAAAGTACTTTTTTTTTAAGACAGGCCTTTTACACATTATGCCGCAGCTGCAGCAGCACTGCCGCATCAGTCACCGTTGTATTTGTATGAACCCCCACACACGGCGCCGCGGCGGTGGCGGCGAGTTTTGATAAGACCTATCTAAACTCGCCACCGCCGCCGCGGCGCCGTGTGTATATTGTGTTCATACAAATCCAAAGGCAACCGCTACAGCGGCACCGCGACACATGAGTACAGTCACGTCTAAAAGTATGTATACACTTGGCTTTATTCAAAGGCGATTTTCTCCTTTATTTTTGAATGAAATTTTATGTTATTATGAAAATAGTATTTTCGAACCCATAGGTTTATGTTAAGTGTCGTATTTCAACGTTGCATTCGTTATTTCACGAAAAAATCGCAATTGAAAATTGCCAAGTGTATACATACTTTTAGACGTGACTGTACACAGGCTGGGACTGTACCCAGCCCACTCAAACCTTGCGGCGTTTAGAGTACTAATTTTTTTTAAGTATGTATTGCTTTCTTACGTATGTGTACTTATTTCAGAAATGGGTACCACCACGGATGTGACGCAAGAGTTACTCAAGAAGTTGAATTGCTTTGTACCGGAAATGGGTGAAGGGAAACACAAGTGAGTTTATTCCGTTTATTGGATCCCTTTACATTTGACGTCGCGTTGACGTCGCCTTAAACATTGGTTTCCTAGAAAAGCGGTTTCCGTCATGAAAACCTGTCATTTTCATCAGTATTTGACATTAATTCAAATTACGCTGCCCAAATATTTAAATCGCTAGATTTGCCCACATCGTACTTAGAAGAAAACGTGTAGGTGCAGTCAACAGCAAAAGTAGATGATGAAAATCAGAAATTCAATACTAATGAACGGAGTTCGCGTCAGAACTGTGTGGCGTCGAAGTGATTCAAAAGTATGTGATTGTAAATTATACCAAACATTTACTACTAGTACAGCTGCCATATGTGTAGTATTGAATTTCTGATTTTCATCATCTACTTTTGCTGTTGACTGTACAGTGTACACACTGAAAACAATGAGCTCACACATTATAAAATAACGTTTCCATGACAATCTATCTAGTGAAGTCACTGCGTTATTGTGTGTCAGACATAACAAAAGGAATCAGAAATGCGACTGTTTTGACGCGGTGGGGCGAGTCTAACGATTTAAATCTTTACCACTGCCATCATTTTCATGATAGTCTTCCCGTTTTCCGAACAAATGAGTGACATAATAATACAAACGCGACGATAGAGTATTCGGGCAATGAAACGGTAAAATTAAATCAGGTAGTGAAACTCCACAAACGTGACGAGTACAACAACAACAACAAAACAACAAACAACAACAACAACAGGATAATAATAAATAAAATGATTTGATGTGGACTCAGCAATCATTGTGCCGATAGTCGTGACAGCCAATGGGTTAATAGCCAAGAGCCTCGACCAACACCTGAGGAGGCTCTCGTTGGGCAGCTAGATCAAGGGCTTGAGTCAGATAGCGATACTTCTGGACATGGCCCGCATTGTTAGGAGGTTCCTCTCTCTGGAGCCCTGCACCCTAATTGCGTAACACACTATCAATTGGAATCAGAATCATTTTGAAACAAATTGCTAATCCATCGCTTCATAACTTCGAAAAAAAAATCTGTTCAACACGTAAATAACGCAATGAATGTTGTTGAACTGTCAAAATGAAACCGATTCCGATTGATAATGTGTTACGCAATTGCCCCGCTGGCCGCCGTAGCTTGGACCCTGTTCCCGATACCGGTGGGCTACTATTTTTGTAATTATTTTAAAATATAATTTTAATGAAACAAAGGAAAATAAAATGATTTGATATTTTTTTTTTTTTTGATCAAAGATATTAGACCTTGTGTTCATAGCACGGTGTATTCGTCCGACTAAACAATTTTTTTTTTAAATACCTAAGTAATTTGTTTGTTTCAGGGTCAAACCCTGCACGCCTCCATTGGTTCCGCAAAGTAGACGACATTATAGAAGGAAGGAAATACGTGAACACGTAAGTACTTATAAACTTATACTTCGTCGACCATATTACATATTATATTAGGCAGAGAAAAAAAAAAAGAAAAAAAACATTTTTTTTTTTAATGAAATGATCAAATAACTTCTCCCGCTCTGGGCGCAGCGGGAGGGCGTGTCAAAATCAAAATCAAAAGTCATTTATTCAAACTAGGCTGAGAATCAGCACTTTTCGAACGTCAAAATTACAAAAGACAGTCCCCCAAAACGCCCGCCCTTCGCCACTTCCTAGTGCTTTCGCTGGGGAGAAGAAGTGGCGGAACAAACTCCCCAGCAGCACAGCTGTCTGTTTAGTTAGAAAAGAATTAATTTTATACAATACTATGTATGCAAAGTAATTAACATTACAGGACACAGAACCTTAAATTAAATTATTTGCCATAGGTTAACTAGCCACGCCAATATACCAACAAATACAATAAACACTATACGTACTCAAGCAAAAAAAAAATTTTAAAATATAACCAAAAAAAAAAGAACTTACTGACCAAATAAAAGCCTCCAGGTATAAAGGGCGTGACAGCTTACATATATATGCAATGCTGGGTTCTGTTTACATAGCTGTCACTTGAAGTCACAAATGATAAACTAGGACCATCGAAGTAAAATAAATAAACAAGTTATTACTACTAATAACAACAATAAAACCATGGTCAGCAAGACGACCAGTCACCACAAGCAGCACCCGTTCACGAGCATAACGCAAAGATCAGCCATTACCCCCTTCGCCATATTTGAGGGAAGGAGGCAACCCGACCCCCGACGCTACCGCAAGCAATGACATCTAAGGGAGCATGACGAACTTGCTGCCGGTTGCTCAAGCAAGAATAATAATATGATCATTCGTAGAGGTCGCTAGCTAACCACATATTGCAATCAACTCATTAAAAGACATTGAAATGAGTAGATTATGTCAATAATAAATTACAATAAAATTAAACCGAATTGACTAAAACTCTCAACTAAAAAAAAAACAAAAAAATAAAAATAAAATAAAAACAATTATATAAACTCATATAACCTGTCAGTAAGCTAATTCTGGAGAAAGAACATAATAATTGTCTTGAGTTAATCAGGGCGACCAACTATTCTTATCGTTTAAGTAGTCGTTGATGGAATAGTATGCTTTTGAACAAAGGTTGGATTTTACTTGAGCTTTAAATCTATTAAAAGGCAAATCTAGCAAGGAAGAAGGTAGCTTGTTATAAAAGGTTATACCAAGCCCAACAAATGAGTTATGAACCTTATGAAGCCGGTGAAAGGGAGCACGTAGTTTGTCCTTATTTCTAGTGTTAACATTGTGAGTATCACTGTTTTTAGTGTACAAGTGTATATTTTGCCTAACATATAAGATGTTGGCAAAGATGAACTGTGATGCAACCGTGAGAATACCAATATCTTTAAAAAAATCTCTTAGAGAAAATCTGGCGCCTAGCTGGTAAATCGCTCGAACAGCTCGTTTTTGCAGGACAAATATATTTTGTATATCAGCGGCTTTGCCCCACAGCAGAATACCGTAGGACATAACGCTGTGAAAATAACTAAAATAGACTAAACGAGCTGTATCAACGTCAGTGTATTGTCTTACTTTCCTGACGGCATAGGCAGCCGAACTGAGCCTTCCTGCTAGGCTTGATATATGTGGTCCCCACTGAAGTGTGGCATCTACTGTTATTCCCAGAAAAACTGCCGAGCCCACTGTTTCAAGCACCACTTTATCTAAGACGATGTTGGGTCCTAGATTTCTAACATTTGGTAAGGCAAACTTTACACATTTCGTTTTCTTGGCATTGAGAACTAGGTTATTTGACGTAAACCAATCCGTAACTATTGATAGTGCACTGTTTACGTCGTCAAAATCTTGTCTATTCCTGTCAACTTTAAAAATAAGAGATGTATCGTCTGCAAACAGTACAACGTCACAGATGCCCTTTAAATGGAATGGTAAATCATTGATATATACTAAGAACAAGAATGGACCCAGTATTGAGCCTTGTGGTACACCTAACTGAACTGGTAGCCCGGAAGATTTTACACCATTAACATCTACACATTGGAACCTATTATGTAAATAAGAATTTATTACGTTGAGAGCTTCGTTTTGGACACCGTAATGACGTAGTTTACGTAAAAGCGTGTCATGGTGCACGCAATCAAAGGCTTTGGAGAGATCACAGAAAACTCCAATAGCATTTTGAGATTTCTCCCATGCATTAAATATGTGTTTCAGCAAAGCAACACCCGCATCTGTGGTTGAATGACCTTTTGTAAAGCCATATTGTTCATTATGAAGGAGGCTATTTAAATTAAAATGTCTTAGCAACTGCTTGAGTATTAATTTTTCAAATATTTTGCTAAATGCAGGTAAGATAGAAATAGGCCTAAAATTGCCAACGTCATTTTTATTACCTGATTTAAATAACGGTATGACTTTACTACTCTTCATGAGGTCAGGAAAAGTTCCTAAATCAACACATTTATTAAAAGTAACAGCTAAATAGGGGGCTACGATGTCTATTATATTACTTAAAAGTTTAACGGAGATGCCCCAATAATCACCGGTGTTTTTAGACTTAAGTGTGTTAAAAACATTAACTACATCACGCGGGGTTACATGTTCGAAGCTAAATAAGCGACTACATTTAGGTACACTACTATGCAAAAGGTTTTCAGCTTTAGACGGGGACGAATTTAAGGAGCGAGTCGTAGTTATAGGTATGTTGGCAAAAAACTCATTAAATGCCTCAGCTACGTCAGCTGCTTTACTAACTAATTTGTTGTCGACCATAATCTCAAGTTGTTTTTCTTGTTTAACCGATTTACCAGTTTCATTTTTAATAATTTTCCAAGTGGTTTTTACTTTATTATTAGAATTTTTAATTGTTTCGCTTAAAAATTTTGATTTAGCAAAAGCACTAATCTTTTTGAATAATTTTGAATAATTTTTTACGTACTCTAGGAAAGCAGTATCAAACCTGTATTTTTTCAAACCATATAACTCGTAAAGTTTCGCTCTACTTTTATAAATACCTGGAGTAGCCCATTGGTTAAAGCCAACGGAGGATCCATTGATGTTAATGGTTTTGGTCTTAAAAGTAGATTGGTACTCTTTTTGCACAACATCAAAAAGGGCACCATAAATTTCATTAGGATTCTCATGTTCTACTATGGATGGTGTAATTTTATGAGATATATTATTTTTAAACATTTTGCAACGACTAGCTGTATAAGGCCTGCATTCAAGTTTATGCGGTTTTTTATTCAATGGCATGGGGAAGCTAGCTAATAAACCACAGTGGTCGGACGTTAAGTCGGTTAACACTAATTTATTTTGGGCATCACAATCACTAAATATATTATCAAGACAAGTTGACGAAGATGCCGTGATCCTAGTAGGTTCAAAAAACAAATTAATTAAATTATAAGACCTAAACAAATTGAGAAGTCTAATACTTAATGGAGTAACATCTAAAATATTAATATTGAAATCTCCACATAAAATAATAATTTTGTTACTTGATTTCAACCTATTGAGAGAATCCTCCATGACTGATTCAAAACTAATAAAATCCCCAGAGGGGGGTCGATAAACGCAAATTATAACATATCGCTCAAGTTCAACACAAGACAACTCTATAGTGCGCTCGATTGAAAGATTAACTAAATCTAAACGTTGTTTACATTTCAACTTGTTTGAAACAACAACTAAAGAGCCACCGCGAATAGCACTTTTTCTCACAAATGCACTCTGTACGGTAAAGTTATCATCATTGATAAACACTACTTCATGTTCTTTCAACCAGTGTTCAGTCAAACATAACACCTGAACATCATAGTTCTCCATAAATAAACTTAATTCTACATAGTTCTTTGCCGGACAGACCCTGCATATTTTGATGTACAACATTCAACAAATGCGGCTGACCCGTTGTCGCACCTAATAGTTTAAACTACAAGGCGTATCAAAAGCAGTGTTAGTACCACTACTAACAGTAATCGATGGTACACTACAAGTACCAGAGTCATTGGGTATATTATATGCTAAAAGATTAGCAATTTGTCTCCTACAACTAGGTGGCAAATACATAGTATAATTTGTCAGTTTGTAATCAGTAATGAATTGATTACAATCAAAATATAAAATAGTGTCATTATGACGACAAGTCCTATTATAAATGAACATATTTAAATTATATATATGCCTATTTTGCTCATGAGATAAATAACAGGAATAAGGCAAGGCACAAAAAATAAATTTACAATTATTGGTCTCATTAAGATGTAACATCAAATGGACACATTCAATTATGTCCTTTTTTCTAACTGTGTGTCTTGTGTCAGGCTTTTACTGACTAAAACCCATCCGTGTTCCTTCAGTTGCCTGTGCCAGGGGCCACGGTAACTTTTTCGAACAACCCGCGACCCCGGCAGGCATCGGCCCTAGCGGACCCCGTCAGTTAGTGGTGACATTTCTTTAACACAACGCGCCGTCGACCCGGGCCTGGTCCTTACCGAACGGCAAGCAAACCCGCGCCTACGGTGGCCGGGAATCGGCTCTCGACTCCCGACGCCCAGGGTGTCTCCTGCGACGACTAGGGGCGTAGGGGCGCAAAGATTGCCTTTCCCTCAAGGTGGCTCACCTGGCGTCCGCTTGCTTACGCAGCCAACCATACATATAGCGTCCCGGTGAGGTATGGCTCTTAGTAGGACGCGCCGAGGTAGCCCGCGAAATTCAAATTTTCTTGCGCTTTTGTTTGATCACGCATGTCGATCAACAATAAATCGAACAACTCTGTAACCTGTAGGCACCTTTGCCCAGCCTTAACCGGTCAAGCGTCGCGGTTTGCCGATCGGCGACGAAACAATAGAAAATCAATTGTGTCTCATTAGCGGCGCTTGATGGATTAAATCTAGACATCGATTTACGCCTAAGCACAACATGGGCAATCATCGTCAACTACATAAAATATGGATTATAATTTTACTACACGTTTAGCTAGTAAAATTATAATCCATATTTAAGCATATACAGGGTTACTTGGTAATTTGACTTATATCCGTCAGGAGCTGATAGGGGGGCCAAAATGCAACAAATTGAACCCCCCACATATTTATGGCCGAAATTCAATAGTTTTCGAGACATTTGAATTATTTAGGGTCTTTCGATATAATTCCAAATAAAAAAAAAACTACATATTGAATGGGTACCATTAAAAGATGATATTGTAGCTAACACTTCAATTAAGCTATGAACATAACTAGAAGTACTTAATTCAACAAAATAATTAAAAAACTCGACTGCGGTAAAAAACTTAAGTTAAAAAAACTGAAAAAAGAAGCTCATTTTATAAATTAAATAAATGTTGGAAGCAGGCGGGACCCATTTGAATTTGAAAATATAATAAAAATGGTATGGGTAAAATGGTTGGTATGGTGGTAGATTACAATAGAATAAAATTAAAATTTGTTTCACAGAGAAACAAGTCGAGCTGCAGTGATCTCAGAATAGCTGGTGAGTTTTGTAATTTTTGAGTGACTGTACCATAATATAAAGAACTATGACTGTACCTTAAGACATGATTCAATAGGCATTCATGTCTGGGTGCGCTCTTTTGTCTAATCTTCCACTTTATAAAAATTTGGAATTCTTTCACTTACTGACAGACTACACACAGCCTAAAGGTCATTGCACACGTATCAACTCGGAAAGAGATCTTCACCGTATCGCCTTTCGCCTCACCGTCAAAAAGGCGTCAACCTAACGTAAGCACGTAACCAAAGCGGATCAGAAGCTCTGATATGTCGACTCGGCTACGGCTAGGCGACGCCGCGCTTATGGCTCGCCGACCGCTGGTTGATGGTGCTGCAGGCAGACCGCGAGAGGGGCAAGGGTGGGCGAAGAGACGTGAGCTCGGGTACGGAGAGACGTAACCACGCACCGCACCGCGGTTCGTGAGCTTGTCCCGAGGCGAGGCGACGAGACGTTACGATTCCGATTAGTGTGCATTGCAGTAGGGAGTTTCTTACAAAGAATACTGAACGGCTCGAGTTGATACGGTGATGATCCCTTTCCGAGTTGATACGTCGTGTGCGCCCTTAAACCACTGGGTCTAGAAACATGAAATTTTGCACTAGAGTTCCATAGATTATAAAGAAAGTGAGTGCTCAGGAAGGGTTTTTCGAAAATTCACCCCTTAAGAGGTTAACTAAGAGATGCTGGTTTAAAATAGAAGTTCGTCATTTTTGCCGATGGGAATTCGGTTAATCGGCTTGTGTGTTATTACATTATTATTAAATGGAGGACAGCGGGGTTAATCACGTAACACACTGACTGTAGCAATGGCTTTCATTTTGACAGTTCAACAACATTCATTGCGTTATTTACGTTGTTGAGCAGACCAATGTTTCGAACATATGAAGCAATGGATTAGCAATAGCCTTCAAAAAGATTCAGATTTGCGTTACGCAAGTAGGGTGTAGGTTTGCGGAAATTCGCACCTTTGACAGCTCGTAAAGATAGTCTAAAATCTTCGCATAAAATTCGTTTTTAACTTGCTATTCTGATCTCTTTCCAGAGCTCGGAATTTCAACGGAGATAGCCAATATGGCACTGCGAAAGAACTCTGAAGTGCCAGTTACCAAACATTCTATACTCTCTGAGTGAGTTTTTTTTTTTTTTTTGATAGAGCGCGAAATCGCCGCGTCGGCAACGCCTTTACGAATAATATTCGTGTCCAAATTCGGCGCAACTGAGCGCAAGTTAGCTGTCACAGGGCATTGTAAAGGTGCGTTTAAACGGCGCGGGGTAGCACGATCCCAGGCGAGCCGCGCCATCCGTGTATATGCGGCTCGGCTAAATCCGAACGCAAGCCTACTTGTATGTAACACGGCGCGGCAGCACGTGGGTCACAACTATGCGAGCTGTTGAAGCGCGCCGTCGCTTGTCCGTTCTACTTAAATATGGGTAAACGAATACGCCTTGCTGCAGCAGCAGCAACTGTTATTTTCATTATTTCATTACTCCACTCCATCTCGTAGAAACCCAATTTTAACTTCCTACGCGAAAGAAACCTCAACGTATAAACCTAAAAACACAAAATGGGCGACTACCTCCGTCGCGCGCTCTGTACCCTGTTCTGTTTAGACGGCGCGTATTAACACAAGTCGAGCCGCGCGCGCCTTTGATCCGTGTCAAAAAACCGACAAGCGATGGATCGTACGAACTTTGCCGAGCCGCGCCGAGCGTAACTGTTTAAACGGCGCGTGTTTGCGCGCCGTTTAAACGCACCTTTAGAATTGTCACGGGCCGACTGTTTCTATGATTAAACGGCGACGTTTACTGACACCCTTGTTCTTTATGAAGAGTGTTGACAGTACCTACCGTGTCTAGCAGCGGGCGACGAGGCGTCTCCGTGCTCTGTGTCTCCTTTGAAAGTTCAAAGTGTTCAGATGTACAGTGAGCATCAAAAGTCGATTAACACTTTCATTTTTACGTGTTATTAAATTGACAACAACTTTTTTCAATAAACTGATTTTTAGCTTTTCACATAATAGACAAGAGTATACAGGGTGAATTTTCCAAGTGGGCGTGGATGGCCAAATTCTAAACTATAAGGAATAGCGAAAAGTACTCAAAAGAGTCGCGGGCTCGATTTTGATGAAAACTAAAACTGCAGCATTAGATTTTTGAAAAATCAATATTTCTAGCCAGGAATCGAACCTGTTGATTTTGGAAAAAAAAACACACGCTGTATTATTACACCATTCGATAGTGTCCCTAATAAGGATCAAATTCTGGGAAGTAATGACATACGGCAAACTTAAGGAAAATGTTGAATCTTAATAAACTGCTTCTTATTTTAAAGTAGGTATTTATACCTACATTACGTACCTTGTTCGAAATGATGCTCAATATTTTTATTAACACACCCGCAGCGCAGTCACCTTCACAGCATTATGTTCTAAATTCAAATTTCTATTACGATCTTTGGAAAATATTCTAATGGAATCAATAATATTGTACCTAATGCTGAATGCAGTACAATCCTTGAGACGTCGAATCCAGCTATGTATTGAAAACAATGGTCATCATTATGAACAATTTATCAGTTAAGGTTTAATAGGTAGGTAAAGGTAACATAACCCGGGCCTGGCTAAATAATAACAGCCGCACAGGTCAATCTATCAGGTTAAGCTACGCTTGCCGCAGTTGGTCTGTGGATAGGTGACCATACATACCGAGACCCCTCCGTGTCTCGGAAAGCACGTTAAGCCGTTGGTCCCGGCTGTCATTCCAGGATCTTTGACAGTCGTTACGGGTAGTCAGAAGCTAGAAAGTCTGACAACCAGCCTTACCAAGGGGTATCGTATTACCCAGTAACTGGGTTGTGGAGATTAGATAGGCAGTCGCTCCATGTAAAATACTGGAATTGAACTGCATCCGGTTAGACTGGAAGCCGACCCCAACATAGTTGGGAAAAAGCTAGGCAGATGATAATGAGGTAGGTAACATAAGAAAAATAAAAAAGTCTTTTGTTAAAAATGAGCTCTTTCCTTTAGTTGGCCGTATGTTATTACTTCCCAGAATTTGATCCTTATTAGGGACACTATCGAATGGTGTAATAATACAGCGTGTGTTTTTTTTTCAAAATCAACAGGTTCGATTCCTGGCTAGAAATATTGATTTTTCAAAAATCCAATGATGCAGTTTTAGTTTTCATCAAAATCGAGCCCGCGACTCCTTTGAGTACTTTTCGCTATTCCTCATAGTTTCGGATTAGGCCCCACGCCCACTTGAAAAATTCATCCTATATATATTCTAAAAAAAATTCTTCTGCTGCAATTTTGAACAAATATTTTTCTCAATAACTAAGATTAAAAAAACTGAAGTGTTAATGAACTTTTGATGCTGACCGTACAGTAAAACGGGGTGAATAAGGATGCAGGGGTGAATCGGAACAAAACTTTAAAATGGATTTTAACATTGAACTAATATCGTTTTTTGCCAAAAAGGACTCTAATGTGTTTACTATATTATTATAATTAACGATTAAGGGTTCTTTATTGGCAACAAACTAATTTACATGAACGTTAAAATCCATTTAAAAGTTTCATCCCGATTCACCCCTCGGTTCCACCCCATTTGACGGTAGCGTAGGTATCTAAAATTTTGATTTCGCAGGAATTTCAGCCTTTCCTTCCCTTTTTTGACCGATTCAGGCTTTCACGTGTATAACATAGCATACTCAGCCTATAACGTAACTCCTGGGACCATAATCCACCACGCGGGCCCAGTATGAGTTAGGGGATGTCACATGTCTTCGAATTTTTTGGTTCTGGGACATTCCAGTTTCATCACGATGTTTTCCTTCACCGTTTTGAGAGGTGAATTGTTGTGATAAAAAAATACACAAAAAGTCTACCGATCGAAGTGTCGGTGTTTGGAGGACACAGATTTTAGTACAGATTTTAGTCGGTAGTACAGATTTTAGTCGGTTCGATTCCCGGGTGTGGCAAGCGAATATTAAAAATATTTGAATGCAGTTTTCTTTCTATTCAAAAATAAAGGAATGATTTATTTGAGTAAAATTTTCTATCTACAGTATTATGAGTACTTTCCCTTCAGGTGGCATTACGAAATTCCACCCTGTATATACAAACTGTGTCTTTAATTTCTGTAATTGGTTTTAAACCGTTTTATTAATTAAATAAATTAAGCTTTTAGACTTTATGTAGTATTGTTTACAATATTCACAAACAATTTTTTTTTTTTGTTTAAAATAAATAAAATATCAGCATTCCTATTATCCATTGAGATTTATGATTGTTCTCATTATTTTATGTCATCACAACATAGTGGGGACAGCTACAAACGAAAGGGCTGCCAGACCCATCCGTCCGGAATCGCAATTCGCATTTTCGTAAGTCTCTATCTCTTTCTGTCGTTCAGAAGCATCGTTCACTAGAACGAGAAAGACTCAATTTTCTCGCTCGTCAAGTAATCACGACCTTTAAATTATGTTCTTTTTCAGCAAAAGACTTAAAGGGAATACGTCGTATACTCTTTCAGCTGCTCATAAATCAGGTAAGAAAACTATACTTAAATAAATAAAAAAAGTACGAGGGTGCTTATGACCACACGACTGAAGTGAAACTTCGCTATGAGAGGAAGAGAGAAAGAAAATGTGCGCACGCACTGCTTTCTCTTGCTTATATCCCCCACTCAACTCCCGTTCGCCTCGCCCGATCACACTTTTCGTAACGCGTTCGCCAGCTTAATCCCCAAGTCAAGCGTGCGTAAAGAAGTTTCACTTCAAAAACGTACCGGTTTTGCCAACGTTCTAGTGCTACTTAAAAATTTAGCGTTTTGATTTGATTATTTAAATACTTACTTCTAAATTCTAATATTATATGTTCAAAAAAAATATATTCTTCCGTCCTTCCTTCTTTCATTTCACAGATAAATCCGGTGAAGACTCGAACTGGAGGGATACTTCATACAGTACCATCGAAGAATCTGAACTTTCGTAAGTATCTTAAGTATTTAAATATCCCAACCTGCGGGGCAATTGCGTAACACATTATCAATCGGAATCGGTTTCATTTTGACAGTTCAACAACATTCATTGCGTTATTTACGTGTTGGGCAGACACATTTTTCGAACTTAAGAAGCAATGGATTAGCAATTCAAAATGATTCAGATTCCGATTGATAGTGTGTTACTTACACAATTAGGGTGCTGGAACTAGGCTCTTCCTCTTCTTTTTAATAGTGAGTAGATACACATACAGGGTGGCACAAAAGTAATGTCATAATTTTAATTGGCTGCCATTTTGTTAGAAATGAAAAAAAATTGGAATATGTTTTCATGAAAAGTTTATTTGAAAGTGTAAAATTGATGACATTAATTTTGATAAAAAATTATATTGCTTAAATGCCCACCTCTCGAGTTGATGCACAATTGTGTTCGTTTTACGGTATTTTGAATTGTTACTCGCAAAACATCTGGCTCCAAATTGGCCATTTCTTGCATGATCTGTAGTGGACCCAGTTTGCACGAGGCGCTCGGCCGCCGTGGAACGGAATGGAAGCAATTTTGTTTTTGTACAAAGCCTTATGAATTTTATGTCAATAGTGTAACGCACAAATTATATACACCCGTACGCACAGGTCGCGCATCTTCTGGAGAATTATCGCGCATTCTCGGGAATTCCCGCAGTAACAAGCTCGTATCTAGTTTGTACGTTAGACAATTGACATAAAGTTCATTTTGCTATTACGAAAACTCAATTCCACTCCGTTCCGCGGCACATAGGTATAATCCGGAGTTTCTAAATTTGCCAAACATGTAAACAAAAATGGCCGCTCGAAATTGAATAAAATCGATATACAAGAACAATTATTAAACACTACTTAAAATAAATGTTCTTGTACATCATCTGCCTAGCCTTTTTCCAAATATGTTGGGTTCGGCTTCCAGTCTAACCAGGTGCAGCTGAATATCCGTATTATACATGGAGCAACTGCCAATCTGACCTCCACAACCCAGTTACTGGGTAATACGATACCCCTTGGTAAGACTGGTTGTTAGATTTTCGGGCTTCTGACGACCCGTAACGACTGTCAAAGATGTGTATCTTTGACAGTCGTTGAAGCCGTTGGCCCCGGCTGTCATTCGTGTGGATAACAGCCGGGGCCGACGGCTTAACGTGCTTTCCGAGGCACGGAGGGGTCTTGGTATGTAAAGATGGTCACCCATCCACGGGATGGCCGCCCATGCAGTGTACATTTCATATTGCATTGCATGTACAGACGCCAGCACGTCAGGCTGCTATAATCTGTCAAATTTCTTTAATAGATTTTCAACTTTATCACTAAAGCATAAGGTTCAAAGTTGATTGGGAAAATTTGACAGTTTCGGGTAGCTTGATGTGCTGGCGTCTGTACTCGGACGGTATGTTCATTTCAACGTATGCTACATCGTGTCACCAAGTAACTTTTTTTTTATCGTGTGGAAATCCTCATGGATGTCCACCACCCTGGGTGCTTACTCTTGAATTTAATTCCGATAGATCGTCATTAGAATTATTATGACGTTTCGTACTTTTGAGTTCGGTTTAATTAAACTAAAAGGTAAAATTGGATGATTGATTTTGGAGCCCGGCCCTAATTTCCACTTAGTTCACCAAAATGGACACCCAATTTTACCTTTTAGTTTAATTAAACCGAACTCAAAAGTACGAAACGTCACAATTCTAATGTCGATCTATCGGAATTAAATTCAAGAGTAAGCACCCTGGGGTGGGTGGAGCGGTCTGTCAGACTCTTACTGACTAAAACCACACGGTGTCCTGCTGCTACCTTTAGCCGGGGTGCTGGAGTGCTTGCGCATTTTGTCACGCTCCCCCGGCATCCCGCCCGCATGTTTCCATGCGGACCCCGTCACCCTCAGCGGCCGCAAACGGCCACCATTCCTCTACAGAGAGGCACGCGGGGAACACGGTGCGCCGCCGTCTCGGGGTGTCACCAAGTACCTAGCGGCATAAGCCTACCATAAGCGGTCAGTTCTATCTTCAGAACTAAAAAGAAAGACTGAAGGCAGAACTGACCGTTTGATAACAATACTATTTTGTTTGTAAGGAGACTTTTGGACCACCGCCTTGCAAGCATACTCAAAATGCCATTAAAACTATGTAAGTCACTTCTTTTTTACTAAGTACTATCAGGGTTGTTCGGCGGGGTTATTGCGTAACAAACAACGTCCATTGCGCTATTTACGTTGTTGAACTGACAAATTGTTCGAATATATTATGATTCAAATTAGTGTGTTACGCAATTAATGTGTGGGTCGGCGCACATGCGATTTAAGGATGATTTTTCAATCGACAGATAATTTTTTAATCCATACTATACAGCGTGTTACGGAAAGGGTATATCAATACAAACGGGTTGAAGAGTGTATCTGGTCTAGAATCTCTGTACAAAATTTCAGCTCAAAAGCAATAACTTTGAAAATGCTTAATATTTTTTTATTTCGATAGTTTATTAAATTGAAATCATAACAAACGTGTCACCGACTACGAGGGTCATTATCCATTATCTGTAGTGTGTCTGTGCGCCTAGTACACGCACATCACGCCGCCGCGCGCCAGTGCAGCGCCGTGATGTCGAAATAAAAAAATATTAAGCATTTTCAAAGTTAATGCTTTTGAACTGAAATTTCGTGCAGAGATTCTAGACCGGATACACTCTTCAACCCGTTTGTATTGATATACCCTTTCCGTAACACCCTGTATATAATATTATAAATTCGAAAGTAACTCTGTCTGTCTGTATGTTACCTTTTCACGCCTAAACCAATAAAGTATTTAGATGTTTGGCAGAGAGATAGATTGCATCCCGGGGAAGGACATAGGATAGTTTTTATCCCAGAAATCATCTTTTAAGGGGGTGAAAAGGGGGGTGGAAGTTTGTATGGGGAATCAATAACCGCTGAACCGATTAAATGAAATTTGGTTTGGAGATAGTTTGAGTTGTGGGGAAGGATATAGAATAGGTTTCTTCCCCGAAATTATCCCTTAAGGGTGTAAAAAGGGTTAAGATTTGTAAAGGGAATCAATAAAAAAGGACTTTAATACTTTTATCGTGCGTGAAACCGCGGGGCACAGCTAGTCGTGGAATAAAATTGACGTCTGATAGTTTTCATATGGAAGAACTGTCAAAAATTCAAAATTATTCCTCCGATAAAGTTATCTGGCGTTGAAAAATCAGCCTTTAGTTGAACAACAAACGCGGGCCGGCACAATTTCTTTTTTATTTTTTTTTATTTGAAATGGGCTTGCTCTTGACTCTAGTCTAGGTCAAAGGTGACAGAGACAAACTCGAAGATGGAGCGAGCTTACCCAGAAGAAACCTCCATCATAGACCTCATCTATCGCTTTCCATCAGGCGTGATCGGGGTCAAGAGTGCGCCCATTTAGCAATAAAAAAAAAAAAAAAACTTGTTCACTCTCACTTTGTAGAGATTCGGGGAATTACTACACATATTCGGCTCCTGCCGATCGGCAAACACCGTTCGGCATCTACTCTCACTGAATGATATCCCGACTTCACTCACTGATAGGGCACCCTTTTCCATGTGCCAATTCCCACGCTCCTGTTCGGGTCGGCTCGGCACAATTCGACATAAGCCGAGCGACTTTTCCAGATTATATTTGACCAGCTGCGCCCCGCGGTTTTACCCGCATAAGTTTCGATCCCGTGCGAATATCGGGATAAAAAGTAGTCTATGTGTTATTCTGGTGTATAAGCTATATTACTGTTAATTTTCATCAAAATCCGTTCAGCAGTTTTTGCGTGAAGATGTAACAAACATACACACTCACAAACTTTCGCCTTTATAATATTAGTGTGATTAGTGTGATTTGGCCGCCTGGTTGTACTGAATGAATCATGACGAGGGGAATAAGTGATTAGAACTTTCAATTCAACCGTGCCTTAAAAAAAAATTAATAAATCCTATTTTGTTTTTCAGTTAAAAAAAATATACTGGATCGGAGTTCCCTTGTTAGTGTATTGATAAGTTCTGAAAATAGACATAGCGTGTAAGTAAGGCTTTTGGGCTGATTTTTCGAACATCGTTAAATATAAAATTCAAAGTCCTGACCACAGATATAGATACACCTAGATAACGCAAGAGAACTTCTTCGCGTGCCCAAAATCGCACCAGCTTACGTTCCAAAATTGTAAGCCGCCACTTTCGCGCTCAGTCCTGTGTACTGCTGGCTGGGTGAGCGTGAGCGAGAGAGCGAGCTTGTGACGTCATAGTAGGTAGTCAAAATATTGGCACGCTTGGTTTTCATACAGATCGTGATACTTGCGTTATCTATGTATATCTGTGGTCCTGACTGACTGATATATGTATCAACGCACAGCCTAAACCGCTGGTCCTAGAGACATGAATTTCGGAGGGTGTGTTCTTTGTGAAGAGTAGGTATCCACTAAGAAAGGGTTTTTCGAAATTCTACCCCTAAGAGGGTGAATGGGGGAAGGGTGAAATTTCACGCGGACGAAGTTGCGGGCAGAAGCTAGTTTTTTTTTTTTTAATATAAAACGGAGTAGATGTAAAAGACTTGTCTGCAATAATTCAGTTCGTTAATGTCAATGTAACGTCATGAGTTGTTGTATGGAAAACCTGTAAGAGGGAAATAATTCCGAATCTGACCCAATCACCGATATTTTTTTTATTTCAGACATCTTCTCCGTAAAATAAAACAAATATTACATGAAGAAGTCGTTGAGCATCATGGTAATAAGTTTTTTTTTATTGTTTGTGAACATTTATACCTATACGCCTTGTGGGAATCATTACGAAAAATTACAATTTTTTTTCGGTTGGGAAAATTATCAAATAACTTCTCCCGCTCTGGGCGGAACGAGAGGGCGTGTCAGACTTTTACTGACTAAAACCCACCCGTGTTCCTTCAGTTGCCTGTGCCAGGGGCCACGGTATCTCTTTCGAACAACCCGCGACCCCGGCAGAAAAGTACTCATCATGGCGTATTTATATAGCGAACGAACCGCTACAAGCTGATAGCACCTAGATAGCCCACCTCATAATTGATTTACCACTTTTGACGAAAACTCCCGGTAAATTGAAACTTCACTAAGGTTGATACCATAGACTTAGAAAATGGACTGAGTAATACCCGTATGATATTGACCACTCTCTAGAAAGAGATAAAGCGATCGTGCGTCCAATACCTATCTCTGTCTGCATGAAGTATACAATTCATCCGCTCCTGCAAAGCTGTGACGTGAACCAATCAAAATCCTAGAAAAAGACGACTACTGGCCGCTCGCTCGCTTTGTCTCTCTCACACCTTTCTGCCCGTATTTTTTACTTTACAGCTGGATAGGGAACGCTCAGTCCATTCTCTGAGTCTATGGTTGAAACCATCTAACGACCCCGACAATGACTTGCAACCATAGGGTGGTAAAGTAATTACGAGGTCGACTGTACCTACATCGTCTTGCTAATGTTATTTATGATACAAAAAAAATCCAACGTTTTTTTTTTCAGATCGCGGCGTAAGGAGATTGTATTCCACAATCAATCGTAGAAACAAACCTTATAAACTGGGATGGTAAGCATTTTTATCATCATTCAGCCGAAAGACGTCCACTGTTGGACGCTTCGGCGGCGGTGGCGTAACTATAGGGTGGCATTGGGGCAAAATGCCACGGGCCCCCAGTCATAGGGGGTCCCCGGCCCGAGAGGGCCATGAGCGCGCAGGAGGATCCTAACATAAGTTTATAAAAGCAATTTTTTTTGAAAATGTGCAACAAAGGACATCATTCGGGTTTCGAACATTTTGTACCTTACGCTTTTTGTACCTTTTCCAGTAAAAGCACGTAGGTAATTTCGTGTGGATTCCACACGCAGGAGCTGGATTCCAATTTGCTACGTACGAGTGCATCACACTTCACACTAATATTATAAAGGCGAAAGTTTGTGAGTGTGTGTGTGTGTTTATATGTTTGTTACTTCTTCACGCCTAAACCACTGAACCGATTTAGATGAAATTTGGTATAAAGATAGTTTGAGTCCCGGAAAAGGACATAGGATAGTCTTTATCCCGATATTCCCACGGGATCGACATTTACGCGGGTAAAACCGCGGGGCGCAGCTAGTTAAATATAATTTTGATGGCATGTGCTGAGCGAAAATCGCGGCAGTTACGCAAAACAAAACCTAATCTTTGGTAGGATTCCTTAGCTGCCGTGGCGATGTGGTCGTGGAAGGTGAGCTTTCGGTCGAATGTGGAAATCTACGCGGAAGAAGTGCTATAAAAAAAAAACTATAATGGTGGTTGAGCTTCTTTACACTGGGGGAGGGCCCCATCCCTTGAATTTGCCATGGGCCCCTAACGGTATAGTTACGCCACTGCTCGGGGGCCGCTGCTAAAGGCGTCAATGTCAACATTTTCCATAAAAAAAAAACTAGCATAGCACCTTTAACACTAAGGACATATACAGGGTGTTACAGAAAGGGTATATCAATACAAACGGGTTGAAGAGTGATTCTGGTCTAGAATCTCTGTACAAAATTTCAGCTCAAAAGCATTAACTTTGAAAATGCTTAATATTTTTTTATTTCGACATCACGGCGCTGCACTGGCGCGCGGCGGCGTGATGTGCGTGTACTAGGCGCACAGACACACTACAGATAATGGATAATGACCCTCGTAGTGCGGTGACACGTTTTTTATGATTTCAATTTAATAAACTATCGAAATAAAAAAATATTAAGCATTTTCAAAGTTACTGCTTTTGAGCTGAAATTTTGTACAGAGATTCTAGACCAGATACACTCTTCAACCTGTTTGTATTGATATACCCTTTCTGTAACACCCTGTAGAAAATGACGGCTTTGAAGCCGGTCCGTGACTGAAGTTGATCGCTCAACGGACTTTCAGTGCCATGAATTTTATTATTGGCCGACCGCGTAACTGACACGTTGTCTGAGGTAGCAGCGCGGTGCGGGAGGGGTGTGGTGACGTGATGCGAGAGCTCAGTGATTCGTCAACTTGTGAAAACTACCACCCCTCCCGCACCGCGCAGCTACCTCAGACAACGTCTCAGTTAAACGGTCGGCTTTTAGTACTGCCAGACTGACTCCCTCGTTAATCTAGTAGTCGCAAGCGCATCTGCTGGGGTCCTGGGTTCGATTCCAAGGTCGGGCAAAGTGTAATTGGGTTTTTCAAAACCACTTATTTTGATCGAAATTGTTTTTTTTTTTTAATTTCAATAAACATTTGAGAAAATCGTTAAAATATGTTACCACGCCCGGGTACGATATATCTAGGCGGATTTTCGTGTGTTTTTTACGTTGCTATGGATGCGTTTGATATCGACCAATCATATTAACAACTTCCCTGTCCAATGAGTCATATATGACTCATAGGAACGTACTAGAATAAGTTCATGAGTCACAGGTGACTCATTTCTCTATACAATTTGAGGCACATTTTTCGGTATGAACGTGACATGATATTTATTTTAAATCATACGTGGACGTATAGCAAAAAGCCTAAAGCCTAACCTGTGGACGTAGGGCATTATCAAAATGAGTTGTATGGGGACAGGGAAGTTGTTAATTGGTCCACATAGCATAGCACTGGTAGAAACGGGGTCAACTAAGCTATATTTTTTATATGGAAGAATGTGTGCTATGAATGCGCGAATGGCAGTAATAGCTATATGCAGTCGCAGTCGCTCACCGTGCATTCCCTGCTGTCGATGCACCGCATAGCTCGAGCTGCGTATCTTCCTCGCACAGCTACCTGGCGGTGTGGCGGCGGCGCATCTTCATAACACATCTTACTCGCTCCGCTACATAGCTTAGGCCCGGACTCCACTGAAGCGGAACTGTGCGGAGCGGAGCGGAGACGTGCAGGAATCGTCCAATCACAGACGAGACGAGTGACGCGATGAGGATTTCAACCATTGTGATTGGTCGATTCCTGCACGTCTCCGCTCCGCTCCGCCCAGCTCCGCTTCAGTGGAGTCCGGGCCTTTGGAAACGGTCACTATAGTTTCGTAGTTTAGCTTTCACGTTCTCGCAGTGGCGTGCATTGGTTTTCAGAATAGGTAGGCACTAGGACGGGTCTAGTCTAAGCAAACGCGGTCACTAATCAGAAAAAAAAAGTGAGGTCAAAAGTGTGGTAATTTGAGTAGGCCTACTTAAGGGTGATAAATTGCGAAGATCGAACGTCATGGTATTACGCGTGAGACGAACGTATTTTTAATTTTGTCGTATTAACTTGAACGAGTAAAGACCAACGACAATGTGCGAATAGTACGGGAGCCGAGTAGGCTGTCCGGCGACTGCCTACTGCCGCGCGTGTTTGTTTGAAGATTTTGTTTTTTGTTAGGTATGATAATTTAGTGGGTTTATTAATTGTGGGGCACACACACTAAAATGTAATTGACAGGCTTATGTTGATATATCGAGGTAGGCACTGCTTATATGCCTATGTGCAATGCACGCCACTGCGTTCTCGCAGCATAGCACATCTCTGGTGGAAAAGCGCCTCTTCTTTTTTTTATGAATGGGAAATCATCAAATGACTCCTACCGCTCTGGGTGGAGCGGAAGGGAGTGTCAGACTCTTACTGATTAAAACCCACCCGTGTTCCTTCCTTAGCCCTTTATGTTCCGGGGCAGAGGTAACCCTTTCGGACAATCCCGCACCCCCGGCAGGCTTCGGCCCTAATGGGCCTCTTCCTTTTTACTGGCATCTCTTTGAGGCGCGTGATTGAGGTGAGCCTTAGGCTGCGTTTCCACCAGAGATGTGCGAGGATGCGTAGCGAGGGATGTGTGTGAAACCAACCAATAACATCGCTTCATTTTTATAGCTTGAACTAAATTAACGTTGTTATTGGTCAGTTTTAAACACATCCCTCGCTACACATCCTTCCTGGAAGCGCAGCTTTAGGCTTAAGTGCTTGCTCGCCCGTGTGCGTTTGCGTCGTTACGATCGCGAACGCTTGGGAATGAGGATTCGATACGCGCTTCGCCGTCTCGACACGTGTGTTGGTGTGCGGGGGACTCGTGTGTCGGAGCCCCGTGCCGGACGGCGCGTAGGTAGGTACGTGTTCCACGCGCGCCTCAAAGAAATGTCAGTAAAAAGAAAGGGGCCTGCCAGGGGTGCGGGATTGTCCGAAAGGGTTACCGCTACCCCGGAACATAAAGGGCTAAGGAAGGGACACGGATGGGTTTTAGTCAGTAAGAGTCTGACACTCCCTTCCGCTCCGCCCAGAGCGGGAGGGGTCATTTGATGATTTCCCATCCATAAAAAAAGGCTAAAGTACTTACTTATTATTATATTGTTATTTTATTTTCAGGGTCCGTTATGTCGCTAAAGTGTCAAGGTAAGAACTGAAGAATATAAATTATCTAACTAAGAGAACAGGACATGACGTAAATATATGACACATATCTCGAATGACTTATAACTGAACCAAGCGTCAGCTGGCGCACCCGCGGTGGGTGTGGAATTGGGAGGTTGCGGAAGTTGTAAAAAAAAAAAAAAAAATTAAGTAATAGTACGCCGGCTGAAACTTTTTTCATAAATAATTGACATCATACTGAGCTGAAAAAAAATCGTCAGCTGCATCGTGGAGGGGGGACTATGCGTCAGCTGTTCGTATAAACATGTAAGAAAAACACGTAAAATTAAGTTATAGTACGCCCGATGAAATTGAAAAAAGTTGCAGCCAGCGTACTATTACTTAATTTTTTTATTTTTTTTACCTCTTTCTCAGCCTCCCACACCCGCATCCACCGCTACTTGAGCAGCTGACGGTCGGTTCAGTTATTAGTCATATAAGATCAACTATCGATGTTAATACCAGCCGGCTTACTATGACTTTTGCATTTGCAACGCTACCTCCCAGACTATATCGTCGACCGTAGGTTCAATTGAGGTAAGGGACAAAATACGATTTTTCAGGAGAGGCCGACAAAGTGTTTTTTTCGGACGTTATTATGGGGCTGATTCGAAATTTGGATCCAAAAATCATTAGGGTAAGGTTACATTTTCTTAAGCTAGATTTTTTTCATATTCACCATTCGATAGAGCGAAAAATTCTGAACAAAACTGTATACTCAACTCATTTTGGGTATTTTGTCCCTTACCTCAATTATTGAACCTACGGTCGACGATATGTTGCCGTCGGTTTCCAGTGTAACTGGAAGCAACTGAAAAGCAGTATTTGACATGGATCGACTGCCTATCTGACCTAATATAGACCAAAATATTGAAATATGAATATATTGTTTCAGGGACTCCAATTTTTGCACTTGCTCTTACGGAAAGAGGTAAGAGTGAGGCCACACGATGCGTTAACGGTGCGGTGCGGCGCCGCACCGCAATCACTCAAAACATCTGCTCATAGTGAAATTCTCTGATTGCATATACTTACAGGGTGTTACGGAAAGGGTATATCAATACAAACGGGTTGAAGAGTGTATCTGGTCTAGAATCTCTGTACAAAATTTCAGCTCAAAAGCATTAACTTTGAAAATGCTTAATATTTTTTTATTTCGACATCACGGCGCTGCACTGGCGCGCGGCGGCGTGATGTGCGTGTACTAGGCGCACAGACACACTACAGATAATGGATAATGACCCTCGTAGTGCGGTGACACGTTTGTTATGATTTCAATTTAATAAACTATCGAAATAAAAAAATATTATGCATTTTCAAAGTTACTGCTTTTGAGCTGATATTTTGTACAGAGATTCTAGACCAGATACACTCTTCAACCCGTTTGTATTGATATACCCTTTCTGTAACACCCTGTACAACACAAAAAAAATCTTCGTGAAATAAAGTCGTCTGTCGCTTCAGAACATATTCTTAAGCCTCCTCTACACGTCGACAGATGACATCAGCAGATGTCATCTGCGAATGCGTCCGCCGACGTGTAGACGGGGCAATTTGCTAGTCTGTGGTAGGTATTTAACGTCGGCAGATGCGTCTGCCACCAATCTGTTTGTTGTCGGTTTTTGTGGCACGGATCAAAGGGTTTCAGCGCAAGCGCCCGGCGTCTGTCCATACGTCTGACGACGCATTAGATACTGTAATTGCAAATTGGACATCTAACAGAGTCTAAGTAGGTAATTTTTATCTCTGTTGGAATTAAGACAACTTAAATACTTCATGATATAGGTACGATGCACACTCAAGTAGTAGTTAAAACTAATAAATGAATAGCTACGGTCTCAACATCCATTTTTTTAATGTTGCGGTTCGTGCGAGTTGCGTCTGTCGAGAATTAACACAGACTGAACGACCTACAGACGTGTGTCGGCTCATGGTGATCCATCTGCTGATGCATCTGTCATCATAATCATAATCATTTTTTATTTGTGTAACATAGGTAGTGAATACAGTTCTTAAATTAAAGTTCATAGGTCGCTATGTTATGCCAAGAGGCGTACAAATATGGTTCATGGAATCATTTCTACAGTCAATGCATAAATAAATAATCATAAATTACAATTAGTCACAACAATATTCAATTAAAATTTGTTTCTCCAGTCAAATAAATAAGTCTACATTAATTTATCATTCAGAAATTCATCAGTCGTATAATAACATTTTTCAATTAATAAGAGATTAAATTTTTTTTTTGAATTGTGTAACATTCAAATTCTTTATGACATCTGGTAATTTATTGTAAATGCGCGGTGCCATACCTAAAACGCTCTTTCTCACTAAGGCCGTCTTACAACGCTGATTGCTTAAGGAGTTTGCGTATTGGCTACGAATCGCAACATCTCGTAACGTTGACACTTTTTCGAATAATCTCATGTTTGTTTTGACGAAAACACTAATTTCAAAAATATATAACGAGGGTAAGGTAAGTATTTTCAGCGATTTAAAGAATGGTACACAGCTGTCATCAGTTTTTAGAGCACACATTGACCTTACGCACCTTTTTGTGCCTTAAAAACGATATCTTTATCAGTAGAATTGCTCCAGAACGGGACGACGTCCGACTTGTCGACGTCCGCGGACGCGCCTGTCTACGTGTAGAGGAGGCTTTCGACATGAAATAATATTATCATTTTTGCTTTTTATCACCTCTTACCTTGAAATATTTTTTTCAGATGTAAACACTTCAGGAATTCGCACAGCTATCGCTGTATGAGAGCTCACGTCATGAAGTTAGCTGGCCCAACGAATAGCGAGTAAGTACCTTTAGTTCAAAACTAACACGAGCTATGTTCAAAACTATCACGAGCTATGTTCAAAACTATCACGAGCTATGTTCAAAACTATCACGAGCTATGTTCAAAACTTCACAGCTTTTGTTCAAAACTATCATGAGCTATGCTTAGAACTTACACATAAGCTATCTTCGAAACTAACCATCTTTATATGTATAAAGATCGTCAACCATCCACGGACCAACCGCGGTAAGCGTAGCTTAACCGGATCGATCGACCCGTACGGCTGTTATTACTTAGCCACAAGCTTAGTCAGTAGCAACCCTCGTTAATTATATTAATGGAATATTTTCAGATTGGCCGGGTACAGAAATAAAATAAAACGGTTTATAGCGCCGAAATTCTTCAGAGATGTTCTCGCATATAGTAAGTATGTAACCTTTTCTCAAACATGCTTGGAAATTTGAGCATTATTTTGACAACCTTCTTCGAGATAAATCGAAATTGCTGTACTGGCCAAATACATGCGAGCTGCGGCCGGCAAAAGTTGTATGAAAATCCATATCTGTCGTGTATTGCGGGCAAATAAATTACATAGTAAACTCATACCTGTCGTGTAATTTAAAAATGGAACGATCTTTTACTCCGAGACATGGCAACCAAGGAGGTAACTTATCAAAGGTTTTATAAATTTCGAACTGGCTTTCAAATAGAAAACTGTTTAGTGAAAAAAATATTAAAAATCAGCCCTTAGTGAAATATAATTGCTGATTTTTCAATTGACAGATAATTTTCAGATAAGACCACGTGGAGTCGGTTTTGCAGCGATTTGTTTCGGTCACTAAGTTTTGTAGCACAACATTTAAATTAATATCGATATTTGGGACATTAGATTCTCTGTACTACGATATTTAAAGCTTTCGATGTCACGTTTGTCGATAATTAGATTTTAGATATATTGGACATAGGTTATCTAACCATTCGACAATATAATCTTTCGTTATTTTAGGGCCAAAGCACACACGCTACTTTTAGCATCGGCGATCGATAGCCGCTTTTTAGAAGCTAAATGCAGCGACCAATTATTCCACACCGCACACTTAAAAACGCCAAACGCGGCGATTCAGTCGCTTTTCGGAAGCTCGACACAGCGGCTGAACGCTACACTCCGCACACATTCGGATGCCGGTCGCAACCGGTCGCCAGCATCCGAGCAGTTGCTAAAACGCGCGATTCCGATACCGCGTCCGAACGCAGAGAGTCGCCAAAACGCGATGCAGAATCAATACAGCCTCAAAATCGCCGATCGCCGATGTTAAAAGTAGCGTGTGTGCTTTGGCCCTTAATTTTCGGTTTTATGCTCGTTCGATATTTAAAGTTTCGATGTTTTGTACATTGACATTTTAACCGTAGATATTTTAATTTTCGAAATTCCATTAAGTAACCCTTCTGGTTGCAATGGAATTTGAACTTTGTTAAGCATAACATTCAATTTGTTGTTCCATAACTTGAAAATTATCTCAAATTCTTAATTAAAATATAGTGACTTATCTATTGCTACACTTTGTCTTTCAAGTCTTTGAGATTTTTCTTCTCTTTTTGCAGATAAAAACCTCCGGGCTATCAAATTATCGGCTGCTTGTCAAAAATCATGCAGCAAGATAGCGTAATAACTACTACAACTGAAAAAAAAAACGAAAAATAGTAAAATGATGTCAATGTTGTTAATAAACGATACTGCTCGTGTATATTTGTTTTTATTTTTTCACATTACGATAGGCTGCAAAAGTGCATGGGTAGTACAGAAACAAAATCGTATGAAGCGAGAAATGACGCCATCTAGCGTAAAACCAGTTAACGACTAACAAAATTTAATTATGCTGTTATTAGATGGCGTTGCTTTGCTTTATATGATAAAATATTTTTGTAGTTTCTTTTTGTCTCTTCAAACATTCAAACAATTTATAATTAATACACACATCAAGAGTGTCTAGGGATCAAGCATTTTTATGCGGATTTCTTGAGATTGAGATGTGGCTTTGTAATAAAGGAGATGGCAGTTTTTGGCATTGCTAATTTTGGAAAGGTACAGAATTCAAAGCTATTTAAAAAAAAAGCGCTTATTTTTATGTATTGATAGCCAGATTAACTCTATTATTGAGAATTGGGATTAAATCTCATTAAATATGAGTAAGTTGAGCAGCCGGAAACAAGGCTTTTTGGACTTGTTATACTATATGACAGTGTTGTCATGGCAAACAAACAAACATGACTCTTTAGAAGATGACCACAGAGTACATGCGTCATGTTCGTGAACGGGCGCCGTCAGTAGGGACTGGTCATCTCTTTGCTGCCATGGCTTATTTTATTTTGATTTAATATTTGAATTGTTGTTTTTTCTCATCTTTTCATTATGGACGCTTTTAACGTTCTGCATCGTTCTCACATGTATAATTTTTAATATGAATGATGTAACCAAGACTTTGTAACTATATTATTTTGATTTAAAAGAGTGTCCATGGAGTTTCTTGCCCGTTCTTCTCCATAGGTACCTACGCTTTGGAATGGGCAACTAGCTTTATCTTTCTGACTGCCCGACCCCTTGACAATTCAAAAGTGCCTGTAATTGGTTTAATTGAAATAAATGCTTTGAGTTTGAGTACTTTTTGATAGACTAAGATGACACACAAAACTTCACAAGTCACATTCGCTCGCTCGCTACTATTTTGTGCTGGTGTGAATGTTTTGTGCGCCCAAAGTTTTACGTGGATTTTTACAACAACCTGGCTTGCTTTTGGATTTCGAAGATTCCTACCTTTCTGAACGACTGTTGCTAGACTTGGAACTCGACGTTTCCTATATGCTTAGATTATTATTTTATTATTATTGATTATTATTATTCCTATTATATGCTTAGATTCCGATAAGTGAGTCTCTAGAGTCTCCTGAGTTTTCTGTGACTACTGAGTTTAATTAAAACTGACCGAGTACCTACACTTGAAACTGTCATTAGGTCTATGATCAGTGGGTAAATCATTAAACTAAACAAACTTCAACTAGTAGTTATTTGTCATTTTTGAAGTCATTACAAAGCATAATTAGCAATATGTTATGCATACAAAAAACATTTATGCGTTAAAATAGTAATAGAGGTAAAATAACCTATTAAAGTACAAACATTAATGCACTTAACCTCACTTTTACAAAAATTAAGATTTCTCTTTAACCCCATTGTTATTATTTTTTATTTATTTTTTTAACAAAAGCTCATAATATTCCCTATCAAACCATGCCACTTTCATTTCTGTGGAAACTAAAAAAGTTTAATGCCAGCGTTCTATGAACTTCTGCCATTCTCCTTTATGATTTTATAAATTTATATGGATCCTTTTTGGTGCATTTCATAATTTGAATCAGGAACTGTGAATCAAATTCGAGTAAAAGATGAAAATCAGCTGTCAATATTTTCCCTATAAAAACATACAACGCATTGAAGACATTATTAGTGCTACTGTTTCCCTACTACTGATTAAAACCAACGTTATTATGGAGCGGCGACGTCATTTAAGCAGGGAAGAAATGCTCAGAGCCGTGGGAATGATAGAAGCTGGTTCCCGGCAACGTACTGTGGCTTTAGCTCTGAATACAAGTCAGAGTGTTATCAGTCGACTTTGGACACGTTACCGAAGCACTGGTACCGTGGCTGAGCGCCATGAAGGACGGTATCGCTGCACCACACGGAGACAAGACCGATACATTCAAATCTTAACTCGAAGAGCTCCAACAATAACCGCCATGATGTTAGCCGTGAGGCTTCATCACTCTTCAGGGAACTTAATTAGCGACCAAACAGTCAGAAACCGCTTGCATGAAGTGAACCTTCATTCCCGAAGACCGCTACGGGTACCACCTATAGCAATGCACAATCGTAGGATTCGATATCAATGGGCTCTTGAACACAGAAATTGGGCAGAAGAACAATGGCGTTTCGTGTGCTTTTCTGATGAGTCTCGTTTTGGTATGAGACCGGATACAAGACGTATACGACACTGGAGAACCCCTGGACGCCAACAGCGATTAAAATCCTGCCAGGAAGTCCATCCTTATAGTGGTGGAACCATCATGGTATGGGCGGGTATTTGGATCGGCGGAAGAACTGAGTTGATTTGGATCAGAGGCAACCTCAACGCTCAAATTTATGCTGAGACGATTGTATCAGACGTCATCGTTCCTCTACAAGTGCAAATCGGTCCCTTATTTCAGTTAATGCATGATAATGCACGACCGCACACCGCAAGAGTTGTAAGACAGACTCTCGCCGCAGCTAACATCAATGTCCTGCCCTGGCCTGCTCAGTCGCCAGACTTGAACCCGATTGAGCATGCATGGGATATGCTACAGAGAAGAGCTCTGCCGAATATGGAGGGTATCCAGTCGCAAGAAGACCTTTTTTTGTTGTTGCAACGAACATGGGCGGCCATTCCACAGCGTGATTTGGATGAACTCATTTTGAGTATGCCAAACCGATGTTCTTGTGTTGTTAGTGTTCGCGGTAGAAACACGGATTATTAATTGTTTAAGTTACCCAATAAAATTTTAAAGAAAACTGTATTTCAGTCTTTTTTTCGAACTTTTGTGTTAGTGGTTCAAATGTCAAAAATCCCTTTATTAGGAAAATGGCAAATTTCTTTATTAATGCAAAGGTGACTTGGTTTATCGTTACTGTGACAAACGAAAACACTTTATTTGATGAATCCTTAAAGAAAATTTTAATTAATATCAATCAGGAGAAAAGTTATTGCAAAAATATATGTTGATCCCTAGACACTTTTGATGTGTGTAGTTTCTTTTAATGTTTACTGCGATGAATCTGCTCTTTTTTCCTGTTGCTAAGTAACTACCAATTCGAATATTAAATTAATTGTTAAAATACCCACTCGTTAGGTTAATAAATATATTCCTATCGGTTTCTTTTATTATTTTTATCATTTAAGCTACGTATGCTGGTAAATGTAATTTAATAATTAGATAAATGTTTTAGCTTTGTAACTCCTTGCTCAATCCTACTTAATACGTTTCTTCCTAACTCCTTACTTACGTTTCGTAAAGTAGTCATAGTTGTGAAGAAACCAACGCCATCTAGTTTATTTTCGAAAACTTGAATTCAAACGTTCACGGGAAAATAGACACTAAGGTACCCATGCAATTTTGCTGGCGACTGTACAGTCAACAAAAGAGATAAGTATGCAGGATCGTCGGATATAGTTGAAGTTTAGTAAGAAACCGATGGATGTTCTGGAATAAAATTAAATTAAATTAATAGAAAACATAAAGCTCATTTATTAAATTAAATTTCAGTCGACATCATCCATCGGTATCTTACTAAACTTCAACTATATCCTTTTTTTTGTCTCGCGGTGGAAATCCTCATGGAGGTGACAGAGGGGCATGCCGGACTCTTACCGGCTAAAACCACCGCGGTGTTCCACCTCTACCTATGGCCGGGGGTGCGGGATTTGCATAAGCTATATCCTGCATACTTATCTCTTTTGTTGCCTGTACATTTTTTTGTTGTGTGGCTAATAAAGATCGGTAATTGATTGCCATATATCATGTGCCGTTTACACAATAAATCGCACGTACAATAACGCCAGAATTTGATGCTATTTTATCGTACAGTCAGCATCAAAAGTCGATTAACACTATCATTTTTACATGTTATTAAATTGACAACAACTTTTTTCAATAAACTGATTTTAACTTTTCACATAACAGACAAGAGTAGATATTCTAAAAAAAAATCTTCTGCTGCAATTTTGAACAAATATTTTGCTCAATAAGTAAGATTAAAAAAAACTGAAGTGTTAATCAACTTTTGATGCTGACCGTACGTGCAATTTTTCTACCTTGTTTCAATTTTTGTCTAATTTTGCCAGTTATTCATCATTCACTCGAAGTGAACCATCTGATCACGAAATAAATAAAATGTGAAAAATTAATTCTTTAGTGAACCGAACCAACCACAGATACATGTAGACACATCTAGATAACGCAAGAGCAACTACTTCGCGTGCTAAAAATCGCACCAGCTTACGTGCAAAAGTCGTAAGCCGCGACTTTCGCGCTCAGTCCTGTGTACTGCTGGCTGGATGAGCGTGAGCGCTGGCGCTAGGCCCCGGAGGTGGGGCGAGTGGTTTTCATACAGATCGTGATACTTGCGGTATCTAGGTCTATCTACAGGGTGAAATTAAATTCATGGGCATCCTTTTAAGGGGTCATTGTACTCATCATTATGAACAACTTTTACTATGGGACCAAACCTGAAATCGTGAAAAGTCAGCTTTTCCCTACATTTTGACGCGTTATGCGAACATAAATGTAGGGAACAGCTGGTTTTTTTTTTCACGATTTCATGTTTGATCCCATAGTAAAAGTTGTTCATAATGGTGAGTACAATGACCTCTTAAGAGGAAAGTGGTGATTAAAATTTCACCCTGTATATTCTGTGGACCCAATGATGTAGAATTTCGGCACTCGGCTTCTTTCACTCGCCTAAAGAAAAAAAAAAAAAAGTAGAAGATGAACGTTCATTCCGATTTAATTTTGACGTTTATACTTACATACAAAGAATGCTCGTAATTTTTAGTCGAACTTCCACTTAGATTATAAATATACAAACTTATATCACATCACACACGGGTGTAGTTTCGGTCGTTGAATAACAAAGTCAACCCGAAGCAATTACTAATTATACAGGGTTATTGGAAAGACATCAACAACCTCTTAAAGGGTCATTTTCCACATCCGTCCCATAGTAAAAGTTGTTTATAATGACGAGTATAATGACCCCTTAAAGGCGCTCCCTCATCGGGAGCATTCGCCTGTAATGTAACAACGTTACAGATTCGAACATTACATCAGTGAGGGAGGAAAATCGAGCAATACAGCGCGCACCTTGTAATGATACAAAACGAGTATTACATCAGTGAAGGAGGAGAACCGAGCATTACAATGTGTAATACCTTGATACAACTTTTAACATCAATGCGCTCCACTTGTAAAAAGTCAAATATGTAATGTTACATTACACGCGAATGCTCGTCAGTCAGGGAGGTAGTATTGTAATGTAATGCTCCAAGTTGAATCTGTAATGTTACATTACACACGAATGCTCCAGATGAGGCACCTTAATGGGTTATTGATGTTTTTCCAATAACCCTGTATATTCGGCTCGTCGCGATCGGCATAGTTCGTTCGGCATCTACTCTCGCTTAGTTATTCGGGTAGGCTCAACACAAATCAAACTAAGCCGAGAGGCTTTTTCTGGATAAACTTATTTTCGATTTGCAGCCTACCTATGCTAAATCATGGCGGACATGTGTGCACTCCTCACTACAGAACATTACGTACTACAATTTTTACATAGGTACTCATTTTTATTCGTCCACGTTCATGCGTCGTTATTCCGTTTATTCACCCCAAAAAAATCCAACCTAAGGTGGATATGCGGAAACGCATATCTGAAAATTCACCCTAGACCTAGTTGGATAAACGGAATTTATAGGTTTGGTGTGAATATCGGACATTGCGTTTTAGGGAAAATCTTTTATCAGTCAAATATTAAAGTATTCTTCATCACATACACAGTTCAGTTACACACTATAGTCCGCACGGACCTAGTTGGCCGCGCCATAGGGCTCCAACACATAAGCACGATACGACGTCGCGTCGTGCGTTTATCCTCACTAGTTCCTTTGAAGGAACTACTGAGACTACATAGTTCCTTTGAAGGAAAAAGTAATCAAAATAGAAATTAACTAGGTAATCCAAAAGAGTTAGACTAAAATATTTATATAGGTATAATACGAGTATATTAATTAGTTAATTTCTATTATGATTACTTTTTCACATACGGTTTCTCTTAACGTCGTTGGTTCTCGTTGCATATAATAGATATGCAATATGCCCTAAAAAGAGTTATATTTACTTACTTAGTACATCGAGCGAACCTACGGTCCAGCATGCGGCAGCAGCGGGCAGCATTATATATGTTCGTTTCCTTCAAAGGAACTGCTAAAGGAACTATCTAGTCTCAGTAGTTCCTTAAGCTTTTGCAAAGGAACTACTAATCCAAAAATTCTCAGTAGTTCCTTCAAAAGAACTACTGAAGGTACTAGTGAGCATAAACGGCGTCGTGCTACGACGCGGCAACGTTTTAACGTTTGAAACTTTGAATGAAAAGTTATTACAATCATATACCATCATATTCGTCGTAGCACGACCCGTGCCTTTAGGTACGTGAGCGGTGGGAGTGCGGGGCGGGGGCGCATTACTCAGTACGTGCGTTGCGAACTGCCGCCTCACCGCTGTCCCCACCTCAGCGGCCAACTAGTTCCGCGCGGACTATAACACTCATCACATGCATACTTACATTCATCTCTCACACACACACACACATACATTCGGTTACCTTTTAGTCCCAAGTTTAATTAATTATACTGAAACCGTTGCATTTGTTAACTTATCATTTATGATTCATATTACCTGTCGAAAGAGACTAGATCCTTCGACACAGGGTATCCTAGTGCGGAATCCAGTGTCATACCTGATTATGAACAACGTTTACTATGGGACCAAACCAGAAATCGCGAAAAAAAACATCAGCTGTTCCCTACATTTATGTTCGTAAAACTCCTCAAAATGTAGGGAACAGCCGATTTTTTTCGCGATTTCAGGTTTGGTCCCATAGTAAAAGTTGATCATAATGATGAGTACAATGACCTCTTAAGAGGTTCTTGGTGTTTTTCCAATAACCATGTATAATTTAAGTTTTACATGAACTGTGGCGTAGCGCACTAAAGTATTTGCTATACTATATTATAGATCTTCACGTTCTTCGTCAGAATCGTAGTTCTTGCGTGTTCTACACCTGGAGAAGAAACCATTCCTCCATAACAGCACCAGCACTAGTACGATTGGGAATGTCACTATGATACCTGGAAAATAAAAAAAGGTTTTAATGATGATTAAATATTTACATAAGCTAATATTTAAATAATAATATGTACATTTATATGAAAAAATAAGCAAAAGAATCATAGGGCATCAAAAAATTCGTCCGCATCGCAGCCAACAGGACAGTTCCTGTCTGCCCCCGACGACCCAGCTGTACGTGTCCAGACTGCACCACTCCACGAAGGTTGAGGAGATCGTGGAGTACTTGCGTGTGAAGACCAACTGGACTTAGAGGGTCGAGAAGTTGGGAGTCGCGTCACAACACGAACTTCAAGTCGTTCGTGGTGCGTGTTCCGTTCCGATACATCATCTCGAGAAGTTCCTCAAGGAAGAGTTCTGGCCGAAGGGTGTTGTGTACCGCCGGTTTTGTGACCGGCTACATGACACCAGTCAGCGAAATACGACGCAGACACTTCGTGTTTAGTTAGTTTATTAGTGTAATTATAATGTTGTATGTATTTATAGTATTTTTAAGTTATATTAATATTGTATTTTTTGTGTTTTATATGGGCCTTGCTTGATGCCTGAAATAAATGGAGACGGGTGCCGCACGCGGCGATAGCACGCATGGTTTACATACAGATCGTGATACTTGCATTATCTAGGTCTATTTATATCTGTGCTTCCCTGTATGAGAAGTCTTGCCCAGCAGGTGCGCAGGCGCTGGAATTATTGAAGTGAAAACTTCTTTAGGCGCGTTGGGCATTTTTTGAGATGGAAAAAACCATTGAATTCGCGCCACTGGTACCGTAACCAACATCGCTTCGTATGTGTTCGGCTGTCCTCAGAATGTACTCTGCTTTAATGTATATCAGATATGTCAGTGAGTGATGGCAAAGTATTCTGTTTGTGTTTTGTTTTCACTTTATTTTAGCAGCTTACCTATCATAATTCCCAGAATAATGGCCATATTGGACACCGGTAGCTCTGTAATATTCTCAGATTCTGGACATACTAGTATCTTAGATGCGTTGTTCAGCTGACCGAATGTCAGACCTCGAAGATCTGCAGGTTTCTTGCATCTGGAAGATAAAAACCGGTCGTTTGAATATACCGGGGATGGACTGGGAAATCATTTTTGATGGCGCTTGGCTAAATATCAATAGCCGTGCCCCTAGCGCGCGGCTACAAATCGATAAAATCAAGATAAAATAATACCTACAATAAATAAGGAGGAGAAATCGTTGTATCGATTAAAAAATAGTCAAAAAGTTTTTTTCTCTATTAATTAATGGTTTTAGTTGTACCACACAGTTAACAAGACGAAAATAGAACGAAAAAAACATGCATGTTCTCTGTCGCAGAAATACGACACGAGCGGTAGGGCACGAAAATGTGTCGCATAAATTCAAGGTTAAACGCCGACGCTACTTATGTTTATTGGTTAGCCCATTTTGTAGACTTAATCCTGGAATTTGTAGTGGAAAGCTTCAAAAAGTTACGGAAGTTTAAGAGGAAATGCGGTTGGTCTATTTTCATAGAAACTCTCTCGCCTGTTTTCTTTCTGGTTAATGACCATAAAACAATGATTTTTTACAGAATAATAAATATTAACTACTTCTATATCCCTATGTTTTCCTTTTCGATGACACATTATTTTTATAAGCACTAGAACCCTGAAAAAATGCCGATTTAAACCGCTGTCAACAGAGGCCTAGTGTACAAATTTGACAACTATTAATGAAAAAAGAAAAACATAGGGACACAGATATCTTTCTTATTCATTTTATGAAATATCTTTTAAATTGTCCAATATTGGAGGAGGAAATAGGCGAGGGGCAAACCTCGAATTATGGATTTTTACTTAGGCTTTTTCAAAAGTCTCTCCGACCGCATTTCCTCTTAAACATAACTATAATAGACATGGTGTGTAACTTGTTTTGTTTCGTTTTGTTTACTAACAAATTACTAACACCTTTTTATTTTATTTTATTATTTTTGTGTGTACTACTAACAACCCTACTAACGATTTCTTTGTAAAAATATATGGACATATGTCTGAAATAAAGATAAATTATTATTATAACTGGGCGAAATATGGGTGTCAGTTTACACATCTGCAAAAGCCCGTATAACCCAGGAAAATAAGATTTTATCTGAGAAAAAATCCTAGTGAAGATTTGTCACTATCATTATCTTAAGCTGGATTTACATTAAGAAACTAGTTGCGCAAACTTAGTAATTCATTGATAGTTTCTCGTGTAAATAGATTATTATCTACACGTAAAACAATCAATGAATAACTACGTTTTCAACACACTTGCTCGTAAAATGGCTCTTAATGCACAGCTTTTAGATCCATAATGCAGTGTATTACAAACGCGTGCTTTTTCTTTACGTTACGGTACTTGTGCTTTATTTCCACAGATAACTATTTAATTTACTAGTCGGAGGTCGGAGAAGTGCGTTTTTTTTTAATCTCTTCAAAGAGACTTCATGCCAAAAAGAATCCGCGAGCCATATTTTACTTTTTTTTTAAATAGTCTGAATTGTCCTTGGTCCCAAGATGAACTAAAATTTATTTACCTTAAGATAAATGCGCAGTTGTAGCCCACGAAATTAAATTTTTCTAACGTTTCTTGCAATTTTCTGGTGTCAGGTTGTATCTTGATCGATACGTATTTACAGAATTACCTATAATCATTAGAATCGTTAAATATATCTTTCTAAGTTAGATTTGTTCCATAAGAACAAATCTCTTATGGAAAAGTTCTTAGGGAACAAATCTAACTTAAATATATATATTAATGAATCTAATGACTATAATTCTTTAAATACATATCTATTATATAAATATACATTTTGATCAAGATACAACCTGATACTGACCTGCGAATTGTAAAAAACTTAAAAAAAATTAAATTTCGCGGTCTACCACTGCGCATTCACCTAAGGGTGCATCCACACATAGCGAGGCATGTGCCGCAAATTGTTTTTTTTATATGTATGGTTGCCTCAGGCTGAGGCATCTAACATAAAAAAAGCACTTGCGGCGCATGGCTCGCTCTGTCTGGATGCACCTTATAATTTTCCGTCGTCCCTCCCGTAACCAAACGGAAAAGACCACTGGCGTTCTATTATTGCGGATTCTCACTGAATTAATGTATATTTCTCTATGCAAATAGTACTTTCTAATTCCATACTAACTAAACTACAATTTGACATACGACAACACTACGATCAGTCTTAACATTATTTTGTGTTTATTATATTTTTTCTATAGGCTGTATATCAGTTTTGTCTTTGCCTTTAAGTAAATAAACGCGCGCCGCGCTAGCAATGCGCGCGCAGGTGTAGGAATGACCATTACTTACTCTATGGGTAAACCTGCGCGCGCACGTCAGCGCGGCGCGCGGAATGACAAACCAAGCCCGCCATTATCCATACAAGTTAATATTTAACAATACAAGTCTGTTTTTTTCCTCACAAGTGTGTTGAAAAACGTCGTATGATACGCGTGTGCATTGATAATTAAACTCTCGGCTACCTTATCGCGCTCGCCTTCGGCTCGCGCGAATAATACCGCCTCGAGTTTAATGATCAACATAGCACACATGTATCATAATGTACTATTGTGCAACTAGTTTCGTAATGTAAATTCAGCTTTAAGGTATTAGAAATCATGTGTGAAAAGTCCGTTGTGAAAGCGCGGAAAAAAAATAGTTTTTGCAAAAAATGGTTTTCGGCAGTTTTTATTTCGCACATGATAAATCTTTATGAACTTTACACACAGCATTGCATCTTCATTTGATTTTTTATCGATGATTTGGCTTGAATTTTTCTTATTTTCCTGGAATACGTAGGGACCGTAAAGGACAAAAAACCGGTTAAGCGCGAGTCGGACTCGCGTACCGAGGGTTCCGTACAAAGTAGGCATGTAAATAGTTTATCACGGGGATTTTTTTTTGTAATGTAACTACAAATTTACGGTTTTCGGATTATTTTCTTTACTTGTGCTACATGACATTGCTTCTCGCCAAATTTCATGATTCTAGATCAACGGAAAGTACCCTATAGGTTTTGATTCCGGAACATAAACGCCATATCTTTTGATTGCGTTGACTTAGAAGTTTGATTTTTTCACTGCTTCAAGGAATTACAGCTTTGAGTATTTGATATTAATTTCAACTTGATAACTCGACGCGTTCCTGAGAAAAAGGGCCTTGACCGACGGACAACGAAGTGATCTTTTAAAAAATCGGGATAATTATATCTTGAAAAAAAGTCTGGTATACCTACACCATATTACTGATAGAGGCATTAGCAGGAGTGTTGATGAGCAGCGGAACCAGTACATCCACGACCCACTGGTTGTTGCAGTCACAGTTGAATGGATTGTTCGAGAAGTCTCCGGTCACCAACTCGTTCCAGCTGTCTATGATACCCGAGTCTATGACTGACAGGTTGTTGCTGTTCAGGTATAGCTGAAAGAGAGGATTTTCATTAAGCATACCAATGGGCCTCTAAAGAGGAAATGCGGTAGGAAAGACTTGAAAAATCCTAAATAAAAAGTCGTAATTTCGAGGTTTGGCTCTCGCCTATTTCCTCCTCCAATATTGGACCAATTTAAAATACATTTCATAAACTGAATAAGAAGGATATATACTGTGTCTCTATGTTTTTCTTTTTTCATTAATAGTTGTCAAATTTGTACACCAGGCCTCTGTTGACAGCGGTTTAAATCGGCATTTTTTGAGGGTTCTAGTGCTTATAAAAATAATGTATCATATCAAAAAGGAAAACACAGGGACATACAAGTAGTTAATATTTATTGTTCTGTAAAAAATCATTGCTTTATGGTCATTAACCAGAAAGAAAACAGGCGAGAGCGTTTCTATGGAGAAACGACCACCCGCATTTCCTCTTAATGGCAAGTGACATCGCGGCAGGCCCAGACGGAGATGGCGGGATGAGCTGGCCTCCTTCAACAAGAACTGGTCCTTAGCAGCTTTGAATAGAGAGAAGTGGAAAGAGAGTAGGGAGGCCTTTGCCCAACAGTGGGACATCACAGGCTTTTAAGGGGCTTACAGGACCTAAACGCTAAAAACGCAAGTTTTAGAAACAATAAAAGTATATGATCGACTGCAGTAAACAAAATCAAAAAAATATATGATATTCTTCAGGATATGTGCTAAGTAGATAGTGTATTGACAGCATAATACAACTTATTTGGTACGATAGAAAAAAATCGTGAAGATACCTCTAAAAACTTTATTTTTAAGGTGAGGTGTTTGCCCAGAAGTGGGACAAAATACAGAGTAAAAAAAATAAAGACTATATCACCTAACCTCTTTCAAATTCGGCCACAGCTCTTCATCGTCCTCATTCTTCCACACCAAGAAGTCAGGATCCAGGTTGGTCAACCTGACATTATAGTTCAGACGCAGGGTCACCAGATTTGACAGACCTGACAAGGCCCCAGCTGATATGTTCTGGAGTCTACTCAGTCTACTTAAGCTAAGTTCTTGTAACGTCGTCATATTGGATATGGGGCTGAAAAAAATTGTAAAGTAAGTCATTAGGTGTTAGGTTAGCCAAGCGGTTAGTCGAATCTTCACGTGACCAGAGGGCTGGCCTATTTCTTGGCAAAAGAATTAGCATTGCCATACAACGTGGCAATGCTGCCAGCCTTTTGGGCACTGTTCCTGTTGACAGCGATGCGGATGAATTCGTTGATGCCCTATGATTATTTTGTTTTATTTTTCATATAATTCTACATATTATTATAGTTTATATGTTAGCTTATATTATGTAAATATCTATATAAATAAATAAAATATGGATAAAAAAAAATTTGGTGCGAACACCTAATTTTTTTTCAACGTGGCAGCGTGGCAGGAAATCGTCGTCGTCGTGGTCGTGACACGTTGGTCTTCGCAAAAGTGACCGCTGCGTTTGGAACCTTTTTTTTTTTGGGTGGTAAATTATCAAATAACTTCTCCCGCTCTGGGCGGAGCGAGAGGGAGTGTCAGACTTTTACTGACTAAAACCCACCCGTGTTCCTTCAGTTGCCTGTGCCAGGGGCCACGGTAACCCTTTCGCACAACCCACGACCCTGGCAGGCATCGGCCCTGGCGGACCGCGTCAGTTAGTGCTGACATATATTTGAGGCGCGCGTGGAACACAACGCGCCGTCGACTTACCGGACAGCGAGCTGCCCGCAAGCTCGCGCCTACGGTGTGCGTTTAGACCCTTGAGTGTGATCCTCGGGATACGCAAGATTTTATAAGTAGATTCTTTGTAGCAGGCTGGAGTCAGGACTTTGTCTTGGTTTTCATCTGTATCCTACATGGAACTTAACTGGGGAAAAGTCGGTTATTTCATTTATCCATCCTAAGACGGGGTGGATGATAAGAATTCGTATATTATTTTTCTTTCAATTTTCTCCCACGGATGTGTACAGTAAATTTTGGGAACTATATTTTCTATCACCAAAATTTATATTTGTCATCAAGTTGTATCACCTAATAAATAGATCTATCGCCACGAAATATTTGTATCACCTAATAAATAGATCTATCGCCACGAAATATTTTCGTTCTCAGATAGCGGGGCTCCGTCGACATAGGATGCAAGAACGAGCGAAGGGCACCCCGAGGTTCGGTTTGGTTAGGTTACTTTAAACCCTTTACACAGAAATAGGGGCCCCGCGAAGCGGGGCTCCGTCGACATAGGATGCAAGAGCGAGCGAAGGGCACCCCGAGGTTCGGTTTGGTTACTTGCATTGTTTGGTGACTACATTTTGGTGACAGATCTACTATTTGGTGGACAAACCCTATTATTTAAGAAACACAAAACTAATTAAATTGGTGATAGCTTAAATGATACCCGTAAATTTTGCACAAGAGTGAGCACGAAAGAGTAAAGTTTGTTTGACTTTGAAAGTCCGTAGCATAGGTACCTACCGGTCCGCCATTTAATTATGATTGGAGTATTTGTCTGTTTATTGTTTTTTGTTTCGACGAATGATTAATCTATTAACTAGAGTAGATATGTTATTGTAATTTTTTCTCAATTAATCTTTATAATGTATGTTAAATGTTCCACGTTCTTTTGTAATTTTAATTGACATGCAATTTTAATAAATATGGATAGATGAACTAAACTGCCATTTTTTTTTTCAAAATGGTTTCCTTACGTCATGTTGCATAGATGTTTGAATTTCAAATATCAAAACAACAAGATGTCCGCAAGATCAAAAAATATGGATCTCACGTGATCAACTTTGAACTTTAATATCTCGGAAACGTGACACTATGGGATTGGTCTTATACTAGCTGCGCCCCGCGGTTTCACCCGCATAGGTGTCGATCCCGTGGGAGTATCGGGATAAAAAGTAGCCTGTATGTTAATCCAGGGTGTCAGTTACCTCCATACAAAATTTTATCAAAATTGGTCCAACCGTTTGAGCGTGAAGAAGTAACAAACATATAAACACACACAAAAACTTTCGCCTTTATAATATTAGTGAGATTATGTTTTCTATTTACATTGTTGTCAGCTGCCGGTTACTATAGGTATCATAAGCGTCCGCGATTTCGGAAAAAAAAAAATCAAAATGGCGGACAGGTGTACCACGAACATTCAAAGCCCTTTATATCTGCTTTTTTTTTTTTTTTTTTTTTCTGTTTTTTTTTTTTTTTTTTTTCTGCTTTTTTTATCTGCGCCCCGCGGTTTCACCCGCGTAAGTTTCGATCCCGTGGGAATATCGGGATAAAAACTATCCTATGTCCTTTCCCGGGACTCAAACTATCTCTATACCAAATTTCATCGAAATCGGTTCAGTAGTTTAGGCGTGAAGAAAAGACAGACAGAGGTACTTTCGCATTTATAATATTAGTTTGGAAATATTAGTTTGGATTAAAAAAAAACACTCACGTGTTCGTTTCTAAAGACTGTAGAGAGTTCCTATCCAGGTTCAAATAAGTCAGACTGGGAGCTTCCCTCAGGACCGCGGGAATGGTAGTGAACCTGTTGTTACTGAGGTCCAGACGTCGTAACTTCCTATGTCTTCGCAGTAGGCCTTCTGGTAACGTTTCCAGCTCACAGCTACCCAGCCTCAGCTCCTGAGAAGGTGGTATAAACATAGCATAATCGGTCTATAATGTGTCCACTGCTGGGACACAGGTCTTCTCTCGGTGAGAGGGAGTGGGCCGTAATCCACCACGCGGGCCCAGTGCAGGCCCGTTCTTGAGAAAAAGCGTCTTGACAGATGGCCAGACGGATAATAAATTGATCCTCTATTGGTTTCGTTTCTTTCTTTTGAGGTATGGTACCTATCCAACAAAAAATAAATTCCATTTCTATTAAATGAAAAAATAATCTTGTAAATCGATAGAATCTAAGAGTCATGGAGAAATCGCTAACACGCGAACATGCAAAAAAAACTTGGGAAACATAACCTTTTTCTTATATTCGGTTCCCTACAAAATGGTTGAGCTGGATGGTGCTGATCCATGCGTCATGTTCGTGAACGGGCGCCGTCGGTTGAGATTGGTCATCTCTTAACTGCCAAGGCGTATTTTTAATCTTATTTCTTGTATTGTTTCTTCATTTGTGTGTTTTTTTACATTGTTCTCACATATAGAAGCAACAAGAATAATGTACCCAGGATTTTGTAATATCTTGATTTAAAAGAGTGTCCATGGAGTTTCTTGCCCGTTCTTCTCCATAGATCTACGCTTTGGAATGGGCGACTAGCTTCAACTTTCTGACTAACTGACCAACTACTTAATTTTGACAATTCAAAAGTGCCTGTAATGGTTTAATTGAAATAAATGCTTTGAGTTTGAGTTTTGAGTTTGATTAACTCGGTTAAAAAAGCTTCTCACCCTTAAATTCTTCAAATCGGATATAGCACCCATGGTGATCTGGTCTATGAAAGCCAGGGGGTTTCCGCTCAGGTCCAGGGTGAGAAGACCAGGCATGAACACGAAGATGTCTTGAGGCAACGTGTGTAGGTCGTTGTTTGCTAGGCTAAAATACTGCATCTTCTTGAAATCACTAGGACCGTCTACGCTAAGGGGACCCTGTGAACAAGATTTACATGATATAACATCGTACCTAAATTTTCTGAAGGTGTAAGCGGAAGTGTTCCCTCTTTTCGTCTGATTTGTCAAACTTCCATAAAATAGAGGGGTGACACATCATCATCTGCCTAGCCTTTTCCCAACTATGTTGGGGTCGGCTTCCAGTCTAACCGGATGCAGCTGAATACCAGTATTTTACATGGAGCGACAGCCTATCTGACCTCCACAACCCAGTTACTGGGTAATACGATACCCCTTGGCAAGACTGGTTGTCAGACTCTCGGGCTTCTGACGACCCGTAATGACTGTCAAAGATCCACGAATGACAGCCTGGACCAACGGCTCCACGTGCTTTCCGAGGCACGAAGGGGTCATGGTATGTAAATCTTTACATGCGGCTTTTTATGGCTTTACCGCTTTAGCTCGGTGCGCGAGTCCAACTTTTAGGGTTCCGTAGTCAACAAGGAACCTTTATAGTTTCGCCATGTCCGTCTGTCTGTCCGCGGTTCAGCTCAAAAACTATTGATACTACAAAGTTGTAATTTGGCATGAGTATACACGTTAGTGACGCCGAAAAAGTGGTAAAATAAAATTTTGAAAAAAACCATTATTTAGAGTAGGTACCTCCCCTACATGTAAAGTGACGATGATATTTTTTTTCGTCCTTCCCGTAATGTGGGATATCGTTGGATAGGTCTTTCAAAAATATTAGGGGTTTGGGCAGACCGTTTTTTGATTAAGTAAACGGTTCGTGACTTATCAAGCTTTAAAGTACCGATTTTCGTTAGAGTCAAGTGTCCCCCCCCCTCTACCAACTAAACGGTTGTAGTTAGAAATTCAAATGTCACGGCAGTAGTACCTATATATGACGAATTTTAAAGGAAAACTATCACACTTAAGTGGGCTTTACAAGTTTACGAGTAATAGTCGACCAACTTAAATTTGCAGTTGCAATGTATGGGAGAACATGATTGTTCTTGGGATAAATTCATTCAAACTACGGAACCCTTCATTGTGCGTGGTCCGAAACGCACTTGGCCGGTTTTTTTTAACAACCGTCGAAAAATTGTCTTGCAGGGGGGTTCCGTATCTTGTACAGAATTCATGGTAACAGACTGCACGTCGATGGGGTTGCCACCCATTATAGGTAGATACTTACACCAAACACTTTCCTGCTGATAGCTGAAGTAGATATCTCATTGTGAGACAAATCCAAAACCATCAAGTCTTCGAGGTAAACAAAGCTGCCGTCTTCAAAAGACTGTATTTCACAATGGGATAGATTTAGCTCTTGTATGGGCAACTTGCTGATTCTCGTAATGGCTTTGATTGCATTCTGAGTTAAGTTCACCTTGATTGGCTGGAAATCTCTTAGACCTGGAATGAGAAATTGAGGTCTGGTGAAATTATCTAAATGCAGCGGGGTAATTTCGTAACGCACTATCCCCCTTACTAATAAACGTTGTATAAAGAGTATTTTATATTTTATCACACCCCGGACACTCCATACAACAACGCTCGCAAAATAATTACCTACTACTACTACATTAAAAAATGACGTTTGTATACGTATGAATGTGTGCGTGAGGTACTTGTGTTTGCGTGCGCTCTTGTTAGGCAGGCCGCATACGTCCGGTTTCCTGATTCGGAATTCAGTTTCGGAATTCAGATTCGGAGACCCCGAATGCACGCGTTTCATACAAAATGTTCTCTCCAGCGCACACGTACTTAAATTTTCCGTCAGGGTTTCAGAACGGAAAATTTAAGCACGTGTGCGCTAGTGAGAACATTTTGTATGAAATGCTTGCATTCAGGTTTCCGAATCTGAATTCCGAAACTGAATTCCGAAACTGAATTCCGAATCAGGAAACCGGACGTTTGCGCCCAGCCTTAAAGAACTGCGACGAATACGCCGAAGTGCGGGGTGAGGTGCGGTAACTGATGTTAGTGCGGGGAAGGGAGTGGCCTTTCTGTACGTAGTACTTTAAGTATTCTATGATTCTATTCTATAGCGTCGGTATGGTTACACAACGCTTTGTCTTCTTTCGAAAGTCAAATTACTGACGACTGAAAGAGAGAAATCGGTGTGTTACAGGTGTGTAATTATCAGTGATCGGAATAGGCTGACCTAAACTTCGGAGAACAGAGACAGAAAGTGGAGACTTCCTTACGACGACATTTTTTTTTCCCGGAATTCGGGAAAAATCTTAAATAAGCTGAAAGTAAGCTTTATTTAAGATGGGTAAAGGCTATTTTTAACTAAACTTGCAATAACGAAATTTTCGGGATTTTCACGTAACATCCCGAAATAAATAGTCTAACTTTAATTCATGTATTCCAATTATATGTAATGTATGATACAACGGTTAACTTAAAGATTCGTTAAACAAATTTTTAATTATAAACACTAATAACGTTTAATTTAGACTTGATATTTTCATTAATATATTAACGTCCCCCTAAATTTAAAAAATTTACCACTGTGCGACACCTAAATGAATGCTTAAATAAAAGCGCGCCATTGGATTGTCAACTTTTGGCACTGAACCGAGCGTTGAAAATCCAACAATGTGCTTTTATTTAGGGATTGCCTAGTGTTAGTGAAAACGGGTGTTATTAGTTAGTACTACATACCATCCCAATCAGGAGTCTCGAAAAACGTGGTAATGTTCAGGTTCGCGCAATTGACCACACCGTCAGCGCACGCGCATTGTTCACATATTGAGTTCGAAACCACATCCACGGTAGTGGTGTCTGTGCCTGAAAATTAACATACAAAAATAATTAATAATAAACGAAGGTACATTTTTATATATCCACACCATAGATATATGAAAGACACACTCATTATCATCATCAGAATTGGGCTGTCAAATGCAAAGTTTTTTTATCAAATCCAACTGGTAGTTCCAGAGATTAGCGTGTTCAAACAAATATCCAACCCAACCAACCAACTCGACCACCAACCAACCATTTTTTTTTTGGTTTCCTGGGTGGAAAATAATCATGGATGTCCGGGGCCGCTCTGGGGCGGGCGGCGGGGTCTGTCAGACTATTACTGACTAAAAACCACCCCGGTGTTCCATCTCACACCTACGCCAGGGGTCGCGTAAACGTACGATCCTTCCGCAACCTCCGACTGGTGCCGGCCCGCCAATGCGGGCCTCCTCGGGTCAGGGCGCACCGCCTCCTCGGGTCCTAGTGTATGGGGGGCGACAGACGTCCCCGAGTCCGTCGCCCCTGGACTCATTTAGGAGGGCTGGAAAAGGCCGTTGTCCGCCCTCCGCCGACGCCCGGTGCGCCTGCTACGGGCCGGGTGAGTGGACAAAATCTCCCTCCCTTTCTGCGAGATGACTGTTTCGCAGAAGGAAACCACCGCGTCCAGGAATTTTCGCTGCCGACCATCGACTCGACCACAGCCGGCAGCGACAGGTCACTGCCTACTTCTGAGACCACCAACCAACCAACTCCAACCAACCACCAACCAAACCAACTCTTCAGGTTTACAATTAGTAAAGATGTAATACATACATTATTACTTAGATACATAAATAACTGTTTTATTATCAACTCAGCCTATCGCAGTCCACTGCTGGACATAAGCCTCTCCCAGACTGCGCCACAGCACCCTGTCCTCCGCCATCCGCATCCAGTCGACCCCAGCCACCTTCTTTAGGTCGTCCGTCCATCTAGCGGGGGGGCGTCCTACACTGCGCTTGCCGGTACGCGGTCTCCACTCCAGGACTCGCCTGCTCCACCGGCCATCAGTCCTTCGACAGACATGGCCAGCCCACTGCCACTTCAGTTTGCTTACTCTGCAAGCTATGTCGGTAACTCCGGTTCTTTTCCGGATAATTTCATTCCTGATTTTATCCTTCAAAGAGACTCCGAGCACAGCTCGCTCCATAGCGCGCTGAGCGACCTTGACTTTTTATTGGCTGTTTTATTAATTAATGTATAAATTTTTTAAAGTGAAGACTTCATTAGGCGTGATGGGCAATTTTTGAGATGGGAAAAAAAAAACCATTGAACTCGCGATACTGTTACCGTAACCGACACATCTGTATATAAGTATGTACATATTTATTTATTTGATTTACACGGCTTAAGAAACCAATCACATAAATCAAAGTATATACAGGATGAATTTTTCAAGTGGGCGTGGATGGCCAAATTCTAAACTATGAGGAATAGCGAAAAGTACTCAAAAAAGTCGCGGGCTCGATTTTGATGAAAACTAAAACTGCATCATTGGATTTTTGAAAAATCTATATTTATAGCCAGGAATCGAACCTGTTGATTTAGAAAAAAAAAACACGCTGTATTATTAAACCATTCGATAGTGTCGCTAATAAGGATCGAATTCTGGGAAGTAATGATATACGGCAAACTAAAGGAAAGAGCTCATTTTTAACTACTAAAAAATTCAACATTTTCCTTAAGTTTGCCGTATGTCATTACTTCCCAGAATTTGATCCTTATTAGCGACACTGTCGAAAGGTGTAATAATACAGCGTGTGTTTTTTTTTCAAAATCAACAGGTTCGATTCCTGGCTAGAAATATTGATTTTTCAAAAATCCAATGATGCAGTTTTAGTTTTCATCAAAATCGAGCCCGCGACTCCTTTGAGTACTTTTCGCTATTCCTCATAGTTTAGAATTTGGCCATCCACGCCCATTTGGAAAATTCACCCTGTATAATAAGTACTAACATAAAACAAACTAATAACAACAATTAAATTCTATTATTTTCACAAAAATGTTGGCACATAATCATTATATTGTTTTACGTACATAGATACAGATGTATGTTGGCATTTCTTGAGATGGGAAAGAACCATTGAACTCGCGACACTGTTACCGTTACCGACACCAAATAAATATTTCCTGACGATTCAAAAAATACACACGTAATTGTTCAAGTTTTCACTTCTGTCGGCACTCCCGGAGTGCCACTGATTTTTTTTTTTCATCCATATAAAAATGCGTCGAAAGCATAACTTCATGATTCTAAGTCGATGAAGAACACGAAACAACAATGGCCATTGGCCTTCACCAATCAATCAATTCAATCTAAAAGAAAATAATTAACAACAAAAAGCAACAGTTAAGACCATAGATATATTTTACATTTCTATGGTTAAGACACTTACCTTTTTTTTTCTTTTTTTTTTCGGGGTGAAACCTTTCGAAAGGCACCCGACCTCCGGGGAGGGCAGGGAGAGAGGTCGGGGAGTGTGGGATTTTTACCTCACTAAAACCACCCCGGTGGTCACCATCAGCACATAGGGGTGGTCCCGGTTCCTTTTAAAAGACCAATTCCGGAACCCCCCGTGCAACGCCCGTAAGGCACATCCCTGGGGTAAGACACTTACCTACATCAACTTGTGTTAAACTAAACTTAATTGTCACTAAGAATACTAAAACAGCACTAGAACTAATTAACTTATTTACAACCATCTTGAAACAGCGTCCACGCACAATTTCTCACCAAATATAACTAAAAGTTTGATAAAAAATTCTGTTCCAAGATTGTGAAAAAAACCATGTCCTTAAAGATTATTGGCTGGCATAGATTAAGATTTTGATAAAAATAGAAGGCGCAGGGATCGTGTATGTTGCCTAATGTTTAAAGACTACCAAACTGTTGCAGTATTTAAAAGAAGAGTGAAAGAATCTCTTTAGAGAAGACCTTTCCACTTTGTCATAATTGCATATACATATGTATTTTTATTTTTTAAGTACAAAGAAATTTTTATTTATTCCAAAAATTAAATATTTACATAATATAAATTATAGGTATGTTCGAGCCGTTTGGGGTTGAAACAGTAGGGCCATGGGGTTCGAGTGCCCACTTGGTCTTTCGAGATATCGCCAAGCGGTTAGTCGACTCTTCACGTGACCAGGGCTGGCCTATTTCTTGGCCAAAGAATTAGCAATGCCATACAACGTGGCAATGCTGCCAGCCTTTTGGGCACTGTTCCTGCTGACAGCGATGCAGACGAATTCTTTGATGCCCTATGACTATTTTGTTTATTTTTTCATATAATTGTATTTATTAATTAAATTACATTATGTTTATACAGGAAGATTTTCTATCACCATCCAAATTTTTACAGGGTGTTCTACCCATGAATATTTATTTATTTTATTTTTAGGAAAACTTACAGCTAAACAGATACAGTAAGTAATAGATCAAACAAAATAAGGCCAATTACAAGTGCCATGAACAACATCCACTGGAACAACTCTGAAATCACGAAAAAAAAATCTGCTGTTTCATACATTTTGGTACTTGACCAAAATGTATGAAACTGCTGATTATTTTTGTTGTTTGTTTATTTATTTTTTGTCTTTCTCAATTTATTAGTGGTCGGCGCAACATGTATTTTTCTTCCACACTTCTCTATTAGTCGTCATCTCGGTAGTCACCCGTCACCTCCTTTCTAACCATATCATCATTCACATAGTCCATCCATCGTTTCTTTGGTCTTCCCCTACTCTTATCCAATTCATATGCATAAAATATTAAAGTGTAGGTAATGTAAAGAATGAACCCTTCTGTAACTTCACCTAATCTTTGCATAAATGATAGCTTATCTTTAGATAAACATACGTTTTTGTAAAAATCAGTAAATTATGATAAATTCAAAATATTTCATTGATAAAAGGTCGAAAATTGCTTGCATAGATATTTACTTTATACTTTGTAGGTCCGTTACAGACCGACAGACAACGTTGTAGTTATTTGGACCCCACTAAAGATCAACATCAAAGGCTAGGCAATTGCTAATCCATTGCTTCATAAGTTCGAAAAATTTGTCTGCTCAACACGTAAATAACGCAATGAATGTTGTTGAACTGTCAAAATGAAACCGATTCCGATTGATAAAGTGTTACGCAATTGCCCCGCAGGTGGGAGGTGGAAGTCGGTTAAAATCACACCCTTACCAATAAGAGTGCCCAGCAGTATAGCTCCGTCCTTCTCGGGCCTGTGACCGTACTTGTCAACGCATCGCATCGTGCGGTGAATGTCATGTAGGTGCTTCATCGTGTACCCTTTCATTTCTATTGGTTCTTGACATCTGCAACAATTACGATAAAGTTAGGACCTTAGGATGGCCAACTACAATTAATACAGGGTAGCAGGGCGTCAACGCGCAAACTCATTATCTGCCTAGCCTTTTCCCAACTATGTTGGGGTCGGCTTCCCGGAGTCTAACCGGATGCAGCTGAATACCAGTATTTTTCATGGAGCGACTGCCTATCTGAGGGACAATTCTTGTAATTTTAAGAACGTTCACAGTCTGAAGGCCAATTCTCGTAATTGAAAACGTTCAAAATCTAGTCGCAGTCTCATCTGAATGACAAACAAATGTCAAAAACTTGTCAAAATGTAGGGAAATTAGAGGTATTTTTGATAAATCTATACTTATAATAAATCTGTAGAAGTGAAAATTCTGTACTTACATTGAAAATATCAAAAAAATAAATGGTAGAGGGTGTTACTAGACCGACACCCAACCCAACAATGTGATTAAAAAAATTTTTGTCTGTCTGTCTGTCGGTCTGTCTGTCTGTCTGTTTGTTCAGGCATCACGCAAAAACTACCGGTTCGATTACGATGAAACTTGGTATAATTATTCTTTAATATCCTGGGCACCGCACTGGGTACTTTTTATCCCGGAAAAGTATATAGGTACAATAAAAAACAAACTTAATTTTGCGGTTCGATCCCTAGACCCGATTACTGTACTAACCGCAAATAATAAATTTGTCGTAGGTTACGCCACCCGCAGTGGAGTTCACTAAGGGGCGCTGCATACGGCTAAGATACTATAATATTTTATCTTAAGGTGAATGCGTAGTGGTAGCCCGCGAAATTCAAATTTTCTTACGTTTTTTGCAATTTTCAGGTCAGTGTCAGGTTTTATCTTGATCAAAATTTGATTCGCGACTATAACAGGTACGTATTCACAGAATTATAATCATCAGAATCATTAATACATCTTTCTAAGTTAGATTTCTACCATAAACACTTTTCCATACGAGATTTGTTCTTAACGGTAGAAATCTAACTTAAAGAGATATATTAAAGATTCTAATGACTATAATTCTGTAAATGCATATCTATTATAGTCGCGAATCAAATTTTGATCCAGATACAACCTGACACTGACCTGCAAATTGCAAAAAACGTAAGAAAATTTGAATTTCGCGGTCTACCACAATATCGCTCGCCATACAATTCAATGGACTATCACACACGACGAAGATAATAATCTATAGTAATAATTATTAAAATTATAAAGAGGTGAAATTTGTTTGTTTGTATTTATGTAGGATATAAGCAAGGATATAGGCTATTTAAAATCACGCTGCGACTCTTCGGAGCCGAGCAGAAAGAAAAAAAGTCAGAAAGAACGGCAAGCGAAACCGAAGTAATAGCGCGGGCAGGCGATGCAATGCGATGTGTCGGGAGAACCATCCATTCCACGCGGACGAAGTCGCGGGAAGAAGCTAGTTGAGACTAAGATCAGACTGTGAGCGTTCTTAAAATTACGAGAATTGCCCCTCGAATCTCAGTCTCAATCTGTCAAAAATATCTACCTCTAATTTCCCTACATTTTGACAATTGAGATTTGTTTGTCGCCGAGATGAGACTGCGACTAGATTTTGAACGTTTTAAATTACGAGAATTGGCCTTCTGATCTCAATAACCCAGTTAGTTACCTAACTACTATAGTCCGCGCGGAACTAGTTGGCCGCGCCTTAGGTATGTGAGCGGTGGGACGGAGGGGCGGGGGCGCATTACTCCGTACGTGGGTTGCGAACCGCCGCGCGCCGCCGCACCCCTGTCCCCACCTCAGCGGCCAACTAGTTCCGCGCGGACTATACACAGACTACTACAGAAACGACCAATTGGAACCACGCACCTAGCTTCTGAGGTTTCAAAAGTGTCCATTGTAGATTTATGTGAAATAAAATATTTTTGATTGACTGGGTAAAATAAAATAAAACACCTTGAAAAGACTGGCTGTCAGACTGCTGCTACCCGTAACGACTGTCAAAGATCTACGAAAGACAGCCGGGACCAAGTTAACGAGCTTTCCGAGGCATGGAAGAGTCTCGGTATATAATGAATGGTCACCCATCCCCGGACCGGCCTCGGCAAACGTAGCTTAACCTTTGATCTCCACGCGTAGTAGTTATTACTTAACCACGAGACCCTCATTTTTAGTTTTTTTTTTTATTAGGAATTTCTCTTTCAATATCAATCAAAATCAACAGTCTTTTATATCCAGGCGGACAAAATCGCAGGAAAAACCTAGTTTTTAGGTAGACAGGGCTACACATCGAGCTATATATACCTTTCCAGACAATGTATAGGCTTTTGACAATATAACAATGACACTGTTTTGTACACTTGGTGTACCGTTGACGTTTCGAGCACTTTCTCTTATGTACACTAGGTGTACACTTGACGCTTGAGGGGTGTTGACCTTGCATTCAATGCGAGGTCAGCGCATGGAGTGGCTTTTCCGTCAGAAGTCAGCTTAAGTATACTGGAAACGTATAGCTTGATATACCGTCGTGCGTGCATCCATACTAATATTATAAATGCCAAATTGTGTCTGTCTGTTACCTCTTCACGCTTAAACCGCTGAACCGATTCAGATGAAATTTGGTATAGAGATAGTTTGAGTCCCGGGAAAGGACATAGGATAGTTTTTATCCCGATATTCCCACGAGATCGACACTTATGCGGGTGAAGCCGCGGGGCGCTGCTAGTCCATACTTAATATTATAAATGCGAAAGTGTGTCTGTCTGTCTGTTACCTCTTCACGCTTAGGTAAACCGCTGAACCGATTAGAGGTTTAGAGATAGTTTGAGTCCCGGGAAAGGAAATAGGATAGTTTTTATCCCGGTATTCCCACGGGAAACTTATGCGGGTGAAACCGCGGGGCGCTGCTAGCACTATATTATCTTCTACAAAATGATTGATTACACTAATCTTTTTATACTTGAGCGACGGTCATGCAATGCAGTATGACTGGGCTGGTTACATAAACATAATATCACGCTTTCTTCCTCAAAGAGGTAGACAGACGAGTAGAATAGTAGATACCAACACTCACATTTCGATAGAACTTATGCTATAAGTAAGTCTAAGGCAGGCCGCATACATCCGGTTTCCTGATTCGGAATTCAGATTCGGAGACCCTGAATGCACGCATTTCATACAAAATGTTCTGTCCAGCGCACACGTACTTAAATTTTCCGTCCGGGTTTCAGAACGGAAAATTTAAGCACGTGTGCGCTAGTGAGAACATTTTGTATGAAATGCTTGCATTCAGGTTTCCGAATCTGAATTCCGAAACTGAATTCTGAATCAGGAAACCGGACGTCTGCGCCCAGCCTAAGGCAGGCCGCATACGTCCGGTTTCCTGATTTTTCACACACCGATTTTTCTCTTTCGTCCGTAATTTGATTTTCGAAAGAAGACAAAGCGTTGTATAACTATACAGACGCTATACAACGTTTATTAGTATATAAATTAATAGATGCCATTCAGCTCGATTCTCCGCAACTCTCATCCTGCTGCTACCAGCCTGCGAAGATCGGCGCTCCACCTATCCTGCGGGCGTCCTACCTTGCCACAGTACACCTAGATAACGCAAGAGCACCTAATTCGCGTGCCAAAAATCGCAACAGCTTACGTTCGAAAATCATAAGCCGCCACATTCGCGCTCAGTCCTGCGTACTGCTGGCTGGGTGAGCGTGAGCGCGAGAGCGCGAGCTTGTGACGTAATAGTAGGTAGTCAAAAAGTGGCACGCTTAGTTTTCATACAGTTCGTGATACTTGCGTTATCTAGGTATATCTATATCTGTTTACCTTACCTTCGTTTGGCGATTCGCAGTCTCTACTCTAGAACACGTCTACCCCAACGGTCATCGATTCTACGGCTAATATGGCCGGCCCATTGCCACTTCTGCTTGCTTATCCTGTGAGCTATGTCTACAACTTTGGTTCTCTGCCCGATCACCCCAATCCGGATTAATACCTAACACATGTTAAGTATAAATCCGGATAGGAGTTCTGTATATTTTAAGTACTAAAATAAGCATGTACGGTCACGTCTAAAAGTATGTATACACTTGGCTTTATTCAAAGGCGATTTTCTCCTTTATTTTTGAATGAAATTTTATGTTATTACGAAAATAGTATTTTCGAACCCATAGGTTTATGTTAAGTGTCGTATTTCAACGTTGCATAGTTGCATACGTTATTTCACGAAAAAATCGCAATTGAAAATTGCCAAGTGTATACATACTTTTAGTCGTGACTGTACTTATTTTAGTACTTAAAATATACAAAATACCTATAAAAAAATAATAGCTTAAGTTGAAAAACTTTTTTACAAAATAAACACCCGCATCCCAAAAAAAAACTACAATGTGAAAAGTAACTCATTTTGGAAATCTTCGATTCTGTTTTATCATTTTTTTGTCACCGTCTTCCGAAATTAAAGTTGTTTTTCACTTTATAGTGTTTTGTAACTTTTGCTGTTCAAAATGTGCTGATTCTCAACTGACTTTGAAAATAAAAATCAACACATATTTATTAAAAATACTTTATTTTATAATAATTCTTAAAACTAAAACTTAAAATTACAAAAAAAATATAAATCAAACTAAGTAGCACTCGACTCTTCCACAATCATATGGCATGATAGACAAAGAATCTCCACTGAATGACTGACTAATAAAAATAGTATTAATATATAATTTACAATTTGAAATTTATCTATATCTATAAATTATACAGGATAAATACATGTAAATTGTAGATATATGTACAGACGCCAGCACATCAACCTACCCGAAACTGTCAGATTTTCTCAATCAACTTTGAACCTTATGGTTTGGTGATAAAGTTGAAAATCTATTAAAGAAATTTGACAGATTGTAGTAGGTTGATGTGCTGGCGTCTGTACATTAATAGACTGAGTTGCGAAAAAAAAATTAAATTGGGGGGGCACGTGGCTAAATAATAACAACCGAACTGTTCGATCGATCAGGTGAAGCTACGCTTGCCGCGGTTGGTCCGTGGATAGGTGGGTGAGACCATTTTTACATACCGATACAAAGGTTATCGGAATGTAAATATGCCTCGAAAGGATATTTGACAGTCGTTGCGGGTCGTCAGAAGCCCGATAGGTAGATAACCAGTCTTACCAAGGGGTATCGTATTACCCAGCTGGGTTGTGGAGGTCAGATAGGCAGTCGCTCCATGTAAAACACTGGTATTCATCTTCATCCGGTTAGACTGGAAGCCAACCCCAAAATAGTTGGGAAAAGGCTAGGCAGATGTTGATATCCATACTTTATAATAATATTATAAATTCGAAAGTAACTCTGTCTGTCTGTATGTTACCTTTTCACGCCTAAACCACTGAACCGAATTAGATGAAATTTGGTATAGAAATAGTTTGGGTCCCGGGAAAGGACATAGAATAGTTTTTACCCCGATATTCCCACGGGATCGAAACTTATGCGGGGTGAAACCGCGGGGCGCAGCTAGTATGGTATAAAATGACTTTGTCACCCATATTAGTCAGTCTGAAGTCAGTTTAAAAACTAATACATGACGTCATCAGCTGGGGCTCTCTTGTAGAAGGCTCGGGACACATCCACTGGGGGGCGAAGGCCTAGCCAGGCGAAGTAGCCGTGGCGCCAGAGCAGCATCAGACTCAACATGATAGGTACCGCTAGGAGAACACCTGGAATCAAAGATCATCATCAACATATGAATCATTTCAGCCGAAAGACGTCCACTGCTGGACATAGGCCTCCCCCAAGTCAAAGATATAAATCTGCCCTTATGTACAAGAGCATACTTTGCATGGCTCCGAAAAATTTTAATAAGCTACCAAATGACATAAAAGATTTAAACTTGACTCAATTTAAACGCAGCCTAAATATTTTTTTAATCATCATCATCATCATCATTTCAGCCGAAAGACGTCCACTGCTGGACATAGGCCTCCCCCAAGCACCTCCACATCGACCGGTTTTGTGCTTCTCGCATCCAACGAGTTCCTGCGGCCTTCACAAGGTCGTCGGTCCACCTTGTGGGAGGCCTTCCAACGCTACGCCTTCCAGTACGCGGTCGCCACTCCAGAACCTTTCGGCCCCATCGGCCATCTGTTCTGCGAGCAATGTGCCCTGCCCACTGCCACTTAAGTTTGGCAATTCTTCGGGCTATGTCGGTTACCTTGGTTCTCCTGCGGATCTCTTCATTTCTGATTCGATCCCGCAGGGAAATTCCAAGCATAGCCCTCTCCATTGCCGTTTGGGTGACTTTCAGCCTTCTAATAAGGCCCATTGTGAGCGACCACGTTTCAGTGCCATATGTATTTTTTTAATAGATAAATGCTACTATACAATTAACGAATTTCTTGCTGACAAAATTTCTTGTGACTGATCCTGTATTTATGATGTAATTATTCCTACCAGACTTTTAATTTATTAGAATTGTATCGTACTTATAATTATAATGTTTTATTTAAATCCTAATATTGTTAAATTAATAGTGCAAAAAAAAATCAGCTGTTCCCTACATTTAGGTATGTTCGCATAACTCGTCAAAATGTAGGGAACAGCTGGTTTCTTTTTTCGCGATTTCATGTTTAGTCCCATAGTAAAAGTTGTTCATAATGATGAGTACAATGATCCCTTAGAGGAAAACGGTGATTAAAATTTCACCCTGTATAAAGCTAAAGTATATCTTTTCAAATAAAAAAAAAAAGAATTTTGCATATCGGGTTATAAATAACGGAGTTCTGAGGTAAGAACATTAAAAAAAACATTCAACCGAATTGAGAACCTCCTCCTTTTTTGAAGTTGGTCTTCTTCTTAGCGTGTCGATAGCAGTCTAAATGTACTCGGCCCAGAATTCGGCTAATTGTTTGGCGCCATCACTAGCGTTCATCAGTTCCTGTAACGTGCAGCTGACAGGACACGCAGGGCACGATATTAAGTGTCCCATCGTTTGTGGAACAGCACCACATTTAGGCTCCAAGGCGGAGTCGTCTACAAATCTCCACCTGAACAGGTTTTCCTTGCTTCGGCCAACCTGGGTCCAGAGTCTGTTTAAAGACTTCCAGGTTACCCAAGGTAACTCATGTCCAGCACCCTAATTGCGTAACACACTATCAATCGGAATTTGAATCATTTTGAAGCCAATTGCTAATCCATTGCTTCATAAGTTCGAAAAATTTGTCTGCTCAACACGTAAATAACACAATGAATGTTGTTGAACTGTCAAAATGAAACCGATTCCGATTGATAGTACCTATTACGCAATTACCCCGCAGGTGGGAGGTGGAAGTCGGTTAAAAATAATTAAAATGAAATCACCCCTTACCAATAAGAGTGCCCAGCAGTATAGCTCCGTCCTTCTCGGGCCTGTGGCCGTACTTGTCAACGCATCGCATCGTGCGGTGAATGTCATGTAGGTGCTTCATCGTGTACCCTTTCATTTCTATTGGTTCTTGACATCTGCAACAATTACGATAAGGTTAGAACCTTAGAAATGGTTTAGGCGTGAAAAGGTAACATACAGACAGACAGACAGACAGACAGAGTTACTTTCGAATTTATAATATTAGTATGGATATCATCATCTGCCTAGCCTTTCCCAACTATTTTGGGGTCGGCTTCCAGTCTAACCGGATGAAGATAAATACCAGTGTTTTACATGGAGCGACTGCCTATCTCGCCGTCGGTTGAGACTGGTCATCTCTTAACTGCCAAGGCTTATTTTTAATCTAATTTTTTTAATTGTTTCTTCATTTGTGTGTTTTTTTACATTGTTCTCACATATAGAAGCGACAAGAATAATGTACCCAGGATTGTGTAATATCTTGATTTAAAAGAGTGTCCATGGAGTTTCTTGCCCGTTCTTCTCCATAGAGATCTACGTTTTGGAATGAGCAACTAGCTTCAACTTTCTGACTAACTGACCGACTATTTAATTTTGACAATTCAAAAGTGCCTGTACATGGTTTTATTGAAATAAATGCTTTGAGTTTGATTGAACAAAATTAAATATTTTGCTATAAGTAACTAAGATTAAAAAAAATTGAAGTGTTAATCGACTTTTGTTGCTGACTGTACCTACGTGGTCAAAATGTATGGAACAGCAAAGGGGATTGAAGTTTTTGATTTTTTTTCAAAATGTCGGTCACTCATGGAACCTCTAAAAATCGATAGCAGACATCAATGTAAACAGGAAACATTATTACACCAAACCCCGTAGTGTCAAGTTTCCGAGATATCAACGTTTAAAGTTGATCATGTGACATCCCCATTGAACTTGATTAGGTACATCTTGTTGTTTAGATGTTTGAAACAATCACTCTGTTCAATCAATTTAACTTAATATAAAATTATAATTTGTACTACCTGAAAAGGATGAATACTGCTTAATAATTGTATTAATTAAATTCATTAATATTGACATTTAATTTCTCAATTTAATTGTACTAATATAAAAGATAATAATTAATTAAGGATAGTAATAAAAGCTCCGACAAAAAAATAAGAATTGTCCTTAGGTACCTACTAAAAATATTAAATCTACTGCCTAAAATACTAACTTTCCGACTACTTTTGTCCGAATAAAAATGACGAAACGACCGAATGAGATACTGAAATCTTCGAAAAATAAACATGACTGTTTATTGCTATAATACTTTTCTACCAGCTTAAATTACGCTTTGATATATACCTAGGTAAAGGTATTTGTATTCTCATTCGCTCGCTCTTGCATCCTATGTCGACGATGTAAAGGTTTTAAAGTAACCAAACCGAACCTCGGGGTGCCCTTGAAAAAACCTCTGTTGTCGGTAACATAGTAATTTTGTCGGAGGTTCAGTATTTTATTCGGAAGTTTAGTTTTGTTATTCGAAGATCCATTTTTTTTAGTCGGCCACAGATCGCTGGAGATTAATTTGTTTTTCGGAACCATTATTTTTCCTCATTAAATAATAATAATGTTTAATGCATGCTAATTTATGATAATGAGGGCAGGCGAATGATAGTTGCAATGCTTGTAAAAGGCTGCTACGTCATAAGTACTAACATAACATCACCAACATGGTACACTTAGTTCGCAATAAACGTTTTGACTTTGACTTTGAAAGTAGACACAAATAATCACTCTGGAAGCGTAGTGTGGGACGCCCCCCAGCTAGATGGACGGACGACCTAAAGAAGATGGCTGGGGTAGACTGGATGCGGGAGGCGGAGGACAAGGTGTTGTGGCGCAGACTGGGGGAGGCCTATGTCCAGCAGTGGACTGCGATAGGCTAAGTTGATTGACTCTGATAGTTTAAAGTAATCAACACAGGACACTCCACGGGGTTTGGTGTTACTTCTAATGTTTTCTGTTTGCATTCATTTATATGGTTTCATGAGTAGCCTTCATTTAGATTTTTTTTTCAAAATGGCGGCTACTTTGAAATTTACGTTTTAAATAAAATGGCGGCTATTTTTTTTTCAAAATGGCGGCTACTTTGAAATTTACGTTTTAAATAAAATGGCGGCTATTTTTTTTTCAAAATGGCGACTACTTTGACATTTACGTTTTAAATAAAATGGCGGCTATTTTTTTTTCAAAATGGCGGCTACTTTGAAAAAAAAAATCAAAATGGCGGACAGGCAGGTATGCTACGGATCTTCAAAGCCTTTTTTTATTAAAGACTTACGAAAAAAAATTCGGACTACGGGACGACACCCTAAGGAATCACATCACACTTATCACACTAATCACACTAATATTATAAAGGCGAAAGTTTGTGAGTGTGTGTGTGTGTGTGTTTATATGTTTGTTACTTCTTCACGCTCAAACCGCTGAAACGATTTAGATGAAATTTGGTATAGAGATAGTTTGAGTCCTGGAAAAGGACATAGACTACTTTTTATCCCGATATTCCCACTGGATCGACATTTACGCGGGTGAAACCGCGGGGCGCAGCTAGTAATATTATAAATGCGAAAGCGTGTCTGTCTGTCTGTTACTCTTCACGCTTAAACCGCTGAACCGATTTAAATGAAATTTGGTATAGAGATAGTTTGAGTCCCAGGAAAGGACATAGGATAGTTTTTATCCCGATATTCCCACTGGATCGAGGCTTATGCGGGTGATACCGCGGGGCGCTGCTAGTAACACATAAGGATCGTAGCAGGTGGCGCCCAGTAGATGGAAAATATGCGTATGTTCATGTATACTTACTCCATAGTTGAAGCGTTGCCCCCCTTCTTCTCAACAGTTGGAACGAGGACGTCCACCATCCATTGAGTCGAGCAGTCACACAGGTAGGGGTTGTCTGACACGTCCACCTTCTCGAGCAGGTCCCAGCGAGACAGCAGGCGGGAATCCACCTCGGATAGGTTGTTGGATTGAAGGTACAGCTGGAAAAAGAAATATTGAAAGAAAACAGAGAATGAAAAAGTATTTATTGGGATTCTCACAGGAAGTCTTTCATTGACTTGAATGTGCCCTGGCGGCTGAGAGTATGTCATGCTCACTCAAATGTCTCGCTGATGGTGGCGCTTGTGTTGGATCATTTAGCTCCCTTCAAAATGGTTGAGCTGAATGGTGCTAACACATGCGTCATGTTCGTGAACGGGCGCTGACAGTAAGGACTGGTCATCTCTTTGCTACCATGGCTTATTTTATTTAAAGGACATGTCTGGTGGAGCAATGGGCGAATGTCTAGGCAGTCAAAGAAAATGTTCAGTAATGATTGTTATTTTATTATAATCGTCGCATTTTATAGTTTATTAATTAATAAGTTTCAGGAGTCAGGATCTTGCGTAAACTGGTCAAAATAAGGATTATACGCTAGGGATTTTTCTTAACTTTGTTTAGTATAATGACATCTGTGAGCGAATACAGGTACTAATTGGTGGTATGTCTTTGTGAGGTTAATGAAACATTTTGTTGGTCTGAGATCATATTCTACAGTTTTTTGGATATTTCTATTTGTGTAACAAAAATGTTAAGCACCTATTGTTTGTCACAATATTATAATATAAGATATATTGGCATTATCTTTAATTCCGTATTTTGGTTTCTATCTTCAGTACCCATAATATTATTTATATGTAGCTACTTGTTGATACTGAATTGGGATTATAATAAATAAAACTATGTATGTCTTTATTGCAAAACAAATTAATTTATTGTAGATACATTCTTAAATAAAATGATAAAAAAATTAAACGTCTTCTAGAGACACTAGTGCATTGTCCAAAAATGTAGCTGGGGTATTTTTCAAATTATAACACAACTGCTCAATGTACTGCCTTTCCTGCATGGTTTACGCGACTGCCGTAGTATAGAGGCCTACCTGTTTGATAACCATCGAACAAGTCTCACTTGCAGGGGTAACGCCAGCCTTGACACGATATGTCTGCGAATCCGCAGCACATTGATGCACCTCATCATAATATCCAAATCGAAAGGAAAAGCAGAATCCTATAAGCATAGCAATAGTCATCGTGTCTAGATGATGTCACTCCGTGTAGAATAGCAATGGTCGTTTAAAGAAAATATCCATAATAGCATGGTATAGAAAATAATCGCATAGTAAGCAAGGAACGCATACACGCAACTTGGAATTGACAACCAAAAAATAAATGTCAATGCCATGTCAAAAAAGTAATAAATACTTACCTTCATGTTAGGAAGTGGGTATCCGAAGAAAAACACGTTTGATGTGTACACTAAAATATTTTAGTAATATTGTCGTATTATATACGCAAATACGTTAATATATTCCTTTCATCTCAAAATAAGTGGCTTATAATTATTGCTCACACTATTTAAAGATAATTACGGGATAAAATGGAACGTCAAAAACATTTTTAGTACTTCCCGTTTAAAATGGCAAAGCGGAAGCTACGATTTAGTACTGTTTTTTTGAGAATTATGTTACGCAAGTAATACTGAATTAATTAATCCATAGCAATTTAAATCTAAATTTTTAAATCTTACTTAAAAACCTTAAATCATGAACATTTATCTATACCAGAATTACCAGAGGGCAGAAACTGGACATGTCCTTTATTATTTGAATTGTTGTTTTTTCTCATCTTTTCATTATGGACGCTTTTAACTTTCTGCATCGTTCTCACATGTATAATTTTTAACATGAATGATGTAACCGAGACTTTGTAACCATATTATTTTGATTTAAAAGAGTGTCCATGGAGTTTCTTGGCCGTTCTTCTCCATAGGTACCTACGCTTTGGAATGGGCAACTAGCTTCATCTTTCTGACTGACCGACCCCTTGACAATTCAAAAGTGCCTGTAATTGGTTTAATTGAAAAAAAGAGTTTCAAGATAATTACAGGCCGACCGCTTAACTGAAACGTTGCCTGAGGTAGTGGAGGAGGGGTGTGGTGACGTGATGCGAGAGCTCAGTGATTCGTCAACTTGTGACAACTATCACCCCTCCCGCACCGCGCAGCTACCTCAGGCAACGTCTCAGTTAAGAGGACTACATGACCTAAAGTGCGGTCACTGTCGGACTGCACAGAAAAGAAAGAGAAGCGCGATGACACAACACTGGTAATTTATTGCAAAAGTATGAAGCAATTATCTATTTACAAATAATCTATTGTTTGGACTAAAAAAATTAAACAGTAGTGCTTTAGTATGTTGCTTGTAGAATAATCTGACAAAAAATCAGAATGATTGTATGTATATTAATATGGTTTTTATTGTAAAAAGAAAGTTTTTAGAGGTATCTTCCTTTTTTCTATCGCATTAAATTAGTTGTATTATGTTTTCAACACACTATCTACTTAGCATATATCCAGAAGAATATCATATATTTTTCTGATTTTGTTTACTATAGTCGATCATAATTATACTTTTAGTGCTTCTAAAACTTGCGTTTTTTGCGTTTAGGCCCTGCCATCCCCTTAAGCGGTCGGCCTATAGACAAACTTGCTTGCTTCCTAAGGTTTCTTTTTTGCTGGTTCCTACTTATGTGATATCTCGACGTTATAGGTTATTTTAGATGTATTCCATTGTGTATTGTTCGTTACTAATCCACTGAAAAATTCTATTGAAAATACCCAATAAAAGTGGTTGACCTGCACCCTACTTGCATAACACTATAGAGGTACCTATAAGGAACCGGGTGTAAAGTTCACTCATACTCTATAGAAAAGGGAGGATCCTCCGACCAGACGGGTGTTGTGTCTAGCGGGCAACTGCCTAACTATTCATGTCGGGCCGTTGTATCTATACTAGTTGCGCGGTAAACGCTGCTTGCGAGATGCAGGATTTTGCGTGACGTCAGTATGACGCGTTGTTCGCATGTGGCGTTGTAGATGACACTAACAGTTCTTGAACGCGGTTTAGATATGCTGATCGCGTCCAGTTTAATTTGTGAAATCCGCCCTTAGTTCTCCGCAGAAAAAACGCGAAAATTACCAATTTTTCCAGCAGGCTTTTTGGATTTTTAGGCCTTTGTCCAGCAGTGGACTGCGATAGGCTGAGTTGATTGATCTTGCATCGCGCAAGCAGAGTTTACCGCGCAACTAACATAGTATATACAACGTCCTGAAATCAATCGTCGGGCAGTTACCCAACGGACACGACACCCGTCTGGTTGGAGAATCCTCCCTTTACTATGGAGGATGAGTGAACTTTACACCCTGTTCCTCACAGTGGCGTGCATTGGTTTTCAGAATAGGTAGGCACTAGGCCGGGTCTAGTCTAGACAAACGCGGTCACTAATCAGAAAAAAGTGAGGTCAAAAGTGTGGTTATTTGAGTAGGCATGCAATGCGAAGGTCGAACGTCATGGCATTACGCGTGAGACGTACGTATTTTTAATTTGGTCGTATTAACTTGAACAAATAAAGAGCAATGACAATGTGTGAATAGTACGGAAGCCGAGAAGGCCGTCCGGTGACTGCCTACTGCCGCGCATGTTTGTGTGAAGATTTTGTTTTATGTTAGGTATTAATTTAATGAGTTTCTTATTTTTGTACACTAAAATGTAATTGACAGGCTTATGTTGATATATCGAGATAGACACTGCTTATATGCCTATATGCAATGCACGCTACTGATTCCTCATACCTTTATATCAATATCGTTGTGGAATATTAACACTGACAGAACATCTAAATTTGCTAATTTCGGTTCGAAATTGCCATATACAACGTACCTCCTTAACCAAAGGCCAGTCATATGTTTCCCCAATATCATCAGGTCGAGCTAGCGCCTTTGGGTGCAGGAAGCTCAATTTCGGATTGAAGCTAATGTGGAGCCGCTGGACGCTCTCAAGTCCGGCCAGTGTTCGCTCTCCGATGCGCGTGAGTTTCGGCATATTGCACATGTGGAGTTCTTGGAGTTTTCGAAGACGGGGGAAGCCGCTGGAATAAATAAGAATGTTTATTTATTTATTGATTTGGTACACTCTAAATAATAACAGTCGCACAGGTCGATCGATCAGGTTAAGCAACGCTTGCCGCGGTTGGTCTGTGGATGGGTGACCATCATTACATACCGAGACCCCTCCGTGCCTCGGAAGGCACGTTAAGCCGTTGCACGTTGGTCCCGGCTGTCATTCGTGGATCTTTGACAGTCGTTACGGGTAGTCAGAAGCTTGAAAGTCTGACAACCAGTCTTACCAAGGGGTGTCGTATTACCCAGTAACTGGGTTGTGGAGGTCAGATAGGCAGTACATAATCAGCCTATAATGTTCCCACTGCTGGGACACAGAGCCTCCTCTCAGTGAGAGGGAGTGGGCCTTAATCCACCACGCGGGCCCAGTGCGGGTTGGCAGATGTCACATGTCTTCGAATTTTTGGTTCTAGGACATGCCGGTTTCCTCACGATATTTTCCTTCACCGTTTTGAGAGCAGTGGTGATGAAATAATTTGCACAAAGTCAAGCGCCTGTCTGGATTCGAACCTACGACCTACAACTCGTAAGTCGCGACCGTTACCATTTGGCCACCACTGCTCTCAGATAGGCAGTCGCTCCATATAAAATACTGGTATTCAGCTGCATCCGGTTAGACTGGAAGCCGACCCTAACATATTTGGGAAAAGGCTAGGCAGATGATGATGATGATTTGGTACACTAACAGCAGTACATCATCATCATTCCAGCCGAAAGACGTCCACTGCTGGACATAGGTCTCCCCCAAGCACCGCCACTTCGACCAGTTCTGTGCTTTCCGCATCCAGCGGATTCCTACGGTTTCCACAACGCCATCGTCCAGCTTGTGGGAAACCTTTCAACGCAACGTCTTCCGTTTCGCGGTCGCCACTCCAGAACTAAATTGCTTTACAAATAACACTTACGGATAGACGTCAGAAAACGCATCCAGGCGAAGAATAGGGTTCTGGTTCAAATTCAAGTAGACCAAATCTTTGGCCTCTTCCAACTCCTGAGGGACTGCTGTAAGGAGGTTGTCACTGATGTCCAGGCGTTCCAGGTATCGAGGAGTGTGCAGGAATTTACTAGGTATCTCCTTCAGCTGGCAAGAACGCATTTTTAGAACCTGAAAAGTTCAAGTTGAAAAATTGGTAACAGCGCCATCTGTTGGGGAGTGGCTGTATTACTTTCTTTTTTTTTCAACTGTCACTGATTTATAATCAAATACTACATAGAACTATTCAAACGAGTCAAAATATTTTTTTGCCTGCTATCAGATAGATTTTCTTATTTTTTTGCGGCATAAAGTTTTATAGTTACGGCAACTCAACACTAGATGTCACTCACCTTCAACATCGGCAAACTAGATATCGCAATCAAGGTCACATGATCCATGGTCGTCAACGGGTTTCCACTCAAGTCCAGTTCTTCCAACTCTGGCATATGCTCGAATAAGTCCGGGTGTAACGAGTGAAGGTCATTGTAAGCTAAATTGAGGATCCTCAAAGATGCTAGAGGCTCATACTCCTCTGGCATGAAGCGACCCTGAAATGGATTATATTTGTTTAGTAACGAATCATGCATAATCAGCCTATTTATCAATACTGCACTTTTCTCAAAGAGATGTCTCGGCATTGGTCCAAAGATTTACAATAAACTACCAAAAACTTTAAAAGCACGACCAACATAAACCGTTTTAAATCGCAACTTAAAAAATTCTTGATTGAAAAGGTTTACTACTCTATCAATGAGTTTTTAGATGATAGAAGCATAAAATAAAAAATGTCCGATCCACTTGTTATTCTATCTTGTTTACGACGTTACTTGTTTAAAACAGTTTTATTTAGTTTGTAGTTTTTTACGCCTAATTTGTACGCCTTGCAAGGCAAAACATAGTGATACAACGCAAATTTTATACCATGTACCATATTACCTATGTTCAACATATAAAATACTTTGACTTTGACTATTCTCATAAGTTTCCATTGTTGAAACTCATGCCTTTTTTCTGTGTGGTGGCGATTTGAGGATTTTAAATAGTTGATATTTCGTTAGTATTAGATGCAATGTATGATCGGTTTTATACCTATGTTAATTGATTTAGATATGATTGTAAACTTACAGACTAATCTGACCGACCTCAATTCTTAATAGTTAAAGATTCACATGAGGCATAAGTCTTAGCGTTAAATAAATAGAAGGATTTACTCATAATATTTTACCTACTTCATTCTATTAATGCAGAGTCAGCATTCAAATATCGTGTAGCGTGTAGACATCACATAACGTGAATTTGAGTAGATTTACAATCGTCAAAACAATTTCTATATTTTCGATTACAATATTTTGGCGAGTCGGTCAGATTTAGCAAATGAGTTAAAAGGTTAAAAATAAAAACAAAAACGTACCCTTCCTCTCTCAAATAGCACCAAAATTTAATATAACAAGCCAAAAATACTAGTAACGTAGACCAAGATACCTCAAAAGCATGCGGGCTCAACTTCGCGGTGGTCAGCTGATTGTGACTCAGGTCTAAAACCCTCATCTCCTGCAGATCTCTGAAGCTGGCGTTCTCAATGAACTCTATGCTGCATCGGGACAGATTCAGCACTTCGATGGTCAGGTCTGCTATGACAGTGACGTTCGTGAAGCGGTTCTCGCTTAGATCCACTATTTTTGGTTTGAAGTCTGTTAGATCTGGAATTAGGAGAGTTGAATTTACATATTATAGATTTCTTAGAGTAGGTAACCACATTTCACCGCTCATTTGGAGAAACATCGACGTAAATGTATTTTTTTTTTCCAAAAAATGAGTTAAATATGACAAAGCAAAGACGTAAAAAGAATGTAGTAGTTACGTCGATGTTTCTCTAAATGAGCGACATATCGGGGCCGTGCCCAGGACGTAAACGGCTCGAGCTCCGTCAGGGACTCAAAAAAGTATCAGTGTGTACATTTTTTATGAACCCGTAGAAAGCTAGAAAGACACGTACCTGTCCATTCCTGTTTCGTGAAGAAAGTAGTAATACTCTGGTCGAAACAGTTCACTTTGCTATCTTCACATTTGCATAGCTTGCAGATGTTAGATTTTTGAACTGCATTGGATGGCTCGACTGCAGCTGAAAATATTTAGTTAGTAACGCTACTTGATACTAGATGGCGCTAAACTAAGTTCTCAGCAAACACGAGAGTTTTTTGTGTTTTGTCATTTTCATATTGTTTACATAAAAAAACTAATGGATGTATAGATAAATAAAACATTTATTCAGTGCACACAAATGACACATTGGTTTAAATTAATTTACTTTGGGAATTTTCTAAATTTTACTATGTAGCTTTAAAAATTGCCACTAGATGGCGGTACATACCATCTTGGCAGTTGGCCCCGACTGCTAGGATTGCAAGAATGACACACGTTAGGACGCGCCCACCCATTTTCCTGTGAAAAACAATAAAAATATCAATGACATACTGTTTGGCCTTATATATCAGTTATCAGTGTTATCACACAATCGAAAAGATAAAAAATACAACATGGAATAACGTCAACCGTATATAACAACTTGACAATAAAAGTGCCTTTATTCCGTTCTAGTAAGGGTGGTTTTTGTAGTTCAATTGTCTGTCGCGAGGTTGATCTTACAGATACCTACCATTAATATTTTAATCTCAAAATCACTCGTACTAGAAGTGTAAATTATTTCAACCGACTTCTTAGTACAGACACATCAAGCTACTGCAATCTGTCAAATTTCTTTAATAGATTTTCAACTTTATCGCTAAAGCATTAGGTTCAAAGTTGATTGGGAAAATTTGACAGTTTCGGGTAGCTTGATGTGCTGGCGTCTGTACACACTTACATAAATACATAAACTCACGCCGTTTTACTATTGGCGGTGGACAGAAACAGAAACATGAAATCGCGGAAAAAAACTAGCTGTTCCCTACAATTTATGTTCGCATAACTCGTCAAAATGTAGGGAACAGCCGATTTTTTTTCGCGATTTCAGGTCCCATAGTAAAAGTTGTTTATAATGATGAGTACAATCTCCCATTTCGATTTGTCGCATGTTTTCAATTTCCACTTGTATACCTATACAAGTGGAAATTACCTACCTACCTTATTGGTTTCTGAGAAATTTTCCCTAACCGGACTTTATCTTTCGATAGTGCTGCTATTGGTTCAATATCTTGAGGCATTGCGTTTTTATGAAGATAAACTAATGTTCATCTTCAGAACACCGGTATGTCCCAAAACACTGGAAGACATTTAACATCTACCAACTCGCACTGTCCTGGAGTGGAGACCTCGTATCGGCAAGCATTATGTGGGACGCCTCTAAGCGAGGGACCGACTACCTTAAGAAGGTGGCTGGGACTAGGAATGCAAGAAGTGCCAAAAAATATCGAAGTATAGATAAAATTTTGAAATTTTCTAAAAAAAATGCTTTTCTAGGTTCAATAGGGTTTGTTTTGTATACAATAAATAATTAAATACATAAATGCCATAAACAAACAAATAAATACCATACAATGATTTAGGAACACTAATAAAACATGAAAAAATATATCGTTTTTGATACATTTTCGATACTTCATATTTTATATCGATATATCGAAATAATAAATATCGCCTAAAAATCATCAACAAAAATATCGATATATCGATTCATCGATATTTTTTCTGCAAGCCTAGCTAGGACGGACTAGATGCGGAAGGCGGAGGGCAGAGTGTTGTGCAGCCTGGAAGAGGCCTATGTCCAGCAGTGGACTTCGATAGGCTGAGTTGAACCCACACTGGGCCTGCGTGATGGATGGGCTGCCTGAATCCAAGCAGTGGGAACATTGCAGACTGATTATGTCATCCAATCCCAGTTACAGTGATAAGCGTAACTTGGTCCACATACATTGTACTCGACTATCTCATTGATAACAAATTATCAGTTCCATTATCAGATTCAGTGGAAATAACTCGTGAGTTGGACATAATGCAATGCGAGTCAAATGCAGATAATCAGTTTCTCCCGAATTCGAATATTTTCCGGAATTTTCTTTTTTCCACGTTTTACGTCACGGTCGTCGGTGATACAATTAATCTACTTTTATGTTCCCTAGTTACAATGAGTAGGATCTAATTTTGCCCGACCTGGGAATCGAACCCAGTGTAGTGTGTAAGACTATATAAGGTGTAAAAAAATTAACTGCAAGAACTTTAAGAGGTGCTTTAGACCATCGAACTGAACAACTTTCACTATGGGACCAACTCCGAAATCACGAAAAAAAAATCAGCTGTTTCATACAAAAGTTCAATACCTACTCGGCCAAAATGTATGAAACAGCTAATTTTTTTTTCCCAAAGCGATTATGACGATTTATGTTCGTATAACTCGTCAAAATGTAGGGAACACCTGATTTTATTCGCGATTTCATGTTTGGTCCCCTAGTAAAAGTTGTTCATAATGATGAGTACAATGACCTCTTAAGAGGTTGTTGGTGTTTTTCCAATAACCCTGTATATTATAAAGGGGGAAAAGTTATAAATGATCACGTTACGAAACGTAAAATTTTAAATGACTATCACTTACTACCGAGTGCGGCCACGCCGATATACGACGAATGATAAATAATATAAAACGCCTTTATTTTTGGCCGAAATTAGGAAATGAAGTCACGGAGTTTGTAAATCACTGCGATAAATGCCAGGGACAGAAACATTTTAGGCACATAAAACAGCCAATAGTCCTAACCTACAGGTCATTCGGCGTTTGATAAATTATTTTTAGATTTAGTTGGGCCCTAAAATAATGATAATTACATGTATGTAAGTCATGCTACGCATTAAAAGAGTTTTTAGATGCAATAAAACAAAGTCGGGTTAGTTACACCATTATAACTCAAGAACGGCTGGACCGATTTTTATGATCTTTGATTTGTTGGATTTGTCTCCGCCCCGAATAGCAGAATAACTATTAAAACATTGGAAAAGTTCACGGAAAAAAAAATCTGAGGTGTTACGATGTCAATATTCTAACCTTCTAAAACTATTAACAAACTAAAATATGGTACCCAAGAGACTGGCGGCATTGCCACGTTGTATGTCAATACTCAAAGTTTGGGATAGAAGATAACATTCATTATGTAAATTATAAGTACCTAGATATGTACACGATAAAGGAAAATTAAGTATGTATACTTATAGAAAACTTTGTAGTATCGTAAATTCGTAATCCAAGTATATTGTACTACAAGACACTGTCATGTTACATATATACTTATACCTACATAAACAAACATAGTTAACACACACGAAACCACATGATAACAACAGACAAATACATACATCACAACAGTATATATATTTTAAAATAAATAATATTTATCTAAAAAAACATCTATTCACCTTTTTTCTCGAGGAAAGATCACAAACACATGAACACTTTTTGATAAAACTCAGTGAAAATCACAATATATTTGTCCAAGTTCGTGTTGGGGACTGAAACAAAATGTCTGCCGCAGTATCTTATCAGCTTTATCGCCTGTTATCAAAGGTGTAAAAGATATGACTCACGAAGTAAGTACTCATTTACGGCGAAAAATATGTTTATAGGTGTGTTAGTGACTTACCGTATTGACCAGTAACTGGGTTGTCGAGGTCAGATAAGCAGTCGCTCCGGTTAGACTGGAAGCGGACCCCAACATAGTGGCAGATGATGATGACCTATGTTGGTGAGATTCAAACAATGTCTATTCTCCTGCCCTGAATTTCGGATCTCAACGGAGACTAGTCCACTACGCTGTACAAAGGAGATTGTTGGTGCTCAAGCGGGTGCGCAAACGCAGTTGCTCTTATTCCCAAAATGAAATGGTATAAAGCTATTCAGAGTGAAATTGAATTCATGGGCATCCTTTTAAAGGGTCATTGTAATCATCATTATGAACAACTTTTACTATGGGACTAAACCTAAAATCGCGAAAAAAAATCAGCTGTTCCTTCCACTTATGTCCACAACTTCACATAACTGTCAAAATGTAGGAAAAACTGTTTTTTTTTTCACGATTTCAGGTTTGGTCCCATAGTGAAAGTTGTTCAAAACGATGATTACAATGACACCTTAAAAGGATGCCCATGAATTCAATTTCACCCTGTATACATAGATCGACCGAGGGGAAATCAAATGAAAAGTTCTGTATACTAGTACTTCTAAATTTTTTATGATTTTTTAACAGTAATAGCCACATAGCCGTGTTTTTCATCACTTAAACCGAAACAACCGTGGATGCCAGAGGTATTAGAATTTATAGTAAAATATATTATTAAAATGTGCTTCCTGGCGGACACACTGACCTTCGAATAAAGCATTGCCTATGTTTTCCAAAAGGAAACACGCGGCCTCTGAAGGTGGTACTTTGTGTTTCTGGAAGCGACGCATGGCGCTCAACATGTTAAGTACTACGAAATAGCCGCTAGCCTTTGGCCCTGCGCCTGATCTCTCTCCAGTCGTGTCGGATTGCCGTCCCATCGGACAATGAGAGTGAGGGAAGAGATAGTTCACCTGTGTCTGCGCACACACTTGTGCACTATAATATCTCCTGCGCCGAGATTGGTCGCCAAGGCCGAAACTCGGTCTGGAGGACTTTAATTACACTGGTCTGCAAAAAAAAAAAAATTTCTCTCCTTCAAATGTTATGCGGTTATCATGACCGATACAATAATACGGAATATATTAGGTCCTTACATATGAAATTGGCGTTTTGTATGGAAGGAACAAAAAGTCGAATATTTTTTAATATAATATATTTAATTAATCAAAGTATGAACCATTGTTTTCAATGCACTTTTGCCATCTTATAGGTAGTTCATTGATCCCTTTACTAAAAAAACCAGTCGGACGGGAATCAATAAAATCTTTGAAGGCGATTTGGACTGCCCCATCGGAGTTGAATTTTTTCCCTTGCAAAAAGTTATCCAAATTGCGAAAAAAATGGTAATCTGTTGGAGCAAGGTCCGGGGAGTACGGAGGATGTCTAAGACATTCCAATTCAAGTAATGTAACGCAGCAGTCGACGCGCGTTTGCCGGTTTGCTTCAGTCAATTCGTGAGGTACCCACCTTTCAAGCTTTTTAATCTTCCCAATTTGCTTCAAGTGAATTAAAACAGTTTTATCACTAACATCGAAGCCTGCAGCTAACTCGGACGTGGTTTGCGATGGGTCCGCTTCCACAATAGCCTTCAATTCTCCATTATCAACTTGGGTCTCAGGCCGTCCACGGGGCTTGTTCTGCAGGTCGAAATTTCAAGAACGAAAACGTTGGAACCAAAAACGAACTGTGTTTTCTTTTGCAACATGACCGCCATACACATCATTCACCCTTCGAGTCGTTTCCGCAGCACTAGTGCCACGGCGGAACTCGTACTCGTAAATAATGCGATATTTTAAATTTTCCATTTTGTAAAATGAGTGACGCACACAGAAAAAACAGAAGAAAAAAAACAAATGAATGACGGTCATCGAAGCACAAATACATGAGTAAATAGCTGTACAAATTTGAATTTGGAATTCCTTACCAAAGAGGAGAAATTCGTGATTAAAGTGGCCAGTACGAAAAACGCCAATTTCATATGTAAGGACCTAATAATTATAGCATTTAAAGTCATTTATCACGTATATATTTTTTGGGATGGAATTTTTTAATAGAACAATTTTTTAACATGAAATTTTAATAATTAATTTAATAACTTAAATAATGTTCGATGTACACTATCACAAAACTTTAAAACGCATATGAAAATATCATTACTAGTTGTTAATCACATTCTACTTAGTAGTTTTTTTCCTTTTCATATTTTCTAATGGAGTTTCCCGACAAATCGACCAACAAAAATCTGCAAGCATTGCTTCGGACCATTTCCCGTTGTACCGCCTCTCTATGTGCAAAATATCTTGATGAAACCTCTCACCGTGCTTATCAGATACTGCTCCGAGATTTGGTGGGAAAAAATCTATGTGAGAGTTCAAAAAATGAATTTTAAGAGACATGATACATTTTAGGGCCTTATAGGAATCAAGAAGTTCTTGTATGATTTCCTGATAGTTTTAATTTTTTTTTTCAGACAATATCTGTCTCTCTTTCTATCAGTGCACGCCGTTTTTTTGTAAGTAAATACAATCTCAACTGATTAAAGTTGCGTTAAAGCGAGAATGACAGTAAAAAAATCTCAAAATTTTAAAATAATTAAAATCAACTTTAAAAAAATGTATACGTGTTAGCACAAAATTAAAAGCAAATATAGATTTAGCATGCTACTCATCATACTTTCAAACTTACTTACTTACTTTCTTTTACTCTTCGGATCATACTTTTATTGAAAGAAGGATTTTGTTGCAGATCAGTGTTATTTATTGTGTGTTTTTTATTATTTAACATAAAATAATTACATATGTACACACAAACTAAAATATATATATAGTATATACAAATGATAATAATAATAAAAAAAAAAGACAGGAGTTCATTGGGCATCGAAAAATTCGTCCGCATCGCTGTCAATGGGATAAGTGCCCAAAAGGCTGGCAGCATTGCCACGTTGGATGGCAATGCTTATTCTTTGGGCTAAAAATAGGCCAGCCCTCTGGTCACGCGAAGAGTCAACCAAACGCTTGGCGATATCGCGAAATATGCGATGAGCACTCGGACCCCAAGGCCCGAGAGTTTCAACCCCAAACGGCTCAAACATATAGCTCCCAATAAGGTTGTTATATTTGCGCCGTTTGAGGTTTTCTGCTCCTGCAGCAGCCGCCCCAGCACCGCCCGCCGTGCTAGGAAGATGGGATGGCGCGAGGGTGTCGACACAGGTTGCATCCCACACCAAAGGCGTACCCAACTTCCAAGGCATTATGGTCATTCCATCTGGCCTCTTCCCATCGTCACGTGCCAAGCCATTGGGTTCTAAAACAGCTGGCACTCCGGCGGTGACAAGAGCCCGACGGATGATGTCGTTAATGCTGGCGTGCCGTGCCATCCGACCAGCGCTCTTGCTGCAGGATAGGCCATGGTGTCCGAGGCGGTCGACTGCTTCACCGCATTGACAGCGATGTGGAGCTCCGCAAGGAGCGCCCAGACGCAAACATGTAACGAGCCGGAATGTGGTGTCACCCAGCATAGTGCCTATGTTGGGTGACGGTAGCGCCTGAAGCCAGAGGCCCGACTCCCATTCACCCACAGCCAGCAGGCGGGCACGCTCAGCAGTATTGGTGGACGTATTCATAAGTTTATTCCGTACCAACCTGCAGAGCGGCTCGTCCCACTGTCTCTGGGAAGACGGGTTCTCGGGCTGAACCGTGTCCGGGCAAGCCACTTTCCAGGCCTTGTTTAAGTGGAAATAACATCAGTCGGAAACAAGGATTTGAATGCGGATGAAATTCATCAAACAAATATCCCTTATTCGTTAAATTCATTGTATTTATGTTATTCACTGTTATTTATAGAGTTTCCTTTCCCAGAATTGTTTGTTGAGTCAGTTCGAATGAAGTATTGTCGAGATCATCACACTTCCGTAATCTGGTTAGATACTAGTCTTATCTCTTATCTTGAACTTTGGACACAAACATGTAAATTAAAGTGGAACATGAAGCTCTCGCAAGTACGTTTATAAGGTTTCAATAGGTACAGTCGAAAAAACAATTTAGTATACAAGCAGCTAACTTGCTACTACTTTTAAACAGTGGTGTGAGTGTGCTGAGTAGTCAATCCTTTTACAACACGTCTATTAAGGATGCCATAAGCTAAAAAGGTTATAACGCACAAAATAAAACTAAATATTGACAGTGAAAAGATGAACATTTTTGTCTATACAGATGAAATTAAATTCATGGGCATCCTTTTAAAGGATCATTGTACTCATCAATATGAACAACTTTTACTATAGGACTAAACCTAAAATCGCGAAAAAAAATCAGCTGTTCCTTGCATTTATGTTCACATAACTTCTCAAAATGTAGGGAAGAGCTGATTTTTTTTTCGCGATTTCAGGTTTGATCCCATAGCAAAAGTTGTTCATAATGATGATTACAACGACCCTTTAAAAGGATGCCCATGAATTCAATTGCACCCTGTATACCAAATAGCTTGTTCAACTGTACCTTCCCACGAAGTAATAAAAATTATAGGGCGTGTACCCGAGTATTTTTTTACTACTACATAGGGCTCATAAATACAGAGTCAAATTAAGGCGACTACACGACCTAAAGCGCGGTCACTGTCGGACTGCATAGAAAAGAAAGAGAAGCGCGATGACACAACCGTGGTAATTTATTGCAAATATGAAGCAATTATCTATTTACAAAAACTCTCAAACACCAAACAAATAAAAACCGTATACTAAAATTCGGGGAATTAAATTGTCTTTTAGATGGTGAAAGTTTTATGAAAATACACCCGATAGTGTTTGCGTGATTATCGTTTTTATGTCCGCGGTAGACATTACTTTACAAATTAATTACACTATGTTAAAAAAATATAATTGCAAATATTCACATATCAAATTACGAAGCAAATGGTCTAGTATAACATTTATTTTTTTCAAAGAAATCAGTCCGGTCGATTAGACGTGATGTTGAATTTAAAATCATTAGAAGTCGTATATCTGCGCCTTAAATAACCTAGCAAAACTCCGCAGACGTAATGATTGAACATGATAAACCAGAAAATAAATTTTGATGACTTTTTATGTGATGTCATCGACTGCAGTTAGTATATTTACTTAAAAAACCTTTTTTTTATTTTTGTGTAAACTTCACAGACGTAATTAATATCGATATCCAAACACGATAAAACATATTTCTCAACTTATACTTCAAGCAACAACACAACATACAGTCGTTGTCCTCTAAAAAAACAACAAATCATTACTATTATTATTATTTCATCGCGTTTAGTTAGTGATACCTATCACGTCTGCGGACTTTCGCTAAATAATTTAATTTGACTCTGTACAAGCTACAATGCATTTCCAATACTTGCACTGCCTAATTTTGTTTTCGAATACTTGCCTACCTACAAAGTAAAGTATTAGGTCGGTAAGTCAAATCCTAACTATGTTGGACTTAGGTTACAGCTGTGGCGTGCGTTGCATATAGGCAAATAAGCAGTGCCTACCTCGATATATCAACATAAGCCTGTCAATTACATTGTGTGTGCCTCACAATTAAGAAACTCACTAAATTATCATACCTAACAAAAAACAAAATCTTCATACAAACACGCGCGGCAGTAGGCAGTCGCCGGGCGGCCTACTCGGCTCTCATACTATTCGCACATTGTCATTGGTCTTTACTCGTTCAAGTTTATACGACAAAATTAAAAATACGTACGTCTCACGCGTAATACCATGACGTTCGACCTTCGTAATTTAGGCATGCCTACTCAAATAAACACACTTTTGACCACACTTTTTTTTCTGATTAGTGTCCGCATTTGCCTAGACTAGACTCGGCCTAGGGCCTACCTATTCTGAAAACCAATGCACGCCACTGGGTTCCAGTCTAACCGGATGCAGTTAATTACCAGTATTTTACATGGAGCGACTTTTTATTATGCTACAATAAAAATTAAATACTTACCAACTGAGGTGATCCACCGGCAAGAATAAGTGCCCGTGGTCCAACCAGGTGAACTAAGCAGGTGGACCACGACAGAGTCCCGAATGTACCGGATTCGGTCGTGGTCAAAAATGAAATTGCGGAAAACGTAGACTTAGATGTCTTAATCACGGTCTTAATAAAAGAGTTTGCTGATAGAAAGGTTGAGCAGACAAATTTTTCGAACATATAGAATCAATATATAATATATATTAATCAATGGATTAGCAATAAAAAAAAAAGCACTTTCTCTCTCCTTAAACATTGTCATTGTATTTTCTTTGCTCCTGTTTCATGTTTGTTATTATGTGTATGTATATATTTATATAGATTAATAGTACTTTATGTATGTATTTATTGTATTGTGTAAATGGTACACCACAGACTACCTACAGTATTTGTCTGTCCTTCCCGTTTTTAATCCATCCAAAGGTTGTCTTTAAAAGATCGCTCTTAGCGATAAGACCGCCCATTGTGTCACCCATTGTAAAGTTTTCTATATTTATGTCTGTAATTTATATGTTGTACATAATAAAGAGTATTCTATTATATTCTATTCTATCCTTCAAAGTGAAGGTAGTACGAGTAAGTAAGGGCTCAGGGCTAGATAATAACAATCCGGTCAAGCATCGTTTGCCGAAGTCGGTCTGTGGATGGGTAAACATCTATAACATACCGAGACTCCTTCGTGCCTCGGAAAGCACGTTAAGCCGTTGGTCCCGGCTGTCATTCGTAGATCTTTGACAGTCGTTACGGGTCGTCAGAAGCCCGAAAATCTGACTACCAGTCTTACCAAGGGGTATCGTATTACCCAGTAACTGTGTTGTGGAGGTCAGATAGGCAGTCGCTCCATGTAAAATACTGGTATTCAGCTGCATCCGGTTAGACTGGAAGCCGACCCCAACATAGTTGGGAAAAGGCTGGGCAGATGGTGATTTCATTACCTTACCTTCGTGCCCTCCTGATCTTAATGTGATTATACCTAACGATCTAAATGTATTCGTGACTTAAACTATCGAAAGCCTTTGCTTAGTTAATGAAGGCAATATAGGAGATAATGAAGTCTAAAGACCTAGGCATACTCCCATGTTTAACATATGGTTGTGAGACATGGGCACTTACCAAATCGCTGAGAGAAAAGCTTGCCAAGTGTCAAAGAGCAATGGAGAGAAGCATGGTAGGCTCAAAGAGACAAGATAGAATTAGGAACACAGATCTCCGGGCAAAAAAAAAACTGACCGACATTCTAACAAGAATAGACCAACAAAAGTGGAGGTGGACAGGCCACATGATGCGAGACACTAAAGGAAAGTGGAGCAAGGTGGTGACAGAATGGTATCCAAGGGATGGCAAAAGAAATCGGGGAAGACAGCTTACCCGATGGGAGGAGGAAATTAAGCTGATTAGCAGAGCCCTGATTCACAAGCATACGACAGGCTATCGTATCGAAAACCTGACATTTCGATAACCTGATTTGACTTGCCCTCAATAGCAAATAGCTGTTGGAAGAATAGCGGGCGTCTATTTCATTTAAACTGAAAAAAATTTCGGGTTTTGGACTTGTGAACAGCGTTTAGAAGACTCCTACGATAACAATGATTAATGTTCGATACGATACGGAAGCGTATCGAGTGTTTGTGAATAGCTATGCTGGTCCAAACTGGAGGAGGCCTATGCCATGAGGCACACCGAAATTCGAGACATTTTGTGATTCTTTTGTAGTACATATTATTGTAAATTTTGATGTCTAGTTTTCGGAATAAAAGGCTTTAATATATAACGATCTAAATACCAGCTAGGTGGGTAACAATGATTGTAATAAATAGATACGCCTAATATCACATGAGTACTTTCACTCCGCGCCCTCAATCAATAATATTTTATCACTGATAAGTAGATAACAGAAATGATTGCTAAGCCAAACCTAATTAACATACTTCTACAATCGAAAACCAACCTTATTACTCCTGTCCAAAACTAAATTTCCAACGAAAAATCTCTGAAACATGACCAATGTTAAAAAAAACTAGCATTTCCTATAATGTACGCGAGAACACAGGTCAATTTAACCTGGTTGATCATACGCCCTAACAAGTCCCAATAGACGGTAATCCGATGCGCGCCATCTAGCGGCGAGTAGCGTAATCACTTGATAATTGACATTAAGCGCCCGTTGACGGCAAAATGGCGGTAATTCGCTTTAGCTGATTGCTGATATATTAAATGTTAATTGTTTTTAATGATAGACTTAAATCTGTTAAGCTTTTGTTGATTTTTGGTATAGTAGCGTTGAGGTCCCAAACACGTATGGTTGAGGTCCCAAAAACTTATGGTTGGGGTCCCAAAAGCGTATGGTTGAGTTAGTTAGTTGTTATAGTTACCTATGTCCCTTGAAAGCTATCACCTTAAGACTTCAAGATTTGTCTGCTAATAGTCCCCCAAACCGTATTTCGGCCACGGCGGCCAATCTCAACAGAGACTAGCCTTCGGCGCGGGAGATATTATAGTGTACCTACAAGTGTGTGCGCAGATACAGGTGCACTCCCTCTTGCCTCACTCTCATAGTCCGACGGGACGACACGCAATCCGACACGACCGGTGCGCCACTGTCGACGCCGTATAAATGGCGAAGTTTTGGTTCAGCAAAGTTTGAATTACCTACTGTTGTAAGCAAAATATCGGGGCGTATACTCCCTAAGCGCAAAATTCGTAATTTCCGCCGAAGTTACGTGCGACTCAAGCTCCGTATTAATTACTGACATAACTTAGAATGAAAAACAAAAAGATTTGACAGTTATTCCTACTACCAATGTGCATATTCCCGTCCGAAAAGTTTAATCTTACACTTGTTTTGACGGATCGTCTACTTGCGGACGGGCCCGTATCTTCATTGACGTACGTTGAGAATCTCAGGTGGGCCCACTCTATAATAGTTATATTACCCTTAATCCCTTAAGAGGGTAAAGAAAAGGGTAAATCCTATATTAAAACATGTTCAATCTATTAACATATCACCCTAATGCATTAAAAAGGGGTGACATGTCTTTGTAATGGCGATTTTATCGAAATGTCGCGCCCCCAGGCGATGTTTAACCTTTGTACGGTGCGCTAATTTGTTTATTGCGACGCCGATACAAAGTTGGCGCTGACGGTTTTTTTTTATCGTAGACATTCGTAATATTTTTTGGCATAGATTTTATGAACTATTATTTAGATTAGCCGTCGGCAAGTTCGCTAACCAATACCATTGTAAAGATTTCGGCGCTTTTTTAGCGTTTTTCTTCCAAAGTCGTGAAAATTGTGTTAAGGAACGAAAAATTTCAATTTAAAAATTCATAATAAAAATGGTAAATATAGTGCTAGCAAATGACATCCAAAATCTCTCAATAAATTGTGTCGGTCCTTCTACCAAACACCATGTAGTTATTGAAGCATTTCGCGTTAATGTATTTATTTATTTATATATACTTTATTGTACACCACAAAATACATAACATGAAAAAAAAATACATAAAACACTACAAAATATACAACGGGCGGCCTATGGCTTTCTGCGATCTCTTTTCCAGGCAACCTTGGAATGGACAGTGATTTTCCGGGACATAAAATGGGGCTGTCGTTGGTGCAAATATTATGTATACAATACACTAAAATAAATACACAGATATACACATATCCAAAATTATAGATACTTAAATACATACTCGTACATACTAAATAATTACAAGCACCGAAAATAACCGCAGGAACTCGTTGGATGCGAGAAGCACAAAACCGGTCGAAGTGGAGGTGCTTGGGGGAGGTCTATGTCCAGCAGTGGACGTCTTTCGGCTGAAATGATGATGATGACGATGACCGAAAATAAAAGAAGACAGTAGATGATTGTACACAAACAAGTTTTATGTCTATCTTTTAAATCAAAACACTTCCACAAATACCTTCTATCCCCTTTTTATCCACTTTAATCACTGCAATAAACCTTTATCTAATTCGCGTTATTATATTTATTAGTTCCCTACATCAAACAAAACAGAAATAGGTACCTAATCATATTTGGCTTACAAAATCTGTTTTAGTCTACCTTTGACGGTCGCACCTACCCCTAAAACCGGTTCAATCCGCTTCTAACTGGATCAAAGCGCCGCATTCCGGCTTGTAATAACTGCAAATTACTGGATGCCAAGTTAATTTTCGATTTGTTAAGGGATTTTGGACTTTGTGTAAAGGTTACAAGGTTTGTATTGGAAAGGGGTGAAATCGGGCAGTAAAAATTGGTTCGATGGGCGTTTTATGTTTTCGGAGATTGTTGGGAGTAGCACAGAAAATGGCAGAAGTTCAAAATGTTGCTGATTTTTTAATGGAAATCAGTAAAAATGTATACCAATTGACTTGACAGTCATTTTTAGCAGGCCTAAGGGCCAAAGCACACACGCTACTTTTTGCATCGGCGATCGGCGATTTTGCGGCTGTATCGCGTTTTGGCGACTCTGCGTTCGGACGCGGTATCGGGATCGCGCGTTTTAGCGACTGCTCCGATGCTGCTTCGCGTTTTGGCGACTCTCTGCGTTCGGACGTGGTATCGGAATCGCGCGTTTTAGCGACTGCTCCGATGCTGGCGCAAATGCCAAATCGCTGCAACCGGCATCCGAATGTGTGCGGAGTGTAGCGTTCAGCCGCTATATCGAGCTTCCGAAAAGCGACTGAATCGCCGCGTTTGGCGTTTTTAAGTGTGCGGTGTGGAATGTTCGGTCGCTGCATTTAGCTTCTAAAAAGCAGCTGAATCGCCGATCGCCGATGCAGAAAGTAGCGTGTGTGCTTTGGCTCTAAACTATTGCAAATGGTTATAAACTAATCTTAGATACTCCTTCTTCCAACCTACACGGTTCGAGTGACAGTTTATAAGAAAAAAGGCATGGTGCGCTGCCAATGGGCGCTGGGTCGGCTTGCTGTTTGGTTTCGGATGCAACGGGCGTATTCTAGTGACGTTATAGTGTTGATTGGGGTCGTGTTATATGATTCTTATGCGCTTGTTATTTACCTATGTGCTTGTTGCTAATTAAAAATGATTTGTAACTTTGTAGGTTACTTAGTAATTTGTTTTTCAATATATTCCGCTTCTGGTTTCTAAGACTCACACATTCGTTAATAAAAAAAGACGGGTTGCACTCCGGGAGTGCCGGCAGAAGTGAAAACTTGAATATTAACGTTGAAATAAATCAATTATTAATTGAATTAATATAACTAAGTTTTTTTCACTATTTCTGCGTCACTTTTTTCATTAATCGATGCACTTTGTTCAATTTCCATTTTTTGAAACACTTTATATACCTACACGAATTTTACGAATACACAGCAGTGTGGCTACTACACAGACGGTCGAGCCATCAGCTGTTCATCCACGTCCGCGTCCACCATCACATCACATCACCATCGCCATCGCCATCACCATCCATCCATCCATCCATCCATTATCGTGTCTCACTAGGTTCACTTCGGTTGGCCCCGCCGCCGCGCCGTAGAAAGAGATGGGGGGGGGGAATCTCTCCTGACGGTCACGTGTCCTGACGCGATGCCCTGACGCGAGTTTAACATTTTTTACCCATTACAAAAAGTGTTCAACGCCGCTAAAGAAGTTTTCACTTCAAAAATTCATAAATGAAGCTTCTATACCACCAATACGCTGAGCACTGCTACCTTTGTACAGCTTCGCCGTCTCTGTCACTAATATCTACGTGACAGTCTTTTTTTTGTAAACTCTATGTACACACGGCTACACATCAAGCTATACATAACCAGTCTAAGCTGACTTCTGATTCTACGAAAAACCTATACAATGCGAGTTCAGTTAAAACTGGAAATGTATAGATTGATGTGTAGCTGTGTACCATGTAGACAACCCTGGGTACTGTATACAAGAATAATGTACCCAGGATTTTGTAATATCTTGATTTAAAAGAATGTCCATGGAGTTACTTGCCCGTTCTTCTCCATAGAGATCTACGCTTTGGAATGGGCACCTAGCTTCAACTTTCTGACTAACTGACCGACTATTTAATTTTGACAATTCAAATGTGCCTGTACATGGTTTTATTGAAATAAATGCTTAGAGTTTGAGTATTTTCACAGTTATTTCACCTCTGCCAGCAACCCAACAGCAACTTTATTGCAATAAAATAAAGATCACTATGAGTTTGACAGAGATGCAACATCTGAGGGGCAATTCTCGTCATTTTAAGAACGTTCACAGTCTGATCTCAATCTAAAAAAAAAACCTCTAATTTCCCCGCCTTCTTGACACGTTTTTGACATCGATTGTCGCTAAGATGAGATTGCGACTAGATTTTGAACGTTTTTAATTACGGGAGTTGGCCTTCAAAGGTAACATAACTGTACTTAGGCATATTTTTCGAGGACACGACGCACTCGACTTACTGCTGTCACCCTCTACAGTGTCGAGGGGTGAGATCGAGAACAACTCTTTTAATTCGGGCGCAGAAGGCTCAATATCGACGTGATTTGATTATAGAAGGGTTGATATATAATTGAATAAGGAACCATTTTTAGAAAACTGTAAGAATATTAAACGGTTCCCTATTCATTTGCATAAAATTTTAAGACCTAATATAACTCGGCATACTTTTGTTTCTCCTAATTATATTTTCGCATAACATTGTTTACGCATAACAGCTTACGCATAATTTTTTAAGCATAATTTCTGATTAAGCATAACATTCTAAAGCATAAATTTAGCATGCTCGTTTTATTTCCAACGACGTCAGATGGACGGAGCCTTCTGTTATTTCTGTTTGCAGGGATTTAAAGGAATCTAACTAAATCGAACCTCGCATTTCAGAATAGGTAGGCACTAGGCCGGGTCGTCTAGACAAACGTGATCACTAATCACAAAAAAGTGAGGTCAAAAGTTTTGTTATTTGAGTAGGCATGCCTACTTGCGAAGGTCGAACGTCATGGTATTACGCGTAACACGAACGCGTTTTTAATTTTGTCGTATTAACATGAACGAGTAAAGACCAATCAGAATGTGCGAATAGTACGGGAGCCGAGTAGGCCGTCCGACAACTGTCTACTGCCGCGCGTGTTTGTATGAAGATTTTGTTTCTTGTTAGGCATGATAATTTAGTGAGTTTCTTAATTGTGGGGCACACACACTAAAATGTAATTGACAGGCTTATGTTGATATATTGAGGTAGGCACTGCTTATATGCCTAAATGAATGCACGCCACTGGGGGTGCCCCTGACGTCGTTTAGTATTATTCGAATTAAATTTATGCCAAAATAAATTAGCCTTCAAGATAATTATGCCAACATAAACTGTATGCCAAAAAAAACATGGCAAAGTATTATTATGGCAAAACAAATTATACCAAAATAGTTATGCCAAAGTATATTAGGAAAAAGAATATTATGCGAAAAGAAGGGATCCCATATTGAACATAGCTGGCAAAATATGGGAGTACCTACTATAAGTACATCTCTGCCTAACTCAACGGTGTATACAGCGAGATGTTATGTTATGAGGAAGAACATAAAGTTGCATTACAGTTCGTAGCACAGACGCCAGCACATCAAGCTACCTGAAACTGTCAAATTTTCCCAATCAACTTTGAACCTTATGCTTCAGCGATAAAGTTGAAAATCTTTTAAAGAAATTTGACAGATTGTAGTAGCTTGATGTGCTGGCGTCTGTACCAAAGGTGATCATGCTGCATTAAGCCCTATTTACTCGATCTAAATTTCTTGCCCGTGGTATACAATAAAATTGAAGCAACAAATGACTTGCATTGTCTCTAAACTCTGTTTATACGATGCCGAAGTGTTGTTATGTTCCATAGTTATACTTGAGGCGAGCCACGGCTACGCACATGTGGTAATTCTGATCCAGCCTGCCCCTTGCGGGCCTGCGGACGAAGAGTAATGGGTAGCTCACCGTCCGATCAGGACCAGCAGCCTAATTGCGGAACGCCAAATCGTCAAATGATTCTGATCAGTTGGCTTCATTTCTATCTATCACAATTGGCTTCATTTTACGATTTTCGAATTGCGAAACTCTAGTTTCTGCGCAGGGCCTTAACGTTCATAATTGGTTTCATAATAAACTAGAGTTTCGCAATTCGAAAATCGTAAAATGAAGCCAATTGTGATAGAAATGAAGCCAACTGATCAGAATCATTTGACGATTTGGCGTTCCGCAATCAGGCTGCAGCGTGCCGGACGGCGCGTACGTGTTCCACGCGCGCCTCATAGAGATGTCAGCAAAAAGGAAGGGGCCTGCCAGGGCCGAAGCCTGCCGGGGGTGCGGGATTGTAAGAAAGGGTTACCGCTACCCCGGAACATAAAGGGCTAAGGAAGGAACACGGATGGGTTTTAGTCAGTAAGAGTCTGACACTCCCTTCCGCTCCATTCAGAGCGGGAGGGGTCAATTGATGATTTCCCATCCATAAAAAAAAGAAAAGCCTGTCCCTTGCTGCCCTCTCCCAGCGACCCCCTAAGCCGAAGTCTGTACCCCACAGGGGGTGCCCTTAGCGTGTAGTCGCTTAGTTTTTAAGTTTTTTAAGCCCTGGCTGAATGCTTTAATTTATTGAGGCATTCACAGGCAAGCCCGGTTAAGCAGACGATAAACTCATAGGTTGAACTGCGAGAAGCCATTTATAATAAAATTAAAAAAAAACGCACGTGTGCTTAGCTTGGCTTTATATGAAAATTTAGGCAGGATCTTCCACGGCGGCCCATAGCCACGCTACCCACGAATGCCTACCAGTAAACAAATAACCCGCGCAACTAAATTAGGTATACTCCGTGCACATTTCACGTAGCCATGGTAACATTATCTATTACCGTGACATAGCAGTGGACGGTTGACTTTAAAGCGTATTAAAATCTTGGCTACATTCAACATAACACCATCCGAGCGCGAGTACCCTTCTCTCTCATTGTACCTGCGACAAAAACTAAATGCTACCCTACTGTGAGACATTATTAGTTATTACACCTTATGGCACATTGACATGTACACCCCTCATCATCGGCTGGTTAGTCTTTTTAAAAGCTTTAAATTTCTGTCCTGCCCCTTTATTCACAAACACTCGATATGCTTCCGTATCGTATCGAACATTAATCATTGTTATCGTAGGAGTCTTCTCAACGCTGTTCACAAGTCCAAATCTCGAAAATTTTGTCAGTTTAAATCAAATAGACGCCCGCTATTCTTCCAACAGCTATTTGCTGTTGAGGGGAAGTCAAATCAGGTTATCGAAATGCCAGGTTTACGATACGATAGCCTGTCGTATGGTTGTGAATCAGGGCTTTGGTCACATTTTAACTCCAATGCTGCCGTACTTACGAACACTGCAATAACTCGAGTTTTGCGCCGAATTGAGATAAGTAGATATTCGGAATTTGCAGAACGAGATCTATATATTCTTTTTTACACACTTTTTATGTATTTATGACAAAGCCGGTTTTAATACTAAGCCTAACTGCAAAATCTAGGTCGGTGCTTTATGATTTACATATCAAGACAGAAATCTCAATTCGGCGCAAAACTCGAGTTATTGCACTTTTTGTAAGGACGGCAGAACGGGATTTTACATAGTCGCCATTTTGGTTTCATGATAGGAAATCGACGACTGACACGGAAGTAAAACTCATCAGTGACATTTTGTAATCCTGGGAGAAGTCCCAGGATGCAGTTGGCATTTACTGTGACTTCTCAAAAGCGTTTGACTGCGTGGACCACAATACACAGCTCTGTAAATTATACCATTACGTAATTCGTGGACAAGCTGCTGATCTCGTTATTTTTGTTGTTGTGTTATGATTATAATTATGACTGTACTGTATGAGTAATGTATGAGCAAAAAATTTACAACGTGTTTTTTGTATATCCCATAATTCTATACCTACTTAAGTAAAAATAATACAAAAAGTCCTAGAATATGTGACCCAAAAATACATAGTTTCAAAGAAATCTAAGTTTCATTCATAAATACGAGTAATTAATTTTCATTCAAACCACAAAATGCAGCGTTGTCATATTTCATGTGTTTTAGATTAATAATCGTGACTGCGGAATTATTTTGTATGAAAAATGAAAACAAAAAAATTGTGAGTATGTGTACCTATGTGTGAGTTTATAGTATATTTTTTACTTCTTCAAGCTCAAACCCCTAGACTAATTTTGATAAAATTTTGTATGGAGGTAGCTGACACCTAGGATTAACATATAGGATACTTTTTATACCGATATTTCCACGGGTTAGAAACTTATGCGGGTGAAACTGCGAGCCGCAACTAGTAATTCTTATATGCCAGTTGATTCTTTGATATGGTCTCATTCATCTAGAGTTATGGGATATCACCTTGTATAGTACTACTTAATACCTAAGTACTGCTTCCTAGATACGCCAGTGATATCAAAATCCACGCGCGAACAAGACTTCGCCAACGAAAACTACGACAAATAAAATCAAAACAAATCTGAATCAAAGGAAATCACACTAGCTATTCCCTCGTCGTCGCCTGCATTTAACAAAGTTACTCCGTCCGCACTAACCTTGTTATGACGTTCACTACAATCTCACGCACAATTTAACACTAATGTCGGTATTGTGCACCCCTTGCAACGTTATTGTATAGAAATGCTTGTTATTATTTGCGAATGTTTAGAAAATTGTGTGAAATGAATTTATTTATTGTATTATTTTTGTTAAGGGTATTTTGATTGCTTGTTGGGGGTTCATAAACAAATTAATTACAATTAGTTATTCTTTTGGAATGAAATTAAAGGGGTTTCAGATTGCTTCCTATTGCTATGCCACTGCAAGGCGAACACTTTATTTTTGGGTGGGAAATTTTCAAATAACTTCTCCCGCTCTGGGCGGAGCGAGAGGGCGTGTCAGACTTATACTGACTAAAACCCACCCGTGTTTTTCAGTTGCCTGTGCCAGGGGCCATAGTATCTCTTTAGAACAACCCGCGACCCCGGCAGGCACGGCCCTAGCGGACCCCGTCAGTTAGTGCTGACATCTCTTTGAGGCGCGCGTGGAACGCAACGCGCCGTCGACCCAGGCCTGGTCCTTACCGGACGGCGAGCTGCCCATTGCTGGCCGTCCGCAGGCCCGCGCCAACGGTGGCCGGGAATCGGCTGTCGATTCCCGACGCCCAACTGCGGCGTTTGCCTCTCCCTCACGCGCTCCGCCTCCTCCTTCGCGAGCATTACTACTTCGCAGAAGGAGGTGACGGCTTCCCATGCACTCTCGCTCCGTACCATGGCCTGGACTAGGGACGGACGCGAAAGATCGCCACCGTGAGGACGTGGCGGTGCTCTGCCCAAGCTGGACAGGCCTCCACCGTATGCTCCACCGTGTCCTCCGGGCGATCCACACAATGGTGACACCCGCTCGTTTCCTCCCACCTTATCCGGAATAGAAAGCTTCCGAAGCAGCCGTGTTCGGTGAGGACCTGCGTTAGGCGGAAGGTGAGGACGCCGCGGCGCCTCTTCAGCCACTCCTCAAAGAGGGGACTTATCGCCGCATGTGGCGTGCCCATAGGGCGAAGGTCTCTGGTCATAAAGAGAAAGCACAAGCATTTATGTATCACCACCCTCGTTCATGACGTCTTGTCGGTTTCAGACTTATATTCCTACTAGCAGCGCCCCGCGGTTTCACCCGTGTAAGTTTCGATCCCATGGGAATATCGGGATAAAAACTACCCTAAGTCCTTTCCCGGGACTCAAACTTTCTCCATACCAAATTTCATAGAAATCGGTTCAGCGGTTTAGGCGTGAAAAGGTAACATACAGACAGACAGAGTTACTTTCGAATTTATAATATTTGTATGGATTTAAAATAACAACATCCCTTCAGTATACATCGGGAAGGGGTAAGCAGAGGTGCATAAAGTACACCGATATTTCGCTATAATCTGTTCCAAAACTTAACTTTTAGATGAAAGTGTAAACAGACCCAACGAGGTAATTGTGTAAAATAACTGGTTGCATTCGAATGAGCTTTCTAAATTTTTAACCAACGAAAAAAACGGAGGAGGCTCTCAAGTGGACGCGTATATTTTTTTTTTTTATGATCACGCATAACTTTTGACAGAGTAGTCCGATTTTGATAATTCTTTTTTTATTTTCAAGGGTATACCCCGAAGTTGATCCCATATAAATTTAGAAAAAAAAATCCAACCCTAAGGCTGGGAAAATAGGGGGTTATTTATTGTTCCTGAGTTGTGTATTACAATTAAATAAAAAAAAAACCTTACGATGAATAAGCTTTAGACTTGTCAGTCCCTTGTGTGTAGACCTCTCAGTCTCTGCATTTCTGCTAAAGCTCGTTCATCATGAGGTTTGTGTAATACTTTATTTGGCTCTAGATCAGATAACAGTGCTTTTCAACCTTTTTCATGGCGCGGCCCCATTAGTATGAAAAATATTTCGCGACCCCCTACCCTCCGCTGTTTCTAACTTGGAATTAAAGTATGTTTGGGTACCTTTGGTTAAATAGAAAAACCACAATTAACCACAGAAGCTTTGAATTATTTGATTCTATTTGAAACCTCCTACTTGTGCGAGTGAACGTTTTCGTCGATGGCTCAAATAAAAGGCAAACAATGAAATTATATGAAATGGGCGTGACTCATTCACATTAATGCGATAGTTGCGCCTGTTCCTCGTCACATTAATTATGCATGTGACTTATAGGTATTTGTTGATTTGTGTTAATCTTTAATTAACCATTTTTTCTTAATAAATATAAAATTTTGAACTAGTATGGTTATATAATTTTAAATTTTTAAGTAACGGCAACCCGCTTAAAGAGGCTTGGCGACCACCTAGGGGGTCGCGACCCACATGTTAAAAAACACTGAAATAGAGCAATACCCTTAAGTGTTTTACTCAGTGCCACATATGCCTGCCCTTTGGCAAACACTTTCTTTCCAAGGTCGATTACAGCTTTATCAAGGGTTGTACCTTGTAATTTGTGTACCGTGACGGCCCCGCATAAAATTATCGGCAACATCCTGCGCTCAATGTCGCCATAACCCTTCGTACCTTGAAAAGCTGCAACAACTACTGGAGGTATGGCGACACAACCATCGCTATCTTTTTGTCTGCTTCCTATGCTTTCAATGCAGTCCGGTAATTCTCCTTCCTCTAGTTGATCTCTGCGTAGTGATGGCTATTCTATTGTTTTTACAATACCCATAGCACTATTGACGAGGCCGTCATATACTGATGTTTCACCTCAACATCACACGGGATTCGACAGCTAATTTTACCTCAGATAAAAGTCCACCACAATTGTTCACATCTTTTGGAACAACATTATCTGGAGGTCTCTTTCCATAGGTAGGAATTTTCCGAGACTCATCCTATGGAACGGATTGTATAGACGCGATTTTGTTTTGAATTCATAGCTGTCATCTCATTATTGTATTCGTCAACCTTTTTGACGGTCGGGAATACTCGAACCACAACACCATCCTTAAACTCTTCATCTAAAGCCACCCTTCGCCTTCGACAGAGCAGTTCTAGTTGACCTGTTGTCAATTCGCCTACGCGTAAATTGTTTAACAGGTCAACAAACTCTGTATCATTTCGTTGTCTCATTGTGATCGTTAATTCGCAGAATGAAAATGCGTGCCAAAAATTAACTTCTGCGCCACTCCAAGGCGGCTGTAGACACCAATGTCTTTTTACAGGTGGCAGTTGCATGATGTATCGAAAGAGAACAATATTTATGCCACCAAACAACGTATCATTGTTTTTGAATTCCTGTAGTCGCAAATGAATCATTCGTATGTTCTCGTAAGAAAACATAGATACTTCGTCAATCACTAACCAACTTATGTTACGCCATTTACGTCATTCCTGTTCTAGCTTTTCACCAGTTAAGCGTCTATATGCAATTGAGTTACCTTTTTCGATGGGAAGAGAAAAAAGAGAATGCAATGTATTACCAAGTACCTGGCGGGCGGCGACACCAATCAATGATCCTACCTCAACAAATATAGGCCTCAGAAGCAAATCAACTGTAGGCGCATAACACCTCTTGGTGTGCTCCTCGAGTAATTTTAAAACAAATGATTTGCCACTGCCAGCTCCTCCAGCAGCACGCGTAGCATGACCACCATAGAAACGGGTTTTGTCGACGGAAGAATAGACAAAGATGACGTTCCGTGTAGACCACTGACCTAAATTATTACCACTGGACAGGCTGTGTCAAGCGTTTGACAGCAATATTTTGTGTCTTTTTGAAGCGCCACTAGCGAGTGTCCAGAGAGCTAATTTTGACATATATTACATTTTGGTAGGGCTGTTCCAAACAATATAAACGAAACATCGAAGCAATGTGTGGGATACATAGCAGGTTTTGTGATTAGATTACTCTTTGGAATGGGCAACTAGCTTCATCTTTCTGACTGACCGACCCCTTGACAATTGCCAGTCCAGTGGTAATAATAGAGGTCAGTGGTGTAGACAGTACGGCGGCAGCGAAGTAGAAAGAGTCAACTGCACTTTTTACAAAATTGAGTTTTACATAATTCGAATTCTTTTTTTTGTCATAGGTTTTTTGTCTGTTTGATTCTCATTTTTTACTGATGTATAGGAGAAGATAGCTTTGTTCTTCTATTAATAATTATCACAGTTTTGCGTTCAAAACGCTCTCCTGTAAAATCATGATTTTGTAGATAACCGTATATACTTTGTGGCCGTTGAGTAGAAAGTTTTCTACTGTCTTTAGCATGGCGATGGCGATTACAAAATGTCAGTTGTCAGTGTAATTTTGACAGTTGGGATAGAAAACTTTCTTCTGAAATAGTCTACATAAAAAAGGACAAAGATCGTTAGAAACGAAAGACAAAATGACAGATTGTAGAAGGATTTCTACGGTGCGATGTCAAAAATGGAGAAACGAAATGTCACTTTGTATAGAAAGAGCTAAGTCTATTCTTCGTAGAAATAGAAAGCGTCATGCTAAGCCTGCTGTTATAAAAAGCAACAACTTTTCAGTATCACCATGTAAATCTTTTTCAATGGCCGTAGAAATTCTTTGAAATAAATCCTTCTGCTGTATGTTTAGACCTCTTATATTATAAAAAAAGACGGGTTGCACTCCGGGAGTGCCGGCAGAGAAAACTTGAATATTAACGTTGAAATAAATCAATTATTAATTTAATTAATATAACTCATTTTTTTTCACTATTTCTGCGTCACTTTTTTCATTAATAGATGCACTTTGTTCAATTTCCATATTTTAAACACTTTATATACACGAATTTTACGAATACACAGCAGTGTGGCTACTACACAGACGGTCGAGCCATCAGCTGTCCATCCATCCATCCATCCACTTCCACTTCGACTTCCACTACCACTTCGACTTCCACTTCGACATCGACTTCCACTTCCACTTCCACTTCCATCCATCCATCCATCCATCCATCCATCCATTGTGTCCGTGTGTCACTTCACTTCGGTTGGCGCCGCCGTAGAAAGAGAGGGGGGGGGAAATCTCTCCTGACGGTCACGTGTCCTGACGCGATGTCCTGACGCGAGCTTAACATTTTTTACCCATTACGAAAAGTGTGCAACGCCGCTAAAGAAGATTACACTTCAAAAAAAATTATCATCAGTCATGGCACCTCTTTCTTCTACATCTTCACAGTACTCGTCTTGATATTGATTAATATGTTCATCGGCGTTTATAATTTGATCGTCCCTGATATTTTCGAAACCCGTTTCACGAGCAACATTTTCGCAACGCGTTTCACGGACAACATTTAAAGCAGTTGCCTAGACAAGTGCCTGTTGAATGACCTGTTCTGCATAAGCGAAATCTTCGGTACTAACGTTAGTCAACATTCGTCTTTTCGTCTAAGGAAACAAGATTCTGGAGTCTCGTCTTCCAACATTAGTTGGTTTTCATCGCGAAACGGAATATGGCAAACAATTAAGCTGTAATAATACCCAGCTTTGTCACTATTAAGTGTGTAGTAACGTGTACGCAACACAGCTGGCTTGTTTCTTACTCGAATGCATGAACCGTCCCTCAATCATATATACATATTATTATTCTTATAGGCTCATCAACAGATTCTCTCAGTTCGATATCACCATCTTCCCACTCCACATAATATTTGAAATCGTCTCATAACGCACAGCAAATTCTGCCAGACATATTTTCTAGCTCAACAGGACTCAACACGTAACGGTCAAATAATTATGATGTTGTATATTGAAGTTTCATCCCCTTCAAACCGCAATAAACGAAAGCGTTGATTTGGCATGCAGCTATTCACAAAAATATTGTTTTACGAGAACTCATTTTAAGCGGCAGGTGGCATAGACGATATGCGCATTCGGGAGCACTTACCAATCTTTGCGAGAGTATTGCCATAGAGACCGCAAAGCAGTTGGCTCCACACTGTGCCACCCCGTCTTTTAGCTTATGTAATTGCTTGGCGTACAACGTCTCCCGTGTCGTGAGGTTCACACTTACTCAGTTCGCATATTTTGCAAAGTAATACGCGACGAGAGATATTTCCGCATGGCTGAATGTCCATGTTTCCTTTCCAAATACTAAGAATTTCAGGACTATAATTATTAACCAGTTTCTTGAGAAGTTCTTCGCAAGATGCAAAACCGACCGTTGTTGGCATTTGCTTCATCAGGACCCAAACATAATGTAACCTCACTTTGAGCCACGACAACAATGGTTGGTACGATCTTTGTAGCAGGTGTTGGTATGTCTATGCATTTGGACATTTTCGACTAGATTTGATAACTCAGTGTTATGGGGGTTGAAATAAGTCTTTCGATTACACTTCTTACTTCATATATCGAAAAATCAGGAATGTTTTCACACCACACCAACATGTGCAAGTGTGGACTCCCTCTATTCTGGAACTCTATCCTATACCAATAGTCTGCGATACTTCCACCCAAGCAGTCATTATTTTGTTCCAAATAACGCATAAGAGCATTAATTCTTGTGAATTGTCTGGCAACAACCACTGGATATTTTTGCACCAATTTTAGTCGTTCAGAAAATGTTATGCTATCTATATCATTTGCATTGCGGCCATCCGCAATGAGCAAAGCTTTTATCATATCCGGCCAAATTAGATCATTGCACGAAAAGTCATAAACCAGAGGGGTAATTCTCGTAATTTTAAGAACGTTTACAGTTTGATCACAGTCTCAATCTGTAAAAAATACCTTTAATTTCCCTATATTTTGACAAGTTTTTGACATTTGTTTGTCACTGAGATGAGACTGCGACTAGATTTTGAACGTTTTAAATTCCGAGAATTGGGCCTTCAGGTAGACTTCTTACCATAGCAATCAACTCCGAACAGCATCGTCTCCGGTACTTGCCCGTGGTCCCCCAGTCTAGTCCCCAAACGACCGTATCTTTGATATCTTATAAATTAATATAAATAAATAAAAAATGTTAAGGACATTAAATAGGTACTTCTTAATGAGTTAATTTTGTTACTCCAGTACATAGCAGACCCTCGCACGTTTCTCATTGTCAGATGCATATTGTCAATCAGTCCTTGGGGTGTAAATTCTCCTTGCCCTTGACGCATTCTGCATGAAACTGACACTAGCTCTAATTCTTTTCAGTTTTTTCGGCGGTTTAATTTTTTTGTTAAAAAGTTTTTATTATATTAGCTTTTTGTTTTGTTTTTTAGGGCAATGGAGAGGGCTATGCTTGGAGTTTCCATGCGGGATCGAATCAGAAATGAAGAGATCCGCAGGAGAACCAAGGTAACCGACATAGCCCGAAGAATTGCCTAACTTAAGTGGCAGTGGGCAGGGCACATTGCTCGCAGAACAGATGGCCGACGGGGCCGAAAGGTTTTGGAGTGGCGACCGCGTACCGCAAGACGTAGCGTTGGAAGGCCTCCCACAAGGTGGACCGACGACCTTGTGAAGGCCGCAGGAACTCGTTGGATGCGAGAAGCACAAAACCGGTCGAAGTGGAGGCGCTTGGGGGAGGCCTATGTCCAGCAGTGGACGTCTTTCGGCGGAAATGATGATGATGATGAGGTTTTTGTTTGGAGGAAGCTAAGTTATAATATAACGTTGTATGATTTCTACAGTATTCGAATAGCTAGTTCTTCTTCTTCCTCGTAGCATTCTTGTCAGAGCTGTCGTGGTCCTCATTTAGTTTCTTATCTAGGGGCTGATGTGTTTCGCCTCACGATTTCTCGCCACCTATTCCGATTTCTGAGGGGTAATTCTCGTAGTCTGATCTGTTTCAATCTGTCAAAAATACCTCTAATTTCCCTACATTTTGACATTTGTTTGTCGCCGAGATGAGACTGCGACTAGATTTTGAATGTTGTTACATTACGACAATTGGCCTTCGTAACGTAAAAGTAAGTTAACCTTTTGAACGCCGTTGTCACATATATGTGACAAACGAAATCTTACCCTGAACGCCAACGTCACAAATATATGACAAAACTAGCTTCAGCCCGCGACTTCGTTCGCGTGAAACTTCTTGTTTCCCCCGAGCCACCCCGTCGTATCGCATCACCCGCCCGCGCTATCACTTAATGTTCTTTTTGACTTTTTTTCTTTTTGCTCGGCTCCTAAGGGTCATAGCGTGATGTTAAATAGCCTATAGCCTTCCTCAAGAATTGGGCTATCAAATGCAAGAAGAATTTTTCAAATCCGACTGGTTGTTCCAGAGATTACCCCCTACATACAAACTTACAAACAAATACCTCTTTATAATATTAGTATAGATACACGTCTCACCATATTGTGAAATAAACAATTTAATCATTACTTTTGTGTGTTTTTATTTATATAATTTAATAGTTTAAGCTTCTGTCTATATTGTATTGCATGAAACTAATATAAATAAACCACCAATATCGAGAAATTTGTTGTTTTAAGTGTGTGTGAGTGTGCTGTTTTGTTAAAGTGGCCTGGCGTTAGGGGTACGGCGATACGTTTATACTCTGGCGTTCAAAAGGTTAAGAAACTTAGATCAAGCTTGCACTCATACAAGGGGATACACACTGCGGATGTAATAGCTAGATATAACCATCCAAATTCATACTCAAGACTTTCTTCACTATAATTATTCCTTTTTTCTCCCTGTAGGTATCACTTCCCATACCAAATGTAATAAAACGAAGTTCACATTTTTCCATTAATTTTATTTAAATAACTTAATACCTACATCACAAACAAATGTACAATAATATTAATTAACAGTAATTCTTCGTTTTAAAATACACAGATAACTATTTTGCAAACCCGTCAACTAGTCTTCGATTCTATTGTAAAAATCTTTAAAAACATCATTCACGATAGAAAAAGAAATTCCTTATTACAGTACCCAGAGAAAAAGACGACGATACCTACAAAGAAACTGACACACGTTCAATTACAAACAATCATTTTGAAGGATATTGCTAATCCATTGCTTCATATTTTCGAAAAATTTGTCTGCTCCACACATAGAACTATTATTACTCTAGCGTAGTACTTTATCTCAGTGGCTCCACAACGTAAATAACGCAATGAATGTTGATTAACTGTCAAAATAAAACCCATTGCGACTGATAGTGTGTTACGCAATTACCGCCCAGGTCTACTCTCGAAGTCCGTCAACGAAGTTAGGGGGCCCGAGGCCGACGGTAGTAGTAAACACAGGTGTCAAATTATTTTTTCGAACGGTGAATTTTTATGAATATTTTGTAAAGGTGTGAGATGGGGCTGATGGGGCGGTAACTTCCGATGTCAGTCTTATCACCTTTTTTATGGAGGAGGTTAACATTTGAACAGTCCCTAAACCCAAGTGGTCCTCCTAATAGGGACAACTATCAAATCGTGTTGTCATAAGGATCCCCACTGAAATAGCAGCGCCGTTCAGTGTCATATAATTTTAAATTTTATCTTCATTACTATAATACATAGTATCGCTTGAAAAACTTGAGTCGTCGGAGTGCTCGCGGCGCCGCGGGCGGCCGCGCAACTTTTCCAAGTTTCTCAAGCGACACTATGTATTATAGTAATAAAGATAAAGTTTTAAAATTATATGACACTGAACGGCACTGCTCTTTCAGTGTGACCACATTCTTAGTTCGGGCTCCGATCTAATCTTATATCCGTAAGGGCTCCAACACAACACGATACGACGTCGCGTCGCGCTACGACGCGGCATCGTTTTAACGTTTAAATGAAAAGTTACTACAATCATATACCACCATATTCGTTGTAGCAAGACAGGACGTCGTATCGTGTTTATGTGTTGGAGCCCTAAGTGATACGGAGTAGAAGCCTCCCGAAAGTTCTACGGGCTTCTTCCTCAGGGAGTAGACCTCCAGCATAGCTATTCACAACCATCCGACAGGCTATCGTATCGAAAATGACACCTTTCGATAACCTGATTTGCCTTGCCCCCGACAGCGAACAGCTGTCGGAAAAATGGCGGTCATCTATTTGATTTAAACTGACAAAAAAATTTCGGCTTTTGGATTTTGTGAACAGCGTTAAGGACTCCTACGATAACATTGATTGATGTTCGATACGGTACGGAAGCGTATCGAGTGGTTGTGAATAGCTTTGCAGATAAAAGGGGTCTCGCTCTACCTATTCAGGGGAGGTGTCACCTCTTAAAACGCCTTTCTTTCATTATTGTTTGTGGCACTATTTTACTTCCCAATCGGACGAAGCTTAGGAAGTACACCTCCAGAACCTTTTCAAAAACGATTTGCCGTAAAACATGGCCGATGAATGAATTTTTGGGAGAATATCATGAATATCTATCACGAAGTACGTTTAAATATAACCCCGAAAAGGGGTCATTGTACTCATCATTATGAATATCTTTCACTTTGGGACCAACCCTGAGATCGCAAAAAAATTCTGTTGCTCTATACATTTATGTTCACATTACCTGCTCGTCAAAATGTAGCGAAAATTTTTTATTTTTTGTGATTTTCAGGGTTGGTCCCATTTAAAAGGTTGTATATGTATGACGCCTTGTATATATGCTAGTTTATTTTATTTTGTTGGGACACAAAACAGTTACACGTTACAATTATGGTAAATAACAAACTAGATTAATGGAGGTGAACATGTAACCCACACCAATGTCCGCGGAATAAACTATTATGAAAAAATAAAACTAAGCCACACATCCATTGATGTATAACATTATTTTATGCATCAATGCACGCATCTACTGGAGGCGAATTAGGTTAGGAAGAAGGTTAGAAGAGTAATTATTGTGCAAGCAATTGAATAGCCATCCTTTTAAATTTTGGTTGAGATAGTGAAAATATATCAAGATCGAAAAAGTGTGTGTTATATGTTTCTAAGAGACGACGAAGGGGCGCCCTTGCGCCAGCATTGGTTCTACACTTTACAGTGTGAAACAGCCGTTGCTCAAAATGAGCAGAAACTACCTATAGAAATTATTCAAGAGATATATTTGGGACCCGTACCCCTGGGGTACCCCTACTTAGGCCGCTTTTACATCGGAGCTTTAACTTGTCTTGAAAAAATCTTATTCTATCGTGAATGACACCCAACGAAAATCTATAGATTTCTATGATAGTTTCTTCATGAAACTGCCAGCTGTAGGGAGGTATGTAGTGTCCATTTAATTACTCAACTACGGCGAAGCAAAAAGAAGGGTTATGATTTTGACCGGTATGTATGTATGTTTATCTGTTCCCTCATAACTTCTAAGCTACTTCTCATAATTTGACAAATGAGGTATCGTTGGAAGCGTCTTGATCGTCCGCTGGTTATAGGCTATGTGACGTCACAGTAAATAGAATATGGCGCCCTCTAGCGGAAAAAAGTCATGACCTAAAAAAAAATTTGTTTTGGTCATGCTGTGTTGGTTATCAAATTAAAGGGCTTAATTAGCACATTTCAAAAATATAAATATTACTGATTTCAGTAATATTTATATTTTGCAACCAACCAACACATCATGATTAAAAAAATTTTTTTTTTAGGTCATGACTTTTTTTCCGCTAGAGGGCGCCATATTCTATTTACTGTGACGTCAAGCCCACGTTTAAGCCCCAAAACAATTAAATAAAAAATTAGTTTAAAAACTAAAACCCGACTACTGAAAAGGATGAAACAAGAAAGTACATTCCCGTGGTCGCATGCTACCATAGCTTATATGTAAGTATAAACAGCGGCATGCGACCACGGGAAGGTAGTCGGGTTTTAGTTTTTTTTTTTTAAGCTCAAGTCATCAGAAAGTATGGTGGTACCTACTCGTATGTATGTAGTTCATTAGATAGGCAGTCGCTCCATGTAAAATGCTGGTATGCAGCTGCATTCGGTTAGACTGGAAGCCGACTCCAACAAGGCTCAGGCGCAAAACGTCTCTTTCATTCACAACATTAACATTAACATTCTTAAGTAAGTTCATTAACATTCTTAAGTAAATTTAAGTACCAAATTTTAACATCATAATTGCACTATAATTTTAATAAATGATTTTTGTTTTGAAAATCAAAATGTCCCTGGCGCGACATTTTGCGAAAGAGACATTCTGCGAATGAGACATTCTGCGAAAGAGACATTTTACGAAAGAGACATTCTGCGAAAGAGACGTTTTACGACCAGGGGACATTTTGCGAAAGAGACGTTTTGCGCCTGAGCCAAGGAAAAGGCTTAGGGATTATGATGATGATGTCAGATCTTAAAAAAACTCTCCACAAAAAAGTTTTTGGTTCTGTATTTTCGGTTTTTTCCATCAACTTCCGAAGTTATTTTTTTTTACTTTGTAGTGGTTTTTTGGAAGTTTTTTAATTTTTTACTTTTTAGGTGTGGTATCTACCCCCTACCACTTCGTGTATGTACCACTACTCGATAATATGAAAAAAATGGCAACACTGGCCGAGTGACATGTCAAATTTCTGTTCCGTATTTTAAAATTAATTTTAATTAGTAATTAAGTAAAATTAAGGTGTAATTTTATGTGTAAACGTAGTATAATTGTATAAATACTCAGGAGTATTGTTTTCCTGTAAATAGATAAAGTAATACACAGTGTTTGCTACACACCGGTAACCTAAAACCAACAGCTGACATTCGAACTTCGGATTAAAACGGGGAGTATTTGTTTACTTTTACTTTATAATAGCACACAATCGTCATTGTAATTCTGTTACACATCCTCGTGAAGTCTTAGCTTACATGTTCGCTGATTTAGCACCCTGCATTGGGTCTAAATCGCATTTGTTTACATCGTAGAAAACGAAACTTAGCGAAGATTCTGTTATTCTTATTCTGATCTTTTAATATAATATACAACGATAAAAACGTTCATGATCGTTATTTTTGCATTGCCGTTTTACCTACTGTAATATCAAGAAAAAATAACTTTAAAATCTAGGCCACCTACCCACATAGAGAAAAATAAAATCCTAAAGCAATATAAATCATCCAAATTTTTACATACTATTTAATAATATAGCCTTGAAAATAGCCATTTAAATCAATTTATTATCCATCCTAGTTTATCCACTGAACTACGATAACTTCTCCCATTTTCCCTTTCATTTCCAACTTTATTTTACTTGTCTGTCCAACTTTTTCTCACCGTTTCTTTATTCTAATTTCAGTAACTAATCCTGAAACCATGCCTGTGATGACCCGTAAGGCTACTGCTCAGGAGATGGACCTTAAATTGAGAACGGCCCTCCAAAAACTTGAAGCAACAAAACTCCAGTGTGACCAATTGCTACTGGAGAATGAGGAAAGTGAGGAGGAAATAAAGAAAATAGTTGACAAAAACTCAAGCCTTAAACGGGAGCTAGTAGACCTACATCAACAATATCAGAATGTTGTTGATGAACGCGACCAACTGAAGGTAGTCACGGATGGTTTCAACAACTGTAGTAATTTGTATGAGGAGGCTTTAAGTAAAGTTAGGGACCTAGAAGATGAATTAATTCATGCTAATAGTCGCATCTTCCAGTTAGAAAAAGAAAAAGAATGTAATCAGGTTAAAGAAACAAACCATTTATATAATGAGTTATTAAATATTAATTGTAACCCTCATTCCATAACAACTATTGACCTTACTGAAGATTCCTTGCTAAAACAGAATTATAGTTATAAATTTAGTCATAACAAAATGAAAAAATATGCGAGATTGAATAGAATAATTAAAAAATATAATCAATTTAGGAAACAACACCAACACTTTGCCAAAAATATTCCACTGAGGAAAGAACGTGTTGATCTAATTAATAAACTAAATAATTATCAAATCAAATTAGAAGACAGCAAAAAAATATATGAATTTGATACACAGCGCTTACAGTCTGACATACAGGTACTTGAGGGCAGACTTAGTTCCCTTTACATTAAATATATGGGTTCTCAGAACCAAATTAAAGAACATATTCTTGCTGCTAATGAGTTAGTTATGTGTCAGTGTAATTGTCAGAAGGTTTCAAACCCTGTTGCTGTCCAGCCTGAGGCAACGGAGGACCCGTCCCAGACTGAGTGTTTGTCTCAAGACTGTATCCTTAACCAAGATGTATCTGATATAGTACAGGATCTATCTCCAGTGGTACAGCTTGAGGTTAGTAGTTGTCCATCTTTCAGTAGTCATGATTGTTATGATTCAGTTATGTTCTCAGATAGTATAGGAAGAGGTTTAGGTAAATTAATTAGTAACAACCTGAGTTATTCTACTCAAAACAATTGTATGCCAGGGTCAACCTATAAACAAATAATGGCATCAGTAACAGGAAATGTATTTAATCCTAAGACCAACATTACTGTATTTGTAGGTAACAGTTCTAAAGTCAAAAAATATGAAATAACTGACTGTGTAACTGAGTTGTTAAAGTTAAATTGTAATAAAATAATATTGTGTGCATTCCCATATTTAAAAAAATTGACAAGTAGACAAAACAATTATATTCATATGCTTAATAAGCATATGCACTTTTTAGTTACTCATTACAGTGACAAGCTTGTCTATTTTGACACCAACAATTTTGTTGAAACTTTAAAGTCGACTAGGGGTACTGTGTATCTGCCTGTTAGTTTTAGACACATAATAGCAAGGCTATTGGCTTTTTATATAAACACAGACATAAGTATTATGTCGAAGTCCTGTATTATTAACACCACAACAATTAGTAATAATACTAATAATAAGGTGGTTTGCCTAAATGAATGTAGCTCAAATGCTATAAATTTGTATACAAATTGTACGAAGGAGGTTCCATTTCCCTCACGTTCTATGAGCTCACCGCCTGGTGATGACATTGAAGTCTTGGAATTAACTCCGGATAAACATTTAAACTAGTTTGTAAGACAACAGAAGGTACCAGTAATAATATTCTAATACCTAACAGCGACAAGGTATCTTCTTGCTCTAAAATAAGTACTAAATATCAAAAAGGAGATCAGCAGAATACCTTGAAGTTATTTCATCAAAATATTCAAGGCATTTCCTCCAAATTATTAGAAATTGAAATGTTTTTAGAAAAAACCAAGTTTGACATTGTTTGTTTTACCGAACATTGGTTAAAGGATTACCAAATGTTAATTAATTATGAGAACTATAGTGTGGGCAGTTGTTTTAATCGTAAATCTATGCTGCGTGGAGGTTCTTTAATCTTGATAAAAAATTGTTTAAAATGTAAGCAACGAAATGACATAGTGGATTTATCAATTGAACATTGCATCGAACTGTCTTGTGTTGAGCTAGATAAGCATGTTGTAGTGTGCGTTTACAGACCCCCTAATTATCAGAACTTTTCTGTATTCGAGTCAATAATGGAAGATGTCCTAGCGAAACTGGCATCCAATAACAAAGCCGCAATTATTTGTGGTGATTTTAATATTAATATTTTGGAAAATAATTTATATTGCAGTAGATTATTAAGCCTTTTCAAATCGTTCAATTTATCTAATGTTTTTACAGAACCGACTAGAGTAACTCCAACTTCTGCTACTTGTATCGATAATGTCTTTTGCGATTGTGATTATTTAGATAAAGCCATCGTAAATTATCTGCCGTCTGATCATAGTGGACAAACGGTAACTTTTAAGTTTAAAATACATTTGCAAAAAGTGCAAATACAATTTAGACCAATAACGACGGGTAAACTAAAAATATTCAATAGAACTCTTAATAATAAGTTAAATGATCTGGGCCATGATAATATGGGTGATGCAAATAAATTGTACGAGGATTTCTTTTCAGTAGTGCAGACTCAATTCAATAAAACTTTTGAAAAGAAAACAAAAACCATTTGTCCTAATTTTATATTTAGTGACTGGGCAACTAGAGGTATTAGGATAAGTAGGGCAAGACTGTTCGAACTGTATGGTCTTAAGCCTTACATCAATACTGAAACTTTCAGCAAGTATGTTGCTACATATTCCAAAATTTTTAGAAATACTTGCAAAATAGCCAAAGCCCGGTACATTAGCAACAAAATCGAATCGGCAGAAAATAGAATAAAAACGGTTTGGAAAATTATAAATAACGAAACTAGTAGGAATAAAAAACGAAACACTGATTACACGTTGGAGACTTCCCGTGGTGCCATAAGCTCTAACTTAGAAGTAGCTCAAGAATTTGTAAATTTCTTTACTAATATACCATTGAAAACGACGGAAGCCTTAAATTCCTCACCCGACGTATCAATTGATTTATTACGAGCGAACGTGCAAGCCTGCCCGGTTGAATTTAAATTTAAACATATTAACCCCGCAGTAGTAATAAAAGCTTTTAAGCAAATTAAGATTAAATTGACAGAAGATCTTTGGGGAATGTCCATTAAAGTGTGCACCTCCATAATTGAGTCTATTGCGCCTTACTTAGCCTTAGTATTTAATTCGTGTGTTGATCAAGGAGTCTTCCCTGATTTAATGAAATACAGTAAGGTAATACCACTTTACAAATCCGGGGACAGTAAAGACACCAATAATTATAGACCCGTATCCGTGTTGCCGGTTTTCAGCAAGGTGTTTGAAAAGATAATGCTTAATCAGATGCTCAATCATTTTAACACGAATAAAATCCTTCACGATCAACAGTATGGTTTTACCAAAGGACGTTGTACGACCGACGCCGGTGTAACCTTATTAAAACACATTTTTAACGCGTGGGAAGAGGCTCAAGACGCCATAGGGATCTTTTGTGACCTCTCCAAGGCATTTGATTGCGTCGATCACGAAACCTTGCTTTTGAAACTTGAGCATTACGGACTTGGAAAACTTGCGCTCAGTTTAGTTAGTTCTTATTTAAATGATAGACAACAGCAAGTTCAAATAAATGGTGTCAATTCACATGGTTTAACAGTAAAAATGGGTGTGCCACAAGGCTCGATTTTGGGTCCTTTCCTCTTTTTAGTGTATATTAATGATCTACTCCATTTATTAAAAAACCAACCACAAATGGTGTTATTTGCTGATGACACTTCCTTAATTTTTAAGGTAAATAGACGTGCTACAAATTTTGACGACGTAAATAACGCCCTACTGCAGGTCCAAAATTGGTTCACTGCTAATAATTTAGTATTAAATGGAAAAAAAACTAAGTGCATAAGATTTTCTTTACCAAATGTCAAAGGTAGTGATTGCGAGATAATATTGAATCAAGAGAAACTAGAATTCGTCGATACAACTGTTTTCCTAGGGATCACGCTCGACTCAAGGCTACAATGGGGTCCTCATTTAACATCTCTTGCAGGACGGCTAAGTTCAGCTGCTTATGCTGTCAGAAAAATCCGTCAGTTTACTGATGTTGATACCGCGAGACTGGTCTATTTTAGTTACTTTCATAGTATCATGTCTTACGGTATTTTACTTTGGGGACGGGCTGCAGACATCGATTCTATTTTTATTCTGCAGAAAAGAGCCATCAGAGCCATATATAATCTTCGCAGGCGCGATTCTCTAAGAGAACGGTTTAAGGAAATTAACATCATGACGGTACCTTGTCAATATATCTATGAAAACATCATGTATGTAAGGAAAAATTTACATCTTTTTAGTAAAAGAGGTGAGAGACATAATTATAGTACTAGAAATAGGGACCTATTAGTTCAACCAGGTTTCAGACTAGCTAAAGTAGACTCATCTTTTATGGGGTACTGTTTAAAATGTTATAATAAAATACCTCCCCACATTCTTCAACTGAATGAGACAAAATTCAAGTCTTGTATTAAACGCACACTATGCAGGCAGGCATATTATAAGTTAGGGGATTACATCGCGGATAAAAATGCCTGGCTCAATGCTGGTCCTGCTCCACAACCACAACTAATTGATTAACACTTGAAAATACTGTTGGAGCTGCTGAAGATTGTAAGTCTATCTTTGCATTGTATAAATTCAATCTCCTAGTATTGTATAATTGCATAACACATGTGTGAGTACTATGTACACACTATAAAGCTACCATTTACTGGGTACGTCTTTCATTGACTTGAATGTGCTCTGGCGGCTGAGAGTATGTCATGCTCACTCAAATGTCTCGCTGATGGTGGCGCATGTGTTGGATCATTTAGCTCCCTTCAAAATGGTTGAGCTGAATGGTGCTGATGCATGCGTCATGTTCGTGAACGGGCGCCGTCAGTAGGGACTGGTCATCTCTTTGCTGCCATGGCTTATTTTAATTTATTATTTGAATTGTTGTTTTTTCTCATCTTTTCATTATGGACGCTTTTAACGTTCTGCATCGTTCTCACATGTATAATTTTTAACATGAATGATGTAACCAAGACTTTGTAACCACATTATTTTGATTTAAAAGAGTGTCCATGGAGTTTCTTGCCCGTTCTTCTCCATAGGTACCTACGCTTTGGAATGGGCAACTAGCTTCACTTTTTCTGACTGACTGACTTCTTGACAATTCAAAAGTGCCTGTAAATGGTTTAATTGAAATAAATGCTTTGAGTTTGAGTTTGATGTAAACAACAGTGATAGAAGTTTTATAACATCATCAACATAGACCAAGTGTATTAAACACGTATTATTGATGCTAAATCAAGAAAAATTCATACCAAAGCAAAATTCATAAAATTTATATGGAACCGCCAAAAGAGATTCCTCAATCAAATGAAAAAAAAAATCGGCGCACAATTATCGTTAAAAATATCGATGACATATATTTAAAAAAAATACATACAATACAAACGAACATAGAACCTTCTTTTTTGAAGTCGGTTAAAAAGTGGTTACTTATTATAATAAACAAAACAATGAATTACAGATAATTCCAAACAGCCGGCCATTTCATGAAAATACTGCTCTCAAGTAACTTGGTTATTATTGCTACGAAAATGAACTTTTATTGGGACTAACAAACAACCTATTTCTTGTAGTTAAATCTATATTTTGAGCTTTCCTATGCTAATTATAATTATTTACAACTTCATTACAATACAATCTGTCTAATATTGAGTTAACACTAGTTTATTATCATTCAATTCTCTTTATACAAAGCTGTAACGTTTGGTTACGCAGGTAAAGTACACCCAGCGAAACTTGAGAAATAAGCAGGCAGTAAATTACAAGAAAATGAGTGTCTGCCTAGTGGTCTTCGTGTTAGGCTGATTTTAGTCTCACGCTCACCGTCAGCGCTCATAGCTCAGCGCGTAGTTTGTCAGCGCTGAGGCTCAGCGTGGCTCGTTTTAGTATCGTACTGACCGCCTTACTGTACAGACGACGACTAAAATGCGGAGTGTATTAATTATTGCTACTTTGTACTATCTATCTCAAAAAAATAAAAACCAGCGACGACGAAGACTCCATGTTCATCCATTAATTGAGCAGAGAGCCGTTGTAGGAGACTTTGTCTTGTTATATGGCACTTTGAGGGCTGACGAAAGTAAATTCTTTAATTACTTTCGAATGTCAACTAGAACTTTTGATGAATTACTGGCAAAGACACAGGATAAACTGGTCCATTGCAGCTTACGAATCGTGTCTATATTCTATAGATTGGCAATGACTGTACGCGCTGACGACGTCCGCTCCGCTCGACACTAGAACGCTCACTGAAAGCAGAGGCGCTCGTGCGGTGCGATCGTCAGCGCCGACAGCTACGCGGGGCCGACGCGCGACGCGCACGGCCGCGTAGCTATCGGCGCTGACCACCGTGCGCGCTGATAGCTACGCGTCATTCAAAAACGCTTCCTAGAAGTTCATATATCTCGGCCATCAGCGCTGACGGTGCGCGTGCCGTCGGCGTAAGACTAAAACCAGCCTTACCCAGTAAGTCCAGTAACAGTGTCGTGGAGGTCAGATAAGCAGTCGTTCCATGTAAAATACTGGTATTCAGCTGCATCAGGTTGGACTGGAAGCTGACTCCAGCGTAGTTAGGAAAAAGCTGGGCAGATAATCCACTACGCGGGCCCAGTGCGGGTTGATATATAAATAATAATAAATAAATGTATTCATTTGTTAGAATATTGTTGTACAAAGGTAATGATGCCCATAATATGCTGCTGTTTCCAGCGTACAAATATTTCAAAGAATTAAAATAAAAGAGTATTAAAACAATGTCAAAATGAAACCATACAATGTCGAGGATAAGGAAACGTCAACTACGATCAAATTAATTATTAATTATTTCTACCTGCTTACTTAATAATTTTGCTGCATGTACATTTTTCAGACAATTCTGACAAAAACAAAATCTAGTAACTTGGAGGCAGTGGACATATTTATAATTTCTAACGTGACGATATTATCGTGAACGTAAACAGCATCACGATAACACAGGGTAATAAAATGTATGGAAATGTATGAAGACGCTCTTGAGGGCGGGGGGGGGGGGTTTCAAGATTTTTATATGGAGCCTGTTTTATGGATGGGAAATCATCAAATGACCCCTCCCGCTCTAGGTGGAGCGGAAAGGAGTGTCAGTCTCTTACTGACTAAAACCCATCCGTGTTTCTTCCTTAGCCCTTTATGTTCTGGGGTAGCGGTAATCCTTTTGGACAATCCCGCACCCCCGGCAGACTTCGGCCCTGGCAGGCCCCTTCCTTTTTGCTGACATCTCTTTGAGGCGCGCGTGGAACACGTACGCGCCGTCCGGCACGGGCCTGGACCTGATCGGACAGTGAGCTACCCATTACTCTCCGTCCGCAGGCCCGCGCCTACGGTGGCCAGGGGTCGTCACGCAGCTCCCGACGCCCGGAGCGTCTTTCGCGGTGGCTGGGACGTGAGGCTCTCTCCCTCAGCCATCCCGCCATCTCCTTCGCTAGCATGACTGCTTCGCAGAAGGAGGTGACTGCCTCCCACTCCCTCTCGCCCCGGACCATGGCTTGAATCAGGGCCGGACGCGAGAGGTCGCCGCCGCTGCCGATCGCCTCTACGAAGGCACGGCGGTGCTCCGTAAATAAATAAACGTATTTTCTTTCTTCTTTCTTTCTTTCTTTCTCCGCCCAAGCGGGGCAGACCTCCACCGTATGCTCCACCGTGTCCTCTGGGCGATCCTCGTAATGGTTTTATATGGAGCCTGGCATACCTACCTACCGTCGCGCCATTTTGTTTTTTTTTTTTAATGGCGACCACTCGTGAAGCCTCTATAAATCGATAGCTCACATCAATGCAAACGGATATAAAAACGAAATATCTCGGAAACGTAACACTTTACGGAGTTTGGTCTTATTATGTTTTCTGTTTAATTTGCATAATAAATAAATAGATATCATGCGTGGCCGCCATTTTGAAAATAAAAAAAACAAAATGGCGGGCAGGTAGGTACACCACGGATCTTCAAACCCCTTTCCGTCCACGATAACGTTACAATGTGCACGTACTTTCATAATTTTTATAATATCGTCACGTTAGAAATCATAAACAGTTGTCAAAATACATTATAATATTAAACTGTACAAACTAAATATGTTTTATTAATAAATACTAGTTAAAAATACTATTATTTTAATTTAATTACTAGACTACACACTCAAATTGTCAATCATTATTATTTTATATTATAATACAAAATATTACTATTATTGCACTTAATAGTAATAACTACAAGTTGACTAGATCTCTTATTAATAAAATCAACTAGGTATTAGATCTATTATTAATTTTTATTAATTTAAATACCAATTATTATTTCAAATTGAATTCGTTCGCATATTTTTTTAATGTCCTCCTCATATTGGTTGTCCAAATGATTGCTTGATCTAAAACAAACTATACAGGGTCAAATCAGGATAGCTATACTCCATTTATTATAACATTAGGAAAAAGAGGCTCGCAGAAGCAGGAGTAAGAAACCTTTTATTTTCAAGTTAAGTTCAAACAATTTTAATAAATAATGTATGTGCTTTTTTTATAAGTAACAATTTATGGCATACAATAAAGCATTATTCTATCTACTCGTCACGATGCTTGAATAGGTACATGACATGAAACATTTTTTAGTAACAATCAGTTTCGACAAAATAAAAAAACACGTGCTGCCACCACTTATGAAGGGAATAGGTAACATTTTAGATTTGGTAGAGTTATAGTGACATGAAAAACGTTCCCGGTACTGTCCGTCCCTGCTTCTTTTAGATTTTAAAGATTGACACGACAGTATTTTATGTAAAAACTAAATAATATTAAATAAAAACCTTGTAATTTCAGAAGGTAAGTAGATAGGTTAAATAAGTACAATTAAGTGTGATTGCTGTTATTTAAATTGATTATATTTAACTCCACATCAATCTTGACTGTAATAATATATGTTGTACTTTTATTACAAAGTGTGCCCCTAAAAGAGCCTTTTTTAACTTCTGTCTAATGCTATAGTAAATGGAGTATAGCGAGAGCGATGTTTAGATATCCCTCGATACCCATAACGTCTGCAGTTTCGCTAGCTAATAGAATTTAGCCCAGTATAACTATAAATACCAACTGTCCTGCATTATTTTAGTGAAAAAACAATAATTTAATTGTCAACACATTTTATTTTTAATTTTGAAGAAGTCTTATTAAGATTTCCAAGTTTTCTCCGTAAGCGGTATTTGAATGGCCAATCAAGACAACTAATATTAAGTGACAGATTGTCAAACTGATGTTACCAGCTGTCATTGGCTGTCTGAAATAACATCTTGACATTGGCAGAATCATCGCTAAAACGATAGAGCCATTACTATATAAAAAAAAAAACAAATTCTCGTAATTTAAGGTGAATGTGCCATGGTAGCCCGCGAAATTTAAATTTTCTTACGTTTTTTGCAATTTGCAGATCAGTGTCAGGTTGTATCTTGATCCAAATATGTTTCGAGACTATAATAGACATGTATTTACAGAATCATAGTCATTAGAATAATTAATGTATCTCTTCAAGTTAGATTTCTACCATAAACACTTTTCCATACGAGATTTTTGTTCTTAACAGTAGAAATCTAAATTAGAAAGATGTATTAATGATTCTAATTCTGTAAATACGTACCGGTTATAGTCGCGAATCATATTTTGACCAAGATACAACCTGACACTGACCTGAAAATTGCAAAAAACGTAAGAAAAATTGAATTTCGCGGTCTACCACTGCGCATTCACCTTAAGTGACAGATTGTCAAACTGATGTTACCAGCTGTCATTGGCTGTCTGAAATAACATCTTGACATTGGCAGAATCATCGTTAAAACGATGGAGCCATTACTATATAAAAAAAAAAACATCTGAGGGGCAATTCTCGTAATTTAAAGAACGTTCACAGTCTGATCTCAGTCTCAATCTATCAAAAATACCTCTAATTTCCCTACATTTTTGGCATTGATTGTCGCTGAGATGCGATTGAGGCTAGATTTTGAACGTTTTTAATTACGGGAATTGGCTTTCAGAACAATGTCATCTACATCAATCATTGTAAAGACGCCAGCACATCAAGCTACTACAATCTGTCAAACTTCTTTAATAGATTTTCAACTTTATCGCTAAAATACAAGGTTCAAATTTGACTGGGATAATTTGACAGTTTCGGGTACATGAAGATAGTTAATTTTTGCATTTCAAAACTGGGTTAACTTACCTACTACTGTTTTATTTGTAAATATTAAATTTTAAATCATTTTTTACGTGTTATTTGCAGAGTAGTGTTGTGCATAATTCGATTCGCCGACGATGTCGATATCGCTGTCACTATGTTCCGTGTCTGAATCTGTCGATATTCTTGAGTTTTCAGCCTAGAAATAATAAACGTTTTTAATGAGAATGGCAATGTTACATTCCACTGGGATCTTTCATCACATTCGTCAGTGACAGAGAGGCGTTATGCGGTGTATACTACCAATAAGTGCGAAATTGTCAAAGTAATTTATTTGCCAAAAACACGATACACAGGATAGAATATCGCATGGTAAGAATTGGTGATAGATTAATTCGATACTTAGACCGTCATGTAATGATTGTTGATATAAACTATTAAATATAACAGTCCCCCATGACGAAAACTTCGCGAAAGCTAAGAAAATCAAAATCAATTAAATCAAAAGTCATTTATTCAAATTAGGCTGAGAATCAGCAATTTTTCGGACGTCAAAATTACATAAGACAGTCCCCCAGAACGCCCGCCCTTCACCATTTCCTAGTGCTTTCGCTGGGAAGAAATAATTTGGATTTCCTAGTGCTTTCGCTGGGAAGAAATAATTTGGATTTTCTAGTGCTTTCACTGGGAAGAAATAATTTGGATTTCCTAGTGCTTTCGCTGGGAAGAAAAAATTTGGATTTCCTAGTGCTTTCGCTGGGAAGAAATAATTTGGATAGACGTCTGTCGTGTCAGCTAGTACCTATGTTAATAATGATGATTATAAGACCAGTTCTGCACTACATCCGATCCGAATCCGAGAAATGCCGGTCCGAAGTGACCATAGTCCTATTTGTATGAGGGGTTGCGCACTAGATCCGAAATCTATCCGTCCGAATTTAGAACATTCCCAATTCGGATTGACGTCGGAACTTTAATTCGGATTCGGGTCGGATGTAGTGCAGACCCGCGGGGCAATTGTTTAACACCTTATCAATCGGAATCGGTTTCATTTTGACAGTTCAACAACATTCATTGCGTTTTTTACGCGTTGAACAGACAAATTTTTCGAAGTTATGAAGCAATGGATTAGCAATTTTATTCAAAATGATTCTGATTCCGACTGATAGTGTGTTATGCAATTAGGATGCCGCTGTAACACTTACCTTTCGACATTCAGAATGTGTCGCTGGATGTTTTGTGGTGAAGTCTACTGCTGTAGCTCCTGGTGTCAAAGGAAAAAAAAAAATATTAATTCAATTCAATTATTTAGTCAATAACGATTCATATTGCGTTTGAATATAATCCGCGTTTGCGTTTAAATACGAAACTAACTCTGTCTGTCTGAATGTTACCTTTTCACGCCTAAACCACTGAACGGATTTAGATGAAATTAGGCAGAGAGGTAGATTGCATCCCGGGGAAGGACATAGGATAGTTTTTATCCCAGAAATCATCCTTTAAGGGGGTGAAAGTTTGTATGGGGAATCAATAACCGCTGAACCGATTTAGAGGTTTGGTATGGAGTTGTGGGGAAGGATATAGGTTTTATGCACGAAATTATCCCTTAAGGGTGTAAAAAGTAGGGTGGAGATTTGAAAAGGGAATTAATAAAAAAGGACTATAATACTTCTATCGCGGGTGAAACCGTGGGGCAAAGCTGGTAAAGCATCACACTAATATTATAAAGGCGAAAGTTTGTGAGTATGTGTGTGTGTTTATATGTTTGTTACTTCTTCATGCCTAAACCACTGAACCGATTTAGATGAAATTTGGTATATAGTTTGAGTCCCGGAAAAGGACATAGGATAGTTTTTATCCCGATATTCCCACGGGATCGACATTTACGCGAGTGAAACCGCGGGGCGCAGCTAGTAAAACATAAGTATTAGATTATGAAAGGTGAAGGTTTCAACGTGAAATACGTAACTGAAACGTTGACGTAAATATTCCTAAATGATCGCGGCATTATCATTATTACATATTAAACGCCACGCCGATCAGGCATTCGTAGCGCGTAGCAAACCATTTGCCGTAGCGGGCGCTACGACGTAGCAACCTACGTAGTCGCTTAGTAAAATATTATTTGTTAAAAAAAAATTTAGTATGTATTCGTATCAAAAATATATAAAACTAATTGTCAAGCGCAAGTATGTGGTAACCAATTGATTTTAATAATAATGGATTACTAAGTTTTTCACTTCAATTATTACTTTAACAGCCCCATTATTTCCTTGCAGCAGCGATGATTTTTGAAGTTCTGAAGTTCGTTGTCGGTTGACTGTACATAGGGCAAGAATTTACAAAACTCCATATATTGCTTTAGAAGCTCCCCATCGACTTAAACCGTAGTTCCCATCTTGGAAACCCCGACAATACGCACACAAAAATCATTATACTGCCAAGACGCTGCAATGAAAAGAAACCAAATCAAATTACTACCTACACACAATTACAACCTCTAACACTACACAATTAGACCCATTTTCGCGTACACTCCTTATTCCCCTCCCCTAAACGCCATTACCAAACGATTTTGAACCCAAAACCTAAAGAGATAAGTTGCGGAATAGCTTGCGAACGATTCTAAGACGTCGGTTGCCTAGCAACGGCGCCATATTGCTTCTAATTTGATTTGACAACGTCTTGAGTTGTGGCGTCGCAGAGACATTATTAAATTGACGTGTCCTGAGGTTTAAGATGGCAATTTAGGGGAACGAAAGACTAAAGTACACTGGACTTAGTACAAAATATATAACAGATGGTTCATAATGATTTCAAAATCATTTTTCGCTTCTCATGCTCTAAAAGGTCGTCTTTATGTTGTGCGTAGGCTACATAAAGTCACTTTTTATGCTCTAGTGCATAATTTTTTTTTTCAAGACCATAATAATCGGGTCCAACAGCCACACGCACAATAAAACGTCGCAAATTAAACACATTATTTTATTTCATTTGCTTTAATTTATATCACTCCCGTATTTTCTATCGTTAATTTCATAAAACCAGATAAAATAGTTGTCATTTATTATTTAAAAACGCAAAGAAACGTTTTGTGACTTGGCAGTATGAAGTAGGTACCTACCCAAGTCGAAATACACATATTGAAAATTAAAACGAAAACTTTTATGCCTGTTTCATTTTCTCGCAATCGAAGTAAAAAGCAGAGTGTATAACGAGGGGTAAAATGGCTCATGTACATGCCTGAAACCGGCATAAACTATACAGTACATAATTAATCAAAAATGTTGCAAAGCATAGCTAATTCCCGCCACGAAAAGATTTTTTTTTTATTTTCAACATTTGTCTGTCATTTGACTTGGGTACTTCATACTGCCAAGTCATAAAAACGTTTCTTTGCGTTTTTAAATAATAAATGTACTAATTTATTTGATTTCATTAAATTAACGATAGAAAACACGGAAGTGGTATAAATTAAAGAAAATGAAATAAATCACGACTTTAATCTGCGAAGTTTTATTGTGCGTGTGGCTGTTAGGCCTGATTACCTTAGTCTTAGAAAAAAAAAACTACTTTATGCACTAGATCATAAAACGCAATTTTATGTCGCCTATGCACAACATAAAGACGAACTTTTAGAGCATGAGACGTGAAAATAAATTTTCGAATCCGCTTCTCTTTTATAAACCCTCAATTACCACGTACGTGTACCTACGTCAGTTCCTAAAGGTATTCTATAGTGGAACTACACACGAAATTCTCTAGCAAACATCAGTTAATTGGACAAGTTCGGAGCGGAACTGTGCGGCAAGAAGGTATTTCTTGGGAAGTACAAACTATGCTGCTCGCTAACTATGTATGTAGATATTATTAGAAAGTTTGGTCTGCACTACGCGGGAGAGAGAATGCCATCGATATAGGAAAATGAACAGGGTGTTATTATGAACAAAATAAGAACATATTGCAATGCTACGTGCTGTAAAGATAGGTGATTGAAAAAACAACCGACTTCAAAAAAAAACACTACAAAATGATAAATAACTTTAATTTCGGAAGTCGGTGTCGTTAGTTCCGCATTTGCGTTTTTTGACACCGACTTCCGAAATTAAAGTTATTTATCATTTTGTAGTGTTCTTTTTTTTGAAGTCTGTTGTATTTTATGTAAAAAAATAAAATATTGTTCACTTTTTAGTTGTACAGACGCCAGCACATCAAACTACTACAATCTGTCAAATTTCTTTAATAGATTTTCAGCTTTATCACCAAACCATAAAGTTCAAAGTTGATTGGGAAAATCTGACAGTTTCGGGTAGGTTGATGTGCTGGCGTCTGTACCTACCCCACACAAATTCAGAATCAGAATCAGAATATTTATTTGTGAAACATAGGTATTTACATAAAGGTCTTTGGTTAATAACATGGGCGCTATGTTTTGCCGTGAAGGCGTACAAATATTGGAAAAAATAAAAGTAAACAATAAAACAAAAAACAAAAATAAAACTATCAGAAAAAAAAAACAAAATTAAATAGGTAGGTACTTACAATAGAAAAAGAAAAAAAAAACTATTTTAAATGTAATTAAATATCTTAATAAAATCTACTATTAACGATAGCCTAAATAGAGAAACAGATTACTTACAAAAAAAAAAAAAAAATATTGCACACGAAATATTAAAAATTATCATTTACACTAGTGCATTGAAGAATTGAAGACACCGACTAGAAGAATCATCAACATTCGCATAGAAATGCCGGAGAGGCAGTACATTTATGCATATAACTTCGTACATAAGAATAATTACCTAATGTATTACGAGTACCTATATACTAAAATCTTCCTGAAAATATGTAGATCACATTAATGAAAGAATTATCAAAATCGGTTCATCAGTTTTTGAGAAAATCGCGGACATATAAACATACATACACACGGGTTATACAGAACCTCCTTTTTTGAAGTCCGTGAAAAAATCAGCCCTTAGAAGAACAAAATACAAATATTACTACGACGACCGACGGCTGGAAAATACAGTGAAAATGATGGCTTGAAAACGGCATAAAATCTTCATTCATTTATTTAAAAGAGCAGAATAGACATAACATAATCAGCCTATAATGTTCCCACTGCTGGGACACAGGCCTCCTCTCAGTGAGAGGGAGTGGGCCGTAATCCACCACGCTCAGTGCGGGTTGGCAGTAGAATAGAATAGACATTTATTTTTCAAATATGTTAATGGGTAATACATTAGGTGTTAATACATTAAAGCTCAACCATATTTCACCATTCGGCATGCAATATTTAAAAGACGATGCGTCAGAACGTCCCCCCAACCCTTAGTGTCCAAACACACTATGCCGAAGGTACGCCGCCGAAATTCCGCGGCTGATTTTACGTTCCGACTTATTCGGCTGATATGACACACCGTAAGAACTTACGCGACAGAAATTCAGTTGCGTTATTGCGTAACTTTGTGTGTACAACGGGCGGACACGCGGGGCGCGGGCATGCCTGCCTCCCGCTGCTCCCCGCCCCGGATCTTCTTTGGCAATCGAACCGAACTTCCGTCGCGTATAATGTGTGCTCTACAGAATACGTTGCCGCCGAATTGCCGCTGAACTTACGCCCGACCGAAATTCGGCTGTACGCTATAACGCAACGAAATTTCGGCATAATGTGTCGTCAGTAATTCAAATAACATTGCAGGCGTAATCATGCCGAACTTCGGTCGCGTACCTTCGGCATAGTGTGTTTAGACACTTACATCGACCAACAAACATAAAATGTATCTCATTCAAACCATCTTAGTAAGGTGATCAATTTTTACTACGGCGACATCTCTCAAACGTGCGGGATATTCCGAGAAAAATCATGTTTTAATGTTACTGTTAACACTTTAACAAAGATCCTACATCTCTCAAACGTGCGGGATATTCCGAGAAAAATCATGTTTTAATGTTACTGTTAACACATACAAAAGATCCGACATCTCTCAAACGTGCGGGATATTCCGAGAAAAATCATGTTTTAATGTTACTGTTAACACTTTAACAAATCTCTCAAACGTGCGGGATATTCCGAGAAAAATCATGTATTAATGTTACTGTTAACACATACAAAAGATCCGACATCTCTCAAACGTGCGGGATATTCCGAGAAAAATCATGTTTTAATGTTACTGTTAACACTTTAACAAATCTCTCAAACGTGCGGGATATTCCGAGAAAAATCATGTATTAATGTTACTGTTAACACATACAAAAGATCCGACATCTCTCAAACGTGCGGGATATTCCGAGAAAAATCATGTTTTAATGTTACTGTTAACACTTTAACAAATCTCTCAAACGTGCGGGATATTCCGAGAAAAATCATGTATTAATGTTACTGTTAACACATACAAAAGATCTGTTGAAGGGAGGGGGGACGGGTCTCATACAAATATGGTCAAAAGCCAGATCCATCAGTCCAGAGCATTTCAGGCAATTCTTTTCTCGATAAAAGCTCAGTCACACTGTAGTACGTATATACGTAGTCTACTCATCAACAGCACTAAGAGCCAAAGCACACACGCTACTTTTTGCATCGGCGATCGGCGATTCAGCTGCTTTTTAGGGTTCCGTAGCCAAATGGCAAAAAACGGAACCCTTATAGATTCGTCATGTCTGTCTGTCTGTCTGTCTGTCCGTCCGTCCGTATGTCACAGCCACTTTTTTCCGAAACTATAAGAACTATACTGTTGAAACTTGGTAAGTAGATGTATTCTGTGAACCGCAGTAAGATTTTCACACAAAAATAGAAAAAAAAACAATAAATTTTGGGGTTCCCCATACTTACAACTGAAACTACAAAAATTTTTTTTTCATCAAACCTGTACGTGTGGGGTATCTATGGATAGGTCTTCAAAAATGATATTGAGGTTTCTAATATCATTTTTTTCTGAACTGAATAGTTTGCGCGAGAGACACTTCCAAAGTGGTAAAATGTGTGTCCCCCCCCCCCCTCTAACTTCTAAAATAAGAGAATGATAAAATTAAAAAAAAGTATATAATGTACATTACCATGTAAACTTCCACCGAAAATTGGTTTGAACGAGATCTAGTAAGTAGTTTTTTTTTAATACGTCATAAATCAAAAACCGCAATTTACCTTTCACAAAGTTACAACGAACTACAACTTCAACTACAAGAACTTTTATATTATGTTACTTGCTGCTACGGAACCCTTCATGGGCGAGTCCGACTCGCACTTGGCCGGTTTTTAGAAGCTAAATGCAGCGACCAGCAAAAACGCCAAACGCGGCGATTCAGTCGCTTTTCGGAAGCTCGATACAGCGGCTGAACGCTACACTCCGCACACAATCAATACTCAATACTTTATTGCTTTACCATAATGTGTACTTAGGTGGTAACTTATATGTAATTAAGATCATTATGGACCCTGTAGGGCACAGCAAAAAGGGTAGGAGAGAGGAAGCCCTGTTTTTGGAGATAATTGTTTTGTAGGAACTAGTTTTAGGTAACTTACTTATTAAATTATAATCCGAGTCAGTAGATCACGAATAATATATACTAAACATTTCGCTTATCTATTATTTATGTATTATTATATCTGCAAGATGTACATAATTATTTTATAATATTTTATATATCTGTATTTTTATTTTATACTAGCGGCCCGCCCCAGCTTCGCACGGGTGCAATTTTTTTTTTCGAATTTCCAAAATTTTCTTTCATACAAACCTTGTCCCGGCAATACCGATCACAACAAAAAAAGAATTAGCGAAATCGGTCCAGCCGTTTTCATGTTATGTCGTGACAACGGAAAACGGGTTTCATTTTTATATATATAGATATTATAATTATAATTGTTTTTCTTTGGATAATTATTATTGCTATATTATTTAATATTTTATTATTGCTATTTTATATAATTATTATTTATTATATTATTTATTAAATATTACTATTATATGTATATTATTTATTAATAATTACTGTATAAGTTACATATTATAAACATATCTATTGCGTTGTTGTCATTATTATTTTTATTTTTTTATTATTTATGTTTATCGTTTAAATATTCATCTAATGAGTAATAGCATTTATTTATCAGTAGGTTTTTAAGTTTATTTATGAATATATTTAACTTTTCTTCTTTCTTTATTATATCAGGTAGTTTGTTATATACTTTTATAGACATTACGTAGGGACTTGTAGAATGCATTTTTAGCTTGGATGTTGGTATGTTTAGCCTAGATTGGTGCCTAAGTGTGTACTGTGATTGTATGTCTTCGCGTTTTGTGTAAAACTCTTGGTGCTTACGGACAAATTTACATATTTCTAGAATGTAAATACTGGGGAGGGTTAGAATGTTATGTTTTAGAAAATAGGGTTTGCAGCTGTCAGTTTGATCAATATTTACCAAGATTCTAACTAATTTCTTTTGTAGGGTAAAGAGTGTCAGTGCATTCGGATGCCGGTCGCAGCGATTTGGCATTTGCTCCAGCATCGGAGCAGTCGCTAAAACGCGCGATTCCGATGCACGCAGACAGTCGCCAAAACGCGATGCAGCATCGGAGTAGTCGCTAAAACGCGCGATTCCGATACCGCGTCCGAACGCAGAGAGTCGCCAAAACGCGATGCAGCATCGATACAGCCGCCAAATCGCCGATCGACAATGCAAAAAGTAGCGTGTGTGCTTTGGCCCTTAAGGCCGATTCCCGTAATTAAAAACGTTCAAAATCTAGTCGGTAATCTCATCTCAGGGACAATCGATGTCTAAAATGAAGGGATTTTAGAGGTATTTTTGACAGACTGAGACCGAAATCAGACCTCAGAGGCCCGTGGTTGCGGTTGGTCTGTGGATGGAAAGAAAGAAAGAAAATACGTTTATACGTTGATGGGTGACCATCTTTACATATCGAGATCTCCCCGTGCCTCGGAAAGCCGTCGGTCCCGGCTGTCATTCGTGGATCTTTGACAGTCGTTACGGGTCGTCAGAAACCCAGAAAGTCTGACAACCAGTCTTACCAAAGGGTATCGTATTACCCAGTAACTGGATTGTGGAGGTCAGATAGGCATCCGCTCCATGTAAAATACTAGCTGCATCCGGTTAGACTGGAAGCAGACTCCAACATAGTTTGAGAAAGGGCTAGGCAGATGCTGATGATGAGACTGAGATCAGACTGTGAACGTTCTTAAAATTACGAAAATTGCCCTCTGTTGCCAATTATCAACCATGGACTTTCCTTCCGATTCTTCTCTATAGTAAACGATAAAGAACCATGCCCATAACTTCTGACATTTCATAAGTATCCATGTAGGATATTTCGAATTGTATGCCAATAACTAGCAGCGCCTCGCGGTTTCACCCGCATAAGTGTCGATCCCGTGGGAATATCGGGATAAAAACTATCCTATGTCCTTCCCCGGGATCTCTATACCAAATTTCATGTAAATCGGTTCAGCGGTTTAAGCGTGAAGAGGTAACAGACAGACAGACACACTTTCGCATTTATAATATTGGATTAAAGCATCCTCACCTCGTTGCTGCTGTTGTTTCCTCATCTGTTTCTTATGCTTCATCCTTCGGTTCTGGAACCAGGTCTTGACCTGCGTCTCCGAAAGGTTTAGGGCACCAGCCAGTTCCACCCGCTCAGGAGTTGATAGGTACCGCTGGGATTCGAAGCGTTTTTCTAAGCCTGGACAAAAACCATGAGCATAATTAAGAAAAAGTGTTACATTCTTGACATGCACAGGAAATTAAGAACTCATCATATACCTAGCCTTTCCCCAACTATATCAAGGTTAGCTTACAGTCCAACCGGATAGAAAAGAGTACCAGTTATTTACATGGAGCGACTGCCTATCTGACCTCCACAACCCAGTTACTAGGTCATACGACTAAGGGGTCGTATGACCTAGTAACTTACCAAGCATCTTACCAAGGGGTAAGATTGGTTGTCAGATTTTCGGGTTACTGACGACCCGTAACGACTCTCAAAGATCCACGAATGACAGCCGGGACCAACGGCTTAACGTACTTCGTAATTTGTGGTCGGCGCAGCATTTTTTTCTATGCAGGGTGTTACGGGAAGGGTATATCAATACAAACGGGTCGAAGAGTGTATCTGGTCTAGAAGCTCTGTACAAAATTTCAGCTCAAAAGCAGTAACTTTGAAAATGCTTAATATTTTTTTTATTTCGATAGTTTATTAAATTGAAATCATAACAAACGTGTCACCGCACTACGAGGGTCATTATCCATTATCTGTAGTGTGTCTGTGCGCCTAGTACACGCACATCACGCCGCCGCGCGCCAGTGCAGCGCCGTGATCGAAATAAAAAAATATTAAGCATTTTCAAAGTTACTGCTTTTGAGCTGAAATTTTGTACAGAGATTCTAGACCAGATACACTCATCAACCCGTTTGTATTGATATACCCTTTCCGTAACACCCTGTATATAGGTATCACTATTAGCGCTGTCTCCTATCTTCTTCAATCCATTCTAATCCATATTTTCTTTGGTCTAACACTTTTTAAGTTATTGACTGCGGCCGCGGTCACACGGTGTCCGCCAACAATAGATTTTCTATTGTGTCTATTGTCTGGCAGTTCGACTTCAAAAAATTATTATTATAGTTAATTAATCTCTTGGACTCTAATCCAAAAAACGATCTGTTTGTGGACGAGTGGACGAAGATTTTGTCGGCATGTCAGAAGTACTGTGAGAGGGATGTATGGAAGTGTTGTTAACTTCTTTTCATTTTTTATTTGATGATTTAATCTTTTATGTTTCTTTTATGTGTGTCTTTTTGTATTTAATTAATGTAATTGGTTTTAAACCGTTTTAATTAAATTAAATAAATAAATAAATAATTTTAGTTTGGGAAGTCGGTGGCAAATAAACAAAACCAAAAACTCAGGCTTCTGAAACTTAAAGGAGACTGGGATTACTGGGCCTAATTTTAATATGGCGAATATGGTTTAAAAAAGGGTTATATTTTTCACATTTTCTTAATTTTTTTTTAACCTTTTAATCGCCCAACTTTTTTTATCAGTTGCCAAAAAAAAAAAACAAAAAATAAATAACAATAAAACGAGCTGTGATAATGAATCAATAATACAGATTAAACGAGCTGTGGTATTTGGCGGAATGGACACGAAAATATTTGTCGGATTAGTAAGCGGTTAAAAGGTTAAAGAATTAAAAAAAATATTTTCCCGGATGATAAATTCAATTTCACCTTTTTACATCCAGGCCCAAGATTGAGAGATAGAGATTACAGTCATTTTATGACAGTTACAGTTTTGAAGTCGGTTGTAACCATATTGGAACTTACTCGTAACTTTAAAAACTTACCGGTTAACTGAGGGTCGGAGAACACAGTCCTTGCTTTCCGCCGTCGGCAATGTTTCAATGCTGATAACGATAATTCTGACGGAGTGAACAGTGCGTGATATGGCACTCCTGAAACAAACGAATATTCATGTTGTTTTTACCTGACTACGGCGAAGCAAAAAGGAGGGTTATGATTTTGACCGGTAGGATGTATGTTCATCTGTTCTCTTCTCTCATAATTCTACACAGTACTTCTACATAGTATGTATGTATAGTGGTGGTGGTATAGTAGTGTAGGAAAATATGGTGTAATTTTAGATGTATATTTAGTTGTGTGTAAATAGAGTATAAGGTACAATGGGGTTGACGTATCCGTGTGGATAAAAACCCCTTATTAATAAAGGAAAAAAAAAACTACTAAACTGCTTGTCATAATTGACAAATGAGGTATCGTTGTTGTAAGTGTCTCGACTTGTTGTCTTGTCGTCCGCTGGTTATAGGCTAAGTGACGTCACAATATATTGAATATGGCGCCCTCTAGCGGACATAAAGTAATAACCCAAAAGATTTTTTTGAAATCGTGCCGTGTTGATTATCAAATGAAAGGGCTTAAGTAGCACATTTCAAAAATATAAATTTTAATTAAATAAGCCCCAAAATAATTAAATAAAAAAAAAGTTTAAAAACTAAAACCCGACTACTGAAAAGGATGAAACAAGAAAGTACCTTCCCGTGGTCGCATGCCACTGTACTAACATACAAAGCTACGGTACCATGGGACCACGGTATTTTAGTTTTTAAACCAATTTTTTTATAAATGCATACATTAGCACCTCATCATCTACCCGCCTCTTCCTAACTGTATATTATTATTGTTCCTCAGTTAGCTTTGCCTAATCAGTTTTTTTTTTAATTTTGTTTATTTGGAACACAAACACAGTACAGTAGTACCTACATATATTTAAATAAACTACCGAATAAATTTTCCACAGATGACTAATCTAATCCATAAGTCAAATATCTTTTATCTGAGGCATAAACATTACGGATTGACAGATTTTTTAAGAAAAAAATCATAAACCCTCCGTAGTCGGGTAAAAAACATGTTAAAATATCATATTTATTCTTGAGATAAAAGTTATTTGCCTAATGAGAAATCAGCACTAAATTTTAAAGACAAATTGTTAGCAAACGTCGAGTGTTATCAGTATAAAATTAATGAAAACATCCGAATTGAGAAGAACCTCCTCCTTTTTCGTCGGTTATAAAAGGAAACAAAAAATTACAAAAAATAGTCGGTGTGTATGATTCATCCTACAAGTCCACATATAATAATGATAAATTGCGGGCAGTCAGCTTCAGATGAATATCTGATTTGTTACATGGAGCGACCGCCTGTCTGACTTTTACGACCCATTCACTGGGTAACACGATACCCCTCGTGGCAAGGCTTTCGGACTACTGACTTGTACCGACTATCCAAAACATGAATGAAAGAGGAACGTCACAAATGACCGCAGAGACCGACGGCTTAAAGTGCGACGGTTCGGAGGGGTCTCAGTGAAGTGCGACGGCTCGGAGGGGTCTCAGTGCGAAATGGATGGTCACCCAACCACGGGGTCTGTTACTTAGCCACACCACAGCCTTTCATCCTGTCTGTGGCAGCCTTTCATCCTGTATGTGGTGAGTCAGGCAGGCTAGGGAAGCACTTCCCACATTGGATGGCCGCCGCACGAAACAGGTTCTCCTTCTAACTAAACAAAAGCTGCGTATAGTTACTGCAGCTTTAACTGGCCACGGGTCGGGTCCATATTGGCTCAACTAAAGTTCTTTACCCGAAATTGTTCTTCCTAACGATTTGTAATCCGAATGATCACTCTTCCTAAAATTTTTCATCCTAAAGTTTTCATTAATAATATTTGTAGTGTTACCGGCGATGTTCATAACACTCATGTTTCCGAAAATTGTAATTAATAATATCATAAATGTAAATATTTTAAACTCCTACTGTTTTTTATCATAACGCTTTTATCCCTAAACATAATTACCATAATATTTTCATGGCCTGGGAGTTTATACGGGTAAGTAATATATGATATAATTACAAAACCTGTAATATTTACAAGATATAACAACTGAACCTATAATTTTATTTGATATAATGATCAGTTAATATAATAAACGATTGATATAATTTTAATGTAACTAATTTCTATAAGAATAACAGACAATTAATATAAAATCGTTTGATATACCACTCAATAGACATAAAACCTATTTAGTCTAATATGATAAAAACTTTTTTTACATCCTATGTCGACGGAGCCCCGCTTCGCGGGGCCCCTATTTCTGTGTAAAGGGTTTAAAGTAACCTAACCAAACCGAACCTCGGGGTGCCCTTCGCTCGCCATTGCATCCTATGTCGACGGAGCCCCGCTTCGTGGGGCCCCTATTTCTGTGTAAAGGGTTTAAAGTAACCTAACCAAACCGAACCTCGGGGTGCCCTTTGCTCGCTTTTGCATCCTATGTTGACGATCTAAACAAAAAAGATATGACTTTGAATAATAGTGTAAAAGATGGTTATGTTGAGAAAATATAGGAAAACAAAGAAAAGTATAATAGATGTTTATTGCTACTGACATTATGAAGTTGAATGATTCGGAATTATGAACATTAGAGACAGAGTAGTTAGGAATTGTGATTGTTAGGATGAAAAATGTTAGGAAGAACATTTTCGGATTTCCAATTATCGGAGTTGAAAATTTAGGTGAACTTTGGCGCACCCCCACGGGTCATTTAATAAACACCTCTTTGTCATAGGAGTAACAGGCAGTCCGCTGTGCAGGGCCTGCATAGAGGACGACGAGACAGCGGCACATGTGCTTCTAAACTGCCCAGTGGTCGCCACGTGAAGGGCAAAGTACTTCGGTAACTCAGGTACCCTACGTGAGACGGTCAGTAACATCAAGGCGTTGCTGGCCTTCGAGGAGCTGTGGTGGATCGAATAATCGATTTCCCCACCCGTACGCAAAATACGCACATTGACGTGGAGTTGCGGACACCAGCCCGTATTACCTATTAGCGTTGCGAGTCTATTGCCACCTATGTATAATTACACTAATTATAAAAGATGAGTTGAGGAGATGAAAGGTATCGCTAAAAAGTTCCCGCCGACGGACACGAAACGCATTACCAAACATCTTGCTCATATTACTCGAAGGGTACGCGAAGGGTCAGATACTGAATCGTTCGTAAAGTGGTCGCGAGCGCGACTTCTGAGCATAAGGGTCCTTCGATTCTCAGACCAAGTAAAATGTTATGAAAGGTTTGCCCATTAAATACTTATAAGGATATTTAATAAACTACCAAAATCGTATAAGGAACTGTTAATCAATCGATTTAAAACAGCGTTATTCAAATGGCTTATAGAAAAAACTTTTATACAAAAAAAAACAACCGACTTCAAAAAAAACACTACAAAGTGAAAAATAACTTTAATTTCGGAAGTCGGTGTCGTTGCTTCAGCATTTTCGTTTTTTGACACCGACTTCCGAAATATTAAAGTTATTTTTCACTTTGTAGTGTTTTTTTTAAAGTCGGTTGTTTTTTTGTATAAAAGCTTTTATTTTTCACTTTTTAGTTGTACCTACCCCACACAAATTCAATTAACACTAGTGCATTGAAGACACGACTCGAAGAATCATCAAAATTCACAAAAAATGCCGGAGATGCAGTACATTTATGCATATAACTTCGTACATAAGAATAATTACCTAATGTATTATATACTAAAATGTATTATATACTAAAACCTTCCTGAAAGTATGTAGATCACACTCATGAAAGAATTATCAAAATCGGTTCAGTACTTTTTGAGATAATCGCGGACATACAAACAAACATACATACATACATACATACGGGTCGAATACAGAACCTCCTTTTTTAAAGTCGGTTAAAAATCATTCTATTCTGTGAAGGATTATATAGACTAAAGATTCACACTGAATTTAGACTAAAGAGTCACACTGACATGTTACTATTCTAATTTGACAAGTACGAAAAAATGAAATTTTTAGAAGATCAAAAGTGTTATTTCAAAGTTCGAAAATATTCAGAAACAGGTTGCTCATAAGCCACTAACCGCCTGCAAAAACATTGTTAGCAATTGTTCTGAGAAGAAAAGACGTAAATAATTGATGTACCTACAGGCGTTTTAATGGTTTTTATTAATAACTTATTATACGAGCTTCTTAAAGTTGTGTAAAAAATATATGTTAAGGTAGCAAATAGGTAGTAAATATTGACACTAACCACGCGGTTAATACAACGCTAAAACTATGAGAACTTGGAAATGGTCAGCTAACCTGACGTCAGAATGGCTGACCACTTTATTACTTTAGATATATTTACTAACGCAAAGGTAGCAAATATTTCATTAAAGGTAGTAAATAGTAGCAAATAGGTATTAAACAGTGAACATGGTCCCATGTACATATCTCGTTTGGTCCAGCCATCCTGACGGTGACCAATAATAGCTATATAATTATGCTAGTTTTAACGAATTGTTTTAGAAACTGTTTAAAAAAACCTGACCACCTTGTAATATACAGACACACAATATACAGGCACATCTACTACATCTGTCTTTCTTTAGTAGATTTTATTTTCAACTTTATCGCTGAATCATAAGGTTCAAGGTTGATTGGGTAAAAATCTGACAGTTCCGGGTAGCTTGATGTGCTGGCTTCTGTACCTACCACAATACTTGCAAATGAATTTCATTTCATCTCTGCCGAAAAAATTTAAGATACTATAGAGAGGCTATCAGAAGAAATGTCATAGAAAAATGTGGGCCGTAGGACACGAGACATAGAACCAAACTGAGGTGGACCCCGTAGTTAATATTTTGATGTTCCATTTTTCCCGTCGATCGTAAGTATATTTTTATCACATCTATTCAAAAAGAGCTAGTGTATTCTTCGTAAACAGGGACTAAAATAGCTCTTTAATCCATAGGGACTAAAAGTGATTTGAATTTGGAATGTGGATATTGTTAGTAAAAGTTCCAATCACCAAAGAGATCAATACTCAATTCTTTATTGCATTCCACAATGTAGGCTTAGGTGGTAAATATTTGCCAAAAGAAACAATCATGGAACCTGTCGGGCACAGCAAAAGAAAGATATGTGGAGAAGAGGACTTACCATTTACGTATGTTATAATCTAACTTATTCTAAGCACACTTTTACAAAATAATTAACTTATAATAATAATACTTTACCATTTTGCTTATACAGGGTGTCCGGTAAATAGGACGACATATTGCAGGGGGTGATAGCTTGGGTCAATACCTACCAAAACAACACAATGTATGTTCCGCAAAATGTTACAGATTTACAGTTATAAATTTTTTTCTGATATATAGAAAAATCTCTACCTTGAAACAGATTTTTTTCTAAGCACACTTTTACAAAATAATTAACTTATAATAATAATACTTTACCATTTTGCTTATACAGGGTGTCCGGTAAATAGGACGACATATTGCAGGGGGTGATAGCTTGGGTCAATACCTACCAAAACAACACAATGTATGTTCCGCAAAATGTTACAGATTTACAGTTATAAATTTTTTTCTGATATATAGAAAAATCTCTACCTTGAAACAGATTTTTAAGCATCTCGTAATGAAAAATTCCTTTTCTAGTATTTGTTTTACATCAAATTATTCGTGAATAGTTTTTCTACTCATTGACAAGTCTTGTTTCTATCAAAAACCAGAATGTTTCAAGAAATACTAATTTTTGTTTAAATTTTCGCAAAACGATTTTCTTATCGCCTTTAACCTAGTGGTGAAAAAAAAATTTACATTTTGCGGAACATTATTATGTTGTTTTGGTAGGTATTGGCCCAAGCTATCACCCCCTGCAATATGTCGTACTATTTACTAGATACCCTGTATACGTATGTGTTTTAAGGATTTATAGTTTAAATATTCGTTGACAGTATAATAACAATTGCTTATTAGGTAATAGCTTTTTTTAATTTGTTCGTGAATGGATGGAGTTTTTCTTCTGTTCTTATATATTCGGGTAATATATTGTAAATTTTTATTGACATAACTAGATACTATCAATCACGAACATTGTATGAACAATCAGGCTGTATGATAAAGTAAAACGCGTGCGAGCCAAATTAGATAAAGTTTGTGAAACAATAAAAAAAACACGCGAAATGCATCTCGCCTTCAAAATAGTTGTTTTCTCCCTTGGCAAACAATCTACTATTAAAAATGTCTTTGATCTCTGCCGAACCGAATACGGGTACAAATTTTGGGAATACAGGAATGACGTTATGCTGTTTCGAAAGAAATGTCTCCTAGTCTGTTGTAGGCTTTTGGATCGTAAAAGATGTGTCAACGTTTTGACGTAGGACGTCAATCAGTCTCCTGACGTTCTTTTCCCTGGGTGATTGAAGTTACTGCTGTCATCCTGGAGGTTCTTCAAACTTCAGTCCGTTATGGAATTAGTACCGTAAGAGAGTCCTGTGGACTCAACGTAGGGTTCACTACGTAGGAGAACTACTTTACTGGAATGAAACTCCTATTAGACTTTCATAGGATATTATTTAGGAGTATTTCTGTATTATAATTATTCCATCATATTTCTTAGGCTCAAATCACACCGAGATGGCAGCGAAGCGGCGAGCAGATTCAGTGTCATATAATTTTAAACTTTATCTTCATTACTATAATACATAGTATCGCTTGAGAAACTTAAGTCGTCGAAGTGCACGCGGCGCCGCGGGCGGCCGCGCGACCTTTCAAGTTTCTCAAGCAATACTATGTATTATAGTAATAAGGATAAAGTTTAAAATTATACGACACTGAAACTGCTCGCCTCTTCGCTTCCATCTCGGTGTGATTTGAGCCTTATACGTCAAACCTACGACTCTCAATGACGCAAGCTTAAACCTTCGAATGGAATATGCCTTCAAATATTATCGGCCAGTGTCTCAAAAAAGGTCTTCTCGCGAAGAGGTCTCTACAGTACGTAGTTCTAGCATTAGTCCGCTCTCGTTTTCGGTTTTCAGCAATTTCTTGCCGAAATATCAATTTTTATCAATTTTCTTTTACACCCGAAAACCGTAAAATTTTTTTGGCAGTCAGTGGCACAAAAAAATTAAGTGCCGGCACTACAATACTTTCAACACATCAATACTTTCAATTCATTTATTCAGTGAATGTCCAGTCACAACAACGAAAAGCACGATAATAACTGAGAAAGTAATGGAAAAAAAGGCTCTTTCTTGCACTGCGCCCCGCGGTTTCACCCGCATAAGTCTCGATCCCGTGGGAATATCAGGATAAAAAGTACCCTATGTCCTTTCCCGGGACTCAAACTATCTCTTTACCAAATTTCATCTAAATCGGTAACAGACAGACGGACAGACACTTTCGCATTTATAATATTCGAATGGATAATTGGATACTAGCTTCTGCCTACGACTTCATTCGCGTGAAACTTCTTGTTATCCCGACCCACCCTGTCGTATCGCCCGGCCCGCGATATAGCTTCGATTTCGCTCAGCATTTATTCTGACTTTTCTTTTTGCTCGCTTCCTAAAGGACGTAGCGTGATGTTAAATAGCCTATAGCCTACCTCGAGAATTGGGCTATATACAAGAGTTTTTCAAATTCGACTGGTACTTCAAGAGTCGCGCGATCAAACTTTTCAGCTTTATTATTTATTAGTATAGATATATACTTTCGTATGATATAAGTTTAAATATAATGCTTTAAATGTGCAGTGCATTTAATTATTTTTTTTTACCAAAGAAAACCTACCAAAAGCTGCAAAAAAATTTTTATTCGTTTTCGTTTTTCGGCTCAAAATGCCAATCAGGCCGCATTTCGTTTTCGGTAAAAAAAAAAAACATTTTCGGTCGGACTCTAGCTAGCATCCATATACATATCTATTCCACCATTACAAATAGAAAATATATAATTATATTTCTATAGAAATAAGCATCACCTTGGTACCCATTTCTTTTTTTTCTTTTCTGTTACGAGTATCGTCATCATCTGCCTAACCTTTTCCCAACTATGTTGGGGTCGGCTTCCAGTCTAACCGGATGCAGCTAAATACCAGTGTTTTACATGGAGCGACTGCCTATCTGTCCTCCGAAACCCCTTGGTAAGACAGGTTGTCAGACTTTCGGGCTTATGACTACCTGTAACGACTACCAAAGAGATACGAAAGCTACAACTGCTTTACGTGCATTCCGAGGCACAGAGAGGTCTCGACATGTAATGGGTAATGGATTGTTACCCATCCACGCACTGACCGCGGCAACCGTAGCTTAACCTCCGGTCGACCAGCGCGGCTGTTATTACTAAGCTACAAGCCCCTGCATTGACCATTGCTTTGCGCACAGAAGGTACCAAAAAAAAAAGAAAAAAAAATGCATGGATGAAATGCATGGTTTATTTTCTCTGAAGAACGCTTTTAGGAAGCGCCTTGTGAGAGTGAGTGATAAAACAATGGTGGCCCAGTGGTATCAGCTCCGACTTGCGTGTTGTAGGTCGTGAGTTCGAACCCAGGCAAGCACTTTGTGTATTTAATTTCATCATCACTGAACTAAAACAATCGATTTAATCTTACCTTGTGACAAAAAATATGGCGCCTCAACAGCTTTGTAAGTATTAGGCGTGTGGAGATAAGCCCCTAAAGCCCCCATAGCGACCTGGAGATACGACCCTTCTCTCCCCGGCACATGAGGTCTCATCTCATTGGGTACCGGGAAAAAAGGTTTAGGATCTCTGTCGTAATCAAACCTCCTCTGTTCAGGGGTTTTGAACGTGCGGGTCTCATGACTTCGGTACAGAATGTCTTCAATTAAAAAAGAGGTCTTTGACGTGTGTTCTTGACGGTTTGTGTCACTTGGTGAATCACTTCTGGTTTCTGAATCCATTTTCTTGTTATTTTCGTGTCATGGATGTGCTTGGTTTTTTTTTTTCGAGGTTATTTTTAATTGATTTTCGGTTTTGGCACTGTGAGTCACTTATTTTTTTGCTTTTGCGTCACTGTTTCACTGGTTAATTTTTTTTATGATTTGTTTTTAATTTTGAGAACAAAGGATTGTGTTTTCTTAATTCAGAATAGTGTTGGTTTGTAGTCTAAATAATTATAACTTAAAAAATATGCCAAATTAGCACCTACTGTGGCTTGGTCCATTGTTTTTTTTTTTTTTTAATCAAGCAAATTATGATTTAAATGAGTAATATTAGCCACATTCTTACATTCACAATCTATTAAAAATACCATTTCTTCGAAACAAAATCGTCAAGAAAAACCAATAAGGTTAATAAACAACACAAAAACATTGTCCACTCACTGAATTGAAAAAAAAAAAAAAACAAACAAAAAAATTCAACACCAAATTCAAATCCTTTGCCGCCAAAAGTTCGAATTTGAATCCAATTCTCTTTCAGATTACGGTAATCGATGACAATTATTCGAATAATCGGCCGCTTTGAGCTGTATGGACTGAAACAGGCCGAATGGGGCGAAACGCCGCGATAAACTGTCGTTACTGGGGTGAAATGGGGTGGGAGGAAAGGGGATGAGCCATCCGCGAGGGGGTGGGGAGCATCTCTCGCTACTGTGTATTTTTTTAATAGAGACTCGGTCTTTATTGGTCGGTTTGGAACCGTTTTTGTGATTTCTTGTTTTTGAAAGGGACTTTTTATTTTTTTTAATGGATTAAAATACTCCAGTCAGTGGCAATTAGCATTCATTTTGTGTTCGTTGATTGATGTTATGGCTTGAAGTGAAAACTTCTTTCGGCGCGTTGGGCATTTCTTGAGATGGGAAAAAACCATTGAATTCGCGCCACTGTTACCGTAACCGACACCGCTTCGGATGTGTTCGGCTGTCCTCGGGATGTACTCGGTTTTAATGTATATCCGATATGTCACTGAGTGATGGCAAAGTATTCTGCTTGTGTTTTGTTTTCACTTCTGTCGGCACTCCTGGAGTGCCGACTGTTTTTTTTTTATTTTTTTAATAATAATAATATATCTTTATTTCGCAAAAAAAGTGAACAGTAACACTAGTAACTATGATACGCTAAGAGATGTGTTACCAGAATTTTTTCAAAACTAGCGTAACTTGAACTCTGGTACTCAAAGTAAGATCTAACTTGTGTTATGAGTACCAGTGTTCCAACAAAAGTTATTACACAAAGGTACACAGGTTCCCACGAGGGGGACAGCAGGGGCATTAGTGCAGTTTCATTGTCACAGAGAAATGAAGTAAAAATATAAAACAGTAAAAATACAGAAAATAAAGTGGACAACGTATGTAAGTGTGTGAGGGTGAGTGAATGTTTAGGGATGTGTAATGTATGTATATGTAATTTATGTATGTGTAGTGTATGTATGAGTAATGTCGTAAGTTTAAAATAATTAGACTTGAATGAAAAATCGTGTTTCCCTACAGACCAAATCCCTTCCTCTGCATATCGTAGTCACGAACACAATCCAAAATTTCATAACACCAGCCCTGAATTCCCCAAAGGGGTAGTTAAAGGTGCAGGTATACTTACCCACCTACCTACACCCACATTTCTCCAGTTAACATTAGGGAGTCTAATTGCCACTAAACGGGATCCAAACTCCGGGCTATTACTGAAAAATTCCTGACAGCGAACCCCAATAACACTACCTAGCTATAGGTTCATGTATATAATATAAATATTGTTATACAGGGTGTTACGGAAAGGGTATATCAATACAAACGGGTTGAAGAGTGTCTAGAATCTCTGTACAAAATTTCAGCTCAAAAGCAGTAACTTTGAAAACGCTTAATATTTTTTTTATTTCGATAGTTTATTAAATCGAAGTCATAACAAACGTGTCACCGCACTACGAGGGTCATTATCCATTATCTGTAGTGTGTCTGTGCGCCTAGTAAACGCACATCACGCCGCCGCGCGCCAGTGCAGCGCCGTGATATCGAAATAAAAAAATATTAAGCATTTTCAAAGTTAATGCTTTTGAGCTGAAATTTTTTACAGAGATTCTAGATCAGATACACTCTTCAACGCATTTGTATTGATATACCCTTTCCGTAACAGCCTGTATATTAGATTAAGCTCACGAGTGCAGATAAAGCTGGAATTCTGAATGAAATCGAGAGATTCCGCTGCAAATTGATGGAAGAATTCAATGTAAGGAGGAGTTTAGACAGCCCGTGTTTAGTAGGTAATGAGTACAGAGTGTGTTCATTATCACCCGCGGGGTAATTGCGTAACACACCAGTAGCGTGCAGTGCATATAGGCACATAAGCAGTGCCTACCTCGATATATCAACATAAGCCTGTCAATTACACTTTAGTGTGTGCCCCACAATTAAGAAACTCATTAAATTATCATACCTAACAAAAAACAAAATCTTCATACAATGTATGAAGATTTTACTACACTGCACTGCTTATATGCCTATATGCAATGCACGCCACTGTAACACACTAACCCCCTTATTCATAAAACTTATCAAACCTATTTTAGTTAAAATGGGGTTTGTCTCTTTCTTACACACAGAAATGACAACGTGACAGATAAAGACAAACGTTCTATAAACCTATTTTAGCTAAAATAGAGATAAAATAGGATTATGAATAAGGGGGTAAGTATAACTAGCAATGACTTTTATTTTGACAGTGGAACAATATTCATTGCGTTGACAATTTTTTCGAACATATGACGCAATGAATTAGCAATATCCTCCAAAATTATTCAGATTGCGATTGATATAGTGCGTTACAAAATTAATCCGGTTTCTAAAAACCCAATTGTGGGCGACAGATCTAGCAACACGGTTGCTAGGCGACTATTATTGTTGGTTGGCTAGCGACCGGGCGGCTTGCGTGTTTTTTACCTTTTGTTAATTATTCTTGTGAATCTATATTTATTATACCCAATTGCATCTTACCTGGCTTTAATTTGGTGCTTAACAGTAATCAACACAAAGATTAATCATTAGCTGAATTAAATTATAAATGTCAATCAAGTAACTGAGTCTTTTGTTTTCAAACAAGATAATATTTACACTATATAGGCTTACACAGGCTTAAAATAATAATAATACATAAAAGGGGTAAAGTATAACGTAATGTATGTTGTTGAACTGTCAAAATTAAACCTACTGTAGTGTGTTACGCAATTTGCCCACTGGTTTTCTAACTGAATTAAGTAACTTGTAAACCTTAAAGAAACCCGCATCCTAATTGCGAAACCCACTGAGAATTGCAACCCCTTTCATTTTACTTGAAGCGGCAATAGCCCAACGGTTCGAAAGGACTCTTGGAGAGCGATAGGTGTAAGTTTGAACCGCTCTCAAATGACCATAATCGCAAATAATCGCATTGTCAAATTATAATGATCTCAAAACACCACATTCGCAAAAAAAAAAGCAACATTCCTCGCACGTAATTGCCCTATTAATGTTTTTTTTTTTGTTTAGCGCATACTGTCTCACTGCTGCAACGCCCCCCCCCCAAGTTCCTCCAGGACCTCTTTTCCCGCGCCACCTCGAACAAGCCCTCGCAATACGTCCAGGTCATCTCGACACCGGGGTCTGGGCTGAACTCGGCGGCGCCGTCCATCTTCAGGCACCCATTGTGTGGAGACTTTTGCCCAGCTGTCACCCTGCATGCGGCTGATTAATTTGTTAACCCAAACAAAACAAAACATCACGCCTGTATTATTCGTTGGGGTGGTCAGAGCTGTATATACAGGGTGATATTGAATTCATGGGCATCCTTTTAAGAGGTCATTGTACTTCATCAATTTGAACAACTTTTACTATGAGACTAAACCTAAAATCGCGAAAACAAATCAGCTGTTCCTTGCATTTATGTTCACACTAGCTGCGCCCCGCGGTTTCACCCGCGTATGTTTCGATCCCGTGGGAATATCGGGATAAAAACTCCTTTCCTGGGACTCAAACTATCCCTATACCAAATTTCATCGAAATGGGTTCAGCGGTTTAGGCGTGAAAGACGGACAAACAAACAGACAGACACACACACTTTCACATTTATAATATTAAGTATGGATAACTCATCAAAATGTAGGGAACAGCTGATATTTTTTTTCGCGATTTCAGGTTTGGTCCCATAGTAAAAGTTGTTCATATTGATGTGTACAATTAATTTAATTTCACCCTTTTCACCCAGCTCAAACAACCATTCGTCAGTCCCATGCATTTTGTAACGAGCCTATTATCTACCAGGCTAAACCTGAAAAATTTCTAACAATATCAATAAATCCCAATAGCATTTTCCTGACCTGGCAATCGAACCTAAGACCCCGTGCCCAGCAGTCGCACTTGCAACTTGCAACCACTACACCTACAAGGCAGCTCTTACTAAGTTCCCAAAAAAACTCACCCCCATACAAAATCCATCGCTCATTCCGGTCGTGTCGACTCAGCTCATAACTGGTATACATACATACGTAGGTATACATATACATACATCTGTATACCATGGATAGGCAGCTAAATTGCTGTAAGACGGTGTAACCCACTCGTCGGATCATCCCTAGAATGCAAAATGGGATACTGTGATGTAGGAGTCTTGATACTTCATTATTTTTTAACCGACTTTAAAAAAGGAGGTTCTGTATTCGACCCGTATGTATGTATGTATGTTTGTATGTCCGCGATTATCTCAAAAACTACTGAACCGATTTTGATAATTCTTTCATTAGTGTGATCTACATACTTTCAGGAAGGTTTTAGTATATAAAACATTAGGTAATTATTCTTATGTACGAAGTTATATGCATAAATATACTGCATCTCCGGCATTTCTATGGGAATTTTGATGATTCTTCGAGTCGTGACTTCAATGCACTAGTGTTAATTGAATTTATGTGGGATAGGTACAACTAAAAAGTGAAAAATAAAAACTTTTTTACAAAAAAAACAACCGACTTCAAAAAAAAACACTACAAAGTGAAAAATAACTTTAATTTCGGAAGTCGGTGTCAAAAAACGAAAATGCGGAACCAACGACACCGACTTCCGAAATTAAAGTTATTTTTCACTTTGTAGTGTTTTTTTTTGAAGTCGGTTGTTTTTTTTTGTAAAAAAGTTTTTCTGTGTATGTTACGCATACTCAGACTATAATCTGCAGGGTGAAATTTAATTCATAGGCATCCTTTTAAGGGGTCGCTGTAATCATCATTATGAACAACTTATACTATGGGATCAAACCAGAAATCGCGAAAAAAAAAATCAGCTCTGCCCTACATTTTGACGAGTTATGTGAACACAAATGCAAGGAACAACTGATTTTTTTTCTGCGATTTTAGGTTTAGTCCCGTAGTAAAAGTTGTTCTTAATGATGAGTACAATGACCCCTGGATGCCCATGAATTTAATTTCACCCTGTATAACCATATAATCAGATCATGATTGAAAGTGTTATTCCTTACCTATAATATCTTCGCATTTACTTAACTATGCAACGTAATCTTGAAGACTGTGGCTGACCCCTTGTCATTTTCGCTGTGGAAGTTCCTTATTAAATCAGTCATTTAATTATAATTTTAATTTTGATACTAATTTTAATTATGATACTAATTTTGATTCTGATACAAATTTTGATTCCGATACAAATTTTAATTTTGATACTAATTTTAATTTTGATATCTATCAATTTTAATTTTGATACTAATTTTAATTTTTATCTACATTTTAATTTTCTTTTTTGTAATATTGCTATTTATAATGTAGGTATCTACCGATGGATCTTTGATATCTGAATAAAAATATTTTTATTTTTAACTCAGATACCTACAAGTGTAGATTCTGTAAAAGAAGTCATCATTTATTCTGCCTTAGTCATATGACTATTAAGCAATGAAGAATAACATTGTATATCTCTACATTACCTACCTGTAACACGGTAAAACGCACAGTAAGAAATAAATCGACTAGGATTCCCAACTACATATTTCTCTATATTTTTATTTTAATCACCGCTCCAATCATAATTTACCTACCTACGTCATTCTTTTCCGATAAAAAACAATTCTTAATAAATTAATTACAAAAGCAATTAATCTCCTCTTCAATTGCAGCGAGCGTTTACAATTAAAACAGAAAAAAAAACTGTAATTATATAAAAAAAATCTTAATCTCCATGATCAAGATTGTTTGCCAGTTAAGCCACCATTTCACCCCCGACCTGCCCCCCTAATCCACAAATAGGGGCGTGACTTGTTACCGTGGACCAATCAGGGAGCTCTGCGCGCGCAAGTGTATCGTCTCGACCAATGAGAGACCGCCAATTAGGGATCAAAAGCTTGCCGATTTGGGGTTGCATTTCAACGTTTGTCGTTTTGTTAACGTCACTTATTGAAGACTAGTTGTGAGGTGCCCGGATTTGTCTGCGGACATTTAATATAATTAAAATGTACTTCTTAATGTTATTGTCGTATTTTAAGAGACGTTATATAATACAAGTTTGTCTAGTAAGAAGTAAATACTTACTAGTTTATCTTTATATAAAAACTGACGGCCCTGTGTTAGTCGCAAATATTGCTGGGCAGTCCCAAGTTCGCTCCCCGGGTCGGACAATCTATTGCCTATTGAAAAGAACTCTGAAGTTAAGCTACGCTTGCCAAGATCGGCCCATGGATGGGTGATTACATACCGAGACCCCTCCGTGCCTCCGGCCCCGGGTGTCATTCTTAGGTCTTTGTAATTGCGCACCCATAAAATGACAATTACAAAAAGAAAATACGTTTATTTGCGTTAGATAAACATGACACAAAAAAAGAATAGATACAAATAAGAACAAATTGGGGGAAAATATGAAATAAAAGCGCGTTGGGCATTTTTGAGATAGGAAAAAGCTATTGAACTCGCGCCACTGTTACCGTCGTAATCGACACCGGTTTGGCTGGGTTCGGCTGTCCTCGGGATGTACTCAGTTTTAATGTATATCCGATATGTCAGTGTGAAGTATTCTGTTTGTGTTTTGTTTGCACTTCTGTCGGCACTCTCGGAATTCCTGTCTTTTTTTCCTTTTGAGTTCAGTCACGTTCATTGCGTTAGTTACGTTGTTGAGCAGACGAATTTATTTAACCTATGAAGCAATGGATTAGAAATATCCTTCAAAACCACAGATATACAGGGTGTTACGGAAAGGGTATATCAATACAAACGGGTTGAAGAGTGTATCTGGTCTAGAATCTCTGTACAAAATTTCAGCTCAAAAGCATTAACTTTGAAAATGCTTAATATTTTTTTATTTCGACATCACGGCGCTGCACTGGCGCGCGGCGGCGTGATGTGCGTGTACTAGGCGCACAGAAACCACAGATAATGGATAATGACCCTCGTAGTGCGGTGACACGTTTATTATGATTTCAATTTAATAAACTATCGATATAAAAAAATATTAAGCATTTTCAAAGTTACTGCTTTTGAGCTGAAATTTTGTACAGAGATTCTAGACCAGATACACTCTTCAACCCGTTTGTATTGATATACCCTTTCCGTAACATCCTGTAGATATAGATACACCTACATAAACGCAAGATCAACTACTTCGCGTGCCTAAAATCGCACCAGCTTATGTTCGAAAATCGTGAGCCGCCACTTTTGCGCTCAGTCCTGCGTACTGCTGGCTGGGTGAGCGTGAGCGCGAGCTTGTGACGTCATAGTAGGTAGTCAAAAAGTGGCACGCTTAGTTTTCATACAGTTCGTGATACTCGCGTTATCTAGGTCTATCTATATCGTGTTCAAAACTCTCAGATTGTAATTGAAACTGTGTTACGAGTGCAGTCTTGCCAACTAAAGGATTGTGTTACAGTGTTACCCAGTGATTGGGTTGTGGAGGTCAGATAGGCAGCTGTACCATGCTGAATATTGGTAAATAATAAACGATTTTATTTTGTAAATAGGTTTGCATAAACACTTTTACAGGTCAATCATATTTTTTTAAACTAGATGAGGTCGGCGTTTCCTATCTGTCTACTCTGAGAAGAAAGGCCGAAACACAGAGGTCACAGTCTTCTTTTAAAGTCCAGACATAATCTTGGTCAGGTTTTATAACCTGGACCTGGTCCTGCCTGCCTGGCACCTGGTCTTCATATGAAGATTATGTAGATCGATGTCTGAGATGGTCTTTTGAGGAAAGAATCACACAGATTGAGTGGATCTGAATCGTGCAGCAACTCAAAACTTAAGGAGCTCAAAACTTAAGGAGCTCAAAACTTAAGGAGCTCAACGATTCGACGAACAATACCAAAGAAAGGACATTTAGCTACATCCGCTTAGACTAGAAGCCGGCCCCAACCGATGACGAAAAAATGTTTCTACAGGGTGAAATTAAATTCATGGGCATCCTTTTAAGGGGTCATTGTACACATCATTATGAACAACTTTTACTATGGGACTAAACCTGAAATCGCGAAAAAAAATCAGCTGTTCCTTGCATTTATGTTCACATAACTCGTCAAAATGTAGGGAAGAGCTGATTTTTTTTTTCGCGATTTCATGTTTGGTCCCATAGTAAAAGTTGTTCATAATGACGAGTACAATGACCTCTTAAAAGGATGCCCATGAATTCAATTTCACCCTGTATAAAACACTAAACAATAAAGCTGAAGAGTTTGCACGTGCTAATCTCTGGAACTACCAGACAGACTTGAAAAAATATTTTTGCATTTGATAGCCTCATTCTCGAGGAAGGCTATAGGCTATTTAACATGACGCTAGGATCCTTAGGAGACAGAAGAAGTCAGAAAGAACGCTGAGCGAAAACAAAGGAATAGCGCGGGCAGACGATACGATGCGATGCTATGCGACGCGATGCTATGCGACGCGATGCTATGCGGCGCGACGGGTCGGGGAAATAAGTTATTTTACGCAAAAGAATTCGAGGGCAGAAGCTAGTATGCATACTAATAATATAAATCCGAAAGTAACTCTTGTCTGTCTGTATGTTACCTTTTCACGCCTAAACCACTGAACGGGTTTTGATGGGCAGAGAGATAGATTGCATCCCGGGGAAGGACATAGGATAGTTTTTATCCCATAAATCATCCTTTAAGGGGGTGAAAAGGGGGGTGGAAGTTTGTATGGGGAATCAATAACCGCTGCACCGATTTAGATGAAATTTGGTATGGAGATAGTTTCGAGTTGTGGGGAAGGATATAAAATAGTTTTTATCCCCGACATTGACCCTTAAGGGTGTAAAAAGGGGGTGGAGACTTGTAAAAGGAATCAATAAAAAAGGACAATAATACTTTTACCGCGGGTGAAACCGCGGGGCACAGCTAGTAGTATAATAAAAGCGCGCCGCGTACTTTAAACTACCAAACGGATTGTCATACGGTTTCGCCAATGGACGGAGTGTTATTTACGAAGGTTTAGGAGTCAAAATTTATGATTATACACACGAATAGCGATGCGCGATGGCGAGAGGTTTTATTCGATTGTTTCGATTGTTCGAACATCTCGATGGTTCTCGATTGTTTCGACTTGAACTCGAGTCCGACTCGGTCTGTTTAAGCTGTATTGCGACTGGCGCATGGCGCGTTCATTCGAGAGTTGTTCATCGATGGTTTAGTTTCGCGAGTTCTTGACTTGCGTTATGATTGCGAATCCAAACTAATTCTTTCAACAAGAGCAATCGAAAATACTTGTAAACAGTTTTACACAATTTGCATTCCACTGATGTCACTTTACCGTTTACCAGTTGTTTATTAACAAACTCCCACACTATTGATTTTTTTAAAACTTCGTGGCATTTTAATGAATTAAAAACTAGTTAAAATTAAAACAGTGCAAAGTAATCGTCGTCGTAAGTAAAGGTAAACATTCACAAATTACGCGCAGCTCGGTCGACTCGAGTCATCGAATGTGGCACGCTCTCACCTCTAACTAACATGCACCTCGGGTTGATGCATGCAATCGAGTATCGACTGACTTCGGTGACCGAGCGAGACTCGGTGAGTGAGAGTGATGAATGACTGATTCGAACAGTCGAAAACTAGCGGTCGATTCCATTGACTCGAGACAATCGAAAAACATCTCGATTGTTTTGTAGAATGGCGAGTCGATGGTTGACTCGATGGTTTATTTTAACGACTCCGATTCTTTCGATTGTTAAAACATCTCGGAATCGCCCATCATTACACACGAACACATCGACATGTTGACTGCGCGTTTCTGTACGGTTACCTCAAATTATTGGGATCGCAGGACAGCGACAATTTTTAATAAAGCCTTCGCGTGTGCACGTACATACGCCAGCGCATCAAGCTACCCGAAACTGTCAAATTTTCCCAATCAACTTCGAACCTTATGCTTTAGCAATAAAGTTGAAAATCTATTAAAGAGATTTGAAAGATTGTAGGAGCTTGATGTGCTGGCGTCTGTACCTGCCCTACTAAATATTTATCATTTTCCTTTCGTTGTGCACAGAGAAAATAGAGGAAAATATGGCAATATAAAAACAAATTGTGACGTGGATTTTTTTAATTTGATACTAGCAGCGCCACGCGGCTTCACCCGCATAAGTGTCGACCCCGCAGGAATATCGGGATAAAAACTATCCTTTGTCCTTTATCTCTATACCAAATTTCATCGAAATCGGCGCAGCAGTTTAGGCGTGAAGAGGTAACAGACAGACACACTTTCGGTATTGATTTCATGGAATTTAGCTACACAATAAGTCGACCGCACAATCGAATCAAATCAAAATATTTTATTTCACATAAACTATGGGCACATATGAAACATCAGAAGCACGGCACAGAAGCACAGTATTTTGATTTTATTTAATTATTGTGAATGTAAGGACTATGTGGGTCATTTCTTTTTTCCTTCTTAGTTTGAGTAATTTACACGGCCTACCCAAATGTCCTTTCTTTGGTATTGTTCGTCGAATCGTTGAGCTCCTCGAGTTCTGAGTTGAGCTGCACGATTTTTGACAAATGCGTGCACTGACTGGACAGACCCGCTCAATCTGTGTGGTTCTTTCCTCAAAAGACCATTTCAGACACCAATCTACATGGTGTCTGGACTTTAAAAGGGACTGTGACCTCTGGGTTTGTTTCGGTCTTTCTTCTCAGAGTAGTCAGATAGGAAACGCCAACCTCATCTAGGTTTAAAAAAATATGATTGACGTGTAAAAGTGTTTGTATGTACAAACCTACTTACAGAAATAAATCATTTATCATTTATACGGTTCTAATTGGTCGTTTCCTATGGAGAAGAGACAGCAAGAAACTTCAAAATAATTGGCTCTTACAACGTTTTTAGGGTTCCGTAGTCAACTAGGAACCCTTATAGTTTCGCCATGTCTGTCTGTCCGTCCGTCCGTCTGTCCGTCCTCGCTTAATCTCTGTGACCGTTAGCACTAGAAAGCTGAAATTTGGTTCCAATATGTATATCAATCACGCCGACAAAGTGGTAAAATAAAAATTGGGAAAAAATGTTTTATTAGGGTAGCCCCCCTATATGTAAAGTGGGGAAGTGATTTTTTTTTTAATTTCAACCCTAACGTGTGATATATTGTTGGAAAGGTATTTAAAAATGAATAGGGGTTTACTAAAATCAGTTTTTGATAATGTCAATAATTTCGGAAATAATCGCTCAGAAAGTAAAAAACAATATGTCCCCCCCCCCCCCCCTCTAACTTTTGAACCATAAGTTTAGAAAATATGAAAAAAATCTGAAAAGTAGAACGTTATAAGGACTTTCTAGGAAAATTATTTTGAACTTGATAGAAACAACAGTTTTTGTACAAAAAAGACAAAAAGTTGTACAAAATCATTTCTGGACTAAGTTCGTAGTATAATCGTATATGCAAGCATTTTTTTTTAACTTCGTTTACATATTTTATTATCCTGAACGTATCTTTTTTCAAACAAAAAGAGAATTATTAAAATCGGTTCTCGCAATCCAAAATTACCACCGAAAACTTCTGGCACGTCTATGTATTAATTAGTAACCCAATTCCCCGAGAGATGGCGCTGTAGGTACTTATTACATTGGGTCGGGTATTATCGAATTGTACGTGGGAACACTTATTGTGACGGACGGGAAACTACGGAACCCTACACTGAGCGTGGCCCGACATGCTCTTGGCCGGTTTTTAAATTACCGTATTAATAGGTATGGGGAGGGCAGTGTAGGCCTTCATCCAGCATAGCATAATCAGCCTATAATTGTTCCCACTGCTGGGACATAGGCCTCCTCTCTTCAAGAGAGAGTGGGCCGTAATCTACCACGTCAGCCCAGTCCGGGTTGATAGACGTCACATGTCTTCGATTTTTTTGTTTTTTAATTCAGCATAATGATTTTAGACCACTCAGACCGATTCTCGTAATTTAAAACGTTAAAACGTTCAAAATCTAGTCGCAGTCTCATCTCCGCCAAAAACTTGTCAAAATGTAGGGAAATTAGAGGTATTTTTGACAGATTGAGACTGAGATCAGACTGTGAACGTTCTTTAAATTACGAGAATTGCCCCTCTGTGTTAAAAAAAAGATCATCGTTACATTTTGTTCGTCGATCTCCCTCACCCTGTATTGCAAACAGCAGACAGTTGTGAAGCTGGCTTTTTGTGTATTATGTTAGATTTGTGTGTTATTAACACAGCCAAAAACGTGAGCGCGAACGTAGACCAGTGGTGGTCCAGAGAGCTATGGTGGTCCAGAGAGCTGTGGTGGTCCAGAGAGCTGTGGTGGTCCAGAGAGCTATGGTGGTCCAGAGAGCTATGGTGGTCCAGAGAGCAATGGTGGTCCAGAGAGCAATGGTGGTCCAGAGAGCAATGGTGGTCCAGAGAGCAATGGTGGTCCAGAGAGCAATGGTGGTCCAGAGAGCAATGGTGGTTTAGAGAGCTATGGTGGTCCAGAGAGCAATGGTGGTCCAGAGAGCTATGGTGGTCCAGAGAGCAATGGTGGTCCAGAGAACAATGGTGGTCCAGAGAGCAATGGTGGTCCAGAGAACAATGGTGGTCCAGAGAGCCATGGTGGTCCAGAGAGCCATGGTGGTCCAGAGAGCCATGGTGGTCCAGAGAGCCATGGTGGTCCAGAGAGCCATGGTGGTCCAGAGAGCCATGGTGGTCCAGAGAGCCATGGTGGTCCAGAGAGCCATGGTGGTCCAGAGAGCCATGGTGGTCCAGAGAGCCATGGTGGTCCAGAGAGCCATGGTGGTCCAGAGAGCCATGGTGGTCCAGAGAGCCATGGTGGTCCAATGATAACGGCCGCGACTTACGAGTTGTAAGTCGTAGATTCGAACTCCGACAGGCACTTTACTTTGTGTGAATTATTTCATCACCACTGCTCTCAAAACGGTGAAGGAAAACATCGTGAGGAAACCAGCATGTCCTAGAACCAAAAATTCCAAGACATGTGACATCTACCAACCCGCACTGGGCCCGCGTAGTGGATTACGGCCCGCTCCATATCACTGAAAGGAGGCCTGTGTCCCGGCCGTGGGAACATCATAGGCTGATTATGCTAAACGCAGCCATCTCTAATCTTTGTTTTTAAAACACTGTTCTCAAAGTACAAAAGTACTAAGTTCCGTGATACGAAATCTGTCGCCCTGGCACGTACAGTCAGCTCTGCTAACACTACAAGTGGTACCAAGAGGTACTATATAGTGACAACAAAGGCCGGGTGATAGCTAAAAGTGGTGATAAGCCGGGTCCTCATTAGCGGGTAAAGGCGAGTTCTCACCCTCTGCAATTAGGGGCGCTAGGGACGTGGTGAAATGTGAGACACGGTTTAGTGTTGTTGTTAGATGGTTTTTTAACTCGAGACTTCAATGGGAAACTTCAATGGGAACGCTTAGTTTTATATCTGTATTTATATATACACCGTGTTCCGGACGATATACATAAACTTCGACCAGATGTTCAGACTATGGAAATAAGCATTTTTCATTATGGACACATTAATGAATTCTTATTTTTTATTTTTTGTTAGTTTTCATACAAACTAAATACCTTGACGTAAATCACCTGATATGCATGCCTCTTTATCCAAATTAGCAACGACGTATTTTCTTTCATAAGATTTGGCGGGCCGAATCTTGTCAAAAGACCCTTTCTAACTGCATAGCTCATTAACCTTTTGAACGCCATTGTCACATATATGTGACAAACGAAATCTTACCCTGAACGCCAACGTCACAAATATATGACAAAATACACGTCACACGGTTCGCACCATATTATGAAATAAGCAATTTAATCATTACTTTTGTGTGTTTTTATTTATATAATTTAAAAGTTTAAGCTTCCGTCTATATTGTATTGCATGAAACTAATATAAATAAACCACCAATATCGAGAAATTTGTTGTTTTAAGTGTGTGTGTGTGTGTGTGTGTTGTTTTGTTAAAGTGGCCTGGCGTCAGGGGTACGGCGATACGTTTATACTCTGGCGTTCAAAAGGTTAAATTTCATTAAATGAAATTACAAATATCTTTGTAACGAAGCCTTTTTAAATACTACTTCCTTGGTAATTATATAAATATTTGTTAGATTTAATTTGTAAACGCTATATAACCGTTTGACAAAGTTTACGGATAGCGAAGAATACGGTGTATATACTTTATTATTGTACACCACAAAAATACATAACAAACAAAATAGATTGAACACTACATAATATACAAAATAGGCGGCCTTATCGCTTTCCGCGATTTAACTTTGGAATGGACAGTGATTTGCCTGGACATAAAATGGGATGGATATAATCGAACCTCACCGCATTCCAATATTTTTATTTTTATTACTAAGCCTACGCTGACCCACGGCTGAGTAGAGGCCTCCCCCAAATCCTTCCAGGCATCCTTTACTAGAGCCAGTCACTATGCTTTCCTAAAAATATTATATAACACCCTAATATTATCACACTAATATTATAAAGGCGAAAGTTTGTGAGTGTGTGTGTGTGTGTGTGTTTATATGTTTGTTACTTCTTCACGCTCAAACCGCTGAACCGATTTAGATGAAATTTGGTATAGAGATAGTTTGAGTCCCGGAAAAGGACATAGGCTACTTTTTATCCCGATATTCCCACGGGATCGAGACTTATGCGGGTAAAACCGCGGGGCGCAGCTAGTATTATTATAATGTGGGGCAACTCGAACGATATAGTTTTTAAAATTCAAAAACGATGCATCCGGGTTATCAACAAGACTTGGTTCTTAGATAGTAGTAAACCGTTATTTAAAAAATGTAATATTCTTCCAATTCCTTGTATGTAAAAATATCTGCATCATTACCAAAAAACATAATGCTCTACTTTAAACAACGTAGTGAGGTCCTAACTAGACACAAAAGGGCTGTTTCGCAACCCACCACCGCCTACTTCAATTTCCACGTTTTGACAGTTAGGTACGTTGCAGATAAGTCCCATAAAAAAGAGACCGAGCTAAAATTATCATATAAGCCCTGCACCACACCCCGGACACTCCATACAACGCTCGCAAAATAATTACCTACTACTACTACATTAAAAAATGACGTTTGTATACGTATGAATGTGTGCGTGAGGTACTTGTGTTTGCGAGCGCTCTTGATAAAGAACTGCGACGAATACGCTGAAGTGCGGGGTGAGGTGCGGTAACTGATGTTAGTGCGGGGAAGGGAGTGGCCTTTCTGTACGTAGTACTTTAAGTATTCTGTGCCTGCACAAAGATGTCAAAAGCGACAGTAACAAATGCAATAAAATTATCGATTAAACTACAAAAAAGGTACAAATTAGATTAACTTTATCTATCCGTACATCTAACTCCATAAAAGATAAGAGATCTGCTATTTTGACACAACTAAACAGCAACCATAAGTGGCACTCCGCCACCCCCCGACTGCCAATTAAGTGCCAAAGTGGTACTACATTGATTGGCGATAAGTCACGCGCGTTTTGTTGACTGTACCCAGTGTTGGCACACAGCGATCATGATTTCTATGATAGAATGGTTTTATGTGAAACTGCATAACTTGGTATAATGATAGGTAAATTATTTCATCACCACTTTTCTCAAAACGGTGAAGGAAAACCTAGAACCAAAAACTCGAAGACATGTCACATCTACCAACCTGCACTGGGCCCAGTTGGTGGATCACGGCCCACTCCCTCTCACAGAAAGGATGCCTGAGTCCCAGCAATGGGAACATTATAGGCTGATTAAGTTTATGATCTATTAAATATATTAAGAAAAAATGCCGGTTCCTGAAACGCCAATATCGCCGCAAAAATTTGGTAACATATTGTCAAACTCATTCCAACTCAATTGGCTAATAAAGACAGCGAATCAAATAATTTGACATAAAATTGACGTGTGTCAGCTGATTAGCCTTTAGCGGGCGTGAGACCATCGTAACGGGTATCTTGGAGGCATTATACAGAAAGTCCAAGTCTATCGATCCTGTTCACTTCTATACATAACAATAATAGCTTCATTGTACCATGAGTGCCATGACTTACTATTCTACACACGCCGTATACAATACAAAGCGTTTTGATAAAGATAATTTTAGCCGCGTGCGTCCAATAAACGCATCACTTTCGCTTACAAAATATATTTTGACAGTTTAATTTAATTTCCCGCGCAATTTGGCAAGGGGATACACTATCCCGTAATAAAATCGGCCATTTTGACTTGACCTGTCATGGCGGTGCTCCGTCGATACACAATTGTCAAACTCGGTACGTTCAAATTTTCGTCACAGACTAAATTATAGTGGTGGATTTTAATTTAGTAAATTATTGTAAGCTTTTATTTTCATTATAAGTTATTTGAAAAGGTAATTTGGTTACGTTAAACTACGGAGTTGATTATTTCTATGATGTTTTTGATTGAGGGTGAGAAATTGAGGATGTCAAACGATATTTTGGGGAGCTTTGACGTTGTTAAAATGAAAGTGATGTTGTTAATAGCAGTATTGTATGAAGTAGTCTCTAGTTATTCGGTAGTAACATAGATCTTAGCGCAGACCGCGAGGATCGTGTTGGGTTTTCCCATACGGAATTTCTCAGTCCAAACTTGGGGTCTGAATTTCTGCCTAGACTTAAATTGTCGAGTTGTATTATGTAGAACCCACGATCAGCATAACACTCCTCTACCTAACCCTTGATGGCGTGATGTTATCTTTGTGTTCCGGCTTAAAGAAAAGATACTTTGTGCCTAAGGTTAGCAAGATCTTGTAACATTCAATTCAATATTTACTAATGAGGGATGCATGAAGAAGCCTCCTCGTGCAGCGGCAGTTTGTTCCGCCAGTTTCTCAACTGAACTGAGCGCTCAGCGCATCCTGGACAGTCACACCCAACACCTTATTTGACTGGCCAATTCTTCCCTTGCCGTGGTAGGGCTAACGCCCGCCTGGTTTGCAACCACCCTCCCACCGGGGTCCGGCGTAAAGAAGCCTGCTGTGTTTCGTCGATGCGTGGGAGTTCCAGTGCCTTAGGCATCTTGTGGGCACGCTCGTTCCATCATAGACCTCATCCATCGCTTTCCATCAGGCGTGATCGAGGTGAAGAGCGGGCCCATTCAGTAAAAAATAAAAATACATTGACTTTTCCAAAGTACAATACCTATTGCTTAATAAACACAATTACGCAAAAAAGTAACACACAACACAACAAAATAATCATTATTTACGAAATCAAATTCCAATCCTTTAAAACTGCTAATAAAGTCGGCCATTGTTGAGAGCTTAGTTCCGCTCCTCGCCGCGTGGCGCGCGCGTGTCGCTACTCAGATTTCTTGAGGGGCCTCTCCTCAAAAAATGACGTATTGTTTTCTTTCCTGTTTTTAAAGGGAGATTTTTGACGTTGAGATGTGCTTAGGATAAAGATGTCATCCTTTTAGGTTTCAAGGGCTTGGAGACAGTCGACCGGATAGGGATGAAGTCTTTTGTTTTTTAGTTTTCTTATAAGTGGTGATTTTTTAAGTGTGACTTCCTTGGGTATTATAATTAAGACCGTTTAGACAAAAGTTCTAGGGTAGCCCCCGCAGTAGTTTCATTCAAATTGCCCGGTCAAATGACTATTTCATGAAAACACGACATTTGAGGCCAATTCGCTATAGTCGGCGATTAGCGAGAGCGAATGGAGCTAGCAACTAAAAACTCGTTGCTTTTCGACAACGGTTCGGGATCAAGAACTAATGTACCATCGCAAACTTTTCCGCCTGATCACTTAAACAAACATTTTTTCGGCTAAATCCTGCGGCGGCGCAAAGACACGCCGCTTTGAAGTTGAAGTTTTCGCCTATTAGGAAAGCGATAACGCAATTAGTTGCAACCTGACCTGCACTGCGCAGCTTAGTGACGCATCACGTGTACTCCTTTTGTCAATTTTACGGATGAACTATTTGACCTTGGCGCGCTTACTAGAGAGCGCTTCTATTCTTTGAGTGCAAGCAAAAATGAACTTAGTGGTGGGCAGGCGGCAGTATCCGCGATAGTACCCAACTTTTTACTGACACTACAATAATAACGTAATGACACAATGAACGAAACCGCGCGAAAAAACGCGAAGTTAGCGTCTGTCAAAATACTACGCTTGACACCTGTACATTTTGTTTGTGCGTGGCAAGGTTACGGGGGGAATAAAATAACCCATACAGAATCGGGAACCTGGGCCAATGAATGAAAACCGCGCGAAATGAACGCGAAATTGACGTGATTTGCTAAGCAATTGACGTGGTTTCTAAGTAAGGAATCATTGAGTGGTCATAGTGAACTAGGGCCCTGCCTGGTGTGATGTTTGTGGACACTGTTGTTTCTTTGACTAACAAGTAAAAACAAACCGCAGCTCCAAGTAAAAACAAACCGCAGCTCCAAGTAAAAACAAACCGCAGCTCCAAGTAAAAACAAACCGCAGCTCCAAGTAAAAACAAACCGCAGCTCCAAGTAAAAACAAACCGCAGCTCCAAGTAAAAACAAACCGCAGCTCCAAGTAAAAACAAACCGCAGCTCCAAGTAAAAACAAACCGCAGCTCCAAATAAAAACAAACCGCAGCTCCAAGTAAAAACAAACCGCAGCTCCAAATAAAAACAAACCGCAGCTCCAAGTAAAAACAAACCGCAGCTCCAAGTAAAAACAAACCGCAGCTCCAAGTAAAAACAAACCGCAGCTCGCAGGGCAAGTTCACGATAAGCTGGTTGTTATAACAAGGGGTGAGCCGGTCTCAGGTTACGAACAAGAGGGTTTTTTACCGCGCTTATTATCCCACTATTATTCGGCAATAGGGTTGGCACTAAGACAAAGATTTATTTATTTTTGTATAGCCTCTCACTGTCTTATTGATTTCTTACGAGATGTATATAGAAATAATGTTAGTTTATCCAGACGATCGTTTCTGAATAAGTAGATACGAATTTTAAAAATGAACTTCGCTGAGACTTGGGTAACACCCGCGGGGTTATCATGTGAAATCATAGCTGAAGTAGAAAAATGTCAACTAACTTTTGGAAGCCACTGTAGTTGAAGTTTAGTAACTGTTTGATTTATAGGTATTAATCTGTCAAGCGCCGCTAATGAGACACAATTCATTTTCTATTGTTTCGTCGCGCATCGGCGTACCGCGACGCTTGACCGGTTAATTAAATTTAAATTTTATTCGAAAACATCCATCGGTTTTTTACTAAACTTCAACTATATCCGACGACCATGTGGGGTAACTGCGTAACACTATCAGTAGCAATTCGGTTTCATTTTGACAGTTCGACAACATTCATTCCATTGTTTATATAGTTGAGCAGACACAATTTTCGAACATGTGAAGCAATGGATTAGCAATATCAATCAAAATGATTGAGAGTGATAGTGTGTTCTCCTTTGGTGACTTACCTATAACTTTTCACAAAATTGCTCTCATCTCGTTCAGCCCTAGCCCGCGCGTGCTATCACAGTGTGTTAACGCTAGATTTGACCGAGAGCTTCTGTTCACTGCGTGTAAGATGACACCACGTTGTTAACTTTTTACTTTTAATTGTCGTTTTAGAACTAATTGGTCTTTCGGGAACATTGAAGAGCTTTGTAAAGGGAAGTCAGGAAGATTAATACAATTATTTGTAATGAACATGGTACTTAGAAAAACAATGTGCTTAGAAATGGGAAACATTTAACTGATTCTCTAGAAACATATTCAAAATCTAATGATGCACGCTTTTTAAAATTAATGATGCACGTTTTTTTTTTAATTTATGATCCAATTTTTGGGCTTCTTTCTTATGGTACAGCCTGTCTCAAAAGGGTGTGTAGGTATAATAACAAATGCACTAATTTCACTTGAAATAACGTTCATATAATATAATTTTCATATGCTATAATATCAAATAACCCAAACTCATATGACCTAATGTTTTATATCACATAATTTTCCTTTAATATAATAACATTTAGTATAACGTTCATTTTATATAATTTTCAATATACATAATATTTTTTTTATATAACGTTCATTTGACCTAATGGTCTTTTGGCCTAATTTTCATGTTTAATGGTCACAGTTCTAGCCTAACTCAAATGGCACCAAAACCAAACCTTAAAATATTCTATGCATGGTCGAGGGTGGACTTCTGGGTGGTTTATAAAAAAATAACCACGAAGGGGATGGCAGGGTCTATTCGCACGCTTCGCTCGCTCACACGACCCCGCCATCCCCTTCTAACCTAACCTGTCCGAGTCGGGGTGCCCTAAAGTCCAGATTGCATACAGTTTCTCCTGGTAACAATAGTTGAGGGTGGCAGGTGAAAAAAAAAAACTTGAATTATATTAAAAGTTACTTAGAGATTATGAATATTATAGTAAATGAATAATATACTAAATGAATATTATGTCAAATGAGCATTATAGGAAAAGTTCATTATATCATAAGAAATTAGGTAAAATGAAATTACATCAACAATTCATTAGCTCAACTAATCATTATAGATATTAAACAAAAGTATATTAACTAAAATTAGGTCAAGTGAACGTTAGATTTTTTGTTATTATATCAACCGTTACACACCCGTCTCAAAAATATGACATCAACAAGAAATCATATAATTGTCTACAATAAAGTTGTATCAAATGTAACCACAGAACATCACATATTAGGCACTTTTGTGGCTACACATTGACACTAAATGGAACACAAATTGTTGAAAATCCAATAAATCCACATCTTTTTGACGCGGGACTGTAGTTCTGTACTATAATAATATTTTCTTTGCGGTGCTGCCCCGAAAGGGATGGTAGCGCCATCTGTCTTCATGGGCGTGAACTACGGGGAACTCGATGGCTACTACGGCTCATAAGGGCTGGCTGTATTTATTGCGGTATTAAGTAAGCAGTCAGGGGTGATAGAGACGGAGCCAACAAACAGATGGCGCTGTTGCACGCTATTGTAGTCTGCATTCCTCAAAAGGGTAGGCAGTAGTCTGAGTATAGTTAGGATTTTAAGTTATAATAATATTGTTGTGTTTATATGGGCCTTGATGCCTGAAATAAATGGATAAATAAATAAACTAGTCTTTGGTGGAAGATGGTTTTTTTTTTATTTTTAAAAAGTTGCAAACCATTTTTTTTTTAATTTAATAACAGTTTACGTATCATATTTAACCCCGTTGTCTTCTTATTGACCCTGTATCTCAAAAACACGCAAGGTATAGAAGTTTAAAGCTGTTTTATTTTTTTACTTCTGTGTCTTATATTTCCCCCATTATTGAGGAAAAAAATGAAACATACTTTGTACACAAAACTATATATCTAGGCCAATTATCTTCAATTTAATGTTATCATGTGAAAGATACCAATGGATAGTATAATATAATCTGTTCTAAGACTCACTAAATAATCTTTAACAGCGTCAAAAATGAAAAGATTTGTTTTTCGTCTCATATTTGTACCCAATCAGCGCAGCTAAATTGATGCCTTGGTGTTGTGCCGTTGTGTGATGATTTGGAATTCATCAGAGCGCAGGCGGCTTTAAGATTATCCCTTGCGGTGTGGTCATCCGACGTTCAGGAAGGCCTTACTTAGCCGATTCCCGGTGATGAGGGAAGTTCGCCACTCCAGGTAACGAAAGCGTCACCATCTCGTCAGTGTTGCCACCTTGGTGGTTTTTCCACCAGAACTAGCGGTTTTTTAAAGCCTTTAGTGGTATTTTTAGAAACCATAGCGTTTTTATTTTTTTTAGTGGTTTTTAGGGGTTTTTCCAGTACGAAATCTGGCAACACATTTTTACCCACCATTTCAGAATTTCTTAATATTCTCTACTTACTCTATGGCCGGGGGGAATCCCTAAGCACAATCAGAATTTCATATTGTTCTATGCTTACTCTTTGACCGGGGAATACCTTAGCGCAGTCGTTTGTTAATGTTTTCTTTGAATCTTGTCATTCTATGTCTTGAATTTAGTTCGTGCTGTCGAAAACGCGAAAAGTTTGATCAAGTCGTTTTTAAAAGGTCACAGTATGTGAAGTCGTGACGCTCAATAATATCCAATAATGGAATTTCCATTCAAGAAAAAAAACTATGCACAAAAATATAGAAAAGAGTGGGAATCTCATGACGAATTCAAATCCTGGCTTAAACCTTTACCTGGTGATGATACGAAGGCGTTTTGCACATATTGTAAGGCAGAATTACTAGCGAAATTGGTAGACTTGAGAAGACATGCTGAAACAAAGAAGCACAAACAAAAAATGCAAGTGATATCTGGCAACCAGATTTTACAATTCAAGCCCAATAGTGAGAAGATTTCCAACCTAAAATCGCGCAAAGCTGAAGGAATGCTCGCGCTTTACATTACTGAACATAGCTCAGTTTCCTGTATTGATCATCTAACAGATTTAGTGAAATTGGCTTTCCCTGACTCAAAAGCAACGGACGACTTAAAAATGCATCGTACAAAGTGTACTGAAGTTATTAAAAATGTCTTGGCACCACATTTTACTGAAGAGCTAATAAAGGACAGCAAAAATATAGTCTTAACATTGATGAATCAACTGACATCAGCACGAGCAAGCAACTTGGTATTGTAATCAGGTATTTCAGTAGAAAACTAAAAAAAGTAGTTTCTTCGTTTCTGGCTCTAGAACAACTTGAAACCAGCGATGCAGTTGGTATTGTTAAAGCCCTTCTTTCTTGCTTACAAAAATATGGATTAAATAAAAATAAAATGATTGGATTGGGAACAGACAATGCGTCAGTCATGACTGGAATTAATAATGGAGTGTATAAAATCCTGAAAAATTATATACCTAATTTAATTCTTATCAGATACACTTGCCACTCTTTACAACTTGCTGTATCTCACGCTTCAGAACATACGCTACCAAGAAATATTGAATTCTTGATTAGAGAAACGTACAATTGGTTTGCCCACTCTAAAAAACGTAAAAATGAATATCATGAAATTTACGAAACTATTAATTGTTGTGAAGCACATTTAAAATTTTGCAGGTATGTGACACACGCTGGTTATCCATTGAACCGGCGGTGCAAAGAATTCTGGCACAGTGGAAAGAACTGACTTTACATTTTGGGCTTATGAGAGATCGATGTTACACGGCAGATCTATTATATTCTATATACAAGGATGAATCAAGTTATTTATATTTGCTATTTTTGAAAAGTGTACTAAACGATGTGCAGATCGCATTGAAAAGCTTTGAAAGCGAAAGTGCAAATCCTCTTAAATTATTAAATGTGCTGATTACACTATTACGTTCAGTTTGCAATAGGATACTGTTACCGAATGCAGCTATTAACAGATAAGGATTTTTTAAATATTGATATCGACCGAAACCTTAACCCGGTCCCATACATGGGCTATCTCTTTGAATCGGAGCATGAAAAAACATCGTTAACAGCTGACACTATATCAGTCATAAAACGTCACTGTTTTGAGTTTAATGTGAAGCTAGCCAAGGAAATTCAACAAAGACTGCCTACCAATTATAATGTGCTGGAATCGATGTCAAAATTAGACCCAGAGATAATACTCCGCCAAGGTAAGGACAATTCCATTTCGGAACTAGTTAAAGAACTTGGCTATACTGCTAGTGACATTGACAAGATATTGAATCAGTGGCACAATATCTGTTTTATCCAATGGAAAAATACAAACGATGTCATAAAATTTTGGGTTGAGGTAGATGATTACCGAAACGCAGCGGGTATAAATGACTTTGCAGAACTAGTTGATCTTGCCATATCATCGTTATGGGATCCCTTCTTTTCGCATAATGTTCTTTGTCCTAATATACTTCGGCATAACGATTTTGGCACAATTTGTTTTGGCATAATAATACTTCGGCATAATTTTTTTAGGCATACATTTTATGTTGGCATAATCATCTTAAAGACTAATTTGTTTTGGCATATATTTTATTCGCATAATACTAAACGACGTTAGGGGCACCCCGAGGTTCGGTTTGGTTAGGTTCCTTCTAACCCTGCAGACAGAAATAGGAGCCCCGCGCGCAGCGGGGCTCCGTCGACCTGACGTCGTTAGAAATAAAACGAGCATGCTAAATTTATGCTTTAGAATGTTATGCTTAATCATTATTATGATTAGAAAAATTATGCTTTAAAAAAATATGCGTAAGCTGTTATACGTAATTATATTATGCGAAAATATAATTATGCCAAACAAAATTATGCTAAGTTATATTAGGTCTTAAAATTTTATGCATGTGGATAGGGAACCCATCGTTATCTTTACCCCAATCTAATGCAGGTATCGAAAGAATTTTCAGTGTCATGAACGTCGTAAAAAATAAACTACGGAACAAGATGGCTGGTCCTCTTCTAAATGCGATAATTTTTAACAGAAATAGATTAAAAGTTACGGATGCAAAATGTTACAATTATGAATTACCAGCGATGTCATTGCAGCTATTGGAAAAAACACTAAGTACGCTTTTAAAAATCAACCACAAGCAACAACATCTGCATCGACGTCGACGTCATCGGCAGTAGTTTCGGCGCCTGTGAATTATGATGATGTTATGGAAGATATAATATTTGATAATCTTGAATTTTAATTTCAATTGTATTGCTTGTTCCTCTTAAGTCTTAATTCATATTGTACTGATTAGTTACAAATTAATAACAAATCAACATAGTTATGTCGTTTTATTTAATTGCTTCTAGATTATGTACTAAATATAATTTTTAAAATAAATTTTGTGCTGTAGAGAATATTTTTGTCGAATTTTGGCACGTAGTTCATTTCGGTACCCTTTTATTTCGGTAGAAGGAGTTAGCCGTAATGGCCGACACATCTAATATGCACAGCACGCAGCAAGCGCAGAATGCAGGCTCATCGAAGCAGGAGAAGAAGAAACCACATTTCCCAAGACCCAAAAACAAGATCGGACGCACAATACCCAAACCGTTAATCATATCTAAGACAGAAACAGTATTAACGAACGATCCCTTGTGGAAAGATTCATTCGTCATTGATGGCGAAACCGGTTTCATCAACGAAGAGCCAACTAAGACATTCGAAGCAGACGCAGCAGGCTATGTCCAGTTAGTTGAGTCAGAGTACAAAGCGATCTCGGACGTAGACAAGTACTACGCCAAGTCGGTATCACCATCTGCACATGCATACTACCACAATGTGCTGTATTGGTACCAAAATGCGCTTAGAGCGCAAAAGAACGAAACAGCGTCAATACCACAGGAACGCTTAGTTCAGTTCGTGCAGGGCTACGGCTCTGCTATGATCGCTTCCGGAGCTGGAGAGTATCTGGAGGGTCTCGGCGATTACACCGACGCAGCGGGAGTGAAACACCGTCTGCATGTCACGGAGCCCAACGACGAGGGGCACTTTGGTCACATCGCCCACCAGACACATGGTCTCTATGAGACATTACCCGCACCGCATTCGCATTCGTTTTAAAGGACATTGCTCTGCGTCCATACATTGTTGGCCCTGGAGCCAAGAGCATCGGATAATTATGTATTTTATTCTCTATCATTTGGAGACTCATAAAAGATCTTGTTTTTATAGCGGACTAGCTGCAGAAAAGATATATTTCAAAAAAAGTATCAGATTTTGAGGTTATAATCTAACCATAACAACGAATATTAAATGTAGGTACCTACCATAATTTTTCATAGCTCTGAGTAATTTTTAAGAAACTGATAAGTAATATCATAATACCTACCTAGATAATTAGGTACCTATGCAGTTATTTTTCTAAAAAATGGATGCAAGTGCAAAATTAATATACATTAAACTAATCAACATAGGTAGGTAACTGAATTCGTAGCATTCGTTTTGGAATGAGATGAGTAGAAACAGCGTCCCTATGCCTGAACGGTGTGCATAGGATACCAGCTTTACCAATTAGATGGTAATAAGTCAATCGTTTTTTAAACCAATCCAAGTCCGTTAAAATAGCCAAGTCGTAAAAAAGTCCCGAAAGTCACCAAAACACCGAACACAAGAAAAGAACACAGGAAAAAGCACAGCGCAGAAACTGTAACTCTCAATTTGTGGTAACAATAACTTTTTTTTTTATAATTTTATGGCATGGCTTTTTGGCCTTTGTGCCATTGGTAACAATGACACGTTCACCGGCAAAACTAGGGATGTATACGATACGACGTATACGATACGATAGGATACGACACATTTTTCGATTATGATTTACTGTGGTCTTAAATTATTACAGTCTGTTACATCTACTTTGTCATATAAACATTACAAGTATGTATGACAATGGTTTATTTTATATTGTATAACAACACTCTTCTATACTGGTAATAATAGTATATAATAACATCTGTATCTAGTTTGCAATATTGTTTTTTAAATAAAACATTAGGTAATTGTGATGTGTTTAGTAAAAATAAGTATTTTTTTCGTTTAATGAACCGCAAAAGGAGCGTTATTGTCGTAAATAATGAATTAGTTTGAATGATTGTATAGAAATAAAGAAGTTTTGATTATTGTATAATATTATTCTTACTACCTATTTAAATTGGAGTATGGCTGCATTCATAAAGTATTTTATTAGGTTTTTAAAACTACACTTTAGAAAAAAAAACACAATCGATCGATTAATAATTCAATCGATCGATTATAATTGATCGGACATCCCTATTTCACTTTTGACACGACATAGGTGAAGATGGCGATGTAATGTTATTATTAGTCACATTAAATTCTATTAAAAATACATTTTGGAATACAGCTAGTCCGTGATACAGAAGTATTTGCAACTTATATAATAAAATAGGCGATTAATTATCGTATATTCTCAAACTCTTCATTGCACAGGGCCATTTTGAACATTGTCTTTTGAATTAGGGTTTCTTGAATGTGATAATTTCAATGCAATAATATAGCGTTATTTGGTGTTTTTTTCGTGTTCCAAGTTTGTGAAATCTGGCGACATTTTACTTTTGACCTAGCGCTTTATAAAAATCCAAGGTGGCAACACTGCATCTCGTCCGTAGGCCGCGTTCGCGTGTGCACACAGGTTCCTCCTGTGAGCGAAGCCAAGGACCGACGATCCGTCAACTGAGAGACTTCAACTGACTGAAGTCAGAACTAACTGAGGTCAACTGTCTGAGATCAAAACTGACTGAGTTCAAGACTGAGAGGTTATCAGTGTAAGATTATAATTTAACCTATGAGAGAGTTAGGCCTTTTGTAAAAAACTAGGTGTTAAGACCAGTTGTTGTAAAAATATTGTGTCTCGGGTTTGCTTAGTATATTAGTTATTTTCCCCTTATGAGCACAGTCCAAATAGGTCGACACATGTACGATGAGCTAGAGGTTGTTAATTTGTTCCCTCGCGGACTCGCAAAAGCGACTCTGAGAAACTGCTATTGTCTCATTCATTGCAGGTGTTCACCTATACCACTAGGAACGGGGACTAGTTGTGTGGGTGAATGCCGTAGTATCAGGGAAAGATGCATTATTTTAGTGGCTCGCCACATTGTATGTGTACCTTAATTTTGTATAATTCCAATAAACTTTGTACTGTGTAAGAAGGTAGGGTCAGGCGGGGTAAATATAAGACATCCAACATTTCGGATAAAAATAAGACATGATCATAATTCCGTAGAAAAAGACCTACCTCGTAAAATGAACCTTATTTTATTAAAAAGTATACTTTATGTGTATTCTGTTAGGACACATTTTTTTAAACTTGTGACTCATTGGGTTAAACATTTTATAAGACATTTTGTGAAGTACAAAAAAAATTGACGCGAAAACTTTACATCGGACACTACGAACTTTCCGTTTGAATCTTCTAATTCAAGCGTGTGCGACCCCCAACCCCGCTCCCGGCATCCCTTGTGAGCCGTACTTGCGGGGGAGGGCAGCAGTTTTAGTATACGTGCAGTCGTTTAGCAGGAAATTAGCGTTGTTTGCAGGGTAAAAAATGAGACGCGCATTTGGGAACATATAAGACAGTGTGTAGTGTAATATTAAGACAGTTGATATTAATTGTGCATCAAGATGCCTCGCAAATATGTGCCAAAACACAAAAGTTATAGCGACTCAAAGCTGCAAGAAGTGATACATAAACTAAGAAAGGGTGATTTATTATACAGAGAAGCTGAAACGAAGTATAAAATTGATAAATAATCGTTATGGAGGAAAATTTACAAATTAAACACAAATAAGCAAGGAAGGAAGACAGTTTTAATCACAGAAGCAGAAGCAGATCTTGGCTTCAACATTGACTACGAAAAACATCATATTGACTACTAAATCTTGTCAAGAGTATTGAGTAGATACATGATTAAATGTCTCAAATTTACACCTTTTCAGATTATTCTCAAGTTAAAAAAAAAAAAAATATGCATAATTCTATATCAGGTTTTGTATTTTTTCATCTTTTATACTGTCATCGGTAGGCAGATAAATTTAATTGTAACATTAAGTTGATGATTGCTGTTGTGATTGCCAAATAATTTAAACCAAAAAACAAATTATATGTAAGCAGAGTATAGGAAAAAGAAGATGGCTTGATGGTGGATTATGACATTGTAAGGACAGAGCTCTCCCGTGCTAGGGGGGCTGTTTTTTCGAAATTCCCAAACTCTTTCTCTTTAGAAGACAATATAGTGTCACCTTCAGGGCATGCACTTAGAATGGGAATCGAGTATTCAAGGGGGAGAGCATCATTGGTCATGTTTGTATTGAAGATTCTGTCGAATTTTCATTCCCATGGTGCCTCCAAACTTCATAGCGATATTTTATTACATTATTTTAGCGATGATGTTTCTAAGAAGTGGCTAAGGTTTCATAATTACAGGTGTGATCCTGGCAACCGTCATTTGGAGAGATGCTCACTAACTCTGTGGCATTCGAAATTAGAATGGATTATTGGCTACGAATCATCCTGCAAACTCATGCCTTCAATTGCTGGATATTGATCTCGTCGTTTCTTTCCTTCAGAGATCTATAAATTGCGATTTGAAGGGCGAGGAAGTCTTCAGATATCTACAATCGTCGATTGGAGTGAAAGGAAATAGAGCGTGTTCTCTCCCGAGAGACCCTGTTACCCCTTCCGACATGCATTCTCCGGAATAAGTCGCGGGATTGAAGATTTATCACAAACTAAAGAAACTTGACGTCCACGACTGGCTGAAATGGGCGCTCACTCCGCAATCCTCCAACGAATGGCGATGGTCGATCAAATTCTTGAAGCTTGACGCTGTGGCTAGATGCATATACGTGTATCGGGCCTATATGGCCACGATAAGCAAGGGAACGATCTCTGGCGACCCGTCTGCCGGAGAGCTCCTAGAACTCATACTTGAAGCTGTTGCTCGTCTCCGTCCAGAAAACCGTAAATGGTCGGAGCTATTAACTATATACAATATGTAACAAAAACCCTGTCCGATCCATTAAGGGCGTATTCCTGGTTCAACATACGTACTAGAAAAAATTGTTATAAAAATGTAACTCATAAAATCCAAAAGTTATTGATTTTTTATTTTTATAATCCATGCGAAATTTAACACTGAATATGGCAAATTTTCATAAGTTGACAACACTCCACCCGCCGGCATAATCTTTTTATTTTTACCTATTTTTATTTCAAAGAACACCGCCCGACATTACCGCGTAGTAGGCACTCTTCCAACTAGTCGCCGACTCTTTGATGTCGCCGACTAGTTGCCTACCGGCGCGCTACTTGTTGCCAGTCTTTCGTGGAGATAGCTTTCGATCGGACGTCCGTACGTATCACGCGCTATCGTTTCGCGAACAATGTCGTATTCCAATCAGGAATATGTTGATGTGTTTAGGGCAAGACCGACTGTAATTATGCAGCTGCGCGTAGAATGTATGAGGTGCGTTTCGCTAATAGACCAGGTGTGACAGTACCGTCGGAGCGTGCGTTCCAATGCCTGCATAACCGCGTGTATACCATAGGCCTTCTTTCATATATCTATGCCATAGGCAGTGTTCATGGGCACGAGTCGCAGGCCACTGATGCTGGAAAACCACGAGAGCGCAACGTGGAAATTGGCAGCTTTAGACTCACTTAAATCGGACACAAGTGCGCAGCAAACGAGTACGTGCAAATTTAGTGAAAAGGTGTCGAATGTGTATTAATGTTGGAGGTGGACATGTGGATCGCCGAAGTATGCAACAACAACAAGCGAACGTTTTAATAAACTGATACCTGCAGTCGGTTAGTACATTTGATTGCTAAAAGCACATCACATTTAAAAAAAGCCCTTATCAGGGCTGCATTTAATTCAATTAATTGTTTCTTGATAATCAGAATAAGGTCTGAAACACAAAATACAGAGAGTGTGTCTGAAATCCGAATCACTATGCCTACAAAACAATATCAGCTGATACCTACGCGTAGGCAGGTATGACGTATTCTTTCGTTATAAGTTTGTTTGGCGGCACGCGACAAAGCAGGGTCATGAGTTCATGACACAGGATCATACAAACCGCCTCGCTCAGGCGGCTTCTTTGACACAAAACTGTAGGTGAACTTTGTCGAGCGATCAGTGTTGCCTTCGATCAGTTTTTATTTTTTATTTTAATTTAATTATATTCACTGGGGAAAAATAATAATCTCAAATCCATTAAATGGTTACGTATATGTGTTCGCAATACGATGCCGAATAATACTCTTAAGGATCGGACAGGGTTTTTGTTACATGCTGTATAACTACGACGCTCTTCCCGGTCATAGATCAATGCGTCGTCTGGCCGCCGGACTGAGAGCTCGCCTACTTGCATCTAGTTCATTCACGGAAATCATACATTATTTAAAGGACCCACGGAGCCCCATCCTAACAAAATTCGTGGAAATTGTTGTGAAATTGGTGGTTCTTGATGGAAGATGGTTTTTTTATTTTTAAAAAATATAAAAAGATATATAAAAAGGTTCCGCTCATTTTTCCAATAACATTGGATGAAGTTGATGTGGGTTCTTCACTTCTTTGATTGAGCCAAAATAAAAATATGTGTATGCATGCTTGCATCCACCGGCAGAAGCAGCGCAGCCATCACAAGTTGGCTGTTCTATTACAGCATCCTTTTCGTCGACTGTAACATCAACTTTCGCTCTTACTATACACTCGGACTCTGTTTCTTGTAACTTCAATATAACCGACAGCAGTGTCTACATAAGAATCGTGAGATGACCAGAAACAACACATTATCTATTTTGTTTTTTTACGAACCTAATTTTGTATCAACACTATTACTTACATTAGACCCTTCTTAGCTCCTCGGATTTCAGCATGTTGCGTTTATAATAAAAATACAAAGACAGATAAAAATATGAATACAAAGTTAATAGAATAGAAAATATTTCTAACTTTGTAATAAGGAAAACTTAATCATTTTAACGATATTTCGGGTAGACTATCTAAAATTAATATACATTCGGCTTTCACTCTTATCAGATATTGTTGTTTCGGTCCAATTTCATGTATTTTCTCCGCTCTTCCTCTTTATGGAAGCAGCCACACCTTTTGGACAAAATCGATCATATTATTCGCAGCACTCTTACATCCATTTTAAATGTGGCTTTGGACGACCGCGCGTGGCTACAAGCCACACTACCCATTCGTTTTGGTGGGCTCGGAGTCCGAAAAATTTCTAGTGTAAACCTACCGGCGTTCCTATCCTCGGTCCACAGCACAGAAAAGTTAACCACACGAATCTTGATTCCTGCTCAGCCCCCTTATTCACAAACACTCGATATGCTTCCGTATCGTATCGAACATTAATCATTGTTATCGTAGGAGTCTTCTCAATACTGTTCACAAGTCCAAAACCCGAAAATTTTGTCAGTTTAAATCAAATAGACGCCCGCTATTCTTCCAACAGCTATTTGCTGTTGAGGGGAAGTCAAATCAGGTTATCGAAATGTCAGGTTTTCGATACGATAGCCTGTCGTATGTTTGTGAATCAGGGCTCAGGTTGACTCTGAAGTGCCGTGTTTGACCGATGCGGTGAACGCCTGGAAAGTGGCTTGCCCGGACACGGTTCAGCCCGAGAACCCGTCTTCCCAGAGACAGTGGGACGAGCCGCTCTGCAGGTTGGTACGGAATAAACTTATTAATACGTCCATCAATACTGCTGAGCGTGCCCGCCTGCTGGCTGTGGGTGAATGGGAGTCGGGCCTCTGGCTTCAGGCGCTACCGTCACCCAACATAGGCACTATGCTGGGTATACTAAGATATCGATTATATAAGTTGGTCCCTCCAAATTGACGATTCAATTGTTTAGTGCAACTGGTAAATGGTCGGTTTATTTTCGATCTTCGAAGGATACATATTTAATACCTAAGCCAAAAAATAAAGAAATAAGTAGGTACAACGTTCAAATTTTAATCGTAGTAGCATTAATAAAGGCGTTTTTTTTTTAATAAGAATAGCTAAAAAGTATCTAGCTAATATAAAATGTATATTTAGTTTTTAAATATATTATTAATTTTATTATTTATCGGTTCATTTTATTTAATTCTCGTAATACTCAATGTAGGTAAAGAAAAATATTACCAACACAATATTTTTTGAGCGGTCTTCTGATGAAAAAATTAACCTATACGAAATTCCTAATCAAGTTAAAGTTAGGAGATAAATATTGCTTGCAGAATTCTTTCAGTCATTGATTTTATCCCGCCAATATGTTAATTGTTAATTGTGTAGTCGACTTAACCATTGATTTACATAATATTGTGAAGTAACAGTTCTAGTTAGAGGCTATTGGTATCTCAGAGGTGCCTAGGACGCACCAAGTCATTGAAAGAGCGAACAGTATTCTAGATACCACCAGTCGCCAGACAGATAGTGGCGCCTGGGAAGTAGGTTTGTTGTGGCGTCGGGACGACCCACAGCTACCCGATAACTATAAACAAGCGCGTCAACGACTAGCGGGTATCGAGCGCCGCTTACGTAGAGACTCTGTGTACGCCGCTGCCTACACGGCACAGAGAGAATAGGTCGATTCTTCACACTAATGTCATGGAGGATGCGTGAATATTTTGTAATCACAGAATACCTTAAAATGTCACCTTGTGCCATTATTCAAGGGCCTCACTATGGCTGATGATCTGACCGCTTTAACCAAAAAGCTGATATGGAGAATACGTCGGGTCAAGGCCTTAAGGATTACTCTAGAGTTAGTATATCGCAAACCACATCCGACTACGAAAAATGGAATAATCACTATCGCGAACCACATCCGACTACGAAAAATGGAATAACCACCAACCAAAGAAAGGAATCACCTTAAGGATTACTCTAGAGTTAGTATCGCAAACCACATAGATTACGAGAAGTGGAATAACCACCAACCAAAGAAAGGAATCACCTTCAGGATTAAGGAATCACCTTCAGGATTAAGGAATCACCTTCAGGATTAAGGAATCACCTTAAGGATTACTCTAGAGTTAGTATCGCAAACCACATAGACTACGAAAAGTGGAATAACCACCAACCAAAGAAAGGAATCACCTTAAGGATTACTCTTAGAGTTAGTATCGCAAACCACATAGATCACGAGAAGTGGAATAACCACCAACCAAAGAAAGGAATCACCTTAAGGATTACTCTAGTTAGTATCGCAAACCACATAGATCACGAGAAGTGGAATAACCACCAACCAAAGAAAGGAATCACTTTAAGGATTACTCTAGAGTTAGTATCGCAAACCATCGCAAACCACATAGATTACGAGAAGTGGAATAACCACCAACCAAAGAAAGGAATCACCTTAAGGGAGTTAGTATCGCAAACCACATAGATTACGAGAAGTGGAATAACCACCAACCAAAGAAAGGAATCACCTTAAGGATTACTCTAGAGTTAGTATCGCAAACCACATAGATCACGAGAAGTGGAATAACTACCAACGAATGGAATCACCTTAAGGATTACTCTAGAGTTAGTATCGCAAACCACATAGACTACGAAAAGTGGAATAACCACCAACCAAAGAAAGGAATCACCTTAAGGATTACTCTAGAGTTAGTATCGCAAACCACATAGATTACGAGAAGTGGAATGACCACCAACCAAAGAAAGGAATCACCTTAAGGATTACTCTAGAGTTAGTATCGCAAACCACATAGATTACGAGAAGTGGAATGACCACCAACCAAAGAAAGGAATCACCTTAAGGATTACTCTAGAGTTAGTATCGCAAACCATGTAGACTACGAGAAGTGGAATAACCACCAACCAAAGAAAGGAATCACCTTAAGGATTACTCTAGAGTTAGTATCGCAAACCACATAGATTACGAAAAATGGAACAACCACCAACCAAAGAAAGGAATCACCTTAAGGATTACTCTAGAGTTAGTATCGCAAACCACATAGACTATGAAAAGTGGAATAACCACCAACCAAAGAAAGGAATCACCTTAAGGATTACTCTAGAGTTAGTATCGCAAACCATGTAGACTATGAAAAGTGGAATAACCACCAACCAAAGAAAGGAATCACCTTAAGGATTACTCTAGAGTTAGTATCGCAAACCATGTAGACTACGAGAAATGGAACAACCACCAGAGAAAGGAATCAAACGGCCCAATTTTCCGGATAATGGGACAGTTTCTCGGGTACCCTCGGTTAATAGAGAGGACACATGAGATCTTTGAAGGGAGTCTGGTATACTATAATGACAGACCGGATTTAATAGGAAGAGAGGGGTAGCCATAGTTACCGGTAAGGCTAGTTACGCCACAGAAACTTGTGTCCGTTCGAGTTACAAGCCGCTGTCTTAGCATGTCGACTAGCCGACACAGTAGAGAAAGAGATACGTATTCTGATATGTACTATATACCTATGGACTAATAGCAAAACAGTAAGTGGATTCATTCCGACGCTTTAGAATTCCAAAAGTTCGTGTCCCACCGCGAAGCGGAGATAGATTGTAAGTCACAACGAGGCGACTGGCACTGGGTTCCCTCCGCGATGAACCCAGCTGATAAGGCCACCCGATCAGACTGGCCCAGTAACAGTGACAAGTGGCTGTCGGGGCCCTCGTTTCTTTTATGTCCACAGGAAGAGTGGCCGACGGGCGTCGACCTCGACGCGGTGGCTGACACACACCTGGAAAGAGTACGAGTGCATGCGGCTGGGGTGCCGACCGAACCGCTGCTGCGACACGAGCGGCTGCCGACATGGACGCGCGCGTGTACTAATTTCCGCAGAGCGCTGTCGCAGGCAACGCACCTCATCCACCGTGACCGCCGCAGACCTCCGAGCGGCAGAGACTCGGCTGTTAAAGTTGATACAGCGGAGAGCTACGGGTTAGAGAGATCGCAGCGTTGCAGGGGGCGCGACCGCTGTCTACTGACAGCAAGCCCCGCGCGCTCGACCCTATGCTATACGAAGATGGACGGGTAAGAGTACGCGGCAGGCTAGGCGCCTGCAGCGAACTTAATTTTGGAGAACGTCACCCCATAATCTTAGATGGGAAGCACCCGTTAACGCGTCGTCTAGTGTAAGGGTACCATACAGACGCCCTGCACGCTAATCAGGAATCCGTAATTAACAGTGTTAGAGAAAAGTACTGTATCTCCACCCTGCGCGGTCTACTGTCAAGGCCGTCACCGTAAGCTGTCAGCGGTGCCGCCTTGAGAAGGCCAAACCAACCACGCCCAAGATGAGCGATCTCCCGGCCGCGAGGCTGGAAATAACGAGGCGAGCATTCGTCCACTGTGGGGTAGACTATTTCGGCCCCATGGAAGTGTGTCGTAATGTCCTATATGTTAAGTGAATGATGTGGTCGCCTATAATTGGAAGCGCACACTTTTATTTGTCCCTGTTCATGTTAACATGCATGTAACTGTGTAGCCTCTGTTGGCGATCGAATAAATAAATAATTTGTTTATTTATAGTGCGAATTAAAAAAATTGTTACCATGGAAACTTATGATGTGGAAAACTCAGGACCAAGCACAAGTGGATTAGAATTAGTGAATTTGACACACAACGTCGATAGTTCTGACGACGAATAATCGTATTTTTAAAAATTTATCTTAATGTAACAACAAGTGTTAAAACGGTTGTGTAAAATAATACCAAACGATTATAAATCTGGTTTTTTTTTTTTAATTGTCTTGATTTGCAATAGGTGACGTTAGGTATTTTATTATACACTGTTACAATAATGTTCATTCAGCTGGTAACATTAAATTAATATAGATTTATAATTATTAGTAACAAGTTATGAATTATTCCATAATTAATTCAGCTGGTAACATTTAAAACATTTTGTATTTATTTTATGCTAGTTATTGTAAATAGAAAAAGAAAAGAGGATTAGATAATTTTGGCTGGTAGTATTAAAAAAAAAAAAAACAATGGAGTCGTTTGGCCTAAGAAGGGAGTTCGCGCCCTTATTTGAGTAAAAAAAGGTTAAAAATCAACCACAAGCAACAACATCTGCATCGACGTCGACGTCATCGGCAGTAGTTTCGAAGGTGGTTTCGAGGTGAATTATGATGATGTTATGGAAGATATAATATTTGATAATCTTGAATTTTAATTTCAATTGTATTGCTTGTTCCTCTTAAGTCTTAATTCATATTGTACTGATTAGTTACAAATTAATAACAAATCAACATAGTTATGTCGTTTTATTTAATTGCTTCTAGATTATGTACTAAATATAATTTTTAAAATAAATTTTGTGCTGTAGAGAATATTTTTGTCGAATTTTGGCACGTACTTTATTTCGGTACCCTTTTATTTCGGTAGAAGGAGTTAGCCGTAATGGCCGACACATCTAATATGCACAGCACGCAGCAAGCGCAGAATGCAGGCTCATCGAAGCAGGAGAAGAAGAAACCACATTTCCCAAGACCCAAAAACAAGATCGGACGCACAATACCCAAACCATTAATCATATCTAAGACAGAAACAGTATTAACGAACGATCCCTTGTGGAAAGATTCATTCGTCATTGACGGCGAAACCGGTTTCATCAACGAAGAGCCAACTAAGACATTCGAAGCAGACGCAGCAGGCTATGTCCAGTTAGTTGAGTCAGAGTACAAAGCGATCTCGGACGTAGACAAGTACTACGCCAAGTCGGTATCACCATCTGCACATGCATACTACCACAATGTGCTATATTGGTACCAACATGCGCTTAGAGCGCAAAAGAACGGAACAGCGTCAATACCACAGGAACGCTTAGTTCAGTTCGTGCAGGGCTACGGCTCTGCTATGATCGCTTCCGGAGCTGGAGAGTATCTGGAGGGTCTCGGCGATTACACCGACGCAGCGGGAGTAAAACACCGTCTGCATGTCACGGAGCCCAACGACGAGGGGCACTTTGGTCACATCGCCCACCAGACACATGGTCTCTATGAGACATTACCCGCACCGCATTCGCATTCGTTTTAAATTTGAATTAGGGTTTCTTGAATGTGATAATTTCAATGCTTTTCGTGTTCCAAGTTTGTGAAATCTGGCGACATTTTACTTTTGACCTAGCGCTTTATAAAAATCCAAGGTGGCAACACTGCATCTCGTCCGTAGGCCGCGTTCGCGTGTGCACACAGGTTCCTCCTGTGAGCGAAGCCAAGGACCGACGATCCGTCAACTGAGAGACTTCAACTGACTGAAGTCAGAACTAACTGAGGTCAACTGTCTGAGATCAAAACTGACTGAGTTCAAGACTGAGAGGTTATCAGTGTAAGATTATAATTTAACCTATGAGAGAGTTAGGCCTTTTGTAAAAAACTAGGTGTTAAGACCAGTTGTTGTAAAAATATTGTGTCTCGGGTTTGCTTAGTATATTAGTTATTTTCCCCTTATGAGCACAGTCCAAATAGGTCGACACATGTACGATGAGCTAGAGGTTGTTAATTTGTTCCCTCGCGGACTCGCAAAAGCGACTCTGAGAAACTGCTATTGTCTCATTCATTGCAGGTGTTCACCTATACCACTAGGAACGGGGACTAGTTGTGTGGGTGAATGCCGTAGTATCAGGGAAAGATGCATTATTTTAGTGGCTCGCCACATTGTATGTGTACCTTAATTTTGTATAATTCCAATAAACTTTGTACTGTGTAAGAAGGTAGGGTCATGCGGGGTAAATATAAGACATCCAACATTTCGGATAAAAATAAGACATGATCATAATTCCATAGAAAAAGACCTACCTCGTAAAATGAACCTTATTTTATTAAAAAGTATACTTTATGTGTATTCTGTTAGGACACATTTTTTTAAACTTGTGACTCATTGGGTTAAACATTTTATAAGACATTTTGTGAAGTACAAAAAAAATTGACGCGAAAACTTTACATCGGACACTACGAACTTTCCGTTTGAATCTTCTAATTCAAGCGTGTGCGACCCCCAACCCCGCTCCCGGCATCCCTTGTGAGCCGTACTTGCGGGGGAGGGCAGCAGTTTTAGTATACGTGCAGTCATTTAGCAGGAAATTAGCGTTGTTTGCAGGGTAAAAAATGAGACGCGCATTTGGGAACATATAAGACAGTGTGTAGTGTAATATTAAGACAGTTGATATTAATTGTGCATCAAGATGCCTCGCAAATATGTGCCAAAACACAAAAGTTATAGCGACTCAAAGCTGCAAGAAGTGATACATAAACTAAGAAAGGGTGATTTATTATACAGAGAAGCTGAAACGAAGTATAAAATTGATAAATAATCGTTATGGAGGAAAATTTACAAATTAAACACAAATAAGCAAGGAAGGAAGACAGTTTTAATCACAGAAGCAGAAGCAGATCTTGGCTTCAACATTGACTACGAAAAACATCATATTGACTACTAAATCTTGTCAAGAGTATTGAGTAGATACATGATTAAATGTCTCAAATTTACACCTTTTCAGATTATTCTCAAGTTAAAAAAAAAAAAAATATGCATAATTCTATATCAGGTTTTGTATTTTTTCATCTTTTATACTGTCATCGGTAGGCAGATAAATTTAATTGTAACATTAAGTTGATGATTGCTGTTGTGATTGCCAAATAATTTAAACCAAAAAACAAATTATATGTAAGCAGAGTATAGGAAAAAGAAGATGGCTTGATGGTGGATTATGACATTGTAAGGACAGAGCTCTCCCGTGCTAGGGGGGCTGTTTTTTCGAAATTCCCAAACTCTTTCTCTTTAGAAGACAATATAGTGTCACCTTCAGGGCATGCACTTAGAATGGGAATCGAGTATTCAAGGGGGAGAGCATCATTGGTCATGTTTGTATTGAAGATTCTGTCGAATTTTCATTCCCATGGTGCCTCCAAACTTCATAGCGATATTTTATTACATTATTTTAGCGATGATGTTTCTAAGAAGTGGCTAAGGTTTCATAATTACAGGTGTGATCCTGGCAACCGTCATTTGGAGAGATGCTCACTAACTCTGTGGCATTCGAAATTAGAATGGATTATTGGCTACGAATCATCCTGCAAACTCATGCCTTCAATTGCTGGATATTGATCTCGTCGTTTCTTTCCTTCAGAGATCTATAAATTGCGATTTGAAGGGCGAGGAAGTCTTCAGATATCTACAATCGTCGATTGGAGTGAAAGGAAATAGAGCGTGTTCTCTCCCGAGAGACCCTGTTACCCCTTCCGACATGCATTCTCCGGAATAAGTCGCGGGATTGAAGATTTATCACAAACTAAAGAAACTTGACGTCCACGACTGGCTGAAATGGGCGCTCACTCCGCAATCCTCCAACGAATGGCGATGGTCGATCAAATTCTTGAAGCTTGACGCTGTGGCTAGATGCATATACGTGTATCGGGCCTATATGGCCACGATAAGCAAGGGAACGATCTCTGGCGACCCGTCTGCCGGAGAGCTCCTAGAACTCATACTTGAAGCTGTTGCTCGTCTCCGTCCAGAAAACCGTAAATGGTCGGAGCTATTAACTATACAGGGTGTTACGGAAAGGGTATATCAATACAAACGGGTTGAAGAGTGTATCTGGTCTAGAACCTCTGTACAAAATTTCAGCTCAAAAGCATTAACTTTGAAAATGCTTAATATTTTTTTATTTCGACATCACGGCGTTGCACTGGCGCGCGGCGGCGTGATGTGCGTGTACTAGGCGCACAGACACACTGCAGATAATGTATAATGACCCTCGTAGTGCGGTAACACGTTTGTTATGATTTCAATTTAATAAACTATCGAAATAAAAAAATATTAAGCATTTTCAAAGTTACTGCTTTTGAGCTGAAATTTTGTACAGAGATTCTAGACCAGATACACTCTTCAACCCGTTTGTATTGATATACCCTTTCTGTAACACCCTGTATACAATATGTAACAAAAACCCTGTCCGATCCATTAAGGGCGTATTCCTGGTTCAACATACGTACTAGAAAAAATTGTTATAAAAATGTAACTCATAAAATCCAAAAGTTATTGATTTTTTATTTTTATAATCCATGCGAAATTTAACACTGAATATGGCAAATTTTCATAAGTTGACAACACTCCACCCGCCGGCATAATCTTTTTATTTTTACCTATTTTTATTTCAAAGAACACCGCCCGACATTACCGCGTAGTAGGCACTCTTCCAACTAGTCGCCGACTCTTTGATGTCGCCGACTAGTTGCCTACCGGCGCGCTACTTGTTGCCAGTCTTTCGTGGAGATAGCTTTCGATCGGACGTCCGTACGTATCACGCGCTATCGTTTCGCGAACAATGTCGTATTCCAATCAGGAATATGTTGATGTGTTTAGGGCAAGACCGACTGTAATTATGCAGCTGCGCGTAGAATGTATGAGGTGCGTTTCGCTAATAGACCAGGTGTGACAGTACCGTCGGAGCGTGCGTTCCAATGCCTGCATAACCGCGTGTATACCATAGGCCTTCTTTCATATATCTATGCCATAGGCAGTGTTCATGGGCACGAGTCGCAGGCCACTGATGCTGGAAAACCACGAGAGCGCAACGTGGAAATTGGCAGCTTTAGACTCACTTAAATCGGACACAAGTGCGCAGCAAACGAGTACGTGCAAATTTAGTGAAAAGGTGTCGAATGTGTATTAATGTTGGAGGTGGACATGTGGATCGCCGAAGTATGCAACAACAACAAGCGAACGTTTTAATAAACTGATACCTGCAGTCGGTTAGTACATTTGATTGCTAAAAGCACATCACATTTAAAAAAAGCCCTTATCAGGGCTGCATTTAATTCAATTAATTGTTTCTTGATAATCAGAATAAGGTCTGAAACACAAAATACAGAGAGTGTGTCTGAAATCCGAATCACTATGCCTACAAAACAATATCAGCTGATACCTACGCGTAGGCAGGTATGACGTATTCTTTCGTTATAAGTTTGTTTGGCGGCACGCGACAAAGCAGGGTCATGAGTTCATGACACAGGATCATACAAACCGCCTCGCTCAGGCGGCTTCTTTGACACAAAACTGTAGGTGAACTTTGTCGAGCGATCAGTGTTGCCTTCGATCAGTTTTTATTTTTTATTTTAATTTAATTATATTCACTGGGGAAAAATAATAATCTCAAATCCATTAAATGGTTACGTATATGTGTTCGCAATACGATGCCGAATAATACTCTTAAGGATCGGACAGGGTTTTTGTTACATGCTGTATAACTACGACGCTCTTCCCGGTCATAGATCAATGCGTCGTCTGGCCGCCGGACTGAGAGCTCGCCTACTTGCATCTAGTTCATTCACGGAAATCATACATTATTTAAAGGACCCACGGAGCCCCATCCTAACAAAATTCGTGGAAATTGTTGTGAAATTGGTGGTTCTTGATGGAAGATGGTTTTTTTATTTTTAAAAAATATAAAAAGATATATAAAAAGGTTCCGCTCATTTTTCCAATAACATTGGATGAAGTTGATGTGGGTTCTTCACTTCTTTGATTGAGCCAAAATAAAAATATGTGTATGCATGCTTGCATCCACCGGCAGAAGCAGCGCAGCCATCACAAGTTGGCTGTTCTATTACAGCATCCTTTTCGTCGACTGTAACATCAACTTTCGCTCTTACTATACACTCGGACTCTGTTTCTTGTAACTTCAATATAACCGACAGCAGTGTCTACATAAGAATCGTGAGATGACCAGAAACAACACATTATCTATTTTGTTTTTTTACGAACCTAATTTTGTATCAACACTATTACTTACATTAGACCCTTCTTAGCTCCTCGGATTTCAGCATGTTGCGTTTATAATAAAAATACAAAGACAGATAAAAATATGAATACAAAGTTAATAGAATAGAAAATATTTCTAACTTTGTAATAAGGAAAACTTAATCATTTTAACGATATTTCGGGTAGACTATCTAAAATTAATATACATTCGGCTTTCACTCTTATCAGATATTGTTGTTTCGGTCCAAATTTCATGTATTTTCTCCGCTCTTCCTCTTTATGGAAGCAGCCACACCTTTTGGACAAAATCGATCATATTATTCGCAGCACTCTTACATCCATTTTAAATGTGGCTTTGGACGACCGCGCGTGGCTACAAGCCACACTACCCATTCGTTTTGGTGGGCTCGGAGTCCGAAAAATTTCTAGTGTAAACCTACCGGCGTTCCTATCCTCGGTCCACAGCACAGAAAAGTTAACCACACGAATCTTGATTCCTGCTCAGCCCCCTTATTCACAAACACTCGATATGCTTCCGTATCGTATCGAACATCATCGTTATCATTGTTATCGTAGGAGTCTTCTCAATACTGTTCACAAGTCCAAAACCCGAAAATTTTGTCAGTTTAAATCAAATAGACGCCCGCTATTCTTCCAACAGCCATTTGCTGTTGAGGGGAAGTCAAATCAGGTTATCGAAATGTCAGGTTTTCGATACGATAGCCTGTCGTATGTTTGTGAATCAGGGCTCAGGTTGACTCTGAAGTGCCGTGTTTGACCGATGCGGTGAACGCCTGGAAAGTGGCTTGCCCGGACACGGTTCAGCCCGAGAACCCGTCTTCCCAGAGACAGTGGGACGAGCCGCTCTGCAGGTTGGTACGGAATAAACTTATTAATACGTCCATCAATACTGCTGAGCGTGCCCGCCTGCTGGCTGTGGGTGAATGGGAGTCGGGCCTCTGGCTTCAGGCGCTACCGTCACCCAACATAGGCACTATGCTGGGTATACTAAGATATCGATTATATAAGTTGGTCCCTCCAAATTGACGATTCAATTGTTTAGTGCAACTGGTAAATGGTCGGTTTATTTTCGATCTTCGAAGGATACATATTTAATACCTAAGCCAAAAAATAAAGAAATAAGTAGGTACAACGTTCAAATTTTAATCGTAGTAGCATTAATAAAGGCGTTTTTTGAAGTGAAAACTTCTTTAGCGGCGTTGAACACTTTTTGTAATGGGTAAAAAATGTTAAACTCGCGTCAGGGCATCGCGTCAGGACACGTGACCGTCAGGAGAGATTCCCCCCCCCATCTCTTTCTACGGCGGCGCCAACCGAAGTGAACCAAGTGAGACACGACAAAGATGGCCGAAGAAAATGACATTTTTTGACGTACAAATGTTTGAAAAGTCAGTTTCGTAAACAATAGTACTTCGAGGAGCCGCAGTTGTATTTAATTTATTTTGAACTTCTGTTTAACCAATTTAGTTTATTATTATATACCTACCTACAATACAAAATAGAAGCGACGAAAAATATAACGAAGCACATTATAGCAACAAGAAATACTGTGGGACATTGCTGCTTTTGTGTGAAAACAATGCTTCCGTGTCGACCACGGAAGTTTACACCCTGCAGGGAGATGCTCCAGTAGGGTGTGGCTGTGAAGCTATGTTGCAAAACATGCTCCACTTCCTATCCTGCCTTATTTGTCCTACCCAAAACATGCAGTCAAAGTGACCTCTGCGCTGCCACCGACGACAACGTGGAAGCGGCAATATTTTGAGCCAACAAGATCTAAAGTAAAAGAGAAGAAATTTAGGGAGTAGTTCATTAATAAAAAGCTTGTATACAAATATCAGTTTATTTTTATAATACTTGTACGCACCGGGACTTACAGCTTAGTACGGCTGTTATTCCAAATGCATACAGTGTGGCTAAGTTTGTAACAATTGAGCCTGGTATCTATGGTTACCTCACCCTACTGATTATAAACCTACAGCAACTACTTAACACCCTAGTTATCCTAACACCCTAACCTATCATACAAGCCTACGGGAGACGTACGGGAACAGACAGAATTTGGGTAGGAATAGGGGTTTGTGTACGTCGTGCAATGTGTACATAGGAAATAGTTTTGTCATTGCCGGTCCCACAGACTCATAGAACTGGTGATGGCTAAAGGTGTCTTGGCCATAGTGAGAGGAATTATGGAAGATGAATCAAACTCTACTCCAGCTTGATGACTAATTTATTCATTTACTAATTACTAATTTATGTGGAACGAATGTATGTCGCTCTTGATGCTGACGCTGGCGTATGTAACTCTTGCCTGTTCACGGCTGAACAATACTCTAAACTCTAATTTGGATTCTAAAACTTGTGCAAGCAGAACAACATTTTTAAAATGTTTGCTTTTCATTTGCCATCTGTGCCATCTCTTCTGTAGGCAGTTTTATTTTCTGCTATTCGTAGTGAAGCACCATCCTTACTAGTCCTATTGACCTGAAATACAAAACTAATGTTATAAATTCTTTCTCTTCATTATCTTATTTATACCGATTTAATTAATCAGTAGCGGCATCAAAATAACAGTCATTATTATTCTTATGGCGGGTTTTTTTTTTGTTACAATGAGTTTTGTACAGGCAAACGAAGTTCTTCGTAAAATTGTAAATTGGATAGGCACCTAATTCGTAAATCATGCCAGGCTGCCCCTGTTTAGCGTTAGTGCTTGTGTCAGTGTTTTTATTTTCAATTATGGAGACCTCTCCCTGACCAATTCTTCCAAAAAATCTAAGGATTAGAAGCAAAAGCAAGCATAAGTATAAGAAATTGAGAATGTTTACAAAACATAACTTACTTTGAACACATTTTAGCTGTAACAGTAGGTACACACCTTATCCTCCTCCAACCAATATTCAATTCTTTGCCTAAAAGTTTTTTAGTTTGACACATACAATATCAAATTCATTCATTGACATATTCATATTGTTTCCATGACGACCATGACGTTGTCGCGTCAAAACTGTAGACAATAAATTAGTTTTTCATACGTAATAATGTCTATGGACACAAATATTCGGTTCGTAGACAGATATTCTCGTATGCCGATTTAATGTGTTGGCCAATTTGTTGGATGACTTCATTATAATGGCAACATTTAGAAGTTGTAGGTCATTCTGGAGTTTTTGGCGGGATTTCTTCGAGTGAAGTTCAGTGGCTGTTTTAATTATTCGCAAATTGATTCCTAGTGGATATTGTGATGTAAAATTGGTGTAGTTTTGTATCTCAAGTGTCTGCGCAACTGGACAATATGTGGAATCATTGAAACAGGCGCAATGTCGGTAAAACGGAGCTGAGAATTTTATTGTGGTTTTGGCCGCCTCAGCGAAGTTTACTGAGAAGGCTGACTCGATACATTTGCTGCCAAATACTTCAAAGTCGTTAGAATGGGTTGCACCCGCATTCTAATGACAATTACGTAAGAAAACAAAAATGTTTAGTGACTACGACTGAAGGACATGTATCCATGGTCATGAATAAATTAAAAAAAAAAAAAGTAGGTCATTCTAGTTATAGAACGTTTATGAAGCGTTTATGAATACAAAATTGTATCGTATGTTTTAAAGGCCTATTGAGCATTTTAACTAATGAATGGTTTAAACCTTCAATAGGCTTTTTTATGAATAAGACCGAAAGTGTTTAAAATATGGAAATTGAACAAAGTGCATCTATTAATGAAAAAAGTGACGCAGAAATATTGAAAAAAGTGACGCAGAAATATTGAAAAAAAATGAGTAATATTAATTAAATTAATAATTGATTTATTTCAACGTTAATATTCAAGTTTTCACTTCTGCCGGCACTCCCGGAGTGCAACCCGTCTTTTTTTTTTTAATAAGAATAGCTAAAAAGTATCTAGCTAATATAAAATGTATCTTTAGTTTTTAAATATATTATTAATTTTATTATTTATCGGTTCATTTTATTTAATTCTCGTAATACTCAATGTAGGTAAAGAAAAATATTACCAACACAATATTTTTTGAGCGGTCTTCTGATGAAAAAATTAACCTATACGAAATTCCTAATCAAGTTAAAGTTAGGAGATAAATATTGCTTGCAGAATTCTTTCAGTCATTGATTTTATCCCGCCAATATGTTAATTGTTAATTGTGTAGTCGACTTAATCATTGATTTACATAATATTGTGAAGTAACAGTTCTAGTTAGAGGCTATTGGTATCTCAGAGGTGCCTAGGACGCACCAAGTCATTGAAAGAGCGAACAGTATTCTAGATACCACCAGTCGCCAGACAGATAGTGGCGCCTGGGAAGTAGGTTTGTTGTGGCGTCGGGACGACCCACAGCTACCCGATAACTATAAACAAGCGCGTCAACGACTCAACGACTAGCGGGTATCGAGCGCCGCTTACGTAAAGACTCTGTGTACGCCGCTGCCTACACGGCACAGAGAGAATAGGTCGATTCTTCACACTAATGTCATGGAGGATGCGTGAATATTTTGTAATCACAGAATACCTTATCAAATGTCACCTTGTGCCATTATTCAAGGGCCTCACTATGGCTGATGATCTGACCGCTTTAACCAAAAAGCTGATATGGAGAATACGTCGGGTCAAGGCCTTAAGGATTACTAGAGTTAGTATATCGCAAACCACATCCGACTACGAAAAATGGAATAATCACTATCGCGAACCACATCCGACTACGAAAAATGGAATAACCACCAACCAAAGAAAGGAATCACCTTGAGGATTACTCTAGAGTTAGTATCGCAAACCACATAGATTACGAGAAGTGGAATAACCACCAACCAAAGGAAAGAATCACCTTAAGGATTACTCTAGTGTTAGTATCGCAAACTACATAGATTACGAAAAATGGAATAACCACCAACCAAAGAAAGGAATCACATTAAGGATTACTCTAGAGTTAGTATCGCAAACTACATAGATTACGAAAAATGGAATAACCACCAACCAAAGAAAGGAATCACATTAAGGATTACTCTAGAGTTAGTATCGCAAACCACATTGATTACGAGAAGTGGAATAACCACCAACCAAAGAAAGGAAAAACGGATTACTCTAGAGTTAGTATCGCAAACCACATAGATTACGAGAAGTGGAATAACCACCAACCAAAGAAAGGAATCACCTTAAGGATTACTCTAGAGTTAGTATCGCAAACCACATAGACTACGAAAAGTGGAATAACCACCAACCAAAGAAAGGAATCACCTTAAGGATTACTCTAGAGTTAGTATCGCAAACCACATAAGACTACGAAAAGTGGAATAACCACCAACCAAAGAAAGGAATCACCTTAAGGATTACTCTAGAGTTAGTATCGCAAACCACATAGATTACGAAAAATGGAATAACCACCAACCAAAGAAAGGAATCACCTTAAGGATTACTCTAGAGTTAGTATCGCAAACCACATTGATTACGAGAAGTGGAATAACCACCAACCAAAGAAAGGAATCACCTTAAGGATTACTCTAGAGTTAGTATCGCAAACCACATACACTATGAAAAGTGGAATAACCACCAACCAAAGAAAGGAATCACCTTAAAGATTACTCTAGAGTTAGTATCGCCAACCATATAGACTACGAGAAGTGGAATAACCACCAACCAAAGAAAGGAATCACCTTTAGGATTACTCTAGAGTTAGTATCGCCAACCATATAGACTACGAGAAGTGGAATAACCACCAACCAAAGAAAGGAATCACCTTAAGGATTACTCTAGAGTTAGTATCGCAAACCACATTGATTACGAGAAGTGGAATAACCACCAACCAAAGAAAGGAATCACCTTAAGGATTACTCTAGAGTTAGTATCGCAAACCACATAGACTACGAAAAGTGGAATAACCACCAACCAAAGAAAGGAATCACCTTAAGGATTACTCTAGAGTTAGTATCGCAAACCACATTGATTACGAGAAGTGGAATAACCACCAACCAAAGAAAGGAATCACCTTAAGGATTACTCTAGAGTTAGTATCGCAAACCACATAGACTACGAAAAGTGGAATAACCACCAACCAAAGAAAGGAATCACCTTAAGGATTACTCTAGAGTTAGTATCGCAAACCACATAGACTACGAAAAGTGGAATAACCACCAATCAAAGAAAGGAATCACCTTAAGGATTACTCTAGAGTTAGTATCGCAAACCACATAGATTACGAGAAGTGGAATAACCACCAACCAAAGAAAGGAATCACCTTAAGGATTACTCTAGAGTTAGTATCGCAAACCACATACACTATGAAAAGTGGAATAACCACCAACCAAAGAAAGGAATCACCTTAAGGATTACTCTAGAGTTAGTATCGCCAACCATATAGACTACGAGAAGTGGAATAACCACCAACCAAAGAAAGGAATCACCTTAAGGATTACTCTAGAGTTAGTATCGCCAACCATATAGACTACGAGAAGTGGAATAACCACCAACCAAAGAAAGGAATCACCTTAAGGATTACTCTAGAGTTAGTATCGCAAACCACATTGATTACGAGAAGTGGAATAACCACCAACCAAAGAAAGGAATCACCTTAAGGATTACTCTAGAGTTAGTATCGCCAACCATATAGACTACGAGAAGTGGAATAACCACCAACCAAAGAAAGGAATCACCTTAAGGATTACTCTAGAGTTAGTATCGCAAACCACATTGATTACGAGAAGTGGAATAACCACCAACCAAAGAAAGGAATCACCTTAAGGATTACTCTAGAGTTAGTATCGCAAACCACATAGATCACTAGAGGTGGAATAACCACCAACCAAAGAAAGGAATCACCTTAAGAATTACTCTAGAGTTAGTATCGCAAACCACATTGATTACGAGAAGTGGAATAACCACCAACCAAAGAAAGGAATCACCTTAAGGATTACTCTAGAGTTAGTATCGCAAACCACATAGACTACGAAAAGTGGAATAACCACCAACCAAAGAAAGGAATCACCTTAAGGATTACTCTAGAGTTAGTATCGCAAACCACATAGATTACGAGAAGTGGAATAACCACCAACCAAAGAAAGGAATCACCTTAAGGATTACTCTAGAGTTAGTATCGCCAACCATATAGACTACGAGAAGTGGAATAACCACCAACCAAAGAAAGGAATCACCTTAAGGATTACTCTAGAGTTAGTATCGCAAACCACATTGATTACGAGAAGTGGAATAACCACCAACCAAAGAAAGGAATCACCTTAAGGATTACTCTAGAGTTAGTATCGCAAACCACATAGATTACGAAAAATGGAATAACCACCAACCAAAGAAAGGAATCACCTTAAGGATTACTCTAGAGTTAGTATCGCAAACCACATAGACTACGAAAAGTGGAATAACCACCAACCAAAGAAAGGAATCACCTTAAGGATTACTCTAGAGTTAGTATCGCCAACCATATAGACTACGAGAAGTGGAATAACCACCAACCAAAGAAAGGAATCACCTTAAGGATTACTCTAGAGTTAGTATCGCCAACCATATAGACTACGAGAAGTGGAATAACCACCAACCAAAGAAAGGAATCACCTTAAGGATTACTCTAGAGTTAGTATCGCCAACCATATAGACTACGAGAAGTGGAATAACCACCAACCAAAGAAAGGAATCACCTTAAGGATTACTCTAGAGTTAGTATCGCAAACCACATTGATTACGAGAAGTGGAATAACCACCAACCAAAGAAAGGAATCACCTTAAGGATTACTCTGAGTTAGTATCGCAAACCACATTGATTACGAGAAGTGGAATAACCACCAACCAAAGAAAGGAATCACCTTAAGGATTACTCTAGAGTTAGTATCGCAAACCACATAGACTACGAAAAGTGGAATAACCACCAACCAAAGAAAGGAATCACCTTAAGGATTACTCTAGAGTTAGTATCGCAAACCACATAGACTACGAAAAGTGGAATAACCACCAACCAAAGAAAGGAATCACCTTAAGGATTACTCTAGAGTTAGTATCGCAAACCACATAGATTACGAGAAGTGGAATAACCACCAACCAAAGAAAGGAATCACCTTAAGGATTACTCTAGAGTTAGTATCGCAAACCACATTGATTACGAGAAGTGGAATAACCACCAACCAAAGAAAGGAATCACCTTAAAGACTCTAGAGTTAGTATCGCCAACCATATAGACTACGAGAAGTGGAATAACCACCAACCAAAGAAAGGAATCACCTTAAGGATTACTCTAGAGTTAGTATCGCCAACCATATAGACTACGAGAAGTGGAATAACCACCAACCAAAGAAAGGAATCACCTTAAGGATTACTCTAGAGTTAGTATCGCAAACCACATAGATTACGAAAAATGGAACAACCACCAACCAAAGAAAGGAATCACCTTAAGGATTACTCTAGAGTTAGTATCGCAAACCACATAGACTACGAAAAGTGGAATAACCACCAACCAAAGAAAGGAATCACCTTAAGGATTACTCTAGAGTTAGTATCGCAAACCACATAGATTACGAGAAGTGGAATAACCACCAACCAAAGAAAGGAATCACCTTAAGGATTACTCTAGAGTTAGTATCGCAAACCACATACACTATGAAAAGTGGAATAACCACCAACCAAAGAAAGGAATCACCTTAAGGATTACTCTAGAGTTAGTATCGCCAACCATATAGACTACGAGAAGTGGAATAACCACCAACCAAAGAAAGGAATCACCTTAAGGATTACTCTAGAGTTAGTATCGCCAACCATATAGACTACGAGAAGTGGAATAACCACCAACCAAAGAAAGGAATCACCTTAAGGATTACTCTAGAGTTAGTATCGCAAACCACATTGATTACGAGAAGTGGAATAACCACCAACCAAAGAAAGGAATCACCTTAAGGATTACTCTAGAGTTAGTATCGCAAACCACATAGACTACGAAAAGTGGAATAACCACCAACCAAAGAAAGGAATCACCTTAAGGATTACTCTAGAGTTAGTATCGCAAACCACATTGATTACGAGAAGTGGAATAACCACCAACCAAAGAAAGGAATCACCTTAAGGATTACTCTAGAGTTAGTATCGCAAACCACATAGATCACTAGAGGTGGAATAACCACCAACCAAAGAAAGGAATCACCTTAAGAATTACTCTAGAGTTAGTATCGCAAACCACATAGACTACGAAAAGTGGAATAACCACCAACCAAAGAAAGGAATCACCTTAAGGATTACTCTAGAGTTAGTATCGCAAACCACATAGATTACGAGAAGTGGAATAACCACCAACCAAAGAAAGGAATCACCTTAAGGATTACTCTAGAGTTAGTATCGCCAACCATATAGACTACGAGAAGTGGAATAACCACCAACCAAAGAAAGGAATCACCTTAAGGATTACTCTAGAGTTAGTATCGCAAACCACATTGATTACGAGAAGTGGAATAACCACCAACCAAAGAAAGGAATCACCTTAAGGATTACTCTAGAGTTAGTATCGCAAACCACATAGATTACGAAAAATGGAATAACCACCAACCAAAGAAAGGAATCACCTTAAGGATTACTCTAGAGTTAGTATCGCAAACCACATAGACTACGAAAAGTGGAATAACCACCAACCAAAGAAAGGAATCACCTTAAGGATTACTCTAGAGTTAGTATCGCAAACCACATAGATTACGAGAAGTGGAATAACCACCAACCAAAGAAAGGAATCACCTTAAGGATTACTCTAGAGTTAGTATCGCCAACCATATAGACTACGAGAAGTGGAATAACCACCAACCAAAGAAAGGAATCACCTTAAGGATTACTCTAGAGTTAGTATCGCAAACCACATAGATTACGAAAAATGGAATAACCACCAACCAAAGAAAGGAATCACCTTAAGGATTACTCTAGAGTTAGTATCGCAAACCACATAGACTACGAAAAGTGGAATAACCACCAACCAAAGAAAGGAATCACCTTAAGGATTACTCTAGAGTTAGTATCGCCAACCATATAGACTACGAGAAGTGGAATAACCACCAACCAAAGAAAGGAATCACCTTAAGGATTACTCTAGAGTTAGTATCGCCAACCATATAGACTACGAGAAGTGGAATAACCACCAACCAAAGAAAGGAATCACCTTAAGGATTACTCAAGAGTTAGTATCGCCAACCATATAGACTACGAGAAGTGGAATAACCACCAACCAAAGAAAGGAATCACCTTAAGGATTACTCTAGAGTTAGTATCGCAAACCACATTGATTACGAGAAGTGGAATAACCACCAACCAAAGAAAGGAATCACCTTAAGGATTACTCTGAGTTAGTATCGCAAACCACATTGATTACGAGAAGTGGAATAACCACCAACCAAAGAAAGGAATCACCTTAAGGATTACTCTAGAGTTAGTATCGCAAACCACATAGACTACGAAAAATGGAATAACCACCAACCAAAGAAAGGAATCACCTTAAGGATTACTCTAGAGTTAGTATCGCAAACCACATAGACTACGAAAAGTGGAATAACCACCAACCAAAGAAAGGAATCACCTTAAGGATTACTCTAGAGTTAGTATCGCAAACCACATAGATTACGAGAAGTGGAATAACCACCAACCAAAGAAAGGAATCACCTTAAGGATTACTCTAGAGTTAGTATCGCAAACCACATTGATTACGAGAAGTGGAATAACCACCAACCAAAGAAAGGAATCACCTTAAAGACTCTAGAGTTAGTATCGCCAACCATATAGACTACGAGAAGTGGAATAACCACCAACCAAAGAAAGGAATCACCTTAAGGATTACTCTAGAGTTAGTATCGCCAACCATATAGACTACGAGAAGTGGAATAACCACCAACCAAAGAAAGGAATCACCTTAAGGATTACTCTAGAGTTAGTATCGCAAATCACATAGATTACGAGAAGTGGAATAACCACCAACCAAAGAAAGGAATCACCTTAAGGATTACTCTAGAGTTAGTATCGCAAACCACATAGATTACGAAAAATGGAACAACCACCAACCAAAGAAAGGAATCACCTTAAGGATTACTCTAGAGTTAGTATCGCAAACCACATAGACTACGAAAAGTGGAATAACCACCAACCAAAGAAAGGAATCACCTTAAGGATTACTCTAGAGTTAGTATCGCAAACCATATAGACTACGAGAAGTGGAATAACCACCAACCAAAGAAAGGAATCACCTTAAGGATTACTCTAGAGTTAGTATCGCAAACCACATTGATTACGAGAAGTGGAATAACCACCAACCAAAGAAAGGAATCACCTTAAGGATTACTCTAGAGTTAGTATCGCAAACCACATAGACTACGAAAAGTGGAATAACCACCAACCAAAGAAAGGAATCACCTTAAGGATTACTCTAGAGTTAGTATCGCAAACCACATAGACTACGAAAAGTGGAATAACCACCAACCAAAGAAAGGAATCACCTTAAGGATTACTCTAGAGTTAGTATCGCCAACCATATAGACTACGAGAAGTGGAATAACCACCAACCAAAGAAAGGAATCACCTTAAGGATTACTCTAGAGTTAGTATCGCAAACCACATTGATTACGAGAAGTGGAATAACCACCAACCAAAGAAAGGAATCACCTTAAGGATTACTCTAGAGTTAGTATCGCAAACCACATAGACTACGAAAAGTGGAATAACCACCAACCAAAGAAAGGAATCACCTTAAGGATTACTCTAGAGTTAGTATCGCAAACCACATTGATTACGAGAAGTGGAATAACCACCAACCAAAGAAAGGAATCACCTTAAGGATTACTCTAGAGTTAGTATCGCAAACCACATAGACTACGAAAAGTGGAATAACCACCAACCAAAGAAAGGAATCACCTTAAGGATTACTCTAGAGTTAGTATCGCAAACCACATAGATTACGAGAAGTGGAATAACCACCAACCAAAGAAAGGAATCACCTTAAGGATTACTCTAGAGTTAGTATCGCCAACCATATAGACTACGAGAAGTGGAATAACCACCAACCAAAGAAAGGAATCACCTTAAGGATTACTCTAGAGTTAGTATCGCCAACCATATAGACTACGAGAAGTGGAATAACCACCAACCAAAGAAAGGAATCACCTTAAGGATTACTCTAGAGTTAGTATCGCAAACCACATTGATTACGAGAAGTGGAATAACCACCAACCAAAGAAAGGAATCACCTTAAGGATTACTCTAGAGTTAGTATCGCAAACCACATAGACTACGAAAAGTGGAATAACCACCAACCAAAGAAAGGAATCACCTTAAGGATTACCCTAGAGTTAGTATCGCAAACCACATAGACTACGAAAAGTGGAATAACCACCAACCAAAGAAAGGAATCACCTTAAGGATTACTCTAGAGTTAGTATCGCAAACCACATAGACTACGAAAAGTGGAATAACCACCAACCAAAGAAAGGAATCACCTTAAGGATTACTCTAGAGTTAGTATCGCAAACCACATAGATTACGAGAAGTGGAATAACCACCAACCAAAGAAAGGAATCACCTTAAGGATTACTCTAGAGTTAGTATCGCAAACCACATTGATTACGAGAAGTGGAATAACCACCAACCAAAGAAAGGAATCACCTTAAAGACTCTAGAGTTAGTATCGCCAACCATATAGACTACGAGAAGTGGAATAACCACCAACCAAAGAAAGGAATCACCTTAAGGATTACTCTAGAGTTAGTATCGCCAACCATATAGACTACGAGAAGTGGAATAACCACCAACCAAAGAAAGGAATCACCTTAAGGATTACTCTAGAGTTAGTATCGCAAATCACATAGATTACGAGAAGTGGAATAACCACCAACCAAAGAAAGGAATCACCTTAAGGATTACTCTAGAGTTAGTATCGCAAACCACATAGATTACGAAAAATGGAACAACCACCAACCAAAGAAAGGAATCACCTTAAGGATTACTCTAGAGTTAGTATCGCAAACCACATAGACTACGAAAAGTGGAATAACCACCAACCAAAGAAAGGAATCACCTTAAGGATTACTCTAGAGTTAGTATCGCAAACCATATAGACTACGAGAAGTGGAATAACCACCAACCAAAGAAAGGAATCACCTTAAGGATTACTCTAGAGTTAGTATCGCAAACCACATTGATTACGAGAAGTGGAATAACCACCAACCAAAGAAAGGAATCACCTTAAGGATTACTCTAGAGTTAGTATCGCAAACCACATAGACTACGAAAAGTGGAATAACCACCAACCAAAGAAAGGAATCACCTTAAGGATTACTCTAGAGTTAGTATCGCAAACCACATAGACTACGAAAAGTGGAATAACCACCAACCAAAGAAAGGAATCACCTTAAGGATTACTCTAGAGTTAGTATCGCCAACCATATAGACTACGAGAAGTGGAATAACCACCAACCAAAGAAAGGAATCACCTTAAGGATTACTCTAGAGTTAGTATCGCAAACCACATTGATTACGAGAAGTGGAATAACCACCAACCAAAGAAAGGAATCACCTTAAGGATTACTCTAGAGTTAGTATCGCAAACCACATAGACTACGAAAAGTGGAATAACCACCAACCAAAGAAAGGAATCACCTTAAGGATTACTCTAGAGTTAGTATCGCAAACCACATTGATTACGAGAAGTGGAATAACCACCAACCAAAGAAAGGAATCACCTTAAGGATTACTCTAGAGTTAGTATCGCAAACCACATAGACTACGAAAAGTGGAATAACCACCAACCAAAGAAAGGAATCACCTTAAGGATTACTCTAGAGTTAGTATCGCAAACCACATAGATTACGAGAAGTGGAATAACCACCAACCAAAGAAAGGAATCACCTTAAGGATTACTCTAGAGTTAGTATCGCCAACCATATAGACTACGAGAAGTGGAATAACCACCAACCAAAGAAAGGAATCACCTTAAGGATTACTCTAGAGTTAGTATCGCCAACCATATAGACTACGAGAAGTGGAATAACCACCAACCAAAGAAAGGAATCACCTTAAGGATTACTCTAGAGTTAGTATCGCAAACCACATTGATTACGAGAAGTGGAATAACCACCAACCAAAGAAAGGAATCACCTTAAGGATTACTCTAGAGTTAGTATCGCAAACCACATAGACTACGAAAAGTGGAATAACCACCAACCAAAGAAAGGAATCACCTTAAGGATTACCCTAGAGTTAGTATCGCAAACCACATAGACTACGAAAAGTGGAATAACCACCAACCAAAGAAAGGAATCACCTTAAGGATTACCCTAGAGTTAGTATCGCAAACCACATAGACTACGAAAAGTGGAATAACCACCAACCAAAGAAAGGAATCACCTTAAGGATTACTCTAGAGTTAGTATCGCAAACCACATAGATCACTAGAAGTGGAATAACCACCAACCAAAGAAAGGAATCACCTTAAGGATTACTCTAGAGTTAGTATCGCCAACCATATAGACTACGAGAAGTGGAATAACCACCAACCAAAGAAAGGAATCACCTTAAGGATTACTCTAGAGTTAGTATCGCCAACCATATAGACTACGAGAAGTGGAATAACCACCAACCAAAGAAAGGAATCACCTTAAGGATTACTCTAGAGTTAGTATCGCAAACCACATTGATTACGAGAAGTGGAATAACCACCAACCAAAGAAAGGAATCACCTTAAGGATTACTCTAGAGTTAGTATCGCAAACCACATAGACTACGAAAAGTGGAATAACCACCAACCAAAGAAAGGAATCACCTTAAGGATTACCCTAGAGTTAGTATCGCAAACCACATAGACTACGAAAAGTGGAATAACCACCAACCAAAGAAAGGAATCACCTTAAGGATTACTCTAGAGTTAGTATCGCAAACCACATAGACTACGAAAAGTGGAATAACCACCAACCAAAGAAAGGAATCACCTTAAGGATTACTCTAGAGTTAGTATCGCAAACCACATAGATTACGAGAAGTGGAATAACCACCAACCAAAGAAAGGAATCACCTTAAGGTGAATGTGAAGTGGTAGACCGCGAAATTTAAATTTTCGTACGTTTTTTGCAATTTTCAGGTCATTGTCAGATTGTATCTTGTTGAAAATATGATTCGCGACTATAATAGATATATATTGATAGAATTATAGTCATTAGAATCATTAATATATCTCTTTAAGTTAGATTTCTACCATAAACACTTTTCCATACGAGATTTGTTCTTAACGGTAGAAATCTAACTTGGAAAGATGTATTAATGATTCTAATTATTATAATTCTGTAAATACGTACCTGTTATAGTCGCGGATCATATTTTGATCAAGATACAACCTGACACTGACCTGAAAATTGCAAAAAACGTAAGAAAAATTGAACTTCGCGGGCTACAACTACGCATTCACCTTAAGGATTACTCTAGAGTTAGTATCGCAAACCACATAGATAACGAAAAATGGAATAACCACCAACCAAAGAAAGGAATCACCTTAAGGATTACTCTAGAGTTAGTATCGCAAACCACGTAGATTACGAAAAGTGGAATAACCACCAGAGAAAGGAACAAACGGCCTAATTTTCCGGATAATGGGACAGTTTCTCGGGTACCCTCGGTTAATAGAGAGGACACATGAGATCTTTGAAGGGAGTCTGGTATACTATAATGCCAATTCATTTATGAAAATATTATGTATGTAAGAAAAAATCTACATCTTTTTAATAAAATAAGCGATAGACATAACTTTAATACAAGAAATAAAGATAAAATACATCAACCATTTTTCAGATTAGCCAAAGTACATACATCTTTTATGGGGTACTGTGTTAAATGTTACAATAAAATACCTTGTGATATATTGCAATTAAATGAAAGAAAATTTAAAACTCACATTAAACGTACACTTTGTAAACAAGCATACTATAAATTAGAAGATTATATCCAAGATAAGAACTCTTGGAAACATACTGGTCCTGCTCCATAGGACAATCTAGAGTCTAGACAAAATCAAACTGGTTGCTAATTTAATTGTAAATTTTTTTATTCTTTTTTTTTACATTTATTACTCACACCCTGACTTATTACTTGTATTTTGTTTTTTAATTAAAATCGTTTTGCTTGTACCATGTTTGTAAATATGTGAGCACCATGTATCTATCAGATAATTAATTTATATGTCATGGTTTCGTTTTTAATTCTTTTACCTATTGTGGTATAGTAATTTTATTGTAGGTGCATCGTCCTCTCATGTTATTATATAATTAATGTACCCATGCAAAATATTGTACCTAAACATTTTAAAAGAGTAACGGTGGAGTTTCTTGCCCGTTCTTCTCCATACGAAAACTACCTTTTGGAATGGGCGACTAGAATCAATTCTATTTTAAGATAATTTTTGACGTTCAAAAGTGCCTTTTATGTGCCTATTTGAAATAAATGCTTTGACTTTGACAGACAGAGAGGGGTAGCCATGGGAAGAGAGGGGTAGCCATGGGAAGAGAGGGGTAGCCATAGTTACCGGTAAGGCTAGTTACGCCACAGAAACTTGTGTCTGTCGAGTTACAAGCCGCTGTCTTAGCATGTCGACTAGCCGACACAGTAGAGAAAGAGATACGTATTCTGATATGTACTAAATACCTATGGACTAATAGCAAAACAGTATAAAGTGGATTAATTCCGACGCTTTAGAATTCCAAAGGTTCATGTCCCACCGCGTAGCGGAGATAGATTGTAAGTCACAACGAGGCGACTGGCACTGGGTTCCCTCCGCGATGAACCCAGCTGATAAGGCCACCCGATCAGACTGGCCCAGTAACAGTGACAAGTGGCTGTCGGGGCCCTGGTTTCTTTTATGTCCACAGGAAGAGTGGCCGACGGGCGTCGACCTCGACGCGGTGGCTGACACACACCTGGAAAGAGTACGAGTGCATGCGGCTGGGGTGCCGACCGAACCGCTGCTGCGACACGAGCGGCTGCCGTCATGGACGCGCGCGTTGTCGTGGCGCGTGTACTAATTTCCGCAGAGCGCTGTCGCAGGCAACGCACCTCATCCACCGTGACCGCCGCAGACCTCCGAGCGGCAGAGACTCGGCTGTTAAAGTTGATACAGCGGAGAGCTACGGGTTAGAGAGATCGCAGCGTTGCAGGGGGCGCGACCGCTGTCTACTGACAGCAAGCCCCGCGCGCTCGACCCTATGCTATACGAAGATGGACGGGTAAGAGTACGCGGCAGGCTAGGCGCCTTCAGCGAACTTAATTTTGGAGAACGTCACCCCATAATCTTAGATGGGAAGCACCCGTTAACGCGTCGTCTAGTGTAAGGGTACCATACAGACGCCCTGCACGCTAATCAGGAATCCGTAATTAACAGTGTTAGAGAAAAGTACTGGATCTCCACCCTGCGCGGTCTACTGTCAAGGCCGTCACCGTAAGCTGTCAGCGGTGCCGCCTTGAGAAGGCCAAACCAACCACGCCCAAGATGAGCGATCTCCCGGCCGCGAGGCTGGAAATAACGAGGCGAGCATTCGTCCACTGTGGGGTCGACTATTTCGGCCCCATGGAAGTGTGTCGTAATGTCCTATATGTTAAGTGAATGATGTGGTCGCCTATAATTGGAAGCGCACCATGAATGTAACTGTGTAGCCTCTGTTGGCGATCGAATAAATAAATAATTTGTTTATTTATAGTGCGAATTAAAAAAATTGTTACCATGGAAACTTATGATGTGGAAAACTCAGGACCAAGCACAAGTGGTTTAGAATTAGTGAATTTGACACACAACGTCGATCGATAGTTTGACGACGAATAATCGTATTTTTAAAAATTTATCTTATTAATGTAACAAGTGTTAAAACGGTTGTGTAAAATAATACCAAACGATTATAAATCTGGTTTTTTTTTTTAATTGTCTTGATTTGCAATAGGTGACGTTAGGTATTTTATTATACACTGTTACAATAATGTTCATTCAGCTGGTAACATTAAATTAATATAGATTTATAATTATTAGTAACAAGTTATTAATTATTCCATAATTAATTCAGCTGGTAACATTTAAAACATTTTGTATTTATTTTATGCTAGATATTGTAAATAGAAAAAGAAAAGAGGATTTCATAATTAGATAATTTTGGTTGGTAGTATTTTAGTTCGTTGCTGATTGTAAAAAAAAAAAAAAAAAAAACAATAGACGGAGTCGTTTGGCCTAAGAAGGGAGTCGCGCCCTTATTTGAGTAAAAAAAGGTTAAAACTATCTATGTGTTAGAAATATTGTGAATTGTATTGTACAACAGTGATGAACTACTTAATGATCTGTACTACGTGGATTTATTTTAACAAGTGATCTAACACAAGATATAATTTCATGTTACGGTTTTTCTTTATTAATAATTAAAATTTTGATTTTTAACCTTTCTTTTATTTTAGCTCTTTTTTTTCTTGCAGTTAACAAAGGAGCGTGCAGTCACCGCGCACGTCGAAGTGGAAGACGACGCTGAACCCGAGCCATCGACATCCAGCGCGCCCCCGACGTGCGACGCGGTCGCGGCCTGCGACGAGACCGGTGAGCCATCGTCTGACGACTCGGATCACGAAGTCTTGGCTCATGCATCCTCCTTGTCAACCGCGGAACCTTCTGTTCGGCCGTTGTTGAAAATAGTGTTGATACGTACGCTTTGTTGGACGACAGTTCCACAGGCACATTTATAGATTCTAAATTGGCGGCTCAAATTGGTTGCAAGGGCCAAGAGAAACGTATCCATTTGGACTGTGTAGGTGGTCTAGGAATGGACGTCAATATTCAGTACGTCGATTTCAATATAAAAGGCCGTTAACAAATTAGAAGATTATTCTATTCGCGAGACTCCGCGACGTAGAAGGCCAGGACGATGAAGGCTCACAACCCAAACAATAAATCCCACCGTGCCATTATCTCTAGGCCTCCTCGGTCCCACCGTGCCCTATACCTCCAAGGCCATCTTGTTCCTCTTCTCCGTCAATAGCCCTTTCCCCGAAAAGATCCGAAGATGGACAACAATTGTTTAAAAAACAATTCTCTCTTATGAAGTGGAGGCTTAGTTATTCTGGCGATTCATGCGTTCGTGATTTTTTCACAAGTCTCGATGATCATAAAGAAGCTGATGATATTTCTGATACCTACCTCTTAAAACGCTTCCATGAAGTTTTATCTGGAATTGCCTTACAATATTTTAGGTCAATTCGTCGACCTGACTTGACTTAAATCTTGACTTCTCGAGGTTAGAGGCAGGCCTTTTTAAATACGTTTGATTCTGTTGACTTTGAATTAAAAACGGAGAGCAAGAGGTTTGAAACCTAAAACAAAAACCTGATCAATCCGCGAGAGAATTTGTTATTGCCATTACTTATTTGAACCAAACGCTACGTACCTAAGCCTATTGAAGAATCCAATCTGTTAGATATTGTAACCCATAACGTGCATCACAGATATTTCCCAACAAAGCCCAGTGTTCATAACCATCCATTCCATTCCATCCGTCCATTGTTGTCCATTGTTGTCCATTGTTGTTCCATTTTTTTTTTGTTTCCGGGGAGGAAAATCCTCACGGATGTCCGCCGCTCCGGGGTCTGTCAGACTCTTACTGACTAAAAACCACTCCGGTGTTCCATCTCACACCTACGCCAGGGGTCACGCAAACGTACAATCCTACCGCAACCCCCGGCTGGTGCCGGCCCGCCACTGCGGGCCTCCTCGGATCAGGGGGGGGGGGGGGGAGTGAGGTGTTTGACTTCCCCGCTACGTCTAAGAGGGGCGCGCGTGGAACACTACGCGCCGCCACCTCGGGTTCTAGCGCGTGGAACACTACGCGCCGCCACCTCGGGTTCTAGCGCGTGGAACACTACGCGCCGCCACCTCGGGTTCTAGCGCGTGGAACACACTACGCGCCGCCACCTCGGGTTCTAGCGCGTGGAACACTACGCGCCGCCACCTCGGGTTCTAGCGCGTGGAACACTACGCGCCGCCACCTCGGGTTCTAGTGTATGGAGGGCGACGGACATCCCAGAGTCCATCGCCCCTGGACCCAATGTTCATAACCAAACCTAACAAAACACTAGTCATAACGGAATCCAACTTTGTTGAAATTGTAATCAAGCTCAGCTCAGCCATACATTCGCAATTGCCCAGATTTCCCTGGTATATAGTGTTATAATTGCCGTACCCCTAGCTTTATTACTCCAGCTAAGTGATGAAGAAAAAAAAAGAATAGTCAACGTGAACAAAAAAAAACATTAAAAAAGCTGAACGGAACTGCTAAGGATGAAATACGTAAGACGGATAGATCTATAATGCACAAATTTATGCCAATAAGACTACAATTTTTTGTAATATTTACAACACGAGTTTAATTGTTGATGTATTTTAGACGACAAATACTACTTACAAAATTATATTTATTATTATTTATTTATTTATTTATTCAGTAGTACACATACATTTGATACATTTAAGTTGATGCCAACATAAACTCATTAGAGTTTTACCGTGCACCAAAATCATCGACTACATAATTTAGATAATATAACCACTTAAGTAGGTACTTAGGTAAAAAGTAACAACAAAAACAAAACAAAAAATCAAATTACAACGGGTATAAGCGAAATATTAGCTAATTACCATTGTAACCAGTGCACATCAGTGACCAATCCGTCCGTCAAAAAGTGGTGGAGAGTTTTAAAATCGATACAGGCTGTTCCCAAAAGTACCTATATGGTTTTTAGTTTTAAATTTTATTTGTGAATTTTATTTTGTTTGTTTTTGGATCAAGTAAAAAGACTTGAATTTGTAAATTAAGGGGGTGCCCTTAGCGTGTAGTCGCTTAGTATAGTAAGTTTTAAGCCCTGGCTGGAGGCCTTAATTATGAGGCATCCAGAGAAAAGCCCGGTTAAGCAGACGACAACCTCATAGGTTGGACTGCGAGATGCCAATATAAAAAAAAAACGGCACAATTCAGTCGCAGCTCAGCTATATTATACTGTGGCTCAGCCGTCGAAGAGGCAACAACATCAAGAACAAGCCGAAATCTGCAAGCCAACAATCAAGAAATTCTGCGTTTTATTTCGCCGCCTCTTCGCCGCCCATCTCTCCGAGGTCCTCCTAGTGGGTTGTGCCCACCACTACGTACGCATTCAGGGGTGCGTGGTGACGTATGTCGCCAGCACAGTTAGGGTACATACGTCAAAACGTGGGAGACTGTCCCAGACACGGTCGTTAGGTACTGGACGTACCCCGGACGTCCGCAACAGATATTATGGCGACAGTTTCACTTACCCCATACACGGGGGAAGTGAAACAAAACCGTAGTCTGCTTTCATTTGATGATTTTATCGATAAAAGCACGACTACAGGGCTTGGAACTCGTATCAAAGACGACGGATTTAAGGAAGAGTACTTCGCATCAATCGTTATTATAAATGCTAGTCATATTACTGTGCTAGAGCTGTTTACGTGAAATTAAAAGTAAAGTATGTTTTATTTACCCCACCTGACCATATACTAAACCTTGTTAAACATTTTAAAAGAGTAACGGTGGAGTTTCTTGCCCATTCATCTCCATACGAAAACTACCTTTTGGAAGGGGGCAACTAGAATCAATTTCGTTTTATTGCAATTTTTGTGGTTCAAAAGTGCTTTTAATGTGCCTATTTGAAATAAATGATTTGACTTTTGTTATTGTATTTCATTTTGTTTTTACTGCTTTTTTAAAATTGTATTTTGTAGCACACATGTTTGTCTATTCCTATGTTGACATTAGTAGGTACCTAAGCCAAAGAAAATGGGAGGGGCGCTGACTCCTTGACATACAGGATACAGGTAAACCTAGTTCAGGAGTCAGAGGCTTCAAACAAGTTTCTGTAACCTATTATGTCCATAATGAATTATTATTATTATTTGAATTATATTATAAACCAATAATATACAAGATTATAATTTGTTGAGAACGGGCTACAGGCAGAATGTAACAAGAAATTACCACAGGCAGACTAAAATAAATTATATTAAGAACCAATATGATACTTATAAGATATAACACCATTATGCTATTTTAATTATGAACCAACTCGTCGACATGCGTATCTTGCCCGTCCTAACTTATGGTGCTCAGACCTGGTCACTCACCGAGTCGCAAAAGTTCCGCCTTGGCGTTTGCCAAAGAGCAATGGAGCGCAGCATCCTGGGTGTAAAAAGACAGGACGAAATTCGAAACACCATGCTGCGTTCCAAAACGGGTATAATAGACATTGGCAAGAAAGCTGCCAGACTCAAGTAGGACTGGGCGGGTCACATCAGCCGCATGCAGGATGACCGCTGGGCAAGTTTCCACACAATGGGTGCAAAAAAATTATGAAAAAAAATTATGAACCGATACGAGATTAAATTTTGTTGAGAACGGAACAGGCTATAGACAGACCAATATTTAATTATATTGAAACCTACTAAAGACCCATCCCATCTCGTGTACGTTACCCCAGCAAGAAAGTGTCTCCTAGAGTTATAGGAGTAGAACGTATAATGTGTGCCCTATCTGCTGTAAATGTGCCCCAACATAAAAAATGTGTGCCCCCTGTCGTTTTGGAAAAAAACGGAAAAAACGATTCTTGCTGGGGTAACGTTTTTCTAGCAGGAAAATTCTAAACGAATGATCGGAGAGAGAAAAATTGTGCATGGCCAGAGAGCTTATATGTGTGCCAAAATGTGCCCCCAAAAATAAAATCTGTGCCCCTTCAGGTTTTCGAGATATTGCGTTTCCTGCTGGAGTAACGTTTTGATGAATCGTATATCTCTACAACCATTGCATGTGCCCCTGTGGAATAAACATACACAAGTAGCTCTTAATGTGTGCCCCTGTGTGCCCCAATTAGATTTAAGAAAATATTTATAGTTTTCAAGTTATCGCGGTTTTATGAAAACCCGAAAAAACATCGCAGCGCCTAAATGAGACAAGGCACAAGTTCGCTGAAAACTGTATTCGGTCCTTCTTGACGCTAATAATAACCATACAAAGTTTCAAAACTGTTCATGCATGCGTTTTTGAATAATCTCGCTAAAAGTCAAAACGATGGTGTCATAACTTTGACGGCAAAATACAAGGAACCGGCTCAATCCCAGATGTGTAGGTGTAAACCAAAATCATGTGCCTTTAGTCAGAAATATATGGTGAAAATATTCAGCTTGAAATGTTTCGCATTAAGTAAATATAAACAAAAAACCAAAATATGTAAGCAACGGCTGGTTATCCGACGAAATTTGAATGACTACTAAAAAGCGACGGATTCATACATATCGATGACCTTCTTTATTGGACGTATTATACCTAAGCTGTTGTCCGTACAGTCGCGTTCAAAAGTTTTGGGGGCTAATTAAAAAATATATTAAATGCACCTTGTGATTATAATAAATGAAACAGCTTGTTGATGTGGAAATTATTATTTTAATTCTTTAAGTAATTATTGCATCAAATCACAGATCAAAGTTCCTACCTATAAATATTAGAAATTATTTGCACATTGTGTAGTCATTGTTATTTTAATCACAGATCAGTTTTTTCATCTAAGTCTAACATATAATTAGTAAATTCGCATCACAAAAAATCACAGATCAGTATTAAGTATAAGTATAATATTGTGTAAAAAAAATATTAAATTTTAATTGGCCCAAAACTCGAAATTGAAATTTTGATATTATCTTTACGTTTTAACTCTTTTCTTCATGGTGGTTACCTGAAGTGACCACGTAGTTAAGTCGCTGTAGTACTTTGTCAGCGACATCTAGTCGATAATGTTTGTACTACGACAATAGTGAGATAATCAACGTTGAGTTTTGTGTACGAAACTTTTGGCGCCACGGTCAACGAAGCTAACTATATTCAATTGAATGTTGATGATTGTGCAGGATTCCATTCGTGTGATTGTTTTTACAGCGGTAAGTACAAATCATAATAAATGTTACGACTGTATGTTTTTTTCTGTTGAATAAAGTTTATACTTTATATTTTGTGTAAAATCATTACATTTTATTTCGTATTTTTTCCATAAACTTACTTATTCAAAGTGGTTACCAGCGGTAACCACCGTTCGGTAACTATGTTTTTGGTTGATTTTTGTAAATACATTTGAGTTGTTGATTTTTGTTTTAGGAAGATGTCAAAGAGGAAGATAACGGATGCCGACATTATTAATCAGTTATTGTACGAAGAAATACCTTCAGATACAGATAGTCATGCTGGCGGTGATGGTTCAGACGAAGACAACCCTGAAATTGATGAAATGCTTACCAGCACTGCTATTCCACTACAGTCTTCAGATGAAGAATTCGAACCTGATGATGTCGTCCCTCTCGCTGTTCTTCGTGGTGATTGTCCATCAACTTCTGAGTACCCAGTTTTACCTGAACCTGAAATAGCAACTCCCAAATGGAAGCGTGCTTACTCAATTTTAGCTCCCGACGATTACACACCATCTGTTCATCTTCCCGAAAGAATAAGTAACTTGGCTGCGCATCAACTGCTGACTCCGCTAAAAGTTTTTCAATTTCTCTGGACGGAAGAGCTCTTACAACATATTACGTTTCATACAAATCTTTATGCCCAACAAAGTGGTAAGACTTTCAAGCCTGTTACTACGGATGAAATGTCTGTTTTTATTGCTTTGAATTTGGTAATGGGTATAAAGAAGAGCCCGAGTTACAGGGATTATTGGTCATCTTCACCGGATCTTCGTGACGAATATATATCGTCTTTCATGCCACTCAATCGCTTCTCATGGATTCTAGGTAACCTACATCTAAATGATAATAACATGATGCCTTCTCGAAACGATCCTAACTATGACAAATTATATAAAATCCGTCCTTTTATAGAAATGATTAGAAAATCTTATAAAATTAATTACTATCATAGTAAAAAGATTGCAATTGACGAATCTATGATCAAATTCAAAGGCAGAAGCACACTGAAGCAATATATGCCAAAAAAGCCCATCAAAAGAGGGTATAAGGTCTGGACAAAGTGTGCTTCGAGTGGTTATTGTTTAGATTTTGATATATATGCAGGTAAGACGGGAAGCAATACGGAAACTAATTTAGGAGGCAAAGTCGTAAAAAGGTTTTGCGAAGGATTAGAAGATAAGAACCACAGAGTTTATTTCGACAATTTTTTTAACAGTTATGAATTGCAAGTACAATTACGACTAAAAAAAATATATGCATGCGGAACAGTCAATTACAATCGTAGACACCTTCCAACTTTGAAGCCAGATTCCCAACTGAAACGAGGTGACTATGACTATCGTGTTAGTGACAATCAAATGGTTTCGTACATGAAATGGAAAGACAAACGTTCAGTATATCTGCTTACAAATTTTCACGATCCTAAAAATACGGTACATGTGACGAGAACAGAGAAGACTGGAGAAAAGACTGAAGTTCCGTGTCCTCTCGCCCTGAAAGACTATAATGACAATATGAACTTTGTTGATAAATTTGACCAGCTCAAAGGAACCTACGCGATTGATCGGAAATCAAAAAAATGGTGGCATAGAATTTTCTTTCACTTTTTGGATTGTACTGTAGTAAATGCATTTATTATATACAAAGAGCTTCAACAGGACCCTAATTCTTGCTTAGAAAAACTGTGTCTGAAAGATTTTAGACGTCATGTGTACCAGGATATGTTGGCACCAGCTTTTGTCGCCAGGAAGAAGGGGTTGTCGCGCACGTCAAGCAAACCCAGTTCACCTACTTGCTCCTTTATAAAAAAGCACAAACCCGAAGTGCCATTAGCAATAAAACAAGCCATTGGGAATCACCAACCTATCAGAGGCACTAAAAGACGTTGCAGCATTTGCAGTACTAAAAGTTTGCCAGTTCGTACAGTGTGGAGTTGCAAAATATGTAAAGTTCCTCTATGTTACCGAGACGGGAAGACATGCTTTGAAGATCATCATAAATAAAAAAACTCTAAAAATATGTTATAATACTCTTATTTATGATATAATACTCTTGTTTTGTTCTTGAATAAAAATACTGGGATTATTGTAAAGAATACCTACTTATTTCACAGTGGTCACTCTAGGTAACCACCCCATAACACACCCTGACCGTATGTTTTTTCGCTTTTAATATCCATATTTGGTTTTCTGATACCATAAACAATAGTTTCATACAAAAACATTGTGTTTATCTATGTGTATAAATATTTATGCCGAAAAGAGTTAAAGTTTCCTGAATCTATTAAATTTACTTACACTATTTTTATCGGATGTAAGTTTGTATATATCCGTGGATATAAAATTTTGTGCTCAATTTTTTCCAGAAGTACTCTAGCAATTAAGTTGAAAATACAGTTGTGATAAAATTTAGCCCTGAATAAATAGATATATTCCGCCTGATCGGTCCGCCAGAACTTTTTTAGATACATATATTCTATAGATCAACAAAACTATTACTTACATCATCTAGTTAGAAGTTTATGCAACTTGCCAATAGGCAAAATGCCACTCCTCCCTGCTTGGTGTTTATATTATTGTTGTTATAGCTGCCATAGAACATTCTGTAAAAATCTAATCAAGTATTTAGCTATTTCGGCTAAAAAGATACAGCCCTGTGACTGTGACATGTTGAGTGTTGACGGATTGTGGTCGAGTCTTAGTTTTGGGGACATGAATTCTTGTCATGAATTATTTTTTTACATTGTAACTAGAAGTTATATTTCATCAACCTAGCACAAGAAGAGAATTAAATACGTATTAAACAAAAAAGAAAACAAATTACTGAATCGATTTTGATGAAATTTCTATTGGACCAATCGGAAAGTATGTATATCCTTTCAGATGAAAACAAAACAAACATGATTTAGAACATTTTTTGTTAAAAAATAAATAAGTATATAAAGTAATGAAAAAAATCCAAGTACTTGATAAGTGTACAAGTATTTTTAAATAAGTCAAAACAATGCCATTAAATACTTACCACCGCAGATCGTGCCATAAAATTCAACACCCCTACAACCACATAATTGTTATAAAATGCTTAATACGCCACTTTCAACCAACTTAAAAAAAAAGTAAACAAACAGTATCAGTGCAACTGCGTGACTCAACGTAACAGTTGGTAACAGTGTCCTTGGCGTCATAACATAACTACAACTGTTTACCAATACCAAGAAAAAATCCAAACGCACTTCCCAGTCAATAAACACTTCGTACCTATTATTCATAATAGAGCGACGTTACACGTAACTGTCTCTGTCACACTAACACCGTACGCGTACTAGCTGTCTCACTTTCTCCAAGCTAGACAAAGCGACTCCTTGCGACACGACGTCAGCGGATGCCGCTGGGCCAGAGATATATGCAGCGGTGTGGGGAGGCGAAAAAAGGGAAAACCAGCCCGCAAAATTCAATTTTTTTCTGTTTTTTTTTTTGTTCCTACGCCTTTATGAACTTGTAGGGTTGTATTGGTGATTTTGATGATTATAATTCTGTAACTACATACGTCTTACAGCCGCGAATAATATTTTAATCAACATACAACCTAGCACTGGCCTGCAAATTGCAAAAAACGCAAGAAATTTTGAATTTTGCGGGCTGGTTGGAGCATTCTCCTTAATGATGAAAAACTTACTGTTAATTTATCTAACCTACGGCTTATCAATAAATATATATATATATATATAAAGACAAGTACGGGCTTTTTATTTATATACAAAAAAGAGCTACCTCTTTTTAGTAGTAGGTATTCATCAAACATTTCATGAACTATATTTTTTTATTAACATTGGGACCAATCAAATTTGCGGTCAAAGACCTGGCAAATATCTGGATGTATTTCTTTCGTTCACACCTAAATTACTGGATGTATTTAATGAAATTTAGAATCGAAAAGATAGCTTACCTTGGAATAGCACTTAGGCTACTATTTATAATGTACTTATTCATGTGTAAGGTCATAGAAACAGCTAGTAGAATATAATCCAATAACAACTTTATTTTATTATTTATTAGTTTTCTACGTCAGTGTACTCAGGCACAACACGTGTGAACCGGTTAGTGAGTAAAGTAAAGAAGGTCATCGATATGTATGAATCCGTCGCTTTTTAGTAGTCATTCAAATTTGGTCGGATAACCAGCCGTTGCCTACATATTTTGGTTTTTTGTTTATATTTACTTAATGCGAAACATTCCAAGCTGAATATTTTCACCATATATTTCTGACTAAAGGCACATGATTTTGGTTTACACCTACACATCTGGGATTGAGCCGGTTCCTTGTATTTTGCCGTCAAAGTTATGACACCATCGTTTTGACTTTTAGCGAGATTATTCAAAAACGCATGCATGAACTGTTTTGAAACTTTGTATGGTTATTATTAGCGTCAAGAAGGACCGAATACAGTTTTCAGCGAACTTGTGCCTTGTCTCATTTAGGCGCTGCGATGTTTTTTCGGGTTTTCATAAAACCGCGATAACTTGAAAACTATAAATATTTTCTTAAATCTAATTGGGGCACACAGGGGCACACATTAAGAGCTACTTGTGTATGTTTATTCCACAGGGGCACATGCAATGGTTGTAGAGATATACGATTCATCAAAACGTTACTCCAGCAGGAAACGCAATATCTCGAAAACCTGAAGGGGCACAGATTTTATTTTTGGGGGCACATTTTGGCACACATATAAGCTCTCTGGCCATGCACAATTTTTCTCTCTCCGATCATTCGTTTAGAATTTTCCTGCTAGAAAAACGTTACCCCAGCAAGAATCGTTTTTTCCGTTTTTTTCCAAAACGACAGGGGGCACACATTTTTTATTTTGGGGCACATTTACAGCAGATAGGGCACACATTATACGTTCTACTCCTATAACTCTAGGAGACACTTTCTTGCTGGGGTAACGTACACTCCCATCTCTACAATTATTGATATGCGAAGACATGGGCACAACTTCTGAGCATTAACCTAACAAAAAGTACTAGGCTTGCATGAATTCAAATCTTCATTAGTATTATTAAGTACTTTTTTTTGTACCTATATATTTACACACAAAAATAATCGCCTATATACACAATGAAGCCTATACATATGACAATGTCCATCTGGCATAACGTACCTTTCAAACAGTTTCAGAGATTACCTTCCCCGCTAAACACAAACTCACAAAATTCCCTCTTTAGAATATTAGTATTGATTTAAAGATACAAAAATCTTAATTTCAAAACCCGAACGAAAATTTTATTCAATTTTACGATTTCCTGAAAAATAATTTAAGAGGGTTTTGAAATTAGAAGCTTCATAATTACATGTAACAAACTATAAAGTCACAGGATATATACTTTTCCTGTGGACTACACGATGCAGAGGAAATACATGATGCCATATGATTCTTCCCTCTCGCTGAGAGGAGGCCTGTGTCCCAGCAGTGGGAACATTATAGGCTGATTATGATACGATTCTTTCCCTTCTTTTTTTATAAATATGTAGATATTATTAATATAATTGTAAGACTGATTAGCTTATATATTATATAATACAACAAAAAATAAAATTAGAATTAAAAGTTGTAACAAAACAAAAAACAAAGTTGTTACATCTTTTTGTTCAAAACCAGCTACGGTCTGTGAGTCATATTAGGGGGGCGGTACAACAATGTAATTTAGCGTAGAAGTTAGAACACTTCATTCAATTTGCTGAGGAAGCACACATGAGATTGGAAGGTCTGGACAGTCTCCTTGTACGGAGTGACCGAGATGACTATGACGAGCCCCTGAATGTTTCAACTGCATAAATAGCAATGTTGAAAAGAAAAATTGGTTCATTCTGCACAATCTAGATAAGTTTTGTCAATTTGTAATGTTACCATTTAGATATCTGAAGTCTTCACAGACATTTTACTTTTTAATCTTTATTTTTTCATAACTAGGTAACTTATAATATTAACAATTTTTTATCCCCGAAGGGGCAAATGTACTCCTACATTTCACCAGATATGTTCAAGTTTCATGTAATAGGGGACACCTATTGCCATCAATGAGTAAAAAATAAACCAGACTCCAGCCAGGCTGCGGTCAATGGGTCGTCTTAGTAGGGGTGCTACTTATTCTCCGCCCACCACACTGACACCCTAAAAGTATGGATAAAGTGACAGCCAGACGAACGAACAGAAGATGCCAAAAAGCCATACATGTACAGACAAATCCTGACCATACTAGAACTGTCCGACTTCAAATTTTATTCCACGGTTAAAAGATATACCTACCTAGGTAAAAACAGCCCTTAATTAAAAGAAGCTAAAATCAGCCCGATAAGTACATCATGAGTATCCAATAAATCGAATCAGTACTTTTTGTTTTGTCAAAATTACATAATTAAGATAGTCCAAAACACCCGCCCTTAACCAATTTCTGGTCAGTGGGTCGTCTTGAATTGTGAGCTCGACGGATTTTGAATTGCTCACGACTTTTCATGGAGCAGCTCTTAATACGTTGTCCTGCGACCTTAGTTGGGGTCACCGGTTGAACTCGTTGTACGTTGTCCTGCGACCTTAGTTGGGGTCACCGGTTGAACTCGAGAACTTGATTTTACAAAACAGGACTGAACAGGGGACTTCAATCTTCGACTTCGATTACAAAAAACCGATGACGCGGTCTTACAAACTGCTCAACCTAGTAACGGCAACCATTTTTACCAAAGCGACAGAATAAGAAATGAAGTGCCACTAATCGATAAAACAAATTTCTTCGACAAGCAAGCAGCGGGTTTATTTTATAAGTAGGTAGGACATTCTTTTTCTTTTCAATAAAAAATAATAAACTTTATGACCAAGGTCGACCAAGACGCTAGGTACCGTATCACAAAAAACATTTGTATACTCCTTGTTCCCATGAAACTTGCGAGACCAATGAACATGAAGCCATTTTTTGCAGCTTTTATCAAGAATCAACACAACACCAACCCAACACCTATTAATTATAAATAACAAGAACAAGCTTTAGCAGGACATTTTCTTTTTTCAAATAAACTTTTCGATTTCAATTTAACCAAGAACAATGACCAACCGTCCATAAGTTTAATATTGTGCAACCTACCAACAAGACCAATTGACGCCATTTCTTATGCAACGTTTACAACAACGCCATTTTTTGTGCAACGTTTACAACAGTACAGCACATCAAATGAACAACAAGCAAGAGTTAGATCACTAATTTCCTAGAATTATAGTTGTCTACCGATTTTCGATTAACACTTTCCTTAATTTTCTTCTCTATAAATTATTACAAAACCACACAAATTGAAACAGCTAACGGTCAAACAACGACACAAGAAATGACGAACAGACGAACGACGAATGAAAACAATGAAAATGATTATGAAGGACGCGGGACGGACGGACCGAAGGAAAGGAAGGGGAAGTTTGAAATTTTGAATTCCGAGCAGTGTTGCCAGTACCCTTTTGTCATATCAAAAGTATGAGTCAAAATCAAAAGTAATAATTTATTTTGATGACAAAAGTAACATTTTATTTTTAGGGAATATTTGTCTAAAATATTTTGAGGGAATATTTCTATAAACGCATTTATGAATGTATGTACCCACTTCAATTTTAAGTATTAAGTCTTACTACAGACTGCACGTGCACAAATTAATTATGAGTAAACTGACGCATGTGCGTGTGAACTGAGGGACCATACTGGTATTTCGCAAAATAATAATCGTAGGATTTAGTAGTAGACTTAAAACAATTGTAGAACAAATCTGGGAATTTGTAAACAAATATGTTAAAAATTACAACTCATAAAGATCGGTCCCTCAGTCGTCACAGACCATAGGCCAGATTTCGAAGAATCTGAAAAATTAACGTATTGTGACTACAGACCTTTAGTAAAGAACTTGTAAAGATATTTACTTACTGAATAACAGACCAAAAAGCATCAAAGAAAAAAAATATATAACGAGTAAACTGTAGTTTCTCATTCCACACAAGAAAGAAAGATAAATATTTTAGTGAATATCATCATCATCATCATTTCAGCCGAAAGACGTCCACTGCTGGACATAGGCCTCCCCCAAGCACCTCCACTTCGACCGGTTTTGTGCTTCTCGCATCCAACGAGTTCCTGCGGCCTTCACAAGGTCGTCGGTCCACCTTGTTCCGGCCTTCCAACGCTACGCCTTCCGGTACGCGGTCGCCACTCCAGAACCTTTCGGCCCCATCGGCCATCTGTTCTGCGAGCAATGTGCCCTGCCCACTGCCACTTAAGTTTGGCAATTCTTCGGGCTATGTCGGTTACCTTGGTCCTCCTGCGGATCTCTTCATTTCTGATTCGATCCCGCAGGGATCAGGGATCAGGGATAGTGAATATTAATAAATAAAATCTTTCTTTTTCCACATAAAGTTTTAATAAGAGACAAACGACAACGACGACGGACTATACCGAAGCTTAGTGGAGCAACGGTTACGACGCGCGGGCAAAGACAAAGGCACTTTTGAACGTTAAAATTTGATTCTTGTCGCCTCTTCCAAAAGGTAGGTTTGTATGGAGCAGAATGGGCAAAAAAACTCTACCATTAATAATTATATGTGAAGAACTGAAGACATTGCACCTGATTTAAATAGGTTTCATGTGTGGCCGCCATTTTGATAAACAATCTAATTGGCAGACAGTAGGTATGTCAGGTTCCATATAAAAATCTTCAATCCCCTTTCTCAAAAAGTCAACCGTCTACTAAGACCGTTTTCCTGTAGCTACAACGGTAAAGGTATGTACCTGCAGTGGCGGATTTACACATTAATTGCCGCCAATAGGCTATTCAAATTTTGCCGCCCCTGCCGACCTCTACAATAATGTCCCGTGTCTTTTGTATACTGCTTCGCCTTTTCTTCAAAATACTTAAAATGTCCTCGTTCATCAGCTACGAAAAACTTGCAGAGATTTTGTAAAGATCGGCAACTACTAATTATGATAAAATCTAGGCGGTAGAAGCCTGAATTTGAGCATTCACTTTGTTTATTCTTTCCAAAAAAACATGGTAGGTATATAAATATTAATCTTTTTAATTTCAGTAAGAAATTTAAAAAAAATGTTAGCCCCAAATTTGCCGCCCTAGGCTCCAGCCTACTCAGCCTATTGGTAAATCCGCCACTGCAATACCTGCCCTTACTACCCCATCTCTAAAATCCCCCGTGTATCAACTCAACCGTGTGTCAACTTCGTAGACAGAGAATCTCTGTCTACGGTCAACTTAGACAACATAATTTATTATCTTAACAAAATAATGGCGGCTTGTAGACTTTGAGCAGTGCTACCACCTATAAAAAGCTTTCAGTTTTTAACCCCATTGATGTAAAACCAACCGGTCAACAGGTCTTTGACTTCGTGCTCTGTGTTTCACAGTAATTTTAGTTTACGTCTGATTTTATATTACAGTGATCATTATTCTAGTTGCTATAAGGTTTTGATTTAAGTACTAGATATTCGTACAGATAACCACAGCAATTAGAAAAACACAAACTTTTTTAAACATTTTTACTAGATTATTTACAACGGATGCCAGATTGATCGTCTACGGTGCCCTTTAGAAGAACCATTGTAATTTGTAACACTAAGAAACTGACCAGATGCAAAGGTGACGTATTAGTGAAAGTGACCTATTAGGGATAGTGACGAAATGGCCAAAGTGACGACATAGCCGCTAATCCTTTTTATAATAGGTTTTTTTTTGATAGAATAAACATATATTACTTTACTCTATGGAATAAACCCAAGTACATACAAGATCAGTGAATAGCTCTTGAGTTTAAGGCTGGGCGCAAACGTCCGGTTTCCTGATTCGGAATTCAGTTTCGGAATTCAGATTCGGAGACCCCGAATGCACGCATTTCATACAAAATGTTCTCTCCAGCGCACACGTACTTAAATTTCCCGTCCGGGTTTCAGAACGGAAAATTTAAGCACGTGTGCGCTAGTGAGAACATTTTGTATGAAGTGCGCTGGAGAGAACATTTTGTATGAAATGCGTCTATCCGGGTTTCCGAATCTGAATTCCGAAATTGAATTCCGAATCAGGAAACCGGACGTTTGCGCCCAGCCTTAATGTTCTATGGTGAATAGACCCTCGCAAAGTTCGCAAAAAAATTCGTAGATTTTTTTTTATAAACCCTTCGGTTTTTATAGTAGGTAGCTATTTTTTTTTGATAGAATAGACCCTTTTTAGTGTGAAAACTGCAAAGTGCGCAAAGCCATAGAGGCCGAGAAAGTTTAATTTTTCTTTTTTGAGATCTACAAAAGTTTAAAGCATCATGCATCCTATTTGTGATTTTAAATGTGTTATTTTGTATATGATTTGATCTGGCTTGGTGATAAAATATCCAATTAACACTGCCCGAGTTGGGGATCGAACCCAGGACACCAAACGCAGCAGTCGCACTTGCGATCTCTAGCCCAGCGAGGCAGTCATAAAAAATGCATGATGCTCGTGGGCCCCTCCCTTAGAAGAAATATCAAAATAAAACACATAAAATAAGAGAAATTATATATATTTCATTATATTTCCACGAATCGCACGTCGTCTACGTCACACGCACTTAATATAGATCACATTTGAAACTCACACAGTCCGTCTAATAAATAAATATTGCTAAGTTTATACAAAGCGCTAACTCTAGGCTGCGACGCTTTATTATAGAGAAAGTTTTAATAATGAACGTCCAACGTCGTTTGCCCGACGTCCGCCAGTCCATATGGAAAAGCGCCATTTCTCATTGTTCTTAACTAAAAAAACACAACAAAGTGCAAATATTTCTATACTTAAGCATTTTTTTTTTTTCATATTTTTTCAAAGCAAATGATAATTAATCATCAATACAGCTATAATACGCGCCACAAAAGATGAGACTTGACGAGATCAGTAGTGGGGAGCTTGCGCAGGTAAGTCGTGTATAAAATAGTTACCCATAATGTGTATATCTATTCAGGGATTTATCGATGACATTTAGATTAAATTCGTAACAATCTATACAAATTAATAAAATTGGAGTGTCTGTTTGTAATATTAAAATAACTGCTTTTTATACTAAATGCATATGGATGTATACACGGTACATATACCAAAATAACATTTTTTTCAATTTTTGTCTGTCTGTTTGTTCCGGCTAATCTCTGAAACGGCTGGACCGATTTTGACGGGACTTTCACTGGCAGATAGCTGATGTAATAAGGAGTAACTTAGGCTACATTTATTTTAGAAAAAAAATGGGTCCCACGATAAAAATCCACGCGGACGAAGTCGCGGATAACAGCTAGTATTATAATATTTATTACAAAATAATACAAGTTTATGATAAAAGTCAAGTCTCATCTTTCGTGACGCGTATTTTATTTAGGATTACAATGGTGCCGATTCTCTTGTTCACAAACTAAAGTAAATTTAAGTTCAGTGCATCTTTTTCTTTCTATTTCATTAAGAAAAGGACAGGAGATAAATATTAGTTTAGTCCTGTCAAATTAAGATACTCCATAGACAATTTAGACGTGATTAAAAAATTGGCTATTAAAAATACGTCAATTTACGTCAGGCACTGACTAATTTGACAGGTCTAAACTAATATTTATCTTCTGTCCTTTTCTTAATGAAATAGAAAGAAAAATATGCACTGAAATTAAATTTAGTTTAGTTTGTGAACAAGGGAATCGGCGCCAATACGTATTTTTATGAAATACTCATATTTTCCAGCACTTAATCAAAACCGAATACATAATTATATATTATGTTGATGAACAACATACGACGTAATACAGAGCCGCCATTTGCTAAAAAAACGTAAACAAAACAATGATAGAATTTGGCTACCTTATACCATTTGCCTTAAAAATGGCGTCAAGTTTATTACACTGCACCATAAGCAGAACTCCAAGCAAGACATTTTGCACCAAAACATTAAAACTTTCTCTTAAAAAATAACAAACGCTAGAAGAACTAAATTACTGACTTGAATATTAGCAAGAATTGATTTTTATTCGTTATCAATCACTAATTGCAAGTATCTGGTTTTCAGTTTCCTCTAAAAAAATGTGGAATCATAAAAATCATAAGTCAATGTAAATCTCAACCGATTTGATTGGCTGTTTCCATCAACCAATCACAGCAGCGAACATAACATTTGACAGAAAGGGAACCCCTTTAAAAAAACGGTTTGTTGGCAAACGGTTAGTTTCCATATCAAATTAAATACTGGAAAATCAGATACATGCAAAGAGTTACAAAAAATATAAAGCAAATATATCACTGTTATTTAAATTAATTACATATACATAGTTGCGACATCGCCTATAAGATTTAGATACCGTTATATTTTAGCCTCGAATATGACAGCGAAAATAATATAGTTTTTTTTTTACTGGTGCTTCCACATATTTATAATACTTTTTTGTAAACATAATCAGAAGGAAATAGTTTTTGAAGTGAAACTTCTTTACGCACGCTTGACTTGGGGAGTAAGCTGGCGAACGCGTGACGTAAGCGTTACGAAAAGTGTGATCGGGCGAGGCGAACGGGAGTTGAGTGGGGCATATAAGCAAGAGAAAGCAGTGCGCGCGCACATTTTCTTTCTCTCTTCCTCTCATAGCGAAGTTTCACTTCAGTCGTGTGGTCATAAGCACACTCGGTCTTTTTTTACTCATCATCAACTTCGTGACTTTTTTCGGGATAGTCGTATTTTTCGTACATATGGAGCAATGGATTAGAAATATGCTTCAAAATGAATCAAATTGAGAGTAACAGTGTATTACGCAATTAGGGTGCAGTACATATAATTTTTTTTTATTAATTTCTCAAATATGTGGAAGCACATAATTTTGACAGCCTCACAGAATAATTTCTAATAAGATTATTAACAAAACAACATGCACTATTCAAAGATATTAATTAAATAATGCATGTTTCATTGTTAACTCAATTTATTAATTTTAATACAATACCTAATAATTCCAAAAACCTAACACAACTACCATTGAGATTTTTACATCTATTTTTTGTTTTTAATAATTACTTTTCGTTCTAATCGCTGCCGAATTTACAACTTAAGTTTTTTTAATGGTCACTTACTAAATTATACAGGGTTAGTTTTCAACTAAAAAAAGGATTTTGGTCACATAGACAAACTTGTTCACTTTGTGGTACAGTACATACCATCAAAGTGAACAAGTTTGTCTATGGGACCAAAATCCTAATCGTAATCGTTTTTAAATAATATACGAGTCCGCGCACTGCGGTAAATATTCACTTGAAAAATTATATTAGCGTTTGCGATTTTATTATATTACGCATGAAGATGTGATTAAAAAAATCGCATCGCAGTGCGCGCTTAGTCTTTAATGTACAGACGCCAGCACACCAAGCTACCCGAAACTGTCAAATTTTCCTAATCAACCTTGAACCTTATACTGTAGCGATAAACTTGAAAATCTATTAAAGAAGTTTGACAGATTGTAGTAGCTTAATGTGCCGGCGTCTGTACGTGGGGCGCACCCTGGGGCCTTATTCTCTATGAGACAATGAACGAAACCGCGCGAAATGAACGCGAGGGCAGCGGGATTAGCTAAAGAATTGACGTGGTTTCGAAGTAAGAAATCATTGAGTGGTCATAGTGAATTAAGGGCCCTGGAAAGCCGGCCTCGCGACCACCTTGCTGACTCCCTAATAGATATGTTTATACCACGGCATAAGCCATTCTCACCAATTTCGTTTATGAATGAATTGCACGGATCCCAGCATGGTTAAACCAGACTCAATTAATCGAATGAACCCCAAGATTCGCACTAGCTTTTGTAGCCTCATGTTCATGGTGCTACAGCGGCCATCGCATATCAAGGAATAGACCGCCGGGCGCGGTAATGGTAGGGAAGACGAGCCCGAAGGATAGGTACGGATTTAAGAGCCTACCGGATATGCATCCTAGAGTAAGCATTGGACTAGTGGAGATGGGTAATTTCGTATTGATACGAAAATTTAAAAAAAAAATTCAAGAAACTTTAAATTGACTCGTAAAAAATTAAATAATATAATAAGTAAGTGACCATTTCGTCAAGTGCTCAAAGTATAATATTCTTTAGTTACAATATTTATTTTCCAATCTTACAAAAAATAAATACAACTAAAATGCTAATTACAGTCGTGATCGATTTCAATCGAGTGCAGTGTTGCCATAATAACATATAAAATGGAGTAAAACCATTTTAAGGATTTTCGAGACGAATTAAAAAATAATTTGTCTAGTAATGGCAACACTTATGAGTTTACAAATGATTTTTAGGATATTTTGGTTATGTTACACAGTTTGGGCTGATTTTAAAATATACAGCAGGTTGATTTTGAACACATCCTGCTTGTTAGTGATATTCTTTTTGAATTCAAAAAAATCGAAGCGTTTTCTCCCGATCAAATTAATAGTTAACGTTATGAACTAAAGCAATTTTTTAAAGAGCAATTCAGCATAACTTTATTTTTATCCCGTAGACCTAAAAATCTATATTGGCGCCGATTCCCTTGTTCACAAACTAAACTAAATTTAAGTTCAGTGCATCTTTTTCTTTCTATTTCATTAAGAAAAGGACAGAGATAAATATTAGTTTAGTCCTGTCAAATTAGTCAACGCCTGACTTAAATTGACGTATTTTTAGTAGGCAAGTTTTTAATCGCGTCTAAACTTGTCTATGGAGTATCTTATTTTGACAGGACTAAACTAATATTTATCTTCTGTCCTTTTCTTAATGAAATAGAAAGAAAAAGATGCACTGAACTTAAATTTAGTTTAGTTTGTGAAAAAGGGAATCGGCGCCATTATCAACCCAAAATGCAACATAACCTATATACCTAAAAAAATCTTCGACATTTCACTTACAATATTAATATTTTTTACACAATTACATAATATTATATTTATCTACAGTTTTATCGTGACAAATTATTGCGGAGAATAGTTTCGTCCGATTACCTGCGCTATTTATCGCTAACAACAATATGATTTTCGGTACAGCAGTGTTGTGTCACATCAGTACTTTATTCCTAGCTTTTAGAATCATGCAAAATCATCACCGTTCGACAAAAGACGAGTTAATTCTGAAAAATATTACTTTTGCATGATTAAAGGTTAAAGTTAATAAAAGAAAATGGCATTCCCGATATAAATGCAAAAACATAATTGCCTGTTTTAATTATGGCGAACGATGCTAGTAGCAACAATAAATGCTAACTCACTTTAACTGAAAATCTTATGAGGTTTGTAATAATTAAATCTGCAGTAAAATCGTAATAAAGATTACCAGATATTGAATATAGGATTCAGAAAGCAGGAGTGCTACTCGAGAACTATACCCAATACTGGACCGGAAAATGGATTAACGCGATTTGTCGAGTTCGAGAACATCATTATTCTTTCTAAAGTTATGGTTAAACAAAACCAATAATTAATTATTTATTTACAAATAATATCTATTTATACTCATAAAACATTGGTGTTAACTTACTAAAGTCCGACCACGACAAATTTGCCAAAAGATGTAAACAACAATGGCCGCTCGAAGTTTTTTTTATTTTTTTTTTAATGCTAAATGGGCGCGCTCTTGAATAAAAAAAAAAAAAAGTTGAATAAAATCGATAAACAAGAGTATTTATTTTAAGTAATGTTTGTTTTCGTCTAGTAAGCTCGGAGATTTAGACGAAAACAAACATTACTTACTTATGTTCGTCTAGTTAGCTCGAAGATTTAGACGAAAACTATCATTACTTAAAATACTCGTAAAAACTCTTGCTTATCGATTTTATTCAATTTCGAGTAGCCATTGTTGTTTACATCTTTGGCAAAGGCACGGCCGGACCTCATGTACGCACAAAATAACGTATGTTTTAGTACATTTACAGTACCCGGGCGTTACGGCTGAATATTCATTCTGAAAGTTGGCAACGTCGCAAATAGCTGTCAATACTGTTTTGTATCATTTGTCAATATTACTGTTGGGAAATGTGAAATATCGCTCTGTAGTTCAATAAAATCACACTAATATTATAAAGGCGAAAGTTTGTGTGTGTGTGTGTGTGTGTGTGTTTATATGTTTGTTACTTCTTCACGCTCAAACGGCTGGACCAATTTTGATGAAATTTGGTATAGAGATAGCTTGAGTCCCGGGAAAGGATATAGGGTACTTTTTATCCCGATATTCCCACGGGATCGAGACTTATGCGGGTAAAACCGCGGGGCGCAGCTAGTAATTAATATCGTAACACTGAGTATTTAATTTTAGATGTAAAAAGAGCATTTGGTTTCCTTAAAATGTTACACTAAATCAGCGGTATTATTGCAATTCATAATGTATATTTTTGTGCATTATAGATGTATATCAGAACGTTCGGCCAGTCGAGATAGGGAGCTGGCTGCTACTCCAGTTTTTAGTGACGATTATGTGACGCATTAAGATGCCAGTCAAAGAATTTGTGACGGAACAGTTCGAAAGTTAGAAGCATTTATTTATGGCCGAACGACCTGATATCAGGCCGTTCGGCCAACCTGAATCTCCATAACTGAGGACCTTAGAGAAACTGTTACTGAATAAAGATTTAGTGACGATTTGGTGACAAACAACCAATGCTTTACTTTTACTCGTAATGCCACCGGTTAAAAGTAAAATGAATTTTGCTTCCTGGAACATCAGGACGTTCGGCCAACGTAATCTCCATAACTGAGGACCTGAGAGAAACCGTTACTGAATAAAGATTTAGTGACGAGACTGAAACGAATTTTTATTGCTTTATTTTTTTTTGTGACGGCCCCTTTAAATAGTAAATTGAAAATTTAACATATATAACCTCAAAACATTGAGATTATCGATTCCTCCACAACGAAGAAGCCCAGAGAAACCGTTAATGAATAAAGATTTAGTGACGGCACTGAAACGAACTTTTAGTGTTTTATTTTTTTTGTGACGGCCCCTTTATATAGTAAATTGAAAATTTAACATATATAACCTCAAAACATTGGGATTATCGATTCCTCCACAACGAAGAAGCCCAGAGAAACCGTTAATCAATAAAGATTTAGTGACGGCACTGAAACGAACTTTTAGTGTTTTATTTTTTTTTGTGACGGCCCCTTTATACAGTAAATTGAAAATTTAACATAATATTATATAACCTCAAAACATTGGGATTATCGATTCCTCCAAAACGAATAAGCCTAGAAGACTCGTAAAACCCCTGATGTGTTATAGGTTTTCAGTGCAATGGTGTCAGTATTTTTGTTGATTCACTATTCCGCAATATGGCGGATGGCGACTGAAATAGGGTGACCATGTATTCCAACGAAACAAGTATTTATCAAGTACTTAATTACCTACCCTACCTAAATAATGAAGCAACACACGTCGTAATATTAAATTATATAAGTACAAGCAACGTTGAGCTGATGCCTGCATACCAGTGTCCACTTGTGAGGTTTTGTTATATTACTTGAGTCTATTTTGGCTAAAAGCAAACGAAAGTGGAAAGGTGACTGACATTGGAGATTGGGTTTGACTAAGTACAAGAATACTTAAATAAATAGGTACACAAATTAAAAAATGCTTTATTTGTAATCAATCATCCAAAAATAGCGGTAGGTTGTTAGGTACATAATAATTTGTACTTTTTAGAATTACAGTTAAATTGGTTCACCACGAGAGAAATTTGACAGCTTCTTGTGTTTACTGCTAGGTGATTGACTTGAAACTTGTCAAATCGGATTTCTTTCGGTGGTGGCCCGACAATCATTTTACGGTTTAAGGAAATTAATATAGTATTTTTCAGTGCTATTTAAAAGGTCCATTAACCTTTTAAATAGCGCTGAAAAATACTATATTAATTTCCTTAAACCGTTCCTTTAGAGAATCGCGCCTGCGGAGATTATAATATATATGGCTCTTTTCTGCAGAATAAAAATAGAATCGGTGTAGTTATCTTACTGTGATTTATCTATAGAACTGTTATTTAATTGTAAAATGATTGTCGGGCCACCACCGAAAGAAATCCGATTTGACAAGTTTCAAGTCAATCACCTAGCAGTAAACATAAGAAGCTGTCAAACTCTCGTGGTGAACCAATTTAACTGTAATTCTAAAAAGTACAAATTATTATGTACCTAACAACCTACCGCTATTTTTGGATGATTGATTACAAATAAAGCATTTTTTAATTTGTGTACCTATTTATTTAAGTATTCTTGTACTTAGTCAAATTTCCCAATCTCCAATGTCAGTCACCTTTCCACTTTCGTTTGCTTTTAGCCAAAATAGACTCAAGTAATATAACAAAACCTCACAAGTGGACACTGGTATGCAGGCATCAGCTCAACGTTGCTTGTACTTATATAATTTAATATTACGACGTGTGTTGCTTCATTATTTAGGTAGGGTAGGTAATTAAGTACTTGATAAATACTTGTTTCGTTGGAATACATGGTCACCCTATTTCAGTCGCCATCCGCCATATTGCGGAATAGTGAATCAACAAAAATACTGACACCATTGCACTGAAAACCTATAACACATCAGGGGTTTTACGACTCTTCTAGGCTTATTCGTTTTGGAGGAATCGATAATCCCAATGTTTTGAGGTTATATATGTTAAATTTTCAATTTACTATATAAAGGGGCCGTCACAAAAAAAAATAAAACACTAAAAGTTCGTTTCAGTGCCGTCACTAAATCTTTATTGATTAACGGTTTCTCTGGGCTTCTTCGTTGTGAAGGAATCGATAATCCCAATGTTTTGAGGTTATATATGTTAAATTTTCAATTTACTATATAAAGGGGCCGTCACAAAAAAAAATAAAACACTAAAAGTTCGTTTCAGTGCCGTCACTAAATCTTTATTGATTAACGGTTTCTCTGGGCTTCTTCGTTGTGAAGGAATCGATAATCCCAATGTTTTGAGGTTATATATGTTAAATTTTCAATTTACTATATAAAGGGGCCGTCACAAAAAAAAATAAAACACTAAAAGTTCGTTTCAGTGCAGTCACTAAATCTTTATTCATTAACGGTTTCTCTGGGCTTCTTCGTTGTGGAGGAATCGATAATCCCAATGTTTTGAGGTTATATATGTTAAATTTTCAATTTACTATTTAAAGGGGCCGTCACAAAAAAAAATAAAGCAATAAAAATTCGTTTCAGTCTCGTCACTAAATCTTTATTCAGTAACGGTTTCTCTCAGGTCCTCAGTTATGGAGATTACGTTGGCCGAACGTCCTGATGTTCCAGGAAGCAAAATTCATTTTACTTTTAACCGGTGGCATTACGAGTAAAAGTAAAGCATTGGTTGTTTGTCACCAAATCGTCACTAAATCTTTATTCAGTAACAATTTCTCTAAGGTCCTCAGTTATGGAGATTCAGGTTGGCCGAACGGCCTGATATCAGGTCGTTCGGCCATAAATAAATGCTTCTAACTTTCGAATTGTTCCGTCACAAATTCTTTGACTGGCATCTTAATGCGTCACATAATCGTCACTAAAAACTGGAGTAGCAGCCAGCTCCCTATCTCGACTGGCCGAACGTTCTGATATACATCATTATAGAGCTATATTTCATATTTCCATACAGTCATAATCAGCGTATAATCTTCCCACTGCTGGGACACAGGCCTCCTCTCTTCGACAGGGCGTGGGCTGTAATCAACTACGCGGGCCCAGTGCGGGTTGGTGGATGTCACATGTCTTCGAATTTTTGGTTCTAGGACACGCCTCACGATGTTTTCCTTCACCGTTTTGAGAGCAGTGGTGATGAAATAATTTACACAAAGTAAAGCGCCTGTCTGGGTTCGAACCCACGACCACTGTTAAGACGGGGTTGTTACCAATGGACCACCACTGTGCCATACAGTAATATAATAGTAAATTGTTTGCCAAGGGAGCAAACAACTATTTTGATGGCGAGATCAGTGTTTCTTTGATTCGAGAGAGGAGCGAAGCATTCTAGAGTAAAATCACTTTTAGTCCCTAGGCATTTAAAGAGCTATTTTAGTCCCTGTTTACGAAGAATACACTAGCTCTTTAATTTAATAGATGTGATAACAAAAATGAGTAAAAACAGGTAAATTTTTGAAGGTTATTTTCGACGTTGCTAACTTGTAGAATGCACACATCGAGCTTTAGAAAGAGACTGTACATGGGTTTGAGTGACAGAGAAAACGCCCTACAGACGAATTTCTTCATAAACTCGATGTGTCATAATACAGCCCAGGTACCTCTAGCTAATTAGTAAATGTGTAGTCATAATGAAGAACGAATCAAACGCACAGCAGCGCGTGCGCCGGTTTCGTTTATCTCCAAAAGTAGGATATATCCGAAATCAGCGGCTATTTTGATTTTAACAGGTGTGTTTGACAACAAGTATTGTCTAAGACTACACAAATACAGACTAGTATACAAACAAAATAAATGTACATATGAATAAATGCGTTGTCGATAACTAATTTATTATATTTTTTATACAAAAGTTTGTTCGTTTTGAGATCAGACACTTTTTGTATTCGGTCGCATTTCTATTGCAAGCATTTTTACCCAAGACCGCCACGCACAATGGTCCATTTGAAGGAACTAAGTGCGGAAACCAAACCCATAACATAGAACATAGAACCCAAGACCGCCGCAGCGTGGCGTGTGGTATAGTGCTTGCGGAGCTAGTTGGGCGCGCCTTAGGTATGTGAGCGGTGGGAGTGCAGGGCGGGGGCGCATTACTCAGTACGTGCGTTGCGAACCGCCGCCGAGACGTCTATGTGCACTCAGGCGGACAACTAGTTCCACAAGCACTATACAGGGTGTTACAGAAAGGGTATATCAATACAAACGGGTTGAAGAGTGTATCTGGTCTAGAATCTCTGTACAAAATTTCAGCTCAAAAGCATTAACTTTGAAAATGCTTAATATTTTTTTATTTCGACATCACGGCGCTGAACTGGCGCGCGGCGGCGTGATGTGCGTGTACTAGGCGCATAGACACACTACAGATAATGGATAATGACCCTCGTAGTGCGGTGACACGTTTGTTATGATTTCAATTTAATAAACTATCGAAATAAAAAAATATTAAGCATTTTCAAAGTTACTGCTTTTGAGCTGAAATTTTGTACAGAGATTCTAGACCAGATACACTCTTCAACCCGTTTGTATTGATATACCCTTTCCGTAACACCCTGTAGTGTGAGATCACTCTTTTGTCCGTCTGTCACAGAAGTTTATTTTTGATTTACCGTCATTAGATATCGCACACCTAGATCTAAACAGCGATTAACTAAAAAAAAAAAAAAATACTTTTTTCAGAAAAGTTGAAAAACTGATTACCATCTCCCTGTGCACTACAGGAGTTTGCTGTATTGATCAATACTTTTTAAATGCAGATAGAACAATGATGTTATAACTTTTTGCATCTGTTTTGTTGGTCGCTAGGTAGTGAGTTAAGGAATGCGATGGTATGCATACCTCAAATATTTAGATTTTAGAGTTAGCTCTCTTTAGATCTAGGTGTGCGATATATCTGTGAAGTTACACCAACCTTCTAAATAATTATGTTTATGCTTTAAGCACAAGTAAAAACTGCACAAAAGTGAATTAATGCAACAGAAACACACCGAATTTCTTTTTCACTTCATATTTCGAGCAACTGCCTTATAAAAAATTGTACTGCTATTTTTGTTTTTAGTAAAAAAAAAAATGCACAAAAAAGTTCCCAATACATTTAAAGTATTAATAATACTGACGTTTTTGTAGAAAAAAATGATTAGTAAAAAAAAAGTAAAGCATTTGTCGTATAGAAAGCGATGCGATGCTATAATATTTTTTTTTTCATGTTTAGCAGCACCTTAGACTAGAGGATTTAACAATTCTTGCAGAAAAAAACATAACCCTTTCTCTGACCCATTCTATTAGAAATAAAGAATTTTACAAAGTACGATTTCGAATTTTAAATTCTTCTTCTTTTTTTTTCATGAAATCATTCAATAGTTTCGCATCGCTTAATTTTTTTCACAGTAGACACCTACTAGTAAATGAGTAAACAAACAAACTAATTAATACTAAAAATCAACTGCACAAGTATACAGGCTTATTTTTTTATCACCATCCAAATTTTTACAGGTTGTTCTACCCATGAATATGAATAACTTTCACTATAAGACCAACTCTGAAATCACGACAAAAAAATCAGCTGTTTCATACAAAAGTTCAATACCTACTTGACTAAAATATATGAAACAGCTGATTTTTTTTTCGTGATTTCAGTTGGTCCCATAGTGAAAGTTGTTCATATTCATGGGTAGAACACCCTGTAAAAATTTGGATGGTGATAAAAAAATAACCCTGTATATTTAACTGTATGGAAAATAATCTATGACATCTTTTTGTAATTTTCAAAACGAAAATCAGTAAACATTTTGAGATTTTATTTTATTTAAAAAAATAAGAGAAATCTCAAAATGTTTATTTTGTATCGTAGACCACTTTAGTTCCAGGCTAGTCATTTATTTACTTTTCACTTTTTAAAATTAGGCCTATATTTGAACATACTTGCTTTATAACAATTAAAAACCAACCAATTAATCATGTTTTTCGACTATATACTTTTTTCTTTATATATTTTTTCAAACAATTACATTTTACACACGTTGTCTTTAATATTGCCATTATATACCTAGTAATAATCATGAACTTTACATTATGTACCTTTATATACATGTTCTTAGGTATATATAGTTATATGACCAGTGACCATTTACTTGGGGACTTATTCATTAAGCCCACGTTCGCTCGCACGTGAAAATATCGCGGCGGGATTTTATTGCGCATTGGATTTTCAACCTTCGGTGTTCAGCCGAGAATTCAGAATCGAACAGCGCGTCAATAAAGCACACTCTTGGATTTTCAACTCTAGGCGCTAAAAACCCAGTGCTCAAAAACAAACGCCGCGCGAAAATCACGCCCAGAAGTTAGTATCATTCACTTTTCCTCAGTCATGTTTCAGTTTCAAGCAATATTTCCATCTACCGAACACAAACCCAGATTTCAGGCTGCTATTGAGAAATTCTTGATGAAAAATGCCAACAACACTGTGCCCGAACTGGGAATTGTACCCAGGACCCCATTTTCAGTGGTTGCACTAGCGACCACTACACCAACGAGATCGTCATTGATTACTTAGATTAGGTAGGTAATCTCTTCGTCAATATTTCTTCTTTTGAAAGACATATCCCTCTTTTTAATTGCATATATCGCTCACTGAATACAAAAGGGCCACAAATCAAAAAATTCTGAAAATAATTTTATTTAAAAAATGAGGTCTAATTCGAAAATTTTTTTTTGTTAAAAAAAAAACACCCATCAAATTCGCACCACTATTCCCAAACCGACAGTCGACATTTATTTTAGATACTGCTCTGAATTTTGTTTTGGCCGTCGTATAAAATCTATGCCTTTTGATTTGTGGCCCTTTTGTATTCAGTGAGCGATATTTCAATCACATCGATACTACAAAAATTAGAGTAGGCCTCATTAATGAATCGTAACACAATCTTTTACAACTCTTTGCCAGTCTAGACTGACACATCGAGCTCTAGAAAGAGACTGCCAGTTGCCACACAGGTATGAGTAACAGATACAACGCTCTTCAAAATCCAACCTTTTTCTGACACTATGTAGATGTTTCAAAATTCAAGACAGGCTAAGTACAGTCGCCAAGCACATCAACCTACTACAATCTGTCAAATTTCTTTAATAGATTTTCAACTTTATCACAAAAGTATAAGGTTCAAAATTGATTGGGAAAATTTGACAGTTTCGGGTAGGTTGATGTCCTGGCGTCTGTACATGACTGAAATAAAACATGCTTTTTGTACACTCAAAATTAAGCATTTTCAAAACAAAAAGCTATTCGTTACAGTTTGACCTCCATCAGAAAACATCCTTTTAAAACCAAAATGAAAACCTCCAGTTACATGGGACAGTTACACTTCAAAATAACTTTTTTACCGACTTTCTGTCTCTCTTCAATTATAGTGGCGTCTCTTTCCTCCATTGGAACGCGTTAGTTTTGACAGCCGGGTTGTTTGAACTCGCGCTTGCCGCTAAGGCTACGCCAGTTCGGCGTATGTTTGCGGCTGCGCTGTCTGTAAGAAAATGGCGTATTTAGGATACAAACTTGAAACAACGTATTTTCTTTCTTGTTTCTTTATGTACTATTTTTATTTTTTTATTTGTGTATTATTTTTTATTTATTTATCTGACAACCCCATGTTTTTATATCCACGTAATCACTGTCCTTTCCAAGGTTGCCTGGAAGAGATCGCAGAAAACGATAAGGCCGCCCATTATATTATATTTATATTAATAATCGTTTTTTTTTTTTGTTGTTTTTTCTGGTGTACAATAAAGTACATATATACAGGGTGAAATTGAATTCATGGGCATCCTTTGAAGGGGTCATTGTAATCATCATTATGAACAACTTTTATGAAAAAAAAATCAGCTCTTCCATACATTTTGACGAGTTATGTGAACATAAATGCAAGGAACAGCTGATTTTTTTTCGCGATTTTAGGCCTAGTCCCATAGTAAAAGTTCTTCATAACGATGAGTACAATGACCCCTTAAAAGGATGCCCATGAATTTAATTTCACCCTGTATAAATAAATAAACAAATATTTCTTTAAGCTTACCGAGACCGTTTCTAACGTTGGCGACCAAACGCATCGCCGGATTTGTCACTATCCCGTTCCTCTTGCTCTTACTATAAACAATAACAATAAATTATTACAACAGCCAGAACAGAGCATTATAAAAGTTCGAAGTTTTATTAAATCCGCATAACAACAGTATATATCTGAGAGCTTCTTTCTTTCGTTGAGGTCGATTTAGTTATTAAAAATGACAGACGTGACAATGTATACAGGATGCTACGGAAAGGGTATATCAATACAAACGGGTTGAAGAGTGTATCTGGTCTAGAATCTCTGTACAAAATTTCAGCTCAAAAGCATTAATTTTGAAAATGCTTAATATTTTTTATTTCGACATCACGGCGCTGCACTGGCGCGCGGCGGCGTGATGTGCGTGTACTAGGCGCACAGACACACTACAGATAATGGATAATGAACCTCGCAGTGCGGTGACACGTTTGTTATGATTTCAATTTAATAAACTATCGAAATAAAAAAATATTAAAGCATTTTCAAAGTTACTGCTTTTGACCTGAAACTTTGTACAGAGATACTAGACCAGATACGCTCTTCAACCCGTTTGTATTCATATACCCTTTCCGTAACACCCTGTATAAGGTGCTATAAAATATCTATCACGGCTTCAATGGGAGACAGTATTTTGTATATAGATTGCAGTACCGTCCACGTTTTATGACCGCAACTGCCACGACCCTTGCCATTTAGTATAGTAGCCAATAGCAAACAAACAATCATAAAAAAAACCGTCTCCTTTTCTACATAATTATAAATTCTCGTGTTAGTTTGTCACCGTGCAACCAACCACCCAAAGTTAGTGAAGTTAAATAGCCGCAAAGCTTATTGTTAAATGTATGGAATATTATTATCATGTTAACTGCGTATTAATGCGATGTGAAAAGAAGTACAACAAAATACGATTCGCGAGCGCGACAACTATGTATATTTTTGTGTTTTTTTTTTGCTGTAATGGCCAATAAACGCATTTTTCACTTCTCATGCTCTAAAAGTTCGTCTTTATGTTGTGCTTAGGCGACACAAAATCGCTTTTTATGTTCTAGTGCATAAAGTTTTTTTTTTTTTATCTAAGACTATGGTAATCAGGCCCAACAGCCATACGCACAATAAAACTTCGCAGATTAAAATCGTAATTTATTTAATTTTCTTTAATTTATACCACTTCCGTGTTTTCTATCGTTAATTTAATAAAATCAGATAAATAAAATAGTAGTCATAAAGTTTCGTGGCGGGAATTAGCTATACTACATCTTTGTTTAATTATGTACTGTATACTTTATGCCTGTTTCATTTTCTCGCAATCGAAGTGCAAAGCAGAGTGTATAACTCAGGTATAAACGAGCCATTTTACCCCTCGACTTAACTATCCACCCTCGCCTGCGGCTCGGGTGGATGGGTACAATAGCTTCTTTTATGCATTAGTTGTACAATCTACTATTTATTTCTTTAATAATTACCCTTGCACTTAACGGACAAATAATCTGTTTGAACGAAAACCATTTCTCAATGTACTTTTGCAAAAACAAATTAATATGATTTATCTGTATTTTTTTTTGTGTGACTAGCCCGCCTCACTGTTCGCAACCATAGCAGCTCCTGTTGCATCTATCTAGGTATTTTTTTAGTAAACCGGTGATGGATGATGATGATGCTGAAGCGAAGGTTCAGTAGGTACCTATGCACCAGCCAAGTAGCCAAACCCAGCCGAAATAATAGGGGTGTCTGTGAGTGTCCTTCTAAATTCATAAAATACTAAATATAGCAGCGCCCCGCGGTTTCACCCGCATAAGTTTCGATCCCGTGGTAATATCGGGATAAAAACTATCGCATGTCCTTTCCCGGGACTCAAAGTAGCTCTATACCAAATCACATCTAAATCGGTTCAGCGGTTTAAGCGTGAAGTGGTAAGAGACAGACAGACACACTTTCGCATTTATAATATTATTTATACAGGAAGATTTTTTTATCACCATCCAAATTTTTACAGGGTGTTCTACCCATGAATATGAACAACTTTCACTATGGGACCAACTCTAAAATCACGAAAAAAAAATCAGCTGTTTCATACAAATGTTCAATACCTACTTGACCAAAATGTATGAAACAGCTGACTTTTTTTCGTGATTTCAGAGTTGGTCCCATAGTGAAAGTTGTTCATATTCATGGGTAGACCACCCTGTAAAAATTTGGATGGTGATAAAAAAATCTTCTTGTATACTTAGTATGGATTGCGATGAAAAATAGAAAGAAAAAGTATTTGTTGTGTCTCGTTCAGGAAGATCACAAACTAAACTAAACACAATCATCAAAATATCTCATCATCTGCCTGCCTTTTCCCAGCTATGTTGGGGTCGGCTTCCAGTCTAACTGGATGCAGCTGAATACCAGTATTTTACATGGAGCGACTGCCTACCTGACCTCCACAACCCAGTTACTGGGTAACACAATACTCCTAGGTAAGACTGGACAATCATAAGAATATAAAAATCAAAATTATATAATAATAAAACAGAAAGTCCTGTACGAGGCCGAAAGGCTTCGAGGCAAGGGGGAATACTTTGTCCTTGATAAAATTACCGAACCCATATTAAAGTGATTTGGCACAGTGCGTTTTAGGTTAGCAGCATACGTCCGGTTTCCTGATTCGGAGACTCATTCTGTCTCCGAATCTTAATTCCGAATCAGGAAACCGGACGTATGCGGCCAGCCTAAAACGTACTCTGCCTAATCACTTTAAAATGGGCACGCATTTCATACAAAATCTTCTCTTTAGCGCACACGTTGTTATATTTTCCAGAACGTGTGCGTTAAAGAGAAGATTTAGTATGAAGCGCGTGCATTCAGGGTCTCCGAATCTTGGGTGCGGCCATTATAGGAATGGGCGCACGGGGAGGTGGGACCCGCTGAGGAGCAGCGGGTCGAGGCCTGTCGGGGGAGCGGTGAATGCTTATGCGAATCCCGCACGCCCGGCCATAGGTAGAGGTGGAATACCGCAGTGGTTTTAGCCGGTAAGAGTCCGGCATGCCCCTCTGTCACCCCCACGATAGAGGAAGTCCATGCGGATTTCCACCGCGAAAAAGAAAAAAGGTCTCCGAATCTGAATTCCTAATTCGGAAACCGAATCAAGAAACCGGACGTATGCGGCCGGCCTTAACATCGGTTCGGTAATTTTACTATCAAAAGAACAAGACTTACTTTCGAGTTCATATGAATGTGAATGAATGTCAGACTTCTAAGAGCCGAGCTATCAGCCTTAGTCTCGCAACACTTTTACATGCGAATGTTCTTCTCGCCCTAGTGAATTGCACTTCAGAAAGAGATACAAACTGTGTGTCTGAGTGCTTCTTTCCTCAAAAGACTATCTTGGACACTAATCTACATGGTTCTCATATGTTTTGACCAAGATAAATGACAAATGATTTATTTTCTGTAAGTAGGTTTGTACAAACACTTTTAAACGTCAATCATATTTTTGAAAGCTAGAAGAGGTCGGCGTTTCCTATCTGACTACTCTGAGAAGAAAGGCCGAAACAAACTCAGAGGTCACAGTCTCATTTAAAGTCCAGACAAAATCTTGGTCAGACCATGTAGATTGGTGTCTGAAATGGTCTTTTGAGGAAAGAACCACAAAGATTGAGCGGACCTGTCCAGTCAGTGCACGCATTTGTCAGAAATCGTGCAGCTTAACTCAGAACTTGAGGAGCTCAGCAATTCGACGAACAATACCATAGAAAAGACATTTGGGTAGGCCGCGTAAATTACTCAAACTGCCAGATCATGATTAAAACTAACTAAGAAGGAAAACAGAAAAAAGATAATGTTTGTTTCGTGTCTCTTATCAGAGTAGTCGGTTAGGAAACACCGACGTCATCTAATTTTAAAATATTATCATTACTCTTGACGTGTAAGTGTTTTTTACAACAAATTTACAAAAATACAGTTTCATTTATCACATCAAACATGAAAATGCTGATGTGTGCGTGTGATTTTAATCTAACCCCCTTACTAATAAACGTATTATATCAGATGAATAGTTACACACCGATTTCTCACTTTCAGTCGTCAGTAATTTGATTTTAGAAAGAAGAAGACAAAGCGTTGTATAACTATACAGACGCTATACAACGTTTATTGATAAGGGAGTAAAAGTGCAAAAAACCTCCACATAAACTCAAGGACATCACAGTCACACCCCACAAAACACACCCGTTGTATGAAAACTCACGTTTTTTTCAATATCCGGCCTCTGGCTCTGCCGATACTGCCCACTAGCTTGCTGTACGCAACGAGACCCATCGCTTTCCACACCTCGCTACGTTACACACATACTTTGCTGTAGTGTTATGTTTTACTTTTAACACTATCACTGCTCAGCACCCGGCTCCCGGGTCGAGCGAGAAATTCGTTCGTGTGCCCACATGGTCACACGGTGGTGGTACGAGTTGTAGGCACACAAACGAATTATCGCTCGACCCGGGAGCCGGGTGCTAGACAGTGAAAGTGTTAATATGTCGGCGAATATTCGGCTTTCGGAAAAAAAAATCTGTATTTTCAAAAGCGTCGATTTTTTGTCAAATAATGTCGAGAAACATACTTTAAGACCCGCTGGCACGAGATACATTTAACGCTAAAGGAATTTAAAACGTCTTTCTGTTTCTGTCTATTACAGGTTACATGTACAGTCAACAAAAGAGATAAGTATGCAGGATCGTCGGATATAATTGAAGTTTAGTAAGAAAACGATGAATGTTCTCGAATAAAAATTAATTTTAGAAAACAAACAGCTCATTTATCAAATAAAATTTCAGTCGACAACATCCATCGGTTTCTTACTAAACTTAATAATAATAATAATAGCTTCACGGGCGCTTCTATCGGGCTCTCCATGAGCCCGGTGTAGATTTCTTAGCGTCCGTATCCTGGTTACGTTTTGGTGATCTTTTCGGGGAAACCGAAGGTTTCGTCTGTGCAATTATGGACGAAGTTATCTTGACGAATAACTACCGGAGACATATTATGAAGGACGGGACGGTCGACGTGTGTCGGGCGTGCCACCGTCCGGGTGAGTCTATCAGACATATTATCTCTGGTTGTTCTCGTCTGGCTAACGGCGAGTACTTGCACAGGCATAACCAAGTAGCCAGGATTATTCACCAGCAACTTGCTTTGAAATATAAGCTTGTGGATTCTGAGGTACCGTATTACAAGTATGTGCCCGACCCAGTTCTTGAAAATGACCATGTCACGCTGTACTGGGATCGATCTATCATTACTGACAGGACTATTGTCGCCAATAAGCCTGATATAGTGGTGATAGATCGATTAGCGCGCCGCACAATGATTGTCGATGTTACCATTCCACATGACGGGAACCTCGTGAAAGCTGAGAAAGAGAAACAAATTAAATACCTTGACTTAGCACACGAGGTTGTTGACATGTGGAATGTGAGCTCGGCTATCATTGTGCCGATTGTCGTGTCGGCCAATGGCCTTATGGCCGAAAGCCTCGATCAACATCTGTCAAGGCTGTCGTTAGGCGGTTGGATCAAGGGCCTGATTCAGAAGGCAGTACTCCTCGATACGGCTCGTATTGTGAGGAGGTTCCTGTCTCTGGAACCCTAACCACCGGTAGCTTGGACCCTGCTCCCGACACCGGCGGACTTCTATTTTTTTATATTTTTAAATGTTTTTTTTATAGTTTTTTTTTATATGTTAATAAATATTTAAAAATGTTATAAAATAAGTAAAATAGACAAATAAACGAATAATAATAATAATCCACAACTATCACACAATGCCATCTAGTCCCAAGCTTAGCAGAGCTTGTGTTATGGGTACTAGACAACTGATAAACATACTTATATATTTCTAAATACATACATATTATAGATAAGTTACACCCAGACACAGAACAAATGATCGTGCTCATCACACAAACATTTGTCCTGGGTGGGAATCGAACCCACGACCTCCGGCATAGCAGTCAGGGTCACTAACCACTAGACCATCAGGCCTGACTTGTTTGTTAAAGAATGCGATGGTATGCATACCTCAAAAATTTAGATTTTAAACTTCAACTATATCCGACGATCCTGCATACTTACCTCTTTTGATGACTGTACATATTTAGTGATTGGTGGTGCAAGATGATATAAGGTTCATTTACACGAGAAAGGTTTCTCGACCATCGAGTCGAGAATGTGACGAGACTTGCCAAGCGATTAATGCACTTACTATACTCAAGCTACAAACAAACAAAAAAATAAATAAAATCTTGACATACGATGGGCAGGCCAGGCAAGTTTGTCGAAACAACATTCCCAAGTCGAAATACGAATTTTCGTTTACGAAAGCCGAATTATTCGTCAAAAATTTAACACAATCATTTGTTAGAAATTATTTGACACATTACGAAAGCATTATTTTTAAACATATTTTCGTTTCAGTAGCCCCACGCTTCTATATCTTTTACTTCAGCAACTAGATTTCGTCTTTTTTTTAACAATATTCGGCACTCAAATCGATGCCGAATAATTATGCGAATACAATAGTAAAATCACATGCTATACATAATTAATCCCAAACACATAGCACGTCTCCTAATAAAGAAGCAACTACAGTTTTTACATAACAGATCTCATACATTTTATTAGATACTTTTACCATTATATGACAATATAAGGTCCGACCGCGGCAGATTTGCCAAAGATGTAAACAACAATGGCCGCTCGAAATTGAATAAAATCGATAAACAAGAGTTTTTATTTTAAGTAATGTTAGTTTTCGTCTAAATCTCCGAGCTAACTAAACGAAAACTAACATTACTTAAAATAAAAACTCTTGTTTATCGATTTTATTCAATAAAAGATGTAACCTTATTTTATATTTGCAAGCCGAAATTAAAGGCAGAATAAGAGAACAATAAAATTCTGTAGCTACATTTTACCAACCTTCTGTACCTTATTTATGAAATAAATGATTTTGATTTCAATTTCGAGCGGCCATTGTTGTTTACATCTTTGGCATATCTGTCGCGGTCGGACTTTAGGTGTTTATTTATGAACATTGTTGAAAGCTTAGCGACGTTTAAATGTCTAAATATTATGGTCAAGCAGACGTTAACCATTACTAAACTTTAAGCAGTATATAAATAAACCCCAAAATGTAGTTATAAATTTAACTTTGCGTTGACCCAAAATGGTGTAGACTCGTTATTGGCTCCGCAAACGAAGCCATTCTATACACACTTGTATATTTATCTCGCTCTAACAATACTGACCTCTCACTCCGGTCCTGCTGGGGCTTGCTGTCTCGTCCCAGAATGATTCTCATGTGAGTGTCTCTGTTGAAGTGGGTATCTGCCTGCACTGGTTGCACTGTCGTCAGGCTTGGCGGTTGAGATCCTGTTGAAGAATCTCAATTTAAAAACAACTTGTGGTAAACAGAGACATTAAAGGCCAGAGCAACGCAACACATTGCGAAAATCCACCTTCATCACTTTCGTAAATTTTTTATTAAAAAACGCACACTTTAGAGCGATGCCACACGGCCGTTGCCAACGCGTTGCGTCTTTTTTTGTGAATGGCTTGTTGCAGTTCAACCTATGAGGTTGCCGTCCGCTTAACTGGGCATGCCTGTGGATGCCTCAATAAATTAAGGCCTCCAACCAGGGCTTAAAAAAAAAAATTAAAAACTAAGCGACTACACGCTAAGGGCACCTCCTGTGGGGTACGGATCTGGGCTTAGGGCGTCGCTGGGAGGGGGCAGCAAGGGACAGGCTTTTTTTATGGATGTGAAATCATCAAATGACTCCTCCCGCTCTGGGTGGAGCGGAAGGGAGTGTCAGACTCTTACTGACTAAGACCCATCCGTGTTCCTTCCTTAGCCCTTTATGTTCCGGAGTAGCGGTAACCCTTTCGGACAATCTCGCACCAAGAGACAGGCTGGCTTGGAATTATTTAGGGACGAATTTTAAAACTACAGGCTCAGCGGCGCGGGCTGGCTCGAGCACTGCGATGACGTCACCGCTCAGGCGTAGCAGCGCCGACGCAACGCATTGGCAACGCCTGTGTTGCATCGCCCATAGGCGGGCCACATAGCACGTTTTTATATGAAAATTCGTTGTGCGCTTAACTTTTGAGCAAAAACTGCTCAATTTCTTTTCATGGGTGCCATAAAAGTTATTATGAAAGCCGCAAATTTCGCTTCGGAAAATATTTAATATAATATCATTCAGGTTAACTTTTTCATATTACAAACAGATTTACATCTGCTGGCATTGCTCATAATTAAACATAAAAAAATGGATCCCTTCTATTCGCATAATGTTCTATGTCCTAATATACTTCGGCATAACGATTTTGGCACAATTTGTTTTGGCATAATAATACTTCGGCATAATTTTTTTAGGCATACATTTTATGTTGGCATAATCATCTTAAAGACTAATTTGTTTTGGCATAAATTTGATTCGCATAACGTTAGTAGGCCTAATGACTATTAGCATAATGTTAGTAGGCCTAATGACTATTAGCATAATAATATTTAGGCATACAATTAATATAATTTATACATAACATTATGTTACTTAAACGATTTTTCAATCGCGAGATAACTTTTATCTGAAGAATATATTAGATGTTTTGACAGTTTTTGTATAAAAAAATATGTCAATTAGTTAACTTCTATTATGAGAAATAAATATGGCGGTTATTCCTCAGATAGAAGTTAACTGATTGAAACGGGAACACCCAAATACTCCGAAATATTTTAATCCGAATTTCGATGTTCCGATTTTCAAAAGTCCGAATTTCATAATACCTAAGAATCATAATGTCTCTTATTAAAAATCACGAAATTTATTTTACCGAAAGTCATAAATGCGACTTGTTTGTTTTCCGATTTTCGTATATTCGAAGAATGAAATGCTCGATGGGTTCGCGGTCCGAAAAACGACATTCCGATTTTCAATACTCCGAATTATTTCCGTTACCGTTACCGCACCGTTAGGATGCAAGAGCGAGCGATGGGCACCCCGAGGTTCGGTTGGGTTAGGTTACTTTAAACCCTTTACACAGAAATAGGGGCCCCGCGAAGCGGGGCTCCATCGACATAGGATGCAAGAACGAGCGAAGGGCACCCCGAGGTTCGGTTTGGTTAGGTTACTTTAAACCCTTTACTCAGAAATAGGGGCCCCGCGAAGCGGGGCTCCGTCGACATAGGATGCAAGAGCGAGCGCTTGAATGCTGTATGCTGCATGCTTGCTTGCTTCATGCTTCCTACAGCGAAAAAATAAAAATATGTTTTAATATCATTATGCGTAAATAAATTTATGCTTTAGGATATTATGCTTAAAAAAGTTATGCTTTAGAACTTTATGCTTAATAAATTTATGCTTTACAATATTATGCTTAATCATTATTATGGTTAGAGAAATTATGCTTAAAAAAATTATGCGTCAGCTGTTATGCGTAATTATATTATGCGAAAATATAATTATGCCAAACAAAATTATGCTAAGTTATATTAGGTCTTAAAATTTTATGCAAATGGATAGGGAACCAAAAAAAACTGTTTTTATGTAAGCCTACTGTTTCTCTACTCTAAAATCAATACCATAATAGCCATAGTAAGGTTACTATGCCTATTATGTTATTTTTTTTGTTGATAATGAAATAATAAGGCCATATAGGTATATGGAATTATTATTTCATTATCAACAAACAGTATTTAATATGTTTGGAAATGCGGTTTGTAATTTTTTCTATAATAAAAAACCAGTCAAACCCTCATATTTATTTCTGTAATTAAGTCGGCGACATGCCGTATAGAAGATAATAGCTGTAAGCATAATTAGCCCATAACGTTCCCACTGCTGGGGCACAGATAAACGACACCAAAAAAGAGTAAAGCTCACCGTGCGCCAGCGCAGGCTGCGCAGGCTGCGCAGGCTGCGCGGGCATGGTGGGGCTGCACACGTCGCTGACGGGCGTGCGCGGCGGCGACGCGTACAGTGGCGACGCGTCGCCGCGCCAGCGTCGCGCCGCGCCCGACCACGCGCCCAGCTCCGCGTCGCGCTCGTTGGCGGCGTAGCTCCTGCGGGGGACAGGGGATATTTAAAATATTCATTTCAACACATTAAATCTTGGATTTCATTTAAAAAAAAAACATACTTAAAATATGAAAATACGATCTAAAAAAAAATTGGTATAGCGATACTACTGTAGCGATATCTACAAACGCCACACACAAACTACGCGTTATACTGACGTCCACACAAAACCCTGCATCTCGCAAGCAGAGTTTACCGCGCAACTAGCATAGATACAACGGCCCGACATGAATCATCGGGCAGTTGCCCGCCAGACACGACACCCATCTGGTCGGAGGATCCTCCCTTTTCTATGGAGGATGAATGAACTTTACACCCTGTTCCTCATACCTCTATACCACTTTCTTAGGGAACCCATGCCACCCACCATATCAAAATCAAATATAATAAAGCGACAATATGCCAAAATTTAATTGGTGGGGTAATGATTAGTTGACTAGCGATACTTCACAGACATGACGGGTGCGTGAAAGTTGGCGGTTCACTCAATTTGATCCAGTATCTCATATGTATTGGGATGCATGAAGAAGCCTCCCCGTGTAGCGCAGTTTGTTCCACCAGTTACTCAACTGAACCGAGCGCTCGGCGCATCCTGGACAGTCACACCCAACATCTTATTTGACTGACCAATTCTTCCCTTGCGGTGGTAGGGCTAACGCCCGCCTGGTTTGCGACCACCCTCCCACCGGAGTCCGGCGTCAAGCAGCCTGCTGTGTTTCGTCGATGCGTGGGAGTTCCAGTGCCTTAGGCATCTTCTGGGCACGCTCGTTCGATCATAGACCTCATCCAACGCTTTCCATCAGGCGTGATCGAGGTCAAGAGCGGGCCCATTCAGCAATAAAAAAAAAAAAAAAAAAAAAAAAAAATGTACCTCAACTTAGAGTCTTTCTCCACGACCTGATGTTCAGGTATTTCTGTATGTTCAGGAATATCTCTTCGACCGCGGCCGCAGCGCGCGACTTGCTGCGCGAATGATAACGACAAGTTTGCGCGGTTTGCCTGTAACAAATGAATTGTATTAAAATTCTTCTTCTTCTTAGCGTGTCGATAGCAATCTAAATGTACTCGGCCCAGAATTCGGCTACTTGTTTGGCGCCATCACTAGCGTCCATCAGTTCCTGTAACGTGCAGCTGACAGGACACGCAGGGCACGATATTAAGTGTCCCATCGTTTGTGGAACAGCACCACATTTACACTCCAAGGCGGAGTCGTCTATAAATCTCCACCTGAACAGGTTTTTCTTGCTTCGGCCAACCTGGGTCCGGAGTCTGTTTAAAGACTTCCAGGTTACCCAAAAGTCGATGTCAAAAAACGAAAATGCGGAACCAACGACAGCGACTTCCGAAATTAAAGTTATTTTTTACTTTTTAGTGTTTTTTTTTTAAATCGGTTGTTCCAACACGCCTCAGTCTTCGTCTTTTTTCATCCATAAACGGACGAAACGATTACGATTTCTACTGGGAACCACTCTCCTTCCACAAAAACAATGAACCTCACCTTCTCAGCGGTAGTATCGCTCGGCTCTTGGTGTGAATGCGACCTGGCTGACCCTCCAGTCATGTTGGACGACGACTTGGTCGAGTTGGAACTGTGCACGCTGCGACGTTTGTATTCTGGAGACCCTGCGAAAACAAAAGGTTATTTAATATTCCCCTTCTTGGTCGCGTACTTCATTAGTGAAGGTCGTGACCCTGAAAGGCCTTCGTATCTTTATTTTTATTAACCGACTTTAAAAAAGGAGGTTCTGTATTCGACCCATATGTATGTTTGTATGTCCGCGATTTTCTCAAAAACGAATAAACCGATTTTGATAATTCATTAATGTGATATACATAATTTCAGGAAGGTTTTAGTATATAATACATTAGGTAATTATTCTTATGTACGAAGTTATATGCATACACCAACTCCGGCATTTCTATGCAAATTTTGATGATTCCTCTAGTCGGTGTCTTCAATTCATCAATGCTAATTGAATTTGTGTGGGGTAGGTACAACTAAAAAGAGAAAAATATTTTTTTTTTACATAAAAAAAAACAACCGACTTCAAAAAAACATTACAAAATGATAAATAACTTTAATTTCGGAAGTCGGTGTCAATAAACGAAAATGCGGATCCAACGACACCGACAAAGCAATACTTCTGGACACGGCCCGTATTGTTAGGAGGTTCCTCTCTCTGGAGCCCTGACCGTCGGTAGCTTGGACCCTGTTCCCGATACCGGTGGGCTACTATTTTTTATATTTTTAAATGTTTTTATATTTTTTCATATTCTAATATTTAAAAATATAATTTATAAGGTATTTAATTGAATAAAGGACACTATAATAATATATAACATTATTATTATTTAAATGATGTTCTTTCACTTCGTTCGGTTTTATGTTCGTGAACGGACGTCGTCGGTTGAGACTGGTCATCTCTTAACTGCCAAGGCTTATTTTTAATCTTATATTTTGAATTGTTCCTTCATTTGTGTTTTTTTTTTTACGTTGTGCTCACATATAGAAGCAACAAGAATAATTTACCCAGGATTTTGTAATATCTTGATTTAAAAGAGTGTCCATGGAGTTTCTTGCCCGTTCTTCTCCATAGAGATCTACGTTTTGGAATGGGCAACTACCTTCAACTTTCTGCCTAACTGACCGACTATTTAATTTTGACTGTTCAAAAGTGCCTGTACATGGTTTAGTTGAAATAAATGCTTTGAGTCTGAGTTTGGTCGCTAGTTGTGTATAAATGGTTGTATCTCTCACCAGCGCTGGTCGGGCGTGGCGCGGGCAGGTCGTGCTGCGCGGGCGCAGAGGGCGCGGCCCCGGGCCAGCGCTCCAGCAGGCGGCAGATGTTGGCGTGGCCGGCGCGCCACGCTACCTTGGCGGGCGTGCGGCCTGGGGGGAACAATCGTTATTGAGGCAATCAACCGATATATTTTGCAAAAAAAATCACCTTATTTATCTTTTTATTTGTATATACTTTATTGTACACCACAAAAATACATAACATGAAAAAAATACATCAAACACTACAATCAATAATTTCAAGAAATTTGTATGTATGTTAGTATGGTTTTTATTGTGAAAATAAAGTTTTTAAGAGGTATCTTCACAATTTTTTTTCTATCGTATCAAAGTAGTTGTATTATGTTTTCAACACAGTATCTAACTAGCATATATCCTGAAGAATGTCATATATTTTTCTGATTTTGTTTACTGTAGTCAATCATATACTTTTACGCTCAATTTACACCGCCGCGGAACGGAATGGAAGCGTCTTTTTTTGTACAAAGCATTATGAACTTTATGTCAGTACTGTAACGTACAAATTAGATACACCCATACGCACAGATCGCGCATCTCCTGGAGAATTAATTTATTATTTCCTCCTCTTCTCCACATATCTTTCTTTTGCTGTGCCCGACAGGGTCCATGATTGTTTCTTTTGGCAAATATTTACCACCTAAGCCTACATTGTGGAATGCAATAAAGAACTGAGTATTAATTATCGCGCATTCTCGGGAATTCCCGCACTAACAAGCGCATATCTAGTTTGTACGTTAGGCAATTGACGTAAACTTCATAATTTTGCTATTACGAAAACTCGATTCCACTCCATTCCGCGGCGGTGTAAATTGAGCCTTAGGCATAATAAAACTTGCGTTTTTTGCGTTTAGGTCCTGTGGTCTCCAGGTAAGGACCTCTGCGCAATATTTCAGTTTTTGTACTTACCACAATGGTCTGCCTGCTGAGGATCAGCTCCGTGCTGTAACAGCCACAGCACGCATTCTTCATGTCCTTCCTGAGCTGCAATACCTGATAACAATAACAAGCGTTAATCACGTTTGTGGAGTGAAAACTTCTTTAAGGGCGTAGGGCACTTTTTGAGACGGGAAAAAACAATTGAATTCGCGCCACTGTTACCGTAACCGACACCGCATCGGATGTGTTCGGCTGTCCTCGGAATGTACTCGGTTTTAAAGTACATATATCTGATATGTCAGTGAGTGATGGCAAAGTATTCTGTTTGTGATTTGTTTATATGACGATTGAAAAAATACAGTGTACTTCGGAGAATGTGCGCAGGAGCTCCACGACCTGATCCCACTATCGCCCTTTTACCACCGGACAACCAAACGTACTGCAGCGTACCATCCGCACTTGATTGATATCCCGATGAGTCGTACTCAGCGCTTCTCCTCCACTTTTATTATGCGCACAGCCAAAGTGTGGAACTCTCTGCCGGCATCTGTGTTCCCTTCCACATTTAACCCGTCTGCCTTCAAATCAAGAGTGAACAGGCATCTTCTGGGCACGCTCGTTCCATCATAGACCTCATCTATCGCTTTCCATCAGGTGTGATCGGGGTCAAGAGCGCGCCCATTTAGCAATAAAAAATAAAATAAAAAAAATACACACGTAATTGTTCAAGTTTTCACTTCTGTTGGCACTCCCAGAGTGCCACTGTTTTTTTTTATTTTAACTCTGAGGCCATAATGGACAAACATCATTTAGCAAGTGCATTGGCTTGGATATGTTGTCAGATCTTTTTTTTCGCTTGTAATTTGACAGTTATGCGACAATGACAGAAATCGCAGCCTTGCACTTAACTCGTATTACGAAAAAAATCGCGCAAAATATGATTAAAATCTGTATGAAACCGTATGAAAGCGTGCACTGCGGATATTGCACGACTGGCTAAAGGTCATAGCACACATATTAACTCGGAAAGGGATCTTAACCGTATCGCCTTTCGCCTCGCCGTCAAACAGGCGTCAAACTAACGTAAGCACGTAACCAAAGCGGATCAGTAGCTCCGATACGTCGACTCGGCTACGGCTAGGCGACGCGCGACGCTGCGCTTACGGGCTACGGCTCGTCGACCGCTGGTTGATGGTGCAGCAGGCAGGTCGGAGGGGTGAGAGGGGCAAGGGGGGACGAAGAGACGTAACGCACCGCACCGCGGTTCGTGAGCTTGTCCCGAGGCGAGGCGATTACGTTACGATTTCGATTTGTGTGCGTTGCAGTAGCGAGTTACATACAAAGAATATTGAATGGCTCGAGTTGATACGGTGACGATCCCTTTCCGAGTTGATACGTGTGTTACGATACTTTTACTCTGGCAGCGGGTTGCGTCACATTTTAATAGATTTTATACGGCTTTTAAACCCCCTACTTTAAAAAAATCTCATTATCAGTCCACCTTGTGGGTCATCGGTCCATTGTGTGGGTAGGTGGGGGCCTGATGTTCGTCCGATGAGCTGGTGAAGATCACGGGAATACGCTGGATGCAAGATGCATAGGATCAATGGGGCAATGCCAGGAGGAGGCGTATATCCGGTCGTGGATGTTTTTTTTATTGAATGATAATAAAATGGGACATACCCAGTGGCGTGGCGCCCTGCGTGCAGACGGCGGAGGGCAGTGCGCCGTGCCGCAGCAGCGCGCGCAGCACGAGCGCGCGGCCGCGCCACGCCGCCGCGTGCAGCGCCGTGCGCAGGCAGCGGTCGCGCCCGTCCACGGCCGCGCCGCCTGCAACACGGGTACGTCATGATCCAACTTTACATAGTGTAATGTACACGGTACATGGTGTTTTAAACTTGGTATAAGAAGCATAAAAAAAAACTTTCATGAAAAGGTGTAATATCACTCATTTGGAGAAACATCGACGTAAATGTATTTTTTCCCAAAAATGAGTTAAATATGACAAAGCATTTAGAAAGCGTATTTACGTTAGGAAAGCAAAGACTTAAAAAAAAGTAAAATAGCAGTTACGTCAATGTTACTCCAAATTAGCGATATGTATAATGTCCAATGAAACCATGAATCACACTAATATTATAAAGGCGAAAGTTTGTGAGAGGGTGTATGTGTGTTTATATGTTTGTGACTTCTTCACGCTCAAACGGCTCGATAAATTTTGATAAAATTTTGTATGGAGGTAGCTGACACACTGAATAAACATACAGGCTACTTTTTGTCCCGATATTCCCACGGGATCGACACTTACGCGGGTGAAACCGCGGGGCGCAGCTGGTAAAAACATAAGTCCTCAAAACGATAGGGTCAAGTAACAGGAGTATTCGTATTTTTAATTGAGTATTTTCTTGCGATTTGTCTTTAGCCGGTTGAAAGCCGTAATTACAAAAACAATTAAAAAGCTGTTGTGTCTCACGTGGATCCATGAAGGGTTAATGAATCGTTATTATCGATCAATCGTCGAAAACAAACATTACTTAAAATAAATGTTCTTGTATATCGATTTTATTCAATTTCGAGCGGCCATTGTTGTTTACATCTTTGGAAAATTTAGCGCAGCCGGACCTTACATTGAACTCACCTATTTTGATGAGTAGATTCACCATGTCCGTATGTCCCTGCCACGCCGACACATGTAATGGTGTTCGACCCTGTAAGAAACATAAGTTAATTAATCATAGAGATTTAACAACGGAGGGGATAACATAAAGAATAACAGCCGCACGAGTCGATCGATCAGGTTAAGCTACGCTTGCCGCGATTGGTCCGTGGATGGGTGAACATCTTTACACACTAAAGGTATGATTCCGATCTCGGCAGCACGCAGCAGTGCTGCCGCGGCAGTGCGGTCGCAGCACTACTGGTCCTCATACATTTTCTATAGGTTTATATGAGATTACATTCCGAGCACGGCAGCAATGCTGCGCGACATTCCTATAGAGAATATATGGGGACCAGCACTGCCGCGGCAGCACTGCTGCGTGCTGCCGAGATCGGAATCATACCTTAATACTCCTCCGGCTTCGGAAAGCACGTTAAGCCGTTGGTCCCGGCTGTCATTCGTAGATCTTTGACAGTTGTTACGGGTCGTCAGAAGCCCGAAAGTCTGACAAACAGACTTACCAAGGGGTATCGTATTACCTAGTAACTGGGTTGTGGAGGTCAGATGTGCAGTCGCTCTATGTAAAATACTGGTATTCAGCTGCATCCGGTTAGACTGGAAGCCGACCCCAACATAGTTGGGAAAGCGCTAGGCAGATGAGATGATGATATTTGTTGTTATAGCGGCAATAGAAATACACACTCAGTGTAAATGCCAACTGTCTACCTGTTACAGTTCATGAGATACAGTCCTCTGACAGACAGACAGACAGACAGCGGAGGCTTAGTAATAGGGTCCCGTTGGCACCCTTTGGGTACGGAACCCTAATAACAGAATTAAAATCAAACAAGTAGCCCCTATGCAGGCAGGCGAGTATGTGAGTGAGAGTGAGGGTGAGTGAAAGTGAGGGTGAGGGTCAATAAGAGTTAGAGCGAGAGTAATTGAGAGTGAGTGAGTGAGGATGAGTGAAAGTGAGGGTCAGTGAGAGCGATAGCGAGGGTGATTGAGAGTGAGTGAGTGAAAGTGAAGGTGAGGGTCAGTGAGAGCGATAGCGAGGGTGATTGAAAGTGAGTGAGTGAAAGTGAAGGTGAGGGTCAGTGAGAGCGATAGCGAGGGTGATTGAGAGTGAGTGAGTGAAAGTGAAGGTGAGGGTCAGTGAGAGCGATAGCGAGGGTGATTGAGAGTGAGTGAGTGAAAGTGAAGGTGAGGGTCAGTGAGAGCGATAGCGAGGGTGATTGAGAGTGAGTGAGTGAAAGTGAAGGTGAGGGTCAGTGAGAGCGATAGCGAGGGTGATTGAGAGTGAGTGAGTGAAAGTGAAGGTGAGGGTCAGTGAGAGTGATAGCGACGGTTATTGAAGGTGAGTGAGAGTGAGAGTGAGGGTGTGTGAATATGAAGGTGCACAACAGTCGAGCCTACCTCGTTATCAGTAGTGTCGACCTGCGCGCCGCACTGCGTGATGAGATAGCGCGCCATGGCCATCCTGTTGTCCAGCGCCAGCACGTACAGCGTGCTCCTGCGGTCGGCGTCCAGGGCGTCGGCGTCGGCGCCGCGGGAGTACAGCGCTGCTACTGTCTCTACGTGCCCTTCTAGAGCTGCCAGTCTGTTGGAGAGAGATTCAATTTTATTATTAGTACAAAAGGCTTTCGGGTGACTATGGTTTCCTTTTTTGTTTGTTTTTATTAGCTGTAAGTCCTCCATGTACTAAAATAAATAAATAAATAAAAAGGTGCATCGTCTTCATATATTATAATTATACAGGGTGAAATTGAATTCATGGGCATCCTTTTAAGGGGTCATTGTACTCATCATTGTGAACAACTTTTGCTATGGGACGAAACCTGAAATCGTGAAAAAAAATCAGCTCTTCCCTATATTTTGACGAGTTATGTGAACATAAATGCAAGGAACAGCTGATTTTTTTTCGCGATTTTAGGTTTAGTCCTATAGTAAAAGTTGTTCATAATGATGAGTACAATGACCCCTTAAAAGGATGCCCATGAATTTAATTTCACCCTGTACAAAGAAAAGAAAGAAAGAAAATACGTTGAAAATCAGCTGTTTCATACATTTTGGTCAAGTAGGTATTGAATTTTTATATGAAACAGCTGTTTTTTTTTTCGTGATTTTAGAGGTGGTCCCATATTGAATGTTGTTCATATTCATGGGTAGAACACCCAGCAAAAATTTGGATGGTGATAAAAAATCTTCCTGTATAATACATTAAAATGACATTATAAAAATGAAATCTCAATGCTCCGTCAAGTCGTAACCTTGCGGAGCAGGGCCGGGTTACTATTTTGTGATAAAAAGGTCCTAAATACATTTTAGTTTCAAAGGAATTTGAACTTTGTCATATATTACATTGAGTTTATTTTCCAAAAAGTTGATAATGATCATGAGTTATGTTTATACGATGAGCGTACCTGAAGGCAGTCTTGCCGTCATGCGCACGTTGCTCCACCCGCGCGTCCCACTGGTCGATGAGCAGCTCCACCAGCCGGACGTGTCCCTCTTGGGCCGCCAGCATTAGGGGTCCTTTGCCATCGTTGTCGGCTTCATCGACTTTCGCCCCGGCTTCGAGGAGGGCTTCGCAGACCTCGATGTGACCTGGGAATGAGAAGATAACGTTTAACATCACGCTTAAGGGTAGGCAGTAGTTATTAACTCCCATATATGAGGAGGCGAGCCAATGGGCTGTTTCTGAAAAAAATCATATGAAAATCCCAATAATACTTTATCCGACTAAGGGATCGAACCCAGCCTCACGTCCCAGCCGCCGCGGGAGACGCTCCGGGCGTCGGGAGCCGCGTGACGACTCCCGGCCACCGTAGGCGCGGGCCTGCGGGGGGAGGGTAATGGGTAGCTCACCGTCCGGGCAGGGGCAGGCCGTGCCGGGGGGCGCGTACGTGTTCCACGCGCGCCTCAAAGAGATGTCAGCAAAAAGGAAGGGGCCTGTTAAGGCCGAAGCCTGCCGGGTCAGCGGGATTGTCCGAAAGTGTTACCGCTACCCCGGAACATAAAGGGCTAAGGAAGGAACACGGGTGGGTTTTAGTCAGTAAGAGTCTGACACTCCCTTCCGCTCCACCCAGAGCGGGAGGAGTCATTTGATGATTTTCCATCCACAAAAGGGATCGAACCCAGGATTCAATGGCCCCGGGCCAGGTGTTGGCCCGCATGCATCCATGCGGACCCCATCACCCTCAGCGGCCGCAAACGGCCACCATTCCTCTAAAGAGAGGCGCGTGTCCCAGCAGTGGAAACATCATAGGCTGATTATGAGGTCTTACCTTCAAAGGCAGCATAGTGTAATGGCGTCCAACCGGAGTTATCCCTGTGATGTTCATCTAACCCTCGGTCGAGTAGCTGACGGACCACTTCCACGTTACCTAGATATAACACAGAAGAAGTTAGTTAACCTTTTAACCGCTTACGCCGGATTAATCCGATAAATATTTTCGTGTCCATTCCGCCAGGGTCGTATACAGGGTGTTCGGCAGAACGTTGAACACACGAAAATAATAATAATAATATTCTACAACTATCACACAACGCCACCTAGTCCCAAGCTAAGCAGAGCTTGTGTTATGGGTACTAGACAACTGATAAACATACTTATATATTTCTAAATACATACATATTATAGATAAATAACATCCAGACACAGAACAAATCATCGTGCTCATCACACAAACATTTGTCCTGGGTGGGAATCGAACCTACGACCTCCGGCATAGCAGTCAGGGTCACTAACCACTAGACCAACAGGCCTGAATGGCAAATGGCAGATAGGTGGGGTCGTCTGCTACCTACCTACCCCAAAAAAAAAAAACCTAGGCCCATAGTTTGTTTTTACAGCCGATTTTACTATTTGCACCAAACAATAATTTTAGATGAATCTACCAATAGTCGAGACAAAAACAAAAAAAAAGTGTTGCCAGTTTCGTCTATCCTACATAAAGTTATAGGCCTTCAAAGTTTTAAAACTTTCGAATTTCGGTTAAAAAGTTTATTGCTGAACGAAATTAAAACATCGTTCTGCTTCTGTCAATCGTTAGAAGTTTGAAGAGACAGACGTTTTAAATATGTTTAGCGCTAAAATATTTAATTATGTGTGGTACGGTCGAACAAGCTATTTGGTATACAGGCAAAAATATTCATCTTTCCACTACACTGCCAATGTTTAGTTTTATTTTGTGCGTTATAACTTTTCAGCTTATATCATCCTTAATTATATAGAGGGGCATAAAAGAATTGACTCGCCATCACCAGCATTTACCAGGACACGATATTAAGTGTCCCATTGTTTGTGGAACAGCACCACATTTACACTCCAAGACGAAGATATTAAAGGAAGGGGCCTGTTAAAGGAAGGGGCCTGTTTTAAAGGAAGGGGTTGTTAGGGCCGAAGCGTGCCGGGGGTGTGGGATTGTCCGAAAGGGTTACCGCTACCCCGGAACATAAAGGGCTAAGGAAGGAACACGGATGGGTTTTAGTCAGTAAGAGTCTGACACTCCCTTCCGCTCCACCCAGAGCGGGAGGAGCCATTTGATGATTTTTCATCCACAAAAAAAAAGGCGAAGATTTAATTAGTATTTATGTTTCTAGTTTATCCTGCTGGATATTGGCATTTCCCGAGCTGTGCTAGAACACCCTATCCTTCGCTTTCCGCATTCAGTCTGCCCTAGCCACCTTTTCAAGGTCATCGTGGTCCACTAATGGTGTGCGACAGACTCATGTTGCTGCAGCGTACCTTGCGCAGCCGCCACACTGAGCACGGTGCGGCCGTCCGCGTCCATGTTGTCGACGCAGGCGCCCCAGAACAGCAGCAGGCGCAGCGCCCGCGCGTGGCCCGCGGCGGCCGCGGCCCACAGCGCGGTGCGGCCCGCTGCGTCGGCCGCCTCCACGTCCGCCTCCGCCTCCAGCAGCAGCTCGCAGATTTCGCTGGGGGGTGGTGGGTTATTAATATGGAAGAAATATAATATAGAAAAAAAAAGGTGCCAATCCGGGAGTGCCGACAGATGTGAAAACTTCAACAATTACGTGTGTATTTTTAAAAGCATAGTAATTTTATAAATATGTTTGAAAGTCAATCTTCCCAAAGAAAGTGTACCGCGCATTGATGTCTTTATAATGGCCAAAACTTAAAACAGAGGTGTTGGTAACGGTAACAGTGTCGCGAGTTCAATGATTTTTTCCCATCTCAAAAAATACCCAACGCGCCTAAAGAAGTTTTCACTTGAAAAGTATTTCTAGCAAATACATTTTTATTCACAGTGAATACAGAGCCTGAATTTTATTTTGCAAGTTTGTTAAGCAACTATAAGAATTTGAATACCACCTACTGCCCGGCGGTTGATGTCGGGATATACTTTTGGCGCGGTAAACTTTGCTTGCGCGATGCAGGACTTTGTGGCATGCGTAGTTCGCATGTGGCGTTGAAGACACATCATTTTAATTTAAGGGCGTTCGCTACGTTGGCGCATGCGCACGCGGCGGGTGCCCGCCTCGCGTGTTTATATTGAAGATGCAGCACTCTCTGGCGCGCACGCGTGCGACGGATTTGTACGCGCAGTGCACCCGCCGCGTGCGCACGCGCGGACGTAGCGAACGCCCTAAAACTTTGGCACCCATTGTAGCACAGCTTTTGTTTCCACAAAAAGGATCTGTGGAGGTCTGGATATTTTTACACTGAGACAAAAGATCGAGATAACTCGAGTACTCTTATTTTTCAATCTTTCAGTCATAGATCCGATTAACACAATATAAATGTAACTCACGTGTGCCCCTCGAAGGCGGCAACCAATAGCGGCGTGGCGTTGTCCCGGTCGGCGAGAGATACGTCCGCGCCCCTTTCTAGAAGTAATGCTGCGCAGGCACAGCCGCTGGCGCAGAGTGAGGCTACTGAGAGGGCTGTGCGACCTGTAGAGAGATGTTGAGAATATGTTTAACTAGCTTTTGCCCGCGACATCGCGCGCGTGGATGTCGGAAATTATCTCACGGAAACGTACTACCTTAAAGCGCACGCCAGCAAAGCTCCCAGTCAGTATTTATGTTTCAGTGTATGTTTCAGTTTTTTTTTTTGTTTTTTTTTATTATTTTTTTAATATTAATATTAAGAAAACTCAAAAAAACTCAAAACTCAAAGCATTTATTTCAATTAAACCAATTATAGGCACTTTTGAATTGTCAAGGGGTCGGTCAGTCAGAACGATGAAGCTAGTTGCCCATTCCAAAGCGTAGGTACCTATGGAGAAGAACGGGCAAGAAACTCCATGGACACTCTTTTAAATCAAAATAATATGGTTACAAAGTCTTGGTTACATCAGATTGCGTCATAAGACGCAAACAGAAAAAAATTAAATAACATCAGTCTATTCTATATAAATAAAAATCAATGTTTGTATGTTTGTCCTCTATGCGTTCCGAATCCATTAGTCAGATTGTGATGAAACATTGGTGCGGTGTTCTGGGGACGCCCGTGAGGGTTCCTAATTATTAGGTCCTTACATATGAAATTGGCGTTTTTCGTACTGGCCACTTTAATCACGAATTTCTCCTCTTTGGTAAGGAATTCCAAATTCAAATTTGTACAGCTATTTACTCATGTATTTGTGCTTCGATGACCGTCATTCATTTGTTTTTTTTCTTCTGTTTTTTCTGTTTGCGTCACTCATTTTACAAAATGGAAAATTTAAAATATCGCATTATTTACGAGTACGAGTTCCGCCGTGGCACTAGTGCTGCGGAAACGACTCGAAGGGTGAATGATGTGTATGGCGGTCATGTTGCAAAAGAAAACACAGTTCGTTTTTGGTTCCAACGTTTTCGTTCTGGAAATTTCGACCTGCAGAACAAGCCCCGTGGACGGCCTGAGACCCAAGTTGATAATGGAGAATTGAAGGCTATTGTGGAAGCGGACCCATCGCAAACCACGTCCGAGTTAGCTGCAGGCTTCGATGTTAGTGATAAAACTGTTTTAATTCACTTGAAGCAAATTGGGAAGATTAAAAAGCTTGAAAGGTGGGTACCTCACGAATTGACTGAAGCAAACCGGCAAACGCGCGTCGACTGCTGCGTTACATTACTGAACCGGCACAACAATGAAGGTATTTTAAACCGAATCATTACCTGTGATGAAAAATGGATTCTTTACGATAATCGGAAGCGCTCAGCGCAATGGTTGGATCCTGGCCAGCCAGCCAAATCCTGCCCCAAGCGAAAATTAACCCCAAAAAAGTTACTTGTAAGCGTTTGGTGGACTAGTGCCGGTATTGTTCATTACAGTTTTCTCAAATCTGGCCAGACTATTACAGCTGATGTCTATTGTCAGCAATTACAAACCATGATGGAAAAGCTAGCGGCTAAACAACCAAGGCTGGTCAATCGCTCCACGCCACTGCTGCTTCACGACAACGCCAGACCACACACTGCGCAACAGACGGCTACCAAATTAGAAGAGCTTGAATTGGAATGTCTTAGACATCCTCCGTACTCCCCGGACCTTGCTCCAACAGATTACCATTTTTTTCGCAATTTGGATAACTTTTTGCAAGGGAAAAAATTCAACTCCGATGGGGCAGTCCAAATCGCCTTCAAAGATTTTATTGATTCCCGTCCGACTGGTTTTTTTAGTAAAGGGATCAATGAACTACCTATAAGATGGCAAAAGTGCATTGAAAACAATGGTTCATACTTTGATTAATTAAATATATTATATTAAAAAATATTCGACTTTTTGTTCCTTCCATACAAAACGCCAATTTCATATGTAAGGACCTAATATTATAAAACATGGGAAAAAATAACAATAAAAAATCTGAAGCGGTACGAAGTTCGCCGGGTCAGGTAGTTTGAAATAAAAAATAGTTCTATACGAAGCCTAAGTGCCTGCTTCAGCATGATGTGCGAATTACTCGAACTACTGAACTACTAGAAGTACGAATGTTACAAAGGCGCTAAGTAATCGCGATAAACAAAAAAAATATATACAGGTTGAAATTGAAAACATGCGACAAATCGAAATGGGAGATTGAACTCATCATTATGTACAACTTTTACTATGGGACCAATCCTGAAATCGCGAAAAAAAAAATTCAGCCGTTTCCTACTTTTTGACGAGTTATGCGAACATAAATGTAGAGAACAGCTGATTTTTTTTTCGCGATTTCAGGTTTGGTCCCATAGTAAAAGTTGTTCATAATGATGAGTACAATCTCCCATTTCGATTTGTCGCATGCTTTCAATTTCACCCTGTATAATAAAAATATGATAAATTATTTATAATTACCACCTAATTACACATTATGGTAAAGCAATAAAGATATTGAGTATTGAGTAAACTGTCTGCGGGTAACCGATTCATTACTCATTTTAAACTATAACCAAACGTTTTTAACGTGGTGTATTATTTCAACATTATTCGTACAAGCCCGGATAGCTCAGTCGGTAGAGCATTGGACTTTTAATCCAAGGGTCCAGGGTTCAAGTCCCTGTTCGGGCGGCTCTCTTTTTGTAGTTTTGTTTAGTGATATGCTCTTGGACAGCTAATTCTTTATTGGTAAAAAATAACTTTGTCTCACTAAGCGCATTTTTTTTTAATTTTATTTCCTCTATCTGTTTAATTTCAGTAATAATCGGTCAAAATTTACGTTAGAATTCTTTTTTTTAATTTATAAATAACTAGCTGCGCCCCGCGGTTTCACCCGCATAAGTGTCAATCCCGTCGGAATATCGGGATAAAAACTACCCCATGTCCTTTCCCGGGACTCAAACTAGTGCTATACCAAATTTCATCTAAATCGGTTCAGCGGTTTAAGCGTGAAGAACAGACAGACAGACAGACGCACTTTCGCACTTATAGTATTAGTATGGAATTCTTTAAATCCTAATTTTAGTAGGTCCGACTGCGTGCGACCACATGATTAGACAAACGGAACAGATACAAAGCTTCAAACAACCGCGCGAATCGGTTGCACTACTACAAGCACGCGGGGCATGTGTGCGTGACCACTGGCCGCTTGTCACGTACGCGGCGAGACTGGAAAAAACCGGTTTACGCTGGCACAGCTAGTTGACAATCTCAGGGTCAGTGCGACGCACGTTGTTTGTTTTGTTAGTTCCATGTTTGAATATTTTAATGTAAAAACGTGGTATATTATTGTTAATAATGGTAGTTTATTGTACTGTGTGTGTGAATAATACTAAAAAAAATAAAGATATATCATACTGCAACTATCCCAAGGAGTACAATAGGTAAGTAAATATTTGATTACTTCTTTTTCAAGTAAGTACCTTTTTGCTAAGAAGACGGTTGTACACGGTGTGTTTTTACCTTTTTATTATTATTACAAGTTTTTACTATATATTTGTAGGTACGTGGATGTTTAAATATTGCAAGTAAGGTTTCAACCAATTCCCGATGTCTGATTGAGCTGAAATTTTGTATACCTGCGTAACTTCGGTGATAATGCAATAATAAGATATAACCTGACGCTGCACCCAGGATTATCTCCTCACTAGGGAACTCTTCAACGGTTAGTAGCACGATCACGAAATTTTTATGATAGATGAATTTTGATAATTCGACACAATATTTATCATGAACTGCTGCTGCAGCCAGCATTGTCTCCTTACGAGGGAACTCTTTAACGGTTAGTAGCATGGACTTGAAAGTGAAACTTTTTATTTAAATTTAATTTTGCTTGCTAAATATGATCTTCAACATATACTGCTGCTGCAGACAGGTCTTCTCACGAGGGAACTCCTCAACGGCCATAATAGCATGATCATGAAAGTTTGAATACGAGTTTAAAAAGCATTTTTAATCGAAACTTATTATTAATACCTACATCGTACTTATTTCTCGCTACTAGTAGGTCTTGAAATTAAATAAATATTTAAAAAATAGGTATGAGTACATATAATCTTTAAAATATAGGTTTACCTATGTCTTTTGTATAATAGTGTTCGGTTCGCATTTCCATTTTATTTTTGTTTCAGCTCAAAGCATTTACCACACCATTAAAAGAAACAATAAATGATTAAAAAACAAAAATTATAAAAAGAAAATTATTAGAGTACCTAAGTAATTTGTAAATCATACTGAATAATAAAACTATTTAACAAATGTTTTGTTTAATTTGTCTTAACCTATTGTGACAACCCTACCACAATAGGTAACAATTTTGCACGTTCTTAAGAAGCTTTGCCTCTGTTCCGTTTGTCTACTCATGTGGTGCGACCGAGAAATGACAGTCCGAAGTGACCGTAGTCCTATTTATATGAGGGGATGCTGAAAGAATATTAACAAGGGCAGTTCAAACAAATTTATTTGAAAGACTATTTTAATTTAAATAACGGATAACGTTAGCACACGCGAGATGACAGATAGAAGAAAAATTTTGACACAACACAGCAGCTTCGTGACTGCATGGTTGCATGTTTAAAAAATGCAGGCGTCCATACTTTCAACAGTTGCGCACTACATCCGAACTGTATCCGTCAGAATTTAGAACAATTTCCAATTCGGATTGATTTCTCGGATTCGGATCAGACGTAGTGCGAAACCGCTCTTAGTAAACTCACCATCGTCATCAGCATGATCGATCTGTGCGCCCTTGTCCAGCAGCGCGCGCACGATGTCGGCGTGGCCCATGTAGGCGGCCGCGATCAGCGGCGTGCGGCCCTCCGCGTCCGCGCGGTCGGGGTCGGCCCCGGCCGCCAGCAGGCGGGACACCACGGCCTCGTGGCCCGACCACGCTGCCGCTCTGGTAAGGAAAGAAGGAAACTTTTGTAATCTGCGTTCGCAATTTATTTGGCAAAAATGTAAGCAAATATGAATTAACCCATTGAATGTCGTAATTACAGACACAATTAAAAAGCCATTGTGTCTCGCGTAGATCTACGTTCCGACAAACGAGAGGTTAATGGAAAATAAGTTTAATTCCTACACAATGAAGTTCAGTTTACGCTACAACTTTAAACATTTTTATGACTTTTTCAATAGTGCTAGTCACTCTAAAATCAACTTAATTATCATTGAAATAAAGTTGATATTTGTTTAACTTGAAATAGGGCGGGGTGTGCAGCCCTGCGCACTTTTACTATAGTTACAAATGTTACAATAGGTTGTTTTTTGTTGTGTACACTTGGTGTACCGTTTCAAGCACTTTCTCTTACGTATAAACCTCAAAATAATTAAATAAAAAAAGTAGTTTTTATACTTTTTTTTTGTTAAACAAATGCATGTCAATAGTCTTTTGGTGTACACTTGACGCTTGACCTTACTGCCACAAAACAGTGTTTATCAGTTGTTTAGGCTAAACACCTTTTAAACACGACATAATTCTACGGACTTTGACGTAACACTGACATTAGACACACGTTGAACAAGTGATTAAGTTTTTGTGTTAAGACCCTGAGGGTTTAAGACGAATCTAACAGCACCTCTCAAGCTAAAATCGATCAAGCCGTTTAGGCTACAGAGCGTGCCAAAGAAATATACATACATACACTCGAAAAACATAACCCTCCTTCTGGCGCAGTCGGGCAAAAAAGAAAATGATCCCGTGCACATATATTTGTATGAAAATACCTCAAAGCCGTCCTGTTATCAGCGTCCACGCAATCCACATCACAGCCAAATTCCAGTACAACTTCAACCACCTGGAAAAAAAATGTTTATTTAGCTCTCTTTACGACAATAAATTACAAAGAAAAAAAAAAAAAAAAGAAAGAAAGAGTATCTTCAAAAGGAAAATAAGCAAAGTGGAGTGGTAATATACAGGGTGTCCCTGGAAGTATGGATCAAATCGAATAGGAGCGTGGGCAAGGTCATTTCCAAACCTTTTAACCCTGAGAATGTCGGTGAATTTTTTTACGGTTCAAAAGTTATGACCAATTTTTGTTGCTTTTTTAATGACTTCGCATAGTACTCAAAGAAAAAATCTTTAAATAAAAAAAAAAACTATCATGGCTATCAATTAAATTTGTTTAGATAGCCCTGCTTTTAATTACTTAGCAGAAGCTGTGTAAATTTTGAGTATTCTCTTTGAGGATAAAGTTGTCTTCGTCTAGGGAGAGCGTAAGAAGGAATCTAGTATTCAGAGTTAACTCTGAAATAAAGCGAGGGAGTTAAGACTTGGATCCTGGGTGCAGCTAGGGATCCGAGGTCAAATATAGCGCCCGCAACATATGCCCTTCGTGAATAATCTAATATTGTTCCTATAGAGTAAATAATGTTCATTATATGTAATAAGAAGAGACGGGAGTCCCATAGAAAAAGATGAAAAACGTCGCTTGTATGAAACTTGTACTAAAACTGAATACCAACATAACAAAAATGACACAGACATGCACAGACGGCACATGTTAAAGCGAGACAGCGATAGCCGCCATTATGTTTAGTACACGTTTCATAGTTTCTTTTTTTATTAGACAGTTACGTCAGACTGATTGTTCCGTGTTACCTCAGTGTGTCCGGCCCAGGCCGCGGCCCGCAGCGGGCTCCAGCCGTCCGCGTCGGCCGCGTCGGAGCGCGCGCCCGCACGCAGCAGCGCGCCCGCCGCACCCGCGCGCCCGCCGCGTGCCGCCGCGTGCAGCGCCGTGCCGCCCGTCGCGTCCGTAGCGTCTACCAGGAACGGGTAGCGCTGGAACCATGTAAAACGTAACATAATAAACAGACATAATTATAACACAAGAAATAGGAACTAATTACCTAACCTAGTTTCAGACTTGCTAAAAGAGACTCATCTTACTTTCTGTTTAACTTTGAAATTTTACAATAAAATACCTCTTCCACATACTTTAAATGAAAGAGACGTAAAATATTGTATTAAACGCACACAATGCATATTATAAGATCTTTAGTGGACATTTTCACTGGACGGATTTTCAAGAGACTTCTTTTACTGAGTTTCTAGGGATAGAGGAGAAAAAAGAAAAAAAAGTTGTCGTTAACACCTTCTTTCTGTGACTAACTAGTATTTATACTTATCTATAGTACTAAAGTGTGTCGTTATTTTTTTTTTTTTTTTCAAAATCAACAGATACGATTCCTGGCTAGAAATATTGATTTTTCAAAAATCCAATGATGCAGTTTTAGTTTTCATCAAAATCTAGCCCGAGACTCCTTTGAGTACTTTTCGCTATTCTTCATAGTTTCGGATTTGGCCATCCACGCCCACTTGAAAAATTCACCCTGTGTACAGGGTGAATTTGAAAACATGCGACAAATCGAAATGGGAGATTGTACTCATCATTATGAACAACTTTTACTATGGAAGCAAACCTGAAATCTCGAGTAACTCGTCAAAATGTAGGTAACAGCTGATTTTTTTTTTCTCGATTTCAGGTATGGTCCCTTAGTAAAAGTTGTTCATAATGATGAGTACAATATCCCATTTCGATTTGTCGCATGTGTTCAATTTCAACCTGTATAACCGTCCGTTATTCTGGATGTATGTTCCGGATTGGCGAAGCGAAAACCCGGCTGATCGGATTTTTATGGGCACACATATACATAGTTTAGATTCCCCATCTACGCGGGCGAAGGCACCGACAAAAGCTAGATAATTTTAAGAAGTAATAGTGTGACCTGTATACACCACTCTATTACCCATTTCGCATGCTTAATGGAATACTGACTTAACTCAAAAAAGAAGATTTTTGGGACATCGCAAAAGGAGATCTTGCTATGAGGACTTATCCTACTTGTTAACGCACAAAATTAAAACTGATTTGATTTGACTATTTATTAATCATGAATGCTTGTATTTTAAACGTCTATGATTAACGACTGATGAGATCTGAGTAAAAAAAAATAATTCTGACCTATCTACTAATAGGTAACGTCAATGTTCCATTAAGCATGCGATTTGGTCTATCTGCATTCTGCTATATTAGAGCCAAGAATTAGAGATAATTTTCAAGTCATGGAACAACAAACCGAATGTCATACTTTACAAAGTTCAAATTCCATTGCAACCAAAAACTTTTTAGGACCTTTTTGTTACAAATGGTCACTCAAAAATCAACTTAGAATACATTGCAATAAAGTAGATAACTGATTAATTAGCGATGGAATGTAATTATCTGAGATTATGAACACTGCCTTAGTTTATATTTTTCGAATAATTGCTATTTACCTTCAATAAAGCAGCTAGCGCCTCGTCGTCACCCTTGGTAGCCAGCTCAAATACCGCGTTAGGATCCAAAGGCACCGCGTCTTCTAGTTCCTCTGCAGTTTCCTTGTTGTCCTCGCTTTCTAGGGGCTGGTCTGATGATAACTACAAAATAAAATACACCATAATATAATATTATGCCTGTATTCAACAAAGGTTTAGACAAGATGTTAATAGTACACCTATATTTCGCCAGTTACAATTTAAGAGGAAATGCGGTCGGAGAGACTTTTGAAAAAACCTAAGTAAAAAGTCATGATTCGAGATTTGGCTCTCGCCTATTTCCTCCTCCAATATTGGACCAATTTATAAGATGTTTCATAAACTGAATAAGAAGGATATACTCGTACAAGGTTCGATTAAAATAGATGGACAAATTTTAACACAGCGCTCAGTACGTTTAACCAAAAATATCCAAGAAAAAAAAACACAGAGAAAGTGATTTTATTTTGACCTAAAATAATAAATTGCCGGCACAATAGTGTATTTTCGTTAGCTGATTATTTTTCTTATAAGTATATAATGCGTTTTTTCTTAAATATTTTTTTATCATCGTTCTTATTTTGGTGGTCTGAATGATTTGTAAAAGTTTGTCCATCTATTTTAATGGGACCTTATATACTGTCCCCCTTATTCATAATCCTACTTTATCTCTATTTTAGCTAAAATAGGTTTATAGAACGTTTGTCTTTATCTGTCACGTTGTCATTTCTGTGTGTAAGAAAGAGACAAACCCCATTTTAACTAAAATAGTTTAGATAAGTTTTATGAATAAGGGGGTGTGTCTCTATATTTTTCTTTATTCATTAATAGTTGTCTTTGTACACTAGGCCTCTGTTGACAGCGGTTTAAAACGTCATTTCTTGAGGGTTCTAGTCCTTCTAAAAATAGTACATCATCAAAAAGGAAAACATAGCGACATACAAGTAGTTATAATAATATTTATTAATCTGTAAAAAATTATTGTTTTATGGTCATTAACCAGAAAGAAAACAGGCGAGAGCGTTTCTATGGAGAAAAGACCACCCGCATTTCCTCTTAAGTCATAGTCTATTGCCATCAACCGGGCACAAATCTAAACTTCGCGGTACTACTGTGAAATTCCTTATGAAAAACCTAAATAAAGCTTTGGCCGAGCTGGGAATCGAAGCTAAGACTAATGCTCGGTTTCTGAGGTTTTTAAAAGGATTTTATCCATTCGATAGTGATTATTAGTTACATATCGTGTTTCTGATACGTCATTAAGGAAGAATCTTAAAAGTCGAGTGAATTATTATCGAGGGTTTATCTGAGAACCTCAAAAACCGAGAATAGGGAAGGAATTCGCTTAAATAGATAATTATGTCGAATAAATAGCTATTGAAAGTTTTAACTCCGTTTAAGAATTCTTCAGAAACCGGGCATAAGAGAGTTAAAAGTCGAAGTCAAAGCATTTATTTCAAATAGGCACTTTTGAACGTCAAAAATTACATTAAAATAGAATTGATTCTAGTCACCCCTTCCAAAAGGTAGTTTTCGTATGGACAAGAATGGGCAAGAAACTCGACCGTTACTCTTTTAAAGTTAGTAAGGTCAAACGCGAATAGTAACACATTGAATTAGGAAAGCCGCCCTTACTGCTACGAAATAAAAGCGTTGTCAATTGTCAAAAATTCTCGTCAAATGTCCATGGCACAAATAGTTACCAAAGACGTGATTGACCCATGCAACTATTGATGTGGCGGTATCTACAACGCCACATGCGAACAACGCGTCATACTGACGTCACGCAAATCCTGCATCTCGCAAGCAGAGTTTACCGCGCAACTATAATTACAACAGCTCGACATGAATCATCGGGCAGTTGCCCGCCAGACACAACACCCGTCTGGTCGGAGGATCCTCCCTTTTCTATAAGTAGAGTATGAGTGAACTTTACACCCTGTTCCTCATCCTCTATAGATTTTTCCATTAAAAAAATCATGCGCTGGATTCATGGTTACACAGTCACATGGTTAGCGCGTCGGTGTACCTGCAAACCTAGAGCCCACTCACCAAAATATCCTCCCGTTCAGCTTCAGTAGGCACGGAGTCGGCTCTACTCAGCTCCAACAGAGCTCTTAAAACGCGGCGATCTCTCGGCCAATGCGTGGTGGACTCTCCGGCTATCAGCTCCGGCATTATAGCTTCCAGTGGTGTGGGATCTGCTAAGGAAAGATACGTAATTAAATAACATAGCGCATGTTGCACAGAAGGTGTTGGCAGAGATGTGAAGTATCTACAGTTATTTTACCAATTATTTATTACTAGCAGCGCCCCGCGGTTTTACCCGCTTAAGTGTCGATCCCGTGAGAATTATCGAGATAAAAAGTATCCTATGTGTTATTCTGATGTGTAAGCTATATTACTGCAAAGTTTCATCAAAATCCGTTCAGTAGTTTTTGCGTGAAAGAGTAACAAACATCCTCACAAACTTTCGCGTTTATAATATTATTATTAGTAGGGTAGGATAGTAGGAAGTATCTTTAATTTATTTATTTGTGCTTAATTTATTACCTTAACACTCTCCCTGCCGACAATATACAAGGTGTTTTTTTTTGATATCCCATAACTCTAGGGGATCATTGTACTCATCATTATGAACCACTTTTACTATGGGACCAAACCCGAAATCGCGAAAAAAAAAAATCAGCTGTTCCCTACATTTATGTTCGCATAACTCGTCAAAATGTAGGGAACAGCTGATTTTTTTTTTCGCGATTTCAGATTTGGTCCCATAGTAAAAGTTATTCATATTGATGAGTACAATGACCCCCTAGAGTTATGGGATATCAAAAAAAAACACGTTGTATAAAACTTGGAGTCCATGGAGGTCGCCGGCGAGTCCCAAAGTTTCTGCTTGTGAACGCCGTGAGTCAAAATTATTACAAGAGGCCATGAGATACAACGCCAAGTCCAAAAAAAATATTTTTCAGGACACCGTGGGATACGCCGGCGAAAAAAAATTAAAACGTTTCTATTACCGAAAGCCCGCTCATGGAATTTACACACTTAAGGGCCTGTGCACACCACGTTTTTTAAAAGCGCCGTTGACGCGCGTTTTAGAAACGTGTGTCGACGGCGCGCTTTTATCCTACAGAAAGTCTACGGGCTGCGTCTGACTCGCGGCTGTATCGCTACAAACGCGCGTCAATGACGCGTTTAAAAAACGTGGTGTGCACAGGCTCTAAGTATGTGCAAATGAAAAACGTCAATCAGTCCTTGGTAATTTATTATTACGTCAACACAAGCTATTTAAAGAGGCAGTCACTATCATTCACTGCAATAGGGAAGAAGTTATATTATGTTGGGTTATTCATAGGCTTATTAACAAGTCAACTTTAGTTCACGGTTGCCCAAAATACCGGGCAATGCGAATCATGTTCTCACTGCTAGAACTCAGGCCCCCTCTCTGTGAGAGTCGTAAGCCGTAATTCACCACGGGCGTATAGTGCGGGCTGATAGATGTCACATGTCTTCGAATTATTGGTCCTAGGACATGCCGGTTCTCTCCCTCACAGTTTTGAGAGCAGTGGTGATGAGATAATTTACACAAAGTAAAGCGCCTGACAGGGTTCGAACCTACGACCTCATCATCAGCCTAGCCTTTTCCCAACTATGTTTGGATACCGGTATCTGACCTCCACAACCCAGTTACTGGGTAATACGATACTCCTTGGTAAGACTGGCTGTCAGACTTTCGGGCTTCCGACTACCCGTAACGACTGTCAAAGATCTACGAATGACAGCCGGGACCAACGGCTTAACGTGCTTTCCGAGGCACGAAAGGGTCTCGGCATGTAAAGATGGTCACCCATTCACAGACCAACCGCGTCAAGCGTAGCTTAACCTGATCGATCGGCCTGTGCGGCTGTTATTATTTAGCCACGAGCCCTTTAAACCTACGACCTACAATTCGTAAATCGCGGCCGGTCTTTTTTGTTTGTCTGTAATAAATTTTCAACTTACCAACTAACTGATGATAATGTGAATAATACAGGTACTCCATCTTCTCAATATTCGACATGACATGCCCATACATTATATCGATCTCATTCAACATGAACTGCACACTTCATAAACTTTCTAAACACACAACTATGCACTTGAAAAATCTTCATATATAAATGGTTTACAGACACACCCACAGATTAAACACACTTTTTTTTAAAGATATCAATTGTTTTATCTGGTTTTCAGGAGCAATTAAATACACATTGTAGGTACAATTTGTTGCTCCAAATAGATTTAGCACAATGATTAATGTAAAAACACTTTTAAAAAATCACGTTTTGGTCTTTAATCACTCTAACCGGCTTTTAAACCAAAAATTGCTCCGACCGTATTATGTTTATAACTATTTAGTCAATTTTATATTTCCTCAATTCTTCAGATTTTTTTAAGTGATGGAGTTCTTATTATTTTACACAATTAAATAAAATCGTTAAAAAAAAACTTTCGATCAAAAACTATGTACTTAATAAAAACATAAAACAATTTATGTTATGTATAGACAATTTGACACATATAGGTACAGTCTTCACAACGTTTAATGAACTACTGAACACATTTTTGCTTTATTTTCCTATTAAGTAATTAGTCATAATTTAGGCTTTATGTGTATATGATAAGGGCTATATGCTAATAGTTAGTGGGGACTAATATTATGTATGTTTGTAGTGTCTGTTTGCACATATTAGTAAAATTACTTATCAATATTTCTCATCCGGTCATTCGTTTGACTATTCGGAACGCTAGCGCCATCTGGTTGCGCTCGACAAAGTCTAGCCTGAGTTCGTAGGGAGTCGAGGAGAGCGACTCTCTTGAACATTGGACATCGTACGGACAACATGTGCTCAGAAACTATCCCGCGTTCCGTATCTAGTTGTGTCGTGTACCTACAGTGTGTTCGATTCGCTAGTATGATTAATTTGTTCGTGAAATTATAATCTGATTTGAACTGCAAACGGTTTTTCTACTGGGCAATAACCAGCACTACCCATAGTACGCCCACAGTAGTTAAAATATGGCTGATGATAACGACACACACAATACCTTCTCCGTCAAATATATTCTTGGTTATAACATCACGCCTGTTTTCTTCTAAGGAATAGAAAGAGATGGAAGACTAAAGTAAACCTAAATTTCGCATGTTATGTTATTGAATGAACCTCTAAAAACTTTTTGGGCTTTTAATGATGCAAACTTTTTTTTAATAATTAAGCCTTTTTTTAAAAGACAAAGTCTCTCTTAATAAGAAGCAAAGCCAAACATCAACCACTGATAAGATTCCGGGTTACTAATGAGAAATTCCTGATAAAAACTACATAATATACAAGGTCCCATTAAAATAGATGGACAAATTTTAACACAGCGCTAAGTACGTCTAACCAAAGATGTCCAAGCAAAAAAAAAAAACACTGATTAAAGTGATTTTATTTTGACCTAAAATAATAAATTGCCGGCACATTAGTGTATTTTCGTTAGCTTTATTTTACTTGTAAGTATCTAATGCGTTTTTCTTATATATTTTTTTAACATCGCCCTTATTTTGGTGGTCTGAATTGATTTCTAAAAGTTTGTCCATCTATTTTAATGGGACCTTATACAGGGTGTTACAGAAAGGGTATATCAATACAAACGGGTTGAAGAGTGTATCTGGTCTAGAATCTCTGTACAAAATTTCAGCTCAAAAGCAGTAACTTTGAAAATGCTTAATATTTTTTTACGTTGGCTCTTGAGTTCGATTACCAGAATCGAACTCAAGAGCCAACGTTATCCAGTCGCGCTTGCGATCATTAGAGCAACGAAGCAGTAATATAGCATAATCAGCCTATAATGATCCCACTGCTGGGACACAGGTCTCCTCTCGGTGAGCCCTAGTGGGCTGTAATCCACCACACGGGCCTAGTGCGGGTTGGTAGGCAGTAATAAAAAACAGCAGTAACATAAATAATATAATTTAAACAGACAAATCCGCAAACAAGAGCTAGTGTATCCGACCGGACAGGCCGGATACGATAATAAAATTAAAGTTAATTATTACAATCATTATTCAAAGGAAAACAGCCAGTCAGGCAGGTCAGTTACATTACGTTGATAAAATATTATAACAACAGGGTGAGTATGCAAGAATAAAGGGATTTAAAGATTTTTACATGGAGCCTGACATACTGTCGCGCCATTTTGAAAATGGCCGCCACGCATGAGACTTATATAAATCGATAGCTGACATCAATGCAAACAGAAAACATAATAGCACCAAACCCCTTAGGGCCTTATTACACTTGCGGTTTGCGAGCGGCTGCGGGGCGGGGCGGGCGCGCAGCGTATGCGTCGTGAACACGCCGCGGCTGCACAGCGAAGACGTCGCGGACGCGTGGCAAATTCACAACGTTTTCGTCACGGACGCGTGGCAAATTCGCAACGTTTTCGCCGCGTGTTTGTAGCGAGTTAACGACGTACAATACACTCGGTAAAAATGGCGTCCACGCTGCTATTCGCGGCGATCTCGTTGCGCGTCCGCAACGAATTCGCTGCGTATGCGCCGCGTGTTCGTTGCGCGCCCGCTCCGCTTTGAGGACGCTCGCAATCCACTAGTATGATAAGGCCCTTAGTGTCACGTTTCCAAGATATTAACGTTCAAAGTTGATCACGTGACTCAATCATCAACTTTAAGGGCCAAAGCATACACGCTACTTTTAGCATCGGTGATCGGCGATTTTGCGGCTGTATCAATGCTGCATCGCGTTTTGGCGTCTCTCTGCGTTCGGACGCGGTATCGGAATCGCGCGTTTTAGCGACTGCTCCAATGCTGGCGCAAATGCCAAAATCGCTGCGACCGGCATCCGAATGTGTGCGGAGTGTAGCGTTCAGCCGCTGTGTCGAGCTTCCGAAAAGCGACTGAATCGCCGCGTTTGGCGTTTTTAAGTGTGCGGTGTGAAATGCTTGGTCGCTGCATTTAGCTTCTAAAAAGCAGCTGAATCGCCGATCGCCAATGCAAAAAGTAGCGTGTGTGCTTTGGCCCTAAACGTTAATATCTTGGAAACGTGTCATTTTACGGGGTTTTGTCTTATTATGTTTTCTGTTTGCATGATATCAGAAGGCCAATTCTCGTAATTTAAAACGTTAAAAATCTAGTCACAATCTCATCTCGGCGACAAACAAATGTCAAAAACGAAATTAGAGGAATTTTTGACAGATTGAGACTAACATCAGACTGTGAACGTTCTTAAAATTACGAGAATTGCCCCTCAGCTATCGATTCTCGAGTCTGCTATAGATAAAATAATATTATTTTTAAAGTGACGATTCACCCGCTTCGGGCGAGTAAATTCGTGCGAATCGACTAATAAGCCTTTGTATCTTTATACGGAGAATAGATTATAAATTGATGCAATAATAAAGGATATCCGGATTAATTGATTATGAACTTAATCAAAATTAAGCTGATAAAAGGTTCCTTCTTAATCAGCCTATAACGTTCCCACTGCTGAGACACAGGCCTCCTCTCTGTGAGAAGGATTGGGCCATAATCCACCACGCGGGCCCGGTGCGGGTTGGTAGATGTCACATGTCTTCGAATTTTTGATTCGAGGACATGTCGGTTTCCTCACGATGTTTTCCTTCACCGTTTTGAGAGCAGTGGTAATGAAATAAAGCACCTGTCCGGGTTCGAACCTACGACCTACAACGCGTAAGTCGCGGCCGTTACCACTACTCTCAATTTGCTCTGCAATGGTTCCTTAGACCAATTTTTTTTTTTTTTTTAAACTCATCCTGTACACCAATTAGTAAGTATGCGCAAGTATTAGATTCTTTGTTTATCTTATCTGCATAGTATCTATTAGTAAATTATAGGAAAACAAATTAATATTAAATACACTACTAGTTACGTTATCAAACTTTCACAGTAAACTGTTATCAGTATCACTTATCAGTGCAAGTGAACTTATGTCTATTACTGTTACGCTGCATCATCCCACTGGTGACCAAAGCACCTACCTGTGATGCAGAAGGGAAATTCCCGTATTTTTAAGAACATTCGCATTCGAATCTTAGTCTTATAGATGTGTGAGGAACAGAGTGTAAAGGTCACTCATTCTCTATGAAAAGAGAAGATCCTCCGACCAGACGGGTGTCGTGTCTGGCGGGCAACTGCCCGATGATTTATGTTGCCGTTGTATCTATGCTAGTTGCGCGGTAAACTCTGCTTGCGAGATGCACGATTTTGCGTGACGTCAGTATGACGGTCTGGTCATTTGTTTTCTCCAGCTCGTCCCGCCATCTGCTACGGGGGGTTCTTAACTCATCCTTGCGAGCGCAAAGTTATCTCTCTTGCCGAAACGAAATACGAAAATTTATAAACATCTCGTTTACGGATTTCAGTTCAGAAACAATGCTTTGGCGGGGTCCATTGGGGACCAGTGCCGTAAATGCGTATCACAATTTCTTTCACAATCCGAAGGATTTAGAAGGGAAATCCTAATGCATTGCTTCGTATGTTTGAGAAACTCGTCTTCTCGACAACGTAAATAACGCAATGAGTCTTGTTGAATTGTCAAAATTAAAGGAATTCCTACTTAAGGGGCCCGTGGCTAAATAATAACAGCCCCACAGGTCGATCGATTAGGTTAAGCTATGCTTGCCACGGTTGGTCTGTGGATGGGTGAGCATCTTTACATACCTAGACCCCTCCGTGCCTCGGAAAGCAGGTTAAGCCGTTGGTCCCGGCTGTACAAATACAAATACAAATATTTTTATTTGTTGAACATAGGTGGGTTAGGTACAGATGTTATAATTATTAAAGAACGCTATGTCGCTAGGTGTCATTCGTGGATCTTTGACAGTCGTTACAGGTAGTCAGAAGCCCGAAAGTCTGACAACCATTCTTACCAAGGGGTATCGTATTACCCAGTAACTGGGTTGTGGAGTTCAGATAGGCAGTCGCTCCATGTAAAATACTGGTATTCAGCTGCATCCGGTTAGACTGGAAGCCGACCCCAACATAGTTGGGAAAAGGCTAGACAGATGATGAAAGGAATTCGTACTGTTAGTGTGTTATGCACAAAATCAAAGTGATCCTTATAGAAGTTACAATAAGGTTGCTGATGCGTTACTTCTGTCAGAGGTAAAATAATTGTGAAATGACTATGCAATGACAAACTTCTAATACATAAAACTCGACGTATCATTGTAACTACAAAAAAAGCGGCCAAGTGCGAGTCGGAATCGCGCGCGAAGGGTGCCGTACCATTATCTCAAAAAACGGCAAAAAAAATCACGTTTGTTATATGGCAGCCCCCCTTAAATATTTATTTTAATTTAATTATTTATTTTTAAAGTGAATATACAACTAAATATTCTGTGAATATTTTAAGCGTCTGGCTACCTGTTGCCGTTATTAATATCGAGCAAATAACAGCAAAAAAATCACGTTTGTTGCGTGGGAGCCCCCCTTAAATATTTATTTTATTCTGATTTTAGTATTTGTTGCAATAGCGGCAACAGAAATACATCAACTCTGAAAATTTCAACAGTCTAGCTATCACGGTTCATGAGATACAGCCTGGTGACAGACAGCCAGACAGACGGACAGTGGAGTCTTAGTAATAGGGTCCCGTTTTTACCCTTTGGGTACGGAACCCTAAAAATGACCACAAACTAAACGACTTACTATAAAAAAATATAATAAAACTATAGTGCGTAATTCACACCTACATTATTTGACTAATTGAGGTACAAAACCGCAATTGGGAGTATTTTTTTCCAATTAATTTGACGTTCAATTCCTCATATTGGATGACCGATAGAATTAGCAATAATAATGACATATCTGGGGTATAGGGAAACACAAAGAGCATGAAACTTATGAGTCCATCACACTAATATTATAAAGGCGAAAGTTTGTGAGTGTGTGTGTGTGTTTATATGTTTGTTACTTCTTCACGCCTAAACCACTGAACCGATTTAGATGAAATTTGGTATAGAGATAGATAGAGTCACTTCCCGGAAAAGGACATAGGATAGTTTTTATTCCGATATTCCCACGGGATCGACATTTACGCGGGTGAAACCGCGGGGCGCAGCTAGTAAAATATTTAAATAATTCAATGTAAAATACAGCGCAGCATACAAATTTATTTACTAGCTGCGCCCCGCGGTTTCACCCGCATAAATTTTCATTCCGTGAAAATATCGGGATGAAAAGTAGCCTATACGTATGTTAATCCAGGGCGTCAGCTACCTCCATACAAAATTTTATCAAAATTCGTTTGAGCGGGAAGAAGTACTAAACATATAAACACATACACACACACACTCACAAACTTTCGCCTTTATAATATTAAGTGTGATATACACTTTATTGTAAACCCGAAAATACATAACATAATGTTTCGATTATTAATACAAAATATATAATGGGCGGCGTTATCGCTTTCTGCGATCTCTTCCAGGCAACCTTGGAATGGACAGTGATAGCGTGGACATAGAAAAATGGGGTTGTCAGTGTTGCAAAATAATCTATATGTATAAATAAAACAAAGTGGTGTTAGTTACACCATTTATAACTCAAGAACGGCTGGACCGATTTTTATAATCTTTGATTTGTTGGATTAGTCTCCGCCCCGAATAGCAGAATAACTATTCTTCTTCTTAGCGTATCGATGGCAATCTAAATGTACTCGGCCCAGAATTCGGCTACTTGTTTGGCGCCATCACTAGCGTCCATCAGTTCCTGCAACGTGCAGCTGACAGGACACGCAGGGCACGATATTAAGTGTCCCATCGTTTGTGGAACAGCACCACATTTACACTCCAAGGCGGAGTCGTCTATAAATTTCCACCTGAACAGGTTTTCCTTGCTTCGGCCAACCTGGGTCCGGAGTCTGTTTAAAGACTTCCAGTTTACCCAAAGTAACTCATGTCCAGGTGGGAGGTCCTCAGCGGGTGGAACGAACGGTTTGGGTAAAAAAGCACTGTCTCGCCACAGCCTCAGTCTTTCTTGTGGTAGTTCGCATGGGAAAAATTCACAATTTTTTTTTTAATGATAATTCATATTCCGAAGCGGCACGAAGTTCGCCGGGTCAACTAGTATACTACTCGTAATAATAATACAAACTACGTCTGTATGTAACGACTTATCTAAGGAATAGGAAAACACCCAGTAAACAGAACCAGGAAACTTCTGTCAATATTATTGTTTTATATAACTATAATTAAACGTGAACAAAGGGAATAAAATGTTTTATCAATTACTAGCAGCGCCCCGCGGTCTCACCCGCATAAGTGTCGGTCCCATGGAAATATCGAGATAAAAACTATCCTATGTCCTTTCCCGGGATTCAAACTATCTCAATACCAAATTTCATCTAAATCGTTTCAGCGGTTTAAGCGTGAAGAGGTAACAGACAGACAGACACACTTTCGCATTTATAATATTAGTATGGATTTTATTTTATTAATCACTTATATTTTTAAGCTTTTTTCCTGTAAAACTAGGTCAGAGTTTAATTTGATATGGTGTTACAGGAAATGAAATAGTTTCATGGTTAATAGATTAGGTTATATTACTGGCCTTGGACAAAATAAGCTGGCCTACACTCATCATCTGCTTGCCTGTTGGGGTCGGCTTCCAGTCTAACCGGATGCAGCTGAATATCAGTATTTTACATGGAGCGACTGCCTATCTGACCTCCACAACCCAGTTACTGGGCAATACGATACCCCTTGGTAAGACTGGTTATCAGACTTTCACACCGCGACATGCGAACTACACATCATACTGACGTACCGCAAAATTCTGCACCGCGCAAGCAGAGTTAACCGCGCAACTAGCATATATACAACGTCCCGACATCAATCATCGGGTAATTGCCTGCCAGACACAACACCAGTCTGGTCGGAGGATCCTCCCTTTTCTATGGAGGATGAGTGAAATTTGTGTCTGTAATTTGGTGCTACAGAAGTAAAAAAAAAACCGGTCAAGTGCGAGTTGGACTCGTGAATCGAGGGTTCCGTACTTTGTAGGTATGTAAATAGTTTAACACGGGATTTTTTTTAACTACAAATTTACGGTTTTCGGATTTTTTCCTTTACTTGTGCTACATGACCTTGGTTCTTGCCAAATTTCATGATTCTAGGTCAACGGGACGTACCCTATAAATTTTGATTCCCTTGAGAATGTCGAAATATACGTTTTTTGCGGCATAAACGGCCGCATCTTTTTTTTTACGTTAACTTAGAAGTTTGATTTTTTCACAGCCTCTAGGGACTGTAGACCTGAGTCTATGGCGTTAAATTCAACTCGATACCTCCACGCGTTTCCGAGACAAAGGGTCTTGACAAACAGACAGACAGACGGACAACAAAGTGATCCTATAAGGGTTCCGTTTTTTCCTTTTGAGGTATGTAACCCTAATAATGCAAATGTCTGTGTAATTAATTATTTAAAGACAACATATCGAGCCTTTTCAGGAAGAACATCGTAAGCGCCAAAAATTCTCAAAAACTGTTTTTATATTAACTGCCAGATCAACTGATTTTGCATCTTATTTCTCTACTCTCCTGTAAAATATGCAAAATGGCGGTTACGATCTTCTTCCTGAAAAGGCTCGATATATTCCACTCACCCGATATAGAATCCTTGCTTTCAGATTCAGGATCCCCATCCTTGTCTTCTGTCTTCGCGTCCTGTTTCTGTAACAAAATCATATTCACGTATTCTATCAAAGTTCTGCTTAGCCACTCATAAGTATAGGACAGGTTGCCGAATGGAAAATTACACATTTTATACAGGCTGAAATTTCAATCACCGTTTTCCTCTTAAGGGGTCATTGTACTCATAAATTTGAACAACTTTTACTATGGGACCAAACATGAAATGGCGAAAAAAAAACAGCTATTCCCTACATTTATGTTCGCATAATTCGTCAAAACGTAGGGAACAGCTGACGGTTTTTCGCGATTTGTTGTTTGGTCCCATAATAAAAGTTGTTCAAAATGATGAGTACAATGACCCCTTAAGGGGAAAACGTTGATTAAAATTTCACCCTGTATAAATAATTCGCCAGCACATCAAGCTACCCGAAACTGTCAAATTTTCCCAATCAACTTTGAACCTTATGCTTTAGCGATAAAGTTGAAAATCTATTAAACAAATTTGACAGATTGTAGTAGCTTGACGTGCTGGCGTCTGTACATAAATGATTAAATAAATGTTTCTTACCAGAGACTCGTCATTTTCCAGCTGTTTGACCGTATCACTCTCTCTTCTTAACGCCGATTCTACGTCACAACCGGAATCTAACACCCAGAGGAGGATCAGGGTGTGCAGATCCAGTTCATCTTCCTTTTGTTCGCTAGAACAATAAGATTTTGACTTAGAGATGAAACTTGTTGATTTTGAAATTGTGTGTGATGAGGGGATTGAAGATGGGGGCCCGTGGCTAAGTAATAACATCCGCACAGGTCGATGGATCAGGTTAAGCTACGCTTGCCGCGGTTGGTCTGTGGATGGGTAACCATCTTTACATACCGAGACCCCTCCGTGCCTTGGAAAGCACGTTAAGCCGTTGGTCCCGGCTGTCATTTGTGGATCTTTGTCAGTCGTTACGGATCGTCAGAAGCCCGAAAGTCTGACAACCAGTCTTACCAAGGGGTATCGTATTACTCAGTAACTGAGTTGTGGAGGTTGGATAGGCAGTCGCTCCATGTAAAATACTGGTATTCAGCTGCATCCGGTTAGACTAGAAAGGCGACCCCAACATAGTTGGGAAAAGGCAAGCAGATGATGAGTGTAGGCCAGCTTATTTTGTCCAAGGCCATTAAAATAACCTAATCTATTAACCATGAAACTATTTCATTTCCTGTAACACCATATTAATTGAACTCTGACCTAGTTTTACAGGAAAAAAGCTTAAAAATATAAGTGATTAATAAAATCCATACTAATATTATAAATGCGAAAACGTGTCTGTCTGTCTGTTACCTCTTCACGCTTAAACCGCTGAAACGATTTAGATGAAATTTGGTATAGAGATAGTTTGAATCCCGGAAAAGGACATAGGATAGTTTTTATCTCGATATTCCCATGGAATCGACACTTATGCGGATGAATTATGCGTTCTTCTCCATAGGTACCTACTCTTTGGAATGGGCAACTAGCTTCATCTTTCTGACTGACCGACCCCTTGACAATTCAAAAGTGCCTGTAATTGGTTTAATTGAAATAAAGGCAGATGATGAGGGGATTGAAAATTATTATATGGACTCTGCCATACCTATATGTCCGCCATAATGTTTTTTTTTTTAAATAACCAAACTTCTTTACGTCTGCGGAGTTTCACTAGATTTTTTTTATTTTTTATTGTTAAACGGGCCCGCTCTTGACCCCGATCACGCCTGATGTATAGCGATAGACGAGGTCTATGATGGAACGAGCGTGCCCAGAATAGCTGATTTCATTTATCCCTGTAAGTATAGTGTTTTTTCTTTTTGTTACTTTTTTTTATACAAAGTGTAAAAAAATTAACCTTAAAAACTTTAAGAGGTGCTTTAGACCATCGAACTGAACAACTTTCACTATGGGACCAACTCTGAAATCACGAAAAAAAAATCAGCTGTTTCATACAAAAGTTCAATACCTACTCGGCCAAAATGTATGAAACAGCTCATTTTTTTTTCGTGATTTCAGAGTTGGTCCCATAGTGAAAGTTGTTCAGTTCGATGGTCTAAAGCACCTCTTAAAGTTCTTGCAGTTAATTTTTTTACACCTTATATAACTTGTTTTTTTTTTTACTGTGTTTAGTCTAGTTTGTGATCTTCATGTACGAGTCACAATAAATACTTTTTCTTTCTTTCTTTGATGTGTTCATAAAACTCACGTGTTTTTATTTTTCTTCTGCGACGCCATATGTTGTTCTAAACTTGTCATGTGAAACACATAGTTGTGGATCTCCAGAGCGCTCAACCTGTAACAATAATATTTTATGAATTCACTAGCTGACTCGGCGATCTTCGTACCGCCCCGCCAGCCGCTCTGCCCCCGCTTTTTAAATCTCTGATATCTTCTAAGATATTCATTTTAATGATATGCTGTAAATGGCAATTTAGATCTACATGAAATGCACAACGTATCTAATGTATTTAATTGGATAAGGAATAATACTGCATTTTTTTAAATTGCTTGGTAAATAACTTATAGAGGTATGAGGAACAGGGTGATATCCCTTTTCTATAGAGTATGAGTGAACTTTATTCACTCATACTCTATAGAAAAGGGAGGATCCTCCGACCAGACGGGTGTTGTGTCTGGCGGGCAACTGCCCGATGATTCATGTCGGGCTGTTGTATATATGCTAGTTGCGCTGTAAACTCTGCTTGCGCGATGCAGGATTTGCGTGACGTCAGTATGACGCGTTGTTCGCATGTGGCGTTGTAGATACCGCTACAAACTCATTTTTTTTTTTTGTAATTGAATCCCCGGAAGGTTTTAAAGGAGGCCATAAAATAGTTACAAAGAATTAAAATTAACATTTAATTAGAAGTCGGAAGCCTGAAAGTCCAAGATCCGGGGTTTCTAAATTTGCCAAAGATGTAAACAACAATGGCCGCTCCAAATTGAATAAAATCGATACAAGAACATTTATTTTAAGTGATGTTCTTGTATACAGATTTTATTCAATTTCCAAGCGGCCATTGTTGTTTATATCTTTGGCAAATTTAGAAACGCCGGTCTATAGTTGCAGACAGGTGTATAACTTACCTCTTAGCATCCAGCGTGTAGTACATAGCTATGGCGGCGTGTCCCTCCGTGGGACAGCAGAGATACCGCCGCGTGCAGTGTTTCACGTCCACCAGCCATTTGGCGAACGAGTGATGGAACATTGACAGGAAACCCGTTGAGCGCTCCATTACTAAGATCCTGGGAACAAATGAGGTTTCAATTAGACACTAGCGCTGATTCCCTTGCTCACATACTATACTAGTAAAAAAATAAGTGTAGGGTCGGGGAAACCTCAGCAGGAACGAAGTTCGAAATGAAAATCAAAGATGGCGACTGCGAAAATATCAAAACGATTAATTTTTTTTTTAATTTTCGCAGCTGCCATCTTTTTAACCTCACTATCGGCTTCAGCACCTTCGAAAAACATGAAAACGACACCCAAGACGAAAAATTTTAAAATTTTTGCAGCCGCCAACTTGGATATTTATTTTAACCTCACATTTTTTATGCTTCAGCACCCTCGCAAAACATGAAACCTATCTCTCTCTCTGTAACGCATGTAATAAAAAGTCGCATGGAGGGGACATAACGCTTTTTCGTTTCGTGACGATTGTTGCCAGTTTAGTCGTTCCAAAAATAAGAAAAGGATGATGACAAAAAATAAATTAATTAAAGATGTCAAATTAGTTCATGTCTTGAACTATGCCGTGTTCGGTCAATACGTTCTGACGTACGCAACTATGTTTAAATGGAGGGTTTAGTTCAACTAAAATTGACAGCGCTTATGTATGTCCAACCCTTTCGCGTTACGTGCTCTACGAGGCATTCAATTTCCAAACTCCGGGCTGTTATTAAGAATTCCTAATGGAAAACTCAATAACACTTTGTCCAACCTGGGAATCGAACCGTAACTGCAACGCAATGCAACGACGCAACGACTGTGACGCAACGCGTTTGCAAACACAAGACCAACGGGTCAGCCAAGTCGACTATACAATAAGACCAGAGCCCTGATTCACAAACATACGACAGGCTATCGTATCGAAAACCTGATATTTCGATAACTTGATTTGACTTCCCCTCAACAGCAAATAGCTGTTGGAAGAATAGCGGGCGTATATTTGATTTAAACTGACAAAATTTTCGGGTTTTGGACTTGTGAACAGCATTGAGAAGACTCCTACGATAACAATGATTAATGTTCAATACGATACGGAAGCATATCGAGTGTTTGTGAATAAGGGGGCGGTTCTGCACTACATCCGATCCGAATCCGAGAAACGCCGGTCCGAAGCGACCATAGTCCTATTTGTACGAGGGGTTGCGCCAGTGGCGTGCATTGCATATAGGCATATAAGCAATGCCTACCTCGATATATCAACATAAGCCTGTCACTTACATTTTAGTGTGTGTGCCCCACAATTAAGAAACTCACTAAATTATCATACCTAACAAAAAACAAAATCTTCATACAAACACAAGCGGCAGTAGTCAGTCGCCGGACGGCCTACTCGGCTCCCGTACTATTCTCACATTGTCATTAGTCTTTACTCGTTCAAGTTAATACGACAAACTTAAAAAAATACGTACGTCTCACGCGTAATACCATGACGTTCGACCTTCGCGATTTATCACCCTTAAGACGCTGAAAGCCGCTATTGAGCTCCGATGTTTCGGTATTTTTAGCCACGCCCACAATTTCTCCGATATCCTAGCGCCATTCTTAAAGGGCGGTGATACAGCGAACTACCAAGTAAGGAACAGTGTGACGCGGTCAATAATAATTAAAAACGAACCAATAGATGGCGCTCTTGTATATTTATTGTTCTGTGTGAAGAGCTAGCAACAAATAAGACAAGGCGATTATAAAAAACCAATGTATATTTTTGTTTTTATTTTTAATTATTTTAAGACACTTTATTTACACTGAATTGAAAAACAATATAAATGTATGGAAAATAAAATCTCAAACTATATTAACAAATCATTATTGTAACAATTAGGTATATTTTTTTATTTGCTTTTTTAACCGACTTCAAAAAAAAACCGGCCAAGTGCGAGTCGGACTCGCCCATGAAGGGTTCCGTAGCAGCAAGTAACATAATATAAAAGTTCTTGTAGTTCGTTGTAACTTTGTGAAAGGTAAATTGCGGTTTTCGATTTATGACTTAAAAAAAACTACTTACTAGATCTCGTTCAAACCAATTTTCGGTGGAAGTTTACATGGTAATGTACATTATATGTATTTTTTTAATTTTATCATTCTCTTATTTTAGAAGTTAGAGGGGGGGGGGGGGGACACATTTTACCACTTTGGAAGTGTCTCTCGCGCAAACTATTCAGTTCAGAAAAAAATGATATTAGAAACCTCAATATCATTTTTGAAGACCTATCCATAGATACCCCACACGTACAGGTTTGATGAAAAAAAATTTTTGGAGTTTCAGTTGTAAGTATGGGGAACCCTAAAATTTATTGTTTTTTTTTTCTATTTTTGTGTGAAAATCTTACTGCGGTTCACAGAATACATCTACTTACCAAGTTTCAACAGTATAGTTCTTATAGTTTCGGAAAAAAGTGGCTGTGACATACGGACGGACGGACAGACAGACAGACATGACGAATCCATAAGGGTTCCGTTTTTTGCCATTTGGCTACGGAACCCTAAAAAGGTGGAGGTTCTCAGTTCGTCGGTTTTTTTTTTAATGTATCATGTTCCCCGATTACTCGAAGACGGCTGGACTGATTTCAAAAATTATTTCTTTGTTTGAAAGGGTATACTTTCCAGGTGGTCCCATCGTCATCAGGTCAGGATCTGATGATGGGGTTCTGCAGAAATCGAAGGAACTCTTCAAATATTATAGGCCAAAATACCCAAGTCGCTATAGGTGTCTATAGCGACTTGGGTATTTTATATAGTAACTCGTGCATTTGCTTTCGGAAAGCACCATTTGGTAAAGTGGAACTAATATGATGAAGACCACAGATGGCTATTGGAACTACTCAATAAAAAGTATTTCACGGGTTGCGATTCGATTACTTTAATATGGTTGCTAAGCAATTTATGCTCGTCACAATGCAAATGGTGAAATGGAACTGATGGTGGAATACCAGGAGAACTCCTCAAAAATTAACGTCCCTGCATCGGGAAAAGTAATATTTTGTATAAGGCGATGAGCAAGTTGACATTATGCTATTGTAACTTAGAAACATTATAAACAGACCCACTACTATTATTCCCGATACTTTTTAGACTGGATGTACATAGGTTTTTTTACTGAGGTATCTGGAACATGTGGGTTGATCGATTGGTGACTGAAGGACTATTTCATGCACTTTAATGTTGTCTCATATAAGCAGTTCCGTGTGAATCTCGGGTCTACTATTTTAGGGAGTAGGTGTTTTAAGTAAGTTTACAAATGTGAAAGAAGTTAATTTTTTTATTTAGTTTTTTACATATTGTCACTTCGAATTACTTTTAACCATATAAGTTGTATATAATTTTGAAATCACCTTTTAAATACCCTTTATTTTTATATCCCACTCGATGGTATTAGAAGAAAGAAAAATTTCGAACTCCACAATATGGCACCCCAAATCCGCCATTTTACTTTGTTTTTTATTTTCATGTAGTCAGTGACACTCGTGCCACAAAGACAAATCTAAAGACAGATAATTTATCCAAATCCGTTCATTCGTATAAGAGTTACGAGGTAACAAAGAAACGGACATACATACATACATACAGGTCAAACGCATAACCCTCCTTCGCCGCAGTCGGGTAAAAACTAAAAATGATTTTTATTTAATATCTATTCAACATATTATATTATATTGACATAGTTTGTTGACTTTCATTTTTATCATTTTCACAATATGGCGTCCAGTAGTCGCCATATTGAATGTTTACTAACGTCATGTCTTTATTGACACTCGCCGGATTAAGAGGAATCGATTGACGTGTGAATCATAAAAATCGGCCCAGGCGTTTGGTCTGTATAGTGCTTCAAAGGAACATACATACATAGGCTGATAAACACATTACCACTCCTTTGCGTCGCGCAGTCGGGTAAAAAATAAAACATTCAAACTGGCAAGAACTTTCTTCAGCACTAAACTTACCAATTACGTCTTTAAAAAAATACCAAGTCTCACACGATGATTTATATAGAGTGGGCAAGAAACAATGGACAAAGCTACGAATATTTACCTATAAGTCCAGTTCTAAGATAGTCATAGGTCTATGTAAATTCGATAGTGTTTATCACTGGACTTATTGTGCCTTTCTTTCTATGATCTAAGTAATAAAATTGTTATCTATATTTAGTTAGTATGCGCGTATTACAAACTTACTGGTGAAAAACAATTTTCGAAGCTTCACCTACTTCTGAATTGTTCGCCAAACGTTTATTTTAACTGTAAATATATTTTTTTTTGTAGTCAATTATTACTTTCCAGTAAAGAAAATTAATAATTATTCTAAAAATATGCAAAATAAATTTAAAAAAAAAACAATGAAAGGGGTTTGAAGGTTTTGGCCCTAAAATCCAGCCGCCATTTTGATTTTTTTTCAGAATCGCGGTGCACAACAAAAGTTATATATTTAGATAGAGGACACTTATACGAACAAAAAATGTTACATAACATAATATCCTAAAGCGTCAGGTTTCGGAGTTATTCACCGAAATATAAGTCGAAAACAACAAGGATTTTTTTGTTTTTTTTCCCTCCAGGTAAGCATATTGAACTATTGAGGTAATAGAAACGTTATGAAACCTTTATGGAGAAGAAACAAATGAAGAATAGACATTTTTTAAATAAATAATTAAACACGGCAATTTATAGTTCGTTTTTTAATCCCAGAGACTAATCTGACAAGTGTAAAGTCAAACTTCTATACAAAAAAAAAACGAAAACACAACTGGGATTAAAAAACGAACTATAAATAGCCGTTTTTAATTATTTGTTTAAAAAATGTCTATTCTTCATTTGTTTCTTCTCCATAAAGGTTTCATAACGTTTCTATTACCCCAATAGTTCAATATGCTTTCCTGGAGGGAAAAAAACAAAAAAAATCCTTGTTGTTTTCGACTTATATTTCGGTAAATAACTCCGAAACCTGACGCTTTAGGATATTATGTTATATAACATTTTTTGTTTGTATAAGCGTCCTCTATCTAAATATATAACATTTGTTGTACACCGCGATTCTGAAAAAAAATCAAAATGGCGGCCGACCTTAGGGCCACCCTCCATACAAAAATCTTCTAACCCCTTTGCTAAAATTAATTAAAAAAAAAAAAAAAAAATTTCCTAATAAGAATCAACTTGGTTTCGAACTCAAAACTCGCTATTCAGAATCTATGCGAAAAACGAAGCTTCGCCTGCTTCTGAACTTTCCGCCAAACATCTTTTTTTTTGTAAAGAAAATTAATAATTATTCTAAAAATATACAAAATAAATGAATAAAAAACAATGAAAATTTCCAAAAACTAAATAAATAAAGAAAAAATATAGTTATATAAATTAAAAGAATAAAAATCAGCACGGTTTCGAACGCGAATCTTGCTATTTCAGATATTACGTAAATACCACTAGACCAATTGAGCATTTTTATCGCAGCCGAATTTACGCTACGCATTGTTCAAAGCCTATAAGTACTTTTATTTATAATTTCATTTCTGTTCGTGTACGTGTTTTGTCAATATTACAATATAAAAAAATACTTTACTACTTCCATTAGATGTTTTTGTTAGTATAGAATAATAAAAATAATACATTTTTGCTGGCCTCCGACATTTTTGTTTGTTTCCCATTTTGCACAGCAAATATTTTCATAACTTAGAACTATATTTACTAATGTCTTTACGTGTTAATATTTTTACAACTTATTGTAGTTTTAGGCAAAAAATAAAATATGTACATATAATTATGTTCGAAGTTGTCAATCAACAAAAAATAAAATGAACGGATAGCGGTTAGCGGGGCAAAGCGACATACGTCCGTCTAGCAGCGCGCCTAAGCGATCACTGTCGGATTGCATACATAAGAAAGAGAAGCGCGATGACGCGACACTCGTAAGTTGTTACAAACCATAAAATAATTAATTTCTTAAAAATAAGTTGAGTAATCAAAAATAAAAAACAACCAAATTTTGTATTTAAATATGATACGTTATTGTTATAACCAACGTACGTTGATCAGTAATACAGATATTTTTGTTGGAAGGTCATTTTAAGAGGTTAGTTTACATTTTTTTTGTATCGAGAAAACTTTTCAAAAACGTGTTTTGAATACAACAGGGTTCTCAGAAATATGTCCAAGAATAACATATATTTTTTCCGCCGTGTCAAACTGTATAGATTTGGCTAAAAAATTGTTCGAAACAAGCCTATTTGGCTCTTGTCAGCGTCTTAAGTAGGCATGCCTACTCAAATAACCACGCTTTTGACCTCTCTTTTTTTTCTGATTAGTGACCGCGTTTGCCTAGACTAGACCCGGTCTAGTGCCTACCTATTCTGATATTCAATGCACGCCACTGGGTTGCGCAATAGATCCGAACTCTATCCGTCCGAATTTAGAACATCCCCAATTTGGATTGAAGTCGGGTCTTTAATTCGGATTCGGATCGGATGTAGTGCAGAACCGCTTTAAGACTACCTTCTCAACAGATGTAGACGTCGATTAAAGTCTTCCCGGGTGACACTGTACTCTTTAGTCAGAAGACATTTGTACAGCATCTCTTCCGTGACGCCGCAGCGAGCCGCCAGCAGCACGTCCAGGAGGAGACGGACCTGAAATTAGAAGGAAGGGGACTGATTAGTTTTTCAGTAGTTCTAGTACGAATAATTCTGAGGTTATGGGCTTGGCAGAAGTTTAGTGATACTTTTAATTCTACAATTAAAATTTATATTGGTGTGAAATAATTTATACATATATTATGCATATGTACACAGGGTGAAGTTTTAATCACCGTTTTCCTCTGGGGTCATTGTACTCATCATTATGAACAACTTTTACTATGGGACCAAACCTGAAATCGCGAAAAAAGAATCAGCTGTTTCCTACATTTTGACGAGTTATACGAACACAAATGTAGGGAACAGCTGATTTTTTTTTTCGCGATTTCAGGTTTGGTCCTATAGTAAAATTGTTCATAACGATAAATACAATGACCCCTTAAGAGGTACTGAGGTTATCCATTAATTACCGGACACCCTGTATAATTTACCTTAGTAAATCTCCTGCCGTGAAACAGCCGCTGCGCCAGCCATAAGTACAGTCCGTTGAGCGTGCCCGGTATCTCGCGGATCTCTCGTAGTGCTATGAATCCGTCTGCAACGCCGTCCAACACCTGCAATTACAAAATAGACAGATATTGTTAAGAAATGCTTTCCGCCCGTACGCAAAATACGCGCATTGACGTGGAGTTGCGGACACCAGCCCGTATTACCTACCTAAGTAAATGCTAAGTTTGTGTAATACTAGTTTTCTGTAGTCTGTTTTAATGTAGTGTCTGAAGAAATCATTTAGATTTGGGGCGGAAAGCAGCAAAAAAAAAGTCCGACTTATAACTTAGTAGCAGCGCTCCGCGGTTTTACCCGCATATGTCTCGATGCCGTGGGAATATCAGGTCCCTTCCCGGGACTCAAACTATCTCTATACTAAATTTCATCTAAATCGGTTCAGCGGTTTATTAAGCGTGAAGAGGTAACAGACAGACAGACACACTTTCGCATTTATAATATTATTTTATTTAGTTGTGTGTCGTCTTTGTGCAATTCATTTCACCACCGTTGCTTTCAAAACAGTATTTTCATACACTTTGGTTAGGTGTGGGTATTGCGTTTTTTATGGAACAGCTGCCTTCAGTTTTCGTTATTGGCCCCGTAGAAAAACTTGTTTACATTCAGGAGTACTATCACTCTTAAAAATAATTGCTACAATTTTTGATAGACATTATACAGGGTGTTACGGAAAGGGTACATCAATACAAACGGGTTGAAGAGTGTATCTGGTCTAGAATCTCTGTAAAAAATTTCAGCTCAAAAGCATTAACTTTGAAAATGCTTAATATTTTTTTTTTCGATAGTTTATTAAATTGAAATCATAACAACCGTGTCACCGCACTACGAGGGTCATTATCCATTATCTGTAGTGTGTCTGTGCGCCTAGTACACGCACATCACGCTGCCGCGCGCCAGTGCAGCGCCGTGATGTCGAAATAAAAAAATATTAAGCATTTTCAAAGTTAATGCTTTTGAGCTGAAATTTTGTACAGAGATTCTAGACCAGATACACTCTTCAACCCGTTTGTATTGATATACCCTTTCCGTAACACCCTATATAAGGTGTTAAAAAATTAACCCTAAAAACTTTAAGGGGTGCTTTAGACCATCGAACTGAACAACTTTCACTATTGGACCAACTTCGAAATCACGAAAAAAAATCGGCTGTTTAATACAAAAGTTCAATACCTACTCGACCAAAATGTATGAAACAGGTTTTTTTTTTTCGTGGTTTCAGATTTGGTCCCATAGTGAATGTTGTTCAGTTCGATGGTCTAAAGCACCTCTTAAAGTTTTTAAGGTTAATTTTTCAACGCTTTGTATAATATGAAGAAGTTACCTTCTCCAAATACAGTAGACATCCATCACTCTTGATCCTCAGATGATCTAGCGCCGCGGCCGCAGCCGCCGCAGCAGTCGAGTCACTTGACACACGAGCTCTGTAAATAGAGAATACAATATATTTTTTTTTTTTTTTTAAGTAAAAACTTCTTTAGGCGCGGTAGGCATTTTTTGAGATGGGAAAAATTGCCAAACATTAATTCATAGAAATCACATAAAATAAATAAAAAAAATTTAAAATAAATTAAATGGAATAAAAATAAATCAAATTAAGATTTATTTTGATTTAATTTATAAATCAAAATAAATCGAATAAGAAAAAGATTCTGTAAATTAATATTAATTGTTACGGTCGCGAATCATATTTTTAACAACATACGACTTGAAAAAGGAGACTTCGAATACAAATGTGTAACTATTTGCTGATTTGTGACAATACATAACAATTTTTTTTTTTTACTACGCGCGTAGCATGACCGCCGTAAAAACGGGTTTTGTCGACGGAAAAATAGACAAAATGACAGATTGTAGAAATATTTGTACGCATTCTACGCGTCTAAGCATGGTAATGTGTCATTTTGTCTATTCTTCCCTGACCTGCAAATTGCAAAAACCGTAAGAATATTTCAATTTCGCGGGCCATATTATTGCTGTTGTCGTGTCTGTCGAATATTTTTTTTACGTAATAACGTCTTATAAATCGATGAACGCCGGCTGCACGCACGAAAAAGCATGACTCATTGTCACGTTCCACCTGAGCCGAGTGTGCAAGCGAGAGCGCGGAACAAGCGATAGCGAGGTACGATCGCATGTTTTCTTATGACGTTATCACGTAAAATTATCGTCCGTAAACCGACTTTACAGACAACCAATGTTTTTTTTTTCTGTTACATTCTTAGTTTCCTTCATGCTTTTTGTAAACTCACCTAAGCCGTGGCTCTGTATCCAACCGCGCGAGCACGTATCGTTGTACGTCGGCCGACACGTGCGCACGTTGTAACTCGTCCAGAGTTATCTTGCGGAAACCTGAAAAGAGACAACTCAAATTCAAAGCATTTATTTAAAACTAGCAGCGCGCCGCGTTTTCAACCGCATAAGTTTCGATCTCGTGGGAATGTCGGGAGAAAAACTATCCCGTTTTTTTATCCCAGAAATCATCCTTTGAGGGGGTGAAAAGGGGGATGGAAGTTTGTATGGGGAATCAATAACCGCTGAACCGATTTAGATGATATTTGGCAGAGAGATAGATAGATTGCATCCCGGGGAAGGATATAGAATAGTTTTTATCCCCAAAATTATCCCTTAAGGGTGTAAAAAGGGGGGTGGAGATTTATAAAGGGAATCAATAAAAACGGACTATAATACTTTTATCGCGGGTGAAACCGCGGGGCACAGCTAGTGGTGTATAATTGATCCAACATAGTTGAGAAAAGACTAGGTAGATGATGATGCACCATGCCGTATCAGCCTCACCTGTGAACATCCTGGTGAGATTCCTGCAATGCTTCCGAGCGGTGCAGACTAGGAGCAGCCACTGTGGGAACAGGTGCTGGTGGCGCGAGAGTAAACTAGCCACACTGGTGGACCCTTCCGTACCTTCGCGATCTTCGCAAACACCTGGAAATAGATATATAGCACACGTCAATTTAAGTCAGCATCAGTATTATAGGTATAGGTTTAACTCATTAAGTTCGCTAATGATACACAATTGATTTTCTATTGTTTTTAGTATTTTCTATTGTCTAAAGGATTGGCAGGATATAGCAAAAGACAGGGAAAAATGGAAAGACGGAAGGGAGGCCTTTGCCCTGCAGTGGGACACAACAGGCTCATAATAAATAATTCTTCTTGAAAATGACCATGTCACGTTGTACTGGGATCGGTCTATCATTACTAACAGGACTATTGTCGCCAATAAGCCTGATATAGTGGTGATAGATCGATTAGCGCGCCGCACAATGATTGTCGATGTTACCATTCCACATGACGGGAACCTCGTGAAAGCTGAGAAAGAGAAACAAATTAAATATCTTGACTTAGCACACGAGGTTGTTGACATGTGGAATGTGAGCTCGGCTATCATTGTGCCGATTGTCGTATCGGCCAATGGGCTTATGGCCGAAAGCCTCGGTCAACATCTATCGAGGCTCTCGTTAGGCGGTTGGATCAAGGGCCTGATTCAGAAAGCAGTACTCCTCGATACGGCTCGCATTGTGAGGAGGTTCCTGTCTCTGGAGCCCTAACCACCGGTAGCTTGGACCCTGCTCCCGACACCGGCGGACTACTTTTTTTTTATATTTTTAAATGTTTTTTATACTTATTTTTTATATTTTAAGAAATATTTAAAAATGTGATTGAATATGTACATAGATAAATAAACGGAATAATAATAATTGTTTTGTGAATATATGTAAGCAGTTATACTCACCGCCCAATATTCCTTCATCGATAGCATCGACGAGTAGAAAGAGACATTGTTTGGGAGGGTCGATCTCTAGCAGCGGGAACAGAAGCGCCTTCTTGAAGCATTCGTCTGGGTTCTTCTCCAAATTCTGGGGTAGCAGCGCCTGGAACACGATATATTGTTATACTAATTTGTTGCATGCCGTAAGGCAAAATGTATCGGGACTCTCCATAAATTAACACCATATTTGTTACCTACATTATTGGCAAATAAATTATTTCTATTTCTATTTACTCCTGCTAGTACACAGAACGTAATTAATTTATATACCTTTGTATAGATAATTTAATGAAGATTAATTCTGTACTTTTCAAAAATTGATTTAATGCAGTAGAAACGAAAAAACACCAAAATATTAAAAAAAAATGCCCGTCAATCAAGTGGGAAACCTGAAAAACATTGTAGCTTACGAAAAATCAATTAATTGAGTATTTTTTTTTTTATAGATTTGTTTTACCCATAGGAGGAACCCTATTGAAAATGTCTCTTACAAAAAAAAAAAAACAGAAAGTTTATTATTGTTGTTGTTGTGTTTGTTGTTGTTGTTTATTGTTGTTACTATGGGACTAAACCTAAAATCGCGAAAAAAAATCAGGTGTTCCTTGCATTTATGTTCACATAACTCGTCAAAATGTAGGGAAGAGCTGATTTTTTTTCGCGATTTCAGATTTCGTCCCATAGTAAAAGTTGTTCATAACGATGATTACAATGACCCCCTAAAAAGATGCCCATGAATTCAATTTCACCCTGTAAGTATAATATTATAGTGTGATCTATATCTATGGCCTTTTATACGATCAAATGAGCATTATGTATGAGTCGTGCACTTTTGGATTTTCCAAATTTTTCAACTCACCTGTTGAATCTCAGGCTCAGACAGAAGCTTATCATAATACGCGTTCGCTATCAATGTCCTGGGACTTATCGGCAGACTAGGTATCGGAGGAGGCACATCATCTTCCTTCTTCTTCTCTATCTTCTCCACCACATCCTCTACTTCTGGTTTCAAGATGTTCTGGTACTCTGGCAGTTCTTCCTTGGGGGTCGAAGGTCGTTCTGGTTTCGTCTTAGCTGGTGAACTTTCTGCTGATCGTAAGTCACTTTTGTTTGGGTACCTGAAATGGTTGTAGCGTGTGTATTCTATATTGACAGTTGTAGGGTGTTAAGTGAGTGAATGAGACGAGTAAATAAGAAAATCATTATCCCTGATCAAAAAATGGTTTTCCTTTAACATTTTTAACCATTGCCGCCTATGAATATTTGTAAAGCAGCGCCAAACACGACGAACCGAGATCGGTTCCCGTCGGCTGTGTCCGCCGCGCCGCGCGCTACGTTCGGTTTCGTCGCATGTCTGCTGCGGTGCAAGGCACTCACGCGCTCGCTTGCTTAAAGCCCGGTTTCCACCGCGAAATAGTAAAGCCCGGTTTCCACCGCGAGCGGAGCGGACCCATTAATGACTTCTTTTACCTCTCTAGAGAAAACTGCTTACATGTGTTTCCACCAATAAAGAGTCGAGCGGAAATGACTCAGCGAGCATAAAGAGTAAAAATGAGCTCGCTCATTTCTAGAGAGAATCAGACGACTAAACTCTTTCTTGGTGGAAACGCAAACCTATTTCATAAAAACGAAGTCCGCTCCGCTTAGCCATTTCCGGCTCATTACTCTTTCGCGGTGGAAACCGGGCTTTATGAGCCGGAAATGGCTAAGCGGAGCGGACTTCGTTTTTATGAAATAGGTTTGCGTTTCCACCAAGAAAGAGTTTAGTCGTCTAAAGCCCGGTTTCCACTGTGAGCGGAGTGGACCCATTAATGACTTCTTTTACCTCTCAAGAGAAAACTGCTTACATGTGTTTCCACCAACAAAGAGTCGAGCGGAAATGACCCAGCGGGCATAAAGAGTAAAAATGAGCTCGCTCATTTCTAGAGAGAATCAGACGACTAAACTCTTTCTTGGTGGAAACGCAAACCTATTTCATAAAAACGAAGTCCGCTCCGCTTAGCCATTTCCGGCTCATTACTCTTTCGCGGTGGAAACCGGGCTTGATTCTCTCTAGAAATGAGCGAGCTCATTTTTACTCTTTTTGCCCGCTGAGTCATTTCCGCTCGACTCTTTGTTGGTGGAAACACATGTAAGCAGTTTTCTCTTGAGAGGTAAAAGAAGTCATTAATGGGTCCGCTCCGCTCGCGGTGGAAACCGGGCTTTACTCTTTTTGCCCGCTGAGTCATTTCCGCTCGCCTCTTTGTTGGTGGAAACACATGTAAGCAGTTTTCTCTTGAGAGGTAAAAGAAGTCATTAATGGGTCCGCTCCGCTCGCGGTGGAAACCGGGCTTTAAAATCGCCTAGATAGACGTCACGCGGTCGCTAAATAATATAACTGTAATTGTGTAGCATATATTTGCAATATGAGTATTCTTGTGAACTTTGGGCTTTCATTTGGTGGACTAATCCTTACAATACTATCAGCGCATTTGACGCATGCAACAACATCAGGTCCAGTTGAAAACCAGCGTCAGGCACTAGTTGTCTGGCATTATTGCTGAACTGGACCTTTTTGGCGCAGCCGTGAGGCACACTTTCCTGCTAATTACTTACAACGGACTTTACGCTTTTTATTTGATCTTTATTTTTTATTTTTTTATCTGATGTATCTGAAGGCCAATTCTCGTATTATTTAAAACGTTCAAAATCTAGTCGCAGTCTCATCTCCGCGACAAACAAACATCAAAAACTTGTCAAAATGTAAGGAAATTAGAGGTAGTTTTGACAGATTAAGACTGAGGTCAGACTGTGAACGTTCTTAAAATTACGAGAATTGCCCCTCAGGGCCCCCACTCATAAACACGATACGACGTCGCGTCGTGCTACGACGCAGCATCGTTTCACCGTTTGAATGACTTATTATTATTATAAGCCTGTGTTGTCTCACTGCAGGGTCTGCAGGGCAGAGACCTCCCTTCCCGCTTTCCACTTTTCCCGGTTTGAATGATACGTCACTAAAATCATATACGTCGTAGCACGACGCGACGTCGTATCGTGTTTATGTGTGGGAGCCCTCAGGTGTATTGTGAGTCTTTTAGTCTGTGCTAAATAAATGTATTTTCTTACTTTCTTTCTACTGACTTAAAACACATACCTGAAATTGGCAACCGGTATCCTGGACTTAGGAGGACTGTTCTCGACTTTCCTATCCTCCCCTGAGCTGTCATTCTTCTGTTCCGTCGACAGACTCTTCTGTAAAACATTAGCCTTTTTCTCACACAGGGGCTCAGAAGATTGCCTTAGCAATCGAGAATTCCGCATTTCTTTGGACTGACGTTGCGAGATGTTTCTAAGGAATAGATTCTCGTGGTTCTCGTAAAGACGTAGGTCGTCTTTTTCGTCGTTAACGAACGGATTTGTCGGTTTCACTGATGATCTTGGCAAGATTTCTGGCAACTGTAAAGAGGGAAAAATCTTAAATTTATTCATTCACTGACAGACAAAGCACAGCCTTAAGGGGCCGTCTCCACGAGCAAGAGAATCGCGGCGATATTATCGTCGTGTCACGTATTTCTTTCTTAATTATCTCCAAAAACAGGGCTGCCTCTCTCCTACCCTTTTTGCTGTGCCCTACAGGGTCCATAATGATCTTAATTATATATTAGTTACCACCTAAGTACACATTATGGTAAAGCAATAAAGTATTGAGTTCCTCTTAGAACGTGTCTCAACACGGCGATATCATCGCGGCGAAAATTTGATGACACGGCGAGACTATCGCCGCGATTCTCTTGCTCGTGGAGACGGCCCCTAACCGCTGGGTCTGGCATGAGATTTTGAATAAGTGCTTCTTATACAAGCTGGATTTTTGAGATGGGGCAGTAGGGAAGGCACCATGCCAGGTGTAGCTACGGAAAACCGTCGTAGTAGGCTGTCTTTAAATTTTTTAGACATTATTATCTGCATTCACAGATTTTGAAAAAGATAATAAAGATTGCAAGAAAATAGGCCATTAAAAAAAATCTTTTTTGGTGCGAATTGATCCTGTTTCTGAATGGATCAAGAAACCTATACGAAAAATCACAAATCGCAAAAAACTTTTCCCATACATGTCGTAGGAAATGAGATTCCAAAATACTTTTTATGATGAATAGAGTGTGTGCTGGTCTAAAGTAAAAATGCGTAGTGCTGCACATCCCCACTCTATTTCAAGTTAAACAAATATCAACTTTATTTCAATGTCAATTAAGTTGATTTCAGAGTGACTAGCACTATTGAAAAAGTTATAAAAAATGTTTAAAGTTGTAGCGTAAACTGAACTTTATTGTGTAGGAATTAAAGTTATTTTTTCATTAATTCATATTTGTTTACATTTTTGGCAAATAAATTGCGAATGCATGGTACATAATTGTTATTTATGCAACTGTGTTTTAATACCTAATTATGTACAGTTGCATACAAGACTTTATCTACACCCATGATATAAATCCTCTATAAAAAGTTCTGAAACAGTTTTTTGCAATAATAATATCGAACAAAAATGGCGGCCGGCGGGATACGACGTGAATTCGAATAACCTATAAGTTCCTTTTTTAAATTACTGCGCTGTGGTAGTGAAACGCGCGTGCATGACAAGGTTCTTTTTTTGAAAACGAGTTGCATAATGAAAGGGGTTTGAAGGTTTTGGCCCTAAAATCAGCCGCCATTTTGATTTTTTTTCAGAATCGCGGTGCACAACAAAAGTTACATATTTAGATAGAGGACACTTATACAAACAAAAATGTAATATAACATAATATTCTAAAGCGTCAGGTTTCGGAGTTATTCACCAAAATATAAGTCGAAAACAACAAGGATTTTTTTGTTTTTTTTCCCTCTAGGTGAGCATATTGAACTATTTAGGTAATAGAAACGTTATGAAACCTTTATGGAGAAGAAACAAAAGAAGAATAGACATTTTTTAAATAAATAATTAAACACCGCAATTTACAGTTCGTTTTTTAATCCCAGAGACTAATCTGACAAGTGTAATGTCAAACTTCTATACTAAAAAAAACGAAAATAGAAAAGACTTAGGTAAATGTCAGATTAGTCTCTGGGATTAAAAAACGAACTATAAATTGCCGTGTTTAATTATTTATTTAAAAAATGTCTATTCTTCATTTGTTTCTTCTCCATAAAGGTTTCATAACGTTTCTATTACCTAAATAGTTCAATATGCTTACCTAGAGGGAAAAAAAAACAAGAAAAACCTTGTTGTTTTCGACTTATATTTTGGTGAATAACTCCGAAACCTGACGCTTTAGGATATTATGTTATATTACATTTTTGTTTGTATAAGTGTCCTCTATCTAAATATATAACTTTTGTTGTGCGCCGCGGTTCTGAAAAAAAATCAAAATGGCGGCCGACCTTAGGGCCACCCTCCATACAAAAATCTTCTAACCCCTTTAGGACAATTGGGTGATATTATGGTTACTATGACACTGGTTGTTTTAATATTGGAAATAACCGGTTTCAGAAACTTTTATAGAGGATTTATGGCATGGGTGTAGATAAAGTACAGTACACTTACATCGTTGATGTTGCTGAGCGGCGCGTCGGCGTGCAGGTCCCTGTACTCGTCCCGCTCGTGGATGCGGTGGATAGTGCGCGTGCGTCGCGCGCTGGGGCACACGTCCTCGTCGTCGGTGCGCTGGTCTGGAAGGGATACTATTGCTGTTAGAATGTTATTGCTAGTAAATTTGTACGTTTAAAGCTACTTTGGTCTAGCGATCGCAAGAGCTACTGCCGAGCACGAGGTTTCGGGTTCGATTCCCAGGTCGAGTGTAAGTGTTATAAGGTTTTTTGAAGTGAAACTTCTTTACGCACACTTGACTTAGGGAATAAGCTAGCGAACGCGTGACGTAAGCGTTACGAAAAGTGTGATCGGACGAGGCGAACTGGAGTTGAGTGGGGGACATAAGCAAGAGAAAACAGTGCGCGCGCACATTTTCTTTCTCTCTTCCTGACAGGAAGAGAGAAAGCGAAGTTTCACTTCAGTCGTGTGGTCATAAGCACACTCGGTTTTTTTCCATCAGGCATTTCTCAGTAGAACCAAGCACTCGAAGACATGTGACAGCTACCAACCCGCACTGGGCCTGCGTGGTAGATTACGGTCCACTCCCTCTCACAGAGAGGCGGCCAGAGTCCCAGAAGTGGTAACATCACTATGCTACGTAATACACGACGAACGAACGAACTTCATGTCGGCGAATCCCACACCCCGGCCATAGGTAGAGGTGGAACACCGCGGTGGTTTTAGCCGGTGAGAGTCGGCGCCTCTGTCACCTCCATGATGGAGGAAGTCCGTGAGGATTTCTAATGCGCGCCAAAAAAGAAATGTCGATCGTGGTACGTGTTCCGACACATCATCTCGAGAAGTTCCTCAAGGAAGAGTTCTGGCCGAAGGGTGTTGTGTACCGCCGGTTTCGTGGCCGGCTACATGACACCAGTCAACGAAACACGACGCAGACACTTCGTGTTTAGTTAGTTTTTTGTGTAATTATAATTTTGTATGTATTTATAGTATTTTTAAGTTATATTAATATTGTATTGTATGTGTTTTTATATGGGCCTTGTTAACATAATCAGCCTGTAATGTTCCCACTGCTGGGACACAGGCCTCCTCTCAGCGAGAGGGAGTGGGCCGTAATCTACCACGCGGGCCCAGTGCGGGTTGGCAGATGTCACGTCTTTGAATTTTTAGTTCTAGGACATGCCGGTTTCCTCACGATGTTTTCCTTCACCGTTTTGAGAGCAGTGGTGATGAAATAATTTACACAAAGTGCCTGTCTGGATTCGAACCTACGACCTACAACTCGTAAGTCGCGGCCGTTACCACTTGGCCACCGCTGCTTTCTATGGGCCTTGATGCCTGAAATAAATGGCAAAATAAATAAATAAAACCGTAATTACAACTGTCAATAACATCATAAGGCGAACTGTACATATAATAGTTGGCAGTTACTCAAATATTTCACGTTAATATTCATACAAAACTCATACATAATATATTGCCATTGTTCAGGTACTGACCTAAGCTATGTCTTTGTTTATTGTATGTCGCCAAGCCGTCTGTAGGGTAGCTCATAAATAATTAATTAATTAATGTTAATTATGTGCTTATATTTTTGAATACCGCACGATTTTTAAGAAACATGGTTGATACACAAACCTATTAAAATTTGTTCATACTGCAGCGGTATCTACAACGCCACATGCGAACAACGCGTCATACTGACGTCACGAAAAATCCTGCATCTCGCAAGCAGAGTTTACCGCGCAACTAGCATAGATTCAACGGCCCGACATGAATCATCGGGCAGTTGCCCGCCAGATACAACACTCGTCTGGTCGGAGGATCCTCCCTTTTCTATGGAGGTTGGGTGAACTTTACACCCTGTTCCTCATACCTCTATAATACTGAGACTTTTTATTTATATATTTATTTATTCTCCTACTGGAACGCCATACAGCAATTACACCAACGGAGCAAGAAATTACATCATGTGCTGTTTTCATCCATCCTGTGCGCGGTACAAGAGCGACTATTGTATAACTTTCACTTTTCCTAAACAGATATAGGAGACAGCTAAATTGAGACAGTATTTTTTTAGGTAGAATACAATTTAGAAAAAAAATCAGCTGTTCCCTAAATTTACGTTCGTATAACTCGTCAAAATGTAGGAAACCTCATTTTTTTTTTTTTGCGTTTCGGGTTTGGTACCATAGTAAAAGTTGTTCATAATGATGAGTACAATGACCCCCTAGAGTTATGGGATATAAAAAAACACGTTGTGTACAGTCAACAAAAGAGATAAGTATGCAGGATCGTCAGATATAATTGAAGTTTAGTAAGAAACCGATGGATGTTGTCGACTGAAATTTAATTTGATAAATGAGCTGTTCGTTTTCTATTAATAAAATTAAATTTTATTCGAGAACATCCATCGGTTTCTTAGTAAACTTCAACTATATCCGACGATGCTGCATACTTATCTCTTTTGTTGACTGTACATACCTTCACTATCAGCCAGCAGTGGCTTGGAGCTCTCTTCACCGTCGTCTGCAAGATCACGGAACCGACTGATCAGCCTCTCCTCTTCAGAATTACGCCTGGAACAATAGTAGTTCAATGTTAAAAGTGGTGAAGGAATTACGAGGTCGATTATACGTTTATTTTGGTATTGGTATAAACCACAGATATAGATACACCTAGATAACGCAAGAGCACCTACTTCGCGTGCCAAAAATCGCACCAGCTTACGTTCGAAAATCATAAGCCGTCACTTTCGCGCTCAGTCCTGCGTACTGCTGGCTGGATGAGCGTGAGCGAGAGAGCGCGAGCTTGTGATGTCATAGTAGGTAGTCAAAAAGTGGCACGCTTAGTTTTCATACAGTTCGTGATACTTGCGTTATCTAGGTCTATGTATATGTGTGGTCAGAACGTATTCCAGCGCGTCAAAAAAACACGGTTGGATTTTCAACTCTAGGCGCTGAGCACTGCGGTGAAAGTCGCGCCCGTGCAAACCTGGGATAACAGACTAGTGTATAATACGCGCCACGAAAGATGAGACTTGACAAGCTCAGTAGTAGGGAGCTTGCGCAGGTAAGTCGTGTACGAAATAGTTACCCATAGTGTGTATTTCTATTCAGGGATTTATCGATGACATTTAGATGAAAATTCTTAACAAAATTATAATATTTATTACGAAATAATAAAGTTTAAGATAAAAGTCAAGTCTCATCTTTCGTGGCGCGTACTATACTCAACTCTACGTCTTAGGGGCCGTCTCCACGTGCGAGAGAATCGCGGCGATAGTCTCGCCGTGCCGTCAAATTTTCGCCGCGATGATATCGCCGTGTGGAGACACGTTCTAAGAGAGGGTATAGAACTACGTGGCACGACGATAGTATCGCCGCGATTCTCTCGCTCGTGGAGACGGCCCCTAAGAGCGTATTATGCGTATCTACATTCTTTTTAATAATATTGTTCATTGTTTTTGGATAAGTTATCAACCGGGCAAAATTGGTCCATGGGACTCCCGCATTATTATGATATGACGCCCCTTTGGCATAAGCATTGTTTTATTTGTTTAAGGGCTGATTTTTCAACCAACCGATAATTTTTATTCGTAGAATATTAAATTAAATTCAAAGTCCTGACTGACTGACTGATATATCAACGCACAGCCTAATCCGCTGGTCCTAGAGACATGAAATTTGGAGGGTGTGTTCTTTGTGAAGAGTAGATATTCACTAACCCCCTTATTCATAAAACTTATCAAACCTATTTTAGTTAAAATGGGGTTTGTCTCTTTCTTACACACAGAAATGACAACGTGACAGATAAAGACAAACGTTCTATAAACCTATTTTAGCTAAAATAGAGATAAAATAGGATTATGAATAAGGGGGTTAAGGTTTTTTGAAATTCCGCCCCTAAGAGGGTGAATGGGGGGGGGGGTGAAATTTCGCGCAGACGAAGTCGCAAGCAGAAGCTAGTTTGTGGAATAAGATTGACATCTGAGAGTTTTTGTATGGAAGAACTGTCAAAAATTTAAAATTATTCCTCCGATAAAGTTATCCGGCGTTAGAAAAATCAGCCCTTAACCCATCGGTAGTCGCGTATCTAAAAGTGACGTGTATGGTCGCATGGTCTACATGGGTATACCATATTTAAAATAAGAAAAAGTACCCAAATAAATCAAATAGTCTGTTTATTTATTTTTAAATCTTTATTACTATATATTTTCTATATAAAATAATAAAACTACTACTACTAACTATAAAACTGGCACTATTAGGTTTTTAGAACATTGCAATTTTGTATCAATGGATTACATATGTAGACCACGCGACTACCGATGGGTTAATATTAGGTCCTTACATATGAAATTGGCGTTTTGTATGGAAGGAACAAAAAGTCGAATATTTTTTAATATAATATATTTAATTAATCAAAGTATGAACCATTGTTTTCAATGCACTTTTGCCATCTTATAGGTAGTTCATTGATCCCTTTACTAAAAAAACCAGTCGGACGGGAATCAATAAAATCTTTGAAGGCGATTTGGACTGCCCCATCGGAGTTGAATTTTTTCCCTTGCAAAAAGTTATCCAAATTGCGAAAAAAATGGTAATCTGTTGGAGCAAGGTCCGGGGAGTACGGAGGATGTCTAAGACATTCCAATTCAAGTAATGTAACGCAGCAGTCGACGCGCGTTTGCCGGTTTGCTTCAGTCAATTCGTGAGGTACCCACCTTTCAAGCTTTTTAATCTTCCCAATTTGCTTCAAGTGAATTAAAACAGTTTTATCACTAACATCGAAGCCTGCAGCTAACTCGGACGTGGTTTGCGATGGGTCCGCTTCCACAATAGCCTTCAATTCTCCATTATCAACTTGGGTCTCAGGCCGTCCACGGGGCTTGTTCTGCAGGTCGAAATTTCCAGAACGAAAACGTTGGAACCAAAAACGAACTGTGTTTTCTTTTGCAACATGACCGCCATACACATCATTCACCCTTCGAGTCGTTTCCGCAGCACTAGTGCCACGGCGGAACTCGTACTCGTAAATAATGCGATATTTTAAATTTTCCATTTTGTAAAATGAGTGACGCAAACAGAAAAAACAGAAGAAAAAAAACAAATGAATGACGGTCATCGAAGCACAAATACATGAGTAAATAGCTGTACAAATTTGAATTTGGAATTCCTTACCAAAGAGGAGAAATTCGTGATTAAAGTGGCCAGTACGAAAAACGCCAATTTCATATGTAAGGACCTAATAGTTTTAAAGTGTCTTTTGTTTCACTTATACCCTTGTGCCAGTCAGTAACATCAAGGCGTTGCTGGCCTTCCTTGAGTAGCTGGGGTGGATCGAATAATCGATTTTCCCACCCGTACGCAAAATACGCGCATTGACGTGGAGTTGCGGACACCAGCCCGTATTACCTATTACCTACCCTTGTGCCAATTATCACAAGATATTCCCAGGTAAGCCCAGGTTGGCTAAACCTAATGGAATGGGAAGGAGTACTCCCATACATCCCAGAACTACTACAACTTGAAATAAATCGTTACCTATGAGTGTGTGCACCAGACTCCCGCGGCGACAGATCACAGGTATCAGCGCGAGCCCTCCTTGAAGAGTGGCTGAGTATCTGCATCGCAAGCGTGCGCACAAACTCGCCGGGACGTAAGCTGCTTTCTGTGTGACTCTGAAAATGTAAGAAAACAATTTTTTTAATAATAATAATAAAATTTATGAAACAAAAATTTAATTCACCATTTTTTCTTTTTTTCTAATCGTCCCGCATGATGAGAGCCTCGTGAAAGCTGAGAAAGATAAACAAATCAAGTATCTTGACTTGGCTCGCGAGGTTGTCGACATGTGGGATGTTGACTCAGCAATCATTATGCCGATAGTCGTTACAGCCAATGGATTGATAGCCAAGAGCCTCGACCAACACCTGAGGCTCTCGTTGGGCAGCTGGATCAATGACCTGATTCAGAAAGCGGTACTTTTGGACACGACTCGCATTGTCAGGAGGTTCCTCTCTCTGGAGTCCTGACCGCCGGTAGCTTGGACCCTGTTCCCGATACCGGTGGGCTACTATTTTTTTATATTTTTAACTTTTTTTATATTCTAATATTTAAAAATATAATTGACAGTTTCGGGTAGCTTGATGTGCTGGCGTCTGCACATAGGCACAACGATCGGCCCTGAGATTTTCATTCCCACGACCTTCGGCAGCTCTTCGGTTATGAAAGTACTTAACTAGCAAATACTGACCTGCAGAAAATGTCTAGCCAGCAGTCTCCTATTGAGAGCTCGTTGCTGCCTCGCCTGTGGCCCTTGACCGGGTTCGCTCAACTCCTGGCATAGAGCAGTCTTACCGCTGCCCGCGTCACCTGGAAATAGATGGATTTAATATTAGTCAACATGTCGATACCTTTGGGTAGAAAGGTCGTATAAACCATTTTGGCCAAATTGAGTTATATATACCATTTTTCTCAGAATTTTTTTCTCTATCGATCTGTATATACGAAATGCAGAAATTCGCACAAAAATGGTTAATACGACCCAGAAATGTTCGGTCATAGCCTCTTAAAAAAGGGAAATTTTCAATGTAAAAGCCGAATGTTTTTTTTTTTGTAGTTTTGTTATGATGTAATGACCATAATTTATAGTAACTCAGGGCGTAAAAATAGTCGTTAAATGTAAATGGTTTATACGCCCTATCGTGTTAAATGCATTACCTAAACATAGTTTAAATTCGACGTCGTAAATCCAAAGGCAGTTCGCGACGTTGGTGTATAAACCATGTTCATTGCAAGAAGCACTTTACGACCGACACACAAGGCTCGCATTTGGCGCGCAGCGACAAGCAGAAGAGCGAGCGGGATAGACAGATACCGGCGCATTTGTTTACTTCGATACCTTTGGGTCGAAAGGTCGTATAAACCAAAACCCGAGTTTTCAGGAGAGCAGAAAAACTATTTTTTTTTTACATAAAAATTCATAACTTTTTTGTTTTTGAAGTTATAAAAAAATGATCTATGAGAAAGGTTCTTACAATTTGCAAATGAAAAAAGTTAAATCATCAAAACCTATCTATCTTCTTTAGTTTTAAAGTTAGCTTGGATTTACGCCTAAGAAAAAATCAATTCTTGGTTAATACACCCCATGAAAATGTACTTTAAAAAAACTGTATAAGTCGTATATCCATTTTTGGTAAGCTTATGGTCACATTTACTGTCGTAAAAACCCATATATGTAGTTTTTTTTTGTATTAAAAACCATTTATAATCATAGATCAATTGAATTCTGACTAATAAACAATCCTGTTACCCTAAGAATTAGTAGGAACTCAATTATTATTATTCTAATACCCAATAACGGTCGATTCAAATAAAATAAAACTACCTGAAATACGAAATCAACATTTATTAAGTATTACAATACCTTCTAATCAACATTTACTATTATTTCAATAATGGTACAACATACCTAACAGGTTTAACATTTTTAAATTGAAAAAAATATTTATAACAACTTAAACTGAAAAGTGAAATAAAAAAATCTACATAATCATAAAAAAACAAAAATTATTCTATTAATAATTAACTTCTTCTAAATTAAAGTAATCAGGCATTTTAGTCATTTATAAAATTATGACTTGATCGTTTTTTTAATTTTTGTACATATTTAGATGTACTTAATTCAATAAATTATTGAATTAAGCCTTTGTACTAAGGCTTAATTACTAAGTAATTTATTGAATTGCAACTAAATAATAAAAATAAAAAAAAACAAACAAGCACTATACGTAACTAACTTATGTACTAAAAAGTAACTTATTTATGATATTAATTTTTACCGATTCATAATTAGTTTAAAATTATTTATGAATTGTTACTATAAATTATTTTAATTATTATTATAAAATATTTTAAAACGAATTATGAATTGAGAAACACATTTTCAAAAAATAAATTTAGGTGACAAAGAATACAATCATGTAACAGTCTTGTTTTTTTACTAAATAATATTTTGCTAACGAACGAAATGTGAAATTACGTAAATAGGAAAAGTTATTATTCTGTTATAATAATAATTGTATTATTCAATTAGCTCTTCCTCGTCTTCTTCGTCGGTTAGCGTAAGAGAATCAGCCACATTTCCATGGGGTAAGTTTAAATAATCATGGTGGTACCATGGTTAGTAAAAAAACAAGACTATGTTAAATGATTGTATTCTTTGTCACCTAAATTTATTTTTTGAAAATGTGTTTCTCAATTCATAATTCGTTTTAAAATAATTTATAATAATAATTAAAATAATTTATAGTAACAATTCATAAATAATTTTAAACTAATTATGAATGCGTACAAATTAATATCATAAATAAGTTACTTTTTAGTGCATAAGTTAGTTACGTATAGTGCTTGTTTGTTTTTTTTTTTATTTTTATTATTTAGTTGCAATTCAATAAATTACTTAGTAATTAAGCCTTAGTACAAAGGCTTAATTCAATAATTTATTGAATTAAGTACATCTAAATATGTACAAAAATTAAAAAAAACGATCAAGTCATAATTTTATAAATGACTAAAATGCCTGATTACTTTAATTTAGAAGAAGTTAATTTTTAATAGAATAATTTTTGTTTTTTTTATGATTAAGTAGATTTTTTTATTTCACTTTTCAGTTTAAGTTGTTATAAATATTTTTTTCAATTTAAAAATGTTAAACCTGTTAGGTATGTTGTACCATTATTGAAATAATAGTAAATGTTGATTAGAAGGTATTGTAATACTTAATAAATGTTGATTTCGTATTTCAGGTAGTTTTATTTTATTTGAATCGACCGTTATTGGGTATTAGAATAATAATAATTGAGTTCCTACTAATTTTTAGGGTAACATGATTGTTTATTAGTCAGAATTCAATTGATCTATGATTATAAATGGTTAAAAAAAAAAAAAAACTACATATATGGGTTTTTACGACAGTAAATGTGACCATAAGCTTACCAAAAATGGATATACGACTTATACAGTTTTTTTAAAGTACATTTTCATGGGGTGTATTAACCAAGAATTGATTTTTTCTTAGGCGTAAATCCAAGCTAACTTTAAAACTAAAGAAGATAGATAGGTTTTGATGATTTAACTTTTTTCATTTGCAAATTGTAAGAACCTTTCTCATAGATAAATTTTTTATAACTTCAAAAACAAAAAAGTTATGATATTTTATGTAAAAAAAAAATTGTTTTTCTGCTCTCCTGAAAAGTCGGGTTTTGGTTTATACGACCTTTCTACCCAAAGGTATCGATGTAATTTTTCTAGAGGGGCCCGTGGCTAAATAATAACAGCTGCACAGGTCGATCGATCAGGTTAAGCTACGCTTGCCGCGGTTGGTCTGTGAATGGGTGACGATCTTTACATACCGAAACCCCTCCGTGCCTCGGAAAGCACGTTAAGCCGTTGGTCCCGGCTGTCATTCGAATCCTTGACAGTCGTTACGGGTCGTCAGAAGCACGAAAGTCTGACAACCAGTCTTATCAAGGGGTGTCGTAGTACCCAATAACTGGGTTATGGAGGTCAGATAGGCAGTCGCTCCATGTAAAATACTGGTATTCAGCTGCATCCGGTTAGACTGGAAGCCGACTCCAACATAGTTGGGAAAAGGCTGGGCAGATGATGATGTAAGGGGTTAGAAGGTTTTGGCCCTAAAATCAGCCGCCATTTTGATTTTTTTTCAGAATCGCGGTGCACCACAAAAGTTATATATTTAGATAGAGGACACTTATACAAACAAAAAATGTTATATAACATAATATCCTAAAGCGTCAGGTTTCAGAGTTATTCACCAAAATGTAAGTCGAAAACAACAAGGAATTTTTTGTTTTTTTTTCCTCTAGGTAAGCACATTGAACTATTGAGGTAATAGAAACGTTATAAAACCTTTATGGAGAAGAAACAAAAGAAGAATAGACATTTTTTAAATAAATAATTAAACACCGCAATTTATAGTTCGTTTTTTAATCCCAGATTCTAATCTGACAAGTGTAATGTCAAACTTCTATACCAAAAAAAACGAAAACTCAAGACTTAAATGCAGTGCCAGATTAACCCCTAAGCAAATTAAGCAATTGCTTAGGGCATCACGTCTCGGGGGGCACTATAAACTAGGCGCGGTCCCAGGGAGGGTCATGGGGATCATGACCCCCAAAATCATTCAAGCTGTCGAGAGCCTGAATGATTTTCTTACTTGTCTTCACAGGCGTGGATTGCTTAGGGCATCAAGTAGTCTTAATCCGGCACTGCTTAAATGTCAGATTAGTCTCTGGGATTAAAAAACGAACTATAAATTGCCGTGTTTAATTATTTATTTAAAATATGTCTATTCTTCATTTGTTTCTTCTCCATAAAGGTTTCATAACGTTTCTATTACCTCAATAGTTCAATATGCTTACCTGGAGGGAAAAAAAAACAAAATATCCTTGTTGTTTTCGACTTATATTTTGGTGAATAACTCCGAAACCTGACGCTTTAGGACATTATGTTATATTACATTTTTGTTTGTATAAGTATCCTCTATCTTAATATATAACTTTTGTTGTGCACCGCGATTCTGAAAAAAAATCAAAATGGCGGCCGACCTTAGGGCCACCCTCCATACAAAAATCTTCAAACCCCTTTCTAGAGGTGTACGTCCAGCAGTGCCTTATAGCAATAATAAGAATTTTCTGACGTTGGGCTATTGGATTAGATCGTCGAAGAAGACTGAAGAATATATTTTTAAAGTAACTTGTAATCTTCTGGAAGTCGTGATGGCTTAGGGGCTAAAGCCATGCTTCAGAGGGTAGATGGCGCTGCGCCAAGTAAACATTAGCTCTGTGATTATAATTAATAAAAAATAGAAATATCGACTATCTGAGGTTGAAAGTGGTGTTAAAGCGTTAATATCAACTGGAATTAGCTGTCCTATCGTTATCTGGTTGCCATATTTACCCAGAAGTGTGAAAAATTGAACTAAAAGTGTTACGTGTTACAACGTTAAAACAAGACTTTAGTGCAAAAAAAACCCTATTGGAATACATTGTTTGACTCTCAAAACATAAGAAGTTCGTGAACTATTTAAAACATAAACAAAATCATGTGTTTTAAGTGTGCCGTAAATCCGGTGTGACAGTGCAAACATTTTTGCAGCATGAGTCACCTAACGACTGTTTTAAAGTTCAAAAGTTATTAGAAATTGGAACAGATTTACTATTTCAAGTCATTGATCATCGTTCAAGTGGCTAAGTACAAAAAGAACCGACACAAATCAAGGTGTAAACGACCGACCGCTGGTTCGAATCCCAAGAATAGAATCTCTTTTTGGTCATTTTTTTTGCATAATATTATTCTGTTTGAATCGATTAGACATTAAGTTCGATTCTAACCTACTTACATAAATTCTTTTTTTTGATAAATATTACAATTTTTAAAACCAATTATGGAGAGTGGAGGCAACAGTAACGTAACATTAAGAAAACTACGAAAAACGTACTCTCATAATAATGTGTCGATTATGAACACATCAGACTCGTCACTTTTTGATACCACGATCCAAAGTCTGCCTGACCCATGTGAGACTTTGGAAGTACGTGAATTGCAAATAAAATTGTCATCTATACAGGAGGAATTGATAATTGCAAATAACGAAATTGATAATTTGAACACAGAAAATATTAATTTAAAATCGGAATTGGATAGATGTAAGAACATTATAGAACTATACAAAAAGGTAGGATACGGGGAATCTTCTCCCACCCCTCCAACATCGACGCGAAAAGAGAAGAAGAAAGGTGAGAAAAAAAATACTCCCTACAATAGTTCACAGACATGTAACACGACCAACAAGAACGAAAATACCCCAGCAACGGAACAGAAGAACCAAGATAAGACGCATCCTGTTCATAATATACTACCAAAAAATATAGTAAGACAGAAAAATGTATGCATTCTGAGTACAAACAACAGAAATAAAATCTTAACGATTGCAGAAAATACATTCCTAGATTACAAAATCTGTCACTATTTAACACCGGGCTGTGGTATAGAGAAGCTTATTAAGAACATTGACCTTAAATTGAAGAACTACAATATGGATGATTACTGTCTGATCTTCATCGGTGAGGCAGACTTTCGCCGAACTAACAACTATGTCGATCTCATAATGACTCTACGTGAAACTCTTTTAAAAATTGATTATACTAATATTATAATATGTGCACCTACATTTAAATTAGATAACTACTCTATGATGTTTAATGGACGAATAGAAACATTTAACAGTCTCTTATACTTGGATGCTTGTACCCATCAATATGCTTATTTGTTTGATACTAATTTTTATTTGTCATATGACTTTAAAATGTTTTCACCAAGAAGTTTCTCAGTGAATAATAATGGCTTAGTGAACATATTTAAAAATATTAATTCAATGATTGACGAGATCAGTAGTTGCGAGGATATGCACTTAATTGATGGGGATTATCATGGTAAGTCTTCTCCTAGTTCTCTCACTTGCACAAAAGATAACACGATTGATTTTTTTCTCAAATAAATGTATTAAAATGTTACATCAAAATATTGCTGGTTTAGCTAACAAAGCAAATATCCTTACTGTATGTTTAGATGAGTTGTCCGAAAAAAACATAGTTGTTGATGTTCTGTGTATAACGGAACATTTCATTATGGAGGGGTGCCAACATCAACTGTATGTACCAAATTACAGTCTGGCTGCCTATTTCTGTAGAGAAGGGAAAAAAAGAGGAGGGGCTTGTATTCTCGTGAAAAATGGTCTTCAATATAAGGAAATACCCAAAATTTCGAAATTATCTTCATCGGGAATATTTGAATGTTGTGCAATTGAGCTTACTTGTTTTAAGATAATTGTTATTTGTATTTACAGAGTACCAAATATAAATAATCTCAATCACTGCCTTGATAAAATGGAAACGCTTCTGCGTGAAATATCACGCACACGGTACAATAACATTGTAATAGCTGGGGACTTTAACATAGACATGCTTAAACCTAATAGCCATTCAAATGCTTTTGAGTATCTTTTAATGAGTTATAACTTAAAACTAGCATTAAAGCAGCCGACTCGCATGGCCAGTATGACATGCATAGACAACTTTGCTCACAATTTTAGTAAAGTGTGTAAAACTGACGTATTAGAATTGGCTTTGTCAGATCACACAGCACAGCTGCTTCATTGTCCAGTTCAAACCAAATGTCTCATAAATTATTGGTACACGGCTAAAAGAGACTACAGCCTTGACAATATATCTAGGTTTAAAAATCATATAAAAAATCTATCTTTTGCAGAGATTTATGACACAGTCGATCCGAACGAAGCCTATAACAAATTTCTCGATTTATTTAAATTAATATACGACTTGTGTTTTCCAACTAAGTTGATCAAAATAGATGTCGTAAAAAAACCTAAATGGTTGTCAAAAGGAATCAAACTAGGTAGTCAAAAAAAAAGAAAACTTTTGTGGCAATATAGATTAAACCCAAACAAAAATAATAAGTACACCTTCTTAACCTACTCTCGTTTACACAGAAAAATTATACATCTAACACAAAAGGCGCAGAATAATCATAAAATAAAATCGTCGAAAAATAAGTCTAAAACCACGTGGCAAATTATTAATCGTGCAAAATATAACATACCAAAATCTAGTATTACTAAAATTAAAAATAATAATAGCACTCTATCAAATCCCAATGACATTGCTGAAGCATTTAATAATTATTTTATCGATAAAGTACAAGGGAAACTTGATGTGACTAGCAAACCAAAATGTAACAAAATTGATACAAATAATAAAACAATGTTCATGGCCCCTAGTATACCACGAGATATAGAGAGAATCATCAATTCATTAAATAATTCAAATAGTGTAGGATATGATGGTATTGCTACAAAAGTACTAAAATATGTGTCTATGGAAATAAGCGGTCATTTAAGTTACCTTATTAACCTAAGTATTGGTGCAGGTTTATACCCGGATGCGTTAAAAATATCAATAGTTAAGCCACTTTTCAAAAGAGAAAATCGGGAGCTAATGGAATATTACCGACCAATTTCATTGGTTCCAGTTATTTCTAAAATTTTTGAAAAGTATATTTATAAGGAACTTTATAAATTCATAGATAAACATGACATTCTGTGTGAGGAACAAAAAGGATTTCGGACACACAGGACTATTAATATGGCTATATATGATTTATTGTATAGAGTCATTAAAAATGTTGATCAACGGAATCCTGTTTGTAGTATATTTTGCGACATGACCCAGGCATTCGACTATGTACATCATGCTACTCTTTTAAAAAAACTCGAAGCCTACGGGATTAGGGGCAATGTCCTTAATTTGCTTAATTCGTACCTACAAGACAGAAAACAAATGACTGAAGTCAATAAAATTAACATGGTAAGTAAACGTGAAGAGATATCTCGATCTTCGGAGCGTAAAGTATTATTTGGTGTACCGCAGGGGAGTGTTGTAGGGCCCTTTGCATTTATTTTATACATAAACGACCTACCGAAATCTATTGAATGGCCTATAACACTATTTGCGGATGATAGCACGATCACAATAGCTTGTAAAAATATTGATACATATGAGAGTGAAATTAATAGTAGTTTAAAACAGATGGTAAACTGGCTAGATGCAAATAATTTAAAAATAAATTTGTGTAAAACTAAAGTTATCCATTTTAGACAACAAACCTCTAGTATTGACTTAAATATACACTATAATAATGATACCATAGATGAAGTTGAAACGACAAAATTCCTGGGTCTCGAAATAGATAAAAAACTAAACTGGAAATCACACGTTGAGACTTTATGCAAGAAAATAAGTAAGTCTGCATACGCTCTTCGTTCATTATCACCTATATTGAACACGGATGCTCTTCTGACTGCTTATTATGGGATAACAGAATCACATTTACGGTATGGGATCATATTTTGGGGAAATTCTACTGAAAGAGAGACCGCTTTCAAGGTACAAAAAAAATGCATTAGAGCAATGTTTAAACTTAAACCCACTGACAGTTGTGCACCGTACTTTAGAAATTACAAAATATTAACATTACCTTGTTTGTACATATTGGAAGTAGCTGTGTTTGTAAAGACAAATCCGAGTCGATTTAGACGACTATCAGATGTAGTACCACGCAATAGACGTGATAATAGTGTGCTATGTCTGGAGCCAGCCAAGACAGCACTTATGCGCAAAAGTGTCTACTGCATGGCGCCAGTCATTTATAACAAGTTGCCGAAGACATGGAAAGAGCTTCCGAAATCATTATTTAAAAAGAGACTCCGAAGCTTTTTAGTGGCGAAAGCATATTATACTATTAAGGAGTTCCTAACTGAGAAAGAGTTCTTAAGCTAGTGCATAATGTATAATTAATTAATATTTTTTGAAATTGTATTTTGTGTGTAATATTTTAAAATTGTATGTATAATTAATGTAAATGTAAAATTGTGTGTGTAATATTTTAAATTTTTATTTATCTAGTTATAAGTCGATGTCAAATCTTTTGCATGCCTACGTGGTAAAATATGGCTGTACTATTATATGTTTTTTTTTTGTCATCTTTATATCTTACCCATATTTGCAAAATAAAATTATCTTTATCTTTATCTTTATCTTCAAAGCCAGAAGTTGCGGGGTCTAACCTTAAAAAGGCTAGTTTATTATTTATTTTCTGGAAGGCCCCCGTCCCGGCAGAATCTCCTCTTGCTGGTATCCGTCTATCAGTATGACTTACCCAGTATCAGCGCCCCGCAAGTCTTGCTAACAGGCCGCTGTTCCAAACAGTGAGCAATCTTCTGGAAGGCCCATTCCCGGCAGAAGAACCTTCTCTTGTCTGTGGATATGCTGGTCTCCGTCACTCTGTGGGCTGAAGAGGACTTGCGGACTGGACGGGTGTCCTTGTCGTGGGCCCGGGGAGCTATGGGGCTGAGTGGTGTGCCTGAAAGCAGAAGCACATGCATAATCAACCTTTCTTTTTTTTTTCCTCTCGCGGTGGAAATCCTCATGGACTTCCTCTATTGTGGGGGTGACAGAGGGGCATGCCGGACTCTTACCGGCTAAAACCACCGCAGTGTTCCACCTCTACCTATTGCCGGAGGTGCGGGATTCGCATAAGCATTCACCGCTCCCCCGACGGGCCTAAAATGTCCCCGCGGTTGGTTTGGACACATGCTTCCTCTATATGAGATTAACATTCACGTTGGTGTATGAGCAATGCACAGATGACAAATATCGTGATGATTTTTTGTTAAGGTGCTCAAAAGCAAGGCTGGTTGTCTACGGACATCTGCTATACCAGAGCCATGTTAGATGATTCACTCACAGATATAGATATACCTAGATAACGCAAGTATCACGAACTGTATGAAAACTAAGCGCGCCACTTTTTGACTACCTACAATGACGTCACAAGCTCGCGCTCTCTCGCTCACGCTCACCCAGCCAGCAGTACGCACTACGCAGGACTGAGCGCTAAAGTGGCGGCTTATGATTTTCGATCGTAAACTGGTGCGATTTTTGGCACGCGAAGTAGGTGCTCATGCGTTATCTAGGTGTATCTATATCTGTGGATTCACTCCATCGGAGTTAGGAGTAGCTTACAACTCCTAACTAACTCAATCCGGCCTCCCAACGGAATCGTGAAGCGCATCCATTTCGTTCAGAGTTCAAGTCAGAAAGTTTCTAATGTGATCACGATCATGTCTGCCTGCAAATCTGCATCGCTGAGGCATTCCTTAGGGACTGACTTGCTTGATATCTTTATTAAACTTGGGACTATCTTTATTAACTTAATTTGTGGATCGTACTGTCTGTGATTATATTATTAGATAAGTATTATTATAAAACTAGCTGCACCCAGCGGTTTAACCCGCATAAGTTTCGAGTCATGCAATCATATAACGGCCGGACAGTATTTGACTTTACAAGTGGCAAAAGACCAGAAATATGGATGGTAGTTTTGCGACCATAATTATATGGCGGTAACTTTTTGTAAGAATGAAGGAAGGTCTTATTTTAGTCTTCTAATTGTCTTGGACATGCAATGTATAGAATTTTTGGGAATGTCATTCCCAAAAGACCTACTCACCATCAAAATCAAAAGGATCCCTCTCCCGTTCTCTATCCCTGTCTCTCTCACGCCGATGTTCTCTGGAGCCTTCTCGGTCTCTCTCGGGGAAGCCTCGGTGCCTATCGGTTGGTGTTCGGTCGTGGCCGCGAGCTGTCGCCACATCGTTAAGTGGAAGTGATCTGAAAATTGGGTTTAAGGTGAATGGGTAGTTGTAGCCCGCGAAATACAATTTTTCTTACGTTTTTTGCAATTTTCAGGTCAGTGTCAGGTTGTATCTTGATCAAAATATGATTCGCGACTATAACCGGTACGTATTTACAGAATTATAATAATTAGAATCATTAATACATCTTTCTAAGTTAGATTTCTACCGTTAAGAACAAATCTCGTATGGAAAAGTGTTTATGGTAGAAATCTAACTTAAAGAGATATATTAATGATTCTAATCTAATGACTATGATTCTGTAAATACATGTCTATTATAGTCGCGAATCATATTTGGATCAAGATACAACCTGACACTGATCTGCAAATTGCAAAAAACTTAAGAAAATTTAAATTTCGCAGTCTACCATGTCACATTCACCTTAAGGAAATTAGTAGATATACAGTTTTTTGGTATGAATGTAGATGACTGTAAGTAGGGTTACCATCCGTCCGGATTTCTCCGGACATGTCCGGACTTCTAGACTTGTACGGCTCTTTAATTTGTCTGGATTTTTTGGCTTAGATGAAATACGAGTAGGTAATAAAACTTATTTAGTGCTTAATACCAAATAAGTCTTTAATATTTATTAACTTCTCATTCATCTAAAAACAAAATATACTTCTTTATCAATCAACTTAACGAGATCAAACATAAAAAATTTTCTTCGAAATAAAAATAGTTTTACGTGAAATAATCAAACTTAACTCTTGTTTCAGTATGTATTAATTTTAAAATTTTTCATCGCACTTTTTACTACTAACCAAGTGGGTAAATATTTGGATTTTGTGACTAAAATGTCTGGACTTTTATTGAAATGTCCCACTTTTTGTCAGGACTTTTCAAATTTCTAAATGGTAACCCTAACTGTAAGGCACTTCGTGCATTGTTTAATAACAGAATGAGTCTCCGTTACTTTGTAAATTAAACACAAATATAGTGCCTCTACATGCATCCCAAAAACCTGACGATGATGACTAAAACAGGGTATATTTACCTGAGGTTGACCCGATGCTCAGCCTGCCTTACAGCAGAATGCCGATGCTGCTGCTGCCTCATGCTAACCTGGTACTGCCTCAAATACGCCTCCACCTTCCCTTCGCTCGCCTCATTACGGACTCTTCTCGTCCTCCCAGAGTCCTCTTTAACCCTCCTAGGCTTCTCTTCTTTTTTATCCTTATCCTTAGCCTCAACAGGAGTACTCATAGCAAAATTCCCTCCGTTGTTAAAATTCAGAGGATCAAAATCATTCCTCTGAGCATTCTGGGTCTTATTGACTTTAGAATTTTTCGCCCGGTATTGTGATTTTGGGACAACCTGACTGTATATAGGTATCTGATTCGACATGCTTAAAATACTAGCTTTGGTTCGAAAATATAGATTTTGACAATTTTTCTACTAGAGGTTACCTAATGAGTTACTTTGGTTTCTGCTAATTGACGCTATAACTACAGGAACGCGGGATTTTAATAGTTTTCTAAATAGTAAAATAGGCCTATATTTGATTGGCTGTTTGTTATCACAAGTATCTCTAAAATTCAGGTCATTCTGGGTTTGAACCTTTTCATTCTTCCCTTTAATTTTTGCACTTGACTCGATTGAATTTCAGCTGCGCCATTTTGTTCGATGAGAAAATCTGTAACAAAGACAAAGTCCATTAGTTTTGCGAACAAAGTGTTGGAAAGGTCAAACGAAAGAAACTACGATCGTTCAACGTTATAATGCGCGGGCCACACCAACGGGAAACGCCGATAATAATTATCGCGATGACGGGCGGGCGGGTGGTCGTTAAGACCAGGCACTCTAAAATAATTTCTACGCATGAGAGAGAGAGATGAGAGACCGGTTAGACCGCTATGGTGAAAGACGCTAACGTAGCCGTAATAAGGTTGAATACCGCGTGCGCTCTTTGATCGCGTTCGAGCTCGAAACTAAATGTCGTAAGTCTCAATTCTTATTTTGTTTATAACTAAAGTAATAATTGATCTAGAGAAAAAATATCTTGTGGCTGGATAGTAAACTATATTTTCTTACTGTTAACATTTATTTTAGACATAAAGGCCAAGCAATCTTGAAAAAAAAAGTAATAATCTTTAAAAAAGACATGATTTTTGAATAAAATATGAATCGAGCGAAAATGTTACAATTACGTAACTGTCTTGTACATGGAAAGAAAAAGATCCAAAGAATCATATACTAAAATTCCATTTTGATTGTATGTGTGACTGTTTCAGAATATTAATGCAAATTAACGTTAAATTTAGGGAGCCTCCTCTTAATCGTAGGTGCAGCCAATGAGCCACAACTTATCGCGATAATTATCGGCGTTTCCCATTGAGTGTGGCCTCGGCATAATCGAGTTCCGATGTAATGCGAAGCGTTGAGGTCAGCTGTACGATTATCCGACCGCGACCTCATGAACTACTTAGCTGAACGCATTCGTACAAAACATGGGCACTTAATAGAACTACAATGGCGGCACTGTGGGATGGCTTGACTTGTATAATGTATTGACTTCTAAATGTGAGGAAACAGCCCTACAACAATTATATAATATTTATTTATTTCTATTTTCTGTTTGTTTCAGTCCCGTAATAATCCAGCAAGAACTACATTGTATCAACTGGATCAATCAAATAATTTTATTCAGAATAGTCGACATCGGCTTTGCTTGCCGTTTATTAAAAATAGAATAGAATAGCCCTACTACATTGGTGTACAGGCAGGACGCAATAATGACGTATCGTTAGAACTATAGTTTATCGAATGGATATATTATTTGTAAGCTGTCACTAGCGGCATGAAAGAGTGCAGGGCCCTAACTCTGTATGGTAATTATTATTCCCCTCGTAACATTACCACGTGCAAACCACATACGGTTGTCAAGCGAGCTATTTTGACGGTTCAAACCACGCTAAGGAATTGACGTGGTTTCGATCGAAGTAAGGAATCGTTAAGTGATCATACTGATCATAGTGAATTAGGGACCTGCTGGTTTAGGGGTTATTCATGTTCTGGGGACGATTTGAGGGGGAGGGGTCCCCCCCTCAAATCGTCTATGTAATAAATAAGACTTGTGTGGACTAGGTCTTATTTTTTCTTACATGGACTCGTGGGAGGGGTCTAGATCACAAAACTAAGCAAAAAAAGACGGGTTGCACTCCGGGAGTGCCGGCAGAAGTGAAAACTTGAATATTAACGTTGAAATAAATCAATTATTAATTTAATTAATATAACTAAATTTTTTTCACTATTTCTGCGTCACTTTTTTCATTAATAGATGCACTTTGTTCAATTTCCATTTTTTGAAACACTATATACACGAATTTTACGAATACACAGCAGTGTGGCTACTACACAGACGGTCGAGCCATCAGCTGTCCATCCACGTCCGCGTCCGCGTCCATCATCACCATCACATCACATCACATCACCATCGCCATCACCATCGCCATCACCATCCATCCTCCATCCATCCATCCATTATCGTGTCTCACTTGGTTCACTTCGGTTGGCGCCGCCGTAGAAAGAGACGGGGGGGGGGGGGAATCTCTCCTGACGGTCACGTGTCCTGACGCGATGCCCTGACGCGAGTTTAACATTTTTTACCCATTACAAAAAGTGTTCAACGCCGCTAAAGAAGTTTTCACTTCAAAACCATAAGTTTAAAAAAAATTGCTAATTTTTCTTTGCAATTTTGGTAGATACTGATCTTACGTAAGATTCAAAGGAAGGAGGGGGTTCATTCAAGTCTTATTTTTTCTTACTTAGGGGAGGGGGATCAGAGATTGAGTAAAAAAAAGTCTTACGTAATAAATGAACAGCCCCTTACTGGTTTTCTCCTTTTAACCGCTTACGTCGGATTAATCCGACAAATATTTTCGTGTCCATTCCGCCAGAGTCGTATATGTATATACGACCAAATAACACAGCTCGTTTAATCTGTATTATTATTGCATCATCACAGCTCGTTTCATCTGTATTTATTTTTCGTTTTTATTTTTTTTTGTCTGGCGCTGGGGGCACGACTACTGATATAAAGTCCGGCGGTTAAAAGGTTAAATTGAGACAGCTGTAAGGTTGGACCTGTATGTTCCTGATGTCCCAATAACAAAACTTGTAGCAGATTATATCAAAACCTCTTATCGTTATACACTTGGGAGCAAATAAATCGAGCCACTTGCTTTTTTTTGCACGTATAATGGTTATTATTTTTGGTATTATGGAACGTATCAAATCGAAACATATATCGCCTAAGAGCTTATTTAATAATCTTTACAATGAGGGTAAATTATTGAATGATAACCTTATTTAGTGATAAATTATTGGCTCTGAAAGAAAAACGGTAATTTTGATAGAAAATTGTAGGGTTAAAACAGTCCAGAAAATCTATCGAAATCAGGGCAAGGGGGGGTAATACAAGATATTAAGAATAAGTTTATACCATAATTTTGTTTTTAATTGTTTTTTTCTGGACTGACAATTTTCTATCAAAATTATCGTTTTTCTTACAGAGCCAATAATTTATCATTAAATAAGTTTTTCATTCAATAATTTACCCTCATTGTAAAGGTTATTAAATAAGCTTTCAGGCGATATATGTTTTGAATTGATACCTTCCATAATACCAAAAATAATAACCATTATACGTGAAAAAAGGAAGTGGCTCGATTTATTTGCTCCCAAGTGTAGATAAATTAAAACTGAAGATAGATCAAAAGTGTTATATAGACGTAGAAATGATTATAATACCTACATAAAACACATTGAATCACGTAACACACATTCAGCACAAACAAATTCCTACCCTACAATATTCACACAAATGATTCCCAACTACCCTCCGACGTACCATTTAAAATACCACTCTACCCACATATATGAAATTCTTTGAAAAGCTAAAACAAAAGTGCGTTGATGACGTGGCCCCTAACGAGCGTGGTTTACGCTTTCAAGCGACGGATTAAAACCTTTTGAACCCTCCCTATGAGGTATTTAAGGGTTAAAGCTAAAAATGGAGCGTCAATTTTGTATGGAACGATGAGGGATTCGTGGAAATAATATTTAGAAACGATGTCACTAATATTTTGTAAAAATGTAATTTGAAAGACTGTCCAGGGAGTTTATTGCCCGTTCTTCTCCATAGGAAGCTACTACGCTTTGGAATGGGCAACTAGCTTCGTCTTTCCGAATGACCGATTGCTTTGACAATTAAAAAGTACCTGTAAATGGTTTAATTGAAATAAAATAGTTTGAAATGGGAATAAGCGCTTAGTTTGCCATGACTCCGTAATAAGCACAGCACAGCCGTCATAGACTTAATGTTATCAGAACCAACCATCATCATCTGCCTAGCCTTTCCCCAACTATGTTGGGGTCGGCTTCCAGTCTAACCGGATGCAGCTGAATACCAGTATATTACATGGACCTCCACAATCCAGTTGCTGGGTAACACGATACCCCTTGGTAAGACTGGTTGTCAGACTTTCGGGGTAACGACTGTCAAAGATCCACAAATGACAGCCGGGACCAACAGCTTAACGTACTTTCCGAGACACGGAGGGGTCTCGGTATGTAAAGGTGGTCACCCATCCACAGACCAACCGCGGCAAGCGTAGCTTAACCTGATCGATTGATCTTTAAAGACCTTAAGATGTAAGTAATTGTATTGTATTCTTTTGTATAAATGATAAATAAATAAAAAATTAAAAAAAAAACCTGTGCGGCTGTTATTATTTAGCCACGGGCCCCTCTGTTATCAGAACCAACCGTTATAATTATGAAAAGGCAACTTTTGAGTTGGAGTCTCAAGCAAATCACCTGCAGTCTTCATCTTATTTATTACTTCACTGATTGTGATTAGTCCTCAATTACCGTAAGGTTAATTTCAGTTTCTGAATGGCCAATCAAGGGAAAATTAGAGTAAGATTGCCAACTAGTGTTAACTGTGAATGGCTGACTAAAATAATAACAGAAAATCAAATAACTTGACATGAGGTTGACTATCTGTCAGATTTTTTTTGTTGATTATCCTAGCAGTAACCAGAGGGGCAATTCCCATATTTTTAAGAACGTTCACATTCTAATCCCAGTCTCAAACCGTCGAAAATACCTCTAACTTCCCTACATTTTTAACAAGTTTTTGACATAGATTGTCGCTGAGATGGGGTATTCCTCGAAACGCACCAAATGAAACGTCTACCGACATCATTTATTACGAATCCTTCATGCTCTTCTCTACGTTTCATCGTTGATGCATTTCGAGGAATAAAATTATAATAGGTATTTTTATTCTGATTAATATTTTTTTTTCGAAGAAAACTTTTGGTGCGTTTCAAAGTTGGTGCGTTTCGAGGGATACCCCGCTGAGATGAGCTTGCGACAAGATTTTGAAGTAACGTTTTTAATGACGGAAATAGGTCTTCAGATTCAACTTTTTACTTTCGTTTATAATTTTTTGCTACCGCTCGCTCCCTACAAACCACATTTTCCGAGCGCATTCAACCCGAATCTCTTCAAAGTGAGAGTGAACAGGCTTCTTCTGGGTAGGCTTGCTCCATCGTAGACTTTGTCTCTGTCACCTTTGACCTAGACTAGAGTCAAGAGCAAGTCCATTTCAAATAAATTAAAAAACTCAAACCCGTAGGCGATTCTCGCCACGGTGTTCCTGGTTAGCACGTGTGATTAGAATTTTTTGTGTTTTTTATTAGTGATTGTTGACATTTTTGTGACTTGTTATTTTTAAGTGTGTTGTCGTTGTGTTCGTTAACAGGTTTGTATTGTGATTGTCGTATTTTAATTTCGTTTTATCCAAGATGGATGTAAATAAACCCCCTGATCCTGATCCTCCCGACATTCCAAGTCCTTCATTTCCTTTTTCCCCGAATCCTCTATCGCAATTCGCGGATGTTGTCTGTAGTGTTACAGAGATGGATGTATCCCAATCCAACCAATCCTCCCGTAAACGTCCTGGTAACGAAGATATTTTATCTCCTACCCCCCCAAACAAACAAAAGAAAAGCCAAATTGGACGCATCAAATATTCGGCAATGGATAAGGCTCCTTACATTGTGCACGTCTCCCGCATAGAAACCCAACCAAACTCAGGCACCACATTACATCCTGTTAATTTTGGCAAATTTTTAATAAATAACAACATTGCGAACATAGTTCGCGGTGGTGTTAAAAGGGTTGGTAGAAACCGTGTGTCCGTAGAGTTTGCTTCCCCTCAGGATGCCAACTCTTTCTTGGTTAACACTTTGCTACCCAAGTACAGCTATACTGCCTCCATTCCTACATTCAACATCACAAGGATGGGAGTAGTAACAGGTGTTCCCTCTGATATTTCAGAAGACGAGGCTATGGCTTTGCTATCTGTGCCTTCAGGATGTGGGCAAATACTTAAAGTTCGCAGAATTAATAGAAAAATACAGAATGACGGCAATAATGTGTGGAAACCCACTGAAACTTGTGTGATCACATTTGATGGACAAGTCTTACCCCAAAGGATCTTCTGCTGTTACACATCCCTTCCTGTTGAGCAGTACATATTTCCCACTATTCAATGTCGCAAGTGTTGTAGATTTGGACACGTAGCAAATGTATGCAGATCCAAACCACGCTGCAGCAAGTGTGGCCACGATCACCCAGGTGATGGTTGCAACACTTCTGAGGGCGAGGCCTTCTGTATTCTGTGTTCGGGTAATCACTTCGCTAATAGCAGGTCATGCCCCGAGCATGGTAGACAGAAAGCCATTAAGACTGTAATGGCTGAAAAATCTATGCCCTATGCTGAGGCTAGCAAATTAATCCCAACAGCTTCCCGCAACTACGCTAACATCACTAAAACTCCGATATCTCAGTCTTATCGCAAGACAATAACCCTAAAGCCTAAAACTCATGCCCCCCTTTCCCCATCTTATGATAAAGCTGCTCATCAGCAGATAACTAGTTCCCCTCAACCTTCTCAGCCTAATGGCTGCGCTCTCAATTATAATAATGTCTCTTCCAATAATGGTACTTCTTCTATTATCGAACTACTTATAAAACTCTTACCTATTGTTATATCTTCTTCTACTTCTAATATCCAATCACCGTCCAACGTTGCCGACCAACTTATTTCTCTTCTTTTAGATATTAGAAATGGCGTCTCGCCAAGTATTCCTTCAGTGGAATGTGAGGAGCGTGTGGCATAAAAAGCACGACCTCATATTCCTCTTAAATAAATACAAGCCACTGGCTTGTTCCATAGCTGGGACTTGGCTTACTCCAAGTCTTAGCTTCCGTATGCCACATTTCAACATCCTTAGATGTGACCGATCAGATGGCTATGGAGGGTCAGCTCTCTTAGTCAATAATCGGGTCCCACTTTTGCCCTTTAATTTACCTTCACTTACGGGTGATATGAGCATTGCCGCAGGGAGGGTTGAGGGCATCACAGTGTTTTCAATATATATTGCACATCCTCACCATAATTTCTTAATTACTCTTAGAGACATTTTTTCTAATGTTCATGGTCCAATACTGGTCATGGGCGACTTTAACTGTCACCATTACAGATGGGGGTCTGAACGCTGTGATGCCTTTGGTGTAGCTCTAGTTGATGTTTTGGACGACTTAGACCTCTGCATTTTAAATAACGGTTGCTCAACGCGACGATCTCTTCCAGGCCAGCAAAAGAGTTGTGTAGACCTTACATTTTGTTCGGTTGAGTTAGCAGCATCAACTCACTGGGAATGCACAACCTTGTCGCATGGTAGTGATCACTACCCTATAGTCATATCTTTGGTTAATAAGTCTTACTTAGAAAAAACTTCCCCTCCACTCTTGAAATATAACCTGTCCAAACCAGATTGGTCAAAATTTAGATCATTATTGGAGGACAAAATCGATGTTCTTCCAAATTTAAATTCAAATTTATCAGATCCTTCTGGTCACTGCCATGCCAAGAGCTGTTATGAGGGTTACGTAACAGCAATTACCTCCAGTGCAGATTCCTGCTTCCCTTTAAAAAACAGTGCTCGTAATAAAATCCCTTCACCCCCGTGGTGGGATCCAGAATGCACTTCGGCAATCAGGGATAGGGACGAGGCCGAGGTATGTTACAATGCAGATATGAGCACTGAAAATCTGTTGACATACTGCCATATTAATGCCAGAACCAAACGTTTTCTTCGTAAGAAGAAACGTACGGGTTGGGTTAAGTTTTGCACCTCTCTATCACCTTCTACTCCGGTTTCAGTCGTCTGGAAAAATATCAATAGGTTTAGACGTGGTTGTTCCCCATCGATCTCTTCTCCGATTACTAGGGAAACAGCTGAACATTTCTTTGACAAAATAGCTCCATCCTATGTTCCTCTCTTATCCGAATGTCAAAACGCACCCCTTTATAACGTTACAGAGGATCCATTCGATACGCCATTCACTTTGGAGGAACTGAATGTGGTGCTCAAACATGTCTGGGACTCAGCTCCTGGTATTGATGGCGTGCCATACTCGTTCATTGCCCATTCTGGTGATAAGGCTAAAAATTATTTTTTAAATATTTTAAATTTTTGTTATACTCATGGTTGGGTTCCAGATCAGTGGAAGTTTCAAATCATTATTCCATTGTTGAAACCAGGAAAACATGCAGATGATCCGAATGGCCTTAGGCCAATTGCTCTATCGTCAGTCCTAGCCAAATTACTGGAACATCTTATAAAAAATCGTCTTGAGTGGATAGTCGAATCGAGAGATCTACTGCCGAATCATCAATTTGGTTTTAGGAAAGGTCTAAGCACAATGGACAGTGTTAGTATTTTAGTTACGGATATCCGCTTAGCATACTCTAAAAACGAATCCGTTGTTGCCACTTTCCTGGACATCTCATCTGCGTATGACAATGTACTTCTTCCCGTACTCAGGCAAAAACTGCAACAGCTGAGTCTTCCGGCTAAGATGATACGATGCATATGCGAACTTCTGTTGTTCCGCTCATTGGTTCTGAGAGTCCAGGGTGAGGAGTTCGATACAAGGCAGACATGGAGAGGTCTCCCACAAGGCTATGTCCTCAGTCCCATACTCTACAATTTGTATACGGCTGATATTGGGTCCTGCCTAAACAACAATTGCCAGATTCTACAATATGCCGATGACATTGTTTTGTATGTGACTGATCCCTCCATAGTTGACGCTGCGTCATCTTTGTGTCTCTCTCTGGACTCTTTGAATCAGTGGCTTTTAAGCCATGGGTTGTCGCTATCTGCTCCCAAAAGTTCGGCAGTAATCTTCTCTCGCAAAAGATCTATTCCTCAAATTACAGTAAACATTTTAGGCCACAATATTCCTGTAGAGAAAAAAGTAAAATTTTTAGGCGTTATTTTAGATACCAAATTAACTGGCAAACATCACATAAATTATCTTATTAAAAAGTGTGAAAGAGTTATATCCATTTTAAAAGTTCTTGCGGGTGTTTGGTGGGGTGCTCACCCATACACCATGAAATTAGTTTATAACGCCTTAGTTCGTAGCGTTTTAGATTATGGAACATTTCTAATGACCCCTTGCAACAAAGGTGCTTTGGCTGGGCTGGATAGAGTTCAGTCCAAATGTCTTCGAATCATCTCAGGTTGTATGAAGTCCTCTCCCGTTAACGCATTGCAAGTCGAATGTGCTGAACCTCCTCTAGCCCTTAGGCGGCAATACCTGGCCTCCCGATTTGTGTTTAGGCTAATATGTAGATCCTCCCATCCTCTTATAGGAAGACTAAACGAGTTAGATGCCATATGCAGAAGCTCAAATTACTGGAAAAATAAAGAACTACCCTTATTCCTAAAATCCTTTCGACTAACTCTAAATTTACTATACCCGATCGTCCAGTTTCCTAGATTACCCCTTTTTAATTTTCCTTATCAAGTTTTAAGTTATATCCCAAAAATTTTATTTGACATTGGTATATCCAAAAAATCTCCGTCAGCAAATTCGGCTTTCAATGCGGTGGTTGGCGAGCGATGGAATGGTTTTCAGTTATTCTTCACGGATGCTTCGAAACTATCCGATCTTAGTCACACTGGCGCTGCGGTCTATTACCAAAATTCCAAAATTATCTTACAGTTTAAAGGCCCTAAGGAGTCTTCGGTATTCACTGGTGAGTGTGTGGCTATATTGGAAGCTTGTCTTTTTATAGAGTCCCACCCTAATATTGAGACAGATTCCCTTAGTTGTTTACAAGCTTTAGTCCAAAATCCGTTTAAAAGTAAATTGCACAGTTCCCTTATTCTAAAAATTAAAAATTCTCTTTTTTCCTGTGCTAATAGTCAAAGAGATGTTCAGTTAGTTTGGATACCTAGCCATTGTGGCATTAAGGGTAACGAATGTGTTGATGCTTTGGCTAAGGATGCTTGTTCATCTTTATCTTCAGATCTCACGCACAATTCCTACCAGGGTTACGACCTTCTGTCCCTTCCAAGACTGAACCTGCAACGTTCCTGGCAAGAACAGTGGGATATTTCTAGCAGGAAAAAAGGTAAATTTTTTTATGCAGTGCAACCGACCATCAAGCCAAAACCGTGGTTTTTCGGTCACAAAAAAGTATCGAAAACAATTATTTCTGTTCTTTGTAGAATCCGCCTAGGTTTTTGTTGCACTCCCGTTTTTTTACACAAAATCCATGTCCGTGACTCCTCTCTATGCGAGTGCGGGTTAGAGGAGGGCACCTTGGATCACATATTCTTCGAATGCTCTAACAACCTCCCTCCTTTAGACCTGTATAACCGTCTCCCCAAATTTAAGATCCCTCTTCCGATTAATTTCCCCTCCCTTTTAACACATTCGTCTCCAGATTTACTTGTGGCGCTGATGATATTCATCCGCCACAATAATATAAAATTATAATTTGTTTCCTCAAATATTCTATTTATGTTTGGTTGTGGCATATTTATGTATACTTGTATTTTAATGTTCTAACAATTATAATATAATATGTAATTTTATCTTTTTGTTTGTTTCAGTCCAGTACTAACCCCACAAGATCTACATTAAGTTCAACTGTAGCATCGAAATTTTTTTTTTTTTTTTTTTCACACACTTGCTTTTCCAATTCGCTTTTGACATTGGCAGAATAGTCGACAACGGCTTTACTTGCCATAATTAAAAATAGAATAGAATAGAACAAACCCGTAGGCAAGCCAACCTGCCTTTTTTTTTTTTTTTTTGGGTGGGAAATCATCAAATAACTTCTCCCGCTCTGGGCGGAGCGAGAGGGCGTGTCAGACTTTTACTGACTAAAACCCACCCGTGTTCCTTCAGTTGCCTGTGCCAGGGGCCACGGTATCTCTTTCGAACAACCCGCGACCCCGGCAGGCTTCGGTCCTGGTTGACCCCGTCAGTTAGTGCTGACATCTCTTTGAGGCGCGCGTGGAACACGACGCGCCGTCGACCCGGGCCTGGTCCTTACCGGACGGCGAGCTGCCCATTGCTCGCCGTCCGCAAGCCCGCGCCTACGGTGGCCGGGAATCGGCTATTGATTCCCGACGCCCAGGGCGTCTCCTGCGGCGACTAGGGGCGCGAGGGCGAGAGCCAACCTGCCTAACATAAAAATACGTTACTGAAAAAAAAATCGACCTCCGTAACTTATGTATATTCTAATTAAGGACCGTAAGCACCACTCTATCCGACGAAAAGTATATTAATTCAATTTATTTGGCTTCAAAAAGTCAAAACTTAACTTCAAGAGAAAATACACTTTCACTGAAAGCAAATAGAGTGTATTTTCCTCTTGAGCATTGTTAATAAGGGTTTCCTGTTATTGATAATTTAAGAAGGAAATGTCCTTTAACCTTTTATAGAAGTGGGTTAAGAGAATTTGAACTGTATTGTGACAAAATTAGAGTTTTGAATAGCTTGTTTGGTTCCATTAGACCAATTTAAGAATGTAAGGGCCGCTTGATTCTTGATTGTGATCATTATTTCCTTCACTTTTAAATACTTTTCGTTGTAATCAATACTTTTAAAAGCATTGTCTTCTGTTGTTATTGATGTGATGTTATTAAAAGCCATGCTATGCATCTAATGCAACCACGATGGTGTCAAGGTAAAAATTGAGGAAAATTATCGTGCCGAAGGCCCCATGGCCGGTGGAGCAGACGAGTCCTGCCCCCTTATTCACAAACACTCGATATGATTCCGTATCTTATCGAACATTAATCATTGTTATCGTAGGAGTCTTCTCAATGCAGTTCACAAGTCCAAAACCCGAAAATTTTGTCATTTTAAATCAAATAGACGCCCGCTATTCTTCCAACAGCTATTTGCTGTTGAGGGGAAGTCAAATCAGGTTATCGAAATGTCAGGTTTCCGATACGATAGCCTGTCGTATGGTTGTGAATCAGGGCTCTGGAGTGGAGACCGCGTACCTGCAAGCGTAGTATGGGACGCCCCCCAGCTAGATGGATGGACGACCTAAAGAAGGTAGCTGGGGTAGACTGGATGCGGAAGGCGGAGGACAGGGTGCTGTGGCGCAGTCTGGGAGAGGCCTATGTCCAGCAGTGGACTGTGATAGGCTGAGTTGATTGATTGATCGTGCCGAGCCTTTTACCAAGTAAGTTGGGGCCGGGTGCGGCTGACCGTCACCATCATCAGCTTATAGCGGTCCACTGCTGGACATAGGCATCTCCAATTGCACGCAATTCAGCTCGATTCTCGGCAACTCTCATCCAGCTGCTACCAGCCACCCTGCGATGATCATCCCTCAACCTAGCCTGAGGACGTTCTACCTTACGTTTGCCAATTCGCGGTCTCCACTTTAGAACACGTCTACCCCAACGGTTCTACGGCTGATATGGCTGGTCCATTGTCACTTCAGCTTGCTTATTTCTGTGAGCTATGTCGACAACTTTGGTTCTCGGCCGGAACACCTCCTTCCGGATTCGATTCCTCATTAGATGACCAGTATCACACTAATATTATAAAGGCGAAAGTTAGTGAGTGTGTTTGTATGTTTGTTACTTCTTCACGTACAAACGACTGAACCAATTTTGATAAAATTTGCTGCCACCCACCACCACCATTTTTGAGGTAGCTGACATCCTGGATTAACACATAGGATAAGTTTTATCCTGGTATTCTCACGGGAGACTTATGCGGGTGAAACTGCAGTGCGCTGCTAGTTGGTAAAAATACCGGTTTCAGAACCATATCAAAGTATGTATTCAAAATACCATTCCAAATAGTTACAAAACAAGATAACTTCTGTTCAAAATAACGTAACAAAAACTATCCACCTGCTGCCGCTACATTTTCCCCGCTGTGCAGCTGACTGCACTGAAATATTCAGCAGTTTCACGTTGGTTGTGTCAGCAAATACTCGGGTTATCGTACCGTCGACATTTTTGGGTTAACATGAAAAAAATATGCAATTTTAGTTGAAAGTTTGTAAATGACGGACTTTGATTTTTTTTTATTGCTGAATGGGCCCGCTCTTGAACTCGATCACGCCTGATGGAAAGCGATGGATGAGGTCTATGATGGAATGAGCGTACCCAGAAGATGTCTAAGGCACTGGAACTCCCACGCATTGACGAAACATAGCAGGTTGCTTGACGCCGGACTCCAGTGGGAGGGTGATCGGAAACCAGGCGGGCGTTAGCCCTACCACCGCAAGGGAAAAATTGGCCAGTCAAATAGGGTGTTGGATGTGTGTGTCCAGGATGCGCCGAGTGCTCGGTTCAGTTGAGTAACTGGCAGAACAAATTGCGCTACACGAGGAGGCTTCTTCATGCATCCAGGCATGATGAATGTGAGTCGTCTAGGAATTATAAAATACTAGCTAAAAACCGTGGTTTTTACAACTTAACAAACAACCTACATTTCTTTATTATATGTAAGTTTTAAATAACGTGTAAGTACACACAAACCTTCCGGAATAATCACACTAATATTATAAAGGCGAAAGTTTGTAAGTGTGTTTGTATGTTTGTTACTTCTTCACGCACAAACGGCTGAACGGATTTGGATGAAATATGGCACACAGATAACCAGGATTAACACATAGGAAACTTTTTATCCCGATATTCACACTTATGCGGGTGAAACCGCGGGGCGCAGCTAGTTCTATATAAATGACTAGGTTTTGCCCGCGACTTCATTCGCGTGAAATTTCACCCTCCCTCCGCCGAGGAACCTCCGTGCTCTGTGGGTAAATACTCAACGGTACTAGGTCACTGAAATATTCAGCAGACCTTGTGTATTTGACGTGAGGCTAACCGTTTTGTTAGGGGCTTTACAATAAGGAGTTGTTTTTAGGGGTTGTTCCACTGCGCTCCAGGAATGCATTCCACTGCGCTCCAAAATAAAATATGTAGAGTCAGCATAAATGGCAAATCATAAGTTGTTTTTTATAAACAAATATATACCTATATCAGTAGTATTTTTTTACCGTGGATTCATCTCATGTGTCAAAAATGCTCAGGGCCATTTATTTCTTTTTTTATGATATTTAATATAATGTTTCATGCTTAATTTATTTTTTTTGCTAACTCTACTCAACATTTCTTGGAGCGCAGTAGAATCAATGTATGAACATTAAAATTATGAGAACAATGGGTTTTGGAGCGCAGTGGAACAACCCGTTTTTAGATCTGCTTTCATTATTAAGTGGGATTAGAACGTTTACACCACAACATCACACTAAAATTGTAAAGGCGACAGTTTGTGAGTGTGTGTGTATGTGTTTATATGTTTGTTACTTCTTCACGCTCCAACGGCTGAACCAATGTTGATAAAATTTTGTATGGAGGTAGCTGACACCCTGGATTAACATATAGGCTACTTTTTATCCCGATATTCCCACGGGATCGACACGTATGCGGGTGAAACCGCGGGGCGCAGCTAGTAAAATATAAAGGTTTTAGACAAATTGAATGCAGTAATCTGGGGAACGGGGATTATCAAAAGAGGCTCTAACGATGAACAAAAATTCGAAGATAATATGTGACAATGTGGCATCCACCTGCAATGTGGCATCAATCTGCAATGTGTCCGCGTGGTAGATTATAGCCTGCTTCCTCTCACAAAGAGGAGGCGTGAGTCAAAGCAGTGGAAACATTATAGGCTGATTCAGTGGCGTGCATTGGTTTTCAGAATAGGTAGGCACTAGGCAGGGTCTAGTCTAGACAAACGCGCTCACTAATCAGAAAAAAAAGTGAGGTCAAAAGAGTGGTTATTTCAGTAGGCATGCCTACTTAAGGGTGATAAATTCAACGAACGTCATGGTATTACGCGTAAGACGTACCTACGTATTTTCAATTTTGTCGTATTGACTTGAACGAGTTAACTAAAGACCAATGACAATGTGCAAATAGTACGGGAGCCGAGTAGGCCGTCCGGCGACTGCCTGCCTACTGCCGCGCATAGATAATATGAAAAAGTTTTTTACATTTCTATGGCCGCGCGTGTTTGTATGAAGATTTTGTTTTTATAAGGTATGATAATTTAGTGAGTTTCTTAGTTGTGGGGCACACACACTAAAATGTAATTGACAGGCTTATGTTGATATATCGAGGTAGGCACTGGTAATATGCCTATATGCAATGCACGACACTGCTATTCACAACCACTCGATATGCTTCCGTACCGTATCGAACATCAATCAATGTTATCGTAGGAGTCCTCTAAGCGCTGTTCAAAGTCCAAAACCTTACTTACTTCTTCACGCTCAAACGGCTGGACCAATTTTGATATTTTTTTTATGGAGGTAGCTGACACCCTGGATTAACATATAGGCTACTTTTTATCCCGATATTCCCACGGAATCGAAACGTATGCGGGTGAAACCGCGGGGCGCAACTAGTTATCCTCCCAATAAATAACTCCATAATTATATAATAAAGCATTATTATACAACTTTCTATGTAATGTCAGTCTTATAATTAATTTATGGTGACTCACAATGCACCGCAGACTTTTTTTATTACTAACATAAAAACTATGTCGTTACGTTGTTAGTCATGGAGTCACGCACGATAACTGACATTTAATCATCATAATTAGATGACCTAGGTCTTATCAATTTTTATTGGCGTTAATCAGGAAGTCGCAATACAAATAATGTTTCATCTGCTTGTCATTCGGTCATAAAAATTCCATACATTTTTTTTTTATTGCTGAACGGGTCCGCTCTTGACCTCGATCACGCCTGATGGAAAGCGATGGATGAGGTCTATGATGGAACGAGCGTGCCCAGAAGATGCTAAAGGCACTGGAACTCCCACGCATCGACGAAACACAGCAGGCTGCTTGACGCCGGACTCCGGTGGGAGGGTGGTCGCAAACCAAGCGCCCACAGCAAGGGAAGAATTGGCCAGTCAAATAAGGTGTTAAGCGTGACTGTCCAGGATGCGCCGAGCGGTTCAGTTTAGTAACTGGCGGAACAAAGTTGCGCTACACGAGGAGGCACCTTCATGCATCCCAAAACATGTCATCTCTATCGGGCCGGTGTCTTCTGTGTTTGCATCCTTCCTCGCCATGTCACCTTACACACATCCCATCCATAATTTCTTTGTCCTTCCTATGTTCAGGCATCCAGAAGGCCAATTCCCAGACTGTGAACGTTCTTAAAATTACGAGAATTGCCCCTCAGCGGGGCAATTGCGTAACACATTATCAATCGTAATCGGTTTCATTTTGACAGTTCAACAACATTCATTGCGTTAGTTTCGGGTTGAGCAGAATTTTTTTTCGAACTTATTAAGCAATGAATTAGCAATTTGCTTCAAAATGATTTGGCATGCGAGTATTGCATGTACAGACGCCAGGACAACAAGCTACCCGAAACTGTCAAATTTTCCCAATCAACTTTGAACCTTACATTTCAGTGATAAAGTTGAAAATCTATTAAAGAAATTTGACAGATTTTAGTAGCTTGATGTGCTGGCGTCTGTATTGTTTACACGAATTTAGAGTTATTATTTTAATCGCTTATATCGGAGCAAGAAATTCTCCTCACATTATTGTCTCCTGCGGTGTCATGTGTCAATTCATAAGGACGTTATCACATTATAGTACTGACGTCAATTCTTAGAAAACGCCTGTATTTCTGTTCCACGATATTTATCTACCGGACGCAGTAAAGAAATGCGCGAACAGTTTCTTGTTTTTATATTTTCCGGCGACTAACCTTGGAATGAAATATTTCCTACTAAAGGAGTCTACACACCAAACCCGCCGACCCGCCGACACAGCCCGGCTTGGTGTCGGCGACTTTGCTTCAAGAATCATGTCGGCGACTCGTACCCGCGCGTGCAAGTCGGCGGCATGGCCGGCGACTTGCGTACGCGCTCAGTTGCCCGCCGACACTCCAGCGATATGTGTTAACTAACTAAAAAAGTTGTACTGATTTCTTGCCGCCGACTAACTCACCGACACAGCCCCATGACACATGTTGGCGGGTTGGCGGGTTTGGGTCGCCGACACCAAGCCGCCGGGCTGTGTCGGCGGGTCGGCGGGTTTGGTGTGTAGACTCCTTTAGGCTAGATACACATAATCTGCATTAGCGATTTATTTGCCAAAAATATAAACAAATATGAGTTTATGGAAAAATAACTTAAATTCCTACACAATAAAGTTCATTGTACGCTACAACTTCAAAAAAAATTATAACCTTTTCAATAGTCACTCTAAAATCAACTTAATTACCATTAAGATAAATTTCATATTTGTTTAACTTGAAATAATATCAATTTGAAACATAAGTTTGAATATAATATACTTTAGATAAACTCACGCCTTTCTACCATCGTGGTAGGCCTAGGCAGAGAGAGACAACAGAACGCTACCTGCTATTACGATTTCTATTACTCCTTTTGCTTACTAAGGCTTAGAGGCTATCGGCGACGTCTGGCGTCAAAGGGCTTTGCGCAGGTCCGTGGCATACCAACCTGCCCGCCATTTAGATTTTTTTCCAAAATGGCGGCCACGCATGGATAGCTGACATCAATGCAAACAGAAAACATTAAGGCGACTACACGACCTAAAGCGCGGTCACTGTCGGACTGCATAGAAAAGAAAGAGAAGCGCGATGACACAACCGTGGTAATTTATTGCAAATATGAAGCAATTATCTATTTACAAAAACTCTCAAACACCAAACAAATAAAAACCGTATACTAAAATTCGGGGAATTAAATTGTCTTTTAGATGGTGAAAGTTTTATGAAAATACACCCGATAGTGTTTGCGTGATTATCGTTTTTATGTCCGCGGTAGACATTACTTTACAAATTAATTACACTATGTTAAAAAAATATAATTGCCAATATTCACATATCAAATTACGAAGCAAATGGTCTAGTATAACATTTTTTTTTTTTCAAAGAAATCAGTCCGGTCGATTAGACGTGATGTTGAATTTAAAATCATTAGAAGTCGTATATCTGCGCCTTAACGTTTAATATATCGGAAACGTGACGCTTTACGAAGTTTGGTCCTATTATGTTTTATGTGAAAACAAAATTTCGGACAGGTAGATATGCCAGGCTCCATAAACCTTCAATATCCTAGATATAAGTACCACAGCCTGACCACACCTTTCTGATACACCCTGTATACGGACTTGCTTCGGTATGAAATAATGTCCACAGACGACTGTGGCCAAATGATAACAGCCGCACAGGTCGATTGATCAGGTTAAGCTACGCTTGCCGCGGTTGATCTGTCGATGGGTGACCATCTCTACATACCGAGACCCCTACGTGTCTCGAAAAGCACGTGAAGCCGTTGGTCCCGGCTGTCATCCGTGTCGTGGATCTTTGACAGTCGTCGTTACGGGTAGTCAGAAGCCCGAAAGTCTGACAACCAGTCTTACCAAGAGGTATTGTATTACCCAGTAACTGGGTGGTGGAGGTCAGATAGGCAGTCGCTCCATGTAAAATACTGGTATTCAGCTGCATCCAATTAGACTGGAAGCCGACCCCAACATAGTTGGGAAAAGGCTAGGCAGATGATGAGACGACCGTGGCCACTAGTCATCAAAACCACGCGCAAGAGTGTTAAAAGGTGCATTGCACCTTTCTGCATCCAGTATGAGCGAGTCTTTAATAAAAAAAAAAAAAACAAAGTAGTTACCCACTCAGGCACTTTCAGGAATTACGATGAAGTTTATTTTTACATTTCCTGTTCCACGGGGTTTAGAGCACTCTTCAGAGCTCGAAGCGGAAGGAAATTAATAGAGGAGCGGGCTCACCGTCGCTGTTCGAGCCGTAACTTTTAGTAGTTTTTAAAACTTTTTGATTTGTTGAGTCTAGGGATAGGATACGATTTTGCTGTAATGTTGTTCATATTTTATGCATCAGGGTTGATTATAACTCCAGCATTCGATATTCATACATCTATGGTTAGATATAACTTGAAATACGTAATAAAAAGAGGCGCAATTGATTTAAGCATGTGTCCATAGTTGTTACATTGTTGTAAGGAAACCGGCATGTCCTAGAACCAAACATTCAAAGACATGTTACATCTACCACCCCAAACTGGGCCTGTGTGGTGGATTACGGCCCACTCCCTCCCACAGAGAGGAGGCCTGTGTCCCAGCAGTGGGAACATTATAGGCTGATTATGCATAGTTTGCTAGCCATTGTAAAGTGCTATTTATGTAAAATTCAAAGTCCTGACTGACGACTGATATATCAACGCACAGCCTAAACCGCTGGTCCTAATGACATGAAATTTGGAGGGTGTGTTCTTTGTGAAGAGTAGGTATCCACTAAGAAAGGGTTATTAGAAATTCCACCCCTAAGAGGGTGACTGATGGGAAAGTGAAATTTCACGCGAAGTCGCGGGCAGAAGCTAGTTTAATTTATAAAAGGTTTAACAAGCTTCTGCATACGATGTATTCATTTTATGTATAGGTAATAATTTACCTGTCATCAATTACAGGTTAGGTAGGTAACCATCATTCTCAGAAATATCACACTAATCACAATATCGCACTAATATTATAAAGGCGAAAGTTTGTGAGTGTGTGTGTGTGTTTATATGTTTGTTACTTCTTCACGCTCAAACGGCTGGACCAATTTTGATAAAATTTTATATGGAGGTAGCTGACACCCTGGATTAACATATAAGCTACTTTTTATCCCGATATTCCCACGGGATCGACACTTATGCGGGTGAAACCGCGGGGCGCAGCTAGTTAGAGATATGTATATGTATTACAGTATAAAAACGCGCATTGACGTGGAGTTGCGGACACCAGCCCGTATTACCTATTACAGTATGTTATTGTAATTTTTTCTCAATTAATCTTTATAATGATCAATGTTCCACGCTCTATTTTTGTAAATTTTATGACTAATTTTTATTAACATGAAATTTTAATAATTATGAATAAATGAACTGAGCTGAATTGATACATAGTCCTTAGGCCAAATTTTTCAAAAGTGTGTATACCATCGTAATATTTATCGTAAAAAATATTGGTGAACAGATACACTTCCGGGAACCAGTTCCTACTGACATTATTATAAAAAGAGCAAGGTCCATCCCACACGTACTTATGTAAAGTTACATGTCAAGCAAGTCAAGTGAATGATCTGCCCACAAAATTGGACCTATGTACCACCCACAGAAGAAATAACGAAACAGTCGTCAGAAATAATTAACTGTTACAATTTTTCATACGTTTTGGCTACAGGTGTAGAAAAACTTTTTTACAAAAAAAAAACAACCGACTTCAAAAAAAACACTACAAAGTGATAAATAACTTTAATTTCGGAAGTCGGTGTCGTTGATTCCGCATTTTCGTTTTTTGACACCGACTTCCGAAATTAAAGTAATTTATCACTTTGTAGTGTTTTTTTTTGAAGTCGGTTGTTTTTTTTTTTTGTAAAAAAGTTTTTATTTTTCACTTTTTAGTTGTACCTACCCCACAAAAAAAAGTAAACAAAAAGATCGTTAATGTAGACAATGTAGATAAATTTTTAGATTTTTGTTGATTTTTCAAAAACCGCTCATCCGATTACGATAAAATTTTCATGGGACCATTTGGGAAGTATACCCTTTCTAACAAAAAAAGAATTTTTCAAATCGGTTGGCAAACGAAGGAGTTATGCGCGAACAAACATAAAAAAAAAAAAAATACAAACATTCGAATTGAGAACCTCCTCCTTTTTTAGAAGTCGGTTAAAAACCAAAGAAATAGACTGTGCGAAAAATTATCGCAACCTTCAGAATAGTAGTGACTTAAAAATCTCAGAATAAGTTATTCTTCGCTTCTTTAATATTCACCTAACAGTGCGTACTTTTTAGTGACCCTCTAACTTCTTAGATTTTTGAGTTAAGTCACTACTATTCTGAAGGTGCGTTATGAATAGAAAGTGGGTGACTACTGAGACGCGATGACGATTGATAGAGATGTCATCATTTGCCTAGCCTTTTCCCAACTATGTTGGGGTCGGCTTCCAGTATAGCCGGATGCAGCTGAATGCCAATATTTTACTGAACCGCTGCCTATAATCTGACCTCCATAAACTCAAACTCAAAGCATTTATTTCTTTTGAATTGTCAAGAACTCGGTCAGTCAGAAAATATGAAGCTAGTTGCCCATTTCAAAGCGTAGTAGGTACCTATGGAGACAAACGGGCAAGAAACTCCACGGACACTCTTTTAAATTATATTTTTACAAAAATATTAGTTACATCATTAATGTTGATAACAACTCAACCCAGTTACTGGGTAATACGATACCCCTTGGTAAGTCTGGTTGTCAGACTTTCGGGCTACTGACGACCCGCACCGACTGTCAAAGATCCACGATTGACAGACGGGACCAACGGCTTAACGTGCTTTCCGAGGCACGGAGGGGTCTTGGAATGTGAAGATGGTCACCCATCCACGGACCAACCGCGGCAAGCGTAGCTTAACCTGATCGATCGACCCGTGCAGCTGTTATTACTTAGCTATAAGCTCCTCCCCCACGGTTGATAGAGATGTATGGAAGAATAAAAGGTGCGGCGCCGACCTCAAGTCGGACACGGGCAAGCAAGAGGAGTTCTACTGAAATTATACGGTTTATTAAAAACTAGCTGCTGCCCGCGACTTCGTCCGCATGAAATCCTGTCCTAACTAAAAGTATTTTTTTTTTACAATAAAAGTAGCCTAAGTTACTCCTTATTACATCAGCTATCTTCCAGTGAAAGTCCTGTCAAAATCTGTCCAGCCGTTTCAGAGATTAGCCGGAACAAACAGACAGACAGATAGTCAGATGACAAAAATTGTAAAAAATGTTATTTTGGTAGGTATATGTACCGTGTTTACATCTATGTGCATTTAGTAAAAAGCGTTTATTTTATTATTACAAACAGACACTTCAATTTTATTTATTTGTATAGAAGATGTCTTATGTAATGAATACCTGTCACACAGAATTATAATATCAATTAATTCACCCACCCTACAGTCTTTTCCTTTAATCCCTTGATGTACATAGAATGTGTTCGCATATTTTTGCATACATAACATATGAAAGCTTAACGAAAGGCCTTAATCCTTCCCACGCTCTCATAAATAATGTGCTGTTAAAATTAGTATTTTAGTACAGACGCCAGCACATCAAGCTACTACAATCTGTCAAATTTCTTTTAAAGATTTTCAACTTTATCGCTATTAGCATTAGGTTTAAGGTTGATTGGGAAAATTTGACAGTTTCGGGTAGCTTGATGTGCTGGCGTCTGTACTTAGTACTTACAGTACCCGGCGATAAATATTGCACATCGACCTTTGGAAAGAGACAATCGGCTAATTTCGGCTTCGTAGAGCGTTATCTCTGTCGCACACTACCTATGTGACGTTTTGTCAGTCGTTGTTCAAGTGCGATAGAGTGCGGTCGCGTCCAGTTCAAAATATATATTTAGAGTTGTTAACACCCCCAAATTTAAATAATTTAAAGTTGTACTATGGCATCTTTAGAAAAAAAGAGGGAAACCTTTACGAGGTCAGTCACGCAAAATTATCTACAATGTTTATAAATATGTGTATTTTATACAAAGAATAAAAAGAATTATCAAAAGAAGCAAATAATCATAATTGTTTTAACAGCTCCTAATAGATACCGGACTGTTTGTATTTCGTGCGACAGAGATAACGCTCTGCGAAGCCGAAATTAGCCGATTGTCTCTTTCCAAAGGTCGATGTGCAATGTTTATCGCCGGGTATTGTACAGGTATTTATTTTAATTTGTGACAAGAACGTCGGAATTATGGAGTCAGGAAAGTTGAATTTTCATCGTCAGTCGTTATTAGTGGCGACTTGGAAACCTTCATGATTGGCCACAAAAGGCAACCGAAAGGGATCCACCCTTCCTATTCTGTTCTCAAAGGATGTGGGTAGCCATATGGGGGAGATTTGCCCAGCAACAGGATAATACAGGGTAATAAAATACCTGCTCCGTATTCACTCCATTTTTTGGGCAGTCGTGTAAAAGGGAACAATTGGTAACTTTATCCAAATAATATAGCTAAGCATCCCCTGCATGTACTTGTTCAAAGTGATGTAATTAATAGCTACATGCGGGCAATAGGACCCATTAAATGATCGATAGAATAATAGGACCACTTCATCCCAATTTAATACTAAGAGCTGAACCACTGTTAAATAAATTTCAACAACACATCAGTCAAACAGACAATAAACCATTGGAGGTCAAGCATCTCATACTTGATTAAAACACAATCAGCCTAAAATGTTCCCACAGCTGGGACACAAGCCTCCCATCTGTGAGAGGGATCAGGACATATAGTGCGTGCCACGAAAGATGAGACTTGCTTGACACACCACGTGGTTTGACATGCGCAGTAGTACACGATTTTAGGTCTCTTTAGCGGTATGACGTCTGAGCGCGCGGGACGGAACCGGGCGTCATAGGGGCGGCGAAAAGAGCGCGGGAGGGGGGGGGGGGGGGTCAAGTCTCATCTTTCGTGGCGCTAACTGTAATCTGCCTCGGGCCCGGTGCGGGTTAGTGGAAGTCACATTCAAATGTTTTGTCCTACGACATGTCAGTTTCCTCACGATGATTTCCTTCACCGTTCAAGAGTAGAGGTGATGCAAAAAGTTCAAGTTCACGACGGTAAGTCGGAGCAGTTACTCTGTGCCACCACTGATGTACGGTCGAACAAGCTATTTGGTATACAGGCAAAAATATTCATCTTTCCACTACACTGCCAATATTTAGTTTTTGTGCGTTATAACTTTTTCAGCTTATGGCATCCTTAATTAAATAGAGTGGTACGTATAAAAGAATTAACTAACTCAGCACACCATTGTTTAAAAGCAGTTGCAAGTTAGCTGCCTGTATACCAAACAGCTTGTTCGACCGTACCTGCGTTTCCTCTGTTTCACTAGCCGTATACTGCCTTGAATTGGCTCTGCCTAGGTCTATAAAATCCGACAATAGCCATAAAACAAATACCTCAATGGTAAAGCCTAGCGAAAGTTCCGCTTCCTCAATATCCTGGCTCGCGTGTGCGCATACCATATCCTCGTTTGCATACAGATATTAAGCTCAAAATTATGAGTGTGCGGCGCGCCTACGCCATTCACAATTTTATAAGGTTGTCCGAAACTTTTTACGTGTAAACTTTTGTATATTGTTGATTTATAATAATCCTAGTTCCTATATAAAATATTATAAACGCGAAAGTTTGTGAGGATGGATGGATGGATGTTTTTTACTCATTCACGTAAGAACTACTGAACGGATTTGGATGAAATTTCGCACACAGATAGGTTATAACCAGGACTAATACATAAGATACTTTTTATCCCGATATTCCCACGGGATCGAAACTTATGCGGGTGAAACCGCGGAGGGTGAAACCGTAATTAATACACTAGTCCTCCCATACCCAATACCCATTAACACTTTAATTTAGAAATATTGTAACAGACAATTATTTTGAAAACGGTAACCACGGAGTTTCTTGCAGGCTCTTCGCCATAGGAAAACACCAATTAGAACCGTACATCTAGCTTCTGACGTTTCATGAGTGCCCATGTAGGTTTATGTGAAATAAAATATTTTAATTTTCTATTGTAAACATCGTCCCCCTGCCACTATCTCAATTTGTTTGTGGTAGACACAGCATGCACTGTCTTGTTCCTCTAGAGTTCTAGACGATTGCATCAGCAGTCATCTCAGTAAATAGCCCCTTTGTATCAACTTTCACATAGTCATCCATCGTTTCCTTGTCCTCCCCCTAAATTACATTCATACTCAAAACTTTCTTCTGCACTTTTTCTGTATTCCTCGTCATTGCATGTTCATACCATCTCACTCGATTTAAGTACAGACGCCAGCACATCAAGCTACCCGAAACTGTCAAATTTTCCCAATCAACTTTGAACCTTATGATTTAGCGATAAAGTTGAAAATCTATTAAAGAAATTTGACAGATTGTAGTAGATTGATGTGCTGGCGTCTGTACACATAGATTCTCGTTCTATAGTCAGATCTGTGGGCCAAAAATTATGTATCTGACAAAGTGACAGCCCTGTTTCAAGTGGTACGGTTCGCAAATAAGCAAATAAACACGTTGCTTCGACAAAACGTTATAAATATACAACGTAATGGGCGCTCGCTCGTAAACGCATACTCGACCCCACGCAGCGGGAGTGTTTGTTTTGCTGATTGTACTTGACTTATCAGATTATTATGTGTTCTTACTTACTATGTATTTATTCCTAAAGATGGCGATCAATTTGCACAGTTTCAACAATTTGCTTCTTATCGTTTCGGTAAACGACTGGAGGTGATTGATATTTAGGCCAACTGCCAACACAAAACGGATTTTGATAATTTATTTATTGTTCATGTATGGTCCTAACTCCTAACAGATGTGGAGGAATTTTTCGGACTAAAAGGGCGTCCTTCCTATTTCCCTAAAGCGTAAGCTCATCGACATGTGTATCCTACGGCCTGCCTTTTTTTTTTTTTTTTTTTTTAACGTGGAGAAATGCTCATGCATTCTGCACTACCACGGGGAGATAGTGCAGTTATGTGGGACTCAAACCCACTAAAACTCCACGGTGTCCTCCTCTGCCGCTTACGGCGGGAACACGGGCACGCGTTAGCACTCATCCGTGAACCCGCCGCGGCTGTCCGTCACCGGACCCTCCTCTGGGGAGTATTCCCCATCTCCGGCGCACTAGAACACATAGCACGCCGTGACCACCCCAGGGACCAAACCAGCACATGGGCGCCAGACGACCCCGTGTCTGGGCACCCTTGGTCCCCCTGCGACGGGTCAGGTCATTGGCCCCGCCGCCTGCCAATTTTCGGCCGCAGAGGATAGGGAGAGCGGCCAACATCATACCAACACTCCTCTTCCTCTGCGGCCCCACCGCGTCCGCCATCGGACGGTGGCGACCCCGTCAAGGCCGCGGAAGGTAGGGAGAGCGGCGCACCGCAATACCGGCACTCCTCTCCCACCGCGGCCTCCAACCCTCAGCCGCGATGCCTCCGATACGACATCGCGGCCCGCCTCAGCTGCGATGTCGCTCAAGCGGCACCGCAACCTACTTGTTGGTCGCTACGTCGTCGGCTTACCGGCAAAAGCCCTGACGAGCGGCCCCTCCTCGGGTTCCACTTCGCTTCACCGTGGGTGTCCAAGCCACGGCTACTGAGCCCCCCCGCCTCGACAATGCGGGAACCCACCGGGGGGGATCCTACGGCCTGCCTATCCTAACCTATGGCGCCTAGACTTGGTCTTTGACAGAGACTCAGAAGTCCGAACTCAAGGTTTGCCAAAGAGCGATGGAGCGTAGTATCTTAAAGATTAAACACACCGACCAAATTCGCAACACCACAATACGCTCCAAGACAGGTATCACTGATGTTGGCGGCAAGTTTGCGAGGCTGAAGTGGGACTGGGCGGGTCACACTTATAGGATGCATCCAGACAGATGGGCCAAAGTCGTCACACAGTGGGTGCCTGAAGACGGGCGTCGTCACCGAGGCAGGCCTAAGAAACGCTGGCGTGACGATTTAAACTCATTCCTAACCGACTGAACGGAGAAGGCACAGCACAAGGAAATGTGGAAGAAAATGGGAAGGCCTTTGCCCAGCAGTGGGGCAGTACAGGCTAAAGGAAAAAAAAATAAAGTTGCTTTTCAGGCATTAGTTTTCTTCAGGAATCAAAAAACTGTTTTGTGTTGTTCATGGGCCAAGCGGCAATAGATCTAGGTAATGTATCGAAGAATGTAGTAGGTACTTTGTGAAATACTTCAGGCAATATGATGTCCAGGCGAGTGGATCAGATATTATCTCTTAAGGTGAGTCTCTTAAGGTGTGACCAAACCAGAAATCGCGAAAAAAGAATCAGCTGTTTCCTACATTTTGACGAGTTATGCGAACATAAATGTAGGGAACAGCTGATTTTTTTTCTCGTTTATGTTCAACCCCGTAGTAGCCACCACCAAGACTCCAGCACATCAAGCTACTACAATCTGTCAAATTTCTTTAATAGATTTTCAACTTTATCGCTAAAGCATAAGGTCCAAAGTTGATTGGGAAAATTTGACAGTTTCGGGTAGCTTGATGTGCTGGCGTCTATACCAGTTCAAACTGGTAATACAACTAGGTACAACACACAATATGTCGACCCCCTGCTGCTTCTGTCAGTTCAGATTGTTCAGAAGACTGATTATGACAGCAGTTTGTGGTTCGGCGTTGATTGATTGATTCCTTCATTTGCTTACTTGCAAACGCTCTACATTATCCGTGTTCATAGCTCGTGTGCTAATTAGTTAGTGAAACAGACCGTGATTTGGCGATTTCATAGATTTCCTTGGAAAATTGATGCACATGAAGCAGAAGGCTTTGTCTTTGTGAGGGCAGCGCATCTGTGATGCCTCTGGTATTGCAGATGTCCATATTGCCATGGTACCACCTCGTGGGCCGTCGGCTTGTTTGCAATCCAGTAACATTAGAATCATCTACCAGTACCTAAACACTAGCTGAAATGGAAACAAGAAATACTCTTAAATACCCATGGCATTACGTCTGCATTTGTACATTTTATACATCCTCCGTACATGTAAATTACCTTTTCACGCCTAAACCACTAAACGGTTTGCGATAAAACTTGGCAAGGAGATAGATGGCATCCTAAGGAAGGACAAAGGCTACTTTCTGTCCCGGTAGCATGTTCCCGTGCAATAATTTATGATATCCACGCGGGCGAAGCCGCGAGCAGAAATAGTAAATAAAATACTTATTTCGAACCAGTCTATTTTTTGCCATTTTAGGCCACATCCAAACTAAAGCCTTCCAGAAAATTCACGACTTATCCTTCCAAATGATATTTTAAACAAATCCAGTCCACGCAGCAAATTAAAAGGGGGTTAACGGCAAATAGCCACAGGCTATGAGCCACCAGGCAAGAAGGGAAATGAGCCCCCTAACAATAGTAAGTGAGCTATCATTGAAAGCTTTGTACCAGCCACCATTGTCAGTGAACTGCATTGTCTTGTAATTCTATAAGAGTGCAGTTTAAAAGGGATTGCTGAGTTTTATTCAGTCACTTAGGGCTCACTGACGGCGGCGGCGTGTCACGGCATGGCACGGCAGATTACGCTGCGGCATCCCGCGGCGTTCCGTGGCATCCTGCTGAACGCCGAACCTGCGCCTGCGGCGCCGACTGCGCCCCATTAACCAAAATTACCGCTGCACAAGTTTCAACCTTACTTCAGCCCAGCTTACCAATCAATTCCTCGACACAAAGTGACCCATACGTATCGCGGGATGCAATTGCGCGCCGCGGCAACCCGTGGAATGAAACGGCATGACACGTCATGCCGCAGCACCCCGCGGCGCGTCGCGTCATGACGCAGCATCCCGCGGCACGTCGCGTCATTTCGCGGCATCGTGGTATCGAAATAAAGTAACATGAATTCTAAACTCATTAAAATAGGATTCAAAATAACTTGATTAGTAATAAAATCTTTTGCCATGACACGCCGTGCCGTGCCGTCAGTGAGCGGCGTCCTTAGTAGTGAAAAGGAAAGCGATGCTAGGAGACGGAAGACTTGGTGATGCGAAAATTAAAACTAATTTATCTCTAAGTGGAGTGGCATGGACTCACGGAAGTCTTTAAACTCAAACTTTAAATTACTTAAACCATTTACAGGCACTTTTGAATTGTCATAGAAGCCGGTGAGTTAGAAAGATAAAGCTAGTTGCCCATTCCAAAGCGTAGTATGGAGAAGAAAGGGCTAGAAACTCCATAGACACTAGTTATTTGGAAATAACAAGGTCTTAGCTTAAAACCGCAGCATTTAGTAGTATAGTAGAACCATACCTGACCTGCCCCTTATTCACAAACACGTATCGTATCGAACATTAATCATTGTTATCGTAGGAGTCTTTTCAACTCTGTTCACAAGTCCAAAACCCAAAAATTTTGTCAGTTTAAATCAAATAGACGCCCGCTATTCTTCCAACAGCTATTCGCTGTTGAGGGCAAGTCAAATCAGGTTATCGAAATGTCAGGTTTTCGATACGATAGCCTGTCGTACGGTAGTGAATCAGGGCTCTGGACGCCATGGCGGCGCAGCCAGGTCGGGTCGCCAACAAAATGTATGGTTGGCTGCGTAACCAAGCGGACGCCAGATGAGCCACGAGCCACCCACTATACAGCTGTATACATTTAGCTGGCAACGCGACGTGGCGACGTCGCCATGGCGTCCCGGTGAGGTATGACTTAAAGTATAAATGGCGAATTCTATGGACCAAAGCGTTGCTTTCTATGTATGTGAACGAAGTAAAAGTATTGTAGACGCGTTCCTAGGACACATCGAACTGTAGAAGAATTTCGGCTCGTCTCTGTCACTCATTCCATTGTTTGTCGCCGAGATGACAATGCGATTTATTTTCGTTGGATCCCACTATTGAATCCCAGTTTAATATTTTTGGCGTCGGATTCCACAAAACATTATTATGTATTTCTGTTGGATCCCAAATTTAAAAAATGCAAGATTATTGCGTTTTATTGTCGTTGAATCCCAAAAAGTATTTCCGTTGGATCCCAAATGTTTAAAAAAATCTGAATGCGGGTACTTTCAAGACTATTATAGTATTTGAACGTTTTAAATTACGAAAATTGGCCTTCTGATGTATTGTGTGTCTCTTAGTCTGTCTATAAATAAATATATTTTCTTTCTATCTGCCATATTTCGCCAGACCGCCTCATTAGTCACCCTAAGTTATGACTGTTACGCAATAGTTAATTACCGAAATAATTAGGCAAACACGCGTGATGTTATGTTTGTTAATTATTTCAATTGTCGCAATTCCATAAATGCCAAGCCTATGATTATCGCAAGCCACCTGTATAGGGATGCCATTGGCTGCCCATCTCTGGTTTAGAACGATGATGGTGAAAGAGTACAGTCACGAGCACCAATATGTCAACACTTGGCAATTTTCAATTGCGATTTTTTCGTGAAATAACGAATGCAACGTTGAAATACGACACTTAACATAAACGTATGGGTTCGAAAATACTATGTTCGTTAGAACATAAAATTTCATTCAAAAATAAAGGTGTAATTCGCCTTTGCATAAAGCAAAGTGTATATATACACTTGGGAGCAAATAAATCGAGCCACTTGCTTTTTTTTGCACGTATAATGGTTAATATTTTTGGTATTATGGAACGTATCAAATCGAAACATATATCGCCTAAGAGCTTATTTAATAATCTTTACAATGAGGGTAAATTTTTGAATGATAACCTTATTTAGTGATAAATTATTGGCTCTGAAAGAAAAACGGTAATTTTGATAGAAAATTGTAGGATTAAAACAGTCCAGAAAATCTATCGAAATCAGGGCAAGGGGGGGTAATACAAGATATTAAGAATAAGTTTATACCATAATTTTGTTTTTAATTGTTTTTTTCTGGACTGACAATTTTCTATCAAAATTACCGTTTTTCTTTCAGAGACAATAATTTATCATTAAATAAGGTTATCATTCAATAATTTACCCTCATTGTAAAGATTATTAAATAAGCTCTTAGGCGATATATGTTTCGATTTGATACGTTCCATAATACCAAAAATAATAACCATTATACGTGAAAAAAGGAAGTGGCTCGATTTATTTGCTCCCAAGTGTACTTATAGACGTGACTGTACTAACACGTCAGTTACGGATCAGAATAATCCGATTCCTTACATCACTCCTGGCCTGCCATAATACTCAACGCAACGCATTACAGACAGTCTTGCGTAAAACCAAACCAATTAATGCCACAGTGAATTATACACCTTCTGCTTTCAAAATTACAGTTCATAACTGTTTGCAAGTAAACACACGTGCGTAGTTTAAAATAAGAAACCTTACAACAAATAGTCGACTCTAGACAAATTAACATAAGTTTTAAAATAGATTGTCATCTTTAAACATGGTGTGTATTTTACAACAGACGTTTTACAATTGATTTTAGACTTAATACCAAACAAGTTAGAGTATAAAATTGATTGTCTTGTAAACATATGGTGTGTATTTAAAAATAGATTCTATGGTCATCGTGTGGAGTTCAACAGACTATGGGAATAATAAAATATATGTTGGCAACCTGTCACCGCTTTATGGGCTATGTTTAAAACAGACATACGTGGTTTCAGGATGATCTAATTCCCGTTACTGCCGTTAAAACAGTACCATTTTGAAAACATGCGATGAGCAAACGATATGCTTGCAATAAGTACTATTTTGCCACCAAGCACGCACGATTTTCGCAGGGGGTGTGGTTCGTAGCAGCTGGATTGAGAGTTACCAAGAATCGAGCTAAATAGCGTGCAATTGGAGAGGCCAATGTGTTGTATTGTCATGATGATGATGACATCAGCGTCAGGCACATTTGCCTGACACATGCTGAACTGGACTCCCATTTGGTGCAACCTTGAGACGCACACCGCACTGTGTATTTTTCGTTATTAATTTGATTTGAAGTATTCGTCAGTGTCACTTTTACTTCGATATATGTTTTTCCTTTTGTTTTTATATCGGCACCTTGTTTTTATATTATACTAGCTGCGCCCCGCGGTTTCACCCGCGTAAATGTCGATCCCGTGGGAATATCGGGATAAAAACTATCCTATGTCCTTTTCCGGGACTCAAACTATCTCTATACCAAATTTCATCTAAATCGGTTCAGTGGTTTAGGCGTGAAGAAGTAACAAACATATAAACACACACACACACTCACAAACTTTCGCCTTTATAATATTAGTGTGATATAGTGTGATATTAGTATTAAGTATTATAGTATTAAGTATTAAGTATTATTAGTATTAAGTATTATACTAGCTGCGCCCCGCGGTTTCAGCCGCATAAGTTTCGATCCCGTGGGAATATCGGAATAAAAACTATCCTATGTCCTTTCCCGGGACTCAAACTATCTCTATACCAAATTTCATTGAAATCGGTTCAGCGGTTTAACATACAGACAGAGTTACTTTCGAATTTATAATATTAGTATGGATACCGATACCCATCCCGTCTGCGGAGTTTAGCTAGCCAATTTAAAATAACCAAGTATATGTAGTCTCACCCTAACTTTTGTTGGCATAGAACCGCTTTCAATCTTTATTAATGAACTAGCAGCCTGCTCCAGCTTCGCTCGAGTTCAATTTTTTTTTTCGAATTTCCGTAATTTTCTTTCATACAACCCTTACCCTGGCAATACAGAACACAAAAAAAAGAATTATCCAATTTGGGGCAGTCATTGATCGGAAGTTATGAGCGTACAGACATTTCGGCGACTTAGTTTTATACTATGTACGGATTTATGGTTTTACGATAAAATATTCAGGGCAATGAAACTACCAAAATGCCATGTAACTTATCGGATGTCCTTGAAACGAAATAACCACAATAAAATACAGTTTTATAGCTCACGAACTTACAAAAGGCCGAGGGAGATCAATAATAACCTTTGCTCTGGAATTCGGAACGACCCAGCGGGGTAATTTCGAAACACTAGAAAGAAAGAAAGAAAATATATTTATTTAGCACAGACTAAAAGACACACAATACACCAGATACATACATCAGATAAAAACAAAAAGTAAAGATCAAATCAAAAGTGCAAAGATCGGAAACCGGTTGAAATTCTTAACCGGTTATGGTCATTGACCCCAAACCGAAATCGATTTAGGTTAAAGGTTGCACTTTACCGGTTTTTACCGGTTTATGCGGCAAACCGGTTTTTCACGAATTTTGGTTTTGATAGTGAAAATTAACCGGTTAAAACCAAGTTTGAACCCCCCCCCGGCCCCCGCCACTCTCGCGGGTACGGTCTGGACGTTGCGATGTTAACTCATTGTCACTAGAACTTGTTGGAAGCGTTAAAAAAGTAGACGAAAAAGATTTACGAATTACGGAATTAACCGGTTCATTTGGGTGTCAAAACCGTTTGAGCTTTGTAACCGGTAACCTTTATCTTTTGGGTTACATAAGAACAGTTCACTTGTTTAACCGGTTAATGAAGGAACGATATATTTACCGGTATTTAATCGAAATTAACCGCTCTTTTTAAACCGGTTCAGAGCCCTGCAAAAGTGTAAAGTCCGATGTAAGAAATTAGCAGGAAAGTGTGCCCGCACGGCTGCGCCAAAAAGGAGCAGGGGCCGTATTACGAAGTGTTAATGCCATCATGATTCCAATGCGAAAAAAGGATGGTGCTATCGGTCATGTATAGCTCCGTCTCTCTCTTACACTGAAATTATGATGGCTTAAAACTGTCATAATACGGCACCTGCCCCCTTATTCACAAACACTCGATATGCTTCCGTATCGTATCGAACATTAATCATTGTTATCGTAAGAGTCTTCTCAATGCTGTTCACAAGTCCAAAACCCGAAAATTTTGTCAGTTTAAATCAAATAGACGCCCGCTATTCTTCCAACAGCTATTTGCTGTTGAGGGGAAGTCAAATCAGGTTATAGAAATGTCAGGTTTTCGATACGATAGCCTGTCGTATGGTTGTGAATCAGGGCTCTGTTCAGCAAAAAATGCCAGACAACTAGTGCCTGACGCTGCGCTGGTTTTCAACTGGACCTTGACGCTGGTTTTCAACTGGACCTATCATTCACTAACAGCAGCAATGGCTTACATTTTGACAGTTCAACAACATTCAATGCGTTATTCACGTGGTTGAGCAGACAAAATTTTCAAACATATGAAGCAATGGATTAGCAATAGTCTTCAAAATTATTCAGATTGTGACGAAACTAGGGTGCAGTATTCTTAACTGCCTCGTTGGCAGTCGTTGGTCTAGTCGTTGTTAGTAGGGCTGCTTAGGATCGACAGACACTGAATTCGTGCCTCATCATCATATGCCTGGCTTTTTCCCACGGGTGGGGTCTGCGTCCCGGATGCGGCTGAATACCAGTATTTTACATGGGGCGACTGCCTATCTGATCTCCACAACCCAGTTATTGGGTAATACGATAGCTTTTGGTACGACTGGTTGTCCTGGTTGTCGGATTTTCGGGCTTCTGAGGACCCGTAACGACTGTCAAGGATCCACAATTGACAGCCGGGACCAACGGTTTCACTTGCTTGCCGAGTCACGGAGGGGTCTCGACATGTAAAGATGGTCACCCATCCACGGACCAACCGCGGCAAGCGTAGCTTAACCTGACCGATCGATCCGTGCGGATGTTGTTAAGTAACAACGGCTAAGTAGCCACGAGCCCTCCGAGGCTGGATTCGTGCCTAGTGGATGGCATTACATAGGATTTGCATCATAACTGGCGAAATATTCTGTTGTATGGACTTTGCCACTAGTGCCCACTAGCACTTCGATTCATCTTCTCCGCCACAAAGGCACATAAACTAAAGAGTAACGGCCTCGTAAATTATGCTGGCTAATAAACAGAACGTTTCAGAGGACAGTTGTCACATTTCTGATTGATTTATTACGTAAACTGTCCGTTAATTGCATTATTATATTTTGTTCCGACAGAATCTTGAAGAAATCCTGTGTGTAGACAATATATTTTCGACATTATTGGCCACTAGCAACGCCCCGCGGTTTTGTCCGCGTAAGTTTCGATCCCGTGGGAATATCGGGATAAAAACTATCCTATGTCCTTTCCCGGGACTCAAACTATCTCTATACCAATTTTCATCTAAATCGGTTCAGCGGTTTAAGCGTGAAGAGGTAACAGACAGACAGACACACTTTCGCATTTACAATATTAGTCTGGATAGTATGGATTTAGGGCAAAGATTTTCAAAGTTCCTTCTTTAGTGCTCAACTTTATTATAAAAGGAACTCTTGTGCAACATTTCATGGTTTTGGATCCAACAGTTGTGCGTTGCGTATTCAATGACTGACATTACGGCCTCGCCACGAACTAGCCGCTATTAGCGGCAGCTTAGCGCGGCGCGCCGAGCAGTCAAAACAAATATACCAAAATGTATGAACCATGCCACGACGCACCGCTCGCAGCGTCAACACTAGACAAAAGAAACCGCGCCGCTTGCCGCTAAGCCAAAACTCGTGGCCGGGCGGTTAGGATTTAGGATGTTTATTATGTAAATGAAAAAGATGAGCGTACCATCCGCACTTGGTTGATATCCCGATGAGTCGTACTCAGAGCTTCTCCTCCACTTTTATTATGCGCACAGCCAAAGTGTGAAACTCTCTGCCGGCATCTGTGTTTCCTCCCACATTTAACCCGTCTGCCTTCAAATCAAGAGTGAACAGGCATCTTCTGGGCACGCTCGTTCCATCATAGACCTCATCTATCGCTTTCCATCAGGCGGGATCGCAGTCAAGAGCGCGCCCATTTAGCAACAAAAAAAAATTAAAAAAAGATGCAACGCCGATCAGGAATTTTTCGGCAGCAGCCCAGATTCTGGATTTATGTCCGTTTGACGCCACCTTTTACATGTAACTTAAACATAATTGACGTAAGCTATACTAATAACAAAGCTTAAGAGTTTGTTTGTTTGAACGTTCCCAAGTCTGGCAAGTGTTATTGGGTTTTCCATCAGGAATTTCATAGTAATAGTAATAGCCCGTAGTTTAGAAGTTGGCAATTTAATACCCCCGTGCCTCGGAAAGCACATAAAGCCGTTGGTCCTGCGCCTGATCTCTCTCCGGTCGTGTCGGATTGCCGTCCCATCGGATTACGAGAGTAAAGGAACAGAGAGTGCACCTGTGTTTACGCACACACCGATGCGACGGGCGGGTCAGGTCGCGGGCAGAACCTAGTAATAAATAAAGGAGCACTACACATCTCCAACTGCCACTTTAGGGAATACAAGCTTAAAGTTATGTAACAGCATATCAGCGTAGATATTTATAGTCCCTTCTATTTGTGAACACACGACCCACAAACGTCCATCTTCCGGGAACAATGATAAATTCATAGCTCCCGGCGGAAGCCGTCCGTCTTGTGGATGCTATGAGTTTCCTTGATTTACAATGTATGTACTTCGTAATGGATGTTTATTGGGCTTTTGGAAGTTTGTGTTATCCAGGGAGGTGCTATGTCGTTGTAGAACTTATTTTGGTGGTTCTCTGTTCGGTTTGTTTAAGCGATATCCTTGCGCTACCGTTTCTTGAAGTTGTTTTTTTTTTACCCGACTACGGCGAAGCAAAAAGGAGGTTTATGATTTTAACCGGTATGTATGTATGTATGTTCATCTGTTCCCTCATAACTTCTAAACTCCTTGTCATAATTGGACAAATGAGGTATCGTTAGAAGCGTCTTGATCGTCTGCTGGTTATAGGCTATGAGCTATGTGACGTCACAATAAATTGAATATAGTGCCCTCTAGCGGACATTCTAAAAAAAAAAAATTCATGCCGTGTTGGGTATCTAATGAATTTCAATAAAAAACGGCTCACTCCCATAGTTTTACCATCATAATGATGATCAGTAGACCAGTTCCCATGGTTAAAAACGTTCAAAATCTAGTCGCAATCTCATCTCAGCGACAATCAATGTCAAAAACTTGTTAAAAATTCCTACATTTTTAACAAGTTTTTCTTAGTAGTAAGTTTTTTTTAGTAGGGCATTTTAGAGGTATTTCTGACAGACTGAGATAATGTGACGAGAATTGCTCCTCTGTTATTTCATTCTCCCACCCTTATTCCAATTTCTTTGATTTTGACAAGTAATACCCTAAATGATCAACACCACGCCCTTTTTTTTATGGATGGGAAATCATCAAATGACCCCTCCCGCTCTGGGTGGAGCGGAAGGGAGTGTCAGACTCTTACTGACTAAAACCCATCCGTGTTCCTTCCTTAGCCCTTTATGTTCCGGGGTAGCGGTAACCCTTTCGGACAATCCCGCACCCCCGGCAGGCTTCGTCCCTGGCAGGCCCCTTCCTTTTTGCTGACTCTTTGTTGTGGATGGGTACAAAATTATGTAATAGCAAAATTGCTTACTTTTCCTTTAAAATCTAATGAAAAAAAATTCTCCCCTTAGGGGGTGAATTTTGAAAAAATCTGTCTTAGTGCGCCCCTAGACCTCATAAGGAACCTACGTGCCAAATTCGTAACTTATAAATAACATAGTTTTAGCAAGTAATCTATCTACCTAGAATCAACAAAAAAAGATTGTCCACATCGCCAGTAAAAACTTTTTTACAAAAAAAACAACCGACTTCAAAAAAAACACTACAAAGTGATAAATAACTTTAATTTCGGAAGTCGGTGTCGTTGATTTCGCATTTTCGTTTTTTGACACCGACTTCCGAAATTAAAGTTATTTATCACTTTGTAGTGTTTTTTTTTGAAGTCGGTTGTTTTTTTTTGTAAAAAAGTTTTTATTTTTCACTTTTTAGTTGTACCTACCCCACAAAAAAGTAAACAAAAAGATCGTTAATGTAGACAATGTAGATAATTTTTTAGATTTTTGTTGATTTTTCAAAAACCGCTTGTCCGATTTCAATAAAATTTTCATGGGACCATTTGGGAAGTATACCCTTTCCAACAAAAAAAGAATTTTTCAAATCGGTTGGCAAACGACGGAGTTATGCGCGAACAAACATAAAAAAAAAAAAAAATACAAACATTCGAATTGAGAACCTCCTCCTTTTTTAGAAGTCGGTTAAAAATACTAAACCTAAAGTTCGACAACTCGAAGGACAAAAAATTCAGTTCTGAAATCGATCAGCAAAAAAGTTAAACTCAATTTTGAAGGCAAAAAAGTTACTGGTTACGTGACTCTGGGCCATAAACCCTCCGATTCAACATTCAACGAAGAATGCAAGAATGTCCAATTGGATTAAGATTACCGAAAACCTCTACTAAAGCTTAGGTCTTGAAACTTAATGGCCAAACCTGAAAATAACACTCATGACATAATGTCACCAGTATTTCCCGTAGGGCTGTCCTTTGACAGAGGAGTATAATAATCCGTGTATACAGAATGAAATTGAATTCATAGGCATCCTTTTAAGGGGTCATTGCACTCATCATTATGAACAACCTTTACTATGGGACCTAACCTGAAATCGCGAAAAAAAATTAGCTCTTCCTTACATTTGGACGAGTTATGTGAACGTAAATTCAAGGAACAGCTGATTTTTTTTCGCGATTTTATGTTTAGTCCCATAGTAAAAGTTGTTCATAATGATGAGTACAATGACCCCTTAAAAGGATGCCCATGAATTTAATTTCAACCTGTATATAAAACATTGAACAGCCAGGGGTATTGGGTTCGCCCATAGTTATTGATAACCAATCCACTTTAACCACCGAAACCCATAGTCCAAATTTGTATTTTTCCATATATCCTGCAATAGTCCTACACCGACCGGGGGTTATCGTTGGGTGCACTTGCATAGTGCATACAGGGACAATCGTCGGTTGGTGCCGCATTTAATTAAAATTTCCTAAGGGGCCTCTGCGAGTTCGCTTCGGCCCCTCGTACGCCTTCCAAAGGATCGGGACCCCATGGTCCCGAGATATGAAACACAAAAATAATGAATCTTTTATATATCAGACATTATCATAGTCCGGCTAATATTATACCTAGCACAAATTAACATTAATTACCACATTATAATTTGCACAGCCACGTTTCGCCAGATATTTTTAATCCTATGTGGGGAGAGCTTTACGGCGTACGGCATTTCATACAAACTTTCAAGCCTTGTTTTTCGAAATGAATGAACTGATTTTAATGAAACTACGTACGCATAAGCAGGATACAAAGGTCTAAAACGTTAGTTAAGACCATGTTTGAAATGACTTATTTAAAAAAAGATAATTGGAAATCTCTGTTAAATAACAATTTACCTGATCCGAGGATTCAACCCGACCCCTTTAGTCGCGTCTGCGACCACAAGACCAACGAGACACTATCTTAAGGCAAATCTAAATATAGGTAGTTAGGTACTTGTCGACTTCATGTCAAAGGTCGTGTGCGCAAGAGCAAGTAACTTCGTATCTGGGGAAGTTCTAGACTTTTAAACAGTTGTGTCTAAACAACAGCGTAGATTAGGATTCAAAATTCGTGACTGTATTGACGCGTATTGTAAATGTCATGGCAAGACCAGTCACTGGGGTCACTTCGCCATCAGACAGCATTTGTTCGTATTTATTCTACGAGTTAAGCACAGAACCGGTCGAAGTGGAGGTGCTTGGGGGAGGCCTATGTCCAGCAGTGGACGTCTTTCGGCTGAAATGATGATGATGATGATGATTCTACGAGCTCTACAAGAAGAGCTATAAAGATTGATACTGTTGGGGTTAAATACCTAGGGTTTAACGAAACCCTCGTAGAAACTCTTAATGCATCACACCATCGTCTTACTGTTCGTATCCCAATTTATCTGTGGTCGGCGCAGCATACCGTTTTCTTCCATACATTTCTGTGAACAATTATCTCAAAATTCACATCCTTCCTAGCCTACATTATCATCTGCCTAGCCTTTCCCCAACTATGTTAGGGTCGGCTTCCAGTCTAACCGGATGCAGCTGTATACCAGTATTTTACATGGAGCGACTGCCTATCTGACCTCCACAACCCAGTTACTGGGTAATACGATACCCCTTGGTAAGACTGGTTATCAGACTTTCGGGCTTCTGTCTACCCGTAACGACTGACAAAGATCTACGAATGACAGTCAGGACCAACGGCTTAACGTGCTTTCCGAGGCGCGGAGGGGTATCGGTATGTAAAGATGGTCACCCATCCACAGACCAACCGCGGCAAGCGTAGCTTAACCTGGTCGATCGACCTGTGCGGCTGTTATTATTTAGCTACGGGCCCCTCCTAGCCTATATAATCTCTGACATAATCCATCCAGCTTTGAATTCCTCCACACAAATTTAAAAATATATAAAAAAAACACTGTAGGACTTCGCCAAGTTTATTTAAACAATACTACTACACTTTTCCCATTTCTACATCCTCCGTGTCCTTGACCTTGACCCACATTCACACAGACACATTTTCCTTATCGGCGTTTAGACTGCAGAGTTCCCGGAAAACACGTTCCCCGATAAATGAAGATTTTACAGGATTCTTAAGGCATTAGGAATCCAGGATCCATTAGGAATTTGTCAGTAGCAGCCCGGAGTCTGGATTTGTGCACGATTAATGGCAGGAAGCAGGCTCTTCTCCTGTTACATAAAACCTAAACATAACTAGCGCAATATGGGTGCAATGATCATCAATGATGTTATCACACTATCACACTAATATTATAAAGGCGAAAGTTTGTGAGTGTTGTGTGTTTATATGTTTGTTACTTCTTCACGCCCAAACGGCTGGACCAATTTTGATAAAATTTTGTATGGAGGTAGCTGACACCCTGGATTAACATATAGGCTACTTTTTATCCCGATATTCCCACGGGATCGATATTTACGCGGGTGAAACCGCGGTGTTTATATAATTCTCAAAAAAAAAAAATCATGACAGCAAAGTTTGCACACATGATTGATTTAATCATGTCAAATGCAGGAAAATTTCCAGCTCCCAATTTCGCTTTCCAGCTGAACAGGGTACTGCTGCCTTCAAAGTTACATAGTAAGGACTTATCCGAGTCACGTAGTGAACAATCTTCTACCCACGTACCAAGATTATCTTCAAGTGTTGGCAAATAACGAAAAAGTATTAAGTTTTTTTCAATGTCTGCTAAAGAAAACAAAGTTGTGCACGTGACGTGGCCTCCAAAGGAGCTTTGTGCTAAGTTTTTAAATCGGATAGCGGTCTTTGTTTAACGGGGTTTGGAAAAAACGCGATTGTGTAACTGTTTTTGGTACTGACTTATTGATTGTGTGGTTAAAAACACGTTTGCTGAGGTTGTGGTCTTTCGATCCCCAGGTGATGCAGTGTCGTTTTTTCCTTTAAAGAAAGGACATGGCTAAACTACTGCCCTAAGCATGTACAGAAATGCTAAGGGCAGTCGCCAAAACTTAATTTAGCCATGTCCTTTTCAATAGTTCATTCTTCTTCTTAGCGTGTCGATGGCAATCTAAATGTACTCGGTCCAGAATTCGGCCACTTGTTTGGCGCCATCACTAGCGTCCATCAGTTCCTGTAACGTGCAGCTGACAGGACACGCAGGGCACGATATTCATATATATAGTTCATTAAGGAATGAACTATTGAAAAGGACATGGCTAAATTAAGTTTTGGCGATACCAATGATAATAAGTAATAGCGCCTCTTAACATACTGAAATCTAGAAATAATGGCTGCAGTCTGTGTAGACACGACATAGTCATGATCATTATCCTCCTGACCTCATGCCTTCATTTATTTGGAGTCGAAGCATCATGTCAACTTATTCCATACCTATATCAGCCGTCATTTCAATATGCATCGTTTTTCTAGCCATAGAATCTTTCGCCTTCGCTTAGAGCGGTTTCGCACTACATCCGATCCGAATCCGAATTAAAGATCCGACTTCAATCCGAATTGGAAATGTTCTAAATTCGGACGGATAGAGTTCGGATCTAGTGCGCAACCTCTCATACAAATAGGACTATGGTCGCTTCGGACCGGCATTTCTCGGATTCGGATCGGACGTAGTGCAAAAGCGCTCTCACTCTCTTCTATTGCAATTCATATAACATACATACTATTCCTAATTTACATCATCAATAGCTGCGCCCCGAGGTTTCACCCGCATAAGTGTCGATCCCGTGGGAATATCGGGATAAAAACTATCCTATGTCCTTTCCCGGGACTTAAACTATCTCATCTAAATCGGTTCAACAGTTTAAGCGTGAAGAGGTAACAGACAGACACACATTCGCATTTATAATAAGTATTAGTATGGAAGTATGGATATTATGAATATGTAAAGTCTGACCTGATTGTTAAGTACGTGAACAGCTATACTCGAATAAAACAATGCTGAAAAGAGGTTAAAGCTCTCTTACATGACCTAATTGCCCCAATTTACGTATTCACCCGGCATATCAGTGATAAACTGGGATCCCAAACGAATGGACGTGAGTTGAATATAATTCTGCATTGTTAATGAGTAAGTCAAGAGGAAGAACTGTTATCCGAACTAGTCCAAAACATAACAATACAAACAGATTAGATTAGAATTTAGGTTCGTAACTTATGTAAGGTCCAGCCGCGCCAAATTTGCCAAAGATGTAAACAACAATGGACGCTTGAAATTGAATAAAATAAGGTGGATAAAAATTTGAGTTTACGGCTGCCTTTCCAGAGGATGCGTAGCGATGGATGTGTGTAAAACTAACCAATAACAACGCTAACTTAATTCAAGCTAAGCTAAAGCGATGTTATTGGTTGGTTTCACAGACATCCCTCGCTACGCATCCTCCCTCATCTCTGGTGGAAACGCAGCATTACATAACACATACATACATAATCAGCCTATAATGTTCCCACTGCTGGGACACAGGCCTCCTCTCGGTGAGAGGGAGCGCAGCATTACGGAAACAAAAATGACTTATAAACAAATTCCCAAATTGTATCTTACAGAATACAACTAATCAACAAACTAATTTCCCTAAACGAATAAAACCAACCGTCCCTAACAAATATCCATAAATATTCTTTCCGAACTCCAAGAAGTCAAAAACTTTTCATCCCTAAGGGCACAGAGCTTGATACAAACAAGCAATCAATACCCTGACCTTTACTTAGGGATGTTTACTAAAGTAAGCCGGACAAGCAAAGTCACTTTCTGCTACCCATTTTTGTCGCAGAAAAGAAATTTTATTAAAAAAAGGTTATTGTTGGAAAACTTCCTGTTTTTAGGGGCTGATAGGCTCAGAGCGTAATCTATTAAAGCGAACTTCGTATCTTCGACAATGCGCTTTTTTTTTCTCTGAACGGGCCCGCTCTTGACCTCGATCACGCCTGATGGAAAGCGATGGATGAGGTCTATCATGGAACGAGCGTGCCCAGAAGATGCCTAAGGTATTGGAACTCCCACGCATCGACGAAACACTGCAGGCTGCTTGACGCCGGACTCCGGTGGGAGGGTGGTCGCAAACCAGGCGGGCGTTAGCCCTACCACCGCAAGGGAAGAATTGGTCAGTCAAATAAGGTGTTGGGTGTTACTGTCGAGGATGCGCCAAGCGCTCGGTTCAGTTGAGTAACTGGCGGAACAAACAGCGCTACACGAAGAGGCTTCTTCATGCATCCCAAAAAATTGCCTCCAGGAATGGTGAATGTGGTGATAATTAAATGAACTTCTGAAGAACACTGGACTGTCAACCTGTTACCAGCTTGATGTCGGACTATAATATTTTACAGCGGCATGAGCTATTCTGATGTTACAGATCTTAATGATGCGAGAGGAGAAGAGACTTGCTATAATCTGACTGCTGTCAGAACCAAATCGGCCAAATTGTCTAATCTATAATTGTATTACGATGATTGACGATTGATTGAGTTCCATACAACACGTGCAGAGATGGCGTAAGTTTTTTAACCAATCCAAGAAGTCGGAGAAGAACAAAGGATATCACATTAAATAAAAATCGAACACCACCCTCATAAAACGAAACATGCCAACCCTGCCTGTGCAGTAAGTTAAACAAGCCAAAACAAGTTGTCTACGTCAGATAGTCTGCGGAATAAGCAATGAATAGCGCTACAATCCTGAAACTGTTAGAAGTTGCCAAATTACCAAGAGACGAGTGTGCTAAATTGTTTATGAAATATCAGTACCTCTATCTACACTGACGGATTTGTGTGATTTTGGATGGTAACATATCTATAAGACTTGTGGGTCTCAAGAAATCTACTCTATTGGCATGCCACCATGGGTAGCTGACAGCAGTTTGATGAGAGTACCCGAGGATTGAGTTGAATGGTGTGCGATTATAGGGACCCATGTCTAGGCCAGTAATGGGTTGATGACGAAGACTTATCAGACGAGAAAGTTCTTGTTTCTAGAACCCGATTCAATTAATTTGTTGCCAAATCTCCATCAACCTATGTGACTATGTGAGAACGTTGTAGGTCTTGTAGACAGTAGATTTGTAGACCATTTTCTACTTTATTAAGTACACCAGGTACCTGGTGACCAGGTACTTGTTGTCCTACACTGTCCTCTAATACCTATTAACAATGTGATTTGAAAACATTGTACAAGCCAATTATTTTTAAAAGAGTAACCGTGGAGTTTCTTGCCGGTTCTTCTCCACAAGAAACGACCAATTGGAACCGTGCACCTAGCTTCTGACGTTTCACAAGTGCCCGAAATAAATTTGTTACGAGACATACAACAACAGATTAAAAATTTAACTTGATCGGGTTTCTAGAAACTGGAGAAAATATTGACATAAGACATACATAACAAAGTCCATTGACCGATCCTCCGAACGCTCTAATATTTTAAAACCCGCCACTGACTAGGACAGTGGGCTTTTAGGGGATGACTTGCTATGAACGCTTTTGATTCCCGGGATATCCGTTGTCTGTATAAAACACAACGCTAGTTTTTTCTATTCCTGGCAAAGAAAAGGCGACCTCTTTTTGTTTTTTTTTTTCTTGGCAACTAGGGGATTATGTCAGTGGTCTGTACGCATCTGCGGGGTAATTGCATAACACACAAATCAATGCCATTCATTTTGACTATTCAACAATATACATTGCAATATATTTACGTTGTCGGTCAGACGAATTTTTCAAACATGATGCAATGGATTATGAATTTCCTTCAAATACCTTTCGGATTGTGATTGAAAGATAATTCTAGTAATTCTGCAGATAATTCTTTTGCCCTAATCTCATTTTATTTGGGATCGGTGCAGCATATCTTCATCTTATATATCCCTTAGCCATCTAATCATTCATGCCGATTAACAGCATCTGTTTGGAGCGGTTATTGGCAATTTGCCACGTAAGCATTAAGGGATCTGTTGGTTTGATAACTCAGCACTAGTTGCATAATGTATGCATAATCACCCTATAATGTTCCCACTGCTGGGACACAGGCCTCGGTCTCTTCGAGAGGGAGTGGGCTATAATCTAACACGCGAGACCAGTGCTGGTTGGTAGTAGTCACATGTCTTCGAATTTTTGGTTCTAAGACGTGCCGGTTTCCTCATGATGTTTTCCTTTACCATTTTGAGACTATTTAAGTATTTAGTTATAGTCCGCGCGGAACTAGTTGGCTGCGCCTTGTAAGCGAGCGGTGGGACGGAGGGGCGGGGGCGCTTGCTGTCATTACTCAGTACAGTCACGTCTAAAAGTATGTATCACTTGGCTTTATTCAAAGGCGATTTTCTCCTTTATTTTTGAATGAAATTTTATGTTCTTACGAAAATAGTATTTTCGAACCCATAGGTTTATGTTAAGTGTCGTATTTCAACGTTGCATTCGTTATTTCACGAAAAAATCGCAATTAAAAATTGCCAAGTGTATACATACTTTTAGACGTGACTGTACGTGCGTTGCGAACACTAGGCAACCCGCCGCCTCGCCCCTGTCCCCACCTAAGGCGCGGCCAACTAGCTCCGCGCGGACTATAGTCCTAATTGCAAATTAGCGACCATGATTCCAAAAGCGATGCTGAACTCGCTAGATGAAGACGCCATTTCGCTGCTAATTAGCTCACGTTTTGATTCGTTAAACAAGTTATCTCTTGCCAAGTAAGTACGAATTAGCATTTCTGGAGACCATCAATATTTACGAGGTCGAACGGTTACGGAGAATGGGTTTAGGCCGGGAATATATTTCCGATTTTCTGGTCCGATTGTAGCCAATCGGAAGGAGTCAAAAATGTGTACTTAGCTATATTTAGAGTAATTTTGTTTCGGGATTTTGAATCGCAAGAGAAAAGTGCTTCCAGAAATGTCTAAATCCAACAAACAACAGTCATTAATTTATGGTCTTTCGATCTGCCATTCAGACAAGAGAACTGAGTAAGAGTAACACTTGCAAACAAAATCCGATGGATTAAGAAATTCCTAGTCCATTGCTCCATATGTTTAAAAAAATCATCTGTTCGAAAAAGTAAATAACGCAATGAATATTGTTACATCGTCAAAATGAATGGCATTGCCATTGAAGGTAAGGTCCGGCCGCGCTAAATTTGCCAAAGATATAAACAACAATGGGCGCTCGAAATTTAATAAAATCGATATACAAGAACATTTATTTTTAAATAATGTTTGTTTGGTCTAGTTAGCTCGGAGATTTTAGAAGTAAACAAACATTACTTAAAATAAATGTTCTTGTACCTATATCGATTTTATTCAATTTCGAGCGGCCAATGTTGTTTATATCTTTGGCGTATTTAGCGCGGCCGGACTTAAAGTGTGTTACGCAATTACCCCACAGTTATTAATATATTAAGTATTCCATTTACATATTTTGGTTATTAAATTAAAATACAAATTGGTCCTGGAATGTCACTTAGTGCCGTTTAATGACACCCCTGAGAAACATATTGGCAAGGCCCAACTCCTCATTTGGGTAAATATTCTGCCAGAATTAATTAATGCTATCGTATTTAAGTTGAGACGATATTGATTTTGTTCTGTGTTGCTTGTTTTACTATAGGTACTTATACATATGTATATTGACAGATTTCAGAAGCTGTTCTTTACATGAAACCGAAAAAAGTAGGTATTGCATGAGGATTGTTAATATTTTCACAATACCGTGCAAATGTTTTAAATAATAATAATCAATACGACACCGTTTGGTGCTTTGGTCCTTCGAGCTGCATATGTAAAGACGTCAGCCTGCACAACAAGCTACTACAATCTGTCAAATTTATTTCAATAGATTTTCAACTTTATTGCTAAAGGATAAGGTTCACGGTTGATTGGGAAAATTTTACAGTTTCGGATAGCTTGATGTGCTGGCGTCTGGACAAGCCGACTTTATGAACATGAAAATCACGTTTTATATGTTTCTAAAATTAATGTTTTTCAGGTAGGTCAGGTCAGTTACAGTAGTACTCGCAAGTCGCAACCGGAGTGCGTGTATGACCAGCATGGTGATTGCGTAACACACTATCAGTAGCAATGGGTTTCATTTCGACAGTTCAACAACATTCATTGCGTTATTTGCGTTGTTGAGAAGACACATGTTTCGAACATATGGAGCAATGGATTAGAAATATGCTTCATAATAATTGAAATTGAGAGTAATTGTATGTTCGCAGACCACGTAGGAGATGGCGGGACGAGCTGGATAGGTTCCGTCAAAACTGGAGGGAGGACGCGCGGGCTCGCGAAAAATAGAAGGAGTGGAGGGAGGCCTTTGCCCAGGAGTAGGACAGCGCACGCTAGATAAAAAAAAAAAGTATTTTCGCAATTAGGTGAATTAGGGTGCAGATGTATGGATGTAAACGATGCAAAAAGAGTATGTAAGGATCGAAGCAGGTGGCGTTCTGTTGTTTCTGCCTGCATGGGACGAAGGCTTGTGTTTACATATGTATGCTTCTAAACTCTATCCATTAAGAGGACTACATGACCTAAAGCGCGGTCACTGTCGGACTGCATAGAAAGAGAAGCACGATGACAACGCTGGTAATTTATTGCAAAATATGAAGCAATTATCTATTTACAAAAAATCTATTGTTTGGACTAAAAAATTAAAACACTAGAGTTTTAGTATGTTGCTTGTAGAATAATCTGACAAAAAAACCATAATGATTGTATGGTCTTTATTGTAAAAAAAAAAGACGGGTTGCACTCCGGGAGTGCCGGCAGAAGTGAAAACTTGAATATTAACGTTGAAATAAATAAATTATTAATCGAATTAATATAACTCATTTTTTTTCACTATTTCTGCGTCACTTTTTTCATTAATAGATGCACTTTGTTCAATTTCCATATTTTAAACACTTTATATAGGTACACGAATTTTACGAATACACAGCAGTGTGGCTACTACACAAACGGTCGAGCCATCAGCTGTCCATCCATCCATCCATCCATTCATCCACAGTTCACTTCGGTTGGCGCCGCCTTAGAAAGAGAGGGGGATACTTAGTAGTTCTCCCCTGTGTAGTCTCTCCTGACGGTCACGTGTCCTGACGCGATGTCCTGACGCGAGTTTAACATTTTTACCCATTGCAAAAAAGTGTGCAACGCCGCTAAAGAAGTTTTCACTTCAAAAAGTTTTTAAAGGTATCTTCATGATTTTTTTCTATCGTGTCAAATAAGTTGTATTATGTTTTCAACACACTATCTACCTAGCATATATCCTGAAGAACATCATATATCTTTTCCGATTTTGTTTACTGTAGTCGATCAAATACTTTTATTGTTTCTAAAACTTGCGTTTTTTGCGTTTAGGTCCTGTAAGCCCCTTAAATCGATATCACAATACAGCACTCGTGTCAGAATATGCCACCATTTAAATCCCAGTTTGCATCCAGCCGCTCCACGCGAGTTGGTCCATCGATTCTCGGAATACGCTAAAGTTAGAAATACGGACATAGATAAATAGGACATGTGCTTTAAGCAGAATAGTTTCTATGAATCGTGAATAATTAAACTGTTTATAAACTCAAACTTCTGCACTGGTAGTATCTTTGACAGATATAAGTTTAAAAACTAAAACCCGACTACTGAAAAGGATGAAACAAGTACCTTCCCGTGGTCGCATGCTACCATAGCTTTGTATGTTAGTACAACGGAACTATTGTAATCTATATGTATACAGAATACTGTCTCCCATTGAAGCCGTGGCAGATATTAGACTCTTTTCTGGACCAACCTAAGTTAGAATAGAATACTCTTTATAATGTAAGTACACCATATAAATTACAGATACAAATGCAGAAATTTTCCAACGAGTGACACAATGGGCGGACTTATTGCTAAGAGCGAAGTAAGGTACTAGCAGAGTGGTATAAGCACAGAATACTTAAAGTACTACGTACAGAAAGGACACTCCCTTCCCCGCACTAACATCAGTTACCGCACCTCACCCCGCACTTCGGCGTATTCGTCGCAGTTCTTTAACAAGAGCGCTCGCAAACACAAGTACCTCACGCACACATTCATACGTATACAAACGTCATTTTTTAATGTAGTAGTAGTAGGTAATTATTTTGCGAGCGTTGTATGGAGTGTCCGGGGTGTGGTATAAGTTAAGAGTACTAGAAAGGTCACAATCACAAATGACACAAAATTTTCCCATACTGCTCCATCTAAAAATTAAACCTGTATATCGGCCAAATGTATCAGTAGAGACACTAGCAATCGATCCTCCGATTGCGCCAAAGTTGGAAACAGTGACAAATAGAACGCGACACATGAAGCTTTTAGCAGACGAGCGAGTATCGGGAATATTGGTCATGGCTTTTGTCTTAGGAATGAATGGTCTCCTGGGAAAACTAGAAGAGTGCACAGACAAAGATAATTGTTCTTTTTTTTGTTAGCCTATTTTGTGTCCCACTGTTGGGCAAAGGCCTCCCCTTTATTCTTCCAAACCCTGTCTTGTGCGATCTCTGGCCATGTTGGCCTTGCAAGGCTGCAAATGTTACACCACCTTCGCCGTGGTGTACCTAACCGGCGATCTCCTCCCTCAGGCATCCAGTGAGTGACGATCTTTGCCCATCTCTCCGGGTGCATTCGCTTTGCTTTCTTTTATTGCAAAAAAAAACTAGAATGAACTTTAGACTTCATTCAGTACATTACGTGGCAAGTGAAGTGAAAGACTTCCAAAATAATTTGACTGAAAAGTCTCGTTTAAAAATATGTCGAAACAAAGTATAGTCTGTTCCAAAATAATTTGGTGAAAACGTAAACACCAGGTTCAGAAAACGTACCTGGGGCTGGCAAATTGTAGTGCCATACATATTGAGTGATTTGGTTCGATTATTTGAAAAATTAAACCCTGAATCGAAATTTTAAATCACCTTGAAAATGTTTTTCATTTGATGACCGAGATTATTTTTATAACCTCAATCCATACTAATATTATAAATGGGAAAGTGTTTCTGTCTGTTCTTTTCACGCTTAAACCGCTGAACCGATTTAGATGAAATTTGGTATAGAGATAGTTTGAGTCCCGGGAAAGGACATAGGATAGTTTTTATCCCGATGTTCCCACGGGAAACTTATTCGGGTGAAACCGCGGCTCGCTGCTAGTACTAAATAATTATTGCTGTAATTGTTCAATAGTCTTTGCCCTAGGCACTTCAGGATACTGGGGTCCATATGCAGAATCTAGAATTCAAGAGCGAAAGTGCAAATACAGATGAATGTCCTGAAAAGGTTTGTTTACACTTTCATCAAAACAAACTAAGAACTTATTGTATTAAGCCTAGATTAATTTTATTAGAATTTGAGTAGCATATTTCACAATCCTGAAAATACCAATGACCAATTGAATTAATAAAGAAAATACTTGGCACTGAATATTTGTCGATGCAGTAATCCGAAATGTAATGTGGCGTCCCAGAATAGCGTTTATTACTCAATACTGCAATCTACAACTTGTGTATTGGGTTCACGAGCGCTCATTCATACAGGTTTAATAGTCTGTCTGAAAAAAACACTTTGGAGTACGTAGTCATTAAATTAATTGTTTACCAAATTGATTCATATCACGACTGCCATTCTTTGGCAGTTAGTTGTATGAAATGGCTGTAACATTTCAATTTAGCGTAGTGTGTCAATTTGTTAAAAAAAAAATATTTCCCTAACTGTACAAAGTTTCAAGCCTTTCCAATATTTCCTTCTGATATATGTTAGTTTCTTTCGAAAACAGGCAGGAAAAGGAGATCGATCGCCGAATCGAGAACGCCTGGAAAAGCTACTGGTCCAAAAAATTGTTCATTCATCATAGCGCATCTTCTGGGCGTAGGGTCCCGAGTTCGATCTTCAGGTTGGACAGTGCTAGTTTGCTGTTCCTAATTATTATTCAATTTTCACAGTATCATTTTGATTCGTGCCCGTTCGTGCCGTGAATTTAGTGCTCGATTCGCCCCCTATAAAGGCCTATTCAAACCTAAGCGGTATTCGCCGCCGCTGTGGGTAGAGGTATAAGTACCGCCGAAGAGTCGCGGAACTAAATACTACTAAACTATATGACGCTAATAAATTATATAACACTGAAACTGCTCGCCGCTTCGCTGCCATCTCGGTGTAACTTGAGCCTTATTCTATACTAGCTGCGCCCCACACGGTTTCACCCGCATAAGTTTCGATCCCGTGGGAATATCAGTATAAAAACTATCCTATGTCCTTCCCTGGGACGCAAACTATCTCCGTACTAAATTTCTTCTAAATCGGTTCAGGGATTTAGGCATCAAAAGGTAACATACAGACAGACAGACAGAGTTACTTTCGAACTTATAATATTAGTATGGATTGGGAGATGTATCAATACAGATTTTGTACCTAATCCTATTGAAAATTACATTGAGATCTTCAATATGAGCGGTGCGTGATTAATATGGAAATACCAAGATTATGTCGTTCAAGAGTACTTAATCTGTTTAGATTTACAACATTTGATATGTTCTGTTTGATTGTCTACGTTTTGGAAATGTCCCCAACCAACACGGGACAGGGGCACGAAGATATTTAATCTGTCAAGCTCCGCTAATGAGACACAATTGATTTTCTATTATTTCGTCGCCGACCGGCGACGCGCGCCGCTTGACCGGTTAAATATTTCTTAGTCTGTAATCCGTTCGCATATTTTATACATATCCTGGTTACACAGGGAAACCTATTATTAGAAATACTGTAATACACATACTCTGTAACATACTATTTGTATCGCTGTTGGTTGCCTAAATAAATAAATGACGTTGTTAAAATTCCGGCCGACAATACGGCACATCACATTTTAGAAAAAAAATCAGCTTACTAGAGCATCGTCTCTGTCACTGAATTTTACATGAAGCGACTGCCTATCTGACCTCCAAAAGTCCACAACCCGGTTACTGGGCAACACGTTGCCGGTTACCCCTTGCCATGATTGGTTGTCAGACTTTCAGGCTTTTCTGACTACCCGTAACGACTGTCAAAGATCTACGAATGACAGTCGGGACTAACAGTGTGTTATGGATAGTCACCCATCCAAGAACCGAACTCGGCAAGCGATGCTTAACCTAAGATCAATCCATGCAGCTGTTATTATTTAGCCACGAGCCCCTCTTGCAGTGGGACAAGAATAGGCTGGTATAATGCGGCCCGAAATTACTATGCTGCAAGCTATACGATAAAAATCTAAGTGCTTCGCCAGACTGGCAGCGCGGGCGCGGCGCGGCGTATTCAAAAATAAGAACTTCATTTGAGTGTCCATAGTAGGCACGCGGGCGTGGGCGCGGGTGCGGTTAGCGGCGCGGGTGCGGTTAGCGGCGCGGGCTGCTCGGCGCGGGGAGCTCACGCCATAGCTCGTTCATACAAGTGGCCGCAGTGGATGCGTGGGCGGCTCGCGCGGGGACCGGGATTCTCAAACTAGTTTGAGCTTTTTTCTAGCAAAAATAAGTCTTCTTCAGCCATATTATATTTTGACAAACACTGGACACGACAACACGCAGAACGCAGCCGCGGTCGACTGCGGACAGACAGACCGCGCGCGTTCCCGCACCCGCGCCGCTGTCCGCCCCGCGCTGCCAGTCTGGCCAAGCACTAAGCCTCATTAAAAGTTATATCGATTCAGAACGTGACACCTTAACTATCATTGCGTTTAATAATAACTATTAGTAATTTGCGACTCTAAGCATTTGCGCGTAAAGACAAGCACACATCAGCGATCACAAAACGTGATCCTTAGCATGTAGCAAATAGAAATACATGCGTACAACCGGTTATATTTATTTAGAAAAATTCATGCACGTGTTATTTCAGTTTTTCCCTTGAACTAACAAAATAATGGGTTTTTCAACAAGAACTTTGTTTTTCAATTGGGGCAGCACCAACAACATGACAGTTTTGACATTTAGTTTTTTGACGTATTCGTAGTAGATGCTTTGGCAATTGTTACCATGAATTAAATTTCGCTCGAAAATTGAATTAAAATAATTCAAATCCACTATGAAAATGGTGGTTCTGTTAAAGTCACATTTAAAATTCGTGATATTTTCGGACAACATAATCGTCCTTCTGAGACTGCTATTAAGAATCATGTTATGTTAAGCAATTCCTTGCTTGGTTATGTTAAGGACAGAGTCTATACTGAGCCAATCGAATCGATTGCAGCCTTAAAACTCAAAATCCGAGGTGTGATTAACGAAATCGACCCGCCATTTTGCCAAAAAGTGACTAAAAACTTTGATGAAAGAATGGACAGTCAGCGTGGTCGTGGTGGACATTTGCTAGATATAATTTTTCATTCATATTAGCCAAACTTTTATCTTCGTAATACAATAAAAATTTGAATCATCTTCATGTAAATTCTTTGTCTTATTTTGTTTTACAAAACAAAGTTCTTGTTGAAAAACCCTATATTACGCTTGTATTCCCAAAAAGGGTAGTCAGATGTTTACACGCATTCTGTTAGTAATGTTTGCGTTGCCAATAACATAGTGATAAGGGGCCAGTCAATCAGGTCCAAATCTAGACATCGGGCTGCTACCGAGAAACTATAAACTCTAATGGAACACCCCCAAAACGCACCCTAATTGCAAAACACACTGTCAATCTCAATCTGAATCATTTTGAAGGATATTGCTAATCCATCCATCCATACTTACTATACTTCCTAATATTATAAATTCGAAAGTAATAAATAATAATAATAATATTCCACAACTATCACACAACGCCATCTAGTCCCAAGCTAAGCAGAGCTTGTGTTATGGGTACTAGACAACTGATAAACATACTTACTTATATATTTCTAAATACATACATATTATAGATAAATTACACCCAGACACAGAACAAATGATCGTGCTCATCACACAAACATTTGTCCTGGGTACCCTGGGTGTCCTGGGTGGTAGTAACTCTGTCTGTATGTTACCTTTTCACTGAACGGATTTCGATAAAATTTGGCACAGAGATAGATTGCATCCCGGGGAAGGACATAGGATAGTTTTTATCCCAGAAATCATCCTTTAAGGGAGTGAAAAGGGGGGTGGTAGTTTGTATGGGGAATCAATAACCGCTGAACCGATTTAGATGAAATTTGGTATGGAGATAGTTTTGAGTTGTGGAGAAGGATATAGAATAGTTTTTATCCCCGAAATTATCCCTTAAGGGTGTAAAAAAAAAGGGTGCAAAAAGGGGGGTGGAGATTTGTAAAGGGAATCAACAAAAAAGGACTAAGTATAATACATTTATCGCGGGTGAAACCGCGGGGCACAGCTGGTTGCTTTATGTTTGAAAAATTTGTTGGTTCAACAACGTAAATGACGCAATGAATGTTATTGAACTGTCGAAATGAAAGCCATCATTGCTACTAATAGTGTGTTACACAATTTCCCCGCCGGGAATCGAAACCAGGACATCGAGCTCTACAGTCGCGCTTACGACCTCTAGAACCAACGAAACAGTTCAATTTAAAAGAAAACCGTTCTTCATAATCAGCCTATAACGTTCCCACTACTGGGACACAGGCCTCCTCTCTGTGAGAGGGAATGGGCCGTAATCCACCACGCTGACCCAGTGCGGGTTGGTAGATGTCACAATGTCTTCGAATTTTTGGGTCTCAGACATCAGGGTTTCCTAAAGATGCTTTCCTTCACCGTTTTAGAGAGCAATGGTGATGAAATAATTAACACAAAGTAAAGCGCCTGTCTGGGTTCGAACCTACGACCTACAACTCGTAAGTCGCGGCCGTTACCACTGGGCCACCACTGCTCCCTTAAACTGTTCTTAAAATAATCTATTCGAAAGTCGTTCACCTTACAAATTCACCTAGTCGCAAGCGCAACTCTATAGCCAGCCTAATGTCAAGATCATTAGTATTTCAAGCTGGGTGTTATCAGGGTCTTTCCTGCATCAACGCCTTATAAGTACTTCCTATTACATGCGCTATGTATATGGCTATATGTACAGACGCCAGCATATCAAGCTACTACAATCTGTCAAATTTCTTTAATAGATTTTCAACTTTAACTCTAAAGCATAAGGTTCAAAGTTGATTGGGAAAATTTGACAGTTTCGGGTAGCTGGCGTCTGTACTAGGTACTTGACCGTGTAGGTGCAGTATTAGCTTTGTGTTTAAGTTTGGTTAGGACAATGACCGGCACACTAACTGCGAAACACACTATCGGTCTCAATCTGAATAATTTTGAAGCATGTTGCTAATCCATTGCTTCATACGTTCGAAACCTACTTAGCTTCGGCTTGCTAGTCTTCTCTGGCGACCAGCCTCAGCCGCTACGGCTCGCACGGGTGCCTATCGTTTGTTACGTAACGGCGAAAGGGGCTGCACTTCCCGCAGCGCCGGAGACGTTGCAGAAGCAACTTTGTTTTGACAACAAGTGTTTTGAGGTTAGGTTGTCGACGTCGTATTGACAGATTGGGTTTCAACGGCACAAAATGGAACTAAATTTAAAGTCTGGGCTAGGCAGGTAGTTAAACGTCATTGATTCAAGTAATTTGCTTAGCTGTTTGTTTGAATGGCTGAATATCATTCGGGTAGCTAGTTGAACGGCGTCGTTTAGTTAAAAGGCTAGACCGTTAACTGAACGGCTAATTTAACTAGTTGGCTGCGACATATACATACAATCATTATGATTATTTTGTCAGAATATTCTTCAAGCAACATACTAAAACTCGAGTGATTTAGTTTTTTAGTCCGAAAAACAGATTTTTCGTAAACCAATAATTGCTTCATATTTTGCAATAAATTACCAGTGTTGCGTCATCGCGCTTCTCTTTCTTTTCTATGCCGTCCGACAGTGACCGCGCTTTAGGTCATGTGGTCCTCTAAAGTCCTCTTAAATGACATTAGAACATAAGTTCGCGACGGGTCATTAGAGCTTTGTCCGCTAATGCCCACAATCCGACTGAATTACAGGTCAAAGTCCAGACCTCCTTCAGAACGCCCTCAATGGGTCATACTTAAATAAAGTCTAGCGTCTCAGCACGTCTGTGTAAATGTCAATATCTTAGAAGCTTTGCCGCCTGTATTATTTCAAAGAATTAGGTTGACAAGGTGCAGTCAAGAGCAAAAATATACAGGGTGAAATTAAATTCATGGGCATCTTTTTAAGGGGTCATTGTACTCATCATTATGAACAACTTTTACTATGGGACTAAACCTAAAATCGCGAAAAAAAATCAGCTGTTCCTTGCATTTATGTTCACATAACTCGTCAAAATGTAGGGAAGAGCTGATTTTTTTTCGCGATTTCAGGTTTTGTCCCATAGTAAAAGTTGCTCATAATGATGAGTACAATGACCCCTTAAAACGATGCCCATGAATTCAATTTCACCCTGTGTGTACGCTCTTAAATTGTACAATGATCGTCAGGGTAGCCCACGAAATCAAATTTTCTTGTTTTTTTGCAATTTGCAGGTAAGCGTCGGGTTGTATGATAAACATAACAATTTATATGATTCGCGACCGAAACAAACATGTAATTTATTGAATTATAATCATTAAAATCATCAATCTTCAAATTGCAAAAAAATTAAGAAAATTTTGTTTTGTTTGTAATTATGAGGCGGTGTGATCTCACCCCCTGAGGGTCGAGTGTGAACTATGTTTAAGGGTTGAGAGGAAACAAACAAATATTTTTTTAGAGGTCGAGGGGCCGAGAGTGGACTAAACGGATATATCGCACACCTAGATCTATGCAGCGATTAACTCAAAAAAACACTTTTTTCAGAAAAGTTGAAAAACTGATTACCATCTCCCTGTGCACCTACAGGAGTTTGCTGTATTGATCAATACTTTTTAAATGCAGATAGAACAATGATGTTATAAGTTTTTGCATCTGTTTTGTTGGTCGCTAGGTAGTGAGTTAAGGAATTTGATGGTATACTTCAGAGTTAGCTCTCTTTAGATCTAGGTGTGCGATATAGCATCTTCGCACACTATACTTTCATGAATTGTATCATATTTCATCATTTGAACCGATACTCATACGGGAATCTCGGGTTATACACATGCCTTGGAATGCATTTTTGTATTGTTTGCATATTATTATCTATTTAAAATGTTATCTTGGGGAGCTACTGAGACCTTTTAAACAAGATGACAAGCTCAAGCGAGGGTTAGCTAGACCAATACAAATTGTGTTAATTCAATCATAGGAGTTTCTTCCCGTTTCAAAACACGGGAAGAGGCCTATTTTTGACCGGAGATCACGCAGCACATAATATAACAATGGCTCTACTATTACTATGGTCAAACTATTGCTGTCCCTTGCTAACATAATAAGATTGTAAGAGAAGGAAGACCAAAGAAATGATGGAGTAGTTGTGTGAAAGGTATATCGATAATTGATAAAAGTCCTCCAGACCGATTTCGGCCATGGCCACCAATTACAGCGGAGACCAGCCTTCGGCGCGGGAGATATTATAGAAAGGAGAGAGCTATTATTGAAATCCTACTATCCTACTTCCTATCCTACTAATCCTACTTCCTATCCTACTAATCCTACTAATTCCTACTTTTCCTACTATAATAATATTATAAACGTGAAAGTTTGTGAGGATGGATGGATGCTTGTAACTCTTTCACGCAAAAACAACCTAACAGGTTTGGATGAAATTTGGCACACAGATAGTTTATAACCAGGATTAACATATAGGATACTTTTTATTCCGATATCCTCACGGGATCAAAACTTATGCGGGTGAAACCGCGGGGCGCAGCTAGTGTTATAATAATATGGTTTGAAAGAGGGCTACTACTGAGATGACTAATAGAGACGTATGGAAGAAGTAGATATTCTGCGCCAACGCCGAATAAATTGGGATAAGTTAGAAGAGAAATTCTAGCCGAGAAGAAGACCCTTTATCACTCTATCATAGGGACAATTATTGTAACTCCCGTATTTTCAAGAACATTAGCATACTAATCTCAGTCTCAATCGGTCAAAAATACCTCTATTTCCCCCACATTTACGACATTTATTTTCGCTGAGATGTGATTGCGACTAAAATTTCAACGTTTGAAAATGGCATTCTCTGCAAATTGTTATACTTAGGTAAGTTTTGTCTCACCCCAACAAAATACGCACCTATTATGTGTTCGCGCATACGCCTCCGTTCAAAGCAATATGAAAACATGCTTCAACCATTTTTCCTGCAGGCGAGTTCACCAAAGTTTCGCATAGTCCTATCTAGGAGCGAGCGGAGCATTGAATAGAAGGATAAAACATGCAACAAACAACAACAACTTTTAACTAAAACTGTTACGTTAAGCTCATGTATGGCATATTGTACCTGGGGTTCCCAACTTTTTGTACTTATATCGAACTAGCTGTGCCCGCGGTTTCACCCGCGATAAAAGTATTATAGGTCTTTTTTATTGATTCCCTTTAAAAGTCTCCACCCCACTTTTTACACCCTTAAGGATAATTTCGGGGATAAAAACTATTTTATATCCTTCCCCACTACTCAAACTATCTCCATACCAAATTACATCTAAATCGGTTCAGCGGTTATTGATTCCCCATACAAACTTCCACCCCCCTTTTCACCCCCTTAAAGGATGATTTCTGGATAAAAGCTATCCTATGTCCTTCCCCGGGATGCAATCTATCTCTCTGCCAAATTTAATCTAAATCCGTTCAGTGGTTTAGGCGTGAAAAGGTAACATACAGACAGAGATACAGTCACTTTCGAATTTATAATATTAGATATTAGTATGGATGTAGTATTTTCGAGACATAAGACATTGCCTGTAAAAGTATAGTATACAATATAACGAAATTTTTGTTTCTCAAGCGATACTATGTATTATAGTAATGAAGCTAAAGTTTAAAATTATATGACACTGAAACTGCTCGCCGCTTCTAACTATAGGGTGGCATTGGGGCAAAATGCCACGGGCCCCCAGTCAGAGGGGGGCCCCTAAAGAAGGAAGAAGGATCCTAACAAAAGGACAGAAGCAGTCAGGTGTTAAATTTTGTAGGGGAAAATATGAAATGTACGCGGAAGAAGTCGTGGGAGAAGTGCTATAAAAAAATAAAAACGATAACGTTGGTTGAGCTTCTTTTCATTGAGGGTTGGCCCCATCCCTTGAATTTGCCACGGGCCCCAAACGGTATAGTTACGCCATTGGCCGCTTCGCTGCCATCGCGGCGTGATTTGAGCCTAAGAGTTCGGGAGTGAATTTCATGTTAGTCCTCTATAGAGATATAAGGAACAGGGTGTAAAGTTCACTCATCTGGCTTAAGACATGGCCATCTCAAATGGCCTCCGACCTGCATAGCTATTCACAAACACTCGATACGCTTCCGTATCGTATCGAACATTAATCATTGTTATCGTAGGAGTCTTTTAAACGTTGTTCACAAGTCCAAAACCCGAAAATGTTGTCAGTTTAAATCAAATAGACGCCCGCTATTCTTCCAACAGCTATTTGCTGTTGAGGACAAGTCAAATCAGGTTATCTAAATGACAGATTTTCGATAAGATAGCCTGTCGTATGGTTGTGAATCAGGGCTCAGACGGGTGTTGTGTCTGGCGCGCAACTGCCCGATGATTCATGTCGGGCCGTCGTATCTATACTAGTTGCGCGGTAAACTCTGCTTGCGAGATGCAGGATTTGCGTGACGTCAGTATGACGTGTTGTTCGCATGCGGCGTTGTAGATACCGCTATACCTCTATTCCGCCTACTCATGAAGTCATGCCCCAACAGAGAAAGTACATCAGCTGATAACAATCGAGCCGGGTGCCAGACGAGTCAAATGAAGGAAGTCCTTGTTACTCTAAGTAATACAATTACTTACTATAGGTACGTCCCGTTTCAACAGATGTCTCATGAATTACGCAACGTCGCGCGTCGTACTCGCGTGGTTTAAACATAGTCGGACGAAGTGAAGTGGAAAAAACGAGTTCCGTTTTTCTGGGAATCCAATGTGACAACATCCTAACGAAATAGGGTGCATCAAATACATAATTCATACTATCTTGTCTATTAACAATAATACAGTAACCCTGTCAGTCCGTTAACTTTTAACGTCTAATGGCCGATTCATATAATTTACGGACCGTTATTGGTAAAATTAAAACTCTTGTCATCATCTGCCTAGCCTTTTCCCAACTATGTTGGGGTCGGCTTCCAGTCTAACCGGATGCAGCTGAATACCAGTACTTTACATGGAGCGACTGCCTATCTGACCTCCACAACCCAGTTACTGGGTAATACGATACCCCTGGTTGTCAGACTTTCGGGCTTCTGACTACCCGTAACGACTGTCAAAGATCCACGAATGGCAGCCGGGACCAACGGCTTAACGTACTTTCCGAGGCACGGATGGGTCTTGGTATGTAAAGATGGTCACCCATTCATGGACCAACCGCGGCAAGCGTAGCTCATAGCTTTGCATAGTAGACCCTCCCATGTGGAAGTAGCTATCATAGGTAAAATTAGCTTACGAATCTATTTATACAGAGTGAATTTTTGAAGTGGGCTTTAAATTTTATATTGCTCATTTGCAATATAAAATGGGAACTATATTTTCTATCACCAAAATTTATATTTGTCATCAAGTTGTATCACCTAATAAATAGATCTATCGCCACGAAATATTTGTATCACCTAATAAATAGATCTATCGCCACGAAATATTTTCGTTCTCAGATAGCGGGGCTCCGTCGACATAGGATGCAAGAGCGAGCGAAGGGCACCCCGAGGTTCGGTTTGGTTAGGTCACTTGCATTGTTTGGTGACTACATTTTGGTGACAGATCTACTATTTGGAGGACAAACCCTATTATTTAAGAAACACAAAACTAATTAAATTGGTGATAGCTTAAATGATACCCATATAAAATTTCAAGTCCTGACTAACTGAATCAACGCACAGCCTAAACCGCTGGTCCTAGAGACACGAAATTTGGAGATTGTGTTCTTTGTGAAGAGTAGGTATCCACTAAGAAAGGGCTTTTCGAAATTCCAGCCCTAAGAGGGTGAATGGGGGGAGGGTGAAATTTCACGCGGACGAATTCGCGGGCAGAAGCTAGTCAGCCTATAATGTACCTAATGCTGGAACTCAAGCCTCTTTGAGAGGGAGTGGGCTGAGTAATCCACCGCGTGGGTGCGGGTGGGTTGGTGGATGCCACATCATGTCTTTCAATTGTTGGTTCTGGGACATGCCGGTTACCTCACGATCTTTTTTTCTTCACCTTTTTGAAAGCAAGTAATGAATTTTCTTATTTTCTGATTATTTTGAACTGTGAGTTCCTAATGACGCTAAGGGTCAATTTATACTAGCGCAGAGTCGAAGCGCATCGAAGCGTTGATCTGAAATTTAACATAGCAAATTCACCCTTATATCCACAACATAGTGCACTCGCACCAATCAGCCTTGGTCGCGTTCAGACGCGCGAATTCCGTCGAACGCGCACGAATTCGCGCGTCTTCTTTTTATCTCAGAAGAAATATGTGCATTACGTTGTGGAGATAAGGGTGAATTTGCTATGTTAAGTTTTCGATTAACGCTTCGATGCGCTTCGACTCTGCGCTAGTATGAATCGACCCTAACTGTTCAGTCAATCGCATGTTCTTAGTAACAGATTGACATTCACAGCGCGTTTATTACGTAGCAGTAAGAGCGGTTTTCGTCATTCTAATAAGAACTAGATAAAACAAATATGTTTCAATTTAACAATATTAAACTAATCTTCTAACCTTGAACTCCTTGAAAGCCACCCTCTAAATGAAACCTGCCCGCCAGACTGTTACGTCACGCGTATTGATTAGCATACCGGGGGCGCTCCCCTCAGACAGAGTGCCATGTCGACGACCCGCTGAATGAAGCCCTACCACCCCTGTGTGCACCCCTGGTTAAGTTGTAGGGTGTCTGGATGCGTTAGGGCAGTTAGGGTGACTGTTATATTAGGTCCTTACATATGAAATTGGCGTTTTTCGTACTGGCCACTTTAATCACGAATTTCTCCTCTTTGGTAAGGAATTCCAAATTCAAATTTGTACAGCTATTTACTCATGTATTTGTGCTTCGATGACCGTCATTCATTTGTTTTTTTTCTTCTGTTTTTTCTGTTTGCGTCACTCATTTTACAAAATGGAAAATTTAAAATATCGCATTATTTACGAGTACGAGTTCCGCCGTGGCACTAGTGCTGCGGAAACGACTCGAAGGGTGAATGATGTGTATGGCGGTCATGTTGCAAAAGAAAACACAGTTCGTTTTTGGTTCCAACGTTTTCGTTCTGGAAATTTCGACCTGCAGAACAAGCCCCGTGGACGGCCTGAGACCCAAGTTGATAATGGAGAATTGAAGGCTATTGTGGAAGCGGACCCATCGCAAACCACGTCCGAGTTAGCTGCAGGCTTCGATGTTAGTGATAAAACTGTTTTAATTCACTTGAAGCAAATTGGGAAGATTAAAAAGCTTGAAAGGTGGGTACCTCACGAATTGACTGAAGCAAACCGGCAAACGCGCGTCGACTGCTGCGTTACATTACTGAACCGGCACAACAATGAAGGTATTTTAAACCGAATCATTACCTGTGATGAAAAATGGATTCTTTACGATAATCGGAAGCGCTCAGCGCAATGGTTGGATCCTGGCCAGCCAGCCAAATCCTGCCCCAAGCGAAAATTAACCCCAAAAAAGTTACTTGTAAGCGTTTGGTGGACTAGTGCCGGTATTGTTCATTACAGTTTTCTCAAATCTGGCCAGACTATTACAGCTGATGTCTATTGTCAGCAATTACAAACCATGATGGAAAAGCTAGCGGCTAAACAACCAAGGCTGGTCAATCGCTCCACGCCACTGCTGCTTCACGACAACGCCAGACCACACACTGCGCAACAGACGGCTACCAAATTAGAAGAGCTTGAATTGGAATGTCTTAGACATCCTCCGTACTCCCCGGACCTTGCTCCAACAGATTACCATTTTTTTCGCAATTTGGATAACTTTTTGCAAGGGAAAAAATTCAACTCCGATGGGGCAGTCCAAATCGCCTTCAAAGATTTTATTGATTCCCGTCCGACTGGTTTTTTTAGTAAAGGGATCAATGAACTACCTATAAGATGGCAAAAGTGCATTGAAAACAATGGTTCATACTTTGATTAATTAAATATATTATATTAAAAAATATTCGACTTTTTGTTCCTTCCATACAAAACGCCAATTTCATATGTAAGGACCTAATATTGATTGGGTTGCCTATAGGTGCAGTCAAGGGCAAAAATTATGTGCTGTGCCTAAACGCAGGGAACAAAATCGAGTATCTTGCGTGGTAAATATTTTATTTAGCCAATCAGCAAGATGGTGGGAGATAACACAGAGTTCGCCTGTTTTTATTATTTTATTTTTATTTTAGCTTATTATAATTATGATTTACTAGCTGCGCCTCGCGGTTGCACCCGCGTAAATGTCGATTCCGTGAGAATATCGGGATAAAAAGTAGCCTATATGTTAATCCAGGGTGTCAGCTACCTCCAAACAAAATTGGTCCAGCCGTTTGAGCGTGAAGCAGTAACAAACATATTAAACACACACCCTCACAAACTTTCGCCTTTATAATATTACTAGCTTCAGCCCGCGACTTCGTCCGCGTGAAATTTCAACCTCCCCCAATCACCCTCTTAGGGGTGGAATTTCGAAAAACCCTTTCTTAGTGGATACCTATTCTTCACAAAGAACACACCCTCCAAATTTCATGTCTCTAGCACCAGCGGTTTACGCTGTGCGTTGATATAATCAGTCAGTCAGTCAAGACTTTGAATTTTATATATAGAAGATAATGCGATTAGTGTGATGCTTTATGCTCGTGTCTGAGAAGAGGCAAAAAAGCCCTGCAGTGGGACAATAGGCAGCTATATGCTTTATGCATAAATTAAAACAGCACAATATAGGCATTTTCTGCCAGTAAAGTTATTAGAAAACTAAGTAAGTAAATATCATTATTTTTCTAACCGCATCCAGTATTCCGACAGCCAAGTCTTACCACCCACCCTCTCGATGTGAATTATGGCATTAAAATGTAATATTTCTGCGTCGTGAACAATTATTTAGCGTCAGGAATACTGCGATTCGATTATAAGTCCGTCATTTTAGGCCCCCTCGCTTAAGTAAAATTTATGAAATGGTAAAACCCTATGGACATTGATTTTGTTGAGGAAGCTTTAGTAGATTCAGTTTGCTGTATTGTAGCAAGGACATTGGATATTTTATTTGATAATTTCATGCGGCTTCTAGAGTTACCGGTCATCGCACTATTGGCTTTCTAGAGTTAAAAACACTAAGTACTTTATTGTTTTTCTAACTTCCACTACATCCTGTATGTTACATACTGGCTTCTGCCCGTGACTTCGCCCGCGCTGTTACTTCATTTTCACTTAGCGTTCCTTCTGACATTTTTTTTTTGATCGGCTCCTAAGGTGCTAGCGTGATGTTAAGTAGCCTAAAGCCTTTCTCAAGAATTGGGCTATCAAATGCAAAAATCACTCGTTACCCGTGGTCCCGGTGGGTCGACCCATTACCGGGTCCATGGGTAATTTTTATTCCCCGTGGTCCCATGGCATATAGCATTAGGGATTGTTCGGGAAAGTTAATTACAACCATGGAACCTACTTATGATTAAATACAAATCCATAATAACAGCATATTTTTTCAAATCTGACTGATAATTTCAGAGATTAGGGCGTTAAAACAAACTAATATTACCTCTTCATAATATTAAATAGATAACAGAAAATCGACTATCTTTGGTGAATAAGCTAGTTGTTTTTTTTTCTGCAGTTTTAGTACCAAGTTAAATCAAAATCGAAACATTGTAGGTACAACAAAGGCAACATTATGTAACAATAGATTTTCAGCAGCTGCAACAATAAATTGACTTGGCTACATACCTACCAAGTAATATTAATTCACTAGCTAGACGCAAAAGTCCTTGATGTCGATTGAAGATTACCTACAATGCACATAGTTCGTTAACCCTATAGATAAATAATACACGGTAGTGTCAAATAACAATGTTATATTGGCAGAAAAAAAAAGGTCATCTGTATTGAAATTAAAATGTTTTTAACAAAAAAAAAAAAAACTTATTTTTTTGGCATATTTTCCTTACTGTTCAAAACAACAATAATTACTGTGAAAATACCAAGTGAAAGATTTTACATTTCCATCATGGTTTTCAGTTTTCACATGCCAACGCTAATTTCAGTCAGCTCGCTGCAAGGCAGCGTGGCCGAGCGGTCTAAGGCGCTGGTTTTAGGCACCAGTCCGAAAGGGCGTGGGTTCGAATCCCACCGCTGTCAAAAATCCTTTTTGTGTTTTACATGGTTGTTGGAAAATGTTTATGATTATTATTGACCCAAAGTTGTATGATTTATGTGATATAAGGGAGCTTTTTCGGTCATTTGTCTGGGTTTAATAAATATCGATTGTAGGTAATTAAATCATATACGCGACCGAACTCGGCACCCATCTCAGCTGGCCCTGGCAGGGTCGCCATTTAAGGTTGGGAGTCCGAAGAGTTGAGTTAAAAACAAGTGTCTTCATTGGAATATCGTTTAATACTGAACAACCATGATACATCCAAACTAATATTATAAATTCGAAAGTAACTCTGTCTGTCTGTATGTTACCTTTTCACGCCTAAACCGCTGAACCGATTTAGATGAAATTTGGTATAGAGATAATTTGAGTCCCGGGAAAGGACATAGGATACTTTTTATCCCGATATTCCCACGGGATCGAGACTTATGCGGGTGAAACCGCGAGGCGCAGCTAGTCGTTTATATAGGTATTGAGAATACACGAGCACACATACATAATAAGTATAGTCTTACACACTACAATTAGCAAGAGTCAGCTAATTATAGTTAGTAATAATTGATTGAACAAAGGTGAAGTTAATGCTGATTTTATAACATCATGTACAGTAGTGTCAACTGTCAGCAACGGTATAATCCTACTAATATTATAAATGCGAAAGTTTGTGATAATGGATGTTTGTTACTCTTTCACGCAAAAACTACTGAACGAATTTTGATTAAACTTTACATTAATATAGCTTTAAACATTACAATAACACATAGGATACTTTTAATCCCGATATTACCACGGGATCGACACTTATGTGCTAGACTAGGGCGCTGCTAGTGTATTATTATATGTTTGTGCCAGACCTGGGTTCACACGTCAATAGTTCAACGGGTGGGGTGCGAACTAATAAGTCACGAAGTCTCGTTCGCCAGACTGACGCCCTAACCACTGGGCTATTGTCGCCCATAAATGATAAAATGATAAATGATTTATTTTCTGTAAGTAGGTTTGTACTTTGTACAGACTTTTACACATCAATCATATATTTTTTTTTAAATTAAGCTAGATGAGGTCGGCCATCATACATAACATACCCTGGCGCCTGTTTACCCTGAAGAGGTAGACTGAGCCTCAGGGTGTATTACATAGTAGTCATCCGTAAAATATATGGTTACACATCAACAAGATTTCACTGTCTATAATTTGTGTTTCATATTACTGAATCAATTCAAGTGGGACTGGGCGGGTCACATCAGCCGCATGCAGGATGACCGCAAGGCAAAAGTTTCCACACAATGGGTGCCTGAAGATGGACGGCGCCGCCGAGGTCGGCCCAGAAAGCGGTGGCGAGATGACCTGGACACGTACCGCAAGGGCTGGTTTGAGGTGGCGCGGGAAAGGAGTTCCTGGAAGGACTTCGGGGAGGCCTTTGCCCAGCAGTGGGACAGTACAGGCTAAACAAAAAAACAAAAAAAATTACTGAATCAATATGTAGGACCACGGGAAGGTACTCTCTTGTTTCATCCTTTTCATTAGTCGGGTTTTAGTAGCTGATACACGCTGCAGCAAGCGAAACTCAGAAGCTCATGATTTACGGGTAGAAACGACTGCGAGCCATTTACGGTTCTGAAGATGTTTACACTCAGATAATATACTGATCGTATATTTTTAGCTGTTTATTTTTAAAACACATTTATAAACGGAAGTGTCGCTGACGATCAGTCTGTGTGTTCTCTTGCTCTAGAACGTAATAAAAACCACCTCTACAAGTAGATTTTCAGTTTAATTCTTGATTGACCTTTAACGTTCCCAAAAACATTAAAAGTATTGGATATTGAATTGGATATATGAAAAACGTTTAAACCGACTCCGGACCCAGGTTGGCCAAAGCAAGGAAAACCTGTTCAGAGCCCTGATTCACAACCATACGAGATACGACAGGCTATCGTATCGAAAACCTGACATTTCGATAACCTGATTTGACTTGCCCTCAACAGCAAATAGCTGTTGGAAGAATAGCGGGCGTCTATCACACTAATATTATAAAGGCGAAAGTTTGTGAGTGTGTGTGTGTGTTTATATGTTTGTTACTTCTTCACGCTTAAACCGCTGAACCGATTTAGATGAAATTTGGTAGAGATAGTTGAAGTGGTTGAAGTCCCGGGAAAGAACATAGGATACTTTTTATCCCGATATTCCGACGGGATCGAGACTTATGCGGGTGAAACCGCGGGGCGCAGCTAGTTTGATTTAAACTGACAAAATTTTCGGGTTTTGGACTTGTGAACAGCGTTTAGAAGACTCCTACGATAACAATGATTAATGTTCGATACGATACGGAAGCGTATCGAGTGTTTGTGAATAGCTATGCAGGTGGAGATTCATAGACGACTCCGCCTTGGAGTGTAAATGTGGTGCTGTTCCACAAACGATGGGACATTTAATATCGTGCCCTGCGTTTCCTGACAGCTGCACGTTACAGGAACTGATTGACGCTGGTGATGGCGCTAAACAAGCAGCCGATTTCTGGGCCGAGTCCATTTAGATTGCTATCGACACGCTAAGAAGAAGAAGCGTATTATAGTTTATTTCTACACATTTCCTTGCAATGAAAATGGAGTAGATGCAGCTGAATATCAATAATCTATACTGATAATAAAGCTGAACAGTTTATTTGTTTGTTTGAACGCGATAATCTCAAAAACTACTAGTCAGATTTGTATTTTTTTTTTTTTTGCATTTGATAGCCCTATTCTTGATGAAGGCTATAGGCTACTTAACATCACGCTAGGAGCCTGAGGAGCCGATCAAATAGAAAACAGAAAGAACGCATAATGAAAACGAAGTTACAACGCTGGCAGGCGATGCGATACGACGGGGTGGGTCAGGGGAACAAGAAGTTTCACGCGGGCGAAATCGCGGGCAGAAGCTAGTTTTATTATATGTATAACTTGAAGCGACTACAATCTGGCATTACAAGATTTTTTTGCAGAATTTGCAGTTTATGTGCAGGCAAAGCCGGAGGAATAAACGAGGTAAACAAACGCGAATGTTCACCGTTTTTTTTATTAAGAGAATTATTGTTCCTTATCAATTAAACTACTGAACCAGTTTCAACATTTGTTTTTATTCTTATCTTTTATAAGAATGTAACAAAAATATCAAGTGTGCTTAATTTACTATGACCTTAATTCGCGACCAATCAAACTTCTGCTTACCTTCATTATCTGCATAGCCTTTAACCAACTATTTTGGGGTCGGCTTCCAGTCTAACCGGATGCAGCTGAATACCAGTGTTTTACATGGAGCTGACTGTCTATCTGACCTCCACAACCCAGTTACTGGGTAATAAGATACCCCTTGGTAAGACTGGTTGTCAAACTTTCACCCTTCTGACGACCCGTAACGACTGTCAAAGATCCACGAATGACAGTCGAGACCAACGACTTAACGTGCTATCGGAGGCACGGAGGAGCCTCGGTATGTGATGTATGGTCACCCATCCACGGACCGACCTCGGCAAGCGTTGCTAAACCTTGAAGATCGACCCGTCCGGCTATTATTATACCCCTTGCCAAGACTGCTTGTAGACTTAAAAAAACAAACTTCCATTTCAAGATAATTATATTCTCGATACATCTTTAAATACTCACAAACACGTCAAGGTCTGTATTCAGTGTAATCGCTCGCAATATTTACGATACGCGACTGATAAACTCGAGTCACGGCGATATGTGATAAGGGGTCATTGCCGCCAATTCTTTGTACTAGGAAGTGATAACGGATGGAGCATATAAACGTTTTATAGTGGGGGATTTGATGTAGAGCATCCCTTAGGACTCTAAGCAGGGTAAGGAGAAAATAAATAATGGTTATAGGTAGGGATGTCGATGGCTACAAAAGTAGGGGAAAACCAAAGAACGGATGGATTGTTTTTGTGAATGATATTTTTTTTTATTGCTGAATGGGCACGCTCTTGACCTCGATCACGCCTGATGGAAAGCAATGGATTAGGTCTATGATGGAACGAGCGTGCCCAGAAGATGCCTGAGGCACTGGAACTTCCACGCATCGACGAAACACAGCAGGCTGCTTGACGCCGGACTCCGGTGGGAGGGTGGTCGCAAACCAGGCGGGCGTTAGCCCTACCACCGCAAGGGAAGAATTGGCCAGTCAAATAAGGTGTTGGGTGTGACTGTCCAGGATGCGCCGAGCGCTCGGTTCAGTTCAGTAACTGGCGGAACAAACTGCGCTACACGAGGAGGCTTCTTCATGCATCCCAAAATATGATATGGTTAGAAAGGGGTGACTACCAAGATGACGACTAATAGAGAAGTATCGAAGGAAAAGAAATGTTGCGTCAACCACGAATAAATTGGGATAAGGGCAGGAGAATGATGATGATGATGAGGTAGGGACGCCATTTTTGACAAAGTTCAATAGACATGTGGCGCCATCTATTATCATAATAACGTTATTGTTGTTTTCCTCGGGAACAGCACTTTTTTTCGGGATAAAAGGTACCCTATGTCCGTTTCTGTACACCTGACAACGTAATGCAAAATTTCAGGATGATCGGTTCAGTGGTTTAGGCGTAAAAAGGTAACAAACAAACTTACTTTCGCATTTATAGTATTAGTTAGGATTACGACTACCGTAGCTTGTGGCTCGGATACGGTCACTCAAACGCTCGGTGTGCGTCGATTGTATACAAAATGTATGGAGAAACGCGTCCGCAACTTGTGGCGGCCATTAGTCGTTCTAATGTGGTCGCCACTAGTGGCTCAATGTGCGGGGGCTCTTAGGATTCAGTCTTACGTCACACCTACGTAACCCCGAAGGGATAAACCTGCGTGGTAAGATCCCAAGAGCACATTGAAGCCCAAACTTTCAACGGTCAAGTGGCGGTCTGGCACCAATTAATGCTTACCTTTCGTCCTCATTAACTACTCTCTAACCTACGTAACGGAGGCGTCCATTTACCTGATTGTCGGTCTGCTGTGTTTAACTATACCCAAGAGACGATATGACGTGGGCGGTCTAGTGGCCCGTGACACGCAGTGGCGTGCATTATATATATAGGCATATAAGCAGTGACTGCCTTGATATATAATATATCAACATAAGCCTGTCAATTACATTTTAGTATGTGTGCCCCACAATTAAGAAACTCACAAAATTATCATACCTAACAAAAAACAAAATCTTCATACAAACACACGCGCGGCAGTAGGCAGTCGCCAGACGGCCTACTCGGCTCCCGTACTATTTGCACACTGCCATTGGTCTTTCGACAAAATTAAAAATGCGTACGTCTCACGCGTAATACCATGACGTTCGACCTTCGCAATTTATCACCCTTAAGTAGGCATGCCTACTCAAATAACCACACTTTTGACCTCACTTTTTTTCTGATTAGTGACCGCGTTTGCCTAGACTAGATTCGGCCTAGTGCCTACATATTCTGAAAACCAATGCACGCCACTGGTGACACGACATCTGCCTAGGCTGTTTTGGAATTAAGTTGGGGTCGACTTTCAGTCTAGATAGCTTTGGTTTCGTAGGAAAGGATAATCAGCCTTTAAAGTTTCCACTGCCGGGACACAGGCCTCCTCTCTTCGAGGGGGAAAGGACTGTAATATACCACGAGGGCCCAATGCGGGTTGGTAAATGTCATATGTCGTCGAATTTTTGGTTCTAGGCCACGCTGGTTTCCTCACGATGTTTTCCTTCACCGTTTTCAGAGCAGTGGTGATGAAATAATTGACACTAAAGTAAAATGCGTGTTTGGGTTCGAACCTACGACATACAACTCGTAAGTCGCGGCCGTTACCGCTGGACCACCACTACTCCTTGCTCTTGCTCGTAGGAAAGTGGTTCCATCATATTATAACGGCCTTCATGAAAATTAGGAAACCGCAACAGATTCGGCTGTAAATGCGTTTCATGAACACCTTTACTCTGAAGATGCCGTCAAGGGTGGTGCACGTTTGCCAAGAAGTAACGTATTCGCTCGAGAATTGAAAACACCCTGCAGCTGATGTTTTAAAACATTTATGGAAGCAGAACGAACTGTGAATCTGATTCCCCTTCAAAATCAAAAAGATTGAATGAACGTATTCCCAAAATGTTTTTACTGGGAATTACCAAGTATCGACCGTGATAGAGGCCACCTCTCGTGGAGGTTATATTAATGCACTCCCTTTATGTCTAGGTAGAAAGGGCGCCGCTCGCCCACACTCGGTATCAGCCGTCGGAAATATAGCCTCTGAAAGCATCCGTTGAGTTTCTAACGGCACCGAGGACTGCCGAGAGCTCGTCGTTACAGTTTATGTGGATCCAACTTTATGCTGGGTACGGGAAACCTGTGCCTTAACCACAGACGGACATAAGTACCTGTACCTACTATGGAGAACTATGCTACGTTACGATCATAGAAATGTAAAAAGTAAAAAACCCGACTGCGGTAAAAAAACAAGTCCATTTTATTAAATTAAAAGTTGGAAGCAGGCGGGTTAGTGGAAGTGCTCAGGTGCTGTTCGTCCAGTGCGGTTCAAATCAGTGTTCTGAGTGGAATATCCATTTTTATATTTTCAAACTCAAATGGGGAGGCCCATTTGAGTTTGAAAATATAAAAATGGAATGGGTCCCGCAGTCCCACCTAATAGATTTTTTGTAATTTATAGATAATTGCTTCATATTTTGCGATTTAAAATTACCAGGGTTGTGTCATCGCGCTTCTCTTTCTTTTTTTCTATTAAGTCAGACAGTGACCGCGCTTTAGGTCATTTATAGTCCCGTTAAGTATGACATCGCAACTCGTTGAGACTAATATTGGTCAGTTAATATATGGTTAGTTTAATAATACATAACATAAGTTTGTATTCATCATATCAAGGACGTAGACACGTGGTTGAGGTCACGTCCAAACCGCCGTGAAACTGTGTAATAATGATAACTCTCACATTAGTATTATCAACGCATAAATTACATTATAATTACTAGTAATGATCATTAAGACTCGTTAATAAACAGCTTGTTTGTTTTTAATTATTTACAATGATAGTAAAGTATTTGAGGAGCCCGTGGCGAAATAATAACAGCCGCACAGGTCGATCGATCAGGTTAAGCTACGCTTGCCGCGGTTGGTCTGTGGATGGGTCCATCTTTACATACCAAGACCCTCCGTGCCTCGGAAAGCACGTTAAGCCGTTGGTCCCGGCTGCCATTCGTGGATCTTTGACAATCGTTACGGGTAGTCAGAAGCCCCAAAGTCTGACAACCAGTCTTACCAAGGGGTATCGTATTACCTAGTACAAGGGTTGTGGATGTCAGACAGGCAGTCGCTCCATGTAAAATACTGGTATTCAGCTGTATCCGGTTAGACTAGAAGTCGACCCCAACATAGTTGGGAAAAGACTAGGCAGATGATGATGATATTAAAGTATTTATTTACATGATCATGGAATTTAAATTCTTTGTAAGACCGCTTCGTTCGTGGGATTCGACCGTAAGATCGGGTGTTATCAGCTTTTTTTATTAGGAAATTTCTCAGCTCCAGCCCAACTCTGGATTTGTGCCTACTTGATCCCAGGCAGCTCTTCCACATTAGGAACCAAAACCTGGTGAAGGTCGCGGGAATCCGCTGGATGCGAGTAACACATAACGGACGGATGTGGATGCTTGGGAGGTCTATGTCCAGCAGTGGACGTCTTTCGGATAAAATGATGATGGCAATATGTTCAGCCCCTTTTACATTGGTGGAAAAATGCGGGTGAACTAAAGCCCTCTGCCTACGGCTTCAAGAAAGAGAGACGTGATATTATGCCTACAAACATTCTCTTATACTTTTACCAAGGCATCTTGATAAAGCTGAGATAATTTCTTATTTAGTTTGTAAACACTTTCACTAGTTAGATGTAATCTTAGTTAAAACAATTAACTGTTATGCAACAGCATATGCGTACAGTGTAGATAAATTATGAGAAAAAGTTGGCTTCCGCATGAATATTCATATTTGTATTACTAGCTGTGCCCGCGACTTCGTTCGCGTGCATGACGGAAAACGTTTTAATTTTTTTGCGCGGAATTCTAAATCTTTTTCTAAAATAAAAGTAGCCTAAGTTACTCCTTATTATATCAGCGATCTGCCAGTGAAAGTCCCGTCCAAATCGGTCCAGCCGTTTCAGAGATTAGCCGGAACAAACAGACAGACAAAAATTGTAAAAAATGTTATTTTGGTAATATATTGTATATTATTGTGTATAATCCATATGCATTTAGTAAGCGGTTATTTTAATATTAAAAACAGACACTCCAATTTTATTTATTTGTATAGATGAAGAACTTAATAGAAATAAGACAGTGAAGTTTTTATGTGAAAATAAAACAATGGTAAAGAATATTTAACCTTATTTGTATGGGAACATGAACGATTTATTCAGTTTCACACTGTTACTTTCTGGATAGCAGCATAATGCATAATGTTCCCACTGCAGAGACACAGGCCTCCCCTCGGGAGTGGACTGTAATCCACCACGCGGGCCCAGTGCGAGTTGGTAGATGTCACATGCCTTCTAATTTTTGGTTCTAAGGCATGCCGTTTTCCTCCCCATCTTTACTTTTTGGATACTTTTATTTATTTTATTATATGGAGAAAGAAACCAGCTGCCTATCTAATGGTATCCGGTCACGGTCACCTATGGGCATCTGCATAACCAGAGGCATCGCAGAAGTGTCTGTTTGCTACATTTTTAACAAGCTAAATTACAATTTTAGTAGAAATATATAACTTCATACCGAGCAATTAATTATTGAACCAAACAATGCAACTAGCAAGTTAGCATAATTTATAATACTAGTTGGATAGCAATAGTACAATAGTGAATTCAATGAAAACATTCTAATGTTTACATTATAGAGTGCATAATAGTACCATTATTTTAGTGGAATATAATTTTATTACGTAATTGATTAAGCTACTCAATCAAGGGTTTTAAAAGGAATTAGAATGTGTCTCCTGTTTCCTGGAAATGGCGATAATGGTACATTCAATATTTATTCTCCTAACGTAACAGATAAAATGTGTTGCTAGGGAGTTTGTTGGCAACACTAGGAATTGGCGGTTGACTTTCAAAAGTACTAATTCTCAGCCTAATCTGAATAAATGATTTTTCATCATCATCATGGCCTGGACATAGGCCTCCCCAAGCACCTCCACTTCGATCGGTTTTGTGCTTCTCAATCCGTTATCCGTGTGGTGCCGGACTTAAAGAATAGCACCACCCTACTTCCCATGGGTGTCGTAAAAGGCGACTAAGGGATGTACCGGAGAATGGGCAGCAGCGTTCTCTATGCGTTTTCTATCATACTGCGATCGCCAAGCGTGGCGATTATGGCAAACCCCCCCTAAGAATGACAAGCACAAATGATTTTTAATCTATAATAATAATAAAACAGAAGAGTTTGTTTGTTTGAATGCGCTAATGTCTGGAACTACCAGTCGGATTTGAAATATTTTTTTTTGCATTCAATAGCCCAATTCCTGAGGAAGGTTATAGGTGATTTAGCACCACACTAAGACTCTGAAGGAGCCGAGCTTAAAGAAAAAAAGTAAGAAAGATCACTAAGTGAAAACAAAGTAATAGTGCGGGCAGCTGTCACCCCCACAACAGAGGAAGTCCGTGAGGATTTCCACTGCAAAAAAAAAAAGGTGATACGATGCCACAGGGTGGGTAAGAGGAACAGGAAATTTCACACAGGCAGAACCTAGTTTTGAATTGACAATAATTTCGATAACGACCCACAACCATGCATGGAGGAGAAGCCTGAGTCCCAGAACTGCAGTGATGTACTTAATTAACAAAATTAAAGTGAAATAACAAGTACTTTGTCATACATTTCTTGATAATATCAGATCTGTAACCAGTGGCGTAACTATACCGTTTGGGGCCCGTGGCAAATTCAAGGAATGGGGCCCTCTCTCAATGTAAAGAAGCTCACCCAACGTTCGTTTTTTTTTTATTAGCACTTCTCCGGCAACTTCTTCCGTGTACATTTCATGTTTTCCCCTACAAAAACTTTAACACCTGACTGCTTCTGTCCTTCTGTTAGGATACCCCTGTGCTCATGGCCCTCTCGGGCTGGGGGCCCCCTCTAGCTGGGGGCCTGTGGCATTTTGCCCCCCAATGCCACCCTATAGTTACGCCACTGTCTGCAACATAATATGATGAAGTATCTCCACTGCATTTTTAAAGGACATTTTAATGACGGACATACATACATGGCTAATTGGAAATCTTACTAATTTCATTATGAGGATAATTGCTTTTAAAGTATAAAGATGGACATGATTATACTTTATGCCTTTTTAAATATTTTCTTATGGAACAAAGATAAGATCTCTGTGTGATCAAAACCAGTTGCAGAACTGCTTTGGAGATGTTGTGTAACAAGATAATGGATATATTATTTACAATTGTGCCTGCGACTTTGTTTGCGGTTGGTTGAGTACCAAAAAAATACCCTCGATGTAGGTACCAATCCTCTTTAGAAAAGGAAGAATCCTTTATCCCTTTTTAATTTAATTTTTTTTGCAAGAAAACTTAATTATTTTTCTAAAATAAAAGCAAGTTAATCCTTATAACTTAAGGCCGCCCATTGTATATTTTGTAGTGTTTAATGTGTTTATTTCATGTTATGTATTTTTGTGGTGTACAATAAAGTATATATAAATAAATAAATAATATATGAAAGTCCCGTCAAAATCAATCTAGCTGTTTCAGAGATTATTCGGAACAAACAGACAAAAATTTTAATAATAGATTTTTTGTTATAAGTACTATTTTTACTTTCATATGCATTTAGTAAATAGCTGTTATTAGGACATTACACACATTTTTTTTTGTGGGTGGGAAATCATCAAATGGTCTCTCACGCTCTGGGCGGAGCGGAATGGAGTGTCAGACTCTTACTGATTGAAACCCACCCGTGTTCTTTCCTTAGCCCTTTATATTCTGGGGCAGCAGAAACCCTTTCGGACAATCCTGCCGAAATATTACAGACACTTCAATTTTATTTGTTTGTGTAGATAGATTTATTACACAACATTTTATTTATTTTATGTGTATTCTTATTTTATGTATTCATCTATTCTGTCGGACTTTAACATTATCAAAATTGTCTTTGTCTTTTTTTGTATCTGTGGAGAATGTTGTTGGTTGCACATCTGTATAACTCTTTATGTTCTATTTACTTGTAATATATCCATACTATAATATTATAAATTCGGAAGTAACTCTGTCTGTATGTTACCTTTTCATGCCTAAACCGATTTAGATGAGATTTGATATAGAGATAGTTTGAGTCCCAGGAAAGGACAGGATGGTTTTTATCTCGATATTCCCATGGGATCGACACTTATGCGGGTGAAACCGAGGGGCGCAGCTAGTATAATATAACGTGTAATTGTTTGTTCTTCTGAATAAATAAAATAAAACAATGTGCAGACAGTTACAGGCTATGACTAGGCTACACATACGAGTACATGATCCTGTTAGGGCACAGCAAGCACAATAAATATTTCAGTTTAGTGCATTACGCTTAAGAGTGGTCAAATAGGTACTTATTCAATACCATTCAGGTATTATTAAACAAGAGTTTAACTAAACAATAAGTAATAGACAAAAGAGGTCTGATACATCATACTCAGTGGAAGTCATCATCATCTGCCTAGCTTTTCCCAACTATGTTGGGGTCGGCTTCCAGTCTAACCAGATGCAGCTGAATACCAGTATTTTCATGGAATGACTGCCTATCTGACCTCCACAACCCAGTTATTGGGTTGATGGTACAACACCCCTTAGTACATAGCGCTACTCAGTGGAATTATTCCACCATAATTTTTTTTTTTTGTCTTAAGACCTAAACCTATAACATAAAAAGTGTGCCTATTTTATTTTATTAACTGGTTTTTTCTCTTGTGTCTTTGCCTTGAATATTTTCTCAGGTGATAAATTGGAGAAAATATATTCTAGATAATAAAAAAAATATTTTGTGGGCAAGTGTCTACTGAATACAAGCCCTAATGTTAATTTATTTATATATGAATAATAAGGATGACCAAATGGTCCGCTAAAAGTGCTAATTCCCCAGATTAACATACAGAAATAAACCCTCTCCACAGTTCAAAGACAAAACATCGTTTCAGTTAAAAATAAAACGATGTAAATGCATTTGCGGCGACTGAATCGTGTTAATTGACGGTAATTGAACGCGAATGGCAACAAAATTGGCTCCCACATAAATAAACAAAAAAACGTTTCTTCTGTTACGAGCGTGGCTCGAGTGAGTCACTTAGCATGTTGCAGACAGATGTAAGTTCCGACAAGATTATAACAAGCCGTTAAACGTAAACATAGTGCACACAAACTTACTTGTATCTTCCGACAGTTTAGGCAGACGAGACACCCACAAAATCCTTCAAAAAGATACGCTTTCACACTCACAAATCGTAACGAACACAAGGCAAATAAAGTAATCACACATTACACCCACGATTACAACCTTTCACGTCCATTTTGTGCGATAATTTTAATTAATTATTTACATTTGTAATCACATGTTAGAAAACACTGGATTTACACAAGTATACTTTTGTTTCTGAGATAAAATCAAACGGGTACTATGCATCACACGCGACGTGAATCAACGAGAAAATGTATGTTTTCTATTGATACAGCGAACTGAACAAAAATAAAGACAGTATTACAAAATGCAGCGGGCAAAGTGGCGAATACCAAACGCGAAGGGCGAAAAGCTTAGAAAAGTTGAATGAAATGAGATTGGGGTTGCCAGATTGTTAATATTTCTACTCACTTTCTACTACATAATAAATCCTACAAGGGTAGCTTATCTAACACATTCCCAGAATTAGCAACTTCAAATATTTTTATTTAAAGAACATAGGTAAACGAAAAACACAGATTTATACATACATATTCATAAAAATGAATTTAAATATCCCACCTAAAACATTTTCATGTAAAATGTTACCAAGACGAGACCACAAATATGGCTCACATTGTCAAAAAGTTATATTCCAGACGGTTACACACGGACGGTTTACATTCCAGATAACCATAAAATAAACCAAATTAAAACATTAAATCCATATCAATGACAGTAAAATTTTGTTAATAAATTAAAATAGAAAAATTCGGTTTCTCTTGTCATAGCTGCACTATGCACAGCAAGTCTGCACCCTAATTGAAAAACAAAAATCAAAAACCAAAATAAAACCCATTACTACTGATAGTATGTAACGCCGGGGCCACACCAACGGGAAACGCCGATAATTATCGCGATAAGTTGTGGCTGCACCTACGATTAATGCCCGTCATCGCGATAATATCGGCGTTTCCCGTTGGTATGGACCCGGCATTACGCAATTACGCCGCTTTCGCTGATTCTTTGTTTTTTTCTTTATAACAACGCGGCAACGCTGCAGCTTTTTGCTATCAGTTTTATCTGGTGCAAGCCATTCTTGTTGTTTGTCATTTTTGAGGTTCAATAGATTGTGCCATTTTTCTTATTAATTTTTTAGGGTTCCGTACCTGAAAAGGAAAAAACGGAACCCTTATAGGATCACTTTGTTGTCCGTCCGTCTGTCAAGACCGTTTTTCTCAGGAACGCGTAGAGGTATCTAACTGAAACTTATATCTAATACTCAGGTTTACTGTCCCTTGAAGCTGTAAATAAATCAAACTTCTAAGCCAAAGCAATCAAAAGATACAGCCGTTTATGCCGCAAATTTTCGAAACTCGCACGGGAATCAAAACCCACAGGGTACTTCCCGTGAACTTAGAATCTTGTAATTTGGTACGAAGTAACGTCTTATAGTACAGATAAAGGAAAAATTGCGAAAACCGTAAATTTTTAGTTACAATATATAATAAAAAAAAAATTGAAAATTTTAAAGTTACTACTTTTTTTCTCTTGAACGCATAGATGTATTAAATTGAAATTAATATCAAATACTCAAGTCTATAATACCTTTAAGCTGTAACAAAATCAAACTTCTATGTCAACGCAATCAAAAGAAGCGGCAATTTAAGCCGCATATTTTCAAACTCCCAACTACTCGCAAGGGAATCAAAACCCATAGGGTACTTCCAGTCGACCTAGAACCTTGAAATTTGGCATGAAGCAATGTTTTATAGCACACATAAAGGAAAAATTCCGTAAGCCTTAAATTTTTATACGGAACCCTCGGTGCGCGAGTCCGACTCGCACTTGGCCGGTTTTTTTTTTTCGAACCCGCATTTTAACCATTTTTTGAGTTTTTAACAAAATAAAATATCCAATGCAAATAAATTGCTCACTCCTTGCCTTTTTAATTGTTTGTACCAACTTGGTAGAAAATATTTTGGTCTGGGGAATAAAAATGGCGCTGCTGTAGCAAAACAAAACAACTTCAAAAAAGAAAGCTTTAAGCGTTCCGTTTCACGCAGATGATATCGTTAAGTTCTTATATATTAATTTTTTGTATTGCTAACTTTGTTGCTTAGTAGCAAGAGTGGCTATTTCAATTAATTGTTGCGCGAAGTGCGTCTTCTGTACTTGTACTATTTATTCTGTGACAGGGCACGGTGTGTTAGAAAGCCCGATTTTGTTACATGCCCTTTTTATTACAGAAATCGATAGTATTTATCATTTTAAGCACTACAGTCAAAGTCCGGCATCGATACGACTTGTAGATGTTTTGTAAAAAAATCTTAAAGTTGCTGTATAACCGGGTCATGAAAATAATAAAAAAAAATATATAAAAAAAACCAGCCTACATATTTAAATTTCCATTATAATTACTAATCAAACTTATAATACCTAACCATCTGACAAGTTTTCGTGTCTGTATTGCAAATAGATCGAGAAATATTAATATTTTTATGTTTTTTACTTTTTATTTAATTTCTTGGCAATAATGCGCTATTAGATGGAGATATTTGACCAGACGATTGTCAACATGTATGTCTATCGACATTATTAAAACCACAATCTAATTCAGCGTTATTTAGAAGTTATGAGAAATTTCAGTTATATCCGGATTTTTTTGTACTAGGGTTGTCACTTTAACCAGAATTTTAAATTTAATATTTTTTATAATTTTGAGTTTAGCTGAAAGAAGTCGTATATATTATCGATTAATTATCTTTATATGTGCATTTACCAATAACTGAAACTATACCCATGGGCACTCTTATTCTTTGATTCTTTCGCTTAGTCCGCCTGGGTGGGTACCACCGACTCGTCTATTTCTGCCGCCAAGCAGTAGTGTTGGACTATTGTGTTTCGGTTTGAAGGACAGTTAGCCAGCAAAATTATAGGCACGTGAGACAGAACACACCTTAAAGTCTCAGGGTAGGTAACTGCCGTCTCATTTATACTTGCGCGACATGTCTAGAGGGACGATAGGTGGTATAGGCGACGATGACCGCTTATAACTTTAAGTTTGCTAAAACCAGTTAATGCGAAAAGTGTTCTAGTGGATGATCATTCGTCATTCACTGAACATGATGAAGATACTTTAATTATTCAAAATGAAAACCAAGATTTATAATTTTTCAGTTTTTTGTAAATATTTTTAGTTTTTACAACCCGGATAAAACTTGACATTTTCGAATGTGACAACCCTGGCTAAAATAGAAAAATTCTCATAACTTCTAAATAACGCTGAATTAGATTGTGGTTTTAATAATGTCGATAGACATACATGTTGACAATCGTATGGTCAAATATCTCCATCTAATACCGCATTATTGCCAAGAAATTAAATAAAAAGTAAAAAACATAAAAATATTAATATTTCGCGATCTATTTGCAATACAGACACGAAAACTTGTCAGATGGTTAGGTACTATAAGTTTGATTAGTAATTATAATGGAAATTTAAATATGTAGGCTGGTTTTTTTTATATATTTTTTTTTATTATTTTCATGACCCGGTTATACAGCAACTTTGAGATTTTTTTAAAAAACATCTACAAGTCGTATCGATGCCGGACTTTGACTGTAGTGCTTAAAATGATAAATACTATCGATTTCTGTAATAAAAAGGGCATGTAACAAAATCGGGCTTTCTAACACACCGTGCAGGGGCATGAATTTGGTCAGCCCCCTTATTCACAAACACTCAATATGCTTCCGTATTGTATCATAAGGTTGTGAATCAGGCAGGGCTGTAGCTAGAGTCGAATTTGAGGTAGGGCAGCATTGGTTACAGGTAGGGCGAAAGTAAAAAATTTATCATAATTGATCTGCCCTCGAAGCACGGGCTCCAAATCAATCACCATGTACCTATATCATTGATTGACCTCTAGGTCAGTGATGTACATTCAATAGCTATTCGCAGACAAATAATTTCTGTGACAGAGCGTGAGCATGGATCTAAGAACTATTAAATCTTTAATGATGAAGAACAAGCGAACAAGATGGTTGAACTTCCAGATTTGGATGTAGAGATCCACGTCTGAGTGAGAGTGAGGTAATAATTAATTGTTGGGTGGGGTGATACGAGTAAATAGATACGACCAAAAATACCATTTAGATCATATTGTTTCTGCAAACTTATTATAATAATTAACATAATAATCCATACTAATATTATAAATTCGAAAGTAACTCTTGTCTGTCTGTCTGTATGTTACCTTTTCACGCCTAAACCACTGAACTGATTTAGATGAAATTTGGTATAGAGATAGTTTGAGTCCCGGGAAAGGACATAGGATCGTTTTTATCCCGATATTCCCACGGGATCGAAACTTATGCGGGTGAAACCGCCGGGCGCAGCTAATCCAAACTAATATTATAAATGCGAAAGTAACTCTGTCTGTCTGTCTGTCTTTTCTTCACGCCTAAACTACTGAACCGATTTCGATGAAATTTGGTATAGAGATAGTTTGAGTCCCGGGAAAGGACATAGGATAGTTTTTATCCCGATATTCCCACGGGATCGAAACTTACGCGGGTGAAACCGCGGGGCGCAGCTAGTAAAAAATATTTAGGCTGAATTCTAAGATTCGCCATGTTATTAAAAATGCGAAGAACTTCGTTCAGATCAACTGATTTTGTTTTTTTTTTTTTCAAAGGCCGGAAATACCATATCAGTCATTCTCTCATGACCCATTGACAGCCTTTGAGGCCTATTGATTGTAGTTAAAGTTGAAAACGTAAATTCGCACACTGCAGTGCTATCCTATCCTACACCTATCGCTACAATTTTTTTTATCTCAAACTATGAACAAACGATTTAATTATAATAATTTATCTTAGTTTTTGGTATTTTTAAGGTAGGGCATTGTGGTTTCAAGGTAGGGCATTGCCCCACAATGCCCCCCCCTAGCTACGGCCGTGGAATCAGGGCTCTGGACTAATTCTTATTTCTGTTTAGAAATCATTCAGGATATTTGTCCAGTGGTCTTTTATTTTGGGCAACTTAATGGTGATAAAATTAAACTGCCTTTCTGCAAGATGAAAAACACCAAATACTTAATTTTTTTTCTTTATTTACTAATAATCATATTGTACAAGAATATATTGGACGGTTGGGGGTCGGAGTTGTGACATTTTCAGTGAGGAGTACATAGTGATTATTGCAAGAAGATCATAGATATGATCAACAAGTTAATACACAGTTTTCTTAGCTTTAAAACATTGATATGTTTTTTTTCTTGCAGTCCATTCAAAGGTTGTCTTTTCTATAAGAGATTGCCTTGTCTAATAAGACCGCCCATTGTACGCTAGTTTTAAATATGTTCTTTTTGTTTTGCATGTTAAAAAAGTTTTTAGTAAATAATAATAATATTGGATAGGGGCATGTAGACATAGATGCTAAAACGCTATTATAAAAAGCAGTTTTTAGTGGCTACAACTTGTGATATTTTAGTTATAGCTTTTGTTATGAACAGCCGCATTTTTAAACTTACTCAATGTGATAGCCATTCCAATACAGCTGTAGTTTGTACAAAGTAATACAGTTGGAGGGAAAATAAAAATATCAAGCTAATTCACATTTTAAATAGTTGGTACAGTAAATGAAAACCAAAGTCAAATGCTCACATTACGACTTTATTGCGAAACTTACGCTTAAATTAGTATGTACACACACTTTGTAGTCCAGAAATACACATTATCCAACGAAAGAGGTTATAATAATTATCTTGTTGAAACTGTGGCCTCCTTACGCGCTGCATCTTGCAATAACTGGGTATCCACCTCGTCTGCCGGCAGTTGCACGTAGCGGACCACAGACCCACGGATAAAGCAGTTTTTCACCGATAACATGTGAGGATATTTCTCGGGATCAATGACGCTTATGTCCGACAGCTTTATATTCAAATATTGGTCAACAGAATGCAAGGTGCCGCATATACTAAGGTCGTTCTTTAGTTCCACAACCACATCTTTCCCCACTAGCGATTTAAAGAAAGAATAGAATAACATTTTTGTTTATTTTTGTAAGAAAACTTTTCACCCGCCTCTGCTTGGCTTGCTTCTGCTTTGCAAACCAATGTCAAAATTGTCAAAGTCAAAGTGACGGTCAGTGTCATTCAATCATTATGTCAAACTTAAAGACACAGATCATAAAATTCCTCCGAGAACTAGATTGTAGACTTTGACGTCGTCGCATGGTTAGGGACCTAAATGATGTTGTAAAATTACCAAAACATAAGTCTAACGAGAAATGTAAACCCTAAAATTGCTACTTAATATGACTAAAACTGAACAATAATAGTTACCAAACTATAATAATAATTGAAATGACGCTTTGATGAAAAATTTTAAAGTTTTCGAACGCACGCCCAATCGCTGCCCAACCAAACCAACCATGAACCAATGGCCGTGCGTGATTTATGTTCTGTGGCCGTGAATGGCGTCAGCGTTAGTTGTGTTTCGCATTCGTAGTCTTTAATCAATTTTAGTTTATATTTAATTGTAATGTAACAGCAAAACCAGTGTTTCTGTTTAGCTTAATGCTATAATCTTGCATTATTCTTAGGAATTACAAAACGAATAATTTTATTAAGTTTCAGACCTAACCTATAAAGTATAAACCTTAATTTCCAAACAAAAAAAATGACGACCACCGAAGAAAATGCTGAAATTGTAAGTTGATTATTTCCATACCTATTAAAAACATAATCCAATCTAATTTGTATAACTTAGTCATTGAGGTTTGTATGTGTCCAACTTGTGTATACAATAACAATGCAATACAATATCTTAGACCGCAGAAAAATGCGCCGGTAAAAGCTCAGATAAAGTGATTCTATAAAAAAACCCCCTGTTTAATTAGTTATACCTTTTTTTTTAACTGGATGTCACACTAAAAAGGTGTTAGTTTTATGAAGAAACCTTTTCCATTTTCCGTTTATAAGCTGTAAAAAGGAGATGGCAGTTTTTGGCATTGCTAATTTTGGAAAGGTACAGAATTCAAAGCTATTTAAAAAAAAAGCGTTTATTTTTATGTATTGATAGCCAGATTAACTTTATTATTGAGAATTGGGATTAAATCTCGTTAAATATGAGTAAGTTGAGCAGCCGGAAACAAGGCTTTTTGGACTTGTTATACTATATGACAGTGTTGTCATGGCAAACAAACAAACATGACTCTTTAGAAGATGACCACAGAGTACTTTTTGATAGACTAAGATGACACACAAAACTTCACAAGTCACATTCGCTCGCTCGCTACTATTTTGTGCTGGTGTGAATGTTTTGTGCGCCCAAAGTTTTACGTGGATTTTTACAACGACCTGGCTTGCTTTTGGATTTCGAAGACTCCTACCTTTCTGAACGACTGTTGCTAGACTTGGACCTCGACGTTTCCTATATGCTTAGATTATTATTTCCCTTTATTTAACTATATACATATAAATTATATTTTTAAATATTAGTATAAAAAATATATAAAAACATTTAAAAATATAAAAAATAGTAGCCCACCGGTATCGGGAACAGGGTCCAAGCTACCGGCGGTCAGGGCTCCAGAGAGAGGAACCTCCTGACAATGCGAGCCGTGTCCAGAAGTACCGCTTTCTGAATCAAGCCCTTGATCCAGCTGCCCAACGTGAGCCTCCTCAGGTGTTGGTCGAGGCTCTTGGCAATCAACCCATTGGCTGTGACGACTATCGGCACAATGATTGCTGAGTCAACATCCCACATGTCGACAACCTCGCGAGCCAAGTCAAGATACTTTATTTGTTTATCTTTCTCGGCTTTCACGAGGTTCTCATCATGCGGGGGGGGTTATGTCAACAATCATTGCGCGCCGCTCTAATCGATCCATCACCACTATATCAGGCTTATTGGCAACAATAGTCCTGTCAGTGATGATGGATCGATCCCAGTACAATGTGATATTTCCATTTTCGAGAACTGGGTCGGGCACATACCTGTAGTATGGCACCTCTGATTCCACAAGGTTGTATTTCAAAGCAAGCTGCTGATGGATTATCCTGGCTACAAGGTTGTGTCTATGCAAGTACTCTCCGTTAGCTAGACGAGAACACCCGGAGATAATATGCCTGATTGATTCTCCCGGCCGGTGGCATGCCCGACATATGTCAACCGTGCCGTCTTTCACAATAAATCTCCGGTAATTGTTCGTCATCACAACTTCGTCCATAATTGCACAGACAAAACCTTCGGTTTCTCCAAAGAGGTCACCGAAACGCAACCAGGCTACGGACGCTAGTAAATCTACATCGGGTCCATGTAGGGCCCGGAAAAAGCGTCCGTGAAGCTCCTTACTTTGCCATACTTCCATGCGATCATTAGTGTCAAGCACTACTGGTTTGCGCCAGTTCTCTTTACCCAAGGAGAGCGGGGTAAGGCCCTTGTCCACCACGACTACATCCCGATGCATTCCCACGTCGGCTTCAAGGAAATATTCCCTGAGACTGCATATCTCGCGATTGTGGAGAGTCTTAGCATTTAAAAAGCCACGACCTCCACACTTTCGCGGGATGTACAGCCTCATTACCGATGACCGTGGGTGATGCATTCGATTTGCAGTCAGCAGCGTGCGGACCTTCCTATCCAGGGCGTCGAGTTCGGTCTGAGTCCATTTGAGTATGCCGAAAGAGTACATCAAAACCGGCATGACCCAACCGTTGAAGGCGCGCACCTTGTTTCCGCCTGAAAGAAGACTATTAAGTACTTTTTTCAGGCGGCCAAAGAAGCGTTCCTTCAACAATCGCTTCATGTCAGTAACATTGATGCCCAACGCTTCCGACATACCCAAATACTTATAGGTTTCGGATGCGGAGAGGGCCTTAAGGTTTGTGGAATCCGAGAGTTGGGTTCCCACGGATTCCACAATCTCCCCCCGCTTTACATGCATGACCGCACATTTGTCCACACCAAATTCCATCTTGATGGCGCTACTGAACGTTTCAGTAATTTTCAGTAGCTCCATCAGTTGCAAATTGTTGGGGGCAAAGAGTTTTAGGTCATCCATGTAAAGGAGGTGAGATATAACCTGACCACCTCTCCTCAGCCGATAGCCTAGACCTGAATCCTCCAGCAGTGTGCTTAGAGGATTCAAGGCTAAGCAGAACCAAAGCGGACTCAAACTGTCGCCCTGGAATATGCCTCGCTCGATCCTTATCGGTTCGCTATTCCTCTGGATATTTCGACATCCTGGATAGCGAAGGACCGTTCTCCATTGCCCCATACACGACATCAAGAAGGTGCGCAGAGTTGTATCTACTTTATACAACTCCAGTACCCTCATGAGCCATGTATGTGGCACCGAGTCATAGGCCTTCTTATAATCTATCCAACATGTCGACAGATCCTTTCGGGAACGACGAACCTGTTGGTTAATGGTCATATCAATGAGGAGCAGCTCCTTAGTACCCCGGGACCCATTCTTACATCCATTTTGAGAGACAGACATGATGAAGTTGGTGTCTATATGTTTGTTAATTTTAGCACTCAAAATGGATGTAAGTATTCTTATTGTTTATTATTATTCCTATTATATGCTTAGATTCCGATAAGTGAGTCTCTAGAGTCTCCTGAGTTTTCTGTGACTACTGAGTTTAATTAAAACTGACCGAGTATCTACACTTGAAACTGTCATTACGTCTATGATCAGTGGGTAAATCATTGAACTAAACAAACATCAACAAGTAGTTATTTATCATTTTTGAAGTCATTACAAAGCATAATTAGCAATATGTTATGCATACAATAAACATTTATGCGTTAAAATAGTAATAGAGGTAAAATAACCTGTTAAAGTACAAACATTAATGCACTTAACCTCACTTTTACAAAAATTAAGATTTCTCTTTAACCCCATTGTAATTATTTTTTATTTATTTTTTTAACAAAAGCTCATAATATTCCCTATCAAACCATGCCACTTTTATTTCTGTGGAAACTAAAAAAGTTTAATGCCAGCGTTCTATGAACTTCTGCCATTCTCCTTTGAATTACACTTACAGGACTGGGGAAACGAGCGTCTGAGCCGAGCTCAACGCGCAGTAGAAGCAAACACTTACGATGTGGACTCCTGGTCCCTCCTTATCCGTGAGGCCCAAACAAGGCCCATCACTGAAGTACGGTCAATGTATGAAAAGCTGATCAATGCGTTCCCAACAACGGGCCGCTATTGGAAGATTTATATTGAACAGGAGGTAAGTTTTTGTTCATGAGCAATTAGCAACAGTTTGATAACAGAACTTGTAACAAATTCTTGTATATTTTTGTTAAAAATTTGTCTCAAATATAAAGTTTCCTTGGTTAATCCGTCAATTGATCGCCTTCTAAAAGCTATTTGCATGTAAGGGTGCATACCGAGTTAGGACTGTAATCAATACTATCGATTTGAGCGTGCTTAAACCCGTACCAAATTAGGTTTAAGCATGCTCAAATTGACAATATCGATTACAGTCCTAACTTGGAACGTGGCATAAGTGCTCAACAGTTTCATTTCACAATATATTTATTGTCGTTTTGAGTGTATTTTTCTTATGAACCAGCACTGGTTCATGTGACAAATTGATGGGTTTAAGGAAGGGTGCATTCCGAGTTAGGACTGTAATCGATAATATCGATTACATTCCTAACACGGAACGCAGCAGAAATCTGCCCTTAAAATAATATGAATGTAGATAGTGTAGTTTTAGAAAATAAATTAAGTAATTATTATTTAAAACTGTAGAACTTGTAGATGTATTGAATCATACCAAGGTTTTTATTATAACAATAGATATTTTTAAGGAAACCTAAATGTAGCCTTAAGTTAGCTGTATGTCTTCATGTTTTTTTTTTGTGATAATGTATTTTATTTTGTCATCCATTACAGATGAAGGCGAGGAATTTCGAGAAAGTGGAAAAGGTTAGTATCGTAACAGCGTAAGTTAGTTTATAATAAAAATATGCAATAACTGTGATAATAATAAAAAGATGCCTGAGGCATTCAGTCGGCCTCTGTACAGTTGTGTGCAGTAATAAATAAACAAATATAAGAATTTTGAAGGTCAATTGAGGACATATCTGCAATCAATGTGATCTTAAAAAGGTCATGGAAAGTGATTTAGTAAGTAAGCTAGCAAATAATTGAAATAAAACAGAATAATTAAATATTATCTTTTTTTTCGGCTAGGGATAACGTGTTCAGACATATTGGAGGCGAGTTTTTGATGCAAATGTTAATTAATTTTCGCTTTTGACTGAGAAGCTAAGTAAAACAGCATCACCCCTGAATTTCCCGAAGGGAGCTTTTCATTTATTATGTAAGACGATTTGATGGGGGGAGGGGGTCCGAACAAGTCTTATTTTTTCTTACATGGGGGCGGGAGGGGTCTAGTTTATTCTTACGTAAGATCACAAGAGTAACAAAAATGATAATTTTAAAGCTATTTTTTTCTTTGCAATTTAGGTAGATACAGATTTATACTTAAGATTCAAAGGGGGGATGGAGTTAATTCAAGTCTTATTTTTTCTTACGTAGAGTTGGGGTCAGAAATTGCTTGAAATTGTCTTACGTAATAAATGAACAGCCTCAAGAGTAAGGCAGATGTTTTAACCCACATTTTTTCAGTTATATAAGATTCCATTAAAATAGATGGACAAACATTTAGAAATCATTAAGACCACCAAAGTAAGGACAATGGTAAAAAAATATATAAGAAAAACGCATTAGATACTTACAAGAAAAATTATCAGCTAACGAAAATACACTAATGTGCCGGAAATTTATTATTTTAGGTCAAAATAAAATCACTTTAATCAGTGTTTTTTTTGCTTGGATATCTTTGGTTAGATGTACTGAGCGCTGTGTTAAAATTCGTCCATCTATTTTAATGGGACCCTGTATTTAGATTCCGTGTAATAATATGCTTTTATTATATTTAATTAGTTTATGATACCTTCTATACTTAAACTTGATCAACGTATCACGAAAAAACCCTTAAAAAAAACAAAGGAACTTGAACATTTGCAAAGAAAGCTCACTTTTGAAATGTAATAAACCCTATTTCATAAACTCCTTACTAAAGTAATTATGAATGTAAACATGCGACAGTAGTATCGCTAGTTTAAGAAAAAGTTACGTCTTTAAAGAGCGTTGTCTCTGTCACCCATACCTGTCTGACAGTCTCTTTCTAAAACTCAATGTGCCAAATTATCTTACGATTTAATCACAAGCGGTTTTAGACCGTATTGCTTACGGCACAAAGATTAGAAACGCTCGTGAGAATTCGACCTGCCATTTTGATCTTTATGGTGTTGCTAGTACGGTGTAAATTCGCTTTGAAATGAGCGTGCCAATTATTTGCGCACTCCTGGTGAGATTTTAACAGTCCCGTATTCATGGTGAACAATAGTTGTGTAAAATTATTGAAGCAACTTATTTTTGTAGTGCGTGCGGTAACATGTTTCGTCTCATTAGACGAACGATGTCGACGTTATGAGTTGTAACTTCAGTTCAAGCCCAAATTTTGGAGCTAGTTATTGTATTTTGAACATTATTCAGAGGAAAATAAAGTTCAGAATACAAAAAAAATACTTCGACTTTAAGTAAACAACTTATTAAGGACTTACCTTGGTCGGAATAAGGTTCAAAATACAATACGAAGGTTTAAGCTTGAATTAAAGTTAGAATTCGTTTTGTCACTGCCACATGCCATGTTGCCAACCTGCTTCTCGCAACACAACCATGTTGCGCAACTTTTTTCCACTATGAATACGAGGTTTTATTTTACACTACACAATCTTTCCGAGACTCCGCTTATAAAAGATAACTGGCTTTCCTACAATTTTGCACACAAATCTCATACTACAACGTTAAATATATGTTTTAAACACCATTATTTGTGTTTGCTATTGACAGAAATATAATTAATTCTCAGGCCCGCTTGCACCACTAATCGCTAAACACGTTTGGTGCTAAAAGAATTTAAAACATCGTTATATCGGAGACATAATGATGTTTTAAATACGTTTAGCGCTAAGGTGCCACTATTCGATATTTTTTCCATACAAATTTCGGGAGAGTATTACTCCACTGTTTGACATTGTGCATCCAAAGTTAAACATTGTATAGTTTTGTCTAATTATTAACTGTGTCTGTACGGAAGCAGAATTGTAAAATAACAAGCCATTAAAAAGTTATGAGCCAACAAAGATTCGTTTTTCTTGCTATTTTTAACGTAACTTTGGGTGTAAATAAATAATAAAAGAACTGAAAAATATTAAAAATTAAATCCGTACCGACAAAGCTTAGTTATCGAAGAGTTCAAAAAACTTTATTTGTGATTGATTTATGTAGTGAATTTTTCATAGAACTCGATTTTCCAAAGCACTTTTCAAATATTTTTATGTGCCTATCAGTTCGGAACGGTGTTTCTGTGCGTGAGAACTAGATGTTGTGCGTGTAGATTAGCGTCTAACTGCTCATCACTGATACTAGCTCCGTCAGACACGAAGCCAAGTTAGACAGCGTGATTTTGGCCATGACCACCAGTGAGTTCGAGCTCGCGTTTAGTTTACTCTTAACGCATCTAGTCATTTGTGGTGCAAGCGGTTCTTAAATTCGTTCAGCATTAAATGTATGTAGTAATTTGTGATGCAAGTGGGTTTTGTGCCTTAGGGGCCATCTCCACGAGCGAGAGAATCGCGGCGATAGTCTCGCCGTGCTATCAAATTTTCGCCGCGATGATATCGCCGTGTGGAGACACGTTCTAAGAGAGTGTATAGAAATACGTGGCACGACGATAGTATCGCCGCGATTCTCTCTCTCGTGGAGACGGCCCCTTAGGCCACACGAGTTTATTCACACATACCAGGGAGGGGAATATTCGAACTTGTTAAGGCGCATACAGACACTGCGAGGAATGCGCAGCGCACAACGCTCATCGCATGCTCCGCAATGTGTGGAGTGTGGATGTTTTTTATATTCGCGGTGAACACGTGGGTAGCACATACCTCGCCACGAATCTGAACGTTCATACATTGCGTAGCACATGCCTCACCACGAATATGAACGTCCACACATTGCGAAGCATGCGATGAACGCCGTGCGCTGCGCGTGCCTCGCAATGTCTGCATCTGCTTTTTGAACATTTCCGGGCTCCGGGCAGTCCTGGCCTCCAGTGTTCCAGAGCTTGCTCTGACAGTCAGAGAAACCGATTGTTTAGCAACTTGACTAAATTACTACTACTAAAACAGCCTAAAATTTAAATCTACAGTTCTTTATCAGTCGTAAACTTACCTAGTGTGTCAATCTGTTGAACAATACATTTCTCTCACTGTACACGAATACAGCTCGGGCGACCCGCAGTTCGCCCCCCTTAGGGACCGTCTTCACGAGCGAGAGAATCGCGGCGAAAATTTGAGGGCACGGCGAGACTATCGCCGCGATTCTCTCGCTCGTGGAGACGGCCCCTTAGTTCTCAAAAACACGCGCGGCACGTTGCCAACAGAGAGGCAACTGTAGCCGTCGGCACTCGTCGGCGGCAACATTTGCCCCTGCCGTTTGCAACGTGCCGCTCGTGTATTTGAGCACATACGCATATACACGTGCGATATTCGTCGTGTATGTGTATATGAACACTAAGTTGCTAATATAATTTTGAAGTCTTTACATTTTCGACCTAGCAGGTAAGAGACCTGTATTTAAAAACTCTATTTGCCGTAACTTTGGCGTGAAAATTTTCTGGTCACTATTTATTTAGTAAGTTCTTGCGGGTAACTTATTAAAATTAACGGTAAAGGTAAGTATGTTTTAAACTCTTCTAAATCTATCAACCACTGTCTGAATCTACTGCTGAATTTAAGGACCTCACAAGGAAGAATGCTTGACAAAACATTAGGCAAAAGGCTTGGCGAACATTTAGAGGTATCTACAGCTTTCCAAAGAAAAGTATGCGCTTCGGGAATCATCGTATATTTTCGGAAATACGATCTAATATAGAGCTGTAACAACCATGAAAGTAGTTGTCTATTTGGTATTACCATGTTTAAAAAATTAAAGATTAACATCTCTATGCAATTCCAAAAACATTTAAACATTTTTGAGTGAGTTAGGTATCAATTCCAAGCCCCAGGCTCCTCAGAAACCCTTGTTCAAATATCAATATCCCATTCTGGCTATGTTTGTCCAATCCTAAAGCCAAGCATACCTATAATGTTCCCACTGCCAGGACACATGCCTCCTCTCTTCAAAAGGGAGTAGGCTCTAATCTACCACGCGAGCCCAGTGCGGGTTGGTAGATGTCACGTGTCTTCGAATTTTTGGTTCTAGGATATGCCGGTTTCCTCACGATGTTTTCCTTCACCGTTTTTAAGAGAAATGAAATAATTTACACAAGCAAAGCGTCTGACTGGGTCCGAACCCACGACTTACGACTCGTAAGTCGAGACCGTTACCACAGAGCCACCACTGCTCTCAAACCAAGCAAGCATACCGACTCACAATGTCACATTTCAACAAAGCCTATATTCAGCAGTAGTTTAACCCCTCCAACGACAACAAATGACATGATAACATTTTGGCCGGGCAGCTGTTCCAGAGGTGCCTGATGAAGATCCTCAACATTGAGTTGTGGAGGCTGTACCTCAACTATGTGAAGGAGACCAAGTGTATGCTGCCGACTTACAAGTACGTATGAAACCGAGCTGGAGCAACCGGCCGTTAACCTTTTAACCGCCCGACTTTATATCAGCTGTCGTGCCCCCAGCGCCCGAGCAAAAAAATAAAAAAAACGAAAAATAGATACCGATGAAACGAGCTGTGATGATGTAATAATAATACAGATTAAACGAGCTGTGTTATTGTGTTATTTGGTCGTATATATACGACTCTGGCGGCATGGACACGAAAATATTTGTCGGATTAATCCGACGTAAGCGGTTAAAAGGTTAAATTTAACAATTTTTTTTTGCAATGAGGGGCTTGTGGCTAAGTAATAACAGCCGCACGGGTCGATTGATTAGGTTAAGCTACGCTTGCCGCGGTTGGTCAGTAGATGGATGACCATCTTTACATACCAAGATCCCTTCATGCCTTCGAAAGCACCTTAAGCCGTTGGTCCCGACTGTCATTCGTAGACAGTCGTTACGGGTCGTCAGTAGCCTGAAAGTCTCACAATCAGTCTTGCCGAGGGGTATCGTATTACCCAGTAACTGGATTGTGGAGGTCAGATAGGCAGTTGCTCCATGTAAAATACTGGTATTCAGCTGCATCCGGTTAGACAGGAAGCCAACCCCAACGTAGTTGGGGAAAAGGCTAAGCAGAGATGATATAAAATTATTTCTAACTTTACATCAATCTTTAAGAGGGGACGGGGCCTGCGAGGAATCTGAAAAACGGCAACAAAGTCAGGGAACGAACTTGGAGTGTAGAAAGCAGGTACACGGTGTCGATATGATAGCGCTTGTAGGCGCCGACGAGCGCTGGTTATCAACGCTGGTCAGTCCGTTTTGGTTCATTTGTCAGTATAACTGTATGGGTGCGGGATTGTCCGAAAGGGTTACCGCTACCCCGGAACATAAAGGGCTAAGGAAGGAACACGGGTGGGTTTTAGTCAGTAAGAGTCTGACACTCCCTTCCGCTTCACCCAGAGCGGGAGGGGTCATTGATGATTGTCCATCCATTAAAAAAAAAGTATAACTGTATGAAAATATGGAATATCTCTCTATAGTGCACCAAAATATTGATAACTTGCCCGTGACGTCGTCTACGATGCAGGATGAAAAGTAGCCTATGTCCTTCAATTCAATTCGGTTCTTTATTGCAGTCCATAATATTGGAAATACAGTTGGAAGGCTTAACCTTTTAACCGCCCGACATTATATCAGTTGTCGTGCCCCCAGCGCCCGAGAAAAAAAAAAAAACGAAAAATAAATACCGATGAAACGAGCTGTGATGATATAATAATAATACAGATTAAACGAGATGTGTTATTTGGTCGTATATATACGACTCTGGCGGAATGGGCACGAAAATATTTGCCGGATTAATCCGACGTAGGCGGTTAAAAGGTTAAAATTAATGAAACAATTATGGACCCTTTCGGGCACAGAAAAGTAGGCGGAGAGGAGGAAGAGCGCTTATCTATTTGTGTTTATATTATTTTTGTATTTTGGTAATTGCTTCTCCAGGTCATGGTCTATCCATGTGCCTAATTTCATCGAAATCCGTTCAGCCGTTTTAGCGTGAAAGTTTAATAAACATAAAAAAATCTAATCTTTTCTCTTTACAATATTAGTTTAGGTAAAATGCTTTTTACATAAGTATTTAGTAATTAATATTAATATAGCGTTCACCTTATAACCACCTTATAATAATTTTCAGAGAAAAAATGGCGCAGGCTTACGATTTCGCCCTGGATAAAATTGGTCTGGACATCCACGCGTACCCGATTTGGAACGACTACATAACGTTTTTAAAGAGCGTGGAAGCCGTGGGTTCTTATGCTGAAAATCAGAAGATTTCAGCTGTTAGGAAGGTAAGGAAAAACCATTTTTAAATAAATCTAGCTATCTCTTATTGCGAGATTCGTTTATGTAGTATAATATAACATCAATTGAAAAGAAGGATTTGAATAGAATTGCCTTGATATGTTTCACACAGTCCATCCAACATTTGTTTGGTCTTCCCCTACACTTATATCCATCCATTTATTAAGAAACAATAAAGTAACATTTCGTTATTTTTGCAGGTGTATCAAAGGGCAGTTATCACCCCCATAATAGGCATAGAAACATTATGGAAGGACTACATAGCTTTTGAACAGAGCATCAACACTATTATAGGTAAAACATATTTATATATTGACTCTTTGTTTTTGATTTGCAAAACTATACTCGCAAATCTTTCCTATAAGTATGTTTAAGATACTGGACTATAATTATTTTATGAAAAAAATATATTTCCGCTGCTCTTAAATCGACCAAGGAAATCATTGCGAAGAAAGGGGCAGGTTTTAGAATAAACAACCTGTAGCGAAATCTACATCGCCACATGCGAACCACGCCTCATACTGACGTCATGCAAATTCCTGCATCGCGCAATCAGAGTTTACCGTGCGGCTAGCATATACAGGGTTATTGGAAAAACACCAACAACTTCTTTAGAGATCATTGTACTCATCATTATGAACAACTTTTACTATGGGACCAAACCTGAAATCGTGAAAAAAAATCAGCTGTTCCCTACATTTTGACGAGTTATACGAACATAAATGTAGGAAATAGCTGATTTTTTTTTCGCGATTTCAGGTTTAGTCCCATAGTAAAAGTTGTTCATAATGATGAGTACATAGATATATGAAAGAAGGAGATATGCCCTGTAGTTGAAAATGTATCAGAACCCGATGTCGCTGGGTTGGCCCCTCCACCGCCCCACTACTACACATGTAGTTCAGTAAAAGCAATAGATACAAAGGCGCGCACACACTTGCAATTCATAAATCAGAACGTAGTACACATGCAATTATAAACCTTAACTCGTCATACACAGCGTGCATTTACCATACACCGTACAACTTACTCACACAAAAACATCTGTCGCTATCGTTGTGCTGTGCAAAAGCAATTTATTTTACATATACGCTAGTGATTGACTAAATCGAAAAGTTATCGATACTTCAATTTATTACTGTACAAGAAAAATTTGGGGTCCTGAAAATAAAATAAAAAATGATATATCCAGAAAGTATTATATATTTTAAATAAACAAAATGTAAATTAAAAAAAAAACCTGAATCAATAAATTAAAACAATCCGGTTATGTTGGTTTAGGCTGTCATAGCGTATTGAAACCATAGGTATTATTGACACCTGTTATGATGTGTTTACTCACTGACCTGTAAAGTGGAGGTATTTGTTCAGCACTTGACGCTTTGACAATTTTGGGGTGGCATTTTTTGTCAAATAATGTAATCTTAAGCTCATATATTTCGGCGCGGTCAGTCAACTAGTTCCGCGCGGACTATACTTCTAAACCTCACGATGAGTAAGCAGGTAGCAGGCAACAGGCGAATAGGCTTTTGTTATTTAAAAAAAACCCTTAGTTAAGAAATACTTCAATGTATGAAAACAAACACATACCATACTCATGCATAACAAATAAATAGCATGAATATGTTGACTTATTTTAAGCAAAAATCACTAATATATTTTATCTGAACCATACCGGTTACTACAACGCATTCGAATCTTGTGGTGCATAGTTAGACTTTAGCGAAAGTAAAATACCAAAACCAAAAAAATAGTAAGGAAATAGCACGAAGATGCGATAATTGAAACCCAAAAACACTCCTCCTAAACATTAATAAACTTACTTTACGACTGTTGGTTATGTATTTCTCTACTAAATACGTTGTAAATAAATAAGTAAATAATCAAAAACAGTAAAAAACATTATTTTACATTCTCAAGGGTTTTCAAACTGTAGGTACTTTAACGTCATCTTTTCAAGTAAGTATTCCAACTGGGCTAAAACGGTTGACAAATTGAAAAATAAACTATAATAGCAATATAATATTCGTTGGGCAATCGACATTATTATCGATATCCTACGTTAGTGGATCTTAACAACCACATCTCACCGCAAGACACAGCGGCCGTACTATGCGACGCTTCGCGTAAATAAAGTATCGTTTTGTTATTTTTACATTGCTTGTCCAGCCGTTTAGCGACATACTTAAGGTAGTGATTAAGGAGCAATGTATTTCCCGCAAAAATAGTACAGTCGCTGCGATATTTGAAAACAAAAATAACGTAGTAAAAGCACGAAATATTTTACGATTTGTTGTTTTTTATGATTTTAAAGACAAATACAGTAAAATACTTTTACTTAAATATGGCAAGTGATTCCGTGAGATACGAAGTTTATATTTTCACTTCAGTTTTTGCAGGAAACCACTGAACAACTCGGCATTTTTATAATTTATCGCGATCACGGTCGAAAGCGCACTAGTTCGCGGAGACGGCCATTTGCCGAATACAAGCCCGCGTTGCTCATGCCGCGTGGACACAGACACGCCCCCTTGCCACTTCTCCTATTTTTTACATTTCTATGGATGAGTACAATGACCTCTTAAGAGGTTGTTGGTGTTTTTCCAATAGCCCTGTATACAACAGCCCGACATGAATTATCGGCCAGTTGGCCCACCAGAGACAGCACCCGTCTGGTCGGAGGATCCTCCCTTTTCTATGGAGGATGAGTAAACTACACCCTGATCCTCATTCCTCTATAAACCCATACTGATCCGGATTACGGCCCACCCCTCTCTCAGAGAGGAGGCGTGTGCTCCAGCACTGGAACATTATGGGCGGATTACGTTATTTGCTGATTTTATGTCTGTGGTATCAGTTTAAGGTGAATGTGTAGTTGTAGCCCGCGAAATTCAATTTTTCTTACGTTTTTGGCAATTTTCAGGTCAGTGTCAGGTTGTATCTTGATCAAAATATGATTCGCGACTATAATAGATACGTATTTACAGAATTATAATAATTAGAATCATTAATACATCTTTCTAAGTAAGATTTCTACCGTTAAGAACAAATCTCGTATGGAAAAGTGTTTATGGTAGAAATCTAACTTAAAGAGATATATTAATGATTCTAATGACGCTGAATGATTCTGTAAATACATATCTATTATAGTCGCGAATCATATTTGGATCAAGATACAACCTGACACTGACCTGCAAATTGCAAAAAACTTAAGAAAAATTGAATTTCGCGGGCTACAACTACACATTCACCTTAAAATAAAAATAACCTATAGTATAGTTAAAATCTCGCTGCAGACTCGGTCATAAATCATTCATGTTTCGCTCTCTTTCCCACTCACGACGTGTGGGCGTGGCCTGCCCATAAGGCCCGTGAGTGGGAAAGAGAGCGAAACACGAATGATTTATGACCGAGTCTGCATCGAGATTTTAACTATACTATAGCAAGTACTATAATTTCCCTTTGACAGCCGAACGCATGGCGATGGAACGTTCTCGCGATTATATGAACGCCCGTCGCGTCGCTAAGGAGTTGGAGACTGTGACCCGAGGACTGAATAGGAACATGCCTGCCACGCCACCTACTGCTGACAGAGAGGAGATGAAACAGGTAAGGATCAGAAGACATTTTAGGTGGAAGAGCATGAATGAATGAATGTGTTGAGACAGCTCCACTCAACATCGCCGCGTGCTGGCGGCGGTGAACGAGGGGTGCGGGGACAGCGGGGAGTCAGTCGAGCACGGGCCCCCGCGCCACACCGCCTGTTTTCGTCTAGTTAGCTCGGAGATTTAGACGAAAACAAACATTACTTAAAATAAATGTTCTTCAATATTGATTTTATTCAATTTCGAGCGGCCATTGTTGTTTACATCTTTGGCAAATTTATAAACTCCGGGACCTACCTTACATACAAATTGATTGATATACAAAAGTACAAACACTTATACGTCAATCTAACCAAATCAAAACTACCTAAATCTTCTGCTGGGGAGTTTGTTCCGCCACTTCTTCTCCTCAGCGAAAGCACTAGGAAGTGGCGAAGGGCGGGCGTTTTGGGGGACTGTCTTTTGTTAATTTGACGTTCGAAAAGTGCTGATTCTCAGCCTAGTTTCAATAAATGACTTTTGATTTTGATGCAAAAATAAAATCATTTAACAAAAACGAGTTTACAGTACCCGGCGATAAATATTGCACATCGATCTTTGGAAAGAGACAATCGGCTAATTTCGGCTTCGTGGAGCGTTATCTCTGTCGCACGAAATACAAACAGTCCGGTATCTATTAGGAGCTGTTAAAACAATTATGATTTGCTTCTTTCGATAATTCTTTTTATTCTTTGTATGAAATACAACAATTTTTCTATAAATGATTGCTTTAGGTTGGGGTAAAATAAAAAGGTTCCCCTATTTTTCCTAAAGTTGCCATAGTACAACTTTAAATTATTTAAATTTGTGGGTGTTAACAACTCTAGATATATATTTTGAACTGGACGCGACCGCACTCTATCGCACTTGAACAACGACTGACAAAACGTCACTTAACGTCACATAGGTAGTGTGCGACAGAGATAACGCACTACGAAGCCGAAATTAGCCGATTGTTTCTTTCCAAAGGTCGATGTGTAATATTTATCGCCGGGTACTGTACTATACTTTTTCTTTTCAGGTGGAACTCTGGAAAAAGTACATTACCTGGGAGCGTTCGAATCCCCTTCGCTCGGAAGACACAGCCCTAGTAGCCAGGCGCGTCATGTTTGCGATAGAGCAGTGTTTACTGTGCTTGGCGCATCACCCGGATGTGTGGCATCAAGCCGCGCAGTTCCTGGACCACTCGGCCAAGCTGCTGCAGGAGAAAGGAGTAAGTATAGGCACCCACCTACCTACAGGAGTAAAGCCCCGAATTCATTGGAAACAATGTTGAGAGCAGTGGTGGCCCAGTGGTAAAGGCCGTGACTTACGAGTTGTAGGTCGTAGGTTCGAACCCAGACAGGTGCTTTACTTTGTGTAAATTATTTCATCACCACTGCTCTCAAAAACGGTGAAGGAAAACATGAAGGCGGGGCCAATTATTTCCGCGTGAACTATAACTAAATAGTCTCAAAATGGTAAAGGAAAACATCATGAGGAAACCGGCATGTCCTAGAACCAAAAATTTGAAGACATGTGACATCTACCAACCCGCACTGGGCCCGCGTGGTGGATTACGGCCCACTCCCTCTCACAGAGAGGAGGCCTGTGTCCCAGCAGTGGGAACATTTATAGGCTGATTATGTATGTATATATGTAATGTTGAATATGTTGGTGTTGTGGCGCAGCCTGGAAGATGCTTATGTCCATCAGTGAACTGCAATAGGCTGAGTTGATTGATTGAATGTTGAGTATTATAGTTAATACCACGACTACGGAATATTGCATGTCGCCAGCAACATACCAACATGTTTCACGCAACACAAAAATATTTTGCTGAAACAATGTTCCGCTACTTTTTAACCGACTTCTAAAAAAGGAGGAGGTTCTCAATTCGAATGTTTGTATTTTTTTTTTTTTTTTTTTTATGTTTGTTCGCGCATAACTCCGTCGTTTGCCAACCGATTTGAAAAATTCTTTTTTTGTTAGAAAGGGTATACTTCCCAAATGGTCCCATGAAAATTTTATCGAAATCGGACAAGCGGTTTTTGAAAAATCAACAAAAACCTAAAAATTTATCTACATTGTCTACATTAACGATCTTTTTGTTTACTTTTTTGTGGGGTAGGTACAACTAAAAAGTGAAAAATAAAAACTTTTTTACAAAAAAAAACAACCGACTTCAAAAAAAACACTACAAAGTGATAAATAACTTTAATTTCGGAAGTCGGTGTCAAAAAACGAAAATGCGGAATCAACGACACCGACTTCCGAAATTAAAGTTATTTATCACTTTGTAGTGTTTTTTTTGAAGTCGGTTGTTTTTTAACGTTTTGCTTTAAACTAAACTCGCACGTAGTTTTGACGTGATAACGTCTTATAAATCGATGAACGCCGGCTGCACGCACGAAAAAGCATGACTCATTGTCACGTTCCGCCTGAGCCGAGTGTGCAAGCGAGAGCGCGGAACAAGCGATAGCGAGGCACGATCGGCCTAAGCGTTCGGCTTGTGACGCATCTATCTGATGTTTTCTTATGACATTATCACGTAAAATTATCGTCCGTAAACCTACTTTACAGACTACCGATGTTTTATAACGTTATTGAAACAACAGAAAGGAATAGCAGTGTTTGCTATTTACTTACGCCTAAAAAAATTAATTATCATAACAATTCGTCACTCAGGACTCGAACGCCGCGCGCCTGTTCTCGGACGAAGCTGCAGCGGTATATGAACGTGCTACAAGCGGTCCTCTGAAGCAATCTACGTTGTTGCACTTCGCGCATGCGGACTATGAGGAGAGCAGACTGCACTATAATAAGGTCAGAACACCACCCCGGCTCATTATCAGCCTAGTCTTTTCCCAACTATGTTGGGGTCAGCTTCCAGTCTAACTGGATGCAGCTGAATACCAGTATTTTACATGGAGCGACTGCCTACCTGACCTCCACAACCCAGTTGCTAGGTAATACGATACCACTTGGTAAGACTGGTTGTCAGACTTTCGGGCTTCTGACGACCCGTAACGACTGCTAAAGATTCACAAATGACAGCCGGGACCACCGGCTTAACGTGCTTTCCGAGGCTCGGAGTGGTCTTGATATGTAAAGATGGTCACCCATCCACGGACCAACCGCAGCAAGCGTAGCTTAACCTAATTGATCGACCTGTGCCGCTGTTATTGCTTAGCCCCAAGCCCCTCCGCCACCGAGAACACCCCATCTACATGTATTAATAAGACTAGCTTTATCCCGCGGCTTCGCCCGCGTGGATGTCGGAAAAGATCCCACGGAAACGTACTACGTTATTAATAGTGCCCTATGTTTTAATCCAGATTAAAAAACTATCTGTGTTCCAAATTTCATCCAAATCCATTAAGGCGTTTTTGCGCCAACCCGGATTATACATCCAGACAAACGGACAAAAATTCTTCGTTACTATTTTATTATTATGTATAGTGTAACTTTATAACTTCGACCAGGTACACCAAGTGTACACCCGCTACTTGGACATGGAGGACATTGACCCGACGCTAGCCTACGTGCAGTACATGAAGTTCGCGCGCCGCGCTGAGGGCATCAAGTCTGCCCGGACTGTGTTCAAACGAGCCCGGGAGGACCCCAGGTAACTATAATAGAACTATTAGTGAAATCAACCTAATTACCATTAAAATAATGTTGATATTTGTTTAACTTGAAATAATATTTAATTTAAAACATAAGTTTGAATAGCCTATAAATAAACTTATATGACATAACATCACCCCCTGTTTCCCTGGGTTGGGCAGAGGTATACCTTCAGTACATACAGTGGCGTGCATTGGCTTTCAGAATAGGTAGGCACAAGGCCGGGTCTAGTCTAGGCAAACACGGTCACTAATCAGAAAAAAAGTGAGGTCAAAAATGTGGTTATTTGAGTAGGCATGCCTACTTAAGGGTGATAAATTGCGAAGGTCGAACGTCAAGGTATTACGCGGGAGACGTACGTATTTTTAATTTTGTCGTATTAACTTGAACGAGTAAAGACCAATGACAATGTGCGAATAGTACGGGAGCCGAGTAGGCCGTCCGGCGACTGCCTACTGCCGCGCGTGTTTGTATGAAGATTTTGTTTTTTGTTAGGTATGATAATTTAGTGAGTTTCTTAATTGTGGGGCACACACACTGAAACGTAATTGACAGGCCTATGTTGACATATCGAGGTAGGCACTGCTTATATGCCTATATGCAATGCACGCCACTGAGTACATGCACATTTCGCCAGTTAATGTTATGTTTAAGTCCCATATAATATGGGGCGACCCTATTGCTATCAAATGGGCACAAATCCAGACTTTGAGCTGCTAATGAGAAATCCCCAATTCTTAGATAAATTTATTTCCCCTCAAGCGTCAAGTGTACACCAAGTGTACAGTCGCCAGCAAAATTGCATGGGTACCTTAGTGTCTATTTTCCCGTGAACGTTTGAATTCATGTTTTCGAAAATAAACTAGATGGCGTTGGTTTCTTCACAACTATGACTAATTTACGAAACGTAAGTAAGGAGTTAATTATAATTGTTTGAATGTTTGAAGAGACAAAAAGAAACTACAAAAATATTTTATCATATAAAGCAAAGCAACGCCATGTAATAACAGCATAATTAAATTTTGTTAGTCGTTAACTGGTTTTACGCTAGATGGCGTCATTTCTCGCTTCATACGATTTTGTTTCTGTACTACCCATGCACTTTTGCAGCCTATCGTACACAGAAAGTGCTCGAAACGTCAACGGTACACCAAGTGTACACAACTATTGTCATTGTTCTATTCTCATTGTTAAAACAATGACTTCACTGCGTCTATTCAACAACTCCGACGCGTGGGGTGTTTCGATAGGTAGGCGGGCAAACGTGTGAGAGGTTGAAATATCCTATATCTCTACCAGGTCCCGCTATCACGTTTTCGTGGCCGCAGCGCTGATGGAGTACTACTGCTCCAAAGACAAGAACATAGCGTTCAGAATCTTCGAGCTCGGACTGAAGAAATTCTCGCACATTCCGGAGTATGTGCTCTGCTATATTGACTATTTGTCGCATCTTAACGGTAAGTCATTTTGTCATTGAAATTTGAGCTTTATGTCGTCGAACATATCGCTCATTTGGAGAAACATCGATGTAAATGGTTTTGTGTCCTAAAAATTAGCTAAATATGCCAAAGCGTTTAGAAAACGTATTTACGTTAGGAAAGCAGACTTAAAAAAAATTGGCAGTGACGTCGATGTTTCCCCAAATGTGCGATATGATGTACAATCAACAAAAGAGATAAATATGCAGGATCGTCGGATATAGTTGAAGTTTAGTAAGAAACCGATGGATGTTCTCGACTGAAATTTAATTTGATAAATGAGCTGTTTGTTTTCTATTAATAAAATAAGCTGAGCTGTTTATTCATTATTAGGATTTGCTGTTCCCTACATTTATGTTCGCATAACTCGTCAAAATGTAGGGAACAGCTGTTTTTTTTCGCGGTTTCATGTGTTTTTGTTTCGTGATTAGTTTGTTTGTTTCGTCGTCGTTTCCGTCTTGCAATCAGGCCTTAGAGTAGCAAATCCATTTAAATCATCCATCCTGTCGTAAATTTATTTATTATTATCCCCATTTCCATCCTCAGAGGACAACAACACCCGCGTGCTCTTCGAGCGAGTCCTATCCTCAGGCAGCCTCAAGCCTGAGAGCCAGGTGGACATCTGGAACCGGTTCCTGGAGTTCGAGTCCAACATCGGCGACCTCGTCAGTATCGTGAAAGTGGAGAAGCGGAGGCAGGCTGTGCTGGAGAAGGTAGGTCTTGAGGGCTAATCACACATTTTTCCGGCATGAAAAGAATCCTATGTCACTCAGGAATTATGTAGCTTTCTATCAGCGAAGGAATTTTTGCAAAATTCTTCGGGCTATGTTGGTTTTCTTGGTTCTCCTACGGATCTCTTTTTTCTGATTCAATCACGGAGGGAAACTCCAAGCATGGCCCTCTCCATTGCCCTTTGGGTGGCTTTCAGCCTTCTAATGAGGCTGACTTTTGGTCTCAAATCTAACATATTATGTGCTGTTTATAGATATATGTACAGTCAGCAACAAAAGTCGATTAACACTGACATTTTTACATGTTATTAAATTGATAACAATTTTTTTCAATAAACTGCTTTTTAGCTTTTCACATAATAGCAAAGAGTGTATATTCTAGAAATGATTCGGATGCTGCAATTTTGAACAAATATTTTGCTCAAAAACTAAGATTAAAAAAACTGAAGTGTTAATCGACTTTTGCTGCTGACCGTACGAATATTTTGTCAGTATTAAGTATATTGACATTTCCAACGATTTTTTCTATACAGGGCGTTACGGAAAGGGTATATCAATACAAACGGGATGAAGAGTGTATCTGGTCTAGAATCTCTGTACAAAATTTCAGCTCAAAAGCATTAACTTTGAAAATGCTTAATATTTTTTTATTTCGACATCACGGCGCTGCACTGGCGCGCGGCGGCGTGATGTGCGTGTACTAGGCGCACAGACACACTACAGATAATGGATAATGACCCTCGTAGTGCGGTGACACGTTTGTTATGATTTCAATTTAATAAACTATCGAAATAAAAAGATATGAAGCATTTTCAAAGTTACTGCTTTTGAGCTGAAATTTTGTATAGAGATTCTAGACCAGATACACTCTTCAACCCATTTGTATTGATATACCCTTTCCGTAACACCCTGTATATCGTGCTACTGGTGAAACTGCACTAAAATATCCGTGTTTTTCTAAATTGTCATATAATCTATTTTGTACGTTTTTTTGAACAGATCAAAGAGTTCGAAGGCAAGGAGACTGCTCAACTGGTGGACCGATACAAGTTCCTCGATCTGTACCCGTGCAGCATCGCCGAGCTCAAGTCTATTGGATATACAGAGGTAAATAATTATAGTCCCTATGTATTATTAAGGGGCCGTCTCCACGAGCGAGAGAATCGCGGCGATATTATCGTCGTGTCACGTATACACTCGCGATGTCATCGCGGCGAAAATTTGATGGCATGGCGAGACTATCGCCGCGATACTCTCGTTCGTGGAGACAACCCCCTTATAGCCTGCACAGACGACGGATTTTCGTCCGCGGACTTTTTTGTCCTCGGCGATGGAACGTATGGAAATCTATGCAATAACGCACACGAAGGACAAGTAGACTGCTTTTTTTTTGTGGATGGGAAATCATCAAATGACTCCTCCCGCTCTGGGTGGAGCGGAAGGGAGTGTCAGACTCTTACTGACTAAAACCCATCCGTGTTCCTTCCTTAGCCCTTTATGTTCCGGGGTAGCGGTAACCCTTTCGGACAATCCCGCTGACCCGACAGGCTTCGGCACAAGTAGACTGCTGGGATTTCCATACATTCTGTCTTTGCGGACAATTACTCCGCGGACAAAAGTCCGTCGTCTGCGCAGGCCATTAGTGTTGTCGTATTTTTACTGCTACGAAAGTTGTCCTTATAAATGGGCCGTGATTTCACTGCAATTAAGGTATTTTTTATTCCTTATCGCCTAAATTGACGATGTTATAATTCTCATAGCAAGTAACTAAAGAAAATGTAATACACTAGCGTCAAGTAACCTTCAATCCATACTAATGTTATAAATTCGAAAGTAACGCTGTCTGTCAGTCTGTCTGTCTGTCTGTCTGTCTGTCTGTCTGTATGTTACCTTTTCACGCTTAAACCGCTGAACCGATTTAGATGAAATTTGGTATAGACATAGTTTGAGTCCCGGGAAAGGACATAGGGTACTTTTTATCCCGATATTCCCACGGGATCGAGACTTATGCGGGTGAAACCGCGGGACGCAGCTAGTTAAGAATGTCAGAAATGTATCATGCTTTAGAACAATAGACTCAATATCATACATTACCTACTAAGTTCAAATTCTATGATAAATGATTATTACTTTAAACAGTAATGATAATACATTTATCAACAAGAATTTATTTAGGAGCTTTTTATAACAAATGGTCACACAAAATTTTACTTAGACTACATAACGCTAAAGTTCATAATTCAACAGTCAAAACTACTGTTTAATTCATTTGTTTGTTGTGTTTCATTATTGCACCTACCACTGTTTCTCTGCATCACCCAAAGGTTGACTGGTAGAAAATTCCGATGGCATTAAGTCCGCCTGTGTACACTTGTGTGCTTAAAGTATTAAATAAATAAATAATTATCTCAGTTTTGTGAATTCTCAAATGCCTTCCAGTAAAAAAGTTTTCCTGTACAGGTGGCATCTATGTCAAATAAATCATGGGCGCTAGGCGGACCGTTGGCAGGAATATCACCCGAACTAGCAGCTGTTATACTTGGACAGAAGTAAGTTAAACACATTTCATCGCACCAGAGGGGCAATTCTCGTAATTTTTATGAACATTCACAATCTGAAGCCCATTTCTCGTAATTTAAAACATTCAAAATCTAGTCGCAATCTCATCTCAGCGACAAACAAATGTTAAAAACTTGACCGTGATCAGACTGTGAACTGGGGTGTGGTGTGTGAATTGGGGTGGATCGAATAATCGATTTTCCCACCCGTACGCAAAATACGCGCATTGACGTGGAGTTGCGGACACCAGCCCGTATTACCTATTACCAGACTGTGAACGTTCTTAAAATGACGAGAATTGCCCCTCTGATCTCAGTCTCAATCTGTCAGAAATACCTCTAATTTCCCTACATTTTGACAAGTTTTTGACATTTGTTTGTCGCTGAGAGTTTTTCTTGAAGAGTAAGACAGAAATGTATAGATATACCGGATGATTTTTTTTACCAGTTCCAAATTTTTACAGGATGTTCTACCCATGAATATGAACAACTTTATCTATGGGACCACGAAATGAAATCACGAAAAAAAAAAATCTGCTGTTTCATACAAAAGTTCAATACCTACTTGACCAAAATGTATGAAACAGCAGATTTTTTTTCGTGATTTCAGATTTCGTCCCATAGTGAAAGTTGTTCATACCCTGTAAAAATTTGGAAACGGTAAAAAAAATAATTCTGTATAGAGGTTTGAGGAACAGGGTGTTCACTCATCCTCCATAGAAAAGGGCGGATAATTCTACCAGACAGGTGTAAGGTGTTGTGTCTGATGGGCTGCTACCCTACCCGACAATTGAAGTCGGGATGTTGAATATTATATGCTAGTTGCGCGGTAAACTTCGCTTGCGCGATGCAGGAATTTGCATGACGTCAGTGTGATGCTTAGTTCGCATGTGGCGTTGTAGATGCCGCCACAGATACGTACTGTACCCGGCTGTAAATATGGCACAGAGTTGTAGTAAAAGTTTGGTTTTGTAGAGTGTCGTCTCTGTCACTCAAGTCATACCTGTGTGACAGTCTCTTTTCAAAGCTCGATACGTCATATTAAAGGCCTCTGCACACTTGTAACACCCGACGCCATCCCACGCTTACTTATTGGCCAAATGAAGAAAATAGCTCAACGAGACGAAAAATGTGGCCAATGAGTAAGCTTCATTGATGTCGCGGAACGTGGCGTGTTATAAGTCTGTTTCCGCCTTAACGCCTTCGTACTGTACCTAATATAATATTGTAATCTAAACCATTTTGCACAGAGATAACGACCCCAACAAGGACATAGCTCGTCCAGACACGAGTCAGATGATACCATACAAGCCCAAGGTCAACCCATTGCCTGGAGAACATCCTATACCAGGTAAAGTTAATAATCCTACCTACATAATATTATAAATGCGAAAGTAAGTTTGTTTGTTTCGTTACCTTTGTCTCACCGTCCGTTTATACAAAAAAAAAAAAAACACTTCGGGAGTGCCGACAGAAGTGAAAACAAAACACAAACAATACTTTGCCATCACTCACTGACACATTGTCGGATATACATTAAAATCGAGGACAGCCGAACACATCCGAAGAGTGGTCGGTTATGGTAACAGTGGCGCGAATTCAATGTTTTTTTTCCCATCTCGAAAAATGCCCAACGCGCCTTAAAAAGTTTTCACTTCGGCTTTCGACGGTCACGAAAATCCTCGTGACCTTTAAAGTTGTGCAAAATTTTGTGTAAAAGTTCAAATTGTCACTATTCTTAGTTATAACATAGTCTGTCTCGTAAAATGTTAAGCTAGAATTAAATTGCTTATTATTTATTCTATTAGGCCAGGTTGTATAAATTATTAAGAACTTTAGTTCTTATTAATAAAGAAAAAAAAAATTAATTAACCAAAATTTTGTTTGTGTTTACAGGCGGAACATTCCCGATGCCCCCGGCCGCGGCCCACCTGTGCACAATGATGCCCCCCCCGTCCAGCTACCGCGGCCCCTTCGTGGCGGTAGATAGACTCATGCAGCTGTTCAACCGGATCTCACTGCCGGACAAACGTGAGTGTATCTAAATATATTCATCTACACCCATGCTATAAATCCTCTATAAAAGTTTCTGAAACAGTTACCCCCTTATTCATAATCCTATTTTATCTCTATTTTAGCTAAAATAGGTTTATAGAACGTTTGTCTTTATCTGTCACGTTGTCATTTCTGTGTGTAAGAAAGAGACAAACCCCATTTTAACTAAAATAGGTTTGATAAGTTTTATGAATAAGGGGGTTAGCTTATTGCCAACATTAAAACAACCAGTGTCATAGTAACCATAGTATCATCCAAACGAGTGTTATTATGTTGTACTAAATTTCATTATGCAACTCGTTTTCACAAAAAGAACCTTGTCATGCATGCGCGTTTCACTACCACAGCGCCGTAATTTAAAAAAGAACTTATAGGTTATTCGAATTCACGTCGTATCCCGCCGGCCGCCATTTTTGTTCCATATTAGTATTGCAAAAAAAACTGTTTCAGAACCTTTTATAGAGGATTCATATTATGGGACTACCTACAGTATTTGTCTGTCCTTCCCGTTTTTAATCCATCCAAAGGTTGTCTTTAAAAGATCGCTCTTAGCGATAAGACCACCCATTGTGTCAACCATTGTAAAGTTTTCTATATTTATGTCTGTAATTTATATGGTGTACATATTAAAGAGTATTCTATTCTATTCTATGGGTGTAGATAAAGTCTTGTATGCAACTGTACATAATTAGGCATTAAACGCTCATGTGATACTATTATAAATAAACCCACATTCGTGTTTTAATACCCCCTATTATACAACAGTTGCATAAATAACTATTATACTTACAACTCTGCATAATGATCCACAGTCAGACCCAGAAACTCATGTTCAGCAGCAGAACCTAACTTTTGACGTTTCAAAAGTGCCCATGTAGGTTTATGTGATAAATGTTGAGTTTAAATGACTGTTGTGGGTGTTCGCAGATGCGCATGTAGGTTGGTTTTACGCAACAATGCGTAAAAGGTGCGCTTCCCTGGTGCGCAGGGTGTGGGGCTGTGGGGCGGCTCCAACAGTGTCTTAAACATGGTTGCGAGTCGCCTGGCCTGTGAATACGTGAGTCACTATTGTGCCGTCTCTCATTGGATGTCGCAACCGTGACCAACCGTCAGTGGCGTAACTATACCGTTTGGGGCCCGTGGCAAATTCAAGGGATGGGGCCCTCTCGCAATGTAAAGAACTTCAACCAACTTTAGTTTTTTTTTTACCAGCAGTTCTTCCGCGACTTCTTCCGCGTACATTTTATGTTTTCCACTACAAAAACTTTAACACCTGATTGCTTCTGTCCTTATTTTAGGATTCTCCTGTGCTCATGGCCCTCTCGGGCCGGGGGCTACCTCTAGCTGGGGGCCCGTTTCATTTTTCCCCAATGCCACCCTATAGTTACGTCACTGCCAACCGTTATTTCTTGTGTTTTTGTTTAGTATGTGTACTTACTAACAGAGTCGTAAGTTTTACTAACAATCTTGTTTGAGTCTTGGTAAATAAAGAAAAATTAATATAATTCTACTTTTTATATTCACAGCGCCGGCACCGACTCAAGAGAATGGCTGCGACACGAAACTCTTCGACTTGGCGCGCTCCGTGCACTGGATTGTGGACGACGAGGGAATTACCACTGTGGCTAGCAAGGTATGGGTTTTAAAGTTCTCCAAGTCTTTTTCATTTTGACAATATTGATTCCTAAAGGTCATAGCACACGTATCAAACCGGAAAAGGATCGGCACCGTATCAACTCGAGCCGTTCAGTATTCTTTGTATGAAACTCCCTACTGCAACGCACACTAATCGGAATCGGACAAGCTCACGAACCGCGATGCGGTGCGTGGTGGCAACTTGCACTTCCCGCGCTTATTTCTCTCCATACCCGAGCTTACGTCTCTTCGTCCTCCCTTGCCCCTCTCCCCCCTCCCGCGGCCTGCAGCACCACCAACCAGCGGTCGGCGAGCCGTAAGCGCGGCGTCGCCTAGCCGCAGCCGAGTCGACGTATCGGAGCTTCTGATCCGCTTTAGTTACGTGCTTACGTTAGGTTGACGCCTGTTTGACGGCGACGCGAGAGGCGATACGGTGCCGATCCCTTTCCGATTTGATACGTGTGCTATGGCCTTTATACGTATAACTGTTTAACACCGTTTTATAAACCGGATACTGGGTGTTTATTTAGATTTTTGATTAGTTATGAGTATGTAAGAGGGATTCTTAAAGTGGCATCAATGATCGCCTAGAGTTGTATGGAAATCGATTGTCATGGTTTAGGCATATAATGCGGAGGAATGAGGAACATGTCGTGAGGAAAGTTTTGAGTATGTAGCGCTTGGGTAGTGTACGGTGCACGTACATAGTTTTTAAAATATATTTATTACAATAAGTTTGTCAGTAGGCTCGCGTATTTGCACTTTGGACGCGACCTACATTTGGCAGTGCTTTGACACTGACATATTGCATGGTTCTATGCATTTCATGTATATGTATTACATTTTTAGTGTTCAATTAGACGTGGTTTGAGTCGGACAACTTGCATTTTTATTTAGATTCATCCCGTTGAGCATTCACTGACATTTTCTGCATTTAAGTTTAAATCTGACATTTTACATTTGAACTGACATTACTTATGTTAGGGAAGCACCCTACAGGTAGTGTAAATGATACTTACTCCAGATGAATGAATATAGATTGTAGTCGCCAGCACATCAAGCTACTACAATCTGTCAAAGCTACAGCATAAGGTTCAAAGTTGATTGGGAATACTTGACAGTTTCGGGTAGCTTGATGTGCTGGCGTCTGTACATGGTTATAAGAGTAGGGGAAGTCAAAAGAAACGATGGATGGACTGTGTGAAGGGTAATTTGACTACAACAAGGGTGAAAGAAAATATGCGGAGCAGATCTAAAATAAAGGGCGTTGAAGATTCGCGGCATACGTACTGTCACGCCATTTTGTTTTTATTTTTTCAAAATGGCGGCCACGCATGTTACCTATATAAATCAGCTAGCTGACATCAATGCAAACAGAAAACATACTAACACCAAACCCTGCAAAGTGTCACGTTTCCGAGATATTAACGTTCAAAGTTGATAATGTAATATCCATAGGATTCATGCGTCCAGTGGCCGCCATTTTGACAAGAAAAAAAAACAAAATGGCGCGACTGTAGGTATGCCAGGTTCCATATAAAAATCTTCAATCCTCTTTGGATGATTGCAGGCAGAAGGATGATAATGATGAAAGGATTTTAGGTAAAAAAAAAATGACACGCACATACCTTTTTATTATTTTTTTTTTTTGCATTACTGACAGTTTCCTAGTATTCTTGCTGCAATATTAACTTGACTTGTATCTGTAAAGGCTCGCAGACGGAAAGCGGGTGAAGACTCGGATGACGACGAGCTAGGAGTTGCGCCGCCAGCCAACGACATCTACCGGCAGCGGCAGCAGAAACGAGTCAAATAGACTATGTACTGTTCACGTAGCTTTAAGCAGATGTATTTTGTATGGATTCTAATAAAGTGACGATTTTTTTAATAAATAAAATTATGCAATGCGAACAGTTTGGTGTTTTATTACGAACTAGCTTTTGTCCGCGACTGTGTCTGCATGTATATTTTTTTATAGTCCTTGCGGAGCTAGTTGGCCGCGCCTTAGGCTCAATTTACACCGCCATGGAACGGAGTAGAATCAAGTTTTCGTAATAGTAAAATGAACGACGGGCAAAAGTCTTTGACGTTCAAAAGTGCCTTTTATGTGCCTATTTGAAATAAATGCTTTGACTTTGACTTTTTTGACTTTGAACTTTATGACAATTGTCTAACGTACAAACTAGATACGAGCTTGTTACTGCGGGAATTCCCGAGAATGCGCGATAATTCTCCAGGAGATGTGCGACTTATGCTTATGGGTGTATTAATTTGTGAGTTACACTATTAACAGGAAATTCATAATGCTTTGTACAAAACAAAATCGCTTCCATTCCGTTCCGCGGCGCTGTAAATTGAGCCTTAGGTATGTGCGTTGCGAACCGCCGCCTCACGTCTGTGTCCACTGAGGCGGTCAACTAGTTCCGCAAGGACTATAATACAAAATATCCAGAATAGAAAGTAGCCTACATAGGCTCCAGGATTCAGGCTGCCTATCTGTCCATAACAATTGGTTCTGTTGTTGCATGAAAGATAACACGAGACAGAGTTACTATCGCATTTATAATAGTAGTTTGCATAGGGCTTTGAGAGGATTGCGCGTGGGAAAAATCGACCTTACTGCTACAACATAGAAGTGCTGTGAAAATCCAGCTGTTACCATACCAGACGTTTGGTCGACGGTACTACGGGGTTGTTGGAAATTACTGGGACTTTACAAGGTCCCATAACTTCTGCCGGTTGCGAGGAATCTTAAAGTAACTGATAATCTTTCGTGCGCAGAAATGCTGTTTCTCATAACTGTCTCTTTTTTATCATAGGAGAGTAACCATTGCAAGTAATTTTTAAGTAAATTGTGTTCTCGTCCATTCTGAGATAGTTTTTTAAATTTTCGGGTTCGTATTTTAATTCATTCAATAAATTAACATGACTAAGTTTTCCTTTTCAATAATCCTCCTCCTCATCCTTTTTAATATCTTTTTTCTTCAAAATTAACGCAAGGCCTACCAATGCCCGCGCGTCCTCGTCCTCAAGCAATGCCATAGCGGTTTTAGTCAGTAAGAGTCTGACACTCCATCCGCTCCACTCAGAGCGGGAGTGATCATTTGATGATTTGTCATCCACAAAAAAAGGCCTATCAATGCCAGCGCGTCTTCGTCCTCAATCAATGCCATCGCAAAAAGAACTGAAGACTTGTATAGAATTTTATCTATGCTGAAGACGCTACGGTACACTGGAACGTCCCCACCTCCCCCATCCATACACGCTACTGACGTGCGAGTGCGACCCTATATTATATTGTAGTCTGTGCGTGGTGCGTGCGGTTGACCTGCGCAGGCAATCCAAGCTTTAGACTAAACGGCACTGATCAGTGCCGGATTTACACATTTGCCGCCAGTAGGCAATTCAAATTTTGCCGCCCCTACCGACCTCTACAATAACTTCCCATAATTTTGTATACTGCTTCGCCTTTTCTTCAAAATACTTAAAATGTTCTCGTTCATCAGCAACGAAAAACTTGCATAGAGATTTGTAAAGATCGGCAACTGTGATAAAATCTACGATAGAAGCCTGAATTTGAGCATTCATATTGTTTACTCTTTTCAAAAAAACATGGTAGGTATATAAATATTAATCTTTTTAATTTCAGTTAGACATCTAAAAAAAATGTTAGCCCCAAATTTGCCGCCCCTAAAATCTGCCGCCCTAGGCTCCAGCCTACTCAGCCTATTGGTAAATATCCGCCACAGGCACTGATACTGGTACTCAGCTGTACCTGGTTAGACTGGAAGTAACCTCACCGGTAGACCGTAGCGTGTATGGTTAATGCATTAATTGTTGCATATAATAAAGTTGTCCCTCAAAGATTTCTGAGTTAGGTGTAACGTAAAAATTGAAACTGTGCGAATGTGCCGCCAACTAGCGAGAAAGTATAATGAAATATCATCCACGCAATCCCCAAGAGCCCAATTCGGTAACTTCAACCACAGAACATATATGAAAGAAACCAATGCTGTCAAATTGATGACAGATGACAATACATATCTCTCATTTTCGAACGGATTGTAGTCCCGTCAAAAATGGCCTCTTTGATCAATGTTTTGTTGCGGAAATCCCCAAATTTGGGCCAAACAGCGGCGCTTGCTAAGAATTTACCAGCACTTTACAATGTGAAGTGAGTGTCCGTTGCATTAAAATATCAATTATTGCTCAAATTGTGGTGTTAAAGTGAAATAAAAATTATGTAACATTTGAGGTTAAAACCGAACAAATCCCCTATTTTGTTTTGCAAACTATATCTTTTTCAGTATAATTAAAGGAAATGATTAAATGAACTGGCTGAAAAAAGTCTTAAAAACATGAAACTCAATTCGCACAAGTTCAAAAAGTGGAAGAACGAATTATATGTTTTTCCAGTTTCTATGTGCTAGTTAATTAAATATAAGTAATAACAAAATGCTAGGCATGAATAGTTACATGTAACTAAGTCTACCTTCTGACCGAAATGAGTTCTAAAGTCATAGCAACTTGGATTTAGTCATGAAAACGTTCATAACATTACTTGAACTCCCAAAATTTGTTAAACACTGATTCTAATCAATTCTATACCTATTCTTTCCTCCAAAAATTCTTAAACACTGTTAATCTTCATAAATTAACCCACCACTAAAGTAACTGCAATTGCAAAGCAAACCTAAAAAATTCTAAATATTATGTTATAAACAGTGATCGGAGTAGATAGATTGAATTGGGGTCATTGATCCGAAACATATATATTAAAATGGATATTCCTCCTGAATTTCGGAATTGGTTGATTATAAACAATGTTGACTTTTTGATACCTTCCTTTAAATTTTGAATTGGGTAAAACATTAACAATATTTAATTGGTTCCGGAAATACCGTAATTACTTTCCAGGAAAATGGCTTATCCATATCTTTCTGTGGGCATTTATGATACAAGTACCAAAAATCAATCTACCTACTCCAATGAAGAGATCCACTGAAGAGATACTGTAGTTTGTATCTATTCCAAAGTTCTTTAACCTTTTGAACGCCAGAGTATAAACATATTGCCGTACCCCTGAGGCCAGGCCACTTTAAGAACACAACAACACACACACACTTAAAACAACAAATTTCTCGATATTGGTGGTTTATTTATATTAATTTCATGCAATACAATATAGACGGAAGCTTAAACTTTTAAATTATATAAATAAAAACACACAAAATTAATGATTAAATTGTTTATTTCATAATATGGTGCGACCAGTGCGACGTGTATTTTATCATATATTTGTGACGTTGGCGTTCAGGGTAAGATTTCGTTTGTCACATATGTGTAATAATGGCGTTCAAAAGGTTAAATTAACAGACTTGGGGTTGAGACTGATGTGTTGCTGGGCAGTTTTTTGCACCAGTCATTCACCCTAGGTAAAATACTAGGAAGTGGTGAAGGGTTGGTGTTGGGGGCTGTCTTTTGTAAGTTTAAGAGATTCAAAAAGTACTGATTTGTTTCCTGTTCCCAAAATGTGTGCTTAGAGTTGCAGACATCAGTCTATTAAACAGTGTGCAATGTGCAGTAATCATAAAAATTATAACAACACAAAATAATTTGTAATTTGAAAAGTTCTGCCTGCGTCACTCGCAATAGGGCTCTCTCTTTTTCTCAAAGTTACTTATTTTAATTTCATTGATGCAATGTCATGATCCTTGATCCCGGCAAAAGGACTCCTGCACTATAGTTTTTTAAATACAGGTTGCCCCTAGATGCTATTTTAGAAAATTGTAAATAAATAAAAAATGTTATAATGAAAATGTGAAATTGTATATGTATGATATTAATATTGCCATTAAATATAATATACAATACCATACAAAAGTGCTGATTCTCAGTCTAATTTAAATAAACATTTTTGTTTTAGAGGGTTCATAGTTTGTTAACACGTTCTCTGCCGTTTAGGTCACTGTTGACCGCGAACAATAGATCTTCTATGGTGTCTGTTGTCTGGCAGTCAAGGTAGTTAATTCATAATTGTTTTTATTTATAACCCACAGCAGCCAGCGTAATGCGCACAGATGGATGCCAGATACAGAGTACGTGAAGCAGTTTGATGGGGCCGTCATGTATCCGGATGAGATCACTTCTCTGTTGAAACATCCACCATACCACAGTAAGTTGTATTTAAAACTTTCTTTCCACTGTTTTAGCCACGAAGTAAGTACAAAGAGGAGATATTCTAATTAGATTTCCTTAGGAAACAACACGTGACACTTTACGGGGTGAGGGGGTGTTAGATCCCGCCCACTTCTTTATTTTTCATCTACCGGTCAATAGGGTAATAGGTAGGTAATACGGGCTGGTGTCCGCAACTCCACGTCAATGCGCGTATTTTGCGTACGGGTGGGAAAATCGATTATTCGATCCACCCCAGCTCCTCAAGGAAGGCCAGCAACGCCTTGATGTTACTGACCGTCTCTCGTAGGGTACCTGGGTTACCGAAGTACTTTGCCCTGTACGTGGCGACCACCGGGCAGCTTAGAAGCACATGTGCCGCTGTCTCGTCGTCCTCCATGCAGGCCCTGCACAGCGGACTGTCTGTTACTCCTATGACAAAGAGGTGTTTATTACCGGTCAATAGCAAAACTATTCGCTCGTTTTTATTTTGTAGTTACGTAACTATCTCACACTAGATGTTACTAAGTGCAGGTTGCAACAGGGTTGTACTCAGAATGTTCGTACCAGGGAGTACTGTTTTTAAAAGTTCTTTAGGAATGAATGTTGAACAAATTTCAGTATTAAGATTATTAAAATATGTTAGTACTGAGCTCTACATACCTAAATATTAAGTTTCCATGACGCCAAGTGTCGCCATCTAGTGTCGGGTTGTGTAAAATGGGAATGTTTACAAAGTTGTGCACAGTATATACACAATACACTGACTAAGGCCACGCCCACATGATGACGTCGGACCTAATTGAGAATAAGTCAGTAAGAGCCTGACACTCCCTTCCGCTCCACCCAGAGCGGGAGGGGTCATTTGATGACTTCCCATCCATAAAAAAAAAAAAAGAAAAAAAGGACCTAATTGAGAATCACAGTACACAGTTGCTCAGGCCGTCTCCTCTTTGTATTTACTCAGTGGTTGTAGCATGGTGTTGACAATCTAGAGTCAGCTCAATAGTCAATACTCAATCATTTATTGCATTCTACAATGAGTTCTTAGGACGCAACTTAAAATTGATTGAGATCATTATCTCTACTGCGGCAGCTACAGATAATCGCTTACAGTACAAGAGTGCAACATTCCGCTAGTGTTTTAGTTTTGTCGATACACAGTAATTACTTATTAGTGGGTAATTAATGTGTATCAAAAAACTAAAACACTATCGGAATTAACTAGTAGCACAGAATACTTAAAGTACTACGTACAGAAAGGCCACTCCCTTCCCCGCACTAACATCAGTTACCGCACCTCACCCCGCACTTCGAGGTTACCGTCGCAGTTCTTTAACAAAGAGCGCTCGCAAACACAAGTACCTCACGCACACATTCATACGTATACAAACGTCATTTTTTAATGTAGTAGTAGTAGGTAATTATTTTGCGAGCGTTGTATGGAGTGTCCGGGGTGTGCTAGTAGTAACCACTAGTGATAAGTAAAGCGCGTCTTCGTGGATGGCACCATCTGTACTGCGGTAGCTATGCCGCTACCAATGGCAAAAAAATAAGTTTAAAAACTAAAACCCAACTACTGAAAAGGATGAAACAAGAAAGTACCTTCCCGTGGTCGCATGCTACCATGGCTTTGTATGTTAGTACAGCGGCATGCGACCACGGGAAGGTATTACTTGTTTCATCCTTTACAGTAGTCGGGTTTTAAATTTTAAACTTATTATTTAATTAAACTATTTTGGAGTTTATTTCAGTAATATTTATATTTTTGAAATGTGCTAATTAATTTTGATACCCAACAAGGCATGATTAAAAAAAATATATTTTATGTCATGACTTTATGTCCGCTAGAGGGCGCCATATTCAATTTATTGAGACGTCACATAATCTATAACCAGCGGACGATCAAGACGCTTCCAACGATACCTCATTTGTCCTATTATGACAAGCAGTTTAGAAGTTATGAGGGAACAGATGAACATACATACATACCGGCCAAAATCATAACCCTCCTTTTTGCTTCGCCGTAGTCGGGTAAAAAGGCCTTCTATTAATGGGCCTTATAGATAACTGGTAAACTACAGGATGTTACGGAAAGGGTATATCAATACAAACGGGTTTAAGAGTGTATCTGGTCTAGAATCTCTGTACAAAATTTCAGCTAAAAAGCAAGCTAGCTCAAAAGCATTAAATTTGAAAATGCTTAATATTTTTTTATTTCGACATCACGGCGCTGCACTGGCGCGCGGTGGCGTGATGTGCGTGTACTAGGCGCACAGACACACTACAGATAATGGATAATGACCCTCGTAGTGCGGTGACATGTTTGTTATGATTTCAATTTAATAAACTATCGAAATAAAAAAATACTAAGCATTTTCAAAGTTACTGCTTTTGAGCTGAAATTTTGTACAGAGATTCTAGACTAGATACACACTTCAACCCGTTTGTATTGATATACCCTTTCCGTAACACCCTGTATAGGTGTACCTTATCACCTTTACCTACCTCTTCATGTTATTATACTTAAAGTGCCTTCCACTCCGCAGGTGTGATCTCCCCTGGAGAGAAGCAAGTCCGCAACATGGTGCTCAACTTTGGGCCGCAGCATCCCGCGGCTCACGGAGTGTTACGTCTAGTGCTCGAACTTGACGGAGAGGTACGATTTAGTTTAATTAAGGATGATAACTAGGTATACTAGGTGTCAAATTCTCAGACCGCATTAAGAACTCTGTACAGGTTGAAATTGAATTCATGGGTATCCTTTTAAGGGGTCATTGTAATCATCATTATGAACAACTTTTACTATGAGACCAAACCTGAAATCGTAAAAAAAAAAACAGCTCTTCCCTACATTTATGTTCGCATAACTTGTCAAAATGTAGGAACAGCTGATGGTAGACTTAATTACTCAATACTTTATTTGCATTCCACAATGTGTACTTAGGTGATAAGTTCAAAAAAGAAAGAAATAATATTCACTATGGACCCTGTCGGGCACAGCAAAAAGAGAGAAACACAAATTTTTGTAGGTGAGAGGAAGCTTTAAATAACCAAACTTAAATCTAAAATAAATCCAATAATACAAAACAAAAAATAATAAAACAAACGACACAAAAAAAAAAACCGAGTGTGCTTATGACCACACGACTGAAGTGAAACTTCAAACGTATTTGGCTATGAGAGGAAGAGAGAAAGAAAATGTGCGCGCGCACAGCTTTCTCTTGCTTATATCCCCCACTCAACTCCCGTTCGCCTCGCCCGATCACACTTTTCGTAACGCTTACGTCACACGTTCGCCAGCTTACTCCCCAAGTCAAGCGTGCGTAAAGAAGTTTCACTTCAATAATTCTTTAATACCTTCCACTTCTTTCAGACTGTCCGCGCCGCCGACCCTCACATCGGTCTCCTGCATCGAGGCACAGAGAAACTCATAGAATACAAGACTTACACCCAGGCGTTACCTTACTTCGACCGCCTGGACTACGTGTCCATGATGTGCAACGAACAATGCTACAGTCTCGCGGTTGAGAAACTGCTCAACATCGATATTCCGATGAGAGCGAAATATATTAGAAGTAAGTACATAATTGTTGCATGAAACGTGGTCGCTCACAATGGGCCCTATTAGAAGTCTAAAAGTCACCCAAAGGGCAATGGAGAGGGCTATGCTTGGAATTTCCCTGCGTGATCGAATCAGAAATGAGGAGATCCGCACGAGAGCCAAGGTAACCAACATAGCCCGAAGAATTGCTAAACTTAAGTGGCAGCGGGTAGGGCACATTGCTCGCAGAGTCGCAGAACAGATGGCCGATGGGGCCGAGAGGTTCTGGAGTGGCGTAGCGTTGGAAGGCCTCCCGCAAGGTAGACCGACGACCTTATGAAGGCCGCAGGAACCCGTTGGATGCGAGAAGCACGGAACCGGTCGAAGTGGTGGTGCTTGGGGGAGGCCTATGTCCAGCAGTGGACGTCTTTCGGCTGAAATGATGATGATGAATCCTTGCATCACCTGTTACTAGCCAATCATCAAAACTAGACTGCTAAAATATGTTTCAACAATATTCATATCCATACTAATGTTATAAATTTGAAAGTGTGCCTGTTACCTGTTCACGTCTAAACCGCTAAACCGAATTAGATGAAATTTAGTATAGAGATAGTTTTGAGTCCCGGGAAAGGACATAGGATAGTTTTTATCCCGATATTCCCACGGGATCGAAACTTATGCGGGTGAAGCCGCGGGGCGCTGCTAGTAATTCATATCTATTCCTGCCATCGCGCTGCTGAACTTAATGCATATTCCTATAAGCAACTGTGATCAAGTATTTTAATCTGTCAAGCTCCACTAATGAGACACAATTGATTTTCTATTGTTTCGTCGCCGATCGGCGAAGCGCGCCGCTTGACCGGTTAATATAAACATTGACTTTCTAAGAATAAGGTTCATTTTTAACCGACTTTAAAAAAGGAGGTTCTGTATTCGACCCGTATGTATGTATGTATGTATGTATGTTTGTATGTCCGCGATTATCTCAAAAACTACTGAACCGATTTTGATCATTCTTTCATGAGTGTGATCTACATACTTTCAGGAAGGTTATAGTATATAATACATTAGGTAATTATTCTTATGTACGAAGTTATATGCATAAATGTACTGCATCTCCGGCATTTTTATGTGAATTTTGATGATTCTTCGAGTCGTGTCTTCAATGCACTAGTGTTAATTGAATTTGTGTGGGGTAGGTACAACTAAAAAGTGAAAAATAAAAACTTTTTTACAAAAAAAACAACCGACTTCAAAAAAAACACTACAAAGTGAAAAATAACTTTAATTTCGGAAGTCGGTGTCAAAAAACGAAAATGTTGAAGCAACGACACCGACTTCCGAAATTAAAGTTATTTTTCACTTTGTAGTGTTTTTTTTGAAGTCGGTTGTTTTTTTTGTAAAAAAGTTTTTTGAAAGAAGTGTTTGCTGTCAAAGTTTGCTCTACTGGGTCAAATCAAATGAGCTTGCGAAACTCCGCTAAGGATATCGAGATCTAATAAACATGATAAAACAAAAAATAAAATAATTTGACACAAAAAAAAAAAAAAAAAATCATTTATCACCAGCGGTCTGCTCTCAAAGTGGTGAAGGAAAACATCGTGAGGAAACCGGCATGTCCTAGAACCAATAATTCGAAGCCATGTGACATCTGCCAACCCGCACTGGGCCCGCGTGGTGGATTACGGCCCACTCCCTCTCACAGAGAGGAAGTTGTGTCCCAGCAGTGGGAACATTATAGGCTTATTATGTGTATGTGTGTTTATGTGTATCAGCGGTTTTTGACCCCATTTTTTTTTGTCAAATCTTGTTTAAGGCGCAGATATACGACTTCTAATGATTTTAAATTCAACATCACGTCTAATCGACCGGACTGATTTCTTTGAAAAAAATAAATGTTATACTAGACCATTTGCTTCGTAATTTGATATGTGAATATTTGCAATTATATTTTTTTAACATAGTGTAATTAATTTGTAAAGTAATGTCTACCGCGGACATAAAAACGATAATCACGCAAACACTATCGGGTGTATTTTCATAAAACTTTCACCATCTAAAAGACAATTTAATTCCCCGAATTTTAGTATACGGTTTTTATTTGTTTGGTGTTTGAGAGTTTTTGTAAATAGATAATTGCTTCATATTTGCAATAAATTACCACGGTTGTGTCATCGCGCTTCTCTTTCTTTTCTATGCAGTCCGACAGTGACCGCGCTTTAGGTCGTGTAGTCGCCTTAATTTTCTTTTGTCGTGTTCAGATATCGATACCCATCACTTCTCGAGAGTTTCGCCTCGCTATTCTAATTTGACCCTTTCTATCTGAGCCTGAGTGTTCTTTCTTCACATAGTAACAGTAACATTTCTTTGTCACAGCTTTATTCGCCGAGATCACCCGTATCCTGAACCACATCATGGCTGTAGGCACCCACGCCCTGGACGTTGGAGCCCTAACACCCTTCTTCTGGCTGTTTGAGGAGCGAGAGAAAATGATGGAGTTCTACGAGAGAGTGAGCGGCGCTCGCATGCACGCCGCTTATATTAGACCCGGAGGAGTTTCACTGGTAAGTTCGATAAAATTTGGCAAGGAGATAGATGGCATCCTTTGGAAGGACATCGGCTATTTTTTGTCCCGGTAGCACGTTACAATAGGCGAAGCCGCTGGCAGAAGCTAGTGTAATGTAAAAACATGACCTCATTTCTTCCAGGACATGCCTATAGGTCTAATGGACGACATCTACGAGTTCAGCGCGAAGTTCGCGGAGCGCCTGGATGAGGTGGAAGATGTGCTAACGACTAACAGGATCTGGGTTCAGAGGACCAAGGACATCGGCGTGGTCACCGCGCAGGACGCGCTCAACTACGGGTTCAGGTGAGACTGGCGTCACTGGACAAGCACAAGCCACAAGGGTGTTACTGAAAGGGTATATCAATACAAATGGGTTGAAGAGTGTATCTGAGCCCTGATTCACAACCATACGACAGGCTATCGTATCGAAAACCTGAAATTTCGATAACCTGATTTGACTTCCCCTCAACAGCAAATAGCTGTTGGAAGAATAGCCGGCGTCTATTTGATTTAAACTGACAAAATTTTCGGGTTTTGGACTTGTGAACAGCGTTGAGAAGACTCCTACGATAACAATGATTAATGTTCGATACGATACGGAAGCATATCGAGTGTTTGTGAATAAGGGGGCTGGTCTAGAATCTCTGTACAAAATTTCAGCTCAAAAGCATTAACTTTGAAAATGCTTAATATTTTTTTATTTCGACATCACGGCGCTGCACTGGCGCGCGGCGGCGTGATGTGCGTGTACTAGGCGCACAGACACACTACAGATAATGGATAATGACCCTCGTAGTGCGGTGACACGTTTGTTATGATTTCAATTTAATAAACTATCGAAATAAAAAAAATATTAAGCATTTTCAAAGTTACTGCTTTTGAGCTGAAATTTTGTACAGAGATTCTAGACCAGATACACTCTTCAACCCGTTTGTATTGATATACCCTTTCTGTAACACGCTGTAGATGTGGTATTTATCTCATCCTAGCTGACCCGGCGATCTTCGTACCGGCCCGCCAGCCGCTCTGCCCCCGCTTTTTAAATCTCTGATATCTTCTAAGATATTAATTTTAATGATATGCTGTAAATGGCAATTTTGATCTACATAAAATGCACAACGTATCTAATGTATTTAATTGGAGAAGGAATAATACTGTATTGTTTAAAATAGCTTGGTAAATAACCCATATTTTTTTTTAAATATGGTTACTGTGGGTTATCCTTTGGAGATATCACCATCGCGAGTTTTTTTTGTCGATCTTTTTAAGATATACTATTCCGTAGTACATTATTTTGATCTATCTCGTAAGGTTTAGCCAGCATTTGCAATGTAAGCGCACAAAAATATGTTTGTTATGACATCACATTACAAATCTTTGAATTTATTGGGTTTTCTCTAATATAATATGCATGCATTATAATACATTTAGACCTTCCTCTTGAATCGCTCTATCTATTTGTGAAAACTGCATTAAAATCCATTGCGTAGTTTAAAAGATCGAAGCTTACAGACCACGGGAGCGACTTTGTTTTATACTATTTAAAGGGAACTATATTTTCTATCACCAAAATTTATATTTGTCATCAAGTTGTATCACCTAATAAATAGATCTATCGCCACGAAATATTTGTATCACCTAATAAATAGATCTATCGCCACGAAATATTTTCGTTCTCAGATAGCGGGGCTCCGTCGACATAGGATGCAAGAACGAGCGAAGGGCACCCCGAGGTTCGGTTTGGTTAGGTTACTTTAAACCCTTTACACAGAAATAGGGGCCCCGCGAAGCGGGGCTCCGTCGACATAGGATGCAAGAGCGAGCGAAGGGCACCCCGAGGTTCGGTTTGGTTAGGTTACTTTAAACCCTTTACACAGAAATAGGGGCCCCACGAAGCGGGGCTCCGTCGACATAGGATGCAAGAGCGAGCGAAGGGCACCCCGAGGTTCGGTTTGGTTAGGTCACTTGCATTGTTTGGTGACTACATTTTGGTGACAGATCTACTATTTGGAGGACAAACCCTATTATTTAAGAAACACAAAACTAATTAAATTGGTGATAGCTTAAATGATACCCCTATTTAAAGATGATCGGGCCATATTGTATTTTTTCTTTTTTTTTCTATTTTTATGAATGGCATCTCTAGGAGGTTGTCGTCTGCCTAACTAGGCTATCCTGTGGATGTCTTGATAAGTTAAGGCCTCCAGCCTACACGCTAAGAGCAACCTCTGTGGAGGACGGACCTCGGCTTAGGGCGTCGATGAGGGAAGGCAGCAAGGGACAGGCGGATCAAATATTGTATTTATTCGTATTGTATTATATGGAACCTGTTTTTGTTTGTCCCCAGCGGCGTGATGCTGCGCGGCTCGGGCATCAAGTGGGACCTGCGCAAGTCGCAGCCGTACGACGCGTACGAACACGTCGAGTTCGACGTGCCCATCGGCACCAACGGGGACTGCTACGACAGGTAACGGTTGCACTAACATCACGCCTTTATTCTGGAAGGTGTTTACAGGGGTGTTAGTGTGGCGGTATCTACAACGCCACATGCGAACAACGCGTCATACTGACGTCACGCAAATCGTGCATCTCGCAAGCAGAGTTTACCGCGCAACTAGCATAGGTACAACAGCTCGACATGAATCATCGGGCAGTTGCCCGCCAGACACATCACCCGTCTGGTCGGAGGATCGTCTCTTTTCTATAGAGCATGAGTGAACTTTACACCCTGATTCTCATACCTCTATATTAGTACACCCGCATTTTGAACACAAATGTGTTTACAGTTATTTTAACAATAACCAACCTTATAGCAATGAGAATAAAGATCACTGTCATGCAAAATCAGAGCTGAGAGCTTCACACTGAACTTCTTCTTCTTAGCGTGTCGATAGCAATCTAAATGTACTCAGCCCAGAATTCGGCCACTTGTTTGGCGCCATCACTAGCGTCCATCAGTTCCTGTAACGTGCAGCTGACAGGACACGCAGGGCACGATATTAAGTGTCCCATCATTTGTGGAACAGCACCACATTTACACTCCAAGGCGGAGTCGTCTATAAATCTCCACCTGAACAGGTTTTCCTTGCTTCGGCCAACCTGGGTCCGGAGTCTGTTTAAAGATTTCCAGGTTACCCAAGGTAACTCATGTCCAGGTGAGACACTGAACTGACGTCACGCAAAATCCTACATCGGTAATCACCTGGCGCGTCTCGCTTCTCAACTGTCTTAGAAACTCTCCTTTTGGGAATGAACCTTTATGCTTTCGTTTCTGAAAAAGTTCGTTGTGGCAGGTACCTGTGCCGCGTGGAGGAGATGCGGCAGTCTCTGCGCATCATCGACCAGTGCCTCAACAAGATGCCTCCCGGAGAGGTCAAGACGGACGACGCCAAGCTCACGCCGCCCTCCAGAGAGGAGATGAAGGTATGAGGTACCTTGTTGTTCACATATGTTAGTGTAACTGGACACAGTTACACTAACACATCGCATTGCTAACACAAGACTGTGTCAACTCAAAATGAAGCTTTTTTCAGAAATAATGGAAAACTGATTTCTCGTTTTCTGTTAAAGATTGTAAAAAGTGAACACTGTTTTAAAATTAGTGATAAACTTAAGGAGTTTCTTAAATTATGAGTAATTTCAGAGATTGCAGGTTATCAAGTTATTTCATTTTACATTATGAAGAATGAGTTATCTCGAATTTGTCTTTTTTGAGTTGATATAGTCTTGTGTTAGCAGTGCGACATGTCAAATTTTCAACCATTTTCTGAAATAATTTTAATGATTTTGGATAGTAAAGATAATTTACTTTTATTGTCATACAATAATACTACACACCTAGCCTGAATATGATGCCACATATATTATAAAGGCGAAAGTTTGTGAGTGTGTGTGTGTGTTTATATGTTTGTTACCTCTTCACGCTTAAACCGCTGAACCGATTTCGATGAAATTTGGTATAAATATAGTTTGAGTCCCCGGAAAGGACATAGGATAGTTTTTATCCCGATATTCCAACGGGATCGACATTTACGCGGGTGAAACCGCAGGGCGCAGCTAGTGTTATATAAATGCAAAAGTGTGTCTGTCTGTCTGTTACCTCTTCACGCTTAAACCGCTGAACCGATTTAGATGAAATTTAGTATAGAGATAGTTGAGTCCCGGGAAAGGACATAGGATGGTTTTTATCCCGATATTCCCACGGGATCGAAACCGCGGGGCGCTGCTAGTATTTTATATATATAAGTACACCTCTGTCTAATTCTAGGGATTCCCCGTAGAATTTGCCGTGATTTATATTAATTTTATATTTTTTGTGCGTCACACCACGTAAATAATCGAATTTTCTTTATCATTTTCTCGTCAAAAGAACCATTATCACTTGACCCGACTCAGACTTCATCATCATCATCATCATTTCAGCCGAAAGACGTCCATTACTGGACATAGGCCTCCCTCAAGCACCTCCACTTCGACCGATTCTGTGCTTCTTGCATCCAACGGGCTCCTGCGACCTTCACAAGGTCGTTGGTCCACCTTGTGGGAGGCCTTCCAACGCTAAGTCTTCCGGTACGCGGTCGCCACTCCAGAACCTTTCGGGTCGGCCATCTGTTCTGCGAGCAATGTGCCCTGCCCACTGCCACTTAAGTTTGGCAATTCTTCGGGCTATGTCGGTCACCTTGGTTCTCCTGCGGATCTCTTCATTTCTAAATCGATCACGCAGGGAAACTCCAAGCATAGCCCTCTCCAATCAGTCTCACTCGAACTTACGACCATTGAATTCTCCCCCTTGTGTTACAGACCTCAATGGAAGCCCTGATCCACCACTTCAAGCTGTTTACGCAAGGGTACCAGGTGCCTCCCGGCGCCACCTACACGGCTGTGGAAGCGCCTAAGGGAGAGTTCGGTATCTACCTCGTCTCTGATGGCGGCTCCAAGCCTTACAGGTATGTATTTAGCAGCTCTATTATGAATACTTTCGACGTTGAAGTGCAGCCAGTTAATCTGAACCATTTTGAAGGATATTGCTAATCCATTGCATCATATGTTCAAAATGTTTGTATGCTCAACAATGTAAATAACGTAATGTATGTTGTTGAACTATCAAAATGCCCCCATTGGCTTTTATTTTTAGTTGGTAACAGTTGGTTATTCGACGTCGATTTATGGTATATTCGAGTAAAACCAAACCTTGCAGTATACCGATCGATGTTCGATCGCCGATCGACAATATGGACGATCGTCGATCGATTAATTTTAACCGTTCAACATCGATCGATCCCAATCTATTCCATATTCAAATCCTTGTTTCCAATTGATGTAATTTCAATTAAATGTCTATATTATATGTAGAAAGAGTAGCACTATTGAAAAGTTGTAAAAACAATTGAAGCGACTTTTACAAAAAAATAAACGTATTTGTTTACATGTTTAGAAACTAAAATATGGCGAATGTAATCTGCGTTCGCGATTTACTTGCCAAAAATGCAAACAAATAAGAGTTTATGGAAAAATAACTTTAATTCCTACACTAGAAAGTTCAGTTTACGCTACAACTTCAAACATTTTTATAACTTTTTCAATAGTGCTACTCTGAAATCAACTTAATTACCTTTAAAATAAAGTTGATATTTGTTTAACTTGAAATAACATCGATTGGAAACATACATTTGAATAGACCTTAGGATGCACTTGCGATTGGCTAATAGCACTTCGATATTAAATAACAATGTGTTCCGACAGATGCAAGATCAAGGCGCCCGGCTTCGCTCACCTGGCCGCGCTAGAGAAGATCGGCAAGAACTCCATGTTAGCCGACATAGTAGCCATCATAGGAACTCTGGACGTCGTATTTGGAGAGATTGACCGATAAACAACTAATCCATAGAGAAAATACCGGTACCACCGCGAAAACCGGTAATTAAAATGACCGAAAATCGAAATATTTCGTCAAATAGATGAAAATTTACGGTTTTCGGTAATTTACGGTTTTTCGGTACATACTGGTTTTTAGTTAAGATCAACATTCTTAGTATAAAATGTCAAAGTGTAGATTCTTATGTACATTTTTTTAAGTTTTAAGCAATAAATTATTGTTATATAATTTTGAAGCTTATTCTTGTATATAACCGGTTATTTCCAACAATCCCCACGTAGATGTTTGCAATGCATTGTACCAATACAAAGAAAAATAATAAAAATATAAATAATCAAATGTTTACTGGGCGTTTTTAATTTCATAAAGCTTCCATTTTGTTAAAAAAAAAAGAAAAAAAACATAAAAAAAAGACGGGTTGCACTCCGGGAGTGCCGGCAGAAGTGAAAACTTGAATATTAACGTTGAAATAAATCAATTATTAATCGAATTAATATACCTCATTTTTTTCACTATTTCTGCGTCACTTTTTTCATTAATAGATGCACTTTGTTCAATTTCCATATTTTAAACACTATATACACGAATTTTACGAATACACGGCAGTGTGGCTACTATACACACAGACGGTCGAGCCATCAGCTGTCCATCCATCCATCCATCCATTCATCCACATCCACAGTTCACTTCGGTTGGCGCCGCCTTAGAAAGAGATGGGGATACTTAGTAGTTAGGAGTAGTAGTTCTCCCCTGTGTAGATAGTCTCTCCTGACGGTCACGTGTCCTGACGCGATGTCCTGACGCGAGTTTAACATTTTTTACCCATTGCAAAAATGTGTGCAACGCCGCTAAAGAAGTTTTCACTTCAGAAAAAAAAAGTTCACGCCTGTTTCTCCCGGAAGGTTAGGCAGAGGTGTACCTGCAGACTGCGCCTGGTGACGGGGACCATCACGGGACATTGCTCGCTGAACACTCACACTATTGGCATAACGGAGAGTCCCCTGTGCAGGGCTTGCATGGAGGCTGACGAAACCGTTGCGCATGTGCTCTTTGAGTGCACAGGCGTCACCCAGATTAGATCAGAGACCCTCGGGACACCCAAATCATACACAGATATTCTCAACAGACCAGGAGACCTAGTCAGCTTCTGGAGGGAGGTGGGCTGGTTGCAATAACCACCGACGGCCGCCATGGCTCACGCACAATGGTCCATTTGAAGGACTAAGTGCGGAAACCAAACCCATAACTTAGAACATAGAACCTGCAGACTGTATACCAGCAATTCGCCAGTTATGTTCAGGCCAGTCTGACGCAACTGTCTAATAAAAAGAACTAAACATAATGGCGGCTATCGCTGTCTCGCTTTAACATCTGCAGTCTGTGCATAGTCTGTGTCATTTTTGCTATGTTGGTATTCAGTTTTAGTACAAGTTTCATACAAGCGACGTTTATCATCTTTTTCTATGGGACTCCCGTCTCTTCTTACATAAATCTATACTTATAATAAATCTGTAGAGAGGTCAATTCTGTACATGAAATATATTTTCAAAATAACTATCAGGGGGTGATTAGTGATCGATACTGATGCCAAAAATGCAATCAGTAAAATTTTTGTCTGTCTGTCTGTCTGTCTGTATGTTCCTTATAGAAACAAAAACTACTGGACGGATTTTAACGAAACTTGATACAATTATTCTTCATACTCCTGGGCAGGTTATAGTATACTTTTCATCACGCTACAATCAATAGGAGCAGAGTAGTGAAGGGAAATGTTGGGAAAACGGGAGAAGTTACTCCATTTTTTAAGCTTCCGTCGCGTGTGCAGCCTTAATGGTTAAAGTTACATAGAAATCATGTGTGACGGAAATATTCTACATAAAATTGTCTAAAAAATATCCCGCAACAGCATATGTCTATCTTTTATGGTTGACTCACAATAGCACGTGTAACTCCTGATAGCTTAGCAGTTCCGAGCATTCTGATTATATTTGTTTACTCTTACGTTTATAATACTCTCACTCATCCCTAATTTAAAAAAGTTAACATTATTACCTATTCAATAAAAAAAGAATCATAGAAATCGGTATAGAAACACCAAACTTATACATGAAATAAGCCATCGCGCATCGCCATCGTGAATACTGAATCATGCTATAAGGATTATTTTCGTGTAACGGTTGCCGCGCTCGACACGGGTCGCGGCGGCAGTAGGGTATAAAAAGGCGGGAGGTACGGATGCGTTCAGAGAGTTCGACCTTATTGACAGACAATAATTGATATTGAGAAACCGTGCTTAACAGCGCGACTTTTAGTCTTTAAATAGTTTATTTGAATTTCTTTTGTTGTTATTTTGTAAAATAGGTATGAGTTGTTTTGGTAGTGTTTAAATATTCGTTCAAATTAAAAATTATTAAGCGTAGGTGCTTTTATTAATTAAAGTAGTTATAAGTATTTATTTTTAAGTGAAGTAGGTATAGGTAGATAGTATTGCACAGGCGTTTCAGCTTTATTTTCATTTATTTTTTGTTGTGAGTTGTATATATTTCTGGTTATAATTCTATAAGAATATTTTAGTTTAAATAGTCACTAACCCCCTTATTCATAAAACTTATCAAACCTATTTTAGTTAAAATGGGGTTTGTCTCTTTCTTACACACAGAAATGACAACGTGACAGATAAAGACAAACGTTCTATAAACCTATTTTAGCTAAAATAGAGATAAAATAGGATTATGAATAAGGGGGTTAGATTTTAAGTGTAAGGTAGCTAAAGTTAGGACCACGTATTAGTTGTTTTGGTAGTGTTTAAATATTCGTTCAAATTACAAATTATTAAGCGTAGGTACTTTTATTAATTAAAGTAGTTATAGGTATTTATTTTGAAATTTTACACAATGGTTCCCTTTATAATGTAGACAAGGAATTAGGAAGGATTTTTTAAATTCAACCCCTAAGAGAGTTAAATAGGGGATGAAAGTTTGTATGAAAGTCCGTCAGTTTTAAAGTTAGGATCTTCAAATTTTGTGTTTAGGCTGACGACTAAAAATTAATTTATACGTGTCTCAGCGTTTTTGATAATTCCAACCCCAAAGGGTTAAAAAGGGGGATGAAGTTGTGTATGAAAGTCCGTCAGTTTAAAAGTTAGGGTCTTCAAATTTTGTATTTAGGCTAACGATTGAAAATTAATTTATACGTGTCTCAGCGTTTTTGATAATTTCTCCTCCAAAGGGGGATGAACGAACTGACTGAAATATCAACGCACAGTCTAAACCGCTGGTCCTAGGGACATGAGTTTTGGAGGTTGTGTTCTTTGTGCAGAGTAGGTATCGAATAAGAAGGGGTTTTTGGAAATTCAACCGTTAAGGGGGTGAAAAGGGGGGATTTTGTTTGTATGAAAAATCTTATTTATTGAGTTAATAACCTTGAAACTTGGCACGAATACTTATCTAAGTAAATTACGAAGTTTGGAATTTTTCGTTTTTCTAAAATACCCCCTAAAGAGGTAATGGGGGGTGTTAAAATTTGTATGGAAGAATTTTAACGCCCTGTCCGATTAACTTGAAACTCAGTATTTATACTAAGGACTAAAAATAATTAATAACATGTATCAGGGTTTTTCGAAAATCTACCCCTAACTGTATAAAAAGAGGTAGTTAATTTTAAAGGGGAGGATTTTACTGCGTGGCTTGATTAGCTCGAAAATTGGTATAAATAAACTTTGAGTCAAGTTATGAACACATCTTAAACGATTTTTCAAAATTCTACCCCTGTGGGGGTGAAAAGCGGGGATAGTTTCTTTGAAAAATCTGATTCTTTTGTTCTATAAACTTAAAAATTGGCCCGACATACATTTTCGAAACTTTTAGAGGAAAGTACGAATTTCACGCGGACGAAGTCGCGGGCAGAAGCTAGTAAATAAATAATAATATTATAAAGAGGAAAGATTTGTATTTTTGTATGTTACGAATAAACGTAAAAACTACTGGACCGATTTCAAAAATTCTTTTGCCGTTAGAAAGTTACATTATCACTGAGTAACATAGGCTATATTTATTTCTAGAAAAAATTAGGGATCCTTAGAAATTCCTACTAAAACCAACCCAAGGTGTAAAAAAATAGCCATAAAATATCTTTCATCGCATGCGCTGTGAAAGTATTGATGATAGAACAAAAAAATGTTCTACAATATTATAGAACATATCAATATCTACAAAAAACTTTGCGAGACCATATGTCCAACTATTGTAGTTATGTCACTATAACTACTTTTTTACATTTTAAAAGTTGATAGAAGTGCCGATCAAAATCAGAGCATGTTATCCATACCTTTGTATTAATTCTTATCCAAATAAATTACTTTGTGTTCAACTGTATCAATACCTGTTGATTACTTTTTGAATTATTGAAATCGGACATTTCATTCAAAAGATATTACGAAATTAAAAATGTCAGTAGGAAAAAACATACACGCCGACGACGCGCCGCGGCCGTGCGTGTGGCATGACGTAGCGCAGCGATAAAATTCTCGTGTCCACAGTGTTTGTAACAAAACTCCTCTGAAACGGCTTGACCGATTCTTATGAAATTTTGTGTGTATATTCAGTAGGTCTAAGAATAGGACATAAACTATTTTTATTTTAACTAGGTACTACTATTGATCGTGTAGGGTAGGGGTAAGGTAGGAGTAAGGTCGGGGTAGGGTAGGAGTAGGGTAGGGGTACGGTAGGAGTAGGGTAGGGTAGGAGTAGGGTAGGGTAAGAGTAGGGTAGGGGTACGGTAGGAGTAGGGTAGTAGTCGGGAAGGGGTAGCGTACGAGTAAGGTAGGAGAAGGGTAGGAGTAAGGTAGGAGTAGGACACCACGCGAACGAAGTCGCGCCGGGCAGCTAGTCTTACATATAATCACAGATATACATAGATATACCTAGATAACGCAAGAGCATCTAGGTACTTCGCGTGCCAAAAATCGCAACAGTTTACGATCGAAAATCATAAGCCGCCACTTTCGCGCTCAGTCCTGCGTACTGCTGGCTGGGTGAGCGTGAGCGAGAGAGCGCGAGCTTGTGACGTCATAGTAGGTAGTCAAAATACTGTCGGCCGGCTGTAAGGCCTACAGCCTGGAGACAGACAGACAGACGGACATTGGAGTCTTAGTAATAGGGTCCCGTTTTTACCCTTTGGGTACGGAACCCTAAAAAAAAAACATTTATTTCAGACAAAAAGTCCATAGGCAAGGCAAGGTTGTAAACTTGTAAGTAACAAGAATTTTGCTTATAACATATTAGTACCTAATTAACACTTTCAGTGCCCAGCACCCGGCTCCTGGGTCAAGCGATAAATTCGTTCGTGTGCCCACATGGTCACATGTGTCTATATTTACGACTCGGGAGCCGAGTTGTGGGCACACAAACGAATTATAGCTCGACCCGAGAGCCGGGTGCTGGGCAGTGAAAGTGTTAGAGAAAGACAGATTGTACTACTTACTAGGTTGATGTGCTGTCGTCTGTACAGATTTCTGCAGCATAGATATCGCTCTGTACCTACTTACCTCTCACCACCAGTTGTAATAATGTCTTTATGTTATTAAGTAGTAAGTAACTAGTAAATTAAGCCTGTAACCTTTTTGGAAATAAATAAAATTTAATAAGTATTACTTATTATTAAAAAACCGTTAGGTACCCATTAGGTATGTTATAATTAAACGTGGCGTAATAATTCTAAAAGTAATGGTTAACAACAGGAAACTGATAACTTCAGCACCGGGCCGGAGTTATTGATATATTCCAGGAAACTCTAACAACGACAACATCATTAAAACAATTCTTGTTCTCTATCCCACTAAGGCCGGATTCTGGAACAAAAATCAACACAAAAAAGCGGTAAAGCAGGAGCCGAATTCGCACACGAAAGGATCCGTACTACACTAATTAAAGGCGGATCCGCACCTACGCACGTGCATGAACAGTGCGGTTCGCGTGGTGCATCTTAGGAACATATGGACACATTCGGACATGTTTTTAACATTCAAGACGGGCATTTTCGTGGTTTCGCGAAGTGTTCTCAAACGTGTTTAGTTCAATCAGCCAATAAAACATGAACATCAATGCTCGCGAACTGCGCGAATGCGACGCGCGCGCAGAGTATGGCGCGCGCGTCCATAGCCGTTCGAGGTGCGCATTGTGCAGGGTTCACGCGTGCGCGTGCGCTACACGTGCGCAGGTGTGGATCCGCCTTAATACTACATAATAATTAAAAAAAAAAACACGTTTCTTGTATGGGGCAATTTCTTATTTAATTTAATTTTTATTATACAGGGTGTTACGGAAAGGGTATATCAATACAAACGGGTTGAAGAGTGTATCTGGTCTAGATAATGACCCTCGTAGTACGGTCACACGTTTGTTATGATTTCAATTTAATAAACTATCGAAATAAAAATATATTAAGCATTTTCAAAGTTACTGCTTTTGAGCTGAAATTTTGTAAAGAGATTCTAGACCAGATACACTCTTCAACCCGTTTGTATTGATATACCCTTTCCGTAACACCCTGTATGTAAGCGGCTCTAGTACATACTCTGTGAACATTTCAGGTGTCTACCTATTACAGTCCAAAAGATACAATCCTGTGACAGACGGGCGGACGGACAGAGGAGCCTTAGTGACAGTACACAAAGGGTCCTGCGGGGTAATTGCGTAACACACTAATCGTAGCGATGGCTTTCATTTTGACAGTTCAACACCATTCATTGCGTTAATTATATTGTTGAACAGACAAATTTTTCGAACGTATGTAGCAATGGATTAGCAAGTATCCTTCAAAATGATACAAATCGTGATTTATAGTGAGTTACGCAATTAGGGTGCAGTTGGTACCCTTTGGGTACGGAACCCCAAAAAATAGCTCAAAGATTGTCAAGCGCTGAAAACTGTTGTGATTGGTTGATTTCATTATCAACAGCCAATAGGACGACGTGCGTTTAATCTGGACGCGGCGATAATAATTCCTTGGTCGAGAAACCTCGGGTTTTGTTCTCGCATTTATCCTTAAATAAATTCTTTAACGGACGTGTACTATTGCGTAAAATGTTATTAATCTAATCAACTAAATTAATTTAAATTTAAATGTTTATATTACTAGACAATGTTTGGAAGTGCGAATAGTTCAAAAATGAATTCAATAAATTGTGCCATTGCACGTTTTTCTGCCATTTTGGTTTTTAGCGTTTCTAGTAAATGAGAGATTATAATATTATACTGGTGAGTAAATGTTTATTTTATATAAATTAATATTATACAGGGTGAAATTGAAAACATGCGACAAATCGAAATGGGAGATTGTACTCATAATTATGACCAACTTTTACTATGGGACCAAACCTGATATCGCGAAAAAAAAATCAGCTGTTCCCTACATTTATGTTCGCTTAACTCGTTAAAATGTAGGGAGCAGCTGATTTTTTTTCGCGATTTCAGGTTTGGTCCCATAGTAAAAGTTGTTCATAATAATGAGTACAATCTCCCATTTCGATTTGTCGCATGTTTTCAATTTCACCCTGTATATCTTTCTATCTGTTATTCTAAATTTCCTTTCTCCTCTTTCTTTGTAATATGTACATACATACATACATAATCAGCCTATAATGTTCCCACTGCTGGGACACAGGCCTCCTCTCTGTGAGAGGGAGTGGGCCGTACCCGTAATCCACCACGCGGGCCCAGTGCGTGTTGGTAGATGTCACATGTCTTCGAATTTTTGGTTTTAGGACATGCCGGTTTCCTCGGTTGTAATTTATGTGCTTCATTCAATTTCATTCGTCACATACCTACCTGTACCGGGCTAAACTGATGGGAACAGAATAAGCCCGTTGAGGCACCGTCCACAGCTGCTGCCCACGGCTAAGCTTCGCTTGTGTGCTTAGCATGGCTTTGTATGAAAATGTAGGCGGGACCGTCCATGCACTGCGACCTACAGCCATGCAGCGCACGAATACGTGGCTGGAAAACAAATTAACCGCGCAGCTAACGTGGCAAACCTCTCCGTGCACAGATGTCAGCACACCAAGCTACTACAATTAGATTTTCAACTTTATCGCTAAAGCCACAGAATACTTAATAGCACTACGCTACTATACAAATAAACAATTGAACTACAAGGTCACTTCATAATAATGCACACGTTCGGGCAGCGCCGCCGCCGTCGTCGTTCGGATGCAAATCGCTTTTCGCGCCATTTATTACGCAACGCACGAAAGCCAACCCTACTAGAGTTTATGCACACATTTGCACGTGTACAAACGTCATTTGGTTATGTAGTAGTAATATATTTATACTGTGGTTTCGGGTAGCTTGATGTGTTGGCATCTGTACAGTCACGTCTAAAAGTATGTATACACTTGGCAATTTTCAATTGCGATTTTTTCGTGAAATAACGAACGCAACGTTGAAATACGACACTTAAGAGGAGGCTCCCTAAATTTTACGTTAATTTGCATTAATATTCTGAAACAGTCACACATACAATCAAAATGGAACTTTAGTATATGATTCATTGGATCTTTTTCTTTCCATGTACAAGACAGTTACGTAATTGTAACATTTTCGCTCGATTCATATTTTATTCAAAAATCATGTCTTTTTTAAAGATTATTACTTTTTTTTTCAAGATTGCTTGGCCTTTATGTCTAAAATAAATGTTAACAGTAAGAAAATATAGTTTACTATCCAGCCACAAGATATTTTTTCTCTAGATCAATTATTACTTTAGTTATAAACAAAATAAGAATTGAGACTTACGACATTTAGTTTCGAGCTCGAACGCGATCAAAGAGCGCACGCGGTATTCAACCTTATTACGGCTACGTTAGTGTCTTTCACCATAGCGGTCTAACCGGTCTCTCATCTCTCTCTCTCATGCGTAGAAATTATTTTAGAGTGCCTGGTCTTAACATAAACCTATGGGTTCGAAAATACTATTTTCGTAATAACATAAAATTTCATTCAAAAATAAAGGAGAAAATCGCCTTTAAATAAAGCCAAGTGTATACATACTTTTAGACGTGACTGTACATCGTACGTAGCAGTGAACGGTTGACTTTTATTTCAACAAACTTTATAGGTATTTGTGTAAAACGCATAATGTAATTTTCCCAATGAATCTCTTCTCTTTTGTTTTAGAAAAATCGCAGCTGAAACTCCTGCATTCCTTCCCTGTTACAATTTGGGAGATAAAATATGAATATGGTTTTGAAGAACTGGCCACCGGCTTGGTGTACCTATCATCAATCTCTACAGAACTTCTGATAAATCAGGTACTTACTCCATAAATCATTATAATCAGCCTATATTGTTCCCACTGCTAGGACACAGGCCTTCTCTCGAGAGGGAGTGGGCTATAATCTACCACGCGGGCCCAGTGCGGGTTGGTAGATGTCACATAGTGTTCGAATTTTTGGTTCTCACGATGTTTTCCTTCACCGTTTTGAGAGCAGTGATGATGAAATAATTTAGACAAAGTAAAGTGCCTGTCTGGGTTCGAACCTACGACCTAGACCTACAACTCGTAAGTTGCGGCCATTACCTCTGGGCCACTACTGCTTACTGCTGCTGGTACTTACTTACCTAAGCATTAAGCATCTGTCAATTAATAATTTTTCGTGCCCGCTCGTGACTTTGAGATGTAACAACCCCTTGGCCAAGTTGGCCACGATTCACACGACGGTCAAGCGACACAAGAGTTGCGACAGCGATTTCGGAGAAAACAAATGAAAGAAGTTGCTCGGAGCGTGTCACGAGTCACCGTGACGTGACATTCGCGTATTCATATAAGTGACGTGATGAATTGGCGCGTATTAATCGCGCGACGGAAACGGGTGACGAGCGGTTTGGCGAGTCGCCGCGCCGTCGCGCGTCGTCGCTACAGACGTCATGATGTCCTGTCGCGCGCGCGTGTCGCTTGACGCAAATCGCGTTGCTAGTCGCGTCGTCCGAGGTCGTGTAGGGGGCCTGATACTTACACCGAATCACGTCGAAAATTAGCAATGACGAAAGTACGAAGCAACGATCACAGATATCTGGGGGTCTATAAGGCGATTAACACACGGCACCGCGCACCGCCGCGGAGGGCGGTGGCGGTAAAGCGGATTTCGTAGCGGTGCCCCGTACGGTAAGGCGGTTTACGCGCCTGTCCGCGCGGATGGATTTAACACAGTTTTGACCAGTTTGATCAGACACTGGCAAGAATGGACGCTGAATAGAAAGAAAAAAATAAGAAGATATTCGGTTCATCCATTTTTAAGAAGCAGAACTCTAAATGGGACATTCATGCTATTCTATAAAAGTTTGAGAAAACGTGAAGATAATTTTTTTAACTATACGCGAATGTCCACTTCTCCATTTGATTATTTGTTAGTAAAGATAAGGAAAGCAACATCTGGAGTAAATACGAACATGCGTCCTTGTATTCCACCGGAAGAAAAACTTCTTGTGACCTTGAGATAAGTGATGAAGTTTGACAAGTCACAAGTTTGACCTGGCTCCAAATATATCAAAACAATTTCTTCCCATTGTTTCATTTTAAGGAGTCTATCACTATATTGTGTGCTTTTCATGTCCCAGATAGCAGAGCGACATTCAATCTCCGAAATAAACTTTTCGACATCGAAATCCATTTTTAAATTGCAACACGTCCTGCACCCACGATGATCCGCGCGGTTATGCGGCGCCCCGTGTGTGAGGCGCCGCCCTACCGCGCGGACGGCAGCGCGGACGGGCGGTGGCGGTGAGAGCACCGCTCAACCGCGCGGTCGGGCGGTGTACGTGTGTTAGGCATCTACGGATTTATTAGAGGCCAATGCGACATGAGATCCGCTTCACCGCCTACCGCGGCGGTGCGCGGCGCCGTGTGTTAATCGCCTAAGTCCGTCAACGAAGATACGGGCCTGGCCGACAGTAGTTGATGCGCCGTTACAGGTGTCATATTCAATTTTTCGGACGGGCAAATACATATCGAGAGTAGGGATCAATGGACATGAGTTACCTTGGGTAACCTGGAAGTCTTTAAACAGACTCCGGACCCAGGTTGGCCGAAGCAAGGAAAACCTGTTCAGGTGGAGATTTATAGACGACTCCGCCTTGGAGTGTAAATGTGGTGCTGCCACAAACGACGGGACACTTAATATCATGCCATGCGTGTCCTGTCAGCTGCACGTTACAGGAACTGATGGACGCTAGTGATGGCGCCAAACAAGTAGCCGAATTCTGGGCCGAGTACATTTAGATTGCTATCGACACGCTAAGAAGAAGATCGGTCAAATCGTGTTGTCATTCGTTTTTAGTTCAGGCCCTGGACTAATCATAAATCCGTAAGTGATAAATAAAGTCCTCCAGAGCCCGTATTTCTGCCATGGCGGCCAATCTCAACAGAGACTAGCCTTCGGCGCTTGAGATATTATAGTGCACAAGTGTGCGCGCAGGCACAGGTGCAATCCCTCTTCCCTCACTCTCATAGTCCGACGGGACGACACGCAATCCGACACGACCGGAGAGAGATCAGGCGTAGGACCAACGGCTTAACGTGCTTTCCGCGCCACGGGGGTATCACACCGCCAACTTCCAAACTCTGGGCTGTTACTAAGAAATTTCTAATGGAAAAACTCAATAACACTTTGCCCGACCCGGGAATCGAACCCAAGTCCTCATACTTAGCAGTAGCGCTAAAGCGAAAAGTATTACTTTAGTATATTGATAGATTTTTGGTTTAAAAAAGTAATGGCTTCCGATTTCTTTCAGATATTGGTGTTAGAAGGTCACAGCGATCACAGCACGGGACAAATGATGAGGTGGATTTAAAGGACGAATGTAAAGGTAAGACTTTTTATACTTACACTTTAGTTTTTAAATAAAAATCAGAAGTTCTGACATAAAAAACCACGCGTTTCCCCATATTCGTATACTCTCTGACAGCGCCTCCGTACCCTAAATAAAAATCCTCCAATCCCTAGATAAAAAATGCATCACATCAAATCTAATACTAGAATGTCACAAATTCACAATGCGCTTGAACGGGCAACCGTTCAGAACCGCAACATAGTGACACTACAATGGATAAAAGGACACAGCGTGAATCACTAGGAAACGACGCAGCTGACGAACTGGCCAGAAGGGCATCCAGTATGTCAGTTTGTGGACCGGAACCTATTGTGCCCATCCCCTTCAACCAAATACGCAGGTGGCTACACAGTGGCGTGCATTGCATATAGGCATATAAGCAGTGCCTACCTCGATATATCAACATAAGCCTGTCAATTACATTTTAGTGTGTGTGCCCCACAATTAAGAAATTCACTAAATTATCGTACCTAACAAAAAACAAAATCTTCATACAAACACGCGCGGCAGTAGGCAGTCGCCGGACGGCCTACTCGGCTCCTGTACTATTCGCACATTGTCATTGGTCAAGTTAATACGACAAAATTAAAAATACGTACGTCTCACGCGTAATACCATGACGTTCGATCTTCGCAATTTATCACCCTTAAGTAAGCATGCCTACTCAAATAACCACACTTTTGACCTCACTTTTTTTCTGATTAGATTAGTGACCCGGCCTAGTGCCTACCTATTCTGAAAACCAATGCACGCCACTGTGGCTACAGGAGCACACCCATACACAAGCCGAAAGCTGGTGGTCGTCGTCACCAGGCTGCAGGCAATCCAAGGAAGCTATGCCATCATTGCATGGCAAGCTAACCAGGCGCTTACTACGACTGGACAGGAAAGGCCTGCACCTGGTGACGGGAACCATCACGGGACACTGCTCGCTGAACAAACACTTTCACACTATAGGCATAACGGACAGTCCCCTGTGCAGGGCTTGCATGGAGGCTGATGAAACCGTTGCGCATGTGCTCTTTGAGTGCACAGGCGTCACCCAGATTAGATCAGAGACCCTCGGGACACCCAAATCATACACAGACATTCTCAACAGACCAGGAGACCTAGTCAGCTTCTGGAGGGAGGTGGGCTGGTTGGAATAACCACCGACGGCCGCCATGGCTCACGCACAATGGTTCATTTGAAGGACTAAGTGCGGAAACCAAACCCATAACATAGATAGATAGATCACGCGTTTCAAAAAACATAGGCAGTCATGGGGACTGTCGACAGAAGTGAAACCCTAGAACTAGGAATTAATAATTGTAGAATTAAAATTTTATCATTTATAAATAATTTATTTATTAATTATACATTAAAATTATTAATTTTAAATAAAAATTATAAATAAGAATTATAAATTATTAAATAGAAATAAATTGCTGGCCAGTCGCAGCACGTCATACATATAGCTACAGATTATACACCGTGAAATTTTAATCACCGTTTTCCTCTTAAGGGGTCATTGTACTCATCATTATGAACAACTTTTACTATGGGACCAAACCTGAAATCGTGAAAAAAAAATCAGCTGTTCCCTACATTTTGACGAGTTATGCGAACATAAATTTAATTGAATCTTGTGGAGCACAACTTAACGTGTTTATTTTCTGCATTTTCATTCTAAAATAAAAGAAATAACCTAAAAAACGATGAGGGCGCCACTGTGCTGTCTGCACTATGGTCGGCGCCCTCTTAAGAGGAAAACGGTGATTAAAATTTCACGGTGTATAGTACTAGCTGTTAATAAGTATTTCGGTGACGCGATCCCATAATATTTTCCCTAAAGAAGTTTTCACTTCAATAATATTAAAAATAAGTATTATTAACAAAAATAAATAATTAAAGCTACTAAATAACTAGAATAAGATTGTCCCTAAGGAGGATCACACACTACAACGCGCCACAGACGGGGACAGATCGCGCGCCGTTTTATCGCTTGATTTTTACATATATAAATTCAACGAAAACGCGGTTCTGCGCTCGGAATTTGGCTACATTTCCCGTGCCCCGGCGCGTGATCCGCCTTAGAAAATTCCGTGAGGATAGTTTTGAGCATGAATGTGGAATTCACCTACTTGGAAGACCAAAGAAACGATGGATGAGCTGTGTGAAAAATGATATGTTTTTTTTTTTATGTTTGTTCATTAATTACGTAAGACGGTTTGAGGGGGAAAATACTAATAATAATAATCATTTATTTCAGACATAATTCTAGTCCATAGTTTCAATTACTCGTACCTAAGTCTTATTTTTTCGTACGTGGGGGTCTAGACTGTTCTTACGTAAGATCACAAAAGTAAGCAATTACAAGTTTTTGCTACATTTTCTTTGCAATTATGGTAGATACTGATCTTACGTAAGATTTAAAAGGGGGAAGTCTTATATTTTTTTACGTAGGGGGAGGGGGGGTCAGAAAGTGGTCAAAATTGTCTTACGTAATAAATGAACAGCCCCTATGGCTAGAAAGGCGACTATTGAGATGATGACTAAAGAGAAGTATTGAAGAAGAAGACATGTTGTGCCGCCCCAAATGAATTGGGATACCTAAGGGCAGGAGTATGATGACGTTTTTTATTTATTTATTTATTTATAGTTAATTAAAACGGTACAACACAAATTACATTAATTAACATAGAGACAATAATTACGTTGACAATAATATAATTTAAAACTAACATGGAACAGTGGACATCCTTGAATACTTTCTCTCACAGAACGCCAGACATATATCTACGCATAATTTTAATCCATTCATCCGCAAACACTTCACATTCAGGGTTGGCAGCCAGAAGGGCATTCAGCACCGTTAGAGTACCTACGACAAATTGGGATGAATAAGAAAAATAAATTACATCAAATCCATTATTTAACTACTAAGTAGGTAGGTATCCGTGATGTTAAACACAGATGTCATGATTGTGAACGGTTACACTGTATTTTATTAACCACTAGTTGCACCCCACAGTTTCACCCGCGTAAATGTCGATCCCATGGGAATATCGAGATAAAAAGTAGCCTATATTTTAATCCAGGGTGTCAGCTACCTCCATACAAAATTTTATCAAAATTGGTCCAGCCGTTTGAGCGTGAAGAAGTGACAAACATATAAACACACACACACACCCTCACTCTCAAACTTTCGCCTTTATAATAGTAGTGTGTTGTGATTGAAAACATAACATTTAATTTTTATTTAGGGACAATGGAACTTAATAATAGAGGTAACAAATACAGATCTACTAGTTGTTAGATAGAACGCGAACGATATAAAAATAAACAGAATAAAAGTAACATTATATTTGATAGTAGTTAAGGCGCTACCTTAAAAATCTAAAATCCTCGAAAACCTACTAAGCGAGCGAAAGTGATGCAATGACTTTTGAAACGCAAAAGAAGAGTGATGGCTATAATGTGCGTGCGCTCGAAATAAAACGACGTATGTATGTGCTAAAACTAATTTACTTGCTCCTTTTTTAACATAATTAATTAATTAAAAAAACTACTTTGAGTAAACTTTGATATGATAATTCTCTGTTTTAAAGTAAATTTCATTGAATAACTCTTATTACTCTTAAGCGTTACGCCGTGATGTCGAAAAAAGTAAAAAATTAGGTATAACTTTGCAATTTTTTGAAAAATTCATTGAATCGTGTATTCATTTTACCTACATGATATTAGACCAAAGAGTCAAAAAACATATCGTAGTTGTCAAACCAAAATCTGCTATATGCATTTTTTTCACAAAAAAAAAACTCAAAATACGGCACATTGACCTATAAGCTGTGGTCAAAATCTTGAAATCTCAAAAAACGGCACATATCAGATTTTGGTTTGACAACGACGATAATTATACCAAAATGTTAAATCCCTATTCCACATATTTAACAGGTTACATGAAATAGAAAAACCACGTTTTTTCAACATACGAAGCCGACAATAACTTGTTATTCCCATTATTATTTTTTTTTTGTACTGGACCATACCTAGGAACCTTCTGGTTACGGAGATATTGAAGGTTACGTTTTCAACTTTTTTATATTTGATTCACGATCCCCGTTGCATGTACCTATCAGCACAATGATTTGCGTGCGTTACATTGTGCTCCGTAAAACATGAATTTTCATACCAAACTAGCTTCTGCCCGCGACTTCGTCCGCGTAAAATTTCACCCTCGCCCCATTCACCCTCTTAGGGGTGGAATTTCGAAAAACCCTTTCTTAGTGGATACCTACTCTTCACAAAGAACACACCCTCCAAGTTTCATGTCTCTTGGACTAGCGGTTGAAGATGTGCGTTGATATATCAGTCAGTCAGTCAGGACTTTGAATTTTATATGTATAGATATAAAAGTCATTTCCCAGCAATTATTTTTGCACAAAGTTACTTAGTTTGATGTAGAATGCGTAGATGAGACGGCTTCGTGATGGGTCCTTTTACACCCTGCATACGAAATCAAAGGAATACTTAGTAGGCTCTTAGGATAGGTACTATTAGTTATTCTGTGACTTAGGATTCAAAGTTACTAAGATTTCTTCAAGACTATTACTTATTTCTAACAGTTAGTAGCTGCCATTAAGGGCATGTTGTTTCACGTCCACTTGACGCACGCGCACGCTTAACTGAGTACGGCCCATTTGTTCGACTTGACGAAAATTATTTTGATCCTAAATGGGTAGGCATGTAAATAAAAAAAAGCGTTGTTTCAAATTACAATTACAAAATTATGGCATTGCCGCTCGCACGGCAAGACCATAATTTTGTAATTGTAATTTGAAACGCACGGCAAGGCGGGTACGTATTTTACGTTTACCAACCGTATGAAACAACCGGCCCTAATATCCAAACTTAAAAACTTCTAATGTTAGTAATTATTTTGTTCCAGATGCTGAGGAAATAACCAGTGTTTTATGAATATTATTTTCATTGTATCTTTAATCTTGAAAAGGTCTTAAGTACTTGGCAACGAATTTAGTAATCAGTGTGTTTTTACTCGTTTGAAATCTGATTATGATTAATCTTAAATGTGAATAATAAATAAATTGTTTAATAAATATTCTACTTAGTTGATTACTATCCATAGGTACTTAAATAAATATTTACTAATTTTATCATAAATGCTAAAATGTCTGTCTCTCAACTTTTCACGTATTAACACAAATTAAAATTTGGCACACGGATAGACCATGGTACCGACGCCAACACATCAAGCTACCCGATCTGTCAAATTTTCCCAATCAACTTTGAACCTTATGCTTTAGCGATAATTGATGTTCTGGCCTGGCGTCTATACCTACATCCGTGTGTCAAATTTCATCGAAACCCAAGTCACAGATAATGCCCAAGTGTGTTGGGACATATAGGATTATTCCGGTAGAACGCTAAAGTAGAATAATTTCCGCCCTCCACGCGGGCCACGGGAAAAAGCTAGCTCAAAATAAGCTGTTCAATTAAAACAATTACTAGTAAGGTTTTAGCACCCCCACTATTTGGGCATATGGAGATTCTTCCTCATGTCTTGGTGGTTGAGTATTTTCTTGCGCGAAACTGAGATCCGCGTATAAAACTTCGTTCTTGGTGGCCTGGCAAAAATAAAGAAAACATTAGTACCTTGTACCTAAGTCAGGGAAAATTGTTGTTTATCAAATTGGCACGCTACGCAAAGAATGATGGGCATTTTTGTATGAAGCCTGGCCTGATGACCAATAGAGTTCTAATGAGATCCACGAATGACAGCCGAGACCAACGGCTTAACGTGCTTTCCGAGTCACGGAGGGGTCTTGGTATGTAAAAATGGTCACCCATACAGGGACCAACCGCGGTAAGTGCAGCTTAATCTGATCGATCGACCCGTGCGGCGGTTAGTACTTAGCCATAAGCCCTCAATGTTATGAGTCAATAACTAATATTATTGAGAACTGCAGTGAACATTAATAGCGTCATAAACTAATACGTTTATATGGTACTTGCGTCTGATATCTCAAACCCGGTATTTCACAGCCTTCTGCTCATAATGAAAATTGATGCTTATGATATAAACTTTCATTAAATGTAAGTACCTACATATATGTGGATTTTATTGGACATACCGGCAAGACAAGCTTTAGACGTGAAGACCAGTCGGAATCTGAATCATTTTGAAGCAAATTGCTAATCCATTGCTTCATAACTTCGAAAAATTTGTCTGCTCAACACGTAAAAACGCAATGAATGTTGTTGAACTGTCAAAATGAAACCGATTCCGATTGATAATGTGTTACGCAATTGCCCCGCTGTAATTGGCTTTCAGATTATCATACTGTTTTTTTTATTATTATTGTATTTAGCTGTAAGTCTTCCAAAGTTCTTAAGAGGGCGCCGAGCATAGTCGAACGCACAGTGGCGCCCTCATCGTTTTTTAGGTTATTTCTTTTATTTTAGAATGAAAATGCAGAAAATAAGCACGTTAAGTTATGCTCCACAAGATTTTACGTTAATATTGTTGCAAACGGTAGTTTTACATTGTTTAGTTTTATTATAATCATTAAAACGGATAATTGTGGCCACTATTATCCGTTTTAATGATTATAATAAAACTAAATAAAATATTAACGTACAATCTTGTGGAGCACAACTTAACGTGCTTAATTTCTGCATTTTTATTCTAAAATAAAAGAAATAACCTAAAAAACGATGAGGGCGCCACTGTGCGGTCGTCTATGGTCGGCGCCCTCTTAAATAAATAAATAAAACGCCCATCATTATTTGCGGTGTTATAGCCATTTCATACTACTGTCAAAGGCTGACAGTTATGATTTGAATATACCTAACGATAACTTTCGTGTTCCGCACATTAGTGTGCAAAAAACTGGAGTGGAGCAACATTCATAGCGTTGTTAGTTGGTTGAATTATAAAGGGGTTTGAAGATTTTCATATATGGAGCCTGGGCATACCTAATGTCGCGCCATTTTGAAAATGGCGGCCACGCAAACTTTAAAGCTAATTACGTGACTCAATCATCAACTTTAAACGTTAATATCTCAGAAACGTGACACAATACGGGATTTGGTCTTATAATAATTTCTGTTTGCATTAATATCAGCTAACGATTTTATATAGGTCTCATTCGTGGCCGCCATTTTCAAAATGGTGCGACAGAGTAGGTATGCCACGGAATTTCAAAGCCCTTTGCAAAAAAAAAAAAAACAAAGTCTTCTGACGTTACATATTTCATCTTGGTATTGCATTGCACTTTTAAAAGGAAAGCGCAAATTACAGCCGCACGGGCATTATTTTGATTGTCTCAGATATATCACGTCGAAGTAAGATATTGTCTAAGTACAGCATGCCGGAGTAGAGTATGTCGAAATTGACTCATGTCTGAATACCATATTGTTGTCGAAGTAGCACGTCGTCGAAGTCGCATCGTTTCCTAGTTAAGTCATGTCGAAGAAACGCTTTGTCGGAGTACCTACAGCAGTGTCGGACTTAAGCTGTTTTGAACTAAAGTAGTTATTGTCAAAATGAAGACGTGTCGGAATTCCATAGTCGAAATAAAATCTTGTCGTATTACGGTTTGTCGAAATTCAGTTGGTAATTTAGAAAATGTGCAATTTAAGTGTTAAAGGAGGTCTTTTGCAATGTGTTCCCACCCCAACCTCCTTTGATTGTAAGGCAGGCACCCAGCAAAGCAACATCCCTCCTGCACACTTTACAGTAAAGTGTTTTAATATTTCGAAATAAATATGTTTTCTGAACTGTTTATGGAGTCTTTCATTTACATTTCAGAAGTGGGATCAGCGGATTTTAACTCGTGAAATACGAGAGTTTAAACCCATCCGCTAATCCCGCCCGCGCTTATTAGTTCTTCTTTTTTTTTCCTTTTGCTCACACCCTTAACATACATTGTAAAGGAAAAGCTCCATAAAGTGTTTTAATGTGATAAATTTCGACAGTCACGTAAGTACCGTGTTATTCTATTGATAATTCTAAAGACTTCAGTTATTGACATTCATGTTTAAGATACCTAATTCAGGAACCAGTTGTGCTGTTTTAATTACAAAATTGATAAATATCCTGTTAAAATCGTGCACCCCATTTTGCCAGGGCGACGCTCTGGGAATGGGATGCATACGTTTTAATTGTTAGGTTATGTTTAAAATCGCCATGTGGTTGTGGAGGTTTGTTGCATCTTGCCGAGGCACTCCTACGGAGATGTAACGGACTATTTTAAGCATGCACCCCATTTTGCCAGGGCGACACTCTGGATATGAGATGCATACTTACCACCTAATAAATCTCGTAAAACGGTTTTTGACCTACTCAATCTTCATATCATCGGCTCGATACACACACAACGCACATACTTGAAAAAGGTATCAATGTGTAGTGACCGTAAAATGTATATAATGTATAAATGTATGTATATATAATTAAGTTAACTCCTCTCACTGTGGCCAAGACACCTTAAGCCGTCATCGGTCCTATGAGTCTGTGGGATCGGCAGTGAGAAAACCATTTCCTGTGTACATTGCACGACGTACACGTACCCCATTCCTACCCCAATTCCGTCTGTTACCGTAGGTCTCCTTGTAACAGACTTCCCTCACGCGAAACTAACGTAACTTACGTTTGGTATGGTAGGTTAGGGCGTTAGGATAACTAGGGTGCTAGGTCTTGACAACAGGGTCAGGTTTTATGGTCAGTAGGGTCTTAGGTACCAGGCTCAATTGCCACAAACATAACCACATTCTACGCATTTTAAATTAATTAAATTAAATTAAAATTCGTTTATTTCGGTAACTAATTGATCCATAATTTCATACAGTCCGATTTACAATAAAATTAAATTAAAATACATAAAATTAAATAAAAATAAAAATTAAAAAATAAAAATTAACGATTAAAAATTACAATAAATAAAATTAAATGAAATTGGAATAACGGCTATACTAAGCTGTAAGTCCCGGTGCGTACATATCCCATATTGCCAGGGCTACACTCTGGAAATGCGATGCTTGCTGACGCGATGAATATTTTACTTTGATCATGAAGTGGAAACCTACTTACCACCATAAAAATGGCATTAAACTAAAATTAAATACATTAATGAACACTTAGTTAAACTCAATCATAATTACAGACGATGGATTCATCGCCTGCGGGCAGTGATGATGGACGTCGCTGCAATAACGAGGATGAGCCAATAAGTGTGGACCATAATGAGGGCCCACGGCGGACTCCGCAGCAACGCCAAGTTCGTAAAAGCGAGGGAGCGGAAGGGAGTCTGGATATCAGACAAGTCCGCAAACGCTTAATAAATGATTCTGATAATGAGAGTGAGGGAGCGGAAGGGAGCCTGGTTGGAGACAGGCAAAGCCGCAAGCACTCTCTTTTAAAGCCAAACTATAATAAAAACATTAATAACCGGCGATCGAGAAGAGACAGTAGCGAACGCGGTCGTAACAGGGATCGACTTTATAACTGTCGTAGAAGGGACCGATATCGCGACGATTCTGTCGATAAAGGTCGTGATAGAACTCGACTTCATGATAACTCTAGTGATTATTATCGTAGTAGGAAACGGTTTCGTGACAACTCATCTGATGATGAAATTCGGGTCACGAGGGTAGGACGACGTCGTCATCGCAGCAGTAGCAGTGATAGCTATGACACTCCTACTAGACGCTTATTGAAGCGAGGACGAACTCGTCCTCCCTCACGCCGTACAAAACATGAATTGACGGATGTTGAGATGCCTGATGCTACTCATAGCATCTTAAATAAATTCCTGAAGGTCCTCAATAATGTAAAGGGACAATCGACCTCTAAGCTTTCTTTGACAAACGTGATTCCGGAATTCGATCCTTCGTCTACCGAACAAACCATAATAACATGGTTAACTAAAGTCGAGGAAGCCGCGGAGATCTATAATTGGGATGAACGCGAGACAATTCATTTTGCTCTACCGAAACTCGTTGGACTTGCTCAGACATGGTATAAAGGCCTGAGTACGATGCTTTACTCGTGGACAGAATGGAAAAGGAAGCTTATTGAGTCTTTTCCCTGTAGGTACGACTATGCGGAACTACTAACCCAGATGTTGGCCAAGCGTGTGCGTTACGGCGAACCCCTTGAACAATATTACTACGCAAAGATAAATCTCCTGAACCGATGTGGTATCGTAGGTCGAAAAGCAGTCGATTGCTTATTACACGGCGTAGACGATAGGGCGGTACGGATAGGAGCGCAAGCGGCTAGGTTTCGTGGATCTGAAGATGTTCTTAGATATTTTAAAACTGTTAAGCCAGGCACAAGTAAGGAAACAGCGGACAGGTCCGGGCAAGATAAAAGGAACTCTTTGCTAAATAACAGTCGGAACAAATCTGACGTGAATAAGAGGTCCACTTTTGTCGTTAAATGTCACAATTGTAACGAAGAAGGACACAAGAGTTTTAAATGCAATAAACCCCTAACGAAATGCACTCTGTGTAACCGCGAAGGTCATTTAGATTTGTATTGTAGATCTAAACGACCCGCTATCCAAAATACTGAACGTCCTAGTAGTGAAGTTAAGAATGAAAAGCAGGTTGCTCTAGTAGACTATTCAGATGATACTAATCAGAAGTATGTCCTCGAAATACTTGTAAATGGTCAGCCGATCAAATGTCAAGTAGACTTAGGGAGCCAGTGCACCTTGGTTAGGGAATCCGAAGCAAAGCGTTTGAAGCTGAATACAAGCTTGGTCAGATTACCAGTCTTGCGAGGTATAGGTGGCTTTCACATAAAACCACTGGGAAAATGTAATGCCGATGTAACTGTCCAAGGGATAAAAGAGAATATAGAGATTCTCATTGTCGAAGACGCCGCTTTGAAACACCCAGCCCTCTTGGGTCATACGTTTACGGAAAAACCTGGTATCACTATCATAAAGACCCCTAACGAAGTAGTGTTCGAACAGGATTCCCATCAGAAGTTATTCCTCATGACTCACGGTGATGTAGTAATTGCTCCAAAACAATTAACTATGATACCTGTGAAGTCACGAACTAGTCTTACTGGCTTCGTGTATGTGAACGGCTCCGTTAGGGGCACCACAGGTAAAGAACACTATTTACTACCGGGCGAGTATGAATTACGCGGTGGTTTTGGTAATTTGCTACTACAAAACGTCTCCGATAGTTCGGTCCGTCTAAAACAGGGATCTTTACTGACGCGTGCTATCCCCATCATGAACGAACAAAATGTATACTCGGTAAACTTCGATGATAAATCCCTGGATGAGTCTGTACAGTGCGGTAACACTATCACCCCAGAGCAGAAACTCGAGATCCAAAAGTTATTATCGAAATTCAAAGAGTGTTTTTCCTCTGGTCTTAAAGATCTTGGTTTCACAAATGAAACAGAGATGGTCATAGAGCTTAACGATGCAGAGCCAGTGGTATACAGGCCGTATCGCATGTCCTACGGTGAAAGAGCGCTAGTAAGAGATATGGTTCAGGAGATGACGGATGCAGGCATTGTAACAGAATCCACTTCGCCATATGCGAGTCCAATCGTGCTGGTCAAGAAAAAAACCGGAGAGAAACGCTTGTGTGTAGACTATAGAGCTTTAAATAAACGCACAAAAAAGGATCACTATCCCTTACCTCTAATAGACGACCAGCTCGATAGGCTTGCAGGTAATAAACTGTTCACATCATTAGATCTAGCGTCCGGCTATTACCAAATTCCTATCGAAAAGGATTCGCAAGACAAAACCGCATTTGTGACGCCCGATGGCCAGTTTCAGTATACACGAATGCCTTTTGGATTGGTAAATGCACCATCTGTTTTCCAAAGAACGATCAATAAGATACTCTCTGAAGCGAAAATAAAGTATGCTCTCATCTATATGGACGATATTTTGATCCCAGCACGGTCTTTTGACGAAGGTCTCTGTAGGCTTGAAGAAGTACTTTGCCTTTTAAAACGGGGTGGTCTTACGCTCAAACTATCCAAATGCAACTTTTTCATGGATAGCATCGAATTTCTGGGTTTCCAAATTAATGCTGACGGTATTAAACCCGGCGAAAGGAAAACCGAAGCCGTTTCGAAGTTTCGTACACCCAAAAGCCAACGTGAACTACAGCAATTCATCGGCTTAGCAAGCTTCTTTAGAAGGTTTGTTAAAGGATTTGCTACAATCGCAAAGCCTCTAACAGACCTTCTTCGCAAGAATGCCACCTGGAGGTGGGGGCCTGTACAAGTGAACGCGTTTGAAATAATTAAGTCAACACTAGTACAGAGGCCCTTGCTCGCTCTTTATGACCCAACACGCGAAACCGAGGTACATACGGACGCTAGTAAACACGGGGTAGGAGGAATTTTATTGCAGAGAGATGATGCTGGTCATTTGAGGCCAGTCTCGTATTTTAGCAGGAAGACTACTCTCGATGAACAAAAGCTCCACTCATTTGAGTTGGAGACACTGGCAGTTGTATCCTCCCTCAACAGATTCCGTGTCTATCTGATAGGTGTTCCATTCAAAATACTGACAGATTGTAACGCGCTGCGAACGACTCTATCAAAAAGAGACCTTATACCTCGCATAGCGCGTTGGTGGGTTCAATTTCAGGAATTTAACTGTGAGATCGAATATCGCCCTGGGTGTCGTATGTCCCATGCGGACGCACTAAGTAGGAATCCGGTAGGGGAAGCTAAGGACGATTCGCATGTATTAGACGTACTAACAGTAGACACGGATGATTGGATAGCTACGGTACAGAGTAATGATGACGAAATAGCACGTATTAGAGAGATTTTGAGTGATCCTAAATCGGACCAGGTGCTAGACATTATAAAAAACTATAAATTGAAAAACGGTAAAGTTTATCGAATTGTAGGCAAGGAAGAAAATGATTTAAGGTGGGTGGTACCGAAGGGGGTAAGGTGGCAGATAGCCAAAATAAATCACGACGACCTGGGCCACTTCGGCTTTGACAAGACTTTTGCGCGAATTCAGCAAATCTATTGGTTCCCCAAAATGCGCCGTTTTATAAAAAAATATATCAAGTCTTGTTTAGAGTGTGCGCGGAGTAAGGACCATACAGGGAAAGTTCAGGGCGAACTACATCCGATCCCTAAAGTTGAAACTCCATTTCATACAATTCACGCCGACCATGTAGGACCATTTGTGAAGAGCAAAAAGGGCAACTGCTATCTATTGGTAATTGTGGATGGGTTTACGAAATACATAAATATAAAACCAGTTAGAAACACTAAAAGTTCTACCTCAATAAAAGCCTTTAAAGAGCATATTAGTTACTTTGGGGCACCGTCTAGACTGATAACCGATAGAGGAACTTCTTTTACCAGCAACAGCTTTCGCACATTTGTCCAATCCATGGGTATCAAGCACATACTTAATGCTGTGGCTACACCTCGAGCAAACGGACAATGCGAACGTTACAATCGGACAATCTTAAGTGCACTCACCTCTAAAACGGACAATAAAGACGATAAGAACTGGGATGAGTACATTCTGGATATACAGATCGGTTTGAACACTACTGTCCACAAGACGACTGGCAAAAGCCCTTCGGAACTACTTCTTGGATTTAACATACGTAGTAGCTCCGAAAATGCCCTAAGCGATATTATAGACGATGTTAGAGAATTTTCCACAGATGATTTGGGCCAGGTACGATCCAAAGCAGGTACACGCATTGCCGAACAACAGGTTAAAGACAAAATCCGATATGATGCTAGACATAAGCGTGCTTATAAATATAACTCGGGCGATTTAGTTAGCATTAAGCGAGAGGTGCCAAGCGATGGCAAATCGAAAAAACTAGCGGCAAAATTTCAGGGTCCATACCGAATTTTGAAAGTACTGCCTAATGATAGGTTTTTAATAGAAGATACGCCGTTAACCCGCAACCATGGCCAACGTCGATATGAAAATGTAATAGCGATAGATAGAATTAAGCCGTGGCTCGCTTTCGATAGGAATTATGACTCTACTGAGTCCGAGTCTGAAGACAATGCTAATCAGGACTGTAATGACCCTACCAATTAGTACAATATACTAACGAGAGTACATCTAGATTGGAATAGATTGATTTATGAAATATAATAAATAATCCAATATTTAATAAAGTAAAGTACGTACAACGCACTGATGTAATATTTAAGATAATATTATTAGAATTAATATCATGTTAATATTATGTAATATTTATATAATAATAAGCGTAACTTAGCTACAATAAGCTTACCATGGAAAAACTGTTAATGTCATAGCTTGATTTAAGATGAATGCCCGGTGGTTAAATATAAAGCTGTCAACTAGGTTATCAAATTAAAATTGTTTTTAGATCATTCAATCAAATCTGATGGATCTTATACGAGTTACATATTAAGATTATAATATTAGTACTAATTATTATTATAAGATGGCAATGTTATTATGACAAACTTTAAGTAGATTCTAAGATTAATTATGTATACACAGTCATGTACTAGAGTTTGTCGTACATTATGTATGGAATCTACCCCCGTCAGGCTTTACTTTAACTTGTAATAGAATTTTACACGTAAATGTTGTTTTTTTTGTGTCGCGAAGGGACTCGCTTTTCGCAGGATGGCCGAGCTGTTAGCATCTGTATTTTATATTACACCTTTTTATTTATTATCTGGCAACATTTCACTTCGAAACTTGTCAGACTTCAATTTTTATTAACTGGCAACGCCGAATCGCTCTTATTGGTCCGTGGATTCGATTGGTGCATAGCTAACCAATCGAATCCACGGACCAATAAGAGCGATTCGGCGTTGCCAGTTAATAAAAATTGAAGTCTGACAAGTTTCGAAGTGAAATGTTGCCAGATAATAAATAAAAAGGTGTAATATAAAATACAGATGCTAACACTCCTAAGTACAGACGCCAGTACATGAAGTTACCTGTCAAATTTCTTTAATAGATTTCCAACTTTGATTGGGAAAATTTGACAGTTTCGGGTAGCTTGATGTGCTGGCGTGACGAGCCGCATAATTCAGCTAGAAACTTGTTGGCGCTTATCGGCACCAGTTCGCGCTGATTTAAGACAAACAATAATATTCTTACATGAGTATTCAATTCCAATGTGTCTTCTGGGCCCGAACATCGATTCCGGATTTTTTTGATACTTAAATAAATGACCATTATTGTAACGCACAGCACTACAACGGATAATATCGCGTATATATAGACATTGTTTCGGATATTTGTTAACGTTGACGACGACGAGGACAGATGGCCGGTATTGTCTGAAAAAAAAAGGTCTTTGTCAGGAAAGTAGCTCACCTGAAGAGTCAATCAAATTATCGTCATCATGCAAAAATCGGGGCGAGAGGGAGTGGGAGGCAGTCACCTCCTTCTGCGAAGCAGTCATGCTAGCGAAGGAGGTGGCGGGATGGTTGAGGGAGAGAGCCTCACGTCCCAGCCGCCGCGGGAGACGCTCCGGACGTCGGGAGCCGCGTGACGACTCCCGGCCACCGTAGGCGCGGGCCTGCGGACGGAGAGTAATGGGTAGCTCTCCGTCCGATCAGGACCAGACCCGTGCCGGACGGCGCGTACGTGTTCCACGCGCACCTCAAAGAGATGTCAGCAAAAAGGAAGGGGCCTGCCAGGGCCGAAGCCTGCCGGGGGTGCGAGATTGTCCGAAAGGGTTACCGCTACCCCGGAACATAAAGAGTTAAGGAAGGAACACGGATGGGTTTCAGTCAGTAAGAGTCTGACACTCCCTTCCGCTCCACCCAGAGCGGGATGGGTCATTTGATGACTTCCCATCCATAAAAAAAAAAATCATGCAAAAATGCAGTGCTAGACAGTAGAACAATTGTCAGCCTTACCTTCTCTACATTCATTTTGTAAATCTATAACCAATACACAGTTGCGTGATTCCATACATAGGTCATCTGCAAGAGAAATAATACCAATCATCGTTATTATAATATAATATTATGTCGTTTGTATTTTAATTTTAAACCAACGCGGATTTGTGAACTTTTTGTCCACAAATCCCCATTATGTCCTCTATGAGACTTCAATGGGGATTTTGAACAAGAAGCATGTGCAAGAAGTTTACAAATCCCCATTGATGGTGATTCTCAATGAAGATTTGTGGAATAACCCATGACACGGGACCCGATCACGGATCCGTAGTCTCCGTGCTTCACCCAGGTGGAGAAACTAGGTGAAGCACGGGTCCGACCCCGATTCTAGACCCCTTTGCGTAGAAATTTTTCGCCGGTTATCAAAAAAAAAAAAACAAAATCAAATTGGCGTCTTGCCGAGTCCAATCCACATCGAAGTGTCGCTTTTCGAAGTTGTGAAGGATTATGTCTACCTAGGGCAAGTCACACAGCTCGGTAGACACAACTTTGAGAAAGAGACCGACAGAAGGATCCAGTTGGGTTGGACAGCATTTGGAAAACATCGTCAAGTCTTCTCGTCGCATATCCCGCAGTTTTTGAAGACTTAAGGTCTTCAACCAGTCCGTCCTGCCCGTCATGACATATGGTGCTGAAACGTGGACACTGACGGGCGGACTGGTCCACATATTCAAGGTCGCTCAGCACGCTATGGAGCGAGCTATGCTCGGAGTCTCTTTGAAGGATAAAATCAAGAATGATATTATCCGGAAAAGAACCGGAGTTACCGACATAGCTTGCAGAGTACCTAAGCAAACTGAAGTGGAAATGGGCTGGCCATGTCTGTCGAAGGACCGATGGCCGTTGTTTGGCGAGTTCTGGAGTGGAGACCGCGTACCGGCAAGCGTAGTGTGGGACGCCCCCCAGCTAGATGGACGGACGACCTAAAGAAGATGGCTGGGCTACCCCAGCCATCTGGATGCGGAAGGCGGAGGACAGGATGTTGTGGCGCAGCCTGGGAGAGGCCTATGTCCAGCAGTGGACTGCGATAGACTGAGTTGATGATCAAAGAAAAATCTGCTGTTTCATTGACAAGTGCAATACCTACATAAATGGTCAAAATAGGTATATGGAACACCAATTTTTTTTTTTACTGACGATAAATTTTAACGCTAGGAGGTCTTGCATCATGAGCTAAATTCACCGCCACCATTGTATAAGATTATCTTACCTTTAGATGACTTGTTAGATAATGTTGCACTCCCTTTCGAAATGATGTCTGTAGCACACGGGACAGTCTCTCTGTATAATTGCATGCTAATGTTTACAAATTGGGAGTTTAATTTCCGGTAACAGAGCCCTGCACAGTCTCCTTGTATACATTGTGTCATATTTTTCGTCTCCGTGTTACCTGAAATGTAAAATGTTTAAATTTGTATTCGAAGTGGTCTATGAACCAATAGCGATACTGTAGTGGTTTTTCTGTGGGAACACCTCAACTACATCCTAGTGCAAATGGGCATCAAAATCCGACCCGGTAGTTTTGAGAAAATTAACATCGCTCCGTGTTCCGGACGATATACATAAACTTCGACCAGGGTGTTCAGACCATGGAAATAAGCATTTTTCATTATGGACACATTAGTGAATCCTTATTTTTTGTTAATTTTCATATAAACTTGACGTAAATCGCCCGATATGCATGCCTCTTTATCCGAATTGGCAACGATGACGTATTTTCATTCATAAGATTTGGCGGGCTGCAACTTGTCAAAACTGAGTTAAGACCCTTTCTTACTGCATAGCTCAATTAAATTTACTAAATGAAATTACAAATATCTTTGTAACAAAGCCTTTTTAAGTACTACTTCCTGTGTTAGATTTAATTTGTAAAAGCTATAGAAGCGTTTGACAAAGTTTATGGATATCGTGAAGAACACGGTGTAGAAATGTTTTAACGGGTAGGTATTTCTGACTTTATAATGCAATGCTTTTTCATGCTCCTGTAAATATTGGTAATGTCTACTAACATAGTTTTTAAGTGTTTATGTTACTAACATCTTGGTATTTCTTTATGTGGCTTTGTTTTTGTATGTAATAGTAATAGAATATGTAATAGTTTTTATAAGGTTACTAACAGTATATAGACCACGTCTGAAATAAATGTCTTATTATTATTACAATACTTAGAATGTGTTTTTCTGCTAGACAAAGTTACATGCTACCTCGACAGTACCGAATTTCAGGTATTTTTCGTTTTTAACCGACTTCAAAAAAAGGAGGAGGTTCTAAGTTCGTCGGAAACGTAGCATAAACATATGTATTCTAAAATATTGTGTTTCTCAAAACTGCTGGGTCAGATTTTGATGCCACTTTGCACAAGGGTATAGTTGAGGTATCCCCACAGAAATACCACAACAGTATCGCTATTGGTTCATAGAGCACTTTTTGACAGTCTCCAAAACACTAGTTTCCGTTAAACTGTAAAAGTGTAAATTAATATTTTTATGATGGGAATCAACTCTAAGTTGCCCGTGTAAGCGCAACTATAGACACACACCCTTGTTCTGGTCGGCACGATTCCTCACAGAGGGGCGGCAAACCAAATATACGAAGGTAAAAAAAAACAAAGTCACTCAAATTGTGCCGAACCGACCCGACCATGATTCAGCGAAGGTAGATGCCGAATGGAGTTTTAAATCAGCACGAGCCGAATATAAGCCGAATATGTGTAGTAATAGCTTCAGGTCGGCTTTCTTATCCAACAAATACTGCCGAATCGAATGTATCGACCCGAACAAGTGTGTGTCTTACCCACAGATATAGATACACCTAGATAACGCAAAAGCAACCACTTCGCGTGCCAAAAATCGCACCAGCTTACGTTCGAAAATCGTAAGCCGCCACTTTCGCGCTCAGTCCTGCGTATTGGCTGGGTGAGCGTGAGCGAGAGAGCGCGAGCTTGTGACGTCATAGTAGGTAGTCAAAAAGTGGCACGCTTAGTTTTCATACAGTTCGTGATACTTGCGTTATCTAGGTCTATCTATATCTGTGGTCTTACCAAATTTAAGGAAATAGAAAGGGTAGTCTATTCTTTACAAGTAATATACATATTTTAAATGCATTTGTTTGAAAGAAATCACAAACTCACCAACTGTTTGACTTGAATTTTTACTTGTTACATAGACAGTAGCAGTGACATTAGGAGCTTTATTCTTTAACACTATGTCCATCATTAATGCTTCATCCAAATGATATTCAAAGTCATAATAATGTGTATTTTTGACAACAGGTACTGATATTCTGTCTAAAAAGAAATATTGATATTTTAGGAATAAAACGAGTTCAGATTATAACCATTAGTTCTACAAGGATCTTTTGGCGCTTGTATGACATTAGGTATGACAAAGGGGCGCTGTTGGAAAATGTTCGTGAAATGAGGGCTATCGCATATGAATTCGCCGCTATAGGCGTCATATTATCAGAGGGGCAATTCTCGTAATTTTAATCTGTAAAGCGCCGCTAATGAGACTCAATTGATTTTCTATTGTTTCGTCGCCGATCGGCGAACCGCGACGCTTGACCGGTTAGAACGTTCACAGTCTGATCTCAGTCTCAATCTGTCAAAAATACCTACCTCTAATTTCCCTACATTTTGACAAGTTTTTGACATTTGTTTGTCGCCGAGGTGAGACTGCGACTAGATTTTGAACATTTTAAATTACGAGAATTGGCCTTCAGTCAGACCTCACATGTTCTTAAATTTCATCATACAGTCAAGGAAATTAATTGTTAAGCAAATTGATACCCTACGTCATCATGACGTGTTATAGTTTTTCAAACAACTGTCAAGGGATGACAGTTTTGATTCGTTATTTTTCGTTTTCGTAACAATTTATTTCACCGACTTTACATACTTATGAAAAAAAACATCTTTATATACCCAAATAATCATAACAAACCTTGCACAATGAATTTAAGGTGAATGCCCAGTGGTAAACCGCGAAATTTAATTTTTCTTACGTTTTTTGCAATTTGTAGGTCAGTGTCAGGTTGTATCTTGATCAAAATATGATTTGCGACTATAATAAGACATGTATTTACAGAATTATAGTCATTAGAATCATTAATATATCTCTTTAAGTTATATTTCTACCATAAACACTTTTTCATACGAGATTTGTTCTTAACGGTAGAAATCTAACTTGGAAAGATGTATTAATGATTCTAATTATTATAATTCTGTAAATACGTACCTCTTATAGTCGCGAATCATATTTTGATCAAGATACAACCTGACACTGATCTGCAAATTGCAAAAAACGTAAGAAAATTTAAATTTCGCGGTCTACCATGGCACATAAGGTTGGTAACATTTTTGTTTGGTAGGTACTGTAGAGGTCGGCTCTAAATCAAGCCTGGCTGGAAAGCCACACCTCTACAAAACTCGATGGTTATATTTGTATTAAGTTCCTTTCGAATATTCAAGCAGATGTCATATAGGAGTCGTAGGTTTGACGTATAGAAAATAAGGTTTGAATTATGAAAATATAAAGAAAGATCCAATATAATCCTAATAACTATAAAAAGGATTTTGATTTAATTCCTATAAATGGTGGAGGACCATTTAAGGTCGCCGGATTTTCGCTAAGCTTGCGAAATAGTTTTTGTTTCAGCACTCATAGAAGTGAATATTATATATACCTCTTGTATGCCAAGCGAGGCCTCAAAGTATACTGTGAGTATTTATTAGATGCGAAGAAACGTCGCCAGGAGGATAAAAAGCTAAGTGGCTATATGTATTTTTTAATATAAAAAGAGTAAGATGGCTCAAGTTTTTACGGGCACGGACGGTGTATGCCTGGAAGATTTTCTTAGGCGATTTGAAGTTGTTGCCGCCTATAATAAATGGCGTGAGAGCGACTGGGCGCTCATATTAATGGCATATCTTGAGGGTGCTGCCCTAGCAGTCCATAAATGGAAATATGAGGATGACATGTCATTTGAGGCTATATGTGATGTGTTATGGGAAGAGCTTCCTTGCAGATGTCACAGAGACAAAAGATTTAATAAGGTGCAAGTAGTCGAGATAGCACAAGATCGGTCTGAGGAAAGCAGACAAGAAAATGTTGTAAATATTGTAAATTTAGATAATGATGCTTCTGTATTATTTAGTGGAAGACAAGATGACCCGCTACAGAACGAGCAGTGCTGCCTAGAAAGCAGCGTGGAAGTTGGCAGTGATGGAGATGAGGACGAGCGCAGCAGCGAGGCGTGCATCCCCGCAGAGGAAGAAAAGGAGCCGATAGAAGTGTTCGAGAGTGAACACACGGATGAAAACATCGAATCGGGTCTGTCTAGTCCATTTATTAACGTAATTAGCAATGTTTCAGAGCCACAGAATGAGCACGATGATCGCGATGTGGGAATAAATAAAATTAACATCGCCGCTGATCATTTTGATGTGGATAATGTGTCGATCGATTCGTCCGAAATAAAGGAGAATGGTCATTTCGATTTTTCCGAAATAAAGGACGATGGCCATTCCGATTTTTCCAAAATAGAGAAGAAAGATCACTTCAGCATCGACATGAATAATAATGATAAGATGATTAGTGATGAGTTAGTTGAGGATGATATGAACTTGGATGCAGTCAGAGATGAAGATGCAGAGGTGTTGAACGACTCCGTACGATCAATAGACTCATTTAGTTTTCCTACGGATGAGGTTATAGTTCGTAATCGTAGTAATTGTATAATATGTCATGTAGATGTCCCTAATTTTAATAAGTTTTATTCACGATGTGCTGCAAACAATAAGAGAAAAGCACGAAAGAAGAAAAGAATCCGATTTATTAAAATAGCGAAAACTAAAATATTATTGCCAAAAAGTTTTTTAATAATTGATAATTTTATAAAAACATTTTTTGTAAACAAGCATCGTTTTATAAAAAAGTTTTCGATTTTAAAATATAAATTCAGAAAAAGAAAGTTTAGAGATAGAAACCTTTTTAATTCAGATTATTTAATTAAAACCTTTTCATACTAGTATGTTAATAGTTGTTGTTTTTTTTTAATTGTCATGTATCTTGTCATGTAATGTAAATATGTCACTTGAATGTAAACATCATATTCTAATGCATTATTTTTGTTTGGATAATATGTTACAATTTATTAATATGTGTCCATTTGTGTGTTACATATGCTGTGAGAAAATACATCGGACGCGGCCGGGAGCGTGTGAGGTATCCGCACCTCCCAGAGGGCTGTGAGGTGTGCCCTCACACCTGCAACGGGTCAAAGGGAGGCCTGAATAGATTGTCGATTTCAACGTGATTACAAGTAGGCCTAGGATATGTTTCGTACTCCAGTATTTAATGACGCGAGTGATAGGAGGATAGTTATTGTGAAAACTGTGGTCACTCCTATAGAAGGGGGGGTGACAAACACTCAGCATAAGTTGTCACCGACTTTGCTAACAGGGGTATAACCCTTGCAAAGTGTGTTTGGTTGACACTTTTGGTTCAACTTGTGTTTGAGGACACACAGTTTTATCAGTTTTGACTGATATTTAATGATATTAGAATTTTAGAGAACGTAGTAGGACTTTTAAAGTTTTTTTTCTGGAGTACGAGAATATTCATTAGTTTTTTATTGAACCCTGGCCTCTTAAACTTTTCCCTCCCTCTGGCTCAATCCCGTCCGATGGAGTTAAAAGAATCTGATGCTAAGATCAGTTAATTTTCTTAAGCCTCTTCTAGGTTGATGTGAACTCTCACATCAAGTGTTATTATTAGGAGGCCGCGTCGCGCCTTTTACCGAGGTTTTGGCACGACGAGGTTTAAGCATGACGACGTTAGTTTGTATGGGTGCATATTGGCACATATAGATGTTAGCTTGCTTGACACTTAACGTGGTGTTGGATTCGCGATTCGTGCGTCCTGACTTAAGCTTACTCTTGCAAGAGACGGACCTCATCTTGTAAATTTCTTCCTCGGATTTAGGTAAACTTATAATAGGATAGGTAGATAGGGCTTGGAAATTCGAATGGTGTGAATAAAAGTCATGACCTATGCCCAGACTGTTATTCAAGGGTGGGCGTAGCTCATGTAGAGGTCGGCTCTAAATCAAGCCTGGCTGGAAAGCCACACCTCTACAAAACTCGATGGTTATATTTGTATTAAGTTCCTTTCGAATATTCAAGCAGATGTCATATAGGAGTCGTAGGTTTGACGTATAGAAAATAAGGTTTGAATTATGAAAATATAAAGAAAGATCCAATATAATCCTAATAACTATAAAAAGGATTTTGATTTAATTCCTATAGTACCTATGTATCGATAGCCTCTGTTCCCCGTACTAGTTTAAACTGTATTACGGTGGAACAGTTTTCCTCGTTCTTGTGACAAAATTATTATTCTAATAGGATTTTTAATAACAAAGCAACAAAGTAAAGCACAAGTAAAAATTAGGGAAGGAGCCTACAAAATTTGAGGGTTGCTCTCGATTTCTCTAAGATCCCATCATCAGATCCTAACTTGGTGACAATGGGACCACCTCAGAACTATATACTTTCGAACAAAAAAATAATTTTTTAAATCCGTCGACAATTGGCGGAGTATTCGATGAACAAACATACAAAAAAAACATACAATCATCCGAACATAGTACGAACAGCTTCAGAGAAAAGGAACCCCTCAAGACTTTAAAGATTATCGCCCGAGCGCGCTCGCGCCCGCCGTCGCTCGAGCGACGAGCGACGGCGGGCGCGTCACGTGGCTCTGGCCTCCGCGCGCCGCATCCATCTCTGCCCGAGCATCCACCGATCCCACACAAATATTATTTGCGTGTTTTTAAATAATTATAATATGGTATTTTTTCGGCTTTTTGCCCGAACCGTATCCCAAGAATAACTTAACTTACAAAAAGACACTTTACGTGCGATTGAGGATACGAACCCGCATCACCAGGCGCCAGCCGATCACGTAGACCGCGCCTTATACCACTAGACTATTGAATCAGTTAGCTATCTTAACGAAAATTTGAATAGCTTTACTCCTTTTATCGAACAAGGTTGATAACGGTCTAATCTTCTAGATATTAAGGTTTTAATTTCAACTTCCACCACGTATTATAAATACTAACACCTTACCGTCTTGTTTTACAAAATGCAATTCGTAACTCCTCAATTAACTAAAAGATAAGGTTGAAATTTGCATAGATTTCTTGTTTGGTTGAATAGAATGTGCTTGATTCCGATTGTTGCACTACCTACCGTAATTTTACTTCAGAAACTTAACTAGCTGTATGAACTGCGAGTTAAGGTTGAGTTTAGAATACTTCTTCGCCTTATTTACTAAACTGTGATTGAGGGTATAATTACTTTTCAAATCGTTTCGTTTTCGTGTCGGTCCGCTTGTGCGTAATTATCTTCGTCGAAATATTATCCAATTTATTAAGTTTTTGAACAGTTGATTATATTAACCGATAGTATTGTTCGATTAATAACTTTTTGAAGGCTAGAATTAAATATAAACTGACGACTGAGGGAAACTGACCAGTGATACGCGGACTCTAAAATTGTAGTTCTCTGGGAACAGGAACAAAGCATAAAGAACGAGATATGGGCATAACGGTTAGATTTACGTTATACACATATATGTATTTATTGTTGCAATCATGTTGCATTATTACTGAAAAGTTGGATTTTTTTATGTATTCCTAATTATTATTATTTTCGTTCCAGAGAAAAACAGTTCGTAGATGGATACAAAGGTATCATGCGACTGGTGATGTGAAATGTGATCGCCAAGGCCCTCGCTCAATAATTGTTTACACTAATGAATCGGAGCGACACCGTAATATTGTGGAAGTTCACTCAGTGACACCCTTCAAAACTACGCGTTCAAGTGTGACTTCAAGAAGTGATAGACAGTGACGGCCATCCTCTCCGTTATTAATAGGCAATTTACTCGGCAGATTTATTGTGTAACTGATCTGATAAAATTACATTGGAACGTATGAGCAAGTGTTAATAATTCCCAATATTTGTGGGATCATTAATTCGTAGTTAATCAAAATAACAACCTTTATTATTATCAATCCAGATACTTTTGTTTACAAGTAGTCTTGTAATGTGTGATGCACCATCTGACCTCACATATTTTTATAATTTCTAATGTTGTGTTAAATAAGGGTTATCAGAAAATGTGATAAAAGAGAAAGATGTATATTGCTATACTTTTATAGTTTAGGATGTTGGTTCTTCCTCTGTAATTCACAGGCACAAATGACAACATTTAATTGTTTAATCTTTTTTTCCGATAAGATCATACAAAGTATAAAAAATTAATGTTTTCACAACTTTAAATGAATAAATATTATTGTAGTTGTTTCTAGAAAAATCTATAAATGAACCGTTATCTAATGTTAAACGTTCTAAACCTCACCCAGGGTATCTATTTTGTGTTTAGTTAATATTCTAACCCCCTTATTCATAAAACTTATCAAACCTATTTTAGTTAAAATGGGGTTTGTCTCTTTCTTACACACAGAAATGACAACGTGACAGATAAAGACAAACGTTCTATAAACCTATTTTAGCTAAAATAGAGATAAAATAGGATTATGAATAAGGGGGTAAGTAAATAACCCCAATTTAACACACATAGAAAACTGTATATTCAAACATGAAGTGGATTCCATGAAGTCCTAGAAATGTAATTAGAGAAATAAATGAATATTGTTTATGCAACATGCCTAGATTTTCTTACAAACCTCATACCTACTTCAACATTTGATTTCTTAAATAATAATTAACAAAAATCACCTAATAACCTATAAAAGAAACAAAAAAAAAAAAGGAAAAAGAACTTCTCGTCCGAGGATTTGAACTCGAGACCATCGCATTGCTAAGCCGCAGTCTTAACCACTAGACCAACTCGCCATATACAACACTTTACAAAAAACTTAAATGGGTTTAATGTCATTACCAAAGGGGGTACCTTTTCTTTGAAGCCCACTGTACCTCCTCCTTTTTGTGAAGTCGGTAAAAAAAAGTGAACTTGATTTTTGTAAACTTGTAGGTGGATGTTAAAATTGACATAGTATATGCAAAATAATTTGTCTAATTTAGATGCTACTAGCTTCTGCCCCCGACTTCGTCCGTGTAAAATTTCACCCTCTTAGGGATGGAAAATTTCGAAAAACCCTTTGTTAGTGGATACCTATTCTTCACAAAGAACACACCCTCCAAATTTCATGTCTCTTGGACCAGCGGTTGAAGCTGTGCGTTGATATATCAGTCAGTCAGGACTTTGAATTTTATATGTAGAGATGTTTATTTACATAGTGTTTGGTTGTAATTTTTATTATAATTATGTATGTTTATTATTATAACCAGTAGCAAAGTGAGAAGAAAGTGTGTTACTTATTTTCTATCACAATCCGAAGGAATATGAAGGAAATTCGTAAACAATAGTTAAAATCTTAAGCTTTTTGGCATACCTACAGCCATCTGGGGCATGTATGCCGTAAACATCTCTAACAACAAGAAATTTCTTTTGAGCCCTAAAAACGTTAGTGCTGCTTTTTGATTTACATGATGGCTCATTTCGGTCGGCACCATATATTCAACATCAAAAATCTAAGAGAACACGCCCGAACATTCGGCCGATACTTCGGAGTAGACCGTCTTGTCGCTTAATTACGTGCAATGATGGTGCAATTGACACTCAACCATTTTTTTTTTGGGTGCGCGGTGGAAATCCTCATGGACTTCCTCTATCGTGGGGTTGACAGAGGGGCATGCTGGACTCTTACCGGCTAAAACCACCGCGGTGTTCCACCTCTGCCTATGGCCGGGGGTGCGGGATTCGCATAAGCATTCACCGCTCCCAATTGACACTCAATCTTAGAATACAGTAATTAATGATTACTAGGTGGACTATACTTATCAGCGGAATTATAGAGGAATTAAACTTTATAATTCTGTCAATGTAGCTGAAGTCTTTGGCGTTGTGCTCTTTGTAAAAGCACACCCCGGACACTCCATACAACGCTCGCAAAATAATTACCTACTACTACATTAAAAAATGACGTTTGTATACGTATGAATGTGTGCGTGAGGTAGGTACTTGTGTTTGCGAGCGCTCTTGTTAAAGAACGGGCGACGAACATGCCGAAGTGCGGGGTGAGGTGCGGTAACTGATGTTAGTGCGGGGAAGGGAGTGTCCTTTCTGTACGTAGTACTTTAAGTATTCTGTGGTTAAAGATAAGATTGTAGTGACCATACTCACCATCAACCTACTAAAGTCCGACCGCGGCAGATTTGCCAAATATGTAAACAACAATGGCCGCTCGAAATTGAATAAAATCGATAAACAAGACTTTTATTTTAAGTAATGTTAGTTTTCGTCTAAGTCTCCGAGCTAACTAGACGAAAACAAACATTATAATACTTAAAAACATAATTATAAACATACTAACACATAATTATACACCCAATTAAGCACATCTAGTAATTTATAATAATATTGAATTTGTACTTAGCCGTCTTCCTCTCTCAAAATGTTGCTGTGCCCGACAGGGTCCATATTGATCTTTTACTTGTATACCATCTATGTAATACATATGGAATGCAATAAAGAATTGAGTATTGAGTACTTAAAATAAATACTCTTATTTATCTCTTATTATTTCGAGCGGCCATTGTTGTTTACATCTTTGGCAAATCTGCCGCGGTCGGACCTTACACAGTCTGCTCCGCTTATAAATCTTGGAACGCGAAAAAAAGGATCACGCCATCGCAACAAAATAATAAAGTAGGTACTTACTTACTTTTAGAATAATAATCACCACCATTATAAATATACATGTCAAATGCAAAAACAACGGAAAATAATAAAAAGTAACACACTGTCGAAATCATGTTTATGCTCTTTCTTTTTAAAACTTAATACAATTTAAATTGTTAAAACTGTACTGTGTGTCACAAAATGCATATTTTAAATGATGATATAATATGTCCTATAATGTTTTCGTGGTAAATTGATCTGTCACACGGTAGTGTGTCAGACAAGTTCGGAAAAACTGAACGGCAACGCAACGCAGCGCGAACCATTCAGCTGTGAACCTCCTAAATCGTAATATACAGGGTGAAATTAAATTCATGGGCATACTATTAAGGGGTCATTGTACTCATCATTATAAACAACTTTTACTATGGGACCAAACCTGAAATCGCGAAAAAAAAATCAGCTGTTCCTTACATTTTGACGAGTTATGAGAACATAAAATGTAGGGAACAGCTGATTTTTTTTTCGCGATTTCAGGTTTAGTCCCATAGTAAAAGTTGTTCATAATGATGAGTAAAATCTCCCATTTCGATTTGTCGCATGTTTTCAATTTCAACTTGTATTTGTCCTACAAACTTATAATTTGGTGCGTCCACAATTACTTAAAACCCAATCCATACTATATCGCACCTTCGGTGCAACAAAGTCACAAATACCAAAACTGCAAAATTGAGGTAAGTATGCCAAATTGTGAACCATGCCTACGTGGGGCAACAAAAACATCCGCGAAAGTATCTCAAAATTTTACTAGATGGCGCAGGTGCCTTTGTGGTAATAAATGCGAAAAAATGAGGAAATAAATCCGAAAAAAAAAAAGTCATTTCCTGTAAAATTAAAAAATGAGCTGTTGTGACTTTGTTGCACCGAAGGTGCGATATTATAAATGCGAAAGTGTGTCTGTGTGTCTGTTACCTATTCACGCTTAAACCGCTGAACCGATTTAGATGAAATTTGGTATAGAGATATGAGAACCGAGAAAGAACATATATGATACTTTTTATCCCGACATTCCCACGGGATCGAATCTTATGCGGGTCGAATAATATTTTTTAATTTTTAAAATAAACAGATTGTAGATTTACAACTTTTTTACTTAAATAATAACAGGTAACACAAGATTGTAGTCTACAATTAGGTGGGTGAAGCTCTGTCCTCCTAGCCAGGCTACAAAATAGCCTGTGTTTAGGAGACACAGTTTCGATCCCTAGGTACTAATTGGCTCTGGTACGTTTTACATGTGCAGATTGGCAAAATGATAATTAAAGACGGCTATTTGTCAGGTCTGTCCATAGCAGTGGCGTGCGTTGCATATAGGCATATAAGCAGTGCCCACCTCGATATATCAACATAAGCCTGTCAATTACATTTTAGTGTGTGCCCCACAATTAAGAAACTCACTAAATTATCATACCTAACAAAAAACAAAATCTTCATACAAACACGCGCGGCAGTAGGCAGTCGCCGGACGGCCTACTCGGCTCCCGTACTATTCGCACATTGTCATTGGTCTTTGTATACTCGTTCAAATTAATACGACAAAATTAAAAATACGTACGTCTCACGCGTAATACCATGACGTTCGGTCTTCGCAATTTATCACCCTTAAGTAAATAAAAAAATAAATAAGTAAATAACCACACTTTTGACCTCATTTTTTTTTTTGTTTAGTGACCGCGTTTGCCTAGACTAGACCCGGCCTAGTGCCTACCTATTCTGAAAACCAATGCACGCCACTGGTCTATAGATATCTTTGGGTCTGTCTCTCTTTTACCAACGAAGCCGACTATTGCGCTCGTTCTTTATTCCGAACTTGGCTTGCTCTTCACATATGTTTTCATTGCAATGAGGTGTAACAAACGTTCGTTGCTGGTTTTCCTTCTGGGTGTTGTTTCCTCTTTTAAATGGCTGTGACGTTAATGCCCGTTTTCACTCGCTTCATTCGCGCTGTTGTACTTACAACTTTCGGTGCCGAGCCGAGGGTTGAAAATCCAACAGCGCTCTTTTATTTAGTTACCTAAGCGTTACCTATGTGGGTTGTTTTGCACTGTGTCACCACCACGTCTGAAAATGGGTTATTCATGGTTTTAATATAATTTACTTGCTGTAGGTATCTGCGGTTTCGCTCACGTGACTGCGCAATGCTATTAACATTTTAAATTCATAAGGGGACGATCATTAATTAAGTGAGGTGATTTTGGCGATTTTTGCCCCCCCCCCCCCTCTCCCCTCTCCCCTCTCCCCTTAGTGAGATATCCTGAGATTTGGCTCGACCCCCTCTCTAATCCCTAATCTCACGTGAGATTGTTCAAAATGCGTATTTTCGGTGTAAATACGTTAAATCTATGCGTTGGATTTATTAAAAAAAAAAAAAAAAAACAATTTGTTTAATCATTTTTATTTAAGACTCAATTCAACCCAGTTTTCTCGTAATTTTACCCTGTTTCTTGCGGAAAAAAAATTACATGATACTTGCCAGGACCTCCCCCCCTTTCCCCCACGTGAGATCGGGTGAGAATCGGCTTGACCCCCCTCCCCCCCTAAACGCCTCACGTAATTAATGGATGCCCCGTAATAGCCTACCAGTCAGCAGTCCACTGCTGAATATAGGCCTCTCAAATTGCACGCCATTCAAATCGATTTTCGGCAACTTTCATTCAACTGGTACCAGCGAAAATCGTCGCTCCACCAAGCCTTTTTTTATGGATGGGAAATCATCAAATGACCCCTCCCGCTCCGGGTGGAGCGGAAGGGAGTGTCAGACTCTTACTGACTAAAACCCGCCCGTGTTCCTTCCTTAGCCCTTTATGTTCCGGGGTAGCGGTAACCCTTTCGGACAATCCCGCACCCCCGGCAGGCTTCGGCCTTGGCAGGCCCCTTCCTTTTTGCTGACATCTCTTTAAGGCGCGCGTGGAACACGTCCGCGCCGTCCGGCACGGGCCTGTCTCCATCCGCAGGCCCGCGCCACCACCAAGCCTGAGGGCGTCCTATCTTACGCGGTGTCCTACGTGAGCGACGAATACGACGCGACGCGACGCTGCGAACGCGACGAACGCGATCGACTCAACGGCATACCCTGATTGCGTCCTATGTGACAGTCTGCGGCGAGACGCGACGTAACGCGTACTTGTTTTGAGAGCGACCAGACGCGACACCACGAACTACATATGAACTTTCCGTCTGTACCCGTTGTCCCCATTCGGAACTCAATAAAAATAATTAAAATGTATTCCCGTTGTCCCCATTGACGGTTTCCTGTTAAAATTGTATTGTACTTCTCCATGATTCGAGAAGTAATGACCAAAATCACGTAGGACATTTGTCGCGTGTAGCATCGCGACGCATTACGTCACGTTGTGTTGTGTCGCGTCGCGTCGTATTCGTCGCTCACGCAGGACACCGCCTTACGACGTCACCGTCAATTGCTCAGCATTCTCCCAATGCCACCACAAAGAAGATATTTTTTCAAGGAGTGTTAATCGCAGTGAGGGAGGGGCTCGTGGCAAAGTTAGAGCCGCGCGTGCCTATCAATGAAATATGTGATGCTTGCTGAGTTCAATCGGATGGATGACCAACCATTTCATACCGATACTCCTCGCGCCTTGGAAAGACTGGCTTATTATTGTAAATAAAAAAAAAAACTTTTTTTAAAAAAGACAACCGACTTCAAAAAAAAAACACTACAAAGTGATAAATAACTTTAATTTCGGAAGTCGGTGTCGTTGGTTCCGCATTTTCGTTTTTTTTTTGACACCGACTTCCGAAATTAAAGTTATTTATCACTTTGTAGAGTTTTTTTTTTGAAGTCGGTTGTTTATTTTTTGTAAAAAAGGTTTTTATTTTACACTTTTTAGTTGTACCTACCCCACAAAAAAGTAAACGAAAAGATTGTTAATGTAGACAATGTAGACATTTTTTTAGATTTTTGTTGATTTTTCAAAAACCGCTTGTCCGATTTCGATTAAATTTTCATGGAACCATTTGGGAAGTATAACCCTTTCCAACAAAAAAAGAATTTTTCAAATCGGTTGGCCAGCGACGGAGTTATGCGCGAACGGACAAAAAAAAAAAACAAACATCCGAATTGAGAACCTCCTCCTTTTTAGAAGTCGGTTAAAAATTAAAATCGTTTACCTACTTTTACCATGTTTGTAAATATGTGAGTACCATGTATCTATCAGATAATTAATTTATATGTCATGGTTTCATTTTTAATTCTTTTACCTATTGTGGTCAGGTGCATCGTCCTCACATATTATTATATAATTAATGTACTCATGCAAAATATTGTAAAACATTTTAAAAGAGTAACGGTAGAGTTTCTTGCCCATTCTTCTCCATACGAAAACTACCTTTTGGAAGGGGCGACTAGAATCAATTCTATTTTAAGGTAATTTTTGACGTTCAAAAGTGCCTTTTATGTGCCTATTTGAAATAAATGCTTTGACTTTGAAAGCTATTGGTCCTGGCTGTCTTTCGTATATCTTTGTAAGTCGTTATGGGTAGTCAGAAGCCCGGATGTCTGGAATATCTCCCGCGCCGAACGCTAGTCTCCGTTGAGATTGGCCGCCGTGGCCGAAATACGGCGCACATTTGCGACCACGTCACCAACGGGGCAGTTCAAAGGATGAATAATACAAACATAATAAGAGGAAAATCGACGTTGAACAAATGTTATTATTACTACAGATAGGTACGGTCAGCATCAAAAGTTAATTAACACTTCAGTTTTTTAAATCTTAGTTATTGAGCAAAATATTTGTTCAAAATTGTAGCAGAAGAAATGTTTTTAGAATATATACTCTTGTCTATTATGTGAAAAGCTAAAAATCAGTTTATTGAAAAAAGTTGTTGTCAATTTAATAACATGTAAAAATGATAGTGTTAATCGACTTTTGATGCCGACTGTACACGTACAATTAAAATAAATGTGGTTTTCATAGTGTTGAAACATAATAATCATTGAAATAATATCTATAATTTATTTGTTAGTAAAACTAAATACTGTATTTTAATCGTAAATATGAAAACGAGCACTTGTATCGTATTAATAATGGTAACTATTAGTGTAGCAAAGGATGGTGACGTCAGTGACGTGTCCGTTTTTAATAGTCGTGATTATTGTAAGTACTTATTTCATTTTAAATATTATTTTCTCAAACATGCTTGGAAAGAGTATTATTTTAACAACTTTCTTCGAAATAAATCGGAATTGCTGTACTGGCAAAAGTTGTATGAAAATCCATATCTGTCATGTTTTGCGGCCAAATAAATTACATAGTAAACTCATATCTGTCGTGTTGTTTAAAAATGGAACGATCTTTTACTCCGAAATATGGCAACCAAGGAGGTAACTTATCAAAGGAGTTATTTAAATTTCCAACTGGATTGCAAATAGAAAGCTGTTTATTGTAAAAAAAAATCAAATGAACACTTTAAGGCTGGCCGCATACGTCCGATTTCCTGATTCGGCTGAATGCACGCATTTCATACAAAATCTTCTCTTTAGCGCTCATGTTCTTATATTTTCCGTCAGGGTTTCCGAACGGAAAATAAATAAGAACGTGTGCGCTAAAGAAAAGATTTTGTATGAAATGCGTGCATTCAGGGTCTCTGAATCTGAATTCTGAAACCGGACGTACGCGGTCAGCCTAACGCGGGAATAATTATTGATGTTCGTAATTGATTTTGAAAAGTAATTGTATTTGACAAAAAAGTTCTGCCTAGGTACTACCTACTTAGTTTTAATTTCCGCGCATTATTTGAGAAAAGTACTAATACAAGCCTTGGCCACAACTAGGCATTGAGTACAATGAGCTCAACATTTAAACAGAAATAAAACAGGCATTTAACGAATAACAAAATAGGTATGTTTCTGTCGCTATGTGTCGCTATAATAGAACAAGGCAGATAAGTATCTAAAACTTTCAAACATTTTGGTAAATTGTCACATTAACATAATAGGTACGGTCGAACAAACTATTTGGTATGGTTTGGTACTACTTACTTACCTGTAATCTGTATAATGGACGGATGGATGACCCCTGTAACACAGGTTCCACCTAGCATGGGGGTTATTGATCAAATCTCTGTGTACTTGTATGTCCTTGTCCTACGCTGTAAATGCTTAAAAAACAAACTACTTTTAAACAATGGTGTGCTGAGTTAGTCAATTCTTCTATACAACTTTATTTACCTAATTAAGGATGCCATAAGCTGAAAAAGTTAAAGGTTATAACGCACAAAATAAAACTAAATATTGGCTGTGTAGTGGAAAGATGAATATTTTTGCCTCTATACCTACCAAATAGCTTGTTCGACCGTACGTTACATCAGATTCTTTTTGTTTTAGATTACGTACCGCCGACTAAACGTAAACCTGTGTTCCAATCAGTTTTTCCGTGGAAATTTGAGTTCACCTCGAGTGATCAGTTATATACGTCAATTCGTTATTTTAACAAATCACCGAGTGTTACTTCGGTTAATCTAACACATGAATCAGGTAAGGCTAGGCTACTGGTTTCTAAGTCAGTGGCGTGCTTTGGTTTTCAGAATAGGTAGGCACTAGGCCTGGTCTAGTCTAGGCAAACGCGGTCACTAATCAGAAAAAAGATGAGGTCAAAAGTGTGGTTATTTACTTATTTATTATTATATTATTTATTTACTTATAGACCGTGATAAATTGCGAAGGCCGAACGTCATGGTATTACGCGTGAGACGTACGTATTTTTAATTTTGTCGTATTAACTTGAACGAGTATACAAATACCAATGACAATGTGCGAATAGTACGGGAGCCGAGTAGGCCGTCCGACGACTGCCTACTGCCGCGCGTGTTTGTATGAAGATTTTGTTTTTTGTTAGGTAGGTATGATAATTTAGTGAGTTTCTTAATTGTGGGGCACACACTAAAATGTACTTGAAAGGCTTATGTTGATATATCGAGGTAGGCACTGCTTATATGCCTATATGCAACGCACGCCACTGCTCTAAGTTTCTACCAAATAATAAAACAGCACTGAGAGACGGCACTGATGCTGAGAGTAATTTTTACCCGACTACGGCGAAGCAAAAAGGAGGGTTATGATTTTGACCGGTATGTATGTATGTAAGTATGTATGTATGTTCATCTGTTCCCTCATAACTTCTAAACTACTTGTCATAATTTGACAAATGAGGTATCGTTGGAAGCGTCTTGATCGTCCGCTGGTTATAGGCTATGTGACGTCACAATAAATTGAATATAGCGCCCTCTAGCGGACATAAAATCATGACCTAAAAGATTTTTTTTAGTCATGCCGTGTGGGTATCAAATGAAAGGGCTTAATTAGCACATTTCAAAAACATAAATATTACCGAAATAAACCCCAAAATAATTAAATAAAAAATAAGTTTAAAAACTAAAACCAGACTACTGAAAAGGATGAAACAAGAAAGTACTTTACCGTGGTCGCATGTCACTGTACTAACATAGAAAGCTATGGTAGCATGCGACCACGGGAAGGTAATTGTTTCATCATTTTCAGTAGTCGGGTTTTATGTAAACTACGATTTCCGACAAATCCGTAGAAATAGTTTAACGAACTTTTGATCGAATTCAAAGATTTGTTTGATAAAACTGGAGCTACAAGAAGATACATAGCATATGCAATTTTATCATTCTAATTTGTTTCAGATTTCGAAACCGCCAAGCCCTGTAAAGTAACAAAATCCGACGTTAAAAACGTTGATGTACTTGTTTGTCAATTACGCGGCCTTAAATTTATAGTACTAAAACTAAATTTGTACACATCGCATGGCTTGTGTACATCAATTAGAGTGGCCGAGGGCAGAGTCGTCTCCAGAATACGTCCCGAGAAAACTAAGAAGAAATATAAAAGTAAATAAAATAACGATTGTTAAAATAATGAGAACTTTACTGTATTATACAGGGTGTGGCGTAAATAGTGGTCCAGCGTGAAGGATTCGATATACCAGATAATTTACTATAACATATTATAATTTTAACCATTTTAGTAGTACATTTTTGTAAAAATTTTGGGTTAAAATAGAGAAGAACTAACTTTTTCTTCAAAAGCTTTAAATTTACATAAAAAAACCATAATTTTAAACGATAGCTCTAGTATTCAGCAGTAATTAACAGAAATTAAAATGAAAAAATAATGGTTTTTGTTGAAACTACAACCAAAAAAAATATATATATATTTTCGGAACCCTTTGGATAAAAATGGTTAAAACTGTTTTATGTTATAGTAAATTGTTTGGTATATCGAATCCTTAACGGTGGACCACTATTTACGCCACACCCTGTATAATTATAATATATTTGCGACGCTTTTGAAACAAAACATAAATATGATTTGATATATTGGTTGCTTCTCTTACAGATACTGATATTTGTTTAAAAGAAATCACTAGCCACTGCGTGTTACTGGTGGATATTGAGGACTTTATATGTGAAGGTAAGCTTTTACCTCTACCTCTTTCTCTAACTTTTTTTTCTCTATAATATTGTAAAGAGCAATGAAATCCCAGAGTCAGAGCCAAAGCGAAGAAGTTTAGAATGAATATTCATTCTAGCTTACAATAATAATTTTAACGATATCGATGTATTTGCCCTACCATAAACATAAATTAAAAAAAAAAATATTAAGCTCCTTGCCCAATTTTTATTATGTATTAATTAACTATTGGATTTTATGATAAGGAATTATTGTATTGTTATATCTACGATATATCTAGATATAGGTACAATGTATGATTGTTTGTTATCCCAAATAAAATAAAATTATACAGGGATTTCTGACATAAATATCAGATTCCCAATAAGACATAATCTGTATTCGAGATTTATTTGCAATACTGCATTAATTTTTCACTTTTGATTCATTTTGTGAGACGCGTTAGTCACTATGCTGACTGGCTTGGCTTATACACCACCCGAAGAACTATCCTCGCACCGGAGCAAAATAATGACATTTTATATTGCAGGTCCTTCAAATGTTACACAAAAGAATGAAGATCTAAAGACAACAACGCCTTTAACTAGTTTAGAAAACAATACTACGTCTGTGTCTAACGTTTCATCATCATTACACGAAAATAAGAAACCATCGACTAACAACTCTGCAAGTAATACTGGCAAGTGTGTTTTCCTCATTATTTATCGGCAATACACAATGTTTAAAAAGTATTACAAAATTAGCTTAAGAGGAAATGCGGGTGGTCTTATAGAGGTATGAGGAACAGGGTGTAAAGTTCACTCATACTCTATAGAAAAGGGAGGATCCTCCGGCCAGACGGGTGTTGTGTCTGGCGGGCTACTGCCCGATGATTCATACAGTCGGGCTGTTGTATCTATGCTAGTTGCGCGGTGCAGGAGGCGGAGGCGGTTGACTTGCGAGATGCAGGATTTGCGTGACGTCAGTATGACGCGTTGTTCGCATGTGGCGTTGTAGATACCGCTACAGACTTTTCTCCACCCGCATTTCCTCTTAAGAATAATAAATATTAACTACTTCTATGTCCCTATGTTTTCCTTTTTGATGATACATTATTTTTATAAGCATTAGGGCCCTCAAAAAATGTTTAAAATTACCGCTGTCAACAGAGGCCTAGTATACAAATTTGACAATGAAAAAAGAAAAACAGGGACACAGTATATATCCTTCTCATTCAGTTTATGAACTATCTTACCTAGTCTTATTGTTACGGAAAATAGTAAAAACCTTATAATAATAAATGTATTTTGTTTTCAGAAACCAACGGCCAACAGCCGCCTCCTCATTATAACAAGTTGATATATGTGATACCATCCGTGATGGGGCTGTGTGTTGTCATTTTGGTGATTTATGTAACTGTTAAAAAGTTTTGTCTTCGAAATTCGCATCCAGTAGAAACGATGGAATTGAATACTTACGTAAGTCATATTATGTTAAGTCATCATCTTCTTTGTCTATGTTACCTACGGCTAGTGGCCGAAGTGCGGCTAAGTCAAAGTCAAAGCATTTATTTCAAATAGGCACATAAAAGGCACTTTTGAACGTCAAAAATTACATTAAAATAGAATTGATTCTAGTCGCCCCTTCCAAAAGGTAGTTTTCGTATGGAGAAGAATGGGCAAGAAATTCCACCGTTACTCTTTTAAAATGTTTTACAATATTTTGCATAGGTATATACATTACTTATATAATAATATGTGAGGACGCTGCACCTAAAATAAAATTACTATATATCACAATAGGTAAAAGAATTAAAAACGAAACCATGACATGTAAATTAATTATCTGATAGATACAAGGTGCTCACATATTTACAAACATGGTAAAAGTAAACGATTTTAATTTAAAAAAAATTAGAGGTCTACACCTAGTTTTAGCCGAGTACACCTAGGTGCAGCATCCCGGGGCTCCTATTTCTGTGTAAAGGGCTTAAAGTAACCTAACCAAACCTAACCTCGGGGTGCCCTTCGCTCGCTCTTGCATCCTACGTCGCCTATCGATCGACGAACCGCATGTGGCCGGCTGCACCTAGTTGTACCCGGCTAAAACTAGATGTAGCCGCACTTTCGTCGATGAAACTGTTTTCCTGGGGATCACGCTCGACTCAAGGCTTCAATGGGGTCCTCATTTAACATCCCTTGCAGGACGGCTAAGTTCAGCAGCATATGCTGTGAGAAAAATCCGGCAATTTACTGATGTTGATACCGCGAGACTAGTCTATTTTAGTTACTTTCATAGTATAATGTCGTACGGTATTTTACTATGGGGACGGGCTGCAGACATCGAGTCTATTTTTATTCTGCAGAAAAGAGCCATCAGAGCCATATATAATCTCCGCAGGCGTGACTCAGGAAACTGTTTAAAGATATTAACATCATGACGGTACCTTGTCAATATATCTATGAAAATATCATGTACCTACCTACATCTTTTTGGTAAAAGAGGTGAAAGACACAATTATATCACTAGAAATAGGGACCAATTAGTTCAATCAGGTTTCAGGCTGGCTAAAGTAGACTCACCTTTCATGGGCTACTGTTTAAAATTTTACAATAAAATACCTACCCACATACTTGAACTGAATGAAACGAAATTTAAATCTTGTATAAAACGCACACTATGCAGCCAGGCATATTATAAATTGGGGGATTACATCACTGATAAAAATGCTTGGATAAATGCTGGTCCTGCTCCATAAGGACGCACAAATAAATTGATTAGCATTGGAAAATACTGTTGGAGCTGTTGAAGATTGTAAAATACTACTTTTGCATTATATAAATTCAATCTCTTAGTATTGTATAATTGCATAGCACATGTGTGAGTACTATGTACATACTATAAAGCTACCATTTACTGGGTACGTCTTTCATTGACTTGAATGTGCTCTGGCGGCTGAGAGTATGTCATGTTCACTCAAATGTCTCGCTGATGGTGGCGCATGGGTTGGGTCATTTAGCTCCCTTCAAAATGGTTGAGCTGAATGGTGCTAATACATGCGTCATGTTCGTCAACGGGCGCCGTCAGTAGGGACTGGTCATCTCTTTGCTGCCATGGCATATTTTAATTTAATTTTTGAATTCTTTTTTTTTTTTCTCATCTTTTCATTATGGATGCTTTTAACGTTCTGCATCGTTCTCACATGTATAATTTTTAGCATGAATGATGTAACCAAGATTTTGTAACCATATTATTTTGATTTAAAAGAGTGTCCATGGAGTTTCTTGCCCGTTCTTCTCCATAGGTACCTACGCTTTGGAATGGGCAACTAGCTTCATCTTTCTGACTGACCGACCCCTTGACAATTCAAAAGTGCCTGTAATTGGTTTAATTGAAATAAATGCTTTGAGTTTGAGTTTGAGCTTTAGCTATTAGCCGTGACATCTATATCATCCGCCAGGAACTTACTGGAGAAGAAACCAATAAGATATTTAAAAACGATTAATAATTGCTGTTTTTTCCAGGCCACTGTAAATGAAGTTGTATATGCGGATCTCAACGTGATGCATGGAGACAGTCAACCACCAAGACGTGATGAAGAGTCGCTATATGCCGAAATAATTGGGGTTTTACATCCTCATTGAAATGAAACAGTCGATAGATATTACACTACTTGGCACTTTCGCAGCTCAAAGTATGCTACGGCGTAGCTCAAACTGTGCTACGGCGTAGCCCACACTATGCTACGGCGCCGCGGCGTAGTTCACCATGCCAGGCATGCATATTGGATACCAGCAAATATGCCTGTTTTTTTTTTAAAATAAAATATTTAGTTTGACATTTTGAAGCTTTTATTTAGTATTTATATTTTGTTTTAGTATTGTATTTTTATTTAGTGTTTTTTTCAAAAAGTAGATATTTAGTTAAAGCTTTTATTCTGATGACTCTAACATAATTATAAATGGCCACCCACGATGCACCATATGCATGCACCATGCCACCCGAAAAAAAAATCAGCTGTTCCATACATTTTGACGAGTTCTACGAACATAAATGTAGGGATCAGCTGATTTTTTTTTTGCGATTTCAGGTTTGGTCCCATAGTAAAAGTTGTTTATAATGATGAGTACAATGACCTCTTAAGAGGTTGTTGGTGATTTTCAAATAACCCTGTATACAGGGTGTTACAGAAAGGGTATATCAATACAAACGGGTTGAAAAGTGTATCTGGTCTAGAATCTCTGTACAAAATTTCAGCTCAAAAGCATTAACTTTGAAAATGCTTAATATTTTTTTATTTCGACATCACGGCGCTGCTCTGGCGCGCGGCGGCGTGATGTGCGTGTACTATATAGGCGCACAGACACACTACAGATAACGGATAATGAATGACCCTCGTAGTGCGGTGACACGTTTGTTATGATTTCAATTTAATAAACTATCGAAATAAAAAAATATTAAGCATTTTCAAAGTTACTGCTTTTGAGCTGAAATTTTGTACAGAGATTCTAGACCAGATACACTCTTCAACCCTTTTGTATTGATATACCCTTTCCGTAACACCCTGTATATCCATCCATACTATCCATACTTATCACACTATTATAAAGGCGAAAGTTTGTGAGTGTGTGTGTGTTTATATGTTTGTTACTCCTTCACGCCTAAACCACAGAACCGATTTAGATGACATTTGGTATAGAGATAGTTTGAGTCCCGGAAAAGGACATAGGATAGTTTTTATCCCGATATTCCCACGGGATCGCGTCTTATGCGGGTGAAACCGCGGGGCGCAGCTAGTATCACACTAATATTATAAAGGCGAAAGTTTGTGAGTGTGTGTGTGTGTGTTTATATGTTTGTTACTTCTTCACGCTCAAACCGCTGAACCGATTTAGATGAAATTTGGTATAGAGATAGTTTGAGTCCCGGGAAAGGACATAGGCTACTTTTTATCCCGATATTCCCACGGGATCGACATTTACGCGGGCGAAACCGCGGGGCGCAGCTAGTAATATTATAAATTCGAAAGTAACTCTGTCTGTCTGTCTGTTTGTTACCTTTTCACGCGTAAACCACTGAACGGATTTAGATGAAATTTGGCAGAGAGATAGATTGCATCCCGGGGAAGGACATAGGGTAGTTTTTATCCCAGAAATCATCCTTTGAGGGGGTGAAAAGGGGGGTGGAAGTTTGTATGGGGAATCAATAACCGCTGAACCGATTTAGATCAAATTTAGTATAGAAATAGTTTGAGTCCCAGGAAAGAACATTCTAACATAGGATAGTTTTTATCCCGATATTCCCAAGGGATCGAAACTTATGCGGGTGAAACCGCGGGCCGCAGCTAGTTTGAAATATAAAACAATTATGTTACACAACAGAAACTTTGCTTACCACAGCATTGATAAAAGTGCAAGCATACGATGGGTCCCTAATAACTTTACGAGCGCTCCTTGATCAGGGTTCTCAAACATCGCTGATAACGGAAGAAGTAGTACAGCCAGTGGCGTGCATTGGTTTTCAGAATAGGTAGGCACTAGGCCGGGTCTAGTCTAGACAAACGCGGTCACTAGTCAGAAAGAAAGTGAGGTCAAAAGTGTGGTTATTTGAGTAGGCATGTCTAATTAAGGGTGATAAATTGCGAAGGTCGAATGTCATGGTATTACGCGTGAGACGTACGTATTTTTAATTTTGTCGTATTAACTTGAACGAGTAAAGACCAATGACAATGTGTGAATAGTACGGGAGCCGAGAAGGCCGTCCGGCGACTGCCTACTGCCGCGCGTGTTTGTATGAATATTTTGTTTTTTGTTTGGTATGATAATTTAGTGAGTTTCTTAATTGTGGGGCACACACACTAAAATGTAATTGACAGGCTTATGTTGATATATAGAGGTAGGCACTGCTTATATGCCCATATGCAATGCACGCCACTGAGTACAGCAGTATAGCACAGTGTCATATTCGGTGTCGTGGCGAAAGAAAATAATTGCAAAGGCATCGTACGAATTCCGTGCAGTACCTTTCATGGTGATTATACATGACACCGATGTTTTCACAGTACTTATAGGCTAAATACTGCCCCACTGCTGGACAAAGCCCCCCCCCCCCAAATCCTTCCAGGAACTCTTTCCCCGCGCCACCTCGAACCAGCCCTCGCGGTACGCGTCCAGGTCATCTCGCTCGTGGAGACTTTTGCCCAGCGGTCATCCTGCATGCGTCTCATGTGACGTGTTATTAGAGTTGAGCCTGATGTTATGCACTAATCTGGCAGCTTCTAAAACGCAATGCGGTTTCCTAGCGTCCAAACACCGCTGAATGTATACCCGATATGTCACTGAGTGATGGCAAAGTATTCTGTTTGTGTTTTGTTTATATGACGATTCAAAAAATACAGTCGTAATTGTTCGTTTTTGTTTTTGGTTTTGTTCTTTTCGACACCATGGTTATGTTTTATTGAGATGTTTGTCTGGTTTGGGTAATAATATGTCAGTAGGTGTCACCTAATAAAAACTACAAATTTAATTAAAATCAATTTATTAAAACTTCATATAAAATTAATAACAGTAGCAAGGTGGTGGACAACATCCGCACGTTGGGGCGGCGTACATCGGGGGTGGCGCCAATGGGGCGGCGTAGGCCACGGGGGCTGCACATGGGCAGGGCAGGGCGCAGGGCGCCGGAGCGGGATAAGCGCACGGAGCGGGATAAGCGCACGGAGCGGGACAAGCGCACGGAGCGGGACAAGCGCACGGAGTAACACAACCGCAACCAGGATGACCGCAACAAGGAGGCAAGGCAGCTTCTAACAAGGGTCCAGCCGCAGACAGCACGGAGGTCAACACTGTCGGTAAAGCAGCATCAAGTAGAGGAGGAAGCGAACACGCGATGGATGCAGAAATGGTGTCGGCTAGTGCGGGCGCCAGAACGGGCAGAGCGGGTGCTAGAGCGGCGAGTGCCGGGGGGACCGCGCATGGGTTGGCGGGCGCTAGCGCGGGAGCGGGCAGCACGAGGGGCGCCGGAGCAGCTGCGTGGCAGGGGTAGTGGTAGTTGCAGTACGCTACCTGCAAGGAGTAACACAAATATTTATGGCTGACTATATTTAGGCGGATATCTCTATATTTGCGTATTTAAATCGGGCAATTGGGCCCATATTAGAAAAAACAACGACAATGCAGAGAGATCAGAATTCAGACCGCATGGTCGCTCATGGTCATTGGTAAACAAATCAGCCTCGAATTAATAACTTAATAAATTGCGTTAATATTGCTCATCCACTCGTTTTGTACACACATCAAGCTACTCATCAAGCTATCTGTCAAATTTCTTTAATAGATTTTAACTTTATCGCTAAGCAATAAGGTTCAAAATTGATTCGGCTAAATTATAAGGTTCAAAGTTGATTGGGAAAATTTGACAGTTTCGGGTAGCTTTATGTGCTAGCGTCTGAACAAGGGTATGTATTTAGCAAAATAGGGTTAGCAGGAAAATTGTCTTAAGTTATAATAATAGGTGGGTAGGTAAAGGCTTGGACCTTGTTCCCAACACCAACGGATGCAAATTTTTGACAGATTTTATGTTAAATAAATATTAATAGGTATCTAGTAAATAGTAAAATAAACCGTCACCTCCACGGCAGCGGCGAAGCAGAAGAGAGCGATGAAGGACTTCATTGTAGTATCAGTAGAACAGTTGAGTTCGATATGTCACTGTTCCATTCTGGGGCCCTATATTCATCCCCTTATCGCGGCTCGCTAGAACGTTGCGCAGTCTGTTACCAATACTTTGTAACTATAACGACAGCGTTGCATAGTCCGTTTATCGGAGGATTTAGTTGCATTTTGTTTGTGAAAGTTTATAGTAAGTAGGTAGCGCCTTATCTGAAAATACGTGACCTTTCTAACGAGGTTCCTTTAATTATTTGTTTTCTATTTTATTAATGTGTTAGCCACACTGTTTTGTAGGGTAAGAGGGACGGTTGATGGCTCTCCAATCGTACGGTCCACCGCCCACTTGACCTACGATACGAAATCCAAACTACTACGAAATAAAGGGCGCAAAATGGACCTAGAGTTTACTGAGAGTACTATATTATCTGTGACCGTAACTAACTAATCATCTCGTTTAAGATGTGATGATTCAGTGTGTTCGAACGAGGTCAAGTGTTGCTAGTAAAAACTTTTTTCCAAAAAAAAAAAAAACAACCGACTTCAAAGAAATACACTACAAAGTGATATACAACTTTAATTTCGGAAGTCGGTGTCGTTGGTTCTGCATTTTCGTTTTTTGACACCGACTTCCGAAATTAAAGTAATTTATCACTTTGTAGTGTATTTTTTTGAAGTCGGTTGTTTTTTTTTTTGTAAAAAAGTTTTTATATTTTTGACATTTTAATTGCGCCTACCCCGCACAAATTCAATTAACACAAGTGCATTGAAGAATTGAAGACATAAATGCCGGAGATGCAGTATAATTATGCATATAACTTCGTACATAAGAATAATTACCAAATGTATTATATACTAAAACCTTCCTAAAAGTATGTAGATTACATTAATGAAAGAATTATCAAAATTGCTTAATTAGTTTTTGAGAAAATCGCGGACATACATGCATACATACGGATCGAATACAGAACCTCCTTTTCAGAAGTCGGTTAAAAATGCGGTTGACTGTACGTGTACGATTTAACACACTAATAAAATAGAAAATACACAATTAAGAAACCTATTATGAAAGGTCACGTATTTTCAGATAAGGTTCTACTATGAAATTTGAAGCAAATATTACTATTTACTCTCGACCGACGAACCGCATGTGGCCGGCTGCACCTAGTTGTACCCGGCTAAAACTAGATGTAGCCGCACTTCGGCTATTAGCCGTGACGTCTATAATATCATCGCCAGGAACTTACTGGAGAAGAAAACCATTAAGATATTTAAAAACGATTAATAATTGTTTTTTTTCCCAGGCCACCGTAAATGAAGTTGTATATGCGGATCTCAACGTGATGCATGGAGATAGTCAACCACCAAGACATGATGAAGAGTCGCCATATGCCGAAATAATTGGGGTTTTACATCCTCATTGAAATGAAACAGTCGATAGACCTTACACTACTTGGCACTTTCGCAGCTCAAAGTATGCTACGGCGTAGCTCAAACTGTGCTACGGCGTAGCCCACACTATGCTACGGCGCCGCGGCGTAGTTCACCATGCCAGGCATGCATATTGGATACCAGCAAATATGGCTGTTTTTTTTTTTAATAAAATATTTCGTTTGATCTTTTGAAGCTTTTATTTAATTTTTATACTTAGACTCAAAAAATAAATACTCGTATTTTGTTAAAGCTTTTATTCTGATGACTCTAAGGGCCAAAGCACACACGCTACTTCTTGCATCGGCGATCGGCGATTTAGCTGCTTTTTAGAAGCTAAATGCAGCGACCAAGCATTCCACACCGCACACTTACAAACGCCAAACGCGGCGATTCAGTCGCTTTTCGGAAGCTCGATACTGCGGCTGAACGCTACACTCCGCACACATTCGGATGCCGGTCGCAGCGATTTTGGCATTTGCGCCAGCATCGGAGCAGTCGCTAAAACGCGCGATTCCGATACCACGTCCGAACGCAGAGAGTCACCAAAACGCGATGGAGCATCGGAGCAGTCGCTAAAACGCGCGATTCCGATACAGCGTCCGAACGCAGAGTCGCCAAAACGCGATGAAGCATCGATACAGCCGCAAAAAAGCCGATCGCCGATGCAAAAAGTAGCGTGTGTGCTTTGGCTCTAACATAATTATATATGGCCACCCACAATGCAAATACCCATTCTAAGTACATGAACACATTTTTTTTTTCGGGAATATGTTGGATTTGCATAATAAAAAAATGGGAGTGATTTACATGAAATCTTTTTATAACTAAAAGAGATTATGCATTTACTAATATATTAGACACAAAGCATTAAATAAAAAGTAGGTTGCCAAGACTTACGTATCGCTTTTTTTTATTATTATTTATTCATCAATCAATAATTACACATAAAATAAAAAAAATTAAAATTATATTATATTAAATTAAATCACGATGCTCGGTCATAAGATAAAATAATATAAAAATAAAATAAATAAATAAGACAGAACAATTAAAATTTCAATGATGTGCGAAAGCGATTATATCCAAACGATTATTTTTTTCATTTCGATTGACTCGAGTAATTAATTATGACGAATGTCAGAAATCGATACTCTGGAAATTGAAATAAAATTATTAAAAATACAATAAGTATTGCATAGAATAATGATTTATGCTTTTCTTATGTTATTTTAATAGTTTTTTGGACAATATATTGAAACTGAGTCAATAACAGACAGGCCACAGATACCACATTTATTGAATTTCGCGCCGAATTGTTTCTATATCCATCCAATAAATTCGAAAGTAACTCTGACTGTCTGTTTGTTACCTTTTCACGCGTAAACCACTGAACAGATTTAGATGAAATTTGGCAGAGAGATAGATTGCATCCCGGGGAAGGAAATAGGATCATTTTTATCCCAGAAATCGTCCTTTGAGGGGGTGAAAAGGGGGGTGGAAGTTTATATGAGGAATCAATAACCGCTGAACCGAATTAGATGAAATTTGGTATAGAGATAGTTTGAGTCCTAGGAAAGAACATACTAATATAGGATAGTTTTTATCCCGATATTCCCACGGGATCGAAACTTATGCGGGTGAAACCGCGGGCCGCAGCTAGTTTGAAATATAGAAACAATTTACTACACAACAGAAACTCTGCTTACCACAGCATTGATAAAAGTGCAAGCATACGATGGGTCCCTGATGACTTTAGGAGCGCTCCTTGATCAGGGTTCTCAAACATCGCTGATAACGGAAGAAGTACCTAGTACAGCCAGCTTAGTGGCGTGCATTGGTTTTCAGAATAGGTAGGCACTAGACCGGGTCTAGTCTAGGCAAACGCGGTCACTAGTCAGAAAGAAAGTGAGGTCAAAAGTGTGGTTATTTGAGTAGGCATGCCTAATTAAGGGTGATAAATTGCGAAGGTCGAATGTCATGGTATTACGCGTGATACATACGTATTTTTAATTTTGTCGTATTAACTTGAACGAGTAAAGACCAATGACAATGTGTGAATAGTACGGGAGCCGAGAAGGCCGTCCGGCGACTGCCTACTGCCGCGCGTGTTTGTATGAATATTTTGTTTTTTGTTAGGTATGATAATTTAGTGAGTTTCTTAATTGTGGGGCGCACACACTAAAATGTACCGCAAAACGGGGCTACTTTGACTTCCAGGGTTACTTTGACAGGCGTTGGAACTACTTTAACAGAGCGCCAAAATCGGTTTTCACGTGTGCTCAGCAAGTGTGCGTGACCTCGAGTAATATTGCGCGAGGCGCGGGGTGTGGGGAACGCGTCATAGCGTTGTGATCGGCCTTGTCAAAGTAACCCTGGAAGTCAAAGTAGCCCCGTTTCACTGTAATCATCAACATAAGCCTGTCAGGCTTATGTTGATATATAGAGGTAGGCACTGCTTATGCAATGCACGCCACTGAGTACAGCAGTATAGCACAGTGTCATATTCGGTGTCGTGGCGAAAGAAAATAATTGCAAAGGCATCGTACGAATCCCGTGCAGTACCTTTCATGGTGATTATACATGACACCGATGTTTTCACAGTATAGGCTAAATACTGCCCCACTGCTGGACAAAGCCCCCCCCCCCAAATCCTTCCAGGAACTCTTTCCCCGCGCCACCTCGAACCAGCCCTCGCGGTACGCGTCCAGGTCATCTCGCTCGTGGAGACTTTTGCCCAGCGATCATCCTGCATGCGTCTCATGTGACGTGTTGTTAGAGTTGAGCCTGATGTTATGCACTAATCTGGCAGCTTCTAAAACGCAATGCGGTTTCCTAGCGTCCAAACACCGCTGAATGTATACCCGATATGTCACTGAGTGATGGCAAAGTATTCTGTTTATGTTTTGTTTATTGACGATTCAAAAAATACAGTCGTAATTGTTCGTTTTTGTTTTTGGTTTTGTTGTAACTATTAATGTTTTCTTTTCGACGGTTCCCTATCCATTTGCATAAAATGTTAAGACCTAATATAACTTAGCATAATTTTGTTTGGCATAATTATATTTTCGCATAATATAATTACGCATAACAGCTTACGCATAATTTTTTTAAGCATAATTTCTCTAACCATAATAATGATTAAGCATAATATTGTAAAGCATAAATTTATTAAGCATAAAGTTCTAAAGCATAACTTTTTTAAGCATAATATCCTAAAGCATAAATTTATTAAGTACGCATAATGATATTAAAACATATTTTTATTTTTTCGCTGTAGGAAGCATGAAGCAAGCAAGCATGCAGCATGCAGCATTCAAGCGCTCGCTCTTGCATCCTATGTCGACGGAGCCCCGCTTCGCGGGGCCCCTATTTCTGTGTAAAGGGTTTAAAGTAACCTAACCAAACCGAACCTCGGGGTGCCCATCGTTCGCTCTTGCATCCGATGTCGACGGAGCCCCGCTTCGCGGGGCCCCTATTTCTGTGTAAAGGGTTTAAAGTAACCTAACCAAACCGAACCTCGGAGTGCCCTTCGCTCGCTCTTGCATCCTACGTCGTCTATTGCGTTCGTTGAGTTCGGGTGCGGTAACGGTAACGGAAATAATTCGGAGTATTGAAAATCGGAATGTCGTTTTTCGGACCGCGAACCCATCGAGAATTTGATTCTTCGAATATATGAAAATCGGAAAACAAACAAGTTGCATTTATGACTTTCGGTAAAATAAATTTCGTGATTTTTAATAATAGACATTATGATTCTTAGATATTATGAAATTCGGACTTTTGAAAATCGGAACATCGAAATTCGGAATAAAATATTTCGGAGTATTTGGGTGTTCCCGTTTCAATCAGTTAACTTCTATCTGAGGAATAACCGCCATATTTATTTCTCATAATAGAAGTTAACTGATTGACATATTTTTTTATAGAAAAACTGTCAAAACATCTAATATATTCTTCAGATAAAAGTTATCTCGCGATTGAAAAATCGTTTAAGTTAAGTTACATAATGTTATGTATAAATTATATTAATTGTATGCCTAAATATTATTATGCTAATAGTCATTAGGCCTACTAACGTTATGCTAATAGTCATTAGGCCTACTAACGTTATGCGAATCAAATTTATGCCAAAACAAATTAGTCTTTAAGATGATTATGCCAACATAAAATGTATGCCTAAAAAAATTATGCCGAAGTATTATTATGCCAAAACAAATTGTGCCAAAATCGTTATGCCGAAGTATATTAGGACAAAGAACATTATGCGAAAAGAAGGGATCCCCTTTTCGACACCATGTGGTTACGTTTTATTGATGTTTGTCTGGTTTGGGTATAAGGTTCAAAATATGTCAGAAGGTAATAAGTAATAAAAATTACAAATTTAATTAAAATCAATTTATTAAAACTTCATATAAAATTAATAACAGTAGCAAGGTGGTGGACAACATCCGCACGTTGGGGCGGCGTACATCGGGGGTGGCGCCAATGGGGCGGCGTAGGCCACGGGGGCTGCACATGGGCAGGGCAGGGCGCAGGGCGCCGGAGCGGGATAAGCGCACGGAGCGGGATAAGCGCACGGAGCGGGACAAGCGCACGGAGCGGGATAAGCGCACGGAGCGGGACAAGCGCACGGAGCGGGACAAGCGCACGGAGCGGGACAAGCGCACGGAGCGGGACAAGCGCACGGAGCGGGACAAGCGCACGGAGTAACACAACCGCAACCAGGATGACCGCAACAAGGAGGCAAGGCAGCTTCCAACAAGGGTCCAGCCGCAGACAGCACGGAGGTCAACACTGTCGGTAAAGCAGCATCAAGTAGAGGAGGAAGCGAACACGCGATGGATGCAGAAATGGTGTTGGCTAGTGCGGGCGCCAGAACGGGCAGAGCGGGCGCTAGAGCGGCGAGTGCCGGGGGGACCGCGCATGGGTTGGCGGGCGCTAGCGCGGGAGCGGGCAGCACGAGGGGTGCCGGGGCAGCTGCGTGGCAGGGGTAGGGGTAGTAGTTACAGTACGCTACCTGCAAGGAGTAACATAAATATTGTAATTAAAATTGGTATGGCCTTGGCTAGTTTTAGGCGGATATCTATATTTGCGTATTTAAATAGGGTAATTGGGTCCGTAGAGAAAACAACGAAAATCTCCAGAAAGGCATAGTAGATTGCAGCGATCAGAATACAGACCACCATGGTTGCCCACGGTCATTGGTCAACAAATCAGCCTCGAATTAATAACTTAATAAATTGCGTTAATGTTGCTCATCCACTCGTTTTGTACAGACGCCAGCACATCAAGCTATCTGTCAAATTTCTTTAATAGATTTTCAACTTTATCGCAAAATTATAAGGTTCAAAGTTGATTGGGAAAATTTGACAGTTTCGGGTAGCTTTATGTGCTGGCGTTTGTACAAGGGTATGTATTTAGCAAAATAGGGTTAGCAGGAAATAATAGGTGGGTAGGTAAAGGCTTGGACCCTGTTCCCTACACCAATGGATGCAAATTTTTGACAGATTTTATATATTTTTTAAAGAACTATTGAACATAAAGTGCAAAATAAATGTTAATAGGTAGTAAATAGTAAAATAAACTCTCACCTCCACGGCAGCGGCGAAGCAGAAGAGAGCGATGAAAGACTTCATTGTAGTAACAGTAGAACAGTTGAGTTCGATATGTCACTGTTCCATTCTGGGGCCCTATATTCATCCCCTTATCGCGGCTCGCTAGAAAGTTGCGCAGTCTGTTACCAATAGTAACACTATGGCATTGCGTTGCATAGTCCGTTTATCGGAGGATTTAGTTCCATTTTGTTATAATTTTGTAATGTTTTTCTTTGTGAAAGTTTTGTAGGGAAGGAGGGACAGTTGATGTCCTTCAAATCGTATGGTCAACCGCACGTCAGTAGCACTTGATATACGATACGAAAACCGGACTACTACGAAATAAAGGGCGCAAAATAGACGTAGGGTTGACTGTACCAAACCAAGATAGATTTGTTCGAACCTACTTACTGGTTGTCCAGGTGAGGGATATGTACAGACGCCAGCACATTAAGCTACCCGAAACTGTCACATTTTCCCAATCAACTTTGAACCTTATAGTGTAGCGATAAAGTTGAAAATCTATTAAAGAAATTGGACAGATTGTAGTAGGTTAATGTGCTGGCGTCTGCACGTTAAAAGGCAGATGTAATAAGTGTGGAACCCTATTATATTTTGCCAACAATCGGGTACAAACCTGTTGTGTATTGGTGTTGTGTTGGTGTTAACCTGTTATGGCTGGTGTACAATCACACTATCACATCACACTAATATTATAAAGGCGAAAGTTTGTGAGTGTGTGTGTGTGTGTGTTTATATGTTTGTTACTTCTTCACGCTCAAACGGCTGGACCAATTTTGATGAAATTTGGTATAGAGATAGCTTGAGTCCCGGAAAGGACATAGGGTACTTTTTATCCCGATATTCCCACGGGATCGAGACTTATGCGGGTAAAACCGCGGGGCGGTGCTAGTAAAGCATAAAAACCGGCCAAGTGCGAGTCGGACTCGCCCATGAAGGGTTCCGTAGCAGCAAGTAACATAATATAAAAGTTCTTGTAGTTTGTTGTAACTTTGTGAAAGGTAAATTGCGGTTTTCGATTTATGACGTATTAAAAAAAAACTTACTAGATCTCGTTCAAACCAATTTTCGGTGGAAGTTTACATGGTAATGTACATTATATATATTTTTTTAATTTTATCATTCTCTTATTTTAGAAGTTAGAGGGGGGGGACACACACATTTTACCACTTTGGAAGTGTCTCTCGCGCAAACTATTCAATTCAGAAAAAAATGATATTAGAAACCTCAATATAATTTTTGAAGACCTATCCATAGATACCCCACACGTACAGGTTTGATGAAAAAAAAATTTTGGAGTTTCAGTTGTAAGTATGGGGAACCCCAAAATTTATTGTTTTTTTTTTCTATTTTTGTATGAAAATCTTACTGCGGTTTACAGAATACATCTACTTACCAAGTTTCAACAGTATAGTTCTTATAGTTTCGGAAAAAAGTGGCTGTGACATACGGACGGACGGACAGACAGACATGACGAATCCATAAGGGTTCCGTTTTTTGCCATTTGGCTACGGAACCCTAATAAAAAAAGCCGGGTTTTTTTTAAGTAAAAACTTCTTTAGGTGCGTTGGGCATTTTTTGATATGGGAAAAAACCATTGGATTCGCGCCACTGTTACTGTAACCGACACCGCTTCGGATGTGTTCGGCTGTCCTCGGGATGTAGGTACTCGGTTTTAATGTATGTCCGATATTTCAGTGAGTGATGGCAAAGTATTCTGTTTGTGTTTTCACTTCTGTCGGCACTCCCGGTTGCAGCTACTGAAAAATTCTTTATGGAAAAACATAAAATATCGTTTTTCGGAAATGGAAAGAAACCCAGGACCGTCAGCAGTCATGCTAGACCTACGAGGCAGTCCACCAGGCTTAACTGGCAGGTGGACTGCCTCGTTGCTTGATATTCCATCTGTCTATCATGTGCTTCCACCTACAATAGCACACAGCACCACCCTAATTGCGTAAAATACGTGCCACGAAAGATGAGACTTGACACAACACGTGGTTTGACTTGCGCAGTACACGATTTTAGGTCTTTAGCGGTATGAGGTCTGAGCGCGGGACGGGACCGGACGTCATAGGGGCGGCGCAAAGAGCGCGGAAGGCGGGGTCAAGTCTCATCTTTCGTCGCGCGAGCTATAACACACTATCAATCTGAATCATTTTGAAGGATATTGCTAAACCATTGCTTCATATGTTCGAATAATTCGTCTGCTCAACTACGTAAATAACGCAATGAATGTTGTTGAACTGTCAAAATGATAGCCATTGCTGCTGATACATAGTGGTTTACGCAATTACCCCACAAGTTACATTCGTGCCTCTTCACTATCGCACGTACAAAGTATAGGTTACAAACTTCAAATACCTAGTGATATTTGCTTCACATTTCATATCTTTATCTGAAAATACGTGACCTTTCTTAATAGGTTTCCTTAAATTATGTATTTTCTATTTTATCAGCGTGTGAAATCGTACGGTCAAACGCATTTTACTAGCAACACTCGACCTCATTCGAACACACTGAATCATCACATCTAAACGAGATGATTAGTTAGGTACAGTAAACCCTATGTCCCATTTTGCGCCCTTTATTTCTTAGTAGTTAGGTTTTCGTATCGTAGGTCAAGTGGGCGGTGGACCGTACGATTGGAAAGCTATCAACCGTGCCTCCTACCCTATAAAACAGTGTGGCTAACACGTTAATAAAATAGAAAATAAATAATTAAAGGAACCTAGTAAGAAAGGTCACGTATTTTTAGATAAGGCGCTACCTACTTACTATAAACTTTTACAAACAAAATCCTCCGATAAACGGACTATGCAACGCTGTCGTTATAGTGCAAGTGTTACAAAGTATTGGTAACAGACTGCGCAACGTTCTAGCGAGCCGCGATAAGGGGATGAATATAGGGCCGCAGAATGGAACAGTGACATATCGAGCTCAACTGTTCTACTGGTACTACAATGAAGTCCTTCATCGCTCTCTTCTGCTTCGCCGCTGCCGTGGAGGTGAGAGTTTATTTTAATTTATTTTACTACCTATTAATATTTATTTTACATTTTATATTCAATAATTCCTTAAAAAATATATAAAATCTGTCAAAAATTTGCTTCCATTGGTGTTGGGAACAAGGTCCAAGCCTTTACCTACCCACCTATTATTTCCTGCTAACCCTATTTTGCTAAATACATACCCTTGTACAAACGCCAGCACATAAAGCTACCCGAAACTGTCAAATTTTCCCAATCAACTTTGAACCTTATAATTTAGCGATAAAGATGAAAATCTATTAAAGAAATTTGACAGATAGCTTGATGAGTAGCTTGATGTGCGGGCGTCTGTACAAAACGAGTGAATGAGCCACATTAACGCAATTTATTAAGTTATTAATTCGAGGCTGATTTGTTGACCAATGACCATGGGCGACCACGGGGGTCTGAATTCTGATCGCTGCAATCTACTATGCCTTTCTGGAGATTTTCGTTGTTTTCTCTACGGACCCAATTACCCTATTTAAATACGCAAATATAGATATCCGCCTAAAACTAGCCAAGGCCATACCAATTTTAATTACAATGTTTATGTGACTCCTTGCAGGTAGCGTACTGTAACTACTACCCCTACCCCTGCCACGCAGCTGCCCCGGCGCCCCTCGTGCTGCCCGCTCCCGCGCTAGCGCCCGCCAACCCATGCGCGGTCCCCTCGGCACTTGCCGCTGTAGCGCCCGCTCTGCCCGTTCTGGCGCCCGCACTAGCCAACACCATTTCTGCATCCATCGCGTGTTCGCTTCCTCCTCTACTTGATGCTGCTTTACCGACAGTGTTGACCTCCGTGCTGTCTGCGGCTGGACCCTTGTTGGAAGCTGCCTTGCCTCCTTGTTGCGGTCATCCTGGTTGCGCTTATCCCGCTCCGTGCGCTTATCCCGCTCCGTGCGCTTATCCCGTTCCGTGCGCTTACGCCGCTCCGGCGCCCTACGCACTCCCTTGCCCCTGTGCAGCCCCCGTGGCCTACGCCGCCCCAGCGTGCGGATGTTGTCCACCACCTTGCTACTGTTATTAATTCATTTAATATGAAGCTTTAATAAATTGATTTTAATTAAATTTGTATTTTTAATTAGGTATTGGCGCCGATTCCCTTGTTCACAAACTAAACCAAATTTAATTTCAGTGCATCTTTTTCTTTATACTTATTTCATTAAGAAAAGTTTTAGTTTAGTCCTGTCAAATTAAGATACTCCATAGACAATTTAGACGTGATTAAAAAATTGGCATTTAAAACTACGTTAATTTACGTCAGGCACTGACTAATTTGACAGGCCTAAACTAATATTTATCTTCTGTCCTTTTCTTAATGAAATAGAAAGAAAAAGATGCACTGAACTTTAGTTTGTGAACAAGAGAATCGGCGCCACTGATATATTTTGAACCTTATCCAAACCAGACAAACATCAATAAAACGTAACCTTGGTGTATTGTTATTATTGTGTGTCGAAAAGAAAACATTAGGTAATAGTTAAGTACAACAAAAACAAAAAAAAAACTTGAACAATTACGTGTGTATTTTTTGAATCGTCATCAAAACACAAACAGCATACTTTGCCATCACTCACTGACATATCGGATATACATTAAAACCGAGTACATTCCGAGGACAGCCGAACACATGCGCCTAAAGAAGTTTTCACTTCAAAAAAACCCGGCTTTTTTTATTTATGCTTTATTGTACACCTGAAAATACATAACAGGTTTGTGCCCGATTGTTGGCAAAATATAATAGGGTTGCACACTTATTACATCTGCCTTTTAACGTGCAGACGCCAGCACATCAACCTACTACAATCTGTCAAATTTCTTTTATAGATTTTAAACTTTATCGCTACACTATAAGGTTCACAGTTGATTGGGAAAATTTGACAGTTTCGGGTAGCTTGATGTGCTGGCGTCGTTTTCGTATCGTAGATCAAGTGCTACTGACCAAACGATTTGAAGGACATCAACTGTCCCTCCTTCCTTACAAAACTTTCACAAAGAAAAACATTACAAAATTATAACAAAATGGAACTAAATCCGATAAACGGACTATGCAACGCAATGCCATAGTGTTACTATTGGTAACAGACTGCGCAACTTTCTAGCGAGCCGCGATAAGGGGATGAATATAGGGCCCCAGAATGGAACAGTGACATATCGAGCTCAACTGTTCTACTGGTAGGTACTACAATGAAGTCCTTCATCGCTCTCTTCTGCTTCGCCGCTGCCGTGGAGGTAAGGGTTCATTTTACTATTTACTACCTATTAATGTTCATTTTACATTTTATATTCAATAATTCCTTAAAAAATATATAAAAACTGTCAAAAATTTGCATCCATTGGTGTTGGGAACAAGGTCCAAGCCTTTACCTACCCACCTATTATTATAACTTAAGACAATTTTCCTGCTAACCCTATTTGGCTAAATACATACCCTTGTACAAAACGAGTGGGTGAGCAACATATTAATTTATTAATTCGAGGCTGATTTGTTGACCAATGACCATGGGCGACCACGGGGGTCTGAATTCTGATCGCTGCAAACTACTAATCCTTTCTGGAGATTATCGTTGTTTTTTTCTAATATGGGCCCAATTGCCTGATTTAAATACGAAAATATAGAGATATCCGCCTAAATAGCTATAAATATTTTTGTTACTCCTTGCAGGTAGCGTACTGCAATTACCACTACCCCTGCCACGCAGCTGCTCCCGCGCTAGCGCCCGCCAACCCATGCGCGGTCCCCCCGGCACTCGCCGCTCTAGCGCCCGCTCTGCCCGTTCTGGCGCCCGCACTAGCCAACACCATTTCTGCATCCATCGCGGCGTCGCTTCCTCCTCTACTTGATGCTGCTTTACCTACCGTGTTGACCTCCGTGCTGTCTGCGGCTGGACCCTTGTTGGAAGCTGCCTTGCCTCCTTGTTGCGGTTGTGGATGTGGTGCTCCATTGCCCTTGCCCGCTCCGTGCGCTTACGCCGCTCCGGCGCCCTACGCACTCCCTTGTGCAGCCCCCGTGGCCTACGCCGCCCCGTTGGTGCCACCCCCGATGTACGCCGCCCCAGCGTGCGGATGTGCACCGCCTTGCTACTGCTATTAATTTTATATGAAGTTTTAATAAATTGATTTTACGTGAACCTTACGTTTTTTATTATTGACATATTTTGAATCTTATCCAAACTGAACAAACATCAGTAAAACGTAACTATATTGTGTAGGTATGGCACGGTAGTCTGTTCTAACCATAGATATTTACATTTGTATGGTTCTAACAGTTCAAATACTGTCATTCTTGTGAGTAGGAACGAAAACATAAATAGTAGTAAAAATACTTAAAAAGAATAACCAGTCGAATAAATAAAAACAAACAAAATAATTTAATAAAATCATTTAATAAACTTTGGTTAAAGAATTTAAACATGGCGCTAAATTCTAAACAATGCTGATCGGCCGGCGCTTATTCGCGCGCGTTTTTGTGACAAAGACAAAAATGGCGGATCGGGCGCCTGACCGGACCCACAACCAACATACAACGAAATAATTGAACCCCCGACTAGTTAAGATGATTCTTAGGCCTGTTTACATAACAAAACTCTAATTAGACAAAGCGCTGAACATATTTAAGTTATCGATCAACAACTTCAAAAGATGAAACGGTTAATTGAAATAGAATGATGTTTTAAATTCGTTTCGCGCTAATTGTATACAAGGTGACAGGGATATCAGCGCGCAAACTATAACCACGAATTCAGCCTATGATTCTAGAATTCGTAGAAATTTTTCGTCGGTTAGCAAAAAAAAATCTACAGTTTCATAGAAAAGTGCAACACCTACTCAGTAAAAATTTATGGAACCGCAATTTTTTTTAAAATAAATAACTGACGAAAAATTTTAACACAGTTGGGTACAGAATCATGTACCTACTTACTAAATCCATGGTATCGTTCAGGACGCTAGTCGATATCCCTGCGATGTATAGTGATTTTTAGTGAAAACTGGACTTTATAAAAATGATCAAACAACAAAATGACTTGTGAAGTTGTGATTCTGACGAGCCAATCGTAGATTAGGTATTAGGATAATTTGTAAACGTTTAGTTATACTTGTTTGATGATTTTTACAGTGGCGCCGGTTGCCTTGTTCACAAACTAAACTAAATTTAAGTTCAGTGCATCTTTTTCTTTCTATTTCATTAAGAAAAGGACAGATGATAATTAATATTAGTTTAGTCCTGTCAAATTAAGATACTCCATAGACAAGTTTAAGACGTGATTAAAAAAATGCCTACTAATAAAAATACGTCAATTTACGTCAGGCGCTGATTAATTTGACAGGAGTGACAGGACTAAACTAATATTTATCATCTGTCCTTTTCTTAATGAAATAGAAAGAAAAAGATGCACTGAACTTAAATTTAGTTTAGTTTGTGAACAAGGGAATCGGCGCCAGTATTTTAAACATTTATAATGTAATGACTAAAATTAACATTTGGTGTTTCTAGTATGTCACTTTTAAAAACTATTATTTACATTTGTACTTAGATTGCACTAGAACAACGGATTTGAACGTACGACCATTTTATTGCAAGTCAAAGTCTTCACCGTTGAACCATTGCGCTCATATTAGGTAATGTTAGTAAAAATAATTTAACAATTACCTACATTCACTTTTACATACGCGACAAGTATAACTGAAACGTTAATACACAATCAGGGATTCAGATCGTTAAGCAAATTGACTATCAATATAAATTATCTGTATTTCAAATCACATACGGCAAAATTACGTAGTCAATGTGCTAAACAATACATGACAGTCAGTGAAAAACATCTAAAATAACACTGAATACAGATGTCGGGGGTGTCATAAAAATCAAAAATAAAATAAAACAATTACCACTAAGATATGTGTTAACTAAGCGACTACAAGTCGACTGGGGGGACATTTTGCGGTGATCAATCGATAAGTTTTGAGGCTGAACTACCAGCAAGCGTAGCATGATCACCATTTAAGGCGAATGGGTAGTTGTAGCCCGCGAAATTCAATTTTTCTTACGTTTTTTGCAATTTTCAGGTCAGTGTCAGGTTGTATCTTGATGAAAATTTGATTCGCGACTATAACAGGTACGTATTCACAGAATTATAATCATCAGAATCATTAATACATCTGTTTAAGTTAGATTTCTACCACCAACACTTTTCCATACGAGATTTGTTCTTAACGGTAGAAATCTAACTTAGGAAGATGTATTAATGATTCTAATTATTATAATTCTGTAAATACGTACCTGTTATTGTCGCGAATCATATTTTGATCAAGATACAACCTGACACTGACCTGAAAATTGCAAAAAACGTAAGAAAAATTGAATTTCGCGGGCTACAACTACGCATTCACCTTAAACGGGCTTTGTCGATGGAAGAATAGACAAAAGTACAAATAGAACTGAAAAAAAAAATGACACTAATCCTGTCAATCTGTCTGTATATTCTTCCGTCGAAAAAACCTTTCTCTATGGTGGTCATGCTACAGGTGTAGCAGTCATGCAGCGCGTTTCAATCACAATCAGAAAGATATTACAGAAAATTTCTAATCCATTGCGTCATATGTTTGGAAAATTTAACACCGCAAATAACGCAATGAATGTTGTTGAACTGTCAAAATGAAGGACATTGCCGTTGTCACTAGCAATGTCAATGCCCTTTATTTACACAATTACCCCCGTAGACAGAGAAACTAATCTCTGTCTACGATTACCCCGTAGTAAATTGCCACATAACCAGGGTATTTTGACCAGGGAATACCTCTAAATGCCCCCACCAATAATACCACAGTTTGAAACGCCCAACAGTCGAAGACTGTCGTTCTGACTAGATTGGTATACCAATTTATGTTGAACCATAGATAACTTGAACGAGATTCGCGAATAACTCAGATCATTACAACGAAATAATTATATTTATTTTGAGGTAATTTTTATGTTAATACTTAAATCAATTACAAAGGGTTGACGAAATTATATTCTTATTTCAGATAAATTATAGATTTTTTGAAGGATTAAGGTATTCAATAAGAAAAAAAATAAAAAAGTAAATCAAACTTTTTTAATATTATATATTGATCTGAGCGTGTTTTTTAACAGACAGGGGAGCGATTTTGTGACTCTTTTCGTGAAACAAATCTCGAAAACTGCTCTAATTTGTGTAATAATTTAAATTTTAATACTATTAAGTAGACGGAACTATGTTATGTATTAAGATACTACTTAATTATCTAAATAAATCAGTCAAATTGTAAAATTTACTAACTAATTTGTGAAACATTGTACAATATCTTTTTATAAGATGTGACTATAAAAAAAAATTCAAATCCAGTGTTGCCAACTCAAAATCACGATGTTTTAGTGTGAGCACACAACCGCCCCCTGTCCTGACAAGCAGAAGGCATCAAACTGTGGCGTCGCTTCATTTGAGACTGCAAAACTGCTTTTACACAATGACCCACAATGGTAGACTAATGTCCAATGACGACCAGTTATTTATCATTATTATAATCGTGTTAATTATTCACGAATTTATAATTGAACAACGGGTAGATTAAGTCAACTACAACTGTCAAATTTTTGAGCAGTGGTCCACAATGGTCGGCCATAGTGTAAACGCAGAGAAATAATTATAATGTAAACTTAAAAAACTAATTTGGCAACTATATTGCACTAAGATCTAATTAAAAATAACAATGGCTCCAATATGACACGATTTCGTATGCGTGACACTCTTAGGTTAAGCGATGCTTCCCGAGGTATGGACTTAGATGGTGGCTTTAAGTTTTTATGGGATGCTGTAAAAGCAAAAACAATTTGAAGAGTAGCAAAAAAATAATCTTAGGATTGAGATTTAAATAGACGACATTTGATAATATTGTACAGGGCCTTTTTGAATTAGTTGGCGAAAATTCACAGACACTGGTAACTCCACAGCGACCGTTAATTATGTAATCAGCTGTCATCATTTCAGTCGAAAGACGTCCACTGCTGGACATAGGCCTCCCCCAAAGCACTTCGACTTCGTCCGGTTCTGTGCTTCTCGAATCCAGCGGATTCCCGCGGCCTTCACATAGTCACTGGTCCACCTTGTGGGAGGCCTTCTTCCAACGCTACGTCTTCCGGTACGCGGTCGCCCGTCCAGTACCTTTCGGTCCAGTATCTGCTCTGCGAGTAATGTGCCCTGCCCATTGCCACTTAAGTTTGGCAATTCTTCGGGCTTTGAAGTTAATTAATTAAGAATTCCTCAGCTGTAGTTTCTTGAAATTCTGAATATGGAAAAAAATATATTGGATATCAATATCCAATTTTTTTTTTTTTTCAAAATTTTTATCTCTTCACGTCTACGAAGTTTCGTCATCTAATTTAATTTTAACTTGTAGATTGACTAAGTAAAAATCTAACCATATTTTGTCATCTTTACAATTTTTTTAATCTTTGAGTCCACTCTCGGAGAAGTCTTCTTTTGGCACAAAATAGCCATTTTAAGGCACTTTATAATATCGTGTTTACTGAGTGTCAAAATAATGTAGAATCTAGGTAAAGTCTGAATTTATTTGAAAAAGGAAGGTAAATTCTGTAGTTTCTTACCTCAAACTAAACTAAGTCCTCCTTAGCTTGGATAGGCATAGACAAAAAAAAAACTAATAAAAAAAAATAGAGTAACCAATCTTTTTGGCCAAAACAAAAAGAAATTACCACAATTACATGGATTTTAATTTTAATTGAAAATCATGAAATAATTAAAATTAATTAACCAGAATGGCTTTTTGATTTGCTTCTCACATTCTAGACGTAGCAAGGTAAATGCTACCATGTACTATGTAGGTACCTCATCAATGAGATGTTTAACAAATTATTGCTTACTTTAAAGCTTCCCTTCCCACATAAAATCATAGAATTTTAAACCCGATCAGTTTAACAATTTAATATTATACAGGTTGAAATTAAAAACATGCGACAAATCGAAATGGGAGATTGTACTCATCATTATGAACAACTTTTACTATGGGACCAAACCTGAAATCACGAAAATAAAATCAGCTGTTCCCTACATTTTGACGAGTTATGCGAACATAAAATGTAGGGAACAGCTGATTTTTTTTTCGCGATTTCAGATCTGGTCCCATAGTAAAAGTTGTTCATAATGATGAGTACCTATAATCTCCCATTTCGATTTGTCGCATGTTTTCAATTTCACCCTGTATATTTATTTATTTATTTCATGAAAAAGTCGTTCAAAAGGATTTTATCAACTTAAGAGGGTTTTATTGATGATTTTAATTATTATAATTCTGTAAAGTCAGTTACGGTTGCGAATCATATTTTAATCAATATTCAACATAACACTGACCTGTAAATTGCAAAAAAAAACAACATTAGAATTTCGCGGGCTGCCCTCCACTTATAAACTGTCAAGGACTCGGTAAGTCATAAAGATGAAGCCAGTTACCCATTACAAAACATAGGTGGTTCCTACGGTGAAAAACCGGCAAGAAACTCCACGGACAACAGAACAGATAAAAGAAGATAAAAAAAAAACCTCTTTTAACTATTCTGTGTATAGTATAATGGGCGCCACGAAAGATGAGACTTGACACACCACGTGGTTTGGCTTGCGCAGTACACCATTTTAGATCTCTTTAGCGGTATGAGGTCTGAGCGCGGGACGGGACCGGACGTCCAAGGAGCGGCGGAAAGAGCGCGGGAGGCGGGGTCAAGTCTCATCTTTCGTGGCGCGCACTGTATGTGCATACTTTTTACGCTGAAAATAATAGATTTTTAAAAAACCTCTACATTCTGCAGTGGATGTCATTTAGCTAACATGATGCTAATATTCGTTTATTACGTATAAATATTAAATATGACGTCAAAATATTACATCGTTCTGTTGCAATAAAGTTCCGTGACGTTGCATTGACGTTGCCTTGCGTCTATCACGTTTCAAACAATTTATCAATGCTTATAAACTTTCCGTGTACAGACGCCAGACAATCAAACTACTACAATCTGTCAAATTTCTTTAATAGATTTTCAACTTTATCGCTAAAGTATAAGGTTCAAAGTTGATTGGGAAAATTTGACCGTTTCGGGTAGCTTGATGTGCTGGCGTCTGTACAAAATAATATCTTCATGCTTGTACTCCCCGACCGTGGGTTGGCAGAGTTCTATTGTGCACATTCTGTCAGCCATGTTTAGATCGCATTTAATAGGGGGCGAGCAAATTAAATAGTTTTATTGATGCTGTCATTGTTCCCTATAAAAAATTTAAAGAGTATCAATCGCATTGATAAATTGCATATTTCTTGTCATTAAATTCTTGCTACAAAGACGTCAGTTGCTTACGCATCACCACATAAGCACTGGGGTTTTGAAACAAAAAAAAAAATGCAACTGACATTTTGTAAAAAGAATTCTAAACATAAGCTAGGAACAGATCTGAAACACGCTACGCCATTCACTTATGCTGGCGTGGGGTGTCACAAATACATCCCTAACCATAGAAGTTTTTTCTTTCATTCCTTTTTACCCCGGAGGCCATCCCATCTGCCTTCCTCCAAGGACGTGTAGATGTAGATGATACACTGACTGTGCGCCGTCTCTTCCGTTGTTGACGACGAGGCGCCAGCCCGACGGCGCCCGAGCGGATCCGAGTGAACGGGCGACCAGCATTAGGTGACCGAGTAACTGGAAGAATAAAGTTGTAGGTGTTAGAAGACTTCTTTAGTAGATAGATAAAAAATAGAATGTATTCATCACCAGCTTCTGCCCGCGTGAAATTTCGGCTTACTTATCGCGTCGCATCCCATCGCTCGCTCGTACTACTACTTCGTTTTTGCTTAGCGTGCCGTGCCTCGGAAAGCGTTGGTCGCGGCTGTCATTCTTGGATCTTTGACAGCCGTTACGGGTCGTCACCAAGGTCCACCAGTCTTATCAAGGGGTATCGAATTATCCAGTTAGTAAGAGATAAAATGACTGCGACGTGTTACCCTGTTCAGTCTTGTTTTTGAAGTGAAACTTCTTTACGCACGCTTGACTTGGGGAGTAAGCTGGCGAACGCGTTACGAAAAGTGTGATCGGGCGAGGCGAACGGGAGTTGAGTGGGGGATATAAGCAAGAGAAAGCAGTGCGCGCGCACATTTTCTTTCTCTCTTCCTCTCATAGCCAAATACGTTTGAAGTTTCACTTCAGTCGTGTGGTCATAAGCACACTCGCTTTTTTTTTATTGTTGAATGGCTCTTGCTTTCGATATTGTTTGTTTTGATTTCTGTTCTAGATAAAAATAGTTCAATTAAAACGTTTTTACAATGCGTCGCTTCTTATCGCTATCAGCAAATTCTTTAGACAACCTTTCCGTACATGTTTACACCTCTTCTGCGCAATAGATAACATGATTAGGTTCTAATTATTTGAAATGTCTTTGTTACATTGCTTAATCAGTGCTGTTCCCACTGCTGGGACACAGGCCTCCTCTCGGTGAGAGGGAGTGGGCCGTACCACCACACGAGCCCAGTGCGGATTGGTAGATGTCACAATCATGTCTTTGAATTTTTCGTTCTAGGACATGCCGGTTTCCTCACGATGTTTTCCTTCGCCGTTTTGAGAGCAGTGATGATGAAATAATTTACACAAAGTAAAGCGCCTGTCTGGGTTCGAACCTACGACCTACAGTCGTAAGTCGCGGCCGTTACCACTGGTTTTTAAGTCAACTTTTAGGTAACCTTTATTTTGTATACACCGTGTTCCGGACGATATACATAAACTTCGACCAGAAGTTCAGACCATGGAAATAAGCATTTTTCATTATGAACACATTAACGAATTCTTATTTTTTATTTTTTGTTAATTTTCATACAAACGAAATACCTTGATGTAAATCGCCCGATATGCATGCTTCTTTATCCGAATTGGCAACGATGACATATTTTCATTTATAAGATTTGGCGGGCTGCAACTTGTCAAAACTGAGTTAAGACCTTTTCTTACTGCATAGCTCAATTAAATTTCACTAAATGAAATTACAATATCTTTGTAACGAAGCCTTTTCAAGTACTACTTCCTTTGTTAGATTTAATTTGTTAATTTGTATAAAAGCGTTTGACAAAGTTTATGGATATCGTGAAGAACACGGTGTATACCTACAGATTGTCATATTCACATTAGCGAACACACTCTTTAAATAAAGATTAAAACAAAAAACCTATAAAAATAACTTCTGGCTAGGTATATTAATTAAAGCGGCTAGATATGTGACGATATCGCATCACACGCCGCGCGCTAAATTCCTCCCTTATCAACGATCGCGTTATCAATGGCGTGCCTCGTACGTTAGTCATGGGCGATCTAACAATAATGTACGCTAATCGATGTAGTAGTTTTTGTGAGGAAATCAGAAAAAGGGAAAATAGGTTTCTTTTTGTTTGACACAGAAACTCAAACTCAAAGAATTTATTTCATTAAACCGTTTACAGGCACTTTTGAACTGTCAAGAGTCTGTCAGTTAGTCAGAAAGTTGAAGCTAGTTGCCCATTCCAAAACGTAGATCTCTATGGAGAAGGACGGGCAAGAAACTCCAAGGACACTCTTTTAAATCAAGATATTACAAAATCCTGGGTACATTATTTTTGTTGCTATTATAAGTATATAAGAACAATTAAAAAAAAAAAATGAAGAACCAATTCAAAATATAAGATTAAAAATAAGCCATGGCAGTTAAGAGATGACCAGTCTCAACCGACGGCGCCCGTTCACGAACATGACGCGTGGATTAGTACCATCCAGCTCAACCATTTTGTAGGGAACCGAATGATCCAACACGCCACCGTCAGACGTTTAGCAGAGAGAGCAATGGTAGCCCTGATTGACGACTTGTAGGTCGTAGGTTCGAACTTAGGCAGACGCTTTTCTTTGTATAAATAATTTCATCACCACTGCTCTCAAAATGGTGAAGGAAATGTTAGAAAACCGGCATGTCCTAGGATCAAAAATTCGTCGACATGTGACATCCACGATCCTACCAGTGTAGAATCCAGTGTAGGAATGCGGGCCCAGTGGCCCGCATTTATTTATTTATAGTTAATTAAAACAGTACAACACCAATTACATCAATTAATATAGAGACAACAACAACGTTGATAATAATACATATAATTTAAAACTAACATAGAACAGTGGACTCCCTTGCATACATTCTCTCACAAAACTCCAGACATATACGCATAATTTTAATCCATTCATCCTCAAACACATCACATTCAGAGTTGGCAGCCAGAAGGGCATTCAGCACCTTTAGAGTACGACAGATTGGGATTGGCATGGCAAGGGGATAACAAGAGTGAGCGAAGCAAGCTCAGGACTTGGGACACCCCGACTCGGACAGGTTACCCCGCCATCCCCTTTATGGTTATTTTTTTCAAACCTCACGAGGCTCCGCCTACGCCTTTTATGCAACTTTTAAGTGTTTTGAGGTTAGGTTACAAAAAATCATTTTTCTCGGAAACGGTGAGTTACCTTTTCATGGCAGTGGTGCCAGGGAGAAGGGAGGCACCCCCCTCCCCCACCCCTCCTCCTGCCAAACGATACTGAATTTTTACTGTTTTTTGTTTGGGAAACAAGCAGACACAATTATTATTATTATAAGTTCTGAAAGCTTACCCCTATATTGACTGTATAACCATACATTTTTGATGTTAAATGTCACTTAACTTTTATCATTGTATATGTCGCAGGGAAATGAAGATATCAGGGATTTCACGAAATCCCTAGGGATATCACGAAATCCCAGTAGATATTGAATATTCTTGTGTATTACGTCTTTTTACTAAAAGTATCTAGTGATATGACAAAATACTAATATAAAGTCAGAGATATGTCATTTTACTAAACTAAATGTAGTGAAATAAAGAATACTGTTGATGAATAAAGTAATAAAACAAAATTATAAATTAACTGGTGCATTTTTATTAGAAAATTAAATTTTAATCAACTAAACATAATAATCAGACAATGATATCAGGTATTATACCTTTTTCTGTTATGTGGTTTCGTTCATTAGGTACAAAATAATAAATGTAAGTATCAAAAAAAAATTAAATAGACTTCTAAAAGTATGCGAGGCTCAACAATTACAACGACGAATAACTCCTGATGGAAAATCTTGTTATTTATTTAAACAAGGCAGTGATTTGTGGCACCTTAAATTACCACAAGATGTACCCAAAAGATGTATTTGCAAGAACCTAAATGTTTTGTACATTTAGGTTCTTGCAAATACATCTTTTGGTTTTACACTGGACCTTTGATTTTTCACAATTACATTTTTACACCCGTGTGGGTACTAGAGCGAGAGAAATGCATGGCTCAATTTTTATTCGGCAGTATCCGCTATTCTGACATTTACTAGATTTACTTTAATGAAACGACATATCACTGACGATAAATTGGTATTTTGTCATATCACTAGATACTTTTAGTAAGAAGATGTAATAAACAAGAATATTCAACATCTACCGGGATTTTGTGATATCCCTAGGGATTTCGTGAAATCCCTGATATCCTCATTTCCCTGCGATATATATGAATGAACCCCATAATGATCACTAGGTATTATATGTCTGCCTGAAAATTTTTGTGTAAAAATTGAACAATATTATGAAATCTCGGTATTTTGTTCAAGTTTCAAGATATAGAATCTGCAGCATTTTCAAAATTCCCGCCTTATTTTCAAGCACAAGAAACTACTCTAAACAGCCAGGTTCTACTCACATCCAAATCGGTTTGTTCCGCATCCTGCAACCTTGGAATTCTTCGCTTTGGTATCACTAGGAAATGCACGGGAGCTTGCGGAGAAATGTCGTTGAAAGCCAAGCACAGGTCATCTTCGTAAATAATATCCGCTTTAATCTCTTTCGAAATTATCTTGTCGAAAATAGTCGGCCCCGGCGCAGCGACGCTTTGCGCTTGCGCGCGGCGCACTTCGTCGCTATACGGTCTCCGTACCGCTATTGCCGACCCACGAGATAAATCATATATATTCGTGGGATAAGTCTTCTTCAATCTGAATTTTAGGGCGCGTTGCAGCACTTTATTAAACATTTTTATTGTTTTTCACAGAGGAATTCCATCGTCACAAAATCGCACAAGTTTTGATTTTGACAGTTTTGACATTGACAATTGACAGGTTTACAATATGACAATGACGTAAGAAAAAAATCAATAATGTTGCAGCGTAATAAAACGAAAACTACTATTATTGATTACTCTATAATTTAAATGCCTCAGAATGTTATTTATCGTTATTATAAATCCACGGCTTTTTAGTAGCACTGCAATTTGTGCCGTAAGTACACTCGTACTGGGTGACTACATGTAGGGAATACGAGTTTTGCTGAATAACTTTGCGGGATTAGTTGTTTCTTAGGTAGAACAGGAATAACTCGAAGGTATGAACGTTAATAAGTTGAAATAAAATGTATCTGTTTTAGACGGTATAGAATAGAATACTCTTTTTCTTTCATCTTCTTTTATTCTTATAGCTACATTGGTTTCTATACAAGAAATATAGAAACCAATGTAGTTTCAGACCTGCTAGCTTGACGATATACCTTATCTGACGACGGCATGCAAGACTGCAATGCGTGATTGTTAATATAAAGAAAACCACATGCTTTATAAAATATTTATAATACTTTGTTTTACAAATACATTTGCTGATTAGTTATCACTACCTTAGCCTATTATTTTCAATCCTTAGTCAACTTGATACCTTAAGATACACTCGTGTTTTTTTTCATAAATTCTACATAATTTTAACCATTACCACTACCCGTAAAAATACATTATCTGCCTGCTTTTTCCCAACTATGTTGGGGTCGGCTTCCAGTCTAACCGAATGCAGCTGAGTACCAGTATTTTACATGGAGCAACTGCCTATCTGACCTCCACAACCCAGTTACTGGATAATACGATACCCCTTGGTAAGACTGGTTGTCAGAATTTCGGGCTTCTGACTACTCGTAACGACTGTCAAAGAATTACGAATGACAGCCTGGACCAACCGCTTAACCTGCTTTCTGAGGCACGGAAGGGTCTTTGTATGTAAAGATGGTCACCTATTCACAGACCAACTGCGGCAAGCGTAGCTTAACCTGATCGACCGACCTGTACGGCTGTTATTATTTAGCCACGGGCTTCTCTATCCGTAAAAATATATGCCTTCAAATCTGAAGATGTAAAAAAACATTAATTTTTTTTAATAATTTTATTATTTTCTTTATAAAGAAAATTTTGTCAATTTAATCATCATCATGACCAAATGTGTTACACAAGTCTTAGAAACTTAAAATTAACTTAGTTTTTTATTTATTGAGCAATGATTTTAACAGAATATAATATGTAGTTGTTCACAATATAACTATAAACTGCTTCACTCAATTCAATGTAAGTTTATCACAACTTTATTTCAGTAGTTAGTAAATTGAGCACTCATAATAAAACTATCATATAAACTGCTATTAAATGGCATAGCATGATAAGTAGGTACTTAAAACGTCATCCTAAGAACTTACGGTATAATATTATCTAGCTACATATTTTATATTTTACACCAACAAGCAAAACTTTCAAGGTAGCGTACCAATACCAGTCCATTCAGACCACCAATTTTACAAGATAGCTATTATTACCATATAATTAATACAAAGAGTGCATATCTGCGTCTTATGGTACAGTCAACTGCACGTCCATGGTAACCATTCAACATCGACAGTGCTATTTCGAACGCCCTTTCAGTTCACGTGTCACAACTGACGTGCTATGGACTGTACAAGTACAAACAATACGTGGTGCGTGTTCCGACACACCATCTCGAGAAGTTCCTCAAAGAAGAGTTCTGGCCGAAGGGTGTTGTGTACTGCCGGTTTCGTGGCCGGCTACATGACACCAGTCAGCGAAACACGACGCCGTCACTTCGTGCTTAGTTAGTTTCTTAGTGTAATTATAATGATGTATTTATTTATAGTATTTTTAGGTTATATTAAATATTGTATTTTATGTGTTTTCTATGGGCCTTGATGCCTGAAATAAATGGATAAATAAATAAATAAATACGTATGACAAAATTATTTACATAATAAAATACTAATAATGCTTTTCTATCTTCAGCTCTGTCGTATGCGCATGTAAGCTGAGCTGAGAATCGTGAGCAGCATTCTGAAGGTTCGGTAAACAAAGGTTTTAAAGTATTGATTCTGGAGCGCCAGCCGGCAGAGGAGGGTTATCACGAAGAACAAGACGCCTTGATGCACGTAATACATCCTGAAATCAAATAAAGTTTCTGCCTATGCAATCATAATCATAAATTGGCGGGACGAACCGGATAGGTTCTGTTAAAACTGGAACGTGGACGCGGGAGCTCGCAAAAGAGAGCGGGAGAGCAAGGATGAAAAAAAACCATAAATTGCTGCTATTAATCAGGAAACCAGACTACATCTTGTTACTAAGAATTTCCGAATGGAATAATCTTATAATCCATCACTTAGTAGTTGCCCTTGCTTCTCTTGCGAGCACTCGACTAACGAGGCAGAAAAAGCTTGAAATAAAACTAACATATAATTAATGAGGACACTTACTTGCGCAAATGCTTTTTTGCTATGTCGATATCTTGGTCTTTCTCTTGTAAAAGATATTTTCTTGTCCCAATTACGAAATTTTCGTAGTGGTCATCCCAACTGCGAATAAAAGTTTTAAATTAATATTTCACAATAAGAAAAAAAATTAGTATTTATTCATTATTTTTAACCGAAATGGAGGTAATTTCATATGTAAGTTTTTGTGTCCTTAAGTTTCTCAAAATCGTAATCTTTATGCACAGACGATTGTAAGAAGATGCCCTAAATAATATACACTTTAGATATTAATATTTTGAATAGGTACAGAACGGGACTGCTACATGAATATGGTGTAATTAACTAAATTAACGACCTCCAAAACAAAAGTTTTTGGTGTCGTACTGACTTACTTGATAGTTTGAGGATCTAAATTATAAATGGCAGCATCTTGAGGCGAGAGTCTGGCTTTTAGTTTTCTCACGTTGTCTGTGGCAAAGTGCCATTCACGTACAGAGAAAAATCTTAACACCTCGTTCATAGCTATGAGACGTTGGCTGACAGTTATGAGGCTCATTCTAGAACAAAACATATTATGAACCATCTCACGAATGAAGAACATGTACTTGAAAATAAATTCCTCTTTTCTTTAAAAATTAAACTACCATCATGGTAGGAAGAATTTACTATGGCAACATTATCATGTGCGTTACTTTTAAAGCAGAATTCACAAAAATTTCGTTTTCATTACTTCGTTTTTATTCCAAGAATTTTGGCGATATATTCGGCGATGTGAAGAGGCGCAGTTTGCAGTATTGTCTCCAAAGTCTTTTGTGTGACCCTGTAAAAAGAAAAGTTTGTTTAGGTCTGGCTTTTCCGGATAGAGGGCACGCGTGTCGCAAGCAGTTTCGATATCTCAAACCTTTTTTAAGTCATTGGATGGTAATCAAGTCAAGTTGTATCAGATGCATTCTCCATGGGCATCCTAGATAAAAATGTTGCCATCCCAGAGACAAAGATGAAATGTCTCATTTCTTCACCACCACTCAGTGAACCACTCAGTGATCGGAATACAGCAACGCTGCTTGGCGGCAGAAAAGGTATGGAGGTAGTAATTACCCGGATGAGCCTCCTTCACAAAGAGGTCTTCTACTTTCTCCTAAACTTACTTGTTTTCAACAGCAAGGCCGCTGGGGTACCAGAATGTGTTGTCAAGCGGATGTCCTCGCAAGTTCCTGCGCAGGGCCACCTCGAAGTCGCCCCAAGTGGTTGGATTCTCGTAAGTACTGCAGTTGTACACGCGGACTTGCTCTGGCCTGAAACGAAATATACGGTCATAATATCGTGCCTGCCTATGTTATTTATCTATACATCTATAAGTACTACAAATAAATTAAACTGGAGTGTCTTTTTATAATTTAAAATAACCTCTTTTTACTAAATGCATATGGATGTATACACGGTACATATACCAAAATAAAAGTAGCCTAAGTTACTCCTTATAACATCAGCTATCTGCCAGTGAAAGTCCCGTCAAAATCGGTCCAGCCGTTTCAGAGATTAGCCGGAACAAACAGACAGCCAAACAAAAATTGTAAAAAATGTTATTTTGGTATATGTACCGTGTATACATCCATATGCATTTAGTAAAAAGCGGTTAGGTATTGTAATATTACAAACAGACACTCCGATTTTATTAATTTGTATAGATGTATAGATTCCTCAAACTATCATTAATAGTCCCATATGTCAGTAAAGTAATTCAATATTTATTCCAGACGGGGATATAAACCGAACCCCGCACCTCACACGTCACTTACGGAAAAATCATCCGGAACACAAACCTGAAGGTCACCCACGAAGCTACATTGTTCTCAGGCAATGTCGCTCCTTATTATTATTGATATTATGTTGTAGACATCTCAAATAAGGCATCAGTTTCGCAACTCATTTTCCGGATGTTTGTAATTGTTATTGTACGGACGCCATGCGCCAGCACATCAACCTACTACAATCTGTCAAATTTCTTTAATAGATTTTCAACATTATCACTAAAGCATAAGGTTCAAAGTTGATTGGGAAAATCAGACAGTTTCGGGTAGGTTGGTGTGCTGTCTGTACCCTTCAACTGTAATTATTATTAACAGTGTGAAAGGAAACAATGACCTCTGCGTAACGCACTATCAGGAGCACTGGCTTTCATTTTGACAGTTCAACAACATTCATTGCGTTATTTACGTTGTTACATACAGTTTTTTCGAACATATGAAGCAATGGATTCGCAATATCCTTCAAAATTAGGGTGCTGATCCATGGTTTCAGTTTGCGCGTCAATTTCCAAGAAAAATTGAGTAAAGAAAAAAAAAAAATAAGTATTTATTTTAACGCGACTGTGCGACAGCAAAGACAGGGTTATGATGTCAATTTATTATGTCATCGTATCATGAAGCGTTCCTTTTTTAAATAATAAAACTACTGCAAATTGCAAAAGAACATAATATTTGAATTTCGTAGGACTTTATGTACACCGTTAGAAAATAAAACTAAGTAGGATTGATGTAAATGATAATATACAATAATAATAATTTGATGTAAATATTTGCATGCCGAATGGCAAAATATGGCTGATCTTTGTACTGTACACTAACACCTATTGATGTATCATCTACCCATATTTGCAAAAATAAATTATTCTATTCTATTCTAGGTACAGACGCAAGCACATCAACCTACTACAATCTGTCAAATTTCTTTAATAGATTTTCAACTTTATCACTGAAGCATAAGGTTCAAAGTTGATTGGGAAAATGTGACAGTTAGGTGTAGGTTGATGTGCTGGCGTCTGTACCTACTTAATGTATTAAAAAGAGAGACACGTGGCACAAAAGCGATATAACACTATTCAAGCTTAGCTGTGGGTGGATCCGGTGGATCAAGGCTGACTGATGATGATGATGAAAGTATTAAAACAAACAAAGTCTCCTCACCGGTCCACAGCAGTCTCCCACGCCACAGCCAACAAAGTATCGATGGCCATATCAACCGGCAACATATCGGCCCTCGCGGTGTCCTTGCAGCAGAACACGTGCAGCAGTCCCTTGCCTGCACCCACCACCACGCCGCTGGGGCCGTTGAGGTTCTCTATCCAGCCAGGGTACGGGTGGCGGAGGGAACATATCACTGGAAGAGAGGAAGAACGGGGTAAATAATGACAAAAATACAAAAATAAAGTTTATTCATATAGCGCCATCTATACTACTCCATGAGAACTACGTAGACTGCCAGTGAACTACAAATTGCAGACGAATGACGTTGACGTCACAGAATCCTGCATCGCGCAAGCAGAGTTACGCCTGTTACATAAACTACTAGCTGTTACCTGCGGCTTCGTCCGCGTGGAATTTTTTCGTGAGATCCTATATGTTTGTTTTTTTAAATTAAAGTAGCCTAAATTACTCATTACAATCGGTCCAGCCGTTTCAGAGATTAGCCGGAACAAACAAACAGACAGACAAAATTTGTACAGACGCCAGCACATCAACCTATTACAATCTGTCAAATTTCTTTAATAGATTTCCAACTTTATCACTTAAGTGTAAGGTTCAAATTAAGTTGATTGGGAAAATGTGACAGTTTCGGGTGGGTTGATGTGCTGGTGTCTGTACTTTCGCATTTACAGTATTAGTTAGGATTAGGATATTTGGCCTTTAGTACATACCTATAGTTGGTCTAAAGATAGCAATCGGAAATCCTTTATTTCCATGTTCTTGGACTACATTCTCCGCTAAAGCCTTCGTGAAGGTGTAGGTGTTTGGTTTCGGAGAGATGTATCTGAAAGTAATTCATGTTTGTTTAGATTCATAATCACTAATCAGCCTATAATGTTCCCACTGCTGGGATACGGGCCTGCTCTCTGTGAGAGGGAGTGGGCCTTAATGGTAGATGTCACATGTCGTCGAATTTTTGGTTCTAGGACATGCCGGTTTCCTCACGATGTTTTCCTTCACCGTTTTAAGAGCAGTGGTGATGAAATAATTTACAGAAAGTAAAGCGCCTGTCTGGGTTCGAACTTACCACCTTGTATGTCGCGGCCATTACCTGGGTCAGCGCTGGTCTCAAAATCAGTGGAGATTTGGCATTTCATTGTTTTTTGAAGTGAAAACTTCTTTAGGCTGGTTGGGCATTTTTTAAGATGGGAAAAAACTATTGAATTCGCGCCACTGTTACCGTAACGACACCGCTTCGGATGTGTTCGGCTGTCCTCGGTTTTAATATACAGAGGCCAGCACATTAAGCTACCCCAATCTGTCAAATTTTCCCAATTGAATATGAACCTTATTATTTTGTAGTAAAGTTGAAAATCTACTAAAGGAATTTGATAGATTGGGGTAGCTTGGTGTGCTGGCGTCTGTATATCCGATATGTCAGTGAGTGATGGCAAAGTATTCCGTTTGTGTTTTGTTTTCACGTCTGTCGGCACTCCTGGAGTGCCACTGTTTTTTTTTCTGAATGGGCCTGCTCTTGACCTCGATCACCGCTGTACGACAGGCTATCGTATCGAAAACCTGACATTTCGATAACCTGATTTGACTTGCCCTCAACAGCAAATAGCTGTTGGAAGAATAGCGGGCGTCTATTTGATTTAAACTGACAAAATTTTCGGGTTTTGGACTTGTGAACAGCGTTTAGAAGACTCCTACGATAACAATAATTAATGTTCTATACGATACGGAAGCATATCGAGTGTTTGTGAATAGCTATGCTGATGGAAAGCAATGGATAAGGTCTATGATGGAACGAATGTGCCTAGAAGATGCCTGTTCACTCTTGCTTTGAAGGCAGACGGGTTAAATGTGGAAGGAAACACAGACGCAGGCAGAGAGTCTTCAAACTCAGCAGTGGCCAACACGACCACTACTGACTTTAAAGCCCTCACTGCTGGGTATGACGCCTCTACAGCAAGTTTATGAAGCATGATTTCCATCATGATAAGTGGTCTATTCTACTTACTCTGTGTTGATCTTGCCGAGCAGTTCCTCCGGCAGCAAGTCTGCGACGGCAAAGACCTCTTCCAGGGGGACCGGCGGAGGATACACGCGTTCTTCTACATATGTAAGCTCAGCGTTGCTGTAAGCGGTTGATACGTGGATAAACGCCTGTAGGAAAGCGAAATTATTATTATTATAAGCCTGTATTTTCCCACTGCAGGGCAAAGGTCTCCCTTCCCTCTTTCCACTTTTCCCAGTCTACTGCGAATGTGGGCCAATCCTTTAAGGAGTCCAGCTCATCCCGCCATCTCCCTCTGGGCATGCCGCGCAGTCGTTTCCTGCCATCGGGGATCCACTGAGTGGGTGATTCGCCGCTAAAGTTTGCGGGAGTGATGATGATGACGTCACGCTGAAGTAGGTGCACGAAGGCTGCGCTGACGTTCATACACGGGGTCACCAGTATAGAGGTGTGAGGAACAGGGTGTAAAGTTCACTCATACTCTATAGAAAAGGGAGGATCTGCCGACCTAAATATTGGGTAATATAGTTGTATGGGAGCAAAATACGGAGGCGATGAGACGGTATTATACCTCGATTTTAGGCAGTTTATCACATATTTCCAGCAATCGTTGCACAGAACGGACATTCTGGTCAATGGCGACCCGCAGTGGTTCGTCGAACTTCAGGGTAGCCGCCGAATGGAAGACTATGGACACCTGCAACAAATGGGAAAAGTTTAAGGAAAACGATAATAGATGGCGCTGTTTAGTAGTTTTCTTTTTGATTTACTTTGTTTTTAGCACGCTTTTTGGTTTCACTTGTACCTAACTGACCATGTAACAAAATCTTAGAAATAAACCCGTGTAGCCCCCCACCCACAAACAGTGACATTTGACATTTCGGAGACCTCTCGCTACACTAGCGCCCACAGAGTACTTTTTGATCAATGACTACTTTTTAACCGACTTTAAAAAAAAGGAGGTTCTGTATTTGACCCGTATGTATGTTTGTATGATTATTTCAAAAACTGCTGAACCGATTTTGATAATTCTTTCATTAGTGTGATCTACATACTTTCAGGAAGGTTTTAGTATATAATACATAGGTAATTATTCTGATGTACGAAGTTATATGCATAAATCAACTGCATCTCCGGCATTTCTATGTGAATTTTGATGATTCGTCGAGTCGTGTCTTCATTTCTTCAATGCACTAGTGTTAATTGAATTTGTGTGGGGTAGGTACAGCTAAAAAGTAAAAAATAAAAATTTTTTTAGAAAAAAAAAAACAACCAACTTCAAAAAAGAAAACACTACAATGTGAAAAATAACTTTAATTTCGGAATTCGGTGTCAATAAACGGAAATGCGGAACCAACGACACCGACTTCCGAAATTAAAGTTATTTTTCACTTTGTAGTGTTTTTTTTTTTTGAAGTCGGTTGTTTTTTTTTTTCCTAACTCTATGTTTTTGATTGACTGCTAGCGCCTCTAGTTGTGAATTCCTAAGCAATAGTCCTCATTGTCTTTCATTTTGACAGTTCAATAACATTCATTGCGTTGTTGAGCTGACAAATTCGAACATCAAAATGATTCAGATTGAGATTAATAGCTAGTAAAGTAAAGTAAAGTAAAATCGTTTATTCCATATTTTAAAATTACAATATCGAGGTATTGTTGGTCCCAAACTAGGCACAGCCTGTGTTTTGGACACCATTACAATGGTACAAGATTTTAATATAGTGTGAGATTACGTTATCTTTATGCACACCATAGTGAAAGTACTGCTCCCACACGCAACTTAAAAAAAACACTAACAAGGCTACATGTAAACAAAAAAAACTTATTACCTATTTAAATAATTAATAACTGACAGCATGCGAAGTATATTAAAAAATTAGCCTCTGCCCGCGGCTTTGCTCGTGTTGATGTCGGAAATTATCCCACGGGAACGTGCTACCGGGACAAAAAGTACCCTATGTCCTTTTCCAGGATGCCATCTATCTCCTAGGCGAATTTTAACGAAATCGTTCAGTGGTTTAGGCGTAAAAATGTAAATACAGACAGAGTTACTTTTGAAGGTACGATCAACTGCACGTAACTCTTGAACTGCAAAATCAGCCCTTATATCTACGAAATAAAGGCACGCCCAAATTCAAACTGTTACCAGGATCCTAATTGCGTTACACACTATCAATCAATTTAAATCACTGTTAGCGACCCGCACCCTAATTGCGTAACACACTATCAATCGGAATCTGAATCATTTTGAAACAAATTGCTAATCCATTGCTTCAAAAGTTCGAAAAATTTGTCTGCTCAACACGTAAAATAACGCAATGAATGTTGTTGAACTGTCAAAATGAAACCGATTCCGATTGATAATGTGTCACGCAATTGCCCCGCAGCTCAATTAGAATACAAGTAAAACAAACACCAAAAAACACCATGTAAGCTAGAGGTGGGACACGCCGACATGCTTGTCACATTGTTGCGGGCCCCCCGCCCGTGCCCGCCCTGTGCTGCCACCTGTCGCGAATCAATGCGTACGCCCGTTTTGTCAATTTTTGCGCACGCGGCCTTCTTAAACTTCCGTAAAACGTAACTGTTGGTTTCTGCAGCACTACCCCTAACAATCACATTGAACGATATTGCTAAACCATCGCTTCATATGTTCGAAAAATTTGTCTGCTCAACAACGTAAATAACGCAATGTATGTTGTTGAACTGTCAAAATGAAACCCATTGCTGCTCATAGTGTGTTATGCAATTAGGTACCCCGCTGTAGTCCAGTCGACTGTACAGAATCAGTTCAAGTTTCTTAACGTAAGTATGTTGTAAGACTTCAAACTCCAAGCGGCCTGCCAATCATCGCAATTTTAAAATAATTGCATGGATATGATACAGGCATTACAAAATATAAGTAGGTAACGGTCAACTGATGTTGTTTCAAGTTAAACAAATATCAACTTTACTTTAGTAAAAATTAAGTCGATTTCAGAGTGACTAGTCCTTTTGAAAAAATTATAAAAATGTTTGAAGTTTTAGCGTAAACTGAACTTTATCGTGTAGGTATTAAAGATATTTTTCCAATAACTCATATTTTGTTTACATGTTTGGAAACTGAATTGCGAACGCAGAACTTAAGGTATTATGTCGATTAGACCACGTAAATCATTAGATACAGGCATGAGTAGTAATTAGGTCTAAATAGACTCCATTTTGATATAATTCCAATCTATATTATGTATGTCGCAGCCAACTGGTTCAATTAGCCGTTTAGATAACCGCCTGGCCTTTGGAAGTAGTGCTCGCCTTTTATGTTCACATAACTCGTCAAAATGTAGGGAACAGCTGATTTTTTTTCGCGATTTCAGGTTTGGTCCCATAGTAAAAGTTGTTCATAATGATGAGTACAATGACCCATTAAGAGGAAAACGGTGATTAAAATTTCACCCTGTATTATCGCAACTTCGGTGCAACAGTCACAAATAGCAAAAACTGCAAAATTGAGGTAGATACCAACTGCCAAATTGTCTCTGAGCCATGCCTATACTTGGGGCAACAAAAACATCCGCGAAAGTATCTCAAAATTCTACTAGATGGCGCAGGTGCCTTTGTGGTTGTAAATGCGAAAAAATGAGGAAATAAATGCGAAAAAAAATATAAAAAGTCTTCTCCTGTAAAATTAAAAAAATGAGCTGAGCCCTGATTCACAACCATGCGACAGGCTATCGTATCGAAAACCTTACATTTCGATAACCTTCCCCTCAACAGCAAATAGCTGTTGGAAGAATAGCGGGCGTCTATTTGATTAAACTGACAAAATTTTCGGGTTTTGGACTTGTGAACAGCGTTAAGAAGACTCCTACGATAACAATGATTAATGTTCGATACGATACGGAAGCATATCGAGTGTTTGTGAATAAGGGGGCTAAGGTGCGAAATGTAGAAAAATAAATATCGATGTTTTGTCGAGTCGTAAAGAACGTGCGAAGCACGCCCTACACAATAACTTGCGTAACACACTATTAATCTCAAACTGAATCAATTTGAAGGATATTACTAATCCATTGCTTCTTAAGTTCGAAAGTCTGTTAACAACGTAAATAACTCAATGAATGTTGTTGAACTGTCAAAATGATAGCCATTGTTACGCTATTACTCCGCGGGTCTCTAGTATAGTATCTTATAACTAAGTATAAAATGTCGTAACAACATCGAAATATTAAAACATTAAAAGATTTCAATATCTATCGTTTCGCCATTACGTCGACTACCTATGTTCTTACTTGTTAGTTGCGAAGTTAAAATTAAAGGGCCGTTTTGTGGGCTAAGGGCATTCTCGACAGCATCTATTTAAAAGGGTTCGCAACGCGGCCAGGGTCGCCTTGGATTAGGAAAATACATTCTCTCCAATATTGAGAGTTCGAGACGTTTAAGACATGCACGGCTAAACCTTTGAACTTTCATATTTTGGACATTCGTCAATTGGTCAACCTGTGTGATTTACATACTGTTCCTCATGATCTATTGCATAAATCGCAGCAGGGCCAAACTCAAAAGCATTTTTAACCGACTTCAAAAAAGGAGGTTCTGTATTCAACCCGTATGTATGTATGTATATAATATGTATGTTTGTATGTCCGCGATTTTCTCAAAAACTAATGAACCGATTTTGACAATTCTTTCATGAATGTGATTTACATACTTTCAGGAAAGTTTTAGTATATATAATACGTTAGGTAATTATTCTTATGTTCGAAGTTATATGCATTAATGTACTGCATCTCCGGCATTTCTATGCGAATTTTGATGATTCTTCTAGTCGGTGTCTTCAATTCTTCAATTCACCAGTGTTAGTTGAATTTGACAGTCACGTCTAAAAGTATGTACCTATACACTTGGCTTTATTCAAAGGCGATTTTCTCCTTTATTTTTGAATGAAATTTTATGTTATTACGAAAATAGTATTTTCGAACCCATAGGTTTATGTTAAGTGTCGTATTTCAACGTTGCATTCGTTATTTCACGAAAAAATCGCAATTAAAAATTGCTAAGTGTATACATACTTTTAGACGTGACTGTACAACTAAAACGTGAAAAATAAAAACTTTTGTACAAAAAAAACAACCGACTTAAAAAAAAAAAAACACTCCAAAGTGATAAATAACATTAATTTCGGAAGTCGGTGTCAAAAAACTAAAATGCGGAACTAACGACACCGACCTCTGAAATTAAAGTTATTTATCACTGGACTGTTTTTTTTTTTAAGTTGGTTGTTTTTTTTTGTTGAAATGAAAACTTCTTTAGGCGCGTAGGGCATTTTTTGAGATGGGAAAAACCATTGAATTCGCGCCACTGTTACCGTAACGACACCGCTTCGGTTGTGTTCGGCTGTCCTCGGGATGTACTCGGTTTTAATGTATATCCGATATGTCAGTGAGTGATGGCAAAGTATTCTGTTTGTGTTTTGTTTTCACTTCTGCCGGCACTCCCGGAGTGCCACTGTTTTTTTTTTAAATACATAATACTTAGTTTTCCGAGACATCGCCAAGCGGTTGATCGACTCATCACGTGACCAGAGGGCTGGCCTATTTTTTGGCCAAAGAATCAGCATTGCCATACAACGTGGCAATGCTGCCAGCCTTTTGGGCACGTTTCCCGTTGACAGTGATGCGGACGAATTTTTTGATGCCCTTTGATTATTTTCCCTCCCTTTTTATATACTTGTACATATTATTATTTTAGGACAAGAGCCTTCGAATAAATAATTGAAATAATTATGTGAAAGGAAATAAAAAAAAAAAAAAAAAAAAAAAAAAATACATAATTCATGTACAGGCACTTGAATTGTCAAGGGGTCGGTCAGTCAGGAAGATGAAGCTAGTTGTCCATTTCGAAGCGTAGTAGGTACCTATGGAGAAGAACGGGCAAGATACTCCATGGACACTCTTTTAAATAAATAAAAAAAAGACGGGTTGCACTCCGGGAGTGCCGGCAGAAGTGAAAACTTGAATATTAACGTTGAAATAAATCAATTATTAATTGAATTAATATAACTCATTTTTTTTCACTATTTCTGCGTCACTTTTTTCATTAATAGATGCACTTTGTTCAATTTCCATATTTTAAACACTTGAAACAATTCAAATATTAAATTCAATTAAAATAAACCATGGCAGCTCTCCACAAACCCAGTTACTGGATAATACGATGCCCCTTGGTAAGACTGGTTGTCAGACTTTCGGGCTTCTAATACGACCCGGAACGACTGTCAAAACCCCACAAAATATGACAGCCGGGACCAACGGCGTAACGTGCTTTCTGAGGCACGGAGCGATCTTGATATTTGTAAAGATGGTCACCCATCCACGAACCAACCGGGCCAACTGTAGCTTAACCTGATCGATCAATCCGTGCGGCTGTTATTACTTAGCCACTCTTCGGGTAGAAATCCAGTCTCCGGGCTCCTACTTATTAAAAAAATCCTTGATTGAATAAACTAATTTTTTACCATCAGCATGCACTGCCCGACCAGGGGATCGAATCTACGACTTTTCGCTCAGCAGTCGCACTGGCGACCACAGAAGGCATATGTCTCGTTATTATCAGCCATATTTTAATTACTGTGGGCGAATATTACTATTAATTATTTTTTTTTTGATTTGACATAATTTCTGGACCCTATTTTTTCATTTTAATTTTATTTTTCATGTTTAATTTTCATGACATTATCATTTTTAATTCCTTAGTTTGTTGACTGATCTGTATTTACGATAACTATATTTTCAATGACATTGTACTTTATTGAATTGTGAAATTAACAGTTAAAATTCTTGTTTTATATTTGCACACCTTATATGGTTATTAACAGTGTACCATTTGACCTTTGTTACATCCACTGAACCTGTTTTTATGCAAATAAATGATTTGATTTGATTTGATTTGAATACTGTGGGTATAGTGTTGGTTATTGCGCAATAGAAAAACGGTTTGTAGTTCAAACCAGATTATAATTTCACGAACAATTTAATCATACTAGCAAATAACACACTATAGGTACGTAGTACTATTAAGTATTCTGTGCTATAGGTACACGATACAACCAGATACGGAACGCGGGACAGTTTCTGAGCACATGTTGTTCGTCCGATGTCCAAGAGAGCCGCTCCACCGCGCTGCACGCTCTCTTGTACTCCCCACGAACTCAGGCTAGACTCTGTCGAGCGCCGCCAGATGGCGCTGGCGTTCCGAATGGTCAAACGAATGACCGGATGCGACATACATAATACTTTCTTGCTTATACAGTTTTCAATATAATCTGTGGAAATTTTCATAAGTTTCTTTAATCAAAAGTAGGTGATAAGTACCTCTCTTAGCTGCGAGATCGCCTCAGCTTCCATGCCGAGATGTGGCTTGGAGACATCTCCGCGGACAGCGAACAGCTTGTCCAGCTGCCGGTGGTTGCGAGCGCGGACGCTGTCGAACACCTGCAAATAAACATGGATTAAGAATAAACTTTATTAGGCACTAGCTTAATTATGCCCGCTACTTCGTCCGCGTGAAATTTCTTGTTCCCCCGACCCATCATCACCTGCCTGAGCTGTCACTTCGCTTAGCGATCTTTTCTATCAAATTGTTCAAATCCGACCCGTAGTTTCAGAGATTAGCGCTTTCAAACAAACGCACAAAAAAAAAACTTCTTCAGCTTTATTATTAGTGTAGATTCCTTTATTTCATTTAAATACTTATAAATTACATTTTTAAATATTTTTATAAACAAAAAGATAAAAAAAAAAAAATTAAAGGGCTTACAGGATCTAAACGCAAAAAAACGCAAGTTTTAGAAACAATAAAAGTAATTATCGACTACAGTAAACAAAATCAAAAAAATATTATATGATATTCTTGATTTATTTTCGTTGGATCCCACTTTTGAACCCCATTTTTTAGGTATTAACGATGGATCCCGTTTGCTATTTCCGTTGAATCCCATGTTATAACAACATATTATGCTAGGTAGATAGTGTGTTGAAAACGTAATACAACTAATTTGATACAATAGAAAAAAATCATGAAGATACCTCTAAAACCTTTATTTTTACAATAAAAACCATATATTCTCGTACATACAATCATTATGATTTTTTGTCAGATTATTCTACAAGCAACATACTGCATGCACTATTAATGTTTTAATTTTTTAGTCCAAACAATGGATTTTTAATAGATAACTGCTACATATTTTGCAATAAATTACCAGCGTTGTGTCATCGCGCTTCTCTTTCTTTTCTATGCAGTCCGACAAAGACCGCGCTTTAGGTCATGTAGTCGCCATAAAAATTGGTATCGGGAACAAGGTCCAAGCTACCGGCGGTCAGAGCTTCAGAGAGAGGAGCCTCCTGACAATACGACCCGTGTCCAGAAGTACCGGTTTCTGAATCGAACCTCGATCCAGCTGCCCAACGAGAGCCTCCTCAGGTGTTGGTCGAGGCTCTTGGCTATTAACCCATTGGCTGTCACGACTATCAGCACAATGATCGCTGAGTCCACATCCCACATGTCGACAACCTCGCGAGCTAAGTCAAGATTAGTATTACTATAGATGCCTCACGTCCCAGCCACCGCGGGAGACGCTCCGGGCGTCGGGAGCCGCGTGACGACTCCCGGCCACCGTAGGCGCGGGCCTGCGGACGGAGAGTAATGGGTAGCTCACCGTCCGATCAGGACCAGGCCCGTGCCGGACGGCGCGTACGTGTTCCACGCGCGCCTCAAAGAGATGTCAGCATAAAGGAAGGGGCCTGCCAGGGCCGAAGCCTGCCGGGGGTGCGGGATTGTCCGAAAGGGTTACCGCTACCCCGGAACATAAAGGGCTAAGGAAGGAACACGGATGGGTTTTAGTCAGTAAGAGTCTGACACTCCCTTCCGCTTAACCCAGAGCGGGAGGGGCCATTTGATAAAAAAAAGTATTACTATAGATGGGCTTATGTTTAACATTATCACCAGATAAAGTAAGATATAACATCAAAAAAACACTTTTTACTGCCAAAAATAGTAAATGATCACCAAAATTAAAACTCCATTTTATTGTAAAATACCTAGGTAAAGGTATTTGCCATGTATTCTCATTTGCTCGCTCTTGCATCCTATGTCGACGGCGACGGAGTCCTGCGAATAACCTCGGAGTACCCAGCTAGAACTATTGTAATTTTAGACTTCATTTTTTGGTGTTCAATATATTTTTCTGGTGATCATTAAAAAAAAAAATTAAGTTAATTAAATTTTTATTGTGTATTTTTAACTATGTATTTTTCAATTGTATATTCTTAATTGTGTATTTTTAATTGTGATTTATATTATTATTATTTAAATTCTTCACCTACTAACATATTTTATAAGCTCATTTTGTTACTAACCATAATGGATCATGTTATCTGAAAATAAAATTATTATTTCGTTTATTTATTTATGCATATTAATTTACATTTTTAAATATTTCTTAAAATATAAAAAATACGTATTCCGCCGGTGTCGGGAGCAGGGTCCAAGCTACCGGTGGTTAGGGCTCCAGAGACAGGAACCTCCTCACAATACGAGCCGTATCAAGGAGTACTGCCTTCTGAATCAGGCCCTTGATCCAACCGCCTAACGAGAGCCTCGACAGATGTTGGTCGAGGCTTTGGGCCATAAGCCCATTGGCCGATACGACAATTATTATTATTATTATGTTTAACCCCCTATATGAGTTCAGTATTCTAGTGAAAAGCGTCATTTAGGTACACGAAAGAGATTCTTCTCCACGTCCGATATTAACTCCAGCATAGTTTACATACCTGCGACTGCTTCAGCTGTGCCAGCCTCTTCTGTGGCGAGTGTCCCTTCTTATCCCTCATCAGCAGGTGTAGGCGCCCCACCTCGGGACATGTCGCTAGGATACGTTCTACCAGCACCTGTACACAAAGATGTACTGACATTAGCTCCATGATCCTGCCCAAACTAGCTTTCGTCAGGTAGCAGAAGGATATGTGGAGCTGTGCGTCGCGTAAAATGAGTCGCGGAATTTACGCTGCAATCGGTTTCATACTAAAGTCCTGTTTGTATCACACGGCGACGCAAAATGAGTTGTCTGCTGACTCACGCGCGTTATTTCAACCGAATTGCGCTCGGGATGAAGGAGGTTAGCGAGGCAAGCGTCAGTTATTATAGAATGCGACCGAAGTTACGTCCGTCCGTCTGGCAGCCTAACCGAATTTCAGTTGAACGTAAATTGCGATACTCAAAATACGCGACTCACAACTCAAAAAATTACGCTCGGTTGGCCTCAGTCTTAAACTATCTAGTCGTAACAAGAGGTGCAGATTGTTCGCCGTGCCTGAGAGTCGAACCGTCGCTCGAGCCCAGTCTCCTGTCCGTCCCACACTCTGCGCTCAATGATCTCTTAGACGCTAAGCTTGACTGCGATGTGTTCGCGGATGAATGGAAGAAGATCTCGTCAGTATGTCTGTAGTATTTTGAGATAAGCGTATGACTGTCGAGTAGTTGTATACTTTTCGTTATTGTATTTAACGTATACGTGTGTCTTTATTTAACTAATGTAATTGACCTTGGCCGTTTTATGTTAAAATAAATAAATAACAGTGTAACAATTAAATAGTCCGGCATTTCTAAATTTGCCAAAGATGTAAACAACACGCTCGAAATTGAATAAAATCAATATAATATATGTACCTATACAAGAACATTGCTTAAAATAAATGTTCTTATGTATTTTTATTCAGTTTCAAGCGGCCATTTGAATTCATGTGACATCTGCCAACCCGTAAAGGCCCGCGTGGCGGATTACGGCCCACTCCCTCTTACAGAGAGGAGGCCTGTGTCCCAGCAGTGGGAACATTATAGCTGATTTAGCTCAACTTTTAAACTTTGTATTCATTCCCGCCACCGTAAGCGATCGATCTTGATGCCATTACATCCGCACACAGTGCAGTTTTCTTTTCCATCAAACAGATCCAAAGGTGGCACTATTGTAAGTACCTATTGTATGGTATCCGTACACTCGATACGCACCTTGCCCATGAAGCCAGTTGCTCCAGTGATGAGGATGGACCGGCCCGCATAGAAGCGGGGCAACAGCGGCTCCGGAGGACTCGGGGATACCGGACGAGGTACCATGGTTGCTGGAAGTAAAAGATGGAGGTTAAAAGACACGTACATCGACATCGTGGAATACATCATACATCAGAAACAAGACCAAGTGGACCTTGAGTGAGAGTAGAGAAGTTGGAATCACGCTACAACATGAACTTCAAATCGTATGTGGTGAGGGTTCCATCTCAGTACCTGGAAACCTTCATGAAGGAAGATTTTTGGCCGAAGGGTATAGCGTATAGTACACCGACGGCGACGTCTTCGTGGAAAGTTACGCGACACCACGCAGCGCAACACGACGCCGACACTTCGTGCACAATTGATTGCACTTTCCTTTTAAAAATGATATCTAACGAGATTGACTGTCCTGATCTCCTGCATAAACCGCGTTTCAATGTCCCTCAGAGATCAGTTAGATTTAATCCGCCGATTTCCATTCCTTTTTCCTCTTCTAACTACAGGCAAAACTCATACATGGTGCGAGCGAGTAAGGACTTTAATATTCTTTGCAAAGAGTTCCCACCAAAACCTATTCTGCACGCACTCGGATGAACGCAGACTTTTTAAAAGTGCATAGTGCTTTTATCCCTTATATATGTATTCTTTTCTATCGTGCTTGTTAGTGATCCTAAGATTTCTACTACATTTTCTGTTTCTACACGTGAGAACCTGTAAAATGGCTTTATGTCTCATATAATATTGTTATGCTTCTGTTATAGCTGTTGGTTCTCCTATAAATAAATAAATAATACAGGCGACACGCCTGTAACGCCAAGTACTCTAAGGTGCACAAAACGTGACGCCACAGAATGTTTATTTTACTTGACCTAAGCATCTACTTCAGACACAAACTTAAAAATAAAGCCAAGCCATAAGTAAGTACCTAGTTGAAGTACCACAAGTAGGTACTAGAAGAAATTAAACCTTGCTTGAGCCTTAACGCAAGGTTGCACACACAATACCTAAGCAAACGTCTTTGTAAACATAAGTTATGTACTTAAATGAACAATATTCCATATTTATGGAAACACTGTGAGCAGTCGAACTTGGGATTTAATTCCGCAGCTTTGTCAAAACTAATATTAATACAGTCAGACGAACTTATTTTATGTATCGCGGTGTTTGTTGAATGAAGATGTAATGTCAAAAACCGGTCAAGTGCGAGTCGAACTCGCGCACCGAGGGTTCCGTACAAATTTACGGTTTTCAGATTTTTTTCCCTTTACTTTTGCTACATGACATTGCTTTTAGCCTTTCATGATTCTAGGTCAACGGGAAGTAGGTACCCTAAAAATTTTGATTCCCTTGAGAGTGTCGAAATATACGTTTTTTTTGCGGCATAAACGACCGTATCTTTTTTTTACGTTACCTTAGCAGTTTGGTTTTTTCACAGCTTCAAGGGACTGTAGACCTGAGTATATGGTTTTAATTTCAACTTGATAACTCCACGCGTTCCCGAGAAAAAGGATGTTGATAGACAGACGGACAACAAAGTGATCCTATAAGGGCTCCGTTTTTTCCTTTCGAGGTACGGATCCCTAAAAGTGATGAAAAGTTTTATCGTGTTTAGATATCGATACCCATCACGTCTGCGGAGGTTCGCTAGATAATTTAATTTGACCCTCTATATTCTCCTCAAACCACGGTACTCAGAGTCGAGAGTTTAAATTACGAGTAGGTATAAATCGGAATGCTGTCAGCCAAAAATATTGCAGATTGACAACATTTTAATCTGTCAAGCTCCGCTAATGAGACACAATTGATTTTCTATTGTTTCGTCGCCGATCGGCGAACCGCGCCGCTTTTGTTGACATTTGGTGTCCTTCACCACACAATCCTCACTTTTGAAAACTTCATGAAAATCAATTTTGAGAACGCCAAAAAATAGTCAAGAAATAGTCATAAATAGTCACCAAGGTCAAAAAAATAGTCGCATTATGATTCCGAAGTTATAGCTATAGGTTGGTGAGGATTGTGTGGTGAAGGTCTCCACACAATCCTCACCTCTAATGCAACCAAACGGCTGGGAGTATCGACTTGGTTTCAATTCCAAAAAATAGTCAAGAAATAGTCGTAACGCTATGCCAAATCTCGAAAATAGTCATTAAGTGATTCCAGAGATATAAAGGTGCCTTGGTGAGGATTACGTGGTGAGCCTTTCTCGCCACAATCCTCACCTGATTACCGCGGAACGCTTAGGTTTTTGAATTTGAATTTGGTGTCAAAAAATAGTCAAGAAATAGTCGTCTCCAACCATGATAATTTCAACCTGGTTTACTATGTAGAAGTATGTTAAATATCCACGTGAAGTTCTACATACATTTTGTTTGGTACAGTCGCGACTACTAAAATTACACATTTATTTCTAATATGTACCTATATTACTTTAAATCGGTATTAAAATATTGTAGTTACTTACGTATTTATTTTTTTCTGTCAGTTTAATAAATACCTATGTTTCCTGCTATTTCATTTCTAGACATTTCCTTCCGGTTGGCTTTATGTTAAAGTAACTGATAAAATATAAATGACTAAATCTTTATTTCAGATTAATTTTATTGTAGTATGAGTAATTAAGACTATCTACCTACTTAACTATATTACTAAATAAAATACCTAGTGTGCAGGACGATCGACCTATTAGTTTAATTAATTTTACTTTCGGGGGTTGGAAAACCCAATATTATGCAATTTTGAAATAATGATCACGCAGAAATCCCACGGTGCTGGGGCGACACAGGGTAATTATTGGTTTTCCCAAAACTAAAATTCATTGTTTTGTTTTATTATTCTCAACATGTTTTATTGCTGGTATTGTAAACCAAATTGTCGGCACCCTTTGATAAAAATATGTCTTTTATAGTTTGCTTGTGTATTTAATCAGTTCCGACTTAGATCTCCCACAATAAGCAGTTCTGAGTGATGTGATGTGACAAGCTCTCAAAATAATATCAAGCAAGTAACTCATCAGTTTGTATTTATTATTGATTTAGCTCCTTTGTTGCCCTTATTTATTAGTAAATTATAAATAAATAAAATACCTACCCAAAATAGCTACATAACTAACAATTATACCGTTTTTAATACAACCAAAAATAAGATGACCATAAAAAGTACTTAATAATTTTGTGCTCGACTGTACTTGACTCGAAAAATGTATGTAGAAGTTCACGTGGATATTTAACATACTTCTACATAGTAAACCAGGTCGAAATTATCATGGTTGGAGACGACTATTTCTTGACTATTTTTTGACACCAAATTCAAATTCAAAAACCTAAGCGTTCCGCGGTAATCAGGTGAGGATTGTGGCGAGAAAGGCTCACCACGTAATCCTCACCAAGGCACCTTTATATCTCTGGAATCACTTAATGACTATTTTCGAGATTTGGCATAGCGTTACGACTATTTCTTGACTATTTTTTGGAATTGAAACCAAGTCGATACTCCCAGCCGTTTGGTTGCATTAGAGGTGAGGATTGTGTGGAGACCTTCACCACACAATCCTCACCAACCTATAGCTATAACTTCGGAATCATAATGCGACTATTTTTTTGACCTTGGTGACTATTTATGACTATTTCTTGACTATTTTTTGGCGTTCTCAAAATTGATTTTTAAGAAGTTTTCAAAAGTGAGGATTGTGTGGTGAAGGACACGACATTTGTGCCAAGATATGCTGGTTAAAAAAAGTTAATAATCAAGTAGGTATATTCTTTATTAGAGATTCATATATTTACATAATTTAAAAAGCTAACAATCTTAAAATAATAATATGTACAAGTATACAGGGTGTTACAGAAAGGGTATATCAATACAAACGGGTTGAAGAGTCTATCTATCTGGTCTAGAATCTCTGTACAAAATTTCAGCTCAAAAGCATTAACTTTGAAAATGCTTAATATTTTTTATTTCGACATCACGGCGCTGCACTGGCGCGCGGCGGCGTGATGTGCGTGTACTAGGCGCACAGACACACTACAGATGATGGATAATGACCCTCGTAGTGCGGTGACACGTTTGTTATGATTTCAATTTAATAAACTATCGAAATAAAAAAATATTAAGCATTTTCAAAGTTACTGCTTTTGAGCTGAAATTTTGTACAAAGATTCTAGACCAGATACACTCTTCAACCCGTTTGTATTGATATACCCTTTCTGTAACACCCCGTATAAAAAGGGAGGGGAAATATTCAAAGGGCATCAAAAAATTCGTCCGCATCACTGTCAACGGGAAACGTGCCCAAAAGGGTGGCAGCATTGCCACGTTGTATGGCAATGCTGATTCTTTGGCCAAAAAATAGGCCAGCCCTCTGGTCACGTGAAGAGTCGACCAACCGCTTGGCGATGTCTCGAAATACTAAGTGGGCACTCGGGCCCCATGGCTCTAGTGTTTCAACCCCAAACAGCTCAAATAATACTTATATAAGTTCCAAAGAGATTGGAGTATTTGCGCCATAGTAATGTAATTGCGCCGTTTGAGGTTTTCCGCACCTGCAGCAGCCGCCCCAGCACAGCTTACCGTGCTTGGAAGATGGGATGGCGCAAGGGTGTCGACACCTTGCATCCCACACCAAAGGCCTACCTACCTGTTAATAATTGATTAATTTTAAAGTGACGTCTCCGAGTGCAATAGAAAGTGTCAGAAGTAAACTACTCGATTAGTTGGCACGTAAATTAAACAATAGAATCAGACGTCACTTTGTGGAAATCTGTGATAATAGACAACTATTAATACTAATAGCATATATTAAGTCTATGATTTATGGTATGATTCCGCTAAAAGCGAAATAAACAGTATAATATTGACACGTTCAGTAAATTTATTGTTTCTTTGTAGGTAATTAAAACAGCATCATTTTAGTACTTCTAATTGCTTTTGTTAGGGGCCCGTGGCTAAATAATAACAGCGGTTGGTCTGTGGAAAGGTGACCATCTTTACATACCGAGACCCCTCCGTGCCTCAGAAAACACGTTAAGTGGTCGGTCCAGGCTGTCGTTGGTGGAACCTTTGCTTACCCCTCGGGGAATCATCATCTGCCTAGCCTTTTCCCAAGGTATGTTGGGGTCGGCTTCCAGTCTAACCGCATGCAGCTAAATACAAGTATTTTACATGGAGCAACTGCCTATCTGACCTCCAAAACCCAGTTAGGTACTGGGTAATGCGTCATGTTCGTGAACGGGCGCCGTAAGTAGGGACTGGTCATCTCTTGGCTGCCATGGCTTATTTTATTTTATTTAATATTTGAATTGTTGTTTTTTCTTATCTTGTCATTATGGACGCTTTTAACGATCTGCATCGTTCTCACATGAATGAGTATGATTTTTAACATGAATGATGTAACCAAGACTTTGTAACCATATTATTTTGATTTAAGAGTGTCCATGGAGTTTCTTGCCCGTTCTTCTCCATAGGTACCTACGCTTTGGAATTGGCAACTAGCTTCATCTTTCTGACTGACCGACACTTTGACAATTCAAAACTGCCTGTAATTGGTTTAATTGAAATAAATGCTTTGAGTTTGAGTTGATACCCCTTGGTAAGACTGGTTGTCAGACTTTCGGGCTTCTGACTACCCGTAACGACTGTCAAAGATCCACGAATGACAGCCGGGACCAACGGCTTAACGTGCTTTCCTAGGCACGGAGGGGTCTCGGTATGTAAAGATGGTCACCCATCCACAGACCAACCACCGCAAGCCCCCCCCCCTCCCCTCTCCTTTGGGGAAAACAGACCGTGATGTAAATTATTACGACGCAAAATTGCTAAGAATTCATTCTACGTGAACATAAAACCACGTAAGGCGATAACCAAACGAAATTTTAAGTACTATTATTCTCTAATTCGTAAAGTTGACAAGTTCAATAAAGCTAGCACGTTATCGTCATTGACAAGCAAATAGCCTAGGTAATAGAACAGTCAATATTTGTATACCATTGGACGTCAGTGCAAGCAAGTTCATTGCTGCGCATGACATCAACCATAATCACGCCCCGAAGAGGTATTGACAAAGGTATAGACAATGTATTTTTATCCAATTACGGCGAAGCAAAAAGGAGGGTTATGATTTTGACCGGTATGTATGTATGTCCATTTGTTCCCTCATAACTTCTAAACTATTAATTGTCATAGTTTGACAAATTTTAATGAGGTATCGTTGGAAGCGTCTTGATCGTCCGCTGGTTATAGGCTATGTAACGGCTGTGACGTCACATTGAATTGAATATGGCGCCCTTTAGCGGACATAAAGTCATGACCAAAAAAAAATTTTTTGAAGTGAAAACTTCTTTAGCGGCGTTGAACACTTTTTGTAATGGGTAAAAAATGTTGAACTCGCGTCAGGGCATCGCGTCAGGACACGTGACCGTCAGGAGAGATTCCCCCCCCCATCTCTTTCTACGGCGGCGCCAACCGAAGTGAACCAAGTGAGACACGATAATGGATGGATGGATGGATGGTGATGGTGATGGCGATGGTGATGGCGATGGTAATGGCGATGGCGGTGGTGATGGCGGTGGTGATGGCGATGGTGATGTGATGGTGATGGTGGACGCGGACGCGGACGCGGACGTAGATGGACAGCTGATGGCTCGACCGTCTGTGTAGTAGCCACACTGCTGTGTATTCGTAAAATTCGTGTATATAAAGTGTTTCAAAAAATGGAAATTGAACAAAGTGCATCGATTAATGAAAAAAGTGACGCACAAATAGTGAAAAAAACTTAGTTATACAGGGTGAAATTGAACACATGCGACAAATCGAAATGGGAGATTGTACTCATTATTATGAACAACTTTTAGTATGGGACCAAACCTGAAATTGCGAAAAAAAAATCAGCTGTTCCCTACATTTATGTTCGCATAACTCATCAAAATGTAGGGAACAACTGTTTTTTTTTCGCGATTTCAGGTTTGGTCCCATAGTAAAAGTTGTTCATAATAATGAGTACAATCTCCCATTTCGATTTGTCGCATGTGTTCAATTTCACCCAGTATTAATTCAATTAATAATTGATTTATTTCAACGTTAATATTCAAGTTTTCACTTCTGCCGGCACTCCCGGAGTGCAACCCGTCTTTTTTATAATCATGCCGTGTTGGGTATCAAATGAAAGAGCTTAATTAGCACATTTCAAAAATATATTGTCAGCTGTCGCTCACGGCTTTGCTTGCGTGCACCCGATAATCACACTAATATTATACAGGCGAAAGTTTGTGTGTGTGTGTGTTTATATGTTTGTTACTTCTTCACGCCTAAACCACTGAACCGATTTAGATGAAATTTGGTATAGAGATAGTTTGAGTCCCGGGAAAGGACATAGGCTACTTTTTATCCCAATATTCCCACGGGATCGAAACTTATGCGGGTGAAACCGCGGGGCGCAGCTAGTTAGGAATAATTTGAACTATTAAATCACGCCTCAGATTTGAGCCAAACATAATTATTAGGTATGTATAAGTTTGGTATTTACCTAGGTAGGTACATGTAAAACAATAAAATCTAAACAAAAAAAAAAATTAAAGCGGCTCTGCAAATACTTTATCACGAAATTATAACCCCAAAATAATTTAAATAAAAAATAAGTTCAAAAACTAAAACCCGACTACTGAAAAGGATTAAACAAGAAAGTAGGTACCTTCCCGTGGTCGCATGCAGCTGCGCGCTGTGCTAATACATATACTTATAAATAAGCTATTTTTAAAATGAAATTACATACATAATGTACATTTACAAATATAACTCTATTTTTTTAATTACGCCCATTTTTTATAATTACGAGAACGTAATACCAGGATAAATGTATCCTATGTCGTAAACTCGTAACTCAGGTCATGATCTATCGGTGTGTCAAACATCGAAATTCGTTCAGCCGTTTAGGCGTGACAAGGACAGACAGACAGAGTCGTATTTGTAATAAGAACTGCAATACTTCAGTATAGAAATAAGGATTAATATCTTACCAGCGATCGTTGACCCCTAAGAAAAAACATCAATTCTTTTTATTTTATTGCGTTTAGATATTGATTACCCATCACGTTTGCAGAGTTTCACTAATTTCAATTCAGCTAATTTAATCTGTCAAGCTCCGCTAATGAGACAAAAATGATTTTCTATTGTTTCGTCGCCGATCGGCGACGCGCGCCGCTTGACCGGTTTAATTGGATTACTAGCAGCACCCTAATTGCATAACACATTATCAATCGGAATCAGAATCATTTTGAAGCAAATTGCTAATCCATTGCTTCATAAGTTCGAAAAATATTTCTGCTCAACACGCAATGAATGTTGTTGAACTGTCAAAATGAAACCGATTCCAATTGATAATGTGTTACGCAATTGCCCCGCCGGTCGTCAGAAACCGTGGTCAAATACGCATTTCGCCAGAAAACGCATGTTGACAGAAACTCATCTCATGACCCTGTATACAACAAAACATTTCATTGATTGGTTACACCTACCCATTTGTAGCAGTTGAAGCCGCCATTTAGATTCAAGTAATGTCCCCATTGACATTAAGGATTCTTGAACGCATCCATTGTAACTTGGAACGCGGTTAAAAATGGAACTAAATTGAAATTCAAACTGAGTGTTGACGGTTTTCTTAGCCAGTGGCGCCACCGTGAAATGTCAAATTATATTGGACAAATTGTCAAACGTGATCATTATTTTATTTCAATAAGTAATTCCCGGTTCATGTAAGCTTCTGTTTGACCATAAACAATAAGTACTTCATAATTAAATTGACGTCAGAATATTTTGCGTCATTCATTATTTAATATTGTTTGTAATACTATTAGGGTTCCGTACATAAAGGGTGCCCTATTACTAAGCCTCCACCGTCCGTCCGGCCGGGGCCGTCTGTCTGTTAGCGGACTGGTATCTCATGAACCATAAGGCGCTCCGCAGACGGCGGTAATTTTTTCCGCGAATGACCGCGAGAGACATCATCCGACATTCTGACAAACACCGGCGGCGCGGTCTTTTTGCCCTCTATGTGCGTTGGTAGTATAGGATTCCCTTTGCACTATCGTTCGCGGTCAAATTGACCGGCCCGGCCCGCCCCACCGTGTTATTCGCGCCTTAGGTAGACAGGCAGCGTTTTTTACCTTGCGATACAGAGAGTTTGTGTGCGAGTCCAAATCGCACTTGGCCGGGTTTTTATCCGACTACGGCGAAGCAAAAAGGAGGGTTATGATTTTGACTGGTATGTATGTATGCATGTTTTTATTTTACGTGCATCAAATGTATTAAAACTGCAAGGTCACGATATTGTGAACTGTGCTAATATTGATGATGATTCAAATGATTTATTATCAAATATTATTTGTGGCACGTTTTTAATTGTTATTTGTTCTAAAGTAATCATTACCATTGTTTGAGCTCCGCGCTCAGGGTCGCGGGTTCGATAGCCGATGCTGTAACACACAGTGATACAAGGCAAGTCCTTAAGGGGCTTACAGGACCTAAACGCAAAAAAACGCAAGTTTTAGAAACAATAAAAGTATATGATCGACTACAGTAAACAAAATCAGAAAAATATATGATACTAGCTGTGCCCCGCGGTTTCACCCGCGTAAATGTCGATCCCGTGGGAATATCGGGATAAAAAGCAGCCTATATGTTAATCCAGGGTGTCAGCTACCTCCATACAAAATTTTATAAAAATTGGTCCAGCCGTTTGAGCGTGAAGAAGTAACAAACATATAAATATTAGTATGATTCTTCAGGATATATGTTAGGTAGATAATGTGTTGAAAACATAATACAACTAATTTTATACGATAGAAAAAAATCAGGAAGATACCTCCAAAAACTTTATTTTCACAATAAAACTATCCTAATATACATACAATCATTATGACTTTTTTTCAGATTTTTCTACAAGCCACATACTAAAGCACTAGTGTTTTAATTGTTTAGTCAAAACAATAGATTTTTTGTTGTAAATAGATAATTGCTTTATATTTTGCAATAAATTACCAGCGTTGTGTCATCGCGGTTCAACCAGCAGCGGGGCAATTGTGTAACACATTATCAATCGGAATCGGCTTCATTTTAAATTACGAGAATTAATTGGCCTTCTGGTCCTGCTCCACAACCACAACTAATTGATTAGCACTTGAAAATAGTGTTGGAGCTGCTGAAGATTGTAAGACTATCTTTGAATTGTATAAACTCAATTTCCTTTGTATTGTATAATTGCATAGCACAGATGTAAGTTCTATGTAGTTTATAGCTACCATATACCGAGTAATAATATGTCTTTCATTGACTTGAATGTGCCCTGGCGGCTGATAGTATGTCATGCTCACTCAAATGTCTCGCTGACGGTGGCATGTGTGTTGGATCATTTAGCTTCCTTCATAATGGTTGAACTGAATGGTGCTGATCTATGCGTCATGTTCATGAACGGGCGCCGTCAGTTGGGGCTGGTCATCACTTAGTTGCCTCGGCTTATTTTTTAATTACTTTATTTTTGGATTGTTGTTTTGTTACTATTTGCTGTACTCTGGACGCTTTTTTTACATCGTTCTCACCACGGATATCGAGTTCTCACATATAATTAATTAATTATAAATTCAACAATAATGATGTGCTTAACGATTAAATAAATATTTTTATTGCTTCATAATAAGTAACTAACTACACACATCAAAAGTGTCTAGGGATCAAGCATTTTTATGCGGATTTCTTGAGATTGAGATGTGGCTTTGTAATAAATTTATGATTTTATAAATTTATATGGATCCTTTTTGGTGCATTTCATAATTTGAATCAGGAACTGTGAATCAAATTCGAGTAAAAGATGAAAATCAGCTGTCAATATTTTCCCTATAAAAACATACAACGCATTGAAGACATTATTAGTGCTACTGTTTCCCTACTACTGATTAAAACCAACGTTATTATGGAGCGGCGACGTCATTTAAGCAGGGAAGAAATGCTCAGAGCCGTGGGAATGATAGAAGCTGATTCCCGGCAACGTACTGTGGCTTTAGCTCTGAATACAAGTTAGAGTGTTATCAGTCGACTTTGGACACGTTACAGAAGCACTGGTACCGTGGCTGAGCGCCATGGAGGACGGTATCGCTGCACCACACGGAGACAAGACCGATACATTCAAATCTTAACTCGAAGAGCTCCAACAATAACCGCCATGATGTTAGCCGTGAGGCTTCATCACTCTTCAGGGAACTTAATTAGCGACCAAACAGTCAGAAACCGCTTGCATGAAGTGAACCTTCATTCCCGAAGACCGCTACGGGTACCACCTATAGCAATGCACAATCGTAGGATTCGATGTCAATGGGCTCTTGAACACAGAAATTGGGCAGAAGAACAATGGCGTTTCGTGTGCTTTTCTGATGAGTCTCGTTTTGGTATGAGACCGGATACAAGACGTATACGACACTGGAGAACCCCTGGACGCCAACAGCGATTAAAATCCTGCCAGGAAGTCCATCCTTATAGTGGTGGAACCATCATGGTATGGGCGGGTATTTGGATCGGCGGAAGAACTGAGTTGATTTGGATCAGAGGCAACCTCAACGCTCAAATTTATGCTGAGACGATTGTATCAGACGTCATCGTTCCTCTACAAGTGCAAATCGGTCCCTTATTTCAGTGTCCTGCCCTGGCCTGCTCAGTCGCCAGACTTGAACCCGATTGAGCATGCATGGGATATGCTACAGAGAAGAGCTCTGCCGAATATGGAGGGTATCCAGTCGCAAGAAGACCTTTTTTAGGGTTCCGTAGTCAACTAGGAACCCTTATAGTTTCGCCATGTCTGTCTGTCCGTCCGTCCGTCCGTCCGTCCGTCTGTCCGTCCTCGCTTAATCTCTGTGACCGTTAGCACTAGAAAGCTGAAATTTGGTACCAATATGTATATCAATCACGCCGACAAAGTGGTAAAATAAAAATTGGAAAAAAATGTTTTATTAGGGTAGCCCCCCTATATGTAAAGTGGGAAGTGTTTTTTTTTTATTTTAACCCTAACGTGTGATATATTGTTGGAAAGGTATTTAAAAATGCATAGGGGTTTACTAAAATCATTTTTTGATAATGTCAATAATTTCGGAAATAATCGCTCCAAAAGTAAAAAACAATGTGTCCCCCCCCCTGTAACTTTTGAACTATAAGTTTAGAAAATATGAAAAAAATCTGAAAAGTAGAACTTTATAAGGACTTTCTAGGAAAATTATTTTGAACTTGATAGAAACAACAGTTTTTGTACAAAAAAGACAAAAAGTTGTACAAAATCATTTCTGGACTAAGTTCGTAGTATAATCGTATATGCAAGCATTTTTTTTTAACTTCGTTTACATATTTTATTATCCTGAACGTATCTTTTTTCAAACAAAAAAAGAATTATTAAAATCGGTTCTCGCAATCCAAAATTACCACCGAAAACTTCTGGCACGTCTATGTATTAATTAGTAACCCAATTCCCCGAGAGATGGCGCTGTAGGTACTTATTACATTGGGTCGGGTATTATCGAATTGTACGTGGGAACACTTATTGTGATTTGTGACGGACGGGAAACTACGGAACCCTACATTGAGCGTGGCCCGACACGCTCTTGGCCGGTTTTTTGTTGTTGCAACGAACATGGGCGGCCATTCCACAGCGTGATTTGGATGAACTCATTTTGAGTATGCCAAACCGATGTTCTTGTGTTGTTAGTGTTCGCGGTAGAAACACGGATTATTAATTGTTTAAGTTACCCAATAAAATTTTAAAGAAAACTGTTATTTCAGTCTTTTTTTCGAACTTTTGTGTTAGTGGTTCAAATGTCAAAAATCCCTTTATTAGGAAAATGGCAAATTTCTTTATTAATGCAAAGGTGACTTGGTTTATCGTTACTGTGACAAACGAAAACACTTTATTTGATGAATCCTTAAAGAAAATTTTAATTAATATCAATCAGGAGAAAAGTTATTGCAAAAATATATGTTGATCCCTAGACACTTTTGATGTGTGTATATACACTAGATACTAAAATAAATGACTAACTAACTTACAATACATAAGAATAAAAAAAAAATAAAAAAAAACAAAGGACACTTAGGCGTCGAAGTATTCATCCGCATCGCTGTCATCCGGAAACGTGCCCAGAAGACTGGCAGCATTGCCACGTTGAATGGCAATGCTAATTCTTTGGGCAAAGAACGACCCAGCCCTCTGGCCACGAAATTTCCTTAAAAAGGAGACGCGCGCTCGGGCCCCATGACCCGACCGTTTCGACCCCAAACGGCTCAAAGCTGTAATTGCCCATAAGGTTACAGTATTTGCGCCGCTTGAGGGTAATAATTAAGTATCAATCGTCAATTCTTTTTGAAGTATAAACTTCATTAGCGGCGTTGCACACTTTTTTGTAATGGGTGAAAAATGTTAAACTCGCGTCAGGACATCGCGTCAGGACACGTGACCGTCAGGAGAGATTTCACAGGGGAGAACTACTACTCCTAACTACTAAGTATCCCCCTCTCTTTCTACGACGGCGCCAACCGAAGTGAACCAAGTGACACACGACAATGGATGGATGGATGGATGGGTGTGGGTGTGGGTGTGGGTGTGGGTGTGGGTGTGGTTGTGGGTGTGGGTGTGGGGTGTGTGTATGGGTGTGGGGGTGAGTGGGGGTGTGGGTGTGGACGTGTGTGTGGGTGTGGGTGTGGGGGTGTGTGGGGGTGTTGTGTGGGTGTGTGTGTGGGTGTGGGTGTGGGTGTGGGTATGGGTTTGGGTGTGGGTATGGGTGTGGGTGTGGGTGTGGGTGTGTGGGTGTGGGTGTGGGCGTGTGTGTGGGTGTGGGTATGGGTGTGGATGTATGGATAGCTGATGGTTCGACCGTCTGTGTAGTACCTACACTGCTGTGTATTCTTAAAATTCGTGTATACTCGTATAGTGTTTAAAATATGGAAATTGAACAAAGTGCATCTATTAATGAAAAAAGTGACGCAGAAATAGTGAAAAAAAAATAAGTTAATATTAATTTAATTAATAATTGATTTATTTCAACGTTAATATTCAAGCTTTCACTTCTGCCGGCACTCCCGGAGTGCAACCCATCTTATTTTTATACTGGGTCAATTTAAATAAGCTAGCAAAACTCTGCAGCCGTGATGGGTATCAATATCTAAACACGACAAAATAAAATATTCATGTCTTTTTTTTAGGTCAACGACCGTTTTCATGTTTTTACTGTGAAGTATGAGAAGCGAAAATCTGTTTTTTTCCTTTTATCGTTTTTAAATATCGATAATTATTAAGCTTGTGGAGTTTACATAAAATAAAACTGATTTTTTAAACTGATATTTCGAGTAAATACACTAACAGCAGTCGATGAACCCCAAAATAATCCTTAAATTAATTTCATTTTTGTTTTATCATGTATAGATACCGATACCCATTGCGTTTGCGGAGTTTCGTTACCTAATTTATTTTGACCCGCGGGGCAATTACGTAACACTTTATCAATCGGAATCGGTTTCATTTTGACAGTTCAACAACATTCATTGCGTTATTTACGTTTTGAGCAGACAAATTTTTCGAACTTATGAAGCAATGGATTAGCAATTTGCTTCAAAATGATTCAAATTCCGATTGATAGTGTGTTACGCAATTAGGGTGCCGGTTTTTAAGGGGTATTTTTCTAATTTCTAAGACTAAAGATTCTATTATTAGAGTCGCGAGAAAAGCGCACTAAGAATCCCATACCAGCTCAAATAAAATAAATCTATAGGTACTAATAATAAAACTGAAGTGTTTGTTAAAAAAAAAAACCTAATCGTTAAAACTACAACCTTTTTGCGTTTTGTATTTCGTAGAGCAGTTTTCCGTAGTCCAATAGTGTTTTTGGTGACGAGCGGTTGACCGTCGTTGTCAACTGAATCAAGGCATCGTCGCCGACGGGTGTATGTCAATGGCACGCAGGTCTCACTACGTGACCGACAGGTTATATACAGGGTGTGGTGTAAATAGTGGTCCACCGTAAAGGAGTCGATATACCAGATAATTTACTATAAGATTTATTTATTTATTAATTACAACGGTTATACACCAGTAACAGTAATTAATTAATTATTAACATATTATAATTTTAAGCATTTTTACCCAAGGGTTCCGCAAAATATATTTTTTTTGTTTTTATATTTACAAAATTTCTACCTTTTGTTACAAATTTGGTTGTAGTTTCAACAAAAACCATTATTTTTCTTTTTGATTTCTGTTATTTACTGCTGAATACTAGAGCTATCGTGTAAAATTGTGGATTTTTATGTAAATTTAGAGCTTTTGAAGAAAAAGTTAGTTCTTTTCTATTTTTTTCACCCTAATTTTTAACATAATCATGCAAATTCAAGAGCGATTTTTGTAAAAAAAAATGTACTACTAAAATGGTTAAAATTGTAATATGTACATTATTAGAGGGGCAATTCTCGTTATTTTAAGAACGTTCACAGTCTGCTCTCAGTATCAATCTGTCAAAACAAAAATACCTCTAATTTCCCTACATTTTGACAAGTTTTTGACATTTGTTTGTCGCTGCGACTAGATTTTGAACGTTTTAAATTACGAGAATTGACCTTCTGGTATATCGAATCCTTAACGGTGGGCCACTATTTACACCACACCCTGTATAAAAGGCACTGGGCAGAGGTTAACGCATGATGTCGTGTCGGCATTTGTTTATTATGGTAGGTTAGGTCATAGGTGGGTTATCATAGCGCTCATTTAGAGAAGCATCGACGTAACTGCTACTTTTTTTTTAAGTCTGCTTTCCTAACGTAATACTTATACGCTTTCTAAGGTCCGGCGTTTCTAGATATGTCAAAGATGTAAACAACAATGGTAGCTCGATATTGAATAAATCGTTACCTATTAAAGAACATTTGTTTTAAGTAATATTTGTTTTCGTCTAAATCTCAGAGTTAACTAGATGAAAACAAACATTACTTAAAATAAATGTTCTTGTAAGTATATTGATTTTATTCAATTTCGAGCGGCCATTTTTGTTTACATCTTGGCAAATTTAGCGCGGTCGGACCTTATATTTCGACACTCTCAAGGGAATCAAAATTTGTAGGGTACTTCCCGTTGACCTAGAATCATGAAAGGCAAGAAGCGAGGTAATATAGCACAAGTAAAGGGAAAAAACCGAAAACCGTAAATTTGTAATCACTAAAAAATAAAAAAACCGTGATAAACTATTTACATACCAACAAATTTGTACGGAACCCTCGGTGCGCGAGTCCGACTCGTATTCGTTTACAAAAAAAAACATATTACTAATGGATTAGATACGTTTATGAAAGACTAGCTGCGCCCCGCGGTTTCACCCGCGTAAATGTCGATCCCGTGTATCCTATGTCCTTTTCCGGGACTCAAGCTATCTCTATACCAAATTTCATCTAAATCGGTTCAGTGGTTTAGGCGTGAAGAAGTAACAAACATATAAACACACACACACACACACACACACTCACAAACTTTCGCCTTTATAATATTAGTGTGATTAATTGGCGGAGAAGGCAACGTACAGGGAACAGGGAAAAGCTATGACGAAGACCTTTGTCCAGCTGTGGGACGAAACAGGTTGATAATTAAAAAAATATGATTTATTTCGGTCTCATTCCCTGAGCCCCCCCTCTACCCTCATCCCCTGCTTGTTCTTCTTCTGTTTTAATTGCTAATTCTGTTTTAATAGCAGATTTTTTTTTCGTGATTTCAGAGTTGGTCCCATAGTGAAAGTTGTTCATATTAATAGGTAGAACACCCTGTAAAAATTTCGAACCGGTAAAAAAAATCATCCAGTATAATACACAATAAGTATTTAAAGTGCCTAATACTACAAAACCTATACTATACCATACTATCCTATAAGTACTATACTATCTATAACTCGGAATTCTCCGAAGTTGATTTATTTAACTGTAATAAACAGACATTCAAAAAACGAATAATTAAAACTATAAACGGAGATAAATGACAAGCAACCAATCTTCTTCTTCTTCTACTTTTTTTTTTTTATCCAAACTTTTTTGTTTTAAAATTTCCAAAAATGTAAATATTGTGTTGTATTGTAATTTAAACACATATCTGGCATTAGTCCGTTCGCATGTATTATAAGTACGAGTACATATCCCAGTTATACAGGGAAACCTATAATTGGCCATAATAACTGTAACACGCATATTTTGTAAAATATTTTATGTATCGCTGTTGGTTACCTAAATAAATAAATAAAATTAAATTACAAAACAATTAATTTTTTCCCGAACAGGGAATTGAACCCAGGCTTGCTTGCGACACCTTTGTCACACGTGAACTTACATCGCAAAGTTAAAGCAACGCATTTTGGCGGGAATTTTGGAAAACATGTAAGTAGAAAAGTAGTTTTTTTTTGTAGACTTACATATTATTCGAAGTTTCGGGAAAAAGAATATACGAATATATATTCTATATTATTATAGATTCGGGTCCCTTCCATATCGTTTTTTACGTTTAATAAAATTAAGTAAGTACCTACTCAAACAAATAGAAATCTAAAAAATAGATTTATTCAAAATTCCCACCTCAACCCGTCTGCTTTACTAGTTCGCATTATAAATTAAATAATTTCTTACAGCCGTTGCTAAAAACAAACAAAAAAAAAACAACAAATAAAAAAGTAAAAACTTACCAAATTAAAAATGCGGCAAAAATAAACAAAACACTTCGTAAATCCGACAGCACAATATAATATTCAAAACAAGTTTCAGTTGCAACTATTTTTTTAATTTCCGAAAATAAATCGGTACAGATAGATTATTTTGTCTTATGTACGTTTAGTTTGCGCGCCAAAGTTGAACTGGCACATTCAACGGCCACGCAGAATTCACAGACGTACCTAAATGTGCGCAGGAGATGTTAGAATTACGGAGCAGTGTTTAAGTAGCCAATTTAAGATGTAACGTGATTGTTTTACATACTCATTACTTTACTGAGAATATGCTGTCTACAGGGTGGTTGGAACATCAACGCGCAAATTGAAACCAAAAATTCAGCACATGTAGAACCCGCGTAATAATTTTTCGTCGGTTATCGAAAAAATTATCTGAAACTTTTGACTTGACTTTTGGTACGCTCGACGACATGAATATCAAGCTATACAATTCCATTAAAAACTGCGAAAAGTCTACACAATGTGAGCAGTGAGGTCAGCTAAATCTGGAGATATCATCATAATCTGCCCAGCCTTTTCCCAACTATATTGGGGTCGGCTTCCAGCCTAACCGGATGCAGCTTAATACCAGTATTTTACATGGAGCGACTGCCTATCTGACCTCTACAACCCAGTTACTGGGTAATACGATACCCCTTGGTAAGACTGGTTGTCAGATTTTCGAGCTTCTGACGACCCGTAATGACTGTCAAAGATTCACGAATGACAGCCGAGTCGGGACCAACGGCTTAACGTGCTTTAAAGAGTCTGTATTAATGTCAAAATAACAAGTTTTTACTAAATGCTTATTACTTTATTTATTTGTATAGATATTTACATAATATAAGCTAACATATAAACTATAATAATATGTACAATTATATGAAACAATTAACAAGATAATCATAGGGCGTCAAAGAATTCGTCCGCATCGCTGTCAACAGATACTGTGCCCAAAAGGCTGGCAGCATTGCCACGTTGTATGGCAATGCTAATTCTTTGGCCAAGAAATAGGCCAGCCCTCTGGTCACGTGAAGAGTCGACTAACCGCTTGGCGATATCTCGAAAAACCAAGTGGGCACTCGGACCCCATGGCCGTAGTGTTTCAACCCCAAACGGCTCGAAATGAACTAAATAAATTAATAACTAATAATAACAATAACATGCTGAAAATACATACGGTACTTATAACAAAAAAACAATTTTTAAAATTGTCGTCTGTCTGTCTATTTGTTCCGGCAAAATCTCGGAAACGGCTGGACCGATTTTGACGGGACTTCCACTGGCAGATAGCTGATGAATGATGATACAAGGAGTAACTTAGAATAACAGCTCCATTATGTAAAACAGCTGAGCAACGTTCAACTGGATTGCCATCGCACAGCGGGCGCCGTCAGTAGGGACTAGTCATCTCTTTGCTGCCATGGCTTATTTTAATTCAATAGTGTTTTTTTTTTGTCTTTTCATTACGGACGCTTTGAACGTTCTGCATCGTTCTCACATGCATAATTTTTAACATGAATGATGTAACCAAGAGCTTGTAACCATTGGAGTTTCTGGCCCGTTCTTCCCCATAATTATGTACCAACGCTTTGGAACGGGCAACTAGCTTCATCTTTCTGACTTACCGACCTCTTGACAATTCAAGGGTGCCTGTAATTGGTTTAATTGAAATAAATTCTTTGAGTTTGACTACGTTTTACAATGACCTTTAGACGTAATGCATAACGGCTTATGCAATTATGCGTGTTCAAGTTCAGTTCCTACTGCAGTATTAATAAATCGGCATGTTATTAGGGTTCCGTACCCAAAGGGTGAAAACGGAACCCTATTACTAAGACTTCGCTGTCTGTCCGTCCGTCTGTGTGTCACCAGGCTGTATTTCAAGAACCGCGATAGCTAGACAGTTAAAGTTTTCACAAATTATGTATTTCTGTTGCCTCTATAACAACAAATGCTAAAAACAAAATAAAATAAATATTTAAGGGGGGCTCCCATACAACAGACATGATTTTTTTTGCCGTTTTGCTCGATATTAATAACGGCAACAGGTATACGCTTGAAATACGTCTATTTACAGAATAGCTTTAAAAATAAATAATGAAATTAAAATAAATTAAGGGGGGCTCCCATACAACAAACGTGATTTTTTATATTATGTAGTGTTAAATATTGTACGGTGGTACGGAACCCTTCGTGTGCGAGTTCGCCTCGCACTTGGCCGGTTTTTTTTTAATACATCCTTCTTTAAGAATTTACAGGGTTACTTATAATTCGACGTATATCCGGCAGGAGCTGATAGGGGGGCCAAAATGCAACAAATTGAACCCCCTATATGTGTGGTCGAAATTCAATAGTTTTCGAGATATTTGAATTTTAAGGTTCTTCGATATAATTCCAAATAAAAAAAAACTACAACTTGTAACTGGCACTTCAATTAAGCTATGAACACAATAAAAAAGTACTTCATCATCATCATCATTTCAGCCGAAAGACGTCCACTGCTGGACATAGGCCTCCCCCAAGCACCTCCACTTCGACCGGTTTTGTGCTCCTCGCATCCAATGAGTTCCTGCGGCCTTCACAAGGTCATCGGTCCACCTTGTGGTGGGAGACCTTCCAACGCTACGTCTTCCGGTACGCGGTCGCCACTCCAGAACCTTTCGGCCGCATCGGCCATCGGTTCTGCGAGCAATGTGCCCTGCCCACTGCCACTTAAGTTTGGCAATTCTTCGGGCTATGTCGGTTACCTTGGTTCTGTAGAAAAAGTAATTAATTTAACAAAATAATGAATTAAAATGATTTTCAATTTACGCTTCAAAAATGTTTAGTATCAAATTGAACCCCCATATGTATGGCCGAAATTCACGTTTAGTCCACTCTCGGCCCCTCGACCCCTAATAAATAATGTGTCCATTGGACCCCTAACTATAGTTTATTCTCGACCCTTGAGGGTCGAGATTGGATTTTATTTTCCAGCCAAGTTTTAGTTTCCTCTCGACCGCCAAAGTACACACATCAAAAGTGTCTAGGGATCAACATATATTTTTGCAATAACTTTTCTCCTGATTGATATTAATTAAAATTTTCTTTAAGAATTCATCAAATAAAGTGTTTTCGTTTGTCACAGTAACGATAAACCAAGTCACCTTTGCATTAATAAAGAAATTTGCCATTTTCCTAATAAAGGGATTTTTGACATTTGAACCACTAACACAAAAGTTCGAAAAAAAGACTGAAATAACAGTTTTCTCTAAAATTTTATTGGGTAACTTAAACAATTAATAATCCGTGTTTCTACCGCGAACACTAACAACACAAGAACATCGGTTTGGCATACTCAAAATGAGTTCATCCAAATCACGCTGTGGAATGGCCGCCCATGTTCGTTGCAACAACAAAAAAAGGTCTTCTTGCGACTGGATACCCTCCATATTCGGCAGAGCTCTTCTCTGTAGCATATCCCATGCATGCTCAATCGGGTTCAAGTCTGGCGACTGAGCAGGCCAGGGCAGGACATTGATGTTAGCTGCGGCGAGTGTCTGTCTTACAACTCTTGCGGTGTGCGGTCGTGCATTATCATGCATTAACTGAAATAAGGGACCGTTTTGCACTTGTAGAGGAACGATGACGTCTGATACAATCGTCTCAGCATAAATTTGAGCGTTGAGGTTGCCTCTGATCCAAATCAACTCAGTTCTTCCGCCGATCCAAATACCCGCCCATACCATGATGTTTCCACCACTATAAGGATGGACTTCCTGGCAGGATTTTAATCGCTGTTGGCGTCCAAGGGTTCTCCAGTGTCGTATACGTCTTGTATCCGGTCTCATACCAAAACGAGACTCATCAGAAAAGCACACGAAACGCCATTGTTCTTCTGCCCAATTTCTGTGTTCAAGAGCCTATTGATATCGAATCCTACGATTGTGCATTGCTATAGGTGGTACCCGTAGCGGTCTTCGGGAATGAAGGTTCACTTCATGCAAGCGGTTTCTGACTGTTTGGTCGCTAATTAAGTTCCCTGAAGAGTGATGAAGCCTCACGGCTAACATCATGGCGGTTATTGTTGGAGCTCTTCGAGTTAAGATTTGAATGTATCGGTCTTGTCTCCGTGTGGTGCAGCGATACCGTCCTCCATGGCGCTCAGCCACGGTACCAGTGCTTCGGTAACGTGTCCAAAGTCGACTGATAACACTCTGACTTGTATTCAGAGCTAAAGCCACAGTACGTTGCCGGGAACCAGCTTCTATCATTCCCACGGCTCTGAGCATTTCTTCCCTGCTTAAATGACGTCGCCGCTCCATAATAACGTTGGTTTTAATCAGTAGTAGGGAAACAGTAGCACTAATAATGTCTTCAATGCGTTGTATGTTTTTATAGGGAAAATATTGACAGCTGATTTTCATCTTTTACTCGAATTTGATTCACAGTTCCTGATTCAAATTATGAAATGCACCAAAAAGGATCCATATAAATTTATAAAATCATAAATTTATTACAAAGCCACATCTCAATCTCAAGAAATCCGCATAAAAATGCTTGATCCCTAGACACTTTTGATGTGTGTAGTTACGATGATAAATCATCAGTCTGCCGTATAGTTGCATAGGTACTATTTAACTAAAATACCCTAATAAAATTTTTATAATACTATTTAGTAAAGTCCGTTTATTTATTAAGATTGTACTTAACTTGTATGGTAAAAGTAAAGAAATAGATTTTGAGATATTTGAAACATTTTTGAAGCATAAAATGGAAATATTGGTATTTTGGTAGTTTTAGGTAATAAAAACCACTTCGATAATCGAATTGGTTTTTACATGGAGCGCAACAACCAGGGTTTTTATTACCTAGGTGCGAAAAGTACTGTATTCTCCTCGAGGAGTGATAAAGGTGTCTTCGTCTTGGGCGAGCTTGAATCAGTCACTGCAGTGAGTAAGAGGCACACACTACTCGTATTGTTATTTGAAACATTATCTTTATTTTGTTAATTTTGTATTTAGTGTTTCACGAACTGTGTCCAAATATATATTTTTTTCGTTTTCTTTCCCAATTATTTTACTGGACTCTAGTCTAAGTGGCCGCAAGCGCGACTGCTGAGTGTGGGGTCCTGGGATCGATTCCCAGGTCGAGCAAAGTGTTATTGGGGTTTTTGGAATTTCTCAGTAGCAGCCCGGAGTTTTGATCTGTGGCTGGTTGATGGCAATCGACTCGCCAATTATTACATAGGACTTAAGGTGAATGGGTAGTAGTAGCCCGCGAAATTCAATTTTTCTTACGTTTTTTGCAATTTTCAGGTCAGTGTCAGGTTTTATCTTGATGAAAATTTGATTCGCGACTATAACAGGTACGTATTCACAGAATTATAATCATCAGAATCATTAATACATCTTTCTAAGTTAGATTTCTACCATCAACACTTTTCCATACGAGATTTGTTCTTAACGCCCATTAACCCATTCACCTTAAACATAATTGACAAAATGTGGGGGTTAAGTACCCCCACATTTTAGATTCCCGAAACTGACAAATTTTCCCAATCAACTTTGAACCTTATACTTTAGTGATAAAGTTGAAAATGTATTAAAGAAATGTGACAGATTGCATTAGCTTGATGTGCTGGTGTCTGCACATCTCTGCCCGACCCTTTAGTGAAAACAAGCGTAGTAGGTTCCTATGGAGAAGAACGGGCAAGAAACTCCGTGTTCAAAATAATGGTTAGATAGGTACAAAAAAATAAGTTTAAAAACTAAAACCCGACTACTTAAAAGGATGAAATAAGAAAGTACCTTCCCGTGGTCGCATGCTACCATAGCTTATAATATGTAAGGGCTCCCACACATAAACACGATACGACGTCGCGTCGTGCTACGACGTATATGATTTTAGTGACGAATCATTCAAACCGGGAAAAGTGGAAAGAGGGAAGGGAGGCCTTTGCCCTGCAGACCCTGCAGTGAGACAACACAGGCTTATAATAATAAGTCATTCAAACGGTGAAGCGATGCTGCGTCGTAGCACGACGCGACGTCGTATCGTGTTTATGTGTGGGAGCCCTTAGTACAGCGGCATGCGACCACGGGAAGGTACTTTCTTATTTCATCCTTTTCAGTAGTCGGGTTTTAGTTTTTAAACTTATTTTTTATTTAATTATTTTGGGGCTTATTTCAGTAATATTTATATTTTTGAAATGTGCTAATTAAGCCCTTTCATTTGATACCCAGCACAGCATGATTGAAATAATAAATAAATAAATAGATCATGACTTTATGTCCGCTAGAGAGCGCCATATTCAATTTAATGTGACGTCACATAGTCTATAACCAGCGGACGGTCAAGATGCTTCTAACGATACCTCATTTGTCCAATTGTGACAACTAGTTTAGAAGTTATGAGGAAACAGATGAACATACATACATAAAGTATCTACATGTGAGTACGATGTAGAGAGACATGCACGATAAAAAAGTCGTAATTTTTTTATTAACCGACTTCAAAAAAGGAGGTTTTGTATTCGACCCGTAGTATATATGTATGTTTGTATGTCCGCGATTTTCTCAAAAACAAGTGAACCGATTTTGATAATTCTTTCATTAATCTGATCTACATACTTTCAGGAAGGTTTCGTAGTTAGGTCATTATTCTTATGTATACGAAGTTTTATGCATAAATGTACTGCATCTCCGGCATTTCTATGCGAATTTTGATGGTTCTTCTAGCTAGTCGGTGTCTTCAATTCTTCAATGCACTAGTGTTAATTGAATTTGTGTGGGGTAGGTATAACTAAAAAGTGAAAAATAAAAACGTTTTTACAAAAAAAAAACAACCGAATTAAAAAAAAACACTATTTAAGTGATAAATAACTTTAATTTTGGAAGTCGGTATCAAAAAACGAAAATGCGGAACCAACGACGTCGACACTTTATAGTGTTTTTTTTTCGTAGCCTGTTTGGTGTCTGCGTGGCAAAGGATTCACCTTTTTCCTTCCAAACCTCCCGTCTTGAGCGATCTCTGGCCATGTTGGCCCTGCAAACCTCGACACATCGCCACACCACCTTCCTGGTCTACCTCGACGGCGATGTCCTCCTTCAGGTGTCCAGTGAGTGACGATCTTTGCCCACCACTCTCCGCGGAGTTAATCATTTCTATATCAGTAGGCAGTGGCGGATTTACCAATAGGCTGAGTAGGCTGGAGCCTAGGGCGGCAGATTTTAGGGGCGGCAAATTTGGGGCTAACATTTTTTTTAAATGTCTTACTGAAATTAAAACGATTAATATTTATATCATCATCATCATCAGCCTATAATGTTCCCACTGCTGGGACACAGGCCTCCTCTCTGTGAGAGGGAGTGGGCCGTAATCCGCCACGCGGGCCCAGTGCGGGTTGGTAGATGTCACATGTCTTTGAATTTTTGGTTCTAGGACATGCCGGTTTCCTCACGATGTTTTCCTTCACCGTTTTGAGAGCAGTGGTGATGAAATAATGTACACATAGTAAAGCGCCTGTCTGGTTTCGAACCTACGACCTACAACTCGTAAGTCGCGGCCGATACCACTGGGCCACCACTGCTCTCGAATATTATTTATATACTTACCATGTTTTCTTAGAAAGAATAAACAAAGCGAATGCTCAAATTCAGGCTTCTACCGAAGATTTTATCACAGTTGCCGATCTTTACAAATCTCTTTGCAAGTTTTTCATAGCTGATGGACGAGGACATTTTAAGCATTTTGAAGAAAAGGCGTAGCAGTATACAAAAAGACATGGGACATTACTGTAGACTGTAGAGGTCGGTAGGGGCGGCAAAATTTGAATAGCCTACTGGCGGCAAATATGTAAATCCGCCACTGTCAGTAGGTATTTAATTTACCACAGACACAATAAATAACGTTAGCTCAAGAACCAAACCGGATGTAGGTGAAGAAAAATATCAATATTTATCGCTAAAAACAGCTCTTTACGCAGAACTAAATGAGCAATAGGTACCATAAAAACTTGTAATGTTTGTTGTACAAATATGTTCATAGACTATAGGTACAGCCACGGACAATGGCGGTCGTCCACTTTTCACCCTTATGCCCTTGGTAATAAGGTTGAAAAGTGGAGCCACCGCCAGTGACCGCGATGATACTACGTCAGCCCCAGGAACACGTGACTAGGAAATGTCAATGCACTTAACAATGTAACGTACCCTGTTCCAATATGCACAATTCGCCCGTTATGCTTACAGACTTTTCGAAAAATATTAATTTTCACAGTTAGACCCACTTGTGGCTAAGAAATAAAAGCTGCACGGTTCGATCGATCAGGTTAAGCTACGCTTGCCGCAGTTGGTCCGTGGATGGGTGACCATCTTAACATACCAAGAACCCTCCGTGCCTCGGAAAGCAGGTTAAGCCGTTGATCCCGGCTGTCATTCGTGAATGTTTGACAGTCGTTACGGGTCGTCAGAAGCCCGAAAGCCTGACAACCAGTCTTCCTAAAGGGTATCGTATTACCCAATAACTGGGTTGTGGAGGTCAGATAGGCAGTCGCTCCATGTGTATTCAACTGCATCCGGTTAGACTGGAAGCCGACCCCAACATAGTTGGGAAAAGGCAGGCAGATGATTAACTTTCACAGTTAATCAAATTTTACATCTGACAGCATCCCATTGAATTATGATTACGAACCTTATAGAAACGAAAATAGAGATCAAAATAAGGATACATGTGGGTTACTGCTTGGCATCCGGCTAATAGACCGAGTTTCAAACATCGAGATACGAAGACGTACTGTGAGGGTCTTAGATATCGAAAACCGTATTATAGAACTCAAATGGACAGTGGCGGATTTAACAATAGGCTGAGTAGGCTGGAGCCTAGGGCCGCAGATTTTAGGGGCGGCAAATTTGGGGCTAACATTTTTTTAAATGTCTTACTGAAATTAAAAAGATTAATATTTATATACCTACCATGTTTTTTTGGTAAGAATAAACAAAGTGAATGCTCAAATTCAGGCTCCTACCGTAGATTTTATCACAGTTGCCGATCTTTACAAATCTCTTTGCAAGTTTTTCGTAGCTGATGAAGTATTTTGAAGAAAAGGCGAAGCAGTATACTTACAAAAGACATGGGACATTATTGTAGAGGTCGGTAGGGGTGGCAAAATTTGAATAGCCTACTGGCGGCAAATGTGTAAATCCGCCAATGCAAATGGAGATGGGTAGGACACCTGGCAAGGCGCAGTGATGACCGGTGGAGGCTGTGGGTCAGTGGGTCGTCTTAGGGGCGGAATGCGACCACTAGACCAACGAAGCAGTCAGGTTTTAAATTTTTAGGGGAAAATATGAAAACTGCGCGGAAAAAGTCGCGGGAGAAGAGCTAGTAAAAAAAAACTGTAACGTTGGTTGAGCTTCTTTACATTGAGGGAGGGCCCCATCCCCTGAATTTGCCACGGGCCCCTAACGGTATAGTTACGCCACTGCGTGTGAGGGTCTTCGATATCGAAATTATCGAAAAGCGTATTATGGAACTCAAATGGAGATGGGCAGGACACCTGAGCCCTGATTCACAACCATACGACAGGCTATCGTATCGAAAACCTGACATTTCAATAACCTGATTTGACTTCCCCGCAACAGCAAATAGCTGTTGGAAGAATAGCGGGCGTCTATTTGATTTAAACTGACAAAATTTTCGGGTTTTGGACTTGTGAACAGCGTTGAGAAGACTCCAACGATAACAATGATAAATGTTCGATACGATACGGAAGCATATCAAGTGTTTGTGAATAAGGGGGCTGGCAAAGCGCAGTGATGACCGGTGGAGAGGCTGTGGCAGAGTGGAAGACGAGATGTCGGTCATCCCGTTGTCCGGTGGCGAGAGGGGCGGACGACATTGGGATGAAGCGGTACACGAGCGTGGGGATTGGCACCAGAAAAGAGAGGCCTATCTCCAGCAATGAGTGAAGTCGGGCTAAGGATGATATTGACAGGTACACCTCTCTGCCTGATCCTTCGAGGAGACCGGAGGAGAGCAGGCGTGATGTTATGGAGAGACACCAGCACATCAGGGTAATTTCTTTAATAGATTTTCAACTTTATCGCTAAAGTATAAAGTTCAAAGTTGATTGGGAAAATTTGACAGTTTCGGGTGGCTTGTGCTGGCGTCTGTACCTACCATATCATGATAAAATGAATACAAAAAAAATACATGCTTTTTCATTTGACGTTTTCACTCTTTGGGGGCGGAATTAACAGCAGAATTTCCGCCAAAATCTATTTTTTTTTCAACTGTAACACCAACTGACAAAGTCTCTTCTCCGTGGGCAAAGGGATTTGCACATTCTTCCACACTCCCGGTGTTGCCACGCTGTCTCAATCAGAAGTGCCACAGTAAGGCATACTAAGTTACACTTACAATATTACAAATGACTATAGTTTCCTTATTGATTCTCAAGCGCTAAATGCATTATAACCATTGTCAATACTGTGTTAAACAGAGAAATAGGTATCTATTCATAAGACAGTCTGGTAGCAGAGACAAACACGTGTTTCTACACATTGAGTTATAATGTTTTCTACAAAAGGATATTTAGGATAATTTATATGGTGTACATAATAAAGAGTATTCTATTCTATTCTATTCTATATATTCTATGAAATAGTTTGTCATAGCATTTAAATAGATGTTTACTGAATTACAGTAAATTATACTTAGGCTAGGTAGTTAGTTTGTTCAGTGGTAACCTACATTTTAAAGAATAGTTTTAATGGGAAATAATTATGCTTAGGTACTTACGTCGTCCTGCCCTTTCAGGGACAGATAGCTATTATGTTTCATCGCAGAATTTATCTTTTAAATAAATCCGTCAGGCGACGACACTCTGGCATCAAAAGGCAAAGGGTTGATTCTTTCTTACATATCATCTGCCCAGCCTCTTCCCAACTATGTTGGGGTCGGCTTCCAGTCTACCCGGATGCAGCTGAATAACAGTATTTTACATGGAGCGACTGCCTATCTGACCTCCACAACCCAGTTACTGGGTAATACGATACCCCTTGGTAAGACTGGTTGTTAGATTTTGCGTAACACACTATCAATCTAAATCTGAATGATTTTGAAGGATATTGCTTCATACTATGTTCGATAAATGTGTCTGCCTGTTCCACGACGTAAATAACGCAACGAATGTTGTTGAATCATTGTTGAATTGTCAAAATGAAACCCATTGCTACTGATAGTGTGTTAGGTACGCAATTACCCCGCGGGCGTCGGCTTTAGGTACAGACACCAGCACATTAAGCTGCCCGAAACTGTCAAATTTTCCCAATTAACTTTGAACCTTATACTTTAGCGATAAAGTTGAAAACCTATTAAAGAATTATGAAAGATTGTAGTAGGTTGATTTGTTGGCGTCTGTACAAAAATTAGTACTGTTTCAGGCCAGATACGGTACAGGTACAGACGCCAGCACATCAAGCTACTACAATCTGTCAAATTTCTTAAATAGATACCTATTCAACTTTATCGCAAAAATATAAGGTTCAAAGTTGATTGGGAAAATTTGACAGTTTCGAGTAGCTTGATGTGTTGGCGTCTGTACATACCTCGTAAAGGTAAAAAGAAGCTAGGTATAATTAATTTCCAATATTTAATATTTATTCAGCACATACAGGTTTATAAAGTAATAGAAATCACAATATATTATTAATATCAGATATTTGTAGAGACACGCACCAGTACACATTATTTATTATTAGATATATTACGTCGCGGGTGTGCACGGATATCGGACATTTTAGTAAATTAAGTGTTTATTTCTGTAAGTAGATCTTTTAATTAAGACACTTTTACATGTCAAAATTTTGTTGATCAACTGATGGCGCCGGCATTTCCTATCAGACTGATCCCTGAGAAGAAATGCCGAAACAAGCTCAGAGGTCATGGTTTCTTTAGCTGAGATGTGATTCGACTAGATTTTGAACGTTTTTAATTACGAGAATGGTCTTCAGATAGTTCCAGGTTAGAGATGTGTGCATAATAATTATGAGATTTGTGTCTGCAAAAGAACTTCACGATACTTGATAAATTGTTTGTGTCTCACGATACAATCGTGATAAATTCTTAATCTAGTTACCTATTTTGTGTTATTAATAACCGATGAAAATTTAAATTTCATAAATGATTTCATCAAAATTTCCGATTTCTGTTCATACCCGCGACTTCAGATTTAAACACCAGTTTTAACATTAGTTTAATTTATATAAAACACACCAATGACAGGCAGTATTGTAGTTATCTGTAGTCCAGGGTAATTTAAAAGTGTGGGTAGGTAAACACTGGTGGAGGTGGGGAGTGAATCCTGCGCAGGCCGCAACCAACTTCACGCGACTAAACCCAGGTTCGCACGCACGATTTTTTCGCGTACTGGATTTTCAACGTACTGCTAAACGCCGAGAGTTGAAAATCCAACTGCGTGTTTTTTTGACGCGTTGGCATGCGCTATATTGTATTCTCAATACTCGGCTAAAAAGAGGAAATGCGGTCGGAGAGACTTGAAAAAGCCTAAGTAAAGAGTCGTAATTCGAGGTTTGGCTTTCGCCTATTTCCTACTCCAATATTGGACACATTTAAATTATATTTCATATCTACACTGAATAAGAAGAATAGGTATATAATGTGTCCCTGTTTTTTCGTTTTTCATTAATAAAGCAGCGGTTTAAATCGGCATTTTTTTAGGGTTCTAGTGCTTATAAAAATAATATATCCAACAAAAACTTTAGCACACGTAGGTAAATTGAAAATCAATGCTCATTTTAACGAGGTGAGTTCTTGCTTCTAAATAACCTTTTTTTATATATTTTTTATGTTACTTTATAAATTATGTACCTGTAATCGCCATGGACTGCAGACAACCATAGAATTGTATAAACTTTTAGCAACATCTCATAAAATACTGTAAAAGGCAGACAATATCAACATTACCCGTCAATTACTGGGTACATGAACTGGGCAATGTTGAAACTGTTCTAGATTATTTAAGTCAACGTTTACTCACTATGACGACGATAATTATAAGGTCTGGGTATTACCTACTGAATTCCTTGCGGTATTAATTGTAATGTATTATCCGGTAAATGTTGAAAATGACTAAATAGGTACATTAAGCTAATATAATATGCTAGTTCCTTACTCTAATGACTCATCATGATATAGTTTATTAGCCAATTGCTAATATTTTCAGCATTAACCGGATAATGCTATCCATTCGACACAATCATTAGCATTTTACACACATTTAATATTATAACTCCTATTTAAATACGAAAATGTCAGCATTGGCCAGGCAATATTATCATGTTGTGCTTTGCCCGAGCAATATCAGCATGTACCCGTAAAGGAAATGTAAATATTGTATAATATAATAATCCCGTAATATTTCTAACATCGTCCATCGAATAATTAAAATTATTAAATTACTTATTTTAATTAAATATATCTAAAAATTTGGTGTTCTTGTTGCCTTATAACTAGACATATTATATCTAATTTTAACCAATAGAAATAAATAAACGCCTATTAATTACCTAAATTAAGCCTACGCACAACGGACCAAATGGGAGTCTAAGTGCGGAAAAGGGAGCCCCATCATCATCATTACCTAAATTAATGGTTACCTTATTTTTAAATTGATTAATTACTACGCGAAAAATACGTAAAATTTATGTACAGACATCAAGCTAACCGAAACTGTCAAATTTTCCCAATCAACTTTGAACCTTACGCTTTAGCGATAAAGTTGAAAATCTATTAAAGAAATTTTACAGATTTTAGTAGCTTGATGTGCTGGCGTCTGTACCAGGGTTGTTGCTGATGCATATTTTTTTCACATCAGCTGATGCTTTATCATTGACATCAGCGGATGCTGATGCTGATTTTAATTATTTTCTTAATAAAAAAGCAGTGACCAATATGAATTTATATCTAAAAGTTGCAGTTTTCCATGGTATTGAAATAAAAGGTTGGTTCAATAACTACATAGTCTAGGTATTTCCAATATTAATCATACCTACATACATGGATTTACTATAGGATTACCTACAATATGTTAAGTCCATGTAATTATACGACTCACACGTGCTATGTAATTTAAATACGATTCGAGCTATAAGCCCCGGGTACACTACATTAATACGAAAAACTTTATTCCGAAAACATCAAAAATACGAATTCCGATTATTAAAATACCGATCAATTAGAATTCCGAAATAATAACGCTTTGTAAAACTGAATAGCAAGACAAATAAACACATATTTCCAATTGTAAGAATACAGATGGCACAAAACCAACAATAGAGTTATATTTCTGGGTTTAAAGTGACCTAACCAAACCGAACCTCGGGGTGCCCTTCGCTCGCTCTTGCATCCTATGTCGACGGAGCCCCGCTTCGCGGGGCCCCTATTTCCGTGTAAAGGGTTTAAAGTAACCTAACCAAACCGAACCTCGGGGTGCCCTTCGCTCGCTCTTGCATCCTACGTCGTCTATTGCGTTCGTTGAGTTCGGGTGCGGTAACGGAAATAATTCGGAGTATTGAAAATCGGAATGTCGTTTTTCGGACCGAGAACCCATCGAGCATTTGATTCTTCGAATATATGAAAATCGGAAAACAAACAAGTCGCATTTATGACTTTCGGTAAAATAAATTTCGTGATTTTTAATAATAGACATTATGATTCTTAGGTACCTAATTATGAAATTCGGACTTTTGAAAATCGGAACATCGAAATTCGGAATAAAATATTTCGGAGTATTTGGGTCTTTGATTATATTATATAATCATTGAAAATATTAGATTATATTATATAATCAAAGATTTGGGTGTTCCCATAAGCCCCGCCCCTTTTGCGGTCATGGCACGACTCGAACTTCAGCATGCTGATGCCGATGTTAAAAATGATGCTGAACCGCAACAACCCTGGTCTGTACTTAAGTTGTTTCATTTCGACAAATGGACTAAGTAAATAAAATGTTTAAATTTTAACAATCAGCATAAAATTGTTCTGTTTTAAATTATTGAACTCACTTCCAAGGTACCACATATTTATCATAACTGTCTCATCTGTAGGTACTCTTACCGATCAATGTCACTCGATTATGTCAAACTAGCGACAGTAGGTACCTCTGCTTCTCTCGTTTTTTTACTCATTGACAAAACATCGAGATAGGAACAGGTCGATAATAAGTACAATTCAGTAGGTCATAATATTACTTATATCAGCGAAAAATACTTACATATCTTTTCCAGCATTATTCACTAGCCTAAACTATGCCTAAACACAGCGTTTATTTATTTCTAAGGGCAAATTATCTTATCATATCCGTTTGCCTTTAACTAGAAACTAGATCAATTACATTATGTAGGTAGTCCGAGCGGGACAGGCACGGCAATTATAAATATAAAGTAGGTAAACAATAAGAAAAATAATTTATTTCTTTCTTGATCGCACAAAAATTCCATGTCTTCTTTTAAAAATCTCCCACTGTTAATGGTAAGACCCAGCGGTTCCAATGTGAGTTTTCTCTCGTCAGGGAAGTAAATTGTAGGGAGTCAGGCGAACATCCCGAAACACTGGTTTCGTTAAGGATAATCAACACAAAAAATAGTTAACAGCCAATCAAATCACTTAGGTATCACGATTTTGTATGTATGTTAGCTAATTTTAGTGTTGATTGGTATTTGCGGAGTGATTGCGTAACACACTCAGTAGTAATGGCTTTTTAACCGACTTTAAAAAAGGAGGTTCTGTATTCGACCCGTATACAATGTATGTATGTATGTCCTCGATTTTCTCAAAAACTAATGAATCTATTTTGATAATTCTTTCTTTAATGTGATCTACATACTTTCAGAAAGGTTTTAGTATATAATACATTAGGTAATTATTCTTATGTACGAAGTAATATGCATAAATGTACTGCATCTCCAGCATTTCTATGCGAATTTTGATGATTCTTCTAGTCGGTGTCTTCAATTCTTCAATGCACTAGTGTTAATTGAATTTGTGTGGGGTAGGTACAACAAAAAGTGAAAAATAATAACTTTTTTACAACAAAAACAACCGACTTCAAAAAAAAAAAAAACAATACAAAGTGAAAAATAACTTTAATTTCGGAAGTCGGTGTCAAAAACGAAAATGCGGAACTAACGACACCGACTTCCGAAATTAAAGTTATTTTTCACTTTGTAGTGTTTTTTTTTTAAGTCGGTTGTTTTTTATTTTGACAACTCAACATCATTCATTGCGTTATTTACGTTGTTAAGCAGACATTCGAACATAAATGAAGCAATGAACAACGTAAATAACGCAATGAATGTCGTTGAACTGTCAAAATTAAACCCATTGCTACTGATAGTATTTCGCAATTACCCCACTGATTGCAATAAAAATAATAAATTATTCAATTCAATGGCTGACATTCGGCGACCTCCAGAGATAGATTCAATATGTAATGGATCCATAAACGATCTTCGCGACGTGCATTCGACGTGAAGGCTAGCGGACTTATTCAAACTGTTAATAGGGATAACATGATGAGGAAAATGACTTGGGATTGAAGCATTGTACCTACTTGTTAGAAAGGTGAAGGTTTTATAAACTGTGGCATGGCCTTTCAAGTTCTCGATATTTTGATCGAATTCTCAAGTACCCACTTAAAGTATGTACAAAGCACCGCCGTCAGACTGCAGTATCGTATGTGTAGTGATTTTGCAGAATTTAAGGCTTCTGAGTTCTGACTATAATCAGCGATTGAAGGTCGGTACAGCAACATAATTACGTAACTCACTATCAATCTCATTTGCTAATCCATTTCTTCATAATATGTTCGAAGAATTTGTATGCTAAACAAATTAAATAACGCAATGAATGTTGTTGAACTGTCAAAATGAAAGCCATTGCTACGGATAGTGTCCGCAATTACGTCGCTGGTAGGCGATCGCGTGCGATGGAATGTTTGCGTAGCAAAATGGCCACATTTTTTTCTCACTATTGAAAAAAACAACAAACTGCGCAACTTGATAAGTAACTCTATCGCAAACTGGTAACCGTTGGTGTGGTCGACGCTTGCCACATCTTCTCAATTTTCAATCTATGTTGGAAAGCTGGCAGCACATCCAATGTTAACTGCATAGCTATTCACAACTATTCGACAGGCTATCGTATCGAAAACCTGACATTTCGATAACCTGATTTGACTTGCCCTCAACAGCAAATAGCTGTTGGAAGAATAGCGGGCGTCTATTTGATTTATACTGACAAAATTTTCGGGTTTTGGACTTGTGAACAGCGTTTAGAAGACTCCTACGAAAACAATGATTAATGTTCGAAACGATACGGTAGCGTATCGAGTGTTTGTGAATAGCTATGCAGGTCACCCACCGCTACCCACAAACATCTGTAGGTAGGTAATACTAGAGACGTCCTAGGTGCATTGATATCCCAGGGAAAAAGCTGCAGGTACTTAAGTCTCATGTCCCTTCCAAACGGAACACAGTAAGGCCCTGCGCCCACAGGCGGTACAGCACTGCAAAGGATTTTTTAAGCGACGAATAGGAATATAACTTCAACGGTATTACAATAAAATTGAAATTTCAATTATAGTTATCGTAGGCACAAAAACAATGCTGCGGTATGCCGTGTCAGCAGTGTCCGGAATGCCTCGGCATCCCTCGGGATGCTTCGGCAGAAGAGTTAAGACTAATTTGAAAAGAACGCGCGATCGCGATGTCAAGGCGGTACGCTGCGGGCCTGCGGACGGAGAGTAATGGGTAGCTCACCGTCCGATCAGGACCAGGCCCGTGCCGGACGGCGCGTACGTGTTCCACGCGCGCTTCAAAGAGATGTCAGCAAATAGGAAGGGGCCTGCCAGGGCCGAAGCCTGCCGGGGTTGCGGGATTGTCCGAAAGGGTTACCGCTACCCCGGAACATAAAGGGCTAAGGAAGGAACACGGATGGGTTTTAGTCAGTAAGAGTCTGACACTCCCTTCCGCTCCACTCAGAGCGGGAGGGGTCATCTGATGATTTCCCATCCATAAAAAAAAAATAAAAAAAGTCGGTACGCTGCGGCGTGTCTAAGAGTGCCGCGGCATCGTTGTCATAAGTATGCGCTTGCATGTAGTGATTCCGCAGCAAAGACTACTAAGTATATTATACTGTTCTGCAGGATGGTGCCGTGCCGTCAATGGGCGCTGCTTAGAGGCAGAAATAGGTGGTAAAACTTCCCCGGACAAGCTCTACTCTACGGCTTACTAGTTACTACTGTGTTATTTATCTACAAATGTAGCTTCATTATGATTATAGTCATCTCAGCTCTTGGTAATTCTGATGCGCAATTTGTGGCACTCTATAAACTGTCAATCATGACATGTGTTGACAATCCCGCCAAATGTGTACTTATTCATTTTCACATTGGTCACCTTGAGAAGTGCTAAGCAAAAATATGTTTGTAGACAAGTAAGTACTTATTACGTACTGGCTTCCACACGTATATCACATACAAATGTGAAATAAATCAGGTTGTTTTTATAAATAATCTATTTTGGTTCGTGTATCATTATTAGGATTTACGTGATCCGGCTCGCCGATCTTAAGGTGGTCATGGTATGGGTTTAATAACTATGCACCTTAAAAAGGTTTTAGGATTCCTGAAGGGTGTTAAAGGGTTGTAGCGGTATCTACAACGCCACATGCGAACAACGCGCCATACTGACATGAGACGTCACGCAGAATCCTGCATCTCGCAAGCAGTTTACCGCGCAACTAGCATAGGACGATAATAATGTATAAGAGTGTTTTGAACTGTGTAGCGGTATCTACAACGCCACATGTGAACAACGCGTCATACTGACGTCACGCAAAATCCTGCATCTCGCAAGCAGAGTTTACCGCGCAACTAGCATAGGACAACGGCCCGACATGATCATCAGGCAGTTGCCTGCCATACTCAACACCCGTCTGGTCGGAGGATCCTCCCTTTTCTATTCTGTTCCTCACACCTCTATAGGGTTATGGATCTCTTTTGAGCTGGGTACTCACTAGCGAGATCTAACCGTATGTCATCGTTCGCATAGTCATTTTAGCTCTAAGTATGCATCACTCTCAAAATCAGTGATCTTTATGCTCATTATGATAGGGTTACTGCCATTGAAATGACTGTCAAAATCATTGTGATCTTTAATTCCGTTACCTAAAATAAGGTTGCTGCTGTCAGAGGTAAAATATTCTGTGAACGGACCACAGTGGCGTGCATTGCATATAGGCATATAAGCAGTGCCTACCTCGATATTTCAACATAAGCCTGTCAATTACATTTTAGTGTGTGCCCCACAATTAAGAAATTCACTAAATTCCTAATAAAAAACATAATCTTCATAAAACACGCAGTAGGCAGTCGCCGGACGGCCTACTCGGCTCCCGTACTATTCGCACATTGTACGTTTCACGCGTAATACCATGACGTTCGACCTTCGCAATTTATCACCCTTAAGTTGGCATGTCTACTCAAATAACCACACTTTTTTTCTGATTAGTGACCGCGTTTGCCTAGACTAGGCCCGGCCTAGTGCCTACCTATTCTGAAAACCAATGCACGCCACTGACGGACTATACAGCGTGTCGTACGCCGCGTTAAGATGCTATTTGGATGTACTGATGTGCTCTCTTTGAACGCTCACTGCAGCCTTATCAATGCCATGAAAAGTTCAGACTTCAGAACCCACCCCAAGGATTGCTTTTATCTTCGGTTGAGCTCGTAAACGTTCTTCATGAACATGGTGACAGGTAATCAAATTCGATTAAAATACCAGGGAGGGTTAGATTCACGAAACCGAAAACTCTTTTTTAACGTTTTTTTTTCTTTCCAGCTGTAATAGATGAGACCGTAAATACGTGAGCCCGACTCGCACTTGACCGCGTTTTTTTTTTTGTTGTTGTTGCCGTTTCTCTTGTTCAAATAAATTAAAATCAGACTTTTTAAATACTCAAGTACCTAATTGAAGAAAAAAAAATGATTAATTAGAGTATTTTGTGCCAAAAAATATTCATAGTATATGAGAAAAAAAATTAACTTGAATTTATTTATTCAATGACTATTCAGAAGGTGTTCTGAGGTGCAGATGTTAAGTCCAAAGTCCTATGCAAAAGTAAATCGCTTTCTTTAGTTAATTTTACTCAAAAATATATTAGCCCTTATGCATCAAAAATGAGCCTTAATGCATTAAAATCGTTATTGCGTGCCTGTCCTAGCGTAATACCAATTATTATTGTAAAAACAGTCATCCAAATAAATTATTCTAAAAAAAAGTGAAAGAAAAATAAATCAAAAAGAAAATAATTTTGTACTTACTACATTATATTTCACTGCATTAATTTTAAAAAAAATACACATACACACATAGTATGATATACATTAATATTTAATTTATTTATTTTTAAATGCCGTCTAAAATCCTCGTAGCCTATTTTTACAAAGAAAAAATAAATAAAAATAAAAAAATCTATCTACTTACAGAGAATAAATTATTACTCCTATATTACTATTTATAATCTAATAAAATATTAATTTTAAACTATAAAATACACAACGAATTCGCTTAATCAAGAAAAAAAATTGTGCGATTCAAGAAAAAAAGACTAAAAATTATTCTACACACAATTATTTATTATTGATGCTGGCAGCACTGCCTGGTTTTTTGGCAAAATACTTTCTTGACACTGGCAACTCTAATCTTTGATTTTAATGGCGGACAATCAACTCGCAAAATATTAGTAAGAAGTAGTTAGGCGCAATTCTTATCAGTTGGTTAAGTTTGATGCTCGCAACTCTTATCCGCAAATTAAAATAATCAAAAAATTAAACAGCTTTCTCGGTTACATCTGATTGGAAACCACTTCCGTGTTCTCCTTCTTCAATAACTTATTTTGATTAACATGGGTAATACCGAGTTGCTATTTGCAAAAATAAAAAAAACTGCTAACCACCTTTAATAAAAAATTTAAAAAAAGAATTTCTATTTTTACTCAAAACAAAGGTTTATCTGAGTTTGTATTATGGCAACTTTAAAAAAATACTGAGTTGATAGTTGAATAGTACCAAAAAAATCTGAAGCATTAGTAGATAATTGCCAGTACAAAAAAAAACAACACTACAAAACCAGTGTTGCCAGCTCTCATAATAATTATTACTTATTTTCCGTCTTTCACACAAATGTTGACTAACACAAAAACTTAATACTAGGGTGAAACGGACAATTGTCGGCCATGACCTGTCAAAAATATTCTCATAATAGTAACCGTAAAAGCGACGTTCAATTTAGGGAGATTTTTTTTCATTCATATTTAATTTGACTTCCGCTTTTATAATTATCATCTTCGCGATAATTATTATTCTAATAATAAATACATGCGATCAATAAAAAAATGTACAGACGCCAGCACATCAAGCTACTACAATCTGTCAAATTTCTTTAATAGATTTTCAACTTTATCGCCACAGCATAAGGTTCAAAGTTGATTGGGAAAATCTGACAGTTTCGGGTAGCTTGATGTGCTGCCGTCTGTACAATACATACTATAGAGTTAGGACAGTTTGTAACTGAACACTTAACCTTTTAACCGCCTACGTCGGATTAATCCGACAAATATTTTCGTGCCCATTCCGCCAGTCGTATAGATACGACCAAATAACACATCTCGTTTAATCTGTATTATTATTATACCATCACAGCTCGTTTCATCGGTATTTATGTTTCGTTTTTTTTTTTCTTTTCTCGGGCGCTGGGGGCACGACAACTGATATAAAGTCGGGCGGTTAAAAGGTTAATTGGTTTATGAAAACAACAACAAGTTTTTTTATGTTATAAGTATTTCATTTATGAAATCTTATAGCACACTACACCGTTAATGGCTACTTAATATTGTTATCACGGCATAAACTATCCTTGTACAAGATGGAGACGACAATAATCAACCTATAACGTTCCCACTGTTGGGATACAGGCCTCCTCTCTGAGAAAGGGAGTGGGCCGTAATTCACCACGCGATCCCAGTGCGGGTTGATAGATGTCACATGTCTTCCAATTTTTGGTTCCAGGATATGCCGGTTTCCTCACGATGTTTTCCTTCACCCTTTTTGAGAGCAGTGGTGATGAAATCAATTACACGAAAGAAAGCGCCTGTATAGGTTTGAACTTTGAACCCAAATTAAACTTATACAGGGTGTATCAGAAATGTCTGGTCAAAATTAAGGATGTGGTGCAGACCATCGAACTGATCAACTTTCCCCATGGGAGCAACATCGTTAACGCGAAAAAATAATGATCCCATGGAGAAAATTGTTTGATGGTCTGTTTCCACACCCTTTATTTTGACCACACCATTCTGATACATCCTGTATATTCAAAAGTTTATTTACTATAGCTAGTCAAAGATTGGCAAAATCCATAGTCTGCTCATAACTATTAGTAAGTATTTTTGAAAAAAAAAAAAAAAACTTTTTTTTATTCGATGCTAGGTTTTAGAGGTATGTGGAACAGGGTGTAAAGTTCACTCATCCTCCATAGAAAAGGGAGGATCCTCCGACCAGACGGGTGTTGTGTCTGGCGGGCAACTGCCCGATGATTCATGTCGGGCCGTTGTATACATGCTAGTTGCGCGGTAAACTCTGCTTGCGAGATGCAGGATTTTGCGTGACGTCAGTACGACGCGTTGTTCGCATGTGGCGTTGTAGATACCGCTACACAGTTCAAAACACTCTTATTCATTATTATTGCTAGTATTTGCATTTATTGTCGTCTCCAAATTACATAGTTTTTTCCTACAACCTAGAGAAATATTCAAGTAATGGCCGACATTTCTCCGTCCGTCCGTCTACCAGCAACAATGTTCTACTCAACACGGTGCGTTAAAAACAATATATTTATATAAATTCCAGCTCTTTTACATCACTTGTGCCTGTGTAAACTGTGTTTGTTATTATTTTTACGTTTTCTGCGCTTTTTACAGAACATCACGCCTTGTTTTCGCGAAAGGTTGGGCAGAGGTGTACAGAGGCCAGCACATCAAGGTACCCCAGCCTGTCAAATTTTCCCAATTGAATATGAACCTTATCACTTTGTAGTAAAGTTGAAAATCTATCAAAGAAATTTGACAGATTGGGGTAGCTTGATGTGTACTGTACAACCACATTTCGTAAGTTATGTTTAAGTCCCACGCAATTGGGGGCGAGGCTATTGCCATCAACCCGACACGACTCCAGACTCCAGGCTGTTACAGAGAAACTCCGGATAGAAAAATCCAACAACACTGCTCGACCTAGGTATCAAACCCAAGGCCTCTTGGTCAGCAGTAGCGCGTGCCGTCACCAACGAGGTAGTTAAGCATACGGGGTTTCACGTCTGTAGATACTACCTTCTCTTGTCGGGGGAGCGGTGAATGCTTATGCGAATCCCGCACCGGCTGTATTTTAAGTGAATGTTCAAATAAAAATTACATAATAGCTTATGTAATCATATAATTTTATAACGTTGTTTCCATTATTATTTAGCTATGTTATATGCTTCAGATCCGAATTAATAGAGGGGCTTGTGGCTAAGTAATAACAACCGCTCGGGGTCGATCGATCAGGTTAAGCTACGCTTGCCGCGGTTGGTCCGTGGATGGGTGACCATCTTCACATACCAAGACCCCTCCGTGCCTCGGAAAGCACATTAAGCCGTTGGTCCCGGCTGTCAAGCGTGGATCTTTGACAGTCATTACGGGTAGTCAGAAGCCCAAAAAAAGTCTGACAGCTAGTCTTACCAAGGAGTATAGTGTTACCCAGTAACTGGGTTGTGGAGGTCAGATAGGCAGTCGCTCCAAAAAATGCTGGTATTATCAGGTTAGACTGGAAGCCGACCTCAATACAGTTGGGAAAAAGATAGGCAGATAGATTGCTTCTATGCAAAAATCTGGAGTATGCGCCTGAATACATGAACAAAGTGACATGTGCTTTCATACATGGTCCTGTATTCAACCATTGAATAGCATTACATTTATTTTCGCCTTTATTGCAATCAGAATAAGGTCCATTATTACGACTTACTATAAGTAACTGCTCAGCCCCTATTACATGAAACTCAAAACATTGCTGACGAAATGTGGGTGCAGTATACCTCTGCTTACCATTTCGAAAGATGCAAGCGCGATGTTATGTAAGTGTATGACCTACCATTTCTTTTAAACTTTAGTTTTCTAGAAAACTGGTTCCATCATATTATTACATCCATCATGAAAATCTGTCATTTTCACCAATATTTGACATTAAAAGTGCCAAAAAACGTTCGGTACTTGGATATGCGTTATTGTGTGACCGTTCACAGCTTTCTTAGGAAACCCCAATAACGTGTTACAGTAGCCGGGCGTTAGACTGTATTCATGTAGAACGCTGGCAACCGGCGCCGATATTCCAGCGCTTGCTGGGGCAGACATCGCACTGGTTGTCAGCTCGAACTGGCGCTAGTCGGCGCCAGATCAGATAGAAACTTGTCGGCGCTTATCGGCGACGGTTCGCGCTGATTTGGCAAAAAATAAGAAACCTGGCTGCGCCGATCAGGGTTGACAACCGTCGAGAAGCGCTGGCGAATCGCCGCTGGTTACCAGAGTTGACATATCGAGCTTTAGAAAGAGATATTCACATACACAGATATAGATACACCTAGATAACGCAAGAGCAACTACTTCGCGTGCCAAAAATCGCACCAGCTTACGTTTGAAAATCGTAAGCCGCCACTTTCGCGCTCAGTCCTGCGTACTGCTGGCTGGGTGAGCGTGAGCGAGAGCGCGAGCTTGTGACGTCATAGCAGGTAGTCAAAAAGTGGCACGCTTAGTTTTCATACAGTTCGTGATACTTGCGTTATCTAGGTCTTTCTATATCTGTGATCACACAGCTATGAATGACAGAGACAATGCTCTAGAAACTACCACTTTTTCTTCAACTCGCTGTGCAATATTGACCTGTACCGTAGTAAATATAACGCAGCATTTCCAAATCACCGTAATAATAATAACAAACACAGCCAATTAAAAAAAACCCTAACACAGCTATAAAGGTAAGCAAGCTTGCTCGTACAAACACAAAACTTTATGAATCAATTCATACTGCTCAGAATTCTGAACCATCCCGCCTCGGTTCAAACGCATATTACACACTATTCCCAACACATCGACCTTCTGATCTATTGTCAATTGTTTTATACCGTTCAGGATGGCTATCAGACACCCTGTTCGACCAATCCCAGCCGAACAATGCACTATAGTAGGAGGAGTCACCATTTCAATCGAAAAATCAAAGGGACTAGACATATTAACCATAATTTCACACGGAGCAGGCTGTTCTAATGGCGGAAACACAAACTTAGAATCCTGTTTAAGAGTCTCACACTTACACATGTCATCGTCATAATCCGTTGCACCACTAAAATCGTACACACCGTCTTTTAAAACGTCCAAACTTAGATTTAGCAATGCGTTCACGTCCTTAGGACATTTGTGGTCGGCCCAGTTGTGGAACCAATAGTGGTAGACCGTCAGTTCACTGTCACTTACGCACTTTTTGTATATCACTGTGAGTTTGCGGATGGTGTAACCAGGCTTCCTGATCATACCACTGTTTTTGACCACAAATACATCCGTTTCATTCGTTATTTCTTCCAGATTCTGTATTGTGATTTCTTCGTTTAATTCTAGAGGGAAATACTTCTCGCACTTTTGTCTGTTGTTTTCTATGAAGTTTGTAAGCATGACTATCTTCTGTATGAGCGCTGGGTCTGACCCGTCGGAATTGAGGTCTGACAGACCGCAGTGGTCATACATGTTCTGGTAGACCATGAGCCAGAAATCGTGGATGGTGTTTTGTAGAGGACCCTGGGTCGCGATGTATGTATTCTTGGTGTATTCATGCCCCTGGAAAATTGTGAAATAATAATATTAATCTTGATGCTCAACTAAACATATATAGAGATACATTTTTTAGAGATGTGCCAAATATGGGCTTTTTCGGATACGACGATTTGGCCGTATGATCAGTTATAATTTGACTGGGAATCGAACCAAAAATTTTATACTTCGGTGATTGCAAGAACTAAATCAAAGATAGGGTTGCGTCGGTTGTAGAAAAAAATCTATCACTTGAACTAAGATTTGACCAAAAGATTTAACTATAAAGACTTTCAGTAAGCAGTCACTAGCATTCACAACGAAAAAAAAAAAAATAAGAACCTTACCTTAATAAAATTGGCATTAATATACCCTTCGGTAGACCCAGAATCAGCCCTCAAGATAAACCTCGAATGCTCATTAGGTAGGATCGTTTTATACCTATTCTTAGGATGAGAACCAGACACTATCGGTTTCTCCTGAAAATTCGTCGGCATATCCCAAAATTCCTGGTGCAGATTCCTTAACAACATCTTCTGGTATTCAGAACAGGGTTGAGAGGTCACAGGGTCTGGTATCACCATCTGGGGATTCTCTTTGGCAATATCTTCGACCCGACCAGTACAGCAATGCTGTCCTTCTCCCAAAATATGACATTTGACCTTCGAATAACCATTTTGGAATACATCGTTCAAATCTCGTAGATTCTGCCTCGACAAGACACTGGAAGCGATCTGTAAGTGCTGCATATTTGCTAAATACAGTCGGAAGTCTTCGGAAGTGCTCTGAGGACTAAGAGGTTTCGTCGTTATGTTGCGCGTGAAACCCGGCTGGAAATTCGGATCGTCTTGTCTGCCAAAAGCGTATATGATTTCGTTTTCCTGATCACCGCAGACGTAGGTTAGGTTTTGAGGGGACTCCTGCTCCGTAGTGTAAGACGTCGACCAGAGGTTGTCGTGGGATCCAAAACCGACTCCTTTATCGGTCGAGCGTAACCTAGTGCGGTGTTTGTAAGATTTTGGTATCAAATTCTCTGTGCTTAACGACTTTCTGTGTTTATCTCTGTGTGGCAAATCTTTAAGATTTGTTTCTATTAACGTTTCGTCGATTTCCAAATCTCTGGGCTCCTCTCTCGGCTGTATGTTTAGCGTCAGCGAGGTATTCGAGCTGCGTCTTTCCAAAATACCTTTCCTGGGCTCCGCCGGCGGGTTGTCTATACTAATGTTGCTATTATACCTACTTAAGTTGCACGTTGAGCCGTTTAAGTTGTAGTTCGATACGCTTAAACCTCTGTTTACTGAGAGTTGTGGGTTCGACTGATTAATATTTAAAGTTAGGGAAGTGTTTGAACTTCTGCGTTCAAGTAAACCCTTTTTCTGTCCAGGCTTAGCGTCCTTGTGCAAGGAGCTATTACTTGAGTGCCTGCTCAAGTTATTTGAAGATAGTATATTTAACGTGAGACTATTATTCGACCCCCGACGTTGCAGTAAACAATTTTTCGACACCTCCCCGGACACATTCGTGTTTGAAGAACAAATGACGCGTCTCGATGGCGTTAGGTGTTCATTGTTCGCCAAAGAGGTGTTAGAATCTCGCCGGTCTATAGACAGTTTCTTTTGTCGACTATCGGAATTGAGGCTAAAATTCGATATGCTGGTCCTCACTGTTGAGAGATTATGGCAGGAGGCGCCAGAACTGTTTAGGGAGCAGTTGGAACTTTGCAAACTATGTGTACTAAGCATTAGACTCTGGTTGGAGTTCCTTCTATGCAATTTCTTCGTAATTTTCTCATCTTCCGCACTAGGTTCAAAGTCGTCTGACGGCACACCTTCAGGTAACGTCTTCAAATTAGTACTAGATACACTAAGATTCTGCTTATAATTCGATAAATTCGAGCCTAAATTCTGTCCTGTATCTAGAGGGTAACACCTGTTATCAGTCCCAGAAATGTTAATTTCTGGGGTGTTTTCGAAGTCCGCCATGTTTTCATCAAAAGAACCCATCTTTCTGGAGCCCATGCGGGAAGTACCGGGCTGGTATAACATGAGGGTAGCATGGTTATCTCTGAGATAGATTCCACTATCTTGTCCCTTCATGTATAAACGACGTTGCTCCGCGTTTGATTGAAGAGAATTATACCCAAGTTTCGCGCCAGCAAAATCATGTTTGTTGGTATTCTTTTGTGCTAGGATCCTCTTCAACTGTCTTTTAGGCGTATTTGGCATGGAAACCGAATTCTGAGGGACTTCCAAAGTTTTTTTCTGAGGGAGAGAGAGATTAACTGTCTCAGAAGAGTCTAAAGAAGTCGCTTTGACTTTCAAAGTCGGGGTTTTGACTTTCTTCTCTTCAGCATCTGTGTACAACTTCTCGAATTCTAGAAGTTCCTTTTCTAAATCACTGTCCCTTTTAGTTAGATCTATTCTTAAGTTTCGTAGATTCTTTCCTTTCTTTTTAATCTGTGTTTCAGCGGGCAGTGTAGCCCCTTCTTCAGTCGTAACAGTTATTTCGAACTCTTTCGGTGAAAACCTCGGCATGTCTAAGAAAGATTGTGTATCCGAACTCTGTCGAAGAGTCTTTTTTTGTTTGACATCAGGGGATTTCGGATCTTCGGTCTCTGGGGTTTTCTCTTTCACTTCACCTTCGAATTTGAACACAGGCCTTTCGTTCGTCGGTGTTTTCTGAGCGTGGTATCGTTCCATGCTTTCACATGATGTACTGGTCTCCTGATTCTTGTAGGCCTCATTCATTTGATCTTTCATCTGCTTAGCTATAGGTAGACCTAGGTTTTGTTCTATAATTTTCGCGTTATCGGAGTCTAGGGATATCGATTTAAGTCTCTGTCTTCTTGCTTGAGCAGAGTTTGAGGGACTGGGAGCCGTTTCGGGCTCTTCGAGAACTTTCGGTTCGATTTCTAAGGTATCCATTTTAAGGCAGCAGTCAGGGACATCTTCGCCTAGTTTCGTTTCTGCGTCTTTATTATCATCACATTTACTTATATTAAGTTCTATGGTTTTATAGTTAGTTTCGCAGCTATGATGTCGCCTGTATTTCCTAGCTTCTTTATCAGCGGGTGGTGTGAATCGTTCTTTTTCTATAGAATTCCTTCCGCCGTACCTTTTTGGCCTAGCTGCTCTATCTTCTAAACAAGACTGTTCGAAAGTGAAATAGTTTTCTTTATTATAACTATGTACTTTAGGACTGGGTTTGTTCAACACTCTTGGGGAACAAGGTTTCTCTGTAACCCCATTTCTGTTTAAATGGTCGCCCAAGGTTCTCGGTGACTGTGGAACAGGTACTTCAGCATCGCGAGGAGTTTCAGGGAAGAATTTAGGAGACCGTACTGTGTCGTAATAAACCGATCTCGGCGATGGTTCCGCGAAGAACATTGGAGACACTGTTTCAGGAGGCGTGAAGAATCTCGGAGAAGCCATAGTTTCTGCCAAGAGTTTAGGAGAAAAGTCGAATTTAGGTGCGGAAGATTTTTCTTTCGCTGAACTACATTCTAACACTCTCGGAGAGTTTTGCATCTCTAATCTCTCTTGCTGCCCCTCTAAATGAGGACCCTCATTCACACTACACATATTTAACCTTGTACTGACTGACCGAAACCTCCTCAAATTGCTTGGAGACGCCTCCTCCCCCTCCGGGGACCTCTCACTCATATTCTCACTTAACTTCTCAACTGCTTCAGAATCAAAACCGAATACCTCTTTATCTGTCTTCGGGGTAGCGCTCACTAAAAACGGAGACTTATCGTCTTTCTCTAACGAAGGAGACCGGGTTGCACTGTACTTTTTGGCGCGAGATTCTTGCGTCAAATCCGCACCTAGATCCGCGGAGATTTGAGCTAACGGGCGCGGGATGTTTGTGTATTTGTAGTCTAGTCGCTTATGTAGCCACTGTTCCGGTAAGGGCAGTTTGGGGAGGAATTCTGAGGGTCCGGGGTCTGCGGGCTGTGGAGGTATTGGTGCGGGGTTGTTAACGATTATGATCTGTGGGGGTAAGTTCTGGGGGTCGTCGGCAGGGGCGCCGGAGAGGGCTGCGCGGGCGCGGCGCGGAGCAACCACCGCGCGGACGCACAGAGACACGCGCCGCGGCACTACCAGCCGCGGCACTGAGGCACGGACTATGTGCACCTGGAACAGAGAACGGGATAGTTATAAGCTGAATCTTCCAAGCACCACCAGCCCGCCTGCTTGCCCCACATGTCATGGAACACTATGTCACTAGTGGGGTACTCACGTGATGCGTGATGGAGACACGCTTGCGTGTGTTGCGGCGGCAGCGCGCGGAGAGCAGCAGCAGCAGCAGCGCGGCCGCCGCCAGCGCGCCGCACCACCAGCCCGCCTGCGCGCCCCACATGTCACGCTCACATCTGTAGAGGAAAACAGAACATGTATGACGTCAAATGGAAGACAAAGACTCGTTGCTATGGCTACCAGGTACCATTCGGTATCCTGCGACTGACGGCAGATGACAGTAGCAGCGAATAATAATGAAATGTAACGCGATGCGTGCCGCAAACGATGCACATCAAGCTACCCGAAACTGTCAAATTTTCTCAATCAACTTTGAACCTTACAATTTAGCGATAAAGTTGAAACTCTATTAAAGTTTAACAGATTATAGTAGATTGACGTGCTAGCATCTGTCCTTTTTTTTTGTGCACGGTGGATATCCTCATGGATTTCCCCCATCATGGGGGTGACAGAGGGGCATGCCGGACTCTTACCGGCTAAAACCACCGCGGTGTTCCACCTCTACCTACATTAGATCATACTGCTAAGTAATAAATGTATCAATGCCGATGCGGCATTGCCGTTATTTTCTGCCGCAGAGCAATCCATGAAATTGATCGGTTGGGTGTGACAACACTGTTAGGCATCCTAACATCAAAATCAGCGAGTTATGCTTAGTCTGGACCAAAAAGGCTATGAATAATTATAATGATGAATGGGATCCAAAAGTCGACAGTCCCAATTCAATGTTATAATATGCACAATTGTTTCACTCTATAATTAAACTGTAAACAACCTATACATCAATCAGTATAATACGTCAATGTACCAGAGTGCCAATTATAAAGGCTCATTTACACGAGAAGGCGGTTATCGAAATGAGATAAAAAGTTGACTCGTGTAAACAGTACAAATAAATACTGCACTGTGCACGATGCTGGCGGGAATCACTTCGCTATCAAAATAACCGAGTGTGCTTATGACCACACGACTGAATTGAAACTTCAAACGTATTTGGCTATGAGAGGAAGAGAGAAAGAAAATGTGCGCGCGCACTGCTTTCTCTTGCTTATATCCCCCACTCAACTCCCGTTCGCCTCGCCCGATCACACTTTTCGTAACGTTACGTCACGCGTATGACATCACCTGCTGAAAGTTCTTGTATCTCACACGAGTGTCATCAATCGAGTCCGACAATCGCTTGACGAGTCTCGCTATGTTCTCGTCTCTTAACGGGCGAGAAACTCGACTCTTGCATTCGAGCCTTTACACAGCCGCACGGGTCGATCGATCAAGAAAAGCTACGCTTGCCTCGGTTGGTCTGTGGATGGGTGACCATCTTTACATGCCAAGACCCCTCCGTGCCTCGGAAAGCACGTTAACCCGTTGGTCCCGGCTGTCATTCGTGGATCATTGACAGTCGTTACGGGTCGTCAGAAGCCTGAAAGTCTGACAACCAGTCTTACCAAGGGGTTTCGTATTATCCAGTAACTGGGTTGTGGGCGTCAGATAGGCAGTCGCTCTATGTAAAATAATGGTACTCAGCTGCATCCGGATAGAACACTTTCGCATTTATAAAAGGCTTATTCAAACCTAAGTGGTATTCGCTGCCGCTGTGGGTAGAGGTACATACCGCGCGGGTTTCGCTCAGGTATTTAGTATCATGTTCCGCGATTAGAGCGGAATAGTTGATGCCATAGTACTGCATAGGTATTGTGTCGCTTGTTGGGCGAAACCTCGAACTCAGTATTCTACCCACAAGGATAGCGAAATCCGCCTTGGTGTGAACAGTAATATTACCGCATACCCACTCGGTTTTCTCTACCGCAGACGGTAGCGAATACGACTTAGGTCTGAATAGGCCTTTAATATTAGTATGGATTACGATAAACTTCTATCAGAGATTACTTACAGACAACACTGTTTGATAATTTGCAGCTGAGATTCCATTTCGAGTATTTTTCGAATTATTATTATTATTTATTTAAACTACTTAAATATTGAACACAAACTTTTTTTTTTACAATTTTTTTTTTAAATAAAATATTTATTGTATACTTATTTTACAATTTATTTTTAACGAAAAATTTATTCAAGTATTGTCCGGACATGACAATGTTTCCTCTGAAAGTTGGAATGTTATTGAATGAATGAGCACGAAGCATGTAGATATACACAAGATAGTGACACATTCATATTGTGCTGATTCACTAATCACCCTCTGAGGGAAAAGGGTGTGAGTCATTGTACAGACGTAGACGCCAGCACATCAAGCTACCCGAAACTGTCAAATTTTTCCAATCAACTTTGAACCTTATACTTTAGCGATATGGTTGAAAATCTATTAAAGAAATTTGACAGATTGTAGTAGCTTGATGTGCTGGCGTCTGTACACATTGCAAAGTATTGTACAGTCAACAAAAGAGATAAGTATGCAGGATCGTCGGATATAGTTGGAAGTTTAGTAAGAAACCGATGGATGTTCTCGAATGAAATTTAATTTTATTAATAGAAAACAAACATATCATTTATCAAATTAATTTTCAGTCGACAACATCTATTGATTTCTTACTAAACTTCAACTATATACGACGAACCTGCATACTAATCTCTTTTGTCGACTGTACATATGAATGAAAGGGGTGAAATATAGATCTATTGTTAGATTTAGCCCAGCCTTTAGGGTCTGGGCTATTTAAAACTTAAATCGATATACTAGCAACACTTGTAAGGTCATGTTGCAAGCTGCAGAATAATTATAAAGACTTATTATGAATTACCGCGATTTCATTCGCGTGAAATCCTATCCTAACTAAAAGTTTTTTTTTTTTCATAAAATAAAAGTAGCCTCACACCTTATTACATTAGCTATCTGCCAGTGAAAGTCCCGTCAAAATCGGTCCAGCAGTTTCAGAGATTAGCCGGAACAAACAGATAGACAAAAATTGTAAAAAATGTTATTTTGGTATATGTACCGTGTATACATCTATATTATATGCATTTAGTAAAAAGCGGTTATTTTAGTATTACAAACAGACACTCTAATTTTATTTATTTAAACTAAAATGCTGGAAATAAAAGAAGTACCTAATTAAAAAACTAAAAACCCGACTGTGATAAAAAACTTAGTTAAAAAAACTGAAAAGTATCTTTTCAGTTTTTTTAACTAAGTTTTTTATCACAGTCAGATTTTTTAGTTTACATACCATTTTTATTATATTTTAAAACTCAAATGGGTCCCGCTTGCTTCCAACTTTTATTTAATTTAAAATGGGCTTGTTTTTAGCTTTTCAGTTTTTTTAACTTAAGTTTTTTATTGCAGTCGGGTTTTTTAGTTTTTTTCTATTAAGTACTTTTTTTACTTCATTCTCACATATAATCACAAATTCAACATTAATGATGTAATATTTTTATAACAATATAATTTAAAAGAGTGTGCATGGAGTTTCTTGCCCATTCTTCTCCATTCCATAGGTCCCTATTAAGCTATGGTATTGGCAACAAGCTTCATATTTTCTGACTGACAGTCTCCTTCGCAATTCAAAAATGTTTTAATTGAAATAATTGCTTTGAATTTGAGTTTAAATGAATTAATTACTGTGATTAATTAGGCTTACAGAGAGATGTAAGATAAGACATTGTTTTGTTCACATTACCTTAAAAACCAAAGCATAATATTTAGAATGAACACTTCAACAGTCTAGTTATAAAATCACTAACATCAGATAAGCTTACACTAATATTATACAATAGATGACACTTTCTATCATTTTCAATTTATGCACACACTAGCTGCGCCCCGCGGTTTCACCCGCATAAGTTTCGATCCCGTGGGAATATCGGGATAAAAACTATCCTATGTCCTTTCCCGGGACTCGAGCTATCGCTATACCAAATTTCATCTAAATCGGTTCAGCGGTTTAGGCGTGAAAAGGTAACATACAGACAGACACAGAGTTACTTTCGAATTTATAATATTAGTATGGATTATCACAACAAGCTTTAAACTAAGACAAAGACTTGCTTTGCTGTACAAGTTGCGACACGATTTGTCATAGTCATCCGTACATGTGTAGTAACACATGCAATACGAAAATCACCCTTACTGCTAAGACATAAGGACGCTCGCAATGTTAAATATATTACCACCACAGATATAGATAGACCTAGATAACGCAAGTATCACGATCTGTATGAAAACCAAGCGTGCCATTTTTTGACTACCTACTATGACGTCACAAACTCACAAGCACTATTTAGGGCCAAAGCACACACGCTACTTTTTGCATCGGCGATCGGCGATTTTGCGACTGTATCGATGCTGCATCGCGTTTTAGCGACTCTCTGCGTTCGGACGTGGTATCGGAATCGCGCGTTTTAGCGACTGCTCCGATGCTGGCGCAAATGCCAAATCGCTGCGACCGGTATCCGAATGTGTGCGGAGTGTAGCGTTCAGCCGCTGTATCGAGCTTCCGAAAAGCGACTGAATCGCCGCTTTTGGCGTTTTTAAGTGTGCGGTGTGGAATGCTTGGTCGCTGCATTTAGCTTCTAAAAAGCAGCTGAATCGCCGATCGCCGATGCAAAAAGTAGCGTGTGTGCTTTGGCCCTTAGTGATGGGAAAATCAAATCGATTCAAAGACCCCCACCCCTGGGGCCTAGCGCCAGCGTTCAAGCTCATCCAGCCAACAGAACACAGGACTGAGCGCGAAAGTGGCGGCTTACGATTTTTGTACGTAAGCTGGTGCGATTTATGGCACGCGAAGTAGTTGCTCTTGCGTTATCTAGGTGTATTATATCTGTGGTAACCACAGATATGGAGTTGTCTGTACTATTATTGACATAAATAATCGTCTTATCATAATGAAATTGCTTTGCCTAATAATTTGTCAATATGCATGAGGAATTGTGTATATTCATTATTATTGCACTGTGAGTTTGTAATCACAGAACATAAACATTTTTTTTTTATGTCTTTTTAATTATAATATGTAACAAATGAAGTACTTTAGGGGACTACATGACCTAAAGCGCGGTCACTGTCGGACTGCATAGAAAAGAAAGAGAAGCGCGATGACACAACCCTGGTAATTTATTGCAAAATATGAAGCAATTATCTATTTACAAAAAATCTATTGTTTGGACTAAAAAATTAAAACACTAGTGCTTTAGTATGTTGCTTGTAGAATCATCTGGCAAAACATCAGAATGATTGTATGTATATTAATATGGTTTTTATTGTAAAAAAAAAGTTTTTAGAGGTATCTTCATGATTTTTTTCTATTGTACCATATTAGTTGTATTATGTTTTCAACACACTATCTACCTACCATATATCCTAAAGAATATCATATATTTTTCTGATTTTGTTTACTGTAGTCGATCATATACTTTTAGGCATTATAAAACTTGCGTTTTTTTGCGTTTAGGTCCTGTAATTAATGCAGGGTTGTAGATTAACTATAGTAATATGTAGTATTGTGATTGTTATCCTAATTTAAAAGTAAGAAATAAATAGAGAAACAATTGAATCGTTTATTTTTTTTGTACTACTACATTGAGTGTAGTAGAATGTAAAAAACGCCAAACTAAAATGGAATTGGGCAGGCCACATCTGCCGCATGTCGCAACAGAATTGGGCAAAAGTAGCCACTGACTGGGTTCCGAATAGCAGGAATCGGCGACGCAGTAGGCCCGGGAAGAGATGGCATGGCGTGACGAATTAGACGCCTATCTAAAGGATTGGCCAGATGTAGCAGTAGACAGGAGAACATGGAAAGACGGAAGGGGGGCCTTTGCCCTGCAGTGGGACATAACAGGCTCATAATAATAATACATTGAGTGTTGCCAGAGGAAAGGTACCTCACTCTCGCAGTAATATAGGGCAAAATTTTTTGTGATTAACTTTTTATTAAATTAATGAATATTAATAAAAACTTTAATCATAGCCAGAGTGTAACAATAGTGAACTTACAATAACACAGAATAGACACTTATTTTATATAACATAAGAGTCAAAATCCCACTTCTTGTGAGAAACTGTCATGCGGATTGAGTCAGACATTTTTTCTTGAGAAAATTGAGGACTGAGGATCATCGGTGGGAAATCTGGAGCATTGCTCATAGTGTGACTTGACATCTTTGAGGAAAACCACTATTTCACAATTAATGACAATATTATTAATCAAGCAGGATCAGAGTCTCAGTAACTGCAATTTTTACGTCATTTTTGTTTACACAAACTTTTTGCTTGGGAAGTTTGCTTGAATCAAAAATTATGTTGTATTTCATAACTTCCGGTACTAGTATATGAATTTGTGTAAGGTAGATACAACAACTAAAAAGTGAAAAATAAAAATTATAATAGTGAAAAAAAAATAAAAAAAAAAAAAATTGTTAACTAACAAAAATTGTCTCGTTCTTTCAGCTACTAACATATACTAGATAACTACCACGGAGTGCAAAGTTCGACGGCTGCAGCTCACCTTGCTGCGTTGCCGTCACCACATGACGCTGGCAGAATAGTCGACATCGGTTCAGTTGCAATTAAAAAAAAAACAAAAAAATCTTATTTTAAAAAATAACAGTTTTCGAAGTGAAAACTTCTTTAGGCGCGTTGGGCATTTTTTGAGATGGGAAAAACTATTGAACTCCCGCCACCGTTACCGTAACCGACACCGCTTCGGATGTGTTCCGCTGTCCTCGGGATGTACTCGGTTCTAATGTATTTCCGATATGTCAGTGAGTGATGGCAAAGTATTCTGTTTGTTTTGTATATATGACAATTAAAAAAATACACATGTAATTGTTCAAGTTTTCACTTCTGTCGGCAATCTCGGAGTGCCACTTTTTTTTTATAGGTACACCTTTTAGTAAGGGTAAAATTACTAGAGGGATTGTTATACCTTTCAATCAGTAGATAACTAAATAACTTGCGAAATTGTCATCATGTACCCATAATTGCGTTTAAGGTGTAGTGTATGTTGTAAGCAGTAAAACTACTTTATCTGTCGTAAGCTTTGAAAGGTGAATAAATAGCCTCATAAAGTGCCTTAATTATAATGAGTTAATTTAACTTAGGCTGATTTTTCAATCATCTGGTAACCTTATTCGAGGAATAATTCTGAAATTTTGACAGTTATTTCATACAAAAACTGTCACACGTCAAATTAATTCCTTAAATAAAAGTTATATGGCGATGGAAAAATCAGTCCTTAGAATAAGTGCATTTTGTTTTTTTATTATTGTTCTGTTGGTAAATAAAGATATTTAAAAATGACTACAGGGATTGCAAGTGGGTTGTCATACCAGAGACAAATCGGAACCCTCGGTGCATGACTCCGACTCGCACTTGACCGGTTTTTTAAAGTTCAACAACTCAATTTACAAAGCAACAGGTGAAATTCATGATCTGAATGAGTTGTTCCAGTAAATGTAGATATGCTGAAATTATAATTTTAGAATCTGATGTTATGAATAACAGGATGAATGTTAGATTTTGAGGCTATATATAATTTTTTTTCCTCTACATTGGAAACATTTACACTATTATTATGAATTAAAGAGGAATATAGTGAAATTGTGAATACACGTCAGATAGGTCATGGGCATAGCAGCTTTTTACAAATTTTTTCTTGTGTCTATTTACATCTTTATCCTGCCATGTCCAATGTTAGTTGGGGTTGGCGCAACATGTTTACACTGAATATTAATATTGAGTAAATAAACACAAATATGACAACTGCTTATACCGTTTGTGATTAAAGTCATGATATTATGCACTGATTACCAGCTGATACATTTCAATTTCCCTTTCATTCCAAAGATTAGAGAGCTATTAAGTACTTATAATAATATTTTGTTATTATCAACTAACAATAAACCTTTTTGCTGTATAATTTAAGCTCTAAATGCTACGACGGTGACACCAACAGTCTTAACATGCAAAATAAAATCATAATTTCTATTTATGGTTCTGACAACTACTACTACCAACGAAAAAAAATGAGTCTGAATATTCAAGAGTATAATATTTTATCGCTGTTTTTGCATTCTCACCTCGTTCTTTACGTACTATCAAGGCTGGGGCACAGTTTTGACGACGAAACACATCGTTTCCGGACATCAAAACCTTCAAAATATACATCGAGAAAATATTCAAAGTAATGATTCAATGTATGGAGTTTCAAAGGAAATTGACGTAAAGGCTGCAGGGTGACGATAAATAACGTGTTGTAATGCCTTTTTGCGCGTAAAAAAGGCGTTAATATACTAAACATAACATAAAAATACTTACTGTGCATCTATTCAGCAGGTAGGAACTACACAGTAAAATCCGTCACCATACGATTATAAACTGTAAATTCACCGTAGGACACTATATTACAGTCACTGAAACACGTCACCAACACCAAAATGCACTTTTTTCACAATTTCAATGGTATTTTACACGTTTTTATAATAATCACTCGCCCTAAGAGTTTTGACATTACGTGAGTCGGCCATTTTTCTTTCTGGGGACAACAAAAGCGGGGAGTGTTGCCAGTATATAAAGTTAAATCTTCCTTTAGATATTAGTCATCAGCTAAAGGTTTGTTATTTATACACAGTTTGTCATTAACTTCAATGACCATGAACTTGCGCTATGAACTGATCACGAAATGACTCAAAAATGTTAGAAACAAATACATATTTTTCCCAGCTCACAACTATAATTAAACTGATTAGAACCTCATTTGGTTGCAACATCTACACATTTTCACTTTATAGTTTTAAACCATGATTATTTACCACAAAATCAAGCAATATTCTAATATTTTTTCACGTTGAGCCATTGTCATGGAGCGTAGTCTCGTTTTCCATTCAGCGCTGTTATGCACATGCGCGGTGTAAGGCCCGGCCACGATGTAGGCCAGTGGGGCATCGACTGTCCCTACAAGCGCGCTCCTAGGTCAAAACATACAACGTACATACTTATCTACTATCTAGGTCGCGAGGGCTTTGAACTAAATTCGGTAAAACACATTAAAAACATATTCTGTTTATCAGAACCAGACGTCAAGCCGTCTGTTAACGTGAACAATGATGCTAATGAAACGTAAAATTAACATCAATGTATCACGGAAAATAGTAAGACACGATGAGTATTAATTGTTGGCTTTATTCTGTAACTTAGCAACGTGTTAATCATCATGCAGACTTGCAATATTTTATTCAATGTCTCCCCGTCATCGCGTCATGACGTGGGTTCATACCGTCATGAAACGGTGGGTGTCTTACACCCACTGTATTCCTCTGTAATTTCTTTGTCCAAAACGTTCTAGGTGGGAGGTATGTATGACTGTAGAGTTCGTTTACGCGATGGCTCAAGTAAGTATGTGTAAAATTAGATTAACTAACTAATGTCCTAATAAAGGCGTCGTTGGTCTTGGTCGTGAGCGAGACTGTCATGCTGAGTGCGACGTGCTGGGTTAAATCCCCATTTGGATAGTGTTAACATTGGACTTTTGTTTAGGAATTTTTCAGTAACAACCCGGAATCTGGTCCGGATGTGCAACTGGTACCTAATGGAACAAATTCCTATTACCTGCACTGCACACATAACGTAACAGAGGAATCAAACACAACAACGCTCGGCTTAACACCAAGAGTTGGCTCAACAGTGAGCGATGAAACCCGCCATGATAGTTTTGCGTCCGTGCGAATATGGGGCTTACTGTGGCTGGCTTAGTAGGTCCTACACTCATAGACATTCGTTTGAGAGGGGCTTGTGGCTAAGTAATAACAGCCGCACGGGTCAATTGATCAGGTTAAGCTACGCTTGCCGCAGTTGGTCCGTGGACGGGTGACCATATTTACATGCCGCGACCCTTCCGTGCCTCGGAAAGTACGTTACGCCGTTGGTCCCCCGGCTGTCAAGTCGTTACGGGTCGTCAGAAGCCCGAAAGTCTGCCATCCAGTCTTACCAAGGAGTATCGTATTACCCAGTACGATTGTAGAGGTCAGATAGGCAGTCGCTTCATGTAAAATACTGGTACTCAGCTACGTTCGGTTAGACTGGAAGCAGACCCCAACATAGTTGGGAAAAGGCTGGGCAGATTATGACTCTTAGACATTCGTTTTCAGTTGTATCAAGAGCAGCTGTAAGTCGTGATGTCATTCGAATCGATGCTCGGTAGATAAACGAATGCTTGAAAGCTTTCGATTATCAAGTAGTATCTACCTACGGCGACTGAAATAGGTTGTTGACGTTATTGTTCAATATCAGATTGTGTTTACACTATGATAATGATAAAACACTATTGAGATTAGGCAAATATCTAGCTTACACTGCCATGGCGCTTATAGATAGGTACAGACGCCAGCAGATCAAGCTACTACAAACTGTCAAATTTCTTTAATAGATTTCCAACTTTATCGCTTAAATGTAAGGCTCAAAGTTGATTGGGAAAATTTGACAGTTTCGGGTAGCTTGATGTGCTGGCGTGTAGGTACTGTTGTCAATAGCTGACCTAAGTAAAGGCATGATTCCGATCTCGGCAGCACGCAACAGTGCTGCCGCGGCAGTGCGGTCGCAGCACTACTGGTCCTCATACATTTTCTATGGGTTTATATGAGATTACATTCCGAGCACAGCAGCAATGTGACGCAGCAATGTCGCGCAGCATTGCTGCCGTGCTTGGAATGTGATCTCATATAAACCCATAGAAAATGTATGAGGACCAGTAGTGCTGCGACCGCACTGCCGCGGCAGCACTGCTGCGTGCTGCCGAGATCGGAAAAGACTGTACCTACCTATGTGTATTAAGTTAATAAATACAAACTTTTTTTTGAAAATGTGCAACAAAGGACATCATTCAGGTTTCGAACATTTTGTACCTTTTTCCCATTGTTTGTCTATTTTTTTGGATAGGACCTCATGCTCAGCAGTAGCGCTTGCGACCACTAGTCCAACGAAGCAGTCAGGTGTGAAATTTTGTAGGGGAAAATATGAAATCTACGCGGCAGAAGTCGCGGGAGAAGTGGTAGTAAAAAAAAAACTAGAACGTTGGTTGAGCTTCTTTACATTGAGCGAGGGCCCCATTCTTTGAACTTGCCACGGGCCCCAAACGGTATAGTTACGCCACTGGACATGCCTGGTGCAACATAATAGGAGGGGTTTTACCATTATGAATTTCTCATACTTTAGCACTAGCCTGGAATGTGGACTTGTGTCCTGTTGATGGCAATGGGCTCCAGTTAAATAGATACACATGGAGTTAAAGACATTCTTTGTCAGGCGTTTGTAAACCAATGGTTTGCTTAGCCATATCATAATAACTATCATTAAATGGAGTGAGTAAATACATGTTCATACTTAGTCCGTTTTCTACTCGTCATGATTAAACACGGTATGGTAATAATATGTCTATGTTGGATACATTATTAGCCTCTACCTAAAGAAAAGTTGACTGTCACGGGAGCCAAGACGCCCGGCAGGATGTGAAGCATCGAAATTGATGGTGATTGAAGGAATTTATAAATTAAATAAATATGAAGAAAATAGAAATAGGTGGGTATATTTTTCTGACATGACAGGGCCATGCATGAGGGAGCGTCATGCCGTTTTTCGTCACGGCATAAGTCAGTTTTCTCCAAGACGCGTTTATGTCTAATGTTTCACATCAAGATATGCCCAATCTCTGTGGTTCACGTCCACCTATGAACCCTATATAGTTAGAAAAGTATTTCATAGTAGGTATTCAGAAACTCGAATTTGTCGAATAAATCCGGAGATTAGAAATCATGCTTACCACGTAACTATAGCATATATTCATAGATAAACCCCGGTTAGTTATACCTCAGAAACCAGACCGTCGGTGCTAGATAAGTACAGGGTGGAGTTTGCAAACTGACTTGCAAATATAAAAATAACTGAGGTCAGTAGTCGCTCCATTTAGGTCATATCATAAATACACCGGGTGCAAGTAATCAATACCCGAGCTTGACACGACTTTGTGCTGTAAGGCTTCGGACACGAAGGCAGCGGCGCGGCGGGTGGCGGCGCGGGGAGCGGCGCGCACCAGTCTAGCGGTGCCCGCAAGTCTGCATTGACGAAGTGTTGTGCATTTTATTTTTTGCTTTTTTAACGACCGACGTTTCATAATGTTGTATCAAAAAAACTTTTTTACAAAAAAAAACAACCGACTTCAAAAAAAACACTACAAAGTGATAAATAACTTTAATTTCGGAAGTCGGTGTCGTTGGTTCCGCATTTTCGTTTTTTGACACCGACTTCCGAAATTAAAGTTATTTATCACTTTGTAGTGTTTTTTTTGAAGTCGGTTGTTTTTTTTTGTAAAAAAGTTTTTATTTTTCACTTTTTAGTTGTACCTACCCCACAAAAAAGTAAACAAAAAAATCGTTAATGTGGACAATGTAGATAAATTTTTAGATTTTTGTTGATTTTTCAAAAACCGCTTGTCCGATTTCGATAAAATTTTCATGGGACCATTTGGTAACTATACCCTTTCCAACAAAAAAAGAATTTTTTAAATCGGTTGGCAAGCCACGGAGTTATGCGCGAACAAACACGGCTTCGACCTTCGAGACCGGGTCTGCGTTGCCGCGCCGCTCCCCGCAATCGCTGACTTCGTGACCGTGGCCTTACATCACGCCTTAATCTCCGCAGGGGTAGGTACAGGTGTGCATGTGGTAGCATAATCAACCTATAATGTTCCCACTGCTGGGACACAAGCCTCCTCTCTTCGAGGGCGAGTGGGATATAATTTACCACGTGGGCCAGTGCGGATTGGTAGTAGTCACATGTCTTTAATTTGTCATCCCTTTAAATTTTATTATTTGTTGTTATAGCGGCAATAGAAATCACACTCTGTGAAAATTTCAGCTGTCTACCTATTACGCTTCAAGAGATACAGCCCTCTGACAGGCAGACGGACGGACGGATGGACAGCGGAGGCTTATTAGGGCGTATAGAGATTCAAAAAAATTTTTTTTTTTTTGCTGAATTGGCCCGCTCTTGACCTCGACCACGCCTGGTGAAAAGCGATGGATAAGGTCTATGATGGAACGAGCATGCCCAGAAGATGCCTAATTAAGGCACTGGAACTCCCACGCACCGACGAAACACAGCAGGCTGCTTGACGCCGGACTCCAGTGGGAGGGTGGTCGCAAACCAGGCGGACGTTAGCCCTACCACCGCAAGGGAAGAATTGGCCAGTCAAATAACGTGTTGGGTGTGACTGTCGATGCGCCGAGCGCTCGGTTCAGTCGAGTAACTGGCGGAAAAAACTGCGCTACACGAGAAGACTTCTTCACGTATCCCAGACACTCGGATAGCCCGCGCCGACGACCCGCACACGCGTTGTGTCCGCCTTACACCCGCGCTCGCCACGCGCAAAATCAGCGCACGCCTCGCACTCGCATTACTACTAGTGACTGAAGTTGACTGGACTACTTTGTTCACTGGACCTAGTGGCTTCCAGGTTTCACAACGTGAGATGTGACACCTGGGGAGGGTGCAGCGCTTGTGCGGGGAGAACGCGGGGTTAGACTTCGATAAACGCAATTTGAGATCTATTGATGTATCATAAGACTCAATTATATACAACAAATTTCAAAGCGAGTTAGACGCGGGTGCTGACGCGCGTGGCGTGCGCTTAGCGGGCGCGTGACGTCTGAACGAGCTCTTAGTACCGGCCCCGTTGGCACCCTGTGGGTATGAAACCCTAAAAATAGCGCTACTTGCGTTTGAAGCACATACGTATTCGTGCAACGTCAGCGCGCAAAAAACGAGGTGTTCTTGCCCTTGGTCCCTAACGATACGAGTAGATGAACTTGTCCGGAAAAGTATACTACCACGTATTATAATAGCCCCAAAGAATGATGGGCTTTTTGGCCGGTATGCCCAATAAGAACCACAAAATCAAATGAAAGTTTATATCATAAGCGTCATTTGTCATTAAGTATGAGCTGAAGGCTGTGAAATACCGGGTTTGAGATAACTGACCTGCAAGTAGGCTTGTAAAAGTATTAGTTTATGACGCTAATGCTTACTGCAGTTCTCGTCGGTGCTCAATGATATTAGTTCCTGACTAATAACATTGAGGGGGCTTATTTTTCGGATTTTTTCCTTTACTTGTGCTTCATGACCTTGCTTCTTGCCAAATTTCATGATTCTAGGTCATCGGGAAGTACCCTATATTCCCAAGTGTCGAAATATACGTTTTTTGCGGCATAAACGTCCGTATCTTTTTTTTACGTTAACTTAGAAGTTTGTTTTTTTCAGCTTCAAGTGACTGTAGACTCAGGTCTACAGTCACTTGGACTCAGGTATATGGTTTTAATTTTAACTCGATAAAGTAACTACACGCGATCCCGAGATAAAGGGTCTTGACAGACAGACAGACGGACAAAAAAGTGATCCTATAAGGGTTCCGTTTTTTCCTTTTGCGGTACGGAACCCTAAAAATCACAATCCATCTATAAAGGTATGAGGAACAGGGTATAAAGTTCACTCATACTCTATAGAAAAGGGAAGATCCTCCGACCGGTGTTGTGTCTGGCGGGCAACTGCCCAATGATCCATGTCGGCCTGTTGTATCTATGCTAGTTGCGCGGTAAACTCTGCTTGCGAGATACAGGATTTGCGTGACGTCAGTATGACGCGTTTTTCGCATGTGGCGTTGTAGATACCGCTACACACCAAAACAAAAAAAAAAATCCATTCATTAAATTCGAAGGCATAATGGAAAAAAAACACTTTGTATTGTTTATTTTTTTATTCATACATTACGCGTTTTTATATGCTTAAATTAAATACAAAAACTTATTACGTGATATTATAAGGTTTAGCAGAAAAGTAAATAATACATTGGGGATAGAAAAATAACAACTTTAAATAAGAGATAAAGAAAGTTCCGCTTTGTACTAGAAGCTTATAGATGAAAGTGGAGGGAAAACTCTAAATATCTAAGTGAAGACTACTGTGGTCGGACACTCTTTCTAAATATATACATATGACAAAGAAAACACATATCGCTGTCTCGTTCTTTTATGTGTATTTTGAAAGAGAGTGTCCGACCACAATTACACTACTCGGTATAAAAATTTGCTGGTATAGTTTTTATACGGGATAAAAACTATACCAGCAAATTTTTATACAGAGTACTTTTTGCGACACATCCTGTATAAATAGTATACCAGCTATTTTTTATACAGGTGTGTGTAATTTTAATATTTTTGTTATTTTACCCCTAAATTATCATTCAACTTTTCTGTAACATTTTAAACCCATAAAAATATAATGGGTAAGTAGTTTAACAGAAGAGAGAAAATACAATTTGGAAATCACAGCCTCTTCCTTTACATTTAATTTTAACAAGCCTAATATTATTTGCCATTTTTGACGTGATAACGTCTTATAAATCGATGAACGCCGGCTGCACGCACGAAAAAGCATGACTCATTGTCACGTTCCGCCTGAGCCGAGTGTGCAAGCGAGAGCGCGGAACAAGCGATAGAGAGGCATGTTTTCTTATGACGTTATCACGTAAAATTATCGTCCGTAAACCGATTTTACAGACAACCAATTTTTTTTTTAAACAAGACGCATAACAATCTGTCAGTAAGCCCATTTTTTTACGCGCAATGGAGTTTCATCGCACTGCTTACCGCCGAGAGTTGTAAATCCAATAATGTGTTCTTTGACGCGCTGATATGCGCTGTGTTGGATTCTCAATGCTCGGCTCAAGACTCAGAGTTCAAAATCCAGTGCGCGATAAAATCTCGCCGCGTAATTTTTTTTCCGTGCGAATGAAGGCTAGTATAGTTAGCGCCACGAAAGATGAGACTTGACGCCGCCTCCCGCACTCTTTCCGCCACCCCCTATGACGTCCGGTCCCGTCCCGCGCTCAGACCTCATACCGCTAAAGAGACCTACAATCGTGTACTGCGCATGTCAAACCACGTGGTGTGTCAAGTCTCATCTTTCGTGGCGCTAACTATACCGAAATTGAGCACCACGCGAATTTCTTTTTACTGTTTGTCACGTATGAAAAACATTTTTAACCGGTCAAGCGGCGCGCGTCACCGATCAGCGACGAAACAATAGAAAATCAATTGTGTCTCATTAGCGGCGCTTGACAGATTAATAACATTTATTTTGTGTGTTTTTTAATAATAAATTAGTGATTGAGATCCCGCCACTGCAGCGACCTTATGCATGTTTATATACATATTTTCTTTGAAATAAAATAAGTACATCAGATTCATTAAGTGAAATCACGTCGTCTCGCTACAACACCGGAATTCGTAGAGCTCACATTTGCTTGGCAAACATTTCACCCGCGCATTGCGCGCGCGCTCCGACCGCGAGCTCAGCTCGTCTTCAGCCATCGTGTGGCCATCGTACAGTGCGCATGTCAGCGCGTACTCCCGTGATCTATACGACTTGTCGCCGCCGCGTGGTCTCAGAGGCACTGAACAAATGAACTGTTTTTCATTTTACCCGACTAATCACGTACAACACTGATTATATTATCATTCGAGTTTTAAAAATGGAAATGAAATTGTTCGTTGATCTAATAGAAACTCCATTGTATACTACATCTTGCAGAGATCGTCCATTAATCATGTTAGGCTCGAAAGGGGGGGAGGGGGTTCGGAAAAAATCACAAAATATAATTTTTTGTTTTTTTCGTTAAACACGCGATTTTTAGACCGAAAAAAATTAAACGTATAATATGTTTTTCACATAATTACAAATTTCCTTTATTATATTTTTATGCCAGTCCGAAAAACCTGCAACGTTATGTCTCTTTGGAATTTTTTAACACGGTGCGTAATTTTCCAGAATGAAATTTGATTATACCTGTATAAAGCTAATTTTTTTTAACATTGTACCAAAAAATACACGTGATTTTGGGTAGGGGGGGGGGTTAGTCTAAAACCTCACCACGTATCACCAGGGGGTAGTGGGGGTTGGGTTTAAGAAATGTGAATCTAAAACACATCCCGTGATTAATGGACGACCCCTATCAATACAAGGTTAAATTTAATTGCAAAACTTCACAGATTTCATGGACATGTCACCAAATATTAGGTCCTTACATATGAAATTGGCGTTTTTTGTACTGGCCACTTTAATCACGAATTTCTCCTCTTTGGTAAGGAATTCCAAATTCAAATTTGTACAGCTATTTACTCATGTATTTGTGCTTCGATGACCGTCATTCATTTGTTTTTTTTCTTCTGTTTTTTCTGTTTGCGTCACTCATTTTACAAAATGGAAAATTTAAAATATCGCATTATTTACGAGTACGAGTTCCGCCGTGGCACTAGTGTTGCGGAAACGACTCGAAGGGTGAATGATGTGTATGGCGGTCATGTTGCAAAAGAAAACACAGTTCGTTTTTGGTTCCAACGTTTTCGTTCTGGAAATTTCGACCTGCAGAACAAGCCCCGTGGACGGCCTGAGACCCAAGTTGATAATGGAGAATTGAAGGCTATTGTGGAAGCGGACCCATCGCAAACCACGTCCGAGTTAGCTGCAGGCTTCGATGTTAGTGATAAAACTGTTTTAATTCACTTGAAGCAAATTGGGAAGATTAAAAAGCTTGAAAGGTGGGTACCTCACGAATTGACTGAAGCAAACCGGCAAACGCGCGTCGACTGCTGCGTTACATTACTGAAATTGGAATGTCTTAGACATCCTCCGTACTCCCCGGACCTTGCTCCAACAGATTACCATTTTTTTCGCAATTTGGATAACTTTTTGCAAGGGAAAAAATTCAACTCCGATGGGGCAGTCCAAATCGCCTTCAAAGATTTTATTGATTCCCGTCCGACTGGTTTTTTTAGTAAAGGGATCAATGAACTACCTATAAGATGGCAAAAGTGCATTGAAAACAATGGTTCATACTTTGATTAATTAAATATATTATATTAAAAAATATTCGACTTTTTGTTCCTTCCATACAAAACGCCAATTTCATATGTAAGGACCTAATATTCGAAGATATGTGACATCCACAAACCCGCACTGGGCCAGCGGGGTAGTTTATAGCCCACTCCCTCTCACAGAGAGGAGGCCTGTGTCCCAGCAGTGGGAACATTCTGTGCCTAGCGGATATTATTAAACTTACAACTTTGTTCATTAAACGAAAACGACACTGGTAATCGCACTCATATAGCTTAAATTTAATCTTCTTTTTAATGAAAATAAATAAACCATAAAGCACTTAATAATACTTCTTATTTCATAAATCCTTAGAGTTGTCGGTAACCATAAGTTTGACTTACTTTTAAACACATTTTGATGCGAAGATTAAGGCCCATTTGCACCAATCATCAAAGCGTGTTTAAATCATCGTTCTGTTTCTGTCGAAACGATGTTTTAAATACGTTTAGCGCTAAATTATTTTGTGACTTGTGGTGCAAGCGAGCCTAAGTCTTTGTTATTAGCAGAGATCGGAATAAGTAGAGCTGTTTTATGTACTTTCCATAGGTTAGAATAATATGGATATTCCCCGAGTCCCGGGATTTGGTTTTTAAGTAGTAAGTACTCTAGCGACAGAAACACCCCGCTATTGTTTCTTTTGTTTCCATAATGCGGCGACATTACGCATCTCAACAAAGCGGCATTGTCGCGCGCTTGGCAAAATTTTATAGCGTGCGGTTGACGTAAAATTTACAACGTCGCTCATGCGCTTATTGGCTTACATAAACCATTTTTATACATATTGACAAAAACAATGAAATTCAATAAAATCGCGTAGTATCAGTCGGAATCCCGCGGAATATCCATATTAACATCAATGTTTGCGGTCAATGAACCTAAATAGCTCTACCTATTCCGATCACTGGTTATTAGGTATGCATTTATTTACAAACTTATTTTACATTATTTTTATCTCAACTAAGCGACGCGCGCTTTACTTGTGATAACCAAGTGTACAAACACGCTGTGAATGTGTGTGTGAAGGCGAGTAGCGTCAGCACATAAAACACACACGCACACACACGCTTCGTGAGATAAAAATACTATACAAACATTGGCGCCGATTCCCTTGTTCACAAACTAAACTAAATTTAATTTCAGTGCATCTTTTTCTTTCTATTTCATTAAGAAACGGACAGAAGGTAAATATTAGTTTAGACCTGTCAAATTAGTCAGCGCCTGACGTAAATTGACGTATTTTTAATAGCCAATTTTTTAATCACGTCTAAATTGTCTATGGAGTATCTTAATTTGACAGGACTAAACTAATATTTATCTCCTGTCCTTTTCTTAATGAAATAGAAAGAAAAAGATGCACTGAACTTAAATTTAGTTTAGTGAACAAGAGAATCGGCGCCATTAACTAAATATTTTACTACTAAAAGGAATATTTATGTTGTTCATTATTACTTAACTATTAATATTATGGTCGCCGATACAGTTCAATAGGAGACTCCAACCTAACAAAATAAGACAACAATCTATCGGAAACATACTTACAACACTAGACGCGGCAACTGAATTTACCGTCGCGTTGCATCACAATTTTAACAAGCCAAAAACACACTACCACCCAGTGGCGTGCATTGCATATAAGCAGTGCCTACCTCGATATATCAACATAAGCCTGTCAATTACATTTTAGTGTGTGTGCCCCACAATTAAGAAACTTACTAAATTATCATACCTAACAAAAAACAAAATCTTCATACAAACACGCGCGGCAGTAGGCAGTCGCCGGACGGCCTACTCGGCTCCCGTACCTACTATTCGGACATTGTCATTGGTCTTTACTCGTTCAAGTTAAATACGACAAAATTAAAAATACGTACGTCTCACGCGTAATACCATGACGTTCGACCTTCGCAATTTATCACCCTTAAGTAGGCATGCCTACTCAAATAACCACACTTTTGTTTCTGATTAGTGACCGCGTTTGTCTATACTAGACCAGCAACCTAATTGCGTAACACACTATCAATCGGAATCAGAATCATTCAGAACCCAATTGCTAATCCATTGCTTCATAAGTTCGAAAAATTTGTCTGCTCAACACGTAAATAATAATAATAATGTTTATTCGGTATTAAAATTGGTAAAATTATTACGAAAGTCTTAGAAATTAATTACATAGGTATAATAAAGTTAGATGCCTGTACTAGGATAAACCTGTATCACAGGCGGCATGAGCATACTTATGTTAATGGTAGGACAATAAAAATTCTTAACAATATTTAACATTAGAAGTATTGAAATAATGACAAAATTTAATTAATTAATTATTTTATACCTAGTTTACTTAAATACTATTTATCTTAAAGATCAAAATAACAAAAAATCTTATAAATAACGCAATGAATGTTGTTGAACTGTCAAAATGAAACCGATTCCGATTGATAAAGTGTTACGCAATTGCCCCGCCGGTCTAGTGCCTACCTATTCTGAAAACCAATGCACGCCACTGCTTCCACCACACGAGGCCCTTTCACACTACTCTAGATTCTAGTATGGAGTCTAAAAGGTTTGCAACAGGCGCCTATCAGTGTTAGCAACGAGATCGTCAACAGTTAACAACATGTTGAACGACAAGAACATGGCGGCAGCCGACATGATGTGCCACGCGTCATGGCTGTCGTAAAGTTGTAAGATAGAGCATTCTGCATTGTGACGGCGGGACTGGGCCGGCGTTTGCTGGAAAGAGAGAGAACATAGTGTTCAACAGAGAAAACCTGGTAAGTGCGAGACGGGTCCGCGCTATTTTTTTCCTTATCTGTAAGACTGCGAACTGCGCGGGTCAATGGCGCCGATTCCCTTGTTCACAAACTAAACTAAATTTAAGTTCAGTGCGTCTTATTCTTTCTATTTCATTTAGAAAAGGACAGAACATAAATATTAGTTTAGTCCTGTCAAATCAAGATACTCCATAGACAAGTTTAGACGTTATTAAAAAATTGGCTACTGAAAATACGTCAATTTATGTCAGGCGCTGACTAATTTGACAGGACTAAACTAACATTTATGTTCTGTCCTTTTCTTAATGAAATAGAAAGAACAAAGATGCACTGAACTTATTTAGTTTAGTTTGTGAACAAGGGAATCGGCGCCAATGCCTTTAACACGGAGTATTACATATTTTAGAAATACCTCGGACCTGAATGATTTTAGAAAAGTTACGTTTTTCTAACTCAATCAATCAACTCAGCCTATCGCAGACCACTGCTGGACATAGGCCTCCCCTAGACTGCGCCACAGCACCCTGTCCTCCGCCTTCCGCATCCAGTCTACCCCAGCCACCTTCTTTAGGTCTTCCGTCCATCTAGCTGGGGGGCGTCCCACACTACGCTTTCTAACTTGCGCACGTGGAATTCCACACCTTGGTAAAAAACGTAAAAAAAAAACAAGGACCAAAAAACACTTAAAATCGTTTGAAAATTTGGCCGTACTCACCGACCACTTGGTCTTCGAGTCCAGGAACAGCTTCAACGCAGTAAACCAGGCCACATGAGCCAACACGAAGTAGAACCAGGTGTAAGCAGCGATCCTCTCGCGATGGACCAGTTTCATGATGACATAGAACATTGTGTAGAGGATGGCATTACCCATCAGGATAGCAAGCAGCTGACGCGCGAAGTCCTTGTTGTGCTCTATGGCGCTAGAAAGAGACAGACATATGGCTTTTATAACGAAAACTATTAAAGTGCTACCAGCGCGCGGGTGTGTACAGCGCGGACGCGGCGCGCACTCGGCGTTCGCGAATGTTGTCAGCTTAAATCAAATAGACGACCACAATAGGCTAGTTTCCTAAAAAATTCTAATTAGTCCGTCAGTTAGATTATCGAAAAATAATGGACCCTTATTTTTTCTTTTGTCAGTCAAACAAAAAATGACAAAGATAAAGCGCGTCAAAATTTGGGAGTGGGGGGTCGTGATTAGCACGGGGGTCGTGACGTCACGACCCCCCACTCCCAAATTTTGACGCGCTTTATCTTTGTCATTTTTTGTTTGACTGACAAAAGAAAAAATAAGGGTCCATTATTTTTCGATAATCTAACTGACGGACTAATTAGAATTATTATTTTTTTACCCAGGAAACTACCCTATTCTTCTGACAGCTGTCTGCTGTCGGGGGCAAGGCAAATCAGGTTATTGAAATTTGTCATTTTCGATAAGGTGGCCTGTCGAACGGTTGTAAATAAAGGTTTTTTTTGTTCATTGCTGAATGGGCCCGCTCTTGACCTTGATCACGCCTGATGGAAAGCGATGGATGAGGTCTATGATGGAACAAGCGTGCCCAGAAGACGCCTAAGGCACTGGAACTCCCACGCATCGACGAAACCTAACAGGCTGCTTGACGCCGGACTCCGGTGGGAGGGTGGTCGCAAGCCATTCGGGCGTTAGCCCTACCGGCGCAAGGGAAGACTTGACCAGTCAAATAAGGTGTTAGGTGTGACTGATGGAGCGCTCGGTTCAGTAGAGTAACTGGCGGAACAAACTGCGCTACACGAGGAGGCTTCTTTATGCACCCAAAAAAGGTTAGTAATAATCCTTTCATGCCGTTTTCGGCTACGGCGACCGTTTCATGATCAACCTACAGGCTAACAGGCGTCTATCATGGGCTCTCATGTGGCTAAAAAACCACCTTTGTTTACAAATATTCTTGTACAGAGTGGACACGTGAGAGCACCATTACATATTTGTAATTGATTGCCGCTGGTGGTCGGGCTTTTAGTTCCTCACGCTTAGAATCCAGTTTTGAAAGCCGACGAGTCTCAAAGTCAGAAACTTTCTGTTGTACTAGTGACCCCCACTCTCCGCGGTTAGACGCAAGCTCTTGCCACTGAGATGGATCTACGTCACAACCCTTCATGTGTCGCTTTTTTTTTAATCTTTATTTTTTTATAAATTTAGGGGTTTTTGTCCATTAAAGATATGCCAACCCCATCATACCTTATAACAAAGTAAATTCACTTTAAATACACAAGGGAAAAAAAACTTACATTATAGTAGTACTAAAAAAGCTACTGCTTACTGCTGAACGACTAATACTAAACTACATAATTTTTTAGCTGCCTTCGATTTAGGGTTGCTAAAATGCTTTGAATCAGACCTACATCCAGCCTATTTAACTTTTATTCGTTCAGAAGCAAGTCCCGTTCATCATTATTCCGGACACACTCCATCATGTGTCGCTTAAGCACATCCTTAAATCTTAGGAATTGCCCGCCATGCTTTCGCTTGCCCTCCTGAAGTTCCGAATAAAGGATGTGCTTCGCCACTCTCTGCTCCGACATGCGTGTCACATGACCACACCACCGAAGTTGCCTCCTCATGAGGTATGCCTCAATGCCTCCCACATTGGCTCATCTCAATACTTCAGTACTAAAAAGGTTAATACAAAAAAACAACCGACTTAAAAAAAAAAACACTACAAAGTGATAAATAACTTTAATTTCGGAAGTCGGTGTCGTTGGTTCCGCATTTTCGTTTTTTGACACCGACTTCCAAAATTAAAGTTATTTATCACATTGTAGTGTTTTTTTTTTTGAAGTCGGTTGTTTTTTTTTGTAAAAAAGTTTTTATTTTTCACTTTTTAGTTGTACCTACCTATCCTACAAAAAAGTAAACGAAAATATCGTTAATGTAGACAATGTAGATAAATTTTTAGATTCTTGTTGATTTTTCAAAAACCGCTTGTCTGATTTCGATAAAATTTTCATGGGACCATTTGGAAAGTATACCCTTTCTAACAAGAAAAGAATTTTTCAAATCTGTTGGCAAGCGACGGAGTTATGCGCGAACAAACATTAAAAAAAAAAATACAAACATCCGAATTGAGAACCTCCTCCTTTTTAGAAGTCGGTTAAAAAAAGGCTAGGCAGATGATGTTAGTTGATTACCTGTATATGGCGAAGGTCCAGTTGGCGATGTTAGCGATACAGACGAGCGCAGCGCGCGCCCGGTGCGCCGGCAGTAGCGCGCGCCAGCGGTCGGAGCGGAGCGCTCTTACACCACGCGATAACGCCGACCATTCTGTGTGACAGAATTAAAAATTGTCTGATGAGTTAGGGTCAGTTCACACCGCGACGCGACTCGACGCGCAGTTTTCAAGATAGCAATACAATTATAGACCTTATCTACTACACAAAAAGGTACACATCAGTGAGAAGGGCCGCGCGGGGCCGCGCGGCGTAGCTCGACGTAGTAGTCACACAGAATTATGTACTTTTTTGTGTAGCAGGTAAGGTCTATAATTGTATTGCTATCTTGAAAACTGCGCGCCGCGTCGCGTCGCGGTGTGAACTGACCCTTTGGGGAAAACTTGGATTTTGGACTATATTTCAAAGGTTTATTCATTGTGTACGGGCAGGGGCCAATATTGAAATAGTTTTGCAGATAACTTATATTATTATTGAAACTTAAACTGCGTCCACATTTATGACATTGTGGCGGCATCTAAAGTCCGACGTTTCTAAATTTTCCAAACATGTAAATAACAATGGCCGCTCGAAATTGCATAAAATTGATATTCAGTCCCTGTTGCAAAAATATATATATAGGTATATAGTTTTATTTCTTTCTTATTTGCAAAATAGTTGGGCAAACGTCATCTAAAGCTATTCCGAATTTCAAGTTGATAGCATTAGTAGTTCTTGAGATATCCAGCTGTGACAGACGGACAGACAGACTGAGTCGCACCATAAGGGTTCCTTTTTACTATTTTGGTACGGAACCCTAAAAACATACTTAAAGAAATAAAGAGACACTATGACATACTTTAAATCAAATAAATAACGAAAAAAAGTGTATCAGGCAAATGTGCCTGACGCTGATATTCTGCTGGATCAGTGAAATACGGATGTCGAGCAAACGTGGTAAATTGGTGTTGTGACGAATTCTTTTGTGCGGAGTAATATTATGTTAGTATACCCGCAACTTAAATCATGTATTCTACCGTAAAGTTTTGCATTTAGAAACGTTCTTAACCTTTTGAACGCCATTGTCACATATGTATATGTGACAAACGAAATCTTACCCTGAACGCCAACGTCACAAATATATGACAAAATACACGTCGCACGGGTCGCACCATATTATGAAATAAACAATTTAATCATTACTTTTGTGTGTTTTTATTTATATAATTTAAAAGTTTAAGCTTCCGTATATATTGTATTGCACGAAACTAATATAAATAAACCACCAATATCGAGAAATTTGTTGTTTTAAGTGTGTGTGTGTTGTTTTGTTAAAGTGGCCTGGCGTCAGGGGTACGGCGATACGTTTATACTCTAGCGTTCAAAAGGTTAAACGAGAGATAACAAGAGTAAACGAGGGTTTAAACGTGTCTAAACACACTATGCCGAAGGTACGCGACCGAAGTTCGGCATGATTCCGCTTGCAATGCTATTTGAATCGCTATAACGCAACGTAATTTAGAAAGAAAGAAAAAAATAATAATTTCGGCTTAATGTGTCGTCATTAAAAAAGTTTGGAGTCAGTTACTTAGCCTGTCTAAATCAGCCTTAACAATAAAATAACTTACCTAAATCAAACTTGCTAGCGTAGTATATCTTAAGCGTGAGTACAAAACACGTCAGCATGTGCAGTATCGTGAACAGCACGGAGAACGGCACGCTGGGGAACAAGATGCCGAATAGACCTGCCAGATGAAAATTTTGTTAAGAGGCCGTCTCCACGAGCGAGAGAATCGCGGCGATAGCCTCGCCGTGCCATCAAAATTTCGCCGCGATGATGTCGCCGTGTGGAGACACGTTCTAAGAGAGTGTATAGAAGTACGTGCCACGACGATAATATCGCCGCGATTCTCTCGCTCATGGAGACGGCCCCTAAGGCGACAACATGACCTAAAGCGCGGTCACTGTCGGACTGCATAGAAAAGAAAGAGAAGCGCGATGACACAACCCTGGTAATTTAATGCAAAATATGAAGCTTTTATCAATTTACAAAAAATCTATTGTTTGGACTAAAAAAATTAAAACACTAGTGCCTTAGTATGTTGCTTGTAGAATATCTGTCAAAAAATCGTAATGATTGTATGTATATTAGTATGGTTTTTATTGTAAAAAGAAAGTTTTTAGAGGTATCTTCATGATTTTTTTCTATTGTATCATATTAGTTGTATTATGTTTTCAACACACTATCTATCTAGCATATATCCTGAAGAATAAAATAATTTTTCAGATTATGTTTACTGTAGTCGATCATATACTTTTATTATTTCTAAAACTTGCGTTTTTTTGGGTTTAGGTCCTGTAAGCCCCTATGAACATGAACCTGTCTGGTGTCGCACAGTCGAGTAAGACAATAATCATAATCAGCCTATAATGTTCCCACTGCTGGGACACAGGCCTCCTCTCTGTGAGAGGGAGTGGGCTGTAATCTACCACGCGGGCCCAGTCCGGGTTGGCGGATGTCACATGTCTTCGAATTTTTGGTTCTAGGACATGCCGGTTTCCTCACGATGTTTTCCTTTACCGTTTTGAGAGCAGCGGTGATGAAATAATTTACACCAAGAAACATTTTCTTAGCATTAAATATGAATGATCGGTTTGAATGAAAATGAATTACTCGTAATTTATCAATGAAACTTAGATACATGATATCTTCGAAACTATGCATTTTTGGACCACATATCGAGCCTTTTCAGGAAGAACATCGTAACCGCCAAAAATCCCAAAAAACTGTTTTTATACTAACGGCCAGATCAACTGATTTCGCATCTTATGTCACTTACTTTAGAGTTCAAAGTAGAAATATAACTAACTTTTTTAATTTCGAAATTTTCATCGTAAGTTACAACCCATTCAGTTTTTTATCGTAACCTCCACCGACTGACAGATCGTAAGTATAGTACCTGGCACTTACGATAGTAAATTATGCAACGTAAGTTAAATACTTGTCGCTTGCGAAAAAAATGACATAAAAATATTTCTACTATTTTATGATTTTAAGAATTATCGTAATCGACATACTCATATCAGCTCTACCTAATAATGGTCATCAGTTTTAACGTAAGCGACATATGTATGTGATTATAGAGTACTGAGTCAAATCTTAACATTTGAATTAATAGGGAGGTGCCCTTAAAACACTAAGTAAAAATTTCAAATTGATGCTATAAATATTTTGAGAAATATTTAAAAAAAACCTTCTCCTGTAAAATATGCAAAATGGCGGTTACGATCTTCTTCCTGAAAAGGCTCGATATTCTAGGACATTTTGTATTATTTTTACTTATAGAATATAACCCTAAAGTTATGGGATATAAAAAAAACACGTTGTATAGATGTACTAGTAAAAGTCTAGATTACTAAGCTACTAAAACTTACCCAAAGTCATGATAAACGCCAGTATCATGAATGCAGTGTGCGCGCTGGGGATGATGTCAGAGTGTCTGTTCTGATATAACTTGATCATCACTAGAACTGCTATGACATACATAAATGAAGAATCTGAAAGCAAATATACGATGATAACGTCTGCACTTGGCACAACCAGCCTATAACGTTCCCACTGCTGGGACACAGAACTCTTCTATGTGCGATGAACCCGCACTCTGTCATTCGTGGATCTTTGACAGTCGTTACGGGTCGTCATACTCATAAGGCCGAAAACCTGATAACCAGTCTTACCAAGGGGTATCGTATTACCCATCAACCGGCGGGGCAATTGCGTATCACATTATCAATCGGAATAGGTTTGATTTTGACAGTTCAACAACATTCATTGCGTTGTTTACGTGTTGAGCAGACAAATTTTTCGAACTTATGAAGCAATGGATTAGCAATTTGCTTCAAAATGATTCAGATTCCGATTGATAGTGTGTTACGCAATTAGGATGCAGGTTGTGGAGGTCAGATAGGTAGTCCCTCCATGTAAAATACTGATATTCAGCTGTCTCCGGTTAGACTGGAAGCCGACTCCAATCCAGGTTGAATTTGAAAACATGCGACAAATCGAAATGGAAGATTGTACTCATCATTATGAACAACTTTTACTATGGGAGCAAACCTGAACACGCGAAGAAAAATCAGTTGTTCCCTACATTTTGACGAGTTATGCGAACATAAATGTAGGGAACAGCTGATTTTTTTTTACGACGATTTTGAACGTTTTAAATTACGAGAATTGGCCTACTGGCCAATTCTCGTAATTTAAAACGTTCAAAATCTAGTCGCAGTCTCATCTCGGCGACAAACAAATGTCAAAGACTTGTCAAAATGTAGGGAAATTATAGGTATTTTTGACAGATTGAGACTGAGATCTAATTGTGAACGTTCTTAAAATTACGAAAATTGCCCCTCAGGTCTGGTCCCATAGTAAAAGTTGTTCATAATGACGAGTACAATCTCCCATTTCGATTTGTCGCATGTTTTCAACGGGTGAAATTGAAAACATGCATGCAATTGAAGCATGTATAGTTGTAAAAAGGCTAGGCAGATGATTAGTCAAAGATACGTACCAAACTGGAAGTTCATCTTGTTGGGACAGAGGTGGTAGCAGCCGGAGAGCAGACCTTCCATCACCAGGCCCAGCCCCATAGAGTAGAGAAGCCCGTAATGCTGAGGGACGCCCATGTTCTGAGGAAACAAGTGAGGTTCAAGGAAAAAATGGCGTGGATCGAGTTCAAGTCTTCCTTTGCGGTGGTAGGGCTACAGTCACACCAACACCTAATCTGACTGCCAAGTCTTCCCTTGCGGTGGTAGGGCTACAGTCACACCAACACCTAATCTGACTGCCAAGTCTTCCCTTGCGGTGGTAGGGCTACAGTCACACCAACACCTTATCTGACTGCCAAGTCTCCCCTTGCGGTGATAGGGCTACAGTCACACCAACACCTTATCTGACTGCCAAGTCTTCCCTTGCGGTGGTAGGGCTACAGTCACACCAACACCTTATCTGACTGCCAAGTCTTCCCTTGCGGTGGTAGGGCTACAGTCACACCAACACCTAATCTGACTGCCAAGTCTTCCCTTGCGGTGGTAGGGCTACAGTCACACCAACACCTTATCTGACTGCCAAGTCTTCCCTTGCGGTGGTAGGGCTACAGTCACACCAACACCTAATCTGACTGCCAAGTCTTCCCTTGCGGTGATAGAGCTAACGCCCGCCTGCTTAGCGACCACCCTCCCACCGGAGTCCGGCGTCAAGCAGCCTGCTGTGTTTCGTCGATGCGTGGGAGTTCCAGTGCCTTAGGCATCTTCTGGGCACGCTCGTTCCATCATAGACCTCATCCATCGCTTTCCATCAGGCGTGATCGAGGTCAAGAGCGGGCCCATTCACGAATAAAAAAAATATACGTGCATTTGCAGAGACTTTTAGTCAGTACGAGCTTCTGCCCGCGACTTCGTCTGCGTGAAATTTGTTGTACCCCCGGCCCATCACATCACATTGGATTTTGCTTAGCGCGAGCGTTCTTTTTTTAAGCTATTGCATAGCTTTTATCGCGGGCTTTGAGCGCGGCGACCGAATCAAGAAATTCCGTAACGAAAATAAACCTAACACCCCCCACTCCGACCGGCACACGGTGTTTGCGTGCGTGCGACTAGACGTATGCGTGTAGACTGTACGAAGCTCGCACGGATCGAGGCGAGCTTGTAACTTGTAACTTGAATTAATATCAAAGAAAAAACTTGATATACAGGGTGTTACGGAAAGGGTATATCAATACAAACGGGTTGAAGAGTGTATCTGGTCTAGAATATCTGTACAAAATTTCAGCTCAAAAGCAGTAACTTTGAAAATGCTTAATATTTTTTTATATCGATAGTTTATTAAATTGGAATCATAACAAACGTGTCACCGCACTACGAGGGTCATTATCCATTATCTGTAGTGTGTCTGTGCGCCTAGTACACGCACATCACGCCGCCGCGCGCCAGTGCAGCGCCGTGATGTCGAAATAAAAAAATATTAAGCATTTTCAAAGTTAATGCTTTTGAGCTGAAATTTTGTACAGAGATTCTAGACCAGATACACTCTTCAACCCGTTTGTATTGATATACCCTTTCCGTAACAGCCTATATATCAATGAAAAAAAATATTTCATAAATATTATAATTGCATAAGTTGATAAAAAATGCTATGCAATAGCTTTACCGCGGCAGTCCCCGAGTGCCACACGTATTTTTTTTTCTTTTTGCTCGGCTACTAAGAGTCCTAGCGTGATGTTACACTACTCCATACAAGTTCAGACGTGATTAAAACCTTGCCTGCAAAATTACGTCAATTTACGTCAGGCGCTGATTAATTTGACAGGACTAAACTAAAATTTATCTTCTGTCCTTTTCTTAATGAAATAGAAAGAAAAAGATGCACTGAACTTAAATTTAGTTTAGTTTGGGAATAACGGAATCGGCACCACTGTATATGTTTACGCGATCGGAAACTAAACTGGCGCCGATTCCCTTGTTCACAAACGAAACTAAATTTAAATTCAGTGCATCCTATTCTTTCTACTTCATTAAGAAAAGGACAGAACATAATTATTAGTTTAGTCCTGTCAAATTAGTCAGCGCCTGACATAAATTGACGTATTTTTAGTAGCCAATTTTTTAATCGCGTCTAAATTTGTCTATGGAGTATCTTGATTTGACAGGAGTAAACTAATATTTATGTTCTGTCCTTTTCTTAATGAAAGAGAAAGAAAAAGATGCACTGAACTTAAATTTAGTTTGTGAACAAGGGAATCGGCGCCACTATCTATTTGAAAACCCGTCTTCTCACCTGAGGCCTGGCCCTGTTCCGGACCTGTCGGCGCCGCACCTGCGCGATGAACACCAGCCCCAGCACCACGTAGCCCACGTTGGAGTACACGTGGTTGAAGTCCGAGAGGAAACCCAGCGGGTGCGCGCACAGGAAGTTGTAGTAGCAGAGGTCTTGGTCGCCGGTTTGGAAGACCATCTTAGGGAAAAACACGAAATTTGAGAAGATGATGAAAAATATGACTAACATTTTGAAAGAAAGAAAATATGTTTATTTGGCCCAGGTTCAGTAAGACACACAATGTTCACACAAAAACAATAAAAAAATGGCGGCGCTTCCCCCTCCTCCGCGCGCGATGCGTTACAGTCCTCACTTGGCGTAATGAATTCTTTGGTCCTTTAGCTATCCAATGGTGTAATTTACTTTAGGATGGAGATGATAGATATGAAGCTGCAACACCAAACTGTATCCCCCGATTTTGTTATCATTGGTTTTTTTTACTTGCTTCCCACTATGAAAACAATTTTATTTTAAACACGTATGCACGTCAAATAGATGATTGCCCCAGCGCTGGGGCTCTGTCTTGCATAGGGTCGCAGCATAATGCTGAGCGATAGCCGTTTTGCGTGGATGTGACGCATGTTTCCCCCTACCTTTTTTTTTTATTTTTTGTTTATTTTTTTTTTTGCGTCATTTTCACCGCAAATAAACGTATTTTCTTTCTTTCTTTTCTTTCTATTATACAGTAAATACATACATAAAATCACGCCATCTTCCCATGGAGGTAAGCAGAAACTATAGAACGCCACGTGCTACAATCCATACATACTCCTTTTGCCTCGTTTATGTTCATACAGGGCGTTAAAAAGATCTATTACCCAGGCTTCATTGAGCTTACGATTTTGTATCTGGTTATGGTGACTTAGAAGGTAAAAGTCAATAAAAAAATGTTTCAATGCCAAAACAAGTTAGAAATGTAACTCGTAATCAATCTCTACATACCCCCACGTCCCCCCCCCCCCCCATAATTTAAGAGTTAACAGCGGATTTTTATCAATCAAATAACTCAGCCTGTCGCAGTCCACTGCTGGACACATAGGCCTCTCCCAGAATGCGCCACAACACCCTGTCCTCCGCTTTCGGCATCTAATCCATCCCAGCCACTTTTTGAGGTCGTCCGTCCATCTAGCTGGGGGGCGTCCCACACTACGCTTGCCGAAACGCGGTCTCCACTCCAGGACTCGTCTGCTCCACCGGCCATCGGTCCTTCGACACACATGATCAGCCCACTGCCACTTTAGCTTGCTTACTCTGCAAACTATGTCGGTAACTCCAGTTCTTTTCCGGATACCTTCCTTTCTGATTTCATCCTTCAACATTAAAGATAGGTTTTTTTTTATACCAAACATAAAATTCGTTTTCCAGCATTTATTTCTGCTTAATGCAGGAGTGGCGAATGTTTGGATTTCGGCTTGGTAATGAATCTTTCTAAGCTTTTTTGTATAGGGGCTGGTCTTTTTTTTGTTTTCGGTGGGAAACCTTCAAAAGGCACCTGGACTTTGTGGGAAAAGACCAGCCCATGCAGTCTCGACATTAGACAGCGTCAAAAATCGGTAGCTAAGTCGTATCGTTGTCAAATTCCGTTAATAGATTTTCAACTTTATTTCGAAAGAATAAGGTTGAAAATGTATTAAAGAAATTTGAGATCGATTAGACTTAACGACCGATTTTTGTCGTTATATTTGTCGAGACTGCAGGGCCAGGTAGTGTGGGATTCTTACCTCACTAAAACCACCCCGGTGATCACCATCAGCACATGGAGTGGGTCCACTTACCTCTTAATAGACCAATCCGGAACCCCCTCAGTGCAACGCCTGTTAGGGCATATCCCTGGGGGGACTGTAAAGGGGTCTCCCCTGAGGTAAAGGGCTCTCCCCCGAGGTAAAGGGCTCTCCCCCGAGGTAAAGGGGTCTCTCCTGAGGTAAAGGGGTCTCCCCTGAGGTAAAGGGGCCTTCCCTGAGGTAAAGGGGTCTCCCCTGAGATTGGGGCTGGCCTACACCCAAGAACTGATGGTTATTAAACTCACCCGTTGATATGTGAACAGTAGTTGCACGACCGGTAGTGCGTACACTACGGATACTGTGAGCGCGCCCCAGAAGTACCTGCCAACCAGAACAATGTTTTAATTTTTTAGGGTTCCGTACATCGAAAGGAAAAAATGGAACCCTTATAGGACCACTTTGTTGTCCGTCCGTCAGTCTGTCTGTCTGTCAAGACCTTTTTTCTCAGGAACGGGTGGAGGTATCAAGCTGGAATTTAAATCAAATAGGTACTCAGGTCTACTGTCCCTTGGAGCTGTGAAAAAATTAAACTTCTAAGCCAACAGCCGTTTATACTGCAAATCACACACTCGCAAGGGAACCAAAACCTACAGGGTACTTCCCGTGAACTCAGAATCTTGAAATTTGGTACGAAGGGACGCACAGATAAAGGAAAAATTGCGAAAACCGTAAATTTTTAGTTACATCATATAATAAAAATATTTTAAATAGGTTTGAACGGAACCCTCGGTGCGCGAATCCGACTCGCACTTGGCCGGTTTTTTTTTTTTTGCAACATCTCTCTTGTCTGTTGTAAGTGGTCTTGGTATGAGCATGTGAAGAGGGATATGTCGTGAGGAAAGCTCTGCTGATTATCAATGTATGTGGGCTATTTAATAATATTAACTTTTAATATAAAGTAGTTAGTATTTTTGACATGATAACATCTTATAAATCGATGAACGCCGGCTGCACACACGAAAAAGCAGGACTCATTGTCACGTTCCACCTGAGCCGAGCGTGCAAGCGAGAGCGCGGAACAAGCGATAGAGGCATGTTTTCTTATGACGTTATCACGTAAAAATAAATGCATTTTCTTTCTTTTCTTTCTTGTTTAAAATTATCGTCCGTAAACCGAATTTACAACCATTTTTTTTTTAACAAGACGCATAACAATCTGTCTGTAAGCCCAGGTTCGTATGAGCATGTATTTCCCGATGCATTTTTTTTACGCACACTGGAGTTTCATCGCACTGCTTACCGCCGAGAGTTGAAAGTCCAAGAGTGTGTTATTTTGACGCACTGTGATGCACTCTCTTGGATTCTCAATGCTCGGCTCAACACCAAGAGTTCAAAATCCAGTGCAAGCGAGAGCGCGGAACAAGCGACAGAGAGGCACCATCGGCCTAAGCGTTTGGCTTGTGACGCATCTATCTCTCTTTATAACGTTATCACGTAAAATTATCGTCCGTAAACCGAGTTTACAGACTACCAATTTTTTTGTTGTTTCTGTGTTATTTCTAAACTGACACTACTAACACCCTGTATATCGAAAATATAATCCATGTTATTACCTGTTAGACTTTCTCGTGAACGAGTCGTGCGGGATTTGCGTCAACATATGCACGGTCAGCGGGTTCAAGCGAGTCCATTCATCATCTGTAAAGACAATATGTAACTTATAATGACACAGAAGCTCCACACTGCTGGAGAGGCGACCGCGTACCGGCAGACGCAGCGGCCGGCCCCCCAAAACGTGTATCCACAACCTGCTGGCGATGGCGGTCCTCGGAGTTCGATGGTCACGGGAAGCATCGTCTTCACATATATGTATACATACTAATATTATAAATGCGAAAGTGTGTCTGTCTGTTACCTCTTCACGCTTAAACCAAAACCGAACTGCCCCCTTATTCAGAAACACTCGATATGCTTCCGTATCGTATCAAACATTAATCATTGTTATCGTAGGAGTCTTCTAAACGCTGTTCACAAGTCCAAAACCCGAAAATTTTGTCAGTTTAAATCAAATAGACGCCCGCTATTCTTCTGTTGAGGGGAAGTCAAATCAGGTTATCGAAATGTCAGGTTTTCGATACGATAGCCTGTCATATAATTGTGAATCAGGGCACAGGTCAGCCCTCGTCGGCTTGTTTGCTAACTAATAACATGGAAAAAAAGGTCTTACTTACAGTTCCGTTGGAGGAGTATACCCTTACCTTGCGGTTCATAATCCGGATCATCCAGTATCGGGGCACTCTCTGCAGTGCTCGCCGCTTCCGAGGTGGACGCGTGGGCTATCGGTTCCGCCTCGATTAATGTTACTGTTTCTGCATAAAAAACAAAAACAGATAATTAAAGTTGTAAAAACTAAAAAAAAACGACTAAAAAAAATAAAATTAATCAAAAACGCGATGGCAAAGTGAAAAATATGCCTATTTTATTATTATTATACATTTTACCTATCTAATATACAGGGTGACATTTTAATTACCGTTATCCTCTTTAGAGTCATTGTACTCATCATTATGAACAACTTTTACTATGGGACCAAACCTGAAATCGAAAATAAAATCTGCTGTTCCCTACATTACGCATAACTCGTCAAAATGTAGGGAACAGCTGATTTCTTTTTTCTCGATTTCAGGTTTGGTCCCATAGTGAAAGTTGTTCATAATGATGAGTAAAATGACCCCTTAAGAGGATAACGGTGATTAAAATTTCAACCTGTATTAATATATAGATGATGTTTTATGTATATTAATTGCTATATTTACCAGTACACCGACAACTGCAAGCAGCCACCGCGATGATGACAAGCAACGCCACGACGCACACTAGTGCGAGCGTCACCAACGCACCCACCACGTATTCGCGGTAGGAGATCGTCGCTATTACGCGAAACCTAGGAAAAAAATATGAGTCGCTTTTTGTTCAGAAAACTGATAAGCGCCCATTTTCGGCGGTTCAGGTTCACCAAACAAAAACTGACATATGCACGCGATGATATACGCGCGACGAACAAGACGGGGGTAACGCATTATGCTCACAATTATAATCTACTAGCTGCGCCCCGCGGTTTCACCCGGTAAATGTCGATCCCATGGGAATATCGGGATAAAAAGTAGCCTATTTGTTAATGTAGGGTGTCAGCTACGTCCATACAAAATTTAATCAAAATTGGTTCAGCCGTTTGAGTGGGAAGAAGTAACAAACATATAAACACATACACTCACAAGCTTTCGCCTTTCTAATAGTGTGATATTATACCCCAAAGAATAATCAAGCTAAAGTGCTAATGGGCAAGCCACTGAAACGATTACCGTTGATAAAGCGTGGGCGACGTGGGCCATCGACTACGGCCTCGCTCTCCTAGGGGCCTCGCACGGACTCGCACCTCAAAGGCAGGATGAGCAAATTTTTTTTTCGCGTTTAAGACGATGAAACTCTTCAGTGGCTACTAGTGAACCCCTCGAGATTGATCATAAGATTCGTTTTGAAGAGTTCAATATATTGCACTTGGTGTCTTTAAACACTTTCAATGTTTCCTACCTATAATTTACGAGTAGGTATGTATATAGTTTTTTTTTTAGCTTTTTGACTGTCCATAATGCCTAAATAAAAAATATCAGTTTAAATTGTTTTTCAAATCCATTTTTTTGCGTTACCGCCTACCGTGAGGACCTCGCAAAATGTATGTTGCCCACATGAAAGTTAGGTCTTGCTCCGCCACTGCTTAGACCACTCTATTTATCATAGACTTGCGACCCGCTCCTGTTTTGCACGGTTCTTAGGACTCAAACTCAAAGCATTAATTTCAATTAAACCATTTACAGGCACTTTTGAATTATTGTCAAAGAGTCGGTCAGTTAGTCAGAAAGTTGAAGCTAGTTGCCCATTCCAAAACGTACATATCTTTGGAGGAGAACGGACGGATGTCGTTCCACAGCGGAAGGTGAGGAGAGTCACTAGTGCCAGTAGTATCAGACAGTGAACGCTACTCACCTGAAGCTCTTCATTCTATTGTCGTTCCACAGCGGGCTGTGAAGAGAGTCACTGGCGCCAATACAGCCGTCATCGTTCTCATTCACAATGAACACTATGTAAAAACCGTGCGGGAACATTGTTTGCTGAAACAAATATATACTTAGTTTGTACAGTCAACAAAAGAGATAACTATGCAGGATCGTCGGATATAGTTGAAGTTTAGTAAGAAACCGATGAATGTTGCCGACTGATAAATGAGCTGTTTGTTTTCTATTTTAATAAAATAAAATTTTATTCGAGAACGTCCATCGGTTTCTTACTAAACTTCAACTATATCCGACGATCCTGCATACTTATTTCATTTGTTGACTGTACATACCTACTACATACATACAGGGTGTTACGGAAAGGGTATAACAATACAAACGGGTTGAAGAGTGTATCTGGTCTAGAATCTCTGTACAAAATTTCAGCTCAAAAGCAGTAACTGAAAATGCTTAATATTTTTTTATTTCGATAGTTTATTAAATTGAAATCACAACAAACGTGTCACCGCACTACGAGGGTCATTATCCATTATCTGTAGTGTGTCTGTGCGCCTAGTACACGCACATCACGCCGCCGCGCGCCAGTGCAGCGCCGTGATGTCGAAATAAAAAATATTAAGCATTTTCAAAGTTAATGCTTTTGAGCTGAAATTTTGTACAGAGATTCTAGACCAGATACACTCTTCAACCCGTTTGTATTGATATACCCTTTCTGTAACACCCTGTAGAAACGATACTTAATATAATGTAGATTATCTTATACTAAAACCTTCTTGAAACTATATTGATTGCAAATAATTGAGAATCCACATTCCAGCACGTCAATAAAACACACTTTTGGATTGTCAACACTCGGCACTTAGCACTTCAGCAGTGCGTTGAAAAGCATGTGCGCGAAAAAAAAACAACGCGGGAAAATCGCGCCCGTACATACCTGGGCCAAGTATGAATACGATACGGATAGCTATAAAAATTCATAGGTATTAAGAAAAAAATTGTCTCACCGTTAATGTGATTCCACCCTTACTCATCATAGTCAGATGGTATCCTTTGTAAAACACTTCCTTTTCGCTGTCAAATACCGGGCACTGTAACAGACATGTGTTATTAAAAATATTATAAAATCACGCCTTTTTTCCCCGAAGAGCTAAGTTCCACGTAATATTTAAGCCCCACGTAATATTTAAGCCCCACGTAATATTTAAGCCCCATGTAATATTTAAGCCCCATGTAATATTTAAAGTCCATGTAATATTTAAAGTCCATGTAATATTTAAGGTCCATGTAATATTTAAAGTCCATGTAATATTTAAGGTCCATGTAATATTTAAAGTCCATGTAATATTTAAGGTCCATGTAATATTTAAAGTCCATGTAATATTTAAAGTCCATGTAATATTTAAAGTCCATGTAATATTTAAGGTCCATGTAATATTTAAAGTCCATGTAATATTTAAAGTCCATGTAATATTTAAAGTCCATGTAATATTTAAGGTCCATGTAATATTTAAAGTCCATGTAATATTTAAAGTCCATGTAATATTTAAGGTCCATGTAATATTTAAAGTCCATGTAATATTTAAGGTCCATGTAATATTTAAAGTCCATGTAATATTTAAAGTCCATGTAATATTTAAGGTCCATGTAATATTTAAAGTCCATGTAATATTTAAAGTCCATGTAATATTTAAGGTCCATGTAATATTTAAAGTCCATGTAATATTTAAAGTCCATGTAATATTTAAGGTCCATGTAATATTTAAGCCCCATGTAATATTTAAGCCCCATGTAATATTTAAGCCCCATGTAATATTTAAGCCCCATGTAATATTTAAGCCCCATGTAATATTTAAGCCCCATGTAATATTTAAGCCCCATGTAATATTTAAGCCCCATGTAATATTTAAGCCCCATGTAATATTTAAGCCCCATGTAATATTTAAAGTCCATAGTTCCATGTAATATTTATATCCCACGTAATATTTAAGCCCCATGTAATATTTAAGCCCCATGTAATATTTAAGCCCCATGTAATATTTAAGCCCCATGTAATATTTAAAGTCCATGTAATATTTAAGGTCCATGTAATATTTAAAGTCCATGTAATATTTAAGGTCCATGTAATATTTAAAGTCCATGTAATATTTAAAGTCCATGTAATATTTAAGGTCCATGTAATATTTAAAGTCCATGTAATATTTAAAGTCCATGTAATATTTAAGCCCCATGTAATATTTAAGCCCCATGTAATATTTAAGCCCCATGTAATATTTAAAGTCCATGTAATATTTAAGGTCCATGTAATATTTAAAGTCCATGTAATATTTAAGCCCCATGTAATATTTAAGCCCCATGTAATATTTAAGCCCCATGTAATATTTAAGCCCCATGTAATATTTAAGTCCCACGTAATATTTAAGCCCTATGTACGGACAGCGTCAGAGAAAAGGAACCCCCTTTGGTAATGAGTGTTAGTTTATTTGATTTACAAAAATCAATCTAATCGATTTTGTAATAATCGATATGTTGTAGGTACTTATTTAAAAAGAAAATAAAATTCTCTATTAACGTCACCTTTATAATTCTTCACTTGTTTTGTTTGTGCTTTTGAAGTGACTGACGTATAACCTTCCTAGTGATATTTATTTGGCTTACAATATATACTTACAATTATAAAAAGCCTATATTCGTTTTATTCAAGTGCCATAACCCACATTTCCTATAGGTTATGGGCCCAGTTACACTTTGTTAAGTACTACGCTATTGAAGTAAAGTGTTTAATTTATTTAAATCTACTGACTGTAAGTATTTCGATTTTTTTTTTCTATGGAGAATTTGAAAGTGAAACGAAACATTAAACCGTTCGACGGTGAGAAATACAGCGTTTGGAAGTTCCGGATTCAAGCATTGTTGACCGAGATGGACGTTATGAAAGATATTAACATGGAACCAGATTTACAATCGAAGACTTGGGTGAAGAGCAACCGAATCGCGAAAAGTGTCATTGTTGAATATTTGGCAGATTCATTCCTTGGTTTTGCGAAAGACGATTCTACGGCACGTGAAATCTTCAAAAACTTGGACGCTTTGTACGAAAGAAAAAGTTTGGCGACTCAGTTGGCGTTACGTAAAAAACTGTTGGGTTTAAAACTTCAAGGTGACACTACGTTAGTAAAGCACTTCACTATTTTTGATGATCTAATTACGGAATTACTGGCGGCTGGAGCGAAGTTGGAAGAAACCGATAAGGTAGCTCATTTGTTGCTCACTCTACCCGCAATCTATGATGGCGTGATAACTGCGATCGAAACTTTATCGGAGGATAATTTGACGCTAGCATTTGTTAAAACAAGGCTTTTGGATCATGAAGTCAAGTTGAAAAATGAATCCAGTGATACCAGCGTCAAAGTTTTACAAGTTGAGCGGAAAAATGGACAGGAATTTCGAAAAAGAAAATTCGATCATTATCAAAATAATAAAGGGCATAATAACTACAACCAGAAGAGTAACAATCAGAAGAAAAAGTATCAGTTCTTGAAGTGTCATCACTGTGGCCGCAAGGGGCATGTGAAAAACGATTGCTTCTACTTCAAAAGAGCTCAGCAGCAGAAAAATACGGAAAGGACAAGGACGATCCAGGCAGTTGAGATCAGTGGACCATCCACGTCAAGCAATTTTTCTGGATTTGCTTTTATGATGGGAGACTATCAAGCGGATGATGATGGAAAGAAAGTTACTTTCCTTTTGGATTCTGGAGCATCAGACCATATTATAAACCGAGAAGATCTTTTCATTAGTCACACCGTTTTGCAAACACCATTAAAAATTTCTATTGCTAAAAATGGTGAATATATTTCAGCTACCAAAAAGGGAATGATGTATGTGACCAGCAACATGGGCGTTCAAGGAGTTTTAGAGGACGTGCTCTTCAGTGCTGAGGTACCATACAACCTGCTTTCTGTATCAAAAATGCAACGTGCTGGGTTGACAGTCATTTTCAACTTTTTTTTAGGCTGGCAACACTGGTAGCCGGTCGTCAAAAAAACGGTCTCTAGGTTAATTATTTTAATAAATTATTAAAAGTGTTATAAATATGTTAAATTAGTGTAATATAGTCGAACCTAGAAATTAAGTATTAAATACAGTGATTAGAAAGTGTTTTTTGTCGCGAAAACTTCGTACAAAAAGGATTTAAAACCGGCTGTCAACTCAACGCACCAACGGTGACGGATTTCAAAATATCATCGATCCCGGGGAGTATTTTGTTTTATTTAAGTGATTGTAGTTAATATTAACAGACCACAGAACATCACAAAATACTGCTCAGGTCACTGAGCTACGTCCATCACACACTGGCACGGTTTATGTCTCCTTTTGCTTGACAACTAGTGGAAGCAAAATCGATGACGAAAACATTCGCCCAGACAATAAACACTACATATTTTACTGTACAAAATAAGCTAATTAAGAGCTCTTGCTATTATAATTATCTATACTAAATTATAGCCTGTAATGTGTCTCAAACTCTTCACATAAAATCAATTTATATTGTACTATCTAGTTTGAAGATAAAAACAAGGAAAGCAGTGTTTTCTATAGTATCTCTCTTCTGTTTAACTTTCCAATCTAACTCTAATTAACTTACTTAATCTAAATGTAATACTTAGCTATTTCTCAACAAATTACTTTATTTACTTTTTCCCCTAACTACCTCCTACTTATTCACATATTAGAACATCTTTTCTTGCACTGTCATTTAGCTGCATAATTTCACACATTCCAGGTGAGTGACAATTATCCAAAATGATGACCCGCAGAGCTACAATCAAGGAGATGGAAGCAAAACTGACAGCTACTTTAAAAGAGCTTGAAGCTTCTGAAGCTGAACGCAAACAACTACTCCAGGAAAGGGAAGACAGCGAGGTGGAAGTGGAGAATATTATTGCAAAGAACACCTTCCTCAAAAATGAGCTGGCTGAGCTACACATTCAACACATGAACTTAACCGACCAGTATAGTCGACTACAAGATCAAGTGTCAATGTTTCAAGAGTGTAGTGACACCCACGAACTGGCTTTGAACCATATTGCAGAACTTAAACAGCAATTATGTGATGCCCATAAGGCCCTATCTCTCTCAGAGTCTGTTAAGGTCAGTGAACAGGTTGCTAACACCGATAACCTTTTTTATCGACTGGTAGGTAGTAAGTCAAAATCAATGTGTCAGCCAGCTGTAACAATAGATTTGACTGGTGATGATACCATACCATTGTGTCCAATTGTTATGAGTCATAATAAACTAAAGAAATATATTAAAATTAAGAAATTAATTAAACGGTCACAGAGAGCAATTAAGAAACAGAATCTTTTAAAATTAAATATTTCCCTTAGAAGGGAACGTGTTATCCTTTCTAAAAGTTTAAATAGTTGTACTGTTGAGTTAGATGAATGTAGGGAAAAATATGACGTTGATACAAAGCTCCTATATAATGATATACTACACAAGGAGCACTTGCTGAAGGATATTTTTGAGAAATATGAGACTTCACAACAACAACTAAGTGAGCGATTATTTGAGGCTGGGGAACTACTGGAGTTGGTGAAGTGCAATGCTGAGAGTTATGAGTTTCTGACTAATAATCTCTCATGCAGCTGTGCCAACCAACCACCACCACCTCCTCAGCCTCAGAGTGACTTGTCTCCACCGGTGTTGGCTCTTCCAGCAGAGTCCTGTGTTAGTACACAGAATAATAAATCAATTTTTTTTAGTGACGAAGTAGGTTCAGGCTTTGGAAAAATATTACTTAATTACCTTAGCCATAGTTTTACCAATCATTGCTATCATAACATAAGTTTTAAACAAATGATTAAAAGAATTGCAAACACAAACCTAGACAATTATTCTACAATGGTTTTGCTACTAGGTAAAAGTACTGGTATTACCAGAGAGGACATAGTGGATGGTGTGAACACCTTATTAAAGTTAAACATAGGTAAGCTAATGTTGTGTGCTTTACCTTACTCTGATACTCTATCAGAAGATGAGAATAAATATATATATAAGTTGAATAACACTATTCACATGCTGACATGTTATCATAGTGACAAATTATTGTTTTTTGACACTAATAAGTTTGTTAGTGGTTTTAAGTTAACTCAGAGAACTTTATCTCTGTCTTGGGAATGTAGACATATGATTGCTATGTTGATAGCATATAATATTAACGGTGTTATAGCTAATATAACAAATTCTAGTATTAGGGACGAGTCTGTGTTGTCTAGTCATACTAACAACATAGTGATTACTAATTATGAATCTTCATGTTGTACGAAGGAGGGTCCACCTACAATACCAACATCTTTGGAGGCCACTACCAGTCAGATAGGGTATTCTCTTCCTGCTGGAACTCATACGAGCTTCCTAGACACTTCAGTCGTAGTTGTGGAGGTCTCTCCGGATAACTCTTTAAACTAGTCAGTAAGACAACAGAAGTTACCCCTTCAAATAACCTATTACTATTAGAGAATAATAAAAAGGTATCTTCTGGCAATATTACTCAGAATAATAAAAAACCAAAGGGAGGGCAACATGTTTTAAAATTATTTAACCAAAATATTCAAGGTTGCTCTTCTAAATTACTGGAAATAGAATTGTTTTTAGAAAAAACCAAGTTTGATGTCATTTGTTTAACAGAACATTGGTTAAAACCTCATCAAGTAATGTCAATTAACTATGAAAATTATTGTGTAGTTAGCCATTTCAGCCGAACATGTATGATACATGGTGGATCATTAATATTAGTTAAAAATACTGTTAAATCAAAGGAACGAAAAGACATCGTCGGGCTGTCTGTTGAACACACCATTGAATTGTCCTGTGTTGAGCTCGATAAGCATGTAATAGTATGCGTATACAGACCTCCAAGTTACCAGAATCTATCTGTGTTTGATTCTGTAATGGAAGATGTGCTAAAGAAACTTTCTGCTAGTAGTAAGTCAATAATCATATGTGGCGATTTCAATATTAATTTATTAGAAAATAACTCAAATACTATGAGATTATTAAGTCTTTTTAGATCATTCGACTTGTCAAATGTTTTTATTGAACCCACCCGAGTGACAGCTTCCTCTGCCACTTGTATAGATAATATTTTCTGTAACTGTGATTATTTACACAAAGAAATTGTAAATAAGTTGCCATCTGATCACAGCGGACAAACAATAACATTTTGCTCCTACATGCCTTTACAAAAAACTCTAATAAGGTTTAGGCCAATTACATCTAAAAATTTAGAGAAATTAAATAATTCTTTAGCAAGTAAATTATGTGTTCAGAGTTTTAATAATTTATGTGACCCGAATGAGTTCTACGCCGAGTTCTTTTCACTATTAAACACGCAATTTAATGACACTTTCCCACTAAAGACTAAAAGTATTTACACAAAGTTCTTATTTAGTGATTGGGCGACTCCAGGTATTCGTAAAAGCAGGGAAAACCTTTTTGAACTTTATGGCCTAAAGCAACATATGAATAACACAAGCTTTCATCAGTATGTTGCTACATATTCTAAGACTTTTAAAAGTGTATGCAAAATAGCTAAAGCTCTTTATATTAGCAATAAAATAAAATCAGCCGATGATAAAATAAAAACTACCTGGCAAATAATAAATAATGAAACAGGTAGGAAAAAACAGCGTAATACTGAATTTAATTTAGAAACTGCACATGGCCCCATAAACTCAGATGTAGAAATTGCTCAGGAATTTGAAAACTTTTTTGCTAATATTCCCATTAAAACTACTGAAGCTTTAAATTCCTCACCCGCGCGTTCTGCTGATTTACTTAGAAAGAATGTTAAGGCATGCCCCTCGGAGTTTAGTTTTCAACATACGAACCCCCAGGCTGTTATAAAAGCTTTTAAAGATCTTAAAATTAAATCAACAGAAGATCTCTGGGGAATGTCTGTAAAAGTTTGTAGATCTATCATTGAAACGATTGCGCCCTATTTAGCTTTCATATTTAACATCAGTATAGACCAAGGAGTCTTTCCGGATCTCATGAAACACAGTAAAGTAGTTCCTTTATTCAAAGCCGGTGATAGTAAAGAACCCAACAATTATAGGCCTGTGTCAATTCTGCCAGTTCTCAGTAAGGTGTTTGAAAAGTTGATGCTCAATCAAATGTTACGCCACTTTAATAAAAACTCCATCTTTCATGAACAACAGTACGGTTTCACCAAAGGGCGTTGTACCACTGACGCCGGTGTCACCCTAATAAAGAACATTTTTAACGCCTGGGAAGAAGCACAAGATGCCATTGGAATCTTTTGCGACCTCTCAAAGGCGTTCGATTGCGTCAACCATGAGACACTTCTGCTGAAACTTGAGCACTATGGGATTAGGAATTTAGCTCTTGATTTACTTAAGTCGTATCTAAAAGATAGAAAGCTTAAAGTTCAAGTAAACGGCGTTAACTCATTGGGGTCTGAAATGGCAATGGGCGTTCCTCAAGGTTCGATATTGGGTCCATTCCTCTTTTTAGTTTACATTAATGATTTACCACAATTACTTCAAAATCAACCGAAGATGGTGTTATTTGCAGATGACACATCATTGATCTTTAAGATAGACAGACGGGCACAAAATCTTGACGACGTGAATAACTCTATTCTTCAGGTCCAAGATTGGTTTACGGTAAATAATTTGGTACTAAATGAAAAGAAAACCAAATGCATTAGATTTAAATTACCAAATGTTAGAAGTAGCGAATGTGACATCATACTGAATGGAGAAAAACTAGAATTTGTTGATCAAACGGTTTTCCTGGGAATCACGCTAGACGAGAAATTACAATGGGGACCTCACATAACATCTCTTGCGGGGCGGCTTAGCTCGGCCGCTTATGCTGTTAGGAAGATAAGACAGTTAACAGATGTAGAAACCGCGCGTTTAGTCTATTTTAGCTACTTTCACAGCATTATGTCGTACGGCATTTTACTATGGGGTCGAGCTGCTGACATTGAATCCATCTTTATTTTGCAAAAGAGAGCTGTCAGAGCCATTTATAATCTACGTCGCCGCGAATCTCTCAGGGAACTATTTAAAAGGATTAATATTATGACGGTACCTTGCCAATTCATTTATGAAAATATTATGTATGTAAGAAAAAATCTACATCTTTTTAATAAAATAAGCGATAGACATAACTTTAATACAAGAAATAAAGATAAAATACATCAACCATTTTTCAGATTAGCCAAAGTACATACATCTTTTATGGGGTACTGTGTTAAATGTTACAATAAAATACCTTGTGATATATTGCAATTAAATGAAAGAAAATTTAAAACTCACATTAAACGTACACTTTGTAAACAAGCATACTATAAATTAGAAGATTATATCCAAGATAAGAACGCTTGGAAACATGCTGGTCCTGCTCCATAGGACAATCTAGAGTCTAGACAAAATCAAACTGGTTGCTAATTTAATTGTAAATTTTTTTATTCTTTTTTTTTACATTTATTACTCACACCCTGACTTATTACTTGTATTTTGTTTTTTAATTAAAATCGTTTTGCTTGTACCATGTTTGTAAATATGTGAGCACCATGTATCTATCAGATAATTAATTTATATGTCATGGTTTCGTTTTTAATTCTTTTACCTATTGTGGTATAGTAATTTTATTGTAGGTGCATCGTCCTCAAATGTTATTATATAATTAATGTACCCATGCAAAATATTGTACCTAAACATTTTAAAAGAGTAACGGTGGAGTTTCTTGCCCGTTCTTCTCCATACGAAAACTACCTTTTGGAATGGGCGACTAGAATCAATTCTATTTTAAGATAATTTTTGACGTTCAAAAGTGCCTTTTATGTGCCTATTTGAAATAAATGCTTTGACTTTGACTTTGACTTTGACTTTGACCTGCAAGGAGCCCAAATACGTAAGGATAATAAAACCATTATGCAAGGTATGTTGAAAAATAATTTAATTGCTGTAGACTTAATGGCATCTGTAAATAAATGTCAATCTGTCTCTCAAGTATGCAGTAATAAAAATATGTACAAGTTATGGCATCAACGCTTTGGTCATATTAGTAAAAATAAATTCATTGAAATAAAAAATAATAAAATGGTTTATGACACCAGCCAAATTGAAACTGTAATGCCAGATGATGAGTTGTGTGAGGCCTGTATAAATGGGAAACAGAGTCGACTTCCATTCAATCAGGTTAAAGATAAAAGTCATGTTAAACGGCCATTATTTATTGTGCACTCAGATGTTTGTGGACCTATTACTCCCTCAACTAATGACAACAAAAACTACTTTGTACTTTTTGTTGATGGGTATACGCATTATTGTGTTACGTACCTATTAACTTATAAATCAGACGTGTTCGCTGCTTTTAAAGATTTCGTGGCTAAAAGCGAAGCTAACTTTAATTTAAAATTAGTCAACTTATACTGCGATAATGGTGGCGAATATCTATCGACTGAAATGAAAAGTTATTGTGTAGAGAGAGGGATATCTTATCATTTAACAGTTCCGAGAACACCACAGTTGAATGGCGTTTCTGAACGTATGGTTAGAACCATTACTGAAAAAGCTCGTTCCATGATAAGCGGTGCTCAATTAGACAAAGTGTTTTGGGGTGATGCAGTACTGACTGCTGTTTATTTAATTAATTTGACCCCAACTAAAGCTTTGAAAATTTCAAAAACACCATTCGAAATGTGGCATGATAAAAAACCTCAAATTAAATATTTGAAGGTATTTGGTTCAACTGTTTACGTTCATAATAAAATCAGTACGACCAAGTTTGATGAAAAATCATGGAAAGGGATACTAGTGGGTTATGAACCAAACGGCTATAAAGTTTGGAACCCAGAATGCGAAAAATACGTAATAGTCAGAGATGTTATTGTTGATGAGACTGGTTTTCTTCAATCCAGGCCAGACCTCAAGTCTGAAGAGAATATTAAAAATTCTCACGGCAAAACTGATGATGTAATATCTAAGTCAGTGCCGGTAAAGTCTCATAACTCTGACAGTTTAAAATCAGATACATCTAAATCTGATGGGCATGAGTGTCCTAGTAAAATTCGCAGATCAAACCATGATAATTTATTTGAATCGGAACAAATAGTTGATACACTTTCTGATAACCTGTCTTCACCAAAAGAAAACACAGATAATAATCCTGAGATTAGAAGAAGCAATAGGCTCACAAATCGTCCACCTATTTCGTATAATGAAGACGATGATGATTACATTTTGTGTGCTCAGTCTATTCTGTGTAAAATACCAAATTCATTAGAAGAGATTAAAACTCGAGACGATAGATCTCAGTGGGAAAGCGCAATTAAGGACGAATTAAATTCTCTAAAGGTAAATAATACTTGGACTTTTGTACCAAGACCTGAAAATAAGAACATTGTCGATTGTAAATGGATATTCACTATAAAAAATGATGAATTTGGAAAACCTATAAGATACAAAGCACGACTTGTTGCAAGGGGTTTCAGTCAAGAATACCTCATGGACTATAATGAAACTTTCGCACCAGTAGCAAGAATAGCTAGTTTCAGATTTATACTTAGTTTTGCGAATCAATTTAATTTGCTAGTTCATCATATGGACGTCAAAACCGCCTTCTTAAATGGCGAATTAAAAGAAGAAATTTATATGAAAGTCCCTGAGGGTATCTCTTGTCCTGATAATTATGTGTGTAAATTAAATAAAGCACTTTACGGGCTAAAACAGGCAGCTAGGTGTTGGTTTGAAGTTTTCGAACGATCTCTTAAAGAAGAAGGTTTTCAAAGTTCTTCAGTGGATAGGTGTATATATTTGCAAGACAATGGAGATGTGCTTAAAAATATTTATGTCGTTCTATATGTTGATGACTTAGTTATAGTATGCGCTGACATTGAAACAATGAATAATTTTAAAAGGTATATAATGAGTAAATTTAAAATGACTGATTTAAAAGAGATAAAATTATTTCTTGGTGTAAAAATTACAAGGCATGCAAATGAAATTACATTAGATCAAAGTGCATACATAAACACGGTATTAAATAAATTAAATATGCACGATTGTAAACCTGTCAATACACCCATTGAAAATAAACTTAATTATGACGCATTATACTCTGAAGAAAAATACAACGCTCCATGTCGAAACGTTGTAGGATGTTTAATGTATGTCATGTTATGCACTCGTCCAGATTTAAGTACAAGCGTTAATATACTGAGCAGGTATACAAACAAAAATAATAAAGAACTCTGGCAATGTCTTAAGAGAGTGCTTAGGTACTTGAAAGGTACTGTTGATTTGAAATTAAGTTATAAAAGATGTGCCTACAATAATATTCTATGTGGTTACGTAGATTCAGATTGGGGCGGCAGTGATTCAAATGACAGGAAAAGTACAACTGGTTATTTATTTAAGCTCTTCGAGCACTGTTCTATAACCTGGAGTACAAAGAAACAAATGTCAGTTGCTGCCTCTTCAACAGAGGCGGAATATATGGCATTGTATGAAGCTGTTAGGGAGGCATTATGGCTTAAATCATTAGCAGCTAGTATTAAGATAGATATCGAAAAACCTATCATAATCTATGAGGATAACAATGGCTGTATAAGCATTGCAAATAATCCAACCAAACATAAACGTACAAAACACATTGATATAAAGTATCATTTTTCTAGGGAACAGATTGAGAAAAATGTGATAAAATTAAATTACATTCCAACAGGTCAGCAGTTGGCAGATGTTCTGACCAAGCCATTACCTGCTATAACTTTTCAGCAGATGAGAAGGAAGATGGGCTTGGAATAAGACTGATTTTTTCGTGATTAATTTAATTATTATTTAGTAATGGTCTGATTAAGGTCTTCTGGGTTTTCCTTAATCCTTAGCAACAAATGTTGGGCCATGAGATGTATTTCCCAGCAAACACTAGGAAGTGAATATGTTTCGGTCAATTAGGTATTGACTTTGATTTATTTTATTTGTATAATTGGTAGATTAATTTTTGAGGGGGCGTGTTAGTTTATTTGATTTACAAAAATCAATCTAATCGATTTTGTAATAATCGATATGTTGTAGGTACTTATTTAAAAAGAAAATAAAATTCTCTATTAACGTCACCTTTATAATTCTTCACTTGTTTTGTTTGTGCTTTTGAAGTGACTGACGTATAACCTTCCTAGTGATATTTATTTGGCTTACAATATATTCTTACAATTATAAAAAGCCTATATTCGTTTTATTCAAGTGCCATAACCCACATTTCCTATAATGAGTCCCCTTTGGTAAGTAACCAAAGGGGGTTCCTTTTCTCTGACGCTGTCTGTACTTAATATTTAAGTCCTATGTAATATTTAAAGTCCATGTAATATTTAAAGTCCATGTAATATTTAAGGTCCATGTAATATTTAAAGTCCATGTAATATTTAAGGTCCATGTAATATTTAAAGTCCATGTAATATTTAAGGTCCATGTAATATTTAAAGTCCATGTAATATTTAAGCCCCATGTAATATTTAAGCCCCATGTAATATTTAAGGTCCATGTAATATTTAAAGTCCATGTAATATTTAAAGTCCATGTAATATTTAAAGTCCATGTAATATTTAAGGTCCATGTAATATTTAAAGTCCATGTAATATTTAAAGTCCATGTAATATTTAAAGTCCATGTAATATTTAAGCCCCATGTAATATTTAAGCCCCATGTAATATTTAAGCCCCATGTAATATTTAAGGTCCATGTAATATTTAAAGTCCATGTAATATTTAAAGTCCATGTAATATTTAAGCCCCATGTAATATTTAAGCCCCATGTAATATTTAAGCCCCATGTAATATTTAAAGTCCATGTAATATTTAAGGTCCATGTAATATTTAAAGTCCATGTAATATTTGAGGTCCATGTAATATTTAAAGTCCATGTAATATTTAAGGTCCATAGTTCCATGTAATATTTATATCCCACGTAATATTTAAGCCCCATGTAATATTTAAGCCCTATGTAATATTTAAGCCCCATGTAATATTTAAGCCCCATGTAATATTTAAGCCCCATGTAATATTTAAAGTCCATGTAATATTTAAGGTCCATGTAATATTTAAAGTCCATGTAATATTTAAGGTCCATGTAATATTTAAGGTCCATGTAATATTTAAAGTCCATGTAATATTTAAAGTCCATGTAATATTTAAGGTCCATGTAATATTTAAGCCCCATGTAATATTTAAGCCCCATGTAATATTTAAGCCCCATGTAATATTTAAGCCCCATGTAATATTTAAGCCCCATGTAATATTTAAGCCCCATGTAATATTTAAGGTCCATGTAATATTTAAAGTCCATGTAATATTTAAGGTCCATGTAATATTTAAAGTCCATGTAATATTTAAGGTCCATAGTTCCATGTAATATTTATATCCCACGTAATATTTAAGACCCATGTAATATTTAAGCCCCATGTAATATTTAAGCCCCATGTAATATTTAAGCCCCATGTAATATTTAAGCCCCATGTAATATTTAAGCCCCATGTAATATTTAAGCCCCATGTAATATTTAAGCCCCATGTAATATTTAAGGTCCATGTAATATTTAAGGTCCATGTAATATTTAAAGTCCATGTAATATTTAAGGTCCATGTAATATTTAAAGTCCATGTAATATTTAAGGTCCATAGTTCCATGTAATATTTATATCCCACGTAATATTTAAGACCCATGTAATATTTAAGCCCCATGTAATATTTAAGTCCCACGTAATATTTAAGCCCTATGTACGGACAGCGTCAGAGAAAAGGAACCCCCTTTGGTAATGAGTCCCCTTTGGTAAGTAACCAAAGGGGGTTCCTTTTCTCTGACGCTGTCTGTACTTAATATTTAAGTCCTATGTAATATTTAAAGTCCATGTAATATTTAAAGTGCATGAAATATTTAAAGTCCATGTAATATTTAAGTCCCATGTAATATTTAAAGTCCATGTAATATTTAAGGTCCATGTAATATTTAAAGTCCATGTAATATTTAAAGTCCATGTAATGTTTAAAGTCCATGTAATATTTAAGGTCCACGTAATATTTAACCCCTATGTACGGACAGCGTCAGAGAAAAGGAACCCCCTTTGGTAATGAGTCCCCTTTGGTAAGTAACCAAAGGGGGTTCCTTTTCTCTAACGCAGTCTGTACTTAATATTTAAGTCCTATGTAATATTTAAAGTCCATGTAATATTTAAAGTCCATGAAATATTTAAAGTCCATGTAATATTTAAAGTCCATGTAATATTTAAAGTCCATGTAATATTTAAAGTCCATGTAATATTTAAGGTCCATGTAATATTTAAAGTCCATGTAATATTTAAGGTCCATGTAATATTTAAGGTCCATGTAATATTTAAGGTCCATGTAATATTTAAAGTCCATGTAATATTTAAGGTCCATGTAATATTTAAAGTCCATGTAATATTTAAGGTCCATGTAATATTTAAGGTCCATGTAATATTTAAAGTCCATGTAATATTTAAAGTCCATGTAATATTTAAAGTCCATGTAATATTTAAGGTCCATGTAATATTTAAAGTCCATGTAATATTTAAGCCCCATGTAATATTTAAGCCCCATGTAATATTTAAGCCCCATGTAATATTTAAAGTCCATAGTTCCATGTAATATTTAAGTCCCACGTAATATTTAAGCCCTATGTACGGACAGCGTCAGAGAAAAGGAACCCCCTTTGGTAATGAGTCCCCTTTGGTAAGTAACCAAAGGGGGTTCCTTTTCTCTGACGCTGTCTGTACTTAATATTTAAGTCCTATGTAATATTTAAAGTCCATGTAATATTTAAGGTCCATGTAATATTTAAAGTCCATGTAATATTTAAAGTCCATGTAATAGGTCACCTAGTTTAAAATCTTCACGAAACATTTTACTAAGATACAGTACGATTTCTTTAATTTTCAGCGGCTACCATAATGATTATTAAAATCGCATGAGCACGACACTTTTCGCGTAATATTACGAGAATATGTTATAAGTGTTTGTGGAACGCCTCAAGTTTCTTACTATAACAATGTGTACACATACCGAGTTATTCTGTATAGATACTGTAGCACATACGTCATCGTCGGAATCAATCATTAGAATCACACTCTTTGGAATTGTGTAGTTAAACCTGCAACAAAATATTCTTATAGCAAAAAAACTTAAAAAGTTGAAGTCTGACAGCCAATTTTACCATGGGGCATCGTATTACCTAGTAACTGGGTTGTGGAGGTCAGATAGGCAGTCGCTCCATGTAAAATACTGTTAGTCAGCTACATCCGGTTAGACTGGAAGCCGACCCCAACATAGTTGGGAAAAAGCTAGGCAGATGATGTCTTGTAAATGTAGTAAGGTTCATTACAAAGATCAAATAAACCCATATTTCATTATTTATGTTTAAGAGTAACCAGACAAAAATCTAAAGTCTATGAAATTGATGTTATTTTAAGTTAAATAAATATCATTTTTATTATAATGGTAATTAAGTTGATTTCAGAGTGACTAGCACTATTGAAAAAGTTACAAAAATGTTTGAAGTTGTAGCGTAAACTGAACTTTATTGTGTAGGAATGAAAGTTATTTTTCCATAAACTGATATTTGTTTACATTTTTGGCAAATAAATCGCAAATGCAGATTACCTGACCTGAGTATCCAACTCACTCAGTCCTTTTTTGGTTGTTATGGAATTTGAACCTTGTCGTTTAAGAAATTGAGTTGTTCCAAAACATGAGAAACATCAGAAGGCCAATTCTCGTAATCCAAAACTTTCAAAATCTAGTCGAAGTCTCATCTCGGCGACAAAAAAATGTCAAAAACTTGTCAAAATGTTGGGAAATTAGAGGTATTTTTGACAGATTGAAACTGAGATCAGACTGTGAACGTTCTTAAAATTACGAGAATTACCTCTCAGGATTCAAGTATAAAAGAGCTACAGTGTGTGAAAGTACTTACCGTGACCTCATTTCAATAGGACCTGTTTTGCTGATGTTCCATTGATGCTGGTCGAAAGAGAAGAAGAAATACTTTGGCGTACTCGGCGTCACGTTTAACGTAATCTCCTGAAAAGGATTGCATTGATGTCAGCTATCGATTTATACAGGCCTCATGCAGTGGCGTGCATTGGTTTTCAGAATAGGTAGGCACTAGGCCGGGTCTAGTCTAGGCAAACGCGGTCACTAGTCAGAAAAAAAGTGAGGTCAAAAGCGTGGTTATTTGAGTAGGCATGCCTACTTAAGGGTGATAAATTGCGAAGGTCGAACGTCATGGTATTACTCGTGAGACGAACGTATTTTTAATTTTGTCGTATTAACTTGAACGAGTAAAAACTAAAGACCAATGACAATGTGCGAATAGTACGGGAGCCGAGTAGGCCGTCCGGCGACTGCCTACTGCCGCGCGTGTTTGTATGAAGATTTTGTTTTCTGTTAGGTATGATAATTTAGTGAGTTTCTTAATTGTGAGGCACACACTAAAATGTAATTGACAGGCTTATGTTGATATTAGGGCATCGAGAACCGGTCCTATTTTAGGAACCGGTTCTTTCGGTTCTAAATTCTAGACGGAACCGGGTACCCGGTTCTTTCGGTTCTTTCGGGTTTTTTTCATAAATTCTATTTGAAAAGTGTCTAAATAAAACACACTTTATTGGTACGCATGTTTATATATTTTTTGAATTATACTCAAATTACAACATCGTTTTTAACTATTTTTGGCAACAATCAGTTCTTTAAAATTCAGTATTTTCACAATCAGTTACAATCAGTTCTTTATAATTCACTACACTACAGAGATCAAAAAGGGAAATAATAAAAACATTTTGCTTCACTTTTATTTTTGTTTCTTAGAAAGTAGTGCCAAACAGAGGCCTTGTCTCCTGCCTTATTTATCACCTCTTCGAAATCCATTCTTTTGTTGTTCAGGAATTCTGTCAACTGGAAGATGCGTCTGAAATTCAATAAACTTTCTTAGTAAAGTTATTGACATCAGACAAGTTGGTCGAATATTTGAACACTTGGTGGCCTAGCTGCTTGCAATCGAACTTCTAATGCAAAAGTTGTGAAAACATTGAGAGGCAACTGGCATTTCTTTTATAACCAAAAATCGACACGAACATAATATTAACACTGCTCATTAGTGCTCATTTGACCAGTGTAATTTAGTCCCGCCTGAGCAACACTGTTATTTTTTATGATTCTTAATTTATACTTATCTACTAAGCAATTTATAAGTAGTTTAATATAGCACGTGCCACGTGTTCTACCAAGTGCCAAAACTGAAATATTACCTACCTTCATTTGTGTTGTATAACTCAGATTTTCATGATTCACAATAATTATCAGATTGGATGTCAAACAACAAAGTAATGTGAGCAAAGATAAATAAATAAATAGTACACCTATTTATTTATTTCTCTTAAATAGGTGTAACAACTTTATCATGTCGCTGTCCAGCCAAATCTGGCCAAGTTATTATTATATTTATCTATTTCGTCCACAAGAGTGAAAGCGTAATACTTAACTAATAGCAATTAAAATAAATATTCTCAATTGATTGATAATAATAACAATATGTAATAATATTTAAAGTCACTTACTTGTCAAATCGGCGTCAAAACAATACACCCACTCACAACGTTTGTTTGTGTCGAACTAAACAAAATGGCGACAGCGCGTCTACCAGTGTTGCCAATCACAGATTCTTAAGGAAGGTGAAAGGTCTAGAGTTACCACCGAAATTCAAATAGTCGTACGTTTATTTACAATTGCCAGCTCACTATCGGATAGTATGTGTCAATACCGCGAATACAACTTTTATTACTATACTATCCGAGACTGAGCTGAAAATTGCAAAACAACTGTCAAAAATTTGAATTTCGCGGGGTATCCTGGAGCATTTACTTTAATGTCCCTTGTTAGTTTCTTAAAGATTCATCATTAATAATAAATTATAACGTTATTTATTACTTTAACAGTGAAATAACTGCATATATTCTGTTTTAATAATAAATTTGGATAATAACTTGATATTTAGCATTAAGAGTATTATAGAGATAATATTATTTCTAAAATTTTAAGAGAGAACCGTAAGAACCGAAAAAACCGGTTCCTCGTTTTACAGAACCGGTTCTATCAGGGTCTTTCAGAACCGGGAAATCCCGGTTCTTTTGGAACCGGGAAAAACCGGTTCTGATGCCCTAGTTGATATATCGAGGTAGCCACTGCTTCTATGCCTATATGCAATGCACGCCACTGGCCTCATACGTGGCCGCCATTTTCAAAATGGAGCCACAGTAAGAATGCCAGTCCCCAAATAAACATCTTCAAACCCCTTTATGTGTACCTTTTTCTCGCGGTGGAAATCCTCATGGACTTCCTCTATCGTGGGGGTGACAGAGGGGTATGACTCTTACCGGCTAAAACCACCGCGGTGTTCCACCTCTACGTGTACCTAGGCAATAAAGTTACTTTTACCTTACCTTATTAACGTCGACATAGAAGTCGGTGACCCGCCTCAACTTAATTTCAACTGACACGTTTTTAGGATTAGACGTCGTTATTTGTATCATCGGACGATTCTCTGATTTTATATCTGCAACAAAATCCATACTAATATTATAAATGCAAAAGTGTGTCTGTCTGTTACCTCTTCAAGCTTAAACCGCTGAACCGATTTAGATGAAATTTGGTATAGAGATAGTTTTGAGTCCCGGGAAAGAACATAGGATAGTTTAATCCCGATATTCCCACGGGATCGACACTTATGCGGGTGAAACCGCGGGGCGCAGCTAGTCACACTTCACACTTTATCACACTAATCACACTAATATTATAAAGGCGAAAGTTTGTGAGTGTGTGTGTTTATATGTTTGTTACTTCTTCACGCTCAAACGGCTGGACCAATTTTGATGAAATTTGGTATAGAGATAGTTTGAGTCCCGGAAAAGGACATAGGATACTTTTTATCCCGATATTCCCACGGATCGAGACTTATGCGGGTGAAACCGCGGGGCGCAGCTAGTAATTTATAAATGCGAAAGTGTGTCTGTCTGTTACCTTTTAGATGAAACCTATTTAGATGAAATTTGGTATACAGATAGTTTGAGTTCTGGGAAAGGACATAGAATAATTTTTATCTCGATATTCCCACGGGATCGACTCTTATGCGGGTGAAATACCGCTACCGCGGAGCGCAGCTAGTGAAGAATACGCGAGAAAAACACTGTAAAAGTACTGACCTGGTCCAGCGTCATGTGGGCACAGCGTCCGCGCCATATCCGAGAAGAGAAGCACGCCGGTTTGTGTCTGCACGAGCAATGGTATCTCCCACGACGATATACCTAGGAAAAGTAAGTATGAACGGCTTATAGTGGTATTGCCTCTCGGCAGTGATCTGCAGTGGCCTATAATGTCGCACTAGCGATATCAGCAGTAAGTGCAATTTTTGACAAAATGAGTAATGAGCAGCGTAATGAGCTCTACCAAATGACATCTGGTTCTCATTTTGTCAAAAATTGCACTTACTGCTCACACCGCTAGCGCGGCAGTATATGGAAAGCTCTCAATCGATTGCGCCCCCAAGTAGCCTACTTAAATATGTCTTTGTGTCATTTTTTAGTTTGTAATTTGCTCTGTACAACGTCATGGGATTCAATTCTGTAATGTTGTGCATGTAGGTAATCTAAATAAATATGAATGTTTTGCGTACGCTACACTGCACGTTGCTGTGAAAGGTTATCGTTTTCACTAAAAAACCACCCTCAAAGTACATTCTAAACCAGGGAAATTACACCATCAAAGTATTTTCTGAGGTCCTAATGTGTTCTGGTGCGCCAGTGATGAGGAGTATTCTCCAGAGGAGGGTCCGGTGACGGACAGCCGCGGCGGGTTCACGGATGAGACGATGAGTGCTAACCCGTGTTCCCGCCGTAAGGGGCAAAGGAGGACACCGTGGAGTTTTAGTGGGTTAGAGTCCCCCCTGCACTATCTCCCCGTAGTAGTGCAGAATGCAAGAGCATTTCTCGAAGTTAAAAAAGGTCCTATCACTATAAAGAACATTAGTTATTAAAGGTTCCCAGCAATCCCAGCATTCATTTTTGCTCAATGTTACTTAGTTTGATGTGAATGCGTAGATAACGGCTATGTGATAGGCATTGTTGGACCCTGTAGGTATAGTTGAGGGCTTGTTTAGTAGATAGAACAGAACAATAGCCAATTGCCATAGGACGCTCTTAGCATACACTGAAATTTCTGTACCAACATAGATTCCGACTGGGTCCTCCAGAAAACCTTTTGTGAAATTCCCGATTTTCCTAACGCTTTCGACTCTGTCAATCATTATAAATCAGAAAATATTTTAAATCACAAGAGAATTAAAGAAATCAAGGCTTTTGGACTCTCTGAATTGTTATTGCAAGTAATAAGCTCAGAGAATTGACAAACAAACAATAGCAAAATTTTAAGAATAGCTTAGAAGATGCTATAAGCGTTCCGCAGGGTTCAATTCTAGGTCTCGGACCGATATTTACGGTACGCGGCCTAATATGGCAGATTTTTAGCCAGAAATAGGCATTGTAGAACGTCGTGTCACTCATACCTGGGTGACAGTCTTTATCTAAAGCTCTACTAAGAAGGCTACATTGTCGACATCTCACTGTACAACCAAAAGCGCGCAAAGTGTAGTTCGCGTTATCGCGACAATGTAGCCGTAGCATAAGCCTCATATTAACGACCGGGTACTGTAACACTTACCCTTCTGTTGTGTGGCGGTCACGAAGATGGGGTTTTCAATGGAAAGCGTCTCGTTGGTGGAGACGTGCACGCGGGTGGGGTAGCCGTGCCATAGCTTAGAGTCCTGTCACAATCAAGTTGTTGATGTATTTTCTACATTACTTTCTACTTTTTTTTTAATTTGTTCTCCAGGCTGGTATGTGACATGCAAATATTGTTGGAAATATGTAAAACCATAGACATCTCAAGTCAGAAAAAGATATGGCCAACCACATACCAGCATAACATTCGAACTACGAAAACCGCCCTTGCTGTTACGAAAAAGGCGGTGAAAATGTGAAATAAGTAGTTACAATAGACTTGCAGTTGACTATACCATTAATCATATACAGGTTGAAATTGAAAACATGCGACAAATCGAAATGGGAGATTGTACTCATCATTCTGAACAACTTTTACTATGGGAACAAACCTGAAATCGCAAAAAAAAAATCGGCTGTTCCCTACATTTTGACGAGTTATGCGAACCTAAATTTAGGGAACAGCTGATTTTTTTTTCTTTTCGCGATTTCATGTTTGGTGCCTTAGTAAAAATTGTTCAGAATGATGACTACAATCTCCCATTTCAATTTGTCGCATGTTTTCAATTTCACCCTGTATAAGGTCCCATTAAAATAGATGGACAAACTTTTAGGCATCATTCAGACCACCAAAATAAGGACGATGGTAAAAAAATATATAAGAAAAAGCCATTAGATACTTACAAGAAAAATGATCAGCTAACGAAAATACACTAATGTACCGGCAATTTATTATTTTAGGTCAAAACAAAATCACTTTAATCAGTGTTTTTTTTTTGCTTGGATATCTTTGGTTAGACGTACTGAGCGCTGTGTTAAAATTTGTCCATCTATTTTAATGGGAACCTGTATTTTTTTCAGAAGATAATATCTTTATTTTAAAAGAGAAAGTGTTGATATTATGAAAAATAAACCATAAGGCATTAAAAGCATTTGTAACTGTGTATTTAATTAAACAATGTACGGACAGCGTCAGAGAAAAGGAACCACCTTTGGTACTGAGTCCCCTTTGGTAAGTAACCAAAGGGGGTTACTTTTCTCTGATGCTGTCTGTACAAAGATGAGTGCATACCTCAATAAAATCCATGATCTGTTCCGTAGTATCATTGACAACGACATTAATTCTTGTGTCATATTTGTAGCTGAAATATAACATATGTTACAGTCATAGTGATCTGGTCATTATACATAATAGCAAAATTGACTACACAATGTAATAAATTAATCACTTTATCCGGATATTATTCATAATATCGGGTCAAAGTTAGCCAAAGTAATAAATACGGTCTAACTGACTAGTTACCCCTCCCGCTCTTCAATAAATTTTGTTTTATGGCTAGTGAGCTTTAAATTTACTTTATAAATTAAAGTTAAATAACTTTATGACAAGGTTAATTAACGTATAATTATTATCTATGACAATTTTATTTTAATTCTTAATTAAACATTATAATTATTGCTTTTCAAATAACAGTATAATATTGCTACACAATTATAGTTAGGTATGCTTAAGGCAAATTGAAATATAATTTTATAATCTTTACCTATACTTACCTACTTGTTTTATTACATTATCCAAGTCTTCGAAGATATTATATAAAATTGCTAGTTAATGTGATTAATTCTGTGTCAATTATCACTTTATCTATATTGAGTAGACATTATAAATAATGGCTAGATAATATATATAATATCTGGATTTATTACTTTGGCTGTAACATATACACTGTTGTAAAAAATTAAAAGATTAATGGAATCATCATCATCATCATTTGCCTAGCCTTTTCCTAACTATGTTCGGGTCGGCTTCCAGTCGAACGGTGGAGTTTCTTGCCCATTCTTCTCCATACCTACGTAAACTACCTTTTGGAAGGGGCGACTAGAATCAATTCTATTTTAAGGGGCTTACAGGACCTAAACGCAAAAAAACGGTAGTTTTCGAAACAATAAAAGTATATGATCGCCTACAGTAAACAAAATCAGAAAAATATATGATATTCTTCAGGATATATGCTAGATAGATAGTGTTTTGAAAACACAATACAACTAATTTGGTACGATAGAAAAAAATCATGAACATACCTCTAAAAAACTTTCTTTTTACAATAAAAACCATACTAATATACATACAATCATTCTGATTTTTTGTCAGATTATTCTACAAGTAACATACTAAAATGATAGTGTTTTATTTTTTTATTTAAAACAATAGTTTTTTTGTAAATCGAATATTCATAGTTCCGAACATAAAAAGTGCGCATGTGTGCGTGAACGCCCGTGTAGCGACACTGCCGGCCGAGGCCTGATGCTATACGGACGTGTCGCTCTTTTCGCCGCACTATTTCCGTCAAGATTGTTATGTTTTTGTTAAGTTTTATTTGTAAATTCATTGTTTATTATTATTTGCATATCTTCTTTCCGTAAATATTTTTATTTCGTGTAAATATAAAATACTTTTAAGTTTGTTATGTATGGGTGCAAGGCGCGCGCCATCTATTGTACGGCTAGTCCCAACTCCCGGTCGTTTCACTTGTGTCTCCCGGCAGCGGTCCGCGTACTACCTAACAAAGTTGAAATAGCGTAATAATTTGTAAATAAATGGGAAATATAGTGAAACATTCCGTAAGGAGGACTACAAAACGTTCATATAAAACAAAAGCCGAACATAATATGAACGAAAGTAAAAAGTATGAGCATTTTATTTTTAACTGAATATTTTTATTTTTGCAATAAAACTATGAATTTTGGAAACATCTAAGAAAGTGCAGTCATTATGTTACGCATAAGCTAAGCATTTTCGGCTCCGCGTACATCTGTCACACCGGCGCATGTGGACGGCGTGTAGATTTGTATTCGAGAGTCCCCGGGTTCGATTCCCAAGGTTACGAAAACGTACTTTCTTTTTAAATTTTATTTAAATGTATTTTGAATTTTTAGATAGATAGTGTTTTGAAAACATAATACAACTAATTTGGTACGATAGAAAAAAATCATGAAGATACCTCTAAAAACTTTCTTTTTACAATAGAAACCATACTAATGTACATACAATCATTCTGATTTTTTGTCAGATCATTCTACAAGCAACATACTAAAATAATAGTGTTTTAATTTTTTAGTTCAAACAATAGTTTTATTGTAAATAGCATATTCATAGTTCCGAACATAATAAGTGCGCATGTGTACGTAAACGGTAAACCCCCGTCACCCCGTGTAGCGATAATGCCGGCCGAGGCCTGATACCTACTATACGGACGTGTCGCTCTTTTCGCCGCATTATTTCCGTCAAGATTGTTGTTTTTGTAACGTTTTATTTGTACATACATTCATTGTTTATTATTACTATTTGCATATCTTCTTTCTGTAAATATTTTTATTTCATGTAAATATAAAATACTTTAAGTTAAAATAGCGTAATAATTTGCTATCAATTATATAATTTGTAAATATGGGAAATAAAGTGAAACATTCCCTTAGGAGGACTACAAAACGTTCATATAAAACAAACGCCGAACATATGAACGAAATTAAAAAGTAAGAGCATTTTATTATTACTGAATATTTTTTTTCACTATGAATTTTGGTAGTCTAAGAAAATGCACTTATTACGCATAAGCTCAGTTTTTTCGACAACATACACAACCGTTACATTGGCTTATGTAGACGACGCGCAGGTTTGTGTTCGAGGGTCCCCGGGTTCGATTCCCAGTGATACGAAATCGATTTAATTTTATTTAAATGTATTTTGAATTTTTAAATATATTTTTATAAATAACTAAAAAAACGTCTACAATGTAATTATCTTTCACAGGAGAAAGAAAGTCGAAAATATCAACACGGAAGTTACTTCTAATGCGTAAGTACCTACACGTTTTCTAAGCCATTGTAACAATAAAAAAAACCTAAATTTATTAACAGCCCGCGACTTATTGATAATGTGCATAAACCTGAAATCGCGAAAAAAAAATCAGCTGTTCCCTACATTTTATGTTCGCATAACTCGTCAAAATGTAGGGAACAGCTGATTTTTCATAGTAAAAGTTGTTCATAATAATGAGTACAATCTCCCATTTCGATTTGTCGCATGTGTTCAATTTCACCCTGTATATATATAAAAATGAAACCCGTTTTCCGTTGTCACGACATAACATGAAAACGGCTGGACCGATTTCGCTAATTCTTTTTTTGTTGTGATCGGTATTGCCGGGACAAGGTTTGTATGAAAGAAAATTTTGGAAATTCGAAAAAAAAATTGCACCCGTGCGAAGCTGGGGCGGGCCGCTAGTTTATTATAAACAAAATCAATTTTAAATCTAATTTCTTGCTTTTGATAATTTTCATCGCAATTTTCAGATGAAACTGTTACCTATTTCATTATGCCCATTATCAATAAGTCGCGGTCTGTTAATAAAAACATTAGGTCAGAATTTTTTTTATTTATGTAATAGCTTAGAAAACGTGTAGGTACTTGCGCATTAGAAATACCTAACTTCCGTGTTGATATTTTCGACTTTCTTTCTCCTGTAGACTTTTTTTTAGTTATTTATAAAAATATATAATAGATATATTTAAAAATTCAAAATGACATTTAAATAGAAAATTCGATTTCGTAACCTTGGGAATCGAACCCGGGGACTTTCGTATACAAATCTACACGTCGTCCACATACGCCACTGTGACAGTTGTACGTGAAGTCGAAAATACTTAGCTTATTCGAAATGACTGCACTTTCTTAGATGTTTCCAAAATTCATAGTTTTAGAAAAAAACACTGCAAAGTGATACTTTTATTTCGGAAGTCGGTGTCGCTGGTTCCGCATTTTCGTTTTTTGACACCGACTTCCGAAATTATAGTTATTTATCACGCTGTAGTGCTTTTTTTGAAGTCGGTTGTTTTTTTTTCTTTCTAATTGTACCTACCCCACAAAAATTCAATTAACACTAGTGCATTGAAGAATCATCAAAATTCGCATAGAAATGCCGGAGATGCAGTACATTTATGCATATTAACTTCGGACATACTACATAAGAATAATTACCTAATGTATTATATACTATATTGTATACTAAAACCTTCCTGGAAGTATGTAGGTAGATCACATTAGTGAAAGAATGATCAAAATTGGTTCATCAGTTTTTTAGAAAATCTACAAATATATATACAAACATACACACATACATACATTACATAGGTACATACATACGGGTCGAATACACAACCTCCTTTTTTGAAGTCGGTTAAAAATGTTTTAAATTTCATTGAATCAGTTTTATTTCAAAATCACCCACATCCTTAAGTTTTTCAAGTCACACTCAAAACGAATAAAATTTATTATGTTGTCACACATAACTACATAATTTGTTTGTTAGATCTTTAACTTATTTGCACATCGTTTCCGCGCCATCTATTAGAATACTAGGGCGTAATCTCACAAAACCGTTACTTCTAAATCTCATGTATGCTTTATGTCATAATTGTGATGGGCGTCGTCGTTAGATGGCGTTTGCGTCGATTCTGCATATGTGTGCATGCGTTTTTCAAGGACACTTAGGTCTAGTAAGCCTCTTAATGTAATTTTTGACGTTCAAAAGTGCCATTTATGTGCCTATTTGAAATATGTAAATGCTTTGACTTTGAACCGGACGCAGCTAAATACCAATATTTTACGTGGAGCGACTGCCTATCTGATCTCCACAGCCCAGTTACTGGGTAATACGATACCCCTTGGTAAAACTGGTTGTCAGACTTTCGGGCTTCTGACTACTTGTAACGACTGTCCACGAATCCACGAATGACAGCCGGGGCCAACGGCTTAACGTGCTTTCCGAGGCACCGAGGGGTCTCGGTATGTAAACATGGCCACCCATCCACAGCCCAACCGTGGCAAGCGTAGCAGAATGAAAGACTAATGGAATCGTGATTATAAATATTGTTAATTACTTTACCTAGTTAGTTGGCTAACATTTAATGGCTATTTATGTTTTGGCGAAAGTAAAAATAGACTATTACATAACTGTTGGAACTGGTCACCTCTTAGCTGCCATGGGATTATTTTTGGATTGTTTTTTTTTTTCTATTTGCTGTACTCTGGATGCTTTTAACGTGTACAGTCAACAAAGGAGATAAGTATGCAGTGTCGCCGGATATAGTTGAAGTTTAAGAAGCAGATGGATGTTCTCGAATAAACTTTTAATTTTATTAATAGAAAACAAAATGCTCATTTATCAAATTAAATTTCAGTCGACAACATCCATAGGTATACTAAACTTCAATTATAGCCGACGATCCTGCATACTTATCTCTTTTGTAGACTGTACGTCTTTTTTTCATTGTTCTCACATATTATAATTATAAATTCAACATTAATGATGTAACTAATATTTTAGAAACAATATAATTTAAAATAATTTCCATGGAGTTTCTTGCCCGTTATTCACCATAGGTACCTACTACACTTTCGAATGGGCAACTAGCTTCATATTTTCTGGCTGACTGACTCCTTGACAATCCAAAAGTGCCTGTAAATGGTTTAATTGAAATAAATGCTTCGAGGTGAGTTTGAGTTCTGATTTTAACCATTGGACCAGAATAACTGACAGTCAATTCAATTTACAATTTGTATGACACCGAAACTTGATAATCTATACAAATAAATAAAATTGGAGTATCTGTTTGTAATATTAAAATAACAGCTTTTTACTAAAAGCATATGCATGTATACACGGTACATATACCAAAATAACATTTTTTACAATTTTTGTCTGTCTGTCTGTCTGTTTGTTCCAGCTAATCTCTGAAACGGCTGGACCGATTTTGACGGGACTTTCACTGGCAGATAGCTGATGTAATAAGGAGTAACTAAGGCTCTTTTATTTTAGAAAAATAATTAGGGTTCCACGCAAAAAAATTAAAACGTATTCCGTCATGCACGCGAACGAAGTCGCGGGCACAGCTAGTAAAATATAAGATTATGAATTTCAGTTTAGCCATATTGTTTTCTATGTTCTGTTGAGTCATATTATTGAAATAAAAGTAGCGATGACTGATAACAAGTTATCAAATGATTTCAATGTCAAGCCATTGTTTAAAAGATTGTGTTACAGGAAAAATTTGAAATTCAAATAACATAGGAAAATGTTTGTATAGTATACCACCAAAAGGGGTGGTCAGGGGTAAACAAGGTAGATTTTTGCAACACAACAGATTCGGCAGGTACAGACGCCAGCACATCAACCTACCCGAAACTGTCAGATTTTCCCAATCAACTTTGAACCTTATGCTTTAGTGATAAAGTTGAAAATCTATTAAAGAAATTTGACAGATTGTAGTAGGTTGATGTGCTGGCGTCTGTACCTTAAGCAAATCAGCTACAAGAAAACACAAAATTATTATTTGTTAATATTTTGGGAAAATCATCAAATTTTACCGTATTTGTAAATATGTGAGTGCCATGTATCTATCACATAATTATTTTTATCCGTCATTGCTTTATTTTTTACGTATTGTGGTATAGTCAAGTACCACCTAGTTACTGGGTAATACGACACACATTGGTAAGACTGGTTGTCAGACTTTCGAGCTTCTGACTACCCGTAACGACTGTCAGAGATCCAGAATTGACAGCCGGGACCAACGGCTTAACGTGCTTTCCGAGGCACCGAGGGGTCTCGGTATGTAAAGATGGTCACCCATCCACAGACCAACCGCGGCAAGCGTCGCTTAACCTGATGGATTGACCTGTTCGGCTGTTATTATTTAGCCAGCGGGTTATGTTACCTATCTATTAAACCTTAACTGATTAATTGTTCATAATGATGATCATTGTTTTCAATACATAGCTGGATTCGACGTCTCAAGGATTGTTCTGCATTAAGCATTACAATATTATTGATTCCACTAGAATATTTTCCAAAGATCGTAATAGAAATTTGGATTTAGAACATAATGTTGTAAAGGTAAATGCGTTGTGGGTGTGTTAATAAAAATATTGAGCATAATTTCGAACAAGGTAGGTAATGTAGGTACCTATGAATACTCTAAAATAACAAGCAGTTTATTAAAATTCAACATTTTCCCTAAGTTTGCCTTATGTTATTACTTCCCAGAATTTTATCCTTATTAGGGACACTACTGAATGGTGTAATAATACAGTGTGTTTTTTTTTTCAAAATCAACAGGTTCGATTCCTGGCTAGAAATATTGATTTTTCAAAAATCCAATGATGCAGTTTTAGTTTTCATCAAAATCGAGCCCGCGACTTCTTTGAGTACTTTTCGCTATTCCTCATAGTTTAGAATTTGGCCATCCACACCCACTTGGAAAATTCACCCTGTATTATAGTATGGACTTTTAAGCCTCATAAATAAAATATGCTTGATTAGGTATACTGTTGTATTAATATTCTATAGGGGCGAGTGTTTTGCCATTACACAGATCCAGGTTACTACTGACAAATTCCTGATGGGAGCACCCCAAAAATGTTTCGGCTGGCCTGCGGGTTGAACCCTGAACTATATCCTTAGTAATCACCAGTGATCGGAATAGGCTGAGTATATTTACCTAAAGTTTAAAGAACAGAGACGAAAATCAGAGACTTCCTTATGACAATTTTTTTTAATATCTTATTTTATCATTAAGATTATAAATGCTTTAATCAATCATAATCAATGTTTTGAGAAATAAAATATCTAATATTAAAAATATATATTTTTAAAAGAGTCTTTAATATATTCATGTTATATTGAAATGTTCAACCAAAATAAAAATTAAAAAAAAATTTAGTCCTAAGGAAGTCTCCGATTTCCGTCTCTGTTCTTTAAACTTTAGGTAAATATACTCAGCCTATTCCGATCACTAATAATCACACTGACTACTACAAATTAAATGTTCTTTCATTAATTTTAAAGCTATTTAAATATTGCTACTTTATTTTAAAGAAAAATATTACAGGAAATGGATGTTAATATACCAAATGAAGACAGATAAGGATAGTTTCCTGAAAATTTGGTTTCCCTGTCATGTTACCGGACTTTTCTAAACAATACTAAGAACTTGAACTGATATCGCGAAATCAGAGGCGGGGATCCCCCGAAAATACTTTTAGATATAGGGGTGTTTGTAACTATTCAAACATTTTTAAGAACATCTGGAACATTTTAGCAGTACAACCAGTTTATTATGAATAAAACTGAACTAATTATTTCTTAAACATAATTTACGTCGATTCCAACAAGAAAATATGTGGAGGAAGACGTAAACAAAAATAATCTTATTGAAATCTACTTACGTATTGTAAAAGAAATTTCTTTTGCTCACTTCACTGATGTTCTGGGTTGCACAAAGCACTGTTGAGTATAACAAGGCACCGACGATTATTCTAAACATATTTATAAATTAAATAGTTTTGTTTTAAGTTCGAACTTTTCATGATCATCAACACTTCAACCAACAGTACAGTACCTAACCTACTGAAAGAGGTTTTTTCATATGTCGACTTTGCTGTTGACAGTTGAATTTGGATTGTTCGGAATTTTATTATGTATTCCAAAACAATCTGGAACCGAAACGCAAGTATAAAGTTAAAGCATCTTATCATAAATAACGTTTTGTTTAGTATTATCTAGAGTCTAATAGAATTAATATTTTATTTTATCTAAAGAGAAATATAATTCGAATTACGTGCCCCTGTAAAAACCTTTTTACGTCAACCAAATTGACGTAGGAGAAATGTTGACATTTAATTTTTCGTTCAGAAACATACACTCTCGAACAACGCGGAAATATTTTCTTGAGATTGGGTTTATCCGCGAAGGATAAAATGATAATGACAGAATGGAGTGGTTCTTTGTTGGGCACTCAGACTAAAGGAGATGGCTAAAAAAAACCCAGAATCGCCAGAAACTTCATATATGCCATTTTTATAGGCATAATATGTACAACAAAAATATATAATAATATACTGCAAAAACGACGTGGTACCTATACTAGATATACAGGGTGAATTTTTCAAGTGGGCGTGGATGGCCAAATCCGAAACTATGACGACTAGCGAAAAGTACTCAAAGAAGTCGCGGGCTCGATTTTGATGAAAACTAAAACTGCATCATTGGATTTTTGAAAAATCATATTTCTAGCCAGGAATCGAACCTGTTGATTTTGAAAAAAAAAAAACACTGTATTATTACACCATTCGATAGTGTCGCTAATAAGGATCGAATTCTGGGAAGTAATGACATACGTCAAACTAAAACAAAGAGCTCTTTTATAACAAAGTAAAAAAAAAATCACGCTGTATAAAGATTATTAATAATAAAACGTAATAAAAGATGAAGGGTATATTTTTTACATTATTTTAATATATTATCATAATTATACTAAAGAGATTGTGATAAAATAAAAGTCGAGTAATGAATGTAAGTATGAATAACATAAACACACAAAGTATAATAACTTTTATACTCTATGGTTTAGGAGGCTGATTTTTTGAAACCGTACTGGGTTTACTATAGTGAACCCATTTGTATACATTTCGTTGCTGGCGATTCTGGGTTTTTTGTCTATGAACTTTTAGCCATGTCCTTTCACTATTGTAACGAAATCGGTTCAGCTTGAACTCAAGTCGACAGTGCGTTGCCAACGCATGAGTGTGGAGTGGACACTTTAATTTTAACTAAACTTTTGAGACCGTAAGACCAACCAAAAAATCAAATACGAGACCCTGATGATAGCATACATACTTACTTAGATATACATTCGGTTCTCTTAGCAGAATGGTTTGCTGTTTCCTAGTCTCCTAAAAAATCGGTAGATGGTGTGTGATTTGTGGATTTTACCTATACCAAATTAAGGCTTTAAACATTTGGACCTGTCTGAAGACCTTGCAATGCAACAGACATTTGTTGAACACAATCGTTTGTATGTACCTACCCATTTACCCCATAGTACCTGAAGACGACCCACTGACCGAATTCTGAGATTATAGACAAACAGACAATGTTATTCGTTTTGTTTGAAGACTCTGCAAGACGGGATAGTAAATTGCAAAACAGTAACTTTATGTGTTGTAGTGTGTAATGTATAAGTATTCAAACCTTACACAATGCAAAAATATCTGTGCCAAGCATGGTGGCATTACTGGTATTTGTGAATCATAAACCATGGTATATGCAAACGATCACACATTGTCACTCATAAAAATATATTGATTTTCACTTACAACAAACTTGCGCAAAATCCCGTTGTCTGTCAATTTCCTCAAATATTGAAAAAATGTTCCAATGAAAACAAATGATATTTGAAAATTATGTCCGATTCATATTGCGAATTTTTGATACTCTAATAAATTTTTAGTTACGTATTGCTTCTACGGCACAACATTGTAGTCGATCGCAATTTGTTTCGTTTTGTTTGAAGACTCTGCAAGACGGGATAGTAAATTGCAAAACAGTAACTTTATGTGTTGTAGTGTGTAATGTATAAGTATTCAAACCTTACACAATGCAAAAATATCTGTGCCAAGCATGGTGGCATTACTGGTATTTGTGAATCATAAACCATGGTATATGCAAACGATCACACATTGTCACTCATAAAAATATATTGATTTTCACTTACAACAAACTTGCGCAAAATCCCGTTGTCTGTCAATTTCCTCAAATATTGAAAAAATGTTCCAATGAAAACAAATGATATTTGAAAATTATGTCCGATTCATATTGCGAATTTTTGATACTCTAATAAATTTTTAGTTACGTATTGCTTCTACGGCACAACATTGTAGTCGATCGCAATTTGTTTGTAGTATGTGAAGTAGTGACCATCGTACCGTCAGCGCCTCTTTTTGACGGACTTAAAAAAGGATTAGTATGATAAAAGGGCGATTTTAGCCTCTTATAACAGTATTAGTTTGCGCAAAGCTTAAAATGGTTTAAAAGGAAAATGCATCATGGGCGTCATGGGCGCCTGGGTCTGGCAATCAATGTGCTAAATTACGCTTGGGCTTGCACTCTTTTCTGTATTATTATTTCGTGCTGACTCCAAGGTATGAATCGGAACAATTGTCTATGCTTTGCTGTCGAACAACAAGAACGGACCAACCAATGATAAATAAATTGAAAATGGCGTCGTTTAGCCGACCAAATGAATCAAAGAATATATTTTTCAATTAATTCAATTTAGTAATTCAACATTTTTATAATCAAACTTTGAAAACAATACAATTTTACTAGTTTACGCGTGTTTTGCGCTTTTTTAACAATTGTGGACGGTGCTAAGTGCAAGTGAAACCAGAAATGGTGCTGTGTATTGTGTCAGTGTAATAACAAGTCTGTTTACATGATTTCGGCGCGGATTATATTGGTAAAATGTTACCGACGGTGGAAGAGACGAGAGGGTACGACTTCCAGGACCCTGAGAATGTGGAAAAGTGGCGCGGAGTGTTTATAGCTGCTCTGCGTAAGGTAAGCACGACGAACGTTCGAAGTTCGGTATCATGTCTTATTGTTTGCAAAATATCGATGGAATTCTCAATTAACGCGTCTATAAGCTTTATTAAAGTGTTAAAATGTCCAAGAAATTAGTTTACTGTAGTTTTGTAAACGAGACTTTGGTCCAGATGTTAGTAAACTAGTGTTTTCGTGATAGCATGTAGTGTCTACTGTCAAGGTTCCTGATAACTTATCAATTAAAATCAGTAATTGTGATTATAAAAGATCGCATTGTCATTGTAGCTTCGTTTTAATGCCTCGGAATTAATTGAGAAAATTGTAAAATAGTTAAATCAATATTGTTCTGTTATCTTGCCTTTTGAATTTTTATGTAAAATACATATTTTAGGCATGGTTGACATTTAAATTGTTAGATAAAACTACTCAAAATAAGAGGAGTTATAATTATAAACCTTCGTGTATTATAAATATTGTTTTTCTTATTAATTTAATGTCACAAGTGTAAATACTAATTTGTCCCTGCAGCTTTGCCTGTGTTTAGGGTTTCCATCTCTCAGATATTAATTGCAACCTAGCCATTACACCCAGATCTCAAAAATCTTTTGAAAAAGCATAAATAAATGCTTAGCCAAAAATAATTGTAATTGGTTTGGTTAGGTAGCTTTCATACAAAATTGACAGATTCACTTTCAAAAATATCTAGATATTTATTTCTTTAAACTTCATATCTATACATGAAGTTTGAGTCATAGGTGGAATTAATGCCCACCAGGCATTTCTACCAGTCAACCTTTGGGTTAATAGGGTCTCTAGGTGTCTCAATTATCCAAAATGACTAACCAAAATATTACACCATTTAATAAAATAATAGTTCACATATTACTCATTCTTGTCATGACATTGAACTAATTTGGGGTGATAATACCAAGAAGTACAGTCAACTGCATGTCTATATAGCAATTTGACTTTGACAGCACTATTATTTAGTTTAAGTAATGGCAGGTTTCTGAAGAATTTTTAAACAGAGTTTAAACTTTCAATAGCTGTTGATTCAACATAATTATCTGTTTAAGCAAATTCCTTCCTTATGCTCAGTTTTTGAGGTAAACCCTCAATAATAATTCAGTCGACTTTTAAGCTAAATTCTTCCTTAATGATGTGTTTAGAAACATAATATCGAACTAGTAATCACTATTGAATGGATACACTCCGTTTAAAACCTCAGAAACCGGGCATTAGTGCAGTTTTCAAAGTTTTATTAAGTATGTGGTTGACTGTACTTGTCTAATGTTGGGCATCCCAAATCCAACGCAGTGTATCTTAGATCTAATTTTAGGAATATGTTGAGATTATGGTCAGTGCACCCTGACTAGCCAAATGCTAGAGCAATTTCAACTAAATCACAACCGAAATAAAGTTCAAAAAGGCATGCACAAGATAATTTCCTGTGGCAACTGGTAGTGTAAGCTGGCTCAAGCATGTTGCTGCTTGGTATGTCCTGGCCACAGTGCAATAATGCAAATATTCATCCTTATAGCTTATATAAACCTACTAAAGGTCCCTCAGGTCTAAAATTCAGACATGCTGGCTGTGCTTATGCCCAATTTTTATAGTTTTCTTGCCCCATGTTCCATGTTATGGGTTTGGTTTCCGCACTAAGTCCTTTAAGTGGACCATTGTGCATGGTTCTTGCCCCCATTCAAAGGAACCCCATTCTGAGCCTTACATTGAGTGGAGTGGGCTGTAATCCACCGTGTGGATCCAATGCGGGTTGTTAGATGTCACATGTCTTCGAATTTTTGGTTCTAGGACACGGCCGATTTCAGCACTATGTTTTCCTTCACCATTTTGAGAGCAGTGGTGATGAAATAATTTACACAAAGTAAAGCGCCTGTCTGGGTTCGAACCTGCGACCTACAACTCGCAGCCATTACCACTGTGCCACCACTACTCTCAAGCAGCCACAGAATGTCTAAAGTTAACACTGCTCATACTGAGGCTAAAATGGAAACAGCTTATTATAAGAGAGGCAAAAATCATTGTAGTTATGTCTATATTTGAATGGTTTTTTAAGGAAATTTCCTGTTTTTGTATTCATAATTAACTACTCTGTCCTCTATTTGTAAGATATTGATAAATAACAATATTTTATTAGTTAATGTTTACATGTAAATACATGTAAGCATTAACTTTATAAGAGGTACTAAATTGTATAGAGAATTAAGTGTTAATGTGTACTTAATTGTGGAGGCTTGTGGCTAAGTAATAACAGCCCCACGGGTTGATCGATCAGGTTATGCTACGCTTGCCGCGGTTGGTCCGTGGATGGGTGACCATCTTTACATACCAAGTGCCAATAAAAAAAAAATCTGCTGTTTAATACAAAGGTTCAATACCTACTTGACCAAGATGTATGAAACAGTTGTTTTTTTTTTTTCGTGATTTCAGAGTTGGTCCCATTGTGAAAGTTGTTCAGTTCGATAGTCTAAACTCTGAAGCGCCTCTTAAAGTTTGTCGGGTTAATTTTTTAACACTTTTGTATTTCTCCCCTGGACTCCTTTTTTTATTCAGCAGGGTAATTGCGTAATGCGCTAACAGTAGCAATGGCTTTAATTTTGACAGTTCAACAACATTCATTGTATTATTTGTGTTGTTGAGCAGACAAATTTTTCGAACCTTGAAGCAATGGCTTAGCAATATCCTTCAAAATTATTCAGATTGTGGTTGAATGTGTGTGATTGCGTTAAATAGGGTGCTGTTGTCTTAAAAGGCTAGGGAAAATAAGTTGTAGTATATGTTTTAGTTTCAATACTGTGTGTAAGTTTTGTTTATTGTGAAGAAAAAACAAAAACATATTTTCTGTTAACACCTTCCGGCGCGATAACGGCTGTAACCGTATTTTAAAAGTTCATGGAATGACAGTACGGCGGTAGCCGTATAATTTGGTACTTGTTTTGCGTCAAACACGGCTACCGCAGTGTAAAATTTATTTGCTTATTGTATCTATGCAATAAGCAAATAAATTTTACACTGCAGATCTCAGCTTTATTGCTTTAAGCATAAAGTCTACTTTATGCTAAAAGCAATAAGGCTGAGATCACATTGATTTACTGTAAAAAACAAGTGGTGTACGAACTCTCAATGTGTGCTATACCCACACATGAACAGATTTCATCCACAACACTATACGGATACGGTTGTGGCCATCTACTGCCCTAGGTAAACAATTTAATTTTCCGTGATATTGTTGGTACGGTTGTGACAGTATTGTGATTTTGTATGAAAAGTTCTACTGTCTTTCCTGAAATGCCGGGCCACACTAACGGGAAATGCCGGTAATTATCGCGATAACTTGTGGCTGCACGTACGATATTGCGATAATTATCGGCGTTTCCCGTTAGTGTGGCCGGGGCATAATAAAGGACCGCGCCGGAAAGTGTTAACATAAGAGTGATTTTACATTAAAAGTTTATTTGTAACTTAACCATTTTAATTAGTATAGCTACCAGATATTGGTTTAAGTACATAAATAACATTACATAAGGTCGATTGCCATTGTAACTATGAATTTACCTCAACATTTTGCCCAATGTTATCCTCATTCGCTATTGTTATTGAGGGCAGGAAAAGGAAACAAATGCCAATTAAAATATATTGATAATTAGTTTAGCTTACGTGGCCGAAACCGTAGGGAACTATAGTTGGCAAAATGGCTTCCCTCGGTCAACATGTTTCTATCAACTGTTCTGGGTGAGTAATTTATTTAGTTTTAATTTTAAAGGCGTTGTTTCTTTATAATACTGTTCTCAAATATTATTTTTGTAATATTTTTTAACATTAATATTAAGTACAAGAATAATATTTATTTTTTGTATTATTTGGTTTGACTGGAAGCCAACCTATTATTTAAAAATAATGTGGAGATAATTTGGATTCTTTAAAAGAATTAATTACAATTAAATGTTAAAGAAGGCTAGCCTTCTTTAACATTTAATTGTAATTAATTCTAAAATACCTACAGCCTATTAATTCTTCAAATAAGAGCTAGCTCTTACTTGAAGAATTAATAGGCTGTAGGTATTTTTATTTATATGCTGTTACCATTATTTATTTGTTTAAATTTTTCACACACAAAACGGTACGAAGGTGGACTTAATGCCTACTTAATGCTTATTACCATTCTTTTTATTTTTAGTAATTAAGGGCTGATTTTTCAATGATCTGATAACTTTATTCGAAGAATAATTTTGAAATTTTGACAGTTATTTTATACAAAAACTGTCTAAAGGTCAATTTTATTCCTCGAATAAAAGTTATCTGGTGATGGAAAATCCTTTGTTTTAAAGCAAAGTCTTGTAAATGGCCTTCAATTTTGTTGTTAGGGTTCCGTAGCCAAATGGCAAAAAACGGAACCCTTATGGATTCGTCATGTCTGTCTGTCTGTCTGTCTGTCCGTCCGTCCGTATGTCACAGCCACTTTTTTCCGAAACTATAAGAACTATACTGTTGAAACTTGGTAAGTAGATGTATTCTGTGAACCGCAGTAAGATTTTCACACAAAAATAGAAAAAAAAACAATAAATTTTGGGGTTCCCCATACTTACAACTGAAACTCCAAAAATTTTTTTTCATCAAACCTGTACGTGTGGGGTATCTATGGATAGGTCTTCAAAAATGATATTGAGGTTACTAATATCATTTTTTTCTGAACTGAATAGTTTGCGCGAGAGACACTTCCAAAGTGGTAAAATGTGTGTCCCCCCCCCCTCTAACTTCTAAAATAAGAGAATGATAAAATTAAAAAAATATATATAATGTACATTACCATGTAAACTTCCACCGAAAATTGGTTTGAACGAGATCTAGTAAGTAGTTTTTTTTTAATACGTCATAAATCGAAAACCGCAATTTACCTTACACAAAGTTACAACGAACTACAAGAACTTTTATATTATGTTACTTGCTGCTACGGAACCCTTCATGGGCGAGTCCGACTCGCACTTGGTTGGTTTTTTTTTAAGGATATAATATAAGCAGGCTACAAGTGTTCCGATTAAAATATTTTGTTTAGAAAAATTTTATAATACATCATATTAATATTCCAATTAAAAACGAAATGTATATCGCAATAATTTAATTTAAATGAAAATATATTGTATTCATGAATTAATAACTAATTGAGTATAATCATAATTATTGTAAAAGTTAATGAATACTGAACAACTGAAAATACTCATTTAATAATTACTTAATTAATAAAAAAAAAAACAATTAATAAATAATTAAACCAAATATTTAAGTAATAAAGATTTGATTGATCAAGATTGCTCAGCAACAGACAAAAAATCGTCATCAGCTTCAAACAGACTAAAATAAATAATAATAAAGATTTAGGTATATATAACTGACGTACAGACGCGCCGCCAGCACATCAAGCTACCCAAAACTGTTACATTTTCCCAATCAACTTTGAACCTTATACTTTAGCGATAAAGTTGAAAATCTGTTAAAGAAATTTGACAGATTGTAGTAGCTTGATGTTCTGGCGTCTGTACATAAATTACTATGAATAACATCTTATCTATCTATATCTATCAGAATATAGCTGAAGAGCTTGTTTGAACACGCTAATCTCTGGACCTAGCGGTCAGATTTGAAAATACCTTTTTGTATTTGAAAGCCCAATTCTTGAGGAAGGCTATGGCCTATATTAACATCACGCTGAGCAAAATGAAAAAAAAATAAGAAAGAACGCTTAGCGAAAACAAAATTATAGCGCGGGCGGGCAATGCCAAGCAAGCCGCTGGCAAAAGCTTCATAAAATCATTATTTAACCTTTTATAACAAAACCTAGTAACTTCATAAAATCATTATTTAACCTTTTGTAACAAAACCTAGTAACTTCATAAAATCATTATTTAACCTTTTGTAACAAAACCTAGTAACTTCATAAAATCATTATTTAACCTTTTATAACCGCCCGACTTTATATGAGCTGTAGTGCCCCCAGCGCCCGAAAAAAAAAAACGAAAACTAAATACCGATGAAACGAGCTGTGATGATGTAATAATAATACAGATTAAACGAGCTGTGGTATTTGGTCGTATGTATACGACCCTGGCGGAATGGACACGAAAATATTTGTTGGATTAATCCGTCGTAAGCGGTTAAAAGGTTAATTTTGTATAATTAAAGACACAGTTGAGGAAAATAAAATAACCATGAGGAAAACAGGACTTAACATACTTTTAAATAATAATATTTAATAGTTATGGCTTGTGTGATATCGCTAACCCGCTATGAGCAAGTGTGGTGACCACGGCTCGTGCCTTCACAGTATAAAAAAGAGGCTTTTGCCCTGTTGAATGGGCTGGTTTAAAGGCTGATTTAGACGGGGTAAGTAACTGACTCCAAATTGAATTTGGAGTCAGTGGAGTCAGTGCTACTGACTCCAAATTCAATTTACACTAGGTGAATATCGGGTCAGCACTGACTTGTCTCGAGTTTGAAGTCAGTTACTTACCCTGTCTAAATAAGCCTTTATATTTATTTAAATTAAACAACTGGTAAGTATATCAACATACCTACAGGCCAAAGTTACGTCGCCGTAAGAGCGAGGCTACACGATGCGTTAACGGTGCGGTGCCGCACCGCACCGCAATTAATTCGAGCTATAGGTTGCCACACTGGCGGTGCGGCCCCACAGTAGAACGCTGTTTTATCGTGGTGCGCGCCGCAGCGCATCACCCCTTCCCGCCTCGTCTCGCAGGTCACAAGCGCGGCGCGCCTACGGTGCGACGCCGCACGGCGGCCCAACGCATGGTGTGACAAGGCATAGTGATTTGCATGTAGGATGACGTTGCGGCACCGCTCCGGCGCCGCACCGCACCGTTATTAACGCCGTTATGACCTCACTCTTAGTCAGCGGCTTAAGGCGCTGCCCAAAGGTAGACACCGTAAAACGCTCAGTTTAAAGAATAAAAAACTGAGCGTAAAAAATTCTCAAATCAATTTTATATTAAGAACTTTACGTTTGCTGACATAAAGTCCAAAATACAATAACTGGCTCGAAGATAATGAGAGGGTATTATGTGTTGTACGATTTTGTTCCTTGTAATCCTAGACCTGCCCTGCAAATGGTTTTTTGTAAGACATCATCATTGACAGCACTTCTTCGCAGGTACTTGATCACGAACACCCCACTCTCACAGCTGAAGAGAGCGCCCTTCAATATGTGGAGTCACTGTGTCTTCGACTCCTCGCCTTACTATGTGCCGTGCCCTCGCCGCTTACTGTACAGGTAATATTCTTTAAAGGTGAAAACTTCTTCAGGCGCGTTGGGCATTTTTGAGATAGGAAAAAACTATTAAACTCGCGCCACTGTTACCGTAATCGACCCCGCTTCGGATGTGTTCGGCCATGGAGCACAACAACCAGTGTGCTCCATGTGTTCGGCTGTCCTCGGGATATACTCGGTTTTAATGTATGGCAAAGTATTCTGTTTGTGTTTTGTTTTCACTTCTGTCGGTACTCCCGGAGTGCCACTGTTTTTTTTTTATTTTTAATAAACACTAATCTTCGTATGATAGGGGAGGGGTTTGTGGCTAAGTTCTTCCCTCCCTCTCACTGAGAGGAGGCCTGTGTCCCAGCAGTGGGAACATTATAGGCTGAGTATGTATGTAATAACAGCCGCACGGGCCGATCGATCAGGTTAAGCTACGCTTGCCGCGGTTGGTCCGTGGATGAGTGACTATCTTTACATACCAAGACCCCTCCGTGCCTCGGAAAGCACGTTAAGTCGTTGGTCCCGGCTGTCATTTATGGACCTTTGACAGTCGTTACGGGTCGTCAGTAGCCCGAAAATCTAACAACCAGGTCTTAGCAAGGGGTATCGTATTATCCAGTAACTGGGTTGTGGAGGTCAGATAGGCATTTGCTTTATGTAAAATATTGGTATTCAGTTGCATCCGGTGAGACTGGAAGCCGACCGAAAACGCTAGGCAGATGATTTTTTAGTCAGTTCCACGTTCGGTTCTAAGTTTTTATCTACCATGTTTATAACTGTATCCTTTGACTCTAGGATGTGGAAGAGCGAGTGGCTCGGACGTTCCCCACGCCCCTGGACAAGTGGGCCATCACCGAGGCACGAGACCTCGTCACTATAAAGAAACGGAAACCTATGATACCTTGTGATAAGCTGCATCATTTGCTGCAGAAGGTAAGCTATACTAATTCAGCTTATATTATATTTCCGCTGAAAGACGGCCACTTGGCTGGACATAGGCATTCCCCAAGAAATGCAACATTCACAATTAGGCAGATATCTGGAGGTACAGACGCCAGTACATCAACCTACCCGAAACTGTCAGATTTTCCCAATCAACTTTGAACCTTATGGTTTGGTGATAAAGTTGAAAATCTATTAAAGAAATTTGACAGATTGTAGTAGGTTGATGTGCTGGCGTCTGTACGATTGACAAATAACAGTTTACACGTGGCAGAACTTTATTTGATACCAGCGAAAGCACTTGGAAGTGGTGAAGGGCGGGCGTTTTGGGGGCGTTTCTTACGTATTTTTGACGTTCGATAAGTACCGATTCTCGGTCTAATTTGAATAAATAATTTTTGATTTTGATCGTTTTGACAATTCAGGCTGGCCGCACACGGGCTGCTCCAGCAGTAAGCCAGTGATGATCATACACGTGATCATACACGCGATTATTTTCCGGACAGAAATATTTAAGAACGTATGCGCGTAGAGACGATTTTGTATGAAATGCGTGCATTCAGGGTCTCCGAATCTGAATTCCTGATCAGGAAACCGTACGTATGCCGCCAGCCTTAAAAGCGATCGTCGCGCGAATATTTTTTATCCGGAAAACCGGAAAGCGCTCTGGGTACGCGCGACCATGTGTTCAGTCAACAAAAAGTGACATATGAATGCGACGATCGCATATAGGTAATCCGATCCAGGCTTCTGCCCTCCCCCAGCGAAGCCCTAAGTTAAGCTCCGTACACCGAAGGAGGTGCCCTTAGCGTGTAGTCGCTTAGTTTTTAATTTTTCTTATTCCTGTCTGGACGCCTTAATTTATTGAGGAACCCACAGGCAAGTTCGGTTAAGCAGACGACTACCTCCTAGGTTGACATGCGAGATGCCATGCCCAAAAAAAAGCGACGATCGCGTATTCGAGCGACGATCGCTTTTGTATACGACGCGGCTTAAGTGACTTTGTTTTCAACTGCAGATGTAGATAGACCTAGTTAACGCAAGTATCATGATCTGTATGAAAACCAAGCGTGCTATTTTTTAACTACCTATGTCACAAGCACTATTTAGGCCGTCTCCACGAGCGAGAGACGACGTATTTCTATACACTCTCTTAGAACGTGTCTCCACACGGCGATATCATCGCGGCGAAAATTTGATGGCACGGCGAGACTATCGCCGCGAGTCTCGCTCGTGGAGACGGCCCCTTAGTGTTTGGAAAACCAAAATTCTAACTGAACAGACAGCTGTGCTGCTGGAGAGTTTGTTCCGCCACTTCTTCTCCCCAGCGAAAGCACTAGGAAGTGGCGAATGGCGGGCGTTTTGGGGGACTGTCTTTTGTAATTTTGACGTTCGAAAAGTGCTGATTCTCAGCCTAGTTTGAATAAATGACTTTTGATTTTGAAATCGATTCAAAGACGCCGCCGCGTGCGGCACCCGTCTCGCCCCACCTCCGGGGCCTAGCGCCAGCGCTCACGCTCACCCAGCCAGCAGTACTCAGAATTGAGCGCGAAAGTGGCGACTTACGATTTTCGTACGTAAGCTGAACACGCGAAGTAGTCGCTCTTGGGTTATCTAAGTGTATTTATATGTCTTCAACTTCATCTGACACTAACATACCTTTTCCAGGAGGTACTTCTCTACAAAATCGACGTGTCAGTGTCGCAGTTCATAACGGCGGTACTGGAGTTCATGAGCAGCGACATACTGCGCCTGGCGGGCAACTATGTGAAGAAGATCTCGCAGAAGTCGGGCTATGACACTATCACGTGTCGGGACATTAAGACTGCCATGTGCGCTGACAAGGTTTGTACTTCAAAATTTGTGTAAAATATTACAGCCGCACAGGTCGATCTAACAGCAGAAAGATTGTCAAATGATTTGATTGGCTATTTCATTTCAGTTAGCCTGTGACTGCAGCTTGACAGTCTGTCAGCAAAATCCTTCAGCATAGCTATTCACTAACACTCGATACGCTTTCGTATCGTATAGAACGTTAATCATTGTTATCGTAGGAGTCTTCTAAACGCTGTTCACAAGTCCAAAACCCGAAAATTTTGTCAGTTTAAATCAAATAGACGCCCGCTATTCTTCCAACAGCAATTTGCTGTTGAGGGCAAGTCAAATCAGGTTATCGAAATGTCAGGTTTTCGATACGATAGCCTGTCGTATGGTTGTGAATCAGGGCTTTGTAGTAAAAGTGAGCAGTACTGAACACCCCAACCCTATTACAAGTTAAACAAATATCAACCTTATTTCAATGACAATTAAGTTGATTTCAGAGTGACTAGCATTATTGAAAACGTTATAAAAATGTTTGAAGTTGTAGCGTAAACTGAACTTTATTGTGTAGGAATTAAATTTATTTTTCCATTAATTCATATTTGTTTACATTTTTGGCAAAAAATCGCGAACGCAGATTAACTGCACCATTTTCTCCATTTCCCCAGGTGCTAATGGACATGTTCTACCAAGAATCCGAGCTGGCCTCATCAGAATCGTCGGGTAGCGGCACCGAACGTCGCGGTCGCCGCGGCTCGCTGTCCTACGCGGAACTGGTGCGCGACCTCTTGACGGACGAGAAGCACTTCTTGAGAGACGTGAACCTCATCATCCGGGTGTTTAAGGATGAGCTCGAGAAGATCCTTGATAGAGATAGTCGAGTGAGTTTGAGTTTTGTACTACTAAACTTATTTTGGCTTTGGACTATGATGTCATAGTCGAAAATTTCATGTAACGTAATAATATTTACAGGCAGCGACAAAAGATGTTCAAGTGCAAATTTTTTTTTTGAAGATCCGTGGTGTACCTACCTGTCTGCCATATTTTTTTTGACGTGATAACGTCTTATAAATCGATGAACGCCGGCTGCACGCACGAAAAAGCATGACTCATTGTCACGTTCCGCCTGAGCCGAGCGTGCAAGGGTGAGCGCGGAACAAGCGATAGAGAGGCACAATCGGCCTAAGCGTTCGGCTTGTGACGCATCTGATGTTTTCTTATGACGTTATCACGTAAAATTATCGTCCGTAAACCGACTTTACAGACAGCCAATTTTTTTATTTTTCTAAATGGTGGTTACCCAGAAAACCTATATATAAATCGATAGCTGACATCAATGGAAACTGAAAACATACTAAGACCAAACACCATAAAGCGTCACTTTTCCTAGATATTAACGTTCAAAGCAGATCACGTGTCATCCATATTTTTTTGAAATTGCGTACGTTTTGCTACATAGATGTTTGAAACTTTAAACATTCATGCAACAAGATGTAAGCAAGAACAAACGCGGCCGACATTTTCAAAAGAAAAAAAAAAACAGTGGCACTCTGAGAGTGCCGACAGAAGTGAAAACAGAATACTTTGCCATCACTCACTGACATATCGGACATACATTAAAACCGAGTACATCCCGAGGACAGCCGAACACATCCAAAGCGGTGTCGATGTGTCGATAACGGTAACAGTGGTGCGAGTTCAATAGTTTTTTCCCATCTCAAAAAATGCCCAACGCGCCTAAAGCGATCTCTCGTTTATGATCTTCCTGTACGAGTCGTAATAAATACTTTTTCTTTCTTTCTTTTCTTTCTAAAGAAGTTTTCACTTCAAAACGGTGGACAGTAGGTATGCTATGTGGTGTGGTGGACCTTCAAAGCCCTTTATTTTCCTATCACACACACACACACTCACACACACACCCCTACACAAAACACACACTTCTGTAGCTATTTCAAGTTTTGTAATTTTGTCCCCAGGCGATATCGTTAATATTCGGTAACATAGTGGACATCTACGAGCTGACGGTGACGCTGCTCGGGAACTTAGAGGATGCCATGGAGATGTCACAGGACTCGCCCACTCCATACATCGGCAGCTGCTTCGAAGGTACGTTTGTATGACAGAAGAAATAATATAGTTATGTTTTACGTCCTGGGACCCAATTCTGTTTTGAGGATGATTTCCACCAAACGGCTTGCATCGCATCGGATCGGAACGGATTTTACAATCTTTAAACGATATTAAATCGTGTTTTTTTTTATTTGAAATGAGCTTGCTCTTGACTTTAGTCTAGGTCAAAGTCACAATCATGTTCGCATAACTCGTCAAAATGTAGGGAACAGCTGATTTTTTTTAGCGATTTCATGTTTGGTCCCATAGTAAAAGTTGTTCATAATGATGAGTACAATGACCCTTTAAGAGGAAAAAGGTGATTAAAATTTCACCCTGTATGATGCTGCACAACATTTTTGCAGCAACATTTTTTTGGCTCTCAAAACGGTAAAGGAATATCATAATATTTGTATTTCAGTGTACTTACAATAAAGTGTATTTCGTTACAGAACTGGCGGAAGTAGAAGAATTCCGTGCGTACGTCCGCTACGCCAACATAATCACAAGAAAAGAGTCGCGGGAAGCGTTGCAAAACATTGTCGACGATCCTGTGGTAAGTAATTACTGCTACAAGAGCTTCATGTTAAGCCGTGTACGCACGAACGGACAAAACATGGTGAACACTAACATCGATCACGGAACATTTGGTTCGTACGTGTGGACTTAAATTAGCAAAGCCAACACCACAGGTATAGATACACCTAGATAACGCAAGAGCAACTACTTCGCGTGCCAAAAATCGCACCAGTTTACGTTCGAAAATCATAAGCCGCCACTTTCGCGCTCAGTCCTGCGTACTGCTGGCTGGGTGAGCGTGAGCGAGAGAGCGCGAGCTTGTGACGTCATAGTAGGTAGTCAAAAAGTGGCACGCTTAGTTTTCATACAGTTCGTGATACTTGCGTTATCTAGGTATATCTATATTTGTGGCCAACACGAACACCTTGCGACACAGTTCTACTTGTGTTCGCGCTCAACCCCTCTGTAACCATGGATTCACCGTTGGAAGTGGTCGACAGTGAAGTAGCATCAAATTACTCCGAACACCGTCCGCACAGAATATGCGTCTTGTTTGTGTAGAATAAAAAAAAAAGACGGGTTGCACTCCGGGAGTGTCGGCAGAAGTGAAAACTTGAATAAATCAACTATTAATTGAATTAATATAACTCATTTTCTTTCGCTATTTCTTCGTCACTTTTTTCATTAATAGATGCACTTTGTTCAATTTCCATATTTTAGACACTTTATATACACGAATTTTACGAATACACAGCAGCGTGGCCACTACACAGACGGTCGAGCCATCAGCTGTCACCATCCATGGATGCGCGTGCCACGCTGTAACAAACACACACGAACATTCGCGCAAGCGCCCTGCGCCGCCTAAACGAAACAGCAGGCATAATTTTCGCCGCGCCGCCGTAGAAAGAGAGGGGGATACTTCCTCTTCTACGCCGCGCCGGCTGTCTACTCTCCATCCGTCTTACGAATTTTTGATCAGGTCACGTGTCCTGACGCGAGTTTAACATTTTTTACCCATTACAAAAAAGTGTACAACGCCGCTAAAGAAGTTTTCACTTAAAAAAAAAATGTTCCTTTCCGTTTGAAGGAATATCTTTCATCATATACCTATCCCCCTAGCTGTCGGAGCGCCTGGACACGGCCGGGCACGGGTTCCGGTTGGCCGTGAAGTACTACCTGCCCAAGCTGCTGCTGGCCCCGGTGGCGCACGTGTTCCTGTACCACAACTACGTGCTGGCGCTGCTGCAGATCGCGCCCGCCAGCGAGGACCGCGAGAGCTTCAAGCAGGTACATAATTATTATACCTATTTTATTATTTATTTATTTCAGTAACTGCCTGTGACACACGGCAGCGGCGGGCCCTATCAGAATACCAGCGCTGTGACATTTATTTTTTTAAATGTTGCAGCATCATGCTGAGATAGGAGCCTTTTGGCCTCGTATAGGACTTTCTGTTCATTTTTCTTTTTATTACTTTTTTTTAATATAATTTGGATTTTTTTTTACTGTGTTTAGTTTAGTTTGTGATCTTCCTATACGTGTCGCAATAAATACCTTTTTCTTTCTTTCACTGTGTATTTTAGACTTAGTGTTCTTTAGAAGATGTGGTAACAGACATTGAAAAGAAGATTTGGTCAAAGAGGATGAATGAAAGGCGACTAACAAAAAGTATTCACAAGGCAGATGTGATTGGAAACGCTGTTAGGGGACGCCCTAGGGGGACATATAGTAACCTTATTGGTGACTAGCAGCGCCCCGCAGTTTCACCCGCATAAGTTTCGATCCCGTGGGAATATCGGGACAAAAACTATGTTCTTTCCCGGGACTCTAACTATCTCTATACCAAATATTCATCTAAATCGGTTCAGCGGTTTAGGCGTGAAAAGGTAACATACAGACAGATAGACAAGAGTTACTTTCGAATTTATAATATTAGTATGGATTTGCATTAGCAAAAAATTTGACTAACAAAACCTACTCCAAACTTTACTAAAACCAAATAAAAAAAAACTTTGTATAACCGAACTGGTTTCAGGTTGTTTATTATTTCTTTTATGTTTTTTTTTTTTATTTATTTTTTGTTACGTTCATGTTATTACAGATTACCCCTGCTGCTGAAGACAGAGAGAGCTTTAAACAGGTCAGTTGGGTAATTTTAGGGTACTTAGGGTCAAGTTAGGGTTTTTCGGGTCAAAATTAAAAAAAAATAATTGTTTCTTTTTTTTATACTTATTTGAGTCGATAACTCGTCGTTAATAATAATATGTATTTTTGTCGCCAGGTGGAGTGCAATCTACATCCGATCAAGAAGTTATTGATAAAAGCATTGGGAAATGGACCAAAAATGTGAGTATACACTTCTACCTACTCCTTCGGGGAATAAAGGCATATACCACAGATATAGATACACCTAGATAACGCAAGAGCAACTACTTCGCGTGCCCAGCCTACGTACAGCCGCGTACAGTCCTGTGTACAGTCACGAGCAGTAATATGTCAACACTTGGCAACTTTCAATTGCGATATTTTCGTGAAATAACGAATGCAACATTGAAATACGACATTTTACATAAACCTATGGGTTCGAAAATACTATGTTCGTAATAAAATAAAATTTCATTCAAAAATAAAGGAGAAAATCGCCTTTGAATAAAGCCAAGTGTGTACATACTTATAGACGTGACTGTACTGCTGGTTGGGTGAGCGTGAGCGCTGGCGCTAGGCCCCGTTGCGAGACGGGTGTGCCTTTGAATCGATTTGATTTTCCCATCACCACACCCCGGACACTCCATACAACGCTCGCAAAATAATTACCTACTACTACTACATTAAAAAATGACGTTTGTATACGTATGAATGTGTGCGTGAGGTACTTGTGTTTGCGAGCGCTCTTGTTAAAGAACTGCGACGAATACGCCGAAGTGCGGAGTGAGGTGCGGTAAGTGCGGGGAAGGGAGTGGCCTTTCTATACGTAGTACTTTAAGTATTCTGTGCCATCACTAAATAGTGCTTGTGTGTTTGATTTCAGTAACTTTTGATATAGGTTTTTTTTTTTCATTTATATTTATTGCCATTCTGACCGCCGATTAAGTCAAAGAAAATTAAACCTTATTTCAAGGCAATAAGACTCAATTTTAAATGCATAAAGTAATGCTAGAGTCAACACGATTTCCTTAATAATAATAGTAAGCTTTAAAGAATTTAAGTTTTGGTCATTGTATTATGCTTTTAACTCAACACTCTAATTGGAGTGTATGAGGTCTTGCGTTAATTATTTTATCTACACCCATGCTATAAATCCTCTATAAAAGTTTCTGAAACAGTTAGCTTATTGCCAACATTAAAACAACCAGTGTCATAGTAACCATAATATCATCCAAACGAGTGTTATAATGTTGTACTAAATTTCATTATGCAACTCGTTTTCAAAAAAAAAACCTTGTCATGCACGCGCGTTTCACTACCACAGCGCAGTAATTTAAAATTAAACAAAGAACTTATAGGTTATTCGAATTCACGTCGTATCCCGCCGGCCGCCAGTTTTGTTCCATATTAGTATTGCAAAAAAACTGTTTCAGAACCTTTTATAGAGGATTCATATCACGGGTGTAGATAAAGTCTTGTATGCAACTGTATATAATTAGGAATTAAAACACTCATGGGATACTATTATCACAAAACCCACATTCGTGTTTTAATACCCCTTATTATAAAACAGTTGCATAAATAACTATTACATAATATTGTATTTGTGTTATGTTTTCATGTTCACAGGGACGCAACACTCCGCATGGCGAGCCGAGCGCGTCGCCAACTCGCCATAGAGAAATGCAACGAGCTGGCTCGGATAGTCGAGAACTGGGACATTAGGGACATCGGACAGTGCTGCAATGAATTTATCCGAGGTACTTATGTTACTTTTTTCTAACGCTACGTCTTTCGTCTTCTTGCCTCCCACAAGCTGGACCGATGACCTTGTGAAGGCCGCAGGAACCCGCTGGATGCGGGAAGCACAGAACCGGTCGAAGTGGAGGTGCTTGGGGGAGGCCTATGTCCAGCAGTAGACGTCTTTCGGCTGAAATGATGATGTTACTTTTCAAAAACTGGGATGAGACTCAAACTCAAAGCATTTATTTCAAACTAGCTGCGCCCCGCGGTTTCACCCGCATAAGTTTCGATCCCGTGGGAATATCGGGATAAAAAGTAGCCTATGTCCTTTCCCGGGACTCAAACTATCTCTATACCAAATTTCATCTAAATCGGTTCAGCAGTTTGAGCGTGAAGAAGTAACAAACATATAAACACACACACACACACACTCACAAACTTTCGCCTTTATAATATTAGTGTGACTAGCTGTGCCCCGCGGTTTCACCCGCGATAAAAGAATTAGTCCTTTTTTATTGATTCCCTTTACTAATCTCCACCCCCCCTTTTAACACCCTTAAGGGATAATTTCGGGGGTAAAAACTATTCTATATCCTTCCCCACAACTCAACTATATCCATACCAAATTTCATCTAAATCGGTTCAGCGGTTATTGATTCCCCATACAAACTTCCACCCCCCTTTTCACCCCCTTAAATGATGATTTCTGGGATAAGTACTATCCTATGTCCTTGCCCGGGATGCAATCTATCTCTCTGCCAAACATCTAAATTCGTTCAGTGGTTTAGGCGTGAAAGGTAACATACAGACAGATAGAGTTACTTTCGAATTTATAATATTAGTATGGATTAGTTAGGATCACGCGGTAGGTATGCCACGGACTTTCAAAGACCTTTTTCGTGTTAGCCCTATAGTTTCAGTTACATTTATAATATTAATTAGGATAACATGTATTTGTATAAGCTTAACGTATAATATTCGTTGTTACAGAGGATACGCTGTCTAAGATCGGCCCGGGCAAGCGGATAGCGGAGCGACGAGCGTATCTGTTTGACGGACTATTGCTGCTGTGCAAGCCTATCACTAGCATTGTGAGTACATTTTTGAAGTGAAACTTCTTTACGCACGCTTGACTTGGGGAGTAAGCTGGCGAAAGCGTGACGTAAGCGTTACGAAAAGTGTGATCGGGCGAGGCGAACGGGAGTTGAGTGGGGGATATAAGCAAGAAAAAGCAGTGCGCGCGCACATTTTCTTTCTCTCTTCCTCTCATAGCCAAATACGTTTGAAGTTTCACTTCAGTCGTGTGGTCATAAGCACACTCGGTGTTTTTTATTAATTTATCTACAATTCTACAGCCATGCTATAAATCCTCTATAAAAGTTTCTGAAACAGTTAGCTTATTGCCAACATTAAAACAACCAGTGTCATAGTAACCATAATATCATCCAAACGAGTGTTATTATGTTGTACTAAATTTCATTATGCAGCTCCTTTTAAAAAAAGAACGTGGTCATGCACGCGCGTTTCACCACGACAGCGCCGTAATAAAAAAAAAGAACTTATAGGTTATTCGAATTCACGTCGTATCCCGCCGGCCGCCATTTTTGTTCGATATTAGTATTGCAAAAAACTGTTTCAGAACCTTTTATAGAGGATTCATATCATGGGGTGTAGATAAAGTCTTGTAGGCAACTGTACCTAATTAGTTATTAAAACACTCATTTGATACTATTATCACACTCGGCTTTGTAATTATACAACAGTTGCATAAATAACTATAACACACGTATAGAAACTTGTGGTTTCTTACTAAAGTCCGGCCGCGCGAAATTTGCCAAAGATATAAACAACAATGGCCGCTCGAAATTGAATAAAATCGATATACAAGAACATTTATTTTAAGTAATGTTTGTTTTCGTCTAAATCTCCGAGCTATAGTCAGAATTTTAATTCGATTCCAGATTTGACATTAGCTACTGTCATTTTGTGAAATAATGATACCACATATAATAGTGTAGTGATGAACACAAAAATCGATAAACAATCAATGAGTAGGCTAGATATGTTAATTGACAATATCACAGACACATCTAAATCTAAACTTCTAAACTATAATATTATAAATGCGAAAGTAACTCTGTCTGTCTGTCTGTCTTTTCTTCACGCCTAAACTACTGAACCAATTTCGATGAAATTTGGTATAGAGATAGTTTGAGTCCCGGGAAAGGACATAGGATAGTTTTTATCCCGATATTCCCACGGGATCGAAACTTACGCGGGTGAAACCGCGGGGCGCAGCTAGTTTATAATAAATGTTACAGAAAGTGACAGCGACAGCGATAGCGATGACGGCGACAATTTATAAAATAAATTATAACCATAATACATCTATCTGTTTTATTTGTCATGTTCCTTCATGATCACATTTTTTTATTTATTTCACACACAATTATAAAAGAAAAGTCTCAGATCGTTAATTAATCGTCAAAACTAAATTATCGGTTCAGAAATATTTAATTTCCTGATATACTTAGTTTACGAGAGTAAAATTTTAAACGAGAAGAATCGATCCGGAAATATTCCATTTCCATATCGAATAATTTCGCAACGTCACTATTTAGTACTTGTCATAATGTTGCAACACTGAAATTGTCAAATCTGGAATCGAATTAAAATTCCGAGTATAGTTATTATTTTCGTTCATTAACTGATTAGAGAATATAATGTTATGATGACTTAATTAAATATAATTAGCGCATCTAATAATTTATTAATTTAAAATAATATTGATTTGTTACTTAGCCCTCTTCCTCTCTTCTAATTTTCCTCCCTGTACCCGACAGGGTCCATATTGATATTTTACTTTATAATACCATCTCTATGTAATACATAAGGAATGCAATATGAATTGAGTATTGAGTAACTAGACGAAAACAAACATTACTTAAAATACATGTTCTTGTATATCGATTTTATTCATTTTTGAGCGGCCATTGTTGTTTACATCTTTGGCAAATATGGCGCGGCCGGACCTTCAATCAACTCAGTCTATCGCAGTCCACTGCTGGACATAGGCCTCTCCCAGACTGCGCCACAGCACACTGTCCTTTGCCTTCCACATCCAGTCTACGCCAGCCACCTTCTTTAGGCCGGCCGGCCCTTACATGAGTTCATCTCACACTAATTTATTTTTTCTTATGCCATCATTGCTAACGCTACGCGATATCTTCATCCCATCAGGTGGTAAACAGTAGCGGCAGTGGCTCAGGGTCGGGCGGTGCGCAACAACTTAAGCTCAAGGAGAAACTGCACATACGGAAACTGGAGCTTGTTGATAGGCCTGACACTGAAGGTATGTAAAGTCTATTCAAACTTATGTTTCAAATTAATATCGTCGACCGTAGGTTCAATTGAGGTAAGGGCACAGAATACTTAAAGTACTACGTACAGAAAGGCCACTCCCTTCCCCGCACTAACATCAGTTACCGCACCTCACCCCGCACTTCGATGTGTTCGTCGCCTGCTCTTTAACAATGGCGCTCGCATACACAAGAACCGCAGCGCTGTACCTACCTACTGCTGACACGAACACATTATTTTTTTAAAGTTTTATATTTTGTGTTAATCACGATGGTTGTATTTTGTGCATTATTTGCACAAAATACAACCATCGATACCGATAACGATAAAGACAGGAGTTTCTTTCGGTTCCCGAAACATGAAAGAAGGTAAGGAACAGCAACTCAAATATCCTTTAAATCCATAAAAAATAAAAGCTAGTATATTACAGACAAACAAGTTAAGCCAGTGTTGTGATAATTTATTTACATAATTTTCTCTATTATTCATTTATTTTCCAAGTTATCTTCGTTTTAGAACAATTAAAACTTCCGTAATATTAACATACCAACTATTAAATTACTCTCTCTTTATTGTCTTAGTTATGTATCTTTCTTTCACGTTCTATTCGTTCTTCGACTTGAAAAGTAGTACAATAGAAATGTAATTAATTAGATTTCTGTGAATACCTAGCGTCGCGGCGCGCAGCGCCCCATTGTTGCATACGTTCGGGCAGCGCCGCCGCCTACGCACTACTGCCGAGTACTGCCAGCCAGCCCTACTAGATTTCACGCACACATTTACACGTATACAAACGTCATTTTGTCAATGTAGTGGTAGTAGGTAATTATTTTGCGAGCGTTGTATGGAGTGTCCGGGGTGTAGTAAGGGTCAAAATACGATTTTTCAGGAGAGGCCGACAAAGTTTTTTTTCGGACGTTATTATGGGGCTGATTCGAAATTTGGATCCAAAAATCATTAGGGTAAAGGACATTTTCTTAAGCTAGAATTTTTTCATATTCACCATTCGATAGAGCGAAAAATTCTGAACAAAACTGTATACTCAACTCATTTTGGGTATTTTGTCCCTTACCTCAATTGAACCTACGGTCGACGATATTATTTCACTATTTATATATTTACATAATATAAGCTAACATATAAACTATAATAATATGTACATTTATATGTATGAAAAAATAAACAAAATAATCATAGGGCATCAAAGAATTCGTCCGCATCGCTGTCAACAGGAACAGTGCCCAAAAGGCTGGCAGCATTGCCACGTTGTATGGCAATGCTAATTCTTTGGCCAAGAAATAGGCCAGCCCTCCGGTCACGTGAAGAGTCGACTAACCGCTTGGCGATATCTCGAAAAACCAAGTGGGCACTCGGACCCCATGGCCCTAGTGTTTCAACCTCAAATGGCTCGAACATATAACTCCCAATCAGGTTGCAATATTTTCGTCGTTTGAGGTTTTCTGCACCTGTAACAGCCGCCCCAGCACATATTATTTCAAGTCAAACAAATATCAATTTTGTTTTAATGAAAATTAAGTCGATTTCAGAGTGACTAGCACTATTGAAACAGTTATAAAAATGTTTGAAGTTGTAGTAGCGGAAACTGAACTTTATTGTGTAGGATTTAAAGTTATTTTTCCATAAACTCGTATCCAATGTCTAATTGTATAAAAGAACTCGGTAATTTATTTAAAGAAAACAAAAAATCTTTTAGGGTAATTGAATTATGGCCATGCTGTAGAAAGATTTTTGAAGCGAAACTTCTTTACGCACGCTTGACTTGACTTGGGGAGTAAGCGTTACGAAAAGTGTGATCGGGCGAGGCGAACGGTACTTGAGTGGGGGATATAAGCAAGAGAAAGCAGTGTGCGCGCACATTTTCTTTCTCTCTTCTTCTCATAGCCAAATACGTTTGAAGTTTCACTTCAGTCGTGTGGTCATAAGCACACTCGGTTTTTTTTTGTTGGAAATGACCTCCTTTATCTCCCTGTTTCGTTTGATCCACGACTTTTTAGCCAGCCTGTTTAAGTATCATGCGGTAGGTATGCCACGGACTTTCTAACAATCTTTTGTGTTAGGCCTACAGTTTCTTTTTTTTTTAACTGTGTTGTCCCACTGCTGGGCAACGGTCTCTGCTATGTCATTGACCATGTACTAATAAAATAATCCTTAATTAACAGAGGGTCGGCACATGGTGGAGCTGTGTCCCCGCGTGGGCCCCGCCGTGGTGCTGTCCTGCGCGTCCTGCGCCGAGAAGAGGAACTGGATGTGCGACCTCGTCATGCTGAACACCAAGCCCATGCTGGACAGGTTCCTGGACAGGTGAGCTTCGTCATCATTTAGCTGAAACATCTCTGCTGGATATAGGTCTGTCCCAAGCATGGGAGCTGTGGTGGCCCAGTGGTAATGGCCGCGACTTTCGTGTTGTAGGTCGTAAGTTCAAACCCAACCCTTCTAATGTAATGCGCTTACCAATGAATAGCATTTCATTTTTATTATACAGGGTGTTACGGAAAGGGTATATCAATACAAACGGGTTGAACAGTGTATCTAGTCTAGAATCTCTGTACAAAATTTCAGCTCAAAAGCAGTAACTTTGAAAATGCTTAATATTTTTTTATTTCGATAGTTTATTAAATTGAAATCATAACAAACGTGTCACCGCACTACGAGGGTCATTATCCATTATCTGTAGTGTGTCTGTGCGCCTAGTACACGCACATCACGCCGCCGCGCGCCAGTGCAGCGCCGTGATGTCGAAATAAAAAAATATTAAGCATTTTCAAAGTTAATGCTTTTGAGCTGAAATTTTGTACAGAGATTCTAGACCAGATACACTCTTCAACCCGTTTGTATTGATATACCCTTTCCGTAACACCCTGTATATGTAGATTAAAGTCACAATACATGTGTGACCGCTTTATTCTTCTAAACTAGAATTTATTCCGGAAAGTTTATGTGTATATCGCAGCCAACTGTTTTAATTAACCGTTTAGTTAACCGCCTAGCCTTTTTAATTAAACGGCGGCCGTTCAAGTAACGGCCTGAATGATATTTAATATTATAGTTTAGGTTGTGGAACTGTAACCGATCACGCGCGAGCCGTATTGGTCGCAGTAACTAAGCCAGGGCAGTCGACCTAATGGGTTAGGTTAGGTTAGAACTGTTATCAACCGCGTGCGAGCCGAGAGAGCGAAGCGAGGCTAAAACTACTTCCAAAAGCCAGGCGGTTAACTAAACGGCTAATTGAACCAGTTGGCTGCGACATTTATACTAAATTAATATTAAACTTGTATAATAAAGAAATCTCGCTGTTATGTCAAGTCATAAAAACCTTGCGAAGCAGGGGTCCCCGTGCTAGTAAAATAATAAACTATTCTACATTACAAAATGTGTCTTCAATACTTGTCCATCTTTCCAGCATACTCCTCGACCTGGAACGTCGGCACCCCCTGAAGCTGCCCCCGGCCTCCCTGTACCGGTTCGCAGTGCCCGACTCTCCGGACAACATAGTGCTGGAGGAGCATTCCGCTGCACGCCATCAGGGAAACGCTCCTGTGCCGCTAATTAAGGTACCTATTGTTATACTATTATTATCAGTGGCGTGCATTGCATATAGGCATATGAGCAGTGCCTACCTCGATATATCAACATAAGCCTGTCAATTACATTTTGTTGTGTGTGCCCCACAATTAAGAAATTCACTAAATTATCATACCTAACAAAAAACAAAATCTTCATACAAACACGCGCGGCAGTAGGCAGTCGCCGGACGGCCTACTCGGCTCCCGTACTATTCTCACTTTGTCATTGGTCTTTACTTGTTCAAGTTAATACGACAAAATTAAAAATACGTACGTCTCACGCGTACTACCATGACGTTCGATCTTCACAATTTATCACCCTTAAGTAGGCATGCTTACTCAAATAACCACACTTTCGGCCTCACTTTTTTTTCTGATTAGTGACCGCGTTTGTTTAGACTGGACCCGGCCTAGTGCCTACCTATTCTGAAAACCAATTCACGCCACTGACTATTATATTTACAAGGTGGAGAAATAAAGGAAAGGATAACATGACGTACGGTCAGCAACAGAAGTCGATTAACACTTCAGTTTTTTTTAATCTTAGTTATTGAGCAAAATATTTGTTCAAAATTGCATCAGTAGAAAAAAAATTTAGAATATAAACTCTTTGCTATTATGTGAAAACCTAAAAAGCAGTTTATTGAATAAAATTGTCGTCAATTTAACCGGTCAAGCGGCGCGGTTCGATCGGCGACGAAACAATAGTAAATCAATTGTGTCTCATTATCGGTGCTTGACAGATTAATAACGTAAAAATGACAGTGTTAATCGACTTTTTTTGCTTACTGTACTGTACAAACAAGAAAAGAAATACATTTTTCTCTTAACATTGACTGAGCATGCCCAAATTACCCAAAGTTAGGTGCACGGCCATGATTTGTTGTTCCCTATAGAGAAGAACCGCGTAGAAACACCATTCTTACGCTTTTTTAAAATAATACTGGTATAGAGGTATGAGGAACAGGGTGTAAAGTTCACTCATACCCTATAGAAAAGGGAGGATCCTCCGACCAGACGGGTGTTGTGTCTGGCGGGCAACTGCCCGATGATTCATGTCGGGCTGTTGTATCTATGCTAGTTGCGCGGTAAACTCTGCTTGCGAGATGCAGGATTTGCATGACGTCAGTATGACGCGTTGTTCGCATGTGGCGTTGTGGATACCGCTACACTGGCTTTTATAAGGCTGTGTCCAGATATGTTATTTTGTCCGTACCGCACCTCCGTTTCGTATCAGCGTTGGGTCGCGACGCTGATACGAAAAGAAAGAACCAAAGATTTAGACTGAGATTACTCAGTCTTAATCTTTAAAAAATACGTCTAATTTCACGGATCGCCGGAGAACAAAAAAAACAGAAAAAAAATAATAACGGGAATTGTCCCTCTGATCATTTTGTCGGACTCACATTGTATTACGATGATTCCCAACTCCCAATCAAGCTGATTTCAACCTTAACTTCTTGTTCACAGGGTGCAACGTTACTCAAGCTGGTCGAACGGCTAACCTACCACATATACGCGGACCTCAATTTGGTGCGAACATTCCTGACCACGTACAGATCATTCTGTTCGCCTGGAGAACTGCTAGAGTTGCTGATTGAAAGGTTCAAGATTCCGGAGCCCAGTGAAGTGTATGACACGCCACGGACTGGTGAGTTCATACATACACATATCATCATCATCATCATTTCAGCCGAAAGACGTCCACTGCTGGACATAGGCCTCCGCCAATATTAAAAAAAAACGCTACCGTAGCCAAGGGTAGGCGGGCCGCCGGGCACTAGGGGCCAATTATTATTTGTGCTTGTCATTCTTAGGGGGGAAGGGGGGGGGGGGGGGTGCCGTAATCGCCACGCTTGGCATGCGGGTTGGCGATCGCAGTATAATAGAAAAAAAGCATAGAGAACGCGAACGCGAGAACGAGTACGTTGACGAATAATAATATGATGGTATATGATTGTAGTAACTTTTCATTCAAACGTTAACACGATGCCGCGTCGTGGCACGACGCGACGTCGCATCGTGTTTATGTGTTGGTGCCCTAAGTCGCCTTTTACGACACCCATGGGAAGTAGGGTGGTGTTATTCTTTAAGTCCGGCACCACAAGGACAACACATACACATTTAATCAGCCGATAATGTTCCATAGCTGGTTCCCATTGCTGCACATTTTAAGGAAATTGAAATTCGCGGACTACCTAGCGCATTCTTCTTAGGCTGCCTGTTCACGCGGAGCGAGGCTGCGGAGCGGAGAAACGGATAAATATTAACCATTAGTGTAGCGGTATCTACAACGCCACATGCGAACAACGCGTCATACTGACGTCGCGCAAATCCTGTATCTCGCAAGCAGAGTTTACCGCGCAACTAGCATATGGTGTTACAGAAAGGGTATATCAATACAAACGGGTTGAAGAGTGTATCTGGTCTAGAATCTCTGTACAAAATTTCAGCTCAAAAGCATTAACTTTGAAAATGCTTAATATTTTTTTATTTCGACATCACGGCGCTGCACTGGCGCGCGGCGGCGTGATGTGCGTGTACTAGGCGCACAGACACACTACAGATAATGGATAATGACTCTCGTAGTGCGGTGACACGTTTTTTATGATTTCAATTTAATAAACTATCGAAATAAAAAAATATTAAGCATTTTCAAAGTTAATGCTTTTGAGCTGAAATTTTGTACAGAGTCTCTAGACCAGATATACTCTTCAACCTGTTTGTATTGATATACCCTTTCTGTAACACCCTGTATACAACGGCCCGACATGAATCATCGGGCAGTTACCCGCCAGACACAACACCCGTCTGGTCGGAGGATCCTCCCTTTTCTATAGAGTATGAGTGAACTTTACACCTTGTTCCTCATCATATTGGGATTGCATAAAAATCTCAATTTCATTTTCTATTGGTTAATATTTCTCCGTTTCTCCGCTCCGCAGTCTTTTTCGCGAGCCTGGAGTTCAGTTCACAAATTCCAAAATTTAGATAAAATACCATGTCAACTTAATAATTGGTATAAGAATGCCGACTTTCTATTTTTGTGCTAGATTCTGTAAATAAATTACGTAACACCGCTATGGCCACGTTATTTGTAACAGGCTATTTAAAGCCCGGTTTCCACCGCGAGCGGAGCGGACCCATTAATGACTTCTTTTACCTCTCAAGAGAAAACTGCTTACATGTGTTTCCACCAACAAAGGGTCGAGCGGAAATGACCCAGCGGGCAAAAAGAGTAAAAATGAGCTCGCTCATTTCTAGAGAGAATCAGACGACTAAACTCTTTCTTGGTGAAAACGCAAACCTATTTCATAAAAACGAAGTCCGCTCCGCTTAGCCATTTCCGGCTCATTACTCTTTCGCGGTGGAAACCGGGCTTAAGGATTAGATACAAATATGCCTCGGTTTATTTATAAGTATCATGTATATTTGCGCACGCTAGTCCCAAGGATCAAGACACCTAAAAAGGACGTGAGTCCGAACTCATCGCTGCTGGATATTGATCTAGGTAATGTTATCATTATCATGTTTAAGTATTTTTTTACTAGTGTAGCAATGATAGACATGTGCCGAAATAACGTCGGCTTTACTCGCCAGCTGAATGTACAGACGCCAGCACATCAAGCTACCCGAAACTGTCAAATTTTCCCAATCAACTTTGAACCTTATGCTGTAGCGATAAAGTTGAAAATCTATTAAAGAAATTTGACAGATTGTAGTAGTTTGATGTGCTGGCGTTTGTACCCTTAGAGCTATTTATTCAATGTGGACTACCGTTTTTGTGCTCACCGGTTGGCACCACTGTCGAGTGAGGTCCTGAAGTATAACTCTCGAAGTTTGTTATTACGAGCGTGAAAACAAAGTTCACATTTAATACTTATTAGCGACACTATCGAATGGTGTAATAATACAATGTGTTTTATTTTTCAAAATCGACAGGTTCGATTCCTGGCTAGAAATAATGATTTTTCAAAAATCCAATGATGCAGTTTTAGTTTTCATCAAAATCGAGCCCGGGACTCCTTTGAGTACTTTTCGCTATTCCTCATAGTTTCGGATTTGGCCATCTACGCCCACTTGAAAAATTCACCCCCTGTATACTTATGTAGCACACCGTTCGTGTTTGTTTAAATTTTTTTATATTATGTGGAAAATGTTGTTGGTTATACATTTATACTCCCATTTTATTTTGTAATAATAAAAATATTATCGTATTGTCGATTGTCGTATCGGTCAATGGCTTTATGGCCGAAAGCCTCAATCAACATCTGTCGACGCTCTCGTTAGGCGGTTGGATCAAGGGCCTGATTCAGAAGGCAGTACTCCTCGATACGGCTCGCATTGTGAGGAGGTTCCTGTCTCTGGAGCCCTAACCACCGGTAACTTGGACCCTGCTCCCGACACCGGCGGACTACTATTTTTTTTATATTTTTAACTGTTTTTTATACTTATTTTTTATATTTTAAGAAATATTTAAAAATGTAATTAAATATGTAAATAGATGAAAAAACCGAGTGTGCTTATGACCACACGACTGAAGTGAAACTTCAAACGTATTTGGCTATGAGAGGAAGAGAGAAAGAAAATGTGCGCGCGCACTGCTTTCTCTTGCTTATATCCCCCACTCTCGTTTGTCTCGCCCGATCACACTTTTCGTAACGCTTACGTCACGCGTTCGCCAGCTTACTCCCCAAGTCAAACATGCGTAAAGAAGTTTCACTTCAATATTTATGTTGAATTTACTTTAGCAATGTGTAACCGTTTATTTTCCCAAATAAAATAAAGTTAATCTCTTTAACAGCGGAGAGTATAGAGAGCGTTGCGAGTAGCGACGCGGAGAAACTTAGTAAAAATACGGCGCGGGAAGACTGGAAGAGGTATCGGAAAGAGTTCCAGCAGCCGGTCAAGTTTAGGTGAGTGTCTTAACGTTCCCTTTTACTCAGTGGCGTGCATTGCATATAGGCATATAAGCAGTGCCTACCTGGATATATCAACATAAGCCTGTCAATTACATTTTAGTGTGTGTGCCCCACAATTAAGAAACTCACTAAATTATCATACCCATAGATATATGTTTTTACATTTCTATGATCATATCTAACAAAAAACAAAATCTTCATACAAACAAGCGCGGCAGTAGGCAGTCGCCGGACGGCCTACTCGGCTTCCGTACTATTCGCAAAATCAAAGTCAAAGCATTTATTTCAAACTAGCTGCGCCCCGCGGTTTCACCCGCATAAGTTTCGATCCCATGGGAATATCGGGATAAAAAGTAGCCTATGTCCTTTCCCGGGACTCAAACTATCTCTATACCAAATTTCATCGAAATCGGTCCAGCCGTTTGAGCGTGAAGAAGTAACAAACATATAAACACACACACACACACTCGCAAACTTTCGCCTTTATAATATTAGTGTGATAGGCACATAAAAGGCACTTTTGAACTTCAAAATTTACATTAAAACACATTATCATTGGTCTTTACTAGTTCAAGTTAATACGACAAAATTAAAAATACGTACGTCTCACGCGTAATACCATGACGTTCGACCTTCGCAATTTATCACCCTTAAGTAGGCATGCCTACTCAAGTAACCACACTTTTGACCTCACTTTTTTTTCTGATTAGTGACCGCGTTTGTCTAGACTAGACCCGGCCTAGTGCCTGCCTATTCTGAAAACCAATGCACGCCACTGCTTTTACTTTATCTTTTATCATTAACAGTGATCGGAATAGGCTGAGTATATCTACCTAAACTTCGGAGAACAGAGAAAGAAAGCGGAGACTTCCTTACGATGTTTTTTTTCCAGGAATTCGGTAAAGATCTTAGATAAGTTGAAAATAAGCTTTATTTAAGATGGGTAAAGGCTATTTTTAACTAAACTTGCAATTACCAAATTTTCGGGATTTTCACGTAAAATCCCGAAATAAATAGTCTAACTTTAATTCCTGTATTCCAATTATATGTAATGTATGGTACAACGGTTAGTTTAAGGATCGTAAATCTACATGGTCTTCACATGATCTGACCAAGATTTTGTCTGGACTTTAAAAGAGACTGTGACCTCTGAGTTTGTTGCGGCCTTTCTTCTCGGAGTAGTCAGATAGGAAACGCCGACCTCACCTAGCTTAAAAAATATGATTGACGTGTAAAAGTGTTTGTACAAACGTACTTACAGAAAATAAATAATTTATCATTTAAATAAAAAAGAAATAAAAAGAAAATTGGTTGCAGCAACATAAACTTACGCGTTTTTCTTACGGGGGTAATCAAAATGTACAGAACGCCACTAGATACAATCTTTACATACTCCTTTTGCTTCTAGTCCATTCAATAAATCACCCATAAGGAGTTGTAGAGTGCGTGAGCAAGGCCCTAAGCAATTACTTCAGAAAATTGTTCAGAGTGCTTAGAGAGTTAACATACTAAAAGTCCTGACATCTAGGGGGTGAGGCGGAGTGGGAGGAGGGGGTTAAAGTTCCCATTTTTCAGTTTTTCGCTAATATCTTTAAAACGGTATGTTTTAGAGAAAAGAAGTTTTCTGCGCAATGAAAGCTTATAAAATTTCCTACAACTTTAGTCTTATACACTTTTTCGAATTACTACCCATTTTTTACATATACATTCTAAAATAGTGAAAATTTTCGAAAAAACTACTTTTATGAATCTCTACCTGTTGCCTGCTACTTTGTTTGCGTTATTTCGGGATAAAAGTAGCCTTTAATCATAACGAATTTCATCCAAATCGGTTCAGCCTTTGAGTAATCAAAACTTGTATCTTTGATACATATTATCTTTTATCTTTTAATTCGTTTAGGCTGTGAGGGTCCTGACAATGGTTCTTTTTCCAAGGCTCCCTCATCCTCAGTAGATGGTACTTGCTGAAGAGGCTCTACGTCGTCTTCATCATCGTCAACGTCAACAGACACGCCGTTGAGGCAATTCCCTTGGCAGTGGAGGCACGCCGCGGACCAGTTCAACATTGCTTTCCGACATCCACATTTTCTACTACCACAATCCTTCGTGCAGCGGCAAAATATTGTTTTTATTAGTATCTCTGGTGCTGGCAAATCTCCGGTTGTTATTGGCACCAGGCTGTCCCCTTCATGTTTCCATCCCCACTCTTGAGGAGGCAGCTCATTTCCGAGCCACAGCTGCACTTGGTGGTAAGTGCGCCGCGAATGCTGTTTAGCTGCGTTTCCAGTTGGTGGGAGGGAGCTGAAATCAGGCTTAATATTTGCCACTGATCTCACGAATGACTGGTATCGGTACTCATTGAGGGAGATCAGTCTTGCTGGTGCGCCATACCATTTGAGGAAGCACATCTTCCCAGCCTCTTCAACCTCACTGTGCGTGGAGGTGGGCTTGTAAAAGATCGCAGCCGCTTCCTTGATAATATCTGACTTCAAGTACAGTTTTAAGAAACCCACTTTGCTTCTTCTGAAAGTTGCAGATGTTGTGTCACAACCTGTAAATTAATGAAGGAAAAGGATGTGCTCAAATCCATGTTGCTGCATCTCTTGGGTGGACAGTGCAACTGTTTTGGTTTTTCCTCAGCCGGGTTTCAGCAGAATAATGTCTTGGGTGGGAGGAGTTAAAGCTATCAAAAGGACAGCAAGGTCCACATCCTCACCAACGACAGCGACAGAACTATGAGTCGATAGTTCCACAACAGTCTTCACGATAAGAACGTCGGCATCATCAGTGGCTTGGAGAGTATTTATACCATTTACTAGCTCATATTTAACATTCGGTAATGCTTGTCACATCACACTAAATGAACTCCACTTTCACTTTCTTCGGAGCACGATACTCAAACACTGGTGAAAATTTGGAAAAAGTGTATAAGACAAGTGTAGATAAAAGTTTTGATATCCCAACGGCTGTACAGATTTGGATAAAATTTAGTCAATTGATATAGTAGGAGTTGATTTAAGATACTTTTTATCCCCAAATAACGTGAAGGAAGTAGTATACAAAAGGTAGTGTTCAATTCAAGTAGTTTTTCAATTTTCACTTTTCCGGAATGTGTAGTTCGAAAATAGGTAGGAATGTGAAAAAGTGCATAAGATAAAAGTTGTACATAATTTTATAAGCTTTCATTGCGTAGAAGACTTTTTATCTCCATAACGCACCGTTTAAAAGATATTAGCGAAAAACTGAAAAATGGGAACTTTAACCCCCTCCCCCCACTCCGCCTCACCCCCTAGATGTCAGGACTTTTAGTATGTTAACTCTCTAAGCACCCTGAACAATTTTCTGAAGTAATTGCTTAGGGCCTTGCTCACGCACTCTACAATCTCTTTGTTGGATGGACTATTCGTTTACGTTCAGACACCCCCGCCGACTGCTAAAGCACTAGAAAGTGGTGAAGGGCGGGCGTTTTGGGACACTGTCTTATGTCAGGGTGTTCGCTATGTGAAGCGTGCGCACGCGGCGGGGGCCCGCCTCGCGTGTTTGTATTGAAAGATAATATGTGCAGCGCTCTCTGGTGCGCGCGCGTGCGTCGGGTTTCACACGCAGTGCGCACGCGCAGTGCACCCGCCGCGTGCGCACGCGCGAACGTAGCGAACGCCCTAATATTGCCGTTCAAAAACTACTAATTCTCAGCTTAATTTGACTTTTGATTTTGTTATTTTACAAAATAAATTACACTAGTTTACATGGGTTTTGTCCTTGAAATAAAAAGAGTTTTTTCTTATCATTTTAGATGTACTGAGTTTAAAAAAAATAGGAAAAAAATTTAATACGTCACGTTTCCAAACTACACTGGTGGACAAAAAAATTAGGCCACTCATATTTTTACGATTTGTTAACTAATTACGGTCTGTTTAAAAATTCAAATAAATAATACGTTTCTGAACGTTCATTTGCAATCTTAGTAGAGGGTATATTGATAAAATTATCAGGTAAAAATGTGTCAAATGTCATTTAATCAGATTTTTAGGTACCCACACTTTTATTCTTTTATGTTTAATGTCCTGTCGCTAGGACGCTATTTAAAACTATCGTTAAATTCGTATTACTGATTTAAGTTCTGTGTGTCCCACTTCCTTTTCACCGATAAATATGGATCTACGCGAAGCAGAAGTGGTTCGAATCGTAACGTTGTTACAAACTGGAATGAGCCAGCGAAATGTCGCTCGACAATGTGAAGTTAGTCGATCAACGGTTCAATATGTCTACAAAAGGTATCTGGAAACCGGTGGCTACATCAGAAGACCTGGATCAGGTCGAATAAGAAAGACGTCTGAACGGGATGATCGATTTGTAGTGTCAGCAAGCCTCAGAAATCGTCATCGTTCTGGAGTAGAATTGCAACACCTGCTCAGAGATGTCCGAGGTGTCGCTGTAAGCGATAGGACAATAAGAAGGCGCCTTAAAGAACGTGGTTTAAAACCATACAGACCCGCAACAGGTCCTAAACTTACCACAGCTCATAAGGTAGCAAGGTTACATTTTGCTCGTGAACACCGTGACTGGACTTTGGCACAATGGGGGCAAGTACTCTTTTCTGATGAGTCCCGTATGTGCCTTTATGGTGCTGATGGTCGCAAAAGAGTATATCGTAGACCGGGAGAACGATATGCACAATGTGCCATATCTGAAAGGGTAAGCTTTGGAGGTGGTTCAGTTTTGTTCTGGGGAGGTATAAGCTTAGAAGCCCGTACAGAGCTCGTTATCGTAGATAGAGGAACTGTGACTGCTGATTCGTACATCACTGACATTCTTGAAGAGTATGTAGTGCCATACTCAGGATTTATCGGTCAAGAATTTAAATTAATGCACGATAATGCCCGCCCCCACACTGCGATGTGCGTTAGAGATTACTTGCGAGAAGTGGGGATCCAGGTTCTGGACTGGCCAGCACGAAGTCCAGACCTTAATCCTATAGAACATTTATGGGACGAGCTAAAACGGCGAGTAAGACAGCGAGAACCAGCTCCGGAGAACATGCAACAGCTGAAAGCCGCTTTATTGGAGGAATGGCAAAACATACCCCAATCTACCATTAAAACGTTGATAAAATCCATGAACAAAAGGATGGTATGTGTTATCAAAGCCAGAGGAGGCAATACTTCTTACTAAAGAAAAATTAACATCAGCGAAACCATTTTAATTTTTTTTAATCAGTGTGAAGTCGTTTTAAATTTTTCTTCATTTTTCACTTTTCTTGTATATTGCTTAAAAAATAAAGTTTCTTAATTAAGAAATGCATTGTTTCATTTAAGTATTAACACACTTTCAATAAAAATAATATTAAAAACGTTTTTAATTTAAAATACAGTGACGACAACCAGTTTGGTAGGTGGCCTAATTTTATTGTCCACCAGTGTATTTATTATTTTTGATTTACAAAAATATGCCTACAGAAATAATAAAAAAAAAAATTAAAATGAATTGCCTTAGCTTTTTTCTTGTATTTATTTGTGTCTGTGTCTCTTATAACAGACCAGCAGTAATCACCTAACATGGCTTGGTCCCAGTATCCTTTATAATTTTGTTCAAAAAATTTCAAATCCTAATGAAAACGCTCTCCATGTTCGTCGCTGAATTCTCCGAGGTTTTCAGGGAAGAAATCGAGGTGCGAATGAAGGAAATGAATTTTTAGAGACATGTTGACACCCATTCGTTGAAAATTGTGTAATAAATCAGCAATTCAAACTCAAAACTCAAAAACTCAAAGCATTTATTTCAATTAAACCAATTACAGGCACTTTTGAATTGTCAAGGGGTCGGTCAGTCAGAAAGATGAAGCTAGTTGCCCATTCCAAAGCGTAGGTACCTATGGAGAAGAACGGGCAAGAAACTCCATGGACACTCTTTTAAATCAAAATAATATGGTTACAAAGTCTTGGTTACATCATTCACGTTAAAAATTATACATGTGAGAACGATGCAGAACGTTAAAAGCGTCCATAATGAAAAGATGAGAAAAAACAACAATTCAAATATTAAATTAAAATAAAAAAAGCCATGGCAGCAAAGAGATGACCAGTCCCTACTGACGGCGCCCGTTCACGAACATGACGCATGTATTAGCACCATTCAGCTCAACCATTTTGAAGGGAGCTAAATGATCCAACACATGCGCCGCCATCAGCGAGACATTTGAGTGAGCATGACATACTCTCAGCCGCCAGGGCACATTCAGTCAATGAAAGACGTACCCAGTAAATGGTAGCTTTATAGTATGTACATAGTACTCAACATGTGCTATGCAATTATACAATACTAGGAGATTGAATTTATACAATGCAAAGATAGACTTACAATCTTCAGCAGCTCCAACAGCATTTTTAAGTGTTAATCAAATAGTTGTGGTTGTGGAGCAGGACCAGCATTGAGCCAGGCATTTTTATCAGAGATGTAATCCCCTAACTTATAATATGCCTGTCTGCATAGTGTGCGTTTAATACAAGACTTGAATTTTGTCTCATTCAGTTGAAGAATGTGGGGAGGTATTTTATTATAACATTTTAAACAGTACCCCATAAAAGATGAGTCTACTTTAGCTAGTCTAAATCCTGGTTGAACTAATAGGTCCCTAGTTCTAGTACTATAATTATGTCTTTCACCTCTTTTACTAAAAAGATGTAAATTTTTCCTTACATACATGATATTTTCGTAGATATATTGACAAGGTACCGTCATGATGTTAATTTCTTTAAACCGTTCCCTTAGAGAATCGCGCCTGCGGAGATTATAAATGGCTCTGATAGCTCTTTTCTGCAGAATAAAAATAGAATCGATGTCTGCAGCCCGTCCCCAAAGTAAAATACCGTAAGACATGATACTATGAAAGTAACTAAAATAGACCAGTCTCGCGGTATCTACATCAGTAAACTGACGGATTTTTCTGACAGCATAAGCAGCTGAACTTAGCCGTCCTGCAAGAGATGTTAAATGAGGACCCCATTGTAGCCTTGAGTCGAGCGTGATCCCTAGGAAAACAGTTGTATCGACGAATTCTAGTTTCTCTTGATTCAAAATTAACAGCTGTCTGTAATTTTCATTTTTTTTGTTGCCCAAAAATTCTTTTATAACAAGTCGTAGTGCAAGCAGATCTTTCAATATCCGAAAGACTGTTTTCAAATACCTCACCTTTCAACATTTTTTTGATTTGAGACCGGAATTTTGAAATAACAAAAATATGCTTCTTTCAGAGATTCTGTCATGGGATATCCTTTGTTAGATATAATAAATTCACCACAAACGTAACAAAATCGGTCGGGATGTACTTTACACAACCTTTTTGACATTTTAAAAACAATATTTATTCAACTGAACACTACAATGCAACAAAATTTTAGAATGAATTCAGAACCAACTTGTGGGTAGGCTTAAAATAAAGTGTGTAGATAACTTTATTCTTTGACGTCATAAGAATAAAACAAATATATGTTTGCGTTTAGTAATTGTCACTAAATAACACGATATGAAATTCACTGGAAGGACATGAAATTTATTATATTTTGTAAACTAGTGTTATTTTTATCCTTTCCAGGGTAATTAACGTGCTTCGTCACTGGGTTGACCAGCATTTTTACGACTTCGAGCGCGAGCCGGCGTTGCTGGACAAGCTGCGCGAGTTCTTGGAGTCGGTGGACGGCAAGCCCATGAAGAAGTGGGTGCAGAGTGTGCTCAAGACGTTGCAGAGGAAGGTAGGTGTCACTGTAACTATAGAGGACTTACGTGGTCAGTTCTACCTTCAGATTAGTCTGACCGAAATTTGTATCGTGTGTAGTTTTAATGGCCTCTAGATCGATCGCCTACGACAGGTAGACGGATTGCTATTAAGAACAAATTTTAACAAAAAAAAAATCGACTTAAAAAAAAATACTGCAAAGATTTCGGAAGTCGGTGTCAAAAAACGAAAATGCGGAACCAACGACACCGACTTCTGAAATTAAAGTTATTTATCACTTTATAGTGTTTTTTTTTTGAAGTCAGTTAAAAAAAAAATTGTACGTGTACAGAGCTTACCATCGGACTGCGACTCGATATCCTCGCTGTCGTGCGTGTCGGTGGTGTCGCACGTGTTCGACCGCCTGCCGCCGACGCCGCTGCGCCACGTGGCCGAGCCCGAGCGCTGCGACTGGCACCCGCTGGCGCTGCACCCGCTCGAGCTGGCGCGACAGCTCACGCTGCTCGAGTTCCATCTGTACAGACAGGTACACGTACACACGCACACACACACTGCGCCACGTGGCCGAGCCCGAGCGCTGCGACTGGCACCCGCTGGCGCTGCACCCGCTCGAGCTGGCGCGACAGCTCACGCTGCTCGAGTTCCATCTGTACAGACAGGTACACGTACACACGCACACACACACTGCGCCACGTGGCCGAGCCCGAGCGCTGCGACTGGCACCCGCTGGCGCTGCACCCGCTCGAGCTGGCGCGACAGCTCACGCTGCTCGAGTTCCATCTGTACAGACAGGTACACGTACACACGCACACACACACTGCGCCACGTGGCCGAGCCCGAGCGCTGCGACTGGCACCCGCTGGCGCTGCACCCGCTCGAGCTGGCGCGACAGCTCACGCTGCTCGAGTTCCATCTGTACAGACAGGTACACGTACACACGCACACACACACTGCGCCACGTGGCCGAGCCCGAGCGCTGCGACTGGCACCCGCTGGCGCTGCACCCGCTCGAGCTGGCGCGACAGCTCACGCTGCTCGAGTTCCATCTGTACAGACAGGTACACGTACACACGCACACACACACTGCGCCACGTGGCCGAGCCCGAGCGCTGCGACTGGCACCCGCTGGCGCTGCACCCGCTCGAGCTGGCGCGACAGCTCACGCTGCTCGAGTTCCATCTGTACAGACAGGTACACGTACACACGCACACACACACTGCGCCTCGTGGCCGAGCCCGAGCGCTGCGACTGGCACCCGCTGGCGCTGCACCCGCTCGAGCTGGCGCGACAGCTCACGCTGCTCGAGTTCCATCTGTACAGACAGGTACACGTACACACGCACACACACACTGCGCCACGTGGCCGAGCCCGAGCGCTGCGACTGGCACCCGCTGGCGCTGCACCCGCTCGAGCTGGCGCGACAGCTCACGCTGCTCGAGTTCCATCTGTACAGACAGGTACACGTACACACGCACACACACACTGCGCCACGTGGCCGAGCCCGAGCGCTGCGACTGGCACCCGCTGGCGCTGCACCCGCTCGAGCTGGCGCGACAGCTCACGCTGCTCGAGTTCCATCTGTACAGACAGGTACACGTACACACGCACACACACACTGCGCCACGTGGCCGAGCCCGAGCGCTGCGACTGGCACCCGCTGGCGCTGCACCCGCTCGAGCTGGCGCGACAGCTCACGCTGCTCGAGTTCCATCTGTACAGACAGGTACACGTACACACGCACACACACACTGCGCCACGTGGCCGAGCCCGAGCGCTGCGACTGGCACCCGCTGGCGCTGCACCCGCTCGAGCTGGCGCGACAGCTCACGCTGCTCGAGTTCCATCTGTACAGACAGGTACACGTACACACGCACACACACACTGCGCCACGTGGCCGAGCCCGAGCGCTGCGACTGGCACCCGCTGGCGCTGCACCCGCTCGAGCTGGCGCGACAGCTCACGCTGCTCGAGTTCCATCTGTACAGACAGGTACACGTACACACGCACACACACACTGCGCCACGTGGCCGAGCCCGAGCGCTGCGACTGGCACCCGCTGGCGCTGCACCCGCTCGAGCTGGCGCGACAGCTCACGCTGCTCGAGTTCCATCTGTACAGACAGGTATACGTACACACGCACACACGCACACGCGACTACAGATCAAGCTATAAAGCTTTAGCTGACCTCGCGTTGTACACGCTTTTCATACAGACGTCTGTTTAGCGGTATCTACAACGCCACATGCGAACAACGCGTCATACTGACGTCACGCAAATCCTGCATCGCGCAAGCAGAGTTTACCGCGCAACTAGCATAGATACAACAGCCCAACATGAATCATCGGGCAGTTGCCCGCCAGACACAACACCCGTCTGGTCGGAGGATCCTCCCTTTTCTGTAGGGTATGAGTGAACTTTACACCCTGTTCCTCATACCTCTATATCTGCACATCAGGCTACTACAATCTGTCAAATTTCTTTAATAGATTTTCAACTTTATCGCTAGAGCATAAGGTTTAATGTTGATTGGGAAAATTTGTCAGTTTCGGGTAGCTTTATATGCTGGCGTCTGTATAATGCGAAGTTAGCTTACACTGGAAATGTATAGCTTGATATGTCGTCGAACGAATAGAAGAATTTATAAAGATAAAGACTCAATTTGGTAACTTTAAAATTTTGGGCACTTTCCCTTCATGTCCCGTACGATCTTATACAAAAATAATGGTAATTAGGATTTCGTACCTCAAAAGCAGTGGCGTGCATTGCATATAGGCATATAAGCAGTGCCTACCTCGATATATCAATATAGCCTGTCAATTACATTTTAGTGTGTGTGCCCCACAATTAAAAAACTCACTAAATTATCATACCTAACAAAAAACAAAATATTGGCAGTAGGCAGTCGCCGGACGGCCTACTCGGCTCCCGTACTATTCGCACATTGTCATTGGTCTTTACTCATTCAAGTTAATACGACAAAATTAAAAATACGTACATCTCACGCGTAATACCATGACGTTCGACCTTCGCAATTTATCACCCTTAAGTAGGCATGCCTACTCAAATAACGACGCACACTTTTTTTTTTTGATTAGTGACCGCGTTTGCCTAGACTAGACCCGCAGCCTAATTGCGGAACGCCAAATCGTCAAATGATTCTGATCAGTTGGCTTCATTTCTATCACAATTGGCTTCATTTTACGATTTTCGAATTGCGAAACTCTAGTTTATTATGAAACCAATTATGAACGTTAAGGCCCTGCGCAGAAACTAGAGTTTCGCAATTCGAAAATCGTAAAATGAAGCCAATTGTGATAGAAATGAAGCCAACTGATCAGAATCATTTGACGATTTGGCGTTCCGCAATTAGGCTGCTGGCCTAGTACCTACCTATTCTGAAAACCAATGCACGCCACTGCTCAAAAGGTAAAACGGAACCTTATAAGATCACTTCGTTGTCCGTCTGTCTGTCCGTTGGTCAAGACCCTTTTTCACAGGAACGCGTGGAGTTGTCATCGTGGTTGCTCATTGCTTGCAATGAAAAAATCAAACTTCTAAGTCAGCGCAATCAAAAGATACGGGTGTTTATTTTGGGCGGTTTTTTTTTATTACTTCTAGTCTAAATAATTTCTTATGGTGTCCAGGTCAAACCTTCCGAACTCGTGGGCGCTGTGTGGACCAAGAAAGACAAGGACAAGACCAGCCCCAACCTACTTAGGATAATTAAACATACCACCAATGTGAGTATCACTACATTCTACTCACAAACGCATAAAACATTCACAACAGTGACACATAACTATTGCATAATTTCGACAGGCCTGACGGTCTAGTGGTTAGTGACCCTGACTGCTATGCCGGAGGTCGTGGGTTCGATTCCCACCCAGGACAAATGTTTGTGTGATGAGCACGATCATTTGTTCTGTGTCTGGGTGTAATTTATCTATAGTATGTATGTATTTAGAAATATATAAGTATGTTTATCAGTTGTCTAGTACCCATAACACAAGCTCTGCTTAGCTTGGGACTAGATGGCGTTGTGTGATAGTTGTGAAATATTATATTATATATTATATTATATAATACTAATACATCACATTACATCATTTTGGCCATTTTGTAATTTCTTACATCATAATTACTTTGGTGCACGTTGGGTACATTTACGTCAAATTCATAAGGACGCTTCGAAATGTTGCCATTTCATAAAGTGTAAAACGTTTATTGAGGATGATATTCTCATAGCATGTACTGTACCTATGTCTATTTCCTGTTTAGTATAATATTCTATCACTTTTAAATTCAATTATTTTTCTTTAAGTACACTGTATTTTAATAATTGTTTGCTGCACCGGACGACGTCATTACGTCAGCGCCGGCTGTCGCTGAAAACCAGCGCTGGGGCTCTGTCCTGCATAGGGTCGCAGCATAATGCTGAGCGATAGCCGTTTTGCGTGGATGTGACGCATGTTTCCCCCTGCCTTTTTATTTTATTTTTTGTGTTTATGTTCTTTTTGCGTCATTTTCACCGCAAATAAACGTATTTTCTTTCTTTCTTTCTATATCAACTTTTTAGCAACAACACACAACACCATACAATTACAACCACACATTACAACTTTATATCAAACTAGCTGCGCCTCGCGGTTTCACCCGCATAAATGTCGATCCCGTGGGAATATCGGGATAAAAAGTAGCCAATATGTTAATCCAGGGTGTCAGCTACTTCCATACAAAATTTTATCAAAATTGGTCCAGCCGTTTGAGCGTGAAGAAGTGACAAACATATAAACACACACACACACACACACACTCACAAACTTTCGTCTTTATAATATTAAGTGTGATTGAAGAGTGTCCATGGAGTTTCTTGCCCTTTCTTCTCCATAGGTACCTATGCTTTGGAATAGGCTAGGTAGGTTTCATTTTTTCTGACTGACCGACTTCTTGAAAATTCAAAAGTACATAAGCATAAGAACCCTCAACAAATGTCGATTTAAACCGCTATCAACAGAGGCCTAGTGTACAAATAATTTGACAACTTTTATTGAAAAAAGAAAATCATAGGGACACAGCATTATATTCTTCTTATTCAGTTTATGCAATATATTTTAAATTGGTCCAATATTAGAGGAGGAAATAAGCGAGAGCCAAACCTCGAATTATGACTTTTTACTTAGGCTTTTTCAAAAGTCTCTCCGACCGCATTTCCTCTTAAGGGACTTCGTTCCATTAATAGAAATTGAAAATATTTATTTCAGACCAGCATACTAATTGAAATACAAGTCCATATTATGTTAGTATATATTATGTTAGTATAGATACTTATAGCTATGTTAGTAAAGGGGTTTGAAGGTTTTGGCCCTAAAATCAGCCGCCATTTAGATTTTTTTTCAGAATCGCGGTGCACAACAAATGTTATATATTTAGATAGAGGACACTTATACAAACAAAAAATGTTTTATAACATAATATCCTAAAGCGTCAGGTTTCGGAGTTATTCACCGAAATATAAGTCGAAAACAACAAGGATTTTTTTATTTTTTTTTCCCTCCAGGTAAGCATATTGAACTATTGAGGCAATAGAAACGTTATGAAACCTTTATGGAGAAGAAACAAATGAAGAATAGACATTTTTTAAATAAATAATTAAATACGGCAATTTATAGTTCGTTTTTTAATCCCAGAGACTAATCTGACAAGTGTAATGTTAAACTTCTATACGAAAACACAAAAGATTTACATGTCAGATTATCTTTATTATATTATATTAGGGCCACCCTCCATACAAAAATCTTCAAACCCCTTTAAAATGATTATTATTTTGGACTTGGCTGTCCACTCTGTCCGACACCACGCTCAGAAGCGTGTTGGTGCTACCCCTTACCCGAGACCAAAGGGAGGCCGACCTTTTGCGCAGCACCGCCTGGAAGCCGTCCGTGCTGCGGTCGGCGAACATGCCGGAGGCACTGCACCGCTATGGGAGCCCCAACAGACCCCTTTTTTATTTTTATGGATGGGAATTCATCAAATGACCCCTCCCGCTATGGGTGGAGCGGAAGGGAGTGTCAGACTCTTACTGACTAAAACCCATCCGTGTTCCTTCCTTAGCCCTTTATGTTCCGGGGTAGCGGTAACCCTTTCGGACAATCCCACACCCCCGGCAGGCTTCGGCCCTGGCAGGCCCCTTCCTTTATGCTGACATCTCTTTGAGGCGCGCGTGGAACACGTACGCGCCGTCCGGCACGGGCCTGGTCCTGATCGGACGGTGAGCTACCCATTACTCTCCGTCCGCAGGCCCGCCCAACAGACCCCTGTACGCGTTATTATACTGGAAGCGCAGAGCATTGCAAGCTTTTTTAGTATAATATACGACTAACATAATTCTTTCGCCCACAGTTCACCCGCTGGATGGAAAAATGGATAGTAGAAAGCGAAAACCTAGAAGAACGCGTCGGCGTAGTCTGTCGACTGCTCGACGTGTGCGTCGCCCTGAGGCACCTCAACAACTTCAACGGAGTGCTCGCCGTCGTCGCCGCCTGCGGCAGCGCCTCCGTGCATCGCCTGCGCGCTACCTTCCAGGTGAGCGGCAGGACCTTACAGTACCCGGCGATAAATATTGCACATCGATCTTTGGAAAGAGACAATCGACTAATTTCGGCTTCGTAGAGCGTTATCTCTGTCGCACGAAATACAAACAGTCCGGTATCTATTAGGAGCTGTTAAAACAATTATGATTCGCTTCTTTTGATTCTTTGTATAAAATACACCAACTTTTCTATAAATGATTGCTTTAGGTTGGGGTAAAATAAAAAGGTTCCCCTATTTTTCCTAAAGATGCCATAGTACAACTTTAAATTATTTAAATTTGGGGGTGTTAACAACTCTAGATGTATATTTTGAACTGAACGCGACCGCACTCTATCGCACTTGAACAACGACTGACAAAACGTCAGTTAATGTCACATAGGTAGTGTGCGACAGAGATAACGCATTACGAAGCCGAAATTAGCCGATTGTTTCTTTCCAAAGGTCGATGTGCAATATTTATCGCCGGGTACTGTACCTAACTACTTTTATCTACATCCATGCTATAAATCCTCTATAAAAGTTTCTGAAACAGTTAGCTTATTGCCAACATTAAAACAACCAGTGTCATAGTAACCATAACATCATCCAAACGAGTGTTATTATTTTGTACTAAATTTCATTATGCAACTCGTTTTCAAAAAAAGAACCTTGTCATGCACGCGCGTTTCACTACCACAGCGCAGTAATTTGTAATATGCCTTCAAATATTAGCGGCCAAGGAGATCAGAATCTCTACAGTACCGAGAGCTCCTGCGCTTACGCACACATTCACGGCGTGTTTGTACACTTGGTAACCACAAGTAAAGCGCTCGTCAATTCGTGAGATAAAAAAATACTATAGTAGCAGTACAGTTTTGATTGTTATTGGCTTGTGGCTAAGTAATAACAGCCGCACGGGTCGATCGATCAGGTTAAGCTACGCTTGCCGCGGTTGGTCCATGGATGGGTGACCATCTTTACATACCAAGACCCCTCCGTGCCTCGGAAAGCACGTTAAGCCGTTGGTCCCGGCTGTCATTCGTAGATCTTTAACAGTCGTTACGGGTCGTCAGAAGCCCGAAAGTCTGACAACCAGTCTTACCAAGGGGTATCGTATTACCCAGTAACTGGGTTGTGGAGGTCAGATAGGCAGTCGCTCCATGTAAAATACTGGTAATCAGCTGCATCCGGTTAGACTGGAAGCCGACCCCAACATAGTTGGGAAGAGGCAGGCAGATGATAGATGATGACTTATATTCCCATGCTTATCTTCCTAACATTTATATTCCTCTTACAGATGGTACCTCTCCGCCTAATCCGAGCACTAGAAGAATTCCGGGAACTGAACTCGGACCACTTCCGAAGATACCAGGAGAAGCTACGCAGCATCAACCCGCCGTGCGTGCCCTTCTTCGGCATGTACCTCACCAACATACTGCACATCGAGGAGGGGAATTTGGGTGAGTAGACACTGTAGACCGCTCTTAGAGCCAGTCCACACAGCGCGTTGAGTCAGCGTTGCGTCGACGCAGCGCTGCCGTTACGTTGTTTTACAGACAAATAACCTTAGTGTACACACGGTGCGCTGCGTCGTCGCAACGCACACATGACGGACAGCAGCCCCTGAGACGAAGCGGGAGGGGTGTAATTACCTGCGACGCCCGCAACGTCACCGCTCAGTTGCATTGGTAAAGAGGAGACACGCGGAACTGCGAATTGAAACCGAAACTGCGTCAACGGAACGTTACGACTGCGTCCTATATAGTAACGCTGCGTTGACGTAGTGGCCGTGTGGCCGGCAATGCGTTAAAATTCATGCGTTGCGACGACGCAACGCACCGTGTGGACTGGCACTAGTGTGTTGTCGATGCGTCACGTCTACAGGGTCAAAAAACTGCAGACGTGATGGGTATCGATATTTAATTATTATTATTATTTATTATCAGCCATTTCTGTCCCACTGCAAGGCAAAGGCCTCCCTTCCCTTCTTCCACTTATCCCTATCCAGTGCTGTTACACGCCAATCTTTGTCGAAAGAGTCGAGTTCGTCCCGCCATCTCATTCTGGGCCTGCCGCGTTGCCGTTTGCTGCTGTTTGGGACCCATTGTGTGGTTATTTTAGCCCATAGCTGCTCCGGCATGCGACAGATGTGACCAGCCCAGTTCCATTTTAGCTTGGCAGCCGTGATTTAAACACGACGAAATAAAAATATTCGATACTTTATTTAGAGATCGATGTGTAATTTAATTTGGACCTGTATAGTTGTAAATAAACCGTTTAAAACCCTTGTGGTTTTGCACGTGAGGCGTACGTTGAATCTGCCAGGGTCGCGGGTTGTTCGAAAGAGATACCGTGGCCCCTGGCACAGGCAACTGAAGGAACACGGGTGGGTTTTAGTCAGTAAAAGTCTGACACGCCCTCTCGCTCCGCCCAGAGCGGGAGAAGTTATTTGATAACTTCCCACCCAAAAAAAAAGGCGTACGTTGAATAAAAATATAATAGAATAGCCCCCCAGCCAGCCAGCTAGCTAGCGCCCCGCGGTTTCATCCGTATAAGTGTCGATCCCGTGGGAATATCGGAATAAAAACTATCCTATGTCCTTTCCCGGGACTCTAAACTATCTCTATACCAAATTTCATCTAAATCGGTTCAGCGGTATAAGCGTGAAGAGTTAACAGACAGACATACAGACACACTTTCGCATTTTGAATATTAATATGGATTTATTTATTTAAAATCTGTATTAACAATAACATACATAAAGTCTGCCAAACTGCACAACAGTCGGCAGCAATCCATACTAATATTATAAATTCGAAAGTAACTCTGTCTGTCTGTATGTTACCTTTTCACGCCTAAACCACTGAACGGATTTTGATAAAATCTGGCAGAGAGATAGATTGCGTCCCGGGGAAGGACATAGGATAGTTTTTATCCCGATATTTCCACGGGATCGACACTTATGCGGGTGAAACCGCGGGGCGTAGCTAGTACCCAATAAAATTAGCAAATTATATCTATTAAAGATGAGGTTCTGATAAGAGCTAAGGTATTTATGATAACGCTGGATATATATAAGGTCCCATTAAACTAGATGGACAAACCTTTACAAATTATTCAGAGCACCAAAATAAGGACGATGGTAAAAAATATATATAAGAAAAACGCATTAGATACTTACAAGAAAAATAATCAGCTAACGAAAATACACTAATGTGCCGGCAATTTATTATTTTAGGTAAAATAAAATCACTGTAACCGGTCAAGCGGCGCGGTTCGCCGATCGGCGACGAAACAGTAGAAAATCAATTGTGTCTCATTAGCGGAGCTTGACAGATTAATCTGTGTTTTTTTTTTGCTTGGATATCTTTGGTTAGACGTATTGAGCGCTGTGTTAAAATTTGTCCACCTATTTTAATGGGACCCTGTATATTTTTTTACAGACTACCTCCCCGACTCGGAGCTGATAAACTTCTCAAAGCGCCGCAAGGTGGCGGAGATAACTGGGGAGATACAACAGTATCAGAACCAGCCGTACTGCCTCACGCCTGAACCGAAGACCAGGGTATGTAATCTGCATTCGCGATTTATTTGGCAAACATGTAAAAAATAACTTTAAATCCCACACAATAAAGTTCAGTTTACGCTACAACTTCAAAACATTTTTATAACTTTTCCAATTATGCTAGTCAGTCTGAAATCAACTTTATTCCTATTGAAATACAGTTGATATTTGTTTTAACTTGTAATAATATTAATTTGAAAAATAAGTTTAAATAGACTTTAGTAACTGTGGGCGATGCCACCCAGGCGTTGCCAATGCGTTAAGCTAAGTCCACACGGCGCGTTGCGTCAGCGTTGCGTCGACGCAGCGCTGCCGTTGCGTTGTTTTACATACAAATAACCAAGGTGTACACACGGTGCGCTGCGTCGTCGCAATGCACACATGACGGACAGCAGCCCCCGAGACGAAGCGGGAGGGGGTGTACTCATTGCGGCGACGGAGAGGCAGCGCTCAGTTGCTTGTGCGTCTTTTCCGATCCATGCTTTTCTATAGACTGACTGCGATGTTTTTACAAAAATGCTTGCCGCAACTGTGCGTCACCGCTGCGTCGACCGAACGTTAAGACTGCGTCGTAGTAACGCTGCGACGACGCAGCGCCTGTGTGGCCGGCTATGCGTCAACATATTTGCGTTGCGACGACGCAACGCGCCGTGTGGACTGGCTCTTACGTCGGCGCTGCAACGCCTGAGCGGTGACGTCATCGCAGCGCTCGTGCGGCACGCACTGCGTCTAAATCTCTGCGCTGCGGGGACGCAACGCCCGCGTGGCATCGCTCGAAGGGGCAATCCCCACTGAAAGAGCAGCACCGCTCAGTGTCACATAACTGTATCTTCATTAGTATAATACATAGTATCGCTTGAGAAAATTGAAAGGTCGCGCGGCCGCCCGCGGCTCCGCGAGCACTCCGACGACTCAAGTTTCTCAACCGATACTATGTAATATAGTAATGAAGATAAAGTTTAAAATTACATGACTCTGAACGGCGCTGCTCTTTCACTGGGGATTGAGTCTTACCCCCTTACTTATAAAATTAGTATAGCATCTGTATAGTTACACAACGCTTTGTCTTCTTCTTTCGAAAGTCAAATTACTGACGACTGAAAGAGAGAAATCGGTGTGTAACTATTCATCTGATATAATACGTTTATTAGTAAGGGGGTTAGTGTACAAACACGCATCAGCTAATTAGCTACTAGTGTGCCTTACCAAATAAAACAGTGGCACTCCGGGAGTGCCGACAGAAGTGAAAACTTGAACAATTACGTGTGTATTTTTTGAATCGTCATATAAACAAAACACACTATACTTTGCCATGAGTACATCCCGGGGACAGCCGAACACATCCGAATGTAGCGCGGTGTCGGTAACAGTGTCGCGAGTTCAGTGGTTTTTCCCACATATATAGATACACCTAGATAACGCAAGAGCAACTACTTCGCGTGCAAAAATCGCACCAGTTTACGTTCGAAAATCATAAGCCGCCACTTTCGTGCTCAGTCCTGCGTACTGCTGGCTGGGTGACCGTGAGCGAGAGAGCGCGAGCTTGTGACGTCATAGTAGGTAGTCAAAAAGTGGCACGCTTAGTTTTCATACAGTTCGTGATACTTGCGTTATCTATATGTGTGGTTTTTCCCATCTCAAAAAATGCCCAAACGCGCCTAAAGAAGTTTCACTTCAATAAGAATAATTGTTATGTTCCAGGCTTTCCTAGAATCATTGGACCCGTTTCCCGGCAAGGACGACAACGAGATCACCAACTACCTGTATGCGAAGAGCTTGGAGATTGAGCCGCGCCTCGTCAAACAGATGCCCAAGTTTGTGAGTACATTCTGATCCATACTTCATTATTTAATTTTACGACATCCAGTTAAGCATGTATACAGGAAGATTTTTTTATCTCCATCCAAATTTTTACAGGGTATTCTACCCACGAATATGAACAACTTTCACTATGGGAACAACTCCGAAATCACGAAAAAAAATCTGCTGTTTAATACAAATGTTCAATACCTACTTGACCAAAATGTATGAAACAGCTGATTTTTTTTCGTGATTTCAGATTTTTTCCCACAGTGAAAGTTGTTCATATTCATGGGTAGAACACCCTATAAAAATTTGGATGGTGATAAAAAAATCTTCCTGTATATTTAAACTAGCTTCTGCCCGCGACTTCGTCCGCGTGAAATCTTAGGGGTGGAATTTCTAAAAACCCTTTCATAATGGATATCTACTCTTCACAAAGAACACACCCTCCAAATTTCATGTCTCTAGGACCAGCGGTTTAGGCTGTGCATTGATATATCAGTCAGTCAGGACTTTTAATTTCTCTTATTTTTAAAGGGTACGTTGGAAATCATTACATGTGTAGTTTTTAACATTGTATTGTTTGAAATACTTTATACAGGGTGTTACGGAAAGGGTATAGCAATACGAACGGGTTGAAGAGTGTATCTGGTCTAGAATCTCTGTACAAAATTTCAGCTCAAAAGCATTAACTTTGAAAATGCTTAATATTTCTTTATTTCGACATCACGGCGCTGCACTGGCGCGCGGCGGCGTGATGTGCGTGTACTAGGCGCACAGACACACTACAGATAATGGATAATGACCCTCGTAGTGCGGTGACACGTTTGTTATGATTTCAATTTAATAAACTATCAAAATAAAAAAATATTAAGCATTTTCAAAGTTACTACTATTGAGCTGAAATTTTGTACAGAGATTCTAGACCAGATACACTCTTCAACCCGTTTGTATTGATATACCCTTTCCGTAACACCCTGTAAATACTCACTATAAAGATACGCCTACCTAATCATAATACGAAGAATAATTTTCTAAATAAATATGAAGCGTCCAATAAATAACTTGCCTTAGGGATAATAAATATTAATTACATAATAAATAAAAATAATAATAATAAGTACTTAAATAAAACAATAATGAATAATTAATTTAAAAATAAAAAATGTTTTTTTTAATAAATTTACTAAATAAATAAATGTGTATAATTTATAAAACAATAATTATAATTCGTAAATTCAAGAAACAATATAACTTACTTAACTAATATTAAAATTTATCACAATAAACACCCTGTGTTCTTCCTCCTCTCTCCTGTTATCTATGCTGTGCCCGACAGGGTCCATAATAGGCTAGCTTCTTAAAAAATTCTAATTAGTCCGTCAGTTAGATTATCAAAAAATATTGGACCCTTATTTTTTCTTTTCTCAATTATATAAAAAATTATGAAGATATCGCCCGTTAAGGTTCCGCGTAACGTCACGCCGTGCGACACTTTTTAGCACGGCGTGACGTCACGACTCCCCACTCCCAAATTTTGACGCGCTTTATCTTTGTCATTTTTTGTTTGATTGACAAAAGAAAAAATAAGGGTCCATTATTTTTCGATAATCTAACTGACGGACTAAATCTAATTATTATTTTTTTACCCAGGAAAATACCCTATTGTGACTAATATAATTATTTCTCTACCAACTATACATATACATTATGGTACGCAATAAAGAATTGAGAATTGTTCGTTTATAGCCTCGCAGGTACCCGGACCTGTCCCTGAAGCAGGTGAAGGTCCGTCGCTCAAACCTGGACAACCCGACCGGCTCCACCTCCTCTGTTGGTTCTAGCAACGCTTCGCACTGTGATGATACTATGAGTAAGTAACATCGCTCATCATCATCATTTCATCCGAAAGACGTCCACTGCTGGACATAGGCCTCCCCCAAGCACCTCCACTTCGACCGGTTCTGTGCTTCTGAAAGAAAGAAAATACGTTTATTTGCGGTGAACATGATGCAAAAAGAACATAAACACAAAAAATAAGGTAAGGGAAACATGCGTCACATCCACGCAAAACGGCTATCGCTCAGCATAATGCTGCGACCCTATGCAAGACAGAGCCCCTGCGCTGGTGGTTGGTCTTCTCGCATCCAACGGGTTCCTGCGGCCTTCACAAGGTCGTCGGTCCATCTTGTGGGAGGCCTTCCAACGCTACGTCTTAGGGTACGCGGTCATCATAACATCGCTATATTAAGCCGAAATCAGTATCTTTAAAAAAAAACCCTTTTGTTTTTTGAACATTTCTAACTGTTTTAGGGAAGTTATTCTCAGGGGTGTGTGTTGGATCTATTTAAACGATATCGAACGCACGTTTTACAATAAAAATGTATTATCATTTGTAAAACACAGTATAAGGGAAAAAATGGGTAAATAATAATGATAAAAAACAATGCACACTCGCTGGCTATTCGTGCGCATTCGCGGCCCTTCGTGCGCACTCGCGGTCCTTCGTACGCATTCGCGGCCATTCGTGCGCACTCGCGGCTCTTCGTGCGCATGCGCGGCTGGGTTCTTCCCGTCGCGGTCGCGCCGCCGCGCTTAAAAGCACATGCGTACAATTCGATAAAGGCCGTGTTACACTATGATTTTGACATAATTAGCTGCCTATAATCTTCTCTATGCAAGAATAACATTGACTGGAAATAACATTTTGTTTGTGTTGCAGGTATGACGTCACAAATATCTCCGACGAGTATCAGCCAATGGGACGGCGGCTCTCTACAGTCTCTGCCCTTAGATTTTCGTAAGTACTAATAAAACTACAGTACAATACGCGCCACGATAGATGAGATTTGACTTTAAGGTGAATGGGTAGTTGTAGCCCGCGAAATTCAATTTTTCTTAAGTTTTTTGCAATTTGCAGATCAGTGTCAGGTTGTATCTTGATCCAAATATGATTCGCGACTATAATAGACATGTATTTACAGAATTATAGTCATTAGAATCATTAATATATCTCTTTAAGTTAGATTTCTACCACTAACACTTTTCCATACGAGATTTGTTCTTAAAGCTGGGTACTGACCGGCGTTACGAGGCGTAATGTAACGTGTTACACAGCGAGCATTCATGCAGTCAGTACGTCGTGTTACGGGAAAACCAGCAAGCAACGAGCCGCTCGTTGCTCGCTTTGAGTGCTCCACCCGGCTGTCGGTTTTTTGGCGAATCCTTTGACTGTTACGCGGTTCAGTCAGTACGCCGTTGCGAGTCGTCACGAGCGCACGTGGACATCGCAAGTGATCACCCGTTATTCCTCTCGTAATTATATCAAGTTTCAAGAAGCATGGAGTGGAATAAAGAAAAAACTTTGTATTTTATTGAAAAATACAAAGAAGAAACACAAATCTCGGAGTGAACTGGCGGCGACGGAGCACAGAGTTTTGACGAGCATGTTACGTCGATTTTAAGGACACTGCGTAACATGCTCGATGAGTAACACGCTCGATGCGAATGTTACATTACACCTTGTAACGTTGGTCAGTACCCACCTTAACGGTACAAATCTAACTTAGAAAGATGTATTAATGATTCTAATTATTATAATTCTGTAAATACATACCGGTTATAGTCGCGAATCATATTTTGATCAAGATACAACCTGACACTGACCTGAAAATTGCAAAAAACGTAAGAAAAATTGAATTTCGCGGGCTACAACTACCCATTCACCTTAATAACGTTACATACCATACGTTACTAACGACGTTACTAACCATAATGGATCATGTTATCTGAAAATAAAATTATTATTATTATTTAATCTCGGTCAAGCCCTGCGCGTTACCGATCGGTGACGAAACAATAGAAAAGCAATTGTGTCTCATTAGCGGAGCTTGACAGATTAAACTTTATCTTAAGAGCGTTATCGCTTAGCGCGGATCGTCAAGTTTAGGTAATTCTTTGCAAATTTCACTCACACAGACGCGTGCGCAACTGTGTGCGTAGGGTTAGCGCGTTCGCTCTGCTTATAGTCAGACGTACTCACTTTGATCCGTTCGCTTTAGGGCAATAATTGTTTTAGCATTATTTTAATTTGAATTTAAATCCAACTTAAATTTTTTGTCATACTTATGATTTATAATAAATCTGAAATCCTCTACACATAAAATTAAGTTATTTAGGAGAAAAAATAATATTAATAGTCCTCGATATGACTTTAAACTGTCGTGCATTTAGTATTGAACTAAATGTAGAACGCCACCTGTAGGCTATGGGATAAATACACCCAAATAGGCTCGGATGGAACAGTCGATATTAGTGCAGGATATCAACTCAGGGCGGCGGCTGATGAACATCTAGCACGTCAAAGGCGGCGCCCACGGACCCAGTCAGGCGGTCCACTGTACACCCACCAACTCGCACTAGACAAGCGCGGTGGGTTAATTTGCCTAAACCTCTACTCTCTCATGAGAGAGTAGGGAGGCCTTTGCCCTGCAGTGGGACGTTACAGGCTAATAAGAAATAAGAAGATTACTCAAGTGTTGGTGACTAGTTTCAGTTGGTTGTAAATAGCTTTTTTAATATTTATGCACTAGATCAGTAGGTGGGAAATTAAATAAAGGTTTAAAATCAAAATATTTTATTTCACATAAACCTACATGGGCACTTATGAAACGTCAGAAGCTAAGTGCACAGTTCCAATTGGTTGTTTCCTATGGAGAAGAACTGGCAAGAAACTCCACGGTTACTCTTTTAAAAATAATTGGCTTTTACAATGTATTCAAATTACAGTAGGTATTGGAGGACAGCGTAGGCCTGTACCAGGTACTTGATAAAATTAAAAATGGTCTAAAGGTCTAAAGTCTACAAGGCTTACAAAGTCCCCACATTTACAAAATAAGAATCTATCAAAAGGATAAATAAAATATAAAAGTCTACTAAAACCAAGTGATATGATTTCCATTACAACCACTATTAAAGAGGTGAAAAATTAAAATTGTCTGTATATAATGTCAAATAATAAAAAGAGTATGTCAAAGAAGTATGTAAAAAGAAATAAAAAATAAATATCGTAATTTGAGAGCAGTTAAACATTTACGTAGTTATGCCGTTAATGAGGTCCCAGGGAAGCCACATGTGCAGAAGGAATTATTGCCAAAGTACCTTGTCTTTAACATAGTCTTTAATCTTATAATATTATGCTTTTTTGATAAGGACTCGTTTGATGAGGGTTTTGAACTTTTCATCGCTAAGTTCTGTAACCGGCTTTGGCAACTTGTTATAAAAATGGATGCAGTTTACAAGAAATGACTTACTAGTTTTAGTAAATCTAAATTTAGTTAACACAATTTCATTTTTCTACGTTTATCATGTTATGCTGTTTACATTATAAAATAGTTTCCCTCAGTGGCATTGATCGGCTTTTTGTGGGATCAATTATTTCAGGAAGAACGCACATATAATAAAATTTTGTCAAACGAGGAATCATTTTTCTTTCCAAAATTGATCGTCTTTATAAATCTTCAGACCATTTATTGGAAATTCAGGACCAGTGTACACCGCAAACAAACATAAATTTTTATTTTCAATATTTAGTTGGCCCTGAACTTGGTAATACCAGCCATGGTTAACGTTGATAATGACGTTATCGCCATCAAATAAAAAACATTTCAATTGTTTTTTGACGGATTGCTGCTCCACTGTCACCACAATACAATTTACTTTTTCGGCCCATCACCTAAAACATAAAAGGAATAATAGACCACACACACCTAGTTGACACTACACTATTACGTTTATGATTCGAATGTACAAAATAAAGAACAATGTCAGATGTCAATAGTAACTTTGGCTCAATATTAATTTGTCATGGACAGTGAAAATTCTTACGTTTTTTTGTGTAGTTTAATGTGAAAAGCTTTTCTGTAATATCCACTTTTACACTGAACTTCTAAAGAAGAAGTAATTCAGACATTTTAAATTGGAGGTTATTGTTGCTCTATCACGCGTCTGATAGCATCTTCTCTTTCTGAACTGTTATTTAAGGCGTGAGACTTTACACGATGCAATGAATGACCGCAACCAATACAAAGATTTCGATGCACAATTGATTCAGTTGGCGCATTGCTACTTGTTGGATTACTTGTTTGTTTAATAAATAACCAACAGTAATGACAAACAACACTGACATTTGGAATCTAAAACCAACAAAATACGGTTGTGTTGCAAATTAACATTTAGCTTAGTTAAAACAGTTGACATTCTATTAATAAAAATCGTACTTTACCTCAGAAAGTAAAGTCCATTGCCGTAACAATGAATGGACATCGTCAGATTCAAGTAAATGCCGTTCCATCCGGAACACATTTATACCACAATTAATACAACGTAGTTGATGGTACATTGTCACAAAATGTGTGGTATGAATATAACACAATAAGTCTATAAAGCAAACGCAGATGAATTCGAGAAGGAACCAAACGTACACAATCACATAGAAAAACACCGACAACAACAACATGTTTGAACTGGCGCGCGCGATTTTGACAGAACTGCAAGTTTTTTTTTTTTTTTTTTTTTAATGGCGAACTGCTGGTTGCCATTACAAGGCGATTAAGTTATCGAATACAGATCAGGAAAATCGATTTCTTGAATTTCGTTCTAATATTCTTTAAAAAATAATAAATGTATTTTAATAAACACGACGAACGTATTATTTGGATAAAAAATAATAATAATAAAAGACAATTGTGAGGTGGTAAATAAAAACTAAAGAGTAAATCGCTTTAATTATTTAGAATAATCGATTACAGTGGCAGAATAGGTAACTACCTGACACTTTTATTTAAAAAAAAGTAAAACCTGGAATTCAAGAACATGATTAGTAAAATGATTACTTATTAAAATGATTTTCTTTTCGAACAGTTCTCGAAAAGAAATAAATATTTTTTTAGAAGTTGGAATTTTATATTTAAATTATTGTAGGTAAAAACTTCGTGTCCGTGAGAATTTAGTTTTAAAAGTTGTGTGAGCCGAAATCTGACATTGTTCTTTTATGAAAAAAAAAATACTTACGGATCAAAACGTGTCAGGCGTAGTATATACCGCCGGCAACTACGTATCTGTGTATAGTCGATCGATGGCAGCGCGAGCGACATAGGTCCTACCTCGGAGAGCGCCACAGCGCGACTAGCCGACACCGCTCGGCGCCGCGTAATTTATTAGTAACTTTGAAATATTATACTGTCGATAAAATATCTTTATGTAAGTTTTTTTTTTACTGATTTTTGTTTGCCTGAACTCCTCTTACAAACAGTGTATTTTTTTAAAATAATTTCAGCCTTAATATGACATAAAAATGATGTTTTATTTTGCCAAATTTAGATTAAGAAAATATTTTTTTTGAGATACTTAATGAATTAAAATTTCTTTTTTATTTTATACAAAAACAATAACGGTATCTTTCCTTTTTCCACGTATTTTTTCCAGACTTCCACGACTCATTGTTGATTCATAATTTCATTCCGAAATTCAGTCTTCCCGTATAGTCTCAAAAATATGAGTTCAAAATAAGCTTTTATTTTGATATTTAAGAATATTTTTCAATTTTTATTCTATACAAATACAATATAAAGATATGCTTAATGCGGTACTCAAATTAGTTTTTAATAATTTCATGCCATTTAGTAGTAATTTAACCTTAAAAAACCCCGATTTTATGTTTATTGTCATTTTTTAACGATAACACTATTGTTCAAAATTTTAATCTAAATGTCATCGATAAATCCCTGAATAGATATACACATTATGGGCAACTATTTCATACACGACTTACCTGCTGCGCAAGCTCCCTACTACTGAGTTAGTCAAGTGTCATCTTTCGTGGCGCGTATTATACCCAGACATTGCAGCAGCAGTGGTAACGGCCGCGACTTACGAGTTGTAGGTCGTAGGTTCAAACCCTAACAGGCACTTTATTTTGTTTAAATTATTTCATCACCACTGCTCTCAAAACTGTGAAGGAAAACATCGTGAGGAAACCGGCATGTTCTAGAACTAAAAATAAGAAGACATGTGACATCTACCAACCCTCACTGGGTCCACGTGGTGGATTACGGCTCACTCCCTCTCACTATGACTTATGAAACGCTCGACCACAGTCGCTTATAGGATTATGCACTATGCAGCCGGTAAAAAAAATCAACCTGTGTAAACTTCATACGTATAAGCACAGATATAGATATACATAGATAACGCAAGTATCACGAACTGTATGAAAACTAAGCGTGCCTCTTTTTGACTACCTACTATGACGTCACAAGCTCGCGCTCTCTCGCTCACGCTCACCCAGCCAGCAGTACGCAGGACTGAGCGCGAAAGTGGCGGCTTATGATTTTCGATCGTAAACTGGAGCGATTTTTGGCACGCGAAGTAGGTGCTCTTGCGTTATCTAGGTGTATCTATATCTGTGCGTATAAGGTTCACTTTTGTATAAAACACTACTGTATTTAGCAAGAATAAAGTCGTAATTTCGCTTTATAGATCTCAGTCTAAGTGTGAAAAATATTCAGCTTCACAAAATGATGTTTCAGCTAAAAAAAAATCGCTAATTTTGTTTACCATGAATCGGAGGCTTTATAATTGTAGCAATAAGGTCTAAAATCATTTTTTTTTTTTCAGTATCGGGCAGTAAACAAGAGCTAGTCAGCCCTCGGTTAGAACGATGTTCGCTGTCCCAACTCAGTCAGCTGAGCCTGTTCGACAAGGGACTGGCGCTGTTTGATAAGAATAAACCTACTAATAATCACAAGTACGTTTGTTTTAAAATCTATACTCATTATTATTATTTATGTCTTTTGATATTTCTTGGGGCGCTGATGTCCCGGACTTTTGCAAGGCGTACGAGGGGCCGAACCCAACTCGCAGAGGCCCGTTAGACGTTTTATTATTAATGTTATAAAACTGAAGAGGTTGTTTGTTTGTTGGAACGCGCTAATCTCAGGAATTACTCGTTTGAATTGAAAAAATAATTTTGTTTTGGATAGTCCATTTATCGAGGAAGGCACTTATTAGAAGCCTTCCTCATGAATTGGGCTATCAAATGCAAAAATAATTGTTTAAATCCGATTGATAGTTCCAGAGATTAGCGTGTTCAAACAAACAAACAATTTTTTCAGCTTTATTATTAATCTATAGACAATTAGACTCCATTTAAAATAAGATTAGATGTTTAAATAAACCGTTTTTGCCGTCCGTTCAACCGATTTTGACTTCTATTGTGTTGGTTGTATGAAAAATGGCAGATGAAGTAAACACTTGGTATTGTAACCTCGTTTTTGCTTTTAATGTCATCCTTATGCCTACGGAATAGAAGTCAAAATCGGTTGAACGGACGATAAAAAGGTTTGTTTAAATTTCTAATGTTATTTCAAATGTTGAATAGTAAATATTAACGTGGTTGTTCTATTGTTTATAGAAGCAGTACACGAGATGAGCCTCCTTCGCCCAGGGACCGACATTCGCCTAGACACGACCGGTGAGTAGCTATGTATATAGACTAGCTGCGCCCCGCGGTCTCACCCGCATACGTTTAGATCCCGTGGGAATATCGGGATAAAAACTATTCTACGTGTTATTCTAATGTAAAAGCTATATTACTCGTAAGGTTTCATCAAATCGTCTAACGTTCTGCATCGTTCTCACATGTATAATTTTTAACAAGAAAGATGTAACCAAGACTTTGTAACCATATTATTTTGTTTTAAAAGAGTGTCCATGGAGTTTCTTGCCCGTTCTTCTCCATAGGTACCTACGCTTTGGAATGGGCAACTAGCTTCATCTTTCTGACTGACCGACCCCTTGACAATTCAAAAGTGCCTGTAATTGGTTTAATTGAAATAAATGCTTTGAGTTTGAGTTTGACTACATTTTTTATTTTTATTTTATTTCTTTTAAGAAAACTTACAGCTAATACATTCGAGTGAACAGAGGTAATATGTAGAAGAAAGCCAATTACAAGTTTCCACTTATATAAACTTATGTGTTAAATAGACAAAACGGTACAAACAGCGTGAGAGTTAAACATAAAGACAACTGAAGAGAATAAACAAAAATAAAATACATAATATTACAAATTTACACTTCAAAGAAAAAGTTGTTTAACATTTTTTTTAATTTCTGGACACTATTTGTGAATAAATCAAGCTCAACATCCCGGCATACCATATTGAACGTCCGACATGCTCTTAAAATATATGTATTTTGCCTATAGATGGTTTTCACAATAGGTACATGAAGGAGATGAGGTCTCCGGAGAAACACAGACGGTACACGAAGTCCAATCTTGGCCACCAGCTCAGAGACGTCAGTAGACCCGTTCATTATACCAAATAAGAAAGCAAGATCTGCAATTTTTCTTCGCTCGTGTAAAGGAAGAATATGAAATTTCTTACACCGACTAGTATAGTCAGGAAGAAAAGTATTTGAACGATATTGAATGTACCTTAAAAATCGCCTTTGTATACCTTCAAGGCGATTAATATAAACATTGTAATTTGGATTCCAAATTTGAGATGCATATTCGAGATGGCTACGGACAAAAGCACAGTATAGTATTTTATACATATAATATACCATAAATCCCTTGTTGTCACAGTCAAACGTCAACGTGCGAGCGCAAGCCGGCCGCGCTGTCGCCGCGCAACGCCATCGTGGACGCCGAGCTGTTCTACTCGCGCACGCTCGACCATCGCCTCACCGCCAAGAAACCGGACCAGGTGCGTGACTCATGAATACCAACCACTAGCAGCGCCCCGCGGTGTTACCCGCATTAGTGTCGTACCCGTGGGAATATTGGGATAAAAAGTATCCTATGTGTTATTCTAATGTATAAGCTATATTACTGTAAAGTTTCATCAAAATCCGTTCAGTAGTTTTTGCGTGAAAGAGTAACAAACAGCCATCCATCCATCATCACAAACTTTCGCGTTTATAATATTACTAGCTGTGCCCCGCGGTTTCACCCGCATAAGTCTCGATCCCGTGGGAATATCGGGATAAAAAGTATCCTATGTCCTTTTCCGGGACTTAAACTATCTCTATACCAAATTTCATCTAAATCGGTTCAGCGGTTTGAGCGTGAAGAAGTAACAAACATATAAACACACACACTCACAAACTTTCGCCTTTATAATATTAGTGTGATTTTATTTAGTAGGACTTTAACTACGGGACCAACTCTGAAATATCGAAAAACAATTGCTCTTTCATATATTTTCATTTCACTTTCTAAAGACAATTTAAAAAAAAAATCCACTTTGTAACTGTTTTGTTTTTTTAACGTTGTTTGCGGTAAGCTAAGCTAGGATATTCCGACCGGCACTCTAATTGCGTAACACACTATTGCTCTCAATTTGAATAATTTTGAAGCACATTTCTAATCCATTGCTCCATATGTTCGAAAAGTGTGTCTGCTCAATAACGCAAATAACGCAATGAATGTTGTTGAACTGTCAAAATGAAACTCATTTCTACAGTTAGTGTGTTACGCAATTACCCTGCGGGTTAAGTTAGGTTAGAATTTCTACCTACATCCAAGTTGGTTACAGTTAATTGGCTATTTAGGGTCTATTTATACATGGCCACGCTCAGTCACGGGTTCAAAAAAAAAAAATGGTGTGTGGCTGCGTCATGGACACGACCGTGTGTTGTACGTGAATACGTTTACGTAACGGGGTTGATCCGCTCGGCCGCATTCATTCTTTTACGTTCCCGGCACTTCTTGACTCGGTCATTTGGTGTTTTATTGGTACCATTCGATTGCTCTTGAGAAGCCCTTTCCAACCGTATACGATCTCTGTATTTTGATTTGGCTTTTTAACGCGTCTAGGCTGACATTATATATTAGCTAAGTAAGTTTCATGAGTAACCACGTCCCCCCCGCAGGAGCGCGTGCCCCCGCTGCTGCCCCGCAGCGGCGAGCCCGAGCGCCCCCCCGCGCCCCCGCGCCGCCCCTCCTCGCCCGCGCACCACGCCGCACGTACGTACTGCACATGTTACTGAATGGCTACAATCTCGACTCCCGCATTCGCTTTCAACTTAAGGGGAACTTTTATAAAGCAATGATTAGACCTGCTGTCTTGGGTAGCGGGATTGTCCGAAAGGGTTACCGCTACCCCGGAACACAAAGGCCTAAGGAAGGAACACGGGTGGGTTTTAGTCAGTAAGAATCTGGCACTACCTTCCGCTCCACCCAGAGCGGGAGGGGTCATTTGATGATTTCCCATCCAAAAAAAAAGGCCTGCTGTCTTCTATTGATCAGAATGTTGGGCCACAAAATGGATGAATGAAAAGCATGCAGCTGAGATGAGAATGCTAAGAGGGATATGTGGTGTTACGCGAATGAATAGAATAAGAAATGAGTTTACAAGAGGAAGTCTAAAATTGGTGCCCGTAACTGAAAAGTAGTGTCGAAATCGTTTGTCATTGTAGTTTTGAGTATGAATGTGGATAACTATACACCGTGTTCTTCACGTTATCCATAAACTTTGTCAAATGTTTCTATATCTTTTACAAATTAAATCTAACAAAGGAAGTAGTACATAAAAAGGCTTCGTTACAAAGATATTTGTAATTTCATTTAATGAAATTTAATTGAGCTATGCAGCAGGAAAGTGTCTTAACTTAGTTTTGACAAGTTTCAGCCCGCCAAATCTTATGAATGAAAATACGTGTCGTTGTCATTTCTGATAAAGAACCACGCATATCGGGTGATTTACGTCAAGGTATTTAGTTTGTATGAAAATTAACAAAACAAGAGTTATGAATTCATTAATGTGTCCATAATGAAAAATGCTTATTTCCATGGTCTGAATATCTGGTCGAAGTTTATGTATATCGTCCGGAACACGGTGTATAAATCAAAATCAAAAGTCATTTATTCAAATTAAACTGAGAATCCGCACTTTTCGAACGTCAAAATTACAAAAGACTGTTCCCCAAAACGCCCGCCCTTCACCACTTCCTAATGCTATAAGAGTAGGGGAAGACCAAAGAAACGATGGAAGGACTGTTTGAAAGATGATATGGTTAGAAAGAGATCACGACTATTAGAGAAGTATGATAGAAAAAGACATGTTTCGCCGAGCTCAAATAAATTGCAATAAAGCCGTACTGGAATGATGATGACCTACCTAATTATGTTATTAAATAACTATGTTGTGGCACCGATTTACCGTTCAAAGTAGTTAAGGGGCCGGCGAACTATGCGTAGTTCGCCGGCCCCTTAACTACTTTGAAGGTAGTGTGTATTTATTCCGATTAGATTACAGATTATCTAGGTTCCCAAATATATATTTTGAAAGGACTCAGATATCCTGCATAGGGTCGCAGCATAATGCTAAGCGATAGCCGTTTTGCGTGGATGTGACGCATGTTTCCCCCTACCTTCTTATTTTATTTTTTGTGTTTATGTTCTTTTTGCGTCATTTTCACCGCAAATAAACGTATTTTCTTTCTTTCTATATAAAGACGAGGTATGAGGAATTTAAAATTTCTATAGAAAACTTATTTTTCTCATAACTCGTCTTTAAATCAGTGTCCATTCAAAATATATATTTGGGAACCTAGATATTCTATAATCTAAACGAAATAACTACACACTACATTAACCCATATATGCCCATTGATTCGGAGGAGGGGTTATTAGTGCATATCTGAAAATAACCAAAATCGGAATCCGAAAGTAGTTCTGGGCATATATGGGTTAAGAATATGTTTGATTTACAAATTATTTTGGTATTACGTTTGTATGAATAACGCATGCTTCGCCGGCGTCTTAAATGAAAGTGATTGTCATAATGATGTTTCGAAATTATAGTGCAGGTATACGTTTTGAGCTAATCTCCTTGTGTGTACAGTATCGTCGTCCACGTGCGAGCCTCCGCCCGAGCCGCCCGACCGGCCGCTGCCCAGTCCCAAACATCACGACCTCTTCAGGTTAGTACCACTCTACTATACTATACTTACTAAACTAGAGTCAATCATACAGACATCCCAAGAATAGTATGTGCTTCGGGAATCATCGTCTTTCTTCGGAAATACACGATGCACGATGATGCGACCTAATATACAGGATGAAATTAAATTCATGGGTATCCTTTTAAGGGGTCATTGTACTCATCATTATGAACAACTTACTATGGGACTAAACCTAAAATCGCGAAAAAAAATCAGCTGTTCCTTGCATTTATGTTCACATAATTCGTCAAAATGTAGGGGAGAGCTGATTTTTTTCGCGATTTTAGGTTTGGTCCCATAGTAAAAGTTGTTCATAATGATGATTACAATTACCCCTTAAAAGGATGTCCATGAATTTAATTTCAGCCTGTATACTTACTAGAGTCAAACATACAGACATCCCAAGAATAGTATGTGCTTCGGGAATCATCGTCTTTCTTCGGAAATACACGATGCACGATGATGAGATCTAATATAGAGCAGTTACAACCATGGAAGTACTTCCCTTTTTGTATTACCTTGACTACAAAGTTATGGATTAACAACTCTATGCAATTCCAAAAAAACTTAAAACATTTGAATAACAGATGACGATCTGCGACCGGAGTAGTTAATCAGACAGAGAGAAAACTTCTTACAAATGCACAATGATAGGTGCGCTACTGCAGAGCGCGGTATTATAAAACTAAGAAGCTTTGCCTCTGTGTCAGAATGAAAGTTGGTTACTCTGTGTCATGACGTTCGTGGTAATTCGGAAACACGAAGATTCCCGATAAACATACCTCTTCTGTTTGAACTGTAGGTCACTAGTAACGATCAAAAACAGTCCTTACTGCTACGAAATAAAGACACTTATGTGACGTGCGGTTTACTGAGCAATCATGTTTAAATATCGACACCAATCACGCCTGCGAAGTTACGCTAGCTTATTTTATTTAACCTTGTATAATGATAACATTGTATAACATGCATGAGGGGCCCATGGCTAAATAATAACAGCCGCACAGGTCAATCGATCAGGTTAAGCTACGCTTGCCGCGGTTGGTCTGTGGATGGGTGACCATCTTTACATACCGAGACCCCTCCGTGCCTCGGAAAGCACGTTCAGCCGTTGGTCCTGGCTGTCATTCGTGGATCTTTGACAGTCGTTACGGGTAGTCAGAAGCACGAAAATCTGACAACCAGTCTTACCAAGGGGCATTTGTATCGTATTACGCAGTAACTGGGTTGTGGAGGTCAGATAGGCAGTCGCTCCATGTAAAATATTCATTTATTTATTTTTTATTTATTTACTTATACATATATTTATTTTTTATTTATTTATATATTTATTTTTTATTTATTACCCCATCACAAGTATCCTTATAACTTACCGGGGCTGCCTCAATTTTGTGCTGTAGAACTATTGTATGAGAAACATAACATTGTATAAAAACTTAAATATATATATATACAACGTGTCCCAGAAATCAACGTCAAGCCGAAAACGGGCAATAGGCCAAGTCGTGACAGCTATTAGAAAAATATAAAAAAAAATCTTGGTCATGTACTTTTCGAATTATAAGCATTCAAAAATAAATCTCAAAAAGTGACACCCTGTGATGATTTTTCAAGTCCTGTGACTACATTATTAACATTTCGGTAGTTTTTTTCTCTGTGATGTAACCATGAATAACCCTTCTGTAAATTACAGTTAAAAGTTAAAACATAACTGCCTCAGTTTTAAATTAATTGTTAGATTTTTGCCCAGTATTGAATTCAAAATAATGACATCACCCAACTTTAACCGACTGTACTGAAAAAAAAATCTACTACACTATTTTGGCAAGTAACTTTAAAAGATGGCGCGTTTAGTCAGGATTTCAAAATGGTATAACACATACTAATTGCTACTTCTTAATTGAGGAAAAAAAGTACATTGTTGGTTTTAGGTGCATTTGAAATAAAATTCAGTCGTTGGATTTCTTTTATTATAATTTTTATTAAATCAGATTTACGAAGTTTTATAACAAATGTTCAAACTGTTTTCCTTCAGCTGCAATGCAAGTTCTACATCTCTTTAAAAATGATCGCGTAATAAGACGGGCGTATCTTCTTGAGTTGATGTATTCAGCGGCTTCTGCAATTCTTTGGCGCAGCTCGTCTAAATCTTGAATTGGTTTAGAGTACACTTTATCCTTTATCGTACCCCAGTAAAAAAAATCTATGGGGTTTAAATCGGGTGAACGGGCAGGCCACGAAATTGTACCACCCCGCCCAATCCACCTATCGGGGTATTCTCGATTGAGAAACTCTCGTACAGTGAGAGCATAATGCGCTGGGCAGCCATCTTGTTGATACCACATGCTGCCGTAAATGTTCAGTGGCACTTCTTCCAATAATTCTGGTAATTGGTTCTGTAAGAAGTTCAAATAACCCTGGGCATTTAAATTCTCCGGCAGCTCGATTGGACCAATAACTTTACCATTCAAAATTCCCGTCCACATATTTACTTTAAACTGGTACTGAGAGCTATCTTCCCGCATCAAATTTGGATTTTCCACGTGCCATTCGTGCAAATTGTGGAGGTTCATGTAACCGTCCTTTTTAAATGTTGATTCATCGGACCATAGAATTTTTTCAAAGAATCACGGGTCCTCTCGGTGCCTCTGCAACATCGTTCGACAAAATCGTACTCTCTCTGGGTAGTCTCGGGGTAGCAGACTTTGTACTCGTCGTACATGGTATGGGTGAAACTCGTTCTTTTTTAAAATACGATGTGCAGTACTTTTAATAATAATAATAATAATAATATATTTATTTGCGTAAAACATGGTATAAAAAGGTCTTACAGTACAAAAATAGTGCAGACATGTTTTGCCAAGATTAAACATAGCATGCAAATCTTTTAATGACAATTTCCTTAACAAAATTATTATTAGATTACAACAACGCTATTTTCGTTCTAGGAATTGTTTTATACTATAGAAGTTGTTATCAATTAACCATTCACACAATTTATTCTTAAAAGCATATCTCGAGTTTAACATTTTTAGATTACTAGGTAATTTGTTATAAATTCGCACACACATAGTCAAGCAGCTTTTATTGTACTTAGCAAGCCTGGGAGCACTGTTAAGTACGAGTCTGTGAGGATCTCGTCGGCTTCGAGGATTTACATCGTTTGCTGTTTTAAATAACTCTTTATGTTTCCATACAAACATGCATATTTCATTAATATACAGACAAGGTAGCGGTAACAAGCCAAATTTCTTAAATACTGGCTGACATGATTCCTCAGGATGAAGTCCGTATAGAGCCCTGATGCATTTTTTTTGAGCAATAAATGTTCTATTCTGGTCGGTACTGTTACCCCATATTATTAGTCCATAGCGTAATATGGATTCCACATACGCATGGTAAGCTAATATAGCTGTTTTTAGATTAGTACTTTTTTTTACTTGTCTAAGAGCATACACAAATTTATTTATCTTGCTGGAAACATTGTCTATATGCACTTTCCAATGTAGATCTTCATCAATAGTAACTCCTAGGAACTTGGTATGTGTTACTGGTTTAATTTTGGGTATATTTAATTTGAAGTTAAATTTATGATTATTCGATTTATTAAATTGTATATAAACGGATTTGTCAAGGTTTATTTTCAAGTTATGTACATATAGCCAGTTAATTAAAATGTCAATTGTATCGTTAATGTCAGTTTCGTGGTCATAAATTGTATTATTTTTTTTATTCGATGTCACAATAATAGAGATGTCATCAGCAAACAATATGCACTTATGCTTCGTTATTTTAATGATGTCATTTATATATATCAAGAATAAGATCGGTCCTAGTATGCTTCCCTGTGGGACACCAAACTTATTACATCTATATTTCGATGAGTGTAGCGTTACTTCTTTATCTTCGTTAATGTTTGTTATGGTAACGCATTGTTGCCTGTTATCAAGGTATGATTTTATCCACTGTAAGGTTGGCCCTCTAATCCCGATTGCTTCTAACTTTTGCAGTAGTAGATCGTGTGAAACTAGGTCGAAGGCCTTCGACAAATCAAAGAATAATCCTGTGGTTAGGTTGTTGTCATTGATGTTAGTTAATATAACATTTATGAGGGCATAGATTGCTAATGTAGTGGACTTCCCCTTTTGAAAGCCATGCTGTTCTTTATTGATAATATTGAACTTAGTACAGTAATTTACCATTCTTTTGTACATACATTTTTCGTATATTTTAGATAAGATGGGTATTAGAGTGATAGGGCGGTAATTGTTCAGGTCATGTCTGTCTCCTTTTTTGTAAAGCGGTCTAACAACGGAAAGCTTTAAAGCTTCTGGAAAAATTCCCTCATAGAATGACAGATTTATCAAGTGTGTTAGTACTTCAACAATGTCGTCGACACAGATTTTAATGATTTTTGTGCTAATTTCGTCGTGCCCTTCAGAATTTGTGTTATTTAAAAGCAGTATTTCCTGCTTAACTTCAGCTATCGACATCGGTTTGAGGAACATAGAGCCAACAGTTACATTACTGCTGGAGTTACGTGTGACGTTCGGCGGCATTGATTTGTTTGTTGAATCGATATAATGGTTATTAAAGGCAGACGCTATTTCTACTGGATCGGTAATAATTGTGTTGTTGTATTTGATACTGTCGATATTATGTCTGGAATTTGCATTATTTATTTCGTCTTTTATAACATTCCATGTAGCTTTGCATTTGTTATCGTTTTTAGCTATGTATTTGATATTTGCATTTTTCCTAGAATAAAAGATGCATTTTTTAAGGAGATGAGCATATTTAAGGTATTTAGTCTTATTATTCACAGTTTTGTTTTTATAAAATTGCTGGCGCAGTAACCGTTTTGTTTTAGAACTTTTTTTCAGGCCCTTGCTTATCCAACTTTGTTTCTTTTTGTTATTTAAATTTACTTTTACTTTTAATTTAGGAAAACAAAGATTGTAAAGTAGGCAAAACGTTTCATGAAATTTATTGAATGCTGAGTTTGCGTTGTTAGCCGTGTGTATTTCAGTCCAAGAAAGATTACTTAAACATTCCTTAAACTTGTGGATATTATCTGAACTATAATCTCTTTTATATGTATAATATATTGCTTGATTTAGGGGTTTATGTTTTAAAGGAATAGTTAACATTTGTGCTGTCTCGTGGTCAGACAAGTGAAGTGGCAAAACTGCAGCTGTAGCATCGTGAATGTTACTCAGAATGTGATCTATACATGATGACTTACGTGTTGGTACCTCAATGTGAAATCTCAGATTGTAGTTGTATGCTAGATCCTGCAACTGAGTAGTAATATTGCCTTTTTTAAGGGTGTTAATATTCAAATCACCCGCTAAAACTACTTTCATTCTAGATTTATATTGTTGAAGTAAATTATGCATGAGACTATTTAGTTTAACTAAGAACTGGTTCGGGTCTGATTGAGGTGTTCTGTAGACACAAATTATAATTAATTTTTGATGTGTAAGTTCAATTCCGCAAACTTCGAAAGTGTTTTGCGTGGCGTAGCTTTTTATAAATGGCAAGTCCTTAAATAATAAGTTTTTTTTAGCAAAAATACAGGTACCACCTCTTTGTTTTTCTCTACAGTAGTTAGAAGCCATCTCATAACCGTGAATTTTAATGTAGCTTTCGTAGTCTCTTTTGATAAAGGTTTCGGAAAGGCATATTATGTCTGGGTCGTTATGTTCTTCTTGTAGTTCTTGTAAAGTTAATTCTAGAATTTCTTTTTTTGATATGATACTGGCAATATTTTGGTGGAGTATTTTAAGGTTATGGGTTACTGGAGGTGATATTTTGGGTAAGAAAAAATGTACTATTTCGTTTTATCTTCGGAAAATAGTACGGAATAGTCCCTCTTTCTTTTTTTTCTACGGGATGTATAAAGTTTAGTGTTTGTGGTGTTGAATTCTTGCGTTGAAAATAGAAAGGAATTGTTCCTTTCTTGGGTTCATTTATTTTGGTTTTTAAATTAAGGCTTGCTTTCTTACTTGCTATCTTCTTAATTAGTTCTCTTGGGTTTAAATAGTTCTCGCTGTAGTCATTGTAGTCTATAAGGTAATTAATTTTGTTACATATGCCGTATGTGTTAGTGGTTTCACATTCTAAAAATTTACACTTTTTGTAGTGTTTACACAAGTTTTTGATACGATAGTTAAGATTATTCATATCTAGATTCTCATTTTTAAACACATTCAAGACAATAATCATGTTGTTATAAAAGGTATCTAAAACAATTCGTAGTTGTGATAAAATAAAATTTACATTATAATCGTTTTCCCCCACACAAATTACAAGTTTGTCGTTAGGGTTTAACTTAGTATGACGACAGTTCATTATTATTTCGTTACTTAAAGCATTAGGTTTTGTTTCAGAGATTATTTTATACATTTCATATTGAGTATTTTTTCTTGATTGAATGATAGCTGCTGCTAGGCCGACACATTGTTGTGAGCCAAAGATAAGGATTCTATTTGGCAAATCAGTTTGTTGTTCTCGAGCACAAGCAGACATTTGTGGGCAGATTTTCGACACCCGGGATTGTTGATGGCTGTTATTGTTATAATGTTTTAGCGCGTCTATTTGTTTCTTGAAAATTGTAAGCTGTTCCTGCGCTTTTTCCAATTCTTGTTGTAGGCCTGTAATTTTCTGTTGTAGCAACTCAATTTTAATGCTTTTGTTATCACTTACATTAGTTTTGCTAGTAAGTGGAGTGGAAGGTGTAGAGAAATTATGTTGCAGTAGGGACTGTTTTCTTCCTCTAATGATATCTGCGCTGTTTTCGATGGTGGGAGAATGGCAAAGTGTTTTTAACATTTTTATGTCCGTAGTTAGTTTATTTAATTGTTGACGAAGATTGTTATTTTCTAAGATTGTATTTTCTAGCTCATTTTCGGTGCTATCGAGCTTATTTGTAAGTGCTTTTATTGTGTCTTTCATTTCTAAAATTGTTAACGTTTCCGATATTGTCCCGTCTACACTTTTTGACAGTTTATTAGGAGTATTGTACGATTCCGTCGATGTTTCGTATTCGGACAGTATATGGGAGTCTAGTAGTTCGGACATATTAAGAGTTGTTGGTTGTACAGCTTCAGACTGTTGGTTTTTCGCAGCAGATTTGCATATCTGTTCCGGGGGAGAGCGGCTTGCTTGAGGTTTTTTCCTTGATGTGATGTTAGATACGTAGCTTGTATTAGATATTTTTTTATTTTTGACGCATGTCGTACATCTCCATTTTTTCCTAGACTCTTGGTCCATAAGTCGGTAGGTTTGTTCCGGATATCCAATGCAATCTAATTCATAGCGGTTGTTACATGTTGAACATAAGGCTGTTTTTTTAATATCAACAGATTTCTTGCATTTAAAGCAAGTCACTTTCTCTGGCAACTTGCGATCATTTCTCGTACTCATTTTTGCTGATATTGTATTTTTGTGCGTATTTTTCCTAAATTAGATTGTTTTTTTTTATGAGTGGCAATAACTAATGACGCAGAAAATGGAGTTTAATAATATGGCAACACATCTATGCACGAATTTCTTTTGATGTGCCAAAATGCTATGTTCCAAGTCAGTAGAAAGAATGAATGATATGAACCGTGTTCTGCTACTCGCTGATAGATGTCGCTATTTCGCTGTACTGCAATTAACGACTTGCTTGAATTTTAAATAAAAATAACGAACAGCTGTTGTGAGAAATTTTTATCACTGTTCCTAGACGTGTTTTATCACCACACACCTGATTGTTTTGTAGGCTGTTATCTTAGGATTTCGATTTTTACACTGATATAACTTATAGCACTGAGTTTATTGAGTTTTTTAGTCAATGTTTACATACTTGAGAATCAATGTTTTTAGGATCACCCGGTATTTTTAAACTATTATAACACTGTTACTGCTTGCTTATGAGTTTATCTTCACTTTTATGTATAATACACTGTTTAAATACTGGTTTTCCTATTTTAAATAATTATTTATTTTGGGGACTCCTATGCTCTGTTCAATTCCACGTACTGAGATACTTCTGTCTTCTTCAACTGCTTGCAAGACTTCGGCTTCGTAGGGCATAACGGGTCTTCCCTCGCTAACCATTTGGCTAGGAAATCGACCCTCTGATAATGACCGATGCACATTAATAAATACTCGATGATCGGGATGACGCTCAGCATTCGGGTATCTCTCACGATACACTCTTGCTGCAGCATTGGCGTTGCATAAGCATTCTCCATAAATGAGATGCATGTTGGCGTATTCCTGTGCGGTGTATCGAGATGGCATGATAAAACACTACACAAACACGGGGTTGCGATTAAAACAAGTCCGGGGTTGTCAGAAACGGTGCAGATAAATCCCAATCACAATGCAAATCAAGTCCAATAAACAAAGCCACAGTTGTAAGTACGAAGTCAATACGAATACAAAAAGATGTGCAGTCAACGAAAGAGCGTAACGTACTGCAGTATTGCTCAATTTGCCGACGCATCCCTGTTTAGCCAGAGTAGCGTCTCTATCTGTTTCACTCACACATATGAAATGATGTGTCAATCCGTCTCCCTCTTAGTTAGATAAAAGTAGCGTCACTATCTATCTCGCTCCCACTTGTCAAAGTAGCGTCACCTCACATTAGTTAAAATGAATCTTTCTCGCTCACACTAGTCAAAATAACGTCACTCTTCGTCTCAATCAAACTTTTATGAAATACGGCTTCATAAAAAAAAAATGTTTTTTCTCAATTAAGAAGTAGCAATTAGTATGTGTTATACCATTTTGGAATCCTGACTAAACGCGCCATCTTTTAAAGTTACTTGCCAAAATGGTGTAGTAGATTTTTTTTTCAGTACAGTCGGTTAAAGTTGGGTGATGTCATTATTTTGAATTCAATATTGGGCAAAAATCTAACATTTAATTTAAAACTGAGGCAGTTACGTTTTAACTTTTAACTGTAAATTACAGAAGGGTTATTCATGGTTACATCACAGAGAAAAAAACTACCGAAATGTTAATAATGTAGTCACAGGACTTGAAAAATCATCACAGGGTGTCACTTTTTGAGATTTATTTTTGAATGCTTATAATTCGAAAAGTACATGACCAAGATTTTTTTTTATATTTTTCTAATAGCTGTCACGACTTGGCCTATTGCCCGTTTTCGGCTTGACGTTGATTTCTGGGACACGTTGTATATTAGTATTCAGCTGCATCCGGTTAGACTGGAAGCCAACCCCAACATAGTTGGGAAAAGGCTAGGCAGATGATGATAATAATAACATGCATGTTCGCACATCATATTACACCGCTGCCTATTCCTTCGGGGACTCCTGGCGTGATGTTATGTGATGTTATATGACCTTCCAAAATATCGATTTAGAGATAAAACAACACATGCCGTGTATCTAGTTTCACCAATATAACAGCGCAATGTTTGGTAATTCGATTCTAGGTCAGGGGTTGACAACATTTTAAACTAAAATTGATTGGCATAGATTGTAGGTATTTAAAATAACTTGTTGCAATAAAATGGACGATCCGTATACAATCCAGCTTAAATTAAACATAGAGGGGGTTATTTATAAACGTTGCTTAAAGTAACGAGACGTAAAAATTATAGTTAAACTGTACTTTAACCTATTGCCCGCCCAAGCCGGATTAATACGACAAATGTTTTCACGACCGTGCAGCCTCAGAGACTAACCACACTTATTCAGCATGCTCTGTTCAGCTTTTGTCTATAGAAAACAAGGATTTTGCATGGAGATGCGTACGCATCCGTTCAGTCGCGGAAAGCTGAACGGATGCATACGCAACGCCATATAAAATCGTTGTTTTCTTTGGAAAAAAGCTGAATTGACTTGCAACCTGTTACCGTGAATTCAGTACATGGGTCAACCCCCCCTCTTGCATTGAAATTTTTGCATATAAACTACTTTGAATAAAAGAGCCATTTTCAATAGGGTTTCATAAGGCTCTAGTGTTTCAACCCCAAACGGCTCAAACATATACGATGACACGGTTGGCGCAATGGTTAAGCGAGTGACTGCTGCGCTGCGTGTCGCGGGTTCGATTCCCGCACGGAACAAATATTTGTATGACCTACAAGTAGTTGTTCTGGGTCTGGCTGTTTGTGTATGTGAGTTTAAATGTTTGTAAACGCACCCACGATACAGGAGAAATTCCTAGTGTGGGGCAACGTTTCTTTTAAAAAAAAAATATATATATAGCTCCCAATAAGATTGTTATATTTGCGCCGTTTGAAGTTTCTGCTCCTGCAGCAGCCGCCCCAGCACAGCCCATCGGGCTAGGAAGATGGGATGGCGCGAGGGTGTCGACACAGGTTGCATCCCACACCAAAGGCCTACCCAACTTTCAAGGCGTTATGGTCATTCCATCTGGCCTCTTCCCATCGTCGCGTGATAGAACCCAATGGCTTGACCATTGGGTTCTACAAAGCAGTTGGCACCCCAGCGGCGGTGACAAGAGCCCGACGGATGATGTTGTTAAGGCTGCCTGTCCATTGACGTGGTGCGAGGCTGCGGAGCGGAGAAACGTAGAAATATTAACCAATAGTATTGCATAAAATCTCAAATGTCATTTACATTTTTTTTTTTTATTAATATTTCTCCGTTTCCCCGCTTCGCTGCCTCGCTCCGCGTCAATGGACAGGCAGTCTTATGCTGGCATAAAATGTCATAGAACGTTCATAGGTTTAATATCCCTGTATTGCCACTATCATAATTACAGTGCTAGTCTGTCGAATTGTCTGTCTGTTATTTAATGTTCTTAATTGACTGGACCGAGCTTGTGGCGTGTGAAAAATAGAAACAAAGAATTGTGTTCTGAACATAGAATTATACGTGGTTTTTCGTAAGTATCTCTTTTGGAAACAAACATGCCTTCCTGCCTTTGGCAAGTATGTATGTCTGCGATTCTCACAAAAAAACTACTAAACCTGCTTCGGTGATCTTTCTCACTAACTTAAAAAACAAACGGATAGATTAACCCCCAAAAACTACTAAACCTGCTTCGGTGATCTTTCTCACTAACTTAAAAAACAAACGGATAGATTAACCCCCTTATTCATAAAACTTATCAAACCTATTTTAGTAAAATGGAGTTTGTCTCTTTCTTACACACAGAAATGTCAACGTGACAGATAAAGACAAACGTTCTATAAACCTATTTTAGCTAAAATAGAGATAAAATAGGATTATGAATAAGGGGGTTAGTATATATCTCCCAGCTATATATACAGGGTTATTGGAAAAACACCAACAACCTCTTTAAGAGGTCATTGTACTCATCATTATGAACAACTTTTACTATGGGACCAAACTTGAAATCGCGAAAAAAAACCTAGTCGTATCGGATTGCGTGCCGTCTCATCGGACTGAGAGTGCACTATAAAAGCTGATTTAGACAGGGTAAGTAACTGACTCCAAACTCGAGACAATTACGACGTAGTGTAAATTGAATTTGGAGTCAGTAGTACCGACTCCACTGTCTCCAAATTCAATTTACACTGGGTAAATATCGGGTCAGCACTGACTTGTCTCGAGTTTGGAGTCAGTTACTTACCGTCTAAATCAGCCTTAATATCTCCCGCGCCGAAGGCTAGTCTCCGTTGAGATTGGCCGTTATGGCCGAAAACGGTTTTGAGGACTATTACTTATCCACCGTCTAGGGGGGATTCTTTTAAACGTCATCGTCAATTAATTTTTTTTTTTTTTTTTCAATATTAGACACAAGAATTTGTGCCATCTTCGTGTGTACTGTAAATGGTGATGGGAGGGCTCCAGGTGCCGCCAACCCAGTGGAAGTAGTGGTTAAATGTTTGTGTATTGTTTCAGAATGCCTGCGGTGTCTCCCAAACGGTCGCCGGCGCCGCAGCCGCCCGCCAGCCCGCTAGTACCCGCCGACAGGTAAGCTTTACTTGATACTAGCAGCGCCCTGTGGTTTCACCCGCATAAGTTTTGATCCCGTGGGGATATCGGGATAAAAATCTGATGTTTCTCCAAATGAGCGATATCATGTAATTCCAAGACGTGTGACATCCACCAACTTGCGCTGGGCTCGTGTGATGGGTTATAGCCCAGTCCCTCTCACATAGAGGAGGCCTGTGTCATAGTTAAAGATCGGATATTCAGATGCATATTTACCTAAAGTTGAAAAGTTGGCTAATATGGAATGCGCTTTTGTATCGAAAAAAATCCCGCGGTTCCGGAATTTTGTGTTTCTGTCTGACTATAGAATCGGATGCATATCTACCTACCTAATATTGTAAAGTAGGTAGGTAGATACCAAACTGCAATAGCAAACAACATCAAAATAAGATAACGGACTACATTTATTTAGAATAATTTTCTTTATGTAGTTCCTTCCTTCCATACTATAAGTACACCCGACTAGTTATGCATTCCCGGTGTTACTGGCATCCCGGGATTTTTTTACAGAAAAAAATATTTTAAGAAGCCGCTTCCATACTTTCATAGATAAAAATTCACTTTAGGTAAATATGCATCCGAATATCCGATCTCTAGGCATAGTAGTGAGAACATTGTCGACTGATTATGCTAAACCATGTAGGCAAGACATTACGATGTATTTTCTAACTGAACAGACAGCTGTGCTGCTGGAGAGTTTGTTCCGCCACTTCTTCTCCCCAGCCAAAGCACTAGGAAGTGGTGAAGGGAGGGCGTTTTGGGGGACTGTCTTTTGTAATTTTGCCGTTCGAAAAGTGCTAATTGTCAGCCTGATTTGAATAAATGACTTTTGATTTTGATGTTATATTAATAATTTGATTTGTTATTTTGAAACTTTTGTTTGTGTGTGTACAGAGGCGTCGCGTTCAAGTTCGAGTGGCGAGGTGCGCCCACGCCGTCGCCGCCCGCGCCTCCGCTCACGCCGCATCACCGTGAGTACACAACTATCTTTATATCATTACTAGCTTCTGCCAGCGAATCCGTTCGCGTGGAAGTCATAAGATTCACAATGCCTATACTAAAATAACAGCGACATTTTTATTAAACTCCCAGTCGCTATTACCTCGTTTTTTGCTTATTTATTTATTTATTTGGGACAAACAAACAGCAACACATTACATCTGCGCAAATAATATAAACAAATATATAATACAAATGTGAAACTCACACCGTTATCCATAGCTTAGCGTTCTTTGTGACTTTTTTTCTTTTTCTACGGCTCTTATTGGTCCTAACGTGACGTTATTATTACCCAAGAATTAGGCTATAAAATGCAAAAAAAAAACCTAAAATTATAGTAAAATTTTTAAATCCGCCAAAAAAAGACTTTTTATTTATTTATTTGGTGATCATTCCTGAGTGTAGATTAGAGCGCCTATAAATTTAATTTTTATATTATTTGCCGATTAATTTGTTTTGTTTTAGTAAAAGTTTATTTAAAATCAGTGATAAGTTGATAAGTTAACCTTTAATGCAAGGGGATATAATTACCCACAAAGGCTTCTTTTTTTAAATATTTATTTTTACGTGACAGATAACCTTATATGAACGCAAGCAGCTTCTTGGTATGTTTAAAATTTCTAACCTGGCAACACTGTTGGTAACAATGTCATATTGTGGATGATATGTCAATTTCAAAATGAAATGACGTGTTTCATGAGATTTCTGTGCCATAGGCTTCTACTACGTGCATCTTTTATACCCTATTTTGTTCAGTAGGTATATTATTGTGTTCCTGTATTTATAATAATAATAATAATGTGTACGTACAGCGGTGTCGTGCGGCACGCCGCCGCCGCTGCCGCCGCGCCGCCGCCGCGACTCGGCCGCGCCGCCCACGCCGCTGCCGCCCGTGAGTACACTCCAGGCCCTACTGGCTTCTTCTATCTACACGTTGATTTGAGGGGCTTGTGGCTAAGTAATAACAGCCGCACGGGTCGATCGATCAGGTTAAGCTACACTTGCCGCGGTCGGTCCGTGGATGGGTGACCATCTTTACATACCAAAACCGCTCTGTGCCTCGGAAAGCACGAAGCCGAACAGTCGATACGGGTCGTCAGAAGCCCGAAAGTCTGACAACCAGTCTTACCAAGAGGGTTAGACTGGAAGCCGACCCCAACGTAGTTGGGAAAAGGCTAGGCAGATGATGATGATGTTGATTTGATAGGTAGATAGAAATGTTGGTAGAGTAGGGGGAGACCAAAAACAAACAATGGATGGACTATGTGAAAGATGATATAGCTAGAAAGAAAGAATGGTTTTAGATAACTGATTGAATTATAATTTCAGTATTTGTCTGCTTTTTGTTTTTTGTTTCGAAGAATGATTAATCTATTAACTACAGTATGTTATTCTAATTTTTTCTCAATTAATCTTTATAATGTATGTTAAATGTTCCACGCTCTTTTGTACATTTTATGACTAATTTTTATTGACATGTCATTTTAATAATTATGAATAAACTGGCTGCACGCCGCGGTTTCACCCGCGTATGTGTATTTATTGTATTGTGTAAATGGTACACCACAGACTACCTACAGTATTTGTCTGTCCTTCCCGTTTTTAATCCATCTAAAGGTGGTCTTTAAAAGATCGCTCTTAGCGATAAGACCGCCCATTGTAGTTTTCTATATTTATGTCTGTAATTTATATGGTGTACATAATAAAGAGTATTCTATTCTATTCTATGTGTCGATCCCGTGGGAAAATCGGAATAAAAAGTAGCTTATATGTTATTCCAGGGTGTCAGCTACCTCCATACAAAATGTTATCAACATTGGTCCAGCCGTTTGAGCGTGAAGAAGTAACAAACATTTAAACACACACACACACAAACTTTCGCCTTTATAATATTAGTGTGATTAGTGTGATATTATATTATATTATTATAGGTAGTGTGATGTGATTATGTGATATGTGATGTGATAAGTGTGATGAACTTAACTGAAAGGGGGTTGACTATCGAGAGGATGACTACTAGTGAAGTATGGAAGAAGACATGTTACGTCGACCACTAATCAATTAAAGCTTATTCCAATCTTCGTTTCCAATTGACGTTATTTCCACTTAAACAAATATAAATTTATTGCTAGTGAAAATTAAGTTCATTTTACAATGATTATTACTAATAAAAAAAGTCATAAAACTTGTTAATAATAATATTCTAAAGTATTTTTTCGAAACACATATTTATTTACATTTTTGGAAACCAAATTGCGGTCGCAGAATAGGATAAGAACAAGAGAACGGTGATGAACCTCTGTTGCACGCAACTCATCAATGATCAGTATAGTCGAGCGCTTGCGCAACTGTTTTATCAGCCTCCATGCAAGCCCTGCATAGAGAACTGTCTATTATGCCTATTGTGTGGAAGTTTTGTCAGCGAGCAGTGTCCTGTGATGGTCCCCGTCACCAGGCGCAGTGGTGTAACTATAGGGTGGCATTGTGGCAAAATGCCACGGGCCCCCAGCTAGAGGGGGCCCGTGGCCCGAGAGGGCCATGAGCACAGCAGAATCCTAACATAAGGACAGAAGCAGTCAGGTGTTTCAGTTTTTGTAGGGGAAAATATGAAATGTACGCGGAAGAAGTCGCGGGAGTAGTGCTAATAAAAAAATAAAAAAACTAACGTTGATTGAGCTTCTTTACATTGAGAGAGGGCCCCATCCATTGAACTTGCCACGGGCCCCAAACGGTATAGTTACGCCCCTGTGTCCAGGAGTAATAAACGTCTGGTTAGCCTGCCATCTAAAGTTTACTAGCTTCGCTGGGCTGCTTGCAGCCAGTCTCCGCTACTATAATGTATCTTCCCCGCAGTCATCATCCGTGCCGGCGAGCTCGCCGCCCGTGTACGGCGCGACGGGTACGGCCGCCCCGGCGGCCCCGGGGGCCCCGGGGGCCCCGGGCGCGCCGCCGCCGCTGCCCCCGCGGCCCGCGCCGCCGCCCGAGCTGCTGCGGCCCGCGCACTCCACCATCCTGCAGCGCCGGCACAACAACACGTAAGTATACTTTCCGCTTAGCTGTTTAGGGGGACAAGTGGCGCCACCTTCTGTGGCTGCTACTCACTTTGGCGTCACCCTCTTTAACCATAACCCTCGATGAAGTCCCATGTGGGGACGTTATCCTTTGTAGCGTTGCCATGTGTAGCCAACTCTTACGCCGCTAGAGGAGTGCGGACATTTAATCTGTCAAGCTCCGCTAATGAGACACAATTGATTATTTATTGTTTCGTGACGTATTAGTCACGCGCGGGGCTTGACCGGTATCGTCGTGGCGTTAGTCTTTCGGATTCCAAATCATCTGCAAAAACATCCCTTCCGTATATTATTGTTAAAACGTGTTCTTCCCCCCCAGCGGCGCGCCCCGCCTGCCGCCCAAGCCGGCCCCCAGCAACACGGCCGCGCGCACGTAGCCCACGCACACGCGCGCACTCACGCGCGCTCCCACACACGACGTACACACACAGACCAGTCCACTTAGGACCAAAAAACACTCCGATACATCGTAGGCTAGCGCATATAATGCAGTCCCTAGACGGTTAAAAACGCACGAAAATTGTTCGTGCTTGTCAAGCAATTTTGGTCGTTTAGAACTAAGTTTCATGTGTTTGAAAGCAATCTACGTGCTCGATCATGTTTGACAAAACGGATTGCAATGGGTTTCAATAACAGGCCTCATCAAGCATGCTTGTCAAGCACGTAAATGCTTGTCTGTTTACGCCCTATTACTTCCATAGAACCGCATTGCAATATAAAAAGCCCGCGGCCCGCCTATAATGTGCAATATGAGTGAAAACGATGGAGGGCTTTAGCTTTGCGTTGCGGCGCGGATGCACAAATGTGCGCTAGCCTTTAAACCCCACTTATGTTATTATACAGGGTGAAATTTTAATCACCGTTTTCCTTTTAAGGGGTCTTTGTACTCATCATTATGAACGAAAAATAAAATCAGTTGTTCTCTACATTTTGACGAGATAAATGAACATAAATGTAGGGAACAGCTGATTTTTTTTCGCGATTTCTTGTTTGGTCTCATAGTAAAAGTTGTTCATAATGATGAGTACAATGGCCTCTTAAGAGGAAAACGGTGATTAAAATTTTACTCTGTATATCGCAGAGAAGTTATATAAAACTTGCACCTTTTACTCACAAACTTCTTACAAAAGACTATCTTTGTCAAGGGTTCCCTGGTCGTGGCCGCAAAGTTAAGTTTTATGAATTAGTGGGTAAGTCGGCCAACCCTTGAAGCAGCCAAATTCACTCACGTATTGTAAAAATATTGTACATTATAGACATTCCAAAGTAAGGGCTTGTATACAAAACTGCGGATCGGCGCGATGCGAATTCGCAACGCAGAAAGGTTATATAGGTTAGAACTAGAAAGAGCTCGCTGATTTTTACGATGCGGCGTCGCATCGCAGTTTTGTGTTACAGGCCCTAATGTTAATGTTCAGTTAACATTAACTGGTCAATCCTGACGTTTGCGTTTTGGTTTTTCTTTATAATATTTGATGCTGGTTTAAGGCTTAAACTATTGTATTGGAAAAATAGAAAAATTCCTCTCATCACATAGATATATATATAAAAAAAAAAATACAAGGAAATACAATTATAAAAATTTACTATTCAGTGCCCAAAAATAAAACAAATCTAATTAAGATTATATTATAAGCAAACAAAACTTTTAGATAAATATAATATAATAATGTAAAACGAAAATAGGCGTGGCTTACACCCGGCTTATTATAAAAATAATTGGACGCTTATTGTGAATATCGTTAATACTGTATACAAGATGATATATCAAGTTATACAATGCGTATAAGTTGACTTAGCATTGTATAAAGCTTTCCGTATAATGAGATATTATACTGGATAATATACAGGGTGTCCCTGGAAGTACGGATCAAATCGAATAGGGGCGTGGACAAGGTCATTTCCAAACTTTTTAACCCTGAGAATGTCTGTGAATTTTTTTACGGTTCAAAAGTTATGACCGATTTTTACTTTTTTTTTTCAATCACTTCGCATAGTGCTCAAAGAAAACAATCATAAAAAAAATACTATCAGGGCTATCTAAAAAAATAAATTGATAGCCCTGATAGCGTTTTTTAAAGATTTCTTTAAACGAAAACGTTTGGAAATGACCTTGCCCACGCCCCTATTCGATTTGATCCATACTTCCAGGGACACCCTGTATACATAGCTTATGTGTACTCGTGTGTACTGATACTGATGTTAAGGAGCCTCGATTTACTGGAGTTTACATAGTTTTAGAGGTACTTATGTACAATTTTTTTACATAGCACATAACAATACTCAGAGCTGTAGACCCTTTTTTTTTTTTTTTCTCTCTCGCGGTGGAAATCCTCATGGACCTCCCCTATCGTGGGGGTGATGCCGGACTCTTACCGGCTAAAACCACCGCGGTGTTCCACCTCTACCTATAGCCGGGGGTGCGGGATTCGCAACAGCATTCACCGCTCCCCCGACAGGCAGAGCTGTAGACCCACAAGCTTGTGGCAGCAATAACAGTCGCACAGGTCAATCGATCAGGCTTAGTTACGCTTGCCGCGGTTGGTTCGTGGATGGGTGACCATATTTACATAACAAGACCCCTCCGTGCCTCGGAAAGCACGTTAAGCCGTTGGTCTCGGCTGTCATTCGTGGATCTTTGACAGCCGTTACGGGTTGTCAGAAGCCCGAAAGTCTGACAACCAGTCTTATCAAAGGGTATCGTGTAACCCAATAATTGGGTTGTGGAGATCAGATAGGCAGTCGCTCCATGTACATTATTGGTATTCAGCTGCATCCGGTTAGACTGGAAGCCGACCCCAACATAGTTGGGAAAAGGCTAGGCAGTTGAGAGCTGTACACCCACATTTCGCCAGTTTTGTTTAAATCCTAATTAATAGGGGACAAGCCTATTGCCATTAACCGGACACAAATCCAGGTCTTCGTTTTATTACTGAATAAATTCTCATGGAAAAATTCTACTACTGCTAATATTTGTTATTTCCAACTTTACAAAAAAAAAATTACTTAGTACTTACATTTATTTTACACTAGCTGCGCCCCGCGGTTTCACCCGTGTAAATGTCGATCCCGTGGGAATATCGGGATAAAAAGTATCCTATGTCCTTTCCCGGGACTCAAGCTATCTCTATACCAAATTTCATCTAAATCGGTCCAGCCGTTAGAGCGTGAAGAAGTAACAAACATATAAACACACACACACACACACTCACAAACTTTCGCCTTTATAATATTATAGTGTGAAGTGTGATAGTGTGACTAGCGGCCCGCCCCAGCTTCGCAGAAGTGCAATTTTTTTTTTAATTTCCTAAATTTTCTTTCATACAAACCTTGTCCTGACAATTTATTTATTTATTTATCCATTTATTTCAAGCATCAAGGCCCATATAAAATACATAAAATACAATATTAATATAACTTAAAAATACTATAAATACATACAACATTGTAATTACACTAAGAAACTAACTAAACACGAAGTGTCCGCGTCGTGTTTCGCTGACTGGTGTCATGTAGCCGGCCACGAAACCGGCGGTACACAACACCCTTCGGCCAGAACTCTTCCTTGAGGAACTTCTCGAGATGGTGTGTCGGTACGGAATACGCACCACAAACGACTTGAAGTTCGTTTTGTGACGCGACTCCCAACTTCTCGCCCCTTTAAGTCCAGTTGGTCTTCACACGCAAGTACTCCACGTTCTCCTCAACCTTCGTGGAGTGGTGCAGTCTGGACACGTACAGCTGCGTCGTCGGGATTGCTGGACGCAGCAGCATGTTGGATCTTGCCAGCGCGGTGCCGCACTGGTTCCGACAAGGAGGTTTCTTCTTCTTCTTCTTCTCCACTTTGATGAAACCATCTTTGTCGCACGTGTCCTCTGGATCCTGCCTTTTCAAAACCTTGTTGAGTTTCGACCGGCTCCGTTTACCCCTCTTTTAGTTTTTCCGCTAGTTTTGCGACTCAGTAGGCTTGTTAGCGGCTCCTATTGCTATTGCCATCAACTAGGCACAAATGCGGTCTCCGTTTTGCTACTGAATAAATTGTAATGGAAAAAAACTCTACTACTGCTAATATTTGTTATTTCCAACTTTACAAAGAACTGCGGGGCAATTGCGTAACTCATTACCAATCGGAATCGGTTTCATTTTGACAGTTCAACAACATTCATTGCGTTATTTACGTGTTGAGCAGACAAATTTTTCGAACTTATGAAGCAATGGATTAGCAATTGGCTTCAAAATGATTCAGATTCCGATTGATAGCGTGTTACGCAATTAGGGTGCTGGTCCTTAGCAGCTTTGAACAGAGAGAGATGGAAAGAGAGTAGGGAGGCCTTTGCCCGGCAGTGGGACGTCACAGGGTAATAATAATAATACTTACATTTATTTTACACTAGCGGCCCGCCCCAGCTTCGCAGGGGTGCAATTCCTTTTTGTTAATTTCCTAAATTTTCTTTCACACAAACCTTGTCCTGACAATACCGAACATAACAAAAAAAGAATTATCAAATTTGGTGCAGTCGTTCCGAAGTTATGCGCTTACTGACATTTCGGCGACTTCAAAATCTTTTCATTCGTTTTTCAAATCCTTTTCAATTACGTAGGAGTTTATTTAAATTCCTTTTTCAGTGTCTCGTTCTGTAATGTTGAGACATCTATCCTTTCAGTGTGTCACAAGTGACGACCTTTTTTTGACAAGTAATATTTCCAAAAAGTTTCTTGACAAACGAATCATTATGGGTAGCTTCTTAACACCTTCCGGCGCGGTAACGGCTGTAACCGTATTTTAAAAGTTCATGAAATGACATTACGGCATCAGCCGTATATTTTGGTACTTTCGTTACGTCAAACACGGCTATCGCAGTGTAAAATTTATTTGCTTATTGTACAGACTTTATACTTAAAGCAATAAGGCTGAGTTCACGTTGATTTACTGTTAAAAAACCAGTGGTTTACGAGATCTCAGTGTGTGCCATACCCACACGTAAACAGATTTCATCCACAACGTTCTATACGGATACGGTTATAGCCGTCTACCGCTCTAGATAAACGATTTAATTTTCCGTGATATTGTTGGTACGGTTGTGACAGTATTGTGAATTTGTATGAAAAATTCTACTGTCTTTCCCTAATACAGGATATTTTCCGTCTCGTTCGGTAATATTGAGACATCTCTCTTATGTCCAAAAAGTTTCTTGACAAAAGAAATCTTTTCTTCACATGACAAGTATGTATAAAAAACGCTTTTGAAGGCCTGCGCGAATTCGTCTAATTCGCGTAGGCCTTCAAAAGCGTTTTTTATTTTCCTGAAAATATTAACAGTCTGTTGTTATTTTTTCAAAATCTTTATAATCGCTTTTGAGATAATCTACTTCCAATCATTATGGCTTGCTTCTGGTGTGATTGATATGTTGATCGTTTGGTATTGTTGAGACATCTCTCCCTTCAGCTACAAATAATATTGTCAAAAAATTGTGCCGACAAATAATATTTTCCAAAACGCAGTTTGTTGATAAACGAATTCTTGTTTTTACGTGGCAAGACATGAATTCGTGTACATTCTTGCTTCGTACTTAAGAAGTATGTTTTTATTCAATTTTCCTGAAAATTTTAAATAATTTTCGAAAAATTTTATAATTACATTCGTTTTTCAGATCCACCTCAATTATTAATAATTCTTTATCAATGAATGAATTCTTTATCAATGTATTTATTATCCTTACGTAATGTTGAGGCGGTGCTACTATTTCTGACGACAAATACTATTTCTTAAACGCAGTTTCTTGATAAAGAAATTCTTTTTTTCACATAGCAAGTAGTGGCTGATACACGAATTCGTGTTGGTCACTCTTAAAACGCATTTCATTGCCAAAAAATTAATAATAATTTTTTATTTTTTCAAAATCTTTACATTCGTTCTTCAGATCCACCTCAATTAGTTTTTGTGAAAAGAATCATTGTGGGTAATAGCTTCTTAAGGGTCTCCCCACATTTATCGACGCGGAATCGGCTTAAGCCGAGTGCGTATCATCACACTACTCGACTTATCGCCGAGCTAATCGACAAACGGCTCGTTTCGCCGTCGGCCGGCGTCGCGACGCGTCGTCCGAGCCGAGCCGATGCGAATGGTATTAGTAACACCCTTATTACGTAGACATAAAGGCTTTTTTGACCGGTGTTAGCCGATTCCGCGTCGATAAATGTGGGGAGACCCTAAGTGTCCCGTTCGGTAATGTTGAGATATCTCTCCCTTTAGCAACTATAAGTGATAACAAATATTATGTCCAAACAGTTTCTTGACAAACGAATTCTCTTCCCACATAGCAAGTATGTACAGTCAACAAAAGAGATAAGTTACGACGTACGGCATTTCATACAGTTTCAAGTCCGTTTTTCGAAATGAATGATCCCATTTTAATGAAACTTCGTACGCATAAGCGGGATACAAAGGTCCAAAAAGTTAGTAAAGAACATTTACGAAATGTCTTATTTAAAAAAAAAAACTGGAATTCTCTGTTTCTATGGAACATTTAAAATCGGTCTAATTTGGCTGTAACACTATTTTTCGAAAATGTCGCACATCTCTCCTTCCAGCTATTAGGAATGATGAACATAGTATATTTCTATTTGACACTTTAATTATACAGATCGGACTAACTTACCTAGTGACGTCCGATCCTTAATTATGTGAAGTAATCTCGTCCTCATTTGTGACGAGTGTGCGCACGAAGTGCGACTACATAGTATATTATACAATGAGGACGAGATTATGAAGCATAATTAGATATCTGCGATGACATTCGGTGATTAATTTTTCCAATTTATATTCATAAAAAGTTATCACTCGAGTTAAACTCGAATTTTCATGTAAAGCTTATCGACAGAAGCCATGAATTTTTTTTTTATATCTATACTCAGTTACTATCTCACTCGAGTGAGGCTTGTGAACTTCTATGGACCCTGGATATGGTTTTTTTTTTTTAAATTCAAGTTCGTTTTATTTACAAGTAGACACGGTCTTTCTTGCGTGTTAGAAATCCTTGATTAAGCGAACCAATTAAAAAAATAAAATACCGGTCTGTTGTTAAACTCGCCTGGAGGAATGTGACCAATGAGGTCTACAATTGAACAGGGGTATACAGATGATACCAGTTTTCTCTTTTTCAGGTTTTTTTTTTAATTAGTGCAGCCGAGAGTGCAATGACAAATGTTCACGCGTTTCAAACGATTTCCGGAAAAAAGAAAACAAATTCTAAAATTGTTTCCTACAATCACAAACTTGCTTGATTGGTAAAATTTATTTGCATTAGTAAGTTTTCGAGTGATATCCGAATTTCAATGGAAAATGAATACCAACAATTTCTTTTATTTCTTCAAAATCTTTCCATTCGTTCTTTAAGTCCACTTCAAATATAGAAATTTCTTCTTCAGTGGCTTTTTCGTTATTTTCGAGACATCTCTCCCTTCGGCTATTATTGACGACAAATAACAGCATACACATCTGCAGACGCACGTGGCTGCAGATGTATATGCTGCTTTTTAGAATTTTTTTTTTTTTTCTATCTATACTCAGTTACTATCTCACTTGAGTGAGGCTTGTGAACTTCTATGGAACCTGAATATCTTTTTTTTTTATTCAAGTTCGTTTTATTTACAAGTAAATACGGTCTTTTTTGCGTGTTAGAAATCCTTGACTAAGCGAACTAATTAAAAAAAAAAATGTCGGTATGCTGTTAATTTCGCCTGGAGGAATGTGACCAATGAGGTCTACAATTGAACAGGGGTATACAGATGATACCAGTTTTCTCCTTCACAGGTTTTTTTTTTAATTTGTGCAGGCGAGAGTGCAATGACAAATGTTCACGCGTTTCAAACGATTTGCGGAAAAAAAAAACAAATTCTATATTGAATTGTCTATTGTTTCCTACAATCACAAACTTACTTGATTGGTAAAATTTATTTGCATTAGTAAGTTTTCGAGTGATATCCGAATTTCAATGGAAAATGAATACCAACAATTTCTTTTATTTCTTCAAAATCTTTCCACTCGTTCTTTGAGTTCACTTCTCTCCTCTTCTCGTCTTCTTTCCAGTTCCCTATCCATTTGCATAAAATTTTAAGACCTAATATAACTTAGCATAATTTTGTTTGGCATAATTATATTTTCGCATAATATAATTACGCATAACAGCTTACGCATAATTTTTTTAAGCATAATTTCTCTAACCATAATAATGATTAAGCATAATATTGTAAAGCATAAATTTATTAAGCATAATGTTCTAAAGCATAACTTTTTTAAGCATAATATCCTAAAGCATAAATTTATTTACGCATAATGATATTTTTATTTTTTCGCTGTAGGAAGCATGAAGCAAGCAAGCATACAGCATGCAAGCAAGCATGCAGCAAACAAGCAAGCATGCAGCATGCAAGCAAGCATGCAGCATGCAGCATTCAAGCGCTTGCTCTTGCATCCTATGTCGACGGAGCCCCGCTTCGCGGGGTATTTCTGAGTAAAAGGTTTAAAGTAACCTAACCAAACCGAACCTCGGGGTGCCCTTCGCTCGATCTTGCATCCTATGTCGACGGAGCTCCGCTTCGCGGGGCCCCTATTTCTGTGTAAAGGGTTTAAAGTAACCTAACCAAACCGAACCTCGGGGCGCCCTTCGCTCGCTTTTGTATCCTACGTCGTCTATTGCGTTCGTGGAGTTCGGGTGCGGTAACCGTAACGGAAATAATTCGGAGTGTTGAAAATCGGAATGTCGTTTTTCGGACCGCGAACCCATCGAGCATTTGATTCTTCGAATATATGAAAATCGGAAAACAAACAAGTCGCATTTATGACTTTCGGAAAAATAAATTTCGTGATTTTTAATAATAGACAATATGATTCTTAGGTATTATGAAATTCGGACTTTTGAAAATCGGAACATCGGAATAAAATATTTCGGAGAATTTGGGTGTTCCCGTTTCAATCAGTTAACTTCTATCTGAGGAATAACCGCCACATTTATTTCTCATAATAGAAGTTAACTGATTGACATATTTTTTTATACAAAAACTGTCAAAACATCTAATATATTCTTCAGATAAAAGTTATCTCGCGATTGAAAAATCGTTTAAGTTACATAATGTTATGTATAAATTATATTAATTGTATGCCTAAATATTATTATGCTAATAGTCATTAGGCCTACTAACGTTATGCTAATAGTCATTAGGCCTACTAATGTTATGCGAATCAAATTTATGCCAAAACAAATGAGTCTTTAAGATGATTATGCCAACATAAAATGTATGCCTAAAAAAATTATGCCGAAGTATTATTATGCCAAAACAAATTGTGCCAAAATTGTTATGCCGAAGTATATTAGGACAAAGAACATTATGCGAAAAGAAGGGATCCCTTTTTCCTTATTTCGAGACATCTCTCCCTTCGGCTATTATTGACGACAAATAATATTTCTAAAAAGCAGTTTTTTTTGCTAAATCCTTTCTGATGGATATTTTAAATTACATCTCCAGACACGTGCAGTGGTTTGTCTTTCTATACTATATTCACTGGGAATCTCCCGAGTGATAACCGAACTTCCTCATTCGTTCTTTGAGTTCACTTCAAATATAGAAATTTCTTCTTCAGTGGCTTTTTCGTTATTTCGAGACATCTCTCCCTTCGGCTATTATTGACGACAAATAATATTTCTAAAAAGCAGCATATACATCTGCAGACACGTGCAGTGGTTTGTCTTTCTAAACTATATTCAATGGGAATCTCCCGAGTGATAACCGAACTTCCACGGGAACCTAAAATCGTTATTTTAACAATACGAGCTAGTTTTCAAAACAACTATTTTCTTTTTTTCTTTTCTGGCTACCTCAAGCTCATCTGATGAATATTTTAAATAAACATCCGTGGTTACATTCGGAGATTTATTTTTCAATATATTCAGAATTTTAAAAAAGTGATCCCTGGAGTTAAACTCGATTTTCCACGGAAAGCTAAAATCGATATTTTATTCAATTTTCGTTACACAAGTCAGTTTTTCGACGATTTCAATTTTCTTTCTCTACCTCCTCTGATGGATATTTTAAATATACATCTGCGGTCACATTCGGTGATTAGTTTCTATAATATATTTCCATATATAACCGATCACTCGTGTCATAACCAAATGTAATTAAAGAACCAAGTGATACTGCTATTGGTTCTGGTTCAGTCCCAGATTTCTATTTCTTTTGAATTAAAGATATTTCATTTTAAAATGTATTCTAAATCTAACACTGGACGGCTTCTTTTCTTCAGAATTAAGTTCTATTCAAACCTAAACGGTATTCGCTACCGCAGTGGGTAGAGGTACATACTGCGCGGGTTTCGCTCAGGTATTTAGTACCAAGTTCCGCGGCTAGAGTGGAATAGCTGGTGCCATATGTAGTACCGCATAGGTATTGTTTCGGTTATTGGGCGAAACAGATTCCGCCAATCGAAGCGGCGCGGGAGCAGCTCGGCGAAATTCTATATTATAAATATTATAATATTAAATATTCTACCCACGCTTGATTTGAATAGGCCTTAATGATAATTCTATGTAAATTAATATTTTTTGGCGGCTAAATAAGTCATGTGATCTTCCTGTACGAGTCGCAATAAATACTTTTTCTTTCTTTCTTTTCTTTCTTTGTTGGGTCAAAACATTATTTTATAAAATGTCTGCTGTCTTTAAAAGTGAGTAGACACTTTAAATGCCAAACTTGGTCAAGGTTTACAAAAATAAAACATTTTTATTGAACCTCTTAGTTCTTTCTCATTATCTTTTCTTTCGTAAGTTTTCGAGTGATATCCGAATTTCAATGGAAAATGAATACCAACAATTTCTTTTATTTCTTCAAAATCTTTCCATTCGTTCTTTGAGTTTACTTCAAATATTCGCTCCTCTTCCCGTCTTTTCTCCTTATTTCGAGACATCTCTCCCTTCGGCTATTATTGACGACAAATAATATTTCTAAAAAGCAGTTTTTTTTGCTAAATCCTTTCTGATGGATATTTTAAATATACATCTGCAGACACGTGCAGTGGTTTGTCTTTCTAAACTATATTCACTGGGAATCTCCCGAGTGATAACCGAACTTCCTCATTCGTTCTTTGAGTTCACTTCAAATATAGAAATTTCTTCTTCAGTGGCTTTTTCGTTATTTTCGAGACATCTCTCCCTTATGGATATTTTAAATATACATCTGCAGACACGTGCAGTGGTTTGTCTTTCTAAACTATATTCACTGGGAATCTCCCGAGTGATAACCGAACTTCCACGGGAACCTAAAATCGTTATTTTAACAATACGAACCAGTTTCCAAAACAACTATTTTCTTTTTTTCTTTTCTGGCTACCTCAAGCTCATCTGGTGGATATTTTAAATAAACATCCGTGGTTACATTCGGAGATTTATTTTTCAATATATTCAGAATTAAAAAAAAGTGATCCCTGGAGTTAAACTCGATTTTCCACGGAAAGCTAAAATCGATATTTTATTCAACTTTCGTTACACAAGTCAGTTTTTCGACGATTTCAATTTTCTTTCTCTACCTCCTCTGATGGATATTTTAAATATACATCTGCGGTCACATTCGGTGATTTGTTTCTATAATATATTTCCATATATAACCGATCATTCGTGTCATAACCAAATGTAATTAAAGAACCAAGTGATACTGCTATTGGTTCTGGTTCAGTCCCAGATTTCTATTTCTTTTGAATTAAAGATATTTCATTTTAAAATGTATTCTAAATCTAACACTGGACGGCTTCTTTTCTTCAGAATTAAGTTCTATTCAAACCTACGCTGCCGCAGTGGGTAGAGGTACACACCGCGCGGGTTTCGCTCAGGTAATTAGTATCAAGTTCCGCGGCTAGAGTGGAATAGTTGGTGCCATATATAGTACCGCATAGGTATTGTTTCGGTTATTGGGCGAAACAGATTCCGCCAGTCGAAGCGGCGCGGGAGCAGCTCGGCGAAATTCTATATTATAAATATTATAATATTAAATATTCTACCCACAAGGATAGCGAAATCCGCTTTGGTGTGAACAGTAATATTACCGTATACCCACTCGGTTTTCTCTACCACAGACGGTAGCGAATACCGCTTGATTTGAATAGGCCTTAATGATAATTCTATGTAAATTAATATTTTTTGGCGGTAACATAAGTCATGTTGGGTTGAAAACAGTCTTATATTAAAAATGTCTTTGCTGTCTTTAAAAGTGAGTAGACACTTTAAATGCCAAACTTGGTCAAGGTTTACAAAAATAAAACATTTTTATTGAACCTCTTAGTTCTTTCTCATTATCTTTTCTTTCGTAAGTTTTCGAGTGATATCCGAATTTCAATGGAAAATGAATACCAACAATTTCTTTTATTTCTTCAAAATCTTTCCATTCGTTCTTTGAGTTTACTTCAAATATTCGCTCCTCTTCCCGTCTTTTCTCCTTATTTCGAGACATCTCTCCCTTCGGCTATTATTGACGACAAATAATATTTCTAAAAAGCAGTTTTTTTTGCTAAATCCTTTCTGATGGATATTTTAAATTACATCTCCAGACACGTGCAGTGGTTTGTCTTTCTATACTATATTCACTGGGAATCTCCCGAGTGATAACCGAACTTCCTCATTCGTTCTTTGAGTTCACTTCAAATATAGAAATTTCTTCTTCAGTGGCTTTTTCGTTATTTCGAGACATCTCTCCCTTCGGCTATTATTGACGACAAATAATATTTCTAAAAAGCAGCATATACATCTGCAGACACGTGCAGTGGTTTGTCTTTCTAAACTATATTCAATGGGAATCTCCCGAGTGATAACCGAACTTCCACGGGAACCTAAAATCGTTATTTTAACAATACGAGCTAGTTTTCAAAACAACTATTTTCTTTTTTTCTTTTCTGGCTACCTCAAGCTCATCTGATGAATATTTTAAATAAACATCCGTGGTTACATTCGGAGATTTATTTTTCAATATATTCAGAATTTTAAAAAAGTGATCCCTGGAGTTAAACTCGATTTTCCACGGAAAGCTAAAATCGATATTTTATTCAATTTTCGTTACACAAGTCAGTTTTTCGACGATTTCAATTTTCTTTCTCTACCTCCTCTGATGGATATTTTAAATATACATCTGCGGTCACATTCGGTGATTAGTTTCTATAATATATTTCCATATATAACCGATCACTCGTGTCATAACCAAATGTAATTAAAGAACCAAGTGATACTGCTATTGGTTCTGGTTCAGTCCCAGATTTCTATTTCTTTTGAATTAAAGATATTTCATTTTAAAATGTATTCTAAATCTAACACTGGACGGCTTCTTTTCTTCAGAATTAAGTTCTATTCAAACCTAAACGGTATTCGCTACCGCAGTGGGTAGAGGTACATACTGCGCGGGTTTCGCTCAGGTATTTAGTACCAAGTTCCGCGGCTAGAGTGGAATAGCTGGTGCCATATGTAGTACCGCATAGGTATTGTTTCGGTTATTGGGCGAAACAGATTCCGCCAATCGAAGCGGCGCGGGAGCAGCTCGGCGAAATTCTATATTATAAATATTATAATATTAAATATTCTACCCACGCTTGATTTGAATAGGCCTTAATGATAATTCTATGTAAATTAATATTTTTTGGCGGCTAAATAAGTCATGTGATCTTCCTGTACGAGTCGCAATAAATACTTTTTCTTTCTTTCTTTTCTTTCTTTGTTGGGTCAAAACATTATTTTATAAAATGTCTGCTGTCTTTAAAAGTGAGTAGACACTTTAAATGCCAAACTTGGTCAAGGTTTACAAAAATAAAACATTTTTATTGAACCTCTTAGTTCTTTCTCATTATCTTTTCTTTCGTAAGTTTTCGAGTGATATCCGAATTTCAATGGAAAATGAATACCAACAATTTCTTTTATTTCTTCAAAATCTTTCCATTCGTTCTTTGAGTTTACTTCAAATATTCGCTCCTCTTCCCGTCTTTTCTCCTTATTTCGAGACATCTCTCCCTTCGGCTATTATTGACGACAAATAATATTTCTAAAAAGCAGTTTTTTTTGCTAAATCCTTTCTGATGGATATTTTAAATATACATCTGCAGACACGTGCAGTGGTTTGTCTTTCTAGACTATATTCACTGGGAATCTCCCGAGTGGTAACCGAACTTCCTCATTCGTTCTTTGAGTTCACTTCAAATATAGAAATTTCTTCTTCAGTGGCTTTTTCGTTATTTCGAGACATCTCTCCCTTCGGCTATTATTGACGACAAATAATATTTCTAAAAAGCAGCATATACATCTGCAGACACGTGCAGTGGTTTGTCTTTCTAGACTATATTCACTGGGAATCTCCCGAGTGATAACCGAACTTCCACGGGAACCTAAAATCGTTATTTTAACAATACGAGCTAGTTTCCAAAACAACTATTTTCTTTTTTTCTTTTCTGGCTACCTCAAGCTCATCTGATGAATATTTTAAATAAACATCCGTGGTTACATTCGGAGATTTATTTTTCAATATATTCAGAATTAAAAAAAAAGTGATCCTTGGAGTTAAACTCGATTTTCCACGGAAAGCTAAAATCGATATTTCATTGAACTTTCGTTACACAAGTCAGTTTTTCGACGATTTCAATTTTCTTTCTCTACCTCCTCTGATGGATATTTTAAATATACATCTGCGGTCACATTCGGTGATTTGTTTCTATAATATATTTCCATATATAACCGATCACTCGTGTCATAACCAAAATGTAATTAAAGAACCAAGTGATACTGCTATTGGTTCTGGTTCAGTCCCAGATTTCTATTTCTTTTGAATTAAAGATATTTCATTTTAAAATGTATTCTAAATCTAACACTGGACGGCTTCTTTTCTTCAGAATTAAGTTCTATTCAAACCTACGCTGCCGCAGTCGGTAGAGGTACACACCGCGCGGGTTTCGCTCAGGTAATTAGTATCAAGTTCCGCGGCTAGAGTGGAATAGTTGGTGCCATATATAGTACCGCATAGGTATTGTTTCGGTTATTGGGCGAAACAGATTCCGCCAGTCGAAGCGGCGCGGGAGCAGCTCGGCGAAATTCTATATTATAAATATTATAATATTAAATATTCTACCCACAAGGATAGCGAAATCCGCTTTGGTGTGAACAGTATTACCGTATACCCACTCGGTTTTCTCTACCACAGACGGTAGCGAATACCGCTTGATTTGAATAGGCCTTAATGATAATTCTATGTAAATTAATATTTTTTGGCGGTAACATAAGTCATGTTGGGTTGAAAACAGTCTTATATTAAACATGTCTTTGCTGTCTTTAAAAGTGAATAGACACTTTAAATGCCAAACTTGGTCAAGGTTTACAAAAATAAAACATTTTTATTGAACCTCTTAGTTCTTTCTCATTATCTTTTCTTTCGTAAGTTTTCGAGTGATATCCGAATTTCAATGGAAAATGAATACCAACAATTTCTTTTATTTCTTCAAAATCTTTCCATTCGTTCTTTGAGTTCACTTCAAATATTCTCTCCTGTTCACGTCTTTCTTCCATATTTCGAGACATCTCTCCCTTCGGCTATTATTGACGACAAATAATATTTCTAAAAAGCAGCATATACATCTGCAGACACGTGCAGTGGTTTGTCTTTCTAAACTATATTCACTGGGAATCTCCCGAGTGATAACCGAACTTCCTCATTCGTTCTTTGAGTTCACTTCAAATATAGAAATTTCTTCTTCAGTGGCTTTTTCGTTATTTCGAGACATCTCTCCCTTCGGCTATTGTCGGTTATAGTCGCGAATCATATTTTGATCAAGATACAACCTGACACTGACCTGAAAATTGCAAAAAACGTAAGAAAAATTGAATTTCGCGGGCTAAAACTACCCATTCACCTTAAATTAAAGTATAAAGTATGTACATGCCCATCTCTAAAACTATTCAAACTCCAGTTCGCATAAGGAACTGAAAACTATGACAAAACATGCATTTATGTACATACTAAATATATGCGTTAATTGATAGCTGCGTGTACGATGCTGCTGGACGGACCCCGGTGAAACCCTCGCTATTATTTAGATGTAACATAATTTATAAGAACTTGCTTACAACCATCGGAGTCTGTCTATCAGTTTTTGAGATCGATGGTATAAAATAGTAAATAATTAGTATGAAATGCTCTTAGCTATAATTATTATTATTATATATTGTTTTTAAAACTGTTAAAACAACAATAAATTCCTATTATGTTGCCATAGTAAAATAATATTCGTGAATATTATTGTTATACGATGTTAATTTTTAGTGTGGATTATTACGTACCAGTGTGTGAAATTATACGTGATTTCAGGCCAATATTGTTACAAAGAAACTTATACAACAGCATTGACTAATTATAAAATATATATATAATAAAATCCATTGTATATTAATACTTGTAAAGTAAATGAAGATGTTTTAGCGAAATTTAAATAAAATATAATGTACAGTTAGTTTTTAAGTGAGAAACAATAAAATAATGCGAATTAATGTAAATGAAATAGAATTATATACTTAGATGTGATTTACCCGCTAAGTGGCTGAAACTGTAATAGCCGATATATACTATGGTGCTTAAGTGATGGGCTGCTAGCTGTCACATTAACCGGTCAAACATAAATGAATAAATAGAACAATGATCAGGAAATATAGGAAGATTTTTTTATCACCATCCAAATTTTGACAGGGTGTTCTACCCATGAATATGAACAACTTTTACTATGGGACCAACTCAGAAATCACGAAAAGAAAAAACAGCTGTTTCATACAAAAGTCAATAAGTACCTACTTGACCAAAATGTATGAAACAGTTGTTTTTTTTTTTCGTGATTTCAGAGTTGGTCCCATAGTGAAAGTTGTTCATATTCATGGGTAGAACACCCTGTAAAAATTTGGATGGTGATAAAAAAATCTTCCTGTATGTAGCAGTTGCGACCGGTTGACTTAACAACAAACAAAAATGACGGGTTAACGCTGCCTCTAAGGTGATATTTTGACCGAAATATTACCGCCCGGCCACGGCTTTTGGCTTAGCGGCACGGTTTCTTTTCTCTAGCGTTGGCGCTGCGAGCGGTGCGTCGTGGCATGGTTCATACATTTTGATATATATGTTTTTACCGCTCGCCGCCCCATACTGCCGCTGATAGCGGCGAGGTCGAATGTTTGTATTTTTTTTAAAAGGCCACATGTGACAGTTAGCACCAATATCGCCGTTTTCAAACAGTTCCTGTGTCAGGCCAACTCCAAACCCCGATGGCTTCATTGTGGCATAGTTAAAAACACATTCGGACAATATAATGTAAATCGTAACACTGGTAATATACGGTTCATTTTTCAATGAAACAAATGTAAATCATTCAATTCCTTTAATTTCTGGCCCATTTAACCAATTTGTTAGAACCGTGTGTCACTGTCATGATAGTTGAAGCTTGCTTTGAAGTCCGGACTATTAGAAATATGTACAAGGCGGCGCCCGCATACGAGTGACTTCTTTTTTTTAAGTTTGAAGTCTGAAATGTGACTCATATAGTTTCAGTCAGTTGTTCGTTTCTTGTAAATTAATCACATTTTCAAGCTTTTTCGATAGACCTAATTCGGGAGTAAAGAAATATATCCGCTGTATCATAAAAAAATGAAATACTGAATGTATAAACCAGGTGCTTTTTTTTTCGCAATTTCACAATACAATTGCTCCCACAGCTGTTAATCAAAACATTTGAAACGAGAAAAAATAAATTATAAATTGGGTGGACAGACTCCACACTGCCTAATATTCGTTTTATGAGTTACAATTTGATATACACACTAAAGAAAAGTAAGATTTTATCCGTTCGTCCGTTTGCGCGCGCCCTATGGGCCGACGCATATCTGGCGAGGCGCAACGCAGCGTGGTTGTCAGTGTCAAACAAAAATTAACATTGCCTGCCTTAAAATAAAGTTGAAAATTATCTGAGACGTGCACCTTTTTCCGCTTAGATACGCTCTCGAGCTAATGGAAGTTTAATCTCAACTTTATTTCAACTCTAGCAAGGTCAATATTTGTTTAGTAGTGACGACCGCGTAGCGATGCGCTTGCTAGATGAGCGCCAGCCCTGTAGTTACAAAATGTCAAACAAATGACAATGTATGATAGCTCATAATTTGTACATAATATAAAAATATATAAGTAGTTGATACATAGGGGTGGGCTATACGACCATATTGACCATTATTGTAGTACAAATAATAAGGATATAGTATGTAATATTGCCGATGGCAATAATTTCAACTTAATCTAATGAAAATGGATTCTAAACTTTGAAATGGAAAAGCGATTTTCTTTCATTTAATGGATTGAAATTATGAAGGTACAAATTAATGCGTGGGATATTATTACTTTATTCTATATATTAGATGGAAATCGCTTTTGAATTGTTAATATTTAATAAACGCACTGCGAATAAAATCAGTAAAACGCCTTAAAAGATCCTTCATGTTTATTAATATTTACGGTTTTAGCAAGTAAGTATTTATATCGGGTTCGCCCGACGTCGATTTCCAGAACTAGTGTTCTTTGGGTTCGTAAATATTAATGAATATAGTCGAGAAGTCGTGAGGAACACGTGGGTAGCTATACAAGCCGACCAAACTGAGAGGGCGGGTACTATACAAAGTATAAAAGTATTCCAACTCCACCTCAGTAAAATTGTGTTGGTCGCCTAGTAAGTACGTGGTTGCACATAGCTGCAGCTTACGAATTATTAAGAATTATTCGCAGTGCGGGCCAAATCTTCTGTCGGACTTAACTGCCCACCCCCAAACGTAATAAAACATAGTAGAAAAGACGATGTTTGGCCTAAGCGTGGATCTATACATAAATATATATAAGATAGCAAGTTGTTAGCGTTAAGTGAAGCCACTGTGAATATATTGTAAATATTATATCAAAAGAATTCATATATACAGTTTTTTGTTGTTTCATTTCTCTCTATACCACAGCACGAAGATGCCCCGGCGGCATTGTCAACGCTTTCACAACATTGAGTTTCCTACCCGTTCTTCTCAACAAAAAGTCGATTAAAAATTAAGTTCTTTCAATCTTAGTTATTGAGCTAAATATTTGTTCAAAATTGCAGTAGAAGAAAAATTTTTAGAACATAAGCTTTGCTCTTATGTGAAAAGGTAAAAAGCAGTTTATTGAAAATAAAATGTTGTCAATTTAATAAGGGTGCGTCCACAACTGGCGAATGTGCAGCTCGCGAGCCGTTTGCGAGCTGCGCGCGTGCATTTTTGTTCGTGCGCCGCTCCAGCGCCGCCCGCGCGTAGTTCGCGCGCGACCTAAGCGCCGTACGCTCACAACGCGCGGGCGGCGCGCTAGCGGCTCGCGTCTTCCTTCCGCCCACGCCTCAAGCCGTGCGAGAATTGAGTGCGCGCACGCCTTTATACGAGCCTTGCATGAGTTGCGCTAAAGAGGCGCACCAAACCATTGCCGTGACTGCACGCGCGTTTCAGAAAGGTGAATGAAAACTATACGATTATGTGTAATATCAGCTTAATTAGTAAGCTCCGAGTGTGGTTGGTTGGTGTTATTTACTGTGTATGGAGGTTACTAGTTATTTACTGTATGAAGTACCTATGAATATAGTGTGTAAGGAAAGGGTTTTATGAAGAAAAGCACAGAAAGACAAGACTAGGCATTTATTTCAATCAAGCTTGTCAGTGGAATACGTTAATCAGAAAACTAGTTGACCGTTTCCAAACTAGGTCATCATGAAGAAGGAAGGACAAGCAAACTTCATGGCAGCTTGTTTTATAAATTATTGTATCTATCAACACATTGTACATTTGCTACAATTATAATATTGTTACCTATCACATTAATCTCTTGGACCATTTCTCAAAGCTAAAGCAACATTTAGGTATAGAGCAACACAGTTAACAGCAATTATACTCGTGCTTCGTCCTCAAGATTAGTAAGAGAGATATTATTGAACACAATGTAGTAACGCTTAGGTGTTACCACTTCAGCACTATAGTTTAGAGGGTATTCGTTATACCCATTATGGCAACACAATTTATTACCCTAATGCTTCCCTGCCTGCATGAACATCCAGTCGGTCGAGCTTCATTCGCTTTTCAGTGCTCAGCCACTTCGCACTAAATAAATTATAATAGTTACCACTACCTCATAATGCCAAAACGCGCTAACGAAAATAATTTTGAATTCATAGCAAAAAAATTAAGAAAATTAGAAAAAGAAATAGAACGTTCGCGCCGCGATAGAAATAATTGTTTTCGGTTAAGTTCGTCATCATCTTCGAGTCAGTCTTCAAGTTCGTCCTCGTGCTCATCGAGGGCTTCTACGCCCGCGCGGGCGCCACCTAAAAACCCAGACAGTAAGTACCCACACATTGCAAATTATTAAGTGGATAGAAATGTAACAAGGGCCATATTACACATTAAAAAGCAATTGCCCCTGATCACTAACGATCACGTTAAATGCAACAGATTAGTCTGCAGGACTATATCGCCGCATATATACGTAATTAAAGGGAATAAATTGTTGAAGACTACCCACCCTTTATGCATCAGATTAGTCTGTGGGACTATATCGCCGCTTTTAATAATAACCCTGGGGTCTTTGCTCGCATTTGACCTACCTACTATTATGCTTCAGATTAGTCTGTGGGACTACATCGCCGCATAATTAAAAAATACTTAAGTATAAGTTAATTATTGTAGGTATACTAGTTTTATGCATCAGATTAGTCTATGGGACTATATCGCCGCATTTTATAATCACTATATCGTGATTTTACGATTGTTACATTCTGCCGATTTTGCATATCCATGTAGGTATGTGTTTTCGCTTTGACAAATAGTCTGATTGCTACCCTCTCTTCACAGACCAGGAAGCAACGACAAACCCTGACGAGCATGTAGACACCATCGTTGTAGATCCGCCACCGGTGGATGATGATGTATCACCAATGATAGCCGTGTCTGTCCCGGCAGAAGATGTGATCATCCCAAACGACCACGAAGACTGCAATACTGAAATCTTGGATATTTTGGGAGCAGATCCGTCAATAACAGTTGAATACGGCCCGGATATAAACAAGGATGTCGCATCCAGATTTGCTCATATCGCAACATCCGGCTTGGACAAAGATGTTCGTAAAGATCTTGTCAGTAAGTTTTTAGTGCCAGGAAACTGCACTACGATAGCTGCACCACTCTTGAATGCAGAAATTAAAGCCGCCACAACCGAGCAAGTATATAAAAGAGACAAAGCCATAGAATCGAGACAGAAGCAGTTGGCTGCAGGGATTTCATCCTTGGGCAAGATTATATCCGAACAGCTTGACGCCAAGGAGCGAAACCACGTTCTGATAAAAGATCTCATGAATGTTGGTCGAATATTATGTGATATTCAACATTCAGAATCTCAAGCTAGGCGTAATTTTGCATTATATTCACTCAAAAAAGAGTTGAAAGACCAGCTGGAAACCACAAAGATCGACAAGTTCCTCTTTGGCAATGATCTCGCTGATACCCTCAAAACAGCGAAGGCCGTCTCAAAATCCAGCTCTGAAATGAAACCAGAAACAAATAAACCTAAAGCTTCGACTTCGGCGAATAAAACGTACAACCACAGGCATTTAAACTGGAAGGCGAGGACCCCGGCTCGCAGGCAGGTGAGGGGTCCACCGCCGCAGCAACCTCCACCTGCTGCTCGGAACGCGCAACCGCACAGGAACTCGTCGCAAGCATTCTCGCAGCGACACAAGCGGAACCGCCCTCAATAGATCCGGTACGTTACGCGGGCAGACTTGCCCACTTTCATAAACAATGGTCCTTACTAACTAAAGACCGTACTGTACTATCGTGGATAAACGGTTACAAAATTAAGTTTAATCAGCCTGTACATCAACGTTGTGTACCAACACCAAATACCTTTTGTGACTCTGAGAAGGCACAGTTAATAAACATAATTGATAATCTGCTATCCATTGGCGCCATATCCGAAGCTAAGCCATGTTCTGATCAATATGTGTCACGTGTGTTTTTAGTACCGAAACCAAATGGCAAGATGAGATTTATTCTTAATTTAAAAAATTTAAATACTTTTATAAATTCAGAACATTTTAAATTAGAGGACATACCTACGTACTGCACTGAAACTTGTATCACGAGACAGTTACATTGCAACATTAGATTTAAAAGATGCATATTTTCTTATCAATATCCATCCCGATTCAAGGAGATACCTTCGGTTCATTATTGATGAAAAGTTATATGAATTTAACGTCCTGCCATTCGGTATCCGTACGGCTCCATTCATATTTACGAAATTGATGAAACCTGTCATTAAGTTGTTACGATCATGTGGTTTTGTATCATCTATTTATTTAGATAATTTCTTCCTTGCTGGATATACCTACCATGAATGCTTGCAAAACATTGAGACCACTCAGATGCTATTACAAGCACTGGGTTTTGTTATTAACGAGGAAAAGAGTAATAATATACCCTCAAGGTTTTGTAAATATCTAGGTTACGTAATAGACACTCATAAATGGGAATTAAGTCTACCCTCTGAGAAAAGAATTAGAATCAAAACAGAGCTACAATATTTTAAAAGATTAAAACGTTGTAAGATTAGGAAATTCGCTCAGTTAATAGGCTGTTAGTGTCTGCCTGCCCTGCCATAGAGTACGGGTGGTTATATACAAAGGAACTTGAACGCTGCAAGTTTCTTAACTCACGAACTTACGATGATTACGAAAGACTCATGACAATACCGCAGTCAGTGTTACCAGATTTAGACTGGTGGTCTAAGGCCATAGATCATTCCGTACATAGGATTAGGAACGATAACTATGTCTTAGAAATTTACTCTGACGCCTCAACAACGGGGTGGGGTGCCGCATGTAATGGGCAAACAGCTAGTGGTAGCTGGTCTAACAACGAGGCTGCGCGGCACATAAATAACCTTGAGCTCTTAGCAGCCTACTTTGCACTCAAAATATTTGCTATAAATTACAAGAATTGCCAAATATTACTAAGAATTGACAACACCACTGCTGTGAGCTATATTAACCGCATGGGAGGCATCCAATATCCTCATCTTACCAAAATCACAAAAGATATATGGCATTGGTGTGAAGACCGTAAAATTTTCATATTTGCTTCTTATATTAAATCATCAGAAAATGTGAAACATATGTCTCTTGGCACAAAGATTCGCTGAAATGCCTTCAGGGTCTTCTGCCCTTGAAGACTAAAATTTCCTTGGCACAAACACTTATTCAGCCGATTATAGATTATGCCGACGCCTGTTACCTGGATGCTACTGAAGAGCTATTAAACAAGCTTGAGCGCTTGCAAAACCTGTGCATTCGCTTTGTTTTCGGTCTTCGAAAGTATGACCATGTTTCTCACCTTCGCAAGGAACTCAAGTGGCTCCCAATCCGCCTTCGCAGGAATACTCGGATTTTATGTCTCCTCTTCAACGTCTTACACAACCCGTCTTATCCTTCCTACCTGCGTGAGCGTTTTTCTTACGCTCGCCCTAGCGACGCACCGTGCAGATCACACCTAAGATCCCTCCTTAAATCACATCCTCATAAAACAAGCTACTATTCTTATTCCTTCTCTGTCCATGCTGTGAGATTGTGGAACTCACTTCCGCCTAGCATTCGTGATTTAAAAACTATTTCTCTATTTAAATGTAGATTAAAAGAGCATTACCTTTCCTCTGTACTGTGAGTATTTATATATTTATGTATATATGTTTATATATTTTAGCATTATGTATTTATTTAAGTATACTTATGTTATTTTTATTTTATTTTGCATTATATGTGTAGGTTTATTTAATATTTTAGTTTTAGGCTTCACACATTCATATTTCTCTCTTCTTGTTTTCACACACTATTGTCTACATTTCTTTTTTTACTTCTCCTTTCGCAGGTCTGCTGGAAGAAATTTCTTAAGAAATAAGCAGTACCTTTGTACTCAAACTATAATTATAACATTTCCTTATGTATTTTACTGTGTGTACATAAATAATAAAATAAATAAATAAATAAATAAAGATCCAGGAGCAATTGCGATTGATGCTTTCACCCTAAATTGGTCCAACCATCTGTTTTATGCTTTCCCACCAGTAGCAATCATTCTTAAAGCCTTAAGGAAGGTTATAGCAGATAATGCTGAAGGTATCATGGTAGTTCCCGATTGGCCTACACAACCATGGTATCCATTATTTCAGCGATTACTTATCTCCAATATGATAAAATTAGATTCTAACGATGTCATTATTCCCAATTCCAGCAACCGAAACATCCAAGCTCACGTTACCCTGGTTGCCGGAGTGTTGTCCGGACGGCCATGCAGCAGCGATGCATCCCGGCCTCAGCCTTAGACATCGTGCTCGCTTCGCTGTCGGACAACACTTTCAAACAATACGATGTTTGCCTCAAACGCTGGTATAATTTTTGTTCTACAAATGTAATTGATATGTACCAACCATCCATTCCAATCATTTTAGATTTTCTTACACAGATATTTAATGATGGTGCCCAATACGGGACAATTAATAGCCATAGAGCTGCACTTTCCTTAATTATTGGTGACATTTCTAACGATGATCGAATCATTAGGTTTTGTAAAGGTGTATATAAATTGAGACCGCCGTTACCACGGTATAACGTAACATGGGATGCAAATGTCGTTCTAAATTATTTAGCCACATTGTTTCCAAACGAAAGCCTAACACTAGAGCAGCTTTCGAAGAAGTGTTCTACCCTTCTAGCTCTCATTACAGCCCATCGGGCACAGACACTGTCTAAAGTGTATACTGATCAAATAATTACTTTGAATGATAAAATTATAATAAAAATTAAAGATATTATTAAAACATCAAAAGTAGGTACAAACCAACCGACTCTTTATTTGCCATTCTTTAGCGAGCGACCCGAAATATGTCCGGCAAGGACTCTCATAGCTTATTTAGATAAGACTATAAATCTAAGGAAATCAAATCAACTGTTTATTAGCCATCGTAAACCCTTCAATCATGTTACGAGTCAAACTCTTAGTCGATGGATTAAGTCTACCTTAAAAGATAGTGGAATTGACGTAACCGTGTTTTCCTCTCATAGCACACGACATGCTGCAACATCTATGGCATATAGACAAGGAGTAAGCCTTGACGCCATACGACAAACTGCTGGATGGAGCGGCAATTCCACTACCTTTGCTAAATTCTATAACAGACCAATTATTGATAAAGAGGATAATGTCGCTGTAGCAAAGGCAATATGTACCCCTGTACATTAGGTAAATGATTATGATTAGTTATTATAGTGGTACATACGCATATTATAGAACCTTCTTTTGTTATGTCATTATATCTCATTGTTTTGTTAGCTATAATTAGTATAGTTAATAAGCGCAATTACGTACCGATAATTGTTTTCGCGGTAATTTAGGAATTCAAAATAAATGTTTCTAAGAAATAAAATTTATTTTAATTAAATTCATATTTCCTCCACTCTCTCTCTCAACATCTACATTGTGTTCAATAATATCTCTCTTACTAATCTTGAGGACGAAGCACGAGTATAATTAATGATTAAACGAACTTACCTGTACGTGAAGTTCGATCATAATTATACGAAGTGCTTCGTCCGAAGAGATTAGTAAGTCCCGCCCGCCCTAAATATCCCAAAAGTTCCGGAAATACGTTTATGTCTCTAAACTAATGAAGCTCGACCGACTGGATGTTCATGCAGGCAGGGAAGCATTAGGGTAATAAATTGTGTTGCCATAATGGGTATAACGAATACCCTCTAAACTATAGTGCTGAAGTGGTAACACCTAAGCGTTACTACATTGTGTTCAATAATATCTCTCTTACTAATCTCTTCGGACGAAGCACTTCGTATAATTATGATCGAACTTCACGTACAGGTAAGTTCGTTTAATCATTAATAATATCTATTCACTTAAATGAACGGACGGTAGTCCATCTTTCCCCACAGATGGAATCCAAGAGAGCGAGATTTGGCGGGCCCACACCTTATAAAGTTTTCCAATATTACTCAAGTAAATGCAACATTCCCGCCATTTTTAACAATGATCCTATTTGACCAAATAACTTTTAATATTGACAGTCTTATGTAAATCTATTTTGACAGAACTGTTTTAACAATTTATCCGACTACAATTAGATAAAGTCTCTTAAAGATAGCGTACACTGAGTTTACTATATTTATTATTTATAACCACTAATACATCAAGAATCACACATAAAATTATGAAAATATTTAAATACAATGTTTAATTCTGTTACCCTTACATTTTTGGTGAAAAGGAAAATAAGTTATTCTATTTATTTAGACAGACTCACAGATCTCCGGTTACGTTCGAAATTCGTTAATTATTTAATCTAGTAACACTCGACATTCTAGCAAAAATATAGTACATACTAATTCCACGTAATTTAGGAAAGTACATACTAATTCCATAACCTAGGAAGATTTTATTCTGTATAATTCTACATATTCCGACACGCGCAGCTCGCAAACGGCTCGCGAGCTGCACATTCGCGGCACATTCGCCAGATGTGGACGCACCCTAACATGTAACCCGCGGCCCGCGGAACCCGCCCGCGCGTTTCTAGGAAATGCGCTCCGCCGCGCCTCCTGCGGTGTGCGCTGGGCCAAAAGTTGACAGAAGATCACATCGTTCCATGGGCACATGTCAATTAACCTTTTAACCGCCCGACTTTATATCAGTTATCGCGCCCCACAGCGCTCGAAAAAAAAAAAAAACGAAAAATAAATACCGATGAAACGAACTGTGATGATGTAATAATAATACAGATTAAACGAGCTGTGTTATTTGGTCGTATATATACGACTCTGGCGGAATGGACGCGAAAATATTTGTCGGATTAATCCGACATAAGCGGTTAAAAGGTTAAGAAAAAAAAAGGATTTATTTAAATAAAACAATAATAAACGATGTTCGTACAAGTTTATTAATAGTTATTTATAATCAGCGCCAACAGCGCCCTCTACTACAGTTAAATAATAATATATATATTTATATATTATTGTACATTTAAATATACAACAGATGTGGGCGCTACGTCTTATCATACTTGTTTACACGGCTGGGCTCGGACGCGATACCTTTAACAATAATACCAAATAGTTAACAATTTTACTCATATACTTAAGGCTTCTGCAGACATACGCGACGTGATTCTGGTAGAACAATTTCCATGAAGATTTCATTAAAATTTTTCTACTAGAGTCGCGTCGCGCCTTTCTGCGGGAGACTTTACTGTGAACGGCTACTGACATGTAACCATTGCTATTGTAAAAAAACAGTAATGAAGGCAACGATTTAGGACAAAGGGATTTACATAATAATATGCATATCAAAATGGCAAGATTAATAATTATGTTTTCCGTAGCGAGGAAACTTTGAATGCTAATGATCAGAACGCTTGAATGGAAGTCCCAAAAGGCATAAGCTCTATTCCAAAAGGTTTCCGATCGATTCCGCAATACACAAAACCTTCCAAACTACTACTTACTAATAATATTTGCTGATATGTTAGTCAAGACGTGTCATGTCAGGGACACACACGCTACCACAGATATAGATATACCTAGATAACGCAAGTATCACGAACTGTATGAAAACTAAGCGTGCCACTTTTTGACTACCTACTATGACGTCACAATCTCGCGCTCTCCCGCTCACGCTCACCCAGCCAGCAGTACGCAGGACTGAGCGCGAAAGTGGCGGCTTATGATTTTCGATCGTAAACTGGTGCGATTTTTGGCACGCGAAGTAGGTGCTCTTGCGTTATCTAGGTGTATCTATATCTGTGCACGCTACTAACACCTAACACGTCAAAATGTAGGCATCAGCGTTATAATATAATCGTTGAAACTATAGTTGAGATTTAAGCTTGATATACAAGGTGCGATAAAAATGTGCTACAAATTATGGAATGCCACATAAACCATAGGTTGAAGCAAGAATTTTAAAAGTTGATGCAAGTCATTTTGTTAATTCTTCTTCAATTTTATTGGATGCGAAGACAAAAAACTTTCATCGTGTAATGTCGACTTGTATCTCAAACATGACAACCGTTATCATCGAAATCGGTTCAGCAGTTTAGCCGTTAGCAGACAGAATAACTTTCAAATGTTAATACGGATTAGAAGAAGCTACATGAGTAAAATGTTAAACACAAGCAGTACAAACCAAGTTTACAGTTATACAACAAGTTTTTATACGAGCAATCATAAATATTAAAAATAAACCCTCGATATGAGAATTGTTTATTTGCTTTGTTGAAAGCTCTACGAGGAGGAGACAACGAAGCTTTCTGCACGAGGAGTTATGTTGAACAATATGGGTTCGAGACAAAAATGATCACTGGCCATTTAAATTATCAACATACTAAATTAAATTTGTTAGAAAATAAGAAAATTTCATGAAAGAACATGACGTTCCTCATCAAATATAATTTAAGAGCGACTAGAATGACATGATACAATTTTTACCGTTTAATTTGGCTGACCGATGAAGCAATCAAAATTGTTTGAAATTGTCGAGCCCAGCCCAGTCTAGGATTAAAAGTTTAATTTAAATCTTTATACAAGAGTCGAAATAGTTACAATACAAAACTAAATGTTGCCAGACTCGCGATCGACGTGCATCGATTCGATTGATCGACGATAACCATGTATTAATCGATTCAATTGACAAATGTAAGTACAGTCAACTCTAACACACACAAGGGTTCTCAATTTGACTTTCACAGCGCCTTTATGTCGTTGCAGTAAGGGTTTTTGTAATTCAAATTTTACGACTGACATGCTGTACTATGCCTAATTTATTAATCGACGACCTCACTACGCAGGTATCAATTTAGATGAAGAACGCTATTTCAACCATGAGCTTACGCGTAAATAATAATTATTGTTATTTATTTATCCATTTATTTCAGGCATCAAGGCCCATATAAAACACATACAATACAATATGCTTCAAATATCGCGATCATTGAATTCAATTGAATTTATTTATTCAGTTGCAATTGATACTGCGTTGGAATATAATCCAGTATGTACAAGTATATAATATAATACATTAAATTAAAATGAGAAAATATTATTTACTCATATTAGAAAGGCACTATAATTCCCACGGTAATATTATAAAGGCGAAAGTTTGTGAGTGTGTGTGTTTATATGTTTGTTACTTCTTCACGCTCAAACGGCTGGACCAATTATAATAAAATTTCATATGGAGGTAGCTGATACCCTGGATTAACATATAGGCTACTTTTTATCCCGATATTCCCACGGAATCGACACATTTACGCGGGTGAAACCGCGGGGCGCAGCTAGTAAATTATAAAACCAATTGTCAACAAATTAATAGCAGAATACAATTTAATTACAGATACCAAATTAATTGATCGATACAAATCGATGCGACGTCGATCGTCGATGTGTTGCAACACCCTAACAGACACAATATCTACTGAGGTTATGTCGTTTGCAAAACTCCTAGCTCATATAAATATAAAAAACAGATTATATTGCAAGACAATATCAATGTTATCTTCATTACTATAACGTTCAATTTTGTATGAAAAACTATTCTAGATATACTACAATGTAAAATCAGCTGTATAGTTACATTTTTAGAGTTCGAAATTCGGAAGCATGTTTATTCTAAGATTAAAGAGGTTACAGTTTAGTTATGTTTGCACTTTAGTACATTTTTTATTATTTATTCAACGGCAAAATTGTACAGACGCCAGCACATCAACCTACCCGATAATGTCAGATTTTCCCAATCAACTTTGAACCTTATGCTTTAGTGATAAAGTTGAAAATCTATTAAAGAAATTTGACAGATTGTAGTAGGTTGATGTGCTGGCGTCTGTACTAAAATGCAAATATTTTCATTGTTACAGTACTCAGTGTCACAATAATAGTTGTATCTCGTCTACAGTCATTTTCAACCATTTTACAAAAACAAATTCATAAGTCCATTAGATACAGGGTGTAAAAAGACACATCACATAGCCGTCAACTACACATTCTGTACAGACGCCAGCACATCAACCTACCTAATCTGTCAAATTTATTTAATAGATTTTCAACTTTATTACTAAAGCATAAGGTTCAAAGTTGATTGGGAAAATTTTACAGTTTCGGTTAGGTTGATGTGCTGGCGTCTGTACATCAAAATAAGTAACATTGCACAAAAGTAATCGCTGGGAAACGACTTTTATTTTTGGTGTGAAAATTTGCGATTATTCCCGATGTCCACCACTTGTTTGGCCACCACTGGTGGTCACGGAAACAACTTTAAAAAAAATTCTCCTTGTCCACCACTGAGGGACAAAATTATTGTAACCTAACCTCAAAACACTAAAGTTGCTTCTGCGTCATCTCCGGCGCTGCGGGAAGTGCAACCCCTCCGCCCTTACGTAACAAAGGATACGCGCCCATGCTCACCTCCGCAGTTTCGGCCTCAGCCGCTACGGCTCGCACGGGTGCCTATGCTTTGTTACAGCGGGCGAGGGTTGCTCTACCTTCGCTACTCCGGTTTTTATATACACTCTTGGGGTAGCAGCCAAAAGACTACGTGAAGTCGGGGGTGCCCCGATTCGGTTTTGGAACAGATTCGACCTGTTCAAACCATGAAGTGTCCCCCAGTGGTGGACAATCAGAATCATTTTTAAAAGTTGTTTCGCTGTCCCCCAGTGGCGGCCAAACAAGTGGTGGACATCGGGAATAAACCAAAGTTGCTGTTTGCGGTAGTGCGCAATGTAACGCACGCAAAACGTTGTGAGCATGGGTGCATGCAACGGTACAGGGGTCGTGGGGGTATTTAATGTTGTGTTATAACCATTGATCGGATAATCGGGCGCTAATATACCTAATTCAGAATCCCGGATCCCGGAATCGTTTGTTTGGATTCGATCACTAATCTGTTAGATAGATAAATCAATTTGCACTACTGACCACATTGTGCATATTATCATTTTTTATTGATATTCCATTTGTTTTGAATAAAATAAAGATACTAAATCAAAATAACCACTGCTATAATTTCATTAACTTTGTTATAGTTGTTTTTACAAAATTGTTCAAGTCATAATTAAAAACCAATAATAACCAATAATAATTAAAAATTCAAGTAACTACAATAAATTATAAATAATAAATGTCAAAATAATAAAAACAGCAATAAAATAATAAAAACAGCAATAAAATAATAAAATAAAAAGCAATAAAATAAGTTACAATGTCATGTCATCATGTGTCATCTAGGAATTCATTGATACTGTAGTAGCCTTTCCCCAACAAGTAGGTCCTCAATTTGTTTTCAAATAAGTTGACACTATATATTGTTTTGAATTCTATAGGCAATTTGTTATATAGAACTACAGACTGATACCTCGGGCTATGTTTAACAACTTTTAATTTCGGTTGAATAGTATTGGGCAACTCTTTCCTACGTGTGCTAGCTCTAGTTTGTCTCTGCTCATCAGTCTCAATTTTGTGCAAATTTTTAACTAAGCTGCTTAGTAACACTAAAATGTAAAGGCAAGGTACTGTCAAGATTTTAAGTTTAATAAAATGGTCTTTACATGATTCCGTCTGTTTCAAAAAAAAAAATGAAAAAAAAATGAGCGAAAAAAAAGAAAAAAGAAAATGCGGAGCATAGTCCTTAAAGCTCTTTTCAATTCCGGGAACCAGGGATTACTTATTTATTCAGAAAGGAATGTCCATATTATTCTTTCGTGAGAAGAAGTTTAGGTATACAAGCGCCCGATTATCCGATCATTGGTCATAACATAACACTTATAAAATTAACAATTTGTTTTCGTAAAAACACGTCAGTAAAAGTTGGAATTTTGACCTTCAATTTCCAGGTATGGTTTAGTACGGTCGAACAAGCTATTCGGTTTACAGGCAGTTAACTTGCAACTGCTTTTAAACAATGGTGTACTGAGTTAGTCAATTATTTTATACCACTCTATTTAATTAAGGATGCCATAAGCTGAAAAAGTTATAACGCACAAAATAAAATTAAATATTGGCTGTGTAGTGGAAAGATGAATATTTTTGCCCGTATACCACATAGTTTGTTCGACTGTACAAAAAAAATTATCACAATGACGGAAAACGAGTCACTTGTGCTCCACAAGTGAGTCTCGATTTTTTACACCCGCTAGTGTACTTTCTAAGTTTATCTTAGGGCCCGATCACACGTACCACAATCACACCACATCGCAGCGACAAAATGAGGGCAAGCAGTGATTACGTGTGAATAGAGTCGCTGCAGTTTCTTGCAGTTGCGTTGTGGTAACTACAAAATTTCGATGTGGTTACGTTTTGGCTAGTGTTTGCAGACAGACAGGTCGACTCTGCTTGGGACAGTGTCGTTGCGTCGATGCAACGCTGTGGCTGCGTCGTTGTCTTGATAAGGTCTATGTGAACAAACTATTCATTTTCATACAAAGTAGCGCCACTGACATAAGGTGAAGGAAAACATCGTGAGGAAACCAATAGGCTAATTTCCGTAATTGAAAACGTTCAAAATTTAGTCTCAATCCCATATCAGCGACAATCAATGTAAAACTTGTCAAAAATGTAGGGAAATTAGAGGTATTTTTGACAGATTAAGAGGCCGGCGAAGCATGCGGTGTTCATACAAACGTAATACCAAAATAATTTATAAATGAAACATATTCTTAATGTAGTGTGTATTTATTCCGATTAGATGACAGAATATCTAGGTTCCCAAGTATATATTTAAATGGACACTGATTTATGAGAAAAATAAGTTTTCTATAGAAATTTGAAATACCTCATATCTCGTCTTTATATCAGAGTCCTTTCAAAATATGTATTTGGGAACCTAGATAATCTGTAATCCAATCGGAATAAATACACACTACATTAAGAATATGTTTGATTTATAAATTGTTTTGTTATTACGTTTGCATGAACAACGCATTAGCATGCGTAGTTCACCGGCCCCTTAAGGTGCCACTATTCGATATTTTTTCCATACAAATTTCGGGAGAGTATTACTCCACTGTTTGACATTGTACATCCAAAGTTAAACAACATAGTTGGGGAAAAGCTAGGCAGATTAATAATATTACAGTGATGTTAAATAAAAAAATAAAAATAAAACAATACATTCATATTATAAAATTCATTACGCATTTAAATTTAACAATAATTCCATAATAATAGTTACTTATCAGTAATTCAAAATTAAAAACATTGCATTTTTTTTAAATTAACCAACTAGTATTAACCTTTTGAACGCCAGAGTATAAACGTATCGCCGTACCCCTGACGCCAGGCAACTTTAACAAAACAACACACACACACACACTTAAAACAACAAATTTCTCGATATTGGCGGTTTATTTATATTAGTTTCATGCAATACAATATAGACGGAAGCTTAAACTTTTAAATTATATAAATAAAAACACACAAAAGTAATGATTAAATTGTTTATTTCATAATATGGTGCGACCCGTGCGACGTGTATTTTGTCATATATTTGTGACGTTGGCGTTCAGGGTAAGATTTCGTTTGTCACATATATCGTCGCTAATCTAACTAAGTGACGTATCTGATTCGAAGCATATTTTACAGTACAGTATTACTACTATTGTTATCGTGTTAATATTGTTTTAATAATAAATATTTTAACAGATACGTCACTTCGTGAGATGTTTGTTTTTGTTTTGTTCGGAATACATGATCAGATATCAGATTCGACTTGGAAAATGTATCAAATTACTATAGTTAGGTCGGCTTAGTCCAAAATGTCAGATACGTCAGTTAGTTAGATTAGTGACGATAATTATGTGACAATGGCGTTCAAAAGGTTAATAAAAAAACAGCTAATAATTCACAAATCATTTTACTGTGGCTGTGGTTTGTCACCTATGAACTCATCTATATTATAAACTAGCAGTGCGTCCCAGCTTCGCAAAGGTGCATTTTTTTTTCGAATTTCCTAAATTTTCTTTCAAACAAACCTTGTCCTGGCAATACCGAACACAACAAAAAAAAAAGACTTATCCAATTCGGTGCATTCGTTAGGAACTTATGCGCGTACATACATTTCGGCGATTGATTTTTATGTCTTTAATTTGTTTTTACATAAGTTCATGCTGTATATGCTTTTGGATTCTACAGGGTGTATCAGAAGGGTGTGGTCAAATTCAAGGGTGTTATACGGATCATCAAACTGAACAAATTTCTCCCTGGGACCAACATCGATATCGAGAAAAAAATCATCAACTGTCCCATACAAAACGTCAATTGACCCAAATGTATGGGACGACTGATAATTTTTGAAGTGAAACTTCTTTACGCACGCTTGACTTGGGGAGTAAGCTGGCGAACGCGTGACGTAAGCGTTACGAAAAGTGTGATCGGGCGAGGCGAACGGGAATTGAGTGGGGGATATAAGCAAGAGAAAGCAGTGCGCGCGCACATTTTCTTTCTCTCTTCCTCTCATAACCAAATACGTTTGAAGTTTCACTTCAGTCGTGTGGTCATAAGCACACTCGGTTTTTTTTTCTTGATTACGATGTTGATCCCATGGAGAAAGGTCTTTAGTTTGATAGTTTTTACCACACCCTTTGGCTGCGTTTCCACCAGAGATGTGCGAGGATGCGTAGCGGCATTGAGTTAAAATGTACTACGTACTATATTATAGAGAAGCTATTTCAAACAAAATTTACCGCGCGCACTTGATAACAGCAGGGCACGCGCGGGGCAAGCGGGGGGGTGTTATGTTCTCATAGATAACAATCAATGCGCGCAGATGCGACATCATTTTAACAAAACTTCTCTCAAACGTGTCACGTTACAGCAAGCGCTTGGCACAGACTAAGCGAGTTGGAGTGCGTACGCTCTAACTCGTGTTACAAACAACGTGTTACATTTTAACTCGATGCGTAGGGGAGGGATGTGTGTGAAACCAACCAATAACATCGCTTCATTTTTATAGCTTGAACTAAGTTAGTGTTGTTATTGGTTAGTTTTACACACATCCCTCGCTACGGATCCTCGCTCATCTCTGGTGGTAAGACAGTCTAAATGACAAAGACATGTGACATATACCAACCCGCACTGGCCCCGCGTGGTGGATTACGGCCCACTCCCTCTCACTGAGAGGAGGCAAGTGTCACAGCCAGAGGCGTGCATTGCATATAGGCATATAAGCAGTGCCTACCTCGATATATCAACATAAACCTGTCAATTACATTTTAGTGTGTGCCCCACAATTAAGAAACTCACTAAATTATCATACCTAACAAAAAACAAAATCTTCATACAAACACGCGCGGCAGCAGGCAGTCGCCGGACGGCCTACTCGGCTCCCGTACTATTCGCACATTGTCATTGGTCTTTACTCGTTCAAGTTAATACGACAAAATTAAAAATACGTACGTCTGACGCGTAATACCATGACGTTCGACCTTCGCAATTTATCACCCTTAAGTAGGCATGCCTGCTCAAATAACCACACTTTTTTTTCTGATTAGTGACCGCGTTTGCCTAGACTAGACCCGGCCTAGTGCCTACCTATTCTGAAAACCAATGCACGCCACTGGTCCCAACAGTGGGAACATTATAATGTACATCCTTAATGTGACCACGCCTTTCTGATACACCCAGCACCCTAACCGCGTAACACACTGTAAATAACAATCTGAATCATTTTGAAGGATATTGTAAATCCATTGCTTTATATGTTCGAAAAATTTACCAGCTCAACAACGTAAATAACGCAATAAATATTGTAGAAAATCGAAGCCATTGCAACGGTTAGTGTGTTAGAGATAAACCATTCTACTAACGCACGCCCCTCCACTAAAATTTCTATACAAACATTTGAAATCATCATTTGAATCTATTTTAATATTTATTTATTTCTGTAACTGCCCGTGACATCACAGCGGCGGGCCCTATCAGAATACCAGCTCTGTGACATTTATTTTTTAAATGTCGCAGCATCATGCTGAGATAGGAGCCTTTTGGCCTCGTATAGGAGTTTCTGTTTCATTTTTCTTTTTATTATTATTTTTTATATAACTTGGTTTTTTATTTATTACTGTGTTTAGTTAGTGGAGCAGTGGTGGCCCAGTGGTAACGGCCGCGACTTACGAGTTGTAGGTCGTAGGTTCGAACCCAGACAGGCGCTTTACTTTGTGTAAATTATTTCATCACCACTGCTCTCATAACGGTGAAGGAAAACATCGTGAGGAAACCGGCATGTCCTAGAACCGAAAATTCGAAGACATGTGACATCTACCAACCCGCACTGGGCCCGCGTGGTAGATTACGGCCCACTCCCTCTCACAGAGAGGAGGCCTGTGTCCCAGCAGTGGGAACATTATAGGCTGATTATGTTACTGTGTTTAGTTTAGTTTGTGATCTTCCTGTGCGAGTCGCAATAAATACCTTTTCTTTCTTTCTTTAAATGTGTGCAACAAGTGCAACAAGCAGTGGAGCGGCGTTCATTTTTAAAATTGTTTATCTCTACGCAATTACCCCGCTGTATGGCAAATCGTTGTATAAAAAGACAACTCTATGCTATGCCCGTTAAGCGTCATGCCCGGGCCACACCAACGGTAAACACCGATAATTATCGCGATGATGGGCGTTAATCGTACGTGCAGCCACAAATTATCGGAATTTCCCGTTAGTGTGGCCCCGGCATTAGAAAGAGAGCCACAGTCATGATATTCAATAGTATACCTAATTGAGTGATTTGAGAATTTCTTTATTAAGATTATTACAACTAAATATCACACAAAAATTCCAATTTACTCGTACAAAATGTGTTGCATTAAAGTAGCCGACAACGTTGCGCCACACTGAGCAACATTGCGCTACATCGTATCATATTGCGCGACATAAATAAGTGTTCTACAAAAAACCTAGTTAGGGTGAAATCTCCTATAAACGTTGTTGTACACTCAACAAAAGAGATAAGTATGCAGGATCATCGGATATAGTTGAAGTTTAGTAAGAAATCGCTGGAAGTTGTCGACTGAAATTTAATTTGATAAATAAGCTGTTTATTTTCTATTAATAAAATAAAATTTGATTCGAGAACATCCATCGGTTTTTATTGAAGAAGATTGATATTTATTGAAGAAATTTGATATGCTGGCGTCTGTACAACGCCCCCCCCCCCCTCCTGTCAATGTCATTCAGGCGCCAGCATATCCTTGTAGCATTAAACAAATAGACCTTGTCGCTTTATGGGAAGGTTCACATCTGACGGAAGATGCGTCGCGTATTATCGGTCGCGTAACGCCAGAACAGACAAATGTATAGAAAAACACTTGACCGTTCACACTCAACCGATGATGCGTTAGTGCGTCGAGCGAATAAATAGACGCAATCGATGTTACGCCCGACGCATCTTCCGTCAGATGTGAACCTTCCCCATAACGAGCAAGTAAAATTCAACCTTAAGGTGATAAAGAAATTACGAGGTCGCCTATACTGAAGTTGACTCTGAGAAACGCTCATGTTAGCTTGAAACTTACTAAATTCAAATGGCACTGATAGCGTTTAATTAGGAGACTTCAGCCCGCAACTACGGATTACAAACTCGCGCCTACATGCGCTGCACTCACCTGCCTACGCGAGGTAGGAGTAGGTGTCGAGCGCGGCGGGGGCGCGCTCCAGGTACTGCTTGTCGATGAGCGCCTCGATGCACTTCTTGATCATCGCTACAGAAGGCGCGAAGGAGCCGCGCGCCTGCGACACCACCTCCTGGATCAGCTCCGTGTGGCGCAGGACCTGCGGGCCAAGGGTATACGCATCATTGTATAACTTATAATGAACTAGCTGCGCCCCGCGGTTTTACCCGCATAAGTCTCGATCCCGTGGGAATATCGGGATAAAAAGTACCCTATGTCCTTTTCCGGGACTCAAGCTATCTCTATACCAAATTTCATCAAAATTGGTCCAGCCGTTTGAGCGTGAAGAAGTAACAAACATATAAACACACACACACACACAAACTTTCGCCTTTATAATATTAGTGTGATACGACTAAAATTTAAATTATTAGCGCAATGTAGCCGCACCGGCTAACCGAGGTCGGGCCGTAGATGGGTGACCATGGAGACCCTCTGTGCCTAGGAAAGCACGTTAAGCCGTTGATACTGAGTGTCGTTCGTAGATGTTGACAATCGTTACGGGTAGTCAAAAGCCCGATAGCCAAACCAGTCTTACTAATGGTCATTGTGTTACTTGGTACCAGGGTTGTAGCGGTCAGATGAGGGATGCATGAACAAGCCTTCTCGTGTAGCGCAGTTTGTTCCGCCAGTTACTCAACTGAACGTTCGCGCTCGGCACATCCTGGACAGTCACACCAACACCTTATCTGACGTGCCTCGGAAAGCACGTTAAGCCGTTGGTCCCGGCTGTCATTCGTTGGTTTTTGACAGTCGTTACAGATCGTCAGAAACCCGAAAGTGTGACAACCAGTCTTACTAAAGGGATTCGTATTACCCAGTAACTGGGTTGTGGAGGTCAGATACGCAGTCGCTCCATGTAAAATACTGGTACTCAGCTGCATCCGGTAATAAGTTCTGTGAGAAGGACAATCACTCAACATTAATTTGGGGATTTCCTTTCACAATACTATTTACTAGCAGCGCCCCGCGGTTTCACCCGCGTAAATGTCGATCCCGTGGGAATATCGGGATAAAAAGTAGCCTATATGTAAATCCAGGGTGTCAGCTACCTCCATACAAGATTTTATCAAAATTAGTCCAGCCGTTTGAGCGTGAAGAAGTAAAAAACATATAAACACACACACACTCACAAACTTTCGCCTTTATAATATTAGTGTGATTTATTCTGTCTTCTCTATGTATTTTTAACTACTAACCCTAGTAATAAGTTATAATATTGTATACTAACACGCTGGATCATTGTTGTCCGAAAATAAAGAATATTATTATTATTTTTGAATTTATATATTCGGGACCATAGAGTCCCGGTCCTTTGGAAGGCGTACGAGGGGCCGAAGCCAACTCGCAGAGGCCCCTTGGGAATTTTTTATGAAATGCGGCACCAACAGACGATTATCCCTGTACGCACTATGCAAGTGCACCCAAGGATAACCCCCGGTTGGTGTAGAACTATTGTGGGATATGGAAAAATAAAAAATTGGACTATGGGCTTGGGTGGCTGAAGTGGACTGGTTACCAATAACTATGGAAGAACTATTACCCCTGCCTGATCGATGTTTTATATATACACGGATAAAATGGCAGGGGGTGACTTGCACACGCAATAATGGGCCCCCGGAAACGGTCGCTAGCACATAGTGACGTAGCGACAAGGGGGCAACATGTCCTGAGGTGCTTAAGAGGAGTGGAGAGGTATTCCACGGCGATCAGGACAATCCCGGAAGTACGGTCAAGATCCCTACCAGCATCTTACTGAAATACTTCCTTCCTCCGAGCACGTTTGCTCTTGCGAATCTCCACTCAAGCCGGCCAATAAAGGCAAGAATGAGGTGGGAGCTCTGATCCTCGTCATTGTTCACTCCAGCCGGCCAATAAAGGCAAGCCAGAGGTGAGGAACAAGACTTCTCCCGGGAGATAGGGTCCGTGGGGTCGCTACTGCCCAACAGCTCGCCACATGCTGCCCTGCGGGTTTCGGTATCTCTCTTGGTCTGGCTCCTCATCCTAGACCTGTTCCGGCAAAATAAACTCTTCCGGCACAGGCCTAGAGTTCGGAGCGCGCAAGCCCCACCACGACGTCAACGTAGAGATACGGTATTATTATTAATAGTTGAGAAAAATACAGGCAGATGATGCCGTCTTACCTTTCTCTGCTTCATGATGCGCACGATTGCAGCCTGTAGATACATCTTGCGGTCGTCGTCGCAATGCGTGGCCGTCTCACCGCTATCGGCCGCAGCGCCGTTATTGCTTGAACCGGTGCCGCCTGGGAACGTAAACTTACGTCAGACAAACTAATATCAACTTTACTCACGTGGAAATTGAATTGATTTTAGAATAAATAGTACGGTAGGTAGACACGTCAGAGGTACAGATAGCGCCATCCACGGAGAAGCGCCCCACTCTCCTTCCTAATCGCTTACAGTACAAGTGTGCAACATTCCGCTAGTGTTTTAGTTTTGTCGATACACGGTAATTACTTATTAGTGGGTAATTAGTGTGTATCAAAAACTAAAACACTAGCGGAATTAACTAGCGATAACCACTCGCGATTAGTAAGAAGAGTGTGGCGCGTCTTCGTAGATGGCACTATAATAACAGCCAGTATAATCTAAGATCTTATTCTATTGAAACTTCGTACTACACGTATACGTTCACATGTGAACGTTCTTAAAATTGCGAGAATGACTCCTCAGATATGATTGCCGAGCTGTCCATAGTAATACAGTGTGTCCGGACATGGACTAGCGATATTCTAAATACTTAAATATAAGCTATTTTAAAGTACAATTACACTATAGGCTTGGGTCCAATACATTTCCCAGTAATTAACAATTATTGGTTGAATTGCATAATTTTTTGTTTTTTTTTTTCGACTTTCACATTTTTTTTAAAAGTTATGGAATTGTGAACACATTGCTTTGTAATGCAGACGGTAGACAATATTATTGCCTTTCGAATAAGCCTATTTTTATCTCAGTATGACTAAAACTTTGAGATATATGATTTTTTTTTTGTACTCGCATAGAGCATATTTCAACAAAAAAAAACAAAATGGCTGCCACATAGCGGGGAAGTGTATTGGACCCAAGCCTATAGTGTAATTGTACTTTAAAATAGCTTATATTTAAGAATTTAGAATATCGCTAGTCCATGTCCGGACACACTGTATATTTATTGTGTCTGTACCTGGGTGGTTGGGCGCGTTGGCACACGTGAGCCGCACCTTGGTGCGCTTGCAGCTGAAGGCGAGGTTGAGCGCGATGGTCGCGTCGGCCGACGTCTCGTCTTCAGTCTCCGAGCCCACTTCACCCGTCGCCATTAGGAGGCCTGCATGAATAATTATGGATAGTAATAAAAGCTCCAACAAAAAAATAAGAATTGTCCTTACTAAAAATATTAAATCTACTGCCTAAAATACTAACTTTCCGACTACTTTTGTCCGAATAAAAATGACGAAACGACGTTTATTACTATAATACTTTTCTACCAGCTTAAATTACGATTTGATATATACCTAGGTAAAGGTATTTGTATTCTCATTCGCTCGCTCTTGCATCCTATGTCGACGGCTATTTCTATGTAAAGGGTTTAAAGTAACCTAACCAAACCGAACCCCGGGGTGCCCTTGACAAAACTTCTGTTGTCGGTAACTTAGTAATTTTGTCGGAGGTTCAGTATTTTATTCGGAAGTTTAGTTTTGTTATTCGAAGATCCATTTTTTTTAGTCGGCCACAGATCGCTGGAGATTAATTTGTTTTTCAGAACCATTATTATTTCCCAATAATTGTCGACCACTGTAGTTATGTTATTTTAAACGTTTTGGAACGAAGTTCTTTTACGGAGCTTGCGGGAGGAGTACACTGGTAGAAAGAAATCGTCACGTAACTAAAAACCGTTATGCAACTTTTTATTATATGTAATAGAAAGAGAGAGAGAGAGAGATAGTTTTCATAGTTTTCGAGGGAGCTGAAAAGGTCAAAATTAAACGCAATTTTTGTTTTCGTCATGGGTGTTGTTTTCATGGTTTTCGAGGGTGTTGAACCCGATAGTAAGATCAAAATGAAAATCCAAGATGGCGGCTGTAAAAATTATAAATTTATTCGTCATGGGTGTCGTTTTCATGGTTTTCGAGGGTGTTGAACCCGATAGTGAGATCAAAATGAAAATCCAAGATGGCGGCTGCAAAAATTATACATTTTTTCGTCTTGGTCGTTGTTTTCATGGTTTTCGAGGGTGTTGAACCCGATAGTGAGATCAAAATGAAAATCCAAGATGGCGGCTGCAAAAATTATACATGTTTCTTCATGGGTGTCGTTTTTATGGTTTTCGAGTGTGTTGAACCCGATAGTGAGATCAAAATGAATTAGAATAGGTGTTGTAGTGTTACCAGCATCAAGCAGCGGCCGCAGGTGTCTGTGCCAGGCGTCGCCGGTGAGTTGCAGCGAGTCTCGCAGCTCGCGCGCGTTCCAAACGTCCACAGTCTCGAAACTTAGCAGGAGGGCGCACTGGAAACGAAGTCAAACATCGTTTGATCAAATAAAATCAAAATAAAACATAGTTTATTTAAATAAAATCCAATTAAAACATTTTTATTTAAAGGGCTTTGAAGTTCCGTGGCATACCTACTCGTCCGCCATTTTGTTATTTTTTTTTTCATAATGGCAGCCACGCGTGATACCTAGATAAATCGATAGCTGACATCAATTAATAATACTTGAGAGAGAGAACTTGCTTACATCTTGTTGCATAGATGTTTGAAATAATCACTTTGAATGTTTAAAATAATCAAGCCCGGCTAGACTAGGTTAGCCAGGCTCCATATAAAAACCTTAAATCCCCTTTTAAAACATTTTTTTTAAATAAACTCAAAATAAATAACATACCAATACGATAAATCAAACATTTATTCTAATTACTAGCTGCGCCCCGCGGTTTCACCCGCGTAAGTTTCGACCCCGTGGGAATATCGGGATAAAAAGTAGCCTATATGTTAATCCTGGGTGTCAGCTGCCTCCATACAACATTTTATCAAAATTGGTACAGCTGTTTGAGCGTGAAGAAGTAACAAACATATAAACACACACACACACACACACACACACTCTCACAAACTTTCGCCTTTATAATATTAGTGTGATACGCCTATCGAAAACACAAGTCGCTTCATTTTGGACGAACAACCTGGGTGCTTACTCTTGAATTTAATTCCGATAGATCGACATTAGAATTGTGACGTTTCGTACTTTTGAGTTCGGTTTAATTAAACTAAAAGGTAAAATTGGGTGTCCATTTTGGTGAACTAAGTGGAAATTAGGGCCGGGCTCCAAAATCAATCATCCAATTTTACCTTTTAGTTTAATTAAACCGAACTCAAAAGTACGAAACGTCATAATTCTAATGTCGATCTATCGGAATTAAATTCAAGAGTAAGCACCCTGATCCTGCACAGAGTTTCTTACCCGTTTTTCTACATAGGAACCTACTACACTTTGGGATGGCTTTATCTTTCGGAGCGACCCTATAGAGGGATGAGGAACAGGGTGTAAAGTTCACTCATACTCTATAGAAAAGGTAGGATCCTCCGAACAACAACCAGACGGGTGTTGTGTCTGGCGGGCAACTGCCCGATGATTCATGTCGGGGCTTTGTATCTATGCTAGTTGCGCGGTAAACTCTGCTTGCGAGATGCAGAATTTGCGTGACGTCAGTATGACGCGTTGTTCGCATGTGGCGTTGTAGATACCGCTACAACCCCTTGCCTTTTCAAAAGTGCCTGTAATAGGTTTAATTGAAATACACGGCTAGAGTTGTCGATGGCGGTACCTGTGGCGTGGTGGCACTGATGTGGTAGAGGCGCGGCGTGTAGCGCGTGCGCAGGTCGCCGGTGCAGAGGTGGTGCAGCCACGCGAGGCGGCGGCCGCTGAAGGAGGCGCGGTAGAAGGCCTCGAACAGGCGCGCCGGCCGCTCCAGCTGCAGCGGCGGGGCCAGCGGGGCCATGGCGCCGCCCAGGGGCCACGCGCCCGCCTGCAGGACCTGTCCGGCAACACGCAGTGTCATTGTAATACGAAAACCTACTTTTATTTTGAAATCAATCGATAAATCACAAAAAGTCTATATATCTATGAACTATTATTACTATATTGTCCTCTTTGACATTTCTCGGGACCTGTGAATGTACAAGAGGCCGAAGCCAACTCGCAGAGGCCCTTTAGACGTTTTAATGAAATGAGGCACCAACCGACGATTACTATTATAAAATGACCGCTTAACTGAGACATTGCCTGAGGTAGCTGCGCGGTGCGGGAGGGGTGATAGTTGTCACAAGTTGACGAATCACTGAGCTCTCGCATCACGTCACCACACCCCTCCCGCACCGCGCTGCTACCTGAGGCAACGTCAATTAAGCAGTCGGCTTATAAAAGACAGTTTTAATAACGTAACAGGACCATTCCCCACTACCCATTTTCACTAGCACTAGACGAAACTTAAATAAAAGCGCATTATTGAAATAATAATAATAGAGGTTTGTTTAGGTGTTTCTATTGTTAGTGTAAACAGGCATTGTACAGGGTTATTGGAAAAAAACCAACAACCTCTTAAGAGGTCATTGTACTCATTATTATGAACAACTTTTACTATGGGACCAAACCTAAAATCGCGAAAAAATATCAGCTGTTCCCTACATTTATGTTGGTATAATTCGTCAAAATGTAGGGAACAGCAGATTTTTTTTTCGCAATTTCAGGTTTGGTTCCATAATAAAAGTTGTTCACAATGATGAGTACAATGACCTCTAAAGAGGTTGTTGGTGTTTTTCCAATAACCCTGTATATCGATTTTATTAAAATTAGAGCGGCCATTGTTGTTTACATCTTTGACAAATTTGGCGCGGCCGGACCTTACATACCCTCATACACACAGCCAGTAATTGTTTTGTTGTTAGTTATTGTTATTTTTTGTTGTTGTTAGTTTTTTTTGCCTATTACAGCGCTTACCTGTATAAAGAAGCCAGTGCTAGTGGCGAGGTTATTATCCCGGAGATGTTGCTGGAATTTGGCGTTAAGGTCCGCGGACACGGCTACGTCTGTGAACATCCTGTGCAGTTTGTTTGTGAACTCGTACCCGCATGCGGCTTTCAGGCGATTAATCATTGCTTCTTCCTGTAACAAATACCAATATTGATAACCCTGAGTTATTGTCAAAATTTTATTTTAATGTGCCAAGTAAAGCACTTCGTTTTAACCTTTTAACCGCCGGACTTTATATCAGTTGTCGTGCCCCCAGCGCCCGACAAAAAAAAAAAAAAACAAAACGAAAAATAAATACCGATGAAACGAGCTGTGATGATGTAATAATAATACAGATTAAACGAGCTGTGTTATTTGATCGTATACAGGGTGTTACAGAAAGGGTATATCAAAACAAACGGGTTGAAGAGTGTATCTGGTCTAGAATCTCTGTACAAAATTTCAGCTCAAAAGCATTAACTTTGAAAATGCTTAATTTTTGACTCTGGCGGAATGGACACGAAAATATTTGTCGGATTAATCCGACGTAAGCGGTTAAAAGGTTAATCCACCCATACGTGTGCCTCACACATCCTCGAATTATAGGCAGAACAGTTACATTGTGCGAGCAAGCAGAAATTTCAATGATATATGCAAGGAATATGATTTTGATCCATTCACGATTAGTGTGAATTCGGCCAGAAGGTGCTTAAGCCTCAAATTTTTCAAGTAGTGGTAGGTTATATTATTTGTTTTTGTTATTTTATTATTTATATTACTTCTTACTTTAATTTAGGCGGTGTTTTTATTGTTTTTGTGCTCACACCATAAATAACTATTATAAGTCTACAGGGTTATTGGAAAAACACCAACAACCTTTCAAGAGGTCATTGTACTCATCATTATGAACAACTTTTACTATGGGACCAAACCCGATATCGCCAAAAAAAAATCAGCTGTTCCTTACATTTTGACGAGTTATACGAACATAAATGTACTCGTAGGGAACAGCAGATTTCTTTTTCGCGATTTCAAGTTTGGCCACATAGTAAAAGTTGTTCATAATGATGAGTACATTGACCTCTTAAGAGGTTGTTGGTGTTTTTCCAATAACCCTGTATATGTGAGGATTTGTAATTGGCTTTCTGGTGACTATGGTTTCCTTTTTTGTTTGTTTTTATTAGCTGTAAGTCCTCCATGTACTAAAATAAATAAATAAATAAAGTTTTTTTTATTTTTAGTTTTATTCAATCAGCGGATACAGTTAACGCCATCCACGAAGACGCGCCCCACTCTTCTTCCTAATCGCTTACCGTACAAATGTGCAACATTCCGCTAGTGTTTTAGCTTTGTCGATACACAGTAATAACTTATTAGTGGGTAATTAGTGTGTATTAAACAACTAAAACACTAGCGGAATTAACTAGCGATTAGTAAGAAGAGTGGGGGTTTCGTGGATGGCACTATCTATATTAAGAAATATGATCAACATTGTTGTATTTCAGACTTCAGTAAACACGTCATTTTGAAAGGGCTTGTAGGTCCGTGGCATACCTACCTGCCCACCAATTTGATTTAATTTTTTGCATAGAAGGCTATGGAACGGAGTATTCTGGGTATCAAACTAACAGACCGGGTCAGAAATACGACCATCCGTTCCATCACAAAGATTACTGATGTCACTTAGAAAGCTGCCACGCTAAAATGGAACTGGGCTGGACACATCTGCCGCATGTCAGACGAACAGTGGGCCAAACTTACGACCCAATGGGTCCCTCTTAATGGCAAACGACATCGTGGCAGGCCCAGACGGAGATGTCGGGATGAGCTGGACTCCTTCAACAAGAACTGGTCCTTAGCAGCTTTGAACAGAGAGAGGTGGAAAGAGAGTAGGGAGGCCTTTGCCGTGCAGTGGGACGTCACAGACTAATAATAATAATAAAATATAGATGTTTACTATAAACTTTCAAGAGTGATCATTTCAAACATCTAAGCAACAAGATGCACGCAAATTCCAAAAATATGGATGCCACATGATCGCTAGGATTTATGCGTGGCCGCCATTTTGAAAAAAAAAAACAAAATGGCGCGTCATTAGGTATCTATATAAAAATCTGCAATCCTCTTAAAAGTCGTTATTCGCTGACTGCGTAGTGTTTATGCGTCCCACACCTGTTCCATAGAAGCGCTGAGTTGATGTATGAGCCTGCGAGCGAGCGCCCGCGCATAGTACTTCTGGAACACGTCCTTGTCGTCCACGTATTTGAACACCACGATAGCGGCCGCCAGCTTGTCGTCCACGTCGGTGTCTGCGCCGGCGCGCTTGCGCAGTAACGCGTCGCAGTAGCGCGCCAGCAGCTCCGGCGCGCGCGCAGACCCGTCCGCGGGCAGGCGGGAGTTTACTACTGCGCTGCACGCCTGGGAACAGTAGGAGTTCAAAGGTTTATAACACAATTTACAACTGCTCATTCGTGGTAACATTTTGACATTTCCATTTCATAGCAATAAGGACGCTATTCGTGGTGCATTTGTTACTACTGATACGTGCGTTCGACCATACCTACTGAAGTAAACGCTAATCAAACAAAATATTATACACCAGCAGCGCCCCGCTGATTCACCCGCATAAGTTACGATCCCGTGGGAATTCCTATGTCCTTTCCCGGGACTCAAACTATCTCTATACCAAATTTCATCTAAATCGGTTCAGCGGTTTAAGCGTGAAGAGGTAAAAGACAGACAGACACACTTTCGCATTTATAATATTAAGTATGGATAAAAAAGACACCAAATTAGAGAAACCACGTAGTACTTTCTGCCCATTCTCATCCATAAAAATCACTATAGAGGTATGAGGAACAGGGTGTAAAGTTCACTCATCCACCATAGAAAAGGGAGGACCCTCCGACCAGACGGGTATTGTGACTGGCGGGCAACGGCCCGATGTTTCATGGCGGGCCGTTGTATCTATGCTAGTTGCGCGGTAAACACTGCTTGCGAGATGCAGGATTTTGCGTGACGTCAGTATGACGCGATGTTCGCATATGGCGTTGTAGATGCCGCTACATCACCATTTAGGAATGCGCAAATCACTTTTCTTTGATTTTTTCGTTAATTGTAATAAATTATTTTGACTTCGGATAGTAATCGTACCAAACAAGCAGTCTGTAATACATATATAACATAGCGTTACAAAACGTCATTTCTGGCACTCATATCTGTGTGACAGTCTATTTCTACACCTCGATGTACAGTTCTTTTATCTTGCGAATCGACGCGCGCTTTATTTGTAGTCACCAAGTGTATAAACACGTTGTGAATGTGTGCATGTAATTTATTTTAAGTAATGTTTGTTTTTATCTAAATCTCCGAGGTAACTAGACGAAAAGAACATTACTTAAAATAAATGTTCTTGTAAATCGATTTTATTCAATTTCGAGCGGCCATTGTCGTTTACGTCTTTAGAAAATATAGAAACGCCGGACTATAGACGAGTAGCGTCAGCACATAATACACACTTTCGACTTATGGATGGGAATTGTGTGTGCGAACGGTACCAAGAGCTCCTGCGCTTACACACACATTCGCAGCGTGTTTTTATACTTGGTAACCACAAGTTAACGCCCGGGTATTGCAATATAAAGTCAGGCAAATTAATTGTCAAGCAAATTGAAAGTCAATTTGACTGACTGACTGTACAGACGCCAGCACATCAAGCTACTACAATCTGTCAAATTTCTTTAATAGATTTTCAACTTTATCGCTAAAGCATAAGGTTCAAAGTTGATTGGGAAAATTTGACAGTTTCGGGTAGCTTGATGTGCGGCGTCTGTACATAAAATCATGGTTTACCTTATCCAGCGCGCCGACGAAGGCCTGCGCTCCGCCGAACACCTCGCCGAACAGCTTGCTGTATTTACCGTGGAGAGACAGCATTGCGTTCACGAAATGTGTGTGAGCCTGCATTAAAATAAAATGTTTTATAGATTCAATTTACTTATTTTTTTACATTTTCTCCTAATTTTTTGACGTGATAACGTCTTATAAGTCGATAAACGCCGGCTGCACGCACGAAAAAGTATGACTCGTTGTCACGTTCCGCCTGAGCCGAGCGTGCAAGCGAGAGCGCGGAACAAGCGATAGAGAGGCACGATCGGCCTAAGCGTTCGGCTTGTGACGCATCTATCTCTCCTAATGACGTTATCACGTAAAATTATCGTCTGTAAACCAACTTTACAGACAACCATTTTTTTTGTTTTGACAAATCTTAAATACAATATACAATCTAACACTAATATATTATGCACAGGTATATAAAATAAAGGGAAGAGCTCATTGGGAAAAAAACTCGTCCGCGTCGCTTTCAATGGGAAAAGTGCCCAAAAGGCTGGCAGAATTGCCACGATGGATGGCAATGTTGCCAGCCTTTTGGTTATGACTTGTTATTTGACAAATAGGAAATATACAAGTAATTCAATGCTCTTTGATTATTTACATTGTAAATGAGGATACTTTTTCATTATAAATATTTTTTTTATTTTGAGGGCTGATTTTTCCTACGCCAGATAATTTTATCGGAGAAATAATTAAGTAATTTTGAATTTTTGACAATTCTTCTATACAAAAACTGTCAGACGTCCATTTTATTTCACGAAACAAAATTATCTGTCGATTGAAAAATCAGCCCTTAATTGTATTACAGTACCCGGCGATAAATATTGCACATCGACCTTTGGAAAGAAACAATCGGCTAATTTCGGCTTCGTAGTGCGTTATCTCTGTCGCACACTACCTATGTGACGTTAACTGACGTTTTGTCAGTCGTTGTTCAAGTGCGATAGAGTGCGGTCGCGTCCAGTTCAAAATATATATCTAGAGTTGTTAACACCCCCAAATTTAAATAATTTAAAGTTGTACTATGGCATCTTTAGGAAAAATAGAGGAACCTTTTTATTTTACCCCAACCTAAAGCAATCATTTATAGAAAAATTGGTGTATTTTATACAGAGAATAAAAAGAATTATCAAAAGAAGCAAATCATAATTGTTTTAACAGCTCCTAATAGATACCGGACTGTTTGTATTTCGTGCGACAGAGATAACGCTCTACGAAGCCGAAATTAGCCGATTGTCTCTTTCCAAAGATCGATGTGCAATATTTATCGCCGGGTACTGTACTTATTTCACAATTTTATTCTATATTGCGTTGTTTTGGTGAAACGGAACGCGCAAACCAGAAACGAAATACACATCTATTCATACGTAGCAAACTGCTTAAAATCTCGCTAAGGTAAGTCCAGTCGAGAAAATACGTTCCTGACACTTGTCTGTGCAACAATTCTAGTCCTAACTTCCTAATTAATATTATAAATGCGTTTTCACGCCTAAACCACTGAACCGATCGTCCTGAAATTTTGCATATACATTGTCAGGAGTACAGAAACGGACATAGAATACATGCGTCATGTTCGTGAACGGGCGCCGTCAGTAGGGACTGGTCATCTCTTTGCTGCCATGGCTTATTTTATTTTAATATTTGAATTGTTGTTTTTTCTCATATTTTCATTATGGACGCTTTTCGTTCTGCATCGTTCTCACATGTTATCATTTTTAACATGAATGATGTAACCAAGACTTTGTAACCATATTATTTTGATTTAAAAGAGTGTCCATGGAGTTTCTTGCACGTTCATCTCCATTGGTACCTACGCATTGGAATGGGCAACTAGCTTCATCTTTCTGACTGATCGACCCCTTGACAATTCAAAAGTGCCTGTAATTGGTTTAATTGAAATAAATGCTTTGAGTTTGAGTTCATCTCGAAAAAAAAATTATTTTCCCGAGGAAAACAACAACAATTATGATAATAGATGGCGCCATGTGTATTGCTGTTTTCCTCGGGAACAGCACTTTTTTTCGGGATGAAAGGTACCCTATGTCCGTTTCTGTACACCTGACAACGTATATGCAAAATTTCAGGATGATCGGTTCAGTGGTTTAGGCGTGAAAAGGTAACAAACTAACTTACTTTCGCATTTATAATATAAGTTAGGATAGGATTTCACGAGGACAAAGTCGCGGGCAGCAGCTAGTAGCTAATAAAGATCATATTCGCAAAACACGTATTCGTTTTTATGAGACTGACAGCTGTCAAGAACACATTCGCTCGACAGCTAGACTGTAAATAAAAGCGATTTTTGCTTGAATAAAGCACAAAAAATAATTTAATTTACATGATATGGGACTAAAAATGTGATGCAAGCAGAACAGTATTGTAGATAAGGGGGCATCCATTTATTAAGTGAGGCGTTTAGGAGGGGAGGGGGTCAAGTCGATTCTCACCCAATTTCACGTGGGAGAGAGGGGGGGTCCTGGCAAATATCACGTAATTATTTTTTCCACAAGAAACAATGTAAAATTGCGAGAAAGTTGGGTTAAATTGTAAAGTTGTAAAGTTTTCTATATTTATGTCTGTAATTTATATGGTGTACATAATAAAGAGTATTCTATTTTATTCTATTCTTAAATTGAGTCTTAACTGGTCTTAAATAAAAATAATGAAACAAATTGTTTTTTTTTTTTTTGTAATAAATCCAACGCAATGAAGCACAGATTAACGTATTTACACTGAAAATACGCATTTTGAACAATCTCACGTGAGGTTAGAGGGAGGGGGTCGAGCCAATCTCACGATATCTCACGAAGGGAGGAGGGGGGGGGTCCAAAATCGCCAAAATCACCTCACGTAATTAATGGACGCCCCCTAATGACGTCACATCATGGCCGCGACATTGAAACTCCAGCAATGTTCTACTAGTCCTTTCACCGTTATTTTAACTCTGATTTTGCATCACTGTCCAAATCACACTGATCTTTATTCTCATTCTGATAAGGTTGCTGTTGAGTTGACTGACAAGTCTGTCAAAATCATTTTGATCTTTATTCTCGTCAGAATAAGGTTGCTGTTGTAGAGGTCAAATTACTGTGAACGGACTGAAAGTGTATATAGTTCAAACGTAACGGACGTTTAAACTGCAGTAGAAAATTGTAGGTATTTAATCATGTCTTTGAGCAACAAGCAGGAATTGAGTTTGACTTTGAAGGATTTTCTGGGGGTTTTTAAATGGCGGCTGATGACGCTAATAACCTCACCCTAACGGCCTGGCCACGAACTCGCCGCTATCAGCGGCAAAAAAACAAATATACCAAAATGTATGAACCATGCTACGACGCACCGCTCAACGCTAGACAAAAGAAACCGCGCCGCTTGCCGCTAAGCCAAAACTCGTGGCCGGGCGGTATTACTATACTACTACTTACTATTTAACCTATTGACCGCTCGGTTTAATATCAATTGCCGTGCACCCAGCGCACAGCTCATCGTTAAACAAATATCTACAAGAAATAAGGTCGTGCAATAAAATAAAAAACAAAAAACCAACCCTATGTATTTCAATGTGTGTACAAAAATAAATGACATAGGTTCTCAGTAGTATTATAGTCCGCGCGGAACTAGTTGGCCGCTGAGCTGGGGACAGGGGTGAGGTGGCGGTTCGCAACGCACGTAGTGAGTAATACGCCCCCGCCCCTCCGTCCCACCGCTCACATACCTAAGGCGCGGCCAACTAGCTCCGCACGGACTATAATACGATTCAGCGGCGCGGGCACGGAAAATTTTGTCGTATTAATCCGACTGGGGCGGGCAATAGATTGAATTATACAAAAATAATAATAATAATAATAATGCAAAAAAAAAACGCTGAAAGCACCGATGTATGAAACAAGAAATAGACGGAGGAAAACAAAGGGTTCTAGCGAAAAAAATTGAACAACGTCGGCTTCTGAAAGCTTATCAAACGAATATGTTGTGAAATCTAATGTAAATTTATATGCTTGGTTGTTATTATTTATGCCAACCAATCACAGTACTCTCCATAATTGAAGAGACTATTCTAGACAGGGGTGTCAAAATAACAAACTGTCAAAACAACGCCGTAACCATGGCAACGCAATGACACAACATTGTTACATCGAAAAATGTTGTTGCGGGTGTAAGGTTAGAAAAAAAAATGATATCTGATGCTTATGAATGTATACTGTGTGAATACAATATGGCGTTTCATGTAAGGTCTATTCAAATTTATGTTGGCAATTGATGTTATTTCAAGTTAAACAAATATCAACTTTATTTTAATGGTAATTAAGTTGATTTCAGAGTGACTAGCACTATTGAAAAAGTTATAAAAATGTTTGAAGTAGTTAGCGTAAACTGAACTTTCTTGTGTAGGAATTAAAGTTATTTTTGGGTTCACTAATGTTTCACCAAAACTCCATTGACAAATTTTTAGTTTACAACCAACGTTTCGTATACTATTTATTTCACAAACAACTCATTCCGCAAATGTTTTATTTTATAAACACTCACTTTACAAACATTTATTTGGCAAATGCTTCCCTTTACAAATGTTACGGATGATATTTAATCATTTATACATTTTTCATTTAATATTTAGATTCTTTTGGAAAAATAACGTTTATACAAAATATAATTTTGTAATACACTAGCGACTGCATTAAAAACTGCATTAAAATCCGTTGCGTAGTTTAAAATGTCTAAGCTTACAGACATCGGGAGAGACTGTTTTATACTATGTAAAGATTTTCTAAACCAGTCACAAAGTGATCATGACGGTATTCTCCATTTGAGTCAAATAATTTTCAGGCAAGTATTTTTTTCTATATAATCTAGTCGTTTCTGGCACTCGCCGGCCGCTACCGCGGCACCGCTCGCTTCGCTCGCTCGGCTCGTGCGTAGGGGGTCACAGTTTTAACCTAACCTAACCGAACCATTTTTTTTTAAATAATTAACCTAATGTAACTAGTTCGGTTCCGGGTAGCCTACTAAAAATCATCTCTTTTTTTCTTCTATTAGCGCAAGTCGTTTCTGGCACTCATATTTTGTGTAAAAGTAATTTTTTTCTATATAATCTAGTCGTTTCTGGCACTCGCCGGCCGCTGCCGCGGCACCGCTCGCTTCGCTCGCTCGGCTCGTGCGTAGGGGTCACAGTTTTAACCTAACCTAACCGAACCATTTTTTTTTAAATAATTAACCTAATCTAACTAGTTCGGTTCCGGGTAGCCCACAAAAAATAATCTCTTTTTTTCTATTAGCGCAAGTCGATGAAAGAAAGAGTTTCATTTTTAGGAAATTGCGTAAGTAATGATAAGTCAATATGTAAAACGTTTTTATTCCAAACGTTGTTTTATGAGATAAAATGAATAAAAAATGAATTGCTTGTTAAATAACACGTTATTAAACAAAAGTTTATCTAGTGATTATTTTGTAAAGTGAATTATGTGGCAAACTTGTTTTTGTATAATGATGAAATGACAAATCATGTTTTTGCCAATCGTTGTTTGTCAAGTAAAAATTTGTGAATTAATTTTTGGTGAACTGACAGGGCACCTTATTTTTGCAATAATTCATATTTGTTTACGTTATTGGCAATTAAATCGCGAACGCAGTTTAGTTTACCTTCTGATTTCGTGTATGACGTTTAAACTGTCATCGCGTCATGCCATCGACATATTATGATGATCATGAAAATCAGAGGGGCCATTCTCGTATTTTTAGGAATGTTCGCATTCTAATCTGTCAAAAATACAATCAATTTACATACATTTTTGACATTTACTGTCACTGAGATGAGATTGCGATATGAATTTGAACATTTTTTAAGTACGAGAATTGGTTTTCTGAACCATCACGAATTCAATTATTTAGAAAGAGTAGGCAACATGAGATATTAATACTGATTTAAGTCCGCGTGGTTAGCAAATCACTTTAGATTTAAGGTGAATGCGTAGTTGTAGCCCGCGAAATTCAATTTTTCTTACGTTTTTTGCAGTTTTCAGGTCAGTGTCAGGTTGTATCTTGATGAAAATTTGATTCGCGACTATAACAGGTACGTATTCACAGAATTATAATCATCAGAATCATTAATACATCTGTTTAAGTTAGATTTCTACCACCAACACTTTTCCATACGAGATTTGTTCTTAACGGTAGAAATCTAACTTAGAAAGATGTATTAATGATTCTAATTATTATAATTCTGTAAATACGTACCTGTTATTGTCGCGAATCATATTTTGATCAAGATACAACCTGACACTGACCTGAAAATTGCAAAAAACGTAAGAAAAATTGAATTTCGCGGGCTACAACTACCCATTCGCCTTAATGCTAAATCATTTGAGAGGAATAGAATGCAGAATTATGTTTTTTTTTTTCAATATACAGGGTCCCATTAAAATAGATGGACAAATTTTAACACAGCGCTCAGTACATTTATCCAAAGATATCCAAGCAAAAAAAACAATGATTAAAGTGATTTTATTTTGACCTAAAATAATAAATTGTAGGCACATTAGTGTATTTTCGTTAGCTGATTATTTTTCTTGTAAGTATCTAATGCATTTTTCTTATATATATATTTTTACCATCGTCCTTATTTTGGTGGTCTGAATGATTTCTAAAAGTTTGTCCATCTATTTTAATGGGACCTTATATAAGCCGATATTTACTTGGAAACAAGGTCTTATATTATAATCTAATCTACTGCTACTTAATATCACTGCTAACTAATCAACTAACAACTTTAGCGTAATGTTGTCTAAGTTCATTTTTGATTGAACGTTTGTAATAAAAATGCCCTACAAATTCTTTGCTTACAATGAAATTTGAACGTTGTCATGTATGACATTGAGTTCATGTTCCCGAAACTTGATTATCTGAGATTCTGAATTCAAATATGAGTGACCGCGACATCGTCCGCGTGAAAGGGGGTTGAAGACTTCATACCTACAGTCGCGCCATTTTGAAAATGGCGGCCATGTTTGATACTTATATAAATCGATAGCTGACATCAATGCTAACATAAATAAAAATAAGGACAAACCCCATAAAGGGTCACGTTTCCGAGATATTAAAGTAGGTACCTATAACCTTTTTTTTTTATTTGAAACTAGCTTCAGCCCGCGACTTCGTTCGCGTGAAACTTCTTGTTTCCCCCGAGCCACCCCGTCGTATCGCATCACCCGCCCGCGCTATCACTTAACGTTCTTTTTTACTTTTTTTCTTTTTCCTCGGCTCCTAAGGGTCACAGCGTGATGTTAAATAGCCTATAGCCTTCCTCAAGAATTGGGCTATCAAATGCAAGAAGAATTTTTCAAATCCGACTGGTAGTTCCAGAGATTACCCCCTACATACAAACTTACAAACAAATTTTACCTCTTTATAATATTAGTTATAGATGGGCTTGCTCTTGACTCTAGCCTAGGTCAAAGGTGACAGAGACAAAGTCGACTATGGAGCGAGCTTACCCAGAAGAAGCCTGTTCACTCTCACTTTGAAGAGATTCGGGTTGTATGTGCTCGGTAAAACAGACGCAGGTAGAGATTTCCACTCTTTTGCTGTGCGCATTATAAAGGACATTTGCTTTTTTTTTTTTTGTTTTGACCGCTTGTATCGCATTAATGCGACACATTTTTCCGTGCCCCTACCGCTCGTGTCGTATTTCTGCGAGAACATGCATGATTTTTTCGTTCTATTTTCGTCCTATTAACTGCTACAACTAAAACCATTATTAAATAGAGATAAAAAGTTTTTGACTATTTTTTAATCGATACAACGATTGCTCCTCCTTATTTATAGTATTTCCTTCATTTTGTGTATTTTATCGATTTGTAGCCGCGCACTAGGGGCACGGCACTTGATATTTAGCCAAGCGCGTAAAAGGTTAAAGTTGATCTCGTACTTATTAACTTTGAACGTTCGACTAAATGTCAGCTATCGATTTATATAGGCCGCCATTTTCAAAATGGCGCGACAGTAGGTATGCCACGGATTTTCAAACCCCTTTCTTGTTTTAGCATAAACTATATCCTATGACCTTCGGAAATACTGCATTCATCATCATCATCATCATTTCAGCCGAAAGACGTCCACTGCTGGACATAGGCCTCCCCCAAGCACCTCCACTTCGACCGGTTTTGTGCTTCTCGCATCCAACGAGTTCCTGCGGCCTTCACAAGGTCGTCGGTCCACCTTGTGGGAGGCCTTCCAACGCTACGCCTTCCGGTACGCGGTCGCCACTCCAGAACCTTTCGGCCCCATCGTCCATCTGTTCTGCGAGCAATGTGCCCTGCCCACTGCCACTTAAGTCTGGCAATTCTTCGGGCTATGTCGGTTACCTTGGTTCTCCTGCGGATCTCTTCATTTCTGATTCGATCCCGCAGGGAAACTCCAAGCATAGCCCTCTCCATTGCCCTTTGAGTGACTTTCAGCCTTCTAATAAGGCCCATTGTGAGCGACCACGTTTCAGTGCCATATGTCATCACTGGCAACACGCACTGGTCAAATACTGCATTAATGAAAGAATTTTCGGAATCGGGTCAGTAAGATTACACCCTACATACAAACTCACAAAAGGCATTGAAGATTTTTATATGGAGCCTGGCATACATGTCCGCCAGTTTGGCATACCTACCCGTCCGCCATGTTGTTTTTTTTTTTTTTATGGCGGCGACGGATGTAACCTATATAAACCAATAGCTGACATCAAACGCAAACAGAAAACATACTAGGACCAAACCCCGTAGTGTCACGTTTCCGAGATACTAACGTTCAAAGTTGATCACTAACGTAATTTTTTTTTTTTATCGTGTGGATATCCTCATGGATGTCCACCACCCTGGGGTGGGTGGAAGGGTCTGTCAGACTCTTACTGACTAAAACCACACGGTGTCCTGCTGCTACTTTAGCCGGGGTGCTGGAGTGCTTGCGCATGTCGTCACGCTCCCCCGGCCAGGTGTTGGCCCGCATGCATCCGTGCGGACCCCGTCACCCTCAGCGGCCGCAAACGGCCACCATTCCTCTAGAGAGGCGCGCGCGGAACACGGCGCGTCGCCATTTCAGGTCTTTCGCTGTTCAGACAACAAACTCCCCAAGTCTGTTGCCTGCAGAAGTGCAGACCTCACCCTAAGGTGGCCGGAGATCGTTCCGCGTGCTCCGGCGCCCGGTGCGTCTACTACGGATTGGAAGGGAGGTTGTATCTTCCCTCTCCCTTTCCGCCGCCTCCTTCGCGACCATCACTTCCTCGCAGAAGGAGACGACCAGCGTCGCACACGCTCTCACTTCCGACCATGGAATCACGTGACATACATACATTTTTTTTTTTGACTTGCTTTGGGTTTATTATGATTTTTTTTAATTCGGATTGATGTCAGCTATCGACTTATATAGGTTAAATACGTGGCCGCCATTTTGAAAAAAAAATGGCGGGCAGGCACCATTTTGAAAAAAAAAAAAGGCGGGCAGGTAGGTATGCCAGAGACCTTCAAAGCCCTTCATAATATTAGTATAGATATGTCATGCAAGTGGGTTTAACGAACAGAGACTTGATAAGGCTTTCAGAAACCGAGATAGTTTAGATGTCAACACACCTCAGCTCCATTTCCATAATAATCGGCTGGCTGTGAAAAGAGATAGCTATATTTTCAAGTAAAGTCGATGTGTTTCATCTCACTGGATTCGTCAAATTATACGTATAAGCAGTAGTAGTCTTACAGTATTTTTATTTGGGGTTAAATACAGGAAGATTTTTTATCACCATCCAAATTTTTACAGGGTGTTCTACCCATGAATATGAACAACTTTCACTATGGGACCAACTCTGAAATCACGAAAAAAAAAATCAGCTGTTTCATACATTTTGGTCAAGTAGGTATTGAACTTTTGTATTAAACAGCTGATTTTTTTCGTGATTTCAGAGTTGGTCACATACTGAAAGTTGTTAATATTCATGGGTAGAACAGCCTGTAAAAAATTTAATGGTGATAAAAAAATCTTCCTGTATAATGATCACCAAAAAAATATATTGAACACCAAAAAATGAAGTCTAAAATTACAATAGTTCTAGCTGGGTACCCCGAGGTTAGGTTTGGTTAGGTTACTTTAAACAATTGACACAGAAATAGGAGCCCCGCGAAGCGGGGCTCCGTCGACATAGGATGCAAGAGTGAGCAAATGAGAATACAAATACCTTTACCTAGGTATTTTACAATAAAATGGAGTTTTAATTTTGGTGATCATTTACTATTTTAGGCAGTAAAAAGTGTTTTTTTGATGTTATATTTTACTTTATCTGGTGATAAGTTAAACAGAAGCCTTTTTATTTTACGAAGCTTCGCGCACTTTACTTGTGGTAACGAAGTGTGAAAAAGACGCTCTGAATATGTGTGTAACCGCAGGAGCTATAGGTACCGTCCAAGACAACACACCCACCCTAGCCCACACACACACACCCTCCCTAACACACGAGCGCACACACCCCCACACACACACTATTGATCGTATAATTATTATTATTTTTTCTTTTTTTTTTCTATTGTCGTTATTTACCTATCTGTATGTTTATAATGTAAGGGAAGAGCGGAGCCTTCAACTACAGGCATTTTCTATGCCTAAATGGGGACTCCTCGTCATGCAATGTAAGCCAAGATGATACAAAATAAACTTATTTTATTTAAAAAAAAAAAGACAAGGCCGAAGTGTGTTTTTGTGTGTTACGTACTAACGCTACTCTCCTCTTCACGTACACATTTACAGCGTATTTGTACGCTGGGTTACCACGAGTAAAGAGCGCGTCGCTTCGTGAGATTAATAAAATGTAATATTTGGCATAAGGGTCAGTTCACACCGCGACGCGCAGTTTTCAAGATAGCAATACTATTATAGACCTTACCTGCTACACAAAAAAGTACATAATTCTGTGTGTCTACTACGTCGAGCTACGCCGCGCGGCCCTCCTCACTGATGTGTACCTTTTTGTGTAGTAGATAAGGTCTATAATTGTATTGCTATCTTGAAAACTGCGCGTCGCGTCGCGGTGTGAATTGACCCTTAGGGTCATTTTTAGCTTGAAATGTTCAGGCCCGCATGCACACACATATTTAAATACTAGCATCTGCCCGCGATCTTGTGCGCGTAAAAAAATAGTGGCGGGATTTTATCGCGCGCTGGATTTTCGACCCACTGCTTAGCGTCTAGAGTTGAAAATCCAACAGTGTGCTTTTTTGACGCGCTGGGATGCGCTGTTGCATTCTCAATGCTCGACTCAACAGCGAGGGTTGAAAATCACGAAGATCAGAGGGGCAATTCTCGTAATTTTAAGAACGTTCACAGTCTGATCTCAGTCTCAATCTGTCAAAAATACCTCTAATTTCCCTACATATTTAAATGGGTTTCATTTTTTTAACCTTTTGACCGCTTACGCCGGATTAATCCGACCAATATTTTCGTGTAAATTTCGCCAGGATCGTATATTTACGACCAAATACCTACCACAGCTCGTTTAATCTGCTTTTATTTAATTACGCAGCTCTTTTAGTCTGCTTTTTATTTAATTACGATGTAAGTATTCTATCAGGTATTTTTTTTTTGTTTTAAGTTTTTGACATTTGATTGTCGCTGAGATGAGACTGCGACTAGATTTGAACACTCCCTACCATGGGAACCGCCGGCGACCCCCAAGAAAGGGGTTTGAAGGTTTTGGCCCTAAAATCAGCCGCCATTTTGATTTTTTTTCAGAAACGCGGTGCACAACAAAAGTTATATATTTAGATAGAGGACACTTATACAAACAAAAAATGTTATATAACATAATATCCTAAAGCGTCAGGTTTCGGAGTTATTCACCGAAATATAAGTCGAAAACAACAAGGATTTTTTTGTTTTTTTTTTTCCTCCAGGTAAGCATATTGAACTATTGATGTAATAGAAACGTTATGAAACCTTTATGGAGAAGAAACAAATGAAGAATAGACATTTTTTAAATAAATAATTAAACACGGCAATTTATAGTTCGTTTTTTTAATCCCAGAGACTAATCTGACAAGTGTATCAAACTTCTATACTAAAAAAAAACGAAAACACAAAAGACTTAAATGTCAGATTAGTCTCTGGGATTAAAAAACGAACTATAAATACATACATAATACATACATACATAATTAGCCTATAATGCTCCCACTGCTGGGAAACAGGCCTCCTCGGTGAGAGGGAGTGGGCCGTAATCCACCATGCGGGCCCAGTGCGGGTTGGCAGATGTCACATGTCTTCGAATTTTTGGTTCTAGGACATGCCGGTTTCCTCACGATGTTTTCCTTCACCGTTTTGAGAGCAGTGGTGATGAAATAATTTACACAAAGTAAAGCGCCTATCTGGGTTCGAACCTACGACCTACAACTCGTAAGTCGCGGCTGTTACCACTTGGCCACCACTGTTAGCCGTTTATAATTATTTATTTTAAAAATGTCTATTCTTCATTTGTTTCTTCTCCATAAAGGTTTCATAACGTTTCTATTACCTCAATAGTTCAATATGCTTACCTGGAGGGAAAAAAACAAAAAAATCCTTGTTGTTTTGGAATTATATTTCGGTGAATAACTCTGAAACCTGACGCTTTAGGATATTATGTTATATTATATTTTTTGTTTGTATAAGTGTCCTCTATCTAAATATATAACTTTTGTTGTGCACCGCGATTCTGAAAAAAAATCAAAATGGCGACCGACCTTAGGGCCACCCTCCATACAAAAATCTTCTAACCCCTTTGTTCAGCAGGCCAAAGCACATTTTTTAATACTTTTATCACATTTTTCATAACAGCACGCCAGTAGTTGTAAAAACTATTTGAATTCGGGAGGTCAGGGCGGATCCCACGGCGTCCAGAATTATATTTTTTTGGCGGCCTCTTGTAATAATTTTGACTTTTGACTCATGGCGTTCACAAGCAGAAACTTTGGGACCCGCCGGCGACCTCCATGGCCTCCTGAACTTAAAAAGTTTTGTATAGGGTCCTATTAAAATAGATGGACAAATTTTAACACAGCGCTCAGTACATCTAACCAAAGATATCCAAGCAAAAAAAAACACTGATTAAAGTGATTTTATTTTGATCTAAAATAATAAATTGCCGGCACATTAGTGTATTTTCGTTAGCTGATTATTATTCTTGCAAGTATCTAATGCGTTTTTCTTAATATATTTTTTACCATAGTCCTTATTTTGGTGGTCTGAATGATTTCTAAAAGTTTGTCCATCTATTTTAATGGGACCTTATACAGGATGGGCAAAAAATCGTGGATCAAACGAAACAGGGCGATAGTCGGGGTTATTTGCAGTAAAAAAACATCTGTATGGCAGAGCCCTAACTTGATCTCCTTAAAAGTTATGGCAGTTTGTCGTGAGACTTAAAAGATATTGAAAAAAGTACCAATACTGATAAATCATGGTATCTACTGTCATAAAAGCAGTGATGTTGTGATGATACTTAAAAAAAAATATAAAAAAAAACCAACCAACCAACTATCGCCCTGTTTCGTTTGATCCACGATTTTTTGCCCATCCTGTATATTGTCGGCAGGGAGAGTGTTACACGTTTCTAATTACGGGAATTGGCCTGCAAATCCAGTGCGCGATATGTTTACGTTCGTGCGACGAACAAACGTGGGCTTATCTCATTTTACTATGCCTTCTTTGACATTACATTATTCGTTCGAACATTTCTCGACATCAACCCTATTATCTAATTATACATAAACATTGTCTGAAATGTAATTTGAGACGAGAACACCATGCTTAACTTTGACGAATATAGTGAAGTGATATTAAGTTTATATAGGACTAGCAGAGTCCCGCGATTTCACCCGCATAAGTCTCGATCCCGTGGGAATACCGGGATAAAAACTACCCTATGTCCTTTCCCGGGACTCAAACTATCTCTATACCAAATTTCATCTAAATCGGTTCAGCGGTTTAAGCGTGAAGAGGTAACAGACAGACAGACACACTTTCGCATTTATAATATTACTAGCTGCGCCCCGCGGTTTCACCCGCGTAAATATCGATCCCGTGGGAATATCGGGATAAAAACTATCCTATGTCCTTTTCCGGGACTCAAACTATCTCTATACCAAATTTCATCGAAATCGGTCCAGCCGTTTGAGCGTGAAGAAGTAACAAACATATAAACACACACACTCACAAACTTTCGCCTTTATAATATTAGTGTGATATATATAGGTGAAGCGCAGTTGAGAACCAACTAGTTGTTATAACACGCCGCTGTATTGTACGATATTTACAGTAAAATGTTGAGAAAACACGTCAAAATCCCACTGTACCGGCAGTTTCATACATTTGTTTTAACCGCATGTTAAAAACAAATGTATGAAACTGTCGGGTGATCCCAACATTACACAGTAAAATATCGTACTGTTTAACGCAGTGTGAACGTGGCTGAAAGATTTTGTAAATTTAATAAAAGCACGCTGTTGGATTTTCAATTTTCGCCGCTGAGCCGAAGGTTGAAAATCCAACAGCACGCTTTTATTTAAACGTTCATATAGGTGATGCTTAGTGTTAGTTAGAACTGGCATATGCTGTGTTTGTATGAGTTACATACCTCTTCCTTGTTGTGCGAGAGCGCCAAGAGCGCCTGCCCGTCGGCCGCGGCCTGCGCATGCGCCGCGTCCACCAGCGGCCGCAGCGCGTTCGCACCGAGCGGCCGCAGCAGCGTGTACATGCGGCGCAGGTCCTGGCGGCGCTGCCGGAGTACACATGCCATTCAAAATTAATCATAGATGTAGGAGTGGAACTTGATAGACGCGTGACTGTGAAAGAGATGAACGCTTAAGGTGTAAGTGAGACAGATGATGTACGCCAAAGACGCGTGTATTTAAAAGGGTAGAATGACAGAGAGAAAAGACGATTTGACGTGATTTTTTCCTAAAATGTATATTTATGTTTTTTATTTGCAAGAATAATCCAGTTTGTGATATTTCTTTTACGTTTCCTTTGACCCCTTATTTCCACATAGATTTAAAAAAAAAAAAAACTTTTTTTTAGTATAGAATTAATATTATTGGGGTGACTTTCCAGGGACTCAAGGTACTATCGCGGACACTCTCGCCTGACCGCCATTAGATTAATTTTTGCTTGCACTAAAAAAAATTAAGTGCTCTCTAGCCCCGCGCCAAGGTCAAATAGTTCGTCCGTAAAATTCACAAAAGGAGTACACGTGATGCGTCACTAAGCTGCGCAGTGCAGGTTGCAACTAATTGCGTTATCGCTTTCCTAATAGCCGAAAACTTTAGGGGAGCGTGGCTTGGCGCCGCCGCAGGATTTAGGCGAAAAAAATTTTAAGTGATCAGACGGAAAAGTCCTCGATGGTACATAGAAAAAACAAAAATATTTTTATTTTTATTTTCTTCGGCTCTATTTTTTTACCCGACTGTAGTTAATAGTTATTTATGCAATCGTTTTTTAATACCTAATTATGTACCTACAGTTGCATACAAGATTTTATCTACACCCATGATATGAATCCTCTATAAAAGGTTCTGAAACAGTTTTTTGCAATACTAATATGGAACAAAAATGGCGGCCGGCAGGATTCGACGTGAATTCGAATAAATAAATAAATTCCTTTTTTAAATTACTGCGCTGTGGTAGTGAAACGCGCGTGCATGACAAGGTTCTTTTTTTGAAAACGAGTTGCATAATGAAATTTAGTACAACATAATAACACTTGTTTGGATGATATGGTTACCATGACACCGGTTGTTTTAATGTTGACAATAAGCTAACTGTTTCAGAAACTTTTATAGAGGATTTATAGCATGGCTGTTGATAAAGGTAAAAATTACTTAGTGGATATGATAAATGTGATGGTCGAGGGTTTTTTAGATTTGCAAAGTAACAAGTTGTGGGTATGTGTTGCTGTGTGCCCACCTCGCAGGCCTCCGGCAGGTCGGCGGCGGCGTCCCGCATGAGCTGCTGCACCGTGGCGTGCAGCGCGGGCAGGTGCGCGGCCACGCACGCGCGCTCGTAGCAGCCGCGCACTGCCTCCGCGGACGACGAGTCCAGGAACCGCGCGCCCAGCGACACCTGCCGGGGAGGAACGGCGTTTCATTCATTACACCATCTTTATAATAGATTTAAGTACCTCTCTATCTAAACTGTGTTCTAATTGGGTATCATTTAAGCTATCACCAATTTAATTAGTTTTGTGTTTCTTAAATAATAGGGTTTGTCCTCCAAATAGTACATCTGTCACCAAAATGTAGTCACCAAACAATGCAAGTGACCTAACCAAACCGAACCTCGGGGTGCCCTTCGCTCGCTCTTGCATCCTATGTCGACGGAGCCCCGCTTCGCGGGGCCCCTATTTCTGTGTAAAGGGTTTAAAGTAACCTAACCAAACCGAACCTCGGGGTGCCCTTCGCTCGTTCTTGCATCCTATGTCGACGGAGCCCCGCTATCTGAGAACGAAAATATTTCGTGGCGATAGATCTATTTATTAGGTGATACAACTTGATGACAAATATAAATTTTGGTGATAGAAAATATAGTTCCCGTTCTAATTGTAATAATACGTATCAACTGAATCAAGATGTCGTTAAGAGTGTCAGACTCTTACTGACTAAAACCCATCTGTGTTCCTTCCTTAGCCCTTTGTGTTCCGGGGTAGCGGTAACCCTTTCGGAAAATCCCGCTACCCCGGCAGGCTTCGGCCCTAACAGGCCCCTTCCTTCATGCTGACATCTCTTTAAGGCGCGCGTGGAACACATACGCGCCGTCCGGCAATGGCGTAAGACTATAATAGGCTGATGATTATTACCTCTCTGTCCAGCCCGGCGAGTGCGTGCTTGGTGTAGTGTGCGACGTCGCCGCTGGCCAGCAGTTCGGCCGCTAGTTTAGCGTGTGCCGCGGCCGCTGCTGTGAGGTAGGGCTCCAGTACTAGTTGCTAAAAGTAAATACATAATAATATTGTAAGAAGAAGAAGATAGTAAGTTATTAATTAAGTGTACACACGAACGACTCGAGTCGAAGACAGAGGCAACTGCAACCGTCGACACGTGTCGCTCGTGTATGCTCACTAAAAGAAGAATCACAATGTATATCATTTTTACAACCCCTCGTAATAAAGTGAACAGGCTTGAGGTTCCCAGTCCTTTCCGTTCCCTCCCTGTTTTAAATTTACCGCCACTGGCACTCGCCCATTAGTGTGAGTGCGACAAGGACAACGCATTGCTCACGCCACCTGACGGCGTGAGGAAGAAAGTATTTCGAACTCAACAAAAACGCCAAAATATCGTGAATACAGGTGCTATAGTATAGTTAAAATCTCGCTGCAGACTCGGTCATAAATCATTCGTGTTTCGCTCTCTTTCCCACTCACGGGCCTTATGGGCAGGCCACGCCCACACGTAGTCCTGTGCATTACTGCAGTCGATGAGTGATATCGATAGTTTTATATATTTATAAATGGGTGATAGAAATAAATACACATTTTTTTTATTTTATTACCAAATTTACTACAAAGCATATTAAATATATAAACAAAAGAACGTATATATAAAACTAAAAATAGAAAATTAAAATTCTTCGTCTGAGTCATCGTCATCATCATCCACATGAATGATGAACTCTTCGCATAAATGTGCTTTTCTTAAGTCTTCATCTTGCAGCAATTCTGCATGTTCCACACATTTTGCCAATTTTCAATGGAGACATTGGAAATGGCTTCATCGACTAACTTCTGTTATCGATAATGGCCTTGCTCGCGCGCAACTAGCGCACATCCCTACTCCGATTATGATTTATGACCGAGTCTGCAGCGAGATTTTAACTATACTATAGTGATACAGTGTGGTGATCTCCTGGCTCCCAGCATCCCGTGAGTACCTGACCTATTTCAATTCACCATCCTTTAGCCTGTTTCTGAGTAGGAAACATCAAAAGCATCCTTGGCTATACGCGATACTCTATCAGTAAGTAATTGTAAAGTTTCTATATTTATGTCTGTAATTTATATGGTGCACATAATAAAGAGTATTCTATTCTAATATGACCCTCATTTTGCCATATTTACAGTATTGTGTACTATTATTATTTGTTCACGTTTTTGACAAATTTCCTACAAGTTTTCTCTTTACAACCCATGTAGGTGTTATCTCTAAACGAAAATAGTAGACACAGCACGGAGAGTACATGTTTTATACCGTGCTGTGAACGTGGGGTCACAATTCAACCTGCAAGATACAAGGTCAAATTAAGTTAGCTAGGGACACTCAGACTAAATTGTATACAGTACCAGCAACCGTTAATCAACGGAAGATATTTTAAATTACGAGTTTAAAAAAAAAAAGACGGGTTGCACTCCGGGAGTACCGGCAGAAGTGAAAACTTGAATATTAACGTTGTGCATTTTTGATATTTTGGAATGGTTAGGGAATAATTTTTCACGAATTGCTTTAATTATCAGTACAAAAGTACTATCGGTAGAATACAATATTTATTTATTGCGGTATCGTACACAAACATGGATGCGCGTGGCACGCTGTAACATAAACACACACGAACTATCGCGCAAGCGCCCTGCGCCGCCTAAACGAAACAGCAGGCATACATTTTCGCCGAGCCGTAGAAAGAGAGGGGGATACTTCCTCTCCTACGCCGCGTCGGCTGTCTACTCTCCATCCGTCTTACGAATTTTCGATCAGGTCACGTGTCCTGACGCGAGTTTAACATTTTTTACCCATTACAAAAAAGTGTACAACGCCGATAAAAAAGTTTTCACTTCAAAAATCTTAGATATCGATACTCAATGCATCTGTGAATTTTCGCCACTTAATTTAATTTGAACTTGTTTTTTAAGGCACAAGTCTAACCTGGTACAGCTGCAGCGGCGCACGCACTCGGAAAGCCCTGACTTGAACAGTAGAGTGGATAGCTTCACGTAGTATAGACGCATGCGCCGGGTCTGGGGGTGACTCTCGGGCCGCTGCCAATGCGTTTACTATGCGACCTGTATAGCATAATTAACCATAAATTAATACAGTACTTAAGAGCTGTGGTGGCCCAGTGGTAACGAACCAGGTCGTGGGTTCGAACCCAGACAGGCGCTTTACTTTGTGTAATTTATTTCATCACCACTGCTCTTAAAAACGGTGAAGGAAAACATCGTGAGGAAACCGGCATGTCCTAGAACCAAAAATTCGAAGACATGTGACACCTACCAACCCGCACTGGGCCCGCGTGGTGGATTACGGCCCATTCCCTCTCACAGAGGGGAGGTCTGTGTCCCGGCAGTGGGAACTGTGTAGACTGATTGTGTTAAGAGCGTTCATCCCACGCGGGCTGGCAAGTCGCATCTCTAGTGGCTATACGTGATTATTTTATTAAATTAAAACCAAAGTACTATTTTTTACAGCCAAGCACTAGATCGTTGGTATTTATAAGTAGCTATTATTAACAGTTATTTTGGTATTTACTCATAAAAATTGACATTTATTTATTTGTCAATTAGGTTCTATTTGCAGTAATTATGACGATTAAATATGTTTATTTAAGAGTGCTTCAGCTTGGTGCATTCGGGTACGCAGATGACAGCACAGTCGCAGAAAGATACCTGTCCAGTGCAAGAGCCAGCAGAGAGGAAACGGCTACTCTTAGAGAGACCATGGTGGAACGAATAAATTTGACCTTAAATCTCGTTTTCCAGTGGGGTGACGACAATCTGGTCCAATTCAATGCTTTAAAAACACAGGCGTGTCTTTTCACTGCGAAAAGGAGCCAGTTCCAGTTATGCCCTGCTTTCCGAGGTGCATCTGTACGGTTACCGACCGCCTTCAGCTTTTGGGCATGAGGTTGACATCAGATCTCAAGAATAATTATTAATAAATGAACTGAACTGTACCTGTGAGCGCGGAGCTGAGCGGCTTGACCAGCACTCGCTCCCAAATCTCGAGACCCAGCTCACCAACCTGCACAGAAAAATCATTTGTCAAGTTTCACTAGTTTAAAAAGGCTATATGAAAGATAAATGACAATAACACGCCCGAGCTGGAGGCTTTAATTTATTAGGGCACCTCAAAATAGCACGGTTATTAGCCGACAACCTACTTGGTTTTTTCGAGAGTATGTATATGTATGTTTATTAATTTTTTTTTTTAATTCTTTTTTACATTCATTACTCACACCCTGACTTATTACTTGTATTTTTTTTTTATTAAAATCGTTTTGCTTTTGCCATGTTTGTAAATATGTGAGCACCATGTATCTATCAGATAATTAATTTATATGTCATGGTTTCATTTTTAATTCTTTTACCTATTGTGGTATAGTAATTTTATTTTAGGTGCATCGTCCTCACATGTTATTATATAATTAATGTACCCATGCAAAATATTGTACCTAAAACATTTTAAAAGAGTAACGGTGGAGTTTCTTGCCCATTCTTCTCCATACGAAAACTACCTTTTGGAATGGGCGACTAGAATCAATTCTATTTTAAGATAATTTTTGACGTTCAAAAGTGCCTTTTATGTGCCTATTTGAAATAAATGCTTTGACTTTGACTTTATGTTTGTATGTATAATTGTTTGGCACGCTCTGCGGCCTGAACGGCTCGATGGATTTTAGCTTGAGAGGTGTCGTTAGATTCGTATTTACTGTGAGCGTGACACTGGGAATATCAAAATAAAAAAAAAACAATATGGCGGATTTTTAGCGCCATATTATTTTGGTCCATCACAGGGGGTGCCCTAAGCGTGTAGTCGGTTAGTCTTTAAGTTGTTTTAAGCCCTGGTTGGAGGCCTTAATTTATTGAGGCATCCACAGGCAGGTCCGGTTAAGCAGACGACAACCTCCTAGGTTGAAATGCGATATGACATCCCAAAAAAAAGACAAGGTTGACCTGCGAGATGCCAAAAAAAAAGACAATAGCACCAAATTAGTATTGTTTACCTCAAGTTGGCGCGCGTCGTGTTCCGGGCACGTCACGGTGGCCGACGAGCCGTAGATGATCTCGGCATCCGAAACCTGACGACAAATACTCGAAGCTTAAAACAAACAGCTTCTATGGTCCGGCCGCGCTAAATTTGCCAAAGATGTAAACAACAATGGCGTCTAAACTAGACGATAACAAACATTAAGTACTTAAATAAATTGTATATCGATTTTATTCAATTTCGAGCGGCCATTGTTGTTTACATCTTTGGCAAATTTAGCGCGGCCGGACCAAGTTTTTATTCTATCAGAAAACCAGCGATATTTAAAAAATAAATTTCGCAGCATCATGCTGAGATAGGAGCCTTTTGGACTCGTGCAGTACTTTGTTTTTTTTTTTACTTTCTTTTTATACAATGTTTGGAAGGTTTGGAAGAAAAAAGGGGAGGCCTTTGCCCAGCAGTGGGACACAAAATAGGCTAACAAAAAAAAAAAAGACGGGTTGCACTCCGGGAGTGCCGGCAGAAGTGAAAACTTGAATATTAACGTTGAAATAAATCAACTATTAACTGAATTAATATAACTCATTTTCCGTTGCTATTTCTTCGTTACTTTTTTCATTAATAGATGCACTTTGTTCAATTTCCATATTTTAAACACTTATATACACGAATTTTACGAACACACAGCAGTGTGGCCACTACACAGACGGTCGAGCCATCAGCTGTCACCATCCATGGATGCGCGTGGCACGCTGTAATATAAACACACACGAACATTCGCGCAAGCGCCCTGCGCCGCCTAAACGAAACAGCAGGCATACATTTTCGCCGCGCCGTAGAAAGAGAGGGGGATACTCCTCTCCTACGCCGCGCCGGCTGTCTACTCTCCATCCGTCTTACGAATTTTCGATCAGGTCACGTGTCCTGACGCGAGTTTAACATTTTTTACCCCTTACAAAAAAAGTGTACAACGCCGCTAAAGAAGTTTTCACTTAAAAAAAAAGATGATTCCAATTGTGCGCTAGTGCAGCATTCAAGAGTGATTTGGGAAAAGGTTAAGCAGATGATGAGTTGATAGCACGTTACCTTCTGCCTCTTGACGTGCTGCAGGTTGAGGTAGGAGTACAGACTGTTGAGGTAGGCCACGCCCTGGCTGTACTCGCGCCACGCCGTCACGTATCTGCAGTACAGACAAAGAATACCAACCATATATTGATGAACGTGTTACTATTACCTTTAGGGGCCGTCTCCATGAGCGAGAGAATCGCGGCGATATTATCGTCGTGTCACGTATTTCTATACACTCTCTTAGAACGTGTCTCCACACGGCGATATCATCGCGGCGAAAATTTGATGGCACGGCGAGACTATCGTCGCGATTCTCTCACTCGTGGAGACAGCCCCTTAGCGAGTGATTGTGTAGAAATCTTTATCTTTACATAGTATAAAACAAAGTCGCTCCCGTTGTCTGTAAGCTTAGATCTTTTAAACTACAACGGATTTTAATGCAGTTTTCAGCATTAGATAGAGTGGCTCAAGAGGAAGGTTTATATGTATAATGCATACATAATATAGTAGAGAAAAGCCGAGAAATTCAAAGATTAGTAATAGGGATGTTGCGGATGCTGATTTTTTCACATCCGCGGATGCGAATGCGGATGCGGAGTTTTGAAGGCTCACATCCGCGGATGCGGATGCGGATGCGGATGTTTAAGATATTATGTAAATAAATTCTGTTAATGAAGAATTAAAACAATGATAACTTAATTTTTAATATTTTCATTGTAATCAAATCAAACATAAGTACTTATTTTTATATAAAACACCTACTGGTTTTTATATTAGTAATTGAAATTAAAAATAGGAGCATTAAGTATACTTAATAAACAGTAGTATTTATTTATTTATTTATTGACACACCAACGACTTATTCACTAAAACATTACAATAAATATATTCTAAATCAACAGCTTTGCGGTGAATTTGTCACTTATAGGTGTGCACAGCTCTTGTATAATAAGCCTTTTCTGATTCAAGGCGATTACGCAGAGGTTCGTAAATTAAACCCGCGCTACTAAATAATTTTGTTGTAATAGGCGGCCCGTACACAGTCAATCTCGATCGCGATCCGTGATCAAAATCAATGATCGCGATCCAGATTGGTAAGAGATCAGATGCATCAATCCGTCAATCTAATTCGTACATTATCAATCTGGATCGCGATCATTGATTTTGATCGCGGATCGCGATCGAGATTGACTGTGTACGGGCCGCCATACAGTGATCATTGTGTGTATTACACACAATGATCACTGTATTACAACAACATTTAAAATATCTATTTATACGATAAGTATTCCGCAGTGCAAACAAAAACGTAATGATTTATTTACAAGAAACAAATGATGCACCACAACAAACGTGTCGAATCTTGTCACCAATTTCTTTGCTCCCATTGGACATTGCCACGTGCGACCGGCACGCGCCAATCGCCGGGCCCCGCCCAATGCTTTCTTGTCGCTACTTGCATGATATTCGCATCCGCATGAACATCCGCACTGATTAATGCGGATGCGGATGCAGATGCAGATGTCCAAATCTATGCGGATGATCCGCATTTGCGGATGCGGATGCGAATGTTCGCAACATCCCTGATTAGTAATGTGATGTCGTAACTAATACAGTATGTTAAATAACAGAGGGCGTTCCCTTAAACTCGTTAATCTATATCATTAATAGATTAAAATAAAAATATCAGCATAGAAAAATAAGCATAAAATAATCCGAATTCAAAAAAATTATTAATTGACAATAAATTCGAAACCTAGTAGCGCGGAATAGTACCTAGCGGATAGTGCATTGCCCAAACCGGCAACGTCGCAATGCGCACACGATGCCGAGCGTCTCACAGATACTCACGAATAACAAGAGTACAGAAGGTCCACTCACGGAACAAGTACGCGAATTTGTTTTACCTAGCCACTCAGACCGGTGGTACGACAGGCTTACAGTGTTAATTATGAAAAATTAATTTTGCCTAAAAAATTATGTACCGCTAATAAATAGTGTGCGGTTAAGTTTGGAGAAAGTTTCATTTATTTAAACCACAGTTTAGGCTAGGGTTTAAATGATAAATGACGGTATTACACGTTAGCAAGTGAATGTTTTCTTCAATAACAGAAATTTAAAAACTTTTACTTTTTGCAGTTGCCTTCGTAATACCTAAGTACTTGCGTTTATTCATAGCAATCGTGTAACGTCACAGTAGTAACACGTTCGTTGAACGGGTACCCCGTTCCATCCCTGAGTATAAAAGCAGTTTTAGGAAAGAGTGGGCCTTCTAAACTTATTAATTTTGTGGCACAGTCGTTTAGTGTTATTTTTTATTTCAATGTTTTAGGTATTATGATACATTTACTCGTAAATAAAGTTAAAAACTTACCTAGATTTTGAACTGCTCAATATGCTGACCTCCTCTGTCTACACATTGTTGCATTGTTTAAAATTTTAAAGACTGCGACGTGACTCATGTTTAACAGGCGGCCGGCTCTTCTAATGCTTGAACCGGGCTCTTCCTCAAAATACCTTAGCACGTACTCTTCCTGCCGCACAGAGATCACGGGTCGGGGGCCACCAGAACGACGCGGCACTACCGGTTCATTGTTACGAATACGCACCAGGGCACTCACAATAACACGAGAATTCCGCGGTTGATGTGCATTGGGGTACCTCTCAACATACATCCTCAGAGCACGTGCACCATCATAATTACACTCAGCATAAATGAGCACCATGTTCACAAACACCTGAGCTGAACTGATAACGTGGCATTTTCCACACAAGAATGACGCAAGTTGTTGCAATGCGAAAATAATGCGCGTCCGGTCAGCGCGTGAGATAAATTCCGACTAAAATTAGGTGGACAGGACATTCGGGGATAGCAGGCGGTTCCAGGTACATCACGCCGCACACGCAGCCCGTCATTCATAAAGAAATTGCGACGTTGCCGTCCTTCAAGTACGCGTTTACAGTGTGTTTCTTTTACGTATCAATTTTACATTTTTAGTGAATATTTTAATATTAAAAAAAAATAAAAACATTTTGTTTTCGAATGGTAATATTTTTTTTAGCATGTATGGATGCTATACTATTGCGGGTTAACGGGAACGCCCTCTGTTAGTTAACATACTGTATATTTTTGTGCGCTTACATTGCAAACGCTGGCTAAACCTTACGAGATAGATCAAATTAATAAAACTAAGGAATTGTATATGTTATTATAATTGTATACATATTATTACGGCCGAAAACATGTCATATTTTCGGCCGTGGGCAAACAAATATTGTTACAAAGTTTCATTAAAATCGATTCATTCATTTCGAAAAACAAGGACTTGAAAGTTTGTATGAAATGCCGTACGTCATAAACGCTCTTAAAGCAAAGAGTTTTGAAGCAGATTATAATCAGTGATCGGAATAGGCTGAGTATATTTACCTAAACTTCGAAGAACAGAGACAGAAAGTGGAGACTTCCTTACGACGACATTTTTTTATCCCGGAATTCGGGAAAAATCTTAAATAAGTTGAAAATAAGCTTTATTTAAGATGGGTAAAGGCTATTTTTAACTAAACTTGCAATTACCAAATTTTCGGGATTTTCACGTAAAATCCCGAAATAAATAGTCTAACTTTAATTCATGTATTCGAATTAACCGTTGTATCATACATTACATATAATTGGAATACATGAACTAAAGTTAGACTATTTATTTCGTGATTTTACGTGAAAATCCCGAAAATTTGGTAATTGCAAGTTTAGTTAAAAACAGCCTTTACCCGTCAATTCCGGGAAAAAAAATGTCGTCGTAAGGAAGTCTCCACTTTCTGTCTCTGTTCTCCGAAGTTTAGGTGAATATACTCAGCCTATTCCGATCACTGATTATAATAAAACAGGCATTTGTGAGTAGGTACATACCTGGTGAGTAGTCCATCGTTGTGATCGTTGTTGTCAAGCGCGACGGTCCCACGAACACGTTTTAGCAGCCCCTGCACATGCTCCTCCAGAAAATTCCTATAAAACCAATACTGAGTATAGTGATCTGATGCGAACAAAAATCAACTTTATACAGGGTGTTACAGAAAGGGTATATCAATACAAACGTGTTGAAGAGTGTATCTGGTCTAGAATCTCTGTACAAAATTTCAGCTCAAAAGCATTAACTTTGAAAATGCTTAATATTTTTTTATTTCGATATCACGGCGCTGCACTGGCGCGCGGCGGCGTGGTGTGCGTGTACTAGGCGCACAGACACACTACAGATAATGGATAATGACTCTCGTAGTGCGGTGACACGTTTGTTATGATTTCAATTTAATAAACTATCGAAATAAAAAAATATTAAGCATTTTCAAAGTTACTGCTTTTGAGCTGAAATTTTGTACAGAGATTCTAGACCAGATACACTCTTCAACCCGTTTGTATTGATATACCCTTTCTGTAACACCCTGTATATGTGTAAATTAAGTTGATTTGAGAATGACTTAGTACTAGTACAGTCAATTATAGCAATTAGCTGACCCACCTTTACATAAAGGTTTGAGATTTTTTTGCATACGAATCGATAGAATTTTATATTTTTTTTTTATATTTGACTAGCTGCGCCCCGCGGTTGCACTCGCATAAGTCTCGATCCCGTGGGAATGTCGGAATAAAAAGTATCCTATGCCCTTTCCCGGGGCTCAAACTATCTCTATACCTTCATCTAAATCAGCTCAGCGGTTTAGGCGTGAAAAGTTAACATACAGACAGACAGACAGACAGTTACTTTTGAATTTATAATATTAAAATAATTAATATGGATTTATTTGAGCAAGTAAATACAATATAAAAGAATTATAAAATTCTATCGATTCGTGTTCTAAAAAATCTCAACCCTTTATGTAAAGGTGGGTCAGTTAATTGCTATAACTGACTATACTATTGTAGTGATCGACGAAATTAAACTTTATGTAAAGGCATTAATCATTTCATCATCATTCTCCTACCCTTATCCTGATTTATTTGCGGTCGGCGAAACATGTCTTTTTCTTCCATACTTCTTTATTAGTTGTTATCTCGATAGTCATGTGAAGGCATTAATGTTCCAGCTAAATTGTGATCACATTTTGCAAAGGATGTTTTTTTTCCTGAAACCTTCAAAATGCACCCGACATCCGGGGAGGGAGGTCGTGCAGTGTGGGATTTTTACCTCACTAAAATGTTATCCTTATCACTATCAGCACATAGGTGTAGTCCCGGTTCCTCTTAAAAGACCAATTCCGGAACCCCCCCTGTGCAACGCCTGTAAGGCACATCCCTGGGGAGACTGTAAAGGAGCCTCCCCTGAGCCCCGCTATGCAGAAATCTTTGGTCCTGCTTACCTGGTCTCGTCATATAGCTTGTCGGCTAGCGGCTCGGGGTGAGCCACGCACAGCGCATACACGTCGGAGAAGCGGGTGTTCCACACGGAGCGCTCCACCGCGCGGAGCCCTACCACGCCCGCCACCTATAGCACAAACACACAACACTTTACATACGTACTCGTAACAACAAAAAACGTGTGCGGTCGGGACCTTAAGCCCGGTTTCCACCGCGAAAGAGTAATGAGCCGGAAATGGCTAAGCGGAGCGGACTTCGTTTTTATGAAATAGGTTTGCGTTTCCACCAAGAAAGAGTTTAGTCGTCTGATTCTCTCTAGAAATGAGCGAGCTCATTTTTACTCTTTTTGCCCGCTGGGTCATTTCCGCTAGACTCTTTGTTGGTGGAAACACATGTAAGCAGTTTTCTCTTGAGAGGTAAAAGAAGTCATTAATGGGTCCGCTCCGCTCGCGGTGGAAACCGGGCTTTAGTCAGGAACGAAGTTCCTTCTACGATACTCGCACACACACACACTAGTATACAGGGTTATTGGAAAAACGCCCAACAACCTCTTAAGAGGTCATTTGGACCTACTTATGCAAGAAATGATCTGACAATTTGTCAGATCATTTTGATCTTTACAGGGTCGATAGAAGGTGCATTTTGAAAGCTTTCTGTATACTTATCTCGATTTTGGCATGTTGTGGATTGGTTCCGTCTTGCATATTATAAGTAGGTCCATTTTACTCATCATTATGAACAACTTTTCCTAATGGAACCAAACCTGACATCGCGAAAAAATAATCAGCTGTTCCCTACATTTTGACGAGTTATACGAACATAAATGAAGGGAACAGATGATTTTTTTCGCGTTTTCAGGTTTTGTCCCATAGTAAAAGTTGTTCATAATGATGATTACAATGACCTCTTAAGAGGTTGTTGGTGTTATTCCAATAACACTGTATAATAGAAAGAGACACACAGAGAGAGAGAGAGAGAGGGAGAGAGAAATTGTGAATTTATTACGCGTTTTTAATACAGAGCCATCTATTATAAAGTTATAGAAGCTCTTATAAAGGTGTCGCCATCTTGGATTTCAATTTTACCTCATTGTCGGCTTTAGGCTGCCTTTTCACCAAAAATGAGCAAGGATGCGGAGCGGGGGATATGTGTAAAACTAACCAATACCAACACTAACTTCAGTTCAAGTTATTGGTTGGTTTCACACACATCCCTCGCTACCCATCCTCGCTCATCTCTGGTGGGAAGGCAGCCTTAGCACCCTCGAAAGCCATGAAAACTATCTCTCTCTGAGACGGGAGTGAAAGTTGCATGGAGGGTTCCACGCGCGCCTCAAAGAGATGTCAGCATAAAGGAAGGGGCATGTTAGGGGCGAAGCCTGCCGGGGTAGCGGGATTGTCCGAAAGGGTTACCGCTACCCCGGAACACAAAGGGCTAAGGAAGGAACACGGATGGGTTTTAGTCAGTAAGACACTACCTTCCGCTCCACCCAGAGTGGGAGGGGTTATTTGATGATTTACCATCCAAAAAAAAAAAAAAAAAATAGTGCGTATAACGCTTTTTCGGTCTGTGACGATTTCTACTAGTTTACTCCTATCCCAAGTTGCATTAAAGAGATTCGTTCCAACAACACTGCAGAAGAACGCATAAAGCCTTGTCCACACTAGTATTATTTTGTTGTATCAGACCTCGCAACGCAAAATGATACGCGATCATTTGAGTTATTTTTTTTTTATTTGAAATGGCTTGCTCTTGACTCTAGCCTAGGTCAAAGGTGACAGAGACAAAGTCGACGATGGAGCGAGCTTACCAAGAAGAGGCCTGTTCACTCTCACTTTGAAGAGATTCGGATTGTATGCGCTCGGAAAAACAGACGCAGGTAGAGAGTTCCACTCTTTTGCTGTGCGCATTATAAAGGACATTATTCCAAACTATAGTAAAAGTGCGCAGTGCTGCACACCCCCACCCTACTTCAAGTTAAACAAATATCAACTTTATTTCAATGACAATTAAGTTGATTTCAGAGTGACTAGCATTATTGAAAAAGTTGTAAAAATGTTTGAAGTTGTAGCGTAAACTGAACCTCATTGTGTAGGAGTTAAAGTTATTTTTCCATTAATTTATATTTGTTTACATTTTTGGCAAATAAATCGCGAACTCGGTATAGTAGTACTACTATAATGATACAAGATGGTGCCACGCAATGGAGATCTGAAGGCCAATTCTCGTAATTTAAAATCTAGTCGCAGTAGCTGCGGTATTTGAATCACGACGACTGTTCTATTCTATTCTATTTTTTTGAAGTACTGGCTCCATCGGAAACATTCAATGATTTTGCCAGTGTCAAGGTATCAAATCTCAAATCGTTTATTGCAATCCATAATGTAAAATTACAAGTGGTAAATAAAAAATAATAGAAACAATTATGGACCCTGTCGGGCACAGCAAATTTTAAAATAAGTAAGGGCCAAAACAAACACGCTACTTTTTGCATCGGCGATTTTGCGGCTGTATCGATGCTGCATCGCGTTTTGGCGACTCTCTGCGTTCGGACGCGGTATCGGAATCGCGCGTTTTAGCGACTGTTCCGATGCTGCCATCGCGTTTTGGCGACTCTGCGTTCGGACGTGGTATCGGAATCGCGCGTTTTAGCTACTGCTCCGATGCTGGCGCAAATGCCAAATCGCTGCGACCGGCATCCGAATGTGTGCGGAGTTTAGCGTTCAGCCGCTGTATCGAGCTTCCGAAAAGCAACTGAATCGCCGCGTTTGGCGTTTTTAAGTGTGCGGTGTGTAATGCTTGGTCGCTGCATTTAGCTTCTAAAAAGCAGCTAAATCGCCGATCGCCGATACAAAAAGTATCGTGTGTGCTTTGGCCCTAAGAGAGAGGAAGAGCGCTTCATTAATTTTCCTTGTTTAATCTGCCAAGCGCCGCTAATGAGACACAATTGATTTTCTATTGTTTCGTCGCCGATCGGCGAACCGCGCTGCTTCACCGGTTAAATAAAGTTAGAAATATTTTCTATTCTATTAACTATGAGAAAGTAATGATTGTAAACTGTTACACAACTATCGACTAGCTGCGGTATTTGATTTACGACGACTGTTGCAACTCCTGGAAGGGGTAATGACAAGATTTTTGTAAAAATAGGTAAATATGTATATTACCGTCTCCTTGAGGTGAGCCCATGTCTCCGTAAAATCAACGTTCCGGGGCTTCAGTGACATCATCACAGATAGCTACCATGTACCTGCAACATAATCATAATAACTCGTTAATATTATGGGGTTTATTTATAAACGACTAGCTGCGCCCCGCGGTTTCACCCGCGTAAATGCCGATCCCGTGGAAATATCGGGATCGGGGAATAAGTGATCAAAAATGTATGGTTAAGCAATTCCTAATCACTACTTAACTTTAAGCAACGTTTATGAATAAAGGGGTCATCATCTGCCTAGTCTTTTCCCAACTATGTTGGTGTCGGCTTCCAGTCTAACAGGACGCAGCTGAATACCAGTATTTCAAATAGAGGGACTGCCTATCTGACTTCCACAACTCAGTTACTGGGTAATACAATACCCCTATTTGGTAAGTCTGGTTGTTAGACTTTCGGGCTTGTGACTACCTGTAACAACTGTCAAAGATCCACGGACAACAGCTGGGACCAACGCGGGCTTAATGTGCTTTCCGAGGCACGGACAGGTTTTGGTATGTAAAGGTCACCCATCCACGGCCCAACTGCAGCATGCGTAGCTTAACCTGATCAATCGGCCTGTGCGGCTGTTATTACTTAGCCACGGGCCCCTCTCAACATTTATGAATAAAGGGGTATGTGTATACAATTAAATCCCTAAAAGTAAATAAAGGCTGAAAAGGAGTGTCTATTCTTATTTATGGCAAATAAAGCTGATGTCGACTATTCTGCCAATGTCAAAAGTGAATTGGAAAAGTGTGTATTATCCATACAAATATTATAAATGCGAAAGTGTATCTGTCTGTTACCTCTTCACACTTAAATTGCTGAATCGGTTTTAGATGAAATTTAGTATATAGTTTTAAGTCCCGGGAAAGGACATAAGGTAGTGTTTATCCTGATATTCCTACCGGTAACTTATGCGGGTGAAGCCGCGGGGCGCTGCTAGTGTATTATAAAAATGAAAACAAAGACAAAACCACAAATTGTTTTATTTTCTTTTAGAGGCAACATTTTCATAAGGAAAATGAATTATTATTCTGTTTACCAGTAAGTGCATAAATAAAACCAGCTTTAGTTCATATTTTGGGCATTTGGTTGACAAAGAAATGTGTGCCGCTACAGCAGCTATCTCAACAGCCAGTGCCAAAACACAGCTGAGGTTGTTACCACCTCATTATTTACAAATTACATTTTAATTATGCCGTCGTAAAAACGTTGAGTAGAATTCCTACATTATATGGGTCAATAACATGACGACAAGAACGCAAGTCATCGTGAATGTCCATTGTTTGTGACCGAATTCACGGCTCAGGGGTGCAAGGTGACGACCTTGCTCCTCATTCCACCCTAAACACCACTTCCGCAGCTATAAGACGGCTTGATAATCAAGATTCGCCCATACGGCTGGTTGACAGAAGGAACGCAATTTTCACGCAGTTTCCACTCTTATAAAATTGGCACTCTGACAAGTTCGCAGCAACAAAGACCGCGCTGAACGCCGCAGCTTACAAGCCAGAAATTACTCAGCAGGATTGGCACAAAACAAAAATAATATATATCGATGCAATGACAGCCACATACAAATAACCGAAATTTATCACTTTTTATATGATTTTCTTCATCTCACCTTTGTTGTATAGTGTAATCCAGTAACGCACACGTTAATTTACTGTGTAACCGTGAAACTTTCAGCTTATTTTAACGATAAAATTAATCATAATCAAATAAAATTGGGTTCGCAATAATTCTGTAGCACTCTAATTTGAAGTCTGATCAAATGTTGCCAGTGTAAATAAATATGTGCTAGTTTACGTTTCGTTTCAATCATAAAACATCGACGATTGTGAAAAAATACCACTAATGCAATCTATTCATTGATTTAATCTTTCTTATTTTATCAATTAAAATAAACTCCATCTTATAATTTTAAGCGCTAAAAATAGAAAAATTTGGTTACGAACCCCAGCTAGGTGGACGGACGACCTAAAGAAGGCAGCTAGGACGGACTGGATGCGGAAGGAGGACAGGGTGTTGTGGTATAACCTGGGAGAGGCCTATGTTCAGCAGTGGACTGCCATAGGCTGTTGTTTTTTGATTTTGGAATCAACATAGGATTTTTTTTCTTAATACCGATTTTTCCTAATAGTCACGATTTATTAGCCAACCAACAGACGATGTCAACAGATCGGCGTCGTATTGTATAGGATTGAGGTAAGGATATAGATAAAAAACAATTCTTGTTTGTATTTTCTTAAACCCTTTAATTAATTTAATTACTTACTATTTACAAAAATCTAATTTACATCACTTTTTCATGAACTGATACGACTACACGCTAAGTATACTCAGTATAAGGTACCTGTATTTCTATTATTATGTAATTAAACAATGGAATTCAAGTAACCCAATACTCTGATTATGTGTAAACTCGTAAGCCCAATCAAGCTGTCATTCTTAAGTCCTTAAACAATTCATGTGTTATTTACTTACTTAATTTAATATTTATAGGACAAAAGAAATATTTTTATTAAGGAACAAAGTGCACCCAGGGCGGCGAATTATGGAACTAAATACAAACGTCAAAAGTTTTGTGACAGTTGAATTGCGTGTCAATCAAAAAATATTGCACACCCTCTCTCTGCACACCGTACAATAGTATTATCTGTGGACATGTCATCCTAGGTCCTAGGACACTAATTATAAATAAAACACACTTGCAATCTTTATAGTAATATTATAGGCACAGTAAGTTCCGCTATAATGCCATCTTCTTGAAAACATACTTGGGTATTATTAGCATTATGAATCTGTATAAAAATACGGTAATCATAAGTAGAACCATGTGGTGAACGAGATGTAATCTGGAAACAAAACAGAAATATAAAAATTAGTAAGGGGAAAAGGACCAATTTTTATTGACCTGCTGATCATAAGTATTGATCCACTACTACAATACAAGCTGTAAGAAGACTCATTACATAATCGTCATCTACGCATTCTGTAAATAACTAAGTTACTTCACACCCCGGACACTCCATACAACGCTCGCAAAATAATTACCTACTACTACTACATTAAAAAATGACGTTTGTATACGTATGAATGTGTGCGTGAGGTACTTGTGTTTGCGAGCGCTCTTGTTAAAGAGCCGGCGACGAATACGCCGAAGTGCGGGGTGAGGTGCGGTAACTGATGTTAGTGCGGGGAAGGGAGTGTCCTTTCTGTACGTAGTACTTTAAGTATTCTGTGGTTACTTCAAGCAAAAATAATTGGTGGGAAACGACTTTTTTGAAGTAAAAACTTCTTTAGGTGCGTTGGGCATTTTTTGAGATAGGAAAAAACCATTGAATTCACGCCACTGTTACCGTAACCGACACCGCTTGTGATGCGTTCGACTGTTCTCGGGATTTAATCAGTTTTAATGTATTTCCGATATGTCAGTGAGTGATGGCAAAGTATTATGTTTGTGTTTTGTTTTCAGTTCTGTCGGCACTCCCGGAGTGCCTTTCTTTTTTTTGTGTTAAAGTCGCTTTTCACGACAGAGCGCAATGTAGGTAACGCACACAAAACATTGTGCTTAGATATGGGTGCATACAACGGTACAAGGGTCGTGTGTCGTTTGGGTATTTACAGTTAAGTTATAACAACATTAAAAACCTGTTTTACGTGAAAAAAAGAATCTTCAAGGTATAAATATCTAACCAGAAGGTTACAAGGTATGTGCCATAACAATGATCAAGCGACTTTTTACACCCGCTATAATGTTGAAAGTTTTTCGAGATTGCCTGGCTTATTTTGAACTAGCAGCGGCCACGCGGTTTCACCCGCGTAAGTTTCGATCCCGTGAGAATATCGGGATAAAAACTATCCCATGTCCTTTCCCGGGACTCAAACTATCTCTATACTAAATGTCATCTAAATCGGTTCAGCGGTTTAAGCGTGAAGAGGTAACAGACAGACACACTTTCGCATTTATAATATTAGTATGGATCTCTTCACCTGTTAATATGTTTTTTGGCCTTCGGGAGGTTTTCGTCTTTTTCCTTCAGCAGGTACTTGCGCGCGCCCTTCACGAAGTTGAACGTGTGCTCCTCCCAACTAAGAAAACATTACGTTATTATATTAGTGCTGGCACCCACAGATATAGATATACCTAGATAGCGCAAGTATCACGAACTGTATGAAAACTAAGCGTGCCACTTTTTGTCTACCTGCCATGACGTCACAAGCTCGCGCTCTCTCGCTCACGGTCACCCAGCCAGCAGCACGCAGGACTGAGCGCGAAAGTGGCGGCTTATGATTTTCGAACGTAAGCTGGTGCGATTTTTGGCACGCGAAGTAGTTGCTCTTGCGTTATCTAGGTGTATCTATATCTGTGCTGGCACCCTAATTGCGTAACACACTATTAATCTCAATCTGAACCATTTTGAAGGATATTGCTAATCCATTGCTCCATATGTTCGATAAATGTGTCAGCTCAACAATGTAAATAACGCAATGAATGTTGTTGAACTGTCAAAATGAAACCTCTTGCTAGTGATTGTGTGTTACGCTATTATTACCCAGCGGGTTACACGAGGCTAGTTTTGAGGGTAGGATAGCAAAGATTGTGTTAATCCTTTCCCTTTTCCTCCTCTGGCACTCTGGGAGTCTAAGTGAGGATTGAAAGGACCGTACATACGAGTATAAGGCACCTCGCGCACTAGACGGCCACGACCACGACCAGTGGCCGCAACGACCAGATTAACTAAAGAAGTATGAACGTCGCGCACTTGGCCGCACATCAGATAATTAATTTATATGTCATGGTTGCGTTTTTAATTCTTTTACCTATTGTGGTATAGTAATTTTATTTTAGGTGCATCGTCCTCACATGTTATTATATAATAAATGTACCAATGCAAAATATTGTAAGACATTTTAAAAGAGTAACGGTGGAGTTTCTTGCCCATTCTTCTCCATACGAAAACTACCTTTTGGAATGGGCGACTAGAATCAATTCTATTTTAATTAAAGTCATTTTTGACGTTCAAAAGTGCCTTTTATGTGCCTATTTGAAATAAATGCTTTGACTTGGTTTCTTTAGTTAATCTGATCGTTGCGGCCATTGGTCATGGTCGTGGCCGCTGCACGAGGTACTTTAATGGTAGAAAACGTTATTATTGTAACATTCCTTTATTTAAAAAGTAGGTTGTGCTATACTTCTTTAAAAAAAAAAATTGAAAAGTCGCCTGCTTAATCCGGCAATAACATCATCATTTCAGCCGAAAGACGTCCACCGCTGGACATAGGCCTCCCCCAAGCACCTCCACTTCAACCGGTCCATCCCGGTCCATCCGGCAATATACAGAAGATTTTTTTATCACCATCCAAATTTTTTAGGGTGTTCTACCCATGAATATGAACAACTTTCACTATGGGACCAACTCTGAAATCACGAAAAAAAAATCAGCTGTTTAATACAAAAGTTCAATACCTACTTGACCAAAATGTATGAAACAGCTGATTTTTTTTTCGTGATTTCAGAGTTGGTCCCATAGTCAAAGTTGTTCATATTCATGGGTAGAACACCCTGTAAAAATTTGGATGGTGATAAAAAAATCTTCCTATATAGGTATTAACAAAACTATAATATTGGAAGCACAAGATGCACGCGACAGCATTATGCTAGTATGCATAAGTCCAGGTTTTCAGTTTAAACCCTTAACCGGTTGGATACCGTAATTACAGACAATTAAAAAGCCATTTGTCTCGCGTGGATCCACGTTTAAGCATACGCTACATACAGGGTGTTACAGAAAGGGTATATCAATACAAACGGGTTGAAGAGTATATCTGGTCTAGAATCTCTGTACAAAATTTCAACTCAAAAGCAGTAACTTTGAAAATGCTTAATATTTTTTTTATTTCGATAGTTTATTGAATTGAAATCATAACAAACGTGTCACCGCACTACGAGGGTCATTATCCATTATCTGTAGTGTGTCTGTGCGCCTAGTACACGCACATCACGCCGCCGCGCGCCAGTGCAGCGCCTTGATGTCGAAATAAAAAAAATATTATGCATTTTCAAAGTTAATGTTTTTGAGCTGAAATTTTGTACAGAGATTCTAGACCAGACTCTCTCTTCAATCCGTTTGTATTGATATACCCTTTCCGTAACACCCTGTATACGATAGCATGCGAACAAATGTTTATTAAATCTAATAAACATTTGTCCAAGTTAGAAGCCTTCGGCCATCTCCCATATAATAGACAAAGGGCCTCATAACTTACTTGACGGCCCTAATATCCAGGCTGTACATAGCCCTGTCTTGTCGCGACAGTCTAGTGCGCAGGCGCTGCACGTTGTCCGTGCTGAACTGCCACTCGCGCGTCGCGAAGTACGCTAGCACGCGGGTCATTGCTTGCAGGCGCTCGCTGGCCGTCACAAGACTCAGTCTGTAACGAGCAATGTAGGTAGTCAGGAAACAGGTTGCTTAACTAATTGACTCATCATTTGCCTAGCCTTTTCCCAACTATATTGGGGCCGGATGCAGCTGAATACCAGTATTTCACATGGAGCGACTGCCTATCTGACCTCCACAACCCAGTTACTGGGTAATACGATACCACTTGGCAAGACTGGTGGTCAGACTTACGGGCTTTTGACTACCCGTAACGACTCTCAAAGATTCACAAATGACAGCCGGGACCAACGGCTTAACGTGCTTTCTGAGGCACGGAGGGGTCTCGGTATGTAGATAGATAAAACGTTTATTTAGTGCATCAAAAGACACAATACTGCATTAAAAAAAAAACATCAAAAAAGGAAAACAAAAAAAAAAAAAAAAATGATGGTCACCCAACTACGGACCAACCGCGGCAAGAGCAGCTTAACCCGATCGATCTGTGCGGTTATTACTTAGCCACGGGCCCAGACCGGCACAGGGCACAGCCGCACAGGGTACAGATAATCTAATGCGGTAAAAACTGAAAGCGCGTCATAGGTGGCAGCACCGTTCAGCGTCTACAAACCGCCATTGTTTTAATTTTGTGTAGATCACAAATTAAATAAAAATCACGGCAATTCCCTGTCCCAGTCCCAAATAATTACTTTTCTTTCTGTTATTTAGGGCAACAATCGTACTTTTCTAAGCAAAGTAAGCGTTTCGTACGAATTTGAACCTCAGTATTAACACTGTAATGTTCATATTTGTATATGCGAGTGCAAGCATCAGCTTCGTACGAATAAAAACTTTAATGGTATACGAATAATGTTCAAATTCAACTGAGACGCCTCCTTTTTTAGGGTCGAGTTTTTAAGTGCCAGAAATAAATATTGTGGTTTGACACTATTTTTTGTAAGGCTGTCAACCCACAATTTTTATGAAAAAACCCATGCGTCCAATCCAGCCTGTCCCTTGCTGCCCTCTCCCAGCGACGCCCTAAGCCGAGGTCCGTACCCCACAGGGGGTGCCCTTAGCGTGTAGTTGCTTAGTTTTTAAGTTTTTTAAGCCCTGGCTGGAGGCCTTAATTTATTGAGGCTCCACAGGCAGGTCCGGTTAAGCAGACGACCAACGCCTAGGTTGACCTGCGATGACATTCCAAAAAAAAAAGAAAAACATCGCTTAAAATGAACCTTTTTGGCGCAGCCGTGACGCACACACTACTGTTGTCTGAAACATTATTTTTTATTTTTATTAATTTTGTAGTTTATGTTTGACGAACTGTGTTCAAATAAACTTTTTTTCTTTCTTTCTTTCTTAAAGTCCGGTCTGTGAATGTTGCCCTAAGAGTAGATGAACTCACTGCATTTTGACGCCGCACGCTTTCGCTATGTAGTTGGCGACGTACAGCGGCACCGTCTGCAGCAGCATCTCCAGGGTCTTGTAGACATATCTGTAAGAAATGTAAGTACCTATGTTAGTTAACTAGCTTCAGCCCAATTACCCTCTTAGGGGTGGAATTTCGAAAAACCCTTTCATAGTATTCTTCACAAAGAACTCACCCTCCAAATTTCATGTCTCTAGGGCAAGCGGTTTAGGCTGTGCGTTGATATGTCAGTCAGTCAGTCAGTCAGGACTTTGAATTTTATATATACACAATTCGACTTAGTACAGGCGCCAGCACATCAAGCTACCCGAAACAGTCAAATTTTCCCAATCAACATTGACCCTTATCCTTTAGCAATAAAGTTGAAAATCTATTAATGAAATTTGACAGATTGTAGTAGGTAACTTGATGTGCTTGCGTCTGTACCTTCTGACAGTTGGCACGCACGAGTCAGCGTTTACATTTGTGAAACCTCTACAAACTATACTCCATACAAAGCCACGGCTATAGTACATGCTTTTTGACAGGCCTGATGGTCTAGTGGTTAGTGACCCTGACTGCTATGCCGGAGGTCGTGGGTTCGATTCCCACCCAGGACAAATGTTTGTGTGATGAGCACGATCATTTGTTCTGTGTCTAGGTGTAATTTATCTATAATATATGTATTTAGAAATATATAAGTATGTTTATCAGTTGTCTAGTACCCATAACACAAGCTCTGCTTAGCTTGGGACTAGATGGCGTTGTGTGATAGTTGTGGAATATATTTTTGTCGATTATCTCATGCGGCTTCAGATTGGGTCGTTTTTCTTCATCATAGAAAACATTATTCAGCCGAAAGACGTCTGCTGGACATCTACCCTCGTACTGTTGGACTTAGGCTATCCCAGTTTATGAAACTTGTACGTACAAAGGCAACCCCGTCTTAGGGCAGGCCGGGGCCCTTGGACACACAAGAATTTGGGTTCCCTTTGGAAAGTAAAAAAGACCGGTCAAGTGCGAGTCAGATTCGCGTACAAAGTAGGTATGTAACTTCAAAATTACGGTTTTCAGATTTTTTCCTTTACTTGTGCTACATGACATTGCTTCTTGCCAAATTTCATGATCCTAGAATCATGAAATTGCGCTTTTGTGATGTAGGTAAGCGTTGTAATATTTGCCTACCGGGGCCTCCGTGGGGTAGAGGGCCCTTGACACGGGCCCCGTGTGCCCTAAGACGGTACTGTACAAAGGGCCTTCTGCGTCTTCCTATACGCGCACTGCAAAGCTTTCATCTTCATCAGCCAATAGCAGGCTTATCTTTAAAGAATTTTATTTTTCACTAGCTGCGCCCCGCGGTTTCACCCGCATAAGTCTCGATCCCGTGGGAATAGCGGGATAAAAGTATCCTATGTCCTTTCCCGGGACTCCAACTATCTCTATACCAAATTTCATCTAAATCGGTTCAGTAGTTTAGGCGTGAAGAAAAGACAGACAGACAGAGTTACTTTCGCATTTATAATATTAGTTTGGATTATTCTTGAAAATAAAAGTTAGTTATCATCTGCCTAAGTGCCTAGCCTGCTCCCAACTATGTTGGGGTCGGCTTTCAGTCTAACCGGACGTAGCTGAATACCAGTATTTTGCATGGAACGACTGCCTATCTGCCCGCCACAACCAAGTTAGGGTAATACGATACCCCTTGGTAAGACTGGTTGTCAGACTTTCGGGCTTGACTTGAGCAAACGTGGCGATCAATGGACGTGCTTTCTTTGTATGAAAAAAGTGCTTATGGCTTAATTGAAATAAATGCTTTCAGTATTTTGAGTTTACCTGTTCTTGACACCGAAGGTGAAGGGGTAGTACATCACATTGTCGAAGGGATGCCTCCTGGCCGCGCGCAGGATGGTGGAGCGGAAGAAGCCCCATGTGATCGGGTTCTCTTGGGAGCATGAGTTGTATACGCGGACTTCTGGAGACCTGGGAATGAGAACTGATGGGTAATGCGAATTTTGGACAATGGAATAATCATCTTCTTCTTCTTCTTAGCGCGTCGATAGCAATCTAAATGGACTCGGCCCAGAATTCGGCTACTTGTTTGGCGCCATCACCAGCGCCCATGTTGGGGTCGGTTTACAGTCTAACCGGATGCAGCTGAATACCAGTATTTTACATGGAGCGACTGCCTATCTGACCTCCACAACGCAGTTACTGGGTAACACGATACCCCTTGGTAAGACTGGTTGTCAGACTTTCGGGCTTCTGACTACCCGTAACGACTGTCAAATATCCACGAATGACAGCCGGGACTAACGGCTTAACGTGCTTTCCGAGACACGGAGGGGTCTCGGTATGTAATGATGGTCACCCATCCACAGACCAACCGCGGCAAGCGTAGCTTAACCTGATCGATGGCCCTGTGAGGCTCTTAAAATTTAGCCACGGGCCCCTCATGTCTGTGAAGACAATAAATCAAGAAGTATTACTGGATTTATTTATTCATACGCTAGCGTATTTGAAGTAAAAATTTCTTTAGGCGCATCGGGCATTTTTTGAGATCGGAAAAAACTATTGAACTCGCGCCACTGTTACCGTAATCGACACCGCTTTGGATGTATTCGGATGTCCTCAGGATGTACTCGGTTTTAATGCATATCCGATATGTCAGTGAGTGAAGGCAAATTATTATATTTGTGTTTTGTTTTGTGTGGACTTTACGCTTTTTTTTTTATCTGATGTATCTGGTGTATTGTGTGTCTTTTAGTCTGTGCTAAATTAATGTATTTTCTTTCTTTTGTTTGTTTATATGGCGATTAAAAAAATACACACGTATTTGTTCAAGTTTTCACTTCTGTCGGCACTCCCGGAGTGCCACTGTTTTTGAAGTGAAACTTCTTTACGCACGCTTGACTTGGGGAGTAAGCTGGCGAACGCGTTACGAAAAGTGTGATCGGGCGAGGCGAACGGGAGTTGAGTGGGGGATATAAGCAAGAGAAAGCAGTGCACGCGCACATTTTCTTTCTCTCTTCCTCTCATAACCATATACGTTTGAAGTTTCACTTCAGTCGTGTGGTCATAAGCACACACGGTTTTTTTTTTTAATTCCATCTCTACTTGACTTACTTGTCCGTGGCGATCTCCCATGCAACCGCCAGCATAGTATCAATAGTGACATCCACAGGTATGAGGTCTGCCCTGGCCTGCTGGTCGAGGTTGAAGGCGTGGAGCAGGCCCTTCCCGCAGCCCACCACCACCCCGCTGGGGCCCGCCAGGTTCTCGATCCAGCCAGGGTAGGGGTACCGATGCGAAGATACCACTGGAGGAAATTGTCATCAGCGATATAGCGTTGTCTGGGCTCAATGGGGACTTTATAATAAAACTAGCTGCAGCCCGCGACTTCGTCCGCGTAAAATTCTTTTTTTTTCTAAAATAAAAGTAGCCTCGGTCACTTCTTACTACTTCAGCTGTCTACCAGTGAAAGTCCCGTCAAAATCTGTCCAGCCGTTTCAGAGATTAGCAAGAACAAACAGACAGACGGACCAATTGACATTACTTCCCAGAATCGCTCCTTACTAGCGACACTATCGAATGGCGTAATAATACAGTGTGTTTTTTTTTCAAAATCAACGGGTTCGATTCCTGGCTAGAAATATTGATTTTTCAAAAATCCAATGATGCAGTTTTAGTTTTCATGAAAATTGAGCCCACGACTCCCTTTGAGTACCTTTCGCTGTTCCTCATAGTTTCGGATTTGGCAATCCACGCCCACTTGGAAAAGTCAGCCTGTATACAGGAAGATTTTTTTATCACATCCAAATCTTTACAGGCTGTTCTACCCATGAATATGAACAACTTTGACTTTGGTACCAACTCTGAAATCACGAAAAAAAAATCAGCTGTTTCATACATTTTGGTCAAGTAGGTATTGAACTTTTGTATTAAACAGCTGATTTTTTTTTCGTGATTTCAGAGTTGGTCCCATAGTGAAAGTTGTTCATATTCATGGGTAAATGCCCGTAGCGGAGCGCGTCTGTGAGCGGAGATCGGAGTGGATTGGAGGGCACGCATTTATTAAAAACTAGCTGCGCCCCGCGGTTTCACCCGCATAACTCTCGATCCCGTGGGAATGTCGGGATAAAAAGTATCCTATATCCATTCCCGGGACTCAAACTATCTCTATACGAAATTTCATCTAAATCGGTTCAGCGGTTTAGGCGTGAAAAGGTAACAGACAGACAGACAGACGAGAGTTACTTTCAAATTTATAATATTAGTATGGATAGTATGGATTAGTAATACAATCTTTGGTCATTTATTAAAACCTTTAACAGTCCCCATAAAAATAAATGCCTTTAGATACTTACCAATGGAAGGTCTGACGATGGCAGTAGAATAGTGTCTGCCGGGACGCTGGTCGATCATAGACTCAGCGATTGCCTTCGAGAATACGTACGTGTTAGCCTTTGGTGATATGAACCTGAAAAGAGAGTTCAAACAGTGTTTTAATTCAACACTTGCACCACACAACACTATTTCATTCATTCTTTCCTCAAAAGATCATTTCAGACATCAATCTACATGGTCTTGTAGCGGTATCTACAACGCCACATGCGAACAACGCGTCATACTGACATCACGCAAAATCCTGCATCTCGCAAGCAGAGTTTACCGCGCAACTAGCATAGATACAACGGCCCGACATGAATCATAGGGCAGTTGCCCGCCAGACACAACACCCGTCTGGTCGGAGGATCCTTCCTTTTCTATAGAGTATGAGTGAACTTTACACCCTGTTCCTCATACCTCTATAAGTGTTTTAATTCAACACTTGCACTCTAATATTTAACAGCCGCACAGGTCGATCGACCATGTTAAGTTACGCTTGCCGCGGTTGGTCCGTGGATGGGTGACCATCTTTACATACAAATTACAAAGACCACTCCATGCCTCGGAAAGCAGGTTAAGCCGTTGGTCCCGGCTGTCATTCGTGGATCTTTGACAGTCGTTACGGGTCGTCAGAAGCCCGAAAATCTGACAACCAGTCTTACCAAGGGGATTATACAGGGTGTTACGGAAAGGGTATATCAATACAAACGGGTTGAAGAGTGTTTCTGGTCTAGAATCTCTGTACAAAATTTCAGCTCAAAAGCATTAACTTTGAAAATGCTTAATATTTTTTTTATTTCGACATCACGGCGCTGCACTGGCACGCGGCGGCGTGATGTGCGTGTACTAGGCGCACAGACACACTACAGATAATGGATAATGACCCTCGTAGTGCGGTGACACGTTTGTTATGATTTCAATTTAATAAACTATCGAAATAAAAAAAATATTAAGCATTTTCAAAGTTACTGCTTTTGAGCTGAAATTTTGTACAGAGATTCTAGACCAGATACACTCTTCAACCCGTTTGTATTGATATACCCTTTCCGTAACACCCTGTATAGATTGAATTTGACACGTGGACCAAAGCTTCCAGGATAGAACAGCACTTACCTGGCAGTGAGTTCGTCCAGCAGTGGCGGTGGCAACGCCTGCACCAGGGCGCGCAGGTTGGAGAGCGACGCGGGCGCAGCGTACACGCGCTCCTCGATGTGGTGATGTTCCGCGTTGCTGTAGGCGGTGGACACGTGGACTAGAGCCTGCAAGAAAGAAAAGAAAGAAAAACATTTATTTGTCTACAGCTTATAAAACACGCACGGTACACCAACATAGAAATACAAAAAAGACGGGTTGCACTCCGGGAGTGCCGGCAGAAGTGAAAACTTGAATATTAAGGTATGATTCCGATCTCGGCAGCACGCAGCAGTGCTGCCGCAGCACTGCTGGTCCCCATATATTCTCTATAGGAATGTCGCGCAGCATTGCTGCCGTGCTCGGAATGTAATCTCATATGAACTTATAGAAAATGTATGAGGACCAGTAGTGCTGCGACCGCACTGCCGCGGCAGCACTGCTGCGTGCTGCCGAGATCGGAATCATACCTTTAACGTTGAAATAAATCAACTGTTAATTGAATTAATATAACTCAATTCATCATCTACTTTTCATTTTCATTATTTTCTTTTTTTTATTTCTTTTTTTTTCATTTTTTTTATTATTATTTGTTTTTCTTTTTCATCTACTGTACTCTGTGACCCTACCTCTAGTTTGGGCAGTTGATCGCAGAGGTCCATGAGAGCGATGACCGATGTGACGTTCTGATGCAGCGCCGTCTCCAGACTCTCCCAGAACTTGATGGTGGCTGCGCTATGGAACACCACCGACACCTGCCATTGGAACACACACTTAGGCTTCAAAATCAATGCGTGATCGTTTTCTATAAAAAATAAACAAAATTGAAGTGTCTTCGTAGTGTCAAAATAACAGCTTTTTACTAAATGCATATGAAAGTATACAGGGTCCCATTACAATAGATGGACTTTGTAAATTAATTTTTGGTGAACTGACAGGGCACCTTTAATGGGACCTTATGTAAGTACGGTACTTGTAACAAAAACAATTTAAAAAAATTGTTGGTCTGTCTGTTCCGGCTAATCTCTGAAACGGCTAGACCGTACGATGTAAGGAATCAGAAAATCAAATTCATAATCTTAATTCATTACTAGTATGTTATCCATACACTATAGCAATAAGTATCATTCGTAAGCACCAATTTCCACTTTATATTGAAAAAATGCTCTCAATAACACGAATCAATCGTTGATTACAAAAGGACGTTATTACAATGTCTTGTTTTTGGGTTCTTTGTAGTAGTGCTGTGACCATTATAAGCCGTTTTTGATCGAATAAAATCGATGATCTGAAAAATCGATACATTTACAAACATTACATATTATTATAGAAAAAAAAGAACATTGAAAATTATAACGGAAGATTTCACAACAGTATAAGTACAGACGCCAGCACATCAAGCTACCCGAAACTGTCCAATTTTCCCAATCAACTTTGAACCTTATACTTTAGCGATAAAGTTGAAAATCTATTAAAGAAATTTGACAGATTGTAGTAGCTTGATGTGCTGGCGTCTGTACCTAAGAGTAACCGACAAAGACAGTTTAACTGATGATCATTTTTTTCCAATTATTAACTACCAAATTAAAAGGCGCTGGTTCTGGTAGTAAAACAAAGTATATAATAAGTATGTCAATCAAAAGTAAAAACCAAAAGGTAGAAAAAGCATAAACAAAAGGTGCAAAAAGGTAAAATATCAAAAAGAAGAGAAAATACTTGCACACCAATCATTACACATAGCTGTCAAATGAGACTTCTTAGATTGTCAAGAATATACACACCTCTTGCAACTGGGTGAGCGCGGCGTCATCGAGGCCAAGGCGTGGTTGTGCCACGTCGCCCGACACTACCCTCAGTTTGTTCAGTTGCCACGGACATCTTGCTTTGATGTTGTCAAATGCCTGTTAATTGAAAGTATTGAAACTGTTATTAAATCGTGCCTTTATTTTCCCAAGAGGATTATAGCACACCCAGATTTCTGCTGTCATGTTTTTAAATCTTAGGTTTATAGGCACTACCCTATTGTCAACGAAAACGACCATATAAATCCAGATTCCAGGCAGCTATATTGCCGGGGGTGCGGGATTGTCCGAAAGGAACGCTACCCCGGAACATAAAGGGCTAAGGAAGGAACACGGATGGGTTTTAGTCAGTAAGAGTCTGACACTCCCTTTCGCTCCACCCAGAGCGGGAGGGGTCATTTGATGATTTCCCATCCATAAAAAAGGCAGCTATATAAGAATATTTCTTAATGGTAAACCAATACCTTTGCTCCTGAAGATCGAATCATAACCAAAAAGTTATATTGTACAGACGCCAGCATATCAAACTACTACAATCTGTCAAATTTCTTTAATAGATTTTCAACTTTATTGCTAAAGCATAAGGTTCAAAGTTGATTGGCAAAATTTGACAGTTACGGGTAGCTTGATGTGCTGACGTCTGTACTTTATTACGTAAACGTGAAACAGCGAGGTAATTGCGTAACACACTATCAGTAGCAATGGCTTTCATTTTGACAGTTCAACAACATTCATTGCGTTAGGTATTAATGTTGTTGAGCAGACAAATTTTTCCAACATATGAAGCAATGGATTAGCAATATCCTTCAAAATGATTCAGATTGTGAAATGAAGTGTGTTATCCAATTAGTGGCGCCACCTGCCAGAGACTTGTCGAGTTTAAGCGCCAGTTTGTCGGAACTGAAAGATTTGTACATTGTTTGAAAATATATGAGCTTATTTTCTGCCTGAAATGTCGATTCTGTAAAAATCTCACGTTTAGGAATTCGAAATATACAGGAAGATTTTTTTATCACCATCCAAATTTTTACAGGGTGTTCTACCCATGAATATGAACAACTTTCACTATAGGACCAACTCTGAAATCACGAAAAAAAAATCAGCTGTTTCATACATTTTGGTCAAGTAGGTATTGAACTTTTGTATGAAACAGCCGATTTTTTTTTTGTGATTTCAGAGTTGGTCCCATCGTGAAAGTTGTTCATATTCATGGGTAGAACAACCTGTAAAAATTTGGATGGTGATAAAGAAAAAATTTCCTGTACTTATATTTTTTTTATCAAATCCGTTCTTTTTGTAGTCGATATAGTGCTGTGACCTGTGATTGCTTGAGTTGTGCTAATCTTTTAAGCGGTTCCTGTCCACGCTTGTCCCTCATCAGCAGATGCAGCTCGTGCACGTCCGGACATGTTGAGAGCAGCCTCTCGATCAGCACCTATAAGGAATTATAAACCTCTTGTATTTATTGGTATTTTGGCGTGGCTAGCTGACATATGGCAAATAATTTTATTAATGTTCTGTGTCTCGTAATAATAATTAAGTACTTTTCGTACCTTATATTGTAGACCTATTCTATTCTATATTATATCACAGTCTCTGTGATTATATCATGCATGACAGTTTAGTTACTTATTTAAATAACGAATGATGGACATCTGATACATAATCAGCCTATAATGTTCCCACTGCTGGGACACAGGCCTCCTCTGAGCGAGAGGGAATGGGCCGTAATCCACCACGCGGGCCCAGTGCGGGTTGGCAGATGTCACATGTCTTCGAATTTTTGGTTCTAGGACATGCCGGTTTCCTCACGATGTTTTCCTTCACCGTTTTGAGAGCAGCGGTGATGAAATAATTTACAAAAAGTAAAGCGCCTGTCTGGGTTCGAACCTACGACCTACTCCTCGTAAGTCGCGGCCGTTACCAATTGGCCACCACTGCTCTCTTGGACATCTGATAAACATGTTAAGGCGAATGGGTAGTTGTAGCCCGCGAAATTCAATTTTTCTTACGTTTTTTGCAATTTTCAGGTCAGTGTCAGGTTGTATCTTGATCAAAATATGATTCGCGACAATAACAGGTACGTATTTACAGAATTATAATAATTAGAATCATTAATACATCTTTCTAAGTTAGATTTCTACCGTTAAGAACAAATCTCGTATGGAAAAGTGTTGGTGGTAGAAATCTAACTTAAACAGATGTATTAATGATTCTGATGATTATAATTCTGTGAATACGTACCTGTTATAGTCGCGAATCAAATTTTCATCAAGATACAACCTGACACTGACCTGAAAACTGCAAAAAACGTAAGAAAAATTGAATTTCGCGGGCTACAACTACGCATTCACCTTAAAATTGCGATTTTTGTTTAAGCACAGTGGTTTTGTTTATTATTGTGACACTGTAGCACTTTTAAACCATTTATATATTGCTGTGCCCTAGCAGGGTTCATGTATGAAACCTAAATACTTGTAACAACTTGTAAACTACATGAATGCAATAAATTATTATTATTATGACCTAGAAGCAAGTTTTTCACTGAACAGACAGCTGTGCTGCTGGGGAGTTTGTTGTGCCACTTCATCTTCCCAGCAAAAGCACTAGAAAGTGGTGAAGGGCGGGCGTTTTGGGGGACTGTCTTATGTAATTTTCGAAATGTGCTGATTCTCAGCCTAATTTGAATAAATGAGTTTTGATTTTATATAATTATGTATTTATTTACTTAGAAAAACGGCTAAGATTACGTGGGATTTGGTATACCTGCCGCTTATATGTGTTGGGCTGTGGGCTGAAGGAACCACTGGGTGAATCTATTCAACGCTTGGACTTCAAACAAATCAATGACGAGGTGAAAATCACCGATCATAACGCGCCTGTGGAGGAGAGCCTTTATCGCTTTTTGCGATCTCTTCCAGGCAACCTTGGAATGGACAGTGATTGCGAGTGTGATGTACAGACGCCAGCACATCAGGCTACTACAATCTGTCAAATTTCTTTAATAGATTTTCAACTTTATCACTAAAGCATAAGATTCAAAGTTGATTGGGAAAATTTGACAGTTTCGGGTAGGTTGATGTGCTGGCGTCTGTACTATTAAATGTAGCACACAACTCAATGGCAACACAGTCAGTCAGTCACGCTTTAGCCCCTGTGGCCACTGGACGTTCCCTTTGGGTTGTTGTGTACATAATCAGCCTATAATGTTCCCACTGCTGGGACACAGGCCTCCTCTCTGTGAGAGGGAGCGGGCCGCAACCCACCACGCGGGCCCAGTGCGGGTTGACAGACGTCACATGTCTTAGAATTTTTGGTTCTAGAACATGCAGTGGCAGATTTACCAATAGGCTGAATAGGCTGGAGCCTAGGGCGGCAGGTTTTAGGGGCGGCAAATTTGGGGCTAACATTTTTTTTAAATGTCTTACTGAAATTAAAAAGATCAATATTTATATACCTACCATGTTTTTTCGGAAAGAATAAACAAAGTGAATGCTCAAATTCAGGCTTCTACCGTAGATTTTAATAAAATCTACTGTATAGAAGCCTAAATTTGAGCATATCACAGTTGTCGATCTTTACATCTCTTTGCAAGTTTTTCGTAGCTGATGAACACGAACATTTTAAGTATTTTGAAGAAAAGGCGAAGCAGTATACAAAAGACATGGGACATTATTGTAGAGGTCGGTAGGGGCGGCAAAATTTGGTCATCCGCCACTGAGTACATGTCGGTTTCCTCACGATGTTTTCCGTCACTGTTTTGAAAAATGATGAAATTATATATAAAAAGTAAAGCGCCTGTCTGTGTTCGAACCTACGACCTACACCTCGGAAGTCGCGGCCGTTACCATTGGGCCACCACTGCTGTTTATTAGGTATGTTGTGTACTTACTGATAATTCGGTGGTTTTACTCTAAACCCTAAGCCCCTAATAAGTGATCATTGTGAACACCACAGCGTGGACATAAAAGGAAGTAGTAATACGTACCTTGCCCAAGAATCCTGAGCCTCCGGTGATGAGTATCGATCGTCCCGCGTAGAAGGGTGGCAGCAGCGGACCACCACTGCTCTCTGTGGGGACCACCATCCCGCTACAAGAACACAAAACGTCATTACCAACGTTCTGCCTGTGTATTCTATCTGCACCGTCGGTCTTGTGGTCGCAAATGCGACTACTGAGCGTGGGAGTCCTGGGTTCCCGGGTCGAGCAAAGTGTATTGTAGCGATATCTACAACGCCACATGCGATCAACGCGTCATACTGACGTCACGCAAATCCTGCATCTCGCAAGCAGAGTTTACCGCGCAACTAGCATAGATACAACAGTCCGACATGATTCATTGGGCAGTTGCCCGCCAGACACAACACCCGTCTGGTCGGAGGATCCTCCCTTTTCTATAGAGTATGAGTGAGCTTTACACCCTGTTCCTCATACCTCTAGTGTTATGTTTTTTCATTAAGAATTTCTTAGTAACAGCCCGGAGTTTGAAAGTTGGTAGTGTGACACCCCCGTGCCTCGGAAAGCGCGTTAAGTTGTTTTTCCTGCGCCTGATCTCTCTCCGGTCGCGTCCGAGGGCGGTTTCGCACTACGTCCGATCCGAATCCGAGGAATGCCGGTCCGAAGTGACCGTAGTCCTATTTGTATGAGGGGTTGCGCACAACATCCGAACTGTATCCGTCAGAATTTAGAACAATTTCCAATTCGGATTGATTTCTCGGATTCGGATCGGACGTAGGTATTGCGAAACCGCTCTGAGGGAAAAGGGAGTACACCTGTGTCTGCGCACACACTTGTGCACTAATTTACTAGCTCCCGCCGAAGGCGAGCCAAAATACCTACGGTCAGAAGGACTATTCTATTTTGTACAAATCTCACCGTCAGAACTTCGGTGAAGTGAGCTATCATTCCAAGGGATTAACACTATTGACAGTTCATTTCACCTAAGCTTTCACGTTGCGGTTTTTACACAATAGATAGGTTGTTTTCTAGCAGTAAGCTAGGCGTCTACGTAAGACGGTTCGGGACGGTGCGGCGAGACAATTTTTTTTTTATTGCTTAATGGGCCCGCTCTTGACCTCAATCACGCCTGATGGAAAGCGATGGATGAGGTCTATGATGGAACAAGCGTGCCCAGAAGATGCCTAAGGCACTGGAACTCCCATGCATCGACGAAACACAGCAGGCTGCTTGACGCCGGACTCCGGTGGGAGGGTGGTCGCTAACCAGACGGGCGTTGGCCTTACCACCGCAAGGGAAGAATTGGCCAGTCAAATAAGGTGTTGGGTGTGACTGTCCAGGATGCGCCGAGCGTTCGGTTCAGTTGAGTAACTGGCGGAACAAACTGCGCTTCACGAGGAGGCTTCTTTATGCATCCCGAACAGCACTAACACACACTATCCACGATATTAAATGTATACTTCACATATTCATAATTATTTATAAGTTACAACCTACTACTTACTGATTGAACTACGTGGTATATTAGTAAGTATATTACAACTCATTTACATCATCTACATTTAAATTCGTTGATATTTACATATAAAAACAACATGGTTTTCTATTTTAAAGATTTTCTTGAGGTACTTAATCAAGTTTTTCTGATTTCAGAAGCCCTACAATGGTGATCTGAATATTAGTACCTACATAATCAGCCTATAACGCTCCCACTGCTGGGACACAGGCCTCCTGTCTGTGAGAGGGAGCCGTAGTTCACAACGCGGGCTTGGACCTAGAACGTCATATGGTCGTTTTCCTCGTAGAATGAGCTTTTGCCACCACGCGGGTCCAGTGCGGGTTGGTATGTGCGGACTGGTAGGACATGCCGGTCTCCTCACGATGTTTTCCTTCAACGCTTTGAAGGAAAACATCGTGGTGATGAAATAATTTACACAAAGCAAAGCTCCTCTCAGGGTTCGACCCTACGACCTATAAACTCGTAAGTCGCGGCCGTTTCCACTGCGCCGCCGCTCTACTACCTACATAAGTGCAAACCAATTACACCATCTTGGACTAGGTAGGATGTTTACTTGGTATCACAATGGACGATTCGAACCGAAAGACCAAAAATAATTTGGTCCTACGAGCTGGATTGAATCCACTGTTTGCGGCTTTTGAGGAGGCACGTAAATTAAAGAGGAACTATTAATGAAAAAAGAAAAACATAGGGACACAGTATATATCCTTCTTATTCAGTTTGTGAAATATCTTTTAAATTGGTTTAATATTGGAGGAGGAAATAGGCGAGAGCCAAACCTCGAATTACGACGTTTTACTTGTGATTTTCCAAGTCTCTCCGACCGCATTTCCTCTTAATCCATAACGTAACATAACATCATCCCAGCATTCCGCGAAAGGAATGGGCAGACAAATGTCGTATACCCACAATTTATTCTAGCATAAACAGCCTATAAAGGTTGATTTAGACAGGGTAAGTAAACTGACCCCAAACTCGAGACAAGTCAGTGCAGCATAGCTATTCACAAACACTCGATAGGCTTCCGTATCGTATCGAACATTAATCATTGTTATCGTAGGAGTCTTCTAAATCAAAAAGACGCCCGCTATTCTTCGAACAGCTATTTGCTGTTGAGGGCAAGTCAAATCAGGTTATCGAAATATCATGTTTTCGATACGATAGCCTGTCGTATGGTTGTGAATCAGGGCTCTGATCCGATATTTACTTAGTGTAAATTGAATTTGGAGTCAGTGGAGTCAGTACTAGACTAGTAGACTCCAAATTCAATTTACACTAGGTAAATATCGGGTCAGCACTGACTTGTCTCGAGTTTGGAGTCAGTTACTTACCCTGTCTAAATCAGCCTTTATAGGCTGTTTATGCTAATATAAAATGTGGGTATGGTGAATATGGTGGTAATGGTGGCTGCTGACACACATCAAACAGGCTTCCTCTCTGTGAGAGAGGGCGCACGCGCAGGCACTCACGTGGTGGATTACGGCCCGTTCGCTCTCTCTCCCAGAATGGAGGCCTAGGTGTCCCAGGAGTCCACATTATAGGCTGATTATGCATTATGCAATGTTTTTTATGCATAGATACTAAAATATTCACTTTTAAACACGTTCGATAGGTATTGTGTTATTCTTGTCTGATTTATTACATTAATTTTTAAAACGCATAATTTTACTATAATGTACGTTGTCGGTGACATTGAAATGTTTATATAATATTTATTATTTATGTATTTTCATGTCAAGGCTGGCGACATTGACAGTACCGTGTTAGATTTGGCGGTTGGTACCTAGTACCTACACACAATACAGCTATTATATATTATTATTTTAGGATGCATGAAGAAGCCTCCTCGTGTAGCGCAGTTTTTTCCGCCAGTTACTCAACATGCGCTCGGCGCATCTTGGGCAGTCACACCCGACACCTTATTTGACTGGTCAATTCTTCCCTAGCGGTGGTGGACGAATACGACGCGACGCGACGCTGCGAACGCGATCAACTCAACGGCTTACCCTGCTTGCGGCCTATATGACAGTCTGCGGCGAGACGCGACGTCACGCGTACTTGCTTTGAGGGCGACCAGACGCGACACCACGAACTACATATATATGAACTTTCGAGCAAAATTGTACGGTACTTCTCCATGATTCGAGAAGTAATGACCAAAATCATGTAGGACATTTGTCGCGTGTAGCATCGCGTCGCATTACGTCGCGTCGCGTCGTATTCGTCGCTCACGCAGGACACCGCGTAAAGGCTACCGCAAACAGGCGCGACGAGCCTATAGTACCTACTTAGAAAAAATCCCATGAAGTTTTTACAGAAATCGCTGTGGCGTCGCGCCTTTCTGCAGGAGCCTTAATGGAAATATTTTAGACGACAAGTAAGCGTCTCATAAGAATATGAACTTAATTATCATAAAATTAATGTTCATACTCTTATGAATCGCTTCCTTACATTTGCATATACGAATATGAATACTATAAACATCGAATGAAGGTTCATATTCGTATGAATCGCTTATTATATACTTATGCCCAGTTTCGGAGGTGTTTAAACGGAGTTTATCCATTCGATAGTGATTATTGGTTCGATATCGTGTTTCTGAACACGTGTCATTAAGGAAGTTAAGAGTGAATTATTTATCGAGTGTTTTTTTTTTTAAATGTGCTTGTTCTTGACTCTAGTCTAGGTCAAAGGTGGCAAAGACAAAGTCGAGGATGGAGCGAGCTTACCCAGAAGAAGCCTGTTCACTCTCACTTTGAAGAGATTGTATTCGGTTTTATCCCGAGAACCTCAAAAACCGAGCATAAGGAAGGAATTAGCTTAAATAGATAATTATGTCGAATTAACCTCATTTCAGACTACGATATAATATAATAGCATATAGTTCATAGCACAACAATATCGCTCGCCATACATTTATTTAGAACACGTTCACACTTTGCTATACTATACAGGTTAATTGTTACGGAAAGGGTATATCAATACAAACGGGTTGAAGAGTAATTGGTCTAGAATCTCTGTACAAAATTTCAGCTCAAAAGCATAAACTTTGAAAATGCTTAATATTTTTTTTATTTCGACATCACGGCGCTGCACTGGCGCGCGGCGGCGTGATGTACGTGTACTAGGCGCACAGACACACTACAGATAATGGATAATGACCCTCGTAGTGCGGTGACACGTTTGTTATGATTTCAATTTAATAAACTACCGAAATAAAAAAATTTTAAGTATTTTCAAACTTACTGTTTTTGAGTGTACAAAGATTCTAGACCAGATACACTCTTCAACCCGTGTTTATTGATATACCCTTTCCGTAACACCCTATATATTATTATAAATGTATGGCGAGCGATATTGTTGTGCTATGAACTCTATGCTATTATATTATAGCGTAGTCTGAAATGAGCTTTAACAGCTATTCAAAGTTTAAACTCCGTTTAAGAATTCTTCAGAAACCGGGAATAAGCAAAGCGTCAAAGTGCGGCCTGCGATCTGTCTTGCTATACCTATGGCTGGTCACTCTGCGGCTGCAATGGTCTTTTACGAACACTGCGCACGCCTAGGTAATGGTTAACTATTCTGTTGCAGGAGCTTTTAACTGGCTAAAATAACATCGCAACTATATTCGCGAAAGATTGGGAAGAGCTTTAGCATGTACAGGCGCCAGCACATAAAGCTACTACAATCTGTCAAATTTATTTAATAGATTTTCAACTTTATCACTAACTAGCTTCAGCCCGCGACTTCGTTCGCGTGAAACTTCTTGTTTCCCCCGAGCCACCCCGTCGTATCGCGTCACCGGCTCGCGCTATCACTTAACGTTCTTTTTGACTTTTTTTCTTTTTGCTCGGCTCCTAAGGGTCATAGCGTGATGTTAAATAGCCTATAGCCTTCCTCAAGAATTGGGCTATCAAATGCAAGAAGAATTTTTCAAATCCGACTGGTAGTTCCAGAGATTACCCCCTACATACAAACTTACAAACAAATTTTACCTCTTTATAATATTAGTATAGAAGTATAAGGTTCAAAGTTGATTGGGAAAGTTTGACAGTTTCGGGTAGCTTGATGTGCTGGCGTCTGTATTAGTAACTGGGTCGCGGAGGTTAGATAGGCAGTCACTCTATACAGGGTGGGCAAAAAATCGTGGATCAAACGAAAGAGAGCGATAGTTGGGGTTATTTGCAGTAAAAAATATCTTTGTGGCAGAGCCCTAACTTGATCTCCTTAAAAGTTATGACAATTTGAGTGTTTGTAAGGTTCTAAAGATACAAAAAATTTTTCGTGAGATTAAAAGATATTGAAAACAGTGCCAATACTGATAAATCATGTTTTATGACACGGCCGTGTCATGTTTAGTTAGTTTCTTAGTGTGATTATAATGTTGTATGTATTTATAGTATTTTTAAGTTATATTAATATTGTATTTTATGGCATCAAGGCCCATAGCCTTGATGCCTGAAATAAATGGATAAATAAAAAAATATAAAAAACACTGTTGTAATGATGATACTTACTTTTTTTTATTTATTTTTTTAATGCAAATAACCCCAACTTTCAGCCTTTTGCCCACCTGTATAAAGCATTCAGCTGCAGCCGGTTAGACTGGAAGCCGTACCCAACATAGTTGGGAAAAGGCAGGCAGATGATATTGTCCTCAAACCATAAATCGGGCACAAACCAGACTGGGTTGCTACTCAAAAAATCCTTTTGGAAAAATAGCAACAATACTCGATCTGGGAATCAGACCCAGCGGACCCCTTGCTCAGCTCTCACTCTTGCGACCATTAAACCAATGAGACATTTGGTTAGAACAAAATATAGACAAAAAAAATCTTACCTTTTTCAATTTACTCGAATCTGGAAACTCCTCTTATTGTTATTTCCGACAGGTACAATGAACGCATCTATGCGTATAAACCGTTAAACTTTTCTCTTTTCAGTACTGTGTACCTATCTCCTTATATTGGAATTTCTCTTCATATAAACGATTGTGTCCGTTAATTGCACTTCCCAAAACATAAGAACGTCACTTGTAGAATATTCACGCAGAGTAATATCTACTATTGTTGCGTTAAAAACAGTGTAAAATGTAATTTTCAAAAACTCCTTAAGGGGCCGGCGGAGCATGCGTAGCTCATACAAACGTAATACCAAAATAATTTGTAAATCAAACATATTCTTAATGTAGTGTGTTTTTATTCCGATTGGATTACAGAATATCTAGGTTCCCAAATATATATTTTGAACGGACACTGATTTAAAGAAGAGTTACGAGAAAAAGAAGTTTTCTATAGACATTTTAAACTCCTTATAAGTATCTCGTCTTTATATCAGAGTCCTTTCACAATACATATTAATTGGGAACCTAGATATTCTGTAATTCAATCGGAATAAATACATACTACCTTAAAAATCTGTTCGATTTACAAATTATTTTGTTATTACGTTTGTATGAACTACGCATGGCGCCCTCATCAGGATTTTTTAAATAAAAAAAAAAAATAGGAAATAAATCAGAATCAATACCGGTACCGTATTTTAAATCATCGGTATTGGTTCTTTGGGATCGCGACGTGTGTGGTCGACTCGAAAGACGCGCGCGTATTGCAAGCTCACTGGTCTGTCGCAACCATGCGCGGTCCGAGGGGAGGGGTCGTGGGGGTCATGACCCCCCCAAAATCATTCAAGCTGTCGAGAGTTTGAATGATTTACTTGCCTTACTAACTTAAAACTGTACTTGAGCCACGAAAACCTTGATTGGTATATTCAAAAACATTAAGAACATCGTCATCATCAACATTAAAACAATGAAAATGACAGTAGGTTTTTTAACGTGCCTAAAAAATAATTTCCTTAAAAAAGCCTGTTTTAAAAATATAGAATCCAGGATTCAAGAGCGAGCGAAGCAAACTCGGTATCCTATTGGGCACCCCGCTCGTACGTACCTAAGGCTTAGGTAAGGCCAGATTCCAAAACCTAAACTGCTGTATAACGGGTTTAAGCTTTTCGTCATAATTCGATAAAGTACCTAAGTTCTCTTTTCGTATTATGGGTGAAAGAAAACAGAGACTATTCAAGTTGGGGTTCTAAAAATTTTTCAGGCTCGCTACGCTCGGTCTTGCAATTTACGAGTACGTTGGTTCTTGAGCTTTTCTTCAAAAGTCTACAAAGCAACTACTTCCTAGTTGATGATGAGTTGGATGTTTCGGGAGGTTCCTGCACATCATCAGGCGGGAGGAGACGCCCGGGTGTCACAATTGCGAGGATCACCCAGAGGACACGGTGGAGCATACGGTGGAGGTCTGCCCCGCATGGGCGGAGCACCGCCATGCCCTCGTAGAGGCGATCGGCAGCGGCGGCGACCTCTCGCGTCCGGCCCTGGTTCAAGCCATGGTCCAAGGCGAGAGGGAGTGGGAGGCAGTCACCTCCTTGCTAGCGAAGGAGGTGGCGGGATGGCTGAGGAAGAAAGCCTCACGTCCCAGCCGCCGCGGGAGACGCTCCGGGCATCGAGAGCCGCGTGACGACTCCCGGCCACCGTAGACGCGGGCCTGCGAACGGAGAGTAATGGGTAGCTCACCGTCCAATTAGGACCAGGCCCGTGCCGGACGGCGCGTACGTATTCCACGCGCGCCTCAAAGAGATGTCAGGAAAAAGGAAGGGGCCTGCCAGGGCCGAAACCTGCCGGGGGTGCGGGATTGTCCGAAAGGGTTACCGCTACCCCGGAACATAAAGGGCTAAGGAAGGAACACGGATGGGTTTTAGTCAGTAAGAGCCTGACACTCCCTTCCGCTCCAACCAGAGCGGGAGGGGTCATTTGATGATTTCCCATCCGATTAAAAAAAAGTACTTCCTAGTCCTTTTGGAATGATCAAAAGAAAATCTAACCTATCCAAGAGTGTGCAGAATTTTCGAGCTCGCTTCGCTTGCTCTCCCCGCCCTGAACAATCTACCGTTCTAATACATACGACCAATTTGGCAGTATTTAAGTAACACCCCTCCATGTAAAAGCTGCGTCCCTGAATAGCATAAGTAATGATCCTGAATATGTCATCACGCCTTTAATCCCCAAAGGGTTGGGCAGGTGTGTACCTTCATATAGTATCCATATTTCGCCAGCTATTAAGTGAAATGTCATAGAGGGCGAGCCTACTGCCGCCAACCGGGCAAAAATCCAGACTCCAAGCTGCTTCTGAGAAATTTCTGATGGAAAAACCCTTTAACACTTTACCCGACCTAGGAATCGAACCCAGCTAGGACCTCCCTCGGCACCCGTGATGACCCCCCAAAATCTTGGGCTGCGACCGCGCCTGTTCGCAACTTTTATCGGCGCGGTAATAAGTATTATGTAAATATCAATTCCGTAGCAATGAGTTAGCTCTGAGATTTAGACGAAAACAAAATAAAATTTAGCGCGGCCGAACCTTATCTGAAGAGCAGTGGTGGCCAAGTGGTAACAGTCGCGACTTGCGAGTTGTAGGTCATAGGTTTGAACTCAGACAGGTGCTTTACTTCGTGTAAATTATTTCATCACCACTGCTCTCAAAACGGTGAAGGAAATCGTGAGGAAACCGGCATGTCCTAGAACCAAAAATTCTAAGACAAGTGACATCCGCCAACCCGCACTGGGCCCGCGTGGTGGATTACGGCCCACTCCCTCTCACTGATAGGAGGCCCGTGTCCCAACAGTGGGAACATTTATAGGCTGATTATGATTATGAACCTTAGCTGTGTTGGTTCGAACCGATGTTTTGGGATGCATGAAGAAGCCTCCTCGTGTAGCGCAGTTTGTTCCGCCAGTTACTCAACTGAACGCTCGCGCTCGACGCATCCTGGACAATCACACCCAACACCTTATCTGATTGCCAATTCATCCCTTGCGGTGGTAGGGCTAACGCCCGCCTGGTTTGCGACCACCCTGCCACCGGAGTCAAGCAGCCTGCTGTGTTTCGTCGATGCGTGGGAGTTCCAGTGCCTTAGGCATCTGGGCACGTTCGTTCCATCATAGACCTCATCCATCGCTTTCCATCAGGCGTGATCGAGGTCAAGAGCGGAACTATTCAGCAATAAAAAAAAAGAAATGACAGACGATGCATTTCAGCCGTATCTCTGGAATGGCATAGCAAATCTGACCTACTTGGAATCTGGAATCTGACCTTCATCGTCAATATCATATCTCCGGTATTAGTTCATAGAAGGCCACTTCTCATCAGACGGGCCGCCCGCTGGGTTCAACATCACCTGCCTGCCTTTCCCCTTATGTTGGAGTCTTTTCCAACTATGTTGGGGTTGGCTTTAACTCTAACCGGATGCAGCTGGATATACAGGGTGAAATTGAATTCATAGGCATCCTTTTAAGGGGTCATTGTAATCATCATTATGAACAACTTTTACTATGGGACCAAGACTGAAATCGCGAAAAAAAATCAGCTCTTCCATACATTTTGACGAGTTATGTGAACATAAATGCAAGGAACAGCTGGTTTTATTTTTCGCGATTTTAGGCTTAGTCCCATAGTAAGAGTTGTTCATAACGATGAGTACAATGACCCTTTAAAAGGATGCCCATGAATTTAATTTCACCCTGTATAAGGTGTTAAAAATTAACCCGACAACTTTAAGAGATGCTTTAGACCATCGAACTGAACAACTTTCAGTATGGGACCAACTCTGAAATAACGAAATAAAATCAGCTGTTTAATACAAAAGTTCAATACCTATTTGACCAAAATGTATGAAACAGCAGATTTTTTTTTTCGTTATTTCAGAGTTGGTCCCATAGTGAAAGTTGTTCAGTTCGATGGTCTAAAGCACCTGTTAAAGTTTGTCGGGTTAATTTTTTAACACTTTGTATATTTTGCATCGAGCGACTGCATATCTGACCTCCACAACCCAGTAACAGAGTGCGGCCATGGGGTATCGTGATGGGTTATCAAATAAAAAAAAAGGAAAGGTAGGTAAATAAAAGTCGCATAGTAACTGTTTTACCAGAGTAAACACTTTATTTTCTGGCGAGCCGCTTGCGCAGGGTAAAGATACCATTCGGTGTGTTTCTGCAAATGACGTCATGGCACAATACTTTGCAATAAATTTGATTTAAACTTTTTATCTCTTGGTTATTTATATTCGGCTTTGTTTGGTAGACAGGTGTATGCTTGTATAATTAGTTAGTGTAACATAATGTATCGAATAAAAAAAGTTGTGCAAGCATCAAATTTCTGCATAATTATGTCCACAAACTAACTCCTATTTCTGTATGATGGTAAAAAAAAAAATAACTTATTCGAAGCGGGGTTTTAAAATTATTGAGCTCGATTCGCTCGCTCTTGCATCATACATTCTGTTCATTCTACAAATCTGTATGAGTCGATAAAGTAACTCATTATTCAGTATGAATGGTCAGATGAATACAATTTCTGAGCTCGCTTCGCTCGCTCTTGCATACCACATTCTCAAAGTTTTCTGCATATAGTAAGTTATGTTCATTATATGTAAGAAGAGACGGGAGTCCCATAGAAAAATAAGAAAAACGTCACTTGTATGAAACTTGTACTAAAACTGAATACCAACATAACAAAAATTACACAGACTATACACAGACTGCAAATGTTAAAGCGAGACAGCGATAGCCGCCATTATGTTTAGTACACGTTTCATAGTTTCTTTTTTTATTAGACAGTTGCGTCAGACTGGTTTTCTGCATTCTGTTTTGCCGCTTCTGAACTCTTATAGGCTTAGTCTGTCACAGATCTCTGTTTTTTTAAGATACCAATGATATAATTTATCGTAAAAGTAATTTCTTTGTCGTATAAACACCGAATGGTACCTTTCGCGCAGTAGCGTTAAGTTTATTGAAAACAAACAATAAATTACGAAACTATTAACTTCACGTTGCTACTATATTTACAAACATCACAAAATACTTCTATAACTCGTGCTTAATCCGTTCTTCATAGCTGAAAACAAAATTAAATAGTATTTAGTTGAATTTAAGCAACTTGTATAAATAAAGGGGTACTTTAAAAGTTCCTTAAGGTGATATAAGTACAGGGATATTTTTTTTATCACCATCCAAATTTTTACAGGGTGTTCTACCCATGAATATGAACAACTTTCACTATGGGACCAACACTGAAATCACGAAAAAAAAATCAGCTGTTTCATACATTTTGGTCAAGTAGGTATTGAACTTTTGTATTAAACAGCTGTTTTTTTTTTCGTGATTTCAAAGTTGGTCCCATAGTGAAAGAAAAAAAAAAAAGAAACCGCGCCGCTTGCCGCTAAGCCAAAACTCGTGGCCGGGCGGTAACGGCGTCTCCTAGAGCAAATATCCTTGACGGCCAGTTGAAGGCGAATCATTTTATTTAGAATATTTTTTTTTTTAATGATCTTAGAAAAAAATATGTGCATAGCGTTGTTTATTAAAACTTTTTTACAAAAAAAACAACCGACTTAAAAAAAAAACACTACAAAGTGAAAAATAACTTTAATTTCGGAAGTCGGTGTCGTTGCTTCAGCATTTTCGTTTTTTGACACCGACTTCCGAAATTAAAGTTATTTTTCACTTTGTAGTGTTTTTTTTTTAAGTCGGTTGTTTTTTTTGTAAAAAAGTTTTTATTTTTCACTTTTTAGTTGTACCTACCCCACACAAATTCAATTAACACTAGTGCATTGAAGACACGACTCGAAGAATCATCAAAATTCACATAAAAATGCCGGAGATGCAGTACATTTATGCATATAACTTCGTACATAAGAATAATTACCTAATGTATTATATACTAAAACCTTCCTGAAAGTATGTAGATCACACTTATGAAAGAATGATCAAAATCGGTTCAGTAGTTTTTGAGATAATCGCGGACATACAAACATACATACATACATACATACATACATACATACATACATACATACATACATACATACATACATACGGGTCGAATACAGAACCTCCTTTTTTAAAGTCGGTTAAAAATGAGTACAAACTGCGAATTTTATTACAATAATTTCATTGAAATTTTTTTTTTGGCTATCTGCAAATGTTTTTTTATTAACTACTTATTTGAACCGTTATTACATGCTTTTAAAAATTACCATGTTCTCAAGTATGTTCCTGTATCTATAAAAGGTCCAATTAAATTGCCTGTGGAACCTTGACAGACGAGATGGGTATCGATATTAAGACATCATCATCATCATCTGCCTAGACTGTTCCCAGGGCCTGCGGACGGAGAGTAATGGGTAGCTCACCGTCCGATCAGGACCAGGCCCGTGCCGGACGGCGCGTACGTGTTCCACGCGCGCCTCAAAGAGATGTCAGCATAAAGGAAGGGGCCTGCCAGGGCCGAAGCCTGCCGGGGGTGCGGGATTGTCCGAAAGGGTTACTGCTACCCCGGAATATAAAGGGCTAAGGAAGGAACACGGGTGGGTTTTAGTCAGTAAGAGTCTGACACTCCCTTCCGCTCCACCCAGAGCGGGAGGGGTCATTTGATGATTTCCCATCCATAAAAAAAAGACTGTTCCCAACTGTGTTGGGGTCGGCTTCCAGTCTAACCGGATGCAGCTGAATACCAGTATTTTACATGGAGCAACTGCCTATCTGACCTCCATAACCCAGTTACTGGGTAACACGATACCCCTTGGTAAGACTGGTTGTCAGACTGTCGGTGACGATCCCTTTCCGGTTTGATATGTGTACTATGACCTTTAGGATGTGCGTCTGTCAGTGGATGGATGAATGAAATAATGAATTCGAAGTTTTTACTATAGTTATTTATGCAACTGTTTTATAATAAGGGGTAGTATCACATGGGTGTTTCAATACCTAATTATGTACAGTTGCATACAAGACTTTATCTACACCCATGATATGAATCCTCTATAAAAGGTTCTGAAACAGTTTTTTGCATTACTAATATCGAACAAAAATGGCGGCCGGCGGGATACGACGTGAATTCGAATAACCTATAAGTTATTTTTTTTTATTACTGCGCTGTTGTAGTGAAACGCGCGTGCATGACAAGGTTCTTTTTTTGAAAACGAGTTGCATAATGAAATCTAGTACAACATTATAACACTCGTTTGGATGATATTATGGTTACTATGACACTGGTTGTTTTAATGTTGGCAATAAGCTAATTGTTTCAGAATAGAATAGAATATTTATTTGCGTAAAACATGGTATACAAGGGTGTTAAATACAAATTGAGGCACAAGCATGTTTAGCTAGTATAAAACATAGCATGCAAAATTTTAAAGACAAGTTAAGCAACAACAATCGTTTTTTTTTTTTTTTTTTAAAAAAAACATCATCATTTTTTATCTATTAAACTATAAAAACTACACTCGAGTAACCACATATGAAATTTAATTTTAAATAATGTTATATTTAAAGCTTTGAAATGCCTTGGTATTTTATTATAAAAATATTATAATATTCCGAAACTTTTACAGAGGATTTATAGCATGGGTGTAGATAAAATACATTATAATATTGATATTCCTTACGCCTAGAGGAAGTTAGCCCCGACACCGAACTGCAGGCCGGCCGAGTGCACGTCGTGCTGCTGCGCGCGCAGCGGCACGGCGTAGTTGAGCTCGAGCCGCGCGGCGCGGCCCAGCCGCACGCACACGCCCGCGCCCACCGACACGCGCGCCAGGCGCAGCGCCTCCAGCGACGCCAGGCCGGAGCCCTCTGCAATCACACACACCCTACAACGTTACAAACACCCCACGCTACAGTCTGATCGAATTTCTTGCCCATTCTTCTCCATACGAAAACTACCTTTTGGAATGGGCGACTAGAAGCAATTCTATTTCAATGTAAATTTTGACGTTTAAAAATGCCTTTTTTTGTGCCTATTTGAAATAAATGCTTTGACTTTGAATTTCGTTTCTGTTTTTGGCCAAAATTTTCATTTATGTGAGTTTTAAGTCGGCGGTTTGAACTTTGTATAAAAATATGCTCTTTTTACCCGACTGCGCCAGAAGGAGGGTTATGTTTTTCGAGAGTATGTATGTATGTACAATTATAATTGTTTGGCACGCTCTGTAGCCTAAACGGCTTAATCGATTTCAGCTTGAGAGGTGCCGTTAGATTCGTCTTAAATGTGAGAGTGACACTGGGTATATCAAATTAAAAAAAAATAACCGATTTTTTAGCGCAATATTATGTCTTCAAAAATTTTTTTTTCTCAAAACCCATCGAGTGGGGTATCAAAATAAAGGGTTTTAAAAGGTGATTACAAAAATATATACAACTTATATGGTTCAAAGTAATTCGAAGTGACAAATCGTAAAAAACACGTGCCAAGAACTAAATCGCCTGCGAAATCTTTCACATTTGTAAACTAAAAACAATAAAAAAAAGTAATTAAAAAACCCGACTGCGGCAAAAAACTTAAGTTAAAAATACTGAAAAGCTAAAAACAAACCCATTTTAAATTAAATAAATGTTGAAATCAGGCGGGACCCATACCATTTTTATTATATTTTCAAATTCAAATGGGTCCCGCCTGCTTCCAACATTTATTTAATTTATAAAATGGGCTTGTTTTTAGCTTTTCAGTTCTTTTTTCCCGCAGTCGGATTATTTTTTTTTTTTTATTGTTAGGCTCATACTAGATTGAAAGCCGGGCTTTTAGGCTTTAGTAAAAGGAACGCCCCTGCAGTTTTGAGTCCCTGGACATGACGTATGTTGGTGTCGTTGTGAAGGCACTGTACCTGGCATGGCGAGGCAGCCGGCGTTGAGGAACAAATGCGAGCGGAACAGCGCGCCCAGCCCCGAGCGCGCGCCCTGGAACGGCAGCGGCGCGTACACGTGCAGCCCGCCCGCCCAGTACACCTGCGGGTGGAGGGGTCAGTATAAACAGGAACAGCAGTGGCGTGCATTGGTTTTCAGAATAGGTAGGCACTAGGCTAGGTCTAGTTTAGGCAAACGCGGTCACTAATCAGAAAAAAAAGTGAGGTCAAAAGCGTGGATTAGGTTAAAAAAAAAAGCGTGGAGTAGGCATGCCTACTTAAGGGTGATAAATTGCGAAGGTCGAAAGTCATGGTATTACGCGTGAGACGTACGTATTATTACGAGTAAAGACCAATGAAAATGTGCGAATAGAACGGGAGCCGAGTAGGCCGTCCGCGTCCGGCGACTGCCTACTGCCGCGCGTGTTTGTATGAAGATTTTGTTTTTTGTTAGGTGTGATTATTTAGTGAGTTTCTTAATTGTGGGGGACACACACTAAAATCTAATTGACAGGCTTATGTTGATATATCGAGGTAGGCACTGCTTATATGCCTATATGCAATGCACGCCACTGCGGAACAGAGCCCTGATTCACAACCATACGACAGGCTATCGTATCGAAAACCTGACATTTCGATAACCTGATTTGACTTCCCCTCAACAGCAAATAGCTGTTGGAAGAATAGCGGGCGTCTATTTGATTTAAACTGACAAAATTTTCGGGTTTTGGACTTGTGAACAGCGTTTAGAAGACTCCTACGATAACAATGATTAATGTTCGATACGATACGGAAGCTTATCGAGTGTTTGTGAATAGCTATGCTGGAAGACTATTATTGTTAGGACACTACTCACTCGTCCGCCAGTGGCTTGACCATCATTGTGTGGTCCGACGCCTCTCTGCTGGAAGCCGCGCAGGGTGGTGGGACCTCCCAGGTAGAAGTGGTCGGGGAGTTCCGTGCCGAACACGTCGTGGAGCACGCCCAGGGCACCTGTCAGCTGTAGCACCTAGACACAGAGACACATCATATCGGCGCCGTGCAGTGAAAGTAAAGATAAATGTATTGTATTTCTTTTTATTTATTTGTAGTGTAGAAACGTCGTAATGCATATTTAGAAAAGGGGTTAAATACAGGGTGGTCCAAAAGTCGCGGATCAAACGAAATAGGGAGATGAAGGAGGTCGTTTCCAACAAAAAATCTTTCTACAGCATGGTCATAATTCAATTGCCCTAAAAGTTATGAATATTTGTGTATACCGAGTTCTTTTACAATTAGACGAATTTAAAAAAAAATGTGATATAAAACAATAAAACAAACGTTGTTGTATTAATACTAGATAATGTATCAGCACTACAAAGTTATATTAGGGCTCTGAGTATCAAATTTCAAGAGCAATTAATTTTTTTCCAAAAATTTTGTAACATTACCAAAAATTATTTCTCACTTTAAAAGCTTTAGAAATGACCTCCTTTATCCCCCTACTTCGTTTGATCCACGACTTTTGAACCACCCTGTATAATGATCACCAAAAAAATATATTGAACATCAAAAAATTAAGTCTAAAATTATAATAGTTCTAGCTGCGTACCCAGAGGTTAGGTTTGGTTAGGTTACTTTAAACCCTTTACACAGAAATAGGAGCTCCGTCGATATAGGATGCAAGAGTGAGCAAAAGAATACAAATACATTTACCTAGGTATTTTACAATAAAATGGAGTTTTAATTTTGGTAATCATTTACTATTTTTGGGAGTAAAAAGTATTTTTTTGATGTTATATTTTACTTTATCTGGTGATAATTTAAACATAAGCCTTTAGAAAACGTGCACAGCTCTAAGGTACATCTAATGCTTTCTATTGATGATAATGCACCTCGGAGAACGTCAAGGCGGCCATTTTTCAGACGGTTTTAATCTTCCTCTGTAAAGTAACGTTTATTGCAATAACGAGATTTGATGATGAATCTGAATCCAAATCCGATACTATATGAAATAGCGAAAAATACTCAAAAGAGTAACGGGGCCAATTCAATACTAAAACTGCATCTTTTGTATTTTTTTTTATTTTCCTTGCCAGAAATCGAAACCATAGATAAAAAAAACACTTAAAATATAATAAATTCGTGTCTATCACTAATAAATTCTCAAAAGTACATACGGCAAACCAAAGGAAAGGGCTCATTTTATTTTATATTTGACATTTATCACAATACTATTTTATTTTCCCATTCTTGTATAGTCAAAAAACTAATGTGCGAGCGAGGATCGGTGAGGGTGTGTGTGTGTGATGTGAGGGGGGTGTGTGTGTGATGTGAGGGGGGTGTGTGTGTGATGTGAGGGGGGTGTGTGTGTGATGTGAGGGGGGTGTGTGTGTGATATGAGGGGGGGTAAGTGTGGGAGTAACTTAAGGATGTGTGAGGGTATGCATAAGGGGTCTGTGCATATTTATATGGATAGACTAAAATAAATATAACGGAGAAGGCATGTGTGTCTCGTTATTATCAGCCATATTTTAACTACTGTAGGCGAACTATGGGTATAGTGTAGGTTATTGCGCAATAGAAAAAACGGTTTGCAGTTCAAATCAGATTATAATTTCACGAACAATTTAATCACACAAAAAAAAAAAAAAAAAAAAAAAAAAAAAAAAAAAAAAAAAAAAAAAAAAAAAAATCCCCGCGAAAAATCCCGCGTTCCGTATCTGGTTGTATCGTACACGATACAACCAGATACGGAACGCGGGACAGTTTCTGAGCACATGTTGTTCGTATGATGTCCAATCTCCAAGAGAGCTCCACATCGTTCTGTCGCGCTGTCGTCGACCCCCCACGAACTCATGCTAGACTCTGTCAAGCACCGCCAGATGGCGCTGGCGTTCCGAACAGTCAAACGAATGACCGGATGCGACAAATATAATTATTTGAAGAAAAACATGGATTGGATTTATTTATTTGGGGTGTGTGTGTGTGACTGTGGGGATGTGTGCAACTCACCACATCCTCCATGAGCGTGGCGTTAGCTTGCGCGTGTAGCTCGGTCTTCAGGTTGGCGACCCCGCCGCCCAGGCCGGCCACCTCGCTCGTGAACTGCACCCACGTACCGCGCGTCGGGAATATGGGCTCGTCGCGATGGTCAACGGCGACTATGTGCCGTAAGATAGACTTCATTTGAGGACCTGTTAATGGGAAACATTATATAAAATGACGTTTTTATTATCTGCAGGATGAGGCGGTGGTTTTAGAGCTGTCTCATTTATATAACAACTAGCAGCGTCCCACGGTTTCACCCGCATAAGTTTCGATACTGTGGGAATATCGGGATAAAAAGTATCATGTGTCCATAACAATTTTTTTTTAAATTGCTCCAGCCCTTTGTGCGTGAAGAAGTAACAAACATACAAACACACACAAACTTTCGCCTTTATAATATTAGAGTGATTTTTTTACGTCGAACAAATTATTACAAATTATGCTAGTCACTCTGAAATCAACTTAATTACCATCACAATAAAGTTGATATTTGTTTAACTTGAAATAATATTACATAATTTGAAACATAACTTTGAACAGACTTTACTGCAACATATTATTATTATGAGACTAGTTACTGACCGCTACTTTCCCTCACTTTGAAGCTGGTCGTCTTGCTGAGCACTGCCGTGTCGCGCACCAGCCCCTCCCACTGCAAGTTGTGCCGCGTCTGAACAGATTACATACAAGCTGTTAATATGTCATACAAGTAGCCATTTTGATATGTATATGTCGCAGCCAGCTGGTTTAACTAGCCGTATAGTTAACCGCCTAGCCTTTTAACTAAACGGCGGCCGTTCAACTAACGGCCTGAATGATATTCAATATTATAGTTTAAGTTGGAACTGTAACTAATCACGCGCTAGCCGAAATTGGTCGCAGTAACTAAGTCAGGGCACCCCGACCAAATGGGTTAGGTTAGGTTAGAACTGTGATCAACCGCGTGCGAGCCGAGAGAGCGAAGCGAGGCGAGCACTACATCCAAAGGCCAGGCGGTTAACTAAACGGCTAATTTAACAAGTTCGCTGCGACATATACAAAGAAAGAATAACGTTTATAGTCACTCATTATAACAACACCGCTCCGACATAGCAAATAACTTGCCATTCAAGTTAGGATTTTAAATCAACTGCAATAAAGTAAATTTTACGATGACGCGATGCGATGGCGGGACGACCACTGGCGCCACTGGTGACGTGTAGCCTGGCGCCCCGGCTGCGCAGGCGCAGTACGCTCTGCTGGCGGCGGCGGGGCCGCAACACTCACTGTATCTTGTTCGTTGAAATCGCACAAAAAAGGACGCAGACTAACTTGACAGTTCTGCATAGTTATTCACAACCATCCGACAGGCTATCGTATCGAAAACGACAAATTTCGATAACCTGATTTGCCTATTGCCCTCTACAGCAAACAGCTGTCGGAAGAATAGCGATCGTCTATTTGATTTAAACTGACAAAAATTTCGGGTTTTGGACTTATGAACATCGTTTAGAGGACTCCTACGATAACATTGATTGATGTTCGACACTGTACGGAAGCGTATCGAGTGGTTGTGAATACCTATACTGATTTAATATACTAAGAACAAGAATGGACCCAGTATTGAGCCTTGCGGTACACCTAACTGAACTGGTAGCCCGGAAGATTTTACACCATTAACATCTACACATTGGAAACTGAACTGATATGAAGTCGGGCGATTAAAAATTTAATAAGAATAGGAGATTGTTATGCAAGGGTCGAAAGGAATCAATTCCTACACGAGGTGACGAGGCATTTAGACGCCCGAGCGCAGCGAGGGCGGCTATAGCCCGAGTAGGAATTGATGACTTTCACCCGTGTTAAATACTCTACTTTTCGTTTCGAATATAAGGAAAGTAAAAAGTAGTAGTTTTTCTAAAATATTTATTGATAACAATAACATGCAAAGTTTTTGAATTTCGGTACAGCTTACAGGGTAAGTATCCCGCCAAATAATACTATTGACTTTTTTTATTTTAAATATGGAACACACCGCGTCATCGCCGCGGGCTGTCCCGCTTAATAGGTTTTTTTTTTAAATTCACACTGGCTGTTTATACACTCACAAGACTGCAGCATTTTTCTTAATTTATGTAAAAAACTAGCTGCGCCCCGCGGTTTCACCCGCGTAACTTTCGATCCCGTGGGAATATCGGGATAAAAACTATCCTATGTCCTTTCCCGGGACTCAAACTATCTCTATACCAAATTTCACCAAAGTTCAGTAGTTTAGGCGTGAAGAAAAGACAGACAGACAGAGTTACTTTCGCATTTATAATATTAGTTTGGATTTCGTAGCTAACTCAGTTTTATTTTTAAAATTCATTCCCACCCTAAAGAGGGAAGTAATTACTATGAGTCTTTCCCGCCCTGTGGTGGGAAGCAGCGTCTTCCACCCGCTATTTGGATCAAACAAACAATACTTTCCGAGTATGAGAAATGAAAAGGAACTTTTACGTTTACACCTCCAATGACGTTAAAATACTGTTGGACTCACCGCGGACGAAGTCTTGAAGGCGACGTCGAGCAGCAAACCGCGATCGAGCAGCCGGTAGCCGGACCAAGGGTACTCGTGGTTCTGCTGGTATATCGACGTGGAAAGTCTGCCAACGAAATACTACACTGTTTTTCAATCTACATAAACATAACATCACGCTGGGAACTAACGAAAGGGTAGGCAGGGTGAGTAGGGTTTTGTTGACTGTAAACAGTCAACAAAACCGTCGTGTCGTTGGTTCCGCATTTTCGTTTTTTGACACCGACTTCCGAAATTAAAGTTATTTATCACTTTGTCTTTTTCTTAGTTTTTTTTTTAAGTCGGTTGTTTTTTTTTTTTTTTTTTTGTAAAAAAGTTTTTATTTTTCACTTTTTAGTTGTACCTACCCCCACACAAATTAAATTAATACTAGTGCATTGAAGAATTGAAGACACCGACTAGAAGAATCATCAAAATTCGCATAGAAATGCAGTACATTTATGTACATAACTTCGTACATAAGAATAATTACCTAATGTATTATATATTAGGTCCTTACATATGAAATTGGCGTTTTGTATGGAAGGAACAAAAAGTCGAATATTTTTTAATATAATATATTTAATTAATCAAAGTATGAACCATTGTTTTCAATGCACTTTTGCCATCTTATAGGTAGTTCATTGATCCCTTTACTAAAAAAACCAGTCGGACGGGAATCAATAAAATCTTTGAAGGCGATTTGGACTGCCCCATCGGAGTTGAATTTTTTCCCTTGCAAAAAGTTATCCAAATTGCGAAAAAAATGGTAATCTGTTGGAGCAAGGTCCGGGGAGTACGGAGGATGTCTAAGACATTCCAATTCAAGCTCTTCTAATTTGGTAGCCGTCTGTTGCGCAGTGTGTGGTCTGGCGTTGTCGTGAAGCAGCAGTGGCGTGGAGCGATTGACCAGCCTTGGTTGTTTAGCCGCTAGCTTTTCCATCATGGTTTGTAATTGCTGACAATAGACATCAGCTGTAATAGTCTGGCCAGATTTGAGAAAACTGTAATGAACAATACCGGCACTAGTCCACCAAACGCTTACAAGTAACTTTTTTGGGGTTAATTTTCGCTTGGGGCAGGATTTGGCTGGCTGGCCAGGATCCAACCATTGCGCTGAGCGCTTCCGATTATCGTAAAGAATCCATTTTTCATCACAGGTAATGATTCGGTTTAAAATACCTTCATTGTTGTGCCGGTTCAGTAATGTAACGCAGCAGTCGACGCGCGTTTGCCGGTTTGCTTCAGTCAATTCGTGAGGTACCCACCTTTCAAGCTTTTTAATCTTCCCAATTTGCTTCAAGTGAATTAAAACAGTTTTATCACTAACATCGAAGCCTGCAGCTAACTCGGACGTGGTTTGCGATGGGTCCGCTTCCACAATAGCCTTCAATTCTCCATTATCAACTTGGGTCTCAGGCCGTCCACGGGGCTTGTTCTGCAGGTCGAAATTTCCAGAACGAAAACGTTGGAACCAAAAACGAACTGTGTTTTCTTTTGCAACATGACCGCCATACACATCATTCACCCTTCGAGTCGTTTCCGCAGCACTAGTGCCACGGCGGAACTCGTACTCGTAAATAATGCGATATTTTAAATTTTCCATTTTGTAAAATGAGTGACGCAAACAGAAAAAACAGAAGAAAAAAAACAAATGAATGACGGTCATCGAAGCACAAATACATGAGTAAATAGCTGTACAAATTTGAATTTGGAATTCCTTACCAAAGAGGAGAAATTCGTGATTAAAGTGGCCAGTACGAAAAACGCCAATTTCATATGTAAGGACCTAATATTAAAACCTTTTTGAAAGTATGTAGATCACATTAGTGAAAGAATTATCAAAATTGGTTCATTGGTTTTTGAGAAAATCGCGGACATACAAACATACATACATACGGGTCGAATACAGAACCTCCTTTTTTGAAGACGGTTAAATATGATTGAAAATTTACTTACACAGGGACAAGTGGCTTATGCGGAAAAGGCTTGGTGCCTGCAATGCTGAAGTTTGAAGAGGATCGGTAGCCCATGCTGTACTCCGCCTGGACGCGCTCGCCGCGGCCCAGCACGTTGGGCATCTTCACGCCTGGCCACCAAATATAAGGTCCCATTAAAACAGATGGACAAACTTTTAGAAATCATACAGACCACCAAAATAAGGACGATGGTAAAAAAATATATAAGAAAAACGCATTAGATACTTGCAAGACAAACTTATAACACCCCGTCGTTTTTGCGTCGGGGGTTAAAAAATAATAAGCTAACGAAAATACACTAATGTGCCGGCAATTTATTATTTTAGGTCAAACTAAAATCACATTAATCAGTGTTTCTTTTTGCTTGTTTTGTTCGGGCAGCGCCATGCGCGCCGTCGTCGTTCGGACGCAAATCGCTTTTCGCGCCATTTTTTATTTTACGACAGCCAACCCTACTAGAGTTCACGCACACATTTGCCCGTGTACAAACATCATTTGGTTATGTAGTAGTAACAGGCAATTATTTTGCGAGCGTTGTATGGAGTGTCCGGGGTGTGCTATAAGGCCACGGCCGCACTACTAAGGCGACTGCGACACGACGGCGATTTCGTGACAACAAACACATATAGACATAATGTCGATGGCCGCACTGCAGAAACGACAAGCGAAATTTATTTTTCATATCGTCGCCGCCCTAACTGCGTTACATCATAAGACAGTATATGCCACATACCGAGCACTAGGTTGCCTTCGTTTTCGCTGACCGTGGTGTTGATTCCGCCGACTATGCGCGACAACTCGCGCACTTGGAACGTCACCTGTACACACACATAAGTTACAAAGTGAAATTCTTACACAAGCACACACTAAAAAATACAGAAAAAATAATACACCAATCTGGCCAATTCTTCCCTTGCGGTGGTAGGGCTTACGCCCGCCTGGTTTGCGACCACTCTCCAAACGGAGTCCGGCGTCAAGCAGTCTGCTGTGTTTCGTCGATGCGTGGGAGTTCCAGTGCCTAAGGGGCCGTCTCCACGAGCGAGAGATGCGCGGCGATAGTCTCGCCGTGCCATCAAATTTTCGCCATGTGGAGACATGTTCTAAGAGAGTATATAGAAATACGTAGCACGACGATAATATCGCCGCGATTCTCTCGCTCGTGGAGACGGCCCCTTAGGCATCTTCTGAGCACGCTCGTTCCATCATAGACCTCATCCATCGCTTTCCATCAGGCGTGATCGAGATCAAGAGCGGGTCCATTCAGCAATAAAATAAAAAAAAAACAGTGGCACTCCGGGAGTGCCGACAGAAGTAAAAACAAAGCACAAACAGAATACTTTTCCATCACTCACTGACATATCGGATATAGATTAAAACCGAGTACATCCCGAGGACAGCCGAACACATCCGAAGCGGTGTCGGTTACGGTAACAGTGGCGCGAATTCAATGGTTTTTCCCATTAAAAAAAAAATGCCCAACGCGCCTTAAGAAGTTTTCACTTCAAAAACCTGTAATATTTTCGGCAATGGACAGACAGAAATAAGGTCGCGCACATACTTAATATCAAAGATATAGATATACCTAGATAACGCAAGTATCACGAACTGTATGAAAACTAAGCGTGCCACTTTTTGACTACCTACTATGAAGTCACAAGCTCGCGCTCTCGCTCACGCTCACCCAGCCAGCAGTACGCAGGACTGAGGGCTCCCACACATAAACACGATACGACGTCGCGTCGTGCTACGACGCAGCATCGTTTCACCGTTTGAATGACTTATTATTATTATAAGCCTGTGTTGTCTCACTGCAGGGTCTGCAGGGCAAAGGCCTCCCTTCCCTCTTTCCACTTTTCCCGGTTTGAATGATACGTCACGTCATATACGTTGTGGCGACGTCGTATCGTGTTTATATGTGGGAGCCCTGAGCGCGAACGTGGCGGCTTACGATTTTCGAACGTAAGCTGGTGCGATTTTTGGCACGCGAAGTAGTTGCTCTTGCGTTATCTAGGTGTATCTATATCTGTGCTTAATATATTTTGGATGAGACTGTACCTCAAGTCCCTCGGGGGTGGCGTCAGGGCCAGAAGACACGTCGATGAAGACGCCGATGTCGCGGAAGCAACCCATCGCGTCCAGCGCGCGTCGCACCTGCAACATCGAGTGACGCGGTAACACATAGCTCTACACTACTACAAGTGTGTTTATGTGAGAGTGTGCATGTGTGTAAAAATCCCTAAATGACCTAAACCGCGGTCTTTGTCAGACTGCATAGAAAAGAAAGAGAAGTGCGATGACACAACCTGAAATCGCGAAAAAAAAAACAGCTCTTTCCTACATTTTGACGCGTTATGTGAACACAAATGCAAGGAACAGCTGATTTTTTTTTCGCGATTTAAGGTTTGTTTGTTGAAAAGTTGTTCATAATGATGAGTACAATGACCCCTTAAAAGGATGCCCATGAATTTAATTTCACCCTGTATAGGGGTTGTGTGTGTGTCAGTGGCGAAGGGTAAAGGGGTTTGAAGATTTTTGTATGGAGGGTGGCCCTAAGGTCGGCCGCCATTTTGATTTTTTTTCAGAATCGCAGTGCACTACAAAAGTTATATATTTAGATAGAGGACACTTGTACAAACAAAAAATGTAATTAACATAATATCCTAAAGCGTCAGGTTTCGGAGTTATTCACCAAAATATAAGTCGAAAATAACAAGGTTTTTTTTGTTTTTTTTCCCTCCAGGTAAGCATATTGAACTATTGAGGTAATAGAAACGTTATGAAACCTTTATGGAGAAGAAACAAATGAAGAATAGACATTTTTTAAATAAATAATTAAACACGGCAATTTATAAGTAGTTATTTTTTTGATTCCAGAGACTAATCTGACATTTAAGTATTTTGTGTTTTCGTTTTTTTTAGTATAGAAGTTTGACATTACACTTGTCAGATTAGTCTCTGGGATTAAAAAACGAACTATAAATTGCGGTGTTTAATTATTTATTTAAAAAAATGTCTATTCTTCTTTTGTTTCTTCTCCATAAAGGTTTCATAACGTTTCTATTACCTCAATAGTTCAATATGCTTACCTAGAGGGAAAAAAAACAAAAAATCCTTGTTGTTTTCGACTCGTATTTTGGTGAATAACTCCGAAACCTGACGCTTTAGGATATTACGTTATATTACATTTTTTGTTTGTATAAGTGTCCTCTATCTAAATATATAACTTTTGTTGTGCACCGCGATTCTGAAAAAAAATCAAAATGGCGGCTGATTTTAGGGCCAAAACCTTCAAACCCCTTTATGACAAAGGTAAGCTGGAGCAAAAAAAATGCCAAAAAAATGTTGAATTATTAATTATTGACTACAATGTGGTTATGTTTCGAATTTTCGAAGGAAAGCCGGTGGGAATCGTGTTGTATGGTAGGTACCTTCGCCACTGGTGTGTGTATTGGTTACCTTATGAGCGCGCAGTATGACATCCTCGAAGTCGGAGGCCTGGAACAGCTCGTCGACAGTGCTGCGGATGATATCGTCCTTGGTCCGATTAAGACCGTCCACGTGAACGCGGTCCACGCGAGCCTACAACACAAACGTATTGTCAGATTTAAAAGACAGAACAAACGATCATGAATCACCATGCTGGCAAAAGGGTCTATTTTTCTTCCAGTTATAGCAAAATGTGTCATCTCTTATCTTCTCCCATTAGCCAATGTAATTCTTCTTATAATTATTACTTTTAAGCTAATTAATTTGGTTTAAATCTATTCTTAGTTTAAACTTTGGATGTACTACATATGTTTGCTAGAGAATAACATACCATAATTGCAATATTAAATTAGTTTGAAGTAATCCATACTAATATTATAAATTCGAAAGTAACTCTGTCTGTCTGTCTGTATGTTACCTTTTCACGCCTAAACCGCAGAACCGATTTAGATGAAATTTCGTATACAGATAGTTTGAGTCCCGGGAATGGATATAGGATACTTTTTATCCCGACATTCAAACTCAAAGCATTTATTTCAATTAAACCATTACAGGCACTTTTGAATTGTCAAAATTAAGTAGTCGGTCAGTTAGTCAGAAAGTTGAAGCTAGTCGCCCATTCCGAAGCGTAGATCTCTATGGAGAAGAACGGGCAAGAAACTCCATGGACACTCTTTTAAATCAAGATATTACAAAATCCTGAGTACATTATTCTTGTTGCTTCTATATGTGAGAACAATGTAAAAAAACACACAAATGATGAAACAATACAAGAAATAAGATTAAAAATAAGCCTTGGCAGTTAAGAGATGACCAGTCTCAACCGACGGCGTCCGTTCACGAACATGACACATGGATCAGCACCATCCAGCTCAACCATTTTGTAGGGAACCGAATGATCCAACACACGCGCCACCATCAGTTTCGCATTCTCACGGAATCGAGACTTATGCGGGTGAAACCGCAGGGCGCAGCTAGTTGTAAATAATTATTGAGAGATTGTGGTTTGTTATGGCATTTTCGAATCACTGGAATAAATTAATTATGATGATGAACACACATGGTATGTAGGATATGAACATGCACTGATGGTCAACAGTACAAAGGGGTTCGACCCCTCTCAACCCTTCCTGTCCCCTGTCAAGACAACGAGTTTAGTGACCTGTGACAATGAACAAACCAAGTGCAGTACAGATTATCAAAAAGTATTATGTTATGATGTTAGTACTTGCTAGAATTTCACATAATCTATATTACTTTATATTCCAAAAAAAAAATCAGTTATGAGGTTTTCAGAGTCCGCGAACGTTAATAATATGGCCCGTCGAGTTTTAGGAAAAGTTGACTTTGTAGAGCTCTCTGTCACTCATACCTGTCGCTGTCTCTTTCTAAAACTCGATTTGCCATATAAGGGCCCCGGGTACAGTAATTCAAACACACTTAGGGATGACAATGAAAACGGAAAGTTCCCGCAAACTAGGATTTCTCCGAAATAGTAAGTCAAACTTACAGCAGCATACACGATTTCAGGAACATATACCTGTAGACCATATAAATATTTACTTAATGAGGAGAACGAACCTACGGCCCAAAGAATAGTCAACATTAGCTTCCAGTCTAACCGTATGCAGCTGAATACCAGTATTTTACATGGAGCGACTGCCTAACTGACCTCCACAACCCAGCTACTGGGTAGGTAGGTAATATGGGCTGGTGTCCGCAACTCCACGTCAATACGTATTTCGCATACAGGTGGGAAAATTGATTATTCGATCCACCCCAGCTCCTCAAGGAAGGCCAGCAACGCCTTGATGTTACTGACTCTCTCACGGCAGCTACTTGGTAATATAATGCCCCTTGGTAAGACTGGTCATCAGAGTTCCGGGCCTCTGACAACCCATAACAGCTGTCAAAGATCCACAAATGATAGCTGAGCCTATAGAATAATAATAGTATCCTCCTGAACCACAGCACTGAGACGTCTCGGCGGCCGCCCCTAGAGGCGGCATTGTCATCACTTTCCAGACAACCATTTCACCGTTTACTCGCACTACGGCACAAATGACGTAAAGAAACTGCGAAATTTATTAGTATTGCCGTCTGACGACGCGGCCCGCCGCACGGTGGGCTGAAAATCGGCTTTCATAGACTTAGGCATTTTATTTTGCAAGTGCCAGTTTTTATGCCGGATATCACTTCTATTAGTTATAACAATATACAAAAACGACACCAGAATTGATTCTGCACAAAAACGAAGGAATTATAATTTTTTTACGAAAATTTTGTATGGAGCTAGTATGAAAAATCGAAATATCTCTAAAACGGCAGGGATAACCGTAATATCCTTATAGGAGGTTATAGTACTAATTATTTATGATTTTTTGACATACGTTACATAATGGTTGTAGATGCCGTTTTTTTTTTTTAAAATCGTCAAAATATTTTTATTTATTTTTACATATGAAACTGTTCAAAACGATTCGTGAACTGTGTCAAAGTTAAGAACATCGTTAGGAAGCATGCTTTTTCCCCAAATATTAAGAATATGTGATAAAAAATAGACTGTAAATATATACTTTTATTGATAGGTAATTTAAATAAAACAAAAGTAACAAAAATAATATCTAAGTGCTATAAATTCAATTATACAAAATATTTGAAACAATAATCTATGAAATTATTAACTAAACATATTGGTACATAACAAATAATTAAATTTTACAAATTTTCTTTACAACTTTCGTTGTCGGACTCCAATTCCGAGTCAGAATCCAGATTGGATATACCTACAAACTCGAACTCAGTTTCCGGAAACTGTATTAGGTCGAGAGTTTCAGCAAAAAAGGTTGTCTTCCTTTTTAACCGACTTCAAAAAAAGGAGGAGGTTCTCAATTCGACGGTATGTTTATTATTTTTTTTTTGTATGTTTGTTACGCTATTACTCCGTCAATTGTGGACCGATTTTCAAAATTATTTTTTTGTTCGAAAGGAGATATTTCTGAAGTGGTCCCATAGTCACCAAGCCAGGATCTGATGATTGGATCCTGGAGAAATCGAAGGAACTCTTCAAATATTATAGGCACACCTATAGCGATTTGGGTATTTTTTATAGTAATTCGTGCATTTGCTCTCGGAAAGTACCATTTGGTGAAGTGGAACTGATGATGAAGACCACAGATGGACACCGGAACTACTCAATAATATTTAAGTATTTCACGGGTTGCGATTCGATTACTTTAATATGATTGCTAAGCAATTTATGCTCGCCACGATGTGAATGGTAATATGGAGCTGATGGTGGACCAGGAGAACTCCACCACCACCAGCACCATCAAATCCCCACTTCAATATCAGCTTTAACTGCTTATTTTCCACATTATCAGAAAGACTTTGAAGAATCCGCTTCACCGTGATGTCAAGTAAAGCTTGAAGTGTAATTCTAGCTGATGAATCCGTAACTGACACTGATTGATTAGGAGGGTAGCATGCAAGCTTAGTTTGTTGCAGTTGATAGTAGGATGGGTAAATATCCTTAGCACCTTCCCGAATGGCAGTCTCTCGCAACGTAATATTTTGCCACTTTGAAAGCTTAAGTGATAGAAGCAATCCAAGTGCTTTCTCTGGTGTAAATATTACTGTTTTCACTGGTTTCTTAATGCTTTCATAGATTTTAACGGCAGCTTCTAGATTTTTGATCATATATTCGATTACAGATGCGATATCTTCATACCCTTCATCTTTTAAACGTGCCGTAGCTGCATATGCCAATTCAAAGGAATCCTCGCCTATGTGCTCACTAGATCTTCTCTTTTTCTGTTTGCTTCCCAGATCTTTGAATGGTTTTCGGGACCTTTTTGTCATTGTTCCAACAGTCGATGATGTCGAAGGTTCTGGAGAGACTGAGCGTGCTCTTGGTATCTCATCAATAGTTGGTTCTTGATTTATTAAAGTTTGCACGCAACTTGGCCAATCAATATTTGCTTGCAGCCACTCTCCGTACGCATTTCACATTCAACAACAAACAATTTTATTCCCCTATCTTTCAAAAAGAAGCGACAGCATGGGCACTTTGACACTGATATTCAACTATTTGGTATTGTTGGAAATCTTACAAGATCAACAAGATACTACACACCTCTGTCTAGTCCTTCAGGTCTATAGGGGTGATGCTATTTTATGTTAAGAGTTGTTAAAGCTCTGAATTCTTCAACTTAAACACTAAAAAGAACGTTTCATATGTAAAAATAAATAAAAATATTTTGTCGATTTTAAAAAAAAAAAACGGCATCTACAACCATTATGTAACGTATGTCAAAAAATCATAAATAATTAGTACTATAACCTCCTATAAGGATATTACGGTTATCCCTGCCGTTTTAGAGATATTTCGATTTTTCATACTAGCTCCATACAAAATTTTCGTAAAAAAATTATAATTCCTTCGTTTTTGTGCAGAATCCATTCTGGTGTCATTTTTGTATATTGTTATAACTAATAGAAGTGATATCCGGCATAAAAACTGGCACTTGCAAAATAAAATGCCCAAGTCTATGAAAGCCGATTTTCAGCCCACCGTGCGCCGGCGCGGCGACTCACTACTACGAGTTCTGACTGATATTTGGTCTCAAACTACACAGGAGTGCACAAGGATTAGACACAGACCATAGTAGCTCAACTGTGGCTAATGAGACACAATCGAATTAGCTTGGCTGTGTATGGCACTGGGATTTTACACGGCCAACTTCGTAAATCCAAGCTGCAAATGTGAACTTTTTACTGAAAAACCATAATTTGAACCCGGGACCTGACGATCCGCAGTTAGCCGCTAGATCAATCAGCTAGATGGGTATAAATAAGATGTATAAGTACATGGACATTACCCGCACTCCATTCAGTTTGATGGTTGGTTTGGAGATGGGCTCGTCCTCAATCTCCAGTGGTTCTTCAAACTCAAACAGCCCCCCACCCACCTCCACGCTCTCTGCATGTTCGGCCTGCACAAACACACATATACACATAACAAGCAAGTTTTTTTTTTTTCTTTTTGGCAATTGACCCGATGAACCAGCTAGTTATTTTGGTGATTGGAATAAAAAGTATTTTATTCTATTGAGCTTTAGAAGAGGAATTGATCTATGTTTACATTTCATCAGGTACTTTTATAACAATACGGGATGCGTTGGACTCCTTCAACATGTGTTGAAGATCCATAGGTTTTTTACTATCCTGACACAATTACTCCATTATAATCAATCAGCCACTTTTCAGGCTACACTACGGCCTTATTCGTCAGTCTTTCACTATGCGAATTAAATATCTCTTTAAATTAAATTGAACTGATTATCAAGGATTATTCTATATTCTCACTTACTGTTTTTGGCAATATCATCAATAAAACAGTTAATCTGATAATCACAACAAGTCTGCGCTTTATGTACAATGAGGATAGTCTAAATAACTGTGAAAGAACTTGTAAAATACGACTTATTTAACATTGAATATTTTTTGTTCCATCATAACCTTACATTTGTTTCGGGTCAAGATATCACTAAAATTATGAATAGTTACCTTAGCATGTACAGTTCCCATGGTGGATTGTGTGTTTTACTACTTCTAAGTGAAAATTATATGTTTCTAATTACAATCTAAACACAATTTGGAATTTTTCTATTTTGAAATTACATAAACAATAAGTTTTTGACAGTTCGACCGAACGATTTTGTACCCTGGCAACATTCATTTATCGTTCAAAAAGTATTAATTCAGTCACGCACATGTAAACGACTGCAATAATGAAGAATCGGTTATTAAAAAAAATACTTCAACAAGATTAAAAAATCGTGCAAACATAAACATGTCACCAAGAAAAATACCGGTAGGATTCTAACCAGCTAAGTCTAACCAGGAGTATATGTGTTCTGTTGTCTAACCCTAGGAGTATGTTATGTATTCTGTGGTCTAACCCCTATAGATGATCATGAAAAAGTGCGGTAAATTATAAAATAAAATATACATTATCAAATATGGTGTTTCTGAGCATAGTAAGTAGGTACGAATAATAAATCATCTTGATACTTGCCAAAAATAATATAAATATATATATTGGACTATTTAATTTAGTATCTAGTGTAAATAGTTAATTAAAAACAAATGTCGTCGTAAGTATTACACTTGTACTATTTATTCTGTGGTATTACCTAACAATATTTTAGTAGTTTTTTTTTCCATAAATATAAGCTAGGTACAGGATTGGATCTATTCATCACATGATTGAAACTAGTTAAATTAGAGCATAGTGTCGTCATAACTTTAATTTGAAAATGTTATCTTTATTCTAAAAAAATATACCTACGGGGTTTTTGTCACTTTTATCAGAAGTTTATAGACTTATGGGAAAATTCTTTCCTTCATCAAATCAGGACACTTAGATAATACCTTTTAACTTCGTATGCTTAAACGTGGATTCACGTGAGACACAATGGCTTTTAATAGTGTCTGTAATTACGGCATTCAACCGGTTAATAGCAAACTACCAAACCGATTTTGATATAATTTCTGAGGAACCAATCTGAAAGTTGATCCTTTCAAATAAAAAATGAACATTGGTTGTCCTTGTCTGTAAAGTCGGTATAGGGGCGATAATTTTACGTGATAACGTCATAAGAAAACATCCGATCGTGCCTCTCTATCGCTTGTTCCGCGCTCTCGCTTGCACACTCGGCTCAGCTCAGGCAGAACCCGCAGAACTTGACAATGAGTCATGCTTTTTCGTGCGTGCAGCCGGCGTTCACCGATTTATAAGACATTATCACGTCAAAAATATTTGCAAACCGGCTCATAAATAACGGAGTTCAGAGGAAAACAAAAAAAAAACAAAAATTCAACCGACTTCAAAAAAGGAGGAGGAATTGATATCCTCCTCCTTTAATCTGTCAAGCTCCGCTAATGAGCCACAGTTGATTCTCTAATTTTCGCCAATGGACGACGCGCGCCGCTTGACCGGAAAACATTTATTTTTCCCCTCATCGAAACGTTGTGGCTTATGATCGCAGACATCGGCCTACCTACTTCATACTAAAAGTCACAAATTATTGTTTGGTTTTCTCATATCCTCTTCGGAAAATAACAACGAATAATTGACATTTAGATAGCACTAATTGTGATAAGTTTTGTAGGTATTGGGATTTTATTGATTATTGAACGTAAACAAACTGATGGCACGTCTGCCGTTTCCTAAGAAGTAAATGATTTCATTTCTGTAAATAGGATTATACAAACACTTTTAAATGACAAAAATAAATCGCACCCTTAGAACATAAATGACACTATACGAAAATGTTAATTTTACGGTATGGCCGTTTTTAGTTTTTTTTTTTTTTTTAGTATGGGTGATATGGAACTAAAAAAAAAATTAAATAAAGCTTTGTGAAGGGCTTAAAACAACAATTTAACTAACGCTGTTTCAGTATCCTGTGGCATACAATACAATATAATTATGTGTGTGTGGCATGCAATATAAAAATGTCATTTTTATATAGTGCCACTTATGTTTTAAGGGTTCAAAAAAAATTAAATTTAAAAAATCAAAAAACCCGACTGCGGTAAAAAACATAAGTTAAAAAAAAACTGAAAAGCTAAAAACAAGCCCATTTTAAATTAAATAAAAGTTGGAAGCAGGCGGGACCCATTTGAGTTTGAAAATATAAAAATGGTATCGGTCCCGCCTGCTTCCAACTTTTATTTAATTTAAAATGGGCTTGTTTTTAGCTTTTCAGTTTTTTTTTTTTAACTTATGTTTTTTACCGCAGTCGGGTTTTTTGATTTTTTAAATTTAATTTTTTTATTTTATTCTTTTTAGTTATGAGTTGTAAATCCCACTTAAGTGTGATAGTTTTCCTTTAAACTTCGTAATATATAGGTACTACTGCCGTAACATTTAAATTTCTAACTACAACCGTTTAGTTGGTAGAGGGGGGGGGACGGGTAAGTAATATATGATATAATTACAGAAATAGGAGCCCCGCTTCGCGGGGCCCCTATTTCTGTGTAAAGGGTTTAAAGTAACCTAACCAAACCGAACCTCGGGGTGCCCTTCGCTCGCCCTTGCATCCTATGTCGACGGAGCCCCGCTTCGCGGGGCCCCTATTTCTGTGCAAAGGGTTTAAAGTAACCTAACCAAACCGAACCTCGGGGTGCCCTTCACTCGCCCTTGCATCCTATGTCGACGGAGCCCCGCTTCGCGGGGCCCCTATTTCTGTGTAAAGGGTTTAAAGTAACCTAACCAAACCGAACCTCGGGGTGCCCTTCGCCCGCTCTTGCATCCTACGTCGTCTATTGCGTTCATTGAGTTCGGGTGCGGTAACGGTAACGGAAATAATTCGGAAGCCACGAAGCCACGAAGGCTTTCTAACCTAAGCTGTCCGAGTCGGATCGCTCTGAATCGGGGTGTTAACCATATTGATGGTATCAATATATATTTTAAACGATAGACCTAATGATTTTCGATTAAATAAACGTTATATCCAATAACGTTATACGAAGTAAATTTTAGAGTAGGTATATAAATGTTATATGTAAAGAAATTATATCAACAGTTGGTATATCTCACGTTTATTATATCTTGTGAACGTTATTGAAATGAAAATATACCAAATAACTCTATACCTACGATATGAGACGCGCCCGGGGGGAACACTTGATTCTAACGAAAATTGGTACTTTAAAGCTTGATAAGTCACGAACGGTTTACTTAATCAAAAAACGGTCTTCCTAAACCACAAATATTTTTGAAAGACCTATTCAACGATACCCCACTTGACATAGTTTGTTGACTTTCATTTTCACAATATGGCGTCCAGTAGTCGCCATATTGAATTTTCATTAACGTCATGTCTTTAGTGACACTCGCCGGACTATGAGGAATCGATTGATGACGTGTGAATCATAAAAATCGGCCCAGGCGTTTGGTCTGTATAGTGCTTCAAAGGAACATACATACATAGGCTGATAAACACATTACCACTCCTTTGCGTCGCGCAGTCGGGTAAAAATGAGTCTGAGAAGAAAGACTGAAACAAACTGAAAGGTCATATTCTCTTTTAAAGTCACAGATATAGATAGGTACACCTAGATAACGCAAGAGCAACTACTTCACGTGCCAAAAATCGCACCAATTCGTTCAAAAATCGTAATCTGCCACTTTCGCGCTCAGTCCTGTGTACTGCTGGCTGAGTGAGCGTGAGCGCTGGCGCTAGGCCCCGGGGGTGGGTCGTGACGGGTGCCACACGCGGCGGCGTCTTTGGATGGATTTGATTTTCCCATCACTAAATAGTGCTTGTGACGTCATAGTAGGCACGCTTGGTTTTCATACAGATCGTGATACTTGCGTTATCTAGGTCTATCTATATCTGTGGTCCAGACATAATCGTGCTCAGATCATGTGGGGACCATTTGTGTCCATGTACCTAGATTAGTGTCTGGCTTTGGTTTTTGAGGAAAGGACCAGACAGATTTGAGAGGACCTATCCAGTCAGTGCACGCATTTGTCAATAATCGGTAGCTCACTAGCGCCGCGTTCCGAGTTAGGAATGTAATCGATAATATCGATTACAGTCCTAACTCGGAATGCACCCTAGAACTTAAGGAGCTCAACGACTCAACGAAAAATACCAAAGAAAAGATATTTGGGTAGGCAACATAAAGTACTCAAACTGCCCGCTTTTTTTATTTTGCTCGACTCCTTAGGATACTAGCGTGTTGTAATTATAGCCTATAGCCTTCCTCAAGAATTGGGCTTTAAGCTGCAAAGAGAATTTTTCAAATCCAACAGGTAGTTCCGGAGATTACCCCCAAAGTACAAACTTAGAAACAAACAAATACCTCTTTATAATAATAATATTAGAATAGAAAAAAGAAATACCCACAGAGTCTGACTCACATTGACGAAAGTAAGTAGTATTTATTATTATTTATGTATACTTACATCATAAATTCGAACATATGACGTGAAGCAATGGATTAGCAATATCTTTCAAAATGATTCGGATGATGCTGTGTTGGTGCATACTTCGTAGCACTCGCAGCACTGTTCAATATAACCTACATCGTCGCACTCGTAGCGAAGGATATGCTTCGTCGTAGCACGTTCAATGTAACCTAAGCCGTAGCACTCGTAGCGAAGGATAAGCTACGTCGTAGCACTCGTAGCAAAGGATAAGCTTCATCAGAATAAGCTACGTCGTAGCACTCGTAGCAAAGGATAACCTACATCGTAGCACTCGTAGCGAAGGATAGGCTTCGTCGTAGCATTCGTAGCGAACGTTCAGTGTAACCTACATCGTAGCACAGAGCACTCGTAGCGAAGGATAGGCTTCGTCTCTAGCATTCGTAGCGATGGAAAATCTACGTCGTAGCACAGTCTGGTGTGTCCTACGACGTCATATACTGACCGGCCCGTCGTCGTCCTGGGGATCGAACCAAGGACGCTCGATCGCTTAGTCGTGTTTGCCTCCCCTCCTCTAACAAGGCAGTTATTATACCCCTAGAACCCATTGTAGTATAATGTACGCAATTCAAAGGTTGTTAATAAAACAATTATGTCGCATAATGATATAAAGCATTTTATTGTTTACTTTGCTATCCACTCCATCGCTTCGGAGCTAATTTCGATGTCCTCGTTCAGTTTATAGATCCATCTTATAAATTAAACTTTAAATACTGTTATAAATTAAAACCCGAAAGCCCGAAAGTCTGACAACCAGTCTTACCAAGTGGTATCGTATTGCCAAATAACTGGGTTGTGGAGGTCAGAAGGCAGTCGCTCCATGTAAATACTGGTATTCGGCTGCATCCGGTTAGACTGGAAGCCGACCCCGACATAGTTGGGAAAAGGCAGGCAGATGATGACTTCTCTATTAGTCGTCATCTGCGTACGCAAAATACGCGCATTGGCGTGGAGTTGCGGACACCAGCCCGTATTACCTATTACCTAGTCGTCGTCTCGGTAATCACACTAAAATCATCATACTAAGACTACTGTAGCGGTATCTACAACGCCACATGCGAACGTGTGACGTCACGCAAATCCTGCATCTCGCAAGCAGAGTTTACCGCGCAACTAGCATAGATACAACGGCCCGACATGACTCATTGGGCAGTTGCCCGCCAGACACAACACTCGTCTGGTCGGAGGATCCTCCCTTTTCTATAGAGTATGAGTGAACCACCCTGTTCCTCATACCTCTATACTGCGTGACGTCAGCATGACGTGTTGTTCGCATGTGGCGTTGTAGATACCGCTACCCTCAGTGGCGTGCATTGCATATAGGCATATACGCAGTGCCTACCTCATTATATCAACATAAGCCTGTCAATTACATTTTATAGTGTGTGTGCCCCATTAAGAAACTCACTAAATTATCATACCTAACCAAAAACAAAATCTTCATACAAACACGCGCGGCAGTAGGCAGTCGCCGGACGGCCTACTCGGCTCCCGTACCATTCGCACATTGTCATTGGTCTTTACTCGTTCAAGTTAATATGACAAAATTAAAAATACGTTCGTCTCACGCGTATGATCATGACGTTCGACCTTCGCAATTTATCACCCTTAAGTAGGCATGCCTACTTAAATAAACACACTTTTGACCTCACTTTTTTTCTGATTAGTGACCGCGGCTGCCTAAACTAGACCCGGCCTAGTGCCGAACGCGAGTTCGAGCCCCGCCAAAGATTGGTTCTTTTTGTGTTTTCAAAAATTCCAAACTTCTACATAACGTTCACCATACTCTCAAAAGTCACCAACTACATATTATATAACACCACAACAGAGGGCGCTACGATAGCTTCTAATAAAAATGGACTTCGACAGCAGCAATAACATAACTTACCGGAATAAACCTAGTAGAACAACCTCATTAACCGATCTGTCTAAAATGACAACAAATGATTGCGAGAAAACGATATTGGATACAACGATCATGAGTGTTCCGGATAGCTTCCACGACACCACTGACGAAATTCGTGAGTTAAGCAACGAAATCAAATCACTTAAACAGCAATTGCTAAGCGCTCATCAAGAAATCGACAACTTAAACGTGGAAAACCTGCACCTTAAAACAGATTTACAAAATATGATTACGACTGTTAACACCTACAAAAAAATATGCTCAACGCCAGATAAAAAGAGTACAACACCAACACGCATAAGTAAAACATCGCTCCAAGTTAATTCACAAAATGACCTAACTAATAGACGTGAACCACCAACCATTCTACCAGTCTGCGCGACCAACAAACACAACAAAGGAACTCAGACTACTAATAGTCGTAATCAGACACCACACAGGGATAAAAGATTGCCTGCTTCTGTACCATCGACAAATAATTCCACAACACCGAAAACTGTGATATCAAAACATAACGAAAAGAATAAATTGTATATCTTAAGTAGTAACAAATACAGCGGATCTTTGTCCTCCATAGAGGAAGTTTTTTACGAAAACTTCGACTACTGTCACTACATAATGCCGAACAGTACCATAAAACAATTATTAAGCGGCATCGAAGAAAGATTGAAGGGATTCACCCTAAACGACTACTGCCTAATTTTTATTGGAGAAAATCATATTATTACAAATGAAAACAACTACATAAACTTAATAAGCTTATTAAATGAGTCGCTTCGGAAAGTTACGCACACCAACGTAGTAATCTGTCTTCCTACGTATAAGACAGGCTCACTTATATATAACTTCAAAGTTGAGTTGTTTAACAACCTTCTTCACCTAGACAACCAAAACCATAAGTATGCATACATCTTCGACAGCAATCGTGATTTAACACATAAAATGTTTTCTTACGCTACGGGCAGAATCAATAAATATGGAATCAAAAATATATATGACAATATTATGAGTAACATTCAGATTGATTTAGACTTATATTGTCAGACAAGCAGACAGACGAATAATAACAACAGACAACAATATGGCGAGATTTTAACGACTCCCATTGGTGACGAACGCAATTCAAACCTGACAGAAACCCCCAACTTTTTTCGTTTATAACAGTATACATATCCTTCATCAAAATATTGCTGGACTCCTGAATAAAAGCGATACGCTTACTGTGTATTTGGAAGAACTGCAGAATAGTAAAAAACAGATCGATACTATATGCATAACCGAACATTTTATGACGCCTGAACAGGAAGGACTTCTAAATATACCAAACTACAGCCTAGCAACAAGTTTCTCCAGAGATAATAGAAGAGGTGGCGCGTGCATTTTAACCAGGGTCGGTCACAAGTATAAAGTGTTAAATTTAGGGAAATATTCTGTAATCAACGTAATTGAATGCTGCGCGATCGAATTGACGGAACACAACATTATTATTGCATGTATATATAGGGTGCCCCAATCTAATTTGGATAAATTTTTCGATAATTTAAATAACATTTTACATTTGCTGTGTTTAAAATTGAATAACAAAAAGATTGTCTTATGTGGGGACTTTAATATCAACTTATTGAAAAGAAATAAACAAACCTTAGACTTTGAATATACATTGTTAAATTATAATTTAAAATTACAATTTTGTCAACCCACTAGGTTAAGCAGTGGGACCTGCTTGGACAATATAGCACATAATGTAAAAGGCTGTAAAGGAGAAATCATAGAATTGGGCCTGTCAGATCATACCGCGCAACTTTTGAAATGTCCTGTTAAGAAGACATGTGTCTTAAAGCGTTGGAAAATAAAAAGACGGAATTATTGTCAAGATAATGTAGAGAAATTTAAAGATTGCATTAAAAGTCTCACCTTTTCGGACATATATACAACTAGTGACGTCAATGAGGCCTATGACTATTTTCTTGACCTATTCAGATGTTTTTACTGTAATGTAGGTAGATTGATAATGTGTGTAAGTTAGGTAGGTGAGGCGCCGGCCGCAGCCGACAGTCCGAAATATACGATCTAACCGTGTGCCCGTGTTTTAATACGTCATTCCCGCAGTAATATATATCACAGTGGCGACGAGGACAATTACCGGTGTTAATTATATACCTATGTGGATATCGCGTACGTATTTGAACAATACTCGAGATGTCGATTGGGAAGTTAAGCGAATTTGACGTGAAAACAGGGCAGTGGTCATCCTATGTGGATAGGTTGGACATGTACTTTCTTTTAAATAAAGTGGCGGCGGAATTGAAGTTACCTACTTTGATTTCGACAATCGGAGATGAAGCGTACGAGTTACTCGTCAACCTATCAAGTCCAAAGAAACCGTCGGAGTTAAAGTACGATGAAGCCATCAGTTTAATGCGTCAGCACCTTCAGCCGACGCCATCTTCGTTAGCGGAAAGATATCGTTTTCGACAAAAAAGACAAGGAGTGGACGAAAACGTGGCGACCTACGTCTCCGAGTTAAAAAGATTAGCTCGCCATTGTAAATTTGCAGAAAATTTAAGCGAGAGCTTGCGTGACCAATTTATATGCGGACTCAAGAGCGACGTCATCAGGCAACGACTGTTTGCGGAGGATGACTCAATAACATTTTTACAAGCCGTGAAGTTAGCGAACGCAATGGAGGCGGCAGAAAGAGACGCGGCTGTAGTGGATGGAGCGTCCACACCCGGTCCCAAGGCGGAAGCGGTGCATTCGGTCACATCGAATAAGGGGGACAGCAACGGTGCGAGTCGCAGCAGGAGCGGTGGCAGCATGTGGCCACGCGGGCGCCGCGGGCCGGGCAGCGTGGGCGGCGGCGGCGGGCTAGCCGCGAGCCGTGTGGCAGGCGCGACTAACGCGACTTCTGCGTCGGGACGCAGCAACAACTGCACAGCTTGCGGAGCCACTAACCATAGTGTGGCAAGCTGCCGCTACAGGGAGTTTGTGTGCAGCAAATGCCAGCATACGGGGCACTTACGTCGGGTGTGTCCGGGGAATGTTGAACAATCGTCGCGAGGAACAACTTCACATCGTCGCGATCGGCGGAATGGAAATATGTATTCCGCGGAGGCCGTAAGGGAGTCCGACGGGGAGGACATCGAAGAGAGTTTGAACCTAATGGGACTCAATAATTATAAGCCAGTAAGTTTACCTATTATTGTGGATGATACCGTACTACATATGGAAATAGATACAGGAACTGCAATTTCATGTATAAATAATTGCACCTACGAACGTTATTTTTCACATCAATGTCTTATGAAGGACGATACAATTCTGAAATTTATTGATGGTACTAAAATAAAACCATTAGGTATAATTCGCCCTCGGGTTCGATTCCAGGAGCAGGAAAAACAGCTAGAATTGTTTGTATTAAAAAACGGTACTACATCTTTGATAGGTAGGCAATGGTTAGCGGAGTTACAAATAAAAATACCTATACTTACAGGTAAAGGTATAAGTAACATGAATTGTGTGCTAATTAATGAAGGTATTGTAAATATTCTCGACAGATATAAGGCATTATTCAGCGGCGGACTGGGTCGGTACAAGGGCGGCAAGGCTACGCTGCGAGTGCGCCCGGAGGCGACGCCGGTGTTCCAGCGCGCGCGGCCCGTACCATACGCGCTGCGCGAGCGCATCGACGTTGAGCTGGATGCCATGCTGCGCGACGGCGTCATCGAGCCCGTCGACTGCTCCGACTGGGCCTCACCTTTGGTGCCGGTGACTAAAGCAGACGGTACGTTGCGAATTTGTGCGGATTATAAAGCGACTCTTAATCCCGCCTTGCTGATCGATCGATACCCACTTCCTAAGATTGAAGATGTGCTCGTAGGCCTGAACGGGGCACAGTTTTTTAGTAAAATTGACCTTTCCCGTGCGTACAACCAAGTAGAACTAGATGATTCAAAAAAATACACTGTTATTAATACACATCGAGGTCTATTTCGGTATAATAGGTTGGTTTACGGTTTGTCGTCAAGTGTAGGTATTTTCCAACGAATAATGACGAATTTGTTAGGTAATATACCGAATGTGCAAGTGTTTCTCGATGATGTCATAATAGGTGGGAAAAATAAAAGCGAGCATTTATATGCACTCGAACAAGTCTTACAGCGACTATCTGAGAGTGGGCTAAAGCTAAAGCAAGAAAAATGTGTTTTCTTGGCTCATGAGGTGACTTATCTAGGCAATGTTGTTTCTAAAGAAGGGGTCAAAGCGGACAAATCAAAGATTAAAGCTATAAGTAAACTAGAAGCTCCAAATAATATTAGTGAATTACGTTCTTTTATAGGTATGGTAAATTTTTATTCTAAGTTTATCAAAAATTTTAGTTCCATGTTAGTACCTTTACACCGGTTATTACGAAAAGGTGTAGACTGGAACTGGGATGGACAGTGCGAGCGTGCGTTTACGCAGATTAAACAAGTTTTAATGGGTACCGAAGTATTAGCGCACTATGATCCCAACAAGCCACTAATCGTGACGTGTGACGCGAGCGCGCGGGGCGTGGGGGGCGTGCTGGCGCAGCCGGGGCCTAAGGGCGAGCGCCCGATAGCATATGCGTCACGTTCGCTCACCATCGCGGAGAAAAACTACTCGCAAATACATCGCGAAGCACTGGCGATTATATTCAGCATACGAAAATTTCATCAATATATTTACGGAAGGAAGTTCATTTTACGCACTGATCATAAACCCTTAGTATCAATGTTAGGCCCACAAACGGGGATACCTACCATGACGGCGAGTAGGATGCAACGATGGGCAGTGATATTGTCGGCATACAATTACGACATAGAATACATTCGCACCAATGAAAATTGCGCTGACGGCTTATCACGACTTCCAGAAAATAATAGCGTTAAAAATGAGAAGGAGGAATCAATTCCTGAGCAAACATACCTGCACTTCGCTCAAGACGGTTTGTTGCTTGATTATACCGAAATAAAAAAACAAACGGAGAGGGACCCGTTATTAAGTAGAATCTTAAACTACCTACGAGACGGTTGGCCAGATAAGTGTGAAATCGTGAACTTACAACCGTATTATAATAGGAAAGCGGAACTGTACGAGGAGTTAGGTTGTGTCATGTGGGGCCACCGGGTGGTGATACCGGAAAAATGCCGGGATAAGATTTTAAAAATCATACATGAGCCCCACATGGGCATAGTAAAGTCAAAGGCGTTGGCACGCAGCTACGTATGGTGGGCAGGCATCGACGAGGCGGTGGAGCGCGAGTGCCGCGCGTGCACCGTGTGCGCCGCGTACGCAGATGACCCCCCGCGCGCTGCCCCCCGCCCTTGGCCCTGGCCCGCCAGGCCGTGGTCCCGGCTGCATCTGGACTTCATGGGCCCTATAGGCGGGAAAACTTATTTAGTGGCAGTAGACGCAACAACCAAGTGGTTGGAGGTATTTCAAGTTCCCAGTACTGCAGCGACTCATACGATGGTCAGGTTGCGCGAGTTGTGGAGTAGGTGGGGAGTCCCTAGGCAGGTAGTCACGGATAATGGACCGCCGTTCACTAGTAGTGAATTTGCACAATTCACGCAGAGTGACGGTATCCAGCATATATTCACAGCACCCTATCATCCATCATCCAATGGAGCCGCGGAAAATGCAGTAAAAACCTTAAAAAGAGTAATTAAAAAAGCTTATTTAGATAATAAAAGTATAGAACTCGCTTTAAACGCATTTTTGTTGTATTATAGGAATACAGAACACTGCACTACTGGAATAAGCCCATCAGTCGCACTAATAGGGAGACGGTTACGAACCAAGTTAGACGTGCTAAAACCCGATTTGGAAGTTAGAGTACAAAAAGCGCAGCAAGGGCAGGTTGACAGTGCGGGAGGGACGGAAAGGAGGGTGGAAGTAGGAGACGACATTTGGTATCGACAATATCTAAAGGGGGAGAAATGGTTGCCCGGTACTATAATTAACTCGTCAGGGCCAAGCAACTATAAGGTACTAGACAGTAATGGTAAACAGGTGCATAGACATATCGATCAGCTTAGGCGTAGGACGAGGAGTTCTTTGATGGTCCCCACAGAGTTGCCACGTTCGCCGGAAACTTCAGCACCTAGGGTAGCACCAACATCGCCCGACGGGGGCCGGTCGGAGCGGCCGGAGGCCTCGATGGCGCCGTCGTCGCCTGCGCGGGAGCCTGGGTCGTCACCGCCTCAGAAAGACGAACGGACCGACCGAGATAAAGTGGCAGAAGAGTTCTCGACACCGCCGACCACACCTGTACCGCCCCAGTCTCGCCCCATCAGGAAATGTAGGTTAAATAAAGATGTTAATTATAAGAATTAGTTAAGGATTTAGTTAAGTAGTTTAAGAAGGATCTGTTGTTAGCTTTGCAGTTTAATTGATTAAATATAAAGTTGTGAATTGTTTAATTAAGTATTAAGTACAGTAAGTTGTAATTTAGTTTAGTCGGCATTGTTGTCAATTAGTGGTGGAGGGATGTAATGTAGGTAGATTGATAATGTGTGTAAGTTAGGTAGGTGAGGCGCCGGCCGCAGCCGACAGTCCGAAATATACGATCTAACCGTGTGCCCGTGTTTTAATACGTCATTCCCGCAGTAATATATATCACATTTACGATCTTTGCTTTCCCTACGAAATAATAACAAAATCAATTACTAAGAAAACAAAATGGATCACGAACGGGATAAGGAAATGTAGCAAAAAGAAAAGGCACTTGCTATGGCAATATAGAACGAATCCTTCCCCAAAGAATAAACAAACGTTTAAGACATATTCTGCAAGGTTTAAAAGAGTTATAACGTTAATACAAGCATCACGAAATAACTACTTCATTAAGACGTCCACTAATAAATCTAAAGCGGCATGGACCATAATTAATAATTGTAAGACCTGCTTCCCTAAAGAACCAATAACACAAATTCAAACAGATACACAGAAAATCACGAATCCATTAAATATAGCTCAGGCTTTTAACAAATTTTATATTAATCAAGTTACCGAACCAAAAAATAAAACTATACCAGAAATAAACGTACGCTTAAATACTTCAAACTCTTTATTTATGGAGCCGACCATACCTCAAGACATAAATAATCATATTACCTCACTGCGAAATACAAATAGTGTTGGTTATGACGGAGTATGCACTAAAATTATCAAAGAAGTGTCTCATTACATAGCTCCACATCTCAGTCACATAATTAATATGAGTATTTCTAGCGGAATCTTCCCTGAGAAATTAAAAACGTCAATTATTGTACCATTGCACAAAAAAAATGATAGACAAATTATGTCAAATTATAGACCTATTTCGTTGATACCCGTCTTTTCAAAAGTATTGAAAAAGTAATTTATAAGTCCTTGTACAACTACCTTGAGAAATCAAACATATTAGCAAATGAACAAAAGGGATTTCGTAAGCAGAAGACGATCAATATGGCTATACATGACCTGCTTCTCCCAATTTTGTCAAATATGGATAACAGAAATCCTGTATGTGCCATCTATATGGATCTAACTAAGGCTTTTGATTATGTGGATTATCCTATACTAATAGATAAACTCGAAAAATATGGTATCAGGGGAAATATACTTGACCTCATTCGATCTTACTTAACGGACAGAAAGCAATTTGTTGAAATCACACAAATATCTTCAAACACTAGTTACGAGAAAAAATATCGTTCTGATAGCGAGATAATTAAATACGGCGTTCCTCAGGGTAGCGTGCTAGGACCCCCCCTTTTTTTGCTCTACATAAATGACCTTCCAAGGCAAATAAAGCACCCCATGGTACTATTCGCCGATGATAGCACCGTAATTATTAAGTGTGATGATCCCAATACTTATGAAAAAGAAATAAATATGACATTAAATAGAATTATAACATGGTTTGACAACAATAATTTAATTATAAATTTAGAAAAGACTAAAATTATGCATTTTTATCAAAGAATACCAAATACAATCCTTGAAATTAGCTATTTAGGGACTAAAATAGAATCAACTACTGCTACTAAATTTCTTGGTATTACTGTAGACAACAATTTGAGTTGGAGACCCCAGACAGACGAAATATGTAAAAAACTTAATAAATTTACCTATGCTCTCTATAAACTATCAAAAATAGTAAGCCTAGAATCTGTACTAACAGCCTATCATGGCTATGTTGCATCAACACTCAGATATGGCGTAATATACTGGGGCAATTCAGTTGATAGAGAACTCGTGTTTAGAGCCCAAAAAAGATGCGTAAGAGCTATGTGTGGCCTTAAATGCACAGACAGTTGTCAGCCGTTCTTTAGACGTCTAAAAATTCTTACCTTGCCATCGCTGTATATATACGAAACAAATATGTTCGTCAAATCTAACATTTCCTTATACAAAATAGCAACTAAAAGTTACTACAAAAAATTGCGCGATAGGAATGGGTCGGAGCTCGAAGTGACTTATGGCAAAACTGCACTAATGAACAAAAGTACCTTCTGTATGGCCAAAAAAATTTTTAACAAACTACCTGAAAACATTAAAACGTTAAAACTGGACAATTTCAAAAGAGAACTATTAAAAATATTGATAAATAAATTCTATTACTCACTACAGGAATATTTTGACGATAATTCTATGATTACTGCTTCAGAAAATTGTACATCACCTCACCTCCTTTGACGATTTAGAATTTTATTTGACATTAGCATTATTATGACATGTAACTTAATCTCTTTGACATATTATATTGTAATTGACTCTATTTCCAATTTGTATTGTTAAGCATGACCTATTAATATTGATTTGATTACTAATGTGAAAATGTGAAATTTTACGTAATTCTACCACTTTAATGTTATTTCAAAAGTTAAATTGTTTTAAAAGTAAAAAATTAGACAATGTTAATTAAATAGATATATTTGTACGCCTCTGGGCAAAACATAGAGGATCTACCTATCTGTAACATCTCGCACACTATTTGACCTATGTTTACAAATAAAGCATTCTGATTCTGATTCTGATTCTGCCTACCTATTCTGAAAACCAATACACGCCACTGGCTACACTACTACTTTGTTATGCTATTCTATTCTCAATAATCGTGTTATAGGTGAGGCGATAGTTCAGCTCATGGACATTAGAACCAATTTGTCTCGCCGGTAGATGATGATAATATTAAGTTCACAGTATTACCGGAGTGGATGTAACGAACCGATTATATTTGCATAGTGCGACTCTTCTCGTTGGCTTTCTGGTTGATGCCCATCTCTCACTAAGTCGAGGTTTGCGTATAAAACTTGATTTTGGGTTGCCTGAAATAAAAAAAAAAGTATTTTAAAACGGAAAACCTTGAATATCACACTTTATTTCTGTTTTATTGTGATCTAATATTTGCTTGTGGCTAGGGTTGCCAGGCGTCCGGATAAAGCCGGACACAGTCGGGCTTTTTGGTTGCGTGTCCGGCCAAATCAGACGGTGTCCGGCCTGTCCGGTTATTGTTAGGCTTTTTAAATTTGTTAAATTATTTTATTAAAATTTTAAAAAGATTTTATGGTTAATAAACGTTGTGTTTTAATTTGTTGTTCATTGCAAATTGCAATAGTAGTTACTGCTAAACTACCTACTAGATTAATGTAATGAATGTTTAATGATTACTTAATAATAAAGAATACTGATTCATTCAATTTTATTGTTGTTTCATAAAAATTTAAGAAGATTTTTTGGTAAATAATAAAGAAGTCTTGTTTTAATTTTTTTTTTTTTTTGTTATACAAAAAGTAAAAAATTAAGGGCGTCCGGCTTTTTTTACCCAAATGTCCGGCTAAACTGGCTGGTCTGTCCGGCTTTTCGGTTTTAAGACCTGGCAACCCTACTTGTGGCTAAGTAATAACAGCTGCACGGGTCGATCGATCAGCTTAAGCTACGTCTGCCGCGGTGGGTCCATGGATGGGTGACCATCTTCACATACCAAGACCGCTCCGTGCCTCGGAAAGCACGATCAGCCGTTGGTCCTGGCTGTCATTCGTGGATCTTTGACAGTCGTTACGGGTCGTCAGAAGCCCGAAAGTCTGACAACCAGTCTTACCAAGGGGTATCGTATCACCCAGTAATAGGGTTGTGGAGGTCAGATAGGCTGTCGCTCCATGTAAAATACTGGTATTCAGCTGCATACGGTTAGACTGGAAAATGACCCCAACATAGTTGGGAAAAGGCTGGGCAGATAATGGTAATTTAATATTGACACACGTAGTTTTAGAAGTTTCGTCAATGAATATTTAATTCAGTACTTATAGGACATGGTCCGGCGTTTCTAATGTAAACAACAATGGCCGCTCTAGTTAGCTCGGAGATTTAGACGAAAATAATCATTACTTAAAATAAATGTTCTTGTATATCGATTTTATTCAATTTCGAGCGGCCATTGTTGTTTACATCTTTGTCAAATTTATAAATGCCGGTCCATAGAGTATACTACGCATGGTGTTGAATTACTGAAACCTCTTAAGAAAATCTACTGCTCCATAAAACCTGAAACAAAATGTTTTCCATATGTCTTGTGCGGGGCGTTGATAGCCTCGCCACACTCTCGCAGCTATCTTCGTATCTTTTGATAAGTTATACCTAATAGTTAAGTGATAAAATGTAGGGAAAACGTGATAAAATGTAGGGAACAGGCTGCTCTTTTTTTTTTTTGGTGGAGCATATGTTGGAGGTCTGCCCCGCTTGTGCGGAGCACCGCCGTGTCCTCGTAGAGGCGATCGGCAGCGGCGGCGACCTCTCGCGTCCGGCCCTGGTTCAAGCCGGTCCGGAGCGAGAGGGAGTGGGAGGCAGTCACAGTGGCGTGCATTGCATATAGGCATATCTATAAGCAGTGCCTACCTCGATATATCAACATAAGCCTGTCTATTACATTTGTGTGTGTGTGCGCCCCACAATTAAGAAACTCACTAAATTATCATACCTAACAAAAAACAAAATCTTCATACTGTAAACACGCGCGGCAGTAGGCAGTCGCCAGATGGCCTACTCGGCTCCTGTACTATTCGCACATTGTCATTGGTCTTTACTCGTTCAAGTTAAGACGACAAAATTAAAAATACGTACGTCTCACGCGTAATACCATGACGTTCGACCTTCGCAATTTATCACCCTTAAGTAGGCATGCCTACTCAAATAACCACAATTTTGACCTCACTTTTTTTCTGATTAGTAACCGCGTTAGCCTAGACTTGACCCAGCCTAATAGTGCCTACCTATTCTGAAAACCAATGCACGCCACTGGGCAGTTACCTCCTTCTGCGAAGCAGTCATGCTAGCGAACGAGGTGGCGGGATGGTCCCAGGAACACAAAGGGCTAAGGAAGGAACACGGATGGGTTTTAGTCAGTAAGAGTCTGACACTCCCTTCTGCTCCACCCAGAGCTGGAGGAGTCATTTGATGATTTCACATCCAAAAAAAAGGCTGCTTTTTTCGCGTGTTAACGTTGCTCCCATTGATGACTCCTTTTCAGGCTTTTATTTCACATCTTGTGAAAGATGAGACTTGACACACCACGTGGTTTGACTTGAGCAGTACAAGATTGTAGGTCTCTTTAGCGGTAAGACGGGACCGGACGTCATAGGGGCGGCGGAAAGAGCGAGGGAGGCGGGGTCAAGTCTCTCAAGATCTTTCGTGGCGCTAACTATAAAACAGCAGAAAATATCAGTTCAAAAGGCAAGCAGTTCAAACAAATTAAATAAAAACTTACACAATTATCCAATTCCACCGTTTCTTCTACTGGCTGCGAATTTGTACAGCAGTGTTTTTGTTTAATAATTATGTAAAGCGCCAACATTAGGACAGATATTCCTAAGAACGTTGGTACTAAGTATATCAACCAATCGGCCAGAGCAGCCTTCGTTTGTTCCTTACTTTCTGAAACATAACAAAACTTTTGTAACTACGCAAAGCTTGCGCTTGTAGGTGGAGAGGTGGAGTTGCGGACACCATGCGTCCACTGCTAGAGCAGGCTTCTTTTTTTAACCGACTTCAAAAAAGGAGGTTCTGTATTCAACCCGTATGTATGTATGTCCGCGATTTTCTCAAAAACTAATGAACCAATTTTGACAATTATTTCACTAATGTGATCTACATACTTTCAGAAAGATTTTACTATATAATACATTAGATAATTATTCTTATGTAGGTACGAAGTTATATGCATAAATGTACTGCATGTCCGGCGTTTCTATGCGAATTTTGATGATTCTTCTAGTCGGTGTCTTCAATTCTTCAATGCACAAGTGTTAATTGAATTTATGTGGGGAAGGTTACAACTAAAAAGTGAAAAAAAACTTTTTTACAAAAAAAACAACCGACTTCAAAAAAAAAACACTTCAAAGTTATAAATAACTTTAATTTCGGAAGTCGGTGTCAAAAAACGAAAATGCGGAACCAAAGACACCGACTTCCGAAATCAAAGTTATTTATAACTTTGAAGTGTTTTTTTTTGAAGTCGGTTGTTTTTTTTTTGTAATAAAAGATTTTTTATTGCTGAATGGGCCCGCTCTTGACCTCGATCACGCTAATGGAAAGCAATGTATGAGGTCTATGATGGAACGAGCGTGCCCAGAAGATGCCTAAGGCACTGGAACTCCCACGCATCGACGAAACACAGCAGGCTGCTTGACGCCGGACTCTGGTCGGAGGGTGCTCGCAAACCAGGCGGGCGTTAGCCCTACCACTGCAAGGGAAGAATTGGGCGTCAATCAAATAAGGTGTTGGGTGTAACTGTCCAGGATGCGCAGAGCGCGAGCGTTCAGTTGAGTTACTGACGGAATAAACTGCGCTACACGAGGAGGCTTCTTCATGCATCCCTAATATGCTTCACTTCTTTTTTTTTAATTATTATTTCAAGAAGCGAAGAGCGCTATGCTGACACTACTCGCACTTGGTTTGTCACTTTAACTGCGCGGATCATTTGTTTGCCAATCTTGCATGCGCGTGCGCTGCATGGCTGTGGGTCGCAGTACTCGCAGTGGACGATCCCGCCTACATTATCATACAAATTAAAACTAAATACATGCGCGGAACGTATTTTGTGGACCATATACGTTAAAACCTTTCTAGCTAACGTAGGTCTATCTGGACCGACGACCTCAAAAAGGTGGCTAAGGCAAGACTCCATTCGGAAGGCGGAGGACAGGGTGTTGTGGCGCAGCCTGGGAGAGGCCAATGTCCAGCAGTGGACTGCGATAAGCTGAGTTGATACCTCTAAATACGTTAAAGTAATTAATGGCATTTGTTTAAATCTTCATCGAATATTGTCGTACCGATTATTGCCAGCCCTCTGCGGGAGATCTTACACTTATCTGTTAGGCCGCGTCCTAACCGAGAGCGGTTATCGCGCGAGTACCCAACCGTCGAACTTCTTAGGCGCTCCACACACTGCACCGCGCTCCGTCGCGGTGAGCAGATAACGCGCCCCCGCGCGTGATTTTTTAATCTGCAGATTTTTTAATGTGCAGTGTGTGGAGCGCCTTAATCATATGACATACTCGTACGTCATTATTCAGGTAAAGGATCTCAAAGACGCGTATTCGCGCGACAGTCGCTTTCGGTTAGGACGCGGGGTTAGAGTTACCTGTGAAGTTGTTAGATATTGATTCTTGCGCTTCGTAGAAAAGTAAAGTTTTATTTTTAACATTTCGAGTTATTATGGACACTTTTTTTCCATACATGTTGTAAGACGTCGCGAAGACGTAGCAAAGACAACAAAGTATAGTTCCATTATCCGCCATCTTGAATTTTCTTTGTATCAATGTTGTGTTATGCGTCGTTATCTTGTTGTCTGTGGTATTAATTAAGCCCACAACATGCACTTTATCTGCAAATAATGTTTTTTTCTTACAAAGTATGTCATTCATATTTTGCATTTTTATTAGTTTAATTTTATTATTTCTAGCTGAGTTAGGTATATTTATGTTCTTATTCATATAAAACTTATCGAACATTAAAAGCTTGCTAAAGTTCTGTGCTTACAAAAATAATGTATCATCAGAAAGGAAAACATAGGGACACAGTATATATCCTTCTTATTCTGTTATGAAATATCTTTTAAATTGGTCCATTATTGGAGGGGAAAATAGGCGAGAGTCAAAACTCGAATTATGACTTTTTACTTAGGCTTTTTTAAAAAGTCTCTCCGAACGCAGTTCCTCTAAGGAACTTCGTTCCAAAAAGTTCCTCTTTGTAGATCGTCGTCTCTGTCACTCATAGCTGTGTGACCATCTCTTTCTCAATTTCGATGTCCTATATTATAAGTTTATAACATCCGAGTGCTGGACTTACATTTGGTTCTATACTCCTTAGGTTCTTGGCACCTATATTCAACATCTGTAGATTCAGAATACCGTATTGTCATACTGCCGTAGTCTTCACCTATAACAAATGTAAGAAAGTCGTGCTCATAATTAATAATGTAGAATACTTAGCACGTTGCTAGCGAAGTGGTCTATGGATCGATAGCAGTGCTCGCTGATATATCTACAGGATGTTACGGAAAGGGTATATCAATACAAACGGGTTGAAGAGTGTATCTGGTCTAGAATCTCTGTACTTGCAAAATTTCAGCTCAAAAGCAGTAACTTTGAAAATGCTTAATATTTTTTTATTTCGATAGTTTATTAAATTGAAATCATAACAAACGTGTCACCGCGCTTCGAGGGTCATTATCCATTATCTGTAGTGTGTCTGTGCGCCTAGTACACGCACATCACGCCGCCGCGCGCCAGTGCAGCGCCGTGATGTGCGAAATAAAAAAATATTAAAACAAAATATTAAAATAGATGAACAAACTTTTATAAATCATTCACACCACCAATATAAGGACGATGGTAAAAAAATATAAAAGAAAAACGCATTAGATACTTACAAGAAAAATAATAAGCCAACGAAAATACACTAATGTGCAGGCAATTTATTATGTTAGGTCAAAATAAAATCACTTTAATAAGTGTTTTTTTTTTTTTGCTTGGATATCTTTGGTTAGACGTACGGAGTGCTGGGTTATAGAAAGGTGGAATTGGTCCCTGGTCCCAGTTTCGAAGTGGACGAGTCGCCCCCTAACCCTAAAATTTGTCCATCTATTTTAATGGGACCCTTTTTTTTGGATAGGAAATCATCAAATGACTGTTCCCGCTCTGGGTGGAGCGGAAGGGAGTGTCAGACTTTTACTGACTAAAACCCATCCGTGTTCCTTCCTTAGCCGGGGTAGCGGTAACCCTTTCGGACAATCCCCCACCCCCGGCAGGCTTCGGCCCTGGCAGGCCCCTTCCTTTTTGCTGACATCTCTTTGAGGCGCGCGTGGAACACGTACGCGCCGTCCGGCACGGGCCTGGTCCTGATCGGACGGTGAGCTACCCATTAGGGTCTCCCCACATTTATCGACGCGTAATCGGCTTAAGCCGAGTGCATATCACCACACTACTCGACTTATCGCCGATCAGCTGTTGCGACGGATGTTGACATGCTATCGGCAGTCGATTACTCCGAACGGCCGTCACGACCTCTGTTCACTTACGTTCGGCAGTCGACTCCTCCGAATGGCTGTCGCGACGGATGTTCACATCTGTTCGGCAGTCAACTCTTCCGGATAGCCGTTGCGCTCTGAGCTGTACGGACGTTTTGGCCTTTCATTTTTAGGGTTCCGTAGTCAACTAGGAACCCTTATAGTTTCGCCATGTCTGTCTGTCCGTCCGTCCGTCCGTCTGTCCGTCCTCGCTTAATCTCAGTGACCGTTAGCACTAGAAAGCTGAAATTTGGTACCAATATGTATATCAATCACGCCGACAAAGTGGTAAAATAAAAATTGGAAAAAAATGTTTTATTAGGGGAAGTGATTTTTTTTTAAATTTCAACCCTAACGTGTGATATATTGTTGGAAAGGTCTTTAATAATGAATAGGGGTTTACTAAAATCATTTTTTGATAATGTCAATAATTTCGGAAATAATCGCTCCAAAAGTAAAAAACAATGTGTCCCCCCCCCCTCTAACTTTTGAACCATAAGTTTAGAAAATATGAAAAAAATCTGGAAAGTAGAACTTTATAAGGACTTTCTAGGAAAATTATTTTGAACTTGATAGAAACAACAGTTTTTGTACAAAAAAGACAAAAAGTTGTACAAAATCATTTCTGGACTAAGTTCGTAGTATAATCGTATATGCAAGCATTTTTTTTTTAACTTCGTTTACATATTTTATTATCCTGAACGTATCTTTTTTCAAACAAAAAAGAATTATTAAAATCGGTTCTCGCAATCCAAAATTACCACTGAAAACTTCTGGCACGTCTATGTATTAATTAGTAACCCAATTCCCCGAGAGATGGCGCTGTAGGTACTTATTACGTTGGGTCGGGTATTATCGAATTGTACGTGGGAACCATTGATATATAAAAAACATCAATGGTGGGAACACTTATTGTGACGGACGGGAAACTACGGAACCCTACACTGAGCGTGGCCCGACACGCTCTTGGCCGGTTTTTAGTTTTTCAACTTGAGTTTAAGAAATAAGTGTTTTATGGATATACTATCTAGTCGGGTAAGACGCACGAACGAAATTATTGTAGCGTGCCGTTCGGATTTCGTCGGAGATACAGGCATGCGAGCGGATCATTCGACTGCTACCCAATGCCGATCGGCCGTCTCCGGCGCCGTTCGGCTACCGTCGGAGATGAAGGCATGCGAGCGGATTACTAAACTGCCGTCCAACGCCGTTCGACCATCTCCGGCGCTGTTCGGCAGCAGTCGGAAACGTTCCGCTAGATTCAGCGCCGTACGGATGCGATCAGCTAATCGACAAACGCCTCGTTTCGCCGTCGGCCGGCATCGCGACGCGTCGTCCGAGCCGAGCCGATGCGAATGGTATTAGTAACACCCTTGTTACGTAGACATAAAGGCTTTTTTGACCGGTGTTCAAAAAAGCCGATTTCGCGTCGATAAATGTGGGGAGACCCTTACTCTCCGTCCGCAGGCCCGCACCTACGGTGGCCGGGAGTCGTCGCGCGGCTCCCGAAGCCCGGAGCGTCTTCCGTGGCAACTGAGACGTGAGGCTCTCTCCCTCTTAATGGGACCCTGTATATACTTTATTGTACACCAGAATATACTTAACAAAACAAAATGGGACCTTATACTTATAAATAAATAAAATAATTGTACAATTGTACTCACTATTAATATCGTCAGCAGTAAAACTAAGTTCTTTATCTAATATTATTTCATTTCTCGTTGTTCCTATTTTCACTAAAGTATTATTATCGAATAATTCTAAATTAATAATTAACTTTGTCGTTGTCCATTCACTCATTTCCATCTTCAGTGCTGAACCAATATTGGAACCTGCAATAAAAATATCATTGTTGAGAAATATTTTAACCTACAAAGACAAAAAAAACTTGTAATAAATGCTGTAGGAGAGGAGAAAGGAGATTGCCCATTACTTTTTATAAATTGTTTTCAAAAATCTTAATTGCCAACTAATTACCGTACGATTTTCACCAACCGGGTGCTGTCAGGGCGCGGCGCAGTGCATTTTACAATGTGTTGGAGGAAATTGAAGCGTTCATAAAGTAGTCAAAAGTCATATTAGCATGGAATTTAAACAGCTTGGAACCCACTCGAATCCTTGCACACGCCGCGGTAGCCGTGCGGCTCCTCGCGTACGCGGACGGCTGAGTTTGGCTGCCGTCACGTTCGGTCGGCTCCATCCGGCTACAACCGCGGGCGTACCCGACGAGTGTCGCCGCTGGCTGAATTAGGAAATAGTTGAAGAATGTCGCGTAAGCACTAGGCCGATGCACGCGCGCGCCCAGTTTATTGGATTTTAAAAGACGAGCGGTCGCAGTCGGCTGCCGCCGCGTGCGCACGCGTCCCCTACGACGCGCTGCGCAGCGCTCTGGCGCAGCCCGGGTGTTAAAAGTCGTACTTAAGGGCATATACTACCTCAAATAGCTTAGCATGATCCGCCGTTATGTCGAAAGTATTGCAACATTCATTTTGAAATAAATACAGGTAAAGTTGAGGATTAATCTTTAGTACTATGTTTGGCGAAAACACGATTCCATAAAATTTTCTAGATAGAAAAAAGTTACAAAGTTACCTCCAAACCGAACAATGAACCGCTAGTATTAAAAAAAATACTTCAAATTAGATCATGAATCTTTGCATAACAACTGAACTAAGTAGGTAATTATATTTTAGTATCGTGCGAGCGAGATAGAGTAAATTTTAGCTGAGGTAGTATGGACTGGCCAGGGCTCTGAACCGGTTTAAAAAGAGCGGTTAATTTCGATTAAATACCGGTAAATATATCGTTCCTTCATTAACCGGTTAAACAAGTGAACTGCTCTTATGTAACCCAAATGATAAAGATTACCGGTAACAAAGCACAAACGGTTTTGACACACAAATTAACCGGTTAATTCCGTAATTCGTAAATTTTTTTCGTCTACTTTTTAACACTTCCAAAAAGTTCTAGTGACAATGAGTTGACATCGCAACGTCCAGACCGTGCCCGCGAGAGTGGCGGGGGCCGGGGGGGTTCAAACTTGGTTTTAACCGGTTAATTTTCACTATCAAAACCAAAATTCATGAAAAACCGGTTTGCCGCATAAACCGGTAAAAACCGGTAAAGTGCAACCTTTAACCTAAATCGATTTCGGTTTGGGGTCAATGACCATAACCGGTTAAGAATTTCAACCGGTTTCCGAGCCTTGACTGGCTGACTGCGGAGCGGTGGCGGCAGTGGAGCCCGGTGGCGTAATCTAAACTTTCATCTCCCGCCAAGGGTTCTCCGAAATACATGCGTAAATATGTAGGTACAGATGCCAGCTCATCAAGCTAATACAATCTGTCAAATTTCTACCGGTCAAGCTCCGCGCGTCACCTATCGGCGACGAAACAATAGAAAATCAATTGTCTCTCATTAGCAGAGCTTGACAGATTAATAGATTTTCAACTTTATCGCTACAGAATAAAAAAAATAACATTATTTAGACACATTTTGATGACATACTAAGCACAAAAAACAAAAGATAGTAAAATAAAAAATAAAAATATTAAAGACTAGCTGCGCCCCGCGGTTTCACCCGCATAAGTATCGATCCCGTGAGAATATCGGGATTAAAACTATCCTATGTCCTTCCCCGGTATGTAATCTATCTCTCTGCCTAATTTTATAGAAATCCGTTCAGTGCTTTAGGCGTGAAAAGGTAACATACAGACAAACAGACAGACAGACAGAGTTACTTTCGAGTTTATAATATTAAGTATGGATATATAGTGTAAAAAGTAAGGCTCAAGGATGATTGGGAAGACAATTTCGGGTAGCTTGATGTGCTGGCGTCTGTACTACTTACCATCCCCATAGGTTTGATAAAATGTCATTGTATTCTGCTGTTTATTAATCGTACAAATATATTGTGATTTCTCTATGTTACAACTAACGTCCGCTAATGTTTGCTCTGAAACAAACAAGATTATATTAATTTTAATGTTATGTTTTTAATGGAAGGTGGGTAGGCCTTTAGTGTGGGACGCAACTTATGTCGATACTCTTGCGCCATCCCACCTTCCTGGATCGGCATGCTGTGCTGTCGCTGCTGCTGCGGCTGCGGAAAACCTCAAGCGGCGAAAATATAATAACCTTATCGGAAATTATATTTTCGAGTCGTTTGGGGTTGAAACCCTCGGGCCGTGGGGTCCGAGTGCTCATGGTTTTTTTAAGGAAATTTCAAAACGGCTGGTTGACACTTCCCGTGACCCAAGGGCTGGCTTTTACCTTGGCCAAAGGCTAAGCATTGCCATACAACGTGGTAATGCCGCCAGTCTTTTGGGTACATTACCAGTCGACAGCGATGCGGATGAATTTTTCGACGCTATATTTTAGTTTGTGGTTAGTTTTAAGTACTTAGTTAAGTTAGGTTAAAGGATGATTCACGCTACACCGTGTTGCGACCGGGCCGTGCCCCGGCGGTGCCCCGGCCGGGGCACGGTCATGCATTATGGTATACTTTTTGTATGAAGTGATTCATGCCTGACCGTGGCTCGGCCGTGCGCCGCCGGCACCCTTATTGCATAACACACTATCAATCGGAATTTGAATCAATTTGAAGCAAATTGCTAATCTATTGCTTCATAAGTTCGAAAAATGTGTCTGCGCAACACGTAAATAACGCAATGAATGTTGTTGAACTGTCAAAATTAAACCGATTCCGATTGAAAATGTGTTACGCAATTGCCCCGCCGGCCTCGGCCGGGGCACGGCGTTGAAATGTCCTACTATAATGTTTGACCGTGCCCCGGCCGGGGCACGGCCCGGTCGCAACACAGTGTAGCGTGAATCATCCTTTATTACTGTCAAAATGAAAACCATTGCTACTGATAGTGTGTTATGCAGACTTATGCAATTACCCCGCAGGTTCTACCCGCGATGGCCACAATGTCGTCCACACTTCTGGGTACAGACGTCAGCACATCAAGCTACCCGAAACTGTCAAATTTTCCTAATCAACTTTGAACCTTATGCTTTATTGATAAAGTTGAAAATCTATTTAATGAAATTTGACAGAGTGTAGTAGATTGATGTGCTGGCGTCTGAGTAGTAAGGAAAAAATTTACCTTGGCATTGGTTTCTTAAATCCACAATGATTCTACAAGGGTTTGGCGCCACACAATAAATAGCCTCTGCAAGAAAAAAAAAACAGTTTTTATTATTTTTAATAACAATTTATTAAATGTTCAAACATACTGTTCGCAATTTTCAACTTTGTTTAAGGATGTAGTTTAGCGTTGATAGACCTCTGTTGTTTAGTTCTAACAAAAAAAAAAAACGTGTGCGGTCAGGGGATCTCCGTTAGAACGAAGTTCCTAAAGGATGATTTCCACCAAACGGCTCGCATCGCATCGGATCGGAAAGTGTTGACGTGTTCTACACTCGACGACAGTCGAACGGATTCAATCGGATACGACGACAGGCGGACGGACCCGATCGCGTGTCGCAGCATACTTCCGGCTACGATCGCGTGTCGCGGAAGACGTCCGCGGCAATGGCGGATTTACACATTTGCCGCCAGTAGGCTATTCAAATTTTGCCGCCCCTACCGACCTCTACAATAATGTCCCATGTCTTTTGTATAGGTACTGCTTCGCCTTTTCTTCAAAATACTTAAAATATTCTCGTTCATCAGCTACGAAAAACTTGCAAAGAGATTTGTAAAGATCGACAACTGTGATAAAATCTACGGCAGAAGCCTGAATTTGAGCATTCGCTTTGTTTATTCTTTCCAAAAAAACATGGTAGGTATATAAATATTAATCTTTTTAATTTCAGTAAGACATTTAAAAAAAATGTTAGCCCCAAATTTGCCGCCCTTAAAATCTGCCGCCCTAGGCTTCAGCCTACTCAGCCTATTGGTAAATCCGCCACTGGTCCGCGGTCAAGCTGCTGTGCGCGGCTTGGTAATATAGACTTTAAATACTGTGTACACGATTTAATTTCGTTTAATCCGATGCGATGCGAGCCGTTTGGTGGAAATCATCCTTTACACGATACGCGCATACGTGTACACACACTTGTATATACTTAATAAAAAGAGACAAAGACAGAAAATGTGAATTTAATATCTACGCGTTTTAATACAGAGCCATCTAGTATAAGTTTTTAGATGCTCTCATAAAGTTGTTGCCATCTTGGATTTTAATTTAGATCTCGCTATTGGCTTTAGCACCCTCAAAAGCCATGAAAATGATACCCAAGGCGAAAAATGTAAGTTTTCGCAGTCGCCATCTTGGATTTTCCTTTGACTTCACTGAAAAATTTGAAAATTTTTGATAACCGTTATAACTGTCTCTCTTTCTCTGTCTCTCTCTCTGTCTCTCTCTTTCTGGATTGTCGAAACCAAGCCGCGGGGCCAAGTACATTGCCAGGTTTCGTCTCTACATCAGTAGAAACAAAACATACTGCAGTCTAGGGTGATCTCTACGTATGACTGGTAGAAAATGACTAAGGCATTAAGTCCGCCTTTGCACAGATAATTTATTTGTGCAGTGTTTATAAATCACACTATCACACTAATATTATAAAGGCGAAAGTTTGTGAGTGTGTTTGTGTGTGTGTTTATATGTTTGTTACTTCTTCACGCCTAAACCACTGAACCGATTTAGATGAAATTTGGTATAGAGATAGTTTGAGTCCCGGAAAAGGACATAGGATAGTTTTTATCCCGATATTCCCACGGGATCTACATTTACGCGGGTGAAATCGCGGGGCGCAGCTAGTAAATAATAAATCTTGTTTAGTTTTAAACACTTTCACTCTCTGAAAACTCAAACACTGCGCCCCGCGGTTTCACCCGCATAAGTGTCGATCCCGTGGGAATATCGGGATTAAAACTATCCTATGTCCTTCCCCGGTATGTAATCTATCTCTCTGCCAAATTTTATAGAAATCCGTTCAGTGGTTTAGGCGTGAAAAGGTTACAACATACAGACAGACAGACAGAGTTACTTTCGAATTTATAATATTAGTATGGATTATATAAGGTGTAAACCTTAAAAACTTTAAGAGGTGCTTTAGACCATCGAACTGAACAACTTTCAGTATGGGACCAACTCTGAAATCACGAAAAAAAAATGAGCTGTTTTATACATTTTGGTCGAGTAGGTATTGAACTTTTGTATGAAACAGCTGATTTTTTTTTCGTGATTTCAGAGTTGGTCCCATAGTGAAAGTTGTTCAGTTCGATGGTCTAAAGCACCTCTTAAAGTTTTTAAGGTTAATTTTTTTACACCTTATATATACTAGCTGCGCCCCGTAGTTTCACCCGCATAAGTGTCGATCCCGTGGGAATATCGGGATAAAAACTATCCTATGTCCCTCCCCGGTATCTAATCTAGGTATATCTCTGCCAAATTTTATCGAAATCCGTTCAGTGGTTGACTCAAACTATATACCAAATTTCATTTAAATCGGTTCAGTGGTTTAGGCGTGAAAAGGTAACAGACAGACAGACAGAGTTACTTTCGAATTTATAATATTAAGTAAGTATGGATATCAAAAAAATCTTACTATGGTATACTTTGTTGTACTGGTAATTGAAGACTTTGCTTTCTTTTCCATATAATGGTATCAAAGTTGTCCCATCTCGTCCTTCAGCTATATTCGCTGTTCCACAGATTTTTGATTGGCTGTGTAATTCTAAGTTAACCGATGTGTATTCGCTTACTAAATGTTTCAGGATCATAAATTTAACTTCGTTTTCGTTCGGTTTTTCTATGTTTACTTTTAACTCCATGTCTGGAAAGATTTACATTCTAATTATTGAAGCCAAAGTACATACATCTTTTATGGGGTACTGTGTTAAATGTTACAATAAAAAACCTTGTGATGTGTGTGTATGTGTGTGAAACGAAAGAAAATTTAAAACTCACATTAAACGTACACTTTTTAAACAAGCATACTAAGTATAAATTAGAAGATTATACCCAAGATAAGAACGCTTGGAATTACATGCTGGTCCTGCTCCATAGGACAATCTAGAGTTTAGACAAAATCAAACTGGTTGCTAATTTAATTGTAAAATTGTATTCCTTTTACATTGATTTACATTCATTACTAGTTCACACCCTGACTTATTACATGTAATTTATTTTTTTAATTAAAATCGTTTACTTGTACCATGTTTGTAAATATGTGAGCACCATGTATCTATCAGATAATTAATTTATATGTCATGGTTTCGTTTTTAATTCTTTTACCTATTGTGGTATAGTAATTTTATTTTAGGTGCATCGTCCTCACATATTATTATATAATTAATGTACCCATGCAAAATATTGTAAAACATTTAAAAAAAGTAACGGTGGAGTTTCTTGCCCATTCTTCTCCACACGAAAACTACCTTTTGGAATGGGCGACTAGAAACAATTCTATTATAAGGTAACTTTTGACGTTCAAAAGTGCCTTTTATGTGCCTATTTGAAATAAATGCTTTGACTTTGACTTTGAAGTACCTACTTAAATTTTTGCGATTCACAGCTCTGTCGTGTCGATGTCTGTCGGTCGCGAGTTCATAAAAATGTTTCCTTCATATCTTAATTTGTTACTGTCGCATCTAACTTCGTAAAAGCTCCTATTTAACGACCCCCTAAAATGTGTACTCTATTAACGATCTAATTTTTAAATCACTCATATTAGACATTTTTAAGGTATGAAAAAACCTACCTACCTACCTACCTTACAAAACCTACCTACCTTACCGTACCTTAAAAATTAGTTCCGAATTTTTGTTATAACCTGATAAAGAGCTGCAAATTGCAAAAAATAAGAAAGGGCTACTTTAGCGCATTCAAATTCAAATTCAAAATATTTTATTTCGGATATATCGATATAGTGTTAGTATAACTTAGCCTAATATTAGTAGGTATTACTTAAATTTAACATACCAGTTATTAAATGAAGTGTGTCTGGACTCCTAACCACCTTCGTAAGAGGGGAGTGTCCCACCGGTCTGAAAACACATTCAGGATGCCATTGGAGGAGGAGCGCAAGCGCGCCATCATGGAAGCGCTTCGCTTCCGCATGATCGTATCGAACCCGTCGACCCACGCCTCCGCGAGCATCCCTGACGCGCTACACCGCCACGGCAACCCCAATAACACCCTGAATGCGTTATTGTACTGTACGCGCAGGTCGCTGTATGCCCGCTGGGTATAATTGGTCCACAGGCTGCACGTGTAAAACGACTGGCAGAAGGCCTTATAAAGCGTTATTTTTACAGGATCAGTACAGCGTGCAAACCTGCGGGCCAACATGTTGCAACGGACAGCCAGCGACCTGCGCTCCCTGTCTATGTCTAAGTTGTCTTTTAATTCATCAGTGACCCAGTGACCCAAATACTTAAACTTCGAAACCCTGCCTAAAGGAGACCCAGGGAGTGAGAGTTCAGGCAGCTGTTTGTAGGTTAAAGTACCCGATTTAAAAACTAACCATTCACTCTTATCGGTATTGTATTTGAGCCCATGAGCCACTGCATATCTTTCACAAATTTTAAGAAGCTTTCTCTACGCACCGATAGATGAGCTCAGCAGCACCATGTCGTCAGCGTAGCTAATATTGTTCACGCAAACACCATCCACGTGACAATTTAACCGATCTGGGGGCTACTGAGCTCACCTATCAGTTTGTTTATGTACATATAGGTTAAAAAGACGGGGGGAGCTCAGACCCCCCTGCCTCACCCCACAATCTAGCCAATACATAACAGAATATGAATGTATGGGCTAGATACATAACAGAATGTGAGCTTATGCCAGAGCAGGTCATAATTGACCAGGTCAAAAGCCCTCGATAAATCCAAGAAACAAGCTATTACAGGGGTCTGTCTGTCAGCATTCCCATTAACAAACTTACGTGGATACTTATATTGTAAATGGACGGCCGTCACGCTCGGTGATATATTCTTGAGTATTATTTCCATCATTAAGAATTCATGGCTTGTATAATAGAAATTGTGAGGCGCATAACTAAGCGTTAAATTTGGTTCACCTGGAAACAGTAAAAAATAATAAAATTAAAAAAGGAAAACATCCTATTCCAAAAATAATAGGTAATGATTCTATTACCTAACACGGTCAATGCGGTACCAAAATATAGATATCAAGCTTGTCATGGGTGCGACATGAGCTTTATATGCCCACATGCAAAGGTTGAATATTTCAACGAAACTTCCGAATATGTTTACAGATGGGAATGATGGGATGCGACATGCGACGCGATGGGTCGGGGGCTTACACGCGGGCGAAGTCCCGGGCAGAAGCTAGATATTTGTAATTTCATTTAATGAAATTTAATTGAGCTATGCAGTAGGAAAGGGTCTTAATTTAGTTTTGGCAATTTTCAGCCCGGCAAATCTTATAAATTAAAATACGTGTCGTTGTCAATTCGGATAAAGAGGCATGCAGCATATCGGGTGATTTACGTCAAGGTATTTAGTTTGTATGAGAATTAACAAAAAATAAAAAATGCTTATTACCATGGTCTGAACATCTGGTCGAAGTTTATGTATATACATAGATATCGTCCAGATAGATAGACGGTGTATAGGTAAGCAATTTAATGTTAATAAAACAAAATGTAAATAATGTAATAAATACATTTTAACTTACTCAAAAAGTGATAGTCAGAACCTAACACATTAACCACTAAAATAGCCAAAAAGTTTCCAATACAATAAGTGATCGAAGGCATTGCTACAATAATAATGGTATCGAAGGGCACTTTAAATAACATTTTTTTTTAATCACATATTTTTTTTACGAAGTTATGTTTACCACTGAATTAACTGCGATGACATTTTACAGTGAAGTGTCTATATAAAAGGAAATAAATTCAATACCTAACAAAATGAATAATTTTGTTCATTATTTTCCTGTTAATTTCGTTCTATTAAACTAAAGCGATATGTGTGCGTTGTGAATTGTGATTCATACCGAATGAAATAAAATTATAATTATAGCGATACCTAATATGTAACTGCAATGTATTTATTTCGCTTTTATTATTAGAACAAGCTAAGTAATGTTAATTTAATTTCTATTCTAGGTGCCTATAATGTCTATTCAAACTGATGTTTCAAATAAATATTATTTCAAGTTAAACAAATATTAACTTTTTATAATGGAAATTAAGTTGATTTCAGAGTGACTAGCACTATTGAAAAAGTTATAAAAATGTTTGAAGTTGTAGCGTAAACTGAACGTTATTATGTAGGAATTAAAGTTTTTTTTCTATAAACACATATTTGATTACATTATGTCCTCACGGCGAGTTGCGGTGTCGCTGCGTCGTCGCTGCTGCTCTGCGGCCCACTTCGAGTTATTCCATTTACCTATTTAAAAAATTCACCCTTAGATAAATCAGGGGATGGTCAGCGGGATTGTCCGAAAGGGTTACCGCTGCCCCGGAACATAAAGGGCTAAGGAAGGAACACGGGTGGGTTTTAGTCAGTAAGAGTCTGACACTCCCTTCCGCTCCACCCAGAGCGGAAACAGTCATTTGATGATTCCCCCCACCCACAAAAAAAAATACACCTGAGCCCTGATTCACAAACATACGACAGGCTATCGTATCGAAAACCTGACATTTCGATAACCTGCTTTGACTTCCCTTCAACAGCAAATAGCTGTTGGAAGAATAGCGGGCGTCTATTTGATTTAAACTGACAAAATATTCGGGTTTTGGACTTGTGAACAGCGTTGAGAAGACTCCCCGTGTAGGTATGTATAGTCCAGCCCTACGTCGACAAAAAATTCCATCACATCGATATGTTTGCTCTTTCTGCTTGTAGATTTATATCTGACTATTGAAAAAAATACGGGTTGCACTCCGGGAGTGCCGGCAGAAGTGAAAACTTGAATATTAACGTTGTGCATTTTTGATATTTTTATTTTACGAATACACAGCAGTGTGGCCACTACGTATGTTGATCTATGGCCACTACACAGACGTTCGAGCCATCAGCTGTCACCATCCATGGATGCGCGTGCCACGCTGTAACATAAACACACACGAACATTCGCGCAAGCGCCCTGCGCCGCCGCCTAAACGAAACAGCAGGCATACATTTTCGCCGCGCCGCACAGTGGGCCCATACTGAAAATTTGTGGACTTAGGCAACAAAGTTCCAATATCGATGCGATTTTTTTTTATATGACGTGTTATGATATTCCTAACAACTTTTATTCTTATAAAATTTCGTCTAAAGTTGATAGTTTGTCTTGAAAAAAATTTATTAGTTTTTTTTGTATGGAGCGAATCACGTTTCATTTTTTTTCTTCAATTGTACTAATATGTTGAGTGTGTGGCGGTGAGTATATGATAGCTAGGGTCATTCTCTATCCATGAAAAAAAAATCAGCGCCGGCTATCTGCGGCATCGCGAGTAATCATTCGGTAAAAAAAAAAATATTTTGTATGAAATTTTTTGCCATTTAAAATAAATTCAAAGTATATTTTTTGTCTCATTTGGCTGTTTTGACCTTCTTTTTAGTTAAATATATAGTTTTAATAGCGCATAGTTACATATAACTAGTAATTCTGGTAGAGATTTAGTTATTATTGCATGTTATCGGTAGCACCTGCATTGTGATTGATGACTCATTTGTTTGTGCGCTCGGCTAAGCGCATAACTAATGAGTTTTCAAAAATGCTCGTCTCTGATTGGCTGAATAATTTTCACTCACTGTTATGTCCACTACTTGAGTAATTAACACTGACTATAAATATAAAGACATTCATTAAGTCCATCTAGTTTCGCTCTTGTCGCTTATTTGTGAACACAGTGAAATACTTTTATTTTTATATTTACATTAGAACTATGGCTGGATTTTGTACCAACCTAGATCTTTTTGTGAAATTAAGAAGTGGCGGTGATCTGAAAAATCATATGTTTCTATATGAAAGTATCATTTCTGTCTTGACTACCGAAGTTTCTGAAGAAGACAAGAACCGAATCAAGGAGTTCTGTCGACTTTTTTGTGTAAATCTAAATAAAAAGTGGATAGAGTCATGTAGACATCAAAAAACTTTTATGAACCGTGAAAGTAATCGCAAGTGGTTGGAAAAAAACATCAAATGGCCTGTTTGTGACACTGTTGACCTGAGAAGTGAGATGGGCTTTTCAGACGCAGCCTTATCTGAGCCTGTGGATATAGATTCCCATGTTCCTACTCTTGCAGTATGTACTGAGGAAGCGGGAACATCTACAGAAAAGGAGCACAGAAAACCGTTCGAAGACTTAAGTAATAAGCAAAAAAAAAGACGTTCTACTTCCATAGTAGAGGAAAATTCCGAGGAAGAGTTGCAGCACTGGTACATAACAAAATTGAAAGACAACGGCAAAACGAATCTGGCAAAAGTGGTCGAATACCTTTCCAGTAATCCAGATGCGCTATCCGAAGTAGATGAGCGACTATTCAAGAAGCAGAGCTTAAGTACTGTCTCTGAAGATAAGTGTTTAGCTCTTTATACATCACTTGCGCTCTCGAAATGGAAATACTTAGCTCTTCGACAATTTCTGAAAGAAGAAAACTGTGCTGCCTTTCCATCTTATCCAAATCTTGTAAATGCCAAGAAAAGATGTTACCCACCACAAGAGAGTATGGAGATTACTGAAAAAGGAGCTCACATTAAATTGCAAGCGCTATTGGACCACACTGTGAAGAGGATTTTACTAGATATGAATTCTGTTGATAGGTCTCAAAATGAAGAACTCAAGTTAACCTGGAAATGGGGACTTGATGGTTCTTCGTCGCAGAGTAATTATAAACAGAAAACGTCAAACACAGCTACAGAGTTCGATGATTCATCAGTAGTCATGATAAGTATCGTCCCTCTTCGGCTAGTGTCTACTAGCCCATCATCTGGGAATGAAAATATAGTTTGGGAGAACCCCACACCTTGCTCAACTCTTTACTGTCGACCAGTGAAGTTTACTTTCACTTCAGAGACAGCTGATTTTATAAAGTCTGAAGAGTCTAAGATGAAAAAACAAATTGATGAACGAATATCTACACAGTTTGGAAATATTATTGTATCACATGAATTGCATATGACCATGATTGATGGAAAAGTGGCCAATATTATTGCTGAAGTACCATCATTTGCAACGTGTCCCATTTGCTTGGCAAAACCGAGCGAAATGAATAATTTAGACGCTTTGGCTTCCAAACCACTTCGTGAAGAAATTTACAAACAAGGAATTTCTTCACTGCATATGAAGATTCGGTGTATGGAATGTCTTCTCCATATATCTTATAATCTGGATTTTCAGCGATGGACTGCTCGAGGCGAACATAAGGCTTTGAAACAAGCTAAAAAAAATACCACGCAACAAGAATTTCGTGAGCAAACTGGAATGCTGATTGATATAGTCAAACAGGTATGTATTTAATTTTCGCTCTTTTTATGTTGTTTGTGTATTATATCTCTATATATTGTATATTACAGTATTGTTTTCCCATTTTAGGGTTTTGGAACTACAAATGACGGGAATACTGCGAGGCGCTTTTTCCAAGATTACAAAAGATCTTCCAGAATAACGGGAATTGACGAGAATCTGATTTTCAGATTTTCCGTTATTCTACAAGCCATATCATCAGGCAAAAACATTGACTGTGAAAAATTTAGAAGGTACTGTAGAGAAACAGCTGATGTGTACGTGCAACACTATTCGTGGTACTACATGCCAGTTAGTGTACATAAACTTCTAATGCACGGTGCAGACATCTGTAACCACTTTGGTGTTTTGCCAATCGGTAAGTAAAAAATAAATATAGTATGATGTATTATATTTGACTCGATTGCGTTTTGAAATTAAAATGTACATAACTTATTCGTTTTAGGTACCTTATCTGAAGAAGCTTCGGAAGCCCGTAATAAGGACTTCAGAAACGTCAGGGAGAGGCACACTCGGAAAACAGGGAGAATAGCAACAAACGAAGACATCCTTCATGGACTTCTAATAAGCTCTGATCCCCACATATCCTACATAAGGCCTAAAATAACGAAGAAGGTTCATAATGAGTTGTTGCCTGAAGCAATTCAGTTGTTACAGACTACTGAGCCTCCCTGTGGCAGTGAGATTATGGAGGAAGAAGAATGCCTCATAGCAGAGTCCGAAAATTTGCCAGACCCACTAGCACTTCTGGAACAAGAAATAATGTGATCCGGCTCTAGATTATTCCCACAAAAGCCCATCAGGGCTAGGAATATGACAAACAGCCCTTTTCAGGGCTACAATTACTTCACAGTTTCATATTGGTCATGGTCATACGTACGATAACTTATACTATAATATACATACGCTTGATTATGTAGGTAATTATCAATGACTTGCCCGTACAGATTTAAATTATTTCACCTATCATTAACAAAATTAGTATAACCTGAAACTTATTACGATATTTATTCAACAATAGATAACGTGCAGTTAAAAAAATAACACAGCCAATCAGAGACGAGCATTTTTGAAAACTCATTAGTTATGCGCTTAGCCGAGCGCACAAACAAATGAGTCATCAATCACAATGCAGGTGCTACCGATAACATGCAATAATAACTAAATCTCTACCAGAATTACTAGTTATATGTAATTATGCGCTATTAAAACTATATATTTAACTAAAAAGAAGGTCAAAACAGCCAAATGAGACAAAAAATATACTTTGAATTTATTTTAAATGGCAAAAAATTTCATACAAAATAATTTTTTTTTACCGAATGATTACTCGCGATGCCGCAGATAGCCGGCGCTGATTTTTTTTTCATGGATAGAGAATGACCCTAGCTATCATATACTCACCGCCACACACTCAACATATTAGTACAATTGAAGAAAAAAAATGAAACGTGATTCGCTCCATACAAAAAAAACTAATAAATTTTTTTCAAGACAAACTATCAACTTTAGACGAAATTTTATAAGAATAAAAGTTGTTAGGAATATCATAACACGTCATATAAAAAAAAATCGCATCGATATTGGAACTTTGTTGCCTAAGTCCACAAATTTTCAGTATGGGCCCACTGTGCGCCGTAGAAAGAGAGGGGGATACTTCCTCTCCTATGCCGCGCCGGCTGTCTACTCTCCATCCGTCTTTTCGATCAGGTCACGCGTCCTGACGCGATGTCCTGACGCGAGTTTAACATTTTTTACCCATTACAAAAAAAGTGTACAACGCCGCTAAAGAAATTTTCACTTCAAAAATCCCTCTTAATGGTTTGGAGACGTAGGTGGAAGGTATTCTACCTGTCTCCTCTTACGCGTATTGGAGGTGAAGTAGTGATTGAAGAGTGGAAATGAAACTCCAACTTCGTAGGTATTAGGTATAGTTTACAGTTAGATACACTATTTAGCACATAAATCTAGTCCGTGTCCCGTGACGGTTGGCAAGCAAGAGAGGAAGGAGGCCTACATAATTATGTCCAGCAGTGGACGTCTTTCGGCTGAAACGATGATGTGTATTCCGTGTAAAATGTTGTATGGTTGCAAAAATGGCCGTATCTTTTTTGTATTTATTCCTACATAATATAATGTGTAACTGTTTGTTTTCCCTAATAAGTAGATAAATAAAATAAAAGGCAAACACATTTAATACTTACTAGCTTTTTCCCGCGGATTCGCTCGCGTTAATTTAGAATTTGACAATCAATTCGACTCTAAACTCTAAAGTTTCTTATATAATTCAATCATGATACGAAAGACACGTGGCGCCATCTATTATCATAATAACGTTATTGTTGTTTTCCTCGGGAACAGCACTTTTTTCCGGAATAAAAAGTACCCAGTGTGGTGCCCGATATTAAAGAATAATTATACCAAGTTTCATCGCAATCGAACCGGTAGTTTTTGCGTGATGCCTGAACAAACAGACAGACAGACAAAAAAATTTTTAATCACATTTTTGGGTTCGGTGTCGGTCTAGTAACACCCCCTGCCATTTATTTTCTTGATATTTTCAATGTACAGAATTTTCACTTCTACAGATTTATTATAAGTATAGATTAGATGTTTTTATTTATCTTGGGTTTTTTTTATCTTCGTCAGCAACTTGCAGCTTGGTGGTTACTAATATAGTTACATTGCTTATACACCAATATGGCTGCCAAGCCACCACAAGTGTGTCATCATTTTTATTTAAGTAGGTAGGTACAGCCGCGGGCATTGGCGGTCAACCACTTTTCATCCTTATGCCCTTGGTAATAAGGTTGAAAACTGGTCCACCGCCAGTGACCGCGATACATTGAATATTCATGTCGATGAAAATAATTAATTTTCATTATCAGCATGTTTATTACTCAATACCACATTAGCGTATATTCGATCATTTTCCTTAATCGAGGACAAAAACACTTATTACTTAGGATCAGCCCACACCGCGACGCGACGCGGCGCGCAATTTTTAAGATAGCAATACAATTATAGACTTTATCTACTACATAAAAAGGTACACAATTCTGTGTGTCTACTACGTCGAGCTACGCCACGCGGCGCCGTGCGGCCCTCCTCACTAATTTCACAGATGATAAGTATAACACTCTGCTGATATGTACCTTTTTGTGTAGTAGATAAGGTCTATAATTGTATTGCTATCTTGAAAACTGCGCGCCGCGTCGCGTCGCGGTGTGAGCTGACCCTTATTGTCGAGGTACCTATGATTTTTGTAATTTAACATTTTTAATAGCCCCGCACAGGTCGATCGGTCAGGTTAAGCTACGCTTGCCGTGGTTGGTCCGTGGATGGGTGACCATGTCTACATACCGAAACCCCTCCGTGCCTCGGAAAGTTCGTTAAGCCGTTGGTCCCGGCTGTCATTCGTGGATCTTTGACAGTCGTTACGGGTAATCAGAAGCCCGAAAGTCTGACAACTAGTCTTACCAAGGGTTATCGTATTACCCAGTAACTGGGTTGTGGAGGTCAGATAGGCAGTCGCTCCATGTAAAATACTGGTATTCAGCTGCATCCGGGTAGATTTAAGGTCACAGCACACGTATCAAACCGGAAAGGGATCGGCACCGTATCGACTCGAGCCGTTCAGTATTCTTTGTATGAAACTCCCTACTGCAACGCACACTAATCGGAATCGTAACGTAATCGCCTCGCCTCGGGACAAGCTCACGAACCGCTTACCTACGTCTCTCCGTACCCGAGCTTACGTCTCTTTGTCCACCCTTGCACCATCAACCAGCGGTCAGCAAGCCGTAAGCGCCGAGTCGACGTATTGGAGCTTCTGATCCGCTTTAGTTACGTCCTTACGTTAGGTTGAGAAAGGTGGAACTGGTCCCTGGTCCCAGTTTCGAAGTGGGACGAGTTGACCCCTAGTAAAATTAGAAAGGTGGAACTGGTCCCTGGTCCCAGTTTCGAAGTGCACGAGTTGCCCCCTAACCCAAACTAACGTGGGCCCAGTTGCCCCCTAGGTGGAATTGGGTGGGACGAGTTGACCCCAAGTAAAATTAGAAAGGTGGAACTGGTCCCTGGTCCCAGTTTCGAAGTGGGACGAGTTGACCCCTAGTAAAATTAGAAAGGTGGAACTGGTCCCTGGTCCCAGTTTCGAAGTGGACGAGTTGCCCCCTAACCCAAACTAACGTGGGCCCAGTTGTCCCCTTGGTGAAATTGGGTGGGACGAGTTGACCCCAAGTAAAATTAGAAAGGTGGAACTGGTCCCTGGTCCCAGTTTCGAAGTGGGACGAGTTGACCCCTAGTAAAATTAGAAAGGTGGAACTGGTCCCTGGTCCCAGTTTCGAAGTGGACGAGTTGCTCCCTAACCCGTTTGACGGCGAGGCGAAAGTCGATACGTTGCCGATCCCTTTCCAATTTGATACGTGTGCTTTGACCTTGAAAGCCGACCCCAACTAAGTTGGGAAAAGGCTAGGCAGATGAACATTTTATAAGGTTACTCTTGGTAGCCTAAAGGTGCCTAAAGCGTATAATAACAGGTAATACTAGCCCATTATTGTCCCACAGTCCCACTGATGGGCCAATGCCTCTTCTCATATAGAGAAGGCAAGAGAGAATGCTTTTGTGAAGAAATTTCAGGCGGACGAACTCGCAGGCAGAGGCTAGATCCATATTACTATCCATACTGAACTAAGAAAGTAACTCTGTCTGTCTGTCTGTATGTTACCTTTTCACGCCTAAACCGCTGAACCGATTTGGACGAAATTTCGTATAGAGATAGCTTGTGTCCCGGGAAAGGACATAGGATACTTTTTATCCCGATATTCCCACGGGATCGACATTTACCCGGGTGAAACCGCGGGGCACAGCTAGTCACACTAATATTATAAAGGCGAAAGTTTGTGAGTGTGTGTGTGTGTGTGTGTGTTTATATGTTTGTTACTTCTTCACGCTCAAACCGCTGAACCGATTTAGATGAAATTTGGTGTAGAGATAGTTTGAGTCCCGGGAAAGGATATAGGCTACTTTTTATCCCGATATTCCCACGGGATCGAAATTTGTGCGGGTAAAACCGCGGGGCGCAGCTAGTAATATTATAAATTCGAAAGTAACTCTGGCTGTCCGTCTGTCTGTATGTTACCTTTTCACGCCTAAACCACTGAACGGATTTTGATAAAATTTGGCAGGGAGATAGATTGCATCCCGGGGAAGGACATAGGATAGTTTTTATCCCGATATTCCCACGGGATCGAAACTAACGCGGGTGAAACCGCGGGGCGCAGCTAGTAATCACCATAATTATAATAATTTTCCTTAAAGCATTTGCCTGTAGGAATGATATCTCTTATGTCTAAGTATAACTCGAAGTACAGACGCCAGCACATCAAGCAACTACAATCTGTCAAATTACTTTAATAGATTTTCAACTTTATCGCTAAAGCATAAGGTTCAAAGTTGATTGGGAAAAATTGACAAATTCGGGTAGCTTGATGTGCTAGCGTCTGTACCTACGTCATAATAACATCCTATGTCCTCTAGCTATTCTATAACATGACTTATTTACTTACTCATTTAAATGCACCTAGCTAGTTGATTTGCTTGTGGATCTGCAGCCTTCAAAATGTTCAGTGTTCTATTCCTGTTGTTTCCTTTACTATATTATTCTGATGGCGACCCAAGTAGCGATGCAATACAAATATCTGGTAAGTCATGTAATTATCTTTTAAGGGCTGATTTTTCCAACACCAGAGGGGCGATTCTCGTAATTTTAGGAACATTCCAGTGTCGAATCTGTCAAAAATACCTCTAATTTCCCTACATTTTGACAAGTTTTTGACATTTGTTTGTCGCCGAGATGAGACTGCGACTAGATTTTGAACGTTTTAAATTACGAGAATTGGCTTTCTGATAATTTTCGCCCAGGAATAATTTTGAGTTTTTGACAGTTCTTCCATACCTACAAATTTTGTCAGACGTCAATTTATAATAATACATATACATATCTGTCTATTGAATAATTTGCCTTTAGTTTAATGTTTTTTTTTGGCACAACTTTTTTTGTTTGTTTAATTAAAAAAAGAAATCCGAATTCCACTTAATAAATAAGTAGTATCTAAAATAAAATAACAACTTTTTAATTTATTTAGACTTTGAAATCCCTAGAATGTACAGACGCCAGCTCTTCAAGCAACTACATTCTGTCAAATTGCTTTAATAGATTTTCAACTTTATCGCTAAATCATAAGGTTCCAAGTTGAAAACCTGACAGTTTCGGATAGCTTGATGTGCTGGCGTATGTGCCTATTTACAGTAAAACCTATGACACTAGTGTGTTATCTATCATCACTTAGAAACAAATAAACATTTTAAGTAATTATTTATTTTCTAACGATATAAGAGGGGCTTATTGTGGCTAAGTAATAACCCACCCCGACCCTTGCTCGAGCCCGCCCGCGCCGCTGAGCCTGTAGTATTAAATTCGCCCCTAAATAATTCCGATCCAGCCTGTCCCTTGCTGCCCTCCCCCAGCGACGCCCTAAGCCGAGGTCCGTACCCCACAGGGGGTGCCCTTAGCGTGTAGTCGCTTAATTTAGTAAGTTTTTAAGCCCTGGCTGGAGGCCTTAATTTTGAGGCATCCACAGGCAAGCCCGGTGAAGCAGACGTGTACGTTACCCCAGCAAGAAAGTGTCTCCTAGAGTTATAGGAGTAGAACGTATAATGTGTGCCCTATCTGCTGTAAATGTGCCCCAACATAAAAAATGTGTGCCCCCTGTCGTTTTGGAAAAAAACGGAAAAAACGATTCTTGCTGGGGTAACGTTTTTCTAGCAGGAAAATTCTAAACGAATGATCGGAGAGAGAAAAATTGTGCATGGCCAGAGAGCTTATATATGTGCCAAAATGTGCCCCCAAAAATAAAATCTGTGCCCCTTCAGGTTTTCGAGATATTGCATTTCCTGCTGGAGTAACGTTTTGATGAATCGTATATCTCTACAACCATTGCATGTGCCCCTGTAGAATAAACATACACGAGTAGCTCTTAATGTGTGCCCCTTTGTGCCCCCAATTAGATTTAAGAAAATATTTATAGTTTTCAAGTTATCGCGGTTTTATGAAAACCCGAAAAAACATCGCAGCGCCTAAATTAGACAAGGCACAAGTTCGCTGAAAACTGTATTCGGTCCTTCTTGACGCTAATAATAACCATACAAAGTTTCAAAACTGTTCATGCATGCGTTTTTGAATAATCTCGCTAAAAGTCAAAACGATGGTGTCATAACTTTGACGGCAAAATACAAGGAACCGGCTCAATCCCAGATGTGTAGGTGTAAACCAAAATCATGTGCCTTTAGTCAGAAATATATGGTGAAAATATTCAGCTTGGAATGTTTCGCATTAAGTAAATATAAACAAAAAACCAAAATATGTAAGCAACGGCTGGTTATCCGACCAAATTTGAATGACTACTAAAAAGCGACGGATTCATACATATCGATGACCTTCTTTACTTTACTCACTAACCGGTTCACACGTGTTGTGCCTGAGTACACTGACGTAGAAAAGTAATAAGTAATAAAATAAAGTTGTTATTGGATTATATTCAACTAGCTGTTTCTATGACCTTACACGTGATTAAGTACATTATAAATAGTAGCCTAAGTGCTATTCCAAGGTAAGCTATCTTTCGATTCAAAATTTCATTAAATACATCCAGTAATTTATGTGTGAACGAAAGAAATACATCCAGATATTTGCCAGGTCTTTGACCCAAAATTTGATTGGTCCCAGTTTAAAAAAAAAAAATGAAATGTGTGATGAATACCTACTACTAAAAAGAGGTACTTAGCTCTTTTTTGTATATAAATAAAAAGCCCGTACTTGTCTTTATATATATATATATATATATTGATAAGCCGTAGGTTAGATAAATTAACAGTAAGTTTTTCATCATTAAGGGGCATGCTCCAACCAGCCCGCAAAATTCAAAATTTCTTGCGTTTTTTGCAATTTGCAGGCCAGTGCTAGGTTGTATGTTGATTTAAATATTATTCACGGCTGTAAGACGTATGTAGTTACAGAATTATAATCATCAAAATCACCAATACAACCCTACAAGTTCATAAAGGCGTAGGAACAAAAAAAAACAGAAAAAATTTGAATTTTGCGGGCTGGTTGGAGCATTCACCTTACTTAATAGAAGATTCCCTTTTTTCGCCTCCCCACACCGCTGCATATATCTCTGGCCCCGCGGCATCCGCTGACGTCGTGTCGCAAGGAGTTGCTTTGTCTAGCTTGGAGAAAGTGAGACAGCTAGTACGCGTACGGTGTTAGTGTGACAGAGACAGTTACGTGTAACGTCGCTCTATTATGAATAATAGGTACGAAGTGTTTATTGACTGGGAAGTGCGTTTGGATTTTTTCTTGGTATTGGTAAACAGTTGCAGTTATGTTATGACGCCAAGGACACTGTTACCAACTGTTACGTTGAGTCACGCAGTTGCACTGATACTGTTTGTTTACTTTTTTTTTAAGTTGGTTGAAAGTGGCGTATTAAGCATTTTATAACAATTATGTGGTTGTAGGGGTGTTGAATTTTATGGCACGATCTGCGGTGGTAAGTATTTAATGGCTTTGTTTTGACTTATTTAAAAATACTTGTACACTTATCAAGTAGGTACTTGGATTTTTTTCATTACTTTATATACTTATTTATTTTTTAACAAATAATGTTCTAAATCATGTTTGTTTTGTTTTCATCTGAAAGGATATATGTACATACTTTCCGATTGGTCCAATAGAAATTTCATCAAAATCGATCCAGTAATTTGTTTTCTTTTTTGTTTAATACGTATTTAATTCTCTTCTTGTGCTAGGTTGATGAAATATAACTTCTAGTTACAATGTAAAAAAATAATTCATGACAAGAATTCATGTCCCCAAAACTAAGACTCGACCACAATCCGTCAACACTCAACATGTCACAGTCACAGGGCTGTATCTTTTTAGCCGAAATAGCTAAATACTTGACTAGATTTTTACAGAATGTTCTATGGCAGCTATAACAACAATAATATAAACACCAAGCAGGGAGGAGTGGCATTTTGCCTATTGGCAAGTTGCATAAACTTCTAACTAGATGATGTAAGTAATAGTTTTGTTGATCTATAGAATATATGTATCTAAAAAAGTTCTGGCGGACCGATCAGGCGGAATATATCTATTTATTCAGGGCTAAATTTTATCACAACTGTATTTTCAACTTAATTGCTAGAGTACTTCTGGAAAAAATTGAGCACAAAATTTTATATGCACGGATATATACAAACTTACATCCTATAAAAATAGTGTAAATTTAATAGATTCAGGAAACTTTAAAACGTAAAGATAATATTAAAATTTCAATTTCGAGTTTTGGGCCAATTAAAATTTAATATTTTTTTTACACAATATTATACTTATACTTAATACCGATCTGTGATTTTTTGTGATGCGAATTAACTAATTATATGTTAGATGAAAAACTGATCTGTGATTAAAATAACAATGACTACACAATGTGCAAATAATTTCTAATATTTATAGTGTAGGAACTTTGATCTGTGATTTGATGCAATAATTACTTAAAGAATTAAAATTAAGGCAATAAAAATAATAATTTCCACATCAACAAGCTGTTTCATTTATTATAATCACAAGGTGCATTTAATATATTTTTTAATTAGCCCCCAAAACTTTTGAACGCGACTGTACGGACAACAGCTTAGGTATAATACGTCCAATAAAGAAGGTCATCGATATGTATGAATCCGTCGCTTTTTAGTAGTCATTCAAATTTCGTCGGATAACCAGCCGTTGCTTACATATTTTGGTTTTTTGTTTATATTTACTTAATGCGAAACATTTCAAGCTGAATATTTTCACCATATATTTCTGACTAAAGGCACATGATTTTGGTTTACACCTACACATCTGGGATTGAGCCGGTTCCTTGTATTTTGCCGTCAAAGTTATGACACCATCGTTTTGACTTTTAGCGAGATTATTCAAAAACGCATGCATGAACAGTTTTGAAACTTTGTATGGTTATTATTAGCGTCAAGAAGGACCGAATACAGTTTTCAGCGAACTTGTGCCTTGTCTAATTTAGGCGCTGCGATGTTTTTTCGGGTTTTCATAAAAAAGCGATAACTTGAAAACTATAAATATTTTCTTAAATCTAATTGGGGGCACAAGGGGGCACACATTAAGAGCTACTCGTGTGTGTTTAATCTACAGGGGCACATGCAATGGTTGTAGAGATATACGATTCATCAAAACGTTACTCCAGCAGGAAATGCAATATCTCGAAAACCTGAAGGGGCACAGATTTTATTTTTGGGGGCACATTTTGGCACACATATAAGCTCTCTGGCCATGCACAATTTTTCTCTCTCCGATCATTCGTTTAGAATTTTCCTGCTAGAAAAACGTTACCCCAGCAAGAATCGTTTTTTCCGTTTTTTTCCAAAACGACAGGGGGCACACATTTTTTATGTTGGGGCACATTTACAGCAGATAGGGCACACATTATACGTTCTACTCCTATAACTCTAGGAGACACTTTCTTGCTGGGGTAACGTACACGAAGCAGACGACAACCTCATAGGTTGAACTGCGAGATGCCATTGTTAAAAAAAAAACTAAGTAATAACAGCCGCACGGGTCAATCGATCAGGTTAAGCTACGCTTGCCGCGGTTGGTCTGTGGATGGGAGACCATCTTTACATACTACAATAAAAAACCAGTATTTAATCATAATATTTTATTCATGCTATATAATATTTATTTATTTTATTCGTGGCTAAATAATAACAGTCGCACAGGTCGATCGATCAGGTTTAGATACGCTTGCCGCGGTTGGTCTGTGGATGGGTGACCATCTGACCATCTTTACATAGGTACCAAGACCCCTCCGTGCCTCGGAAAGCACGTTAAGCCGTTGCTCCCGGCTGTCATTCGTGGATCTTTGACAGTCGTTACGAGTCGTCAGAAGCTCGAAAGTCTGACAACCAGTCTTACCCCTTGGTAAGACCGGTTATCAGACTACAACTTCGTTGGGATCGGCCTCCAGTCTAACCGGATGCAGCTGAGTACCAGTATTTTACGTGGAGCGCCTGCCTTTCTGACCTCCACAACCCAGGGATAATACGAAACTCCTTGGTAAGACTGGTGTGTTGAAAACGTTGGCAACCATACCCTCAGACACTCCCTCTCACATAGACAGGGAGTCTGAGTTCCAGCAGTGGGATCGTTGTAGGAACATTATGATTACTTATTTTACTTATGCTATAATGATGATAATATGAGACGGCGGCGAGCTACGCATGCTAATGCATAGTTCATACAAACGTAATACCAAAATAATTTATAAATCAAACATTTATTCTAAGGTGAAGGCGTAGTTGTAGCCCGCGAAATTCAATTTTTCTTACGTTTTTTGCAATTTTCAGGTCAGTGTCAGGTTGTATCTTGATCAAAATATGATTCGCGACTATTAACGGTACGTATTTACAGAATTATAATAATTAGAATCATTAATACATCTTTCTAAGTTAGATTTCTACCATTAAGAACAAATCTCGTATGAAAAAGTGTTTATGGTAGAAATCTAACCTAAGAGATATATTAATGATTCTAATGACTATGATTCTGTAAATACATATCTATTATAGTCGCGAATCATATTTGGATCAAGATACAACCTGACACTGATCTGCAAATTGCAAAAAACGTAAGAAAATTTAAATTTCGCGGTCTACCATGTCACATTCACCTTTAAGGTAGTATGTATTTATTCCGATTGGATTACAGAATATGTAGGTTCCCAAATACATATTTTGAAAGAACTCTGATATAAAGACGAGATATATGGGAAATTTCAAATTTCTATGTACTTAGGTCGGACCCGTGCTTCACCTACACACAAACACACTCCCATACATACATACATATTATAAATTCACTGCCGTTAAATAATTGTTTACCTAGATCTTTTGAATCATAGGTATAGGGAAGACAATTTACTGCATAACTGTACCTACAATAACGTCATCAGTTGGAGCACGGGTCCCGATCACGGGACCGTAGTCTCCGTGCTTCACCCAGGTGGAGAAACTAGGTGAAGCACGGGTCCGATCCCTTATAGAAAACTTATTTTTCTCATAATCAGTGTCCATTCAAAATATATATTTGGGAACCTAGATATTCTGTAATCTAATCAGAATAAGATATAAATACACTGTTTGATTTACAAATTATTTTGGTATTACGTTTGTATGAACTACGCATGCTCCGCCGGCCCCATAAGTGCGTACCTATCACAAGTTAACCTTATTATATTTTCAGAATCTGCAATGATTATGACGCAAGTAAGGAGTCTAACATGTGAATCTGCTGTTAATCTTTCGCGTTTTGTGGGCCGAATGGTAGTATACCATAAATGGAACGAAGCTTACCCTGGAAGTACAAGTAAGTATCAATATCTAATATTTTGATAGATTTAACAAATAAAGTCAAAGTCAAAGCATTTATTTCAAATAGGCACATAAAAGGCACTTTTGAACGTCAAAAATTATCTTATAAAATAGAATTGATTCTAGTCGCCCATTCCAAAAGGTAGTTTTCGTATGGAGAAGAATAGGCAAGAAACTCCACCGTTACTCTTTTAAAATGTTTTAGGTACAATATTTTGTATGAGTACATTAATTATATAATAACATGTGAGGACGATGCACCTAAAATAAAATTACTATACCACAATAGGTAAAAGAATTAAAAACGAAACCATGACATATAAATTAATTATCTGATAGATACATGGTGCTCACATATTTACAAACATGGCACAAGCAAAACGATTTTAATTTAAAAAAAAATACAAGTAATAAGTCAGGGTGTGAGTAATGAATGTAAAAACGAATAAAAAAAAAATTACAATTAAATTAGCAACCAGTTTGATTTTGTCTAGACTAGATTGTCCTATGGAGCAGGACCAGCATGTTTCCAAGCGTTCTTATCTTGGATATAATCTTCTAATTTATAGTATGCTTTTTGAAATGCTTCTAAATTATACAAAACTATAGATTGCAATTTATTTAAGAGTATTATTTTGTACTACCAAACAGGAAAATGAGTGTTTAGTAGGTAGGTAACTGTAAAGTATCTGCCTAGCCTTTTCCCAACTGTGTTGGGGTCGGCGGCTTCCAGTTTAAAAGTACTATTATTAGTTATTCTGTGGTAACGACTCGACTGTCTATCTGACGTCCACAACCCACAAGATACTACTGGTGGTCAGTCAAACTTTCGGGCTTCTGACTTCCCGTAACGATTGTTCATTGTTCTGTGACAGCAAAGAGATTGAAGATAGGTACAATGTCTTTGGGTGGCAGTTATTTGCCGTTCAGCACCCTATCTGCGTGTTTGGCCAGACTGGGGAGCGGGCTATATATGAACTTCCTTTGAGTATCCATAGCATAGCGGGCACGCGTGAGCCGTGAGCGGCGCGGGCTGCTCGGCGCGGGTTACGCGCGGGGAGCGCGCGGGCAACTCATGCCATAGCTCGTTCCTTACAAGTGGCCAACTGGCCGCAGTAATAAAAAATAAATAAAAATAATAGCTCCACTGTACCTCCTCACCCGTTTATTCGAAGCTTCACAATTTTCAACATAATATACAAAAATAACACATTTGTAATGACAACTTAGGATGCAAGAGCGAGCAAAGCGAGCTCGGGACTCTGGGCACCCCGACTCGGACAGGTTAGGCTAGAAGGGGATGGCGGGGTCTAGTGAGCGAGCGCAGTGAGCGAACAGACCCCGCCATCCCCTTCGTGGTTATTTTGTTTTAGACCATAGAGCTCGCGGGGCTCCTACTACGCCTTTTAAGCAACTTTTAAGTGTTTTGAGGTTAGGTTACAAAAAACATTGGGAATTTTTTTTCTCTACCACTATGGTTTTGCGAACTTTGCGGTTTTCAAATTACACTAAAAAGGGTCTATTCTATAAAAAAAAAATACCTACTATAAAAATGGACCGGGTGAGGAAGTACAGTGGTTCCAAAATAATTAACACCGAAACCGCTGGTCGCGGCGGCGAACGCTCTTGCCCGTGGCCGTGCTAACTGCACCGCGTAGATTGTCGCGCCGCAGATTCACCGCCCGTCGGGACGCCCTCCTGTCCCGTCGCCAGCGGGTTAGTGACATGCCATAGTATGTTACGCCGCCGCTAGAGGTGCTAACTTGTAGAGTAAGGTCTCTAAATGTCAATGTCACTGAAAAATTACTGTTTGCGGGATTTTAATCGAGGATTTTTACTCATTATTAATAATTGTTGTAAATGTTGTGCTATTACTAATTATCTATGGCTTAAGATTTTCAGTAGAAACTAATTTTGGTAGCACTTGGAGGAATGACAGTATTTGTTTTCTTCAATGATGCATTGATGTAACGTAAATATTACTTCGACGTTTTAAAATGTAACAAATTAAACATCATATATGAATGTTATGGGTACTTAAACGTATCCAAAGCATAATAAGCAATAAAAGTAAGTACTGACAGGACCCTACTCGCCAGTGGCGCCAACTGGTAAACGCAAAAACGATACCAGCCGCCATTACCCCACAGTTTCCCTTGGAAACAAATGTATAGGGTCTGGGCCCACCCTTCAATAGTAACATATGATATACCGTTGGATAGGGCTTTTTAAGCGGAACATTAGTTACTAATAAAACTATGGTCAAATGTTAGTAATTTCGGAGATACGACGTCTTAAAGTCGTCTCAGTCTAACATATTTTTTATGGATAAGGTTTCCATTTTCCACAAAACCAATCGAGATGCAGTAATTTTGATTTTTTGACAATTTTACCATACAAAAACTGTCAGCTGTTAATTTTAATCCACGAATAAAAATTATCTGTCGAAAGAAAAATCAGCCAGCAGACAAACCTGTTTTTTTTTTTAACTTTGCCCCACACTAGGAATTTCTCCTGTTGTGGGTGCGTTCACAAACATTTAAACTCACATAGACAAGCAGCCAGACCCAACAGAGAACAACTACTTATAGGTCATAAAAATATTTGTTCCGTGCGGGAATCGAACCCACGACACGCAGCGCAGCATTAATCGCTTAACCACTGCGCCAACCGTGCCGTCCGAGTCTGGATAATGTTTATCTTATTGTGAAGTAAAAACGATCATTAATTGCTTAGGTTGGGATCACTTTTATGGCAGTATAATAGTTAGTTATAACTCCGAAAGTATTGACTTTTAACCTTAGTCGTAATACTACATAGCCAACGCGTTTAACACCCTGCCCTGGAGCTGTATTGGGGAGGCACTCCGGTATCACCGGGTGCCGACCTACCTCCGTCGAGTAATCGGGGCGTATTTGACGGACAGAGCCGTCATCTACCCCGGTCGCGACGGGGATTGGTTCCGGCGAGAGATGTCGTGCGGTGTCCCACAAGGATCAGTTCTGGGGCCGCTCCTGTGTGACATCGGTTACGCCTGCCGGGGGTGCGGGATTGTCCGAAAGGGTTACCGCTACCCCGGAACATAAAGGGCTAAGGAAGGAACACGGATGGGTTTTAGTCAGTAAGAGTCTGACACTCCCTTCCGCTCCACCCAGAGCGGGAGGAATCATTTAATGATTTCCCATCCATAAAAAAAAGTCGTAATACTAACTTTTATTCTGCATAAAAATACCTATTCAATGCCAACTTTATGTGTTTCAGACAGCTCCGCTATAAATTTACCATGCATAGAAGCATTGAACACTCAGTACACAGTTGAATTGCACAAGTTCGACAACAACACTTATATAACTAGCATGATTAGCGTATATAATGCTTCGAACGGACTTGAACATGTGTTCGACTACGCTTTAGACTGCTCTGGATCGCAAAGAAAATGGATCAGTCTGGTTGATGACGATTTTTGTAAGTGTGACAATTGTTTATTTTTAACAAGCTTTTATTTAACTTGCAATGAAGTTCACAATCCTATCGAAAATAACAAAATTATAACCTAACTTAACTAAAACCACACCCCGGACACTCCATACAACGCTCGCAAAATAATTACCTACTACTACTACATTAAAAAATTACGTTTGTATACGTATGAATGTGTGCGTGAGGTACTTGTGTTTGCGAGCGCTCTTGAATACGCCGAAGTGCGGGGTGAGGTGCGGCAACTGATGTTAGTGCGGGGAAGGGGGTGGCCTTTCTGTACGTAGTACTTTAAGTATTCTGTGCTAAAACTCTACACAAACTAAAATACAGGGTGATATTAAATTCATGGGCATCCTTTTAAGGGGTCATTGTACTCATCATTATGAACAACTTTTACTATGGGACTAAACCTAAAATCGCGAAAAAAAATCAGCTATTCCTCGCATTTATGTTCACATAACTCGACAAAATTTAGGGAAGAGCTGATTTTTTTTCGCAATTTCAGGTCTGGTCCCATAGTAAAAGTTGTCCATAATGATGATTACAATGACCCCTTAAAAGGATGCCCATGAATTCAATTTCACCCTGTATATAAGTTGGACTTAGTCTGTGGGTACAGGCCTCATACTCTCATCGTGTAACTGTCCCATTATATTTTTCTTTGACTAAAACTTCTGTAAATTATTTCAGATCGGTATAAATTTGATCACATATTCACTTATGTTGGCACAATAAGCGGGAAGTTCAGCTGCACACAATATTCGCATTTATCCAGTAAGTTAAAATTATTAGTTATTTCTTTTTTTTGGGGCCCTACCTTTATCTTTCTATGTGAATGTGACCATCAACAGTTGCACTGCACATGGTACAGACGCCAGCACATCAACCTACACCTAACTGTCACATTTTCCCAATCAACTTTGAACCTTATACTTCAGTGATAAAGTTGAAAATCTATTAAAGAAATTTGACAGATTGTAGTAGGTTGATGTGCTGGCGTCTGTACATGATGCGGCATGTTTTTTATTTACACTGTTTATTGGCAATCTCTGACAGTAACTGCGACATGGTTATATATAATATGTTGTGGCCAGATCATAGAATTGATCATTTCATGAAGTGTTCGGTCATTTCATGAAATGGTTGTGTATCATGAAATGGCCAGCTAAGATCAACCATATCGTTTAAAAGTCAACGTTTAATGATAGGTCGGTATATCATTCGACGTTTGGCCATATCATGAATTTAGGGTTCGCAGAATACTAAACGACGTCACTCCGAGATTCGGTTTGATTAGGTTCCTTGAAACCCTGTAGACAGAAATAGGAGCCTCGCGCAGCGGGGCTCAGGCCAGGCAGGTCAGGGTGACGTCGTTAGAAATAAAACGAGCATGCTAAATTTATACTTTAGAATATTATGCTTAATCATTATTATGATTAGAGAAATTATGCGTAAGCTGTTATGCGAAAATATAATTAGGAGAAACAAAAGTATGCCAAGTTATATTAGGTCTTAAAATTGTATGCAAATGGATAGGGAACCCACAGAGGAAACCGACATTAATGCCTCTACCGGCGGATATTCTAATTATTTTACGACATGATCACTAATGTTTGGCCACATCATGAATTAGTCGTGCGTTTAACTGTTCATATCGTCAAACGTTGAGTAATCATTGATCTGGCCAGACCACATCATGATGTGGCTAATAGACAGTGAAACATTTCATGAAGTGCGACCATTTCATGAAATTCTCGAGCATTTCATGAAGTGAGCAAATCTACGATATGGCCACGAAACTGCCACAGTCAGTGACTGCGACATAGGTCTGCCGGTTACCAGGCTGAATGTCGGTAACGTTGACAGGTGATAAATGATACACAACCATGGACTTATTAAGGGCCAAAGCACACACGCTACTTTTTGCATCGGCGATCGGCGATTCAGCTGCTTTTTAAAAGCTAAATGCAGCGACCAAGCATTCCACACCGCACACTTAAAAACGCCAAACGCGGCGATTCAGTCGCTTTTCGGAAGCTCGATACAGCGGCTGAACGCTACACTCCGCACACATTCGGATGCCGGTCGCAGCGATTTGGCATTTGCGCCAGCATCGGAGCATTCGCTAAAACGCGCGATTCCGATATCGCGTCCGAACGCAGAGAGTCGCCAAAACGCGATGCAGCATCGGAATAGTCGCTAAAACGCGCGATTCCGATACCGCGTCCGAACGCAGAGTCGCCAAAACGCGATGCAGCATCGATACAGCCGCAAAATCGCCGATCGCCGATGCAAAAAGTAGCGTGTGTGCTTTGGCTCTAAGTCCATGTACACAACGAGGTTCAAAAAGCGACTGTCTAGCATGGACTTATTATATTAATATAATAAGTCCATGCTGTCTTGTCATTTACACAGGCATGAGTGACAGACAGGACGCTCTACAAAGCCAAGCTTATTCTAAAACTCTAAGGCGGGCCGCCTACGTCCGCGCGGTTTCCTGATTCGGAATTCAGTTTCGGAATTCAGATTCGGAGACCCCGAATGCACGCAATTCATACAAAATGTTCTCTTTAGCGCACACGTTCTTATATTTTCCGTCAGGGTTTCCGAACGGTGTAAGTCTCATACTTATATCTGGATACTGAGCGTCGTCTCTGTTTTTATTTATCCTGTTTATTCTGTAGCGTTAAGATTAAAATATGTTTTAGATCTTTTAGCGATACAAATAGGATGGATTAATACTGCAGGAGATAAGATTTTTACCTACGAACAAACAGAAATCATAATTAATCTGTCAGAAGTATACAATGGGTCCATGATGTGTTGTTTATATTACACGACAACTGCTTATAAGAACGGGAAGCACATACAACGCTTTGTGAAGGATAAAACTTTGCTGATTTATCAAAAAGAGACGCCGAATTGCGATCAGCCTACAGGCACAAGTGAGTATCTACTTATGATTAAAAACTATACTATACTAATAACTTCTCACAATAAAAGTACAGACGCCAGTACATCAAGCTACAATCTGTCAAATTTCTTTAATAGATTTTTAACTTTATCGCTAAAGTATAACATTCAAAATTGATTGGGAAAATTTGATAGTTTCGGGTAGCTTGATGTGCTGGCAACTGTACCTACCTATAAAATACTTTAAAGGGGTGACTAGTTGTAAAAAAAATAACTTTTGAGGCGCCACTTCACAGCCAAGCTACGCACGTGCGTCTGAAAATGTATGAAAATGTTCGCTGTGTATGAAAATGTAGACGAGATCGTCCTCTTGTTGCACTATGGTTTTGCCGCATATTTTTTATATGAATATGTCATTCACACATTCTCATTGACATATTCTCGCTGGGGTCGCAGTGGACCACAGAAGTTCACAGAACACCACTGCGACGACCCACAGCGCCACGCTACGTACGTATGCGTTCTAAAAAACAAATGAACCGCGCAGCTAACGTGGCAAACCGTGCGAATCCTGCGAGTATTATATTATTTATTTTATTTTATTTATTTTAGTACATGGAGGACTTACAGCTAATAAAAACAAAAAAAAAAAGAAAACCATGGTCACCAGAAAGCCAATAGTAATTTAAGGTGTGAGTACAAAAACAATAAAAACACCGCCTAAATTAAAGTAAGAAGTAATATAAATAATACAATAACAAAAACAAATAATATAAACTACCACTACTTGAAAAATTTGAGGCTTAAGCACCTTCTGGCCGAGTTCACACTTATTGTGAATGGATCAAAATCATATTCCTTGCATATATCATTGAAATTTCTGCTTGCTCGCACAATGTAACTGTTCTGCCTATAATTCGAGGATGTGTGAGGCACACGTATGGATGGATTAAAACGAAGTGCTTTACTTGGCACATTAAAATAAAATTTTGACAATAACTCAGGGTTATCTGTGCCTACGTGTAATGGACGGACGCTGGACGCCTTTAAATTGTGACCAGCACTGAAAAAATTAAATAGCCGTTTTGTACAGACGCCTGCACATCAGGCTACTACAATCTGTCAAGTTTCTTTAATAGATTTTCAACTTTATCGCTAAAGACTAAGGTTCAAAGTTGATTGGGAAAATTTGACAGTTTCGGGTAGCTTGATGTGCTGGCGTCTGCATACATTTTGATCGGGAAGGGCTTTTTGCATAGGACAGGAGAGATTACTTTCTACTAGATTGAATCCCGTAATTTAAGTTGTTAAAACATATAAGTCGTGCGGACTCATGAGTTTTATCGCCCCCTAAAATATTTTTAATAATGATGGTGATAAAAACAGATTTTGAATAATTTTAGTTTATAGGCAGAGAGCAGTCGTGGCCCAGTGGTAACGGCCGCGACTTACGGTCGTAGGTTCGAACCCAGACTTTTACTTTGCGTAAATTATTTCATCACCTCTACTCTCAAAACGGTGAAGGAAAACATAGTGAGGAAACAGGCATGTACAGACACATCAAGTTACCCGAAACTGTCAAATTTTACCAATCAACTTTGAACTTTATGCTTTAGTAATAAAGTTGAAAATCTATTGAAGAAAGGGGTTAGAAAATTTTTGTATGGAGGGTGGCCCTAAGGTCGGTCGCCATTTTGATTTTTTTTCGGAATCGCGGTGCACAACAAAAGTTATATATTTAGATAGAGGACACTTATACAAACAAAAAATATAATATAACATAATATCCTAAAGCGTCAGGTTTCGGAGTTATTCACCGAAATATAATTCGAAAACAACAAGGATTTTTTTTGTTTTTTTTCCCTCCAGGTAAGCATATTGAACTATTGAGGTAATAGAAACGTTATGAAACCTTTATGGAGAAGAAACAAATGAAGAATAGACATTTTAAATTCGAAGACATGTGACATCTGCCAACCCGCACTGGGCCCGCATGGTGAATTACGGCCCACTCCCTCTCACCGAGGAGGCCTGTGTCCCAGCAGTGGGAACATTATAGGCTTATTATGTATGTATGTATTTATAGTTCGTTTTTTAATCCCAGAGACTAATCTGACATTTAAGTCTTTTGTGTTTTCGTTTTTTTTTAGTATAGTCTCTGGGATTAAAAAAAACGAACTATAAATTACCGTGTTTATTTATTCATTTAAAAAATGTATATTCTTCATTTGTTTCTTCTCCATAAAGGTTTCATAACGTTTCTATTACCTCAATAGTTCAATATGCTTACCCTGGAGGGAAAAAAAAACAAAAAATTCTTGTTGTTTTCGACTTATATTTCGGTGAATAACTCCGAAACCTGACGCTTTAGGATATTATGTTACATAACATTTTTTGTTTGTATAAGTGTCCTCTATCTAAATATATAACTTTTGTTGTGCACCGCGATTCTGAAAAAAAATCAAAATGGCGGCTGATTTTAGGGCCAAAACCTTCAAACCCCTTTGACAGATTGTAGTAACTTGATGTGCTGGAGTCTGTACTAGAACCAAAAATTCGAAAACACGTGACATCTACCAACCCGCACTGGGCCCGCGTGGTAGATTATAGCCCACTCCCTCTCGAAGAGAGGAGGCCTGTGTCAGAAACCCTCGGGACACCCAAATCATACACAGATATTCTCAACAGACCAGGAGACCTAGTCAGCTTCTGGAGGGAGGTGGGCTGGTTGGAATAACCACCGACGGCCGCCATGGCTCACGCACAATGGTCCATTTGAAGGACTAAGTGCGGAAACCAAACCCATAACATAGAACATAGAAGAGGCCTGTGTTCCAGTAGTGGGAACATTATATGCTGATTATATTATGGTGATAAATAAACAGAAGTCGAAAAATTCAGAAAAATTTAATTTTACCTACATTTTTGTGTGGTGGTTTTTTTTTCAGCAACCGAAAACTATTGTGAAAATGAAGGCAACAGAAATATTACGGCAAGTTCAACTACTACGCCGTTTATCACGGATACTTCAATTGCAACAGGGAAAAACTGGAATACTACAAATAAAACAGTCATAACCTCAGGCACTACAAATGCAACAGTCCAAAAAACAAATAATACAAATACAACAGACAAAACCACAAGCGCTAAAGAAAGAAAAGAGAAAAAAGTTATAAACATAAACACAAAACACAATCAACAAACAAATAGAACTACAAACAACAAAACACAACAGAAACTCACAAACGCTACAAATGGAACTGACTCAAGTAACCACGGTTTGTATTCGTACCTACTTTATTTAAATAAATTCGACCTATACTCATAGGCTTAGGTAGTTAAATACTAGTTCCAAAGGTAAACAAAAAAACCACGTGACTTGGTTAACCGACTAAACGTAATACCAGTCTATTCAGTTCTCATGCTACGTTACAGCTGTACTCTTCAATTTAGCAACGTTATAATTTATTAAAACGTTGCAAAATTATTATTACAACTGTAACGCATGACAACTGAATAGACTGGTATTACGTTTAGTCGGTTAACTAAGTCATGTGGTTTTGTTTACCTTTATTTAACTATACATAAGCCTATGGAGTATAGTAATTTTATTATGTAATGTGCTTAGGCTTATTACAGTCATACATCATAATGACAGAGGGGCTCGTGACTAAGTAATAACAGGCGCACGAGTTGATTTACAAGGGTAAGCAACGCTTGCGCATCGGAGGCCATCCATTTACATACCAAGACCGTTGGTCCCGGCTGTGATTCATAGATCTTTGACAGTCGTTACGGGTAGTCAGAAGCCCGAAAGTCTGACAACCAGTCTTAACTCAGCCTAACGCAGTCCACTGCTGGACATAGGCCTCTCCCAGGCTGCGCCACAACAGCCTGTACTCCGCCTTCCGCATCCAATCTGTCCCAGCCACCTTCTTGTGAGATTTTTAGCAGGTACAGTTTATACATTTACTAGCTGACCCGACAGACGTTGCCCTGTTGTTAAAAAATAAAATAGTTTATACCAATCATCCATAGGAAATGACGTTTAGTTTTTCCCGAATTTGAAGACTTTCCAATTTTTCTTTCCATAAAAACCTAACTCGGACTATTACAAATATTTTAAAATAAAAAATAGCCAAATCGGTGCAAGTGTTATCAATCTGATGTGATGCGCTTACCAAACAGCATTTTAACAGGGTGTCCCAGAAGTCGACGTCAAGCCGGAATCAGAGCCCTGATTCACAACCATACGACAGGCTATCGTATCGAAAACCTGACATTTCGATAACCTGATTAGACTTCCTCTCAACAGCAAATAGCTGTTGGAAGAATAGCGGGCGTCTATTTGATTTAAACTGACAAAATTTTCGGGTTTTGGATTTGTGAACAGCATTGAGAAGACTCCTACGATAACAATGATTAATGTTCGATACGATACGGAAGCATATCGAGTATTTGTGAATAAGGGGGCAGGTACCTAATAGGTCAAGAGTCATTATAGTTATCAGAAACATATTTGGCAACTTAAAAAAATCGAGAAATTTGCACCCTGTGACAGTCTTTTCACTTCTGTTGAAAAAAAAAATGTTAGGTATGTGATCGTCAATAATGTTTCTGTAAACTGTTGCCTAAAATGTAAAGCCAACTGCTCCAGCATAGAAGAAAATGTCACTTTTTGCCCAACCAAATGTGTATTCATTCAAAATTAATACTTCGCCCAACTTTGACTGACTGTACTGAAAAAAAAATGTACTATGCGAGTTTGGCCAGTACTAAGTAGTTTGAGTATTTTTTTTTATAACTTTTATGTACCCGATTCCGGCTTGACGTCGACTTCTGGGACACCCTGTATATAGGTAAGAAGAAGATCGAAGATTTAAAATATAATACAAATAAGCTAGGTAGGTACTCGCACGTATCATCGGCCATCTGCCTTTCTTTTCCCAACAATGTTAGGGTCGGCTTCTAACCGCATGCAGTATTTTTAGTATCCCAGTATTTATAGTAGCTTACAGTAGGTATATGAACACCAAATCGCTGATATATGTACTAAATTAAAGGAAAAGTTTATATTACAATAAGGTATAAACATTTGTTTTAACTTAAGTACATAATATTTACACCTAAATACACACATCAACACGGTCTAGGGATATTTTTAAAAAAGCGAATTACTATCAATGAGTTAATTATTTATATGACATGTATATATTTAAAAGATACGTTATTTAATATTCTACCATTTTTTAATAATGGTTAAGGTACTTAGATTAAAATTTCAGGATTTTATGGAAAAAAAATGAAGCATAGACGGAAATCGTATGAATGAACTTTTAATTTGTGAGTAAAAACTGAAAAAAATAGAAAAATCATTTAATTTGTGTATATAAACTTGAAGTTAGTAGTCTGAGAAAGCGCCCATGATGTTCATAACACATCGGCAACGATTCGGCATGCTCAGAACAAGGTTGTCAATGTCTTGCTGCGGAATATTGTCCCATGTCCTTCTGAGGTGCGCAAAAAGTTGATCTTCTGTAGCCAGATTTTCAGGAACTTCCTTCAGAGCTCTTCTTTGAAGCATATCCCACGCATGCTCAATGGAATTTAGATCTGGCGATTGAGCAGGCCAGTCTAAGGCCCTAACATTATGTGTATATAACCAAGCTGCTACCGTTCTCGCCGTGTGTGCCCGGGCATTGTCGTGCATGAGCAGGAAATCTTGCCCCATTTGTGTTCTGTGGGGCAAGATTACGGGCCCCAGCACCTGTTGGACGTATCGTTCTGCCGTCATATTGCCCCGCACCCAAACGAGATCCGTCCGTCCTCCAAGACGAATTCCTGCCCAAACCATAATTGTTCCTCCTTGGTATGGGTGAACTTCCTGAGGGTTCTGGAGACGGCTCCATCGTCCAGGAACTCGCCAAACACGCGTCCTTCGTGAATCTGGATGGAAGCCGAACCTGGATTCATCCGTGAACAGCACATTGGACCATTGCTCACGGCCCCAGTCCACGTGGTTCCGAACCCATTCTAATCGTCGTCCACGATTGCCTCTCCGTAAAGGTGGGACCCGGAGTGGTCTACGAGAGCGTAGATTGCTTTCATGCAGTCGCCTTCTTACAGTTTGGTCACTCACAAGCACTTGGTGTTCCACTCGCAGCCTTTGGACCAATTGAGTCGCCGTTGCATTTGGTTGTGCTCGCGCAGTAATTTGCAAAAATCGGTCTTGTCTGGGGGTAGTGATGCGACTTGGCCCCCGGTGCCTCTCCGCTACTTCACCTGTGGCACGATAGCGTGTCCACAATCTTGAAATTACATTTTGATGGGTCCATATGGCCTCAGCAACATTACGCTGAACAGATCCAGCTTCCAGCATTCCCACAGCTCGTAACATCTCCGCCCTCGTCAAATGTCGGCGTTGCATGGCTACAATACCTCAATTTTAGGTAACTTTATCTTTCGTTTAAAAATGAAAAAAAACTGTAACTAAACGTAATTTGTATTGTTTTCTAAATTTCGCACAAATGAAAATTCCCTCTCCTATACATCAAGACATTTTTTGCCACCGAAACAAAAGAATTTTCAAAAATTTAAATTTGGAATTAGTCTGAGATAAATTACAAACAAATCGGTGTATAAAAGATTCCAATGCGGCCAGTACTTTTCGAGTTATTTAATTGAGTATGAAATATCCCTAGACCGTGTTGATGTGTGTATATAGATGGATATTATCGTAAATATGTCTATAGCTCTCGGTAAAATTATTAGGTAAGGTATTAATAATTATGTATTAAAATTACAGATGCAGATACGGACTACGTTATTATCATAATTTCATCAATAACTGCAATACTGATGCTCCTTCTAGTTGGGATTTGTGCAATTAGGAGACATTACATGAAAAAAACTAATCGACCAAAAAGAGCCCAGTTACCATTACCGCAAATACCAGACGCAAGACTCCGGCCGGCCAATGAAGTAAGTTCAAATTGGAGAAGACAACTGTCAAAGGGGTTTGAAGGTTTTGGCCCTAAAATCAGCCGCCATTTTGATTTTTTTTCAGAATCGCGGTGCACAACAAAAGTTATATATTTAGATAGAGGACACTTATACAAACAAAAAATGTTACATAACATAATATCCTAAAGCGTCAGGTTTCGGAGTTATTCACCGAAATATAAGTCGAAAACAACAAGGATTTTTTTTGTTTTTTTTTCCCTCCTGGTAAGCATATTGAACTATTGAGGCAATAGAAACGTTGTGAAACCTTTATGGAGAAGAAACACATGAAGAATAGACATTTTTTAAATAAAGAATTAAATACGGCAATTTATAGTTCGTTTTTTAATCCCAGAGACTAATCTGACAAGTTTAATGTCAAACTTCTATACGAAAACGCAAAAGACTTACATGTCAGATTAGTCTCTGGGATTAAAAAACGAACTATAAATTGTCGTGTTTAATTATTCATTTAAAAAATGTCTATTCTTCATTTGTTTCTTCTCCATAAAGGTTTCATAACGATTCTATTACCTCAATAGTTCAATATGCTTACCTGGAGGGAAAAAAAACAAGAAAATCCTTGTTGTTTTCGACTTACTGTATTTCGGTGAATAACTCCGAAACCTGACGCTTTAGGATATTATGTTACATAACATTTTTTGTTTGTATAAGTGTCCTCTATCTAAATATATAACTTTTGTTGTGCACCGCGATTGTGAAAAAAAATAAAAATGGCGGCCGACCTTAGGGCCACCCTCCATACCTACAAAAATCTTCAAACCCCTTAGTTCCGTGTAGATGGCGCCAAGTGTTTGTTACTTTCATTCTTTATAGTATATACTAATTCCATACTTTGATTCTCTTGCCAATGGCCTTGCTGAAAGGAGTTTGAAGATTTTTATATGGAAAGTGCATGGGTATACGTTTAAACGTCAAAAATGTATGGTTAAACAGTCGCTAATCACTAGGTACTTATCTTTAAGTAACGTTTATGAATAAATGTTTAGATATCGATACTCATCACGTCTGCGAAGTATGGCTAGCGAATTTAATTTGACCCTCCGTGTATAGTACTCCTTACCAATATCGGTAACGGCGACCCTTTGCAAGTATTATTTCCTAGCCTATATAGTATGACTCGCCAGACCGAATTTAGTTACCTATGTGTAAATTGTTTGTTTGTAAACGGTAATCTCTGGTCCGATTACAAAAATCCTTTCACCAAGCACCCATAGGATACCTTGTTTTATGTTAAGGTGAATGGGTAGGTAGTTGTAGCCCGCGAAATTCAATTTTTCTTACGTTTTTTGCAATTTTCAGGTCAGTATCAGGTTGTATCTTGATCAAAATATGATTCGCGACTATAACCGATACGTATTTACAGAATTATAATAATTAGAATCATTAATACATCTTTTTAAGTTAGATTTTTACCGTTAAGAACAAATCTCGTATGGAAAAGTGTTTATGGTAGAAATCTAACTTAAGAGATATATTAATGATTCTAATGACTATGATTCTGTAAATACATGTCTATTATAGTCGCGAATCATATTTGAATCAAGATACAACCTGACAATGATCTGCAAATTGCAAAAAACATAAGAAAATTTAAATTTCGCGGTCTATTATGTCACATTCACCTTAAACAACAAACGTCACGTGGACAAAGTCGTGTACTAAAGCTAGTAATTTAAATAAATTTGTTTAATTTTTACAGCCCGATTCCAGTACACCATTCTACCTCAACCTTCTCTTCAGGAGAGAGTGTGAACTAGAAATCCAGGCTCGAGAGGAGCCACACTACGAGGAAGTGATGTATCATTAGCTGAAACCTGCCACGACTCGCAGAGCCTTTCTAAATCTTTCCAGTCAAGTTTCAAACCCATTTTGAGTTGACTCGAGTGGTATTGAAGTCTAATCGACATACAGACCATAGTGTTTCATATTTATTTGACCTCTTGCATCACTGTCAAAATCACAAAAGAATGCGCGCAAAACATTTATTTCAAGTGTCAAGAGAATGAATTGTGTTCCATGTTTTCTAACGTAAATATTTTTTTTTTTATTGCTAAATGAAATGGGACCGCTCTTGACCTCGATCATGCCTGATGGAAAGCGATGGATGAGGTCTATGATGGAACGAGCGTGCCCAGAAGATGCCTAAGGCACTGGAACTCCCACGCATCGACGAAACACAACAGGCTGCTTGACGCCGGACTCCGGTGGGAGGGTGGTTGCAAAAAAGGCGAGCGTTAGCCCCACCATCGCAAGGGAAGAATTGCCATCATTATGCCAAAAGTGATTAAAAGTGCTAGCAGGGATATAATCTTGAAGTCAAACGTCGCGCGCAGACTTATCTTGCACACACCCTAATCTTTATTTTCATCAAAATACGGTTGCTGTTAGGTTGCTGCCACTGACAAGTCTGTCAAAATCAAAGTGATCTTAAAGGTTCGCGCACATTATGTTGGGCCGCAGCGGGGCGGAGCGGGCCGCAGCAGGTGGCACATCGATAGAAACCAGGCGCCGGGCCCACTCCGCCCATAGTGTGCGATAGTTCATATAAAATTCATATGAGCGCTGCGGCCTGATATAATGTGCGCGAACCTTTAGTCTCGTTTGAATAAGGTTGCTATTGAATTCCTGCTCTCAGAGGTAAAATAACTGTGAAAGGACGGTAATTTAACATTAGATTTTCAACTTGATTGGGAAAATTTTACAGTTTCGGGTAGCTTGATGTGCTGTCGACTGTACAAAGGTTCAAACATAAGTGAGCACGAAGGATTTTTGACAATTCATCCCCTAAAGGAGTTAAACAGGGGATGAAAGTTTGTATAGAAGTTCGTAATTATTGGCGATGGGAAAACTCATCGTGCACACGGCTTATACCTGTTATGTATATACTTAAATAGATTAGTTTTGTAAGCTTAAGTAAGTTCCGTCAACTGCGCGTCAGTGGTAATACTTGAATTTCGATAACAGCCTGAGGGGCAATGTATGTTATGTATGTTAAGGTTCGCGAGCACATTCGCAAGAAGCTGGCAGTATCATCACAACGGTAATATTTTCTCATTGTTTGTCTTATTTCTTTTTATTTAGTTAGTAAGTATATTCATGTATTTATGTATATTTATTTGTGCTTATAATTATATATAATTAGTTACATATTATATTCATAGTTTTAATAGGTTTATGCGTATCTTTATATTTAAAATATTTATTCCTTAATTTTCATGATTGCACCTACCGCTGTTTGTCTCTGCATCACCCAAAGGTTGACTGGTAGAAAATGCCTATGGCATTAAGTCCGCCTCTGTACATTTATGTGCTTGAAGTATTAAATAAATAAATAAATAAATTCATGTATTTATGTATATTTATTTGTGCTTATATTTATATATAATTAGTTATATATTATATTCATAGTTTTTACAGGTTTATGCGTATCTTTATATTTAAAATATTTATTCCATAATTTTCATGATTGCACCTACCACTGTTTGTCTCTGCATCACCCAAAGGTTGATTGGTAGAAAATGCCTATGGCATTAAGTCCGCCTCTGTACATTTATGTGCTTGAAGTATTAAATAAATAAATAAATACTCGTAATTTTAAGAACGACCAGTTTTTATTTTAAGAACGATCTCGGTCTCAGTCTGTCAAAAATACCTTTAATTACCCTACATTTTTGACATTGATTGTCGCCGAGATGATATTGCGACTAGATTTTGTACGTTTTAAATTGGACTTGATTACCACGGGCGTGCGGGTTGACTGTAGGTACGCACGGCTACGCATCTAGTTAAACATATCCAGTACCTATAAGCTAACTTCTGATTGTAAACCTATATATTGCGAGGTCAGTTAAAACTGGAAATGCATAGCTTGATGTGCTGCCGTGTGTACGTGGTGTTAATAATAAAATGATTTCTACGAACCTATTTATTTATTTCTTGCATTTACAAATATTATATTTACTAAAGGTAAACTTAAAGTTACCGTAGTCTTTTGTGCCCGGTTCTCCGGAGTCCGGGTCTTCGGACTCACCCCTATTAAAAACGTGGTGAAAAGAACTACATTATACATGAAATAAACTGTGGTACTGGTAGTAAGATAAAATTGAACTTGGTTCTCAACATAACATCTGACAATGGATAATGTGCCAAAAGCTGTAAGACAACTGGGTTAGTATATACTAATTCCATGATTCCGGGGAATTCTTTCATGTATAATTATTGTGTATTGCCATGTTCTAAATACATATTATAGTTGCCTTCTCAATCAACAACTCTTTAAAAAATACCTAACATTTTCACGCAGCGCCTCCAAAAGTAAACTATTATACTTTCATTAGACAAAGTTAAAGGAGGCGCGAAAGTTAAAAGGTTGAGAACTCCTGCTTAGCTAGTTTATTATAACACTTGTAAGTTGTATGCATGGAATGGAATTCCATGGTTGTATGACAATCCACAATTCCACAATACCTTTCGTTTTGACAATAGTGAATAGAGCACACAATCGCATCGTGTGCATTACACGGCACTGACAGCAATACCACAAACAATCTTTAAGAACTGTCAAAACCCGACAAACGTCATTGTCAAACTCTATGGTTTTTCGTTTTTGGCGCACGCGGAAGTGAACATTCGAGTGATTTCCTTTTCCTAAAAATTTCAAATATTATCAAAACTTTTGTAATATCGCATCAAAAATATTTTTCAACGATTGATCGACGTTTTTTTACTTGTGTCGAGTGTTTGTGTGGTGTTTAAAATGGAGGTGACAGACTTAAACGATCTGCTTAATGTGCGCTCGATCAAAATGGAGCAAGGGGATACTGGATTTGACGAAACTACTGTGGAAACATCTGACCCTCTATCTATTATACCTCAATATGTGACCGAGTCTGAGTTAGGTAAGCTCAGATTAGTTTATTTATCAGTTTGAACCATTTCTCTAACAGATTTGTTTGTCTGCACTAAGTTTCGACCTTCAATTTAGTCAATATTTTCCTTCTCTTATGTTTAGCGATGATCGATGCTATTCACTTCGAAGACTGAATTTTCCTATCAATACTTGTGCCTAAATCATTTATTTATTTATTTATTGGATCGCCAACAGAGGCTACACAGTTACATGCATGTTAACATGAACAGGGACAAATAAAAGTGTGCGCTTCCAATTAAAGTACAAAAGACACGATGCGATTTATTTTTATGAAAGAACTGTGCGGATTTAACAGATCTTCGATAATGCTATTTTCAGCTTTGCTGTGCTGAATGGTGAGGACTTGTTTTGTTTACTAAATACCATCTTGTCCTCGTATTAAAGTTTTTATTGTAGTTACAGTAAAATTGGCGGAAGTAATTCAGAATATACAAACAAAAATGATAAGGATGAATACTTATTGATTAAGATCACACTCTGATTAATCGGAAACTGAAACAATTTACCCACAGTTGTTTGGTCAACACGTTCTGTTGGTTAAGCATTCACTGACATAGCATGGCACTGGCATGTTGGCGAAACATTCATGGGTGAAAAGTTCTTTGGATGAAACGTTCATGGGTTAAAGATAATACTGACCAACGGTTCATGGGCCAAACGACTGTGGGTAAATCGTTTCAGTTTCGATTAATCGCAATCCGGTTTCTATAATATCAAAACATTTGTCAATGTCTTGTTACTAATGATATTAATTTCACCGCAGGGCTGTTTTGTTCACCAAGAACTGAAACAGCAAACATTGTTTGATTTGTTCCATTCAATCAAAATATCTCAGGAGCAGTCTTTTTGAGACTTTTTGTTATGACCTGTGTTTTAGGCTGGCTGCATACGTCTGGTTTTCTGATTCGGAATTCAGATTCGGAGACACTGAATGCATGTATTTCATACAAAATCTTCTCTTTAGCGCACACATTCTTATATTTTCCATAACGGAAAATACCTCCCAATCTGAATTCCTGAAATCCGCCCCTAAAACGACCCACTGACCGAAACCGGATGTATGTGGCCAGCCTTAGGTTGTGGGTTTGCACCCAATTCAAGAGATATTTCATTGCAACAGTTCTTAAATAATTTATAAGTACCTTAAATACATTGTTGCCCATACATTTATGTAAAGGAAAATGTTGTGAAATTAAACAGACCATCAAATTCAGAATCATTTATATGCAAATAATAATGTAACTGTTAAGTACTTACTTGGCGTTCATAAATTGGCGCGGAAGATGGCGGTCGCTTGAAAAACTGTCAACTATCTGTCAAACACCACATGCCTTCCCCCATAGTCTTTATGCACTTCACTCAAATTACTATAATATTATTTATAAGTTTATAACTAACTAACCTAACTATCCTAATACCTATCTAAATCACTCTTATTATTTAATTGTTTTGTAACATGCCTCCTTCACATGTTACCACTGCATCTGTTGGTATGCCGAGTATATCACGCATTTCATTACTCGGGCCTGAATCTTCATCAGAATCACGTCGTCGTAGTTGGTTTATGTGTCGTGTAACGATTGGTCCATCATTGATCTTTACCAAAAAACGCACAGGACCCTTGATTCTGAAGACTTCTCCTTTCACCCACTTCTCCCCTCTTGAATAGTTACGCAGCCACACCTTGTCCTTCAATCTAAATCCTCTCACGGGTACTTCTATGTTACTTTCAATTTGTCTTTCAGCAACTGGTTTTGTGGAGAAGGGATGTATGATATCGAATCGTGTTCTAAAACGACGTTTATTCAACAATTCTGCTGGAGACTTTCCAGTAACCGAGCTTGGCGCTACTCTCAAACCGAACAAAAGACGTGGTAATTTAATATCCATGTCAGTTCCAGCCAAACTATGTAATTTCTTTTTTACTGTTTGCACAAATCTTTCAGCTTGGCCATTTGACGATGGTGTGTATGGTGGAGTCAATATGTGTTGAATGCCGTTGCATTTCATAAAATTCTTGAATTGTTCAGATGTGAATGCCGTTCCATTATCCGACACTAATACTTGTGGCAATCCTTGCTGGGCAAAAATATCTCTTAAAGCCTTAATTGCACATTCACTTGACGTTGATTTAACTATCTTTACTTCTGGCCATTTTGAGTGTGGATCCACCACAATTAGATATATTCTATTGTCAACTGGACCAGCAAAGTCAATATGCAAACGTTGCCATGGGTTAGAAGGGGTGATCCATGAATGTCCAGTGCTTGCAGGCATATTTCTATTTACCTGACAGCTATCACAATTTGCCACTAACGCTTCAATCTCATGATCCAGTCCTGGCCACCAAAAATAGCTTCGTGCAATTGATTTTGATATTACTATGCCATCATGAGTCTCATGTAAAGCCTGTAACATGTGTTCCCGCATCAGTGGAGGTATAACCACTCGAGTACCCCATATTATACAGTCATTTGTAACAGATAGCTCCTTTCTTTTGAGCCAATATACTTTTATATTGCTGTCGTTTACAGTATCAGGCCATCCATGCAATATCCAGAATTTCACTTTAGATAAAATATTGTCTCGCCCGGTTTGCTCTGCAATATCTTTTGTAGTATACTGAATAGCGCTTGGTGTCTCTGACAGTAATAATATATCTTCAACATCGTCAGTATCTGACTTCCAATCTTCAGTAGTATCCATTGGCCACCTACTGAGAGCATCAGCGTTACCAATACAAGTGCCACGTTTATATTGTAATTCATAATCATGTGAGTTCAGCTTCAAAGCCCATCGCATCATTATTGGAGACAGCACTTTAGGTATTGCTTTATTTGGGCTTAAAATCCCAAGCAACGGTTTATGATCAGTATATATTACTACATGTCTTCCATACACATACTGATTGAATTTTTCTAAGCCGAATATAATCGCCGCCGCTTCTTTATCTATCTGTGCATAATTACGTTCCGATTTAGATAAAGTTCTGGATCCCATAGCCACAGGTTTTTCTGATCCATCATCCATAACGTGAGACAGAACGGCTCCTACCCCATATTCTGAAGCATCACATGTCAATGTTACCTTCCTGTTATTATCAAAATGTATTAGCGTATCTTTACTTGATAGTATAGCTTTAGCCTTCTGGAATGTTTCTGCCTCTAACTTGCCCCACTTCCATACAGCATCTTTATCTAGCAGCCTATGTAGTGGTTCCAACAGTGTAGCTTTGTCTTTCATAAACCTGTCATAAAAATTCAACAATCCCAAAAAAGCTTGTAGCTCTTTAACATTTCTAGGGCTCCTTGCATTCATAATCAATTTGATTTTTTTGTCACTAGGGTGAATACCATCTTGATCCACCACATAACCAAGGAATTCTACTTTATTTGTTGCAAACTCACACTTCTTTCTGTTCAGCCTGAGTCCCACATCTTTTAGACACTCCAGTACCTTTTCCAGCCTTGTTTTATGCTGTATCCTATTTCCACTTATTAAAATGTCATCTAGCAATACAGTCACTCCTTTAATACCTGCCAATGTTGTTGACATGACCCGTTGAAATATACCTGGGCAAGCCTTCAAACCATAGGGTAATCTCTTCATCTTATATAATCCCTTTAATGTATTAATTGTCAGGAGCATACCTGTTTCATCCGATACTTTCAGCTGTGTATAAGCCTCTTTTAAATCCAGTTTGGTATAAATTACCCCACCTGCTACTTCAGACAGACACTCGTTTATTGTTGGTTGAGGGTATGTATCCGTGTCAGTTGCTGAATTTACAGTCAACCGGTAGTCTCCACATAGTCGAATACTACCATCTTTTTTTAAAACTGGAACCACTGGTGTAGCCCAATTTGAATAAGCTATTGGCTCCATTACTCCCACGTTAACCAACCTATCTATTTCTTCACAAACTCTGTCCCTTATCGCAAATGGTACTGACCTGCTCCTCATAAACTTCGGCTGTACATCCTTCTTGCAATTGATCACAACTTCAGGTCCTTTATATTCGCCAAGTCCATCAAACAATTCTTCATATTTTTTAAGTATTTTCAACAGAGATTCATCCTTTTCACTATCTAGAGAATTGATGTTATTTATACCTTCAACTGATATCCCTAGAGGCTTGAACCAATTCCTACCAAGGAGATTACCTCGCCCCTGTCCAATGATTATTTGCAGGTAACCTTTAAAGTTTTTATATTCAATAAAAACTTTGGTCCTGCCATGCACCTGCACTTTAGCATCAGTCCAGGTGTGCAAGTTTAGCCTGCATTCCTGTAAATCCAATCCATTTGGCCAGATTAATTCTGCTTGTTCCCTTGACATTATTGTATACGAACAGCCGGAATCAACCTCAAACTTGACTAATTTGTTATTCAGTTGAAGTTCGGTATATATAGCAGGTTCACGATGTGTACCTCCCACACAATATATTCCATTCATAAATTCTTCTTCTTTTTCTTGAATCTCTTTGATATCACCAGTTCCATTATTATTTTTCCTGCACATTTTTGCAATATGGCCTACTTTGTTGCATGTGTTACATTTAGCAGAAACAAACTTACATTTGTGATACAAGTGGGTTCCTCCGCATCTGTAGCAGTATAGCTTCTTTTTCTTCTCGTCCACTGCATTTACCTCCATTGGTTCTACCTCACTGTCCCTGTTTGCACTTACCGGACAGGTGCTTGATGATTCCCCAATGGCCGGTACTTTCAGGATCTTTAGGTCTTCAACACATCTTTCCGCTTGCAATGCCAACTCCACAGCTGCTGCATAAGTTAGGTTAGCCTTCTTCAGTAAATTCTCTTGTAGTTTGGCATTATTTACGCCACACACTATTCTATCTCTCAAGGTTCTTTCTAAATCTACAAAGTTGCAAAATCTACACATTTTTCGAAGTGCTGCAATGTACTCTTGAATTGATTCATTTTTACCCTGATTTCTACTGTGGAATTTAAATGATTCTACTATCTCATTTGGTCGCGGACTAAAATGGCTATTCAATATTGTATCTATTTCACCTAATGTAATATTGCTCACAGACTCCGGAAACACTAATGATTTAACTAAGTTATACAGATCACTACCACAAGACGCGAAAAATACAGCTTTTTGCTTATTAGGTTCTGATATGCCATGTGCTAATATGAAATAACCGAATCGTTCTTTATATGATTCCCAATCCCCACTTTTAATATCAAAACCCTCAAATCTTATATCAGCCATTGTATTTACACAGTTTTCACAAAGTTTTCACTGGTTTTTTCACGATATTTCACGTTTTTTCTCGTCGCCACTGTTAAGTACTTACTTGGCGTTCATAAATTGGCGCGGAAGATGGCGGTCGCTTGAAAAACTGTCAACTATCTGTCAAACACCACAGTAACAATAATATATTACAGTCTAGTAAGTCATTGTTTCACCATGTTTTACCTTTCAACATGCAAAGTTCATAAAAATAATACATAAACATATTAAAATTAAAATGATTAAAAAAATAAACTTAAGAACTGATATCAATATAACATTTGAAAATTTTACAGAACAAAATGAAGAGCTCTTCATTTTATTCAATAAAACTAGTTTAAAAACAAAGTTAATGGTTTGTCAGAAGAATTTATATATTTTTATATGTCACCTAATAATCCCTCGTCCAGTCAGGTGAACAACTGGCTTACAGTGTTACCAGTGTCTGTGGTGGCTCTGCTACACAATTTATAAAATATTTAAATTATATTTTAGGGCTCATGCAGGCTGGTGGAGAAATATTACAGACACCTCTGGCCGTATTCTCCGATACCCCGGATGAAGATGACACCATGCAGAGCACGGAAAGCAGTGGTGAGTTATACATTCAGGCTAATTAGTAGTTTATCTAAATGACACACTACTTTAATTTCAAAGTCAAATCATTTATTTCAAATAAACCAATTATAGGTCTACACTTTTGAATTGTCAAGGGGTCGGTCAGTCAGAAAGATGAAGCTTGTTGCCCATTCCAAAGCGCAGTAGGTATCTATGGAAAAGAACTGGCAAGAAACTCCATGGACACTATTTTTTTTTATTCAGTAGTACACATACTTTTTATACATTTAAGTTGGTGCCAACATAAACTCAAACAAAAAAAAAAAAATCAAAATAATGCAAATACAAGGCAACGCTACTTGGTTTGGTTAAGGCATTGACTGCCAACGTGGTCAACGGTGACCACGAACAATAGATTTTCTATTGTGTCTGTTGTCTGGCGGTCAACGTGTTAAGAAATAGTGTATAGCAGTAGTATTTCCCTGGACAAGGTGGTTCACAAAGACTACTACGACTTCATCATCATCATTCTGCTGACCTTATCCCAAATTGTTTGTGGTTGACGCAACATGTCTCTTTCTTCTATGTATACTTCTTTATTAGTTAGTGAGGGGCCCATGACTAAATAATAACAGCCACACAGGTTGATCAATCAGGTTGTTTATCTTGCCGTGGTTGGTCTGTGTATGGGTTACCATCTTTACATACTGAGACCTCTCAGTGCCTCGGAAAGCACGTTAAGCGGTTGGTCCGGGCTGTCATTTGTGGATCTTTGAAAATCGTTACGGGTAGTCAGAAACCCGAAATTTGGACAACTAGTTACCAAGGGGTATCGTATTACCCAGTAACTGGGTTGTGGAGGTCAGATAGGCAGTCGCTCCTTGTAAAACTGGTATTCAGCTGCAGCCGGTTAGACTGGAAGCCGACCCCAACATAGTTGGGAAAAGGCTAGGCAGATGATGACTTCTCTTTAGTCGTCATTTCACTACCTTTTTGTGCTATTTATTCCCAATAATTGTGTTACAGATGAGGTGATAGTTCAGCTCATGGACATCAGAACCAATTTGTCTCGCCTCCGAGCGATGCTGGAGAGAAGACTGGGTTTTGATCTCTCAGATTATACATTCTGGCTGCAAAACGCTAAAATGGTAAGAATTAATAATTTGACTTCACACATAAATACCCAAATAAGTAGAGGTGTAAAATACACCCCGATAAATATTAAATTAGTAGTAATTTTTAGTTGGTGCACCAAAAAATTGAGCAAAGCAAATATGAGATTGACTATGAGATTGGCGAGCATAGCTCGAAACTCTCGACCCCTCCGTGCCTCGGAAAGCACGTTAAGCCCTTGGTCCCGGCCAGTGGCGTGCATTGCATATAGGCATATAAGCAGTGCCTACCTCGATATATCAACATAAGCCTGTCAATTACATTTTAGTGTGTGTGCCTCACGATTAAGAAACTCGCTAAAAAAAACTTTAAAAAAAAAAAAAAACAACCGACTTCAAAAACAAAACACTACAAAGTGATAAATAACTTTAATTTCGGAAGTCGGTGTCGTTGGTTCCGCATTTTCGTTTTTTGACACCGACTTCCGAAATTAAAGTTATTTATCACTTTGTAGTGTTTTGTTTTTGAAGTCGGTTGTTTTTTTTTTTGTAAAAAAGTTTTTATTTTCCACTTTTTAGTTGTACCTACCCCACAAAAATGTAAACAAAAAAGATCGTTAATGTAGACTATGTAGATAAATTTTTAGATTTTCGTTGATTTTTCAAAAACCGCTTGTCCGATTTCGATAAAATTTTCATGGGACCATTTGGGAAGTATACCCTTTCCAACAAAAAAATAATTTTTCAAATCGGTTGGCAAGCAACGGAATTATGCGCGAACAAACATAAAAAAAAAAAAAAAAATACGAACATTCGAATTGAAAACCTCCTCCTTTTTTAGAAGTCGGTTAATTATCATACCTAACAAAAAACAAAATCTTTATACAACACGCGCGGCAGTAGGTAGGCAGTCGCCGGACGGCCTGCTCGGCTCCCGTACTATTCGCACATTGTCATTGGTCTTATACGACAAAATTAAAAATACGTACGTCTCACGCGTAATACCACGACGTTCGACCTTCGCAATTTATCACCCTTAAGTAGGCATGCCTACTCAAATAACAACACTTTTGACCTCACTTTTTTTTCTGATTAGTGATCGCGTTTGCCTAAACTAGACCCTGCCTAGTGCCTACCTATTCTGAAAACCAATGCACGCCACTGGTCCCGGTTGTTATTCGTGGATCTTTGACAGTTTTACGGATAGTTAGATGCCCGAAAGTCTGACAACCAGTCTTACCAAGGAGTATCGCATTACACAGTAACAGGGTTGTGGAGGTCAGATAGGCAGTCGCTCCATGTAAAATACTGGTATTCAGCTGCATCCGGTTAGACTGGCAGCCGACCCCAACATTTATTTTTTTTATTTATTTTTTATTTTACCATTTATGTACACACATATATAAACAGACAAGAAAAAACAGAACAGAAAAATAGTTACAAAGGTGATGCTTATTTCATAAGAAATCTCTTCCAGCATACCTGCGATAGGACAAGAAATAAAGAGATGTAGACAGCGTGTTAAAGAGTAAAGGAGACAAAAAAATACATAAAATCTAAAAAACAATTCACTTAATAAAACTAAACAAATAATACAAGAATTTAGTTGGGAAAAGGCTAGGCAGATGATGATGAATCAGCTTATCATACTCTTTACAGTTGGAGAACCACAAGACCCTAGTGGAGCAGTGTATCAGGGGAGAAGGGGTGGTGCAGGTCAACATACAGATACGGTCTGCAGAGAGGAAGATTAACATTCTGGACGTGTTGAAACCTGATGAAGAGTTGGTTCAGCTGCCTAATCCGATGGATGAAGACTGTGAGTAGTCAATACATTAATTTTGCGATTATTTTCGTTATAGAAACTGGCCCTAAACTGCTTGTTGGAACCTTTGATATTGTGGTTGGAGAAGGTTGTAAATAAAATTTAGTTTACAATTAACTAGCAGCGCATAAGTTTCCCGTGGGAATATCGGGATAAAAACTATCCAATGCCATTTCCTGGGCCTCAAACTATCTCTATACCTTTCATCTAAATTGGTTCAGCGGTTTAAGCGTGAAGAGGAAACAGACAGACAGACACACTTACGCATTTATTAAATTAGTATGTTTAATATTGTTTAATAGTGCTGGTCACTCTGAAATCAACTTAATGGTCATTGAAATAAAGTTGATATTTATTTAACTTGAAATAGGGTAGGGGTGCTCTGCGCACTTTTGCTATACTTAACACGTTAACAGTGCAGCTACTAAATGTGAGAGGAGCCCCTCACGTGCAAACACGTCCTTTTTTTTATAGTTTATTGTTCACACGTGTATGCAAAAAAATTAAAATAAATCACACGTGTAAACTATAAAAAGGCTTCAAATTTGTATGGATTCGTGACCCAAATGTGGTGCACGCACGTGTCAGAGTGACCTCACAGTGACCCACATGTGGTGCACGCACAGGGAACGTGTTAAGTATTACCTGGAAAATAAACAATTTTGTTTGTATTGGGTTACGGATACTCCAGTGTTGGAGCTGTCGGAGCCGCAGGCCGCGCCGGCTGCGCGCGCGCAGCTGGACGTGGTGTCGCACGCGGCGGCCGTGAAGTGGGTGGTGGACGCGCAGTTCAAGAGCGAGCACCGCGTGCGCGTGCCCGACGATCCCGCGCTCTGGTCAGTATGAGCTAAACGCGGATATTATAAACGGGAAAATAATTTTTGAAGTGAAAACTTCTTTAGCCGCGTTGGGCATTTTTTGAGATGGGAAAAAACAATTGAATTCGCGCCACTGTTACCGTAACCGAGACCGCTTCGGATGTGTTCGGTTGTCCTCGGGATGTACTCGGTTTCAATGAATTTCCGATATATCAGTGAGCGATGGCAAAGTATTCTGTTTGTTTTGTTTATATGACGATTACAAAAATACACACATAATTGTTCAAGTTTTCACTTCTGTCGGCACTCCCGGAGTGCCAGTTTTTTTTTTTTTTTTTTGCATTTCCTCAGATTTTGTGATCATGGATATTCTCTGAATATATTAATTGAAAGTACAGTACCCGGCGATAAATATTGCAAATCGACCTTTGGAAAGAGACAATCGGCTAATTTCGGCTTCGTAGAGCGTTATCTCTGTCGCACGAAATGCAAACAGTCCGGTATCTATTAGGAGCTGTTAAAACAATTATGATTTGCTTCTTTTGATAATTCTTTGTATAAAATACACCAATTTTTCTATAAAGGATGACTTTAGGTTAACAACAACATGTCTAAGTTTATGGCTATGGCTAAAGATGCCATAGTATCAGCACATCAACCTACCCGAAACTGTCAGATTTTCCCAATCAACTTTGAACCTTATGCTTTAGCGATAAAGTTGAAAATCTATTAAACAAATTTGACAGATTGTAGTAGTTGATGTGCTGGCGTCTGTACAACTTTAAATTATTTAAATTTGGGGGTGTTAACAACTCTAAATATATATTTTGAACTGGACGCGACCGCACTCTATCGCACTTGAACAACGACTGACAAAACGTCACATAGGTAGTGTGCGACAGAGATAACGCTCTACGAAGCCGAAATTAGCCGATTGTCTCTTTCCAAAGGTCGATGTGCAATATTTATCGCCGGGTACTGTATTGGTTTTCACCCTCAAATTGCTAAAAATTTATATTTTTGCCAGACTCTATAAATAATGTAAAACATTTGTATGTCAGGTCAGTACAGCACGTAAAACTGTGGATACAATGGGCGGTGCGGCAGTTCAACTTGATCGGCATCAAGCTATCTGACTGGAACATAAGCGGGGAGGAGCTGTGTACGATCAACAATGACGACTTCAAGTGAGTAAAGATGTGTCAGAGCAATGTATAATATAAAAACTTTTTTACAAAAAAAAACAACCGACTTCAAAAAAAACACTACAAAGTGATAAATAACTTTAATTTCGGAAGTCGGTGTCGTTGATTCCGCATTTTCGTTTTTTGACACCGACTTCCGAAATTAAAGTTATTTATCACTTTGTAGTGTTTTTTTTTGAAGTCGGTTGTTTTTTTTTTGTAAAAAAGTTTTTATTTTTCACTTTTTAGTTGTACCTACCCCACAAAAAAGTAAACAAAAAGGTCGTTAATGTAGACGATGTAGATAAATTTTTTGATTTTTGTTGATTTTTCAAAAACCGCTCATCCGATTTCGATAAAATTTTCATGGGACCATTTGGGCAGTATACCCTTTCTAACAAAAAAAGATTTTTTCAAATCGGATGGCAAACGACGGAGTTATGCGCGAACAAACACAAAAAAAAAAAATACAAACATTCGAATTGAGAACCTCCTCCTTTTTTAGAAGTCGGTTAAAAAACAACGGATAGCTGTAGACCCTATTTTCAGTCTTTAAAAATACTGACCCTATCAGCATTATACATTTTGAAAACTGCGTTGTTTGTGAAAAGAAACCTTCAATTATTTGAAAAAATATCTTCTACTAGAAAAACTCCATTACGTGCCCAATATGTAAATAAACTATGTCATCTAAAATGTAAGACCGCATTGATGCGAAAAAGTTTTTTTGGTATAGCACCTAAAGTGTTTAATAAAATTCCTGACGACATAAAAAACATGACATTATATAAGTTTAAAAAAGCCCTTACTAAATTATTAATTGACAAATGTTATTTACTGTAGACGAATTTTTGAACGACCAATTATTATAATATAATGATGCATTTTTACCTTTTGATAATAATTACTTTCACTATTATTTTTATTGATTTTATTGTATTTGATGTTTTTTCTTTTATTTCTGTTCATGTATTTATAATCTAATGACTCCTAGTATGTCACTTATAAATTTGTATGTCTCAATTATGACAAAACATAGCGCACCCCCCTATTTATTTATGTAAACACCTATGTTTCACAAATAAACGAATTGATTAATTGATTGATACCATGCGCTCAGTAATAGAGCCCGCGCTCGTCATGTATCAGCAATATAGTATACATACATACATACATAATCAGCCTATAACGTTCCCACTGCTGGGACACATGCCTCCTCTCGGTGAGAGGGAGTGGACCGTAATCCATCACGCGGGCCCAGTGCGGGTTGGCAGACGTCACATGTCTTCGATTTTTTGGTTCTAGGACATGCCGGTTTCCTCACGATGTTTTCCTTCACCGTTTTGAGAGCAGTACAATGCCGTACCGAGATGCTTCACTTTGCTAGGAATTGTAGCAATAAAACAAAGACGATGCTGATTAGGGTATAAATTTAATAATATTTCGCTCCTTATATCTAATCGTGTGTAACCAAACCATAGCGCGTCTTTTAACAGCGCAACGCCATCTATCGAGCTTTGGGTCAAACCTTTGCGATTATTGACTAAACATTCCGCCCACCATGGACAAAATGTGGGATTACCGCCCACCTTGACCTAACATTTTTTCCATAATAACTTTATCATAAACTGAAATACGATACTGACCGATACAAAACTGAGACAATAATAATAACAAACTAAGTTTACACAGTGTTAATTTTAGTAAAGATGAAGGTTGTTACACACATTACAGAACACTAGAATATTGAAATACCTTCAACACGGTACAATAATTACAATAAAATCAAGCAGCAACTAAAGACGCGGTCGAAGCCGCTATGCAAAAAAGAAACAAAAATAATAGTAGTTGCTAGTTAATATCTAGTAAAATAATATAATAATAGGTATAACTAACATAGTATAGTTTATACCTGTAACTATGGTTAAAACATACAACACAATAATAACAAACTGTTCGTTCATTTTTAAATACAAACAATAAGTATAAAAAATAACTCCCTTATTTGTTAACTGGGAGTACACATAGCTTCGACACTGGTCTTTTAATTTGCGACCCCTTACATCTTAAACTAACCACGCGCGTAATTCCGTCTAAACCTGGGTGTTTTTGAGTGATGATACCATAAAGCCACCTAGCTGGCGGTAGATCGTCCTCTTTCACCAGGACAATATCACCAATGGCAGGTTCCGGAGTCTGATATGCCCATTTGTAGCGATTCATGAACTGAGTTAAATACTCCTTTGACCAACGTCGCCAAAAATCTTGAACCATTCGCTGGGTTAATTGCCATCGCTTTAGACTAGTTAGGGTCGACTGTTCATAGTTAAATTCCGGTACAAGCACAAGAGGTTCTCCGACTAAAAAGTGGCCAGGAGTTAACGGAGTTTGGTCTTGACTATTATCACTTAGCTGTGAGATGGGACGAGAGTTTAGACATGCTTCTATTTGAGACAAGACGGTAGCCATCTCCTCGTAAGTTAAAGTGTTATTTCCAACCACTCGCTTGAGATGGTGTTTTGTGGACTTTATACCCGCTTCCCACAATCCACCAAAGTTGGGAGCATGGGGTGGTATAAAGTGCCAGTTAGTTCCATTATTCGACAACCAATCTGCTATTTCTGTTGTCACGCTTGATTTTTCAGCAGCCAGCAGTGCCTTCAACTCTTTCGCAGCACCCACGAAATTGGTGCCGTTGTCGCTGTAAAGATCAGCACAATGTCCACGTCTGGCCACAAATCGTTTGAATGCTGCTAAGAATCCTGTAGACGTTAAATCGCTGACCGCCTCGAGATGTATAGCTCTTGTTGCCATGCACACAAAGAGGCAAATATATCCCTTGTATGAATGTTGACCTCTCCCCTTAGACGTTCGTATATTTATTGGACCGGCATAGTCCACTCCGCTTTGGTGGAAAGGTCGGCTAGCAGTCACTCTTGCTTTGGGCAACTGACCCATGAGCTGTTCTCTTATACGAGCTGCATGACGAACACAAGATACGCAATTGCGTACATGGAATTTAGTGCGATTTTTTGCATCCAGAACCCAATATCTGGACCTTAAATAATTGAGCATTAGTTGGGGTCCTCCATGTAACGTCTTCTGGTGAGTATCTGCTATTAACAAGTTAGTAAAATGAGACTTAGCTGGTATAATAATCGGATGTTTAATGTTTTCATCGATTGTGGCTCTTTCTAAGCGTCCCCCCACTCTGAGCACCCCGTCGTGATCGACGAATGGATTAAGCGAGGTAAGTACACTTTTCTTTTGAACCTTTCCTGTTTTAACGAGATCTTCCATTTCGCTACTAAAATATTGATTTTGACACTGTTTAATACAAACCATTAACGCTTCGTTAAGTTCTTTAGCAGTTAACCATGAAGGAAATCGTTCAGAGTTGTCTCTTCTTCTCGTACAATATATAAAGCGCCTGCAATAAGCGATTACTCTGATCAACTTTCTTAATGTTGAGAATTTTGTCCACACTGTTAACGCTAAATATTCTGTTGTAACGTAGCTCACCTTTTGTGCCTTTTCTTCTAACACTGTCGTGCATTCAGTCTTTTTGCTGTAATCAATGTTTTTGTTTTTCAGCCACTTTGGCGCTTCCATCCATAACTGGTTAGAGATTAATTCGGTTGATTTTAATCCTCGTGAGGCGCAATCTGCCGGGTTGTCCGCTGATTTCACATGAGCCCACTGGCTTCTGTCTACTACTGTCAAAATCTCTGACACTCTATTGGCTACAAATGTTTGCCAATTAGATGGATGTTTACTCAACCAAGCGAGTACTACTGTCGAGTCGGTCCACGCATGAATCTTCTGTTTTTCAATATTCAATACTTCGGCTACTTCACTCAACAACTTCGAGACTAAAACTGCACCACACAGTTCAAGTCGTGGAATTGAAACTTGTTTGATTGGTGCAACCTTGGTTTTGGCTGTCACCAGGCGAGAATAAATGACCTCCTGCTGATCCAACACACGCAGGTAAACTACTGCTGCATAAGCTTGATTCGAGGCATCACTAAATCCATGCAGCTCTACTGAATCACCGCGGTAGATTGATAACCACCTAGGAATCCGATACTGTACAAGTTGTTCGAGTTCGCTGCGGTAAGTAAGCCATTCCTTTAACAATGTCGATGGTAACTCATCATCCCAATGAATTCCAGACAACCACAATTTTTGTATTAATATCTTTGCTTTTATGATTGCAGGTGCTAGCCAACCCAATGGATCGAACAACATTGAAATATGCGAGATAACACTTCTTTTAGTTACAGGTATCTTCAAGGGAGGCAGCTTCACCGAGTATTCAAATTCATCAGCTTCTCTGGACCAGGTAAGTCCTAGTATTTTCATTACTATATCTGTTTTCAATTCTAGGTTTTCTTCTTCTTTATCTGTTCTCATATGGTTCATTAATTCTGAATTATTAGTTTTCCATTTTTGTAGCTGGAAGCCTGCTTTTCCTAATAATTGTGTCATTTGCTCATATATATCTTTTCCTTCCGCTATATTTTGACAGCCAGTCATCAGGTCATCCATATAAAAATCCGTCAGAGTCTTTTCACGTGCAATAGGAAAGCACTCTCCCTCATCTAGCGCTATTTGGTGCAATGTTCGGACGGCCAAATATGGAGCTGACGCTGTGCCAAATGTTACTCTCAAAAGCCGCAGGTGTTGAATTTTGTCTTTTGGATCTTGTCTCCACAATAATCTTTGATAGTCAATGTCTTCAGTTGAGACAATCACCTGCCGGTACATTTTTACAATGTCTGCAACTATACAAATGGGATGCATTCTCCATCTCATTATAGTGTGCCGCAAATCAGCTTGTAAGGTCGGCCCGACCATTAGTTCGCTGTTCAACGACACACCATTCTTGCCTAAGCTAGAGGCGTCAAATACAACTCTAACTTTAGTGGTTGCTTTATCTTCTCTGATCACCGCGTGATGGGGAAGGTATACGACATCAGGTTTGTTAATTTGCTCCAAAGGAATAATTTCTGCATGACCCAAGTCGAGATATTCATTGATTACATCGACATATTGCCTTTTTAACTCGGAGTCTCTGGCTAACCTTTTCTCCAAATTAAAAAACCTGCGCAATGCAATATCTTTAGTTTGACCATTTGCGCAATGTGGTGTATCCGTTTTAAACGGTAGCCTAACAATATATCGACCTTCTGGATCCCGTTGTGTTGATTGCTTATAAAATTCTTCACATTTTTGTTCTTCTTCCGTGAAGTGCTTTTTTGGCACTACTGTTTCCTCTAATTCCCAAAATCTTTTTATAAGATCGTTTTGATCAACTTCCAACGTTACATAGTTAAGACTCTCTCCATATTCTTCCTTTCCCGTAACCTCTCCTGAAAGTATCCATCCTAATTCAGAATCCTGCGCTATTAAAGATCCCGGAGGACCCTTACTGAGTCCTTGTTTGAGGACTTTGCTATACACCGAGGAACTTAAAAGAATATCAATTTTTCCTGGTGTATCCCAAGTAGGATCTGCCAAATTATACTGTTTCAGTTCTTTCCACAATGGGAACTTTATTTTATTAGAAGGAAGAATTGATGTTAATTTCTTCTGTACGTGAGCCTTAACCGACAAACTAAAGTTAGGATTGTACATTGATTGCAATCTTAAGTAAACAACATATTTTGAGGTCAATGCACAACCTTTATCATCTTCGCCTAGCCTCAGTGATGATTTATAACTGATATATTTTTTCAGTCCTAAAAGTTGAACTGCTGACTCCGTAATATACGAAGCCTGCGAACACTGATCCAGCAAAGAGCGCAGAGTCGCCTCTGTGCCTGTACCGGAGGTAACCTTCACCAAGGCCGTAGGCAACAAATCATGGCTGCGGGAAGTCGCAGCACAGTTTGTTACAGTGTTACTTGCATCGTCTTGTGTTTGTTTTGTATCAACTGATTGCTTAGGTTCTTCTTTAGGGTCAGTTGATACGGACGCATCTTTAGAATGGAGTAAAGAATGATGTTTTCTTTTACATAACCGACATCTAGTCGGCAAACGACAGGCATATACCGCGTGGCCTGACCCGAGACAATTAAAACATAATCCATTGGATTGGACGAAATTACGCCGTGAGGTGACATCTTCGCTACTAAATTTCTTACAACTACCAAGTTTATGATCAGATTTGCAAAATACGCATGACAGAGTAGCTACATGTAGTGTCTTAACAGGAACATTTTTTGTTACAGTATTTTTAGAAGACTTATTGTCTAAAAATTCTAGTGAACGGAACCTTTGTTCTAAAAACTTATTAAACTGCTGCAGAGTAGGTAGATCTTCCGAATATTCACAAATTTTTGCTTCCCACAATTTACGAGACTCAGAATCTAATTTTAAGCTTAAAATGTATATTACAATAAAATCCCAGGTGTCGACATTAATTCCCAAATTCTTAAGTGCATTCAAACAATCGTTACTTGTATCCAATAATTCTTTAAGAGATTGTGCTGACTCGCCCGATATATTTTTCTGACTAAGAAACCGTTTAAGAATGCAACTTGCCATATACTTTTTATTATTGTAGCGATTGTTTAATTGTTCCCATGAAGTCTGATAATTTGAGCTGCAAATAGGTATATTTCTCAGAAGTTGATCAGCTTCACCAGATAAATGACTTTTTAAATATTGAAGTCGCTGAACATCATCTAAAGACTTATTACTGTGTATAAGGGATAAAAATAAATCACGGAAGGTGATCCACTCTGAGTATTGTCCAGAAAACATAGGTAAACTAATTTTAGGTAGTTTTATATTGCAAGATACATCCGAGTTTTTTCCTGCACAAGACTGTGATACATTTTGAGAAACTTCCTTTTTACACAAGTCAGTAAGTATTTCTTTTAACTCCGTTTTATAGTCCCAATATAAATTTTCCGTAACCTCATAAACTTCTGATAAACAATAATGCGATTTATTATATTCAGCTTCCTTTATTTCGCTTAATATCTTACGATGTGTGTCGGAAAATGTTGTCCACTGTGACTCCAAACTCTCCAATCTTACTTCAACATATGCCTTAGAAATTCGTTCCTTGGGCGACTTTTTGAAGTTACACCTGGCTCGCGATATGGCCTTATTAGTGTCCATTTGAATTTTATTGTAGACTTCCATGTTGTGTAGATATCAATACAAAAAGTTTACACAAATACAATGTCTAACAATAACCCTTTAAAAGATGGAAACACTTAAGTTCGAACCGTAATCTCTCAAAAGCAAGGCCCAAATTATCGCAAATTTTCTAAGTCGCTGAAGGGAAGATTCTTCAAATATTTTCTAAGTCACTGTAGAAACACTTCGAAATTTTCTAAGTCTTTAAACTTAAACTGACTTGTAAAATTTTGGGCATGGATTCCCCGTCACTTCACTTTTTTGCAAAATTTTCTAAGTCTATGCCAAATGCTTCTAAACTTCTAAGTTAATTTGTTCAAGAGAATAAGGCTTAAAATTGAATCGGAAAGTACTCACAGTTTTATGTCCGCTCACTGATACACATCACTCACTCACGTACGACGTCACTATGCTTCGTCACGTCACCAGTCCCTGCTGCCAAATCACTCCGCTAGGTGGCGCCACTGCAGATTCACTTTCCGCCGCCGGGTCGCTCCTCTGGTCACCAGTCTGCTGCTGTCTGCTGCTCCCACTGGCTGGAGGGTTGCGCCCCGAGCAGCGATCCACTGCCCCTAGGTGCGCTGATGACGACAAAAAAGGTTCTCGGGAACCCACACTTCACTGACTCTAAATCCGGCTCGAAGGACCATGTACAATGCCGTACCGAGATGCTTCACTTTGCTAGGAATTGTAGCAATAAAACAAAGACGATGCTGATTAGGGTATAAATTTAATAATATTTCGCTCCTTATATCTAATCGTGTGTAACCAAACCATAGCGCGTCTTTTAACAGCGCAACGCCATCTATCGAGCTTTGGGTCAAACCTTTGCGATTATTGACTAAACAGGTGGTGAAATAATTTACATAAAGTAAAGCGCCTGTCTGGGTTCGAACCTAAGACCTACACCTCGTAAATCGCGGCCGTTACCACTTGGCCATCACTGCTCTAGTATTAGTGAAATAATAAATACAAGTTCAAATTCAAATGGACTCGATGGGTCGATATCTAATGACAATAAATAACTAAACTTAATTTCAATTAACTACGGCTGACTATGGAGTCAACGGCTGCTGGTAGTTTTTTTTTTGTTTTTTTATGCGTCTTCACGTCTGCTGAGTTTCGGTAGATAATTTAATTAGACCTATACGCAAACATGTTAAATACATATACAACTGAACAATTAACATATTACAATATTATTCTAGTCATGTTTAATGTTAGATGTTTCGTGTTGCTGGCAACATTGCACACAGAGTTGCCAGTAACAAAAAAAAAAAAAAAATAAGTTGAGTAACATAACTTTTGTTTTTCAATAAATGTGGGTGTCTATTTGTTTTAGAGAGAAAGTACCTTCTGACCCGGGGGACATATTCTGGACACACTTCGAGTTATTAAGGAAGTGCAAGTTTATTGGTAAGTAAAACAATTCAAAGTCAAAGTCAAAGCATTTATTTCAAATAGGCACATAAAAGGCACTTTTGAACGTCAAAAAATATCTTAAAATAGAATTGATTCTAGTCGCCCATTCCAAAAGGTAGTTTTCGTATGGAGAAGAATGGGCAAGAAACTCCACCGTTACTCTTTTAAAATGTTTTAGGTACAATATTTTGCATGGGTACATTAATTATATAATAACATGTGAGGACGATGCACCTAAAATAAAATTACTATACCACAGGTAAAAGAATTAAAAACGAAACTATGACATATAAATTAATTATCTGATAGATACATGGTGCTCACATATTTACAAACATGGTACAAGCAAAACGATTTTAATAAAAAAAAATAAAAAAATAAATACAAGTAATATTTAATTGCTTGGTAAAACACATTTATGCTCGGGATACATGAGGTTATTTTTTCAAAGCTAGGATAACAAGCTAGAACCTCTGTGTTCTGTCGTGGCTTGTTGTCTTGGCTTGGCCCAAGCTAGTGCTGTTTACACAATGCTAGTAAAAGGCTTTGAAGGTCCGTGGCATAACTACAGTCCGCCATTTAGTTTTTTTTTTTTGTCAAAATGGCGGCCACTCAAGAGACCTATACAGGGTTATTGGAAAAACACTAACAACCTCTTAAGATGTCATTGTACTCATCATTATGAACAACTAAAAAATCAGCTGTTCCCTACATTTATGCTCGTATAACTCGTCAAAATGTAGGGAACAGCTGATTTTTTTTTTGCGGTGCGCGAGTTCGACTCGCACTTGACCGATTTTTTTTTTTTTTACTCTGACCTTGTCGTTTTATGATGTTTACTTCAAGGGTTAGTGGACAAATGTAAATAAAATTATATTATGTTGACAGCGGTGATACAGAACGATGAGCAGCCGGTCAAAGACCCTTTAGAAGTCCCACAGTCCGCTATCAAGAAGAAACCAAAACAAGTGAGTGTAAAAAACTATCCAGTGGGGTAACTGCGTAACACACTATCTGTCACTAGCAACGGCTTTCATTTTAACGGTTCAACAACATTCATTGCGTGATTTACGTTGTTGAGCTGACAAATTTTTCGATTGTATAAAACAGTGGATTGAGGAGCCCGTGGCTAAATAATAACAGCCGCACAGGGCGATCGATCAGGTTAAGCTACACTTACCGCGTTTGGTCTGTGGATGGGTGATCATCTTTACATACCGAGACCCCTCCGTACCTCGGATAGCACGTTAAGTCGTTGGTCCCGGCTGTAATTCGTGGATCTTTGGCAGTCGTTATGGGTAGTCAGGAGCCCGAAAGTCTGACAACCAGTCTTGCCAAGGGTATTGTATTACCCAGTACCTAACTGGGTTGTGGAGGTCAGATAGGCAGTCGTTCCGTGTAAAATACTGGTATTCAGCTGCATCCGGTCAGACTGGAAGCTGACCCTAACATAGTTGGGAAAAAGCTAGGCACATGATAAAGCAGTGGATTAGCAATACCCTTCAAAATGATTCAGATTGATAGTGTGTTACCCATTTAGGGTGCTGGCTTAATTGGCACATGCTAGAGCGGTTTACACGATGCCAGTAGATTTTGAGCCAATAGCATTGCGGTCACTTTAAAGTAAGGCGAACTCAAACATAAGAACTTCCTTTGAGCATCCATAGTGGGCACGCGGGCGCGGGGAGCGGCGCGGGCAACTCACGCCATAGTGAGCTCATGCAAGTGGCCGCAGTGAGGGCGCGGGCGGCCCACGCGGGGACCCGCACCCTAATTGCGTAACACACTATCAGTCGGAATCTGAATCATTTTGAAGCAAATTTCTAATCCATTGCTTCATAAGTTCGAAAAATTTGTCTGCTCAACACGTAAATAACGCAATGAATGTTGTTGAACTGTCAAAATGAAACCGATTCCGATTGATAATGTGTTACGCGATTGCCCCGCGGGGTTCTCAAACTAATTCGAGCTTTTTTCTAGTAAAAATAAGTCTTCTTCATCCATATTATATTTTGACAAACAAACACGACAACACGCAGAACACAGCCGCGCTCCAGTGCGGACAGGCAGCCCGCGCCCGCGCCCGCCCCGCACCCCAGGCTGAACAGACACTAAAAGTGTAAAATACTGTGGGCGTACTATAGCTACATTTCTGCCTAATTCTTCAGAATTACAGGCGCATGATGATGATGATGATGATAATAGTGTATGGTACCCCCCAGGTGGTAATCCGACCGACCGAAGAAGACTGGTCCTCGTACGTGACGTCACGCAACGGCAACAACGGCCAGATCCAGCTGTGGCAGTTCCTGCTCGAGCTGCTCACTAGCGCCGAGTACTTCGACGTCATTCGGTGGCACGGTGAGTTCAAGTTGAAGTTACATCATTTTTTTATTTTTTATTTAAATTAACTAGCAAAATTTCACAGACTCATGGTCTCGATGTTCAAATAATGATTAAGAGCCTATACTACCTCAAATGGCATAGCGTGATCCTCCGTTATGTCGCAAATACTGCACCATTAATTTTGAAATAAATATATGGTAAAGTTGAGGATTAATGCTAAGTCTTATGTTAGACGAAAACACGATTCCATAAAATTTTCTCGATAGAAATAAATTCCAAAGTTACCTCTAACCCGAACAATAAACCGCTGGTATTCAAAAAATACTTCAAATTAGATCATGAAACTTTGCATACTAACTGAACTTACTTTAAAGCAGGTCTTATGTTATTTATTTTTTTATAATTACCGTTATTTTCATACCTAAACTATTGACGCTTCCTGCCGCCCAGCACCGCACTCTGTCTCGCTCTCACTCAGTCCGCGAGCAGTATCGTATGAGCGAGATAAAGAGTGAGTTTTAGCTGAGGTAGTATAGGCTCTTAAACAGCAACAAAGTATTACATCCTTTCCTACTATCACACTAATATTATAAAGGCGAAAGTTTGCGAGTGCGTTTGCATGTTTGTTACTTCTGCACGCACAAACGGCTGGACCAATTTTGATAAAATTTGGTATAGAGGTAGCTGACACCCTGGATTAACACATAGGATAGTTTTTATCCCGATATTCCCACGCGGAATCGATACTTATGCGGGTGAAACCGCGGGGCGCAGCTAGTAGGGTTGTCGCAAACCAGGCGGGCGTTAGCCCTACTACCGCAAGGGAAGACTTGGCAGTCAGATAAGGTGTTGGGTGTGACTGTCCAGAATACGCCGAGCGTGAGCGTTCAGTTGAGTAACTGGCGGAACAAACTGCGCTACACGAGGAGGCTTCTTCATGCATACTAGATATCAGATAGTTTATGCTAGGGTATATCTAGGGAGTAACATAGTCTTCTTTTCATCCCAAAAAATGTACGGAATCCGGGTGAAACCACGGGAGCGAAGCCATGGGGAGCCGCGTGACGACTCCCGGCCACCGTAGGCGCGGTCCTGCGGGGGGAGAGGCATGGGTAGCTCACCGTCCGGGCAGGGGCAGGCCGTGCCGGGGGGCGCGGACGTGTTCCACGCGCGCCTCAAAGAGATGTCAGCAGAAAGGAAGGGGCCTGCCAGGGCCGAAGCCTGCCGGGGGTGCGGGATTGTCCGAAAGGGTTACCGCTACCCCGGAACATAAAGGGCTAAGGAAGGAACACGGATGGGTTTTAGTCAGTAAGAGTCTGATACTCCCTTCCGCTCCATCCAGAGCCGGAGGAGTCATTTGATGATACCTCATCCAAAAAAAAGGGCAAAAAGTACGTAGTTATGCTAATTTATTTTGTGTGTATAAGGTACTGAAGGCGAGTTCAAGCTGCTGGAGCCCGAGCGCGTCGCGACACTGTGGGGCGCGCGCAAGCACAAGCCGGCCATGAACTACGAGAAGCTGAGTCGCGCGCTGCGATACTATTACGACGGAGACATGATCGCCAAGGTGTCCGGCAAGAGGTATGTACTGTAGCGACATCTGTACCGCCGCGTACAAACTACGCATGACATCAAAGTCAAAGCATTTATTTCAAATAGGCACATAAAAGGCACTTTTGAACGTCAAAAATTACAATTTAGGGCCTGTGCACACCACGTTTTTTAAACGCGCCGTTGACGCGCGTTTGTAGCGATACAGACGCGATACACACGCGAGTCATGTCAAATGTTTACGTCCCATCAGACAGACGCGTCTGCATACCCCTTTGAGGATTATAAGCGTGTTGTTATTTCCAGATTCGTGTACAAGTTCGTGTGTGACTTGCGACAGTTGCTGGGATACGGCGCGGGAGAGCTAGCTGACTTAGTGAAGGAGGTGCACGACAACAGACCTATAATCAAATCTATTGATGACGTCAAGAAGATCGTCTTCTAATACTTACGGAGTAAGGAGAGAAAATTACTTTATGTTGAACGCGCAATATGGCGGAGAACAGACGGTGCAAAACCAGAATCCATCACTGATAACCGTATCAAAATCGGACTAGTAGTTTTGGAGATAAATGGCAATATTGGTTTGCACAAACAAACATACATACTCATACCCCAAACGCATATACCGTCTCCGTACCGTCGCGGGTAAAAACGGACGGACCCGAACAAAATAAATAACGATCTCCAACAAAATAACACACGTATTAAGTAGGTATGCTCCTTCTCATAAAGGAGACCACACCATGCACTGATAATTTGGAACCGCCTGCTTGTCTAAACCTGAATTGAGAATTTCAGATAATTATCAAGTTTTCGGACAACAAACTCAATGTCGTTTAAGACAAAGTTCAAATTCCTTTGCTATCAACATTTTTATTAAAGCTTTTAACAAATGGTCACTTAAAAATCAACCTAATCTACACAATGTTAAAGTAGATAGTTTAGTGGCAATGATTGTAAATTATCTAAGATTGTGAAATTATAGTGAAGTGAAAGACTATGGAGAATACAGGTACGTAATTAGTGTCATTTTTAAACTAAAATTAAATATTATTACGATTCTCGCGTATGTAATTTTAACCGATTCCGTGCGGATGGCGCGGTAGAGGCGCCATGGGTATTTTCTGTGAATGGCGTGTGGCGCCCGAGAGGAGCCACAATCTCGGATAAAACACCATTTTTCAGTGGTTATCCGTAAATGAAAGTGTCCTTATTTGTCACGCAGATTACGATTCCAGTGTTAGCTTCGGGATATTGCATGAAAACGCATACTTCAGGAGTTGTAAACATTTTTGTTCGCCACGAAAAATTTGTTCGCCGCCAGGCGCTATAGTTTGAAAAAACTACCATCGCACTGAATCGATTAATTGTTCATCATGTTATAAATGCAATTTACATATAAGAAGCAATTAAAATAACTGAAAACCCGGAACGGATTCATTGGAACTGAAAAAGTCCGTACATTTATGATCACTTGGCAAAATGTATTAAACAAAAGATTTTTGAAGTGAAAACGTCATTAGGCGCGTTGGGCAGTTTTCGAGATGGGGAAAAAACTATTGAATTCGCGCCACTGTTACCGTAACCGACACCGCTTCGGATGTGCTCGGCTGTCCTCGGGATGTACTCGGTTTTAATGTATATCCGATATGTCAGTGAGTGATGATAAAGTATTCTGTTTGTGTTTTGTTTTCACTTCTGTCGGCACTCCCGGAGTGCCACTGTTTTTTTTTTTTCTGCGGTATGATGTCAAGCATAAAGCATAAACAGCCTATAATGTTCCCACTGCCGGGACACGGGCCTCCTCTCTGTGAGAGGGAGTGGGCCTTAATCTACCACGCGAGCCCAGTAAGGGTTGGTGGATGTCACATGTCTTCAAATTTATGGTTTTAGGACATGCCAGTTTCCTCATGATGTTTTCCTTCACCGTTTTGAGAGCAGTGGTGATGAAGTAATTTATACAAAGTAAAGCGCCTGTCTGGGTTCGAACCTACGACCTACAACTTGTAAGTCGAGGCCGTTACCACTTGGCCACCACTGCTCTCCATGCATGCTTTGCTGTCCTGGAAATATTAACTATAAGGTACAATTTAATGTGAATATTGTGTACATGTCGCAGTCAACTGGTTAAATTAGCCGTTTAGTTAACCGCCTAGCCTTTCAACTAAACGGCGGCCGTTCAACTAACGGCCTGAATGATATTCAATTATTATAGTTTAGGTTGGAACTGTATAACCAATTACGTGCGAGCCGAATTGGTCGCAGTAACTAAGCCAGGACACCCCGACGGCGGACGGAGAGTAATGGGTAGCTCACCGTCCGATCAGGACCAGGCCCGTGCCGGACGGCGCGTACGTGTTCCACGCGCGCCTCAAAGAGATGTCAGCATAAAGGAAGGGGCCTGCCAGGGCCAAAACCTGCCGGGGGTGCGGGATTGTCCGAAAGGGTTTGCGGGATTGTCCGAAAGGGTTACCGCTACCCCGGAACATAAAGGGCTAAGGAAGGAACACGGATAGGTTTTAGTCAGTAAGAGTCTGACAATCCCTTCCGCTCCACCCAGAGCGGGCGGGTTCATTTGATGATTTCTCATCCATAAAAAAGGCACTCCGACCAAATATTAGGGTTAGGTTAGGTTGGAACTGATATCAACCGCGTGCGAGCCGAGAGAGCGAAGCGAGGCGAGCACTTTTCCTAAAGGCCAGGCGGTTAACTAAACGGCTAATTTAACCAGTTGGCTGCGACATACACAACACTTTTATTCAGAAGGTCTTTTCCCGTAATTAAAAACGTTCAAAATCTAGTCCCACTCATCTCAGCCACAGAATGTAGGGATATTAGAAGTATTTTTGACAGATTGAGACAGATCAGACTGTGAACATTCTCAAAATTACAAGAATTGCCCCTCTGTTATGTATAATAGTATAACATTAAGTCAATAGGTACGCACGACTACACATCAAGCTATGCTATAAAAAAAAAAAAAAACAAAACAAAAAAAAAAAAGCTATGCATAACTAGTATAAGCTGACTTCTGATTGTACGAAAAAACCTATACAATGCGAGGTCAGCTGAAACTAGAAATGTATAGCTTGGTGTGTCGCCGTGTGTACAGACACCAGCACATCAAGCTACCCGAAACCACAGAATACTTAAAGTACTACGTACAGAAAGGCCACTCCCTTCCCCGCACTAACATCGGTTACCGCACCTCACCCCGCACTTCGGCGTATTCGTCGCAGTTCTTTAACAAGAGCGCTCGCAAACACAAGAACCTCACGCACACATTCATACGTATACAAACGTCATTTTTTAATGTAGTAGTAGTAGGTAATTATTTTGCGAGCGTTGTATGGAGTGTCCGGGGTGTGCCGAAACTGTCAAATTTTTCCAATCAACTTTGAACCTTATGCTTTAGGGATAAAGTTGAAAATCTTTTGAAGAAATTTGACAGATTGTAGTAGCTTGATGTGCTGGCGTCTGTACTACGAGTCTAAACTCGTAGGAAAAATAAAATGTTGAATGTAATTGCAAATTTATGTTTTAGGAATGAAGTTTGAGTGCCAGTCTTTATATTATAATTTAGGTTTCGGTAAAAAGTGATACTGTATATACCTAGATATATTTCGATTTAAGCTATTTGTACAAATAAAGTCTATTTTTGAGTTTAAACAGTGTTTTCCTTTAAAAAAACACATTACATTTTGATGAGTTATGTGAACATAAATGCAAGGAACAGCTGATTGTTTTTCGCGATTTTAAGATTAGTCACATAGTAAAAGTTGTTCATAATGATGAGTACAATGACCCCTTAAAAGGATGCCCATGAATTTAATTACACCCTGTATAAGAAGATTAACATCATGCTAGCCGGAGGTATGTACTTACATTCAAAGCTGTATCAGGAAGTCAGGAAGCATGCATATGCATAATGATGACCAACATGCGTTCGCGAGTTAGCTTCCAAACATGAAAACAAACACGTGTTTTTGGAGAAACAGCTTTACCACCCGACCCATAAACTTCAGTTTACACTACAAATATAAATCATGTTAATAGTGTACTAGTCATTCTGAAATCAACTTTGTTTATTTAATTGGAAACAAGGATTGAAATAGACTTTAAGTACCAACTTGCGGACTGAAAAAAAAAAACATATTTTCAAGATTCAAAATAAGATGTACTTCAGAAACGTCAAAAATAAAGAAAAAATTGTCCACAATACATAAGCATACAGCACTAACAACACGTAATTAACTACACGCAGTATTTTCTGTTTCTTCAGGGCCCACACGCTGTCTTTCAGACCATCTCTTATGATGTATTTCTTCAGTCCGATGAGCCAGGCTTTTATGAAATTTCGGAAGCTCACTGTTGTCAGGTCACAATTGAATACGACTTTGTCAACATCCGACATGTTCTCGATCATAGCTCGCATGTTGTCGTCTCTAAATTCCCATGAGTTTGACAAAAAATATCTGTATACGTACGACATTTTGTCAATTGACGTGTAGAGCTTCACGAAACTGTAAAGAAAGATTTTTTTTTTCATTTACATTATAACTTATCTATTATAATAATCGATAATGTGTCTATCAACTGTTTTAATATTTATAACTTTTTGACGTGATAACGTCTTATAAATCGATGGACGCCAGCTACACGCACAAAAAATCATGACTCATTGTCACGTTCCGTCTGAGCCGAGTGTGCAAGCGAGAGCGCGGAACAAGCGATAGAGAGGCACGATCGGATGTTTTCTTTTGACGTTATCACGTAATATTTGAAAGAAAGAAAGAAAGAAAGACTGGACTAAAACAGTGTATAAAAGGTGAACGGAGTAGAGCCTAGTGTAGATAATGACGGGTGAATTGTTATAGAAATGAATATGTTATATACGAAAGGAATGTACAGACGCCAGCACATCAACCTACTACAATCTGTCAAATTTCTTTAATAGATTTTCAACTTTATCGCTAAAGCATAAGGTTCAAAGTTGATTGGGAAAATTTGACAGTTTCGGGTAGCTGATGTGCTGGCGTCTGTACCTCCAAGAAACAAGAAAAAAAAAAAAAAAAAAAGTGTGCCGCAGTCCTGACAGTCATAATGACGGGTGAGAGTGACTGGGTTGTGGAGGTCAGATAGGCAGTCGCTCCATTTAAAATAATGGTATTCAGCTGCGTCCGGTTTATTTATTTATTTATTAGGGACAAAAAACAGTTACATGCCAAACAGTACAGAAAGATACCTTTTGAACGCCAGAGTATAAACGTATCGCCGCCGTACCCCTGACGCCAGGCAACTTTAATGTAGTTTTAAATAATAGGAAAAAGAAACACAGAAAACTTAATTTAGTTTAAAAAAAATGTCGTTTTCTTGTCGTCTATAGACGACGGTGGCGTGTTGGGCACGTTTTCATTTGTCGGCTATACACGACCGTGGCGTTCAAAAGGTTAAACTAAAATTTAACAAGCACGTAACCCACACCATTGTCCACGATTTAACTAAAGGTTAGAAGTGCTAAAGACAAAAAAAAGAAAAAGAAAAGTACAAAACAATAGGTTAGATAGGCAGATATTGATGAGACTGAGAATCATCACTTTTGAGCGTCAAAATTACATACATAAGACCCTCCCCCCAAAACACCAATCACCCGCCCTTCGCCACTTCCTTTTAACTGGGAAGTAGAAGTGTAGCTTTACTTACGACGGTATCTCCTTGGGCTTGACGGGTATGATAGCACCCACGCCATCTAGTATATAAGCAGGTATATAGTGGAGCAACCACGTCAGGATCCAGTACAGCAGCCGATTGTTAGTTTCTATCAGGCCGCAGTACCATACGGCTTTGGGAGACGAGAGATTTATGCCATCCTTGCGCATTACATTGCCGGCGAAAGCTGAAATGATATTAACACAAAGTTAAATAATCAGCGTAATAATGTTCCCGTCGGTGGCACTCAGGCTTCCTCTCTGCGAGAGGGAGGGCCGTAACAGTGGCGTGCATTGCATATAGGCATATAAGCAGTGCCTACCTCGATATATCAACATAAGCCTGTCAATCACATTTTAGTGTGTGTGCCGCACAATTAAGAAACTCACTAAATTATCATACCTAACAAAAAACAAAATCTTCATACGTGCGCGGCAGTAGGCAGTCGCCGGACGGCCTACTCGGCTCCCGTACTATTCGCACATTGTCATTGGTCTTTACTCGTTCAAGTTAATTTATGACAAAATTAAAAATACGTTCGTCTCACGCGTATGATCATGACTTGATCACAGTTGCCGATCTTTACAAATCTCTGTGCAAGTTTTTCGTAGCTGAACGTGAACATTTTGAGTATTTTGAAGAACTGCGATGTAATTAAGCGTGTCGAAGCGGTATACAAACGACATGGGACATAATTGTAGATTTCGATAGGGACGGCAAAATTTGAATAGCGTACTGGCGGCAAATGTGTAAATCCGCCACTGAGTATAACGCCGTATGGGCGGCCGCTGCCGCTGTGGATAACAGCAGTTTAAAACTTTACATACACCAAGGCATAAAGCACTCCTTCCTAGCCACGGTGTACAAGGGCGACTCCCGGTCGCCGCGCCCGCGCCGCTGCGCCGCGTCCCAGCCAGCCGCTATGATGGCGTTGTTCACGTAGTCCACTGGCACAAGCGCCAGGCGGTTGTCCACGTCCACGAAAAATACGTGGAGGATCCCTAAAGTGACGCCTACCATTATCTGTGGGCATAGATTAAGTGTTAATAAAAAAAGTTAATATAAAACTCGCTGTGCCACCGACTTAAAAAAAATTGATGAATGGGCCCGTTCTTGACCTCGATCACGCCTGATGGAAAGCGATGGATGAGGTCTATGATGGAACGAGTGTGACCAGGAGATGAGGAGATGCCTAAGGCACTGGAACTCCCACGCATCGACAAAACACAGCAGGCTGCTTGACGCCGGACGCCGGTGGGAGGGTGGTCGCAAACCCGTCGTTAGCCCTACCACCGCAAGGGAATAATTGGCCAGTCAAATAAGGTGTTGGGTGTGGCTGTCCAGGATGCGCCGAGCGCTCGGTTCAGTTGAGTAACTGGCGGAACAAACTGCGCTACACGAGGAGGCTTCTTCGTGCATCACAAAACACAGATTTGGACCTGTCCAGTCAGACCTGTCCACCGATTTTGGCCAAGAGCCAAAATAACCTTGTGGTGTTGTAAAGAGCAGCTGAATCAAAAGGAAAACGTCTTTTAAGACGGTTTGGTACGATGGTAATTTGTATAAATCGTCGGTACAGACGCCAGCACATCAAGCTACTACAATCTGTCAAATTTCTTTAATAGATTTTCAACCATATCACTAAATTATACGGTTCAAAGTTGATTGGAAAAATTTGACAGTTTCGGGTAGTTTGATGTGCAGGCGTCTGTACCTAAAGTTTTAATTTCGCGGTCTGCCTAGTCGCCTAAAGATTATGTGTGTGTAAGTTTATTTTTTTCCTATTAACTGCGTGGTACAACTAAAACCATTATTAAATAGAAATAAAAACTTTTTGACTTTTTTAATCGATACAACGATTTCTCCTCCTTATTTATTGTAGATATTATTTTATCGATTTGTAGCCGCGCGCTAGGGGCACGGCAATTGATATTTAGCCAAGCGCAAGGTTTATAAATAATAAAACGAAAGTAAAAGGTTGGCTACACTACAAGAGTATTATATTATCTGTGGCTACACTGACCGTAGGTACGGATGACGTAAGCGGGGAGTTTGGCATTGAGAAAAGGCGGGAAGCAAACGGTGAGAAAATATAAGTTCTGGTTCGCAATAAGTCTAGTTTTAAATGCTACAGTAAGTTTAGTTTTAAAGGCCACAATAAGTTTTGAAATTGGGTGATTAACAATAAACACATTTTGAGAATTGGTTTGTGCTTTATTTCTGAGGTTGATTAAATGTGACACTTATGACTTACCCCGGTGGGTCCCGCGATGCAGGACATGTCCAGCCAACCAGGCAGCGGCTCCAGGTAACTGTTGACCACTGAAACATACACATTTATGATTATAGAATCTTCACTGCGGTTGCCTCGCTTAATACCTACTGAAGTGCTTTCCTCCAAAGAGCATTTCAGACACTAATGTGCAGTCAACAAGAGAGATAAGTATGCAGGATCGTCGGATATATTTGAAGTTTAGTAAGAAACCGATCGACGTTCTCGAATAAAATTTAATTTAATTAATTAGAAAATAAACAGGTCATTCAAATTAAATTTCGAGTCGACAACATCCATCGGTTTCTTACTAAACTTCAACTATATCCGACGATCCAGCATACTTAGATATCTCTTTTGTTGACCGTACATGGTCCAATGTTTATGTCCCTTTAGTACCATAAAGAACTGACTGAACTTTAAAAGACTGACCTCTGAGTTTGCTTCGGTGTTTCCTCTCAGAGTAGTCGAATAGGAAACGCCAACCTTATCTAGTTTTTGAATTACGATTGACATACTGCTCTGTCAAACAAGTACCGGGAAAAGACATTGAGATAGGAAAAACATGGAGACGCCGCGTTATTCTATACATACATTTGCTTATACAAATATGAGTGAAATATGATTCAGAATGTGAAATATCGTTTTGTCTCATTCTTTCCAATATGATAATCGTATTTGAAAAAAGAGACAACAATATTTTAAGTTGTTGCTCATTATGGCAAAATTTTGTCGTGACGTAGTGACAGCTGTAGGTAAGTGCCGTAAAAGCCATCTTATGCGACGAGATTAGTAATCTGTGGACGAGTTTCGTGGTAGTTTTGCTGTCAAATGGTTGTTTATTTTTTGTATTATTGAGATTTGCGAGAAAATTACAAGGTTTTTACCTTTTAAAACTGCATGTAAATGTTGGAAAACAGCAATTCAACATGCCTGTGTGTTGTATTGTGAAGTGTGGTGCAAGAAATAATGAAAATCAATCTCTATTGTCTTTGCACAGGTTAAAGCCGGTTTTCATGCAATCTATACTTATAATAAATCTGTAGAGAGGTCAATTCTGTACATGAAATATATTTTCAAAATAACTATCAGGGGGTGATTAGTGATCGATACTGATGCCAAAAATGCAATCAGTAAAATTTTTGTCTGTCTGTCTGTCTGTCTGTCTGTCTGTCTGTCTGTCTGTATGTTCCTTATAGAAACAAAAACTACTGGACGGATTTTAACGAAACTTGGTACAATTATTCTTCATACTCCTGGGCAGGTTATAGTATACTTTTCATCACGCTACAATCAATAGGAGCAGAGTAGTGAAGGCAAATGTTGGGAAAACGGGAGAAGTTACTCCATTTTTTAAGCTTCCGTCGCGTGTGCAGCCTTAATGGTTAAAGTTACATAGAAATCATGTATGACGGAAATATTCTACATAAAATTGTCTAAAAAATATCCCGCAACAGCATATGTCTATCTTTTATGGTTGACTCACAATAACACGTGTAACTCCTGATAGCTTAGCAGTTCGGAGCATTCTGATTATATTTGTTTACTCTTACGTTTATAATACTCTCACTCATCCCTAATTTTAAAAAGTTAACATTATTACCTATTCAATAAAAAAAGAATCATAGAAATCGGTATAGAAACACCAAACTTATACATGAAATAAGCCATCGCGCCGTTCCACGTGAAGACTGAATCATGCTATAAGGATTATTTTTGTGTAACAATTGCCGCGCTCGACACGGGTCGCGCGCGGCGGCGGTAGGGTATAAAAAGGCGGGAGGTCCGAGAGCGAGCTTCATTCATTTTGGCTGTTGATGCGTTCAGAGCGTTCGCCCTTATTGACAGATAATAATTGATATTGAGAAACCGTGCTTATCAGCGCGACTTTTAGTCTTTAAATAGTTTATTTGAATTTCTTTTGTTGTTATTTTGTAAAATAGGTATGAGTTGTTTTGGTAGTGTTTAAATATTCGTTCAAATTAAAAATGATTAAGCGTAGGTACTTTTATTCTCTCTATAAGAATATTTTAGTTTAAATAGTCACTTAGATTTTAAGTGTAAGGTAGCTAAAGTTAAGACCACGTATTAGTTGTTTTGGAAGTGTTTAAATATTCGTTCAAATTACAAATTATTAAGCGTAGGTACTTTTATTAACTAAAGTAGTTATAGGTATTTATTTTGAAATTTTACACAGTGGTTCCCTTTATAATGTAGACAAGGAATTAGGAAGGATTTTTTGAAATTTAACCTCTAAGGGAGTTAAATAGGGGATGAAAGTTTGTATGAAAATCCGTCAGTTTTAAAGTTAGGATCTTCAAATTTTGTGTTTAGGCTGACGACTAAAAATTAATTTATACGTGTCTCAGCGTTTTTGATAATTCCAACCCCAAAGGGTTAAAAAGGGGGATGAAGTTGTGTATGAAAGTCCGTCAGTTTAAAAGTTAGGGTCTTCAAATTTTGTATTTAGGCTAACGATTGAAAATTAATTTATACGTGTCTCAGCGTTTTTGATAATTTCTCCCCCAAAGGGGGATGAACGAACTGACTGAAATATCAACGCACAGTCTAAACCGCTGGTCCTAGGGACATGAGTTTTGGAGGTTGTGTTCTTTGTGCAGAGTAGGTATCGAATAAGAAGGGGTTTTTGGAAATTCAACCTTTAAGGGGGTGAAAAGGGGGGATTTTGTTTGTATGAAAAATCTTATTTATTGAGTTAATAACCTTGAAACTTGACACGAATACTTATCTAAGTAAATTATGAAGTTTGGAATTTTTCGTTTTTCTAAAATACCCCCTAAAGAGGTAATGGGGGGTGTTAAAATTTGTATGGAAGAATTTTACGCCCTGTCCGATTAACTTGAAACTCAGTATTTATACTAAGGACTAAAAATAATTAATAATGTGTATCAGGGTTTTTCGAAAATCTACCCCTAACTGTATGAAAAGAGGTAGTTAATTTTAAAGGGGAGGATTTTAGTGCGTGGCTTGATTAGCTCGAAAATTGGTATAAATAAACTTTGAGTCAAGTTATGAACACTTCTTAAACGATTTTTCAAAATTCTACCCCTGTGGGGGTGAAAAGCGGGGATAGTTAGACTTAAAAATTGGCCCGAATACTTATTTATTTAAGTTAATTATAAAGATCATACCAACATACATTTTCGAAACTTTTAGAGGAAAGTACGAATTTCACGCGGACGAAGTCGCGGGCAGAAGCTAGTAATACATAAAATAATACACATTCGATGATACAATTGTAACCCGATCATGAATTTATGGCTAAAGTATTGATATTTGGGTTATTTTCCGTATAACAGACCTTTTTATTATTTTTGTTACTTCACTTATTTGTTTACAATAATATGTCATATTGGAATAGTGTTGTACCGTTGCCAAGTTTCCGAATCTAGTTCCTCCGCTGAAAAGATATCGGTATTTTCTGCGATGTTAACATAAATAATCCTGCGTCTTATTAGGTCCGAGCGACCTTGCTAGGTTCGGCCCGTGGTTCACAGAACCAAAATCAAAATATTTTATTTCACATAAACCTACATAGGCACTTATGAAACGTCAGACTCAGAAGCTAGGTGCACGGTTCCAATAAAATTGGTTGTTTGCTATGGAGAAGAACCGGCAAGAAACTCCACGGTTACTGTTTTAATAAAAACATTTTTACAAAAAAAAAACAACCAACTTCAAAAAAAATACTTACTACTTACAAAGTGAAAAATAACTTTAATTTCGGAAGTCGGTGTCGTTGGTTCCGTATTTTCGTTTTTTGACTCCGACTTCCGAAATTAAAGTTATTTTTCACTTTGTAGTATTTTTTTTTAAGTCGGTTGTTTTTTTTTGTAAAAATGTTTTTATTTTACACTTTTTAGTTGTACCTACCCCACACAAATTCAATTAACACTAGTGCATTGAAGAATTGAATACACCGACTAGAAGAATCATCATAGAAATGCCGGAGATGTAGTACATACATTTATGCATATAACTTCGTACATAAGAATAATTACCTAATGTATTATATACTTAAACCTTCCTGAAAGTATGTAGATTACATTAGCGAAAAAGTTATAAAAATTGGTTCATTACTTTTTGAGAAAATCGCGGACATACAAACATACGGGTCGAATACAGAACCTCCTTTTTTGAAGTCGATTAATAATAATTGGCTTTTACAATGTTTATTTTGTTAAGTACCTGGTACTGGTTTTAATAAATAAATAACTCGTTTTTTATTTTTATGGACGATCTGTTTCTCTCTTCTTGCCACTGCAGATTCATATATCGATACTCGATACAGTAACACCAATTTTCCTTGATTGGCACAACCCTAGCAATGGCAGCCATTTTATGAGACAATATGAGTTGTAGGTATGCACCCTATTTTTGTAGGTATTTCCAGTCCATACTTTTCTATGTCAATGGGAAAAGATCAATAATACAGATAAAATACCGGCAAAATATCAATAATACAGATGTAAATGACAGATGCAACTCAAACTCCGCGCCAAAATGGAAAACAGTTGTGCCAACTTAACAAAAAAAAAAAAAATATTGGAACCATAAACAAATCATCCATTCCCGATACTTTTTTGGCTGAATGTAAGTGTTTGTGCAATACAATCGTACAAGTACAGAAATAAAATTATTTATCATTTATAAGCACGGCTCGGTGGCAGCTTAAACTCTTGATCGGTATCGTTGGTCGGTGAAAAAAGAATATGATTATCATCACTCTTCACCACTCTTGGAGAACGGCTTGCCTTGCCGGTAAGTACAATATTGTTTGCTTACCTATGGGTGGTCTGACGACGCAGACGGGCAGGTCAGCAGCACTGGACCTCACCACCTCCTCGGCCACCGCCTTCGTGAACGTGTAGGTGTTGGGCCAGCCCTTGATCAACCTGGAACACCAAAAAACCATTGAAGGCCCCTAAACGAGCAATACTTTTTCTTATTTCAGAGTAAATGGCAAATAGGTAATCTTGTCTTATAGTATTTACACAGGAAAAGTTGAGTTTGATATAGACCATAGTTTGGCTAGAAAAAGGTCTTATTTATCTTTGCAAATGTGCGAGGATCACATTAATATTAAAAGATGTCTTCGATTCTCCAACATTATCATCTGCCTATACCAGTACACTGTTGGAAATGTCCAACTTCTCAAACGTATGTCATTCACCTCGACCTTCAGCTAGTCTTCATCAGCTGCTACAGCCACCCTGGGACCCTCATTGCTCAACCTATTACCCTGAAGGCCTAACCTACCTAAGTTTGCCGCTACGCGGTCTCCGCACAAGAACACGTCTTCCGTAACGGTCATCGGATCTTTGGCAAATTTGGCCGGCCCACTGCCACTTCAGCTTGCTTATCCGGTGTGTTCTTACCCTGGAGTAATGCTATTGAGTCTGTCCTCATCCATCTGCTCTGCCATGGCGATCATCACGTGTGGCGCCACGGGGGACTGGTAGAAGTCTTCCCGCACCTCCTTCCCTATGCGATCGTAGGTCGCGTGGGTGTACGCTGTTGATACGTACACGAAGTTTCTGGAAGAATAGAGTATTAAACCCATTTTTGAAGTGTCTCAATTAGATTCTATAGTGCTAATGAACCACAAAAAAATTCACAAAATTTTTATTCAATCGTTAAGTGCCGTAAAAATGCATTTTAATTTTGCATTTTCTTCACTCAGAAATGTCATAGAAAAAAGGATATTCAGTTTTTCCAGAATCTAAACATTTCCCGGGAAACTTTTCCAAGACTTAATTCGGACTATTTCGAACGTTTTATAAGACAAAAAATAACCAAATCGGTCCAGCCGTTGCGTTCTCGAGTGATGCAGTTAGGGGATTGGGGTTACAATTTGTACGCAAATGGACATCTCTGCCGAAAACAGTATTTAACTCTATGCACGTTTTAGATACAAATAGCTAGTTCTATAGGATTTTGATCAGTGGCGTAGCGTGCCTTGGCGGGGCCCCGTATAAAAATTTGTTTGGGGGCCCTTAGGAAGGGTCAAGATTTCTCACAAAAAAAAAAATGTTTGCATAACATTAAAAGAAATATTTTTATTCATCATAATTATCTATGCCACTTTTTCCAAAAATTTTCCAAACAATTTAAATTAAATATAAGTAGATAGGTACACTCTCCTTGCCTTTTTTTCGGCAAACTGATTTATTAAATCATTTATAGCTGATTTGTTTTTTTTTACTTTTGTAATTTGCGAAATAAAAAAAATGGGAAGTTTTTATTAATTTTTGCTTCCGCACGTTGGGGGCCCCCGAGGCCCGGGGGCACAATGTGAGAAGGTATGTGAGAAAAGAAATAAGCGTTTATTGGCATTACAGCAAATAAACCAACCACCACCTAAGAGAAGTGAGGCTCACCGGAGTTTGGAGCAATTCTTGGCGAGAGCCACTGTCTCCCTGGTGCCGCGGATGTTAGTCAAGGTCGCCACGCGCATGGGCTCATCGAACCTTATCGTCGCAGCCATGTGGATTACCATATCCACCTGGAAAATGAATTATAGTTTTATCCCCTTACTAATAAACGTATTATATGGAGTCCGCATATCACTGGTCAGTTTTCCTCAGTCGTCAGTTTATCCCATAATCACACTAATATTATAAAGGCGAAAGATTGTGTGTTTGTATGTTTGTTACTTCTTCACGCAAAAACTGCTGAATGGATTTCGTTAAATTTGGCACACAGATAGTTTTTAATACATAGGATAATTTTTATCCCGATATTCCCACGGGGTTGAAACGTATGCGGGTGAAATCGCGGGGTGCTGCTAGTACTAACATAAAAACAAACAAAAAAATTCTCTTTCAACTGCCCCAATGTTGCCTTTACTTATACTGAATTCCCTTCTAAGTACAGACGCCAGCACATCAACCTACTACAATCTGTCAAATTTAATTAATAGATTTTCAACTTTATCACTTAGGGAAGGTTCATATCTGACGGAACATGCGTCGCGTATTATCGGTCGCGTAACGCCAGAACAGACAAATGTATAGAAAAACACTTGACCGTTCACACTCGACGCACTAACGCATCATCGGTTGAGTGTGAACGGTCAAGTGTTTTTCTATACATTTGTCTGTTCTGGCGTTACGCGACCGATAATACGCGACGCATGTTCCGTCAGATATGAACCTTCCCTAAAGCATAATATTAAGGTTCAAAGTTGATTAGGAAAGTTTGACAGTTTCGGGTAGGTTGATGTGCTGGCGTCTGTACTTACCTACTGCTGTAGCTACGATAAAGTAGATCTTCATATTTACCTCAGTCGTGATCGTGGTCCAGTCTTTGTCACTAAGGCCCAGCCTAATATCGGCCACGTCGCCATTCACCGGCACTATCCTGTGTGCGAAGCGAGGCTGCTTCGAACGCACCAAGTTATACACCTGGTAGAATAATACTGTTAACTATAAATACCTACAGGGTGTAAAAAACCCATCACCATACTATTATAAATGTTCTGTGCCCCTGACGCTTGAGTTGTGGTGTAGGTAAATTCTGAACACAAAAGAATTGCGCTCTTGTGTGCGTAGTAGTAAGGTGCGATTTCGAATGCACCAGGTGCGTTGGAAATTTCGGCTTTCTTCGAGATCAAAGGAGTGCAACTTCTGTACCTACGTACAGAAGTTGCACTCCTTAGTAGTACTGCTACTATTATATATTCTGTGCCATCACCGAGCAATATCCACGCATTCTGTATTTGACAGTTCCGAAAGTAAAGTCCCCCTCACGAGATGCTACCTATAAATTTTGTAAACACACATTCAGGGGTTCGCAACCTTTGTCAAATAAAAAAACGGTTTTGTAATGATTTTTATTTTTATATTAGGGATTTAATTATGTTAACACACACATCATCTAATTAGGTACTGTCGTCAGACGGTTCCGAGTATTCTCCATCTGCATTCTGCAGTATTGACAGCGTCAGCGTGAACTTGCTTCAAAATGGCGGCCCAAATTTTTACATTCCATGAGTCAATGTAATATAGTGGCAATATAATCATGTGGATTGGCGGCTATGTCGTCACTTTGGCCATTTCGTCGCTATCCCTAATAGGTCACTTTCACTAATACGTCACCTTGTGCATCTGGTCAGTTTCTTAACTCGTCTCACGCTGTATTTCGACTCATTCCCAACTCGTCCGATGGATATGTACAACAAACATTTTCAGTAAAACAAAACTTTATTATAAATTAGGTAGTACTCGCACAATCTTTATGCAAACAATAATTAAAGGCTTTGATTATAATATAATCAAAGAATTGAAGGTACCTAAAAGAAGTGAAGTACTTACTTATACAGTTGAAACCTTCTAAATACAAATGATTGTATTTTATAAATAATTCCCTTTATCTACACCGTCTACATCCATGCTATAAAAACAGCAGCAGCAGTATCCTCTATAAAAGTTTCTAAAACAGTTAGCGTATTGCCAACATTAAAACAACCATTGTCATAATAGGTAACCATAATAATTCATCCAAAACCAGTGTTATAATGTTGTACCTACTAACATTATGCGGCTCCTTTTGAATAAAATAACATTGTCATGCACGCGCGATAGATAGGTTATTCGAATTCACGTCGTATCCCGCCTGCCGCCATTTTTGTTCGATATTACTTAGTATTGCAAAAAACTGTTTCAGAACCTTTTATACAGGATTCATATCATGGGTGAAGATAGTCTTGTATGCAACTGTACATAATTAGGTATTAAAACAGTTGCATAAATAACTATTAGTGAGTGATTGCGTAGGATAGGGTTTGTTTACGCTTTCTACAGGTATAGACGCAAGCACATCAACCTACTACAATCTGTCAAATTTCTTTAATCGATTTTCAACTTTATCACTAAAGCATACGGTTCAAAGTTAATTGGGAAAATGGGACAGTTTCGCGTAGGTTGATGTGCTGGCGTCTGTATTTTCGGAGAAGTCCATAGCTACATAATGGGTAAGTCTACTTTTTTTATTGGTCTCAGGGGTAAGTAATATAACTATGAAAAATTTTACAAAAATTTTATATTTGCAAGATATTTTAACAACCGAACCTATAATTTTATTAGATATAGTGATCAGTTAATATAATAAGCGATTGATATAATTTTAAAGTAAGTAACCAATTTGTATAAGAATAACGGACAATTAATATAAAATCGTTTGATATGCCCATTGATGTAGGTATCAATGATTTTGGTACGGTATATTTGTTTTTACCGCTCGCCGCCCCGCGCTAAGCTGCCGCTGATAGCGGATCTATGATGGAACGAGCGTGCCCAGAAGATGCCTGTTCACTCTTGATTTGAAGGCAGACGGGTTAAATATGGGAGGGAACACAGATGCCGGCAGAAAGTTCCACACTTTGGCTGTGCGCATAATAAAAGTATAAGAGAAGCGCTGAGTACGACTCGTCGGGATATCAACCAAGTGCGGGCAAAGAATGTGGATAAGGAGGACAATTCATTGTAGGAGCTTACCGGATCTTTCAGCATGTAGTTTAATCGCTCCTGCATCGATTTCCCCTTCTTTGGTCTCAGCAAAATGAACATTTTCTTTATTTTGCACGATCTGTGTTGTTAAAACAAATGATTAATGTAAGGGGCGGTCCATTAATGACGTGAGGCTCGAAAGGGGGGAGGTGTCCATCCAAAAAAACACGAAATATCACAAGGGGGGGGGGGTGTAGTAATATATCACGTGTATTATTTTTTTCGGTAAACGCGCGAAAGGTACTCAACCGAAAAGCGGCTTTATTTTTATGTCTGTCAAAAACAACCTGCAAACTTTCTGTCTACCTCTAAACGTTATTATTGTAGTCTTTAATTTTCGTAATAAAATTAGGTGATACTTGCACCTGTATTTTATAAATATAAAAAAAAACCAAAAGTGCTTATGACCACACGACTGAAGTGAAACTTCAAACGTATTTGGCTATGACAGGAAGAGGGAAAGAAAATGTGCGCGCGCATTGCTTTCTCTTGCTTATATCCCCCACTCAACTCCCGTTCGCCTCGCCCGATCACACTTTTCGTAACGCTTACGTCAAGCGTTCGCCAGCTTACTCCCCAAGTCAAGCGTGCGTAAAGAAGTTTCACTTCAAAAAAATTAAGATTATTTGTAGGTACTAAAAAATACACGTGATATAGGGAAGTGGGTAGTCTCTTAAACCTCATCATGTATCACCAAGGGGGAGGAGGGGGTTAAAAATGCCAAAAACACGTGATTAATAGACGGACCCTAAGCTGAGGGTGACAGAATAAGGGGCAAGAGGCAAGTCTTCAGAACAAAAAATATAAGATGGAGCAGAAGAAAAACATGAATTAATTGAGAATGACTTCGCATCGAATCAAGTCATCATCGAACCATAATTGGCTATACGGACGTAATATTTTTACAGTATCGTCAAAACCAAACTGAACATGCTATGAAAGATGTTTTCCAATCAACGAGCTGTTTCTTTTCTAACAATGCCAGGTGCTCTAAAAGGTATATAAAATTAATACCTACCTGTTATATTTTATTTGTTTAACGTTTAGTATCAGTGAAGGAGGTTTAAAATAAAACCTCATTGGTATCAGTTTAAAAGTGATATATTTTATCTGTGCTTTTTTCATGTCTGTGGATGTAAAAAAGAAATGGCGGGAATCTGGTTTCAGACGTTGGAACTGGAAGATTATTTTTGTAAGAACGAATACAAATACTAATATAGTTGTTAAGAGAAATATAACGAAGAAATAAGTAATACCGTGCTTTATTTCGTCTCCTTACTTCTCAACTTAATATACCTAAACGTAATGCATGTGGTAGTACTTTCATAGAAAAGGTAAATAAAGTTCACTTCGTAGTAACCGTCTCTGTAACTAACTTTGTATAGTGACTGCTTTTCATTTATTAGATATTATCCATTTGGTAGTGAGAAATGTTGATGTTGGCGAAATTAACTATTACATACTAACATACATTTTTGTTGCCAGGCGAATTGATGTCTTTCAAAACAATCGACGCTCAAAATCAAAATCAAAAATCATTTATTCAAACTAAGCTGAGAATCAGCACTTTTCGAACGTCAAAATTACAAAAGACAGTCCCCCAAAACGCCCGCCCTTCACCACTGTCGTTGGTGAAAACGAAGCTATCCAACTCTATTTTTTAATTCTCTAGATGGGATAGGTATCCCAGAAATGCACCACACAATCTACGATTGCAGATGTTCGTCGGTAATTCTGATTCGTAATTTAAACCCATTTAAACCCACCAAGATTATATGCAACGGCACACGTGTGTTCATCAAATGGATCACAAGAAATGTTATTGAAGCAACCATTTTGAACGGAAAGTTTAAGGGCGAAATTGTTCCTCCTAATGACACCTACGGAGACTACAATCTCATTAAAATGGCTTCAATTTCCCATTCGTTTGGCATTCGTAATGACAATCAACAAACCACAAGGGCAGAAAATGTCCATATACGGCTTGAGAAAATCCATGTCTCTCCTATGGCCTGTTATAATATACGTTGCGTAATTGCGTTGTATAAATAAATCCAACTAATCTATTTTTAATGGCAAAAGACTTGTTGACAAAATTTATTGTTGACCAAATCGCGCTAAATTAGGTAAGTAAATTTAAATTAATTAATTAGATACTATAATTATTTAAACAACAGCATTATTTAACCTTATGGGCCGGCGGAGCATGTGTTGCGTAGTACATACAAACGTAATACCAAAATAATTTGTAAATCAAACGTGTATTTATTCCGATTGCATTACAGAATATCTAGATCCCAAAATATGTATTTTGAATGGACACTGATTTAAAGACGACTTATGAGAAAAATAGGTTTTCCATAGGTTGAAATTCCACATATCTCGTCTTTATATCAGAGTCCTTTCAAAATATTATTTGGCAACCTAGATATTCTGTAACCCAATCAGAATAAATACACACTACCTTAAGAATATGTTCGATTTACAAACTATTTTTCAGGTTTCCGTAGTCAACAAGGAGTTTCGCCATGTCCGTCTGTCTGTCTGTCTGTCTGTCCGCGGTTTAGCTCAAAAACTATTGGTACTAGACAGTTGTAATTTGGCATGAAGTATACGCGCGAAAAAAACAACTATTTAGGGTACCTACCTACATACAGGATGTTACGGAAAGGGTATATCAATACAAACGGGTTGAAGAGTGTATCTGGTCTAGAATCTCTGTACAAAATTTGAGCTCAAAAGCATTAACTTGGAAAATGCTTAATATTTTTTTATTTCGACATCACGGCGCTGCACTGGCGCGCGGCGGCGTGATGTGCGTGTACTAGGCGTACAGACACACTACAGATAATGGATAATGACCCCCGTAGTGCGGTGACACGTTTTTTTATGATTTCAATTTTATAAACTATCGAAATAAAAAAAATATTAAGCATTTTCAAAGTTACTGCTTTTGAGCTGAAATTTTGTACAGATATTCTAGACGAGATACACTCTTCAACCCGTTTGTTTTGATATACCCTTTCTGTAACACCCTGTATAAAGTGGGGTTGATAAATTTTTTTTTCGTCCTTCCCATAGTGTGGAATATCGTTGGATAGGTCTTTCAAAAATATTAGGGGTTTGTGAAGACCGTTTTTTGTTTAAGTAAACCGTTCGTGACTTATCAACCTTTAAAGTACCAATTTTCGTTAGAGTCAAGTGTCCCCCCCTACCCACTAATCGGTTGTAGTTAGAAATTCAAATGTCACGGCAGTAGTACCTATATATAACGAAGTTTAACGGAAAACTATCACACTTAAGTGGGCTTTACAAGTTTACGATCAATAGTCGGCCAACTTAAATTTGTAGTCATAAGTACTAACATGAAATAACACCAACATTGTACACTTAGTTCGCAATAAACGTTTTTGACTCTGACTTTTGACTTAGTTGCAATGTATGGGAGAACATGATTTTCAACTACAATGTTAAGTTTGTTCTTGGGATAAATTCATTCCAACTGCGGAACCCTTCATTGTGCGTGTCGGACGACACACACTTGGCCGGTATTTGGTATTACGTTTGTATGAACTACGCGGCATTAGCAATGTAGTTCGCCGGCCCCTTATTAATTAACACGTTGAAGGGCACTGAGACACAATTGATGTTTTATTGTTACTTGTATTATAGTTAGCTCCACGAAAGATGAGACTTGACCCCACCTCCCGCGCTCTTTCCACCGCCCCTATGACGTCCGCACCCTAATTGCGTAACACACTATCAATCGGAATCAGAATCATTTTGAAGCAAATTGCTAATCCATTGCTTCATAAGTTCGAAATATTTGTCTGCTCAACACGTAAATAACGCAATGAATGTTGTTGAACTGTCAAAATGAAACCGATACGCAATTGCCCCGCAGGGTCCCGTCCCGCGCTCAGCATAGCTGTTCACAACCACCATACGACAGGCTATCGTATCGAAAACCTGCCATTTCGATAACATTTGACTTGCCCTCAACAGCATATAGCTGTTGGAAGAATAGCGAGCGTCTATTTGATTTAAATTTACAACATTTTCGGGTTTTGGGCTTGTGAACAGCGTTTAGACTCCTACGATAACAACGATTAATGTTCGATACGGTACGGAAGCGTATCGAGTGGTTATGAATAGCTATGCTGGAGTCAGTGGCGTGCATTGCATATAGGCATATAAGCAGTGCCTACCTCGATATATCAACATAAGCCTGTCAATTACATTTTAGTGTGTGCGCCCCACAAACTCACTAAATTATCATACCTAACAAAAAACAAAATATTCATACAAACACGCACGGCAGTAGGCAGTCGCCGGACGGCCTCGGGCCTTCTCGGCTCCCGTACTATTCGCACATTGTCATTGGTTCAAGTTAATACGACAAAATTAAAAATACGTACGTCTCACGCGTAATACCATGACGTTCGACCTTCGCAATTTATCACCCTTAAGTAGGCATGCCTTACTCAAATAACCACACTTGACCTCACTTTTTTCTGATTAGTGACCGCGTTTGCTTAGACTAGACCCGGCCTAATGCCTACCTATTCTGAAAACCAATGCACGCCACTAGCTGGAGTGATTCCAGCTGCGGACCCAGCGTTGAAAGGCCTCCTATTAGATGGTATGAAACACGGTGAAGGTTACGGCAATCCCCTAATCGATGCGGGAGCCACAGGTCTTGTAGTTGTGGGCGTTGTGGCGATGCTTGGGGGAGGCCTATACCTTTGAATAATAATACTGATTCCTCACCTAAAGAGCTTTTCAATGAGCTGCTTGCCGAGGAAACCTGAGCCACCCGTGACGAAGACCGAGGCGCCGCTGTAGAACTGCTGCACGGCTGAGTCTCCGCGGTAGATGACTTCGTTCATCAGGTTCTGGTGAGACAGCATCTCTGCTTCGAACTCCTGAGACGGGTCCATGGTGAACTTCCAATAACCTCAATCCAACAACTTATAAAATCTTTCTTTCTGCCTGCCTTTTCCCAACTATGTTGGGGTCGGCTTCCAGTCTAACCGGCAGCTGATTACCAGTATCTTACGTGGAGCGACTGCCTATCTGGCCTCCACAAGGTAACACAATACCCCTTGGTAAGACTGGTTACAACAACTTATAAAATATTCCAAGGAATATCTCTGCATAGAGCAAGCGTAGGTGATTAATACTCAATCTTATTCTCTCTGTGTGAGAAGAGGTATTTGAGAAGCAGATAACGATGGTATAATAATATTTTATTCCTTAAAAAAATATGGTTGTAACACTACACTACTGCTCAACTGAAATACAACTTATGACGACTAGGTGGTTTTGAATGGCACATTTTTACAGTTTACGTACCTAGTTGCAAATTGAATTACAAATTAAACGATTTTACTGTTGTCAAAGGCAGTGGCGGATTTAACAACAGGCTGAGTAGCTGGGCGGCAGATTTTAGCGGCGGCAGGGGCTAACATTTTTTATAAATGTCTTACTGAAATTAAAATGATTAATATTTATAAGTATACCCACCATGTTTTTTTGGAAATAATAAACAAAGTGAATGCTCAAATTCAGGCTTCTACCGTAGATTTTATCACATTTGCCGATCTTTACAAATCTCTTTGCAAGTTTTTCATAGCTGATGAACGAGAACATTTCAAGTATTTTGAAGAAAAGGCGAAGCATTGGCGTATATAGGGTTCCTGAGACCATTCTAGGGTGGGCAGGGCCCACCCTGCCCACCCCTCCCCCCTATATACGCCTATGAGGCGAAGCAGTATACAAAAGACATGGGACATGCCGCCAGTCTCTTGGGTACATTACCAGTCGACAGCGATGCGGATGAATTTTTCGACGCTATATTTTAGTTTTTGTATAGTTTTAGTTAAGTTAGGTTTTATTTTTGTTAATTAAGGTAAATAGTTCTATTGTTGAAATATTAAACAACGTAACTCACTGGGACATTATATGTAGAGGTCGGTAGGGGCGGCAAAATGTGTAAATCCGGCCCTGAGTCAAAGTGTATTGGCCGGCCGATAGAAGACAATACATTATAGTTCAAAGGTGACCTTATTAAGGAACTCGATTCGAAGGGCACAATCGGTGAGTGGGTCTTCTGGGCGGAATCCTTCACCGAAATAGGTACCTACTTAATTCGTTTGATTACCGTTTCTATGACCTTGGTTTAAAGCGAGACGCAAACGGCAAATGGCGACATTATACGGTTTTCGTTTTATGAACATATTTTAATTTTAATACTTAAACTCAGGGCCGGATTAACCATTAGGCAGAGTAGGCAACTGCCTAGGGGCCCCGCGCGCGCACAGAAGTAATTGAAAAATGTTTCATACAGTGAAAATCTAATCAATGTCAATAGATATTATTGCTTTTTTTCAACTCTTGCTGTCAGTTGATGAAATACTCATACTTAAAGAACAAAACCATCTAGTATCGGGTAGTACAAGCAACTAATAATAAGGATCATTGTCGATAATGGTCATTGAAAATGATGTATTGGAAAAGGCCAACTTTCAAGACGTTATGAACGATTTTGTATCCAAAAAGTTAGAAAAGATAATATTTAACACGTTAGCTGCGGCACCAATTTTTGCAAACTTTCCGTTCCTGCGGCACGAGGTCTTATCGGCCCGCACCGTGACCAGACGTTAGGGCGACACGAGGTCTATTAGACCCCACCTGCTTTAACAGACTAAAATCCATTTTCTGGCGCGAAATCAAAGATAAATGAAAATTTTGATCCTTATCGATATAGACAGTGAATTGATGAACCCTAATCTACCGTCGCCCCTGGATCTGATAGCTAGTTTGGAATTTATTGGCAAAACAAAATATGGGATCTTATATACCTCGTAACGCACTGAAATAGGGTAAATTTTCGCTAACATTAGTGATGGGAAAAATAATATCGACGCAACGACGTTTATCTATTTTTGTGTGAAAATCTTAATGCGGTTCATAGAATAGAAAAAAAAGAAAACCAGAAGTAGAAAAGAAACTGTTTATTCTGCCTCGGGCTTTAAAAATACACTTATTAAAACTTGAATTAACATTTAAAAAATCAGTAACAATATACTTTTTTATAAAAATCTCAATTTATATCTTGTACATATTTATGAGTGTTTTTCATTATAACAGGGTAGACAATAAGATTTTTTGCACTGAGAGCACTGAGTCAAAATCTTTTTGGATTTTTGTCAGCTTCACGAGATGGTAAAATTGTGCGTAGTTTCTGGTAACAACCAACACATCTTTTTCTTTTTTCACCCTTTTCGAGGCAATGAGGTGCGCGGCTTTCAGGTGCTGACCTGAACCTAGACAAAGAATTACTGAATTATTAATTAATTACTTACCTGTTTTGTCAACGGCTGCTTTGCGTTTTTTGTGGAGTTTTTCACTACCTACAAAAATATCAATTAAAAACTTACCTGTTTTGGTTCTGTTTCTGGGTTTTTTAAAATTAACTTCTTCCGACATCGTTTAGACATGTTCGGCGATGTAAAAGGACGTGCTCTCCAATCGACGTGATGCACAACACTAATCGCAGGAAGCTCGCGTTGGGTGCGGTACGAGGTCCGGGGGGATATGGGACGTTTTAGCCTCGTTCCGCACTGCATTAAAATTATATTAATTCAGTGCGGTACGAGGCCTAAAACATCCGGTACCAAGGTAGGTATACCACCGAGTCCGGGACCATTAGCGCATCTCAAATATACATTTATCTCTTTTCTATACTGCACCAAACCAAAGCTATGCCCTTCGCACGACAGAGATGTTCACGTTTTTCCTTGCCGCACCACAAGGAAGTTGCATGCGGGGTGATTTAGGCCTCGTATCGCACTTAACGTGTTAAACTTAATGTACCTACCTACCTACTTGAAAAAAATATTTTCCTTCGTTTATTGTTTTTATTGCATTTTACAAGAAAAAGTTAAAACTAAAACACCTGCGGTTTCTTCATGAGACCGTGAGACGGTATCATCTCACATACTATTCCTAATAAGACCTGGATCATCACTTATATGTAACCTATCCATTAAGACCATTTCGATGAGCCCAAGTAATCTTTTACTGTAAGTTCCTGAGGAGTTAAGCATCAGTCCGGGCCTCCGGGGTGATGCTAGTGATGCTATTACTCACATCTCTTCATCAACTTTAAAAGAGCTGATGATCTTCAAACAGCTGAAAAGGGGCCCGAGAAATGCATTGCCTGAGGGCCCCGACATGGTTAATCCGGCCCTGCTTAAACTTCTTTTATTATTTTCAATTTTCTAAAATAGCGTCGTGGAGCAACCTGTACGCACGGCTGGTCGGCTACACATCAAGCTATACATAACCAGTATAAGCTGAGTTCTGACTGTATGAAAAACCTATACAATGCGAGCTCAGCTAAAACTGGAAATGTATAGCTTGATGTGTCGCTGTGTATATGTTACAGGCAATCTGTATAATCCGGTATTCTATACAATACCTAGGCAATGTATATAGAATACCTAAAACGTTTAGGTAATGTATGAAATATTATTTATTTTATACTTTGCCTAGGCATTCTATACAGTACCGAATGCGCAGCCGGCAATGTGTGAAAAAGACGAAAGCGGGGAAGGGGAAGACGTGCGAGCAGGCAGTAAACTCCACGCGACAATTAATAAATATTTTTGAGTGTAATAATTCTTATTCTACTGCAAAAAAAAAAAGGATTATATTACCTACCTTTTTTATAAAGATTATTTTTAATGAGTAATTGTTAAGTTTAATAAAGTTAATTTTGAGCAAACATGAGCTGTTTTATTTGTCTGTCATTTTATAGAGGAAACTTACATCCGACAAAAATATATGGCGAATTGAGAACCTCCCCCTTTATTTTCGTCGGTTAAAAATCACGTGCATACGATGAACACATCTGTTAGCAAGTATTACTTTAGCGACCGTGTGTTGCAAGCAAGATAGTCCTTACGGTGTATAGATGTTAGTTTCTCCCATGGTACTTACATAACATTGATAAAAATATAGACCATATCTATTTACTTTACACATTGCCGGTGAACCAGCAGGTATTCTATACAATCCCTAGGAAATGTATACATTACCTAGGCAAAGTATGTAATGGACAATAATATTCATAATATTTCATACATTGCCTGGATGCCTCAGGTATTCTATACATTGCCTAGGTATTGTATAGAATACCTGAATTATACAGATTGCCGGTAACATATACATACTTCTCTTATAGAAATCCCGATTCATAGACTATACACTTATCCCGATTCCCGTAATTCAAAAAATTAAAAATCTAGTCGTTATGTCATCTCAGCGACAATTAATGTCAAAGACTTGTCAAAAGTGTAGGGAAATTAAAACTCCTTGGGGAAATTAGAGCATAGACAGAGTAAAAGTATTTTTGACAGATGCAGTTTATAAAAAACCGGCCAAGTGCGAGTCGGACTTGCCCATGAAGGGTTAAGTCCGTAGCAGCAAGTAACATAATATAAAAGTTCTTGTAGTTCGTTGTAACTTTGTGAAAGGTAAATTGCGGTTTTCGATTTATGACGTATTAAAAATCAAACCAATCGATCTCGTTCAAACCAATTTTCGGTGGAAGTTTACATGGTAATGTACATTATATATATTTTTTAATTTTATCATTCTCTTATATTAGAAGTTAGAGGGGGGGGGGGGGACACATTTTACCACTTTGGAAGTGACTCGCGCAAACTATTCAGTTCAGAAAAAAATGATACTAGGAACCTCAATATCGTTTTTGAAGACCTATCCATAGATACCCCACACGTACAGGTTTGATGAAAAAAATTTTTTGGAGTTTCAGTTGTAAGTATGGGGAAGGGGAACCCCAAAATTTATTGTTTTTTTTCTATTTTTGTGTGAAAATCTTACTGCGGTTCACAGAATACATCTACTTACCAAGTTTTAACAGTATAGTTCTTATAGTTTCGGAAAAAAGTGGCTGTGACATACGGACGGACGGACAGACAGACAGACATGACGAATCCATAAGGGTTCCGTTTTTTGCCATTTGGCTACGGAACCCTAAAAACTTGGTACAAGGCAAAGGCGAGAGAGACGAAAGAATATGAAATACCGCTATCCTCCTCTTACGATTTATTCGAAAGTACTTAAAATTATACGGGAATTAACGTTTCGTTTTACCTTTTTATCTGATTTGAGGTTAGCAACAATTTTGTATAAACTGCCTAAACATCAGCCAGCCAATTCATTAAATGTTGTATTGGCGGAATATCATTTAGGCCGCTAGTCGAACGTTTAGTTAAATGGCTAGGCAGTTAACTGAACGGCTAATTTAACCAGTTGGCTGCGACATCTACATGATGCTAATGCGCCTCATTGTGTTGAGTACCTACAGGTATTTCTTTTGAGACAGTAATCCATTCACCCAGTAGGTATAAATATTAATCTATGCAGTTACTAGCAAGACCTAGATGACGTGACACGCATATTAATCATTAATCGTTGACATTCAAAAGTGCCTTTTATGTGCCTATTTGAAATAAATGCTTTGATTTTGACTTTGAATCAGCATATACAGGCTAGGCCATGCATGCATGACAGCATGACTGTGCTAGTAATTCAAATACGCAAAAAAGACGGTTTATTGAAACTAATTAGCTATTGCGTTATACAGTGTGTCTGGCCACCGGTGTCCGACCCGTTAAGGCGAAGCAATATGATCAATTTTATCGACAAATCCACCATAATAAGGCATTTTGCCCCTACTGTTTTGAAATGGCGGACATTTTTTTTTTTTTTACTGAGTATGGTTGGGTTTATTTATTTTGCCATATCTACCGATGTAGAGGTCCTACAGGCATAAAAGTGGTTTCGTTCGATAGCTACAAAAGTAGGCAATAAGTATACACTAAAAAGTTTATCAAAAACGTCCATTAAACCTTAATAAACCTTAAAAACATACCTACTTGAAACTTAAAAAGTGTGAAAAAATTTGGTTGTTTTTTTAATTTTTAAATGTTTTCCAAGAAACTAGATTGATAACATACCTTTTTTTTAGATGCACTAAGGTATTACCTAAAAACTGACGTCAAGACCTAAGCTTTAAGTCAAATAGTTTAGAAGTTGTGACTATTTGATTGTGACCCTGTCAGAAGCGAATTTATCCATAATTGGACATAAATTAAATTACATTATTCGATTCGGTATAGCTTCATTAGCCGTTAAAATAACATACGACCGAGTTCTGACAATTTCTGGATTAAAGTTCCTTATACCTGCTTGTTAGGATCTTTAAAGTAAAAGCATGCTAGAGAGATTTGATCCTTATGATTGACCCTATCGATTGGTGCCATAAAAGTACAGGATGCAATTTTTTCGGATTTTAGTCAGTTCGATTCCCGGGTGTGACAAGCGTATTTTCAAAAATCTGTAAAAGCAGTTTTGTTTCTTTTTTAAAATAAAGGAATGTTTCCTTTGAGTAAAATTTGCTACCTGCAGTATTTAGAGTACTTTCCCTACAGGTACGCTTCGAAAATTCCACCCTGTATATATTTTTTAATATTCTTATTTTTCAGGTTTTTAGTGTTTTACAAATAGCCCTGTCCCTATATACAGGGTGTTACGGAAAGGGTATATCAATACAAACGGGTTGAAGAGTGTATCAGGTCTAGAATCTCTGTACAAAATTCCAGCTCAAAAGCATTAACTTTGAAAATGCTTAATATTTTTTTTATTTCGACATCACGGCGCTGCACTGGCGCGCAGCGGCGTGATGTGCGTGTAATAGGCGCACAGACACACTACAGATAATGGATAATGACCCTCGTAGTGCGGTGACACGTTTGTTATGATTTCAATTCAATAAACTATCGAAATAAAAAAATATTAAGCATTTTCAAAGTTACTGCTTTTGAGCTGAAATTTTGTACAGAGATTCTAGACCAGATACACTCTTCAACCCGTTTGTATTGATATACCCTTTCTGTAACACCCTGTATAGTAAACGTAACTCCTTATGAAAATTAAATTTATTTAAAAAAGTGATTTCTTAGATCGATATACTCGTACTTAGTAGGTACTTAGGAGTTTTAGAGTAAAAATTTAAACAACATTATTTTTAGTAGACTACTTATGTATTTACGCTGATTTGAAACTGCAACTATTTTATCCGATCAATACAAAGAATATTTGATTGTTTAAGGTTACATCAAAATTGGTTAATTTCGAATAATTATACGATGTTTCAATACGTTTTAATTACATCACTAGAGATATTGTGGCAAAATATGAGCAACGAGCGGTAAAAACAATTGAAATGCACTTGCTATTGTTTTATGTAGCTTTTGTCCGCGGCTTCGCCCGCGTGGAGGTCGGAAATTATCCCATGGGAACGTACTGTCGGGATAAAAAGTATCCTATGTTCCATAACAATATGCAAAGTAATTTTAATAAAACTGGAATATCTTTATGTTAAAAAACATTTTTGTAACCACCATTTTTGTTTTGACATCCTTGCCTAGAACATAAACATTTTGTGGGCTGGATACTCGAGAGCACGCCCCATATAATTGCCCATGGGATAAACAGGTTTTTTCTAAATGTACAGACGCCAGCACATCAACCTACACCTAACTGTCACATTTTCCCAATCAACTTTGAACCTTATGCTTCAGTGATAAAGTTGAAAATCTATTAAAGAAATTTGACAGATTGTAGTAGGTTGATGTGAGCTGGCGTCTGTACATCATCATCAGCCTGTAGCAGTCCACTGCTGGACATAGGCCTCTCCTATTGCACGCCATTCAACTCGATTTTCGGCAACTTTCAACCAGCTGCTACCAGCCATCCTGCGAAGATCATCGCCCCACATATTTTTTTTTTTTTTTTTTTCGCTGAGTAATGTATTACGCATCCCCGCTCGTGGGGGACGAGACGGGGTATGTGGGACTCCTGTCGAAGTGACACCGACAGTATACCCACTAAAACTCAGCGGTGTTCCCGCATCACCGTGATGGGAGGGCCATGGGAAACCGGCTCAGTATTTACTTCCACAACCCTCCCGGCGCATGCCCACCTAGCTGGCGGGCGTCTAACCTTACGTTTACCAATTCGCGGTCTCCACTCAAGAACACGTCTACCCCAACGGACATCAGTTCTACGGCTAATATGGCCGGCCCATTGTCACTTCAACTTGTTCTGTGAGCTATGCTAAATGTACACCTACTACTTTTAGTGTTTGTCCTTGAGCCTTGTTTATTGTCATCGCAAATGCTGCTTTCAGATGGAACTGCACTCTTTTAAATTGGAATGGTAAATCTGCCGGAATTACTGAAATACGGGGAATCAAAAAACCAGATATAGCTTGCAGAGTAAGCAAACTGAAGCGACAGTGGGGTGGCCATGTTTGTCGAAAGACTGATGGCCGGAGGAGCAGACGAGTCATGGAGTGGAGACCGCATATCGGCAAAAGTATTGTGGGATGCGCCCCGAGCTAGACGGACGACCTAAAAAAAGTGGCTGGGAGCCTGGGACCATTGACTATTACTTTTGAAATCATTGGCTGGGACAGACTGGATGTTGAAGGCGGAAGACTGGGTGTTGTTGTGGTGTAGCCTGGGAGAGGCCTATGTCCAGCAGTGAACTGCTATAGACTGCGTTTATTGATCGATTACTGTCCTGAAAATAGTAGGTTAAGATTATTAGAAAATATTCGTCACATGTGGGCCATGTGGCAGACCTACGCACGTCGAATTCAGCTAGAATTTTAATTCTGAATAGGTTCGTAGTCCGTAGTTTATTTTCTATCATTGCTATTTTAAATGGTAAGTACACATTGACTTATATTTGAAATCATTGGGTAAGGGTAAGTAGGTATTTCTACACCCATTTATTTTTCGATTAGGGTCTGTTGTTGAGAAGACAACCTCTAGAATATCTTATCTTCAAACTGGAATATCTTTAACTCCCGAATTCCTAGAAAAGTATAACTGAACAAAAACTGTTCAGAAATTCAAACTTTTCGTAATAATCGGTAAACTATTATAACATTACTGTCACGGGGCCAAAAATGGCGCCCAACGTGGGGCCGGATGCTGTAGCGTTCGGCCCCACGTTGGGCGCCATTTTCTTTTACCGTGATTAATACGACATTATGTTACACAAAGTGTTTGATTTCACAATCTAGTAAAAAACTCTGTATTTTAAAATATTTTTCATCGGCATACGCAAAAAAAATGTCAAAAATTAGTTTGGGGAGTTCGCCATTGTCCTTTCAAAATGAAGTCCGGAAAAATCACAAAATAAATAGCCTAACGGCTTGGCTCCGAACTCGCCCCTATCAACGGCGGCATAGCGCGGGGCGGCGAGTGGTAAAAACAAATATACCAAAATGTATGAACCATGCCACGACGCACCGCTTGCTCGCAGCGTCAACGCTAGACAAAAGAAACCGCGCCGCTTGCCGCTAAGCCAAAACTCGTGGCCTGGCGGTAACGGGGTCACGAACGACTGAGCGCTCGCTCTCCAGGAGCTGCTTACACACACTAAATCAATGTGCATGTGCAGGCACAACTACAAACATAGTCAAAGGATTTCGGTAAATAGAATACATATCTATACCGGTACCATACGGTACGGTACCATAGTAACGAATCAGAATATTCTGTGTCTGATTGTGAAGATAAGGGGGACCTTGGATGATCAACAGCTTTCCATAAGTTCATCCCTTGGTAAAGTAGGTGATAAGTTGTTCGTGTAATGCCAGATGGGCGCTGGGATTAACAACAATCTGATAGCACTGATGCCCAGATTGGTTGTCTAAGGTCCCCCTTACTCCATTATTATACGGAGTGGATATTAAAAACAGTCCCTGCACAGGTATTTACGTGCCCAAGGGCGTAAAAAAACCCCCGGCGCGGCGGAATAAAAACGCTTAGCGTGAATTTTCTTGCCTTCAACAGTGTTCGATCGAGCGTTAAAAAAATTACTTCGAATATGCCAATGCTCAGAGTTGATTTCGTGTAACAGGGTAACTGTGCAGTGTGAGATGCTAAAAGACATGTACTTCAGCACGTATAATAATTAAAAAAACAATTTGTCGTGTTGTCAAAAGAGTTCAATACAAGCAAAATTGAATGTCGAAACAATACTATGAAATTATCAGTAAACGAAGATATTAATCAACCGGACCATGTAAATTAAACATGCGATAGTAAAGAAGTACAGCTTTCAAGTCATACGTTCCGTGTTAATCGTACATTTACGTTGTCAATCTGAAATAAATATTCGCAAGAATGGATGGAACTTGGGTTCTTATTTTACTTGCTCTGGTGATGCTAGTGGGGTCCTATGTTGCTGGAAGCATACCCTTGAACGTGAGCATGTCTGAGGTAAGCGATTTATTTGGAGTCCAAGCTCCTAAGTATTAAAAATAATGTCCATCTGTGAACTACGTTTTGGTCTACTTAGCTTAGCCAATTCAATTAAAAACATTATTGCTGATCACAGCACAATTAGATACATTGCAAAATGTTTGATGAAAGTGCAGTTTACTAGGTTCTACCAATTAAAGTATGTCAGAATGCGGAATAAATTACGCAAAACATAGAGAAAGTGAAGTCTAAAATTTATTGCAATGTGTTTACAATAACGTTCTTCATTTGATTTGAAATAAATTAAAATTATTTAAGTTTTTGAAATAGGATATTATAGCAGATTAAATATAACACAAGAAAGCACTAAACTAAGACCATACTTAACCAGGAGTTGTTCTTCATTTTGCGAAACTTTTGTTCTAAATTGCCATTTGGTTGATTAACCGATTTGTTGCGGATGTTACGCCAGGCGTGCCATCGATCGGTTTAAACAGGTCAAAAAAGCATTAAAAAAAAATGTATATCAGAACGTTCGGCCAGTCGAGATAGGGAGCTGGCTGCTACTCCAGTTTTTAGTGACGATTATGTGACGCTTAAAGATGCCAGTCAAAGAATTTGTGACGGAACAGTTCGAAAGTTAGAAGCATTTATTTATGGCCGAACGACCTGATATCAGGTCGTTCGGCCAACCTGAATCTCCATAACTGAGGACCTTAGAGAAACTGTTACTGAATAAAGATTTAGTGACGATTTGGTGACAAACAACCAATGCTTTACTTTTACTCGTAATGCCACCGGTTAAAAGTAAAATGAATTTTGCTTCCTGGAACATCAGGACGTTCGGCCAACGTAATCTCCATAACTGAGGACCTGAGAGAAACCGTTAATGAATAAAGATTTAGTGACGAGACTGAAACGAATTTTTATTGCTTTATTTTTTTTTGTGACGGCCCCTTTAAATAGTAAATTGAAAATTTAACATATATAACCTCAAAACATTGGGATTATCGATTCCTCCACAACGAAGAAGCCCAGAGAAACCGTTAATGAATAAAGATTTAGTGACGGCACTGAAACGAACTTTTAGTGTTTTATTTTTTTTTGTGACGGCCCCTTTATATAGTAAATTGAAAATTTAACATATATAACCTCAAAACATTGGGATTATCGATTCCTCCACAACGAAGAAGCCCAGAGAAACCGTTAATCAATAAAGATTTAGTGACGGCACTGAAACGAACTTTTAGTGTTTTTTTTTTTTTTGTGACGGCCCCTTTATATAGTAAATTGAAAATTTAACATAATATTATATAACCTCAAAACATTGGGATTATCGATTCCTCCAAAACGAATAAGCCTAGAAGACTCGTAAAACCCCTGATGTGTTATAGGTTTTCAGTGCAATGGTGTCAGTATTTTTGTTGATTCACTATTCCGCAATATGGCGGATGGCGACTGAAATAGGGTGACCATGTATTCCAACGAAACAAGTATTTATCAAGTACTTAATTACCTACCCTACCTAAATAATGAAGCAACACACGTCGTAATATTAAATTATATAAGTACAAGCAACGTTGAGCTGATGCCTGCATACCAGTGTCCACTTGTGAGGTTTTGTTATATTACTTGAGTCTATTTTGGCTAAAAGCAAACGAAAGTGGAAAGGTGACTGACATTGGAGATTGGGAAATTTGACTAAGTACAAGAATACTTAAATAAATAGGTACACAAATTAAAAAATGCTTTATTTGTAATCAATCATCCAAAAATAGCGGTAGGTTGTTAGGTACATAATAATTTGTACTTTTTAGAATTACAGTTAAATTGGTTGACCACGAGAGAAATTTGACAGCTTCTTGTGTTTACTGCTAGGTGATTGACTTGAAATTTGTCAAATCGGATTTCTTTCGGTGGTGGCCCGACAATCATTTTACAATTAAATAACAGTTCTATAGATAAATCACAGTAAGATAACTACACCGATTCTATTTTTATTTTGCAGAAAAGAGCCATATATATTATAATCTCCGCAGGCGCGATTCTCTAAAGGAACGGTTTAAGGAAATTAATATAGTATTTTTCAGCGCTATTTAAAAGGTTAATGGACCTTTTAAATAGCGCTATCTACCTAACAACCTACCGCTATTTTTGGATGATTGATTACAAATAAAGCATTTTTTAATTTGTGTACCTATTTATTTAAGTATTCTTGTACTTAGTCAAATTTCCCAATCTCCAATGTCAGTCACCTTTCCACTTTCGTTTGCTTTTAGCCAAAATAGACTCAAGTAATATAACAAAACCTCACAAGTGGACACTGGTATGCAGGCATCAGCTCAACGTTGCTTGTACTTATATAATTTAATATTACGACGTGTGTTGCTTCATTATTTAGGTAGGGTAGGTAATTAAGTACTTGATAAATACTTGTTTCGTTGGAATACATGGTCACCCTATTTCAGTCGCCATCCGCCATATTGCTGAATAGTGAATCAACAAAAATACTGACACCATTGCTTGCACTGAAAACCTATAACACATCAGGGGTTTTACGAGTCTTCTAGGCTTATTCGTTTTGGAGGAATTGGTAATCCCAATGTTTTGAGGTTATATAATATTATGTTAAATTTTTAATTTACTATATAAAGGGGCCGTCACAAAAAAAATAAAACACTAAAAGTTCGTTTCAGTGCCGTCACTAAATCTTTATTGATTAACGGTTTCTCTGGGCTTCTTCGTTGTGGAGGAATCGATAATCTCAATGTTTTGAGGTTATATATGTTAAATTTTCAATTTACTATATAAAGGGGCCGTCACAAAAAAAAAAAAAACACTAAAAGTTCGTTTCAGTGCCGTCACTAAATCTTTATTGATTAACGGTTTCTCTGGGCTTCTTCGTTGTGGAGGAATCGATAATCCCAATGTTTTGAGGTTATATATGTTAAATTTTCAATTTACTATATAAAGGGGCCGTCACAAAAAAAAATAAAACACTAAAAGTTCGTTTCAGTGCCGTCACTAAATCTTTATTCATTAACGGTTTCTCTGGGCTTCTTCGTTGTGGAGGAATCGATAATCCTAATGTTTTGAGGTTATATATGTTAAATTTTCAATTTACTATTTAAAGGGGCCGTCACAAAAAAAAATAAAGCAATAAAAATTCGTTTCAGTCTCGTCACTAAATCTTTATTCATTAACGGTTTCTCTCAGGTCCTCAGTTATGGAGATTACGTTGGCCGAACGTCCTGATGTTCCAGGAAGCAAAATTCATTTTACTTTTAACCGGTGGCATTACGAGTAAAAGTAAAGCATTGGTTGTTTGTCACCAAATCGTCACTAAATCTTTATTCAGTAACAGTTTCTCTAAGGTCCTCAGTTATGGAGATTCAGGTTGGCCGAACGACCTGATATCAGGTCGTTCGGCCATAAATAAATGCTTCTAACTTTCGAACTGTTCCGTCACAAATTCTTTGACTGGCATCTTAATGCGTCACATAATCGTCACTAAAAACTGGAGTAGCAGCCAGCTCCCTATCTCGACTGGCCGAACGTTCTGATATACATAAAAAAAATGTACTGGCTGATGGCACAGTAGGCTTGTCATAAACTTCTATGGCGTTTGACATGACAGCGTGTGTGGCGTGTGCCCTGAAATATTTTTTAGCCTCCACAACTATTTGGGCAAAGCCTGCCGAGATTTATTCAAAAGGTACAATTAATTATTGAAAAAGGTCTGATGTTATAATATCAGACGTTTTTCTATGATTGATTCAAGCCATGTGGGCAGGGTTGCAGCAGCGTTATTACATTGTTGCAATTTTGCTTACATGGCAGGTGATTTTACTTTATTTTTGTAAAGGAATTGACATTGTAACTTATAACATCGCCTTGGATGATTCTGTAAAGGTGTTATAATTGTGGTTTAATAAATAATGAAAAAAAAAAATAAATAGAAGTTTTCGAAAACGAGTTGCAACAACTCCGTTAATATACCAATTTATGTCTGACTGCTTTGTTGGCGTAGTACTGTGGCTTCTAACTATGGGGTCCGTGGTTCAAAACCCAGGTTGACAAAGTGTTATTAAGTTATTCCACTCAGGGCTGATTTTACTAAAGTCAGATATCTTTTATTTTTGGAATAAAATTGACATCTGACAGTTCTAGCACAGAATACTTAAAGTACTACGTACAGAAAAGCCACTCCCTTCCCCGCACTAACATCAGTTACCGCACCTCACCCCGCACATCGGCGTATTCGTCGCAGTTCTTTAACAAGAGCGCTAGCAAACAGAAGTACCTCACGCACACATTCATACGTAACAAACGTCATTTTTTAATGTAGTAGTAGTAGGTAATTATTTTGCGAGCGTTGTATGGAGTGTCCGGGGTGTGGTTCTAGTATGGAACAACTGTGAAAAATTTTTAATTTATTCTCAGGAAAAGACTCAATACTCAATATCTTTATTGCTTTACCATAATGTGTACTTAGGTGGTAACTATATAATTTAGATCATTATGGACCCTGTAGGGCACAGCAAAAAGGGTAGGAGAGAGGAAGGCCTTATTCTTGGTATAAAAATTTGGTGGCATGTGTGCTTAGAAGCAGTTTGGATTCTTGACTTGTACTTTTTTAATACTCAATTCTTTATTGCATTCCATAATAATAATCCATAATAAATTTTTTATATTTTTAAATGTTTTTATATATATATTTTATCTATCAATTCATAGGAATAGGAATTAAACATATGACAGAAAGTGGGTTGTATTATTTTATAAAACTAGCTGTGCCCGCGACTTTGTTTGCGTGCATGACGGAAATCGTTTTAATTTTTTTGTGCGGAACCATAATTCTTTTTTTAAAATAAAAGTTACGTAAGTTACTCCTTATTACATCAGCTATCTGCCAGTGAAAGTCCCGTCAAAATCGGCCGAGCCGTTTCAGAGATTAGCCGGAACAAACAGACAGACCAAAAAAAAAAAAATGTTATTTTGGTAGGTATATGTACCGTGTACACGTCCGTATGTATTTAGTAAAAAGCGGTTATTTTAATATTAGAAACAGATACTCCAATTTTATTTATTTGTACCTATAGATAATTTTTTTTTATCCCTAATAAAAAAAAATTAGAATAAACTGTTTGTTTTAGGACAAGCTCCAAAAAGTGACAGTATTTGGTGCGGGGCTCCTCGTTGGCACGGCTCTGGCAGTTATTATACCCGAGGGAGTCAGATCACTGTTTAGTGAGCGTTCCCATCCTACGGTGGTAACAAAAGACTTCACAGCGGAACCCCCTTCACATGACGATGATCTACATTCCGTTATTGGGATATCACTTGTCCTAGGTAAGCTATTATAAGTTTAAAGGTTGCTCAATACCAATTGGTTGGGTTGGAGTGTAAAAAATCTTTGTAATTTTCTTTTTTTGGTATTTAAAAATTTTATTGCGGTATCGGGTTAACCTTAACCATAGAAACCATTTAGATTCTCATAACATAACATAACCAGTCTATAATGTTCCCACTTCTGGGACACAGGCCTCCTCTCTGTGAGAGGGAGTGGGCCGAAATCCATCATGTGTGCCCAGTGCGGGTTGGTAGATGTCACATGTCTCCGGATTTTTGGTTCTAGGACATGCTGGTTTCCTCACGATGTTTTCCTTCACCGTTTTGAGAGCAGTGGTGATGAAATAATTTACACAAAGTAAAACGCCTGTCTGGGTTCGAACCTACGACCTACAACTCGTAAGTCGCGGCCTATACCACTGGGCTAGATTCTCATAATGCCTCTAAATGTATACTCCAACTCTTACAAATCCGCCCCTATGACGATGCACTGACCGGTGGTTGAAAAGACTTGACAACAGTGCTGTTTAAGGTGAATGCGTAGTGGTAGCCCGCGAAATTCAAGTTTTCTTACTTTTTTTGCAATTTGCAGGTCAGTGTCAGGTTGTATCTTGATAAAAATTTGATTCGCGACTATAATAGACATGTATTTACAGAATTATAGTCATTAGAATCATTAATATATCTCTTTAAGTTAGATTTCTACCATAAACACTTTTCCATACGAGATTTGTTCTTAACGGTAGAAATCTAACTCAGAAAGATGTATTAATGATTCTGATGATTATAATTTTGTAAATACGTACCTGTTATAGTCGCGAATCAAATTTTGATCAAGATAAAACCTGACACTGACCTAAAAATTGCAAAAAACGTAAGAAAATTTGAATTTCGCGGGCTACCACTGCGCATTCACCTTAAGAGTAGACTTTGTGGGTTTTTTTGTAGATAAAACATACTACAGTGTTACTGAGTTTTTACCACAGAAAAGAATTGTCTGAATTGCTTTGGATTTATAGATCTGGCTTACTGGCTTTAGGATAAACTTAAATGAATGTTTATTAACCTCTCACACATTTTTCCGCCTACTGGTCGAAACACCCCACGTGTCGGAGTAGTTGAATGGACGCAGTGAAGTCATTGTTTTCACAATGACAATAGTTGTGTACACTTGGTGTATCGTTGACGTTTCAAGCACATTATCTAATGTACACTTGGTGTACCGTTGACTTTTCAAGCACTTTCTCTTGTGTACACTTGGTGTACACTTGACGCTCTCGCTTGACTTGACGCTTGGGGGTTAATAATATAAATGTTGCATGGTGGTGATGGTGAAGTATAGCTGAAATTGAATGTACTTTTTTAACACCTTTTATGTATTACCCATATTTGCATTTAGCAAAATAAATATGTCTATTCTATCCTATTCAAGTATTAACAGCACGCGTAGCATGACGACGCTTTGTCGACGGAAGAATAGACAAAATAACACATCGCCATGCTTTGACGCGTAGAATGCGTACCAATATTTCTACAATCTGTCATTTTGTCTATTCTTCCGTCAGCAAAACCCTTTTCTACGGCGGTCATGCTGCGCATGCTGCTCAATGTAACCCTTAGCAGTTGTTCTCACTTTCGTGTACTTTGACTTTAATACACAATAAACATGTTGTTTATTAATAATTAATAACAACTGAATAAATAAACCTTAGTAAAAAACTAACTTGTCATTTAATTAATTCATAAAGTTTACATATGGTTTAACAAAACGAAATAACATAAACAAACTGGCTTAACTCACACACCGATAGATTCGTTGTTTATGTTTCTAATTACTGTCTAATATTTACAAATATGAGCACCATGTAACTATCAACATAATCTATTAGTATTATCTGCCATCACTTTATTAATGTTAGTTTGTATTTATTTATTTATTTCAGGCATCAAGGCCCATATCAACACATACAACACAATATTAATATAATTTAAAAATACTATAAATACATGCAACATTATAATTACACTAAAAACGCATACGAAGCGTCTGCGTCGTGTTTCGCTGACTGGTGTCATGAAGCCGGCTACGAAACCGGCGGTACACAACACCCTTCGGCCAGAACTCTTCCTTGAGGAAGAGCTGCAGTAATTATTCTTCCCAATTTAGTAACAAACTTATTCAAGTATTGTAAAACATTGATCTCTGGATTTCTTTTAACGAGATTCATAATCAGCCTATAATGTTCCCACTGCTGGGACACAGGCCTCCTCTCTGTGAGAGGGAGTGGGCCATAATCCACCACGCAGGCCCAGTGCGGGGCCAAGGTACAAGGGGGTGCGGGTTCAAGGTTGTTTGTGCCTATGCTACGCTGCCAGTACAATTATAGTGAAATTTCAGGGTTTGTGTTCATGCTGCTGGTGGACCAAATGTCATCACGATACAATGACCAGAGCAATCCTGTGGAGAAGAATGTCACCGCCACCGTTGGACTAGTCGTGCATGCTGCAGGTCAGTTCATCTTAAGTCATAAGTCATTTGTTAACCTTTTAACCGCTTATGTCGGATTAATCCGACAAATATTTTCGTGTCCATTCCGCCAGAGTCGTATATATACGACCAAATAATACAGCTCGTTTAATCTGTATTATTATTACATCATCACAGCTCGTTTCATCGGTATTTATTTTTGATTTTTTTTTTTTCGTTCTCTGGGGTCACGATAACTGATATAAAGTCGGGCGGTTAAAAGGTTAATTAATGTTGAACATAGGTACAATAATGATATTATTATAAAGATAAAATAGTGTGCTATGTTATTAGGTTAAGCCAGAGGGCGTACAAATGTTTGTGATTAAAATTAAATAAAAAATGAGCTTGGACAATAAAAAAAAAAATGTAAGGAATGACACATTTTGACAAATTAATTAATAATAAATAGCAATAGAAACCAATGTCAATAAACAGAAAAAAAAAAAAAATAAATAAAATGAAAACCGGTCAAGCACAATAGAAAATCAATTGTGTCTCATTAGCGGAGCTCGACAGATTAATAAGACTATGTCAATATACAATACTAATGTCAATATACAGATGTCAAAATACAATACTAATGATGTCAATATACAGTTGTCAATCTTGCTGATTGCCTTGTTTGTTCGTTACCATATCACTCAAGAATGGTGCTATGGATTTCTTTAAAACTTTAACTTTTATATAGCTGCTGGTCAAGCTTAAACTCAGGTATGTATGTTTCATCTCAATCGTGTTAATTGGTTAGGTAGTAAAGGCAATATTAATATGTTAGGTTGTTTTGTTAAAATTGCTCTTGGTATTTGATATGTACGGTCCGGCAGCGCTAAATTTGCCAAAGATGTAAACAACAATGGCCGCTCGAAATTCAATAAAATCGATATACAAGAACATTTATTTTAAGTACTTATTGTTTGTTTTCGTCTAAATCTCCGAGCTAACTAGACGAAAAAAAACATTACTTAAAAGAAATGTTCTTGTATAGGTATCGATTGTTTTCAATTTCGAGCGGCCATTGTTGTTTAATAATAATTTATTTATTTCTCACAAAAACTTGTTACATTTAGACAGATATACAGGACAATTTAAAAAATTTCTCAGTTTTTAGTGAAGGCATCTGTGTCTGAACTAGATAAAAATATCTGTATCTCAGACATCAGCGCTCTTCCTTAGGAAGACCATTACAATACTAGCTTAATTAGACATTGGTATATCAATTATCATTACACAGAAAAAAAATTGAGTTTAAAATAAAATAAGCAAAAGGGTATGTGGAGTGTTAACCTCTCGGTGAGTAGTGTGAGAAAGTGTGTGAAGGAGTGAGAGAGGGTGAGTATAAGAGTTTACACCTTTAGCAAATTTAGCGCGGCCGGACCGTACGTTAATCGATTCTCTCAATTCAATATAGTTTTTCGACTTCAAGCGTCCACGCGCACATAGTCGCGTGCACAGCTAATTGATAAAAAAGCGACCAATTTAAAAATAATAAATACGCCAACTTAATTGCAGTTCAAAATAAGCTCTGTGGTGTCGGATTAACGTTCATAATCGAAAAGCTCATTTATGCCCTACCATATGGTATCGGGTGGCATCATACCGGAACAAAACTATGTATGCTGAATTACTTCACAAGTAGCGACATGTCATGAGCTGAAACTGATAAATCGAAATGGAAGGCATGTCATGTTCGGAGATAGCAAGCTTATCGTACCAAACCAAACTTATTATCGGCACGAATCGTTTCAAAATATGCTTCACTAGCTGTTCCCCGCGCCTTAGTCAACATGGATTTTAAAATAACAGTCAACCGGGGCTCGTGGCCCGTGGCTAAGTGGCTAGGCGCACGCGTCGATCGACCAAGATGTATCTACGCTTGCCGAAGTCAGTCCGTCGATGGGTCAATAATAGGTGACCACCATCCGTCTCGTCTGAGTCGGAAAGCGCGTTCAGTTGACAGCCCCGGCTGCGATTCGTAGATCTTTGACAGTCGTTATAGGCAGTCAAATGCCCGAAAGTCTGGTAACCGCGGTCACGGGGTGTCGTCTAACCTAGTAGCTGGGTTGTGAAGAAAAGCAGTTATCATGTAAAGTACTGGCATTCAGCTGCATCCGGTACGACTGGAGGCTGACCCTGACATTGAATAGGAAAAGGTTGGCAGATGATTTGGCGCGGTTGACTTACAGTCAACGAAAAAGTAAGATGCCAACATATAGCAATTTTAATTTAAGTCATGCCTTTCATTAGGTGAGCGCAGTGCCAGGCCTAAACGTATCAATAATCGAATATCTAAGTTAGAAAGATTTCTTGATTGTGTCATTTAATGGCGTGCCGTTAAAGCAATGTGCGCACGTACACTTAATTATCAGTTTCAGTAGTTGTAAGATTTATCACTTGATGCGTGGAGAATTGAAACATGATTGCATGGCACGTACCTACTTACTTACCTATAACGTTGTACTTATAACAAGTTGTACCTATTGAGAGTGCAGTCATATAAACAGTTACGGCCTGGCCACGACCTTGCTGCTATCAGCGGCAGTTTAGTGCTGGGCGGCGTGCGATAAAAGCAAAGCCATCAAAAACACAACTTGTAAAAAGAAGCCAAGACTCGCAACTCAGTTCTACCGGAAAAAGTTGTGAGATCCATGTAATACCAAGTCGGTTAATCAAACTCAAACTCAAAGCATTTATTTCAATTAAACCAATTTACAGGCACTTTTGAATTGTCAAGGGATCGGTCAGTCAGAAAGATGAAGCTAGTTGCCCATTCCAAAGCGTAGGTACCTATGGAGAAGAACGGGCAAGAAACTCCATGGGCACTCTTATAAATCAAAATAATATGGTTACAAAGTCTTGGTTACATCATTCTTGTTAAAAATTATACATGTGAGAACGATGCAGAACGTTAAAAGCGTCCATAATGAAAAGATGAGAAAAAAAATTATTCAGTCCCTGCTTAAGGGACCTTCTGTCTTAAGTTATTACGTAATTAGCTAACCTAACAACATCTTATTATACTGACCATATCAATATTAAAAATCTTTTTTTCATGTTTTAAATAAATAGATTGACTTGGCCATCACATGAAAACACAATGTATCTCACAAGTACCTAATACATATTATATTAAATTAAATTGTTTAGTGTCCGTCAGTCTGTTAAGAATATTTCGAAGCGGGTTAATCTGTCAAGCTCCGCTAATGAGACTCAATTGATTTTCTATTGTTTCGTCGCCAATGGGCGACGCGCGCCGCTTGACCGGTTAAACCTTGAAATTGCCCACCATTAAATAACCAACAAGATAGTATCTTTGATCTAGTCATTCATAAGCATAATCAGCCTATAATGTTCCCACTGTTGGGACACAGGCCTCCTCTCTTCGAAAGGGAGTGAGCTGTAATCCACAACGTGGGCCCAGTGCGGGTTGGTAGATGTCACATGTCTTCGAATTTTTGGTTCTAGGATATGCCGGTTGCCTCAAAATGTTTTCCTTCACCGTTTTAAGAACACTGGTGATGAAGTTATTTACGCAAAGTAAAGCGCCCGTCAGGGTTCAAACCTATGACTCGTAAGTCGGGGTCGTTACCACTAGGCTAACACTCACGAGCGACTGCTAAACTGTCCTGGGTTCGATTCCCAGATCGCGTACTGTGAGACAAGTGGTGCCTCTGCGCCGAATAGTACCTACAATGTAAACCTACTCGAAAAATGATAAAATAATAGTAGACGTATTATACCCACCATTTTTTTTTCTTGAATCGAAAAATCGCGATCGTTTTGCTATCATCCATTCTATATCTCTATAGGTCTTCACCGGATCTTAACCAAATTTAAATGGATCCATCTCGGGAAAACACTCTTTCAATTAATATGTTACGCAACGAGGGTGCAATTTGTATAAACGTCGTGGCACACGTACCAAATCGGAAAGGGATCGGCAGCGTATCGCCTATCGCCTCGCCATGAAACAGGCGTCAACCTAACGTAAGCACGTAACTAAAGCGGATCAGAAGCTCCCATACGTCGACTCGGCTACGGCTAGGCGACGCCGCGCTTACGGTGAGAGGGGCAAGGGTGGACGAACAGACGTAAGCTCGGGTACGGAAGACGTAAGCGCGGGGACGACGAACGCATCGCACCGCGGTTCGTGACCTTGTCCCGAGTTGAGGTGATTACGTTACAATTCCGATTAGTGTGCGTTGCAGTAGGGAGTTTCATACAAAGAATACTGAACGGCTCGAGTTGATACGGTGCCGATCCTTTTCCGATTTGATACGTGTGCTACGACTTTAAATCGTAAGAAAAATTAAGGAGATCCGTCAAGGTAGCCCGCGAATATAAAATTTTCTTATATCCTTAGCAAAATGCAGTGCTAGTTATATGTTGAGCATAATTCCATTCGCACCAATGACGATAAAATAATTACCATAAAATTTAATATCGCTCTCGAGATTATATTTGTTGAAAATATGACTTATCATCTGCCTAGCCTTTTCCAAACTATGTTGGGGTCAGCTTCCAGTCTAACCGGATGCAGCTGAATACCAGTATTTTACATGGAGCGACTGCCTATCTGACCTCCACAATCATCATTGAGGTCAGATAGGCAGTACGATACCCTTTGGTAAGACTGCCACGAATGGCAGTCGGGACCAACGGCTTAACGTGCTTTCCGAGGCACGGAGGGGTCTCGGTATGTAAAGATGGTCACCCATCCACATACCAACCGCGGCAAGCGTAGCTTAACCTGATCGATCGACCTGTGCGGCTGTTATTATTTAGCCACGGGCCCCATTTTGTGAAAATATTACGATTAGCAGCAAATACGATTTCGAAAGTGTGATATAATAATAATGTCCTTAAATTGTGTTTGCAGCTGACGGCATCGCTCTTGGAGCGGCTGCGACCACTTCGCACGCCGACGTGGAACTGATAGTGTTCCTCGCCATCATGCTGCATAAGGCGCCCGCGGCGTTTGGCCTGGTGACCTTCCTGCTGCATGCCGGCCTCGATAGGTATGCCAAGATTCAAGATTTTGACCGATTTTATGGGACCGATTTTGACCGGACTTTCACTGGCAAATAGCTGATGTAATAAGGAGTAACTTAGGCTACTTTTTTTTTTCTATAATACTACTAGTACTACTACTACTACTACCAACTACTAGTAATAATTTTAGTTAGGATAGGATTTTACGCGGACGAAGTCGCGGGTAGCAGCTTTTGTGTCTTTTTTTAAATAATTTGTATTTGTATAATTTGTCTTTGTTGTTTTAATTTGTATTTCTATATTTATATCTGTAATTTATATGGTGTACATAATAAAGAGTATTCTATTCTGTATCTATATTTATATGTATAAAATAAATTAAAATTATATTATACAATAAAACAACATTAATTAAAAAAAAAAATTACGTAAATCATATAATAATTCTAGATAATACAATAGTCAGATTATATTGTCTATGATATATTAGAACATATTTTCTGTTTGTTTCCACAGGAACAGGATAAGGAAGCACCTGTTAATATTCTCGTGCTCCGCCCCCCTGCTGGCCCTGCTCACATATTTCGGAATAGGGAACGAAAGCAAGCAGACTCTAAGCGACTTCAATGCTACAGGTAACTTTTTTAACCGACTTCTAAAAAGCAGGAGGTTCTCAATTCGGATGTTTGTATTTTTTTTTTTACGTTTGTTCGCGCATAACTCCGTCGCTTGCCAACCGATTTGAAAAATTCTTTTTGAAGTGAAACTTCTTTAGGCGCGCTTGACTTGGGGAGTAAACTGGCGAATGCGTTACGAAAACGTGTGATCGGGCGAGTAGGGAAGGTACGTAAAAAATAGCTGGAAATACCTGGTGTAAAAACCCGGTCGCCGTCGCATAAATATGCGACCGGGTTTTTACACCAGGTATTTGCTTCCAAGTACGCACACCAGGTACCGACTCAAAATACTTGCAAGACTATTAAGTATCTTATACGGCTACTCGCTCAAATACGTAGGTAATCAACCGCGTTAGTTTTCGCAAATGCGATCATGCTCCTTATCAGTAAGAGTCTACGGAACAATTTCGTATGCAAGTATTTTTTACTTTAATGGTTTGCAAGTATTTATTTGTAAACGCGATTTTGCTCCTTATTTATAGGAAGTCATTGATCAATTTCCTATGCAAGTAGTTTTACTTCCAACGGGGCTTTTGATTACGCGATTGTACTTCTTATCTGTATGAAGTTATGAATCAATTTTCTATGCAGATAGAAAATACTTGAAAGTATCTCGCTCCGTCGTACCTCGACGCTCGAGTACGTAGGTACTCAAATACACTTGGGAGCAAATAAATCGAGCCACTTCCTTTTTTCACGTATAATGGTTATTAGTTTTGGTATTACGGAACGTATCAATTCGAAACATATATTGCCTAAAAGATTATTTAATAACCTTTACAATGAGGGTAAATTATTGAATGATAACCTTATTTAATGATAAATTATTGGCTCTGAAAGAAAAACGGTAATTTTGATAGAAAATTGTCAGTCCAGAAAAAAACAATTAAAAACAAAATTATGGTATAAACTTATTCTTAATATCTTGTACTACCCCCCCGCGCCCGGATTTCGATTGATTTTCTGGACTGTTTTAACCCTACAATGTTCTATCAAAATTACCGTTTTTCGTTCAGAGCCAGTAATGTATCATTAAATAAGGTTATTATTCAATGTTTTACCCTCATTGTAAAGGTTATTAAATAAGCTCTTAGGCGATATATATTTCGAATTGATACGTTTCATAATACCAAAAATAAAAACCATTATACGTGCAAAAAAAAGCAAGTGGCTCGATTTATTTGCTCCCAAGTGTAGTTCAACAACCGCGTTTGTTTTCGCAAATGCGATCATGCTCCTTATCAGTAAGAGCACAGAATACTTAATAGTACTACGTGCAGAAAGGACACTCCCTTCCTCGCCCTCATATCAGATACCGCACCTCACCCCGCACTTTGAGGTATTCGTCGCCGACTCTTTAGCAAGGGCGCTCGCGAACCGCAGCGCTGTATTGCTGACACACAATTATGCGATTTAAAAGTTTTATTTGAGTTTTAATCACGATGGTTGGATATTGTGATGCTTTTCCGAATTCGTATTTACATATACTGTTTGTAAGATTTCGCATTTTTAATAACATGCGATTTAATAACCGATTATTTACAGATAAGTCATTTAAACTAAACTATTTCAGTGTTTTTATTTCATTACGAACCCGACTATATAAATAAACAATTGAACTACATGGTCACTTCATAATAATGCACACGTGCGGGCAGCGCCGCCGCCGTCGTCGTTCGGTTCCCCGACACAAATTGCTTTCCGCGCCATTTTTTTTACTCTACTAGTAGAGTATGACGTTTGAGTATGTGCAAATATGTGCGTGAAATCTAGATTTCACGCACATATTTGCACATACTCAAACGTCATTTGTTTATGTAGTAGTAATAGGTAACTATTTTGCGAGCGTTGTATGGAGTGTCCGAGGTGTGGTTAGAGTCTACGGAACAATTTCGTATGCAAGTAGGTATTTGTACTTTAATGGTTTGTTAAAGTATTTATTTGTAAACGCGATTGTGCTCCTTATTTATAGGAATGCACGGGTCAATTTCCTATGCAAGTACTTTTTACTTCCAACAGGGCTTTTGTTTGATTACGTAATTGTACTTATTTGTATGAAGTTATGGATCAATTTTCGATGCAGAAAGAAAATACTTGAAAGTATCTCGATCCCTGGTTTTAGGCCCTGGTTTCTTAAGGTGGACGTACTTGGAAGCCCTGGTACTCGATTTTGCAAGTACGACCCATGTCTACCGTGTGGTCATAAGCACACTCGGTTTTTTTTGTTGGAAATTGTATACTTTTCAAATGGTCCCATGAAAATTTTATCGAAATCGGACGACATTTTTAGATTATTGTTGATTTTTCAAATACCCCTTGTATTTGAAAAATCAACAATAATCTAAAAATGTATCTACATTGTCCACATTAACGATCTTTTCGTTTACTTTTTTGTGGGGTAGGTACAACTAAAAAGTGAAAAATAAAAACTTTATTACAAAAAAAAAAAAATCAACCGACTTCAAAAACAAACACTACAAAGTGATAAATAACTTTAATTTCGGAAGTCGGTGTCAAAAAACGAAAATACGGAACCAACGACACCGACTTCCGAAATTAAAGTTATCACTTTGTAGTGTTTTTTTTTTTGAAGTCGGTTGTTTTAGGCACCTAAGGTCCGGCGTTTCTAAAGGGGTTTGAAGATTTTTGTATGAAGGGTGGCCCTAACGTCGGCCGCCATTTTGATTTTTTTTTTTCAGAATCGCGGTGCACAACGAAAGTTATATATTTAGATAGAGGACACTTATACAAACAAAAAATGAAATATAACATAATATCCTAAAACTTCAGGTTTCGGAGTTCTTTCGAATCGATATTTTTATCTTTGAATATCTCAGAAACGTGACGCTTTATGATGTTATGTTATATGACGTTTTATGTTTGTATAAGTGTCCCCTATCCAAATATATGCTATTTATAGTGCACCGCGATTTTGAAAAAAAATCAAAATGGCGGCTGATTTTAGGGGCAAAACCTTCAAACCCCTTTGCCAAAGATGTAAACAACAATGGCCGCTCGAAATTGAATAAAATCTATATCAAGAACATTTATTTTAACCGCTCACACGTTTGCCCGGCCTACCTGTCGAAACTCCTGACGCGTCGGAGTAGTTGAATGGGCGCAGTAAAGTCATTGTTTTAACAATAACAATAGAACAATGACACTGTTGTGTACACTTGGTGTACCGTTGACGTTTCGAGCACTTTCTCTTATGTACACTGAGTGTACACTTGACGCTTGAGGGGAGTAATGTTTAATATTCTTGTATATCGATTTTATTCAATTTCGAGTGGCTATTGTTGTTTACATCTTTGGCAAATTTAGAAACGCCGGACTAGGTATAACCACGCCTGTATTCTCCAAAGGAACAGGCAGAGGTGCTCAGAACACCAACATTTCACGAGTAACGTTTAAGTCAGGTAATAAGGGAGGAGCCTATTCATCATTTCAGCCGAAAGACGTCCACTGCTGGACATAGGCCTCCCCCAAGCACCTCCACTTCGACCGGTTTTGTGCTTCCCGCATCCAAAGAGTTCCTGCGGCCTTCACAAGGTCGTCGGTCCACCTTGTGGGAGGCCTTCCAACGCTACGTCTTCCGGTACGCGGTCGCCACTCCAGAACGTTTCGGCCCCATCGGCCATCTGTTCTGCGAGCAATGTGCCCTGCCCACTGCCACTTACGTTTGGCAACTCTTTAAAAGCCTATTGCCATCTTAAAAATATTCAAAATTGACAAAATAAAAAAATTATAAAAAATCTGTTCCAGGCATAGCCATGTTGTTCTCAGCGGGCACTTTCCTGTACGTAGCGACTGTGCACGTGTTGCCCGAGCTCACGCACCCGCAGTCGCACACGCACACGCTGTTACCCATGCAGGATGGAGTGCCTCCCAAGAAAGGCTTCGGGGGCCTCCTGCTCTCCGAGATGATCATCCTCACGCTAGGCGCCCTGATGCCTCTTCTCCTCACGATGGGACACAAACACTGATCTATACAACTGCTTGACCGACTACAATGTGATTCGAGAAAATCTTAGGTGGGTTTCGGAATATTAGTCGGTCTTAAACCCGACATGGTTTTATGTTGCTCCAAATACAGGTGATTTTTTTTCCGGTTCCAAATTTTTACAGAGTGTTCACACGAAAGTAAAATCACGAAAAAGAAATCTGCTGTTTAATACAAACTTGACCAAAATGTATGAAACATCTGATTTTTTTTCGTGATTTCAGAGTTGGTCCCATAATGAAAGTTGTTCATATTCGTAGGTATAAAACTCTGTAAAAATTTGGAACCTGTAAAAAAAATCATTCTGTGAGAAATGTTGCGAGGAACATGTTTTGAGGAACAAAAATGCATGTTCAGGTTGTTTTTACCATAAAATCGAGGTCTTGTTATAACTTGTTGAATCAAAGTAGATTAGTTTAAGTTTCTGTTGACGCTTTTGTGATAAAAATGGATATTTGTGTAAAGTTGCAGTGTAATTATTATGTATAGTGACTCTTTGAAAACAATGAATCGTGTTGTTAAATTGTAGCAATGACTGTTTGTCGATTTTAAAATTATATTCGATGCCAAATTATATTCGAGTCGTATTCATTGAATAACTGACTCGGAATATTTCAAATGTACTATTTTTTTTATTAAATTGAATATTCTTCCATAGATTAAAAAAAAATATATATATAAAGTCGACCAACAGTTATAAAACAGTATGTAAAGGCATAAAAGACATAAGCAATGTTATAAATAATTATATAATAATGTATCAAACGTTATAGCAATAATAACACACTCTTTACTATTAAAATAATAATAATATATTATTAAGACTGCAGTTGGTTTCTCTACACTACAGGATAATGCTGGCGACAGACAGCCAACACGCAGATTCATAGAGTAAGCATCTTGCAGATCTAATCTAAAAACCCCTCGAGTATAAACTATGAAATATTTTAAAGTACTTAAATATATCAGAAAACGCGAATAAAATTATAAAATGTCAGCAGAACACAGTGATCGAAGTAAACCCCTTAGTGTTCAGGATTGCGCTTGATCGAGTGTGGCGGTTAGGGTGACGGTCGATCGACGGCGACTGTTTATACTCGATGTCGATCGCGGAACTAGTTGGCCGCTGAGGTGTGGGACAGGGGTGAGGCGGCGGATCGCAACGCATGTACTGAGTAATGCGCCCCCGCCCCGCACTCCCACCTCTCACATACCTAAGGCGCGCCCAAATAGTTCCGCGCGGACTATAGCAAAACGACCGTACATGTCGATCAATTAAGAGCCTATACTACCTCAAATGGCTTAGCGTGATTCTCCGTTATGTCGAAAATACTGCACCATTAATTTTGAAATAAATATATGGTAAAGTTGAGGATTAATGCTAAGTCTTATGTTAGACGAAAACACGATTCCATAAAATTTTCTCGATAGAAAAAAAAATCCAAAATTACCTCTAACCCGAACAATAAACCGCTGTTATTAAAAAAATACTTCGAATTAGATCATGAAACTTTGCATACTAACTGAACTTACTTTAAAGCAGGTCTTATGTTATTTATTTTTTTATAATTACCATTATTTTCACTGTAAAAAGCAAATACCTAAACTATTGGCGCTTCCTGCCGCCCAGCACCGCACTCTGTCTCGCTCTCACTCAGTCCGCGAGCAGTATCGTATGAGCGAAATAAAGAGTGAATTTTAGCTGAGGTAGTATAGGCTCTTAAGCCAATATCAGACGGTTCACTTTTCGTTCATATTTGCCTTTCATTCGGCATCTTTCACTCGAAGTGAAACGTCTGAACAAAAAATGAATTAAAAGTGAATAATGAATTAATTAGTGAACCGACCATCGATGTTGGTTTTCGGCACTCGGCATCTCACACTCGTTTGCCGAATAATCGAATAATGAAATGGAAGGAGCAGACATTCCTCTATACACCGTGTTCCGGACGATATACATAAACTTCGACCAGATGTTCAGACCATGGTAATAAGCATTTTTCATTATGTACACATTAGCGAATTCTTATTTTTTATTAATTTTCATATAAACTAAATACCTTGACGTAAATCGCCCGATATGCATGCCTCTTTATCCGAATTGGCAACGATGACGTATTTTCATTCATAAGATTTGGCGGGCTGCAACTTGTCAAAGCTGAGTTAATACCCTTTCTTACTGCACAGCTCAATTAAATTTCACTAAATGAAATTACAAATATCTTTGTAACGAAGCCTTTTCAAGTACTACTTCCTTTGTTAGATTTAATTTGTAAAAGCTATAGAAGCGTTTGACAAAGTTTATGGATATCGTGAAGAACACGGTGTATAATTTCGTTGGTGTCGTGTGAACGTGGAATAAAACAAAAATTAACATATTCACCTTTATAGCCCCAACTAATGACTTTAAAGAACGAGTTCTTATGAAACGGACAAAATCGTTGTGCAATAAATATTAGAATAGTAAATAGTAAGAAATGTCTCCGCAATCTGTTTTGTGTGTTGTGTGACGGATCTACCTAATTCAAAATCGATTTTATATTTCTCAAAAACTACCTAATTAAAACTATTAATTATTACTGAACCCTATTTAAAACGGTGTTTATTAAAACATAATTATCTAAACAATGTCGAAAATCGCGGTTTTGTGTTATGTGTACAGTCAGCGTCATCAATATCGGAACGAACATACCGTTCGAAATGAATGGACAACTAATTAAACTGTCTTCAATAACACAACGGTTATTTCAAGAATAAACACGTAGACAGCTGCCATTCTCATTAGAATTTGTAATTAATTCTAATACTTACATCTTAATTTTTTTTTTGTTTATTTTATGTCGAACCGTCTGATCGTCCCTATATTTTTGATACTGACTGTACAAACGCCAGCACATCAACCTACTACAATCTGTCAAATTTCTTTAATAGATTTTCAACTTTATTGCTGAAGCATAAGGTTCAAAGTTGATTGGGAAAATTTGAGTTTCGGGTAGCTTGATGTGCTGGTGTCTGTAAAATGCACCAACATCTATAATCCTCTACGCGTCACGTCAAGTGGTCATGTGTATTCGCCTCTCACTCGCACTCAGTGTGTGTGAACGAGAGACAAATATTGATACTGCCACTTTAATATCATAATGTTAATTTTTGCAGCTGAATACTGACAAAAATATTACTGAACGATGCAGCTGTTTTTTTAAAGTCGTCTTGCTATAAGCTAATAGCTTAGTAAGAATATCCTCTGCGATATTTGAATGACTAATCGTAACTGTTCGGCAAAATCTTACTTTGCAGTTATGTTATTTAGAAACGAATTTACGAAAAAAAAATCAAATCCGTTTTTTTTAATAAGTAAATAAATATGTATGCGAGGTTGACGTTCAATCAATTTTTAGCAAAGTATTTTGTAATTCGGCCTCAAACTAGATGATAATAATTTCTGCACTTTTTAATCTTATCCCCTAATTCATAAACATATTATAAGTGTCCTATAAACTAAAATTATTCAAAATCTATCTCTTCATTTTTATGAAATTAACAAATATGTATATTATGTTTATACGAACTAGGGGATAAATACGTTATATTTTCTATTAAGTTAGTGAAATTGGAATAAAATGATTTTATTTGTTATTATTTTAGTAGAAAAATTTATTGTAATTTAATGAGCGTGGCACACGTTTGTTTAATGTTACCATAGTGCAAATCTCTGCTTTATGACCATCGCACACATCACCTCGACACCTTCTCAACTGCAACTCGGTTCAGCGTGAACGAGTCGTAGACTCTGCGTTCACAAGGCGATGGACTCGGCATTCATAAGGCGATCGACTCTGCCTTCATAAGGCGATCGACTCGGCGTTCATAAAGCGGTCGACTCCGCGTTCGTAAGGCGGTCGACTCCGCGTTCATAAAGCGATCGACTGCGTTCATAAACCGGTCCAATCTGTGTTCATAAAGCGGCCGACTCTGCGTTCATAAAGCGGTCGACTCTGCGTTCATAAACCGGTCCAATCTGCGTTCATAAAGCGGTCGACTCTGCGTTCATAAACCGTTCCAATCTGCGTTCATAAAGCGATCGACTCTGCGTTCATAAAGCGGTCGACTCTGCGTTCCAAAGGCGGTCTACTCTGCGTTCATAAGGCGATCTACTCTGCGTTCAAAAGGCGGTCGACTCTGCGTTCATAAGGCGATCTACTCTGCGTTCAAAAGGCGGTCGACTCGGCGTTCATGTTCACTAGCCGACAATGCAGAGCAACGGACTAGACGCGTTTCGATTTTCTTACTTACGTATTATCATAGGTGTCCTAATTTCATAAACTATCTAGAAACTGGAAAAGCGATTAACTGCAGTATTATAAAGTTGGAATTTGCACTGTGGTAATATAATAATAAAATTTATATATCTAGAAGATTATTTAAGGCTGTGTATTCAAGATTTTATTTTTAAAACAAATAAGTACAATCACGTCTAAAAGTATGTATACACTTGGCTTTATTCAAAGGCGATTTTCACCTTTATTTTTGAATGAAATTTTATGTTATTACGAAAATAGTTGGTACCCATAGGTTTATGTTAAGTGTCGTATTTCAACGTTGCATTCGTTATTTCACGAAAAAATCGCAATTGAAAATTGCCAAGTGTATACATACTTTTAGACGTGACTGTACGTGGGTATTTATTTTCTGCTCTTTTATCTAGATTAATCGAACCCAGTTATGCGAAAATATACCGATCCACATAAAATTTTCAATTTTGGAATAGTTGAAAGCATTCTGAGCATAGATTTCGAAAGTATGTTTTGACTGTTTTCGCTGGGTAGAGAAAAACGCATGTAGAATATTGTATTAATTTGACATCATTATATAGTCCTCGACATGACTTTAAACTGTCGTGCATTTAGTATTGAATTAAATGTAGAACGCCACCTGTAGGCTATGGGATAAATACACCCAAATAGGCTCGGATGGAACAGTCGATATTAGTGCAGGATATCAACTCAGGGCGGCGGCTGATAAACATCTAGCACGTCAAAGGCGGCTCCCACGGACCCAGTCAGGCGGTCCACTGTACACCCACCAACTCGCACTAGACAAGCGCGGTGGGTTAATTTGTCTAAATTCTACTCTCTCATGAGAGAGTAGGGAGGCCTTTGCCCTGCAGTGGGACGTCACAGGCTAATAAGATAGGAAAACTAGATTATTGAAAAACTGTGGGTTGGTATATTTTGGCACAACTGGAAACAGTTGTGAGAGAACAAATCCACTGCCCGAAGGAAACACGTTGTCACTTCCAGATTTATCAATAAAGTTAAGTTCCAACATTTTTGTGACGTAAAAGATAAAATATTTTAATAATCCTTTTCAATGTTTGCTTGGATAAACATTTATTTTGTCGTTTTTTTTTTTTTACTTAAATTACTTAAATCGTTTTCGATTATAAAAAGCTGCGTTTATATTTGTGTCTTGTATGCGCGTAATGTGGACGGAGGTCGTGACATTGTCAGTGTTATCTCGTGACACCTTGGAATTTGCTGTCTGACATTTGGTTGTGCCACACGAACTGAAGGCCAATTTTCGTAATTAAAAACGTTCAAAATCTAGTCTCTATCTCATTTCAGCGACAATGTCAAGAACTTGTCAAAAATGTTGGGAAATTATTGGTATTTTTGACAGATCGAAACTGATTCTCGTAATCTTAAGAACGTTCACAGTCTGATCTCAGTCTCAATCTGTCAAAAGTGCCTCTAATTTCCCTATATTTTGACAAGTTTTTGACATTTGTTTGTCGCTGAGATGAGACTGCAACTAGATTTTGAACGTTTTAAATTACGTGAATTGGTCTTCAGACTGTGAACGTTCTTAAAATTACGAAAATTGCTCTTCTGCTCAAAGTCGTGGTACCTATCTGGTTCGGTGAAATGTCACAAAAGTGAACGCAACTTAATGTAACTCCGATGTTAGGAATCGCTTGTGATGAACGTCATCCAAATCAATTTTATTTTTTTCGACAAAGCAATGGTCCTCCCCAAGTCATGTGCCAATGTGACTTTTTAAGGTGAATGGGTAGTTGTAGCCCGCGAAATTCAATTTTTCTTACGTTTTTTGCAATTTTCAGGTCAGTGTCAGGTTGTATCTTGATCAAAATATGATTCGCGACTATAACCGGTATGTATTTCCAGAATTATAATAATTAGAATCATTAATACATCTTTCTAAGTTAGATTTCTACCGTTAAGAACAAATCTCGTATGGAAAAGTGTTAGTGGTAGAAATCTAACTTATAGAGATATATTAATGATTCTAATGACTATAATTCTGTAAATACATGTCTATTATAGTCGCGAATCATATTTGGATCAAGATACAACCTGACACTGATCTGCAAATTGCAAAAAACTTAGGAAAATTTAAATTTCGCGGTCTACCATGTCACATTCACCTTAAGAAAACAATTTAAAAAAATACTATGACATGTATGTGACATACTCGACGCGCTGTTTCTAAAATTTTAAGATATGTAGTTCGAAGTCTCTGTTCGACAGTAGGTATCGCCAAGCCGCACCCTACCGGCCTGGTCACGAACTCGCCGCTATCAGCTGCAGCTTAGCGCGGGGCAGCGAGCGGTAAAAACAAATATCGTCTCTTCGCATTAAAAGTGTACAATCTCGAAAAAAAAATTAAATTGAGTAATGTATACAGAAATGTTTAGTATCGCAAATATTTTCTCAAGTGGAAAAAGAACGTAGTTTGGCAAACCTCCGCTAGATGGCGCATTGGTTAGTTTAAAACGTTTGGTTTTAAAACGCTCTCCTGTAAAATTGGTAAATTTTTGAGATTGTTCACTTTTAATGCGAAGAAATATACCAAAATGTATGAACCATGCCACGACGCAACGCTCGCAGCGTTAACGCTAGACAAAAGGAACCGCGCCGCTTGCCGCTAAGCCAAAAGTCGTGGCCGGGGGGTAACTGCGTAACACACAATCTGAATAATTTTAAAAGATATTGCTAATCCATTGCTTCATGGGTTCGAAATATTTGTCTGCTCAACAACGTAAATGACGCAATGAAAGTCGTTGAACTGTCAGACTGAATGCTATTGCTACCATGCGCGGTCCGAGGGGGGGGGTCGTGGGGGTCATGACCCCCCCCAAAAACATTGAAGCTGTCGAGAGTCTGAATGATTTACTTGCCTTACTAACTTAAAACTGTACTTCAGCCACGAAAACCCCGATTGGCATATTCAAAAACATTAAGAACATCGGCAGACATGGGGACTGCCGACTGAAGTAAAAACTTAAAACTATGAAATGACAGTGGATTTTTTAACGCGCCTAAAAATATTTTCCTTTAAAAAGCCTGTTATAAAAATATAGAATCCAGGATTCAAGAGCGAGCGAAGCAAACTCGGGATATTGGGCACCCCACTCGTTCGTAAGGTTGAAAGGCTTAGTTAGGTAAGGCCAGATTCCAAAACCTAAACTGCTGTAAAACGAGCTTAAGCTTTTCGTCATAATTCGATAAAGTATAAGTTCTCTTTTTGTATGATGGGTAAAAGAAAACAGAGACTATTCAAGGTGGGGTGCTAAAATTTTCAGGCTGGCTACGCTCATTCTTGCAATTTACATTAGTTCTTGAGCTTTTCTTCAAAAGTCGACAAAGCAAGTAAATCCTAGTCCTTTTGGAATGATCGAAACTCGAAAGAAAATCGAACCTATCCGAGAGTGTGCAAAATTTTCGAGCTCGCTTCGCTCGCTCTTGCGTTTTAAATTCTGCTAGCTGCTTGAGCTTGCCTGCAGAAGTCGACAATGTAACATATATTTCTACTTGAAAATATAAAACAACACCTAATCAAACAGAGGCGGGTTGTTAAAACTTTCGAGCTCGCTTCGCTCGCTCTCGACGACAACTTTGGCAGCGTTTAAGTAACACCCCCCCTATGTAAAAGCTGCGTCCTTGAATAGCATAAGTAATGTGGAGCTAGAGATGTACTGCATGAACCTTAACATATCATCACGCCTTTAATCCCCAAAGGGTTGGGCGGGGGTGTACCTTCAAATAGTACATACACCCACATTTCGCCAGTTATTAAGTGAAATGTCATAGAGGGTGACCTACTGCCGCCAACCGGGCACAAATCCAGACTCCACGCTGCTTCTGAGAAATTTCTGATGGAAAAACCCTTTAACACTTGACCCGACCTAGAAATCGAACCCAGCTAGGACCTCATGCTCAGCAGTAACGCTTGCGACCACTAGACTAACGAGGAGATGTAGATACCTCTCTGGCTCCCTAATCTGTCAAGCTCCGCTAGTGAGACACAATTGATTTTCTATTGTTTCGTCGCCAATGGGCGACGCGCGCCGCTTGACCGGATAAAATATTTCTCGGCACCCATGATGACCCCCCCCAAAATCTTGGGCTGCGACCGCGCCTGATTGCTACTGTGTGTTACGCAATTGTCGCCGAGCTGTGTGCCAGCACATCAAGCTACTACAATCTGTCAAATTTCTTTAATAGATTTTCAACATTATCGCTAAAGCATAAGGTTCAAAGTTGATTGGGAAAATTTGACAGTTTCGAGTAGGTTGATGTGCTGACGTCTGTACATGACACATTCCAGCTTTGTCTCTGGGATGGGAGCGCATCTGCGATGTCTCTGGTATTGCAGATGTCTATTGGCTTTTGTGACCACTTATTATCGTTGGCTTGTTTGCCAAAGTATTTCGAATTAGCGCGTCTAGTAACCCATACATGTCGTTGAAAAAATATAAAATGTACAATGTGTACTGTTGTCTGTATGTAAATAATATTTTTTATTTGTATATCTGTGGTGTCCGTTTACTTTGTAAATATGAATAAAACGCTTGTACTATAATTGCCGTGTTTTATTGTTTGTGCTGGAAAAGGTAAACGGTTTTATGGTGGAATACCAGACGTTTTAACAATGTACAGACGCCAGCACATCAAGCTACCCGAAACTGTCAAATTTTCCCAATCAACTTTGAATCTTATGCTTTAGCGATAAAGATGAAAATGTATTAAAGAAATTTGACAGATTGTAGTAGGTTGATGTGCTGGCGTCTGCACATAATACATGAAAAAGAACTAGGACTACAAAATAAAACAATTCAATTTCATATTCAGATCACTCAGTATAATCACAAATGAATAAATACTACAGCTTCCATAAGTTTGCAAAACTTGCATCGATAGGCCTGTCAAATTAGTCAGCGCCTGACATATTATTATTGACGTAAGTATTTTTAGTAGCCAATTTTTTAATCACGTCTAATCTTGTCTATGGAGTTTCTTGATTTGACAGGACTAAACTAATATTTATATTCTGTCCTTTTCTTAATGAAATAGAAAGAAAAAGATGCACTGAACTTAAATTTAGTTTAATTTGTGAACAAGGGAATCGGCGCCATTACCTACAATAAATCTCCTATCAGGTATAAGATTTACTTACATTTTTTTTGGTTAAGGTGAATGCGCAGTGGTAGACCGCGAAATTCAAATTTTCTTACGTTTTTTGCAATTTGCAGGTCAGTGTCAGGTTGTATCTTGATCAAAATTTGATTCGCGACTATAATAGATATGCATTTACAGAATTATAGTCATTAGAATCATTAATATATCTCTTTATGTTAGATTTCTACCGTTAAGAACAAATCTCGTATGGAAAAGTGTTTATGGTAGAAATCTAACTTAGAAAGATGTATTAATGATTGTGATGATTATAATTCTGTGAATACGTACCTGTTATAGTCGCGAATCAAATTTTGATCAAGATAAAACCTGACACTGACCTGAAAATTGCAAAAAACGTAAGAAATTTTGAATTTCGCGGTCTACCACTGCGCATTCACCTTAAGAGGGATGTGCTAGGTAACTCCCGAAATTCAAATTTTCTTACATTTTTGCAATTTGCATGTTAGTGTCATCTTGTATTTTGAACAAATTATGATTCACGATCGTAACAAGTATGTATTTACAGAATTATAATCCTTAAAATCATCAATACTTCCCTCTAAGTTCATATAATCCTATTATACAGGGTGTTACGGAAAGGGTATATCAATACAAACGGGTTGAAGAGTGTATCTGGTCTAGAATCTCTGTACAAAATTTCAGCTCAAAAGCATTAACTTTGAAAATCCTTAATATTTTTTTATTTCGACATCACGGCGCTGCACTGGCGCGCGGCGGCGTGATGTGCGTGTACTAGGCGCACAGACACACTACAGATAATGGATAATGACCCTCGTAGTGCAGTGACACGTTTGTTATGATTTCAATTTAATAAACAGTACAGAGATTCTAGACCAGATACACTCTTCAACCCGTTTGTATTGATATACCCTTTCCGTAATACCCTGTAGATTGATATTGCATGAAATAGACAACAACATTCAGTAGTTCATCAAGACACTGACCTGAAAATTGCAAAAAACGTAAGAAAATTTGAATTTCACGGTCTTCCCTGGCGTTTCCCTCCACATACCATCTACCTATTTACAAAAGTCTGGCTGCGCCATTTTTATTGTATACACAAGCTCTTTAAACCTAGCAAACTTACATTAGATCAGTGCTATTAAGAGGAAATGCGGTTGATCTTTTCTCCGTAGAAACGCTCTCGCCTGATTTCTTTCTGCACGCGTAGCATGACCGCCGTAGAAACGGGTTTTGTGGACGGAAGAATAGACAAAATGACAGATTGTAGAAATATTTGTACGCATTCTACGCGTTTAAGCATGGCAATGTGTCATTTTGTCTATTCTTCCGTCGTCAAAACGTCGTCATGCTACGCGTGCTGGTTAATACTGCCAAACCCCGAATTATGACTTTTGAAATGAAACTTCTTTACTCACGCTTGACTTGGGGAGTAAGCTGGCGAACGCGTGACGTAAGCGTTACGAAAAGTGTGATCGGGCGAGGCGAACGGGAGTTGAGTGGGGGATATAAGTAAGAGAAAGCAGTGCGCGCGCACATTTTCTTTCTCTCTTCCTGTCATAGCCAAATACGTTTGAAGTTTCGCTTCAATCGTGTGGTCATAAGCACACTCGGTTTTTTTACTTAGGCTTTTTCAAAAGTCTCTCCGACCGCATTTCCTCTTAATAATTTCTAGAGCTTACACTAACCCTAGTCCATACGATTTGAGCAAAGTGCAAAAGATATGTTTTCAGCTCAGCTGTTCAACCAAGTTATCAAAAATTTTACCATGGGATCAAGTCTGAGGTAGGTCGCCTACAGTCCATAAAAATATCGGCAGTTCCATACAAAAATGCGATAGATACCCATTACCTATCTCGACCACAGATATAGATAGACCCAGATAACACAAGTATCACGAACTGTATGAAAACTAAGCGTGCCACTTTTTGACTACCTACTATGACGTCACAAGCTCGCGCTCTCTCGCTCACGCTCACCCAGCAGGACTGAGCGCGGAAGTGGCGGCTTATGATTTTCGAACGTAAGATGGTGCGTTTTTTGGCACGCGAAGTAGTTGCTCTTGCGTTATCTAGGTGTATCTATATCTGTGACCTCGACGGTCATTGCACAATATGTTTACCTAATAGGTATAATTTTTTTCTACGAATTTGTGGGTAGCCTTTCTTAGTACCTACCTACTTATTAAAATGACAAAAAAACTAAGCTGAAAACTCTAGTGCGTTATAAAATTATATTAATTTGTCTAAATTTTAGATGCAGAGTAGGTAATTTAAATATTAAAGCTTTATGAATCTGCGGACAATCAAGCAGTAAGCGCAAACACAGCTTTCAGCACAAAATATGCTAAGTTTAACACTAGAACTATAGTTATAACCTTCAGCGCCTGGTGTAGGTAATACAACCTGAAACAAATAAAGTTTTTACTAACATGACATCTAATAAAAACGAAAATGTACGTAAAAATATAACATAGGTAAGCACATCACTAGCTTGAGAACGGCTGGACCGATTTGGCTATTTTTGACGTGACAACGTCTTATAATTCGATGGAGCCGGCTGCACGCACGAAAAAACATGACTCATGCGGCGAAACCTCGCTCTGAGGCGTTCCATTTAAGACTTGAAGTGCAAGCGAGAGCGTGGAACGAGCGACAAAGAGGCATAATCGGCCTCCGCGTTCGGCAGCGTTCGACATCTGTCTCTCTCCTACTTGAGTGAGCGATGTGTCCGCGTGGACAGCTGCTGTACAATAACACATTTACATGTTTTCGTCAAGTATGAAGTGCAGTGAAAAGTGAATGTGGTGTCAATTTTATTGTTTATAACAACGATTTTCTACTTTTCCTATCATCGTCCTATTCTCAACAGAATAACACAAATTGTAAGAAGTTAAATATCACACATGTTTAAAAGTTGTAAATAAAAGTTGTAAAACAATTGCTCAAAGCACATTCATACTTGTAAAAACTATGCAGGTACATTGTAAAAAAAAAAAAAACATAATTGTATTTATGCGTACAAATAAATGTAACTTGATCAATTCAATTGTGATTTCCATTAATTACCTCCTTCTCTATATCCGTTCAAAATATCTATCAACCAAATTTTCTTTTGAAAAATGAAACCATTCCATCAGTATTTTCTTATGACGTTGTCACGTTCAACTATCGTCAGTAAACCGACTTTACAGACAACCGATTTTTTTGTTTTAAAATGTTCGTAATAGTCCGAATTAGATTTTTATGTAAAGGAAAATTGGAAACACATCCTGGAAAGTGATCATAGATTCACATTATTTTTAACTAATCTGCATTGAATTCACGATTTATTTGCCAAAAATGTAAACAAATATGAGTTTATAGAAAAATAACTTTAAATCCTACACAATAAAGTTCAGTTTACGCTACAACAGCTTCAAACATTTTTATAACTTTTTCAATAGTGCTAGTCACTCTGAAATCAACTTAATTTCCATTGACATAAGGTTGATATTTGTTTAACTTGAAAAAAATATTCATTTGAAACAAGTTTGAATAGACTTGCTGACTCTACAAATGACAGGTAGGTTTTAAATATCTAGGTACTTACTTGTTCCACTTCTTCCTGGCTTCAGGTAAGGTGGAGAGGTCATCCTTGATGAGGTACACTCTTAGACCTGAATAAAACGAAAATTAATAATTAGGTGATTCTGCCTGATAGCTAATAGAGTGATCGTTCCCCGGTCGTGTCGGATTGGCGTCCTATCGGGCTATGAGAAGAGAAGAGGAAGTGCGCTTTTGCGCGCACTCATGTCATCTGATTCATCTACCTTTTTTTTCTCGCTGTGGAAGTCCTTATGGACTGCCTCTATGGACTACCTCTATGGTGGGGGGTAACAGAGGGGCATGCCGGACTCTTACCGGCTAAAACCACCGCGGTGTTCCACCTCTACGTATGGCCGGGGGTGCGGGATTCGCATAAGCATTCACCGCTCCCCCGACAGGCCTCGACCCGCTGTTCCTCAGCGGATCCCACCTCCCCGTGCGCCCATTCCTACAATGGCCGCACCCACTCTCGAGTGGCGCGCGTGGAACACTGCAGCACCAACTCGGGCCTGTCTGGTCGGACGACAGACGCCCCTAGTCCGCCGACCGCAGAACTGGTTCATCTGCCTAGCCTTTTCCAACCATGTTGGATCGGCTTCCAGTTTAACCGGATGCAACTGAATACCAGTATTTTACATGGAGGCATGGAGCGAATGCCTATCCGACCTCCACAACCCACTATAATAACATACTGAGGTACTGCATAGCTCGCTAATAGTAGATAGTGGTATCGTTCACAAACTAAACTAAATTTAAGTTAAGAACATCTTTTTCTTTCTATTTCATTAAGAAAGGGACAGAAGATAAATATTAGTTTAGTCCTGTCAAATTAGTCAGCGCCTGACATAAATTGACGTATTTCATGGAATATTATGTACTGTTGTACGTAGTACATAATAATTCCATGACGTATTTTTAGTAGCCAATTTTTTAATCACGTCTAAATTGTCTATGGAGTATCTTGATTTGACAGGACTAAACTAATATTTATCTTCTGTCCTTTTCTTAATGAAATAGAAAGAAAAAAAAGCACTGAACTTAAATTAAGTTAAGTTTGTGAACAAGGGAATCGGCGCCATTGGTACCGTTCACAAACTAAACTATATTTAAGTTCATTGCATCTTTTTCTTTCTATTTCATTAAGAGGACAGAAGATACATTTTAGTTTAATCAGCGCCTGACACTACTCCATAAGTAAGTAACTAAGTTTAGACGTGATTAAAAACTTGCCTGCTAAAATTACGTCAGGCGCTGATTAATTTGACAGGACTAAACTAAAATCTTCTGTCCTTTTCTTAAAGAAATAGAAAGAAAAAGATGCACTGAACTTAAATTTAGTTTAGTTTGTGAATAACTCCGTTGAAATTGACCGCCGTGATTAGGGTTACCATCCGTCCGGATATGCCCGGACATGTCCGGACTTCTAGACTTTTGTCCGTCTCTTAAGTTTGTCCGGATTTTCTTCTCGCGAGCGTCTGCTACCATGCCCACCATACCACTGTAACTAAGTGGGTTATGTTTGGATTTTGTGCCTAAAATGTCCGGACTTTTATTGAAATGTCAGGCTTTTTGTTAGGACTTTTCAAATTTCTAAATGGTAACCCTAGCCGTGATCCAAATTCGTTCAACAGGTTGAAATTTTAACGTAATTCAGAAGGGTGAAACATCATTTTGCCAAGGTTTTGAACCCAATACTTACCAATTAGGAATGTTTCGCACATGTATTCCCAAGACATTTCTCCTATGCTGAAGGGAAACACGACGCGGTCTTCAACTGATAGAGAATTCCACATGTTCTGGACATTCCTGTCTGAAAATTTCCAGTCTTGGGTCGAGAAGTAGAACAGAATGTGGGCAAGTTTCATTACTTTGGAGTACAGTTTCAGCATCCTGAAAAGTTAGGTTAGGTTAGTTCATTGAGTCAACTCGTCAACAAGTTTTATTTTACCGCCATCTAGTGGAGGTAGAAAGTATTAAGTATGACGTTAGTTTTCATAAACATTGTCAAATTATTTTTATAGGTAATAATATAAGTAAGTTCCGGGATTGTCCTGATAGCCGTGGAATACCTCTCCACTCCTCACGGCATGTTGCCCCCTTGTCGCTACGACACTATGTGCTAGCGACCGTTTTCGGGGGCCCATTATTGAATGTGCAAGTCACCCCCTGCCATTTTATCTGTGTAATTTATATAAAACATCGGTCAGGCAGGGGCTATAGTTTTTCCATAGTTTAAGTTCACTTTAGCCACCAAAACCTATAATCCAATATTTTTGTTTCCATGTCTTGCAATAGTCCTACACCAACCGGGGGTTGTCCTTGGGTGCACTTGCATAGTGCGAATAGGGATAATCGTCGGTTGGTGCCTCATTTAATTGAAAACGTCTAACGGGCCTCTGCGAGTTGGCTTCGGTCCCTCGTACGCCTTCCAAAGGACCGGGACCCCATGGTCCCGAGATAGATTAGAAGATTATATCCAAGATAAGAACGCTTGGAAACATGCTGGTCCTGCTCCGTAGGACAATCTAGAGTCTAGACAAAATCATACTGGTTGCTAATTTAATTGTAATTTTTTTTATTCTTTTTTACATTCATTACTCACACCCTGACTTATTACTTGTATTTTTTTTTAAATTAAAATCGTTTTGCTTGTACCATGTTTGTAAATATGTGAGCACCAAATTCATCATTTGATAATTAATTTATATGTCATGGTTTCGTTTTTAATTCTTTTACCTATTGTGGTATAGTAATTTTATTTTAGGTGCATCGTCCTCACATGTTATTATATAATTAATGTACCCATGCAAAATATTGTACCTAAAACATTTTAAAAGAGTAACGGTGGAGTTTGTTGCCCATTCTTCTCCATACGAAAACTACCTTTTGGAATGGGCGACTAGAATCAATTCTATTTTAAGATAATTTTTGACGTTCAAAAGGGCCTTTTATGTGCCTATTTGAAATAAATGCTTTGACATTGACTTGATATGTTAGTAAATAAGTAATACATTCAATTACTTAAAAACACGACATAAAAATATGGTAAAAGTAAAATTTCCAGATCAGACGGAATAAAACTGTTAAAAATCATAACACTCCTTTTTGCTTCACCGTAGTCGGGTAAAATTTTTTTGACTTACGCGCGTCTTTTCCCCGTGATGGCGCAGTATGTGTCGACGAACAACGCGGGCAGGTAGTGAAGGAAGAAGTTGTAGAATAGAAACATGTAGTAGTTGTTCGTGGGGTTCAGACCGTAGTACCTGGAACGAACGGTGTCAGTTAAAATACATGGAATAAAGAATGACGGATGACCATAATGCCTTGGAAGGTAGGTAGGCCTTTGGTATGGGATGCAACGTGTGTCGACACCCTTGCGCCATCCCATCTTCCAAGCACGGTAAGCTGGGGCGGCTGCTGCAGGTGCGGAAAACCTCAAACGGCGCAAATACTCCAACCTCTTTGGAACTTATATATTTGAGCCGTTTGGGGTTGAAACACTAGGGCCATGGGGCCCGAGTGCCCACTTAGTATTTCGAGACATCGCCAAGCGGTTGGTCGACTCTTCACGTGACCTGAGGGCTGGCCTATTTTTGGCCAAAGAATCAGCATTGCCATATAACGTGGCAATGCTGTCAGCCTTTTTTAACGTTTCCTGTTGACAGTGATACGGATGAATTTTTTGATGCCCTTTGATTATTTTCCCTCCCTTTTTATATACTTGTACATATTATTGTTTTAAGATTCTTAGCTTTTTAAATTACGTAAATATGTCAAGAGGAAAAATAATACAAAAATAGCTGGTTTTAGATTTCTAGACTTTCCAGAGCTAGCTAGATAGCAAACAGAAGTAACAGTGGTCATATCTGTCTTAAGATGGATAGCCATTGGAGAAGACAAGTCCTCGATCAGAAAACGTAACGTGTAGCGCCTACAAGCAACGGAAGACTGGATGCGGAAGGTGAGGAATCGGATGTTGTGGCGCAACTTGGTATCTATAATAGGCCTTTATCTAAAGTCCGACCGCGCCAAATTTGCCAAAGATGTAAACAACAATGGTCGCTCGAAATTGAATAAAATCGATTAACAAGAGTATTTGAGTATTTATTTTAAGTAATGTTTGTTTTCGTCTAGTTAGCTCGGAGATTTAGACGAAAACTAACATTACATAAAATAAAAACTCTTGTTTATCGATTTTATTCAATTTCGAGCGGCCATTGTTGTGGACATCTTTAGCAAATTTGGCGCGGTCGGACTTTAGCAGTTAACTGCCATAGGCTCAGGTGATTGGTACCTCTTTCAGATTAATAAAATTACCTAAATACAACCTCAGTATTGAATAAACATTCAAAATGGTGGACATACCAAACAGCCTTTGTGGTGGGTTTGTCGATGCCATACTTCCGATTGCGCTCGATGAAGTCACCCCACGTGAGAGGGTTCTGTGCTCCCGACACGAAGTTGTAGATCGGAATGTCAGATGTTTGGCTGAAAAATATTACGATTTGTTTAGTCATAGAAATTTGAATTGTATCCGAATTAACACAAAATAAATTAAATTACCGGCACGCGCGCGTACCGGCAAGCTTAGAGTGGGACGCCCCCCAGCTAGATGGACGGACGACCTAAAGAAGGTGGCTGGGGTAGACTGGATGCGGAAGGCGGAGGACAGGGTGTTGTGGCGCAGTCTGGGAGAGGCCTATGTCCAACAGTGGACTGCGATAGGCTGGGTTGATTGATTTTTTTGATTGAAATTAAATTATATACAAAACTACATTAAGTTCCATTCCGTTGAGTTGTTGATTCAGTTGTGTTGAGTTTTATGATTTACATAAAACTCAACACATATTATATTTCATACATAAACACAAAACATTATCCTACTCAATAGTCATGCTCGTTATGTTTATTGTATTCCACAAAGACATGATTATTGTAGACCACATTTAAATAAACAGTGGTGCTTACTCTTGAATTTAATTCCGATAGATCGACATTAGAATTGTGACGTTTCGTACTTTTGACTCCGGTTTAATTAAACTAAAAGGTAAAATTGGGTGTCCATTTTGGTGAACTAAGTGGAAATTAGGGCCGGGCTCCAAAATCAATCATCCAATTTTACCTTTTAGTTTAATTAAACCGAACTCAAAAGTACGAAACGTCATAATTCTAATGTCGATCTATCGGAATTAAATTCAAGAGTAAGCACCAGTGTAGTAAAAAAGGATGTCCAAATCTTGCCATCTAAGATTGATCTAAAAAGAAGGCTCAGAATCACCATCTTTCGAAGGTCCAAAATTCGAAAATTGCTGTATTTCAATAAGTGAATTTTAATAGTGTGACTTACTTCTCCTTATAATTCTTGGCAGTGAACCAGGCGGAAGCGAGGATGGCGTTGACACACAGATCCACGGGAACCATGTCCGCTACCTTCTCTTGGTCCATGTACATGGTGCGCAGAACCTGGGGAAATAAACATTTTAAGTAACGTCTAAAATTAGTAATGTAAAATTAATATCTTAAGGTGTCTTGCTTATCGCGACCGTGTGAGAGCTCGTTCAGACGACACGCGCCCGCTAAGCAAACGCCACGCGCGTCAGTAGCCGCGTCTATATAATTTGAGTCTTATGACACATTAATAGATCTCAAATTGCATTTATCAAAGTTCAACCGCACACGCCACGCGCGCGCCTCCCGCCCGCCTCATGCCAACCCCGCGGTCACCCCGCATACGCACTGCACCCACCCTACGTGTCATATCTCACGTTGTAACACCTGGAAGCCAGCTGCTGGTACAGTAAACGAAGTAAGTAGTCCAGTAGTATTATAAGCGGGTGCGAGGCATGCACTGATTTTGCGCATGGCGAGCGCGGGTGTAAGGCGGGCACGCATGTGCGGGTTCTGTGGGTGGTCGGCGCGAGTTATCTATCTGTACACGCCCTGAGAGCGGGCGAAAGAGACAAGCAATAAGTAGACAATACTAGGTCAGTGTTCGGATTTATTTGTGTTCTGCGACTACAAGTAGTGCTTACCCCGGTACCGATGCCGATCACCAGTCCTGTTGGTCCGTACACGCTGTCTGTCCACCCTCGCACTGGCTCCTCGTAAGTGGATACAACTGTTAACAACATTTAAAGATGAGGTGGAGGAAACACAAATAAATAAAGACCGTCCTCCAGACCGTATTTCGGCCACGGCGCGGTGGCCAATCTCAACGGAGACTAGCCTTCGGCGCGGGAGATATTATAGTGCACAAGTGTGTGCGCAGACACAGGTGCCCTCCCTCTTCCCTCACTCTCATAGTCCGATGGGACGGCAATCCGACGCGACCGGAGAGAGATCAGGCGCAGGACCAACGGCTTAACGTGCTTTCCGAGGCGCTGGGGTATCACACCGCCAACTTCCGAACTCCGGGCAGTTACTAAGAAATTCCTAATGGAAAAACTCAATAACACTTTGCCCGACCCGGGAATCGAACCCAGTACCTCACGCTCAGCAGTCGCGCTTGCGACCACGAGACCAACGGGGCAGTAACAAACATACCTAGCCTGTGTCGAAATTCATCATCATCATCATTTCAGCCGAAAGACGTCCACTACTGGACATAGGCCTCCCCCAAGCACCTTCACTTCGACCCTGCGCTTCTCGCATCCAACAGGTTCCTGCGGCCTTCACAAGGTCGTCGAAATGAGGTTGGCAAATAAGCCGACTGCCCGCCTGTAGCCTAATTGCGTACAACATTTTCGACAAAATGATTGAGACTGGCTGGTTTAGTTTTGATACCAGTTTGCTTCGTTTTACGCTTTTCGTATTGCGTAACTCCACTATCGTGTGAAACCAATAGCAGTCTGAAACGCTAAAGAGTGAACGATTATGTCAAGAAAAACAGTGAGTGTTTGAGAATATCCAAACATAAAGGTTTTGTTGCATTGGCAACATTTTAATTTTATTTATTACTGGTTTTTGTATACTGGCAACACTGATTATTCCTGTGCTCCATGAACGTTTTGTGCTCTTGTACTTATTAAACCTATTCTGGAAATATACAGTTCTATTGCTTAAAAAAAACAGCATTTTATTGTACAGTGAGGTAATTGCGTAACACATTATCAATCGGAATCGGTTTCATTTTGACAGTTCAACAACAATCATTGCGTTATTTACGTGTTGAGCAGACAAATTTTTAGAACTTATGAACTATGAAGCAATGGATTAGCAATTTGCTTAAAAATTATTCAGATTTCGATTGATACTGTGTTACGCAATTATGGTGCTGGTTTGGCTTACCTATGGAAGGTCTGACGATGCTTATCGGTAGTCCTTCTCCATATTTCCTGACAGCCTCCTCTGCTATCGCCTTTGTGAAGCAATACGTGTTTGGGCGATCTCCTAGAAGCCTGTAAATTATATGAATTTATTATTGTAGGTATTCTCAACTAGGTACATTACATCGACACTAATGTTCGTCTAAAATTAAAAGAGTATAATTTTTTAAGGGTCATTATCATTAATAACACTGGTTAAAAAACTTTTTTACAAAAAAAAAACAACCGACTTCAAAAAAAACTACAAAGTGATAAATAACTTTAATTTCGGAAGTCGGTCATAGTCAAAGTCAAAGAAAAAAAAAAAGCTACAAAGATTATCACTTTGTAGTGTTTTTTAAGACGGTTATTTTTTTTATAAAAAGTTTTTATTTTTCGCTTTTTAGTTGTACCTACCCCACACAAATTCACTTAACACTAGTGCGTTGAAGAATTGAAGACACCGACTAGAAGAATCATCAAAATTCGCATAGATATGCCTGAGATGCAGTACATTTATGCATATAACTTCGTACATAAGAATAGTTACCTAATGTATTATATACTAAAACCTTCCTGAAAGTATGTAGATTACATTAGTGAAAAAATCATCAAAATTGGTTCATTAGTTTTGAGAAAATTGCGGACATACAAACATACATACATACATACGGGCCGAATACAGAACCTCCTTTTTTGAAGTCGGTTAAAAATAGTGAATATCGCTACACAGACGGAAATACAACAAAATAGCGTTACATCTTGATCAAAAAGGCTTTGCCTGGATGGAAGTTGTGGAACAGATGATTTTTTTATACTTACAGCGTGTTACGGAAAGGGTATATCAATACAAACGAGTTGAAGAGTGTATCTCGTCTAGAATCTGTACAAAATTTCAGCTCAAAAGCAGTAACTTTGAAAATGCTTAATATTTTTTTATTTCGATAGTTTATAAAATTGAAATCATAAAAAACGTGTCACCGCACTACGGGGGTCATTATCTATTATCTGTAGTGTGTCTGTGCGCCTAGTACACGCACATCACGCCGCCGCGCGCCAGTGCAGCGCCGTGATGTCGAAATAAAAAAATATTAAGCATTTTCAAAGTTAATGCTTTCGAGCTGAAAATTTGTACAGAGATTCTAGACCAGATACACTCTTCAACCCGTTTGTATTGATATACCCTTTCCGTAACACCCTGTATATCGGATGTTTAATTTTTATGTATACTCACGTTGGCAAGATGTTTTCAATAAGTTTATTATCTACTTCTGATAGGGCTTCCAATGCTTCCACAGAAATAGGGGGCTCGTAGAACCTAAAACCATAAAAATAAATCAATGATTGAAAGGTACCCACGTAAAATGGCATGTCAAGTTTTAGATAAAGTTCGGCTTTGTAGAACGCCGACCCTATCGGCTATCACTCATAGATAGGTACATAATCAGCCTATATGTTTCCACTGCTGGGACACAGGCCTCCTCTCGGTGAGAGGGAGTGGGCCGTAATCCACCATGCAGGTCCAGTGCGAGTTGGGACAGTCTCTTTCTAAGTTTATTTTATGTAATACTAGCTGCGCCCCGCGGTTTCACCCGCGTAAATGTCGATCCCGTAGGAATACCGGGATAAAAAGTAGCCTATAATGCCTATATGTTAATCCAGGGTGTCAGCTACCTCCATACAAAATTTTATCCAAATTGGTCAAGCCGTTTGAGCGTGAAGAAGTAACAAACATATAAACACACACACACACACACACACACACACACACACACACAAACTTTCCCCTTAATAATATTAGTGTGATAGTGTGATAATGTGATTAAATCTTAGGTGCTGTAAAAATATACAAACTTACTTTTCCTCAATATATTTAACTTGTGTGTTAGAAAAGGCGGTCGAAACGTGAGTGATTGCCTTTAAATTCCTGCACTCTTTAGCAAGTTTCAGCACTTCCTTCGTTCCCTTGACGTTGATGGCAGTCGAAACTGACAGTTTCTCATCAAACTTCACTGTAGCCGCTGCGTTGATTATTATTGTTACCTGTAATGACATCTCGTGGTGAGAGTTGGAACTATTTGGTAAGCGACATCTAGTGTTGGTAAAGGTAAGTCCGTTATCATTTTCTTTTGTGTTTGAAAACCGGAATATTCATTGACTGACCTTGCTTGCAAGCATCTTCCTGTCTTCGTCACTGATGCCTAACCCCGGCAGTTCCATATCTCCTATGATCGGGACCACCTTGTGTATGCCCTTTGGGTTCTCTTCGTGGGCTCTATGGAACAACTGAAAGAAATGGCAAAACGTATTATAGTAGGTGAGTATAGCATTTGTCTTAGAACCAAAAATTCAAAGACAATATATTGTCTCTTCGCATTAAAAGTGTATAATCTCAGAATTTACGAATTTTACAGGAGGACGCGTTTTAAAGGTTTAACGATTAATAAACTTCCACCAATTTAAAACTAACCAATGCGCCATCTAGCGGGTGTTTGTCGAACTAGGTTCTTTTGTCATTATTAAAAAATATTTGCGATACACAACCCAATACACATAACCAATTATACATAACCCAATTTAGTATTTTTTTTAGATTGTACACTTAATGCGAAGAGACGATATGCGAGATCAACCAACGCGCACTGGGCCCGCGTGGTGGATTACGGCCCATTCTCTCTCACAGAATGGAGCCTGTGTCCTAGCAGTGGGGCAGACTATGTGATGTATTAGGTATGATTACTTACGAATTCGTCCAACATTTCATGTAGACGCACCGTCGCATCCTTGCCCTTCTTGCTTCTTGCCAAGACGTATATTGTGTTGATGTCTCCACAGGCACGGATTAACTTTTCAATGAGGACTAAAATGAAACAGAATTCTTTAGTTTAAAGTTCAAGAGCAATGAATATTTATTTCTATGCTTTATGTGTGTGCTGTTTTGCTAATTAGATATTCAAAATAACCTTTTTATTGACCTTTCAACATCGAGTTATGCTGTGCAGTACATTGCTCTATCTACCTAATGTACTCCTTATCTATAAGTACAGACGCCAGCACATCAACCTACCCGAAACTGTCAAATTTTCCCAATCAACTTTGAACCTTATGCTTTAGTAATAAGGTTGAAAATCTATTAAAGAAATTTGACAGATTGTAGTAGGTTGATGTGCTGGCGTCTGTACATACAATGATATGATGAAAGATCGATTGATCAGGTTAAGCTACGATTGCCGCGGTTGGTACGGACCAACTGCAACCGTGGCAAGCGTCCATCGGGATGTGTGACCAAGACCCCTCCGTGTCTCGGAAAGCACGTTAGACCGTTGGTCCCGGCTGTCATGCGTGAATCTTTGACAGTCGTTACGCGACGTCAGAAGCCCGAAATTCTGACAACCAGTCTTACCAAGGGGTATCGTATTATCCAGTAACTAGGTTGCGGAGGTCAGATAGGCAGTCACTCCATGTAAAATACTGGTATTCAGCTGCATCCGGTTAGACTGGAAGCCGACCCTAATTTAGTTGGGAAAACGCTAGGCAGATGATACATAACGAAAGATGCGGAGATGCTCTGCCGGACTGACTTCAGACTGATTCATAAACGTAGAGCTTAAACCACTGAAGCTGCGAATGTGGGAACCCAACCATGGGCGCCGGGAGCGGGGTGCAAGTGGGTGCACGTGCACCTCCCTGGATTCAAAATAAAATGTAGGTGTAAAAATATTCAGAACTAAAAATATCCGAATATATATGCCCGCACTGGGCCCGCGTGGTAGATTACGGCCCACTCCCTCTCACAGAGAGGAGGCCTGTGTCCCAGCAGTGGGAACATTATAGGCTGATGATGATGATGATATATGCCTAATAGAATAATAGAGAACTCAACCATTTGAGGCGAGATCCTAAATTTTTCGATTGTATTCTGCAATCTTTCGATTCTAAACCTTTTTTGCATTAGTCAACAAAGCACCGAACTCCTATTTTCTAAAATCTAATCGACAAAGTAACTCCTTGGTATGGACAAATAGTAACCTAACATATCCACTAGGTACACTCAAGAAAAGAGATAGATATGCAGGATCGTCGGATATAGTAAAAGAATAAAATTTAATTTGATAAATGAGCTCTTTGTTTTCTATTAATAAAATTAAATTTTAATCGAGAACATCCATCGGTTTCTTACTAAACTTCAACTATATCCGACGATCCTGCATACTTATCTCTTTTGTTGTCTTCATCACAGGTGAAGTCCAAAAATAATAGAGCCTGCTTCGTTGAGCCTCAACCTGGTGGTAATTGCGTAGGTAACACACATACGATTGCAATTTCTTTCAATTTGACAAAATTCCTTGCGTCAGGTATTTACATTATCGAGCAGAGGAACTTTTCAAAGATATGAAGCAAAATGGATTAGGAATTTCCTTCAAACTCCTTCGGATTGTGAAAGGAAGCTCAGAACAAATAAAAAACCAAGACAGAGGACTGTCAACAGTAAAGTGAAGCCGGTTTCGTAAACATGTGTGCACTTAGTGAAGTGTAGTTTGATTGTAAATGATTGTAAATGTGTGCGTGTGAGCGTGTATGCACAGAGCGGAGGTGTAGTGTTGACATGCTTCACTTGTATTGTTCACAGCGCTATGTCTTGGCTTTTTTATTTGGTCTGAGGTGCTGGGTTCCTTTGGTGACGTAGGCATCCACTTAGAAAGGATTTTTGGAAATTCTACCTCAAAGGTTGGGAAAGATAGCTCAGCACAATTGACTAATTGGTAGACGTCGACAGGTAGGTAAGGAGGTTGTCCATTTTTACGCGACTACAGCGAAGCAAAAAGGAGGGTTATCATTTTGACCGTTATGTATGTACCTATGTAAGTATGTATGTATGTTCATCTGTTCCCTCATACCTCCTAAACTACTAGTCATAATTAGACAAATGAGGTATCGTTGGAAGCGTCTTGATTCGTCCGCTGGTTATGGGCTATGTCACGTCACATTAAATTGAATATGGCGCCTTCTAGCGGAAATAAAGTCATGCCCTACAAAAAAATTTTTTTTAGTCATGTCTTGTTGGGTATCAAACGAAAGGGCTTAATTAGGACATTTCAAAAATATAAATATTACTGAAATAAGCCCCAAAATAATTAAATAAAAAATAAGTTTAAAAACTAAAACCCGACTACTGAAAAGGATGAAACAAGAAAGTACCTTGCCGTGGTCGCATGCCGCTGTACTAACATACTTATAATAAGCTATGGTAGCATGCGACCACGGGAAGGTACTTTCGTGTTTCATCCTTTTCAGTAGTCGGGTTTTAGTTTTTAAACTTATTTTTTCTTCAATATTCTAATGTCTATATCTAGGTCAGACATAGATTATGATAAGTACTTTAAAACTAGATCCAACAACTATTATGGTAGGTATTTTTTCCGTCTTAGTACAATTATTTATTCTAGTTTTTGTGTCATATGAAACAAGAAAATCTTTGAGTTATATTGCCGTCATTGGAAGTGTCTGATGACTATTATTACACCGGCTGACCTTTTCTGGACAAAAAACAGGTTACAAAAGGTGATGCGCTTTTTGGCAATTTATATGAGGAAATTTCATCAATTCAGATAATTACCCAAAAGTGGCCATAATTTTGCATTTATGCCTAAATCTAGGAACCCAATAGCTTCGATTACTGTTTGAGTTGGGAGGTGATACGTTTGCGAAGATTTCTCGATATTATTCAGAAGTTTGAAAATACTAAACACTTGAACGTAATGAGGAAAATTAAAACATCGTCGGAGTACACCATAAACAAAGTTGATTATTTCAACATTTTACTATGACACTACTTAGTGTCATAGTAAAATGTTGAATAAGATGAGGACGTTTTTCAAATAATTGGTTTACTTAAACCAATTATTTGAAAAACGTCCTCATCTTATGGGCTATCTAACGAACTAGCAACGTTTAAAAAAATATTGAGAGATGCCCGTCAATTGTTTGATAGAGCTGGCAAAGGTAGAAAGCTATACTTACTAAAATTAACGAAAACATTAAACTAACGACTTGTTTACGTCGTAATACTTTTCTATTCGAGGTTTTATTGTAACTACGAACCTCTGCGCTCGATATCGTTACTGATATCGCCTCCAATTCTCAGTGATAGTTCGTTATGAGAGTTTTGTTAAGTCCCAACACTTCTGCTTAGGCCGCCAGCTCCTAGTTTTAACTAGATTAAATGAAAGACCGATTTCTATAAGAGGGAGGTTATCAGTTCGTCTGTATAATATACAGGATGAATGTTTCAAGTCAGCATGGATGACCAAATCCGAAACTATAAGTAATAAGTACCGGGAGTCATGGGGTCGATTTTGATAAATACTAATACAGCATCATTATTTTTTTTTAAACTCAATCAGGCTTAAGTACTTAATGTACTTGACCAAAGGCCATACCCATATTATGACTTGCTGATCCATGCGTCATGATCGTGAACGGGCGCCCGTCGGTTGGAGCTGGTCATCACTTAGCTGCCTCGGCTTGTTTTTATTAAGTTTTTTTTTTTTTTTAGATTGTTTGTTTTGTTACTATATTTTGCTGTATTCTGGACGCTTTTAACGGGTACGTCTTTTTTTTACATTAGTTCTCACATAAAGAATTATAAATTCAATAAATGGTTTAATTGAAATAAAGTTTGACAAAAAGACCAGCGCCGGCACGTATTCTCCCAAATAAATAACAAAAAGAATTATGATTCCGGCCAGGATCGAACTGGCGGCCTTCTGCGTGTAAAGCAGATGTGATAACCACTACACCACGGAACCGGTTGGGCAACTTGACAAAATTACTGTACAAATAGTAACTGCACATAACCTCCTTTTTTTTGAAGTCGGTAAAAAAACATTCCCTCGATGTATACTCAGAGAAATTGATATATACAGTCTATTGCAGTGTCAATGATAAATGATTTTATTTCTGTAAGTAGGTTTATAAAAATAAATTATTTTAAAAACTAGATGCGGTCGGCGTTGCCTATCTGACTACTCTGAGAAGAAAGGCCGAAACAAATTCAGAGGTGAGTCTCTTTTAAATTCATATGAACTTAGAGGGTTGTATTGATAATTTTAATGATTAAGTATAATAAAATTCTGTAAGTACTTAAATACAAACTTGTTGCGGTTGCGAATTATATTTTGTTCAACATACAACCTGACACTGACCCGTAAGAAAGGGGTTTGAAGGTTTTGGCTATAAACATCAGCCGCCATTTTGATTTTTTTTTTAAATCGCGGTGCACAATAAATGGCATATAGGTATTTGGTCCGTCCGTCCGAAACCTGACGCTTTAGGATATTATGTTATATACATTTTTTGTTTTTATTCGTGTCCTATATCTAAATATATAACTTTCGTTGTGCACCGCGATTCTGAAAAAAATCAAAATGGCGGCCGACGTTAGGACCACCCTCCATACTAAAATCTTCAAACCCTTTTGAATTTCGCGGGCTTTCCTTAGTCGTCTCAAAAAAAAAAAAAATAAGGTTAACAAAAACAATTTAAAAAAAGCATATAATTTAATTAAATACGTTACACACACCACTAAACAATGCTTTTCTATATAATTATGTTTTAAACAGAATAAATTAATTAATACACAAATAATGGCAACTTCACAGCATGACTTTCTCCACGACACGACTCGCTTTCAGACTTCTTCGGCCATCTGTGAATATACAAAAAAAAAAATTAACATAAAATATGTTTTTTTTTCATGAAAAAGGTTTACAGTAGAATAGAAAACAATTAAATACCTGCCGGTAAAGTCTGTTGATACTAAGGTGAAATGAGCTGTCAATATAGTGTACAGACGCCAGCACATCAAGCGACTACAATCTGTCAAAAATCCTTAATAGATTTTCAACTTTATCGCTAAAGGATAAGGTTTGAAGTTGATTGCGAAAATTTGACAGTTTCGGGTAGCTTGATGTGCTGGCATCTGTACCTAAATCCCTAGCATCAGAGGGGCAATTCTCTTAATTTTAAGAACGTTCACAGTGAACAGTCTGATCTCAGTCTCAACCTGTCAAAAATACCTTTAATTTCCCTACATTTTGACAAGTTTTTGACATTTGTTTGTCGCTGAGATGAGATTGCGACTAGATTTTGAACGTTTTAAATTACGAGAATTGGCCTTCTGGTGACGTGGAATAATAGTACAGACGCCAGCACATCAACCTACTACAATCTGTCAAATTTCTGTAATAAATTTTCAACTTTATCGCTAACGTATAAGGTTCAAAGACGATTGGGAAAATTTTACAGCTTCGGGTAGCTTGATGTGCTGGCGTCTGTACATTTCTGCAGAATTGAACGGCTGAGTAATTGTATTAATTTCTCATGAAACATACCCGGGTTTTAACATGAGGATATTTTTTTATAGTTTTTCAAGACACGGACAGTGAGTGCCGAAAATACATTTCCATTGTTTTTAAAATTAATAATAAAAAACTTACAGATAGGTACCTTTAGGTATTATTTATTATAGTATGTACATATGCAATAGGGTTGCCAACTTTTTATATCATATAAGTATAGTATTTTCGAAGCCATTACCCGCAAAAATAGTAAAGAGCGAAAAAATAAAAAAAATATAGTAGTTAGGTAAAAAACAATTTATGCATATTTTTTGCTTCTTTGAACCTTTATTAACAGGTTTTTTTTATTTAAGTAGTCATAACTACATATTAGATATTATTTATTACACTCTAAATTAAGGTAACAAATTACCGTTAAGGTGAATGCGCAGTGGTAGCCCGCGAAATTCAAATTTTCTTACGTTTTTTGCAATTTTCAGGTCAGTGTCAGGTTTTACCTTGATCAAAATTTGATTCGCGACTATAACAGGTACGTATTCATAGAATTATAATCATCAGAATCATTAATACATCTTTCTAAGTTAGATTTCTACCATAAACACTTTTCCATACGAGATTTGTTCTTAACGGTAGAAATCTAACTTAAAGAGATATATTAATGATTCTAATGACTATAATTCTGTAAATGCATATCTATTATAGTCGCGAATCAAATTTTGATCAAGATACAACCTGAAACTGACCTGCAAATTGCAAAAAACGTAAGAAAATTTGAATTTCGCGGTCTACCACTGCGCATTCACCTTAAATTAGCTTTTTGAGATTAATACTGGCCATATTGCGCTTAGTTCGCCATTTTGTATTTAAATGAAAATATAGTACCTAGTAGGTATACCTACTATACTTTTTTAAATTTATAATTTAGGCCTATATTTAAATCAGGATACTATATTATGTAGTAAGGTTGGCAACCCTACTATGCAATGACAGCAACAACTAATGAACATCTTTTTACATGTTTTTTTTGTAATTCAAAAAAACAAAATGACTAACTTACCTCATTTGGAAAAATCCCCATGAACCCACGAGGCATTATAACATTTTGTACTCACACTCACACAACAACAACACACAGAAAAGCAAAAAAATCAAAACACAAAAAGCAATGAGTAGGTAGTGTACCAACATAACACAAAAAAAAACAAGCGGTTGGTACCGTAAAAATGTTTACGTGACGTCACACCATGTTGATACTATTTGATGATATCACACCATGCTTCTTTATTGGAATACATAATAATATATGCAGCATTATGTATTCCAATAAAGAATTCTCTATAGTCTATGACACAATGAACGAAACCGCGCGAAATCAACGCAAGATTGGCGGCATTCCGACCGCGAAATTCAATTTTTTTTACGTTTTTTTTGCAATTTGCTGGTCAGTATTAAGTTGTAAGTTAATTAAAATTTGATTCGCGACCGAAAAAAATATGTGTTTACGGAATTATAATCATTAAAGTCCTACAACACAACTCTCAAAGACCAAGTAATCCTACTTAATGACTATTTCATGAAATCTTGACATTTCAGGATTATACCTACCTGTATTACTGATTATAATTCTGTAAATACATATTTGTTACGGTCAGGAATCATATTTTAATCAACGTACAACTTAATACTGACCAGCAAATTGCAAAAAACGAAAACGTAAGAAAATTTGAATTTCGCGGGCTACCTTAGCGCTTCCCCCTTAAGATGAATGGGTAGTTGTAGCCCGCGAAATTCAATTTTTCTTACGTTTTTTGCAATTTTCAGGTCAGTGTCAGGTTGTATCTTGATCAAAATATGATTCGCGACTATAACAGGTACGTATTTACAGAATTATAATAATTAGAATCATTAATACATCTTTCTAAGTTCAAATCTCGTATGGAAAAGTGTTGATGGTAGAAATCTAACTTAAAGAGATATATTAATGATTCTAATGACTATAATTCTGTAAATACATGTCTATTATAGTCGCAAATCATATTTTGATCAAGATACAACCTGACACTGACCTGAAAATTGCAAAAAACGTAAGAAAAATTGAATTTCGCGGGCTACAACTACCCATTCACGGTCATAGTGAATAGTAGGTACTTAGGTATTCTAACTCCTGAAAAACACACAATACTAAACACAAATCGCCGAATAGGTAAAAACCCACACAAAAAATCCATTCCTAATGAATTTGCTCCCAAAAGAATTCACAAAAAAAAAAACATGCAGAAATCGAACGTCCATAATTCAAAACCTTAAAAATACAAACATGAATTGTCAATTTTTGAACGAATCATTTGAGTCCGATTCACTCCTACGTACTTATTTGCCTGGATAAATACCTACTTACCTACATTTGTACGGCTCTAAGCGTTATGTTACGTTACATTACATTACACGTAATAATTGGTAAGAGAGATCTACCTAGCCTTTTCCCAACTATGTTGGGGTCGGCTTCCAGTCTAACCGGATGCAGCTGAATACCAGTATTTTACATGGAGCGACTGCCTATCAGACCTCCACAACCCAGTTACTGGATAATACGATACCCCTTTTGGGTGGTAAAACTGGTTGTCAGACTTTCGGGCTTCTGACGACCCGTAACGACTGTCAAAGATCCACGAATGACAGCCGGGACCAACGGCTTAAAACGTGCTTTCCGAGGCACGGAGGGTTCTCGGTATGTAAAGATGGTCACCTATCTACAGACCAACCGCGGCAAGCGTAGCTTAACCTGATCGATCGATCTGCGCGGCTGTTATTATTGAGCCACGGGCTCCTCAATATTTGGCAATAATTGGTAAGAGTCAAGCTCCGCTAATGAGACACAATTGATTTTCTATTGTTTCCTCGCCGATCGGCAAGGCGCGGATACCTTTTTATGTGAGAAACTGTACATACCTACATCCTGATTCCATTAAAGGTTAATTCTTATTCTTTGTATTTTATTATAACTTCGATTCAAAATGAATTATATAAATACCACCATAGACAGCACACACGAAAGCATAATTTGACGTTTAATAAATACAGACAGGTCCAAAAGTTTCTGTGAGATTTATTTGAGGAAAAGGATGTGTAGCATATTATTAAAAAAACAGTAGCACTCCGGGAGTGCCGACAGAAGTGAAAACAAAACACAAAAATAATACTTTGCCATCACTCACTGATATATCGGATATACATTCAAACGGATTACATCCCGACGAGGACAGCCGAATACATCCGAAGTGGTGTCGGTTATGGTAACAGTGGCGCGAATTCAATGGAGGAGGCGTATTTTAATCCCAATTTATGAAAATAGTAAAAAATATCTACGGTTTAGGTTTTTCAATCAGACTTATGAAGCTAATACTACTAATAGTGCCTATAGGACATTATATTATATAGGACAGGCCTGATGGTCTAGTGGTTAGTGACCCTGACTGCTATGCCGGAGGTCGTGGGTTCGATTCCCACCCAGGACAAATGTTTGTGTGATGAGCACGATCATTTTTTCTGTGTCTGGGTGTAATTTATCTATAATATGTATGTATTTAGACATATATTAGTATGTTTTTATCAGTTGTCTAGTACCCATAACACAAGCTCTGCTTAGCTTGGGACTAGATGGCGTTGTGTGATAGTTGTGGAATATTATTATATATATTATTTATAGCATAGGTACAATACAATTAGCACACTTATGTGAAAAGAGTGTGTATCTTTTACATACAGGTACCCACCGAATGTAGCAAACAAGTATTATATGTTTAATAGCATAGATACAAAAGTCAAACCATCTGGCAGGTGGGTGTTGCCAGATTGCCGTGGTAAATGGTCACTCACCCCCGCCTATGAACACTTGCAATACCAGGGGGCATTGCAAATGTTATTCCTAGCCTTATTTGCGAGGACTCTCAATTTTTTTAAACGCTGGATTATGTGCAAAACAGCACATGTACATTTGCTTCTTTTGTAATTCCATTAAATATCTTGCAGGTACGATAGCTACAGTCAGCAACAAAATTCGATTAACACTGTCATGTTTACATGTCGCACTTTCGGTGCAACAAAGTCACAAATAGCCAGGACTGAAAATTGAGGTAAGTATGCCAAATTGTCTCTGAACCTATACTTTTAAAAGTCCTCTCCTGTAAAATTAAAAAATGAGCTGTTGTGACTTTGTTGCACCGAAGGTGCGATGTTATTAAATTGACAATATTTTTTTTCAATAAACTGCTTTTTAGCTTTTCACATAATAGCAAAGAGTTTATATTCTAAAAATTTTTCTTCCGCTGCAATTTTGAACAAATATACTAAGATGAAGTGTCAATCGACTTTTGTTGCTGACCGCACGCACGGCTACACAATCATCAAGCTATACATTACCAATATAAGTTGACTTCTGATTGTACGAAAAACTTATAAAATGCGAGGTCAGCTAAAACTAGATATACTTATGTACAGCAAGATTTTTTTATCACCCTCCAAGCAGGGTGTTCTACCCATGAATATGAACAACTTTCACTATGGGACCAACTCTGAAATCACGAAAAAAAAATCAGCTGTTTCATACATTTTGGTCAAGTATTGAACTTTTGTATTAAACAGCTGATGTGACGCATGTTTCCCCCTACCTTTTTATTTTATTTTTTGTGTTTATGTTCTTTTTGCGTCATTTTCACCGCAAATAAACGTATTTTCTTTCTTTCTATACAATGTATCTAATCGGTGGACCTTTTTGCGATGGCGGGACGATCTACGGTTGAACCGCGAAAATTCTTGTAGATAGAAACTTTTGGACTGTCAAAAAACCCATGCAGCACTCACCTCTCCCCAAAAACCCAGTCCCACCCGTTAGGAACACACACTGGTCCCTATAGAACTCCTGAATCTCAGTCTTTGGTCCTTTACCCTTCGTGAGCTTCTGTTTCTCTTCTTCCTTGGCGTCCATCTTGTCCTCCTCGGCGTAGTAGGTGTCCTTGTTGTCCGGAACGAACTCGTGGTCTTCGGAGTAGTCCAGGATGGGGGCCGTGGGGTTCATCGCTTGGTTCTCTACTTCTGCTATGCGGACTGAGTTTTCTAGTTCCTGTTGTAGGGTTAGATTAGGTTAGTTAGAACAATGTGGTGTGGTGGTAATAAAAGAAAAACCGGCCAAGTGCGCGTCGGACTAGCACACAAAGGGTTCCGTACCACCGTACAATATTTATTAACACTACATACTTAATATAAAAAAATCACGTTTGTTATATGGGAGCCCCCTTAATTTTAATTTTATTATTAATTTTTAAAGTTAATATACATATTATATTATTATTTCATGTATATATTTTTATAGTGAATATGTGACTGTGCTTTTCGTGAATATTTCAAGCGTTTACCTGTTGCCGTTATTAATATCGAGCAAAAAACGGCAAAAAAATCACGTCTGTTGTATGGGAGCCCCCCTTAAATATTTATTTTATTTTATTTCTAGTATTTGTTGTTATAGCGGCAACAGAAATACATAATTTGGAAAATTTCAACTGTCTAGCTATCGCGGTTCTTGAGATACAGCCTGATGACAGACAGACGGACGGACGGACAGACAGCGAAGTCTTAGTAATAGGGTTTCGTTTTCACCCTTTGGCTACGGAATCCTAAAAAGGTTGAAATAATCTCGTACGAGGTAATCTTATCATCCCCAAAGAGCAATGTCGGTGTAATTACGGCACATGAGACATTACGGTTTTGTCTTTGGGATAGCAACACACGATCTGCAAAACTTCTGGGATAGTATTATGATGTGGAGGATCATGGTTGCCGTGACCGCTTGCTATCAGGTGAGCCGTTGGCGTTTTGCCATCAACATCTATACAAATAAATAAAATTGGAGTGTCTGTTTGTAATATTAAAATAACCACTTTTTATTAAATGCATATGGAGGTATACATGATACAGTCAAGTCTATAAGTATGTATACACTTGGCTTTATTCAAAGGCGATTTTCTCCTTTATTTTTGAATGAAATTTTATGTTATTACGAAAATAGTATTTTCGAACCCATAGGTTTATGTTAAGTGTCGTATTTCAACGTTGCATTCGTTATTTCACGAAAAAATCGCAATTGAAAATTGCTAAGTGTATACATACTTTTATACGTATTATCAAAATAACATTTTTTTAAATTTTTGTCTGTCTGTCTGTTTGTTCCGGCTAATCTCTGAAACGGCTGGGCCGATTTTGACAGGACTTTCACTAGCAGATAGCTGATGTAATAAAGAGTAAGTTATGCTATTTTTATTTTAGAAAAAGAATTAGGGTTCCGCACAAAAAAATGAAAACGTTTTCCGTTATACGCGCGAACGACGTCGCGGGCACAGCTAGTAAGAAAAGAATATCAGAGTTACTTACGTGTAGATTGTCCTGTAGCTCTTTGCTGAGGTTCCTAACATTCTCGAGTTCTTTGATCATCTGTTCCGTGGGCTTTCCATAGACATCTAAGTCTATCTTCTCGCCCTTGACCTGGGCTTCCACCCACTTATCCATCCTGTCGCGGGTTATGGGGCCAGCCGTCAGTGGGGACGTGTCCAAAGTATGGTTCATTCTGTGGAAGAGAGATTTGATTGTAGCGGTATCTACAACGCCACATGCGAAAAACGCGTCATACTGACGTCACGCAAAATCCTGCATCTCACAAGCAGAGTTTACCGCGCAACTAGCATAGATACAATGGCCCGACCATAGTGTAAGCGAGGAGGCGACGAGGCGCACGTTTTCTATAGGAATAAATATAGGTATGTATGTATAGGCGACATACCTATATTTATTCCTATAGAAAACGTGCGCCCGCGCCTCGACGCCGCCTCGACTCTAGCTCGTGTGGGCGACGCGCCTAAGTCATGTTCATTATACGTAAGAAGAGACGGGAGTCCCAAAGAAAAAGATGAAAAACGTCGCTTGTATGAAACTTGTACTAAAACTGAATACCAACATAACAAAAATGACACAGACTATGCACAAACTGCACATGTTAAAGCGAGACAGCGATAACCGCCATTATGTTTAGTCACAGTATAATATACAGTAGAACATCTTCATACAAACGTGCCGCTCTCGGTTTGAATGTGTGCGTGCGCGCCGCGCGCCATGTCGGCACGCGATTTCACGCACACGCTAGCATAATATATGAGGGAATAAGGTGGCGGCAGTGCGGGCTGTGCAGCGCGACTGTGAGCACGCGCGTACGCTACATGACCGCTTGCGTTCGTCAACTCTCGCCGGCGGCGGCCACTTAAATTACGAGTATCATGACTTCAAAAAGGGGAAAAAAATATTGTAGTGTTTTCGGGTGCCTCAATAATGATTTCGCAAACCCGGACTTATCATTCTTCATAGTTCCTACTCAACCAGAAATGTAAGTACCTACTTATACTTAAATATTATTAGAAAATGTGGTATTGTATTGTTTATTTCACAGTTTATTTGCTTTATTAAGAGCGTAGCCGAGTCGCATTTTTCCATATAAATGTATTCCCAAATTTACTTTCTGAATACTATGTTTAGAGCTAAAGTTTATTTTAAGAAGTCTAGTTTTTAACCGACTTCTAAAAAAGGAGGAGGTTCTCAATTCGAATGTTTGTATTTTTTTTTTTTATGTTTGTTCCCGCATAACTCCGTTGCTTGCCAACCGATTTGAAAAATTCTTTTTTTGTTGGAAAGGGTATACCTACTTCCCAAATGGTCCCATGAAAATTTTATCGAAATCGGACAAGCGGTTTTTGAAAAATCAACAACAATCTAAAAATTTATCTACATTGTCTACATTAACGATCTTTTTGTTTACTTTTTTGTGGGGTAGGTACAACTAAAAATTGAAAAATAAAAACTTTTTTACAAAAAAAAAACAACCGACTTCAAAAAAAAAAACACTACAAAGTGATAAATAACTTTAATTTCGGAAGTCGGTGTCAAAAAACGAAAATGCGGAACCAACGACACCGACTTCCGAAATTAAAGTTATTTATCACTTTGTAGTGTTTTTTTTTTGAAGTCGGTTGTTTTTTTTTGTAAAAAAAATTTTATATTATAAAACAGAGGATTGAGTACGAAACATCGTTTAGGTAAACGTATTTGTCGCGTATAGTTGTAATAAGGGCAATTTCACAATAATTAATATTGCAAATTAATTACTATTGAAATTATTATTTTTTCTATTGTCTGATGTGTTGTTCAATCCAAATATGGTGTCTTAATCATAATATTAACTTAACAAAATTACAGTAACATGTGACCGACTAACGCTTAGGGTTGCTTTACGTCGACGTTAATCAACGAGCGTGTAATTTAAGTGTAGAATCTAGATACTTACACCCATTACAGGAATTACGGCAAAGATCGAAAGAACGATGACCATATTTGTATGAGACCCGTCCCCCCCCTTCAACAGAACTTTTGTATGTATTAGTAGGTTCACAAAGGTCTATATAAAGACTAGCAACCAGTTTTAATTTCAATATCCATGGGGTTTAAAAATAAAATAAAAATTAAAAAATCGTTTTATTAATTTTTTCCTAATTCGCTAGGCCCGTCCCCCGCCCTGCAACAGATCTTTTGTATGTGCTATCAGGTTCATAAAGATCTTTAAAAAGACTAGCAACCAGTTTTAACTTCAAAATCCATGGGGCTTAGAAATAAAATAAAAATTAAAAAAACGTTTTATTAATTTTTCTAATTCGCTAGGCCCGTCTCCCGCCCTGCAACAGATCTTTTGTATGTGCTATCAGGTTCATAAAGATCCATAAAAAGACTAGCAACCAGTTTTAACTCCAAAATCCATGGGGTTTAAAAATGAAATAAAAAATCGTTTTATTTATTTTGGGATAAAGTAGTGTCTTGTTGTCGCGGGCGCTATTTTGAATCCTGAACGCAACGAAGGATTCTAGGTTTGAGTTGACTCCTGAGCGAAGCGAAGGAGTTAAGACTTGAATCCTGAGTGCAGTGAGGGATTCAAGCTCGCCCAAGACGAAGAAACCCGCGTCTCCGTCGTGGACGAGCATATGGCAGTTGTCCCACCGCCGGCGAGGAAGTGACTAACTGTCGGCTGTTTTCTCGCTCAAGAAACGTACAATAGATATACATTCCGTGTAAACAAAAGAGAACTGAAACTGTTAATATATGCATATTAACAGTTGATCGCTGACTGTTCACACTGCCGGCGAGGACTCGCTTCACTGGTTTGTCGCTGAGCGACAAGAGCTATCAAATATAATACTCGCCTAGCGATACTCGCTTGGTGGTCAGAGCTCACGCCGAGAGAAACCCCTGTGAGATTAACCGCCCCGAGCGAGTGGTGCGAGTAATCGCCCGTCGCACTCGAAAACTCGCTGATAGCCCAGCGACAAAACTATCGGAACTACACACACGCTGCTCGCTGCTCGCCAACTCGTTTTCAATTGCTAGTTCTACTCGCTAATCGTTCATCGCAGCCGGTGGGATAACTGCCTGCCTATAGGAATAGAAAAAAATTGGACGAGTAACGAATGACGTTTTCTGTTTTTTAAATGGCATCTCCTAAATGATCTTGAGAGGTTTGAAAATCAAAGAATATGGTTTACTTACAAACTCTTATTTTGTGCCAAAAATATTAACATTAAAACATGATTTTTCTCGGAATATCCTGCACTTTTGAGAGATGTCGTCGTAGTAAAAATTGATCACCTTGCTAAGACGGTTTGAATGAGATACATTTTAAGTTTGTTGGTCGATATAAGGCTTGGGGGGACGTTCTGGCAATAAACATTAAAACATGATTTTTCTCGGAATATCCCGCACTTTTGAGAGATGTCGTCATAGTAAAAATTGATCACGTTGCTAAGGCAGTTTGAATGAGATACATTTTTAGTTTGTTGGTCGATGTAAGGGTTGGGGGGACGTTCTGGCAATATTAACATTAAAACATGATTTTTCTTGGAATATCCTGCACTTTTGAGAGATGTCGTCATAGTAAAAATTGATCACCTTGCTAAGACGGTTTGAATGAGATACATTTTAAGTTTGTTGGTCGATGTAAGGCTTGGGGGGACGTTCTGGCAATAAACATTAAAACATGATTTTTCTCGGAATATCCCGCACTTTTGAGAGATGTCGTCATAGTAAAAATTGATCACCTTGCTAAGGCAGTTTGAATGAGATACATTTTAAGTTTGTTGGTCGATGTAAGGGTTGGGGGGACGTTCTGGCAATATTAACATTAAAACATGATTTTTCTTAGAATATCCTGCACTTTTGAGAGATGTCGTCATAGTAAAAATTGATCACCTTGCTAAGACGGTTTGAATGAGATACATTTTAAGTTTGTTGGTCGATGTAAGGCTTGAGGGGACATTCTGGCAATAAACATTAAAACATGATTTTTCTCGGAATATCCCGTACTTTTGAGAGATGTCGTCATAGTAAAAAATTATCACCTTGCTAAGATGGTTTGAATGAGATACATTTTAAGTTTGTTGGTCGATGTAAGGGTTGGGGGGACGTTCTGACGAAATTAACACTAAAACATGATTTTCTCGGAATATCCCGCACTTTTGAGAGATATCGTCATAGTAAAAATTGATCAGCTTGCTAAGGCGGTTCGAATGAGATACATTTTAAGTCTGTTGGTCAATGTAAGGGTTGGGGGGACGTTGTGACGAAATTAACATTAAAACATGATTTTCTCGGAATATCCCGCACTTTTGAGAGATGTCGTCATAGTAAAAATTGATCAGCTTGCTAAGGCGGTTCGAATGAGATTCATTTTAAGTCTGTTGGTCAATGTAAGGGTTGGCGGGACGTTGTGACGAAATTAACACTAAAACATGATTTTCTCGGAATATCCCGCACTTTTGAGAGATGTCGTCATAGTAAAAATTGATCAGCTTGCTAAGGCGGTTCGAATGAGATACATTTTAAGTCTGTTGGTCAATGTAAGGGTTGGGGGGACGTTGTGACGAAATTAACATTAAAACATGATTTTCTCGGAATATCCCGCACTTTTAAGAGATGTCGTCATAGTAAAAATTGATCAGCTTGCTAAGGCGGTTCGAATGAGATTCATTTTAAGTCTGTTGGTCAATGTAAGGGTTGGCGGGACGTTGTGACGAAATTAACACTAAAACATGATTTTCTCGGAATATCCCGCACTTTTGAGAGATGTCGTCATAGTAAAAATTGATCAGCTTGCTAAGGCGGTTCGAATGAGATACATTTTAAGTCTGTTGGTCAATGTAAGGGTTGGGGGGACGTTGTGACGAAATTAACATTAAAACATGATTTTCTCGGAATATCCCGCACTTTTAAGAGATGTCGTCATAGTAAAAATTGATCAGCTTGCTAAGGCGGTTCGAATGAGATTCATTTTAAGTCTGTTGGTCAATGTAAGGGTTGGCGGGACGTTGTGACGAAATTAACACTAAAACATGATTTTCTCGGAATATCCCGCACTTTTGAGAGATGTCGTCATAGTAAAAATTGATCAGCTTGCTAAGGCGGTTCGAATGAGATATATTTTAAGTCTGTTGGTCAATGTAAGGTTGGGGGGACGTTCTGACTCATCGTCCTTTACTCATGATCCCACCTGATGATTTTGTCGATAATGTAGAAAGGATGGAGCAGGTGTTTCGCAAAGCGTTCGAAAAGGACCACATCAACATTAAAATTGGCCGGTCAATTTACGATCAACTGAATGATATAGAATTTAAGATGCCCTGTCCATGCTTTCCCAAAAGCTTTACAAAAACTTTACATAAGAATGAGAATTTACTTTACATTAACAAATAATAATAAAGCGTTCCGGACGTGCAGAAACAGGAGAAAAATTTTCTCGGTATCAAATTTGTAACTTAGTATAATAAATGTTATGTGAATAAAGGCTTTTTATTTTTACTAAATTTATAAATTGGTAAAATATTAAATCATAATATGCTTTTTATTTCATAAATTTAGATCAAGTGCTGCTTGTTCGAAAATATTAACTAAAAGTAAAAGTGACAACCCTGGGGATCAACGCAAGAGTAGGCTAATAACTCGGCGGGCGGCCTTAGATAACTTACTGTATATTATACTGTGGTTTAGTACACGTTTCATGGTTTCTTTTTTTATTAGACAGTTGCGTCAGACTGGGCCCGAGATGAATCATCGGGCAGTTGCCCGCCAGACACAACACCCGTCTGGTCGGAGGATCCTCCCTATTCTATAGAGTATGAGTGAACTTTACACCCTGTTCCTCATACCTTGTATTGTACCTAAAACATTTTAAAAGAGTAACGGTGGAGTTTCTTGCCCATTCTTCTCCATACGAAAACTACCCTTTGGAATGGGCGACTAGAATCAATTCTATTTTAAGATAATTTTTGTCGTTCAAAAGTGCCTTTTATGTGCCTATTTGAAATAAATGCTTTGACTTTGACTTTACCTCTACAAGGTGTTTTTATTTATATCCCATAACTCTAGGGGGTCATTGTACTCATCATTAAAACAACTTTTACTATGGGGTCAAACCTGAAATCGCGAAAAAAAAATCAGCCGTTCCCTACATTTTATGTTCACATAACTCGTCAAAATGTAGGGAACAGCTGATTTTTTTCGCGATTTCAGATTTGGTCCCATAGTAAAAGTTATTCATAATGATGAGTACAATGACTCCCTAGAGTTATGGGATATCAAAAAAAACACGTTGTATAACCATGAGGACAGCCTGAGGACAGGAGTACATCTGAAAAATCGCTTACTTATGTTGCAAGCGTTGTTACGGAGCGTGAGGCCACGCAGTACCCGATCCGGCGGCGAATATGGCTCATTGAGTTTTAGAAAAAGTTGGGCTTTGTAGAGTATCGTCTCTGTCACTCATGTGACTGTCTCTTTCTAAACCCCGATGTGTCTAAAAGATTCGAACACTGTCTTTACATTTGTAGTAGGGTTGCCAGATGCTCGGGATTCGTCTAGATTGTCCTGACATTTCATATGATGTCCCGAGTTCCGACAAAATACAGAATGGCCCGACAAACGGACAAACAGCTTCTTGTAAATTTAACAAAATAGACATAAGTAATTCCAAACTTCCGACTTTTTTAAATTTTGCCCAGATATTTTAGTTTTACCATCTGGCAACCCTAATTTCAAGTCTAACTAAACGTCACGTCAGTAATCCTGGAAGGGTAGAGGTAGCCTAACTGGTATTATGGGTAAGTATGTTAATAACTAGCTGCGCCCCGCGGTTTCACCCGCATAAGTTTCGATCCCGTGGGAATATCGGGATAAAAACTATCCTATGTCCTTTCCCGGGACTCAAACTATATCTATACCAAATTTCATCTAAATCGGTTCAGTGGTTTAGGTATGAAAAGGTAATATACTGACAGACAGAGTTACTTTCGAATTTATAATATTACTAGCTGCGCCCCGCGGTTTTACCCGCGTAAATGTCGATCCCGTGAGAATATCGGGGTAAAAAGTATCCTATATGTTAATCCAGGGTGTCAGCTACCTCCATACAGAATCTTATCAAAATTGGTCCAGCCGTTTGAGCGTGAAGAAGTAACAAACATATAAACACACACACCCACACACATACTCACAAACTTTCGCCTTTATAATATTAGTGTGATAAGTAGTATGGATGACAAAGATTTTAATCTCACGCAAAGCCTTCCACGACAATATACCTAAATCATTGACACACATTCATGTATGGCTATGTTTAATTTAATTACCCTTTTCGAAATTGTTTCAGTACCACTTAAGGTAGGTACCTACCTAAAGCAAAATTTAATTACGTACGATGACGTAACATTGCCGAAACACGAAACTGCCGAAATAATGTCGCCGATTTCAAAATATTCCAGTATTGAAACAACAGGCCACCGGACCTTTAAACCTTGAGGACCTACTTTCAAATTAAAAATATTCTCTCGGAGGCTGTTTAAAATATAAAGCAAACTAATAACTTCTGCCCGCGACTTCGTCCGCGTGAAATTTCACCGTCCCCCCATTCAGCCTCACCCTAGGGGTGGAATTTCGAAAAACCCTTTCGTAGTGGATTTTTTTTTACCTAATTTTTATGTTTTTTTATGTCTAATGAAGTAATGACTCAGGGGCCTAAAACATGTTTTGCTGGATTGCTACACATTAATTAAATTAAATAAAAATTAATTTATTTATCATCCAAATTGGCCATAAATAAGCTACTTAAAATTTTGGGAATTTTCGAAAAAAAAACAAAAATTTGGTAAAAAAAAATTGGTAAGACTTCGTCTAAGACAACCTTGGCTTAAATGGTTCTAATTCGTCTGTATTATCTTCGCCTTAAAGCTTTGCTGGGTGCAAAAGCTTTCAATCACCCTGTACCTACAAGGTAAATGCATATTTGGCACTCGAATCGTTACCAAGGACTTGTTAGGGAGCAACAATCAGTAAGTCTTACTGCGGGGTATCGTGTAGCATAAACATAATCAGCCTATAATGTTCCCACTGCTGGGAGGAGAGGGAATGGGCCATAATCCACCACGCGGGCCCAGTGCGCGTTGGTAGATGTCACATGTCTCCGAATTTTTGGTTCTAGGACTTGCCAGTTTCCTCACGATGTTTTCCTTCACCGTTTTGAGTGTTTCATGTGTTACCCAGCTATTGGGTTGTGGAGGCAGTTGCTCCATATATAATACTGGTATTTAGCTGTAGCCGGTTAAACTGGAAACCGACCACAACAAAGTACATTGTATTGCCAAAGATGTAAACAACAATGGCCGCTCGAAATTTAATAAAATCGATATACCTACTTACAAGAATATTCCTTAAAATAAATGTTCTTGTATATCGATTTTATTTAATTTCGAGCGGCCATTGTTGTTTACATCTTTGGCAAATTTAGAAAAGCCGGACCTTAGTGCTGGACATATTTTTATTTCTTAAGAAAATAGACATTTTGCCGGGAAAAACTTGCAAAACTAAACATGGCGATTTTGGTAGGTATGTATTAACCGGTCAAAAACCGCGGTCCACCGATCGGCGAACAAACAAAAGAAAATCAATTGTCTCATGCGGAGCTTGACAGATTAAACGAAACATCAGTCATTGTCAAATTGTAAGACCAAATAAACCAAGATACAGACGAAAGCACATCAAGCTACTACAATCTGTCAAATTTATTTAATAGAATTTCAACTTTATCGCTCAAGCATAAGGTTCAAAGTTGATTGGGAAAATTTGACAGTTTTGGGTAGCTTCTTGTGCTGGCGTCTGTACAAAGCTATAGTGTTTGCAAGCTGTAATAATTATGATTGTTATTTTCACAGACATCGTCTATTTAATTTAGTTTCACACTTGTATGCTAAACAGTCCGCCATGCGTATGAGGTACTTTTCACAAGTAAATAGTTAATTTTGAGACATGATATCACTTTGGTAATGTAAAAAAAGCACGCACATTTACTTTACATAATAATAATGGGAGTGGTATAAAGATTCGAATGACGTTGTTTCGACGCACGCCTCGACTATTTATTCTGTGCCTCGACCTCTGAGTTCATAATAATCTTATTGATTTATATTATAGTCATTCAATAGGATTATGAACTTAGAGGATTGTATCTATTGATGATTTTAATAATTATAATAATTCTAAACTAAGTAAAGGAGGCTAGGGGTGGGGGTGTCAAAATGTGTGGTCCGATTACCTCGAAACTCGGTATTTATACTTAAGACCAAAAATAAACAATAACGTGTATCAGGGTTTTCCGAAAATCTACCCCTAACGGGGTGAAAAGGGGTAGTTAATTTTACAGGGGCGGATTTTAATGCGTGGCTTGATTAACTCAACAATTCGTATAAATAATCTTTGAGTTAAGTAATGAACATATCTCAAACAATTTTTCGAAATTCCACCCCTGTGGGGGTGAAAAGCGGGAATACAGCGTATATGAAAAATCTTATTCATTTGGTTAATAAACATGAAACTTGGCACGAATATTAACTAAGTAAATTATGAAGTTTAGCATCTTTTGTTTTTCTAACCTACCCCCTATAGGGGGATTGGGGGCGTCAAAATTTGTATGGAAGAATTTTAACGCGCGGTCTGATTAATAGGACTACATGACCTAAAGCGCGGTCTTTGTCGGACTGCATAGAAAAGAATGAGAAGAGCGATGACACACACAACCCTGGTAATTTATTGCAAAATATGAAACAATTATCTATTTACGAAAAATATATTGTTTGGACTAAAAAATTAAGAGTAATAATAAAGAGAGAAAGAGAGAGAAAAGAGAGAGAGAAAGAGAGAGAGTATAATTAAGAGTATTCTATTCTATTCTATTAAAACACTAGAGTTTTAGTATGTTGCTTGTAGAATAATCTGACAAAAAATCATAATGAATGTATGTATAATTAGTATGGTTTTTATTGTAAAAGGAAAGTTTTTAAAGGTATCTTAATGATTTTTTTCTATCGTACCAATTACCAAATAAGTTGTAGGTATTATGTTTTCATCACACTATCTATCTAGCATATATCCTGAAGAATATCATATGTTTTTTTTTATTTTGTTTACTGTAGTCGATCATATACTTTTGTTGTTTCTAAAACTTGCGTTTTTTGCGTCTATAAGCCCCTTAAGTACTTACTTAGTAGAAGATACCTACCTACGCACTTCCTCGGACAATCCTATACAAACAACACACTATCCGTAGCAATGGGTTTCATTTTGACAGTTCAACAACATACATTGCGTTATTTACGTTGTAGTGCAGACAAATTTTTCAAACATATGAAGCGATGTATTAGCAATGCCCTTCAAATTAAGATTGATAGTGTGTTACGTAATTAGGTGACCTTTCTGCCTTGCTCCGGCGCGGCAAGCCGTGATAATATCATTAGTTTACAAGCCTCTATCGTCTATTTACTTCCTACTAAGAAAAATGGCATTCTTAAACAAATAGTACGTGATTCACGCGAGCCTATAATTTTGCTTAGTAATGAGTATAAACTGACAAGTCAGTCTAATTACTTAATAATTGTTATAGCACAGGTATCAGTTTGTTCGGACATTGTACATTACATGTACCGATAGCATCGGCTTTGATTGTATACCTACATTGATTACGTAATCGATCTATACCAATAATAAAGATTAAAGTTTATTTGTTTGATTGCGTTAATATCTGGAACTACAAGTTTTCTGCAGGTGCAGAAAACCTCAAACGGCGAAAATATTGCAACCTGATTGGGCGTTATATGTTCGAGCCGTTTGGGGTTGAAACACTAGGGCCATGGGGTCCGAGTGCCCACTTGGTTTTTCGAGATATGGCCAAGCGGTTAGTCGACTCTTCACGTGACCAGAAATAGGCCAGCCCTCTGGCTGGCCTATTTCTTGGTCAAAGAATTAGCATTGCCGTACAACGTGGCAATGCTGCCAGCCTTTTGGGCACTGTTCCTGTTGACAGCGATGCGGACGAATTCTTTGATGCCCTGTTTATTTTGTTTATGTTTTCATATAAATGTACATATGTATTTTATAGTTTACCTATATGTTAGCTTATGTTATGTAAATATTTAGTAATTATAATTCATACTCTTGTTGGAAATAATTAAATTCTTTAGTCGGAGTTGAAAAATTATTTTTTCATTTGATAGCCCAATTCTCGAGAAAGCTCATCACACTACGACTTTTATTAGTCGAGCAAAACAAAAATAGTAAGAAAGAACTCTAAGCGAAAACGAAGATATAGCGCTGCAGGCGATGCGATGCGACGGTGTTGGTTGGGGGAACAAGAAATTAATAAATACCGAAACAAGTTTTGTTTTGAAAGACATTAGATTATTTCGATGAAACGGACATTTACTTTTTTGCGAAAATGCTTTTTTTTTTACAAAAATGAGCTTATTTCAACCTGTCAAGTCTGTATTAAAATTATTTCAAAATTCATAATAATTAAGAAAATCTGCCACGTAAATAAGGACAATTTTTAATTAATTTTTACTAAATCAGCTATCCTGTAAAATTGTGATTTTGTACATGTCCGTTTCTACTTTGCTGCCATCGATTTGTAGAGACGACAACACGTCAAGCTAATACTACAATCTGTCAAACTTTAAATAGATTTTCAACTTTATCGCTATAGTTTAACCTTTTAAGCCTTCGATCAATTGATCGAAGATTTGTAGCCGCGCGCAAGCGCTTGGCCAAATATCAATTGCAAATACAAATCGATAAAATCAAGATAAAATAATACCTACAATAAATAAGGAGGAGAAATCGTTGTATCGATTAAAAAAAATAGTCAAAAAGTTTTTATCTCTATTTAATAATGGTTTTAGTTGTATCACGCAGTTAATAGGACGAAAATAGAACGAAAAAATCATGCATGTTCTCTGTCGCAGAAATACGACACGAGCGGTAGGGGCACGGAAACATGTAGGTTAAGGTTCAATGTTGATTGGGAAAATTTGACAGTTTCGGGTAGCTTGGTATGCTGACGTCTGTACCTATAGGAAAAATGGCATTTTAGAGCTGCTAGGTACTGAGAAACTCCAGAGGAAATACCCAATATCATTACCGCAATACCACTTTGATGATATCGTGATTCGTGAGCATCAAAACCAGAAAGACTTGATTATGTTGACTGTCGACTCATAGCATAGGAAAACGCATCGAAGTCGATTGTCTTTGTTCCGACAGGAATATTGATGGCAACAATTATCGATTCAAGGCAATTGAGTGACATCGTCGCTCCGGTCATGTTAAGGATTGTTTCCACCAAACGGCTCGCATGAATCGCATCGGGTCGGAACGGATTTTACAATCTTTAAATGATATTAAATCATGTAGTTACATAGTATTTAAAGTCTATACGCACAGGTCGATCGATCAAGTTAAGCTACGCTTGCCGCGGTTGGTCTGTGAATGGGTGACCATCTTTACATACCGAGACCCCTCCGTGCCTCGGAAAGCGCGTTAAGCCGTTGGTCCCGGCTGTCATTTGTGGATATTTGACAGTCGTTACGGGTAGTCAGAAGCCCGAAAGTCTGACAACCAGTCTTACCAACGGGTATCGTATTACCCAGTAACTGGGTTGTAGAGGTCAGATAGGCAGTCGCTCCATGTAAAATACTGGTATTCAGCTGCATCCGGTTAGACTGGAAGCCGACCCCAACATAGTTGGCAAAAGGCAGGCAGATGATGATAATTACCAAGCCGCGCACAGCAGCTTGACCGCAGACGTCTTCCGCGACACGCGATCGTAGCCGAACCGATCGGCTCCGTTCGCCTGTCGTCGTATCCGATTTATGCCATAAATCATCCATCCAAATGTTTCTTTTCCTCTTCTATTTTTTATGGTTATTTTCTTCTTCTTCTAATGCAATAGCCAACTAAGTATACCTTGTCAACTTCAACCATTTTCAAAAATTAGAACACGTCAACACGTTAGGAATGAAACTATTTGACTAGGCGCAGAAACGGATACGTTCGCAAGCGACGTACGGAGCCGATCGTATGCGTCAACATCCTGCCGGACGCGATCGGCTGTCGCCGCATCCGTTCGTATCCTTTCCGATCCGATCCGATGCGATGCGAGCCGTTTGGTGGAAATCATCCTTTAGACTCAATGAAATTGCACACATATCAAGTTCATCGACCTTGCGACGGCTTATTATACAGGGTGAAATTGAAAACATGCGATAAATCGAAATGGGAGATTGTACAGTCATAGGTTTATGTTAAGTGTCATATTTCAACGTTGCATTCGTTATTTCACGAAAAAATCGCAATAGAAAATTGCCAAGTGTATACATACTTTTAGGCGTGACTGTACTCATTATAATGGACAACTTTTACTATGGGACCAAACCCGAAATCGCGAAAAAAAAAAACAGCTGTCCCCTACATTTATGTTCGCATAACTCGTCAAAACGCTGACTGCCCAAAAGGCTGGCAGCATTGCCACGTTGTATGGCAATGCTAATTCTTTGCCCAAGAAATAGGCCAGCCCTCTGGTCACGTGAAGAGTCGACTAACCGCTTGGCGATATCTCGAAAAACCAAGTGGGCACTCGGACCCCATGGCCCCAGTGTTTCAACCCCAAACGGCTCGAACGTATAACTCCCAATCAGGTTGCAATATTTTCGCCGTTTGAGGTTTTCTGCACCTGCAGCAGCCGCCCCAGCACAGCCCACCATGCTAGGAAGATGGGATGGCGTAAGGGTGTCGACCAAAGGTCTGCCTAACTTCCAGAACATTATGGTCATTTATTAGTTTATTTTTCAAGAAGATTATCCATCTAAACTGCTTTGGTTTCTTTCTAATGTTTTACTTTGATCAACAGGGCAGGTAAGTAGGTTGCGCTGTAGACACTAGACAGGTACCTATAGTTAGTTAATTCGCTTTGTCAATAATACCAGTTAATTAAACAGTCTTGTCTTGTAGCGCTTGTGATATTTTCCATTGCATTTATGTCTAGAACTCTAGACAAAGGTAAGGTTTACGTAATTTATCGTTATTATGATAGATGTGTACTAACTCGAGCGCTTTTTCCTTTTATTGAATACAAATGTATGAAATGAAGACGGTTGAATACCGTAATTACAGACAATTAAAAAGCCAATGGCGCCGATTCTCTTGTTCACAAACTAAACTAAATTTAAGTTCAGTGCATCTTTTTCTTTCTATTTCATTAAGAAAAGGACAGGAGATAAATATTAGTTTAGTCCTGTCAAATTAAAATACTCCATAGACAATTTAGACGTGATTAAAAAATTGACTCTTAAAAATACGTCAATTTACGTCAGGCACTGACTAATTTGACAGGCTTAAACTAATATTTATCTTCTGTCCTTTTCTTAATGAAATAGAAAGAAAAAGATGCACTGAAATTAAATTTAGTTTAGTTTGTGAACAAGGGAATCGGCGCCATTGTCTCGCGTGGATCCACGTTTAAGCATACGAAGGGTTAAGGCAGGTCATCCTAATTCATTTTGGGTCGGCATAACACATTAGGTACAGTCAACAAAAGAGATAAGTATGCAGGTTCGTCGGATATATTTGAAAAGTAAGAAACCGATGGATGTTGCCGGCTGAAATTTTTAACCGGTCAAGCGGCGCGGTTCGCCGATCGGCGACGAAACAATAGAAAATCAATTGTCTCATTAGCAGCGCTTGACAGTTTAATTTGATAAATGAGCTGTTTGTTTTCTATTAATAAAACTTTTTACAAAAAAAAACAACCGACTTGAAAAAAAAAAAACACATAAAAGTGATAAATAACTTTAATTTCGGAAGTCGGTGTCGTTGGTTCCGCATTTTCGTTTTTTTTTACATTTTCGTTGTTTTCCCCTACATCTACAACATTCCTAAGTACCTATATCTTTCTTTTATATTCTTTTCCCCTCCACATTCACAATCAAAACTGTCCTCACGACATGTCCTCATTTCTCCGCGTCACATACCTCATTGTCACTCAATTTCATGACAGTCAATATCTCAAACAAACAATGTTTGTAAGGTCCGGCCGCGCTAAATTTGCCAAAGATGTAAACAACAATGGCCGCTCGAAATTGAACAAGAACATTTATTTTAAGTAATGTTTGTTTTCGTCTAGTTAGCTCGGCGATTTAGACGAAAACAAACATTACTTAAAATAAATGTTCATATATATCGATTTTATTAAATTTCAAACGGCCATTGTTGTTTACATCTTTGGGAAATTTAGCGCAGCCGGACTTTAGACTGCAACGTCTTGCGTCTTGTCTGTAGGTAAATATGTTTTTTCTCGGTCCAATTATGTGTGTTTGTTTTTATAACCAAGGACATTGTCAGTACATGATGTAGTACGTAATGACGCGGTTTATCTCGGTAGGTTCATTATTGTAGACCTTACACGAGGTTATATAAGTAATTACATAAGCTTGCACTAAAGGGAAACTCCATAATATTGTCGGAACGAGAAACATGGTCCAAGAACATCTAGCGCATAAGTTCTCGCCTTATTTTCCACCAGAGCTACGACAGGCTATCGTATCAAAAACCTGACATTTCTATAACCTGATTTGACTTGCTCTCAACAGCAAATAGCTGTTGGAAGAATAGCGGGCGTCTATTTGTTGATTTAAACTGACAAAATTTTCGGGTTTTGGACTTAGTGAACAGCGTTTAGAAGACTCCTACGATAACAACGATTAATGTTCGATACGATACGGAAGCGTATCGAGTGTTTGTGAATAGCTATGCAGGTCAGATAGGCAATCGCTCCGTGTAAAATACTGGTATACAGCATCATCGGGTTAGACTGGAAGCCGACCCTAACATAGTTGGGGAAAGACAGGCAGTATGACTGTCAAAAGTGATCCTGACCAAAGCAGGACTTACGAATTGTATTAATTTCTTATTTCCCTTGCATTTAGAAACGAAGGATTTCCTTTCTTTATCACTATATCACCTTATTTTTCTCAAGTACTATCGATACTCAACTTCAAACGCTCCTAAGACGACCCACTGACCCAAAAGTTCTCCATGTATCAAAACATCGATATGATCTATGTGGGTCCGTTTATTATAGGTTAAGGACGTAGATCATACGCAAAAAGGATCCAACTCACAAAATTACACTTTTGAGATAATGAAGTTTGAAGTTTAAATATTTATTGTCTTTGCTCATTGATATTCTATTTTTGTGATTTTGTTGATATGGGACATAGTAACATAATATTGTATTTTGACTAGGGTGTTTTTACTCATCGAAAATATAGACCAAGACTAATTTGGCATACTCAGCTCAGTTTCGACCATACTGTGGGTTGGATCCTTTTTGCGTATCTACGTCTAGTCTCGGACTTGAATCGTTTACATGCTAAATCGCTAAGATTTGAATGTTGTGACCGTGGCAGTGATTCTAAGATCGAATCGAGTCGTTAACTTTTGAACTTTCCGCTTTAAATGTAAACGAAGTGGCCTACGCTATGTCCGCGTCGCTACCATTCAAGGAGATGTCATTTTAAGAACGTTCACAGGTAAGTCTCAATCTGTCAAAAATACCTCTAATTTCCCTACAAGTTTTTGACATTGGTTGTCGCTGAAATGAGATTGAGGCTAGATTTGAACGTTTTTAATTAAGTACGGGAATTGGCCTTCTGAACGTTCTTTCGATCGTAAATATAATTCGAATACATGAATTTCTTATATCTACCATTAGATTTCAAGGAAGGATGGAGTATTTTTGTAGGACATTTCAATTGTTTGCCAAGATTTTGTTTTAAAAATAAGAGCTGAGTTTTGTTTTTAGTTGAGAAGTTACACTATTAATTTTATGTGAAAATCCCGAAAATTTGGTAATTGCAAGTTTAGTTAAAAATAGCCTTTACCCATCTTAAATAAAGCTTATTTTCAACTTATGTAAGATTTTTCCCGAATTCCGTAAAAAAAAAACATTCGTCGTTAGGAAGTCTCCACTTTCTGTCTCTGTACTCCGAAGTTTAGGTAACTCAGCCTATTCCGATCACTGATAAATACCTAGGTACTTAGAACTTGAGGCAAGACACCCAGGCAACCGGTTTAGCTAAAAGACACATGTGGAAGACATATTTTGAATGTTTATTACTCAATTCATGGTCACCATTGTTTTGTCAGGTATTTTTAAACCGGTTTATTAAAAATAATTCGGACAAAATACTGACATGTTTTTATTAAAAATCTTTCCGTATTTTTATTATTGGTGTTTGCGAATAACGAAATACCTATGATGGAGGACTGCGAAACGAAGTTCCACGTGGCTTAAAAATGGAGTTATTACAGAGCTATTAGGTAATTTATTTTCGACTTTTAAGTAAAAAACCTAACCCCACTTCGGTACACATGGCTACACATCTATGTATATCTATAAAATTCAAAGTTCTGATATATCAACGCACAACCTAAACTGCTGGTCCTAGAGACATGAAATTTGAAGGGTGTATTCTTTGTGAAGAGTAGGTATCCACTAAGAAAGGGTTTTTCCAAATTCCACCCCTAAGAGGGTGAATGGGGGGAGGGTGAAATTTCACGCGGACGAAGTCGCGGGCAGAAGCTAGTCAAGCTATGAACCGGCACCCTAATTGCGTAACACTTTATCAATCTTAGTCTAAATCATTTTGAAGGATATTGCTAATCCATTGCTTCATATGTTCGAAAAATTTGTCTGCTCAACAACATAAATAACGCAATGAATGTTGTTGAACTGTCAAAATGAAAAGACATTTCTACAGTTAGTATTTTTAATTACCCTGCTGTACTGCGGTATTTTGTTATTGAAAACTTATAAATACATAAAGCACATTATGTCATAAGAATAGCTTTATCACAGCAATTAAAATTTTCAACAATATTCCAAAAGAAATAAGGGAACTCCCTCTAAAACGCTTTAAATCAAAACTACACAAATTGCTTATTGGTAATTGTTTTTATAGTGTGAAAGAATTTTTTGATAAAAAAGTAGCTGATAAATATAAGATATGATGCTGAGATTTAATTATATTGCTTTATATATCTATTATTCTTATGTGTTCAAATAGATACGAGACCCTAATAACCAATGTTATTAAAAATGTTTTAATTTTAACATATTACCTACATACAAGTTACATTTAACTTGTTTAAATATTTGTATGCCAGACCATGGCGAAACATGTAAGATCAACACTTTATTTATAAGACCTTAATGTTTTAAAGCAAATAAATATATTCTATTCTATTCTAATAAATTAATTTAATTTGATAATTTCTTTCCACACATAATTGAAACATTACCTTGTACTACCTATTTATTCTGTGACGTCACAATGAATCTAGAAAACAATAGTTTATGTATTACAATGTAAGCCACACTTAATTAATTATCATAATGTATTGAAATGTAATCAATTGACTTGTTGCTGTTGTACATACGCCAGCACATCACGCTACCCGAAACTGTCAAATATTCTCAATCAATTTTGAACCTTATTCTTTTGCAATTGGGGCAAAATGCCACAGGCCCCCAGCTGGAGGGGGCCCCCGGCCCGAGAGGGCCATGAGCACAGGAGAATCCTAACATAAGGACTGAAGCAGTCAGGAGTTAAAGTTTTTGTAGGGGAAAACATGAAATGTAGGTACGCGGAAGAAGTCGCGGGACAAGTGCCAATAAAAAAAAAACTAACGTTGGTTGAGGATCCCTACATCGAGGGAGGACCCCATCTCTTGAATTTGCCACGGGCCCCAAACGGTATAGTTACGCCACTGGCGATAAAGTTGAAAATCTATTAAAGAAATTTGAAAGATTGTAGTAGTTTGATGTGCTGGCGTCTATAGGTACGTTAATTTATTACAAAAACTTTGAAACAAAAAATGTGTTTATACTGCTACAGGGCCCTAATTCACTATGACCACTCAATAATTCCTTATTTCGAAACCACGTCAATTCCATAGCTTTTCCCGCCAATCTCGCGTTGATTTCGCGCGGTTTCGTTCATTGTATCATAGACAATTTTATTACGGCCCATCACCCTAATTGCGTAATACACGATCAATTACAATCTGAATCATTTTGAATGATATTGCTAATCCATTGCTTCATAAGTTCGAAAAATTTGTCTGCTCAACACGTAAATAACGCAATGAATGTTGTTGAACTGTCAAAATGAAACCAATTTCTACAATTAGTGTGTTACGCTATTACCCCGCAGGTTATGATAATATGTCATTATTGTCATCACATCATAACCTGGTGAGCCTTAATTATATCAGGGTTTCTCAAATACCTATCTGCGAAGGTCGAACACAAGACGGATTTTGGTAAAACCAGGTAAAACCCAATAACGAGCCGTTTGATGTACACACGCCAGCACATCAACCTACCCGAAACTGTAAAATTTTCCCAATCAACTTTGAACCTTATGTTTTAGTAATAAAGTTGAAAATCTATTAAAGAAATTTGACAGATTATAGTAGGTTGATGTGCTGGCGTCTGTACATAACATAATATGATTAAAAAAATATTAAATGCTGTTTTATAAACGGGGCTTTTCCGTTTGAATTCGTTTTCAAATGAATGACTTGCTGGTTTAATATTTTTTTTTGTCAAATAAAAACTATAAGCTCGCGTTACTATGAACTTAGAGGCACAAAATTTTATAATACACATCGTTTTTATGGTGTCTGTTCCAGGTGCCGTATTATGACGGCTTAGTGACATCATGCTTGCAGTGTAAGAGAGAGACGGAGCTATACATGACCCATAGCACCATCCCTTTTTCGCACTAGAATCATGATAGCATTACTACTTCGTAATACGGCGCCTGGTATTTTTAGAATGAACTTCAATGTCAGTATGTTGATCCCAGGTTCTCTGAGAAACTAGTTTGAAATTAGTCGGTATACTTAGTACTTATATACATATTATTGGATTTTTTTCTGTAAGCTTCGTCTTCTAGCCTTTTCTTTTTGTTGGGGACGCCATCCTTCACTGAGATGCGGGGTAATTGCGTAACACACCAGCATAGCTATTCACAAACACTCGATACGCTTCCGTATCGTATCGAACATTAATCATTATTATCGTAGCAGTCTTCTAAACGCTGTTCACAAGTCCAAAACCCGAAAATGTTGTCAGTTTAAATCAAATAGACGCTCGCTATTCTTCCAACAGCTATTTGCTGTTGAGGGCTGTCGTATGGTTGTGAAACAGGGCTCAGCAGTAGGAATGGCTTTCATTTTGACAGTTCAACAACATCCATTACGTTATATACGTTGTTGAGCTGACAATTTTTTTCTAACATATGAAGCAATGGATTAGCAATATCCTTCAAAATGATTCGGATTGTGTGTTACGCAATTAGGGTGCTGATCATAAACATAACACGCATCTAATTCCCGAAGGGGTAAGTAGTGGTAGACCATCATTTAACCAGATATGCGTATGTTTAATCCCTTACAATACAGGGGGAAAGCCTTTTGCCAGTAACCGGGCACAAATCACAACTCTATCATAAAGTATGTTGGAGTAAGGGCTCCCACACATAACTCAAACTCAAAGTATTTATTTCAATTATACCATTACAGGCACTTTTGAATTGTCAAAATTGAGTAGTCGGTCAGTTAGTCAGAAAGTTGAAGCTAGTTGCCCATTCCAAAGCGTAGATCTCTATGGAGAAGAACGGACAAGAAACTCCGTGGACACTCTTTTAAATCTAGATATTACAAAATCCTGGGTACATTATCCTTGTTGCTTCTATATGTGACAACAATGTAAAAAAACACATAAATGAAGAAACAATACAAGAAAAAAGATTAAAAATAAGCCTTGGCAGTTAAGAGATGACCAGTCTCAACCGAGGGCCCCTGTTCACGAACATGACGCATGGATCAGCACCATCCAGCTCAACCATTTTGTAGGGAGCCGAATGATCCAACACACGCGCCACCATCAGTGAGACATTGAAGTGAGCATAAACACGATACGACGTCGCGTCGTGCTACGACGCAGCATCGTTTCACCGTTTGAATGACTTATTATTATTATAAGCCTGTGTTGTATTCTGCAGGGTCTGCAGGGCAGAGGCCTCCCTTCCCTCTTTCCACTTTTCCCGGTTTGAATGATACGTCACTAAAATCATGTACGTCGTAGCACGACGCGGCGTCGTATCGTGTTTATGTGTGGGAGCCCTAAGATCGGCAGGTACAAGACCGTATGAATCAAATTCCCACATAATTTGGCAATGTTTTTGATGCAGTATTAAACATTAGTGTTCTCCATCATTATTTTTATTCTGCTACGACGAAGATCAGAGCAAAATTTAATTTTCAGACAAAGAATTTGATTCCTACGGTCTTACCCCGGCTACGATCTTACCCCAACATACCTTAATATATCTAAAATTGGTACCTTTATTATGAAAAATCCGATTAATAGTTACAAATGTTGTATTCAAGTAAATCGAATGCTTACTGATATAAATATTGCTTAGTCATAGCTCTTTATTATATCTTTTATTTCATAGCGTTAACACGGAAGCAAATTTATTTAAAAAAAAATTGTTTTGTACCTAAATTATGTCAAAATGTATAAAATCCATACTCATATTATAAATTCGAAAGTAACTCTGTCTGTCTGTCTGTATGTTACCTTTTCACGCCTAAACCGCTAAGCCGATTTAGATGAAATTTGGTAATGAGATAGTTTGAGTCCCGGGAAAGGACATAGGATAGTTTTTATCCCGATATTCCAGCGGGATCGAGACTTTTGCGGGTGAAACCGCGGGGCGCAGCTAGTATTCTATGAATTAAGAAATAGGTCTGATTTTTGTAATAAATGAGTTATTTAAAACTTCAAAAGTGTAACAATCTTTGTTTCCCCACTAATTCTTTTTTTTTTTTTAGTTTGTTTTTGTTGCACAATGGTTGCGCTTAGTTGCACTTAAAAATTTCAAAACTGTTTTAAAACCAGTTTAAATGTGTTCAAAAAAGTATTAAAAAAATTAATGAGGGTCGAGTTCCATTTCTCATATTTTTTTTAAAGATACCTACCATTGTCACTGGCTCAATATAAAAAGCTTTTATTTCTTTGCTCGAAAACCCCTTATTTAAACACAGAAAAAAAAATGCACTTTTCCGAATAATAATATAGATAACTTACCTTGCGAATTTTCTTTCACGCCTTTCGATAAGTACCTAATAATGTTATCACTGTACTTTGTAAAAATAATGAATAACAATATGTAGCGCGTCTTTATCCCATGGATGACGGCAAGCGACTGTTTCAAGTGCACTATAAACTGCCGAATAAGGATTATAGAATAAAAGCCAGGGGTGCGCAAGCGCAGGCGAGTTTTTAATTTTAAATGGTTTTGTGTTCTAGCTTCTGCCCGCGAGTTCGTTCGCGTGTCATAAGACACCGCAATATACTAAAATAACAGCCACATTTTTATCAAAGTTTCCTGTTTACTACGTTTGTAGTTTTGGTCTTAGCAGCCAAAATAATTATGATGAGAGTGAGGACTGGTGACGTGGTACTGTGGGAACAAGCGACGTATAGTTGCCCATGTGAGAAGCAGCTCATCCTGAGGTTCAGTAGTAATTTCCCATTGCTTGTGAAATTTATGTTTTTAGTAAATTAATGAACGCCTGCGTTCCTGTATACTACATAATGGAACAACCTTGAATTGACTGACGCATTTTTACATATGATTCCTTCTAGAACTCAAACCTCAATGGGCCCATAGAGTTTTTTAATCCTTATAAGAAACAAGATCGAATGATTTTTTTTTTTTTTTTTGTTATATATTTTGTATTTTTTTTTTCTTGCTGCCTTTAATTATTTTTTTTCAAAATCTGTGCAATGAATACAGATCAAAATGTTCGAGCCTATAGAAAAATTATATTATTTAAAAGTGCTTTTGTGCGAAACGACTAATAAGCCATAATTAGACATTTAAGCATTTAGCTATAAAGTATTAAGGATTACCTAATTAGATGCAATTAACAAATGCCTAATGCACATTTAAGAGGCTTCATTTAACAATGGATAATAACAGTGACAAAACAAATGACATCATAATTAATTTGCTTTTAATTGATGTAAGTAAGTATACCTACATATCTTACATATATACTGGGTATTAACGTGTGATGTGTCATTCATAAATGCATACGGTGTTATTGTCTTTTTTTTCCTTCGCCGCCGTCGGTTTGACAGATATAATCAGCCTAAAATGTTTCCATTGCTGGGACAACTAACCTCCACGCGGGCCCAGTGTGGGCTGGCAGATGTCACATGTCTTCGAATTTTTACTCCTAGAACATGCCGATTTCCTCGCGATGTTTTCCTTTACCGTTTTGAGAGCAGTGGTGATGAAATTAAACTCAAACTTTATTTCAATTAAATCGTTTACAGGCACTTTTGAATTGTCAAGAAGTCAGTCAGTCAGAAAATATGAAGATAGTTGCCCATTCCAAAGCGTGGGTACCTATGGATAAGAACGGGCAAGAAACTCCATCGACACTCTTTTAAATTATATATTTACAAAAATATTAGTTACATCATTAATGTTGAATTTATAATTATATGTTATAATTATATGTTATAATTATATGTTTATAATTACTAATTACACAAAGTAGTCGAACCCACGACAACTCGTATAATGTGGGGGCCTAGGGGTAACGGCGGGGCCGGTACAACCACTGCTCTCCGGAATCCATGAAGGATATTATGCGGATCTAAAAATAAAGTCCTTTGATTTTTTTTATATACTCGTATATCTAATAAAAAACAATAATAGTAGTTCATAGAATTGGAAACATAATCGGCCTGCCCTTCCTGAAAATGAAAAGCAACGAGTGATAATTTTAAACAAGAATCTGTAACATAAAGAAAGAAAGAAAGAAAATACATTTATTTAACACAGACTAAAAGACACACTATACACCAGATACATACATCAGATAAAGATCAAATAAAAAGTGTAAAGTCCGATGTAAGAAATTAGCAGGAAAGTGTGCCTCAGACAAAATGTGCTCCGCCCCTGCCTCGGCGTAATCGCTACCTTCGTTCTGACGTCACAGCTCTATGTCAACTTACGCTACAAACATATACGTATGTTGCAGTACGATATGAAATAAGTATTACTGTGATACGACTAATGACTGTTGACTAGCACATTGAATCATTTTGAATTATATTGCTAATCCATTGCTCCATATGTTCGAAAAATGTGTCTGCTCAACAACGTAAATAACGCAATGAATGTTGTTGAACTGTCAAAACGAAACCCATTGCTACTGATAGTTTGTTATGCAGTTACCCCGCAGGTCCTAGAATCGATCCCCAGTTTGGGCAGTGCTTTGTCCATACTAATATCGAGGGTATAGTGCTCAAACCCAATAAGTACGAAATTCGAAACGGCGAAAAAAATTAAGAAACGGCTAAACGTGGTGACTTTATTGGGTTACCTTAAGTAATTATCTTTCTGCTGCGAATTCCACTTATTGGATTAGACCACTGGAAAGAGCGTCAAAAATGCATTAAGATGTACTAATAAACCGATTTTTCATTTTTTGACACTTATTGGGTTTGAACACTATACCCTCGATATTAGGGTACTTCTACGAGTTCGTGCAAATTTGCTATTTGTAGTCATAAAAAAAATAAAAATCACTTTGAGTGTGTGCTTTCTATCAGAACGAAATAGAATAGTATTAAACTATATCCATACGGTAACGTGAATTGCTATTTCCAATGGGTTTAATGAATATTTTACAAAAATATGCTAAAAATCATCTACCTTTAGTGTCCGTTCGTGAGTATTGCCGAATAGGTGTTTCAATTTTAATGCTGCGTTACTACAATCAATTACTAAGTGAATAAATATTATTACATACATTACAAAGAATCTGTACTTAGTCATGTTTTTCACAAACTTAAACTGTATTATTAATTTGAAAAGAAAAAACAAACTTTTGTCACACAAAAACTTTTTACAAAAAAAAACAACCGACTTCAAAAAAAACACTACAAAGTGATAAATAACTTTAATTTCGGAAGTCGGTGTCGTTGGTTCCGCATTTTCGTTTTTTGACACCGACTTCCGAAATTAAAGTTATTTATCACTTTGTAGTGTTTTTTTTGAAGTCGGTTGTTTTTTTTTTGTAAAAAAGTTTTTATTTTTCACTTTTTAGTTGTACCTACCCCACAAAAAAGTAAACAAAAAAATCGTTAATGTGGACAATGTAGATAAATTTTTAGATTTTTGTTGATTTTTCAAAAACCGCTGGTCCGATTTCGATTAAATTTTTATGGGACCATTTGGGAACTATACCCTTTCCAACAAAAAAAGAATTTTTCAAATCGGTTGGCAAGCGACGGAGTTATGCGCGAACAAACATAAAAAAAAAAAATATACAAACATTCGAATTGAGAACCTCCTCCTTTTTTAGAAGTCGGTTAAAAATTGATCATTACCAGCGGCAAAATTTGAAAGTACAAAATATCAGTATTATGTTACTCTGTGGTTTTATTTCCCTCGCCCCGCATTTCACTCGCCAGCCAGTTGAGCCACAGGCACGGGAGAGGAAAGCTGCGCGTTTGGGTTGGAGAATTATAGAACATTGAATACTCGAAATTTCACTTTGTCACGAAATATTTGTCTTTACCGTCGCCTAAATTGTGGGGTAAGTAATAAGATTTTATTTATGTTTGATCTTTAAAAAGGAAGCTCACTAGGATTATTAATGTTCTTGTTGGTTTGACAATTGTCGTATTTGCGGATATAGGGTTACAGACTAAAATGTCCTAAAATGTCATTACCCTCAGCATCATTACCTTATTTTACCTTCAGCTTTGAAACTGAAGGTAATGATCCTAAACGGAAGGTAGTGATGAAATTATTTTAAAATTTTTTAATTAATTTAATTTTATATTTTAAAGCTCTGAGTAGGTACTTAAATCGTTTCAATTACTCGGTTCGTTAATGTATCTAAATATTTGTCTTTTTCCAGATCTTCTTTATCAAGTGATCTTTAGCACCAAAGCGATGTTACAGGTCTCTTTTCAAGTGCTTACATGAAAGCTGCCACAGCTCAAAAAGCAATCAAAGGTTTTAAGACCACTGGTATTTATCCCACAGACAGATAAATTATTCATGAGTCTGATTTTGAACCAGCAACCGTCACAGAAAAACCATTAAATCAGGAAAACGATCAACTTGAAGAAACACAGCCACAAGTAATAGACCCTGATAGAACACCATCTCCATCAACACTTGATCAGATTATACATTTTCATAACTTATCTCGACCAGTAGACTCATTCACTTAACGCCAGTTTCTGTTCCCTCTGATGAACCTCCTTTAAATATACCAATCATTATAGATGTTATTAGTTCAGAAGAACTCCCAGGGCCATCAACCACCAAAGTTGCTCCTGAACTGGATACTTGGATAAAGGAAACACCAACGACACCTGTAAAACGCGTTCCCTTGAATGATATAAGTGATGCTGCCACTTCTACTGAATTCAACAATTTGCCAAGCACAAACACGGTTCACTTTACTCCTATGGTTATTAGACCGCTACCAAAAGTGTGTCCGAATATATAATATATTAAAAAAGGGGTTACGAAAAATCTTAAAGATGACCTGAAAAGTGGAAAACAAAAAAGAATGGACAAATCAAAGAAAAAATAATTTTCAAAAAAGGAAAATAGTGCATGCCATGTCTCGTATGCAGCGAGCTATATGTGGATCCTCCTGTAGAGGACTGGATCCAATGCGATGATTGTAAAATGTGGGCCCATGATAAATGCACATCATTTTCCGGAGTGGGGGCATTTTTTTGTGATTATTGTCAAGAGATTTAACTCTTTTGATTGGTTGTGTCAAAGCAGAAAATCTCTATAAGTAGTAATTTCTAAATACGACTGATTTAATACAATTAAAACGTTGAAGGCTGTTTAAGATCTCAAGTTTCTTTGTTTATTTTAAGTCTAATAATAATCTTTATTTTTTTGATTTTGTAAAAATTTTATGAAAGTAATTACCTAGTTTGTTTCAAAAGTGAGATTTTTTTGTTTAATTTTATTTTTCATTTTGTTTGATTGTTAAATTTATGAAGAAAAGATTGCAAATTACTAATGACGACTGAATAATTTATAAGAATGTTGATTAAGTGGTGTTGATTTTAGATAAATTTTAAGTACGTAGGAATAATAGTTATGTTAAAAAAAACATAAGATGTTTCAGATTATATTGTTGTTCAATAAAAATTCTTTATTACTGCCATTCTGATGTTTTCATAAATATATTTCTTCTTATTTGTAAATCAGATACTAAAAAATATACGTATGCTCGCTTTACCCGTTGCGTGCCCATTTTGCCCCAATGCTCGTGTCCGCTTTAGGCCAGCCTTCGGGCAAAGTGAGCATTCGGAAGTGTTTCATATTGTGGATCTTAGTTTAATATTCTTGACACATACGAGGAATTTATACATTGGGTATGAAACTACAACAAACTTAGCATCTAATAGCATCAATAGTATTACTCAGCTATGTTTTAATATACGTTTTTCGCTTACTGCAACTTATGGTGCCCGCTTTGGGCCCCCCTCCCCTAACATAATTAGTATTGAAAGTTTTCGTTTTACATAAATAATTTTCAAAGTTCTGTAGTTTTTTATTTCACTTGTCTTTAAAAGATTTCATTGTTTTTATGGTAATTAATGTAAAGCACCAATAAAAGTAAAAATTATTTTAAGACCATTTGTAAGTCTGATTTATAATTTATTGTGTTCACTAATTAATAAAATGTAAAAAAATATTACCTAGTCTTTTAATGTAATCACAAAACTTTTTGTAATCATTACCAGTACGATCGTATCACTACCGTCTTCCCTGTTGTCATTACCTTCACTATCAAAGTCATTACCAGTTCGAAAAAAAAATTAAAACATTTATAACTTCTAAGTTTATGTGTGCAATTGGCTATTAATTGGTAAAATCATAAAGAATTATGCATATTTTAGAAATAAAGTTTAAGTTTTGAAGTAAAAAAAAATCTCTCATTTTCGCCAAATTTGCACGAAATGGAAGAATTACCCATTATAAATTCGAAAGTAACTCTGTCTGTCTGTCTGTATGTTACCTCTTCACGCTTAAACCGCTGAACCGATTTAGATGAAATTTGGTATAGAGATAGTTTGAGTCCCGGGAAAGGACATAGGATAGTTTTATCCCGATATTCCTACGGGATCGACACTTATGCGAATGAAACCGCGGGGCGCAGCTAGTTAATATTATAAATGCGAAAGTGTGTCTGTCTGTTACCTCTTCACGCCTAAACCGCTGAACCGATTTAAATGAAATTTGGTATAGAGATAGTTTGAGTCCCGGGAAAGGACATAGGATGGTTTTTATCCCGATATACCCACACCATCGACACTTATGTGGGTGAAACCACGGAGCGCTGCCAGTTCCTTATAAGCCGTCAAAGCGATGGCAGTTTTGGTGGTTGGGCGTGTTTTTGAATAGAAATCAAGAATCAGTTAGCGATGAAGAGTGTCTGAGAGTGATCGTATGTGGCGTGCAATTGTTGAGGCCCATCAACAGAGAGGCAATTCTCGTAATTTTAAGAACGTTCACAGTCTGATCTCAGTCTCAATCTGTCAAAAATACCTCTCTATAAAATCCCTACATTTTTAGGGTTCCGTACCCAGAGGGTGAAAACGGAACCCTATTACTAAGACTTCGCTGTCCCTGTCCGTCCGTCCGTCTGTCTGTCACCAGGCTGTATCTCAAGAACCGCGATAGCTAGACGGTTGAAATTTTCACAAGTTATGTATTTCTGTTGCCGCTATAACAACAAATACTAAAAACAAGATAAAATAAATATTTAAGGGGGGCTCTCATACAACAACGTGATTTTTTTGCCGATATTTATAGCGGCAACAGGTAGACGCTTGAAATATTTACAGAATAGCTAAGTACTTAGTTGTATATTCACTTTAAAAATAAACAATGAAATTAAAATAAAATAAATTAAGGCCGGCTCCCATACAACAAACGTGATTTTTTTATATTATGTAGTATTAAATATTTTACGGTGGTACGGAACCCTTCGTGTGCGAGTTCGACTCGCACTTGGCCGGTTTTTGACATTTGATTGTCGCTGCAATGTGATTGTGACTAGATTTTCAACGTTTTTAATTACGGGAATAACCCTTCATTAGAAATACTTAGAAAAGTATGATTGAAAGCAACTTACCAAAACGCAAACAATATAATTTGTAAATATTGCAACCTGATTGGGAGTTATATGTTCGAGCCGTTTGGGGTTGAAACACTAGGGCTATGGGGTCCGAGTGCCCACTTGGTTTTTCGAGATATCGCCAAGCGGTTAGTCGACTCTTCACGTGACCAGAGGGCTGGCCTATTTCTTGGCCAAAGAATTAGCATTGCCATACAACGTGACAATGCTGCCAGCCTTTTGGGCACTGTTCCTGTTGACAGCGATGCCTATTATGTATTCTGTGGCGATGCGGACGAATTCTTTGATGCCTTATGATTATTTTTTCATATAAGTTTACATATTATTATAGTTTATAATATGTTAGCTTATCTTATGTAAATATCTATACCAATAAATACAAACATTTTTGTAAATTATATTAATATTTTTGTAAGTTCTATTGACGGAAGTTTTGGCAAGTGACAACATTCAGAAGGTCTAAGACCACATTAACCTTTTAAGCGCTTGGCTAAATAAAGTCAAAGTCAAAGTCAAAGCATTTATTTCAAATAGGCACATAAAAGGCACTTTTGAACGTCAAAAATTATCTTAAAATAGAATTGATTCTAGTCGCCCATTCCAAAAGATAGTTTTCGTATGGAGAAGAACGGGCAAGAAACTCCACCGTTACTCTTTTAAAATGTTTAGGTACAATATTTTGCATGGGTACATTAATTATATAATAACATGTGAGGACGATGCACCTACAATAAAATTACTATACCACAATAGGTAAAAGAATTAAAAACGAAACCATGACATATAAATTAATTATCTGATAGATACATGGTGCTCACATATTTACAAACATGGTACAAGCAAAACGATTTTAATTATAAAACAAAATACAAGTAATAAGTCAGGGTGTGAGTAATAAATGTAAAAAAAAAGAATAAAAAAATTTACAATTAAATTAGCAACCAGTTTGATTTTGTCTAGACTCTAGATTGTCCTATGGAGCAGGACCAGCATGTTTCCAAGCGTTCTTATCTTGGATATAATCTTCTAATTTATAGTATGCTTGTTTACAAAGTGTACGTTTAATATGAGTTTTAAATTTTCTTTCATTTAATTGCAATATATCACAAGGTATTTTATTGTAACATTTAACACAATAACAATTGCCGTGCCCCTAGCGCGCGGCTACAAATCGATAAAATCAAGATAAAATAATACCTACAGTAAATGAGGAGGAGAAATCGTTGTATCGATTAAAAAATAGTCAAAAAGTTTTATCTCTATAATAATAATGGTTTTAGTTACCTATACCACGCAGTTAATAGGACGAAAATAGAACGAAAAAATCATGCATGTTCTCTGTCGCAGAAATACGACACGGGCGGTAGGGGCACGGAAATATGTGTCGCATAAATGAAATGGTCAAAAGGTTAATATGATAATTTAAAAAAACCGGCTGTGTGTCGGATCACAAAATGATGGGTTCCGTAGCAGTGGCGGATTTACCTATAGGCTGAGTAGGCTGGAGCCTAGGGCGGCAGATTTTAGGGGCGACTTTGGGCCTAAATTTTTTTTAAATGTCTTACTGAAATAAACAGATTAATATTTATATACCTACCATGTTTTTTCGGAAAGAATAAACAAAGTGAATGCTCAAATTCAGGCATCTACCGTAGATTTTCTCACAGTTGCCGACCTTTACAAATCACTTTGCAAGTTTTTCGTAGCTGATGAACAAGAACATTTTAAGTATTTTGAAGAAAAGGCGAAGCAGTATACAAAAGACATGGGACATTATTGTAGAGGTCGGTAGGGGTGACAGAGTTTGAATAGCCTACTGGCGGCAAATGTGTAAATCCGCCACTGTTTCGTAGTTAGGAACTTAGGATGAATTTATCCCAAAAACAAACTTAACATTATAGTTGAAAAACCTGTTTTCCTATACATCATGGCCAATTCTGCAAATGTATGTTTGAAATCACAAAAATGTTTTTAAAGTAAAAACATCTTTAGGCACGTTGGGCATTTTTTTAGATGGGAGAAAACCATTGAACTCGCGACACTGTTACCGTAACCGACAACTCTGTTTTAAGTTTTGGCCATTATAAAGACATCAACGCGCGGTACATTTTCTTCGGGAAGAATGACCTTGAAACATATTTATAAAAGTACTATGCTTTTATGATTAAACAAATAGATATTGAAGTGAAAACTTCTTTGGGGCCATTCAAGTATTACGTAAGCACTACAAGGGGGGGAGTCTTTGCTTTGCTTATTTTTGATGACATGGGGGACGGGGGGGTCTGGATGGTGATTACGTCAGCAGTATTTATTTTACTTTTTCGGTTTTTCTACAAAAATTTTGTCGATTTCGGTTTGAACACATAATATGGTAACCCTACTTGTCTATGCTTGAAAACGAAACGCATATATATTTGCTGCTCATGAATCAATAAAGAAACCAGAGGTGTTTTGTGTGTTTTGCTGTCTTGTGTGCGTCAAATAAATGGTTTATCTATCTAACACATTGAAAAACGCATGTACCAATGTTTACGTAAGCATGGGAGGGGGGAGGGTAAGAGCTTTGCTTACTTTTGCTGACGAGGGGAACGGGGGATTTAATAATTGCAGAAAATTTGCTTACGTACAAGTCACGCAACGAGTTATGAGCGTTGACCTTGAAAAAAAACAAGCGAAACGAACCCTTATTACTAAGGCATAAGGGTTTGTGGCGTCTGTTTTCTTCAAGGTCAGCGCTCATAACTCGTTGCGCGACGTATAATACTTGAACGGCCCCTTTAAGCGCGTTTGGCATTTTTTGAGATGGGAAAAAACCATTAAATCGCGACACTGCTACCGTAACCGACACCTCTGTTGTATAAGTATGACGATTAAAAAAATACACACGTAATTGTTCAAGTTTTCACTTCTGTCGGCACTCCCGGAGTGCCACTGTTTTTTTTGTGATAAAACTAAAAAAACAAACGATTTTCGTTTATTTAGTTTTTCCTTTACTTGTGCTGTGAGACCTTGCTTCTTGGCAAATATCATATTTCTATGAGGTTTTGAATTATTCGCAAGTATCAAAATATGTCGCATTTAAAATGACCGTATTTTTTGAATTGCGTTGACTTCGAAGCTTGATTTTTACGAGCTCCAAGGTACCGTAACCCACGTATGACAGGTAGTTAATTTCAACTTGATACCTCCAAGCGTTCCTAAGAATATAGGGTCTTGACAGACCGAGAGACAGATAGACGGACAACGAAGTCATTCTAAAGGGCGTTACAGAAAGGGTATATCAATACAAACAGGTTGAAGAGTGTATCTGGTCTAGAATCTCTGTACAAAATTTCAGCTCAAAAGCAGTAACTTTGAAAATGCTTAATATTTTTTTATTTCGATAGTTTATTAAATTGAAATCATAAAAAACGTGTCACCGCACTACGAGGGTCATTATCCATTATCTGTAGTGTGTCTGTGCGCCTAGTACACGCACATCACGCCGCCGCGCGCCAGTGCAGCGCCGTGATGTCGAAATAAAAAAATATTAAGCATTTTCATAGTTAATGCTTTTGAGCTGAAATTTTGTACAGAGATTCTAGACCAGATACACTCTTCAACCCGTTTGTATTGATATACCCTTTCTGTAACATCCTGTATAAGGGGGAGGCGTCGGTTAAAAACGGAAGTTTTTAACCGACGAAAAAACGGAGGAGGTTATCAATTCGACGCGTATATATTTTTTTTATTTATGATCACGCATAACTTTTTACAGAGCAGTCCGATTTTGATAATTCTTATTCTATTGGAAAGGATATACCCTGAAGTTGGTCCCATATAAATTTGGAAAAAAAAAACCAACCCTAAGGGTAGGAAAACAGGGGATGATTGATTGTTCACTCACTGATTGTAATGTATGACCACGCATAACTTTTTACATAGTAGTCCGATTTTGATAATTCTTTTTTTATTGGATAGGAAATACCTCGAACTTGGTCCCATGTAAATTTGGAAAAAAAAATCCTTCCCTAAGGGTGGGAAAATAGGGGTGATTTAGTTCATTCACAGATTTTAATGCTGAGCTGTGTATTACAATTAAAAAAGGCCTATAATAAACAAACAAATAAACAATTAATGAACAAAGATCACTAAATTACCTTAAATTTAAAGAAATAACCAAATCAAATTAATAATGCAACGTGAAATCTCCAGCAATAAATATTAACATTCCAAACAAAAAATGCGCTCTCCAAAGTCAAAGTCAAAGCATTTATTTCAAAATTTTCAAATAGGCACAAAAAAGGCACTTTTGAACGTCAAAAATTATCTTAAAATAGAATTGATTCTAGTCGCCCACTCGTCGTTACTCTTTTAAAATGTTTTAGGTACAATATTTTGCATGGGTACATTAATTATATAATAACATGTGAGGACGATGCACCTAAAATAAAATTACTATACCACAATAGGTAAAAGAATTAAAAACGAAACCATGACATATAAATTAATTATCTGATAGATACATGGTGCTCACATATTTACAAACATGGTACAAGCAAAACGATTTTTATAAAAAAAAAAAAAAAATACAAGTAATAAGTCAGGGTGTGAGTAATGAATGTAAAAACTAATAAAAAAAAAATTACAATTAAATTAGCAACCAGTTTGATTTTGTCTAGACTCTAGATTGTCCTATGGAGCAGGACCAGCATGTTTCCAAGCGTTCTTATCTTGGATATAATCTTCTAATTTATAGTATGCTTGTTTACAAAGTGTACGTTTAATGTGAGTTTTAAATTTTCTTTCATTTAATTGCAATATATCACAAGGTATTTTATTGTAACATTTGACACAGTACCCCATAAAAGATGTATGTACTTTGGCTAATCTGAAAAATGGTTGATGTATTTTATCTTTATTTCTTGTGTTAAAGTTATGTCTATCGCTTATTTTATTAAAAAGATGTAGATTTTTTCTTACATACATAATGTTTTCATAAATGAATTGGCAAGGTACCGTCATAATATTAATCCTTTTAAATAGTTCCCTGGGAGATTCGCGGCGACGTAGATTATAAATGGCTCTGACAGCTCTCTTTTGCAAAATAAAGATGGATTCAATGTCAGCAGCTCGACCCCATAGTAAAATGCCGTACGACATAATGCTGTGAAAGTAACTAAAATAGACTAAACGCGCGGTTTCTACATCTGTTAACTGTCTTATCTTCCTAACAGCATAAGCGGCCGAGCTAAGCCGCCCCGCAAGAGATGTTATGTGAGGTCCCCATTGTAATTTCTCGTCTAGCGTGATTCCCAGAAAAACCGTTTGATCAACAAATTCTAGTTTTTCTCCATTCAGTATGATGTCACATTCGCTACTTCTAACATTAGGTAATTTAAATCTAATGCATTTGGTTTTCTTTTCATTTAGTACCAAATTATTTACTGTAAACCAGTCTTGGACCTGAAGAATAGAGTTATTCACGTCGTCAAGATTTTGTGCCCGTCTGTCTATCTTAAATATCAATGATGTGTCATCTGCAAATAACACCATCTTCGGTTGATTTTGAAGTAATTGTGGTAAATCATTAATGTAAACTAAAAAGAGGAATGGACCCAATATCGAACCTTGAGGAACGCCCATTGCCATTTCAGACCCCAATGAGTTTACGCCGTTTACTTGAACTTTAAGCTTTCTATCTTTTAGATACGACTTTAGTAAATCAAGAGCTAAATTCCTAATCCCATAGTGCTCAAGTTTCAGCAGAAGTGTCTCATGGTTGACGCAATCGAACGCCTTTGAGAGGTCGCAAAAGATTCCAATGGCATCTTGTGCTTCCTCCCAGGCGTTAAAAATGTTCTTTATTAGGGTGACACCGGCGTCAGTGGTACAACGCCCTTTGGTGAAACCGTACTGTTGTTCATGAAAGATGGAATTTTTATTAAAGTGGCGTAACATTTGATTGAGCATCAACTTTTCAAACACCTTACTGAGAACCGGCAGAATTGACACAGGCCTATAATTGTTGGGTTCTTTACTATCACCGGCTTTGAATAAAGGTACTACTTTACTGTGTTTCATGAGATCCGGAAAGACTCCTTGGTCTATACTGATGTTAAATATGAAAGCTAAATAGGGCGCAATCGTTTCAATGATAGATCCACAAACTTTTACAGACATTCCCCAGAGATCTTCTGTTGATTTAATTTTAAGATCTTTAAAAGCTTTTATAACAGCCTGGGGGTTTGTATGTTGAAAACTAAACTCCGAGGGGCATGCCTTAACATTCTTTCTAAGTAAATCTGCAGAACGCGAGGGTGAGGAATTTAAAGCTTCAGTAGTTTTAATGGGAATATTAGCAAAAAAGTTTTCAAATTCCTGAGCAATTTCTACATCTGAGTTTATGGGGCCATGTGCAGTTTCTAAATTAAATTCAGTATTACGCTGTTTTTTCCTACCTGTTTCATTATTTATTATTTGCCAGGTAGTTTTTATTTTATCATCGGCTGATTTTATTTTATTGCTAATATAAAGAGCTTTAGCTGTTTTGATAAAGAGCTTTAGCTGTTTTGATAAAGAGCTTTAGCTGTTTTGTTTTTTGTGTTTTGTGTTTCTCCGCACGACCACTCGCAACGATATTAAGTTGCTTGTTTGGCGCCGACTCAAAATTACTTAGGTATACTTGCATTAGTTTTTAAGAACTTATTTATTAAGGTAAAATAAAAAAGGTTTTTATTTTTTGCTTTTCAGTTTTTTCGGAGGTTTAATTTTTTTGTTTAAAAGTTTTTTTTTCCTTTAGAATTACGGAACCCTAAAGAAGAAATAAGCATAATTATTAAAGTGGAATAGCCAGTACAAAGGGAGCTTGTGGCTAAGTAATAACACCGGGTCGATCGATCAGGTTAAGCTACGCTTGCTGCGGTTGGTCCGTGGATGGGTGACCATCTTTACATACCAAGACCCCTCCGTGCCTCGGAAAGCACGTTAAGCCGTTGGTCCCGGCTGTCATTCGTGGATCTTTGACAGTCGTTATGGGTCGTCAGAAGCCCGAAAGTCTGACAACCAGTCTTACCAAGGGGTTTCGTATTACCCAGTTACTGGGTTGTGGAGGTCTGATAGGCAGTCGCTCCATGTCTAACCAGATGCAGCTGAATACCAGTATTTTACATGGTGCGATTGCCTATCTGACCTCCAAAACCCAGTTACTGGGTAATACGATACCACTTGGTAAGTCTGGTGCCGTATTCTATATACACAATGAACAAAACCGCGCGAAACGAACGCAAGATTGGCGTCATTACCTAAGGAATTGACGCGGTTCGTGATCATTGAGTGGTCGTAATGAATTAGGGCCCTGGTTGTCAGACTTTCTGGCTTCTAACTACCCGTAACGATTGTTAAAGATCCACTAATGACAGCCGGGTACAACGGCTTAACAGTGCTTTCCGGGGCACGGAGGGGTTTTTGAATGTAAAGATGGTCACTCATCCACGGACCAACCGCGGCAAGCGTAGCTTATAACCTGATCGATCGACCCGTGCGGCTGTTATTACTTAGCTAGAAGCCACAAGGGATAGTACCAAATACCATACATATTTCTGCCACCATGCAGGGCTGCGTGTGGTTTCTTCACACATGATCACATCGGGTGTGAAGGGACCCCGCGAGTAACATCCCTGGCAAGCCAATTGTTTAAAAATAAATAATAGGATGAATGATATGATACTTTGAAATAGCATTCTTTCAAAAAACTACATTAATGTCTTTGCTCCAAATACTTCAGTAAGTAAAGTTTTCCCTTCATCAACTAAAGTATTTAATTTAAAGTTTATAATACGAAAAGGTCACCTGAGCGGACGGACGCACATGCATAAAATATGACTTAATGAATTTAAAATTCAAATACAGAACGTTTAATGAAGTTCATGGGTCACATACAGGCAAGGTAACACCAAACATTCAGTCTTTGTAATTATATATATGAGCAGTGAAAGCATTTCTTGAATATTACGTAGGTATGTTTCCGGGGGCCCATTGTTGAGTGCGCAAGTCACCTCCTTTTTTTTTTCGTTGGTGGGAAATCAACAAATCGACGTATATCTAATAACTACAAAATCATGATTTTACAGGAGGCGAAAAAAACGTTTCATTTCTATAGTTTTTAATATTTTAATAAAAAAGGGTAAAAAAGGAAACGTCGTCGTCGATTCAAGACCTTATGTCTTTACAAATATGAGCTATTTCATATTTTACCTACGAATATGCAATAAAGTGAAAATCGCTAAGATGTTAGTTATTAGATATTGACACTTCACCGTCGAAATGACTCCTCCCGCTCTGGGTGAAGCGGAAGGGAGTGTCAGACTCTTACTGACTAAAACCCACCCGTGATCCTTCCTTAGAACTTTATGTTCCGGGGCAGCGGTAACCCTTTCGGACAATCCTGCTGACCCGGCAAGCTTCGGCCCTGACGGGTCCCTTCCCTTTCGCTGACATCTATTTGAGGCGCGCGTAGAACACATACGCGCCGTCCGGCACGGGCCTGGTCCAGCCCCTTTATTCACAAACGCTCGATATGCTTCCGTATCGTATCGAACATTAATCATTGTTATCGTAGGAGTCTTCTCAATGCTGTTCACAAGTCCAAAACCCGAAAATTTTGTCAGTTTAAATCAAATAGACACCCGATATTCTTCCAACAGCTATTTGCTGTTGAGGGGAAGTCAAATCAGGTTATCGAAATGTCAGGTTTTCGATACGATAGCCTGTCGTATGGTTGTGAATCAGGGCTCTGATCGGACGGTGAGCTCAAGGCATCCCCTGCCATTTTATCTGTGAATATTATATTATCATTGGTCAGGCAGGGGACATAGTCCTTCCATAGTTCAAGGTAGCCGATCCACTATAGCCACCCAAACCTAGCCCAATATAGTTGTTTTCATGTACTGCAATATCCAACTGGGCGGTTGTCCTTGGACGCACTTGCATAGTACAGGGATAATCGTCGGTTGGTGCCCTCCTCATCATTTAAAATTGTCTAAGGGGCCTCTGCGAGTTGGCTTCGGCCCCTGCAATAGATTAGCAATATCTTTCAAAATGATTCAAATTCAGATTGATAGTGCGTTCTATGGTTTCAACAAATACTTCCTTTGCCGTTATGTTGGCAGCAATGTATACATTCTTCACCACTCCTTAATGTTTTGGGCATGATTCTAACACGGAAACTTTGTAAATATTAAAAAAATCCGCAGAATCGTGTTCCCATATCTAGTATCTTGACAGACATGGGCACAAAATACATTATATGCTCCTAGCGGAGGACAGGGGAGCCAACATTATAACATAGGAACTATTTGTTGAAAAGCAATGTAGGGTGCTGGTGCTGATCACAGAGTGTTATAAACAAAGTTTCGGAAATTTAACGTTGAAAATAATTGAAATAAGTTAGACTAAGTACAGACGCCAGCTCATCAACCTACCCGAAACTGTAAAATTTTCCCAATCAACTTTGAACCTTATGCTTTAGTGATAAAGTGGAAAATCTATTAAAGAAATTTGACACATTGTAGTAGGTTGATGTGCTGGCGTCTGTACCTACAAGAAAAATGTGATCCGACTAGTTTCCATTCTAAAGCTAATAAAAATGTTCAAGGGCAAGCTTCGTTTGAAGACTAAAGCCTATTCAAACTTGTTTCAAATTCATATTGTTTCAAGTTAAACAAATATGAACTTTATTTTAATGGTTTTAAAGTTGATATCAGAGTGACTAGCACTATTGAAAAAGTTATAAAAATGTTTGAAGTTGTAGCGTAAACTGAACTTTATTGTGTAGGATTTAAAGTTATTTTTCATTGAACTCATATTTGTTTACATTTTTGGCGAATAAAACGCGAATGCATATATTATTATTATTACACATTACATAACATCACGCTTGTTGTCCCGTAGGGTTAAGCAGAAGCGTATATTACACCTACATTTGGCCAGTTATACTGATACCTAATTAAGTCCCATGTTTACTGGGTCAAATTTAATTACCTAACGAAATTCTGCAGATGTATCACACGATAAAATAAATATTTAAAAGCTAAGATGTTTTTTCTTAGGGATCAACGACCGCTGGTAGTATTGTAAGTTGAAGAATAAGTTGAGAAAATGTGTTTTATCGTTTTTAAATATCGATACCAATCACATCTGTGAAGTTTACACAAGAAAAACTGATTTTTAAAGTTATTATTTTTGGCTACAAGAGCGACATCTATCGGTTGCTACGTGTTCTACTTTTACGTAACGTCCACCCATGATCATTATAGTTCGTTACATACTCCAGAGATGGCGCCGAATAAGTACATTATTCTGTCTCGTCTGTAGCTGGCCCAGTCTGATCCTGATGACCTTCCGCGGCCGGTCCGTGGATGGGTGACCATCTTTACATACCGAGACCCCGGTGCCTCAGAGCTCGTTAAGCCCATTGGTCCAGGCTGTCATTCTTGGATCTTTGACAGTCGGTAATAGCTCGGGTCGTCAGAAGCCCGAAAGTCTGACAACCAGTCTAATCGAGGGGTATTCTGTTACCCAATAACTGGGTTGTGGAGGTCAGATAATCAGTCGCTCCGTGTAAAATACTGGTAGGTATGGTATTCAGTTACATCCAATTGGACTGGAAGCCGAACAATAATAATGCGATAATAATGCGTTCCGGGTGTTGATGGGGCTGTTCCGCTTCTGTAGCGCTTCAGGGATGTTTGCTGAAGCTCGTGTCGATTGCTTCTACGCTACGATGCGAAAAAGATGCGCTTCCCTGGTGCGCCGGGTGCGGGCCAGCCCCAACATTATATTGCGGTGTGTCGCGAGAAGACTGGACTGCTTATATGTGAATCGCTGCTGCAAGCTTTCCACATCAGTGTTGAGCTTGTAGCAGGGATTTGAATTAACCAGTATTGCAGTGTTAGGTTAAGTGTGTAGGTTAAGTTTACTAACGTAGTTGTTAAGAAATATTGTTACTAACATTTTTTTGAGTCCTTGTTACTTGTTTTTTTTTAATATAAATAAATAAATAAGGCTGGGCAGATTGAATTTGGATACTGGACTGCTGACGCAATCATAGGCACATGAGACATTTTGGTTTTTTGGTTGTGGCAGCAATGCAGGGCCAGATTAACTATGTGGGGCCCCAAGGCAATGCAATTCTCGGGGCCCCTTTACCCTTTGCTAACTTTCTAAAATACATTTTCTCTACCACAAAGCTATTATATTAATATACGCTACTTTTTTACTACATTACTGATCTTGCATTTGTTTGCCGTGCGGCCGTGCCGTCTGATTAGTCAGCGTTAAAATCGCCGCATTCTATAACAATACTTTGAAATATGACATGTAATATTTAAAAAACAAGGCAATTATATTGTCATTGAGGATAACATTTCAAATTAAATCACTCGAGAAACATTTTATAATTTTTTTCTCGGTGCGCGGGGTTCCTAGCCGATGCGGGGCCCCTAGGCAGTTGCCTACACTGCCGTATGGATAATCCGGCCCTGCAGCAACGCCTGTGTGTAATGCCTCTATTCCAAAAGTTCGGCGGCATAAACGCACTTATACCTATTGTCGCAAAAGAGTAATTAAATAAAACAGCCTCCCAGGAAATCAGCAACATGTCAAAGTCCGTCGCGTTGTCATTCACTTCAGAGGAAGCCTTCCCTTTAATTGCTTCCTCCGTAAACGCATACGTTTATATCAATGCGGCTTATTCGATGACCCACCACACAGACATGACACAGTGTAATCGTATTGATTGATCGCTATGTAAAAATATGAACTTTCTTTCGTAGTAGGAAAACACACTGCCTTCGTCGTAGTGAAGAACAAAGCGATGTCGATGTTAACAATCGAGTTGTGATTTATTCATTCGGTTTTTTTTTAATATTGATGTAAGTATTGAACGAGTAATGAAGCCAGTTATATTTTAATTCCGGACTTCGTGCTTTTAATCGGATTCAGGAATTTTTAATGGAAAATACAATTGCGCGACAGGATAGGTTCAAAATACATAAGTTTTAATTATTATTGTAATAACAGTGGATTTTTATTGAATACGATTGATGCTCGCAGAATTTTATATTATTTGACAGTAGGTAATTATAGTTCAGACCGTGATGGTCAAGAAGGAGGCCGCCGAGCGGGATGGGCGGGGCAATTGCGTAACACTTTATCAATCGGAATCGGTTTCATTTTGATAGTTCAACAACATTCATTGCGTTAATTACGTGTTGAGCAGACACATTTTTCGAACTTATGAAGCAATGGATTAGCAATTTGCTTCGAAATGATTCAGATTCCGATTGATAGTGTGTTACGCAATTAGGGTGCTGGAGAGAGCTGATTCTGCTCGGAAAAGGAGGCGTCGGGGTGGCAACCGCCTTGGCGCCTAATACACCGAAACCCGCTTACCAAATAAGGTAGGTGGACCTTTGGGGTCGCGGGCGAACCGAGTGGGGACTCTGTCCGCCCACAAAGTAACCCCAGGGAAGACGGTGGTACAATGGTCACGTGCTGCCGTGCATATCGAGACTCAGGGGAGGCCCCCTTACAGTCTCCCCAGGGATGTGCCTTACAGGCGTTCCACGGGGTGGTTCCGGAATTGGTCTTTTAAGAGGAACTGGGACCGCCCCGGGTGCTGACGGTGATCATCGGGGTGGTTTTAGTGAGGTAAAAATCCCACACTCCCCGACCTCCCTCTCCGGAGGTCAGGTGCCTTTTGAAGGTTTCTCCCCAACAACAAAAAAAAAAGGTAATTATAGGTCACGATAACATTAGAATGTCGTTAGAGGTCTCGGTAAGTACTTTAGAAAGTGTTCCTAAAGTAAACATTATTCTAAAATTAGCCAAACACTTTCACTTAGTGCAGTAAAGAACAGATAAGTTATATTTCTACTAATTTTATGAACTTACCTAGTAGTGCATTCAATTAATCGTCTTAAAAATTTATCGATACTTTTTTATCGATGAATCGATTTAAAAGTTGCAATTTTGCCACTCACTGCTACCCAGTGTTGTTTTCACAGAATATGAAAGTAATGAAGCGTTTCCTACAAAAAGTTGTAAGTCTTTCTACTTTTAAATTAAAACTATACCTTAAAGCAGTGTAGGTTAGGTTTATTATTCACTGTCATGTTAGTCTCACATAGGTCTCAAGGGTAAGGGCCTTCTAGAAGTGAATGGGAACTCACACATTCGGATTAAATGTTCGAGAAAATTAAGCACTCAATTGTGGACTTTATATCCGCGAGAGAAAGTCGTATTTCATGCGAAAGTCCTTGAGTACTTAATTCAAAAAGTTATGAAATCACAAACACATGGGATACTCAGTTCTCGTATAAAACCATAAATTGAGTGAATCATTACAGAAGAATCTGTCTTCTATTACGTAATTCATAAAGTCGTAATTCGAATGCTAATGACTGTACTTATTACGTTTTAACGATAGTGAAAGTTGATTTTCGTTCCTAGTTTGTATTCAGTTTGGCGGCAAAACTGGTGGTCGCTGGTTATGCTTTTATTTTTTTAATTCTGTTTTTTAAAGATGGTGGTGACGATATGTTCTTGGTGACATGATTTTTTATTGTAAAATAAGTGAGATTTATATTTTTTGTGCTGTGTAAAATGCAATTGACTTTTAAAATGAGCGCGGAGTCGCTCGTGTGGTTCTTCCTACTTTCCTTTGGTGAGTTAACTATTTATATATGTTTTGTAAACACTCAGGGCCATAGACAAATAGAATTGACGATAATTTTGACATTTGTATGCATAATTACGACATTTTTCTACTTTATGATGGGCAGAAGTCAAAGTACTTACGTGAGTAGGTACCTAAGTAGTTTTTATTTTAAACATTTAACTTTGAATTTTAAGATTTTAATAAATAATAATTATACTTAAGTTTTATTAGTGGCACAATATCTTGCTTGTAGCACAATCGCTCAAATAGTCTTACATTGCGTCACAGCACAGTTCACACTTAGAACCGAGAGGTTGTAGGTTCAATTCTCAGGTCAAGTAAAAACGACATGATTCCGTTATTTTGTGTAAAAAAACTTACATAAGGAGTACGTAGAGGTACACTTAATCGCCATTAACCGGGAACAGACTTCGAGCAACTAATTAGAGAAACCGAGAAATCTATGCCTATGGTGGTGATTATTTGTTTATTAGTACTTATGTTAAAAAAAGCAAAATTTATGAATAAATCATAGGCTTAATATCTAAGACGAGACGTATTCAGTCAGTGTATTGACTGTATAATATGGCTGTATTAGTAAATACCTTTGCCTATTTCTCTGAAGAAGGCAAGCGGAACGGCCATGTTTTATCGATTACATAAATTTGTTTTTTTTTTTTGTAGCAACACCTTTTATTATGCGAAAGTACGAAGGATTAAATTCCAATTAATTAATGAATGTACTAATAACAGGACCGCTGCAAAAATTTATCAAGCTTGGGGTCCGAGGTTTGGTCCCTAGATTAGGAATTTACATTTAGAATTTCTCAGTAGCAGCCCGGAGTCTGGATTTGTGCCTAGTTATTGGCAATAGGCTCGCCCCCCCTTACATAAGACTTGACATAATTTCACTTACGCCCTTTGGCGAAAAGCAGGCTTGATATTATCGAGCATAATACATTGTCAAATAAAGACACTCACACGGGTCCTACCTGCCTACGAGTCGGGATCACGTCTCGGCGGGCACCATAAACTAGGCGCGGTCCCAGGGAGGCATGGGGATCATGACCCCCAAAATCATTCAAGCTGTCGAGAGCCTGAATGATTTACTTCCTTGTCTTACTAACTTAAAACTGTAAGTAGGTACTTGAGCGGAGACCCCGACGGGCACATAAAAAAAACATTGAGGCAGTTAAAACTACACACCTAGGTAGTTTTAAGTTTTCACGTCTGTCGGTACTCCCCACGACTGCCTCAATGTTTTTTAACATAACAGCACCGAAAAAATATTTGCTAGACATAAAAGCCAAGGCTGTTCGTCAGCAAGATATTACAAGACCCAAAAGTCATTCTTGAGACGTGCGCTAATCTTAACAAATCGCTCGACGTTTTTTTGAAAAAAATACGAGGCGACTAGTGGATAGGGGGGCCCACAGGCGTGGATTGCTTAGGGCATCAAGTTGCTACGAGTACGTATCTGTGAGAGGAGAGAGTCTCGTTTCTATCACTCGCAGAGTCTCACACGAGAAGAGGCTCTACCTAGGAGTGGTACAGACGCCAGCACAACAACCTACCCGAAACTGTCAAATTTTCCCAATCAACTTTGAACCTTATGCTTTAGTGATAAAGTTGAAAATCTATTAAAGAAATTTGACAGATTGTAGTAGGTTGATGTGCTGGCGTTCGTACCTATAGATCTAGATGAAGCTCTACAAACCCGATATTTTCCTAAACATTTGAAAAATTGAGTTTTAAGAATTTTAAATCGGTAATGACATTCATTCAATAATCATTACGTAAACAAAACAAAAACATACGACACTAAAGTAGGTCAAATCTTATAAATATCCGCTTGAGCCGCTCGTTGTGTAACTTGAAGTAAGAGCCTTTGCATTGCTAAGTTAGTTCTAAGACACAACTTGGTATATTAATGCAGTTAATTCACGTCTACGAGACAGTGGTAACAGAAAGAAGGATATAAGAAGAAAGAAAAATAGGTTTATTGGCACAGAAACACGGCCATATAAAAAACTTTTTAACAAAAAAAAAACCGACTTCCAAAAAAACATTAAGTATCTGTGAAAACCATTGAAAATACTAAGTAAAGTGAAAAATAACTTTAATTTCGAAAGTCGGTGTCGTTGGGTTCGCATTTTCGTTAAATTGTTTGCCACCGACTTCCGAAATTAAAGTTATTTTTCACTTTGTAGTGTCTTTGTTTTTTTTGGAAGTCGGTTTTTTTTTTGTTAAAAAGTTTTTATTTCTTGCTTTTTAGTGGGTCTGTTTATAATGTATCTAAGTTACAATAGCCTAATGTCAACTTGCTCATCGCTCTTTTACAAAATATTGCTTTTCCCGATGCAGGGACGTTAATTGTTGAGGAGTTCTCCTAGTATTTCACTATCAGCTCCATTTCACCATTCGCACTGTGACGAGCATAAATTGCTTAGCAACCATATTAAAGTAATCGAATCGCAACCCGTGAAATACTTATTATTGAGTAGTTGCGGTGGCCATCTGTGGTCTTCATCTTCAGTTCCACTTCACCAAATAGTGCTTTCCGAGAGTAAATGCACGAGTTACTATACAAAATACACCCAAATCGCTATAGGTGTGCCTATAATATTTGAAGAGTTCCTTCGATTTCTCCAGGATTCCATCATCAAATCCTGACCTGATGCCAATGGGACCACCTGGAAAGTATAATACCCTTTCAAATAAAAAAAAAATATTTTTCAAATCTGTCAAGCCGTCTTCGAGTAATTGGGGAACATACATGTAAAAAAAAAGCTTTCGGCGAACTGCATGATAACCTCCTCCGTTTTTTGAAGTCAATTTTAAAAAGATAATTTAAAAAAAAAGTTTGTTGCCATGTCAGTTTGCTTACTCTGCAAGCTGTCGGTTACTCCAGTTCTTTTCCGGATAACTTCATTCCTGATTTTTAACCGACTTCAAAAAAAGGAGGAGGTTCTCAGTTCGTCAGAATCTTTTATCCAGCAAAGAAACTCCGAGCATAATATAATAATAATAATATTTATTGGCATAAAAATGTGTACTAGTACAAACAAAGTGAAGCCCTGACTCCTGCATAGCCCGCCCCATAGCGCGCTTAGCGACCTTGAATTTGTGTATAAGCCCCAGTCAGCGTCCACGTTTCGGCACCGTATGCCATAACGGGCAGGACGCACTGGTTGAAGACTTTAGTTTTCAAACATTGCGGGATAGGTGACGAGAAGACGTGACGAAGTTTTAGCACTTTTTAACCGACTTCAAAAGAGGAGGTTCTGTATTCGACCCGTATGTATGTATGTCCGCGATTATCTCAAAAACTAATGAACCGATTTTGTTAATTCTTTCACTAATATGATCTACATACTTTCAGGAAGGTTTTAATATATAATACACTAGGTAATTACTCTTATGTACGAAGTTATATGGATAAATGTACTACATCTCTGGCATTTCTATGCGAATTTTGATGATTCTTCTAGTCGGTGTCTTCAATTCTTCAATGCACTAGTGTTAATTGAATTTGTGTGGGGTATGTAAGTACAACTAAAAAATGAAAAAAATAAAAACTTTTTTACAAAAAAATCAACCGACTTAAAAAAAAACACTACAAACGGAAGAATAAATAAAGAAAATGCGGAACCAACGACACCGACTTCCGAAATTAAAGTTATTTTTCAGTTTGTACTTAGTGTTTTTTTAGAACAGCATTTAAAAATGTTCAAAATCTTATTCAAAGGATATCTTCCTCATCTCCGTCACCTCTTTTTCAAACGGCGTTATCATCCTTGACCTGTCATTTTGTTAAACTCGCTAATTGGTGTCAAAACTCTGTGCGGACATAATAATGGCTCGTTCGTGAGATTGCAGTCAGTGACACACATACTTACAAGGTCATGTTAAGTAACGTACTTATGCAGCGAATAAGACAATCTTGCCTGCAATGTATTTAGTATCTTTACGTTTATTTTCATCTGCCTAGCCTTTTCCCAACTATGTTGGGGTCGGCTTCCAGTCTAACCGGATGCAGCTGAATACCAGTATTTTACATGGAGCGACTGCCTATCCGACCTCCAAAACCCAGTTACTGGGTAATAAAATACCCCTTGGTAAGACTGGTTGTCAGACTTTCGGGCTTCTGACGACCCGTAACGACTATCAAAGGTCCACGAATGGCAGGCGGGATCAACGGCTTAACGTGGTTTCCAAGGCACGGAGGGGTCTCGATATGTAAAGATGAATAACATGTGGTCGGTGGCGTTAGCTTAGCACCTGGTTGCGGGTTGAAAACCTGACATGTTTATACAGTCTAGGGTAAACAAATCCGCTATGACGTTTTTGGCCCGGCCCGGGGTTCCAAACCGGGAACTCATGATCCGTACTTAGCCTATAAGCAAACCAGCCGACGAGAAATCGTTGAATTTCCCTGTTTTGCATGTGATTGTACCTTATTAAGAAGACAGTAGAAATTCAAAGCAAACCATTGACTCGACCACATATTGCATAAACCCCCAAGTAACGAGTACCTATAGTTTACTCGTCATTGTGTTTACAAAATCGATGACTCTTTACGTTCTTAAAACCACAGACATGTTTCGAAAGCTACCCTGCCTTTTGTAGAGTGCGTTTCAACAAATAGTTCCTACGCCGTTATGTTGGCAACAATGTACATACCACTTCTTATTCTTCACCACTCCTTAATGTTTTGGGCATGATTCTAACACGGACACCTTATAAATCTTAAAAAACCGCAGAATCGTCTTCCCATATCTACTATCTTGAGTTGACAGACATGGGCACAAAACACATACTTATAAGTACTCCTAGCGGAGGACAGGGGAGCCAACATTATAACATAGGAACTATTTGTTGAAACGCACTTTAGCATACATTTAAACATATAAACATACAGTCAACAAAAGAGATAAGTATGCAGGATCTTCGGATACAGTTGAAGTTTAGTAAGAAACAGTCGAAACAGATGGATGTTGTCGACTGAATTTGATAAATGAGCTGTTTCTTTATATATTAATAAAATTAAATTTTATTAGAGAACATAATCCATCGGTTTCTTACTAAACTTCAACTACCTATATCTGACGATCCTGCATACTTATCTCTTTTTTTTTTTTTTTTTTTTTTTTATTGCTAAATGGGCGCACTCTTGACCCCGATCACGCCTGATGGAAAGCGATAGACTTTTGTTGACTAGTAGGTACATAAATACTACGGCTGTAGGTATTCCTCGAGGCACCGTGTGGTTTTAGTCAGTAAGAGTCTGACAGACCCCTCCACCCACCCCAGGGTGGTGGACATCCATGAGGATTACCACACGATAAAAAAAAAAGAAAAAAAAAAGGTATTCCTCGAGGAGATAAGCCGAGGTGGTATAAGTAATGGACCTCATTTATAGCCAGTTGTGTTGTCCCGAGGGGTTCCAAGGAGCTTAGCGCCATCATTTTGCTGGGAAGTTTATTGTGCCACTTCTACCCAGTTCAAACCCTCGGAGGTGGTGAAGGGCGGGCGTTTTTGGAGTTGGAGAACTGTCTTAATAAATATTTGTTTATGATCAATTGGCCCAAAATCCCTTCATTCCGTTCTACTATTGAGATATTCAATAACTCAATATTTAAATTACTCTGCCTGACCGGAGTATCGAATCCAGGATCCCACGGTCAGCAGTCGATCTTGCGACTATAGAGGTATGAGGACTCTATAGAAAAGGGAGGATCCTCCGACCAGACGGGTGTTGTGATTCATGTCGGGCCGTTGTATCTATGCTAGTTGCGCGGTAAACTCTGCTTGCGAGATGCAGGATTTTTGCGAGACGTCAGTATGACGCGTTGTTCGCATCTGGCGTTGTAGATACCGCTACACGACCACTAGCCCAACGATGCAGTCACTGTTACCGTAACTATAGCAACATGTTTGATCTTTTCCAGGGTCGTCTTCATTCGCGTCGGTGATCATCCCAGAAGAGTTGCCATCGTTGCTCTCCGTCGCGTACTCCAACATACCGCCTATCAAGAAAGGTAAGAGTAAATTTATAATAGGTCAGTGTGACATCTACCACGTACTGCGCCCGCGTGGTGGATTGCGGCCCATTCCCTCTCACAGAGAGGAGTGGGAACATTACAGGCTGATTAGATTATGCTATTATGCAGTGGCTCATTGGTTTAGACGACTCGTTAAATGGCGAAGGAATACATCGTGAGGCAACCATGTCCCAGAACCAAAAATTCGAAGACATAGCGTGAAATCCACCAACTCGCACTGTGCCCCCGCGCGCGTTGTGGATTACGGGCGACCACCCCTCTCACAGAGAGGAGGCCCTGTGTCACAGTTGTGGGAACAGAAGCTGAGAAACAGTGGCGTGCATTGGTTTTCAGAATAGGTAGGCACTAGGTCGGGTCTAGTCTAGGCAAAGAACGCGGTCACTAATCAGAAAAAAAAATGAGGTCAAAAGTATGGTTATTTGAGTGGGCATGGCTACTTAAGGGTGATAAATTGCGAAGGTCAAACGTCATGGTATTGCGCGGGAGACGTACGTATTTTTAATTTTGTCGTATTAACTTGAACGAGTAAAGACCAATGACAATGTACGAATAGTACGGGAGCCGAGTAGGCCGTCCGGCGACTGCATACTGCCGCGCGTGTTTGTATGAAGATTTTGTTTTTTGTTAGGTATGATAATTTAGTGAGTTTCTTAATTTGGGGCACACACACTGAAATGTAATTGACAGGCTTAATGTTGATATATCGAGGTAGGCGCTGCTTATATACCTATATGCAATGCACGCCACACTGCTGAGAAGTCATGGTCAGGTCACGCAGGGAATGTAAAAGAAGGTGATGTGTGCGAAGGGCCAGCAGTGGGAACATTAATTAATAGGTTGATTAAGTTATTTTTGGCTCAGATCCCCGTGATGGATGAATTGGCAAATATTACAGACTCCCTGTCAACACTTGGTATTAATACTGACCAATAATTAATGAAATAATTTCAGGTACGGACTCTCGCGTCGGGTTCGGCTTTGCTTTCGGCAACCATGCCGACTTCCAAGTCATGCTCGAGCTGGGACCACAGACTAATACGCAGGCCTTGAGTAAGTAAACTTTTTTGGGCTGCCTCTTTCGCAACCTGTAGATTATGACCAAAGGAACATTAAACGCGTCTTAGCGTATCGATGGTAAAAAGTTCAAAGTCAAAGCATTTATATCAAATAGGCACATAAAAGGCACTTTTGATATCTTTCAAACATCTTTGGCCCAAAATTCAGCTGCGCGAACTCCGCTCACTGACGCAGTTATGATCATCAGCACAGGTGACAGCGCAGGATGGAAGGCCATTGTCTGTGGGGAGCTACCAATTTTTTTTTTTTTTAATGGTTGGTGTTTAGGGGTGGTCCCATATAAATTTTATTAAGTTTGTTTGGTTAGCTTCATGAAAACGTATTTTCGCCACTAAGTTTATATTAATGATGTTGTTACTATAGAGGTATGAGGAACAGGGTGGAAAGTTCACTCATACTCCATAGAAAAGGGAGGATCCTCCGACCAGACGGGTGTTGTGTCTGGCGGGCAACTGCCCAATGAGTCATGCCGGGCTGTTGATGCTAGTTGCGCTGTAAACTCTGCTTGCGCGATGCAGGATTTGCGTGACGTTAGTATGAAGCGTTGTTCGCATGTGGCGTTGTAGATACCGCTACATTACAATAATTTCCTGTCACTGATATTTGCATTGCAAATAGTGTACTTAACACGAATTTGTGTGGGATAAATACAACTTAAAAGTCGGTGGCAAACAACGAAAACGCGAACCCAACGACACCGACTTCCGAAATTTAAGTTATTTTTCACTTTGTAGTGCCTTTTTTGGAAGTCGGTTGTTTTTTATTGTAATAAAGTTTTTTTGTTATTTTGTTCTGTCGAACGATCGCAACAGTTTTTAAACGGTTTTGCTTCGGAAGCACTCCAGACGTCGTAGGCGATCGATCTTGAGGCCGAAACAGCAACACAGAGCTCGGATTTTGTTCAGATCAGACGGTACTGAAGGTAACCATGTATGGTAGCCAACTGACGTCATTTATTACCGGAAGTGATAAGGCCAACGGGCCATTCATTTAATTGTGTTTACGCAATAATTATCATAATTTTGTTACTTTCACAGCTGGTCAAGGCTTCCAGTCGACTTCTTCCAATGCTAAGCGGCAAGCGAACTCGCCGCCGCCCGCCAAGTACAACAAGAATAAGGATAAGGTAAATAAATGACAATTTAAATTTGTAGCTAAGCTACACTTGCAACGGTTGGTCCGTGGATGGGTGACCATCTTTACATACCGAGACCCCTCCGTGCCTCGGAAAGCACGTTACGCCGTTGGTGCCGGCTGTCATTAGTGAATCTTTGACAGTCGTTACGGGTCGTCAGAAGCCCGAAAGTCTGACAACCAGTCTTACCAAGGGGTTTCGTATTACCCAGTAACTGGGTTGTGGAGGTCAGGTAGGCAGTCGCTCCATGTAAAATACTGGTACTCAGCTGCATCCGGTTAGACTGGAAGCCGACCCCAACATAGTTGGGAAAAGGTAGGCAGATGATGATGTTACTGGGACACTGGCCTTCTCTAGGTGAGAGAGTGTTTTTGAACAGCAGATTTTGATTTAAGAGTTGTTTATTATAGCTCCCAATAAAAGGCGCACGCCATGAGGCATCTGCCTAGCCATTTCCCAACTATGTTGGTGTCAGCTTCCAGTTTAACCGGATGCAACTGAATACCAGTATTTTACATGGAGCGACTGCCTATCTGACCTCTACAACCCAGTTACTGGGTAATACGTTACCGCTTGTCTTACGGATGTAAATCAGTTTTATGATGTGTGTAAATATTTAATTAGTGATAATTTTAAAATAATAATATGTAAAAAGGGAGGGAAAATAATCAAAGGGCATCAAAAAGTTCGTCCGCATCACTGTCAACGGGAAACGTGCCCAAAAGGCTGGCAGCATTGCCACGTTGTATGGCAATGCTGATTCTTTGGCCAAAAAATAGGCCAGCCCTCTGGTCACGTGATAAGTCGACCAACCGCTTGGCGATGTCTCGAAATACTAAGTGGGCACTCGGGCCCTATGGCCCTAGTGTTTCAACCCCAAACGGCTCAAATATGTAAGTTCCAGGGAGATTAGAGTATTTGCGCGTTAGCTTTTTAAGTTACGTAAATACATATGTAAAGAAGACTGAATAAAAACACTATTAGTAATTATTAATTTCACAAATGAACGCAATTAGCACATCTGAACCATGTTCAAGAACTCTGTGTCAACATTGATGTGGAATATTGAGACTGACAGCTCTGGAACGTGGTTTAAATTAGATGTGCTAGTCGCGTGCAGTTTCAAAGATGAAATTCGCCCCAAAGCAAATCCAGTTTCAGAAAAAGTTCGACTTTGTAGAACGTCGTCTGTGTCAATTTACCTATATGACAGTCTCTTCTACGGCTTATTTGCAGTACCTACCGTCAGACGGCAGCAAATACCTCCAGAACTGGGCGCAGAAGATGAAGTTCCCCCCGAAGCAGTCGCAGAACATGCTGCCCAAGCCGGGAGAGGTGCCCAATCTGGAGGAATCTATGGTCGAACTGGTGAAGAACGAGAAAGGAGAGTACGAGATACATCAGCCGAAGCCGGGGAACCTTCCACAGAAGGTAAATGTGCTTTCTTACGTACTAGGAGATCAATCGCAAGGGTACTATTATTTATATTGTGCTACACATAAAGTGGGTGATCGACGGGCGAGCCGTATACCGCGGTTTTGGAGACGACGGTTTTTACTCGCGGAGTCGTGGCTCGTAAGTGCTGATCGACTAGCGAGCAAAACAGTCGAGTGTGAACCGCAAATGAGGCAATATGTCTTGTTCGAAGATTGAAGTTTTGTGTTACCTCGGTATAGCATACCACGAAATGAATAAAAAAAAGCGAAGACGCCCTAAAGTTTGGGTTAAAAGTTGGATTCAAAGAAGATAACAGTTGTCGTATACCCATTTTGTCGCGGAAAACTGTCGGCTCGGCTCGTCAGTGGTGATCGACACGCGGTCTTGCGCAGCGTGCCGAGCAAAAAATTAAACATAACTAACGAGCCGCGAGCCGGGCTCGTTGGTTTTTAATACCGCGGTATTGCAATGATCCACGGGCGAGCTTTACCGACGAGCCACAAAACGGCGGTTTTTCTCGCCCGTCGATCATGGCCTTAAGTGTTACAGGTTAGGCAAAATATGTTGATAGTATTGTAATTGCATGTAGGTAATAAGTTTTACAGGGTGAAATTGAAAACATGCGACAAATCGAAATGGCAGATTGTACTCATCATTATGAACAACTTTTACTATGGGACCAAACCTGATAACGCGAAAAAAAAATCAGCTGTTCCCTACATTTATGTTCGCATAACTCTTCAAAATGTAGGGAACAGCTGACTTTTTTTTGCGATTTCGGGTTTGGTCCCATAGTAAAAGTTGTTCATAATGATGAGTACAATCTGCCATTTCGATTTGTCGCATGTTTTCAATTTCAACCTGTATAGTCGAAGCTGTAACAAACAATACACAAATTCTATCCTTTTCTATTCTCAGGTTCTAGAAGACTTGAAGCGGCTGTACAAGATCAAGAGCGAGGCCGCGAAGAAGATGGGTGTGCAGAGCGGCGCGACGCAGAAGCGCAGTGAGGAAGAAGTGAAGAAGATAACGGAAGATCTGTCCAACGTGGACCTGGACTGAGGCTACTGAGGCTCTTTGTATGCTTTTGTAATAAATGGGCTTAGGCTAGAATCCTGTTGTTTTATTTGGTAGGTTTATCGAACACGCTAAAATTAAATTAAATTTTAGAAGGCTAAAAATCACCCAAAGGGCCATGGAGAGAGCTATGCTTGGAGTTTCCCTACGTGATCGAATCAGAATTGAAGAGATCCGCAGGAGAACCAGGGTAACCGACATAGCCCGAGAATTGCCAAACTTAAGTGGCAGTGGGCAGGGCACATTGCTCGCAGAACAGATGGCCGATGGGGCTGAAACGTTCTGGAGTGGCGACCGCGTACCGGAAGACGTAGCGTTGGAAGGCCTCCCACAAGGTGGACCGACGACCTTGTGAAGGCCGCAGGAACCCGTTGGATGCGAAAAGCACAGAACCGATCGTACTGGAGGTGCTTGGGGGAAGCCTATGTCCAGCAGTGGACGTCTTTCGGCTGAAATGATGATGATGAAGTTAACACGCTTAATCGTGGAAACCGGCAACTCCTTACGATCAAAAATTCGAAGACATGGTGACTTCTACCAACCCGCACTGTAACCGCGTGATGGATTCGGTACGGGTCGCTCCCTCTCAGAGAGAGGGGGCCTGAGGTCCAGCAATGAGAACAATGTAGGCTGATTGTGTTAACAGAGTGAAAGTAATGTATGCTAAGGTAAGGTGCTTTTCGTTGCAATAGCTGTCACAAGTAGTGTTTCGTGTACCGGTTTGAAGGGTACAGTTGCCGTCTAGCCCGCTAGGACATCGTACATATTCCCACGTCATTTCTAAGATTGTATTTACAATCTTCCTTCAATCTTTATTTTTTCTTCTTCTTTTTTTTTGTCCTGATCATTTGATCAGGACTTGAACCAAAGCTATAACACGCACTCGCACTGGCCCGAAAAGATCTTCAGTTCAGTAAGTGTTCATTTATCAATCAATCAACTCAGCCTATCGCAGTCCACTAGGCCTCTCCCAGACTGCGCCACAGCACCCTGTCCTCCGCCTTCCGCACCCAGTCTACCCCAGCCACCTTCTGTAGGTCGTCCGTCCATCTAGCTAGTGGGCGTCCCACACAACGCTTGCCGCTTTACACTTGCAAGTGTTTATTTGATGCAATCTTTAATTCCTGAAACTCAGACTAAGAGGGCTAATGAACTAAAAGGGGTGGCTTCTTCTGACAGTTAGCAGTTTAATCATAAGATTAACCGGTCAAGCGGCGCGGTTCGCCGATCGGCGACGAAACAATAGAAAATCAATTGTGTCTCATTAGCGGAGCTTGACAGATTAATCTGCCTTTCACACGTTTTAGATAACAAACTGCACTCTTTAAGCCATCATAGGTACTCTAAAGTTCAAAACCTAGGATTGTTCAGATTCCAGAACGCAAGAAATCCATTCTAATATTATGAATATTTGCGAAAGTGTGTCTGTCTTTGTTACCACTTCATGCTTAAACCGCTGAACCGATTTAGATGAAATTTGGTACAGAGATAGCTTGAGTTCCGGGAAAGGACATAGGATAGTTTTATCCCGATATTCCCACGGGATCGAAACTTATGCGGGTGAAACCGCGGGCGCCAGCGTTTTATAACCCGTTGACCAACCAAGGCTATTTCTCCCTAAATACCTATAAGCGTTTAGGTACAATGATTGATCAGCCAATATATAATTACTGTGAGAATTTCTAAACAATACTCCGTTGGTACCTAAACATTAATGTCTGTCATATTGTTCTAACATTTGTTCTTGTGCCTTTGTAAAGACAAAACCTTTTGCTTATTTAGCTAATTACTTAATATTATTTGAAAATGTATAAAATGTTTAGTCTGTGTCTCTTAATCGTGATTTTGAAAAGTAAGTACATACCTACCTACTTGAATATTCCAGCCCGTCTGGGCCAATGACGACGGCGGTACTATCCAGAGATATAGATATACCTAGATAACGCAAGTATCACGAACTGTATGAAAACTAAGCGTGCCACTTTTTGACTACCTACTATGACGTCACAAGCTCGCGCTCTCTCGCTCACGCTCACCCAGCCAGCAGTACGCAGGACTGAGCGGGAAAGTGGCGGCTTATGATTTTCGATCGTAAGCTGGTGCGATTTTTGGCACGCGAAGTAGGTGCTCTTGCGTTATCTAGGTATATCTATATCTGTGGTACTATCAGTGAACAAAGAATACCAGGCCTTGAAGAAGTTTCTATATTTCCACATTCAGCTCGGGGTCAGATAAGTTTGTTACACTATAGATAGGTTATAGGTACAGACCAAGACGCCAGCATATCAAGCAACCCGAAACTGTCAAATTTTCCCAATCAACTTTGAACCTTATGTTATAGCGATAAAGTTGAAAATCTATTAAAGAAATTTGACAGATTGTAGTAGCATTATCTACTGGTGTCTGTACCTATTGTATCCGGAGCAGTGGTGGCCCAGTGGCAACGGTCCCAGACTTACGAGTTGTAGGCCGTGGGTTCGAACCATGGAGCACAACGACCAGTGGTGAGCGCGTACAACGCTACCGCGGGCACTAAACATACGCTAAATCAAGCCTATGCCGCGCGATTTTGGTCAGTCGCAGCAATTGTAGGCTTAGTACGAACGTCACGCGCTCCCGCTTCTAAAACAAGTAAAACTAAAAGTAATGCCTAGTTGTGCAATTAAATGGTGTGGAAAGTGTACTACTACTTCAAGTTACACAAAAGATGGGATAACATTTCACAGGTAAGTGGTTTTCTACTCCATTTATTCATTTTGATTAAAAATGAAAATTAAATTCAAATATTTTAATTTCTAGAATGTTCCCGCTGCTGTCTCTTTCTGGTGCACTCAATTTCATACTTGCAGTTGTCTCTTTTTTTCTCGATAGTGCTGTTCCCAGCATCGTGACGATTATATCGATATAATTTCAAATAATATATATATATTTTTGGAAAGAAGTTATTTTACGGAGCTCGCGGTGGGAGTAAAATGGGAGAAATGGCCACGTTCATGCGCTGAAGTCAATAATGAAGTCATAATGAGAAACCAAGATAGCGGCTGCAAAATTTTACAAATTTTTCGTCATTGTGTCGTTTTCATGGTTTTCGAGGGTCTACAAAATCGAACCCGTAATCTCTGTATCGCAAACAAATCCATAAACTACTAATAAGTCAAATTATTATCGATATCGATATTTTTTAAATTACCTTTTTGGAATCCCTAAAAACTCAGTTGTCATTTGGTTGTCAATTCATCACCCAATCACAGCGGGCGAAGCTTACCTCTCCCCCCGCCGTTGTTTAGTGACTTTGATTTAGAAGAAAAACGTGCCGATGCTCTCTCCACTGGTTGTTGTGCTCCATGGTTCGAACCCAGACAGGCGCTTTACTTTGTGTAAATAATTTCACCACCACTGCTCTCAAAACAGTGAAGGAAAACATCGTGACGAAACCGGCTTCTCCAAGAACCAAAAATTCGAAGACATTATGACATCTACCAACCCGCACAGGACCCGCGTGGTGGATTATAGCTTATAGCCCACTCCCTCTCGTCCCAGCCGTTGGGAAATTATAGGCTGATTATACCGTATTTCCGGAAGGTGCAAGCCTGACCGGTTGTGGGCAGTGGTCTGCAATTTATTATCTACACATACATTTCGACAGTTATATATTCTTAAGTCCCATTTAATAGGGCGAGCCTGTCGTCAAACGGGCACAAATCCAAACTTCGAATTTCATTGAGAAATACTTAGAAAACATCATTAACCTTTGCATAACCTTAGGATCAAAAATCAAAATCAAAAGTCATTTATTCAAACTAGGCTGAGAATCAGCACTTTTCGAACGTCAAAATTACAAAAGACAGTCCCCCAAGACGTCCGCCCTTCATCACTTCCTAGTGCTTTCGCTGGGGAGAAGAAGTGGCGGAACAAACTCCCCAGCAGCACAGCTGTCTGTTCAGTTAGAAAATACTTCTTCGGACCCTGGACCCCACGTTCCGCTTAACGCTTGCGTGCGATAATTGTGTACAACATACTGGTTCGAGAAAGATTGCCTCTTAGATCTACTGATCAACCGATCGATCTTTCTCGTTTTATTTAATTTACACTAAATTTTACCAGGTATTCCAAGTGGAGCTATATTTCTGGTGATACCGGAAGATGTTCCTGCGGCGTTTGCGGCTATCTATGGGTTTGCGCCACCCATCACTAAAGGTAATTATTTGACTTACCTACACCCGGTTTCTGAAAATCTAATCAGCATAGCTATTCACAACCATACGACAGGCTATCGTATCGAAAACCTGGCATTTCGATAACCTGATTTGACTTGCCCTCAACAGCAAATGGCTGTTGGAAGAATAGCGGGCGTCTATTTGATTTAAACTGACTTTTCGGGTTTTGGACTTGTGAATAGAATTTAGAAGACTCCTACGATAGCAATGATTAATGTTCGATACGATACGGAAGCATATCGAGTGTTTGTGAATAGCTATGCAGGACAAAAATCTGCTGACAGATTGTCAAACCAATTAAACTAATGTCAAGTGGTCTGATTGGTTGGCGGCTAGTAGGAGTTTGACAGGCTGTTCTAGCTAATTTTGTAGGTATTAGGCATCTGTGTGATAGGTGTGGGACAGCCCCATGCTGGCTCACTGGATACGGCTGCACACTTAGGTGTCAGTCGTTTCAATTTTGTGTTTTAGCTAACATTAGGTTTAAGTATTATTATTTCGTTTATTCATCTATTTACATATTTAATTACATTTTTAAATATTTCTTAAAATATAAAAAATAAGTATAAAAAACATTTAAAAGTATAATAAAATAGTAGTCCGCCGGTGTCGGGAGCAGGGTCCAAGCTACCGGTGGTTAGGGCTCCAGAGACAGAAACCTCCTCACAATACGAGCCGTATCGAGGAGTACTGCCTTCTGAATCAGGCCCTTAATCCAACCGCCTAACGAGAGCCTCGATTGATGTTATTATTATTATTTATTATTGATCTGATAGTTATGTGATCTGTGGTGAGCCACCACTGGCATAATTTTTATTTTGTCTAAGGCAGCCTTTTTATTTTTAAAGTTTTACCAACAGCTTCTATACACAATATAGGAACAATTTTGTTATTAGTCATAGAAAAATGAACATACCTAGGTATGTACTATCGCGGACACTCCCACCTGACCATCACTAAGTTCATTTTTGCTTGCACTCAAAGAATAGAAGCGCTCTCTAGTAAGCGCGCCAAGGTCAAATAGTTCGTCCGTAAAATTCACAAAAGGAATACACGTGATGCGTTACTAAGCTGCGCAGTGCACATAGAATTTCATATAGATATCTATGGCAGTGTAGGTTGCGAATAATTGCGTTAACGCTTTCCTAATTAGTGAAAACTTTAAGGGGGCGTGGCTTGGCGCCGCCGCAGGATTTAGGCGAAACATTTTTTAAGTGATCAAGCGGGAAAGGCCGCGATGGTACCTACTCTAGGGTGAATTTCAACAAGAGATTTTTATGTATCATTTCGGTGGGATTTTTTTATTTCAATGCAATCTATATATTTTTAGTGACAAATAATACTTTAGTCTATTTTATAACATTGTGCGTGAGTGGACATCAAATATTATCAAAACTTACATAAATATTTAAGGATAAAGTTTTAAGAGTCCACTGAAATTAAAAGTGTCCACCGAAATGATAAAAATTACCACCGAAATGATAAATCCACCGAAATGATACAGCTAAGAACAACCGTGCCCCCAGCCAGGGTTCCGTACTTTGTTAGGTTTGATTTCCACAAATTTTAGATAAACACTGAGACAGGACAGTACACAGTTTTTTTAATATCATCATTAATATACAGATATTACAGTTAGTATTATTACATATATCATTCTTTGAGGTTACAATAACCTCAAAGAATGATATTAATGTAATGTAATGTTTATTATGATATGAATGAATAGTTTCTTTACTTTTATAACCTTTGGTAATTTTTGTGGTTGTTGTTGTGTGAAAATGTTGGAAAACTTTATCGTAAATGCTGGTAACCTTAAATAAATATTTTTGCTTGTTTATGTACTAATACTAATTTACTTGATATATTTTCAAAAGAATCAACGTATCGCGATTAGAAAGCTTAAAGTTTCTGATTAATATGATGGTTGCATTTGTAAGTTATGCCATTAATAGTAATACCTAATGTCTACCTATTGCACTAAGAGAAAAATGCTAGGTATAATTTAGTTAAATTGGTAACGAGAGGAGAATAGTGTTTCTACAGGTATATCAGTAAAACTTCTAAAATTAAATCAACTCTTATATTTTTAAAATACAATAAATGAATAAGAAACATTATAAAAATATCTTAGTAGTAATAGTGTAATAGTGTATCTAAAGTATAGTAAACATGTACTAACTACATAGATATATGTATATATTATATATCTTAAGCACAAATATTACACAACAAATACACCTAAATAATCTAATCGACACTCTAGGTAAAAGTAGGTACATTACAAAACTATGACTTTGTATTTGACACCAGGATCTCTAAAACTTTATGTTTTTATCATTTCGGAGATACTTTTAATTCCGGTGGACTGTAATTGGTATAACAGTCCACCGAATCCACTGAAATGATAACACTGAGATGATAAAATAGAGGTTAGTTCTACATTTAACTCCGAAAAAAAATTATTTAAAAAATATGAACACTACTCAAACAAAACAGTACTTACTGCGAATTTAATACACAATTTTGAAACAAATTAAACAAATCTAGCACGAGTTATAACAGCCACCGAAATGAAACTATTTTTGTCCCCATATTACTGAAATGATAAACTTACTTTTTTGGCGGGAAACCGCAAGACGTTGGGACCGGTGCGTTCGCGCCGAGAGCTTAAGCCGGACTGATCCGGAGTGAGAAAAGGTGAAAGGGGCGTAACAACGCAATGTTGATGTGGCTATTCTACTAAAACTTACTGTCCTCTGAAATGATAACTTTTTTCCAGACAAAAGTTGACTGCCTGTCAAATCCATGAGAAAGAAGATAAACAAACAAAAATTGTTTTATTTGATCGAATATATTATAATTTAATGATAACAAAATCAATTTAAATCCATATTACGAATGTATTTGCAGGAGAAGGTATGTTATGAGCGGAATTGGGTTCAGGACAGGTCACCGTGATGATAAAATAACACTTTGTAATTTTTTTTTTGGGTATATTAGAGGGTAGATACCAATGATTTTTTTTGCCAAGGTAGAGAAATACTTACGTTGTTGAGAAAAAATATATAAAATTAATAATCAGCACATTGCACTACCGTTCTCAGGTTTGCCGTGTATTTTTTTGCTTGGGCAATTCACCCTCTAATCTTATTTAAGTTGGTGAACAAAAGAACCATATTTTTTGTTTTATTTTTAGGAAACGACCATCGATTCGGCTTCGGATTCCGTCTGGGCAATCATGCAGACTTTCAAATATTGTACGAGTTTGGACCCCAATCTGTTACCAAGTCTTTACAGCCCTCAAGTAAGGAACTCAATAAAACAATTCTTAGTATCATAATAATGCAGCTTTGAACAGAGAGAGGTGGAAAGAGAGTAGGGAGGCCTTTGCCCTGCAGTGGGACGTCACAGGCTAATAATAATAATAATAATAAATGTTTTTATATATTTTTTATACTAATATTTAAAAATATAATTTATATGTATATAGTGAAATAAAGGAAATAATAATAATCATAATAACGCGAGCTTTACGCCACTGTACAGACGCCAGCACAAGCTACTACAATCTGTCAAATGTCTTTAATAGATTTTCAACTTTATCGCTAAAGCATAAGGTTCAAAGTTGATTGGGAAAATTTGACAGTTTCGGGTTTAAACCACGCACTGTTTACCTACCACCGCATTAGGTCGCCAGTTATGCTTACTAAAAGTCCTATGTAATACCTAGAAAGCAATAGGATATTGCAATCAACCAGGCACAAAGCCATATACTACCAAAGATAAATGCCTCGCTGATGGTGGCGCATGTGTTGGATCATTTAGCTCCCTTCAAAATGGTTGAGCTGAATGGTGTTAATACATGCGTCATGTTCGTGAACGGGCGCCGTCAGTAGGGACTGGTCATCTCTTTGCTGCCACGGCTTATTTTAATTTCTGAATCATTTTGAAGGATATTGCTAATCCATTGCTTCATATGTTCGAAAAAATTGTCAGCTCAACAACGAAAATAACGCAATGAATATTGTTGAACTGTCAAAATGAAACCCATTAAACCAAAAACGACGGGGTATCTTTGATAGGAATTGAAACCAGGACCTCATGCTCAGCAGTGACGCTTGCGACCACTAGACCAACGAGAAGATGTAGGTACACTCGCTTATTAATATTTCTCGGCACCCATGATGACCCCTCCCCCCCCCAATCTTGGGCTGCGACCGCGCTTTGTCGGGGGACGGCTAATGAAAACGCCAAACAGATGAGGCTTATACCCAACAATAATGAATGTATGCAGCGCAGAAAGGTCCATATTGGACAAAACTTATTTACGTAAGACTGTTGGACCTTGGAATCTTGTCCATAGAAAATACAACTGCCCAAAAGCTAAATTATTCTGAATTCATTCAGAAAGCTAGCGCAAAAGCTAGAAATGTAGCCGTAGTCCATGCGGACGAAGTCGCGGGCACAGCTAGTCTATGTAATATCCGATTAATCCGTGTAAGCAACTGCATATATATATGCATAATATCATAGGAACATGGTACATATAGAGGGGTCCCACTTTAAGATTTTGCACCACCTAAAATTTTTTCAATGGCCGCCGCTGTCTATGTTATTGTAGAAAACATAGCTGCTGTTAACTTCCAATTTTCATTAGCCGTCTGCCGACGCGAGGACGCTTGGATCAAAATATTTCCTACATACATTATTATTTTAGTTTTTAGAGGTTTTTGTTTGAGTCGGGGGTTTTTTTAATCAAATTGCAAACGACGTAATTTGCCTGCTAATTGTAATAGCTATGTTATGTTGTTGATGAATTTTTTTTCCAGAGATTCGTTCCACGACGTATCGACAACGCTTCGCTCGACGCAGACCTGTGATTGAGCTGCTGGTTCGCGCGGGAGTTATCAAGAGGAACTCCTATAACTTCAATGTTATTCAGGACTGTGACGATGAACCTAGATAAGACTGAGGGGTAATTGCGTAACACAATATCAGTAGCAATGGCTTTCGTTTTGACAGTTCAACAACATTCATTGCGTTATTTACGATGTTGAGCTGACAATTTTTTCGAACATATGAAGCAATGGATTAGCAATATCCTTCAAAATGATTCAGATTGAGATATACAGGTTGAAATTGAAAACATGCGACAAGTCGAAATGGGAGATTGTAGGTACTCATCATTATAAACAACTTTTACTATGGGACCAAACCTGAAATCGCGAGAAAAAAATCCGCTGTTCCCTGCATTTTGACGAGTTATGCGAACATAAATGTAGGGAACAGCTAATTTTTTTTTTGCGATTTTTGGTTTGATCCCACAGTACAAGTTATTCATAATGATGAGTACAATCTCCATTTTGATTTGTCGCGTGTTTTCAATTTCACCCTGTATAGTGTGTTTCGCAATTCGATAGTGCCAGGTCCTATAATTTAAATGGGCTCCGTTCGACTGTCCGAGCTCAGTTAATCTTAAACATAAGTAGGTCTATAACGAAATAAAATAAAAGTCAATCAATTTTCTGTATTTTTTTTATTATTTCTCATAAAAATGCCTGACTTACTACTGTACAGTATAACCTAGAACAAAAATTCCCGCCAAAATCGACGGCCATTTTGTTAATTACTTACATTAATTCAAAATGGCGAAGCGACTCGGAAGCGTGGTGTATATGGATGTATTATGTCTTTGCCTTCTAAAGCGTACCTATGTGTAAGTATTATGTAGATAATATAAAAAATTATTGATTACTATGAAAATATATTTTTATATGACTGTTAGGTATCTTAAAGCGATTTAGCATAGGATAGTGAATACTTAGTCAACGTACGGTACACGTAAGTCACTTGGGAATTACAAAAACCCCTTAATGGCCGTTCACATGGCGCTGTAGGTACTGTACGATATTATACGATCAAAAAGCACTAAATGCACACACTGCATCACATGGCACATATCGTATTGATCAACGCCGTCTGAACGTGGGTTTAGGCTAGACGCGCTCTGGGCCCCAATTCTGTATGGCATGGCATGTAATTATTATTCTCCGCGTAGTCTTACCAAGTGTAACGTCCAAACATGCTCTATGGTGCAAACTAGGTCCGGCCGCGCTAAATTTGCCAAAGATGTAAGCAACAATGGCCGCTCGAAATTGAATAGGTAAAACTAGACGAAAACAAACATTACTTAAAATAAATGTTCTTGTACTTAAATATATCGATTTTATTCAATTTCGAGCGGCCATTGTTGTTTACATCTTTGGCTTTACCGCGGCCGGACCTTACGTAAGTACGGTTGTCAATCGTGGTATGTACAGAAGGCAGCACATCAACCTACCCGAAACTGTCAAATTTTCCCAATCACCATTCAACCTTATGCTTTAGTGATAAAGTTGAAAATCTATTAAAGAAATTTGACAGATTGTAGTAGGTTGATGTGCTGGCCTCTGTACCTATTTTGACAGATTAAACCACAACGTTCTTATACAACTTCGCGTTAATTTCGCGCGGTTTCGTTCAATTTGTCATAAAGAATACATTGATGACGTGATTAGGTAAGGAATTGACGTGGTTTCGAAGTAAGGAATCAAGTGGTTATAGTAAATTAGGGCCCTGATGTGGCCATCGCGATTGTTACGACCCGGCTAGCCGCATGCAGCTCTACAGGCTGTCCCTGGAAGTATGGCCAAATCGTAGCCCCGATAGCTTTTGTTACGATTTTTTTAAAACGATTCGGTTTCTCTACTCTTTTTTTTTAAAACGTTTGTTAATGAACGATTCGATTTAATCCATACTTCCAGGGACACCCTGTATATTCTATACGTGTCATCTCGCTTCCACGTTTTATTACCGCGGCTATCATGAACATTGGCGTTGAGAATACGTGCTCATCTTAGATTGCGACTTACTGGCCCAGTAGGTAGGTATGTTAGGTACGCAAATAGCAATGGGTTTTTAATTTGACTCAATGAGGGCTATCGCGTATGAATTCGCCGCTAGAGGCGCTAGTGTAGGTTGTGGTCTCCGAAAGGTCAAATGTCACTGTTTGTGAGTGGGCTTCGGGTTTGTTTTTAATTAGAATAATGTTATGAGTACTTTGCAATACCTGAAATTAGTTATGGCAATTAATGAGTTACGAGTCAATGAATATCAGTGTGTCTGTGCTTTGAGATAGTTTTATGTTTCGGAAACTTAGGTATATCCTCCTTTTTCCCGAACAAAACACTGCATGCCACAAAACTGCGGCATACTCCATATTTTACGGTACGGTTTTAAGGTATCTATTAAATATAATTTAAATTTAAACTTTGTTTTCACGCCAAACTTTCACAGTTATACTTCAGGACCACACTCGACAGTGGCGCCAGCTGGTGAGCACAAAAACGGTAGCCCTTATTGCAACTATTGCAAGTGGATTAGTTAGTACAGACTAGCACATCAAGCTACTACAATCTGTCAAATTTCTTTAAGACATTTTCAACTTTACTGCTAAAGTATAAGGTACAAAGTTGATTGGGAAAATTTGACAGTTTTAAGTAGGTTGATGTGCTGGCGTCTGTACTTTATTATTATAACTAACTTACCTATAATGTGAAAATAGTTAACGCTTAAAATTATTTTCTTACTTAGAAAGTCATTTTGTCTTGCTGAACTTAAATGTTGAAATACAGGCGCTATCATATCACTTTTTTGCGAATATAAATTATTACATGATGACATGTAAATAAAAAGGTGTACTTGAAATAATAACTGAAAACCTGAAATGAGTCGTTTCATTGTACAGCTATTGCCATTCACGAAGATTCGCGCCGCACACTTCCTCCTAATCGTTAGTATATGTACAGACGCCAGCACATCAACCTACCCGAAACTGTCAGATTTTCCCAATCAACTTTGAACCTTATGGTTTGGTGATAAAGTTGAAAATCTATTAAAGAAATTTGACAGATTGTAGTAGGTTGATGTGCTGGCGTCTGTACTTGAAATTTTTTGGAGCTTATGGGAAAGATTTTAATAATAACAAATTGCTTTTTTATTTTGGAGCCGCCGGGAATAAAATTATGGAGCGCCTGGGAATAAGCCGTTATCGCTTGTTAATTCTTCGAGTGTTATTTTTTTTTCGATACACACTAATTACCCACTAATAAGTAATTACTGTGTATCGACAAAACTAAAACACTAGCGGAATGTTGCACACTTGTACTGTAAGCGATTAGGAAAAAGAGTGGGGCGCGCGTCTTCGTGGATGGCGCTAACTGTAGGTACTCATCATTATGAACATCAGGGGGCAACGTTCACTGTCTGAAGGCCAATTCTCGTAATTTAAAACGTTCAAAATCTAGTCGCAGTCTTATCTCAATGACAAACAAATGTCAAAAACTTGTCAAAATGTCAGACTGTGAACATTCTTCGAATTACGAGAATTGCCCCTTAGGTTTCAGCCTCAATCTGTCAAAAATACAACTTTGGCAAATTTTTGACATTTGCTTGTCGCCGAGATGAGACTGCGACTAGATTTTGAACGCTTTAAATTACGAGAATCAAAAAAAAAATCTGCTGTTCCCTACATTTTGTAGAGAACGAACATAAAATGTAAGTACCTATAGAGGAGCTGATTTTTTTTTTGTGGTTATTGCGACATACAAACATAAGTACTGAAATAGTGATTAGTGCTTAGCTTAAAATGCGATAAAGTGCACAAGCTAAGCTAGCATCAAAATTAATCATAATTTAAATTGTTGTCAAATCTTAGCTGTCTGCCAAGAAACCTGCAAGTTGCAACTCATTTGGAAAAGGCAAAATGATCTACATAACTGATGTATATACCTATATAACATTAAGGTACTTATATTTAATTCATAAGATAACGTATGTACACGTGTAACACCCGATTTCTGAAACGTTAATTACCTAATTAGTTAACTGACTGTCAAACTCACATCAACTGCAGTGATCAGCTGATTCTAATGGCAACAGTCAATGAAATCATTTGACATAAGTTTGAAAGTCTTTTAGCTCATTCTTGTGTTTATAACCGTCCATAAAAACAGTGGCACTCCGGGAGTGCCGACAGAAGTGAAAACAAAACACTAACAGAATACTTTGCCATCACTCACTGACATATATCGGATATACGTTAAAACCGAGTATATCCCGAGGACAGCCTAACACATCCGAAGCGGTATCGGTTACGGTAACAGTGGCGCGAATTCAATGGTTTAATGCCCAACGCAAAAAGAGTGAATGTTTCCTTCGTGTTCATTCAAATTAACTTTAGCTGCCTTCAGTTCCTTTAAATTCAAGTTATTGTAGGAGACATGCTCAAATATAACATTAGATATCAATACATAGGTACATTAATTTACTACCAAATATTTAAACACTATTGTAAACCCTGGTACAAGATTTGGGCGTTAAATATGACAGATCGCGCTTTAGAAAGAGACAGTCATATAGGCATGAGTGACAGAGACGGCGCTCTACAAGACGTGGTTGTAATTACCGTCAAACGTGGTGAATAAGGATGCAGGGGTGAATCGGAACCAAAACTTTAAAAGGGATTTTAACATTAAAATAATATAGTTTGTTGCCAAAAAGGACCATAATTTAATTACCGTCAAACGTGGTGAATAGGGATGCAGGGGTGAATCGGAACCAAAACTTTAAAAGGGATTTTAACATTAAAATACTTAATATAGTTTGTTGCCAAAAAGGACCCTAATGTGTTTACTGTAATTTAATTAACGATCACGTGCCCTTATTGACAACAAACTATATTATTTCAACGTTAAAATCCATTTTAAAGTTTCGCCCCGATTCACCCCTGCATCCCTATTCACCCCGTTTGTAGGTACTTAGTGTTATGTAGTGAGATATTCTACGTTTTTCATTCAATTCCAGATAATATCACTTGTAATTTGTCCTATTGACCACTTGGTTTGATATCATTTGCCGTGCCCCCAACATCTAGCGCCCAGCTCAGAAATCGACAAATGCATAATTATCTACGAAGACTAGGGTCGTGCAATAACATAAAAAACAAAAGACGAACATAAGTAACTTAAAAAGGTTCTACAAAAACATTGTCTCTCGTTGTGTCCATAGATATGCTTGTAACAATCCTTACGATAGCGGAAATGCTTTTTTTTAATGTTTTTTTTTTATCTAGATTGTACGTAGGTATGTTATTTTATAGTTTACTTAGCATTAGTTTAGTAAGTTTTGTATTTACTAACATAGTTTATAAGTTTGTAACTAACACATGGACCTCTGATGTCTAAGAAATAAATAAATTATTATTATTATATTAGTAGGTTTTAGCACAATCATTTTTGTTTTTTCTTTTTTAAATTTCAAAATTTGTAATCCATTGTTAGACGAGAACAACTGCCGATAAACTGTTATGCAGTTTGGCAGACTTTATAATTATATGCTATTGTTATTACAGATTTTGAATAAATAAATAAAAAAATACATAAAAATGTTCTCAGTCGTATAAATACGACTCGGCAGCACAGCCACGAAAACATTTGTCGTATCATTCAGACCATAGAGTAAGTAATGTTCATTATAATAATTATGTAAGAAGAGACGGGAGTCCCATGATGAAAAACGTCGCTTGTATGAAACTTGTACTAAAACTGAATACCAACATAACAAAAATGACACAGACTATGCACAAACTGCACATGTTAAAGCGAGACAGCGATAGCCGCCATTATGTTTAGTACACGTTTCATAGTTTCTTTTTTATTAGACATTTGCGTCCCGACTGATTTAGACAGGCGGTCAATAGGTTAATATTGAATACTCCTATATGTAAGGTAAGGGAAGGCGTGTGTTTGTGTATGTATGTGTATGTGCTATGTATCTACTTTCCGCGTATTTACTTTTACATTGAGTTTAAAAGAATTAAAAGATCACATAATATTACAGAGTAGTTTGTATGCAAGGAAATAAATTATCAGTTTTTAAATGAGAAAGGATTCGAGAAAGGTTAAAATGCAAAATGGGAAGACAATTTTTTTTTAACAAAAAACAAATATTTGGAATGGTCGTCAAAAGTCGTGCCAAAACTTAGAGAAACAAAAAAAAAATAACCAAAAAATAAATTCAATATAATTTTATTTCGCCTAAATTAAAAATTAGTGTGCTTTGTTGCTATACAAAAGAAAAAAAAAATACAGAGTCCAGTTACTTAAAAATTACAAGAAAAATTAAAAACTTAGAAAATATTTATAATAGTATTAAAATTAGTCTTTTCCACAGATGGCAATACAATTGAACATTAAATAAAAGTTAATTACTAGACATTCCTTCATAACCGCGATACACAGCGTTTATAACAAAATTGAGTCACTATTATTTATTTATTTACAAAACGAAAAGGATTTTGTAAGCGACATTTTTGTTTAATTAAACTTAATACTAATACTTCATCAAATGCCCTGAATACGTCTCGTTTATTAATTAAAAAGACGGTTTACGGACGATAATTTTACGTGATAACGTCGTAAGAAAACATGAGATAGATGCGTCACAAGCCGAACGCTTAGGCCGATCGTGCCTCTCTATCGCTTGTTCCGCGCTCTCGCTTGCACGCTCGGCTCAGGCGGAACGTGACAATGAGTCATGCTTTTTCGTGCGTGCAGCCGGCGTTCATCGATTTATAAGACGTTATCACGTCAAAAATAGACCATAATTATTAGCAGTTCAGGTGATGTGGAGGGCAGGTCAAGGTGATAGTTGACGTTCTTATGGTACAAAATCGCATGACACTTCACTTTTGGCAAAATATTGTCCTGCTATAAGAGTGGTTTCCCCGTTTTCACCAAAACTGGGCGATAAGTACCTAACTGAATTCCTAAATTACGGCGCGCTGTCGGATTTTCAACTTTCGGCACTAAGCCGAGCGGTGAAAATCCAATAACATAATTTAATTTAGGCGTTCATTTAAGGCATAAATTCGCCTGGATTTATAACTTAACCCTGTTCCTGGTCTCTGATATTTAATTATGACGTAGGGCAACGCATTTGACAACAGTATTAGTTTCTCAGATAAGTCTTAAGAAATAATTCATACATTTTTCTTTGGACGCGTATATTTAGTCGCTAGCAAATCCTCACATACATTTTTCTACATTAAATACACGTTTTATGCATACCAGAACAAAGTTACATTTTTAACAAAAAAAAAAGGCTTTAATACAACAAAAGAGGTAAAATGTAACATTGACTGTACCACAGAACGCGTTTTGTGACATATTCGTTACAAAAAAAAAAAACTTAAATAATAACGTTTATACATTGGACTTCAAAATGTAGGTACAGACGCCAGCACAGCAAGCTACTACAATCTGTCAAATTTCTTTAATAGATTTTCAACTGTATCACTAAAGTATAAGGTTCAAAGTTGATTGGGAAAATTTGACAGTTTAGGGTAGCATGATGTGCTGGCGTCTGTACCTACGTAATTCGCACTAACATTTTTTATTTTATGTTCTTCCGTTATGGAACACTTTAGGCCATATCTTCACGGTGTCTTAAGGAAACGAACTCAGCAGTATGTTGAGAGTAGCAAAATCCAATCTGCTAATAATAATAAACACAAATTCTTATGACAAGTTTGGTAATCAAGACAATTTTATCTGAGAGGCAATTCTCGTAACTTTAAGAACTTTCACAGTCTGATCTCAGCCTTAATCTGTCAAAAATAGCTCTTATTTCCTTGAATATTGGAGAAGTTTTTGACATTGATTGTAGCTGAGATGAGTTTGCGACTAGATTTTGAACGTTTTAAATTACGAGAATTGCCCTTCAGGTCTATGGGCAACCCATTTTTATTGAGGACACAAACGGGTTTAAAATAAACATAGAGTATTTCCATAATTTCCATTAATATAATATTTTGTTAACATAATTTTAATATTATGGCCTTGCTTTGCGAATTTAAATACAATACAACATAATATCTTCAAGGAATGATTGTATTCAGTCATTATTCAATCGTTTATACATCAATTAATATTTAATAATTCAATTTACAATAATCAAAAACGCATATTCAATAATCTTAGTTTTAAAGAATTATAAACTTCTCAATGGTCTTTTTAACATTTATTTTTAATAAAATGGACAGCCAATCAAAATATACACATTAATACACTACATACTGCCATATACAAGGTGTTGTGAATTTTTGAACATTGGCAATATTTTACAGATCCTGAATATGACAGATGTTATTTTAATCAATAAATAAGAAATTGTTAATAATGCGACGGAAAATTTCGATAAAACATTTGAAATGTTTCTAAGACGTAAGTTTTAAGTGTAGATAAGTTTTGACATTGTCATGACTTATTAAATTAAAGTTTTTATCTTGGTTCCGGACTGTTTTTACTGACTTTTATAAGAAAATTCTAATATTTTATAATAATATTAAGATTTTACACCTACATTGCCAAAATATATAATAAATTAATTAATAAATGCGCAAATCGATATTATGTGGCAATAGACGAACAAATCCGAAGTTTCGGTAATTTTCATTAATTTTAATATAGTTTTGGAATGAATAATTTAAATGCAAGAGTTGTATATTGGACTTTGTATACATTATTTGAAGAGGCCAGTAGAGCTTGATTCATCTCTTCAGTAAGAATGCTGTCAAATCTAACGAAATGACACCAATTACAGAAGTTGATATTAAATAAAATTGAATAGATATTGCTAGACAATGGCGCTAGCCAGCCTTTCGTCTAATTCTCCCTAATCATTTCTTACAACAAATACGTAAAGCAGATTTGATGCAGAAACTTTTTTCGTAAAAAAAAGTTCTGTCAAAATCTGACTAGTATTTTTTTTGGATAGTCCTGACTGAACAAAATATTATGCCAAACCATAATCTTCCTGTGTGTCTTATGAACGCGTGGGCAGCTTCACTTCACTTATACTCCGTTTATTCCACAAATAAGACCCTTTTAGCGAGGAAATGGGTAGAAATTATTTCCAGCAGAGGTGAACAAAATATTATTCTTTGAGCTGAAACTCTACTTGAAAAATGGTTCAAAAGATGTCTGTGAGAGAGTGAGCCACTTTTCTGAAATGCTTATAGGGGCCATTCAAGTATTACGTAAGCACTACAGGGGGGCGGGGGGTCTTTGCCTTATTTTTGATGACATGGGGGATGGGGGGGTCTGGATGGTGATTACGTCAGCAGTATTTATTTTACTTTTTCGGATTTTCTACAAAATTTAGTCGATTTCGGTTTGAACACCCCTACTTGTCTATGCTTGAAAACGAAAGGCATATATTTGCTGCTCATGAATCAATAAAAAAACCAGAGGTGTTTTGTGTGTTGTGCTGTCTTTTGTGTGCGTCAAATAAATGGTTTATCTATCTATCTAATACATTGAAAAATGCATGTACCAATGTTTACGTAAGCATGGGGGGGGGGTAAGAGCTTTGCTTACCTTTGCTGACGAGGGGGACGGGGGGGTTAATAATTGCAGAAAATCTGCTTACGTAATACTTGAACGGCCCCAATTACAGGCTTATTTTTTTATCACCATCCAAATTTTTACAGGATGTTCTACCCATGAATATGAACAACTTTCACTATGGGACCAACTCTGAAATCACGAATAAAATCAGCTGTTTCATACATTTTGGTTAAGTAGTATATAAGTATAAGTATTGAACTTTTGTATAAAACAGCTGACTTTTTTTTCGTGATTTCAGAGTTGGTCCCATAGTGAAAGTTGTTCATATTCATGGGTAGAACACCCTGTAAAAATTTGGATGGTGATAAAAAAATAAGCCTATGGTGTATAGGTGACAGCCATCTTTAGAAGTTCACTAGACAGTTATTACGATGTGGCGGAAAGTTCGTTAAGAGACGAAAAATAGTTTGATAAAAAATCCAGAAAATAAGTTGTTTTTATTTAAACTGAACGACAGCACATAACAGTTTTTTTAGGATAGGCAGTTTTTTATGCCGCGAAATACTCTTTAACATCTGCGCGCCCGTAGTACACATCAGAACACACAGATGGCGCTCGCTCACGTTTAAAATGTAAAGATGGCAGCTCCGTCGCTGGAACACAACGACTTTACAATGGACTCAAATTGACAAATGTTCCTATAATATTTAATTTAAAAACGTTATTTACATGTTAATTATTATGACGTCTTTAGCGACTTTAGTTGCAGTAACGGGGCCTCAAAAAGGCGCAACGAGCTTTAGAAAGAGACTCGTCACGCAGGTATGAGTGAAAGAGACAACGCTATACGAAACTGTATTCTTTCTAAAACTCGGTGTGTCATATCAACAGCCGCATACTGAACCAGATTTCCCTTCAATGTAACAGGTTAGCGATGCGCAACCTACTTATTAATACTAAAGTTACTTAAATATCACTTTTTTAACGATTAACGGTTTTATCTTATGCTCGTTTAGGCTATCGACAATTTATCGACTATTCACGCCGAAGCCCGACTTCGATCGAATCGACGATATAGACGTTTTAAACATGGACAGAATTCTTCACAATTTCGTCCCTTTTTTAACGAAAAAAATGTAGTTATTCCTAGTAGATTTTGGTTAAAAATTGATTTCTCTAAGTTATTTGGAGGTCATCAACAATATTACGACATTTTAACGCTTAGGGCATAATTCTGCCAAACATTAAAGTTACTATTTCATCGACACTTACGCATAGATCTTGACACTTCATCGTTAACACTATTGACTCCAGACTCGTCAACTTGTAAAGGCAATTTCCGCACGTATTAACGCTACCATACATGGGCAGTAGTATGTTTAGATCTGTCTACACTCTGCAAAACCGTACAATCTGCTATGGCCTCAAAATTTGCCTACGATGACTATTAAAAGCAAATTTTCTCATTCGTCGTTACGTGTAAGGTCCGGCTGCGCTTTTGCCAAAGATGTAAACAACAATGGCCGCTCGAAATTTAATAAAATCGTTAAACAAGAACATTTATTTTAAGTAATTTAGTGTTTCGTCTAGACGAAAACAAATAAATGTTCTTGTATATCGATTTTATTCAATTTCGAGCGGCCATTGTTGTTTACATCTTTGGCAAAAGCGCAGCCAGACCTTACACGTAACGACGTATGAGAATATTTGCTTTTAATAGTCATCGTAGGCGAATTTTCCTACGTGCGTATCGTGCGCATCCTGTCAGATTAATCTCTCCATGTTTGGCAGCTCACTTTACACAAATTATTAACCACACAATGTTTTGTCCCACACCGCACTAGACACTTTTGTTCACAAGTTCACACTGTCAGCGCGTGAGTTCACAATTAGTTCGCTACTAGCTCTCGTTGGCCGGTTCTCTGGTGTTGGGCGGAAGGCTCTGCGGCTGCGCGAACTGGTTCACCATCTTCGTCTGCATCATGTTGAGCAGGATATCTGAGTACTGCTCAATCAGCGACATGGCGGGGTTACTCGCGTTTGTTGCTTCTGTAAATGAAACAATTACTTCGTTATTTAAAATTCCGCAACCTAAGGCTTGTAGCGATATCTACAACGCCACATGCGAACAACGCGTCATACTGACATCACGCAAAATCCTGCATCTCGCAAGCAGAGTTTACCGCGCAACTAGCATAGATACAACAGCCCGATTTGAATCATCGGGCAGTTGCCCGCCAGACACAACACCCGTCTGGTCGGAGGATCCTCCCTTTTCTTTAGAGTATGAGTGAACTTTACACCCTGTTCCTCATACCTCTATAGGCTACTCGCTTTGCTAAATGAGGTAGCTGTATAGTTTTGTGAGGTGATTTGGTAAGCGACTAGCCGCACGGCGTTAATTGACTTGTGTAAACGCCCCCTTAGATAACATAGCGTCAAGTTTGTATTACTCAAACGAATAGGTAGTCAGACGTGGTAGAAGTGGCAAAGGCACCTTCGCCGTTATATACAGGGTTATTGGAAAAACATCAATAACCTCTTAAGAGGTAATTGTACTCATCATTATGAATAATTTTTACTATAGGACCAAACCTGAAATCGTGAAAAAAAAAAATCAGCTGTTCCCTACATTTATGCTCGTATAAATATAGGGAACGGCTGATTTTTTTCGCGATTTCATGTTTGGTCCTATAGCCAATGCATACTACCAAATAGACAAACTAAAACTTTATAACACTATTGCAAACCCTGGTACAGACGCCAGCACATTAAGCTTTATTGCTAAGGCATTAGATTTAAAGTTGATTGAGAAAATTTGACAGTTTCGAGTAGCTTGTTGTGCTGGCGTTTACAAGTGGCGATATGTGAGTTGAACACACTTCTGGGCTCGGATTAGATATACTGGTGGGTCCCCGGGTATTGTAGCTTAAGTTAGGAGAGGCTATGTCCTGCCGGGGTAGCGGGATTGTCCGAAAGGGTTATCGCTACCTCGGAACATAAAGGCCTAACGGCCCATTCACGACCTTGCCGCGGTGAGCGGCGGCTAAGCGCGGGGCGGCGAGCGGTAAGAACAAAAGTATGAAAATGTTTGAAGCACGCCACGAGTCGCCGCTCATAGCGAAAATGCGCGCGGTTTTGTCGGAGCGAATCGCTAAGGAAGGAACACGGATGGGTTTTAGTCAGTAAGAGTCTGACACTCCCTTCGGCTCCACCCAGAGCGGGAGGGGTCATTTGATGATTGCCCATCCACAGAAAAAAAAGAAGAGGCTATGTCCAGCAAATGGGTCCAGGGGCGAAGCACTCGAGGACGTCCCCCCCCCCACACACATCAGGCCCCGAGGTGGCGGCGCGTAGTGTTCCACGCGCGGCCCTCGCCGACGTCGCGGGGGGAGTCTAACACATCCCCCCCCCCCGACCCGAGGGCACCCGCCGGGGGTTGCGGAAGGACCGTACGTTCCCGCGCCCCCCGGCTTACGTGTGAGACGGACCCCGGCGGTGGGTTTTAGTCAGTACGAGTCTGACAGACCCCTCCGCCCGCTCCAGGGCGGAAACAAAAATAAAGGCCTATGTTCAGCAGTGGCCTACCTTTGGACACGAGATGCTCGAGCTTGTGCCGCGTACTGTCGACGTGCAGGCGGTACTCGCCGTCCGTGGACGACAGGCTGCTGAGCGCCTGCTCGCCGTTCTGCGTGCGAGTCACCGCGCTGCGCAGGACCTTTTGCGTTTCTAGGATTGCTGCTTCTAGACCTGCGGAGAAAAAAAATATAGTATTTATTGTAAACCATTAGATAAGTACTAGCTTTTGACCGCGCTCGTGAAAATCGGAAAAAAACAACATTTTGAAAAAAATATTCCACTGAAACGTACTACCAGGATAAAGAAAAAACAGTGGCACTCCGGGAGTGCCGACAGAAGTGACAACTTGAACAATTACGGGTGTATTTTTTGAATCGTCATACTAATATCACACCCCGGACACTCCATACAATGCTCGCAAAATAATTACTTACTACTACTACATTGAAATATGACGTTTGTATACGTATGAATGTGTGCGTGAGGTACTTGTGTTTGCGAGCGCTCTTGTTAAAGAACTGCGACGAATATGCCGAAGTGCGGGGTGAGGTGCGGTAACTGATGTTAGTGCGGGGAAGGGAGTGGCCTTTCTGTACGTAGTACTTTAAGTATTCTGTGCTAATATACGGAGGTGTCGGTTACGGTAACAATGTCGCGAGTTCAATGGTTTTTTCCCATCTCAAAAAATGCTCAACGCGGCTAAAGAAGTTTTTACTTTAAAAAAAAAATAGTATTTATTGTAAACCATTACGTTTCCCACGGAATCGAAACTTACACGGGTGAAACCGCGGGGCGCTGCTAGTATTTTATATTAGCGGATTATACCGCTATTTTAAAGCAAATATTGTTAAGTTTTTTTTTTAATACTGAAAGATGTGTGGCGGAAAGTATTTAGAACACCACCTTACAATTTGAAGAAAATCGCTGTCGCTAATGATTCTGCGCCAGACCCTAAAATCAGGTGATCCATCGTTCGATGTGACGTCGGCGGCGCGCGGACACCGAGCGGCGCGCAGGCAGACGAGGTGACACAGTCGTCAACTGACTACCTACCTACCTTACCGTTCGGGTCGCGTCGCGTTTATACTTAATATTTTTTTCCTTTCCATTACGCTGTTTTGTTAGTTTGCTAGTGCTTGTTTTTGTAATAACTTTCTTCACTTTTAATAATAATAATTATACTGTTTTTCATTCAATTCTAATAACATCCTTCATTTCTTCGTGTTTCGTACTCATTATTCCCGCTAAGCTTCGCTTGCTATTATAGTGCTTAACAACCTTACTATACGGGTTAGATTACCGTGTAGCGTAGTAATAAGTATCACACTTATTTACTACAGATGATAAAGATCGATGAAGACTGTATCATACGCTGACGACTCACCACTGATGTCGGCGGCAGCGTTGGGCTCCCTCTGCAGGCTCGCGTACAACTGCACCACCTTGCTCGCAGTCTTGGTCAACTGCTCTGTCAGCGCAGAGCACAGCTGCGATGACGATACTGCAACAAAATGGACGGCAGTTGTTCAAAATGGTACACACACTATCTCTCCACCCTATCATAGTTGCGTATGTATTTTTCATTATTTTATTTACATTCTAGTGATATTTATTTTAGAAGTATGTGTTTATTTGTATGTATGTAAGTATATTCTCGTATTATTTGTTTAGTTTTATTAAGTGAATTGTTTTTAGATTTTATGTATTTTTTTTTTTGTCTCCTTTACTCTTTAACACGCTGTCTACACCTCTTTATTTCTTGTCTTGAAATAAGCATCACCCTTGTGCCTATTTTTCTGTTCTGTTTTTTTCTTGTCTGTTTATATTATGTGTGTACATATATGGTAAAATAAATAAATGGTGTGCCAAAACGATCTAACCCACATTCTCTTAGTTATAAAAACAATCGTATGTGGTCGGAGGACCCCCGTCAAGAATGAAGTAAGTACAGTCAACAAAAGAGAGAAGTATGCAGGATCGTCAGATATAGTTGAAGTTTAGTAAGAAACCGATGGATGTTGTCGAATAAAATTTAATTTAATTAATAGAAAACAAACAGCTCTTTTATCAAATAAAATTTCAGTCAAATCAAGATACTCCATAGACAAGTTTAGACGTGATTAAAAATTGGCTACTAAAAATTCGTCAATTTATGTCATTCGCTGACTAATTTGACACCAGAACTAAACTAATATTTGTGTAAAATTTGTTTGTTTATATGTTCTGTCCTTTTCTTAATGAAATAGAAAGAATAAGATGCACTGAACTTAAGTTTAGTTTGTGACGGAAATCGGCGCCAGTAACAATGCTTTACAAAACAGAACTCGACGACGAATTTCCTAAAACCTGACGTGCGATATTTCCTGCCATGTCTATACTTACAGTTGGCTTCCGCAGACGCGTCCTGCTTCGTCCTTTGTCGCGTGTTCGCTGTAAGCCTGGCTGTCACTTCTCTCGCTTTGGCCGAAAGGTCCCGCTCACTACCGCTGCGACCTAAGGCCAAAAAATGCAACCATTAGTATAAAATAAGACACACATCATCTACCTAGCTTTTTCCAAATATGTTGGGGTCGGCTTCCAGTCTAACCGGATGCAGCTAAACACCAGTATTTTACATGGAGCGAATGCCTATCTGACCTCCACAACCCAGTTACTGGGTAATACGATACCTCTTGGTAAGACTGGTTGCCAGACTTTCGGGCTTCTGACGACCCGTGACGACTGTCAAAGATCCACGAATGACAGCCGGGACCAACGGCTTAACGTGCGTTCCAAGGCACGGAGGGGTCTTGGTATGTAAAGATGGTCACCCATCCACGGACCAACCGCGGCAAGCGTAGCTTAACCTGATAGATCGACCCGTGCGGCTGTTATTACTTAACCACAAGCCCCTCAAAATAAGACACACATTAGGGCACGTTCACACGAGCGCGATTCTTTACGCGCGCGCGTCGCGTACACATCGCTCCCACTTTAGAAACACTGGATTAAATGCTTCTCTTTTGAGGATGCCATGCGTATGCGAATCGCGCGCGAAAAAAATCGTGTCCATGTGAACGCGCTTATTCGATTTTATTTAAGACAAAAAAAAGTGAGTTTTTTTTTGTCAATAAATTGTTGTTAACGGTTTCAGTTTTTTTTATTTTTTATTGTATTGAGTGAAATCAATCTGAAAACTCCCGAAGCAAAGTGGGCCGCTGCCGATACAATTTAGTAAATGACACTCCGGTGAGCCACAGTTCAACCGTGGAACTACTTCACGGACGATGCCTCACTCCTGTCAATACTCAATATATTTATTGCTTCCACATGTGAACTTAGGTGGTAGGTTTTACAGAAATGATCCCTGCTGCCCGCTGCCTGATGTCCTGCGCTGTGTGCGCTAACTCCTGCTCTATGAAGGACCTGTGACGAGACCTGCTCCTCCCTGGACTCCTCGCGATAACCTAGCAATGCTCCACTCACCGATCCTCCTCTGAGTGTGGTCGACAGACGAGGCGCGCGGGCGCGGCGGCGCGGGCGCATCGCCGTTGTTGCGCTCGTCGGCTTCCGAGCTGGACTCCTCGTGCGCGCCGGTCGCAAGACTTACTGTTTAGCGTTACAAGTGTGGTTAATTGCGTGATCGTGCGGAGTTATCATACTGCTGGGTTTCGGAGTGATTATTTAGTATTTCATTTAAGGCGAAATTGGTCATAGTTATGCTAAAACATAGTAATCCACAATCGTTTAAACTATAGGCCGATCGCTTAACTGAGACGTTGCCTGAGGTGGCAGCGCGGTGCGGGAGGGGTGTGGTGACGTGATGCGAGAGCTCAGTGATTCGTCAACTTGTGACAACTATCACCCCTCCCGCACCGCGCAGCTACCTCAGGCAACGTCTCAGTTAAGGTGAATGCGTAGTTTTAGCCCGCGAAATTCAATTTTTCTTACGTTTTTTGCAATTTTCAGGTCAGTGTCAGGTTGTATCTTGATCAAAATATGATTCGCGACAATAACAGGTACGTATTTACAGAATTATAATAATTAGAATCATTAATACATCTTCCTAAGTTAGATTTCTACCGTTAAGAACAAATCTCGTATGGAAAAGTGTTGGTGGTAGAAATCTAACTTAAACAGATGTATTAATGATTCTGATGATTATAATTCTGTGAATACGTACCTGTTATAGTCGCGAATCAAATTTTCATCAAGATACAACCTGACACTGACCTGAAAATTGCAAAAAACGTAAGAAAAATTGAATTTCGCGGGCTACAACTACCCATTCGCCTTAAGCGGTCGGCCTATAATCCAATTTTCATTTTTAATATCTAGCAAAAATGAACGAATATACCTAAAGTGTATTGAAGTCCTTATTTCCAATTGATGTTATTTCCACTTTAATGAATATCCACTTCATGCTATTAAGTTGATTTCAGAACGACTAGTACTATTGAAAAAGTCTTAAAAATTATTAAATTTGTACCACAAAAGGTAATCAATTCGTCTGTATACAGGGTTATTGGAAAAACACCAACAACCTTTTAAGTGGTTATTGTACTCATCATTATGAACAACTTTTACTATAGGACCATACCTGAAATCTCGAAAAAAAAATCAGCTATTCCCTACATTTTGATGAATTATATGAACATAAATGTAAGGGAACAGCTGATTTTTTTTTCGCGATTTCAGGTTAGTCCCATAGTAAAAGTTGTTCATAATGATGAGTACAATGACCTCTTAAGAGGTTGTTGGTGTTTTTCCAATAACCCTGTATACAGGGTGAATGTTTCAAGTCAACATGGATGATCAAATCAGAAACTATAGGTAGGTATCTGACCTCCACAACCCAGGTACTGGGTAATACGATACGGTACGGTATGGTAAAAACTGTTACTATCGTAAAATAATTGTTTTTTTTTTTTTTTTTTTTTTTTTATTGCTGAATGGGCCCGCTCTTGACCTCGATCACGCCTGATGGAAAGCGATGGATGAGGTCTATGATGGAACGAGCGTACCCAGAAGATGCCTAAGATAATTGTTGGCGCCCTTAGGGAAATCCCACAATTTCTTCATTAGATTTGCCTATGCCACTATGGGTAAGGCCGCACGCGATCATACCAAAATCAACGGCTGCGAAGATCACTTTAATTTTGGCCCTTTTAAAAAATCTGAAAATTGACTCCTGACCACGGGGCTCCTACCTGAAACTTTCATTTATATTTTCGGTGTTCCCATATCATGCCGCATGAATGATGCTCATTTAAAATAGAAACACGATCACAATTTTCTTGGCATATATTTTTCACACAGAGAGTGACAGCAGACAAAACATAGTAAATTTTTAAATAGAAAAGAAAACAAATACGAATATAAAAAAAGGTTGGTTGCTGGTCGTCAACACCGCACCTACTAAGCTATCAACTTCTCGTCCTGCATATGCTTGCTCGAAAACTATCTGGGCTCCCCTACCGTTTGTGAATAAAGGGATCAAAGTTGAACCAACTTCTTGTGACCTTAGTATCATGTGCGCTAACTACATAGTTCAAACTACTAGGCCAGTTTCAGGGTGTCTGATCAACATGAGGCTATGCTGCGCTGTGCTGAGCGTAGGTAAGCGAATTTTCGTATGACGTTTTTGCAACAACTCACCTTGAAAATCATTATTGGTATTCGTATATTTATTTCGTTTGTTTATTTCGTTTGTTTAGTGAGTTTGGAGTTACGTATTGCGCACAGCATGATCGCTGCTGTGTTTTTGAGGTGATATATTGACAAAAAATTGTTTTTTTCTATTTCGTGTAACTTGTTAAAGGGAATTAACATTTTGGTATATGTTTTTTGAATCTTTGGTCTAGTATCGTGTGAAAGGAATACACGATACAATGATTTTTTCTCGATACAGAAAAATTGCAAAGTTATATCTATTTTTTTACTTTTTTCGACATCACGGCGTAACGCTTAAGAGTTATTCAATGGAATTTACTTTAAAACATGGAGAATTATCATATCAAAGTTTACTCAAAGTAGTTTTAAATTTAATTCATTTATTTTGTTAAAAAAAGGAGTAAACTCGTTTTGGCACATACGTCGTTTTATTCCGAGCGCACGCACATTATAGCCATCACTCTTCTTTTGCGTATCAAACGCGTAGCCACACAAAACTTAGCGCACCACGTTTTTTCCTCAATACAATCTATGAGAATCGTAGCTAAAAAGAGCACAACGCAGCGCAGCATAGCGTTATGTTGATCAGTCATTCAAACAGGAGTGGTACCGAACGGATTCGGAGGTGGAATTAGCAATACTGTATGAGCCGTGTTACAATTTTTGTGTACAAATAAAGTATGTATCAAACCTGCGCTGTACGCGTTGGCGAGTCCTCGTCGCCGCGCGGTGTTGGTAGCCTGCTTGTTCATGGAGGAGATGGTTGGTCGCATGAGACCCTGCGGCCTGCTGGACTGCTGGCGCGACGGCTGCGGGTCCGACTCTGAATCGCTCTGCGGGGATTTAGGTTTCGTTTAGGTTATCCAATATACATAATCTGCATTCGCTCCTTATTTGCCAAAAATGTAAACCAATATGAGTTTATTGAAAAATATCTTTAATTCTACACAATAAAGTTCAGTTTACGCTGCAGCTTTAAAAATTTTTTGATAACTTTTTCAATAGTGCTAGTCATTCTAAAATCAACTTAATTTTCATTAAAATAAAGTTGATATTTGTTTAACATGAAATAACAGCAATTTGAAACATAAGTTTGAATAGACGATATACAGGGTGTCCGGTAATTAATGGATAACCACTTTAGGGGTCATTGTACTTATCATTATGAACAACTATTACTACGGGACCAAACCTGAAATCGCGAAAAAAGAATCAGCGGTTTCCCACATTTAGACGAGTTATGCGAACATAAATGTAGGAAACTGCTGATTTTTTTCGCGATTTCATGTTTGGTCCTGTAAAAAGAAAAACATAGGGACACAGTATGTATTCTTCTTATTCAGTTTATGAAATATCTTTTAAATTGGTCCAATATTGGAGGAGGAAACAGGCGAGAGCCAAACCTCGAATCATGACTTTTTACTTAGACTTTTTCAAAAGTCTCTCCGACCTCATTTCCTCTTAAAAAGGCCTACCATCTTGTTATGTATAAATACCTGATTAAGTACTCCAACACTAGAACTCCTGGTCATATTGGACTTCGTGCTATACCGCGGCGCTGGTCGTACGAAGTTGTTCGGAGACTTACTGCTGGAGCCGTTCTGTGGCGTCGCTGGTTTTGACGATGGACCTGTGGCACGGACATGAGTCAGAGAAGGAGGTGGAATGGACACAGCTGTGCCAAAAGACACATAACATAATCAGCCTATAATATTCCCACTGCTGGGACACAGGCCTCCTCTCTTCGAGGTGTGGGCTGTAATCCACCACGCGGGCCCAATGCGGGTTGGTAGATGTCACATGTCTTCGAATTTTTGGTTCTAGGACACGTCGGTTTCTTTACGATGTTTTCCTTCACCGTTTTGAGAGCAGTGGTGATGAAATAATTTACACAAAGTAAAACGCCTGTGTGGGTTCGAACCTACGACCTACAACTCGTAAGTCACGGCCGTTACCGCTGGACCACCACTGCTCTCTGCCAAAACATACCAACCCACAATAATTCAGTTAATTATATCAAACTAATCCAATATTCTCAATGATACCCAGATTTTAAAAGTGAGAAGTGGAAAGAGTGTAGGGAAGCCTTTGCCCAGAAGTGAGACATCACAGGCTTTTAATAATAATAGAAAATGGGGGGGGGGGGCTTTGAACAGCAGTGGGACAGTATAGGCTAACGGAAACAAAACAATATTCAACTTCAAGAGGAATAGATTTGAAGTTATAATTAGTTGTTAGTCGTAATTTTATTACAAAATAATAATAATATGAAAAGCGGCCAAATGCGAGCGTACCAACATACAAAATTTACCACTTTTTTAAATGCATAGGTACGTCAATAAACCGTTTCTTGTATGAATTAACTTTATTTTATTTTTATTATAGTCCTTGCGGAACTAGTTGTCCGCCTCAGTGCACACAGGGGTGAGGTGGCGGTTCGCAACGCACGTACTGAGTAATGCGCCCCCGCCCCGCAGTCCCACCGCTCACATACCTAAGGCGCGCCCAACTAGTTCCGCAAGGACTATATTTATTGTTATTGCGGGCATAACAGTACACCACTCTGTGAAAATTACGAGTGCCCTATCGATAACGTTTTAAAAGATACAGCCCTATGACTGACTGACGGACCCTTTGGGTTCGGGTACGGGATCCTAAAAGAGGTACCGCTTTTCACATTAATAAATCATTTAAATAGTAAACTAATTCATTAGGAAGACCTTAAGGCCAAATGAATGTAAAAAAACGTGTTATGTAAAGAATTAATAATCAGGTTATTTTAATATTACTACCTATATTTATCTACAAAATTAAGTAAACAAAATTAGTCAACTCTACATAAAAAGCAATGTATTATGCGTTAATAATTACTTACGCTATTCTACAATAAAACTAAATTATTCTACTACTCATTAAAAAAAAGAATGCTTCATAATAAAATATGATTAACATAAAGTGCATCAAGAATGCCACATATTTATTTATATACAGGGTCCCATTAAAACAGATGGACAAATTTTAACACAGCGCTCAGTACGTCTAACCAAAGATATTTAAGCAAAAAAAAAAAAAAAACTGAATTTTATTTTGACCTAAAAAAATAAATTGCCAGTCAGTGTATCTCCGTTAGCTGATTATTTTTCTTAATAAGTAACTAATGCGTTTTTCTTATATATTTTTTTAACATAGTCCTTATTTTGGTGGGCTGAATGATTTCTAAAAGCTTGTCCATCTATTTTAATGGGACCTTATATAATAGTAGATAACACAACGAAGACCAACCCTTGAAACTGGTTCACATATAGGTTATTTAAATTGGCTAGCTAGACTCCGCAGACGCGATGCGTATCAATGTCTAAACACGATAAAATAAATGTGTGGAGATCATCAACCGCTGTTTGTGTTCTAACTTGAAGTGCGAGTTGAGAAAAACTGTATTTTTTTGTGTAAAATTCGCAGATGTAATGGGTATATAAAATAAAAAGGCCTGACTGACTGACTGATATATCACCGCACAGCCTAAACCGCTGGTCCTAGAGACATGAAATTTGGAGGGTGCATTCTTTGTGAAGAGTAGGTTTTTTTTTTATTATTTAAAAAACGTTGCCCCGCACTAGGAATTTCTCCTGTATTGTGGGTGCGTTTACAAACATTTAAACTCACACACACAAATAGCCAGACCCGGAACAACTACTTGTAGGTCATACAAATATTTGTTCCGTGCGGGAATCGAACCCGCGACACGCAGCGCAGCAGTCAGTAAGAGTAGGTGTCCACTAAGAAAGGGTTTTTCGAAATTCCACCCCTAAGAGGGTGAATGGGGGAAGGGTGAAATTTCACGCGGACGAAGTCGCGGGCAGAAGCTAGTCGATATATAAACAGGATGAAACAAAAGAAAACAGTTTTTCTCCACAATCTCTATTCATGATAGATAGAGATTATGATGAAAAAAAATTTGATTTCGATGATTAAAGTTAAGTGACGTTTAAACGTCAAAAATGTATGAATATAGTCCGCGCGGAACTAGTTGGCCGCTGAGGTGGGGACAGGTGTGAGGCGACGGTTCGCAACGGACCACAGCTCACATACCTAAGGCGCGGCCAACTAGTTCCGCAAGGACTATAAACAGTCGCTTATTATTACTTAACTTTAAACAACAGTTATGAATAAAGTGGAATATCAACAAGAAGAAACTAGCTATTACAAGTGTGAGCAACATACATAATCAAAACGTTCAACATCCAACACCATCTTAATTCAGTGTTAACATGATCCACGACCCATTCATACGATTATGTTAAAATTAAAACTATCCCAACATTGCAAGAACGATTTTTAGGTTATACAATGTCTTCTACTCGAAAACGTTTTACTAGATCCAATTCAACTCCACTAAGGCCCATTTCGACAAGGATTACATTACATAACGTTTTACGTTATTAGACTGTAGGTTTACACCCAATAATATCCATCCAGACTCAATATCCCAAACAGCAGAAACAATTTTACTTAGCCCAATTAAACTTAGCCAAACTTAATTAAACCCAACCAAACCCAGTTAAACCCAACCAAACCCAGTTAAACCCAACCATACTTAATTAAACCCTATTAAACCCAACCAAACCCAGTTAAACCCAACCAAACTTAATTAAACCCAACCAAACCCAGCTAAACCCTACCCAACCCAGTTAAACCCAACCAAACTTAATTAAACCCAACCAAACCCAGCTAAACCCTACCCAACCCAGTTAAACCCAACCAAACTTAATTAAACCCAACCAAACCCAGCTAAACCCTACCCAACCCAGTTAAACCCAACCAAACCGAGTTAACCCCAACCAAACCCAGTTAAAACTCAACCAAACCCAGTTAAACCGAACCAAACTTAACTAAACGCAACCAAACCCAGTTAAACCCGACCAGACCCATCCAAACCTGTCTACAACTCATACTACCACCACCAGACGCACCTTGCGGTGTCCTCGGCGCGGGCATGGGCTTGGCGGCGAGATCTGACAGCGAGATGGCTCGTCTCATCCCCGTACCCTCCTCTTCGCGGTCTGATACCGACAGATGCGAGCGATTCGCTGGCGAGACGGCTGCTTATAAATAACATGCGATTATAGCGAGCTGAAGGTTTTCTTGAATATCGGCAGGTTGTAATATATATTTTTAAATGTGGGAGATGTGTTCTTGTTTGCATTTGTGTTTTAGCTGAGTATTACATCAGAATATAGTTTTAAAACTGTATCGCTGTCAAAGAATTGTCGAGTATTTTAGGAATTCGAAACTAAATTTAAAAAATCGGGACTTTTGATTGGATAGATAACAGTTGTAAGGTGATCAATCAGTTGAGCGAAGTTAAAAAAATAATCTATTAGAATACGAATTATTTTATTATTCTTATTTATCTACCATTTTTGACCAAATAACTAGTATTCAATTAATATAACCATTCAGATTGCTATAATTAAGCACAACAAAAACACAAACAATACAAAAAAAAAATACATAAAACGCATGCATGAGAAAATCTCCGCATATGCTAAAAATCATGCTGAAAAAAAACCTGTAAAACAATATAAAAAGCGATGGCAAGTGACATGTCGTGAATCTGCCGTGCGATGTAAAATATATATATTTGCATATTAATTTCTGCCTAAGTTTCAAAATTTTTGGGCGAATTCACAAAATATCACCTTATTTCGTGGAATGCGTAAGTTTTAGGTTTTTGTTATTGGGCCGTAGATATTTTTAGGAACCTGAAGGTGCTCCCTCAGCAGGAGCATTCGCGTGTAATGTAACATTACAGATTCGACTGAGTATTACATTACAATACTACCTCCCTGACTGACGAGCATTCGCGTGTAATGTAACATTATAGATTTGACTTTTTACAAGTAGAGCGCATTGATGTTACAAGTTGTATCAAGGTATTACACATTGTATCATTACAAGGTGCGCATTGTAATGCTCGGTTCTCCCCCTTCACTGGTAACACTCGTTTTGTATCATTACAAGGTGCGCGCTGTAATGCTCGATTTTCCTCCCTCACTGATGTAATACTCGAATCTGTAACTCTCTCTGAAAACTCCCGATGAGGAAGCACGTTTAAGAATTAGAAGAGAGATGAAACCTTTTGGATTAACAAGAAAATGCCGCATGACGTAACGATTTTATGTTATAATGGCAGCTCAAATATTCTGCAGCAGCATCTCCTTCTCATAAAAAAATATCTAAGGCCAATACTTTAAAACCCAAAACAGCGACATCCACATCTTATCACGCAAATAAAAGGGACCATAACGACATCAAATAACTTGTCACATGCAGTCCCAAACCTTGCGTCGGTGAGAATTTCGATGGCAAGACCGGATTTTGTACGGGAACCTTTCGCGCCAAACAAGAACCTCTAGGCGAACCGTACAGTACCGGCCTTATTTTATGCGGGAAAAGACGGTTTTCCATACACAATCTTGGCGTAGGACCTCTAATGATTTTCCTAAATGGAGGTTTCGGTCTGCTAAAACCGTAAAAATGTAGTCTTTTCGGAGAATTTGTGCAACTAGAGCTTGTGGTAGATGATTCGTAATTTTCGCTGTCTAAATGGACATCTGTTTTCGGTATTACCATTTCGTTATAAACCCTTTGTTTTAGACTTTTCGGTGGGTTTAATATTTCCGGTTGTACGGCGTTGTTTAGCTTTACGTCTTCCACGGGTCCTGTGTTGCCAGCTTCATTCGTGATGTCTCTTCCTACTGTAACTAGGCCCCCAATTTGATCGGAATCCAAAATGTCTGGTAAACTCAAATTCCTTTTGATTTCTTTATTTTCTGAGGCTGTGTCAGTGTCTGTGTCAGCTTCTTCTAAAGTAAGGGACGCGAAGTTGTGAACAGTTGACGATTGCTTCGTCGCTAGCTTCTCGAACTTCCTAGATAGTAATTTGACTACTCCTTTTCCATCATTTATATTAGCTTTTAAGGGTCTCATTCTCCATTCCTTGAGTATCTTCTCTTGTAGAATTCTCTTCTCTTCCATTTCTACTAATTTGTTGATAATCTCTATTTTTCTTTCAATGTTTTTGTATTTTTTAATTTCGTCACTCATCTCTGGCGATATGTTTTCTTTGGTTTCACCTTGCCTACTGTGCGACGGTCGTGACAAATCATTTCTAGCAAGTTTCAAATTAAGTTGGTCTTTAGCATTTTTTGCATAAAGCTTATTATCTTGTTCAGCATAATAATCTAAGGAGTCTTTAGCGAAATCATTGGCGTCGACATCGAGGGAGTCCATGCTCACTTGTTTCAGTCTCTCCATCCGTTGCATAGCATACACTTCTAAGCTATCCATCTGTATTTCAGACTTATTTTCATTCACGTCTTTCTCTTTGACGAACACGTCGAAATGTTTCTCACTGTTGTCTGGTTCAACGTTAGAATTGGCATCTTCTGGCTTCTTATTGGCTAAATAGTTTTTATTGTGCAGACCATCTAGTTTCGCTTTGTACTGCGACGATATTGATGATGTCAGACCTGATTTTTCTATGCCCGCTTTCAGTCTGTTATTCATTTTGACAGAAGACGTCCTTTTGATTGGTTTCGGAGGCTTGTGCGGTACAAATTCCATCGTTATTTTAGTGTTGTTATTCTTCTGGCCCGAACCTCTTTCGAGACTCTTAGTAGCATTATTATATTTCCCATTAGATTTTTCTTTATTCAACTGATTCTTATTAACCTTTGTCGACGTGTTCTTCCTTATTTGCTCCTCAAATTTCTCCAAGTTCTTTTGAACGTGAGAATTACGTTTCTCCATAAGATTTTTTAATGGGTTTGGTTTTGAAGCCGGTTCTAAGACTACTTCGAAGCTACAGCTCTTAGATTTGACCATAGCGTTCTTTTCACAGCCTTCCATTTGACTCTTGTACTTATCAGCGAACTTCGGCTGCAGAGACTTGCTAGCGTTCACCATATAGTCAGTCTTATTCAACCTCGGAATTTCATCGCTAAGCTTCTTTTCTTTATTATACTGCTGAATATTATTTCCGTCGAAATAATACGCAATATTCTTAGCCGGCGGAGGCTGTTTAGTTGACGAGTCGTACAAGCTTTTAGATCTTGTCACAGTTTTGTGTCCATCCATCGGCACATCAAAACCGTACACTTTATTAGCGGGTGCGGCTGGTTTCGGGTTTGTAATTACAGTTTTAGGTTTGCTTTCTCTGTAATTAGGGCTGGAGGCATCTCCTAAATAATTGTTATACATGTAACCGAAATATGCGTTGTTAGGACTGGAGCCATAGCTTTTAGACGTGTTATCGAATTCGTAACAACTTTTACTGTTCCGCGGCATACTTTCGTTCTTGTGTTGTTTCTTCGGCTTAGCACCTTCAAACAACATTTCCAATGGCGCGCTTTTAGTACATTCCGAGTCATCAGACAACACGCTCTCTAATGAGTTACAGTTGGTCCTACAAAGTTGGTTATCATTGTCCAGAAAGTCGTCGGACAACACGGATTCCTGGCTGCAGCTGTTCTTCATGTATTTCTTCTGATTTAAAAAGAAACTAGCGCTACTGTGTCTATGGTTTTCTAAATACTCTGTGTCGTGTATGTTCTCGTACGAACAGTTCTGCGAATCGTTCAAATTGTATCTGCTGCTATCAAACTTCGCTTGTTGGAAAGCGACTTCGTTACCATATTTGAGGAAAATCTCATTAGAAATACTGGAGCAATTGGAGTTGTCACTCAGCACTGATTCGTTTGACCGCGTGACACATCTCTTGGTCAAAACACTTTGACATCTATACATGTTGCTGTTGTACTTCATCGAGTCTTCATCGATGTCGTCGAGGTTCGACGGCATGTTCCTCGGTAGTGTCGAGCTCTTCTGATTGGATATGTAAGCGGGCTTCGCAGGCACCACCGGCTTCTCACTGCTGTAGATTTCATAGTTCGACACAGTCCGTCTTGGCACATTTTTGGTATGTTTTTTACAAACTTTCTTAGAGAACAGTTTATTTTTACAACTAGCATCTTGGCTTAAACTGCAGTCTTCTAAGGAGTCTGAGGAGAAGTTTCCATCGTCTTTTTCTTTCGAAGGTTTCATATCAAGGTCACCCTGACCTCTCGCGACATCGTATTCATCCAAATCGCCATATTTCTTTGTTATTTCCGCGATCATTTTTTCAGTATCCGATTTTATAGTATCTACTAAACTTTTACCGCTATCTCTAAGATTTCTGTTATCAAAACCTACGAAGAAGCTTAAGGAATTCCTCTTTTTGGGATCTAGAGAGTTTGTATCAGGTTTCTGATTCTTTTGATCCGCCTTATCAGCCCATTTACATTCTTCAGAAACCGGTGACACGGGACAAGACTTATAATTCTTGAATATACTCCGCGCAGGTTTGACAGACTTAGGCGGAGCTGGTTTCTCATCATTTTTCGTTAGATTTAAAGTGAAATTCCGTGGTTTAGGTTCGCGGGGCTCTTTCTCAGGAAACAGGCGGTTGAAGACTTTAGATTGGACAGGTTTCGTCATGTCTATAGTGAATGCTAGAGGTTGCTTCTGAGGCAGTTGTTCTTTGAACACCATAGGTTTCGTATCAAAAGGGGTGTAATGCGCGTTGCGTCTATCATTCTGAGTGGGTGGGATATTAGCGTGTGGCGGAACGTACGGAACCACATTGTCTAAATAGTCGGGTATGATCTTATGGTTCAAATTCGCGGGTATCGCATAGGGGTTCTTGTTTCGGTAGTCGAGGTAGGGGTTCAAACTATCGAAATAGTTCGAGTTTAGACTGTCCAGGTTCTCTTCCGGACATGGCAATATTCCTGGTCAGCGTTAAGGAAACAATTTGGTGTTTGTTAGTATTTAGCGATGATGGGTTTACTTATAAACGCTTTGTTTGTTGGTGATGGAAAGCAACACTTGCCGAGGTCGGCATCTGGATGGGTCTTGAAGGCAAGTAAAGCGTTTGTAAGTAATATTTAATGACGTCACACGTTAGTGAAATCACACAAAGGTTATAAATACAGTCAAAGTTTGATTATAAAAAATATGTTTGCAAATAATTTGTCGTGAAAATCTGTTGCTGAATTAAAAGTACATCTTTGACTGTATTTTTAAAGAAATTGAGCATTCATACATCAGGTATACGAACTATAATCCATACTAATATTATAATGCGAAAGTGTGTCTATCTGTTACCTCTTCACGCTTAAACCACTGAACCGATTTAGATGAAATTTGGTATAGAGATAGTTTGAGTCCCGGGAAAGGACATAGGATACTTTTTATCCCGATATTCCCACAAGATCGACACTTATGCGGGTGAAACCGCGGGGCGCTGCTAGTCTATAAATAAATCAATGTTTGTATGTTTGTCCTCTATGCGTTCCGAAACCATTGGTCAGATTGTGATGGGACTTTGGTAGGGTGTTCTGGGGACGCTCGTGAGGGTTCCTAATTATTAAAACATGGGAAAAAAATAACAAAAAAAAATGTACGAAGTTCGCCGGGACAGCTAGTCTATATATATAAAAAAACAACCGACTTCAAAAAAAAAAAACACTACAAAGTGAAAAATAACTTCAATTTCGGAAGTCGGTGTCTTTGGTTCCGCATTTTCGTTTTTTGATACCGACTTCCGAAATTGAAGTTATTTTTCACTTTGTAGTGTTTTTTTTTTTTGAAGTCGGTTGTTTTTTTTGTAAAAAAGTTTTTATTTTTCACTTTTTAGTTGTACCCCACATAAATTCAATTAACACTAGTGCATTGAAGAATATTGAAGACACAACTCGAAGAATCATCAAAATTCGCATAGAAATGCCGGAGATGCAGTACATTTATGCATATAACTTCGTACATAAGAATAATTACCTAATGTATTATATACTAAAACCTTCCTGAAAGTATGTAGATCACACTAATAAAATAATTATCAAAATCGGTTCAGTAGTTTTTGAGATAATCGCGGACATACAAACATACATACATACATACATACATACATACATACATACATACATACATACATACATACATACGGGTCGAATACAGAACCTCCTTTTTTAAAGTCGGTTAAAAATGAAACCCGTTTTCCGTTGTCACGACTTGACATGAAAACGGCTTGACCGATTTCGCTAATTCTTTTTTTGTTGTGATCGGTATTGCCGGGACAAGGTTTGTATGAAAGAAAATTTTGGAAATTCGAAAAAAAAAATTGCACCCGTGCGAAGCTGGGGCGGGCCGCTAGTTATTTATAAATGTTGTTGATATTTTCATTACTTTTATTTTAACACTGTCAAATACCACAGATGAATACTCAATTTCCTTCACAAAATCAAGCGTACAGGCAAAGTGAAGCGTCTTACCGTAAGGTCTGGAATTGGATGGGATTGCCATCGAGACGGGGCGGCTGCGGCGCGAGCTGTCCTTCTCGGGAATGTACGACAGGTCCGTGGTTGACTGACTGGACTTCAAGTTGGAACGGAAAGCCACCTGGTTGGAAGGAGATTATATTTCATTAGTTAATATAAGTTATTTAAATAAATACACCGTGAAATTTTAATCACCGTTTTCCTCTTAAGGGGTCATTGTACTCATCATTATGAACAACTTTTACTATGGGATCAAACCTGAAATCGCGAAAAAAAAAATCAGCTGTTCCCTACATTTATGTTCGTATAACTCGTCAAAATGTAGGGAACAGCAGATTTTTTTTTTCACGATTTCAGGTTTGGTCCCATAGTAAAAGTTGTTCATAATGATGAGTACAATGACCTCTTAAGAAGTTGTTGGTGTTTTTCCAATAACCCTGTATACAGAACAGTACGTAATAGTAACAGAATGGACAACAATTTGGAACAACACAATTTTAATTTTAAATCATTTATATTAAAAGAATAAGTCAAGAAAGTTAGACTTTCTATCGTATCATGTCATATCCAAGAAATGTCCAAAACATTTTGATTGCAATAGAATTTGAACGTTGTGATCTATGACAATGAATTTTGTAGCTCCAAAACTTGACCATTGTCAAAGATTCCGACTCCAAATAGTACTTTGTATTGGTAAATAAAAAAATACGTCAATATTAATAAAAACTTTTTTACAAAAAAAAAACAACCGACTTCAAAAAAAACACTACAAAGTGATAAATAACTTTAATTTCGGAAGTCGGTGTCGTTGATTCCGCATTTTCGTTTTTTGACACCGACTTCCAAAATTAAAGTTATTTATCACTTTGTAGTGTTTTTTTTGAAGTCGGTTGTTTTTTTTTGTAAAAAAGTTTTTATTTTTCACTTTTTAGTTGTACCTACCCCACAAAAGAAAGTAAACAAAAAGATCGTTAATGTAGACAATGTAGATAAATTTTTAGATTTTTGTTGATTTTTCAAAAACCGCTCATCCGATTTCGATAAAATTTTTATGGGACCATTCGGGAAGTATACCCTTTCTAACAAAAAAAGAATTTTTTAAATCGGTTGGCAAACGACTGATTTATGCGCGAACAAACATATAAAAAAAAAAAAAATACAAACATTCGAATTGAGAACCTCCTCCTTTTTTAGAAGTCGGTTAAAAAAGAAAGAAAGAAAATACATTTATTTAGCACAAAAGACACACTATACACCAGATACATCAGATAAAAAAAAATAAAGATCAAATAAAAAGCGTAAAGTCCGATGTAAGTAATTAGCAGGAAAGTGTGCCTTTTAGTGTATGTTACCTGCCAACGTCATGTGTCAAAACATAAAAGTTTATGTCAAATGCAAAACGTCATTGCTTTCTCCGTCTCTTTCTGCCGTGGACCGTCTCGCGTGTTGTGTGTTATGAGAAAGCTTCTAATAAATCTTGCGATATCTGCTTATTTTTACCGACTTCACAAAAAGGAGGAGGTACTATGTTCGGCTGTTTGTATGTTTTTTTTTTTTTTTTTTGTATGTTTGTTCATCGAATACTCCGCCAATTGTCGACGGATTTTCAAAATTCTTTTTTTGTTCCAAAGTAGATAGTTCTGAGGTGGTCCCACTGTCACCAAGTTAGGATCTGATGATGGGATCTTAGAGAAATCGAGGGCAACCCTCAAATTTTATAGGCTCACTTATTGTTTTTCGCATATTTTATGAAGTATCTTGTGTATTTGCGTATGGTTGTCACCATCTCAGGTAGCTGGGCTGATGATGGAAGGTACAACTCCTTAACAGTAAGAAGTTACCCGAACAGGCAAGGACTGTTTTAGTAAATTGTTTTGATGTTTGATAGGGCATTTGCCACATTTGGTCTCATGACCATCAAGTCATGACCTGATGCTGCAGTCAGGATAGTCTGCAGAGTACCTAACTCCTCGACAACTAACAGCAGATATATCTTGTTTAGGCTCATTGAAAAGAGCTCGATGTGTGGATAAACGTAGGTACTGTTAATGAGGAACACCGAAGTACATAAAGACCTGATGCTGAAGCCAGGAGCATCAGAAAAAGTACCAACCTTGATATTACAGCACCGTAGTCGTGTTTGGGCTCATTTTAAACTCATTTCAAATATTATAGGCACACCTATAGCGATTTGGGTATTTTTTATAGTAACTCGTGCATTTGCTCTCGGAAAGCACTATTTGGTGAAGTGGAACTGATGATGAAGACCACAGATAGCCACCAGAACTACTTAATAATATCTAAGTATTTCACGGGTTGCGATTCGATTACTTTAATATGGTTGCTAAGCAATTTATGCTCGTCACAATGTGAATGGTGATATGGACCTGATGGTGGACCTGGAGAACTCCTCAACAATTAACTTCCCTGCATCGGGAAAAGCAATATTTTGTTTGTAAAAGGCGATGAGCACTAGGCTATTTTAACTTAGATAAATTATAAGCAGACCCACTAAAAAGCGTGAAATAAAAACTTTTTAAGAAAAAAAAAACCGACTTCCAAAAAAAACACAACAAAGTGAAAAATAACTTTAATTTCGGAAGTCGGTGGCAAAAAACTAAATTACAGATCCAAAGACACCGACTTCCGAAATTAAAGTTATTTTTCACTTTGTAGTGTTTTTTTGGAAGTCGGTTTTCATATAATTTATTCATTATTTTTTTTGCTTTTTTCGTGCTGCGACGTGTTGCCAGGGGAGGCTATGTCTACTTACACTCTCCAGCTGCCTGCGGGTCTCCAGTATCCTCCTGTTGAGTTCCTCCCGCCGCCTCGCAGCCTCGGGGTCCAGCATCTTGCCGGGCGTGCGCGGCGCGGGCAGCGGGCGCGCGCCCGGCGTCGCGCCGCGCGACAAGTGTTGCGACGACAGCGACGTGTTGCCTGGGGAAGTAAACGTATTGGTTCAAACTTTTGCGCACACGCTTGTGCATTGTAATATCTCCTGCGTATCTGGCTAATCATCGGATTAACCACCATGATCCAAATCGATCGGAAGGCTATTATCAATAAAGTAGTACATAATACAAGTGTGCTCACCCTGCGTAAGCGTGGCGTCCATCTCAGCGCCGCTGAGGCTGTCGAAGGCCGACTTGAGGTACTTCTCGCGCCGCCCCGCCGTGTCCAGCGACTCGCACGAGCCCGACAGCGGGTTGCGCTCCGTGTTGTCGCCGGACGGAGTCGACACCTGCGCGGAACACAAACAGACATCCATACATACGAATATTATAAATTCGAAAGTAACTCTGTCTGTCTGTCTGTATGTTACCTTTTCAAGCCTAAACCGCTGAACTGATTTAGATGAAATTTGGTATAGAGATAGTTTGAGTCCCGGGAAAGGACATAGGATAGTTTTATCCCGATATTCCCACGGGCTCAAAACCTATGCGGGTGAAACCGCGGGGCCGCAGCTAGTATTATAATAAAAAATAATAAAGATAATTTATTTATTTCAGACATAATTCTAGTCCATAGTTTATTATGTTTCATTTTTCAGTAGGTACAGTCAGCAGCAAAAGTCGATTAACACTGTCATTTTAACATGTTATTAAATTGACAACAATTTTATCAATAAACTGCTTTTTAGGTTCTCACATAATAGCAGAGTTTATATTCTAAAATTTTTTCTTCTGCTGCAATTTTGAACAAATATTTTGCTCAATAACTAAGATTAAAAAAACTGAAGTGTTAATCGACTTTTGCTGCTGACCGTACAAGTAAAAAGTTACTGTGAAAATATGCTTGAGTTTTGAGCTTCGCGAATTGTTTTTTATTCAGTTAAACCCTTAAACCTGCATCCATATATTTTACAGTCATTACCGGGAGTCCGAGGCCCGAAAATCTTACCAGGTGGTATCGTATTACCCAGTAACTGGGTTGTGGAGGTAAGATAAGCAGTCGCTCCGTGTGTGCATGCGAGAGGTACCGGGATCGATACCCGGCGCCTCCACCATGTGTGATACCTGGGTCACGGGCGTATGTACATATATCACACTATCACACTAATATTATAAAGGCGAAAGTTTGTGAGTGTGTGTGTTTATATGTTTGTTACTTCTTCACGCTCAAACGGCTGGACCGATTTCGATGAAATTTGGTATAGAGATAGTTTGAGTCCCGGAAAAGGACATAGGATAGTTTTTATCCCGATATTCCCACGGGATCGATATTTATAGTTTACTAGGATATATTTTTATGAGTCTTTTTATCATATATATAATAATTATATACCTAAATATTGGACGTCAAACCTACGACTCTTATGTGACATCTGCTTGAATCTTTGAATGGAACATACTTCAAATATAACCAGCGGCCTGACCCGCAAGGAGGTCGGAATCTCTGAAAGAGGTCTCTACAGTACTGGTATTCAGCTGCATCCAGTTAAGACTAAAAGCCGACCCCGACATAGTAGGGAACAGGCTAGGTCCTTACCTCGTCGTCATCAGAGTCCACGGGAGTGCCGCTGAGCTTGGCATGCGGTGGCGGCAGTTCCAGCCGCGTCTCTCCCGTCCAGCGCTTCGAGCGACGCATTGACTCGCGCAGTTCGTCTGCGTCCATCGCGTTCACCATGAACTCCCTATGGAAGAAAGATTATTTATAACCGACTTCAAAAAAAGGAGGATGTTATCAATAAAATTCGGTTGAATAAAAAGGAAAATGCGAACCTAACGACACCGACTTCAGAAATTAAAGTTATTTTTCACTGTGCAGTGTCTTTTTTGGAAGTCGTTTTTTTGACGTGATAACGTCTTATAAATCGATGAACGCCGGCTGCACGCACGAAAAAGCATGACTCATTGTCACGTTCCGCCTGAGTCGAGCGTGAAAGTGCGAGTGTACACACATAGCCTTCAAGGAGTTCAAGCTTGATATGTAATTGTTCAGTCTACCTAGAAGTTAGTGTCAAGTGCAACTCACCCGGGCGTCTCGTCATCGTTGTTGCCGGGGTAGTACGTGGTCCGGTTGCCGCGCTCCGACGACGACGTTCGCTCACCGTCGGAAATGTCCTCGATGTCACCGTCGTGTTCTGTGGACTCTTGATCCTGAAGAGAATGGACGCACATAGATATTACTACTAAACTAAGGGCGAATTTTTTCAATCTTTAGATAACTTTTATCTGAGGAATAAAAATCTTCAGATGTGACGATTAAAAAATCGCCTCTAAGGAAATTAGACAGCTGACAGTTTTGAAAATAATGTGTTAATTGCGTAAAGAATTATGAACGTTGGCGATTTTTATATTATTATATACACATTTAGAAATGCTTGCATTACAAATTAGTAGGTACAGTCGAACAAACAATTTGGCATACAGGCAGAAATAATCATCTTTTTGCCACGCACTTATACAGGGTGAAATTGAATTCATGGGCATCCTTTTAAGGGGTCATTGTAATCATCATAAAAAAAAACAGCTCTTCCCTACATTTTAACGAGTTATGTGAACATAAATGCAAGGAACAGCTGATTTTTTTTCGCGATTTTAGGTTTAGTCCCATAGTAAAAGTTGTTCATAATGATGAGTACAATGACCCCTTAAAAGGATGCCCATTAATTTCATTTCAACCTGTATTTATCATTTGTATTGTGTACATAATAAAGTGCTATCCCATTATATTCATTGTTTTTGCTCGTAATTTCTTTGTACGCTTAATAAAAGAGTGATATATTTTTGCACGTTAGCCGCCTGTATTCCAATATCTTTGTTTGACTATACATTTAGTGCTAAACTAATATACAAAGTCAAATTAAATTACCTAACGAAACTTCCCAGATGTGATGAGAATCGATATCTAATCATAATAAAACAAAAAACAAATTAATTTGATAATGTTTTTCGTGGGGTCATCGACTGCAGTTACTGTAGTCACTTGAAATATTGGATTCAAAAAACATTTTTTTTTAAGTATGTGTAATCTTCACAGACGCGTTAGGGTGTCGATATCAAAATACAATAAAATGAATTACATTAATTATTTTATTGCTTCATAATAAGTAACTAACGATACTAAAATAAAAGACTAACTAACTAACAATACAATTAAATAAAAATAAAAAATAAAACAAAGTCTGAAGATGTGGTCGCCTAAAATTGGAGGCGCACACTTTTATTTGTCCCTCTTCATGTTGCTATGAATGTGACTGTGTAGCCTCTGTTGGCGATCCAAATAAATAATAATAAATAAATAATAAAGGACACTTAGGCGTCGGAGTATTCGACCGCATCGCTGTCATCCGGAAACGTGCCCAGAAGGAATACAATAAAACCAAATAAAACATATTTGTTCAACTCATACTTCAAGACGTAACAAAACTAAAAGCGGTCGTAGATTCTAAAAAAAAAAACATTCATTGTTTTTATTTTATCGTGCTTAGATATCGATATACTCATCACGCCTGTAGTTTAACAAGCTAATTTAAATTGACCTTGTAAACCATCGCAATGATGTTTCAATAGGTTCAAAGCATGTATAGTTAGCGCCACGAGAGATGAGACTTGACCCCGCCTCCCGCGCTCTTTCCGCCGCCCCTATGACGTCCGGTCCCGTCCCGCGCTCAGACCTCATACCGCTAAAGAGACCTAAAATCGTGTACTGTGCAAGTCAAACCACGTGGTGTGTCAAGTCTCATCTTTCGTGGCGGGCATTGTATTACTATTGCTGATTTGTGGAGCAAGCAAGCCTTAAAATAATTAAATACATACAAATATTAAAAACAAAAACTTTATACCACTCAAAATGCAACAAAAAAGGAAGTTTATTATTAAATAAAAACAAAAAAATGAACCGCACCTCGTACTTAAAACTGCCGAGCGACGAATCGTCGGTGTGGTGCCGCGTCCGCGTCTCAGTCGCGCGACTTTTCGACAAATTAATCGTAACCTAACGTCGACAAACATAAAATAACATAAATACGTGTGGTAGGCATATAAAAAAGTGTTACCAACGAAGAATAATTATCTTTTAGGTGGATTTTACTGGTACGTCATAACTAATACTTGTACCAGTATTAAAACGGCTTTTATGTAATTTAAATACTATTTTTGATACCGGTAAAAAGATAAGAGGGAACCCAAATGACTGCAAATAATTTATTGTTCCATAAAGTGACATTCAAAGCTTTAAAGACAAACTATTTCTAAAGCCAATAATTACAAAGAAAAAAATAATTCAATTGGTGATTCCAAATGTAGTTTCTTATTTATTATAAGCACTAAATTTTTTTAAAGTACCAAAGAATAATTATTCTCCATCGGGACATGCAACAAATATTTAATAAAAACTGCGTGTTGATAGTATGATTCAGTCAGAAATACTTATTAATCAAGTACAAAATAAGCTTTGAATGTAAGTGTCTAAACACTCTATGCCGTAGGTACGCGACCGAAGTTCGGCATGATTACGCCTGCAATGCTATTTGAATTACTGACGACACATTATGCTGAAATTACGTTGCGTTATAGCGTACAGTAAAATCAGACGCGGAACTTCGGTCGCGTACCTTCGGCATAGTATGTTTGGACACTAACTTCGATAACAGAATTAAACGTCTTCGTTATAGATTAGTTTATTTTAGAATTCTTAACGGAATCATTAAAAAATATTAATATTTACATTTAGTTACAGCGGACATACAAAAGCACATAAAAATGTAGCAGAAAATACATGCTCGCACCATGCAGCATGCAGTACGGCCAGCGTCTAATAATATGACGAACAGACTATTCGAAATTATAAGAACAACTAAGAAAATTGTACTTTATCTCAATTGAATAAAACCCACACTAATAGCCTGCTGTGTTTCGTCGACGCGTGGGATTTCCAGTGCCTTAGGCATCTTCTGGGCACGCTCGTTCCATCATAGACCTCATCCATCGCTTTCCATCAGGCGTGATCGAGGTCAAGAGCGGGCCCATACAGCAATAAAATTTAAAAAAAAAAAACCCTTGTCTGAATGGCAGTCAAATTGGGTGTTTATCGGGTGTTTACCAAAAGCACCGGGTTTAAACCCGGTGGATTGCCCATCTATACTTGCGACACGAGTCGCCAGCGACGTCGGGTGAAATGGTGCGACGTTGCCGGACTTCGCTCGACATACATAAGTCATAAGCCGCGCGATGTCGCCGGATATGTCAAGCGAAATCGCCGGGCTTCACTTGACATGTCGCCGACACATGTCGTGGAACATTTGTCCCCTAGTGTATCCCTGGCTTAAATCTGCTCGTCTTGATATTTTTAACGCTGACTGTACTGTACAATGCTAAAGATATGCAAAAATATAATCAGGTTTAAAGTAAGTATACTTACGTTCGCTCTGACGTAAAAATATCGCGGCGGGATATCGCGTACTGGATTTTCAACTGTCGGTGTTGAGCCGAGCAATGGGAATCCAACAGAGCGCGTCCCAGCACGTCAAAAAATCATACTGATGGATTTTCAACCCTCGGCGCTAAGCAGTGGGTTGAAAATCTATTGCGCGAAAAAACCCCACCGCGAAATCTTTACGTCCGTGCCAACGTCGGCTGAATTGTCAAATAAACGTAAGCGCAAATACAGGAAGATTTTTTTGTCACCATCCAAATTTTTACAGGCTGTTCTACCCATGAATATGAACAACTTTCACTATGGGACCAACACTGAAATTACGAAAAAAAAAAATCAGCTGTTTAATACATTTTGGTCAAGTAGGTATTGAAACAGCTAATTTTTAAACAGCTGATTTTTTTTTCGTGATTTCAGAGTTGGTCCCATAGTGAAAGTTGTTCATATTCATGGGTAGAACACCCTGAAAAATTTGGATGGTGATAAAAAAATATTCCTGTATACTAGTCTGAAGCAATACACTATTGTTATAAAATTACTAAAACCCCTCTGTAAAATAACCTTTACATGTAAATACGGCACTTCCTTTATTTCTGATTTTATGTCTTAAGATTTAGCTAACACGTCTAACTTCCATAAAAAAAAAACTTTTACTAATAACATAACTAAAAGTGTTGTCTTGTGGAATGACTAAAATAACAATGAGCGAAACATCACACAAGCTCAAACAAAAATAATGCAAAAATAATGAGTTGCTTTTCACTAACCAAAAATTACTTAAGGTGAATGTGACATGGTAGACCGCGAAATTTAAATTTTCTTACGTTTTTTGCAATTTGCAGATCAGTGTCAGGTTGTATCTTGATCCAAATATGATTCGCGACTATAATAGACATGTATTTACAGAATCATAGTCGTTAGAATCATTAATATATCTCTTTAAGTTAGATTTCTACCATAAACACTTTTCCTTACGAGATTTGTTCTTAACGGTAGAAATCTAACTTAGAAAGATGTATTAATGATTCTAATTATTATAATTCTGTAAATACGTACCGTTTATAGTCGCGAATCATATTTTGATCAAGATACAACCTGACACTGACCTGAAAATTGCAAAAAAACGTAAGAAAAATAGAATTTCGCGGGCTACAACTACGCATTCACCTTTACATGACTTTTTTCTTCTAATATCAAACGAAAAATGGACGTGAAAAAGCGAAAACAAATACGGACATAACATGACAAATAAACAAAAAAAAAAATGCAAAAAAAAAACCTTTTCCACCCGGGGCGAGATCGTGAGTATATCGTATGTCTTTCTCATGGTCGCATCGAAATTCCTGAATAAGGCTTCAACACGAGGCAGCTGGGATAAATTCAGCGATTTCGGCCTCTAGTCAAAGTTACCACAACCATAGTGAATAGATTTTTATTTTTTTTTTATTTTTACCCTTTCAATCAAATCCCACTTGATACTGAAGCTTCGGCTTTGTAAGTAAAAAAACCAAAAAAAAATTAGGAAACAAAACCCAAGACCATTTTTAATAGTGTGAGATCAGGGGAAAAATAAAGAAAAAATAAATTAAACCATTCACAAAATGTAAAAAAAGAAAAAATGTTACAAAAATAGTTAAAAAAAAAAATGGCGAAGTATTATGGAGTTTGTCCAAAACTAAAAAAAAATATTTTTTACAATACACGTATTTAAGGTCCGACGTTTCTAAATTTGCCAAAGATGTAAACAACAATGGCTACTCGAAATTGAATAAAATCGATCTAAAAGAACATTTATTTTAAATAATGTTTTTTTTTCGTCTAGTTAGCTCGATTTAGACGAAAACAAGCATTAATTAAAATAAATGTTCTTGTATATAGATTTTATTCAATTTCGAGTAGCCATTGTTGTTTACATCTTTGGCAAATTTAGAAACGCCGGACTATAGGTGAAACACAGTGAACATAAAAAAAAAAACCTGTGCAGCAGTAGATAATGGTGCGCTATTTTGCCCGATCTCTAGAGAATGGGAACCATTGGACTCTAGAGAATGGGGTCACTGCATCCACAAGCTCCACCATACTTCACAAGAATATATTAACATAAAATACAGTCAATAGCAAAAGTCAGTCTGGTTCTGTATGCACGTTTAATAATAACAATTTATTTTTCTATACTAATATTATAAAGAGGTAAAATTATATAGTAAGTTTGTAAGCTTGTAAGTTTGTATGTAGGGGGTAATCTCTGGAACTACCAGTCGGATTTGAAAAATTCTTCTTGCATTTGATAGCCCAATCCTCGAGGAAGGCTATAGGCTATTTAACATCACGCTATGACCCTTAGGAGCCGAGCAAAAAGAAAAAAAGTCAAAAAGAACGTTAAGTGATAGCGCGGGCGGGTGATGCGATACGACGGGGTGGCTCGGGGGAAACAAGAAGTTTCACGCGAACGAAGTCGCGGGCTGAAGCTAGTTTAATAATAAAATAATTGAAGACTCCAACAGAACAATTATTTATCTATCTAAACAAGCGATGCCGATGATCGAAGCTTTCGAAATTACACAATAATGAACCTCATTTTTAACGAGCAATGGTGGCCCAGTAGTAAGGTCGTGGGTTCGAACCCAGGCAGGTTCTTTACTTTGTGTATTTAATTTCATGACCACTGCTCTCGAAACGGTGAAGGAAAACATCGTGAGGAAACCGACATGTCCTAGAACCAAACTTTCAAAGACATGTGACATCTAGATCTACCAACCCGCACTGGTCGTTCGTGGTAGATTACGGCCCGCTCCCCATCACAGAGAAAAGGCCTGTATCTCAGTAGTGGGGACATTATAGGCTGATTGTTAACATTATTTACTTCATAAATAAATAAAAAACCGGTCAAGTGCGGGTCGGACTCGCGCTCCGAGGGTTCCGTTAGTTATGTAAATAAGTTATCACGGGATTTTTTTTAAGTAACTAAAAATTTACGGTTTTCAGATTTTTTCCTTTACTTGTGCTACATGACCTTTCTTCTTGCCAAATTTCATGATTCTAGGTCAACGGGAAGTACCCTATACATTTTGATTCCCTCGAGTGTATGTTTTTTGCGGCATAAACGGCCGTATCTTTTTTTTACGTTAACTTAGAAGTTTGATTTTTTCACAGCTTCAAGGGACTGTAGACCTGCGTATATGGTTTTAATTTCAACTCGATACCTCTACGCGTTCCCGAGATAAGGTGCTACACTGCTGTTATAAAATGTTTACTAACATTCATCATCTGCCTAGCCTTTTCCCAACTATGTTGGGGTCAGTTTCCAGTCAAACCGGATGCAGCTGAATACCGGTATTTTACATGAAGCGACTGCCTATCTGACCTCCACAACCCAGTTACTGGGTAATACGATACTCCTTGGTAAGACTGGCTGTCAGACTTTCGGGCTTCCGACTACCCGTAACGACTGTCAAAGATCTACGAATGACAACCGGGACCAACCGCTTAACGTGCTTTCCGAGGCACGGAGGGGTCTCGGTATGTAAAGATGGTCACCCATCCACAGACCAACCGCGGCAAGCGAAGCTTAACCTGATCGATCGGCATGTGCGGCTGTTATTATTTAGCCATGAGCCCCTCATAATAAAAACCTTTCTGATTTCTGAAAACCTTTTTGATTAAATGTATTAGATCACAATGTTAGAAAATGTTTGTAAACATTTTATAACAGCCGTGTGGGAGCACCAATAAAGGGTCGTGACAGACAGACAGACGGACAACAAAGTGATCCTATAAGAGTTCCGTTTTTTCCTTTTGAGGTACGGAACTCTAAAAATCAACCGCCCAATCGATAAAATAATAATAATAATAATAAGTTTTTATTGAATCATAAATAAGTGTTACATAATTTGGGTATGACACTGGATCCCGCACTAGGATACCCTGTGTCGCAGGATCCAGTCTCTTTCGACAGAAAATGTGACTTATAGAAATTTTAACAAATGCAACGGTTTCAGTAGAAATAATAAATTTTAAACTTAGAACTAAAAGGTAACCAAATGCAAGTGTGTGTGATGAGTGTAAGTATGAATGTGATGAGTGTGAGTGTGTATGCGATGAGTGTAAAACTGTGCACAATCATCACTAACTTTTGCTATCGACTGCAGACATAGAAGTCGTATCACCAAATTACCAACACCATACCATCAACCGTATGAGTGATTACACATACAATAATAATACCTATGTTAATGACTAATGCCCGGGCCACACCAACGGGAAACGCCGATAATTATTTAGTTATAAATAAAAAAATAAGTTAGTTATAATTTGTGGCTGCACCTACGACTAGCGCCCGTCATCGCGATAATTATCGGCGTTTCCCGTTGGTGTGGCCCGGGCGTAATAAACACTGAGTATTTTGAGCTTCAGAAGGAAAACGAACTAGGATCTAGGTAATGTATATTTCTTATTTTGATTGATGTTTTTTTTATTTATTATATCTTACTAGCTGAACTTCGTACTGCCGCTCCGTCCCCGCTTTTTAAATCTCTAATATTTTCTAAGATATCCATTTAAATGATATGCTCTAAAGGGCAATTTTGATCTACACGAAATGCACAACGTATCTAATGTATTTAATTGGATAAGGAATAATACTGTATTGTTGAAAATAGCTTGGTAAATAACCCATATTTTTTTTTGTAAAAGATTCACGAATGACAGCCGGGACCAACGGCTTAACGTGCTTTCCGAGGCTTGTTTTCCAACTAATAACTCTTAGTAATATAAAATACTCAGTGCGTTTTACATAAAATGGTAACAACTATGGGGAATTATGTATTTATATTTATTTGTAAAATAAACTTACACCGCGTGGTTATCGAGAAATATCCCACAAGAAGGGATTCAAAGTAGCCTATGTGTTAATCCAGGCTATAAACTATCTGTGTGCAAAATTTCATCCAAATCCGTTCAGCCGTTTACGACAAACAGACAATAATTCTAAAAACTATATTTTCGGCTCGTTCCCACACCTCATAACTAATCACTTTTGTTTAAATATGCAATATACAATTTGATGTCGTTACTATTTTATTATATGAATAGATAAATATTATACAGGGTAATTAGAAACACCAACGACCTCTTAAGAGGTCATTGTACTCACCATTATGAACAACCTTTACTATGGGACCAAACCTGAAATCGCGAAAAATAAAATCAGCTGTTCCCTACGTTTGGACGAGTTATACGAACATAAATGTAGGGAACAGCTGATTTTTTTTTTTCGCGATTTCAGGTTTGGTCCCATAGCAAAAGTTGTTCATAATGACGAGTACAGTCAACAGCAAAAGTCGATAAACACTATCATTTTTACATGTTATTAAATTGACAACAACTTTTTTCAGTAAACTGATTTTTAGCTTTTCACATAATAGACAAGAGTATATATTCTAAAAAAAAATTCTTCTGCTGCAATTTTGAACAAATATTTTGCTCAATAACTAAGATTAAAAAAAAACTGAAGTGTTAATCAACTTTTGATGCTGACCGTACAATATCCCATTTCGATTTGTCGCATGTTTTCAATTTCAACCTGTATTAAATTTTCTAGCTAGACACAGCTAATGTAACATGAACTGACGACGCGTACATATCCCCACAGTCACTTACCGACACACATAAATATTATAGACATACCCCCTTATTCATAATCCTATTTTATCTCTATTTTAGCTAAAATAGGTTTATAGAACGTTTGTCTTTATCTGTCACGTTGTCATTTCTGTGTGTAAGAAAGAGACAAACCCCATTTTAACTAAAATAGGTTTGATAAGTTTTATGAATAAGGGGGATAAAGTATTTATTCCTACATGTCTTATTTGGTGAACAAACAAAGTTTTCACATCAATCATACACTTCCAAAGCTGGTTCAATGAAGGGTCAATGAACTTGAGGACCGGGTTCAGAATACAACAATCCGTTCCATCACTAAAGTAACAGAAGGCTAATTCGCGTAATTAACCTTCTAACCGCTTACGTCGAATTAATCTGACAAATATTTTCGTGTCCATTCCGCCAGAGTCGTATATGTCGTGGATAGATGGCGCCACAGTACAGCGAACAATGCCATCTAACGATTTGATTGGTAAACGAAGAATCATGTGATCGGAAACGCAAGCGCGCCCTACCGCGGCTTGGACACGATCGTCGGTAGAAGGGATGTAGTGGGGACTGACGGAGTGACTAGGAGTGGCGACGGCCTATAAGAGGCAGTCGAGCTCTGGCAGTCGAGGCGGGCACTACAGTACCAACGCACGTGTTTGTTTCCGACGCACGTGTGCGTATCGGTTGTTAATTGTTAGTTTATTAAAGTTATTTTAAATTCAAATTATCTTTTCGTTCGAGTACCCACTGCAGTACCCACAACTATCAAAACTATGTTGGATCGTGAAGAAGATCCGATGTTTCGCATCTCGGCCACCCAATGATGCGACATCAGAAGTGGGATACACTCGAGCTGAAGAAAATTGGAGAATAGAACGATGACGTCATGGTGCATGTTGTTTTGGGCATAGGCTGTATGCAGAAATACCTTTGCCGAATGACGCGCCAGTTGCGTCTAACGCCATCTATCCACGACATATATATACAACCAAATAACACAGCTCGTTTAATCTGTATTATTATTACATCATCACAGCTCGTTTCATCGGTATTTATTTTTCGTTTTTTTTTTGTCGGGCGCTGGGGGCACGACAACTGATATAAAGTCTGGCGGTTATAAAAACATTTTTACAAAAAAAAAAAACAACCGACTTCAAAAAAAAAACACTACAAAGTGATAAATAACTTTAATTTCGGAAGTCGGTGTCGTTGGTTCCGCATTTTCGTTTTTTGACACCGACTTCCGAAATTAAAGTTATTTATCACTTTGTAGTGTTTTTTTTTTTAAGTCGGTTGTTTTTTTTTTTTTTGTAAAAAAGTTTTTATTTTCCACTTGTTAGTTGTACCTACCCCACAAAAATGTAAACGAAAAGATCGTTAATGTAGATAATTTTTTAGATTTTTCAAAAACCGCTTGTCCGATTTCGATAAAATTTTCATGGGACCATTTGGAAAGTATACCCTTTCCAACAAAAAAAGAAATTTTCAAATCGGTTGGCAAGCGACGAAGTAATGCGCGAACAAACATAAAAAAAAAAAAAAAAAAAATACAAACATCCGAATTGAGAACCTCCTCCTTTTTAGAAGTCGGTTAAAAAGGTTAACCGCTGACGCCGGATAGATCCGACAAATATTTTCGTGTCCATTCCGCCCGGAATCATCATTCTCCTGTCCTAATCCCATTTTATTCGTGGTCGGCGCAACAATTCAGAAAACGATGTAAGTTCGGTATGAATGTCAGAAATGAATACAGTAATCGTACGAATTACAACAAAAACTGCTTCGAGTTGTTTATCAAATAAGACATGTATAGTACGCGTCCATTAACACGACACGTCGAGCTTTAGAAAGAGAGCTGTCACACAGGTATGAGTGACAGAGACAACGCTCTACAAAGCCGAACTCTTTCTGAAACTCGACGTGTTTTAACGGCCGCGTACTGTATGGTAAAAGACACTCTACGCACATACACATACGACACTAACCTGCTTGACGCTGGTCTGATCTTTCCGCTTCTCAATGTAACGTGTGTCGGTTCCGCTATCTAGGGAACTGTCTTTAGACCCGTCTGAGTCGCCGCGTTTTTCTGTGGAAGATATATTAACTTGTCATTTAATTTAGGGCTTTAAATCATGTACTGGGGCCGTATTATGAAGTAGTAATGCCATCATGATTCCTGTGCGAAAAAGGGATGGTGCTATCGCTCATGTATAGCTCCGTCTCTCTCTAACACTGGAATCATGATAGCATTAAGCCAGTGGCGTGCATTGCATATAGGCATATAAGCAGTGCCTATCTCGATATACCAACATAAGCCTGTCAATTACATTTTAGTGTGTGTGCCCCACAATTAAGAAACTCACTAAATTATCATACCTAACAAAAAACAAAATCTTCATACAAACACGCGCGACAGTAGGCAGTCGCCGGACGGCCGACTCGACTCCCGTACTATTCGCACATTGTCATTGGTCTTTACTCGTTCACGTTAATACGACAAAATTAAAAATACGTACGTCTCACACGTAATACCACGACGTTTGACCTTCGCAATTTATCACCCTTAAGTAGGCATGCCTACTCAAATAACCACACTTGTCTTTTGACCTCACTTTTTTTTTTCTGATTAGTGACCGCGTTTGCCTAGACTAGACCCGGCCTAGTGCCTAGCTATTCTGAAAACCAATGCACGCCACCGCATTAAGCCGTCATAATACGACCTGTTGGGTGTATTAGGTGTAAATCGTCAACAAAAGTTGAGTTTATAAAATTAACCTCAATTGTCAAAGGAAAAAAACCGGCCAAGTGCGAGTCGGACTCGCACACGACGGGTTCCGTACCACAGTACTATTGTACGGTGTTACGGAACCCTTCGTTTGCGAGTTAACACTACATACAAATAACGGCAAAAAAATCACGTTTGTTGTATGGGAGCCCCCCTTAAATATTTTTTTTATTCTGTTTTCAGTATTTGTTGTTATAGCGGCAACAGAAATACATTATCTGTGAAAATTTCAACTGTCTAGCTTATCACGGTTCATGAGATACAGCCTGGTAAAAGACAGACGGACAGTGAAGTCTTAGTAATAGGGTCCCGTTTATACCCTTGCTCATTTTTACCTATGAATTGGATTCTTCAGGTTTAATTATTCAAATAGTCAAATCAAAGCTCTCCATTTCTAAGTGGAACTACAAAATAGCATCCACTGGTATGTTTCCAATCCATTTGTTTACATTTTCATCAGTAACTAGCTTCTGCCCGCGACTTCGTCCGCATGAAATTTCACCCTCCCCCCATTCACCCTCTTAGGGGTGGAATTTCGAAAAACCCTTTCTTAGTGGATACCTACTCTTCACTAAGAACACACCCTCCAAATTTCATGTCTCTAGGACCAGCGGTTTAGGCTGTGCGTTGATATATCAGTCAGTCAGGACTTTGAATCTTATATGTATAGATAGATAGATTTTTGCAACAGACTATAGTGTACAAGTGTGCCACTTGCATTTTTTTTTTAAATTAAAATCGTTTTGCTTGTACCATGTTTGTAAATATGTGAGCACCATGTGTCTATCAGATAATTAATTTATATGTCATGGTTTCATTTTTAATTCTTTTACCTATTGTGGTATAGTAATTTTATTTTAGGTGCATCATCCTCACATGTTATTATATAATTAATGTACCCATGCAAAATATTGTACCTAAAACATTTTAAAAGAGTAACGGTGGAGTTTCTTGCCCATTCTTCTCCATACGAAAACTTCCTTTTGGAATGGGCGACTAGAATCAATTCTATCTTAAGATAATTTTTGACGTTCAAAACTGCCTTTTATGTGCCTATTTGAAATAAATGCTTTAACTTTGACCACAGAATACTTAAAGTACTACGTACAGAAAGGACACTCCCTTCCCCGCACTAACATCAGTTACCGCACCTCACCCCGCACTTCGGCGTATTCGTCGCAGTTCTTTAACAAGAGCGCTCGCAAACACAATTACCTCACGCACACATTCATACGTATACAAACGTCATTTTTTAATTGTAGTTTGTAGTAGGTAATTATTTTGCGAGGGTTGTATGGAGTGTCCGGGGTGTGCTACAGTGTACAAGTGTGCCATCTCACCGGTGTTGGGGTTGATCCTCGTGGCCCACTTCCCGCGCGCGGGCGGCTCGGGCGCGGGAGACTCGCCCGCTGCGCCCGAGTCGCCCAAACTCTTCTTGGCCCACGTCGGCAGGCGACCGATGCGGAGCCTGCGACGAACAAGTGTTTTATTAATAGACAGATAATAAAAATCTTTATTTTTCTTTCCTCACAAAGGTTAACATAGTTATAAACAAAGGACAAAAATGTATAAAATATGATCCATTGTGAGAGACTGGCGTCCATACTAGAATACCCTGTGTGACGGATCACCAGGCTCTCACCCCGAATTAAACCCAATTAAGGTGAATGCGCAGTGGTAGACCGCGAAATTCAAATTTTCTTACGTTTTTTGCAATTTGCAGGTCAGTGTCAGGTTGTATCTTGATCCAAATTTGATTCGCGACTATAACAGGTACGTATTTACAGAATTATAATCATCAGAATTATTAACCGCTCAAGGACCGCGGGACACCGATCGGTGACCAAACAATAGAAAATCAATTGTGTCTCATTAGCGGAGCTTGACAGATTAATACATTTTTCTAAGTTAGATTTCTACCGTTAAGAACAAATCTCATATGGAAAAGTGTTTATGGTAGAAATCTAACTTAGAAAGATGTATTAATGATTCTGATGATTATAATTCTGTGAATACGTACCTGTTATAGTCACGAATCAAATTTTGATCAAGATAAAACCTGACACTGACCTGAAAATTGCAAAAAACGTAAGAAAATTTGAATTTCGCGGGCTACCACTGGGCATTCACCTTAATATTAACATTAGAAAGGTAAAAGTTATAACTCTAGACAAATTATGAAGGGAAAAAAAATAGACATCCAGTTTCTGGGACGAAACTAAACGCAATTCAAATAATCGGATCAGTTGTTGATAATTTAGTCAACCAATCACAACAGTTTACGGGCGCTTCACAATTTTGTTAACATTTTTGCGTTGATTTTCGTTTCAGGAACCGGGCGCGAATCTCATTGACAATCGTTACCGGTAGTCATAAGGCCGAAAGCCTGACAACCAGTCTTACCAAAGGGTATCGTGTTACAGAGTTATGGAGGTCAGATAGGCAGTCACTCCATGTAAAATACTAGCATTCAGCTGTATCCGGTTAAACTAGAAAATATTAGGTAGATGATGACTAAATAATACCACGTCATCAAATGCCTAGCCTTTTCCCAACAATGTTGGGGTCGGCTTCCAGTCTAACCTGATGCAGCTGAATACCAGTATTTTAAATGGAGCGACTGCCTATCTGACCTCCACAACCCAGTTAGGGTCAGTTCACACCGCGACGCGCAGTTTTCAAGATAGCAATACAATTATAGACCTTATCTACTACACAAAAAGGTACACATCAGTGAGGAGGGCCGCGCGGCGCCGCGCGGCGTAGCTCGACGTAGTAGACACACAAAAGTATGTACTTTTTTGTGTAGTAGGTAAAGTCTATAATTGTATTGCTATCTTGAAAACTGCGCGTCGCGTCGCGGTGTGAACTGACCCTTACTGGGTAATACGATATCCCTTGGTAAGACTGGTTATCAGACTTTCGGGCTTCTGACTATCCGTAACGACTGTCAAAGATCCACGAGTGACAACCAGCGGCTTAACGTGCTTTCCGAGGCTCGGAGGGGTCTCGGTATGTAAACATGGTCACCTATCCACAGATCAACCGTGGCAAGCGTAGATTAACCTGATCGATTGACTTGTGGGGCTGTTGTTTAGCCACGGGCTCCTCTAATAATACCACGTATACTCACGTATAATCAGGTACAACAGGCGTGCCGAACTTATTCTCCTCGTAGGGCAACTCTCTGGGCGGCGAGCCGAAGTGAGAGTCGCTCTCGCTGTCCAGACCAGACATGCCGTTACTCGGCGCTGACACTTTTCTGATGAGGAAACAATACGAGTTTGTGTTAGTACAAGGTCTAATCTAACATCGATCTTCACTTTTTTTATTTCACTTTCCTATCCTGTCCCACTCCTGGGCAAAGGCCTCTCCCTCCATTCCTTTCGTCCTCCGACCTTCACTTATGTTTTATTAAATTAAAACTATTCCTTATATTTTATTACGTTATCACACTATCACACTAATATTATAAAGGCGAAAGTTTTTTTCGCCACTGATTTATTAGCCACTTCGACTACGATTCAATATTGTAAATGAACCTTGCGGGGAACTTGGGGGCACACTACATGCGGACGCCCCCCGACCTGCCGGGGGTGTGGCGTACAAGTCCCCTACCCCCGCCCCAAGTGTGGGGAGGGACCCCGGCGGTGGGATTTAGTCAGTAAGAGTCTGACAGAACCCGCCGCCCGCCGCAAGGCAGAGGACATCTACTAGGAGGACCCCGGAACAAAAAAAAACTGGATGCGGAAGGTGGAGAACAGGGTGTTGTAGCGTAGATTAGGAGACACCTATGTATAGCAGTGGATTGCGATAGGCTGATTTGACTGACTTACATTTTTCATTTCATGCATTAAGATAGATTTAATTGATTTGTTAGGTCTCTTTAAAAGTCTCGTCGCTGTATCTGGGGCTAAAAAAATAGGTCACCTATAATAAAATTGCGCAGTGCTGCACCCCCACCCTATTTCAAATTAAACAAATATCAACTGTATGTCAATGCTTATTAAGTTGATTTCAGAATGACTAAGTAGCACTATTGACAAATATATAAAAACGTTTAATGTTGTAGCGTAAACTGAACTTTATTGTGTGGGAATTAAAGTTATTTTTCCATTAATTCATATTTGTTTACATTTTTGGCAAATAATTCGCGAACGCAGGATAGTTTACACTGAAGTAATGGTGATGCTACTCACTTGCCCTGCCGGATGGCCTGCTGCGCCAACCGCGCGCGCATGGTGACGACCATGTCGTGCGGCACTCGCCACACGAAGATGCAGCCGTCGCCCGACGCAGAAATCAGGTGCTGGCAGTCCGGGGTGAACCTGGGAACATTACACAATTCAATAGCAAACAGAACCACGATAAAGTAACTTCGGATACCGCAAAAAGGCTGGTGGATACAATGAAACAAAAAAAAACGTCATTTAAAACCAGAACACTGCAACAATAATATATTGCCAAATTGGATCACAACCAGCACTGATATCTCGTAAAATTCACTCAAAAAAGACGGTCTAAGAGGATTGAAAAATGTGTAATCTTCTTGTGTAACAAAATTATTTTTTTTTAATTGGAAATTAATATTGTGATATATTTTACAGAATATCTTATTATTAATAGTAGTCAAACTCAAAGCATTTATTTAAATTAAACAATTTACAGGCACTTTTGAATTGTCAAGAAGTCGGTCAGTCAGAAAAAATGAAGCTAGTTGCCCATTACAAAGCGTAGGTACCTATGGAGAGAAGAACAGGCAAGAAACTCCATGGACACTCTTTTAAACTATATTTTTACAAAAATATTAGTTACATCATTAATGTTGAATTTATAATTATATGTGAGAACGATGTATAAATAAAAAGATGTACCTACGCGTTAAAAACGTCCAAGAGTAAGTACAGCAAATAGTAAAAAAACAACAATCCAAAAATAAAATCAGTAAAAATAAGCCACGGCAGCAAAGAGATGACCAGGCCCAACTGACGGCGCCCGTTCACGAACATGACGCATAGACCAGCACCATTCAGCTCAACCATTTTGAAGGGAGCTAAATGATCCAACATACACGCCACCGTCAGCGAGACATTTGTGTGAGCATGACATACTATCAGCCGCCAGGGCACATTCAAGTCAATGAAAGACATATTACCCGGTAAAAGGTAGCTCTACAGTACATAGAACTCACATCTGTGCTATGAAATTACACATACAAAGGAAATTGAGTTTATACAATGCAAAGATAGATAGTCAAATGTTTACGTTTTGTCTCAAGCCAAACTGAATAGGGTATAGCGTCGTGTACTCACTTGAGGCCGGTCACGATCTCGGAGTGGCCGTACATGGTGGCCATACACTCGCCCGAGTAGTAGTCGTACACGCTCAGGATCTTGTCGGTGCTGGACGTCGCCAGGTAGATGCCGCTGTTGTCTAGAGCTACCTGTGGACAAAGAAACAATTTACGTCTATAATATTAGCACAAAACTTTAACTACTATTTGGCGGAGCGGGAACAAGAGGGGTTTCTACGAGACACGCGCGTGTTTTGGCGATTGAAAAAGGTTCGCAATATAAGTTTAAAGGTCATCACTCATTATAATAATAAATGTTTTGCCATTCAAGATTGGATTTTAAAACAAATGCATTAAAATTACGATGACAATACAGAATAGCGGACCGCCGGCCGCCGGCAACGCGCGCGTGCGGGACTAGCGGGGCGGCACGTTACTGCGCTGGGGCGGTGCGGGCGGGTATTAAGAGATATGACTTTAATGTTACCTTAATAAGCGTTCCGTCCTCAGCCGTGGTACCTCTGAACGTCTTCGTATGTCTGCCGTGAGCGGCGCTGTATACACGGACGTTGCGGTCCTGAAATTGAACATTATAAACGCGACAATTAATTATACAGCAAGTTATTGATCCAAAATCCAAACAATGCCAATAATAAAACTAAAAACTGCCTTTAAAAAATATCATTTTGTGAGTAAAACATTAATTTAAGTCGGTGTAATTACATTTGACTTAAGTATCATAAAAATAATTTAGTAATCCCTTAAGTCATAACTAGCTGAGCCCGCGACTTCGTTCGCGTGTATGGCGGAAAACGTTTTAATGCGACCGCAGATTTCTTGGAGACGAAAAATCATGAATGATAGCAGTCAAGCACTCTCACCCTTATGTTCTTAGCAATAAGGTCGAAAATGAGTTGATCGCTCAAGTTAGCTTATTGTCAACATTTTAACTTTTATTTGTTGAACACGAGGCTTTTGGCTGCGTTGAATTAGTGTGTTTAGTATGTTTTTTTTTTTTTGCGAAGTGCGTTCTGTTTGTGCAGATTTTTTTTTATTGCTGAATGGGCCCGCTCTTGACCTCGATCACGCCTGATGGAAAGCGATGGATGAGGTCTATGATGGAACGAGCGTGCCCAGAAGATGCCTAAGGCACTGGAACTTCCACGCATCGACGAAACACAGCAGGTGCCGTATTATAACGATTTAATGCCATCATTATTTCAGTGTTAGAGAGAGACGGGGCTATACACGATCGATAGCACCATCCCTTTTTCACACAGGAATCATGATGGCATTAATACTTCGTAATACGGTCCCAGGCTGCTTGACGCCGGACTCCGGTGGGAGGGTCCCACAAGGTCCCCGTGTTCCCCCCTACCTGGCAGGCCGTGAGGATGTGCCGGCCGCCCGCATCCACCTCCATGTCGTACAGCGTGGTGCGGCCCGACACGTTCTGTCCGCGCTGGAACTGGTAGCTGCCGTCCTGGCTCTGGGGAGACATTACAAACATTTCACTTACTTCACAACATTTTTAGAACTTACAATATCTAAAATATACACAGCATCATCTATTACATATATTTTTTATAAAATAACTACCTGCGCCCCGCGGCTTCACCCGCATAATTGTCGATCCAGTGGGAATATCGGGATAAAAAAAACTATCCTATGTCCTTCCCCAGGATGCAATCTATCTCTCTGCCAAATTTTATCGAAATCCGTTCAGTGATTTAGGCGTGAAAAGGACAGACACAGATACAGACAGACAGACAGAGTTACTTTCGAATTTATAATATTAGTATGGATTGAAAATCTTCGGCAAATATGGCGAACTTCCATACAAACTTACATTCCTTCTTTAACCCCTTTAGGGGATTAATTTTCAAAAACACTTTTTTACAAAAAAAAAAAACTACAAAGCGACAAATAACTTTAAAAAACGAAAATGCCGAACCAACCGCCCGAAGAATTGCCAAACTTAAGTGGCAGTGGGCAGGGCACATTGCTCGCAGAACAGATGGCCGATGGGGTCGAAAAGTTCTGGAGTGGCGACCGCGTACCGGAAGACGTAGCGTTGTTGGAAGGCCTCCCACAAGGTGGACCGACGACCTTGTGAAGGCCGCAGGAACCCGTTGGATGCGAGAAGCACAAAACCGGTCGAAGTGGAGGTGCTTAGGGGACGCCTATGTCCAGCAGTGGACGTCTTTCGGCTGAAATGATGATGATTACGTAGTCCACTTACATGGCGCAGCTGTCGGAACAGTATCGTCTTGTCGGCGCCGCACGAGACCATCTGCAGCCCCGCGCCCGAGCTGAGGAACCGGACTGCCGTGATAGACGACGAGTGCTCGTCTAGAGTCTGCATAATCTGGTAACCCTGGAATGGTGGAGAAGAATGTTAGTTTACTTGAAAATAAGTTTAGTTTAAGCTTAATCAGGCTATAATCTTCCCACTGCTGGGACACATGCCTCCTCTGTGAGAGGGGGTGGGCCGTAATCCACCACGCGTGCCTAGTGCGGGTTCGTGGATGTCACTTGTCTTCGAGTGGACTTTCTTCTTTGGTTAAAATGTAAATCCTCCAAGATGGCAGCTGCGATTTTTTTTTAATTTCTCGTCATGGGTGTCGTCTTTTTTTCATGGTTTTCGAGGATGCTAAAGCTGATAGTTAAGTCAAAATGAAAATCCAAGATGGCAGTTGTGAAAATTTTCAATTTTTTACTTCTTGGGTGTCGCTTTCATGGTTTTCGAGAGTGCTTAAGCCGATATTAGGGTAGAAAGGAGCCTCGTCGATGTCGATGCGGGTTTCGAATGTTTGTCCGTAGTTTCAGCAGCAGTGCCTCACCCGGTCCACGTGGAACACGTGTATGAGCCGGTCCCGGCTGGCCGAGGCGAGCAGTCGCGGTCGCGCCGCGTACTCCAGACACAGCACCTCGGCGTCGTGTAACAGTTAGCAGTAGCAGTGCCTCACCCGGTCCACGTGGAACACGTGTATGAGCCGGTCCCGGCTGGCCGAGGCGAGCAGTCGCGGTCGCGCCGCGTACTCCAGACACAGCACCTCGGCGTCGTGTAACAGTTAGCAGTAGCAGTGCCTCACCCGGTCCACGTGGAACACGTGTATGAGCCGGTCCCGGCTGGCCGAGGCGAGCAGTCGCGGTCGCGCCGCGTACTCCAGACACAGCACCTCGGCGTCGTGTAACAGTTAGCAGTAGCAGTGCCTCACCCGGTCCACGTGGAACACGTGTATGAGCCGGTCCCGGCTGGCCGAGGCGAGCAGTCGCGGTCGCGCCGCGTACTCCAGACACAGCACCTCGGCGTCGTGTAACAGTTAGCAGTAGCAGTGCCTCACCCGGTCCACGTGGAACACGTGTATGAGCCGGTCCCGGCTGGCCGAGGCGAGCAGTCGCGGTCGCGCCGCGTACTCCAGACACAGCACCTCGGCGTCGTGTAACAGTTAGCAGTAGCAGTGCCTCACCCGGTCCACGTGGAACACGTGTATGAGCCGGTCCCGGCTGGCCGAGGCGAGCAGTCGCGGTCGCGCCGCGTACTCCAGACACAGCACCTCGGCGTCGTGTAACAGTTAGCAGTAGCAGTGCCTCACCCGGTCCACGTGGAACACGTGTATGAGCCGGTCCCGGCTGGCCGAGGCGAGCAGTCGCGGTCGCGCCGCGTACTCCAGACACAGCACCTCGGCGTCGTGTAACAGTTAGCAGTAGCAGTGCCTCACCCGGTCCACGTGGAACACGTGTATGAGCCGGTCCCGGCTGGCCGAGGCGAGCAGTCGCGGTCGCGCCGCGTACTCCAGACACAGCACCTCGGCGTCGTGTAACAGTTAGCAGTAGCAGTGCCTCACCCGGTCCACGTGGAACACGTGTATGAGCCGGTCCCGGCTGGCCGAGGCGAGCAGTCGCGGTCGCGCCGCGTACTCCAGACACAGCACCTCGGCGTCGTGTAACAGTTAGCAGTAGCAGTGCCTCACCCGGTCCACGTGGAACACGTGTATGAGCCGGTCCCGGCTGGCCGAGGCGAGCAGTCGCGGTCGCGCCGCGTACTCCAGACACAGCACCTCGGCGTCGTGTAACAGTTAGCAGTAGCAGTGCCTCACCCGGTCCACGTGGAACACGTGTATGAGCCGGTCCCGGCTGGCCGAGGCGAGCAGTCGCGGTCGCGCCGCGTACTCCAGACACAGCACCTCGGCGTCGTGTAACAGTTAGCAGTAGCAGTGCCTCACCCGGTCCACGTGGAACACGTGTATGAGCCGGTCCCGGCTGGCCGAGGCGAGCAGTCGCGGTCGCGCCGCGTACTCCAGACACAGCACCTCGGCGTCGTGTAACAGTTAGCAGTAGCAGTGCCTCACCCGGTCCACGTGGAACACGTGTATGAGCCGGTCCCGGCTGGCCGAGGCGAGCAGTCGCGGTCGCGCCGCGTACTCCAGACACAGCACCTCGGCGTCGTGTAACAGTTAGCAGTAGCAGTGCCTCACCCGGTCCACGTGGAACACGTGTATGAGCCGGTCCCGGCTGGCCGAGGCGAGCAGTCGCGGTCGCGCCGCGTACTCCAGACACAGCACCTCGGCGTCGTGTAACAGTTAGCAGTAGCAGTGCCTCACCCGGTCCACGTGGAACACGTGTATGAGCCGGTCCCGGCTGGCCGAGGCGAGCAGTCGCGGTCGCGCCGCGTACTCCAGACACAGCACCTCGGCGTCGTGTAACAGTTAGCAGTAGCAGTGCCTCACCCGGTCCACGTGGAACACGTGTATGAGCCGGTCCCGGCTGGCCGAGGCGAGCAGTCGCGGTCGCGCCGCGTACTCCAGACACAGCACCTCGGCGTCGTGTAACAGTTAGCAGTAGCAGTGCCTCACCCGGTCCACGTGGAACACGTGTATGAGCCGGTCCCGGCTGGCCGAGGCGAGCAGTCGCGGTCGCGCCGCGTACTCCAGACACAGCACCTCGGCGTCGTGTAACAGTTAGCAGTAGCAGTGCCTCACCCGGTCCACGTGGAACACGTGTATGAGCCGGTCCCGGCTGGCCGAGGCGAGCAGTCGCGGTCGCGCCGCGTACTCCAGACACAGCACCTCGGCGTCGTGTAACAGTTAGCAGTAGCAGTGCCTCACCCGGTCCACGTGGAACACGTGTATGAGCCGGTCCCGGCTGGCCGAGGCGAGCAGTCGCGGTCGCGCCGCGTACTCCAGACACAGCACCTCGGCGTCGTGTAACAGTTAGCAGTAGCAGTGCCTCACCCGGTCCACGTGGAACACGTGTATGAGCCGGTCCCGGCTGGCCGAGGCGAGCAGTCGCGGTCGCGCCGCGTACTCCAGACACAGCACCTCGGCGTCGTGCGCCTCCAGCGTGTGCAGCAGCGCGCCGCCCGCGGCCGCGTGCACCCACACGTTGCCGGAGCGGTCGCCCGACGCGATGTGCAGCCCGTCCAGCGACACGCGCACGCACCTGCAAGCAGTGCGGGAGTGCAGAATAAAACCTTAGCCGCTGAACTTAGAATCATAAAATTTGCAGCAAGCGTTCCTTTTATAACGAAAGTGAGCCCTACGGAAGGAGTTTTGAAAATTTACCTCCTAAAGAAGTGAAAATGGATGAAAGTTTTTATGTAAGTTCATGTTTGCTGATGGGAAACCCCAGCGGGCACACGGCTTGTAATAATAACGAAAGAAAATATTATACAAACTAGTGTTCGTATTCTATCAAAACCAACAACTCACGAACGCCATACCATACGTCAGAACCACCAAACCAACCGAAATCAAAGGTTCAGTTTCGGTTTCGGCCAGAAAGAGGTCGAATCTGCGGCCCGACCGAAACTGACGTATAGCAATACGAACCTTTGATTTCGGTTTCGGCCAGAAAGAGGTCGAATCTGCGGCCCGACCGAAACTGACGTATGGCAAACCAAACCTTTGATTTCGGTTTCGGCCAGAAACAGGTCGAATCTGCGGCCCGACCGAAACTGACTTATGGCGTTCGAGAGCTGTCGATTTTGATAGAATACGAAAGACAGATAGACAGAGAACATAGACTTAATAATGAGATCCCGTCCACCCGTTCACCCTTTTTGGCACGCTTTATGAGCTTCACTCGTAAGTTCGTAACTAACTGACAATGTAACAAAATCTTAGAAGTCAATTTTAATCTACTTCCAATTGTCGTATCGAAATGAAACTTTGTGTGTATATGTAGTTTGGAAGACAATACTATAATTTGGTATCTTGGAGCTGATCTGATGATGGAGGCAAGAGGTGGATAGTGTAACTCTTCAGTGGCTACTAGTAAACCCTTCGAGTTTGGGCTCATATGATTTGTTTTGACGAATCCAATAGATTGCACTTGGTGTCAAGGGTCTGATGATGGAGCCAGGAAATGGATAGTGGAACTATTCAAAGGCTACTAGTAAACCCCTCAAGTTTGGGGTCTTATGATTCGCTTAGACGAGTCCAATGTATTGCACTTAAATAATTTAATTGAATTCAAAACGCGTGGAGCGCTTTTTGAATTATGAATTAATTATAAGTGCGCTTCACGTTTTCAGAATTCAATTTAAGTCAATTTAATTATTATATAATTTTTAGTGCGTGATTAAAGCTTGCTTTTTAGTTTTATTAATATTTTTTATACAAAAACCAAAAAAAAAATGTTTTTACTTATAAATACAAGTCATTTAGGTTTTAAGCAGACATGCTGCTTTTAAGTATCAGATCAGCAAGTAGAGATGTATTTGCTTTCTAGAAGATTGATGCAATCTTTAAGGGCAACAGCAGATGCATCTTGGCGACTTTGCTTTCGGTCAAACATGCTGGTCCTGCTCCATAGGACAATCTAGAGTCTAGACAAAATCAAACTGGTTGCTAATTTAATTGTAATTTTTTTTTATTCTTTTTTTACATTCATTACTCACACCCTGACTTATTACTTGTATTTTTTATTTTATTTAAATCGTTTTACTTGTACCGTGTTTGTAAATATGTGAGCACCATGTATCTATCAGATAATTAATTTATATGTCATGGTTTCGTTTTTAATCCTTTTACCTATTGTGGTATAGTAATTTTATTTTAGGTGCATCGTCCTCAAAAGAGTAACGGTGGAGTTTCTTGCCCATTCTTCTCCATACGAAAACTACCTTTTGGAATGGGCGACTAGAATCAATTCTATTTTAAGATAATTTTTGACGTTCAAAAGTGCCTTTTATGTGCCTATTTGAAATAAATGCTTTGACTTTGTCACAATAGCAAAATCACACGTTCCAGCGACTACTTCGACGCTGTATCGCGTTTTGGCGACTCGTTCCATTTGAGTAAGGTTTAAAAATTGTGTCTTCTAACGATGCTGAATTGTTTAGCGGAGAGATAAACCACTATCACTAGGTAAGCACATATATCCAGCTTCCGAAAAGCGATTAAATCGCTGATTTCTAATGATAGAATTATGCGATGTTAAGAGTTGAATCAAGCATAATAATATGAAAAATTACTAAATCGCTAATCGTAAAAGCTAGCAGTAGCATAAGTGATGATTTATATTAGACCGGGCCGTGCCCGGGCCGTGGCCGGGGCGTGCCGTGTACGTGACCCGGACGGAGCACGGATAAATTTTTTGGTGTTCAGTATATTTTTTTTTTTTTGGTGATCTTTATATTATTTAAACCCGTTTTAAATTACGAGAATTGGCCTTCCGGTCTTTTGACACTTGATAAATAATAAGGGTACATACCTGACTCCAGTCTTATCATCGTACGATTTGGATTTATCCTTATCGGCGGTAAGATCGACGTCCTTCAGGAACTTCAGATCTGGGTCGATGTAGAAGACTTTGTTCAGCTCCTGAAAATAATACGAAACGGCGACTTTCTGTTAAAGTTGTCAAAAAATAAAAGGCCCGTTTTGACATTTGAGTTAAATCAAATTTTCTAATCAGAACTTTAATCCAATGTACAGACGCCAGCACATCAACCTACTACAATCAGTCAAATTTCTTTAATAGATTTTCAACTTTATCACTAAAGCATAAGGTTCAAAGTTGATTGGGAAAATGTGACGGTTTCGGGTAGGTTGATGTGCTGGCGTCTGTACTATACAATACATAATCAAATCGATCAAACACTCATACAAACTTAAATCGATTTATCATGTGTATCGAGTACCGAGTCGTGTGGTTACTTCACTAGTTACGTCGCGATGACAAATATCAAAACGGGCCTTTTATTTTTTGACAACTTTAGTAAAACTATTATTTTATTGCAGTATGTAAAAACGATGGACGAAATTCAAAAGTAGCTAATTTTTGTCGAAAAATAAAAGTTAAATTTTGCTTTAAAATTGTGTTAAAAGGGCTTTGAAGGTACGTGGCGTACCTACCTGTCGATTATTATTTTCTAACTGAACAGACAGCTGTGCTGCTGGGGAGTTTGTTCCGCCACTTCTTCTCCACAGCAAAAGCACTAGGAAGTGGTGAAGGGCGGGCGTTTTGGGGGGCTGTCTTTTGTAAATTTGACGTTCGAAAAGTGCTGATTCTAAGCTTAGTTTGAATAAATGACTTTTGATTTTGATTTTAAACTTTCAGTGATTATTTCAAACATCTAAGCGACAAGATATAAGCAAGTTTAAAAAAAAAATATGGATGTCACGGGACCAACTTTGAACGATAATATCTTGGAAACATGACGCTTTACGGCCACGGGGCTTGGCTCTATAATATTTTTCGTTTGTATTGATGTCAGCTATCGATTTATATAGAATTCTTGACGCCGCCATTTTGAAACAAATCAAGGTATGCCAAAAGTAGGTATGCCAAGCTCCATATTTTTTTTTATTGCTGAATGTGCCCGCTCTTGACCTCGATCACGCCTGATGGAAAGCGATGGATGAGGTCTATGGTGGAACGAGCGTGCCCAGAAGATGCCTAAGGCACTGGAACTCCCACGCATCGACGAACCACAGCAGGCTGCTTGACGCCGGACTCCGGTGGGAGGGTGGTCGCAAACCAGGCGGGCGTTAGCCCTACCACCACAAGGGAAGAATTGGCCACTCAAATAAGGTGTTGGGTGTGACTGTCCAGGATGCGCCGAGCGCTCGGTTCAGTTGAGTAACTGGCGGAACAAACTGCGCTACACGTGGAGGCTTCTTCATGCATCTTAAAACACTCCTCACTCCTTGTATTTTGAGTTATATTTTAATTTTATAAGTAGTTTTAAGTCTAAATCTGTTCGTCTTGATATTTTAACGCTGACTGTACAAATCTAAAGATATGCAAAATTATAAGCAGGTTTAAAGTAAGTATACGTTGTTGAGTAACTGGCGGAACAAACTGCGCTACACGAGGAGGCTTCTTCATGCATCCCAAATATATCGTCGTGTGTAACACTCACATTGCTGTAGATGTTGGTGGGCGTGGGCGCGAGCTGCCACAGCCGCACGGTGTCGTCGCTGGAGCACGTGAGGAACGTGCCCGGCGGCAGCGGCTTCTCCACGCTGTTCATGTCCACGCCCCAGATACACGCCGAGTGGTACAGCGCCGAGTGGGACTTGCCTACCTGCGGGAGGACGGTGTTCAGTTACAATGTGCTAATATTATGTAAAGGGACAAAATACCCCATACAGTTTAAAATACAAGTGCCTTTTTAATTAATCCATACTTCCATACTTATTAATTAATATTATAAATTCGAAAGTAACTCTGTCTGTCTGGCAGAGAGATAGATTGGCGCAGAGATAGATTTTGCAGAGAGATTGCATCCCGGGGAAGGACATAGAATAGTTTTTATCCCGATATTCCCACGGGATCGACACTTATGCGGGTGAAACCGTGGGGCGCAGCTAGTATATTAAAAATTCGAAAATAACTGTCTGTCTGTATGTTGCCTTTTCACGCCTAAACCACTGAACGGATTTCGATAAAATTTGGCAGAGATAGATTGCATCCCGGGGAAGGACATAGGCAACTTTTTGTCTCAAAAATATCCCTAAAGGGGGGATATAGGGTATGAAAGTTTGTATGGAAAACCTGTTCTTTCTTAACTTAAGGATATGAAAATTTGGAGGGTGTGTTCTTTGTGAAGAGTAGGTATCCACTAAGTAAGGGTTTTTCGAAATTCCACCCCTAAGAGGGTGAATGGGGGGTGGGTGAAATTCCACGCGGACGAAGTCGCGGGCAGAAGCTAGTCTACACTATATAATAAACACTGCTTACCCTCTTGATGTCCCGGACGTCCCACACGTACAGGCTATGGTCGTTGTACACACAGGTTAGTTTATGGTTTCTTTCATCGTAGGTTAATGCGACCGCGTCCGGATATCGGGCGTTCGGCGGCTGGGTGAACATGTGACTGCGGAACAAGAGAGAATAACAATCATAATAAATGTTTATTTCGATAAAATTTTATATAGTAAAAATGCGCAGTGCACACCCCTAGCCTATTTCAAGTTAAACAAATATCAACTTTATTTCAATGAGAATTAAGTTGATTTCAGAGTGACTAGCACTATTGAAAATGTGATAAAAATGTTTGAAGTTGAAGCGTAAACTGAACTTTATTGAGTAGGAATTAAAGTTATTTTTCCAGTAATTCATATTTGTTTACATTTTTGGCAAGTAAATCGACCATGCACGCCTGCACTATAACATCTCCCGCGCCGAATGCTAGTCTCCGAGGAGATTGACCGCCGTGGCCGAAATACGGTCTGGAGGAATTAATTTATCAGTTCCACAAATCACTCAACTTACTTAATATTAGTGCCGAGCGCCACATCGACACCCAGATAGTGCGTCCTGGGCAGAGTAGTGATGTACCGCAGTGAGTCGGGCGCGAAGCACCGCACTATGCCTTCCGCGCAGCCCACGAAGATGTAGTTGGAGCCAATGGCCATGCAGTTCGCTGATGTAGTCTGTGGGAGAGACGGAATTTAAATAAGAAAACATAAAAGTCTGTAATCTCCGAAGGGGGTAAGTAGGGGCGTATAGAAATCTCATGGAATAGGGGCGAGAACTCCGTCATAGAACTCACTGTCTTACCCCTACGCCCTTCTCTCTCTCTCTCTCTCTCATTAAAAAGATTACAATAATATGCCAAAAATACAACATTGTCATCTTAAAAACGAAGAAAGTTGTCCTCTTTCATAAATTCTGCTATACTTACTGTAATATGCTCTTTCAGTTAGTAAACCCTTCAATTTAATTTTAAGAGCAGATATACATATTTAATGCTTGCCATGATTTTGGCAATTTATTGAAAATGGTCAGAGCCATGCAGAAGATGCTCTTACTCATAAGGGCTGTTTTAGGCGGCACTAACCCGTTCGTGCCGTAAGTTTTAGCGAGGACTTACTCTCGACTCTCTCTCTTCTACCCTGCGCGGTACTCACCCTGAGCTCGACCCACTTGTCCAGCAGACGGCGGCTGTTGAACTCGCACAGCAAGCCCCCGCGCGTGATGGCGTACGTGCTCTCGGCCGCGTCGCCCCGGCCGCACACCACGTCACAGAACTCGTTGTCTTTCTGCTCGCCTAGTATCGCGGAGCGGCCCATTAGAGGTACTGGCTCTTTGAACTGGAAAAGAGAACAAAATATAAGTTATAAAAATGTTTGAAGTTGTAGCGTAAACTGAACTTTGTTGTGTAGCAGTGGCGGATTTACCGATAGGCTGAGTAGGCTGGAGCCTAGGGCGGCAAATTTAGGGATAACATTTTTGAAGTGAAACTTCTTTACGCACGCTTGACTTGAGGAGTAAGCTGGCGAACGCGTGACGTAAGCGTTACGAAAAGTGTGATCGGGCGAGACGAACGGGAGTTGAGTGGGGGATATAAGCAAGAGAAAGCAGTGCGCGCGCACATTTTCTTTCTCTCCTCCTCTCATAGCCAAATACGTTTGAAGTTTCACTTCAGTCGCGTGGTCATAAGCACACTCGGTTTTTTTTAAATGTCTTGCTGAAATTAAAAAGATTAATTTTATATACTTACCATGTTTTTTGGAAACAATAAACAAAGTGAATGCTCAAATTCAGGCTTCTACCGTAGATTTTATCACAGTTGCCGATCTTTACAAATCTCTTTGCAAGTTTTTCGTAGCTGATGAACGAGAACATTTTAAGTATTTTGAAGAAAAGGCGAAGCTGTATACAAAAGACATGGGACGTTATTGTAGAGGGTGGTAGGGACGGCAAAATTTGAATAGCCTACTGGCGCCAAATGTGTAAATCCGCCTCTGTTGTATAGGAATTAAAGTTCTTTTTCCATAAACACGTATGTGTTTATATTTTCGGCAAATAAATTGTGAATGCAGATTAAATGCACTCGGCCCAGAGTTCGCCTTTGTGTTTAGCGCCATCACTAGCGTCCATTTGCTCCGTAATTGCGTAACGCATTATCAAACACAATCTGAATCATTTTGAAGGATATTGCTAATCCATTGCTTCATATGTTCGAAAAATGTGTCTGCTCAACAACGTAAATAACGCAATGAATGTTGTTGAACTGTCAAAATGAAACCCTTTGCTACTGATAGTGCGTTACGCAATTAGCCCGCACTTCCTGTAACGTGCAGCTGACTATTACTATTACAAAGATGTTCCTCACCTTAGCATTCCTGGAGTACTCCAGATACCAAAACTTGACGTGCCTGAACCCGACGGTGACGAAGTAGTTGCCGTTCTCAGAGAAACTCACTGCTTTCACTCGAGACGACACCTGGAATACAAGGTTACATGTTAATTAAATCACATCTGCCTGCTTTTTCTAAACTATGTTGGGGTCGGCTTCCAGTCTAAACGAGCGATGCTTTAGGAGTGCCTGGTAGATTACTCTATTCAACTACTGGGTATGCAGAAGTGCCTTTAGTCTAAAATTAAACTTCTTTCCGCAGATATTCCAAATTATCATAACATACAAAGAACAAGTCATCATCTTCTGTCTAGCCTTTTCTCAACTATGTTGGGGTCGGCTTCCAGTCTAACCGGATGCAGCCGAATACCAGTATTTTATATGGAGCGACTGCCTATCTGACCTCCACAACCCTGTTACTGGGTAATACGATACCCCTTGATGAGACTGGTTGTCAGATTTTCAGGCTTCTGACGAACCCTAACGACTGTCAATGATCCACGAATGACAGCCGGGACCAACGGCTTAACGTGCTTTCCGAGGCACGGTGGGGTCTTGATATGTAAAGATGGTCACCCATCCACGGACCAACCGCGGCAAGCGTATGTAACTATACAGACACTATGCAACGTTTATTAGTAAGGGGGCTAGTATATAGAAGATTAGCTGCGTCCCGCGGTTTCACCCGCATAAGTCTCGATCCCGTGGGAATATCGGGATAAAAACTATCCTATGTCCTTCCCCGGGATGCAATCTATCTCTCTGCCAAATACCGTCAAACGGGGTGAATAGGGATGCAGGGGTGAATAGGGACAAAACTTTAAAAGTGATTTTAACATTAAAATAATATAGTTTGTGGCCAAAAAGGCCCCTAAAGTGTTTACTGTAATTTAATTAACGATTACGTGCCCTTATTGACAACAAACTATATTATTTCAACGTTAAAATCCATTTTAATGTATCGTCCCGATTCACCCCTGCATCCCTATTCACCCCGTTTGACTGTATTATCGAAATACGTTCAGTGGTTTAGGCGTGAAAAGGTAACAGACAGACAGAGCTACTTTCGAATTTATAATATCACTGGTAAACACTGTTTTTGTCACACGAACTTTGTGATGATTTTTGTTAATGTTAGTGTGTCCTCATTAACAATATATAATAATTTTGTTTCAATTACGTCCAGTTTTTTTGTGACAGCTACATATTCATTTCTGACCTCATATAAGTGTCTTTTTTTGAATAACTTAATTTAGACGACTGTATAACTATTGCATTCAACTTACATCTTATATACGTTTGTTACATCGTAAACATGCCACGAAAGTGTTGTAACAACCCCGACAGTTTTTGTTATGTGTGTGGAGAATTAACTTTTACATCTCAGCGTCGAAATTTCACATCACTAATTGAAACAGTGCTATTTAAACTATTTTGGATTTCCTGTCAGAAATCAAGATAAATCCTGGGTTCCACAAAAATGTTGTGTAACGTGTGTGAGACTGCTATAAGGTTGGGATAAACTGGAACCCAGACATATGCCATTTGCTAAACCAATGATTTGGACCGAACCAAAGGATCATGGTTATTTTAACCTGACGATGACGTGTCAATTTTTTTTCATTCACATATTTTTGTTTGCTGGCCCTAGTACATTCAAAATTTGATGTAAGTTTTCATGTGACAAAAAAAAGTTAAAATTTTGTTAACCAGTGTATTTAGTATGGATAGATTACCTTATTACTGGCTAGTTTCAGGTTGGCGCGCCAGTCCCACACGTTGACTATCATGTCATGTTGCGAACCAATCGACACCAGGTACTTCGATGACGTTGAGAATGCCTGGAAATTGATGAACAAGGTTTTATTATCTGTGCGCCCACCCGACGCGTTTTCCCATCATCATCTGCCTAGCCTTTTCCCAACTATGTTAGGGTCGGCTTCCAGTCTAACCGAATGCAGCTGAATATCAGTGTTTTACATGGAGCGACTGCCTATCTGACCTCCACAACCCAGTTACTGGGTAATACGATACTCCTTGGTAAGACTGGTTGTCAGACTTTCGGGCTTCTGGTTGGTTGATGTTACATATGGGTTAGTCAATTAAGATTTTTTAATTCAACAATTACAAAACTATAATGATTGCACTAATAAGGAACGCTGGTGTTACTTGAAACAGAACTTACCACACAACTAACACCATGGGTGTGGCCTATAAACTCTCCGATTTGCACCGCTCCGGACGCCGAAGGATCCTGAAAAAATAACATAACCCGTTTACATTACATAAATACTGATTGTAAACAAACATAGTTACAAGTTAATACTATTCGCCGACAGATGGCGCTACTGTTCTTATGACGTAGTTAGTCACTACTCGCCACTAGATGGCGCTAGTGATATGTTAGAATGAATATTTACTAGATGAAAATATTTTATGCTTAGCCCTCACACTCTCACATGCTAGACTAACTGGTACGATACATAATTAAATCTTTGGTGCATAATTATGCATTTATTAGGAAGATACATATAATAATAATTCAGCCAATGGATTGATAGCCAAGAGCCTCGACCAACACCTGAGGAGGCTCTCGTTGGGCAGCTGGATCAAGTGCTTGATTCAGAAAGCAGTACTTCTGGACACGGCTCGCATTGTCAGGAGGTTCCTCTCTCTGGAGCCCTGACCGCCGGTAGCTTGGACCCTGTTCCCGATACCGGTGGGCTACTATTGTTTATATTTTTAAATATTTTTATATTTTTTTATATTCTAATATTAAAAAATATAATTTACATGGTATTTAATTGAATAAAGGAGATAATAATAAATTGTTTATTACCAAAAAGTTCAAGTACATTGCACTGTATACAGATTAAAGTTCTCAATTTAGCATTAGGTAGATAAGTACAATAGGTCCAGCCCTGTCCCCTAAACTAGGCTAGGCCTGTACTGTATCTTAGGGCCAAAGCACACACGCTACTTTTTGCATCGGCGATCGGCGATTTTGCGGCTGTATCGATGCTGCATCGCGTTTTGGCGACTCTCTGCGTGTATCGGAATCGCGCGTTTTAACGACTGCTCCGATGCTGGCGCAAATGCCAAATCGCTGCGACCGGCATCCGAATGTGTGCGGAGTGTAGCGTTCAGCCGCTGTATCGAGCTTCCGAAAAGCGACTGAATCGCCGTGTTTGGAGTTTTTAAGTGTGCGGTGTGGAATGCTTGGTCGCTGCATTTAGCTTCTAAAAAGCAGCTGAATCGCCGATCGCCGATGCAAAAAGTAGCGTGTGTGCTTTGGCCCTTAGGGGGCACATACACAAGGGGTTCAGCCTCTCAGTTCAGGGCTTAGGCGTAGAGAAACTTTGTTTGTCTGTTCCACAGATATAGATAGACCTAGATAACGCAAGTATCATGAACTGTATGAAAACTAAGCGTGCCACTTTTTGACTACCTACTTTGACGTCACAAGCTCGCGCTCTCGCTCACGCTCACCCAGCCAGCAGTACGCAGGACTGAGCGCGAGAGTGGCGGCTTACGATTTTCGAACGTAAGCTGGTGCGATTTTTGGCACGCGAAGTAGTTGCTCTTGCGTTATCTAGGTGTATCTACATCTGTGGTCTGTTCTTTATAAAGAAGAATGCCAACCAACCTGTAGATCCCACACCCTGACGGCGGGCGCATGGCCGCACTCGCCCGTGGCCAGGTAGCGGCCGTCGGGAGAGAACGCGACACATGTCACACTCTTGCGACAGGCGTTCAGCACGTGCGTCTGTCTGTTCTTCCGCACGTTGTACAGGACCACTGTGCATCTGGAAAGATTAGAAATAATATGATATATTAATTTATGAAAATCAGAGCAAGAGTGATCGCCAGACGCCAATAGGTCCTTCATAGGCTTAGGGGCCGTCTCCACGAGCGAGAGAATCGCGGCGATAGTCTCGCCGTGCCATTAAATTATCGCCGCGATGATATCGCCGTGTGGAGACACGTTCTAAGGGAGTGTATAGAAATACGTGACACGACGATAATATCGCCGCGATTCTCTCGCTCGTGGAGACGGCCCCTTAGGTAGTTAAATAAAGGTAAACAAAAAAACCACGTGACTTAGTTAACCGACTAAACATAATACCAGACTATTCAGTTGTCATGCTACGTCACAGTTGTACTCTTCAATTTAGCAACGTTATAACAACGTTGACTAAGAGTGACCTTAGTCCTTATTTGAATGAGAGGTTGCGCATTAGATCCGAACTCTATCCGAATTTAGAACGTTCCGAATTCGGATTGAAGTCGGATCTTTAATTCGGATTCGGATCGGACGTAGTGCGGAAACCGCTTCTATAACTTAACGATTCTAGCCTAATTTATGTAAAAAAAGTCCAAATTTTGAAGGTTTGATAATTCGCCTTTTACCAGGCTCCGCCAGTTCAAGGTCAAATTAAATAAGCTAGCGAAACTCGTCCTGATGGGTACCAAGGACGTGTAGTTGACTGTTCACACCCACGACAGTAGCACAACATTTAAAAACCTTTCACATTAAAAATCCTGAACTGTTACTTCTTGGTACGCCCAGGTACGCACGCGCGTTTTTGCCGCGGTAATTTCTTTTCCGCGTCCTGGATTTTCAACACACTGTATAGTCATCATCATCAGCCTATAATGTTCCCACTGCTGGGATACAGGCCTCCTCTCTGTGAGAGGGAGTGGGCCGCAATCCACCACGCGGGCCCAGTGCGGGTTGGTAGATGTCACATGTCTTTGAATTTTTGGTTCTAGGACATGCCGGTTTCCTCACGATGTTTTCCTTCACCGTTTTGAGAGCAGTGGTGATGAAATAATTTTACACAAAGTAAAGCGCCTGTCTGGGTTCGAACCTACGACCTACAACTCATAAGTCGCGGCCGATACCACTGGGCCACCACTGCTCAACTACTGTATAGTGCCGAGAGTTAAAACTCCAACAGCCTGTTTTTCGACGCGCTGGGATGCGGTTTATTGGATTCTCAACCCTCGGCTCAACACCTAAAGTTTACAATCCAGTGCCCGACAAAATCCCGTCGCGATATTTTTACGGCTAACTCGTCTAAAACGTGAACAGACACACAATACCTGTATCCCTACATTAGCATAGGATTACCACTTTAAAATATTCCATTCATCGGCTCGCCATAATCAGACGGACACGCGGGCGGAATTGTATTACTCGTACATAGTTGTAGCAGGGTGGCACTGACAGCGGTGAAGATACGCCTATTTATTCCGCTAAGAATGTACGTGATATCAAACTCAAAGCATTTATTTCAATTAAACCATTTACAGGCACTTTTGAATTGTCAAGAAGTCAGTCAGTCAGAAAATATGAAGCTTGTTGCCCATTCCAAAGCGTAGGTACCTATGGAGAAGAACGGGCAAGAAACTCCATGGACACTCTTTTAAATTATATTTAGAAAAAAACAACAGTCCAAAAATAAAAAAAATTCAAAATAAGCCGAGGCAGCTAAGTGATGACGGCGCCCGTTCACGAACATGACGCATAGATCAGCACCATTCAGCTCAACCATTTTAAAGGGAATATCAACCAGTTTGGTTTTCATAGCGTTGATTAGCTCACCTTTGTTGGAAAAGGGTTCAAGGAAGCTTTTTATATACGTGCAAAGAGCGTCTTCATCCCACATCCTAGGGTCTAAACAGACGGACCGCATTTGAACTGCATGCCAGCTGCAACGTCGCAGTTTGGATGCAGTTGACATAACTGGGTTTCGAAGCAGTTAAGTCAACTGAAAATAGTGGTGGCCAAGTGGTAATGGTCGCTACTTACGAGTTGTAGGTCGTAAATACGAATCCAGACAGGCGCTTTACTTTGTGTAAATTATTTCATCACCACTGCTCTCAAAACGGTGAAGGAAAACATCGTGAGGAAACCGGCATGTCCTAGAACCAAAAAGTCGAAGACGTGACGTCTGCCAACCCGCATTGGGCCCACGTGATGAATTAGGCTGTGTCCTAGCAATGGGAACAGTATAGGCTGAAGTCAACTGCATCCAAACTGCGATATTGCAGCTGAAATGAAGTCCGTCTGTTTAGACCCTTACCCACTACACCACATTGAAAAGAAAAAAAAAATGGTAGTTAAGCTTCACCACTGAGCTAACTCGCACATCTCGTGAAACTAGCTCTGGTGGGAAGCCTTAAGGCTACTATAAATGGAGAGATCGATCTGAACTAACTTAAATCAGATCGGTCTGGCCGGATGCGTGCACGTGCACAAACATCAACATGTGCAAAACATTAGCATCAGTTTATAGGACCACTTCAGGAAGTACTCCCTCCGGCCGTTACAGCCACACACGTTACAGTTCACGATGAGGTCAAACGGTTCTGGAGGCAGAACGTACTGACTTTTTTTTTTATGGATGGAAAATCATCAAACCTAACCATTTTTTTTTTAACGTAGAGAAATGCTCATGCAATCTGCACTACCACGGAGAGATAGTGCAGTTATGTGGGACTCTAACCCACTGAAACTCCACGATGTCCTCCTCTGCCGCTTACGGCGGGAACACGGGCACGCGTTAGCACTCATCCGTCACCGGACCCTCTTCTGGGGAGTACTCCCCATCACCGGCGCACCAGAACACACAGCACGCCGTGACCACCCCAGGGAAAGTATTTCTATCTGCAATCGGTCGTCGGACCATGAGCGAATTCGTTCCTTGTCAAATGGCGTTGTGGTGGAGCAGCCTGTGCTGCGCCTCCCACTAATAAAAGGTGGTTCCTCTTCAGCCTTTTTATCACCGCTATCGGGTTTAACAATTCAGTAACTAGTCTCAAACTCAGCATTTATTTCAATTAAAGCATTTACAGGCACTTTGGAATTGTCAATGACTCGGTCAGTTAGCCAGAAAGTTGAAGCTAATTGCCCATTCCAAAAGGTAGATCTCTATGGAGAAGAAGGGGGCAAGACACGGCAGTAGGTTTTCATACCTTAAAGTAGTGCTCGTATTTTCGCAACTAAATTAAACGTACATATTGTTCCCAGTTAAACATTTGAGTGCAAACATAACTGACCTAGATTAGGTTTAGTAAACATAGCATTATTCATGTAGGTAATAGTTTACAGAAATAATTATACAGGGTGTTTGGCGCATGGACCTACACAATTTGGGGGGGGGGGGGGGGTTGGGAGTATCATTTGCGAGGATTTACCCAAAGACCCCACGCCCTAAGTGTCACGGTTAGATATGATTTTTTTTGCTTCTTTCCCTAATTTACCCGAGACCTCGCCTTTAAATCGTCATTACTTTTTTGTTCATGGTTGTAATTGCAAGAAATAACTAATAATGTATTTTTGCAATGTATTCTTATACATACTATCGATTCAAAGGCGAGATTTCGGGTAATTTAGAGAAAAAATCATATCTCAATAACCGTAACACTTAGGACTTGGGGTCTTTGGGTGAAACCTCGCAAATGACCCTCCCAACCCCCCAAAAAATTGTGTCGGTCCATGCACCAACACCCTGCATATTGCAACCATCTCTTTGACTTCAGTACAAACTAACCCACATGTTTGTAAAATAAATAAACAATAATTACTATGTCTGACTGCCTAGAGTCTAGGGGCCAGAAGCGAGAGTGCTTCGCAGGGGTCCTGGGTTAGATCACCAGCTCGCGTAGCATGACCAATTCTATGTATATTCTACCAAGAATAGACAAAGTTCTTTCAATCCAACTCAACATCTCTTCTGCCCGAGCACGGGGCGACCCGTAGAATCGCGTTTCTATGAAAACAAAGACATATTTATTCTTTCCATAGCAACGGGGACCAAATTTTAATCAATACAGATTCTTGTCTAAATGTGATGTGAACTATTTGACACTTGTTGAGAAGACTTTTTTTTCTACTCCCAAGTGTCAAAAATAGAGAAAAATTTGTCGTCATGTAGACTTTTGTCGACTGAAGAACTCAGACTCAGACCAAATAAAAACCAAGACAGAGAGCTGTCAACAGTAAAGTGAGGCCGGTTTCGTAAACATGTGTGTACTAAGGTGTAGTTTCATTGGAAATGGTTGTAAATGTGTGCGTGTGAGCGTGTATGCACAGAGCGGAGGTGTAGTTTTGGCATGCTTCACTAAATTGCTCGCAGCGCTGTCTTGACATTTTTATTTTTTATTTGGTCTGAGCTGAAGAATAGAAACATTCCTTCTCTTCATCGCCATGCTTAAGACGGTAGAAATCTTTCCACAATGTATCACTTTGTCTATTCTTCGGTCGACAAAACTCGTAAATATCATGGTCAGCCATGCTACGGGTGCAGGTTGGGCAAAGTATTGCTGGGCTTTAACTAGCAGCCAGGAGTTCAGGAATAGGCTCCCTTCCTATTACTTAAGAGTAAGACTGTGTCAGTCAAGCGACAAATGTAACAATACTCGCCGACAGTAAGACGTGGCTTTATAACAAACACTTTGCATTAACGTGGGTCTTGCGTTTGTGCCTGTCAGCAAGCGTGAACGGAAAGCGAAGCTTGTATATTGATAAGCGACAGCGATTTTAATGGAACATCGTGCTTGTATTCCGCTAAGGTTGGTGCATAATAAATCCCATGTAATAACAATCTTCCAGATCGTATTCCGGCCATGGCGGCCAATTAAAACGGAGACAAGCCTTCGGCGCGTGAGATATTATAGTGCACAAATGTGCGTGGAGACACAGGTGCACTCTCTCTTCCCTCACTCTCATAGCCCGATGGGACGGCACGCAATCCGACACGACCGGAGGCGCAGGACCAACTGCTTCCACCACCGGGGTATCACACCGCCAACTTCCAAACTCCGGGCTGTTACCAAGAAATTACTAGTGAAAACCCCCAATAGCTTTTTACCCGACCTGAGAATCGAACCCAGGACCCCACGCTTAGCAGTCGTGCTTGCGACCACGAGAACACCGGGGGAGTTAAAATCAAATCCCATTCCCATGTTATAAGAGAGGCAAGCTTATTACTAACGACAAGGCACAAATCTAGCCTTCGAGCTGCTACTGAGAAATAAAAAACCCAATACCACTTGGGAGGACACAGAACCCCATGCTTAACATTTGCGCACAGACCAGAATGGGTAGTAAGATATAAGTATAAGAAATAAGTACCCGCTACCCGCTGTCAGTGAAACCTGTCCCACACCGCGTGGGCGAATGTTTGTTATTCAGTTAACAGGAGACGCGGCAGCGGAAACGCAGGGTGCTGCTTTAGTGATAAGCTGTAGCGATTTCAACTCGTAGAAATCGTTCCGTGTTTCGTAGGCGATCAATCTACTCACGGTGCTAGTTTCATCAGAATAATTGAATCTACGAATCGACAATCACCCAACTACACTAGAAGCCGAAACCTAAGACTGGAAGCCGACCCCGCTTCCAGCCTAACGATGACGGATGAATACCAGTATTTTACATGGAGCGACTGCCTATCTAACCCCCCACAACCTAGTTACTGAGCAACACGATAGCCCTTGGTAGGACTGGTTGTCAGACTTTTGAGCACCCGTAACGACTGCCAAAGATATAAATGTATGACATCCGTGACCAACGGCTTTCCGAGCCACGGAGGCCTCGGAAAGCAAGTTACCTACGGGATGGTCACCCATCCACAAACTGACCGCGGCAAGCGTAGCTTAACATTCGATCGACTTGTGCCAGCTGCCGCTGTTATCAACTGAACTGAACAAGCCTGACATAGCAACCCTAGAAAGGGCAGGGAGGGAGTGGCATATTCTTTACAGCTCGCGATATTCACCCCGGGGTCTATGGGGAGCCTCACGTCTCAGCCGCCGCAGGAGACGCTCCGGGCGTCGGGAGCCGCGTGACGACTCCCGGCCACCGTAGGCGTGGGCCTGCGGACGGAGAGTAATGGGTAGCTCACCGTCCGATCAGGACCAGGCCCGTGCTGGACGGCGCGTACGTGTTCCATGCGCGCCTCAAAGAGATGTCAGCAAAGGAAGGGGTCTGCAAGGGCTGAAGCCTGCCGGGGGTGCGGGATTGTCCGAAAGGGTTACCACTACCCCGGAACATAAAGGGCCAAGGAAGGAACATGGATGTGTTTTAGTCAGTAAGAGTCTGACACTCCCTTCTGCTCCACCCAGGGCGGGAGGGGTCATTAGATGATTTCCCATCCATAAAAAAGGGTCTATGGGGAATGACTAAACTGACATTTGGAGGGAGCGAACCCTCACGTTATAGTAGTTTTTATTTCTTTATTTACATGGGGTGGCCCTTCCCTGTGAGCCACACCTCAACTGCACCCCAAACCATATCACAATATTACTTAATGCAACCAATGATTAATCTTTATTCCAATGTCAGAAAATGAATTATTGAGTGAACGAATTATCGGATTAAAACTAGCATGCCAATCTAGAGACAACAAACACAACGCTGAAATGTCTCACGTCCCTTACACCGGCTATAGACGATAGGTCTATGCAATATCCTTTAAAAAAGACGGGTTGCACTCCGGGAGTGCCGGCAGAAGTGAAAACTTGAATATTAACGTTGAAATAAATAAATTATTAATTTAATTAATATAACTCATTTTTTTCACTATTTCTGTGTCACTTTTTTCATTAATAGATGCACTTTGTTCAATTTCCATATTTTAAACACTTTATACATATACACGAATTTTACGAATACACAGCAGTGTGGCTACTACACAGACGGTCGAGCCATCAGCTATCCATCCATCCATCCATCCACTTCGACTTCCACTTCGACTTCCACTTCGACTTCCACTTCTACTTCGACTTCCACTTCGACTTCCACTTCTACTTCGACTTCCACTTCGACTTCCACTTCCACTTCCACTTCCTCTTCCACTTCCACTTCAACTTCCACTTCACCTTCCACTTCCACTTCCATCACCATCCATCCATCCATCCATCCATTGTGTCCGTGTATCACTTCACTTCGGTTGGCGACGCCGTAGAAAGAGAGGGGGGGGGGGAAATCTCTCCTGACGGTCACGTGTCCTGACGCGAGTTTAACATTTTTTACCCATTACAAAAAATATGCAACGCCGCTAAAGAAGTTTACACTTCAAAAATATCTGTCAATACAATTCCACTCTTCATTTCCTTTACTATTTCCTTTCCTTCATCCCCGCAGCGTATTTTATCGAGTAACTTTTTGATGCATGTCGCGCTATAGAGAAATAACATGAAACGTACTTTTGAACGGTGAAGGAAGACATCGTGAGGAAACCGGCATGTCCTAGAACCAAAAATTTTAAGACGTGTAACATCTACCAACCCGCACTGGGCCCGCGTGGTGGATTACAGCCCACTCCCTCTCACTGAGAGGTGGCCTGTGTCCCAGCAGTGGGAACATTATAGGCTGATTATGTTATATCTGCCAAATGGGCAAGCGAGTCAGTGCGTGAAAGTGCGGGGTTCGAATGACTGACTCGCCATTCAGAGAGCACTCGATTATGTGTTTACATTACACGTACCTAGCACTCGGCCGAGAACGTTGTCTGGCCCATCTACTCGTTAATTGTGATCAAGGCATTACGAGCAGCGTACCGATTCACCGTACGCGAATAAATGTCCATAGTTCCTTAGAGAAAAGTAAGCGTGTAGCGGTATCAACAACGCCACATGCGAACAACGTGTCATACTGACGTCACGAAAATCCTGCATCTCGCAAGCAGAGTTTACCGCGCAACTAGCATAGATACAACAGCCCGACATGAATCATTAGGCAGTTGCCCGCCAGACACAACACCCGTCTGGTCGGAGGATCCTCCCTTTTCTATAGAGTATGAGTGAACTTTACACCCTGTTCCTCATACCTCTATAAGCGCACACAAACTGCTTGGAACCATAGATACGATTTTCTCTATTCAAATCTCGGTTTGTCAGACTTTACCTCGCAGTTCATCACTATAGCACAACTACGCTAGCCGGTCCTTATTGGTATGATTAACGCGTGGTGTCGACGCGGCCTTTCTCACGGCCGCGAAGTATAGCGTCGTCGTGTGCGCCACGCCTAACTACGTGTCTAGCTACTTAGGTGTTAGTTGCGTACGGTCAACGACAACAAACTCAAACTCAAAGCATTTATTTCAATTAAACCAATTACAGGCACTTTTGAATTGTCAAGGGGTCGGTCAGTCAGAAAGATGAAGCTAGTTGCCCATTTCAAAGCGTAGGTACCTATGGAGAAGAACGGGCAAGAAACTCCAAGGACACTCTTTTAAATCAAAATAATATGGTTACAAAGTCTTGGTTACATCATTCATGTTAAAAATTATACATGTGAGAACGATGCAGAACGTTAAAAGCGTCCATAATGAAAATATGAGAAAAAACAACAATTCAAATATTAAATAAAATAAAATAAGCCGTGGCAGCAAAGAGATGACCAGTCCCTACTGACGGCGCCCGTTCACGAACATGACGCATGCACTATTCAGCTCAACCATTTTGAAGGGAGCAACAACAGTCGATGCTACCTGTCCCTGCTACTTTAACACATGTCTTGGAAGTTTTAGTTCTAGGACATGCCGCGGCATGTGACGACAACAACGACGGCAACGGTGAAGGAAAACATCGTGAGGAAACCGCGGTTTCCTCACGGTGTTTTCCTTCACCGTTTTGAGAGCAGTGGTGATGAAATTATTTACATAAAGTAAAGTGCCTGTCTGGGGTCGAACCTACGACCTACCAGCGCGGGCGGTGCGAAGGGACGGGGTGGATCGCGAACGAGAAATTTCACGCGGACGAAGTCGCGGACAGAAGCTAGTATTTCAATAAGATAGTACCAAGTCCCAGACAGAGCTTGTGACTAAGTAATAACAGCCGCACGGGTCGATCAATCAGGTTAAGCTACGCTTGCCGCGGTTGGTCCGTGGATGGGTGACCATCTTTACATACCAAGGCCCCTCCGTGCCTCAGAAAGTACGTTAAGCCGTTGGTCCCGGCTGTCATTCGTGGATATTTGACCATCGTTCGGTAGTCTGAAGCCCGAAAATCTGACAACCAGACTTACCAAGGAGTTATCGTATTACCCAGTTAAATCAAATCAAATCATTTATTTCTTGCCAACATGGGTAGGGGTATAGATGTTATACAGTCATGTTTTGGTAATGTTCTCCATGCTCTGCCGTCACTTGGGCATGCAAAATTTACACAGTAACTGGGTTGTGGAGGTCAGATAGGCAGTCGCTCCATGTAAAGTACTGGTATTCAGCTGCATCCGGTTAGACTGGAGACCGACCCCAACATAGTTTGGAAAAGGCTAGGCAGATGATGATGATGAATCAGCCTATAATGTTTCCACTGCTGAGATACACGCCTTTTCTCTGGGAAAAGGCTAGGGAGATGATGAGTACCAAGTCCCAGACACTTCACACCAACCAACACCGCGATAGCCAATCCCCGTCACTTCGACATTCGAATCAGGAAGCTACGCGGAAACGGAAGTGGTACAGTTGACCAGCGGGGTCGGTGCCCTGCCGAGCGTTTCTTACTTGACCGAGCCCCGTCCAGACGGTAGTCTGACTCTTTAATGAGATTACACAGACATACCTACTAGAATTATTAAGGAACCGGGTGTAGGAATAGAATTGGATGTACAGTCAACAAAAGAGATAAGTTTGCAGGATCATCGGATATAGTTGAAGTTTAGTAAGAAACCGAATTGTAAAAATCATCATCTACCCTCAGACCAAATAAAAAACCAAGACAGAGGACTGTCAACAGTAAAGTGAAGCCGGTTTCGTAAACATGTGTGCACTTAGGCAGGTGTAGTTTGATTGTAAATGGTTGTAAATGTGTGCGTGTGAGCGTGTATGCACAGAGCGGAGGTGTAGTTTTGGCATGCTTCCCTGTACTGTTTGACTTTTTTATTTGGTCTGAGCATCTACTAAGCCTTTTCATAACTATGTTGGGGTAAGCGTCCAGTCTAACCAGACGCAGCTGAATATCAGTATTTTATATGGAGCGACTGCCTTTGACTTCCACAACCCAGTTACTGGGTAATACGATACCCCTTGCTAAGACTGGTTGTCAGATTTTCGGCCTTCAGACTACCCGTAACGACTGTCAAAGATCCACGGCGAATTGTAAAGATAATACAGAATATAATAGATTTTTATTATGTGTTTTGTCCTTCTGTCTACCTCTTAGAGACAAACGGGCGTTATGTTTCGTAGAAGGTGTAATAAACAGCCTGCCAGCACACCCCGGACACTCCATACAACGCTCGCAAAATAATTACCTACTACTACTACATTAAAAAATGACGTTTGTATACGTATGAATGTGTGCGTGAGGTATAAGAACTGCGACGAATACGCCGAAGTGCGGGGTGAGGTGCGGTAACTGATGTTAGTGCGGGGAAGGGAGTGTCCTTTCTGTACGTAGTACTTTAAGTATTCTGTGCTGCCAGCTAGAATGACGCCACTTTATTACGTCCGGCGCACCCTAGGCAGCTCGGCTCGCTACCTAGCTTATGAGTTAACAATATCACCACAGCAAGACTATTGCCAACACATTGGCTTAGCCATAAAAGTAATAAAGCAAACAAAATCCATTAAAATGTACGAGTTTACAAGCTGTCAAAGTTTCTCGAGCTCCCTCTAACAGAAAATCTTTCTACAAAGTCTTTAAACTTTACCCATTTTTCTTGCCCAGGATTTACTGGGAACAGTAGGCCAAACTTACGACCCAATGGGTCCCGCTTAATGGCAAACGACATCGTGGCAGGCCCAGACGGAGATGGCGGGATGAGCTGGACTCCTTCAACAAGAACTGGTCCTTAGCAGCTTTGAACAGAAAGAGGTGGAAAGAGAGTAGGGAGGCCTTTGCCCTGCAGTGGGACGTCACAGGCTAATAATAATAAATACATTTAATTAACTACCTAAACCAACGGAGTATAGATCTAGCTAGTCATAAAGGCGAGTCTTGTATAGCACTGTACGTACACGTAAATAGACAGTAACAGACACGCATGTCGTTTGCACGCGACTAAGTGCCATGCGGATAGTACAATTTTATTGTGTCATCTATACTAATATTATGAAGAGGTAACATGTGAAGGGATCAGGGGAGGGGGGGTTTTTTCAATTGGCAATGCAGTCTGAATGGTTATACCTGTCGCTATATTCTGTCAAAAACAACAGGGCAATAACGTCCATAGTCTCCGAGCTTTCATGCTTTTTAAAATATCGATACAGGGAAAAAACATGCAATGTCCGGACCCCCACCCCCTATACCATTATACCTATTACAGTTAAAGTGCTTTGGGTATAAATGACACTATTTAATTAAGATCTTATCTTTTAATTAGTAATATCTCAGTTTGTTCATTAGACGACAAAAGTGGTTCTTCTTCCCCTGATCCCTCCATTTGTTAACACTTTAATTTGAGAACATAAAGCAAATTATTTTTAAAACAGTAACCGCGGAGGTTCTTGCCGGCTCTTCTCCATGGGATACGAGTACGACCAATTGGAACCGTGCTAGCTTCTAACGTTTCATAAGTGCCCATGTAGGTTTTTTATGGAATAAAATATTTTGATTTCACTATGTAACAGAGGGTGAGCCTAGTGCCCTACGCCGTCAACGGGGCATAAATCCAAACTGGGGAGGCTGAGAAATATCTACTGGAAGAACTGCACGGCCGAGGCATCGAACCCGAGATGAGGTGGAGAAACAGTCGCTTTCTGTTCTGTTCACGTTAGGTGTTAGGTCTTATTTCGGCTCAGTCTTCCTTCTGACTCTTTGAACCTTTAAGCGAGGAAGCACAGTAAATCTATAGGCCTATAAAACAAGTTGAAGGTACGCTACAAATAAAAAGAATTATTAGAAAACCGCAGTACTAAGTCATAACACTCAAGGGTAAACTGGTGAACTTTAAACCGTTGCCAGGTGGGACGCGCCGGTGTGGCCGCACCCTTAGATCGATACGGTGTGCAATCACCTTTATTAGCTAGCCTCGCGCCGCGGGGATGTCTGGCTGTTCTGTTATTTATGGAAAACAAATTGCATTAGCCTCGTTGGCTTAGTAGCAACGCAGTAGTAATTTGTGTTCGGGGAATAAATAGGCTATTCCCCTTTTACATAGGATTGAAAATATAACTGACGAAATTTTGGTGTCGTATACCCCTCTACCTAACCATTCAGGCAATCCTTGCGTGATTCCGTGTAATATAACCTCCTCTATTCTATTTCAAGACAAAACAAAGAAGTTGCAAGACGCACCGAAAATGCCTGGAAGAATTATTGGGCCATGAAAGACCTTTTTTTTTTGTTGTAGTGGGAAAACCTTCAAAAGGCACCCCGACCTCCGGGGAGGGAAGTCGGGGAGTGTCGGGTTTTTACCTAACTAAAACCACCCCTGTGATCACCATCAGCACATAGGGGTGGTCCCGGTTCCTATGAAAATACCAATTTCGAAACCCCCCCGTGCAACGCCTGTAAGGCACAACCCTGAGGAGACTGTAAAGGGATCTCCCCTGAACCTCGCTATGCACGGCAGCACGTGACCACTGGGGCCATGAAAGACCTAATGAAGGGTGTGATCTTCCTTTGTCCCTTAAGAGAAGACTCAATATCGCGAGCATACTTCCCATCCTCACAAATGGTGGTCAAACATGGTCTTTGACAAATCAGCAGAGGTCCACCCTCGAGGTTTGCCCGAAGGCTATGGAACGGAGTGTTCTGGGTATCAAACTAACAGACCGGGTTAGGAATACGACCATCCGTTCCATCACAAAGATAACTGATGTCACTTGGAAAGCTGCCACGCTACCAGACGCTGTCAGACGAACAGTGGGCCAAACTTACGACACAATGGGTCCCTCTTAATGCCAACGACATCGTGGCAGGCCCAAACGGAGATGGCGGGATGAGCTGGACTCCTTCAACAAGAAATGGTCCTTAGCAGCTTTGAACAGAGAGAAGTGGAAAGAGATTAGGGAGGCCTTTGCCCTGCAGTGGGACATTTCAAGATGATAATAATAATATGACATGTGGAATGTGAGCTCGGCTATCATTGTGCCGATTGACGTATCGGCCAATGGCCTTATGGCCGAAAACCTTGATCAACATCTATCGAGGCTCTCGTTAGGTGGTTGGATCAAGGGCCTGATTCAGAAGGCAGTACTCCTCGATACGGCTCGCATTGTGAGGAGGTTCCTGTCTCTGGAGCCCTAACCACCGGTAGCTTGGACCCTGCTCCCGACACCGGCGGACTACTATTTTTTTTATATTTTTAAATGTTTTTTATACTTATATTTTAAGAAATATTTAAAAATGTAATTAAACATGATAGATGAATAAACGAAATAATAATATTCTATTCCACCATACCATAGATAGATTGATAGCTATATAGAATACTCTTTATTATGTACACCATAACAAACAAATAGTTATGGCACCTTGTCCTCTGACGTCCGGATGTAGGTACAGGCAACCGCACGCCCTTATGGTAACAATTTAACGTTGACAGCGCAGTGTATTTCGTAGCAGTAAGTGCCGTTTTTGTAGTTCAAGTATTACGACTGGCGAGCCGTTGACCGTACGAAGATGGTAACACAATGACACGAAACGGGAGTTGTTGCGTCATTATTATGCGCAGGATTCGCACGTGGAATATCAATGCTCATAATCAATCCATTCATAACTTAAGCGGAGTTTCTTGCCCATTCTTTTCCATACGAAACTACCTTTGGAAAGGGGTGTTTAGAATCAATTCTATTTTTTGTAAATTTTGACTCTCAAAAGTGCTTTTTATGTGTCTATCTATACTAATATTATTGAATAACCCTCGACTTCGTGGGGTTAACTGGGGTTTGAATGAAAGACCCCTTTTATTCTTTACTTGGGAGTGCGGACAAGTAACCGACACGACCTCAAGCTAGTTTTATTCATGGATGTAGTGATTACACCGTAGAATATTGGTGGTTAATCAAAAAACGTTCTTAATGCTAAGACCTTATACTATCGGCGGAGAATCTTGACACCGCGATGTAAAAATCGATCAAAATGGTACAACGCCATCTAGTGACGAGTGAATAAACAATTTTAAACAGTGAACATTACGACCGTGGTTTTTTTAAGAAATTATCTCTATGCGGTTAAACATTCCGCCCACCAAGGACATTTTGTGCAACATTATGTCCTTCTAATGTTAAAATTTACAAAGTTAAGTATTTATTTTTATATTTCCTAATCAAACAGTTTTAATTTTTCTTACAATATGCCATACGTATCTTACCTTATACATAAACAATTTTAACTTAAATGTCTAAACAATGCTTAAAATGATCACTTAAAACTACTAACAACGTTCTTAGGCAATCGGCAAGACACACAGTTTTGATGTGGGTCTTTTAAATAAGGAACCATTAGTGCGAAGTGTGACCACTCGTGTAAGCTTGTCTAACCCCGGATGTTTTTCAACCACCCTGCCAAGAAGCCACCGACAAGGAGGTAAGTGGTCCTCTTTGATTAGAACTATATCCCCTACGTTTGGTTCAGGATTTTGCTTAGACCACTTGTAACGATGGAGCAGTGTGGTCAGGTATTCGTCTGACCAGCGACGCCAGAAATGTTGTGTCATCCGTTGGACCAAATGCCACCTCTTCAAACTAGAAATATTCGCCTCTTCATAGTTATGGTCAGGCGCGTTGACAATTGGTTCGCCCACAAGAAAATGCCCTGGCGTTAATGCATCAAAAGTGTTCGAGTCAGTCAGTCTACACAAGGGACGTGAGTTCAGACATGCTTCTACTTGGCTTAACAAAGTAGACATCTCTTCAAAGGTTAAAGTTGAGCTACCTATTACTCTGTTTAAATGTTTCTTACATGACTTTATTCCGGCCTCCCATAGTCCGCCAAAGTTCGGAGCATGTGGTGGAATGAAATGCCATGTGGTACCTTCAGTTGCTAAGGCCGCAGCAATTTCCTTAGCTATACCTGATTTTTCCGAGCGCAGTAATGTGTCTAGTTCTTTAGAAGCACCCTGAAAATTTGTACCGTTATCGCTCCATATATCCTTGCATTGACCGCGTCTTGCCACAAATCTTTTAAAGGCGGCAAGAAACCCCGTTGTTGTTAGGTCGCTTACGACCTCAATGTGTACCGCTTTAGTCGCCATGCAGACAAATAAACAAATGTATCCTTTATACGCATGGTGACCCCTGCCCTTTGATGTCCTTAACTGAATAGGACCAGCGTAATCTACCCCACTGCTCCTAAACGGTCTACTAGGTATAACCCGTGCTGGTGGTAATTGACCCATTAATTGAGGGGTTGTAGATGCTGCATAACGTAAACAAATTACACATTTTCGCACGTATGCAGTAACCAACCTCTTAGCTCCGTGAATAAAATACTTCGTGCTTAAGTAGTTAAGCATTAGTTGCGGACCACCATGAAGATTCCTATGATGTGCGTCGGCGATTAGAAGATTGGTAAAACAAGTATCACTTGGAATCAATATGGGATTTTTACGATCCATGTCAAGATCGGAATGTTCCAATCTACCGCCCACCCTGAGGATTTTAACAGAATCGAGGTAAAGATTTAACGACTTAAACATGTTTCTCTTAGGCCTTTCCTTTTGCAGATCCAGAATTACCGCTTCGAACCTTTGCCCTTGACATACCCTAATGCACGTCTCTAACGCTAATCTCAATTCTTCTGCAGTTATAAATTGATGAATTCTTCTTTCAGCCTTCGTTTTTCTTAACTCTAAAGGACGTCTTAAATATGCTACCATTCGAACTAGTTGGGTAAGTGATGAATATTTATCCCAAATAAAATTATCGTCTGTTACTACATGTACCTTTATTTCCTCTATATTAGTTGCTACCGCTTTGCGTTTGCCAAATAGATTAATTTTATTCTTCAGAAATCCAGGACCTTCTATCCACAACTTGAAATTTACAAATTCCGACGCATATAAACCACGTGATGCGCAATCAGCAGGATTGCTTTTCGACTGAACATGATTCCATTGCTGTGGTTCACTGATGCTTAAAATTTCAGAAACGCGGTTTGCCACAAATGTCTTCCATTTACTGGAATGACTATTTAACCACGCTAACACTATCTCTGAATCGGTCCAATAATACAAATTAGATTTACCGATTCCCATCACTTCAGAGACTTCAGAAAGCAGCTTTGCTAGGAGGACTGCTCCACACAACTCTAATCGCGGCACTGATACCGTTTTTATTGGTGCGACATTAGTTTTCGCCGTGAGCAAAGTTACATAAACGCTACCGTCAGTATTAGCTACCCGTGCATAAACTACCGCAGCGTATGCTGATTTTGACGCGTCGCAAAATCCATGCAAGTCAACCTGCTTGTCACCAGATTTCATGTTCAACCATCGAGGTATTGAAAATTCCGTTAAAACTTTCAACTCCTGCCGGTAAGTAAACCATTCCTTTTTTATTTCATACGGTACTTCCTCATCCCAACCAATTCCAGAAATCCACAATTTTTGTATTAAAATTTTTGCTAATACTATAACAGGAGCGACCCATCCCAAGGGATCAAATAGTCTTGCTATATCTGATAACATGTTTCTTTTAGTTACAGGTTCCTGCTGCAGAGGCATCTGAACAGAATACTGGAAGGTGTCGCGGCTTCGGTTCCAGGTAAGTCCCAACGTTTTAAATATCTCATCCTGTTTTATGTTGATCTCCCTTTCTACACCATCCTGTCCCTTGTACGAGTGCCTTTCACCGATGATCCTCTCCAGTAGTTCACTGCTGTTGCTTGACCATTTCTGTAAGGTGAATCCTGCTTTTGCTAGTAACTTGTTCATTTGGCTATAGATCTGTATGCCTTCTTCTATCGAGTCACAGCCAGTCATAAGATCATCCATGTAATAATCCTTTAGTACCCTTTCAGCTGCCAGTGGAAACTTGACTCCTTCATCGTACACTACTTGCTGCATCGATCGAACTGCTAAATAGGGCGCTGAAGAGGTACCGAAAGTAACAGTAAGTAGTTTGTAATCCTTAACAGCAGATTGTTTGTTGTCTCTCCACAAGATGCGTTGAAAATCTGTATGATGGTCGGCCACGCGTACCATTCGGTACATTTTGATAATGTCCGAAACTAGACAAATGCGATGAGTTCTCCAACGAATCAGTAAATGTCGCAGATCTGGTTGCAGCCCTGGACCAATCATTAGGTCATCGTTGAGCGATATTCCATTTTTTCCTTTGCAGGAAGCATCAAAGACAACCCGAACCTTGGTTGTGTCTTTATCGTTCCGTATAACCGCATGATGAGGTAAGTACACTGCATATTGATTTTGTTCTTCTGCTTTGGTTATTGGTCTCATGTGTCCCAGCTGCAAGTATTCATTGATAACTTCCTCATATTTTGTTTTTAAATCTATGTTTTTATTAAGTTTAGTTTCTAACGCGTAAAATCTGTTAAGTGCTACCTTTCTAGCATCACCATATTTACAGCTCGGATCTTGACTTCTAAATGGTAGGTTAACTAAATAACGACCGTCATTGTCCCTCACAGTTGTAACCTTAAATATCTCTTCGCATCTTGTTTCTTCTTCGGTAAGTATACGTTTTTTATTCTGTGGTTCCTTTTCTAATTCCCAGAACTTTTTCAGGACTTCATCATCACCGAGGTGAGCATGCATCACCGTAATATTCGATGTACTCTGAGCAGCAGAAGCTACCGTTCCAGATAAAATCCATCCCAATGATGTACGCTGAGCGACAGTGCTACCACCAGGAGCTTTTCTTAACCCGTTTTGTAAAACTTGACTATAAATTTCTGCTCCTAACAACATATCCACTTTATCCGGTGTATTATATCTAGGATCCGCTAATTGCATATCGTTTGTTTGTGCCCAATCTAAATATACCGTTTCCCTACCAGGTAATAATGACGTAATCGATTTGAGAACATACGCTGTGACTACAAGTTCAAACGATGGATCGACCCTAGACTGAATTTTAACCTCAACAACCGAATTTAAGAATAATTTGTTATTAGCATCTATACCAGTTATTGAACCCTTTGCTGGTTTTTTCTGTAACCCTAAAATCTGGACAGTATCTTCTGTAACAAAAGACGCCTGTGAACCTTGGTCTAACAAGGCCCTGATTGTATACCTAGCCCCATTTTTCGATACAGCCTTCACTAGAGCCGTGGCTAATAGGATTTGGTTTTTCGCTGTACCTTTAGAAAAACAAGTTACTACCTTGTTTTCATCTTCTACTCCAACCGTGTGTGTATGTTCTTTAGTCTGCAAAACACTATCGCTAGATGAATTTCCCTTCTTTCCCTTAGACTCCTGCTCACCTTTAGGGTGCAACAAGGAGTGATGTCTCCGCTTACATACCTGACAAGAGGCTGTACACTTACAAAACCTGGCAGAGTGGTTGTGCCCCAAACAATTGAAACATAAGTTGTGATCTTGCACAAACTTACGCCGAGTATCCACATCCTGACTACTAAATTGCTTGCAATTTTTTAATTTATGTTCGTTTTTACAAAGCGGACAGACCGCATTGGCCGCATTGGCTGCCGTGTGAAAAACCTTTGCCTTACTAACATTAACATTATTTTTACTTGGCTTACTTTCTAGGAATTCAAATGCCCTATACCGGCTTGTTAAAAATTCTTTGAACTGCTCAAACGTAGGCAGCTGATCTGAATCAGTGTTGCTAGTTACCTTTAGTTCCCAATCCTTTCTAGTGTCTGAATCTAGTTTCAACGTTATTATATGAATGATCAAAATATCCCATGAAGTAACATCAATATCTAAATTAGTAAGTGCATTTAGGCAGTCGGATGTTGTATCCATTAATTCCTTTAAAGCACTAGCTGATTCCTGTACTATGTTCTTTTGACTGAGCAATCTTTTCAAAATACAGTGCGACAAATATTTTTTATTGTTATATCTAGATTCTAATTGAGTCCAGCATCTGTCATAATTTGATTCTGAAATTGGTATATGACGTAAGAGCTGTTCAGCTTCCCCAGTCAAATAACTTTTCAAATAGTGTAACTTTTGAACATTATCAATTGTGCTATTTTTATGTATTGCCGATACAAACAAATCTCGGAAAGTCGGCCATTCCGTATATTTCCCCGAAAATGTCGGGATAGTGATTCTTGGCAACTTTATGTATGTGCCTTTACCTTCGGAAACATTATTTGATGATGACCCCGCAACCGGAGACACATCGCTACCCCTAATGTTATTTAATGCAGTTTTTAACTCACATTTTAAATCTAAATATAATTCTTCAGTATTAAAATAAACTTCCTTTACAGTGTAGGCTGAAGATATCAATTCCTTAGGTTCAAAATCCTTCACAATTTGTGTATGAGTTAAACTAAATTGCGCCCACAACTCTTCAACACTTTCTAACCTGGTTTCTATATATTGCTTGGTAATCCTATCCTTAGGCGACTTTTTATAATTACTTTTAGCTCTTAACAACCGATTGTAAATATCATCCTGGACTTTAACATGTGATTGCAAAGACATTTTGAAGTTAGTTATTCAAACAATTTACTTACAAAAAAAAAGAATAGTTTCAAGTCCAAAAAATTTAAATTTTTACAAGTCGATGTAAACAAAGAAATTTTTCTAAGTGTTTGACAAAAGTTAAAAAAACTACAAGTCCAAAAAGTTGTCGAAAATTTTACAAGTCAATGTAAACAAAGAAATTTTTCTAAGTGTTTGACTTTAAAATCTACTAAAAATCGGGCATAGGTTCCCCGTCTGAACACAATTAGCTTAAATCTAACTAAGTCTAAACATGCACACATGAAATTATTCTAAGTACACAAAATTTACTAAGTTAAAATCTTCTAGGCAATAAAGTTCACTTTTGCTTGGCACATAAGAAATCACAAAGTACTCACGATTTTCGGCACTATCACTCACTTCCTTACGACCTCAGTCGTCTGCAGCTTGCTTGCTGCTGATTGGCACTCCTTCCTCCGTACCTCCCGCAACTGGATCCGGAACCGCTTCCACCCTCTCTCACCATCCAAGATCACTCCGCAGGAGCGTATGGGGATGATGCTTCTCCGTCCAATTAGGAGAACACACCTGATGTGGCTGTAGAACAGCCCTGGTCACGTTTGGCTCGAAGGACCATGAATAACCCTCGACTTCGTGGGGTTAACTGGGGTTTGAATGAAAGACCCCTTTTATTCTTTACTTGGGAGTGCGGACAAGTAACCGACACGACCTCAAGCTAGTTTTATTCATGGATGTAGTGATTACACCGTAGAATATTGGTGGTTAATCAAAAAACGTTCTTAATGCTAAGACCTTATACTATCGGCGGAGAATCTTGACACCGCGATGTAAAAATCGATCAAAATGGTACAACGCCATCTAGTGACGAGTGAATAAACAATTTTAAACAGTGAACATTACGACCGTGGTTTTTTTAAGAAATTATCTCTATGCGGTTAAACAATTATAAAGAGGTAAAATTTGTAAGTTTGTAAGTTTGTATGTAATGGGTAATCTCTGGAACTCATAATCCAATTCTAACAATTTTTTAACTGGCAGAAAGCTACATTATTCCTGAGTGCTATAGGCTATAAATTGTTTCTATAGCATGTATATTAACCGAGCTATCACAACTTTTGTCTAGCAAGTCGGAAAAAAATACCACATAAAACAGAATTATTTGCGTGCGCTGCCTAAACAGTTGCTTAAAATTAAAAACAATGTATGGCTACCTGGTTCGTCTTCATTATTTCTACAAAAAAGTCCGCGATACCATATCTCTATCTTTTATATTTTATCTTTTATACTTCTTTTATTGCATTAAAATTTTTTTTTTTCGGTATACTTACGTTTGGTTGATTATTTGAGCAACAAAATATTAATTCTTATGACAATAAATTATTTCAGTATCACAAGAACATCATACAGATAAGATTTGCCATTTACAGTATATCAATTGGTCATACAGTTTCGGAGATAATATAAAATTACTAAAACGCAAAATGCCCCTAGCATAACTTTCATTGTGCAGACGTTTTACCTATTTGCCCATAGATGGCGTTCTGCAATTACGTCATTTTTCTGAATCGCGGTGTTAAGACTTTCCGTGGATTGATGACCCTCTCGAATTTTTATGCCCACGTTGTCGTTAGTTGGATTGGAGTTCCATACGAACGACGCGCGACGATTCGATTATGAGCACGGAGATTATGAGGTATCTAATCGTAATTTCGTTGTACGATTGTTTTCATTGTTTTGTATGTTCGTAGTTTCGTACTTCGTTCTATCGTAATAATCGATACGAGTTATTCGATATTACGATTGTTTTGTTTTGTAAAGGCGGACGGTGTTCGAGTCGCTCTCCCTTTGTTCGTAATTGTTTTCAAGTCTGTGCGTAGTTTGTCGAGAGCATGCCTAAAAGGAAATCTCAACTGTCCCGGCAGACATCACAGACAAGAGCCGCTCGAGTACGCCGTACGGAAGAATCTGCCCCTGAAAATGAGCAGCGCCTCTCGAGAAATAGAGAAAATATTTCGCAAGCACGCGCTAGAGAATCTAGCTCCGAGCGCTCACAGGGCCTCGCTAGCCAAAATGTGAGGACGTCGCGGGCCCGTGCTCGAGAATCTAGCGCTGAACGTGCGCAGCGTCTATCTGAGTTAAGGCAGCATGTCTCTGAGACAAGGGATAGGGAGACTAGCGCTGAGCGCTCGCAGCGGCTCGCTAGGCAAAATGTCATAACATCACAGGCCCGCGCTCGAGAATCCAGCGATGAACGTGCACAGCGTCTATCTGTTTTAAGGCAGCATGTCTCTGAAACAAGGGATAGGGAGACTAGCGCTGAGCGCTCACAGCGGCTCGCTAGGCAAAATGCCATAACATCGCAGGCCCGCGTTCGAGAATCCAGCGATGAACGTGCACAGCGTCTATCTGAGTTTCCAATAAAAACATCATTTGCCCTGACTATTAACAAGTCCCAGGGACAAACATTCTCTTTGGTTGGCTACGAAAAGAATGTTTTTCCCATGGGCAATTATATGTTGGTCTATCAAGAGTGGGATCATCCGAAAAGCAGATTATTCTGTTACCGGAAAATAAAACAACCTCAAACATTGTATATAGAGAAGCTTTAAATTAAATAGATACCTAACTTAAATAAATAAAATAAGTAAAAGGCGACCAAGGGTTAAGTTACCTTGAGCAGAAAAGAGAACTTAGGTAATCTTTGAAGTTACTGATCTGATTCCAAACAATATTTTACTAATAAAATTAAATACAGTAATATCAATCGAGTGTTATCTTATGTTAAAACAAGAAATTTTCCGCGGACGAAGTCGCGGGCAGAAGCTAGTTTGTAATAAATGATTTGTCTTTGACTTTAAAACGTGTGCAAGAACGAACCTAACAAGACGCTGATTAATTTGACAGGACTAAACTAAAATTTATCTTCTGTCCTTTTCTTAATGAAATAGAAAGAAAAAGATGCACTGAAATTAAATTTAGTTTAGTTTGTGAACAACAGAATCAGCACCATTGTTTACTTTTACCCCCTTACTAATAAAAGTTGTATAGCATCTGTATAGTTACACAACGGTTTGTCTTCTTCTTTCGAAAGTCAAATTACTGACGACTAAAAGAGAGAAATCGGTGTGTAACTATTCATCTGATATAATACGTTTATTAGTAAGGGGTTTAGTTTTTTACCTTCTCGGTGACCCCATTGGGACCCCAGGACCAACACAGTTTTTAAATGACAGCATTTTATAATGCCTGAGATAACAGAGACCATCATTGATAAAGTCACGAAGGCCTTTTAGGGACATGGCCTTTGCGTATGAATGTCTATGGCTATAAGAATAAGGGAAGTCCAAAGAAACAATAGATGGACTGTGTGAATGATGATATGGTTAGAAAAGGGTTGACTAGTGACTACCGAGATGACGACTAATAGAGAAGTATGGATGAAAAACACATGTTGTCATGTCATGTTTGGACATATCTGTGTGTATTGTTTTGTGAGTTGTACAAACAACCAAAGCTATGGAAGTGCGGAGTCTCCTAACACAGGCGTCATCACGCTTAAAAGGAGGCACCAATCATAAACTAATGTAAACTAGTTGGTACAGAAATAAACATTTTGTATTTGTATGTTGCGCCGACCTCAAATAAATTGGGATGAGGGTAGGAAATGAAGATGCCTTCAGTAATGAAGTTCACGACCAAGAGGAACTATTTATGTACAGACGCCAGCACATCAAGCTACTACGATCTGTCAAATTTCTTTAATAGATTTTCAACTTTATCGCTAAAGCGTAAGGTTCAAGGTTGATTGGGAAAATTTGACAGTTTCGGGTAGCTTGATGTGCTGGCGTCGGTACAGAGCTACAGAACCTTCAGGCTGCACTCCCGCTTGATCAATTTATAGCTATTTCCGATACCGAGCGTGGCGCAGTGAAGTATTTTAAGGAAATTGCTTTCGCCTACCTAGTTTATGTACAAACGGCTGAGGTTTTCTACGAAAATGGCGCATTGCTTTAATATTACAAATATGTGAGACTCTCCACACAACTTACGGCTTTTGAAACTGAATCACTTCATGAACGGCGGGGCAATTGCGTAAGGGTATCATTTAAGCTATCACCAATTTAATTAGTTTTGTGTTTCTTAAATAATAGGGTTTGTCCTCCAAATAGTAGATCTGTCACCAAAATGTAGTCACCAAACAATGCAAGTGACCTAACCGAACCTCGGGGTGCCCTTCGCTCGCTCTTGCATCCTATGTCGACGAAGCCCCGCTTCGCGGGGCCCCTATTTCTGTGTAAAGGGTTTAAAATAACCTAACCAAACCGAACCTCGGGGTGCCCTTCGCTCGTTCTTGCATCCTATGTCGACGGAGCCCCGCTATCTGAGAACGAAAATATTTCGTGGCGATAGATCTATTTATTAGGTGATACAAATATTTCGTGGCGATAGATCTATTTATTAGGTGATACAACTTGATGACAAATATAAATTTTGGTGATAGAAAATATAGTTCCATTGCGTAACACATTATCAATCGGAATCGGTTTCATTTTGACAGTTCAACAACATTCATTGTGTTATTTACGTTGTTGAGCAGTGAATGTTGTTGAACTGTCAAAATGAAACCCATTGCTAAGTAATTGTGCACAGAATTGTCTCAAAAAACGGACAACCATTGACAAACGGGCCGCAAAATGTACAGCTTTAAGAAGTGTCACTCATCCAAGGGCTACGCTGGGAAAACGCAAAATAACATGAACACATCATTTAGAACCCTACTTACATTATTTCCGTCCTCAAAATTGGCCATTACCAAGTCAAAGTGACCATTAAACCGCCAGATATGGCTGGTGCTATAATTCCGTTAGACTGCCGCCAGGGGGCGCGCGGTGACTGTAAAATTGAATGCAGCTCTGCGTGAAAACGAGTCGGTTCGGTAAATGTCAGCGGAGATCATACGAATTGTGTCAGGTGAAGTACGACATAACTTTACATGGCTTTGAAAATCATGACAAAAGTCATCTAACACCGACATTTTTAACCGACTACAAAAAAGGAACAGCTCGTATTCCTGGTTCAGAAACCGTTAAGTTACTAAGGCGCGGCGCCCACTATCGGTGGGCATCGGTGCGGGTCGGTACAGCTCGGACGCCTTACGGCGGCTTCGGGCGGCTTCGGGCGCCTGAGAGCTGCTTCGGGCGGCTTCGTAAGCATACCTAAGAGCTCTTACACACGAGCGGCATGTTCCCAACGGCAGAGGTAACTGCAGCCGTCGACGCGCGTCGGCGGCAACCGTCGACGCGTTGACGGCAGCCGTCGACCTATATCTTCGAAGTTGAAATGTCGACGGCTGCCGTTGACGCGTCGACTGTTGCCGTCGACGCGTTGACGGCAGCCGTCGACCTATATCTTCGAAGTTGAAATGTCGACGGTTGCCGCCGACGCGCGTCGACGGCTGCAGTTGCCTCTGCCGTTGGAAACATGCCGCTCGTGTGTAAGAGCTCTAAGGACGCCGAGGCTGTCTTTGGGTCTCTCCATCTGTCTCCAAATAAATGGGATGCTTGTGTTTTTTTTTAATGCGTCATGTTTGCCGCAAATAAACTTATTTTCGTTCTTTTTTATTTGAAATGGATTTGCTCTTGACTCTAGTCTAGGCCAGAGGTGACAGAGACAAAGTCGACGATGGAGTGAGCTTACCCAGAAGAAGCTACTTTCTGTCATTTATTCTCTAAAACACGATGTTTCCCATAAAAACGTGCTGATTTCCGTCAGCTTCTACGCACGGTGGTCGACTGCAGTTGCCTACATTACGCAGTTATCATAGAAGTAGTAAAGTGTACTCACCCTGCCGGATAAGCGACGAGCTCGGTGTTGGGATCGCAGTCGAGAGCCGCGTTACTGCCCACAGTCAGCCCGAGGACGCTCTCCAACTTTATCTGAGGACAAAGAACACACCATTGTTAGCAACAGAATAAACAGAATAGGTAATACAGTAATATCTGTTTGCGCAACTGCCAGCCAAAACTGTAGCCAGAGCCGAATCCCCAATCTGTCGTACTCTAAAGGTGCTGAATGCCTTACTGGCTGCCAACCCTGAATGTGATGTGTTTGCGGATGAATCGATTAAACTTATGCGTTTATCTCTGGAGTTCTGTGAGAGAAAGTATGCAAGGGAGTCCACTGTTCCATGTTAGTTTTAAATTATATTATTGTCAACGTAATTAGTGTCTTCATGTTAATTAATGTAATTGGTGTTGTACCGTTTTAATTAACTATAAAGAAAAAAATAAATACGGGATGGTGTCCGCAACTCCACGTCAATGCGCGTATTTTGCGTACGGATTTACGGAAGGAACAGAATATAAAAATAATTGCAGGGCAGCTAATGCGAGCTAGACTCCTTCGATGAAGAACGACTGCACCCGGAACTCCGAAATAGCCGATATAGAGAAGTGGAAAGAGAGTGGGAGGCTTTTGCTCTGCAGTGGGAAATCCAGGCTGTCAGGCGGAGTTACTGAGCGACTCTTTGACAATTCAAAAGTGCCTGTAAATGGTAAATTGAAATAAATGCTTTGAGTTTGAGTGTGAGTTTGCTGATCAACAACTCAACACTCAATTTTATCATCATCTGTATATGTTTTGTTGGAGATCCTAAAATAAATAAATAAATAAATCATCATTTCAGCCGAAAGATGTCCACTGCTGAACATAGGCTTCCCCCAAGCACCTCCACTTCGACCGATTCTTTGCTTCTCGCATCCAACGGGTTCCTGCGGCCTTCACAAGGTCGTCGGTCCACCTTGTGGGAGGCCTTCCTTTATACAGGGTGTTACGGAAAGGGTATATCAATACAAACGGGTTGAAGAGTGTATGTGGTCTAGAATCTCTGTACAAAATTTCAGCTCAAAAGTATTAACTTTGAAAATGCTTAATATTTTTTTATTTCGACATCACGGCGCTGCACTGGCGCGCGGCGGCGTGATGTGCGTGTACTTGGCGCACAGACACACTACAGATAATGGAAAATGACCCTCGTAGTGCTATGACACGTTTGTTATGATTTCAATTTAATAAACTATCGAAATAAAAAAATATTAAGCATTTTCAAAGTTACTGCTTTTGAGCTGAAATTTTGTACAGAGATTCTAGACCAGATACACTCTTCAACCCGTTTGTATTGATATACCCTTTCCGTAACACCCTGTATAGTTTCACTCCAATGGAGTTTTAAACACGTAGGTACAGAAAATCTAGAAATTTCTAAGAAAACCATTTCGATAACAAAAGTAACATCCCACGGACGCCTAAACCACCTAAACTGTTCTATATAAACAGCACTTATCTTAAATGCTCAATGCCGTAGCGCCAAACAGAGTAGTTACGAAACTGTTTACATTATGAACTATAAACCTAGGTTTTTAGTTTTAATCTAAAAGTAAATAAATTCGGACACATATGAAATTTTTTGTTACGTCTGTACGTTTATAACTACAAAACTTTACTTTTCAATGACTTGGGCGTTGTTATTTAATGACTTGGGCGTTGTTATTTACTTGAATGAAACACTTTATTGATCCCCAATGTCACCATCATAGGGCGTAAAAAGACACATAACATAGCCGTCAAGTACGCATTCTGTACGTCAAACTAAGTAACATTGCATAAAAATAATTGCTGGGAAACGACGTTTATTTTTGTTGTGAAAAGAACAATGGGAAAATTTGTATGGACCCCGTCCCCAGCTGTGTAGCACTATGGGCCATGTGTGAAAAAATCGATGTTATTCATAACAAATTACTGAAAGAAAGTATGAAATAATGAATGTGGCAAACAATATTTTTTTCTTAATTGTTTTTATATTAGACTGCTCTTTATGGTTACTATTTTATGATTAACTTTACTTAACTTTTATCAAAAACTAGATTTCTGAATGTCAATGATTGTTTATTTTAAGCATGTATTGTGTGCTCAAAAAATATTTCTTAATAAAAATTATTTATTGTGTTTCTATCTTTGTGGTTGAATAACTTTTTTCCCTTATTATTCACACATTTACTGTCATACAATAAAATGATGTATTTTTTACGCTCTTTTATTTGATATATGAGAAAAAGTGCTACAAGTGTGGGGACGCTTTTTCCCAATATTCTTTGCTGTTTGCGGTAATGTGCAATGTAACACACGCAAAACATTGTGCTTATGGGTACATACAACGGTACAGGGGTCGTGGGGGTATTTAAAGTTGTGTTAGAACATTAAAAACTTGTATTCGCAAAAAAAAACGTCAGTAAATCTTGGAATTTTGACCAGACCAGGAGTAAATTCGTTTTGGCATATACGTCGTTTTATTCCGAGCGCAGGCACACTATAGCCATCACTCTTCTTTTGCGTTTCAAAAGTAATTGCATCACTTTCGCTAGCTTAGTAGGTTTTCGAGGATTTTAGATTTTCGAGGTAGCGCTATAACACGTATCTCTTCTTTATACAAGCCAAACCGTAGGCACGAGCTAGGTTAGACAATATTTGGCTATACAAGGCAGCAAGGTTGTGCTAGTTGTGCAAATATCTCCGAAACCTTGGCTGTATTAGATAAAGCTTTGTTTAACAATATGTGCGTTAGAAAGACAACGAAATGAAGGCGTAGCAGCCATATTGGATTTGGTGTCACTGTCAAAGTTCTTTTGGATGGACGAATTCGGTTCTTTCGTTTAAAGTGGGCTCGTTATAAATCAAAGATAATACGTTGGTTTCTGAAATTTTATATCTCATATCGATTTGGCAGATTGCCGTAAAGAAATATTATCGAGTTAGTCAGCAGATTTGGTTTCGCTTATGAAGGCAATTTTTTCAGCGCACCATTTATTCAGGCGAATCCATATTAATCTTCAGTTGCTCCAATTCGAAAAATATTGATAAGTCAACCAATCCAGTCATGTAAATGAGAGCTGATCGTCATCATCATCATCATCATCATTTCAGCCGAAAGACGTCCACTGCTGGACATAGGCCTCCCCCAAGCACCTCCACTTCGACCGGTTTTGTGCTTCTCGCATCCAACGAGTTCCTGCGGCCTTCACAAGGTCGTCGGTCCACCTTGTGGGAGGCCTTCCAACGCTACGCCTTCCGGTACGCGGTCGCCACTCCAGAACCTTTCGGCCCCATCGGCCATCTGTTCTGCGAGCTGATCGTAGTTGATCCAAACTGATTGAAATATGTATTTCAATCACAACAGCCATATGCAATCCCACTTTAATATAAAAATAACAACACTTTAATGAAAAAAAATCAGCTGTTCCTTGCATTTATGTTCACATAACTCGTCAAAATGTAGGGAAGAGCTGACTTTTTTTTTGCGATTTCAGGTTTGGTCCCATAGTAAAAGTTGTTCATAATGATGATGAGTACAATCTCCCATTTCGATTTGTCGCATGTTTTCAATTTCAACCTGTATATCTGTTTTCTATAATATTTGTTTGGTACCGGTACATAACTGATACTGATTACAATTATTTATTTATACTAGCTTCTGCCCGCGACTTCGTCCGCGTGAAATTCGTACTTTCCTCTAAAAGTTTCCAAAATGTATGTTGGTATGATCTTTATAATTAACTTAAATAAATAAGTATTCGGGCCAATTTTTAAGTTTATAGAACAAAGGAATCAGATTTTTCAAAGAAACTATCCCCGCTTTTCACCCCCACAGGGGTAGAATTTTGAAAAATCGTTTAAGATGTGTTCATAACTTGACTCAAAGTTTATTTATACCAATTTTTGAGCTAATCAAGCCACGCAGTAAAATCCTCCCCTTTAAAATTAACTACCTCTTTTCATACAGTTAGGGGTAGATTTTCGAAAAACCCTGATACACGTTATTAATTATTTTTAGTCCTTAGTATAAATACTGAGTTTCAAGTTAATCGGACAGGGCGTTAAGAAAGAAAGACAGAAAGAAAATACGTTTATTTATTTAAAATTCTTCCATACAAATTTTAACACCCCCCATTACCTCTTTAGGGGGTATTTTAGAAAAACGAAAAATTCCAAACTTCATAATTTACTTAGATAAGTATTCGTGCCAAGTTTCAAGGTTATTAACTCAATAAATAAGATTTTTCATACAAACAAAATCCCCCCTTTTCACCCCCTTAAAGGTTGAATTTCCAAAAACCCCTTCTTATTCGATACCTACTCTGCACAAAGAACACAACCTCCAAAACTCATGTCCCTAGGACCAGCGGTTTAGACTGTGCGTTGATATTTCAGTCAGTTCGTTCATCCCCCTTTGGGGGAGAAATTATCAAAAACGCTGAGACACGTATAAATTAATTTTCAATCGTTAGCCTAAATACAAAATTTGAAGACCCTAACTTTTAAACTGACGGACTTTCATACACAACTTCATCCCCCTTTTTAACCCTTTGGGGTTGGAATTATCAAAAACGCTGAGATACGTATAAATTAATTTTTAGTCGTCAGCCTAAACACAAAATTTGAAGATCCTAACTTTAAAACTGACGGACTTTCATACAAACTTTCATCCCCTATTTAACTCCCTTAGGGGTTGAATTAAAAAAAGTCCTTCCTAATTCCTTGTCTACATTATAAAGGGAACCATTGTGTAAAATTTCAAAATAAATACCTATAACTACTTTAATTAATAAAAGTACCTACGCTTAATAATTTGTAATTTGAACGAATATTTAAACACTACCAAAACAACTAATACGTGGTCCTAACTTTAGCTACCTTACACTTAAAATCTAAGTGACTATTTAAACTAAAATATTCTTATAGAATTATAACCAGAAATATATACAACTCACAACAAAAAAGAAATGAAAATAAATAAAATAATAAGTAATTTATTTCAGATTAAAAATCCATATGTTGTTAGTAAAAGTCTTAACCTAATGTTAGTAAAAAAAACACAAAACCACAAAATTGTAAATTGATACGACTGACACCTAAGTGTGCAGCCGTATCCAGTGAGCCAGCATGGGGCTGTCCCACCTATCACACAATACACCCAGGATGCTGTGGGAGCTAGCACGCAATCTACCGAGAATGGAAGCGCATCGTTTTCGTATAATGGCATGAAAACCATCAACCCTGGCCTCGGCGAACATTCCGGAAGCGCTACAAAAGCGTGGTAGACCCAACAGCATCCTGAATACATTGTTATACTGGACACGCAGGGCGTTGTATGCCCTCAGCGTATACCTGACCCACAGACTGCACGTGTAAAAAGACTGGCAGTATGCTCTGAAAAGGGTAATTTTGACTTCCGTCGTACAACGTGCAAATCTGCGGATCAGCATATTACCTCGGACAGCCATCGCCCTGCGTTCCCTCTCTATGCCCAGGTCATCATTCAGGTCTTGAGTGACCCAGTGACCCAGGTACTTAAATTTTGTTACTCTAGATAACGGAGTATTATTTATGGTCACATCTGGCACGTTAGAGTAACATTTGGTGCCCGCCTTGAATGAATGCCTTGATGCAATACTATCTACCTATACCTACTTCACTTACAAATGAATACTTATAACTACTTTAATTAATAAAAGTACCTACGCTTAATAATTTTTAATTTGAACGAATATTTAAACACTACCAAAACAACTCATACCTATTTTACAAAATAACAACAAAAGAAATTCAAATAAACTATTTAAAGACTAAAAGTCGCGCTGATAAGCACGGTTTCTCAATATCAATTATTGTCTGTCAATAAGGTCGAACGCTCTGAACGCATCAACAGCCAAATATTGAATGAAGCTCGTTCTCGGACCTCCCGCCTTTCCCTACCGCCGCCGCGACCCGTGTCGAGCGCGGCAACCGTTACACAAAAATAATCCTTATGGCATGATTCAGTCTTCACGTGCGACGGCGCGATGGCTTATTTCATGTATAAGTTTGTTGTTTCTATACCGATTTCTATGATTCTTTTTTTATTGAATAGGTAATAATGTTAACTTTTTTAAATTAGGGATGAGTGAGAGTATTATAAACGTAAGAGTAAACAAATATTATCAGAATGCTCCGAACTGCTAAGCTATCAGGAGTTACACGTGTTATTGTGAGTCAACCATAAAAGATAGACAGATGCTGTTGCGGGATATTTTTTAGACAATTTTATGTAGAATATTTCCGTCATACATGATTTCTATGTAACTTTAACCATTAAGGCTGCACACGCGACGGAAGCTTAAAAAATGGAGTAACTTCTCCCGTTTTCCCAACATTTCCCTTCACTACTCTGCTCCTATTGATTGTAGCGTGATGAAAAGTATACTATAACCTGCCCAGGAGTATGAAGAATAATTGTACCAAGTTTCGTTAAAATCCGTCCAGTAGTTTTTGTTTCTATAAGGAACATACAGACAGACAGACAGACAGACAGACAGACAAAAATTTTACTGATTGCATTTTTGGCATCAGTATCGATCACTAATCACCCCCTGATAGTTATTTTGAAAATATATTTCATGTACAGAATTGACCTCTTTACAGATTTATTATAAGTATAGAAGATAAGTATTTTGTGGTTTGGTACCACCAATAGTACAGATACCTACTACTCTAGTACCGGTAGCCCTGCCGTCAACTTTATGTTTCGCGATTGCCAAACAACTCTCAAAAGCATCTTTGTCTCTTAAAAGGCCCTTTGATGTAGGTAGTTAGGTACATACTTTGTTAATTATTATTTACTTGTAAGCGAGGCAGGATAATGCAAATTATTTTATTGTAACATCGTACACATTATTTACTTGTTGACCTTGACTCACAAGGCTTCAAAGTGGGCTACGGTACACGTTATGTGCATCCTTGCGCGCACGCAGCAAGGACGCCCGGTCGGCCATCTTGGATCAAGTGTCAGACGACCTTGACAGCGCGCGGAATTCGTAAGAGGAATACCCGATTTTGTTTTTTTTTTTAGTGCTAGGCAGGGACAGAGAATAAGAAGGTTTTATAACTTTATTACTCAATGGTTCACGTGTTTTTTGTTTTTATCAAACCTAGTGACGTTTAAAGGTAAGTATCATCAATGGAATGTTTATTGTTTTGTTTTTAATGTTAGTATATTTCCATGAAAGACAAAAGAAGATACGAGCTTTATAATATGCGAATGTTGTGATTTTACGGGTAGGAATTATTCATTCAAGTGATTATGCCACCAAGATGGCGTCATGTCTATCTATCCCCTACCTCCATTGAAGAACAAGACATAAAAATAACATAATAGTACAGATGCCAGCACATCAAGCTACCCGAAACTGTCAACTTTTCACAATCTACTTTGAACCTTACCTTTTAGCGATAAAGTTGAAAATCTATTAAAGAAATTTGACATATTGTAGTAGCTTGATGTGCTGGCGTCTGTACATACAGAAAACAAACGTCAATAAGTATGAAAGTTACCTAACACGGCTAACACTAGAAGCCAATAAAGTGTTAAAATTAAAATCCAAGCAGATAAAAACGACCAATATGCTATTGACTCAGTAATTACTCAGAAAGAACTTTCCATTTCGATAAAAATTAATAGTGCGGGGTCTCGCTTTCACTGAACTGATCGATAGGGTTGGCATTACCTAAATTCCGGACCCCGGATAAAAACTTCAAAAACCCGGGACATTTGGGTGAAATAAAAAAAATCCGCACTCCCTCGAAAAAAAAATTACAATAAAATAAAAACATCGTTCAGTATCATATTTTTTTTTTTCTTATTTATGGAATATCAACTTAAACCTCAACAATACAAAAAAAAAACGCTTACTCTACTAATCAATTATACACTCTTTTCTATGTGAAAGGTATTCTGGTAACAAATATTATCATTTATTTAAACAATGAAAATTAAAAAAAAATATATAAATCAAAAGCAAATTATAAATTGTCACGACTGCACGGGTATATTTGCCGCACGGCTAATTTTTAACTATGACTTATGCTTTAATTTATTTATTGCAAATCATTCAAAGTCGGATTTCCCCCTAACACAGAAAGTGTCCGCGTTTGACTCGGACACTTTTTAAGAACCCCGCCCGGACGCTCCCCGGATAACCGCCAAACTAGGACGAATCCGGGGAAACCCGGACGGATGGCAACCCTACTGATCGATCTGTATCACTGGGCAAAGCATTAGCTTGATTAAATGTTCTACTGACAACGACTACACTAATAAATAACTAGATTCTGCCAATTCTATACGATGGATTGATTGATAGATTTTGATTCGGCTTATGTAACGTCCCCAGGGCATACTTTGATGTTTGGAGAGTTTGTTGCGCCACTTCTTCTTCCCAGCGAAGGCACTAGGAAGTGGTAAAGGGCGGGCGTTTTGGAAGACTGTCTTACGTAATTTTGTCGTTCGAAAAGTGCTGATTCTCAGCCTAATTTGAATTTATTTTATTAAGCTATTGCATAGCTTTTATCGCGGGCTTTGAGCGCGGCGACCGAATCAAGAAATTCCGTAGGGAAAATAAACCTAACACCCCCCCACTCCGACCGGCACAGCGGTGCGGCGTTGAAAGCCGTGCATCGTCTAACGTCGTTGCAGTTCGGCGACTTCGGCACGGTGTTTGTGTGCGTGCGACTAGACGTATGCGTGTAGACTGTACGAAGCTCGCATAAGTTGATAAAAAATGCTATGCAATAGCTTTACCGCGGCAGTCCCCGAGTGCCACACGTATTTTTTTGAAAATTTAATTTTATTAATAGAAAACAAACAGCTCATTCATCAAATTTTTCCGTCTACGACATCCATCGGTTTCTTACTAAACTTCAACTATAGCCGACGATCCTGCATACTTATGTCTTTTGTTACAGTCAACAAAAGAGATAAGTATGCAGGATCGAACAGGAATGTACTATCGCGGACACTCCCGCCTAACCAACACTAAGTTCATTTTTGCTTGCGCTCAAAAAATAAAAGCGCTCCAAGGCAAATAGTTCGTCCGTAAAATTCACAAAAGGAGTACACATGATGCGTCACTAAGCTGCGAAGTGCAGGTTGCAACTAATTGCGTTATCCCATTCCTAATAGACGGAAACTTTTCGGACGGAAGGGAGCGTGGCTTCGCGCCACCGCAGGATTTAGGCGAAAAAATGTATAAGTGATCATGCGGAAAAGTCCTCGATGCTACAGTTCCATTCCTGAAGAGTGTTTAAATAGCAGTCCTCCAAAATTGCGCCACAATTCGTCATTATACATACAATGCCGCTAGATATCACTATTATCTACTAAGATATACGGCGAGTGTCAGCCGTTCATCCCACGCTGTAAAGCTAATTGAAACAACTGGGTTATTTGAGGTGCCCAGAGGCGATAGTTAGCGAGCTGTCTTTATAAGAGTACTTGTATCCAACAGGGCCATACACTTCTTAATGATAGGTTTAAGAAGGTGTCAATCATTTATCATCATTGTCATCATTCAGTCGAAAGATTTCCACTGTTGAATATAGGGCTACCCCAAGCTAGGCCACAACGACCGGTCTTAAACGAAATACAAAGCAGTAATTTTATGTCATCAAAAGACATTACCAAATACATACTAATATTGTAAATGCGAAAGTGTGTCTGTCTGTTTGTCTGTCACCTCTTCACGCGCTGAACCGATTTAGATGAAAGATAGTTTTGAGTCCCGGGAAAGGACATAGGATAGTTTTTATCCCGATATTCCGCACGAGATCGAAACTTATGCGGGTTAAACCGCGGAACGCTGCTAGTATGCAATAAAGTAAGATAGTAAAACCTTTCTCGTTATTTCGCTTTCCTCAAAATTACTGATTCCTGCAAGAATCTACAGTTCGATCAAGGGTTCCGTGTGTACACTCTTTTCCTGGTTTACATCTTAAACCAATAAATCGTATCCTTCTGTAGTACATTGGGCCAATGTTCCAGTAACCGCTACCTACAACCCAACCCTATTGAAACTTCAACCTTTCCATCTACAAAATAAGGTCCATTTCAACACCATCTCAGCTCCGCTCCGCATAACTGTTGCAAATTACTTTCTATCGCTTCACTAATGAACAATTTTCTTCGCCATTAATCGAAATGATTGCTAATCAAGCGCTGAATTTTTAATAAGTGCGCTTAAAAAAACTGGATCGAACTAGCTTTGTGAATTGAACTCGTTGCATCATGCTCTGAGACAGATGCAGAAAAAATGGATTCATAGTCTGTATGATTCTACGGAAAGGAAGGTAGAGAATTTCGAGATGACGGCTAATAAGATGTATGGAAACAAATTGAGCAAGGACAAGAGGCTGATGATGGTGTTAAAAAATTAACCCTAAAAACTTTAAGAGGTGCTTTAGACCATCGAACTGAACAACTTTCACTATGGGACCAACTCCGAAATCACGAAAAAAAAACAGGTGTTTAATACAAAAGTTCAATACTTACTCGACCAAAATGTATGAAACAGCTCATTTTTTTTTTCGTGATTTCAGAGTTGGTCCCATAGTGAAAGTTGTTCAGTTCGATGGTCTAAAGCACCTCTTAATGTTTTTAAGGTTAATTTTTTAACACTTTGTATACATATATCGGACATACCAAAAGAAAAATACTTCTTTGAGGGCAGGATTATGATAATGCGTTAATGTTATCAATCCACTTGCCTAACTACAAAATCAAAACTAACAGAAGCGAGAGAGTATAGACACATCAAGACAACATTATCACGACATCAGCTGGTCTGGTGGGCGCACAGCGCAGATCGCGCTACGCGGCGTGTTGGCGGTTGGCGTGCCGAAACTATACCGCGAGGCATTTCGACACTTGCCGCACATTCCAAGCGCTCATTGAATTCGTAATGAAGCTTTGTTGATAGTTTCAGTTGGTTAGGAGACGACTTTTGGCTGTCTGGGCCCCTATCAGAATTATATATATCGCTCATTTGGAGAAACATTGACGTAACTGCCGCTTTTTTTTTAAGTCTGCTTTCCTGGCGTAAATACGCTTTCTAAGTGCTCTGGCATATTCAACTCATTTTTGGGAAAAAAAAATATAAGTACGTCGATGTTTCTCCGAATGAGCGATATACAGGGTGAAATTAAATTCATGGGCATCCGTTCAGTAGTTTATGCGTGAAGAAGTAACAAACATACAAACACACTCACAAACTTTCGCCTTTATAATATTAGTGTGATTATTATTATTATAATCCTGTATTGTCCCACTGCAGGGCAAAGGCCTCCCTTCCCTCTTTCCACTTTTCCCGGTCTACTGCGATTGTGGGCCAATCCTTTAAGAAGGAGTCCAGCTCATCCCGCCATCTCTTTCTGGGCCTGCCGCGCAGTCGTTTCCTGCCATTGGGGATCCACTGAGTGGTGGCTTTTGCGTAATGCTGCTCCGACATGCGACAGATATGGCCAGCCCAGTTCCACTTTAATCCAGCAGCTGTGCGGCCAGCGTCCGCTATTTGTGTTTTGGAACGAAGTATGGAGTTCTTAATGCGGTCAGTCAGTTTGACACCTAGTATACTTCGTTCCATAGCCCGTTGGCAGACTCCAAGTGCGGACTTTTGACGCTTTGTAAGAGACCATGTTTGCGCTCCGTAGGTGAGGGTGGGAAGAATGCACATGTCCACGAGCTTTCGCTTTAGTGAAAGCGGGAGAGGTCCTTTCATAAGATGTTTCATCGACCAATAGTTCTTCCAGGCATTTTCTGTGCGGCGAGCATTTATAATTTTCTTTTTTTTTTTTTTCCGTTAGCCTGTATTGTCCCACTGCTGAGCAAAGGCCTCCCCCATTTCCTTCCACTTCTCCTTGTGCTGTGCTTTCTCCGTCCAGTCGGTTAGGAATGAGTCTAAGTCGTCACGCCAGCGTTTCTTAGGCCTGCCTCGGTGACGACGCCCGTCTTCAGGCACCCACTGTGTGACGACTTTGGCCCATCTGTCTGGATGCATCCTATAAGTGTGACCCGCCCAGTCCCACTTCAGCCTCGCAGACTTGCCACCAACATCAGCGATACCTGTCTTGGAGCGTATTGTGGTGTTGCGAATTTGGTCGGTGAGTTTAATCTTTAAGATACTACGCTCCATCGCTCTTTGGCAAACCTTGAGTTTGGACTTCTGAGCCTCTGTCAAAGACCAAGTCTGAGCGCCATAGGTTAGGATAGGCAGGATACACATGTCGACGAGCTTACGCTTTAGTGAAATAGGAAGGTCGCCCTTCATTAGCGCCTTCATGGACCAGTAGCTCCTCCACGCATTTTCGACTCGACGGTCGATCTCTTTGTCCTGTCTGTTGTGGAAGGAAACTAGCTGGCCCAGGTAGATATATTCGTCGACGCATTTATAATACAAGGTAAAATTTTAATCACCGTTTTCCTCTTAAGGGGTCATTGTAATCATCATTATGAACAACTTTTACTATGGGACTAAACCTAAAATCGAGAAAAAAAATCAGCTGTTCCTTGCATTCATGTTCACATAACTTGTCAAAATGTAGGGAAGAGCTGATTTTTTTTCGCGATTTCAGGTTTGGTCCCATAATAAGAGTTGATCATAATGATGATTATAATGACCCCTTAAAAGGATGATCATGAATTAAATTTCACCCTGTATACAGGGCAGGTCAAGGTCTAAAATAGTGTATGATAGCCCCTCTGAGCTTCACCTGCAACTTGGCACCTCTTCCTCTAATTGCCATTCTTACGGCATCTGGGAAGCCGGAATTTACCAGTAGGCTTCACCATTATCTTCAAGTATTACCAGCGCATTATTTATAATAAACACTCGACAATTTACAGCTAATTTTAGTCCGGTAAACAAACCTCCGCCGTCTATGACAAACGTCTTACAAATATGGCGAATGGTATTCGCGTCGGCGGCTTACGTCGAGTCATTTGTGCAGACCAGTTCTGAGATACAAGATTGTGGAATGAGTAAAGATATTATTTTGCCTTAGGCTGAGGTAACACTAGGAACGAACACGAACCGTGTCCAAATAAACATTTTTCTTTCTTTCTTTCTAGGAAAAAAAATGACACTCCGGGAGTGCCGACAGAAGTGAAAACAAAACACAAACAGAATACTTTGCCATCGCTCACTGACATATCGGAAATACATTAAAACCGAGTACATCCTGAGGACAGCCGAACACATCCGAAGCAGTGTCGGTTACGGTGACAGTGGCGCGAATTCAATGGTTTTTTCCCATCTCGAAAAGAAGAGAAGTTTTCACTTCAAAAGTTCTGGTTTAAAGTGTATGCTTACATGCAAATGAGACATTTCATCATTGACTTTGAGGAGAACGCATCTGCGATGCCTCTAGTTATATCCATAGGGGGCTGTTCCTTTATTACGTAAGACAATTTGAGGGAAGAGGGGGTTTGAAGTCTTATTTTTAGGGTTCCGTAGCCAAATGGCAAAAAACGGAACCCTTATGGATTCGTCATGTCTGTCTGTCTGTCTGTCTGTCCGTCCGTCCGTATGTCACAGCAACTTTTTTCCGAAACTATAAGAACTATACTGTTGAAACTTGGTAAGTAGATGTATTCTGTGAACCGCAGTAAGATTTTCACACAAAAATAGAAAAAAAAACAATAAATTTTGGGGTTCCCCATACTTACAACTGAAACTCCAAAAATTTTTTTTCATCAAACCTGTACGTGTGGGGTTTCTATGGATAGGTCTTCAAAAATGATATTGAGGTTTCTAATATAATTTTTTTCTGAACTGAATAGTTTGCGCGAGAGACACTTCCAAAGTGGTAAAATGTGTGTCCCCCCCCCTCTAACTTCTAAAATAAGAGAATGATAAAATTAAAAAAATATATATAATGTACATTACCATGTAAACTTCCACCGAAAATTGGTTTGAACGAGATCTAGTAAGTAGTTTTTTTTTAATACGTCATAAATCGAAAACCGCAATTTACCTTTCACAAAGTTACAACGAACTACAAGAAATTTTATATTATGTTACTTGCTGCTACGGAACCCTTCATGGGCGAGTCCGACTCGCACTTGGCCGGTTTTTTCTTACATGGGGGTGGGAGGCGTCTAGGTTATTCTTACGTAAGATCACAAAAGTAAGCAAAAATTATAAGTTTAAAAAAAATGCTAGTTTTACTTTGTAATTTTGGTAGATACTGATCTTACATGAGATTCAAATGGGGGGAGGGGGTTCATTCAAGTGTTATAAGGTCAGAAATTGGTTAAAATTGTCTTACGTAATAAATGAACAGCCCCTAGGAGGCGATTACAGCTTAACATCAGGTGTACCGTCTGCTTGTTTATCATCCAATGGCGCCAATTCCCTTCTTCACAAACTAAACTAAATTTAAGTTCAGTGCATCTTTTACTTTCTATTTCATTAAGAAAAGGACAGAACATAAATATTAGTTTAGTCCTGTCAAATCAAGATACTCCATAGACAAGTTTAGACGTGATTAAAAAATTGGCTACTAAAAATACGTCAATTTACGTCAGGTGCTGACTAATTTACAGGACTAAACTAATATTTATGTTCTGTCCTTTTCTTAATGAAATAGAAAGAATAAGATGCACTGAACTTAAAGTTAGTTTAGTTTGTGAACAAGGGAATCGGCACCATTGACATAAAACAGAACAAGTACTGTTGCTTGTACTAGTACCATAATCCAAAATTCTGATGTCCTCTTTGATAGTTACATTACTTAGTCGAATCGACCCAATATGGCAATGGTATGCGAGAGGCTTACGTCGAGCGGTTATACTGCATAGTGATTTGTTAAGAGCATTCGTTGAATACTAAATTCTAAGCTAGTTCTGGGAACAAGTCGACCAACAATGAGGGGCCTGACGAAATGTCAAGTGAATGATGATCTTTACAGGAAGAGTCTTTTTTTTTATGGATGGGAAATCATCAAATGACCACTCCCGCTCTGGGTGGAGCGGAAGGGAGTGTCAGACTCTTACTGACTAAAACCCACCCGTGTTCTTTCCTTAGCCCTTTATGTTCCGGGGTAGCGGTAACCCTTTCGGACAATCCCGCTACCCACAATCCTTTCGGACAATCCCGCTAAGAGTCTTATAATATCAAACAAAGTCGCCGCGTCTGTCTGTCTGAACGTGACAAACTCAAAAACTAGAGAACGGATTTTCATACAGTTTTTAACAATGGACGGAGTGATTCATGATCATGAGGAAGGTTTAGGTGTATAATTCATTAAGTTTTTGTGTAAATTGGCTGAAATACGTCGATGATTGTTAAAGATGTCGGGAAAATCATGCTGACAGGGAGTTTCTGGCGCGTAAACCAATAGTACAGACGCCAGCACATCAACCTACTACAATCTGTCAAATTTCTTTAATAGATTTTCAGGTTTATCACTAAGCCATAAGGTTCAAAGTTGATTGGGAAAATTTGACAGTTTCGGGTAGGTTGATGTGCTGGCGTCTGTACATGAAAACAATGCAAATGGTGCCATGTTCCCGTGGCGTATTTTCCGATATCCACGCGGACGATGCCACGGGCAAAAGCTTGTCCTGTATATTATAAGAACTGTAATAAATTAAAAGCAAATCCATTATATAATAATAATTATAAATGCGAAAGTGTGTCTGTATGTCTTGTCTGTTACCTCTTCACGCTTAAACCGGTGAACCGATTTAGATGAAATTTAGTATAGAGATAGTTTGAGTCCCGGGAAAGGATATAGGATAGTTTTTATCCCGATATTCCCACGGAAAACTTATGCGGGTGAAACCGCGGGGCGCTGCTAGTAACGCATGTGATATTACAAAGAAAAGCAGAACTATTTATACAAAATTATAAGAACTAGCCAACGGACAGAGGAAGGACAAAATGTTTAGAATAGCAATTAGGATAAGCCATATTACCAAGTGCCTCACGGAAACTATTATGCAATTACCAATACTGTGTTTTTATTTACTTTCAAATCAGTGCGCGTATTTGCGTAATGACTCTCAAATAATTGGTTAAGTAAACAGATTCATTCTCACACAACAGACTGATAAAGTACTACTTATATAACTTTGAATGTAGGCAGCGGTTAGAATCGATGACATAAGTATTGTGTAACCACACATGTGGAGTGTAGGCGATCTATACTGTACTATGTACAGACGCCTCGGAAAGCACGTTAAGCCGTTGGTCTCGGCTGTCATTCGTGGATCTTTGACACTCGTTACGGATCGTCAGAAGCCCGAAAGTCTGACAACCAGTCTTACGAAGGGATACCGTATTACCCAGTAACTGGATTGTGGAGGTCAGGGGGTCTACTCCCTAAGAACGAAGTCCGTCGTTTCGGCCTTCGTTACGGGCGTTTCCTACTCCCTATGACCTACGGACGGATGATTCGTTCGGGGCCCGAGCGAAGAATGAATGACAACGCGATTTGACTGTTGTCCCTACTCCCGATGTGTTTTTGCCCGTCCGAACAGTTGACCATGACACTGGTTTTGACGGATAGTTATGTCAGTTGACACGACATCAAAATAGTTCTCGTGCTATCGACGAAAGTTACTAAAATAAAAGAATTTCAAACTATGGCTGCTTTTTTAATTATTGAAGAAGCTTTACAGGAGGAGCGGAGGCAACGTTGATTTTATTTACGCCAAAACTTTAGGTTGGCGAGTATTCCCGACTTTGAGCTCATAGGGAACTACTCTCTCGGGAACTAGGCTCACTCGGGAATTATTCGGGGACTTATGTGCGGATTTAATACCTCTATTGCCTCGATACATACCCCGAAGTGGTGTTGATCCAAGAATGAAGGTAAAGGACATATTAAAGATTTTGCAACTTATTGAGATGTATTACCAATTTGTCCCACCCATTTTTTGTTTACTTTTAGATCCTCACCCTTTACCGCTCCTCGACGGACTTAGTGAAACTTCCCATTGAGTTATGGGAGTTGCACAGGTTTTCCCATAACCGTTTTGAGCGAACTCTCCCGTCGGCACCCTTCAATAATCCACGAGCCAATTCTTGGTTCTCACCCATAAAATCAAGAAGGGCATCAATTTGCTCGTGAGTTGCTGCAGCGGTTGGGGCCATTTTACACAATTAACCATGGAATGAAAAGCTAATTAGAATACAGAAAACTTCCACGCTAACGAAGTTTATGAACTTTTTTAAAGTCACTTCTTTAAATAATCATTTATTTTTAACATACAATGAATAAAGCAGACTGTGTACAAAATATATAAATGGCTTTGCGACTGAGAGTCGCGGAGGATCGCCGTTGTACCTACGTCCGTATACGTTCGCGATCGGGGTTCTCTCTCTGTCGCCCGCGTCGCTTTTGCTGCGCTACTCGCTAGCAGCTAGGTGCGCTACACGCTAGGTGCACGGGCGGCGGAATGGCACTGCGTAGCAGCCTGTTTTTTTATATTCCGTGGTAGCAACAACATCGTACTTACTATAGCCATAGAAAAATCCGTGCTATACTTTGACGTTTCATTTGAAACTTTTCTTCAAAAAGTAAACAGGCAAAGGTATCAACAGGATGATGCTGGTTTCCGGACAAAATGGCAAAAATAATTAAAATCTATATTTAAAGACATAATAAAAATTATATTTTTAAAAATGTGGTAATTTTCTAACGACAAAAGTATTAATTTTTGTTTAATAAGCTAGAAAACTACAAAATAAGTAAATCGGTAATCGACCGGTAAAATAGCGCAACTCTATTGCTATGCGTCTTTCGTTCACGAATATTGTCTATGATTCCGTTTGAAACTGATGAATCCGAAATCGTTAGGGAGTAGGGTTCAGTCCGACGTATCGGACCACTGTCGGACGGGCTCGTTACTTCGTTGACGGACTTAGGGAGTAGACCCTCAGATAGACAGTCGCTCCGTGTAAAATACTGGTATTCCGCTTCACCCGGTTAGACTGGAAGCCGACCCCAACATAGTTGGGAAAAGGCTAGGCTGATGATGATGATGAAGACTGAAAAGTTCCATTACAATGATCAAGCTGGTACATTGACATTAAGATATCAAAAGCCTTATTCAGAGCAATGATAATGTTGGCCTCTTAAAGGGCAAAATCGTGAATACTGAATACCTCTGCGTGGGTTGAAGGTGTTTTACTTTCGTTTGATATAGCTTTCAGTTTCTTTATGGGCGTCCGTTTCTCTTACCATCTTTTTTCATCACTTCACTCGTTCACATCTGCCGAGCTATTGGGTTGTTCCACTGCGCTCCAAAACCCATAGTTCTCATAATTTTAATATTCATACATTGATTCAAATGTTGAGTAGTAGTAGTAGAGTTAGCAAAAAAATAAATTAAGCATGAAACATTATATTAAATATCATTTAGAAAAAAATGCATATCAAATATGTTTATTCAGTCATAATCACAACGTCGCATCTAACAATTTTTTTTTTCTTAAAAAAAAAGTAAAAGCAACGAAATAAATCAACACATTATAAGGTAAAACTGTATTACGTTGCATATATTCAGTTAGCTTATTTTAGCAATTCCAACGACATAAGTTTTATAAATAGCTTTCATACAAAATTTTAGATATGTCGTCATTATTACAAACAACTTATGGTTTGCCTTTTATACTGACTCTACTTATTTTATTTTGGAGCGCGGTGGAATGCATTCCTGGAGCGCAGTGGAATAACCCGAGTTATTTTGTATTATAAAATCCTCACCGTGTAAACTTAGGTGAAATGGGCTGTCAATAGTGTCAATTCCTAGTTGTTGTAGTTCCTTGTCATCAGGGGGAATGGCAGGTCAAGTCAAGCTCACTTCGTAGCGGTATCTACAAATGCCACATGCGTTCTACGCGTCACACTGACGTCACACAAAATCCTGCATCTCGCAAGCAGAGTTTACCGCGCAACTAGCATATTACATAAGTATAGGGTTACCATCCGTACGGATTTTTTCGGACATGTCCGGACTTCTAGACTTTTGCCCGGCTCTTTAATTTGTGCGGATTTTTTTTAATACGAGTAATAAAACAAGGTATTAATTTTTATATTTTTTCACATTTTTAAACTTTTAAACTTTTTAGACTTCAAATTTTTAAATAACCCTAATTACATACAACGGCCCGACACTAATCATCGGGCAGTTGCCCGCCAGACACGACACCCGTCTGGTCGGAGGAAAGGAGAAAAGGGAGGATGTTTTCTATAGAGTATGAGTGAACTTTACACCCTGTTCCTCATCCCTCTATAGCTTCACCTGAGTTTTCGCGGTGGTATTTTTACAGAAAGGTACCACTGATAGTGGAATTTTGTCCCATGCTACTTGAGACTTCTGGGGGATCACAATAATATACGCCTTGTAGACACAGAACTGTGGTTTTAATTTAACACTGTAATTGGGAAAAAACAGTCGCAAATCTTTCTGGGACAAAAAAAAAAACAGATTTTAGCAAAAAAAACATCTTTTTAGGCAGTCTTTACAAGTGTCTGACATCAATTAAAAATAGATATCTAAGTTTAGCTTATGCATACATTCCAATCCGAAGTCCTGGTATTGTCTATCCTAAGGGCGGTTTCGCACTACGTCCGATCCGAATCCGGGATATAGTCCATAGTCCTATTTGTTCGGATCTAGTGCGCAACCCCTCATACAAATAGGAGAATGAACACTTCGGACCGGCATTTCTCGGATTCGGATCGGATATATTGCGAAACCGCTCTAAAGGTTTTTTAATAAGAAGCCACGAGTAGAGAGACCAGCATAGCTATTCACAAACACTCGATATGCTTCCGTATCGTATATCGTAGGAGTCTTCTAAACGCTGTTCACAAGTCCAAAACCCGAAAATTTTGTCAGTTTAAATCAAATAGACGCCCGCTATTCTTCCAACAGCTATATGCTGTTGAGGGGAAGTCAAATCAGGTTATTTTTTAGGTTTTCGATACGATAGCCTGTCGTGTGGTTGTGAATCAGGGCTCTGAAGGCCAATTCCCGTAACTAAAAACTTTCAAAATCTAGCCGCAAACTCGCAATCTCATCTTAGCAATAATCAACGACAAAAAAAATGTCAAAATTGTAGGGAAATTAGAAGTATTTTTGACAGATAGCGACAGTGAACGCACTACGAGAAATGCCCCTCTGAATTCACATTGAATAGAAGACTCCGCCGGTCATTAGAGCCGTTCAATTTTGTCATCACTTTCAGTTTCCATAAAACCAGTTATGGTATTTCGGCTCGTCTCTTATGGCGTAATATCGTGTCAGGCAGACATAGGCGGCATGTTATGGGTATCATGGACAATTTATGGCTCTATTCGTCCCATTCCTATGTTAATTTAATGGTGTTTTGGTATGTGTACATGGAAAAAATGTTTTGGCCGTTATTTTTTTTAAAACGTTACTTTCCGAAACGAAAAGAGACGCTTTTATACCTCCTAGCTGCGGAGTCTAGACAGAGGTTGTGGAGTGCAGTGGCCCAGTGACAACAGTATCGATTTACATGTTTATTGGTCATGGAACCAGCATGTCCTAGAATCAAAAACTCAAGACAACGAATAATCCGCACTGGGACCGCGTGGCACACGGCCTTCTTTCTCCAAAGAAAGGCCAAAGACCTAGTAATGAAGACATTATAGGCTGATTATGTAATCGAAACTTGAAATTAGAATTCATTGGTGGCATGTAACATAATTATGTAGTTTTTCAACCGTCTTCTTTATCCCGCGGCGCCTTCTATTGCAACTCACCGAGTCGTCTGAACCGTGAAAAGAATATCATTTATAAGTTGATGAATTAAGCCCGTCTATATTAATAAGAAATATTCAAGTCACGACCGACGGTGTTAGGCAAGTCATTGTGTGTATTAAGTAATTATTAAGTAACAATACTCTTGTGGAGTTATTTAATTTGTTTGTGAAGCTATCGATGTGTTAAGCGGGATTATGATTTGGCGATCAGGGCCCTAATTCACTATGACCAGTCAATGATTCCTTAGTTCGAAACCACGTCAATTCCTTTGCTAATTACGACAACCACCCACCGGAGTCCGGCGTCAAGCAGCCTGCTGTGTTTCGTCGATGCGTGGGAGTTCCAGTTCCTTAGGCATCTTCTGGGAACGCTCGTTCCATGATAGACCTCATCCGTCGCTTTCTATCAGGCGTGATCGAGGTCTAGAGCGGGCCCATTCAGCAATAAAAAAAAACCAAAAACCTCGCGTTCATTGCGCGCGGTTTCGTTCACTGTGTCATAGAGCTGCCAGCCGTTCCCACTGTTGGGCCTCGGGTCTCGTCCCTGTGACAGAGACGTGGGCCTTAATCCTCCACAGGGGACTAATACGGGTTGGTTAGCGATCTAAATGGCCCAAAACAACAATGGCAGCCTCGAAATTGAATAAAATCGATATACAAGAACATTTATTTTAAGTAAGTAAACAAATGTTCTTGTATATCGATTTTATTCAATTTCGAGGCTGCCATTATTGTTTACATCTTTGGCAAATTTAGAAACGCCGGACTATAGATATATTGAGTTTTTTATACGGCACCATAAACACAGTAAAGTAACAAGATTGATGTTTTTCTGATGTGATGTGAACAAAAAGTACTGGTTCCTTGTTCATTACGTAGGTAGTTTACATTAATTATAATAATAAAGCAATTTCAGTCTATTTATTTTGAGCTCCCGTCAAGTTTTTTCTTTATTATGAATGCTGTGTTTTAGCAAGATTTGTTATTTAACTGTAATTAGGTATGTAGGCATCACATCGTGAGGAAACCGGCATAGTACTAGAACCAAAAATTCGAAGACATCTGCCAAACCGCACTGGGCCCGCGTGGTGGATTACGGCCCACTCCCTCTCATAGAGAGGAGGCCTGTGTCCCAGCAGTGGGAACGTTATATGCTGATTATGTGTGGGTATGAATTAATTCAGCAACAAGTCTGTGTATATATTATATCAAAAACTAAATATTGAATAAAGATATTCATATCATGATGATATGAACTACTCTAAAAAATCCTTAGTTACGGTTTATTTACACAATCATTACATAATATCTTCATTGACGCTAACATAACATTTTCAACAGTTAAAAAATTGCCATTATATTTTACCACTGTTATTTTTTATTTCTAACGCTGTGGCTAAAGAATAACAGCCGTACAGGTCGATCGATTAGGTTAAGCTACGCTTGCCGCGGTTGGTTTGTGGATGGGTGACCATCTTTACATACCGAGACCCCTCCGTGCCTCGGAAAGCACGTTAAGCGGTTGGTCCCGGCTGTCATTCATGGATCTTTGACAGTCGTTACGGGTAGTCAGAAGCCCGAAAGTCTGACAACCAGTCTTACCAAGGGGTATCGTTATCGTATTACCTAGTAACTGGGTTGTGGAGGTCAGATAGGCAGTCGCTCCACATAAAATACTGGTATATTCAGTTGCATCCGGTTAGACTGGAAGCCGACCCCAACATAGTTGGGAAAAGGCTAGGCAGATGATGAACGCTGTAATATTTAGCGTTCGTTGAAGGTTCGTTGTTATTTTCACTTACCTCGTAAGCTGGTGTGTGCAGGCTATCCCTGATAAGTGGAGCACTGTTCCTTGGCCCGATAAGCGCCATATTCACATCGTAGCAACATTAATGTATCCAGGATTTCCTTCACTGTTTAAAATCACCGTTACTATTTTGTCACAGCACTTAAATCACATACGATTTCGTTGCAACTGCTATTTTTCACTGTTATTTTATAGCGTTTGTTATGTAGCTATTTGTCACTTTACATAAATCTACTGCTACTGTGGGAAGGTGTCACTGTTGGAGATAATGATTAGTAAACTATGTAGATAATGTAATAATATGTTGACAAAATAATAATGGCTCTCCTATTCTTCAAAGGACTGATTTTATCAACGCCAGATAACTTAACTTTATCGGAGGAATGAATTTTTGACAGTTCTTCCATACGAAAACTATCAGACGTCAATTTTATTCCACGAATAGAAATTATCGTAAGACGAAAGAAGTGTCGGAAAACGACTTATGTATTTGTTAATTATGGTAGACATTCAGACCCTAATAATGGGGTGTTACACCAGATCGAATTTGCCGTGCGGCTGGTCGCTTATCACGTGAAATCACATCGCTTCACAAGCCGAACCGCCACCCTATTTACGCAGATCGGTAAAAATCGCAGATGACTATTTTCATTTTGCATCAAAATGGTCGACCTAACCTTACCTTAATGAATAATCTGAGTTCATCGCACTAATATTATAAAGGCGAATGCTTGTGAGACTCTCTGTGTGTGTGTTTATATTATGTTTGTTACTTCTTCACGCTCAAACGGCTGGACCAATTTCGATAAAATTTTGTATGGAGGTAGCTGACACCCTGGATTAACATATAGGCTAACTTTTATCCCGATATTCCCACGGGATCGACATTTACGCGGGTGAAACCGCAGGGCGCAGCTAGTTGCTTCGTATGTTCGAAAAAAATGTGTCTGCTCAACAACGTACATTACGCAATGAATGTTGTTGAACTGTCAAAATGAAACCCATTGCTACTGATAGTGTGTTACGCTATTACCCCGCTGACTAAAAACTCACGCCTGTCTCCCATGCGGGTAGGCAGAAACCATACGACGATAACGAACTCCTTTTGCTTTGTCAACGTTCATACGGCTGATCGTACACGCGGCACGGTTGAGAGTACGTATTACTCACCTGCCCCCTTATTCACAAACACTCGATATGCTTCCGTATCGTATCGAACATTAATGATTGTTATCGTAGGAGTCTTCTCAATGCTGTTCACAAGTACAAAACCCGAAAATTTTGTCAGTTTAAATCAAATAGACGCCTGCTATTCTTCCAACGGCTATTTGCTGTTGAGGGGAAGTCAAATCAGGTCATCGAAATGTCAGGTTTTCGATACGATAGCCTGTCGTATGGTTGTGAATCCGGGCTCTGACCTTTAAACCAAACAATCTCCTTTATCTCACAGTTAATTTAAACAGAATCTCACACTTAACCACGGAAGCTACAGCGATGGTTCAAACCGGTCTCAATTATGTCCATTTATGACCCAGATACGTTCAAAGTCTTCCGGCACAGTCAACCGCAGCTCCGTGGTAACTGTCCGACTTTGGCAGCGCCTTTATTTCGTTGCATAAAGGACAGTTTCCGTGCTTCAAGTGTTACTAAGACATGCGGTTGAGCGTACGCAACAAGGTCAAGCGGTATTATCGCAAGTTTCATAACTACATTATGTTGTGAAAAAAATATGTAAGTAAATAATGGTGTAAGGTATACAAATATGTAAATAAATATGTATGTAAATATGCAGTCGCCAGCAAAATTGCATGGGTACCTTAGTGTCTATTTTCCCGTGAACGTTTGAATTCAAGTTTTCGAAAATAAACTAGATGGCGTTGGTTTCTTCACAACTATGACTAATTTACGAAACGTAAGTAGGGAGTTAGGAAGAAACGTTTTAAGTAGGATTGAGCAAGGAGTTACAAGGCTAATACATTTATCTAATTATTACATTACATTTACCAGCATACGTAGCTTAAATGATAAAAATAATAAAAGAAACCGATAGAAATATATTTATTAAGCTAAAGAGTGGGTATTTTAATAATTAATTTACTTATTCGAATTGGTAGTTACTTAGGAATAATCAATTTTAACATAGTAGGTTAATAATTAGGAACAATTTTCTTTAAAAGAAACTATTAATTATAAATTGTTTGAAGAGACAAAAAGAAACTACAAAGTATATTTTATCATATAAAGCAAAGCAACGCCATCTAATAACAGCATAATTAAATTTTGTTAGTCGTTAACTGGTTTTACGCTAGATGGCGTCATTTCTCGCTTCATACGATTTTGTTTCTGTACTACCCATGCACTTTTGCAGCCTATCGTACATATTTTTATTAAGTACTTTAATTACCGACGCGTTCTTTTTTGCAAGTTTTTTTAAATATTAATTAATACTTGTCTTGTTCTTTGTACGAGGGGCTTGTGGCTAAGTAATAACAGCCACACGGGTCGAACGATTTGAGGGGCAATTCTCGTAATTTTAAGATCGTTCACTGTCTGATCTGTGTCAATCTGTCAAAAATACCTCTAATTTCCCTACATTTTTGACATAGATTGTCGTTGAGATGAGATTGCGACTAGATTTTTAATTACGAGACAATATTGGCCTTCTGGTTAAGCTACGCTTGCCGCGGTTGGTCCGTGGATGGGTGACCATCTTATCTTTACATACCAAGACCCCTCCGTCCCTCGAAAAGCACGTAAAGCCGTTGGTCCCGGCTGTCATTTATGGATTTTTGACAGTCGTTACGGGTCGTCAGAAGCCCGAAAGTCTGACAACCAGTCTTACCAAGGAGTGTCGTATTACCCAGTAACTGGGTTGTGGAGGTCAGATAGGCAGTCGCTCCATGTAAAATACTGGTACCCAGCTGCATTCGGTTAAACTGGAAGCCGACCCCAACATAGCTGGGAAAAGGCTAGACAGATGAAGATGACTATGTTCTTTGTATGTTATGATAATTTGGAATATCTGCGGCAAGAACTTTAATTTAAGAGGACCACATGACCTAAAGCGCGGTCACTGTCGGACTGCATAGAAAAGAAAGAGAAGCGCGATGACACAACGCTAGTAATTTATTGCAAAATATGAAGCAATTATCTATTTACGAAAAATCTATTGTTTGGACTAAAAAATTAAAACACTAGAGTTTTAGTATGTTGCTTGTAGAATAATCTGACAAAAAATCATAATGATTGTTTGCATATTAGTATGGTTTTTATTGTAAAAAGAAAGTTTTTAGAGGTATCTTCATGATTTTTTTCTATCGTACCAAATAAGTTGTATTATGTTTTCAACACACTATCTACCTAGCATATATCCTGAAGAATATCATATATTTTTTTAATTTTGTTTACTGTAGTCGATCATATACTTTTATTGTTTCTAAAACTTGCGTTTTTTGCGTTTAGGTCCTGTAAGCGCCTTAAGACTAAAGGCTATTCTGCTTACCCAGTAGATGAATAGAGCAATCTACCAGGCACTCATAAAGCATCACTCGCTTCTCGGTCGACAGCTATCCCGTGGAGTGGAGTAGAAAGCTATCACCAATTATACGTGAAAGGCGCAGTGCACACGGGACGCGATGCGGAGATATTTATGAGCGATGTTTTAAACAATGCAGCAATGACAGTAGTCCATACATGTGTGCGTATTGCTAAGAAAGTGATAAATGTGGATAGATATAAAAAAGGGGGACCAATGTAAAGATGTGTAAACAATGATGTACCTAATCCATACTAATATAATATTATAAATGCGAAAGTACCTAACTCTGGCTGTCTGTATGTTACCATTTCACGCCTAAACCACTGAACCGATTTAGATGAAATTTGGTATAGAGACAGCTTGAGTCTCGGGAGTCATAGGATACTTTTTATCCCGATATTCCCACGGGATCGACACTTATGCGGGTAAAACCGCGGGGCACAGCTAGTATTATATAAGTCAATGTGTGTGAAAGATTATACAGGCTGAAATTGAATTCATGGGCATCCTTTTAAGGAGTCATTGTAATCATCATTATGAACAACTTTTACTACGGGACCAAACCTGCAATCGCGAAAAAAAAAAGGTAAGCTGTTCTCTACATTTTGACGAGTTATACGAACATAAATGTAGGGAACAGCTGATTTTTTTATAGCGATTTCAGGTTTGGTACCAAAGTAAAAGTTGTCCATAATGATGAGTACAATGACCCCTTAAAAGGATGCCCATGAATTTAATTTCACCCTGTATGTATAGCGGACCGTCTTTGTCACTCAAACTTGTGTGACAGACCCTTTTGTGCTAACGCCCGGGCGCTGCACCGTAGCTCAGCGTCTCCCGACTTAGTGTACAACAATCATAACAGTTTTCTCTCGAGTGAAAGCAGCTGCGGACTAGACAGAACAGGTGGAAGGGTGGAATCGGAATTTGCAGTAGATCTAATGTTACAGTTAGATCTGGAGTACTGCCGCGTTAGCATTGTCGGACTGGTTAGAAAACGAGATCGTTTTGTGCTAACGAGTGGTTGTGCTGGAGCGAGCGTTGTTGATTTTTGGCACTAGTTGGATTAAGTGTGTGGCCAGACTGGCAGCGCAGGCGTAGGGCAGCGCGGACATATAAGCTTAATTAATGTCCATCACAGATATAGATATGTTACCGGCCAAACCCGATTTCAGGACAAACTAGTTTAGCCTAGGCTAAACTAGTTCCGTCGACATAGGATGCAAGGGTGAGCGAAGGGCACCCCGAGGTTCGGTTTGGTTAGGTTACTTTAAACCCTTTACACAGAAATAGGGGCCCCGCGAAGCGGGGCTCCGTCGACATAAGATCCAAGGGCGAGCGAAGGGCACCCCCTATCGCGTATAGGAAGAACTAGTTTAGCCTAGGCTAAACTAGTTTGTCCTGAAATCGGGTTTGGCCGGTAACAGATATACCTAGATAACGCAAGTATCACGAACTGTATGAAAACTAAGCGTGCCACTTTTTGACTACCTACTATGACGTCACAAGCTCGCGCTCTCTCGCTCACACTCACCCAGTACGCAGGACTGAGCGCGAAAGTGGCGGCTTATGATTTTCGATCGTAAAGTGGTGCGATTTTTGGCACGCGAAGTAGGTGCTCTTGCGTTACCTAGGTATAATCTATATCTGTGGTGTCCATAGTGGGCACGCGGGAGCGGTGAGCGGCGCGGGCTGCTCGGCGCGGGAAGCGCGCGGGCAACTCATGCTATAGCTCGTTCATACAAGTGGCCGCAGAGGGAGCGCAGGCAGCCCGCGCGGGGACCGGGGTTCTCAAACCAGTTCGAGCTTTTTTCTAGTAAAAATACTTCTTCATCCATATTATATTTTGACAACACTGGGCACGACAACACGCAGAACGCAGACGCGCTCCACTGCGGACAGGCAGACCGCGCGCGTTCCCGCACCCGCGCCCGCCCTGCGCCCGCGCTGCCAGTCTGGCCAAGCACTAAGGCTCGCCCGCTTCACTGTGCAATAATTATGAGATTATATGCGACGAAGTAGATAAACAGCGGTGTGGCCGCACGCACAGCGTTTGCTAAAAGATTTCGCGTCGGAGCGGTCAGTTTCGATCTAACAAGGCTATGTTTTCCATGCGTGCCGTACGGTAACAAAGCAACCTATACTCCATAGGTTTAAGTAGTTAAATAAAGGTAAACAAAAAAACCACGTGACTTAGTTAACCGACTAAACGTAATACCAGTCTATTCAGTTGTCATGATACGTCACAATTGTACTCTTCAATTTAGCAACGTTATAATTCATTAAAAAAGTTTGCTAAATTGAAGAGTACAACTGTGACATAGAACTGAATAGACTGGTATTACGTTTAGTCGGTTAACTAAGTCACGCGGTTTTTTTGTTTACCTTTATTTTACTACGTAAACCTATGGAGTATAAGAAGCACCACATTCCTCATACTCCTTACAATTCGAATCACTCCCGAAGCAGTAAACGCTCACACACGTACTATGTCAAACCACTTGTCACCCATTAACAATGCCACACACAGACCCGAACCCATTGACCTCGACATGGACGTGCATTAACCGTTCGAATGCTATGCTATAACATGCCACAGAATAACCATTTCCAGTATGTTCACGTAAGTTCTGTCAATCCCTGTGATAAGACCTGAATTTGCGATTGCTACTATGTTTTTATTTTTAAAAACTCTATTTTTTTTTAATATGCGGCGAAGTCTATGACAATGGAGGTAAGATAAAAGGAGCATAAACTAATAACGCTTATGAACGCTTTTGGCTTTCTTGGCGTTTATTTGGTTACTTTACATATTAATGTGATAATAATTGTGATTTATAACAAAATGTAATTAAATTATTAACATTTAAACAGACTTATTTATTTTCATAATCTCTTAACTATTGATACTAGGTACTAAATTAAAAGACTAAATAAAACGACCGAACGCTGAGAGACGAACGCTTGATTTACAAAAAAAATATTTAACGTTGACTCAAGAAACTTAGTTATCTATGCTATGCAGACAACACCGGAAAAAATATGTGCAGGGTTACAGTATCAACTCGGAAATGGCATTTAAGACTTGCGCATTGCGTATAAGAAGTTCTGACGGTTTGATTTTGAAACTCAAATAACAATCATTTGACATTCAATATCATTTCAATTTATTTATCATGTGAAAGCCCTACACAAGTGCTTATGTCAATGTCAAAAAGTCCATCAAACATGCTACAATGAGCTACTGTGTGGTGAGAGTATAAAGTTATTCTGTGGCTTAGCTTCGCCGCGCGGGTCTCGCTCGAGCCGGGCGATGTTTGAAACAATGGCGAGCTGTTCGACAGTTTGTAAAGGCTTTCGAGTGCTGGGAGTGTTTTGTTACGAGTAAGTTCTTGTACGGGGTTCAGAACTCGTCTAGGAGGTTGAGGTTTTAGCTGCCTCGGGAACATAGGTTTATGAGAATGTGATGCGTGAAAATGTATACAAATATTTTCATCTTTGTGCTATACGTAGAGTCGATATCAGCAAATCATGCTATTAGGTGAGGTACGGCCGCGCTAAATTTGCCAAAGATGTAAACAACAATGGCCGCTCGAAATTGAATAAAATCAATATATGTACATGAACATTTAATTTTATTCTAAGTAATGTTTGTTTTCGTCTAGTTAGCTCGGAGATTTAGACGAAAACAAACATTACTTAAAATAAATGTTCTTGTATATCGATTTTATTCAATCTCGAGCGGCCATTGTTGTTTACATCTTTGTCAAGTTTTGCGCGGACGGACTTTAGGTCCTGTATCGTAAGATAACTGATAGACCATTGCTGATAATTCAAACCCCTAGCTGGTGCTTTTTACACACAAGAGTGTTTCCAAGAAAAACAGTTATTTCGAACTGACCGCCTGAAATACTCTAGCGGTTCCCTTGACTGCCGTAACAGAAGTCCCTTCAGCCATTACAATCAAAAGATTCCTTTAAAAGTGCTCGCAGAATATTATCGTTCGTCCGTTCTTCATTATGTCTCGCTGATGGCGGCGCATGTGTTGGATCATTTAGCTCCCTTCAAAATGGTTGAGCTGAATGGTGCTGATGCATGCGTCATGTTCGTGAACGTGCGCCGTCAGTAGGGACTGGTCATCTCTTTGCTGCCATGGCTTATTTTAATTTAATATTTGAATTGTTGTTTTTTCTCATCTTTTCATTATGGACGCTTTTAACGTTCTGCATCGTTCTCACATGTATAATTTTTAACATGAATGATGTAACCAAGACTTTGTAACCATATTATTTTTATTTAAAAGTGTCCATGGAGTTTCTTGCCCGTTCTTCTCCATAGGTACCTACGCTTTGGAATGGGCAACTAGCTTCATCGTTCTGACTGACCGACCCCTTCACAATTCAAAAGTGCCTGTAATTGGTTTAATTGAAATAAATGCTTTGAATTTGAGTTTGAGTTTGAGTTCCGGGTGCGAACGTCAACGGACAGCTGACCTCTACTTCAACTTTAAAATTAAATAACATACTTGAAACCGAAATTATCTTGTTGAGTGTCAGCGTATAGCGACTTTCTTCCGAACGATTACAAGCACTTTCTCGCGGTTGGCGGCGACAAAAAGGTCGTGTTACACATACCTACGTACCTATCGTGTTACGAGATATCACTATTGTTACGAGTTCCATCCAGCTGCATTCATTCATTCATATTTGTATCATGAATCGATAACAATTTGTTGAGTGAAAGATCGGTATAAGTTATTTTGTTTGACAAAGCGCAAATCAAGATTCTCTATTTAATTTGTCAATTGGAAGAAAACGTTTATGGGTTACACAAGATATTTTTCCATAACGTGCATCGTTGCTATCCCAAAGACAAACCTTGAAATTATTGTGACTGCCGGCTCCGATACCCTTCAAACCAGAACAAAGAAAACCTGATGTGTGGCAGAAATAGCTATGGTATTAGCACAGATGCCAGCACATCAAGCTACTACATTAGAAAATTAATTAGATTTTCAACTTTATCGCTAAAGCATAAAGTGCAAAGATGATTGAGAAAATTTGACAGTTTCGGGTAACTTGATGTGCTGGCGTTTGTACATACTTCCAGGGCGCAAAACGATCTGCGACCTCTATGAGAGGTGGACTGCGGTCGGCGGAATAGGGGCGTCTGTCGTCCGACCAGACAGGCCCGAGTTGGCGCTGCAGTGTTCCACGCGCGCCACTCGAGAGTGGGTGCGGCCATTGTAGGAATGGGCGCACGGGGAGGTGGGACCCGCTGAGGAACAGCGGGGGAGCGGTGAATGCTTATGCGAATCCCGCACCCCTGGCCATATGTAGAGGTGGAACACCGCGGTGGTTTTAGCCGGTAAGAGTCCAGCATGCCCCTCTGTGACGAGGAAGTCCAGGAGGAAAGAAGAATTCTTTTACAAACATATCTACTTGTACCAAGTCCTTAGAATAGCAACACGAACTTAATAAATTCATTACGCAACCTTACTTTCAGTTTATTATAGTAATAATAGCACAGTAATAAGCTATTAAATCATGTAGCCGTACGGCCAGTTCCCACGTGTGGGCCAGTCACGAAGTCACGACTGATCCATGCTGGTCAGCATTTGTATCGAGATGAACGAGGAGTGAGCTGAGCGAGGATGTGGCCTGTGGGAATACTCGGGAAATTCGTAGGAAAGGAGTCCTCCTGTGTCAGCAGGAGCTGAAGGATGGAAGAAGCGACTGTGTATAACCGCATTTCTGGGTATAAATCCCGGAACTCCGGGAGTGCCGACAGAAGTGAAAACTTGAACAATTACGTGTGTATTTTTTGAATCGTCATATAAACAAAACACAAACAGACTACTTTGCCATCACTCACTGACATATCGGAAATACATTAAAAACCGAGTACATCCCGAGGACAGCCGAACACATCCGAATGTAAGGCGGTGTCGGTAACAGTGTCAGGAGTTCAACGGTTTTTTCGCCATCTCAAAAAAATGCACAACGCGCCTAAAGAATAACTACTTTGCTGCAAATTATCGTAAAAATAGGTTTACCTTTGGAACCGCTTGTTCAACTACGTCAAGAGCCGAGATGAGCTAAGCTAGCAATGAGTGCTTCACAATAAGACCTCGCCCAAACATGTCATGCCCGCAAGCGACACTAGACAAGTCTGTGACCTGTACTTTCGAAATAGTCTTAATATGGTCAAATTGGTCGCAGATAAGCGTTTGGAGAAGGGAAAGTGTTTGAACAGTCTTATGGTTCTTTTTGGTTAGATAGGAAGATAACTTTATTTATGTTAGATATGGCAAAGAAGCTGACGGGACTCCTTTTTTTTATGGATGGGAAATCATCAAATGACCCCTCCTGCTCTGGGTGGAGCGGAAGGGAGTGTCGGGCTCTTACTGACTAAAACCCATCCGTGTTTCTTCCTTAGCCCTTTATGTTCCGGGGTAGCGGTAACTCTTTCGGGCAATCCCGCACCCCCGGCAGGCTTCGTCCCTGGCAGGCCCCTTCCTGACGACAGACGGACGGACTTCTTGACGGGACTCCTGAGGTCTCCGCCGCATGTGGACAAGCAATACCAGAAGCATTGCAGCCGCCTTAGGACCAGCAATACCAGAGGAATCGCAGGATAGTTGTCATTCCAGAGTCAATACTGAAAGGCGCTTGTGCCTGTTAAAACAAAACACCAGCACCCATACTTTGCAAACTGAAACACGGCTACACGCAGCATGGCGGCAGCAATAGGAATGGAGATAGTACTTTTCCAGATGGTACATCCTTCACAAGGAACTGTATACTGCTTAAACGTTTGGCAGTTTTATAACATTGCTACTATATTATTATACTACTAAATTGTAGAAGAGATAAAAATAAAAAACCGGCCAAGTGCGAGTCGGACTCGCAAACGACGGGTTCCGTACCACAAGGAAAAAAAACGGCAAAAAAAAAACATGTCTGCTGTATGGGAGCCCCCCTTAAATATTAATTTTATTTTAATTTAATTATTTATTTTTAAAGTGAATATACAACTAAATATTCTGTGAATATTTCAAGCGTCTACCTGTTGCCGTTATTAATATCGAGCAAATAACGGCAAAAAAATCACCGTTTGTTGTATGGGAGCCCCCTTAAATATTTATTTAATTCTGTTTTTAATATTTTTTGTTATAGCGGCAACAGAAATACATCATCTCTTAAAATTTTAACTGTCTAGCTATCAAGTTTCATGAGATACAGCCTGGTGTCAGACAGATAGACAGACGGTTTTTTATCTTTTGGGTACGGAACCCTAAAAACTACAATTATACCTACTACATGTTTCTTCATTTGTTTCATACGCTAGAACAAATTCCCCCTCTAACGAGGTAATTAGAGTACGTAATAAGTGCGGCATTAGTACCATCTGAAGGCGTGTAATTAAACTTTTTACTGCTGGCCCGTGTAAAATGCTTATACACGGTGTCACAGGAAACCTGTAGGTACCAGCGAAGGTCTGTGGTCATGGGACACTAATACCCATCGATTGGACCCCTATGCAGCTATGTATGTTCCGCGATGTTTTGTAGTTAGTACCTAAGTACTATACAGGGTGAAATTGAATTCATGGGCATCATTTTAAGGGGTCATTGTAATCATCATTATGAACAACTTTTACTATGGGACCAAACCAGAAATCGCGAAAAAAAAATCAGCTCTTCCCTACATTTTGACGAGTTATGTCAACATAAATTCAAAGAACAGCTGATTTTTTTTCGTGATTTTAGGTTTAGTCCCATAGCAAATGTTGATCATAGAGTTGGGTTCAATGACCCCTTAAAAGGATGCCCATGAATTTAAATTCACCCTGTATACCCCTACGTAACGCTTCGAGGAAAACAGGCTTTATTATGTTATGTAATGGCTGTGTTTACCTCGCTCAAAGTAGGTCTACGCGAATTGATTATCCATGTTTGATTCCCAATATTGGTTATTGAAGACCCAAATGGCACACAGTTTCCACATTGAGCCAAATATTTGAGAGATTCAAACAGCAATTGGATTGACTTCTTCTAGGTCAAATAAAACAAGACTTCATAGCTTCATACAGCACTTACAGTACCCGGCGATAAATATTGCACATCGATCTTTGGAAAGAGACAATCGGCTAATTTCGGCTTCGTAGAGCGTTATCTCTGTCGCACGAAATACAAACAGTCCGGTATCTATTAGGAGCTGTTAAAACAATTATGATTTGCTTCTTTTGATAATTCTTTTTATTCTTTGTATAAAATACACCAATTTTTCTATAAATTATTGCTTTAGGTTGGGGTAAAATAAAAAGGTTCCCCTATTTTTCCTAAAGATGCCATAGTACAACTTTAAATTATTTAAATTTGGGGGTGTTAACAACTCTAGATATATATTTTGAACTGGACGCGACCGCACTCTATCGCACTTGAACAACGACTGACAAAACGTCAGTTAACGTCACATAGGTAGTGTGCGACAGAGATAACGCACTACGAAGCCGAAATTAGCCGATTGTTCCTTTCCAAAGGTCGATGTGCAATATTTATCGCCGGGTACGGTAAATGATTTATTAATTAATTATCTATTATGGAAGATGTCCAGTAATTGTCTGCGTCTGCAGTGATAATGGAACCTGTTTATTATATGTTGTTAATTGAAAGCTATTAGCGTGGTAACTTGATAGTGACAGGTGAACTGTGGTTACGTATAATGTTATGTACAGACGCCAGCACATCAAGCTGCCCGAAACTGTCAAATTTTCCCAATCAACTTTGAACCTTATACTTTAGCGATAAAGTTGAAAATCTATTAAAGAAATTTGACAAATTGTAGCAGCGGCGTCTGTACTTTGCCAACTTTAACCTCGACTTCTGCAGTTAAAGCACATTGCGCGTAAACGACATAGAAGTCAGAATTCTACTTCTCTCATAACGATGATACGTCTTGTCAAATTACTTGGGCCCAGTAAGTGCCCAAACACCCCGAAAAGCCCGAGCCCGAAAGTCTGACGACCAGTCTTACCAAGGGGTATCGTACTACCCAGTAAATGGGTTGTGGAGGTCAGATAGGCAGTCGCTCCATGTAAAATACTGTTATTCAGCTGCATCCGGTTAGACTGGAAGCCGACCCCAACATAGTTGGGAAAAGGTTAGGCAGATGATGATGAGTAGGTGCTCGCTCACGTTATGTCGTCTAAAGTGCATTTGTAGGGACACTTACAATGACATGAATATTTACTTTATGAAGTTTTTTTTATTTTATTTAATTATTGTGAACTAGCTGCGCCCCGCGGTTTCACCCGCGTAAGTTTCGATCCCGTGGGAATATCGGGATAAAAACTATCCTATGTCCTTTCCCGGGACTCAAACTATCTCTATACCAAATTTCATCGAAATCGGTTCAGTAGTTTAGGCGTGAAGAAAAGACAGACAGACAGAGTTACTTTCGCATTTATAATATTAGTTTGGATATGAGGACTATGTGTGGGTCATTTCTTTTTCTGTTTTCCTTCTTAGTTAGTTTTAATCATGATCTGGCAGTTTGAGTAATTTACGCGGCCTACCCAAATGTCCTTTCTTTGGTATTGTTCGTCGAATCGTTGAGCTCCTCAAGTTCTGAGTAGAGCTGCACGATTTTTGACAAATGCGTGCACTGACTGGACAGGTCCGCTCAATCTGTGTGGTTCTTTCCTCAAAAGACCATTTCAGACACCAATCTTCATGGTCTTCACATGAACTGACCAAGATTTTGTCTGGGCTTTAAAAGAGACTGTGACCCCTGAGTTTGTTTGTGCCTTTATTCTCAGAGTAGTCAGATAGGAAACGCCGACCTCATCTAGCTTAAAAAAAATATGATTGACGTATAAAAGTGTTTTTACAAACCTACAGAAAATAAATAATTTATCATTTACTTTGGACACTCCAGCAAGTAGGCCATGATCTGGTCGGAAGCCCCGGATACACTGTCTGAAGTCATTAAACCCCCATTTTGCCAAACTGTGTATGAAGCGCTTAACTTGCTTACAATCGATCAACGGGGTAATTGCGTAACACACCATCAGTAGTTGTGTCATTTTGACAGTTCAACAACATTCATTGCGTTCTCTACGTTGTTGAGCAGACAAATTTTTCGAACACATGGAGCAATGGATTAGCAATGTCCTTCAAAAGTGATTCAGATTGAGTTTGTTCGTGTGTTATGCAGAGTTCAAAAAGCAGAATACGAGCATTAGAATTACTTGGAAAGTTCATAATTTACTAGCCATTTCCTAACCGTTCACCACTGAAGGGTTTACAACGTTCACATTAAAACAGTAATTAAAACATTCACCGCTGATTGGTAGAATCAATTAAAACCTTATAACTGCACAACTTTCTTCTCGATTCGTCGCGTGCAGGCGTTTCCGCGTGGTATTTACGGAAACGGAGACTTTTCTCCGTATTAAGTAGTTGTATCCGGTGGAGACCGGTTTCGATTATGTGTGGTGTGAATTACTTGAGTGGGAGAGATTTTATTTGTGGGTATGTAACTATGTAGAAAGGATGTCTGTTTATTCATTATACAGGGTTAATCACCGTTTTCCTCTTAAGGGGTCATTGTACTCATCATTATGAACAACTCTTACTATCAGACCAAACCCAAATCGAGAACATTTATGTTCGCATAACTCGTCAAAATGTAGGGAACAGCTGATTTTTTTTTCTCGCGATTTCATGTTTGGTCCCCATAGTAAAAGTTGTTCATAATGATGAGTACAATGACCCCTTCAGAGGAAAACGGTACATAAAATTTCACCCTGTATATTAAGCATAGCTCCCAGTAATGGCGAAATTGATAGACATCCAACGCGTATTGGGCTTACAGCTCTGCTGGCTTTCAATTTAAGTTCTTGTCAACAATAATTTGAATTTATAGCATCAAAACGAAGGAGCACTTCCTCATTTTGCCACAAGGCATAAATTTACATAAAAATACAAACACTATAAACCGTCCGCAAAAAAAAGAACAGTTAAACACCTTCCATATAGGGGAACACCGCTAGAGGGCTTACCGGAAGCTCCGCCATCTTTGTCCCGAACCGGATGCGAGCGGAAACATGCGCGGGAAATCATAACGCCATATTGGATTGTGGTTGACATAAACTACCGCATCGAGCGTGTCTACGGCCCAAGTTATGGAAAGTTGCAGTTCTTGTGCGGTTTGTATTGCGATTTATTTGATGGAATCGGTTTAGTTGTAACTTAGAATAGAATTTATAGGCAAATATATTGAAATTAACCTGCTTCTGGATACTTAGACTTGCAGTCGACCGGAACACAGTTAGGGAAAGCTAGGTAATAAGATGCTTCAGTTCTAATAGTAATCGTTCGTCGTCGTAGCGCCCGAACTTGAAGCCGAAGCCAACACCCGCATTCTCTCTAATCACGAACGTAGTTTTGATCAAAGCTAAAGTTACGGGACCTTCCTACTCCGTGTCAGCTTCCGACATAAGATTAGTTCGGGATCCGAACTAACAATGAAAGACAACACGATTTTAAACCTGCCCTTACTCCTGTCCTGATGCGTGTTTTCCCGTCCGAAAAAGTTAATTAATCGGGAGAAGAGGTCGTTCCGGTATATCGATCTACTTTCGGACGGGTATCTTTGTTGACGGATTTAGAGAGTTATACCTCCAGACACAGAAGATAGGGAATTTGGTTAGGTCACGGATCTTAAAAAACAAGGATAGCTAATGCCATCAATAGCTCTTTTACTGGTTGTAGGTAAACATCATAATCTCACGGCTGCGCTGCAGAGCGCAGAGCCCCGCCAGCGTGGGCGCAAATGACAAAAGATCAGTGCAATGTCTTAACGTATGTGGAGTAACAAGGATATGACTTCATGTAATACTTTATTATCCAATTGTGCTTGATGGCAAGGTTATCTGGTTGCTTCTGTGTGGGTTTACATTCTAGAGGTAATAGAAAATATGGAGGAATAGTAATGACCTTGAGATAGCCCGTTAGTCCTGCTTACATTCTCCTGCGGGGCAATTGCGTAACACATTATCAATCGGAATCTGTTTCATTTTGACAGTTCAACAACATTCATTGCGTTATTTACGTGTTGAGCTGACAAATTTTTCGAACTTATGAAGCAATGGATTAGCAATTTGCTACAAAATGATTCTGATTCATAGTGTGTTACGCAATTAGGGTGTTGATCTTATCCCAATTTATTTGGGGTTCCTGCAGCCTGTTTAATTTCCATGCGTTTCTATTAGCCTTCATCTCAATCACCCCCTTTCAAGCCATTTCATGTGTCATTCAATCCATCCATCACTTCTTTGATCTTTCAAAAATCAAAAGTCATTAATTCAAATTAGGCTGAGAATCAGCATTTTCGATCGTCAAAATTACATAAGGCAGTCCCCCAAAACGCCCACCCTTCACGGCTTCCTACCTTCCTAGTGCTTTTGCTGGGGAGGAGAAGTGGTGCAACATACTCCCTAGAACTCTCCCCACTCTTATAGCGTAGCTTTCCACATCGATACCCAAAAACTTTTTAACAAAAAAAGAAGCGTTTTTTTTTTTTGTTAAAAAGTTTTTATTTCTCGCTTTTTAGTGAGTCTGTTTATAATGTTACAAATTACAATAGCCTAATGTCAACTTGCAATTTTTGAAATCCGTCCAGCCGTCTTCGAGTAATCGGGGTACATACACAAAAAAAGATTCCGACGAACTGAGAACCTCCTCCTTTTTTTGAAGTCGGTCGGTTAAAAATACGTCAGCGTGACGTATACTTATATTTGAATGTAATATTCTCATATCACGCCAACATTCGACTTGCCACGCTTCCATAGACACCCCATATTTGTGACAGAATTGGGTCAGTGACGCGAGCGCAATGAGGAACTATAAATAAGGTGCATCCTGCCAAAATCTGGGATAAGTACATGCAGGAAACACACAACATAAAGATAATACGCGGCCTTTAATATGGCAAAAACTCAGTTTCTGTAGATAACTGTGTAGCACTCTTTCTTATCTCGATGTTCCTTAATATTAGTGGCGTGAATTGGTTTTCAGAATAGGTAGGCACTAGACCGGGTCTAGTCTAGGCAAACGCGGTCACTAATCAGAAAAAAAAGTGAGGTCAAAAGTGTGGTTATTTGAGTAGGCATGCCTACTTAAGGGTGATAAATTGCGAAGGTCGAACGTCATGGTATTACGCGTGAGACGTACCTACGTATTTTTAATTTTGCTTGAACGAGTAAAGACCAATGAAAATGTGCGATTAGTACAAGCGAGGAGCCAAGTAGGCCGTCCGGCGAATGCCTACTGCCGCGCGTGTTTGTATGAAGATTTTGTTTTTTTTTAGGTATGATTCCGTATGATAATTTAGTGAGTTTCTTAATTGTGGGGCACAGACACTAAAATGTAATTGACAGGCTAATTATGTTGATATATCGAGGTAGGCACTGCTTATATGCCTATATGCAATGCACGCCACTGCTTAATATAGCCTAGGTACCAAGCAGACGGGTTAAATGTGGGAGGGAACACAGAGAGAGTTCCACACTTTGGCTGTGCGCATAATAAAAGTGAAAAATATCAAACAAATGTGGATGGTATGTTGCAGTAGTCTGGTTGTCCGATGGTAAAAGGGCGATGGTGGGATCAGGTCGTGGAGTTCCTGCGCACGCTTTCCGAAGTACAGTCTGTAGAAGACCGACAGGCAAGCAACATTACGCCGATGAGCCAGGCTGTGAAGCGTAGCTACCAACGTCTCGTCGACTATAAGCCTTTTAGCTCTGCGTTCCACCGAGTCAAGTGCATATTTCATAAAACATCAATCAATCCGTACTTCCATACTAATATTATAAATTCGAAAGTAACGCTGTCTGTCTGTCTGTATGTTACCTTTTCACGCCTAAACCACTGAACGGATTTAGATGAAATTTAGCAGAGAGATAGATTGCATCCCGGGGAAGGAGATAGGATAGTTTTTATCCTAGAAATTATCCTTTAAGGGGGTGAAAAGGGGGGTGGAAGTTTTTACGGGGAATCAATAACCGCTGAACCGATTTAGACGGAATTTGGTATGGAGATAGTTTGAGTTGTGGGGAAGGATATAGAATAGTTTTATCCCCGAAATTATCTCTTAAGGGTGTAAAAAGGGGGGTGGAGATTTGTAAAGGGAATCAATAAAAAAGGATTATAATACTTTTATCGTGGGTGAAACCGTGGGACACAGCTAGTAGGATGATATTATGCAGAACTTTTAACTACAAAACGGCCTACAATGTGCGTGAAAAATCCAATAAGTGATCAGAACAGTATTTAAATACTTTCATTCGTCAAGACTAATTGCCGGCTGCATAATACGAACTGACGCAACTATTACGAAGGAGTAATTATGCTTTTCATCGCCCACCATTGCGCGTAACCGTTTTTGCATACGTTTTTTGCATCTAGTGCATATTCATAACGCGTATTGTTGGTGCGTAATTAATTTTTATCACTGGTTTGTATGTGGGTCGCTGGATTGTGCTAAGCAGGTGGCCGTAAGATGTGTGATATTGCAGTTGTAAAACTTATTAATGAGGAGCATGACAGGATAGAAAGAGAAGGAGAAAGGAGTCCTATAACCAACAGTGCGTGATTCCAGGCTAAAATAATTATAAAGGCAACACTTCCATCCAGGTAGCTACGACAAGTTTCTACTCTAGAGAAAATTTTATTTTTTTGTTTTCGGGGGGAAACCTTCAAAGGAGGGATATCGGGAAGTGTGGGATTTTTACCTCACTAAAACCACCCCGGTGATCGTGATCACCATCAGCGCAATCCGGAATTGGTCTTTTAGGAGCGGTTCCTCGTAAAAGACCAATTCCAGAACCCCCCCCCCCCCCCGCCGTGCAACGCCTGTAAGGCACATCCCTGGGGAGATTGTAAAGGGGCCTCCCCTGAGCCTCGTTATGCACGGCAGCACGTAACCACTGTGCCACCGTCTTCCCTGGGGTCACTTGGTGAGTAGATAGCCTAGAACAGCTTCTGCAGTTCAACGTTTTTTATGGAAAAATAGCAAGGTCTTGTAGACTATGTAAGTAACGTTCCGTGCCACAAATGAGTATAAGTACTCATCACGTTATTAGAGATGCGATGATAAAACCCGTTTATTATAAACACGACACATTGCATGCCCGCACATATTATTTAAATGACAATTATGATTTATTTCATTTGCCGTGCAGAACGCATTGTCTAAAAGCAGTGTTTTTTAAGCGACTGCCCCGTTGGTGTAGTGGTCGTAAGCACGACTGCTGAGCGTGGCGCCCTGGGTTCGTATCCTGGATCGGGCAAAGTGTTATTGGGCTTATTAGTGTTATTGGGAATTTCTTAATAAGGTGATACGTAAAAAATAAATCTATATTACTGACAAAAGCCACAGGTAAACTGGGCGGGCATAAGAAAGTGACAGAGTCAATTACTTCCACATGAGAAAAAAGAGAGCGCAACAATGCGCTGGAATGAATGAATGAATTGCACCGATCCCAGCATGGTTAAACCAGACGCGATTAATCGAATGAACCCCAAGATTCGCACTAGCTCCTGTAGCCTCATGTTCATAGTGCTACAGCGGCCATTGCATATCAAGGAATAGACCGGGGGGCGCGGTAATGGTAGGGAGGACTTGCCCGAAGGACAGGTACGGATTTAAGAGCTTACCGGATATGCATCCTAGAGCAAGCATTGGACTAGTGGAGAGATGGGTAATTATATCTAGAGATGGGCATCTTTTAACGACCTTGCCGCCAGGTTGGTTGAGGTCGAGCTTCATCGTTGAGTCTTTTGGCTAGGTTCTACTGCTTTCTCGGTTCTTTTAGAGCGCTAGAATGCGCTAGAACCAAAATAAAACAACGTAAGCGCCAAAGAAAATAAAAATTCTTTAAAAATAAATTAAGCTGTGCATCAAAAATATTTTCAGCCAGAGTTTTCAATTACCTGTTGTCCTGCGCCTGAACTCTCTCCGGTCATGTCGGATTGCCGTCCTATCAGACAATGAGAGAGTGCACCTGTGTCTGCGCACAGTGCGCAGACACGTGTTCACTATAATTATCTCCCGCGTCTAAGGCCCGGACTCCACTCTAGCGGATCTGTGCGAAGCGGAGCGGAGACGTGCAGGAATCGTCCAATCACATACGAGACGAGTGACCATTTCATTCATTCAGTTCAACCATTGTCATTGGTCGATTCCTGCACGTCTCCGCTCCACTCCGCCTAGCTCCGCTTCAGTGAAGTCCGGGCCTGGTCTTCGCTGAGATAGATCGCAATGGCCGAAATTCAGTCTGAAAGACTGCTTTTGAGCGAACAGCAAGTATGAAACGACGTTGAAAAGGTTGTGGAATAAACCTCCAGTTTTCCAGACATATTATAACGGCGAAAGTTTGTGATTGCGTTTGTAAGTTTGTTACATCTTCACGCGCAAACGGCTGAACGGATTTGGATTAAATTTGGCACAAAGATAGTTTATAACCAGAATTATCACATAGGATACTTTTTATACCAATGTTCCTAAGGAATCGAGACTTATGCGGGTGAAACCGCGGGGCGCAGCTAGTAACGTAATAGATGTCTAAGGATTATGTATGCATGTATGTATGTTACAAGACACAATTCACTTTCATCAACTTCTTTGCTAATTTGTTGCACACATTACATACAAGTAGTTATAACGCAAAAAACGGTAAAAGTTGGTAAACGCTTATGCAAATACTTGAACGCTAATCTTGGCAAAAAGACAAAATATGCTTTATAACCGTTATAGTTCCTTCACATTTAGCTCAACAATAGTAAGCTGCGTTGTTCTTCCGAATACTATAACAATCTTTAGATTAAGTTAAGTCATCATCTGCCTAGCCTTTTCCCAAATATGTTGCGGTCTAACCGGATGCAGCTGAATACCAGTATTTTACATGGAGCGACTGCCTACCTGACCTCCACAACCCAGTTACTGGGTAATACGATACCCCTTGGTAAGACTGGTTGAGACTTTCAGGCTTCTGACGACCCGTAACGACTGTCAAAGATCCACAAATGACAGCCGGGACCAAACGGCTTAACGTGCTTTCCAAGACAGTCTTTAGATGAAATAACATCACGCCTGTATTCCATGATGGGTTAGGCAAAGGTATACCTAGAGCACAGACGGCAGCACATCAAGCTACTACAATCTCTTAAGCCCTTCGGAAGGAAGGAATCTTTGACTTTCAGTTCATTACTTTTTGTTTGGCTTCCATTTCATTTCCGTCGAATGTCTCGATGTCAGAAACTAAAGGTATGATTCCGATCTCAGCAGCACGCAGCAGTGCTGCCGCGGCAGTGCGGTCGCAGCACTACTACATTCCGAGCACGGCAGCAATGCTGCGCGACATTGCTGCGTCACATTGCTGCCGTGCTCGGAATGTAATCTCATATAAACCCATAGAAAATGTATGAGGACCAGTAGTGCTGCGACCGCAATGCCGCGGCAGCACTGCTGCGTGCTGCCGAGATCGGAATCATACCTTAAAGCTCAATCCAGCTGGTTTTTTAATAGATTTTCAACTTAATCGCTACAGCATAAGGTTCAAGGTTGATTGGGAAAATTTGACAGTTTCGATTAGCTTGATGTGGTACATCCATATTTCGCCAGTTGTGTTCGAACGGGCACCAATCTAGACTCCGGGCTGCCACTGAGAAATTCCAGAAGAAAGAACCCAATAACACTTTGCCCGACCTGATAATCGAGCCAGGACCTCATGACCAGGGAGCGGTGAATGCTTATGCGAATCCCGCACCCCCGGCCATAGGTAGAGGTGGAACACCGCGGGTGGTTTTAGCCGGTAAGAGTCCGGCATGCCGCTCTGAGGAAGTCCATGAGGATTTACACCGCGAAAAAAACGACCGACTTCAAAAATAAAACACTACAAAGTGATAAATAACTTTAATTTCGGAAGTCGGTGCCGTTGGTTCCGCATTTTCGTTTTTTTTTTTTTTTGTAAAAAAAGTTTTTATTTTTCACTTTTTAGTTGTACCTACCCCACAAAAAATTAAACAAAAAGATCGTTAATGTAGACAATGTAGATAATTTTTTAGATTTTTCAAAAACCGCTTGTTCGATTTCGATAAAATTTCCATGGAACCATTTGGGAAGTATACCCTTTCCAACAAAAAAATAATTTTTCAAATCGGTTGGCAAGCAACGGAGTTATGCGCCAACAAACAAAAAAAAAAAACAAAAAAAAGTACAAACATTCGAATTGAGAACCTCCTCCTTTTTTAGAAGTCGGTTAAAAAAAGGACCTCATACGCTTTAGATTAAAGTCCATGTATATTTCCACTATATTTATAAAGAGGAGATACATAAAACCACTAGAACATTGTTTAACTTTTTATCTCAGTTTTACGGTATTTCTTGAAGAATGACATCACTTACCACTGTGTTGCTGGTACGGTCAGCAACAAAAGTCGATTAACACTTCAGTTTTTTTTAAATCTTAGTTATTGAGCAAAATATTTTTTCAAAATTGCAGCAGAAGAATTTTTTTTAGAATATAAACACCTACCCCCTTATTCATAAAACTTATCAAACCTATTTTAGTTAAAATGGGGTTTGTCTCTTTCTTACACACAGAAATGACAACGTGACAGATAAAGACAAACGTTCTATAAACCTATTTTAGCTAAAATAGAGATAAAATAGGATTATGAATAAGGGGGTTCGTTGTTATGTAAAAAGCTAAAAAGCAGTTTATTGAAAAAAAATTTGTCAATTGAATAACATGTAAAAATGACAATGTTAATCGACTTTTTTTGCTGGCTGTACTTATATGTATAATTATTATACTTATCTCACAGAATAACTAATAGCTTAACAAGCTTGTGCAAATAAAAATCAACGTTCTATTCTTTAATTTTAATTGCAACTGTTTTAAAATTAAAATGATCAGAATTTTAATATTTTAAATAGCTGCCGCAAATTCATTTATTTATTTATTTAGGATACACATTAGATATACAAATAAATAAAATTGGAGTGTCTGTTTGTAATAAGTATTAAAATAACCGGTTTTTACTAAATGCATATGGATGTATACACGGTACATAATACCAAAATAACATGTTTTTACAATTTTTGTCTGTCTGTCGGTTTGTTCCGGCTAATCTCTGAAACGGCTGGGCCGATTTTGACGGGACTTTCACTGCCAGATAGCTGATGTAATAAGGAGTAACTTAGGCTACTTTTATTTTAGAAAAATAATTAAGGTTCCGCGCAAAAAAATTAAAACAGTTTTCCGTCATGCGCGCGAACGAAGTCGCGGGCACAGCTAGTATCTAATAATGACATAAGAGTAATTTAAATGTGAAACTCACACCGTCATCCACATAATACACAATGGACAATACTACATTATCAAATACAGCGTTTAGGTCTGTTTATCAATATCAAATATTTCTTTTAACAAAGCGGTACCGAATTTATTATTTGAGGTAGAAAACAAATCATTTTTTAGTAAAGAAGGTATTATAATTTTACATTTAATTAAACCGGAGCCAAAAAGGATGAGATTATCTTCCATATTATGAATAATATAAGACTAAGCTATTACTAAGCTAATTGATACACACGCATCAGCTAATTAGCTGCTAGTGTGTCAAACCAAATAATAATAAAAAAAAAACCGAGTGTGCTTCCGACCACACGACTGAAGTGAAACGTATTTGGCTATGAGAAGAAGAGAGAAAGAAAATGTGCGCGCACTGCTTTCTCTTGCTTATATCCCCCACTCAACTCCCGTTCACCTCGCCCGATCTAGTGATGGGTCGTTGAAGGTTTTTCCGTCAACGAAACGTTAACGTTGAATTGCGTTTGTCAACTAGTTGATCAACTAGTTAATTTCATCAACGAGTTAACGTGTTACGAACGTCAACTTGCATGAACGATAAACGCCTTAACGCTTTTATTAACGTACGCTGTTAATTTACGAACAATTTGATGCAATTTACGAAATGAAATTGGATAACATTTTATGATGATTTTACCTTCTACCTAGTACCTACCTAGGTTTCTAAATGATCTTCCCTTCATACTTTTTTCAGGCTTAGGACTGACTGATTAATTTGCTATAAAACACAAATTTCAGGCGTAGATAATTTAATGTCATCGTTTACTTTCTTTAAAAAATAATGATCAAATTACTAAATAAATATCAAATCTTTTATTGGTTATTTAGAGTTCAAATTATTGTCATGACTATCGCGTCGTAGCGGGAGTTTTGTAATTATAAATACAATTTACGTACGTTGAAAATAACAAAACGTTGAGTTCATATTCTCGTTTCGTTAAACGAGTTGAATTCATAAACGTCGTTGTCTCGTAACTCGTTGACGAATTCAACGAGTTGATTTGTTTATGGTCAACGTTAAACCCGTTGAAGAGACATCAACGTTGATTCAACTAGTTCGTTGATTCAACGCCCATCACTAGCCCGATCACACTTTTCGTAACGATAACGCTTACGTCACGCGTTCGCCAGCTTACTCCCCAAGTCAAGCGTGCGTAAAGAAGTTTCACTTCAATAATAACTATGTTGTAATTTATCACTTATCACACTGCAGGGCCTTTGCCCTGCAGGGTTGTGACCGAAAAAGTGGAAAGAGGGAAGGGAAGGCCTTTGCCTTCCTTTCCTCTTTCTACATTTTCGGTCTGATGCAATAGTGGACCAATCCTTTAAAAATGAGTCTAGTTCATCCTGTCATCTCCCTCTGAACCTGCTGCGTTGTCATCACATGCCAGTTGGAATCCACAGAGTAGTTATTTTTGCCCATTGCTCCTCCAACACGTGACATCTTCAACATTATTGGCAAAAACATATAAAGTCTATTCAAAATTATGTCCCAGTTAAACGAATATCAACTTTATTTCAATAGTTATTAAGTTGATTTCAGACTGACTAGCACTATTGAAAAAAGTTATAAAAATATTTGAAGTTGTAGCGTAAACTGAACTTTATTATGTAGGAATTAAAGTTATTATTGCATAAACTCATATTTGTTTACACTTTTGGCAAACAAATCGCGAATACAGATTAGATCCCTTTTTCGTCCGCAAGAAACAAATGAAGAAATGATCGTCATGTTCAACAGTTAACACAATGACAAGTAAATGTTCAAGAAACAGTCTGACATCTGCGCAGTTGGCTAACTGATGTAACACAACACCTAACAACAACTATGGAACATAACAGTCGTGTAGAAGCAGACGGTGCAGTCATGCTCCGGCGGCGTTACAGTCTCAAGGACGCGTCAAATATGGCTAACTCAATTAGTAAGTAGTAAGGCAGACGATGTCAATGAACGAAAAAAAAAAAAAAAATAAGTACTTACTTATATCATAAAAAAAAAATACATGCCACACATAATAAATACAGGCATTGAAGCTGAGTAAAGGTTTTATCACAGAATACTTAAGGCGACTACACGACCTAAAGCGCGGTCACTGTCGGACTGCATAGAAAAGAAAGAGAAGCGCGATGACACAACCGTGGTAATTTATTGCAAATATGAAGCAATTATCTATTTACAAAAACTCTCAAACACCAAACAAATAAAAACCGTATACTAAAATTCGGGGAATTAAATTGTCTTTTAGATGGTGAAAGTTTTATGAAAATACACCCGATAGTGTTTGCGCGATTATCGTTTTTATGTCCGCGGTAGACATTACTTTACAAATTAATTACACCATGTTAAAAAAATATAATTGCAAATATTCACATATCAAATTACGAAGCAAATGGTCTAGTATAACATTTATTTTTTTCAAAGAAATCAGTCCGGTCGATTACACGTGATGTTGAATTTAAAATCATTAGAAGTCGTATATCTGCGCCTTAAAGTACTACGTACAGAAAGGCCACTCCCTTCCCCGCACTAACATCAGTTACCGCTCCTCACCCCGCACTTCGGCGTATTCGTCGCAGTCGCAGATCTTTAACAAGAGCGCGGAGCGCTCGCAAATAAGTACCTCACGCACACATTCATACGTATACAAACGTCATTTTTTAATGTAGTAGTAGTAGGTAATTATTTTGCGAGCGTTGTATGGAGTGCCCGGGATGTGGTTTTATGGAAAACGTCTCAAGCAATTTCAATAAAAATTATAATAATTACATTTTTTTTTAAAGACTAAGGGCTGATTTTTCAATCATCTGATAACTTTATTCGAGAAATAATTTTGAAATTTTGACAGTTCTTTCATACAAAAACAGTCAAACGTCAATTTTATTCCACGAATAAAAATTATCTGTCGATTGAAAACTCAGCACTTAGTTACAAAAAATTCGTTACTATTGCTTTTTTTACCTATGCAAGGTGAAATTAAAAATTCATGGGCATCCTTTTAAGGGGTCATTGTAATCATCATTATGAACAACTTTTACTGTCACCAAACCTGAAACCGCGAAAAAAAATCTGCTCTTTCCTACATTTTGTCGAGTTATGTGAACATAAATGCAAGGAACAGCTGATTTTTTTTTTTGCGATTTTAGGTTTAGTCCCATAGTAAAAGTTGTTCATAATGATGAGTACAATGACCCCATAAAAGGATGCCCATGAATTTAATTTCACCCTGTAGATGTTTCTCTTACGATATTTCGTGTATGAATAGATATGCGTTATATTCATCGCTCATCATCCGTTCGTTATTAATTTAGTGTAATGTTCTTACCTTACAATGGTCTTAAAACCTCGATTCTTATCAAATAGAACAAACCTTAGCAAACACGTCACCAATTTAGTGCAGTAATGAAACATTGTTCAACATCAAACGCTACCAGCCATAAACGGTGACGTCACTATACAAATTGAGATAAGTGGATCAGCAGAATAGTTAGATCATATCTAAGTTTGAGCTGAGTGCCAAACACCATCACATCTTGCACAGAAGGTGGACTTAGGTCTACTTCTAATCAGCCAAGATGGAGACGGATGATTAAGAATTGGAGCTTGCATATACAGGTTGTCCGGTAATTAATGGATAACCTCTTCAGGGGTCATTGTACTTATTATTATGAATAACTATTACTATGGGACCAAAACTGAAATCTCGAATAAGAATCAGTAGTTTCCTACATTTTGACGAGTTATGTGGAACCGGAGATGCAGCTGAATACCAGTATTTTACATGGAGCGACTGCCTATCTGACCTCCACAACCCAGTTACTGGGTAATACGATACCACTTGGTAAGACTGGTTATCAGACTTTCGGGCTTGTGACTACCCGTAACGATTGTCAAAGGTCAAAGATCCACGAATGACAGCTGGGACCAACGGCTTAACGTGCTTTCCGAGGCACGGAGAGGTCTCGGTATGTAAAGATGGTCACACATCCACAGACCAACCGCGGCAAGCGTAGCTTAACCTGATCGATCAACTATTATTTAGCCACGGCCCCTCACGGGTTTTGTTCATTGTGCCATAGAGAATTACGGCCCAGAACTATTCAAATCACAGATAAATGGCCGCAAGACGTCACTAAACCTTCTGTTCACATTTCGTCATATTATTTAGACAACTAATATTTTACTGTATGTGTGATGTGTATGCAATGATTAATTTGTGTGTTCTTGTCTTGGTTTTAAAATGTGGGGTACATCCGGTGAGTGTAAAAATGGAAGATAGATAAGATGCAAATAAACTCGTTAGTTTTTTTTTTTTTTGACTGAATATCTAGACTGAAAGTTGAAGCATTTATACAAGACTAGCTTTTGCCCGCGATTTCGTCCGCGTGAAATTTCACCCTCCCCCCATTCATCCTCTTAGGGGTGGAATTTCGAAAAACCCGTTCTTAGTGGCGGCCGCCGGGTTAGTGGCGGGCGGGCGGCGTGGTGCCGTGGTGCCCGGACGGCGCGTACGTGTTCCGCGCGCGCCTCAAAGAGATGTCAGCAAAAAGGAAGGGGCCTGCCAGGGCCGAAGCCTGCCGGGGGTGCGGGATTGTCCGAAAGGGTTACCGCTACCCCGGAACATAAAGGTCTAAGGAAGGAACACGGATGGGTTTTAGTCAGTAATAGTCTGACACTCCCTTCCGCTCCACCCAGAGCGGGAGGCGTCATTTGATGATTTCCCATCCGTAAAAAAAAGGGTTGGAATTTCGAGAAACCCTTTCTTAGTGGATACCTTCACAAAGAACACAACCTCCAAATATCATGTCTCTAGGACCAGCGGTTTAAGCTGTGCGTTGATATCTCAGTCAGTCAGGACTTATTCTGGCTAAAATCCGTGAACTCTGTGTGGCTATTACGGCCTCAAGATGGATCTCCTATGACGGCCGGAACGATTACTACAAGTTGACCTTTGAAACTCGGAGTCTTGAATGAATGAATGAATTGCACCGATCCCAGAAGGTTAAACCAGACTCGATTAATCGAATGAACTCCAAGATTCGCACTAGCTAACCCCTTTATTCATAAACGTTGCTTAAAGTTAAGTAATGAGTGATTAGCGATTGTTTGACCATACTTTTTTGACGTATAAACGTCACTAAGGTGAATGCGCAGTTATAGCCCGCGGAATTCAATTTTTCTTACGTTTTTTTGCAATTTTCAGGTCAGTGTCAGGTTGTGTCTTGATCAAAATATGATTCGCGGCTATAATAGATTAGATATGTATTTACAGTCATTAAAATACTGATATTCAACTGCATCTTGGTTAGACAGGAAGCCGACCCCAACATAGTTGGGAAAAGGCGAGGCAGATTGATTACCTTCAAACAGTTCTCCTTGAAGACTTGCGCACATGATTTAGCACCTATTTAACTCACTCGCACCTAATCAGGTATTATGTAAATAGACAGATTAGAAGCAGGAAAACAGATAAGTCTTTGTATGTAAACGTAGTATGCCATTTAAATAGATAATTGCGTCTTTGTGTGTTTACATCTGTTACTGGTAGCTTGCATCGCCCCACTGCTGGGCAAAGGCTCATGACTTCTATACTTTAATTTTCCCATCTTTCTATTTTTCCGATTTTTAGGATTCCATAGGATCACTTTGTTGTCCGTCTGTCAAGACCCTTTATCTCGGGAACGCATAGAGGTATCGAGTTGAAATTTAAACCATATACTCAGGTCTACAGTAACCTGAAGCTGTGAAAAAGTCAAACTTCTAAGTTAACGTAAAAAAAAGATACGGCCGTTTATGCCGCAAAAAACGTATATTTCGACACTCTCAAGGGAATCAAAATTTATAGGGTACTTTCCTTTGACTTAGAATCATGAAATTTGGCAAGGCGCAATGTCATGTAGCACAAGTAAAGGAAAAAAATCGAAAACCGTAAATTTGTAGTTATTTAGCTAGCTAGCATAGCATGCGGAACCCTCGGTGCGCGAGTTCGACTCGCACATGACCGGCATTTTTTTTCAACTGTTCTTTCTGTAAAAAATTTAGACTAATACGAACATTTTAGAACAAAAATTTGCCAAATCGGCCCAGCCATTCGGAAGTGATGCGCTTACCAAGAAACAGCATTTAATTTTTGTTATATAGAGTAAGGAATCTAAAAATATCACACCAGGAAAGAAACTGCAGAATGTCATTAAGACAATTCCTCTCCTTCCCTTCCTCACGTAGCTTGCTTTATTATGCAACCAACTAAAGTAACATCGAGTCATCGAGGTATCTAATACAAGCGTATACACGAGGCACCTTGACACGAGCCGCAAATAACATAACAACGACTATTAAATAATACTTAAACAAGTCTTCGAAGTAATAAATCATATGTAAGAAGTATTACTGGGACAATGTGCTGTTTGAAAACTTCACTGCAAGAGATAATAATATCTCAATGAAATCATGGAGCCTATTGCAGTCCACTGCTGGATATGAACATCTCCCAGGCTGCGCCACAACATTTCTGTCCTCCGCCTTCCACATCCAATCTGTCCCAGCCACCTTATTGAGGGGCTTACGCAAAAAACGCAAGTTTTAGAAACAATAAAAGTAAACGATCGACTAAAGAAAACAAAATAAAAAAAAATATATGATATTCTTCAGTGTATATGCTAGGTAGATAGTGTGTTGAAAACATAATACAACTTATTTGGTACCTACGATAGAAAAAAATCATGAAGATACTTCTAAAAACATTCTTTTTACAATAAAAACTATACTAATTTACATACAATCATTATGATTTTTTGTCAGATTATTCTACAAGCAACATACTAAAACTCTAGTGTTTTAATTTTTTAGTCCAAACAATAGATTTTTCGTAAATATACATATAATTACTTCATATTTTGCAATAAATTACCAGCGTTGTGTCATCGCGCATCTCTTTCTTTTCTATGCAGTCCGACAGTGACCGCGCTTTAGGTCATGTAGTCCTCTTAAGGTCGTCAGTCCATCTAGCTGGTAGAGGCGTCTCACACTACGCTTGCCGATATGCGACGGGTTGTTGTAAAATCTTCTTACTCTGAAATCCTTTTTACTGAAGTGAAAACTTCTTTAGGCGAGTTGGGCATTTTTTCAGATAGGATAAAACCATTGAATTCGCGCCACTATTACCGTAACCGACACCGCTTCGGATGTGTTCGGCTTTCCTCGGGATGTATTCGGTTTTAATGTATATCCGATATGTCAGTGAGTGATGGCAAAGTATCCTGTTTGTGTTTTGTTTTCACTTCTGTGGGCACTCCCGGAGTGCTATGATTTTTTTTTTTACTTCTACGCTTCATCATCATCATCATCAACATAATTTCAGCCGAAAGACGTCAACCGCTGGACATAGGCTTCCCCCAAGCACCTCCACTTCGACCGGTTCTGTGCTTTCCGCAAACCTCCCTGCGCTTATAAATCGAGAAATGTCAAGAAATAGCTTCGATCATGACAAAAAAAAAAACGGAAAAATTTAATTTCGCGAGTTCCCTTCTAGCATCCACCTTAAAAACGAAAGGTTACCTCCTCCTTAACGACTAAACGTGACTTAGCATACTATATTTCCACTATACATACAACTTTAATTTAGAAACCCCATCAAAACAACAATAGTTCGCATATTCATCATTGTCACCTTGAATAGAGGCGCGATTCTGGTACCTACGTATAGGTATATGGTGCTAGAGTACCTGCGACGTAGGAACTATAGGCGATTTGTTAATCGTTGATGTCATTCTCATAATATAATACCTGCATAGATGCTTTTGCTATTGTGTTTATGTTTAATGTCATTTGGATCTTGCATAATGCTCATCCTTTTTCGCAGGTGTCGTGATTTGCTACTATAAAAATAAAAAATAGGATCCTGTTATTCGCTGTCAGAAAACTTTTAGCACAAGGGGAAAACGCCAAGGTAGCAGCGAAATTAAATTTTTCTTACGTTTTTTGCAATTTGCAGGTCAACATTCATTTGCGACTTACGAGTTGTAGGTCGTAGGTTCGAACCCAGACAGGCGCTTTACTTCGTGTAAATTATTTATCACCACAGCTCTCATAACGGTGAAGGAAAACATCGCGAAGAAACCGGCATGTCCTAAAACCAAAAATTCGAATACATGTGACGTCTACCAACCCGCACTGGGCCCGCGTGGTGGATTACGGCCCACTCCCTCTCACAGAGAGGAGGCCTGTGTCCCAGCAGTGGAAACATTATAGGCTGATTATGATTAATTTGCGAGTAGCTTCATCGACGCATCCCATCGTCCGCTCGCGCTGTTACTTCGTTTTTCTTAGCTTTTTGCTCGGCTAGTAAACGTAGCGTAGCGTGATGTTAGTGTCAAGCCTTCCTCATGAATTGGGTTATCAAATGCAAATAGAATATTTCAAATCCGACTGGTAGTTCTAGAGATTAGCGTGTTCAAACAAACATATAAAGTCCGACCGCGGCAAATTTACCAAAGATGGAAACAACAATGGCCGCTCGAAATTGAATAAAATCGATAAACAAGATTTTTTATTTTATGTAATATTAGTTTTCGTCTAGTTAGCTCGGAGATTTAGACGAAAATAAACATTACTTAAAATAAAAACTCTTGTTTATCGATTTTATTCAATTTCGAGCAGCCATTGTTGTTTACATCTGGCAAAATGGCGCGGACGAACCTTAGATATAGAAATTAAAACTACAATTAGAAGAAAAACAAAGTTACCTAACCTACTTATCTTGGCGTCTTGTGTCTTAAGTTTATCTTGAAGAATAAACATTATGTTCGCATAACTAGATAACATTAAGACTTTCTGTAGAAGTATGAATGATAAGATTCTTATTCATTTTATAAATCTCGGGCGTCCCAGAATTAAACCAGTTGCAGCTTTTAGGATTTAAACGAGGCAAACGATAGAGCTGACAACTGTCCAGAGCCCTGATTCACAACCATACGACAGGCTATCGTATCGAAAACCTGACATTTCGATAACCTGAATTGACTTGCCCTAAACAGCAAATAGCTGTTGGAAGAATAGCGGGCGTCTATTTGATTTAAACTGACAAAATTTTCGGGTTTTGGACTTGTGAACAGCGTTTAGAAGACTCCTACGATAACAATGATTAATGTTCAATACGATACGGAAGCGTATCGAGTGTTTGTGAATTGCTATGCAGGTTCGTTTAATCATGGTAGGAGAAGATAAGCCTTGTCTAATGAGACGTAAAGAAGAGGAAGTTGCTTTAAAGTTACGAACAAGAAAAAAAAATAGGATTATTTTTCGTTCTAAGCGGGCCTCCGAGCTCCGTTCCATTACTAAAATAACTGATGTCACTCGGAAAGCTAAAATTAAATTATTTAGATTAAATGGAATTGGGCTGGACACATCTGCCGCATGTCAGACGATCAATGGACCAAACTTAAGACCCAGTGGGTCCTTAGTGGCAAACGACATCGTGGCAGGCCCAGACGGAGATGGCGGGATGAGCTGGACTCATTTAATAAAGATTGCTCCTTGGCAGCTCTGGACAGAGAGAGGTGGAAAGAGAGTAGGAAAGCCTTTGCCCAGCAGTGGGAAATTAAGGACAAATAAAAAGCGGGGCTCGTGGCTATACATGATAACAACAGCGCTGTTCGATCGAAGGTTAAACTACGCTTGCCGCGGTCAGTTCGTGGATGGATGCAAGGAAAGAAGCCGTTAGTCCCGGATTTCATTTGTAAATCTTTGACAGTCATTACGGGTAGTCAGAAGCCCCGACAACTAGTCTTACCAAGGGGTATCGTGTTACCCAGTAACTGAGTTGTGACTTGTGGAGGTCAGATAGGCAGTCGCTCTATGTAAAATACTGGTATTCAAATGCATCCGGTTAGACTGGAGGCCGATCCCAAAATAGTTGGGAAAAGGCTAGGCAGATTATAAGAGGAAAAACATTAGGAAGGGCACGACATAGGTACGTTCGTCGGAACGGTACAAATGGCGGTGGAAGTTTCCAAGATATTTCAAAATTGTGATCGATTTAAACACGTGTTTCAACACTAATTGTCAGTTATTGCCAATAACACCACCACCATGACACCACAAAATCAACATAAATTAAAATAACACTAAAAAAAATTATCAATTACCGAAACCGGTTTCTCGTCTATTAATACAAGTTCGTAGTATATTACATCACAGTTTTAAATAAAACAGGCTGTGTGTCAATTATGTGACCTTCAAGGCTTAAGGTCTGCACCCACGTTGAGAAATTTCATTAATGCTTGTGGGAGGGACACGGTGCCATGTGAGGATCCTACGCGCGGCGGGGAGGTCGGGTTAAAGGACGTTCGGAATCGTTTATGGGTCATGAAGATTAAGAGGACTACATGACCTAAAGCGCGGTCTTTGTCGGAGTGCATAGAAAAGAAAGAGAAGCGCCATGACACAACCCAGGTAATTTATTGCAAAATATGATATGGAGCAATTATACTAAAAAATTAAAACACTAGAGTTTTAGTATGTTGCTTGTAGAATAATCTGATAAAAAATCATAATGATTGTATGTATATTGGTATGGTTTTTATTGTAAAAAGAAAGTTTTTAGAGGTATCTTCATGATTTTTTTCTATCGTACCAAATAACACTATCTACCTAGCATATATCCTGAAGAATATCATATATATTTTTGATTTTGTTTACTGTAGTCGATCATATACTTTTATAGTTTCTAAAACTTGAGTTTTTTGCGTTTAGGTCCTGTAAGCCCCTTAAGGTGAATGTGCCATGGTAGACCGCGAAATTTAAATTTTCTTAAGTTTTTTGCAATTTGCAGATCAGTGTCAGGTTGTATCTTGATCCAAATATGATTCGCGACTATAATAGACATGTACTTACAGAATCATAGTCGTTAGAATCATTAATATACCTCTTTAAGTTAGATTTCTACCATAAACACTTTTCCATACGAGATTTGTTCTTAACGGTAGAAATCTAACTTAGAAAGATGTATTGATGATTCTAATTATTATAATTCTGTAAATACGTACCTGTTATAGTCGCGAATCATATTTTGATCAAGATACAACCTGACACTGACCTGAAAATTGCAAAAAACGTAAGAAAAATTGAATTTCGCGGGCTACAACTACCCATTCACCTTAACTGATGACTGCATCGTTGGTGTCACTGGTCCCAAGCGCAAGCGCCGAACTTGATAACGTGAGGTCCTGGGCGATTTTCCTAGGTCGGGTACAGTGGTACTTATTGGACTTGAAAGTCAGGGCCGATTCCACTGAGCCGCCACTGCACTGCTCTACTAAGTAATTATTTAGCTCAGTAATTTTTATTTTTTCTTTATTGCTGAATGGGCACGCTCTTGACCTCGATCACGCCTGATGCAAAGCAATGGATGAGGTCTATGATAGAACGAGCGTGCCCAGAAGATGCCTAAGGCACTGGAACTCCCACTCATCGACGAAACGCAGCAAGCTGCTTGATGCCGGACTCCGGTGGGAGGGTGGTCGCTAACCAGGCGGGTGTTAGCCCTACCATCACAAGGGAAGAATTGGCCAGTCAAATAAAGTGTTGGGTGTGACTGTCCAGGATGCGCCGAGCGCTCAGTTCAGTTGAGTAACTCGCGGAACAAACTGCGCTACACGAGGAGGCTTCTTCAAACATCCCAAGACATCAACATCCAAGGTAGATAACAAATCTGTGAATTCCTGTACCTCACAAATAGTGTCGAATACCGCAGTGGCGTGCATTGCATATAGGCATATAAGCAGTGCCTACCTCGATATATCAACATAAGCCTGTCAATTACATTTTAGTGTGTGTGCCCCATTAAGAAACTCACTAAATTATCATACCTACCTAACAAAAAACAACATTTTCATACAAACACGCGCGGCAGTAGGCAATCGCCGGACGGCCTACTCGGCTCCCGTACTATTCGCACATTATCATTAGTCTTTACTCGTTCAAGTCAATAAGACAAAATTAAAAATACGTACGTCTCCCGCGTAATACCATGACGTTCGACCTTCGCAATTTATCACCCTTAAGTAGGCATGCCTACTCAAATAACCACACTTGACCTCACTTTTTTTCTGATTAGTGACCGCGTTTGCCTAGACTAGACCCGACCTAGTGCCTACTTATTCTGAAAACCAATGCCCGCCACTGAATGCCCGGTACATTAATAAAGTTTTATGAAAATCTAAATCGTGTATAGTACGTGCACCAAACAGCTGATTCCGTCACAATCAGCTGTTATTTCACAACGACACACGATCGATTGGACACGCACTTTTACGCCGTAATAAAAACATCGTAAAATATATTGATGTTTGACGAATACAGTTTGCTGAAGGCATTATTGGACGAGACTAATATGGAGAGAAGGTCATGGTTTAGTACCTGATATTTTGGGTACGCTAATTTGTTTAAAGGTGTTTTGTTAACAAGGCAAATAAGATTAAGTAATTAAGGTGAATGCGCAGTGGTAGACCGCAAAACTCAAATGTTCTTACGTTTTTTGCAATTTGCAGGTCAGTGTCAGGTTGTATCTTGATCAAAATTTTATTCGCGACTATAACAGGTACGTATTTATAGAATTATAATCAATAGAATCATTAATACATCTTTCTAAGTTAGATTTGTACCATAAGCACTTTTCCGTAAGAGATTGGTTGAATTTTCCCAATCAACTTTGAATCTAATGCCTTAGCAATAAAGCTTAATGTGCTGGCGTCTGTACCAGGGTTTGCAATAGTGTTATAAAAATTTCAGTTTGTCTATTTGGTAGTATGCATTGGCTATGGGAACCAAACATGAAATCGCGAAAACAAAAATCAGCTATTCCCTACATTTTGACGAGTTATGCGAACATGAATGTAGGGAACAGCTGATTTTTTTTTTGCAGTTTAAGTTTTGGTCCCATAGTAAAAGTTGTTCATAATGATGAGTACGTTGACCTCTTAAGAGGTGGTGTTTTTCCAATAACCCTGTATAAATAAAAGGATAATAAACGTATTATTGAAATCCTTAGAACGGCCTTTCCTTTGGGGTTCCTCCATTAGCCCTAACAAATAGCCCCATAACCTAACCCCCTATTATTATGAGAGTGGCGAAATGTGGGCGTACTATATGTATAGACCTGTGCCCCACCCTTCGGGGACTACCAGGCGTGATATTGTCATGTGATAAATGGATCGACTATACTAAATACTGTGGCACATTGTAATCGTAAACAAGTTATCATCCAAGTAATTAATTTTAATTAAGGAGGAAAGGGTTGTCGACCGCTGACTAGAAGACCCGCTCCCTAATTGCGTAACACACTATCAATCGGAATCTGAATCATTTTGAAGCAAATTGCTAATCCATTGCTTCATAAGTTCGAAAAATTTGTCTGCTCAACACGTAAATAACGCTATGAATGTTGTTGAACTGTCAAAATGAAACCGATTCCGCAGTTGCCCCGCCGGTCATCTGTGTACGTGATCAGTAGATTACGTTTGATATACTCGTATTTGAAGGCTGCCATGCAAGAAGAGATCATTCTGAACTAACGAATCCGTGTCAGTTCCGAGTTTCCGACCTGGGGACCGAACCTGGGAACCCACGGTCAGCAGCAGTCGCGCGACGAAGCATTCCATCCATAAATTATTATTAGTATTTGAATTCAACCCCAAAACTTGCGCTTGAGTGAACATAATGTGAGCGCATGAGCGAATGTCAAGTTTTGTGCTCTGATTATGGCAATTTTGATTGTCTACTGGTCATTTAGAAGTTCGGTTATGGTCAGGTGCGGGATACCTTCATATATCATATCATCATCATTAGCTAAAACTACCGTAGTCCACGGATATAGTCTCCTTCGATAACAACTCTTGGTTGTTGACGAACAGCTAATTGGCACCCACTAGCGAATAGCTACGCTGGAGTCAAGTTTGTGGACTGAAAAGGTGAATCTATCTTCTTAATTTGCTAATAACTTTGATTACCTAAACAAAAACAGACATTCTTGGAAAAAAAAAAAACAGTTACCGTCCTGTTTTCTTTACAGCCAATATTTTGTCAACATACCGCATTTTCAAACGCGTTACTAACAAGACCTAGATATTAACTAAAAACTATTACATTCTCCACATACTTGCATTACGAACGCCTTTCTAAATAACAAACAAGAACAACACTAGTTTTCGGCACATCACTAGCACTAAACACTTTTACACACTGCACAGGGCACGTGGGGGAGTAATCGACTAAATGAGGGACTCGATTAATTTGGGAAATTCGGTGATTACCGACTGAGGGGGCAACACGCGTGCGGACGCGGCCAAGCGTATACCGTCACTGGCTTAGACCGAGTTGAGTAGATCGTGCGGTGAGGCTCCAGTGTTGCTACAGTTAGAAATATAAAATAGGTACAATTATCTACAAAAATGCTGAGACATTTGACGTGTGACGGGAATGGAAAAGATTAAGGCAGGCCGCATACGTCCGGTTTCCTGATTCGGAATTCAGTTTCGGAATTCAGATTCGGAAACCTGAATGCAAGCATTTCATACAAAATGTTCTCACTAGCGCACACGTGCTTAAATTTTCCGTTCTGAAACCCGGACGGAAAATTTAAGTACGTGTGCGCTGGAGAGAACATTTTGTATGAAATGCGTGCATTCGGGGTCTCCGAATCTGAATTCCGAAACTGAATTCCGAATCAGGAAACCGGACGTATGCGGCCTGCCTTAGAATGAGTGCGTGGAAGGCGTCAGCGCCTGTGACAAACGTTCAGGGTATTCACTATGACCACTCAATAATTCCTTAATTCGAAACCACGTCAATTCCTTAGATAATTACGCCAACTTCACGTTCATTTGGCGCGGTTTCGTTCATTGTATCATAGAGAATACGTTATCAGGAGTGACAGGTTGTAGTGGACATGTGATGCAGACGAATGACAAGCATGTCACAAGAAAAGTATTAACATGACTTTTGAACTTGTTACCTCTAGAAAATTAGGATACGAGCACAGGGATAATTTATGAGTATCTTACGAAAACGTTAATCAACTTAGTACTTTGTCAAATATAAGGTTTTATAAGATTGTTGAATAAAGGCTTTCGTTTTCAACCGACTTCAAAAAAGGAGGTTCTGTATTCGACCCGTATGTATGTATGTTTGTATGTCCGCGATTTTCCTAAAAACTAATGAACCAATTTTGATAATTCTTTCACTAATGTGATCTACATACTTCCAGGAAGGTTTTAGTATATAACACATTAGGTAATTATTCTTATGTACGAAGTTATATATGCATAAATGTACTGCATCTCCGGCAATTCTATGCGAATTTTGACGATTCTTTTAGTCGTGTCTTCAATTCTTCAATGCACTAGTGTTAATTAAATTTGTGTGGTGGGGTAGGTACAACTAAAAAGTAAAAAATAAAAACTTTTATAAAAAACAAACAACCGACTTAAACAAAAAACACTACAGTGATAAATAACTTTAATTTCGGAAGTCGGTATCTAAAAACGAAAATGCGAAACCAACGACACCGACTTCCGAAATTAAAGTTATTTATCACTTTGTAGTGTTTTTTTTTAAGTCGGTTGTTTTGTTTTATTATACCCGTAAAACTTTCAAGCGCAGTTAAATTCGTACACATCACAAATTATTCACTAGTCTGGCAACCCCTTTCTCGTCGGATCACACGTTAATGTGTCATTAGAATTACTCGACGGATGTTGTCTGTTACGTGCTGCGACTTTCGACTAACATTCATGAGAAATACATGCCATGGAACACCATAGCATGTGTTACTATGTGGCCAGCATTCTTATCTTTACCTATGTGAATAGGTAACTACTGGTATTTTGTCGGTTCATCTATACAAATAAATAAAATTGGAGTGTCTGTTTGTGATATTAAAATAACCGCCTTATGCATATGGATGTATGCATTTTTTACAATTTTTGTCTGTCTGTTTGTCCCGGCTAATTTCTGAAACGGCTGGGCCGATTTTGACCGGACTTTCACTGGCAGATAGCTGATGTAATAAGGAGTTACTTAGGCTACTTTTATTTTAGAAAAAGAATTAGGGATCTGCGCAAAAAAATTAAAACATTTTCTGTCACGCACGCGAACGAAGTCGCGGGCACAGCTAGTCTAATAATAATATCCTCCCGACCGATTTCGGTCACGGTGGCCAATCTCAACGGAGATTAGCCAGATAGGTACGCGGGAGATTTATTATAGTGCAGGCGTGTGTGCGCAAACACAGGTGCACTCTCTGTTCCTTTACTCTCATAGTCCGATGGGACGGCAATCCGACACGACCGGGGAGAGAACAGGCGTAGGACCAACGGCTTGAAGCACGGGCTTCACACCACCAACCTCCAAACTCCGGGCTGTTACTAAGACATTCCTAATGAAACCCAATAATTACACTTTGCCCGACCCAGGAATCGAACCTATGATCCAACGACCATGGTCGTTGCTATGATCCCACGCTCAGCAGTCGCGCTTGCGACCAACGGGGCAGTCGGTTCAGATGAACCGACTACTACTAGTACTATTATAAACAGCACCCTTATTGCGTAACACACTATCAATCGAAATCAGAAACATTTTGAATCAAATTGCTTATCCATTGCTTCATAAGTCCGAAAAATTTGTCTGCTCAACACGTAAATAACGCTATGAATGTTGTGGAACTGTCAAAATGAAACCGATTCCGATTGATAATGTGTTACGCAATTGCCTCGCAGGTATTTGTTTGTTCGTAAGTTTATATGTAGGGGTAATCTCCGGAACTGAATCATCCTAGAAGAGGGATTTGCCTGAGACAAATTGTAAGCCGATTAAATAATAAAATCGTCATGATAAATCAAATTATAATGCAATTGTCCATATTCGTGTCATATCGTATGTCCTCTGCGATATCAAGGGTAATATGATCAGTAGGTATAGTTGTTATTATTGTATGTATATTTGTAAAACATAAATCTGAATGTTTATCTGGGCGTGGCAGACAAAGTATGCCAGATATTAATTTCACATTTGTTTTAAAAGTGGATCCACGCAATAAGCTTATATTTTTTTTAAGGCAGATGTGTATGATATTCCCATATTTCATCAGTTATGATGAACACCCATGAAAAAGGGGGCGAGTCCGCGAGTTTATTGTTAAATCCAGACTTTGGGCTGAAACTGACAAATTCTGATGTTCTAATACCAATATAGAAGTATGAGGAATTGGGTGTAAAGTTCACCCATCCTCCATAGAAAAGGGAGAATCCTCCGACGGGTGTCTGGTGGGCTACTGCCCGACGATTAATGTCGGGACGATGTATAAATGCTAGTTGCACGGTAAACTTTGCTTGCGCGATGCAGGATTTTGCGTGACGTCAGTGTGACGCGTAGTTTGCATATGTCGATGTAGATGCCGCCACACTAATAACACTTTGCCCGGCGTGGCAATCCAGGAGCCCATGCTGAGCAGCATGTAGACCAACGAAGCACTGGTATATTATATAGCATAAATAATCAGCCAACAATGTTCCCACTGCTGGGACACAGGCCTCCTCTCTGTGAGAGGAAGTGGGCCATAATCCACCATACGGGCCCAGTGCTAGTTGGTAGATGTCACATGTCTTCGAATTTTTGGTTCTAGGACATGTCGCATGTCGGTTTCTTCACGATGTTTTCCTTCACCGTTTTTGAGAGCAGTGGTGATGAAATAATTTACACAAAGTAAAGCGCCTGTCTGGGTTCGAACCTACGACCTACAACTCGTAAGTCGCGGCCGTTACCACTGGGCCACCACTGCTCAGTAGGGCAATTCTCGTAATTTTAAGAACGTTCACAGTCTCTCAGTTCAAAGTTCAGTGATCTCAGTCTCAATCTGTCAAAAATACCCCTAATTTCCCCTACATTTTGACAAGTTTTTGACATTTGTTTGTCGCCGAGATGATACTGCAACTAGATTTTTAACGTTTTAAATTACGAGAATTGGCCTTCCGGACATTATATGGACCCTCTGAAATTATGAGTAAATCTTTAAAGCTAAACATTATGAGCCGTAACAGCTATTAAGCCTAGACTTTGAGCAGTACCAGCCATGCCAATTTAATTAGTAAGTAAGTACATTCTTCTTGATTAGTTTTACCAATTAGTAAAGTACTTTACTGTATACCTGTAGTAAAGCCAGCTGACTGTTCAGCATGATCTGAACCATGGAAATGAAACTTTATCTCAATGGGTTTAAAATGCCTGCCGGGGGTGCGGGATTGTCCGAAAGGGTTACCGCTACCCCGGAACATAAAGGGCTAAGAAAGGAACACGGGTGGGTTTTAATCAGTAAGAGTCTGACACTCCCTTCCGCTCCACCCAGAGCGGGAGGGGTCATTTGATGATTTCCCATCCACAAAAAAATAAAAAATGGGTTTAAAATTGCAAGTCAGATGTCACTACTGTCGAGTGTCCCATGAATTTGACAGCTAGCTGTCACTATTGGACAACAACCTTGTCAAAATAAAAATAAAAATTGAATTGAATGCGATTTTATTGGTCTACCTACTGTTTACGTACAGACGCCAGCACATCAAGCTACCCGAAACTGTAAAATTTTCCCAATCAACTTTGAACCTTATAATTTAGCGATAAAGTTGAAAATCTATTAAATAAATTTGACAGATTGCAGTAGCTTGATGTGCTGGCGTCTATACATACGTCCAACAATTGTACAGTACCCGGCGATAAATATTGCACATCGATCTTTGGAAAGAGACAATCGGCTAATTTCGGCTTCGTAGAGCGTTATCTCTGTCGCACGAAATACAAATAGTCCGGTATCTATTAGGAGCTGTTAAAACAATTATGATTTGCTTCTTTTGATAATTCTTTTTATTCTTTGTATAAAATACACCAATTTTTCTATAAATGATTGCTTTAGGTTGGGGTAAAATAAAAAGGTTCCCCTCCTTTTCCTAAAGATACCATAGTACGACTTTAAATTATTTAAATTTGGGGGTGTTAACAACTCTAAATATATATTTTGAACTGGACGCGACCGCACTCTATCGCACTTGAACAACGACTGACAAAACGTCACATAGGTAGTGTGCGACAGAGATAACGCACTACGAAGCCGAAATTAGCCGATTGTTTCTTTCCAAAGGTCGATGTGCAATATTTATCGCCGGGTACTGTACGTGTTGTTTAGACGGTGCCAGATAATTGCTACTACCATTTTATGGTCTGCAGGCAATAAACTTGTACCGTGTTAATGGGGTAAGAAACGCCCAGGATCACGTAATCTCTTGATAGCTCATATTACTCTGCCGAGAGGGTTAAAGATGATGGTCCGATGATTTTAAACCCGTTAATCGCATCTTAAAAAGTTATGCTACGGGTGGTCTTCTATTGGATAAAACAGCACCCTAATTGCGTAAGACACTGGGAATCATTTTGAAGGATATGCAGTCGAAGGATATGCTAATCCATCCAAACTAATCTATACTAATATTATAAATGCGAAAGTGTGTCTGTCTGTCTGTTACCTCTTAACGCTTAAACCGCAAAACCGATTTAGATGAAATTTGGTATAGAGATAGTTTGAGTCCCGGGAAAGGACATAGGGTACTTTTTATCCCGATATTCCCACGGGATCGAGACTTATGCGGGTGCAACCGCGGGGCGCAGCTAGTTGCTTCATGTAAGAAAAATTTGTCTGCTCAACAACGTAAATAACGCAATGAACGTTGTTGAACTGCCAAAATGAATGCCATTGCATCCATTACCCCGCAGTATATTAATTTGCAATCAAAGCTTAAAAAACCTAGCCTTGCATAACCGATTCTAAGTTAATCCCCAATTATACGTTCTTGTCTAAACGTCAAGACGCATTTAAAATACTTGATGATAATTAAAGACACCGTTTAACTGCATTGGATAAGAGATAAACACAGTTCTAAGAATTAGCCGTATTTCCCTTCAGAATGCTGCGGCTAACGGGCCATCGGACCCATGGCTATATATGGCTTTTAGGATTCAGACCATACCGCGAGGTTATTGAAAGATTTGCCTTTTTTTGTTTGTGTAGCAGGCAAATAAAGGCAGTTAAAGGGATTACAGGTTAATGGCAAAAAACGCAAGTTTTATAATGCCCAAAGTATATATGATCGACTACAGTAAACTAAATAAAAAAATATATGGTATTCTTCAGGATATATGCTAGGTAGATAGTGTGTTGAAAACATAATACAACTAATTTGATACGATAGAAAAAAATCATGAAGATAACTCTAAAAACTTACTTTATACAATAAAAACCATACTAATAAATACATAATAATCATTCCGATTTTTTTGTCAGATTATTCTACAAGCAAAAGCACCTAGTGTTTTAATTTTTTAGTCCAAACAATAGATTTTTTTGTAAATAGATAATTTGCTTCATATTTTGCAATAAATTACCAGGGTTGTGTCATCGCGCTTCTCTTTCTTTTCTATGCAGTCCTATTAAAGAATTTTTGTACGTGAATGACTGTCATCAATGAAACGTTTAATGAATGACTTGAGACTGAGTGAATGGGTTTAATTAGAGAAGTTAATGAGTGAGCGTATATGGGATTGGCCCAGACAGCATTGCTGTGTTGCAGTTTGAGGAATTAAAAATTGCCTGTGTTGCGTTCGTGAACGGGCGCCGTCGGTTGAGACTGGTCATCTCTTAACTGTCAAGGCTTATTTTTAATCTTATATTTTGAATTGTTTCTTCATTTGTGTTTTTTTAACACAGGATTTTGTAATATTATCTTGATTTAAAATAGTGTCCATGGAGTTTCTTGGCCGTTCTTCTCCATAGAGATCTATGTTTTGGAATGGGTATCTAGCTTCAACTTTCTGACTGACTGACCGACTATTTAATTTTGACAATTTAAAAGTGCCTGTTACTGGTTTAATTGAAATAAATGCTTTAAGTTTGAGTTGATTCTGTCTCGGGTTTTGCAGATGTTCATAGGTGACGGAGTATTCCTACCATCAGGGGCACCTTCGGCGTCATCAGCTTTTTTGCCATACAATAACATAAAGAAGCGTTTCCTTTGAGGGTCTTGTGGCTAAGTAATAACAGCCGCACGGGTCGATCGATCAGGTTAAGCTACACTTGCCGCGGTTGGTCCGACCATCTTTCTTTACATAGGTACTAAGACCCCTCCGTGCATCGGAAAGCACGTTAAGTCTTTTTTGACAGTCGTTACTGGTCTTCAGAAGCCCGAATGTCTGACAACCAGTCTTACCAAGGGGTATCGTATTACCCAGTAACAGGGTTGTGGAGTTCAGATATGCATGCTAAGCGCTCCATGTAAAATACTGGCATTCAGCTGCATCCGGTTAGACTGGAAGCCGACCCCAGAAAAGGCTAGGCAGATTGATTTTTGAAGTGTTTCCTTGTGAATTCCTTCTGGCTTGAGCTGAGCAAGTGCACCAGAATATTTAACGTAAACCGAGGCACATAATAAAGTTATTTTTAGAGAGACATTTCGAAATGGCCAAGAAATGAAAAGGCAAGACGCAAAAGCGACTTTTGACGAGCCAAAAACGCTTTGAGACGTTCAAGTGTTGTTCTTTCTCGAGTGTGCGGCCTTATCTACATCTTGAGCCGAGTTGAGAGTAGGCAGGGAAGTCTTGAGAAAATTCCGGGCGTGTAAGAAAAATCGGGCCGGAGAACAGAAGACAAATTAAGGACATTTAAGAAGCAAAGTAACTATACCCATGTGGAATGTTATAAAATTAAAACACGTGTCATCAGAGGGGCAATTCTAGTAATTTTAAGAACGTTCACAGTCTGATCTCAGTCTTAATCTGTAAAAAATACTTCTAATTTCCCTACATTTTGACAAGTTTTTGACGTTTGTTTATCGCCGAGATGAGACCAGATTTTGAACGTTGTACAGACGCCAGCGCATCAAGCTACTCGAAACTGTCAAATTTACCCAATCATCCTAGAACCTAATGCTTTCGCGATAAAATTCAAAATCTATTAAAGAAATTTGACAGATTGTAGTTTCTTTTTGAAGATACATTATTTTTATAAGCACTAGAACCCTCAAAAAATGCTCAAAATTGCCGCTGTCAATGAAGGCCTATTGTACAAAGACCACCATTAATGAAAAAAGAAAAACATAGGGACACAGTAGGTATATATCCTTTCTTATTCTGTTTATGAAATATCTTTTAAATTGGTCCAATATTGGAAGAGAAAATAGGCGAGAGCCAAACCTCGAATTATGACTTTTTACTTAGGCTTTTTCAAAAAGTCTCTCCGACCGCATTTCATCTCAAGTATTATTATTATGAAAAGCCTGTGATGTCCCACTGCAGGGCAAAGGCCTCCCTACTCTCTTCTACCAGTTCTTTTTGAAGGAGTCCAGCTCAAATAATAGAACTTTAACCGGTCAAGCGGCGCGGTTCGCCGATCGGCGACGACGAAACAAAAGAAAATCAATTGTGTCTCATTAGCGGCGCTTGACAGATCAATGTTCATTCGTACTAAAAACTTGGTTAGACGTAGATTTTAAGTATATTTTCTGTACCAGAAATTCAGCTCTAAACCAACGAATTCTTCAAGTTATGCACGAGTCGCACCGCTAGTTAATGCAATTCTGCCAGTGGTGCAGCGGAGCGCCAATTTTTCGCTCAGTTCGTCTTGAGCTATGCCGAATGCAGACAATGCAGTATCTATGCATTTAATTTCTTCGGGAATGCGGCTAGTTTAAGAGAAGCAATTGCTTTGCATAGTTTGTGAAGAAAGGTTTTAATTTGCATTTTTTCTTTTGGTTGCATTTTTATTTCAAATACATAGCTGTTACCCGCGACTTACCGACCGACTGACCGATTTTTTTTCATGGGACCCAATTTTTCTTTTCTTAAATAATATGTAGCCTAAGTTACTCCTTATTAAATCAACTATATGCCAGTGAAAGTCCCGTCAAAATCGGTCCAGCCGTTTCAGAGATTAGCCGGACAAACAGACAGACAAAAATTGTAAAAAATGTTATTTTGGTATATGTATAAAGTGAGAGTGAACAGGCTTCTTCTGGGTAAGCTCGCTCCATCGTCGACTTTGTCTCTGTCACCTTTGACCTAGGCTAGAGTCAAGAGCAAGCCCATTTCAAATAAAAAAAAAAAAAAAAAAAAAAAAAATGTATGTACTGTGTATACATCCATAATATGCATTTAGTAAAAAGCGGTTATTTTAATATTACAAACAAACACTCCAATTTTATATTTATTTGTATAGATGTATAGACAATTTGAGTGTCAGAAATCGGATATCTATGGTCAGAAACCACGCTCAAAGAACCAAAAAAAATGTATGTGCCAGGGCCTTAATACTAGCTGTATATGTAGGTACTAATTAATGCATTCTACGTGTATTCCCAATGTTTGCCTATATCGTAGAAATGTTACAATGTCCATAATATTGACATTGAGCGTCATCCTGCTCATTATTAATATGTTTGTTGCGTCTTGTGTATTCCGTAGAAATCGAGGTTTGCAAAATGTACAGACGCCAGTACATAAAGCTACTACAATCTGTCAAATTTCTTTAATAGATTTTCAACTTTATCTCTAAAGCATAAGGTTCAAAGTGGATTGGGAAAATTTGACTGTTTCGGGTAGCTTGATGTGCTGGCGTCTGTCTGTACTTAAGTTGCATCGCTGAGAATGCAGTTTTAAAAGTAAAAAATATCGTTTTGTAACCTGCAATAATAAAATTGGTGAACTGTGGAAAAATAAATTAAAATAAAATTCACTTACCCGATCGGAAATAGCTTCTTCCATCTTCCCGCGCTTCAAGCCCGGCGCGCGAATAACATTCACCGGTGGCGCCACCACAGAGCTGGCTTGCGGCATGTTGCCGCCATTGCCGGCACCAACCGGTATGAAACCGGCTTCCATTGCAATATCAGGTCCTAAACATAGCCGCTACTCAACAACAGATGGCGCTAAACGCCACTTCGCACAAAATCACTCAATCCATCGCTCGTTAGATGGCGTTTTTTCTAACTATTGGCACGCGCGAAGTCTTTTTATTTTTTCGTAGAAAACTAATTTAAAACTCACTATTTCACACTAAAAATGCACTTATTCAATTCACTGTATGCAATAATGGACGTATTTAGAGTCACTAGCCATTTTTGAGGAACTGATGATTTGAGCACAGCACTTTCAATTTACACAAGTTTGAGCATGAAAAATATGAACGGAATGCGTTTTTCGACACTTAAACACTATTATTACACTTATTTTTACTATTTTATGCGTTTTAATTTAATTTGTATGTTATTTTTTATGAATCACATTGTAGACAAGTCGGCGGGTCGGCGGTTGAAAATTTTCTGCAATTCGGGTACTGTCGTCTCGTTCACTGCCATATCTGTGAAAGAGAGAGAAGACGGTGGGTTAATTGACAAAACAACATAATGTACGACAGGTTCCAGTTCAATAAACACGTCGGGTAGAACTCATAATTATTGGCAAAGCAACTATTTAATATTAACATTTTTTAACTTAAGCTAGCAGTTATTGCCAGTAATAACTTTATTTTTAATGGCCTAACGAAGAATTATATTCTTGTTTAATAGCTACAAAGTCATTTACATACGACAAACTAAATTAAAATATTTGATCAATGTGTACCTATTTGCGTTTCAGAACGAATTAATGTTTAGTCACTTAAATTAGGGTAGGATACAATAATTTCATTGCTATACGTCTGGAAGTAATTAAATTCGCAATCGTATATGTGTATAGATCCTGCCTGAGTGATAGGAGCTATCTTCAGATCACATTTGCTGCGTCTAATTTTAGGTATCTAAAAGGGCAAGTGTCGTTCATTTTAATCACGACAATCATTAATGAACGTTTCAATGTTTAAAAGACTAAACGGGGTAATCCCATACTGGGGTCGAAAACATTCGAATAAGCAAGCAAAAAAAAAAAACAATATAAAAATACACAGTCCGATAACTATCAAACCACCTCATTAAGAATTTTATTATCATTCAAGGTTGATAAAATTATCATGATGAGAATTTTCGCACAAATATAGGAAAAGATTACCCGTTTACGTTTTTGCGTACTATCGATAAAAAAACATCAAAGTTTTTCTATCAATGAATCTATCGATTCGTGATGTTTTTGTTTGGAGGATCCGGACCGACATTCTATTTTTGGACCGACATAAGAAAAAAAAAACTACATCTACGTTCGAAGGTTTTTTTCAGATGACAGCTGAGCAAAACTGTGGCCAAGATCAGGCTAAAAAAACCAGGGCCGTCCAAAAAGCGCGTTGGGTTGACGATATCGTCAAAGTCGCGGGATACACCTGGATGATCGCACGGACCCGGGAAGCATGGCAGAAGAAAGGCGAGGCCTATATCCAGGAGTGGGTGATTCAGGGCTGAAATGAAGATGATGCCAGATCAGATCAAGCCCTTTTGAGGCCCAGACCATTAAAAAGGCATTGGTATAGGCGACTGTAACTGTAATTTATAAAGGCGAAAGTTTGTGAGTGTGTTTGTATGTTTGTTACTTCTTCACGCATAAACGGCTGGACCAATTTTGATACAATTTGGTATGGAGGTTGCTGACTCCCTGGATTAACACGTAGGATACTTTTTATCCTGATATTCCCACGGGATCGAAACTTAGGCGGGTGAAACCGCGGGGTGCTGCTAGTAACAAATATGCGCCTTCATGGTCTATGATTAAGAGCAAGCGAATGATGATGATTAAAAAAAAACACTCTCTACTCTGTGGTCATTACTAGCAGAACTTATTGCATTTTGTCGTAAATAAAGATTTGCTTACTTGTTTAATAACGGCGATATTTTCATTTTATATAATAAAATAACACATTGAAACCTCACCGAGGTTGAAACTGACTCGAACCGCCAGTGACATCCAACATTAAGAGTGATGAAGCAGTAATGAGGTCGACTGTAAAAAGAGAGACCAACCTGACCATTCCCCATGGAGGAGGCAGAAACCACGGAACCCCACGTGGCACGATCCCTACCCTATACTAACCACCTAACTAATAAACGTAATATGAATAGTTACACGCCGATTTCTCTCTTTCAGTCGTCAGTAATTTGACTTTCAAAAGAAGAAGACAAAGCGTTTTGTAACTATACAGACACTATACTACGTTTATAAGTAAGGGGGTTACTGTACTTGTTCCACGTTGACATTAGTCCCGGCAGTCACATTTTACACATTTGACCTTCGTTCATAAGAGTAGGTGCCTATTAATTAATATGCAGGTATTTTTATATCTCGATACACTTACGAGTAGTACAAAAGTCGATAAACAAGTAAACATAAAAAATACATTTTTTTTTTTTTTATTGCTGAATGGACCTTGCTCCTGACCTCGATCACGCCTGATGGAAAGCGATGGATGAGGTCTATGATAGAACGAGCGTGCCTAGAAGATACCTGTTCACTATTGCTTTAATAAGGCGAGTTAGAAAAATAAATATATCTAAAAATAAGACACGTGTGCTTGTATAATTTTATGTTTTTTCTTGTGTAAGAAATCTTATGTCGACTTGTTTCTCCATTTCTATTAATACTAGATTTATAATTTTGATAAGCGTAAAGAACACAAGACTCATGTTGCGTATAAATTACATTTTGGTTCTAGGACATGCCGGTTTCCCGACGATGTTTTCCTTCACCGTTTTTAAGGGTAGTGGTGATGAAATAAATTTCATAGGTATAGTAAAGCGCCTTCCTGGTTCGAACCCACGAGGTACAACTCATAATAAGTCGGGTCGGGGCTGGGTAAGTAAATAAAATCTGATAAAGTTCAGGATAAAAGAGTCAGGCAGATCAGATGACGGATGCCCAAACAGAAAGAAGAATGAAGTAGATTTTGAAGAAGCCTCCTCGTGTAGCGCAGTTTGTTGCGCCAGTTACTCAACTGAACCGAGCGCTCGGCGTATCCTGGACAGTCACACGCAACATCTTCTTTGACTGGCCAATTCTCCCCTTGCGGTGGTAGGGCTAACGCCCGCCTGGTTTGCGAGCACCCTCCCACCGGAGTCCGGCGTCAAGGAGCCTGCCGTGTTTCATCGATGCGTGGGAGTTCCAGTGTCTTAGGCATCTTCTGGGCACGCTCGTTCCATCATAGACCTCATCCATCGCTTTCCATCAGGCGTGATCGAAGTCAAGAGAGGGCCCATTCAGCATTAAAAAAAAGGATGCCCCAGCAAATGATGTGGTCAGCATCACTGCAACATCCGATCCAGCAACATGTTTCCCGAAAAACAAAAGAATGTGGCTAAACCATGTTGATGTTGCGCAACATTGTTTCCTAAACAATACGGGGCGTTAGGTGTTATGTATGTTACAACACAACACAAAACAAGACAGCTCGACGACACTTTCGTAAAAGACGCGTATCTAAGCTACCATGCGGGTTACGCCAACAGCAAATAGACAATATTAGCATACGGAGTAATGGACGTAACCGCTTGCGAAATTTACGCAAGATAACATAACATAGCCGTCAACGCGTGTATATTTGATGAGGACATGAATGAACAAGGCACAATATCCGCATGTCAGGTCAGAAGCCAGAGCACGACTCGTCGCATCTTCTTTTCTGTAGTCTGCCGGATTTGATTGAGGTAGACCAGTGGCGTGCATTGCATATAGGCATATAAGCAGTGCCTACCTCGATATATCAACATAAGCCTGTCAATTACATTTAGTTTAGTATGTGTGCCCCACAATTAAGAAACTCAAAACATTATCATACCTAACAAAAAACAAAATCTTCATACAAACACGCGCGGCAGTAGGCAGTCGCCGGACGCATAATTATTGTCATTGGTCTTTACTCGTTCATACGACAAAATTAAAAATACGTACGTCTCACGCGTAATACCATGACGTTCGACCTTCGCAATTTATCTACTCAAATAACCACACTTTTGACCTCACTTTTTTTCTGATTAGTGACTGCGTTTGTCTAGACTAAACCCGGCCTAGTGCCTACCTATTCTGAAATCAATGCACGCCACTGAGGTAGACATTACATTTAGGTCTAACGAAAATTTTGTTGGTCTATGGACAAGAAATAAGAAGATCTATGATCAGTTAACCTCCAAAAAATCATGCCAACAATAATAAGACAACAGGTGAACTACAATATTATTCCAACCATTTAGAAACCGCGCTTCTTTAAGACAAAGAACATCTTACAATGATAACTCCATAACGACAGATGGCAACAATGAATCGATTATTTGTAGCAAGTGACGCGCAACGAGAAACGAGCGATCGTTCAGCATTACAGGTAAGGACTTTGTTTTAGATGCTACTAGAACTTTTTGTCTATAGAAATTATATAATAGAAAAGGGTGGGCAACTTTACGTCATAAAGTCTAATTGGAATGAGAAAAAGTGAAAAATAAAAACTTTTTTACAAAAAAAAACAACCGACTTCAAAAAAAAAACACTACAAAGTGAAAAAAAAGTAACTTTAATTTCGGAAGTCGGTGTCGTTGGTTTCGCATTTTCGTTTTTTGTTTGACACCGACTTCCGAAATTAAAGTTACTTTTTTTTCACTTTGTAGTGTTTTTTTTTTGAAGTCGGTTGTTTTTTTTTTTTGTAAAAAAGTTTTTATTTTTCACTTTTTAGTTGTACCTACCCCACACAAATTCAATTAACACTAGTGCATTGAATAATTGAAGACACTACTTGAAGAATCATCAAAATTCACAAAGAAATGCCGGAGATGCAGTATATTTATGCATATAACTTTGTACATAAGAATAATTACCTAATGTATTATATACGAAAACCTTCCTGAAAGTATGTAGATCACACTAATGAAAGAATTATCAAAATCCGTTCAGTAGTTTTTGAGATAATCGCGGACATACAAACATACATACATACATACATACGGGTCGAATACAGAACCTCCTTTTTTGAAGTCGGTTAAAAACAGATATTTTTTAGAAAATTCGTAATGTATAATACTTCTGACGGTGCTCCTAAAGGCTTCTAGCGATGGCTACATACTGAGCCCTAGTTGCATAGAAGTATCTACCATCAATCAAAGAGCAGAATGCTTGAAGACTCGTAGGTATTAGCATCTCATGACAAACGTGACCAGACATCAGACATACCTACAATATGTACATATTAAGTATAAATTATTATTTAACACGCGGGTTTCGTCGCCGTTTTCCTGCACGCTTCCAATGTGATTAATTGTTTTATTCAAATTATTTGTGAAGCACGTCCGCGTATAAGCAAATTGTTCCGTACAATGAACATGACGGACGTTTTGTTAGATAATGAACGTGTGGCCACTTTGTATTAACGATAAGCAACTCTTTCTTTATAAAGATGATTAACAGACAACCTCATAGTTCTAATTGCTAAGAGGGGTCATAGAATTCAAACCCCTTAAAAGGCGGAGAAGGAGGAACGAACATTCTTCTTCTTAGCGTTTCGATAGCAATCTAAAAGGACTCGGCCCAGAATTCGGCTACTTGTTTGGCGCCATCACCAGCGTCCTCCAGTTCCTGTAACATGCAGCTGACAGGACACGCAGGACACGATATTAAGTGTCCCATAGTTTGTGGAACAGCACCACATTTCAACAAACATTCATTACCACGCTTGCTCAGTTTGTACGCTATTTCGACTCAACATCGACAGGTCCACCACTTAAAACCACGAGTGATTTTGTAAGTGACATATGAAAACCCACCTCGGTACCTTTGTTACCTTCATAATTAATGAGTAACGAAGTGAGTTAACCATGAACTACTACATTGTTGCCAACATGTTTAACCGCTTGCCCTGAACGAGCAGACATTCAAACTTTAAGAGGACTACATGACCTAAAGCGCGGTCTTTGTCGGACTGCATAGAAAAGAAAGAGAAGCGCGATGACACAACCCTGGTAATTTATTGCAAAATATGTAGCAATTATCTAAATTTACAAAAAATGTATTGTTTGGACTAAAAAATTAAAACACTAGTGCTTGTAGAATAATCTGACAAAAAATCATAATGATTGTGTGTATATTATTATGTTTTTTATTGTAAAAATAAAGTTTTTAGAGGTATCTTCATGATTTTTTTTTATCGTATCAATTAGTTGTATTATGTTTTCAACACACTATCTACGTAGCCTATCCAGAAGAACATCATATATTTTTCTGATTTTGTTTACTGTAGTCGATCATATACTTTTATAGTTTCTAAATCTTGCGTTTTTTTGCGTTTAGATCCTGTAAGCCCCTTAACTTACGGCCGCAGGTCAGCCATTGTTGTAACAACTACAAAGTTTAGCTTATTTAGTAGCAAATTGTTAAAATTTTCTTGACGTAAACTGTTATTGTTCAATGTTAGCTTTGCTTGAAGGTAAGGTTCTGTTTTCTGTGACTAGCTGTTGCCTGCGACTTTGTTCGTATTATTTTAATACGCTCAGGGATAAGTAAGTTTCGGTCACTACATAAATTTATTTTTCTACACCCTCCAAGAAACGTTATATCGGCTATCAAACTGTGTTTACGTATAGAGTTAGAATTTATTTCAAAGCCAGACATATAGCCTATATGTCTGGCTTTTCATAGACATTGGAAGACAGGATGTCGAAGTGCATGTCTTGTGTTCAAACATTGCAGACATGCTCAAACACCCGTGCCACACATCGCGAGTTCGCGACTTTAATATACAGGTTGAAATTGAAAACATGCGACAAATCGAAATGGGAGATTGTACTCATCATTATGAACACTTTTACTATGGGAAAAATCCTAAAATCGCGAAAAAAAAAAACAGCTGTTCCCTACATTTTGACGAGTTATGCGACCATAAATGTAGGGAACAGCTGATTTGTTTCGCGATTTCAGGTTTGGTCCCATATTAAAAGTTGTTCATAATGACGAGTACAATCTCCCATTTCGATTTTGTCGCATGTTTTCAATTTCACCCTGTATATTTGCGTATTTGAGGCTTTGTCTGCGCAGGTTCATGAATTTATTAATATGTTTTTTCCAGCAGTTTTTCTTCATCTCTATCTGGGAGGTTGCCAAGAATACTTATTACGTCTATTTTGCTTGAGGAAATTCGTCTAGAGTCTTGCTCTCGTTAGCAAACGTACCGAACACGGGCTGTGCTTACTCAACCCTTGGCGAGGCACTCATGGAAATTGCTATATCTGAATTACATTAATTTAGGGAAACTCTGTCTCAAAACCGAAATATATAAGTAGTATTAAGTAATGTCAAATCTGTGGTAATGTGTCTTGTGTGTAATGACTTAATGAGGTTACGTTTGGCACGGATTAAAAATTAATATTTTATTTTATTTGCTAATATTTTACATATTATACCTATTTTATTATTTATTTATTTCTGTAACTGCCCGTGACATCACAGCGGGCCCTATCAGAATACCAGCGCTGCGACATTTAAAAAATAAATGTCATCATGCTGAGATAGGAGCCTTTTGGCGTCGTATAGGACTTTTTGTTTCATTTTTCTTTTTGTTACTTATTTTTATATAAATTGACTGTGTTCAGTTTAGTTTGTGATCTTTCTGTACGTGTCGCAATAAATACTTTTCCTTTCTTTCTTTCTTGTAATATGTCGTTATCATCAATTTTTCTGTAGTCTGGGTTCACATAATGAATGAACGAGTTATTCAAACACCGCGTTCCGATATTATAGTCCAGCTTTTGTCTTCCCAAGTAATGCAAACATTTTCTGACCAAAATATTTAGCTAACTATAAATACAACTGGACATCGTCCGTTCAAAACCAAACCAGAGACAATCAACAAAGGTATTCGAAACATTCCAATGTTTACTCCAAGAGTCTCGAATATGCAAACGAATGTAAATCCACGTGTTGTCATCGCTGAACGAGCTGGTCATTTGAATTTGTCGGCCTTCAACTTACAAAGTACTGCGACATCATCCGACAGCAGTGTGTAAGACTTGGTTTTTTATACCTTTAAAATCCTTCGAAGAGGTTACTGATAAATGACTTTATTTCTGTTTTTCTCTTAACCTGTCAAAAAGAGTTAGGGGATCAGACCTAGCTATAGCGGTTAAGACCGAAATTAAAACATAAGAAAAACTAGCAGGGGTTCCAGGGGCCCCCCGCCCCAGCATCCCCTGCTAGTTTTTCGGTTCAAGGGATCCGACCGGAATTAATCTGTACAAAAACTTTTACACGTCAATCATATTTTTGAAAACTAGATGAGGTCGGCGTTGCCTATCTGACTACTCTGAGAAGAAGGTCACAGTCTCTTTTAATCTAGACATAATCTTGGTCAGATCATGTGAAGACCATGTAGATTGGTGTCTGAAATGGATTTTTGAGGAAAGAACCACACAGATTGAGTGGACCTGTCCGTGTACGCATTTGTCAGTAATCATGCAGCTCAACCCAAAAGTTAAGGAGGTCAAAGATTCGACGAACAATACCAAAGAAAATATTATACGCTAGTGTTGGCACGATCTTTACCGGAGTTAGTCCCGGTATCCACCAAAGCGGAGAGGAGACGAGAGGAGATGTGTTTTGAATATCCAATCAGATTTGGTTATTTCTACATCTTCTCACCGCTTAGCTTCGGTAAAAATGGATCAAACGGAGAGATGTCTCATTTTTCTATAGAATTGTGTGCCGCGAGCGAGCAAGCGGCGCGGGAGAGCGGAGATGTCTGTGTGGCGGCCGGCCCGGGCGGCGGGCGACGCGCCCGCGCTCGCGCGCCCTGTTCCCCGCTGTCTTCTCCCCGCGCCTAGCAAACCCGAAAGAGCTATTCCCATCACACATCTCCGCTGCGCACAGCTCACATCTCCTCTCCGCTACGCACCTCCTCTCCGCTTTGGTGGAAATAACCTGCCAGCTTCGCAGCACATCTGCTCTCGTCTCCTCTCCTCTCCGCTTTGGTGGATACCGGGCCTAATTCCGATACGAACGATCCCCTAAATCTTCAATCCGCTGGGGGATATGTGGTAAGACTTGGAACAATTTCTTAGCCTGCTCTCACAGAAACTTTAGTTCATTAACTGCAACCCTCAAAAGCCATATCGAGGTCACCTTAAATTGACCTCCATCGAGATTTAGTTTTAATGAAGCCTAGCGCTCGTCAACTGAACCAACGAGGGATGCAAAAAAATCACAAATGAATGCAATAAATATTTGACTTGAAGTTTGGATAACCCTGCAGGTGAACAGCATGTAACAGAAAGGTGTGGTCAAAAAGGGTGTGGTACGGTCAGCATCAAAAGTTGATTAACACTTCAGTTTTTTTAATCTTAGTTATTGAGCAAAATATTTGTTCAAAATTGCAGCAGAAGAAATTTTTTTAGAATATATAAGTACTCTTGTCTATTATATGAAAAGCTAAAAATCAGTTTATTGAAAAAAGTTGTTGTCAATTTAATAACATGTAAAGATGATAGTGTTAATCGACTTTTGATGCTGACTGTACAGAACATCAACCTGAATAACTTTCTCCAAGGGACCAACATAATAATCGCAAAAAAAAATCAGCAGACAAAGCTTATTTATTTATTAACCGACTTCAAAAAAAGGAGGTTCTGTATGCGACCCGTATGTATGTTTGTATGTCTGCGATTTTCTCAAAAATTAATGATAAGAATTCCGATAATTCTTTCATTAATGTGATCTACATACTTTCAAGAAGGTTTTAGTATATAATACATTAGGTAATTATTCTTATGTACGAAGTTATATGCATAAATGTATTGCATCTCCGGCAATTCTATGCGAATTTTGATGATTCTTCTAGTCGGTGTCTTCAATTCTTCAATCCACTATTGTTACAGTTCGACACAACTTACATGTAGCATCGGCAAAATTCGTAAAACCGATCACATCCGAACTAAGTGCGCCTTCAAAATCACCAATCTTTATTACTACTTTAGGAAAAATTGATAAATTTTTCCTAAAGTAGTAATAAAGATTTACGAATACGAATTACGAACGTTTTACGAATTTTGCCGATGCTACATCTAAGTTGTGTCGAACTGTAATTGAATTTGTGTGGTGTAGGTACAACTAAAAAGTGAAAAATAAAAACCTTTTTATAAAAAAACAACCAACCAAATTTTTGAAGTAGGTTTTTTTTTGTTAAAAATAGTTTTTTATTTATACTTTATTGTACACCACAAAATACATAATAAAAAAATACCTCGAGTAGAAATTGAAGCTTTATATGAGACGGCTGATTATTTTTTTGGCGATTTTTTTTATTATTTTTTGGCGTCTGTACCACACGTTTCTGTATTATCAGAGATGGACAAACAAAAGTAATGCCAGCAAAGTTCAGAACGAGGCAACTTTAAATGCGCGAATAGTTTAAAATAAGTTAAGCCTGAATGTTGAGCGTGGATTATTATATTCAGCCGTTAGCGAGACGAAGAGTCTGTAACAGCTGTGGTCAGTCTAGGAAATAAAGGTTTGTTACAATTTCAATGATTTTAAATCTAGCCAAGGCCGCGCTAGTTTTAATTTTTTTTCCTAAAGCGATCCTCGGGTAGATAATTTCTAGCAAAAATAGATACCTAATTTCCTTAAAAACACCGTTGCAATTATTTTGGCAAGAAGAAGCAGATAAAACAATTTTCTTAAAGTATCAAACGCGGCGTCATTGACGCGAACAGCCACGGAACGGAAACTGTCAACCTCATCACGCTCCAATTAACAGTCGAATGACATTGCCGCAGCGGGAATAGCATTTTATTATTATAAAGGTATCAAGTTCACGGGCTAGGCAGAAGGCAGGGGTATTTGATAACGAATTGATGTCGTCATCCTTACGTACTTGACTTTGGACAGTTTTTAGAATGCTAGTAAACGACCAAGACGTAGATAGAAGGAAGAAATTGACTCCTACCGAAAGGACTAGCCCGCAAACGCAAAAACAGACGTGTGTGGAAAAGGGAGATGAAGGTCTTTGTTTCTTTATTATATACTAACTGCGCCCCGCGGTTTCACCCGCATAAGTTTCGATCCCGTGGGAATATCAGGATAAAAAGTAGCCTATATGTTAATCCAGGGTGTCAGCTACCTCCATACAAAATTTTATCAAAATTGGTCCAGCCGTTTGAGCGTGAAGAAGTAACAAACATATAAACACACACACACACACATTCACAAACTTTCGCCTTTATAATATTAGTGTGATAGTATGGATGTATATGGTCCTTTTTTAAATTTTTTTTTAAATTAAATAGGTATTTACATAATATAAGCTAACATATAAACTATAATAATATGTACAATTATATGAAAAAATAAACAAAATAATCATAGGGCATCAAAGAATTCGTCTGCATCGCTGTCAACAGGAACAGTGCCCAAAAGGCTGGCAGCATTGCCACGTTGTTTGGCTTTTATCTTTTCTTTCTTTCTTTCTTTCATTTACGCGGTTTCACCCGCGTAAATGTCAATCCCGTGGGAATATCGCGATAAAAAGTAGCCTATATTATGTTAATTTAGGGTGTCAGCTACCTCCATACAAAATTTTATCAAAATTGGTTCAGTCGTTTACGCGTGAAGAAGTCACAATACACACACACACACACAAAGTTTCGCCTTTATAATATTAGTGTGATTAATGGCTATAGTACCCTAGAGTAAAATACCTCCTATCTTCGTTCGTGGAGGCTGTTTCAATGCATCCTGCTTTTCATGCCAAAGATCCTGACTTGTTACTTGATTTTTTTTATTTTTTTATTATTAAAATCGTTTTCTTTACTTACCATGTTTGTAAATATGTGAGCACCATGTGTATCTATCAGATAATTAAATTATATGTTATGGTTTCGTTTTTAATTATTTTACCTATTGTGGTATAGTAGTTTTATTTTAGGTGCATCGTCCTCACATACTATTATGTATAATTAATGTACCCATGCAAAATATTGTAAAACATTTTAAAAGAGTAACGGTGGAGTTTCTTGCCCATTCTTCTCCATACGAAAACTACCTTTCGGAAGGGGCGACTAGAATCAATTCTATTTTAAGGTAATTTTTGACGTTCAAAAGTGCTTTTTATGTGCCATTTGAAATAAATGCTTTGACTTTGATCAAATAAGATTCATAGTATTAAAAATCAACGCATGGAAATTAGTTCCAGTATGATCGATTGTATCTCAGCTGATGTGTCTACGAAGCCACACCCGCGCGCGTTATAATTATATGATTCTTTCGATTACCGATCTCGAGGTAAATGGAGCAAAACCCGAACAATACAACTGTACCAAATTGACCGTAGAGAAACGATTCTAAACACTCGGTTACAGATAATCGATTCAACATTCATATTTTTGAACGTAGGTACAGACGCCAGCACATCACGTTACTACAATCTGTCTGTCTTAATGGATTTTCAACTTTATCGCTAAACCGTATGGTTGATTTATCCTTTTGAACGCCAGAGTATAAACGTATCGCCGTACCCCTGACGCCAGGCCACTTTAACAACACAACAACACACACACACTTAAAACAACAAATTTCTCGATATTGGTGGTTTATTTATATTAGGTCCTTACATATGAAATTGGCGTTTTGTATGGAAGGAACAAAAAGTCGAATATTTTTTAATATAATATATTTAATTAATCAAAGTATGAACCATTGTTTTCAATGCACTTTTGCCATCTTATAGGTAGTTCATTGATCCCTTTACTAAAAAAACCAGTCGGACGGGAATCAATAAAATCTTTGAAGGCGATTTGGACTGCCCCATCGGAGTTGAATTTTTTCCCTTGCAAAAAGTTATCCAAATTGCGAAAAAAATGGTAATCTGTTGGAGCAAGGTCCGGGGAGTACGGAGGATGTCTAAGACATTCCAATTCAAGCTCTTCTAATTTGGTAGCCGTCTGTTGCGCAGTGTGTGGTCTGGCGTTGTCGTGAAGCAGCAGTGGCGTGGAGCGATTGACCAGCCTTGGTTGTTTAGCCGCTAGCTTTTCCATCATGGTTTGTAATTGCTGACAATAGACATCAGCTGTAATAGTCTGGCCAGATTTGAGAAAACTGTAATGAACAATACCGGCACTAGTCCACCAAACGCTTACAAGTAACTTTTTTGGGGTTAATTTTCGCTTGGGGCAGGATTTGGCTGGCTGGCCAGGATCCAACCATTGCGCTGAGCGCTTCCGATTATCGTAAAGAATCCATTTTTCATCACAGGTAATGATTCGGTTTAAAATACCTTCATTGTTGTGCCGGTTCAGTAATGTAACGCAGCAGTCGACGCGCGTTTGCCGGTTTGCTTCAGTCAATTCGTGAGGTACCCACCTTTCAAGCTTTTTAATCTTCCCAATTTGCTTCAAGTGAATTAAAACAGTTTTATCACTAACATCGAAGCCTGCAGCTAACTCGGACGTGGTTTGCGATGGGTCCGCTTCCACAATAGCCTTCAATTCTCCATTATCAACTTGGGTCTCAGGCAGTCCACGGGGCTTGTTCTGCAGGTCGAAATTTCCAGAACGAAAACGTTGGAACCAAAAACGAACTGTGTTTTCTTTTGCAACATGACCGCCATACACATCATTCACCCTTCGAGTCGTTTCCGCAGCACTAGTGCCACGGCGGAACTCGTACTCGTAAATAATGCGATATTTTAAATTTTCCATTTTGTAAAATGAGTGACGCAAACAGAAAAAACAGAAGAAAAAAAACAAATGAATGACGGTCATCGAAACACAAATACATGAGTAAATAGCTGTACAAATTTGAATTTGGAATTCCTTACCAAAGAGGAGAAATTCGTGATTAAAGTGGCCAGTACGAAAAACGCCAATTTCATATGTAAGGACCTAATATTAGTTTCATGCAATACAATATAGACGGAAGCTTAAACTTTTAAATTATATAAATTAAAACACACAAAAGTAATGATTAAATTGTTTATTTCATAATATCCGACGACGACGACCGACGTGTATTTTGTCATATATTTGTGACGTTGGCGTTCAGAGTAAGATTTCGTTTGTCACATATATGTGACAATGAAAAAACCCAATAACACTGCCCGACCCAGGAATCGAACCCCGTGGCTACTCTAGTTACTTCTTGGCGTTCAAAAGGTTAAAGTTGATTGGGAAAATATGACAGTTTCGGGTAGCTTGATGTGCTGGCGTCTGTACACAACCGACCGACCCGACTTACATGTTGGGGGTTCGAACCCTGACAGGCGCTTTACTTTGTGTAAATTATTACGTCATCACTGCTCTCAAAACGGTGAAGGAAAACATCGTGAGGAAACCCGCATGTCCTAGAACCAAAAATTCGAAGACATGTGACATCTACCAAAACGCACTGGCCCCGCGTGGTGGATTACGGCTCACTCCTTCTCACAGAGAGGAGGCCTGTGTCCCAGCAGTGGGAACATTATAGACTGATTATGTGGAATTCCTACTTGAGTTCGAAAGCCGTATCATCGAATTTTGTTTCTTCGACACGCACACCGGTTGCGAGTAGACACAGACGTCAGCACATCAAGCAATCTGTCAAATTTCTTTAAAAGATTTTCAACTCTATTGTTAAAGCATAAAGTTCAAAATTGATTGGGAAAATTTGACAGTTTCGGGTAGGTTGATATGCTGGCGTCTGTACTGCGCATCTGACCTTTCTGAAGAGCATCACCAAGGCAATAAGGTCACTATCTGGCCATCTAGGACTTTCCCTCCCGGCGTTACCAAAAAAAAGATCTCCACCTCCACCACGAAAGTTCAAAACTCTTTTGACGCATCAATAAGGATGGCAGTAAATAAATCGCATGACAAACTCCAATACTATCCCATACAAACGTGACTAACCGGACTTGGACGGCTGCCAACCCACAATTAAGTCCTTACACATCCCTACAAACTTATTATGCTGTCGCCAAACTAAAATTCTCGTTTTACTGCCTGCAAATCCAGTTGGAAATTGCGGCAAAATTAACTTTGTTTTGACAACCCTATTGAAATCCATGGCATAAAGAAAAATAGACTTTCTCTGAATGGTGATAGAGCTCAAAATGGCATACAAAAATACTATGTTTACCAACCCTGTCTGCACATATTTCACAAAATACTTTTAGCTTTATTTTACTTGACAATAAAGATGAAAATTGCATCGAAAAGCCCACACATATTCTTCATTATTGCATAAGCACGCTTTTCCTTTGACAAATACGCTCATACGAAGTGCAAAGCTAATTGATTTTCATCATCCTATTAGTGGTAAAGCTAGGGATTTTAGGCTTAATACAGAAGAAAATAAAGACGATATTAGAGTGGAGTTAAGTATAGTTTACTCAAGTTTGCTAATGAGGCTATTAAGTATCATTGTTATAAGGATATTATGACAGTAGGGATAACTTGACATGTTTTCAAAAGGGTTGTCACAGTCATGTTTAGATTTACAAAAACTTTTTTACAAAAAAAAACAACCGACTTCAAAAAAAAAACACTACAAAGCGAAAAATAACTTTAATTTCGGAAGTCGGTGTCGTTGGTTCCGCATTTTCGTTTTTTGACACCGACTTCCGAAATTAAAGTTATTTTTCGCTTTGTAGTGTTTTTTTTTTTGAAGTCGGTTGTTTTTTTTTGTAAAAAAGTTTTTATTTTTCACTTTTTAGTTGTACCTACCCCACACAAATTCAATTAACACTAGTGCATTGAAGAATTGAAGACACGACTCGAAGAATCATCAAAATTCGCATAGAAATGTCGGAGATGCAGTACATTTATGCATATAACTTCGTACATAAGAATAACTACCTAATGTATTATATACTAAAACCTTCCTGAAAGTATGTAGATCACACTAATGAAAGAATTATCAAAATCGGTTCAGCAGTTTTTGAGATAATCGCGGACATACAAACATACGTACATACATACGGGTCGAATACAGAACCTCCTTTTTTAAAGTCGGTTAAAAATTACGCTCTTCTTGCGATTTGATTTTGTTGCTTTCCACAGCTCCCCACCTATCATATCAACGCGAAAAGTGTTGTAAAAAAGTGTAATTACTGGCCCATAACACATTTAAGCTTTGTCCCTGGAGTGAACGCATCTGCGATGCCTTTCATATACTTGATGATAATAGTCCTCCTAACCGTAATTCGGCCATGGGCCCATCTCAACGGAGACTAGCCTTCGGCGCGGGAGATATTATAGTGCACAAGTGTGCGCGTAGACACAGGCGCACTCCCTCCTCCCTCACTCTCATAGTCCAATGGGACAGCACCCGGTCCGACACGACCGGAGAGACCAGGCGTAGGACCAACGTCTTGACGTGCTTTCCGAAGCACGGAGTATCACACCGCCTCCACCTACTTCCAAATTCCGAGTTGTTACTAAGGAATTCCTATTGGAAAAACTCAATAACACATTGCACTACCTAGGAATCAAACCCAGGACCCCACGCTCTGCAGTCAGTCACGCTTGCGACCACGAGACCAATGGGGCAGTCTTTCGTATAGTCCACTAGCAGCGCCCCATAGTTTCACTTGCATAAGTGTCGATCCCGTGGGAATATCGGGATAAAAACTATCTTATGTCCTTTCCCGGGACTCAAACTATCTCTATACCAAATTTGCGCAATGAGCCCGCGTGGTAGATTACAGCCGAGTGGGCTCTAACAGAGAAGAAGCCTGTGTCCCAGCAGTTGGAACATTATAGGCTGATTCTGCATACCTATAGCTATCTAATAACAAGAAGACAAGAACACGTGAGGGGCTTGTGGCTAAGTAATAACAGCCGCACGGGTCTAAGCTACGCTTGCCGCGGTTGGTCCATGGATGGGTGCCCATCTTTACATACCAAGACCCCCCCGTGCCTCGGAAAGCACGTTAAGCCGTTTTTCCCGGCTGTCATTTGTGGATCTTTGACAGTCGTTACGGGTCGTCAGAAGCACGAAAGTTTGACAACCAGTCTTACCAAGGGGTATCGTATTACCTAGTAACTGGGTTGTGGAGTTCAGATAGGCAGTCGCTCCATGCAAAATACTGGTATTCAGCTGCATCCGGTTACACTGGAAGCCGACCCCAACATAGTTGGGAAAAGGGATGACATGTTGCGACGACATTGGGCGTCCAAATAAATTGGGATATGGACAAGAGAATGATTATGATGAACATCTTTCAGCGGGGTAATTGCGTAACACATTAACAGTAGGAATGGCTTTCAGTATGACAGTTCAACAACATTCATTGCGTTATTTACGTTCTTGAGCAGACAAATTTTTTGAACATATGAAGCAATGGATTAGCAACATCCTTCAAAATTATTCAGATTATCATTGTACTATTCAGATTAATCTCTGCATGTGTGCGTGTGTGTCTTTAGGTATTACAGAAAGATAGTATGGATTGCCTACCGTCATTTCCGCCCATGTCAACGAATATAGCCATAAAACATAAACGTTGGGATGGCATGAACTGGGCCATGCTACCAAAACTTTCTTGGTAATGTTCCCGTACCTGGTACGGTGTCTTTTGCATCGGCTATCAACGGCTCCGTTTATAACCGTACAGTAACTAGTATCGTAGACTGAGACACAATTGATTTTCTATTGTTTCGTCGCCGATAGGTGACGCGCGGAGCTTGACCGGTTAAAAAAAAACCGGCCAAGTGCGAGTCGGACTCGCCCATGAAGGGTTCCGTAGCAGCAAGTAACATAATATAAAAGTTCTTGTAGTTCGTTGTAACTTTGTGAAAGGTAAATTGCGGTTTTCGATTTATGACGTATTAAAAAAAAACTACTTACTAGATCTCGTTCAAACCAATTTTCAGTGGAAGTTTACATGGTAATGTACATTATATATATTTTTTTAATTTTATCATTCTCTTATTTTAGAAGTTAGAGGGGGGGGGGACACACATTTTACCACTTTGGAAGTGTCTCTCGCGCAAACTATTCAGTTCAGAAAAAAATGATATTAGAAACCTCAATATCATTTTTGAAGACCTATCCATAGATACCCCACACGTACAGGTTTGATGAAAAAAAATTTTTGGAGTTTCAGTTGTAAGTATGGGGAACCCCAAAATTTATTGTTTTTTTTCTATTTTTGTGTGAAAATCTTACTGCGGTTCACAGAATACATCTACTTACCAAGTTTCAACAGTATAGTTCTTATAGTTTCGGAAAAAAGTGGCTGTGACATACGGACGGACGGACAGACAGACAGACATGACGAATCCATAAGAGTTCCGTTTTTTGCCATTTGGCTACGGAACCCTAAAAACATCATCGCTTAGGTAAAATAACAGTGAACATAATAACAGCAGACAAATAAAGGTAAATAGGACATAATCTCATATAATTCAAAGGAATTGCAAATGGCAAAAAGCTGCGGAATAGTTACATAAAAACCATTGTCGGTTTTCATTGAGTGCCACCAGACAGACAGCATAGAAGTACAAGTACAATTTTCATTTTTTTATAAATAAAAACAGCCGCGCAGATCGATCGATCAGGTTAAGCTACGCTTGCCGCGGTTGGTCTGTGGATGGGTGACCATCTTTACATACCGAGACCCCTCCGTGCCTCGGAAAGCACGTTAAGCCGTTGGTCCCGGCTGTCATTATCTTTGACAGTCGTTACGGGTAGTCGGAAGCCCGAAAGTCTGACAACCAGTCTTACCAAGGGGTATCGTATTACCCAGTAACTGGGTTCGCGTAACTCGTCAGAATATAGGGAACAGCAGATTTATGTTCGCATAACTCGTCAGAATGTAGGGAACAGCTGATTTTTTTCGCGATTTCATGTTTGGTCCCATAGTAAAAGTTGTTCATAATGATGAGTAGTACAATGACCCCTTAAGAGCCAAAGCACACACGCTACTTTTTGCATCGGCGATCGGCGATTTTGCGGCTGTATCGATGCTGCATCGCGTTTTGGCGACTCTCTGCGTTCGGAAGCGGTATCTGAATCGCGCGTTTTAGCGACTGCTCCGCTGCTGCATCGCGTTTTGGCGACTCTCTGCGTTCGGACGTGGTATCGGAAGCGCGCGTTTTAGCGACTGCTCCGATGCTGGCGCAAATGCCAAATCGCTGAGACCGGCATCCGAATGTGTGCGGAGTGTAGCGTTCAGCCGCTGTATCGAGCTTCCGAAAAGCGACTGAATCGCCGCGTTTGGCTTTTTTAAGTGTGCGGTGTGGAATGCTTGGTCGCTGCATTTAGCTTCTAAAAAGCAGCTGAATCGCCGATCGCCGATGCAAAAAGTAGCGTGTGTGCTTTGGCCCTAAGAGGAAAACAGTGATTAAAATTTCACCCTGTATATTCCTACTTCAACCATCGGAAGATATAACTCCATTATCCCGATTTTCCATAACATATGAGCCAGTTTTTCGCCGACCAAACCTTCTCATCCGCACCTGGTGTCCTCCGCAACGCCATGGGCTCAGGTCATTGACACAGCCAGCGGAGACGCTTTGATGGCACACGATCGATCCACGGCAGACAACACCGCAATGGAATAATTTATTTTAAGTTTATGCTCCTGAAGTACCTACTCATTGCGTCTGTTTGTAAGTACCGAAGAATGGAAGCCGGAAGTGCGTCGAGTTGGAAGAAATGGAAGAGGTAATGTGTTTTTCTCGTGCCTGCACGAGCTTTTCGAGAACAAATCATGTCAGGTGCAGGCAGTGAGATACTAAAATTTGATCATAGCCAAAAGGCCGAGGGGGTAGCGGGATTGTCTGAAAGGGTTACCGTTACCCCGGAACAGAAAGGGCTAAGGAAGGAACACGGGTGGGTTTTAGTCAGTAAGTCTGACACTCCCTTCCGCTCCACCCAGAGCGGGATCATTTGATGATTACCCGCCCAAAAAAAAAAAAAGGCAGTGACATAACGAAGGTAGCAGGGATTACATACTTTTAATTGCGTAACACACTCTCAGTAGCAATGAGTTTCATTTTGACAGTTCAACAACATTTATGATCGTCGTGCGAATTGCCAATACACGGGTTCACTAATGTTTCACCAAAACTCCATTGACAAATTTTCAGTTTACAACCAACGTTTCGTATACTATTTATTTCACAAACAACTCATTCCGCAAATGTTTTATTTTATAAACACTCACTTTACAAACATTTATTTGGCAAATGCTTCTCTTTACAAATGTTACGGATGATATTTAATCATTTATACATTTTTCATTTAATATTTAGATTCTTTTGGAAAAATAACGTTTATACAAAATATCATTTTATAATACACTAGCGACTGCATTAAAAACTGCATTAAAATCCGTTGCGTAGTTTAGAAAAAAAGAAAAAAAGAAAAATATTTATTGTCCAGGTAATACACATTAAGCAGGATTCACTTGTTAACATTAAGTTCGGACGACATGAGTAGCTTAAATATAATATATTATTATTAACTAGTGAGCCCCAAACTAGACAGTTAGTCTGCATCTTGGGGCTCGGAGTACGAATTCCAGAGTGGAGACTAGAAAGGTGATTTCAGGTGTGGTATGGTTCTTACGTGTGTATGTATGTGTGATGTTTGTGTGGTGTGTGTGTGTGATGTGTGAGTGTTGTGTGAGCGTCTGGTTCGTTTGTGTAAGTGTGCGTGTTTGTTCCATTGTGCTTCATTTGATTTGGTGTCAGGTCAGGGTCTTTATACTAATAGTTCAGAGTCATCATAACCAGTGTTATGCAGAGTTTCTTTTACAATTTTTTTGCAGCCGAATGAGGTAGTATTTTTAATTTCGCAGAGTTTGCAGACTTTGTTGTATGTATTAATGAGAGAGTAGGCCGGGGAGCGTCTTGCTAGCAATGAGGTGCTGTCAGGTGTTGGGATTCTGTAGTTTCTTTTGTTTAAGATAGTTGCGTAGTCGGGTCTCCTTTTAATATTTTTGTGCGTTTTTGTGCAAGCAGAAAGAATGAAAAGCTGGCGGACTCTGAGGACTTTCGTTTCGCGGTAAAGTAAATCTGTAGAGAACCGGTAGGGTTTCTTAAAAGTTACTTTAAGAAGCGCCCTCTGTGCTCTTTCAGCTTCGATTAGGTAGGTTTTTCCAGCACTACCCCACACAGTGATGCAATACTGAATTATCGATTGACATAGCGCTAGATAAACTTGTTGTAGTGTGTCTGTGGGCAGACAGTCTCGTAGTCTACGCATGGTGTGAATGAGTTTTCTTATTCTGCCAGAAAGGTTGGATATATGTTGCTTAAATGTTAGGTGGTCGTCGATAAGAATACCAAGATATTTAATGTAAGAAGTACGTTCAAGAGGAGGGCAGTCGCAAGAGGAAGTAGAAATGTTAGAAGAGCAATGATGTAGTTTGAGTTTAAGGTGTTCCGGTGGGTTTGAAGCGGCGGTTTTGGAGAAAACAATATATTTCGTTTTACTGCCATTTAGCGTGAGCAGGTTTCTGTCCAGGTTGTTTGCGATTAGTGATAATCCCTCATCTGCTAGAGAGTGTACATGTTCCCACGACTTTCCGTGAAATATTACGGCAGTGTCATCTGCATAAGTTATAATTTCAGCATTATTTACGGAAAGGTTTAGTATGTCGTTAATATAAACAATGAAAAGCGTGGGACCAAGTACACTACCCTGTGGAACTCCGAAATCAATAGGGAGTTGATCACTAGTGAAAGAGCTTACTTTCGTGTACTGCTTTCGGTTTGTTAGGTAGCTTTTAAACCATTCAAGGCAAATTCCTCGTATTCCTATGCATTCCAGTTTCTTAAGGAGAAGGCCAGTTGAAACCGTGTCGAAGGCCTTCGCAAGATCAAGGAAAATGGCTAGGCATTTTTCATTTTTCTCAATATGAGAGGAGACACAATCAACAAGAAGAGTAGCAGCATCCTCGGTTGACCTATTCCTTCGGAATCCAAATTGGTTATCAGAGATGAGATGGTTTTTATCAATGAAAGAAATAAGACGGGTGTTAACTATCCTCTCTAATATTTTAGAGACACAGCTTAGCAGTGCTATAGGTCTATAGTTATCTGGTACATGTTTGGGACCGCTTTTGTAGATGGGGGAAACCGCAGCTATTTTCCAGCATTCTGGGAAGGTACCGGTCTCTAGGCTCAGGTTGAAGATATGCATCATTGGTACTAGTAAGGATTTTAAAGCTCTTTTGATAAGAATAACCGAAATTTTATCGGGTCCTGGAGCACTGTCGACTTTGAGGTCAGATATAATTTTAATAATTTCGTAAGCATCTGTCGGTTCAAGGAAAAGAGAGTGTGGGTGGGATACGTCGGACGTGTAAGTGTTTATTAAAGATTCATGAGATAGGTTAAGTTTTTCTAGTATTTTGTCTGCCAGACGGGTTCCTACTGAGGTGAAGTGTGAGTTACAGGAGTTAAGTGTTTCTTTTTCTCTATTAAGGCTCAGTAGTTGGGAGGTTTCATTACTTTTAGGAGATATGTGACCTATAGATTTTATTGCTTTCCAGAGATTTTTTGGATTGTCTTTGTTATCAGTAATCTGTTGGTTATTGTAGTCAGACCTGATTCTTGAAAGAAGTTTGGAAAAAAAGTTTCTGTATCGAGTGTATATTTTATTTCGGACAGGATCATCGGGGTTAGATTTACAATCATTATGCAACTTGTCCCGATGGATCATGCATCTTATTAATCCCGGGGTGTTTACAAGATCTAAGCTTACAGACAGCGGAAGTGACTTTGTTTTATACTATGTAAAGATTTTCTAAACCAGTCACAAAGTGATCATGACGGTATTCTCCATTTGGGTCAAATTATTTTCAGGCAAGTATTTTTTTCTATATAATCTAGTCGTTTCTGGCACTCGCCGGCCGCTACCGCGGCACCGCTCGCTTCGCTCGCTCGGCTCGTGCGTAGGGGGTCACAGTTTTAACCTAACCTAACCGAACCATTTTTTTTAAATAATTAACCTAATGCAACTAGTACGGTGCCGGGTAGCCTATTAAAAATAATCTCTTTTTTTCTTCTATTAGCGCAAGTCGTTTCTGGCACCCATATTTTGTGTAAAAGTTTTTTTTTTCTATATAATCTAGTCGTTTCTGGCACTCGCCGGCCGCTGCCGCGGCACCGCTCGCTTCGCTCACTCGGCTCGTGCGTAGGGGTCACAGTTTTAACCCAACCTAACCTAAAATTTTTGTTAAAATAATTAACCTAATCTAACTACTTCGGTTCCGAGTAGCCCACTAAAAATAATCTCTTTTTTCCTATTAGCGCAAGTCGATAAAAAAAATTGTTTAATTTTAAGGAAATTGCGTAATGATAAGTCAATATGTAAAACGTTTTTATTCCAAACGTTGTTTTATGAGATAAAATCAATAAAAAATGAATTGCTTGTTAAATAATACGTTATTAAACAAAAGTTTATCTGGTGATTATTTTGTAAAGTGAATTATTTGGCAAACTTGTTGTTGCATAATGATGAAATGACAAATCATGTTTTTACCAACCGTTGTTTGTCAAGTAAAAATTTGTAAATTAATTTTTGGTAAACTGACAGGGCACCCCAATACACGATACCCGGAAAGCGCCCTCTGTCGGCACGACCATGCTTAGGAGGACGTGAGATTAGTTTATGTAAAGATATAAAAATAGGAGCCTATCGGCTTCGGCAATTAGCAACAGGGTACAGGCCAATAGGCATCTTTCTAAAGAGCGGAACACCCTAAAAAACTCGCCGAGTCCTGAACTACATCTTTAAAAAAAACCCAATACTTGGAGTTTGCCAACGGGCTATGGATATGGCTACGAAGTATACTAGGTGTCAAACTCACTGACCGCATTAAGAACTCTATACTTCGTTCCAAAACACAAATAGCGGACCCTGGCCGCACAGCTGCTGCATTAAAGTGGAACTGGGCTGGCCATATCTGTCGCATGTCGGAGCAGCAACATGCAAAAGCCACCACTCAGTGGATCCCCAATGGCAGGAAACGACTGCGCGGCAAGCCCAGAAAGAGATGGCGGGATGAGCTGGACTCCTTCTTAAAGGGTTGGCCCACAATCGCAACAGACCGGGAAAAGTGGAAAGAGGGAAGGGAGGCCCTTGCCCTGCAGTGGGACAATACAGGCTCATAATAATAATAAAACACTTTGCCCGACCTGATGATCGAACCCGGGACTCCATGCTCAGCAGTCGCACTTGCGACCACTACACCAACGAAGCAGTAAATTTCATAATTAGCACATTAGTGCCGAAAAAATCTCACTCCAATAGAAAAAAGTAGAGACAAAGCCTGTTCTTAACTAGGACAATAAAAATTTGTTGAAAGTTTTTTCTCCCAAATTGTTTGCAGATAAGCGTTAAATTAAAATATTAACAAGTGAAAGGTTGCTGGTTTATCGGTTGCTGAAGCGAACTACATTGCAGTCAACTTTCAACTTGCTAAGAGTAAATAAAGAAATGGCGAGACCGACTTCTCTTTTAATTAGGTATACATTACTTATGAGCAGTGGTGGAGGCGCAGAGGTAACGGCCACGACTTACGAGTTGTTTTCGGCTTATGTTTAACTTATCGCCAGATAAAGTAAAATATAGCATCAAAAAAACACTTTTTACTGCCAAAAATAGTAAATGATCACCAAAATTAAAACTCCATTTTATTATAAATACATAGGTAAAAGTACCTATTTGTATTCTCATTTGCTCGCTCTTGCATCCTATGTCGACGGTACCCCGCTTCGCGGGGCTCCTATAAAGGGTTTAAAGTAACCAAATTTTTTTTTATCGTTGGAGAAATGCTCATGCATTCAGCGGGGCAATTGCGTAACACATTATTAATCGGAATTGGTTTGATTTTGACAGTTCAACAACATTCATTGCGTTGTTTACGTGTTGAGCAGACCAATTTTTCGAACTTATGAAGCAATGGATTAGCAATTTGCTTCAAAATGATTCAGATTCCGATTGATAGTGTGTTACGCAATTAGGGTGCTGCACTACCACGGGAAGATAGTGCACTTATGTGGGACTCTAACCCACTAAAACTCCACGGTGTCCTCACCAAACCTAACGTCGGGGTACCCAGCTGGAACATATTTTTTTGGTGATCATTATATTTAACCCCGTTATTTTTTTGGTCGTGTGTTCGGATCTCCGCACCTAGGAAAGCAAGCACTTATCATTATGCAATTCATTTCGCCAAAATTGCTTTAGAGTTTTAGAGTGACGCGACACGGACCCCTCCGTGCCTAGGAAAGCACGTCAAGCCGTTCATTCCGGCTGTCATTCGTGGAGCTTTGACAGTCGTTACGGTAGGTCAGAAGCCCGAAAGTCTCACAACCAGTCTTACCAAGGGGTATCGTGTTACCCAGTAACTGGATAGGCAGTCGCTTCATGTAAAATACTGGTATTCAGCAGCATCCGGTTAGACTGGAAGCCGACCCCAGCATAGTTGGGAAAAGGCTAGGCAGATGATGATGATATTAATAGTATTAGTTGAGCACCTTGTGAAAACTCGTCTCAGAAAGTACACGTACTTATTTCTGGCGCAAAGCACAATTGCAGCACCACAGTCTAAAGGTAATTGATGTCAATCGATGACAAATATCACACATTCAAAACCACAGTCCCAATAAACTTTTGCCAAGCACGGCTGAAGTTGCAAGTAAAAGCTAGTATTTGAACAAATCATTACGTATGCGTGCGACAAACAAACAGACAGACATATAATATAATAAACATGGGCGCGCCATGCTGCGGTCGGCGTTGTGAATCTTTAATAGATAAAGTTTATGGCACGGCAGAGGATACGCGGTGTTTTTATAGCGTAGTGTAGCTTGGCAGGACGTGGAATGGCGGCGCACGGCGGTAGTTTTGAAGAAGAAAACCATAAACGTTTTACACTATAAGCCACAATAGAAAACCTTGGATACCCGTGTAACGCTGCAGGCGTTGTAGTACAACAGAGGAGCAATTCTAGTTTAAGAACGTTCACAGTCTGATCTCAGTCTCAATCTGTCAAAAAATACTTCTAATTTCCCTACATTTAGACAATGTTTGTCTCCGAGATGAGACTGCGACTAGATTTTGAATGTTTTAAATTACGAGAGTTGGCCTTCAGAAATGATAATACAATTTTGAGCAGCACGTGTTTACGAAGACTATGAGTAGAGTAGATTACACACACGGAGAGCATGCTGTAAATGAATGAGTAGAAATAACAATGCATATGTCCCTAGAACATTTTGGCTAAGCTTATAGAGGTATGAGGAACAGGGTGTAAAGTTCACTCATCCAAATCCAAACTTCCAAACTAATATTATAAATGCGAAAGTAACTCTGTCTGTCTTTTCTTCACGCCTAAACTACTGAACCGATTTCGATGAAATTTGGTATAGAGATAGTTTGAGTCCCGGGAAAGGACATAGGATAGTTTTTATCCCGATATTCCCACGGGATCGAAAGTTACGCGGGTGAAACCGCGGGGCGCAGCTAGTACTCTATAGAAAAGGGAGGATCCTCCGACCAGACGGGTGTTGTGTCTGGCGGGCAACTGCCCAATGAGTCATGTCGGGCTGTTGTATCTATGCTAGTTGCGCGGTAAACTCTGCTTGCGCGATGCAGGATTTGCGTGAAATCACTATGACGCGTTGTTCGCATGTGGCGTTGTAGATACCGCTACAAGCTGATATCAGACGCTTTGCTCGAGTGAATGACATAAATAAACAAAAAGTGAAGCGTCTGCTATCCGATTTTATTAACCAACCAGCTGTGCCCACGACTTCATTCGTGTGCATGACGGAAAAGGTTTTAATTTTTTTTCGCGAACCCCTATTTCTTTTTTTTCAATAAAAGTAGCCTAAGTTACTCCTTATTACATCAGCTATCTGCCAGTGAAAGTCCCGTCAAAATCGGTCCAGCCGTTTCAGAGATTAGTCGGAACAAAAAGACAGACGGACAAAAATTGTAAAAAATGTTATCTTGGTATACGTACCGTGTATACATCCATAATAATATGCATTTAGTAAAAAAAGCGGTTATTTTAATATTACAAACAGACACTCCAATTTTATTTATTGAGGTTTAGATAAATGAACACAGCTCAATCATTAAGGTAACCCAATTGAAATCTATCGCATCATCATCACCATCAGTACACAAACGACCTAAAATTAACAAGTACATACAGCCGCATGCTAATGGTTTCTACGCATTTATAATAATTTAACATGCTTAATTACTTGCACGCTTGTCCCTTAGGGAGCTAGGTACAGCACTAAAGTATTTATTTACCGTTAAGTGAATTAGTAAGACTCGCGGACCTCGCGGTACGGTTGGAATTACATAAATATAGGTATATTATAGCAGTTCCCCGCGGTTTCACCCGCATAAGTCTCGATCCCGTGGGAATATCGGGATAAAACTATCCTATGCCCTTCCCCGGGACTCAAACTATCTCTACACCAAATTTCATCTAAATCGGTTTAGCGGTTTAAGCGTGAAGAGGTAACATACAGACAGACACACCTTCGCATTTATAATATTAAGTATGGATGTTCTATGTTATGGATTTGGTTTCCGCACTTAGTCCTTCAAGTGGACCATTGTGCGTGAGCCATGGCGGCCGTCGGTGATTATTCAAACCAGCCCACCTCCCTCCAGAAACTGTTTACGTCTCCTGGCCTGTTAAGAACATCTGTGTGGAGTTACATATTTGTTTATAGAACTTGACTGCTTTTTTGGTCTGGTGGTGTCTAGAGCGAGTGTTGGGCATGAGATCCTGTCATCCTGTGTCTGATCCCCAAGATGGGTGGTGTTATTGGGTTATTCGATTAGTAATTGTTCCGTAGCAGCCCGGAGCATGAGGTCCTGGGATCCATTTCCAGGTCGTGCAGTGTTATTGGGTTATTCTTGCCACCGACTTCCGAAATTAAAGTTATTTTTCCACTTTGTAGTGTCTTTTTTGGAAAACGGTTGTATTTTTTTTTTTTTTTTTTTTGTAAAAAAGTTTTTATTTTTCACTTTTAAGTTGTACTTACCCCCCACAAATTCGTATAACACTACTTGCTATGTAAATATCAGTGACAGGAACTCATTTTAACATCATCAATATATTAAGTGGCAAAAATAGATACGTATTATTGAAGCTAACCCACCCAAGACCCCAACCCAACAAACCCAACCAAACCCAAGCAAAGTTAATAACATTTATATGGGACCACCCCTGAGACATACCTTATCTATTAAAAAACATTTTTTTGAAATCGATTAACAATTGCCGGAGATATCGCGTAACAAACAAACAAAAAAAAAACAGCCGTATTGAGAACCTCCTCCTTTTTGAAATCGGTCACACCTAGTATGTGCGACTGACAGAATCTTGTATGTGTTATTCCATTAGCAATTGTTCCGTAGCAGCCTTTTCTTTTTTTTTTATGGATGGGAAATCATCAAATGACCCCTCCCGCTCTGGGTGGAGCGGAAGGGAGTGTCAGACTCGTACTGACTAAAACCCATCCGTGTTCCCTCCTTAGCCCTTTATGTTCCGGGGTAGCGGTAACCCTTTCGGACAATCCCGCACCCCCGGCAGGCTTCGGCCCTGGCAGGCCCCTTCCTTTTTGCTGACATCTCTTTGAGGCGCGCGTGGCACACGTACGCGCCGTCCGGCACGGGCCTGGTCCTGATCGGACGGTGATTTACCCATTACTCTCCGTCCGCAGGCCCGCGCCTACGGTGGCCGGGAGTCGTCATGCGGCTCCCGACGCCCGGAGCGTCTACCGCGGCGGCTGGGGTGTGAGGCTCTCTCCCTCAGCCGTTCCGCCACCTCCTTCGCTAGCATGACTGCTTCGCAGAAGGAGGTGACCGCCTCCCACTCCCTCTCGCCCCGGACCATGGCTTGAACCAGTGCCGGACGCGAGAGGTCGCCGCCGCTGTCGATCGCCTCAACGAGGGCAGGGCGGTGCTCCGCCCATGCGGAGCAGACCTCCACCGTATGCTCCACCGTGTCCTCTGGTCCGTAGCAGCCTGGAGTCTGCATTTGTGTCCGGTTAAAGTCAATAGCCTCGCCCTCTTTTACAAGGGATTCAAACAGGACAGGTAAAGAGTAGGTGTTCCATCGCGGACTTTTCTGCCTGATCATTTAAATTAATTTTTTCGCCAAAATCCTGCGGCGGCGCCAAGACACGCCCCTTTTAAAGTTTTCGCCTATCAGGAAAGCGATAACGCAATTAGTTGCAACCTGACTGCACATCTTAAGGCGCAGATATACGACTTCTAATGATTTTAAATTCAACATCACGTCTAATCGACCGGACTGATTTCATTGAAAAAAATAAATGTTATACTAGACCATTTGCTTCGTAATTTGATATGTGAACATTTGCAATTATATTTTTTTAACATAGTGTAATTAATTTGTAAAGTAATGTCTACCGCGGACATAAAAACGATAATCACGCAAACACTATCGGGTGTATTTTCATAAAACTTTCACCATCTAAAAGACAATTTAATTCCCCGAATTTTAGTATACGGTTTTTATTTGTTTGGTGTTTGAGAGTTTTTGTAAATAGATAATTGCTTCATATTTGCAATAAATTACCACGGTTGTGTCATCGCGCTTCTCTTTCTTTTCTATGCAGTCCGACAGTGACCGCGCTTTAGGTCGTGTAGTCGCCTTAATGACGCATCACTATTTGATCTTGGCGCGCATACTAGAGAGCGCTTCTATTTTTTGAGTGCAAGCAAAAATGAACTTAGTAGTGGTCAGGCGGGAGTGGCCGCGATAGTAAATACACCTCTGCCTAGCCTAGAGCAATCCAGCCGTGAATCACCTTTTTCTTATCAATGGCGGATTCCCACAATCAAGCAGCATCGCCAATGTGTGAGTATGTTTGTAGACACCGTTCATTGCAACCGTCGAATGACCGTTATATTAAACTCATTGACACGAATCTTTCTTATTTCAAAGTTAAGATAACCATTCTGTTAAATGGTCTTTCCGTTTGTAATAACTATAGTCATTGTTAAAATGTTTTTTGCCAAGTTGTAAATTGTTGTAATGTTGCTACTTAGAAAGACCTATCCGGTTTTTTAGATTCTTAGCTTCCTGCTTCACATGACAATTAGGCTAAGAGAACCACGGATTGGGTCCCACTAAACGCACGACGCCATCGCGTTAGGCCAAGACGAAAATGGCGGAACGAGCTTGACTCCTGCCGTAGGGACTGGCCGGCACTCGCAGAAGACAATAAGAGAGAGGGAAGCCTTTGCCCTGCAGTGTGACAGTACAGGGTTGTTAGATAGATTAGATTCTTAGCGTGGCGATGGCAGTTCCACTCCTAACTGTGTCAGCCCGGAACTTAACCAGCCCCCTTATTCACAAACATTCGATATGCTTCCGTATCGTATCGAACATTAATCATTGTTATCGTAGGAGTCTTCTCAATGCTGTTCACAAGTCCAAAACCCGAAAATTTTGTCAGTTTAAATCAAATAGACGCCCGCTATTCTTCCAACAGCTATTTGCTGTTGAGGGGAAGTCAAATCAGGTTATCGAAATGTCACGTTTTCGATACGATAGCCTGTCGTATGTTTGTGAATCAGGGCTCTGGTAAGAGTTCTGCGTCGTTAGGAGCGTTCCTCCAACATGCAGGTATTAGGGCACGCAGAACATGAGTAAAGTCTTCCAACGTTAGCGAAACTACACCATCATAACTGAGGGGCAATTCTCGTAATTTTAAGAACGTTCACAGTCTAATCTCAGTCTCAATCTGTCAAAAATACCTCTAATTTCCCTACATTTTGACAAGTTTTTGACATTTGTTGGTCGCCGAGATGAGACTGCGACTAGATTTTGAACGTTTTAAATTGCGAGAATTGGCCTTCTGTTCACCTCACCCATCGTACAGGCTATTGTATTGAAAATGACAAATTTCGATAACCTAATTTGCCTTGCCCCGACAGCAAACAGTTGTCGGAAGAATAGGGGTCGTCTATTTGATTCAGGGCTGATTTTTCCAACGCCAGGGGGTCTACTCCGAAGTGACACATACGATGATCGGAATGACCCGACACACGGCCGAACCGAATATTGTTGTCCTACTACGAAGATGGTTCGGATTGGCTTAGCTCCACCTTAGCTCGGTCGGGACCTTAGTCAATATTCGAAAAGAGTGTCGGACCGAACGAAAAGTAGTGCCAGAGGTGAACGTTTTATCGATATGTTTTTATTAGTCATTAATACTCATTTCGATATAATTGAACTGTTGAATTACAGAGTAAAATTATTTTTTATACCAAGAAAATAAAACTTTGCTTATAATTCAATATTTAGACCTAAGAACATCGTAATATTTCTCGAAAAAACGATATATTTGTAGCTGGCATATAAATTGCTTAGCCGATTGTCAAAATAAAAAGAAAAATGATAAAAGTCAAAGGATGACAAGTAAACAAACAAGGGGAGAGATTGTGATTTTTATTATTGCAAAATTGAGAAAAAGTACTTTTAAACTCAAACCAAATCGCATCTGTCGCTATCGCTATAGCGATAATCGTATTTCGGTCGTTTCTCGTCAAGTGCTGACTGAGGTGTAAAGTGTTAAAGTCAAGTTATGAGATGTGTGTATACCTACAAAAACAATCTAAATATCATAGATTTATAATAATATACTATAAACTACATTAATTATTCACTTTACGCGTGATAAAGTGTCTCTTGGGCTTATCGTTTTCTCATGTTCGTGTTTCGGAAGTTTGGAAATGAAAGTAATGGACAAACATTCTGCAAGAACAAGTCAACTGATCCAGACCAACAGCGGCACAAATTGATGCCGCCCGCGCGCTGTGAGCGTACGGCGCTTAGGTCGCGCGCGAACTGCGCGCGAGCGGCGCAGGAGCGGCGCTCGAACAAAAATGCACGCGCGCAGCTCGCGAGCAGCTCGCAAACGGCTTGCGAGCTGCACATTCGCCAGATGTGGACGCACCCTTCGATTATTCTGCCTGCTCTATCTGCATCCTAGTGCACCTCCCTCGCTGACAAGAGACACCTCCATCAACCCTTAACTATCCCAAATGTGCGTTCAATGGTGGAGCAAGCACGCTGTTTACATTTAAAAAATCTAGAGCATAAACCTTAAAAAATTTAGGTTGGTACATTTTCCTTACACAAATCTTTTAATATCTTCCTAATGCGTGGTCCGATTTACATAAATCCAATTGGAATATTAGTTTTATACATAGCTCTATCATTTGAGACCAAATTTATTTCAATATCTGAATAAACAAAAAAACACATTTTCAAGTTACGTAATTATATATGACAATCCTTACGAGTACATATTTCAAAAAATGCCTTACAACCTTACTTTAATCAGTGTTATTTATTGGATTAGAATATGAAAACTATTAATGAAACTAAGCTAGATAAACTATGTAATTACAGACAGTAACAAACATAGAATTGTAATAATTCATTAAATTCGATAGGATTACGATACTCAAAAGGTAGCTATTTTGCTGTCGTGTATTTTGACATTAATTTCACGATGTAACTCTTATCAAACTCATATTATCGGTCACTCTTTTCTCGTTCAGAGTAGGGTATACGACACAACAAGTGTCAGAATGAAGTTCAGTCGGATCGGAACCGACCGAACCAAATAGATTGAACTCGTAGTAGGAAATGACCGAACATTCGGCCGATACGACGACGGTACAGTCAATTTACCACTTCGGAGTAGACCCCCAGATAATTTTATCGGAGGAATAATTTTGAATTTTTGACCGTTCTTCCATATGAAAACTGTCAGACGTTAATTTTATTCCACGAATAAAATTATTTGTTGATTGAAAAATCAGCCCTTAAACTGAACATCGTTTAGAAGACTCCTACGATAACAATGATTGATGTTCGATACGGTACGGATGCGTATCGAGTGGTTGTGAATAGCTAAGCAGGCACAGGTAGAAATAGGCTAGTTTACAGTTTTTAAGAAACCAATTAGTGACGTTCCTTGTGGTTTATTTTCCTAAAATTAATGAATATTTCAGCGAAGTAATTAACATATATACAATTAATTTTTCTTTTTTATACTTAAAGCAATTTAATTGCGATTGCCATAACGGGGTATATTTGCATGGCGGTTTGAGCGTTGTCATAGTTTTTTGTTTGTCAAATACGCTTTTCTTTCAATGTTGCCTGCCCACAAACTTCATCTATTACAAGCTTCTGTCTTCATCGCAAATTTCCGTGGTCACAAATGACGTTATCCATTCAAAACAAGACTCTGAAGATGTCCAAGTATAACGATAGGCACATTATCCTCCCAGCCCTACAAACCAACCGTGACGGCAGACATTGTAAAGCATCCTTCACGAAACAAAGGCCCCATCGGTCCATTCATTAAATGCAAATCTTAGAACTGATCCGCGCCACGAAGTTACTTAAGTATTAGTTACACGAAGAGAGTTACAAATAGTCACATCGAATGGGGATAAAAAGTTGACTCCTGTAGTACGTTTGATACTAGCATCATAGTCATAAATCGCCTTCAAAAAATTGTCTTCTTAGTTGTCATATCAAACCGCAAGCAACAAGATTCCCAGGCATGGATGGTCCAGTACAAAAAATTCCATACTAATATTATAAATTCGAAAGTAACTCTGTCTGTCTGTATGTTACCTTTTCACACCTAAACCACTGAACAGATCAGGTACCGCCAAGGAGTTAGGCTGTACGCATAGAGAATGTATTCCAAAAGCGTTTTGTGTGTATGGGTAGTGTCTACCTCTTCACAAAATGAAGAGATGATGGCAACATAATCAGCCTATAATGTTCCCATTTTTCTATGGTTCCCACTGAACTTCTCTCAGTGAGCGGGAGTGGGCCATAATTCACGACGCGAACCCAATGCGGGTTGGTAGATGTCACATCATCACATGTCTTCGAATTTTCTAGTTCTATGACATGCCGGTTTCCTCACGATGTTTTCCTTCACCGTTTTGAGAGCAATGTTGATGGAAATTAACACAAAGAAAAAGCGCCTGAGTGGGTTCGAAGTTCGAACCTACGATCTACAATTCATAAGTCGCGGCCGTTACCACTGGGCCACCACTCCTCTCAAACGATGATGACTTAATGCAACCTTATTCGTCGGAGCGGCTCTGAATGCCTTCTCCTCGTTAATTACAAATTCAAACGTCAAGCAGTCTATCTTTTCCTGTCTTTATAAGCCTTACAATGGGGATTTGTATCGGACTATTGTGCAATGATGTCTGCACGCATCACGACGCCTTGTAAGCTAACAGAATACTTGATTGTGTGTTGTGTACTGCAGTTATATTTGCTTGTGGACTGAGGTGGGTGGTAACGTCAATAGGAAGCTCAAACTCTGCAGTGGGTGATGTGACGACAATGTCGCTGATATGGGGTGGTAAGCCACTTAATGACTTCCTCGCTGTTTTCTCGCTCCTAGGGGTGCGCACGCGGCGGGTGTCTGCTTCGCGTGTTTGTATTGAAAGATATGAGCAGCGCTTTCTGGCGCGGAAGCGTGCGAGGGGTAGAGGTTCGGAGCGGGCGCCCGCTCCGTGCACCCGCCGCGCCCCTAGGTTCGGACCCCAGGTCAGGCGGTAAGATTAGGCTTTTCTAATATGGCCCGGAGTCTGCATTTATGCCCGTTTATGGCAATAGACTCGCCCCCTTAATTGAGACAAACATAACTGGCGAGGAGCAGTGGTGGCCCAGTGGTAACGACCGCGACTTACGAGTTGTAGGTCGTAGGTTCGAACCCAGACAGGCGCTTTACTTTGTGTAAATTATTTCATCACCACTGCTCTCAAAACGGTGAAGGAAAACATCGTGAGGAAACCGGCATGTCCTAGAACCAAAGATTCGAAGACATGTGACATCTACCAACCCGCACTGGGCCCGCGTGGTGGATTACGGCCCACTCCCTCTCATAGAGAGGAGGCCTGTGTCCCAGCAGTGGGAACATTATAGGCTGATTATGTATGTATGTAACTGGCGAAAGGAAGGTACCTATACCATAACGTCCTTATTTATATATATTATAATAATATACATTATTGTACACCAGAAAATACAGGGTGGTCCAAAAGTCGTGGATCAAACGAAATAGGGAGATGATGGAGGTCATTTCCAACAAAAAATCTTTCTACAGTATGGTCATAATTCAATTGCCCTAAAAGTTATGAATATTTGTGTATACCGAGTTCTTTTACAATTAGACAAATTAAAAAAAATGTGATATAAAACAATAAAACAAACGGTGTTGTATTACTACTAGATAATGTATCAGCACTACAAAGTTCTATTAGGGCTCTGAGTATCAAATTTCAAGAGCAATTTATTTTTTTCCAAAAATTTTGTAACGTTACCAAAAATTATTTCTCACTTTAAAAGCGTTGGAAATGACCTCCTTTATCCCCCTACTTCGTTTGATCCACGACTTTTGAACCATCCTGTATTTGTTTTTTAAATAGATGTCATTCATTCATTCCTATGTGATTTTCTAAAGATGCTGTCGAAATCGTAGTATCAATTTTAATATATACTTACAATATTTGGTTTTATTTGAACCCAAATGGCCTCACGTCAAGAGCTTACATAAGCAAAACATATGACATTTCCTAAGCTAAGCCTCTTGGCTCGACCTTCCATAGGTTTCGGCTTGATCAACTTTACGTAACACATTGGTATCAAGCAAGAAGCCGTATTAATTCAATTACTTCGATATACACGTACTTACAAAATGTGTGTCAAAAGTATCGAATGTTTAGCTGCTTCTATAAATATGTAATGACTAGCTGTGCCCCGCGGTTTCACCCGCGATAAAAGTATTATAGTCCTTTTTTATTGATTCCCTTTAAAAATCTCCATCCCCTTTTTTACACCCTTTAGGGATAATTTCGGAGACAAAAACTATTCTATATCCTTCCCCATAACTCAAAATATCTGCATACCAAGTTTCGTCTAAATCGGTTCAGCGGTTATTGATTCCTCATACAAACTCCCACCCCCCTTTTCACCCTCTTTAAAGGAATGATTTCTGGGATAAAAACTATCATATGTCCTTCCCCGGAATGCAATCTATCTCTCTGCCAAAATTCATCCAATACCGTTCAGTGGTTTAGGCGTGAAAAGGTAACATACAGACAGACAGATAGAGTTACTTTCGAATTTATAATATTAGTATGGACAATACATTGAAGTAGACTCCAGGGATGACCGCATTTATACAGGGTGTCCCAGAAATCAACGTCAAGCCGGAAACGGGCTATAGGTCAATCGATTTGAATGCGTGGAATAGGAGAGGCCTATGTCCTGCAGTGGACAGTTACTGTGTAGGCTGGTAATGTTGATGGACGTGTTTCGCAGTTAAGGTGTGGGTGCCTGATGATACATAGTCGCTGTCGGATCTGCAACGCCAGAGGCATCGCAGACGCGTTGCCAACCCAGAGACTAAGCCAAAATGTGTAATTTACAGTCAACAAAAGAGATAAGTATGCAGGATCGTCGGATATAGTTGAAGTTTAGTAAGAAACCGATTGATGTTCTCGAATAAAATTTAGTTTTATTAATAGAAAACAAACAGCTCTATTAACAAATTAAAGTTCAACCGAGAACATCCATCGGTTTCTTACTAAACTTCAACTATATCCGACGATCCTGCATACTTACCTCTTTTGAAAAAACCTCTTTATCTCATTCAACATGATGATTTCTTATGAAATACGCATCACCTTTGTACCTATTCTTCTGTTCCGTTTTTTTTCTTGTCTGTTTATATATGTGTGTACATAAATGGTAAAATAAAATAGATAAATGGTAAATAAACACCTATGAAAGATAGCCGAGACCTCAAACTTTAGCAGTGGTCTCCTCGTGACTGGTAATCTATACAAATAAATAAAAAAGAGTCTGTTTGTAATGTCAAAATAATAGCTTTTTACTAAATGCATGTGAAAGTATATACAAAAAAAAAAAACAATTGTTTGTTCCGGCATAATCTCCGAAACTGCTGAACCGATTTTGACGGGACTTTCACTTGCAAATAGCTGATCTAATAAGGAGTAACATAGGATACTTTTTTTCCCGGTAACACGTTCCTGTGGGATAATTTCGCGCGAGCGAAACCGCGGGCAGAAGCTAGTTACGTAATAAAATAAAGTCATCATCATCTGCCTGCTTTTTTCCCAACTATGTTTGGGTCGGCTTCCAGTCTAACCGGATGCAGCTGAATACCAGTATTTTACATGGAGCGACTGCCTATCTGACCTTCACAATCCAGTTACTGGGCAATACGATACCCCTTGGTAAGACTGTTTGTCAGACTTTCGGGCTTCCGACTACCCGTAACGACTGTCAAAGGTCCACGAATGACAGCCGAGACCAACGGCTTAACGTGCTTTCCGAGGCACGGAGGGATCTCGGCATGTAAAGACGGTCATTGGTCACCCATCCACAGACCAACCGCAGCAAGCGTAGCTTAACCTGATCGATCGACCTGTGCGGCTGTTATTATTTAGCCACAGGCCCCAACTGTACTAGAAAAAAATCACGACGCGTCACTATCAAAATACTGCACCTATTAAAGACGTGTAATATCGCAGCGTGACGCTCATAGATAATGCTATCAAGCAATTATTCTTATCTGTCAAAACCGTAGACTGCAATGGTGACAATGCAGTGAGGCAGGAAGCTGACAACAATTGAATAGTGATACACTGACGGTGCTGATAAATGTAAATGATTGAGGTAGAGAGAGGATGCCTAAATCGCTTATTACACTATCCAATTTTAAGGAAGCCTAGAGTATAATAAACACCTCTTTGTCATAGGAGTAACAGATAGTCCGCTGTGCAGGGCCTGCATGGAGGACGACGAGACAGCGGCACACGTGCTTCTAAACTGGCCAGTGGTCGCCACGTACAGGGCAAAGTAGTTCGGTAACCCAGGTACCCTACGTGAGACGGTCAGTAACATCAAGGCGTTGCTGGCCTTCCTCGAGGAGCTGGGGTGGATCGAATAATCGATTTTTCCACCCGTACGCACCAGCCCGTTTTTATCTATTACCTTTAAGGAAGCCTAGTTAGGAACACCCTAATTAGGAAGTAGGAAGCTAGTGATCACACTACACTAAATTGGATTCTAAATCGGCCAGACGACGCATTCGTGAAGAAGGATCGTACTAGGCTGCAGGTTTGTCCACCGCACAGCGTGACGGCCAAACGGCCTTACAATCAGGTGGGCCGTCGACTTGTTTGCGGTAAAAGCAAAAACAAAAGGTGAACGAATGGATAACCGTGTTTAAACTTTATCTTTTAAAACAGGACACGCCAGTTTATTATCTCACTTGCTTCTGCCCGCGACTTCGTTCGCGTGGAAGTCGTAAGACACACCATAATATACTAAAATAACAGCCACGTTTTTATAAAACTACCTCGGCCCCCGTCGCATCGCATCGCCCGCTGCGCTATTACTACCGCTCGTGTCGTATTTCTGCGACAGAGAACATGCATGATTTTTTCGTTCTATTTTCGTCCTATTAACTGCGTGGTACAACTAAAACCATTATTAAGTAGAGATAAAAACTTTCTGACTATTTTTTAATCGATACAACGATATCTCCTCCTTATTTTTGTGTATTTTATCGATTTGTAGCCGCGCTCTAGGGGCACGGCAATTGATATTTAGCCAAGCGCTTAAAAGGTTAATACTTTCTCTTCAAAATGGCTATAATGAATTATTTTATAAAGATTCAATGATTGAATATATAATAAATAATGATGCACCTTGCAGCAGACAGGTTGGAAATATTTAATTATGCATACTTAAACTTTCTTTACGATCGAAACAAATTCGAAAGCAATCATTTAGTTATATAATACATAAGTAGACACCTCAAGATAACTCAGGAGAATGTGAAATTACTTAATTGATTAACAACTTTAAATATAAAACAATAAAAACTTTTTTTACAAATCGCTCATTTGGAGAAACATCGACGTAAACGTATTTTTAACCGACTTCAAAAAGGGAGGTTCTGTATTCGACCCGTATGTATGTATGTTGTTTGTCAGCGATTTCCTCAAAAACTAATGAACCGATTTTTATGATTCTTTCACTAATGTGATCTACATACTGTCAGAAAGGTTTTAGTATATAATGCATCAGGTAATTATTCTTATGTACGAAGTTATACTATGCATAAATGTACTGCATCTCCGGCATTTCTATGCGAATTTTGATGATTCTTCTAGTCGGTGTCTTCAATTCCTCAATGCACTAGTGTTAATTGAATTTTTGTGGGGTGGGTACAACTAAAAAGTGAAAAATAAAAACTTAAAAAAAAAAAAAAAAAACAACTTACTTAAAAAAAAACTACAAAGTGATAAATAACTTTAATTTCGGAAGTCGGTGTCAAAAAACGAAAATTCGGAACAAATGACAATGACTTCCAAAATTAAATTTATTTATCACTGTAGTTTTTTTTTTGAAGTCAGTTGTTTTTTTTTTACCCAAAAATGAGTTAGGGCACACACGCTACTTATTGCATCCGCGATCGGCGATTTTGCGGCTGTATCGATGCTGCATCGCGTTTTGGCGACTCTCTGCGTTCGGACGCGGTATCGGAATCGCGCGTTTTAGCGACTGTTCCGATGCTGCATCGCGTTTTGGCGACTCTCTGCGTTTTCGGACGTGGTATCGGAATCGCGCGTTTTAGTGACTGCTCCGATGCTGGCGCAAATGCCAAATCGCTGCGACCGGCATCCGAATGTGTGCGGAGTGTAGCGTTCAGCCGCTGTATCGAGCTTCCGAAAAGCGACTGAATCGCCGCGTTTGGCGTTTTTAAGTGTGCGGTGTGGAATGCTTGGTCGCTGCATCTAGCTTCTAAAAAGCAGCTGAATCGCCGATCGCCGATGCAAAAAGTAGCGTGTGTGCTTTGGCCCTTAAATATGCCAAAGCACTTAGAAAGCGTATTTACGTTAGTAAAACATACACGTAACGTACACGTTTTTGATATTTTACCTTTTTGCACCTTTTTGTTTATGCTTTTTCTACCTTTTGGTTTTTGATTGACTTATTATATACTTTGTTTTACTACCGAACCAGCGCCTTTCATTTTGGTAGTTAATATTTGGTCCTATCTACGGAAAAATGGTGGAAACACGTTCTAAACGTGCAAAAGTGAACGCGCTGTGTGCAGGAGACGGCACCCAAGTTGCGGCGAGGGAGACTGCCCCGCCCGCGCAGCAGAGCGCGGACCTTCTCCCTCACGTCGCGGCTCCGGCGCCTTCCCGCCCGACCAGCGCCGCCACCTCGCGGTCATCCGCCACCATCCTGGCACGTCAACTGGCGGCACGTGCACAGCACGCGCGCCAGCTAGCGGATTTGGAGCAACAAGCCCTGGAGCGAGAGCGACAGGTCGCTGAGCTCCAACTACAAGCTGAGCTCGCCGCCATAGAGGCGGACGCCAGCCAGCGCGGCAGCCACGGCATGCGTAGCTGTGCTAGTGTTCAGGATTGGGTAGAAAATGTAGTGCCTGGTCCCCCCGATGAGCGAAATTTATTAAGTGCCAACCCACATTTCAGATACGGCGATACAGCCCAGTGTGCGACTCTGGGCATGAGAGCGTCGCACGGCCAAGACGCTGTGGCGACGACACATGCTCTCAACCGAGTTCGTTCTGAAGATGGAGGAGTGACGCGCTTAATCAACTCGCTCGGGACTTTAATAAATAAAGTTAACGGGCAGACTGTTACAAAGACAGACTTGCCTACATTTGACGGCAAGTCCTATTTAGGTTGGCTGTCCTTAAAACGTGCGTATAAAAATACTGCTCAAAGCTTTTCAGCAACCGACAATTTAGCGAGGCTGTCATGCGCCCTGCGCGGAGCGGCGCGCGACTCAGTGGCGGGCCTGCTGGCAGCGGCGCGCGTCCCTGGTGTGGTGCTAGCTGCGCTCGACGCGCGCTACGGCCGCCCCGAGGTCGTCGTGATGCATGAAGTGTCTGTAATACGTGCGCTGCCTAAGGTAAGCTACGATAGCGGGGACCTCGTAATTTTTGCAAGCCGTGTCCGAAACTGTGTGGAGGTAATCCGTCTGTTAAATCAGCCGGACCACTTACGCTCGCCCGAGCTGTTTCAAGCACTGTGGAGCAAGCTGCCACAGCTATTGCGACCACGGTGGTTGGATTACGCTCATTTGTGCGATGGCAGCTTGTCCAAAATGGAAATGTTTGCTGATTTCCTCTCCCATGAAGCTGACTTGCAGTGTAGGTTTGGCGGCGCTATTGAGTGCTCGTCGCCTACTGTAGCGCGTCCTAACACTGCTAACAGAGGCTTCAGGGATAGAGTGAATGTCATAGCTGAAAATGATTCAACGAAAGCTTTGTCAATTACAAATATTATTTGTCCGTTGTGTCAACAAAAACATGAATTGAAATCTTGTGATAGGTTTGTCAAAATGACAACAAATGATCGTTGGCAATTTATTAAGAAAAATAAAATATGTCATAGATGTTTAAAGAAAGGTTGGCACAAAAACAAAACTTCTTGTATTAAAAGAGTGTGTACGGTAGAAGGTTGCGACATGCGTCACCATGCTTTGTTGCACGGGACTAAGGAGCGTGCAGTCACCGCGCACGTCGAAGTGGAAGACGACGCTGAACCCGAGCCATCGACATCCAGCGCGCCCCCGACGTGCGACGCGGTCGCGGCCTGCGACGAGACCGGTGAGCCATCGTCTGACGACTCGGATCACGAAGTCTTGGCTCATGCATCCTCCTTGTCAACCGCGGAACCTTCTGTTCGGCCGTTGTTGAAAATAGTTGGCGTGACCGTGTCTGGACCTTCTAATAGTGTTGATACGTACGCTTTGTTGGACGACGGTTCCACGGGCACATTTATAGATTCTAAATTGGCGGCTCAAATTGGTTGCAAGGGCCAAGAGAAACGTATCCATTTGGACTGTGTAGGTGGTCTAGGAATGGACGTCAATATTCAGTACGTCGATTTCAATATAAAAGGCCGTCATTTTAACAAAATTCACTGCGTCAAGCGAGCCAGGTCGATGAACGGCTTGAGCGCTGCGCGACAGTCAGCGCATCTTGAGAGCGTACGTAAGTATCCATACCTGGCAGACATTGCTAATGAGTTTTGTTATGAAGACGTTAAGCCCATGCTGATTATAGGCATCGACAACTGGCACTTATCTCTCGCTAAAGCTACGCGCAAAGGAACTAAGACACAACCCGTAGCTATTTTAACTGCTTTAGGCTGGGTTTTGTATGGTTTCGGTTGCAGCAAAACTAAGCTGGTCGACGTTGTCAACCACGCCACTGTTAGCGAAGCTGATATAGCGAACGATCGGTCGATTTTGGAAGGTCTTATTAGAGAGCAGTTTAAAATTGATTCAATCGGCATCTCTAAACAGGAAGCTCGTAGTGCCGACGACGAACGCGCCGTGCAAGTTCTCGAGCGCACCGCGCGCCGTCTGCCCAGTAGTCGCTTTGAAGTAGGCTTGTTGTGGAAAGCTGATAATCTGAATATTCCCGACAGTTACAAGTTAGCTGTATCTAGGTTCCTTAGTTTAGAAAAAAAAATGGTGAAAGACCCTGACTATGCAGAACGCTACCGTCGAAATATCCACGATATGCTATCAAAGGGATATGCTGAACCGTGTTCAGCTCCTCCTGACTTGGGATCTCCGTTGTGGTACCTGCCTCACTTTGGCGTAATTAACGTAAATAAGCCTAACAAGTTGAGAACGGTACACGACGCAGCCGCCAAGTCCCACGGTGTGTCATTAAACTCTATGTTATTAACTGGTCCCGACCTTTTGCAACCCCTGCTAGGTATTCTGATGCGATTCCGTGAAGGTAAAGTCGCTCTGATAGCTGACATTCGTGAAATGTTTCCTCAAATTAAAATAATTGAAAAAGATAGGGATGCCCAAAGATTTCTGTGGCGCGATAGTCCGAATGAGCCTATTCGTACATTCCGCATGTCATCCATGATTTTTGGCGCTGCGTCCAGCCCCTTTACTGCAATCTATATAAAAAACAAAAATGCATTAGAGTGGCAGGATACATACCCCGATGCAGCTCGAGTAATTATACAGGATCACTACATGGATGACTGCATCACTAGTTTAGACAATGTTCATGAAGCAGCCAAATTGGCTGCGGACATTTACAACATACATTCTCATGCCGGCTTTGAGATGCGAGGATGGACGTCAAACGATCTCATGGCACTCTCGTTGCTACCCAAAGGATCCTTGCTAGAGGCGCCCGTTGTGAAGGATGTAGATTTAGGTCACCTAGCTACGCATGTCCGCACGCTTGGCCTTATCTGGCAACCCGCCTGTGACGTGATTGGTTTTAACACGGGAGTCCATAAGGGTGTGTTGCCACAGAAGCTTACCAAGCGAGAGGTGTTAGCTCACGTGATGCGAGTCTATGACCCTCTTGGAATCATTGCGCCAATCGTTGTTCGAGGCCGCATCATGTTTCAAAATTCTTGGCGTAAGGGTTTAGAATGGGATGAGGAGCTCTCTCAAGCTGACAGCGCTGCGTGGAAGTCGTGGTTTCAGGATTTATCCTCGGTTTCTTGTTTACGAATTCCACGTCGCTATAACTTGAATGACCTCATGTTAGCAGGCTGCGAACTACATGTGTTTTCGGACGCCAGTGAGTCTGCCTTTGCCGCTGTTGCTTATTGGCGGTTTCTGTACACTAACGGCGACGTCAGACTCTCCCTTATCTCCAGCAAAGCTCGCGTGTCACCCCTTAAACCTGTCTCAATTCCCCGTTTGGAGCTCCAAGGGGCTCTGATGGCTGCACGTCTTGCTACGTCTATTTGCGAAGCCCACCGACTTAAACCGATGAGACGCGTTTTCTGGTGTGACTCAATGACGACTTTAGGTTGGCTTCGCAGTGACGCTCGCACTCTTAAGCCATTCGTGTCTCATAGAGTAGGTGAGATTCTGGAGCTCACGCACGTCGGTGAGTGGCGTTGGATCCCGAGTGATTTAAACGTGGCAGATGATGCGACTCGGGTCAAACGTTTTGAGTTAACTCCAGAATCTCGCTGGATCTCAGGTCCTACCTTCTTGTTCTCCTCAGACTGGCCCACTGAACCCACGATCGATGTCAGTGGACTAGGCCGCGAAGAATTCAAACATCATGTTCATCTCATTACTGATACTGACCTGCCCGCACCAATCTCCGCGGATCCGCTGCGTTTCAGCTCATGGTTGAGAATGGTGCGAGCAACAGCAAAAGCGCATCAATTCATTTCTTTATTGCGTATGCGTAGTCTGCAAAGACAAGGCGCTAACGCCAATTTAACTCGTCTTGAAGGAAGTTTATGTACATTTATTCCCTCTTGCACATCCTCTCCTAACGTCCACAACAATCTCCACGTATCAGCGAGAATAACAGCAAACGATTTACGCCTGGCCGAAACCCACATCTTACGGCAGTCTCAGCTCGATTCCTTCAAAGAAGATTTTTTGCGGATTAAGAACCAACAGCCGTTGCCTCGTAATAGCCGCCTGTTCAAGCTGTCGCCATTTATAGATGATGATAATCAGCTGCGAATGTCAAGCCGCATTGTTGCTGCCTCAGCCGTTACAGATGACGTTAAGCGTCCTCTCATTTTGCATGGAAAACACCCCGCAGTCCGTCTTTTGTTTCACAAATATCATCAGAAGGCTGCGAATTCACACCTAGATTTGGTAATGAACGAACTTCACCAAAGTTATTGGATTATTGGATTCAGAAATGCTGTTCGATTCGTGGCCCGTACCTGTCAACTGTGCGAATTGCGCCGCGCTAGACCATTCCAACCACCTATGGGAAATCTGCCAGAAGCTCGCCTAGCACATCATCAAAGGCCCTTCTCATTCACCGGTCTTGATTATTATGGGCCCGTTCACGTCACGGTTGGAAGAAGAAAGGAGAAGCGCTATGTAGCCCTATTCACATGCTTGGTCGTCCGAGCCGTACATTTGGATGTGGTGCACAGCTTATCAACTGACTCGGCGATCATGTGCGTACGCCGCTTGGTGTCGCTGCGAGGAACCCCATCGGAGATCTGGTCCGACAACGGCACTGCTTTTGTTGGGGCCAGCCGAGAACTGCGAGAGTTGTACGGTGTTGCGGTTGAAGACTACGCTCCCAGCGAGTTTATAAACTGGCGCTTCATACCCCCCTCAGCACCATTTATGGGTGGAGCTTGGAAAAGCCGATTAAGCTGCCCATTTGCCATAAAAAAAGGGGAGAATGTGCAAGTCTTTTTGATATTTTACCTTTTTGCACCTTTTTGTTTATGCTTTTTCTACCTTTTGGTTTTTGATTGACTTATTATATACTTTGTTTTACTACCGAACCAGCGCCTTTCATTTTGGTAGTTAATACACGTAACGTCGATGTTTCTCCAAATGAGCGATATACATATGTATAATGTACAATTAACTCCGAATTATGGAATTTGTACCAAACGGGGATATTATTGTGGGTGTAATAAAGCGAATGCGAGTATTGCTGGGAATCGAACCCAACACCTTGCGCGCGGCCTGCGTGAACAGCGGGGAAATTGTGTAACACACTAATAGTAGCAATGGGTTCCATTTTGACAGTTCCACAACATTCATTGCGTTATTTACGTTGTTGAGCAGACAAATTTTTCGAACATATGAAGCAATGGATTAGCAATATCCTTCAAAATGATTCAGATTGAGTTTGATAGTGTGTACCGCAGTTAGGATGCTGGCTGCGTGATCAACGTGTCATCGGTAAGTTGAGGTGCGGAGCGACGGCGACACGGCTCGGCTCCAAGAGGAGACTCGCTTCAACGGACTCTACTGACGGACGACAATCCTCTCTTAAACTATACCATTAATTGTTTTTCCGGAAAAGTTTGTTTGTAAGGGCTTGTACAGAAAACTGCGAATCGGCGCGATGCGAATTCACAACGCAGAAAGGTTATATAGTTTAGAACTAGAAAGAGCTCGCTGATTTTTACGATGCGACGTCGCATCGCAGTTTTGTGTACAAGCCCTAAGATCGGCAATAAAACATTGCCCCTAAAATACAGTCCACTCATTCATTGCTCCCTGGGCTTACAAGTATCATTTAATCCTTACTAATCACACTATCACACTTCACACTAATATTATAAAGGCGAAAGTTTGTGAGTGTGTTTATATGTTTGTTACTTCTTCACGCTCAAACCGCTGAACCGATTTAGATGAAATTTGGTATAGAGATAGTTTGAGTCCCGGGAAAGGACATAGGCTACTTATTATCCCGATATTCCCACGGGATCGAAACTTATGCGGGTGAAACCGCCGGGCGCAGCTAGTATTATAAATGCGAAAGTGTGTCTGTCTGTCTGTTACCTCTTCACGCTTAAACCGCTGAACCGATTTAGATGAAATTTGGTATAGTGATAGTTTGAGTCCCGAGAAAGGACATAGGATAGTTTTTATCCCGATTTTCCCACGGGATCGAAACTTATGCGGGTGAAACTGCGGGGCGCGCTAGTTACTTAATATAAATAAATATGTAATAAGATTTGGCTGCCAGAGTTAACTAGATTACCAGCTTTTTTTTTTACCGAGACGCCTTCCTGCCTCGGAAAGCACGATAAACCGTTGGTACCGGCTGTCATTCGTGGATCTTTGACAGATGTTACGGGTCAGAAGCCCGAAAGTCTGACAACCAGTCTTACTAAGGGGTATCGTATTACGCAGTAACTGGGTTGTGGAGGTCAGATAGGCAGTCGCTCCATGTAAAATACTGGTATTCAGCTGCAACCGGTTAGACTGGAAGCCGACCCCAACATAGTTTTGAAAAGGCTAGGCAGATGATGACACCGCAATCAATATGACTATCATAGCTATCAAGCAACCATAATTATCCAACGGCCTTGATTTAATCGAGTTTTAACATATAACAGACAAAAGGAAACCATAGCTTAGCAAAATCCTTAGGTAAATTAATTAAAATGTAAAGAGGAAAAATATTAATGAATTTGTCATTCAATAGGTGAATGAGGAAAATATTATGTCTTCCAAATCAGTGACCATACTAAATAAAAGTGTTAAAGCTCAGAAGGCCAATTCTCGTAATTTAAAACATTCAAAATCCAGTCACAGTCAAAATGTACGGGACATTAGATGTATTTTTGACAGATTGAGACTGAGATCAGACTGAACGTTTTTAAAATTACGAGAATTACCCCTCTGACTTGTTCTTTTGACTTGCAGATACAAACAGTTTAATATTAGTAGCTAGAGACCACAAAAACTCGTTACTTAAAGCATTTACACGACTCCTACGGTGAAGCACTAGAGAGTGCTTTACGATAAAAAAAAAAATGTTTGCCTCCTTTCTGCAGTTTTTTCTATTGTTATACTCCTGCTAGTACACAGAACCTACGTAATTTATATACCATTGTATAGATAATTTAATGAAGATTAATTCTGTACTTTTCAAAAATTGATTTAATGTAGTAGAAATGAAAAAACATCCAAATATTTTAAAAATATCCCGTCAATTCAAATCAAACCTGAAAACATTGTAGCTTGCGAAAAAATTAATTAATAGACTCAATTTTTTTTTTTTTTGTCACCCATAGGAGGAACCCTATGGAAAATGACTCTTTTATTCAAAGTGGTTTAATTCCACAAACGATGGGACACTTAATATCGTGCCCTGCGTGTCCTGTCAGCTGCACGTTACAGGAGCTGATGGACGCTAGTGATGGCGCCAAACAAGTGGCCGAATTCTGGGCCGAGTACATTTAGATTGCCATCGACACGCTAAGAAGAAGAAGTGGTTTAATTATAATTAATAAAAAACTAACTAATATGATATCTATTCTATGGTTTTTTTATACAATCAAAAGAGTATTATCAGTTGTGCACTTTTGGATACTCCAAATTTTTTTAATAAAGCTGTTTATTTATAGGTCTTGAAAGATGATTGTGTTACATAGATGGAGTCGCCAAATAATTAGACAGAGGGTCGTCATAGCAAAGTAAAATGTTGACTGTTTGTTATAAAATTTTCAGAGGATTTTGAGATGTGATACCTAGGTACTAGTAATACAGAAAAGATGACTGATAGGTCTTTATTCTACCAAGTTGGCAGAAGCCTGAGTGGTATTGATGTGAGGAATCGGTCAGTGAGTATCCTTGTCTATTCTGAACTTGACATTACCACCTCTAACTTGACTTTTCAAAATGTCAACATCAGTTCTTGAGAACAAGCAAAACTGAATGTGTTACATTTACAAAGTATTGTGACACAAAGTTATAGTTCCCAAAACGCGAGATGCCAAAATCTACTAATTAGAAACCAGTTTCTCAATTCCCAGAGCGAAAACGTTCCTAGCGTGAATTCGCGACTGCAAACCAATGTCACGATTCAGAAAGAAATAATCGAAAGAATGTACCAAAACAATAGAACCATTATACAACATAGAATTGGAGAACTATACTTTCACCGGTTCTAAAAGATGATTGTTATCTCCAAAATTGTAAATGTGATGACAAAAAAAAATTAGACATTCTACTTCGAAATTTTTCGTCATTTTTCTAACATAACTTTACACTTACCTGAGTTAATTACGCGCGAACGGACGTCAGCAATACTATGAAATCACTTAAACAGCCTGAATTACGATAAGGCTTTGATAAAAGTAAATATTGTAACAATCTTTGTTCTAAGGTTCCGCGCGTTCGTACACACAATATGGTCACCGCGACACAATTGCTCATGTGATATTTACAGCTGATGTGTAAAAAATGAACAAACAAACACGCACGCGACACAATTTGAGCAATATCCACTACGAAAACGAGTGTTCGTTTTAATATTGTTATTAGATCGGTTGGCAATCGTCACGAAATTCTTTTGAATTGATTGATTTGATTGTTCCATTCATGTTGGAATAGTTCGTTCGTGAATGTTATTGAATGAATGAATGAAGTTGGAATGCGTTCGATTTCGTGGTCAAAAAATTACAATTGCCAGATAAAATCATCAATTCATCAATCATCATCGTCATTCTGCTGCCCATAACCCAGGTAATTATTATAAAGGCGAAGGTTTATTAGTGAGTTTGTATGTTTGTTACTTCTTCACGCAAAAACTACTGTACGAATTTTGATGAAAGTTGGCACACAGATAACTTATAACGGTCAGGAGGATTAACATTCGAAAAACTGATAAATAAAGGCAAACTTTATTATTTACTTATGCAAGTATTCGTGCAGTTTCAAGTCTAACCGCCCGGCCACGACTTTTGGCTTAGCGGCGCGGTTTCTTTTGTCTAGCGTTGACGCTGCGAGCGGTGCGCGCGTCGGCGTCGTGGCATAGCATGGTTCTTATTTTTTTTTTTTGTATATTTGTTTTTGCCGCTCGCCGCCCCGCGCTAAGCGCCAGGCGATAGTGACCCAACGAATAAGATTTTTTAGGCTGGGCGCATACGTCCGGTTTCCTGATTCAGAAACCAGATTCGGAGACCCTGAATGCACGCATTTTATACAAAATCTTTTCTTTAGCGCGCACGTTCTTATATTTTCCGTCAGGGTTTCCGAACGGACGAACCGGACGTATGCGGCCAGCCATACAAACGTTGAAATATCAGTCAGTTTGTTTTTCCTTTCCTTTGTTTGAAATTGTATTTGTTGTATTGTATGTTCTAGTAATGAGTTGTGAAATTGAACGCGCCGAAATATTCAGAGTGTCAAGACGAGGCGTTCCAGTTTTATTTATTCAATCCCATGATTCAATCATTTGAATTGTATAAGGTCTCTCTCTCACTCTTTTATCCATTTTAGTGTGCTAGAAAAGGATGACAAATGGTATTTAAGTTCAATTTAAAATTGTTAGACAATCTGGGTAAAATCCGACCGCGGCAGTTTTGCCAAAGGTGTAAACAACAATAGCCGCTCGAAATTGAATAAAATCGATAAACAAGAGTATTTATTTTAAGTAACGTTAGTTTTAGTCTAAATCTCCAAGCTAACTAGGCGAAAACAAGTAAGTAATGTTTGTTTTCGTCTAAATCTCCGAGCTAACTAGGCGAAAACAATCATTACTTAAAATAAATACTCTTGTTTATCGATTTTATTAAATTTCGAGCGGCCATGGTTGTTTACATCTTTGGCAAATCTGCCGCGGTCGGTCTGTGATCTGTGTAGTGCAAACCACAGAGTACACTAATGGTTAATGATGGGCGATTCCGAGATGTTTTAACAATCGAAAGAATCGGAGTCGTTAAAAGAAACCATCGAGTCAACCATCGACTCGCCGTTCTACAAAACAATCGAGATGTTTTTCGATTGTCTCGAGTCAATGGAATCGACCGCTAGTTTTCGACTGTTCGAATCAGTCATTCATCACTCTCACTCACCGAGTCTCGCTCGGTCACCGAAGTCAGTCGATTGCATGCATCAACCCGAGGTGCATGTTAGTTAGAGGTGAGAGCGTGCCACATTCGATGACTCGAGTCGACCGAGCCGCGCGTAATTTGTGAATGTTTACCTTTACTTACGACGACGATTACTTTGCACTGTTTTAATTTTAACTACTTACTTACATTTTATTACCGTCGCGATATTGATTATTTTCGATTGCTCTTGTTGAAAGAATTAGTTTGGATTCGCAATCATAACGCAAGTCAAGAACTCGCGAAACTAAACCATCGATGAACAACTCTCGAATGAACGCGCCATGCGCCAGTCGCAATACAGCTTAAACAGACCGAGTCGGACTCGAGTTCAAGTCGAAACAATCGAGAACCATCGAGATGTTCGAACAATCGAAACAATCGAATAAAACCTCTCGCCATCGCGCATCGCTACTAATGGTGCAAACTACCAGTATCTAATCCATTATCCATTAGGGTATATATGTTCTGTGATCTAATCTTTCTTCTGTTTACGTTGTCATAAAAGTAGTCACAATAATGTAGTAAAATTGAATATTTTCTCACAATTACCTATTAATAATCTGAAACTGCTTTTATTATTCGAGGCACCTATTTGTCAACATTTCAACAGAAGGCTAAAATAAATAAATAAAGTAACCTACAAAATGGACGACCCAAATCAAAAACCGAAAACAGAAGATAAAATCGAATTTAAGAAGCCTGTGCTATTCGGGCGCATCGGGAAATTACAGAAAAAGATAAAGAATGAGCTAGAAAAAAGGTCAGATGAAAAAAGTTCAGAAGAAAAACAAGCGGAAGAGCCTATCGAAAAGTCTTCAGAATCAACATCTAAAAGTTCTTTACCACCAGCGGTTTCGACGCCTGCCCCTTACAAAGAGCCGAAATGGTCCGGGATTTGCCCAGAGGGTGGGTGTTTTCATGTCTTTTGTACTCCCTAATGTTACGTTTTTCTAGTTATTATGAACCCATACCCCAGATTCATACTTTGTTTCTGTTGACAATTTCTTGTGATTGCTTACTTCTTGGCCCCCTTTTTTAGTAACTATTTCCTTTTCATTCATCTGATTAAACATAATATAACACTACCTCTGCATCACCCAAAGGTTAACTGGTAGAAAATGCCTATGACTTAAAATATTAAATAAATGCATACTGTCTATGTTTGATTGTTTTTTTTTTTTAAATTCTTTTCCCGCTTTTTTATATACATGTACATATTTTGATTACTTCAAGTCTGTTAGCTTATTATGTAAATATTATCTTGTTTGACAATTTATATCAGGTCCTGAGTATGCCCTGGAGGTGCTCAAATCAGGGATGATTGTGGATAAAGTGGACTTGATGAACAAACCATACTATGTCTTTGGAAGACTAGCCAACTGTGATGTTGTGATGGCACATCCAACCATATCCAGGTGAGGTTTAAACAGATTTTTATAATTAATCTTGCATATTATTTGATGATTCTTAGTTACATATAAACATACAGGGAGGAATGAACAGAAAAGTATGATGCAAATGCGACGCTTTTCATTACAAATAAGAACATTAAAGTGTCAATAATTTAAGCACAACGTCAAGCACGTTGGCAACATGTTGAACTAGCAGTGTTTACCTAATTTTGACCGTTCCTAGGAAAGAAAAGGGTGAGCGACGACATTGCTAAATCGCTTGCCTACATGCACACATACATATGCTGAGAACGAAAGTGACCGATTTCAAAACTTTGGTAAATGAGTTAAGTATACTGAATGACTTAAAAAAGTATATTCTATCATAATTATATTAGAAAACCATAATTCGAACCCGCGACCATTCGTTCTCAGCGTGCGATATGTGCATTCCCTTTCCTTAATGACGTGCTCTAAAGAACGATGACCATTTTTGTATGAGACCCGTCCCCCCCCTTCAACAGAACTTTTGTGTGTATTTGTAGGTTCACAAAGGTCTATAAAAAGACTAGCAACCAGTTTTAATTTCAAAATCCATGGGGTTTAAAAATAAAATTAAAATTAAAAAATCGTTTTATTAATTTTTCCTAATTCGCTAGGCCCGTCCCCCGCCCTGCAACAGATCTTTTGTATGTGCTATCAGGTTCATAAAGATCTATAAAAAGACTAGCAACCAGTTTTAACTTCAAAATTCATGGGGCTTAGAAATAAAATAAAAAATCGTTTTATTTATTTTGGGATAAAGTAGTGTCTTGTTGTCGCGGGCGCTATTTTGAATCCTGAACGCAACGAAGGATTCTAGGTTTGAGTTGACTCCTGAGCGAAGCGAGGGAGTTAAGACTTGAATTCTGAGTGCAGTGAGGGATTCAAGCTCGCCCAAGACGAATACACCTGCGTCTCCGTCGTGGACGAGCATATGGCAGTTGTCCCACCGCCGGCGAGGAAGCGACTAACTGTCGGCTGTTTTCTCGCTCAAGAAACGTACAATAGAAATACATTCCGTGTAAACAAAAGAGATGCATATATTAACAGTTGATCGCTGACTGTTCACACTGCCGGCGAGGACTCGCTTCACTGGTTTGTCGCTGAGCGACAAGAGCTATCAAAGATAATACGCGCCTAGCGATACTCGCTCAGCGATGGTCGCTTGGTGGTCAGAGCTCACGCCGAGAGAAACCCCTGTGAGACTAACCGCCCCGAGCGAGTGGTGCGAGTAATCGCCCGTCGCACTCGAAAACTCGCTGATAGCCCAGCGACAAAACTATCGGAACTACACACACGCTGCTCGCTGCTCGCCAACTCGTTTTCAGTTGTTAGTTCTACTCGCTAATCGTTCATCGCCGCCGGTGGGACAACTGCCTGCCTATAGGAATAGAAAAAATTGGACGAGTAACGAATGACGTTTTCTGTTTTTTAAATGGCATCTCCTAATTGATCTTGAGAGGTTTGAAAATCAAAGAATATGGTTTACTTACAAACTCTTATTTTGTGCCAAAAATATAATATTAACATTAAAACATGATTTTTCTCGGAATATCCTGCACTTTTGAGAGATGTCGTCGTAGTAAAAATTGATCACCTTGCTAAGACGGTTTGAATGAGATACATTTTAAGTTTGTTGGTCGATGTAAGGCTTGTGGGGACGTTCTGGCAATAAACATTAAAAGATGATTTTTCTTGGAATATCCTGCACTTTTGAGAGATGTCGTCATAGTAAAAATTGATCACCTTGCTAAGACGGTTTGAATGAGATACATTTTAAGTTTGTTGGTCGATGTAAGGCTTGAGGGGACGTTCTGGCAATAAACATTAAAACATGATTTTTCTCGGAATATCCCGCACTTTTGAGAGATGTCGTCGTAGTAAAAAATGATCACCTTGCTAAGACGGTTTGAATGAGATACATTTTAAGTTTGTTGGTCGATGTAAGGGTTGGGGGGACGTTCTGACGAAATTAACACTAAAACATGATTTTCTCGGAATATCCCGCACTTTTGAGAGATGTCGTCATAGTAAAAATTGATCAGCTTGCTAAGGCGGTTCGAATGAGATACATTTTAAGTCTGTTGGTCAATGTAAGGGTTGGGGGGACGTTGTGACGAAATTAACACTAAAACATGATTTTCTCGGAATATCCCGCACTTTTGAGAGATGTCGTCATAGTAAAAATTGATCAGCTTGCTAAGGCGGTTCGAATGAGATACATTTTAAGTCTGTTGGTCAATGTAAGGGTTGGGGGGACGTTGTGACGAAATTAACACTAAAACATGATTTTCTCGGAATATCCCGCACTTTTGAGAGATGTCGTCATAGTAAAAATTGATCAGCTTGCTAAGGCGGTTCGAATGAGATACATTTTAAGTCTGTTGGTCAATGTAAGGGTTGGGGGGACGTTGTGACGAAATTAACACTAAAACATGATTTTCTCGGAATATCCCGCACTTTTGAGAGATGTCGTCGTAGTAAAAATTGATCAGCTTGCTAAGGCGGTTGGAATGAGATACATTTTAAGTCTGTTGGTCAATGTAAGGTTAAGGGGACGTTGTGACGAAATTAACACTAAAACATGATTTTCTCGGAATATCCCGCACTTTTGAGAGATGTCGTCGTAGTAAAAATTGATCAGCTTGCTAAGGCAATTCGAATGAGATACATTTTAAGTCTGTTGGTCAATGTAAGGTTGGGGGGACGTTGTGACGAAATTAACGCTAAAACATGATTTTCTCGGAATATCCCGCACTTTTGAGAGATGTCGTCGTAGGAAAAATTGATCAGCTTGCTAAGGCGGTTCGAATGAGATACATTTTAAGTCTGTTGGTCAATGTAAGGTTGGGGGGACGTTGTGACGAAATTAACACTAAAACATGATTTTCTCGGAATATCCCGCACTTTTGAGAGATGTCGTCGTAGTAAAAATTGATCAGCTTGCTAAGGCGGTTCGAATGAGATACATTTTAAGTCTGTTGGTCAATGTAAGGTTGGGGGGACGTTCTGACTCATCGTCCTTTACTTCCTAACACATTGAATTAGATATTTTAATTTGGCTGCACCTATTCAATTTCATCCTGTATACAATATGAAGAGGCCTTCTTGGCAGCAAAACTAATGCAATGGATTCTATCTACAAATAATCATTCGGAGTGTTTTCGTCCATTGCATAACAATAAACTGTGGTCACTAATTAGATTATCAACTAATCGTTTTCATTATTTTCAAGGCACCACTCCGTCCTGCAATACAAAGCCTTTGCTGAAGAAGGGGAGCCCCCCTGCGGCTGGTATCTCTTCGACCTGGGCAGTACTCACGGCACGTTCCTCAATAAAGACCGAGTGAAAGCCAGCCATTACACCAGAGTGAGGGTCGGCCATCAGATCAAGTTCGGTAACAGTACGAGGACTTATATTATGTTGGTGAGTTTATTATTAACACTTTGACAGCGGATCATGTACTAATTAATACTAATAATATTGGAATAAATAAAATGCTTGGCTGTCAAAGTGTTAAGATTTAAGAGCCTTTACGACGTACAGCATTTCATACACAAGCCCTTGTTTTTCGAAATTAATTAACCAAATTAACCTTTTAGAACGCCGGAGCATAAACATATCGCCATACCCCTGACGCCAGGCCACTTTAACAACACACACACACTTAAAACAACAAATTTCTCGATATTGGTGGTTTATTTATATTAGTTTCATGCAATACAATATAGACGGAAGCTTAAGCTTTTAAATTATATAAATAAAAACAAACAAAAGTAATGATTAAATTGTTTATTTCATAATATCCAACGACGATGACTGACGTGTATTTTGTCATATATTTGTGACGTTGGCGTTCAGGGTAAAATTTCGTTTGTCACATATATGTGACAATGGCGTTCAAAAGGTTAAAAAAACTTCATACGATTAAGCAGGATACAAAGGTCTAAAAAGTGAGTAAAGAACATTTTTAAGACACCTGCCTTAGGCGGGTCACACCTCAACGCATAAATCCTCCTGCATCACGTTCGTATATTTTGTATGAAATCAGCATTTCTAACCTAAAAGCATGTTCACAGGGTCCAGATTTCGACTGCGAAGGAGAATCAGAGCTTTCAGTCACAGAAATCAAGAGAAGATCACAAGACATGAAGATAGAGCGAGACAGAATGATCAAAGAAGCCGTGGAACAGAGGGAGAGGGATAGAAAGGAAGAAGAAAAGAGAAGGGAGGAGCAAGGAATTGATTGGGGGATGGGTGAGTGATCCTAAGCAATCCATACTAATATTATAAATGCGAAAGTATGTCTGTCTGTCTGTCTGTTACCTCTTCACGCTTAAACCGCTGAACCGATTTAGATGAAATTTGGTATAGAGATAGTATGAGTCCCGGAAAAGGACATAGGATAGTGTTTATCCCGATATTCCCACGGGATCGAAACTTATGCGGGTGAAACCGCGGGGCGCGGGGTGCGAAAGTAAGTTTGTTTGTTACTTTTTCACGCCTAATCCACTGAATCAATCATCATGACACTTTGCATTGTCAGGGGTATAGAAAAGGACATAGGGTACCTTTCATCCAGAAAAAAATACTATTCCCGAGGAAAAGAACAATAACTTTCGACGGCCACAATTGCTTTAGGACGCTAGATGGCGCTACTTGTCTCTCGAATCATCATTATTGAAATATGACCCGACTTTCTGAGCAGTATCACACAACAACCACAACTCGACAACTCGTAACTCTAGTTGTCCAGGTCGAGATGTCTCGTGGTCGAGTTGTCGTGATACCCCGCATCTGTGAAGAACAGGCAATCGTCCCTTCATATAGTAGACTAGCTTTAGCCCGCGACTTCGTTCGCGTGAAACTTCTTGTTTCCTCCGAGCCACCCCGTCGTATCGCATGACCCGCCCGCGCTATCACTTAACGTTCTTTTTAACTTTTTTTTCTTTTTGCTCGGCTCCTAAGGGTCATAGCGTGATGTTAAATAGCCTATAGCCTTCCTCAAGAATTGGGCTATCAAATGCAAGAAGAATTTTTCAAATCCGACTGGTAGTTCCAGAGATTACCCCCTACATACAAACTTACAAACAAATTTTACCTCTTTATAATATTAGTATAGACTAGCTTCTGCCAGCGACTTCGTCCGCGTGAAATTTCACCTTCCCCCATTCACCCTCTTAGGGGTGGAATTTCGAAAAACCCTTTCTTAGTGGATACCTACCATAGAAATTTAAAAAACAAGAGAAGTGGCAAGGGGGCGTGTCTGTGTCCACGCGTCATGAGCAACATGCGCTTGTACTAGGCGAATGGCCGTCTCCGCGAATTAGTGCGCTTTTGACTGTGATCGTGATAAAATATAAAAATGCCGAGTTGTTCAGTGGTTTCCTGTAAAAAACGAAGTCAAAATAAAATCCTCGTATCTCGTGGAATCACTTACCATATATAAGTAAAAGTATTTTACTGTATTTGTCTTTAAAATCATGAAAAACAACAAAGCGTAAAATATTTCTTGCTTTTACTACGTTATTTTTGTTTTCAAATATCGCAGCGGCTGTACTATTTTTGCAGCAAATACATTGCTTCTTAACCACTAGCCACTCAGTATGTCGTTAAGTGAACAGCAAGCAATGTAAAAATTACAAAACGATACTTCATTGTCGCCGAGCGTCGCATAGTACAGCCGCTGTGTCTTGCGGCGAGATAGTGATGTGGTTATGAATGTCCACTAACGTAGGCTATCGACAACAACGTCGATTGCTCAACGAATACATTGCTATTATAGTTAATTTTTCAATTTGTCAACCATTTTAACCCGGTTTATAGAAGACCTAAAAAGATGACGTTTAAATGGTTGGAAGGCCCTTGAGAAAATGAAAAATAATGTTAATTTTTTTTATTAAATTCAATAATTTTTTTAGCTACTTTTTAGGGTTCCGTAGCCAAATGGCAAAAACGGAACCCTTATGGATTCGTCATGTCTGTCTGTCTGTCTGTCTGTCTGTCTGTCCGTCCGTCCGTATGTCACAGCCACTTTTTTCCGAAACTATAAGAACTATACTGTTGAAACTTGGTAAGTAGATGTATTCTGTGAACCGCAGTAAGATTTTCACACAAAAATAGAAAAAAAACAATAAATTTTGGGGTTCCCCATACTTACAACTGAAACTCCAAAAATTTTTTTTCATCAAACCTGTACGTGTGGGGTATCTATGGATAGGTCTTCAAAAATGATATTGAGGTTTCTAATATCATTTTTTTCTGAACTGAATAGTTTGCGCGAGAGACACTTCCAAAGTGGTAAAATGTGTGTCCCCCCCCCTCTAACTTCTAAAATAAGAGAATGATAAAATTAAAAAAATATATATAATGTACATTACCATGTAAACTACCAGCGAAAATTGGTTTGAACGAGATCTAGTAAGTAGTTTTTTTTTAATACGTCATAAATCGAAAACCGCAATTTACCTTTCACAAAGTTACAACGAACTACAAGAACTTTTATATTATGTTACTTGCTGCTACGGAACCCTTCATGGGCGAGTCCGACTCGCGCTTGGCCGGTTTTTATTATTGATTTATAATATAATAATATGTTCTGGACATATAGTTTTTTATTTATTTTATTTTCATGACCCTTTATTTTTCTTAGTACAATAATGAATTAAAAAGTCGATAACTTTCCGATTTAGTCAATCACTAGCGTATATGTAAAATAAATGGCTTTTGCACAGCACAACGATAGCGATAGATGTTTTTGTGTGAGTGAGTTGTACGGTGCATGGTAAAATGCACGCTGTGTTTGATGAGTTAAGGTTTATAATTGATTGTGTAGTACGTCCTGATTTATGAATTGCAAGTGTGTGCGCGACTTTGTATCTATTGCTTTTACTAAACTACATCTGTAGTAGTGGCGCGGCGGTGGGGCAAACCTAGCAACATCGGGTTCTGATACATTTTCAACTACCGGGCATATCTCCTTCTTTCATATATCTATGATACCTACTCTTCACAAAGAACACACCCTCTAAATTTCATATCTCTAGGACCAGTGGTTTAGGCTGTGCGTTGATATATCAGTCAGTCAGGAATTAGAATTTTATAATAGATCAAGAGGTTCTCTGACTTTGCAGGCGTTCTTTATAATAAACAGACCGGTGTCTTATGGCATCGGAAACCTACTTAAAGAAATTTGTAACAAGAACATGCCATTCCCAATTCCTCATCATCTTTCCTCCAATTTCCACAGGCGAGGATGCTGAAGAGGAACCTGACTTGGCAGAGAACCCGTACGCCGTCACAGCGAACGAGGAGTTATATCTTGAGGACCCCAAGAAGACGCTGCGGGGCTACTTCGAGCGCGAGGGCCACGAGCTCACCTACAACTGTGACGAGAGGGGCGTGGGGCAGTTCATGTGCAGGTGAGGAACTGCTTCTGCATCATCATCATCTGCCTAGGCTTTTCCCAACTAAAAAAAAAGGGTTTATTCACATAAATAATTTTAAACATGACATATTACCTCTCACAATCAATCAATCAACTCAGCCTATCGCAGTCCACTGCTAGACATAGGCCTCTCCCAGACTGCGCCACAGCACCCTGTCCTCCGCCTTCCGTATCCAGTCTACCCCAGCCACCTTCTTTAGGTTGTCCGTCCATCTAGCTGGGGGGCGTCCCATACTACGCTTGCCGGTACGCGGTCTCCACTCCAGGACTCGTCTGCTCCACCGACCATCTGCCCTTCGACAGACATGGCCAGCCCACTGCCACTTCAGTTTGCTTACTCTGCAAGCTATGTCGGTAACTCCGGTTCTTTTCCGGATAATTTCATTCCTGATATTACCTCTGCCAAACTGCAAAGCAGTTTGTTGGCATATGTAGCTCCTTTTTCTTTTTTTCCTTTTTTTTCTATGTAGGGGTCGGCTTCCAGTCTAACCGGATGCAGCTGAATACTAGTATTGTACATGGAGCGACTGCCTATCTGACCTCCACAACCCAGTTACTGAGTTACTGGGTAATACGATACCACTTGGTAAGGCTGGTTGTCAGACTTTCGGGCTTCTGACTTCCCGTAGCGACTGTCAAAGTTCCACGAATGACAGCCGGGACCAACGGCTTAACGTGCTTTCCGAGGCACGGAGGGGTCTCGGTATGTAAAGATGGTCACTCATCCGCAGACCAACCGCGGCAAGCGTAGCTTAACCTGATCGATCGACCTGTTTGCATTGATGTCAGCCATCGATTTGTAAAGGTTAATGCGCGGCCGCCATTTTGAAAAAAAAACAAAATGGCAGGCAGCTAGGTAGAAAATTTATGTAAATTTACAATTGGTAACTTTGCTATCAGTCCACTTTTAACCACTGATTCTCTACCCAGGGTGGAGTTACCCATCGACGACGCCCGGGGCAACCCGGTCATCGCAGAAGTGATCCACAGAGGGAAAAAGAAGGAAGCAGTCATCGCATGCGCACTGGAAGCATGCCGGATATTGGACAGGGCCGGCCTCTTGCGGCAGTCCAAACATGGTAAGGAATATTCTTTGGATTCACTTATCTTGTAGCAGTATCTACAAAATGCTACAAGCGAACTACGGGTCATACTGACGTCATACAAAGTCCTGCATCTCGCAAGCAGAGATGTATGTACACCAGTATCCGTAGTACTTGGCCGGACTGCAAACGCGGGCGCGGCGCGGCGTACTCAAACATAAGAACGTCATTTGAGCGTCCGTAGCGGGCACGCGGGCGCGGGGAGTGCGCGGGCAACTCGCGTCATAGCGAGTTCATGCAAGTGGCCGCAGTGGGTGCGCGGCCGGCCCACGCGGAGACCGGAGTTCTGAAACAAGTTCGAGCTTTTTTCTAGTAAAAATAAGTCTTCTCCTTCCATATTATATTTTGACAAACACTAGACACGACAACACTCAGAACGAAGCCGCGCTCGACTGCGGACAGGCTGATCGCGCGCATTTCCGCACCCGCGCCGCTCCCCGCCCCGTGCTGCCAGGATGGCCAAGCACATACTCTTCAAACCGGAACACAGCAACGCTGCTTGACGGCAGAAATATGTGTGGTAGTAATACTTTTACGCCTGGAAGAGCTACTGGTCCTTGAAGGAACTATTTAACCTTTTAACTGCTTACGTCGAATTTATCCGACAAATATTTTCGTGTCCATTCCGCCAGGGTCGTATATATACGACCAAATACCACAGCTCGTTTCATCTGTATTATTATTACATCATCACAGCTCGTTTAATTGGTATTTATTTTTCGTTTTTTTTTTTTTTTTTTTTCGGGCGCTGGGGGCACGACGTCTGATACAAAGTCGGGCGGTTAAAAGGTTAAGGGTGAGTTGCCTATGGCACTGAAACGCAGGCTCATGGACATATGTATTCTTCCCGTCTTAACCTATGGTGCACAAACTTGGTCTTTGACTAACATCCAGAAGTCCAAACTCAGGTCTGCCAACGAGCAATGGAGCGCAGTGTACTAGGCGTTAAATTAACGGATCGTGTTAGAAACACAATACTGCGCTCCAAAACAAAGATAGTTGACGTGGCTCAAAAGGCTGCTCGACTTAAATGGGACTGGGCAGGACATGTCTGCTGCATGCCGGACAAACTGTGGGCTCAAATAGCGCAGAATTGGTGCCCTGAGACAGTGAGGCGGGGTCGCGGCAGACCACGCAGGAGATGGCGGGACGAGCTGGATAGGTTCCGTCAAAACTGGAGGGAGGACGCGCGGGCTCGCGAAGGATGTGGGACAGTACAGCCTAGTAAAAAAAAAAAATGTTACTTTCCCGGACGAGCTGCTTCACGAAGAGTTTGACTACTTGGCATTTCGTATTGTCACTCGATTTCAAACAGTGTGAGGTTAAATAAATGCCCACCACCATGTAATAACATACAGGAATATTTTTTTATCACCATCCAAATTTTTACAGGATGTTCTACCCATGAATATGAACAACTTTCACTATGGGACCAACTCTGAAATCACAAAAAAAAACAGCTGTTTAATACAAAAGTTCAATACCTACTCGACCAAAATGTTTGAAACAGCTGATTTTTTTTTTCGTGATTTCAGAGTTGGTCCCATAGTGAAAGTTCTTCATATTCATGGGTAGAACACCCTGTAAAAATTTGGATGGTGATAAAAAAATATTCCTGTATATTCTTCCAAATAAAAAGATCATTCATTCATTCATTGCTTCATTCACTCGCTCATTCATTCATTGCTTCATTCACTCACTCATTCATTCATTAGTTCGTTACTTTTGCAGAATCTCGTCGACGGAAAGAGCGCGACTGGTCAGCGGATGACTTCTACGACTCGGATGACGACACTTTCCTAGACCGGACCGGCAGCGTGGAGCGGAAGCGGAAGTTACGCATGCAGAAACTTGGCGCCGCCGAGAGAGAGCACGAGAAACCTAGGACTTATGACGACCTGGTAAGTTGATTATAATTATAAAGAAGAAAAAAAAACTCGTGTTTTTCTTACCTAAAGGGTGTCAACCGGTCCCTATTACCAAGTCTACGTAGTACGTCGTTCTGTCTGTGTGTGGCTGTATTTACAATCGTAATGTGAAGTTAGGCTTTTGAAATTTTCACAGAATACGTGTAATTATAGACAATCTCACAGGAATGTGTCAGGGGCCAAGAAACTCATTGCGTTCTTCGTACCGCGCTTTAAAAGAAAGCATCGAGCAGCAAAAACAAAATCAACTTTATTTACGCAGGTGTAAAGTTGATATTTGTGTATGTAGAAATAACTGGTTTTGACACACCCTAAGCGTTATTTTAAGTGGACTCACACTTATCGAATTTGTCTTGTATGTTACAGCTAAAAGAAATAACGGAAATTGAGACCAAAATCACCACTGAAGAGGGAACGTTAGAGAAGCTACGATCGTCTGCAGCCAAGAGTCAGCAGAACAGTGAGGATGTGGATGAACTGGACCAGTACATGCATAGCCTGGGCAATCAGGGCCAGAGCATGGCGCAGAAGGCTGAGATCTCCAAGACTAAGGTAAGAAGCTATAAGGTAAAAAAAAAAACAGTGGCACTCCGGGAGTACCGACAGAAGTGAAATCAAAACACAAACAGAATACTTTGCCATCACTCACTGACATATCGGTTATACATTAAAACCGAGTACATCCCGAGGACAGCCGAACACATCCGAACGTAGCGCGGTGTCGGTAACAGTGTCGCGAGTTCAGTGGTTTTTTTCCTATCTCAAAAAATGCCCGACGCACCTAAAGAAGTTTTCAGTTCATAAATAAAATGTAAGAATTATTATTCCTGGGGCTGATGTTTCAATAGGCCTGTAGCGGTATCTACAACGCCACATGCGAACAACGCGTCATACTGACGTCACGCAAATCCTGCATCTTGCAAGCAGAGTTCACCGCACAACTAGCATAGACACAACTAAATAATCATCGGGCAGTTGCCCGCCAGACACAACACCCGTCTGGTCGGAGGATCCTCCCTTTTCTATAGAATATGAGTGAACTTTACACCCTGTTCCTTATACCTCTATAGTCCTATAACTTTTATTTGAAGAATAAATATGTCAGTTTCATATTTTCTATGCAAAACTGTCAAAACGCGATATTAATTCTTCAGATAAAAGTTATTTGACTGTGCTGTGGTGCCAGCATTTTGGGCAGTGTTCCTGTTGACAACGATTCGGACGATTTTTGAATGCCCTTTGATTCATTTGCTTCTTTTTTCTTATACATGTGAGGTTCGGCCGTGCCAAATTTGCCAAAGATGTAAACAACAATGGACGCTCGAAATTGAATCGATATATATCGATTTTGAAGAACATTTATGTTACGTAATGTTTGTTTTCGTCTAGTTAGCTCGGAGATTTAGTATTATTATATTATTTTTCTTGTATATCGATTTTATTCAATTTTGAGCGGCCACTGTTATTTACATCTTTGGCAGGCGCGACCGGACCTTACATAAATTATTATTTTAAATGTTAGCTTATATTATGTAAATAAATGTTTAATGTCCATGCTAAAAAAAAAGACGGGTTGCACTCCGGGAGTGCCGGCAGAAGTGAAAACTTGAATATTAACGTTGAAATAAATCAATTATTAATTGTATTAATATAACTCATTTTTTTTCACTATTTCTGCGTCCCTTTTTTCATTAATAGATGCACTTTGTTCAATTTCCATATTTTAAACACTTTATATACACGAATTTTACGAATACACAGCAGTGTGGCTACTACACAGACGGTCGAGCCATCAGCTGTCCATCCATCCATCCACACCCACGTCCACGTCCACGTGATGTGGACGTGGACGCCATCCATCCATCCATCCATTGTCGTGTGTCACTTGGTTCACTTCGGTTGGCGCCGCCGTAGAAAGAGATGGGGGGGGAATCTCTCCTGACGGTCACGTGTCCTGACGCGAGTTTAACATTTTTTACCCATTACAAAAAGTGTGCAACGCCGCTAAAGAAGTTTTCACTTCAAAAATTACATAACTAAATGTCATTAATCATTTATTCAACAGATGAGCATTCAGAAGCTGAAGACGGAGCTGGCGAAGACGCAGCGACTCGCCGAGGTGGCGCGGCCGGCGCACCTGCCGCCACTAATCAAGAAGGACGACAAGCTGCAAATCAAGCAGGCTAACTCCGTCGTGTACGGCAAGAGGTGACGATTCAATAGATATCAAACTAGCTCCGCGACTTTATCCGCGTGAAATTTTCAATCAATCAACTCAGCCTATCGCAGTCCACTGCTGGACATAGGCCTCTCCCAGACTGCGCCACAGCACCCTGTCCTCCGCCTTCCGCAATTTTACCCTCCCCCCATTAACCATCTCAGGGGTGGAATTTCGAAAAACCCTTTCTTAGTTGATAATTACTCTTTACAAAGAACACACACTCCAAATTTCATGTCTCTAGGACCAGCGGTTTAGGCTGTGCGTTGATATATCAGTCAGTCAGGACTTTGAATTTTATATTATATAGATTAGCTTTTGTCCCCTGCGTCGCCCACGTGGTGGTCAGAAATTATCCCAGGGTAACGTATAACCAGGATAAATCTATCGTATGACCTAATCCAGGTCATGGTCTATCAGCGAGCTAAAGGGCTTTTAAGATCCGTGGCATATCTGTTAACTTTTATTAGAGGAATAAAATTGACGTTACAGTTTTTGTATGAAATAACTGTCAAAATTTTAAAATGTTTGGTGGAATGCGCCCTAAAACTCAAGTGGATAACATCACAATTGACAACAAAGTTATGAATAGACAAAGTTATGAGAGAGCGTTAATGCTGAAGTGCGAACTCTACAGACGCCAGCACATCAAGCTACCCGAAACTGTCAAATTTTCCCAATCAACTTTGAACCTTATGCTTTAGCGATAAAGTTGAAAATCTATTTAAGAAACTTGACAGATTATAGTAGCTTGATGAGCTGGCGTCTGTACATGAGAATAACTCAATTTATATATACAAGCCTTTGCCTGCCGGGGTAGCGGGATTGTCCGAAAGGGTTACCGCTACCCCGGAACATAAAGGGCTAAGGAAGGAACACGGGTGGGTTTTAGTCAGTAAGAGTCTGACACTCCCTTCCGCTCCACCCAGAGCGGGAGGGGTCATTTGATGATTTCCCATCCACAAAAAAAAGCCTTTCAACCGAACGACTTTACAATACAAAATTACTTTAAATCCTTTCTCCTATTTCAGAATAAGGCTAAAAGAAGACACAGAGAAAAGAACAAAAATACGAAAAGAAGTGAAACAAGAAGAATCAGAGTTTGTCGAAGAGATGGATTCAGATGACGATTCAGAATCCACCAACACAAGGAAAGAATCCAGTTCGAAAGAAGCAAGTAGAGAAGCAGAGAAGAGGCAAGAAGATACAGAAGATGTTAAAAGAGAGACAGGAGAGCCTGAAATTAAGAAGATGTATGGACCCATGCGACCGCCTGAAAACTATGTGATACCTGAAGATTACTTTGATCAAGAGAGTAATCGAGATTTACCTGAAATTATGGAAAAAGAGTAGTTTATCGTTATTTAAGTTAAAATATAATTGTTTAAAAAAAAAAACATTTGTTTGATTTTTCCAGATTAATAAAATTGTTTTTTTTACCATTACCATTTTTGTACACACATACAGGCTTATTTTTTTTATCACCATCTAAATTTTTACAGGTTGTTCTACCCATGAATATGAACAACTTTCACTATGGGACCAACTCTGAAATCACGAAAAAAAATCTGCTGTTTCATACATTTTGGTCAAGTAGGTATTGAACTTTTGTATGAAACAGCAGATTTTTTTTTCGTGATTTCAGAGTTGGTCCCATAGTGAAAGTTGTTCATATTCATGGGTAGAACAGCCTGTAAAAATTTGGATGGTGATAAAAAAAAAAGCCGGTATAATAATTATAAACAGACAAGAAACAGAAAAATAGGCACAAAGGTGAAGCTTATTTCATAAGAAATCTCTTCCAGCATACCTGCGATAGGACAAGAAATAGAGAGATGTAAACAGCGTGTGAGAGTAAAGGAGACAAAAAAAAAATACATAAAATCTAAAAACAATTCACTTAATAAATCTCAACACATGAGTTATGGTTAAATTAGTGAGCTAGTGCTGCAAAGGTTACTTAACCACCCTAAGCTTGAAGGTCACTGACCGGTAGACCTGACGTGAGTCCACGTCAAGTATACGTGACATGCCCTTCAAGTCGTTAGACAAATTAGTTGCGGAGACAAAAATTGCTTGTGGGCGCCCTTAACATTCGCTAATAATAAATAGCCGTGGAATACCTCTCCACTCATAAGCACTTCAGGATATGTTGCCCCCTTGTCGCTACGTCACTATGTGCTAGCGACCGTTTCCGGCGGCCCATTATTGTGTGCAAGTCACCCCCTGCTATTTTATCCGTGTATATATAAAACATTGATTAGGTAGGGGTCATAGTTCTTGGTAACCAGTCCACTTTAGCCACCCAAACCCATAGTCCAACTTTTTATTTTTCCATATTCTGCAATAGTCCTACACCAACCGGGGGTTGTCCTTGGGTGCACTTGCATAGTGCATACAGGGATAATCGTCAGTTGGTGCCACATTTCATTAAAATTTCCTAAGGGGCCTCTGCGAGTTGGCTTCGGCCCCTCATACGCCTTCCAAGGGACCGGGACCCCATGGTCCCGAGATATGTAAAATAAAAAACAATCAAATCTCTTTAAACTTCATATTCAATTTATTTAAAACGTCCAATATAGTACATGATGTAATCAGTATCTCTAAATAGCGTGGAAAAATAAGACAACTACTGCGAAAATAAAAACATAAATCTCCAATTAGTTTTCACAGTTTTGACCATTTATTTTTCTGAGCTATAATTGTTAGAAGTACTTAACAATAAACAATTAGAATTATGCTAAAACAAATACAGTGACAAATACAATAAAACAACGGGTGTAAAAATACCCTCGACGAAGCAGTCATTTATTCTTCTCGTTCATTATTAGCCGAAATTCTGACAACCAGTCCTTCCAAGGGGTATCGTATTACCCAGTAACTGGGTTGTGGAGGTCAGATAGGCAGTCGCTCCATGTAAAATACTGGTATTCATAGTTTTAGTTTGTGATAATTTTGTTTGTACAGACGCCAGAACATCAGGCTACTACAATCTGTCAAATTCCTTTAATAGATTTTTCAACTTTATCGCTAAAGCTTAAGGTTCAAAGTTGATTGGGAAAATTTGAGTTTCGGGTAGCTTGATGTGCTGGCGTCTGTACTAGACCATACCTTCTGATTAGGGAGATGTTGAAGGTCAAACTCCAAATTTGATTGCCGTTTTTTTTACGAAAACTAGTTATAAATATTATAAGTTAACTTCAAATACTCCCGGAACGTTACCTGTACCGTTGTATGCACGTTTTACATGCGTTACATTGCGCATTACGATAACCAGCGAATTTTCACACCAAATATAAAAGTCGTTTCCCAACAATTATTTTTGCACAAAGTTACTTAGTTTAATGTACAGAATGCGTTTGACGGCTATGTGATGTGTCTTTTCGTCTGTGGTCATTTTGAGAGGATGAATAAAAGGCGACTCACAAAAGGTATTTACAAAGATGTGAGTGGAAACGTCTGGAAGGGTCGCTCTTGACGGACATAATATAGTAATCGTATTGGTTGTTAAATATAGAGTAACTAGCTGCGCCCCGCGGTTCCACCCGCATAAGTCTCGATCCCGTGGGAATATCGGGATAAAAATGTAGCCTATGTCCTTTCCCGGGACTCAAAACTATCTCTATACCAAATTTCATCTAAATCAGTTCAGCGGTTTACGCGTGAAAAGGTAACAGACAGTTACTTTCGAATTTATAATATTAGTATGGATTATTCACACACCGACGACCTTGTGAAGGCCGCAGGAACTCGTTGGATGCGAGAAGCACTAAACCGGTCGAAGTGGAGGTGCTTGGGGGAGGCCTATGTCCAGCAGTGGACGTTTTTCGGCTGAAATGATGATTCACATATATTGTAACACCCCGACAGCTGTCAATGTCATTTTTGGCATTGACGTTTTAGATTGTATATCCGCTCTCTCCCTTTTTGCTCTCCGTGTGTTTGTAATGTACGGAATTTATTATTTATTTTTATTTCGACAATCATACGATTTTATGCAAGATATTGTGAATAATATATTGAACAATCATTGTGTGATCAAACTGGACTTGTTATTTACAATCACCGAAACCCTTCCACAGGAAAAGCGCCCTCGAACACGTTATGGGCCCAGTTTGAAGGTTAAGGCAATTTAAAATTGGCGATAATGATTCCTCGGAAACATCTGGAATATCACACATTGAAAAATAGTCACGCGTGGGAAATTATTCAACGTGGAACTTTTGTATGCGGACGGTATTGGTACTGGAAAATCTGTGGGATGCTGTCACAGGAGACGACACGGATCCTGGGCATGTTCAGATAGCGTTGGCCCCACAGATATAGATATACCTAGACAACGCAAGTATCACGAACTGTATGAAAACTAAGCGTGCCACTTTTTGACTACCGACTATGACGTCACAAGCTCGCGCCCTCGCTCACCCTCACCCAGCCAGCAGTACGCAGGACTGAGCGCGAAAGTGGCGGCTTACGATTTTCGAACGTAAATTGGAGCGATTTTTGGCACGCGAAGTAGGTGCTCTTGCGTTATCTAGGTGTATCTATATCTGTGGTTGGCCCGTATATGTCTAAGCATTCATAGTAGCCCGTTGCAGAATGTGCGGGATGCAAAGACTGCTGAGGAGGCATGGGATAAACTATCCCAAATTTATGAAGACAAGGGCCTCTATAGACGAATTTTACTACTGAGAAAACTTTACCGTACAAATTACTCTGAATTCTCCAACATGAGTGAGTACGAGTTTGAGCTGGAGACAGCAAACATAAGCAATACACTATCAAGTGAACTAGTGCGTACTCGACTATTACAGGAGGATCAAAGAAGGAATTGCAGTAACATTTCTAATACAGTAGCGAGTATAGCCTATGCAAGATACTGTGAATAATATATTGAGGAATCATTGTGTGATCAAACTGGACTTGTTATTTACAATCGCCGAAACCCTTCCACAGGAAAAGCGGCCTCGAACAGATTATGGGCCCAGTTTGAAGGTTAAGGCGATTTAAAATTGGCGATAATGATTCCTCGAAAACATCTGGAATATCAGACATTGCAAAATTGTCAGGTGTGGGGAATTATTCAACGTGAAAATTTTGTATGCTGATGGTATTGGTACTGGAAAATCTGTGGGATGCCGTCACAGGAGACGACACGGATCCCGGGCATGTTCAGAAAGCGTTGGCCCCACAGATATAGATAGACCTAGACAACGCAAGTATCACGAACTGTATGAAAACTAAGCGTGCCACTTTTTGACTACCTACTATGACGTCACAAGCTCGCGCTCTCGCTCACGCTCACCCAGCCAGCAGTACGCAGGACTGAGCGCGAAAGTGGCGGCTTATGATTTTCGAACGTAAGCTGGTGCGATTTTTGGCATGCGAAGTAGTTGCTCTTGCGTTATCTAGGTGTATCTATGTCTGTGGTTGGCCCGTATATGTCTAAGTATTCACAGCAGCCCGTTGCAGAATGCTCGGGATGCAAAGACTGCTAAGGAGGCATGGGATAAACTATGCCAAATTAATGAAGACAAGGGCCTCTATAGACGAATTTTACTACTGAGAAAACTTTACCGTACAAATTATTCTGAATTCTCCAACACGAGTGAGTACATTAATGGTATTATGACCCTATCACAACAGCTCGCTGATATAGGAAAAAATATTGAGGACTGTGAACTGGCGGAAATTCTCCTAAACGGCTGACCTTCTAACGGGGTGAATAGGGATGCAGGGGTGAATCGGGACGAAACTTTAAAATGGATTTTACGTTGAAATAATATAGTTTGTTGTCAATAAGGGCACGTAATCGTTAATTAAATTACAGTAAACACATTAGGGTCCTTTTTGGCCACAAACTATATTATTTTAATGTTAAAATCCCTTTTAAAGTTTTGTCCCGATTCACCCCTGCATCCCTATTCACCCCGTTTGAAGGTACCTTCTGAGTTTGATGTGCTCGTGTCGGGTCTGGAGACAGCAAACATAAGCAATACATTATCAAGTGAACTAGTGCGTACTCGACTATTACAGGAGGATCATAGAAAGAAATTGCAGTAATATTTCTAATACAGTATCGTGTATGGCCTATGCAAGATATTGTGAATAATATATTGAGGAATCATTGTGTGATCACACTGGACTTATTATATTTTACAATCGCCGAAACCCTTCCACAGGAAAAGCGCCCTCGAACATTGGTGACGTTCTGCAGAATGGATAGTTGCGTAGTAATCGCAACCGGCATGCGTGTATGACCAGAGGGGCAATTCTCGTAATTTGGAAAACGTTCACAGTCTGAAGGCCAATTCTCGTAATTTAAAACGTTCAAAATCTAGTCGCAGTCTCATCTTAGCGACAAACAAATGTCAAAAACTTGTCAAAATGTAGGGAAATTAGAGGAATTTTGGACAGATTGAGACTGAGATCGGACTTTGAACGGTCTTAAAATTACGAGAATTGCCCCAATGCGAAAGTGTGTCTGCCTGTCTGTTACCTCTTCACAATTAAACCGCTGAACCGATTTAGATGAAATTTGGTATAGAGATAGTTTGAGTCCCGGGAAAGGACTGTATGGCTCAGAGGTAGCCAGTTAGTTACAGTTGAGTTGACGAAAACCACAGACTTCACGATAATTTAGTTTATTCGTAAAAGTTACAAGAAAGTTTCATTGGATGTTAATCCGCGGTTGTAGCGCTACGGCAGCTATTGGTCAACTAACTAATTATAATTATAAAAGTAAATAAAACGAGTAGCGAAAAGTAGGTCGCGGCGTTAGCAATTTGCCTGTACGTGAACCGTACAAGAACATAGAATAGTTTTTATTCCGATATTCCCACGGGATCGACACTTATGCGGGTGAAACCGCGAGGCGCTGCTAGTATAATATATAATAAGTTTCTTCTAATGGGAAGGCGTCAGTTTATGTATGCATGGTATGTCTTAATCCGCAGGGCAATTGCGTAACACATTATCAATCGGAATCGGTTTCATTTTGACAGTTCAACAAAATTCATTGCGTTATTTACGTGTTACGCAGAACTTTTTTTCGAACTTATGAAGCAATGGATTAGCAATTTGCTTCAAAATGATTCAGATTCCAATTGATAGTGTTTTACGCAATCAGGGAGCCGGAGATTATGGAACAAGCCTAAATGTATTAATTGATACTTGTTGTGTAATGAACGAAGTCAAAACTCAATGTCTTAGTCGTAATTTTTTCTTAAAGAATGGGTTTATAGGGGATGGCGTCGATGGCTTTAAATTAGTCTTACTGGGTTTCTTGGCGCCGTCAAAGGGTATGCTAGGGCTCTGTCTAACGCTTTTGTAATAGTCCACTGGTTGTTGCATAGAATTGTTTTTCAACGCGAATTTCACCTTTTTCGGTGTATCGAGGTCATTATTTTGAGATTTTTTGTCAAATTTTTTCGTTGGCTTCTGTAATTCGGTTTTTTTCTGGAACTGTTTCACTTTGTTCACTAATAACGTTGGGTTTTTTGCTGTTTTTGTTAAATTTTTCTCTGTTTTTGTTAAGTTCTTCTCAATTTTTGTGTTTTTATTTTCGTTTTTTGGTGAAGAAGGGCTTTCGGGTTTCTTGTTTTTGCCATTTATTATTATTTTATCATTACTCTTCCGTGGTTTGTTATTACTCTTACCGCTGTCACTGTTTTGTGCCTTACTATCTAGTATTTTAACACTAATTTTGCTTGTTACATTCTTTACACTATTTTCAGTAATTTTAGTCACTTTTTCATTATTTTTTTTACCACTTTGACTTATTTTATCTTTCTTTTGCCCATTACCTATCTTTTTACTATTATCTAAGTTATTAACTACAGTACTGTCTCCTGCAACTCTTTGTTTCTTGTCAACTTTTAGTTGCTTGTGTGTGGCGTCTCCGTTGACTTCGGCGTCAACTTTGCGTTGCTTGTTGTTGCTCGTGTCATTGATGTTGTTCTTGCGTTTTTTATTTTCTTTATTTGTTGTGTTTTGTTTCGGTTTCTTGGCTTCGGGTTCTGCTGTCTCCACTTTCCAGCCACCATTCTGTGAAAGGTAGTTAAATATATAATTTATTTAATCATCGTTTGTTTTATTGAAGTGAAACTTCTTTACGCACGCTTGACTTGGGGAGTAAGCTGGCGAACGCGTGACGTAAGCGTTACGAAAAGTGTGATCGGGCGAGGCGAACGGGAGTTGAATGGGGGATATAAGCAAGAGAAAGCAGTGCGCGCGCACATTTTCTTTATCTCTTCCTCTCATAGCCAAATACGTTTGAAGTTTCACTTCAGTCGTGTGGTCATAAGCACACTTTAATATTTTTTTGTTTTATATCATATTTTTTTTTATTAGTCTATTTATAAAAGAACTCGGTATACAAAAATATTCATAACTTTTAGTGCAATTGAATTATGGTCATGCTGTAGAAAGATTTTTTGTTGGAAATGGCCTCCTTTATCTCCCTATTTCGTTTGATCCACGACTTTTTGACCACTCTGTATAACCACAGGCCGGCTTAGGAAAATTCTTGTTATCAATAACGTTACCTCTAATCAAAGATATATCAACTTTACATATGTGTTGATTACGTTGATATCAGAATGACTCAGTATTGAAAAGGTCATAAAAATATTAAAGTAGCAGCGAAAACAAAACTTTACTGCACAGATTTTACAGTTGATTTTTCAAATTCGTCACAATTTAGGTAAAATTTACACACACACATTTTTACCTTACTTATACTTGATAATGTTTTTACTCAAAAAACTGTCTACCTTCTCAAATATTGTTTTGTTCTTTATATGCTCTCTTCTATATGTAAAAACTTGTAATTGGCCTTATTTCTGTTACTCTCAATCGTGAAAAAGTGTTTAGCTGTAAGTTTTCCAAAAACTGTAAAAAAACTAAAACCCGACTACTGAAAAGGATGAAACAAGAAAGTACCTTTCGGTGGTCGCATGGTACAGTCAGCATCAAAAGTCGATTAACACTATCATTTTTACATGTTATTAAATTGACTGCAACTTTTTTCAATAAACTGATTTTTAGCTTTTCACATAATAGACAAGAGTATATATTCTAAAAAAAAATCTTCTTCTGCAATTTTGAGCAAATATTTTGCTCAATAACTAAGATTAAAAAAACTGAAGTGTTAATCAACTTTTGATGCTGACCGTACCATAGCTTATATGTATGTTAGTACAGCGGCATGCGACCACGGGAAGGTACTTTCTTGTTTCATCCTTTTCAGTAGTCAGGTTTTAGTTTTTAAACTTATTTTTTGTTTAATTATTTTGGGGCTTATTTCAATAATATTTATATTTTTGAAATGTGCTAATTAAGCCCTTTCATTTGATACCCCACACGGCATGACTAAAAAATTTTTTTTGAGATCATGATTTAATTTAATGTGACGTCACATAGCCTATAACCAACAGAAGATTAAGACGCTTTCAACGATACCTCATTTGTCTAATTATGACAAGGAGTTTAGAAGTTATCAGGGAACAGATGAACATACATACATACAAACCGGTCAAAATAATAACCCTCCTTTTTGCTTCGCCGTAGTCGGGTAATAAAATAAAATACTCACGGTAACATTAGTGCTAAGTTTCTGCCTGACGGTCTCTACTTCCTCCACAATGCTGGTTCCAGAACGACTCTTAGCCAGCAACCGCTTCCTGTGCTTGCGACTTAGACCTGCAACGTTACAGATAACGCATAACAATTAAACTGTGAAATATTGTAATCATCATGTGAGAGTCACTGCTATCTGTTTTTTTGGTTTATTTGAAATTACGGGGACGCATCGGGTTGTTCGTTTGTGCTAACTCAGGATAACCCGCTACGCTTTAGAAAGAAAATACATTTATTTGGCACAGACATAAGATAAAAACAAATAAAACACTCCGGGAGTGCCGACAAAAGTGAAAACAAAACACAAACAGAATACTTTGCCATCACTCACTGACATATCGGATACTAGCAGAGCCCCGCGGTTTCACCCGCGTAAGTTTCGATCCCGTGGGAATATCGGAATAAAAACTATCCTATGTCCTTTCCCGGGACTCAAACTATATACCAAATTTCATCGAAATCGGTTCAGCGGTTTAGGCGTGAAAAGGTAACATACAGACAGACAGACAGAGTTACTTTTGAATTTATAATATTAGTAATCATTAGTAAAATATTAGTAAATAATATTATTAATACCGAGGACAGCCGAACGTAAAAGTTTGGCGAGATTAGAACTAAGTAACACCTCTGTATTACAATATAATTAAATTAAAAAAAAAACATCCGACGCGGTGTCGTTATGGTAACAGTGGCGCGAATTCAATGGTTATTCACCATCTCAAAAAATGCCCAACGCGTCTAAAGAAGTTTTCACTTTAAAAAAAGTGTAAAGTCCGATGTAAGAAATTAGCAGGAAAGTATTTTCGATGCTTGCGTGTGCTGCGCCAAAAAGGCCCAGAACAGTGGTGATAAAATAATATAACTTTACACAAAGTAACTGTCTTTTTTTTTTATGGATGGGAAATCATGCGGAAGGGAGTGTCAGACTCTTACTGACCAAAACCCATCCGTGTTCCTTCCTTAGCCCTTTATGTTCCGGGGTAGCGGTAACCCTTTCGGACAATCCCGCAACCCCGGCAGGCAAAGTACCTGTCTGGGTTCGAACTTACGACCTACAACTCGTAAGTCGCGGGGCTACTATAACGTCGAAACTATATTACGTCGATGTTAGGATATATCCTACATACCTCGTAAAGCCAGCTCATCACTGGCCGCGACAAGTTTCTTCTCCAACGCGTGCAGCGACTGCGCCGACTTCTTCTGTTTGACCGGCGGAGCGGGACTGTCCTCAGAGTGGGTCGACACGCGGAGCGGGTACTCGGAGCGGGACAGCTTCTCGAAACTGGAACATAAATTATGGATATTTGGCGTTTAGAGAAATGAAACACCAGGTTGAGATGTAATCTATACACCGTGTTCTTCACGATATCCATAAACTTTGTCAAACGCTTCTATAGCTTTTACAAATTAAATCTAACAAAGGAAGTAGTACTTGAAAAGGCTTCGTTACAAAGATATTGTTATTTCATTTAGTGAAATTTAATTGACCTATGCAGTAAGAAAGGGTCTTAACTCAGTTTTGACATGTTTCAGCCCGCCAAATCTTATAAATAAAAATACGTCATCGTTGCCAATTCGGATAAAGAAGCATGCATATCGGGCGATTTACGTCAAGGTATTTAGTTTGTATGAAAATTAACAAAAAAATAAAAAATAAGAATTCGTTAATGTGTCCATAATGAAAAATGCTTATTTCCATGGTCTGAACTTCTGGTCGAAGTTTATGTATATCGTCCGGAACACGGTGTATAAATAAAACAAAGACGGGTTAGTTACACCATTTATTTATAATTCAAGAACGGCGCGACCGATTCTTATGATCTTTGATTAGTTGGATTTTTCTCCGACCCGAATAGCAGAATAACTATTAATACATGGGAAAGATTCACGAAAAAAAAAAAAATTAAAGATAATTTATTTTATCATACATTCATCCTGAGGCAGTACGAAGTTCTCCGGGTCAGGTAGTTATTATTATTTATCAATCACCAAGCGTACTTATGCACAAAATTAGATGTGTTGAAGTGGTTACCAGATTCAAACATCATTGAATAATTTTCCACCAAAGATTTTGACGTGATAACGTCTTATAAATCGATGAACGCCGGCTGCACGCACGAAAAAGCATGACTCATTGTCACGTTCCGCCTGAGCCGAGCGTGCAAGCGAGAGCGCGGAACAAGCGATAGAGAGGCACGATCGGCTTGTGACGCATCTATCTGATGTTTTCTTATGACGTTATCTTGTAAAATTATCGTCCGTAAACCGACTTTACAGACAACCAATTATTTACATGGAGCCTGGCATACCAACCTGTCAGCCATTTTGATTTTTTTTTCAAAATGGGGAATAACTATTTCGAAATATCAATCATAGGATTATATAAACATAGAGGGTTGTACTGATGATTTTAATGATTATAATTCTGTAAATACATACTAAATTAACGGATCGTGTTCGAAACACAATACTGCGTTCCAAAACAAAGATAGCTGACGTGGCTCAAAAGTCTGCTCAACTTAAATGGGACTGGGCAGGACATGTCTGCCGCATGCCGGACAAACTGTGGGCCCAAATAGCGCAGAATTGGTGCCCTGAGACAGTGAGGCGGGGTCGCGGCAGACCACGCAGGAGATGGCGGGACGAGCTGGATAGGTTCCGTCAAAACTGGAGGGAGGACGCGCGGGCTCGCGAAAAATGGAAGGAGTGGAGGGAGGCCTTTGCCCAGGAGTGGGACAGCGCAGGCTAGATAAAAAAAAAAAAATACATACTTGTTGCGCTCGTAAAACATATTTTAATCAACATACAAACTGACAGACTTTTTTTTTATCTTGGGGGTGACAGAGGGGCATGCCGGACTCTTACCGCCGCCGCGGTGTTCCTGTGGGGGGGGGGATGCGGGATTTGCAGAAGCATTCACCGCTCCCCCGACAGGCCTCGACCCGCTGCTCCTCAGCGGGTCCCACCTCCCATGATGGTCACACCCATAATTGAAAAAAACAAAGACATTTGAATTTCGCGGACTACCTAGCGCATCCATATTTAAGCTTACCGTTCCAAACAAATCTTGACTCTCTTATGCCTACCCGAGGAGGCAGTAGTGAGCAAGTCTCGCAGCATTTCGGCTATCAACGTGGCGGGGACCGGCAGGCAGGGTAGCTCCACGTTGACGCGGCCGGCACGCGGGTCTAGGGGCCGCTCTGTGCTGTGAAAGGACACAGAAAGGGTTATTTAGGGAAAAGCATTAAAACAATGAATAATGTTGATAATTGTAGCGAATCAAACCGAAATTAAGCCGCTAAATCTCGGCGGAGGAATGTAAGTGGCGACGTATTCGGTTTCGGCCGAAAAGGGATTGATTTTTGTGCATACCTACCAGTCCGCCATTTTGTTTTTTTTTCAAAATGGCAGCCACGCATGCCACCTAAATCGATAGCTTACATCTTGTTGTATAGATGTTAGAAATAATCACTCTGAATGTTTAAAATAATTAATGAGGCATATAAAACGAACAAGGTTACAACAACCAAAAAAAAAAACCTGTGCGACGCTGAAAAAGGCTCCTATCTCAGCATAATGCTGCGATATTCAAAAAATAAATACCACAGCGCTGGGTATTCTATAAGGGCCGAAAATATTTACCTTTCATCGTCTTCATCAGTACCGACATCCCTGTCCTCGTCACCGTCATCCTCTGAATCAGACACCAGTTCTAGCGCCTCTGGACCACCCTCGGGACATCCCATCTAAAATATAACGCGGAATATTAGTACAAGAGTAATATGAAGTTTTCGTTTGTTTTTTTTTTTTGTTTTTTTTTTTGTTTATTTAGGGTCAAAGCACACACGCTACTTTTTGCATCGGCGATCGGCGATTCAGCTGCTTTTTAGAAGCTAAATGCAGTGACAAAGCATTCCACACCGCACACTTAAAAACGCCAAACGGGGCGATTCAGTCGCTTTTCGGAAGCTCGATACAGCGGCTGAACGCTACACTCCGCACACATTCGGATGCCGGTCGCAGCGATTTGGCATTTGCGCCAGCATCGGAGCAGTCGCTAAAACGCGCGATTCCGATACCACGTCCGAACGCAGAGAGTCGCCAAAACGCGATGCAGCATCGGAGCAGTCGCTAAAACGTGCGATTCCGATACCGCGTCCGAACACAGAGTCACCAAAACGCGATACAGCATCTATACAGTCGCAAAATCGCCGATCGCGGATGCAAAAAGTAGCGTGTGTGCTTTGGCCCTTAAACGCGCTAACCTTTGGAACTAACAGTAGATTTAAAAAATAATCAAAGTATTTACATCACGAACCTAAGGAGCGAGCAAAGAAAAAAGGGCATAAAGAACGCTAAGTGAAAAAGAAGTAATAACGCTCGATGCGATGCGATGCGGTGGATTGGGGGACCAAGAAATTTCACGCGGACGAAGTCGCGGGCAGAAGCTAGTAAATACTTGTACAGACGCCATCACATCAAGCTACTACAATCTGTCAAAGAACAATGTCAGGTTTTGGCTTACACAACTTATAAAACTAAATTCACACGGACACGAAGTTTTTACCTACAACAATTTAAATATATAATTCCAACTTCTAAAAAAATATTTATTTCTTTTCGAGAACTGTTCGAAAAGAAAATCATTTTATTAAGTAATCATTTTACTAATCATGTTCTTGAATTCCAGGTTTTACTTTTTTTTAAATAAAAGTGTCAGGTAGTTACCTATTCTGCCACTGTAATCGATTATTCTAAATAATTAAAGCGATTTACTCTTTAGTTTTTATTTACAACCTCACAATTGTCTTTTATTATTTTTTTTTTTATCTAAATAATACGTTCGTTGTGTTTATTATAAATACATTTATTATTTTTTAAAGAATGTAAGAACGAAATTCAAGAAATCGATTTTCCTGATCTGTATTCGATAACTTAATCGCCTCGTAATGGCAACCGGCAGTTCGCCATTAAAATAATTAAAAAAAAAAACTTTTGCAGTTCTGCCAAAATCGCGCGCGCCAGTTCAAACATCTTGTTGTTGTTGTCGGTGTTTTTCTAATTCTAAGTGTACGTTTATTTCCTTCTCGAATTCATCTGCGTTTGCATTATAGACTTATTGTGTTATATTCATACCACACATTTTGTGACAATGTACCATCAACTACGTTGTATTAATTGTGGTATAAATGTGTTCCGGATGGAACGGCATTTAGTTGAATCTGACGATGTCCGTTCATTGTTACGGCAATGGACTTCACTTTCTGAGGTAAAGTACGATTCTTATTATTAGAATGTCAACTGTTTTAACTAAGCTAAATGTTAATTTGCAACACAACCGTATTTTGTTTGTTTTAGATTCCAAATGACAGTGTTGTTTGTCATTACTGTTGGTTATTAATTAAACAAACAAGTAATCCAACAAGTAGCAAGGCGCTAACTGAATCAATTGTGCATCGAAATCTTTGTATTGGTTGCGGTCATTCATTGCATCGTGTAAAGTCTAACGCCTTAAATAACAGTTCAGAAAGAGAAGATGCTATCAGACGCGTGATAGAGCAACAGTAACCTCCAATTTAAAATGTCTGAATAACTTCTTCTGTAGAAGTTCAGTGTAAAAGTGGAAATCACAGAAAAGCTTTTGACATTAAACTACACAAAAAAACGTAAGAATTTTCACTGTCCATGACAAATTAATATTGAGCCAAAGTTACTATGGACATCTGACATTGTTCTTTCTTTAATAGATTTTCAACTTTATCGCTAAAGCATAAGGTTAAAATTTGATTGGGAAAATTTGACAGTTTCGGGTAGCTTGGAGTGCTGGCGTCTTTACATAAAAATAAAATAAGTACTGGTAAATATTTTGTATTATAATAACAATTTCTGCTCACTTTTTGCCAAGCTGCCGTAGCATGTTGGTACCGCAGCCCCTGCTCGCTCTGCCGCACTAGCGCGGTGAGGAGCCGCCGGGCTGCGGCACACAGTAAGGGAGCTTCGCCCCCGCACATGTATGTGCACAGGGGTCGGATCAGCTCTACTAGGCTCGCGTCGGGAATGTCGCCGTTTGAGACCTGTTTGTGGAAAGTTTACATATTGTTATAATCAAGTTTTGTTTCCGGAACATAAACGCCCGTATCTTTTGCATTTAACATTACATACCTTAGCAATTTCGTCGAGGTAGCAGTCAACGATGTGTAGCAACATTGACATGGAGTTGCGCGCGTAATGGGGCGTCTTCAGCGCGAATATACCTGAAAAAATCAACATTTATTTTAGAGCAGTTCGTGGCTAAATAATAACAGCCGCACAGGTCGATCAATCAGGTTAAGCAACGCTTGCCGCGGTTGGTCTGTATGGGTGACCATCTTTACATACCCAGACCCCTCCGTGCCTCGGAAAGCACATTAAGCCGTTGGTCCCGGCTGTTATTCGTGAATCTTTGACAGTCGTTACGGGTAATCTGACCATCAGTGGCGAAGGTTCCTTATAAGCCCATTCCGCCCAGCTTCCCTTCAGAACACAACCCCACGCTATGTATAGTCATTTCATCAATGAAATATAATCAATCATAACTGTAGGTATTTAATACACCATGAAATTAAAGCATTGCAAAACGCCTACAATAAATGTTTTGTCTTTCTTTCACAACAACGAAAATTTTGCTCTAATACAACTCGTAGGCGCGCTCGGCTTGTCGTCGCGAATATATTCTATAGAAAATAAACTCCACATGACGTCACTAGGTCACGTGGCTTGCTAATTTTTGAGCGCCAATATAAGCCGAAAAAAGACGGGTTATCTTGAGTGGAAATGCGTGCGCGTGAACGAGATGGAGCAATATCGCTAGACCATCAAAGTGAAATAAACAGTTAAGTACTAATAAAAATAACAAAACCATGGTCAGCAAGACGACCAGTCACCACAAGCAGCACCCGTTCACAAGCATAACGCAAAGATCAGCCATTACCCCCCTCGCCATATTTGAAGGAAGGAGGCAATCCCCACGCTACCCCAAGCATTGACATCAGGGAGTATGACAAACTATAAAGAATTATTTATTTATTTGTATCCCCAACAGAGGCTACACAATTTCATACAATACATTACAGGCGGTTGAGAAGATGAAGTTTTTAACAGGTATTGTTTGTTTGAAATACATTGATTAATAACTCACCGTCACTCCCGGACAAGGTTTTGGCGTACATCTGACAGCTCTTGAGGCTCCACTCACTGCGCAGCAAACAGCGGAGACTGGCGCGCAAGTAGCGGCGAACCAACTGCGGACAAGCAATTATAATAAAGATTTTTAGTAGGAAAATAACTAAATATTACAATTATTGTACTTTAATCATTTACTGCTCTGGGCTTTGGTGTCAAATCTGCCTGCCTTTTCCCAACTATGTTGGGGTCGGCTTCCAGTCTAACCGAATGCAGCTGAATACCAGTATTTTACATGAAACAGCTGCCTACCTGGCCTCCACAACCCAGTTACTGACTAACACAATACTCCTTGGTAAGTGTTTTTTGGACCCGTAACGACTGTCAAAGATCTACGAATGACAGCTGGTACGAACGGCTTAACATGCTTCCCAAGGCACAGAGAGGTCTCGATATGTAATGGATGGTCACCCATCCACTAATCGACCGCGGTAAGCGTAGCTTAACTGCAATCCTTTCCATAAGGTAGGTGCGAATGCAGAAGAATGGGCAAGAAACTTATCCATGCGATGTTCGTCCACTCCGTACCACTCTGTAGCGAGCATGCGGAGCACTGCCTGCCTTGTACAAGAGAAGAGTGTGGCGCAGGCGATCCTCATGGAACAGGTCCAGGACTCCTGCTAAACGTAACTCAACAGTACATACCATTAGAAACTTATCCGTGCGGTGCTGGTCTAGTCCGTACCACTCCGTAGCAAGCACACGGAGCCCTGCCTTGTACATAAGAAGAGCGTGGTGCAGGTGATCCTCAGGGAACAGGTCCAGGACTCCTGCTATCTTCTCACTTAGCTCTTCCTGTGATTGCAAGTAAGATAACAATTATATATTTTTTTTTGTTATGTTTTTTGTGGTATGCAATAAAGTAATAAGTAGTAAATAAATACATTATAAGGGTTTTAGAAACCTATTGCAAAAAAGGGAGATTATTACAATACATGCAATCTGTCCTGAATGTCCCAGGTAAGATTGTATTAAAAAAAAAATTAGATAAAAACAAAACTGGCCAATTGCGAGTTGCGACTCACACAGGATGAATATGAGTCAAAACCGCCGAAAAATAAACAGAGTTTTTGTCGGCGGTTTCATTTCCTTTAATTTTATATTATTTATGTTCTAGCGGTAGTTGTAATACATACTGTAACCCAACTATTCTACCTTTTACGCTTCCTGAGATTCCGCCTGCTGATAGACAAACAGATGGACGGCCAGCGGTTATGACGTTAAAACATACTTAATTATTGCTTACCTGTACAAGAGGCTTGTCTGACATCCATACAGCGTAGAATAATCCTTTCCACACTCTTATAAAGTCATCTTCTTTGAATTCTGAAAGAGTTTTGATGAATATTTAGACATTACGAGATGTGGACTAAAAGGAATGTAGTCATTTTGCGACTTAGGTATTTTGAGATTTAGGCATTTTGAGATTTGGGCTAAGAGCGACGTGGTCAATTTGCGATCTAGTCATTCTGATACCAACCCATCATCAGTCAGTGACGAAATCGGGGTTTATTAAATATCAATAAAATCTAAAGTAAGTATAAGTGCTATGCAATTGAAACTTTATATGTTTAATAAGTCCACTATTGACATCATATCCTGAGAATTTTGTTTATCTGGTATAATCCAATCCCAAATTATGAGGGTTTCAAAAAACGACATATAGTTCACAGAGGGATTAATCATAGATTGGTACCTCATTCTATTTAAAATTGTCAAAGAGGACTCTGTGAGTTGGTTTCAGAACCTCTTACACGTTCCAAAGGACCGGGACCCCATGGTCCAGAGCTATGTTAACATACACAGGGTGTCCCTGGAAGTATTGATCAAATCGAATAGGGGCGTGGGCAAGGTCATTTCCAAACTTTTTAACCAGTGGCGTAGCGTGGCTTGGCGGGGCCCCGTATAAAAATTTGTTTGGGGGCCCTTAGGAAGGTTAAAGATTACTCACAAAAGAAAAAAAAATGTTTGCATAAAATTAAAAGACATATTTATTCATCATAATTATCTAGCTGTCACTTTTTCCAAAAATTTTTACAAATAATTCAAATTAAATACACACTCTCCTTGCCTTTTTTTCGGCAAACTGATTTATTAAATCGTTTATAGCTGATTTGCTTTTTTTTTACTTTTCTCATATGTGAAAAAAAAATTACGCACGTTTGGGGCCCCAGTGGCCCGGGGGCCCCGTATAATTGATACGGCAGATATGGCGGTAGCTACGCCCCTGTTTTTAACCCTGACAAAGTCAGTGAATTTTTTTACGGTTCAAAAGTTATGACCAATTTTAATTTTTTTTTCAATCACTTCGCTTAGTGTTCAAAGAAATTAATCATAAAAAAATACTATCAGATGTATCTAAAAAAAAAAATTGATAGCCCTGATAGTTTTCACGAATTCAATTTTTCCTCTTTTTTTTTTTAGTACTTTTTTTGCTAAATGTTTGGAAATGACCTTGCCCACGTCCCAATTCGATTTGATCCATACTTCCAGGGACACCCTGTATAATAATCACCATGAAGGACAACTGGACCTACCTATGCAAGACGGAACCAATCCACACACACACCAAAATCAAGATAAGTATACAGAAAGCTTTCAAAATGCACCTTCTATCGACCCTGTAAAGATCAAAATAATCTGACAACTAGTCAGATCTTGATTTGAAGTAGGTCCAACTAGCATTGATTATGTAGAAAGAATCAATTTGACAATATGTTTAAACTTAAACAAAATCAACAGAAAGTGAATAATATTCGGTCATAAGGCAACAGGTCTACCCTCACAGGATAACTTATAGCCATAGAGATCAACAAGTTAGTGTACGGGTCAATCAATAAACCTAACGAAGTATTTTCCGTTGCATTTCATAAAAGCATGGCATATTTAGACTGTAATTTGTGTAAAATCGTCGTTCTTTTATTTAGAATGTATGCAAATACGTATGCAGAGGACACTGATAGCATCCTTCAGTCAATGGCACGACTTTAGTTACAAGAAAACAGCGTGTAAAATACATACAACGCACATTTGTAATGTTTTGAGGTTAAGTATTGAGTGACGTTAAAATGTCGGTTTTTGTAATAAAGCGTCGTGTAATAAACAAAATATAATTACTTAAGTATTAGTTACTAACCATATCCTTTCTCGAAGCAGTTTAATAGCCATTTTTTCAGTGTATTAAGCACTTTATCACGAGTTTTCTTCTCGTTGCCCGATAGAAGACGTGCGAACTTTATCTCTTGTGCTACAATTAAAACATGTTCTTTTTTGGGCTTTAACTTCTCCTTCTTCTTTATTTTCTCTTTCTTTTCTTTAGTTTTCTCTGGGACCTTCATTTTAGTAATATTTATTATGAAAAACAAACGACCACCGTGTGATTGCCATGCGACAGTGGCGTTTTAATATGACAATTTTGACATTGACATATTGCTTGTTTTTTTTTTCTTGTCACAATATTCGTTTCTAAACTGCCAATATCAAATATTACTCATTGTTAGTTATTCGATTTGTTGGTTTTAGTTGACTCTTGACTAGAAGAATTCAGTCCTATAACAGTCAAGTCTATATTAGGTATTTCGGTGAATTCGGTGTCACTAAAGTGCAAATTGGGCATTTACACAGCGTGCATTCGGCCAATGATGACATATTCCCGTGTAGTCTTCGCACACGCAAGGCCCCCACCACATCCATAGGATGCAAACCTTTTCCTCCGTAAGGCTACGGGATCCCCTTGGTTCGTTCGAAATGAGATCCTTCATGTTGGCTTCAAAATCCCCACTATCCAGCAATTCATGAAACGCCTTTCAAAGCGTTTCTTCGATGCCGCCGCCAAATATCGCAACCCCCCTGGTTGTCGTTGTCAAGGCCTCCAGGTATACCCCTTCCAAAATTAGTAAATGACGCCGTCCAAGACATGTTCTCACCGATCCTGATGACCCCATTACCCTCTTCCAGGAGAGCAATAGAGCAACCAGTACAGAGCACAAACATTCCGACCTCGCCGCCGAGGTCCCTCGCAACGTCCCCAACACAACAATTCTCCCCCCGGACCTTGCTCGATGAAGTGCCAGCCCGCGCCGTAGCTGAGCCTGTATCTTTAAATTCCCGACTGTGACCTTTGAATTTGTTTCGGCCTTTCTTCTCAGAGTAGTCAGATAGGAAACGGTGATCTCGTCAAGCAAATAATAATAATACTTAATAATTTCCAGCCTGTTCCATCTTGCTGTCCTCTCCACAGCGACGCCCTAAGCCGTACCCCATAGGGGATACCCTTAGCGTGCAGTCGCTTAGTCTATTAGATATTCGCCCCTGTTTACTTAAGGCAACAACAGGATAGTCCGTTTAAGTTGTCACGACCTCTCAAGGTCAACTACGAGATGCGTTTGGCTAGAGGGAAGTGAGGGAAGAGAAACTGGTGCTAGACAAGCGAAACAAACCTGAACTAGGCGAACATTTTGATAAACACACGACACGTAACGTAACTTAATCGGACTTCCTAAAGCCGATCTCACACTACAACGCGACACGCGCCGGTGCGCGGGGCAACGCATCCACGCGCCGGCGACGGAGGCGCAGATCTGGACCATCATGCGGTTTTATTTGCATCTCCGTGCGGGACCGCAAATTCAATATCCCCGCAAAATGAACCTGTCGACATCGAGTCCTTCGTGCACACGTCTAATTATTAGCACAAATCTGCGCGTTACGTTCCTGCAGATCCCAGTGTGCCATACCATACCTTACAGGATGGTACGCGCCCCCGCGCGTGATATTTTACATACAAATTCAATAAAAACGCGCTTCCGTGCGGGGAATTTAGCTGTTTCCCACACCCGGCTGCGTAATGCGGTACGGTGTGCGAATCGCCTAACGGTCAACGTAAAGGTATGATTTCGATCTCGGCAGCACGCAGCAGTGCTGGTCCCCATATATTCTCTATAGGAATGTCGCGCAGCATTGCTGCCGTGCTCGGAATGTAATCTCATATAAACCTATAGAAAATGTATGAGGACCAGTAGTGCTGCGACCGCACTGCTGCGTGCTGCCGAGATCGGAATCGTACCTTTAAAAATTAAAAAACGCAGCTACGCGCACCAGAGCGCTTTAGGGTATATATGTTCTGTGCCTAAGCGTGGCGCGTGGTAGTGTGAGATCCGTCTAGGGCATTTGCCTTTACCGATAAACGTACTGTAAAGTAACACTATGTAAAATTTTCACAGAGGTTATAAGGTTCAAAATAAAAATCCCAAAATAAAAGTATAACATTTTATTACATTTCATACAAGAATAATTCCGTAGGCACTTTTGTATAGCAAGCTGTAACGAGCCAATAACGAAATAACAATAGAAACAACATTATTTACAATAATATTTATAATATATCGTAATTATTATCAAAAAAAAAAAAAAACATATATTTATTATTATTTTTTAAATTAATCTCCATAATTTCATTTAGCTGGGAAGAATACCTACATGAGTTTAATTACGAAACAACCAAGAAACTTTAACGGTTCAAAATGGAGACAACACTCTAAATACCTAAGTGAAACCGACAGTGGTCGGACGCTCTCTTTCTAAATACATACATATGACAAAGAAAACACATATCACTGTCTCGTTCTTATGTGTATACAGGGTGTGTCGTAAATAGTGGTCCACAGTGAAGGATTCGATATACCAGATAATTAACTATAACATATTACAATTTTAACTATTTTACTAGTAATTTTTTTTTTACAAAAATCGTTCTTTAATTTGCACGATTATGTTAAAATTTTGGGTTAAAATAGACAAGAACTAACTTTTTCTTCAAAATCTCTAAATTTACATAAACAACCATAATTTTACACGTTAGCTCTAGTATTCAGCAGTAATTAACAGAAATCAAAATGAAAAAATAATGGTTTATGTTGAAACTACAACCAAATTTGTAACAAAAGGTAGAAATTTCGTAAATAAAAAACAAAAAAATATATATTTTCGGAACTCTTGGGTAAAAATGGTTAAAATTGTAATATGTTATAGTAAATTATCTGGTATATCGAATCCTTAACGGTGGACCACTATTTACGACACACCCTGTATTTAGAAAGAATGTCCGACCCACAGATATACACCCTTTCTTTTTGATCGTTTTAATCCTTAAAAGGGGTCATTGTACTCATCATTATGAACAACTTTTACTATGGGAACAACCCTGAAATCGTGAAAAAAAAATCAGTTGATCCATACATTATGTCGAGTTATGTGAACATAAATGTATGGATCAGCAAATTTTTTTTTACGATATCAGGGTTGGTCCCATAGTAAAAGTTGTTCATAATGATGAGTACAATGACCCCTTTTAAGGATTAAAACGATCAAAATGTAACGGTGTAGATAGACCTAGATAACGCAAGTATCACGAACTGTATGAAAACCAAGCGTGCCCCTTTTTGACTACCTACTATGACGTCACAAGCGCGCTCTCGCGCACGCTTACCCAGCCAGCAGTACGCAGGACTGAGCGCGAAGTTTCGGCTTACGATTTTCGAACGTAAGCTGGTGCGATTTTTGGCACGCGAAGTAGGTGCTCTTGCGTTATCTAGGTATATCTATATCTGTGGGTCGGACGCTCTCTTTCTAAATACACACATATGACAAAGAAAACACATATCACTGTCTCGTTCTTATGTATGTATTTAGAAAGAGAGTGTCCGACCACAGTTATCTTCACTTAAGAATTCAGAGTGTTGCCTCCACTTTTATCTATAAGCTTCTTGGAAACAACTAACCGAAATAATTAACTCCAGGGAAATTAATTATTATCAAATTGACTGCAATACGGCCGATCAGTCATGATTGGTGTGAAGTTCATCACCTTAATTTCGTAAGACACTATCAATCTCATTCTGAATCATTATTCATTATGAAAGATATTGCTAATCCATTCAGTGGCGTAACTATAGGGTCCCCGGCCCGAAAGGGCCATGAGTACAGGAGGATCCTAGCATAAGTTTATAAATGCAAACTTTTTTTGAAAATGTGCAACAGAGGACCTCATTCAGCTTTGGAACATTTTGTACCTTTTTCCCATTGTTTGTCTAATTTTTTGGACAGGACTTTATGCACAGCAGTAGCCCCCACGACCACTAGACCAACGAAGCAGTCAGATGTTAAATTTTGTAAGAGAAAATATGAAATCTACGCGGAAGAAGTGCTAGTAAAAAAAAAACCGAGTGTGCTTATGACCACACGACTGAAGTGAAACTTCAAAGGTATTTGGCTATGAGAGGAAGAGAGAAAGAAAATGTACGCGCGCACTGCTTTCTCTTGCTTATATCCCCCACTCAACTCCCGTTCGCCTCGCCCGATCACACTTTTCGTAACGCGTTCGCCAGCTTACTCGCCAAGTCAAGCGTGCGTAAAGAAGTTTCACTTCAAAAACTATAACGTTGGATGAGCTTCTTAACATTGAGGGAGGGCCCCATCCCTTGAATTTGCCACGGGCCCCAAACGGTACAGTTACGCCACTGAACCCATTGCTCCATATGTTCGAAAAATGTGTCTGCTCAAAACGTAAATAATGCAATGAATGTTGTTGAACTGTCAAAATGAAACCCATTGATTGCTACTGATAGTGTGTTACGCTATTACCCCGCTGACTTCCATGCGCGAAAGTTCGGAGAGCCTTTGTTCGGATTAGAATAGAATACTCTTAAGAGGAAATGCGGTCGGAGAGACTTTTGAAAAAGGGGTTCGGCTCTCGCCTATTTCCTCCTTCAATATTGGACCAATTTAAAAGATATTTCATAAACTGAATAAGAAGGATATTACTGTGTCGTTATGTTTTTCTTTTTTCATTAATAGGGTTGTCTTTGTACAGTCACGAACATAAGTATGTATACACTTGGCTTTCTTCAAAGGCGATTTTCTCCTTTATTTTTAAATGGAATTTTATGTTATTACGAACATAGTATTTTCGAACTCGTAGGTTTATGTAAAGTGTCGTATTTCGACGTTGCATTCGTTATTTCACGAAAAAATCCCTATTGAAAGTTGGAAAGTGTGGACATATTAGTGCTCGTGACTGTACACTAGGCCTCTGTTGACAGCGGTTTAAATCGGCATTTTTTGAGGGTTCTAGTGCTTCTAAAAATAATGTAGCATCAAAAAGGAAAACATAGGGACATACAAGTAGTTAATATTTATTATTCTGTAAAAAAATCATTGCTTTATGGTCATTAACCAGAAAGAAAACAGGCGAGAGCGTTTCTATGGAGAAACGACCACCCGGATTTCCTCTTAACACAGGCTTGGGACATAGGCTAAGTACTATTAGTTATTCTGTGACATAGGTTCTCCGAACTTTCGCGCATGTACAGAGGCTAGCACATCAAGCTACCCAAATCTGTCAAATTTCTTTGATGGATTTTCAACTTTACCACAAAGGAATAAGGTTCATATTCAATTGCGAAAATTTGACAAATTGGGGTAGCTATATGTGCTGGCGTCTGTACTTACACTCGCCTTTGCATGCATGCGTTAATACAATTAGATACGTACGACGCAATAACAAGCTATACATTTCCAGTACCATAATAACTGAACAACTTTCACTATGGGACCATCTCTGAAATCACGAAAAAAAAATGAGCTGTTTCATACATTTTGGCCGAGTAGGTATTGAACTTTTGTATGAAACAGCAGATTTTTTTTTTCGTGATTTCGGAGTTGGTCACATAGTGAAAGTTGTTCAGTTCGATGGTCTAAAGCACCTCTTAAAGTTCTTGCAGTTAATTTGAGCTAATAGCTTGATGTGTCGTCGTGTATACTACAACAGACGCTACTAACAATTTATATTGGTATAGTTAGCGCCACGAAAGATGAGACTTGACACACCACGTAGTTTGACTTGCACAGTACACGGTTGTAGGTCTCTTTAGCGGTATGAGGTCTGTGCGCGGGACGGGACCGGACGTCATAGGGGCGGCGGAAAGAGCGCGGGAGGCGGAGTCAAGTCTCATCTTTCGTGGCGCTAACTATAGTCCGACTTTCATTCTTTTACAGTTGTATAAAATGATTAAAACACACAGATATAGATATACCTAGATAACGCAAGAGCACCTACTTCACGTGCCAAAAGTCGCACCAGCAGTTTACGATCGACAATCATAAGCCGCCACTTTCGCGCTCAGTCCTGCGTACTGCTAGCCAGCAGTACGCAGGACTGAGCGCGAAACCCACCCAGCCGGGTGAGTGTGAGCGAGAGAGCGCGAGCTTGTGACGTCATAGTAGGTAGTAAAAAAGTGGCACGCTTAGTTTTCATACAGTTCGTGATACTTGCGTTATCTAGGTATATCTATATCTGTGTTACAACACGACAAATTGACGTAGTGTCAATTTGATAAACAATAATTAATTTTCTTGATTTTTCATTATTCATTTAGCAAAAACGTATAAATATAAACATTTTAAGTAAAATTAAATAACATTGGAATGTCTCGCTCAGTAGCAAATGCACAATGCGGAGCTAAAATAATTCATTGTTCTTTTAATACTACTAATTATGTTTTTAACTAGCTGTGCCCGCGACTTTGTTCGCGTGCATTATCGGAAAACAAGTTAGATTTTATGGGTTTTGTTTTTTTTTTTTGCGCGGAACCCTAATTCTTTTTCTAAAATTAAAATAGCCTAGTTACTCCTTATAACATCAGCTATCTGCCAGTGAAAGCCCCGTCAAAATCAGCGATGAGCAGTTTCGGAGATTAGCCGGAACAGACAGACAGAAAAATAGAAAAAAAAAACAGTGGCACTCCGGAAGCGCCGACAGAAGTGAAAGCAAAACATAAACAGAATAATTTGCCATCACTTACTGACATATCGGATATACATTAAAGCCGAGCACGTCCCGAGGACAGCCGAACACATCCGAAGCGGTGTCTGTTACGGGTTTTTTCCCATCACAAGTTTTCATTTCAATTTTTTTTTTTTGTTATGAACTCTGTGTACACTTTCATAAGCATTTTAAGTATAAAGCTGTTATTTTGACATTAAAACCAGACACTTTATTTTAATTTATTTGTATAGATAACCTAACTAGGCCTATTTTATTGGCCTAACCTGCGGGGTAATTGCGTAACATACTATCAGTAGCAATGGGTTTCATTTTGACAGTTCAACAACATCCATTGCGTTATTTACGTTGTTGAGCAGACAATTTTTTCGAACATATGAAGCAATGGATTAGCAATATCCTACAAAATGATTCAAATTGAGATTGATAATGTGTTACACAATTAGGGTGCTGGCCACACTTTGATGTACAGATGCCAGCACATTAAGCTACTACAATCTGTCAAATTTATATAATAGATTTTCATCTTTATCGCTAAAGCATAAGGTTCAACCGACCTGCCCGACCGACCCGAAGGGGGACCGATGGCCGGTGGAGCAGACGAGTCCTGGAGTGGAGACCGCGTATCGGCAAGCGTAGTGTGGGACGCCCCCCAGCTAAATGGACGGACGACCTAAAGAAGGTGGCTGGAGTAGACTGGATGCGGAAGGCGGAGGACAGGGTGCTGTGGCGCAGTCTGGGAGAGGCCTATGTCCAGCAGTGGACTGCGATAGGCTGAGTTGATTGATAAGGTTCAAAGTTGATTGGGAAAATTTGATAGTTTCGGGTAGCGTGATGTGCTGACGTCTGTACATACGGAAAATGTTTTAGTTGATCGTCAATTTGCCAAACAATCAGATTCCGAGACAGTACATTTAAGAACTAGTACCATTAATCGTGAAGGCTTTTTTAATGTCACCTGAGGGGCAATTCTCGTAATTTTAAGAACGTTCACAGTCTGATCTCAGTCTCAATCTGTCAAAAATACCTCTAATTGCTCTACATTTTGACAAGTTTTTGACATTGTCGCTAAGATTAGATTGCGACTTATTTTGAACGTTTTTAATTACGGGAATTTACCTTCTGATATAAACTCTGTTTTTTAAGTAAACCTCTTTTTTTTTTAATACAGGGTGTTACGGAAAGAGTATATCAATACAAACGGGTTGAAGAGTGTATCTGGTCTAGAATCTCTGTACACAATTTCAGCTCAAAAGCATTAACTTTGAAAATGCTTAATATTTTTTTTATTTATTTCGACATCACGGCGCTGCACTGGCGCGCGGCGGCGTGATGTGCGTGTACTAGGCGCACAGACACACTACAGATAATGGATAATGACCCTCGTAGTGCGGTGACACGTTTGTTATGATTTCAATTTAATAAACTATCGAAATAAAAAAAAAATTAAGCATTTTCAAAGTTACTGCTTTTGAGCTGAAATTTTGTACAGAGATTCTAGACCAGATACACTCTTCAACCCGTTTGTATTGATATACCCTTTCCGTAACACCCCGTATTCTCTTAATTGCTAGCTAAAGCCAAAACAAAAATACTTTCAAACATTTTTTAAATAGACTATAATATATATATATATTTTTTTTTGTTCTAGGACATGGGACGATGTTTTCCTTCACCGTTTTGAGAGCAGTGATGATGAAATTATTGACACAAAGTAAAGCACCTGCCTGGGTTCGAACCCCGACCTACAATTCTTAAGTCGGGGCCGTTACCACTTGGCCACCACTGCTATATAGATAACTAGCTTCTGCCTGCGACTTTGTCCGCGTGAAATTTCACCCTCCCCCCATTCACCCTCTTAGGGATGGAATTTCGAAAAACCCTTTCTTAGTGGATACCTACTCTTCACAAAGAACACACCATCCAAATTTCATGTCTCTAGGACCAGCGGTTTAGGCTGTGCGTTGATATATCAGTCAGTCAGGACTTTGAATTTTAATACATAATAATTTAGCTCGAATAAATGTTACTAAGTTGTCAGTTTTGTATTAAGAACTTTACTTTTGTTAGAATAAAGTTCCTTCTTTAAAAAAAATGGCTCTGTGGTTTAAACCTGGGTCTAGAAATACATTTTTTTTTTATAAGACGGTATGTTACATACGGCCGCGCACTGTACTCAAACCTCCATAGACACTAGCGCCACCTAGCGTCAGAATCTGAAACTAGTCGTCATCACCAAACATTGACAGCGGGTCTTCAAAGACAGGTTCTGCAGGTTTTGGAGTTTCTTTAGCGGTCGACCTGGATGCTTGGGGTTTTTGATCTGTGGAAAATTTAACAAAGCATCAAGATCGTATCCCACGAAGGGGAAGGCAGACGTGGACTTATATTTTGCCAGTTTTTTTACATACATACATACATAATCAGCCTATAATGTTCCCACTGCCGGGACACAGGCCTCCTCTCTGTGAGAGGGAGTGGGCCGTAATCCACCACGCGGGCCCAGTGCGGGTTGGCAGATGTCACATGCGACAATAATTAGTTGCGCTGCCGTTAAATCTTCTTACCGTCCATTTAAAGTTTATCCCCATTATTCATAAAACTTATCAAACCTATTTTAGTTAAAATGGGGTTTGTCTCTTTCTTACACACAGAAATGTCAACGTGACAGATAAAGACAAACGTTCTATAAACCTATTTTAGCTAAAATAGGATTATGAATAAGGGGGTATGTATTTACCTACTAAGATGTGTTATCAGATTGTTGATACCAAATGTTTAAGACAAGCGCTAATCTTGCCGACAAACTGTCACGCAGTTTGGCAGGTTTATGATAATGTGTACAAGTGTTTGGTCTAAAATAAAGTATTTATTTATTTACACGTCTTCGAATTTTTTTAGGTTCTAGGACATGCCGGTTTCCTCACGATGTTTTCCTTCACCGTTTTGAGAGCAGTGGTGATGAAATAATTTACACAAAGTAAAGCGCCTGTCTGGATTCGAACCTACGACCTACAACTCGTAAGTCGCGGCCGATACCACTTGGCCACCACTGCTCTTACGTACATACACTCACACCTTCTTACATGGGGGTGGGAGGGGTCTAGATTATTCTTAGGTAAGATCACAAAAGTAAGCAAAAATTATAAGTTTAAAAAAAATAGCTACTTAATCTTTACAATTTTTCCTTACGTAAGATTCAAATGGGGGGGAGCGGGTTCATTCAAGTGTTATTTTTTCTTACGTAGGGTGGAGAGGGGGTCAGAAATAGGTTAAAATTGTCTTACGTAATAAATGAACAGCCCCTAAGGGGTTAAGTAATTAAGTATAGATAATTAATTCTCTTACCAACAATTTTCTTAGTTTTAACGCCAAACAAATCATCATCATCATCTTCATCACCAAACAGAGATCTCTTCACGACTTCTTTTTTAATTTCTCTCTTTATTTCTATTTTCTCAACTTTTCTTTCTCTCTTGTTCGTTCCAAATAAGTCTTCTTCGCTATCAGAATCGAATATAGTAGATTGTTTGACCGCTGTTTTAGCTTTAAATATTTCTTCATCGTTTTCGTCACCGAAAAGTGATGATTTTGGATCTTTTTCTGAACTATTTTTTTGATTTTTATCGTAGACTTTACCTAGGGTAGTTACGCCTGTATTTGAATCTAGATTTTTGTTCAAACTTTCAGGCTTTTCAACAGGACCAGTATTGAATATATCTTCGTCATTTAAGATATAAACTACTTTAGATTTTACATCTCTTGAGTACGAAGGTTTTTCTATAATTTCAGGCTGTCTTTCTACGACAACAGGTCCTATTGTAGGCTTTTTTTCTTCTGTATTAGGGTCTATTTCGGCTTGTACAGTAGTATCATCTGCCTTCGCTTGAACGTGAGGGTTGTCTATAATTGCATGCTGTATATTTTGTTTTGTTTCATCAATATTAGGTTTTTCGCTACTAGTATGTTTCCTAGGCGGATCATCGATAGAACTAGAATTATCAGTAGAGTCTTCACCAAAATCGATTCCAGATTTTCTGACAGCTTCTCTCCTAGCCCTACGAGTAGACGGACGTCTTTTAACCTGAATCTTAGCCCTTTCTTTAGACAATTTATTATCTAGCACATCCGATTCAGGGTTCCCATCAAAACTCACAGCTTTTACTAACTTAGAATCAGAGTTTTGACTTTCCACTTTTTCAGGTTCTGACTTTTGAACTTCAGGATGGGTTCTTGGTTCTGGTTTTTGACTGTCAACTAAACTTTGGCTTTGACCATCTGGTTGATCGTTTGGCTTGACCTTTTTAGGTGATGCTCCTGGTAGTAAAGCATTTACGTTTATATTTAGACCCACTTTTAGTTTCCCAACTTTCTTTTGATCAGATTTTTCGGGTTTTGATTCTGACAGCGTTTCAATTGGCTTAGGTATAAATTCAGGCTTTTTGAATAAGGCTTCATCCGATTTTGAATCTTGTTGAAGCAGTTTATCTTCAGTAAGTAAAGGGTTTTCCGATTTTTGTAATGACGTAAATAGCTCATCATCAGAAGATTTAATTACTGATTCTAGGTTTTTATTTTCAGGTTTAGGTATTTCTTGTTTAAATGCTGTAGATTTTTCTAATGTAGGCACTGAAGCAAACAGGTTTTCATCATCAGATAATAAATCAGCGGCAGGTTTATCTTCAAAAGTTCGGTTTTTATTTCCCCTTTCTTCTTTAGTTGATGTCAAAGAAGTAGGTTTTTCTAATTTAGGTCCTGATGTGAACAGGTTTTCATCTTCAGAAAATAAATCAGGTTTATTTGTTAATGTAGGTTTAACTTCTTTAGTAGGTACTTTAAATAGTTGTTTATCATTTGTAAAAGATTTTTGTCGTTCATCAACATTTTCTGTAGTTGGTATTTTAAATAAGTCTTCCTCTTTATCTAAACTAGATTCTTTTCTAATTTCAACAGCTGGTTTTATTTCATCTTTCGGTAAATCACTGAATATGTCTTCAACTGGATCTATTTTTTCAATTTCAGGTATAATATTGTAAGAAGAATTATCTTCGAATTGTATGGTATCAGGTATGGGAGGTAAATCATCATTCTGCGAAATTTTAGGCTTAGGTATCGTAGAAAACATATCATCATCGAATTCATCACTCATTTTACTAAAACCATCGTCAGGCGGTTCATCGGTAAACAAACCAAAAATCCTATCCTGAGTCGGAGTAAAATCTTCCGGATTTTCTACAAATATTGGATCATTCTTCTTGAAAAATAGACTCTCATCATCAGAATCATCGTCAAATAAAGCATTGACGTTTTTACTTCGTTTCGGTTCTTTGGGTTTCTCAAAAACAGGAGGTTCAGTTAAAATGTTACTGAAAATATCTGGTTCTATAATTTTTGTTGTGATTTCAACAGTTTTATTGTCTTGTGCAGTCTTGTTAGGTATTGTTTCTGTAAAATCTGGACTTGTAGTATTAAATATTGTTTCAGTATTGTCAGTATTTTGTTGACTTGTAGCAAATAGTTTATCAATATCCTCTTCTAACGTAGTTTTATCAAAAATATTGTGTTTCTCTGTTGGGATTTCATCAGTTTCGGGGACCATATTACTATCTTTAATTACATTTTTATTGGTTTCTTCTTTAGGGGGTAAATCATCGAAATCTTGATCACTGAAATCATTGTTTGTATCCGAAGAACTTTGTTCAATATTTTGTATATTGTCAAATATTTTAGCTGCATGTGTTTCTTCATTTTTATAAGAACTTTTATTCATGCTATCTACATTTTTGTTTACGGGTAAAAATAAAGAATGTTCTTCTTTTAACATGTTCATAGTTTCAGAAGTACTAAAAATTTTATCTACAACAGGTATGCTAGTATCTTTATTTACATCATCACTTTTAACTAAAATTTGTTCCATTTCATCAGTATTAATCGAACTTGAAGTCTTTACCTCCATATTTTCTTTAGGAATTTTTACTTCAGTCTTGCTTGACAGTATTTCTACATTTCCTTCAGGAATTTTCTTGTCAGCTTTGCTTGTAGTTTTACTAGAAGTTGCTATAACATTTGGGATAATTGAAGATTTAGCTGGTTCAACAAAAAGATTACTCTCGTCGTCTTCATCATCATCATCAAAAAGTGATGGACTTTTAAAAGTATTTGTCGGTGCAGTATTTTTCGTATCCTCTCTACCAAAATCTAGAGGTTTTTCTATACTAACTGAACTATTTTGTACTTTAGTAACTTCATTAGTTTTTAAATCACTAAACAGTTCATCTTCGTCATCATCAAATATACTTTTAGTGATGTCTTTACTTTTGTCAGAAACTTCATTTATTTTAGATCTTTCAGCTATCTTAGGTTTATTAATTTCTACAGGTTTAGGAGTATCTATAGGTTTATCAACCGGTTTATTTTCGGAAAATAATTCATCATCACTGTCAAACAAACTTTTCTTATTAGTACTACTACTCGCTACTTCTATTTTCATCGGTTTTGGCGCAGCAATCTCAGAGAAGAGATCGTCATCATCTTCGAAAATCGATTTTGACTTGGAATTATCTTTTGCTGGCATTTTAACAACATTCGTAGAAAAGATATCGTCTATATCATCGAAAAGATTATCACTGAACAGATCAACTTTTGGTTTTTCTACCTTTTTTTCTTTTACCTTTTCCACACTCTTCTTTTGTATAACAGTTTTTAAATCTTTACTAAAATCTTTATCTTTCGTAACTGTTTTACTTTCAGACCTAGCAAATAAATCATCGAATATATCTTTTTCTTTTCTTATCTGCTGGTTTGACTGTGACTCTGAACGGGAGTCACTTTCGCTGTCGTCACCGGAAGTCGAAGATTTTCGTTGATTACGTTTCAAGATGGCGGCCCCAATACTCTCGGTTCCTTTGTTGCCGAATAAGGAAATTCCGCCAATTGGTTTCTGTGGAAAAAAAAAAGTTACACAACATAACATCTTGCTTGTATTCAGGAAAGGGTAACGTAGAGATGTCCAGTACAACCTCATTTAGCCATTAGCCATTTTGCCATTTAATCTTATTTAATAAGAGGCGAGCCTATTACTATCAACTGGGCAGAAATAGACTAGCCTCCTGGCTTCTGAGACCCAATTACATTTTTCTCGACCTGAGGATCGAACCCAGGGCCTCATACTCGGCAGTCGCGCTTACTAAAGAGGCAGTCTTAAAAAGTCAGTTTTCCATCATCATAATCAGCCTATAATATTCCCACTGCTGGGACACAGGCCTCCACACTGTGAGAGGGAGTGGGCCATAATCCACCACGCGAGCCCGCGGAAACCGCCTCCCGCTCTACTGGCACGGATGCCATATGGTTTCGACTTTTTTGGTTCAAAGTCAAAGCATTTATTTCAAATAGGCACATAAAAGGCACTTTTGAACGTCAAAAATTACATTAAAATAGAATTGATTCTAGTCGCCCCTTCCAAAAGATAGTTTTCGTATGGAGAAGAATGGGCAAGAAACTCCACCGTTACTCTTTTAAAATGTTTTATAATATTTTGCATAGGTTCTAGGACATGCCGGTTACACTTGGTCACATGTGGTCAGTGTTATACAGGGTGGTCCAAAAGTCGTGGATCAAACGAAGTAGGGGGATACAGGAGGTCATTTCCAATGCTTTTAAAGTGAGAAATAATTTTTGGTAACGTTACAAAATTTTTGGAAAAAAATAAATTGCTCTTGAAAGATACTCAGAGCCCTAATAGAACTTTGTAGTGCTGATACATTATCTAGTAGTAATACAACACCGTTTGTTTTATTGTTTTATATCACATTTTTTTTAAATTCGTCTAATTGTAAAAGAACTCGGTATATACAAATATTCATAACTTTTAGGGCAATTGAATTATGACCATGCTGTAGAAAGATTTTTTGTTGGAAATGACCTCCTTCATCTCCCTATTTTGTTTGATCCACGACTTTTGGACCACCCTGTATAGTTCTTTATAAAATTATCATAAATACATCAAAGACAATTCCGTAGCGGCATCTACACCGCCACACGCACGAACTGCGCATCATACTGACATCACTCAAAATCCTGCATCGGCAGAAAAAGGTCTTGACAGACGGACAACAAAGTGATCTCATAAGGGTTTCCATTTGAGCAGTGGCGTGCACTGGTTTTCAGAATAGGTAGGCACTAGGCCGGGTCTAGTCTAGGCAAACGCGGTCACAAATCAGAAAAAAAAACGTGTCGTCGGGGCACTCCCGGCAGGAACTTAGTTCAAAATGAAAACTTAGTGAGTTTCTTAATTGTGGGGCACACACACTAAAATGTAATTGACAGGCTTATGTTGATATATCGAGGTAGGCACTGCTTATATGCCTATATGCAATGCACGTCACTGCATTTGAGGTACGGAACCTTAAAAACAACATACCTTGACACCCCTTTCAGCGTCTTCATCACCTCTCGCTCTCAAATCACCAGGAATACTCCCCTGGTTATACATATTCCTACTGTCATCAACGTTCTTCGCTCTATCATCATTTTTATATACATTTCTTCCATGATTATCATCATGTATATTTCTTCTATGATTAGAACTATGATCATCGGATTTGTGATGATTTTCAGTGTGTTTGACAAACATGTGCGGTGCTGGGCCTGAGTCGAAGAGAGAGGTTGGGTTGGCACTGGGATTCGTTGCTGGCTGAAGAAAAAAAAGGCAGTTATTTTGTGGTTATTATACAGGAAGATTTTTTATCACCATCCAAATTTTTACAGGGTGTTCTACCCATGAATATGAACAACTTTCACTATGAGACCAATACTGATATCAAGAAAAAAAAAATCAGCTGTTTAATACAAAAGTTCAATACCTACTTGATCAAAATGTATGAAACAACTGATTTTTTTTTTCGTGATTTCAGAGTTGGTCCCATAGTGAAAGTTGTTCATATTCATGGGTAGAACAACCTGTAAAAATTTGGATGGTGATAAAAAAATCTCCCTGTATACAGGGTGTCGGGTGCCAGGGACCATACCTGAAATCGAGAAAAAAAATCAGCTGTTACCTGCATTTTGACGAGTTAAGAGAACATAAATGTAGGGAACAGCTGATTTTTTTTCGCGATTTGAGGTTTGCTCCCATAGTAAAAGTAGTTTATAATGATGAGTACAATCTCCCATTTCGATTTGTCGCATGTTTCAATTTCACCCTGTATTTATTTAAAAATTAATGGTGGTATTTTCGACATAACGGAGGATTACGCTAAGCCATTTGAAGTAGTATAGGCTCTTAAGTTAACTTTATTTATAAGAGTTTCCATACCTTAGCAGCAAAATCGCTGAAGATATCGCCTTCATCGCTATCCTTCTCGTTGGCAAACAGATCATCTGCGCCGTGGGTCCTCGCGTACGGCTGCGCTCGGTGCAGGTCGGCGAATATGTCCGAGTCCTGGCTGTCCGAGTGGTCGGAGAGCGGCGGGGGCTCGTCCAGGAATATTGTGCCTGGAGATAGAAGAGATGATGATAAAAACCGGCCAACGGTGAATCAAACTATCTATAGATTTATTTTTTAATCAAAGTCAAAGCATTTATTTCAAACTAGCTGCACCCCGCGGTTTCATCCGCAAAAGTGTCGATCCCGTGGGAATAACGGGATAAAAAGTAGCCTATATGTTAATCCAGGGTGTCAGCTACCTCCATACAAAATTTTATCAAAATTGGTCCAGCCGTTTGACCGTGAAGAAGTAACAAACATATAAACACACACACTCACAAACTTTCGCCTTTATAATATTAGTGTGATAGGCACATAAAAGGCACGTTTGAACGTCAAAAATTACAATAAAATAGAATTGATTTTAGTCGCCCCTTCCAAAAGGTAGTTTTCATATGGAGAAGAATGGGCAAGAAGCTCCACCGTTACTCTTTTAAAATGTGTTACAATATTTTGCATACATTATTTATATAATAATATATGAAGACGATGCACATAAAATAAAATTATTATACCACAATAGGTAAAAGAATTAAAAACGAAACCATGACATACAAACATGGTAAAAGTAAACGATTTTCATTTAAAAAAATTAACACGTAACAAGTCGGGGTGTGATTTATGTAATGTAGGTAAAACGCACATGTTGGGTATTTATTTTAGTTTTTCATTAATCAAAATACAACACACACATTTGTCATTTCTAATATTATATAGGGTGTTACGGAAAGGGTATATCAATACAAACGGGTTGAAGAGTGTATCTGGTCTAGAATCTCTGTACAAAATTTCAGCTCAAAAGCATTAACTTTGAAAATGCTTAATATTTTTTTATTTCGACATCACGGCGCTGCACTGGCGCGCGGCGGCGTGATGTGCGTGTACTAGGCGCACAGACACACTACAGATAATGGATAATGACCCTCGTAGTGCGGTGACACGTCTGTTATGATTTCAATTTAATAAACTATCGAAATAAAAAAAATATTAAGCATTTTCAAAGTTACTGCTTTTGAGCTGAAATTTTGTACAGAGATTTTAGACCAGATACACTCTTCAACCCGTTTGTATTGATATACCCTTTCCGTAACACCCTGTATTTTGAATAGTTTATTTATTTTATTACATTCATCATCTGCCTAGCCATTTCCCTACTATGTTGGGGTCACCTTCCAGTCTAACCGGATGCAGCTGAGTACAAGTCTTATTAAAATTAAAATCACTTACTCGAGACTGGGTCCTGTGGTCTGTAAATCTTGCGCACTGTGGGTTTAGGAGGTTCCTCATCGTCCGGCTCTCTTTCCACCATCTGGGGATAAGGTCACAAAAATTTAAAAAACCGAGTGTGCTTATGACCACACGACTGAAGTGAAACTTCAAACGTATTTGGCTATGAGAGGAAGAGAGAAAGAAAATGTGCGCGCGCACTGCTTTCTCTTGCTTATATCCCCCACTCAACTCCCGTTCGCCTCGCCCGATCACACTTTTCGTAACGCTTACGTCACGCGTTCGCCAGCTTACTCCCCAAGTCAAGCGAGCGTAGTTTCACCTCAAAAGTTAATCAAAAGACTGGTAAGACTGGTTGACAGACTTTTGGGCTTCTGACGACCCGTAACGACTGTCAAAGATCTACTAATGACAGCCGAGACCCACGACTTAACGTGCTTACCGAGGCACGGAGTTCTCAATATGCAATGAACGGTCACCCATCCAGGAACCGACCGCAGCAAGCGTAGCTTAACATTCGTCCGACTGGTGCGGCTGTTATTACTTAGCCACAAGCCCCTCTAAATTAAAAAACAAAGACGGGTTGCACTCCGGGAGTGCCGGCAGAACTGAAAACTTGAATATTAACGTTGAAATAAATCAATTATTAATTGAATTAATATAAGTAACTCATTTTTTTTTTCACTATTTCTGCGTCACTTTTTTCATTAATAGATGCACTTTGTTCAATTTCCATATTTTAAACACTATATACACGAATTTTACGAATACACAGCACTGTAGGTACTACACCCACACCCATCCATCCATCCATCCATTGTCGTGTGTCACTTGGTTCACTTCGGTTGGCGCCGCCGTAGTAGTCTCTCCTGACGGTGACGTGTCCTGACGCGAGTTTAACATTTTTTACCCATTACAAAAAAGTGTGCAACGCCGCTAAAGAAGTTTACACTTCAAAAAAAGGTATTGACTTATGTACGGAACCGTAAAAACTATGTCTTCCGATGGTGTTGCCTATGGGGCCATTCAAGTATTATTTAAGCAGATTTTTTTGCAACTATGAACCCCCCTCCCCCGCTCTTCGTAAACATTGGTACATGCATTATTCAATGTGTTCTGGTTTCTTTATTGATTCATGAGCTGCAGTTAACCTTACTTATCTAAGTAGGGTTACCATATGTGTTCAAACCAAAATCGACTACATTTTGTAGAAAATCCGAAAAGGAAAAAAAATAAAACCAAATAAAGACTTTTCTATAAGGTCCCAGCAACCAGGCCATTAAAATAATTTAAAAAAAAAACTGCTGACGTAATCACCATCCAGACCCCCCATGTCATCAAAAATAAGCAAAGCAAAGACCCCCCCCCCCCCCCTCCCGCTCCCCTGTAGTGTAATACTTGAATGGCCACCTACGTGCCGATGCACATACATCTGCCTACTCCTTAGGATACAAGCGTGATGTTATGGTAGACATACCTTAGCCGGCTCTCTAGCACCTAACCTCCTGGCGATCTCGCTGGCCACATCTGAGGGTGTCGGTTTCGGTACGGAGCCCTGTTCTGATGGCAGTTCGGAACTTGTTTCCGATATCTGCAACATATACAATGTGTAACGTTACTGTTACCTAGAAAAGCGGTGACAGCATATAACGGACGCAATGACAGCTGTCATGACAATTATGACAGCGGCAGGTATTTAGGGCGTTCGCTACGTTCGCGCGTGCGCACGCGGCGGGTGCCCGCCTCGCGTGTGGGAGCGCTGCAGCGCGCTCTGACGCGCACAAGTGCGGCGGGCATGTACAGTCAACAGCAAAAGTAGATGATGATTGAGTTTATAACTTTTGGAGTCTAAAACTGATCACGAATATATGGCAGCTGTACTAGTAGTAAATGTTTGGTATAATTTACAATCACATACTTTTGAATCACTTCGACGTCACACAGTTCTGACACGAACTCCGTTCATTAGTATTGAATTTCTGATTTTCATCATCTACTTTTGCTGTTGACTGTACATGCAGTGCGCCCGCTCCGTGCACCCGCCGCGTGCGCACGCGAACGTAGCAAACGCCCTTAAACAATTACCAGCCACTTTCAGCCCACTGCCGCTTTAGCTTGCTTACTCTGCATGCTATGTCGGTAACTTCGGATAATTTCATCTCTGATTTTATCCTCCAAAGAAACTCGAGCATAGCCCGCTCCATAGCGTGCTGAGCGACCTTGTCCTGTCTACCTTCAGTACAAGGTGAAATTTTAATAACCGTTTTCCTCTTAAAGGGTCATTGCACTCATCATTATGAACAACTTTTACTATGGGACCACACCTGAAATAGTGCAAAAAAAATCAGCTGTTCCCTACATTTATGTTCGCATAACTCGTCAAAACGGTGATTAAGATTTCAGCCTGTATATTTGAATGTCTTTGACTATTACTTACAGCCCTACGTCTTCCGGTACGCGGTCGCCACTCCAGAACCTTTCGGCCCCATCGGCCATCTGTTCTGCGAGCTATGTGCCCTCCCCACTGCCACTTAAGTTTGGCAATTCTTCGGGCTATGTCGGTTACCTTGGTTCTCCTGCGGATCTCTTCATTTCTGATTCGATCCCGCAGGGAAACTCCAAGCATAGCCCTCTCCATTGCCCTTTGGGTGGCTTTCAGCCTTCTAATAAGGCCCATTGTGAGCGACCACGTTTCAGTGCCATATGTCATCACTGGCAACACGCACCATGGTCAAAGACTTTCGTCTTGAGACACTGCGGTGCGCGTTCCGGAAGACGTAGCGTTGGAAGGCCTCCCACAAGGTGGACAGACGACCTTGTGAAGGCCGCAGGAACCCGTTGGATGCGAGAAGCACAAACCGGTCGAAGTGGAGGTGCTTGGGGGAGGCCTATGTCCAGCAGTGGACGTCTTTCGGCTGAAATGATGATTACTTACAGTGGTCTGTGTGTGAGGTACTGCTAGTTTATCTGTGTGCGTGTCTTCCGGTTCCGACTGCGAGTACTGGTCGCTGTCGTGGTCTACCTTGGACGCCGTGCTGTCCGAGTCGCTGTCTTCGAGGAGCAGGCCTTGGAAAGTAAGGAAAATTACACTTAATATTATAAAGGCGAAAGTTTGTGAATGTGTGTGTGTTTATTACTTCTTCACGCTCAAACGGCTGGACCATACACATACATACATAATCAGCCTATAATGTTCCCACTGCTGGGACACAGGCCTCCTCTCTGTGAGAGGGAGTGGGCCGTAATCCACCACGCGGGCCCAGTGCGGGTTGGTAGATGTCACATGTCTTCGAATCACGGTGTCTTCACGGCTGGACCAATTTCGATAAAATTTCGTATGGAGGTAGCTGACACCCTGGATTAACATATAAGCTACTTTTTATCCCGATATTCTCACGGGATCGAAACTTATGCGGGTGAAACCGCGGGGCGCAGATAGTATATCGTAGTAATGTATGATACAGAATGAAATTGAAAACTTGAATCTCATAGTTATTAAACTAAAACTTGTGAAACATTAAAATTGTATGCAATACTAGATTTTGCCCGCAGCCTAAAATCACGGGAAGGTACTGCCGAGATTAAAAGTAAGTACCCTATTTTTTTTTTTTGAAGTGAAAACTTCTTTATGCGCGATGGGCATTTTTTGAGATGGGAAAAACCATTGAACTCGCGCCACTGTTACCGTAACCAACACCGCTTCGGACATGTGCGGCTGTCCTCGGGATGTATTCGGTTTTAATGTATATCCGATATGTCACTGAGTGATGGCAAAGTATTTTATTTGTGTTTTGTTTTCACTACTGTCAGCACTCCCGGAGTGCCACTGTTTTTTTATTGCTCTATGGGCTCGCTCTTGACCCCGATCACGCCTGATGGAAAGCGATGGATGAAGTCTATGATGGAACGAGCGTGCCCAGAAGACGCCTAATTGTTAAACCAGGTTATATACTAAAATATATGGATGTCTCACCAGCATGCCACTTGTTCTTCCAAGGTTGTGATCCGATGATGTACGGGAGAGGCCGGGAAGCGTACATATCCTTAGGTTTCAGCACCATCCTGGAGACAAATCATATGGTCAGTATATGAAATCGCGAAATAAAAATCAGCTGTTCCCTACATTTTGACGAGTTATGCGAACATAAATGTAGGGAACAGCTGAGTTTTTTTTTTCACGATTTCGGGTTTGGTCCCATAGTAAAAGTTGTTCATAATGATGAGTACAATGATCCCTTAAGAGGAAAACGGTGTTTAGAATTTCACTCCGTATAAAAAATATCATCTAAGTACCTAGCTTCTATACAGGGTGAGGAAAAAATCGTAGATCAAACGAAACAGGGTTATACCTATGCAGCAAAAAAATCTCATGAGTTGACGTCAGCTTATTTGGTGCTGTCAGAATATGCACATTAACTCCATGCAAATAAGGTCTAAACTCACCTAGCAGGCATTTCATCTTCAGTATCGGACTCAGTGTCACTATCCTGCAGTATAGTAATGATCTCATGCGTATTCTCTAACACTGATATACTGCGCTTCAGTGACGTCAGCTCATCTCGTACTTCCGGTTTTGGCTGTTCCTAAAAACGAATAAGGAATGAATTAACTTTGGTTCGTGGTCGTTTCCACTTAAACGAATATCAACCTTATACCGTTGTAAATAAGGTTGATTTCAGAATGAATAGTACTATTGAAAAGGGGATTGAGGATTGTCATATGGAGCCTGACACCTGTGAAGTTGTGTATATTTTGTTGCATAGTCGCTCCATGTACAATAATAACAGCTGCGCAGGTCGCTCCCTTCAAAATGGTTGAGCTGAATGTTGCTAATACATGTGTCATGTTCGTGAACGGGCGCCGTCAGTAGGGACTGGTCATCTCTTTGCTGCCACGGCTTATTTTATTTTAATTTAATATTTGAATTGTTGTTTTTAACCGACTTCAAAAAAAGGAGGAGGTTATCAATTCGACTGTATTTTTTTTTTTTTTTTTTTTTTATGTTTGTTACCTCATAACTTGCGACTGGGTGAACCGATTTTCATGATTCTTTTTTTATTTGAAAGCTGGTGCTTCCCGTGTGGTCCCATTGTCACCATTTCAATATCTGATGATAGGATCTTAGAGAAATCGAGGGCAACCCTCAAATTTTATAGGCTCACTTATTGTTTTTCGCATATTTTATAAAGTATCTTGTGTATTTGCGTATGGTTATCACCATCTCAGGTAGCTGGGCTGATGATGGAAGGTACAACTCCTTAACAGTAAGAAGTTACTCGAACAGGAAAGGACTGTTTTAGTAAATTGTTTTGATGTTTGATAGGGCATTTGCCACATTTGGTCTCATGATCATCAAGTCATGATCTGATGCTGCAGTCAGGATAGTCTGCAGAGTACCTAACTCCTCGACAACTAACAGCAGATATATCGTGTTTAGGCTCATTGAAAAGGGCTCGATGTGTGTATAAACGTACTGTTAATGAGGAACACCGAAGTACATAAAGACCTGATGCTGAAGCCAGGAGCATCAGAAAAAGTACCAACCTTGAAATTGCAGCACTGTAGTCGTGTTTGGGCTCATTTTAAACAGGACTAAATTTTAAGTTCAATGTAATGTTGACATAAGTCTGGCCTGATGCTGCAGCCAGGATTATCAGCATCTAGTCTAAAAGCATCAGGTCAAGATTTGATGATGGGATCCTGGAGAAATCGAAGGAACTCTTCAAATATTATAGGCACACCTATAGCGATTTGGGTATTTTTTATAGTAACTCGTGCATTTGCTCTCGGAAAGCACTATTTGGTGAAGTGGAACTGATGATGAAGACCACAGATGGCCATCGGAAGTACTCAATAATATCTAAGTATTTCACGGGTTGCGATTCGATTACTTTAATATGGTTGCTAAGCAATTTATGCTCGTCACAATATGAATGGTGATATGGAGCTGATGGTGGACCTGGAGAACTCCTCAACAATTAACTTCCCTGCATCGGGAAAAGCAATATTTTGTTTGTAAAAGGCGATAATCACTAAGCTATTGTAACTTAGATAAATTATAAGCAGACCCACTAAAAAGCGTGAAATAAAAACTTTTTAAGAAAAAAAAAACCGACTTCCACAAAAAACACTACAAAGTGAAAAATAACTTTATTTCGGAAGTCGGTGGCAAAAAACTAAAATACAGATCCAAAGACACCGACTTCCGAAATAAAGTTATTTTTCACTTTGTAGTGTTTTTTGTGGAAGTCGGTTTTTTTTTTCTTAAAAAGTTTTTTTCTCATCTTTTCATTATGGACGCTTTTAATGTTCTGCATTCGTTCTCACATGTATAATTTGGAGCATGAATGATGTAACTAAGACTTTGTAACCATATTATTTTGATTTAAAAGAGTGTCCATGGAGTTTCTTGCCCGTTCTTCTCCATAGGTACCTGCGCTTTGGAATGGGCAACTAGCTTCATCTTTCTGACTGACCGACCCCTTTACAATTCAAAAGTGCCTGTAATTGGTTTAATTGAAATAAATGCTTTGAGTTTGAGTTTGATTTCCTCAACAATTAACATCCCAGCATCAGGAAAAGCAATATTTTGTAAAATATGATGAGCAGTTGACATTAGGCTATTGTAACTTAGATAAATTACAAACTGCCCCCTTAAAAAAGTGAAAAATAAAACACTTTTTTACATAGAGCGACTGTTGTGTTCGGCTTCCAGTCCAACCGAATGCAGCTGAATACCAGTATTTTACATGAAGCGACTGCCTATCTGACTTCCACAACCCAGTTACTGTGTAATACGATACCCCTTAGTAAGACTGGTTGTCAGATTTTCGGGCTTCTGAAGACCCGTAACGACTGTCAAAGATTCACGAATGACAGCCGGGACCAACGGCTTAACGTGCTTTCCGAGGCACGGGGGGTCTTGGTATGTAAAGATGGTAACCCATCCTCGGACCAACCGCGGCAAGCGTTGCTTAACCTGATCGATCGACCCGTGCGGCTGTTATTACTTAGCCACAAGCTATAGCTATTATAATAGCGAACCCTCATTTAGGTTGTACCAAGTAAGGAACAGGGTCAGTACGACTTTCAACTTTCTTAACCAACATTTAAATATTTACAAACAAAAACGGTAGACATTGGCTGACACACATAAAAACACCTACATACAAGGATAGCACATGCAACATGCAATGGACAGGTTTGCCAATGTGCTATGGAGCGCAGTATTCTCGTGAGACGCTGTCGCCTGCTTCTGCGAGGAAGTGATGGTCGCGAAGGAGGCGGCGGAAAGGGAGAGGGAGGATACAACCTCCCTTCCAATCCGTAGTAGACGCACCGGGCGCCGGAGGACGCGGAACGATCTCCGGCCGCCTTAGGTTGAGGCCAAACGAGCGTAATTTTTTGAGTTATGAGTCGCGTATTTTGAGTATCGCAATTTACGTTCAACTGAAATTCGGTTAGGCTGCCAGACGGACGGACGTAACTTCGGTCGCATTCTGTAATATAACTGACGCTTGCCTCGCTAACCTCCCTCACCCCGAGCGCAATTCGGTTGAAATAAAGCGCGTGAGTCAGCAGGCAACTCATTTTGTGTCGCCGTGTGGTACAAACAGGACTTTAGTATGAAAGCGATTACGTAAATTTCGCGACTCATTTTACGCGACTCACAGCTCAAAAAATTATGCTCGTTTGGCCTCAGCCTTAGGGTGAGGTCTGCAGGCAACAGACTTGGGGAGTTTGTTGCCTGAACAGTGAAAGGCCCGAGACGGCGACGCGCCGTGTTCCGCGCGCGCTTTTCTCTAGAGAAATGGTGGCATGGCCGTTTGCGGCCGCTGAGGATGACGGGGTCCGCATTTTTTACCCCAGAATAGTTAAATCAATTTGAGAAAATAAAGTAGGTAATTAAATAAACATTTACTCTATTCTGCATAACGTGGTTCACAAACTACGCGCGATGTGTCGCTTCGCCACATTTTGCGAAATGAAATGACTGTGCGGCAACAGCTAATTACTATGGGACGGTTTCATGCAACTAAGTCAATTCAAATTTGTACGCACATTTTTTTGTATGAAAAAATTTATGACATAGGATCAATAATGTATCTTTACTATTGTAATCTATATACAGAATACTGTCTTCCATTGAAGCCGTGGCAGATATTTTTAAAAATATTTTTTTTTTTTTTGCACCTTATACGTATAAATCGATATCCATCACGTCTACTGAGTTTCGCTAGCTAATTTAATTTGACCCTGAATAGCAAATGAGGGTACTTCTTACCTTGACGGCTGGCGCGTCGGTAGACAAGTCATCGTCATCGTACACGCGACTTTCTATGAACTGACTGCTACTTAACGCCATGAATCTACAACAAAAAACATCATAGGTACAGACGCCAGCACATCAACCTACCCGAAACTGTCAAATTTTCCCAATCAACTTTGAACATTATTTAGCGATAAAGTTGTAAATCCGCAAATGGATAGGGAACCAGCGTCGGGATCCCTTCTTTTCGCATAATGTTATTTTTCCTAACATACTTTGGCATAATTTGTTTTGGCATAATAATACTTCGCCATATTTTTTTTGGCATACAGTTTATGTTGGCATAATTATCTTTAAGGCTAATTTATTTTGGAATAAATTTAATTCGCATAATACTAAACGACGTCAGGGGCAACCCGAGGTTCGGTTTAGTTAGGTTCCTTTAAGCCCTGCAGACAGAAATAGGAACCCCGCGCAGCGGGGCTCCGTCGACCTGACGTCGTTAGAAATAAAACGAGCGTGCTAAATTTATGCTTTGGAATGTTATGCTTAATCATTATTATGATTAGAGAAATTATGCTTTAAAAAATTATGCGTAAGCTGTTATGCGTAAATAATGTTATGCGAAAATATAATTAGGAGAAACAAAAGTATGCCAAGTTATATTAGGTCTTAAAATTTTATTTAAATGGATAGGGAACCCATAACGTCATAAGGAGAGATAGATGCGTCATAAACCGAACGCTTAGGCCGATCGTGCCTCTCTATCGCTTGTTCCGCGCTCTCGCTTGCACGCTCGGCTCAGGCGGAACGTGACTATGAGTCATGCTTTTTCGTGCGTGCAGCCGGAGTTCATCGATTTATAAGACGTTATCACGTCAAAAATCTTATCTTTTTTATCCAAACTAATATTATAAAATTAAATGCGAAAGTAACTCTGCCTGTCTGTCTTTTCTTCACGCCTAAACTACTGAACCGATTTAGATGAAATTTGGTATAGAGATAGTTTGAGTCCCGGGAAAGGACATAGGATAGTTTTTATCCCGATATTCCCACGGGATCGACACATATGCGGGTGAAACCGCGGGGCGCAGCTAGTAATAATAATAATAAAGCTAAAGAGTTTGTTTGTTTGAACGCGCTAATCTCTGGAAACACCCGGTCGAATTAAAAAAAACTTTTGTATTTCATAGCTCAATTCTTGAGAAAGGATATTTAATATCACACCTTACACAGGATTCTTAGGAACCGAGCTAAATAAAATAAAAATGCCAGAAATGACGCTTAGCCAAAACGAAGTATAGTTAGCGCCACGAAAGATGAGACTTGACCCCGCCTCCCGCGCTCATTCCGCCGCCCCTATGACGTCCAGTCCCGTCCCGCGCTCAGACCTCATACCGCTAAGGAGACCTAAAATCGTGTACTGCGCAAGTCAAACCAAGTGGTATGTCAAGTCTCATCTTTCGTGGCGCGCATTGTAATAACGCTGGCAGGCGATGCGATACCTACGACAGGGTGGGTCGGGGGAACAAGAAATTTCACGCAGACTAAGTCGAATGCAGAGCTAGTCTCTTTGTAATATTAGTTTAGATTCATTACATTCTTTTTTCTAACTAGCCACCTAATAGTATCATCCAAAGAGAATGGCCACGTATTGTAAGACTCTCTTCACACTCGTTGATTTTCGACCAAAATTAGCTCTAATTTGAATTACTAATGAGATTTCCCTTTCACTACTTACAATTAGCACTTTTATACTGTTATGTAGCCTATTATAATTATCATTGAAAGGATTACCATCTCCCGCGGTAAGTTTTATGTGAGCGGCAAACAAGCCAACGGCCCGATGGTAAGTGGCCACCGCCACCTGTGGACATCTACAATACCAGAGACATCGCAGATGTATTGTCATCCCATGCCAAAGACAAAGCTGCAATGTGTCATGTGCCTGTAACTACACCGGCACACATACCCTTCAAACTGGAACACAGCAACGCTGCTTGGAGACATGCTAGGCTATGAAATCCATACTAATATTATAAATTCGAAAGTAACTCTGTCTGTCTGTGTTTTTCACGCCTAAACCACTGAACGGATTTAGATGAAATTTGGCAGAGAGATAGATTGCATCCCGGGGAAGGACATAGAATAGTTTTTATCCCAGAAATCATCCTTTAAGGGGGTGAAAAGGGGGGTAGACGTTTGTATGGGGAATCAATAACCGCTGAACCAATTTAGATAAAATTTAAATTAATTAATTTTTCAATTTAGTAATTATAAACACTGTATTAAATAAAAATAAAAAATGATAATCATTTTACTAATTTAGATGAAAGGTATGGAGATAGTTTAAGTTGTGGGGAAGAATATGGAATAGGTTTTAGCCTCGAAATTATCCCTTAAGGGTGTAAAATTACTTTTATCGCGGGTGAAACCACGGAGTGTAAAAATATTTTTTGAAATCTGACTTGGAGTTCCGGAGACTACCCCCTACATACAAACAAAGAAATACCTCTTTATAATATTAGTATAGAAGGATAGATAAATAAAACTTACTGGTTATTAACGTTCTGCAAGCTGATGCTGGCGTCATTCAGAGCGGTCGCCATCTGTTCCATCTGACAGTTTGCTTCTTGGCATTTTGTGAGAAGCCTCTGGAAACAAGAGCATATTGGTTAGACCATTAGAAAACTATTCAGTAAGAGAGGTTTCGCACTACATCCAATCCGAATCCAAAATAAAGATCCAACTTCAATCCGAATTGGAAGTGTTCTAAATTCGGACGGATAGAGTTCAGATCTAGTCCGCACAGTGGCGTGAATTGGTTTTCAGAATAGGTAGGCACTAGGCCGGGTCTAGTCTAAGCAAATGCGGTCACTAATCAGAAAAAAGTGAGGTCAAAAGTGTGGTTTTTGAGTAGGCATATCTACTTAAGGGTGATAAATTGCGAAGGTCGAACGTCATGGTATTACGCGGCAGACGTACGTATTTTTAATTTTGTCGCATTAACTTGAACGAGTAAAGACCAATGACAATGCAATGATATTACGGGTGCCGAGTAGGCCGTCCGGCGACTGCCTACTGCCGCGCGTGTTTGTATGAAGATTTTGTTTTTTGTTAGGTAATGATAATTTAGTGAGTTTCTTAATGGGGCACACACACTAAAATGTAATTGACAGGCTTATGTTGATATATCGAGGTAGGCACTGCTTATATGCCTATATGCAATGCACGCCACTGAGTGCGCAACCCCTCATATAAATAGGACTACGGGTCACTTTGGACCGGCATTTCCCGGATTCGGATCGGACGTAGTGCGAAACTGGTCTTACTTAATCTACGACAGGGTAAAGCTCTTGTACCTTTACCTTGTCGTAGAAAGCGATAAGGCCGCCATTGTATGTTTTGTACTGTTTAATTTATTTTTTGTAATGTATTTTTCTGGTAAGTATGAACAGCTGATTTTTATTTCGCGATTTCATGTTTGGTCCCATAGTAAAAGTTGTTCATAATGATGAGTACAATGACCCCTTAAAAGGATGCCCATGAGTTTAATTTCAACCTGTATAAATAAATAATCAAATGAAAATGCTAAGAGGGATGTCTGGTGTTACACAAATGGATGGAATAAGAAATGAGTACATAAGATGAAGTCTGAAAGTGGCTCCGGTAACTGAAAAGTTGTGTGGAAACCGGTTGTCATGGTATGGGTGTGTGTTACGGAGGAATGAGGAAAACGTCGTGAGGGCAGTTTTGAGTACGAATGTCGATGGCTATAAGAGTAGGGGAAGACCAAAGCAACGATGGATGGATTGTGTGAATGATGATATGGTTAGAAAGGGGGTGACTACCGAGATGACGACTAATAGAGAAGTATGGAAGAAAAATACACGTTGCGCCGACGACCACGAATAAATTAGGATAAGGACAGTGGTGGCCCAGTGGTATCGGCCGCGACTTACGAGTTGTAGGTCGTAGGTTCGAACCCAGAGAGGCGCTTTACTTTGTGTTAATTATTTCATCACCACTGCTCTCAAAACGGTGAAGGAAAACATCGTGAGGAAACCGGCATGTCCTAGAACCAAAAATTCAAAGACATGTGACATCTACCAACCCGCACTGGGCCCGCGTGGTGGATTACGGCCCACTCCCTCTCACAGAGAGGAGGCCTGTATCCCAGCAGTGGGAACATTATAGGCTGCTGATGATGATGACGATGATGGACAGCACAGGACAATGTAGATGATGATGAAGTGAAAAAGCAAAAAATAAGTTTAATAAAAACTCAAACCCGACTACTGAAAAGGATGAAACAAGAAAGTACCTTCCCGTGGTCGCATGCTGCTGTACTAACATAATTATAAGCTATGGTGGCATGCGACCACGCGAAGGTACTTTCTTGTTTCATCCTTTACAGTAGTCGGGTTTTAGTTTTTAAACTTATTTTTATTTAATTATTTCGGGCTTATTTCAGTAATATTTATATTTTTGAAATGTGCTAATTAAGCCCTTTCATTTGATACCCAAAACGGCATGATTAAAAAAAAAATTGTTTTTAGATCGTGATTTTATGCCCGCTAGATGGCGCCATATTGAATTTAATGCGACGCCACATAACCTATAATCAGCGGACGATCAAGACTCTTCCAACGATACCTCATTTGTCTAATTATGACAAGCAGTTTAGAAGTTATGAGGGAACAGATGAACATACATACATACCGGTCAAAATCATAACCCTCCTTTCCGCTTCGCCGTAGTAGGGTAAAAACTCAAACGCGATCACATCCGAATACCGCATTAGTTCTGATTGCGTACTTCATAGAGTCGAGAACTTTTAATAACTCGTAACTGACGCGAATATAGGTATTGTAAGCAATGTTATTATTAAGTATGTATACATATATGTATATAATAGTCGCCACAATTGCCTGTTAATAATGAACAATAAAATAGATGTAATTCTGACCAACTAAACACAAAAACAAACGCCTGTATGTCCCGAGTTCCATGCAAGCCATTTTGAAAACAATAGGCTTTGCTATTTGTGTTGTTTTAATAAATATATACAGTGAGTATACTTGATCTATATACAGGGTGTCCCGTAAGTCGACGTCAAGCCGGAATCGGGTAACAGCTGGCCAAGTCATAATAGTTATCAGAAAAATATTTAAAAAAATCTTTGGAATAAATTAAACAAAAAAAATTTTTTGGAATGCTTATTAAATGCGCCAATTTTTAATGTTATTTGCCAAACTCGCATAACACATTTTTTTCAGTACAGTCAGTCAGTTTGGCAAAGTATTAATTTTGAATATTTGGTTGGGCAAAAAGTATAGTATAATACATGCGTCATGTTCGTGAACGGGCGCCGTCAGTAGGGACTGGTCATCTCTTTGCTGCCATGGCTTATTTTATTTAATTTAATATTTGAATTGTTGTTTTTTCTCATCTTTTCATTATGGACGCTTTTAACGTTTTGCATCGTTCTCACATGTATAATTTTTAACATGAATGATGTAACCAAGACTTTGTAACCATATTATTTTGATTTAAAAGAGTGTCCATGGAGTTTCTTGCCCGTTCTTCTCCATAGGTACCTACGCTTTGGAATGGGCAACTAGATTCATCTTTCTGACTGACCGACCCCTTGACAATTCAAAAGTGCCTGTAATTGGTTTAATTGAAATAAATGCTTTGAGTTTGAGTAACATTTAAATACCAATAATGTTAAAAATACACAACTTAGATTTTTTTACATATTTTTCTGATAACTATTATGACTTGGTCTATTACCCGATTCCGACTTGACGTCGACTTACAGGACACCCTGTATATAAAATTCAAAGTCCTGACTGACTGATATATCAACGCACAGCCTAAACCTCTGGTGCTAGAGACATGAAATTTGGAGGGTGTGTTCTTTGTGAAGAGTAGGTATCCACTAAGAAAGAGTTTTTCGAAATCCCACCCCTAAGAGAGTGAATGGGAAGGGGAAATTTCACGCGGACTAAGTCGCGGGCAAAAGCTAGTTATAATATAATAATTTAATTGGGGTGTTCTATCGTGTGATTTAACTCTGGGACATGTTGTATATTCAGGATCTTACCTGATGTGTGTTTTGCAATATGCTAAGCAGTTGCTCATCTCCGGCGAGGGTCCAGCTTGGAGCTAGTTTCCGTAAGGCATCCGTGGCAGGGTCATCCATGATGAAGACTTAAGGCTGCTGTAATGAAGATGACGGTGTTAAAGATAAATTAATCACATCACACTATCACACTAATATTATAAAGGCGAAAGTTTGTGAAAGTGTGTGTGTGTGTGTTTATATGTTTGTTACTTCTTCACGCTCAAACGGCTGGACCAATTTTGATAAAATTTTGTATGGAGGTAGCTGACACCCCGGATTAACATATAGGCTACTTTTTATCCCGATATTCCCACGGGATCGACATTTACGCGGGTGAAACCGTGTGGCGCAGCTAGTATTTTAATAAAATTAAACCAATTTAAAAACCAAAGTACTTACTGGATGTGAGTAGTGAAAATGAAACAGAATGTAAACACTATTATTAATAGATTTTAGAAGTAATAGATGTTGTTATTTCTATATTTTTATTTTTAGGGTTCCGTAGCTAAGCCTCCGCAGTCCGCAAAATACATCACCCATTGGATCCCAAATAGCAGTAAAATAATAATATGTGTGGGAAAAATTTCTAAACTTACCTAGCTTTTTAGTTGCCATTACAATATTGAGAGAAATATAATTATCATTTAAAGAAATGTTTATTATATTCATTTAATTAATTGCATTGTCCCATGTTAGGCAAATAAGATATTTTAAGATGGAGTGTTTGTTTTTTAATTAAAATCGTTTTGCTTGTACCATGTTTGTAAATATGTGAGCACCATGTATCTATCAGATAATTAATTTATATATCATGGTTTCGTTTTTAATTCTTTTACCTATTGTGGTATAGTAATTTTATTGTAGGTGCATCGTCCTCACATGTTATTATATAATTAATGTACCCATGCAAAATATTGTACCTAAACATTTTAAAAGAGTAACGGTGGAGTTTCTTGCCCGTTCTTCTCCATACGAAAACTACCTTTTGGAATGGGCGACTAGAATCAATTCTATTTTAAGATAATTTTTGACGTTCAAAAGTGCCTTTTATGTGCCTATATGAAATAAATGCTTTGACTTTGACTTTGACTTTGAGTGATCAGCTTAATAAACTCTTGTCTTTCTATACAGGCTATTACATGTTACCAATCATGGTAACAGGTTGTGTCAAAAATCAAATTAAAAATCCATACTAATATTATAAGTTCGAAAGTAACTCTGTCTGTCTGTCTGTATGTTACCTTTTCATGTCTAAACCACTGAACGGATTTCGATAAAATATGGCAAAGAGAAAGAGATAGATTGCATCCCGTGGAAAGGCATAAGATAGTTTTTATCCCGATATTCCTACGGGATCGACACTTATGCGGGTAAAACGCGGGGCACAGCTAGTCATTAATAACATTAGGCTGAAAATCAGCACTTTTCGAACATCAAAATTATGAAAGTACATAAGACTGTCCCCTGAAACGCCCGCCCTTCGCCACTTCCTAGTGCTTTCGCTGGGGAGAAGAAGTGGCAGAACAAACTCCCCAGCAGCACAGCTGTCTGTTCAGTTAAAAAAAAAACTTGTATCTATACAAAAGTAGATATGCAAAGTAGTTAATATTACGAGCAGTGGTGGCCCAGTGGTAACGGTCGCGACTTACAAGTTGTAGGTCGTAGGTTCGAACCCAGACAGGCGCTTTACTTTGTGTAAATTATTTCATCACCACTGCTCTCAAAACGGTGAAGGAAAACATCGTGAGGAAACCGGCATGTCCTAGAACCAAAAATTCGAAGACATGTGACATCTACCAACCCGCACTGGGCCCGCGTGGTAGATTACGGCCCGCTCCCTCTCACAGAGAGGAGGCCTGTGTCCCAGCGGTGGGAACATTATAGGCTGATTATGTATGTAATATTACGAGACACAGAACATTAAACTATTTGCCATATGTCAGCTAGCCACGCTAATATACCAATGAATAAAATGTAAACCATACTTAAAATTGAAATCAACTCCAAAATAAAAGCCTCCAGGCTTAAAGGGCGTGACAGCTTGCATATTTATGCAATGCGGGTATATAGCATAGCTGTCACTCAAAGTCACAAATGATCCATTGAAGTAAAATAAATAAACAGTTAATTACTAATAACAATGTGTGTCAATGTCCCTGTCACGCTGTACCTCTGTGCACAATTTAATGAATATTACGAAACATTTCTGTGCTAGGGGAAATCCCCTAGCAAAGACATGTTTTGTCAGTTATCATCACCATAGATCGGAATAGGTAGAGCTGTTTTACGTACTTGCTTAGAATAATTGGATGGTTAGAATAATATGGATATTCCCCGAGTCCCGGGATTTGGTTTTTAAGTAGTAGTATCATAAAAAACTATTCACGCCTTCGGGACTAATGAAAGATTACACTTCCTTTCTGACGGGTAAATATAAGAAGGACGGGATTAAGGATAGTATAATAAATAGATAAACTTGATTCATTAAACCTCATATATTTTTTTACGTAACAATGGTGCCGATTTTCTTGTCACAAATGCCTCTAAACTAGACTAAAAATCACTAAAATTTAATTTATTCCTGTCAAGCGACAATTTCCCATTCTGAAATTGACTAAAGTGACGCAACTTAACTATATTTTAGTTTGACAGCACTAACATGGCACTGAGTTATTAATCTATTGAAGATGGCAATTTTGCTATTCTGAATTTCACGTTTTTCACCTAAAATTTTGACTGTCTAACTAAATCTGACTATTTTTAATCGCGATTAAAAAGGTGTGGAATAAAATTAGTTGTCATGAATAGAAATTCACCAACACCTCGACTTCAGATGCAAAAACAGTACTGTCTGTATCGTTTTCTTTTTCTTTTGCTTATATCTCGAAAATGGTGTGTCCTATCGCAAAAATAATGAAAATTTCGACCCCCTTTATAAAAGCCCTAAACTCCTAAAACTCAACAGGTAGGTAATAATTTTTCATATTTTCCATGCAAAAAGTGAAAAATTCCTTAAAAAACACGTCAAGGCTGCCCCCTCCGCGCCTGCGGCTCTAAAAAAACAATTCACGGGGTAGGGAAAATAAGTACCACGTGTCGACGAGTCGCGATTGTCAAATTCGATTTTTGTTGTGTCAAAATTATTTTTAAATTTAGAGAATTTTTTATGCAGAATAGCTGTAAGATTCTCATAGCAAAAAGTAAGGAATTTTAGTAATAGTTTAGTTCGGTGTACAAGAGAATCGACACCAATTTCTTATTCAAGAATCAACAACAATTTAAACATTTTTATTCTGAAGTAGTACAAAAACATATTACCATACAAATTATTTGTTCCTCAGTAAAATCAAAACATTATCAAATAGAAAAATTTGTATTTACAATAAAATCTTAATTGAAATAATCAATACGCTTCAACAATAATTCACTTATTTAAACAAAAAATGTCATTGGTCTGGTTCGTCTTCAGCTTCACTAGAAGACTGAGTATGACCAGAGTTAAAATAAATCACCATTATTTTTTCTAAATTATCTAATTTTAATCTATTTCTTTTTACATCTAACACCCATTTATATGTGGAAAATGAGCGCTCAACATCAGCTGTTGATGTTAGTGAAGCGAATTTATATGACAAAAATCCCGTAGTATCAGTCGGAAGCCCGTGGAATATCCATATTAACATCAATGTTTGCGGTCAATGAACCTAAATAGCTCTACCTATTCCGATCACTGGTTATCACAAAAGAAAACTGCTGTTTTATAGAACAGTGCAATACCTATGCGGTCAAAATGTACGGTATAACAATAATTTTTTTTTATTACTGACGTAATTTTTCAATATAGGGGTTTCAGAATCATGTACTTACTGCATCCATGGTAAAGGGTTGCATGTCATCCTGACTTTTATGAAGTTAACTTGTTGATGCCAAGTTCTAGGTGAAAAAATATTCTAAGCAAGTACTAAGCTATATGAACTGTATACTTACTAACTTAATAAGAGAATAACCCTGGCATATCAATATAGCAAGATGATCTCGCAAGAAATATAAAAGAACACAAGAATGTTTTTTAAGTATTCAAATTTACATAATTGAGATAAAATCTCATGAACTCCACAGCAAAGTTTTTATAATAGCTGTGCTAAATGAATCAATGAATTTGAATCTTATTATTAAAAGGTCACCCCATTTATCACTATTAAATTTATTTACAGCCGAAATCACAATTAAAAAACGTAGGCGGATCACAGTGCGCTCAATTGAGATAAAATTACAAGCGTCCGCGAATCAAATAACACAAATAATCAACATAATTTGTTGAATGAATGATCAACACCAAATCGATTTGTGTATAAACTTTTTACGATGAATAGCTTACCGTATCGACGTAGTATCCTACTCTCACATCACTGTTATACACTTTATTGGTTAATTTATAGTTAAAACTTTCTTTATTTAAAATAAAAAAGGTTTTTCTTATTTATTTCCAACAGAAATAAGAGTGACGAGTGTGATCAACAAAAAATATTATGACAAATGACAATAGCAATTGACACTGACAGATGTAGTGTTGCCAGATTAGGAATGGGAATACGTACGATTTGTCGTTCAGCCCCCTTATTCCCAAACACTCGATATGCTTCCGTATCGTATCGAACATTAATCATTGTTATCGTAGGAGTCTTCTCAACGCTGTTCACAAGTCCAAAACCCGAAAATTTTGTCAGTTTAAATCAAATAGACGCCCGCTATTCTTCCAACAGCTATTTGCTGTTGAGGGGAAGTCAAATCAGGTTATCGAAATGTCAGGTTTTCGATACGATAGTCTGTCATATGGTTGTGAAACAGGCCTCAGTATTACTTTTTAAATAAATATTATACTTTATTTTTTTTTGTCAAAATTATTATAATTTTGTCAAACAATTATTTTAGTTTTCAATTGAAGCGTTGTAAACTATACAACGCAGACTATATATAAGTATCTGTAATACTTCAAACTGTTATTTTCTCATGGAGTTCAAAAATAAATGAATAAAAAGTTCAGTACTGTTAAACTCATGCTATGCAGTTATCCTTTTCCAAGCATTTGGTCAAAATGTAAATTTTATTTTAAACACAAGGTTGGGTAAGCAACTTTCATTAATTTCCTTATCCTTAAAATTAATTTAAAATAAGAATGTTAATTAAGTTTTTCCTCTTTACCAATTTCCAGTGGTCTAAATCCGTTTTACTGAAGAAAGTCAATAAAACAGAATCATTAAAACACCAATAACGTTGTTATTTATGTCGCTGTTTATTGCACTTAAAACTTTATTTATTAACGCTCGCAACATTGCAATTTACAGTTAAACTTTTTCTACTTTCACGTTAACTCGAGTAAGTATTAATGCATACAGCCAATTAACTTTCATGACTTCCTGAATAAAATATTAATTTTAACTTTTAAGACGTGCAAATATAATTTAAAATGAGTGAAGATTAAGCCGAGCTTGATTTATGGTCACAACACTACTACTTTGGACTGTATGTATATTTTAAATAACGAATTTTTCGTTTTGACGCATTTATTTTCACATTTAGCTCATGTTTATTTTACACAAAAATACGCAAAATGAACATACAGAATATGAGTCATCAGCACGATTTTTCTACATGCTATTATATGTCTCGAAGCCAATCAAGATGAACACAGATGCTGCTGCTACCACTATCCTCAAAACGGTGAAGGTTAACATCGTGAGCAAAGCATTGATATATACGTGGTCTGTTCAAAAGAAAAGGTGAATTTTCAATTTTCGCAAGCTGTGTACATACATTCGATTATCGAAATATTTTTTTGTTATGTTGGTATACATATGTTTATCATATGTTGGCATTATCAGCCAATTTGGATTAGTACATGGTATAACAATACAAGTACATAATTATACGCGAAGTATATAATTGTACCATGGATTAGTAGTTTGTTATTCACAACTGAAAAGGTTAGTCACGTTTTTGTGTGTTCTTCGATTTTTGACTGTTGAAAAAAATGGATCTAAGAATAAGGTATTAAATTTTGCGTTAAAAATGGAATAAACTGCTCCAAGGCACTTGAAATGTTGACTTTGGTATTCGGTGAGTCCGCTTTGTCTCAAAAATGTGTTTACAAGCGCTTTACAGAAGGCCGAGAAGATGTTGATGACGATGAGCGTCCTGGAGTTGCAACCACGTCAACAAGCGAAGAAAATATTGAAACAGTGAAAAAAAATTGTTTTGGAAAATCGTCGAATCACTATTAGGGAAGTTGCAGAGGATGTTGGCATATCAATCGGGTCATGCCATGCAATTTTCTCGAATGTTTTGGGCATGAAACGTGTGGCAGCGAACTTTGTTCCAAAATTGCTAAATTTTTAGCAAAAGCAACGTCGCATTAGTATCGCTCAGAAGTTGTTGAGTGACGTCAACGACGATCCAGGTTTGCTCAAAAGGGTCATAATTGGTGACGATACGTGGGTATATGGTTATGACGTCGAAAAACCAATGAAAGGAAAGCGTTTTGCCACAATTGATGAGATAAAGTCAGAATCGAAGAACGAGCTGATGGCCATACAGAAAAGCGCATTTCAGAAGTGCTCCGAGGATTGGAAGAAGCGCTGGCATATGTGCATTATATCTGAGGGGGATTATTTTGTAGGGGACAAAATGGATATAGTTGAATAAATAAATACTTTTCAAAAAAATTCAAAATTCACCTTTTCTTTTGAACAGACGACGTATGTTTTATATTTAACTCAATGGAGCAAACTGTTATTTCCTGTCATCCAATGTGTTCCAGAAAAATCGAAGACATGTGACATCTACCAATACACTCTCTCTCACAGAAAGGAGACTTGTGTCAAATACAAATGTATTTACTCCGTGGTCCCAGCAGTGGGAATATTTGGTTGATTTATGCATTATATATTAATAATTTATTTGTATATTAATTATTATATAATTTAATTCAATTTTGGCAATAGGGAACGTTTGGATAAACCATAGACATAGAGAATGGTTCTGTATTCAGTTGTTCAGCGAATACAGAGCGAAAAGTACGAGAGAGATAAACCGAATGTGCGGCCAGTTGTTTTCGCTTTCTAGAATTCTGATTGGTTCAATGATGTTTTAACTTGAATGCTTGTAAAATATCAGTACTTATAATCGTTGTTTCAATCAAATAAGGTATAGTTCACCGACCAAATTCCCAACACCACAATACGTTCGAAGACAGGTATCGCCTATGTACGCGATAAGTCTGCGAGGCTGCAGTGTGACTGGGCGGGTCACACACACCTATAAGATGTATCCCAGACAGATGAGCCTAAGTCGTCACACAGTGGGTCACCGAGGCAGGCGAAACGTTGGCGTGACGATTTGGAGTCGTTCCTAACCGATTGGACGGAGAAGGCACAGGACAAAGAATAGTGGAATAATATGGGGAAGTCCTTTGCCCTGCCGTGGGACAATAGGTTAATGGGGAAAAAAAAAATATGCAAAACAGTGCTTGTTGACACAAGGTACCAGATCTATAGGCGCGCTGCGCGTGGCCAAAATCGGAACTAACGACGCCATCTTTTTTTTTCAACCCAATTTTCTGTGACAATTTCACAAATGTTTTCCCCCTTTCAATTTCGTTCAGTCGCCAAGAGATCCTTGTTGCACTATCCAGGGTCAAAATAAATTAGGCTAGCGAAACTCAGTAGACGTGATGGGAATCGATCATATGAATCTTTGATAAAACAAAAAAAAATAAAAGATTGATGATCATTTATTTTGAGGTCAATTAATGTGTTTGCCCAAAATATTTGTTCAAAAATCGCTTTTTGTTTCTGTACACTTCACAGATTTCGTGGGTATCGAAATTTAATCACAAAAAAACTGATTTTCTCACCTATCGTTCTGGCTGACTGATATATCACCGCACAGCCTAAACCGCTGGTCCTAGAGACATGAAATTTGGAGGGCGTGTTCTTTATGAAAAGTAGGTATCCACGAAGAAAGGGTTTTTCGGAATTCCACCTCTAAGAGGGTGAAATGGTGGGTTGAATTTTCTGTGAATAAATACCGACCTCCATGCGGGCGAAGCCGCGGGCAAAAGCTGGTGTAAAAATAATATATACCAGCGGTTGTTGACCCCAAAATAAATGATCAACAAACCTTTTTCGTTGTTTTATCATCTCTAGGTATCGATTCCCATCACGTCTGCAGAGTTTCCCTAGCTTATATAATTTGACCTTGTATACATACGTCATTCCACTACACTCTTGAAGGTAATAAGAGAGTAATCAATAAGTAAGGAAGTTACAACTCTCCCACGGCGCGGCGCGGGCGCCGAAAGTTTTGCTCCACAATGCAAAGGTGAACGATTCGCAAGCATTTTATTTTTGGCGTGAGTTAAAAGATTTGAGTGATAAGGGCCGCACTTAAAAATATTCTTCGTATAGTGTTTTCGCAGTCGAGAGACATTCACAAAAAATCATGTTGAAATTCTGTTTTCCGTCATTGTATGCATTGCCACCTTGTTGATCTGAAACTTCTTTGACGATTCATATCTCTTCACATGTTTTACAAGTCAATCAATCTGCCTCGCCTTTTCCCAACTATGTTGGGGTCGGCTTCGATTCTAACCGGATGCAACTGAATACCAGTATTTTACATGGAGCGACTGCCTATCGGAATTCGGACCTCTACTAACACAAAACTAGTTAACACGATACCCCTTGGTAAGACTGACGTTTTGGGCTTCTGACTACCAGTAACAGCTGTCAAAGATCTACGAATGACAGCCGGGACCAAAATGGTTTAACCAATATCATTAGAAAACGTTTCTGTATAAATCTTGTAACATGTTTCGGTGTTTACCATCTTATTTGGATAGCACCTTAGAAAACACTAAAGCTTGCAACAAAGACAAGCAGAACGCGGGAGTACTAGAGTATTATATTATCTGTGGCGGGAGTGACAGCACCGCCGCGCGTCGCTGTCACTCCCGCGACCGTTCGCAACTTGTACCATACCAATCCCTCAACCGCTAGCCGGTGAAAGTAGTTTATTTATCGATACTTGTCTCAAGTAAGTACTTGTCTTGTCGGATTAGCTCAAGATTATGTGGACACGGTGAAATGGCCGCGCGTGAACAGTCTGTTCACACAACAAAATAAATAAGTTGATTTCTTTGTAATCCGCGCACGAGCCAGCATTGGTATTCAGTCATTGTACTCGTAGCTTTAAATCAAGCTTTATTAAATCAAAAATTTTCTTGGCCATATAAATTTCGATGCTTTGCTTTACCTACAATTTTAAAAAGTTTGACCTAACCCTTCGGATGCGCGCGTAAAGTTCCAGGATGAAATACTTGCCAACAATTTTATTTATCATAAATTTTTAACAAGTATCCCGTATGTCATTACTTCCCAGAATTCGATCCTTATTAGCGACACTATCGAATGGTGTAATAATACAGTGTGTTTTTTTTTTCAAAATCAACGGATTCGATTCCTGGCTAGAAATATTGATTTTTCAAAAATCAAATGATGCAGTTTTAGTTTTCATCATAATCGAGCCCGCGACTCTTTTGAGTACTTTTCGCTATTCCTCATAGATATTTCGGATTTGGCCATCCACGCCCACTTGGAAAATTCACCCTGTATACATAATTGATGAGAATGTAGAAAAATAAAGTAAGTCAGAAAGCGAAAATGAAGTAATATCGATAAGAAGCGATGGGGTGGGTCGTGTCGTGGGAACAAAATTTCACGCAGACGAAGTCACGGGTATTAGACGCTGGTGTTGTATAAAACACAGTTCCTACTACCTAAGCTTCTAACTTTCTGATTTATAACACAAGGCCAGGTGTCATTTTCCATTCGGCATGACTGGACAAATTAACATGGAAAATTCTAAACATAAATTGGACGTAGTTATGCAGAAACGTTCCAACCCACAAGTCACCCGAAATCGAGATAATGTGATCAAACTACCTTTTATGACACTTAGCGTCAGATTAGCAAAAAGGTTTCAAGTTTTAAGTCTTATATCAGAAAATATTTTTTTCACTCACGTTCCAACCCACAACCTTTATCAAATAATAACTTGTGTAAATTAACTAGAACGTACTATGAGGACAGGAACATTTAATGTTTTACGAAACAGTATATTTATTTTGTTAAAACGCCACAACAATCTTGTAGCGTTTTAGCAAAACCATGTTAAACCATTTTATTTTGTAACAAATGTTCCATTTATATTTGGAACGTTTTTGCAAAATTACAATAGCGAGGCATAAACGATCCAAAACTTGTGGTACGTTATGTTTCAGACCTAAATAACATAATTTGAAAACTTAAAAGGTTTCATGAATTTTGTACTATTATATACCTAAATAAAAACCCTGTTTCGAAAAAAAAAATGTTTCAACTTTAAAGGGTTCATTTTTAACACGCTTTAATTAGCTTCATCCTTAACTGTTTGCATACACGACCACTAAAAATAAATATTTATAACACGTAAAGAAAAAGTTTATTTTCTTTGAAGTTATTTACAAAAAGAATATTACTTGAAACTTTTAATATCATGGACAAAAGTAAAGAATACTAATGACAATAATAATAATATATTAATTATATCGTCTCGACTCCGGCACAAACCGCGGCAGAAGCGTCAACTGTTGACGGCATCCCGCCGCGGTTCAATCATGCTGGAGAAGAAGATGATAGGGTTGACACAGTAAGTAGCCAATGCAACGACCGACTGAGGAACGAACTGGAGGATGCGTTTCTCGAGTATAGATTCACTCCGACCGAGCTTAGACCCCGATTACCACGGTTACCCATGCACAAAAAAAATAGGGCGCTGGTGTGTGCCTTGGATTCGCAGCTCAAGAATTTTTTCGAGAGCAGCGAGGATCTCGTTGATACTCACTCGATCCTGTATTGTGCGGCTGTGGCGACATGTCGTTTAGCTAACGTCAAGTTTCCAAGCTGTGACGGAGCTACTCGACCAAAACCAGCCGTACCAGCCTGGCAGCACAGGATCGAGCGTCGTATCGATGGGACCAGGGTATTCATCGGCAAACTATACTGCTTCAGGGAGGGCAATACACGACCACGAGCGATGCGCTTTGTGAGACGGGCATTCTCGGGGACTGGAATCAGCCCTCGAGAATACATATCCCGTGTCACAGAGCGCATCGACTTCCTGAAACAGAAAATTTGTGCATGGGCGAGCCGAATTCGGCGGTCTAGGCGGCATATTGATCGATACACGCAGAATCGCATGTTCCAGAGCGATGAAAGGTGGGTGTATAGAGCTTGGCAGCGACCTGAAAAAATTGTGACAGATGTATGCCGCCCGGATGATGCCGCCACGAGTGCATTTTGGCGCAACATCTGGTCGGTGCCCGTCTGTCACACTGAGGCTGGCTGGATACGGGATGTCGAGCGAGTGTGTGAGACTGTACCAGAGATGGAAACGGTACTATAGACGTTGCCAGAGCGGTCCGTCCGTTACCGAATTGGAAATCGCCAGGACCGGACGGACTGCACAACTTTTGGTTGAAATGGCTAATTAGTTCACACACTTGTCTGGGTATAGCTACCGCAGTTTCTAACAACAGGCGTTACCCACCTGATCCATAAATTAGGTAGTCCCGCGGAACCCAAGAATTATAGACCGATCACGTGTTTGTCGACGGAACTTCTTACATCAATTTTGAGAACGCAAATTAATACGCACATTGAGAGTAACTCGATTATGTCTGCCTCTCAAAATGGATGTAGGAATGGTTTCCGCGGTACTAAGGAGCAACTCCTCATAGACATGGCCAGTAGCCAACAGGTTCGTAGATCCCGCAAGGATATGTCGACATGTTTGATAGATTATAAGAAAGCCTACGACTCGGTGCCACATACATGGCTTATGGGGGTGCTGGAGTTGTACAAGATAAATGCAACTCTTCGCACCTTCCTTGAGTCGTGTATGGAGCAATGGAAGACGGTCCTTCGCTATCCAGGATGTCGGCAGATCCAGGGGAATGATGAACCTGTATGGATTAAACGGGGAATATTTCAGGGCAACAGCTTGAGTCCACTTTGGTTCTGCTTAGCCCTGAATCCTCTAAGCACACTACTGGAGGATTCAGGTCTAGGCTATCGGTTGAGGAGAGGTGGTCAGGTCATATCTCACCTCCTCTACATGGACGATTTGAAACTTTTTGCCCCCAACAAATTGCGTCTGATGGAGCTACTGAAGGTAACTGAAACTTTCAGTAGCGCCATCAGGATGGAATTTGGTGTGAACAAATGTGTAGTCATGCATGTAAAGCGAGGGGAGATTATGGATTCTGAGGGAATTCAACTCTCGGATTCCATAAACCTTAGATCCCTCTCCTCATCCGAAAGCTATAAGTATTTGGGTATGTCGGAAGCGTTAGTCATCAACGATGCTGACATGAAGCAATCGTTGAAGGAACGCTTCTTTTATCGCCTGAGGAAGGTATTAATCAGTCTTCTTTCGGGCGGAAATAAGGTGCGAGCCTTCAACGGTTGGGTCATGCCGGTTTTGATGAACTCTTTCGGCATACTCAAATGGACTCAAACCGAACTCGACGCCCTGGATAGAAGGGTCCACACACTGCTGATTGCAAATCGGATGCATAACCGACGATTATCGGTGATGAGACTGTATATCCCGCGGAAGTGTGGGGGTCGAGGCTTTTTAAATGCAAAGACCCTCCACAACCGCGAGGTGAGCAGTCTCAGGGAATATTTTTTTAAAGCTGAAGTGGGTATGCACCGTGATGTGGTCGCAGTGGACAAGGGGCTCACCCCGCTCTCCATGGCTAAAGAGAACTGGCGCAAACCTGAACCTGTAGTACTTACTACCGATGACCGCAAGAAGGTATGGCAAAGCAAGGAGCTTCACGGGCGCTTCTATCGGGCTCTCCATGAGCCCGGTGTAGATTTCTTAGCGTCCGTATCCTGGTTACGTTTTGGTGATCTTTTTGGGGAAACCGAAGGTTTCGTCTGTGCAATTATGGACGAAGTTATCTTGACGAATAACTACCGGAGACATATTATGAAGGACGGGACAGTTGACGTGTGTCGGGCATGCCATCGTCCGGGTGAGTCTATCAGACATATTATCTCTGGTTGTTCACGTCTGGCTAACGGCGAGTACTTGCACAGGCATAACCAAGTAGCCAGGATTATTCACCAGCAACTTGCTTTGAAATATAAACTTGTGGATTCTGAGGTACCGTATTACAAGTACGTGCCCGACCCAGTTCTTGAAAATGACCATGTCACGTTGTACTGGGATCGGTCTATCATTATTGACAGGACTATTGTCACCAATAAGCCTGATATAGTGGTGATAGATCGATTAGCGCGCCGCACAATGATTGTCGATGTTACCATTCCACATGACGGGAACCTTGTGAAAGCTGAGAAACAAATCAAATGTCTTGACTTAGCACACGAGGTTGTTGACATAAAAACCTAGAGTACGGAGGGAATCATAGATGATGTCGATGGGTTTGGTGGGGAACCAGATTACGAAATGCAAGAGGATGATGAGTATGACGTATGAAGATTTTATCATCATCAGCATCATAGCAGTCCACTGCTGGACGTAGGCCTCCCTAATAGCACAAGATTTTATACTGTTTTTTGAATTGTGACCTAGTAATAAAAAAATCATAAGCAATTATTGTTCTTTTATTTGTTGTTCAGGTTTTACATATTTATTAAAAAATAAAATTTAGATGTAAAATGATGATGTAAAATTTAGATCATAAAAGGTATAGATGGATAAAAAGTACCTGGAACGTTTGTGCAAAATTAATTTGAAGCTATGTTCATGTAAATATTAATTATGTTAAAATGTTCCAATACCAATAATATATTTTTTTCTTATTGTAAAGTGAATAGTCTAAAATTAAACATATGATTATCTAAACACAATATAATTCAACAATAAAACCTTTAGTATTGACCTTTACTAGTTAGAATAAAAAAGAATACCATTGAAACGCGTAAATGCTTTTATCTCAAATTCAGTTTACTGTGGAATGAAACGTTTTCGCATAACTACGTCCAATTACAAATCCATCAAAGCTTTGATGTTGAATGATAGTGAAATTATTTTTTAAATTAGCTATAGTAAAAGCATTTAGTGACCATTGTACGTTTATTTGTTAAACCATGAGATGCTGTTTAGATTACACGAAATGTAAAACGTCATCATCTGCCTAGCCTTTTCCCAACTATGTTGGGGCTGGCTTCCAGTCTAACCGGATACAGCTGAATACCAGTATTTTACATGGAGCGGCTGCCTGTCTGACCTCTAAAACCCAGTTACAGGGTAATACAATATCCCTTGGTAAGACTGGTTGTCAGACTTTCGGGCTTCTGACGACCCGTAACGACTGTCAAAGCTCCAAGTATGACAGCCGGGACCAACATGGGATGATAATCCGACACGACCGGAGAGAGATCAGGCGCAGGTCAAATGGCTTGACGTTTTTCCGAGGCACGAGGGTATCACACCGCCAGCTTCCAAACTCCGGGCTGTTACCGAGAAATTTCTAATGGAAAAACCCGATAACACTTCGCCCGACGGGGGAATCGAACCCAGGAGTCCAGGACCCGACACTCGGCACTCGGCAGTCGCACTGCCCCGTTGGTTTCATGGTTACACAATATACACTATCCATAGCAGTGGCGTGCATTGCATATAGGCATATAAGCAGTGCCTACCTCGATATATCAACATAAGCCTGTCAATTACATTGTGTGTGTGTCCCACAATTAAAAAACTTACTAAATTATCATACCTAACAAAAAACTAAATCTTCATACAAACACGCGCGGCAGCAGGCAGTCGCCGGACGGCCTACTCGGCTCCCGTACTATTCGTACATTGTCATTGGTCTTTACTCCTTCAAGTTAATACGACAAAATTAAAAATACGTACGTCTCACGCGTAATACCATGACGTTCGACCTTCATGCCTACTTAAATAATCACACTTTTGACCTCACTTTTTTTTCTGATTAGTGACCGCGTTTGCCTAGACTAGACCCGGCCTAGTGCCTACCTATTCCGAAAACCAATGCACGCCACTGATCCATAGCAGGTGTATAGAAAAGTGATAGTATGGGAATCAAACCATACAATTCTTCGTCTGACTAATTATCGTAGACTATAGACATGAAAGTGGTCAGCTCAGTCAGCTGTACTTTCATTGCAATTACAAGTTACAACCGTTCTTAGTACCGGTATACAATACTGTGGGAACATGTACCAACTTTGTAGGTACTGCTATAATAACAATGTGGTGATAATAAATTTATAGCACACAAGTTGTGGTCTGGAGCGCAATGGTGCCTCAGTGGTACTTAGTGTCATCACCATTACTCTCAAAACGGTGGATCAAAACATCGTGAGAAAAATATCCTAGAACCAAAAATTCGAAGACATGTGACATCTACCAACCCACACTGGGCCCGAGTGGCGGATTACAGCCTGTAGCGGTATCTACAATGCCACATGCCAACTACGCGTCATACTGACGTCACGCAAATCCTGCATCTCGCAAGCAGAGTTTACCGCGCAACTAGCATAGATACAACGGACCGACATGAATCATCGGGGAGTTGCCCACCAGACACAACACCCGTCTGGTCGGAGGATCCTCCCTTTTCTATGGAGTATGAGTGAACTTTACACCCTGTTCCTCGTACCTCTAAAGGCCTACACCCTCTCACAGAGAGGCTGTGTCCCCGCAATGGGAACATTATGGGCTGATTATGTAAGTTGTGGTGCATCAGACCACTGTTACAGACACCCTATGTGTGACACATTCAGAATGACATTCATTTTGACAATGCAACGAAAACCATTGCTTCATGTGTGTGAAAACTTCGCCTGCTCGACGGTAAATGTAACGCAATGGATTTTGGTGCCGATTCCCTCGTTCACAAACTAAATGAGATTTAAGTTCAGTGAATCTTTTTCTTTCTATTTCATCAGGAAAAGGACAGAAGATAAATTTTAGTTTAGTCCTGTCAAATTAATCAGCACCTGACACTACTCCATGCCAGTTTAGACGTGATTAAAAACTTGCCTCCTAAAATTACGTCAATAAACGTCAGGCGCCGATTAATTTGACAGGACTAAACTAAAATTTATCTTTTGTCCTTTTCTTAATGAAATATAAAGAAAAAGACGAACTGAACTTAAATTTAGTTTAGTTTGTGAACAACAGAGTCGGCACCATTGTTGACTTGTCAAGATTAAAGGGTTTGTCATTCCGAGTCTGTTTCGCAAGTAAGTTGTTGGACAGAGAAAATAAAAAGAAAAACAAATTGTTGCAGAGGTGGCCACATTTCACGGTTAATCACGCAAAAAAACTTAGGCTAAATCGCTTCGTTACATTAAACGGTTGTGAATTTGTTCATCGGCATAGCTCATAGATGATCTAAGTAATAGCACAAAATACCTAATAGGTAATAGCTTCTACTTGCAACTTCGTACGCGTGTAATTTCTTGTTACAAAATATATGCTATGGGACCATACATTCTTTTTTTTTCATATTTTCTTTCATATATCTATGCATGGGACGTAGTATTTTATCATCTGTGCTATGGGTATAGCCCCGTAACTTCGTTTTCGAAGCGTTCTATCTGATTATTTCGCTTTTTGCTCAGTTCCTAAGACTCGTAGAGTGATTTTAAATAGCCTGCAACCTGCCGCAAGAAATAGGCTATCAAATGCCATTTCTTCAAATCCAAGATTAGCGCATTCAAACAAACAAAAATACAAACTCCTCGGCTTTATTATACTACCTATTTATTATATTATAAAGTATATATTAAAATAATATCTTAATTTAATTAATACAAAAGAAGTAAACAGAATAATTTTAGGAAACACCTATAAACTAGGTTGTGGAGGTCAGGTAGGCAGTCGCTCCATGTAAAATAGTGGTATTCAGCTGCATCCGGTTAGACTGGAAGCCGACCCTAACATAGTTGGGAAAAGGCTAGGCAGATGATGAAGGAAACACCTAGGTACTTACTTATATAAAAATAACTCGCCGAAAAAAAAATAAACAAAACACACCGAAACAAACAAAATACAAAAACAAACAAACATACAAAAACACGAAAACATCCGAATTGAAAACCTCCTCCTTTTTTGAAGTCGGTTAATAAAACAAAAATACTTAGTATCGATCATCTGATCATTATCAAGACAACAAAAGGGAAAACTTGACAATATAAAAACGTAAAACACATTTCCATTTGTTTTTGCGGTTAATTTCTGTAATCGTCAACTTTTTTTGACAACTAAGCGCCTTGTTTTTCAACGGTAGAAAGTTTTGAATGATTGATCAATTTTGTTATTACAATCTTGCGGTCAGGTCGGGAAGATTCGGCGTTGTTCGTGGATCCGAAGTTCGATACGATTCTTCTGTCATTGTCCTTTGCGATTTTGATTTATGAAGAGTAGTTACACAAAATTATGATACAATAAAAATTAAAAAAAAAATATGGCAGTTTCATAATTATACTTAATTTAGTTTTCTTCGGCTTCTAGTTTTCTTTGAAAAAAACAAAAAAAACCCAAAACTCCGGGCGATCGGGATCGATTTCTACAAAGTAAATATTTAAGGACGACGGAGCAACTCCAAAGAATTTTTTCGGGGAAAAAATGCCTTGTTATATTAATAACTTCACACTAAATGCCTTGTTATTAAAATATCTAGACCACAAATGTGGAGTAGATTACAAGGCACACGTGACAAACGAAATTACAAAAACTGTTATTTTAAAAAAGAACACTCTCATTTTGGGGTTAACTGTCAATTTAATGGCTGCTTTACAAAATGGCCGATTATCGCGCATTTTTGACGTTTATTAAAAGTTTTGTTAGCAGACCTGATTGATCATCACGCTAGGACGAAGTGAGGTAGACTAGCAATCAGGTCAGCACGGTCATTTCATTGCTAGTATCTAGGTACCCACGGTAAAGTGATTAGGATAATTCAGAACTCTAGCCTCGATGACTTTAGTGCCTACCTAAAGCGTATTATAATATACGGCATGGTATAATAAGCGAAGTATATTTTATTATACCATGATATACGGTAGGTAAGAGTAGGTGGTTTGACAATAATTATTCAACCGTCAAAAGCTTTACAAATATTCAAATGAATAAATTCGAAGCTAATCGATTAAAGTTTATTCTTTATAAGTATAAAACGTTCTAAGCCAAAATGGTTCAAAAGAATGCGGATAGAACAAAGTTACCTGATCTAAAATCATGTAAAGGAAGAGTTGAAATTTAGTAACAAAAAAAATATAAAATACACGTCTGTTTTCTTTGTAATCTGACTGACCGTTGGAGCCGTGAACCGCAGAGCCGAACTTAGCCGGAGTTATACGAAGTTGCACGAGCGCGCGTTGAAAGTTGTATTTTAGGGGTTGCCAGATAATAAGTTTTCGTAGAGTTTGGATAAATTTAATTCATCAAGGCATGTTAAATCATTATATTCTTAAACCTTATTTTGAGATGTAGTTTTGTAATAGCTATGTTGGATCACTTTTATTTACTAAAAAATATATTTTATAATTCTTAACTTTTTATTGTACAGACGCCAGCACATCAACCTAACCGAAACTGTCAAATTTTCCCAATCAACTTTGAACCTTATATTTTAGTGATAAAGTTGAAAATCTATTAATGAAATTTGATAGATTGTAGTAGGTTGATGTGCTGGCGTCTGTACAAAAAAAGTTAATATCATGCAGTATAATAAATGTAACTATTTATTATTTAATTTTGGTGCCTAGACAGCTCAGAAAGAATTGACGAATGATTTGGAGGCGTCTAGCGGGACTGGTTCAAGGTGACGTAAGAAAAGTGTACTTGGAAGAATGTTGTGAAGGACTTTGCCTAGCAATTGGACAATAAAAGCCAAATATTTTTCTTTAACAAATAATTATTCCTAGTAAAAAACTTAAAATTGTACACCACATTATACCAGATAACCAGACACTTAGCACGCGAGTAATTGGACGTTATTATACGTTAACGTAATTTAATTTTAAATCATGAATTATCGCTTTGGACCTCTCTGTACAAAACAAATTGCGCATATTGCACAATTTAAAAAAAAAATAGTACTTCTTTTTTCAACTTCAAATTCTATCTTTAATTACGATACCATAGTCTATACGTAATACAAAAATAATTCGTTACTAACCGACTTCAAAAAAAGGAGGAGGTTCTCAATTCGTCGGAAACTTTTTTTTTTTATGTATGTTCCCCGATTTCTCAAAGACGCCTGGACCGATTTGGAATTTTTTTCTTTTGTTGGAAAGGGTATACTTTCCAAATGGTTCCATGAAAATTTTATCGAAATCGGACAAGCGGTTTTTGAAAAATCAACAAAAGTCTAAAAATTTATCTACATTGTCTACATTAACGATCTTTTTGTTTACTTTTTTGTGGGGTAGTTACAACTAAAAAGTGAAAAATAAAAACATTTTTTTAAAAAAAAACAAACGACTTAAAAAAAAAAACACCACAAAGTGATAAATAACTTTAATTTCGGAATTCGGTGTCAAAAAACGAAAATGCGGAATCAACGAAACCGACTTCCGAAATTAAAGTTTTTTATCACTTCGTAGTGTTTTTTTTTAAGTCGGTTGTTTTTTTTTTTAAGTTTTTTTTACTGCAAATACTTCTATTATTAACCATTCTGTAGCTAAAACATTGTACCTAATATACAAATATTATAGTACAGGTAAAGCCCACAGTTCAGCACCCTGCAAGCTGTGTTTTCATACCATTCAAGAATTACGAATAACAATAACATACTTTACTCGTATTAATTATTTAACTAAGATAAATTAATTATTTGTTTATAAAATGAGAGCGAAAGTAAAAGTTGGATCCGTTAACACATCGGAACTGGTGCAAGGAATAATTTAAAGCAGAAAAGCCAAGGGCAAACCAAACAAAACATTACACTAATCATTTACACTAATTTCAAAAGATAATGCTTTAATTATTCAAAAACGTACTATTTCGCAAACGTACGTTTTCGAAATACGCATTGGCAACACAGCTTATCTTTTTTTTTTCTCCAGCCAGTTCCACTGTGTTGTTCGTTGGGTGGCCACGCGTCGCTCCTCGTCCGCGATACGTGATACTTTTACGTGGTTTCATACAAAACCGGTTGGCGGTTGGAAAGTGCCTGAGGTGTGGCGTGGGCGAACAGTGCCGCGTTCAACCATAAAATACTCTTGTTACAGTTCCAAAACTACACTTTTTGTGTTTGAAAATCAACTTTTAGTGTTTTGTGAGTAATCGGATCCCTGCGCTATCAATCGAGGTAATCAAAATACAGATAATAAAGTCTTTTGTTATCATTTCGTTTCTTAGTAACGAACCTCTTTTAGCCGAAATCGTACAGGTGTCGAAAAGCCGGTCGCCTTTGCTTGTTTCACTTTTTTTTATAAAAAAAAAAAGTGGGCAATTTTCAAGATGGCAAGTTGACGACGGACTTTGTGGATTTCAAGTACTTGGATTGATAAACTATAGCAAATATTTGTTGTCCAGTCATTAGATTGGAATGTCTTTGTGCCGTATACGACTAATGATTTTTGGGACATGTACCTATCTTATTTTTTTTATACGCTCAACTTTGTATTACACCATGCTATGTACAATTTAGCGCGGGTAGGTAGGTACTTTTAAAAACTGCACAGTTGTCATTTTTAACGATTTTACCTACTTTCAACTCACGTTATTGACTTATATGGTCAGCAGGAAGATCCTAATTAATCTTAGAAGCGTTTAACGACATCCTTGTCTAATTTTAGACTATTAAAAATACTTTTTGGGTGTGTCATCATCAACTCATCATTTTTTCATTTTGTATCCGCGTAAAATGCTTGTTTACAAAAATTGTTTTTTCTTCTATGTGAACGTTGTGCACCGTTGCTGTTTTTTTTCGGGCAAAGCTGGACTTGAAAGGCTTTTGAGTAAAAAAGCGGGATTCTTTCGTCGCAAGCGGGACACAATAAAAAAAAATTACCTACCGAAATAACCAGTAGGTACTTAAATTTTTTTTTTTACTACCTACCAACTCACGTATCCTTTTATTTGAATTTCAAATTAAGTTTACAATGATCATAGATAGTTCTAGAAACCTTATTTTAATGAGAATAAGCTTCTTAACTATAAGTACCTACACACGGCTACACATTTCCAGGCTGTTTTAGCTGACCTCGCATTGTATAGGTTTTTCGTACATTCAGAAGTCAGCTTATAGTGGTTATGTATAGCTTGATGTGTAGCCGTGTGTACCAATATTTTACCACAGAATAAATAGTAAAATGACCGTTAGTTTTTTTTTTTTTAATAAAGTTGAGGAACGGCACAGGATTGAGGATACACCGTCGACTGATCCACAAAAAGCGCGAATTTTAATATTGTGCTATAATTCGGGACGTCTAGCAAAGTTCGTCGAGGGTAACAAAATCGGTGAAAGTCGATAGAAGTTCGCTTGTTTTAGTTTCAATGTTCAGATTCAGAACTTTCACTATAAAGTACTTAGGATAACATGAACTTAGCCGACTTGGCACGTTATCTTAATTTCGCGTAGGTGCCTAACGTCTTTCTAAGTACATAGATACCTGGGGAGATACTAAGTTTACTGTACTTTTATGAAGGTTGTAAATGGGTATGCATATTCCTGTGGCATATTCCCTTATCTTAGCTACTTAGGGTAAACTACCGAAGCACGAAATCCGTAGTTTAGTACGAAGTTACGTACGTTTATTTCTCCACCAGCTGCGCCCCGCGATTTCACCCGCATAAGTTTCGATCCCGTGGGAATATCGGGATAAAAACTATCCTATGTCCTTTCCCGGGACTCAAGTAGAGGAATTAAATCGTTAAACATGAAGAAATGTATATTTTTGGAAATTTATGACCACTTTTTTTCCCGTTTACGACCACAATCATAATCGGAAGGTCAGTTCTCGTGCTTAAAAAACGTTCAAATCAAGTTGCAATGTCATCTCAGCGAAAATCAATGTCAACAATGTGTGTATATTGATTCTACTGTTGCCATATTGATAACTACTGAGTTGAATTGCCTTTATGCTGTACACTTTGTAATAAGGTGTAGAATTGCATAAAAATACATATAGTGAAACCTAACTAGGTAGGTATGATGATGATGATGATGGGGCTCCCTTTTCCGCACTTAGACTCCCATTTGGTCCGTTGTGCGTAGGGATTCTGGCTAACAGAGCCAGTCTAGCTCCGTCCAGAAGCACAGAAGCTTCCTGGGAGCTTCGCAGGCTTCACGGAGCGACCTCGCTGTTCCGAGGAATTTTTTCGCGTTGAGATGCCACAGCCTCGCATTCCAGGATGACGTGGGCGGCTGATTCCTCGGCGTCAAGGCAGCCCCTGCAAAGGGGGCTGTCCGTGGCGCCTATGTTAAAAAGGTGTTTGTTAAGAGGGTTGTGGCCCGTAATTGTACCTATTATTATTCTGAGGTTATTTCTGCTTAGGCTAAAAAGTTTTTTAGTTAATCGCGGGTGTATCATTGGTAAAGCCAATTTTGACTGTCTACAGTCCGTTACCCGTGACCATCTGTTGTTATGGAGTTCGGTCGATCTTTGGCGAATCCATGCACGAAATTGTGAGAAAGGCAGAGGGAGAACTAGGTAGGTATATAGCCGTCTCAGTTGTCTATGTCTAAGTTATCGGAGCAAAAAACCTAGGCGACTGTTAGGTAGGTAAAAACTGGTACCTACCTGCAGCTAGTTATGTATTTGATATTGCAACAGAATATCTAGGTACCGAGGTACCGCCTAGGCAACGTAATATGTAATCATAGATACACGCAGGTACCAAGTTTAGTTCGCAACGAAATTGCCGTCAGTCTGCATCAAGGTGTGGTCACTCACGCCGTTTTGGCGCAAAGGGTACGGGCAGTAGGCTCTAGGTACTTATTATGTTATTCACTACTATAACTTTCGCCTTTATAATATTAGCGTGACTAGCTTCTGCCCGCGACTTCGTCCCCGTGAAATTTTGGCCCCTGACCCATCGCTCGCCCGTGCTATTACCACACCCCGGACACTCCATACAACGCTCGCAAAATAATTACCTGCTACTACTACATTAAAAAATGACGTTTGTATACGTATGAATGTGTGCGTGAGGTACTTGTGTTTGCGAGCGCTCTTGTTAAAGAACTGCGACGAATACGCCGAAGTGCGGGGTGAGGTGCGGTAACTGATGTTAGTGCGGGGAAGGGAGTGTCCTTTCTGTACGTAGTACTTTAAGTATTCTGTGCTATTACTTCGTTTTCGCTTCGCGTTCTTTCTGACTTTTTTTTTCTTTTTCCTCAGCTCCTAAGGGTCGTAGCGTGATGTTAAATAGACTATAACCTTCCTCAAGAATTGGGCTATCAAACGCAAAAAGAATTTTTCAAATCCGACTGGGAGTTCTGGAGATTACCACCCTAATAAACAAACATCTTTATAATCTATACATGATATAAAATTCACAGTCCTGACTGACTGACTGATATATCAACGCACAGCCTAAACCGCTGGTCCTAGAGACATGAAATTTGGAGGGTGTGTTCTTTGTGTAGAGTAGGTAGGTATCCACTAAGAAAGGGTTTTTCGAAATTCCACCCCTCTAAGGGAGTGAATGGGGGAGGGTGAAATTTCATGCGGACGAAGTCGCGGGCAGAAGCTAGTATTAGTATAGAAGACAAAGACTGAAGTCGCAGGTACGCAGTTTTGAATTGTAATTATTATTAATTACCTTTGTTTTAATTATTTCATCACCACTGCTCTCAAAACGGTGAAGGAAAACATCGTAAGGAACCCGACATGTCCTAGAACCAAAAATTCTAAGACATGTGACATCTTCCAACCCGGACTGGGTCCGCGTGATGGTCTACGCCCTAATTCCTCTAGATTTAAAGCCCTCTTTTCTAATAAAAGAAAAAAAACGAGCTCTGAAACTGATCTGTCAATTTTCTCAAAAAAAAAAAAAAAAAAGCTATCGGTATACAAATTGGAATAGTCCTACAAATAGCTTGCCCTCACAATATACGTTATTCGGGAAACAATGTAAAAGGTAGGGGAAACCTTTTTGGCAATATTTTTCTAAACTGCCTCCTAGTGGGTGCTTTTCTACCTTCTTGGATATTCACGAAAAAATGAGAAGTTTCGAAGGTAAAAATATTTTCATTATGCTTATTTTATTTTATCTGTTACGAAATTTGGTAAAAATGAGTTCGATTTTGTTTAGTTTTTTTTTTTCGATAAATCTTGACTATGTAAGAAAGAAATTTAATTAAAAAAGGCTAGATAGGCAGTCTCTCCATGTAAAATACTGGTATTCAGCTGCATCCGGTTAAGACTGGAAGCCGACCCGAACATAGTGAACACGACTTAGTCCGCGTGAAATTTCACCCTCCCCCCGTTCACCCTCTCAATTTCGAAAAATTCTTTCTTATTGGATACCTACTCTTCACAAAGAACACACCCTCCAAATTGCATGTCTCTAGGACCAGCGGTTTAGGATGTGCGTTGATATATCAGTCAGTCAGGACTTTGAATTTTATAAGCCACTAGCTGCGCCTCGCGGTGTCGCCCGCATAAGTGTCGATCCCGTGGGAATATCGGGATAAAAACTATCCTATGTCCTTGCCCGGGATGCAATCTATCTCTCTGCCAAATTTTATCGAGATCCGTTCAGTGGTTTAGGCGTGATAAGGTAACATACAGACAGAGTTACTTTTGAATGTATAATATTAAGTACCGTATGGATAATCCTTTAAAAAAAGTTATAGTCCATCGCATACTCGCATAAAATAAAAGTTCATGTAAATAAATTGTAAACTTAGTCCGTATAGCATTAAAACTACAAGAGAACTCGCTACGTAAGTAAAACAATGAATTCTACCTCATTCCTACCATCCTAGAAAACATTATGAACGCGAAAGTTTCTGAGGACGGATGGATGTTTGTTACTCTTTCACGCAAAAACTACTGAACGGATTTTGATGAAACTTTGCAGCAATATAGCTTATACATCAGAATAACACATAGTATACTTTTTATCCCGATATTTCTAAGGAATCGAAACTTATGCGGGTGAAACCGCGGCCCGCTGCTAGTCTTTGTATAAAGCTTTTACCTAATGTATAACATTACTTGAGTAACCGTGGTCAACCGCTCGTCAATAGTTTATTTGAACCAAGAGGCAGTCATGGTTAATTTTCCTACGTTAAAAAACTCTTCACCTATAAAACACACAAGTGAAAAACCTCGTTTGAAGATGGTAACACTTTTATAAACTTGCGTCAAAGATGGCGTCTTTTTTTGAAGTGGTCAGTTGCTTTTGATGTTTCAAATGTTGGCAACATTAAGTAGGTATGGAGTTACTTTACCCGATTCCTATATTTGACTGCTTGTAATTAGTTGATTTTACTGTCGTGTTATCCCAGGCAGCGTTCGTTAAGAAGGAAGTGCTTCGGGTTGGGGTTATTTTTGGATGGATATATTCGGGATTGGATTCTTTAGAAGTACAGTGAGTGATCCAGGGCCAGTATCTTAAACATTAGCAGGGAATTTTGATGTGCAGGCAGGTTAAGGTGGCAGTTAATAGTTGCACCACACGTGCTCAACATCGCTTGAAATTCCTCGTTTTATCTATACATCTATACAATACATACAATACAAATAAATAAAATTGGAGTGTCTGTTTGTAATATTAAAATAACCGCTTTTTACTAAATGCATATGGATGTATGTATACACGGTACGTGTACCAAAATAACATGTTTTGTCTGTCTGTCTATTTGTTCCGGCTAATCTCTGAAACGGCTGGACCGATTTTGACGGGACTTTCACTGGCAGATAGCTGATGTAATAAGGAGTAACTTACGTTAATTTTATTTTAGAAAAAAAAACTAGGGGCCCACGAAAACTAAAAACAAGGCGGACGAAGTCGCGGGTAACAGCTAGTATCTAATAAACCTGCTATAAAGAAAGAAAGATACAAAGAAAATACGTTTATTTGCGGTAAACATGACGCAAAAAAAGACCATAAACACAAAAAAAAAGAAGGTAAGGGAAACATGCGTCACATCCACGCAAAACGGATATCGCTCAGCATAATGCTGCGACCCTATGCAAGACAGAGCCCCAGCGCTGGTTTTCAGCGACAGCCGGCGCCACCTGGCAACTACAAAGTTTCACACAATTGTATAAAAACAGGTACAACTGTAACTGATCCACATCCGAATAAAAAATGGCGTCTGCATTAGATTCTAAAAAAAAACACCGTTGTTCTTATTTCCGTTATATCAGAACTAAGTCCATTAAAATACTTAACACCGACTAATTTTATCACGAAGACACGATCGATCTAGAAAACTTAAAGGAAGTTGAAAGACCTCATCAGTAAGATTGCCAGTGAGAAAACAACACTTTTTAACCGACTTCAAAAAAGGAGGTTCTGTATTCGACCCGTATGTATGTATGTCCGCGATTTTCTCAAAAACTAATGAACCAATTTTGATAATTCTTTCAATAATGTAATCTACATACTTTCAGGAAGGTTTTAGTGTTACATTAAGTATTTATTCTTATGTACGAAGTTATATGCATAAATGTACTGCATCTCCGGCATTTCTCTGCGAATTTTGATGATTCTTCCAGTCGGTGTCTTCAATTCTTCAATGCAATAGTGTTCACTGAATTTGTGTGGGGTAGGTACAACTAAAAAGTGAAAAATAAAAACTTATTCACAAAAAAAAAACAACCGACTTCAAAAAAACATTACAAAGTGATAAATAACTTTAATTTCAGAAGTCGGTGTCAAAAAACGAATATGTGGAACCCACGACACCGACTTCCGAAATTAAAGTTATTTATCACTTTGTAGTTTTTTTTTAATGAGCTTCTTTCGTTTTGAGCTGCACGATTGTGCACTGACTGGACATGTCCACTCAAATCTGTGCGATTCATTCCTCATAAGATCATTTCAGACATCAATCTAGATATTTTACTATTAAGGGCTTTATTCGATCTTCAAATAGTTTTAAGTAGGTATTATTAACATTATTGAAATTAATAATATAATAATAATAATACTTTACTTCAGAACAAAGTTCCATAAACATTGTTAGTACTGCTATCTGTCAAGCTCCGCTAATGAGACACAATTGATTTTCTATTGTTTGGTCACCGATCGGTGTCCCGCGGTCCTTGAGCGGTTAAAAACTATGTTAGTACCTTAAAACTACTTATTAATTAATTTAATATATCTTTAAGTAACAAAAATAGCAAAATTAAAACCTAACTTAACTAAAACTATACAAAAACTAAAATATAGCGTCGAAAAATTCATCCGCATCGCTGTCGACTGGTAATGTACCCAAGAGACTGGCGGTATGTATTACCATCTAGATGGTCTTCACATGATCTGACCAAGATTATGTCGACTTTAAAAGAGACTGTGACCTCGGATTTTTTTCGGCTTTTTTCTCAGAGTATAGGAAACTCCAACCTAATCTAGTTTTTAATTAAAATCATCATCATCTGCCTGCCTTTTCCCAACTACATTGGGGTCGGCTTCCAGCCTAACCGGATGCAGCTGAATACCAGTATTTTACATGGAGCGACTGCCTATCTGACCTCCACAACCCAGTTACTGCGTAATTCGATACCCCTTAGTAAGACCGGTTGTCAGACTTTCGGGCTCCTGACTACCCGCAACGGCTGTCAAAGATCCACGAAGGACAGCCTTGACCAACGGCTTAACGTGCTTTCCGTACCTAAAGATGGTCACCCATCCACAGACCAACCGCGGCAAGCGTAGCTTAACCTGATCTATCAACCTGTGCGGCTGTTATTATTTAGTCACGGGCTCCTCATTATAATTATTAATATACTTCTTAAACTAATCATTATACTGTGAAGACCGTTGTAGGTAGGGTTACCATATCTCAGGATTTGTCCTGAGATCTCAGGATTTTTAAACTCTTTTCAGGATTACGGCCGGATTTTGTAAATCTCAGGATTTTCAGAATTTTTAATAAAATAGAGTTGAATTTTTAGATCTTGTATTAAAAAGGTACAAAACAGAAAATATTTTTTTTTATACATATAGTGACTAATTAAAAAATCAACTTTGGTCATCTTAATTGCACGAATAAAATCAAAACATATTTATTAATGAAACATTCAACTACTTAATCAGTTTTGTCATATTTTTTTTTGCGATGATACTTCAACGTGTGGGGCACATGACCTCCGAGAATCGAGATCCTCAGTGCACAAAATTATTAATAATATGACCTTTTAATTAAATTGTACATTACGTTTGAGAAAAATATCTGAAATTGCGACAAATTCTCAGGATTTTTTTAAAGAATTCAGGCTTATTCTCCGGACTTTTAAATTTTACATCTGGTAACCCTAGTTGTAGGGCTTCATCATTTCCTTAGCTGACCATACAACGTACGGAGCTTCCATGAATACGATTTCTACATAATTTTCTCCGATTATGGGTAACCTTTTCACCGGTACGGACGGTCGCCTATTAATAGAAGTATAGAGTATCAGCTTCGTTAGCAGACTGTTTTGGCCTTATTACAAAACTAGCTGCGCGTAGCGGTTTTACTCTCATAAGTCTCGAATACTCGATCCCGTAGGAATATGGGGATGAAAATATCCTATGTCCTAATCCAGGTCATGTGCAAAATTTCATCGAAATCCGTTCAGCCGTTTAAGCGTGAACGCGTAAGAAACAAACATACAACAAAATCAAATCTTTTCTCTTTATAATATCAGTTTAGATAGACATCGTTTATCTTCACTTCTTTAGACTCCGGTATCATCGCGATATTTTTGAATTTCGAACTTTATTACAAAGTTAGTTTACAAAAACTGACGTTAAACCCGAGTCAGTTGCCAATTTTGTATTAAGAACTTTAAAAATGTCGAATTAAAGTTTAAAATACATCTGGCTTGATGGTTTGTCACTTGCACTAAAGTTGGAATCCGTTTTGTAGTGAATATTTTTAGACGTTAGACGAAAAAGATAAACTTTGTTGCACAACAAAAAAAAATAACATTACCAAATTGGTACTGTTCGGCGTCATCCTTATCAAGTCATTTTATCCGTTTCCAATGGTAACGTAATTAAACATACCGGAAATCCACATTCAATTCGAAAACACTCATTCCGATACTGTACATCCGGGGGGTAATTGCGTAACACACAAAATGGTTTTCATTTTGAAAGTTTAATAACATTTATTGCGTTATTTACGTTGTTGGGCAAAATTTTTTTCGAACATATGAAGCGATGGATTAGCAATAGCCTTCGAAATGATTTAGATTGACATTTATAGCGTGGTACGCAATAAGGTTGCTGGTTTATCTATGGTAACAAATTGGAAACCAAAGACATAAAAAATAAAATCGATATACAATCGATTTTATTCTATTTCGAGCGGCCATTGTTGTTTACATCTTTGGCAAATTTAGCGCGGCGGGACCTTACATATTTTATTTATAGCTAGAAAGATCACTTTACAACCAATACCATCAGGCGCGGTCGCAGCCCAAGATTTTGGGGGGGGTCATCATGGTTGCCGAGGAATATTTTAAGGGAGGTTCATCTCCTCGTAGGTCTAGTAGTCGCAAGCGTTACTGCTGAGCATGAGGACCTAGCTGGGTTCGATTCCTAGGTCGGGTAAAGTATTAATGGGTTTTGCCATCAGAAATTTCTCAGAAGCAGCCTGGAGTCTGGATTTGTGCCCGGTTGGCGGCAGTAGGCTCGCTCTCTATGACATTTCACTTAATAACTGGCGAAATGTGGGTGTATGTACTGTATGAAGGTAGACCCCTGCCCAACCCTTTGGGGATTAAAGGCGTGATGATATGTTAAGGTTCATGTACATCTCCAGCCGCACATTACTTATGCTATTCAGGGACGCAGCTTTTACATGGGGGGGGGGGGGGGGGGGTGTTACTTAAATGCTGCCAAATTCGTTGTATGTATTAGAATGACAGATTGTGCAGGGTGGGGAGAGCGAGCGAAGCGAGCTCGAAAATTTTTACAACCCGCCTCTATTTAATTAGGTCTTGTTTTATATTTTTAAGTAGAAATAGGGGTTACATTGTCGACTTGTGCAGGCAAGCTCAAGCAGCTAGAAGAAACTAAAATGCAAGAGCGAGCGAAGCGAGCTCGAAAATTTTGCACACTCTTGGTTCGATTTTCCTTCGAATTTCGATCATTCCAAAAGGACTAGGAATTACTTGCTTTGTCGACTTTTGAAGAAAAGCTCAAGAACCAATTTCAATTGCATGAACGAGCGTAGCGGAGCCTCAAAATTTTAGCACCCCACCTTGAATAGTCTCTGTTTTCTTTTACCCATCATACAAAAAGAGAACTTACTTTATCGAATTATGACGAAAAGCTTAAAAAAACTCGTTTTACAGCAGTTTAGGTTTTGGAATCTGGCCTTACAACCTTACTTACGAGCGGGCTGCTCAATATCCCGAGTTTGCTTCCCTCGCTTTTAAAGAAAAATATTTTTAGGCGCGTTAGAAAACCCACTGTCATTTCATAGTTTTAAGTTTTTACTTCAGTCGGCAGTCCCCATGTCTGCCGATGTTCTTAACTTAATGTTTTTGAATATGCCTATCGGGGTTTTCGTGGCTCATGTACAGTTTTAAGTTTAGTAAGGCAAGTAAATCATTCAGACTCTTGACAGCTTGAATGATTTTGGGGGGGGTCATGACCCCCACGACCCCCCCCCTCGGACCGCGCATGAATACCATCCAATGAACTATTAAGCCAATAAACTACTTAAACGGTCTCTAAGCAACGAATAGTTTGCCAGAACGAGACGGGTACACCCCGAGCGAGAAGTCCGATGTCCTAGGATGATTTAAAAATAATACTACAGACAGTAAACCAGTTTTCGATGTTGTCCGGACAAGATGCTAGAAGATTATGGGCGGTAATAAGCGCGTGGCTTTCGGCTGTGATTTAAATTTCGAACTCAACCGTCGGGTAGAGTGTTCTATTTGTTTTTTTTTTCTTGGTGGCCATGCTTATTAAATACTTTTTTTTTTATGATGACTTGAGGAAAGTTTTGTGTATGACTGGTTGGCTATACGAGTAATGGAAGATCAAAGAAACGACAGATGGTTTGTGTGGAAATGATTTGGATAGGAAGGGAGGGGTTGACTTTCTGGTTCTCTCAAGTGAAAAAAACCGGCCAAGTGCGAGTCGGACTCGCGCACCGAGGGTTCCGTATAAAAATTTAAGGTTTTCGGAATTTTTCCTTTATGTGTGCTATAAAACATTGCTTCATGCCAAATTTCAAGATTCTAGGTCGACTGGAAGTACCCTTTAGGTTTTGATTCCCTTGCGAGTAGTTGCGAGTTTGAAAATATGCGGCTTAAATTGCCGTTTCTTTTGATTGCGTTGACATAGAAGTTTCATTTTGTTACAGCTTCAAGGTATTATAAACCTGAGTATTTGATATTAATTTCAATTTAATACCTATACGCGTTCATGAGAAAAGAAGTAACTTTAAAATTTTCAAAAATATTTTTTATTATATGATGTAACTAAAAATTTACGGTTTTCGCAATTTTTCCTTTATCTGTACTATAAGACGTTACTTAGTACCAAATTTCAAGATTCTAAGTTCACGGGAAGTACCCTGTAGGTTTTGATTCCCGTGCGAGTTTCGAAAATTTGCAGAAATTTGCGGCATAAACGGCTGTATCTTTTGATTGCGTTGGCTTAGAAGTTTGATTTTTTCACAGCTTCAAGGGACAGTAGACCTGAGTAATTGATATAAATTTCAGCTTCATACCTCCACGCGTTCCTGAGAAAAAGGGTCTTGACAGACGGACGGACGGACAGACGGACAACAAAGTGATCCTATAAGGGTTCCGTTTTTTCCTTTTGAGGTACGGAACCCTAAAAATATAAAAGACTGTCATCTAGCTTTTAAAACGTGGCAGCGAATGTCACTTGTAAAAAGTCTCATTTAACACGTTTTACGGTAAAGGCAGGGAAGGAAAACTCAAACCAAAAACCATTTAAGGTGAATGTGCCATGGTAGGCCGCGAAATTTAAATTTTCTTACGGTTTTTGCAATTTGCAGGTCAGTGTCAGGTTGTATCTTGATCCAAATATGATTCGCGACTATAATAGACACGTATTTACAGAATCATAGTCATTAGAATCATTAATATATCTCTTTAAGTTCGATTTCTACCATAAACACTTTTCCATACGAGAGAAATCTAACTTAGAAAGATGTATTAATGATTCTAATTATTATAATTCTGTAAATACGTACCGGTTATAGTCGCGAATCATATTTTGATCAAGATACAACCAGACACTGACCTGAAAATTGCAAAAAACGTAAGAAAAAATGAATTTCGCGGGCTACAACTACCCATTCACCTTAAGTATTTCAATTAACAGGCACTTTTGAATTGTCAAGAAGTCGGTCAGTCAGACATAACATAATATGAAGCTAGTTGCCCCTTCCAAAGCGCAGTAGGTTCCTAGTAGGGGTTTCCAATACCGGGATCCCGAGATCCCGGTATTAGTCCCTATTTTTATCAAAATTGTAAAAAAAAAACTGACAAGATTCACCATAAAACATTAATTAAGATACTTACCGTAAACATAATATTATGATGGTTAGTTTGTAGCTTCGAAAGGCCAGTTCAAACTGCGTGGTGCTCGAAAAACCTCGAAATTTTCGGACTTCTGTCAGATTTTGACTTATGGCTTCCAGCATCCTACGGAAAAGTCACCCGATACATTTTTAAAGTATACGAAACATCTATCTCGAGTTTTATTGGACCTACAGAGTTATGGCTGCTCTCAAATTTTGTATGCTTTAAAAATGTATTGGGTGACTTCTTCGTAGGATGCACCTTTTAGCGCGTGGGAGAATCCCCCCCGCCGTTCCAGCACCTTCCTTCTCACCTCAGGAATCTCAGGATAGTACTTCTATTGTTCTATTTATGTACCTCTTCACCGAGAGGCAAATACAAAGACTACCATTTTTTTTAAAAATCCAATTCGTTACCTGCGCAAGTAGTAATAAAATGTAAGTAACTGTCTAAATAAACCACGAGACAATTAAAATGAGCAGTTTTTACAACTTACCCAGATAAAAAATTGGTTGGAAATATAATATGAAGGGATCAGGGGAAGAAAAATTTTGGTCACATTTTTAATTTTTTTCAACAGTCAATGCAGTTTGAATGGTTATACCTGTCGCTATGTTCTGTCAAAAACAACAGGGCAATAACATCCAGTCTCCGAGCTTTCATGCTTTTAAAATATCGATACAGGGAAAAAACATACAATTTCCGGACCGTTCAGGAAAAAAAACAACCGTTGTCCGTGGTCGACTGTGACAGCTATACCTAACCCTACCCCCAAAACCTTTATACCTATTACAGTTAAAGTGTCTTGGGTATAAATGACAGTATTTTATTAAGATCTTATCTTTTAATTAGTAATATCTCAGTTCGTTCATTAGGTGACAAAAGTGGTTCTTCCCCTGATCCCTTCATATGCAATAGACCGAAATTGTGTCACCTGTAGTTTCTACTGAAAATAAAATAAAATCTCCAATACCGGATTTCCAGTATTGGATATTTCAATACCGGTATTGAAAAATGACAAAGTGTCCGGGATCCCGATATAAGCTAATACCGGGATCCCGGTATTGGAAGCCCTAGTTCATAATATGGAGAAGAACGGTCAAGAAATTCCATCGTTACTCTTTTAAAATGTGCGTTCAACTGTACATACAAACCATTCTCACACTCCAATGATTCCCTGACATTATCCCATTGCTTTATATCAATAATAACGTGTCATAATATGATCGTTTTTACGTCAAAATGTCTCTCCTATTTCTAGCGTTCTCATTGAATGAAAAAAGTATTGGTCTGCGGTTTCTATCCTTTTGAGTGATGCCACACGGGCGTTGCCAATGTGTTACGTCGTCGCAACACAGTGAGGGCGAGGCCACAACATTGCGTTGCGGCGTCGTATCGCAAAAACGACATCGCACACCAATAGATTTCGATTTCGAGAGTCGTAGATTTTTACGATGCGACGCCGCAACGCAGTCTTGTGGCCTCGCCCTGAGCGCCACACGAGCGCTGCGATGTCGCAACGCAACGCAGCGTATCCCGACGTCGCACCTTCACGACGTCGACGTCCAATTTTGATATTCTAAAAAATACTGCGCTGCGCTCCGTTGTCGCTCCGTCCTCAGACGTTGCAGCGCATTCATTGGTGACATTCCGTCCGTCCACAACACCACACAGGCACGCCATTTGCGCGTTTGTGCCTGGTAAATGTACTAAAAGACTTAATATCTTTGTATAGGAAGCCTTAGAACAAAAAAACAAAAATTAACCCTCAAAATTAAATACTGTTCTTTTTTATTTAATACCCTAAGAACACAGTTTGTCGCGGAGCCACAGATAAATCATAAGACCTCCAAATGACATAATGCAGACATTTACACTTAAAATAACAAAAAGTCTTTGCCTCAACCACATTAGTAAAGAAAAAAGTATATTTTTCTTCCCTCTCCTTATCTATGGCTACCGGGCGTCGTTCGTAAAAAAAGGTACCGTGTTTGAAAAAGGAACGAAAAAAAAATGGCGGCAAGCGCGGGTAGCGGGTTTTTAATTGGGTCTGTAGGTTTGGTTAGAATTACAACGTTGTAAAATGTCTATTAGCTTTATATGATTAAGTAATTAATTAATTAATTTGTACCTTCAGGCATAGTGTTCGCTATTTAATTAGATACTAGAATTGCAAACGATGTCTTGAATTTGAATTGTAAGTCCTGCTTATTCCTGCTTCCTGCTTATATTATAAACGCGAAAGTTTGCGACGATGGATGGATGTTTGTTAATTCTTCAACCACAAACTCCTGAACTGATTTGAATGAAATTGGGCACATAGATAGTTAACAACCAGGATTAACACATGGAATACTTTCTATCCAGATATTCCCACGCGATCTAAACTTATGCGAGTGTAACCGCGGTATTTCTATTAGAGTTGTTATTTTTACACGACTACCTAAAAAAAAACAAGTTTTCAGGGTTCATGTATGCGAATTTCTATATTCCACGACTAGCTTTGGCCCGCGGATTCGCCCGTGTGGATGTCGGAAATATCCCACGCGAATGTACTTCTTGTAAAAACCTGACATTTTCCCCGATATGTTGCCCGCGTGGGTTTCCAATCTGCTTTTATAAGGCTCAAAATAATTTCAGTTAAGTAACAATAATACGCATGCTGTATTTCGCGTTGTTGCCGTTCAGTGCCAATTGACAAATATCACAACGTGATTTGAATACAGGCGTGCAACATCGAGCGGTTATGCCTCTACGCGTTTTGATTAAACTTAATCGATTATGCTGTGTCTTTGGATGGAGCTAATGTATTCACAGGTCATTTCTGAGAGCCAAATAACCGATGTGACGTCAGCGTTTTATTAGTTTCGGCTTTGTAAATTTTTGGTTGACGTATTCTGCGTCAAGCCAAGTGACCTTTCGAAAATATGGCAATTTTTACAGTCGAACGTATGAAAGTAAGCGTTTATGGCTAAATGATAACAGCCGCACGAGTCGATCAAAGGTTAAGCTACGCTTACCAAGGCCTGTTTGTGGATGGGTGACCATCCATTACATATGACCCCTCCGTGCCTCGGATAAGTCCTTGGTCCCAGTCGTTACGGATAGTCAGAAGTCCAAAAGTCTGACCACCAGTCTTACCAAGGGGCTTCGTGTTACCCAGTAACTGGGTTTTGGAGATCCGGTAGGCAGTCGCTCCATGTAAAATACTGGTATTCAGCTGCATCCGGTTAGACTGGACGCCGACCCCAACATGGTTGGGAGGCTAGTCAGATTGATCGTATGAAAATAATCGCTGAGACGTAGAATAGATAACAATAAACACCAAAATGAAATGTCCTTGACAATACTAAAAAAACACCAATTTAATACAAACGGCGAACAGGAGGTCAATTGATCATGCAATGTAGTCACGCGATTTTGTGCCATGTGTGCACCAGCTGTCAACCACAACCTTGACTTGTCCTGCACATCCGTTGCTTTGCAATTTCTGAAAAAAATAGCCTTATTATAGCCTTCCTCAAAAACTGGAATATCAATTCCAAAAGATTTTTTCAAATCCAACTGGTATTTTCAGAGATTAGTGCATTTATACAAACAAACAAACTCCTCTTTATTATTAGTATATAGATTAGTCATATTTAAACATATAAAATAATAAAAACTTCATTGCCAAAAATATACTTAAAACAGAGATTTTACATTGGCCTCAAAGTAGGCAAACCTGTATCTTGGGCACCAATATGGAGGGCTTGTAACCATTTAATTATTTATTTTAAAACCATGTTTGGTAATAAATAATAAAAGTAAAATAGGTTTGCTTCCATTTACAAGAAAAAAAACTAAATAAAAATCTAAATTAAAGAAAACATAACAATGAAATCGAGAATAAAAAGAAAATACTTATAATAAATCTAGAAAAAACATACACTTATAATAAAGAAATGTAAATGTTTTGTCAAGCTGTACATGCCGTGCGAAGTCGCTAGTTTTAAATAATATATGCACAATATATCAACGGAGACGTCACAAAACACGCTTTCCAACCCCGTTGACGTTTTTACAACTCTATACCATGTTTATCTGACGCTTGGCAACACTGAAATAAAACAAAACTTATCAAATAAATCCTGCTGGCAACTGGAATTCTACTCCCCCGAGCATCATACGGGACCCTAAAAACTTTGTACATTAAAAGGCCTACTCGAGCAACAGGTTAAATTATTGTTATTTTTTTTTGTACAAAAAAATGTAACTTGGCGAAAAAAATTGGCGTTTGTATGTTGGCAGTGGGTTGTTCTTTTTTCAAGATTTGAATGAAGTGAAATGTGTTGGCGGTTAATGTTGCTAGTCTAACGACTTGTACTTTTGAAGAATGAGAGCAATGACATTCGATTCTCTCACGGATGCTTTTTAAGTGCAGAGTACATTACTTATGGTCTTGTCTGGGTTTAATTCAATCCCCGAAGTGGTTTAGGGGTTAGTCCATAATTTCTCAGAGGAAGTCCTGAGTCTAGAATTCTAGATTTCTGCCTATGGTAGTATTAGGTTCTTACCTAGGTAACAAACATAACTAGTGAAATGTCTACTGACTCAAAGGAGAGATTTGCCAAGAGCTTTCGACCTATACTTCTCATTGGGCAGCTGGATTAAGGGCTTGATTCAGAAAGCGATACTTCTAGGTACAGTTTGCATTGTTAGGAGGTTCCCCTCTGTAACGCCTTGACCGCTCGGTAGCTTGGACCTTTTTTCCGATATCGGTGGGTTACTACACTTGGGAGCAAATAAATCGAGCCACTTCCTTTTTTCACGTATAATGGTTATTATTTTTGGTATTATGGAAGGTATCAATTCAAAACATATATCGCCTGAAAGCTTATTTAATAACCTTTACAATGAGGGTAAATTATTGAATGAAAAACTTATTTAATGATAAATTATTGGCTCTGAAAGAAAAACGATAATTTTGATAGAAAATTGTCAGTCCAGAAAAAAACAATTAAAAACAAAATTATGGTATAAACTTATTCTTAATATCTTGTATTACCCCCCCTTGCCCTGATTTCGATAGATTTTCTGGACTGTTTTAACCCTACAATTTTCTATCAAAATTACCGTTTTTCTTTCAGAGCCAATAATTTATCACTAAATAAGGTTATCATTCAATAATTTACCCTCATTGTAAAGATTATTAAATAAGCTCTTAGGCGATATATGTTTCGATTTGATACGTTCCATAATACCAAAAATAATAACCATTATACGTGCAAAAAAAAGCAAGTGGCTCGATTTATTTGCTCCCAAGTGTATTAAAACTACCAAAAGGAATATGCCTGTAACAGTATTTTCTCATCCCAATTTCCTTGCTAAAACCCGATAATACTAAACTGGAGGTAATAGCCCTGACTTACGAGATGTAGGTCATGGGGTCAAACCCAGACATACGCTTTACTTCGTGTAAATAATTTCATCACCACTGCTCTCAAAACGGTGAAGGAAGCATCGAGAGGAAACCGGCATGTCCTGGAACCAAAAATTCGAAGACATTTGTGTCATCTACCAACCCGCGCTGGGACCACGTTGTAGATTACGGCCCACTCCCTCTCGTAGAGTGGAGGCCTGTGTCCCAACAGTGGGGATATTATAAGCCGATTATCCTAATACTAAACCATTTTTTACTGACACGTTTAAAAAGGCTACTTCAACAAAATTCACACAATAAATTAAAAACGCAAACTAAATGCCAACATAATTTCCATTCCCGCCAATAAAGAGTGTTGCCAACACAATAAAACTTCCCACGTTCGGTGGTAAAATAAAAACTGACGCGACATGGAAAGTGATTGTCTATGGTACGTTGGTAGACGGTGTCGTTCCGCACTATTGTCTTGTGTGTAACAAGCTTATGTAATTACCTCTTTTTTCACGTAAGGTTGATCGTTATCTCTATGCTCTTCGCATTTTGAGGTTAGGTTACTTTTGGTTTCTTCGTGGTTAAATAATAACAGACGCACGGGTCCATCAAAGGTTAAGCTACGCTTGCCGCGGTCGGTTCGTGGATGGGTGACCATCAATTCATACCGAGACCCCTCTTTTCCTCGGAAAGCACGTTAAGCCGGTGGTCCCGGCTGTCATTCATAGATCTTTGACCGCCAGAAGCCCAAAAGTCTGACAACCAGTCTTACCAAGGGTATCGTGTTACTCAGTAACTGGGTTGTGGAGGTCAGATCAGGGGCGTAGCTACCGGCGTATCTGCCGTATCAATTATACGGGGCCCCCGGGCCACGGGGGCCCCGAACGTGCGTAATTTTTTGTTTTAAATTTCCTAAAGGACAAAAGTCAAAAAAAGCAAATCAGCTGTAAATGATTTAATAAATCAGTTGATGATGAATAAATATTTCTATTAATTTTATGCAAACATTTTTTTTTTTGTGAGAAATCTTTACCCTGCCTAAGGGCCCCCCAACAAATCTTTATACGGGGCTTCGCCAAGGCACACTACGCCACTGGGTCAGATAAGCAGTCGCTCCATGTAAAGATGAATCCGGTTAGACTGGAAGCCGACCCCAACATAGTTGGGAAAAGGCTGGTTGGCCACTTTTGGTTTCTTGGCTTTGCATAATGTATAGGCTGACCCTTCCTAAGTGGTTGGGACTTGGGACAGAATAATTACATTACCCTTCTACTTACATAAGATTAGGGGACGTCTTGTGTTTTGTTTCTAATGTATCTACAGGGTGTCCCGTATGTTGACGTCAAGCCGGAGTCGGGTAATAGGCCAAGTCATAATAGTTATCAAAAAGATATAAAAAAAATCTTTGGAATAAAAAAAAAATTTTAATGGATTTTTTTTTTTTTTTGGAATGCGTAGGTATTAAATGCTTCAACTTTTAATGTTACTTGCCAAACTCGCATACAACATAATCAGCCTATAATGTTCCCACTGCTGGGACACAGGCCTCCTCTCGGTGAGGAAACTCGCATACTAAGTAATTTTTTTTTTTGTCAGTCAGAGTTTGGCAAAGTATTAATTTAGAATATTTGGTTGGGCAAAAAGTGACATTTAAATGGCAATAATTTAAAAAATACACAATTTAGATTTTTTTTTACATATTTTTCTGATAACTAGTATGACTTGGCCTGTTGCCTGCCTGCCTTTTCCCAACTATGTTGGGGTCGGTTTCCAGTCTAACCATATGCAGCTGAATACCAGTATTTTACATGGAGCGACTGCATATCTGACCTCCACAACCCAGTTATTAGGTAATACGATACCTCTTGGTAAGACTGGTTGTCAGACTTTCGGGCTTCTGACTACCAGTAACGACTGTCAAAGATCCACGAATGACAGCCGGGACCAACGGCTTAACGTGCTTTCTGAGGCACGGAGGGGTCTCGGTATGTAAAGATGGTCACCCATCCACAGAACAACCGCGGCAAGCGTAGCTTAACCTGATCGATCGACCTGGGCGGCTGTTATTATTTAGCCACGGGCCCCTCTTACTTACGGGACACCCTATATACTAATATAAAGCTGGAGAGTTCGTTTGGACGCGCTAATTGAAACTCCTGCGTCTTAATTCTCCATGACACAATGAACGAAACCGCGGGAAATGATCGCGGGATTGGCGGGATTAGCTAAGGGATCGACGTGGTTTCGAAGTTAGGAATCTTTAAGTGGTCATTGTGAATTAAGGCCCTAATTCATACTCTTTACTAATATTATAAATTCGAAAGTAACTCTGTCTGTCTGTTACCTTTTCACGCCTAAATCGCTGAACCGATTTAGATGAAATTTGGTATAGAGATAGCTTGAGTCCCAGGAAAGGACATAGGATAGTTTTTATCCCGATATTCCCAGGGGATCGAGACTTATGCGGGGGAAAGCGCGGGGCGCAGCTAGTAAAAAATAAGTTTAAAAACTAAAACCCGACTACTGCAAAGGATGAAACAAGAAAGTACCTTCCCGTGGTCGCATGCTACCATAGCGTATATGTTAGTACAGCGGCATGCGACCACGGGAAGGTACTTTCTTGTTTCATCCTTTTCAGTAGTCGGGTTTTAGTTTTTAAACTTATTTTTATTTAATTATTTTGGGGCTTATTGCAGCAATATTTATATTTTTTTAAACGTGTTAATTAAGCCCGTTCATTTGACACCCCACATGAAACGCTTAAAATTTTTGAAGTGAAAACTTCTTTAGCGGCGTTGAACACTTTTTGTAATGGGTAAAAAATGTTAAACTCGCGTCAGGGCATTGCGTCAGGACACGTGACCGTCAGGAGAGATTCCCCCCCCCCCCCATCTCTTTCTACGGCGGCGCCAACCGAAGTGAACCAAGTGAGACACGATAATGGATGGATGGATGGATGGATGGTGATGGCGATGGTGATGGCAATGGCGATGGTGATGGCGATGGTGATGGCGATGGCGATGATGATGGCGATGGTGATGGCGATGGTGATGTGATGTGATGGTGATGGTGGACGCGGACGCGGACGCGGACGTGGATGGACAGCTGATGGCTCTACCGTCTGTGTAGTAGCCACACTGCTGTGTATTCGTAAAATTCGTGTATATAAAGTGTTTCAAAAAATGGAAATTGAACAAAGTGCATCGATTAATGAAAAAAGTGACGCAGAAATAGTGAAAAAAACTTAGTTATATTAATTCAATTAATAATTGATTTATTTCAATGTTAATATTCAAGTTTTCACTTCTGCCGGCACTCCCGGAGTGCAAACCGTCTTTTTTTTTTTTTTTAGATCGTGACTTTATGTCCGCTAGAGGGCGCCATATTCAATTTTATGAGACGTCTCATAGCCTATAACCAGCGGACGATCAGGACGCTTCCAACGATACCTCATTTGTCTAATTATGGCAAGGAGTTTAGAAGTTATCAGGGAACAGATGAACATACATGACATACATTACGGTCAAAATCATAACCCTCCTTTTTGCTTCGCCGTAGTTCGGTAAAAATATGTTTGCATTCGTTAGCCCAATTCTTGAGGAAGGGTGTGGGATATTTAAAATCACGCTAGGACTCTGCCGAGCCCTACAGGGTAACAAAGCGTGATGATACGGTATGAGCAACGCTATTATATTGTTATCACAGCTACAAATTCGGTCTAGCGCCAAAATTCAGTAATTACGCACTAATAGCCTGAATGTTCAAAGACTAATTAATATCATGTTAATTTTGTACAAGTATGTACCTCCATTACAGAGAATTAAATTGTATGTGCTACGAACTTCAAAAGTATTTTGCGAGTGAAAAGCGGTTTTCATCCATATTCTGGTGGTTTTGAGGTAACTCGAGAATGTTTTGATGATGAATTTTAGCTTCGAAATTAATAAGGTATAGAGGTACTAGCAGCGCCCCGCGGTTTCACCCACGTAAGTTTCGATCCCGTGGGAATATCGGGATAAAAAGTACCCTATGTCCTTTCCCGGGACTCAAACTATCTCTATACCAAATTTCATCTAAATCGGTTCAGCGGTTTAGACGTGAAAAGGTAACATACATACAGACAGAGTTACTTTCGAATTTATAATATTAAGTATTAAGTATGGATGAGGAACAGGGTGTACAGTTCACTCATCCTCCATAGAAAAGGGAGGATCCTCTGACGGGTGTCGTGTCTAGTGGGCAACTGCCCAACGATTGATGTCGGGACGTTGTACATTAGCCAGTTGCGCGGTAAACTCTGCTTGCGCGATGCAGGATTCTGTGTCACGTCACTGTGATGACTGATGATGTTCGCATGTGGCGATGTAGATGGCGCCACAAAAGAATTACATGAGACTTTGTTACAACTGGCGAAATGGCGGTGTACACACGGCTACACATCAAGCTATACATAACCAGTATAAGGGTCGCCACACACAGGCCACACATGATAGCCACAAACGCCACGAGAAGCTCAGCAACGATTTGTAGCGTGTGGCGGCCACCGGCGTCAACCGTGTGCGGCGAGTCCATATAGAATGTATGAAAACTACAGGAAATATTCCGTTTGGCGGCGTTTTGTGGTTGTGGCCGGTGGCCCGTGTGCGGAGACCCTAAGCTGACTTCTGATTGTACGAAAAACCTATACAATCCGAGGTCAGCTAAAACTGGCAATGTATAGCTTGATGTGTACCCGTGTGTACTAGCACACCTACTTTTCGCCAGTTTTCGCCACTCACATACGCACGAAACATATAACACTCAAACCACGCTAACGCTCAACTTACGCGCGCTTTATGCCCAAGACTGTGTTAGGGCCGAAGCCTGCCGGGGTAGCGGGATTGTCCGAAAGGGTTACCGCTACCCCGAAACATAAAGGGCTAAGGAAGGAACACGGGTGGGTTTTAGTCAGTAAGAGTCTGACACTCCCTTGCGCTCCACCCTGAGCGGGAGGGGATGAATGTTGAACTGCCATTCGTAATGTTAGTGTGTTACGCTATTACCCCGCTGGTCAAATCAAGTCTTCCTTTTTTCTGTACGGTCCGCAAAAAAAAAAAAACATTTTTTTTAAATCTTAAATGCCGAGTAACTCCGCAATTGGATAGTTATTAAACAAGCTCAAGTTACGTTTTACACCCGACTTGTCTTGTAAAGCGGAAGGTAGGAATATAAACTGAGTAAGAACAAAGTTCTCAAGTAATTAGGAACGGGACAGACTCCGTCAATTTGAGGGAACCCTAGGGTTGCCAAGGAGATAATGTTTCTCTTAATAACATTTTTTTTACCGGTTCCAAATTTTACAGGTTGTTCTACCCATGAATATGAACAACTTTCACTATGGGACCAACTCTGAAATCATGAAAAAAAATCTGCTGTTTAATACAAAAGTTCAATACCTACTTGACCAAAATGTAAGAAACAGCTGAGTTGGTCCCGAGTTGGTACTTTACTTACTTACTTTTACCCAAAGGATGCTATTACTAAGGGTCCGCTGTCCGTCCGTCCGTCCATCCGTCTCAGCTTAGAGCTGTAACTTTTGGACCGTAGACATTTGCAATTTTCCCAGAGTATGTGCTACTATGGCCGCTATCGCTATAGCAACAAAAAACAAAATAAAGATGTAGTGTTAAACATTGTAAGGTCGTACGGAACCCTTTGGCCAATTTTTTTGGTTAACGTAAATATTTAGAAAAAAAAGATGGTACACAAATACAGACCACCAACGAAAACTCAAAAACTAATCTCAATATTTTTTCTATCCTATTTCGCAATCTCTCAAGTGGCAACCCTAGCGCACACGTGCAGCTATGATAAATGACGGTTAGAAACTAGAAAATACATTAATTCCCGCGTTTTATTTTGTACTCTATACTCTGTGGTTCACTAGGGACGGGAGCGGGCCAATGATTTGCATAAATCGACTAATTATGAAAACGATTATTGTTTGACAAACGTTGTGTTTTGTTAATCAGCGGTTTAGGCCTAATTTTGATGAGTAATTATCTGTAATAGACTATTTGCGGGTTTATCTAGGGATTAAGTATTTGAAAGCCTCGATTAGCGTCGGTTTTTGACTGCCACAATGGTCTAGTCGTCGTTGGGTCGTTTGTTTATCTGGTCCTGTATTCGTTCCCCAGGTCGGGAAATTAGTCTCCCCAGAGATGTGCTCTAACAGGCGTTGCACAGAGGCGGTTCAGGATCGGTCTTTAAAAAGGTGACGGTGCCCCTTCCATGTGCAGATGGCGACCATGGGGCAGGTTTTAGTGAGGTAAAATTCCCACACTCCCTGGTTTTCTCCTCCAGACGGGGAAAGTAAGTTCTTGATGATAGCGTGTCGGTGGCAATCCAAACTGAGTCGGCCCAGAATCTGTCTATGAGTTTCGAGATTCACAGATGACTCCGCCCTGGAGTGTAAATATGGTGCTGTTCCACAAACGATCAACACAAAATATCGTGTCCAGCCGTCCAGGGTCTTGGGGGTCTACACCCACTACACGAAATTTGTTGTTTCGTCCGAAGTTACGGGCGTTGCCCTCTCCGTATCACTTATGAGTAGAGACCGGATAATATGCATTTGCATATTTGCATATGCATTTGCATATTTAAGCCATTTTCAGCGCTAATAGCATATTTTTCCTAAGATCTAGTGATGATGCATATTATCGCTATAATTTACAGTATTTTTCGAGCGCAGCGCACTCAGCAGCCGCGCGTCTTTTGTTTTGGTACGATAATAAAATGAAAGAGACAATTAATAATCGTCGCGCTCGCCTACCGCACTACTCCTTCCTCCCACCTATTATGCATGTTATTGCTTTCATTGTTGACTCGCGTGCTCATTGATCTGCAGTTAAAGTTTTTGTGTCAAATTATACAATACCTCCCGAAAAAAAGTGTGTCTTCGTGGATAAGTGACTTTCCTGAAACATTTACTTACGACGGAACTGTTTTGTATTGTCGAGTTTGCGAGAAAAATATTTCGTGCACTAAAAAGTTTCAAATAACAATAAACTTAAATCTAAAGGAATAATATTTACAAAACAAAAAAAATTTAGTCATTTAATGTTGCATATTCTGTCAGTTTTCGTGCATATTTCAAGCATTTTTCATGCATATTTGCATGCATATTTCAAGCTTTTTATGTTGCATATAATCCGGTCTTTACTTATGAGCATAAGATTAACTCGGGGCCCGAACTAAGAATGAATGGCAACGCGATTTGACAGTCGTCCCTAATCCCAATGTGTTTTGTTTTTCTCCCGTCCGGAAAATTAAATCTGTTAAACTTATTTTGACAGATCAACTGCTTTCGGTCGGGCCCGTATCTTCGTTGACCGGCTTTGAGAGTAGCCCTTCTTTTGTCTTCACGTTACAGGAACTACTGTACGCTTCTGAAGGTGCAGAACTTGTAGCTATTGGTGTATTTAATAGATTTTGTAATATACTGTCTTATTCACACAAGCTTCTGTCACTAATGTCATCTATCAGTCACGAGGAATGGCGGGAAACAGGAAAAGTGAAGCAGGGTTATACGATAGCGCTTGCTGTGGAGTGACTGAAGTGATATATTCCCAGCCATGGCCATTGCCAGCGTCCTTTTTACGTGGCGGGACTTGTACTGAGAAATTCTTGAAAGAATAACTCAATTGTAGAATCCTGTTGATTCCGTATTTTTACGTGGCGGGACTTGTAAACACCTGCGCACTGAGCGATTTAATGATCAAATTGGTGGTATGAAGGCAGCGCGACGCTAGTAAAGTAACTATTATGATTCTACAATAAAACAATTACACTTATATATATGAAACAATAGCCTAGTACTTTAGGACACGGCTGTATTCGTGCGCAGGTACACCCCCTCAACTGTCGCTCAGCGTTCTTTTTACGTGGCGACAACTGCGTATTCTGGACGGACAAACAACAAAGTGACAGATAGTTGAAATTAAAACCTTTGACCTAAGCTAAGGCTTATTATGTATGACATACGACAAAAGGACAAAACAGAGGAAAACCCTTTTCCTTCCATAATAACTAGTCTAAAACAAAAACCTTTGTTTCTATCCCTTTGTTACTCTCTACAGGACATTAGTCATTATCATATTATACCCAACAATTTAAAATGCCAGAATTATGCTGCGGGGTCATCGTGTAACACACTAAGAGCAGCAATGGCTTTCATTTTGACAGTTCAACAACATTCATTGTTGCGTTATTTTCGTTGTTGAGCAGACTTTTCGAACATATGAAGCAATGGTTTAGCAATATCCTTCGAAATGATTCAGATTAAGATTAATAGTGTGTTACGCAACCGTGCAGGATTCCTTTTTTGAAGTGAAACTTCTTTACGCACGCTTGACTTGGGGAGTAAGCTGGCGAACGCGTGACGTAAGCGTTACGAAAAGTGTGATCGGGCGAGGCGAGCGGGAGTTGAGTGGGGGATGTAAGCAAGAGAAAGCAGTGCGCGCGCACATTTACTTTCTCTCTTCCTCTCATAGCCAAATACGTTTGAAGTTTCACTTCAGTCGTGTGGTCATAAGCATTCTCGGTTTTTGTTTTATGTCTGTTACAACTTTTGAGATGATCTAGTGGTTGCGTATGTCGAGTTGTCGACATACTCAATCCTAGACCCTATGGCCTCGCCTCAAGCACGATTTTGTGAATTGTCGAATCCGCTGTTTTACAAAACAACTCCGTTATGTTAAACAACGTTCAGCTAGATTGCCATTGCGCTAAGTTTAACAAAACTACAACCGACGACGTTTAGACATATATGTAATGCAAAATCTCATATCTGCAGTCACAACTGACAAGCGTCTTTCATAAAACTTGATAACTATTACTTATGTAATATTGTCCTTAAAATAACTGTTTTCACTTGAGTGAAGGTCATTTTTACTCATATAACTCGTTTTATTTATTTCTGTTTCGGACGCCATTACTGTTTTTATGACACAGCCACGAGGGAAAAAAATTAGAACTAAAATCTACAATCGTGACGTTACATTTTACGCTGTTTTACATAACCTCTAATTGTTGATCCGCTGTATTGTTAAATGCAAAGCGTTTATGCAATTCTGCGTGTTCAAGTTCAGTAATTATGAAAAACCGCTAGGCGTTGTTCAGTTGTACCTATTACATAACGGAGCTGTTTTGTAAAACAGCTAGTGGTTATGTAAAACAGCGGATTCGGCAATCCAAGTTTGACAGATACAAATCCGGGAAGCACATAGATAGGTGACCTTATAATTTCATACGTACTTTCTAAGTTTATCTTGGACAACAATGACAGTCGTGAAGGAAAACTTCGCCAACCCGTCTTGAGGGGGTATTCCTCGAAACGCACCAAAAGTATTCATCGAAAAAAAATATAAGAAAAACAAAAATACATATTATAATTTTATTCCTCGAAATACATCAACGATGAAACATAGAGAAGAGCATGAAGGATTCGTAATAAATGATATCGATAGACGTTTCATTTGGTGCGTTTCAAGGAATACCCCGTCTTGAGCATGCGTGGTGATCAATGCCTTCTTTGTATCGAGAACAGGCCGGTACCCTGCAGTGGGACAATAATAGGCTGGTCTTATTGTTTTACTAGCTTCTGCCCGCGACTTCGTCCGGGTGAAATTTAAAAAAAAAAACAGTGGCACTCCGGGAGTGCCGACAGAAGTGAAAACAAAACACAAACAGAAACAGAATACTTTGCCATTCCTCACTGACATATCGGATAAACATTAAAACCGAGTACATCCCGAGGACAGCCGAACACATCCGAAGCGGTGACGTTACGGTAACAGTGGCGCGAGTTCAATGGTTTTTTCCCATCTCAAAAATGCCCAACACGCCTAAATTAAATCCGACAAGCTCTTCAGCTTTATTTGTACAGATAAGCCTAAAATCGCCAATCCGCCGCAATCGGCAAGCGTGGTGACCAGTGCTCATGCCTTCCCTGTAGGAGAAGAGGCGTTTGCCCAGCTGTGGGACAATATACGCCTGCACCCTAATTGCGTAACACACTATCAATCGGAATCAGGATCATTTCGAAGCCAATTGCTAATCCATTGCTTCATAAGTTCGAAAAATTTGTCTGCTCAACACGTAAATAACGCAATGAATGTTGTTGAACTGTCAAAATGAAACCGATTCCGATTGATGAAGTGTTACGCAATTGCCCCGCCGGTCTTATTATTTTATAACTAGAGGCAAAATTAAAAAAAAAATGAATTTTCAAACTCACTAAGTGTTTTTTTTTTTGTAGAACCTGAGTACTAGAAAAACGCTTCGGGCGTTATTTTCCGTAAGACATTTTTTATTTTCTTAATAAATGCAACGCCTGAACGATCTCTTTCTGACATTCCACAGTCCACCACACAGGCGTGTAGCAAAAAGTATCTAATTTCATTAACAGTTCGTAGCTAATTGCGAAACAAAGGAAGCTTCGTAAAAGAAAGAAACGTAATAGAAAAGAAGAAAAGCTTTAATTAAGATAATTGAGGTAGTGTCAGGAATTTAGGGTGTTTACGTAGTTGGCAACTTTTTGTGGCGCGGTACTGTTGCCAGCAATATTGTGGTGTATTGAATTAAACTCAATACAGCCTGAAACTGACCTGCAAATTGCAGAAAACGTTGAATTTCGCGGGTTACCTAGTCCGCAAAAACTCTGCCTACCACATTATGTTATCTTGTCAGATAACTTCTCTCCTTCAGCCTAGCCTTATTGCATTTCAATTAGGGTCAGCTAACCTCGTCATTCTTTGCCAGTAGTGTCGCTGCGACATCTGCGTATGCTTGCCTTAAAATTGTGAATACACACGAGTGACACGCGTCGGCGATAGAGGCAACTGCAAGCGTCGACGCGTGTCGGCGACAACCGACGACGTATCGCTCGTGACACGTTGCGAAGACGCGTCTTCGGTTGTCGCCGACACGCGTCTACGGTTGCAGTTGCCTTTGTCGTTGACGCGTGTCATGTGTATGCACACTACCGGAATATATCCGTAGGTAGTTAAGCAGCCCATAGGTAACCGTGTAACTTCAACAGTTAGCATATTGAATAATAGTTGCCCCAAGTTGCAACTTAAGTTGCTCAGTGTAAACGTTTCTTATCATGGATTATTTCAGTCAATTAATTTGCCAACTTGTATTCACGTAAGATCAAAAGTTTCCATCTTTTCATTTGGTTTTTTTACAGTCTGGTTTTTACCTTACCTTTCTAAACTGAATAGAATTAATTTGAACTTTGTTAGCTCAAGTATACCTTTCGTTTGAGTTTATTTCTTCAAAAGCAGCGGGCGGTGTAAAAAGGTTTTATAAAATGGACTTTTTGATGTCTACTTTTTCTATGTCAAATTTTTTAATGGAGAATAGGTTTCGACTGAGAAAGTAACTATGGTCCAATCATTTCTGTGTTCCGTTTTGAAGGGTATAAGTGACGGTGACATTAATAATAACCCCCCTACCGATTTCGGTCACGGTGGCCAATCTCAACGGAGATTAGCCAGGTACGCAGGATATATTATAGTGCACAAGTGTGTGCGCAAACACAGGTGCACTCTCACATAGTCTCATAGTCCGATAGGACGCAATCCGACGCGACCGGGGAGAGATCAGAAGGTCAATTCCCGTAATTCATTCGTTCAAAATCAAAAACAAATGTCAAAAACTTGTCAAAATGTAGGGAAATTAGAAGTAATTTTTGACAGATTGAGACTGAGATTAGACTGTGAACGTTCTTAAAATTACGAGAATTGCCCCTCAGATCTCAACGACAATCAATGTCAAAAACTTTTCATAAATGTGGAGGTATTTTTGACAGATTGAGACTGATCACGAAAATAGCCTCGTAGGACCAACGGCTTTACGTGCTTTCCGAGCCACGGGGGTATCACACCGCCAAATTCCGGGCTGTTACTAAAAAATTCCCCATGGAAAAAACCCAATTACATTGACATTACAGGTAGAGATAAACCGTTCTAAAACTGCACGCCCCTCCATTAAAATTTCTATACTTACAAACATTTGAAATGTGTATGCAGCAAGCAGTAGAGGGGTGTTCATTTTTGAAATGGTTTATCTCTACAACGTTCAGTCTTTTAACAGTTATTTTACCTGAGACAAAAACCCAAGACTATGTTCACTGCGATGCAAGTTCAGAGGTAAACAAATTAGCTGTGAATAGGGCTGCCAGGTTTTAAAACCGAAAAGCCGGACAGACCGACCAGTTTAGCCGGACATTTGGGTAAAAGTAAAACTAGGCTTTTTAGGGTTCCGTAGCCAAATGGCAAAAAACGGAACCCTTATGGATTCGTCATGTCTGTCTGTCTGTCTGTCCGTCCGTCCGTATGTCACAGCCATTTTTTCCGAAACTATAAGAACTATACTGTTGAAACTTGGTAAGTAGATGTATTCTGTGAACCGCAGTAAGATTTTCACACAAAAATAGAAAAAAAACAATAAATTTTGGGGTTCCCCATACTTACAACTGAAACTCCAAAAATTTTTTTTCATCAAACCTGTACGTGTGGGGTATCTATGGATAGGTCTTCAAAAATGATATTGAGGTTTCTAATATCATTTTTTTCTGAACTGAATAGTTTGCGCGAGAGGCACTTCCAAAGTAGTAAAATGTGTGCCCCCCCCCCCCCCTCTAACTTCTAAAATAAGAGAATGATAAAATTAAAAAAATATATATAATGTACATTACCATGTAAACTTCCACCGAAAATTGGTTTGAACGAGATCTAGTAAGTAGTTTTTTTTTAATACGTCATAAATCGAAAACCGCAATTTACCTTTCACAAAGTTACAACGAACTACAAGAACTTTTATATTATGTTACTTGCTGCTACGGAACCCTTCATGGGCGAGTCCGACTCGCACTTGGCCGGTTTATTATAATTTACATAAAGGATGGTGATGAAAAGTGATGGGAAGGCGGGGGCGCGCCGCGCACGATTTGGTCAAATTTAAAAAGCCTGACAGGCCGGACACCGTCTGATTTGGCCGGACACGCATCCAAAAAGCCTGACTGTCTGGCTTTATCCGGACGCCTGGCAACCCTAGCTGTGAAAGGACTGTATAATGCACGCCACGAAAGATGAGACTTGACCCCGCCTCCCGCGCTCTTCCGCCGCCCCTATGACGTCCGGTCCCGTCCCGCGCTCAGACCTCATACCGCTAAAGAGACCTAAAATCGTGTACTGCGCAAGTCAAACCACGTGGTGTGTCAAGTCTCATCTTTCGTGGCGCGCATTCCAAAGATTCGAAGTTACTACTTTAATAAATAAGGCTGAGGCCAAACGAGCGTAATTTTTGTCGTGTGCGTCGTTTTTGAGCTGTGAGTCGCGTAAAATGAGTCCCGAAATGTACGCTACAATCGGTTTCATACTAAAGTCCTGTTTGTACCACACGGCGACGTAAAATGAGTTGTCTGCTGACTCACGCGCGTTATTTCATCCGAATTGCGCTCGGGGTGAGGGAGGTTAGCGAGGCAAGCGTCAGTCATGTTACAGAATGCGACCGAAGTTAAGTCCGTCCGTCTGGCAGCCTAACCGAATTTCAGTTGAACGTAAATTGCGATACGCAAAATACGCGACTCACAACTAAAAAAATTACGCTCGTTTGGCCTCAACCTTAGAATCAGATTTGGTAGCACTTAGAGGAACGATATTTGTCTGCTTCATGCTTGCCAATTTTAATGTAAATATTACTTTGAAGTTTTGAAATGTAATAAATTACACGAAGTTATGGGTAACTTAAACGTATCCAAAGCCACTGATAGGACCTTCCACGCCAGTGGCACATATTACCATATAAATCACTCCATAAGTCCATACAAAACTTTCAACACCTACTGCTATAATAACCGACACCACAGCGACCTTCGAGTCGCTAGACGCTGCGAACGAAAATGTACTCATTCTCATTCGAAAGGGTAATAGGGTCCTATGGATAAAAAGTACGGGGAGGAAACTCTATGAAATTAAATTCACTCAGCAGTCGTGCCTGGGACCACTAAACCAACGGGGCAGTTAAAAATATCGTTATTACGTCATCCATACTTACTATCACACTATCACATCACATCACACTAATATTATAAAGGCAAAAGTTTGTGAGTGTGTGTGTGTGTGTGTGTTTATATGTTTGTTACTTCTTCACGCTCAAACGGCTGAACCGATTTAGATGAAATTTGGTATAGAGATAGTTTGAATCCCGGGGAAGGATATAGGATAGTTTTTATCCCGATATTCCCACGGGATCGTAACTTATGCGGGTGAAACCGCGGGGCGCAGCTAGTAATATTATACACTTGGGAGCAAATAAATCGAGCCACTTCCTTTTTTCACGTATAATGGTTATTATTTTTGGTATTACGGAACGTATCAATTCGAAACATATATTGCCTAAAAGATTATTTAATAACCTTTACAATGAGGGTAAATTATTGAATGATAACCTTATTTAATGATAAATTATTGGCTCTGAAAGAAAAACGGTAATTTTGATAGAAAATTGTCAGTCCAGAAAAAAACAATTAAAAACAAAATTATGGTATAAACTTATTCTTAATATCTTGTATTACCCCCCCGCGCCCGGATTTCGATTGATTTTCTGGACTGTTTTAACCCTACAATGTTCTATCAAAATTACCGTTTTTCGTTCAGAGCCAGTAATGTATCATTAAATAAGGTTATTATTCAATGATTTACCCTCATTGTAAATGTTATTAAATAAGCTCTTAGGCGATATATATTTCGAATTGATACGTTTCATAATACTAAAAATAATAACCATTATACGTGCAAAAAAAAGCAAGTGGCTCGATTTATTTGCTCCCAAGTGTAAATGCGAAAGTCAGTCTGTCTGTTACCTCTTCACGCTTAAACCGCTGAACCGATTTAGATGAAATTTGGTATTGAAATAGTTTGAGTCCCGGTAAAGGACATGGGATAGTTTTAATCCCGCTATTCCCACGGGATCGAAACTTATGCGGGTGAAACCGCGGGGCGTTGCTAGTCTAAAGTAAAAGGCGCGACACGACTCTAATGGAACAATTTCTTTGAAAACTTCATGGAAATTGTTTCATCAGAATCGCGCCGCACCGTAGCGTCGCGTCTGTCTGTGGGAAGCCTAAACCCAGCATGTATATAAGTATTTTCATTAATTAACAAATTAATTAGTACTTCCCTACTATGCTCCAGGTTATATTAACTGAATACTCGCAGAGTAGAAGTCGCAATTAGCTTGTAATTACGACCTTAATAAATAAGTATTTTCTTTGATTATTTCAAGGGTAGTAATTAATTAATTATCACGTAGATGTACAGATAGCACCATCCACGAAGACGCGCCCCACTTTTCTTCCTAGTCTCTTACAGTACAAGTGTGCAACATTCCGCTAGTGTTTTAGTTTTCAGGGTTCCGTACTCAACGGGTAAAAACGGGACCCTATTATTAAGACTTCGCTGTCTGTCTGTCACCAGCGGGGTAATTGCGTAACACACTATCAGTAATAATGGTTTTCATTTTGACAGTTCAACAACATTCATTGCGTTATTTACGTTGTTAAGCAGACATTTTTTTTCGACCAAATGAAGCAATGGATTAGAATTGTGATTGATAGTGTGTTACGCAATTAGGGTGCAGGTTGTATCTCAAGAACCGCGATAGCTAGACAGTTGAAATTTTCACAAATTATGTATTTCTGTTGCCGCTATAACAACAAGTACTAAAAACAAAATAAAATAAATATTTAAGGGGGACTCCCATACAACAATCGCGACTTTTTTGCCCTTTTTTTGCTCGATATCAATAATGGCAACAGGTAGGCACTTGAAATATTCACAAAATACTCAGTTGTATTTTTACTTTAATAATAAATAATAAAATTAAAATAAAATAAATATTGTATGGTGGTACGGAACCCTTCGTGTGCGAGTCCGACTCGCACTTGGCCGGTTTTTTGATACACAGTAATTACTTAGTTAGTGGGTAATTAGTGTGTATCAAAAAAACTAAAACACTAGCGGAATTAACTAGCGATTAGTAAGAAGAGTGGGGAGCGTCTTCGTGGATGGCGCTATCTATAGTGTTGTGTCCCTCTCACAGAGAGGAGGCCTGTCACCCGTGTCCAAGCAGTCAGAACCAGTGGCGGATTTACACATATGCCGCCAGTAGACTATTCAAATTTTGCCGCCCCTACCGACCTCTAAAATAATGTCCCATGTCTTTTGTATACTGCATCGCCTTTTCTTCAAAATACTCAAAATGTTCTCGTTCATCAGCTACGAAAAACTTGCAAAGAGATTTGTAAAGATCGGCAACTATGATAAAATCTACGGTAGAAGCCTGAATTTGAGCATTCACTTTGTTTATTCTTTCCGAAAAAACATGGTAGGTATATAAATATTAATCTATTTAATTCCAGTAAGACATTAAAAAAAAAATGTTAGCCCCAAATTTGCCGCCCTAGGCTCCAGCCTACTCAGCCTGTTGGTAAATCCGCCACTGGTCGGAACATTATAGGCTAATTATGTAGCATGTCTTCTTCCATGCTACTAGCCGTCTTCTACGCATAAAACCAAAATCAAAAATCATTTATTCAAACTAGGCTGATAATCAGCACTTGAACGTCAAAATAACATAAGACAGTCCCCCAAAACGTCAGCACTTCCCCACTTTAGCTGGTGAAAAGTGGCGCTACGAACTCCCCAGCAGCACAGCTGTCTATTTTATTAACCGACTTTATTAACCGACTTTAAAAAAGGAGGTTCTGTATTCGACCCGTATGTATGTTTGTATGTCCGCGATTATCTCAAAAACTACTGAACCGATTTTGATAATTCTTTCATTAGTGTGATCTACATACTTTCAGGAAGGTTTTAGTATATAACACATTAGGTAATTATTCTAATGTCCGAAGTTATATATGCATAAATGTACTGCATCTCCGGCATTTCTATGCGAATTTTGATGATTCTTCGAGTTATGTCTTCAATTCTTCAATGCAATAGTGTTAACTAATTGAATTTATGTGGGGTAGGTACAACTAAAAAGTGAAAAATAAAAACTTTTTTTCAAAAAAAAAAAAAATCGGTGTCAAAAAACGAAAATGCGGAACCAAAGACACCGACTTCCGAAATTAAAGTTATTTTTCACTTTGTAGTGTTTTTTTTTTTGAAGTCGGTTGTTTTTTTATTGCTGAATGGGCCCGCTCTTGATCTCGATCACGCCTGATGGAATGCGATGGATGAGGTCTATGATGGAACGAGCGTGCCCAGAAGATGCCTAAGGCACTGGAACTCCCACGTATCGACGAAACACAGCAGGCTGCTTGACGCCGGACTCCGGTGGTCCGGTGGGTGGGGCTATGTCGACTTTCACACCTTTCTTTGATCATTATATTTGGCCCAACGTGTATAAGATTCTGTTACTCGTTGATAATTTACTGTATAACACATAATATTTATGATAACAACTCTGCCAGTACAATTTAACCGTTCCCTGAATTCCCTTACACTCGAGAAATGACGTCATAACGAATTAATTACTCTACAAACATTAATTAAGAGCAACTGAATAGCGTCAGCACTCGACGACGCGGCAGGGTGTTTTAAAAAAATCGACTAAAAAGAAAACAGGACTCAACGTGGTCGCGTTTGTTAGTCGATTTAAAAATTAAAATTTGAATAGAGTTGCCAGGGTTAAAAATAATGAGGAGAGGTGTGAATTGTATTCAGTGTGGACTGTGCTCAGTTGATAAGACGGGCTTAGTCCTCTATGCGGTTGTTATTTTCTTTTTCAAAGAGAGAGAGAGAGAAAGAACCTTTCATTGCAGTCAACTGTTTTCAAAGTTTTTGAAAGGCCATTCACAATTCTGTCAGCTATTGAATGATAAGGGTTTCTGCTTAACTTCAAGAAAGGCAACGAAAATGGCTTCACACACCAACTTTGACCCAAGAGACCATGTTCAGGGCCAGGAAGAAACATGTCAAAATATGTGTTGGATTGATACAAGTACAAAATGATGGATTACGTATTTACGTAAGTGGATACTTTCTAATATCTCTTTACCTGTCGGAATATTTTCGTTCAATGTTTTACGGCACCCATGGGAACCGGAACTGACCTATTTTCCGCATTAGCTGTTCTCCTCAACCGGCAGCCATACATAACTCTCGAAAGTTAATTAATTACAATACTAAAAACACAATATACACCCACCATTTGTTAAAATACACAGCACGCAATAAATCGTTGAATATTTATTACTGGCAACACTGCTAGCGGCCATTTTGGACGCATCTGTCAATGACACGCGGGAAGCTCTTAGGGTTCCTTTTTTAAAAATTCCTTCCTGTTCGTTGGCGCGTTACGTCGGCATCGTCAGCTGTGCGGATGTGTGAGGCTGAGAATTTTCAAGAATAATGGAAGGATTTTAATCTTTGCTCATATTGTATGATCTCATATTGGATTTTCTGTCGTCGAATTTGAAACTGAATATGACTATTTCATGAAATATCAATCAATATGATTATATGAACTTAGAAGAATGTATTGATGGTTTTAATGATTATAATTCTTAAAGTCATAATTGTTAAGGTCGCGAATCATATTTTAATCAGCATACAACTTGACACTGACTTGCTAATTTCAAAAAAACCGAGTGTGCTTATGACCACACGACTGAAGTGAAACTTCATACGTATTTGGCTATGAGAGGAAGAGAGAAAGAAAATGTGCGCGCGCACTGCTTTCTCTTGCTTATATCCCCCACTCAACTCCCGTTCACCTCGCCCGATCACACGTTTTCGTAACGCGTTCGCCAGTTTACTCCCCAAGTCAAGCGCGCCTAAAGAAGTTTCACTTCAAAAACCTAGGGCTACCTAGCGCATCCCCCTTACAGTTCATCATCATCATTTCAGCCGAATAACGTCCACTGCTGGACATAGGCCCCCAAGCACCTCCACTTCGACCGGTTCTGTGCTTCTCGCACTCAACGGGTTCCTGCGGCCTTACAGCTCAAATTCTATTAATTTTATTTTTCAATATGGCAATCATATCTCAAAGAACACTTACAATTTATTTTGACACATGTCACAGAAAAGCTTTTGGAATGAGAAAGCTTACAGTGGATAAGACAAAGTTTAAAACAGAAGATGAACTAGCAGGGGATCGAGATGGGGGGGGGGGGGGGGGTTCAGTAGGGCCTCTTTTAAAAAGACAGATCGAAACGAAATATGTATTTGATTAGCACGATGGAAGAACTTCTTTAGCCATAAATATTAATTAATACTTTCTTAATTACTTGCTGGGTAACTAATTAATTGACATAAGAAGCCGATGTTCGTCCATATCTGATAACAAAGAGCCTATCTCTAATTAAATACAATTTATTACATTAGTCGAACTCCCATCTTATTTCAGAAAGCACTCAAACTCAAGGAACCTTCTTAATTTCCGTTAATATGGCTTATCCCAAATTAAATGTGCATTAGGGTATGAATAAGTCATAGTCTCTGTAAGCACTCCTGCATAGCTATTCACAAACACTCGATATGCTTCCGTATCGTATCGAACATTAATCATTGTTATCGTAGGAGTCTTCTAAACGCTGTTCACAAGTCCAGAACCCGAAAATTTTGTCAGTTTAAATCAAATAGTCGCCCGCTATTCTTCCAACAGCTATTTGCTGTTGAGGGCAAGTCAAATCAGGCTATCGAAATGTGTCGTTTTCGATACGATAGCCTGTCGTAAGGTTGTGAATAGCTATGCTGGAGAGCAGTGGTGGTCTCGACTTTGAGTTGTAGATCGTGGGTTCGAACCCAGACAGGCGCTTTACTTTGTGTCATTTATTTCACCACCGTTGCTCTCAACTGAGAAGGAAAACAACGTGAGGAGACCGGCATGTCTTAGGACCAAAAATTCGAAGACATACCAACCCGCACTGATACGACCAGGGTGTGAGTTAAACGGCTTGAGATTGGCTGGAAAGGGCGCTGACTGTTTGTAACTGTTCCTAGTTCTGACTAAAACATCTATCATCATCTTCCTAGCCTTAGCCAACTATGTTGGGGCCGGGTTCCAGTCGTAACAAGATGCAGCTGAATAAAGGCCGCAGCACACTTGTAACACCCGACGCCATCCCACGCTTACTTATTGGCCAAATGACGAAAATAGCTCAACGAGATGAAAAATGTGGCCAATGAGTAACCTTCATTGATGTCGCGTAACGTGGCGTGTTATAAGTCTGTTTCAGCCTTATCAGTATTTTTTTACATTAGCGCTCAATCAATCATCTCAGTCTATCGCAGTCCACTGCTGGACACAGGCCTCTCTCAGGCTGTGCCACAACACCCTGTCTTCCGCCTTCCGCATCCAGTCTGTTCCAGTCACCTTTTTAAGGTCGTCGGTTCATCCAGCTGGGTTGCGTCCTACTACGATTGCCGATACGCGTCTCCACTCTTAAGACCCGTCTGTAAAACCGGCCATCGGTCCTTCTATAGAGGTATGAGGAACAGGTGTTAAGTTCACTCAACCTCCATAGAAAAGGGAGGATCCTCCGACCAGACGGGTGTTGTGTCTGGCGGGCAACTGCCCAATGATTCTTGTTGGGCCGTTGTATCTATTCTTGTTGCGCGGTAAACTCTGCTTGCGAGATGCAGGATTTGCGTGACGTCAGTATGACGCGTTGTTCGCATATGGCGTTGTAGATACCGCTACACTTCGACAAACATGGCATAAGCGCTCTATAACCTCTTAATACCCTCAGGTCTGGTAGTATCGATTATCAATTAATTCATAGGGGGTTGACTCCCCCATGGCTCCATACCAACTTAATTAACACGAATTCGTAAAATCATGTTAATTTATTAATTAGCAATTTAATGAGACTGTTTCTGATGTTGCGAAGCGATGCTGTGGTGTGATAATTAAACAATTTTAATACCTATAACTGTATATTATATATCGCTCGTTTCGTAACAAGTTTTGGTCTGATTTTGAATCATAACATCACGTGGGAGGTGAGAGCAGTGGTGGCTCAGTTGTAACGGCCGCGACTTATGTGTTACTAGGTGCGCCCCGCGGTTTCACCCGCATAAGTCTCGATCTCGTGGGAATATCGGGATAAAAAGTATCCTATGTCCTTTCCCGGGACTCAAACTATCTCTATACCAAGTTTCATCTAAATCGGTTCAGCGGTTTAGGCGTGAAAAGGTGACATACAGACAGATAGACAGACAGTTACTTTCGAATTTATAATATTAGTATGGATAGGTCGTAGGTTCGAACTCAGACAGGTGCTTTATTTTGTGTAAATTATTTCATCACCACTGCTCTCAAAATGGTGAAGGAAAACATCGTGAGGGAACCGGCATGTCCTAGAAACAAAAGTTCGAAGACATGTGACATCTACCAACAGTACCAACCCGCACTGGGCCTGCGTAGTGGATTACGGCCCACTCCCTCTCACAGAGAGGAGGCCTGTGTCCCAGCGTGGGATCATTATAGGCTGATTAGGCTATTATATTATACTTACGCCTGTTTTCTTAGAAGGGTAAGGCAGTAGTGAGTGTAGTGACTTACCAACTGAACTTCGACATACTTTAATACGACAAGATTTTAATTCGACACTACGGAACTCCGACACGTCTTCATTTCGACAATACTTTAGTTCGAAATACCTTAAGTCCGACACTACTGTACTCCGATAAAGCGTTTCTTCGACATGACTTAACTAGGAAACGATGCGACTTCGACGACATGCTTCTTCGACAACTATGGCAGTCCGACATGAATCAATTCGACGTACTCTACTCCGGCATGCTGTACTTCGACAATATCTTACTTCGACGTTATACAGGGTGACTGGAAATTAGTGGCGGAGCCGTTAAGGGGAGGTAGTCTAGGGTTTTTCCGACAGATATCACTATGAGACCTACCGTCCTTACTTAACCCTTTCCAAGATATTCCTACTTTTTGTTTAGCAGTTTTTGCATAAAATAATGACAGTAGCGGAAATTTTACAATTAATATTACTTATTTAGAATATCTTTGTTGCAAAACAAAAAAAAGTAGGCCAAAATCACTTTTTTTTAGGATTTATTACTATCTCTTTAAGTAGGAATATCTTGGAAAGGGTTAAGTAAGGACGGTAGGTCTCATAGTGATATCTGTCGGAAAAACCCTAGACTACCTCCCCTTAACGGCTCCGCCACTAATTTCCAGTCACCCTGTATATCTGAGACACGATGCTACTTCGAAATTATTCTGCGACATTAGGGAACAACTAAATTTGTGAAAAATGATATGGCTAGAAAGGGGGTGACTACCGAGATGATAATGAAGCCCCTACATTTCGCTAATCTACATTGGCGATTTATTAGCCAAAAATGTAAACAAATATGTGTTTATGGCAAAATAACTTTAAATCCTACGCAATAAAGTTCAGTTTACGCTACAACTATAAACATTTTTATAACTTTTTCAATAGTGCTAGTCACTCTCATATGAACTTAATTACTATTGAAATAAAGTTTATATTTACATAATCAGCCTATAATGTTCCCACTTCTGGGACACAGATTTCGTCTCTGTGAGAGGGAGTGGGCCATAATCCACCATGCGGGCCCAGTGCGGGTTGGTAGATGTCACATGTCTTCGAATTTTTGGGTCTAGGACATGCCGGTTTCCTCACGATGTTTTCCTTCACCGTTTTTGAGAGCAGTGGTGATGAAATAATTTACACAAAATAAAGCACCTGTCTGAGTATATTTGTTTAACTTGAAATAATATTAATTTGAAACATAAGTTTGGATAGACGATAGTTATGTGTAACTCACCTATTTAAAATCTAAATAAATATTTATTATAAAAAAAAAAATAGGGGGCGATCTTATTACTTCTACACACAAATCTATAATCTGTGCTGTTACTGAAAAAATCCTTATTGAAAACCTAATACTTAACACTTTGCCCGACCTGAAAATCGAACTCAGGACCCCCGTGCTCAGCAGTCGCTCTTGTGACCACTTTACCAAGGAGGCACTCCTCGAGAATATCATCACCTGCCTATCCTTTTCCCAACTATGTTGGGGTCGGTTTCCAGTCTAAGCGGATGCAGCTGAATACCAGTATTTTACATGGAGCGACTACCTCTCTGAACTCCACAACCCAGTTACTTGGGTAATACGATACCCCTTGGTAAGACTGGTTGTTAGACTTTCGAGCTTCAGACTACCCGTAGACTGTCAAAGATCCACGAATGACAGCCGGGACCAAACGGCTTAACGTGCTTTCCGAGGCACGGAGGGGTCTAGGTATGTAAAGCTGGTCACCCATCCACAGACCAACCGCGGCAATCGTAGCTTAACCTTAGATAGACACGTGCTGCTGTAATTATTTAGCCACGAGCCCCTGTAATACTTATTTAATATCTGACATTTTATAATTAAAAAGAAATTTATCCTTCGTCTAATTGCTTAATCCTCCACGTTACGAAGTATTAAAGATCCATAAATAAAGAAAAGCTACGGTTTCCCGCCAAAAGATAAATTAGAAGACAAAAGAGTTTTTCTTTTTTGAGGTTATTTCTTATTTATAATTAATTATTTCAAGGGGAGAGGTTGAAAGGAAATACGATACTTTCCCACTTGAAAAATGTCAAGTTTGTAATTATTGTTGTTTTAATATTTTATTGTATTTGAATGTTTTGTAATACTAACTTCTGTCTGCGACTTCGTTCACGTGGAAGTAATAGGACACCCAATGTATCAACTAAAATAACAGTGACATTATTATAAAACTCTTTTTACCCGACTACGGCGAAGCAAAAAGGAGGGTTATGATTTTGACCGGTATGTATGTATGTATGTTTATCTGTTCCCTCATAACTTCTAAACTGCTTGTCATAATAGGACAAATGAGGTATCGCTGGAAGCGTCTTGATCGTCCGCTGGTTATAGGCTATGTTACGTCACAATAAATTGAACATGGCGCCCCCTAGCGAACATAAAGTAATGATCTAAAAGATTTTTTTTTTTTAAATATGCCTTGTTGGGTATTAAATGAAAGGGCCTAATTAGCACATTTCAAAAATATAAATATAACTGAAATAAGTCCCAAAATAATTAAATCAAAAATTAGTTTAAAAATTAAAACTTGACTACTGAAAATGATGAATCAAATACCTTCCCGTGGTCGCATGCCGCTGTACTAACATACAAAGCTATGGTAGCATGCGACCACGGGAAGGTACTTATTTCATCCTTTTCAGTAGTTGGGTTTTAGTTTTTAATTTAAACTTATTTTTGATAGGTGATGTCGCATCGCCCGCCCGCGTTATAATTCGATTTCGCTTAGCGTTCTTCCTGACTTTAGTTAAATCTGCATGATGCCAAATGGCCCTATAACCTTCCTCAAGAATTGGGCTATCAAAGTGATTTCTTCAAATCCATCTGATAGTTCCGTTGCGTTGTGTACAATACCTTGTGTATTATGTGAGTAATCGAGCTGCGAAATAGGTTTGATGCTTTAAGGCGATAAGCTGGCAACACTACGACTGTTAGACATGCAACTCTGAAATTACTGAACTAAACTTCTAATCGTCTATGGGTCACCCCTACCCATGGACTTATAAGTCCATGCCCCTACCATTTGCTCCTGGCTGAAACTGGAAAGATAAAGAAATTCGTAATTTGAATATTTAAAATAAGATCGAATGTTTATTGAAAGAGTAGGTACAGTCAACCACAATATGTATAGCTGTAGGTGGCCAAAGTTGGACTAATGCCGCCATATTGATTTTTCAAAATAATTTCATAAATGTTTACTTACCAACAACTCTCCCCATCAATATCATGCAAAGAGCCAAAAGATCAGCCTATAGAGTTCCCACTGCTGGGACAAAGGCCTCCTCTGTGAGAGGGGGGTGGGCTACAACCCACCACACGGGCCGATTGCGGGTCGGTAGATGTCACTAAGTATGTCTTTATTTTTTAGTTCTAGACCAGAAGAGTTAATTAATACTCTTATTTATTGCTCAGTACTCAGTAGGTACTTACGAGAAAGCACTAAGTTGTCTAAACATAAAACTGAAACGTAATTTTAGCGTAAAAAAAACTGTAACATAAAAATCATTCAACACACTCATGTAGGCCGGGTCGTCACTCACGCCTGACCTACGCTTACCCTATTGTTATACAACAATAGTTATAACAGTGTGAATCAAGCCTTTTAATTCACCGGTTGCTATTGTGGCCCGGATATGTTATACTGTAATAGATTACTGCATTATACTGTGTAGTCAATGGCTATAAATGGGCCACCTGTGGTTGTGGTGGGGAGTTTCTGACGTCATCATCAGCCTCTAGCACAGACAGACACAGACAATCAATTGACTTAAATTATCCGAATTTTCATGACATACGAGTTGTAGGTTCGAACCCATACCGGCGATCTTTGTGTGAATTATTTCATTACCACTGCTATCAAAACGGTGAAGGAAAACATCGTGAGGAAAGGAAATGCCATAAATTATCCGAATTTTCAAATGCAGCTGTCATTTTTCACGAGTCGTATGAAACGTCAAACCGACGTTTTTGTCAATCTACTTACTACGTTACCTGACTGTACATGAATACAAGTTTTTACTACTGCTTCCTATTTTTGTATCGGTGAAATTGGGACCAATTTGAAAGAAATAAAATAAGTTTATTTTTTTATTTATCAATACCCAATCTTTTCTAATTTTACGTCTGTCGACTAAAATATTTTAAATGGGAATAAAATATTAATCCAATTATTTATCTGACGTTGCTATAGCAACGGAGGGGACGGCTTAACGCTCAACGACTTTCACAACTGTTGATATTTCGTGCTTGACAAATTCGCATAAATTGCTAGTTAACTAGATTTAAATTAATTATTGGTAGGTATTGGCAAATGAATTTCAATATTACATGGCCATTTTCTTTTTAATAATGTGTCAAACGATAATCGAGTTCCGTTCTTAAAATTGGAATGCCGAAAAAATGTTGCCAACTTTCTGTTCCCAATACCTACCTTTTTTTTATTAAAAACATGAATGTATGATTGCTTTACAATTTCATTATTACCGTGACCTTCATTCAACTTTCGTACAAAAAAAAAGTTTTCCTGTATTTTAAATGGCCACAGAACGCGAGCCACAATTTTAATTGCTAAGCCAACAAATAAAACAATTAGTAGCCGTATCGCACCTCATTTTATTTGTAAAAATAGATTTCACAATTAAAAAAATATAGGACTTACGCCACGAGCCTTTGCCTCGGCAGCCATATTGTTTGCGCGGGAAATAACGGTGTTCTCCGTTAGCGTAGGTTAAAGACCTCGCCCGCCAATTTGTATTTGCATCTTTCATAACCTCTAAAACTATCTAGACAGGGTTCAATTTTGATTGTTGTATCAACTTTAATTTTGTTAACCTTTTGTTTGCGAAATTCGCTTTGTAAGTTTGTAGGTTATGTTCGTTTGTTAAAAAAAATGTGTTCTGAATAGTGTTTTGTGATAATGTGTTTTTTTTACGAGATTTTAATTAGGTTGTGTAATTTTTTTGCTGAATTTTTGTTTTTCCATTGTTGGATTTAATACACTATTACGCCAAAAAAAAAACAGTTTTACTTAAAAAAGTACAACGGTGGTAATGGAGAAAAAATGAACTCGGAGTTTATACAAGTGTAAGTTGTTTGCCCCACAAAGATTAACAAGTGGGACACATAACACATTGGACAACTGTAAACCACACAACTCACTGAGTGGGCCAGATTGGTGGGGCAAAGTGGACTAATCCAAAGGACATAATTAAATTCGTACCCAAAAATTAAAAAAAAAAAACTCCGGGAGTGCCGACAGAAGTTAAAACAAAACACAAACAGAATACTTTGCCATCACTCACTGACATATCGGATATACATTAATACCGACTCATCACGTGACCAGAGGGCTGGCCTATTTTTTGGCCAAAGAATCAGCATTGCCATACAACGTGGCAATGCTGCCAGCCTTTTGGGCACGTTTCCCGTTGACAGTGATGCGGACGAATTTTTTGATGCCCTTTGATTATTTTCCCTCCCTTTTTATATACTTGTACATATTATTATTTTAAGATTGTTAGCATAATACCGAGTACATCCCGAGGACAGCCGAACACATCCGAAGCGGTGTCGGTTACGGTAACAGTGGCGCGAATTCAATGGTTTTTTCCCATCCCAAAAATGTCCAACGCGCCTAAAGAAGTGTTTCACTTTGCATTTTTAATCTCAAATTGCAGCCAGGGTGTTAATTGCAGACTTTCGCTATAATAGTCAAAAATGCTCAAGATATTATTTCCCATAAGAAAATAGTTATTATTTCTTCTGACCGACACTTTAATTTTTGGGTACAAAATGTTCGACACTTGAATGATGTACTTTTCTTTGTAGGAGCTGAAATGCTTGTCAAATCGACTGACTGCTGTCTGTTACATTGCATTGATACTCGTAGAGAACATCACTTGCCAAAATAAAAACTTTTTTACAAGAAAAAAAAACAATCGACTTAAAAAAAAACACTACAAAGTGATAAATAACTTTAATTTCGGAAGTCGGTGTCGTTGATTCCGCATTTTCGTTTTTTGACACCGACTTCCGAAATTAAAGTTATTTATCACTTTGTAGTGTTTTTTTTGTTTAAGTCGATTGTTTTTTTTTTCGTAAAAAAGTTGTTATTTTTCACTTTTTAGTTGTAACTACCCCACAAAAAAGTAAACAAAAAGATCGTTAATGTAGACAATGTAGATAAATTTTTAGATTTTTGTTGATTTTTCAAAAACCGCTTGTTCGATTTCGATAAAATTTTCATGGGACCATTTGGGAAGTATGCCCTTTCCAACAAAAGAAAAATTTTCCAAATCGGTCCAGGCGTCTTCGAGAAATCGGGGAACATACATTTAAAAAAAAGATTTCGACGAATTGAGAACCTCCTCCTTTTTTTGAAGTCGGTTAAAAATTAAGCCTTAACCGTTGAAATTGTGTACTGAAATCAGTTTGAAGCGACAAAATCTTTAACTTGTAACATAGGTAATTGAATTGAATTGATCTTGTGAGTGAATCGTCAGCGACTTAATTGAATCATGTATTTTTTGCGATTTCCGTATCCGTGTACCCTGTACGTGACTGCGTAAATAGCCAATTTCACAGATGTAACACCGTCTTTTATTCCGTTGGTCCCGGCTGTCATTCGTAGATCTTTGACTGTCGTTACGGGTAGTCAGAAGCTCAAAACTCTTGACAAGTAGTCTTACCAAGGAGTATCCCCAGTAACTGGGTTGTGGAGGTCAGCCGCTCCCTGTGAAATAAAGGTATTCAGCTGCATCCGGTTAGACTGTCCGGTTAGAATGAGCGGCTTAACGTGCTTTCCGAGACACGGATACGTAATGGTTGGTCACCCATCCACGAAACGACCGCGGCAAATTTTAAAAAGACACCATAGAAATAAACGATAACGCGCAAACAGTCGGCCATCTTTGTTGTCTCTTTAAAATTAAAGCAGTCCCAGCAAGCAATTAACACAATCGTCAAAATTTAAAACAAAAAAAAAAAAAAAACACCAACATTGCAATACTTTCATCAGCTACCTTTTATTTCTGCGGTCGCCTCGCTCATCGAGTATTTAAAAAGTTTACCTAACTGCGCGCACGCAGATTGGAAATTCAAAAGATAATTAAACTTTACTGTTGTGCGACCTTCTAAGTTTTTGTTTCTGGCAATGACTTCTCATTTAGGTGAGCGGCGAGTGATTCATTTGTAAAGACGACCTTGTGGCGTAGGTGTTGCCATACTGTAAATTGTAACGGGGGTTGCTACCTACTTTGAATTTAAAAAAGGTTATGTCATTGCTAGGAGTTTTGTAATATTGTTATAGACTGCCTCTTTGGTCCAGTGGTCGCAAGCGCGACTGCTGAGCATGTGGTCCTGGGTTCGACTTCCGGGTCGGCCAAAGTTTTATTGCATTTTCTGGAATTTCTCAGTAAGTAGTAGCCCGGTGTCTGGATTTGTACCCGGTTGATAGCAATAGGCTCGCAATGTGGTTGTGCAATGATAGGTACTCCTCTGCCCGACCCTTCGGGTAAGCAAGGCCGAGTCTCCACACCAGAGGGGCAATTCTCGTAATTTTAAGAACGTTCACAGTCTGATCTCAGTCTCAATCTGTCAAAAAATACCTCTAATTTCCCTACATTTTGACAAGTTTTTGACATTTGTTTGTCGCTGAGATGAGACTGCGACTAGATTTTGAATGTTTTATATTACGAGAATTGGCCTTCTGGACTCGTCTGTTCCACCGGCCATCGGTCCTTCGACAAACATGGCCAGCCCCCTGCCACTTCAGCTTATATTCTTCTTCGTCGCATATTAATCTCTGCACTTAAAACGGTGAAGGAAAACATCGTAAGGAAACCGGCATGTCTTTTTTATTTTTCGCTGTGGAAATCCTCATGGACTTGCTCTATCGTGGGGGTGACAGAGGAGCATGCCGGACTCTTACCGGCTAAAATCGCCGCGGTGTTCCAACTCTACCTATGGCCGGGGGTCCGGGATTCGCATAAGCATTCACCTCTCCAAACCGGCATGTCCTAGAACCAAATATTCGAAGACATGTGACATGTACCAACCCGAACTGGGCTCGCGTGGTGGATTACAGCCCACTCCCTCTCGAAGAGAGGAGGTCTGAGTCCCAGCAGTGAGACGGCTGATTATGCATAAAATTCCCCCGCCGTGTCGTGCCGTCAGGGGACAATGCTAAGTCCTGCTATTTTAATTAACATAAAATAATCCTTAACCCCCTTCCATTATTATAAAAAAAACTTTAATATTCTATAACACAAAGGATGGAGCTAAAAATACATTGGAACAGATCCATTAAAAAGCTATTAAGGATATAATCCGATAACCGATCGCTGCCGGAATAAGCCGATGATAGCCGAACGTAGTTGTTATTCATGCGTTATTTTTCTGTAAAAGCTATTTGGATTTTAAATGGAGTTTTGGATGGTCTAGTGGTCTCAATGGTTTATCTATCGTATCTAGTGGTTGTGAGCGCGACTGCCGAGGTTGGTGGCCTGGGTTCGGTCTTCGGTCACGCGGTCAGGGCCCTAATTCACTATGACCACTCAATTATTCCTTACTTCCAATCCACGTCCCATAGTGGAACGAGTGTATCTAGTGGGGCAGAATCCATTCAGAGGTGGGAATTAGGCATTATCGAGAAAAAAAAAAACTATTAATGCCATCGTATTTAGTTATCAAATCTCTATCTCTCGTATTTCAGGAGTTAATTGAGAAAATGTGAAATATTACTATGAGAATGACTGTATATCGAGCTCTCTGCCGCATGATTCCGTCCTCGTTGTGGGCTTTACTATCGTATTAGGCATAGCAAAAGGTACATTTAATGCTAAGACACATGGTGCCCCAAATCACACTAATATTATAAAGGCGAAAGTTTGTGAGTGAGTGTGTGTGTGTTTATATGGTTGTTACTTCTTCACGCTCAAACGGCTGGACCAATTTCGATAAAATTTTGTATGGAGGTAGCTGACACCCTGGATTAACATATAGGCTACTTTTTATCCCGATATTCCCACGGTATAGACATTTACGTGGGTGAAACCGCGGGGCGCAGCTAATAATAGCATAATACACATACTAAGGAGCCGAGCTAAACGAAAAAAGGTTAAAAAAAAAACGCTTAGCGAAAACGAAGTAGGCGATGCGATGCGACGGGAACAAGAAATTTCACGCGAACGAAGTCGCAGGCCGAAGCTAGTAGATAGATAAACACGAAACAAATTATCTGTAGCACGTTTTATTTACTTATTTATTTTACCATTTATGTACACTCATATATATACAGACAAGAAAAAAGAAAAAGACGGGTTGCACTCCGGGAGTGCCGGCAGAAGTGAAAACTTGAATATTAACGTTGAAATAAATCAATTATTAATTGAATTAATATGTATAACTAATTTTTTTTCACTATTTCTGCGTCACTTTTTTCATTAATCGATGCACTTTGTTCAATTTCCATATTTTAAACACTTTATATACACGAATTTTACGAATACACAGCAGTGTGGCTACTACACAGACGGTCGAGCCATCAGCTGTCCATCCATCCATCCACATCCACGTCCACGTCCACCATCACCATCACAATCACCATCACAATCACCATCACAATCACCATCGCAATCACCGTCACCATCATCATCACCATCACCATCCATCCATCCATTATCGTGTCTCACTTAATTCACTTCGGTTGGCGCCGCCGTAGAAAGAGAGTGGAGGGGGAATCTCTCCTGAAGGTCACGTGTCCTGACGCGATGTCCTGACGCGAGTGAGTTTAACATTTTTTACCCATTACAAAAAGTGCAACGCCGCTAAAGAAGTTTTCAATTCAAAAACAGAACAGAAAAATAGGTACAAAGGTGATGCTTATTTCATAAGAAATCTCTTCCAGCATACCTCAGGTATGCTGGAAGAGATTTCTTATGACAATCAATAGAGACATGTAGTAGAAGTCAGTGGAGTGGGGAGGGGACTTCAGAAGGGTTTTAAGATGCGACCTGCAAGGCGCATCTGAAGGACGGGCGTAGGAAAAACGCTCCCGGAGATAGGATGGTGTTTTAGGATTGTGAAGGAGATTGAATAACAGACACAATATCCGAGAGTTCCTGCGAAATCGAATGGGGAGCCACTTGAGTATCTTGCGAAAGTTGCAGACGTGATCATACTTTTTAAGATTAAATACAAAACGGATACATAAAATGATCAATAGAATTAGCATAAAAATTATTATTAAAATCTCGATTATGATTGTAAATGTATGCTTGGTCAATCCCTAGTATCAGGTGGGATGACACTGACAGCTCACTCCACGCTCACTTCGCCTAAGTTTTCACGGTGAGACGGTTACAGAATCGCGCGGCTGATATTTTGCAAACGCTCAAGTTTATTTAAAAGCTCCTCGGTGGCATCCAAATAACGGGCATCGGCGTAATCAATAATGGGCTGAATGAGCGTTTGAGCAAAAGAGATTCTGGTGTTCAAGGGCAAGAAGCCCTGGAGACATTAAATATTATGATCCTTACGGGAATTGAACCCCGCGACCCCCGTGCCGAACATAGGTACCGAACTTCCGAAGCTCGACTCGCCTCAGGTTCTCATTCTAACATAGTTCATAAAATATGGGGTCCTAAATAACCCCATTTGTGAAATTGTGACGGGTATCTCGACCTACATCTTCTAAATGCATTAGTCACAATCAAATAGTCGTGAAGCGTGATTATGATTTAACTTGTACAGTTGACTGCACGTGACTAGTAACAAATAATAATATAATAATAAGATAATTCATCAAAAGAAAGAAAAGAAGAAAGAAAGAAAGAAAGAAAATACGTTTATTTGCGGTGAAAATGACGCAAAAAGAACATAAACACAAAAAAATAAAATAAAAAGGAACAACAAAAGGTACAACACAATGTGACGGATTCGGTGAGCCACAAACTAAGCATCGCTTGTATTTTGTGGCTCTGAAAAAATTAACTACGAAATGTCCTTACGGCTCATAATTGCGTAAAACACTATCAATCTCAGTCTGAATGATTTTGATGAAGGATATTGATAATCCATTGCTTTATATGTTCGAAAAATTTGTCTGCTCAACAACGTAAATAACGCAATGAAAGTTGTTGAACTGTCAAAATGGAAGCCATTGTTGCTACCGATAGTGTCACAGAGGGGTGATATATATGTATATATGTAATGGATGGGCACCCATCCACGACCCGACCACGGCAAGCTATCTTTGGTCGACCCATGCGGCTAGAAAGAGGTTCATTTATTTAGCACAGACTAAAAGACACACAGACAATACACCAGATAGATACGAGTACATCAGATAAAAACAAATAAAACGTGTAAAATCCGATGTAAGAAATTAGCAGGAAAGTGTGCGTCACGGCTGCGCCAAAAAGGCTCAGTTAGCCATGAGCCCCTCATAATTAGGGTTACCATTCAGAAATTTGAAAAGTCCTAACAAAAAGTCGGACATTTCAATAAAAGCCCTGACATTTTAGACACAAAATCCAAACATTTACCACGTAGTGGTAAAAAGTGCGCTGAAAAATATAAAAATTAATACCTATAGGTACCAGAAACTAGAGTTAAGTTTGATTATCACACTAATATTATAAAGGCGAAAGTTTGTGAGTGTGTGTGTGTGTGTGTGTGTTTATATGTTTGTTACTACTTCACGCCTAAACCACTGAACCGAATTAGATGAAATTTGGTATAGAGATAGTTTGAGTCCTGGAAAAGGACATAGGATAGTTTTTATCCCGATATTCCCACGGGATCGACATTTACGCGGGTGAAACCGCGGGGCGCAGCTAGTTTTACATAAAACTATTTTTATTTCGAAGAAATTTTTTATGTTTGAACTAGTTGACTGTTTGCAAATTTTCAATACCTACAAGATTTATTCTTTGATCTCGTTAAGTTGATTGATAAAGAAGTATATTTTGTTTTTAGATGAATGAGAAGTTAATAAACATTAAAGACTTATTTAGTACTAGCTGCGCCCCGCGGTTTCACCCGCATAAGTCACGCTCCCGTGGGAATATCGGGATAAAAAGTATCCAATGTCCTTCCCCGGGACTCAAACTATCTCTATGTCAAATTTCATCTAAATCGGTTCAGCGGTTTAGGCGTGAAAAGACATACAGACAGAGTTACTTTCGAATTTTTAATATTAGGTACTTATAAGTTTTATTACTCGTATTCCATCTAAGCCAAAAACCCGGACAAATTACTATTAAGAGCTCCGGCTCTTAATAGTAATTTGTCCGGACTTCTAGACTTTTGTCCGCAAAAGTCTAGAAGTCCGGACATATACTTACGTACGGATGGTAACCCTACTCGTGATAAAGGCGATGTCAAAACATTATTACTTTAACGTGCGGTTGATTGTACACGTACAACTAGATTGGTTTTTAATGGGTTATTCTTTGTTAGACGATGTATGGAATGCGGGGTGATGTTGTTTTTATTGTTACACTGATTTTGAAAGTATGGACTCGTGGGTAAGTAATATAATAACAGTCGTACGGGTCGATCGAAGGTTAAGCTACACTTGCCGCGGCCGGTCCGTGGATGGGTGGCCATCTATTATCTACATACATATCGAGACCCCTCCGTGGCAGGCGCCGTAGATCTTTGACAGTCGTTATGGGTAGGTAGTTAGAAGCTCAAAAGTCTGATTGAAATTCTTTCATTAATGTGATCTATACCTATACTTTCAGGAAGGTTTTAGTATATACTACATTAGGTAATTATTCTAATGTACGAAGTTATATGCATAAATGTACTGCATCTCCGGCATTTCTCTGCGAATTTTGATGATTCTTCTAGTCGGTGTCTTCAATTCTTCAATACACTAAAAAAAGAGAAAAATAAAAACTTTTTTTTACAAAAAAAAAAAAACAACGGACTTCAAAAAAAATACTACAAAATGATAAATAACTTTAAAAAAACGAAAATGCGGAACCAACGACACCGACTTCCGAAATTAAAGTTATTTATAATTTTGTAGTGTTCTTTTTTGAAGTCGGCAGTGGCGGATTTACACATTTGCCGCCAGTAGGCTATTCAAATTTTGCCGCCCCTACCGAGCTCTAAAATAATGTCCCATGTCTTTTGTATACTGCTTCGCCTTTTCTTCAAAATACTTAAAATGTACTCGTTCATCAGCAACGAAAAACTTGCAAAGAGATTTGTAAAGATCGGCAACTGTGATAAAATCTACGGTAGAAGCCTGAATTTGAGCATTCACATTGTTTATTCTTTTCAAAAAAACATGGTAGGTATATAAATATTAATCTTTTTAATTTCAGTTAGACATTAAAAAAAATGTTAGCCCCAAATTTGCCGCCCCTAAAATCTGTCGCCCTAGGCTCCAGCCTACTCAGCCTATTGGTAAATCCCCCACTGGAAGTCGGTTGTTTTTTATCAAGCTTATCAGTAAATAAATATTAAATATCTTACATTGACGTCAGTACACGCCTATTATTTATCATTTATCTTTGTTTTTATCTTTATCAGAGCATTCTTTCATTGATGCTTGTAGGAACTTTCATGTTTTTAGTACGCGCGACGTCAAATCTGACTGATATATCAACGCACAGCCTATACCGCTAGTCCTAGAGACATGAAAGAACAATGTCAGATGTCCATAGTAACTTTGGCTCAATATTAATTTGTCATGGAAGTGAAAATTCTTACGTTTTTTTGTGTAGTTTAATGTGAAAAGCTTTTCTGTAATATCCACTTTTACACTGAACTTCTAAAGAAGTTATTCAGACATTTTAAATTTGAGGTTATTGTTGCTCTATCACGCGTCTGATAACATCTTCTCTTTCTGAACTGTTATTTAAGGCGTGAGACTTTACACGATGCAATGAATGACCGCAACCAATACAAAGATTTCGATGCACAATTGATTCAGTTGGCGCATTGCTACTTGTTGGATTTCTTGTTTGTTTAATAAATAACCAACAGTAATGACAAACAACACTGACATTTGGAATCTAAAACCAACAAAATACGGTTGTGTTGCAAATTAACATTTAGCTTAGTTAAAACAGTTGACATTCTATTAATAAAAATCGTACTTTACCTCAGAAAGTGAAGTCCATTGCCGTAACAATGAATAGACATCGTCAGATTCAAGTGAATGCCGTTCCATCCGGAACACATTTATTCCACAATTATTAATACAACTTAGTTGATGGTACATTGTCACAAAATGTGTGGTATGAATATAACACAATAAGTCTATAAAGCAAACGCAGATGAATTCGAGAAGGAACCAAACGTACACAATCATAATTATAGAAAAACACCGACAACAACAACATGTTTGAACTGGCGCGCGCGATTTTGACAGAACTGCAAGTTTTTTTTTTTTTTAATGGCGAACTGCTGGTTGCCATTACAAGGCGAGTAAGTTATCGAATACAGATCAGGAAAATCGATTTCTTGAATTTCGTTCTAATATTCTTTAAAAAATAATAAATGTATTTTAATAAACACGACGAACGTATTATTTAGATAAAAAAAAATAATAATAAAAGACAATTGTGAGGTGGTAAATAAAAACTAAAGAGTAAATCGCTTTAATTATTTAGAATAATCGATTACAGTGGCAGAATGGGTAACTACCTGACACTTTTATTTAAAAAAAGTAAAACCTGGAATTCAAGAACATGATTAGTAAAATGATTACTTATTAAAAAAATGATTTTCTTTTCGAACAGTTCTCGAAAAGAAATAAATATTTTTTTAGAAGTTGGAATTTTATATTTAAATTGTTGTAGGTAAAAACTTCGTGTCCGTGTGAATTTAGTTTTAAAAGTTGTGTGAGCCGAAATCTGACATTGTTCTTTGGAGGGTGTGTTCTTAGTGAAGAGTAGGTATCCACTAAGAACGGGTTTTTCGAAATTCCACCCCTGAGAGGGTGAATGGGGGGAGGGTGAAGAAGCTATCAAGCTATACATTTCCAGCGGGCAGTGGCGTGCATTGGTTTTCGGAATAGGTAGGCACTAGGCCGGGTCTAGTCTAGACAAACGCGGTCACTAATCAGAAAAAAAAGTGAGGTCAAAAGTGTGGTTATTTGAGTAGCCATGCCTACTTAAGGGTGATAAATTGCGAAGGTCGAACGTCATAGTATTACGCGTGAGACGTACGTATTTTTAATTTTGTCGATGTGCGAATAGGACGGGAGCCGAGTAGGCTGTCCGGCGACTGCCTACTGCCGCGCGTGTTTGTATGAAGATTTTGTTTTTTGTGATGTAGGTATGATAATTTAGTGAGTTTCTTAATTGTGGGGCACACACACTAAAATGTAATTGACAGGCTTATGTTGATACATCGAGGTAGGCACTGCTTATATGCCTATATGCAATGCACGCCACTGCCAGCGGGGTAATTGCGAAAATTTAAGTATCTCGCCTCAAATGTATTGAGTTCTCTATTATTCTATTAGGCGTATTCGGATGTTTTTAGTTCTGGATGTTTTTACACGTGCATTTTATTTTGAAGCCAGCGAGGTGCAAGTGCAGGGTGCACTTGCACCCCGCTCCCGGCGTCCATGAAAACAGTTTCTTCTTTTCGTGTCGATGGTATTCTTCTTCAATCCATATTCCATAGTAATATTATAAACTAGCTTCTGCCCGCGACCTCGTCCGCGTAAAATTTCACCCTTCCCCCCATTCACCCTCTTAGGGGTGGAATTGGTGGAAAACACACAGAACACACCCTCTAAATTTCATGTCTGTAGGACCAGCGGTTGAAGCTGTGCGTTTATATATCAGTCAGTCAGTCAGGACTTTGAATTTTATATGTATAGATGCGAAAGTATGTCTGTCTGTCTGTTACCTCTTCACGATTAAACCGCTGAACCGATTTAGATGAAATATGGTATGGAGATAGTTTGAGTCCCGGGAAAGAACATAGGCTACTTTTTATCTCGATATTCCCACGAAATCGAGACTTACGGGGGTGAAACCGCGGGGCTGCTAGTATTTTATATTGTTTGAGCACTTTGAGCCCAGTAGGTGGCCATGTTGATTGCGTCATCAGTGGAATTCATTAAGTCATCCAAGGTGTAGGTAGACAGGCACTCAGGGCACTCCAGCAAGTGGGGCATGGTCTGATTAGAGGTACCGCACTCAAATCGGTATTGAATGGGTCAGTAATCCTACACTTCGTAAAACAGCTGTTCGATTATATTAAAATACTAACTTTCACTAACAATGGCTCTTATCTATTTACTGTCGATGTTATTATCACATTATCAGCTTATCAATACGTTATCGCTGACCTAAAGAACTTAAAACGTCATGTTATATTATTGGATGTGCACTCAATAGACAGTGCCTCTATGCGACCAAAACTCAAAGCATTTATTTTCATTGATGTCGAAACATGTCCCACAGGAACGTGCTACCGGGATAAAAAGTATCCTATGTGTTGATCCAGGTTATAAACTATCTGTGTGCCAAATTTCATCTAAATCCGTTCCGTCGTTTTTGCGCCAATCTGGAACATACATCCAGACAAACGGACAAAAATTCTAAGAACTATATTTTCGGCATTAGACTTTTTTTTTATATTCAATGTCACTATCACAATATTGACACTATCACAATCTGAATCATTTTGAAGGATATTGCTAATCCATTGCTTCATACGTTCGAATAATTTGTCAGCTCAACAACCTGAATAACGCAATGAATGTTGTTGAACTGTCAAAATGGAAGCCATTGCTACTGATTGTGTGTCATGTAATTACCCAGCAGTTTTGACTTCGTTACTCTTTTATTTGACAAACCAAAAACATGTAAGTAATTAATTTATTTTTTTGTTTGTTTCAGGTAATTATGAAGATGGTTAAAACGGATTAGAAAAAGATGTGAAGTAAAAAGAACCCGCAATATTTCTTACTAGCAGCGCCCCGCGGTTTCACCTGCATAAGTGTCGATCCCGTGGGAATATCGGGATAAAAACTATCCCATGTCCTTTTCCGGGACTCAAACTATCTTTATACCAAATTTCATCTAAATCGGTTCAGTGGTTTGAGCGTGAAGAAGTAACAAACATATAAACACACACACTCACAAACGGTCTTGACGCAGAACGTCACTTTCGCAAAATGTCACCGTAAAAAATTTGGTCACTTTAGCATAATGTCACTTTCGCAAAACGTCATTTTCGCACAACGTCATTTTCTCAAAACGTCATTTTCTCACAATGTCACTTTCGCAAAACGTCATTTTCGCAGAATGTCATTCAAGCCATTTTTTTATCGGGAGAGACCTACTACTAACACTGTAGAATCGGGTAAGTAATTTATTAAAAATATACAAAAAATCATCAATCAAATTTTTATTACATACATAACTATATACATTTGTGCTTAAAATGATATCATGTAATTGGTTATTATAATTTTTATGCTAAAAAATTGGTGTGTAATGTAATGAGGCGCCTTGTGTAATTTTTCGAGTCTAGAAAAGCCGCTATTAGGATAAGCGAATCAAAGAAAGTTTACATAAAACATACTTACCGCAGATACAGAATACCGAATGATATATATTTTGACAAAAAAAAAAAAACAATAAACTTTTGAAGAAAGACCGCCAATCATTGACATTACCTGAATTAATGTGTAAAATATTTTTTAGCAACTATATAAAAATAAACAATACTTTAAGGACCTGCGGGATCTAATTGTGGGACGTTGCCAGCAAAACCAACATACTCTGCCTACAAAGAGTCCAAATGGTATCCTAAGATCCATAGTTAACGCACCTTGGTTTGCTAGGAACGACGAAATCCACGACTATCTACAAATGCCAACAGTAAACTATGAAATCGAGCGGTACAAGGAACAACACGCCTAACCTTGCATCCAAACCCACTACTTACTGAACTGTTGAACCCGACAGCGGTGGTGAAAAGGCTGAAGAGGAACCACATTCTATAAGTGGGAGGCGCAGCACTGGCTGCTCTTTACTTAATTACTTACCCGATTCTGTAGTGTTAGTATTAAGTCTCTCCTGAAAAAAATAGCTTGAATGACATTCTGCGAAAATGACGTTTTGCGAAAGTGACATTGTGAGAAAATGACGTTTTGAGAAAATGACGTTTTGCGAAAATGACATTATGCGAAAGTGACCAAATTTTTCAGGATGACATTTTGCGAAAGTGACGTTCTGCGTCAAGACCTCACAAACTTTCGCCTTTATAATATTAGTGTGATGCAAATATGCTTAACATTTATGGCCCAATTCTTGAGGAAGGCTATAGGCTATTTAACATCACGCTATGACCCTTAAGAACCGACAAAAAAATAGGAATAAAGCGCGGACAGGTGATGCGAGGCGACGGGATGGTTCGAGGAGTACAAAATGAGAAATGCTCGTTCCATCATAGACCTCATCCATCGCTTTCACGGATATCTATGATCGCTTTCCATCAGGCGTGATCGAGGTCCAGAGCGGGCCAATTCAGCAATAAAAAGAAATAAATTAAAAAAAATCGGTCAATTGCGAGTCGGACTTGCGCACCGATGGTTCCGTACAAATTTAGGTAGGTAGGTATGTAAATAGTTTATCACGGGTTTTTTTTTAAATATACAACTGAATATTCTGTGAATATTTCAAGCGTTTACCTGTTGCCGTTATTAATATCGAGCCAATAACGGCAAAAAATCACGTTTGTTGTATGGGAGCCCCCTTAAATATTTATTTTATTCTGTTTTTAGTATCAGACAGACGGACAGTGGAGTCTCAGTAATAGGGTCCCGATTTTACCCTTTGGGTACGGAACCCTAGAAAATGAGTTTCGATTTATTTGTATCAGATATTTACATAACATAAGCTAACATATAAACTATAATATTATGTACAAATATATGAAAAAATAAACAAAATAATCATAGGGCATCAAAGAATTCGTCCGCATCGCTGTCAACAGGAACAGTGCCCAAAAGGCTGGCAGCATTGCCACGTTGTATGGCAATGCTAATTCTTTAGCCAAGAAATAGGTCAGCCCTCTGATTACGTAAAGAGTCGACTAACCGCATGGCGATATCTCGAAAAACCAAGTGGGCACTCGGACCCCATGGCCCATGGTTTCGATTAAATGCCTTAGCAATTTAGCACAAGAAACCATGCATATCTTAGTACCTAGACCTACCAACACATCTAAGCGAACACCATGCGTCACCATCGGGCAATCATCGTTAATCACCGCCTGACCCACATACTGCAGCGAAATAATCGCAGCGTACAGAGCCGAGATATGAATCAACACGGATATCGAACGGTCAACAAAAGAGTTTGGTATACAGGAACGGTTAAAAGGAAATCGTTTGGCTTGGGATGCGTGATGCCGGCGCCTCACATTGGGCAGCGACAGTCTTGGATCCAACACACCAATGTGTAGATCGGTCTTGGACACATATTGATCTGTCCAAGACCGATCCACACACTGGTGCATTGGATCCAAGACTACAACTTGCAGCCAATACACTCAGTGTGAGGCGTCGGCATGAGATGAGGAGCACGTCATTCCTTAGACTATAATTCATAGTCACATCTATTTTTTTATGAAGTGGAGACAAAAATAACCATAGTTAGTACAAGGGCTCTTTGAGGGGCTTTTGGCTAAGTAATAACAGCCGCACGGGTCGATCGATCAGGTTAAGCTACGCTTGCCGCGGTTGGTCTGTGGATGGGTGACCATTGAAAGCACGTTAAGCCGTTGGTCCCGGCTATCATTCGTGGATCTTTGACAGTCGTTATGGGTCGTCAGAAGCCCGACAACCAGTCTTACCAAGGGGTATCGTATTACCCAGTAACTGGGTTGTGGAGGTCAGATAGGCAGTACTCCATGTAAAATACTGGTATTCAGCTGCATCCGGTTAGACTGGAAGCCGACCCCAACATAGTTGGGAAAAGGCTAGGCAGATGAACACTAAAGCTGTTTTGAAGGAGCTGTTATGTTAAAGTCTATGTCACAGATATAGATAGACCTAGATAACGCAAGTATCACGAACTGTATGAAAACTAAGCGTGCCACTTTTTGACTACCTACTATGACGTCACAAGCTCGCGCTCTCGCTCACGCTCACCCAGCCAGCAGTACGCAGGACTGAGCGCGAAAGTGGCGGCTTACGATTTTTGAACGTAAGCTGGTGCGATTTTTGGCACGCGAAGTAGTTGCTCTTGCGTTATCTAGGTGTATCTATATCTGTGGTCTATGTGGATACATTTCGGTACCTTTTGGTCAATTTCTCCTTTGTCCAGCGATATGATTGGTTTCGCAATTATGACTAATATGCCATACTTTCTCATACCAGTACAGATTCTAAGAATTGGTATTATTCCAAGGAAATTACTGACTTACTGACCGATTTCATGTGTATGGTAATTTTGAGAACAATGTGGCGTTGTTCTCATACCTATTTTCTATGATAATATGAAGTTGGTGAACATATTATTGTACCTGTATATACATATATCAGGTTAAGCTATGCTTGCTGTGGTTGGTCCTTGGATGGGTGACCATTTTGACATACCAAGACCCCTCCGTGCCTCTGAAAGCACGATAAGCCGTTGGGCCCGGTTGTCATTCGTGAATCTTTGACAGTCGTTACGGGTCGTCAGAAGCCCGAAAGTCTGACAACCAGTCTTACCAAGGGGTATCGTATTACCCAGTAACTGGGTCGTGCTGGTCTGATAGGCTCCATGTAAATGTTGCTTAATGTGTAATAGGGTCACTGAAGATATATTATAGTTTTGCCTTATTCAAGTAGAATTGACATCGATGTGAGGAATTATTTAGGGTTCCATGTAAATGCCTTGACGTCTGCGAACTGGGTAATTATTTACCTCAAACTACAAATACTCAAATACTACACAAACCGGTAGACAAAACCACGGTCCGTCAGTAGGACATAGTATTGCAATCGGAGCTGCCCTTCGCGAGTGAAAGGCGGTCGGCGTACGCGCATCGTTGCTTAGATCACGGGCTAGGATCTACGAGTTGTTGTTTGGGGGGTAAGCAGCCTAACTTGTAGCTTACTTGGTAGCTTAAAAACACATAACCCTCCTTTGGGCTTCGCCGCAGTCGGGTAAAAAATAAATGTTTCGTTGAAGGCCGCAAGTGCGACAACTGAGTCTTTGGGCTCATGGACTAGCACCCTAATTGGGTAACACACTATCCATCTCAATCTAAATCATTTTGAAGGATATTACTAATCCATTGCTGCAGATGTTCGAAAAATTTGTCTTCTTAACAGCGCGGCGTAAATAACGCAATGAATGTTGTTGAACTGTCAAAATGTTTGTGTGTAATTTACTACCTCGCAAATCGGTGAGATGTTATTGAGTTTTTCCATAAGGAATCTATTAACTGGTAAATTGTGAGTGTAAGAACTATTATATTCACCTCTGCCTTGGGACAAAGGTTATGGGCGTGAAGTTATGCAATGTAAATCATCACTTTTACCCGACAGAAACGTGAAACACAACTAGTTTTCTTCTTGCATCCTGTTCAACTAACTCCCGCGCAATTAGGGGCAACCGCCATCTTGGATCAAGAATGTTGCCACAAAAAATATAACCTCACATTATAGGTCGCCGACCTCGTCTAGAGGAGGCTAGTTTAAATTGTGGTTTAACTGCATCTTGACATTTTACGTACAGTCAGGGAATGGGATTGTTTAGCAGATTAACTCATAATCTGCCTGCCTTTTCCCAACTACGTTGGGGTCGGCTTCCAGTCTAACCGGATGCAGCTGAATACCAGTATTTTACATGGAGCGACTGCCTTTCTGACCTCCACAACCCAGTTACTGGGTAATACGAAACCTCTTGGTAAGACTGGTTGTCAGACTTTCGGGCTTCTGACGACCCATAACGACTGTCAAAGATACGCGAATGACAGCCGGGACCAACGGCTTAATGTACTTTGCGAGACACGGGGGGTTTTGGTAATGTATCAATGATTCAAAACGTTCATTTCAAAACTAAAAAAAAAAAGTTCAAGCGGCCTCAGTTGACTAAAGAGCCACCAGATTACCTACCAGAATTTCATTTCATATTTTTGTTTTTGTTGCTGATTTACCCCCTAAATACAAACACATGTTTATAAGTACAGATAATTTATAGGTATTATCCCTGTGTTTTGCGCAGGCAAACACGATCAATATTTTGTATGTTGGATTGTGTTGGATCATTTAGCTCCCTTCAAAATGGTTGAGCTGAATGGTGCTGATGCATGCGTCATGTTCGTGAACGGGCGCCGTCAGTAGGGACTGGTCATCTCTTTGCTGCCATGGCTTATTTTAATTTATTATTTGAATTGTTGTTTTTTCTCATCTTTTCATTATGGACGCTTTTAACGTTCTGCATCGTTCTCATATGTATAATTTTTAACATGAATGATGTAACCAAGACTTTGTAACCACATGACAGGCCTGATGGTCTAGTGGTTAGTGACCCTGACTGCTATGCCGGAGGTCGTGGGTTCGATTCCCACCCAGGACAAATGTTTGTGTGATGAGCACGATCATTTGTTCTGTGTCTGGGTGAAACTTATCTATAATATGTATGTATTTAGAAATATATAAGTATGTTTATCAGTTGTCTAGTACCCATAACACAAGCTCTGCTTAGCTTGGGACTAGATGGCGTTGTGTGATAGTTGTGGATTATTATTATTTATTTATTATTTACATTATTTTAATTTAAAAGAGTGTCCATGGAGTTTCTTGCCCGTTCTTCTCCATAGGTATACCTACGCTTTGGAATGGGCAACTAGCTTCATTTTTTCTGACTGACTGACTTCTTGACAATTCAAAAGTGCCTGTAAATGGTTTAATTGAAATAAATGCTTTGAGTTTGAGTATCTCAATTCACAGCCCAGAAATAAATCTAACAATTTCTAGCGTGAGCAACTGACCACAGTATAAAACAATCAGTATACCTACCCGTCTAGCGTGACCACAGTATAAAACAATCAGTATACCTACCCGTCTAGCGTGACCACAGTATAAAACAATCAGTATACCTACCCGTCTAGCGTGACCACAGTATAAAACAATCAGTATACCCACCCGTCTAGCGTGACCACAGTATAAAACAATCAGTATACCCACCCGTCTAGCGTGACCACAGTATAAAACAATCAGTATACCCACCCGTCTAGCGTGACCACAGTATAAAACAATCAGTATACCCACCCGTCTAGCGTGACCACAGTATAAAACAATCAGTATACCCACCCGTCTAGCGTGACCACAGTATAAAACAATCAGTATACCTACCCGTCTAGCGTGACCACAGTATAAAACAATCAGTATACCTACCCGTCTAGCGTGACCACAGTATAAAACAATCAGTATACCCACCCGTCTAGCGTGACCACAGTATAAAACAATCAGTATACCCACCCGTCTAGCGTGACCACAGTATAAAACAATCAGTATACCCACCCGTCTAGCGTGACCACAGTATAAAACAATCAGTATACCCACCCGTCTAGCGTGACCACAGTATAAAACAATCAGTATACCCACCCGTCTAGCGTGACCACAGTATAAAACAATCAGTATACCCACCCGTCTAGCGTGACCACAGTATAAAACAATCAGTATACCCACCCGTCTAGCGTGACCACAGTATAAAACAATCAGTATACCCACCCGTCTAGCGTGACCACAGTATAAAACAATCAGTATACCCACCCGTCTAGCGTGACCACAGTATAAAACAATCAGTATACCCACCCGTCTAGCGTGACCACAGTATAAAACAATCAGTATACCCACCCGTCTAGCGTGACCACAGTATAAAACAATCAGTATACCTACCCGTCTAGCGTGACCACAGTATAAAACAATCAGTATACCTACCCGTCTAGCGTGACCACAGTATAAAACAATCAGTATACCCACCCGTCTAGCGTGACCACAGTATAAAACAATCAGTATACCCACCCGTCTAGCGTGACCACAGTATAAAACAATCAGTATACCCACCCGTCTAGCGTGACCACAGTATAAAACAATCAGTATACCCACCCGTCTAGCGTGACCACAGTATAAAACAATCAGTATACCCACCCGTCTAGCGTGACCACAGTATAAAACAATCAGTATACCTACCCGTCTAGCGTGACCACAGTATAAAACAATCAGTATACCCACCCGTCTAGCGTGACCACAGTATAAAACAATCAGTATACCTACCCGTCTAGCGTGACCACAGTATAAAACAATCAGTATACCCACCCGTCTAGCGTGACCACAGTATAAAACAATCAGTATACCTACCCGTCTAGCGTGACCACAGTATAAAACAATCAGTATACCTACCCGTCTAGCGTGACCACAGTATAAAACAATCAGTATACCTACCCGTCTAGCGTGACCACAGTATAAAACAATCAGTATACCTACCCGTCTAGCGTGACCACAGTATAAAACAATCAGTATACCTACCCGTCTAGCGTGACCACAGTATAAACAGTATAAAAAAACCGGCCAAGTGGGTGTCGGACCACGCACAATGAAGAGTTGCGTAGTTGAAATGAATTTATTCCAAGAAAAAACTTAACATTGTAGTTGAAAATCATGTTGTCCCATACATTGCAACTGCAAATTTAAATTAGTCAACTATTAATCGTAAACTTAAGTGTGATAGTTTTACTTTAAACTTCGTTATATATAGGTACTACTGCCGTGACATTTGAATTTCTAACTACAACCGTTTAGTTGGTAGAGGGGGGGGGACACTTGACTCTAACGAAAATTAGTACTTTAAGGCTTGATAAGTCACGAACGGTTTACTTAATCAAAAAACGGTCTTCCCAAACCCCTAATATTTTTGAAAGACCTATCCAACGATATCCCACACTACGGGAAGGACGAAAAAAAAAAATTATCATCCCCACTTTACATGTAAGTGAGGTTCCCTAAATAATTGTTTTTTTCAAAAGTTTATTTTACCACTTTTTCGGCGTCATTAACGTGTATACTCATGCCAAATTACAACTTTCTAGTACCAATCGTTTTTAAGCTAAACCGCGGACAGACAGACAGACGGACATGGCGAAACTATAAGGGTTCCTTGTTGACTACGGAACCTTAAAAAGGTCCAGTATACTCGAGTCAAGTTAGTAATCGCGTTCTAAAATAATTGAAGTGAAAACTCGTAAATCTAAACAAATAGAGTACTTGTTTATGATGTGAACTGACCTACTATTAGTATATAATATGTTATGTAGTCATTATGTGCTACATTGTTATGCTTTGCCTGCACTTATTGAACTGGGTCAGACTGACGGACTAGTTGTTTCATGCGAGTTTGCTTTTTATTTTCTTTGTTTATGATATTACGATTTTTTCGTGAAATAACGAATGCAACGTTCAAATACGACACTTTACATAAACCTATGGGTTCGAAAATACTATGTTCGTAATAACATAAAATTTCATCCAAACTATTTTATATTATAATATTATATATATTATTATTATTATATTATTATTATATATTATTTATTATTTTATTATTAATTATTATATATATTATATATATTATTATATTATATATATATATTATAATATTATAAATGCGAAAGTAACTCTGTCTGTCTGTCTGTCTTTTCTTCACGCCTAAACCGCTGAACCGATTTAGATGAAATTTGGTGTAGCGATAGTTTGAGTCCCGGGGAAGGACATAGGATAGTTTTTATCCCGATATTCCCACGGGATCGACACTTATGCGGGTGAAACCGCGGGGCGCAGCTAGTTCAAAAATAAAGGAGAAAATCGCCTTTGAATAAAGCCAAGTGTATACATACTTATAGACGTGACTGTACATTTTCACGATCAGTAAAATTCACCTGTTTCATAAACTCTTTTACCCTCCCCTTATGTCTATTCTCCCCTCTTGTGACGTCACAAGTTGTTTCCGCGACATGCGACACATGTCATCTCGTTCTCAGGGAAGACATGATACTTATTGTAAACACGTGTCTTTTGTTTTGTTGGGGAAATTCAGCACATGTATGTGCTTGTTGCTTGTGTATTTTAAACCGACTGTAACAAAGGGGGAGGTTATGTGTTCGATGAGTTTTGGATTTGTCGTCTATTCTGTAAAACACAGATTTTCACAGATTAGATCAGCTGATACAAATTTGTTTTTTTGTTTTTTGGGTTCCGTACCCAAAGGGTAAAAACGGGACCCTATTACTAAGACTCCACTGTCCGTCTGTCTGTCATCAGGCTGTATCTCATGAACCGTGATAGCTAGACAGTTGAAATTTTCACAGATGATGTATTTCTGTTGCCGCTATAACAACAAATACTAAAAACAGAATAAAATAAATTAAATATTTAAAGGGGGCTCCCATACAACAAACGTGATTTGTTTGCCGTTATTTGTACCACTTGCACGTATACATTTGCACTGAACCCTTCGTGTACAAGTCCGACTCGCACTTGGCCGGTTTTTTATTTGTACTTCGTCGCTTTTCCTATTTGTACCTAATTATTGTAATGGGTTACCTCGTTTCCATCCGGAAATAGATGGAATTTCCCTTCTGTCTTTACATTCATGAATGCGACCTTGCAAGAGTACCGTTATAGGAAGTTAATGCATATTAAATGACTTGCTTACAGTGCGTATAAAATTATATACTCATCCATAGAAATTGTTTGGTTGGAGCACCGTTACTAGGGGACATTATTGTCATTGCCATGGGAAAAGTACCAAGACTTTATAAATCGAGAGATCCATCTTGTTGGGGCTTCTGTGTCAGGACTATCAGGTCGTCGTCGTGTCAGCGTCCGGTCGTAGGTTGGAATCAGACACAAGGCTCCTTATGTTACATATACCGCCGGCGACCCCCAAAAAATTTTGTTGGGCAGGCCAAAGCAAATTTTTTTTCGGACCCGCCGGCGTATGCAATGGCCTCTTGTAATAATTTTGTTCAGCAGGCCAAAGCACATTTTTTTTTACCCGCCGGCGTATCCCACGGCCTCTTGTAATAATTTTGACTTGTCTCACGGCGTTCACAAGCAGAAACTTTGAGACCCGCCGGCGACCCCCATGGCCTCCTGAACTTAAAAAGTTTTATATATTGTCGGCAGGGAGTGTTAATATGTAGCCCTAAGTCGATTAACACACAGGATGGCGCTTCCGCCTGTTTTGGCATTCGCGGTTGAGCGTATCAAAAGCACATACCCCTCGGTGATCCCCCAACTCTTGACAGATATCCGCGCGGACGGTCCGCGAGTATTTTGATCCGCGCGACCGCTACTCCCAAAATAGGAGTATTCCCGTTTGAGCACCTATTTTCAGAGCATTTTTTTTAGAGCACCAAAGGTATTCCCACAGATATAAGCCATATAGATAGACCTAGATAACGCAAGTATCACGAACTGTATAAAAACTAAGCGTGCCACTTTTTGACTACCTACTATGACGTCACAAGCTCGCGCTCTCGCTCACGCTCACCCAGCCAGCAGTACACAGGACTGAGCGCGAAAGTGGCGGTTTACGATTTTCGAACGTAAGCTGGTGCGATTTTTGGCACGCGAAGTAGTTGCTCTTGCGTTATCTATGTGTATCTATATATGTGGGTATTCCCATTAGAGCACCAATTAATATTTTACCGTGGTGCTCAAAGGGGAACAATAAAAAATATTCAACTTTGTTCCCTTTTGAGCACCTACGATGCGGTAGCTTCTAGTGATGGGGTGTATAATAAAACATATCGATAAAAATTCGGTGCCCGTCCGCTCCGCGTAGTAGTCGCCTGTTTTATATACAAACCGACTTTACATACAACTCCTTCCTGGATATAAAAACAAGAAAATAGCACAACCCGAACGATAAGTCAATCTTAACACAGCATCGTAAAGTTTATCTTAAGACCTAGTTGTTACTTGATTAGTTAGTTTATTTACTTTTCTAAGTAAATAACGAGTTTTATAATACGGTATTGTTTCACCCAACCTATTTCCATGCTCATTTGAATTTATAATTAAAGTATTAATTGCAAAATGAATGCTTTCATATTTTTAGGGTTCTGTAATTAATAATGGAGTATTCCCGTTTGAGCACCTATTTTTAGAGCACCTAGGAGAGACCCTATCAATGGAGGAAAAAATATATATGATTTGAAATAGGTGCTCTAAAATAGGTGCTCAAACGGGAATACTCCAAAATTACATAAGACAATCCTCCAAAACGCCCGCCCTTCATCACTTCCTAGTGCATTCGTTGGGCAGAAGACGTTCCGCAAGAACTCTTCAGCAGTAAAACGTAGCATGTCTTTTTCCATCCATACTAATATTAGGTCCTTACATATGAAATTGGCGTTTTTCGTACTGGCCACTTTAATCACGAATTTCTCCTCTTTGGTAAGGAATTCCAAATTCAAATTTGTACAGCTATTTACTCATGTATTTGTGCTTCGATGACCGTCATTCATTTGTTTTTTTTCTTCTGTTTTTTCTGTTTGCGTCACTCATTTTACAAAATGGAAAATTTAAAATATCGCATTATTTACGAGTACGAGTTCCGCCGTGGCACTAGTGCTGCGGAAACGACTCGAAGGGTGAATGATGTGTATGGCGGTCATGTTGCAAAAGAAAACACAGTTCGTTTTTGGTTCCAACGTTTTCGTTCTGGAAATTTCGACCTGCAGAACAAGCCCCGTGGACGGCCTGAGACCCAAGTTGATAATGGAGAATTGAAGGCTATTGTGGAAGCGGACCCATCGCAAACCACGTCCGAGTTAGCTGCAGGCTTCGATGTTAGTGATAAAACTGTTTTAATTCACTTGAAGCAAATTGGGAAGATTAAAAAGCTTGAAAGGTGGGTACCTCACGAATTGACTGAAGCAAACCGGCAAACGCGCGTCGACTGCTGCGTTACATTACTTGAATTGGAATGTCTTAGACATCCTCCGTACTCCCCGGACCTTGCTCCAACAGATTACCATTTTTTTCGCAATTTGGATAACTTTTTGCAAGGGAAAAAATTCAACTCCGATGGGGCAGTCCAAATCGCCTTCAAAGATTTTATTGATTCCCGTCCGACTGGTTTTTTTAGTAAAGGGATCAATGAACTACCTATAAGATGGCAAAAGTGCATTGAAAACAATGGTTCATACTTTGATTAATTAAATATATTATATTAAAAAATATTCGACTTTTTGTTCCTTCCATACAAAACGCCAATTTCATATGTAAGGACCTAATATTATAAATTCGAAAGTAACTCTGTCCGTTCTATCTTTCTGTGTCTGTCTGTCTGTATGTTACCTTTTCACGCCTAAACCGCTGAACCGATTTAGATGAAATTTGGTATAGAGATAGTTTGAGTCCCGGGAAAGGACATAGGATAGTTTTTATCCCGATATTCCCACGGGATCGAGACTTATGCGGGTGAAACCGCGGGGCGCAGCTAGTACATCTCTATATTCAGTCGTCATCTCAGTAGTCACCCCCTTTCGTGCCATATCATCTTTCTTATCACTCAATCTATCCATTGGTTCTCTAGTCTTCCCCAATTCTTGTCGATGTGTTAGTATTTTATAACCATAAGACATCTAATACAGATAGTGTCATTCACAAAGACGCGCCCCACTCTTCTTCCTAATCGCTTACAGTACAAGTGTGCAACATTCCGCTAGTGTTTTGGTTTTGTCCATACACACTGATTACTTATTAGTGGGTAATTAGTGTGTATCGAAAAAACTAAAACACTAGAAGAATTATCAAGCGATGACCACTAGCGATTAGGAGGAAGAGTGGGGGTCTTCGTGGATGGCAGTGGCTGTGGCGTGCATTGGTTTTCTGAATAGGTAGCCACTAGGCCGGGTCTAGTCTAGGCAGACGCGGCCACTAACCAGAAAAAAAAGTGTGGTCGGGGGACCCCCGGCAGGAACTAAGTTCAAAATGAAAATAATTTAGTGAGTTTCTTAATTGTGGGGCACACACTAAAATGTAATTGACAGGCTTATGTTGATATATCGAGGTAGGCACTGCTTATATGCCTATATGCAATGCACGCCACTGGGCAGTGGCACTATTTATTTATTTATTAAAACTTTATGCACAAGTAAAAAAAAAATAATACTGTACAAAGGCGGACTTAATGCCTGAGGCATTTTCTACCAGTCAACCTTAGGGTGATGCAGAGACAAAACATGGCAGGTGCAACATACAGGAGAACTAGCTAGGGAATGAATATAAAATACACTAAATACACTATCCGTACTTCATTACTTATCCGAAATTATAGCAAAAAAATCATAAAAATGCCGTTTGCTTCTGTAATTATTTTTAAATTATTAGAGAAAATGATGACGTTGTCTATTGGAAAAGTGTCAACGACAGTATCATTAGGGCGCAGAAACTTGCTCATAAGATACGGAACTCTCGGTAAATAGTTTGCACTCGCGCTTGCCCATTTATCATTTTAGTCATCGACAGTACGACTCGAGGAGCAGGTAATTGACAGATAGCTCATTTGTAGAAAGTAGTGCTGTGGTTAGGACGTGGGGAAGACCTGGAAACATTACCTATGTAAGTAACTCTTGAAACTGTTGGAGAAAAAACAGTAACTTAATTGCAGACGCCAGCACATCAAGCGACCCGAATCTGTCAAATTTTCCCAACCAACTTTGAACCTTATGTTTTAGCTATAATAAAGTTGAAAATATATTGAAGAAATTTGACAGAATGTAGTAGTTTGATGTGCTGGCGTACAAGGTGGCAAGGTGGTGGTAATTATAATAATCTGTGGAAACTGTTTCTGGATTGTGTTGAACTAATTGTATATTTACTTATGTTTGTTATTGCATCTGTTTGTTTCCCAAATAAAATAAAATAAATAAATAAAAGTCATCACCTTAGATAAATGCGAGACCAATCATTTATCTAAGGTCATCACTCTATCGAAAGATGCTTTATACAGGGTGAAATTGTATTAATGAGCATCCTTTTAAGGGGTCATTGTACTCATCATTATGAACAACTTTTACTATCGGACCAAACCTGAAATCGCGAAAACTTAAAAAGATGCCCATGAATTTAATTTCACCCTGTATATGTATAATTATGGATTATTCCACATTGCAAATGGCGGCAAATATTAATTCTACTTTGACATTTGTGAAGTAAATAGATACAAAATACTCATCAACAAGTCATGAATCGCTATACTCTTAAAGAACGCGGAATAATTGTTTCGGGTCGCTACGACATTTATTTTTTTAAATGTCGCACCATCATGCTGAGATAGGAGCCTTTTGGCCTCGTATAGGAGTTTCTGTCTCATTTTCCTTTTTGTTTTTTTATATGTAGGTATAACTTGGTTTTAATTTTTTACTGTGTTTAGTTTAGTTTGTGATCTTCCTGTACGAGCCGCAATAAATGCTTTTTATGCTGCTCTAACTTCTAAAATAAGAGAATCATAAAATTAAAAAAATATATATAATGTACATTACCATGTAAACTTCCACCGAAAATTGGTTTGAACGAGATCTAGTAAGTAGTTTTTTTTAATACGTCGTAAATCGAAAACCGCAATTTACCTTTCACAAAGTTACAACGAACTACAAGAACTTTTATATTATGTTACTTGCTGCTACGGAACCCTTCCGCCGGTTTTTATTCTTTCTTTCTTCTTTATTATCTCTTGTTTTGGGGATTTGCACTGGCCGGCAAGATCCCGTTTCAGACTTCTTTTTGTTGGGTTTTATGAAGTCACCAGTCTATGTCAACAAGCCTCAGACTCTTGAAGCCCTATTAGCCCTATATGAGGTAACAGACAGACAGACAGACACACTTTCGCATTTATTAAGTATGGATTATAGATTTTGATCTTCATGCATTCTAATGACATTTAACATTTTTTTTAATACTTATTATTATTACTTATTTTTTTTTTTTATATGTAACCTTAGTTGACATTTGCCATTATTATATTATTGTGACATTTTTACAGTAATTCAAACGATTTGACATGAATTTGTATTTTGTATTAAGTATTTAATTCTCGTAATTGTGATTTAAAATTATAATAACTTTTGTGTAAATTAAATAATAATATGTTTTGCATGCCCATGTGACGGTAGAGCATGGAGGACTCTTTTAATAAAACATCTATGTACTAAATACCCATGTTTGCAAACTAATAAATGATTTGATTTGATTTGAATGTCTAATAATCTACTACTAATAATATCATTTAATCTAAAAAAGCATTTACATAACACAACATAATCAGCCTATAATGTTCCCACTGCTGGGACACAGGCCTCCTCAAAAAAGCATTTATTTATAGTAAAACATTTCCTACTTCAATAACGTATAACAGCATTTTTCTTTCTTTCATAGAATTTCTACCACAGCAATGTGCCAGTTATTTTTTATATCCGCGCTACAATATAACTCATTCGTTCCAGCTAACATGGAGTACCGTTCAATTAATTCAATACCTTGTTTATTAATAGCAGGAAAAACGGAAAAACACTACCCTGCAACCAACCCTTGGCGGCCATTTTTGATGACGTAATTGTTGTCACTCAGTTGCTAAGCAGCCATTGATCGCGGTCGTTCACCCGCATAGCTTGTATAATAAAAAGTTAATAACTCGATACATAATACATATAACTAGTATTTCAAGTAACCCAATCTTAGATAGAAGTTATTACCGAAGTAACAGGTTTCGTAGAAAAATAATTTTTCGATTTTGCAATGCAATGGCTGGCTGGACTTTTTTGTACTTAGAACGTTGCATTATTTTTGGCGGTTATTACCCGACTACGGCGAAGCAAAAAGGAGGGTTATGATTTTGACCGGTATGTATGTATGTATGTTCATCTGTTCCCTCATAACTTCTAAACTGCTTGTCATAATTGGACAAATGACGTATCGTTGGAAGTCTTGATCGTCTGCTGGTTATAGGTCTTGTGACGTCACATTAAATTCAATAAAGCGCCATCTAGCGGGTATAAACTATAAAGTCACGATCTAAAAAAATAGCTTATAAGGTTATTAGTACAGCGGCATGCGACCACAGGAAGGTACTTTCTTGATTCATCCTCTTCAGTAGTCGGGGTTTATTTTTAAACTTATTTTTTATTTAATTATTTTGGGGCTTATTTCAATAATATTTATATTTTTGAAATGTGCTAATTAAGCCCTTTCATTTGATACCCAACACGGCATGATTAAAAAAATTTTTTTTTTTAGATCGTGATTTTGGTGCTGTCAAAATATTCCATAGATTGTGTTCATAGACTAGGATCTTTTGGCGCCTGAATGACATTGACAGGAGCGTTGTTGGTAACATGGTTGGTAAACATTTGTGAAACGGTCACAGCTAACACACTCCATTTAATATTGTTAATTGTTTTTGCATACCGTTAAAACGGTGAGTCATGTAGCAGTATGCAATGTTATGAACACCTTTGTAAACACCATGTATCTGGCAAATAAATATTCTAATTGTATTCAGTAATTGTTTTGAAATACTTACAAGATTACGGAGTCGGTTCCTGAGATCCTTCGTTGTATGTGGCGATAATCACTTCCCATCGCGGGCATTCAGAAAGGCTTCGGCTTGTATGCCATTCAAAACTATATATCTAAACTAATATAATTATGTAATAATAAAGAGAAAAGATTTGATGTTTTGGTTGTGTTTTGTTTAACGTTTTCACGCTAAAACGGCTGAACGGTTTGGGATGAAAGGCACGTGGGTAGACCATGACCTGTATTAGAACATAGGATAAGTTTTATCCCGATATTTCCACGAGATCGTGACTTAGGCGAGTGAAATCGTGAGGCGCAGCTAGTCCATACTTACTAATATTATAAATTCTAAAGTAACTCTGTCTGTCTGTCTGTATGTTACCTTTTCACACCTAAACCACTGAACCGACTTATATGAAATTTGGTATAGATATAGTTTGAGTCCCGGGAAAGGACATAGGATAGTTTTTATCCCGATATTTCTACGAGATCGTGACCTAGGCGAGTGAAATCGCGAGGCGCAGCAAGTACTCTACAAAATTATTAAACTTCGATTCTGCATTTTAGGCCATCAGCAATAATCTAGAAACGTTTTATTAACTTGCCTAAGCATTTCGTGATTAAACTATAAATATTAAAATGTCAAAGAATTAATTATTAATTTTGTAATACAGTAAAATGTGTCTTCTTCATAATAATTCTATTAATGTGTAGGTAGTCATTTCTACTATTATTGAAAATTATGGTAATTTCCAATTAATCGAAAATTTTTAATGGATGTGATTAATAGATAAGAATTAGAGAGATCGATCAGGTTAAGCTAAGCTTACAGCGGTTAGTCCGTGGATGGGTGACCATCTTTAAATACCAAGACCTCTCCGTGCCTCGGAAAGCCACGTTAAGCCGTTGGTCCCGGCAGTCATTCGTGGATCTTTGACAGTCTTTACGGGTCGTCAGAAGCCCGAAAGTCTTACAACCAGTCTTTATACCAAGGAGTATCGTATTACCCAGTAACTGGGCTGTGGACTCTGGAGGTCAGATAGGCAGTCGCTCCATGTAAAATACTGGTATTCAGCTGCATCCGGTGAGACTGGAAGCCGACCCCAATATAGTTGGGAAAAGGGAGGCAGATGATGATAAATAGATCATAAGAATTACCTCGTTGGTCTAGTAGTCGCCAGCGCTACTGCTGAGCATGAGGTCCCGGGTTGAATCCCGGGTTCCGGCAGTGTTATTAGGTATTTCCATCTAAAATTTGTCAGTAGCAGCCCGGAGTCTGGATTTGTGTCCGATAGATGGCTTTAGGCCCGCCCCCTATTACATGGGACGTAGACATAACTTACTTAACTTAGAGGAGCAGTGGTGGCCAAGTGGTAACGGCCGCGACTTACGAGTTGTACGTCGCAGGTTCGAATCCAGACAGGCGCTTTACTTTGTGTAAATTATTACATCAACACTGCTCTCAAAACGGTGAAGGAAAACATCGTGAGGAAACCGGAATGTCCTAGAACAAAAAATTCGAAGACATGTGACATCTAGCAACCCGCACTAGATTACGGCCCACTCCCTCTCACTGAGAGGAGGCCTGTGTCCCAGCAGTGGGAACATTATAGGCTGATTATGTATGTATGTATGTAGACATAACTGGCGAAATGTGTCTGTACTAAACTAAAACCCTTCGGGTAATACAGGCTAGAGGGTGACATGCGCCCTCTGTATAAAGGACGTAATCTCTTTGAAACTTTAAAACATTCCCTCCTTACGATTCCTCCTTCGCTACTACGCGACCTCATAATAGTACAGCGGAGTAATTGCGAAACACACTATCAGTAGCAATGGGGGTTTCGTTTTGACAGTCCAACAACATTCATTGCGTTATTTACGTTGTTGAGCAGACACATTTTTCCAACATATGAAGCAATGGATTAGCAATATCCTTCAAACTTATTCAGTGTTTTTTTTTATTATTTGAAATGGGGTTGCTCTTGACTCTAGCCTAGGTCAAAGGTGACAGAGACAAAGTCGACGATGGAGCGAGCTTACCCAGAAGAAGCCTGTTCACTCTCACTTTGAAGAGATTCGGGTTGTATGCGCTCGGAAAAACAGACGCAGGTAGAGAGTTCCACTCTTTTGCTGTGCGCATTATAAAGGATACAAACACGCGCGGCAGTAGGCAGTCGCCGGACGGCCTACTCGGCTCCCTTACTATTCGCACATTGTCATTGGTCTTTACTCGTTCAAGTTAATACGACAAAATTAAAAATACGTACGTCTCACGCGTAATACCATGACGTTCGACCTTTGCAATTTATCACCCTTAAGTAGGCATGCCTACTCAAATAACCACACTTTTGACCTCACTTTTTTTTCTGATTAGTGACCGCGTTTGCCTAAACTAGACCCGGCCTAAAGCCTACCTATTCTGAAAACCAATGCACGCCACTGATGGTAACTTGCAGTGCGCCTGGATGTCCGAAGGTGGAATGAGGTCGTGGAGTTTTTGGGCACCCTCATCGAAGTACAGTCATTACGGATTGTGATTGATAATGTGTTACGCAATTATCGTACTGGCCAATTTCCTGCAAAGTTTTTCTATTTATCTCGTCTGTTACACGTCCGTGGTACAAGTAAAAGTCTGTTGCAATTTGCACGCGGCCGAGCGTAGCCACAGATAACTTCGTAGCTATTGAAATCAGCCGGCGAAATGAAAATATACGCCAGAAAAATGCGAGCGGCTGCGTCGTGTGCCTATTGAGCATGGGGTCCAGCACCCTTTTTGAAGTGAAACTTCTTTACGCACGCTTGACTTGGGGAGTAAGCTGGCGAACGCGTTACGAAAAGTGTGATCGGGCGAGGCGAACGGGAGTTGAGTGGGGGATATAAGCAAGAGAAAGCAGTGCGCGCGCACATTTTCTTTCTCTCTTCCTCTCATAGCCAAATACGTTTGAAGTTTCACTTCAGTTGTGTGGTCATAAGCACACTCGGTTTTTTTTTTTAATGGTGTGGAAATCCTCATGGATGTCCACCACACTGGGGTGGGTGGAGGGGTCTGTCAGACTTACTGACTAAAACCACACGGTGACCTGCTGCTACCTTTAGCAGGGGTGCTGGAGTGGTTGCGAATTTCGTCACGCTACCCTGGCCAGGTGTTAACCCGCATAAATTCATGCGAACCCCGTCACCCTCAGCATCCGCAAACGACCACCATTCCTCTACAGAGAGGACCCCGATTGCGTAACACACTATCGATCTCATTTTGAAGGATATAGCTAATCCATTGCTTCTTGTATTCGAAAAATTTGTCTGCTCAACAACAGCGTAAATGACGCAATGAATGTTGTTGAACTGTCAAAATGTCTGTCACGTCATTTTTGACGTAATGATTATGTTTTGTTGTAGTTCGATAAATGATTTGAATACAATCGTTTTTTTTTCTATTTTGTTTTTTCTAGATTTTTGCGGATTGTTTGATATACTACAATGTTCGAAAGTCTATTCAAAAACGTAAATAATGCAATGAATGTTGTCGAACTGTCAAAACAAAAGCCATTCCTACTGTTAGGGGGTTTGACACAGTTCCCCGCCGTATGTTTCCATCAAAATAGACACGTTTTATTACAAGTAGTTTTGTATGAACAAACATTTTCAATTCTCACCGTTACGCGCACTTCGGTCATGTCTCGTAGTTACCAGACGTTTTGCATAAAAAAACTGTCTTTTTAATGTCAATCAGTTCTCCCCATTTCAACGGTTTTTTGACGGCTGAGAATTTTATGAATCATTTTGAAAGTTTTATGTGGTGATCACGTATTGATGGGAATGACAGGGGAAAAGAGATGCCAATCAAGCATCAAGTTTAAGTTTAATGAAAAAAAAATTTACCTACGCGTCGACATGAGAACCTCCTCATTTTTTCCGTCGGTTAAAAGGGGTTTGAAGGTCCTTGGCATACCTTGCTGTCCGCCATTTTGTTTTGTTTTTTTTTTTCAAAATGGCGGTCTCGCATGAATCTATACTAATAATAAAAAGAGGTAAAATTTGTTTGTAAGTTTGTATGTAGGGGGTAATCTCTGGAACTACAAGTCGGATTTGAAAAATTCTTCTTGCATTTGATAGCCCAATTCTTGAGGAAGGCTATAGGCTATTTAACATCACGCTATGACCCTTAGAAGCCGAGCAAAAAGAAAAAAAGTAAAAAAGAACGTTTAGTGATAGCGCGGGCGGGTGATGCGATACGACGGGGTGGCTCGGGGGAAACAAGAAATTTCACGCGAACGAAGTCGCGGGCTGAAGCTAGTCCTATATAAATCGATAGGACCAAACCTCATAAAGTGTCACGTTTCCGAGATATTTACGTTCAGAGTTGATTACGTGACATCATATTAAAAAAAAAAAAACAAAATGGCGCGACAGTAGGTATGAAAATCTTAAAACCCCTTTCAAAATGATTGAATACTGGCATGAAACTTCTTGAAATCTTTTTTCACTTAAATTCAGTTTCTGAAAGGTTAATTAATCATCATAAAAATTGGCTAAAGCCATACTCATGTTAACTGGAGTAGTGGTGGCACAGTGATAGGGGCCCCGACTTACCAGCGGTCGTAGGTTCGAATCCAGACAGGCACTTTACTTTGAGTAAGTGTTGTTGTTCCTCCAGCGTTCTTTCTGACTTTTTTCTTTTTGCTCAGCTCCTCGCGTGATGTTAAATAGCCTATAGCCTTCCTCGAGAATTGGGCTATCAAATGCAAAAATAATTTTTCGAATCCGACTGACAGTTACATGACAGTTCCGGAGATTACCCCCTTACATACAAACTTACAAACATGTTAAGTGTAGTATAGATAAATTCCAGCGGGGTATTTGCGTAACACACTATCAGTAGCAATGGGTTTCATTTTGACAGTTCAACAGCATTCATTGCGTTATTTACGTTGTTGAGCTGACACATTTTTCGAACATATGAAGCAATGGATTAGCAATATCCTTCAAAATGATTCAGATTGAGATTGATAGTGTGTTAGACGTGTTAGTACAGATTTCTTCTCGTTGTTTTCCTTCACCGATATTAGTAACTTCCAAGAAAAATTTAGAAAGTATAAAACATAAAAAGGCTTTGATTTGTCTGATAACACAGCAGTTTACTTCCAATCCAACTGAAATCAACAACCAAAAACAAAGAGAAACAACTATAAATAACATTCAATTGCTTTCAAACGTATTTACGTTCGTCTGCGCTCGCGCATCGCCGGTTATTTTTGATGCAGTTCACCGCGGTTTGGGACAAAGAGGGGCTATTTCTGTGCCAACGGATGCCGCGCACCCATCCTTGGTATAGACGGAATTAATGATAAGTCAGCAGAAAAAAAAGTAAAAAATGACAGAATTTGGTTTTATTTCCCATCTTTGATTTTAATGAAAATTAAGCGAAGAAAGGAAATAACCTCCTTTGTTGAAGTCGGTAAAAATAGAACAACATTATATATTACTAGCTGCGCCCCGCTGTTTTACCCGCGTAAATGTCGATCCTGTGGGAATATCGGGATAACAAGTAGCCTATATGTTAATCCAGGGTGTCTGCTACCTCCATACAAAATTTTATCAAAATTGGTCCACCCGTTTGAGGGTGAAGAAGTAACAAACATAAACACACACTCACAAACTTTCGCCTTTATAATATTAGTGTGATGAACTGTGATGTGATGAAGTTGTCGTCATTTGTATTATGAAGTTTATGAATTATTTGACAGTCATTCTATTTGCGGTGTTGCAAACTCTCAGTTATGCACCCTCACGGTTAATTAAGGTACGAAACTTTAAAGAAAAGGATCAAAAGATAGACCCAAGTTTATCAAAGTTAAAGCATTTATTTCAATTAATCTTTTAACTTTTGAACTGTCAAAAACTTTGTCAGGTAGTTATAAAGTTGAAACTAGCTGCCCGTTCCAACCAACGTGTAGCTAACACAGTGGCGTGCATTGGTTTTCAGAATAGGTAGGCACTAGGCCGGGTCTAGTCTAGGCAAACGCGGTCACTAATCAGAAAAAAACGTGAGGTCAAAATTGTGGTTATTTGAGTAGGCATGCCTACTTAAGGGTGATAAATTGCGAAGGTCGAACGTCATGGTATTACGCGTGAGACGTACGTATTTTTAAATTTGTCGTATTAACTTGAACGAGTAAAGACCAATGACAATGTGCGAATAGTACGGAAGCCGAGTAGGCCGTCCGGCGACTGCCTACTGCCGCGCGTGTTTCTATTCTATGAAGATTTTGTTAGGTATGACAATTTAGTGAGTTTCTTAATGGGGCACACACACTAAAATGTAATTGACAGGCTTATGTTGATATATCGAGGTAGGCACTGCTTTTACGCCTAGCAATGCACGCCACTGAGCTAACATATACAGGGTGAAATTAAATTCATGGGCATCCTTTTAAGAGGTCATTGTACTCATAATTATGAACTAATTTTTACTAGGTATGAAAATAAACCTGAAATCGCGAAAAAAAAATCAGCTGTTCCCTACATTTTGACGAGGTATGTGAGTAAGGAACAGCTGATTTTTTTCCGCGATTTTAGGTTTATTCTCATAGTAAAAGTTGTTCATATTGATGAATACAGTGACCCCTTAAAAGGATGCCCATGAATTCAATTTCACCCTGTAGAAAAGACCATCAGGGTAATTGCGTAACACACTATAAGTAGTAATGGGTTTCATTTTGACAGTTCAACAACAGTCATTGCGTTATTTACGTTGTTGAGTAGAATAATTTTTCGAACATAATTATGAAGCAATGGATTAGCAATATCCTTCAAAATGATTCAGACTGAGATTGATCGTGTGTTAAACAATAGGGTGAGGGTCCTGTTGAACGGTATTAATGTGTAAGTACAGACGCCAGCTGCACATCAAGCCAAAACAATCTGTCAAAGGACATATCCAAAAAACTATAGAATCATATTCTACAGTTTTTTGGATATTTATATTTGTCTCAGACCAACAAAATATGAAATGTTTCATTAACCTCACAAAGGCATACTACCAATTAGTACCTGTATTCGCTCACAGATGGCATTATACTAAAATCCTTACTTTGACCAGTTTTCGCAAGATCCTGACTTCTGAAACTTATTAATTAATAAACTATAAAATACGACGATTATAATAATATAACAATCATTACTGAACACTTTCTTTGACTACCTAGACAATCGCCCACTGCGCCACCAGACATATCCTTTATTTAATAGATTTTCAACTTTATCACTAAAGCATAAGGTTCAAAGTTGATTGGGAAAATTTGACAGTTTCGGGTAGCTTGATGTGCTGACGTCTGTACCTTCTATCTTAATTATTACAATGTAATTTTTTTTTATGAAATAATTAACTTAAAACAATAATGTATATCGTTACATGTAATATGCACTTCATGCTTGTTAAAACTGTGTCGGATTTCATTTGTTTTACATGTGTATAATACATGTTCAAAAACATAAAACAGCTGTTTGGCATGATTTTGCAGTATTATGTAGGGACTGACATTTATACAGGGTGTTACGGAAAGGGTATATCAATACAAATGGGTTGAAGAGTGTATCTGTTCTAGAATCTCTGTACAAAATTTCAGGTCAAAAGCATTAACTTTGAAAATGCTTAATATTTTTTTATTTCGACATCACGGCGCTGCACTGGCGCGCGGCGGCGTGATGTGCGTGTACTAGGCGCACAGACACACAACAGTGAACAGATAATGGATAATGACCCTCGTAGTGCGGTGGCACGTTTGTTATGATTTCAATGTAATAAACTATCGAAATAAAAAAATATTAAGCATTTTCAAAGTTACTGCTTTTGAGCTGAAATTTTGTGATGAAATAATTTACACAAAGTAAAGCGCCTGGATTCGAACCTTTTTTTTTTATGGATGGGAAATCATCAAATGACCCCTCCCGCTCTGGGTGGGGCCGAAGGGAGTGTTAGACTCTTACTGACTAAAACCCATCCGTGTTCCTTTATGTTCCGGGGTAGCGGGAACCCTTTCGGACAATCCCGCACCCCCGGCAGGCTTCGGCCCTGGCAGGCCCCTTCCTTTATGCTGACATCTCTTTGAGGCGCGCGTGGAACACGTACGCGCCGTCCGGCACGGGCCTGGTCCTGATCGGACGGTGAGCTACCCATTACTCTCCGTCCGCAGGCCCGCGCCTACGGTGGTCGGAAGTCGTCACGCGGCTCCCGACGCCCGGAGCGCCTCTCTCGTCTGGGACGTGAGGCTCTCTCCCTCAGCCGTTCCGCCACCTCGAACCATTCGAACCTACGACCTTACAAATCGTAAGTCGCGGCCGTTACCACTGGGCCACCACTGCTCTTACTATAGGTACCGTACTATAAATGCTTGGCCAAACTGGCAGCGCGGGGCGGGGAGCGGCGCGCCCGAGGTTGCGCGAACGCGAGCGATCTGCCTGTCCGCAGTCGAGCGTGGCTTCGTTTTGAGTGTTGACTTGTCCAGTGTTTGTCAAAATCTAATATGGATGAAGAAGACTTATTTATACTACAAAACAGCTCGGACTAGTTTCCGGTCCACGCGCGGGCCGTCCGCGCACTCCCTGCGGCCACTTGTATGAACGAGCTATGGCGTGAGTTGTCCGCGCGCTCTCCGCGCCAAGCAGCCCGCGCTCGCGTGCTCACTATGGACGCTCAAATGAAGTTCTTATGTTTGAGTACGCCGCGCCTCGCCCGCCCCGCGCCCGCGTTTGCAGTCTGGCCAAGCACTGAATGATACCATGCAGTATTTATTTTTGGGCTGCCGGATGCAAGTACCGTCAGAAGCTAACGGTTGATTGGTTAATTTAATTAACCTTATTTTTGTTGACCGTCAGTATTTTGTCGTAAATTGTCAATGATACTTGATTGATAAGAGTAGTACTAAATAACGTGGTTAGGTTTCAATTGATTTTATGAGGAGGACTTGTGGCTGAAAAATAACAGCCGCTTGAGTTGACTGAAGGTTAAGCTACACTTGCCGCGGTCGGTTCGTGGATGGGTGACCGGTCATTTCATATCGAGACCACACCGTACCTCGGAAACCATGTTAAATCGTTGGTCCCGGCTGTCATTCGTAGATTTGTACCAGCCAAAAGTCTGACAACCAGTCTTACCAAGGGATATCGACATATTGTATGCTGCACCGTGTGACGTCATCACGTCAATGCCAGCTGTCGTAGAAAACCAGCGCTGGGGCTCTGTCTCGAATAGGGTCTTAGCATTATGCTGAGCAATGGCCGTTTTACGTGGATGTGATGCATATTTTCCCCCAACTTGTATTTTCTTTCTTTCTTTCTTTTTTATACATGGGTATCCTTTTAAGGGGTAATTGTTATCATCATTATGAACAACTTTTACTATGGGACCAAACCTCAAATCGCGAAAAAAAATCAGCTCTCTCTTCCCTACATTTTGACGAGTTATGTGAACTTAAATGCAAGGAACAGCTGATTTTTTTTTCGCGATTTTAGGTTTAGTCCCATAGTAAAAGTTGTTTATGATGAGTACAATGACCCCTTAAAAGGATGCCTATGAATTTAATGTCACCCTGTATAGTGTTACCCAGTAACATGGTTAGGTAGATCAGATAGGCAGTCGCTCCATGTAAAATACTGGTATTCAGCTGCATTCGGTTAGACTGGAAGCTGACACCAATATAATTGCGTTAAGTTTAGACCTTACATCTTAATCTTTAGTCTTTACAAACATTATTAATTAATCTAAATCCGTTAGTCCCTTTGACATTTATCGTAAAAACACTCCGTTAAAATTAATCACGAAATACCTTCGCTACGTTACCTAAAAATCCCTGTACGGACAGCAAAACAAACAGTTGAAGTTCAATCAACGCGACGCTACGCTCTCCAATTTATTTTGCTATCGCTCCGCCACATGTTCGTGAGAACGGTGGCTGGGACATACAAATAAACACAAACGTTTCGGAGTCAACGCTCTGGTGTGAATGGTTTTAGAGGTAGGTAGGGATGGTTAAATTAAACTTTTATTAATAACACTGGTCAACAAAAAAACACCGAGTGTGCTTATGACCACACGACTGAAGTGAAACTTCAAACGTATTTGGCTATGAGAGGAAGAGAGAAAGAAAATTTGCGCGCGCACTGCTTTCTCTTGCTTATATCCCCCACTTAACTCCCGTTCGCCTCGCCCGATCACACTTTTCGTAACGCTTACGTCACGCGTTCGCCAGTTTACTCCCCAAGTCAAGCGTGCGTAAAGAAGTTTCACTTCAAAAATAAAATTGTTTGTTTCCTGTGTTTTTTTTTTGTTTCTATCTCAAATTGACGCGTATTTTTTAAATATGGCAACAATTTTTCTCTAACAGCTTTTGTTTTTGAGTTACAGCTAACTAACCTCATTTACTATATTTAGATTTGCGTTTTTATTGGACACTGAAATATTGTTATATTTTGTTGTTGTTTTCGAACCTCGAAACCATCATGACGATTGCTACTTCTGCGTTGTGAAAATAAACGGAATTAACCCTGGAAATCGAAATAAGTGTTCATATCCTAACTTATCTTCTGCTCAACGACCTCAATTAAAAATTTTGTTAACATAATGTATGAATTTTCTCATTCTGTATTTTTTTGTCAATATAATAAAACTGTATATTTCAAAAAGTAAAGCTGATAGCCATCTCCCAGTATTTTTTTCATAGTCAGGACCATAGAAATACCAAATAACAGAAAAAAAAAGGAATTAAGACTTGTGTTGACCAGTGTAATAGGAGGACTGAAAAGTGTCAAAATATTAAAAGCCGTACCGATCGATCGAAGGTTAAGCTACGCTTGCCGCGGTCATTTCGTGGATGGGTGACCATCCATTACATATCAAGACCCCTCCGTGCCTCGGAAAGCACGTTAAGCTGTTGGTCGCGGCTGTCATTCGTAGATCTTTGACAGTTGTTACGGGTAGCCCAGTAAGAGCCAGCGTGCATTAGCGTTTGATCAGCCGATTTTTAATTGCCAAATGCGTGCACTTCAATTTAGCTCCATACTGATTCCCTGAACGATCAAACTATCGGTCAACAAAGGTCGCTAGTGCGCGCTGGCTCTAAGTCTGACAACCAGTCTTGTCAAGAGGTATCGTATTACCCAGTAACAGGGTTGTGGAGGTCAGATAGGCAGTCGCTTCATGTAAAATACTGTTGCTAGACAAATGATGAAGCAGTTGAAAGGTGGATTGACAACGACAGGTTTTTGAAGTGAAGCTTCTTTACGCACGCTTGACTTGGGGAGTAAGCTGGCGAACGCGTTACGAAAAGTGTGATCGGGCGAGGCGAACGGGAGTTGAGTGGGGGATATAAGCAAGAGAAAGCAGTGCGCGCGCACATTTTCTTTCTCTCTTCCTTTCATAGCCAAATACGTTTGAAGTTTCACTTCAGTCGTGTGGTAATAAGCACACTCGGTTTTTTTTTTTACTTTTTTTTATGTTTGTTTTTTAACTGTAGAAGCAATTTCTCCTTTCTTTCTTTTCTTTCTCGCAAGCCTCAAGCTTTAATTAATTAATGTATTCGTTCAAAAGTTTCCCTCTTAATCTACAGCATTACGGGGTAGCAACAGAATTCAATTAGCCAAGTATAACAGACAGTAGCGGCCAACTACAAAACTTCTACACAGAATCGTTAATCTTTACAACTTACCGAGATCTTAGATAAGAGAATTCAGAGCCTTCAGATTTGTCTTTGGGATGGCAATGTGTCTGCGATGACAGATGTAAAGTCCGGCCGCGCCAAATTTGCCAAAGATGTAAACAACAATGGCCGCTCGAAATTGAATAAAATCGATAAACAAGAGTATTTATCTAGTTAGCTCGGAGATTTATTTTTGACAGGCCTGATGGTCTAGTGGTTAGTGACCCTGACTGCTATGCCGGAGGTCGTGGGTTCGATTCCCACCCAGGACAAATGTTTGTGTGGTGAGCACGATCATTTGTTCTGTGTCTGGGTGTAATTTATTTATAATATGTATGTATTTAGAAATATATAAGTATGTTTATCAGTTGTCTAGTACCCATAACACAAGCTCTGCTTAGCTTGGGACTAGATGGCGTTGTGTGATAGTTGTGGAATATTATTATTATATTTAGACGAAAACTAACATTAATTAAAAACTCTTGTTTCTCTTGTAAATACAATTTCGGGTAGCTTGATGTGCTGGTCGTCTAAAAATCCTTCTAATTCACTACATAATAAGAAATTACTCAATATTTTTAACAAAAAACTTAATTTGCTTACCTTCCTTTTTATTTTTAGCCCCAAGCAAACACGCCATAACTATAATAAGAAGATAATAATAACCAACTCACATCTGACCTTTTTGTATAAAAAATATAACCTCAAAAATATTTCCCGCCAATTTGATGCGCATCTTTCATAGACAAAGAACTAGCTAGGGATTGACCTGTGGCTCGTCTTTATACTAGGAGTGTACCGACAAATTACGGTTTACGGTTTTTATAAGACGGCCTTATAAGATTTTTTTTAGGTAGGTACGTACAGCGGGTTATACCAATTAACTGACCCCCCTAAAAATTACTCGATTTTGCACCCTCTGCTCATAACATTAAAGGTTATTCAATATGTATGAGTTTATCGGACTAACACTACTCGATGAACAGAAACAATAAATAATTTTGATACGCAAACTTGAGCTTTAAGATGTTGGTGTTAGGTCATTTACTATTATGGGTATTTGTTACGCAATTTTCATTTTTATGCAGCAAGACTTAAAGGTTAGGTTAGTGTTGTGATAATTTGTGTCATTGCAACTAATACCTTATTTCATCTGTCTTACCCAAGTTAACCTGGTGTCGTGGTTCATGCGTAAGGCTGAGACGTGCAAGATGCGAGTTCAAATCTAGTCTCAATGTTTAATTTTGTTTTCAATATATAAATTGTTCTTTAAGTATTTCTTGCATTATTGTAAAGAACAAGCACATCAATTAAGTTGATAAACGTTTCACCTTTTTCTATAAGTGGGTAGTTCGACGTCAATATGCGTATTCAACAAAAACTGCTATTGAAATGATATTAGGAATATGGGGTAGAAGAATAAATTGAACAAGACATTCTATGCACTAATAGCAGTGAATACGCGCGAACATTTTTATATTGCTTTACTAAGTTGCGAAAATCCACGCCTTTTTTCCTTTTTATTAAATATTATTATCGGTTTTGATAGTTTAATCGTCATGTCTCAGTTGAGTGATTATTTAAAATACAAAATAATATATTTGCATGTGGAGAATGTTGGTATTAAAGCGATTGCTAGGAAACTTAATATAGCGGTAAGTGTATTATTTTTTATGCTTCCTTAATTCGTTGTTGGCTTAAAAACGCCGGTGAATGTAGAATAATAGAAAATTAACTGTTTCATTATGAGATCATTTATAGGTCTAATGTGGTTTATCTAAAGGTATTTTTGCAAACTTATTCGAAAAATTATGCTTACTTCGTTACTAAAATTATGCTTATTGTGTTGTTTCAGAGAAATACAGTCAGATTGTGGCTAAGACGTTTTGAAGAGACAGGGAATATTCAAAAGGATCGTCCTGGAGCAAAACCTGTAGTGTATACTCCCGTGTGAGAACGTCACCAAGCAATTGTTAGAAGGCATACTGAACACCCATTTCTGCCTACTCAATCAATGTGGGAATTCATGAGAGGAAGTGATTGTTGTTGAAATATGGTGCGCGGTATGCGAAACCGCTTGCAACAAGTAATAGAAAAAAATGGTCCTCCACTTCGCTATTGAAAAGCTCCACTGAATGACTTCAGTGACCAGTGTTGGCCACAAACAATACTAACGTGTTAGTGTGTGTGTTAAATTAACTATTGTTATAATTTCTAACGAAGTATTTCGCATACCTAGTTTTTTTATCAAAACCTTATATATAACTAAACATAACTACTTACAAAACAAATTGATATATGTATAGTATACCTAGTAGGTAAAACATCAACGTATAATGCTATTTTATTCAGTTCAATGATAGGTATTTAATGTGGTGATGTTATTGTTATGAAATAGAAATATATACCTATAGTATATTTCTAAATATTATAACATGTTGATTCACTACATTAAACTCTGTGAAGTTAACAACGTTATTTGTAAGCAGGTAAATGTTATATTTACTTTATTCTTATAATAATTTTATTTATAAAATAAAATCGTTTTTACCATCACTATCGTTTTTTATTTCTGTTCAGCTTTTTTTCGTTGCTAAAGTTATAATTTACTATTTATAACTTAAAAAAATATATAAAACAAAACGCGTAGCAGAAAATACATTGGTTTCGAACTCACAACCACGCTCTTGTCAGCTCACTGCAGCTACCACTAGACCACACGAACATGGTGAATGCCGTTGAAATTAGCAATAATACATTACAAGTTAGAACAATATTCAAGATCATACCTACCTTAACACTGCGTGTTAAATATCAAATTCGAATAACTGTTTTATTAATCGTAGACGTTGAACCAGTTGTTCTAGTTCGATATGCTTACTGCTAACAAGCAGAAGGTTCAAATTCGTTTAATTTTTAGGGGGGTCAGCTAATTGGTATAACCGATTGTACTTATTCGATTAAGGTTCATTTGAATGAATTTTTGGATAGATTGTTTAATTTTTTTTTTACTTCACATTTTGATGTAGCTATAGACATTAAAATAAAGAGATAACAGCCGCAAGGGTCGATCGAAGGTTAGGCTACACTTGCCGCGGTCGATTCGTACTCGTAGATCGGTGACCAATTGACCATACATATCGAGACCCCGGAAAGCACGTTAAAGCCGTTGGTCCCGGCCATAGATATATGATTACATTTCTATGGTCCCGGCTATCATTCGTAGATCTTTGACAGTCGTAAGTTACGGGTAGTCAGAAGCTAAAAAGTCTGACAACCAGTCTTACCAAGGAGTATCGTGTGATCCAGTAACTGGCAATGGAGGTCCGATACGCAGTCGTTCCATGTAAAATTCTGGTATTCAGTTGCATCCGGTTAGACTGGAAGCCGATTACAACACAGTTGGGAAAGGCTAGGCCTGATGATTACTATTATTTATCCCGTTTGTTACACCTGCCTTGTTTTGTCTCTGCATCAGCCTAAGGGGCCGTCTCCACGAGCGAGAGAATCGCTGCGATAGCCTCGCCGTGCCATCACAATTTTCGCCGCGATGATATCGCCGTGTGGAGACACGTTCTAAGAAAGTGTATAGAAATACGTGGCACGACGATTATAACATAAATTTTTATTGTCAAGTACGGAACAGTAAACAGGAAAAACTGTATTATTAATGTAATACCTACTTCCTTTAGTAAACATTATGTATAAACAAATACAAATGTTTATATAATCTAAGTCAACCTTAGGGGGCCTCTCCACGGGCGAGAGAATTGCGGCGATATTATCGTTGTGCCACGTATTTCTATCCACTCTCTTAGAACGTGTGTCCAAACGGCGATATCATCGCGGCGAAAACTTGATGGCACGGCGAGACTATCGCCGCGATTCTCTCGCTCGTGAAGACGGCCCCTAAGGGCAAGAACAGTGGCTAAATATAAAAAACTTGAACATAAAATTACGTCTGTAGGTAGGGTTACCAGGCGTCTGGATAAAGCCGGGCACAATCACGCTTTTTGGTTGCGTGTCCGGCCAAATCAGGCGGTGTCCGGCCTGTCCGGCTTTTTAAATTTGACCAAAGCGTGCGCGGCGCTCCGCCTCCCCGTCACTTTTCATCACCACCCCACTATAGTGTATAGTAAATGATAAAAAAGCTTAGTTTTACTTTAAAAAAAAAAATTGTCGTGTACGATAAGACTAAAAATTTAAGGGCGTCCTGCTTTTTTACCCAAATGTCCGGCTAAACTGGCTGGTCTGTCCGGCTTTTTGGTTTTAGGACCTGGCAACCCTATCTGTAGGTAGATAGGTATAACTTGGTGTTATTTGAAACTATTCCAACTCTTCTGACTTACTTGATCACGTAATTAAAAAGTTTTATCTTAATTTCAGCGCTTAGATATCCGCGCTGCCAGAATAACAAATTAAATATTATTATCCACTTGAATTCGTACTCAAAGCCGTTTTCACTAAGTTTTGAAAGCTCTTAAGCTTTTGTTCTATAGATCAGTAGATCTCAACATTCTCCTGTTAAGCTATTGCATAGCTCTTATCGCGGGCTTTAAGGGCGGCGACCGAATCAAGAAATTCCGTAACGAAAATAAACCTAACAGTGGGGGGGCCCACTCCGACCGGCACAGCGGTGCGGCGTTGGAAGCCGTGCATCGTCTAACGTCGTTTCAGTTTGGCAGACTTCGGCACGGTGTGTTTATGTGCGTGCGACTAGACGTATGCGTGTACACTGTACGAAGCTCGCACGGATCGAGATGAACTTCGTAACTTGAATTAATATCAAAGAAAAAACTTGAATTATTAATATCAAAGAAAAAAAAAAATATTGCATAAATATTTTAATTGCATAAGTTGATAAAAAATGCTATGCAATAGCTTTACCGCGGCATTCCCCGAGTGCCACACATTTTTTTTTTTTTTTTTTTAGACTATTTTGTGTCCCGTAACTGGGCAAAGTCCTCCCCTTTTCCCTTCCAAACCTATGTCTTGAGCGATCTCTTACCGGGATCCCTTCTTTTCGCATAATATTCTTTGTCCTAATATACTTCGGCATAACGATTTTGGCACAATTTGTTTTGGCATAATAATACTTCAGCTTAATTTTTTTAGGCATACATTTTATGTTGGCATAATCATCTTAAAGACTAATTTGTTTTGGCATAAATTTGATTCGCATAATACTAAACGACGTCAGGGGCACCCCGAGGTTCGGTTTGGTTAGATTCCTTTAAACCCTGCAGACAGAAATAGGAGCCCCGCGTAGCGGGGCTCCGTCGACCTGACGTCGTTAGAAATAAACGGTTATGCTAAATTTTATGCTTTAGAATATTATGCTTAATCATTATTATGACTAGAGAAATTATGCTTAATAAAATTATGCATAAGCTGTTATGCGTAATTATATTATGCGAAAATATAATTATGCCAAACAAAATTATGCTAAGTTATATTAGGTCTTAAAATTTTATGCAAATGGATAGGGAACCGTCCTCCCTCAGGCGTCTAGTCAGTGACGATCTTTGCCCATCTCTTTTGGTTTTATTCCAATTTATTTATGCTTGGCGAAACATGTCCTTTCCTTTCATGCTTCTCTATTAATCCTCCCCCTTCCTAGTCATCGTCATTTTTCACACAGTCCATCCATCGTGTCTTTGGTCTTCCCCTAATAGCCATCCATATTCATACACAAAACTTTCCTGACGACAATTTTCTTATTCCTCAAACATGTAGGTATGCCTTAAGACATTTACTTTCTCTGCGCACCGATCAAATAACAAAATGATGGGCCAAGTCCAGTCCCCTTTGTAATAGAAAAAGCTACGCAGACATAAAAACAAATAAACATACAGTCAACGTAAATCCATGGTAACAATATGACTTCGACAACGACCTTATTTCGTGGCCACAAGAGCGGTTTTCGCAGTTCAACTTTGACTAGGGAGCTGCGATTGACCGTTCGCCCAAAGCGTTTAATTCTTTCTAAAACCACCCTGTTCCGCTCAGCCAGCCTTAAATTACGTAACATGAAATAATCCTACACCTTGCCTATAAAAAGAAAAGAAATGAGAAATCCCTACATCTTTACCTTTTTGTTACAGAGTGAAGGAGACGGCGATAGATTCAACACAAGTGCGAGCGAGAGAAAAGTTTTGAATCAAACCGGTTACCGAGTGTCCGTTTTGAAATTCGAACGCATCGCCTAGTATGCTAGTTCGAATTTCGAGTGCTATAAGTGTTTTGTGATTGGTTAAATTGAGAGAGTGATTCAAGATGGCTGTTGTTCCCGCGCTTTTTGGACTTCTGTTGGCTGTTGTTGTGTCAGGTACGTTCTTCAGATTTTTTTTTTTACTAGTCGACCCGGCAGACGCGGACGTTGTCTTGTCCAACCAATAATTCGTACAAAAATTCACATACAAAAGAGGACGTTCAGTTATTACCGAATTTGAAGATTTTCCGGGAAACATGTCCAATTTCTTTTTCTCTATAAACCTAAGTATATAAATCTAAATTTAATTTTCTTAAATCAGAATTTCCGTCATTAAACAAAATTAATTTCTGTTCTAGAAGCTCTTAAGTCGAATTTCACCTAAAACAGCTTTAACTTTTACGAGCCCTAGAAGCTGAAGACCCCGACTTTGACCGAGGCAATATCGCTGTGCAGCTTATACCTTGTTTTATATACCACTACAGCACTGGCACTGACAGTTTGTCCGCGAAACACCATTTTACCACTTAATTAAAAGCATTATCCATCCTACGGGATCCTCAGACGTTGGGTAAAAGCCCCATAAAAACCTTCATCCCGTATGGGTTGATTCCTACAGAATTACCGTATATTTTCTGAGTTTCTGTCTGCGGGCCCAGTGATAACGGCCGCGACTTACGAGTCGTAGGTTCGAACTCAGACAGGCGCTTTACTTTGTGTAAATTATTTCATCACCACTGCTCTCTAAACGTTGAAGGAAAACATCGTAAGGAAACCGGCATGTCCTAGAACCAAAAAATTCGAAGACATGTGACATCTACCAACCCGCACTAGGTCCGCGTGGTGGATTACAAGTCCACTCCCTTTCACAGAGAGGAGGCCCAGTTCCAACATTATATAGGCTGATTACACAAAGACTGTCTAACATAAAAATAAAAAGATTATCCATACAAACTCCCATATCCATTTCTTTTTGTGATTAGATTATGCTCGCCCCCTATCACATGGGATTTAGACCTTGTCCAGAACTTTTCGCGCGAATTCGCGCGTTATCGAGATGCTAGGCGCCAGTGGCGAAATTATACGGTGGCATTGGGGCAAAATGCCACGCGCCCACAGCCAAAGGGGGCCCCCGGCCCGAAAGGGCCATGAGCACAGGAGGAACCTAACATAAGTTTATAAATGCAAACATTTTGAAAATGTGCAACAAAGGACATCATTTATAAAAAACTATATCGTTGGTTGAGCTTCTATACATTGAGGGAGGACCGCCCTATCTCTTGAATTTGCCACGGGCCCCAAACGGTATAGTTACGCCACTGCTAGGTGCCAACACATCGCGCCCACAAGCATCTTGCGATTTTAAAATACACGCATAAATCGCGTGCAGTTCGCCAGACTCGACTCGCGCTTGATTCGCGCGAGTCGAGATACCGAGACTCCTTGTTGCGTCAAGTTGACGCGCGAATTCCAGACCGTTCAACTCCATGTCCTCTACTGACAAATGAAATTCGAACCCAAATGCTCGCGCGTTGGTGCTGTAGAGAGTCCTGTGGACTCAACGTAGGGTTCACTACAGGGGGGAACTATTTTACTGGAATCAAACTCCTTTTAGACTCTCAGAGGATATTATTTAGGAGTATTTCATCTAATTATGCCATCTTATTCATTATACGTCAAACCTACGACTCTGAATGACACATGCTTAAACGTTCGAATGGAATATGCCTTCAAACATTAGCGACATGTCTCGCAAGGAGGTCTCTACAGCACGTTCCTTCTGGACGCAACGGTCGCGCGTAATACCCACGAGAGAATCGCGGCGAATTCGCCCTTTCTGGAATAGCTCTTGAACATAACTGGCGAAATTTGGGTAGCACTATAATAGGTCCACTTCTGTCTAACACGTCGAAGAATACAGGCGTTATATTATGTAATATTTTTACGCCAAAAACTCTAGCCAGCCATTAATATTCCGCGAAAGAAGACAACAAAACATTATGTTCGCCGAATGGTAATATTTATTAGTTTCCCATTCGTATTCAGCGGGCGAAGTCATAACCTGACTCAGACTATTGTAATTTCTCCGCAAATGTTAGCGGTATATGTTTTCTGAAATTTCGCGAACGTGAGGTATATTTTTTGAGGGTAATTTAGCGAGGTCTTCGGTACGGCAGTGTTTTATTCTGGAAGCTAAACACGTAAATGCAGTGTTTGGAGATAGTGACTTCTTAGGCGAGGGTTTATTTTGTGCTAAGTATGTTGTATTTGCGAAAATAAATTAGCATAAGTGAGGCATATAGAATCAAAGGCAGCTAAGCGCCATACTTTCAAAAAATTAACTAAGATGGAGAATAAACTCAGAGAGTATGAAAACCCCTGAATGAATGAATTGCACCGATCCCAGCGTGGTTAAACCAGACTCGATTAATCGAATGAACCCCAAGATTTGCACTAGCTCCTGTAGCCTCATTTTCATGGTGCTACAGCGACCATTGCATATCAAGGAATAGACCGGGGGGGTGCGGTAATGGTAGGGAAGACGTGCCCGAACGATAGGTAAGGATTTAAAAGCCTACCAGATATGCATCCTAGAGTAAGCATTGGACTAGTGGAGAGATGGATAAATATATCTATGGATGGCATCTTTTAACGACCTTGCCGCCAGCCTGGTTCAGGTCGACCTTCATCGTTGAGTCTTTTGGCGGGGTTCTACTGATTTCTCGGTTCTTTTGTGTCGTTGCTCTGTTGTGTTGTGTTGGATGTTGCTGTTTTCCATGTCATCCTCGGATGTTTCGCTACTCTCCGTTTCCGGTTTTTTGTAAACCTCACTAAACGTTTTTTTCGGTTCCTGAAAATTTGACATGGAGGCACTTACTCGTAGTCGTAGCTATCTTTGATTCTATATGCCTCTGCTACCTCAAGTATTGCCATCGCTTCAAAAAAGGTATTGCCTATGTTGGCGATAATTACGTCTACGTCGATGTCAGTTTTGTAAAACGTAGTGTAATGACAATCCAGCTGAACGTTGCTCAGTAATTTTACATAACGGAGTTGTTTTGCAAAACCACTAGCGGTTTGATTCGACAAACCATCTGCGACATAAGAGACAAACCGTCTAACGCTGCCGTCTATTCCTATAAACAAAAACGATTCTTTTTCCTTACCAATGGTAGCATTTCTTATTGCCAAACTGGGCCATACCGGTCAAGCTCCTCGCGTAACCTATGTAGTACGGTCAAATAGAAAATCAATTGTGTCTCATTAGCGGAGCGCAATGAGTTAGACTAGTTAGTAAGCTAATTGTACCTGTGATAGCTACTTCCATATGTGAGGGTCTACTGTACAAAGCTATGAGGTCTTTGCTTCATTATTGGTAAAGATACAAGAGTATTCATTTTAAACTATAACGGTCCGTAAATTATAGGAATCGGCCATAATACGAGCTCAAACTCAAAGCATTTATTTCAATTAAACCATGATAGGCACTTTTGTATTGTCAAAATTAAATAGTCGGTCAGTCAGTCAGAAAGTTGAAGCTAGTTGCCCATTCCAAAGCGTAGATCTCTATGGAGAAGAACGGGCAAGAAACTCCATGGACACTCTTTTAAATCAAGATATTACAAAATCCTGGGTACATTATTCTTGTTGCTTCTATATGTGGGAACAATGTAAAAAAAAACACAAATGAAGAAACAATACAAAAATAAGATTAAAAATAAGCCTTGCCAGTTAAGAGATGACCAGTCTCAACCGACGGCGCCGCGCCCGTTCACGAACATGACGCGTGGATCAGCACCATCCAGCTCAACCATTTGTAGGGAACCGAATGATCCAACACACGCGCCATCATCAGTGAGACCACTATCTCGGTAGTCAAAGACCAAACCACTTGTAAAAGCATCAATGAATGTACCTATCACAAGTTTATTATTGAAACCGGACCACTGTTATCCTTAAAACTATAATTTCTGTCATCGACGCGCGCAGACGCAAACAATGTCTTCCGCTGTGTACCATCGACAACTTTTTTTATACTTTTTTCTAGAGTAGGGTTGTCGAAAATATAAAGGTAATTTTTTTTGTTGAAACTTCACAGATGTAATTGATATCGGTTTAAAGATCGAAAAAAGTAACGTTTTTGACGTGAAGATGTCTTTTTTGTTCGGTGGCAACTTCAATATTTCTGACCGACAACAACATTTAAGATTTCAACCGCTTATAAGTAAGAGACTAATGAGCGCATAACTTCCGAATTACTGCATCAAATTGGATAATTCTTTTTTTGTTGTGTTCGATATTGTCAGAACAAGGTTTGTATGAAAGAAAATGTAAGAAATTCGAAAAAAACATTGCACTCCTGCGAAGCTGGGGTGGGCCGCTAGTTTTTGAATAATATAAAGAGTCTGTATGGAACTTCGAGTCCCTAGAACCTCCTAAACATTTCTGCTTACTACCTTAGTTAATAAACAGTCGCAATATTAACACACAAGGTAACTCCAGGTCTTTGGCCTACAATAGAGCCTTCAACCTAAACTGACGCATACATTATGCATTCCTGCCGCATCAGTTCATATCAGTCAAATATGTCAGTCGGTCTTGAATTCTCGATGGATGAGCGATGCATGAATAATAGCATAATCAGCCTATAATGGTCCCACTGCTGGGACACGGGCCTCCTCTCTATGAGAGAGAGTGGGCTGTAATCCACCACGCGGACCCAGTGCGGGTTGGTAAATGTCACGTCTTAAAATTTTTGGTTCTAGGACATGCCGGTTTCCTCACGATGTTTTCCTTCATCGTTTTGAGAGCAGTGGTGATGAAATAAATTATACAAAGTAAACGCCTGTCTGTATTCGGACTTCCTGGGCCACCACTGCTCCATGTGATATTTAATTAATTCCAATCAATTCAGTCGATCGTAGTCAACTGCTGGAGATATGGTTTGTTCCAAAAGCATCTGACGAAATTGTAAACAAATGAATCGGCAAACGCACCTGTGTATACCAATTTTTAGGCCTTGTAGATTTGTAGACCATTTTCTATTTTATTAAGTACCTGGTCTGGTAGTTGTTGCCAGGCGTACACTGTCCTCCCAAACCTATTAACATAGTAATTTGAAAACATTGTAAAAGTCAATTATTTTTAAAAGAGTAACCGTGGAGTTTCTTGCCGGCTCTTCTCCGTAGAAAACGACCAATTGGAACCTTGCACCTAGCTTCTGACGTTGCGTAAGTTCCCATGTAGGTTTATGTAAAATAATATATGTATTTTGATTTTGAGTGCCACATACAAATCGAGTGTTTTGATTTACTTATTATAACTACGAAAGTTACTCTGTCTGTTCGTTGCTTTTTTACGCCCTAACGGCTAAACAGATTTTGATGAAATATGACACAGAGGTAGACCTCTAGACACTCCCGTGGAATAATTTCCGATTTACATACAGGCGAAATCGCGGGCATAAGCTAGTATGAAATAAATATTGGCAGACGGGTCGAATGGTATGGTTATAGCCTCTTGGGTAATCCGTTTGACGTGACAGTGACAAGCAAAGAGAAACTGTCCACAGTAAATTGGATCGGGATTTCAGTAAGTTTTGGATGTTAGATATCTATTAATACATCTTAGATAAAAACAGTTTCCGTTAGTAATATCAAAATAACAGCTTTTTACTAAATGCATATGAAAGTATTATATACGGAACTTGCAGCGCCCCGCGGTTTCACCCGCGTAAGTATCGATCCCGTGGGAATATCGGGATAAAATCTATCCTATGTCCTTTCCCGGGACTATTTCATCGAAATCGGTTCAGCGGTTTAGGCGTGAAAAGGTAACATACAGACAGACAGAGTTTCTTCCGAATTTATAACACTAAAGTATGGATTTATAATAATAAAACAATTTTTAAAATTTTTGTTTGTTTGTCTCTGTTTGTTCCGGCTAATCTCCGAAACGGCTGGACCTTTCTTGATGAAATTCGGCACATCGGTAGACCATGACCTCGGGAAGGATATAGACAGTCATACTTTTCATCCTGGATCGCAAGCGAATTCGCGGACAACAGCTAGTTAAAACATAAAAAACGTAATTTTAAAATATAAAAAAAAATAACATTTTTGTATTACGGTTTTTTGATAACATCATGACCTGACAGCCCTATTTTTTTCGGTAAACGGCCACAGACAACTCTGTCGGTCGGTGTGTTTACAAAGTCAGATTTAAACTTGTTAGGTAAACATTTACGGAGTTAGTTACAGGTTGTTTGTTTTTTTTTGTTAGTTTTTGGTGTATTGATATTTTAATTATTATTCTAGTTTAACTTTCGAAGGATTTTTGTTGGAATGTTAAAGTAGATGTACTTACAATTTTTTTGTGTAAGTCCCTTGATAGGTATTGAGAATCACATCGCAATAAGATCGGATTGTGTACTTTACTGAGCTCTCCAGTTTAAATTTTCTCTCAAATCGAAATTGCCCCTCAAATCATTTAGCATAGGAGCACGGAGGAGGCAGAAAGAGCATTACACAGAGCAAATAGCAAATATCGACGGTGAAGTGTCACGCACACACATTCACACACAGCATTTACACACACACATTGACATTTACATTTTTTTTTTTTGACATTTTAGCGATTTTTACTTTATTGCATATTCGTAGGTAAAATATGAAATAGCTCATATTTGCAAAGACATGAGGACTTGAATCGACGACGACGTTTCCTCCTACTATTTGTTTAATTAGAAACAATAGAAAATCAATTGTGTCTCATTAGCGTAGCTCGACAGATTAATATAAGTAACTTTTTTTATTAAAATATTAAAAACTAGAAATGAAACGCTTTTTTCGCCTCCTGTAAAATCATGATTTTGTAGTTATTAGATATTGATACTACACCGTCGATATCATGCTCTTTTTGCCTCAAGATCTTCACCTAATATGCAATGTTTTGGCTCACAGGACTAAAACATAGCACCCACTCACACAAAGAATTAATTACAAACTTAATCTGCGTTCGCGATTTATAATTTGCCAAAAATGTAAATAAATATGAATTAATGGAAAATTAACTTTAATTCCTACACAATAAAGTTCAGTTTACGCTACAACTTCAAATATTTTTATAACTTTTTCAATAGTGCTAGTCACTCTGAAATCAACTTAATGATAATTGAAATAAAGTTGATATTTGTTTAACTTGAAATAGGGTGGGGGTGTGCAGCATTGCGCGTTTTTACTATAAGCGTAGTGGGTTCCTAAGGAAAAGAACGGGCAAGAAACTCCATGGAAATCTTTTAAATAATAATGTTACAAAATATTAGTACCGGAAGACGTAGCGTTGGAAGGCCTCCCACAAGGTGGACCGACGATCTTGTGAAAGCCGCAGGAACCCGTTGGATGCGAGAAGCACAAAACTGGTCTATGTGGAGGTGCCTGGAGGAGGCCTATGTCCAGCAGTGGACGTCTTTCGGCTGAAATGATGATGATGATGAAAATAACAGTTACAACATTAAAATATCATCCTCTTTACCATCATCTGTAAAAGTCAAATTGCTAACATGGACGTACAATCCACTCCCAAGCCATAAAACTAAAGGGCCTTTCGCAGTTATTTTACCTCCGACAGCAGCAACCCTATTGGGTTGTTGCTGGTCACCCATCCACTGACCAACCGCGGCAAGTGTAGCTTAACCTGATCGATCGACCTGTACATGTCAGTTCGTAAAACAACAGTCAACAAGGCGAGAACATGTAAACAAGCCGTGCCGCTAAACTCAACACCCTGTAGGTACGGCTCGGTGTTACTTCCCAAACATGTGCGCATGACCGTGGCAGTGGGGCAGGTTTAACGTAAACACACCTCTCACTTGAGACTAAACAGAACCTATACTATACCTGCTTCCTTTTTTGGAGACAATAGTCAAGTTCAATGTGAGAGGGGCCTGTGGCTAAAAATAACAGCCGCACATGTCGATCGATCAGGTTAAGCTACGCTTGCCGCGGTTGGTTTGTGGATGGGTGACCGTCCATTACATATCGAAACTCTTCCGTCCCTCGGAAAGCATGTTAAGCCGTTGGTCCCGGCTGTCCTTCGTGGGTCTTTGACAGTCATTACGGGTAGTCAGAAGCCCGAAAGTCTGAAAACCACCAGTCTTACCAAGGGGTATTGTGTTACCGTAATTGGGTTGTGGAGGTCAGATAGGCAGTCGCTTCATGTAAAATACTGGTATTCAGCTGCATCCGGTTAGACTTGAAGCCGACCCCAACATCTGTAGTTGGGAAAGTAATACCAGCCGTACGAGTCGATCATCAAGGCTTGCCGAGGTCCGTCCGAGGATGGGTGGCCATCCAACATTACTTAAAATAAATGTTCTTCATGTTCTTGTATTATATCGATTTTATTCAATTTCGAGCGGCTGTTGTTGTTTACATCTTTGGCTAATTTAGCGCGGCCGGACTTTCGTTGCATTGTCAAAAATAATGACATTGAGATCGCGCGTGTTTTACGCAATAAGAACCATGCCACGACGTATCGCACGCAGCGTCAACGCTAGCAGTAAGACAACGCGCTGCTTGTCGCTAAGCCGCACCTATTACCTGAGCTAAGTGTCGATTCCCAGAACAAGGCCGGTGTTATTGGGTTTTCCCAATTTGAGGCCCGGATTTTTTTTTTATTGTGCCCGGAGTCTACATTCCTCCTTTTTAACAATAGGCTCAATCTCTATAACATGATTCATGTCACTCATGTACTATTACACCGCTACTTATCGTAAGCAACCTATAATGTTCCCACTGCTGGGACACAGACCTCCTCTCTGCGGAAGTGGGCCGTAATATACGTCGCGCAACGAGTTATGAGCGTTGACCTTGAAAAAAAAACAAGCGAAACGAACCCTTATTACTAAGGCATAAGGGTTTGTGGCGTCTGTTTTCTTCAAGGTCAGCGCTCATAACTCGTTGCGCGACGTGTACTCAAACTCAAAGCATTTATTTCAATTAAACCATGTACAGGCATTTTTTGAATTGTCAAAATTAAATAGTCGGTCAGTTAGTCAGAAAGTTGAAGCTAGTTGCCCATTCCAAAGCGTAGATCTCTATGGAGAAGAACGGGCAAGAAACTCCATGGACACTCTTTATTACAAAATCCTGGGTACATTATTCTTGTTGCTTCTATACCACGCGGGCCCAGTGCGGGTTGGTAGATGTCACATGTCTTTGAATGTTTGGTTCTAGAACATGCCGGTTTCCTCACGATGTGTCCCTTCACCGTTTTGAGAGCAGTGGTGATGAAATAATTTACACAAAGTAAGGATGTGTCCAGATGTGTGCTTTTGTCCGTACCGTACCGTTTATCAGCGTTGGATCGCGACGCTGATAAACGGTACGGTAACGGACAAAAGAACATAATTGGACACAACCTAAAGCGCCTATCTGGGTTCGAACCTACGACGAACAACTCGTTAGTCGCAACCGATTCCACTGGGCTACCACTGTGCTTCCACCTCTAACCTCTTCGGTAAGTACACGCGTGTGTTCTTATGGTATGCTGAGTGGCGTGCATTGGTTTTCAGAATAAGTAGGCAGTAGGCCGGGTCTAGTCTAGGCAAACGCGGTGACTAATCAGAAAAAAAAAAGTGAGGTCAAAAGTGTGGTTATTTGAGTAGGCATGCCTACTTAAGGGTGATAAATTGCGAAGGTCGAACGTTATGGTATTACGCGGGAGACGTATGTATTTTTAATTTTGTCGTATTAACTTGAACGAGTTAAGACCAATGACAATGTGCGAATAGTACGGGAGCCGAGTAGGCCGTCCGGCAACTGCCTACTGCCGCGCGTGTTTGTATGACGATTTTGTTTTTTGTTAGGTATGATAATTTAGTGAGTTTCTTAATGGGGCACACACACTAAAATTGACAGGCTTATGTTGATATATCGAGGTAGGCACTACTTATATGCACGCCACTGGATATGCACCGGGCCCAAAGGCATTTGACCTGGTACACAGTCAGTTTATTATTCTTATTGACCCATCAAACGACCGTATCACCTCGCAGATCCATCTGAAGTAATTGGTACATGAGTCACAGCACCCAGTCATCTGCTACGTGACATAGCGGTGACTCAGGTACGTGATAGCGTGGACAGAGATCTAAGTTAATTAGACTGGCCATTTTGTACTTGACTGGTCTTTTTTTGAAAGTCATTTCGTGGGATAAAAAGCTGTAGGTAGCCTATTTAAGATGCTAGCTTCGAATCGTCTTGTTAGTTGATTTTCTTTTGTTTTTATTATGGACTAGCTTCTGCCCGCGACTTCGTTCGCGTGAAATTTCTTATTCCCTCGACCCATCTCGTCGTATTGCATCACCTGCCCGCGTCTCCTGCTCTATCACTTCGTTTCCCCGTAGCGCTTTTGCTCGGCTCCTAAGGGTCATAGCGTGACGTTAAATAGCCTATAGCCTTCCTCAAGAATTGGGCTATCAAATGCAAGAAGAATTTTTCAAATCCGACTGGTAGTTCCAGAGATTACCCCCTACATACAAACTTACAAATAAAGGGGTTAGAAGATTTTTGTATGGAGGGTGGCCCTAAGGTCGGTCGCCATTTTGATTTTTTTTCAGAATCGCGGTGCACAACAAAAGTTATATATTTAGATAGAGAACGCTTATACAAACAAAAAATGTTATGTAACATAATATCCTAAAGCGTCAGGTTTCGGAGTTATTCACCGAAATATAATTCGAAAACAACAAGGATTTTTTTGTTTTTTTTCCCTCCAGGTAAGCATATTGAACTATAGAGGTAATAGAAACGTTATGAAACCTTTATGGAGAACAAACAAATGAAGAATAGACATTTTTTAAATAAATAATTAAAAACGGCTATTTATAGTTCGTTTTTTAATCCCAGAGACTAATCTGACAGTTAAGTCTTTTGTGTTTTCGTTTTTTTTTAGTATAGAAGTTTGACATTACACTTGTCAGATTAGTCTCTGGGATTAAAAAACGAACTATAAATTGCCGTGCTTAATTATTTATTTAAAAAATGTCTATTCTTTATTTGTTTCTTCTCCATAAAGGTTTCATAACGTTTCTATTACCTCAATAGTTCAATATGCTTACCTGGAGGGAAAAAAAAACAAAAAAATCCTTGTTGTTTTTGACTTATATTTCGGTGAATAACTCCGAAACCTGACGCTTTAGGATATTATGTTACATAACATTTTTTGTTTGTATAAGTGTCCTCTATCTAAATATATAACTTTTATTGTGCACCGCGATTCTGAAAAAAAATCAAAATGGCGGCTGATTTTAGGGCCAAAACCTTCAAACCCCTTTATCTCTTTATAATATTAGTATAGACTAGCTGCGACCCGCGGTTTCACCCGCGTAAGTGTCGATACCGTGGGGATATCGGGATAAAAAGTAGCCTATATGTTAATCCAGGGTGTCAGCTACCTCCATACAAAATTTTATCAAAATTGGTCCAGTCGTTTGAGCGTGAAGAAGTAACAAACATATAACACACACACTCACAAACTTTCGCCTTTAAAATATTAGTGAGATCGTGTGATTTTTTGCACATACATACATACATAATCAGCCTATAATGTTCCCACTGCTGGGACACAGGCCTCCTCTCAGTGAGAGGGAGTGGGCCTTAATCCACCACGCGGGCCCAGTGCGGGTTGGCAGATGTCACATGTCTTCGAATTTTTGGTTCAAGGACATGCCGGTTTCCTCACGATGTTTTCCTTCACCGTTTTGAGAGCAGTGGTGATGAAATAATTTGCACAAAGTCAAGCGCCTGTCTGGATTCGAACCTACGACCTACAACTCGTAAGTCGCGACCGTTACCACTTGGCCACCACTGCTCCCTCTCTGCTCTGTGATTCTTTGCGCGGAACCCTAATTCTTTTTCTAAAACAAAAGTAGCCTAAGTTACTCCTTATTGCATCAGCTACCTGCCATTGCAAGTCCTGTCAAAATCGGTCCAGCTGTTTCAGAGATTAGCCGGAACAAACAGACAGACAAAAATTGTAAAAAATGTTATTTTGGAATTTAGCGTGTTTACACCCATATGCATTTAGTAAAAAGCGGTTATTTGAATATTACAAACAGACACTCCCATTTTATTTATTTGTATGTATAGATTCTTCTATTTGGTACTGTTCGTCGAATCGTTGAGCTCCGTTGAGCTGCACGATTACTAACGAATGCTTGCACTGACTGGACTCAAATCTGTGTGATGCTTTCCTGAAAAGACCATTTCAGACACCAATCTACTTGGTCCTCATATGATCTGACAAAGATTATGTCTAGAATTGAAAAGAGACCTCTGAATTTGTTTCGGCCTTGCTTCTCAGAGTAGTCAGATAGGAAACGCCGACCTCATCTAGTTTATAAAATATGATTGACGTGTAAAAGTGTTTGTACTACAGAAATAAAATCATTTAACGTTTACCATTTTTCAAGCCAATCTTTTTTCGCAGTGGTGCAAAACGTTTTTCGATCGGTGTCGCAATAAAACTGCAATGCTACCTAATGTCGAGAACACGTAATTGTCCGAAGTGAGTCAATTCCGTGACTCGAAGCCATTGCCACAGTCTGCAGTGCTGACTCATCCAGTTGCACCTTTGTTCCGATCGGAGGCTCGGTGCAGGCTAACTGGATTTGAAAATGCTAATAATTATATATTATGTATATACAAGATTTAAAAAGACACATAACACAGCCGTCAAGTACGCATTCTGTACGTCAAACTAAGTAACATTGCATAAAAATAATTGCTGGGAAACGACTTTTATTTTTTAACCGACTTCAAAGAGGAGGTTCTGTATTCGACCCGTATGTATGTACTCGTATGTTTGTAAGTCCGCGATTTTCTCAAAAACCAACGAACCAATTTTGATAATTCTTTCACTAATGTGAAGGTTTTAGTATTGTATAATACATTAGTGACCCAAGGGCTGGCTTTTACCTTGGCCAAAGGCTAAGCATTGCCATACAACGTGGCAATGCCGCCAGTCTCTTGGGTACATTACCAGTCGACAGCGATGCGGATGAATTTTTCGACGCTATATTTTAGTTTTTATATAGTTTTAGTTAAGTTAGTTTTTAATTTTGTTATTTTTGTTAATTAAGTTTTTAAATTCAAACAAACAAATAAATCCAGTATCATACATTAGGTAATTATTCTTATGTACGAAGTTATATGCATAAATGTACTGCATGTCCAGCATTTCTATGTGAATTTTGATGATTCTTCTAGTCGTCGGTGTCTTCAATTCTTCAATGGACACCTAATTGAATTTGTGTGGGGTAGATACAGCTAGAAAGTGAAAAATAAAAACTTTTTTACAAAATAAAAGAACCGACTTAGAAAATAACTCCAAAGTGATAAATAACTTTAATTTCGGAAGTCGGTGTCAAAAAACGAAAATGCGGAACCAAAGACACCGACTTCCGAAATTAAAGTTATTTATCACTTTGTAGTTTTTTTTGTATGAAAATTTGCTGTTTGCGGTAGTGTGCAATGTAACACACGCAAAACATATGTGCTTATTGGTGCATGCAACGGTACAGGGGTCGTGGGGGTTTTTAAAGTTGTGTTATAAATAACATTAAAAAAACTTGTTTTCGTAAATAAAGTCAGTTTTGACCTTCAATATCTCCGTAACCAGAAGGTATCCACGTATGGTCCAGTACAAAAGAAATGATCACAATGCCGAGGAGTACATACAAGTGAATCTCGGCTTCGCCTTCGTTAAGTGTCTTTTTACATCCGTTATGAGCACACTCTTCTCAACCCGGATACCGGATACATTACCTAGAAGATAAATTACAAAATGAAACATGATTTTTAGGGTTCCGTACCCAAAGGGTAAAAATGGGACCCTATTACAAGACTCCACTGTCCGCCTGTCTGTCCGTCTATCTGTCTATATGTACGTACGTCTGTCTATATGTACTATTGTACATGTACAAACGCCAGCACATCAAGCTATCAAATCTGTCAAATTTCTTTAATAGATTTTCAACTTTATTGCTAAAGCATTTAGGTTCAAAGTTGATTGGGAAAATTTGACAGTTTCGCGTACCTTGATGTGCTGGCGTCTACTTCTGTACATAAATATGAACCAAACTATTCGTAGTAACTCTGTTTTGTGAACTATACAAATAAGAGTATAAATAAATGACGGGAGTGACCTTGAGCGCTCCGACATTGCACAAAAATCGAGCAAACGGCATCTTGAGTCATCTGACGCGAAAGTGCGCAGTATAAAGGTCAATAACATTGTCTGACCTGTGCATCCAACCTAGGACCCTCAGCAGTCGCGCTTACGTAACGTACGCGACGTGTACGTAACGTACGCGTACGTTGCACGTACGTGACGCATGTTTTCTCCCAAATTATTATTTTGTTTGTATTTTTTGAAGCGAAACTTCTTTACGCACGCTTGACTTGGGGAGTAAGCTGGCGAACGCGTGACGTAAGCGTTACGAAAAGTGTGATCGGGCGAGGCGAACGGGAGTTGAGTGGGGGATATAAGCAAGAGAAAGCAGTGCGCGCCCACATTTTCTTTCTCTCTTCCTCTCATAGCCAAATACGTTTGAAGTTTCACTTCAGTCGTGTGGTCATAAGCACACTCGGTTTTTTTATTTTTGATGCGTCATGTTTGCCGCAAATAAACGTATTTTCTTTCTTTCTTTCTTACAAACACTAGACCGACGAGGCTGTTGTAAGTTTCTAAGTTTATTTTTCTCAAATTGGTCATAGCCAATATAAAACTCCGCAAAGCAATAAAACCTCATCGGTTGAGAATTTTATCGACAACGGTCAATATAAAACGTAATTAGCTACTCTATGTGATTCAACTGTTGACTCATTAGGTCAGTTTCCTCTGTGATGAGAGTGACACACAATAGTCATCTGCTAGGTATAATAATAATCGTCCGATGTACAGACGCCAGCACATCAAGCTACCCGAAACTGTCAAATTTTCCCAATCAACTTTGAACCTTATACTTTAGCGATAAAGTTGAAAATCTATTAAATAATTTGACAGCTTGTAGTAGCTTGATGTGTTGGCGTCTGTACTATATTTCCGGTATGTGATGCGCTTACACTGCTGCAGTCACAAACCTCGAATGATGATGCCAGTTATTTCTGTAAGTATGTAGGTTTTTTTTTTTAATTTTTCCATCATGGTTATCGCTGATAGATGTGGATATTTCCTCGAAGAACATTTCATACACCAATCTATATGGTCCTAATATTTTATTTTATTAACCGACTTCAAAAAGGAGGTTCTGAATTCGACCCGTATGTATGTGTGTGTATGTCCGCGATTTTCTCAAAAACTAATGAACCAATTTTGATAATTCTTTCAATAATGTGATCTACTTACTTTCAGGAAGGTTTTAGTATATAATACATTAAGTAATTATTCTTATGTACGAAGTTATATGCATAAATGTACTGCGTCTCCGGCATTTCTGTGCGAATTTTTTCATGATTCTTCTAGTCGGTGTCTTCAATTCTTCAATGCACACCTAATTGAATTTGTGTGGGGTAGTTACAAGTTTACAACTAAAAAGTGAAAAATAAAAACCTGTTTACAAAAAAAAAAAAAAACAACCGACTTCAAAAAAACACACTACAAAGTGATAAATAACTTTAATTTCGGAAGTCGGCGTCGTTGGTTCTGCATTTGCGATTTTTGATCACTTTGTAGTGTGTGTTTTTTGAAGTCGGTTGTTTTTTTTAGGGTTCCGTAGCCAAATGGCAAAAAACGGAACCCTTATGGATTCGTCATGTATGTCTGTCTGTCTGTCTGTCTGTCCGTCCGTCCGTCCGTATGTCACAGCCACTTTTTTCCGAAACTATAAGAACTATACTGTTGAAACTTGGTAAGTAGATGTATTCTGTGAACCGCAGTAAGATTTTCACACATAAATAGAAAAAAAACAATAAATTTTGGGGTTCCCCATACTTACAACTGAAACTCCAAAAATTTTTTTTCATCAAACCTGTACGTGTGGGGTATCTATGGATAGGTCTTCAAAAATGATATTGAGGTTTCTAATATCATTTTTTTCTGAACTGAATAGTTTGCGCGAGAGACGCTTCCAAAGTGGTAAAATGTGTGTCCCCCCCCCTCTAACTTCTAAAATAAGAGAATGATAAAATTAAAAAAATATATATAATGTACATTATCATGTAAACTTCCACCGAAAATTGGTTTGAACGAGATCTAGTAAGTAGTTTTTTTTTAATACGTCATAAATCGAAAACCGCAATTTACCTTTCACAAAGTTACAACGAACTACAAGAACTTTTATATTATGTTACTTGCTGCTACGGAACCCTTCATGGGCGAGTCAGACTCGCACTTGGCCGGTTTTTTTGGAAAAAGGTTTTTTTTTATTTATCTTCACACTGGAACGCCATTCAGCAATTACACCAACCGAGCAAAAAATTAGTTCATTATGTTGCTTTTCATCCATCCTGTTCGCGGTGGACGTCTAAGGGATGGCGATGTCACCTGTTCTGACCAAGATTTTGTCTGGACTACAAAACAAACTGTGAGTTTGTTTCGGCCTTTCATCTCCAAGTAGTCAGATAAGAAACACTGACCTCATCTAGTTTTTAAAATATGATTGACGTGTAAAAGTGGTTGTACAAACCTACTTACAGAAATAAAATCATTTATCATTTACATTCAAGCATAGCCACTTAATACCCTTTTTAATGTACCCAAATCTTTTATGATTTATTGTTTTCCCTTTGATCGACCGATAACAATGATTACAGCCTTTATAAAACCTTGGCCTTTTCACATTTATGAAAAGACTCCTTTCTCTTTCCTATAAAACATGGAACCTCCCGAAAAAGGCTTGAAATTCCTGACTTCGAACCAATATCCTTCCATACATCATCTCCTTATATTCGGGATCGAATAAGCGACGTCGTATTCCATCTGCGACGGATGTGACGTATGACCGTGATACGATCTGAAAACATAAAAAATATCATGGTTGAGATATGGAAGATATTATTTATTACTATTCTGGGTTGCATATTACCCCTTTTGGGTTAAGAGGGAAGCGCTCGGTAGCCCGCGAAATTTAAATTTTCCTACGTTTTTCGCAGGTCTGTGTCAGGCTGTATGTTGAATAAATTTTTTATTTATTTTATTCATTAGCAGGAGGGGTCCGTGGCTAAATAATAACAGCCACACAGGTCAATCGATCAGGTTAAGCTACGCTTGCCGCGGTTGGTCTGTGGATGGGTGACCATCTTTACATACCGAGACTCCTCCGTGCCTCGGAAAGCACGTTAAGCCGTTGGTCCCGGCTGTCATTCGTGGATCTTTGACAGTCGTTACGGGTAGTCAGCAGCCCGAAAGTCTGACAACCAGTCTTACCAATGGGTATCGTATTACCCAGTAACTGGGTTGTGGAGGTCAGATAGGCAGTCGCTCCATGTAAAATACTGGTATTCAGCTGCATCCGGTTGAACTGGAAGCCGACCCCAACATAGTTGGGAAAAGGCTAGGCAGATGATGATGATTCATTAGCACACATACAATTGTTTTAACAGGTAAGACCCAAGCTAACAAAAGCAGTCATGGTTGTTGATTCGCAACCTTAACAAATACATATGAATTTATACAAAACTAGCAGCGCCCCGCGGTTTCACCCGCATAAGTTTTGATCCCTTGGGAATATCGGGATAAAAACTATTTTATGTCCTTTCCCGGGACTCAAACTATCTCTATACCAAGTTTCATCTAAATCGGTTCAGCGGTTTAAGCGTGAAAAGGTAACAGACAGACAGGCTTTCGAATTTATAATGTTAGTATTATAGATATAATCATTAGGTAGAATCAGCATTTTATCTCCTTGAGATAGAATTCGCTACAAATGTCATGATTTCATGAAATTCCGCCGCGAATCATATTTATAGTACGGCGTTTCTAAATTTGCCAAAGATGTAAACAACAATGGCCGCTCGAAATTGAATAAAATCGATATACAAGAATATTTTTTTTTTTTTTTACTTAAATTAAAATATGTTCTTGTATATCGATTTTATTCAATTTCGAGCGGCCATTGTTGTTTACATCTGTGGCAAATTTAGAAACGCCGGACCTTAGATCAACATACGACCTGATATCGGCATGCAAATTGGAAAAAAACGTAAGAAAATTGGAATTTCGCTGCCGCTTTCGCCTTAAGGTGTCAAGATATTATTTATTGATTTGATATCAATATGTTTTGTGGGTTACGACTATACGACCAAAGTAATCTCGGGACCCTTATATGACTTCTTTTCTACCATTTTCAACCTATTACAAAAGTAGAAGGAGGTTGTTAGTTTGACTTGTATTTTTTTTCTCAGACATACTTTTTCTGTCACTACGTTTTTCCACTATGGGGACTACATGACAAGCACGGTCACTGGGGGACTGCATAGAAAAGAAAGAGAAGTGCGATGACACAACGCTGGTAATTCATTGCAAAATATGAAGCAATTATCTATTTACAAAAATGTATTGTTTAGACTAAAAAATTAAAACACAAGTGCTTTGTAATTTTAATTCTAACTTATCTGCTAAATCCATCAAGAAACACTAATTTAAAAATCTTGAAACCATTTTGAATTATTGTAATTAAAACCGGCCAGAATTGATGTGCCCATTTTTATTATTTATTCATATAACAATTCGCATTGTGTTTGAATTATGTAGTACATTAATTAATTTATTACAGCTAATAAATTATGTTTTCTGTCATCGTCGATAAAACCGATTGCACAATTTATTCCGTTATTTTTGCTAATTAAAGTTATTTATTCGTTTATGTTATAAATCTGCTATTCTGTTGTACATGAGTCCCTTTATGACCATTATTGTAGCTGATGTTCTAAACGTTCTTCCGGCGCATCTTGAGCAGGAAAAAATTGCTTCAAAAAGTCTTTTTTTAGCCTCATTAAGTCAAACATTCTTCCATCTATTAGTTTTAACTCGCGTTTTATTTAGTGGACTGTGCATGAACAAGTGGCGCCCTCTGTAATGACGGCGAGACTGCACGTTGTGTACCGTTTCCATTGTTCTCCGGCCCGTCAAACGTCTTTTAATCCATTTTCAAAAGTTTTGAATCATTGTTGAATTATTGTCAAATAAAAGGGATTGCGATTGTAACGCAATTTATTAGAAAGCTGATTGAATTTATTCCTTAGAATAAAATACAAAGGCCAACAATAAGATTCAATGATATGATCTAAACATTAGGCAAAATTAAAAGTGATTGACAAAATGATTGTTATCATAAAATTATTATTTAATTATGATCAAAAACCTGTCAGCAAAATCTAAACCCAATAACTTTCTTATTTCTTATGAATTGAAAAGGCTAATAAGAAAGAAAGAAAATAATTTTATTTGCGGTAAACATGACGCATAAAATGAAACATGCGTCACATCCACACAAAACGGCCATCGATCAGCATAATGCTAAGACCCTATGCGAGACAGAGCTAAAGCAATGTTCATAATCTCAGATAATTATATTCCATCGCTAATTAATCAGTTATCTACTTTAGTGAAATGTATTCTAAGTTGATTTTTGAGTGACCATTTGTAACAAAAAGGTCCTAAAAAGTTTTTGGTTGCAATGGAATTTGAACTTTGTAAAGTATGACATTCGGTTTGTTGTTCCATGACTTGAAAATTATCTCAAATTCCTGGCTCTAATATAGCTCACAAGTAAAAATGGAAGATGAAACCATTTTGCGATGACCCCACTAACCCAAAATGTCATCAGACAATAAGGGTAAGTAGAAGAAAACAATGGGAACAAACGCGAATACATTAAAGTTTCCAGAAAATGTAGCCTCCCTGCCTTTCACAGGCAATAAGTCTACAATTTCCATTTGTTTCGCCTTTAAAAAGTTCTCGAAGCTTCCACACTAATTTTAGGATGAAAAGTAAAACAAAAATACTTGTTTTTAGTCGCCTTGTCTTACTAAGAAATAAACTTGATCTCGCTGAGAGAATACTTAATGTTTTTGGGTCACTCGGTTTTTTTTTTAGGTTCAAACTGTCAAGGAAGATAAAATAATTGTTAAAACGAAAGAGTTTGGATAGCCCGCGAAATTCAAATTTTCTTATTTTTTTTTGCATATTGCAGGACAGCATCAAGTTATTTGTACTCTTTGGAGGAGGCCTTCATCCAAGCTGGGGTTCTTGCAGTAGATCAAATAGAAAAAAAAAAAACAATATAACTTAGATTAATTGTCTCTTAACTCATTAGAACATACCTGCTATCATCATCTGCCTAGCCTTTTTCCAGCTATGTTGGGGTCGGCTTCCAGTCAAACCTGATGCAGCTGAATACCAGTATTTTACATGGAGCGACTGCCTATCTGACCTCCACAACCCAGTTACTAGGTAATACGATACCCCTTGGTAAGACTGGTTATCAGACTTTCGGGCTACTGACGACCCGGTAACGACTGTTAAAAATCCACGAATGACAGACGGGACCAACGTCTTCACGTACTTTCAGAAATTAGAACATACCTAGAAACTAGAAAGAAGAAATTCGTGTATAAGGCTAGAAATAAACGGCTTGTTTATTTATTTATCAGGTTGTAGGTATGTTAATTAAAATAAATATGATCAGAGACGCTTTAGAAAAATTAATTTTGCGGGCTTCCTTAGCGTGTCCTCTTAAGCAAATTGGTACTTTACGCCAATTTGCCGTGTTTTACAGCCTTTTTATACAACTTTAATTTATTAATGTTAATGTTAATTACTTTGCATACCTAGTATTGTATATAATCAAGTATTTTCTAACTGAACAGACAGCTGTGCTGCTGGGGAGTTTGTTGCGCCACTTCTTCTCCACAGCGAAAGCACTAGGAAGTGGTGAAGGGCGGGCGTTTTGGGGGACTGTCTTTTGTAATTTTGACGTTCGAAAACTGCTGATTCTCAGCCTAGTTTGAATAAATAATTTTTGATTTTAACTGTCAAAGAATGAGACTGATAGTTCCGTAGATTAACGTGTTCAAACAAACAAACAAACTTTTCAGCTTTGTTATTAGTATAGATGTTCTTCCATGTATCGCTGTCCACTGTTGGACATAGGCAGGCCATCCAACTAGCTCCATTCTTGTTCACAATGAGAATCTTATTTCCATACGAGGGTATGTTTGTCAACACGACTGAATGCTCGTCCAAAGTTATGAGGACATATTGGACCGTTTAGCTATGTAAATTGGACTTTACACAAGATGTAGGTGAGACAGAAAATCCACTCGATATGCCACTCGAAAGTATGAAAACTTCTCTTATCAAGGGGTATATCGTATTATCAAGTGACAGCGTTGTGGAAAGTATATGGCTCACTCCATGTAAAATACTGGTATAGAGGTATGAGGAACAGCATGTAAAGTTCACTAATTTTCTAAAGAAAAGGGAGGATCCTCCGGCTAGACGGGTGATATGTCTGGTGGGCCACTGCCCGATGTTTCATGGCGGGCCGTTGTATTATACAGATGTGGCGTAAATACTGGTCCACCGTTAAGAAAACATATTACAATTTGAACCATTTTAGTAGGACTTTTTTTTACAAAAATCGCTCTTTAATTCGCATTATTATGTTAAAAATTAAAGTATAAAATAGAGAAGAACTTACTTTTTCTTCAAAAGCTCTAAATTTACATAAAAAAGAACCATAATTTTACACGATAGCTCTAGTATTCAGCAGTAATTTACAGAAATCAAAAATGAAAAAATAATGGTTTTTGTTGAAACTACAACCAAAGTAACAAAGGTAAAAATTTCGTAAATAAAAAACAAAGAAAATATATTTTCGGAACCCTTGGGTAAAAAAATGGTTAAAATTTTAATATGTTATAGTAAATTATCTGGTATATCGAATCCTTAACGCGGGACCACTATTTACGCCGCAACCTGTATATGCTAGTCGCACGGAAAACACTGCTTGCGAGATGCAGGATTTTGCGCGTTTTTTTAGGCGTAGTTCGCATGTGGCTATGTAGATGCCGCTACACTGGTATTTAGCTGCAGCCGATTAGACTGAAAGCCCATCCCCACATAGTTGGGAAAAGGCTAGGCTGAAAAAGATTTAATGGCAAAAAAACCTAACATAACATAATCAGCCTCATAATGTTCCCACTGCTGGGACACAGGACTCCTCTCAGTGAGAGGGATTGGGCCGTAATCCACCACGCGGGCCCAGTGCGGGTTGGCAGATGTCACATGTCTTCGAATTTTTGGTTCTAGGACATGCCGGTTTCCTCACGATGTTTTCCTTCACCGTTTTGAGAGGTAATGAAATAATTTACACAAAGTAAAGCGCCTGTCTGGGTTCGAACCTACGACCTACAACTCGTAAGTCGCGGCCGTTACCACTTGGCCACCACTGCTCGCAGATGCCCGCAGATGCGTTGCCATTCCAGGGACAATGCTGATCTTCTTTCTTTCTTAGTACTACTAAAATGTGCTAGCTCTAATTGGGGAGTTAATCTTCTGTCCGTACTTGTCCAGTGATCAGCATACTGCTAATGTAATCGCAGATGGGAAACTCAATTTGTTACAGTGACAATCACAACACAGTTAGCGCATAACATAATTGTACCACATACTAAATAATAGTTTCGTACGATGTGACGATTAAAACCAGTTGTATTGTGAGTATTTTTTTTTCTCTCGTATCATCATCATTAAGTTTCGACTTCCTAGCCGACCGCAGACAGCTGCAGCAGAGAGACGTTGCGACATGTTGTAGCGACACGTCGCAGCGTCATATCGCTGCAGTCATGATTTCGAACCCAACTGCTCAAGCGTCGGTGGCACTACTGATCTGCGGTCGGGCACGACGGCTGCGGTCGGGCACGACGGCTGCGGTCGTGCGAAGTGTAGTCGGGCGATAACGTGTCGCTAGCTATAAATGATAAATGATTTATTTTCTGTAAGTAGGTTTGTACAAACACTTTTACACGTCAATCATATTTTTTTTAAGCTAGATGAGGTCGGCGTTTCTTACCTGACTACTCTGAGAAGAAAGACCGAAACAAACTCAGAGGTCACAGTCTCTTTTAAAGTCCAGACAAAATCTTGGTCAGATCATGTGAAGACCATGTAGATTGGTGTTTGAAATGGTCTTTTGAGGAAAGAACCACACAGATTGAGCGCATTTGTCAAAAATCGTGCAGCTCAAAAAGAAATACATATTACAAACCAGTAGTGTCGTAGCGACACTTCGTCTGTTGCTGCAGTCTGCGGTCGGCTACAAACTCGCACCTTTATTCAGACGAACCTCTCTTTTCTTGTAGCAATCCTTACGCTCCTATGCCAGCCTCATCCAGCATGTTCCACTCCTGATGGTAACAATGTTATCCGCCCATCTCGCCGCCCGACGAGCGACACTTCATCTCCTCTTCGACCTACTGCTGGACATAGGTCTCCCTGAAGCAGCGCCTATTGACTGGTCCTGTGCTTTTCGCTTCCAGCGGATTCCCACGATCTTCATCAAGTAATCAGTCCATCTTGTGAGGGTCATAACCACGCTGTGTCTTCCAGTTTATAGTCCCCACTCCAGGACTTTTAATCCCTATCGACAATTCTTTCTGCAAAGCTAAGTGCCTCCGTCCACTACCACTAAAATTAGGCAATCCTTCTGGCTATGTTGGATACCTTGGCTCTCCTGTGAAACTCCTAATTTCAGAAATCACAATCAGAAAGGGACACACAGGTATGAGTGACAGAGACGACGTTCTACAAAGACGAACTTTTTCTAAAACTCGATGTGCCAAATAAACAACCACGTACTGCAAAAAAAAAATCAAAAGTCCTTTATTCAAACTAGCCTGAGAATCAGCACTTTTTGAACGTCAAAATTACATAAGACAGTCCTCCCATAGAGTAAGTAATGTTCATTATATATGTATGTAAGAAGAGACGGGTGTCCCATAGAAAAAGATGAACGTCGCTCGTATGAAACTTGTACTAAAACTGAATACCAACATAACAAAAATGACACAGACTATGCACAGACTGCAGATGTTAAAGCGAGACAGCGATAGCCGCCATTATGTTTAGTACACATTACATAGTTTATTTTTTAACCGACTTTAAAAAAGGAGGTTCTTTTATTAGACAGTTGCGTCAGACTGAGTCCTCCAAAAAGCCCGCCCTTCAGCACTTCCTAATGCTTGAGCTGGGAAAACGTGGCGCAACAAACTCCCCAGAAGCACAGTTGCACATGCAGTTAGAAATATATAAAATCAACGAGTTCTTATCGTTCGACTTGAGCGTGACAAACGGGTAAATTGGCACAATTTGCGGTAGCGATAAACCTTCCTAGTAGAATTTTCATCAGCGCCATTGTTGCGAGTTAGTGATGTGATTTTATATCGATAGTTTTTTATTGGGTGCCCTAATTGATAAGCTATTTCATACCGTACGCTGGTTCAAATATGTCGATGGCTATAAAAGTAGGGGAAGACCAGAGAAACGACGGATGGACTTTGAAAATGACGATATGGTTAGAAAGGGGGTGAGTACAGAGATGACGACTAATAGAGAAGTATGGAAGAAAAGATGATTGATTGTTAATTGGGATGCATGAAGAAGCCTCCTCGTGTAGCGCATTTTGTTCCGCCAGTTACTCAAATGAACCGAGCGCTTGGCGCATCCTGGAAAATCACACCCAACACCTTAGTTGACTGGCCAATTCTTCCCTTGCGGTGGTAGACCACCCTCCCACCGGAATCCGGCGTCAAGCAGCCTGCTGTGTTTCGTCGATGCGTGGGAGATCCAGTGCCTTAGGCATCTTTTGGGCACGCTCGTTCCATCATAGACCTCATCCATCGCTTTCCATCAGGCGTAATCGAGGTCAAGAGCGGGCCCATTCAGCAATAAAAAAAAAAGAATTGTGCAAGAAAATGATGACGCTGTGTGACAACCTACCTCAATTTACTTAATTAAATAGGACATAACATACGTCAGCTCTTAGCGGTAGTGTTATAAAGTATTCATGAAAAAACCAGTTATTTTTCTAAACCTTACGTAAAGTCAAGAGCACTCGTCAATAGCATTGCCCTAGCCTTCATCGTCACAGTGGATTACCGAATTATTCGAATTATACGAAACTCTATGCCACTATTGTTAGACGGGGCGAATCGATTTTATGTCCCACTGAGAATTATATTTAAAACGCGGAAGATGATGGCTGAGATTTGTTGTTTATTTTGTTTTAAAATTTGGACAACGAAAATCTAGTAAAAAAAAATAAATACTTACGTAAGACATTTTCTTAATTATATTGCGTGTTGACGATTCATTTATTTTTATAATAGTTAATTTACTCACAAAACAGACAAGATGAAAGGAATAGAAAAATACGTACAAATGTGATGTGAGGTATGTAAGATCATTTAGCTCCCTTCAAAATGGTTGAGCTGAATGGTGCTGATGCATGCGTCATGTTCGTGAACGGGCGCCGTCAGTAGGGACTGGTCATCTCTTTGCTGCCATGGCTTATTTTAATTTATTATTTGAATTGTTGTTTTTCTCATCTTTTCATTATGGACGCTTTTAACGTTCTGCATCGTTCTCACATGTATAATTTTTAACATGAATGATGTAACCAAGACTTTGTAACCACATTATTTTGATTTAAAAGAGTGTCCATGGAGTTTCTTGCCCGTTCTTCTCCATAGGTACCTACGCTTTGGAATGGGCAACTAGCTTAATTTTTTTTCTGACTGACTGACTTCTTGACAATTCAAAAGTGCCTGTAAATGGTTTAATTGAAATAAATGCTTTGAGTTTGAGTTTGAGTTGAGGTGATCTCCAAATTATGGTCTGAAATCTCCAACTTCCACTGTGCATTCACACACTTCAACACTACATTATGCGGAAATCATATTGTGTCTCACGTAGTTCTACTGTCCGGCCTTACCAAGATTTGATACGGCCTTTTAAATTTTTTATCTTAAACCCCTTAAACCACTTTTATCGATCATTCTGCCGTAGGTCTTCTAATATGGCTATGAACTAGGGTTGCCAACTTTTTCTAGAAGAAGTAGAGTATATAATTTCTGTTTTGTTGTATAGCCAAAATATTGGTCAGTGGGTTGTCTTTGTAAGAGATTATCTTCGTGATCTATTTTAACCTTTTAACCGCCCGACTTTATATCAGTTGTCGTGCCCCCAACGCCCGAGAAAAAAAAAAAAAACGAAAAATAAATACCGATGAAACGAGCTGTGATGATATAATAATAATACAGATTAAACGAGATGTGTTATTTGGTCGTATATATACGACTCTGGCGGAATGGGCACGAAAATATTTGTCGGATTAATCCGACGTAGGCGGTTAAAAGTCAGTTTATGTAAAGAGTATTTTAGCGTACTCTATTAGTGTTATAGATTATATGTAGAGTGCATCTACAAGAAAAAGAGTACAGTACTCTATTTTAGAGTACGGTTGGCAACCCTATCATGAACGTCGACATGATTGTCCCAAAAATATCGATAGTTTTCCTCTACATCGACTCATCCCATCCCTAAACAATTCCGCGCACAACGTTAACTTGATTCTCACAATTCCTAACTCTCGAACTAGTTCATACTTTCTCGGTAAGTTCCATAATTATTAATATAACGCTTTATTAAGTGAGCCGGAAGCTTTACACTGTTTTGTGTTATTACATTCTCTTCAACGTTCGGGGCTTGGCAGAGGTCCAGGGTTGCAACAAGTGGCGGAAAAGATAAACACGAGAAGTTTTTATTAGGTACTATGTAAGCCATTTTTGAGGGGTAATTGAAGAACACACTATCAGTAGCAATGGCTTTCATTTTATCAGTTCAAAAACATTCATTGCGTTGTTGAGCAGACAAATTTTTCTAACATATGAAACAAGGGATTAGGAATATCCGTTTTTTTTTTTTGTGTGGGAAATTATCAAATAACTTGTCCCGCTCTGGGTAGAGCGAGAGGGCGTGTCAGACTTTTACTGACTAAAACCCTCCGGTGTTCCTTCAGTTGCCTGTTCCAGGGGCCACGGTATCTCTTTCGAACAACCCGCGACCCCGGCAGGCTTCGGCCCTAGCGGACCCCTTGATGATGATAGGGCTCCCTTTTCCGCACTTAGACTCCCATTTGGTCCGTTGTGCGTAGGGATTCTGGCTAACAAAGCCAGCCTAGCTCCATCCAGAAGCACAGAAGCTTCCTGGGAGCTTCGCAGGCTTCACGGAGCGACCTCACTGTTCCGAGGATTTTTTCACGTTGAGAACCCACAGCCTCGCATTCCAAGATGACGTGGGCGGCTGATTCCTCGGCGTCAAGGCAGCCCCTGCAAAGGGGGCTGTCCGTGGCGCCTATGTTAAAAAGATGTTTGTTAAGAGGGTTATGGCCCGTAATTGTACCTATTATTATTCTGAGGTTATTTCTACTTAGGCTAAGAAGTTTTTTAGTTAATCGCGGGTGTATCATTGGTAAAGCCAATTTTGACTGTCTACAGTCTTTTACCCGTCACCATCTGTTGTTATGGAGTTCGGTCGATCTTTGGCGAATCCATGCACGAAATTGCGAGAAAGGCAGAGGGAGAAGTGGGTACGGGCAGCGGACCCCTTCAGACAACGTATCTGCGATGCCTCTGGTATTGCAAATGCCCATAGCAGGCGGTGGTCACTTTCCATCAGGTGGACTCTCAGCCTGTTTGCTATAAAAAAAAAACTCAAGTGAAACTGTAATACTTTCAATTGTGGGTAGTTTCACAGTCAGTGGGCTTGTTGAGTGGTGTCGACGACCATTTGCCACTGTTGCGACTGCACGTGGTGGTCAACTCACCGTGAAAACACGTCACGCTTCTGGTTTGGGGGACCGGCTGAGATGGTATTGTTTCATCGTGCATTTACTATTCAGGGGGCTCACAGAACAATCCTACAGCAATGAAAAGTGAAGTATCGCGCGGTGTTATATCATGTGCGGCTGTTAACTGTCACCTTGACCTGCCCTGCTAATGATTATGGTACTTAGGACTCCAGAGGGGCAATTCTCGAAATTTTAAGAACGTTCACAATCAGAGGGGCAGTTCTCGAAATTTTAAGAACGTTCACAGTCTGATCTCAGTCTCAATCTGTCAAAAATTCCTCTAATTTCCCTACATTTTTGACAAGTTTTTGACATTGATTGTCGCTGAAATGAGATTGCGACTAGATTTTAAACGTTTTAAAATTACGATGTTGGCGGCAAGTCTGCGAGGCTGCAGTGGGTCTGGGCGGGTCACACTTAGGATACATCCAGACAGATGGCCCAAATACGTCACACAGTGGGTGCCTGAGGACGGGCGTTGTCACCGAGGCAGGCCTAAGAAACGCTGGCGTGACGATTTAGACTCATTCCTAACCGACTGGACGGAGAAGGCACAGCACAAGGAAATGTGGAAGAAAATGCTCCTTAACATCGTCTATATCGCAATGAATGTTGTTGAACTGTCAAAATGAAACCTACCGCTAGTGTATTATGCGATTACCTCCCTGATATACTTAATTGCCTTGTGAATTAATAAAAGCAAAAATCTTTCTCAAAATATCGCCGAAATCAAGTATCACACGCTCATACACGAGCATGGCAGAGACAAGGCATTCCATTTCCTGGAGTACTCCGCATGTTATGAAGAATAAATTCGGCGGTAGCGGGTCCGCGTGACGGCTCGTTGTTGGTAACTGCTATCTGGAGCGCGACGACGTGCCGCAGACAGATGGGCAGGGCTGGCACGCGAGAGTTCTTAATGTTATTGGATTCATCTGCCTAGCCTTTTCCCAACTATGTTGTGGTCGGCTTCCAGTCTAACCGGATGCAGCTGAACACCAGTATTTTACATGGAACGACTGCCTATCTGACCTCCACAACCCAGTTACTGGGTAATACGATACCCCTTGGTAAGACTGTTTGTCAGACTTTCGAGCTTCTGACTACCCGTAACGACTGTCAAAGATCCTGGAATGACATTCGGGACCAACGGCTTAACGTGCTTTCCGAGGTACGGAGGGGTCTCGGTATGTAAAGATGGTCACCCATCCACAGAACACACTGCGGCAAGCGTTAATGTTATTGGATTGCTAAATAATAACAGCCTCATGGGTCGATCAAAGGTTAAGGCTACGCTTGCGGAGGTCGATCTGTAGATAAGTGACAATCCTTTACATAGCAAGACCGCTCCTGTCCGTGGAAAGGTTCCGGTTGTCATTAATAGATCTTAGACAATCGTAATGTTAATTCCGAAGCTCGAAAGTCTGACTACCAGTCTTGCAAATTATCATGTCGGGTGACAGGGTTGTGGAGGTCAGATAGGCAGTCGCTCCATGTAAAATACTGGTATTCAGCTGCATCCTGTTAGACTGGACTGGCGCTTCTATTTTTTGAGTGCAAGCAAAAATGAACTTAGTGGTAGTCAGGCGGAAAAGGCCGCGATAGTACCTAGACTCAGACTTACCCCCTAATTCATAAAACTTATCAAACCTATTTTAGTTAAAATGGGGTTTGTCTCTTTCTTACACACAGAAATGACAACGTGACAGATAAAGACAAACGTTCTATAAACCTATTTTAGCTAAAATAGAGATAAAATAGGATTATGAATAAGGGGGTAAGTCTCTACTCCCAGTCTTAGTCTTTACTCGCAGCAACCCTACCCTGTTGTAAACCGATTTACTGAGTACATGAAAGGAACGTTGCGTATCATGTCGCTGACTTAATATAGGACTTGCAGGGGTGCTGGTGACAGTTACGATTACGACTTGCAACTTGGAAGACAGTAATATGTATCTGAAACTCGTAATATCACGCCTGTATACCCTGGAAGGGTAGGTAGCGGAATGTAGTCACCTTGAATCATCTATTCGGGTACTTACGGGTAGTAGAAGGGCTCGTGGCTAAGTAATAACAGCCGCACGGGTCGATCGATCAGGTTAAGCTACGCTTGCCGCGGTTGGTCCTTGGATGGGTTATTGGTATTTACATACCGAGACCCTTCCGTGCCTAGGAAGGTCCCAGCTGACTTTCGTGGATCAATGACAGTCATTTTGAGTAGACATGCCGGAAAGTTTGACAACCAGTCTTACCAAGGGGTAACGTGTTATGAGGTGAGGTATGAGGAATAGGGTGTAAAGTTCACTCATCCTCCATAGAAAAGGATCCTCCGACCAGATAAGTGTCGTGTCTGGTGGGCAACTGCCCGACGATTGATGTCGGGACGTTGTATAAATGCTAGTTGCGCGGTAAACTTTGCTTGCGCGATGCAGGATTTTGCGTGACGTTAGTATGATGCGTAGTTCGCATGTGTCGATGTAGATGGCGCCACAGGAGTTTTCAGTCTAATAATCAAAAACGACACCCAAAATTGCTGTACAAATATCAAATTGGATGAAACTGTGAACCAGTAACAACAGTTAACTCATTGTTTAGATTTGAACCGTGAATAGAGCATGTATCTAATCGGTCAGCTATTGATGATTCGATACAGTTTTAAACAATAGCATTACCAGCCTATAATGTTCCCACTGTTGGCATACAGGCCTCCTCTCTGTGAGAGGGAGTTAGCTGTAATCCACTATGCGGGCCCAGTTTGACTTGGTAGATGTCACATGTCTTTGAATTTTTGGTTCTAGGACATGCCGGTTTTCTCACGATGTTTTCCTTCGCCGTTTTGAGAGCAGTGGTGATGAAAACATTTTCACAAAGTAACGAGCCTGGCTTCGAATCTAAGACCTACGATTCGTAAACCGCGGCCGTTACCTCTGGGCCACCACTGCTCTTCAGTTAACCTTTCATTACTATAAATAAAGCTGAACAGTTTTGCTTGTTTGAACGCGCAAATTCTGTACCTACCAGTCGGATTTGAAAAAATATTTTTGGTCAATTTCTGAGCAAGGTAGGCTATCTAACATCCCTCTATGACCCTGTAGCGGTATCTACAACGCCACATGCAAACAACGCGTCATACTGACGTCACACAAAATCCTGCATCGCGCAAGCAGAGCTTACCGCGCAACTTGCATATATACAACGGCCCGACATGAATCATCGGGCAGTTGCCCGCCAGACACAACACCCGTCTGGTCGTAGGATCCTCCCTTTTCTATGGAGTATGAGTGAACCTTACAACGCTGTTCCTCCTGCCTCTATAACCCTTAGGAGCAGAGCAAAACGAAAAATAACCAGACACTCAGCGAAAACGAAATTACAGCGCAGGCGACTGATGCGATGGGTCGTGGGTCGACGTAGTCACGAACAGAAGCTAGTTGTTTATATTTGAACCGGGAACAGAGCATGCATCTAATCGGTCAGCCATTGACGATTAGTTCCTCTTTAAAACAATGTTTAATTTCAATGTCAATGAGAAAGGATGTTTCTACGTTATTTTTGTCGGTCTGAGAAGGTCGTGCGTTTGAAGCTGGATGAGGCATTTTTGTAAAAGTTCGGAAAACAATAATTATTTTATATAAATTAAAAAGCTAACAATCTTAAAATAAAAATATGTACAAGTGTATAAAAAGGGAGGGAAATAATCAAAGGGCATCAAAAAATTCGACAGGAAACGTGCCCAAAAGGCTGGCAGATTCTGGACAATAATCTTAGTTATAAACAAGGAATTTCTACACACACAATCATAATATGAAACAATTTTAAGGAAATTCCCTATGTTTGAAAACTTCGTCTCCAGCCCCCCTTATTCAAAACACTCGATATGCTTCCGTATCGTATCGAACATTAATCATTGTTATCGTACCTAGGAGTCTTCTCAATGCTGTTGCAAGTCCAAAACTCGAAAATCAAATAGACGCCCGCTATTCTTCCAACAGCTATTTGCTGTTGAGGGGAAGTCAAATCAGGTTATCGAAATGTCAGGTTTTCGATACGATAGCCTGTCGTATGGTTGTGAATCAGGGCTCTGAACAACGTAAATCACCATCCTGCCCGTATTCCAATTTATTCGTGATCGGCGCAACATGTCTTTTTCTTCCATACTTCTCTATTAGTCATCATCTCGGTAGTCATCCCCTTTTCTAACCATATCATCATTCACGCAGTCCATCTATCGTTTCTTTGGTCTTCAAAGTTCCAACTGCTGGGACACAGGCCTCCTCTCGGTGAGAGGGAGTGGGTCGTAACCACCACGCGAACACAGTGCGGTTGGCAACTGGGGCATATTTTATGAGGACCAAAACTTTTACCCAAAGTAAATAAATTCCATTTGACTCAATAAAACAAACTACTGTTTACTCTACAATCCAGGGCGATATGTAATTAAACTGTGATCGCTCGGGTTCCTACATTTATACAGGGTGTCCCTGGAAGTATGTATCAAATCGAATAGGGGCGTAGGCAAGGTCATTTCCAAACCTTTTTGCCCTGAGAATGTCAGTGAATTTTTTTACGGTTCAAAAGTTATGACCGATTTTTATTTATTTTTTTCAATCACTTCGCTTATTGCGCAAAGCAAATAATAATAAAAAAAAAATACTATTAGGGCTATCTAAAAAAACTAAATTGATAGCCCTGATAGTTTTTTTTTTAAGATTTCTTTAAAAGGATTCGATTTCTCTTCTTTTTTTTTTAGTTGTTTTTTTGTTTTTTTTTTTTGCTACAACGTTTGGAAATGACCTTGCCCACGTCCCTATTTGATTTGATCCATACTTTCAGGGACACCCTGTATATCCGATACCGGTCGGTACCTATATCGATATACGTTTAGTATCAATTTCGAGTGCACTGGAAACATTTCTCTGGACGATGGCCAAACGCGTTTCAAACCCGTTATTGGAATACTTTTACAAGTGATATTATTTATTATTTACCGATTATGGTGAACTAGGTTTAAGGAAATATAGTATTTCTGTGTAACTGTCTTTGTAAACTGACTGCGTCGTTGATTTAGTGCAAAAAGAAAGTTTTTGGAGGTATCTTCATGATTTTTTTTCTACCGTATCAAATTAGTTGTATTATGTTTTCAACACACTATCTACTTAGCTTTATATCCTGAAGAATATCATATATTTTTTTCTGATTTTGTTTACTGTCCTCGATATGACTTTAAACTGTCGTGCATTTAGTATTGAACTAAATGTAGAACGCCACCTGTAGGCTATGGGATAAATACACCCAAATAGGCTCGGATGGAACAGTCGATATTAGTGCAGAATATCAACTCAGGGCGGCGGCTGATGAACATCTAGCACGTCAAAGGCGGCGCCCACGGACCCAGTCAGGCGGTCCACTGTACACCCACCAACTCGCACTAGACAAACGCGGTGGGTTAATTTGCCTAAACCTCTACTCTCTCATGAGAGAGTAGGGAGGCCTTTGCCCTGCAGTGGGACGTCACAGGCTAATAAGAATAAAATAAGTTTACTGTAGTCGACCATATACTCGTACTGTTAGGTATTATAAAACTTGCGTTTTTTGCGTTTAGGTCCTGTAGTCCCTTTAATATCAAATCCAGACACAACTTTGAAGACTATTTCCACCTTCATTCCCTATTTAAATGGCTACCTCCTAGTCTGCACCCTCTCACCTCAGTGTAGCATACAAAGCTGAGGTAACATTACAGAGGGATTGCATTTGTTACAACGATTGTACTCGTAACCGCATCACACACGGCAGGATAGAACGGGCAATACAAATATACCAAGATGGCGTTGACCTTTTTTCATCAATCAATCAACTCAGCCTATCACAGTCCACTGCTGGACATAGGCCTCTCCCAGACTGCGCCACAGCACCCTGTTCTCCGCCTTCCGCATCCGGTCTACCCCAGCCACCTTCTTTAGGTCGTCTGTCCATCTAGCTGGGGGGCGTCCCACACGACGCTTGCCGGTACGTGGTCTCCACTCCAGGACTCGTCTGCTCCACCGTCCTTCGACAGACATAGCCAGCCCACTGCCACTTCAATTTGCTTGCTTAACCTTTTTTCATGCTAGATAATATTAAAACGGCTGATTTAACTAGGTAATCATCAGTTATCTGTTTAATCATCTACATCATCATTTCAGCCGTAAGACGTCCACTGCTAGACATATTAGGCCTTCCCCAAGCACCTCCACTTCGACCGGTTCTGTGCTTCTCGCATCCAACGGGTTCCTGCGGCCTTCACAAGGTCGTTGGTCCACCTTGTGGGAGGCCTTCCAACGCTACGTGTTTCGGTACGCGGTCACCACTTCAGAACCTTTCGGCCCCATCGGCTATCTTTTCTGCGAACAATGTGCCCTGCCCACTGCCACTTAAGTTTGGCAATTCTTCGGGCTATCGTCTACATAATTCACCCAAAGAAGTTAGACTGCTGATACATATCCCCGTGGAAGCTAGTTGACTGACACGTTTTTTCTACGGCGCGGTTTGTACGCCGCGCCGTACCATAAAAAACCGTGCCGTCTTCAAAAGTGTGTTTGTTGTGTGATAAACACCAGTTGGGCAAAAACAAAAGACGACCAAAGTGTCCGTTCACCGAACTGAAAAACGGAAGAATAGGAAAAATGAAAGATTGGAAATGTTTCTATTCTTCAGTCGACAAAAGTCTACAATTTCGTGCATGACGACCAATTTTTCTCTACTTTTAACACTTTGGGGTAGAAACATAGTCTACATTCTATCATTATTGGACTTAGACAAGAATGATTGTATAATGATTTTTGCTGTGCTCCGCTACGGAAAGAATAAATATGTACATAATCAGCCTATAATGTTCCCACTGCTGGGACACAGGCCTCCTCTCTGTGAGAGGGAGTGGGCCGTAATCCACCACGCGGGCCCAGTGCGGGTTGGTAGATGTCACATGGCTTCGAATTTTTGGTTCTAGGACATGCCGGTTTCCTCACGATGTTTTCCTTGACCGTTTTGAGAGCAGTGGTGATGAAATAATTTACAAAAAGCGCCTGTCAGGGTTCGAACCTACGACCTATATCTCGTAAGTCGCGGTCGTTACCACTGGGCCACCACTGCTCTCAAATAAATGTGTCTTCATAGTAACGCGTGTCTACGGGTCGCTCCGTGCTGGGGCAGAAGAGATGTCGAGTTGGATTGAAAAAACTTTGTCTATTCTTGGTAGAATAGAGACCTAGATTGCTCATGCTACGCGAACTGCATGACTGTGTGTATCACGAAATCCACGTTCACATAATTTGCTTTATATACGACGTAACATCTTATGTACTGCTGTATTATAAAGATTTATCACCATTCAGACGAGGGAATTACTTGCATACTCGCAATACTCGCTTATCTTCAACTTGTAATATAACATTCAGTGGTTTCACATTATCTGCCCAGCCTTTTCCCAAGTATATTGGGGTCGGCTTCCAGTCTAACCGGATGCAGCTGAATACCAGTATTTTACATGGAGCGACTGCCTATCTGACCTCCACAACCTAGTTACTGGGTAACATGATACCCCTTGGTAAGACTTTCGGGCTTCTGACTACCCGTGGCCGTAACGACGGTCAAAGATCCACGAATGACATTCGGAAGGCACGGGGGTATCACACCGCCCGCTTCTAAATTCCGGGCTGTCACTAAGAAATGCCCTATAGAAAAACCCAATAACACTTTTGCCCGACCCGGGCATAGAACCCAGGACCCCTCGCTCAGCAGTCGCGCTTGTGACCAAAAGACCGATGGGGCTGTATCATCTAGTAACTAGATGTTAGTGATGCGACTAAAAATTGTGACTAAATTCTAGTTAGACTTATTTTTAATTATTAAAAAAAAATATTCTAACTTTTTGTTCATGTTTATTACCCATCTTGATTACTTTAGTCTGTTTTATTTTATACTAGCTGCGCCCCGCGGTTTCATCCGCATGAGTCTTGATCCCGTTGGAATATCGGTATAAAAAGTATCCTATGTCCTTTCCCGGAACTCAAGCTATCTCTATACCAAATTTCATCTAAATCGGTTCAGCGGTTTAGGCGTGAAAAGGTAACATACAGACAGACAGACAGAGTTACTTTCGAATTTATAATATTAGTATGGATTAGTTTTAGTTCAGCTTAATATATTTTTCAAGGCAGCAAGATATATAATCAATGCTATGTACGCCGTAATTGTCATGTACATTAGTCCTTTAGTTATTAAGATTATTCTAACATAAGTTTAACGTACGTGATGTGGCTGTGCTTTTAAATAAATAAACCCGACAACAACCTTCTTCAGACCTTGATAATAAAGAAGGCTGTCGTAACAAAATGGAAGGTATTTAATAAAAATACCCCCGCCTGTCGCAGGGTGACTCACCGGGAATTCAAACCCACGCCCCTGCGTAGACGACACAACATGCCTTTACCTATGTGGGGATATGAATAACTCAGTTGTGCGTTTAGTCAGTTATAGTTACTTGAGAAAGACTGCGTATTGTATTATTTTTACCCGACTACGGCGAAGCAAAAAGGAGGGTTATGATTTTGGCCGGTATGTATGTTCATCTGTTCCCTCATAACTTCTAAACTACACACATCAAAAGTGTCTAGGGATCAACATATATTTTTGCAATAACTTTTCTCCTGATTGATATTAATTAAAATTTTCTTTAAGGATTCATCAAATAAAGTGTTTTCGTTTGTCACAGTAACGATAAACCAAGTCACCTTTGCATTAATAAAGAAATTTTCCATTTTCCTAATAAAGGGATTTTTGACATTTGAACCACTAACACAAAAGTTCGAAAAAAAGACTGAAATAACAGTTTTCTTTAAAATTTTATTGGGTAACTTAAACAATTAATAATCCGTGTTTCTACCGCGAACACTAACAACACAAGAACATCGGTTTGGCATACTCAAAATGAGTTCATCCAAATCACGCTGTGGAATGGCAGCCCATGTTCGTTGCAACAACAAAAAAAGGTCTTCTTGCGACTGGATACCCTCCATATTCGGCAGAGCTCTTCTCTGTAGCATATCCCATGCATGCTCAATCGGGTTCAAGTCTGGCGACTGAGCAGGCCAGGGCAGGACATTGATGTTAGCTGCGAGAGTCTGTCTTACAACTCTTGCGGTGTGCGGTCGTGCATTATCATGCATTAACTGAAATAAGGGACCGATTTGCACTTGTAGAGGAACGATGACGTCTGATACAATCGTCTCAGCATAAATTTGAGCGTTGAGGTTGCCTCTGATCCAAATCAACTCAGTTCTTCCGCCGATCCAAATACCCGCCCATACCATGATGGTTCCACCACTATAAGGATGGACTTCCTGGCAGGATTTTAATCGCTGTTGGCGTCCAGGGGTTCTCCAGTGTCGTATACGTCTTGTATCCGGTCTCATACCAAAACAAAAGCACACGAAACGCCATTGTTCTTCTGCCCAATTTCTGTGTTCAAGAGCCCATTGATATCGAATCCTACGATTGTGCATTGCTATAGGTGGTACCCGTAGCGGTCTTCGGGAATGAAGGTTCACTTCATGCAAGCGGTTTCTGACTGTTTGGTCGCTAATTAAGTTCCCTGAAGAGTGATGAAGCCTCACGGCTAACATCATGGCGGTTATTGTTGGAGCTCTTCGAGTTAAGATTTGAATGTATCGGTCTTGTCTCCGTGTGGTGCAGCGATACCGTCCTCCATGGCGCTCAGCCACGGTACCAGTGCTTCGGTAACGTGTCCAAAGTCGACTGATAACACTCTGACTTGTATTCAGAGCTAAAGCCACAGTACGTTGCCGGGAACCAGCTTCTATCATTCCCACGGCTCTGAGCATTTCTTCCCTGCTTAAATGACGTCGCCGCTCCATAATAACGTTGGTTTTAATCAGTAGTAGGGAAACAGTAGCACTAATAATGTCTTCAATGCGTTGTATGTTTTTATAGGGAAAATATTGACAGCTGATTTTCATCTTTTACTCGAATTTGATTCACAGTTCCTGATTCAAATTATGAAATGCACCAAAAAGGATCCATATAAATTTATAAAATCATAAATTTATTACAAAGCCACATCTCAATCTCAAGAAATCCGCATAAAAATGCTTGATCCCTAGACACTTTTGATGTGTGTACTTGTCATAATTGGATTGGACAAATGAGGTACTTGTCGTAGGTTATAGGCTATCTGACGTCACATTAAATTGAATATGGCACCCTCTTGTGGACATAATGTCATGTTTAAAAACTAAAACCCGACTAGTGTAAAGGATGAAACAAGAAAGTACCTTCCCGTGGTCGCATGCTACCATAGCTTATAATATCGTCGACCGTAGGTTCAATTTAGGTAAGGGACAAAATACCCAAAATGAGTTGAGTATACAATTTTGTTCAGAATTTTTCGCTCTATCGAATGGTGAATATGAAAAAATTGTAGCTTAAGAAAAATGTCCCTTACTCCAATGATTTTTGGATCCAAATTTCGAATCAGCCCCATAATAACGTCCGAAAAAAAACTTTGTCGGCCTCTCCTGAAAAAACGTATTTTGTCCCTTACCTCAATTGAACCTACGGTCGACGTACAGCGGCATGCGACCACTTTGTTTCATCCTTTTTCGGTCGGGTTTTAGTTTTTAATCTTATTTTTTTTCTACATGAATTATGTAACCAATATTTTAACATATAAGAGCGTCCACGGAGTCAGCCCGTTGTTCTCCATAGGAAGTTATTACTCTTTGGAATGCGCAACTGACTTCATCTTTCTGACTGACCGAGCCCTTGACAATTCAAAAGTGTCTGTAATTGGTTTATTTGAAAGCTGCGCCCCGCGGTTGATAGAATACTTTATTATGTACATCATATAAATTACAGACATAAATATATAAACTTTACAATGGGTGACACAATGGGCGGTCTTATCGCTAAGAGCGATCTTTTAAAGACAACCTTTGGATGGATTAAAAACGGGAAGGACAGACAAATACTGTAGGTAGTCTGTGGTGTACCATTTACACTATACAATAAATGCATACATAAAGTATATTATACTAATCTAAATAAATATATACATATAATAGTAAACATGAAACAGGGGAAAAGAAAATGTAATGAAGAGAGTAAGTGCTTTTTTATCATAATTTAAAAAAAGTGGACAATGATCGAGCACGCCTTACCGACACGGGCAAGTCATTCCATAACCGTACTGCTTAAACAGTAAAAGATTTGTCATAGAAACTGGCATCGGCCATCTCTAGTCTCAGGTTTTCCGATGACCTCAGATATCTATTACTAGCTTCTGCCCGCGACTTGGTCCCCGTAAAATTTCACCCTCCCCCCATTCACCCTCTTAGGGGTGGAATTTCGAAAAACCCTTTCTTAGTGGATACCTACTCTTCACAAAGAACACACCCTCCAAATTTCATGTCTCTAGGACCAGCGGTTTAGGCTGTGCGTTGATATATCAGTCAGTCAGTCAGGACTTTGAATTTTATATATTTAGTTGTGTGTTGATACTATGTTATTTAGAATCTTTTCTGTTCTACACAATTGTTTAGTATAAAATAACCTCTGTGGGAGTGCATTGACTGGGAGTACGTTCACCTTGGGTAGCAGACACTAGCTTTATATACTACGCTATGTACACTGTATATATTCAGTCTGGGAGATCCAATAAAAGACAAGACCTCGAGCTAAATGGTTTCACTTTCTTTGAGATGGTATGGTTTCTTTTGATTACAAACTTTCGTGTTTCGTTCGGTAGAAAGTTCTTTTTTGATGATTAATTATTCTTATGTAGGTACTTTTTCTTTTTCTTCAGCAAATGACATTCCCTTCTATAAAAGATAGTGGTACTACCCTAATACAAACACACAAACTTTCGCCTTTATAATCAGGGCCGGCATTAGCCTCCTAGGCGCCACGGGCGAGTCATGACTCGCCCGTGGCGCCAAAGGGCGCCAAAGGCATGCCTTTGGCGCCCTTTTAGGTATACTTACTTATTTCATTACAAAAAAAACTTATTTTGAATTTGTATATAAATAAATAATTCGTAGGTAAGTTATTGATAACTTACAGGTTTTCTAAAAAGGTTTTTTGATTTGCTTGTGAACTTACGAGTACTTATGTAAACAAAAAAATCAACCGACTTCAAAAAAAAAAACTACAAAATGATAAATAACTTTAATTTCGGAAGTCGGTGTCGTTAGTTCCGCATTTTCGTTTTTTGACACCGACTTCCGAAATTAAAGTTATTTCTCATTTTGTACTTTTTTGAAGTCGTTTGTTTTTTTTTTTTTAAATTATTTTTCACTCTAGTTGTACCTACCCCACACGAATACAATTAACACTGAAGAATTGAAGACACCGACTAGAAGAATCATCAAAATTCGCCGGAGAGGCATATGCATGTTATATGCATATAACTTCGTACATAAGAATAATTACCTAATGTATTATGTACTAAAACCTTCCTGAAAGTATGAAGATCACATTAATGAAAGAATTATCAAAATCGGTTAATTAGTTTTTGAGATAATCGCGGACATACATACATACATATGGGTCGAATACAGAACGTCCTTTTTTGAAGTCGGTTAAAAAAAGAGTATGTATAATGCAGGGGGCCTAATACGAGTCGCAATTTCCCCCGCCTGTTACCTCTATTTCGTTCTACCTACATTATTTAATGAGAGATGCGACAAAATGACAGCTCGTGTTTGTTAGACATATGTACAATACTCACTCCTACGAGATAAGTCCATAAAAGTTAATACGTTTCTTTTAGATCGATAAAAATAGGTATCCAAATTATGCGGTTAAGGGTCAGCCCACACCGCGACGCGACGCGGCGCGCAGTTTTCAAGATTCAAGACACAGAATTCTGTGTGCCTACTACGTCGATTTACGCCGCGCGGCCCTCCTCACTGATGTGTACCTTTTTGTGTACTAGATAAGGTCTATAATTGTATTGTTATCTTGAAAACTGCGCGCCGCGTCGCGTCGCGGTGTGAGCTGACCCAAGTTGTGCTGGCGCTCGCGGCGCCCTGTAGTACCTGGCGCCCCGGGCAACCGCCCCCCTTCCCCCCTAAAGCCGGCACTGTTTATAAAATTAGTGTTAAGTGTGATGAGTAACAGCCCGGAGTATGGAAGTTGGCGATGAGATTCCCCCGTGCCTCAGAAAAGCCGTTGGTCCTATAGAGGTATGAGGAACAGGGAGTAAAGTTCACTCATACTCTATAGAAAAGGAAGGATCCTCCGACCAGACGGGTGTTGTGTCTGGCGGGCAACTGCCTGATGTTTCATGTCGGGCTGTTGTATCTATGCTAGTTGCGCGGTAAACTCTGCCTGCGCGATGCAGGATTTGCGTGACGTCAGTATGACGCGTTGTTCGTATGTGGCGTTGTAGATACCGCTACAGTCCTGCGCCTGATCTCTCTCCAGTCGTGTCGGATTGCGTATCGTCCTATCGGTGTCTGCTATCGGAACACTTTTACCAACGCCACCAGGTATACAAGCGTGATGTTATGTCTAAAACTGAACAAAAATGTTTCCATTAATATCTTTATTTATCAATCATTGTGCACAATAAAGCTTCAAAGGTGGACTTAATGCCTTAGGAATTCTCTACCAGTCATCCAAGATTCATTCATTCACTCACTGACTTGGACTACTATTTTATCTAAACACATAGGGGCTTATTCATAAACGATGATTAATAGATGAAGGGCCCGTGGCTAAATGATAACAGCCGCACAGGTCGATCGATCAGGTTAAGCTACGGTTGCCGCGGTTTGTCTGTGAATGGGTGACCACCTTTACATACCGAGAGTCCGAGACCACTCCGTGCCTCGGAAAGCACGTTAAGCCGTTGGTCCCGGCTGTCATTCGTGGATCTTTGACAGTCGTTACGGGTCGTCAGAAGCCTGAAAGTCTGACAACCAGTCTTACTAAGTGGTATCGTGTTACCCAGTAACTGGGTTGTGGAGATCAGATAGGCAGTCGCTCCATGTAAAATACTGGTGTTCACCTGCATCCGGTTAGACTGGAAGCCGACCCCAACATAGTTGGGAAAAGGCTAGGCAGATGATCTTCGTTTCAACGTTATCGGGTCTGAACCATCCTTTCATCCGCTCCAAGATTTTTTTCTACTGATTACCTTGGAAATATACATTTACCTGTAAGATCATAATCATAAGTAAAGTAAAAAAGGAACACTTTCCTCAACTTTTTCTAACATAAATTGATTACTTCGTAATTTCCCTAAGGGCACCTGAATTTATAAAACTGAAGATCAACAGTAACGTTAAGTATGAAGTTGGTTACGAACTTCGAAATTATAAAAATATGTAGGTATTAAGGGCTGCCAGCTGAGAGACGAGCTGGATAGGTTCCGTCAAAATTGGAAGGGGAAAATGGAAGGGGTGGAGGGAGGCCTTTGCCCAGGATTGGGACAACGCAGGCCAGATAAGAAAAAAAAGGGCTGCCATAGAGAAATTTCTGAAGGAATGACAATTTTCCTGGTCTGAGGATTGGACTCAGGACATTAAAGACTCAGTAATGGTGCTTGAGACCAATAGACCAACGGGGCAGTCACTCAAACCAACAAAGAATGCGAAGTCTCATCGGGGGGTTACAATTGGTGTCCGACCGAAGGTTCGGTTTCGGCCAAAAAATTAGGTTTCGGCAGCAATTTCGGTTTCGGCCCGACCGAAACGTGCGTCTGGCGTTAGTGAGCTGTTGGTTTTGATAGTATACGAACGACTGACAAATAGAAAGGCAGTGTAGACTTAATAATGGGCTTATTTTTCAATCGTTATCTTGAAATTATGACAGATTTTCACACAAAATCTGGCTTAAGTATTTGTCTTTCATTGGATAAAAGAAATCTGATGATTACAAATTGAGCCCTTAATCAAATTATTTGTAACAAACCTACGAAAAAGGACGGGTCTCAGAAAATAATGTAATTTAATTAACTTCACAAGATTCTTAACTTCACAAGATTCTTAACTTCACAAGTTTCAGTTTCGGTCGAAACTAGAAGAGGAGCCGAAGGTTGGGTTTCGGCTGAAAAATCGTGTTTCGGTCGGACACTAGTTACAATATACTTTTACCCCCTTATTCATAAAACTTATCAAACCTATTTTAGTTAAAATGGGGTTTGTCTCTTTCTTACACACAGAAATGACAACGTGACAGATAAAGACAAACGTTCTATAAACCTATTTTAGCTAAAATAGAGATAAAATAGGATTATGAATAAGGGGGTTAGTGTCTAAACACACTATGCCGAAGGTACGCGACCGAAGTTCGACATGATTACGCCTGCAATGCTATTTGAATTACTGACGACACATTATGCCAAACTTCGGTCGCATACCTTCGCCATAGTGTGTTTAGACACTTCTTCTTCTTAGCGTGTCGATAGCAATCTAAATGTACTCGGCCCAGAATTCGGCCACTTGTTTGGCGCCATCGCCAGCGTCCATCAGTTCCTGTAACGTGCAGCTGACAGGACACGCAGGACACGATATTAAGTGTCCCATCGTTTGTGGAACAGCACCACATTTACACTCCAAGGCGGAGTCGTCTATGAATCTCCACCTGAACAGGTTCTTATAGCTGGTCAATATTAGACATGAAAGTAGCAACTGCCACCTTGACCAGTCCTGCACATCATTATCATCAAAATCAGCTTATAATGTTCCCACTGCTGGGACACAGGCCTCCTCTTATCGAAAGGGAGTGGTCTATAACCTACCACGCGGGCCCAATGAGGTTTGGTAGAAGTCACATGTCCTCGAATTTTTGGTTCTAGCACCTGCTGGTTTCCTCATGATGTTTTGCTTCACCGTTGAACATCACCTGCTCTGCCGAATGTGGTATATCTGTGGGAACTGCCGTGGGGTAAAGCCGTGTTAGAAATGTTAGTCAGTTGGCAAGGTGCTGCCTGGGTTGGCTGGACTGGGTGCGGCCCACGACCACGTACGAGTTGGCACAGTCAACAAAAGAGATAGTACGCAGGATCGTCGGGTATAGTTGAAGTTTCGTAAGAAACCGATGGATGTTCTCGAATCAAATTTAATTTTATTAATAGAAAACAAATAGCTCATTTATGAAATTAAATTTCAGTCTACAACATCCATCGGTTTCTTACTAAACTTCAACTATATAGAATAGAATAGAATACTCTTTATTATGTACACCATATAAATTACAGACATAAATATAGAAACTTTACAATGGGTGACACAATGGGCGGTCTTATCGCTAAGAGCGATCTTTTAAAGACAACCTTTGGATGTATTAAAAAACCTCCTTTTTTTGAAGTCGGTTAAAAAAGGGAAGGACAGACAAATACTGTAGGTAGTCTGTGGTGTACCATTTACACAATACAATAAACCGACAATCCTGCTTACTTATCTCTTTTGTTCACTATGCATTTGAGTTGAGCATCACCACCACGTGGAAGCTATTTTGAACCACCCCAAATGTACTTAATCATGTACATATCAATTTATTTTACGATATTTTCACTTTGTTTATTTAAATCTTAACTTCAAGTGTTTAATTCAATGCTGGAAGCTTGCCAAAAGCTTGCATTTGTACTGAATGAAAGATGAAGAGCATTTTGAACTTGTTTTGTACTTTTGAGCGGCTCTTGAGCAAATGGCTTGTGGGTACTGATTGATTTGCGATATGAACACACGCTTCTGCCAAGTTGGGGCTATTATAATCATTCTTGGGCAGGTGATATGCAGGGCAGGTCATGGTGACAGGTAACAGTTGCACCGTCTAATATTGACCTACTTTAAGAGGCGGCTGCTGCAGGTGCAGAAAACCTCAAACGGCGAAAATATTGCAACCTGATTGGGAGTTTTGGGTTCGAGCCGTTTGGGGTTGAAACACTAGGGCCATGGGGTCCGAGTGCCCACTTGGTTTTTCGAGATATCGCCAAGCGGTTAGTCGACTCTTCACGTGACCAGAGGGCTGGCCTATTTCTTGGCCAAAGAATTAGCATTGCCATACAACGTGGCAATGCTGCCAGCCTTTTGGGCACTGTTCCTGTTGACAGCGATGCGGACGAATTCTTTGATGACCTATGATTATTTTGTTTATTTTTAGATATTATTATAGTTTATATGTTAGCTTATATTATGTAAATATCCACAATAATTAAATAAAATAAATATTCCATACATACTTTAAGAGTGTATGGTAACTCCCCAGCCCTCTATATTTATTACGAGCTTCTGTCCGCGAATCGTGCGCGTGATCCCGTCGCATCGCATCGCATTTCCGCGCTATTGCTTCGTTTCCGCTTAAAGTTCTTTCTGACCTTTTTTGTTTTTGCTCGGCTCTTAAGGGTCCTAGTGTGATGTTAAGTAGCCTATAGCCTTCCTCAAGAATTGGACTATCAAGTGTAAAAATATTTTTAACCGACTTCAAAAAAGGAGGTTCCTTATTCGACCCGTAGCAAGCAATTTTAACTAAAAAAAAAACGAAAATGCGGAACCACGACACCGACTTCCGAAATTAAAGTTATTTATCACTTAGTTGTTTTTTTTTTTTAAGTCGGTTGTTTTTTTGTAAAAAAGTTTTAATTTCATATCCGACCGAGCGGCGTTCAAACTAACTCTTAAGCATTATTATTATTATATAGATTTAATAGAACTAAGAGGGTTCAAGGACAAGTAACCCTTGTTGTTTCGTGACTTGGAGATTTCCGGAGAGTATGTTCAATTGGTCCTGACTTCCGTACCCTCGTCCTCTATCTAAAGGGTCGCCGCACACGGGCCACACGCGACAGCCACAAACGCCGGCAAGAGCAGCAACGATTTGTAGCGTGTGACGGCCACCGGCGTCAACCGTGTGCGGCGAGTCCATATAAAATGTATGAAAACTAAAGGAAATGTGCCGTTTTGCGGCGTTTTGTGGTTGTGGCCGGTGGTCCTTGTGCGGAGACTAAATCGTTTGACAATAATATCATTTGCTCCATTATAATTCTTGATAAACTAGTCTGCATGAAAACTAAATCAGTAAAATTTTCAACACGTTTTTTTTAGCTTCACTTGTAACTAACTGACAATGTAACAAAATCTTAGAAGTCAATTTTAATCTACTTCCAATTTTCGTATCGAAATGAAACTTTGTGTGTATATGTAGTTCGGAAGACAATACTATAATTTGGTATCATGGAGCTGATCTGATGATGGAGCCAGGAGGTGGATAGTCGAACTCTTCAGTGGCTACTAGTAAACCCCTCGAGTTTGGGCTCATATGATTTGTTTTGACGAGTCCAATAGATTGCACTTGGTGTCGAGGGTCTGATGATGAAGCCAGGAGGTGGATAGTGGAACTCTTCAGTAGCTACTAGCAAAGCCTTCAAGTTTGGGCTCATATGATTTGTTTTGACGAGTCCAATAGATTGCATTTGGTGTCGAGGGTCTGATGATGGAGCCAGTAGGTAGATAATGGAACTCTTCAGTGGCTACTAGTAAACCCCTCGAGTTTGGGCTCATATGATTTGTTTATGTTATTGGAAGGCAAGTATGTCAAAGCTTTCGCTTTGACTATGGCTTGGAGATTTGGGCATGGGCCCATGTCTCCAAGTTCACAAGAACTCATCACAGTTTCATCATCTGCGTAGCATTTTCCCAACTATGTTGCTGTCAGCTTCCAGTCTAACCGGATGAAACTGAATTCCAGTTTTTTACATGGAGCGACTGCTTGTCTGACTCCCCATATCCCAGTGAGTGGGTAACGCGATATCCACAGATATAGATACACCTAGATAACGCAAGAGCAACTACTTCGCGTGCCAAAAATCGCACCAGTTTACGTTCAAAAATCATAAGCCGCCACTTTCGCGCTCAGTCCTGCGTACTGCTGGCTGGGTGAGCGTGAGCGAGAGAGCGCGAGTTTGTGACGTCATAGTAGGTAGTCAAAAAGTGGCACGCTTAGTTTTCATACAGTTCGTGATACTTGCGTTATCTAGGTATATCTATATCTGTGGCGATATCCTTTGGTAAGACTGCGCTGTGCCAGCGCGTCTGTATCGATGTTACTCCCCGCTTGTAGCGCGTCGACAGCACGCGACAAAGTCGTCTTCTGCATACTAAAATGTTATGAACATGTGTATAGGTAAATTGATTGCGAAAACATCGCGTTTGCAGCGCGTTAAAGTTGCGTGGGACGCGCGTCGACGGCGTCTGAAAAAAACGTGGTGTGTAAGAGCTCTTAGGGCCTGTGCACACCACGTTTTTTAAACGCGCCGTTGACGCGCGTTTTAAAAACGTACGTCGACGGCGCGCTTTTATCCTACAGAGATAAACGCGACCGACCTGACTCGCGTGCGTATCGCATCTGTATCGCTACAAACGCGCGTCAACGGCGCGTTTAAAAAACGTGGTGTGCACAGGCCCTAAGAGCTCTTAGAAAGGCATAAAAAAACTGCAAGTGTATGTAATAAACAAATGGCTACATTATATTTTTATGTCCACTGTCAAATTAAGGAAACGAACAATCAAACAGCGCGGCCATTACTCTTTTCCGGATTATGTTGTGATGTAACTTTATTGCATTTGTTTATTCTGTAACACAGAATGAAAAACCGGCCAAGTGCGAGTTGGACTCTCACATAAAGGGTTCCGTACCATAAGGCAAAACACGCTGAAAAAAACGAAAAAAAATCACGTCTGTTGTATGCCCTTAAATATTGATTTTATTTTATTATTTATTTTTAAAATGAATATACAACTAAATATTCTGTGAATATTTCAAGCGTCTACCTGTTGCCATTATTATTATCGAGCAAATAACGGCAATAAAATCACGTTTGTTGTATGGGAGCCCCCGTAAATATTTATTTTATTCTGTTTTTAGTATTTGTTGTTATAGCAGCAACAGAAATACATCATCTGTGAAAATTTCAACTGTCTACCTATCATGGTTCATGAGATACAGCCTGGTGACAGACAGACGGACAGTAGTAATAGGGTCCTGTTTTTACCCTTTGGGTACGGAACCCTAAAAACTGCTATAAAATTGTCATTTTACACAAGATGTAAAAAGGGTGCCCTGTCAGTTCACCAAAAATTAATTTACAAATTTTTACTTGACAAACAACGGTTGGCAAAAACATGATTTGTCATTTCATCATTATACAACAACAAGTTTGCCAAATAATTCACTTTACAAAATAATCACTAGATAAACTTTTGTTTAATAACGTGTTATTTAACAAGCAATTCATTTTTTATTGATTTTATCTCATAAAACAACGTTTGGAATAAAAACGTTTTACATATTGACTTATCATTACGCAATTTCCTTAAACTTAAACAATTTTTTTTATCGACTTGCGCTAATAGAAAAAAAGAGATTATTTTTAGTGGGCTACTCGGAACCGAAGTAGTTAGATTAGGTTAATTATTTTAACAAAAATTTTAGGTTAGGTTAGGTTAAAACTGTGACCCCTACGCACGAGCCGAGCGAGCGAAGCGAGCGGTGCCGCGGTAGCGGCCGGCGAGTGCCAGAAACGACTAGATTATATAGAAAAAAAAAATACTTTTACACAAAATATGGGTGCCAGAAACGACTTGCGCTAATAGAAGAAAAAAAGAGATTATTTTTAATAGGCTACCCGGAACCGTACTAGTTGCATTAGGTTAATTATTATAAAAAAATGGTTCGGTTAGGTTAGGTTAAAACTGTGACCCCCTACGCACGAGCCGAGCGAGCGAAGCGAGCGGTGCCGCGGCAGCGGCCGGCGAGTGCCAGAAACGACTAGATTATATAGAAAAAAATACTTGCCTGAAAATAATTTGACCCAAATGGAGAATACCGTCATGATCACTTTGTGACTGGTTTAGAAAATCTTTACATAGTATAAAACAAAGTCACTCCCGCTGTCTGTAAGCTTAGATCTTGTAAACTACGCAACGGATTATAATGCAGTTTTTAATGCAGTCGGAAAAATATTTTATAATACACTAGTGTATTATAAAATATTTTTCCAAAAGAATCTAAATATTAAATGAAAAATGTATAAATGATTAAATATCATCCGTAACATTTGTAAAGAGAAGCATTTGCCAAATAAATGTTTGTAAAGTGAGTGTTTATAAAATAAAACATTTGCGGAATGAGTTGTTTGTGAAATAAATAGTATACGAAACGTTGGTTGTAAACTGAAAATTTGTCAATGGAGTTTTGGTGAAACATTAGTGAACCTGTAAAAAGACCCATCCACATAGCCATCAACTATGCATTCTGCACATGAAACTAAGTAACATTGCTTGGAGACGTCTTTTATTTTTGGTGTGAAAAGCTGTTTGCAAGAGCGCAATGTAACACACGCAAAACATTGTGTTTATGGGTGTATGCAATGGTACAAACACAGATATAGATACACCTAGATAACGCAAGAGCAACTACGTCTCGTGCCTAAAATCGCACTAGCTTACGTTCGAAAATCGTAAGCCGCCACTTTCGCGCTCAGTCCTGCGTACTGCTGGCTGGGTGAGCGTGAGCGAGAGCGCGAGCTTGTGACGTCATAGTAGGTAGTCAAAAAGTGGCACGCTTAGTTTTCATACAGTTCGTGATACTTGCGTTATCTAGGTCTATCCTGTGGGTACAGAGGACTTGCGTAACACACAATCAGTAGCAATGGGTTTCATTTTGACAGTTCAACAACATTCATTGCGTTATTTACGTTGTTGAGCAGACAATTTTTCGATCATTAACACCCGCGACTTCGTCTGTGTGGAATTTAACAAAGGAGTTATTGTTTTTTTTTTATCTAAAACTAAAAGTAGCCTAAATTACTCCTTATTACATCAGCTATCTGCCAGTGAAAGTCCCGTCAAAATCGGTCCAGCCGTTTCAGAGATTAGCCGGAACAAACAGACAGACAGACAAAAATTGTAAAAAAATGTTATTCTGGTATATGTACCGTGTATACATCCATAGCGGTTATTTTAATATTACAAACAGACACTCCAATTTTATTTATTTTAGATTTAAAATTCATTTTTAAAACCGCCATGTTTCGAGGCAAATCAAGCTGCAACCGAAGCATCACAATGGGAGCTTTTAATTAAAAATTCCGATGTGTTATGATACCCGTCCGACTCGACGAAGCATTGAGGCTGTCTGGCTCACTGCCATCTGTAATATCCGAAATAATCATGCAATTGTTGGGATCCTGGTGTCCTGAAACACAGGCCACGAGCCTAACTTAGGCACCAGTCTCCCACAATATACAGGGTGGTCCACAAGTCGTGGATCAAACGAAATAGGGAGATAAAGGAGGTCATTTCCAACAAAAAATCTTTCTACAGCATGGCCATAATTCAATTGCCCTAAAAGTTATGAATATTTGTGTATACCGAGTTCTTTTACAATTAGACGAATTTGAAAAAAATGTGATATAAAACAATAAAACAAACGGTGTTGTATTACTACTAGATAATGTATCAGCACTACAAAGTTCTATTAGGGCTCTGAGTATCAAATTTCAAGAGCAATTAATTTTTTTCCAAAAATTTTGTAACGTTACCAAAAATTATTTCGCACTTTAAAAGCGTTGGAAATGACCTCCTTTATCCCCCTACTTCGTTTGATCCACGACTTTTGGACCACCCTGTATACCTACTCAACTGAATTATATGTCATTGTCGAATCTGACCGATGTAAAATAACATGTATATTGTGGTGAGAAAATAAAGTTTTATTATTATTAAAAAAAAAAACATGCAATTGCACTGGATTAAAACTGACTAGCATAACGTCGGCTTAGTATTTTAAGTTGCTAACTCCATTTTCGGCTTAACTGACTATTTAGTATCAAATGAAAGAGAAACCTCGCCTATTTCTGCCGTAACTCACCTGGAAGGGTAGGTATATGTGCCAACGATATTGCATAACATTGCTTAACTGTATCTTTAGAATAAAAATAGAATTTTCTCTTTCATTTGATACTAAATAGTTAAGCCAAAAATGGAGTTAGCAGCTTAGAATAATTAGCCGACGTTAAGCATAAGTCAAATCAGGCCTATAACGGTCCCACTGCTGGGACACAGCCTCCTTTCTGTGAGAGGGAGTGGGCTGTAATCCACCACGCGGGCCCAGTGCGGGTTGGTAAATGTCACATGTCTTAGGAATATTTGGTTCTAGGACATGCCGGTTTCCTCACGATGTTTTCCATTTCCTTCACCGTTTTGACAGCTGTGGTGATGAAATAAATTACACAAAGTGCCTGCCTAGGCTCGAACTTACGTGCACTAGTGGGTAGTTCAGTGATCGTTTGGTTATTGAGTCAAAACAATATTTAACATAGTTGGGAAATGGCTAGACAGAATTTAGTTTTGGAAGCATTTACTGCACGATTCCGACTCACTCTTATCCCAGTTTTCGCCGGTGCTGTCACAGCGGGGGTAGTTATGAAAGCTTCTAAGCCATAGAGTGGAGTGACGCACGAGTGCTTTTAGCGTCGGACGTCACGTCGTTGATGTTACCGCTGTGATGTCAGAAGGCGGATTTATTTGTTTTCTGACTGTACTTGTGTAAATGTTTGTTTGAAGATGGGTGTGTTTCTTTGTATAAAAGGTTGGATGGATTATAAACTAGCTTTACCCCACGTCTTTATTCGCGTGAAATTTTTCTTAGCTTAAAAAGTATCCTATTAAACTCGGCAATACTGTAGCTTCCTATTCGGGAAATAATTTGCGGAAACGTATTAGTAGTTCCGTAGATTATCCCCTACAAACAAACTCACAAAGGAGATTGGACGAATCTATCCTGAAGCCCAATAGCGTTAAGACTAAGACAACAATTCCTTGACTTCAGTGCTCAAGTAATCACCTACTTCGGACTTTACGCTTTTTATTTGATCTTTGTTTTGTTTTTTTATCTGATGTATCTGGTGTATTGTGTGTCCTTTAGTCTGTGCTAAATAAATGTATTTTCTTTCTTTCTTTCTTTCTTTACTTAGGTCATTAACTCCAAACTGACTAACAATTGGCAAAAATCGTATTTGTCGCAAAGGTTCTCCTTAAAAAACTCTTTGCGTGTTATTGGGCACCAAGAATTCCTTAACCTCTGTACCCAAGTTGTCACCCGTTTAGGTCATTAACTCCGAACTAACTAACGATTGGCAAAACTCGAGTTAGAAGCATAGGTTCTACTTTAACAGCTCGTAATATCTTATGGCTACTGGGCTTCAGGCCTTCAGGGCAGAAACCTATAGTATGGTGTCCATTCTCCTTTGACCTCTTTATAATATTACTGTTTAAGTATAGACAAGTAAAATTTCTCCGTAGCAGCCCGGAGTCTAGATTTGTGCTCAGTTGATGGCAAGACGCTCGCCCCCCATTACGTGAGACTTAAGGTGAATGCGCAATGGTAGACCGCGAAATTTAAATTTTCTTACGTTTTTTGCAATTTGTAGGTCAGTGTCAGGTTGTATCTTGATCAAAATATGATTTGCGACTATAATAGACATGTATTTACAGAATTATAGTCATTAGAATCATTAATATATCTCTTTAAGTTAGATTTCTACCATCAACACTTTTCCATACGAGATTTGTTCTTAACGGTAGAAATCTAACTTAGAAAGATGTATTAATGATTCTAATTATTATAATTCTGTAAATACGTACCGGTTATAGTCGCGAATCACATTTTGATCAAGATATAACCTGACACTGACCTGAAAATTGCAAAAAACGTAAGAAAAATTGAATTTCGCGGGCTACAACTACGCATTCACCTTAAACAGAACTGGCGAAATGTGGTTTGAGTATACACCTCTGCCTGGTCCTTTGGGGAACACAGGCGTGATGATATGTTAAGTTATTATGTAACATGTCTTTTTTTCTGTTTTCCTTCTTAGTTAGTTTTAATCATGATCTGGCAGTTTGAGTAATTTACGCGGCCTACCCAAATGTCCTTTCTTTGGTATTGTTCGTCGAATTGTTGAGCTCCTCAAGTTCTGAGTTAGGCTGCACGATTTTTGACAAATGCGTGTGCACTGACTGGGACAGGTCCGCTCAATCTGTGCGGTTCTTTCCTCAAAAGACCATTTCAGACACCAATCTACATGGTCTTCACATGATCTGACGAAGATTTTGTCTGGACTTTAAAAGAGACTGTGACATCTCAGTTTGTTTCGGCCTTTCTTCTCAGAGTAGTCAGATAGGAAACGCCGACCTCATCTAGCTTTAAAAATATACGCGTCGATTTGATAACCTCCTCCGTTTTTTCGTTGGTTAAAAAAATATGATTGACGTGTTAAAGTGTTTGTACAAACCTACTTACAGAAATAATTCATTTATTATGTAACAGTAGCCGTTAAAATAACCAATTATTTTAAAATTCAGCAATCCATAACAGAATCACCAAATTAATGTTAAAATGTCTATCATTCAATATAATGTAACAGCCAGCTATGATGGCCGTCCCATTAAAATAAAACTAATAGCTTTTACGATGTCATTTCATCGGTTTTATACTTATTGTGGCCATTTTATGTTAGGAGACTAGCTTCTGCCTGCGACTCTGTTCGCGTGGAAGACCTAACATACACAACGATTTATTCTTCTTTCGTCCCGAAGTTATGTCCCACATTCCAAAAAATTCTTAGTTCGTCCCATATCACTATTAAAGTTGTGTCTCGTCCCAAATTACAAGTCCTTTAAAGGTACAGTCAACAAAAAAAAAAAAACCGAATGTCCTTATGGCCACACGACTGAAGTGAAACTTCAAACGTATTTGGCTATGAGAGGAAGAGAGAAAGAAAATGTGGGCGCGCACTGCTTTCTCCTGCTTATATCCCCCACTCAACTCCCGTTCGCCTCGCCCGATCACACTTTTCGTAACGCTACGTAACGCGTTCGCCAGCTTACTCCTCAAGTCAAGCGTGCGTAAAGAAGTTTCACTTCGAAAATGTACTTATTTGTGAAACAATAATCTATAAATATAAAAGAACACATACAGGGTGGTAGGGACATCGACTCAGTGGTGGCCTGCGGGTGACGGACTAGGGGCGTCCGTCGTTCGACCAGACAGGTCCGAGTTGGCTCCGCAGTATTCCACGCGCGCCACTCGAGAGTGGGTGCGGCCATTATCACGGGGAGGTGGGACCCGCTGCGGAACAGCGGGTCGAGGCCTGTCGGGGGAGCGGTGAATGCTTATGCAAATCCCGTACCCCTGGCCATAGGCAGAAGTGGAACACCGCGGTGGTTTTAGCCGGTAAGAGTCCAGCATGCCCCTCTGTCACCCCCACGACGGAGGAAGTCCATGAGGACTTCCACCGCGCACCAAATAATTCAAAATGTTAGGAACAGCTAATGTATTTTTCGCGATGTCAGGTTTGGTTGGTAAAAGTTGTTCATAATGATGAGTTCAATCTCCCATTTCGATTTGTCGCATGTTTTCAATTTCAACCTGTATAATTCATATAGGACGTATTTGCCTTTAATGTAAATAAAAGTAAAAGCTTCCAGCTATCCGAAGTTAATATCCTAATGGAAAAACGACATTTGATAGCTTTTATACTGTTTATGTGACTTTTCATGGGGCTGTATCAGATATAAGTTTTATACCTCCAAATAGCAGGTGCCTGAAGCTCTTGACTATCTTCATATTTTTGTAAGCTTCTGGACGCGGCTTCACCCGCGTGCTGTGTCGATAAAAAAGCCTATGTCCTTCCCCCAGGGTTCAGAGTATCTCCATAGCAAATTTCATCAAAATCGGTCGAGCCATTTCGGAGATTAGCCGGAACAAACAGACAGACAGACAAAAAAATTTAAAATTGGTGTTTGTTATAAGAGTACTTTCATATGCATTTAGTAAAAAGCTGTTTTGAAGTTACAAAAAAAAACTTCTATTTTATTTATTTGTATGTATCACGCTTGTGGAGTTATTCCGGTTCGATCAACTCCACCCCCCCACCCCCCCTGTTCCCCGACTAGTCCTTCTTCTGTTTTAATCTCTGTGTGAGGCCTGTGGTGGCCCAGTGGTAACGGCTTCAATAAAAACAAAAGTGATAAATAACTTTAATTTCGGAAGTCGGTGTCGTTGGTTCCGCATTTTTGTTTTTTGACACCGACTTCCGAAATTAAAGTTATTTATCACTTTGTAGTGTTTTTTTTTGAAGTCGGTTGTTTTTTTTTGTAAAAAAGTTTTTATTTTCCACTTTTTAGTTGTACCTACCCCACAAAAATGTAAACGAAAAGATCGTTAATGTAGACAATGTAGATAAATTTTTAGATTTTTGTTGTTTTTTCGAAAACCGCTTGTCCGATTTCGATAAGATTTTCATGGGACCATTTGGGAAGTATACCCTTTCCAACAAAAAAAGATTTTTTCAAATCGGTTGGCAAGCGACGGAGTTATGCGCGAACAAACAAAAAAAAAAATACAAACATCCGAATTGAGAACCTCCTCCTTTTTTAGAAGTCGGTTAAAAATAACTTAAGGACCATTGACACTTCGATAAAAGTCTGAACATTCGCGATGCCAACTGACGTGAGATATGTGCTTATAACAATGGTACACGTTTTTAGAAACGGCAAGCTATTCTTATGCAAAGCGGTGGTCAGTGTGGGGCTACGAGAACAGCGGGGGTACAGGCGGAGCGGAAAGCGATTGTAGTAAAGAAATATGGATTTTTTGTGTAGGCTATAATATTATTGGCTGATTTTTTTCAGAAAAAGGTCGTTCTAATTTTCGAATAATTGTAAAAAAAAACCAGAATTAGTACATAATTATTATTCAGTTTGAAATCAAAATCGTTTATCGGCATAAAATGTGGTAGGTAATAATTGTAATGCATACAAAGACATACAAGTCGTATTCACACATTCAGGAAAATAACCCCACAATGGACTCGGACACTGCATTTTGACAATATTTGCGATTTTTTATACAAAATTGCTTTTTCGATAAACCTGATTTTGCTTGTCATGGGACAATCAATATCTTCATATTAATATTAACCAACTAAATAAAAGTCAAAATAATTTGCCCTCATAATTTGCTATTTGTGCAAAATAAACAATTTTTTAACCGACGAAAAAAAACGGAGGAGGTTATCAATTCGACGCGTACATTTTTTTTTTATGTCACCGCATAACTTTTTACAGAGCAGTCCGATTTTGATAATTCTTTTTTTTCTTTCTTTTCTTCTTTCGAACATACGTCAAAATAGCCAATCATAATAAAATGACCAATGTATAAATTAATTACAAATAAATATGCCAAGGTGTCAGTCACCCGTATGCGCAAAACTGTCAGCTAATTATAATTATTATAATCTCCTTAATCAACATTCTGTCAACGTCGCATAACTTTGACGTTTGTCACCAGGCTCACCGCAACGCATTGTTTTATGCGTTGGGCCATGAGAGGCGCGATTTCGATAGCGATATGGCTAACCTTTTCCCAACTATGTTGGGGTCGGCTTCCAGTCTAACCGGATGCAGCTGAATACGAGTATTTTACATGGAGCGACTGCCTATCTGACCTCCACAACCCAGTTACTGGGTAATACGATACCATGGTGGTGGTCAGACTTTCTATGTTTTGAATTTGATGACCCGTAACAACTGTCAAAAATCCACGAATGACAGCCGGGAAAATAAACGAGCTTTCCGAGGCACGATCCTCCGTTCTTCGGAAAGTAAAAATGGTCACCCATCCACGGACCAACCCCGGCAAGCGTAGCTTAACCTGATCAATCAACCCGTGCGGCTGTTATTAATTAGCCACGAGCCCCTCCCTTGAACATGTATTTATAATTTTATTTTATTTTGTTACAGGTATGTAATCCATCATTACATCATCATTGCAAGCAGAAATATTGGTAAGAAGTGCGGTTAGTGGAAGTGCTCAGGTGCGGTTCGTCTAAGTGCGGTTGAAATCAGTGCTCTGAGAGGAATACCTCGACATAAAAGTCCTAGAGCCTAGAGCAGTGGTGGCCCGGTGGTAACGGCCGCGATTTTACGAGTTTCAGGTCGTAGGTTCGAAACCAGACAGGCGCTTTACTTTGTGTAAATTATTTCATCACCACTGCTCTCGGAACGGTGAAGGAAAACATCGTGAGGAAACCGGCATGGTCAAGAACCAAAAATTCGAAGACATGTGACATCTATCAACCTGCACTGGGCCCGCGTGGTGGATTACGGCCCACTCCCTCTCACAAAGAGGAGGCATGTGTCCCAGCAGTGGGAACATTATAGGCTGCTTATACTATTAACATTTTACTTAACATAAATATCGTTATTTTTATCAGCTTACCAGGATTTTATGTTTTTTCTCCCAGCAGAAAGAAATAGGTATAATAATTTACAACCATAAAAGCTTCTAACGATGGGTTTCCGATTGCATCATAAAAGTTAAAACTTGATACTTCAAATAATTCATAGCTTGTTAGTATAAATACCTTGGAGTGTAAACGTGGTGCTGTTCCACAAACGATGGGACACTTAATATCGTGCCCTGCGTGTCCTGTCAGCTGCACGTAACAGGAACTGATGGACGCTAGTGATGGCGCCTTCTGGGCCGAGTCCGAATTTTATCAAAATTGGTTCAGCCGTTTGAGCGTGAAGAAGTAACAAACATATAAACACACACAAATACGAACACTCACAAACTTTCGCCCTTATAATATTAGTGTGATATAACGATGATAAACCAATTACAGACACTTTTGAATTGTCAAGGGGTCGGTCAGTCAGGAAGATGAAGCTAGTTACAATAACCCCTCCACTCAAATCAACATAAACATTAACCATCACTTTTCCTATAAGCCAATGGTTCAATTACTAACAGCCGAATGTTCAGGTCAATGTCAAACTATTACAACATTTAACTTTTTGCGTAGACATCATAAACCAACACGTTAACTGTCGCGAAAGTCACGCGAACGAATGCAATTTATTATCCTTTTATTTGTAGAAACATCCATTTAATAATACAGTGGTTCTGTGAAAAGGGAACTTCAGAAGGACTACTTGGTTCAAGGCCATCATAATCTTACGCCTTTGCCTTTATTGTGCACAAAATTTAATTAATCAAATAAATTAATGTATAATTTAGTTAATAAATTAATTAATGAGTCTGATTAATGGCCCAATACTGAATTTGCGCTAGAATTAGTTTTTAATCCATCTGTAAACGGCCCAGTAGCGACTGGATAGTGGTTAAAAGCATATGTTTCATTGAATATCCTATACAGAGTGTTACGGAAAGGGTATATCAATACAAACGGGTTGAAGAGTGTATCTGGTCTAGAATCTCTGTACAAAATTTCAGCTCAAAAGCAGTAACTTTGAAAATGCTTAATATTTTTTTATTTCGATAGTTTATTAAATTGAAATCATAACAAACGTGTCACCGCACTACGAGGGTCATTATCCATTATCTGTAGTGTGTCTGTGCGCCTAGTACACGCACATCACGCCGCCGCGCGCCAGTGCAGCGCCCGTGATGTCGAAATAAAAAAATATTAAGCATTTTCAAAGTTAATGCTTTTGAGCTGAAATTTTGTACAGAGATTCTAGACCAGATACACTCTTCAACCCGTTTGTATTGATATACCCTTTCCGTAACATCCTGTATAAAGCAACGGATTAGCAATATCCTTCAAAATGATTGAGAGTGATTTGGATTACAGTTCTTATTAATTTATGGGTCGTTCCAAAAGTTTCTAATGAAACTTTAAACAAACTCTGTTCAATTTGCAATCACTCACTAAAGGTAATGATTACCCCATTCATGGAATGTTTCAACTTTATACCACGCCACTCTGTCCCAAAAAATATTGTTTCAATAACATTATTAAATTGCAATTATTGTCTAATTGCAATTATTGTAACCTCAATTGTCAAATGAAAAACATCTTTGAAATTTCGGGTTTAAGCATCACACTAATATTATAAAGGCGAAAGTTTGTGAGTGAGCGTGTGTGTGTGTTTAAAATTATATGCTTGTTACTTCTTCACGCTCAAGCGGCTGGATCAATTTTTATAAAATTTTGTATAGAGGTAGCTGACACCCTAGATTAACATGTAGGCTACTTTTTATCCCGATATTTCCACGGGATCTACATTTATAAGGGTGAAACCGCGGGGCGCAGCTAGTTTCAAATTCAAAGTCAAAGCATTTAGGTATTTCAAATAGGCACATAAAAGGCACTTTTGAACGTCAAAAATTATCGTAAAATAGAATTGATTCTAGTCGCCCATTCCAAAAGGTAGTTTTCGTATGGAGAAGAACGGGCAAGAAACTCCACCGTTACTCTTTTAAAATGTTTAAGTACAATATTTTGCATGGGTACATTAATTATATAATAACATGTGAGGACGATGCACCTACAATAAAATTACTATACCACAATAGGTAAAAGAATTAAAAACGAAACCATGACATATAAATTAATTATCTGATAGATACATGGTGCTCACATATTTACAAACATGGTACAAGCAAAACGATTTTAATTAAAAAACAAAATACAAGTAATAAGTCAGGGTGTGAGTAATAAATGTAAAAAAAAAGAATGAAAAAATTTACAATTAAATTAGCAACCAGTTTGATTTTGTCTAGATTTTAAATAATAAAATCAAAACATTTTGTAAGTGGCATCACAAATTGATATCCACGAGTACATTTTCCGATCCTTTTGCTTACATTTTCATCAGATATTTTTGAAACAGACCATAGATAGGTCATCCCGTCTCTTTCTTGCTTCATCAGAGAGAAAAAGACAGCAATAACCTAATACAAGTCTAGTTGGTACACCACAGAATCAACACCTCATATTTTCGCTCCAAAAGCGAATCCTATAACTTAACTTAGTAAAACTTAGACGCCTGGTGGCCTACTTACCCCCTAAGTTATAGTTAAGCTAGTTATGCACAGCAGGGTGCAAGTAAAGTCGGGTGCTGCTATGAATATTCTAGTAGAATTAAGCTGTTAAGTTGATTCAGTCAAGTTACTCCATTTTCATATATTTTTCATTAAAATTGACTAAGATAGTTACTAGAGCTCTTTGTGCTCGCTCTGAGGGGCTCGTGGCTGAGTTATAACAGCCTCACGGGTCGATCAGTCAGGTTAAGGAACGCTTGCCGGTCAGTAAGATGGGGGACCAAGCATTGCATACCGAGATCCGTACCTCGGAAAGCATGTTAAGCCGTTGATAACAACGTTGGCGGGGCAATCAGAAGTCTGAAAGTCTGACAACTAGTAAGCCAAGGGGTATCGTGTTACCCAGTAACTGGGTTGTGGAGGTCAGATAGGCAGTCGCTCCATGTAAACTACTGGTATTCTGACCGCCCATTGTGTCACCCATTGTAAAGTTTCTATATTTATGTCTGTAATTTATATGGTGTACATAATAAAGAGTATTCTATTCTATTCTGCTGCATCCGCGGGGTAATTGCGTTCTCATTTTGACAGTTCAACAACATTCATTGCGTCATTTACGTTGTTGAGCGGACAGATTTTTCTAACATATGAAGCAAAGGATTAGCAATATCCTTCAAAATGATTCAGGTTATGATTGATATAGTGTAGTGTGTAACGCAATTAGGGTGCACGTTAGAATAGAAACCGACCCAACATAGTTAAAGGGATCAGGGGAAGAACCACTTTTGTCACCTAATGAACAAACTGAGATATTACTAATTAAAAGATAAGATCTTAATAAAATAGTGTCATTTATACCCAAGGCACTTTAACTGTAATAGGTATAATGGTATAGGGGGTAGGGGTAGGTACAGGCCCTCCTTATCCATTGGGCACTCTGGGCAAGTGCCCAGGGCCCCGCGATCGACGGGAGGCCCGGCCTGCCCTCAAAAAAATCATTCTTTGCAGCCACCGCTATTCCAGTCTACGCATTATTAGTACCCGATTCAATGACAATTATTGACAAAATGCTTAATTGATTTGCAGTGTGATTTACAATAAGTTTCTAGTTTCTTCCCAAATGTATTAAATATTAGTATTTTGTTTATTTTATTGGTTTTGTACGAGAATATTTAAAAACTGATCATAATGAAAATGAATGATTAGGTACTTATCTACTCTTATTTATACAGGGGCCCCGTGATCCTTATGGGCCCAGGGCCTCCAATAGGCTAAAGACGGCCCTGGGTAGGTATAGCTGTCACAGTCGACCATGGACAACGGTTGTTTTTTTTCCTGAACGGTCCGGACATTGTATGTTTTTTCCCTGTATCGATATTTTAAAAGCTTGAAAGCTCGGAGACTATGGATGTTATTGCCCTGTTGTTTTTGACAGAACATAGCGACAGGTTCATTCAGACTGCATTGCCAGTTGAAAAAAAATAAAAATGTGACAAAAGTTGTCCTTTCCCTGACCCCTTCAGTTGGGAAAAGGCTAGGCAGATTTGTACTAAATATGACTCCGTATGGATATATTGAGCTGCCTCGTTGCAAAATAGCCATACGAAACAACTGACAATACAACAATATGTGGGAATTTATTATGTAAGATGTCGCCAACATTGATGTCAGCTGGTTTTTAACCGACTTCTAAAAAAGGAGGAGGTTCTCAATTCGAATGTTTGTATTTTTTTTTTTTTTTTTATGTTTGTTCGCGCATAACTCCGTCGTTTGCCAACCGATTTGAAAAATTCTTTTTTTGTTGGAAAGGGTATACTTCCCAAATGGTCCCATGAAAATTTTATCTTATTCGGACAAGCGGTTTTTGAAAAATCAACAAAAATCTAAAAATTTATCTACATTAACGATATTTTTGTTTACTTTTTTGTGGGGTACAACTAAAAAGTGAAAAATAAAAACTTTTTTACAAAAAAAACAACCGACTTCAAAAAAAACACTACAAAGTGATAAATAACTTTAATTTCGGAAGTCGGTGTCAAAAAACGAAAATGCGGAATCAACGACACCGACTTCCGAAATTAAAGTTATTTATCACCACTTTGTAGTGTTTTTTTTGAAGTCGGTTGTTTTTTTTTACATAAACAAACCTTTTTGTACTAGGTGGGCTCATGTGCACTGACTGACTTATTGATCGCTGTTGCGAGTGTTCTGTTGAGTATGGAGTCCTGCTTAATTCGCTTAACTCACTCACTGTAGCTAGGATTGCCAGGGCTTAAAACCGAAAAGCCGGACAGACCAGCCAGTTTAGCCGGACATTTGGGTAAAAAAGCCGGACGCCCTTAATTTTTAAGTCTTAGTATAACACGACATTTTTTTTTTTTAAGTAAAACATGGCTTTTTTATCATTTACTATAAGTACACTAGAGTGGGGTGGTTATGAAGAGTGACGGGGAGGCGGGGGCGCGCCGCACGCGCTTTGGTCAAATTTAAAAAGCCTAACAAAACCGGACAGGCCGGACACCGTCTGATTTGGCCGGACATGCAACCAACAAGCCTGTCTGTGTCCGGTTTTATCCGGACGCCTGGCAAACCTAGCTGTAGCAATGGCTTTAATTTTTACAGTTCAACAAAATTCATTGCGTTATTTACGTTGTTGAGCAGACAATTCGAACATACATATGCAGCAATGGATTAGCAATATCCTTCAAAATGAACGGATTTGGATGAAATTTTGCGATATTCCCACGGGATCGAGACTTATACGGGTGAAACCGCGGGGCTCAGCTAGTAAATAATATTATCAGTACTCATTTCCGCGGTACTTTGTACCCCACACTAAATAACGAGTCACAATAAATGAGTACAATCATACCCCACACGAAAATAAAAAAGAATAGGTACTCCACTTTAGGACTGGCCAATGTTTTTTACTTTTTTACGGTAAAAAAGTCCGTTATCTGTCCATCTCATTTCCCACCCTGTTTTACGGTTCGGCGGTGCCAGCTCACGCTTGACCGTTTTTGTACCCTTTTGCAGGTAATTTTGGGTAATGATAAAGGACTGTCCGTTTGTCTGTCTATTTGTAACAAGGGTGACCGAATTTATTTTGATTTTCGGGTTGGAATAATGCAAACGCATTTCTTGCTTTTGTAAATGTAATCAGAACCTTCTGCGAAGATTTAAAAACTGTTCATATTTTTTTTACGACGAAAAAAATCCAGTTTTTTTTTTAGTATGATTATGTAAGTTTAATAATAATGTCACACAAATTAAAGCAGCATCATCAACAGGCATGTTCTGGGCACGCTTGTGCCATCATAGACCTCATCCATCGCTTTCCATCAGGCGTGCGTGATCGGCGGGCCCATTTTAGAAATAAAAAAGGAAAAAACCGTGGCACTCCGGGAGTGTCGACAAAAGTGAGAACTTGAACAATTACGTGTGTATTTTTTTAATCGTCATATAAACAAAACGCAAACAGAATACTTTGCCATCACTCACTGACATATCGGAAATACCTTAAAACCGAGTACACCCCGAGGACCAAGGAGGAGGAGGTAACAGTGTCGCGAGTTCAATGTTTTTTTCCCATCTCAAAAAATGCCCAAACGCGCCTTAAGAAGTTTTTACTTCAAAGAACCTGTCTAGTTTTGAACGTACCTAAGACTTTCAGCCCGTCGCAGCCGTTACCACTGCGGACCCCTCCACTTACCAATTTAAAAATATTATTTTGCCGCCCAAAACCTAAAAATAAATGCCAATCAATTTCACTAAGCCCGTAGGCCCCCCCATAACTTTATTCTACCAATATTGAACAATATAAAAAAAACCAAGAACATTCTAAGTCTACCCAAAGAAGCCCAGCAATATTAAAATTCGTTTTTTCACAAAAAGATTAGGCAGGTAGGGTATTAAAATTCAAATTTACCTTCACACGAAAACCACCCTAAGGTTCTATTAAATAAAGTCGAATTTCCTTTGCGAGGTAACCTTTAACCCACATGCTGCGACAGGTGGTCAGAAAGACCCTTCCTTTTATTGTAAGAATATTTTTTTTTGTTCCTTTTTTTATTTCTTCGTATATTTGGGTACATTTCGTCCAGCGGGTGTAAAGGGGAGGGGGTTTTATCTGGGGAATGTTCAAATAAGGAACAACGATGCAGTTACCTACAGGAACAAAGGATTTTCTGAATAAAATATATAGGTATGATGATGTCGTATGCCGGGAAACGTGGATCTACGCGAGGCACGATGGTTTTTTAATTGTTTCTGTGATTACGGGCTTTCAACCGTTTAGCGTTAAAAAAATGCTTGAATGGAATTAGGCTGGACCAGTGGCGTGCATTGCATATAGGCATATAAGCAGTGCCTACTTCGATATATCAACATAAGCTTGTCAATTACATTTTAGTGTGTGTGCCCTTACAAAATTATCATACCTTTTTTTTTTTTTTTTTTCTCGCGGTGGAAATCCTCATGGACTTCCTCTATCGTGGGGGTGACAGAGGGGCATGCCGGACTCTTACCGGCTAAAACCACCGCGGTGTTCCACCTCTACCTATAGCCGGGGGTGCGGGATTCGCAACAGCATTCACCGCTCCCCCGACAGGCCTCGACCCGCTGTTCCTTAGCGGGTCCCACCTCCCCGTGCGCCCATTCCTGTAATGGCCGCACCCACTCTCGAGTGGCGCGCGTGGAACACTGCAGCGCCAACTCGGGCCTGTCTGATCGGACGACGGACGCCCCTAGTCCGCCGACCGCAGGCCACCTCTCATGGAGGTCGCAGATCGTTTTGCACCCTTCTCGGGCGCCCGGTGCGTCTCCTGCGGGAGGGGAGAGAAGATGCGGCTTCTCTCTCCCGCTCGGCCGCCTCCTTTGCAGACATGACATCCTCGCAAAAGGAGGCAACTCCATCCCATGCGCTCCCGCTCTCGACCATCGATTGAACGACGGCCGGGAGCGAGAGATCGCTCCCGCCTATTGCCGCGATGAGGTCACGGCGCAGCCCTGCCCAAGCTGGGCACTCTTCCAACGTGTGCTGCGCCGTATCCTCAGGGCTAGCCGCACAGTGGTGACACACCGGCGTCTGCTCCCGACCTATACGACACAGGTACTTCCCAAAGCAGCCGTGGCCAGAGAGTACCTGCGTCAGCCGAAAGCTGAGGGCGCCATGCCGCCTCTCGATCCACGCCTCCATGACGGGTCTTACAGCCGCTATAACGGCGTGCCCCGCAGTGGGTTGCGCAAGTCGCGTCTCCCATTCCGTCCTCAGGGCCTGGTGGAGCTCAGACCGCCGTGCTTTGATAATCCGAGGCAGGGGTCTCTCGCCACGCTCCAGCACCTCCCCGCGCCACTGATATAGTGACGCGAGTGCTCTCGCCTCCAGGTTCCAAGGCGGGGATCCGGCCAAAAGGGTCGCCGCCTCGAATGAGATCGTGCGGTACCCGCGAACAATCCTGACGGCCATCGCCCTCTGCGGCCTTCGCAAGATTGCGATGTTGCGAGCCGTGAGGTTGTTCGCCCACACGGGCGCCCCGTAGAGCGCCATCGACCGCACGACCCCCATGTACAGCTTCCGGCAAGACGTGTCGGGCCCCCTCAGATTGGGTAGCAGCCGCGACAATGCACCCGCGGCGACCATCAATTTGGGAGCCAGCTGCCGGAAGTGCGGCCCAAAGTTCCACCGACTGTCAAGAACGAGCCCCAGGTACTTCATCGTCGACCCGACAGCGATGGTAACGCCTCCCACGATTAAGTTGGATCCCGAAGGTGGCGCGCGCCGGGCCCTATGGAAACACAGGGCCTCGGATTTGTTCAGGGCTACCTCGAGACCCAACCGCCGGATCCTCGTAACGACTTGCGCAACTCCTGCTGTCGCCAGTTGTGCTGCGTCTTGGTACGTACTCCCCCGCGCTGTCACCAGAGTGTCGTCGGCGTAGCAGGTAATGCTAATGCCATAGAGGAGCGTACCACGCAGCACCCAGTCATATCCGATGTTCCACAGGAGCGGCCCCAGTACCGACCCCTGTGGAACACCACACGACACCTCTCGCCGTCCCCATCCTTCTCGCCCAGGGAAGACGACACACCTGTCCGCCAAGTAGGCCCCGACTGTGCGGCGAAGGTAGTTTGGCACCCCGTGATACCGAAGTGCCTCCCTAATGGAACTCCAGGGCAAGGTGTTGAAGGCATTGGCGATGTCGAGGGACACCGCCAAGACGACCTCACCCTGGGACACTGCTTCCTCCGCCAAGGTCCTTACACGCATGATCGCGTCCACCGTGGAGCGCCCACGTCGGAAACCGAACTGGTTATCCGATAGGTCTGGACCCACCCCCGATAAATGTTGGACGAGGCGGTCTGCAACTACTCTCTCAAAGAGCTTGCCCACCTCGTCCAACAACACAATGGGGCGGTATGCGGATGGTGAGTCAACGGGACGTCCCTCCTTCTTCAGCAGGACCAGCTTGCCCATCTTCCAACGCCTTGGAAACTGGCCCCGCTCCAAACATGCGCTAAAGAGCCTTCCCAGTCGGGGCCCTAGAGCCTGTGAAGCCAGGACCCAAGCGCGGCCTGGAATGCCATCGGGCCCTGGGGCGGTGTTTTTGGCTTGAAGCCTCATCACCGCCACTCTCAGCTCTACTGGGGTTACTTCGGGCACGTCGTCGTCTTCGTCCGCGCTAGGTGTCACGGTAGGCGGTACCATAGGTGGGGGCGAGTGCTCCTCCCTTGACGGGAAGAGAGCACTTACCACGTTCTCCAGCAGGTCAGGCCGGAGACTCTGGGACAGTGGGGGGGCGAAGGGGCGAAGCTTGCCGCGCACGGCCCGGTAGGGCCGCCCCCATGGATCGCGGTCCAGAGTCTCAAGTTGCTCCTCACGGGACCTGACTTTCGCCTGCGCGATGGCCTGCTGGAGTGCGTTCTTCGCTTCCCTGTACCTCTGGTACAGTTCCGCCTCCTCGTCTGCAGCACTCTGATCGCGGCGACGCCTCCTGCGCAGCCTGGCATACTGGCGCCTAGCGGCCACGCACGCAGCGCGTAGCTGCTCGATGTCTGGCGACCACCAGTATACCTGACGCCTGGCCGGACTGGACCGAACCCTAGGCATCGCCACATCGCAAATGTGCGACATTGCCTTCAAGAGCCATTCTGCCTCTTCGTCGATGTTAGCAGGTCTGTCCGGTGCTGTCACCCAGGCCTGGACGATTGCGGCTTCTAGAAATGACTCCCGGTCCAACTGTTTCAGAGCCCAACGCGGGCCAACTTCTCTGGGGGCCGCTGGGGCTGGGCCAGTGGAGGTCTGGGAGGAGACGTTGAATCGAATGTATCGATGATCCGACAACGTCTCTACCTCCTCCATAACACGCCAGCCCTGAACACGGCACGCAATAGTAGGGCTAGCGAACGTAAGGTCCACTATGGAGCCGCCCCGCTGACGCACGCACGTTTGGACGGAACCACGGTTCAGGATGAGCAGGCCGTTTTCCACGGCCCACTCCTCGAGCACCCTGCCCCGCGCGTCAGTCCTCGGGGAACCCCAAGCCGTGGATTTGGCGTTAAAGTCCCCAAGAACGACCACGGGGCGAGGGTGCCTGCGGCCGACGACGGTGCCCAACTCGACCAAAAAGTCCTTAAAATCGGCGAGAGGCCTGTTCGGGGAGAAGTAAACCCCAACAATGACTACCTCCCCGAACAGCGCTGCGACGTATCCCCGTCCCCTGGCGACATCCTCAAAAGACGGGGAGCCAACTGCGGCCTGTGAAATTAAGGCCACTGAGGCGAGGGTGTCACTCACCCAGTCGTCCCTGGGTGGTACAAACCACGGCTCAGAGACCACCGCTACGTTTATCAACCACTGCGCCATACTCTGTTCGCCAGCTTTTCATAACGCACCTGGTTTTAAAACAGCACTCCATGCTTTCCTATAACATCCCAAGTACTAATAAGAGACGGTATGATATTGTATGTGAGTCAAATGCGTCCTCTAAATACGTTTTTGTAAACAGATTCTATACATTTTTAGGCCCATTTCTATACAATAAATTAAATAGGAAATTAAGTATCTATAATTTAAATAATTACGACTGTAAAAAGATTATTCAGCAATTTTTACTTAGCATAACATACAATGAGACAGAGGATTTACTCGTTGTCTGTAAATAAAACATGTTAGTCTTTTAAGATAATATTAGTTTTTAATTAGACTTCTTAGTTTTAATTTTGTATTTTTTATTTTTATATTATAAAATTCTAGGCACCTTTCTAGCCTGAAACACAGGTTCTACCTAGTTCAGGCAAATGAGCAACTGTGTCCTCTACATATAATTGTTAAGTTATATTATTGTAAATCTGCACCATTTTTATGAATAAACGATATTATTATTATTATATTATTATTACTCTGGAGCAAGAGATCCTGAGCGCGGGCACAGTGGTTGATGTTCGCCTGAAGGAAGCGCAAATATGGGGCCATCAATGACAGTCCATGTTGTGCTCCCCTTCTGGCTGCGTCTCACTAGACGCCAAAGCTTGGGTCGGTTGCGAAGGAGCCAAAACTCCCTGGGCAGCGGGCCCGCTCTTTCCCTTCTTTTCCTTGCCCTTCTTTTGGGAGGCGGCGCAGGGTTTGCTTCCCGCCTGATGTCCCGCCGGCATGCCTGCCGCCGCACACAGAAGACAGTGCGGCGTGGCATCACACGAGCCAGCAATGTGACCGGGCTGACCGCAGCGATGGCAGACAGCATCGCAGTTAACCACGGAGGTACACTGCGCTACAGTATGACCGTTGGCTAAGCAACGGAAGCACCTCCGAGGCCTAGGCAGCAGGAGCTTCACCTGCGCCGACACCCAACCAACCAGCAGCCTGTGACCGTTAGTTAAGGTCTTTGCTGCCGCAACGGGACAGCTGACCACAATGGTCCTCGTTCCTCGGAAGCCCGAGCGCATAGTGCCAGGCTTCACCTGTTCGGGAGAACAACCCCCGAAGCTCGCGACAGCGGCCACGACCTCCTTGACTGTCACGGAGTCGTCTAGGCCCGCAATCCGCAAATCAGCGCATAGCGTAGGCCTGGACACTCGGATCTCTCCTTCAGAAAAGGATGCCCTCAACTTTTCAGCCAGGGCGTCCGCTTTCGACCCGCTAGTGTTGCCTGGGATCTCGAGCAGACGAGCACCGGCTGCGGTCTGCTTACATTGGATGCTCTCGATCCCTAGCTCTGCCAAGCTTATTTTTGCCTTGGCCGTGGCCAAAATCTCGCCATAGGTCAAGCCCCTGCCCACCGCCTCGGGTTGCAGCGTGATGACCACTGCCGTAGAACCAGGAGAGCGAAGTATGGCTGCTTTCCTCCTCCTGTCAACTTCGGCTTTTTTGGCCGCCTTCTTTTTCTTTTTGTTTTCCGCCTTTTTGGCCCCAGCCGTCTGCCAGACCTCCCTTCCTTCGCGTTGGGAGTCAGCAGGAGGCTCCCGCGACTCTGCAGCCGTGGAGTTGAGCGCCGCCTTTGTCTTCTTCTTTTTTTGGTTTCCTCCCGAAACCTGGGCTGAGGAAGAGGCCTGAGTCGAGGGAGTGGCTAAGACTGAAGAAGAGGCTTGGACTGAAGTTTTAGTCTTGTCCGAGGAAGAGGCGTGTGCCGAGGTCGAAGCCTGGGCCAATGCCGTGGGGTCCTGCCTTTTGGAAGTCTTCTTCTTTGCCGCCGTGGAGTTTTGAGCAGCTGAGGCCGTTGAAGAGCGCGGTGCTGCTGCTTTTTCTGCATAAGTTGGTGCCAGTGCTTGTGCTGAGCTTTTTCCTGTGCCTAGAGGAGGTCGCAGAACTATACCTTCCAGCGCCGAAAAGCGAGATGAAAGGCTCGCAATCTCCGATTGGAAAAGGCGAAGCAACTCTGACTCTTTGGGCTGGATCGGCTGCGCCTGTTGTGGCCCATTACAGGTTGTGGTCTCGTCATGACAGCGCTCCTGGCGAAAGGCAGCCAGTTCGGCACGCATCTCCTCGTGCTCCTTGCGGAGCTCTACCATCTGTGCTAGCAGGCATGCGTTAACAAAAAACAAAATCTTCATACAAACACGCGCGGCAGTAGGCAGTCGCCGGACGGCATACTCGGCTCCCGTACTATTCGCACATTGTCATTGGTCTTTACTCGTTCAAGTTAATACGACAAAATTAAAAATACGTATTACGTCTCACGCGTAATACCATGACGTTCGACCTTCGCAATTTATCACCCTTAAGTAGGCATGCCTACTCAAATAACCACACTTTTGACCTCATTTTTTTTTTCTGATTAGTGACCGCGTTTGCCTAGACTACACCCAGCCTAGTGCCTACCTATTCTGAAAACCAATGCACGCCACTGCCTGGCTATGACTCTCGGGTCGGGCAAAGTATTATTAGGTTTTTCTATCTGAAATTTCTCAGTAGCAGTCAGGAGTCTGGTACTGTACCAGATTGATATAAAGTTATACAAATCTACCTATTATCCTATCGGGTAAATATGTCTCAAAGAAATGAACTCGATTTAACCAAGAAAGAGAGCATTCATTAAGACATAAGGATGTCTTCATAAAACATACTGATGTCATCAACTCCGGAATTGGGTCATGACATCGTATTATCTTCATACATTTATACACAAATATATGTTTATGATACAAGACTCAATCAGATTTGTTAATGAACTGACAAACACAAACATTCGTTATGTGGGGGACAAATGTGGCGTTATGGCCACAATTTCTTACAATTTCTTGTAACAAATGAATTAGATATAAGTATGTAGGTAGCTTCATAATAAGTAACGAACTATACACTAGATACTAAATTAAAAGACTAACTAACTTACAATACAAATAAATAATAAAATAAAACAAAGGACACTTAGGCGTCGAAGTATTCGTCCGCATCGCTGTCATCCGGAAACGTGCCCAGAAGACTGGCAGCATTGCCACGTTGAATGGCAATGCTAATTCTTCGGTCAAAGAACGACCCAGCCCTCTGGTCACGTTTTCATTTCTTACTGCTTGTTCAGCTGGAGATAGTTATCGAGGGATTACAAAACACTTTTATCGCTGCCAATATTAAAATTTCACCGTGAAAACTTAGTTGATATGAGCTGTTAATAGAATCAATCCCTAAATTCAGGTGGACAAACAGCCGGTCTATTCCAAAACTTAGGTGGAGTGCGTAAGTATTAGACGAAAAGCGAAATGTCTTATTAAAAAAAAAAGATAACTGGAAGTCTGTTTCTATAGAAAAATTAAAATCGGTCTAATTTGCCTGTAACACTATTTTTCAAAAATGTTCTTAACTGACTTTTTAGACCTTTGTATCCTGCTAATGTGTACGAAGTTTCATTAAAATCGGTTCATTCAATTCGAAAAACAAGGGCTTGAAAGTTTGTATGAAATGCCGTACGTTGTAAACGTTCCATTTTTATTAGAATATCAATTGATAATTTTAATTCATTAAAGATTCAAATATTTACATGATTTAAAAAGCTAAAAATCTTAAAACCTATGTACAAGTATATAAAAAGGGAGGTGAAATAAATCAAAAGGCATCAAAAAATTCGTCCGCATCGCTGTCAACAGGAAACGTGCCCAAAAGGCTGGCAGCATTGCCGCGTTGTACGGCAATGCTGATTCTTTGGCCAAAAAATCTTTGGAATTTTTATTTAAAAACCTCCCCTTTATTGTATTTCAGTCAAGTGTATAATAATGAACAGCACAGGAAGGTAATTTTTACCATGACTGAACACCGATGGGTGATGTAAAAAAATACCTCTTTTACATCATTACTCGACTTACATAAAACACAGAACAAAACCTGCACCCTTATTGCGTAACATACTATCACACTAATATCACTTATATCACTTAATATTATAAAGGCGAAAGTTTGTGAGTGTGTGAGTTTATATGTTTGTTACTTCTTCACGCTCAAACGGCTGGACCAATTTTGATAAAATTTTGAATGGAGGTAGCTGACACCCTGGATTAACATATAGGCTACTTTTTATCCCGATATTCCCACGGGATCGACATTTACGCGGGTGAAACCGCGGGCCGCAGCTAGTCTATCATAATATCTGCCCCTTCTTACATGACTTCTCAAATTCAATATTTATGCTCTGCCCATACTAAAAATCTTCGTTCAACCAACAATCGCCTTCTACGATGTCCTTCTCACCGTTCTGGTTTCATTCATTCTTCTTTCTTTGTCCAGGCGGTCTTTCTATGGAATGCGCTCCCTCTGAACATCAGGACGGCAACCAGTCGGTTATCTTTTAAAGTGAAGGCACGTGAACATATTCGGCAGAAGTTGGCCGTAACATCCCAGCGCTGATTTGCTGGATTCGTTTTCTCCTCTACCGATCATTTTTCCCCTGAGAGTTCTTCTGGTTTATATGTATGTATGTATGTATCTGTGTATATATTGTAATTTATATTCATTTCCTAGCTAGTTCTCCTGTATGTTGCACCTGCCATGTTTTGTCTCTGCATCACCCTAAGGTTGACTGGTAGAAAATGCCTCAGGCATTAAGTCCGCCTTTGTACAGTATTATTTTTTTTACTTGTGCATAAAGTTTTAATAAATAAATAAATAAATAATATCTGAATCATTTTGAAGGATATTGCTAATCCATTGCTTCATATGTTCGAAAAATGTGTCTGCTCAACAACGTAAATAACGCAATGAATGTTAATGAACTGTCAAAATGAAAGCGATTGCGATTGGTAGTGTGTTACGCAATTACTCCGCATCATTCTTCTTCTACTTTATTGTCGTCAAGAGCATATCATCACGGTTGTATCCCCTGAAGAGTTAAGCAGAAGTATACACCGTGTTCCGAGTTGAGAGCAGTGGTGGCCAAGTGGTAACGGCCGCGACTTACGAGATGTAGGTCGTAGGTTCGAACCCAGACAGGCGCTTTACTTTGTGTAAATTATTTCATCACCACTGCTCTCAAAACGGTGAAGGAAAACATCGTGCGGAAACCGGCATTTCCTAGAACCAAAAATTCGAAGACATGTGACATCTGCCAACCCGCATTGGGCCCGCGTGGTGGATTCCCACTTCCGTCTCACCGAGAGGAGGCCTGTGTCCCAGCAGTGGGAACATTATAGGCTGATTATGTATACACCGTGTTCTGGACGATATACATAAACTTCGACCAGAAGTTCAGACCACGAAAAGAAGCATTTTCCTTTATGGACACATTAATGAATTCTTATTTTTTGTTAATTTTCATACAAACTAAATACTTTGACGTAAATCACCCGATATGCATGCCTCTTTGCCCGAATTGGCAATGACGTATTTTCATTCATAAGATTTGGCGGGCTGAAACCTGTCAAAACTAAGTTAAGGCCCTTTCTTACTGCATAGCTCAATTAAATTTCATTAAATAAAATTACAAATATCTTTGTAAATCCAGCCCTTTTAAGTACTACTTCCTTTGTTAGGTTTAATTTGTAAAAGCTATAGTAGCGTTTGACAAAGTTCATGGACAACGTGAAGAACACGGTGTATATAATACTCACATTGTCCCATGAAATAGGGCAAGTCTATTGTCATCTATCGAGCATAAATCCGGTGTCTTCACTTACTCCGGCCTGGAGATCGAACTCAGACCCATGCTTAGCAGTCGAGCTTGCGACCCACCAACTAGGCAGCTTTTTTTTTTGATGGATGGGAAATCATCAAATGACCCCTCCCGCTCTGGGTGGAGCGGAAGGGAGTGTCAGACTCTTACTGACTAAAACCCTACCGTGTTCCTTCCTTAGCCCTTTGTGTTCCGGGGTAGCGGTAACCCTTTCGGACAATCCCTCTATTTTCGGAGAATCATGCTACTTTCGAACAATCCCGCTACTTTCGGACAATCCCGCTACTTTTGGACAATCCCGCTACTTTCGGACAATCCCGCTACTTTCGGACAATCCCGCTACCTTCGGACAATCCCGCTACTTTCGGACAATCCCGCTACTTTCGGACAGTCCCGCTACTTTCGGACAATCCCGCTACTTTCGGACAATCCCGCTACTTTCGGACAATCCCGCTACTTTTGGACAATCCCGCTACTTTCGGACAATCCCGCTACTTTCGGACAATCCCGCTACTTTCGGACAATCCCGCTACTTTCGGACAATCCCGCTACTTTCGGACAGTCCCGCTACTTTTGGACAGTCCCGCTACTTTCGGACAGTCCCGCTACTTTCGGACAATCCCGCTACTTTCGGACAGTCCCGCTACTTTCGGACAGTCCCGCTACTTTCGGACAGTCCCGCTACTTTCGGACAATCCCGCTACTTTCGGACAATCCCGCTACACCAACTAGGCAGCTTTTTTTTTTGATGGATGGGAAATCATCAAATGACCCCTCCCGCTCTGGGTGGAGCGGAAGGGAGTGTCAGACTCTTACTGACTAAAACCCTACCGTGTTCCTTCCTTAGCCCTTTGTGTTCCGGGGTAGCGGTAACCCTTTCGGACAATCCCTCTACTTTCGGAGAATCATGCTACTTTCGAACAATCCCGCTACTTTCGGACAATCCCGCTACTTTTGGACAATCCCGCTACTTTCGGACAATCCCGCTACTTTCGGACAATCCCGCTACCTTCGGACAATCCCGCTACTTTCGGACAATCCCGCTACTTTCGGACAATCCCGCTACTTTCGGACAATCCCGCTACTTTCGGACAGTCCCGCTACTTTCGGACAGTCCCGCTACTTTCGGACAGTCCCGCTACTTTCGGACAATCCCGCTACTTTCGGACAGTCCCGCTACTTTCGGACAGTCCCGCTACTTTCGGACAATCCCGCTACTTTCGGACAGTCCCGCTACTTTCGAACAATCCCGCTACTTTCGGACAATCCCGCTACTTTTGGACAATCCCGCTACTTTCGGACAATCCCGCTACTTTCGGACAATCCCGCTACCTTCGGACAATCCCGCTACTTTCGGACAATCCCGCTACTTTCGGACAATCCCGCTACTTTCGGACAATCCCGCTACTTTCGGACAGTCCCGCTACTTTCGGACAGTCCCGCTACTTTCGGACAGTCCCGCTACTTTCGGACAATCCCGCTACTTTCGGACAGTCCCGCTACTTTCGGACAGTCCCGCTACTTTCGGACAATCCCGCTACTTTCGGACAATCCCGCTACACCAACTAGGCAGCTTATGATACGTTTTATACAGCCAAAGGAACCTTCATCATCAATTCATCATTTCAGCCGAAGGACATCCATTGCTGGACATAGGCCTCCCCCAAGCACTGCCACTTCGAATAGTGTTGTGCTTCTAGCATACAGCGAATTCTTGCAGCCTTCAGCTTTCAGCCGGTCCTTCTTGTGGGAGGCCTTGCAACGCGGATAAACCTTATACCAAAGTAAAAGCGTGCTGCTGTTGAATTTTCATTTGTTTAAGTGTCGCCTAGGGTATTCCTCTTTACCGTATACGGCGAAAGCGACCCAGACAAATTTTCATTCCTTTCGTGAACTCTCTGATGACTTGCAAAACCAAATTTAGTCTTGGAAACCCGGTCACACCGTGTACAGAAGAGATGATCAGCATCTTTGTAAGTACAGACGCCAGCAAATCAAGCTACTACAACCTGTCAAATTTCTTTAAAAGATTTTCAACTTTATCGCTAAAATATAAGGTTCAAAGTTGTTTGGAAAAATTTGACAGTTTCGGATAGCAGCCCTGAGTATTTGATATTTAATTTGAACTTGATAACTCCAGGCTTTCCTCAGAAAAAGGGTGTTGACAGACAGACGGACAACGAAGTGATCTTATAAGGGTTCCGTTTTTCCTTTTGTGGTACGGAACCCCAAAAAATAGTTGTTCCATACATTTTGACCGATTTTCTAAGCCAGAGGGTCTAGAATCATGTGCAGAATTCATGGTACCAGGTTGACCACCGTGTATGAAGGCTTTGGACAACTTTTGCTTATTTGGCACTTCTTGTGTAATGTCCATTCAAACTTGTTTCAAATTAATATTATTTCAAGTTAAACAAATATCAACTTTATGTCAATGGTAATTAAGTTTATTTCAGAATGACTAAAAAAGTTAGAAAAATGTTTGAAGTTGTAGCGTAAACTGAACTTTATCGTGTAGGATTTAAAGTTATTTTTCCATAAACTCATATTTGTTTACATTTTTGACAAATGTATAGCGAATGCAGATTAGTGTGTAGTGATTTAAAACGGACATCGACATCACATACCATACCCTCTTTACCCATAAGCGTGATGTTTCAGTCCCTTCCCACCGCACATTAGCTGAACCGTGTCGGCCGGAAGTACCGTCCGTTATAATCACTACGTATTTCCGGTTACAGCAGACGTGGTCACATAATGGTTTTATAATAACTATAGTTTTTATTTCGACTGTTAGAGAAATTACTTTTACTGCATCGTTGGTCTTGTGTCTATGCGACACCCACATTTCGCCAGTTATGTTTAAGGGGAGTACATGACCTAAAGCGCGGTCACTGTCGGACTGCATAGAAAAGAAAGAGAAGCGCGATAATCCAACGCTGGTAATTTATTGCAAAATATGAAGCAATTATCTACATAATAATAATAATCAGCCTATAATGTTCCCACTGCTGGGACACAGGCCTCCTCTCTGTGAGAGGGACTGGGCCGTGATCCACCACGCGGGCCCAGTGCGGGTTGGTAGATGTCACATGTCTTCGAATTTTTGGTTCTAGGACATGCCGGTTTCCTCACGATGTTTTCCTTCACCGTTTTGAGAGCAGTGGTGATGAAATAATTTACAGAAAGTAAAGCGCCTGTCTGGGTTCGAACCTACGACCTACAACTCGTAAGTCGCGGCCGATACCACTGGGCCACCACTGCCCAGCAATTATCTATTTACGAAAAATCTGTTGTTTGGACTCAAAAATTAAAACACTAGTGCTTTAGTATGTTGCTTGTAGAATAATCTGACAAAAAATCAGAATGATTGTATGTATATTAGTATGGTTTTTATTGTGAAAAGAAAGTTTTTAGAGGTATCTTCATGATTTTTTTCTATCGTATCAAATTAGTTGTATTATGTTTTCAACACACTATCTACCTAGCATATATCCTGAAAAATATAATATATATTTCTGATTTTGTTTACTATAGTCGATCATATACTTTTAGTGCTTCTAAAACTTGCGTTTTTTTGCGTTTAGGTCCTGTAATTCCCTTAAACCGCTGAACCGATTTTGATGAAATTTGGTATAGAGATAGTTTGAGTCCCGGGAAAGGACATAGGATAGTTTTATTCCGATACTCCCACGGGATCGAGTCTTATACGGGTGAAACCGCGGGGCACTGCTAGTTCCTAATGAAAATACGCAATGACCTCAAGATTACGGCGTATTATTAAATTAAAATAAAATCACCCGAAAACTTTTCCAGATGTCCTTTAACACTTAAAGTCATCCCAAAGGCTTCAATTACTTTTTTGTACCCCAATAATTTGCTGAATACAGTTGGTAATTACGAATTCTCCCCGCGGAATACTATCCGAATGACGCAAAATAAGCTTTAAAACGAAATATCGTTGATTTTAACACGAAATTCCCGTGGTCCGAGCTCTCTTGCTGCACAAAGCCAGTCCCAAAGGCATAATGGGCTTAATCCTTTGCCCTACTAATGAGTCTCGGGCCGCCATCTTGCGCCGTTGACAGCTGTCACGGTTCCCGCGTTTTGTCGCGTCATTTCACTTTTATAGGGGAATATTTTTATAAATTGGGCGCGTTCTGAATTTTTATCGGGAATAATTAATTTTGGCTGTGGTATGGTGGTCACACCTGTCACATATGTTCCGAATAATTGTGGGAACGATCTCATTGTTTATGGTGTGTACGTGATGTGCTTGAATGTATCATCATTTGCCTAGCCTTTTCCCAATTATGTTGATGTCGGCTTCCAGTCTAACCGGATGCAGCTGAGTACCAGTATTTTACATGGAGCGACTGCCTATCTGACCTCCACAGCCCAGTTACTTGGTAATACGAAACCCTTTGGTAAGACTGGTTGTCAGACTTTCGTGCTTCTGACGACCCGTAACGACTGTCAAAGATCCACGAATGACAGCCGGGACCAACGGCCGTGCTTTCCGAGGCACGGAGGGGTACTGCAATAAACACATAAAAACAAGTAATAAACTATGTACTTGTACCGCTATATCCCTTTCACTTGAACGTCAAACTATCAATCAAGCTAAACACAGCTCTTTATAAAACATGTAGAAAGTCTTGTGTTCTCGATGCTATTTTTACCGCTTTTCTCATGCTTGATGGCATGCATGACGAAGGCCAACCGTCATTGGGCCCGCGTTGTGGACCCTCTCACAGAGAGGGAACGGCTTAGGCTGATCATGATAAGCCGATGACCCATCCATTATTTAGTCGTCTCCGCCGTCTAGGGACATCTATACATATAAAATTCAAAGTCCTGACTGACTGACTGATATATCAACGCACAGCCTAAACCGCTGGTCCTACAGACATGAAATTTGGAGGGTGTGTTCTTTGTGAAGATTAGGTATCCACTAAGAAAGGGTTTTTCGAAATTCCACCCCTAAGAGGGTGAAAGGGGGGAGGGTGAAATTTCATGCGGACGGAGTCGCGGGCAGAAGCTAGTCTGAAATACCAGAGGTAGGTACTCGTATCACAGATACGCTGCCATCCCTGAGACTAAGCTAAAATATCTATCTATACTAATAATCCGTGGCTAAATAATAACAGCAGCACAGGTCGATCGATAAGGTTAAGCTACGCTTGCCGCGGTTGGTCTGTGGATGGGTGACCATTTTTACATACCGAGACCCCTCCGTGCCTCGGGAAGCACGTTAAGCAGTTGGTCCCGGCTGTCATTCGTTGATCTTTGACAGTCGTTACGGGTAGTCAGAAGCCCGAAAGTCTGACAACCAGACTTACAAAGGGGTATCGTGTTACCCAGTAACTGGGTTCTAGAGGTCCATGTAAAATACTGGTATGCACCCGGTTAGACTGGAAGCCAATCCCAACATTGAGAAAAGACTAGGCAGATGATGACTCATTACGCGTATAAAGTTTCACCAAACAATTAAAAAAAACGAGTGTGCTTATGACCACACGACTGAAGTGAAACTTCAAACGTATTTGGCTATGAGAGGAAGAGAGAAAGAAAACGTGCGCGCGCACTGCTTTCTCTTGCTTATATCCCCCACTCAACTCCCGTTCGCCTCGCCCGATCACACTTTTCGTAACGCTTACGTCACGCGTTCGCCAGCTTACTCCCCAAGTCAAGCGCGCGTAAAGAAGTTTCACTTCAAAAACATCCTGCATTACGTAAAAGTAGAAAGTGACCTCTAAATGTACCCTACTGCAATAAATTTTATTATTTAATTCCACAGATTTAATTAAACTAGACCTACATAGACTGATTACTGCTATAAAACTTGTCGTTAACCTGTTAACTTGGACAGTTAACTTTAAACTGTTACTAATGATGGACATTTTTTAACTCCCCTCGTCGTATTAACTACACCCTGGAGTTAATTTATTTCGTTTAAAAAAGAAATGTTGGGGAAAGGAACGAATTAATGGCGTCAAGGGGGAGATGGTGTCTAATGATTACACTGGTTCGATTTCTTTGGGATAATGTTGTGCGATGCTACTGGGACAAAGCTGCAATGTGTCATGTGTGGGAAAAAAAGTATCCAATGTCCTTTCCCGGGACTCAAACTATCTCTATACCAAATTTCATCTAAATCGGTTCAGCGGTTTAAGCGTGAAGAGGTAACAGACAGACAGACACACTTTCGCAGTCCGGTTAAGTTAGCTTCAAAAATAGGGGTAAGGTTACATTAATTTGCATAAAGCTGAAAATTGGTATAAATGTTAGGAACACCATTACAAATAAATTGTCAAAAGTCCCCATCGATCCGACGTGTGCAAAAAAACATATTCAAGGTCAAATGTTGCAAAAATCGGTTTTTCACATTTTTCAGCTAAACGGTAAGTTTTAACATAAAAATATTTGAGACAAAATTGTTCAACAACAAAGGAATTTATTGCCTATTAGCATTACATTTGACAAGCGAAAATGAACACTAAGTAGGATGGACCCCACCCACTTAACAAAAGTCGTTAACACTAAAATATTGTCTAATCTAGACATGTCCCCTCTCAATGAATCTAACCTAAATATTTTCAGTCTAGACAAAAGATTGCTTAGATATACTCAGATGTGCCCTCAACTACTCAAAATTTCGGTTGCGTGACCTCCATTTTGCGTGCTGCACGCGATATAAAATAATCACGTTGCTATGGTTGCGGTCGTGAAATGGAACGAGTAACGGTGTCTATGGGCTGTTGCCTGTTTGGAACTTTAGAGTCCTCGTATAAAAGTTTGTTGGTTTTAAAAAGTATGCTTGTTTTTGCGAGAAAACGTGTTTTCGCTCGGTTTGTATGTGGTTCTTAACTTTTGTGTACTCTTGTATACTTACATTTCAGATGGTCACGCACCGTGAAAACTTTGGTAAATTGATTAGCGCCCGGTCGATGGCAATAGCCTCGCCCCCAAAGAGAATATTGCTGGCCCCCCATGACTGGGACATGGGTCTTAAGATCGTTTACGACGTACGGCATTTCATACAAACTTTGAAGCCCTTGTTTTTCGAAATGAATGAACCGATTTTAATGAAACTTCGTACGCATAAGCAGGATAAAATAGCCTAAAAATTTAGTTAAGAGCATTTTCGAAAAATAGTGTTACAGCCAAAATAGACCGATATTAAATTCTCCATCGACACAGACATTTCCAGTTATCTTTTTTTTTAAATGAGACATTTCGAAAATGTTCTTTACTAACTTTTTAGACATTTGTATTCTACTTAAGCGTATGAAGTTTCATTAAAATCGGTTCATTCATTTCGAAAAACAAGGGCTAGAAAGTTTGTATGAAATTCCGTAGATCTTAAATAACTGGCGAACTGTGGGTGTCTGCCTTAAACCTTCGGGTCATACAGGCGTGTGTTTATGTCATTCTTACAATTTGTAGCAATGACATTGCACACGCCAATCAACGGCCCCCATTGACAGTCCGTGTCTCAGCTAATCAACTAATAGAAAGATACACGCAATGTTCGACACACGCGCACTTACGTCAAGATATGGCGGTCTATTGGAAATAGGAAGGTGCAAGGGTAACCGTGTTCTTTAATTGACTTCAATCCATACTAATATTATAAATTCGAAAGTAACTCTGTCTGTCTATCTGTCTGTATGTTACCTTTTCACGCCTAAACCGCTGAACCGATTTAGATCAAATTTGGTATAGAGATAGTTTGAGTCCCGGGAAAGGACATAGGATAATTTTTATCCCGATATTCCCACGGGCAGACATTTACGCGGGTGAAACCGCGGGGCGCAGCTAGTAATATTATAAATTCGAAAGTAACTCTGTCTGTCTGTCTGTATGTTACCTTTTCACGCCTAAACAGCTGAACCGATTTAGATGAAATTTGGTATAGAGATAGTTTGAGTTCCGGGAAAGGACATAGGATACTTTTTATCCCGATATTCCCACGGGATCGAGACTTATGCGGGTAAAACCGCGGGGCGCAGCTAGTACGTTATCTAAAACAGACTAGTTTCTGCCCGCGACTTTGTCCGCGTGAAAGTTTTTGTTCCCCGATCCAACTCGTCGCGTTAAGAAATTGCTATTAAAGAAATTCCTGATTAAAAAACCTAATAACACTTTATCCGAGAATCGAACCCAGGACCTCCTGCTCAGCAGTAGTGCTTGCGACCATTAGACCAACAATTACAGTACGTTTTCTCGATGCGCCATATTGCTGGCAGTGGTGGCGCAGTGCTGATGGCCGCGACTTACGAGCTGTGAGTCGTAGGTTCGATCCCAGACAGGCGCTTTACTTTGTGTGAATTATTTCATCACCACTGCTCTCAATTACTCTCAAAACGGTGAAGAAAAATATCGTGAGGAAACCGGCATGTCCTAGAACCAAACCAACTCGCACGGGGCCCGCGTTGTAAATGATAAATGATTTTATTTTTGTAAGTAGGTTTGTACCACAGATATTTATAAGCATATGGTTTGTACAAACACTTTTACCCGTCAATCATATTTTTAAAACTAGTGGATGGTGGATTACGGCCCGCTCTCTCTCACAGAAAGGAGGCCTGTGTCCCAGCAGTGGGAACATTATGCTGCTGATTATGCACATTGACGGGAGGGTACTATACGTTGTGTATACGTATACATAGCGTGTATGTAACGTATCAATTGATTAGTGTATTGAGTACGTTTGCGGTCGTGAGAAAAGGCCGCCCCGTGACCCAGCTAGCGCGGGGAATTACTGGTATCGAGTGTCGAACTGTCGATAGTTATTTAGCGACTTCGCGTGCATGAGGGAAAACGTTTTAATTTTTTCGCGCGGAACTCTAATTCTTTTTCTAAAATAAAAGTAGCTTTAGTTACTCCTTATTACATCAGCTATCTGCCAGTGAAAGTCCCGTCAAAATCGGTCGAGCCGTTTCAGAGATTAGCCGGAACAAACAGACAGACAGACAGACAAAAATGGTAAAAAAATATATTTTGGAATGTGTACCGTGTATACAAATACAACCATATGCATGTAGTAAAAAGCGGTTATTTTAATATTACAAACAGACACTCCAATTTTATTTATTTGTTGGGATGTAGATTATTATGTATCCATACTAGTCCATACTAATATTATAAATACGAAAGTAACTCTGTCTGTCTGTATGTTACCTTTTCACACCTAAACCACTGAACCGGTTTAGATGAAATTTGGTATAGATATAGTTTGACTACCGGGAAAGGACATAGGATAGTTTTTATCCCGATATTCTCACGGTCATCGAAACTTATGCGGGTAACACCGCGGGGCGCAGCTAGTTTAATAATAATCAACTCTGCATACCTAGTCCTTCAGGCAATAAAGTCATGGTGTCATATTACGATGAGGAAACATAATAAATAAGTGACTAATCGATACATGTGTAAATCGATAGTGAATCACATCACTAGTGACCGGTTTAAGCCTATAACTCCTATAAGCACAATTCACTGCTTTCACTACAACTCTATAAAAATACTACAACACAATTACTTATACCATAGCGTGTGGAAAAGCAAAAACTATAAGTAAGTTACTATACTCCATAGGTTTAGGTAGTTCAATAAATGTAAACAAAAAAAAACCACATGACTTAGTTAACCGACTAAACGTAATACCAGTCTATTCAGTTGTCATGCTACGTTACAGTAAAGTTGTAGGTACTCTTCAATTTAGCAACGTAATAATTCATTAAAAAAGTTACTAAAAATCTATTGTTTGGACTAAAAAATTAAAACACTAGTGCTTTAGTATGTTGTTTGTAGAATAATCTGACAAAAAATCATAATTATTGTATGTATACATTTTAGTATGATTTTTATTGTAAAAAGAAAGTTTTTAGAGGTATCTTTATCTGATTTTTTTCTGTCGTATCAAATTAGTTGTGTTATGTTTTCAAAACCCTATCTACCTAGCATATATCCTGAAGAATATCATATATTTTTCTGATTTTGTTTACTGCAGTCGATTATATACTTTTATTGTTTCTAAAACTTGCGTTTTTTGCGTTTAGCTCCTGTAAGCCCCTTAACAAATAAAAAGTTCGCGTGTCTTGGTTTATTAAAAGCCAGTTTACGAGGTAAGGTGTGACGCCGCGGCCGAGCCTTGAAAACACCCCTTTGTGGGCTGTTTAGACCCCTAGGGAGAAAGACTGTTAATTTACTTTCTCAGAAGTTTATTGTTAGTTAAATGGTACTGAGATTTATTTAGTTATCTTCTTTACATAGTATAAACTAAATGAACTTGTAAGTACCTTAATTGGCCGTCTTGAAACTTTAAATTCCTAATACCTAGTAATTTTACTAACTAACACTAGCTATAAGATATTACTAACATTATGGATCTTTGCTGTCCGAATAAATAAATTTTCAATTGAATTGAATAGTATAAACACAGTAAAAAACAAAGTCACTCCCGCTGTCTGTAGGTAACCTTAGATCTTTTAAACTACGCAACGGACTTTAGTGCAATTCAGCAATAGATAGAGTGATTCAAGAGGAAGGTATATATTTATAATGCATGCATATTATAGTAGAGAAAAGTCGTGAAATTCAAAGATTTGTAATGTGATGTCGTAAAAAACATATTTTTGTGCGCTTACATTGCAAACGCTGGTTAAACCTTACGAGATAGATCAAATTAATGTACTACGGAATTGTATATCTTAAAAAGATCGCTAAAAAAGTGCGCGATGGTATACAGGGTGAATTTTTCAAATGGGCGTGGATGGCCAAATCCGAAACTATGAGGACTAGCGAAAAGTACTCAAAGGAGTCGCGGGCTCGATTTTGATGAAAACTAAAACTGCATCATTAGATTTTTGAAAAATCAATACTTCTAGCCAGGAATCGAACCTGTTGACTTTGAAAAAAAAAAAAAAACGCACACTGTATTATTACACCATTCGATAGTGTTGCTAATAAGGATCGAATTCTGGGAATAAAGGATAACCCAAAGTAACCATTTTTATCTTTTACATATTACAAAAAAATTATGGGTTAATTATTTTTAATGTTTTACGTAATTGCCCCGTCGACTTAGATGAAATTTGGTACAGATATTACTTGAGTCCCGGGAAAGGACATAGGATAGTTTTTATCCCGTTATTCCCACGGGATCGAAACTTATGCGGGTGAAACCGCGAACGCAGCTAGTGCTTTTATGTCGTGGTGGCCCAGTGGTATTGGCCGCGACTTACGAGTTGTAGGTCGTAGGTTCGAACCCAGACAGGCGTTTTACTTTCTGTAAATTATTTCATCACCACTGCTCTCAAAACGGTGAAGGAAAACATCGTAAGGAAACCGGCATGTCCTAGAACAAAAACTTCAAAGACATGTGACATCTACCAAACCGCACTGGGCCCGCGTGGTGGATTACGGCCCACTTCCTCTCGCAGAGAAGAGGCCTGTGTCCCAGCAGTGGGAACATTATAGGCTGATTATGTATACAGAAGAATCCTGATGTACTTGCCAAAACAGAAATAATTACTCTTTTACAAATCTGGTCGAAGTCCAAATGGACGCATTACGACGAACCCAATTAGCGAACACCGCGACACTGGGTAAATACATTACACATGTTGAAAGTGTAGGGAGATGGCAGAAGGTCCGTTAATCCACAATACAGGATGGCAGGGAGGTCGACTCGCAAATTCTAACCATAAATTCAGTACTAAACTCTACATAGCGTAGAATTTTTCACTCGTTATCCGTACCGGGTCCATGGGTAATTTTCATTCCCCGTGGTCCCATGGAATATGGCATCAGGGATTGTTCCCTATCGATATAGTCAGAACACTATATCGATAGAAAATTAATTACAACCATGGAACCTACTAATGATTAGACAAATCCATAATAACAGCATATTATGTAGTTACGTCAAAAGAGATCACGTTACAAAGAGAGTAATCTTTTTCGTGTATTAGTCATGTTGTCATCTTTATTCATTTGTTCTCTTTTGTCGTTTTGACATAATTATTTATAAGCAAGTGCGCACTGTTGGGACCTAAACGCATAAAACGCAAGTTTTATAATGCCTAAAAGTATATGATCGACTACAGTACTCGTTTGTCGCAGACACAAGAGCAATCAAAGAGCGTACTCGTTCAGCGACGCTTGCTTGGCGAACAGAACATTAGCACAGTATTTTTATCTCACGAAGCGACTCGCGTTTCACTTGTGGTAAACAAGTGTACAAACACGGTGTGAACGTGTGCGTGAAGCCCAGTAGCGTCAGCACATGACTCACAAACGCACCCCCACACACACACACGCACTCACAAACTTCCGAATTCGCTATTGTCTCGGACGGTACCGAGAGCCCCTGCGCTTACACACACATTCACAGCGTAACACACGTTTGTACATTTGGTAACCACAAGTAAAGCGTGCGTTGTTTCGTGCGATAAAAATACTATACATAGGTACGTATACCAGCGATTAATCACTCGCTTATACCGTCACGCACTCGCTGCTCGTTCCTCGCCAACTTAGCTCTACTCGCATCTCTTTATTACCTAATAATTGTAGTTGACATTTCATAGTTCATTCTGACATTTACTGTGGTTGACGTTTATTAGTTTTTTTTTTTTTTTTAATTTGACAATTAATTAATATATTTCATATTTATCATTGATAATTTATGTTCTTTTTTTTATTGAATATGGGTATATACCTGTAACAAATGATTATTTTTATTTATTTAAACGAATGGCCGGATAAAATGACCCTTCTGTGATTCCCTGTGTTGCTTGTCATTTCGTATGTGTTAATGTGTGCTTGCGGTATGATGGGGAGATTTACTCTGTATCTTTGCGGCGGTAATCCCTGCGGTGTGGGCAGAAGTGCAAGCGGCAATTATGTGATCCATGTCAATATTGCTGTTCTTCATCATCATCAGTTTACAGCAGTCCTCTGATGAACATAGGCCTCTCCAATTCGCCATTCAGCTCGATGCTCGGCATAGATAAAATTTGGTATAGAGATAGTTTGAGTCGGTCCCGGGAAAGGACATAGGATAGTTTTTATCCCGATATTCCCACAGGAAACTTATGCGGGTGAAACCGCGAGGCGCTGCTAGTATCATCACACTAATATTATAAAGGCGAAAGTTTGTGAGTGTGTGTGTGTGTGTGTGTGTTTATATGTTTGTTACTTCTTCACGCTCAAACGGCTGGACCAATTTTGATGAAATTTGGTATAGAGTTAGCTTGAGTCCCGGAAAAGGACATAGGGTACTTTTTATCCCGATATTCCCACGGGATCGAGACTTATGCGAGTAAAACCGCGGGGCGCAGCTAGTCACACTTAATATTATAAAGGCGAAAGTTTGTGAGTGTGTGTGTCTGTGTGTGTTTATATGTTTGTTACTTCTTCACACCTAAACCACTGAACCGATTTAGATGAAATTTGGTATAGAGATAGTTTGAGTCCCGGAAAAGGACATAGGATAGTTTTTATCCCGATATTCCCAAGGGATCGACATTTACGCGGGTAAAACCGCGGGGCGCAGCTAGTAGTATTATAAATGCGAAAGTCTGTCTGTCTGTTACCTCTTCACGCTTAAACCGCTGAACCGGTTTGGATGAAATTTGGTATAGAGATAGTTTGAGTCCCGGGAAGGGACATAGGATAGTTTTCATCCCGATATTCCCACGGGATCGAAACTTATGCGAGTGAAACCGCGGGGCGCAGCTAGTTGCTTATATTTATGACATCCTGCCGAGCCTTATACTGTTCGGCCCAATTCCTTATATCATGTGTAAAAACTATTATTTACGTAAAAAAAAGCATTTATTTGCCAACCGCACGCAAGAAATGTCACGTTAGCAAAAAAGGTGACAGTTTTAATTAAATTAATTATAATGTCCCTAACTAATGGGCGAACACAGTTCGTCATTAACCTACTTTGCAGAAGGCGTGTACAGTTTTGAGTTACACGGAAATTTCGCTACACCCTGTGGTGTAATTTCTAATTGACACACCCTTTCTACTTGTTGGTTGACCGATTTCTGAAAAAGGTGCGTTTTACGGCAAAAAAGGAGCGGCTGAATATTTAATTTAAAGGCACTTGTCATCTTCCTAAATAAATAAATAAAAATCTTTTATTGGCAGGCATCGTAGGACCATAGCGTGTTAGTATTACAAGTAACTTAAAAATCTATGTTAGTAGTTACTTAGTAGATAAAAAAATTAGGCACACAATTACAATCTAACTTGATTTAAAAACATAATAAAAAGCACCCAATTACAGGAAGGTTTATCAAGCCCCATGTCTGGCATGTAGGTTGATAAACCTATCCATTGCAGGCCCTTCTAACCTTTCTGAAAATACCCTCAGGATGCTATGATGAAAAAAGTTCTGAAATTTAAATAAAAAACATTATTCAAAACCTAAGAATCAATTGAGAAGCTAAAAATCCATATTAATATTATAAATGCGAAAGCGTGTCTGTCTGTCTGTTACCTCTTCACGCTTAAACCACTGAACCGATTTAGATGAAAGGGTTTAGCCGTCCTTCCATAAGCAAACTGCCCCCGATAGGAACCTATATCGTAACCTATGTTATATTGTAGAGGGTACTAATAGTAGTTCATCGCGTAGATATTAGCTCTATATCTTAGGTAATTGAGGAGCTATTTGAAAAAAAGTGTCCGGAGACGACTTTTTTTCAAAGTGATATATCTCTGTTGATTTCAAAGCTAGAAAAATAAAACCAATTCCAGTGTTTATGGTACACTTTACAGTTTATTTTATATAAATTTTCATGAGCCAAGCTTAAATAAAAATGTAAAAAAAAATGCAAATAATTTTTTTTTTATTGATTTCTATAAGATCGAATTGAATTACCACTTTGAAAAAAATATATAATAATTGTCTATACCTTGCCTAACAGCATGCCAAGTTTCATTAAAATCCATAAGGTGCAACATGATGAAAAAAAAAAAAATGTAAGTGGACCACCTTATGACCACTTTGTTGACGCTTTTAACTTTTCAATAATCTAGTATTTAATTTAATCGTATTGCGCATTTAAGCGTATTGGGCATGAAAGGTTTAAAAGAAAATAGAAGGATTTCTTCTCAGTAACAGTTAAATCCATATTAATAAAAAATAGCTTTTATTAGTCATCGTCATTATTTTCATTAATTACAACGTGATCTTTATTTATAGCATTTGATAAATAATATATAATTGCTGCCACGTGAGAGCAACACCCAACTGTTCGATTTCTATTTGCACAGTTACAGTAGTAACGCCGAATATCTTCGCGGCTTTTTCCATTGGGGTTGTAGTCAATGTAACATCTGTAGGTTTTGCTATTAATGTGTCGCGATTGTACTTGCACTTTTAAGAGCTCTTACACACGAGCGGCACGTCCCAACGGCAGAGGTAAGTTCTGCAGCCGTCGACGCGCGTGGCGGCAACCGTCGACCTATAGCCACACTTGATCTTCGAAGTTGAAATGTCGACGGCTGCCGTCGACACGTCGACTGTTGCCGCCGACGCGCGTCGACGGCTGCCGTCGACACGTCGACTGTTGCCGCCGACGCGCGTCGACGGCTGCAGTTACCTCTGCCATTGGGAACATGCCGCTCGTGTGTAAGAGCTCTTACTTAAAGCCACAATTATTACATTTTCCAGACATAGCCAATATATTTTTAGGTCACTGGTTTATTCACTGCTTATTCACTGCATTCACTTGTTATTATATACATATTTTTAAACATGAACAAACAACAATACGTCCCTGAATTAGGAATTTGTAAAACTGCGCAAATAATAACAGCGAAAGCGTACCACGACTATGCACTGTGATCATGTAGGAACATGCACGCGCGAGTACTTTGATAATCTAGTCACTATAAAAGTAGATAGACAAAATATTGTGATAGGCTAATGACACCACCAATCGTTAATGTACTTTTTATAAACTGTCAAAACGCTACTTTGTTAAATATTTTTAGAGGTACCTTTTCCCGCTTGCCAAGGCTTGGCAAGCGTCAACAAAGTGGTCATTAGGTGGTCCACTTACTTTTATTATTTTTTTTCATCATGTTGCACCTTATGGATTTTAATGAAACTTAGCATGCTGTTAGGCAAGGTATAGACAATTATTATATATTTTTTTCAAAGTGGTAATTCAATTCGATCTGATAGAAATGAATAAAAAAAAAATTATTTGCATTTTTTTTTTATATTTTTATTTAAGCTTGGCTCATGAAAATTTATATACAATAAACTGTAAAGTGAAAATAAACACTGGAATTGGTTTTATTTTTCTAGCTTTGAAATCAACAGAGATATATCACTTTGAAAAAAGTCGACTCCGGACACATTTTTTCAAATAGCTCCTCAATTACCTAAGATATAGAGCTAATATCTACGCGATGAACTACTATTAGTACCCTCTACAATATAACATAGGTTACGATATAGGTTCCTATCGGGGGCAGTTTGCTTATGGAAGTACGGCTAAACCCTTTGGTATAGAGGTAGTTTGAGTCCCGGAAAAGGACATAGGATACTTTTTGTCCCGATATTCCCACGGGATCGAGACTTATGCGGGTGAAAGCGCGGGGGACTGCTGTAAAGTTTCATCAAAATCGGTCCAGCCGTTTGTGCGTGAAGAAGTAATAAACATACAAACACACTCACAAACTTTCGCCTTTATCAACAATCAACTCAGCCTATCGCAGTCCACTGCTGGACATAGGCCTCTCCCAGACTGCGCCACAGAACCCTGTCCTCCGCCTTCCGCATCCAGTCTACCCCAGCCACCTTCTTTAGGTCGTCTGTCCATCTAGCTGGGGGGCGTCCCACACTACGCTTGCCGGTACGCGGTCTCCACTCCAGGACTCGTCTGCTCCACCGGCCATCGGTCCTTCGACAGACATGGCCAGCCCACTGCCACTTCAGTTTACTTCGCCTTTATAATATTAGTGAGATAGTCTCACAAGGGGACGGCACGACCTTGGGGAAACGGTTTTTAATGAATTTTCGTGTAGTGGTAGTATACCATGTGGGTACTACCACTGTAAAATATTTCCGTCCAATGCCCAGTAGAAGCTGAGAAAAATGCATGCAAAGTTTACCTCTGTTTGCAAAAACTCATGTACACCTGATTGTTAAAATGATTTTTAATTATAAAATATTGTATTAATAATTGTATTAATAAATTTAAAATATTTATAAGAACTCGATTTTATTTTGTACCAATTCATAATTTTCCATTTAAATATATTTATAAAATTTATATTTTTTACATAAGAAAAAATCAAAAGAAAAAAAACAGTCAACTAGCTAGACTCGAACCCCGTACGAGTCTAGAGCATTACCGCTTACGCCACTGTACGTTCAAACGGTATACAACATAACGTCTATATAAAGTACGAGGTAAACTTTACATGCATTTTTCTCAGCTTCTACTGGGCATTGGACGGAAATATTTTACAGTGGTATTACCCACATCATGGTATACCTACTACCACTACACGAAAATTCATTAAAATCCGTTTCCCCAAGGTCGTGCCGTCCCCTTTCAGACCAAATAAAGGTCTTAGGTGATAGTGTGATGTGATTTTCGCTCCAACAAAATAGCCAAGTGTTTCAATAAATTTGCTAAAGTACCTTTTTTTTTCTTTGGAACGATAAAAGGGTTTTTCTTTCACTTTAATGCATTCGGTGTACCATTTCATACTTTGTTTGGCGCGCCTAAGTGTCGGCTATAGGCCGCGCCCATGACCTAAATGTAGGCTAACATGACACTAAGTCTATTTTACTTTACATCGTAAACAAAGAGCATACTTGAATAATGTGAGCGGCTATAAAAGAAGAGCGCGCCAGGTTCGAACCCACGACTCGTATGTACCTATGTCACATTTTATTCGATTTTTTATAAGCAATTTTATATTATGAACTTGAATTTATTTTCCGTGTTACCCAGTAACTAGGTTGTGGAGGTCAGATAGGCAATCGCTCCTTGTGAAATACTACTGCATCCGGTTAGACTGGAAGCCGACCCCCCCAACATACGTAGTTGGGAAAAGGCTTGGCAGATGATGATTAAAACGGACTCACACTTCGCATAGTTTTTATTATTCTAGGGTATGGCATAACTTGTGGGTTGCAGCTGAAAATCAGCATAATCAGCCTATAATGTTCCCACTGCTGGGACACAGGCCTCCTTTCTGTGAGAGGGAGTGGGCTGTAATACACCACGCGGGCCGAATGCGGGTAGGTAGATGCCACATGTCTTCGAATTTTTGGTTCTAGGACATGCCGGTTTCCTCACGATGTTTTTCTTCACCGTTTTGAGAGCAGTGGTGATGAAATTATTTACACAAAGTAAAGCGCCTGCCTGGCATCGAACCCACGACCTACAAACTCGTAGGTCGGTGCCGTTACCACTGCGCCACCACTGCTCACTACAATAATGGTTTGTGGACACAGGCCACTCCTCGTGACCCAAATGTGTCCAAGTTACACACGACACATATTTATAACATTAGAGAGACATTCCAAGCTTTTACGTTGATGGAATGCTCATATTTTTAGCTTAATAAAGCTAAATCGTCTAGGACTATTATATATTCTGTGGCTAAATGTTGCTGAAAGTAGAAGTCGTACATGTTAATTGGAATATTCGTTAAATACCTAATACTTACGGTTCCCGCAGACAGGCGGCGCAACACGAATAGCATCTTCTAGAATTAACTATTTATTTACTAGATATTTACATAATATAAGCTAACATATAAACTATAATAATATGAACAATTATATGAATTATTGCATCTTGTGAAAACTTCATGGAATTTGTTCTAGCGGAGTCGCCTCGCGCCGACGTCGTTCGTTTTGAAAATAATAATTACAGGACCTAAACGCAAAAAAAGCAAGTTTTATAATGCCTAAAAGTAGATATATGATCGACTACAGTAAACAAAATCAGAAAAATATTTATGATATTTTTCAGGATATATGCTAGTTAGATAGTGTTGATAACATAATACAACTAATTTGATATGATAGAAAAAAAACGTGAAGTTTCCTCTAAAAACTACCGTAATCCACCACGCGAGCCCAGTGCGGGTTGGTGCATGGTTATATGTACTATACTCGTAGCAATTAGTGCTTATTGCTAACTTAAAGGTACCGTGCATTCGCGAATTATTTGCGAAAAATGTAAACAAATATGAATTAATGGAAAAATAACTGTAATACCTACACAATAAAGTTCAGTTTACGCTACAACTTCAACAATTTTAATAACTTTTTCAATAGTGTTAGTCACTCTGAAATCAACTTATTTAAGTTATTTTACATTGAAATAAAGTTGATATTTGTTTAACTTGAAATAGGATGGGTGTGCAGCACTATCATACGACAAGTTAGCTTTCTACATCATAAGTTAACGGTTATACTTGAGTCAGTACAGACTTACTGGTAATAAATCTTAGTAAAGTTATCTATAATCTTGTTGAAAGGGGCCGGCGCGGGCGCAGCCTCAAATGTGCAGTAGAAAGTAACTTTATGTACAGACGCCAGCACATCAAGCTACTCGAAACTGTCAAATTTTCCCAATCAACTTTGAACCTTATGCTTTAGCGATAAAGTTGAAAATCTATTTAAGAAATTTGACAGATTGTAGTTGTTTGATGTGCTGGCGGGTAGATTTTCGTTATTTATCATCATTTACAGGTGTTATTAATATTAATTATTTATAATACGGCACCGCACCACAACCGCGGCACGTGTCACATCCCAACATATATTGTGTCAAACGAAATAACAAACGAATACCAATATACTATATTTTCAATGTAAGTGAATACATTGTAACAATCTACGCACTCAGGACCGAAACCCAAAAAAAAATTTGTGCGATGAATGATGAAATGATGATAAATAACGAAAATCTACCCTGGCGTCTGTTAGTTCGTTAAGTTACAGTCTCGATTGTCTCTTTGGTGTAGTGCTCGTAAGTGCGATTACTGAGCATGAGGTTCCGGGTTCTTTTTATTACTTTTTTATATACCTAACTTGTTTTTTTTTTACTGTGTTTAGTTTAGTTTGTGATCTTCCTATACGAGTCGCAATAAATACTGAACTAAATGTGACTAAATGTGGGTGTAGTAAACCACCTCTGCTAAATCCCTCTACGATACAGTCGTTATATTATGATATTTTGTAGTTTCCTTTAGATGTGAGGCAAACCGCAGGCAACAGCTAGTTAAAAAAAATAGGTTACCTACATAAACATTTAATTCTAGAAAGTACAATCATCAACAAAACTGTGTAGCGCAGAACAAAAGTACGCTCACAACCAGACACCTTTCAAAACCTTTTATTTCGAAATTCGAACAAACAAAGTACTATCGCGAGCAAAAGTGCTCGAGAGTTCGACGAACAAAACGCTCTTGTGAAACTCTGGCACTCGTTAAATTTTCTAACGAGTGTGTTGTACACGGGAACGCTTTTATACACGATTGTACATACGAGGGAGTTTCGCGAAGTTTTATGTTGTATCACGTTTATTTGATCCTCGGGTTTTAGTACTTTTTATTTTAGTTTTTGGAAAAGAATTAGTGAATAAAGTATAGGATACACAGTTCGTGGCCGTTCTTCTTCTCCGTGTCAATAATATGACACATTAAGCTTTCGAAAGTGTCAGTCTGTCAAACACGAACCTACCCATCTATGAAAGAGAAAAGACTACTAAGCCGAGCTTTTTCTCAAATTCTTTTTGACATATCATAATATGAAGGAGGGGCCCGTGGCTACATAATAACAGCCAAACAGGTCGTTCGATCAGGTTAAGCTACGCTTGCCGCGGTTGATTTGTGGATGGGTGTATAGAGGCATGAGGAACAGGGTGTAAAGTTCACTCATACTCTATAGAAAAGGGAGGATCCTCCGACCAGACGGGTGTTGTGTATGGCGGGCAACTACCCGATGATTTATGTCAGGCCGTTGTATCTATGCTAGTTGCGCGGTAATCTCTGCTTGCGAGATGCAGGATTTTGCGTGACGTCAGTTAGACGCGTTGTTTGCATGTGTCGTTGTAGATACCGCTACAGGTGACCATCTTTACATACCGAGACCCCTCCGTGCCTCAGAAAGCACGTCAAGCTGTTGGTCTCGGCTGTCATTCGTGGATCTTTGACAGCCGTTACGGGTAGTCAGAAGCCCGAAAGTCTGATAACCAGTCTTACCAAGGGGTATCGTATTACCCGGTAACTGGGTTGTGGAGATCAGATAAGCAGTCGCTTCATGTAAAATACTGGTATTCAGCTGCATCCGGTTAGACTGGAAACCGACCACAACATATTTGGGAAAAGGCTAGGCAGATGAGGATGAAGTAACTGATAAAAAATACTTTTTTAGCGGTTTTTCCAACCGTGAAACCGCTTCTTTCATCAAAAAAACAATTCATCAGTTTAAAACCCTACAAAATAAAATAAAATAATTCTTCACAAAAATCCCAACTACGTTTTACAATGAACAAACATTCATTTTTGCTAACGAAGAGACCCACGACATGAAACGCAGCCGTATTACCGAGAAATATTCTTTTAAAACACTGTGCAGGGAAAATAATAAAAAAAACTTAATTAAATGTATGAATATTAAATTCACTTGTGTGCCCTCCCTGAAACTGAATTGAAACCTGAGTGCGCTCTGAAACTACCCAGAGAGTACACACTCCGGGTATTGTAATAGTTCTTCGTGTACTTTCGTGTCACAGAATAGTTCAGAAGGTCAGCCCCATAGAACTAGCAAAAACATACATACACACATACCCTGTTCCAAAACTTTTTGATGAAAGTGTAAACAAATGTTCAATCAACTCAGTCTATCGCAGTTCACTGCTTTTTTACCCGACTGCGCGACGCAAAGGAGTGGTTTTGTGGATGGGAAATCATCAAATGACCCCTCCCGCTCTGGTTGGAGTGGAAGGGAGTGTCAGACTCTTACTGACTAAAACCCGCCCGTGTAGTCCTTAGCCCTTTATATTCCGGGGTAACGGTAACCCTTTCAGACAATCCCGCTACGGCCCTAACAGGCCCCTTCCTTTATGCTGACATCTCTTTGAGGCGCGCGTGGAACACGTACGCGCCGTCGGCACGGGCCTGGTCCTGATTGGACGGTGAGCTCACTGTTGGCCTATTATTTGTATATTATTTATACTTTTTTTTAGCTGCGCCACAACACCCTGTCCTGGGAACTCTGTTCCAGCCACCTTTTTTAAGGTCCTACGTTCCTAACAAACCCTGTTCCGATTAAATCCTAACATGATCACTCACTAAAGGTCCGTTTTATGACCCATTTGTTTTCATTTTCATCAAATAATTTTGAACAGAGTATGGACGGGCGGCGTCGCACGTATGTACGACACGTACGGCGACCTCATGCGATCTTAAACAAATGACAGTCGCGACGTCGTGTGTGCGCTTGCACTCGCTGTACTTGAAGCGTGTCTATGTGTGCGTGTGTTTTCGTTCGATGTACGGAGTTGACCTTCTGGATTATACTGTGGTATTGTACTACTGTGTATCATAGTACACTACTGTGTATTGTGCCAATGCACAATACACAGTAGTGTACTATGATACACAGTAGTACAAACAAACACTACGAAAAACTAATGAGCCGCCATAAGACAATGAGCTCGAATACACAATTGTATTCGAGCTCATTGTCTTATGGCGGCTCATTAGTTTTTCGTAGTGTTTTTTCAAGATTACGTTTTTTTAATCATCACACTTGACACTAATATTATAAAGGCGAAAGTTTGTGAGTATGTGTGTGTGTGTGTGTGTTTATATGTTTGTTACTTCTTCACGCCTAAACCACTGAACCGATTTAGATGAAATTTGGTATAGAGATAGTTTAAGTCCCGGAAATGGACATAGGATAGTTTTTATCCCGATATTCCCACGGGATCGTCATTTTCGCGGGTGAAACCGCGGGGCGCAGCTAGTAATTACATATTTTTAATCAGCTCCTCCCCGCGGTTTCTGTCCCTCGATCCTGTGGGAATACCGGGATAAAAAGTATCCTATGTCGTAATCCAGGTCATGGAGGAAGCTAGCGCCCTCGGAGAGTACGCAAATCCTTCAGTCCTGCGCCTGATCTCTCCGGTCGTGTCGGATTGCCATCCCATCGGACTATGTATGAGACTGAGAAGAGGAAATGCATCTGTGTCTGCGCACATGGTTGTGCACTAGAACAGTGTTCCGCAAAGTATGTACCGCGGCACACTGGTGTACCGTGGTCATTAATTGGTGTGCCTCGGAAAAATAAGGTTATGTTATAAACTTATTTGCAATAAAGACCAAAAAAAGAGAACGCCTCAGGACAATCGACGAAGAGATGACAGCAGCTTTGTCAACGATTACGTCAAATTTAGACCGTCTATGCTCGATTAAACAGGCTCATGTTTCGCATTAAATACCTTTTCTGCAATTTAAACTTTAGGTTTGTTGATTAATAATAATAATTACCTTTTCTGCAATTTAAACTTGAGGTTTGTTGATTAATAATAATAAATACCTTTTCTGCAATTTAAACTTGAGGTTTGTTGATTAATAATAATAAATACCTTTTCTGCAATTTAAACTTTAGGTTTGTTGATTAATAATAATAAATACCTTTTCTGCAATTTAAACTTTAGGTTTGTTTATTAATAATAAATATTTTTTCGATGATTAATAAATGAATGTTGATTATTGATTAATATTATTTAAAAAATGATTTTTATTTGTGGTGTACCTCCAAACATTTTCGTTTTCCTAGAACACAAAAAGTTTGCGGAACACTGCACAATAATATCTACAGCGTAATTGGCTAGTCTCCATTGAGAGTGGACGCTAGACCGAAATTCGGTCAGGAGGATATATTAATCAAATAGAAAGTCTTTCTGATGCTAATCTGTACATTTTGACAGATATCTTCATTGTTTTGGAGCCAGGGTTGTCTAACTGTATCTTATCTGCTTGATCGAAAAACTGGTACCTACTGTAGTGAAAAATAAATCGAGTATTTATGTCATTATACCTTTTACCAAGTCATGCGCCATTCAACGATTTCATTATCATCGGTTCTCAGTATTTTTATTTCACGAAGCGACGCGCGCTTTACTTGTGGTAAACAAGCATACAAACACGCTGTGAATGTGTTGTGTGCTGACGCTACTCGACTTTACGCACACATTCACAGCCCGTTTGTACACTTGTTTACCACAAGTAAAGGGACGCGCGCTTTACTTGTGGTAAACAATTATACAAACACGTTGTGGATGTGTTGTGTGCTGACGCTACTCGACTTTACGCACACATTCACATCGTGTTTGTACACTCGCAAACCACAAGTATAGCGCGCGTGGCTTTGTAAGATAAAAATACTGTAAGTACCGGGAAATCAAGTTCTTGAAAATAATTATGTTAAGTACTAAGTCATTCCGGAAGGTGTATCACACTAATATTATAAAGGCGAAAGTTTGTGAGTGTGTTTGTATGTTTGTTACTTCTTCACGCACAAATTGCTGAACGGATTTAGATGAAATTTGGCACACAGATAGTTTATAACCAGGATTAACACATAGGATACTTTTTATCCCGATATCCAAACGGGATCGACACTCATGCGGGAGAAACCGCGGGGCGCTGCTAGTGAAAATATAAGTCAGAATTTGAAATACTAATTTACTAAAACAAATATGTCATGCAGTTTTAAGGATTTAATCCGATCAGATCCCCCCTCCACCCACCCCCCCTCAATCCCCTGCTAGTTCGTCTTCTGTTTTAATCTCTGTCTTATCCACTTTATGCTAGGTTACTCTTTGTGATAGATAAATACAGATAAGTTTATTTTATTTTTATTCAAGTATGCATACACACGTCACGTTGCAGTATAAAACTGATTTACATCCGTCACCTCCCACACCAGGTCCAGTTGAAAACCAGCGTCAGGCACTAGTTGTCTGGCATTATTGCTGAACTGGGCCTTTTTGGCGCAGCCGTGAGGCACACTTTCCTGCTAATTTTTTTAAATTTAATTTTTTACTTTTTGTTTTTATTTGATGTATGAATCTGGTGTATTGTATGTCTTCTAGTCTGTGCTAAATAAATGTATTTTCTTTCTTTCTTTACAGACAAGAGAAAAAAAAAACCTTTCATGTTTTACAAAATTAAATATCGAAGAATATACCAGTGTATTAATGTATTATTTCTGTTTTGTTACAGGTAAATGATTGCTTTCTTTTCCGGAACAACAATTTCAACGGTTCCATCACTTCTGCTAAACATGCTGTCGTAAGGTATTTTCGAAAACACGACAGAATCCTTGACTTTGCTTAGCGTAAATCATCCGTAATAATTAAGGACTTAGGAGCTAGAACCCGCAGTAACTCCACGCTAACCACTAAGGGGTTTATTTATAAACGATGAACAAAGATAAGTGACGTTCAAACGTCAAAAATGTTTGGTTAAACACTCACTACTCACTCTTAAGCAACGTTTATGAATAAAGGAGTAAATCATTAAGCGTTAATCATATTTAAAACAACATTCTGTCTTAAACTTTAATGATGTTCGAACCGCTTACCATCATACTGCATGCATGTGTACCTATATCTATGTGTGTGTGTAAGCAACGATCCAGTTAAATATGTTTTAACGAGTAGCTATTTAGTATCGAAATAAACCCATATGAAGTAACACCTCTTTAAGTTTATCCAACGTCCTTACAAACAAAACTAAACCGTATCAACAAGGAACATGGTCCTTCGAGCCGGATAAATAAATCTACCTGGGTGGTCTAGTGATCAGTGCGAATACAAAGCGCCGCATTCCTTAGATAAGGAACTCGTTTGCTATGAGTGATTTGTGCACATTATAAGAAAAAGTAATTATCGTGTTTTTAAAGACATATTACGATTGGATTATCTCTTCAAATAAGTGACCTACATTGCATCTTTTGGAATAATGACTACTACAGTGGAACAATTGCTTACGGAGCTAGAAGATGTTGCATTATTACTGCAAAAGGCGCAAACTAACCTAAAGAAATGTCCAAAACAAAGACTTACAAAAGGATACATTGAAACACGATTGCAATCCATTGAAGAATATTGGAAGAAGTTTACTACGGCGCATCATAACCTATTAAAGGTCGTACCTAAAGAAAAGAAGAATACGGTTTCGTATTTTGCAAATGAAGACTACTTTGTTATTGAAGATTTATACTTATGTCTTCAAGGTGATTTGAAGGATCTTTTATCGGTTAACAATAACCCGAGATTAAGTGACATTGCTTCCAATACCGGCACAATTTATGAAGGAAATCTCAAGCTACCTCAAATACAGTTACCAGCCTTTTCGGGAATTTATGAAGATTGGACTACATTTAAAGATCTCTTCACATCGTTAGTTCACAACAATTCCACGTTGTCTAAGGTTCAAAAGCTTCACTACTTGAAGAGTAGCATTACCGGGGAAGCAGAATCATTATTAAAGCACCTACAAATAACAGAAAGTAATTATGATCAAGCTTGGGATTTATTACGAGACAGGTATGGTAACCGGCGGATCATAGTGAATTCTCTTATTCGAAAACTAATGATGCAGAAGAAGATTACTTCTCAAACTGCTTCTAATATAAAGACATTGTTAGACACAACAAATGAGTGCATCAATAGTTTAAGAAATCTACAAGTGTCGACTGAGTCTTGGGATCCATTCATCATATTTGTGACTGTGCAGAAACTAGATCCAGATTCACACCGGGAATGGGAACAGTTTGCGTATAAAGATAATTTAGAAGAATTACCTAAATGGGAAGAACTTGTGAGGTTCTTACAAACTAAATTTCGCACATTAGAACTGATCGCTCCGCCTTCCAGAGAGAAGCCATCAAAAGGTAAAGAACATACAGTCCACGCTTCTACAACACCTGCTGCGACCAAACCAAGAACTTGTTTGCTTTGTAAGGATAACCATACACTATGCCATTGCAAGGATTTTACTAAAATGGAACCGACAGAGAGGTGTGAATATGTGAAGAAGTACCAGCTATGTTTCAATTGTCTGGCACCAGGACACTCTGCTAGGAAGTGTCGGTTAAACATGTCCTGCCGCATTTGTCATAAGCGACACCACTCTCTTGTTCATCAACATACAAACACAAGTACAACCAATCAATCGGATAACAAGCAACATCAAAGTGAAGAACAAACCAAACCAAAGGAAGCTAGTGAACCAGTTGAGCTTGCATCGCATTTCACCGCCAGCACCAGCACAGCATTATTGGCAACAGCACTTGTGCCAGTTTGTAACGAATCAGGACGAGTGACAGTACTGCGTGCGCTTGTTGATCAGGGCTCTCAGGCCACGTTCATTAGTGAGAGAGCTGCCCAGCTGTTGCGACTCAAGAGAATGCCTGCTCACGCAACAGTCAATGGGGTTGGCTCGACCAGAACTGCCGTTAAACATGCTGCGTATATCGAGCTTCGATCAAGACACGACGACAGTTTCAAGTTAAAAGTGAAGGCTTATATTATGTCAACACGAATCACAACGCAATTACCATCACATAACATTCCAACCAACACCTGGTCTCATTTAGAAGGTCTCGTATTAGCCGACCCAGGCTTCAATGAACGAGGAAAAGTAGATCTGCTACTAGGTGTCGAAGTATGTGCCCAAATATTAAGAAGCGATATCATCAAAGGTCCCCCAGGTTCTCCATGCGCTCAAAATACCAGCCTAGGGTGGATCCTGTTTGGAAACATACATGAAAAAGGAAATACCAATGATATTATTGTGATGCACCACAGCCTTGACTTAGACAAGATGTTAAAAGCGATGTGGGAATTGGATATTGAAGATAAAACTACATTAACACAAGAAGAAAGAAAATGTGAAGAAATATACCAAGCCACTCACTCAAGAACAAAAGACGGACGGTATATTGTCAAACTACCTAGGAAAACCGACAAGCTGTTATCAACACAAGGAGGAACAAGAGAAATAGCTCTAAAGAGACTTTACCAATTGGAAAAAAGACTAGAGAAGAATCCTATACTAAAAACAGAATATACAAAGGTCATGGATGAATACATAAACATGAATCATATGGAAGAGATATCACAAGAAGAAATAAATAAGGATAGTGTTTACCTTCCACATCATGCAGTTGTAAAAGAAGACAAAGAAACTACGAAGGTCAGAATAGTTTTTAATGCATCGCAAAAGGGAAACAACAATGTTTCTTTAAATGACGAGCTTCTAGTTGGACCCCAGCTACAAACAGATATGAGGAGCCTCATCATGAGATGGCGTATGAAGAAGATTTGTTTTGTGGCTGACATACAACGCATGTATCGCATGGTCTTAGTGACGAAAGAAGACAGGGACCTGCAAAGAATAGTATGGAGGAGTGACCCTAGCCAACCAGTCAAAGACTACAGACTCACGCGCGTCACTTTCGGTACAGCATCTGCTCCATACCTAGCTGTTAGAACTTTACATCAAGTCGCAGATGATGAAGGAGCCGTATGCCCTGATGCTGCCAAAATGATTAAAGAAGACTTCTATGTTGATGACCTTATGGCTTCGAATGACAATCTAGAAGATGCAATACAAATAGCGAAGAGCGTAGAAGCTATACTACAGAAGGGAGGCTTCACACTACAAAAATGGTGCTCAAACGACGCTAACTTCTTGAGACAATTTGAACCTGCAAAACGATCATCGCATGCCAATGTAGACATCACCATCCATGGCACCATTACAGCTTTAGGCCTTCGCTGGAACATGGGCAAAGACGTGTTTCAGTACAGTCTTAACTTACCTCCTATGAACAACACGATAACCAAACGCACGATTCTTGCCGACGTCCAACGACTATTTGACCCGCTAGGTTGGTTAGCTCCAGCTATGCTACCAACAAAGCTACTGATACAAAGGCTGTGGTTGCAAGGAATCAGCTGGGATGAAGAAGTTGACACAGATGTCAGACAAGACTGGACTGCGCTGAGAAATAATCTTCAACACTTTAATGAAATTGAAGTACAAAGATGGCTGGGAACCACAAATCATAAAACAACGAACATAGAAGTTCACGGTTTTTGTGATGCCTCTACCAAAGCCTACGCAGCTGTTGCTTATGTCAGAGTTGAAAAGGATAATGAAGAAATACAAACACAGATAATAGCTGCAAAAACTCGAGTAGCGCCAGTTAAACCAGTTTCTCTCCCGCGATTAGAGTTGTGCGGTGCCCTTCTCTTATCTCGATTGCTCAAACAAATTAGAACAGCAATGAGAATACCGAGTGATAAAATATTCGCATGGAGTGACTCCACAATAGTGCTTTCTTGGTTACTTGGAGACCCAACAAGATGGCAAGTTTTTGTTAAAAACCGGGTAGTAGAAATATTGGATAACACCGGATCCAATTGGTTTCATGTCCAAACAACCGATAATCCTGCAGATGTTGCGTCACGGGGAGAACATGTTCTGGAGTTAAAGGAAGATGAGCAATGGTGGAAGGGCCCAAAATGGCTAAGACAGAAAACAATTACATTCAATAAACCTAACAACCTTACCACAAGTTTAGAAAGAAGAGAAGTAATACAAACAAATTTAAAATTAGAAGAAGAAAGTCTAGAAAAACAATTTCATCAATATGATAGTTTAGAAGAAGTTTTAAAATCAATAACTTATTGCAAAAGATTTCTCAAGGGGAAAAAGATGATAAACAAAGATGCAGTCATAACAACTCAAGAAATAGATGAAGCACTCAAAGCCTGCATTAGAATAACACAAAGGGAAAGATTCTATGATGAAATTATAAATTTAAGCAAAGGGAAGGAAGTAAAAAAGGATAGCAAATTAAAATTCCTGAGGCCTTATCTGGACAAAGAGAATATTCTAAGGGTGGGAGGTAGATTGCGACATGCAGATATATCTGAAGACTCCAAAAATCCAATAATATTAGACAATCATAGCAATTTATCCATACTCATCGTGAAAGATGCTCATCTCAAGTCGTTACATGGCGGAATTCAAATAATGATGGCCTACATAAGAACTAAATTCTGGTTAATCAAGGGGAAGACTTTAATCAAAGCCAGAATCCGCAAATGTTTGATATGCTCCAAACACAGTGCTGCAACAAAAAATCAACTTATGGGTGACTTACCAAAAGTAAGAGTCACTCCAGCTAAACCATTTCTGCACAGTGGGGTGGACTTCGCGGGACCATATCAAGTCTTAGCGTCCAAAGGCAGAGGAGTCAGGACGAACAAAGCGTATGTTGCCGTGTTCGTTTGCATGTCCACCAAAGCCATTCATCTCGAAATGGTCGGCGATCTCACAACCGAATCATTCATTGGTGCTTTCAAGAGATTCGTTGCCAGACGAGGAAGATGCTCACAGATATGGAGTGACCAAGGCAGAAATTTTGTAGGAGCCAATAAGGAACTGGCAGCTGCTTGGAAAGAGGCAAAATTTGAACTCGAAGGTCCAGTAGCAGCGTCTCTTGCACTGGATGGTACGCAGTGGCACTTCATACCTGCCTACAGCCCTCATGTCGGTGGTTTGTGGGAAGCGGGCGTGAAATCGATGAAACACCACATGAAAAGAATTCTGACCAATCACCTGACATTCGAAGAAATGAGCACCTTGCTTTGCCAAATCGAGGCGTGCTTGAACTCCAGGCCACTAAGCCCAATAGATGATAAAGACACAGATGACATAACACCCTTAACACCAGGCCATTTTTTGATTGGCGAAGCGCCAATTTGTGTCCCTCAACCTAATCTTCAAGACGTTCCAATAAGTCACCTGTCACGCTGGAGGCACATGCAAAAGTTGATTGGAGATTTCTGGCATAAATGGCAAGCAGAGTACCTAACCAGCTTACAGCAGAGGCCAAAATGGCTCAAGCGATGGAAGGAGCTTGATATTGGCAACATTGTACTCATCAAAAATGATCAACTCCCTCCTGGCAAATGGGCGTTAGGTCGGATTGTCGCTAAGCATCCAGGCGACGATGGTGTCACAAGAGTGTACAGTGTCAAAGGAGGTGACAGTGTAGTTAAGCGAAGTTTTAATAAGTTGTGCCCTTTGCCTATAGACATTGATGATTAATATTACAATTATGTTTAATGTTTCAATACAATCAAATCAATTTATATTATTGCTTTATATACAAAATGTTTGAGTATTTCCATTAGTGTCTATGACTTGTGCATATATGCTTTATAATGAAATCTAAATTAATTAGTTACATACACTTGTTGTATTTATGATTATTTTTTAAAGGTCTTTATAAGCCCTTTGGTGGGCGGCATGTTCGAACCGCTTACCATCATACTGCATGCATGTGTACCTATATCTATGTGTGTGTGTAAGCAACGATCCATTTAAATATGTTTTAACGAGTAGCTATTTAGTATCGAAATAAACCCATATGAAGTAACACCTCTTTAAGTTTATCCAACGTCCTTACAAACAAAACTAAACCGTATCAACAAGGAACAAATGATTTACAATAGGAAGATGATTTAAATTCGTTTAGCGCCAAATGTATTTAGGAATTTGTGCTTAACGTTTAATTAATTTTACACAACAAAATCAAAATTCATTTATTCATAGCTTGAATAAATTAATTTTGATTTTGTGGCTCAGATTCAGCACTTTTTGAACGTCAAAATTACATAAGACAGTCCCCCAAAACGCCCGTCCTTCACCACTTCCCCAGCAGTAAACAAGGAGTATTAAGGGCCTATACTACCTCAGATTGCGAAAATTGCCTTAGCATTAATGGCTGTAGTTTCAACAGTTCTGCAGTTTTCACTTTGAAATTAATATACGATAAAGATGAGGACTACTGCGAGGTGTTATCGGTTGCGAAAACACGATTGCATACAATTTTCTCGATACAAAGAAGTCTCAAAGTTACCTCTAAACCGCAAAATAAAAGGAGAATATTCAATGAAAATTTTCTAATTAGGCCATGAAAATTTGCAAGCTAATCGAACTATGCATATAGCAGGTGTCATAGGTTCGTTTTTATTTTTTTAATCGGTTAATTTAACGTAAAAAGATGAGATCCGAAATATCAAGCTTTATAACCACTCATACCTTGAACCGCTCTGCCGCCCGGCCCCCGACTGGACCCCGATTCAGTACTTGTCAGTACCGCTTCGGCTATCAGACGGGGAACCCGTGTCACTTTGCTTGCGCTCAAAAGACCCGATTGACAACGTTTTATGTTCTGAAGCTGTAGCGTTGGAAGGCCTCCCACAAGGTGGACCGACGATCTTGTGAAGGCCGCAGGAACTCGTTGGATGCGAGAAGCACAAAACCGGTCGAAGTGGAGGTGCTTGAGGGAGGCCTATGTCCAGCAGTGGACGTCTTTCGGATGATGATGATTAAGTTGATGGTGGTTGAATCCGCTGTATGCGGATGCTCCAGCTTGGTGCATGGTGATCTATATAGTGTACATAATAAAAAGTATTCTATTCTATTATTTGCGGGAAGCACAGAACCGGTCGAAGTGGAGGTGCTTGGAAGAGGCATATCGCTCATTGGAGAAACATTGATATAAATGTATTTTTCTCATAAATGAGTTAAATATATGCCAAAGCACTTACAAAAGCGTATTTAAGTGAGGAAAGTGTAGACGTAAAAAAAAACCGAGTGTGCTTATGACCACACGACTGAAGTGAAACTTCAAACGTATTTGGCTATGAGAGGAAGAGAGAAAGAAAATGTGCGCGCGCACTGCTTTCTCTTGCTTAATCCCCCACTCAACTCCCGTTCGCCTCGCCCGATCACACTTTTCGTAACGCTTACGTCACGCGTTCGCCAGCTTACTCCCCAAGTCAAGCGTGCGTAAAGAAGTTTCGCTTCAAAAGTACCAGTGACGTTGATGTTTCTCCAAATGAGCGATATGTCCAGCAGTGGACGTCTTTCGGCTGAAATGATGATGATCAAGTCGATGTAGGTACAAGAACATCAACGTCAAAAACCCTCGGGACACCCAGATTTTGAACAGATGTTCTCAACAGGCCAGGAGACTTAATCAACTTCTGGAGGGAGGTGGGCTGGTTGGAATAACCACCGACGGCCGCCATGGCCCACGCACAAAGGTCCACTTGAAGGATTACATGTGGAAAGCAAACCCATAACAAAGGTAGAACATAGACACCAACTTATCTTTGTCACTTTTTTTTTGTTTAGCCTATTTTGTCCCAGTGCTGGGCAAAGGCCTCCCCAAGTCCTTCCAGGAACCGCGCCTCCTCAAACCAGCCCTCGCGGTACGCGTCTAGGTCATCTCGCCACCGCTTTCTGGACCGACCTCGGCGGCGCCGTCCATCTTCAGGCACCCATTGTGTGGAGACTTTTGCCCAGCGGTCATCCTGCATGCGGCTGATGTGACCCGCCCAGTCCCACTGGAGTCTGGCAGCTTTCTTGCCTACGTCTATTACCTATACCCGTTTTGGAACGCAGCATGGTGTTCCGAATTTTGTCCTGTCTTTTTACACCCTGGATGCTGCGCTCCATCGCTGTTTGGCAAACGCCAAGGCGGAACTTTTGCGACTCGGTGAGCGACCAGGTCTGAGCACCATAGGTTAGGACGGGCAAGATACACATGTCGACAAGTTTGCGCTTCAGGGAGATCGGCAGATCACCCTTCATTGGCCCAGTAGCTTTTCCGGACGCTTTCAATTCGGCGATCGATTTTACCTCGTCACTAAAACCACAAATTAAAATCCGTGTGAAAATCCACCAAAAACGCATGCGTAGGCGTTCGTAAACCGAATAGTCCAAGAGCTTAAAGGATGACGCGTAAATTAAGCCTATTAACATTGTCGCCTCATTCAGTAATTGATATCTAAGATTGGCCTCAATTGGGACCAGACTCCCGGACTATTCACACGGAGTTTTTATATTGTCCCCAATTGATCCGGTGGGTCACTGTGAAAACATGTGATTAGCTTGTTGAGCTCCTGGCTTAGGAAAATGTAAGGATGCGGTTACATGAGCAATTTTTTTGGCAACTATACATAATGCCCGGCTGACCCGCAATGGCAGTGGACAAACAGAAAATGGGAAGGGAGGCTTTTGACCAGCAGTTGACATTACAGGCTAAATAGACAGATTGCCTATAGCGTTTTTTTTGGTGTGCTGTGGAAGTCCTCATGGATTTCTTCCATCGTGGGGGTGACAGAGGGGCATGCCGGACTCTTACCGGCTAAAACCACCGCGGTGTTCCACCTCTACCTATGGCCGGGGGTGCGGGATTCGCATAAGCATTCACCGCTCCAGATTGCCTGAGATTTTGTATAAAAATCTGTAAAAGTGGCTATGGGTAGTGGAGCAGGCTTTATATTTTATTCGGTATTGGCGACTATGGGCGACTAGAATCAATTCGTAATTTTTGACGTTCAAAAGTGCCTTTTATGTGCCTATCGAAACTAATATCCAAACTAATATTATAAATGCGAAAGTAACTCTGTCTGTCTGTCTGTCTGTCTTTTCTTCACGCCTAAACTACTGAACCGATTTCGATGAAATTTGGTATAGAGATAGTTTGAGTCCCGGGAAAGGACATAGGATAGTTTTTATCCCGATATTCCCACGGGATCGAAACTTACGCGGGTGAAACCGCGGGGCGCAGCTAGTTTGAAATAAATGCTTTGACTCTGACATCATTGCTAACTGTAAGATTCAGATACACAGGCTATATTTTGGTAATATTGCCCGGCGATAGTTGCCGCTGGGACACAGGCCTCCTCTCAGTGAGAGGGAGTGGGCCGTAATCCACCACGCGGGCCCAGTGCTGGTTGGCAGATGTCACATGTCTTCGAATTTTTGGTTCTAGGACATGCCTCCTCTCACTGAGAAGTGGCCTGTGTCCCAGCAGTGGGAACATTATAGGCTGATTATGTATGTTGTACGAGTATGTATGATACTTAGTTGCCAAAGGCAGTGAAATTAAACTCGATATCAATTTGTATTGCTAGTTAATGTATTCCCTCAAGTGGCGAAGGGTGAATTTATGACAGAGGTAAGCCGGAGCAAAAAAATATGCAAAAAAAAATATTCAATTATGAATTGACTACAGTATGGTTATATTCTGAATTTTCGAAGGGAAGCCGGTGGGAATCGAGTTGTATGGTCACTGATTCCCTGGTAGGAATATTGAGTTGCTCCATAACGCTCAATGTACTGTGTGTGTGTGTGTGTATTTATGTCTATAATTTATATGGTGTACATAATAAAGAGTATTCTATTCTATCACATTTCAGCAAATATCGCAGAATTTAGCAATTCAAGTTACTGCCTTTCATTCTTGCAAAGACAAAACATACAATCCAGTGAAAGTTTCACTACATCATTAAAATAACAGCTATTAAAAAGTAACATCAATTTTCGAGGTTACCAATGACAAACAAACTGATAACTTCATTCACTTGAATTACTTTCTACTTGAAAGTAATGAAACATTAATTACAATTATATTAGTACAATCATGTGCCTGATAGGGGTACGTTGGCAAAAATTACGAACTTAATCGTTCGCGAATAATTTGCCAAAAATGTAAACAAATCTGAATTAATGGAAAAATAACTTTAATTCCTGTACAATAAAGTTCAGTTTACATTACAACTTCAAACATTTTTATAACTTTTTCAATAGTGCTAGTCACTCTGAAATCAACTTAATTTTCATTGAAATAAAGTTGATATTTGTTTAACTTGAAATATAAGTTTGAATAGACTTTACATTTATAAACTTTGTCACCTATTCAACAGCTATACGATGGCTAAACTGAAGGGCTAGTCTGATAGTTACCAGAAAATGATAATAGCCTTCTATAGGATGAAATTGAATTCATGGGCATCCTTTTAAGTGGTCATTGTAATCATCATTATGAACAACTTTTACTATGGGACTAAACCTGAAATCGAGAAAAAAAAATACCAGCTCTTCCCTACATTTTGACGAGTTATGTGAACATAAATGCAAGGAACAGCTGATTTTTTTTACAGTAAAAGTTGTTCATAATGATGAGTACAATGACCCCTTAAAAGGATGCCCATGAATTTAATTTCAGCCTGTATAAAGCAAAGACAATATATCGTTTTCCTACCTACCAACTACATAACATGTCTTAAAGATGCTAGTATCATAAATACCAATATTATGGCTGCCGGATGTGAGTCAAAGACAAGTAGAGCGTAACCATTGACAATGAGTAGCAGACTATAAACAAACCGGTTTGCTTGACAGCGAACGACCGAGCTGTAGTTTATTAAGAATTTAATCAATTTCGGTACATTCATTTTGATGCAATATTCGAAGGCATGTGGCATCTTACTTTGTATATTGAAATGTGAAGTTTTATTTCATAATAAGTAACTAACTATATGTATACACTAGATACTAAAATAAATGACTAACTAACTTACAATACAAATGTATAAAAATACAAAAAAAATTAAACAAAGGACACTTAGGCGTAACTTTGTATATTTAATTTCAATCAGCTCTCAAAACGGTGAAGGAAAACATCGTGAGGAAATCGGCATGTCCTAGAACAAAAAATTCGAAGACGTGTGACATCTGCCAACCCGCACTATGCCTGTGTGGTGGAGTACCGCCCACTCCCTCTTACAGAGAGGAGGCCTATGTCCCAGCAGTGGGAACAGTATAGGCTGATTATGCGTTTTGAAGAGGAGTTTTTGAGGCTCCAACAGATCTATGAATCAGAAGGTCAAATCCCGTTATTAAAAACGTTCAAAATCTAGTCGCAACCTCATCTCAGCGACAATCAATGTCAAAAACTTGTCAAAAAAGACAACATTACAAAGACAAGGTATTTTGACAGCTTCAGACTAAGATCAGACTGTGAGCGTTCTTAGATTTGCGAGAATTGCCCCTCAGTTCAATGAATTCTCCTGCGCTTGCCCCTTTTTTTTTTGGCGCATCATGTCTTTTGAAGTGAAAACTTCTTTAGCGGCGTTGCACACTTTTTGTAATGGGTAAAAAATGTTAAACTCGCGTCAGGACATCGCGTCAGGACACGTGACCGTCAGGAGAGATTCCCCCCCCCCCCTCTCTTTCTACGGCGGCGCCAACCGAAGTGAACCAAGTGACACACGACAATGGATGGATGGATCGATGAATCGATGGATGGATCGATGGATCGATGGATGGATCGATGGATCGATGGATGGATCGATGGATGGATCGATGGATGGATGGATCGATGGATGGATCGATGGATGGATGGATGGATCGATGGATAGATCGATGGATGGATCGATGGATGGATCGATGGATCGACGGATGGATCGATGGATGGATCGATGGATCGATCGATGGATCGATGAATGGATCGATGGATCGATGGATGGATCGATGGATGGATCGATGGATCGATGGATCGATGGATGGATCGATGGATGGATGGATGGATCGATGGATCGATGGATGGATCGATGGATGGATGGATGGATGGATGGATGGATGGATGGATGGATGGATGGATGGATGGATGGATGGACCGATGGATGGATGGATGGATGGACGTGGACGTGGACGTGGACGTGGACGTGGGCGTGGACGTGGACGTGGATGGATGGATGGATGGATGGATGGATGGATGGATGGATGGATGGATGGACAGCTGATGGCTAGACCGTCTGTGTAGTAGCCACACTGCTGTGTATTCGTAAAATTCGTGTATATAAAGTGTTTAAAATATGGAAATTGAACGTGACGCAGAAATAGTGAAAAAAATGAGTTATATTAATTCAATTAATAATTGATTTATTTCAACATTGATATTCAAGTTTTCACTTCTGCCAGCACTCCTGGAGTGCAACCCGTCTTTTTTTCTTCCATACATCCCTATTAGCCGTTCGTTGGTCCCAGCTGTCATTCCTGGATCTTTGACAGTCGTTACGGGTCGTCAGAAGCCCGAAAGTCTGACAACCAGTCTTACCAAGGGGTATCGTATTACCAGTAACTGGGTTGTGGAGGTCAGATAGGCAGTCGCTCCATGTAAAATACTGGTATTCAGAAGCATCCGGTTAGACTGGAAGCCGACCCCAACATAGTTGACCTCTCTATTAGTCGTCATCTTCGTATTCACCCCTTTTCTAACCATATCATCATTCACACAGTCCATCCATCGTTTCTTTGGTCTTCCCCTACTCTTATAGCCATCGACATTCATACTCAAAACCTCATGATCGCGCTTTTCCTATATACTAGCTTCTGCCCGCGACTTCGTCCGCGTGAAATTTCACCCTCCCCTCAATCAAAAAACCTTTTCATAGTGGATGCCTACTCTTCACTAAGAACACAACCTCCAAATTTCATGTCTCTAGGACCAGCGGTTTAGGCTGTGCGTTGATATATCAGTCAGTCAGGACTTTTTTGCATAAATAGATTTTCGGTGATGAAGTAACTTGACCATCTCCATTCTTTGTATCTTTGGTCTTCCTCTACTCCTATAAAATTTGAAAAATGCTGCTTTAAATAAAGTACGATTCATCATCATCATCTGCCTGCCTTTTCCTATGTTGGGGTCGGCTTCCAGTCTAACCGTATGCAGCTGAGTACCAGTATTTGTAGTAGTGCTTCAAAATACGGTTCTCGAGTTAAATCGAAACATGCAGAATATACATTAGCAATTTAACATTTTCACATGGCTGCATATATTTCCACACCTCCCCCTACCCCCCTCCACCCCACCCCTGGTGGTGAATACATAATAACTCATTCAATCCCCATTTGATGGTAATACGACGTTCACCCCCTGAATATGTATGGGGAATTTCTTTTGTGGTGAAAACATACGGGGGAAGAATTTGAGCGTGGATGCAATAGTGAAGATCTTGGCTGCGCCGTAGGTCTCGTGGTCGCAAGCGCTACTGCCGAGCGTGGGGTCCTGCTGGGTTCGATTCTGGGAGTGTTACTGGGTTTTTCGGTAACAGCCCGGACACTTAGACACTTCTCCTTAAGGTAGCACTAGTCGATATTTTTCCATGCAAATTTCGGGAGGGTATTACTCCACTGTTTGTCATTGTACACCAGCGCTGGGTCTCTGTCTTGCGTAGGGTTGAGCATTATGCTGAGCGATAGCCGTTTTGCGTGGATGTGGCGCATGTTTCCCTTACCTTCTTTTTTATTTATTTTTTTGCGTTTATGTTCTTTTTTTGTTTGCGTCATGTTCACCGCAAATAAACGTATTTTCTTTCTTTCTTTACATCAAAAGTTAAACATGATATCGTTTTTTCATATTATAATTGTGTCTACGGAAACATAATTGAGAATAGTAAAATAAGAAAAGCCATTAAAAAGTTATGAGCCAACGAAGATTCGTTTTTCTCGCTAATTTTAACGTAACTTTGGGTGTAAAAAAGTAATAAAAGAAGTGTAAAATCTTCAAAACAAAGTCGGTACCGACAAAGCTCAATCATCAAAGTGTTCAATAAACTTTATTTTTAATAGACCTTATAGACCTGATCTATCGCTTTCCATCAGGCGTGATCTGGGTCAAGAGCGGGCCCATTTAGCAATAAAAAATCCCACCAGTGAGCTCACGACTTAATAAGCAAGCTAATAGTCATTGTTCCACTCACTGCTGAGTACCAGGCCTCCTGACTTTTTATGCCATGCTTCCCTGGTCTCTGCGAGTTGTCTCCTTCATTATTTTCTACCAGCAGCGCCCCGCGGTTTCACCCGCATAAGTGTCGATCTCGTGGGAATATCGGGATAAAAATTAGCCTATATGCTAATCCAAGGTGTCAGCTACCTCCATACCAAATTTTATCAAAATTGGTCCAGCCGTTTGTGCGTGAAGAAGTAACAAACATACAAACACACTCACAAACTTTCGCCTTTATAATACTAGCAGCGCCCCGCGGTTTCACCCGCATTAGTGCCGATCCCGTCGGAATATCGGGATAAAAAGTATCCTATGTTTTATTCTGATGTATAAGCTATATTACTGTAAAGTTTCATCAAAATCTGTTCAGTAGTTTTTGCGTGAAAGAGTAACAAACATCCTCACAAGCTTTCGCCTTTATAATATTAGTGTGATCTTCCCGGGCGGTCCCGCCCGACGCACCCAACCCTGTATGTTACCACAAAACTGCAATACCGCATGCATAGTACATTAGTCACTTACAGGACTCCGATATGAAGCAAGTCTGTTACCCAGGCAGGCACGGAGCAATCAAGACATAGCTAAGCTATAATAAACGCATTATTCTACGAGTATGAGCTATGCTATAATATTCGCAGAGCCACTGCAGACCATGAGGTCCTGCGGGGCAATTGCGTAACACTTTATCAATCGGAATCGGTTTCATTTTGACAGTTCAACAACATTCATTGCGTTATTTACGCGTTGAGCAGACAAATTTTTCGAACTTATGAAGCAATGGATTAGCAATTGGCTTCGAAATGATTCTGAGCCAATAGGGTCGCATCATAATGCTGAGCAATAGCCATTTTGCGTGGATGTCACGCTTGTTAGTTACCCTTACCTTCTTTTTTTTTTTATTTTTTTTTTGTGTTCATGTTCTTTTTTGCGTCATGTTCACCGCAAATAAACGTATTTTCTTTCTTTCTTTAAATACTGTCATGGTAGCTACTTTATGAAGAAGACGGTTAATGCCTATGCCAATCAAAGTCACGTCACAGACCTAGTGAGGTTCCAACTCGATTAACTGAAATAACACTATTAATCTCGTGAACTAGTCTCCCTGACAAGGGTATTAGCACTCGATCAACTTGGTATTTGGTTAATTAAATCTAACTTGATTTGGGTCAAGATACTTAGAAATCTAAGAGCTTTGGATAAGTTACGATAAGTTGTCATAAGTAATTGATTAGATTGTTCGCTAATTAATATTTCCAGATTTTCCATCGGGAATTCCTCTTGAAATCTGCTGGGGAGTTTGTTCCGCCACTTCTTCTCCCCAGCGAAAGCACTAGGAAGTGGTGAAGGGCGGGCGTTTCGGGGGACTGTCTTTTGTAATATTGACGTTTGAAAAGTGCTGATTCTCAGCCTAGTTTGAATACATGACATTTATTTTTTTACTAGCTGCGCCCCGTGGTTTCACCCGCGTAAATGTCGATCCCGTGGGAATATCGGGATAAAAAGTAGCCTATATGTGAATCCAGGGTGTCAGCTACCTTCATACAAAATTTTATCAAAATTGGTCCAGCCGTTTGAGCGTGAAGAAGTAACAAACATACAAACACACTCACAAACTTTCGCCTTTATAATATTAGTGTGATTGTGTGATTTGCCTTAATAACTCAACCTATCGCAGTCCACTGCTGGACATAGGCCTCTCCCAGGCTGCGCCACAACACCCTGTCCTCCGCTTTCCGCATCCAGTCTGTCCCTGTCCACCTTCTTGAGGACATTTGCTTGGTTGATGACAACATCTCCTCTTACCCCTTGAAAATTCAGGATGACAGGGATATTGATGCCGAAACTGTAACCACGAATTCTGCACAAAATTCAACACCCACTAGCGTAAAAATTTTGAAAATTTCAGTTCAAAATTTTGTACAGGTTTGGTAACTGGTAACAGGGTGCGCTTCGATATCCCTGCCATCCTATATAGGCGTGATGTTTTAAATAAACGTAAGCGAAACCGCGTTTAGAGCTAGTGTACAACACAGCTAACATATAGAACTGTACAGGCGCAGGCACGACTCGCAATAGTTCTCTTAACTTTGCTAAGTTTACGCTCAGTTGTGCTGAAGTTCCGGAACACTATGCTCGAACTGTCGTCATGTCATGTTAATGTAGATTTACGCTGGTTGTAGAAGTTAATGTAACATGACGCGTGTATTTCTCAAAGGGGTTTGCAGAGGTGTACACTCACATCCCTCTGTTATAAGTCCCATGTATATAACGGAGAAGGTATGTGTGTCTCGTTATTATCAGCCATGTTTTAACTACTGTGGGCGTACTATGTGGGTACAGTGTTGGTTATTGCGCAATAGAAAAACCGTTTGCAGTTCAAATCAGATTATAATTTCACGAACAATTTAATCACACACTATAGGTACACGACACAACCAAATACGGAACGCGGGACAGTTTCTGAGCACATGTTATTCGTCCGATGTCCGATGTCCAAGAGGGCTGCTCCAACTCGCTGCACGCTCTCTTGTACTCCCCACGAACTTAGGCTAGACTCTGTCGAGCGCCGCCAGATGGCGCTGGCGTTCCGAATAGTCAAACGAATGACCGGATGCGACATATACAGGGTGAATTTTTCAAGTGGGCGTGGATGGCCAAATCCGAAACTATGAGGACTAGCGAAAAGTGCTCAAAGGAGTCGCGGGCTCGATTTTGATGAAAACTAAAACTGCATCATTGGATTTTTGAAAAATCAATATTTCTAGCCAGGAATCGAACCAGTTGATTTTGAAAAAAAAAACACACTATTATTACACCCTTCGATAGTGTCGCTAATAAGGATCGAATTCTGGGAAGTAATGACATACGGCAAACTAAAGGAAAGAGCTCATTTTTAACAAAATACTTTTTTTTATTTTTCTTATTTTACCTACCTCATCATCATCTGCCTAGCCTTTTCAGTTTTCCCAACTATGTTGGGGTCGGCTTCCAGTCTAACCAGATGCAGGTGAGTACCAGTATTTTACATGGAGCGACTGTGCCTATCTGACCTCCACAACCCAGTTACTGGGTAATACGAAACCCCTTGGTAAGACTGGTTGACACTTTCGGGCTTCTGACGATCCGTAACGACTGTCAAAGATCCACGAATGACAGCCGGGACCAACGGCTTAACGTGCTTTCCGAGGCACGGAGAGGTCTTGGTATGTATAGATGGTCATCCATTCACGGACCAACCGTGGCAAGCGCACACAATCCACACAATCCAGATGGTTCAATCAAAATATTTCCAACACGTTCCCACAATCTACAATAGTTTAAGCAGTTAACTTGAACCGTGGAAGTTATACTTGAGAGTAGCGCCTGAACTCTAGTTAATTTCCTGAACCAGTCGCGAACGGTTGGCTAAGTTAACATGCAGCTCGTAATATAACTACAGTTTATGTAAGTTAGCCGCAGATTACTTAACTTTTACCGCGTTATTGTATAACTTACCTAAGTATGTTTAGTTTCAGAAATCATTATTCAATTTTAGCTAGCGTCAAGTCTAATCTCAACACACTAAGGCCGCGTTCCCACTATGTCGTGACGACAGATTATCGTGTCGTTCAAAGCGTCGTGGTTTGTGTATTTAAATGGAGGTGTTCACATATAGGACTACACGATTAACTGTCGTCCACGGCTTTGTTTTGCAGTGACGACAGATTGTCAAGTCAATGGGAACAGCAAGCATGACAGTCGTAAAACGATAAAAAAACGTCACGATTTAGCGTGACGACAAATCATTTGTCGTTATTGCGACTATCTATCGTAGCCACACATATCACACACACACACGTATCACACATAAGTACACGCGTTCATACCACTACTGATGATCAAAAGAACGTAGAGGCGATTAATGTGCAAACGACAAGGCGACTGCCATGAACAGTAAAAATGTTGTCACGATCCAATGGGAACAGCAAGATGCGACAATTGTTCAACGATAACACATTTCGGCGACACAGTGACGATAAACAGTCGATATAATGGGAACAGCTAGGGACGGCAGTCGTCCAACGATAAATTAATCGTCACGACATAGTGGGAACGCGCCCTAATATTATAAAGGCGAAAGTTTGTGAGTGTGTGTGTAATGTGTTTATATGTTTGTTACTTCTTTACGCTCAAACAGCTGGACCAATTTTGATAAAATTTTGTATGGAGGTAGCTGACACCCTGGATTAACATAGGCTGCTAGTAATAACAGCCGCACGGGTCGATCGATCAGGTTAAGCTACGCTTGCTGCGATTGGTCCGTGGATGGGTGAACATCTTTACATACCGAGACCCCTCCGTGTCTCGAAAAGTACGTTAAGCCGTTGGTCCCGACTGTCATTCAATTTTTACACCTTTGTCAGTCGTTACGGGTAGTCAGAAGCCCGAAAGTCTGACAACCAGTCTTACCAAGGGGTTTCATATTACCCAGTAACTGTGTTGTGGAGGTTAGATAGGCAGTCGCTCCATGTAAAATACTGGTAATCAGCTGCATCTGGTTAGACTGGAAGCAGACCCCAACATAGTTGGGAAAAGGCTAGGCAGATGATGTATTGTATGTACGGACGCAAGCACATCAAGTTACTACAATCTGTCAAATTTCTTTAATAGATTTTCAACTTTATCGCTAAACCCTAATGTTCAAAGTTGATTGGGAAAATTTGACAGTTTCGGGTAGCTTGATGTGCTGACGTCTGTACCACAGTAGACAAGTTCATACTAAGTTTTGAACGCAGGCTTTCTCACGCATGACTCATTCGAAGATAACAATGTTAGACCTACTTTGCGGACGGAAGGTTATGTTGCAACTGCGCTGGTTCGTGACAAAACTGTCGTTTAAGCATTTTATTGTCTCTACAACAAGTCAGAGGAATTTGGACCTTATTTATTTAAGTACAAGTACAAATGGGGTGATTTTTCAACGTGAGAGTTTTTTCTTTGTGTTATTGTTATTCGAGTGGCAATCTGGAATGATGGTTAAACAAGCTTCTAGAGGTATCACTGCACGTCGGTAGCAAAGGCGTTGTTAAGGGGATTATAGGACCTAAACGCAAAAAAACGCAAGTCTTAGTGTCCAAACACACTATGCCGAAGGTACGCCGCCGAAATTCTGCGGCTGATTTTACGTTCCGACTTATTCGGCTGATATGACACACCGTAAGTGCCGAACTTACGCGACAGAAATTCAGTTGCGTAACTTTGTGTGTACAACGGGCGGACACGCGGGGCGCGGGCATGCCTGCCTCCCGCTGCTCCCCGCCCCGGATCTTCTTTGGCAATCGAACCGAACTTCGGTCGCGTATAATGTGTGCTCTACAGGATACGTTGCCGCCGAACTGCCGCTGAACTTACGCCCGACCGAAATTCGGCTGTACGCTATAACGCAACGTAATTTCGGCATAATGTGTCGTCAGTAATTCAAATAACATTGCAGGCGTAATCATGCCGAACTTCGGTCGCGTACCTTCGGCATAGTGTGTTTAGACACTTAGAAGCAATAAAAGTATATGATCGACTACAGTAAACAAAATCAGAAAAATACATGATATTTTTTAGGATATATGCTAGGTAGATAGTGTGTTGAAAACATAATACAACTAATTTGATACGATCGAAAAAAAAATCATGAAGATACCTCTAAAAACTTTATTTTTACAATAAAAACCGTAGTAATATACATACAATCATTATGATTTTTTGTCAGATTATTCTACAAGCAATACTAAAGCGCAATTTTTAAGTCCAAACAATAGATTTTTGTACATAGATAATTGCTTCATATTTTGCAATAAATTACCAGCGTTGCGTCATCGCGCTTCTCTTTCTTTTTTAACCGACTTTATTAACCGACTTTAAAAAAGGAGGTTCTGTATTCGACCCGTATGTATGTATGTTTGTATGTCCGCGATTATCTCAAAAACTACTGAACCGATTTTGATAATTCTTTCATTAGTGTGATCTACATACTTTCAGGAAGGTTTTAGTATATAATACATTAGGTAATTATTCTTATGTACGAAGTTGTATGCATAAATGTACTGCATCTCCGGCATTTCTATGCGAATTTTGATGATTCTTCGAGTTGTGTCTTCAATTCTTCAATGCACTAGTGTTAATTGAATTTATGTGGGGTAGGTACAACTAAAAAGTGAAAAATAAAAACTTTTTTACAAAAAAAAACAACCGACTTCAAAAAAAAAAACACTACAAAGTGAAAAATAACTTTAATTTCGGAAGTCGGTGTCAAAAAACGAAAATGCGGAACCAAAGACACCGACTTCCGAAATTAAAGTTATTTTTCACTTCGTAGTGTTTTTTTCTTTAAGTCGGTTGTTTTTTTTTCTATGCAGTCCGACAGTGACCGCGCATTAGGTCATGTAGTCCCCTTAAGAGGACTACATCTCATCATTATCTACCTAGCATACATCCTGAAGAATATCATATATTTTTTTGATTTTGTTTACTGTGGCCGATCATATACTTCATTGTTTCTAAAACTTGCGTTTTTTGTGTTTAGGTCCTGTAAGCCCCTTAAATTATTACGTTACGGGTTGGTAACCTCCACAAAAGAAACATGGTTCTCAGATGATCTGACCAAGATTATGTCTGGACTTTAAAAGAGACAGTGACCTCTGAGTTTGTTTCGGCCTTCTCAGAGTAGTGATAGGAAATACCGAACTCATATAGTTTTAACTAGCTACGCCCCGCGGTTTCACCCGCATAAGTGTCGATCCCGTGGGAATATCGGGATAAAAAGTAGCTTGTATGTTAATCCAGGGTGTCAGCTACTTGCCACACGTCTCAGCCGCCGCGGGAGACGCTCCGGGCGTCGGGAGCCGCATGACGACTCCCGGCCACCGTAGGCGCGGGCCTGCGGACGGAGAGTAATGGGTAAATCACCGTCCGATCAGGACCAGGCCCGTGCCGGACGGCGCGTACGTGTTCCACGCGCGCCTCAAAGAGATGTCAGCAAAAAGGAAGGGGCCTGCCAGGGCCGAAGCCTGCCGGGGGTGCGGGATTGTCCGAAAGGGTTACCGCTACCCCGGAACATAAAGGGCTAAGGAAGGAACACGGATGGGTTTTAGTCAGTAAGAGCCTGACACTCCCTTCCGCTCCACCCAGAGCGGGAGGGGTCATTTGATGATTTCCCATCCATAAAAAAAAGGGTGTCAGCTACTTCCATACAAAATTTTATTAAAATTGGTCTAGCCGTTTGAGCGTGAAGAAGTAACAAACATATAAACACACACACTCACAAACTTTCGCCTTTATAATATTAGTGTGATTGACGAATCAATTTACAGAAAATGAATATTATTTATCATCATACGTTATTATTAGAGCAGTGGTGGCCCAGTGGTATCGGCCACGACTTACTCGCGGTCCTGGGTTTGAACCCAGCCACGCGCTTTACTTTGTGTAAATAATTTCATCACCACTGCTCTCAAAATATCCTGAGGAAACCGTCATGTTCTAGAATCAAAAACTCGAAGACATGTGACATCTACCGAACGCACTGGGCACGCGTGGTGGATTATAGCCCACTCCCTCTCGAAGAGAGGCGGCCTGTGTCCCAGCAGTGGGAACATTATAGGCTGATTATGCTTATGCTTATTAGTAAGACTAGCTGTGCCCGCGACTTCGTTCGCGTGCATGACGGAAAACGTTTTAATTTTTTTGCGCGGAACCCTAATTCTTTTTCTAAAATAAAAGCAGCCTAAGTTACTCTTCATTACATCAGCTGTCTGTCAGTGAAAGTCCCGTCAAAATCGGTCCAGCCGTTTCAGAGATTAGCCGGAACAAACAGACAAAAAATTGTAAAAAAATGTTATGGTATACAATATGTACCGTGTATACATCCATACGCATTTAGTAAAAAGCGGTTATTTTAATATTACAAACAGACACTCGAATTTCATTTATTTGTATAGATTTATAGATATCCATAGTAACTGGACATATGCGCATGCACATACACAAAGGTACCATATAAGTGTGTTTGTCGTTTCGATTCATTTTTCTGCGAATCGAATCATGCTCGCGATCTTGAATGCATAAATATTGTGTGACGGGACTGTATCCATTGTTTTAGACGGCCGTTGACCTACTCGAGACAGTCGTGTTGACTGTGAATTTGAGAGAGAGGTCGCAGCAGTGGCGTGCATTGCATATAGGCATATAAGCACCTCGATATATCAACATAAGCCTGTCAATTACATTTTAGTGTGTGTGCCCCACAATTAAGAAACTCAATTATCATACCTAACATAAAACAAAATCTTCATACAAACACGCGCGGCAGTAGGCAGTCGCCGGACGGCCTACTCGGCTCCCGTACTATTCGCACATTGTCATTGGTCTTACCACAAAATTAAAAATACGTACGTCTCACGCGTAATACCATGACGTTCGACCTTCGCAATTTATCACCCTTAAGTAGGCATGCCTACTCAAATAACCACACTTTTGACCTTACTTTTTTTTTCTGATTAGTGACCGCGTTTGCCTAGACTAGACCCGGCCTAGTGCCTACCTATTCTGAAAACCAATGCACGCCACTGGGTCGCAGCTAGTCTGATTACAGAATTCTGAACTATGTGCATGCCTGTGCACTCGTTGAGAATCCCGACCGCTGCTGGAATTCTGGGTTGCGATCCCCAGGTTTACCAGTAATTTTGGGCGCTTTCCATTTGCCTCTTAAGGGTGATTTCCACCAAACGGCTCGCATCGCATCGGATCGGAAAGGATACGATCGGCTCCGTACCGTCGCTTGCTAACGTATCCGTTTCTGCGCCTAGTCAAATAATTAATCATTCCTACCGTGTTGACGTGTTCTAATTTTTGTAACTGGTTGAAGTTGACGTAGTATTGTTGACTATTGCGTTAGAAGAAGAAGAAAATAATCATAAAACACAGCGTGCGTACACACGGCGAATAAACCGTGGTTCTTACTGACAAGAAAAACGTGTGTGGACAAAGGGCCCAGTCATGTTGGAATCAACACGTGTTTCCCGTACCGTGTGACAGTGGACACGTGCACCTAACGGAATGTCCGCGGCTTCCCGTGTCTGCTATGTGGTACAAGTAACTGCCACTACTACGTGAGGTAAGCAGACACGAAAGTAACACACGTTCATACTATACAATCACACGAAAGGTCCTATCGGCATCAAAATCTAGATTGGCCTTCCGATGTCCAACATTTTTGGGATTGAAATATTTTTAGAATGAGACCAGTGGTAACGGCCTCGACTTACGAGTTGTAGGTCGTGGGTTCGGACCCAGACTGGCGTTTTACTTCATGTAAATCGCACCTTCAGAATAGTAGTGACTTAACTCAAAAATCTAAGAAATCGAGTTACGAACACTGCTCTCAAAACGGTGAAGGAAAACATTTGAGGAGACCAGCATGTCCTAGAACCAAAAATTCGAAGACATCTACCAACCCGCTCTGTGCCCGTGTGGTGCCCACTCCCACACGAAGAGAGGAGGCCTGTGTCCCAGCAGTGGGAACATTATGCTTATGGGCGCACCCTGGGTAGCAACATTTTTCTACACATAGAAAGTCATCATCTGCCTAGCCTTTTCCCAACTATGTTCGGGTCGGCTTCCAGTCTAATCGGATGTAGCTGAATACCAGTATTTTACATGGACATTGAGCGACTGCCTATCTGACCTCCACAATCCAGTTACTGGGTAATACAATACCCCTTGGTAAGACTGGTTGTCAGACTTTCGGGCTTCTGACTACCCGCAACGACTGTCAAAGATGCATAATTGACAGCCAACGGCTTAACGTCCTTTCAGAGGCACGGAGGGGTCTCGATATGAAATAGATTTCAAAAATATAAATATTAATGAAATAAGCCCCAAAATAATAAAATAAAAGATAAGTTATATAATAAAACTAAAACCCGACTACTGAAAAGGATGAAACAAGAAAGTACCTTCCCTTGGTCGCATGCCGCTGTACTAACATACTTATAAGCTACGAGTATGGTAGCATGCGACCACGGGAAGGTACTTTCTTGTTTCATCCTTTTTACACATAGAAAAATACACACATACTCAAATACATTAAACGGAAATGACGAATGCACTGACCATAAACAACTGCATAGAGTATAGAAGAGCTTATGGACCGAAGATCTATGACTTCCGGTTCCTGTAGTTAAGGAGTAAGGAAGATATTACGCTAAGGGAGGGGGTTCGATTCTCTTTTGTTATGCTAAAGAAGTAATAGGTATGAGGGAGCAACATCTAAGATAAATAGCTATCTTAATGGCAGTATGATTTTGCAGTAGCGAGTCCGGAGGGAGATTGTTGAGGTGGAATCAATTCCCGAGTTGGCAATATTTTATTGTTTTTAAGGGTTCCGTACCTCAAAAGGAAAAAACAGAACCCTTATAGGACCACTTTGTTGTCCGTCCGTCCGTCTGTCTGTTAAGACCCTTTATCTCGGTAACGCCTGGAGGTATCGAGTTGAAATTAAAACCATATACTCAAGTCTGCGGTCCCTTAAAGCTGTGAAAAAATCAAAATTCTAAGTTAAGTTAATAAATAGATACGGCCGTTTATGCCGCAAAAACGTATATTTCGACACTCACGGGAATCAAAATATATAGGGTACCTACTTACTTCCCGTAGACTTAGAATCATGAAATTTGGCAAGAAGCAAGGTCATGTAGCACAAGTAAAGGAAAAAATCCGAAAACCGTAAATTAGTAGTTAAATAATAAAAAAAACCCTTGATAAACTATTTACATACCTACAAATTTGTACGGAACCCTCGGTGCACGAGTCCGACTCGCTCTTGGCCGGTTTTTTTTTAAGTGAAAACTAGGCGCGTTGGGCATTTTTGAGATGGGGAAAAACATTGAATTCGCGCCACTGTTACCGTAATCGACAACGCTTCGGATGTGTTCGGCTGTCCTCGGGATGTACTCGGTTTTAATCTATATCCGATATGTCAGTGAGTGATGGCAAAGTATTCTGTTTGTGTTTTGTTCTTCATCAGGAATTTCTCATTTGCACGAAGTTTGTGTGCGAGCAGTGTGGCCCAGTAGTAGTAGTCCCGACTTACGAGTTGTAGTCGTGAGTTCGAAGCCAGGCGAGCACTTTTTTTGTGTATACAGGATGGTCCAAAAGTCGTGGATCAAACGAAATAGGGAGATGAAGGAGGTCATTTCCAACAAAAAATCTTTCTACAGCATGGTCATAATTCAATTGCCCTAAAAGTTATGAATATTTGTGTATACCGAGTTCTTTTACAATTAGACGAATTTAAAAAAAATATGATATAAAACAATAAAACAAACGGTGTTGTATTACTACTCGATAATGTATCAGCACTACAAAGTTCTATTAGGGCTCTGAGTATCAAATTTCGAGAGCAATTTTTTTTTTTCCAATAATTTTGTAACGTTACCAAAAATTATTTCTCACTTTAAAAGCTTTGGAAATGACCTCCTTTATCCTCCTACTTTGTTTGATCCACGACTTTTGGACTACCCTGTATAATTTCATCGCCGCTGCTCTCAAAAACGGTGAAGGAAAACATCGTGAGGAATCCGGCATGTCCTAGAACAGAAAATTCGAAGACATCTACCGACCCGTACTGGGCCTGCGTCTTAGATTACAGCCCCATTATCCCTCTCACAGAAAGGAGACCAGTTTCCCAGTGGGAACATTATAAGCTAATTATGCATACGGAGTTTGTGTTTCAGCCAGGCTAATGGTAACAGGCTCGCCCTCCGTTACATGAGACTTTTAACATGATTAAATTAAAAAAAAACTTTTTTACAAAAAAAAAACAGACTTCAAAAAAAAAAACACTACAAAGTGATAAATTACTCTAATTTCGGAAGTCGGTGTCGTTGGTTCCGTATTTACGTTTTTTGACACCGACTTCCGAAATTAAAGTTATTTTTCACTTTGTAGTTTTTTTTGTAAAAAAAAATATTTTTACTTTTTAGTTGTACCTACCCCACACAAATTCAATTAACACTAGTGCATTGAAGAATTGAAGACAGCGACTAGAAGAATCATCAAAATTCGCATCGAAATGCCGGAGATGCAGTATATTTATGCATGTAACTTTGTACGTAAGAATAATTATCTAATGTATTATATACTAAAACCTTCCTAAAAGTATGTAGATTACATTAATGAAAGAATTATCAAAATTGGTTCATGTGAGTTTTTGAGAAAATCGCGAACATACATACATACGAGTCGAATACAGAACCTCCTTTTTTGAAGTCGGTCAAAAAGATAATTGGCAAACGTGAGTATACTAAACAGCTCCGGCAACCCCCTAGAAAAATACTTGGCGTAATGTTACATTACATAAACTAGGTAAACAGCAACGTGGCTAAAGCATACCAGCCGCACAGGCCGATCGATCAGGTTAAGCTACGCTTACCGCGGTTGATCTGTGGATGGGTGACCATCTTTACATACCGAGACCCCTCCGTGCCTCGGAAAGCACGTTAAGCCGTCGGTCCCGGCTGTCATTCGTAGATCTTTGACAGTCGTTACGGGTCGTCAAAAGCCCGAAAGTCTTGACTACCAGTCTTACTAAAGAGTATCGTATTACCCAGTAACTGGGTTGTGGAGGTCAGATAGGCAGTCGCTCCATGTAAAATACCGGTATTCAGCTGCATCCGGTTAGACTGGAAGCCGACCCCAACATAGTTGGGAAAAAGGCTGGGTAGATGATGAGGTAAACACCAACAACGTTAAACAAGTGCCTGTATCATACACTCCTGCCAACCTCTTCGCAAAATACAAGCGCGATGTTAACACAATCGTATAACAACGAAGAACATAACAACGTCTTCAATTTAAACACGGTTTCGGATCCCTTTCTAATACGGTAGCAGTAACAAATTACAATCGAGGACAAAGATATTGGCGCGTTGACGGATGCAAATTAGAACTCATTGACTTGTGAAACTGAGTCACACCGTGGCGTAACGTGGAGAAACAGTTTTATACAGGTATGAGGAACAGGGTGTAAAGTTCACTCATACTCTATAGAAAAGGGAGGATCCTCCGACCAGACGGGTGTTGTGTCTGGCGGGCAACTGCCCGATGATTCATGTCGGGCTGCGGTAAACTCTGCTTGCGAGATGTAGGATTTTGCGTGACGTCAGTATGACGCGTTGTAGATACCGCTACAGTTTTGTTCTGAGACTGAAGAATATAAAATGCTTTCGATGACATCACAGGACCAGTTCTCGTAATTTTATGAACGTTCATAGTCTGATCTCAGTGTGATTCGGTCAAAAATACCAGTAATTTCCTTACACTTTTGACATTGATTGTCGCTGAGATGGCATTGCGACTAGATTTTGAACGTTTCTAATTACGGAAATTGGCCAACTGACATCAGTCAGCGTACACGTCACAGAGCTGCAATGAGCTTTTCGAAGAGAGCACATTAGTAAAATGACGTGTAAAAGTGATTCAAATATCCTATTTACAGAAAAAATATTTAATTTAATTTCATTGTATCCTGCAGTATCCTTCGGCACGGGATCCTTTGGAATCCCAAAGAATTCTTGGGCTTCCTCTGCGTTCAATTATGTCATGATTTTCATGTTCGTGAGCCATAAATTATCCGTCACATTTCGATCGCGGTGTAATAGACGGCCATCTTCAAATAATGAACCGCTCTCATTTTTCGCATCGAGCGCCGACTCCCACTCGTCAATATTGTTCGTATCTTAGTATTTAAATAAGATTGTGTCCTCGGCGATAATTGTATATTTTAACACAACCTGTGCGCCGCGGTTTCATCCGCCTTACTCGACTTCTAAGGCTCGTTGGTTGATGGTGAAAATTCTATCAAATGCAAAAAGAATTTTTCAAATCTGACTGGTAGTATAGCTTTCCAAAGCACGGAGGGGTTTCGGTATGTAAAATCCACGGACTGACCGTGGCAAGCGTAACTTAACCTGATCGATCGACCCGTGCGGCTGTTAATAATGAATTATTTCCGTTAGATCCCGCTTTTGAATCCCAGTTTAATATTTTTTAGCGTTGGATCCCGCAAAACATTATTATGTATTTCCGTTGGATCCCGAATTTAAAAAATGCAAGATAATTACGTTTTATTGTCGTTGAATCCCGAAAAGTATTTCCGTTGGATCCCGAATGCTTAAAAAAATCTGAATGCGGTAAATTTCAACAACAAAATTGCTTATAATAAAATGAGGGGTTCACTAATGTTTCACCAAAACTCCATTGACAAATTTTTAGTTTACAACCGTTTCGTATACTATTTATTTCACAAACAACTCATTTTCTATATAATCTAGTCGTTTCTGGCACTCGCCGGCCGCTGCCGCGGCACCGCTCGCTTCGCTCGCTCGGCTCGTGCGTAGGGATCACAGTTTTATCCTAACCTAACCTAACATTTTTTTTTAAATAATTAACCTAATCTAATGTTTGATAAAGGTAAATCACTTTTCTTCTGAAATGTCTTCCTTGAACATGTATTTATAATTTTATTTTATTTTGTTACAGGTATGTACTCCATCATTACATCATCATAGCAAGCTGAAATGTTGGTAAGACATGAAGTCCTAGAGCCATTAATTAACCACGAGCCCCTCTATACGAATATGTATATAATCACATACATATTACTTACCTTTTTTTTGTGGATGGGAAATCATCAAATGACCCCTCCCGCTCTGGGTGGAGCGGAAGGGAGTGTCAGACTCTTACTGACTAAAACCCATCCGCGTTCCTTCCTTAGCCCTTTATGTTCCGGGGTAGCGGTAACCCTTTCGGACAATCCCGCAACCCTGATATTGGTAATTGGAATATTGGTAAGACAAGAAGTCCTAGAGCCATTAATTACCCACGAGCCCTCTATACGATTATGTATACAGGGTGTTACGGAAAGGGTATACGATTATGTATACAGGGTGTTACAAACGGGTTGCAGAGTGTATCTGGTCTAGAATCTCTGTACAAAATTTCAGCTCAAAAGCACTAACTTTGAAAAATGCTTAATATTTTTTTATTTCGATAGTTTATTAAATTGAAATCATAACAAACGTGTCACTGCACTGCGAGGGTCATTCATTATCCATTATCTGTAGTGTGTCTGTGCGCCTAGTACATGCACATCACGCCGCCGCGCGCCAGTGCAGCGCCGTGATATCGAAATAAAAAAAATATTAAGCATTTTCAAAGTTAATGCTTTTGAGCTGCAATTTTGTACAGAGATTCTAGACCAGATACACTGTTCAACCCGTTTGTATTGATATACCCTTTCCGTAACACCCTGTATAATCACATACATATTACCTAACAAATGCTTTTGAACCGTAGAGTTGAAAGGCTTATAATACAGCCATGACGCTTGTATTGCCTCTAGGGTTAGCCAGAGGTTTATATTGTACCCACATTTCGCTAATTATAATTAAGGTCCCATGTAATAGGGGACGAGCCTACTGCTAAGGAAAGGTTAGGTTTTCGAACGGTTTGTTAAATAAAAAATTCACTAAACCCATTTCACTTTTCTCTTCTAAACTCGTTTAACGGTATTAAACCCTAACATGAGGTGACACCATAAGGAGATTACGGAACCCTTTAAAATTAAAATCTTTTATGAAAGAGAACCGTCACGCTTGCGGATCCTTAATCCTGTATTTATTGTTAAAAAAAATTAAGCTTGGATTATCATTTGGTATTAGGTAGGTTCTCTCCGTATGTCACTCTTATGTCGTTTGGGGGTCTAGTCCCTTTGCACGTCTTCCGTACTTTTGGCCGATGTTACGGGCTAGCCAGCTAGCTAGGGTAATTGTAAAATTGTATTCTTTTTACATTGATTACTCACACTCTGACTTATTACTTGTAATTTTTTTTTAAATAAAATTCGTTTACTTGTACCATGTTTGTGAGCACCATGTATCTATCAGATAATTAATTTACATGTCATGGTTTCGTTTTTAATTCTTTTACCTATTGTGGTATAGTAATTTTATTTTAGGTGCATCGTCCTTACATATTATTATATAATTAATGTACCCATGCAAAATATTGTAAAACATTTTAAAAGAGTAACGGTGGAGTTTCTTGCCCATTCTTTTCCACACGAAAACTACCTTTTGGAAGGGGCGACTAGAATCAATTCTATTTTAAGGTAATTTTTGACGTTCAATAGTGCCATTAATGTGCCTTTTTGAAATAACTGCTTTGACTTTTGGCTTTGAGCCATACACGGACTGCTCCAACAGTAAGCCAGTGATCAACATACACGGAATGCTCGTGAAAAAAATATCCCATTAAAACAAATCGTTTCCAGCCCAGTAAAGGCTCGTACACACAGGCGCGACGCGACAGTGCGACGCGATTCTGCGATATATATCCGTAGAACAATTCCTATGGAAACGCGCGCGACACTTCACACAGGAGCGACTTGTCGCGCCGCTACACGGTCGCGGCGCGTCGAGCAGCGCGACACCAAGAGGAAATTTGTATGGCGTCGCGGCGAATCGCAGCCGCGGCCGCGATTCGCCCGCGATTCGCCGCGAAATCGCCGCGACGCCATACAAAATGAACATTTAGTATGGTGTCGCGGCGAATTCGCGGCGAATCGCTGCCGCGGCCGCGACGCGACACGGAGAGGGTATAAATGCCAGAGCAATCCAAGCTGAGCTCAGTACTAGACGATCTTCGTCAGAGGACGAAGGCAGGTCTGTGCGTGTTTGCCCAGCGGGGGTAGGTTAGGTTGGGTTATGTCGGCCGACATAACCCACTAACCTAAGTAGCAAACACGCATTGCTGAGCGTGGGGTCCCAGGTTCGATTCTTTAGTCGGCTGACGTAATTATTACAAATCATTATTACTATAAATGTTGTTACTTATATTTTTATTGTAGTTACGTATAATGTGCAGGACAACTAAATAAAGTGACTAGTTAAACAATCGTGTAAATATCTGTGATTTAAAAGTGAACAGTGAACTGATAAGGACAGTACATAGTGTTAGTGATAGTTAGTATATAAGGTTTGTAGTCTTATATTCTTAGTTATGTTTCTTATCAGAATATTACATGTTTCGTATAGGATTTATAGTATTAAAGTTAATTTGACCTTGTTTAAATTGATAGTATTGAAAGTTTGTTTTACTCTCATAGTACTTAGAAGTAGGAAGTTAAATTTATGATGACTGATAATTTTATGTCATGTTTTCCTATATGTTATATTTTTCTCGTATAGATTAACTCGTAGACTCCAAAAACATATAATTTATAATATGTTACCATTTAAAAACATAGTGAAAAACGCAAATAATGTCACGCGGCTCGCATTACGGTAAAGTTTCGTTGTACTTAAGCCTACTGTGCCAAAATCGACTGTTCTTATTGGTCAAAATTCTCGTACCATGGTTGGTTGACCAATCAGAGGGCCTACATTTTCTTAGCAAAAATCGTATAAAAGAAGGCTCGGTTTTCGGGTTCGACACTCAAGCCCGGTTAAGCAGACGACAACCTCATAGGTTGAACTGCGAGATGAAAGTTTTAAAATAAAAAAAACGGGTTCGACACAGTCGGCGAGCAGCTGCCATAGAAGAAACTGAAAGAAGAAAATAAAGAAGAACTACCAAGAATCAAGAAACCTTGTGTTCCCCACCCACCCCAGCAAACAAATGTGCACCCTGCACATATAATTTTCTTATTATTATACAACTATTTCATGCATCAGTGTTTTTATTTCATGGATTCAAGGATTTTCGAATAAATGTGGATCATATCGATTAAAAAAATTGATGATACGAATCGATATGTAGGTGTAAGTACCTACATATCGATTCGTATCATCAATTTTTTTTCCGCTGCGGGTTTTTACGTCCGTGCCGACGTAGGCTTAGTTTTATTTAAAGTTTTAACTTTGGAATACAAAATAAAATAGAATCATAAGCAAAATAATAACCATTGCAATGTGTCTCTCATTGTTTTACGGTATAGATTAACGCCAGTCAAAGCATTTATTTCAAATAGGCACATAAAAGGCACTTTTGAACGTCAAAAATTATCGTAAAATAGAATTGATTCTAGTCGCCCATTCCAAAAGGTTGTTTTCGTATGGAGAAGAACGGGCAAGAAACTCCACCGTTACTCTTTTAAAATGTTTAGGTACAATATTTTGCATGGGTACATTAATTATATAATAACATGTGAGGACGATGCACCTACAATAAAATTACTATACCACAAGAGGTAAAAGAATTAAAAACGAAACCATGACATATAAATTAATTATCTGATAGATACATGGTGCTCACATATTTAGAAACATGGTACAAGCAAAACGATTTTAATTAAAAAACAAAATGTGTGTGTTAGAATGTTTGATGAAATTTTGAAACTAAACCACCAACCAACCAACCATTACAAACTGAAAAAGTCCTTGCAAATATCAATCATTCTAATTTATACCTTATTGCAATGAGATAAGACTTATATTTGAATGACTCACTAATGGCATCGGCGGCGCGCGCGCGGCGCGGTCAAATCAATTTCACTTTCGAGCTTCAGACTACCTGTAACGACTGTCAAAGATCTACGAATGGCAGCCGAGACCACTTTCTGAGCAGAGGTGTCTCGGTATGATAAGGATGGTCACCCATCCACGGACCGACCTCGGTAAACGTTGCTTAACCTTGAAGATCGACCCGTACCGCTGTTATTACTTAGCCACGAGCCCCTTTACGGCTATGTATACCCACCTAACCTACGATTACCTACCTACGGTACCGATTTCAGATTTTGATCATGGTAGGTAATCTAAAGATGTAAGTAGGTACTTACTTGTTGATTGTAGTTCCGTTGCAATTTGCCTCCATAGCTTGTCTTTTGCTCTGTTATCTTTGTAGGAAGCACACCTCACATCATAGTGTACAGGCCTCGCCTGCACTAAAGAAATTAACAATTCAACGTTCATGTTTAGCTCTTTATAGACCTTAGACTTAGGTACGTAATCGGAAAATCGAAACCGTTATAAAATCGTAATCGTTATTATTGACGTAGGTAGGTAAGTAAAGGCCATAATTTTGTGAAACAACGCTTTTTTTTTACCCGACTACGGACGGTATATGATATTTTTTGGTCACGAAACAACCCGCCCTAATACAGCAAAGATAATGAAATTAAAATAAAAACTTCCTATTGCTTTCGCTGGGAAGAAGTGGCGCAACGAACTCCCCAGCAGCACAGCTGTCTGTTCAGCTTCAGTTAAAAAATACTTGATCCTATACAATAGTAGATAATTATGTAAAGTAATTAACATTACGAGACACAGAACATTAAATTAAATTATTTGCCATAAAATATGTCAGCGTGTCATATTAACCTACGAACAATTTCAACGCAGGATGGTTCGGAATCATGTACTGAATACATGGTGTTAGTTATTTTGGCATCCTATGTTTATTCTAGCTTTACTTATGTAGCCAGCACATCAAGCACCTAAAATCTGTTAAATTTCTTTAATATATTTTCAACTTTATCGCTACAATCTAAGGTTCAAGGTTTATTGGGAAAATTTGACAGTTTCGGGTAGCTTGATGTGCTGGCGTTGCAAATAAATTAAAATGAATGTTTTATGTTATAATTTGATTGAACTATCCTTTTCCACTTAATTGATGCATCAAACAATTTACTGCCCACCACAATATCTAATTGAATCGAGCGATTTATTTATTGTTTTCAGCGTAACTGCACAGCCCTACATGATCTAATTCAGTAGTGGTTCCACTATAATTCGCTAGATGGCACTGATTTAGGCAATCTCTTGAGATAATTCAGATTACCTACAGTAAATAATTTTATTCAAAGACGTGTTTATTTATGTTAAATTCAATACTTTTTGTTTAAATGCCTGTATTTTATGAAAATTAATGCTTAAAAACTTAATAAAATTAATTCAAACGCGTGTTACGGGCGCGTACGCGGTTCGGCATGGTGGCTTCTCTTTGAAACAGCGAATACTTACAGCGCCTTTTCTTTTGCATTATTTTATAGAATATAATGCTTTTGGCAGGTTTCAATGATTACAAAGAAATACTTTGTCAAACATTCGAGTCTGCAGGAAGTTTAGTTGTTCAATCATTTAGTTGGTGCTTCAATATTACAGTCAGCGGACTTTAAGACATCTGAAATTGTTCAATGCAAATATTGTTTGTTACTTATTTTTTTTATTAGGTAACAAACAAATTACTTAACAAATTATTATCACTAATAATATCTACTTAACTCTAAATGGGCGGGCGACGCAAGTTGCAACGATCTGCGTTCGTCGTACCTACTTTTAGCGGACGCGGCGGTCTGTTTTTTTTTTTTTTTTTTTTTTTCCACAACTATCACACAACGCCATCTAGTCCCAAGCTAAGCAGAGCTTGTGTTATGGGTACTAGACAACTGATAAACATACTTATATATTTCTAAATACATACATATTATAGATAAATTACACCCAGACACAGAACAAATGATCGTGCTCATCACACAAACATTTGTCCTGGATGGGAATCGAACCCACGACCTCCGGCATAGCAGTCAGGGTCACTAACCACTAGACTATCATGTCTGTTGAGAGCGGGCGCCCGATTCATCGTAAGAGAGCGCTTGGGTAGGCTCCGCTAGGAGTCGAGTGCGTGATATCAGCTCTGCGGCTGTGCGTGAGTCAGTTCGAGGTCAACGTCTGAATTCGAACGGCTGTGTTACATTTAGCTACAACGTACAACATTGCAGCTTCCACAGGACCTCACGAGCAGTTGCACTTGCGACCACTACACCAACGACGCAGTCTGTTAGTAGGTATAACACTACTGTATTTATAATTAGATCACTCATTCATTACGACATAATAAGTTATAATTGATTATTTCTTAAACATACACACATACATAACATCACGCCTGTAATCCCCAAAGGGTTAGTAGGTACACCCACATTTCGCCAGTTATGCTTAAACATAGGTATTGAGCATAATTTTACTAGAGAAGAAGTCACGTAGATACCTACCGAATTGGTTTGATAAGTAGGCAAATTAGAAGTAAGTAGGTACCTACTTAAGTTAGTTCCAATTTAAGTACTCCTATGTTGTTTTCAACTTTACGAATGTGGTAAGTAAGTACCTACCTTCTCACAAAGGCCACACAAATGTGTTGCATCCGAAAGTACGCATTACCTACTAAGTATAAATTAAAGTTATTTTTCCGAAATCACATAAATCTGAAACCAAAAAGTCCGTAAAAATAAATCTTAAAAATTATATTTATTTATTTATTTTTATTTATTTTATTATTTATGTACACACAGTGAAATACATAAGGATATGTCATAATTACAATTTGAGTACAAAGGTACTGCTTATTTCTTAAGAAATTTCTTCCAGCAGACCTGCGAAAGGAAAAGTAAAAGAAGAAATGTAGACAATACCTAAGTAATTAAAAAATCTTGGTTAGTAAATAAATACTTCGTAAAAGTAGGTACGTCCGAATTCACCAGTGTCTTCGTTCGTGCTTGTGGACGACACAAGCGTCCGTCTAGCACTATTATATATTCTGTGCTTGTGTGTCAAGCTTAGGTACCTACTTACGTCGGCCGACATAACCCAACCTAACCTACCCCCGCTGGGCAAACACGCACAGACCTGCCTTCGTCCTCTGACGAAGATCGTCTAGTACTGAGCTCAGCTTGGATTGCTCTGGTATTTATACACTCTCCATGTCGCGTCGCGGCCGCGGCAGCGATTCGCCCGCGATTCGCCGCGAATTCGCCGCGACACCATACTAAATGTCCATTTTGTATGGCGTCGCGGCGATTTCGCGGCGAATCGCTGTCGCGGCCGCGATTCGCGTCGCGCTGGTGTGAAAGGTGTTGCGTCGCAATAGTATCGCAGAATCGCCACGCGACACGTCGCGCTACAAGTCGCGCCTGTGTGTACGAGCCTTAACTTCTAAGTACAGCTAATATCACACGTCCATACTCCTATTGCTGCTCACCCCTTGCAGTGAGCCGTGAATATACAGGGGCTGTCTCTTTACATGTTTGCAATGAAGGGTTTGGAAAAGTAAGTAGGTAAGTATGTAAAATATTTTGTAAATTTTTCGGAGGGTAGTGAGGGTAAAAGTGATCAGAAGGTCAATTCCCGTAACTAAAAACGTTCAAAACCTAGTCGCAGTCTCATCTCGGCGACAAACAAATGTCAAAAACTTGTCAAAATGTAGGGAAATTAGAAATATTTTTGACAGATCGAGATTCGAGACTGAGATCAGACTGTGAACGTTCTTAAAATTACGAGAATTGCCCCTCAGGAAGTTGGGTACATCTGTTCTTTATTCAAATCAATTGACGTTTATCAACCATTTATGTCAATCATTTACAATACCTACCTAGAGGCCCCAAAATAGGAATATATTTGAAGTTTACAACTCAAAGCTGCAATAAAGAAAAAAAGGAAAAGAAAGAAAAAGTATTTATTGTGACTCGTACAGGAAGATCACAAACAGAAGGCCAATTCTCGTAATTTAAAACGTTCAAAATCTAGTCGCAGTCTCATCTCAGCGACAAACAAATGTCAAAAACTTGTCAAAATGTAGGGAAATTAGAGGTATTTTTGACAGATTGAGACTGAGATCAGACTGTGAAGTTGTGAACGTTCTTAAAATTACGAGAATTGTCCCTCTGGAAGTTGGGTACATCTGTTCTTTATTCAAATCAATTGACGTTTATCATCCGTTTATGATTGACTGCGTCAGTGAGCGAAGTTCGCGAACCCGAATTTTGGGCCAAAGATGTTTGAATTTTTGAAGTGAAAACTTCTTTCTGTATTTTTTGAGAGAGAAAAAACCATTGACACTCGTGACACTGTTACCGACACCGCGCTACATTCGGATGTGTTCGGCTGTCCTCGGTTTTAATGTATTTCCGATATGTCAGTGAGTGATGGCAAAGTATTCTGTTTGTGTTTTGTTTTCACTTCTGTCGGCATTCCCGGAGTGCCACTGTTTTTTTTGGCATCGATGCGCTAAGATTTTACCGCCCGGGGTCTCGTACTAATGAACGTCTTCGTAAAGGTTGTTAAACTTAAGTTAATCCTTAAACTTAGCTTAAAGTTTCTTGTTCAACTTGCCACTATAAAGTTTTACACAGCACAGTAATATAACTAACTGTTCTGTTGGACGAAGTTTTAACTACTTTATGATAATGGTCTAAACTTTCGACTTGGTAGATAACTTGGAATAGTTTTACAAAAGATTTGAGTAAGAATTTTTCTTGTACCTAGTTAAATTAATTGGAGCTTAATGAGTTTTATGATGGACGAGCTGCGCCCCGCGGTTTCACCCGCATAAGTGTCGATCCCGTGTGAATGTCGAGATAAAAAGTATACTATGTCCTTTCCCGGGACTCAAACTATCTCTATACCAAATTTCATTTAAATCGGTTCAGTGGTTTAGGCGTGAAAAGGTAACATACAGACAGACAGACAGAGTTATTTTCGAATTTATACTCGTAATATTATTATGGATAGCTTGGCAGGGTAGCTTGGCTGGTAGCAGCAGGATGAGAGTAGAAGGTGAGGAGAGTTAGGAGAGACCTATAACCAGCACTGGACTGATAAGGGCTGATGATGATTATAAAAATACTAGCTGCGCCCCGCGGTTTCACCTGCATAAGTTTCGATCCCGCGGGAATATCGGGATTAAAAGTAGCCTATATGTTAATCCAGGGTGTCAGCTACCTCCAAACTTAAGCGGGTGAAGCCGCGGGTCGCAGCTAGTGATAAAATAAAATACTGTGATGTGACCCCAAACTCTCTCCAACGTACTACAGTCGCCGATGGGGCGATCTAATCTCCATATAAAAAGATAATACCATGACAAATCTCTTTATTGACACAGAGATTATAAATAAAATTGTAACGAGATAAAAAATACGGCCATGTGTGGTATGGATTCGCGCACTGAGGGTTCCGTGCTTTGGAAGGAAAAGTAATAAAATTAAAACAAAATCCTAGGGCCGAATATAATATTGTTTGTAAAGGAATAACTTTGCTGATACAAAAAAACCAGTATTAAGTTAGTTTAAGATCCATAATCATTTCAAATTATTTAAAGTTTTTCGCTTTAATGTCCAGAAAAGATAGGCAAGCATTAAAAGGTATTTAAAACTATTCCTACATATTTTAATCAAACTCAAACTCAAAGCATTTATTTCAATTAAACCATGTACAGGCACTTTTGAATTGTCAAAATTAAATAGTCGGCCAGTTAGTCAGAAAGTTGAAGCTAGTTGTAGAAGTAATAAAAACTATTTATGGAAGTCGATAACAATCAAACTATACTAATACTGACTGTCTGTTTGTAACATCACGCTAGGACTAGTAGGAGCCGAGCAGAAAGAAAGTCGCCAAAAGGAAGTAATAGCGACGGGGAGTTTTATAAAAATGTGGCTGTTATTTCATTGTGTATCATACGACTTCCACGCGAACGAAGTCGCGGGCAAAAGCTAGTTGCTGATATAAGCAAGCGGCGTTTTCAGAAAAACGACCGAATATACACAATTATTTTTTTACCAATTTTGATACGGAACCCTAAAAAATCCCTAAAAACCACATCTGTCCTTTATAAGTGGTTATTGTGACAATTTTCAACGAGATACTGCCGGGGGCGACAATAGCCGGCTAGGGATGTGGTCGCGAATAAAACGTATCGATACACGTAATTATTGCATCGATAATTATTGTATCGATAATTATTGTATCGATAATTATTGTATCGATAATAATTGTATCGATAATTATTGTATCGATAATTATTGTATCGATATTTATTGTATCGATAATTATTGTATCGATAATTATTGTATCGATAAAAGAACTAGGCGTTGACCCACAGATTAGTAGTTGAACTACCTCTGGTCGTGTCGGATTGCTGTTCCAACGGACTATGAGAGCTAGGTAACAGCGGGCTATCTCAACGGAGACTAGTCAACTACGCACAGGAGATATTATAGCCCACAAGTGTGTGCGCAAACACAGGTGCACTCTCTCTTCCCTCACTCTCGTAATCCGATGGGACGGCAATCTACACGACCGGAGAGAGATCAGACGCAGGACTGAACATTGATATTACGTGCTCTCCCTGGCACGGGGGTGTCAAAACGCAAACTTGCAATACCGAAAAATTCAAATTCAATTGTTTATTGCTCAACGCAGTACATAATATACATTTCTAGATGTCATGTGAATGCGCAGTCCACTGTATTGCACCAATTCAGGCATGCAAAATTATCATTATTATCATTACTGACAAGACCTTCTACTGAGAATAATTTCTTGATAGAAAACCTTAAAATTTTTATACAAGGACATATTAAGTTAATTGGCGAAACCTCTTAGACGTTATGCGCTGATAATGCTCAGCTGTGAAATTTCGTTAGATTTTAAGCTATTGCATAGCTTTTATCGCGGGCTTTGAGCGCGGCGACCGAATCAAGAAATTCCGTAACGAAAATAAACCTAACACCCCCCCACTCCGACCGGCACAGCGGTGCGGCGTTGAAAGCCGTGCAACGTCTAACGTCGTTTCAGTTCGGCAGACTTCGGCAAGGTGTTTGTGTGAAAAAAAAATATTGCATAAATATTATAATTGCATAAGTTGATAAAAAGTGCTATGCATTATGCAATAGCTTTACCGCGGCAGTCCCCGAGTGCCACACGTATTTTTTTTCATAGTATCGATAATACTCTGTTATCGATACTTTTTAGAATCTCTATCGTGATTACAATGGAGAGGCAATTGTTAGGGCTGTGGCTTTGATATTTGAGATTATTTAAAAGGGCGGTTTAGTAGCTGTAAGATGAGTATTTTTATTAATTGCGGCGTTATTGATAGCGGAATAGGAACCTTTACAAAATAACCGAATATCTACGCAATTTTGAAAAACATGTTATTCCTCATTAAGGGGCTTACAGGACCTAAACGCAAAAAACGCAAGTTTTAGAAACAATAAAAGTATATGATCGACTACAGTAAACAAAATCAGAAAAAATATATGATGTTCTTCAGGATATATGCCAGGTAGATAGTGTGTTGAAAACATAATACAACTAATTTGGTACGATAGAAAAACCTCATGAAAATACCTCTAAAGACTTTCTTTTTGCTATAAAAACCATACTAATATTCATACAATCATTATGTATAACTTTTTTTTTTTACTTTTAATTCTTAAGAGGACTACATCACCTAAAGCGCGGTCACTATCGGACTGCATAGAAAAGAAAGAGAAGCGCGGCGACACAACGCTGGTAATGTATTGCAAAATATGAAGCAATTATCTATTTACGAAAAATCTATTGTTTGGACTAAAAAATTATAACACTAGAGTTTTAGTATGTTGCTTGTAGAATAATCTGACAAAAAATCATAATGATTGTATGTATATTAGTAAAGTTTTTATTGTAAAAAGACATTTTTTAGAGGTATCTTCATGATTTTTTTCTATCGTACCAAATATGTTATATTATGTTTTCAGCACACTATCTACCTAGCATATATCCTGAAGAATATCATATATTATTTTGATTATGTTTACTGTAGTCGATCTGTATATTTTTATTGTTTCTAAAACTTGGCTGTTTTGTGTTTAGATCCTGTAAGCCCCTTAACAGTAACACATTGACAAATTCGTAGTCTCCTAAGTCGGGTAAAGTGTTATTAGGTTTTCCCCAATAACACTTGACCCGACTTAAGGTTCGAACCTAGACTCCGCCGAGCTCAGCAGTCGCGCTATCAAATAATCCAGTAGCAAATCCCACCCTATAGCTTAAAATAATAACTCAAATAAAACACCCTGTATACAGTTCACAGCTTAAAACTAGGGTGACCACATTACACAACAAAAGAGACAAAGAGTCTCAAATAAAAGGATTCGCCCCAGTCTATTTGAATACCCACTAGGGTGACCATGCTTTGTACTCGTAGCGACCAGTAATTGGACACAGACGTGCTAATCCGTGGACAAATACGCATTATTTGTGTGTGGGGTTCTGTAGGGATTATGCCTGGAGTGGCCACACGTGTGATGTGTGGTCGGATAGTGGTCGCGTGATTTATTATTTATAGGACTTTTTTTCGTGGTCTCTTTGTATTGAAACAGTTTTTGAAAAGTATGCAAGTATTTTGTTTCATAAGTGGGGTCTCATTGTAATGATTTTCATTTGTTTTAGCATTTTGGTGTAATGCAATTCTTTTGGTTAGGTTTATGTCCAACAGTACGTCTTTTGACCAATATGATGATGCTAATTCATCATCTGCCTAGCCTTTTCCCAACTATGTTGGGATCGGCTTCCAGTCTAACCGGATGCAGCTGAATACCAGTTTTTTACATGGAGCGACTGCCTATCTGACCTCCACAACCCAGTTACTGGGTAATACGATATCCCTTGGTAAGACTGGTTGTCAGACTTTTGGGCTTCTGACGACCCGTAACGACTGTAAAAGATCCACGAATGACAGCCGGGACCAACGGCTTAACGTGCTTTCCTAGGCAAGGACGGTCTCGGTATACAAAGATGGTCACCCATCCACAGACCAACCGCGGCAAGCGTAGCTTAACCTGATCGATCGACCTGTGCGGCTGCTATTATTTAACCACGGGCCCCTCCCTCTCCTCCCTCTTTTTATTGTTAAGGCTTATTGTTTTTATTTTATCATTGTGACTCGTCTTGGTTACTTAATTACAAACATTATTTGTTCGCCCTCTGGCATGACATGGCGCGCTCTTAATTATATCTTTTTATACCATTACTATTGGACCTATGATAAACAAATGAATAAATGTCTTATGAAGATGGTAAATAGTTTAATGGTGAATTTGGTCATCCTGTCACGACACGACTAGGGGTATCGAATACCGGATTTTTTCAATACCGGTATTAACACCGGGTAGAAAATTTACATAAATACCGGGATCCCGGTAATAGACTACTTTATTTTCTACATTGTTTTTATTTTATTTTGTAGTGAAACTAAATAGTTTAAAACAATAAAATGCCGTTTTTTAAATATAAAAAGCACTTTTTTAATAATAACTATACTAGATAGGCCAGTCATGACACAAAAATCGCATTAGGTCGCCAAAAATTGCACTGGGCTGATTTTTTGGGGTGTTGTTAAGATAGTAGGTAATATGTATAAACAAAACTGTATTTCGATTTGTATTGGATGACGATACAAAATTCCGGAAATTCGAAGAAATGTGACATCTACCAATCCGCACTGACCCCGGGAAGTAGAATATAGCCCACTGCCTCTCGAAGAGAGGAGGCCTGTGTCCCAGCAGTGGGAGCATTATAGGCTGATTATGGATCATGGATGCATACAAAATTCATGTCTCAAAACCAGTTTTCAATTAAAGTCTTAAATGATTCACAGTCTATGTGACCTTTTACAGGATAGCCGTGGTTTTAGCCCTTCGTATGCTTAAACGTGGATCCACGCGAGACACAATGACTTTTTAACTGTTCCTGTAATTACGTCATTCAACCCGTTAAAAGCCGTGAAAGATTTATTTATTTACTAGCTGCGCCCCGCGGTTTCACCCGCATAAGTTTCGATCCCGTGGAAATATCGGGATAAAAAGTAGCCTATATGTTAATCCAGGGTGTCAGCTACCTCCAGACAAAATTTTATCAAAATTGGTCCAGCCGTTTGAGCATGAAGAAGCAACAAACATATAAACACACACACACACACACTCACAAACTGTCGCCTTTATAATAAGAGTATTAATGTGATTACCGATAAGATCGATAAAGCTCAGTTTTTCTGCAAGATAATGGATATTACTTTTACACGTTTTTTGCTGCCAACCGTCATCTCTCATCATCTTTCATAAGATTCATCTATCTTTCCATTGTTCTGATTCTTTTCTTACAACCATCCACGTTTATACTAAATACTTTTCTGGTCGCATGCTCCCAGTCCCAGTGGCGTGCATTGGTTTTCAGAATAGGTAGGCACTAGGCCGGGTCTAGTCTAGGCAGACGCGGTCACTAATCAGAAAAAAAGTGAGGTCAAAAGTGTGGTTATTTGAGTAGGCATGCCTACTTAAGGGTGATAAATTGCGAAGGTCGAACGTCATGTTATTACGCGTGAGACGTACGTATTTTTAGTTTTGGCGTATTAACTTGAACGAGTAAAGACCAATGACAATGTCCGAATAGTACGGGAGCCGAGTAGAGCCGTCCGGCGGCTGCCTACTGCCGCGCGTTTGTATGAAGATTTTGTTTTTTGTTAGGTATGATAATTTAGTGAGTTTCTTAATTTTGGGGCACACACACTAAAATGTAATTGACAGGCTTATGTTGATATATCGAGGTAGGCACTGCTTATATGCCTATATGCAATGCACGCCACTGCTGCTCCTCATTCTTCCGCATCACATGTCCTACTGCTATTTAAAAATTAACTTTGCTCTGATCCGACAGGGTCCATCATTGATTCGATGTTTTAACATACAAGACTATCATAATTATGTACACATTATTCAATGCAATAAAGTATTCAGTATTTCTATACTTACATATTATTAATGAAGTCTTTTTAGGGTTCCGTACCTACCTCAAAAGGAAAAACGGAACGCTTATAAGATCACTTCCTTGTCCGTCAGTCAAGACCCTTTTTCTCAGGAACGCGTGGTTATCAAGTTGAAATTAATATCAAATACTCAGGGCTGCAATCTCTTGAAGCATTGACGAAATCAAACTTCTATGTCAACCCAATTAAAAGATACGGGCGTTTATGTTCCGGAATCAAAACCTATAGGGTACTTCCCGTTGACATAGAATCATGAAATCCCACCAAGGCATAACGCGACTTAGCACATTGCGTTATAGGTATACAGGGAGCAAAGAAACATTTCATGTAAAACGTTGCTAAGACAAAACCATATGGCTCGCACTGTCAAAAGTTATCCGAAGGCCAATTCTCATAATTTAAAACGTTCAAAATCTAGTCGCAGTCTCATCTCAGCGACAAACAAATGTCAAAAACTAGTCAAAATGTAGGGAAATTAGAGGTATTTTTGACAGATTGAGACTGAGATCGGACTGTGAACGTTCTTAAAATTACGAGAATTGCCCCTCAGATCATATGTAGAGCCAAGCTTCGAATTCAACACGCCCTAACTTCACAAACTCTACACCTTAGTCAAAATATGAGGCTTGGCCGTTTCGAGTCCGTAGAATATATGGAATAGGAAATTCCCGAAACTTCAGCCAAAGTGCAGACCCCCAGGCACCGGTCGCAAATTAATAATACAAATTCAAATACTCTAAACTTACCTCACTTACATAAAATTACCAAAACTAATGCCACAAACGTCACTCAATGTCATTCACATATTATGAATGATGAATGTCGCGCAATTATATGTAGACCATTACAATATTTACAATCAATATTCTATGGACACTTTGTCGGCCGTAACCATGGGGTGACGTAATCATTGGATGTGACCACGAGGGTGCATATGTAATTGTGCATTATCTGTGGTGTCCCTTGAGGATGTCAGATTAGAGAGATGGTATTATTATATGTTTCAAAATTAAAAGTCATTTATTCAAACTAGGCTGAAAATCAGCACTTTTCGAACGTCAAAATTACAAAAGACAGTCCCCCAAAACGCCCGCCCTTCACCACTTCCTAGTGCTTTCGCTGGCGAGAAGAAGTTGCGCAACAAACTCCCCAGCAGCACAGCTGTCTGTTCAGTTAAAAAATACTTGATTGTATACAATACTAGGGATGCAAAGTAATTAACATTGCAGCACACAGAACATAAAAATAAATTATTTTTCATTTTTTAGCTAGCCACGCAAATATACCAACAAATACAATAAAACTACTCAAGCGAAAAATAATAAATCAAAATTAAAAATGTAAACAAAAAACTTGCTACCTAATTAAAAGCCTCCAGGTATAAAGGGTTTAAAGAAATAAGCTGTTCGGTGGATCAAAACCTGACTGACAAATAAACATCACAAAAAAAAAAAAACGAAAAAATGGCTTCGTTGGACTAGGAAAGCGTGACTGCTACGCACGTGGTCTTGACTTCGATCTTCAGTTCGGGAATCTGTTATTAAGTTTTTCCATAAGGAATTTCTCACTAATTATTTTTATTTATTTATTTCATTAGCAATTTTTACATTGGTGTCGAAATGTATTACAATTACAGTAAAAACTAAAACAATATGAAATACAACTTAAAGATACAAAAAAAATATTATGAATACCTACAACCTTGTCCTGGCAATACCAAATACAAAAACAAAAGAATTAACCAAAAACAAAAGAATTATGCGTGTACAGACATTTTGGCGACTTTGGAGTCTTTGGTTAACTGGACCCACTCGAACTGGACCCGCGGGCCCAGTTGACCAAAGCAAAAATTTTCTATATTTTACTATGTAAGGATTCATCCTGCTCACAGAGAGGAGGCCTGAGAGGAGGCCTGAGGTACAAGTTTCCTGGGACACCCTGTATAAATGAAATGTGGGTGGGTGGGAACTCTTCTGCCTGACCCTTCAGGGATTACAAGCGTGATTTTATGAGATTTAGTTATGCAAGACGTGGTGTGTGCCAAACATTTAAATCCACATTAATGATATAAAAAGATACAGTAGCATCCACAGATATAGGTAGACCTAGATAACGCAAGTATCACGAACTGTATGAAAAAGCGTGCCATTTTTTGATTACCTACTATGACGTCACAAGCTCGCGCTCTCGCTCACGCTCACCCAGCCAGCAGTACGCAGGACTGAGCGCGAAAGTGGCGGCTTATGATTTTCGAACGTAAGCTGATGCGATTTTTGGCACGCGAAGTAGGTGCTCTTGCGTTATCTAGGTGTATCTATATCTGTGGTAGCATCACTCACCAAGAATCAAAGCATGATTTAATGAATGTAGAACTAATTAACAACGTCATATCTTCGCACCAAGAGAGCAATCAGTAATTACCGCAGTACGTGATACAAAGGGTAGAAGCTAATATATGCACCCCTGTGTGTGCGATCAACCCTTAGCAACCCTTAAGGGCTAGTTAGCAAACATGTATGGCGTAACAAGATTTGTATTCTTTTGGAGACTTCAAAAAGTTTAATAAAATCTAAAACCCGACTACTCAAAAAGATGAAACAAGAAAATACCCTCCCGTAGTCGCATGCTAGATAGATAGATAGATAGATATATTTATTTCTGAGTATATGGTACATTAAGATCGTAACATTAAACAATTTCACATACACTACCGTTGCCGGTGTAGAAATATTAAAATTACTTACATACAAAGTGGCCAAGTTTTAGGCCGCAACAATATAAGATGTAAAAAAATTAACCGTAAAAACTTTAAGAGGTGCTTTAGACCATCGAACTGAACAACTTTCACTATGGGACCAACTCCGAAATCACGAAAAAAAAATCAGCTGTTTCATACAAAAGTTCAATACCTACTCGGCCAAAATGTATGAAACAGCTCATTTTTTTTTCGTGATTTCAGAGTTGGTCCCATAGTGAAAGTTGTTCAGTTCGATGGTCTAAAGCACCTCTTAAAGTTTTTACGGTTAATTTATTTACACCTTATATAATCATAGGACCTAGTTGCTACCATAGCTTATAATATGTTAGTACAGCGGCATGAAAAAAATAAAATTTTATTACTGGTGAGATAGACATGATCTCACCAGTAATATAATTTTATGTAATTTAATTTTAAAGTATTTTCTGATCACATGAATTTAGGAGTAATAATTTTAATTTAATTGTTTTTATACTTAGTTAAATTTTAAGGTCATATTTTTTGTATGGTACATTCATAAAAATATGTATGAATATTCTTTTTCACACCAGCCCCCTTATTCACAAACACTCGATATGCTTCCGTATCGTATCGAACATTAATCATTGTTATCGTAGGAGTCTTCTCAACGCTGTTCACAAGTCCAAAACCCGAAAAATTTGTCAGTTTAAATCAAATAGACGCCCGCTATTCTTCCAACAGCTATTTGCTGTTGAAGGCAAATCAAATCAGGTTATCGAAATGTCAGGTTTTCGATACGATAGCCTGTCGTATGTTTGTGAATCAGGGCTCAGCTCTGCTAATTATTATGGTAGGGTCCATGGGCGCTTATATCTCATCACAATAAAAATTCAACTCACATAAAATAAATAATAAAAACCGGTTTTCAATATCAAGTTCACCACAATCCACAAAGCATGGTCACAGTGGCTAGGGTGACATTACAATGACAACCGCACTTGCTAACCTAGGGTGAATATATTATTGCACATTTTATCTCGGACAGATCTCGTTCTAGTAATAATGTATCATAATTACAGAGGGATGGTTATCCCTTGTGTGGGGATGATATTGATAGTGAAGTTATTGGTGGCATTGTGGCAATGGATTTTGTTTTTTTTTTTTGGAAGTTGCATAATTTTTGATACGGCAGCCGGTCAACAAAGGTGGGGAACCTTTGTTGACCGGCTGCCGTATCAAAAATTACTTATTAATCAACAGACGGGCGCGACGCGACTCTAGTTGATCAATTTTTATGAAAACTTCATGGAAATTGTTCTACCAGAATCACACCGTCGCGTCGCGCCTGTCTGCGGGAGCCTTAACGATTCTTCCTCGTTCTGTCTCGCCAGGGTGACTGATTGGGCGTGGAACCACACTATCAGTAGCATTGGCTTTCATTTTGACAGTTCAACAACATTCATTGCGTTATTTACGTTGTTGAGCAGACACATTTTTCGAACATATGGAGCAATGGATTAGCAAATATCCTTTAAAATTATTCAGATTTAGATTGACAGTGTGGTACGGTCGAACAAGCTATTTGGTATACAGGCAGCTGACTTGCAACTACTTTTAAACAATGCTGTGCTGAGTTAGTCAATTCTTTTGTACCACTCTATTTAACTAAGGATGCCATAAACTGAAAAAGTTATAAAGCACAAAATAAAACTAAATATTGGCGCCGATTCCCTAGTTCACAAACTAAATTTAAGTTCAGTGCATCTTTTTCTTTCTATTTCATTAAGAAAAGGACAGAAGATAAATATTAGTTTAGTCCTGTCAAATCAAGATAAGTACTCCATAGACAAGTTTAGACGTTATTAAAAAATTGGCTACTTAAAATACGTCAATTTATGTCAGGCGCTGACTAATTTGACAGGACTAAACTAATATTTATGTTCTGTCCTTTTCTTAATGAAATAGAAAGAATAAGATGCATTGAACTTAGTTTGTGAACAAGGGAATCGGCGCCATTGGCTATGTAGTGGAAAGATGAATATTTTTGCCTGTACCTATACCAAATAGCTTGTTCGACCATAGTAATTAGGGTCCAGGATCCAATCTCTGGATGGTGTTATTGGCTTTTTCCAATTCTCCTTAGCAGCCTGTAAGTCAGGATTAATGCCCGGTTCATTGCAATAAATTCGCCCCCATTATATTCATGGGCATCCTTTTAAGGGGTCATTGTGCTCATCATTATGAACAACTTTTACTATGGGACTAAACCTAAAATCGCGAAAAAAATATCAGCTGTTCCTTGCATTTATGTTCACATAACTCGTCAAAATGTACGGAAGAGCTGATTATTTTTCGCGATTTCAGGTTCGGTCCCATTGTATAAGTTGTACATAATGATGATTTCAATGACCCCTTAAAAGGATGCCCATGAATTAAAGGAGAACGAGTAAGACCGTACCCAGAGACAAAGTTAATTGTAGCATTATGGACTATGTCGGTATTTGTTGACCTCATGGAGTAGTTTAATTAATCCTAAGACAGCATGTCTGAATTCACTTGGAGAAAAAAGATATTTAAGGAAGTTAAATTGGTTTTGAGAAGACGGTTCCCAGAGACAAGGTTAATTGTAGCATTATGAACTATGTCGGTATTTGTTGATCTTATGGAGTAGTTTAATTAATCCTAAGACAGCATGTCTGAATTCACTTGGAGAAAAAAGATATTTAAGGAAGTTAAATTGGTTTTGAGAAGACCGTACCCAGAGACAAGGTTAATTGTAGCATTATGAACTATGTCGGTATTTGTTAACCTCATGGAGTAGTTTAATTAATCCTAAGACAGCATGTCTGAATTCACTTGGAGAAAAAAGATATTTAAGGAAGTTAAATTGTTTTTGAGAAGACCGTACCCAGAGACAAAGTTAATTGTAGCAATATGAACTATGTCGGTATTTGTTGACCTCATGGAGTAGTTTAATTAACCCTAAGACAGAGTGTTTGAATTCACTTGGAGAAAAAAGATATTTAAGGATGTTAAATTGTTTTATTAAGGATTAATTAAACTACTCCATGAGGGTAACGAATACCGACATAGCTCATAATCTCTGCCCCGAATAGCAGAATAGCTATTAAAACATGGGAAAAAATTAACAAAAAAAAAAATTAAAGGCGGTACGAAGTTTTCCGGGTCAGCTAGTATTGAATAAGAACCAATATAAGTATGGTAATTACAATAATGAATAAAGATAATGAACTTTCCTATTATTTTATTAAAACAATTTAACATCCTTAAATATATTTTTTCTCCAAGTGAATTCAGACATGCTGCCTTAGGATTAATTAAACTACTCCATGAGGTCAACAAATTCCGACATAGTTCATAATGCTACAATTAACCTTGTCTCTGGGTAGGTACCGTCTTCTCAAAACCAATTTAATTTTCTTAAATATCTTTTTTCTCCAATTGAATTCAGACATGCTGTCTTAGGATTAATTAAACTACTCCATGAGGTCAACAAATACCAACATAGTTCATAATGCTACAACTAACCTTGTCTCTGGGTACCGTCTTCTCAAAACCAATTTAACTTCCTTAAATATCTTTTTTCTCCAAGTGAATTCAGACATGCTGTCTTAGGATTAATTAAACTACTCCATGAGGGCAACGAATACCGATATAGCTCATAATGCTACAGTCATCTTTTTTTTTGGGTACGGGGCCCATACAACTTTACCCATTGTTCTTTCACCCTGTACAAGGTGTTTTAAAATTAACCCAACAAACCTAAATATTCCTTTAGACCATTGAACTGAACAACTTTCACTATGGGGCCAACTCTAAAATCACGAAAAAAATAATCAGCTGTTTCATACATTTTCGTCAAGTAAGTAGGTAAGTATTAAACTTTTGTATTAAACAGCTGATTTTTTCGTGATTTCAGAGTTGGTCCCTAAGTGAAAGTTGTTCAGTTCGATGGTCTAAAGCTCCTCTTAAAGTTTGTTGGGTTAATTTTGAAACACCATATAATCCATATATAGGAAAGAAAAGAAAGAAAATACATTTACATGGGACTTAAAACATAATTATACACATCTTGTTCCACTTACGGGCAATAAGGCCCTTATTTTCAGTGTACTAATTTAACCTACCTGTCTAGAATTCTCTTAAGTCCACCATTTTTATGGCTTCATTGGTGTCCAGCGAGCTGTGTTTAATTTAATTGATGACAGCAGACAAATTAGCTCTTATCATCATCTGCTTGCCTTTTCCCAACAATGTTGGGGCTTCGGCTTCCAGTCTAACCGGATGCAGCTGAATACCAGTATTTTTACATGGTGCGACTGCCCATTTGACCTCCAAAACCCGTGACTGGGTAATACGATACGCCTTGGTAAGACTGGTTGTTAGACTTTCGAGCTTCTGACGACCCGTAACGACTGTCAAAGATCCACGAATGACAGCCGGGACTGAGACAGCCAGGATTTTTTTTTTTTTTTTTCTTTTTCATATCTCTTATACAAAATCACATTTTGTATCCTCGACTCGAACTCCGTACCACAAACAGCCAACACCCCACTCCACTAGATTGCCAAAGGGGCGAGTAATCAAAAACCCGCAATGTAACAAAGGGTGTTCCAAAAGTGATTTTATTAAGTGCGCCCCATACAGGATGGGGTCGATTAGCAATTAGTCCGTTTGAGAGCAGCGAGGGGTGGGTTTTAATATTATTTATTGCTTTTTTTGTGGTTTTTTGTCTGGTGGATTTTTATTGGTTAATAAATTGTATTATAACTTGAGTATTTTTTCGTGGAATTTTTCGTGGTTTGGACGTTTAAACGTCTTTATAGAATAAATTGCTTTTAATGTTTACTTCGTCAGTTTAGTTTGCTATATTACTGTAAAGTTTCATCAAAATCCGTCCAGTAGTTTTTGCGTGAAAGAGTAACAAACATCCATCCATGCTCACATACTTTCGCCTTTATAATATTAGTGTGATAATAAAGGAAGTAGGACATTAGTAGGAAGTGTGATGATTTACACAATCTCAAATCAAAATAGTTTAGGTCTTAGACATTTCAAAATCTAGTTACAGACTAACTAACTAGTCTAAGAATTTATAGCGCTCAAAGCATTTATTTCAATTAAACCAATTACAGGCAACTAACTATATACACTAGATACTAAAATAAATTACTTACTAACTTAGGTACAATACAAATATATAAAAGTAAAAAACAAAGGACACTTAGGCGTCGAAGTATTTAGGATGATTTACACAATCTCAAATCAAAATAGTTTAGGTAATTTTATAAGAATTCTACAGGGAGAATGTTCCATGTGAAAATTTTTGTAGGTTAGACTTAATTCGATGAGGCGCCTGAGAATGTTTTCCAAGAAAAGCTTTCCCTTTCCTGCCTGTTTTCTAACTGAACTAACTGGCCCAAGATCACTTGGTTCAGTTACTTTCTTTCATTCCATAGAAATAATGTACTTCCTGCCCATCTACCTCGACGACTCTTAGACAGTTCATCATCTGCCTGCCTTTCCCCGACTATGTTGGGTTCACCTTCCAATCTAACGAATGCAACCTAAGCGCTCCTGCACACGATGCCTTCACCGCGCCGTCGCCGCGCCGCCGCCGCGCTACTACACTGTAGATACGAGTCGCGCGAAGCCCGCCACCGCGCCGCCGCGGCGCCGCCATCGCGCGTTTCCCTCTGTTTGATTCATTCCATTTAGGGCTAGCAATCCGGATATCCGGATATCCGTACTATCCGGATATCCGCCGATTTTCAAATCCGGATTTGACTTGCATAATTATCCGGATTTTACGGATATTACGGATAGTTGTATTTCTCTTTTAAATATTAAATAAAAAGTTGTTAAACACATGAGTGTTATTGCGTTATATTATTTTAATATAGTTAATCACTTGTAATTATTTACTTAATTCACAAATCACAATAATTCAATCTAGTGACAGAGATCATAACAACATTGTACACTTGTTAACTTTATGTTAAACTCCCTACTGCATGCATTTGCAATATTGTATCGTATTGTTTCGCAAGTACGGTCGCTTCTCACTTAAACCAGTCTTTTTTTCTAAACTTTTCACCCACGCTGAGCCCCTCATTGTTATTATCAACCGGTGACGTCCCGGCCCTTCGCACACTCATAAACAAGTTGTATTCCATGTAGAGAGGTGTTGTGTTGTGTTTGTGTAAAAAGCCAATGCAGTCAGATGTAATCATGTAAGTAACTTTGATTCTTCACTTTCGCTATCGCTGTTAATAGTAATGTACGTACTAGTATAGTGTAATCTATAATTCTTAAAATTAAATAGGGCTTTTCTTTGTTTACAGATTATTCTGATCAAAAATATTAAGTTAAGCTAAAAATGGCATCCAAAACTCAATTTTTTGAATACAAAAAATGTTCGCAAATGAAGAACTCAGTCTGGCAGCATTTTAAACGCAGTGTTGATGGTGCTCAGGCACAATGCAATGTTTGCAAACAAGTTTTTAAAATCGCAGGATCGACATCATCTTTACATAATCACCTTCGATTAAAACATTCAATTAATGTTAAAAATCAAAGCACTTCAATACCAGAAGGCACATCGACTGGCCTGCCAAGTAGTTCGATTACTATGACAACACAAGCATCCACGTCTCATTCTGAAGAAAATGTGATACCAAATAAAAAAGCTAAAATAGTTGATTATTTTAAGTCTGATGAGCACGAGAGTATGGAAGTGATGATTTCTAAATTGGCAGCTCTAGACGGATTTGCATTCAGTGCTTTCTGTACATCTCACACATTGCGTAAACTTTTTTTAAAAAGTGGGTTAAAATTACCACAATCACCCCACACAATTAAAAAGATTGTTTTAAATCATTGTGAAGAATTAAAGGTAGACCTAAAGATAGAATTGGACCGATTGAAATCGAGAGAATGCAATTTTGCAGTAAGTCTAGATGAATGGACATCAGTTCAAAATAAAAGATTTATGAACATAAATATACATTCGACACAGTTTAAAACAAATCATTTAGAAATTTAGGACTCTCGTTGATGACAGGCAAAGGTACGGCGGATAATTGCCTTAACCTTCTCAAATCAAAGTTGACACAGTATGGTCTGTCACTGAACGATGATGTTATTTGCCTGGTAACAAATGGCGCTTCGGTGATGTGTGCTCTAGGAAAAAAAAACACCAGTGTACCACCAATTGTGTTATGCACACGGGATTCAGCTTGGAGTTCTAGACGTTCTGTATAATAAAAAAGAGCCAGCTGTTGTCATACAAGACAATACTGATAATGATGACAGTACAGAAGATGTAGATGAACAAGAAATTAAAGACTCCGATGGTGAAGAAGGTTTTATTGTAGCTACAAGTAATATACATGCAACCGGTTGTAGAACTGAAGTTTGTTTAAGAAACCAAGATTATAACGAAATAATAAAAAGAGTTAGAAATTACTTAAAATATTGGTATAGTTTCTTATTTCTTTGTCATTTTGCTTGAGAGACTGATTAAAACGTGTAACAAAAGCTTACTAGTTTTATTTATAATAAAAACTAAAAAATATCCGTATTATCCGGATAATCCGGATAGTAAAATATTAATATCCGTACTATCCGGATAGTAAAAATGAACGGATATTGCAAGCCCTAATTCCATTACGCGTACGAACCGCGGCTGGTAATGGAATGAATCAAACAGGGAGAATGCGCGCGGTGGCGGCACGGCGGCGGGCTTCGCGCGACTCCAGTGCGGCTACAGTGTTACAGTGTAATTGCGCGGCGGCGGCGCGGCGACGGCGCGGTGACGGCATCGTGTGCAGGAGCGCTTATACTAGTACTTTACATGAAGCGACTGCCTATCTGACCTCCACAAACCAGTTACAGGGTAACACAATACCCCTTGGTATGGCTGTCAGACACTCGGGCTTCTTCTGCTGGTAAAGTTCGGTAATTTAATAATGTTAAACCATTAAAATTTAATCAGCAGCTTACGAAACAAAGGCACCTCTCACATGAAATTAATTTATTTAAAATAAGCCTTACTTTGGGCAAAATTCAGACATACTTACGCATAATAAAAGGAAAATAACAAAATAAAATTATACGCAAATTTCGTTTGCGCTATTCAGCGCCTCAAACAAAAGTTTTTCTAATTTCAAATGTTGCGCCATACTTGTAACAACGCCATCTATTGAGGAGCGTAAGTGGCAATTCCGTTTGTAACGGTAATTTGATGAAGTCTTTGAGAATGTACAATAGGGTTGGCAAAGAAAGAATGCAAATTAAATATATGAAAGTTAAATATACCTGTACATTTTATTATTTTCTTATTATTTACATATTATTATTTTCTTCAAGCTAATTTAGTATTGAAGTGACAATTGAATTCTCTAGTTATATAAATGTAAGGAATTAATAATTAATTTAATCTCTTTGACAGTCGTTACGGGTCGTCAGAAGCCCGAAAATCTGACAACCAGTCTTACCAAGGGGTCTCATATTACTATCTAATTTTGACCAATTTTGTTTCATGTTATTTAACTTCATCAAATGGTGTCCAGTTTTATTATGTGATTTAACCTAATTTTATGAATGTATGACATGTTTAATTACTAATATTGACTAATAACTTGTATGTGTGATGCAAACTTTAAATATAAGTTGCATATCCTACTTCCTACTATAATATAAATAATCACACTAATATTATAAAGGCGAAAGTTTGTGAAGATGTTTGTTACTCTTTTATGCAAAAACTACTGAACGGATTTTGATGAAACTTTACATAATATAACTTATACATCAGAATAAAACAGGATATTTTATATCCCTATATTTTCACGGGATCGACACTTATGCGGGTAAAACCGCGGAGCGCTGCTAGTTAATAAATAAATAAATAAAGTATCATCCAAGTCATAATAGTCACTTTGAAACAAATCTAAAAAAACGTTTTACTCAAGTATTTTGTTTCCCATTTCAAAAGCCTTTTACGATCCGAAAAGTACCGCTAAGTATATAAACACAAGCCCTCTTTATTTCTATAATGTCGGTAAGTAATTTCGCCACATACAGGCAGCCCTTTAAGAGCTAATATACACGTAAATACCATTCAATAAAAAGCTAGGGCTGTCTCAGATCTTATCTTTACTTAATATACAACGTGAAATTTTAATCACCGTTATCCTCTTAAGGAGTCATTGTACTCATCATTATGAACAACTTTTACTATGGGACTAAACATGAAATCGCGAAAAAAAATCAGCTGTTCCCTACATTTATATTCTGCTTTTTTTTAGCGATTTCATGTTTGGTCCCATAGTAAATGTTGTTCATAATTATGAGTACAATGACCCCTTAAGAGGAAAACGGTGATTAAAATTTCAGCCTGTAGGTATATTTTTTTTTTTTTTTTGCTAAATGGGCCTTCCCTTGACCCCGATCTAGCCTGATGGAAAGCGATGGATAAGTTCTATGACGGAACGAGCGTGCCCAGAAGATGCCTGTTCACTCTTGCATTGAAGGCAGACAGATTAAATGTGGAAAGGAACACAGACGCTGGCAGAGAGTTCCACACTTTGGCTGTGCGCATAATAAAAGTGGAGGAGAAGCGCTGAGTACGTATCGTCGGGATATAAAGTGTGGATGGTACGCTGCAGTACGTCCTGGTAGTCCGGTAGTAAAAGCTTTTTATTTTCTTCACCGTCCATTACATACATGGCCTTCTCTGTGTGAGAGGGAGTGGGTTGTTGTCCACTACGCGGGCCCAGTGCGGGTTGGTGGATGTCTTCGAATTTTTGGTTTTTGGAGTGCACAGGTGATAAAATAATTTACACCAAGTGCTTGTTTTGTCTTTAACACGTCGCGCGAAAGCATCCGGAGAGATGGGCAAAGATCGTCACTTACTGGACTCCGGCGAAGGTGGTGTGACGAGGTTTGCAGGGCCAACATGGCCAGAGATCGCTCAAGACAGGGAGGTTTGGAAGGAAAAAGGGAAGGCCTTTGCCCAGCAGTGGGGTGGGACATAATATAGGTAAACGAAAAAAAAATGCTGGTCTGGGTTGGAATTGGAACTTACGAACTAAAGGGGATTGAAGTCTTTATATGGAGGCTGGCATACGTACTGACGCGCCATTTTGTTTTTTTTTTCAAAATGGCGGCCGCGCATTTAACCTATATAAATCGATAGCGAACCCGTAAATCATCACGTTTCCTAGATATTAACGTCCAAAGTTGAGCACGTGACTTCCATATCAACTTTAACAGTAGTTACGCCACGGATTTACAAAGCCTTTTTATAATGGACGCTGATTGTACTGTACCTACTTACCTAATTAATTAACACTACAAACAAACAACAACAAAACTGAATTACTATATTAACTCAAAACCTCCCATTTCCACGAAAGTTAATGTAACCGTAACATTAAATTAATAATAGAAAATTACAAAACTCACTCAAAATTAATTTAAATTTAACTTCGGGAGTCCGTGACAACCCTGCGAGTTTCCGCCGAAGGTTGCCACGTAATAAAAACAAATTGTACGATTTGTGAATAATATATCGACTCATAATTCATAATCAGCCTATAATGTTCCCGCTGCTGGGACACAGGCCTCCTCTCTGTGAGAGGGAGTGGGCCGTAATCCACGACGCGGGCCCAGTGCGGGTTGGTAGATGTCACATTCTTCGAATTTTTGGTTCTAGGACATGCCGGTTTCCTCATGATGTTTTCTTTCACCGCTTTGAAAGCAGTGGTGATGATAATTTACACAAAGTAAAGCGCCTGTCTGGGTTCGAACCTACGACCTACAACTCGTATGTCGCGGCCGATACCACTGGGCCACCACTGCTCCCACATATATCGACTCGTGGCTAAGCAATAACAGCCACCAGTCGATCGAAGGTAAAGCTACGCATGCCGACGACGTCAGTGCGTGGATGGGTGACCATCCTTTACATACCGGAGACTTCTCGTTCCCGGCTGTCATTCATAGATCTTTGTCAGTCGTTGAGCGTAGTCAGAAGCCCGAAAGTCTAAACTAGTCTTACCAATGGGTATCGTGTTACCCAGTAACTGGGTTGTGGAAGTCAGATAGGCAGTCACTCCATATAAAATACTGGTATTTAGCTGCAGCCGGTTAGACTGGAAGCTGACCCTAGATCTGCATGCTGTGCTGGCTCGTTTCTTTGTCCCAGTCAATTACTGCCGCGGCAGAAATCACGGGCTGTTAGCTATGCCTCCATATCGCACTGTTGCACTTGCGCGTGCCCACCACCGCCTACCTCGGACTTTGGCTGCACATGATCTCTTGGACTCCAATCCAACAAACGATCTTTGCAGACGATTGGACTAAGATTTTATTGGCATTTCAGAAGTACTCGTACTGTGAGAGGGATTTATGAAAGTGTTGTTAACTTATTACCTGAACTTTATGATTTATATTTTCTCTTTTATATGCATGCTGCGTCTTTAATGTTTGCAATTGGGTGTAAACCGTCTTAATTAAAGAAAAAAAAAGCGGCACTCCGGTAGTGCCGACAGAAGTGAAAACTTGAACAATTACGTGTGTATTTTTTGAACCGCCATATAAACAAAACAAACAGAATCCTATGCCATCACTCACTGACATATCGGAAATACATTAAACCGAGTGCATTTGAGGACAGCCAAACACATCCGAAGCGGTGTCGGTTACGGTAACAGTGGCGCGAATTCAATGGTTTTTTCCCATCTAAAAAAAATGCCCTACGCGCCTAAAGAAGTTTTCACTTCAATAAATAAATATTTTGGAAAAGGCTAGGCTTGATGCCTTAAAAAATGAATTAAAACTTATCTTCGGAGTGCGTGGCAACCCTACGAGTGTCCGCCTATGGCTGGCACGTAATAAAAACAAATTGTACGATTTGCGAATGATATATGAATATTATTGGTAGCCCTAGGGATTAGGGCTAGTAAATTCGATTGCTCCAAGTCCCGGGCAATTATTTAGCTTTTTATGATGTTACGGGGGTTACCGAAATTGTTAAGTGGTTTAGCAATAAAAATAATATTTGTTTTAGTGTAATAGAGGGGCTCGTGGCTAAATAATAACAGCCGCACAGGTCGATCGATCAGATTAAGCTACGTTTGCCGCGGTTGGTCCGTTGATGGGTGACCATCTTTACATATTATCAAGACCCCTCCGTGCCTCGGAAAGCACGTTAAGCCGTTGGTCCCGACTGTCATTCATAGATCTATGACAGTCGTTACGGATCGTCATAAGCCCGAAAGTCTGACAACCAGTCTTACCAAAAGGTATCGTATTACCCAGTAACTGGGTTGTGGAGGTCAGATAGGCAGTCGCTCCATGTAAAATACTGGTATTCAGCTGCATCCGTTTAGGCTGGAAGCCGACCCCAACATAGTTGGGAAAGGCTAGGCAGATGATTATGATGAGGTCCTTGGGTAAATACAAGCTTAAATAATCCTTAGGTAGATACTTTAGAGGTTGGGTGTGTTGCGAATAAGTAGGCGAATAACGATCTGTATGATTTATTGGTAAGCGCTGCTTATATACAATTCTAGTTGGAGAAAATCAAAATATAAAGGGTACATCTATAAAACTTAAAACTAACACAATTTAGAATGACGGTAGAATCTGCCGCGCTCCCTTCGACGTGCGAGCGCGATGATACGGACGGCCGGTCGGCTAGCTCAGTATGCGCGGGCGCGCGATGACGAAAGGCCGTCTGCGTTCCTCCAAATTGTGTATGACCATACGTAAGTATGAGCTGCTACATCATTCCCCCGCTAGTGAAACGTACACAGGGCTTCGAAGTCCTTCCTGATTTTGTGACGTATGCGTACGTATCTGTGACTGGTGCATCTGACTCGGTGTTGATCCGGAAAGCAGGCTTTAGTCTGTCAACAGTGATGTTGGAACATCTATTGCGTAACTGGATAGTGAAGTACTTGTCCTTACGACTGATCACTTTGTACGGGCCTGTGTAGGTCGGCGTCAGAGGTTTTCTTGATGCGTCATTGCGTAGATATACATGCGTACATTTATATAGGTCATCATGAATAAATGTCGCTTGCGATTGGTTAGATTTCCGTTGCGCCTGGGCCTTCTTTAACGCTCCATTCAACTTATTCATGAAGTTTGATATCGTATCGCGATGTCTTGTTGATTCTTCATAGAATTCTCCGGGTAATCGTAGCGTTTGGCCATATAGTAGTTCAGCAGTACTGGCACCGACATCTTCTTTTATCGAAGCGCGCAGTCCCAGTAGCACTGTAGGTAGCTCATGCGACCATGTTGTAGATTTGAGTCTTGCGGTGAGTGACGTCTTGAGTGAGCGGTGCCATCGTTCTATCACGCCGTTACACTGCGGGTGGTAGGCAGTGGTGCGGGTGCGGTGAATTCCCATGCGTTGCGTCAATTTGTGAAACAGGTCAGACTCAAATTGCCTCCCTTGGTCGGTGGTTATGGTTACTGGGCAACCAAATCTCGCGATCCAACCCTCGTAGAATGCGTTAGCAACCTTTTCTGCGGTTATGTCTTCCAATGGGCAGGCTTCTGGCCATTTGGTAGCCCTATCTATCATGGTCAGTAGATAACGATAGCCGTCAGAAATAGGTAACGGGCCAACGATATCCATGTGTACATGCTCTAGTCTGTTTGCTTGTTCGAAACTCGCAATAGGTGTCTTCGTGTGTTGTTGCACCTTAGCGCGCTGGCACGCGTCGCACGCTCGAGTCCACTCATTTACGTCACTATTCATGGAGGGCCACCAGTAGCGGGCAGTGACTAGCTTCCTTGTCGCCCTTATGCCGGGGTGACTAAGGTCGTGAATCGCTTGAAAAGCTGCTTTTCGAAAATCTGGTGGTAGGTATGGACGAGCAGTGTTTGATGACATCTCGCAGGTAACAGGTTTGGCGGTTGAGTTGGGCATAGCGATCTTCCTGAATATGTACTTCCCTTTGTTTGCTAGCGTTTTGTATTCTTCGTCTTGATCTTGTTGTCTTGCTAACTCGGTGTAATCCAATGGTGTCGGGCATGTTATTGTTTCGACTCGCGATAGTGCATCTGCGACTTTGTTGTCCTGGCCGATTACGTGTTGAATATTCGACGTGAACTGTCCGATATATTCAAGGTATCTTGTTCGGCGGGGCGTCTCAGACTTGCTGTTCGAAGTTATTGCATTACACAGCGGTTTGTGGTCCGTGTATACAATTAACTCTCGTCCTTCAAACACACGGCGGAAGTGACGTATTGCCATGTAGATTGATAGCAACTCACGGTCGTACGTGCTGTATTTTTGTTGTGCGTCACTGAACTTCTTTGAGAAAAATCCCAGTGGTCTCCACCTGCCGTTGATCTTTTGTTGTATAACGGCACCAGCACATGTGTTTGAGGCATCTGTCATCAGTGCGAAAGGTTCGCTCAGTGATGGGTAGGACAATAATGCGCAGTTCTTGATATCTTGTTTACATTGATTGAATGCTTCTTTTGCCTCTTCGGTCCATTGTATGTTTGTTTTATCGTTTTTCTTGGCGTTGTGAAAGTATTTGCTCAATTCTTTCTGATGTTCAGCCGCATGGGGTATACTTGAACGATAAAAGTTCAGCATTCCGACGAAACGGCGTAGATCTTGGATCGTATTTGGCAATGGATAGGATTGGATTGCTTGCACCTTATCTTCCGTCGGTGTAATGCCTTCAGGGCTTAACGTGTATCCCAGGAAATTAAGTTTCGACTGGCCGAAGATACACTTAGCGACGTTTATTTTTAAACCGCTGTCGTTAAGTCGCTTAAACGCTTCTTGAAGCTCTCTTCTGTGTTCTTCTTCGTTCTCAGAAGCTACCAGAACGTCATCGACGAATGGAAAAACAGGTAGGCCGCGTAGCACGTTGTCCATGTGGCGTTGAAATGTCTGGCCTGCATTCATCAAACCAAAACACATCCTAGTGAACTCGTACAATCCAAAAGGAGTAATCACGGCTGTCTTCTTCACGTCTTCTTCTCTGTTTTTGATCTGGTAGTAGGCTTTCTGCAGATCAATTTTTGAGAAAACCTTCTTGCCTTGGAGGTTATGTGTGAAGTCATGAAGTCGTGGTATCGGGTATCGATCGGGTGTGGTTACTGAATTTAGTCTACGGTAATCACCACAGGATCTGTAGGTACCATCCTTTTTTAAAACCATGTGTAATGGACTAGCCCATGGGCTATTAGATGGTCGACAAATTCCTTGGCTCATCATGAGTTGGAATTCTTGTTTTGCGGCGTTGTATTTATGTGGCGGTAGTGGTCTCGCTTTTGTAAATATCGGCGGGCCGGTGGTTTCAATGTAGTGTTCGACTTCACTGTTTCCCAGTTTCTCTAAGTTTGGTCTCGTGATGTCTGGGTACTTGGCCAACAGGTCGTGGTATGGAAGCTTGTCGTCGATGGTTCGGATGCTTCCTTCAGCTGTGGGTGACAGGAACCCTCGTGCCGATAAATTGGTACTTTTATCTACCAATCGTCGTCCGTGGAGATCCACCATAAGTGCGTGGTGGTGTAAAAAATCAGCGCCTAATATCGGCCGACTGACTGTTGCAACCATAAATCGCCAACTGTAGGGACGCCGCAGTCCGATGTTGAGCACGATGGTTCGCTCGCCATATGTGGGTATTTGTGTACCATTTGCTGCATACAAGTAGTTGGTTGGAGTTCGCTGTTTATCACGTGCAGTAGCGGGTAATACTGATACATTCGCACCCGTGTCGATTAGGAATTTTGTTCCGGTTGATTTGTCGTGTAAAAATAGGCGGTAGGTGGATAAATCGTCGACTTCGGCCACCGCCACGGCTTGAGTCTCCTTTAGTTTTCCGGCTTCTCACTCGTAATTCCCTTAAAACTGCACGGACTTCTACATCGGTATGCTGCCTTGCCGAATTTCTGATGAAAATAGCACACGGCGTTTTTTCTGTCCCGAGATTTCGAGCTGGAACGGCTTCTGAAATTGTGGGATCGGCGTTGAAATTTGCGAGATCGATTCGTTTTCAGCGCTGCAACTTCCTTGGTCAGGGCTTCAATCATGCTGTAAAGCTTCTTGTCTGCTGGTTCAGATGTCGCCGCTATTTCGGCTGGCGCCGTTGTCGCTGGGGCCTTTGACGTGGAAGGTTGACACTGGCAGGAACACACGGCGTTCACCTCTTTCAGCTGTTCTTGCATCCTGTCTGCCATGGCAGCTAACGAGTCCAGCTTAGATTCTTCACTCACGGCCAACACAGTGCGGGTAGAAGCAGGTAGGTGGCCTTGCCACAACATTTTCAGGGTGTCATCTGGCATCTTTTTCCCAGCGAGGTTTCTCATTCGGCGAAGCAACTGTGATGGTCGTTGATCGCCAAGCTCCATTTCATTCAGTAGTTTTTGTAACTGACTACCCTCGCTATCTTCGTAAACCTCCAACAGTCTTCTCTTCGCTGCTTCGTATCGGCCGGAGTTGGGCGGTGACAAGATGATATCGCTGATTTGGTCCACATCTTTGATCTCCAGCTGAGCCACAACCAGTGCGAACTTGCCTTCATCGCCGAGCTTCTGGTTGTAGATAATGACCTCAAATTGGGCGAACCAAAGCTTAGGTCTGTTGCACCAGAATTTAGGGATGCGTGACTGGACGCTAATTGCTTCGACGTCTTCAGGCGTAGTAGTCTTGTCTTCCTTTGTTACGGGCGTAGTCATTTTGAACGCGGGGTCACCACTTTAGAGGTTGGGTGTGTTGCGAATAAGTAGGCGAATAACGATCTGTATGATTTATTGGTAAGCGCTGCTTATATACAATTCTAGTTGGAGAAAATCAAAATATAAAGGGTACATCTATAAAACTTAAAACTAACACAATTTAGAATGACGGTAGAATCTGCCGCGCTCCCTTCGACGTGCGAGCGCGATGATACGGACGGCCGGTCGGCTAGCTCAGTATGCGCGGGCGCGCGATGACGAAAGGCCGTCTGCGTTCCTCCAAATTGTGTATGACCATACGTAAGTATGAGCTGCTACATCAGGATACAAAGGATAGGCTTTTTTTTTTTTTTTTTCGCTGAGAAATGCCTTACGCATTTCCGCTCGTGGGGGACGAGACGGGGTATGTGGGACTCCTGTCGGAATGACACCGACAGTATACCCACTAAAACTCCGCGGTGTTCCCGCATCGCCGTGATGGGAGGGCCATGGGAAACCGGCTCAGCCTTTACTTCCACAACCCTCCCGGCGCATGCCCGCCTGGCTGGCGGGCCCCGCATGCCCACCAGGCGGGGGGGCTACGGGAATGGCCGGGAACACCTGGCCATTCCCGTCCAACACTGACGGAGGCCTGTGCAATACAGGCACAGGTGCCTACGCACCTGTTGCCTGCTGGCCTCCATCTGGGAGGAGTCGGAGATGACTGTCAAACTGACGTCTTCTTCGACCCCTCCTCCGCCTTCGGAGCGGCGCCGCGTGAGGATCGGAAGGCGGAGGAGGGGAGGATAGGCCTACCTTATCCTTTGAAGCAGTTTTTGCAAGGCCCTAACTCTGCTTTAGACAGTCGGCATTGTCCAAATTATTGACGTTATTAATGAATTGATGTTTCTAAATACGGAAGTACCTACGTCAAATACCCTCCCCTTTTTACCCGACTGCGGCGAAGCCCAAAAGGAGGGTTATGTGTTTTACCTATATGTATGTGTGTATGTCCGTTTCTTTGTTGCCTCGTAACTCCTAAACGAATGAACGGATTTGGATAAATTATACGTCTTTAGATTTATTTTGGCAGCGTGAGTATCAAACAAAGTAAAATGGCGGATTTGGTGTGCCATATTATTGGGGAGTTCGATATTTTTTTTCTTCTAATGCCATCGAATGGGATATCAAAATGAAGGGTTTTAAAAGGTGATTACAAAAATATATACAACTTATATGGTTAAAAGTAATTCGAAGTGACAAATCGTAAAAAGCACATACATTGTGCACTTGATCCAAAAAAGCTTTTAGATAACCCTCACGACCAAAACTCCTTTCAAGAACTAAATCGTCTGCGAAATCTTTCACATTTGTAAACTAAAAAGCTGGAAATACAAAAAAGTAATTAAAAAAAACTAAAGTCCTCGATATGACTTCTGTCGTGCATTTAGTATTGAACTAAATGTAGAACGCCACCTGTAGGCTATGGGATAAATACACCCAAATAGGCTCGGATGGAACAGTCGATATTAGTGCAGGATATCAACTCAGGGCGGCGGCTGATGAACATCTAGCACGTCAAAGGCGGCGCCCACGGACCCAGTCAGGCGGTCCACTGTACACCCACCAACTCGCACTAGACAAGCGCGGTGGGTTAATTTGTCTAAACCCCTACTCCCTCATGAGAGAGTAGGGAGGCCTTTGCCCTGCAGTGGGACGTCACAGGCTAATAATAATAATAAAAAAACAAAAAACCCGACTGAGGTAAAAAACTTAACAAGAATCGAACACTGCATGCTTTAAGATATCCCCCATTGAACCAGTGATGAGTGACCCTGTATATCCCTAGAACTCATCCCCATCTGCCTGCACATTTCCCAATATCGGGGTCAGCTTCCAGTCTAACCGGATGCAGCTGAATACCAGTATTTTACATGGAGCGACTGCCCATCTGCCGTACTATTTCCTACGACTATTTCGCTAAAGGCTATACAGACACGGTACAGGCAAATGCTCTCAAACTAAGCTTTTAAACCGGGCGGAGTGTGGAATAGCACTTATGTGTAGAACGGGCCTCATGCTTCTCCTATAACATCACGCTACTATACTATTGCGAGGTGGGAAGAGATGATATATGATATATGTGTCTGTTACCTCTACACACTTAAACCGCTAAACCGATTTAGATGAAATCTGGTATAGAGAAAGTTTGAGTCCCGGGAAAGGACTAGGATATTTTTTATCCCGATATTCCCACGGGATCGAAACTTATGCGGGTGAAACCGCGGGGCGCAGCTAGTATATGTATATCTGCTGCTCCATATAGCTAAAACACATTAACATAACACCAGATCTGTATTCCCTGGAGGCTAAGCAGTGGTACAGTCAACAGCAAAAGTAGATAATGAAAATCCGAAATTCAATTCAATACTAGAATGAACGGAGTTCGCCTCAAAACTGTGGCGTCGAGGTGGTTCAAGAGTATGTGATTTTTAATTATACCAAACATTTACTACTAGTACAGCTGCCATATATGACGCGAACTCCATTTATTAGTATTGAATTTCTGATTTTCATCATCTACTTTTGCTGTTGACTGTACCTACACCTCTGGCCCATGTAACAGGGGGCGAACCTATTGGCACACACCGGACACCGCAGGGACACTCGCTACTTAAAAATTCCTAATGGAATACACAATATCACTCACTGGCTCTGAAAGAGGAGTGATATTCGATCTCCAGGACTCCTGGGAATCGAATCCAGGAGCGCACGGTCAGCAGTTGCGCTTGCAACTACTACAACAACGATACTGTAATATCCATACTAATATTATAAATGCGAAAGTGTGTCTGTCTGTATGTCTGTTACCTTTTCACGCTTAAACCGTTGAACCGTTTGGTATAGAGATAGTTTGAGTCCCGGGAAAGGACATAGGATATTTTTTATCCCGACCGATATTCCCACGGGAAACTTATGCGGGTGAAACCGCGGGGCGCTGCTAGTGGTTAATACTTATAACGTTACAAATACAATATGGCACATTAGGAACGAAACCACGTGGCGCGATATTATATGCACGACATACAAGCAAATCTGGGGGGAAAAGAGAGGCATAGAGTCGCCTTCCTTTGAAACAGTTTTTTTTCCAGATCTTTTTTACCAGCTTCTATCAAAATTATAGTCAACAGTCACTTATTCAAATTAGGCTGTGCATCGGACCTTTTTAAATTTAAAATTACATAAGCTAGTTCCCAAAAACGCCCGCCCTTCACCACTTCCTAGTGCTTTTGCTGGGGAGAAGTGGCGTAGCAAACTCCCCAGCAGCACAGCTGTTTTATGGCCGAGAATACGGCCATAGCCATGATCAGCAAAATGCCATCTCATTTTGCTCTCAGATTTGTCCCTAGCCGGAGATACTAACCTAACTCCATACTTAATATTATAAATTCGAAAGTAACTCTGTCTGTCTGTCTGTATGTTACCTTTTCACGCCTAAACCACTGAACCGATTTAGATGAAACTTGGTATAGAGATAATTTGAGTCCCGGGGAAGGACATAGGATAGTTTTTATCCAGATATTCCCACGGGATCGACACTTATGCGGGTGAAACCGCGGGGCGCAGCTAGTTAACAAATAAATAAAAATAAAATAATACTTTTTCGACTCCACCGCACTCCTGTCCTTATTTTCGTCAACCCAATTGCTTGTAACGAAGTCATATCAGTGCTCTTCAATCAAATAGTTGATATGAAGCCTCGCAGATCACACAGCAGGGATATGGAAGCGTAACCTGTTACCAAGTTACCATGGTTTGAGTATTTATTTATTTATTTATTTAAGGACTTTGGAAGACTTACAGCTAAATACAATAGTGATAAATAACAGTATGATAATCTGACAGCCAATTACAAGTCTTCACGTCTAGAACTTGTCTGGTATAAAAGTACTGTGGAACAAATATACAAATATACACACTGCCAAATGTTGCCAAAGAAAAGACTAAAATAAATGTAAAAAAATAAGAATAGAAATTTGCAAATAGACCATCACCTAAAATATGTAAAGAAAAAAAAAAAATTAAAAATACTAATATAATTGCGACTGGTTATTTCTAATCAGAACCAAGATGTTACAAATTCCATTTAAAGTTAATAAAAAGAAAACAAAGTCTGAAGAATTCAATCTTTAAAGAAATTCATTGCTAGACACTTTTTTGCCGAGGTCACACTTGTTTTAAAAAGATCAAAGTCGAACTGTTTGCACACTTTATTGAAATACCTACTTACACGCACAACGTACGAATTTTGTCTGTAGTTTGTAGTTGCGAATGGCACCCGTAATGGTGGATTGAACCGTTTAGATTTGCTTGGAACATTGAAATAGAGAGTTGACAAAATATCAGAACAATTTATGTCACCTCGAACCGTCTTCAATAAAAATATACAGTCAGAGATCTCACGACGATTGCTCAATGGTAAGAGATGATATTTTTTACATAGACTGAGATAGTTAACGGACTGATACGGTACCCTCTGGTGAAAGCATAAAAATTTAATAAATCTTTTTTGTACGCGCTCAATACGGTCAATATATTTGTGATAGCATGGACTCCATATTTCAGATGCGTATTCCAGGTGGCTCCTAACAAAAGTGCAGTATAGAATTTTTAACGTTTTAGCTTGCGTGAAGCACCTGGATAATCGCATTATGAAACCAAGGGATTTTGAGGCTTTAGCGACGATGGCATCAACATGCTTATCAAAAATAAGTTTGGAATCGTGATGAACCCCCAGATCACGAATAGTACTACATCTAGGTAAAATATGGCCACCAAGAGTATACGCTGTGGCTAGAACTGACCGTCCACGGGAATACGTTACAACTGAACATTTTTTGGGATTGAGATCAAGCTTACTTTTTTGGCAGTATACTTCAAGACACTGTAAGTCAGTTTGAAGTGCTGTCATGTCCGCAGTCGATGATACGGTAGCATAAATTTTCATATCGTCGGCGAAGCACAATAATTTGGATGAGGTCAGGCAGGAGTCGATGTCGTTTACGTAGATGATAAATAATAACGGACCGAGCAACGAACCTTGGGGGACTCCACTGGGGACTAAAACCCAGCTAGATATATAGTTATTCAGTACCACAGCTTGCGACCTGTTTTCTATGTAAGACGAAAACCATCTGAGCAAGTCCCCGCGTATACCGACGCCCTCTAACTTTTGCAACAGGATGAGGTGGTCGATTCGGTCGAAACACTTACTATAATCTGTGTAGACAACGTCGACTTGTTTACCGTGGTCCATTGCGTCGGTGATGTAGTTATTAAGCAAAATAAGATTGGTGACAGTGGATCTACCTTTGAGAAAGCCGTGTTGGAAGGGACTAAACGATTGTTCCAGAGCAGAATAAACCTGGTTATAAATAATCCTTTCAAGAACCTTGGCAATGATACACAATTTGGATATCGGTCTATAATTAGCAATGTCTGTTTTGACTCCTTTCTTATGTACAGGCGTTATAAATGCTGATTTCCAAAGTTTAGGGACAACACAAGCATCTAAAGATTTTTTAAATAGAATTGAAATAGGAAGTGCAATAGATGCAGCGCAACGTACGAGAAGCTTGGATGAGATATTATCCGGGCCTGGCGCTTTCGATGTATCTAGTTTACGAAGCAAGTTGTCTATATCTTCAATGTTCACCGTGATACGACTGATATCGGACGAGAGGTTTGAGGATTCAGTAAAAGAAGAGGAAGAGGAACTTGAGCGACCTCCATGAATAAGGTTGGGATCTAAAAATGTGGAGTGAAAATAAGTTGAGAATGCCTCACATATTGTTTCCCCGGTACGCAGTGTTTCGTTATTAAAATTGAACGTGCTCGGGATTGCATTTGTATTATGACGTTTTTTAACAAAAGTCCAAAATTGTTTCGGGTTATTTTTAATAGACGCTTCGGTAAGTTTCAAATAATTTGCGTAACACTGACTTTCTAATATTTTTACCCTATCACGAAGATGTTTAAATGTTAGTTCGTCAGCTTTATTGTTGTAGGTTTTATGTTTTCTAAAGTATTTATATTTTTCTTTTATTGTTCTAATTAACGAGGAGCTGTACCAGGTCGGATATGATTTGTTACGACAAAGTTTGTGAGGAATGTATTTCGACTGAAGATTATAAATAACGTTATTGAAAAAACTTACGGAATCGTCAACTGACCTTACTGAGAACTCACTATCCCAGTCTGTATTGCTAATGTCACGGTTAATGGATTCGTAGTCACCCTTATCATATAAAAATTGTATACGTGACGCACACTCAAGGGGAGGTGTTTCAACAAGATCTACTGTAATTAACAATGCCGGGTGATAATCATCGATTGGTACTAGTGGGCTTAAACTTTCAGTCACATTGACTGCCTGGTTCGAGAGGACTAAGTCAAGTATTTTGCCGTATCTGTTAGTCACGCCATTATATTGTCCAAGGTCAAGAGTACATAACTCATCTCCAAGTAGCACTTCATCAATACTATTAAGATTCGATGGGACGAACAATATATTATTGTCGGAAGGGACCCATTTTATTCCGCTCATATTGAAATCACCTAAAATAAGAAATCTATCAGAACCATTGCCGATCACAGATCGATTTAATGTCGAAAGAAAGTTCTTCAGCTGTGAAGAAAAGGAAAGACCCAGATTTTGTTTACATAAATAAATCCCACAGAGATGTAAGTTAAAATAGTTACGAGTATTCGAATTTTTCAAGCGTATGCTTATCCAGAGATCTTCAGCTGTAGAATGAAAATTTGGTTGACATGTTACTGATAATTCTCGACGAGCAGCTATTAGAACTCCTCCACCACGTGATTGTCCAGTCAGAGCGTAGTCCCGATCCCGACGCCACACAATATACCTTTCATCAAAAAATTCCGAGTTCAAAATACCATCCAATAACCAAGTCTCAGTGAGAACAATAACATCAAATGAGCTGGCTACCATTTGACGATAGAAAGTATCGGTTTTAGTTCGTAGACCACGAACGTTCTGATAAAATACGTTTAAACCAGGCAAATTAATATTAACGTTAGTAGCCATCACACAAAAAAACAAGAATAGAATACGAAACAGCGAAATAGACTACAACAACAAATATCATAGAACTATTAACTAATTCAGGGTAGTAGGTAAATAAATATACTTGAAGTAAGCAAACGGCGACTATTTTTAATGGAGTGCAATAATTATTCGACATTGAGCGGTAAACAACTATGTGAGCAGGCAAGCAGTAATGTGTAGTACGTGCAAGTGCGAGCGAGACAGGCATACTATTTTGCACTAACACTTTAAAGTGAACAGCGCGATAAGAAACAAAAAGCATTATTTTTACCGTACAAAAGAGAGGTGACGGGCTCATTAGTGCGGCAGAGGTGCTAAACAATTTGTAACATCTTAGTAAAACAACATGAAATATAATAAACCGATAAAACAGATAAGACTGTATACGGTACAGGTAGCATGTTAGACGATTCTGTTTAAATCCGATTCCCTTCTCACTATGAGAACTTTGGAGTTGGTGTTTTTGAGTACGTGAATTTTTCCGTGTTTCACCCAAATGAACTCGTAGTTCTTATCCTTGGCAATGGTTTTAACTTTACTTAGCAGCTTCTTATATTCTACACTAAGGTGGTCATTAACAAACACACGCTGGGAAGTGTCTTGGAACCCGATATCGGAGGTCAATAAATTTTTTTCTGCTCGCGCTGCCGCTATAAAATCTTCTTTGACGTATCTGTTCATAAAACTCACTATAATAAGTTTATCGTTGGAGTTGTAAATGGGCACCCTCGAAACGTAGTTGATCAGTGTTTTGGGGCAGTTGTAGTTCACTTTACGACCAATGGCTTCTATAATCGTGAATAAATTCTCATCCTTTCTCACAGGAACTCCCTTGATTTCAACATTATTTAATCGAGACCTCTGATCATTTGATGAGAGTTCGAACTTCACCTTTGATAAATCTGTCTGCAAGTCATTTATAATCAACTGCATCTTCTCAAGTTCAGATACTTTGGTTTCAACTTCCGCAATCCTCGCATCAAATTCATCTAGTTTGCCACTAGTACCTTGACATGTCAACTTCAGCTCAGATAGCTCATCCTTAATCACCTTAATGTCATCAAGTGTCGGTATATTAAGCAACTGACGCTTCATGTCCCGAATTTCAATCAGGATGGTTTCAATAAGGTATTAAAAAAAAAAAACCGAGTATGCTTATGACTGAAGTGAAACTTCAAACGTATTTGGCTATGAGAGGAAGAGAGAAAGAAAATGTGCGCGCGCACTGCTTTCTCTTGTTTAAATCCCCCACTCAACTCCCGTTCGCCTCGCCCGATCACACTTTTCGTAACGCGTTCGCCAGCTTACTCCCCAAGTCAAGCGTGCGTAAAGAAGTTTCACTTCAAAAAATTAGCTGTTCCATACAATTTGACCGCGTAGCTATTGCACTTTTCGCTAAGAAATAACAGCCGCACGGGTCGATCCATCAGGTTAAGCTACGCTTGCCGCGGTTCGTTTGTGGATGGGTGACCATCTTTACATACCAAGACCACTCCGTGCCTCGGAAAGCACGTTAAACTGTTGGTCCCGGCTGTCATTCGTGGATCTTTGACAGTTGTTACGGGTAGTCAGAAGCCCGAAATTCTGACAACCAGTCTTACCAAGGGGTATCGTATTACCCAGTAACTGGGTTGTGGAAGTCAAATAGGCAGTCGCTCCATGTAAAATACTGGTACTCATGTAGCGGTATCTACAACGCCACATGCGAACAACGCGTCATACTGACGTTACGCAAATCCTGCATCGCGCAAGCAGAGATTACCACGCAACTAGCATATAATATACAACGGCCCGACATGACTCATTTGGGCAGTTGCCCGCCAGACACAACATCCATCTGGTCGGAGGATCCTCCCTTTTCTATAGAGTATGACTGAACTTTACACCCTGTTCCTCATACCTCTATACTCAGCTGCATTCGGTTAGACTGGAAGCCGACCCCAACATAGTTGGGAAAAGGCTAGGCAATTGATAAGCTATTGCACTTTTCTATGAAACTAGATTTTTTTTATGTGAAAACTTTTTTAAGTGCGTTGGGCATGAAACCAGAGAGAAAAAACCATTGATATCGCGCCACTGTTACCGTAATCGACACCGCTTCGGATGTGTTCGGCTGTCCTCGGGATGTACTCGGTTTTAATGTATTATCCGATATGTCATTGAGTGATGGCAAGGTATTCTGTTTGTGCTTTGTTTTCACTTCTGTCGGCACTCCCGGAGTGTTTTTTTTTGATAATCTACGCTATGATAACTGATGACAAATTTCTACGCTAGGGTGTCTAGAATCATATGCTCAATTCGTGGCTACAATTTGCGAGTCGGTGTCCGTGTCACCTTTTGTAAAAACTAGATGTCATGTTCGTGAACGGGCGCCGTCAGTAGGGACTGGTCATCTCTTTGCTGCCATGGCTTATTTTATTTAATATTTGAATTGTTGTTTTTTCTCATCTTTTCATTATGGACGCTTTTAACGTTCTGCATCGTTCTCACATGTATAATTTTTAACATGAATGATGTAACCAAGACTTTGTAACCATATTATTTTGATTTAAAAGAGTGTCCATGGAGTTTCTTGCCCGTTGTTCTCCATAGGTACCTACGCTTTGGAATGGGCAACTAGCTTCATCTTTCTGACTGACCGACTCCTTGACAATTCAAAAGTGCATGTAATTGGTTTAATTGAAATAAACGCTTTGAGTTTTGAGTTGAGTTTGAGTTTGATGCTATCAAACTCTAAAAGGTTCAACTGTTACCGCCTCATTCATTCATACAAAGAGATCATTCATTAATTCATTCAACGAGTTCTAAATTTAGTCCAAGCCCAAATCTTCGACCCAGTTTTTGCATTGCAAAATCATCCGTCGTTGTTTTTTGAATTGAGAACTTCTTTGTTCTCTTTTTGACTAGTGAATGAAACTGAAGCGTCACGCTCGGCGACTCGGCTCCAGTCGGTCGGTGACGCTAAATCGGGTATACTCGGCTCCAGCCGGTCAGTGACGGAGAGTCGTATACTCGGCGCTGAATCGCGTATAGTCGTAACTCTTCAGTCACTGTCAAAGTGTGTGTTGTCAAAAGCACACATCCACTTTTTTATTATTATTGAAATGTGACGCATGAGTGCAATCTCAAACGTTTTTTAGGGTTCCGTACCTCGAAAGGAAAAAAACGGAACCCTTATAGGATCACTTTGTTGTCCGTCCGTCTGTCTGTCTGTTAAGACCCTTTTTCTCAGGAACGCGTGGAGGTATCAAGCTGGAATTAATATCAAATACTCAAGTCTACTGTCCCTTGGAGCTGTGAAAAAATCAAACTTCTTAGCCAACGCAATCTAAAGATACAGCCGTTTATGCCGCAAATTTTCGACGCTCGCAAGGGAATCAAAACCTACAGGGTACTTCCCGTGAACTCAGAGTCTTGAAATTTGGTACGAAAATTTGCGAAAACCGTAAACTTTTAGCCACATCATATAATAAAAATATTTTAAACAGGTTTTTACGGAACCCTCGGTGCACGAGTCCGAATCGCACTTAGCTGGTTTTTTTTTTACCCGACTACGGCAAACCCAAAAGGCGGGTTATGATTTATTCTATGCTTTTAGTAGTTACACTTGTAACTACTGGCTTTGTGAATATTAGAATATCGTCAACATAGGTTGGAAGTGGACAAAAAAAGCAAAAACTCATACTGTACAATAGAATACTTCAACTGCAGCGGGGTGTGGAATTGGAAGTGTCACAAACTATGCTCCACCCCCTATCCAACCCTCTGTGCCCTAAAAAATGCAGCCAATGTGACCTTTGCACTGCCAACGATGACGCCGTCGAAGTGGAATGAGATTTTCGGGATGCACAATGAAGCCTCCTCGGGTAGCGCAGTTTGTTGTAGTTACTCAACTGAACCGAGCGCTCGGCGCATCCTGGTCAGTCACACCCAACACCTTATTTGACTGGCCAATTTTTCCCATGCGGTGGTAGGGCTAACGCCCGCCTGGTTAGCGACCACCCTCCCACCGGAGTCCGGCGTCAAGCAGCCTGCTGTGTCTCGTCGATGCGTGGGAGTTCCAGTGCCTTAGGCATCTCCTGGGAACGTTTGTTCCTTCATAGACGTCATCCATCGCTTTCCATCAGGCGTGATCGAGGTCAAAAGCGGGCCCATTCAGCAATTTAAAAAAAATGGTGATGTTCTGAGCCGGTTCTGAGCTTTATGCATCCAGTGGTAGACCTGTGGCCTTCACCAGGTCATTGGTCCACCTTGTAGGAGGCCTTCCATCGCTTCTCATTTCTTACTTTATCCATTTTCGGCACTCCACACATCCAACACACTCGTCTAACAATCTGTCATACCAAAGATCACTGGGTTGTGGAGGTCAGATAGGCAGTCGCTCCATGTAAAATACTGGTGGTATTCAGCTGCATCCGGTTAGACTTGAAGCCGACCCCAACATTGTTGGGAAAAGTCTAGGCAGATGATGATGATGACAGATCCATCTCAACATACTCATCTCCCTAACAAAAACACCAGAACCAAAGCAAAAAAAAACAATGTTTACTGAGCTACAAAATAACAGACTACATAGTTGCCAGTGTTGCCAGCAATTTCGATCCAAAAATCCCTTAATCGGATTGAGGTCCTCAAACCTCGGCAAACAAAAGATTTTCCAAATACCCTCGGATTATCTTGCGAAAGTTTCTTCGTACCTTCATGTGGGTTCATACAACTACAACATAACATCTCGCTGAGTTGCCCGAAGGGGTAGCGTATACAGGGCTTTATGAAATTAATTGGAGAAACTTCTAAGACGTGTTAATTATCGGTATTTAAATGACATGTCTTATGAATTTTGAATTTTTGTCAAATTTTCCACACTAGAATAGTCAGTCAGACGTCTTTATTCCACGGATAAAACATATCAGATTTTGGTAAAATCAGCTCTAAGTAGGACAGACTTCGGGACGGACGTCACGCAAAAGGCCATTTTATTTTGATAACCAACGAAAAATTTCTATGCTAGGGGTTAAGAATGGGTAGCTCACCGTCCGATCAGGGCCAGGTCCGTGCCGGACGGCGCGTACGTGTTCCACGCGCGCCTCAAAGAGATGTCAGCATAAAGGAAGGAGCCTGTCAGGGCCGAAGCCTGCCGGGGGTGCGGGATAGTCCGAAAGGGTTACCGCTACCCCGGAACATAAAGGGCTAAGGAAGGAACACGGGTGGGTTTTTTTCAGTAAGAGTCTGACACTCCCTTCCGCTCCACCCAGAGCGGGAGGGGTCATTTGATGAATTCCCATCCAAAAAAAAAAATAGGGTCAAGAATCATGTGGTGGATTCATGGTCTTACAGTTTGCGTGTCCCCTGACCCTGCCTCCCTGAATATGACTATAAAGGTCACAGCACACGTATCAAACCGGAAAGGGATCGGCACCGTATCAACTCGAGCCGTTCAGTATTCTTTGTATGAAACTCCCTACTGCAACGCACATTAATCGGAATCGTAAGTAATCGCCTCACCTCGGGACAAGGTCACGAACCGCAGTGCGGTGCGTTACGGCTCGTCATCCCCGCGCTTACGGCTCGCCGTCCCCGCGCTTACGGCTCGCCATCCCCGCGCTTACGGCTCGTCGTCCCCGCGCTTACCGCTCGTCGTCCCCGCGCTTACGTCTCTCCGTACCCAAGCTTACGTCTCTTCGTCCACCCTTGCCCCTCTCACCCCTCCGGCCTGCCTGCTGCACCATCAACCATACTATGTATATTAATATCCGCTGCGCGACATATTTGTATGTCATGTCAGATGTTAACCCAAAAATCACAATTCAGAGCAGGATTTACCCTTGAGGCATTTCTTTGAAATAAATTCAATAGTTTACAGTATAGAAATAAAATTTCGAAAGAGTATTTGGTATAAAACCTACTTTTATTACTACCCGGCTCGGGGCGAACTAACTATTTGTTGAAAACAGTGGTTCTCAAACTTTCACACTGTACTTAGTACTTTCGAATTAAATTTTAAAGTTTCGCGAAGCAGTTTTTAAGTAACTTTTTTATTTTTAAGAACGAACCAAGCGGTCTGTTGTTCGGAATTTTAATATTAATTCGGTGGATTGTTGTAAAGAATAATCTTGAGACGGCGATGGTATTGTAATAATTAAGGTTGTTAATTATTATTATTGTTGTTGTTGGCAACCGGTCTTACCAAGGGGTATCGCATTACCCAGTAACTGTGTTGTGGAGGCACACCCCGGACACTCCATACAACGCTCGCAAAATAATTACCTACTACTACTACATTAAAAAATGACGTTTGTATACGTATGAATGTGTGCGTGAGGTACTTGTGTTTGCGAGCGCTCTTTGTTAAAGAACTGCGACGGTAACCTCGAAGTGCGGGGTGAGGTCCGGTAACTGATGTTAGTGCGGGGAAGGGAGTGGCCTTTCTGTACGTAGTACTTTAAGTACACACATCAAAAGTGTCTAGGGATCAAGCATTTTTATGCGGATTTCTTGAGATTGAGATGTGGCTTTGTAATAAATTTATGATTTTATAAATTTATATGGATCCTTTTTGGTGCATTTCATAATTTGAATCAGGAACTGTGAATCAAATTCGAGTAAAAGATGAAAATCAGCTGTCAATATTTTCCCTATAAAAACATACAACGCATTGAAGACATTATTAGTGCTACTGTTTCCCTACTACTGATTAAAACCAACGTTATTATGGAGCGGCGACGTCATTTAAGCAGGGAAGAAATGCTCAGAGCCGTGGGAATGATAGAAGCTGGTTCCCGGCAACGTACTGTGGCTTTAGCTCTGAATACAAGTCAGAGTGTTATCAGTCGACTTTGGACACGTTACCGAAGCACTGGTACCGTGGCTGAGCGCCATGGAGGACGGTATCGCTGCACCACACGGAGACAAGACCGATACATTCAAATCTTAACTCGAAGAGCTCCAACAATAACCGCCATGATGTTAGCCGTGAGGCTTCATCACTCTTCAGGGAACTTAATTAGCGACCAAACAGTCAGAAACCGCTTGCATGAAGTGAACCTTCATTCCCGAAGACCGCTACGGGTACCACCTATAGCAATGCACAATCGTAGGATTCGATATCAATGGGCTCTTGAACACAGAAATTGGGCAGAAGAACAATGGCGTTTCGTGTGCTTTTCTGATGAGTCTCGTTTTGGTATGAGACCGGATACAAGACGTATACGACACTGGAGAACCCCTGGACGCCAACAGCGATTAAAATCCTGCCAGGAAGTCCATCCTTATAGTGGTGGAACCATCATGGTATGGGCGGGTATTTGGATCGGCGGAAGAACTGAGTTGATTTGGATCAGAGGCAACCTCAACGCTCAAATTTATGCTGAGACGATTGTATCAGACGTCATCGTTCCTCTACAAGTGCAAATCGGTCCCTTATTTCAGTTAATGCATGATAATGCACGACCGCACACCGCAAGAGTTGTAAGACAGACTCTCGCCGCAGCTAACATCAATGTCCTGCCCTGGCCTGCTCAGTCGCCAGACTTGAACCCGATTGAGCATGCATGGGATATGCTACAGAGAAGAGCTCTGCCGAATATGGAGGGTATCCAGTCGCAAGAAGACCTTTTTTTGTTGTTGCAACGAACATGGGCGGCCATTCCACAGCGTGATTTGGATGAACTCATTTTGAGTATGCCAAACCGATGTTCTTGTGTTGTTAGTGTTCGCGGTAGAAACACGGATTATTAATTGTTTAAGTTACCCAATAAAATTTTAAAGAAAACTGTTATTTCAGTCTTTTTTTCGAACTTTTGTGTTAGTGGTTCAAATGTCAAAAATCCCTTTATTAGGAAAATGGCAAATTTCTTTATTAATGCAAAGGTGACTTGGTTTATCGTTACTGTGACAAACGAAAACACTTTATTTGATGAATCCTTAAAGAAAATTTTAATTAATATCAATCAGGAGAAAAGTTATTGCAAAAATATATGTTGATCCCTAGACACTTTTGATGTGTGTATTCTGTGGTGGAGGTCAGATAGGCAGTCGCTCCATGTAAAATACTGATATTCAGCTGCATCAGGTTAGACTGGAAGCCGACCCCAACATAGTTGGGAAAAGGCTATAGGCGGATGATAGACGAACATTTCCACTACGTAAGACCCAAGGTATTCAGATAACGTAATTCCCTATTAGAGCTATCTTATGATCCTCATTTTCCGTAAATGGATCATAATTTAGTCCCCTTTCCCCCTTATTGGGGGAAGCAGGGGCTTAATGATTATTTATATTTTAAATTAAACGTATCTTGTTGCTCATCTTAGTTTGAATTGCGAGTTGGTACGAGCTGTGTCTAGAATTAAATTCACTTGTAAACTGTATATTTTGTAGTAAATGAACTACGGAACTTATCATGACGATATATTTGTCGCACGGGTCGATCGATCAGGTTAAGCTACGGTTGCCGCGGTTTGTCCGTGGATGGGTGACCTTCTTTACATACCAAGACCCCTCCGTGCTTCGGATAAGTCGGTAAATTAAGCCGTTGATCCCAGCTGTCATTCGTGGATCTTTAACAGTGGTTACGGATCGTCAGAAGCCCGAAAATCTGACAACCAGTCTTACCAAGGGGTATCGTATTGCCCAGTGACTGGGTTGTGGAGGTCAGATAGGCAGTCGCTCCATCCAAAATACTGGTATTCAGCTGCATCCGGTTAGACTGGAAGCCGACCCCAACATAGTTGGGATAAGGCTAGGTAGATGATATCATGACGATATATTAAAACATATATGTAATATTTTTTTAGAATGCAATTCTATCAATTGCAATTAAATTACCGGTACTATCCGGCTCGAAGGACCATTGAATAGGCTTAATCGGGACTTTATAATAAAAGAAGTAGTGGACTGTATTACAATAGGCGTAATACCATAATTTACAATATCAACTTATATAGTATAAAATAAGTTGATATTATTATTATTATTAAAAAAAAAAAAAAAGAAACAATGAAATGTACGTGGTTCGAGCGCGTCTGTGAGCTGAGTGGAGTGGTTGGCGCGCAGCGGCCGTCGAGTACCGGGTTCGGTACCCCGATGGTCAGCGCGTTCCCCTCGGTCAATCACGCGCATATGTGATGCGCCGACAGACAGGGTCATATTAAATTAGCTAGTGAAACTCCGCAGATGCAGTGATCGGAATCATCATCATCATCATCAGCCTATAATGTTCCCACTGCTGGGACACAGGCCTCCTCTCTGTGAGAGGGAATGGGCCGTAATCTACCACGCGGGCCCAGTGCGGATTGGTAGATGTCACATGTCTTTGAATTTTTGGTTCTAGGACATGCCGGTTTCCTCACGATGTTTTCCTTCACCGTTTTGAGAGCAGTGGTGATGAAATAATTTACACTAAGTAAAGCGCCTGTCTGGGTTCGAACCTACGACCTACAACTCGTAAGTCGCGGCCGATACCACTGGGCCACCACTGCTCTAATTGTTCGGAATAGGCTGACTATATTTACCTAAACTTCGGAGAACAGAGACAGAAAGTGGAGACTTCCTTACCACGACATTTTTTTTCCCGGAATTCGGGAAAAATCTTGAATAAGTTGTAAATAAGCTTTATTTAAGATGGGTAAAGGCTATTCTTAACTAAACTAGCAATTGCCAAATTTTCGGGATTTTCACGTAAAATCAAACAGATACAACTTTGAGAACAGCAGCCTGCTGTGTCTCGTCGATGCGTGGGAGTTCCAGTGCCTTAGGCATCTCCTGGGAACGTTTGTTCCTTCATAGACGTCATCCATCGCTTTCCATCAGGCGTGATCGAGGTCAAAAGCGGGCCCATTCAGCAATTTAAAAAAAATGGTGATGTTCTGAGCCGGTTCTGAGCTTTATGCATCCAGTGGTAGACCTGTGGCCTTCACCAGGTCATTGGTCCACCTTGTAGGAGGCCTTCCATCGCTTCTCATTTCTTACTTTATCCATTTTCGGCACTCCACACATCCAACACACTCGTCTAACAATCTGTCATACCAAAGATCACTGGGTTGTGGAGGTCAGATAGGCAGTCGCTCCATGTAAAATACTGGTGGTATTCAGCTGCATCCGGTTAGACTTGAAGCCGACCCCAACATTGTTGGGAAAAGTCTAGGCAGATGATGATGATGACAGATCCATCTCAACATACTCATCTCCCTAACAAAAACACCAGAACCAAAGCAAAAAAAAACAATGTTTACTGAGCTACAAAATAACAGACTACATAGTTGCCAGTGTTGCCAGCAATTTCGATCCAAAAATCCCTTAATCGGATTGAGGTCCTCAAACCTCGGCAAACAAAAGATTTTCCAAATACCCTCGGATTATCTTGCGAAAGTTTCTTCGTACCTTCATGTGGGTTCATACAACTACAACATAACATCTCGCTGAGTTGCCCGAAGGGGTAGCGTATACAGGGCTTTATGAAATTAATTGGAGAAACTTCTAAGACGTGTTAATTATCGGTATTTAAATGACATGTCTTATGAATTTTGAATTTTTGTCAAATTTTCCACACTAGAATAGTCAGTCAGACGTCTTTATTCCACGGATAAAACATATCAGATTTTGGTAAAATCAGCTCTAAGTAGGACAGACTTCGGGACGGACGTCACGCAAAAGGCCATTTTATTTTGATAACCAACGAAAAATTTCTATGCTAGGGGTTAAGAATGGGTAGCTCACCGTCCGATCAGGGCCAGGTCCGTGCCGGACGGCGCGTACGTGTTCCACGCGCGCCTCAAAGAGATGTCAGCATAAAGGAAGGAGCCTGTCAGGGCCGAAGCCTGCCGGGGGTGCGGGATAGTCCGAAAGGGTTACCGCTACCCCGGAACATAAAGGGCTAAGGAAGGAACACGGGTGGGTTTTTTTCAGTAAGAGTCTGACACTCCCTTCCGCTCCACCCAGAGCGGGAGGGGTCATTTGATGAATTCCCATCCAAAAAAAAAAATAGGGTCAAGAATCATGTGGTGGATTCATGGTCTTACAGTTTGCGTGTCCCCTGACCCTGCCTCCCTGAATATGACTATAAAGGTACACGTATCAAACCGGAAAGGGATCGGCACCGTATCAACTCGAGCCGTTCAGTATTCTTTGTATGAAACTCCCTACTGCAACGCACATTAATCGGAATCGTAAGTAATCGCCTCACCTCGGGACAAGGTCACGAACCGCAGTGCGGTGCGTTACGGCTCGTCATCCCCGCGCTTACGGCTCGCCGTCCCCGCGCTTACGGCTCGCCATCCCCGCGCTTACGGCTCGTCGTCCCCGCGCTTACCGCTCGTCGTCCCCGCGCTTACGTCTCTCCGTACCCAAGCTTACGTCTCTTCGTCCACCCTTGCCCCTCTCACCCCTCCGGCCTGCCTGCTGCACCATCAACCATACTATGTATATTAATATCCGCTGCGCGACATATTTGTATGTCATGTCAGATGTTAACCCAAAAATCACAATTCAGAGCAGGATTTACCCTTGAGGCATTTCTTTGAAATAAATTCAATAGTTTACAGTATAGAAATAAAATTTCGAAAGAGTATTTGGTATAAAACCTACTTTTATTACTACCCGGCTCGGGGCGAACTAACTATTTGTTGAAAACAGTGGTTCTCAAACTTTCACACTGTACTTAGTACTTTCGAATTAAATTTTAAAGTTTCGCGAAGCAGTTTTTAAGTAACTTTTTTATTTTTAAGAACGAACCAAGCGGTCTGTTGTTCGGAATTTTAATATTAATTCGGTGGATTGTTGTAAAGAATAATCTTGAGACGGCGATGGTATTGTAATAATTAAGGTTGTTAATTATTATTATTGTTGTTGTTGGCAACCGGTCTTACCAAGGGGTATCGCATTACCCAGTAACTGTGTTGTGGAGGCACACCCCGGACACTCCATACAACGCTCGCAAAATAATTACCTACTACTACTACATTAAAAAATGACGTTTGTATACGTATGAATGTGTGCGTGAGGTACTTGTGTTTGCGAGCGCTCTTTGTTAAAGAACTGCGACGGTAACCTCGAAGTGCGGGGTGAGGTCCGGTAACTGATGTTAGTGCGGGGAAGGGAGTGGCCTTTCTGTACGTAGTACTTTAAGTACACACATCAAAAGTGTCTAGGGATCAAGCATTTTTATGCGGATTTCTTGAGATTGAGATGTGGCTTTGTAATAAATTTATGATTTTATAAATTTATATGGATCCTTTTTGGTGCATTTCATAATTTGAATCAGGAACTGTGAATCAAATTCGAGTAAAAGATGAAAATCAGCTGTCAATATTTTCCCTATAAAAACATACAACGCATTGAAGACATTATTAGTGCTACTGTTTCCCTACTACTGATTAAAACCAACGTTATTATGGAGCGGCGACGTCATTTAAGCAGGGAAGAAATGCTCAGAGCCGTGGGAATGATAGAAGCTGGTTCCCGGCAACGTACTGTGGCTTTAGCTCTGAATACAAGTCAGAGTGTTATCAGTCGACTTTGGACACGTTACCGAAGCACTGGTACCGTGGCTGAGCGCCATGGAGGACGGTATCGCTGCACCACACGGAGACAAGACCGATACATTCAAATCTTAACTCGAAGAGCTCCAACAATAACCGCCATGATGTTAGCCGTGAGGCTTCATCACTCTTCAGGGAACTTAATTAGCGACCAAACAGTCAGAAACCGCTTGCATGAAGTGAACCTTCATTCCCGAAGACCGCTACGGGTACCACCTATAGCAATGCACAATCGTAGGATTCGATATCAATGGGCTCTTGAACACAGAAATTGGGCAGAAGAACAATGGCGTTTCGTGTGCTTTTCTGATGAGTCTCGTTTTGGTATGAGACCGGATACAAGACGTATACGACACTGGAGAACCCCTGGACGCCAACAGCGATTAAAATCCTGCCAGGAAGTCCATCCTTATAGTGGTGGAACCATCATGGTATGGGCGGGTATTTGGATCGGCGGAAGAACTGAGTTGATTTGGATCAGAGGCAACCTCAACGCTCAAATTTATGCTGAGACGATTGTATCAGACGTCATCGTTCCTCTACAAGTGCAAATCGGTCCCTTATTTCAGTTAATGCATGATAATGCACGACCGCACACCGCAAGAGTTGTAAGACAGACTCTCGCCGCAGCTAACATCAATGTCCTGCCCTGGCCTGCTCAGTCGCCAGACTTGAACCCGATTGAGCATGCATGGGATATGCTACAGAGAAGAGCTCTGCCGAATATGGAGGGTATCCAGTCGCAAGAAGACCTTTTTTTGTTGTTGCAACGAACATGGGCGGCCATTCCACAGCGTGATTTGGATGAACTCATTTTGAGTATGCCAAACCGATGTTCTTGTGTTGTTAGTGTTCGCGGTAGAAACACGGATTATTAATTGTTTAAGTTACCCAATAAAATTTTAAAGAAAACTGTTATTTCAGTCTTTTTTTCGAACTTTTGTGTTAGTGGTTCAAATGTCAAAAATCCCTTTATTAGGAAAATGGCAAATTTCTTTATTAATGCAAAGGTGACTTGGTTTATCGTTACTGTGACAAACGAAAACACTTTATTTGATGAATCCTTAAAGAAAATTTTAATTAATATCAATCAGGAGAAAAGTTATTGCAAAAATATATGTTGATCCCTAGACACTTTTGATGTGTGTATTCTGTGGTGGAGGTCAGATAGGCAGTCGCTCCATGTAAAATACTGATATTCAGCTGCATCAGGTTAGACTGGAAGCCGACCCCAACATAGTTGGGAAAAGGCTATAGGCGGATGATAGACGAACATTTCCACTACGTAAGACCCAAGGTATTCAGATAACGTAATTCCCTATTAGAGCTATCTTATGATCCTCATTTTCCGTAAATGGATCATAATTTAGTCCCCTTTCCCCCTTATTGGGGGAAGCAGGGGCTTAATGATTATTTATATTTTAAATTAAACGTATCTTGTTGCTCATCTTAGTTTGAATTGCGAGTTGGTACGAGCTGTGTCTAGAATTAAATTCACTTGTAAACTGTATATTTTGTAGTAAATGTATCATGACGATATATTTGTCGCACGGGTCGATCGATCAGGTTAAGCTACGGTTGCCGCGGTTTGTCCGTGGATGGGTGACCTTCTTTACATACCAAGACCCCTCCGTGCTTCGGATAAGTCGGTAAATTAAGCCGTTGATCCCAGCTGTCATTCGTGGATCTTTAACAGTGGTTACGGATCGTCAGAAGCCCGAAAATCTGACAACCAGTCTTACCAAGGGGTATCGTATTGCCCAGTGACTGGGTTGTGGAGGTCAGATAGGCAGTCGCTCCATCCAAAATACTGGTATTCAGCTGCATCCGGTTAGACTGGAAGCCGACCCCAACATAGTTGGGATAAGGCTAGGTAGATGATATCATGACGATATATTAAAACATATATGTAATATTTTTTTAGAATGCAATTCTATCAATTGCAATTAAATTACCGGTACTATCCGGCTCGAAGGACCATTGAATAGGCTTAATCGGGACTTTATAATAAAAGAAGTAGTGGACTGTATTACAATAGGCGTAATACCATAATTTACAATATCAACTTATATAGTATAAAATAAGTTGATATTATTATTATTATTAAAAAAAAAAAAAAAGAAACAATGAAATGTACGTGGTTCGAGCGCGTCTGTGAGCTGAGTGGAGTGGTTGGCGCGCAGCGGCCGTCGAGTACCGGGTTCGGTACCCCGATGGTCAGCGCGTTCCCCTCGGTCAATCACGCGCATATGTGATGCGCCGACAGACAGGGTCATATTAAATTAGCTAGTGAAACTCCGCAGATGCAGTGATCGGAATCATCATCATCATCATCAGCCTATAATGTTCCCACTGCTGGGACACAGGCCTCCTCTCTGTGAGAGGGAATGGGCCGTAATCTACCACGCGGGCCCAGTGCGGATTGGTAGATGTCACATGTCTTTGAATTTTTGGTTCTAGGACATGCCGGTTTCCTCACGATGTTTTCCTTCACCGTTTTGAGAGCAGTGGTGATGAAATAATTTACACTAAGTAAAGCGCCTGTCTGGGTTCGAACCTACGACCTACAACTCGTAAGTCGCGGCCGATACCACTGGGCCACCACTGCTCTAATTGTTCGGAATAGGCTGACTATATTTACCTAAACTTCGGAGAACAGAGACAGAAAGTGGAGACTTCCTTACCACGACATTTTTTTTCCCGGAATTCGGGAAAAATCTTGAATAAGTTGTAAATAAGCTTTATTTAAGATGGGTAAAGGCTATTCTTAACTAAACTAGCAATTGCCAAATTTTCGGGATTTTCACGTAAAATCAAACAGATACAACTTTGAGAACAGCTATCTCAACTACAATATCCTTTTGCCGCGGGCCACATCGTGACTACGTTCTGTAAACTTCCTCGCTCGCATGTTGGGCGATGTTGGGCCATGCTGGGCCATCGCCCCGAGGTGCTCAATTTTTAATATACTTACATTGTAATGTGTCGAGTGCTTCGTTTGTGATCTACAAATAGGGCACAGTATGGTCGGTTTTTAGCCATTAGTAATTTTCTCTTTTCATTTTCATTTTTTGAAAGCAGTGGTGGCCCAGTGGTATCGGCCGCGACTTACGAGCTGTAGGTCGTTGGTTCGAACCCAGACAGGCGCTTTACTTTGTGTAAATTATTTCATCACCACTGCTCTCAAAACGGTGATGGAAAACATCGTGAGGAAACCGGCATGTCCTGGAACCAAAAATTCGATGACATGTGACATCTGCCAACCCGCACTGGGCCCGCGTGGTGGATAACGGCGCTCTCCCTCTCACAGAGAGGAGGCCTGTGTCCCAGCAGTGGGGACATTATAGGCTGATTTTGATGAATTTTCTCAATAGCAGCCCGGTCGCTAGATTTGCGCCCAACAATTATCAGCCTATAATGTTCCCACTGCTGGGACACAGGCCTAGAGGGAGCGGGCCGTGATCCACCACGCGGGTCATCATTCATCTGTCTAGCCTTTTTCCAACTTTTTTGGGGTCGGCTTCCAGTCTAACCGGATGCAGCTGAATACCAGTCTTTTACATGGAGCGACTGCCTATCTGACATCCACAATCAAGTTACTGGATAATACGACACCCCTTGGTAAGACTGGTTGTCAGACTTTCAGGCTTCTGACGACCCGTAACGACTGTCAATGATCCACGAATGACAGCCGGGACCAGCGGCTTAACGTGCTTTCCGAGGCACGGAGGGGTCTCGGTATGTAAAGATGGTCACCCATCCACAGACCAACCGCGGCAAGCGTAGTTTAACCTGATCGATCCACCTGTGCGGCTGTTATCATTTAGCCACGGACCCTATTATTAGTCTGAACTAAATTATATTTATGAGAACACACTAACTATTTACCTTAATTAACAAAAATAACAAAATTAAAACCTAACTTAACTAAAACTATACAAAAACTAAAATATAGCGTCGAAAAATTCATCCGCATCGCTGTCGACTGGTAATGTACCCAAGAGACTGGCGGCATTGCCACGTTGTATGGCAATGCTTAGCCAGCCCTTGGGTCACGAGAAGTGTCAACCAGCCGTTTTGAAATTTCTTTAAAAAGGCCATGAGCACTCGGTCCCCACGGCCCGAAGGTTTCAACCCCAAACGGCTCGAAAATATAATTTCCGATAAGGTTATTATATTTTCGCCGCTTGAGGTTTTCCGCAGCCGCAGCAGTAGCGCCAGCACAGCATGCCGATCCAGGAAGGTGGGATGGCGCAAGAGTATTGACACAAGTTGCGTCCCACACTAAAGGCCTACCCACTTTCCAAGGAAATAGAGACATACCGTCCGGTCTCTTGCCATCGTCGCGTACCAAGCCATTGGGTTCTAATACAGCTGGAACGCCGACGGTAACAAGAGCTCGTCGGATGATATCATTAATGTTCGCGTGGCGCGCTAAGCGACCCGCACTTCGGCTGCAAGACAGGCCGTGGTGTCCGAGGCTGTTGACATCTTCGCCACAGTGACAGCGATGAGGGGAACAGCAAGGAGTACCTAGTCGCAGGGAAGCAGCGAGGCGAAAAGTAGTGTCGTCGAACAAAGTGCCTATGTTCGACGAAGGTAGTGCATGAAGCCAAAGTCCCGACTCCCATCTACCCACAGCCAGCAGGCGCGCACGTTCCGCAGAAGTAGCAGACGAGTCAAGTAAATTGTTCTGTACTACTCTGCAGAGCGGCTCATCCCACCGTCTCTGGGAAGATGGATTGTCGGGGGGATCTGTATTCGGGCAAGCGAGTCTCCAGGCATCCATAGCCTCGGTGAAACACGGCACATCAGAATTAATCAGTGTGGAGGCTAAGATTTTCCTGATTAATTTATCAGTGCCATGGACCGAGGATATGAAGGCCGGTAAACTAATACTAGAAATTTTGCGGACGCCGAGGCCCCCCATACGAATGGGAAGAGTAGCTTGTGCCCAAGCTCGGTCGTCCATGGCCACATTTAAAATAGATGTTAATGTATGCCTGATAATTTGGTCTAAAAGGTGAGTGTGCTTCCATAAATGTGAAGCGCGAAGAAAATATGTTAATTTAGGGCCGAAACAGCAGTAGCGGATTAAAGTTATGGCCGAATGCATATTAATTTTGAACAATCTTTCCGAAACAACATTGAAATTTTGAATTTTTTCCTGAATAAAAACGGGAAAGGAATTGTCAAAGATTGGAGACCCAAGGAGACGAAGAGAGCTTTTTTCAATAATTTTGATTTCTGGAGCTATTGCGTTAAATTTGGGAAGTGTCAGATGTCTGTCAGTACTGTCCGCTAGGTATAGTTCACATTTCGAAAGATTGAGATCAAGGCCAATGGAATGAAGTTCATTTTTTAAAAATTGAAGGTCGTGTAGTACAGTTTCTGCGTCGCCTCCCAAGGTTCCATCATCGAGATACCAAACGTTAAATTTGGAATTTAGCTGTCGAATAATTGGGTGAATGGCTAAACTAAAAATCACTGGCCCGAGGGGGTCACCTTGTTGACAGCCAACAGCAGATTCCAAAAGGTTGTCCCGATACAGTAATTTAGAAGGGTGTCTGTAACATTGCCAAATGAAACTATAAATTTGAGGTATTTCTTTTCTAGTTTCTGTCAGCAAGGTGTCCCTGTTAACAGAATTGAAGGCATTCTTTATGTCAACCTTCAGGATGACCTCTCCTTTTCCAGAATTTAGGTAGGTCGACAGGGCGTGTACGGCAGCCTCACAGCCCCCTTTGGAGCCGTAACCGTAACTAAATTAATTTAAGATAAATTCTGTGTTACCGAATTGCGGTCCTGGGTTTGCCCGGTTCTTGGCAATAGGCTCGCGTCGTCAAACTCAAACTCAAATTACATGGTTTTTTACATTTTTTTATTCCTGAATGGGTCCGCTCTTGACCTCGATCACGCCTGATGGAAAGCGATGGATAAGGTCTATGATGGAACAAGCGTGCCCAGAAGATGCCTAAGGCACTGGAACTCCCACGCATCGACGAAACACAGCAGGCTGCGTGACGCCAGACTTCGGAGGGAGGGTGGTCGCAAACCAGGCGGGCGTTAGCCCTACCACCGCAAGGGAAAAATTGGCCAGTCAAATAAGGTGTTGGGTGTGACTGTCCAGGACGCGCCGAGCGTTCGGTTCAGTTGAGTAACTGGCGGAACAAACTGCGCTACACGAGGAGGCTTCTTCATGCATGCCAAAAATAACAAGATTAAAACATAACAACAGAAACGTAGATATACTTAGAGGTATGAGGAACAGGGTGTAAAGTTCACTCATACTCTATAGAAAAGGGAGGATTCTCCGACCAGACGGGTGTTGTGTCTGGCGAGCAACTGCCCAATGATTTATGTCGGGCCGTTGTATCTATGCTAGTTGCGCGGTAAACTCTGCTTGCGAGATGCAGGATTTGCGTGACGTCAGTATGAGGCGTTGTTCGCATGTGGCGTTGTAGATACCGCTACATACTAAAAATTCATGCCCACCCTTTTGGGGGTTACAAGGCGAGTTAGCAATACTACTTCATATCTCATCCAAATCTCTCAGAAGCTATCCACCTGGTTCTGCATAGTACGCTAGAAACTTCGCTCATGCTTGGGAAGTATGCAGAATATCCCCGATAGTTTGTTAAGCGATATCGCAACAGTTCGGGCATTCAGGTTCACGCATGTATCCCATCTCTAGTACTTTGTAGCGTGCCAGCGCACACTATGCGACACACGACTGTGACAGCTGGGCGACTAAACGCAACGACAGGCTGCGGCCGACAATTTTTATACATTTTGTTCATAGCTCCGTGTACACTTGGCGTCGAGTTGTAGAGTCGTAACGACAGGCTAGGGGAGTCGCACGGTCTCGCTACTTGTCGCAGCATCCCGATGACAGTGCGTTGTGTGCAGCTGTACAGTACCCGGCAATAAATATTGCACATCGACCTTTGGAAAGAGACAATCGGCTTATTTCGGCTTCGTAGAGCGTTATCTCTGTCGCAAGAAATACAAACAGTCCGGTATCTATTAGGAGCTGTTAAAACAATTATGATTTGCTTCTTCTGATAATTCATTTTATTCTTTGTATAAAATACACATATTTATAAACATTCTAAATAATTTCGCGTGACTGACCTCGTAAAGGTTTCCCTCTTTTTCCTAAAGATGCACTAGTACAACTTTAAATTATTTTTTGGGGGTGTTAACAACTCTAACTAAATATATTATATTTTGAACTGGACGCGACCGCACTCTATCGCACTTGAACAACGACTGACAAAACGTCACATAGGTAATGTGCGATAGAGATAACGCTCTACGAAGCCGAAATTAGCCGATTGTCTCTTTCCAAAGGTCGATGTGCAATATTTATCGCCGGGAACTGTACATTTCCAAAATTGCCGCCTCTTCAATCTGCGTATTGATTCTGGACTGGTCAACTCAAATGCACTGTTACTTGGTTACAGATATCGCTTGGTAAGGCTGGTTGTCAGACCTCGGTTGGTAACTACTCGTTATTCAAATCTACGTATGCCAGGACCAACGGCTTAACATGCTTTCCGAGGCTCGAAATGAATGGTCACCCATCCACGAACCGACCGGGGCAAGCGAAGCTTAACCTGCGATCGACCCGCGTGGCTATTATAATTTAGCCACGAGCACCTTTAAGGATCACATTTTTTTCAATATATCAATATTGAAAAAAATGTGGTTTTTCTATTTCGTGTAACTTGTTAAGTATGTGGAATAGGGATTTAACATTTTGGTATATGTTTTTTTGACTCTTTGGTCTAGTATTATGTAAAAGGAATACACGATTCAATGATTATTTCTCGATACAAAAAAATTGCAAAGTTATAACAATTTTTTTACATTTATCGACATCACGGCGGCGTACCGCGTAACGCTGGCCAAACGAACGTAGTTTTTTGAGCTGTGAGTCGCGTAAAATGAGTAGCGGAATTTACGCTGCAATCGGTTTCATACTAAAGTCTTGTTTGTACCACACGGCGACGCAAAATGAGTTGTCTGCTGACTCACGCGTGTTATTTCAACCGAATTGCGCTCGAGGTGAGGGAGGTTAGCGAGGCAAGCGTCAGTTACAGAATGCGACCGAAGTTACGTCCGTCCGTCTGGCAGCCTAACCGCATTTCAGTTGAACGTAAATTGCATTACTCAAAATACGCGGCTCACAGCTCAAAAAATTACGCTCGTTTGGCTTCAACCTAAGAGTTATTCAATGAAATTTACTTTAAAACATAGAGAATTATCATATCAAAGTTTACTCAAAGTAGTTTTAAATTTAATTCACATATTTTGTTAAAAAAGAGCAAATTCGTATTCGCACCTACGTCGTTTTATTCCGAGCGCACGCACGTTACAGCCATCACTCTTCTTTTCAAAAGTAATTGCATCACTTTCGCTCGCTTAGTAGGTTTTCGAGGATTTTAGATTTTCGGTTAGGCCTTAATGATGTCTTCATGTCTCACGAATAAATCAAACTTTTTATACAGGGTGTTACGGAAAGGGTATATCAATACAAACGGGTTGAAAAGTGTATCTGGTCTAGAATCTCTGTACAAAATTTCAGCTCAAAAGCAGTAACTTTGAAAATGCTTAATATTTTTTTTATTTCGATAGTTTATTAAATTGAAATCATAACAAACGTGTCACCGCACTACGAGGGTCATTATCCATTATCTGTAGTGTGTCTGTGCGCCTAGTACACGCACATCACGCCGCCGCGCGCCAGTGCAGCGCCGTGATGTCGAATTAAAAAAAAATTAAGCATTTTCAAAGTTAATGCTTTTGAGTTGAAATTTTGTACAGAGATTCTAGACCAGATACACTCTTCAATCCGTTTGTATTGATATACCCTTTCCGTAACACCCTGTACACGTTGGGAGCCGCTGCCTCGTGTACAATATCCTCTATGCCGCGAGCTACGCGGATGCATCTCGCATTCCGTTCGTTTGTGATTTATGTTGAACTTCCTTTTTGATATACAATGAAATGATATAACCTAGTCACATAACCGTGACGTTGTTTATTTCTGCTAGGGAGGCATAAAAAGCCTGAATGTTCCCACTGCTGGGACACAGGCCTCCTCTCAGTGAGAGGGAGTGGAAGTAAGCCACTACGCGGGCCCAGTGCGGGTTGGTAGATGTCACATGTCTTCGAATTTTTGGATCTAGGACTTGCCGGTTTCCTCACGATGTTTTCCTTCACAGACTTCTTAGAGCAGTGGTGGCCCAGTGATAACGACCGCGACTTACGAGTTGTAGGTCGTAGGTTCGAACCCAGACAGGCGCTTTACTTTGTGTAAATTATTTCATCACCACTACTCTCAAAACGGTGAAGGAAAACATCGTGAGGAAACCGGCATGTTCCTAGAACTAAAAATTCGAAGACTTGTGACATCTACCAATCCGCACTGGGCCCGCGTGGTAGATTAAGGCCCATTCCCTCTTACCGAGAGGAGGCCTGCGTCCCAGCAGTGGGAACATTATAGGCTGATTATGTGTGTGTGTGTTTTCCTTCACCGTTTTGAGAGCAGTTGGTGATGAAGTTAAATAAGTACACGTAAAGTGCCTGTCTGGGTTTGAACCCCTTAGCTTAGGTACAACTCGTAAGTTGGGGCCGTTATCACTGAGCCACCACTGCTACATACATATCATCTTCATCATTATTTACTAGCTGTGTCCGCAAGTTCGTTCGCGCGCATGACGGAAAGCGTTTTATTTTGTTTTTGTGCGGAACCCTAATTCTTTTTCTAAAATAAAAGAAGCCTAAGTTACTCCAAATTACATCAGCTATCTGCCAGTGAAAGTCCCGTCAAAATCGGCCAAGCCGTTTCAGAGATTAGCCGGAACAAACAGACAGACAAAATTGGTAAAAAATGTTATTCCGGTATATGCATAATATGCATTTTGTAAAAAGCGGTTATTTTAATATTACAAACAGACACTCGAACTTTATTTATTTGTATAGAAGACTAGCTCCGCGGTTCCACCCGCATAAGTTTCGATCTCGTGGCGACTAGATTTTGAACGGTTTTAATTACGGGAATTAGCCTTCTAGGCATATGGACAAACTATGTCTGTCTACCCATTCGGGAATGCAGGCGCGATGTCATAACTATAAAATGTTGGGAAACAAGGCAGTTGCAAGTTTCGGAGCTGAATTAAATATTTTCGCACCAAAATGTCTGTTTTATTAAAACACACTGCATTCGCTACGTTTTATAAAATGTGCTGTTTTTTAGATGATAAATAACTCGTTTAGGCTTTGTTTTCAATTTTATTTACTGCAGAACATATACAGGGTGTTTAGAAGCTGAGTGCAACGCTTTAAGGGCGTGATAGTTGACACCATTTACAGCATTTTGAGCTATACATGTCTTAGACGAAGTATGTTTTTTTTTAATTTTTTCCCAGTTATAGTTGGTATTGGTTGACTAAAAGTTTGCAGTTAAAAAAAATAAAAAAAACGTACTTCGTCGAAGACAATATGTACGGCTCAAAATGCTCTAAATGGTGACAACTATCACCCCCTTAAGGCTTTGCATCCAGCTACCAAACAACCTGTATAAAGTAGCATACCATGCTGACAGCCGAATTAAAGATTTTGTCGTATATGTAAAATCATGGCCAATGGCGGGGTTAAGGCGACTACACGACCTAAAGCGCGGTCACTGTCGGACTGCATAGAAAAGAAAGAGAAGCGCGATGACACAACCGTGGTAATTTATTGCAAATATGAAGCAATTATCTATTTACAAAAACTCTCAAACACCAAACAAATAAAAACCGTATACTAAAATTCGGGGAATTAAATTGTCTTTTAGATGGTGAAAGTTTTATGAAAATACACCCGATAGTGTTTGCGCGATTATCGTTTTTATGTCCGCGGTAGACATTACTTTACAAATTAATTACACTATGTTAAAAAAATATAATTGCAAATATTCACATATCAAATTACGAAGCAAATGGTCTAGTATAACATTTATTTTTTTCAAAGAAATCAGTCCGGTCGATTAGACGTGATGTTGAATTTAAAATCATTAGAAGTCGTATATCTGCGCCTTAATAAAATTGTCTAACTTACTAACAGTGGCAATGGCTTTCATTTCGACAGTTCAACAACATTCATTGCGTTATTTACGCTGTTGAGCAGACAAATTCCCAATCAATCAACCCAAATTCAATTCAATTTCCTTCAAAATAATTCAGATTGTAGTAAGTTAAAGTGTGTGTGTTACTCTAACGCAACGCGTTTGTTTCAATTAAACCAATTACAGGCACTTTTGAATTGTCAAGGGGTCGGTCAGTCAGAAAGATGAAGCTAGTTGCCCATTCCAAAGCGTAGGTACCTATGGAGAAGAACGGGCAAGAAACTCCATGGACTACATCATAAATCTTTCAGAAGTTAAAAGCTAACAATCTTAAAATAATAATATTATGTACAAGTATACAGGCTGAAATTAAATTCATGGGCATCCCTTTAAGGGGTCATTGTACTCATCGTTATGAACAACTTTTACTATGAGACTAAGCCTAAAATCGCGAAAAAAAATCAGCTGTTCCTTGCATTTATGTTCACATAACTCGTCAAAATGTATGGAAGAACTGATTTTTTTTCGCGATTTCAGTCTTGGTCCCATAGTAAAAGTTGTTCATAATGATGATTACAATGACCACTTAAAAGGATGCCCAAAATTCAATTTCACTCTTTATAAAAAGGGAGGGGAAGTGATCAAAGGGCAACAAAAAATTCGTCCGCGTCACTGTCAACAGGAAACGTGCCCAAAAGGCTGGCAGCATTGCCACGTTGTATGGCAATGCTTTCAGAAGTCGATATCAAAGAAAACGAAAGACACCGACTTTCGAAATTAAAAATAAATTTTCCTCAACATCTGTCTGCCTCTACCAAATCACAAATATGTAACATGCAACTCTGTCCATCTAACTTTGGAACTTGGGCGTAAAGTTTATCCATCTCATTCTAGAATCTAGATGTAACATATCCATTAAGTTTCGAATGTCCTAAGTTTTGAAACTAGGTTTCCTCCTGCAGTTACATTGGAGTTCATAGGATACTTATAACAATCATCTGCACGGGCTTTTCACAATTACATAATGTTGGAGTCAGCTTGGGTTAAGCTACACTTGCCGCGGTCGCTTCATGGATGGGAGACCATGTCGAGACCCCTCCGTGCCTCAGAAAGCATGTTAAGCCGTTGGTCACGGTTGTCAATCGTAGATCTTTGACAATTGTAACGGGTAATAATAAGCCCAAAAGATTGATAACCAGCCTTACTAAGGGGTATCGTGGTACCCAGTTACTGGGTTGTGCAGGAAATTTCACGCGGACGAAGTCGCGGGCAAATGCTAGTAAATATATGTTCTCACACAAAGAGCAACACATCTACAGCTACACGGGACGCCATTTGCATTGGACCAGTTTATTCCGGCGCAATCCGCTTCTATCCGGTTGTATCCGATTTCGGCCGGTTCTCACCGGATATTCACAGAATCATTTATGCGGAATTTAATATTTTATTGGCAACTCCTCGTAATCTTATATTTCTCCTTAAATCCTTTTTCCACTAATGGCATGCTGAGCATGAGATCCTGGATGCGGTTCCTGGGTCGGTCATAGTGTTTTTAGACTTTTCTGGAATTGTGGCCGGTCAGTGGCGTGCATTGGTTTTCAGAATAGATAGGCACTAGGCCGGGTCTAGTCTAGGCAAACGCGGTCACTAATCAGAAAAAAGTGAGGTCAAAAGTGTGGTTATTTGAGTAGGCATGCCTACTTAAGGGTGATAAATTGCGAAGGGCGAACGTCATGGTATTACGCGTGAGACGTACGTATTTTTAATTTTGTCGTATTAACTTGAACGAGTATAGACCAATGACAATGTGCGAATAGTACGGTAGCCGAGTAGGCCGTCCGGCGACTGCCTACTGCCGCGCGTGTTTGTATGAAGATTTTGTTTTTTGTTAGGTATGATAATTTTGTGAGTTTCTTAATTGTGGGGCACACACACTAAAATGTAATTGACAGGCTTATGTTGATATATCGAGGTAGGCACTGCTTATATGCCTATATGCAATGCACACCACTGTGGCCGGTGGATGACGGTATGCTCGGCACCTGATACATGGGGCTTAAACATTGCTGGAGAAATATGGGAGTAGGTACTCCATACATCAACTACTCCGCCGAGGCACAGCATAATCAGCCTGTAACGTTCCCACTGCTGGGACACGGGCCTCCTCTCTTCGAGAGTGGGCTGTAATCCACCACGCGGGCCCAGTGCGGGTTGTTAGATGTCACGTGTCTTCGAATTTTTGGTTTTTCGACATACCGGTTTCCTCGCGATGTTTTCCTTCACCGTTTTGAGAGCAGAGATGATGAAATTATTTACACAAAGTAAAGCGCCTGCTTGGGTTCGAACCCACGACCTTCAACTCGTGTTACCATTGGGGCACCACTGCTGTGCACCGTCGAGGCATACAGATGTGAAAACTGTGACCCCTACGCACGAGCCGAGCGAGCGAAGCGAGCGGTGCCGCGGCAGTGGCCGGCGAGTGCCAGAAACGACTATATAATATAGAAAATTAGTTGTTTGTGAAATAAATAGTATACGAAACGTTGGTTGTAAACTAAAAATTTGTCAATGGACTTTTGGTGAAACATTGGTGAACCTCTCATTTTATTATAAACAATTTTGTTGTTGAAAGTACCCGCATTCAGATTTTTTTAAGCATTCGGGATCCAACGGAAATACTTTTCGGGATTCAACGACAATATAACGTAATTATCTTGCATTTTTTAAATTCGGGATCCAACGAAAATACATAATAATGTTTTGCGGGATCCAACGCCAAAAATATTGAACTGGGATTCAAAAGCGGGATCCAACGAAAATAAATCTGATTTAATACATATTTTTCCTTCTTATTCTAATGATGTCCGTTTCTTTTGTTTGCAGGCCAACATGTGGACATTACACCTATCGAGGCGGTGAGACGAATCGGAGACCAGCTCAGCGTGCTGTGCAAAGTGCCCTACCCTATTGACTCATGCAGGTCGGTTGGAATTTATGTTATTGTATGGCAAACTCTCTCTCCTGTCTATATACAGGATCCCGAACTGGATCAGGACCCGAAATCGCGAAAAAAATCAGCTGTTCCCTACATTTATGTTCGTATAACTCGTCAAAATGTAGGGTACCGCTTTCAGCTTTTTTTTCGATTTCAGGTTTAGTCCCATAGTAAAAGTTGTTCATAATGATGAGTATAATGACCTCTTAAGAGCCTATACTACCTCAAATGGCTTAGCGTGATCCTCCATTATGTCGAAAATACTGCACCATTCTTTTTGAAATAAATATATGGTAAAGTTGAGGATTAATGCTAAGTCCTATGTTAGACTAAAACACGATTCCATGCAATTTTCCCGATAGAAAAAAAATCCAAAGTTACCTCTAAACCCGAACAATAAACCGCTGGTATTCAAAAACTACTTCAAATTAGATCATGAAACTTTGCATACTAACTGAACTTACTTTAAAGCAGGTCTTTTGTTATTTATATTTTTATAATTACCATTATTTTCACTGTAAAAAGCAAATCCTAAACTATTGGCGCTGCCTGTCGCCCAGCACCGCACTCTGTCGCTCTCTCGTATGAGCGAAATAAAGAATGAATTTTAGCTGAGGTAGTATGGGCTCTTTAAGAGGTTGTTAATGTTTTTCGAATAACCCTGTATACGCTAGTTGCGCGGTAAACTTTGCTTGCGCGATGCAGGATTTTGCGTGACGTTAGTATAATACGTAGTTCGCACGAAGCGATGTAGATGCCGCCACAACGACATTATTGTCGTAGTGCGAGCAGTAACACGTTTGGTTTGTTGTATGAAAAAATATTGACAATGGCGCCTTTAGCATCGGCTGCTGAGGTGTCCACGTGCTCTATGGGCTAAGGGTTCGGGTTCAAGATATTCTCCGTCAGATAAAGAGCGAGGTACTATCGCGACCACTCCCGCGTGACCACCACTGAGTTCATTTTTGCTTGCACTCAAAAAATAGAAGCGCTCTCTAGTAAGCGCGCCAGGGTCAAATAATTCGTCTGTAAATTCACAAAAGGAGTACACGTGATGCGTCACTAAGCTGCGCAGTGCAGGTTGCAATTAATTGCGTTATCGCATTCCTAATAGGCGAAAATTTTAAGGGGGCGTTGTTTGGCGCCGTCGCAGGATTTAGGCGAAATTTTTTTAAGTGATCAGGCCGCGATTGTACATTAATAACTTGTTTTTCTTTATGTTTCAGGATGAACGTAGGCGGCGTTTCCTACAGACTGATACCTGAGAACTTGCAAGGAGATGTAGTCTACACAGGCCAAGGCCTCAAGGTAAACTTCTAACTCTTTCTTGAGGTATATACATATATTAGGATGCTGTTGGGGTTGCCGTGGCGCTGCAGCGCGTCTGGTATGTTTGCTGAAGCGCGTACGGATGGCTTCCAAGCCATCATGCGCAAGAAAGCAAACTCCTTGCTGCACCGTCTACGAAGCAGCAGCAACGGCATCCTAATTGCTATTGCTACCAGTTTTGACTGTCCTTTCCAAAAACAGTGGATAAGGACAGCCATAGGCATCAGTTAGGTATAGGTACTAACCATACTAAAATAATTTTAGGTACAATTTTCTGTTACTAACACACTAACAGTTTATGATTTTGTTATTTTGTGTTTATAATTGTGTACTTAATTTATATGGAGATTTCTCTGAAATAAATAAATAATAATAATATATACAGGTCCAATTAAATTAGCTAGCAGAAACTCGGCAGACGTGATCTAAACATGATAAAACAAAAAATAAATTAACTTGAGGATTTTTTTTGTGGGGGCATCGACCGTTGTTAGTGTATTTAATTGAATAATCAGTTTAAAAATCAGTATTTTTTTTTTTGTAAACTTCATAAATGTGATTATTATCGATTATATCTATATAACATATAAAAAAAAAAAGATTTGTTATATATATATAACGGAGAAGGCATGTGTGTCTCGTTATTATCAGCCATATTTCAACTACTGTGGGCGAACTATGGGTATGTGTTGGCTATTGCGCAATAGAAAAACGGTTTGCAGTTCAAATCAGATTATAATTTCACGAACAATTTAATCACACTAGCAAATCACACACTATAGGTACACAATACAACCAGATACGGAACGCGGGACAGTTTCTGAGCGCATGTTGTTCGTTTAATGTCCGATGTCCAAGCGGCTCCACCCGTTCTGTCGCGCTGTTGTCGACCCCCCACGAACTCAGGCTAGACTCTGTCAAGCGCCGCCAGATGGCGCTGGCGTTCCGAACAGTCAAACGAATGACCGGTTGCGACATATATATATAACAAATCTTTTTTTTTTTGTTTAGTTATCGATACCCATCTCGTCTGCGGAGTTTTGCTTGCTTATTTAATTTAACCCTAAATATAGTTTTCATACAGTGTCAGGTTGTATGTTGATAAATATATTCGCGAACGCACCAAATCATCATCTGCCTAGCCTTTTCCCAACTATGTTGGGGTCGGCTTCTAGTCTAACCGGATGCAGCTGAATACTACCAGTATTTTACGTGGAGCGACTGCCTATCTGACCTCCACAACCCAGTTACTGGGCAATACTGGCAACCCTTTAGTAAGACTGGTTGTCACTTTCGGGCTTCTGACTACCCGTAACGACTGTCAAAGATCCACGAATGACAGCCGGGACCAACGGCTTAACGTGCTTTCCGAGGCACGGAGGGGACTTGGTATGTAAAGATGGTCACCCATCCACTCGGTCGACCCGTGCGGCTGTTATTATTAGCCACATGGGGGCATGTGGCTAATAATAACAGTCGCACAGTGATATTTTAATCCTATTTTAATCCTTTTTTTGACAGGCCTGATGGTCTAGTGGTTAGTGACCCTGACTGCTATGCCGGAGGTCGTGGGTTCGATTCCCACCCAGGACAAATGTTTGTGTGATGAGCACGATCATTTGTTCTGTGTCTTGGTGTAATTTATCTATAATATGTATGTATTTAGAAATATATAAGTATGTTTATCAGTTGTCTAGTACCCATAACACAAGCTCTGCTTAGCTTGGGACTAGATGGCGTTGTGTGATAGTTGTGGAATATTATTATTATTATTATTATTTAAGGGGCGAATCTTTAGGGCTGTTACTGAGAAAACCCTGAGGGTAAAATCCAATAATACTTTTACCGGCCCGGGGATCAAACCCAGGACCTCAAATTAAAGAATGAATTGTTTAAGTTTGGTAACATACATACATAATCAGCCTATAACGTTCCCACTGCTGGGACACAGGCCTCCTCTCTGTGAGAGGGAGTGGGCCGTAATCCACCACGCGGGCCCAGTGCGGGTTGGTGGATGTCACGTCTTCGAATTTTTGGTTCTAGGACATGTCGGTTTCCTCACGATGTTTTCCTTCACCGTTTTGAGAGCAGTGGTGATGAAATAATTTACACAAAGTAAAGCGCCTGTCGGGGTTCGAACCTACGACCTACAACTTGTAAGTCGCGGCTGATACCACTGGGCCACCACTGCTCTCTTTTCTCAAGTTTGGTAAACATACTTGTAATTGTAACACACCTCTTTTCGAAAGTCCTTATCATTTTTTTTTCAAATAACTAAGGCCTTGAAGCCCGCATGCCAATTAAATAAAAAAAATATCGAAGTTACGTTAATTAACACAAAAACTTGACACAGAAACTGTTGATTAGCCTTCCACTGCTTTTATTAGGTCCTTACATATGAAATTGGCGTTTTTCGTACTGGCCACTTTAATCACGAATTTCTCCTCTTTGGTAAGGAATTCCAAATTCAAATTTGTACAGCTATTTACTCATGTATTTGTGCTTCGATGACCGTCATTCATTTGTTTTTTTTCTTCTGTTTTTTCTGTTTGCGTCACTCATTTTACAAAATGGAAAATTTAAAATATCGCATTATTTACGAGTACGAGTTCCGCCGTGGCACTAGTGCTGCGGAAACGACTCGAAGGGTGAATGATGTGTATGGCGGTCATGTTGCAAAAGAAAACACAGTTCGTTTTTGGTTCCAACGTTTTCGTTCTGGAAATTTCGACCTGCAGAACAAGCCCCGTGGACGGCCTGAGACCCAAGTTGATAATGGAGAATTGAAGGCTATTGTGGAAGCGGACCCATCGCAAACCACGTCCGAGTTAGCTGCAGGCTTCGATGTTAGTGATAAAACTGTTTTAATTCACTTGAAGCAAATTGGGAAGATTAAAAAGCTTGAAAGGTGGGTACCTCACGAATTGACTGAAGCAAACCGGCAAACGCGCGTCGACTGCTGCGTTACATTACTTGAATTGGAATGTCTTAGACATCCTCCGTACTCCCCGGACCTTGCTCCAACAGATTACCATTTTTTTCGCAATTTGGATAACTTTTTGCAAGGGAAAAAATTCAACTCCGATGGGGCAGTCCAAATCGCCTTCAAAGATTTTATTGATTCCCGTCCGACTGGTTTTTTTAGTAAAGGGATCAATGAACTACCTATAAGATGGCAAAAGTGCATTGAAAACAATGGTTCATACTTTGATTAATTAAATATATTATATTAAAAAATATTCGACTTTTTGTTCCTTCCATACAAAACGCCAATTTCATATGTAAGGACCTAATATTAACAAATTAATTAATTAATTATCTGATGTAAAAATCTAATATGTACACAGTACACACATATAAAAAACGTAAGAAAATTGTATCGTATTACCCAGTAACTGGGTTGTGGAGGTCCTGGTCAGAAAGGTATTGGAGAAAAGTATGTGTTTGTGAAAGTGGTTAGGTGCGCACCTTTTTTTATACAGATGATCTTCCTCTCCCCAGAGTGGAGAATGCGGCGCGTTGATAAAGAACATCAAAGAGGAGTGGAACGGGAACATATCGTGCGCCCTCCCGCCGCCCTCCGGCAACATTGAGTTGGTGGGGAATATGAGACTGCTGGTGGCACGTGAGTATTCATATATACAAATCTACATTGTGAAATTTTAATCACCGTTTTCCTCTTAATCTGTCAAGCTCCGCTAATGAGACACAATTGATTTTCTGTTGTTTCGTCCGATCGGCGAACCGCGCCGTTTGACCAGTTAAGGGGTCATTGTACTAAAAAAAATCAGTAAAAAAAAAAAACAAAAAAATAAACAGCCAAGAAATCAGTTTTGTTGTAAAAAATAACCAGTGGCCCCCTTTTTTTTTTTTTTTTTTTTTTTTATGGATGGGAAATCATCAAATGACCTCTCCCGCTCTGGGTGGAGCGAAGGGAGTGTCAGACTCTTACTGACTAAAACCCATCCGTGTTCCTTCCTTAGCCCTTTATGTTCCGGGGTAGCGGTAACCCTTTCGGACAATCCCGCACCCCCGGCAGGCTTCGGCCCTGGCAGGCCCCTTCCTTTATGCTGACATCTCTTTGAGGCGCGCGTGGAACACGTACGCGCCGTCCGGCACGGGCCTGGTCCTGATCGGACGGTGAGCTACCCATTACTCTCCGTCCGCAGGCCCGCGCCTACGGTGGCCGGGAGTCGTCACGCGGCTCCCGACGCCCGGAGCGTCTCCCGCGGCGGCTGGGGTGTGAGGCTCTCTCCCTCAGCCGTTCCGCCACCTCCTTCGCTAGCATGACTGCTTCGCAGAAGGAGGCGACCGCCCCCCACTCCCTCTCGCCTCGGACCATGGCTTGAACCAGGGCCGGACGCGAGAGGTCGCCGCCGCTGTCGTTCGCCTCTACGAGGGCACGGCGGTGCTCCGCCCATGCGGGGCAGACCTCCACCGTATGCTCCACCGTGTCCTCTGGGCGATCCTCGCAGTGGTGACACCCGGGCGTCTCCTCCCGCCTGATGATGTGCAGGAACCTCCCAAAACATCCGTGTCCGGTGAGGACCTGCGTCAGACGATAGGTGAGGACGCCGTGACGCCTCTCTAGCCACTCCTCAAAGAGGGGTCTTATCGCCACTATCGTGGCGTGCCCTGCGCTGGGTTGCAAAAGTCGCTCCTTCCATGCCACTATGAGATCGCGCCGGAGGTCTGTCCGCTCCGCCGCGATTTGCCGCGGAAGCGGAGTTTCCCCCCGGCTCAGTGCCTCCGCGCGCCTTTCATACAGGCGCGCGAGGACTATCGCCTCCAGATCCCATGGCGGCAGTCCGGCAAGGAGGCTTGCCGCCTCGCCCGAGATCGTGCGGTACCCCCGGATCAGCCTTACGGCTACCACCTTTTGGGGCGCGTTCAGATAGTGGGCGGCTCGCCGCCGCAGAGAACGCGCCCACACCGGGGCCCCGTATAGGGCCATGGACCGCACGACCCCCGCGTAAAGCCTCCGGCAGGAGGTGTTTGGCCCCCCCAGGTTGGGCAGGAGCCGCTTGAGGGCGGCCCCGGTCCTTTCCAGTTTGGGGGCCAAACGTCGGAAGTGTCCGACGAAATTCCACCGGCTGTCGAGGACGAGACCCAGGTATCTCATCGTTGCCTCGACGCCGATGTGAACCCCTCCCACCATTAGTTGGGATCCGGATGGTGGCCCGTTCCGAGGCCCATGGAAAGACATGGCCTCGGACTTGTGCAATGCCACCTCGAGACCCAACCGCCGGATTCTTTCCACGACTATCGCAACCCCGCGTGTCATCGCGTCGGCCGCCGCCTGATGCGACCTCCCTTGCGCCAGGACCAGCGTGTCGTCAGCGTAGCAAACCACGTTGACGCCATCAGGGAGGTCGGCCCGCAGCACCCAGTCGTAACCGATGTCCCACAGGAGCGGCCCCAGAACCGATCCCTGTGGGACACCGCACGACATCTCTCGCCGGTTCCACTCCCCGTTGCGACCGGGGTAGATGACGGCTCTGTCCGTCAGATACGCCCCAACTACTCGACGGAGGTAGGTCGGCACCCGGTGATACCGGAGTGCCTCCCCAATACAGCTCCAGGGCAGGGTGTTAAACGCGTTGGCGATGTCGAGTGACACCGCCACGACGACCCCACCCCGGGTCACCGCGTCCCCCGTCGTGAGGGCTCTCACGCGCATGATGGCGTCCACTGTCGAGCGCCCCTTGCGGAAGCCAAACTGGCTATCCGCAAGATCCGGCCCCGTCCTCACTAGGTGCCCGACGAGGCGGCCTGCAATCACTCTCTCAAAGAGCTTGCCGACCTCGTCGAGCAGCACTATGCGCCGGTATGCGGACGGAGAGTCCGCAGGGCGCCCTGGCTTCTGAATGAGGACCAGCTTCCCCGTCTTCCAACGGAGTGGAAACTGGCCCCTCTCCATACATGCGCTTAAGAGCGCCTCTAGTCGAGGCCCGAGAGCCCTCGAGGCCAGGACCCAGACTTTACCCGGCAAGCCGTCGGGTCCTGGACCAGTGGCCCCCTACATTTATGTTCGCATAACTCGTCAAAATGTAGGGAACAGCTGATAATTTTTCGCGATTTCATGTTTGGTCCCATAGTAAAAGTTGTTCATAATGATGAGTACAATGACTCCTTGAAAGGATGCCCATGAATTTAATTTCATCCTGTATACTAATATTAAACCAGAAGAGTACGTTTGTTTTTTTAACCGACTTCAAAAAAAGGAGGAGGTTATCAATTCGGTTGAATTGAATGTATCGCTAAAAATACATTTACGTCGGTGTTTCTTCAAATGGAGAAACATCAACGTATTTGTGTATTTTATTTTTGTATTTGTACGTGTATTTTTTCCCAAACATGAGTTAAATATGCCAAAGCACTTAGAAAGCGTATTTACGTTAGGGAAGGAAAGACTTAATAAAAAAAAAGCAGCAGTTACGTCGATGTTTTTCCAAATGAGCGATATTTATTTCTTTAGTTTGCCGTATGACATTACTTCCCTGAATTCGATCCTTATTAGCGACACTATCGAATGGAGCACCATTCGATAGTGTCGCTAATAAGGATCGAATCGATCGAAGAATAAAACAGTGTTTTTTTTTTTTCAAAATCAACGCGTTCGATTCCTCGAAATATTGATTTTTCAAAAATCCAATGATGCAGTTTTAGTTTTCATCTAAATCGATCCCGTGACTCCTTTGAGTAGGTACTTTTCGCTATTCCTCATAGTTAGTTTCGGAGTTGGCCATCCACGCCCACTTGAAAAATTCACCCTGTATATACAAGAAACGCGTTTTTTGCCTTGTGATACGAAACCCTTCGTGTGCGAGTCCGATTCGCACTTGGCCCGTTTAGTTAGTAACTAAGTACAAGAACAACAAAAAACAAAAATTGTTTGTTTTTTTTTTATCTTGTTCCGTTACATCCACGGAGTTTCGCTAGCTATCTTAATTTAAGAGCCTATACTACTTCAGCTAAAATTCACTCTTTATCTCGCTCATACGATACTGCTCGCGGACTGAGTGAGAGCGAGACAGAGTGCGGTGCTGGGCGGCAGGCAGCGCCAATAGTTTAGGTATTTGCTTGTTACAGTGAAAATAATGGTAATTATAAAAAAATAAATAACATAAGACCTGCTTTTAAGTAAGTTCAGTTATTATGCAAAGTTTCATGATCTAATTTGAAGTATTTTTTGAATACCAGCGGTTTATTGTTTGGGTTAGAGGTAACTTTGGATTTTTTTTCTATCGAGAAAATTTTTTGGAATCGTGTTTTCGTCTAACATAGGACTTAGCAATTATCCTCAACTTTACCATATATTTATTTCAAAATTGATGGTGCAGTATTTTCGACATAACGGAGGATCACGCTAAGCCATTTGAGGTAGTATAGGCTCTTAAGCTTCTATATTAAACTAGCTGCGCCCCACGGTTTCACCCGCATAAGTATCGATCCCGTGGGAATACCGGGATAAAAAGTAGCCTATATGTTAATCCAGGGTGTCAGCTACCTCCATACAAAATTTTATCAAAATTGGTCTAGCCGTTTGAGCGTGAAGGAGTAACAAACATACACACACACTCACAAACTTTCGCCTTTATAATATTAGTGTGATAGTGTGATTAATCCATACATCTATACCCTCAGGAGCGCCAGGAGAACCCACCTTGCTGTCCACATCACAGCCAACTTTCAAGGATGGAGACAAGTTCAGCGCACAGTGCGTCGTGCCCAACGGAAGACCTGCTGCGAAGATCACCTGGTTCTTAGGTAGGTAGACCAGTCCATCATCAGGTCACAGTCCACTTCTGGACATAGGATTCTCCAATCGCATGCCATTTCAAATCAATCTTGCTCCAAACACGGGTAAATTGAGCAATAGGCTAGTTGATTTGATTATTTGAGGCGTCTAGTTGCAAACCCCGCTAAAACGGTTTTCAGTTCAAAATGAGTTAACAATGCAGTATGAAAAAAAATTATTTTCTCTAACAGTTACATAATATATCTTATTTTTGAGCTAAACCTACTATAACCTTACGAAAGGCAGCAAAACCCGACACACTGTGTTCCCAAATATCCTTGGACCTGACATTTTGGGTTAACACGTTAAACGCCGAGCAAAAAACGGTAGTTAGCCATTTGGGCCACTGGGGACACCGGTGGGCCATCCTATATAGAACTGTTCGGGCCACGGAGGACACCCGTGACCGGAGCGAGGTGTTCACATCAAACGTTGATTACAAGCCATGGGGCATAAATATTGAATAAAAACGGTAAAGATGTGACCCGCGTGGCCCTGTGCAACGACCAAAACAGCTTGGTTTTTTAATATTTAGAAAATATTAAAAATTATACCGAATTTCTTTGGAGATGTTAGGGGTGCTCTAAAACAGAATAAAACATGTATAATTTTTATTGTGTTTATTTATGTATAATAATGGTTAACAATTAAATGACCTAAAAAATATTAAAATAGAAAATAAAATACATATTATTAGTGAAGTTTATTGAAACAGGGCAAGCAAAGTGATGGTTTGGAGGGACATTGTTCGCAATAAGTGATCACTTTTTGTGACTTATTTTTAGCTATCTTGCTACCCATGGTTGAAGCTATCTCTTTATAGCACTGTCGGCAAGTTCTTCTAGCTGCTCTTACCATTCCATCTCTTTTTGATAAAACATGTTTTATTCTTCTCGGTCTTACTAGGACTTCAGGTTCTTGTAGTTTCTGACATAGATGCTCCAATAACTGTTTTCTGAAATCTACGATTTGAATGCTCTTTTTTGTTACATTTTTATACAACGTCAAAGCATTAACGATAGCGGTATTTAAAAGAAGATCTATCGCCAGTTTCTTGTACCATTTAACCGACTTACGCAAAGGTGTAGAATAGGCAGCCATTTGGTCCGACAAATCAACGGCCCCTTTTGCTCTATTATAATCACATATAATTTTGGGTTTTGAAACTATTTTTCCTCGTTTTGTTACTGTATGGAATCCCGTAGAGTGCTTCGTCGACAAAACAAGAACTTCCCTCTTGTCTCGCCATTTCATGACAGTTATACCATCTGTGCTTTCCTTTGCTATATGAGCTTATGCTTTTTGAGCTTAGTGGAAATAACTCTCTTTGGTAGATGTTTCCTGTTTTTTCTTAGCGTGCCTACTAAGTGGGTTTCCTTCTCTAAGAGTTTTCGAGCCAAATCTAAACTGGTGTACCAGTTATCTGTATAGAGTGTGTGACCTTTATTGAAGAGATCACTGCATAACTCCATGACCACATTAGAGGGGGTATTGTTAGTGGTTTCATTGTTTTTGCCGGCATATACGTTGACCTTGTACGTATAACCGGGAATAGTGCACAGTTTGAATTCCTTCATCCCATACTTGTGTCGTTTTTGCTTGTTGTACTGCCGGAAAATAATTCTGCCACGAAATGGGACGACGCTCTCGTCGATGCACAAGTCTTCAGCAGGGGTATAATTTTTTTGGAAATTCTCATTTAAATCATTCAAAAGCTTACGTACACGATGAAGCCGATCTAATTTATTAAGTTCATCTTCAGTAGAAAAATGCAACATTTGTAGCAGCAGCTCAAAACGATTGCGTGACATAATCGTTCGGGGATATGATTGACATATTATTGGGTCTTTAGACCAATAGTCCGCTATTTTGGGAAGTTTTACAATACCCATGAACAATAGTAACCCAAAAAACTTTTTAATTTCAGTGGAGTCTGTGGGAATCCACTTACGAAGCCTTGCAAACTTAGAAGCTTCATTGCTGTGTGCGATTTTTTCTAAAGCAAATTTGTTAGTGCAGTCAGCTATGAGTTCAAAAATTTCATCCGACACCATTAGTTTATAAAAAGCTGCAGGGGATTCGTAACACATGCTCATGCGAAGATGAGGTGTAAGGCCAGGATTTTCAGTAAAAGGTATAATACTTCTTTGGTTACCTTTGGGTGCTGTCCATACTCCTGAAGATGGTGTATTACCTGCATAACGAAATATTTATTTGTTATGAATACAAAGTCAATAATTTGAGGGTTTATTTGAAAAGTTTGTAATGAAATGCATAGTTATTTTAATTCATCTTTTAAAACACAAGCATACAATGACAATTGTATTTATCTAAAGAGTTCAATATAGGTATTGTACCCAGGACTTGTGAATCAATTATTAGGTAGGTACATAAATAAAAAATCTATTAAAAACATAACTTTTTCTTTGCAGTCGGGTAAAAAAATAGTAATAAAATAATAGTTAATGTTAAATTCACTCTAAAACAAGGGTATTTTAAACTATTGAAATAAACAACTCAAATATAGGTTAGTTAAATAGTTAAAAATAAATTGCTTACCTGAAATGTCAGGGGTAACCCTAATAGTGGTATTTTCGTTATCACTTTCTTCACTATCTGACATTATAACACAACGACGACGTCGCTTATGCAGTGATGGTCGGGCTATCAGTTCGTCATCAGAACTGAGCTGGAAGCTATTGAAAAAAAATAAGAAGCTATTGAAAATATATTAGAAAATTTATTTCTACATTTTCAAGTTCCGTTAAGTCTTCTTGGGATAAATCAAAGTCTTCAAAGTAATAATCCATTATAACCACAGCAATTTTACGCAAATTCGCCAAAAAAAGAAAAACAAAACATCGGAACAGCTACAGTAAATAATAACATGTGCACGTGTTCTATCATCACTGTACACACTAAGTGCGGCTAGCGGGAATAACTCACCCCGCGCGAGAAAGATGCGCGGGCGCGCGGGGTGCGCCGCGCGGTGACCCCGCGGCCCCCGCAGACGTAATATCGAGATTTTATATCACCAGGCCACGGGGGTCACCGGTGACCGATCACAAGTTTCCTTAAGAAAATATCACGAAAAATTGTTTAAATCAAATTAAATATGCAAATTTAATCATTTTTTATTATTTTGTGTCGATATTAACTTTAGCGAAAAATTATGGAATTGATGATTTCCACTAAGCCTGAACGGGTTTGCTTGAATCGCCCACCGGTGGGCCGCGTGGCGTTCAACGTGTTAAGTTCAGTAAGAGACGCATTTCAATACGACAAACTTCGGACTTTTTGGTGTGATTATGTATTGCATGTAAATGTAACCAGTTCAGTGTCAGGAAAAGTTAGTTACCTAAGTAGGTATAGATACGGTGACTAAGTACGGTGTAGATAACTAAGTAGTTATCTACATAAAATAAAAAATCGCGGCCAAATCGCGTGACTTCTAGATACTACATCCTGTTTTATCAATATACGACTAAGTCGGATATTGATAAATTCCTACTAGAAAGTGAAAAGCAAAATACTCTTACAGTGCCTGATCACTCATTCATAGCAACGACGTCTGAACACGTTGCTCATATCTAAATAACAGGCGTTTTGTAATGAAAAATATTTAGAAGCTATTATTTCCCATTTTCCATGGCATTAGCAGTTGATTTTTTTTATGGTGATAAGTGACGTATTTAACTACCATTTAGCTTTATTTGCGGATGCTACTAACGCATAATTAAAATGAAAAAAAAATAAAATCTGAAAAACTGAAATCTTTTTTTTTCTCATTAAAAGCTAACATTTTCGGACCGTAGTAAAGTGTATTAAATCCTTCACTATATTCTTAACAAATCGAAAATACCAGAAACATATCAGCTTTATTTATATCCAAGTAATATATTTTTTTTAAGTTTCTAAATAAAAAAAATAATAAACTTTAGACGTATTTTTTTCAAAAAACTATAAAGATTTAGCACATGGGAGTTCTTGTCCGAAGTTTGTCGTATTGAAATGCGTCTCTTACTGAACTTAACTCAAAATGTCAGGTCCAAGGATATTTGGGAACACAGTGCGACATAAAAGCCGATATAATGAAATCGTCCAATCACAGCACAGCAATTGCGTTATACGAAATGTCAAAACCCGACATAATTTGACAGGTCAATAGCAAAACCCGATATAAACCTGACATTTCACTCGAAATACCCGCCAAAATTGAGTGTCACTTGCAAATCCCGCTATAACAGATTTTAGTCTGCTTTTATTCCGCTTTGTAGACCTCACTGTGCATATATTATTAATTAAATTACATAATCACTTAATTATTCACAATAATATGTACATCTGTTTGTAAACCGTTGTGTAAAGTATAAATTCTTAAAACGTTTTTTTTTGTTTGTGAACATTCTGTGAAAACCGTTTTAGCGGGGTTTGCAACTAGACGCCTCATTTAGTAACTGTCCACTTTTACACTGTCTGTCCACTTCTCCACCGTCTGTCCACTTCTCCACCGTCTGTCCACATCTTCACTGTCTGTCCACTTCTCCACTATTTGTCCACTTCTCAGACTTGGTGGACAGAAGTGGTTCATTATTTGGTAAGTTTATTACACCGTTGTGAATGGTAACTCTGGTACACTATGATGTACTGCACCGTTGGTCACGTGGTCGCAAGCGCGACTGCTGAGCGTGGGGTCCTGGGTTCGATTCCCGAATCGGGCAAAGTGTTATTGAATTTTTCCATTACGAATTTCTTAGTAATAGCCCGGAGTTTGGAAATTGGCGGTGTGATACCCCCGTGCCTCGGAAAGCACGTAAAGCCGTTGGTCCTGCGCCTGATCTCTCTCCGCGAGTGTCGGATTGCCGTCCCATCGGACTATGAGAGTGAGGGAAGAGGGAGTGCACCTGTTTCTGCGCACACACTTGTGCACTATAATGTCTCCCGCGCCGAATGCTAGTCTCCGTTGAGATTGACCGCCATGGCCGAAATACGGTCTGGAGGACTTTACACTATGATGTCTTGATAACACCGAGCAAATAACGGCATTTCTGAGATCGTATGGACCAATATTGCGTAGTTTAAATTGCCCATGTAAATGTCGCATTAAGCGGGCATTTATTGCTGGCAAGTGTTGCTGTATTGGTATAGTGATCGCAAGCGCTACTGCTAAGCACAAGGTCCTGGGTTCGATTCACAGGTCTGGTAAAACGTTACGTATTGGGATTTTCGATCAGGAATTTCTCCGTAGCAGCCTGAAGTCGGGATTTGTGTTCGGTAGATGGCAATGAGGAGATCCGCAGAAGAACCAAGGTAACCGACATAGCCCGAAGAATTGCCGAACTTAAGTGGCAGTGGGCAGGGCACATTGCTCGCAGAACAGATGGCCGATGGGGCCGAAAGGTTCTGGAGTGGCGACCGCGTACCGGTAGACGTAGCGTTGGAAGGCTTCCCACAAGGTGCACCGACGACTTTGTGAAGGCCGCAGGAACCCGTTGGATGCGAGAAGCACAGAACCGGTCGAAGTGGGGGTGCTTGGGGGAGGCCAGTGTCCAGCAGTGGACGTCATTCGGCTGAAATATACACCTCTGCTTAACCCTCTTGGATTACAGGCGTGATGTTTTTTTATGTTATTCTTAAACCCCCTTCTCAGTTCCAGGAGTAGAAGAACCCCTCCTCCACGGCGTATACCAGCCAGTGGTGACGTCAGAGCCAGGATCAGACCTTCAGACCATCAGTCAGAACATCACTCGGACCCTGACTGATGAGGATGACACCAAGATTCTGATCTGCCGGGCGGAGCACGAGGCGCTGGAGAAACCCATGGAAGCTCGGAGGCAGCTCATCGTGCAATGTAAGTGTGACAGATTCTGAAATATAATAATTCTATTTAAGGCGGTATCCCGACCAAATAACCTTGAGCATTGCGACAGAGACAAAGAGCGACACAACTTCCTCGTACGAAAGGGATGCAGCGCACCCTGCGCACGCCCCTTTATCATAGAACTCGCACAATTTTTGGAATTATTTTAATAAAAAGAAAATAGCGATCTTTTTAACCGACTTCAAAAAAGGAGGAGGTTCTCAATTCGACGGTTTGTTTTTTTTTTTTTTTTGTATGTTTGTTACGTGATTACTCCGCCAATTGTGGACCGATTTTCAAAATTATTTTTTTGTTCGAAAGGAGATACTTCTGAAGTGGTCCCATAGTCACCAAGTCAGGATCTGATGATTTGATCCTGGAGAAATCGCAGGAACTCTTCAAATATTACACACCACACACACCTATAGCGATGTGATTATTTTTTATAGTAACTCATGCATTTGCTCTCGGAAAGCACCATTTGGTGAAGTGGAACTGATGATGAAGACCACAGATGGCCACCGGAACTATTCAATAATATCTAAGTATTTCACGAGTTGCGATTCGATTACTTTAATATGGTTTCTAAGCAATTTATGCTCGCCACGATGTGAATGGTGATATGGAGCTGATGGTGGGACAGGGGAACTCCTCAACAATTAACTGCCCTGCATCGGGAAAAGCAATATTTAGTAAAAGGCGATGAGCAAGTTGACACTAGGCTATTGTAACTTAAATAAATTATAAGCAGACCCACTAAAAAGCGTGAAATAAAAATTTTTTAACAAAAATACAACCGACTTCCAAAAGAAACACTACAAAGTGAAAAATAACTTTAATTTCGGAAGTCGGTGGCAAAAAACGTAAATACAAAACCAAAGACACCGACTTCCGAAATTAAAGTTATTTTTCACTTTGTAGTGTTTCTTTTGGAAGTCGGTTGTATTTTTGTTAAAAAGTTTTTATTAAATAAATTAAAACACGGGTTATTTAAATTTTTAAATTATCTATCCATTGGTGAAATCCTCAAATTAATAGAACATCAACTTTGGCAAAAGATGACTGCAATCAATAATTTTAGTCACTTTTTTAAAAGGAGATTTTAAATGTATCAGTAACATATAAAAACAAATAATAATGCATGCATGCAATGTGATGATAGGATATCGAACATTAATAATGTGCTTTCAGATGTAGTTTATTTCTCATAATTATTAAGTTAATAGCCTCCGAATAACGAAGAAAAACGCGGTTTTGGTCGGGGTACCGCCTTAAGGTGGATGTGCGAAGGTAGCCCGCAAAATTATTTTGCTTGCTCAGTGTCAGGTTGTATGTTGATTTATGATTCGCAACCGTAACAATTAATATAGCTTTACAGAGCTATAATCATTGAATCAGCAATAGAACTCCTTCAGTTAGAATTGCCCTAAAATGTCATGATTTCATGAAATAGTCGTTCAATAGGGTAATTTCGACTTGATGCTTTTAATGATTATATATAATTCTACGAGAATCAATACATATTGGCGCCGATTCCCTTGTTCACAAACTAAACTAAATTTTAGTTCAGTGCATCTTTTTCTTTCTATTTCATTAAGAAAAGGACAAAACATAAATATTAGTTTAGTCGTGTCACGTCATACTAGGTCACGCTAGGTCTCTTAAAATATCTCATAAAAAGAAAATAAATTAAAAAAGAACGGTAAGAGAAAACAAAGTAAGAGGGTCGGGGGGGGGGGGGGCGTAAGAAATTTGCGGATGAAGCCGCGGGCAGAAGCTAGTGTAATATATTTGTAGCGGTATCTACAACGCCACATGCGAACAACGCGTCATACTGACGTCACGCAAATCCTGCATCGCGCAAGCAGAGTTTACCGCGCAACTAGCATAGATACAACAGCCCGACATGACTCATTGGGCAGTTGCCCGCCAGACACAACACCTGTCTGGTCGGAGGATCCTCCCTTTTCTATAGAGTATGAGTGAACTTTACACCCTGTTCCTCATACCTCTATATATTCTTTGAATAATTATTATTCTTTATTTCACTATATGCATATAAATTATATTTTTAAATATTAGAATATATAAAAACATTTAAAAATATAAAAAATAGTAGCCCACCGGTATCGGGAACAGGGTCCAAGCTACCGGCGGTCAGGGCTCCAGAGAGAGGAACCTCCTAACAATACGGGCCGTGTCCAGAAGTACAGCTTTCTGAATCAAGCCCTTGATCCAGCTGCCCAACGAGAGCCTCCTTATGTGTTGGTTGAGGCTCTTGGCTATTAATCCATTGGCTGTAACGACTATCGGCACAATTATCACTGAGTCCACATCCCACACGTCGACAACCTCGCGAGCCAAGCTTTGAATAATTATTATTACCGTTTAAATTATCAACAAGGCAAATAAAGGGATCCTGACTCATGACATGTTGTATTTGCATGAAATCATCATTAGTTTCCCTCTCCATATTTGTTATTAATTTGTTATGTTGTAGGTCTTGTCAACAAAAGAGATAAGTATTCTGGATCGTCGGATATACGCTCGCGAGCAAAAGTATGGAATCACTTACTTGGAATTGATTCCTCGCGATATTGAGTACTTAATAACTAGTTAAGAATAATTAAAATGGTACCATTTTAAAGGTTAAATTGTTAACTTTAAATTGATACCAAATTCATTTAAATCACACCAGTATTTAAAGAGCTATCCCGGATTGAGTGAAGGAGTTAGGAAAACATAAGGATAATGGAAAAATAATAAATGAAGAAAACAACAAAAATTAATCAATAAAAATTTTATTTGGCCTTAAAATTAAGTTTCAATATTTTGTGTTCCCTCCCCTCGCTCTAATAACTGCTCGAAGACGGTTCTTCATTGACCTAATCAGCTTCTGAATCGATTCTTGCGGGATACCTTCCCACTCCTCTATCAAAGCCGATTTCAGCTCATTTACACTTGAAGGAGCAGGATTTCTGTAACGAACCCTCCTCTACAGTTCATCCCACACGTGCTCAATGGGATTCAAGTCCGGGCTGAGCGCTGGCCAGTCCAATGTGGCGATACCGACTTCTTCGAGGTATTCAGTTGTGGTACGGGAAGTGTGACAACGAGCGATATCGTGCGTAAGGAGGAAGTCATCACCAATATATCCCGCATAAGGAACAACATGTTCCAGCAGAATATCGGAAATGTAGCGGTTTGAAGTTAGACCGCCTCCTCGTCCCCCGCCAGGCACGAAAACAAGCTCCGTTTTACCGTCAAAGGAAATGTCGACCCACATCATACAAGAACCGCCCCCATAAGCCACTGTGTCAGCGAAACAGGACTGCGCAAATCGTTCCCCAGGCCACCTGTAGACCCGACCCCTTCGGTCGCTGCCGTGCAAACACATTCTGCATTCGTCGGAGAACAGGACTCGCCTCCATGGCTCAACCTCCCAATCAAGATAGGAGCGAGCAAATTGAAGGCGTGCTTGTCGGTGACCTGCCGTCAGTTTCGGGCCTGTGGCAGGCCTTTTTAGAGTCAAATTAGCTTGCTTAAGTCTTCCACGAACTGTCCACTCGCTGGCAGCTACCCCACGAACATTTCGGAGCTCCTGTTGGACGTCGACATCAGTCAAATGTCGATTTCGGAGAGAGGTTGAGACAATAAAACGGTCATCCCTCTCCGGTGTGCACCGGCGACGTCCAGATCTTGGTCTCGGGATAAAGCCACCAGTCTCCCAAAAGCGTTTATAAACTTTCGAAACACAGGTCTGGCTTATGTGGAGCTGACGTGCGACAGCCCGCTGGCCGAGCCCTTCTTGCAATAGGGCGACGATTTGTGCTGCTTATGTAGGTGTAGTATCCATTGTCTTCCAAGTTCAAGGGTCAAAAGTAGCGGAGATGTTCCTGTCAACGTGTGAAAGCCGATTGATAAAGAAAATCCGATAACACGTGCTTTTATAGGCCGCAACTCGCAACGTATCAAACAATTGAAACATGACTTTTTCCTTACTTCTTCACGAAATCCGGGATAGCTTCTTAAATAATGGCGTGATTTGAATGAATTTGGTATCAATTTAAAGTTAACAGTCAAACCTTTAAAATGGTATCATTTTTATTATTCTTAACCAGTTATTAAGTACTCAAGATCGCGCGGAATCAATTCCAAGTAAGTGATTCCATACTTTTGCTCGCGAGTGTAGTTGAAGTTTAGTAAGAAACCTATGGATGTTCTCTAATAAAATTTAATTTTTAGAAAACAAACAGCTCATTTATCAAATTAAATTTCAGTATCCGTCGTAGTAGTAGTTTTTATCCTTTTTTAATCCATCCAAAGGTTGTCTTTAAAAGATCGCTCTTAGCGATAAGATCGCCTATTGTGTCACCCATTGTAAAGTTTCTATATTTATGTCTGTAATTTATATGGTGTACATAATAAAAATAGAGCAGTGCTGGCCAAGTGGTAACGGCTGCGACTTACGAGTTGTAGGTCGTAGGTTCGAATCCAAACAGACGCTTTACCTTGTGTAAATTATTTCATCACCACTGCTCTCAAAACGGTGAAGGAAAACATCGTGAGGAAACCGGCATGTCCTAGAACTAAAAATTCGAAGACATGTGACATCTGCCAACCCGCACTGGGCCCGCGTGGTGGACCCACCCACTCCCTCTCACTGAGAGGAGGCCTGTGTCCCAGCAGTGGGAACATTATAGGCTGATTGTGTATGTATGTATGTAAAATAATAAAGAGTATTCTATTCTAATTCTCAGTCATAAAAATGTTTTTAACTTTTAATTTCCCCCACAGACCCACCAAAACGCCAAGAAGCCGGCCCGATCACCATTTTCGGCCTGAAGCTAGGGGCTGAGGGTCGCCTCAACGTAACTGTGAGGGCAAACCCCAAGCCCAGCGCTGAGTGGACCGTGGGAGACCAAGTGTTGGCAGCGCCCAGGCAGAGTGACGACGGACAGTTCACTGCCCTTGAACCATTGTTGCTGGTAAGAAGATTGTCCTGAATGTTTTTACGTATTTTGATAAGCTTCGATTCAGGAATGAGGAGGTTCTCAGGAGGTCACCGTCAGGATGGCTGGACCAAACGAGAAATGTACATGGGACCATGTGCACTGTTTAATACCTATTTGCTACTATTTACTACCTTTAATGAAATATTTGCTACCTTTGCGTTAATAAATATATAAAAGAAATAAAGTGGTCAGCCATTCTGACGTCAGGTTGGCTGACCATTACCAAGTTCTCATAGTTTTTAAGCGCCTGCAAAAACATTGTTAGCAATTGTTCTGGGAAGAAAAGACGTAAATAATTGATGTACAGGCGTTTTAATGCCTTTTATTAATAACTTTTTATAGGAGCTTTTTATAGTTGTGTAAAAAATACAGGGTGTTACAGAAAGGGTATATCAATACCAACGGGTTGAAGAGTGTATCTGGTCTAGAATCTCTGTACAAAATTTCAGCTCAAAAGTAGTAACTTTGAAAATGCTTAATATTTTTTAATTTCGACATCACGGCGCTGCACTGGCGCGCGGCGGCGTGATGTGCATGTACTAGGCGCACAGACACACTACAGATAATGGATAATGACCCTCGTAGTGCGGTAACACGTTTTTTATGATTTCAATTTAATAAACTATCGAAATAAAAAAATATTAAGCATTTTCAAAGTTACTGCTTTTGAGCTGAAATTTTGTACAGAGATTCTAGACCAGATACACTCTTCAACCCGTTGGTATTGATATACCCTTTCTGTAACACCCTGTATATGTTAAGGAAGTAAATAGGTAGTAAATATTAGGTCCTTACATATGAAATTGGCGTTTTTCGTACTGGCCACTTTAATCACGAATTTCTCCTCTTTGGTAAGGAATTCCAAATTCAAATTTGTACAGCTATTTACTCATGTATTTGTGCTTCGATGACCGTCATTCATTTGTTTTTTTTCTTCTGTTTTTTCTGTTTGCGTCACTCATTTTACAAAATGGAAAATTTAAAATATCGCATTATTTACGAGTACGAGTTCCGCCGTGGCACTAGTGCTGCGGAAACGACTCGAAGGGTGAATGATGTGTATGGCGGTCATGTTGCAAAAGAAAACACAGTTCGTTTTTGGTTCCAACGTTTTCGTTCTGGAAATTTCGACCTGCAGAACAAGCCCCGTGGACGGCCTGAGACCCAAGTTGATAATGGAGAATTGAAGGCTATTGTGGAAGCCAGACTATTACAGCTGATGTCTATTGTCAGCAATTACAAACCATGATGGAAAAGCTAGCGGCTAAACAACCAAGGCTGGTCAATCGCTCCACGCCACTGCTGCTTCACGACAACGCCAGACCACACACTGCGCAACAGACGGCTACCAAATTAGAAGAGCTTGAATTGGAATGTCTTAGACATCCTCCGTACTCCCCGGACCTTGCTCCAACAGATTACCATTTTTTTCGCAATTTGGATAACTTTTTGCAAGGGAAAAAATTCAACTCCGATGGGGCAGTCCAAATCGCCTTCAAAGATTTTATTGATTCCCGTCCGACTGGTTTTTTTAGTAAAGGGATCAATGAACTACCTATAAGATGGCAAAAGTGCATTGAAAACAATGGTTCATACTTTGATTAATTAAATATATTATATTAAAAAATATTCGACTTTTTGTTCCTTCCATACAAAACGCCAATTTCATATGTAAGGACCTAATATTATATATTGACATTAACAACGCGGTTAATACAACGCTAAAACTATGAGAACTTGGTAATGGTCAGCCAACCTGACGTCAGAATGGCTGACCACTTTATTTCTTTTATATATTTATTAACGCAAAGGTAGTAAATATTTCATTAAAGGTAGTAAATAGTAGCAAATAGATATTAAACAGTGCACATGGTCCCACGTACATATCTCGTTTGGTCCAGCCATCCTGACAGTGACTCAGGAGGACTAAGGAAAACTCCTTAATATGAAGAATTGCGCCTTAGGATACCCATTTTTGTTCGGCAACTTGGGATAAAAATAAAAAGTCGACGGCCAGGAATGAATTACATTTTATTTGAACGGTGGCAGTTGTGGAAACATTTATTTGTATAGCGACAACGCTGTAATGAATTTGGGAACAAAGATATACAACGATCTTAATGTCTTTCGATCCGCCTCCAAATGTAAAAAAAATATCACCGAACCCAAATTGTTCTCGACTTTGACGCCTTAATAAAAAAAAACAACCAACTTCAAAAAAAAACACTACAAAGTCAAAAATAACTTTAATTTCGGAAGTCGGTGTCGTTGGTTCCGCATTTTCGTTTTTTGACACGGACTTCCGAAATTAAAGTATTTTTTTTATTTGTTTTTTTTTTTTGTAAATTAGTTTTTATTTTTCACTTTTAAGTTGTACCTACCCCACACAAATTCAATTAACACTAGTGCATTGAAGAATTGAAGACACGACTCGAAGAATCATCAAAATTCACATAGAAATGCCGGAGATGCAGTACATTGATGCATATAACTTCGTACATAAGAATAATTACCTAATGTATTATATACTAAAACCTTCCTGAAAGTATGTGGATCACATTAATGAAATAATTATCAGAATCGGTTCAGCAGTTTTTGAGGTAATCGCGGATATACAAACATACATACATACGGGTCGAATAAAGAACCTCCTTTTTTAAAGTCGGTTAAAAAATCCTTCAATTCTAACATTTCTCTCCTGTCCTCAGGGTAACGGCTACTACAATGTCACGTTGATACTGGCCCGCATCACAAAAGAGGACGTGGACAGAACCTACTACCTGCGAGTGGACAACGGACTGGGCAGGGAGGAGTTTGCTGTCAGGATCAGCACTATGGACGAACCAGCTGGTAGGTTCATGGAAAGGATTTTAGTCCATAGTTTAAAATGGGCCACGGTTTTGATTATTGAAAAGTTGGACTCGCACTTCGACTGTTTTTGTATTTTTAAGGGGGATGCGGTAAGGTAGCCTGCGAAATTCAAAATTTCTTACGTTTTGTTTTGTAATTGGCAGGTAAGTGTCAGGTTTTATGTTGATTAAAATGATTCGCGACCGTAACAAATATGAATTTACAGAATTACAATCATAACCCTCTAAGTTCATATAAGTAATCCTATTGATTAATATTAGAGATGCGCCGAATAGTGGTTTCACCGAATACCAAATAATATTCGGTTAAGTTCTTACCGAACCGAATATACTGCCGCATAATTCGGTTCCCCGTTCCATAGTTTTGCCGCGGAAACAAGTTTATACACGCTAGATATCCAAAGCACCGCGCGTGAACGGAGTGAGTGGTACCTCCCGCTACCCGCTGCACCCCGCCACTGTCATTGCGTACGAAAACACAATACGGGTGGTGGTATATCTTTGTTTGATTACCTTACAATAAACGATTTCTAATAAATATTATTGTTAGAATATGGGATTCCTTTAATATATTTTGCCCTAAAGGCAAACAACCAATTAAACCGAATACATTCGACATTTCAACCGAATGATTCGGCCGAATACGAATACCTCAAAATTCGGCGAATATTCGGCGCATCTCTAATTAATATTGAAATAGTCATTCAATAGGATTATAAATGAACTACGAGTAACTGTGGCGCTTCCCCCTTAAAATGATGAATTTAGAAATTCTTGTTTCTTGTTTTTACTTCATTAGATGTCCATTGTGAAGTTTCGCCAACTAATTATTAACCCTGTATAATTGTATTTACATAAAATAAAAGACATTGATTAGTTTTGTATTCCCTACAGCTCGGAAAGCGAAGTCGCCATATTTACTAGAAATCTATGGTAAGACTTTCATTCAGGAATGATAACTGTAAATGAACGATAGTGAATGAACGAAGTTTTTTTTTTTGGATTTTTATTCGAATGATTTAGTCTCTTTTTGGTAAAGTATGTCTTTTTTTAAATTGCGTTTTATTATGTTGAATTGGTATTTTAAAATGAGTTTTTTTTTTGTCAATAATTTTCATTTGATTTTCCTTCGTGATATCTAAAACTGTTTTCCTATCTTTTTAGAAGCATGTCTTATCATTTTCTTACTTTTTTCGTGCGTTCAAATTGCTGTCAAAATCTTTACATATTTTCTTCTATCTTCCGAACAGACGCATGATTTAAAATTAGGCATATATTGGCTGACTTTTTTTACCGTCTGGACAAAACAGGGTATAAAAAATGAACGGAGTAGAAGCCTATGGTTTAGAAATTTCTTTTTTTTTTTTCACGAAAAATAAAATAAAAAGTCTCTTTTATTTTACCATCGCACTAAGGGGTATTTGACCCAAAAAGCTGGCCAAAACTATTTTTTTTCATTTTTGGTAATATTGTCACTTGGATGTATCGATTTGAACAAATTACGTTATTTTGTGGTATTTTAGATACAATTTGGGCCATTTCATGACGTTTTATTAAAAAAAAAATTTAAAAAAATGTAATTATTAACTAAAAAATAATATTTTCAAAAAATATATACAAAAGTCAGTCTGATAACAACTCCTACTCTTCTTCCTCTGAAGAATCATCTTTTGTATCAGAAGTTTCTTCGTTATCATTTTCGTCATCACTGTGAATGGGTTCTTGAGGCGGAATCATTAGTTCTCTAGCTTCTTGACTGAAATAATTGGCTTCTTTGCGTGGCCTGGGTCTAATACTACTAATGTATGGGTCAGAAGTTAGGAGCAATCGATTTAAAATGTCCAAATTGCAATGTTCCCTACAAAATTTCCTGGAGAAGTTCTGTCTATATCGTCGGAAATGTTTGTTTCGGGCCTCTGATGCCTCTTCTGACGAACATCCTATTGGCAATAAGGCATGCTATATTACAATGGGGCCGTGAGTCAATATTTAGTACACAGAGGGGTCATTGGGAACCAAGTATAAAGTTCTACGTACAGTCTTGCTGTTTTATCGCAATAAGTTTGAAACTTATTCAATTAAATTTTTTATGACCCTCAAAACTGTGGCGAACCTTTTGATGTCCTCAGTCATGATAAAAAATGGCTTTCCGACTTAAAACTTTCACGCCAGAAGTACCTGTTGGCAACAAAATGCAAAGTTTAGTACCATGGCTGCAATACAAAGTTTGTTTGGTACAATCCATAATTATTTGAAAAATCAATAAAAAATACTATAGGCGGATTTCGGCACCTAATTTTGATATAATTAGAAACAATACAAAACGTTCTATCAGATAAAGTAGAAAAAACAACCGGGCAATGTCCGGCAGTATAACTTTTTTACCAGTATTTGTAATAAAAATTAAAAAAAATCTGCATTTTTAAGGTAGTTGACAAAACTTAACAGTTTGAGAGTACCTGGCATTAAAAATCGAATTGATTGAAAGAAAAGAATTGTACATACCCGGTTGACTATCATCCTTTGCAGCCATCACTGAATAGAACTTGCTTTCGTATTTTAATATCGCTCACGAAAATGATATATTATTACAATAACTCTGTCGTAATGCACGTACATTTAGTAAAGCTCACAAATGACGACTAACTGGTGATCACCTGATAAGCCTACCGTAAACAAACTATCTGGGTAGTGTGCGTCAGGTCATCAGCTAACGAGATTCACATGTTTTTCTAAGAAATCTGTATTTTGTTTTTTTGTATTTTTGGCCAGCTTTTTGGGTCAAATACCCGTATGTGCATCGGCCATCGGCCGGCTTTATTATTTTATTGAATGTCGCTACGGATCCATTGATAATTTCCGCACTTGAGAAGGGTATCTTTAAGTTAAATTTTGATATTATTTGTCGAGTTATTCGTTTTTTTTTTTTGAGAAAATATAAATTTTCTGTGCTATATGCTTAATTTTTGTGAAAAAAAAAAGAAATTTCTGAGCCATAGGCTTCTACTTCGTTCACCCTGTTTTTGTCCAGACGGTAATAAAATAATAATAATAATATTTATTTGCTTAAAACACGGTATAAAAAGGTGTTACAATACAAAATGTGATCATTCATGTTTTGCTTATAATTAAAGCATGCAAAATTGTGCTGTCAACGTTAGTGTTCTAAAAACTCCTAATACTATAAAAATTATTTTCATTTAACCAGTTACGAGTATACAATTTAATTTTAAATAGTCTACAATAGTCTACAATCTACAAAAGTCAGCCGATATACAAATTCTTATCATTTTTTAAGTAAGCATGAAAATCAGAAACACTTTGGTTATCAAATATTTTAAATATTTTATTGTAAATTGCATGAAAATATTTTAAAAAGTCGGTAGTGTCATGACCTTAAGTTAAAACTCATTAGCCCACGTTCGTACTGACGTAAAAATATCGCGAGGGGGGATGTTATCGGGCACTGTACTCTCGACTCGACTCTTGATGTTCAGTCGAGGGTTGAGTATCATCCCAGCTCGTCAAACATTGGTTGTCTGTAAAGTCGGTTTACGGACGATAATTTTACGTGATAACGTCATAAGAAAACATCCGATCGTGCCTCTCTATCGCTTGTTCCGCGCTCTCGCTTGCACGCTCGGCTCAGACGGAACGTGACAATGAGTCATGCTTTTTCTTGCGTTCAGCTGGCGTTCACCGATTCATAAGACGTTATCACGTCAAAAAACACTTGTTGGATTTTCAAATCTCGGCGCTAAGCAGAACGTTACAAATGCAGTTCGCGAAATAAAATCACACTGGAAAAACGCGCTGGTGCAAACCTGGGCTTACTTTTATGGTAGTTAGTCTCGATATTTAAAACGAACCTTCTCATGTCGTCGTAGAAAATAAGATTCTCAGACTTTCTATTTTATTTCTAAATGCAATCTTGTCAAATCGTATTTTCTTTTCGTGTCAATATTTTCATATTTCCTTCTAAATACACTATTTGTCACTAGACTGCTTTAAGGTGAATGTGACATGGTAGACCGCGAAATTTAAATTTTCTTACGTTTTTTGCAATTTGCAGATCAGTGTCAGGTTGTATCTTGATCCAAATAAGATTCGCGACTATAATAGACATGTATTTATAGTCATTAGAATCATTAATATATATCTCTTTAAGTTAGATTTCTACCATAATCACTTTTCTATACGATATTTGTTCTTAACGGTAGAAATCTAACTTAGAAAGATGTATTAATGATTCTAATTGTTATAATTCTGTAAATACGTACTGGTTATAGTCGCGAATCATGTTTTGATCAAGATACAACCTGACAATGACCTGAAAATTGCAAAAAACGTAAGAAAAATTTAATTTCGCGGGCTACAACTACGCATTCACCTTAAGAATATACGTTTTGCTAAATAATTACCGCATAGGTTTCCTTTTTACGTCATTTCTCCGTCATCGTAATCTTTTCAGATAAATTATGTTTTCATTGACATTTTTTGTGTTTTTTATTGGGCATCATACATTTTGTCATCATTTTGGCTTGTATGAAGTTATAAAACATACCAAAATGAGGAAATAACCACCACAACGGGGAAACTGCCATACTGGGATATTTCTTGTTTTTTTTTTTACTGATACTATAAGGCTGCATCATCCCACTTTACTGGGCATCATACAATTTGTCATCATTTTGGCTTGTATGAAGTTATAAAAATATACCAAAATGAGGAAATAACCGCCACAACGGGGAAACTATGCCATAATCTGATATTTCCTTTTTTTTACTGTTACTATAAGCCTGCAACATCCCACTGCAAAGGCCTGTCCCCATGACTTCTAGCTCTTCCAATCCATGCCCTGCAGTCTCGACAAATATAACGACAAAAAAAATCGGTCGTTAAGTCTAATCGATGTCAAATTTCTTTAATACATTTTCAACCTTATGCTGTCGAAATAAAGTTGAAAATCTATTAAAGGAATTTGAAGGCTAAAGTGGATCACTGGTCGTTTATTTTCTCCAGTTCGTTCCGCCATTTTCCTCGGGGTCTGCCGCAACGCTTTCTGGCTGTGTCAGGGCCCCACGTAGTGGTTATTTTGGCCCACAGCTCATTGGGCATAGACCAACTTCAGGGCCCTAATTCACAATGACCACTTTACGATTTCTTACTTCGAAACCACGTCAATTCCCGACATCTACTATTAACGTATTCTCTTTGAGACAATGGCGTGGTTTGAACTGTCAAAATACATGTCCGTACGGTGACATTTCGATTCCTTGCCGTTAACAAGACACGATATTGACGTGGTTTGCACGTGGTAAGGTTTTGCGGAGAATAATATAGAATTGGGGGCCCAGCGGCTTTTTGAGGAACGTATTTTTTTTTTTTATAATGGAACATTTTTTTTTCTCTAGGCGTGGAGCTAGACACCGGAGCAATCGTGGGCATCGTCGTCGGAGTCCTAATTCTACTAGTCGCCGTATTTCTAGTAGTGTTCGCCTTCGCTACCGACAGATGGTGCTTCGCTGGTAAGTCGCACTATTTCTTCTATCTACTTTGTTGAATTGTTAATATTTTGGAGCATAATCTTTTTTGTCATTTTTTTAACCGACTTCAAAAAAGAAGGTCCTCAATTCTTGTTTACTCATTTGCATGGAAAGCATGTTGAAATTAATTATGTTTAACATGCATTTTTTTTTTTGTTTGTTATTAATGTAAAAAATATATACTCATTATGATAGAATTTGTAATCATAACCATTTTTGTTGCTCCATTAATGTTGATGATTCTTTTGTTTAGTTGTGATGTAATTTCCCTTTTTTGTGCCATTAGTCCAAGAGCCTTGATAAAAAATATTTACGTCATCATATTAATAATTTTCTCGAAAACGTGGAATATCAATAAAATGATTTCCTTATTATTTTTTTTTACTGATATATTTTTATTGATATTTGCATTTTGATTTTGATTTTGACCATGCTTTTTACAATCGCTTTTTTACAAACATTAGGCATGCGTAATAATTCCTTATTCCTTTTAAATAAATATATTATTAATAAGTAATACATTTCTGGCAGGCTCGCGGGCTGTTGGTCGATAGGTAACGTTGGAAAAAAAATTTGAAAATGTAGTAAAAATAGAAGAAAAAAATCACAAATCACACTAACTGTTTGAGGCTCGCACTGGTTGAATTTACATCTTAAAACGTCAAGTTACAAAAAAAAAAATCCCTATTTTAGTAAAATTTTTTGGCTGTTGTAGATTTAGAATGAAAAGAATTATTAAGTGCAACTTTTGGCAGTGTTTTGGCTTTAATATGTAGTAAATATAAGTGTTTAAAATTAAGTGAATAAGCATAGCAATATTTTGAGCGATCAAGAACGAAAAAAAAATTGTTTTTTTTTTTATAAAATGCATGATTTTTATTATAACAGTTTGGCGCATGTGAATGATAATTGTTATATTTATAATTTTCGAAAAAAAAGCATGATTTATGAATGCTTTATTTATATGCATGTGACTTTCCCAGATTTTTTAAAAATTCGTTATAATTTCTTCTTCGTAATGTCCCCTTTGGTAGTAATTTTCAAACAGGTGGTGGTTTAAAAATATGTAGTTCAGGAGTTTTCACGTGTTGTAGCTAGTATTTTGGGCCTTAAGCTTATTTCAGATGTCATTATTTTTGGAATCTATTGATGTTCTTTCAGTAACTAACATGTTTTACTGGGTAATAATACTCTGGTTTTCTTTTTGGGGTTCATCAAAATCTTCCATTTCATCATTTTTTTAACTAAATTATTATTACACTAGAGATATAATTATAATCATAGGTATCATTTGTTTGCAATACGTATTGGTACAGTGTTGGTCTTAAAGTCAGTATAGTTAAACATTTGACATGCAAAACTTTTCAATATAAAGAAATAACTGTTTCGTGTCAAATTTTAAAATATGCGAAAATTCTATTTTTTTATTATATTTTCTCATGTGAACAATGCGATGAATAGCTTTGTTTTGCACTCTTTATGCTGTCCAATTTATGCATACATAAACATAACAGTTAAGAAATACTGTCATTATTACAATATACTCGCTGTAATTCAGTGATTCCGAGTTGTTATCTGAGTTTTACATCACAAATAGACTCATTCAAAAGGAATAATCACGTCACTGACACATTTTCTCAAACGAAAATTAACGCAATATTAATGCGACATCGAATGCTGCGATTGGCGGGTAATAAATCATTCGACCAATCACAGTAGTTTAGTTCACGCTTGACAGTTTGTGTCAGTCACATTAATTTTGGGGTAATTTTCGCTCGAGAAACTGGCACTACACGAGACAATATTTCATAACACAATCATCTTTTGTGCGTGACTCTCTTGGAAGTTATGTCCGTAGGCCTCGAAAGTTGTATGAAGTGGCACCGAGTTATCATAGATAGATACACATCATATAAATGTCAGATATACGTGTAGATTTATTTTAGAGGATGATACAATAGGCAGTCTTATCGCTATAAGCGATATTTTAAAGACAACCTTTGAATGGATTAAGGGGAAAAGGAGAGACAATACCTCAAGTAGTCTGTGGTGTACCATTTAATCATGTACAGTCAGTGACAGCAATTAGCTGACCCACCTTTGCATAAATGATTGAGATTTTTTAGAATACGAATCGATAGAATTAAGGTAAGGTCACTCCTTCATAGGGATTCACTAATAAAATAAGCAGAAGGCCCAACCAACTCACAACCAATCACATTCACACTTTTCAAACCGCTCACGCACCAACACAGCCTTTTAACAAAGCTAAACTGTAAAAAACCAGCCAAGTTCTTGATCGCTTAATGTATTGTATGGCAGGACGTTCTCACCGCACGGACATTCCGGACGGGGCCGACTCTGAGGCCCCCCTCCCCCCTCACGAGGACATCAAGGGCTCGGAGAACCCCTCGCATGACCACGGGGACTATATCAGCAATGGGGACACGAAGCATCCGGAAAAAAAGCCAGACACGGCTGTTTAAGCGTAAGTCGGTAGCTGTCGCTTGTGTGAAGGTGAAACTCGGAGGATTTTTTCGAACTTGGAGATTTTTTTTGTCGAAATTTTTTTTTTTTTTGTGAGAGAAAAATACTTAAAACATTTTTTTTTTGTATTTTTTTGTTAAATTTGCGGTCTTGCCCAACAAAATGTTTTGTCAATGTATTTCATAGATATTAGAAGTGTACAGAAATCCAAAAAAATGAGAAAATAACAATTTACTTTAACTTAGTAATAGTACTCGTTAAAAATCTATGAAATATTTATTTGCAACTACTTAATATGTTTAAGAATTCTTACTTTTTTATCTTATATAATTAAGAACAGTGTCTAGGCATAGTTTACCTTCTAATTTGAAAATTCTTAAAAGTACCTCCCCGAGTTTCACCAAAAAAAAATTTAAATCTCAAAAATTCGACCTCAAAAAGTGACAGATTAATGATTATTTTGGACTTAAACGTTTGATTATTAAGTGTCGTTTAGTGCCAGACGTGTTTAACATTGTTACTTATTAATAAATATTGTATTTAAATAAATAAAAATATGTACGCAATTTTAAAAAGTAAATTTCTAAAATATTAAGAGAAATTTTTGAGAAGAGATTATTAGAAATGACGAAAGCGCATTCAGAAGTTATTTGTAATTTTTTTTTCATGAGCTTACATGATAAGCATGAATTATTTTTACGTTTTTTTAGACAAGACTTGTGAAATAAGTCGAATATAACATAAAATAACGCCTGTAATCCGCGAATTTAACGCCTGTAATTTCGCCAGTTATGACTACATCCTATGTAATAGGGTCGAGCCTTAAAAAAAAAACTTGCCAGACATTCCGAAAAGCATTTGAGTTTTTAACCCCAGGTAGCCCTCCCTAGATTTGCAAGTAAATTCTGAACGCGCTTCAAGCAAAATTCTAGAATAATAGGTTTGTAATTTGACGAAATAAATAGTTACATACACATGTATACCTGTCTCTCTTATGTACAACAGGATCTGAAATTGGAATCGAGAAAAAAAAAACATTCTTATAGTACGCGCCACGAAAGATGAGAATTGACTTTTATCTTGAACTTTATTATTTCGTAATAAATATTACAATATTGTTAAGAATTTTTATCTAAATGTCATCGATAAATCCCTGAATAGATATACACATTATGGATAACTATTTCGTACACGACACCTGCGCAAACTCCCTACTACTGAGCTTGTCAAGTCTCATCTTTCGTGGCGCGTATGTACAGTCAGCATCAAAAGTCGATTAACACTATCATTTTTACATGTTATTAAATTGACAACAACTTTTTTCAATAAACTGGTTTTTAGCTTTTCACATAATAGACAAGAGTATATATTTTGTGTCTCCTGTGATAAGTGATATAACTCGAGTTGTACCCTTTTTGTGATTTTCACATGAGCATTATCAAAAAAAATACGTCTTTTTTGGTCTAACTCACGTTCTTCTATCTGCTATAGTTTCGGAGATAATTTTGTGCAAAGTGATACAACTATAGGGATTTTGGCTGTTTTAGGGATTTTGTTTTTGCTGTCCTGTAAAATGACGTTTTTTGACTTGTATCACTTATCACAGGAGGCACAGATATATTCTAAAAAAAATTCTTCTGCTGCAATTTTGAAAAAATATTTTGCTCAATAACTAAGATTAAAAAAACTGAAGTGTTAATCAACTTTTGATGCTGACCGTACCACCGCGGACACTGGCGGTTGACCACTTTTCACCCTTACATCAATAGTAATAACGTTGAAAAGTGGTCCGCCGCCAATGTCCGCCATGGTACAGGAGGCCAGCACATCAAGCAACCCCAATCTGTCAAATTTTCCCAATTGAATATGAACCTTATAACTTTGTAGTAAAGTTGAAAATCTATCAAAAAAAATTTGACAGATCGGGGTAGCTTGATGTGGTGGCGTCTGTACATGAACTCTCGCCTTCTTCCCATGCGGGTAGGCAAAAACTACGGAACCGCATCTGGTACGATTCTTACATACTCCTTTTGATTCGTTTACGTTTTAAAAAGAAAATATTTTGCTATTTTTACATAAGCGTTTTTTTTTAAGGTGAATGCGCAGTGGTAGACCGCGAAATTTAAATTTTCTTACGTTTTTTGCAATTTGCAGATCAGTGTCAGGTTGTATCTTGATCAAAATATGATTTGCGACTATAATAGACATGTATTTACAGAATTATAGTCATTAGAATCATTAATATATCTCTTTAAGTTAGATTTCTACCATAAACAGTTTTCCATACGAGATTTGTTCTTAACGGTAGAAATCTAACTTAGAAAGATGTATTAATTATTCTAATTATTATAATTCTTTAAATACGTACCTGTTATAGTCGCGAATCATATTTTGATCAAGATACAACCTGACACTGACCTGAAAATTGCAAAAAACGTAAGAAAAATTGAATTTCGCGGGCTACAACTGCGCATTCACCTTAAAGCGGTTGATTTTTGTGACAAAAAAGTAACGGACGTGGAATATGGAAAGACGATAAAAAAACGACGAAAGACATGACTATTTCAACGGAAGATCGTTTTTTTCTCAGTTTTTTTTTTTCTCGATTGCAATCACGAAAGTAATAAAAAGTTTTTATGTAGGTATATGTACGCCTAAGAATCTCATTATAAAAATACGTTTTTTCGAAATATACTTGTGTAACAACGAAATCCCAACGCGTATGTTTAAGGCATTTTTAAATAAAAATAGAAAAAGATATTTGGAGCACATTTTTTTTGTAAAAAATAAAAACTTTCTTGAAACATTTTATGAGACTTAGCCCTGGTTTGCACGGGCGATTTTTTTCGCGGCGATTTTTTTTCGTGCTCTGGAGTTTCAACGCAGTGCTTAGCGCCGAGGGTTGAAAATCCAACAGTGTGTTTTGACACGCTGGGATGCACTCTACAGGGTGTTACGGAAAGGATATATCAATACAAACGGGTTGAAGAGTGTATCTGAGCCCTGATTCACAACCATACGACAGGCTATCGTATCGAAAACCTGACATTTCGATAACCTGATTTGACTTCCCTTCAACAGCAAATAGCTGTTGGAAGAATAGCGGGCGTCTATTTGATTTAAAATGAAAAAAAAATCGGGTTTTGGACTTGTGAACAGCGTTGAGAAGACTCCTACGATAACAATGATTAATGTTCGATACGATACGGAAGCATATCGAGTGTTTGTGAATAAGGGGGCTGGTCTAGAATCTCTGTACAAAATTTCAGCTCAAAAGCAGTAACTTTGAAAATGCTTAATATTTTTTTATTTCGATAGTTTATTATTAAATTGAAATCATTACAAACGTGTCACCGCACTACGAGGGTCATTATCCATTATCTGTAGTGTGTCTGTGCGCCTAATACACGCACATCACGCCGCCGCGCGCCAGTGCAGCGCCGTGATGTCGAATTAAAAAAATATTAAGCATTTTCAAAGTTAATGCTTTTGAGCTGAAATTTTGTACAGAGATTCTAGATCAGATACACTCTTCAACCCGTGTGTATTAATATACCCTTTCCGTAACACCCTGTATTGGATTCCCAATGCTCGGTTCAACACAGACAGTTGAAAACTCAGTGCGCTGTGCGCGATAAAATCCCGTCGCGATATTTTTACGGCCGTGGCTTATTGCATGTTTGCAACTTAGCTTATTGTGTAACTAAATAATTATTTTGTGAAATAATGTTTATTGAAAATAGGTTTTTTTTCACCTTTCGAATGATTTCATGTAGTTTTAAGAAAGGTGGAGAGACCAATTGTCGGCCTCATTAGACTTTCTAGCAAAATTTTTAGTTATACTTCTTTTGAGGATGGAAAGTAAAAAAAGTCTAACATTGGACTGATGTTTAACTTATGAGGCACCTAACTATTTTTTATTCTGTATGGCTGGCAATTGGTGCCTCCACCTTATATTTAAGTTACAATGTGTTCGTACCACCATATTAATATTTTTGTATATATTATGTAGTAAAAGAAATAATTTCTTAAAAATAAGTTTTATCCATTTTGACTAAGCTTTATTTTATTGGTACATTAAAAACTTTTATTCAAATAATCTCTTTTACATTTAAAAATCATATGTTTCATCATTTAATTAATTAAAATCATTTAAATTTCTTGTAAAAATGATTGTACAACTGATACAATATCGATTATTTTTCGTCTTTTTAACCGACTTCAAAAAAGGAGGAGGTCCTGATTTTGGTTAAGTTAGTTTTATAAGTCACCATGATTGTGATTTTTAAGTATTTGTAATTAAATATAATTAAGAATTTATTTTTGTACCAATTTAGTTTTTAGCGTATTTTTACTTAGCGCCCCATTACAGAAATAAGATCAACTAGTAATAAAAAAATAAATAAACTGAAGACACTGCCATTTTGCACCTTTTGCCAAAACATTGCGTCTTTTCAATCTATATAATTATAAGCTCAAATTATTTCTAAGCTTATACATTTTTTAATGTCCGCCGAACTTTTTTACTAAAAAAAAACATTTGACATGACAAAAAATCGCTTAATTTTTTTTTTCTAAAAAATATCTCACCTTCTTGATTTTTTTAAATGAGAAAATGTATTTTTTTTTTGTCATGTCCTCTGTGTAACTTTTATAAAAATTAATAGTTTAGTCTCATCACTATCAATGTCTATGAGTAAAGGTTATGACGAAATATTATTGAATATAAAGTATTTATTAAATAAGAATTTGATGTTTCATTTTTATCCATACTCATGAATTAATTATCTGTGAAAACAACCAAAAGATCGAAATAATAATTGACTTATTTTCACCCGTCTCTTACACTATAAAGCAGGGGTGGCCATCATGAGTAGACCCAAAATCTACTGTTGACTGACGAAACCCTGTGCGATCTAGCAATTACATCTTAAAATCCATACTCCATACTAATATTATAAATTCGAAAGTAACTCTGTCTGTCTGTATGTTACCTTTTCACGCCTAAACCACTGAACGGATTTGGATGAAATGTGGCAGAGACATAGATTGCATCCCGGGGAAGGACATAGGATAGTTTTTATTCCAGAAATCATCCTTTAAGGGGGTGAAAAGGGGGGTGGAAGTTTGTATGGGGAATCAGTAACCGCTGAACCGATTTAGATGGAATTTGGTTTGGAGATAGTTTGAGTTGTGGGGAAGGATATAAAATAGTTTTTATCCCCGAAATTATCCCTTAAGGGTGTAAAAAGGGGGGTGGAGATTTGTAAAAGGAATGAATAAAAAAAAGGACTAATACTTTTACCGTGGGGCACAGCTAGTTTTAAATAAAACAGTATTTGCAGTGAAAAATCCGTAAAATCCGGATATTATGGACTGGACTGGACTTAGAACGGATTTGCATTCCCTAGTGGGGGGAACAAGGAATTTCACGCGGACGAAGTAGCGGGCAGAAGCTAGTCTTAGAATAAAATAATCCAGCTTTAGAATAAGATGTAAGTGACAGAGACGAGACTTAGAAAGAAAAAAAAACGGTACCTCATTCTATAATTCGATATTATGAACTAGCTGCGCTCCGCGGTTTTACCCGCATAAGTGTTGATCCCGTGGGAATATTGGGCTAAAAAGTATCCTATTTATTATTCTGATGTATAAGCTATAATATTACTGTAAAGTTTCATAAAAATCCGTTCAGTAGTTTTTGTGTGACAGAGTAACAAACATCCTTACAAACTTTCACATTTATAATATTATTATATTATATAATTATATTATATAGTAGGAAGTACCAACAGTAGAGTACCCTGGGTTATTTTTGCCATCGCCTTTACACTACAAAAATCGTCCTTAACGCTACGACATAAAGTCGCTATCAATTTCAAAACGTTACCATTAATGTGAAGTTGTGTGTACAAAACTCGCATATTATAGCAGTGGCGAGGCGATCACAGGATTAGGATTTCGAAAAGGCAAAAGGGATAATTTAATAAAGTTTAAAAGCTTTAAGGCATTAAGCCCGCCTTTGTACCTTTTTAGGCGAAAAGTTTAAATAAATAAATAAAAAGGCCACAAGGGTCAAAGGAATTAGATACGCATGCCTATTTCAAGTTGACGACAAACGATTTAGATCGAGGATCCAATTAATTAATTAAAATGCCTCGACATACATGCTTACATTAAACGAAAGGGTTTTTCGAATGATCGATTTCATTGGTGGCATTTTGTATCAAATATAGAGAGAGAGGTACTCGTGCCTGGATAATAATAGCCGCACGGGTCGATCGAAGGTTTTAAGCTACACTTACCGAGGTCGGTCCGTGGATGGGTGACCATCCATTACATTTCGAACCTCTTCCACTACCACAACAGAATACAGAATTATACAGGGTTGTTGGAAAAACACCAACAACCTTTTAAGAGGTCATGTATATGTCACCGGAAAATAACAAGAACCGCAAATTTATAAATTTCCTAGGAAATTTATAAATTTCCGTAGGATTCTAAACGAGAGATAAATTGTATTATTTTACGCTCACATTTTCGCAAATTGATAAATTTGCGACGTCTCGTGGTAAATTTATAAACTAACCGATATCCATTCGTAAGATTCTAAACGGTTCGACCAATCACAAAAGAGCATTTAATTTTACGCTTTTTTAAAATACGGAAAATAACACACTGCTCTCTGATTGGTCGATGTTGACAGTGCCAATGGTTGTGTCCATAGACTTAGGTACAATTATAGGACTAGTTTAGTAACCTTAGCAAAATATAACTATTTTCACAGTTCCAACACAGTTAAAACATTAAAAACTTTACAAAAACACACGAACAAATGGTTTGTTTATGTTCCATGGCGAACAATGGCGGTGGAGAGGAAGGAGAAGGAACACGTGACGTATTCAACCAATCAGAGCGCACATGGCGTTTGGTTATTGCTTACTTATTATTTTACGCGTGAGTTCGGTAAGTTTATCAATTTACGAAAATGTGGGCGTAAAATAATACAATTTATCTCTCGTTTAGAATCCTACGGAAGTTTATAAATTTCCTAGAAAATTTATAAATTTGCGGTTTTTGTTATTTTCCGGTGACATATACACTTGGTATACACTTGGCTTTATTCAAAGTATGTATACACTTGGCTTTATTCAAAGGCGATTTTCTCCTTTATTTTTGAATGAAATTTTATGTTATTACGAACATAGTATTTTCGAACCCATAGGTATATGTAAAGTGTCGTATTTCAACATTGCATTCGTTATTTCACGAAAATATCGCAATTAAAAGTTGCCAAGTGTTGACATATTATTGCTCGTGACTGTACTCATCATTATGAACATTTTTATAATGGGAAAAAACCAGCAATCGCAAAAAAAAATTAGCTGTTCCCTACATTTTGACGAGTTATACGAACATAAATGTAGGGAACAGCTGATTTTTTTTTCGCGATTTCAGGTTTGGTCCCATAGTAAAAGTTGTTCATAATGATGAGTACAATGACCTCTTAAGAGGTTGTTGGTGTTTTTCCAATAACCCTCGCTCCGTCGCTGTATATCATATTCTCAAAAGATCACATTCGTAAAACATCACATTCGTAAAACACGATATTCGCAAAACATCATCGAGTGTTCGAGCATTCTCGCGAGCATTCAAGCATGCTCGCGCATATTTTCATTCAAAATCTGTCAGCAAATGCTCGAACATGCATTTTGTTGCCCTGTTTGTGCTTACCCTCATCATCTACCCAGCTTTTTCCCAATAATGTTGGGGTCAGCTTCCAGTCTAACCTGCGGGGCAATTGCGTAACACTTTATCAATCGGAATCGGTTTCATTTTGACAGTTCAACAACATTCATTGCATTATTTAAGCGTTGAGCAGACAAATTTTTCGAACTTATGAAGCAATGGATTAGCAATTAGCTTCGAAATGATTCTGGATTCCGATTGATAGTGTGTTACGCAATTAGGGTGCGGATGCAGCTTAGTACAAGTATTTAAAATGGACCAAAGCCTACCAGACCTCCACAACCCAGTAGCTGTCTGTGCTTACCCTAATACAATCATATTAATGCCTTGACATATTTACACAAGTATCGCAAAAAATGAAGCAATTAGGCAATATTTTCAACTAGCTGCGCCCCGCGGTTTCACCCGCATTAATGTCGATCCCGTGGGAATATCGGGATAAAAATTAACCTATATGTTAATCCAGGGTGTCAGCTACCTTCATACAAAATTTTATCAAAATTGGTCCAACCGTTTGAGCGTGAAGAAGTAACAAACATATAAACACACACACAAACTTTCGCCTTTATAATATAAGTGTGATGTTTTCGATAGCGGCAATAGCCGAAATATTGCTCCACAGTATTGGTGGCAGATAGTGTATTGTAGCTTTACAGGGTCAAATAAGCTAGAGAGACGACGCAGACTTGATGAGTATCTAATATCTAAACATGATAAAACAAAATGATTTGATGACGTCACTATAGCCGCATATAAAACAGAACAAAAAAATTGATGACTTTTTGCAGTATGAGAGAACACGAGAAACATTTCAAGTAACTACACTATACGCCGACCGCTTAACTGTTGCCTGTGGTAGCTGCGAGGTGCGGGAGGGGTGATAGCTATCACAAATTGACGAATCAATGAGCTCACGCATCGACGTATCACGTCACCCACCCCTCCCGCACCGCGCTGCTACCTCAGGCAACGTCTCAGTTAAAGTGATATATTGAAAAAAAATGGTTTTTCTATTTCGTATAACATGTTATTAGTATGTGGAATAGGGATTTAACATTTTGGTATATGTTTTTTGACTCTTTGGTCTAGTATCATGTAAAAGTAATACACGATTCAATGAATTTTTCTCGATACAAAAAAATTGCAAAGTTATATATTTTTTTTTACTTTTTTCGACATCACGGCGTAACGCTTAAGAGTTATTCAATGGAATTTACTTTAAAACATAGAGAATTATCATATCAAAGTTTACTCAAAGTAGTTTTAAAAATTCATTTATTTTGTTAAAAAAAGGAGTAAATTCGTTTTGGCAAATATGCCGTTTTATTCCGAGTGCACGCACATTATAGCCGTCACTCTTCTTTTGCGTTTCAAAAGTAATTGCATCACTTTCGCTCGCTTAGTAGGTTTTCGAGGTAGCGCCTTAACCGGTCGGTCTATAGTGTAGTTACTTGAAATGTTTCTCGTGTTCTCTCATACTGCAAAAAAATCATCAATTTTTCTGTTTTGTTTTATCATGTTTAGATATTGAAATATACGATACGATCTAATATCATTCGCAGGGCCAACATGGCCAGAGATCGCACAAGACGGGGAGGTTTGGAAGAAAAAAGGGGAGGCCTTTGCCCAGCCGTGGGACACAAAACTGGGCTAACAAAAAAAAAAGATATTGAAATCCATTAAGTCTGCGTAGTTTCGCTTGCAATTTAATTTGACTCGTGTATACCCAATTCAGTGAAAACATTAGAAAGAAAGGCCAGTTTAGAAGCTCTTTAACTTAGAACGAATATATTTATCTTGCAGGCAGAAGACGGGACAACACGAAGAGTTCTGGCGAATCGTAAGTATTGCTTCTTTTTTATTTATGGGAATTACTATGTACAAATATATCTTATACAGATATGATATTTTTACCGGTTCCAAATTTTTACAGGGTATTCTACCCATGACTATGAACAACTTTCACTATGGGACCAACTTGGAAATCACGACAAAAAAAATCTGCTGTTTCATACATTTTGGTCAAGTATGTATTGAAGTTTTGTATTAAACAGCTGATTATTTTTCGTGATTTTTGAGTTGGTCCCATTAGTGAAAGTTGTTCATATTCATGGGTAGTAGTACACCCTGTAAATATTTGGAACCGGTAAAAAAAATCATCCGGTATTACCTATATACTTTTGTAACTTTTTACAGTACCCGGGGGTAATATGGCACCTCGAGTTTTAGGATTAGAACAGGCTAACTGACTACCTGCGACTACAGGGTGTAAAAAGGCCCATCACATAGCTGTTATCTACCCATTTTGTACAAAAAACTATACTCCATTGGTTAAATTACTTAATTAAAAGTGCTTGTGAATAGGCTTTGGTAAAAATTCAGTTTTTTTTCCATTACCCTAAATTGACAAACTGCTGGGCAAAGAGCAGTGGTGGCCTAGTGGTTATGGCCGCGACTTTCGAGTTATAGGTCGCCGGCCGCGACTCACGATGTTTTCCTTCACCGTATTGAGAGCAGTGGTGATGAAATAATTTACACAAAGTAAAGCGCCTGCTTGGGTTCGAACCTACGACCTAACTCGTAAGTTGTGGCCGGTACTATGGGCCACCATTGCTCTTAAATAAAACTGCTGGGCAAAGAGCAGTGGTGGCCTAGTGGTTATGGCCGCGACTTTCGAGTTATAGGTCGCCGGCCGCGACTCACGATGTTTTCCTTCGCCGTATTGAGAGCAGTGGTGATGAAATAATTTACACAAAGTAAAGCGCCTGCTTGGGTTCGAACCTACGACCTAACTCGTAAGTTGTGGCCGGTACTATGGGCCACCATTGCTCTGAAATAAAGTATGGTTTAGTACAAAAAATGTACAGACGCCAGCACATCAACCTACTACAATCTGTCAAATTTCTTTAATAGATTTTCAACTTTATCAGTAAAGCATAAGGTTCAAAATTGATTGGGAAAATGTGACAGTTTCGGGTATACTAGAAAAGTATAGCACGATCCAGGATGGCTTGATACCTATGTCGTCATGCACAAGGGCACTTTCGGCTTCGCCTTTTTATTCCCGTTATTCTACAATGCCAAACTTTTTCTCAAACTCGATGTGCCTTCTTTTTTTGTTTCGTGTAAATAAAAGGGTATTTTTCAGTAATAGTACATTATGATACATGTGTGCTATGTTGATCATTAAACTCGAGGCGGTATTATAAGGTAGCCGAGAGTTTAATTATCAATGCACACGCGTATCATACGACGTTTTTCAACACACTTGCGAGGAAAAAAACAGACTTGTATTGTTAAATATTAAATTGTATGGATAATGGCGGGCTGGGTTTGTCATTCCGCGCGCCGCGCTGGCATGCGCGCGCAGGTTTACCCATAGAGTAAGTAATGGTCATTCCTAAAGGCACATACAAAACCGATAAACAGCCTATAGAAAAAATATAATAAACACAAAATAATGTTTAGACTGATCGTAGTGTTGTCGTATGTCAAATTGTAGTTTAGTTAGTATGGGATTAGAAAGTACTATTGGCATAGAGAAATATACATTAATTCAGTGAGAATCCGCAATAATAGAACACCAGTGAGTGGTCTTTCCCGTTTGGTTACGGGAGGGACGACGGAAAATTGTAAGGTGCATCCAGACAGAGCGAGGCATGCGCCGCAAGTGCTTTTTTTTTTGTATGTTAGATGCCTCAGCCTGAGGCAACCGTACATATAAAACAAACATTTGCGGCACATGCCTCGCTACGTGTGGATGCACCCTAAGGTGAATGCGCAGTGGTAGACCGTGTTTTTTTTTTTTTTTAAGTTTTTTACAATTCGCAGGTCAGTATCAGGTTGTATCTTGATCAAAATGTATATTTATATAATAGATATGTATTTAAAGAATTATAGTCATTAGAATCATTAATATATATATATTTAAGTTAGATTTGTTCCCTAAGAACTTTTCCATAAGAGATTTGTTCTTATGGAACAAATCTAACTTAGAAAGATGTATTTAATGATTCTAATGATTATAACTCTGTAAATACGTATCTGTTATAGTCGCGAATCATATTTTGATCAAGATACAACCTGACACTGACCTGAAAATTGCAAAAAACATTAGAAAAATTTAATTTCGTGGGCTACAACTGCGCATTCATCTTAAGGTAAATAAATAGTTCATCTTGGGACCAAGGACAATTCAGACTATTTAAAAAAAAAAAGTAAAATATGGCTCGCGGGTTCTTTTTGGCATGAAGTCTCTTTGAAGAGATTAAAAAAAAAAACGCACTTCTCCGACCTCCGACTAGTAAATTAAATAGTTATCTGTGGAAATAAAGCACAAGTACCGTAACGTAAAGAAAAAGCACGCGTTTGTAATACACTGCATTATGGATCTAAAAGGTGTGCGGTAAGAGCCATTTTACGAGCAAGTGTGTTGAAAATGTATTTTTTTACACACCATTTATTTGTACTGTACACAAACTTTGAAGATTTCTACTTTTTGCTTGAATGTGCTAACTGTACCCTTCTTATTATACTTGTAATTAAGTTTTTTTTTTAATATTATTATTTTATTATTAGATTATAAACACGAATTGGTCAGTTCCTTAAACAAAATTTCTGGTTAAGGTGAATGGGTAGTTGTAGCCCGCGAAATTCAATTTTTCTTACGTTTTTTGCAATTTTCAGGTCAGTGTCAGGTTGTATCTTGATCAAAATATGATTCGCGACTATAACCGGTACGTATTTACAGAGTTATAATAATTAGAATCATTAATACATCTTTCTAAGTTAGATTTCTACCGCTAAGAACAAATCTCGTATGGAAAAGTGTTTATGGTAGAAATCTAACTTAAAGAGATATATTAATGATTCTAATCACTATGATTCTGTAAATACATGTCTATTATAGTCGCGAATCATATTTGAATCAAGATACAACCTGACACTGATCTGCAAATTGCAGAAAATTTAAATTTCGCGGTCTACCATGTCACATTCACCTTAAGTTAACCTAAAAATATTGTTACAAGGGACTTTTTCCAAAATTGTTGCCATTTTCAATAATATTTTTTCCCGCAAGGACGCCGGCCGGGGATGTGCTTTTAGAGTCTGGCAACTCGCTTCCTAGAACGTACGTCTAACATTACTGTAACTAGCTTGGCTTTGCTTCACAACAAAAGGATACAATTCTGAAGCTGCATCCACCTTTGTTACATTTCAACGGTCCGAACTCCGTAGACCGCGTCAAATACGCGTGGTAAAAAACAGTGATAATCTTTATGGCAAACAGCCATCCATTCCGACGCCTCATGCGACAATACACAGACAACGTCATGACTCACGACTCCTCCCGTCCTCATACTGCTGTTAAAAGGCCATTTCCACGGAGTATTGTCCATTGAAATGTCACAAAAGTGGCTACAGCTTTAAAAAAATAAGAAATATCAAGCAACAGCGGGGTGATTGCGAAACACGCTATCAGTTGCATTGGCTTCCATTCTGACAGTTCAACAACATTCATTGCATTATTTAGGTACGTTGTTGAGCAGACACATTTTTCGAACATATCGACGCTTGAAAAGCAAAACTGACTAAGCGACAGGGCTAACTTTACAGGAGAACAGTTTAAAGGAAACTTTTCAGAAAAAACTCATTATAAATTCAGATTATAAAATCATCATCATTATCATCATCATTTCAGCCGAAAGACGTCCACTGCTGGACATAGGCCTCCCCCAAGCACCTCCACTTCGACCGGTTTTGTGCTTCTCGCATCCAACGAGTTCCTGCGGCCTTCACAAGGTCGTCGGTCCACCTTGTGGGAGGCCTTCCAACGCTACGTCTTCCGGTACGCGGTCGCCACTCCAGAACCTTTCGGCCCCATCAGTCATCTGTTCTGCGAGCAATGTGCCCTGCCCATTGCCACTTAAGTTGGGCAATTCTTCGGGCTATGTCGGTTACCTTCGTTCTCCTGCGGATCTCTTCATTTCTGATTCGATCACGCAGAGAAACTCCAAGCATAGCCCTCTCCATTGCCCTTTGGGTGACTTTCAGCCTTCAGATTATAAAATAAGATTTCAAAAATAGTACAATTTACGCCTCTAGGATGATTACAAGAATTGGTATGATTAGTTCTCCTCTAAAGTTAGCCCTATGTCGATGTCGCTAAGCCAAAATTGCCTTTCAAGCGTCGATATGAAGCAATGGATTAGCAATATCCTTCAAAATGATTCAGATTGAGATCAGTAGTGTTTTACGTAATTAGGGTGCTGTTCCCTAATTCCGTAACACACCATCAATCACAATCAGAATCATTTTGAAGCATATTTCTAACCCATTGCTTCACATTTTTGAAAAAATTGTCTGCAACGTTAATAACGCTACAAATGTTGTTGAACTGTCGAAATGAAGTCCATTGCTAAATGTTCCCAATGTTGGTGGGACTCTGACCTTCTGTCTCTCTGTGGGAGGGAGTGGGCTTTAATTAACCCGTCGCGCGTCTAATTAGCAGACGCAATAGACAGTGGCGCCGATTCTCTTGTTCACAAACTAAACTAAATTTAAGTTCAGTGCATCTTTTTCTTTCTATTTCATTAAGAAAAGGACAGGAGATAAATATTAGTTTAGTTCTGTCAAATTAGTCAGCGCCTGCATAAATTGACGTATTTTAGTAGATTTTTTTTTAATCCCGTCTAAACTTGTCTATGGAGTATCTTAATTTGACAGGACTAAACTAATATTTATCTTCTGTCCTTTTCTTAATGAAATAGAAAGTAAAAGATGCACTAAACTTAAATTTAGTTTAGTTTGTGAACAAGGGAATCGGCGCCATTGTATTGTTATCGGTACATATGGTGTACACTCGACGTGCGAAGAGTCCACGTCGCACATCTGCTGCGGTAGAAAGACATAAATAAATATAATTTTTAATAAACAATCAGCATTTTGATACCAACTTCTGTTCGATATTTCTCATTGTTTTAATAGCTTGGCTTAAATCACTGCTAACTATTTATACTTCAAGCGTTTTATATCTGGGGAGCGGTGGTGTGTTTTTAATTCATCATTTTAAATATTAGATTCATATCTATACACTTACCTTTTTGGTCTAGTCGTGGCAAGATTCTAATGTTGTGGGAGAAACATAACCTAGCCTAAACGAAGTGTTTAGCTGTCAAATACCTTATAGTGCGACTAACGAGAGAATGCGTTCTTGACACCTGTTAATTGCATACGATTAAGGCCGGCCGCGTACGTCCGGTTTCCTGATCAGGAATTCGAAATCGGAGACCCTGAATACACGCATTTCATACAAAATCGTCTCTGAGCGCATACGTTCTTATATTTTCCGGACGAAAATATTTCTGATCAGGAAACCGGACGTTTGCGGCCGGCCTCAGGTCTCCGAATCTGTATTCCTGATCGGGAATTCAGATTCGGAGACCCTGAATGCACGCATTTCATACAGAATCTTCATATTTTCCGTTCGGATACCCTGACGGAAAATAAAAGAACGTGTGGGCTAAAGAGAAGATTTTGTATAAAATGCGTGCATTTGGGGTCTCCGAATCTGAATTCCGAATCAGGAAACCGGACGTATGCGGCCAGCCTTAGTGTATTATGAGGAACAGGGTGTAAAGTTTACTCATCCTCCATAGAAAAGGGAGGATCGCTGTATATATGCTAGTTGCGCGGTAAACTCTGCTTGCGAGATGCAGGATTTTGCGTGACGTCAGTATGACGCGTTGTTCGCATGTGGCGTTGTTGATACCACTGCAGTCTTTATTCGCTACTAGAATTGTCGCACTGTCAGCTGTCAGGAACGCATCCTCTCGACACCCGGGCTGTATGTAGTTGCTGCAATTGCCAGCACTGGACCAAGAAGCTGTAATCACTAACAAGTAATGTTTTTAGATAAGTTGTAATTGTGATAGTAGAGATTAATTAATAGAAACTGTTCCATAAAACTTAATTATTACTTATAGTAGTAACTGGGATAAAAAAGGAGGATTTCGTGTTGCAGACCGTTTCCTCTTACCCGCTTTAACCTTTTGACCGCTCGTGTCGCATTTATGCGACACATATTTCCGCGCCCCTACCGCTCGTGTCGTATTTCTGCGACAGAGAACATGCATGATTTTTTCGTTCTATTTTCGTCCTATTAACCGCGTGGTACAACTAAAACCATTGTTAAATAGAGATAAAAACTTTTTTGACTATTTTTTAATCAATACAATGATTTCTCCTCCTTATTTATTGTAGGTATTATTTTATCGATTTGTAGCCGCGCGCTAGGGGCACGGCAATTGATATTTCGCCAAGCGCTTAAAAGGTTAATCAATAACAATTAATGTTAAAAAAATGCATACAAATAGAGGTCACATACAAAATCAAAAGCCTCAAATATGTTGGGTAGGGGGCCATTTAAGTATTTCGTAAGCACTAGGGGGGGGGGGGGGGGGTTCTTTGCTTTGCTTATTTTTGATAACATGGGGGATGGAGTCTGGATGGTGATTACTAAAGACCGGATTATATGCAACATAAAAAGCTTGAAATATGCATGCAAATATGCATGAAAAATGCTTGAAATATGCACGAAAACTGACAGAATATGCAACATTAAATGACTAAATTTTTTTTTTGTTTTGTGAATATTATTCCTTTAGATTTAAGTTTATTGTTATTTGAAACTTTTTAGTGCACGAAATATTTTTCTCGCAAACTCGACAATACAAAACAGTTCCGTCGTAAGTAAATGTTTCAGGAAAGTCACTTATCCACGAAGACACACTTTTTTTTTCGGGAGGCATTATACAATTTGACACAAAAACTTTAACTGCAGATCAATGAGCACGCGCGTCAACAATGAAAGCAATAACATGCATAATAGGTGGGAGGAAGGAGTAGTGCGGTAGGCGAGCGCGACGATTATTTGTCTCTTTCACTTTATTATCGTACCAAAACAAAAGACGCGCGGCTGCTGAGTGCGCTGCGCTCGAAAAATACTGTAAATTATAGCGATAATATGCATCATCACTAGATCTTAGGAAAAATATGCTATTAGCGCTAAAAATGGCTTAAATATGCAAATGCATATGCAAATATGCAAATGCATATTATCCGGTCTCTAGTGATTACGTCAGCACTAGTCAGCAGTACTTATTTTCTTTTTTTCGGATTTTCAACAAAATTTAGTTGATTGGAACACTTATGGCAATCCTACTTGTCTATGCTTGAAAACGAAACGCATATAAGACTGCTCATGAATCAATAAAGAACACATTGAAATATACCAAAATGTTTACGTAAGCATGGGAGGGAGTAAGAGCTTTGCTTACTTTTGCTGACGAGCGGGAGGGGGGTTAATAATTGCAAATAATCTACTTACGTATCTAATACTTGAACGGCACCATAACCAAATGCAACTGGTTCTCATTACGTACGGTCGAACAAGCTATTTGGTATACAGGCAAAAATATTCATCTTTCCACTACACAGCCAATATTGTATTTAGTTTTATTTTGTGCGTTATAATATAACTTTTTCAGCTTATGGCATCCTTAATCTGTCAAGCTCCGCTAATGAGACACAATTGATTTTCTATTGTTCCGTCGCCGATCGGCGACGCGCGCCGCTTGACCGTTGGTGTAAACAAAGACGATTGGGTGTAAAAGAATTGACATAGCCTCCCACACATAAACACGATACGATGTCGCGTCGTGCAGGTCGTGCTACGACGCAGCGTCATTTCACCGTTTGAATGACTTATTATTATTATAAGCCTGTGTTGTCTCACTGCAGGGTCTGCAGGGCAGAGGCCTCCCTTCCCTCTTCCCACTTTTCCCGGTTTGAATGATACGTCACTAAAATCATATACGTCGTAGCACGACGCGGCGTCGTATCGTGTTTATGTGTGGGAGCCCTAACTCAGCACACCATTGTTTAACAGTAGTTGCAAGTTACCTGCCTGTATACCAAATAGCTTGTTCGACCGTACATAGTTGATCAACTTAACTTAGGAAGCACTTTTCAACAGTAATCCCATTACTCATAATTAGAGATCGGATATTCGGATGCATATTTACCTAAAGTGAATTTAACGCTATGAAAGTATGGAAGCGGCTTCTTAAAATATTTTTTCTGTAAAAAATTCCCGGGATGCCAGGAACACCGGGAATGCGTAAATAGTCGGGTGTACTTATAGTATGGAAGGAAGGAACTACACAAAGAAAATTATTCTAAATATATGTAGCCCGTTATCTTATCTTGACGTTGTTTGCTATTGCAGTTTGGTATCTATCTACCTACTTTACAATATTAGGTAGGTAGAATTTGCATCCGATTCTATAGTCAGAAAAAAAGCAAAATTGCGAATCGCGGGATTTTTACGATCGATACAAAAGTGCATTCCATATCAGCCAACATTTTAAAGTAAGTAAATATGCATCCGATTCTATAATCAGAAACCTAAATGTGTCGATCCCGGAACCGCGGGATTTTTTCGATACAAAACCGCATTCTATATTAGCCAACACCTCAACTTTAGGTGAATATGCATCCGAATATCCGATCTCTATAATCATTACCATATCATTACCGTAGCACATGATTTCGGCAACAATAAAACACTGTTATCTCGTTAGTAGTGACACTGAGAGTGCGGTGGGCGGCCGGGAGCGCTCCCGACTGGCGGGGCTCAGTGCACGAGTGAGGGCAGTGCTGCCCCGAGCGAAGGATAAGGTGCAAGCCACTGAGGCGCAGACGGTTGATACCGAGGACAAGGTTAGTAAGGACAAAATCATCATCATCTGCCTAGCCAGTGGCGGATTTACCAACAGGCTGAGTAGGCTGGAGCTAGGGTTGCCAGGTCTTAAAACCGAAAAGCCGGACAGACCAGCCAGTTTCGCCGGACTTTGGGCACACCCCGGACACTCCATACAACGCTCGCAAAATAATTACCTACTACCACTACATTAACAAATGACGTTTGTATACGTGTAAATGTGTGCGTGAAATCTAGTAGGGGTGGCTGGCAGTACCGCAGTAGTGCGTAGGCGGCGGCGCTGCCCGAACGTATGCAACAATGGGGCGCCGCGCGCCGCGACACTACTCACAGAAATCTAATTAATTACATTTCTATTGTACTACTTTTCAAGTCGAAGAATGAATAGAACGTGCAAGAAAGAGACATAACTAAGACAATAAAGAGAGAGAGCAATAATTTAATAGTTGGTATGTTAATATTACGGAAGTTTTAATTGTTCTAAAACGAAGAAAACTTGGAAAATAAATGAATAATAGAGAAAATTATGAAAATAAATTATCACAACACTGGCTTAACTTGTTTGTCTGTAATATACTAGCTTTTATTTTTTATGGGCTTAAAGGATATTTGAGTTGCTGTTCCTTACCTTCTTTCATGTTTCGGGAACCCAAAGAAACTCCTGTCTTTATCGTTCCTCGATGAAGATAAGCATCCAAATAATGCACAATATACAACCATCGTGATTAACACAAAATATAAAACTTTAAAAAAATAATGTGTTCATGTCAGCAGTAGGTAGGTACAGCGCTGCGGTTCTTGTGTATGCGAGCGCCGTTGTCAAAGAGCCGGCGACGAGTACCTAGAAGTGCGGGGTGAGGTGCGGTAACTGATGTTAGTGCGGGGAAGGGAGTGGCCTTTCTGTACGTAGTACTTTAAGTATTCTGTGCTTTGGGTAAAAAAGCAGGACGCCCCTAATTTTTTATTTAGTCTTAATTTAACACGACAATTTTTTTTAAAGTAAAACTAGGCTTTTTATCATTTACTATACACTCGAGTGGGGTGGTGATTAAGAGTGACGGGGAGGCGGGGGCGCGCCGCGCACGCTTTGGTCAAATTTAAAAAGCCGGACAGGCCGGACACCGTCTGATTTGGCCGGATACGCAACCAAAAAGCCTGACTGTGTCCGGCTTTATCCGGACGCCTGGCAACTCAACTCCCCTAGGGCGACAGATTTTAGGGGCGGCATGTCTTACTGAAATTAAAAAGATTATTATTTATATACCTACCATGGTTTTTTGGAAAGAATAAACAAAGTGAATGCTCAAATTCAGGCTTCTACCGTAGATTTTATCACAGTTGCCGATCTTTACAAATCTCTTTGCAAGTTTTTCGTAACTGAACGTGAACATTTTAAGTACCTATTTTGAAGAAACGGCGATGGAATTAAGCGTGTCGAAGCAGTATATACAAAAGACATGGGACATAATTGTAGATTTCGATAGGGACGCCAAAATTTGAATAGCCTACTGGCGGCAAGTGTGTAAATCCGCCACTGTGCTTAGCCTTTCCCAACTATGTTAGGGTCGTATTTTACATGGAGCGACTGCCTATCTGACCTCCACAACCCAGTTACTGGATAATACGACACCCCTTGGTAAGACTGGTTGTCAGACTTTCGGGCTTCCGACGACCCGTAACGACTGTCAAAGATCACGAATGAAACTGGGACCAACGGCTTAACGTGCTTTCTGAGGCACGGAGGGATCTGGGTATGTGAAGATGGTCACCCATCCACAGATCCCGTACTATTTGCACATTGTCATTGGTCTTTACTCGTTCAAGTTAATACGACAAAATTAAAAAAAACGTACGTCTCACGCGTAATACCATGACGTTCGACCTTCGCAATTTATCACCCTTAAGTAGGCATTAGGCATGCCTACTCAAATAACCACACTTCTGACCTCACTTTTTTTTCTGATTAGTGACTTTTGCCTAGACTAGACCCGGCCTAGTGCCTACCTATTCTGAAAACCAATGCACGCCACTGGTGGTCTGTTCAGTTCCTTATTTTTAAATAATTTATTTTCTCATTACAGCCTCTCTCGGACGACAAGAAGGGCGTAGTGTACGCTGAACTGGCGCTCGGCGACCAAACTTCAACGGAGAAACCACCCCCGCCTTCGACGGAGTACGCAGAAATCGTGTACACAGACCAACCGAAGGAAACCAACTAGGTTATGACAACGTATAACTTCTATTATAAACATTATACAATTGTATGATTTGTGACATTTCAACAAACTAGACACTGACAAACAGGGGAGGCCAAAAAAAATGTGTGCCACCGGTCCCCTAGTAGGTACAGGAACTCGTTCCTTACGCGATACCCGCACTTATAGAAAGAGATAGAGCGAGAAAGTGGCATAACGCTTTTTCCTCAAGTGACGATTTCTACCTCTCAACTTTACCACAAGCCGCGATAAGGAATTTTGTTCCAATAATGTCAAACAGCAACCCATCCCGAGGCCTCATGAAATGATAACACAATGTCACCACCCGTCCTCATTGAGTGCTTGGCCAGAGTGGCAGCGCGGACGGGCGTGGCGCGGCGTACTCAAACATAAAAACTTCATTTGAGTGTCCATAGTGGGCCTGCGGGCGCGGTGAGCGGCGCGGGGAGCGCGCGGACAACTCACGCCATAGTGAGTTCGTACAAGTGGCCGCAGTGAGGATGCGGGCAGCCCGCGGCGGACCGGGGTTCTCAAACCAGTTCGAGCGTTTTTGTAGCAAAAATCAGTCTTCTTCATCCATATTATATTTTGATAACCACTGGACACGACAATACGCAGAACGCAGCCGCACTCGACATGGCACGCTCCCGCACCCGCGCCGCTTCCCGCCCCGCGCTGGCAGTCTGGCCAAGCACTAAGCGTGACTAGAACTGTCGCTTTGTACTGAGTTTTGTCCGTTGAAATGTCACAAATATGTACGCAGATTTAACAATCAACTAAGAAGTTATAAACAGCTATTATGTTAAGAATATAATTAAATTCTGGTTATGTTAATCAGAAAAAGGATATGGTTACAGGAACCAAGCTCTTCGGTTTTCCTTTATAGATTTTCTGACAGTTACATTTTACCCGGTTATGTTAATCATAACTTATGGTTACGGTAACTCAAGACTTCTCTAATATTCTTTAAAAAAATTATACGTAGATTTTTAACAACTTTTATAAATAAAATAAATATACAATTGGATTATTGTAATTTAAAACTTTGAATTTACCCAGTGGGTGATATTAAGTTTCGATTAGTTTAATTTCAGACAATTATTTTTAATGAAACTTCTTAAACGGAGATTTGATAATTGGACGAGAATTCAGAGTGAAACAAGGTCGCGTCACGTTTAGGCACATTTTGTTATTCATGACCATGGTCATGACTAGAGATCGGATATTCGGCTGCATATTCTCCTTAAGTTGAGATGTTGGCTTAATGGAATGCACTTTTGTATCGATCGTAAAAATCCCGCGATTCCGGAATTTTGTATTTTTTCTGACTATAGAATCGGATGCATATCTACCTACCTAATATTGTAAAGTAGGTAGGTAGATACCAAATTGCAACAGCAAACAACGTCAAGATAAGATAAAGGACTACATAATTATATTTCGAATAATTTTATTTATGTAGTTCCTTCCTTCCATACTATACACTCGACTAGTTATAATGCATTCCCGGTGTTCCTGGGATCCCGAGATATTTCTAACAGAAAAAATATTTTAAGAAGCCGTTTCTATACTTTCATAGCTAAAAAATCACTTTAGGTAAATATGCATCCGAATATCCGATCTCTGTTCATGACAGAGAAGAAAGGTATGACTCTCTGTCTCTCACAATAAATCTCTTTTATAAATTCTTTATTTTTTTAAGAAGCTTCACTTGTACTGTGCTGCACGCGCTATTTTTTTTTTTTTTTGTGAATTAAAAAAACTCATATTTCCAAAACGCGATGCAGCTGTTTAGTTTAAAGAGATTCCCATTTTGTGGGCCATTCAAAAAGTGTGCAGCTATTTTGTGCTATTTCATAAAATTTTAACTAAATTACAACATCACAAAAAACTATAATATACTTTATATAATAATTTAGTATTGGAATTATCCACCGAAAAAAATTATAATTTTCATATTTATTACTTTTCTTTTAAAATAAGAAAGATGTTACTTTTGTATTCGATTTTTAAGTTTATTTTTAAGTATAGAACACGTTGACTTTATAGTTTAAGAGACCGGGATACTAAATTTATTTAATTTATCGTTTTATTTATCGTACAAATGAATATTAAAAAAAAAATAGGCAGTCACAGGGAGTGTCGAAAGAAGTGACAAATTAAAAGTATAAAATAATAGTGGTCACCCTTTTGCCTACGACGCAAATCCATAAGATTTTTCTCTAACAAAAATCGCGAAACGCGCCTGAAGAAGTTTCTTAAGCAGAAAAACAAGGTGCCTGTTTTTCTGTCCAAAATTTATCACCTTTGTAGAAAAGTATGTAGGTCTAGGTCTCAATTTCCTTACCATAAATGTTTCATAGTAATATTAATATTCCCACAATGAGTCGGACCAATTTGTGCAGCTTAAAATATTTTTCATACTTAATTATTTTTACGAAAGGAACGGGCTCTTAAACTATAAAAGTAAATTTGATGGAGTTGAAGTAATCTCGCAAACTATTTAATTAATTAATGATTATAATTAAGATGTAAACGTGTGTGCTTCAAATGATATTATATTTTTTTTGTATATTTGTTTATTTATAAATTGGCGATCATAACGTTCTTCTCGGTTCTTAAAACATTACCGAATCGTTTTTCTACCAATCGTAATTTGTGGTAATATCCAAACATTGATAACAACAGGAAAGTTATAAAAACCGAGTAATTTAAAAAATATTAGTAGAATTTGTCGCCAATTTATAAAATTAAAAGCTTGTGTATACTGCCTTTTTGCAGATTTATTACGTACAAAATATATTATTAGTATTAAGTACATTAAATAAATTGTCAGTGTCTTTTCAATGTATGTCGTATTTTAAAAAAGCACGCTCCCTGCCAGAAAATGCACAAAATCACGTTTTAAAAAAGTTTTTGTAAGGCTAAAACTTTCTGACGCTAACTTTTACTGACACACACTGCCATCTAGTAGCGATATCTGGAACCTTCTGTGTAAGTTTGTGTTACTAGATGGCGCTGTTATCAACTTTTAAATGGTAGCTTTTTTCCATGTACGTAATGGTAGATTATCCGTTATTACTTTGTAACATTATTTCCCTTGTCCATGGTAGAAGAAATACCTTTTTTACAAATTAAAATTATGCGTTTTTAATATGTAAGGTAGATAAAAAAGGTCTTTACATCTATCATGGTGTTAGGAAAATAAGATGTTTCAGTTATCAATAATTTAGGTACAAATAGAAACTTATTTTTATTAGTTGTGAGACCAGAGTCAATGTATAACAAAGTAAAGTGGAAATGTTAAACATAAGAATAGTAAAAATAGTTTTCCTTTTCCATCCTATAAACATCATACATAATTGTAATATTTTACTAATGTATCATTTATTTTCAAACTGATGTGTCAATATCATCCGATTACTGCGTCATTTAACATACATCATACAACTTTTGTATAATTTCGTGTTATTATTTTTTGTATCACTCAACTTTGTGTCATTGAATTCTTAAATCATTGATTCTCATTTTTAATTAGCAGCTAAAATAATTGTTAAATGTTTAACATTTCCTCCTAACTAAAGACTATATTATTTACGATCCGTCCAGATTTATATTAATTTTAAAGAAAATATTTTATTTTTGTAACTATTTTAAGTTTTTTTACTGTGCTATACATAGGTGCTTAGGTTAACAGAGACAGTTTTATATCAGCTAGCGTACGATTACGAATTTGATATTATAAACATTTTATTTTTGACACTTCAACTGCGTATAGAAATTTATGTCCTATTAACGGCAATATCCTCGCCCTGTAATAATAGACTTGACTTTTATCTTAAACTTTATTATTTCGTAATAATATTGTTAAGAATTTTTATCTAAATGTCATCGATAAATCCCTGAATAGATATACACATTATGGATAACTATTTCGTACGCGACTTACCTGCGCAAATTCCCTACTACTGAGCGTGTCAAGTCTCATCTTTCGTGGCGCGTATTATACATGGGTCTTAAACATGGCTGACGGAATATATGTAGTTGTACCAGAACCTCTGCTTACCCCTTCGGGAAAATATAAGTTCTGTTAACTGCCTAGATCGACTCTAAAAATTGATTCAACATTTCAACCGACAGTTAAAATATATGGCTATGTCTACCCTTGATGAGTTATGCGAACATAAATGTAGGCAACAGCTGATTTTTTATCGTGATTTCAGGATTGGTCCCATAGTAAAAGTTGTTCGTAAGGATCAATACAATACACCCACCCCCCTTACTGCCCCCTGACCCCTTAAGAGATTTCGTGTATAAATTGATAGACCATAAATACGCAGTCAAAGTCTCAAAAGTTCTTTTGTAAAATAATATTATAAAGGATGCTCACGTCACAACTCGACACAAACTAAATGTTATAAGAATATTATAAAGGATGTTCCTCCTTGCAGCTACAAAAATGATTATTATATAGGGTGCTCACATTTGCAGCTCTTCACAAATGAATGTTAAAATAAGGACAATTTGTATTTATTGAAAGCTTTCTCGTGTACTTATTCCTTTACCTTGTATTTTTAAATAAAAATGTGTCATTTTTATTCTTGTTTTATTTGGAGAAACTACAAACATAAACCTATCGAGTCTAAAGAAATAGGAACCTGGATGATAAAAAGAGTAGGTAACACTATTTTTCTAATAAATAATTGATGCAAATTTTCTTACGTTTTGGCGAATTGAAACATTTTCGTCTAAAATGTAACTTGATAGAAACACGTTACTATCCTATTATTACAATAATATTACAAATGCAAAAGTAAATTTGTTTGTTTGTTACCTTTTCACGCCTAAACCACTGAACCGATCATCCTGAAATTTTAAATTTACGTAGTCAGGTGTACAGAAACAGAAATAGCGTACCTTAATTACGTTAGCTGCGATCGGAGGATTTAAAAAAAACCAAAAATGATTTTACTTAATTTATTTAAAATAAAAGAATTACATTAATTAATCTTAAATTAGCCTAAGTGCCTATTCGAAGTATGAATATGGAATGGAATTTTACAGAGTTACAATAATTGGGTAAACTAGGTCCGTGCGTCACAAAGTGCTATCTCAGCTCGCCGTTTCCGTCGTTCGTTAGATTTGCAGCGCATGTTTCTATAATACACTATTGAGTGCTGAGTAGGCAATTCCCCTTATGCAGCTGCGTGTAACATCTCCACCCGCAGACCAGGAACTATTTTAGAACTTTGAGAGAAAATGTTGCTGGAACTTGTCCTCTCGGTGTGCGATCCTCTTCTTTTTTTTCAGGTTCCTCGTAAGTATGTCCCTTGGTGCTGGGCTTTTCAGAGCGTTTGCCAAACCATTTGTTGCGATAGCCGAGAATGGCTATGAAAAGTGCGCCTGCACTTAGTAATGCAATGTAGAAGGGTATTGTCGTGTGGTATATGACATCTGATTGCAGCTGGTTAAGTTGTATCGGCTGGCTCGTCTTAACTTGGTTCTGTATGCTGTGTAGTCCTCCTAAGTCGATTGAACTAAGATGAACTTGGGTTAATGCAGCACCCGATGTCTCCGCGTCGTCGTAGGGAATGTTCATAAGTTTCAGAGGCTGCCCCTGTATTACGTCGTTGTCGTTGATTATAGTTAGTTCCTTTGTGCGAAGGTAACAGTTGATGGGTATAGTGGCGAGGTAGCTTCCTTGTAGCGAATTGAAGTCTTCCCTCCCGCAGACTAATTGAACTTTCGATGGAGTTGGAAACGATAAGACGTAGTGTTGGTCATCTAGTTTTTCCATCGCTTCTTTTTCCAGGAATACTGTACTAAATTGGCAGGAACTCTTGAGGGCTTGGTTCATGATAAGTTCTTGTATGCAGTCAAGTTTTGTTCGTATTTGATGGGTTATTTCCTTTTCACAGAGATACCAGTTACTAAACTTCGAGCATTCTGCTTCTATGTACACGAAAGAGTCCCCATTAGTTGCTATAAAGGGATAGGTAGGGATAAGGGCTTGACGATTTTTATTGGGTACTATAGATAGCTTATATAAATCATAAACAATTTTGGAAATTATAGGAAATCTGAAAACTATTACTATCTGTTTTTCATTGAAATATGATCCGGGCTGGATGATGTTGTAATATTCTCTGAGCTCTAAACTTAGTATCTCGTCCTTGCTGTATATTTTTTCCAACCTATTTACCATAGACCTAAGTGTATCTACATCTATCATAGAATTAACAATGCTTGATGCATGTATAAATGCTAACATATTTTCTATTCTAACTAATTCTAATCTTAAATCTTCTACATTTTCACTTATAATGGACATGAGTTGACCAAACTTTGCATAGGCTATTAAACTACCTGTTGTATGGGTGTTATTTAATAGTAACTCTAAGGTGCTATTGATTTTACTTTGATTTTCGACTAACTGTATTATAACGCTATTATGCTTGGACATCCATTCTTTGCTGAGACTGATGTGATTATTAAATTCATTGGCTAACTTATTGTTATTATTCTGTAGGACTTTGATAGCATTTTCGTATTTTAGGGCATCTGTGTAATCTAGATTTCCAGTTATACTCTTGATAACCGATCCAAGACCGTCTACTAGACCTCTCTTTACACGACCAGGCTCTAAAGATTTTAGCTGATTGGATACTTTGCCAATTTTGTTCGTAAGATAATTAATTTGGAATTCAAATAGTGTATAAGTGTCATTACTAAGCCGACTTTTGTATTCTGATATCTGACACTGTAGTGTTGTAATTTGATTTTCTATGTCCCTTAGATTCACGTACTGAAGAAATGTATGATGATGAGTGGTCATTCTCGTCGATCCAAGTTTATACGGTAATAAGCCAGGTCCATTGGCCAAGCTTTCAAGTTTTATCTCCGATGGCTGGGTCCCGCGAACCACCAGCAACAGTAGAATCCTGCAACAAGTTAGGTTCCTTAGGGCCTCTTTTTAATCTATTTTTGGCTACGGGCCCACGTTTCTTGGACGTATAAACGTGTATAGGTAAATCGGCCAAAATGATATCTTGGGTATACCGCGGTGCAGTTTTCTGACGGCTTGCAGAGGGGTTCTTAATGAATACCTGTTGTTGAGGGACGTATTCTATTTCTGATTCGCGGTGCTGATTTCTATTTTCTATCAACGCCGTACGGTTTGATAAAGAAGTTTCGTTAATAATTTTATAGACTTCCTTCATTTGCGCCCTATGATTATGAACGTACTGTTGTAATGCTTGTTGGGTGAAATCTATGTCTATAATATCGCGTGGGTCAAAGTGTCCAGTTAATAAATCGAATGGTCTGCATCTAGTGAAGCTATGTATTGAAGAATTATAACCAATTATAGCATAAGGCATAAGATTTACGATCGGCTCCTCCTTGTGTTGTAACTTTAATATTCTTAAATGTTCAAGGAGAGTTGAATGGAAGCGTTCAATGTTACCGTTATCGTTAGGCGAATGCGGTAAAACTCTATGATGGTTTATCTTGTGAAGGCGTGTGAATTCTAGGAACAGTTGATTAGTGAACTCTGTTCCGTTGTCAGTCACTAAGGTTAAGGGAACTCCATGGTGGGTACAAAATTGTAATAAGGATTGAAGTATACTAATGCCCGTGCCGCCTCGAAGATGGTATGCCTGTCCATATTTGGTAAAGACATCTATAATGTAACATACTTTTCATTGTGAACGGTGAATAAAAGCATGTGAACTATTTCGAATGGTTTTGTTGCCGGGGGTACAATATTAAACTGGGGTCTAATAGGTCTCCGGTCATATTTAGCTTGCCCGCAAATAATGCATTCGTTGATGAATTTGGTTATTTGGTCTTTCATTTTGGGCCAGTAATACTTTCTTGAGAGGGCTAAATAACATTCGGTAATTCCTCGGTGATTGGTTTTGCCGTCATGGTAGTGTTGAATTATCTCTTGCTGACGTAGATAATCTTTAACGTTTTCTAATTCTATCTTAGCTAGTACTAAGTTCATAGATGAACTCTTAAACTTGTCCTGTATGACTGGTATGATGGAATACATGGCAAGAGGTGGATTTATCAGGATACCGGTTTTTACTTTTGGGTTCACATACTCTTTAAGGGCATTGACTACATCTTGTTCTAACTTAGATGATGATATCTGGACCGCTATACGCGTGTGAGTTTCGAATGGCTTAGTAACTACTGGTTTGCGTTTCACATCTTCTACTATTGTAAAGCATAGTTGTCTATGGAATCTGTTAAGGGGTTCGTCTGTGATTGGGACTTCTAGTATGGGATGTTCGTGACTGGTGTGTACAGTTGCAGTGGATGAGTTCGCAGATGGCGGGTTTTCTGATGGGTTAGGAATCAAAGAACATAATTCGTCTATTAAGGTGTTAGTATCCTCATTGTGAATCTCCACCCGAGATAAGGCATCGGCGTTCGTATTGGATTTACCTTTCTTATAGATAACGGAGAAATCGTATTCACTAAGTTTCAGCCTCCATCTAGTCAATCGCGAATTGGGTTCTCTGAGATTCATCATCCACTGTAAAGGTTTATGATCGGTCAATACTTTAAATTTACGACCAAACAAGTATGGTCTAAAATACTTGGTGGCCCACACTATGGCAAGAAGTTCTTTTTCTATAGTGCTGTAGTTAAGCTCACTTTCATTCAAAGTTCGGGATGCAAAACACACAGGTTTATCGGAACCTACATGTCCTTGAGATAGAACGGCTCCAATAGCAACGTTCGAAGCGTCTGTCGTCAGTATGAATTCCTTATCAAAATCGGGATACTGTAGTATAGGATCATTTGTTAAAAGGATCTTACACTTTTCAAAACTATTTACGTACTCGGAGTCTAGTACAACTTTTCTACCTTTTTTTAAACACGCTGTGAGAGGTTTCGTAATCCTTGCAAAGTCCGGAATAAACTTACGATAGTAACCTACAAGGCCTAAAAACTGTTTAATTTCTTTTGGGGTCTTTGGAATGGGGTATTTTTCTATTGCATGAATTTTACCCGGATTAGGTTTTATCCCTTCACTACTTATTATGTGTCCGAGATAACCAGTTTCATGTCTTAAGAATTCGGATTTATCCATTTGGATCTTAAAGTTCGATTCCCGAAGTCTATTGAAAACTTTCTCGAGATTGGTCATATGTTCTTGTAGTGACGTAGAGAAAACAATGATGTCATCAAGGTAGACGAGGCATATGTCATTCTGGAGACCTCTGAGGACATTATCCATAACCCTTTGAAATGTGGACGGTGAATTCTTAAGTCCCATGGGCATCCGAAGGAACTCGAAATGTCCATGTTCGACATTAAAGGCTGTTTTCTGGATATCCTGGGGGTCCATTTCGACCTGGTAGAAGCCGCTGGCCAGATCTAGAGTGGTGAAGTACTGGCACCTGCCCAGTTTGTCAAGAACGTCGCTAATGTTCGGGATAGGGTATTTGTCGTTGATAGTTTTTTCATTGAGTTTCCTAAAGTCAACTACTAAACGCCATTTTTGTTTGCCCGAGGCGTCCATTTTCTTGGGGACCACCCAAATGGGTGAGCTCCATGCTGAATCTGAAGGCTTTATTATTCCCTGATCTAACATTTTTGAAATCTGTTCCCTAACCTCCTGACGATGAATAAATGGGTATCTATAGCTTTTTGTGTAAACCGGGACCTCGTCAGTAGTCTTAATACGATGTTTTATTCGATTGGTAAACGTTAACGCTTCGCCTTCGATGTAAAACACGTCAGCATATTTTGAGCAAAGAGCTATAAGGTTGATTTTCTCCTCCTCGTTTAAATGATCTGTTCGTAATCGCGCTGTCACTTCTTGAACTCGCGTGGTACAATGTTCGGTACGGGTGCACTCGATATTAAGTAAATTTGCGTGCACTGGGCGGTCTAGTGATATTATAATATCATTCGGGCTCGTATTTCCTATCTCTAAGTAGCCGCGATTATCGTCCACAGTAATAAGGCACTCGCGTATGACGCAATTGCATATAGTCTGTTCGCTAACTAATGCTGCACCATTCGGAACGTCGATAGGTATTCTAACTAATTTCGAAGATTGAGCAGGTATTATGTCTTCATATAAGTTAACATTGCAGGAATTATACATACGGATAGGATTCGATGATGTGCGCGTTATTAACCTCTGATCTTTTAGGTCTATCCTAGACTCCCATTTAGTTAGCAAGTCTAAACCAATTAAACCGTCGAAATATTCATGAAAGCGATATACAAATAACTTAATAAACTCTGGGTCGTTAAATTCCGCAAAGCAAGGTAAACTTAGAGAATAATTATTTCTACTAACCGCGTGTACGTTGGTAACTTCAAACGGGTCGTAATTTAAGGGAAGATTCGGAAAATATTTCTCTACAGCTTCTGGACTTATAAAAGACTGATTCGCGCCGGTGTCAATTAGTAATTTTAAAGGTGGTTCCGATATTAGTATGTACGGCAACTGGCGCTGAGTTTGGAGATTTAATTCTATTTTAGCTTTTTTGAATTTTGTGCCTCCTGAAAATCCTGACTTGGAACCGCCTGGGGTTCAGTTGAACCTGTCACTTTTCCTTGGACACCTACATCGCTTAAAATCGGATCATGGTTGCACTCTAATGCAGCGAACGGGCTATAATCGTAATAAATGTTATCGTAATTAAAACAGTCCGGGTCGTAATAGTACTCCGTCGGGTAATATGAGTCGTCGTATGACGCGCACTCATTCATGTTCATTTCACGATTTTTGAAATAGTTAGTTGGTGGCGGATTACCTGAATTCTGCCAATTATGGCCCGATAACATGGGTCTGGGTGTAAAATGCTGTACTCCGCTCATAGGTTTAGGACCAAGATTTTGATTTTGCGCCGGAATGTTTCTAGGTGGCAACCGGAACATGTTACTTTGAGCATTATAATTCTGAGGTACCGCACGGAATATTTGCTGCGTACGATTAGGCATGCGATGTTGGGACTGCTGATTAATAAAGTTAGGGTTGAACCTAAATGGTTGTGGTGGTGGTAGTTGGTTGGGTCTAATTCCTACGGGATTGGGCCAGTTAGCAATTGGTACTGCGAAATTATTACTACGTGGAGGAACTGAGTTGGTATTTGCGTGGGGTGTAACAGGGTTAGAATTCTTCTGGGTAGTGGATTTTGAAAACTCACTACGTTCCTGTAAATACATAACATTAAGTTCTTCTTGTACGTATTCAAGGGCCTTTTCAATAGTGTCGGGGCGCATGCATCTTATACGGGACCCCAATGGTTCTTTTAATCCTTTTACAAAAGCCTGCATAGTAACTTTTTTATACAGTGTACGTTTCGCTTCTACTGTAGTAGGAATTGGCTCGTGTAGTGTTACGTACGTCATCATCGTACTGAACAAAGTTTGGCATTCCTCATAGAATTCCTGAGGTGTCTTGTTTCCTTGCGTAGCTAAAGAAAGGTCTCTATACAAAGCTGTTTCATCCCGTTGATCCGAAAAGTTGTTGATCAAGGCTGTCCTAATCCCTAGCCAACTATCAGGTATGCCGTTAGAATTAATGGTACAAGCGGCAGAGCCTTTTATCTTATTCAAGATACCATTTAATAAGCATAAGTTGTTTAACTCGTTACCTGGAGCATCACTAACATACCGAGTTACTATTTGATCGCATATTCTAACAAACCTAGTCAAGACGTTTGGGTTCCCATCGAACTCCGGGACCATACGAAGGGTCTTGAAAATTGTGTCTGGGTCGTGGGCCATATTTACGCTATCTATGCTACTAACTTCACTACCACTATTTAAATCTCTACTATTATCTATAGTACCCCAGCGAGCCGTACGGGATGCGGGCCCCTGGGAATTGGAATTTCTCGGGCGAAAAATCTTGGAAGTTGGGGGTGTTATAAAGGGGTGTTATAATTGAGGAGGTTAGGAACAGAAAGTGACATTTACACTTTTTAATTATATGAATAAATTAAGAAAATAAATATTTTTGTTGAACTTTATGTGTTTTGTTTTTTTTTTGTTTTTAATATTATGGGTTAATAAGACATAGATTACAAGGTATTAAAAGTTTTCATGTATGTTTTAAAATTTACACAAAATTAAATAAAGAACAAATCAGATGTCACCTTTTGATCAAGTCACAAGTAAATGTCACCATTTGATTCAATAGTTTTGTAAAATGTTACCTTTTGAAACTTACTGTCTGAAAAATGTCACTATTAGAAACAAAAACAAATCAATATCCATACAAAAAATGTGTTTATTATTATTTTAAATTCTTATACATGAAGTTCTCCACAATCAGGTTCTAAGCAGTCACATCCATTTTCATCATTTTCACTTATATTATTTTCATACAAGATATCACAATACCATTTTAAAGAAGGATCATTTTTCCAGTTTTCTCCAAACTGTTTAGTTAATAAACTTTCTACATCCTTTTTCTTTGCACCTTTTATGAAATGTCCCAGTTCTTTCTCAACAAGTTTGATACTCAACAGGTTTGTATTTCTCTTTAAAGGATTTATTCCTTTTGATTCTCCAGCATTTTCAAATCTGAAGTTTCTGAAACATTTAACTATTGCCTCAGTTCTTTTTTTTATTTGTTTCTTTTCTATGCATATGCGTTTCATGTCCCTTATACCTTCTACTTTTTTAAAATGTTTATCAAGGTTTTTGATGTCATAATACTTCCAATCTTTGCCTAAAATATTTACTCTTCCATGCTGTAATAATAGGTCATGATAATCTTCTCTGTTTGTAATTACTGTTTTTTTTCTCAAATCTTTTTCTACGCGATTATTTATTTATTTTTTTACTACGCGTTATTCGATTAAACATATCGATTCGACCTGTCGTCATAATTTATTTTGGGCAAATCGTTATTTTTTAAGAAATAATGTACCCGTTTTGATCCGACCTTAAAAGCCTCAGAAATATTTACAAAGGAAATGACACTTTTTGATTATTATGTACAAATCACTATTGAGATTGAATTAAAATGTAACTTTTTGTTTCAAAAGCAGTAGTTCAAGTTGATTTTTCTATGAAATTAAGCACCTTCAGAACCAATGTCTTGCAGATAATGATAGAATTTATCCTTCCAAGTAAGAAAAAAAACATAAAAAAAAATGAAGCTGATACGTAAATGTCACCTTTTGTTCCTAACCTCCTCAATTGTAAGGGCTAAAAAGGAAGCAACACAGGAACAATTCAAGTGTACTCACAAATTTTTCATCTCTGGTTTTCTCGTGAATCGAAGTTTGGATTCTCCTTCCGGAACTGCAGCTGGACCGTAGATTCGGATATTCGGCGCCGGGGCTCGATAGCCACCCAGGCGATTCGCGCACGCGGATATCGATATTAGAGATCCCTAAAGCTCGCGAACCGGCCCGCGAATATCCTACCGACTGCGCCAATTACGTTAGCTGCGATCGGAGGATTTAAAAAAAAACAAAAATGATTTTACTTAATTTATTTAAAATAAAAGAATTACATTAATTAATCTTAAATTAGCCTAAGTGCCTATTCGAAGTATGAATATGGAATGGAATTTTACAGAGTTACAATAATTGGGTAAACTAGGTCCGTGCGTCACAAAGTGCTATCTCAGCTCGCCGTTTCCGTCGTTCGTTAGATTTGCAGCGCATGTTTCTATAATACACTATTGAGTGCTGAGTAGGCAATTCCCCTTATGCAGCTGCGTGTAACACCTTTCATCCCGAAAAAAAGTGCTGTTCCCGAGGAAAACAATAATAACATTATTATGATAATAGATGGTGCCACGTGTCTATTGAACTTTGTCACAACGTTGTTAATTCTGAGGCGGTACTAAGTTCGCCGAGTCAGCTAGTGGTAAATAAATCAATCTGCCTGCCTTTTCCCAACCATGTTGGGGTTGGCTTCGAGTCTAACCGGGTGCAGCTGAATACCAGTATTTTATACGATAAAGGAGAATGGGTAAGAGCGTACCCAGACACAAAGTAAATTGTAACTATGTCGATCTTTGTTGGCCTGGGCTGGCTACATCTATCGCATGTCGAAGCAGCAATACGCCAAAGCTACTACTCAGTGGCCAAAGGCTTGGCCCACATTCGCATTAGATCGGGAAAAGTGGAGAGAGGGAAGGAAGGCATTTGCCCTGCAGTGTGGCAACACATTCTTTTAATAATAAAGGACCCCAAAGTAGGAATTATTTGAGGTTCACAAAAAGAGGAGCAATCATTATATTAAGAGTGTTCAATAATATTACTAGGAGCGCAAAGTTTTTGGAGATTAACTTCTACAAGTGTCCATCATTAGCAGGCGTTGTTAAATAAATCTAACAACCTGACAAAGATATGTTCTCCAAGTGAATTCACATGCTTTCTTAGAAATAAAACTACTCCCTGAGGGCATAAAAGACAGACATAGTTCATAATGATAGACTCAAACTTTATTGGGTACGGGAACGGGGCCTATACAAAGATACCCATTGTCCTTCACTTTATTTTTATCTACGGACTGAAATATACTTCGCGGACGTAAGAAAACTTGAATTTCGCGCGCTATCTTCGCTACGCCTTTTGATAGAAATCAATTGATTTTCCTTCCATAAAAATGCAGCTCGTGGTAGTATTTTCTAACCACACCTGTGCACACTAATCTTATCGATCGATTAATTTTGACATTAGTTGAGTTGTCAAATTCGTCTCAGGCGGATTTCAAAACTTGAAAATTTCGTTAATAATTTATTTTTGTGCCTAAAAACCATACAGAACACTATTAATTTTCCAAACAAACATTAATTATGATAACGTAATAGAAGTGCGGTGTCCATAACCAAAAAAGGTCATGTAAATTGGAGTAAACATAAAATTGATAATATTTTTTTTTGTTGAATTTTTTTTAATGAATCTTGTAGAATGACGAAGAAGAAAAGTAAAAAGAATGTACCACGAGGTAAATAAAATACTTTTTTTATGTAATATCTCATCCCTACGCAATTCTAGCGCCGATCCTGCTTATTATTGTTACATTTCAAAGGTTTGATTTTTTTTGCTGCTTTTTTAAATTATTTTTTTCAGCTCAGGGTTCCCTTTGCTCAATTGTCGAGTTCCTGATTTCATGTGCTGTAAATAATAGTTTGGTTTTCTAGGAATACGATTATCCTTGTGTTTTAATGCTAGCTTCCCATCTGAGAGGTTTTTATTCAATCTAAAAACATGACTGAATATAAAAGACAGACAGTATTTTTTTTAGGTATGATGGTATAGGTAGTTATGACCAGTTTTTCATAACGGCTTCTGTCATCAGCAGCCTTATAGTATAGGCCTCCTCCTTTTAGTGCCATGCAATGATGATGACTTCCGGAGATGTTCCAATATTTTGATTCAAAAGAGACTGATCCATTGACTTTCTTGTCCATTCTTCTCCATAGGAACCTACTACACTTTGCATTGGGCAACTAGCTTCATCTTTCGGACTGACCGACTCCTTGACAGTTTAAAAGTGCCTGTTATCAAATTGCCTTAGGCTCTTAGCTCTAAGGCCAGTGGCGGATTTACACATTTGCAGGCAAGTAGGCTATTCAAATTTTGCCGCCCCTACCGACCTCTACAATAATGTCCCATGTCTTTTGTATACTTCTTCGTCTTTTCTTCAATATACTTAAACTGTTCTCGTTCATCAGCTACAAAAAACTTGCAAAGAGATTTGTAAAGCTCGGAAACTGTGATCAAATCTACGGTAGAAGCCTGAAGAATTTGAGCATTCACTTTGTTTATTCATTCCAAAAAAAACATGGTAGGTATATAAATATTGATCTTTTTAATTTCAGTAAGACATTTAAAAAAAATGTTAGCCCTTAATTTGCCGCCCCTAAAATCTGCCGCCCTAGGCTCCACTCTACTCAGCCTATTGGTAAATCCGCCACTGTCTAATTCCATAGGCTATTGTCAATAACCTACAAATTTACAGACAATTGGGAAATGGTTCTCACATGACAACAAGCATTGATATTGCAAATTATTATGAAATTGTTGAGGTGATCAAACAGTCACTATCTTCCACTACATATCAAATGCAAGTTGGTTTAATCAGAAAAAAAAATTCTACAGCCTTATTCTCTTTTAAACAAGTGGTTTTTGAAAAGTTCCCTCAAGCAGATATCAGAAGGCCAGTTCTTGTAATTAAAAACATTCAAAATCTAGTCTCAATCTCATCTCAGCGACAATCGATGGCCTTAGGCATCTTCTGGGCACGCTCGTTCCATCATAGACCTCATCCATCGCTTTCCATCGGGCATGATCGAGGTCAAGAGCGTGCCCATAAAAAAAAAAAATTTCAAAAATGTTGGAAAGTTAGAAGTTAGAGGTACTTTTGACAGATTTAGACAGATCAGACTGTGAACGTTCTTAAAAATAAAAAATTTAAATAAAAATTGTCCCTCTGACTGTTGAACATAAAATAAATCGAAAATGAAAAATTAATTCTTTAGTAATCCAACCATCTTGGATTCTGGCTTTTGGCATCTTTTCTTCGCCTGTCGAGTGATCGAAAAAGAAATGAATGGAGCAGATGATAATTTATTCCTACTTAATTTTTGTTGGTGTCTTGAACATGGAATGAACACACACTGTAGTGAAGTGTCTGATTTCAACAAATAAAATAAGATTAGAATTTATCAGAATAATTGATTGAATCAAAATCAAACAGTAAACCTACATTTAAATACAAACACACAATCCTTACTAATATTATAAATATTATAAATTCGAAAGTAACTCTGTCTGTCTGTCTGTTACCTTTTCACACCTAAACCACTGAACCGATTTAGATGAAATTTGGTATAGATTTAGTTTGACTCCCGGGAAAGGACATAGGATACTTTTTATCCCGGTATTCCCACGGGATCGAGACTTATGCGGGTGAAACCGCAGAGCGCAGCTGGTCATACATAATTTCTTACACACAAACACACGCACATACATAGACATAAGTGACATAACACCTACACATGCAACACACCCACAAGAAATAAGTTTACATTAGAATTTAATTTATTTTTTATTTTCGCGCTTCTAGCTTAGTGTCCTGTCCATTATTCTAATTTATTAAAATATAAACTGGCTCTAATTATTGATTTAGTGACCATGTTTATCAGCCTAGCCTTTTCCCAACTAGGTTGGGGTCGGCTTCCAGTCTAACCAGATGGGGCTGAATCTCAGATTGTTAGACGCAGCGACTGACTTCTAACCGCTACCCAGTTACTGGGTATTACCGATATTCTGAGGTAAGACTGGTAGTCAGAATTTTAGGCATTTAATTTTATGTGATTGGATTAGGACCACTAGCAGAAAATGTATAAATCTATAAATGGCTTCAGTGGTGACCAAACCATAGACCAACTATGGCATAGCTTAAGGCGAATGCTCTAAGAAAGCCCGCGAAATTCAAATCGTAAGTTGATCCTTTAATGTAGCCCACGTTTTTTGCAAGTTGTGGCGCAGTTTTACGTTGTATGTTGATCAAAATTTATTACACGGAAAATAATATACCATATAATTTCGAAGGAATCTTGATCATAGAGCAATTATGTCTTTCTTTTTAAGGATTTTGATTTTTATAAATATAATAATAATCATAAAACGCAGGAAAAACATAATTTCGCGGGCGATCATAGAGCATAACAACCTAACTGTCATTAGCACTTTGATGTTGTGATCAAACTACCCTCCAAAAAAAAAAGTAACCTATCAAAAAAAAAATCTTTCAGATTTCACTATCAACGATTGTGCGAACGCGCCAAAACCGGTTAAAGCAATCAGAAAACCGGCTCCGATTCTAAAACCAACCATGGAACCAACTTGGGACGAAGTTGGTGACGACACCGAAATCGCCCCAGAAATCGCAGACGATGGTACTAAACAATTAGTATACAAGAAAAAGAAGGACAAGACCCCGATAGAAGAACGCCCGGGCATTGAATACCCGGAAATCCTATTCTATCTCCTATCAAAGTACATTAAACCCGAAGACATCGGAACTTTCGCTAAAATCAACAAATCAGCGTACGCTGTGACGAAAAGCAAAGCATTTTGGATCTTACAGTACAAGAGGTACTGCGAAAATCATCCAAAGCTGCCTGACAGGTTGCGTACAGACAGTTTGAAGGCTTACGGGTTGAGGCAGACTGTCATCCGGGCTTTATATCACACTTACGACAGGTTCACCCGTCGAATTTGTCGGAAGGACGCCCATCCTAATGTTTTGGTCAGTTGGGTGTGTGTGAATGTCTGGTATGACCGAGGGTTGACGTATTGGAACGTCTATTTCAAGCTGAAGAAGCCACAGATGCTCAATAGTCAGCCGACTATTGAGAAAGATTTTATTGAGGAGCTCGGCAGGGTGGACGCGAATCCTGAGGAAGGGGCGCAGGTTTTGATGGTATGTATTTTTTTTTAATTTAATAACTTCTAGCTTTTGCCCGCGTGGATGCGCCAATCCGGAACATAAATCCAGACAAACGGACGTGTGCCGGACGGCGCGTACGTGTTCCGCGCGCGCCTCAAAGAGATGTCAGCATAAAGGAAGGGGCCTGCCAGGGCCGAAGCCTGCCGGGGGTGCGGGATTGTCCGAAAGGGTTACCGCTACCCCGGAACATAAAGGGCTAAGGAAGGAACACGGATGGGTTTTAGTCAGCAAGAGTCTGACACTCCCTTCCGCTCCACCCAGAGCGGGAGGGGTCATTTGATGATTTTCCATCCTTAAAAAAAAAAAAAAAAAAAAAGGCAAACGGACGTAAATTATTTGTTTCTATTTTATTATCATCATCATTTCAACCGAAAGACGTCCACTGCTGGACATAGCCCCCCCCCCCCCCCCCAAGCACCTCCATTTCGACCGGTTTTGTGCTTTTCGCATCCAACGGGTTCCTGCGGCCTTCACAAAGTCGTCGGTCCACCTTGTGGGAGGCCTTCCAACGCCACGTCTTCCGGTACGCGGTCGCCACTCCAGAACCTTTCGGCCCCATCGGCCATCTGTTCTGCGAGCAATGTGCCCTGCCCACTGCCACTTAAGTTTGGCAATTCTTCGGGCTATGTCGATTACCTTGGTTCTCCTGCGGATCTCTTCATTTCTGATTAGATTCTATTATAGTGGAAAAAAAATAAACCAGCGGGGCAATTGCGTAACACATTATCAATCGGAATCGGTTTCATTTTGACAGTTCAACAACATTCATTGCGTTATTTACGTGTGGAGCAGACAAATTTTTCGAACTTGTGGAGCAATGGATTAGCAATTTGCTTCAAAATGATTCAAATTCCGATTGATAGCGTGTTACGCAATTAGGGTGCAGTGCGCAAATAGTTTTTTATTACCGACGAAAAATTTGTACGCACTGGTTACATTTTTTTTCCTGTATGTGTAGATTATTTAGACAAAGGAATAAAAGTAAAAGAAAGATTTAGTATAGCCATTTTGATTATTTCATCTACACCTTAGTCAAAATATGTGGCTTGGCCGTTTCGCTACCGTCACATGGGCGTAAGGTGAAAAATTTATTCATGTTCATTACTTTTCTGTTATACAATAGTTCTTGTAGTAACGAAACGGCCAAGCCTCATATTTTGACAAAGGTGTAGAGTTTGTGAAGTTAGGGCTTGTAGAGTTAGAAGCTTGGCTCTACGTGAGATCAGAAGGTCAGTTCTCGTAATTTAAAACGTTCAAAATCTAGTCGCAGTCTCATCTCGGCGACAAACAAATGTCAAAATGTAGGGAAATTAGAAGTATTTTGACAGATTGAGACTGAGATCAGAGGGGCAATTCTCGTAATTTTAAGAACGTTCACAGTCTAAAAAAAAAGTTAACAAAACGACAAAAAAAAACGTAATTAAATAAACTAAAAAACCCGACTGCGGTAAAAAACTTAAGTTAAAAAAAACTGAAAGCTAAAAGTTTTTGATTTGAATGTAGCCAGTGACACTCGCGCTACCAAGGCAAATTTAAATACGTATAATTTATCCAAATCCGTTCATTCGTTTAGAAGTTTTCAAAACAAATAGTGTAGAGTCATCTCAACATCTCTCTCCCTTGAATTTGTATGTATATATATATTACAAGTATTTATTATAGTAAATAGTATGTGTGTGTATATAACTTATTTATGTATTTGTGTACCTAATTTTAAGTTTTTTTTTAATTTTTTATCATTGTTCCTCTCAACCAAAGCACCTGCCATCTAATCTCTTCACCACCCTTGGTTGACTGGTAGAGAATGCCTAAGGCATTAAGTCCGCCTTTGTACCTTTTTGTGCGAAAAGTTTAAATAAATAAATAAATAAACAAAGAAACGGACATACATACATACAGGTCAAACACATAACCCTGCTTTTAGGCTTCGCTGTAGTCGGGTAAAAACTAACAAAAATCAATTTAACCCTTCCAGGTAACCTGCAAAGGTTTCGACAGGATCCCACCACTCCAAGGTATGACCTTATCCACCGTCAAAATGGTCTTATCTGAAGGCTACAGGCACCACACCCTGCATCTTGGCTTCAACAGCTCCTGCTACGCGGTCAAAGGTATAGTGCCAGAATGCGAGATCATTCTCGATGCTGTCGTGAAGGCAATTGTTTGTAATTGGTGGCATCCTCAGTACCCCCATTCGGGAAATTTTATCCCCAGACAAGATCGTCCCGCGTTATTGAAGGATTTTTTTGATGAAGAAGACGGGTCTTGAATATTTTTTGGGTAGACATTTCGGTTTCATGGTTTCGGATTTCGACACTGATTAGGTAATGAATGGAGTTTTTATTTTTGGAAATATTTGGAAGTGTCAAAATATGATGGTTCTATGCTTCCAAGTGTTTTAAATGCCTAATTAGTATTATTTAGTACTGAATGTCATTTATATTGTAGTTTTTTGAAAAATCTGTTTCTTAGGAAAAAAAAAAACGTTACGAATTTTTTAAGTTAAAGGAAAGTTTGTAATAATCAGGTATTTGGTGTCTATTTAATAAAGGGCAATTTGACCACTTCCGGATAGGTCACAATGGCATTAAAAAAATTATAGAATTTGTGTGAAATCATTGGCCAGAGGATTTTTTATCGTCAGATAACTTTTATTTGAGGAATAGAATTGCAGTTTGAAAATATTATATCAACCGCCACATTTATTCTTCAGATAAAAGTTATCTGACAATTGATAAATCGGCCTTTAACCGTCATTTATCCGGAAGTTGTGAAAACTTTTCTTAATATTATAGTTAGTGTTTTCATATACATGTTATACCATAAGATCCTTGCATTTATATAAATACGCAGTGGCGACGACAATAAATTAAACAACGTATATTATTTTAATGACGTTCCCAATCTGCTAACGGAAATTCAATCAAATATATCTATTAGTTTAGTCACTATAGTTAATCAAACATGGGCAAAATCCATCGTCGACAATCACTAATATTTAATTTGTTTGAAAAAATCACTTTTTCAATTTCGATGTTAGGTTTTATTTGATAGTTTCTAAATACTCCTACGCATTATTATTGTCAGTGTTGTATTCTCGTATTGTCGTCTCCACTTGGTATAAGCAAGTTTTGTATATAAATCTGTGTGTGCAATGCAATGTGCAGATTGCACAAAAATTACTTGTACATTGTATGAATTTCCTGATTGTCTATTAAAAAGGGCAATTATTGAATCAAAAAATCTTTGATGTTTATTATATAAAAAAAAAAAACTGTTTTGATAAAGACATTTATTTAGGCCTTCCTCTATACGTCTAAATTGACGATAATTTTAAAATAAGTGGAAACTAACTACTTATAAAATATAAAAATATATTGATGTTGTAAAAATCTATGTTTTTTAAAACTTATTAGGATTTCGACCAATCAGAAGTGTCCTGTGGATCTAGTCTTGGCATTCTATTGTACAAAGCTTAATTATTTATTGAATATTATATAACAATTAACAGGCTCAATAAAGACCGAAAGGGTTGACAATTTTCTGATGACATTCAATAATGAACCTGAAAATCAGTTTCATAAAGTGCAAACTCGACGAAGCCCTTTTTGTCAGAGATGTCTGTATAATTTTCCACCATGTGGTTCAAGGAATAAAGTGTATTTTTCAATGTCATGGGTTGCTCTCGGTCTGAGCGAAGCCTTGTGTGTACAGACTAGCATTATTCAAAATCTTAAGGTCTGATGTCTAATGTATAAAAAAATAATATACAAGATGTCCCTGGAAGTATGGATCAAATCGAATAGGGGCGTGGGCAAGGTCATTTCCAAAGGTTTAAAAAAAAAAAAAAAACAAAAAAAAAAGAAGTGAAATCGAAACGTTTAAAAAAAAATCTTAATCTTAATTAATTTTTTTTAGATAGCCCTGATAGTATTTTTTTATGATTATTTTCTTTGAGCACTATGCGAAGTGATTGAAAAAAAATAAAATCGGTCATAACTTTTGAACCGTAAAAAAATTCACTGACATTCTCAGGGTTAAAAAATTTGGAAATGACCTTGCCCACGCCCCTATTCGATTTGATCCATACTTCCAGGGACATCCTGTATGTATAATTGTGTAGTATAGTAGTTATCGTGCCTCTGAGAGCACGTAAAGCCTTCAGTCCTGCGCCTGATTTCTCCCCGTTCGTGTCGGATCATCGTTCGATCGGACTATGAGAGTGAGGGAAGAGGGAGTGCACCTGTGTCTACACACACATTTGTGCACTATAATATCTCCTGCGTACTTGGCTAATCTCCGTTGTGATTGGCATTCGGTAAGGAGGATAGTATGATATTGCTCTGTGTAAAAAACAGTTATTTAGGTGTATCCAGTTTGACTGGGAGTGAGAAAACAACATAGTTGGGAAATACCTGGAAGGATTGTTTGAAATCTAAGTGTGATGTTTGAAAAATGACTGTGTTACTGTAATGTAATGTTTTGGCTAAGAGTTGAAAAGTAAAGGGTAAATAAACCGTTTGTTAGGTAACCGTTTGATTAAACGTATCGAGATTAGTAACCGTTTTAATCGGTTAAAATAAGTGTATTGCAAGATGTATTTAAGACAAAGTCAAACGAAACGGGTAAGATTTTAACCGGTCTCCGAGCCTCGGTTTTGTCAAATATCCGAATGATCGAGGCTGACTTAATACTCCATTTGTTACCTATTCCATATTAATACAAAAAATAAGCTCAAAGCAAGTATTGAAATCGTTAGATTTGTCTTCTACTTAGGTCGCGTGAAAAAGCTATACTAAGAAGAGTGATCTCACATGCCGCATGAAACGATATATACGATTTTCTGTATGAGTGAGCGAGACAAAACTTTCAAGTGTCATTAAAACAGAAACGTCACCATCTTTTGAGAGGGTCGGGCGAATCTAACGATTTAAATCTTTGGCTCAAAATGTGTAGTTATAGAATTTTATGTGTATTGTCTGTGAAATTCAATGTGTAGATAAAAATAGTCTTTATTGCACGCCAAATAATAGACAAGCAAAAGTATTATACAAAAATATTTCTGCCAAACTAACTTAGGATGACAGAAATGACTAATAGGCGGGGTCAAATTAATATAGGTAGGTAGCGAAACTCCCCAGACGTGATGGGCACATTCTAAACATGATAATAATAAAAAATAAATTAATTTGATGTTTTTTTTTTGGGGTCATCGACGGCAGTTATTGTAGTCACTTGAGATATCAGTTTTTTGAAGTGATCACTTCTTTAGGCGCGTTGTGCATTTTCGAGATGGGAAAAAATTGAAAAAAAACTTTTGAATTCGCGCCACTGTTACCGACACCGCGCTACATTCGGATGTGTTCGGCTGTCCTCGGGATGTACTCGGTTTTACAGTACCCGGCGATAAATATTGCACATCGACCTTTGGAAAGAAACAATCGGCTAATTTCGGCTTCGTAGTGCGTTATCTCTGTCGCACACTACCTATGTGACGTTAACTGACGTTTTGTCAGTCGTTGTTCAAGTGCGATAGAGTGCGGTCGCGTCCAGTTCAAAATATAAATAATTTAAAGTTGTACTATGGCATCTTTAGGAAAAAATAGGGGAACCTTTTTATTTTACCCCAACCTACAGCAATCATTTATAGAAAAATTGGTGTATTTTATACAAAGAATAAAAAGAATTATCAAAAGAAGCAAATCATAATTGTTTTAACAGCTCCTAATAGATACCGGACTGTTTGTATTTCGTGCGACAGAGATAACGCTCTACGAAGCCGAAATTAGCCGATTGTCTCTTTCCAAAGATCGATGTGCATTATTTATCGCCGGGTACTGTAATGTATTTCCGATATGTCAGTGAGTGATGGCAAAGTATTCTGTTTGTGTTTTGTTTATATGACGATTCAAAAAATACACACGTAATTGTTCAAGTTTTCACTTCTGTCGGCACTCCTGGAATGCCACTGTTTTTTTTTTTTTGTAAACTTGACATACGTGAGGGGTATCGGTATTTAAACAGAAACACTTTCTGTTTAAAAACCGATACTCGATCGATGAAAAAACAAAAACAAAAAAAAAAACAAATTTTCTCAACTCATACCTACTTGAACCTCACATTTTTTTGTCTTGATTTTTATCACGTCTGCAACGTTTCGCTAGGTAACTTAATTTCACCCTATATATGTGTTTATGTGTGTATTTAAGTAAGTACTTACATAATATTTTGTGTACCGGTAAACTGGGGTTACTTTGATCAATTTTGAACTTTAATTGACTGTAATTTTTGAATGTGTGGTTCTAAAAAAAATATAAAAAATGTAAGAATCGGTTTTCATAGTTCTCTCTGTAAAAGTTAAAAAAAAAAAAATCAAAAAATCGATTAGTTTTTCAGAAAAAAAAATAAAACAAAGTGATAAAAGTTAAAAATGATTCTGGGGTTACTTTGGAACCCCCCGTTTTTAACATAGAATCTGAAAGTAGCCCCAATAAATCATTTTATCTGGTAAAAATCGGTATTGATAAAAAACTTACCTTTTTTTGCATGACACAACGTGTCATCACCAGCGCACCCGCAAAAAGGATTGTGACAGTTTACCAGTGTAGTCATCCGTAAAAAAATTCTACCAAAAGTTATTCCGTTTTACGCATTTTGCAATTTTATGTCGATAAGAAGTTTCTATCAAATTAACCCCGTGATTCAAAGTAACCCCGGTTTACGGTACTATGTGCGTAGGATGCGTCCTGGGATTTGTGTACAAAGAGTAGGTTATGCGATGGATATTCAAGAAGAATGAACTAGAAAAAATGTTACAGAGAAATTTTTTGGCCGAGTCAATTAAAAAAGCAGCACTTTATCAATCAATCGATCTGGATTAGTATGTATACAGGGTGTTCGGCAGAACGTTGAACACACGAAAATGGCAGATAGTTGGGGTCGTCTGCCACCTACCCAGCCCAAAAAAAAAAAAACCTAGGCCCCAAAGTTTTTTTTTTTTAATTTTTAAAGCCGATTTTACTATTTGCACCAAACAATAATTCTATATGAATCTACCAATAATCGAGACAAAAACAAAAAAAAAGTGTTGCCAGTTTCGTCTATCCTACTTAATGTTATAGGCCTTCAAAGTTTTAAAACTCATGAATTTCGGTAATAACAAAAAATAAAAAAACTTGACCGTCTGTAAAGTCTTTAATTAGATTAAAAAAAATCTTTATTATAAAAAAGGGGGTTTTTATCCACACGGATATTCCAACCCCATCGTACCTTATTATTAAACTATTTAACTTTAATTGAAATAACTACATACTATGTAAAATAAATAAAATCATTGAGTGCCTCATCTTCACCAGATCACACAACCTCTTTGTAATCGCCGATCCAGCGGGGCAATTGCGTAAGACATTGTCAATCGGAATCGGATTTATTTTGACAGTTCAACAACATTCATTGCGTTATTTACGTATTGTGCAGACAAATTTTTCGAACTTAAGAAGCAATGGATTAGCAATTTGCTTCAAAATGATTCTGATTCCGCAATTAGTGTGCTGGTTTTGCTAAATCTTTAATTAGATTATCATGACATACTCAAATCTTAGGATTCATCCTAAATAGAAATGCAGTAAGTAGTGTGTCACACTGAATTTTAAAATAAAATAATTAAATATACATGTAGCGCAAAGGTGTTTAAATAATTAAATATCAATGTTTGAGAAACTACGCATATAAAAAAGTACATTAGTTTTGTAATATTATCATAACAGTGTATCTATCTCTAAAAGTTGTCTTTAAGAAATTATTCAATGAAATCAGGGGCCTACCATAATCATTAGCAAGGCAGGGCCCCAATTCCATATCCCCGCGAAATCTTACACACATACATAGTCAGCCTATAATGTTCCCACTGCTGGGACACAGGGCTCCTCTCGGTGAGAGGGAGTGGGACGTAATCCACCACGCGGGCCCAGTGCGGGTTGGCAGACGTCACATGTCTTGGAATTTTTGGTTCTAGGACATGCCGGTTTCCTCACGATGTTTTCCTTCACCGTTTTGAGAGCAGTGGTGATGAAATAATTTACACAAAGTAAAGCGCCTGTCTGGATTTGAACCTACGACCTACAACTCGTAAGTCGCGGCCGTTACCACTTGGCCACCACTGCTCTCAACTGCTCTAATATGATAACTACTACAATATGAAGGGATCAGGGGAAGAACCACTTTGTCACCTAATGCACAAACTGAGATATTACTAATTAAAAAGATAAGATCTTAATAAAATAGTGTCATTTATACCCAAGGCACTTTAACTGTAATACTGTCCGGACCCGAATGTCCGGACATTGTATGTTTTTTCCCTGTATCGATATTTTAAAAGCATGAAAGTTCGGAGACTATGGATGTTATTGCCCTGTTGTTTTTGACAGAACATAGCGACAGGTATAACCATTCAGACTACATTGCCAGTTGAAAAAAATTAAAAATATGACAAAAGTAGTTCTTCCTCAGATCCCTTCATATTATATGGACATCTTGGCCTCTAATTTAGTTTGTTTGTAATTTTACTCTATTTATCTTCGCGAAATCTTACCCCGTCGAAACCACGTCAATATCGTGTCTTGTGTATGATATGGTAAGCCCTCTTTTGAAATATTTAGGAAATGGACCCCTAAATAATAAGTTATAAAAATAAAAAATACTGTAAAATCACTTTTGTAATGTTTAGAAATATATCATTATTGGAGATGAAGACTTGAAAACGACTGGATTGTCTAAGGGAAATATATAGGTATTATTTAATAGAACGAAAGGGTCTGATCTTAACAGCTCATTGTTTTGACTAAACAGCATTATGCTGCGCTGCGCTGTGCTTAGCTTAGCTATAGATAAGCTAACTTTTTCGTGCTATGATTTTTCTGCAAACAACTTTGAGGCAAACGAGGAGTGCTGTGCGTGTGCGACTGTGTCAGATTTTATCAATCTCTTTGTACCGTCATCTAATGAACCAAGAATTAATCTATTAAGGGGAGTACATGACCTAAAGCGCGGTCACTGTCGGACTGCATAGAAAAGAAAGAGAAGCGCGATGACACAACGCTGGTAATTTATTGCAAAATATGAAGCAATTATCTATTTACAAAAAATCTATTGTTTCGACTAAAAAATTTAAGCACTAGTGCTTTAGTATGTTGCTTTTAGAATATCTGACAAAAAAATCATAATGATTGTATGTATATCAACATACTAAAGCACTAGTTTTTAATTTTTTAGTCCAAACAATAGATTTTTCGTAAATAGATAACTGCTTCATATTTTGCAATAAATTACCACCGTTGTGTCATCGCGCTTCTCTTTCTTTTCTATACAGTCCGACAGTGACCGCGATTTAGGTCATGTAGTCCCCATAAGTTATTTATATATGGGCCTGTGTTGCCTGAAATAAATTATAAATAACACAGCGTAGCGCAGCGCAGCATAGCATAATGTTGATTGGTCAGCAAGTTTGGTTAACGGGCTAGCGATATTATTGGCGTACGGATAGAAGGGTCTAATTCTTGTCAATATAATTATGTAATTCATGAACAAAATTATAAATGTTTAATACTAATATGTCGGAACAGGAATCAAGAAAGGTAAATTATTGAAGTCTCTATTAAATAGCTGATTTTTAGGTGACAACTGCATACTCAGCCTGTAGTGTGCCCACTGTTGGGACACAGGCCTCCTCTCTGTGAGAGAGAGTGGGCCGTATTCCATAACGTGGGCCCAGTGCGGGTTGACAGATGTCATGTGTCTTCGAAATGTCGCTTCTAGGACATTGCCAGTCTGCTCACGATGTTTTTCTTCACCAGCATAGCTATTCACAAACACTCGATACGCTTCCGTATCGTATCGAACATTAATCATTGTTATCGTAGGAGTCTTCTAAACGCTGTGCACAAGTCCAAAACCCGAAAACTTTGTCAGTTTAAATCAAATAGACGCCCGCTATTCTTCCATCAGCTATTAGCTGTTGAGGGCAAGTCAAATTAGGTTATCGAAATGTCAGGTTTTCGATACGATAGCCTGTCGTATGGTTGTGAATCAGGGCTCCAGTATTTATTTATTTATTTATTTATTTAATACTTCAAGCACATAAATGTACAGAGGCGGACTTAATGCCATAGGCATTTTCTACCAGTCAACCTTTGGGTGATGCAGAGACAAACAGTGGTAGGTGCAATCATGAAATTAAGGAATAAATATTTTAAATACAATGATACGCATAAACCTATAAGAACTATGAATATAATCTATAACTAATTATATATAAATATAAGCACAAATATATATACATAAATACATGAATATACTTACTAACTAACTAAAAAGAAGTAAGACAAACAATGAGAAAATATTACCGTTGTGATGATACTGCCAGCTTCTTGCGAATGTGCTCGCGAACCTTAACTTTAAAAGATAATCGGTTGGTTGCCATCCTGATCTCCTGAGGGAGCGCATTCCATAGAGAGATAGATTGAACGAAGAAGGAAGAGTGAATGAAGTCTGTGCGGTGAGTGGGACATTGAAGAAGACGATTGTGTGATGAGCGTAGATTTCTATTGTGGTTGGCGCAAATGTACTGAAAATGGGGGGCTAGATAACCAGGGGAAGACGGAGAATCAAGAAATGAGAACAAGGTTGTCAGCGCCCTTAGTTCTCTACGTTGGCGTATGGGCAACCACTTTAGAAGCGACCGATGCGCAGAAACATGATCATATTTACGCAGATTGAAAACGAATCGAATGCAGTTATTGAGAAGACGGTCAAGTTTGTTGAGGAGATCTGCATTCAGGTCATAGTAGCACACATCACCATAATCGATGATAGGGAAAATAAGGGACTGCACAAGCATTGTCTTCGTACTTGATGGTAATAAATTTTTCAAACGGTACAGAGCCCGCAGCGTTCCAGTAACCTTCTGGCTCACCCTAGCGACTTGAGTCCGCCAGTTCAGGGTACAATCAATGTGCAAGCCTAGGTCCTTCACGTCAGTACCAAAAGGAACGATCGTACCATTGAAGAGAACTGGTGGCAAGGTTCTACCATCTACTTTGCTAATACTACGAGAGCTACCAATGATGATCGCTTGACACTTAGACAGTATAGCTAATAGCTATTCACAACCATCCGACAAGCTATCGTACCGTTAATGACACATTTCGATAACCTGATTTGCTTTGCCCCCGACAGCAAACAGCTGTCGGAAGAATAGCGGTCGTCTATTTAATTTAGGGCTAGTTTTTCCAACGTTAGATAATTTAATCGGAGGAATAATTTTGAAGTTTTGACACTTCTTCCACAGAATAACTGTCAGACGTCAATTTTATTCCACGCATAAAAAACCGGCCAAGTGCGAGTCGGACTCGCCCATGAAGGGTTCCGTAGCAGCAAGTAACATAATATAAAAGTTCTTGTAGTTCGTTGTAACTTTGTGAAAGGTAAATTGCGGTTTTCGATTTATGACGTATTAAAAAAAAACTACTTACTAGATCTCGTTCAAACCAATTTTCGGTGGAAGTTTACATGGTAATGTACATTATATTATATTTTTTTAATTTTATCATTCTCTTATTTTAGAAGTTAGAGGGGGGGGGGGGGGCACACATTTTACCACTTTGGAAGTGTCTCTCGCGCAAACTATTCAGATCAGAAAAACATGATATTAGAAACCTCAATATCATTTTTGAAGACCTATCCATCCCCACACGTACAGGTTTGATGAAAAAAAATTTTTGGAGTTTCAGTTGTAAGTATGGGGAACCCCAAAATTTATTGTTTTTTTTCTATTTTTGTGTAAAAATCTTACTGCGGTTCACAGAATACATCTACTTACCAAGTTTCAACAGTATAGTTCTTATAGTTTCGGAAAAAGTGGCTGTGACATACGGACGGACGGACAGACATGACGAATCCATAAGGGTTCCGTTTTTTGCCATTTGGCTACGGAACCCTAAAAATTATCTGTCGAATGAAAAATTAACCCTTAAACTGACAAAATTTTCGGGGTTTGGACTTGTGCACAGCGTTTAGAGGACTCCTACGATAACATTGACTGATGTTCGATACGATACGGAAGCGAATCGAGTGGTCGAGCAATTACAAAGTTGTCTTTACTTATGCAAGAAGAAATGTCGCCATGTTTGAAATGAGATTTTACGTAAATCTACCTTTCTTTATTAATTCCTGTATTTTAAAATAATTAAGAAGTAAAATTGATGTTGTTGCTCTCATAAGAGATGTGTTCCATGTGTAGAATTCTGTGTATTTTTATTTATTATTTATTTGATTTGGTTGGAATTGTAACGCAATTTATACAGAGGCGGCTATAATGTCTATAATGTTTCCATTGCTGGGGTCTCTGTGAGGAGGTGTATAATTTACCAATTATAAGCCAATTATTTTGAACCTTTTAAGTGCTTCGCTAAATATCAATTGCCGTGCCCCTAGCGCGCGGCTACAAATCAATAAAATCAAGATAAAATAATAGCTACAATAAATAAGGAGGAGAAATCGTTGTATCGATTAAAAAATAGTCAAAAAGTTTTTTTCTCTACTTATTTAATAATGGTTTTAGTTGTACCACGCAGTTAATAGGACGAAAATAGAACGAAAGAATCATGCATGTTCTCTGTCGCAGAAATACGACTCGAGCGGTAGGGGCACGGAAATATGTGTCGCATAAGGCTAGGCGCAAACGAGCCACCGGCCACAGCCACCGGTAGCCCAGCGACAAGCAGTTCACATGATTTTTCATACCTTTTGTATGGATTCGTCGCACACGTGTGGCCGGTTGCGGCCACTTGCTACAGCAGTGCTCAATACCGCAGCACGGGGCGACAGGCACCAGTGGTTGTGGCCAGTGGCTCGTGTGCGCTTACCCTAAATGCGACACAAGCGGTCAGAAGGTTAAAGGAGTTTAACCTAACCGGTTAACCGGTAACCTTACCGTTTACCGGTTAACCGCGGAGTTTCTTTCCGGCTCTTCTCCATAGGAAACGACGAACTGTTGATGTTTGTTGAACATCTGATGTTTTATAAGTGCCCATAAGGTTCATGTGAAATAAATGATTTTGAATTTGAGGGCACAGTGCGGCACTCTCTAATTGTAACACACTTTCAATTAAAATCCGAATCATTTTGAAGGATATTGCTAATCCATTGATTCATATATCGACGGTGAAGTGTCAATACACACATACATACATACGTAACTAACATTTTAGCGATTTTCACTTTATTGCATATTCGTAGGTAAAATTTGAAATAGCTCATATTTGCAAAGACATCGATAACCTGACATTTCGATAACTTGATTTGACCTCTCCTCAACAGCAAATAGCTGTTGGAAGAATAGTGGGCGTCGTCGACTTGTGAACAGCATTGAGAAGACTCCTACGATAACAATGATTAATGTTCGATACGATACGGAAGCATATCGAGTGTTTGTGAATAAGGGGGCTGGTCTTGAATCGACGACGACGTATCCTACTATTTGTTTAATATAAGTAACTTTTTTTAATTAAAATATTAAAAACTATAGAAATGAAACGTTTTTTTCGCCTCCTGTAAAATCATGATTTTGTAGTTATTAGATATTGATACTACACCGTCGATATTCAATTTGTTCAACAACGTAATAAACGTAATGAATGTTGTTGAACTGTCAAAACCATTGCTACTGTAACTCCCTTACTAATAAACGTATTATATCAGATGAATAGTTACACACCGATTTCTCTCTTTCAGTCGTCAGTCATTTGACTTTCGAAAGAAGAAGACAAAGCGTTGTGTAACTATACAGACGCTATACGTTTATTAGTAAGGGGTTTAGTGTGAGGCAATTACCCCGCGGGTTGGTGGATGTCACGTGCCTTCAAATTGTTGGTTCATGGACATGTCGATTTGGTCATGTTTTCCCTTCACTATGAAATAAAGTGAAAGTTGTCCAAAATCCACTATATCTATTTCACGAATTAACTAGCAAACCCACAAACTTTCAGAATGCACCCTCTTAAATGAGCATCGTATAGTAACAACGTCATCGGAAAGTCTCCTCTGTACAAATTGCTCAAAGAAGCCATAACCGTCCGGCCACGACCTCGCCGCGCTATCAGCGGCAGCGCGGGGCGGCGAGCGGTAAAAACAAATATACCATTGTATGAACCATGCCACGACGCACCGCTCGCAGAGCGTCAACGCTAGACAAAAGAAACCGCGCCGCTAAGCCAAAAGTCGTGGCCGGGCGGTAGGGGCGGAGAATCAGTGCGGTGCGCAACACCAATGCAAAGCTGAGTAGGTACAACGAAATAATGGATCGTTTACACGAAGCGAGTTTCTCGAAAGAGGCCCAAGCTAGACTTGCCAGGCAAATATCGCCCTTAAGTCATCATTTATTTATTTACTTCTTGCACACAATAAGTTACAGTCAACAAAGAGATAAGTATGCAGGATTCGGATATAGTTGAAGTTTAGTGAGAAATCGATGGATGTTGTCGACTGACATCTAGGTAATTTGATAAATGTGCTATTTGTTTTTTATTAGTATTTTTTAGGACATCAAAATGGGAATTATTTGGGTACCTACCTATCCATTAAACACATACAATTTTATCTCCTTTCGGTCGCCTCTTCGAGTCAAAAAACTCTTCGTGTAAACGGGCTTTGTGGTACTCATTGGCGATGAATCAAAATGTATGTAAAACTTATGTTGTACATTGATTATGTAAAGCGTTATGTGATATGATCATAAATATATATATTTTTATTGTTTCTTTTGTTGTTTTTATTTGCTTACCTACCTAACCAATACCCTGTAATCAATGGCAGATTTTATTTAAGGGTTATGTGTCGAATTGGGTGGATTTTGGAGGCAATGTTATGACCAAATTCAATAGTGTAATGTCCGATAACCGCGTCAACTACTCCTACGACTTACTAATGTGCCAATTACACATAAAACAAAAAAAAAATACGTGTGCCACTCGGGTACTGCCGCGGTAAAGCTATTGCATTTTTTATCAACTTATGCGAGCTTCGTACAGTCTACACGCATACGTCTAGTCGCACGCACACAAACACCGTGCCGAAGTCTGCCGAACTAAAACGACGTTAGACGATGCACGGCTTTCAACGCCGCCCCGCTGTGCCGGTCGGAGTGGGGGTTGTTAGGTTTATTTTCGTTACGGAATTTCTTGATTCGGTCGCCGCGCTCAAAGCCCGCGATAAAAGCTATGCAATAGCTTAAAAAAAACTAAAAATGTTGACTTCAGCGCCATCTAGCGGGAAAACGGCCAAGAGCAGATCGTATGTTCCTCCTTAACCTAGTAAATAGTCACTTACTAGGTTACCAACTGGTAGGTGTAAGATGCTAGGTTTTTATACTTGTTTCAAAATTGTAGTGTAGTTGCTAGATTTTTGATTATTTACAACTGACCTTGTGAAGGCCGCAGGAACCCGTTGGATGCGAGAAGCACAAAACCGGTCGAAGTGGATGTGCTTGGGGGAGGCCTATGTCCAGCAGTGGACGTCTTTCGGCTGAAATGATGATGATGACAACTTACGTTTGCGAATGATTTTTAGATGTTTTGACAAGCACAATTATCGGAAAATATCTAGCAAGTAAAACACCGATTTTTTTAGAAATGTCGGTTTTAATTAAAATTGCATATCCGGTATGTTTTCCGTATCTCAAATTCATTTAGTCTGTCAATTTCGTCCAAAAGTGCCTGGTCAAAATTGGTGGGTAGCACTGCTGGGCTCTCTGTCGCGACTGTCGGCGCCCCAGCTGGGGCCAGGTTATCAACACTGAAGTCGTCAGTTTCTTGGTCTTCTTCGTCTATGTCACTGCCAATATCACCAGTGACTAAAACAATATAGAAATAAAATAATTAAAACTTAGTTTTAATTATTAAACTTGTCCGGCCTTTTTTTTTTTTTTTTTTATCGTGTGGAAATCCTCATGGATGTCCACCACCCTGGGGTGGGTGGAGGGGTCTGTCAGACTCTTACTGACTAAAACCACACGGTGTCCTGCGGCTACCTTTAACCAGGGTGCTGGAGTGCTTGCGCATTTCATCACGCTCCCCCGGCCAGGTGTTGGCCCGCATGAACCCATGCGGACCCCGTCACCCTCAGCGGCCGCTAACGGCCACCATTCCTCTAGAGAGAGGCGCGCGCGGAACACGGCGCGCCGCCGTCTCGGGCCTATCACTGTTCGGGCAACAAACTCCCCAAGTCTGTTGCCTGCAGGCCCCACCCTAAGGCGGCCGGAGATCGTTCCGCGTGCTCCGGCGCCCGGTGCGTCTACTACGGATTGGAAGGGAGGTTGTATCCTCCCTCTCCCTTTCCGCCGCCTCTTTTGCGACCATCACTTCCTCGCAGAAGGAGGCGACAGCGTCCCACGCGCTCTCACTTCCAACCATGGACTGGACCACGTCCGGAAGCGAGAGAGTATCCGCAGCACCAACCGCCGCGACGAGGTCACGGCGCTGCACTGCCCAAGCAGGGCATTCCGCAAGTGTGTGCTGGGCCGTGTCGTCGAGGCAGTTGCAATGATGGCAACCGGGTGCAGGTTCCCGGCCTATGCGGCACAGGTACTTTCCAAAGCACCCATGTCCGGACAACACCTGTGTCAGCCGGAAAGTAAGGGTGCCATGCCTTCTCTCCAGCCACTGCCTCACAACGGGTCTTACAGCCGCTATAGTGGCGTGCCCTAAACTTGTCCGGCCTGGCACGCAATTACATGGAGATTTTTTTTTTCAAAGTAGGTCCTTAAATGCAACCGCAACAACAATCTATGTTTGGAACTTTTGTTTTCCCAACCTTATTATATTTTAATAATGATGTCATTGTTAAGTAATTTACCAGGAGAAGGTTCATGAAGTGGCGACGGAGATTTCACTTCATCCGTTTGCTGCAGATCTAAAAAAAAATATAATTAAAATAAATTATAATTTTATTAGTAAGGTGATATGTGGTTTTTCTATTTCGTGTAACTTGTTAAGTGTGTGGAATAGGGATTTAACATTTTGGAATATGTTTTTTGACTCTTTGGTCTAGTATTGTGTAAAAGGAATACACGATTCAATTAATTTTTCTCGATACAAAACAAATTGCTAATAAAATAAAATTGATAAAATTGCTATAAAATTGATAATTGGTTTTAAACTTTTAAGTTGTCACTTACAAGCACAGCTGTTCGTCGGCGTCAGGATTTTGTGTCTAAAAGAATAATAATCATCATCATTTCAGCCCAAAGACGTCCTCTGCTGGACTGACGTAGGCTCTGTATTATTCAATGAATTACCTGTTCCTCCTTAAGCCGACGGGTTTCCGTACACCTGGCAGTACCCCATCATGCAGCTCCTTCGCCGCTTTCAGGCGTTTGGACCGCCGTTGCAGGTCTAACGGCATATTTGTAACACGCTTCTTGGTCTGCGCCATGTTGGCCTTCTGCTGCTTCGAAGCGAGTCTGTAAGAGTAAACGTTACACATAAATATCTAAGTTATAGGTCTATCAGAATCTCATGGCATAAAAAAAAATGTGATTTTTCATATGGTAATGCCATATGAAAGTCTCAATTTTTTTTTAATTGAAAGCTTTGGGCGTTTTGGGCAATTTTTGAGAAAGGAAAAAGCCATTGAAGTCGCGCTACTGTTACCGTAACTGACACCGCTTCGGATGTGTTCGGCTGTCCTCGGGATGTACTCGGTTTTAATGTATATCCGATATGTTTTCACTTCTGTCGGCACTCCCGGAGTGCCACTGTTTTTTTTTAATGTATTCTGCCATGATATTCTGGTAGACCTATAGACAAAAACACCATGCGTTCAAAAATTTTACATACACTTGATCACTGCATGCAGGTGCAGACCTGCCGGGACAGGGCTGAGCTGGCTCGTCCACTCTCCCTGTAGGTACTACAGGAGCAGAGCCTGTACTGAAAAAAAAAATGCAAAATACCAAGTTTTTACACCATTGATAAAAAAAAAATGAGCTGTTCAATACAGTTTAAGTTTAATCCTACTTCTTTTTTGGGATTTCAAAGTTGGTCCCATAGTAAAAGTTATTCAGTTCGATGATCTAAACCACTCCTTAAAGTTTGTAAAGTTAATTTTTTACTACTTTGTATATTATGTGTACCTATGTTATACCTATCTCCTCTCTTTCTCCAGCCTCCTCGTCCTCCTGGGCTACGCCTAGCACCTCGTCCTCGCCCCCTTCCGCCCGTTTTCATTTTAATTCCTTGCTGAAATATAAAGAAGCACAAAAAGAACCCTAAGTAAATTAATAAACCACATTAAATAATTCTAGTAACTCAATTTAAGTTATGACGGTATAAGTCTATCTCTTACTATATTCGTTTACCGAGTAGTACTTATTGAGTGTGCAAGTCACCCCCTGCATATTTATCCGTCTATATTATATGTATAACATTGGTTAGGTGGCAGGGGACATAGTTCTTCCATAGTTCAAGGTAACTAATCCATTATAACCACCCAAACCCATAGCCCAATATGTTTTGTTTCCATGTTCTGCAAAACCCGGGGGTTGTCTTCGGGTGCACTTGCACAGTGCATATATGTAGAGATAATCGTCGGTTGGTGCCTCCTCATCATTTAAAATTTTCTAAGGCGCCTCTGCGTGTTGGCTTTGGTCACTCATACGCTTTCCATAGGTCCGGGGCCTGAGGGTCCCGAGATGTGTCAAAGATATTTTAAAAAATAATAATATACTTATTATATTAATGATATATAATATTTGTACCAAATATTACACGTACGTTTATTATTGCTTATATCGGGATTTATTGTCACTCACTTGTCACTATTAGTTTTTATTCCACTTTTGATAGGTTAATCGCTAATCATCACACATATTTCGTTGTATTTTTGTAGATCGTGTAACCTGGTGGCTACAAACACTTCTAGCGATAAATCACTTTATTATTACAATAATTACTAGGTGTTAACGAGTAAATACCACCTACAAATATTTTTTAATTAACGAGAATCACGGAGCTCCGTCGCCGAGCATTCCTTTAGGTTAGTTCAAGTTCAGTTTTCTTTTATTTGTACCAAATTGTTCGTAAATAATCATGCTATGGTTAATACACAATTGTACAAACTAGGTAGCAATATATTTTTTTATCATGTTTTTAGAAATTTATGAATTTTTCAGACAGCAATGAAACATATTTTACTTGTAGCTTCCATTTTACGACTCGGGAAGTATGTAAAATCACAAACGAAGTGGTATTTAGTCTCACATAAAAAATATTACTTACTGTAGTGAATAGTCAGACTACCCGTCTAAATAATGTCAAATATACTCAGTAAGCCAGACTTCAACAGCTGCCCCAGGCAGCTATTTTTTTGAAGTCTGATTGCCACAATATTTGCAATTTTGCAGTAAAATGACAGCTTATGTCAATATGTTACCACCATAGACTACACTAACTTTTTAACGAAATAAATAGTGAGTTAGCAAAATAATCAATTCATTCAAGTAACATTCAGTTCAAAATCGATCTATGTTAATTGATTTTATAAAAAAGAGGATAATATTATTAGTTGATAATTATAATGAAATACAGGATTATATAAGTTTACAACAAAAACATTGAGCAATGACTAAATATTGTTTTGTTATCACATCAATGATCGGATTGGATTTATAAAAGCTTAATAATAAAATTCTTATCACAAAAATATCTTAAATATTCTTATTTTTGAGGTTTTTGGTGTTTTGCAAATAATCCTGAATAAACGTTATTTCTAATGAAAACTTTCATGTAGGTATTAAAAAAAAATTGATTTCTTAGATCGATATAGTAGGAGTTTTAGAGTAATTTAGGGTAAACAAAATTATCTTTAGTAGACTCAAAGCATTTATTTCAATTTTTTTATTCTCAACTAATAATTTATTTATTTGTAGGTATCGATGAAAGGACATAGGATAGTTTTTATCCCGATATTCCCACGGGATCGAAACTTACGCGGGTAAAACCGCGGGGCGCAGCTAGTTTGAAACAAAACAACAATAATAAATCGCCACGCATTTTATTGTTCATTCATTACAGTAACATTTGAGACAAATTACTTTACTTAAGGTACCTAGATGAGAGAATAAATTATTACAAATATCAATTTTCTCTACGAATCTTTTTATTTATTAACATTATGTAGGTACTTAATTATAAAAATGCAACTATTACTACTTACATGTGTAGATTTTATTTTTTACAATAATTTATAGCACTCAGTGACCTAAACTCGCACTTAAGTCACGCTTTCCTGTGACTTAAGTGGTCCTATTTTATACAGAAAAGCGTTTATCAATCGGAATCGGTTTCATTTTGACAGTTCAACAACATTCATTGCGTTATTTACGTGTTGAGCAGACAAGTTCGAACTTTTGATGCAATGGATTAGCAATTTGCTTCAAAATGATTCAGATTCCAATTGATAGTGTGTTACGCAATCAGGGTGCAGGTTTAAGTCACACGAGCTATAAAATAGTTTACGACACGTGTGACTTAAGTAATCTTATAATTTCTATTAATGCAATGAAGTTTACCCTCGTTACGCCCGGGCGCTAATTTTACGCCGTACAATAATGGGCTAATTAAGTCACACGTATCGTAATGTACAGACGCCAGCACATCCAAGATACTACAATCTGTCAAATTTCTTTAATAGATTTTCAACTTTATCGCTAAAGAATTAGGTTCAAAGTTGATTGGGAAAATTTTACAGTTTTGGGTAGCTTGATGTGCTGGCGTCAGACCTACCTAGACCTAGTAATAATTAATTTTTAGAATTATACAATAATAAATTAACTTTCATCAAACGTAGTCATGATGGATCAATAATAAAAACAAACATAAGTCTTCTCGGCAGTCGGGTAAAAATATGAGATCTTGACAGTAAAGGGGATTGAAAAATTTTGTATGGAGCCTGGCATGCCTATCTGTCCACCATTTTGTTTTTTTTTTTTCAAAATTAAATAAGTAGGTTTCATGCGTAGCCGCCATCTTGAAAAAAAAAAAACAAAATGGCGAACAGTAGGTATGCCACGGACCTTCACAGACGTTTTGCGTGAATGTGACGCATGTATTCCTCAAACTTGTTATTTTTGTGTTTGTATTCTTTTTTCGCGTCATGTTTACCGCAAATAAACGTATTTATTTTCTTTCTTCAAAGCCCTTTTTATTTGGTTTGTTGACGCTGCAGCTAAATCTTGAAACAAAATCATTCGACCTGTTAATTTTTTCACCGTTATAAATATACATAATTAATACCATGAAATAAATTAAATTCACACAAACTACTACTATTAATAAATACAGACGGAGATTTTTTTTTTTTTTTACAAGCATTAAATGTAACTTCGAGTGTCTGCCACTAGATGGCGTTATTAATACTCCTCAATATAACTAGAGATGGCGCTGCCGATTTTGAGAATGTTAATAATTATCATTCTAAGCACTTACTTATTTAATTCCTTATGAACTATTAATTGATTTATATTACCCATTACAAGTTACGTACACTCAAGTTCAAAACTTTTTCCTATAAAAAAAAATATTGTTTGATATAGGTAATCTTATAGTTGGCGCCACGAAAGATGAGACTTGACCCTGTCTCCCGCGTTCTTTTCGCCGCCGCATATCTCTAAAGAGACGTAACCAAACGGCCATGACTTTTGGCTTAGCGGCAAGTGACGCGGTTTCTTTTGTCTAGCGTTGACGCTGCGAACGGTGCGTCGTGGCATGGTTCATACATTTTGGCATATTTGTTTTTACCACTCGCCGCCCGACGCTGAGCTGCCGCTGATAGAGTGGCCAGGCCGTAAAATCGTGTACTGCGCAAGTCAAACCACGTGGTGTGTCAAGTCTCATCTTTCGTGCCACGCATTGTACCTACTGCTACTTATTATACACACAAATGACAAACAACACAAAATTTTCTACGCATTGAATGACTAGAAAAGACATTCATTTATCTAAAATACATGATTAGGTACATTATTTTCAACGCATTCAACTCAACTAAAATATATTTCTAAAACATTGACTTATCTATCCGCTATCCTAACATTATAATACTTAATAATTTAAAAATAATACAATCATAAAAGCTTTAGTTTACAAGCACACCACTAGATGGAGTTTTAATTCTCAAGCTAAACATTTTAAAAGAAGCTAGTCTAAGACACGTTTTTATTTATTTTATAAGCCTGTTTTCCCACTCCAGGGCAATATACACTGTAATAAAATACTGTGTGTTATATCGGTTCTAAAATAAAAAAGACCTATCACCAAGCCGAGTCACATAATTATTTTTTACTAGCTTCTCTCCGCCTTTGCCAATACAGATAATAATAAATCTAATGCGACTAAGTACCGTAAACCGGGGTTACTTTGAATCACGGGGTTAATTTGATAGAAACTTCTTATCGACATAAAATTGCAAATTGCGTAAAACGGAACAAATGGTAGAATTTTTTTTTCGGATGACTACACTGGTAAACTTTCACAATCCTTTTTGCGGGTGCGCTGGTGATGACACGTTGTTTCATGCAAAAAAAGGTAAGTTTTTTATCAATACCGATTTTTACCAGATAAAATTATTTATTGGGGCTACTTTCAGATTCTATGTTAAAAACGGGGGGTTCCAAAGTAACCCCAGAATCATTTTAACTTTTATAACTTTGTTTTATTTTTTTTTTCTGAAAAACTAATCGATTTTTTTGATTTTTTTTTACTTTTACAGAGAGAACTATAAAAACCGATAATTACATTTTTTTATGTTTTTTAGAACATTCAAAAATTACAGTCAATTAAAGTTCAAAATTGATCAAAGTAACCTCAGTTTACCGGTAACAAAGTAAGCTTGGCAATTCTTCGGGCTATTTCGGTTACCTTGGTTCTCCTGCGGATCTCCTCATTTCTGATTTGATCACGCAGGAAAACTTCAAGCATAGCCCTCCCCATTGCCCTTTGGGCGACTTACAAACTTATTACTTAGTAATGCTATAAAAACACTTTCTGTATTTGTCCAAAAGTGTAAACAGCTTTGGCTTCCTAGGAATGTGGTTCCGTCATATTACAATGGCCGTCAAGAAAATCTGTCATTTTCATCAATATTTGACATTAAGGTGTCATTATTGAATAGTCGTTATTGTGTGACCGTTCACCGATTTCTTAGAAAACCAAAGGTGAATCGCGGAATAACGCACGCAAACAAATTAGCACCTATGTCAACTTATACCTATTTAATGATTTAGGGAATAAATCAATTTCTATCGGATTAAGAACATAAGCAAGTTTTGAATGTTGTCAAAGGGAATTGAAGATTTTTATATGGAGCCTGGCATACCTATCGGTCCACCATTTTGTTATTTTTTTCAAAATGGCGGCCACGCATGAAACCTATATAAATCGATAGCTGACATCAATACAACTAGAAAACACAATGGAACCAAACCCCGCAAATCGTCAAGTTTCCTAGAAATTAACGTTAAAAAGTAGATCACGTGACATCCATATTTTTTTTTAACTTGCGCATATCTTGTTGCATAGATGTTTGATTATGCCGCCATTTTGAAAACAAATTAAAATGGCGGGCAAATAGGTATGACGGACCTTCAATTCAAAGCCTTTTCTTTTGAATTATAATTTTCTTCTTTCCAAAATATTTTACGAGTATTCAGCCCAGAATCTCCTCAGTTTCTTCATCACAAAATCTCTTTTTCATCGTGTCCCATACTTTCGCCGCGACAGACGCATCCGTATCTGTACACTCATACGTTTGTCCCGGATGCTTCCTTGTATAATGTCTCACAACATTTTGCTTATGAGAAAACCGTTTAGGACATACTTTACACAAGAAATACTTCTCATTGACATGGGTTTTCATGTGATATTTCAATCGACTCTCTCTAGGAAACCCTTTATGACAGATATCACATACAGTGTGCTTAATTTTCTCGTGCCCAAGCATGTGTCTCTGCATATTATGTTTGTGAGCAAATTTTTTGTCACAAAGTTTGCAGGAGTAAGGTTTTTCGCCAGTATGGACTCGTAAATGAGGCTTTAACAATCCAGAACTGGTGAACGTTTTTCCACAGTGTGGGCAGGGATATGGCCTTATTCCAGTATGGACGTGCATATGACGTACCAACGTGCTCTTGTGCTTAAAAGCCGTGGAGCATTCTTCGCAATCAAACGGCCGTTCGCTATCATGCTCATTCATATGAGATTTTAATAAAGAATCATTTTCGAAGACCTTATCGCAAATTTTACATTGGATAGGACCGTCAGAAGTTTTGTTACAGCTATTTTGGAGATGTCTCTCCAAATTGCGCTTGGCTGTAAAGCTTCGAAAACATCTGGAGCATTGAAAAGGTTTCTTGTCTACATGTGTTTTTTTATGCTCCTTTAATAGATATTTTGATTTAAATTTCTCTGGGCATTTTTCGCAGGGGTATGGAGTCACGAGGGTATGGCGGGTAAAAATATGCGTGTCTAAGCGTAGTTTGTTGGGAAATTGTCTATTGCACTGATTGCATTGTACAGCGTTTGCTGAATGGGATTGTATGTGCCGGCGGAGGTTGGCGTAGACTGTGAAATGTTTTCCACAAAACTCGCAGTCCAGGTCTGAAAGGTAATACAGATTGCACCGTTACTGTACTGGGTAAGTTTTTGAATAGTTAAAGAGCATGTATCAGAAAGGTGGGGTCAAATTTAAGGTTGGAAAACCTGAGACTGGAGATGCCGATGCAATCCACCAGCTTCTATGACAATTTTTTACTGTTCAGACTACGGTTATGGAATGACTTGCCCGTGTCGGTAGGCGTGTTCATCCTTTGTCTGCTTTTAAAATGATGATAAAAATATTTTTGAAATACCTATCCAACGATACCTCACACCATGGGGTAGACGGGAAAAAAAAACCATCCCCACTTTAAAGGTACCGTAAAAAAAAAACATGATTTTATTTTACCACTTTGTCGGCTTGATTAATATGTAGATCCATGCCAAATTATAGCTTTCTAGTACTAAGAGTCTCTGAGCTAAGCTGCGGACGGGCGGACGGACGGATGGACAGACGCACACAGCGAAACTATAAGGGTTCCTTGTTGACTACGGAACCCTAAAAAACACTTATCTTAGATCAGTATATGCTTTATGTATTTATTGTATTATGTCAATGGTACACCACAAATTACCAACAGTATTGTCTATCCTCCCACTTTTAAATCCTGTCTTTAAAAGATCGCTCTTAGCGATAAGTCCTTGCCCTTTGTAAAATTTCTACATTTATATCTGCAATTGCTACTTATCTAATATCGCAAAAGGTTCAGTTGACTGTCCTGAACTTGTTTCAAAAATAAAGATGCGCACTAATCAGATGGGGCTGCGACAGAGACCACTTCTACATGTACCTTATGCAAACACTAATTATAGACGCAATGCATACTTTTCGAGAGCCAGTCGCAGTTTTAACGAAGTTTGTTGTGACCAGGACATTGACCTTTTCTGCACCAATGCAAGCACACTAAGAAAGCTATTAGCAAAGCCATTTTTTGTACACGAGGCACCAGCCAGCACTTGAAAACGTTTGTAGTCCAGATTGGAATAAAATTATAACAAATTACATGGCAATTTTTTTTACGGAAATTAATCAACTTTGAGGCAATTACCAATTACTAATGGAAGATAGGATGTAACATGTAGACTAATTAATTTTAATTTTAATTGTAATTTTGGTATCTATCTGTGGAGGCTTGTAATTAGCAATTTAAGTTATATATTATGTTGTTATGATGTTATTAGTCTGTAAGCCTTCCGAAAAATAATAAAAAAATAAAATAATTTATGTGGTGTACATAATAAAGAGTATTCTATTCTAAGGTGTTGGTAGCCGTCTCATACATTTGGGTCGAGTAGGTGTTGAAGTTTTGTATGGGACAGTTGACAATTTTTTCGCGATCACGATGTTGGTCTCATGGAGAAGGTTGTTCAGTTTGATGGTCTGTACCCTTAAATTTAATATCTTTCTGATATATGCGTAGTAACTGGTTTTCAAATGGTTATAAAAAGAATGGCCTGTCATGTTTGCCTGAAGAGCGCCATGTTTAGAAATGTAAGGGAGGGCGCCCAAGAGCAACTTAGTTGCCTACCAACTTTTTTGTCTCTGTCGCTGTCTCCTCGCCGGGATTTGGACGATGCACACACTGGAGCGACAGCAACGCAACTTTTTTGTTAAATTTTCGGTTGAGCGGCAACTTTTTTGTCGCCGTGCGCGCACTTGTATTGCAACAAATAGACGGGCGACAGTTGCGTCCAAACTTGCTGACAAAAATGTCTCCCAGCTGTCGCATCGCTAAATGCAACCCCGTAGACTTGATGTGAGACAAATTAGTTGCGGAGACAAAAGTTGCTCGTGGGCGCCCTCCCTAAGTGTAATGGCTGACGCAGCGCGATTTTCACATATCTTGCGCAGGAGCAGCGCGGTTTACATCATCGTTTCATGCCCTTGTCCCATGTTACTTGAGGTCGGCGAAACACGTTTTCTTCTTCCATTCTCCCCTGTCAACCGTCACGCTATCATTCACTCCCTTCTCTTTCATATTGTTGCGCGCCACAATCGATGGCGACATTAGCTACCACTAGCGCCATCTAGTATCGAGTAGCAGAACTAATAATCAGGACCCTTCTAAAACTATCGACATCTGGTCAGTCGGGACCGGTATGTACTCGAACATTCTAGATGTTTCTACAGTAGAAGGTTCTGGAACTATCCGAGAGGCTTATGTGAGGCCAGTATGACCGCGACCCGGGATCAGTATTGGAAAAACGATACAAGCGAAAACATCGAAGCGATCTTCAAGTGCGGCTTTCAGGTAATCAGTAGTGCGATTGTGTTTTATAATTAGTGTTTGAGTTGTATTGGTGTTGTTAATTAAAGTGTCTATTTTTATTTGGTTATTAAATCGGCAGTTTTTATTGTCACGAACCCCAAGCTCGTAACAATATCATTCCTCACACAATCCATCCATCTTTACGTCAGCCTTCCTCCCCCTCTCCATCCATCAACATTTATATCCATCACTCTTTTATTCACACGCATTTGATTTTCATTGGGAAACAAATATCAACCTTGCGTCTCTCAAAGTAAAGTCAAAAATACCGAGTACCGCGTACCTGTCTGCGTTGATAATCTTTTTGATGGGAGTTAATTTATTTTTGATTTTATTTTAAGTAGCACAAGATTTGTGAAAACCGCGCTGCGTTGCGCTTTATATAATAATAATAATATCTTTATTCAACAAGTAACAAGACTCATTTAGTGTTAGTAACAATATTCCTTACCCCTATGTTAGTATTCCTATTCTAATCACTTAGCCTAAAAAACCACGAATATATATATGTGAATCACTGCCACGCATGGATGGGAAATCATCAAATGACCCCTCCCGCTCTGGGTGGAGCGGAAGAGAGTGTCAGACTCTTACTGACTAAAAACCCATCCGTGTTCCTTCCTTAGCCCTCTATGTTCCGGGGTAGCGGTAACCCTTTCGGACAATCCCGCTATCCCGGCAGGCTTCGGCCCTAACAGGCCCCTTCCTTTATGCTGACATCTCTTTGAGGCGCGCGTGGAACACGTACGCGCCGTCCGGCACGGGCCTGGTCCTGATAGGACGGTGAGCTACCCGAGGTGGGCAGCTTGCAGCAGCGATTCACATAATAGAAATTAAATCGATGTGATCTGTTACAAACTTGTTCTTACAGACATGCAACTGCACACAATGCCACAATATTGGAGTCTATTTTTTGTGACATAACGCTAAGGATGCTGTTGCCACTGCCGCGGGCCCGACTAAGCAATGACGCCGCTCTCTTTCTGAGTATGGCATGAAAGCCATCAATGCGAGGGTCGGCAAACATGCCCGACGCGCTGCAGTGCCGCGGCAGCCGCATCAGCATCCTAAAGGCATTGTTATACTGAATGCGCAGATTTGCGAGGCTTTGCCAGGACTGTTAGAAGAACTTACTTTCAGAAGAAGTACCCCCTATTTGCACTCCCGAGCCATCTGATGATGTGCTCTCACATGCTGGCTCATCCTGTAATATAAAAAAAAAATGTGAAATATTAATACTATCCCAGAGACAAAGTTACACTCCGGGAGTGCCGACAGAAGTGAAAACTTGAACAATTAGGTACGTGTGTATTTTTTGAATCGTCATATATAAACAAAACACAAACAGAATACTTTGCCATTACTCACTGACATATCGGAAATACATTAATACCGAGTACATCCCGAGGACAGCCGAACACATCCGAAGCGGTGTCGGTTACGGTAACAGTGGTGCGAATTCAATGGTTTTTTCCCATCTCAAAAAATGCCCAACGCGCATAAATAAAGAAGTTTTCACTTAAAAAAAAAGGTTCTTATGTGCCAGACCGCCTCGTTGTTCTAGCGGTCGCAAGCGCAACTGCAGAGCCTGAGGTCGTGTGTTTGATTTGCCAGTCGGATAGTGTGGGTTGTTCCATTAGTTTTCACAGCAGCAGCGGGAATCTGGATTTATTTATTTATCCATTTATATCAGGCATCAAGGCACATATAAACACATACAAAACAATATGAATGATTGAATTGCACCGATCCCAGCATGGTTAAACCAGACTCGATTAATCAAATGAACCCCAAGATTCGCACTAGCTCCTGTAACCTCATGTTCATGGTGCTACAGCGACCATTGCATATCAAGGAATAGACCGGGGGGCGCGGTAATGGTAGGGAAGACGTGCCCGAAGGATAGGTAAGGATTTAAGAGCCTACCGGATATGCATCCTAGAGCAACCATTGGACTAGTGGAGAGATGGGTAATTATATCTATGGATGGGCATCTTTTAACGACCTTGCCGATTAAAATAACTTAAAAATACTATAAATACATACAACATTATAATTACACTAACAACTAACGCACACGAAGTGTCTGCGTCGTGTTTCGCTGACTGGTGTCTTGTAGCCGGCCACGAAACCGGCGGTACACAACACCTATCGGCCAGAACTCTTCCTTGAGGAACTTCTCGAGATGATGTGTCGGAACACGCATCACGAATGACTTGCGAGTTCGTGTTGTGACGCGACTCCAACTTCTCGACCCTCAAAGTACAGTTGGTCTTCACACGCATGTACTCCACGATCTCCTCAAATTTCGTGGAGTAGTGCAGTGGTATGGTTTATGCCCACTTGATAGCAATAGCTGGTCCCATAATCATCATCATCATCATAGACATTGGTCTCCCGCAAGCACCACCAATTAGACCAGTTCTGTGCCTCCCCGCACGGATTCCTGAGGCCTTCATAAGGTCACCGGTCTACCCTGTGGGAGGCCTTCCAACTCTACGTCTTCCGGTTCGCGGTCGCCACTCCAAAACGTTTCGGCCCCATCGGCCATCTGTTCTGCGAGCAATGTGTTCTGCCCTGCCCACTGCCACTAAGTTTTAAAGCTAAACCTTAGGCATCTTCTGGGCACGCTCGTTCCATCATAGACCTCATCCATCGCTTTCCATCAGGCGTGATCGAGGTCAAGAGCGTGCCCAATCAGCAAAAAAAAAAAGTTTCGCAATTCTTCCCATATTACCTGGGACTAATATATAACTGGAGGAATATGGATGTTGCACCGCTGCCCGACCTAACCCTTCAGGAATTACGGGAGTTCTAACAAACATGGCGACGGCCCACCAGCAGGCTTAGCATGACGCTTTCTATTTCTACGAAGAATAGACACAGCTCTTTCTATACAAAGTGACATTTCGTTTCTCCATTTTTGACATCGCACCGTAGAAATCCTTCTACAATCTGTCATTTTGTCTTTCGTTTCTAACGATCTTTGTCTAGGTCATTTTTTATGTAGACTATTTCAGAAGAAAGTTTTCTTCCCAAACTGTCAAAATTACATTGACAACTGACATTTTGTAATCGCCATGCTAAAGACAGTAGAAAACTTTCTACTCGACGGCCACAAAGTATATACAGTTATCTACAAAATCATGATTTTACAGGAGAGCGTTTTGAACGCAAAACTGTGATAATTAATAGAAGAACAAAGCTATCTTCTCCTATATATCAGTAAAAAATGAGAATCAAACAGAAAAAAAAAACTATGATAAAACAAAGAATTCGAATTATGAAAAAGTGAATTTTGTAAAAAGTGCAGTTGACTCTGACTCTACTTCGCGGCCGTCGTACTGTCTGCACGGAACGTCATCTTTGTCTATTCTTCCGTCGTCAAAACCTGTTTCTATGGTGGTCATGCTACGCGTGCAGATGGTAAGTGATCACCGTTGCCTGTGGACATCTACAATACCAAAGACATCGCAGATGTGTTGCCATCACAGGGACAAAGCTGCAACGTGTCATGTGCCTGTAACTACACCGGCACACATACCCTTCAAACTGGAACACTGCAACGCTGTTTGGCAGCAGAAATAGCGTTTCCCCGGACAAACTCCTTCATAATACTCTTGCTCTACTACTACAGCTGACTTACATCGTTAGATTCTGGAACTTCTTCTTTGATAGTAACCTCCACGTATGTTTCAGGAATGACCGTTTTCACCTCCTCGATTGGAACAAGCCAGGAGACGTCTGGTGTGCGCGGAGGGTCTATTAATTCTGGTTTTATTCTGAAACAATCAAGAAGACGTAGGTTGAATAATATTCTCCGCACCAATTTTCTGACACGGCGGCCAATCTCAAACGAAGACCAGTCAAGTACGCAGGAGATATTACAGTTCGGCCAATTTCAACGGATACTAGCCAAGTACGCGAGAAAATTTTACAGTGCGGCCACTCTCAACGGAGACTAGCCGAGTACGCAGGAGATATTACAGTGCGGCCAATCTCAACGAAGATAACCCTCCTTCTGGCGCAGTCGGGTAACTAGCCAAATACCAAATACTCAGGAGATATTACAGGGCAGCCAATCTCAACGGAGACTAGCCAAATACTCAGGAGATTTTGTTTGGAACTAGTGTTTGTTTTCTCGCTGTAAAGTACTTTTAACTCACGAAGCGACGCGCGCTTTACTTGTGGTAACCAAATGTCCAAACACGCTGTGAATGTGGTGTATAAGCGAAGGAGCTCTCGGTGCTGTAGAGGCTATCTATGTAGCCTTACCATTTATACATTTATTTATTTTTTCATTTTTTTTTTAAATATATTTATTTTTTCATTTTTTTTTAAATATATTTTTTTTTTTACAAGATGACATTGATTGTCGCCGAGATGATTATTGCGACTAGATTTTGAACGTTTTTAATTAAGTACAGGAATTGACCTTCAGATGTTTTCTGTTTTGAGGGAACATCGGCAGAACAGGAAACATTTGTTCAAAACAAAACGTCCGCTCGGCAAGGTCTAATATATCTAATAATATCTTTAGTCAGTTAATCTTTTTATCGATGTCTGATAAAGAGATAAACTGTATAAAGTTATAAACTGTTTCCATTGAGGAAAACGTCCGTGTTAGATGTTAAGATAACGCCCAATCTGATTATTATTTGTAACTCTACCTACATGAGTTCTTTCTCTGCGTCAGGTATACCGCAAATAAGGCCGCTTACACATTAGGCCGTTCTTTATTTATTTATTTTTTTCAGGCGACGACCTTAACCTTTTATCCGCTCGACTTTATATCAGTTGTCGTGCCCCCAGCGCCCGAGAAAAAAAAAAAAAAAAAAACGAAATATAAATACCGATGAAACGAGCTGTGATGATATAATAATAATACAGATTAAACGAGATGTGTTATTTGGTCGTATATATACGACTCTGGCGGAATGGGCACGAAAATATTTGTCGGATTAATGCGACGTAGGCGGTTAAAAGGTTAACCTAAAAATACATATTTTTATTATAAAATAGAACTTCACTTCACTAGCTTTTTCTAGAGCTGTTCTCTGGTACTTGTCCGCGGAAGCGACGGAACACCACGTCCTGCGGCCAGAAGTCTTCTTCCATGACGACGGGCAGATAACAATTCGGTACGTTAGCAGCGCGATAATAGCGCGGCAGAAGCAGATGCCTTCACATTATAAGAACAGCCGCGCGATAGCAGCGCGGCTGCCGTGACGCAGTTTAGATCTAAGAGCTATTACGAGTACGCACTGTCGATAGGTCACCGGCTACCGGCGACCAAATGTGTAAACACCTATTTAAACTATAGTAAGTCATATAGTAGATCAGTCGACAGTGCGTAGTGCTCTAATGGGCGCGGCCCCTCGCTTCTGTGAAATTCTGACTGGGCGACGACGGTCGCGCTGCTAAAGTCGCTTAAGTGTTAAAGCGGTCTAAACGTATGACCGCGTCCCGCGTTAAGTCACGCTTATCTATGTAAAAGTGGTCTACTTAAATCACTGAAGGGTGACTTAAGTGCGGGTTAGGTCACACATTGCTATAAACGGAATTTATAGGCTAAAAGCGAATTATCGGACTTGCGTTTCCACCTTAGGATGGATTTTTTCCAGCGATATCTAACACGATAAACAAAAATGAAGATTTTCTGGGCAAATAATCTGGGCTGATTACTGGGTCAACTGCCGCTCGTAGCGTGTATATTTGAAATGATGTGTAGAAGAATTTTTTTTTATGTTTTTTAGATTTCGATAACCATTACGACTGCGAAGTTTCGTCAGCTAATTTTATTTGACCCAGTATAAAAAATTTCCTTTTGGCCAACTCAGAAGAATTCATTATTAAAAAAAAAATAGAGACGTTTAAAATGTTGATTATAAAAACTTTGGCGCCCACACTGGGACTAAGTTTTTTTGTTTTTCCCGTCAATTGTAGCATGAGTTGCATTTGCTACCCGCATCTTTATAATCTAGTCCCTATCCCCATGTTCAAGAAAAAGCTGATAAGTTGTATCCAAACTAATATTATAAATGCGAAAGTAACTCTGTCTGTCTGTCTGTCTTTTCTTCACGCCTAAACTACTGAACCGATTTCGATGAAATTTGGTATAGAGATAGTTTGAGTCCCGGGAAAGGACATAGGATAGTTTTTATCCCGATATTCCCACGGGATCGAAACTTATGCGGGTGAAACCGCGGGGCGCAGCTAGTTATTGGATAAATGCTTTTATGAGATTGAAAAATCCAAGATAACATGTACTTAATTTTGACATTAATTTTAAAGTAACGACTACCTAATTACAATAATATTAATTCATATTGAACTTATTGTAAATCACAAATCTTAAAATTAACTGAAGGTACTTAGTTATAACAGCCGCACGGGCTGATCGATCAGGTTAAGCTACGCTTGCCGCGGTTGGTCCGTGGATGAGTGACCATCTTTACATGCCAAGACCCCTTCGTGCCTCGGAAAGCACGTTAAGCCGTTGGTCCCGGCTGTCATTCGTGGATATTTGACAGTCGTTAGAAAGCATGAAATTCTGAAAACCAGTCTTACCAAGGGGTATCGTATTACCCAATAACTGGATTGTGGGGGTCAAATAGGCAGTCGCTCCATGTAAAATACTGGTATTCAGCTGCATCCGGTTAGACTGGAAGCCGACCCCAACATAGTTGGGAAAAGGCTAGGCAGATGATGACTTAGTTATACATATAAGAATGACATTTATTTGTACATATTATAGAACTTAAAAAATATTAAACCATACTATGTAAAACTACATTTTTACAAATAAATAAATTCTAATTCTAGTTAGGTATCACCAGCACATTCACGTTGTAAAAAGTTCATTCATTCATCAGATGTCCTATTCATTGAGTAAAACGCTTGAAAACGCTTAGTGATACCTGTTATCACAACAAATAGATAACTTATCGAATTCCCCGTAAGTCTTCGTTCTATATTTATGAATAAGGAAAATATAGTTGATAATATTAGTGTTCCGTGTCAAGCTTGAACAAAAGATATCAAAGGGGTTTAAAGATTGTTATAATTATGATACCGATTACTGATACCAACCGATTGTTATATGACCGTTCTGAGTTGAGCTGCACGATTTTTGACAAATGCGTGCACTGACTGGACATGTCCGCTCAATCTGTGCGGTTCTTTCCTCAAAATACCATTTCAGACACTAATCTACATGGTCTTCACATAATCTGACCATGATTTTGTCTGGACTTTAAAAGAGACTGTGACAGTGTGACCTCTGAGTTTGTTTCGGCCTTTCTTCTCAGAGTAGTCAGATAGGAAACGCCGACCTCATCTAGCTTTAAAAAATATGATTGACGTGTAAAAGTGTTTTGTACAAACCTACTTACAGAAATAAAATCATTTATCATTTACCTAGTCGCGCCATTTTGAGTTTTTTCTCAAAATGGCGGCAACGCATGTTACCTATATAAATTGATAGCTGACATCAATGCGAACGCAAAATATATAGGACCAAATCCCGTAAAACGTCACGTTTCCGAGATATTAACGTTCTAAGTGGTAAAATACAATCTTGAAAAAAAATTTTTTTAGGGACCTCCTGTGCACGTAAAATGGTTATTATGGAGGATTTTTTTTATAAAACATAATTATAATACGCACGGAACTCATATTATTTTTTTTAATAATCAGCGGATACTGTAGATAAAAATCATAATAACTCCGATACGTATTTAGATAATTACGATGATTTAGCAACCCGATTCATTAGCTGTTTGAGTCAGCATAATATAATTAAAGCTGATCATGAATGGGTCTTTCCCAAATGTAATTACTGAAATTAGGTAACATATAAACATACAGTATAGAAATATCATAGAACAGGGTGTAAAATTCACTCATCCTCCATAGAAAAGGGAGGATCTTCCGACTAGAGGATGTCATGTCTGATTGGCAACTGCCTCACGATTTGTGTCGGGGCGTTGTATATGTCGTGGCGCGGGAAACTATGCTTGCGCGATGCAGGGTTTTGCTGTTTTTTGCATGTGGCGTTGTAGATGCCACCACAACAGCATGGTTATCTACTAAACACTGTTAAAGCCGACGCCGCTGGTTTATTTATTACTTATATACTTATACTTTATTGCACACCACAAAATACATAACATGAAAAAAAATACATCAATCACTACAAAATATACAATGGGCGGCCTTATCGCTTTCTGCGATCTCTTCCAGGCAACCTTGAAATGGACAATGATGGAGGGTGGTGTGACAGTTCGACGTCTTTAATCTGTCAAGCTCCGCTAATGAGACACGTCTTTAATCCGTCAAGCTCCGCTAATGAGACACAATTGATTTTCTATTGTTTCGTCGCCAATGGGCGGACTGACTGGACAGGATACTCGTATCAACATGAACAGCGAGTACATCTCACATCTTCACTTTACCATCGTCATGATGGCAGAGACGCTGGAACAGTTGGACCAGCGGGGTAACTGTGTAACACACTAACAGTAGGAACGGCTTTCATTTTGACAGTTTAACAACATTCATTGCGCTATTTACGTTATTGAGCAGACAATTTTTTCGAACATATAAAGCAATTAATGCGGAATATCCTTCAAAATTATTCAGATTGTGTCGTGTGAATTAGTGTGCTAATGTTGCACAGCCTTAATGGAGCCTCTCGGGAGGTTGGCCTTGGTAACTAAAACATTTTAAAAGAGTAACGGTGGAGTTTCTTGCCCATTCTTCTCCATACGAAAACTACCTTTTGGAATGGGCGACTAGAATCAATTCTATTTTATAAGATAATTTTTGACGTTCAAAAGTGCCTTTTATGTGCCTATTTGAAATAAATGCTTTGACTTTGACATTCGGCATGCATTTTGACAAGACCAAAGTCACGTAAAATTAAATCGTCTCTGGATCTACTACCATCTCTCCATTATGTCATCGGAAAATTATTGATTTATCATCATTACCAACAAGACTCAGGCTTATGAATTGGCCGCTTATCTTACAACGAAGATAAACTGATATCGAAACCCGATCGATTGTCCATTCTATCTTGGTCTGTGGCAAAAATCGGAACTAAATTTGAAAATGTATGGAATTTAACGGTTTATTAAATTTTTTGAACTAACTTTTTATTAACTTTGGGATGCATGAAGAAGCCTCCTCGTGTAGCGCAGTTTGCTCCGCCAGTTACTCAACTGAACCGAGCGCTCGGCGCATCCTGGACAGTCACACCCAACACCTTATTTGACTGGCCAATTCTTTCCTTGCGGTGGTAGGGCTAATGCCCGCCTGGTTTGCGACCACACTCCCACCGGAGTCCGGCATCAAGCAGCCTGGTGTGTTTCGTCGATGCGTGGGAGTTCCAGTACCTTAGGCATCTTCTGGGCACGCTCGTTCCATCATAGACCTCATCCATCGCTTTCCATCAGGCGTGATCGAGGTCAAGAGCGGGCCAATTCAGCAATAATAGAAAAAAAAAATAATAAAGAAAGAAAATAAATCCTTATATGCGGTAAACATGACGTAGGGAAAGAACTCAAACACAAAAAAAAAATAACAAATTGTGGGAAAATATGCGTCACATCCACGAAAAATGGCCTAAGCTCAGCATAATGCTACGACCCTATGCGAGAGTCGAGACTGAGGCCCAGGGCTGTTTTTCAGCGAAAGCCGGCGTTGACGTGATGACGTCAAACTGGTGCAGTACACAAAGAGATATAAATAACACAATAAAAAATAAAATAAATACACAATACCTACTTTTAAATGTTCTAATTATCCGTGACAGTTTGCGCCACTGTGACGGATCAAGATATTTTGGACATTATGGGAACTCGTACTTATGTCTCATTTTTTTTTTTATTAATTTATCTAATCTATGTGCTGATACACTATAAGGTAAAGCAAAAAATAATATTTAGTGAGTCTCGAACAACGAACGAAAACAGTTCCTTTTAGAAAAAAGAGAAAATAAATCAAAATGTGTTGCTTAGCAGAATTTATAGTGAAATATGTTTTAATTATAGCTAATATTGTGTTTTCTGTAAGTATACATTTTTTATTTAATTAATATCGATTTATTATGGGAACATTTTAATTAAATTTTTCCGTGGCCAACCTGTACGAATATACAGGGTGTCCCTGGAAGTATGGATCAAATCAAATAGGGGCGTGGGCAAGGTCATTTCCTAACTTTTTAACCCTGAGAATGTCAGTGAATTTTTTTACGGTTCAAACGTTATGACCGAATTTTTTTTTTCAATCACTTCGCATAGTGCTCAAAGAAAATAATCATCTCTTCTCTTTTTTTTTAGTTTTTTTTTTGCTAAATCGTTTGGAAATGTCCTTGCCCACGCCCCTATTCGATTTGATCCATATTTCCAGGGACACATTGTATAGGGAAAATATGAACAAATACAATACAAAATAAATAAATAATATAATAAATAATAAAATTTATGAACGTTATGGAGGCAGATAGGCAGTCGCTCCATGTAAAAAACTGGTATTCAGTTGGACTGGAAGCCGACCCCAATGTAGTTGGGAAAAAGCAATGTGTAAAATGTCGTGAGGAATGTTTCGAGTATGAATATGGATGGTTATAAGAGTAGGGGAAGACCAGTGACGTGCATTGCATATAGGCATATAAGCAGTGCCTACCTCGATATATCAACATAAGCCTGTCAATTACATTTTAGTGTGCGTGCCCCACAATTAAGAAACCCACTAAATGTGAGTGGTTGACAAAAAAGGGACCTCAAGGGAAAATAATTGATTTCGAGTAAATCACGTTTGAAATTTCGTGTAGAAACGAGTTTCGACACGTGCGCGGGCGAAAAAAAATCATAAAAAAAAACACTACGGCACCTAAAAATATTCTGGTTAGACCAAAACAAAGCTAAAAGACCACAGATTAAAAAAAATCAAAAAAACTAAATAACGGTTTCCAATCCCTCCAGTAGGCTTATTCACAAAGCTACGATACGGCTTGGTACCGTATCGAACGTCAATGTTATCGACGAAGTCCTATAATCGCTATTCACAAATCGGAAACCGTACAATTTTGACAGTTCATATACGGTATGAACACATCAATTCTTCCGACAGATATTTGCTGTCGGAAACGTTATCGAAACGAAGAATTATTGTTTATTAAAAAGTAATTAGCAGTTAAAGGTATAGTTTTGACCGCTGCATACCCAAGTTAGTATATTTATATAATTTTAAGTGGTTACATACGTATCTACGAAACACTTAAACTCGTTCTAGACATTTTTTAATTATTTGGTAGATGGAGTACGTGATTTTAAGATCAAGAGATATTTTTATAACACGCACTCATCAGCCGCAATCCCAGTAGAATTAAAAGTAAGTATCTAAGCAAAATTACTTCTTAAGTACTTGCCATCATCAAAACATCACTCTTGAGAAGAGTTACGAAGAGGTGGTTTAATACACCCACTATTACATATACTATTGCCATCAACCAGGCACAAATTCAAATAGGTACTATTCTAACCTTTTATGCTATCTTTAATTTTTATGTGTGATAGAGAGGATCTAGGTAAACCTTCAATAATTAACAATAGGTACCTAGCAGCGTTTATTCACTTCACAATAATATCTTTTTAGTTCAAACCAAAATTTCGGAAAAACAATTATTATTCCCGATTTCCAGGTTTGACAGAAACTTAAGTTTACGAAGCAAGTTTAATAGAAATCAGATAAATTTTATTTATTAATAAAATCATTGTTTACTATATTTTATTTGATAAAAGTTACTCAATGCATAATTTATAGTCGACCTTAATGAAATACTCGAAAAAAATCATTTATGTACCACTTAAAATTTTCTACCACGAATATCTATTTACTACCATTTTGTAGCGTTCCCCGTACACACACCTATAATCGGTTGGAAATAAACCCTGCCACACGGATCTCTGAATAGCGTTTTGCCAGTCCTTCGGTTCAGAAATCAGGTTATCGAATAAGTGTCATTGTCGATACGATAGTGAATCGTATGCTTGTGAATAGGGGGGCAGGTCCCTTTTTGGTCAACCACTACAAATTATCATACCTAACAAAAAAACAAAATCTTCATACAAACACGCGCGGCAGTAGGCAGTCGGTTCCCGTACTATTCGCACATTGTCATTGGTCTTTACTCGTTCAAGTTAATACGACAAAATTAAAAATACGTACGTCTCACGCGTAATACCATGACGTTCGACCTTCGCAATTTATCACCCTTAAGTAGGCATGCCTACTCAAATAACCACACTTTCGAGCTCACTTTTTTTCTGATTCGTGACCGCGTTTGCCTAGACTAGACCCGGCCTAGTGCCTACCTATTCTGAAAACCAATGCACGCCACTGGGGAAGACCAAAGGAACGATGGATGGACTGCGGAAAAGATGATATGACTAGAAACCAGTAGACTACCGAGATGACGACTAATAGAGAAGTTTGGAAGAACAAAACATGTTGCGCTGACCACAAATTAATTGGGATGGAGAATATTGCATTTTTCTTAAAAAAATAGCCCCGCATTTTAAATTATTTCAATGAACAATAAGTTGGCGTTATTACCACTATTCATCGATTTACCTGCTTGATCTATTCGTATATTGTTTAGTTATTAATATTTCTAGTCCAGTCGCTAGAAGACTAAAAAGAAAGATTCCTCAAGACCTAATTTAAGAGGCTATATGAATAAACGGAGCAGTCACTGGGCGGCTTCCGTAAAAACCCGTTAATAATACCAAACATATTGCTGAATATCTGCAAGAATGATAGATTGCAATAAAAATGATAAATAAAAAAAAACTACTAAGTATTCATTCTAAAACCAACTTAATTTACACGACCACAAAGTTGGTATTTATATGACCTCCCCAAGCTCCGCTAATGAGACACAATTGATTTTCTATTTTATCGTACTACATAGGGTACGCGCGGAGCTTGACCGATTGGAAACAAGGACTTGAATAGACTCAAAAAAACTTTTTACAAAAAAAAAAAACAACCAACTTCAAAAAAAAAACACTACTAAGTGATTTTAACTTTAATTTCGGAAGTCGGTGTCGTTGGCCGACTTCCGAAATAATTAAAGTTATTTTTCACTTTGTAGTGTTTTTTTTTTGAAGTCGGTTGTTTTTTTTGTAAAGTTTTTATTTTTCACTTTTTAGTTGTACCTACTACCCCACAAAAAAGTAAACGAAAAGATCGTTAATGTAGACAATGTAGATAAATTTTTAGATTTTTCGTGATTTTTCAAAAACCGCTTGTCCGATTTCGATAAAATTTTCATGGGACCATTTGGGAAGTATACCCTTTCCAACAAAAAAAGAATTTTTCAAATCGGTTGGCAAGCGACGGAGTTATGGGCGAACAAACATAAAAAAAAAAATACAAACATCCGAATTGAGAAACTCTTTTTAGAAGTCTGTTAAAAAAAAGGCTGATTATACTTTTGTTTTAAATGCTTTTTATTTTTTCTTTTCCAGCTTGCAGGCCTAGCAATCATAGGGTTGGGTTCAGCAGCCCATGTGCAGCTGAATCAAATACACGATGTGATTCCAGTGAATCTCAGTTTCCTCACGATCAGTATTATTGTCGTGGGATGCATAGTCTTCGTCATAGCATTCTGCGCCTGCTGTGGTGCTATCAGGGAGTCTCGCTGTATGCTTATAACTGTAAGTATCTACTTCTTTTTAAGAACAGTTTTTAGGTTAGAAGTGGTACTACAGGTTAACTAGAAAAGGTGTGCGCTTCGGCAATGTTCGTGTTTCCGAATTAGCACGAACGTTGCGCCACAGAGTAACTCAGTAAAGCTACGGTAGAGTGCAATACCAGAGGCATTTCAGATGCTTAGTCAGAGACTAAGCTGACGTGTGTCATGTACTCATGTGCCTGTAAGTACACCGACACACATACCCTTCAAACCGGAACACAGCAACGCTGCTTGGCGAAAGAATGAGATGTGATGGTAGGTACTTCCCCGAACAAGCTTCTATTTTATAATAATTTTATATTATAGATATAAATACATCTCATAAGCCTAGTTACGCAAAATATTGTATCTGCTTAGATACTGGAAATATAATATGTTAATTTAATTCATTGACTGTCCTATTTAACAAGTACTTTCGTAGAGAGATGGCCTAAAACACAGGTTTAAATAAACCTAGATCAGGCAACGCACTACATGACCTTCAGAGTTCTATTTCTGACTGTTATCACATATTTATTTGTCATATTACCATAGTTTATATATCCAGATTATTATAATCCTATTATAGGCCTAGATTAAATATATACTACTGAACCTATTATGTACACTTTTTGTAAAATTATTATTTCAATAAATTTTTATATTTTTTTTATATTCTTCACAAAAAGGTCTACTACTACAGACAGATGATTGATTTATTATTTATATATGACATCTTGAGGTCGTACGCTGCTTACCCAGACTTGCCTGGGGAGCCTTAATAAATAAAGGCCTCCAGACAGGGCTTAAAAACTAAGCGACTACACGCTAAGGGCACCCTCCGTGGGGTACGGAACTCGGTTTAGCATCGCATCGCATCGCTCGGGGACGGCAGCAAGGGACAGGCTGGATTGGATTAATTTAGGACGAATTTAAAGCTACAGGCTCAGCGACGCGGGCTAGCACGAGTAAGGGTAAATGGACTGGGGGAAATGGACTGGGGCGGAGGACAGTGGTCAGATATGGTTGAAGGAATCATCAGACTTAGCTAGCTTTTAAAGCAAATATGATTGGTCACCCATCCATACGTTAACCTTGACACGTGTTGCTTTTCACAAATCGATCGGTCGGTACTTCGTCGGTGCATAATGAGGTGTGATCAGGTGTCATAAATACATAAACAGATTGTAAATGTTTATCTGTTAGATACTCGCCCACACACAAGTACTAAACACATAAACATCCTTTTTATTTATCAGATAATATATAATCGAACGTGTTATTTAGTGGAAATGCCGAGATAGCGCGAAATATTTTAGATTTTCTATAGCTTTACCCGGACGTTAAATCTATACTAAAAGTTTGTTTGAACGCGTTAATCTCCGGAACTGCCAGTCGGATTACAAAAAATATTTTTGCATTTGATAGTCCAAATCTTGAGGAAGGTTATTGGCTATTTAATATCACGCTACGACCCTTAAGAGCCGGGCAAAAAAACTCACAAAGAACGCTAAGCGAAAACGAAAACGGAAAAGTTGGTCGGGGAACAAGTGATTTCACTCGAACGAAGTCGCGGGTAGAAGTATAAAATATCGAGGTTTAGAAAGGGACTGTCACACAGGTATGACTGACAGAGAGAGAGAGAGAGATATTTGTCTCTTACTATTTAAAATTACTAGATAATTAAGTAACAAATTCTCTGTATTCATTGATTGCATAACCATTTATTTCAACAATGTATTTCCAACAAATAAACGTTTGATTTGATTTAACCTGTGGGGAAATTGCGTAAAACATTAATTGCGTTATCAACGTTTATGAGGGAGACACATTTTTCGAACATAATATGCAGCTATGGATTAGCAATATCCTTCAAAATGATTAGGATTGTGATTGATCGTGTATTACGCAATTAGGGTCCTGAATAGACGAACACTTATCAGATACTTCAATTTCAGGTTTTAGTATTTAAATAATCAAAGCACTCAATTTTTAATTGGTACTACAAATTGGAATCCACTGGCACGTTTGTTTACATTTTCATCACATACTTTTGGAACAGACTATACATGTCTGCCGTGGCATAACCACAGATAGTATACAACTAAAATGCCGTTATCCGAAATCAGAGCCCTGATTCACAACCATACGACAGGCTATCGTATCGAAAACCTGACATTTCGATAACCTGATTTGACTTGCCCTCAACAGAAAATAGCTGTTGGAAGAATAGCGGGCGTCTATTTGATTTAAACTGACAAAATTTTCGGGTTTTGGACTTGTGAACAGCGTTTAGCAGACTCCTACGATAACACTGATTAATGTTCGATACGATGCGGAAGCGTATCGAGTGTTTGTGAATAGCTATGCTGGACGATTTTTAACTTTTGATGCTATTATTAATGAGAAGGAAAAAACTATTTTCAATACCTTGAATAGGTATTCAACAAGGTATTGAAAATTCGGAAACACATATCGACAGATATTTTTTTTTAAACAAAAATAATAATTTTGTTATTTTTGTTAATTAACGTAAATGGTTAAAAATAAATTGATTGTATGAATCACTCTAAATCAAAAACAAAATTATAATGAAAATAGAAATCACACTATCACACTAATATTATAAAGGCGAAAGTTTGTGAGTGTGTGTGTGTGTGTTTATATGTTTGTTACTTCTTCACGCCTAAACCACTGAACCGATTTAGATAAAATTTGGTATAGAGATAGTTTGAGTCCCGGAAAAGGACATAGGGTACTTTTTATCCCGATATTCCCACGGGATCGAGACTTATGCGGGTAAAACCGCGGGGCGCAGCTAGGACTTCGAAAACTAAAATTCTAAGCTAAAATCTAGGACTTCGAAATTATAATTTTTTCTTCTATTTAGACCCAAAATAATAGCAGCAAAAGTTAAAAATCGACCCCGCTTCTTTACGCAAGCACCCTAGCAATAGACAATCGATTTAAACCTAGGTTTAATTATGTAAATCTGTTCTACTTTTCAGTATGCAGTATTCATGGGAATCCTTGCAGCCGTTAAGATATACATCACAGTGGTTATATTCAAATTCCTGAACACTGCAATGCAGACAATTTCCCGCTGGTTAACCAACGCGTTCGCTGAGAGCAATGTGCGACCAGCTTTTCATGCGATGGAAACTCTGGTAAGCACCTCAATTATTATTCTAAAGTAAAAAACTTTTTTACAAAAAAAAAAAAAACAACCGGCTTCAAAAAAACACTACAAAGTGATAAATAACTTTAATTTCGGAAGTCGGTGTCGTTGGTTCCGCATTTCCGTTTTTTGACACCGACTTCCGAAATTAAAGTTATTTATCACTTGTTTTTTTTTTTTGTAAAAAAGTTTTTATTTTTCACTTTTTTGTTGTACTTACCTACCCCACACAAGCTCAATTAACAACAGTGCATTGAAGAATTGAAGACACCGACTAGAAGAATCATCAAAATTCGCATAGAAATGCCGGAGATGCAGTACATTTATGCATATAACTTCGTACATAGGAAATAGTTACTATATTTAGTATTATATACTAAAACCTTCCTGAAAGTATGTAGATCACATTAGTGAAAGAATGATCAAAATTGGTTCATTAGTTTTTGCGAAAATCGCGGACATACAAACATACATACATACGGGTCGAATACAGAACCTCCTTTTTTGAAGTCCGTTAATAAAAGTTTGCGCAGTGCTACACATCCCCACCCTATTTCAAGTTAAACAAATATAAACTTTATTTCAATGTTAATTAAGTTGATTTCAGAGTGACTAGCACTATTGAAAAAGTTATGAAAATGTTTGAAGTTGTAGCGTACACTGAACTTTATTGTGTAGGAATTAAAGCTATTTTTCCATTACTTCATATTTGTTTACATTTTTGGCAAAATAAATCCCGAACGCACATTATACAGGGTTATTGGAAAAACACCAACAACCTCCAGACAGAACAGACCAAACCTGAAATCGCGAAAATAAAAAATTCTGTGTAAAGGGTTTAAAGTAACCTGACCAAACCTAGCCTCGGGGTGCCCTGTTTGTATTTCTAGTCGCTCACTTAGTAATTTAGTCGCACGGCTAGAATTTTAATTTCTGAAATGGATTAATTACAACCCACTTTTTGTAAGCTCGTTCTCGATTTTATTATTAATCAATATTCGTCGTTAGTTTAGTTATTTTTCGCTTACTCAAATTCATACCGCTCCAGTTATTAAAACAGTATCTCATCATCGTCAGTCGCTAAGTTTATGAAATGAAACTTCTTTACGCACGCTTGACTTGGGAAGTAAGCTGGCGAACGCGTGACGAAAGCGTTACGAAGTGTGATCGGGCGAGGCGAACGGGAGTTGAGTGGGGGATATAAGCAAGAGAAAGCAGTGCGCGCGCACATTTTCTTTCTCTCTTCCTCTCATAGCCAAATGCGTCTGAAGTTTCACTTCAGTCGTGTGATCATAAGCACACTCGGTTTTTTTGTTTTTTTATTCGCTAGTTTTATAATTCCCCATTTTTTTATAATAATTCCAGTTCCAATGCTGCGGCACTGTCGGAGCTCCTGCCTATTCTGCTATTGGGGAACAAATCCCGCCCTCTTGTTGCGACAACCCCGACATGGCGGTCGCTCAGTGCACCCTCGTGAACTCCAACGCGGGTTGTATAACGAAGGTTGGCAACTACTTCGAGAGCTTCGGCGAAGCTATTGGAATAGTCCTTATTGTGATTATTATTGTTGAGGTTAGTTTGAAGTTTTTTTTTTTAAGTTTTTCATCACTATGGCCACGATGAGGGGCTTGTGGCTAAGTAATAACAGTCGCACGGGTCGATCGTTCAGGTTAACCCATTCGCTACGGCGGACGCCTTTCGGCGTTTTTTGATTTAATATTTAGGTGCGAAATAATAATATAAATAATATATAAATAAATAATAACGAATATCAGGCGTGATCGAGGTCAAGAGTGCGCCCATTTAGCAATAAAAAAAAAATAAAAAAATAAGCCCATCGGCGTTTTTTTTTAATTGCTTTTATCTTGGCAAAAACAAGTCACAAAAAATTATACTTGCAATATATGCACATTGTTTTTTAAATACAAATATATAATAAATCGGCGTTCCATATTATCCTAATGAGGTGCGGAGGACGCCCATCGACGTTCGCGATGAAAAGTCCAGCACTTGGCTAATAATCGTAATGTTTATCGCCGTAGCGAATGGGTTAAGCTACGCTTGCCGCGGTTGCTCCGTGAATCTGAAAGCACGTAAAGCCGTTGGTCCCGGCTGTCATTCGTGGATCTTTGACAGTCGTTGCGGGTCGTCAGAAGCCGAAAGTCCGACAACCAGTCTTACCAAGGGGTTTCCTATTACCCAATAACTGGGTTGTGGAGCTCAGATAGGCAGTCGCTCCATGTAAAATACTGGTAAGTACTCAGCTGCATCCGGTTAGACTGGAAGCCGACCCCAACGTAGTTGGAAAAAGCCAAGGCAGATGATGATGACTTTTGGAATAGACTATAGTTGTACCATTCACGTACGAGTGTGTCTAATTGTCTATCCATCCCTAAAGTCCATTCAAAGGACAATGAGAAATGGTGGGCCCACCTCTCAATAGAAATAAGATTCTCATGAATGAATAGGTTTTTTTATTAGTATAACGACTAAGGTTAAAAGTCAGTGCTTTCGAAGTTATACTAATCATTATACTGCCATGAAAGTGATTCCAATAAAATTGGAGTGTCTGTTTGTAATATTAAAATAACCGCTTTTTACTAAATGCATATGGATGTATGGGATCGAATCAGAAATGAAGAGATCCGCAGGAGAACCAAGGTAACCGACATAGCCCGAAGAATTGCCAAACTTAAGTGGCATAGGGCAGGGCACATTGCTCGCAGAACAGATGGCCGATGGGGCCGAAAGGTTCTGGAGTGGCGACCGCGTACCGGAAGGCGTAGCGTTGGAAGGCCTCCCACAAGGTGAACCGACGACCTTGTGAAGGCCGCAGGAACTCGTTGGATGCGAGAAGCACAGAACCGGTCGAAGTGGAGGTGCTTGGGGGAGGCCTATGTCCAGCAGTGGACGTCTTTCGGCTGAAATGATGATGATGATGATGATGATATGGATGTATCACGGTACATACAGAAAGATTTTTTTATCACCATCCAAATTTTTACAGGGTGTTCTACCCATGAATATGAACCACTTTCACTAAGAGACCAACTCTGAAATCACGAAAAAAATTTCAGCTGTTTCATACTTTTGGTCAAGTAGTATTGAACTTTTGTATTAAACAGCAGATTTTTTTTTTCGTGATTTCACAGTTGGTCCCATAGTGAAAGTTGTTCATATTCATGGGTAGAACACCCTGTAAAAATTTGGATGGTGATAAAAAATCTTCCTGTGTAACAAAATAACATTTTTTTAAATTTTTGTCTGTCTGTCTGTTTGTTCCGGCTAATCTCTGAAACGGCTGGACCGATTTTGACGGGACTTTCACTAGCAGTGTAACCTTCCTTACCCTTTTACAAATAATGATAAGTTTATGACCTTTTATTATTTTTTTTTATTTTCAGTGTGTGTGCCTGATCTTCGGTTTGTTCCTGGCCTGCCAAATTAGGAACAAAAGATATAGATAGATTTTAAAATTAATTAAAACACTTAAAAAAAACAGGATTTTATTTATCGTTTTTTATTTTTTGAAGATTTTTTTTTTTTAACTTTTTGTATTTTGTGCTATAAGTACATGGCTCTCAAAATAATAATGTACTTGTTAGATGGAATATAAGTTGGAATGCAAATTGAATACTTTGTGAATATAGTTTTTTCTTCGGCTTATGTTTAACTTATCACCAAATAAAGTAAAATATAACATCAAAAAAACACTTTTTACTGCCAAAAATAGTAAATGATCACCAAAATTAATTGTATTCTCATTTGCTTGCTCTAAAGTAACCTGTAACCTAACCATTTTTTTTTTTTAACGTGGAGAAATGCTCATGCATTCTGCACTACCACGGGGAGATAGTGCAGTTATGTGGGACTCAAACCCACTAAAACTCCACGGTGTCCTCCTCTGCCGCTTACGGCGGGAACACGGGCACGCGTTAGCACTCATCCGTGAACCCGCCGCGGCTGTCCGTCACCGGACCCTCCTCTGGGGAGTATTCCCCATCTCCGGCGCACTAGAACACATAGCACGCCGTGACCACCCCAGGGACCAAACCAGCACATGGGCGCCAGACGACCCCGTGTCTGGGCACCCTTGGTCCCCCTGCGACGGGTCAGGTCATTGGCCCCGCCGCCTGCCAATTTTCGGCCGCAGAGGATAGGGAGAGCGGCCAACGTCATACCAACACTCCTCTTCCTCTGCGGCCCCACCGCGTCCGCCATCGGACGGTGGCGACCCCGTCAAGGCCGCGGAAGGTAGGGAGAGCGGCGCACCGATGTCGTATCGGAGGCACCGCGGCCTCCAACCCTCAGCCGCGATGCCTCCGATACGACATCGCGGCCCGCCTCAGCTGCGATGTCGCTCAAGCGGCACCGCAACCTACTTGTTGGCCGCTACGTCGTCGGCTTACCGGCAAAAGCCCTGACGAGCGGCCCCTCCTCGGGTTCCACTTCGCTTCACCGTGGGTGTCCAAGCCACGGCTACTGAGCCCCCCCGCCTCGACAATGCGGGAACCCACCGGGGGGGAAAGTAACCTAACCAAACCTAACCTCGTGGTACCCAGCTAGAACTATTGTAATTTTAGACTTCATTTTTTGGTGTTCAATATATTTTTTTGGTGATCATTATAATATTTAACCCCTTTTTAGGGTTCCGTAGTCAACAAGGAACCCTTATAGTTTCGCCATGTCCGTCTGTCTGTCTGTTCGCGGTTTAGCTCAAAAACTATTGGTACTAGAAAGTTGTAATTTCGCATGAGTATACACGTTAATGACGCTGAGAAAGTGGTAAAATAAAATTTTGAAAAAAAAAAACAATTATTTAGGGTACATGTAAAGTGGGGATGATAATTTTTTTTTGTCCTTACCATAGTGTGGGATATCGTTGGATAGGTCTTTCAAAAATATTAGGGGTTTGGTTAGACCGTTTTTTGATTAAGTAAACGGTTCGTGACTTATCAAGCTTTAAAGTACCGATTTTCGTTAAGAGTCAAGTGTCCCCCCCCCCCCCCTCTACCAACTAAACGGTTGTAGTTAGAAATTCAAATGTCACGGCAGTGGTACCTATATATCAAGGTTTAAAGGAAAACTATCACACTTAAGTGGGCTTTACAAGTTTACGAGTAATATTCGACCAACTTAAAGCAGTTGCAATGTATGGGAAACCATGATTTTCAACTACAATGTTAAGTTTGTTCTTGGGATAAATTCATTCCAACTACGGAACCCTTCATTGTGCGTTGTCCGACACGTACTTAGCCGGTTTTTCTTCTTTGTATCTGTCACTCTGTTATAATAAGTCCTGTCAATGGTGTGCTCCTCACTTTTAAAATACCATATTAAATAATTCTTTAGTGTTGTTTCAATCTATTTCAACAGTACCTACTTCTTAAAAATTTTTTTCTCCTTTTGTCTGCGATTGGCTTTCTAGCCGTAATCAGATGGGGTCTTCGTGTGAGATTAATTTTGTGGTGTTCCATTGAACATTCACATTATGTGGTTCAGCAGTAAATTAACTTTAAATTTTCATTGTCTCTCGTCCAAGTTCATCTCTAGGCGGATTATATCCCTTTGTGAGTTTAGAAGGTACTTGGCTAAAACATTGGTGTGGTTCCTGTTTCTGTTTATATCTTTTGTAACATTAAAAAAATTGTGTACAATAAATAATAAGGAGTATTTTAAATTTTAATTTATTTGCTTTTTCAATAGGTATTGCGATACCCAGTAACTGGGTAGTAGAGGTTGGATAGGCAGTCGCTCCATATACAATAATAATTTGCGACCACCCTCCCACCGGAGTCCGGCGTCAAGCAGCCTGCTGTGTTTTGTCGATGCGTGGGAGTTCCATCGAGTCGCTCCATGTAATATACTGGTACTGAGCTGCATCCAGTTAGACTGGAAGCCGACCCTAACATAGTTGGGAAAAGGCTAGGCAGATGATGATGATTTAATTTTGATGTGTAAATGTATATTTAGAATTAGCTGAAGTAACAGTTGCAAAAAGTTCCAGGCAAATCTATTATATCCATACTAATATTATAAATGCGAAAGTGTGTCTGTCTGTTACCTCTTCACACTTAAACTGCTGAACCGATTCAGATGAAATTTGGTATAGAGATAGTTTGAGTCCAGGGAAAGGACTTAGGATAGTTTTTATCCTGATATTCCCACAGGAAACTTATGCGGGTGAAACCGCGGGGTGCTCCTAGTACTAATATAAAGCTGAAGAGGTTGTGTGAACATGCTGATCGCAGGAACTACCAGACAGATTTGAAAGATGATTTATTATGAATAATCCTGTACTCTTTTGTATAAATGGTAAATAAAAAAAAAAAAAGAACACTAAGTCAAAGTAATAGGGCAGGCGATGTGATGCAATTGTATGGGTCAGGGGTGCAAGAACCGGGGTAGCGGGATTGTCCGAAAGGGTTACCGCTAGCCCGGAACACAAAGGGCTAAGGAAGGAACATGAATGGGTTTTAGTCAGTAAGAGTCTGACACTCCCTTCCGCTCCACCCAGAGCGGGAGGGGTCATTTGATGATTTCCCATCCAAAAAAAAAAAGGGGGTACAAGAAATTTCTCGCGGATGAAGTCGCGGGCAGAAACTAGTACTTATAATAAAGCTAAAGAGTTTGTTAGTCTGAACAAGGTAATTTCTGCCACTACCAGTCGGATCAGAAAAATTCTTTTGGCATTTGATAGACCAGTTCTTGAGGAAGGCTTTCTTTAACTTCACACTATAACCCTGAGGAGCCGAGCAATACGAACAAGTTAGAAAGAATGCTAAGTGAAAACGAATTACTTAATAGTGCGATGCGAAGCGACGCGGTGGGTCCGGAGATTCTTTTAGTATATTGAGCATCTTACGACTTCCACGCGAACGGAGTCGCGGACAGAAGCTTAGTGTTTAAATAGGTAAAAATAACAACAAAAGTGCCGATCGATCGAGTTTAGCATAGCGAACATTTAGGACCAAATTAATATATAACATGAACTATTACTTGCCTTGTATTATCTGGTATTAATACATCGATTTCCACTTTATTGTTTATATTATTATATTCGGGCTCGTTTTTCTCATGTGCATATAAAACCTCTGTTTCGGCGTCCTCATTTAAGTCAAATTCTTCTTTCACAACAACACACTCGAAAGCCATTTTAATTTAAACAATATTATCACATTTTTATTTAAAAAGTAGTTATTTTGCGAAACTACAAAATCAAAACCCAAAACCGCGTCCAATTATTACCGTTTTTGCATTTTGACAGTTCACAGCATTTAGTTACTCTATACACCATATACTCTATATATGTATTATCTATGCTCTATGCTCTATGACTCACACCACAGACCAAGGAATGGATTATAATATTACTCTCTACCACAGACAGAATGACAGAACCAAAGCCGCATACGTCCGGTTTCCATTCGGTTTCCGAATCAGGAATTCAGATGATTCAGATCCCACAAAAACATTTAATGTTAAATGTTGCCAAGACGAGACCATGTAGCTCGCACTGTCAAAAAGTAATCAGAGCCCTGATTCACAACCATACGACGGGCTATCGTATCGAAAACCTGACATTTCGATAACCTGATTTGACTTCCCCTCAACAGCAAATAGCTGTTGGAAGAAGCTATTCATCCAACAGCTATTAATTAATTTTCGGGTTTTGGACTTGTGAACAGCGTTGAGAAGACTCCTACGATAACAATGAAGCATATCGAGTGTTTGTGAATAAAGGGGCTGATCTCATGTAGAGCCAAGCTTCGAACTCTAAACGCCCTAACTCTACAAGGCCTAACTTCGCAAACTCTACACCTTAGTCAAAATATGTGGCTTGGTCATTTCGCTACATTAACATGAGCGTAAGGTGAAAAAACTCTCATAGGTACTGTTATACAATGGTTCTTGTAGTAACGAAACGGCCAAGCCATATATTTTGACTAAGGTGTAGAGTTGTTTTAAACATAGCAACATTAAAATATACATGGCGGAAGATTTTAAAATCTGCTGTTAATAGTTTCTACTACCCAACGGATCATAGTAAATAACCTAGGTTTACTGGCATCTATGTCGTCAGTTGTTCTCCTCTTGCTCTCGTTGGCGGCACGTGCGGATTATATCCGCATTCTTCAATAGTATCGATCGAATCTCGAAATCCACGATCCAATATAAAAATGTCATCAGTTCTCAAGAACCCATGAATCGGAGAATCTTGTCGCATCAGGTCGAGCATGAAGTATTTGCTGTATATGGTCCCATAGCATCTAGTATGTAGCCATCGGTACATACTACCTAATAAAAAGAGTTTGACTAAGTTCCGAAACTTATGGAGACTGTAAGTTTTCCGCTGAAAAAGGAAATTCGCACTCTTCTGCAGATAAATATATGTTCCGCCACACGACACTGGCTTTTTTTTATGGATGGGAAGTCATCAAATGACCGCTCCCGCTCTGGGTGGAGCAGAAGGGAGTGTCAGACTCTTACTGACTAAAACCCATCCGTGTTCCTTCCTTAGCCCTTTATGTTCCGGGGTAGCAGTAACCCTTTTGGACAAGACAATCCCGCACCCCCGGCAGGCTTCGGCCCTGGCAGGCCTCTTCCTTTTTGCTGACATCTCTTTGAGGAGCGCGTGGAACACATACGCGCCGTCCGGCACGGGCCTGGTCCTGATCGGACGGTGAGCTACCCATTACTCTCCGTCTGCAGGCCCGCGCCTACGGTGGCCGGGAGTCGTCACGCGGCTCTCGACGCCCGGAGCGTCTCCCGCGGCGGCTGGGACGTGAGTCTCTCTCCCATATGACAATGGCTGCGGGATCATTTTGGTTACCACCGAAAAAATGGCTTAGGATTGAAAAATTTCTGGCTACCACATCTTCTCTTGTAATATGATTTAAGCCCAAATGCTATGGCACAAAATCATTAAGCATTCTCTTGCTATCACCAATTACCTTTCTAATGTTCTCCTCGACATATTGAATTTAGTAGCTAAGCGCTTATCTGGTTCACCGGTTCTTATTTTAGTTAGGTAAATTCCAAGAACCGTAGGACGTCGTTCTGATCTATCACGCAGAGAAGGCGTTTGGTTTAAAATCACATTAAATTGATATTTTGTAAGATCCGTCCAAAAGTGGAATTCGTTGTCATCTATTTGTTCAATATTTTCATAATCAAATTGATTTCTCCGTTCGAAGCCCCATTTGTATGTACAGTTTCATCATGCCAACAACATGAGCACTATTAAAGTTTTCGAGTGAAGGCGTATTAAGTCTTCCCAATAATTTCTTATAAAATGAGGATTGATTGAGAAGCTAATTCCGGTATGTAAAAATTATAATGCAATGCAAAAGTTGAAACTTAGCATACGGTGGAACAATGTGGGCCACCACATTTCTGTATTTTGGAAAAACACAATGCCTGGCTGTATTTGATTTGAATTGACCACTGTGCGGCGGTGGGACAACTGCCTTACTATTGTCAGAGTTTTCATTTTTTCTGTTTGTTTTTTTTTTGTCGTACTAGCTGCGTCCAGCGTATTCACCCACATAGGCTTCGATCCCGTGGGAATATCGGAATAAAAAGTAGCCTATATCCAGGGTGTCAGCTACCTCCAAACAAAATTTTATTAAAATTGGTCCAGCCGTTTGAGCGTGAAGAAGTAACAAACATACAAACACACACACACCCACAAACTTTCGCCTTTATAATATTAGTGTCATTATTGTATCCACATTATAGGGAATTAATGTGAAAGGCATTATATAATATAACTCACTGCTGCAGGAGCGCAGGTCGCATAGCACGGCACGCCAGCATCAACGATATTATTCGTCGAGCCCTTGTCACCGCCGGCGTACCAGCGGTGTTAGAACCAAACGGCTTGATACGTGACGATGGGAAGAGACCAGACGGCATGACGTTGTTGCCTTGGAAGGTGGGTAGGCCTCTGGTGTGGGACGCAACATGTGTCGATACCCTTGCGCCATCTCATGTTTCTAGCACTGCGGGCTGTGCTGGCGCCGCTGCTGCAGCTGCTGAGACCCTCAAGCGGCGCAAATACTGTAACCTTATGGGCAACTACAGCTTTGAGCCGTTTGGGGTCGAAACGCTCGGGTCATGAGGCCCGAACGCGCGTCTCCTTTTTAAGGAAATGTCTCGCCGGCTGGTCGATACTTCACGTGACCAGAGGGCTGGGTCGTTCTTTGGCCAAAGAATTAGCATTGCCATTCAACGTGGCAACGCTGCCAGTCTTCTGGGCACGTTTCCGGATGACAGCGATGCGGATGAATACTTCGACGCCTAAGTGTCCTTTGTTTTTTATTTTTATATATTTGTATTGTAAGTTTAGTTAGTCATTTATTTTAGTATCTAGTGTATATAGTTAGTTAATTGGTGGTAGTTGGTGACTCATCATACGTATCTTGGTGTGATAATAGATAGTAATTTCCACTGGCGGCCGCACATTGATCATGTTTGTAATAAGCTTAGGTCCATATTAGCAAAGCTATCGATACTTAAGTATAAATTACCTTATAAAACACTTAGGACATTGTATTTGGGACTGGCCGACTCCGTAATTGATTACGGCCTAAGTAGCTACGGGCGTACATACAAGACTTACGTCGAGGACATTTTTACAAGTTACAGTTACGCATTTTAAAAACGATTGTACCCACAAGAATAAAACATGAATTCGAAGATAATGAGACGGGTTTATTTAAGCACTGCCAAAATGTAAATGTCTTTGACAAAGTACGTTTACGTGTTATTTGTGAGAACTATCATAATTTAAGTAACATTGTTCGTAAATACGAAAGACTAAAGTCGCTGCGTTGTTTGAAATACTTACCCACATTTATCGAACCTAAATCTAATAATGTTTACGGAGCACGGACGTGGGAATGCATGTTACCATCATATATGAATGATTTACCTATGGAAATCTGCAATGTGTTAAATGCGAATAACTGTTCAAAGGTATTAAAAAAATATTTTCTAGATTGCAGTGCGATCTAGAAAAAAAAAAATCTGTTCCTACTTATACCTAATTGCTCATTAAGTAATAATTAATATGTAGTGGCACCGAGTTGCCGTGTCTGCCAACCCGCGATGGTTTGTGTGGTATGTTTAACAAACACAATTGTAAACTGTTCTTGTTTTGATTAATAAATAAAAAATTAAGTCTAAAATACATAATTTTGGTTAATTTCATTATTTAAAACTCAGTTTTATTCAATTCATGATAATCATGCACGAAATCGAACTCAAGAACTGCAGGAAAAGAAATGCAGGGTCTATCCGTGCATTTTCTGCAATCTCTTGAGTTCTTCTTGGTCTGTAGCCTCGTCATCGGCCGGCGACGGGGTTGCTGTTCGACGTTTAAATGTGTAGCGAGCTAATTTCAGCCCTCGGGTTACAACAGGGTCACGGTAAACAGGCTGCGGTACGAAGTCGAGCAATTCCCCACACTTTCCTCTATACGCAGGATGCCAGCCTGAAGAAGACATAGAATTGCTTCATTTTTGGAACGAGGGGGGGGGGGGGGGCTAGGGACGCTAGCGTAGCCCGCAAAAAAATTCAAATTTTCTTACAATTTGCATGTCAGTGTCAGGTTGTATATTTAACAAAATAGGATTTGCGAGCGTAATGAGTATATACTTATTAGTCCGGTCAAGTTAGCTTCAAAAATAGGGGTAAGGAACACAACTTTTTCAACTTTTTGCATCGCTATAAGATCTCCGAAATGGTGATTCTTAGGAAAAAAGTGTAAAAACAATTTTTGTAGATAATTGCATGATAAACAATTTTGTCTCACCTATTTTTATGATAAAACTTACCGTTTAGCTGAAAAATGCAAAAAACTGATTTCTGCAACATTTGACCTTGAATAATTTATTCACACGTCGGATCGATGGGGACTTTTGACAATTTATTTGTAGTGGTGTTCCCAACATTCATACCAATTTTCAGCTTTATGCGAATTAATGTAACCTTGAATGTTTATTTTGACTGGGCTATATGTACCTACTTACAGAACTATAATCATTAAAAGTGAAAAAAAAAACTTAAAAAAAACAACCGACTTAAAAAAAAACACTACAGTGATAAATAACTTTAATTTTGGAAGTTGGTGTCGTTGGTTCCGCATTTTCATTTTTTGACACCGACTTCCGAAATTAAAGTTATTTATCACTATGTACTTACTGTAATTAAAAAAACTTTGTTCAAAAAAAAAAAAAACAACCGACTTCAAAACAAACTACAAAGTGATAAATCGGTGTAAGTCGGTGTCAAAAAACGAAAACGCGGAACCAACGACACCGACTTCCGAAATTAAAGTTATTTATCACTTTGTGTTTGTTTTGAAGTCGGTTGTTTTTTTGTAAAAAAGTTTTTATTTTTTCACTTTTTAGTTATACCTACCCCACAAAAACTCAATTAACACTAGTGCATTGAAGAATTGAAGACACCGACTAGAAGAATCATCAAAATTCGCATAGAAATGCAGGAGATGCAGTACATTTATGCATATAACTTCGTACGTAAGAATAATTACCGAATGTATTATATATACTAAAACCTTCCTGAAAGTATGTAGGTCACATTAGTGAAAGAATTATCAAAATTGGTCCTTCAGTTTTTGAGAAAAGCGCGGACATACAAACATACATACGAGTCGAATACAGAACCTCCTTTTTTGAAGTCGGTTAAAAATCATTTCACTCTCCTCCCCTTATCCCAATTTATTAGTGGTCGGCGCAACATGTCTTTTTCTTCAATACTTCTCTATTAGTCGTCATCTCGGTAGTCACCCCCTTTTTAACCATATCATCAATGCATCATCCACACAGTCTATCCATCGTTTGTTTTGTACTTCCACTACGCTTATAGCCATCGACATTCATACTCAAAACACTGAAAACTCTCCTCTTTCAAACTTCCTCGTTATGTACTCATTTCTTATTCTATCCATTCGTGTAACACCACACATCACCCTCAGCCCTCAGCATTCCCCTCAGCATCCCTATCAGCATTCCCCTCAGCATCCCCATCAGCATTCCCCTCAGCATCCCCATCAGCATTCCCCTCAGAATCCCCATCAGCATTCCCCTCAGCATCCCCATCAGCATTCCCCTCAGTAACCCCATCAGCATTCCCTCTCAGCATTCTCATAATTAAAATCTTGATGATTTTACAACCCAAATTATAATTTTAATGATTTATAATTCTCATATTTGTTTTTATTAGTATTACGCTTGCGAATTATATTTTAATCAACATTCAACATGACACTGATCTGCAAATTACAAAAAACATAAGGAAGGGGTTTGAAGATTTTTATAGAGCGCCTGTATGCCTATTTTCAAAATGGCGCGACAGTGTTGTAGTAATGGTAATGGATCTTAACCGGTCAAGCGGCGCGGTTCGCCGATCGGCGAGTGCGGCGACGAAACAATAGAAAATCAATTGTGTCTCATTAGCGGAGCTTGACAGATTAAAGCCCTTTGAATTTCGCGGGCCGCCCCGGCCCTTCTCCCTAGTAATAACTTAAAATTAGAGTTATTGCCTTTGGTAATAAAAAAGGATTACTTAAATTACTTACTAATTACCTACTTATTATTATTAATTACTTAAGTACCTCATACTTCATTGTTTTAAATAAAAAAAGGATCTACCATCCAACGTGGCAATGCTGCCAGCCTTTTGGGCACTTATCCCATTGACAGCGATGTTTGATGCCCAATGAGCTCCTTCTTCCCTCGTCTTTTTTTATTTTTATTATAGTATATATATTTTAGTTTGTGTGTACATATGTGAATAATTATAATAAATACGGAAATTAAAAAAAAAAGTTAAAATAAAGGATTACTTAAATTAATTACTACTTAATTATTCAAGTTCCTGGAAGGATTTGGGGGAGGCCTTTGCCCAGTAGTGGGACAGTATAGGCTAACAAAAAAAAAAAAATACTTACCTAGGTAAATAACCAGTTCGCTTTAGCCACCCAAACCCATAATCCAATATTATTGTTTCCATAATTTATATCCTGCAATAGTCCTACACCAACCGGGGTTGTCCTTGGGTGTACTTGCATAGTGCGAACAGTGATAATCGTCGGTTGGTACCTCATTTAAGAGCCTATACAACCTCAGCTAAAATTCACTCTTTATCTCGCTCATACGATACTGCTCGCGGACTGAGTGAGAGCGAGACAAAGTGCGGTGCTGGGCGGCAGGCAGCGCCAATAGTTTAGGTATTTGCTTTTTACGGTGAAAATAATGGTAATTATAAAAAAATAAATAACATCAGACCTGCTTTAAAGTAAGTTCAGTTAGTATGCAAAGTTTCATGATCTAATTTGAAGTATTTTTCGAATACTAGCGGTTCATTGTTCGGGTTAGAGGTAACTTTGGATTTTTTTTCTATCGAGAAAATTACATGGAATCGTGTTTTCGTCTAACATAGGACTTAGCATTAATGTGGCATTAATCCTCAACTTTACCATATATTTATTTCAAAATTAATGGTGCAGTATTTTCGACATAACGGAGGATCACGCTAAGCCATTTGAGGTAGTATAGGCTCTTAAGGCGAAAGCGCCAGGGTAGCCCGCGAAATTCATTTTTTTACGTTTTTTGCAATTTGCTGGTCAGTATTAAGTTCTAAGTTGATTAAAATATGATTCGCGACCGTAACAAAAATGTGTTTACAGAATTATAATCATTAAAGTCATGAACACAACTCTCTAAGACCAAGATGAAATCTTGACATTTTAGGATTATACTAACTTAACACGTTGTATTACTGATTCTAATTATTATAATTCTGTAAATACATATTTGTTACGGTCGTGAATCATATTATAATCAACTACTGACCAGCAAATTGCAAAAAAAACGGAAGAAAATTTGAATTTCGCGGGCCTAGGGCCCCGAGAAATATCGAAAGGATTACTTACTTGGCCCTGAAAAATAAGAGAGATATCAATTAGATTTTTGTAAACTTGATTTGTATTGTCTATTACAGCTTATGTAGTAGGTACCCACAGCGTCACAGCAATCTATAAGTAGATAATTATAATGAAACAACGTACGCATAAGCAGGATACTTGTACAAAGGTCTAAAAAGTTAGTAAAGAACATTTACGAAATGACTTATTTAAAAAAAAAAAACTGGAACTCTCTGTTTCTGTCGAAAGGGGTTTGAAGGTTTTGGCCCTAAAATCAGCCGCCATTTTGATTTTATTTCAGAATCGCGGTGCCCAACAAAAGTTATATATTTAGATAGAGAGCACTTATACAAACAAAAAATGTTAAATAACATAATATCCTAAAGCGTCAGGTTTTATTTATTTATTTATTTATTTATTGGTTCACCAACGATTGAGTACACAGGTTGTATGCTAAAAGTAACATGCAAAAATGTAAGTGCAATAGTGCAACAATCACTTAAAGGTAAACTCCGCATGCAAAAAGAAGTTGTACAATGTATAATTTAAAACATTAATCTAATTTTAAATAATTCCATTTATCTGGAAGTTTAAAAGTCTAAAGGTCTAAATAATTAATATAACAGCATAAGGTACTTATTATACGTAACCACATTACTGGTCGAAGGAGATAATGAAGAGTCAATCTATTCAGCAAGATGCTTCGAAAAATTGGCCTTTAATTTACCCAAACTTTCAAAGTGCAAATCGATTTGATCACTGCAACTATTTACAACTTTGCATAACCTAGCATAGGGGGAATTGGCGCCTAGAATTGTTCTTCTCTGCGGCGGGCAGAGTGGTGTAATTGCACTGCGAGGAATTCTCGAGGGGGCACGGAAATTAAAGGTGTGCAGTATTTGTGGGCAGTCAATTTTGTGGTGCATTACTTTGCACACAAACATTGCGTCATTAATGAGTCGGCGTTTGTCCAGCGAAACCATTTTAAAGTGCTTAAGTCTGTTCCTGTACGAGCGTACTTTTCTAGTTATTCCGCAAGAAAACGCCAGGTGCCATAGAAAACGCTTTTGAACGCGTTCTAGACGCAACGAGTGTGAGGCATAGTGTGGACGCCAGATCACGCTACAATATTCTAATATACTTCGTATTAAGCAATTGTAAAGCATAATTTTAGTTTTACAACACCTAAACTGTTTGGAATTTCTAATAACAAATCCCAGCATCTTAGAGGACTTTTTTATTATATTGTCTATCTGTGGGATGAAAGTTAACTTCCGATCGAACATAACACCTAGGTCTCTTATTGTATCAAGTTCCGCAATCTTTACTCCATCGATATAATAGTCTTGGTCTATCAAATGATGTTTTCGCGAGAATTTAACATGGTAGCATTTACTTGAGTTTAGATGCATCTTGTTGGCTTGACACCATTGAACAAGCCTCTCTAAATCGCTCTGTAGTGCAGATGCATCATCTTTAGATTTAACAATTTTAACAAATTTTAAGTCGTCTGCATACATAAAAATAACAGAGTAATGAAAACAATTGGGAATATCGTTGATAAAAAAGTTAAATAAAACGGGCCCCAGATGAGACCCTTGCGGCACGCCAGACGAGATGCATCGCAGGGCAGACTGAAAACCGTTGATAACCACATAGAAAAATCTACCTACGAGATAAGAGCTCAACCAAGAGAGTAACGACCCGGTGATGCCATATGCTCGTAATTTGCCAATCAATATTTCATGAGACACCTTGTCGAAAGCTTTACTGAAGTCAGTATAAATGACATTAGCTTGGAAACCCGAGTCTATTGCCTTCGTTAATAATTCCGTGAACAGCACTAGGTTGGTAGATGTGGATCTAGACTCCACGAATCCATGTTGCTCCTCGCTTAGATACAGCTTTAAGTGATTCTGGATGTGGGGGCAGACAAGAGACTCAAAAATTTTAGCAAAGGTAGATAAAATTGATATGGGTCTATAATTAGAAACCATGTCGTCATTATTTGACTTGTGTATGGGAACCACCTTCGCTATCTTCCATTTTGAAGGAAAAACTCCAGAAGCCAAGGACCTATTGAAAATAAGTGATAATGGAATAACCAACTCATCCGCGCACTCGTGAATAAAAATAGGTGGTATTCCATCTGGCCCTGCGCCCTTATTGCAGTCCAGGTTTTTTAACTTTATGTATAAAGCCTCACAGTCAATAAAAAGATTTGATAAACATAAGCTGTAGTTTTGAAGGTTATGTAAGTACGTATTATTATGGAGATTGCCAGCATCCTGAGCAGGGCTATAAACGGAGGAGAAGTAAGATGCAAAAAGCTCGCATATTTCTGTTCCGTCAGATGACGTAGTAGTACCATCAGTCATCGACATAGGGTACGCGCTCGACCCCCCCCGTTTAGCTTTTATGTAAGTCCAGAACAATTTGGGGTTTTTTGTGAGTTCGTCTTCCAAGTTCTTTAAGTAGTTATTGTGGCAAACAGTTGCGAGGTCATCACATCTTTTACTGATTATTCTTAATTCGATTTTATCTAACGGGTTCTTATAGACATTGTAGCGCTTTCTGATCTTGTTTTTTGAATTTAGCATTTTAATAAGACTTCGGTTAAACCATGGTGGATATTTTGCATTCTTAGGTACTTTTGTAGAAATAAACCTTTTTATAGCTGTATTAATAATGTCGTAAAATACCTGCACCATCCCGTTAACGTCATGCAGGCCCTCGAATAATTCCTCCCAGTTAAGTTCCTTTAGGTATTTACGAATCAGTATGTAATTAGATTTACGAAAGTCAGGCATTCCTTTGACAATGTTATATGGAAGTTTGGCTTCCCGATACAAAGAAATGGTAATGTCTAAGGGTGGATGGTGCTGATCAATGTTACACAATGAACAGATACTTTGGCTTACATTACACAATAGATTGTTACAAAATACGAGGTCCAGTATCCGACCTGACGCATTATATATGTTGTTACATTGGTTGAGCATGTTGACATGCGCAAAATCTAGCAAAGCTTCGCAAGTATTTGTAAGCTTGAGGCTGTTATTTGGATTACTGACTTTTCCCCAGTCGATACCACCCAGATTAAAATCACCTATGATACTTATGCATGAATCGTTAAGTTGTTCAAAGGCCGCATTACATTTATCCAGAAAGTTTTCCAAGTGGGATATGCGCACAGGTGGTGGTAGATAAACTCTCTGACAAGTGTAATGTCAAACTTCTATACTAAAAAAAACGAAAACACAAAAGACTTAAATGTCAGATAAGTCTCTGGGATTAAAAAAAGGAACAATAAATTGCCGTGTTTAATTATTTATTAAAAAAATATCTATTCTTCATTTGTTTCTTCTCCATAAAGGTTTTATAACGTTTCTATTACCTCAATAGTTCAATATGCTTACTTGTAGGGAAAAAAAAACAAAAAAATCCTTGTTGTTTTCGACTTATATTTCGGTGAATAACTCCGAAACCTGACGCTTTAGGATCTTATGTTATATAACATTTTTTGTTTGTTTAAGTGTCCTCTATCTAAATATATAACTTTTGTTGTGCACCGCGATTCTGAAAAAAAAATCAAAATGGCGGCCGACCTTAGGGCCACCCTCCATACAAAAATCTTCAAACCCCTTTAAAAATCGGTCTTATTTGGCTGTAACACTATTTTTCGAAAATGTTCTTAACTAACTTTTTAGAGCTTTGTATCCTGCTTAGGCCGGCCGCAAACGTCCGGTTTCCTGATTCGGAATTCAGATTCGGAAACCCGAATGCAAGCATTTCATACAAAATGTTCTCATCCGGAACATTTAAGCACGTGTGCCCTAAAGGAACATTTTGTATGAAATGCTTGCATTCGCGTTTCCGAATCTGAATTCCGAAACTGAATTCCGAATCAGGAAACCGGACGTATGCGGCCTGCCTTATGCCACAGAATACTTAAAGTACTACGTACAGAAAGGCCACTCCCTTCCCCGCACTAACATCAGTTACCGCACCTCACCCCGCACTTCGAGGTTACCGTCGCAGTTCTTTAACAAAGAGCGCTCGCAAACACAAGTACCTCACGCACACATTCATACGTATACAAACGTCATTTTTTAATGTAGTAGTAGTAGGTAATTATTTTGCGAGCGTTGTATGGAGTGTCCGGGGTGTGCTTATGCGTACGAAGTTTCATTAAAATCGGTTCATTCATTTCGAAAAACAAGGGCTTGAAAGTTTGTATGAAATGCCGTACGTCGTAAACGCTCACAATTGACACATATTGAATTTTATGCAATGAATTGCCTATACACGTGCGAATAGAAAAGAGGGCAGTTGCGCCGCGTCGCTCCCCGCGCGTCCATCTTGCTCTGCCAGCAAGATCAAAGAGAGCAAGATGGACGCGCAGGCGCGTTCATATTTAGCGCATAATCATATTTAGGCGCGTTCAGATAGAAAAAATAATATTATTTAATTCGCCCGTTTCTGGCGAGTAATTTCGTGCGAATCGAATAATAAGCTAAAACTCGTACTTACTATTGTTTTGGCAGTTTGCGCGATCTAATTCACAAATGTCTTTAAAATTCTTATACTCATTCTTAAATTGGATCATGTCGTAGCGATGCCCACACACATTTCCGTAACTAAAAATATTAAAAACGTCATTATCATCATCTGCCTAGCTTTTTCGCAACCATGGGGTCAGCTTCCAGTCTAACCAGATGCAAAACTCAAAGCATTTATTTCAATTAAACCATTTCCAGGCACTTTTGAATTGTCAAGAAGTCAGTCAGTTAGAAAATATGAAGCTAGCTTTGCCCATTCCAAAGGGTAGGTAACTATGGAGAAGAACGGGCAAGAAACTCCATGGACACTTTTAAATTATATTTTTACAAAAATATTAGTTAAGTACATCATTAATGTTGAATTTATAATTATATGTAAGAACGATGTAAAAATAAAAGGACGTAAGCTTACGCGTCAAAAGCGTCCAGAGTAGGTACAGCAAATAGTAAAAACAAATTAAAATAAAAAAAAAGTTTTTAAAAACAAGCTTTTAGTAACCTAATAAAAGAATAACGCGAACTAAAAAGAAAAAAATAAAGGACGATATGCGTCAGAACGTCCCCCCAACCCAAACATCGACCAATAAACTTAAAATGTATCTCATTCAAACCGTCTTAGCAAGGTGATCAATTTTTACTATGACGACATCTCTCAAAAGTACGGGATATTCCGAGAAAAATCATGTTTTGATGTTAATATTTTTGGCACAAAATAACAGTTTGTAAACCATATTCTTTGATTCAAACCTCTCAAGATAAATTAAGAGATGCCATTTAAAAAACAGAAAACGTCATTCATTACTCGTCCAATTTTTTCTATTCCTATAGGCAGTTGTCCCACTGGCGGCGATTCTCAGTCTATCAAAAAGTACTCTGTGGCGGCGATGAACGATTAGCGAGTAGAACAACTGAAAACGAGTTGGCGAGCAGCGTGTGTGTAGTTCCGATAGTTTTGTCGCTGGGCTATCAGCGAGTGCTCGAGTGCGACAGGCGATTACTCGCACCACTCGCTTGGGGCAGAGGGGTTTCTCTCGGCGTGAGCTCTGACCGCCAGGCGAGCATCGCTGAGCGAGTATCGCTAGGCGAGTATTATCTTTGATAGCTCTTGTCGCTCAGCAACAAACCAGTGGAGCGAGTCCTCGCCGGCAGTGTGAACAGTCAGCGATCAACTGTTAATATATGCATCTCTTTTGTGTACACGGTATTTATATCTATTGTACGTTTCTTGAACGAGAAAACAGCCGACAGTTAGTCGCTTCCTCGCCGGCGGTGGGACAACTGCCATATGCTCGTCCACGACGGAGACGCGACTTTGTTATTTTCATTAACGGATTGTTTTACTTAGACCTATCTAACTTAAACCTAGAATCCTTCGTTGCGTTCAGGATTCAAAATAGCGCCCGCGACAATAAGACGCTGTACTTTATCCCATTAGTGAATAATCTACTATACAGGGTGTTACAGAAAGGGTATATCAATACAAATGGGTTGAAGAGTGTATCTGGTCTAGAATCTCTGTACAAAATTTCAGCTCAAAAGCAGTAACTTTGAAAATGCTTAATATTTTTTTATTTCGATAGTTTATTAAATTGAAATCATAACAAACGTGTCACCGCACTACGAGGGTCATTATCCATTATCTGTAGTGTGGCACCTAGTACACGCACATTACGCCGCCGCGCGCCAGTGCAGCGCCGTGATGTCGAAATAAAAAAATATTAAGCATTTTCAAAGTTAATGCTTTTGAGCTGAAATTTTGTACAGAGATTCTAGACCAGATACACTCTTCAACCCGTTTGTATTGATATACCCATTCCGTAACAACCTGTATATCATGTTTGTTGAATTTGAAAATATAAATAAAACGATTTTTTATTTTATTTCCAAACCCCATGGATTTTCGAGTTAAGGGAAGGTTCACATCTGACGGAAGATGCGTCGCGTATTATCGGTCGCGTAACGCCAGAACAGACAAATGTATAGAAAAACACTTGACCGTTCACACTCAACCGATGATGCGTTAGCGCGTCGAGCGAATAAATAGACGCAATCGATGTTACGCCCGACGCATCTTCCGTCAGATGTGAACCTTCCCTAAAACTGGTTCCTAGTATTTTTATAGATCTTTATGAACCTGATAACACATAGGTATATACAAAAGATCTGTTGCAGGGCGGGGGACGGGCCTAGCGAATTAGGAAAAATTAATAAAACGATTTTTTAATTTTTAAAACTGGTTGCTAGTTTTTTATAGACCTTTGTGTACCTACTAATACATACAAAAGTTCTGTTGAAGGAGGGGGGGGGTCTCATACAAATATGGTCATCGTTCTTTAAGTGATATTTTAAAATACTTATGCATTTAAAAATTTTAAACGTTTGAGGCGCTGATATTGTGTAGTAGCTAGGTAAACCTGTATAACGGATACCGTGCACCTTCCTCAAGCTTTTAAAATTTTACGTACGTACCTACGTTGTACGTAGCGCCGCCGGCTGTCGCTGAAAGGGTTCCCTACGTGTATTTGAAAGTTGTTAATTCGATTTTTATTATGTCGAACACGGTATGTCGATAATTCAGTTGTACGATGTTTTATTACATCGATGCTTTATTAGTGCGATGTAACGTTTGTGCGAAACACCCTACAGCGATTGCTCATTAGTTCGACAGTATGTCGGTCCGAAACGCCTACTGTTTTCCGTGACATTTTATTAATAATCTTATTTTGCAAGACGTTAATAAAATACATTCCTTATACTTAATTATTAAAAAAATAAATGTGTAGATAGTTATACAGGGTGAAATTGAACACATGCGACAAATTGAAATGGGAGGTTGTACTCGTCATTATGAACAACTTTTACTATAGGACCAAACCTGAAATCGCGAAAAAAAAATCAGCTGTTCCCTACATTTTGGCGAGTTATGCGAACATAAATGTAGGGAACAGCTGATTTGACGAGTACAATCTCCCATTTCAATTTGTCGCATGTGTTCAATTTCACCCTGTATAACTATCTACACATTTATTTTTTTAATAATTATAAGGAACGTAAAAATAAGATTATTAATAAAATGTCACGGAAAACAGTAGGTAGGCGTTTCGAACCGACATACTGTCGAACTAATGAGCAATCGCTGTAGGGTGTTTCGCACAAACGTTACATCGCACTAATAAAGCATCGATGTAATAAAACATCGTACAACTGAATTATCGACATACCGTGTTCAACATAATAAAAATCGACGTTCAACGTTCGAATACACGTAGGGAACCCCGCTGAAAACCAGCGCTGGGGCTCTGTCTTGCATAGGGTCGCAGCATTATGCTGAGCGATAGCCGTTTTAGCGTGGATGTGACGCATGTTTCCTTTACCTTCTATTTTTTTTTTGTGATTATGTTCTTTTTTGCGTCATGTTCACCGTAAATAAACGTATTTTCTTTCTTATTGCATATTGTATTGTTAGGTACCAGAACTAAATATGTATGCAAAATTTCAGCTCATCGGATACCAAAAAATGGTCGAAAAATGGTTTGCAAATGACGGACAACTTACATATTACATAATGCGAACAGTGCAAGTTAAATAAGCTTATAAAAACAATAATCCAAAAATAAAATAATTAACAAAAAAAAAAAAGCGACCGACTTCAAAAAAAAAACACTACAAAACAACCGACTTCAAAAAAAAAACAGTACAAAGTGATAAATAACTTTAATTTCGAAAGTCGGTGTCGTTGGTTCCGCATTTTCGTTTTTTGACACCGACTTCCGAAATTAAAGTTATTTATGATTTTGTAGTGTTTTTTTTTTTGAAGTCGGTTGTTTTTTTTTTGTAAAAAAAAAAATATTTTTCACTTTTTAGTTGTACTTACCCCACACAAATTCAATTAACACTAGTGCATTGAAGAATTGAAGACAACGAGTAGAAGAATCATCCAAAATTCGCATAGAAATGCCGGAGAGGCAGTACATTTATGCATATAACTTCGTACATCAGAATAATTACCTAATGTATTATATACTAAAACCTTCCTGAAAGTATGTAGATCAGATTAATGAAATAATTATCAAAATCGGTTCGTTAGTTTTTGAGAAAATCGCGGACATACTTGAACATACATACATACGGGTCGAATACAGAACCTCCTTTTTTGAAGTCGGTTAAAAATAAGCCGAGGCAGCTAGGTGATGACAAGCCCCAACTGACGCATTTTGTTAACAATATTTTGATTTAAAAGAGTGTTCATGTAGTGTCTTGCCCGTTCTTTTCTTTATATGGGCGACTAGCTTCATCTTTCTGACTGACCTACCCCTTGACGATTCAAAAGTGCCTGAATCTAATTGGCTTAGCATAAGCAAAGTCAAAGTCAAAGCATTTATTTCAAATAGGCACATAAAAGGCACTTTTGAACGTCAAAAATTATCGTAAAATAGAATTGATTCTAGTCGCCCATTCCAAAAGGTAGTTTTCGTATGGAGAAGAACGGGCAAGAAACTCCACCGTTACTCTTTTAAAATGTTTAGGTACAATATTTTGCATGGGTACATTAATTATATAATAACATGTGAGGACGATGCACCTACAATAAATTTTTTTTTTATTTTTTTTTTTATTGCTGAATGGGCCCGCTCTTGACCTCGATCACGCCTGATGGAAAGCGTTGGATGAGGTCTATGATCGAACGAGCGTGCCCAGAAGATGCCTAAGGCACTGGAACTCCCACGCATCGACGAAACACAGCAGGCTGCTTGACGCCGAACTCCGGTGGGAGGGTGGTCGCAAACCAGGCGGGCGTTAGCCCTACCACCGCAAGGGAAGAATTGCTATACCACAATAGGTAAAAGAATTAAAAACGAAACCATGACATATAAATTAATTATCTGATAGATACATGGTGCTCACATATTTACAAACATGGTACAAGCAAAACGATTCGGTCAAGCCCCGCGCGTTACCGATCGGTGACGAAACAATAGAAAATAAATTGTGTCTCATTAGCGGAGCTTGACAGATTAATTAAAAAACAAAATACAAGTAATAAGTCAGGGTGTGAGTAATAAATGTAAAAAAAAAGAATAAAAAAAATTACAATTAAATTAGCAACCAGTTTGATTTTGTCTAGACTCTAGATTGTCCTATGGTGCAGGACCAGCATAGCAATCATATCATAATCAGCCTATAGTGTTCCCACTGCTGGGACACAGGTAGTTCCCGAGATTACCCCTACATACAAAACAAACTTGTAAACAAACAAACAAATACTTCTTTATAATATTATTAAGTAGTAAGTAGGTATGGATAAATGCTTTGAGTTTGACTATTTAAATGAAATAACTTACGTCTTAAAATAGAAGTTACAATAATCAGGGTCGCAAGCTCGATATAGTGTCGGATATGCTATATCAAAAACAAAAAAAAACATTTTTCAGGTATTTATCCAAGTAGAATTTATTGAATTACTCTATGATACATTTTCTATCACAATCTATCTATCTATCCATTCTATTCTTCTATCTATATCTATTCTATTCTACAGGTGATCTATTTTTATTTCGATAGTTTTTAACACATTCGCAGCCGTGTAGGTCACAGGTGACCGCGAACAATAGATTTTCTATTGTGTCTGTTGTCTGGCAGTCAAGGTGTTAAATTGAAATCATAACAAACGTGTCACCGCACTACGAGGGTCATTATCCATTATCTGTAGTGTGTCTGTGCGCCTAGTACACGCACATCACGCCGCCGCGCGCCAGTGCAGCGCCGTGAAGTCGAAATAAAAAAATATTAAGTATTTTCAAAGTTAATGCTTTTGAGCTGAAATTTTGTACAGAGATTCTAGATCAGAGCCCTGATTTACAAACATACGACAGGCTATCGTATCGAAAACCTGACATTTCGATAACCTGATTTGACTTCCCCTCAACAGCAAATAGCTGTTGGAAGAATAGCGGGCGTCTATTTGATTTAAACTGACAAAATTTTCGGGTTTTGGACTTGTGAACGGCATTGAGAAGACTGCTACGATAACAATGATTAATGTTCGATACGATACGGAAGCATATCGAGTGTTTGTGAATAAGGGGGCAGATCCACTCTTTGTATTGATATACCCTTTCCGTAAAACCCTGTATATACATATAATAAATCTGTACAGTCTGTTTTTTTTTTTTTTTCAAAATCAACAGGTGCGATTCCTGGCTAGAAATATTGATTTTTCAAAAATCCAATGATGCAGTTTTAGTTTACATCAAAATCGAGCCCGCGACTCCTTTGAGTACTTTTCGCTAGTCCTCATAGTTTCGGATTTGGCCATCCACGCTCACTTGAAAAATTCATCCTGTAGGTATATGGTATCAGAAAAAAGCGCTTTCCATTGATGGTTAATTAGTGGCGCCTGTGGCGCTAAAAAAATTTCAAATAAAAAGTGAGGATAATGTAAGATATATAGAATAATTAATAATAATTGATGTGGTGTTCTGAGTGATAAAGAATGCAATGTTAGATGAGACAAAGAGAGAGAGAGATTGCGCTGAAATTTGGCACACATATAGCTATTAGGCGTGCGCTAAGAAAGGACTTTCCAAAACTCACCCCCTAAGGGGGTGAAAAGGGGGGATTTTGTTTATATGTAAAATTCCTTGAGTTAATTAATAAGCTTGAAACTCGGCACGAATACTTATCTAAGTAAATTATGAAGTTTGGAATTTTTCCTTTTTCTAAACTACCCCCTAAAGGGGGATTGGGGGTGTCAAAATTTGTATGGAAGAATTTTAACGTACGGTCTGATTAACCCGAAACTCAGTATTTATACTTAAGACCAAAAATAAAGAATAACGTGTATCAGGATTTTTGGAAAATCTACCCCTCACGGGGTGAAATGGGGTACTTAGTTAATTTTACAGGGGTATATTTTACTGCGTGGCTTGATTAACTCGAAAATTGGTATATAGAAATAAATCTTCGAGTTAAGTAATGAACACATCCCAAACGATTTTTCAAAATTGCACCCCTGTGGGGGTTGAAAAGCAGGGAAACAGTTTATTTGAAAAATCTGATTCCTTTGATCTATAAACTTAAAAATTGGCCCGAATACTTAATTATCTAAATAAATGATAAAGATCATAATAATACATTTTTGAAATTTTTAGAGGAATGTACGAAATACACGCGGACGAAGTCGCGGGCAGAGTGCTATTAATAGATACATTCGAAGTTCGAAATCCTGACTAACTGATATATCAACGCACAGCCTAAACCGCTAGTCCTATATAGAGACATGACATTTGGAGGGTGTGTTTTTTGTGAAGAGCAGATATCCACTAAGAAAGGGTTTTTCGAAATTTCATCCCTAATGAATGGGGGGAGGGTGAAATTTCACGCGGACGAAGTCGCGGGCAGAAGCTAGTAAATAAATAAGCCTGTCACTCCATGGTATAAAATGTCGACACTTGAATGATGTCCTTTCTTTTTTGTTTTATTTAAGTATGTTTAGTTACCCATCACGTTTGAGGAGTTTCTCTAGATACCCTGTATACTATACCTTGTTTCGCCTTCATTTACCTTCTTTTGTTGTGGGCCTGGAATCAAATGATATTTATCTATCTATCTAGCTCTCGCCCGCGTTTAGGTCACACATTACCCTACGGAAACGTACTAAGTACTACATCAAATAGATCTTTAATATTATCTAACTGAACAGACAGCTGTGTTGCTGGGCAGTTTGTTGCGCCACTTCTTCTCCCCAGCGAAAGCACTAGGAAGTGGTGAAGGGCGGACGTTTTGGGGGACTGTCTTATGTAATTTTGACGTTTGAAAAGTGCTTGATTCTCAGCCTAATTTGAATAGATACATAATCAGCCTATAATGTTCCCACTGCTGGGAAACAGGCCTCCTCTTGGTGAGAGGGAGTGGGCCGTAATCCTCACGTGGGTAGATAGAGAACGAACCTGTCTACGTGGTGTGGTGTTCACCAGTCTGACGCAACTGTCTAATAAAAAAAGAAACTATGAAACGTGTAGTCGTGTACTAAACATAATGGCGGCTATCGCTGTCTCGCTTTAAAATGTGCAGTCTGTGCATAGTCTGTGTCATTTTTGTTATGTTGGTATTTAGTTTTAGTTCAAGTTTCATACGAGCGACGTTTTTCATCTTTTTCTATGGGACTCCCGTCTCTTCTTAAGCCGGCTGTACACATGGGGCCAAGGTGTTGGGCCAACGTGTTGGGCCAACGTGTAGAGAGCTACCTGGCGGTATGTTGGCTTAATTGGTCTAGTTGGCGCCAACATTGGCAGGCCATACGAATAGTGTCGGTTTTTTGTGCACACATCAAAGGATCTTGGCGCGCTCCGCAAACAGCGTTCACACGTTGGTGTCTTGTTCAGTTCGTTGTTACTCGTCAGCGGAGACAGTATCGTTGCGCGTGAGTGAAATTTACGTTCCCATGTTCCGATAGCAAAATTATTATCATCCTGTATATCAATAATAACTAATAACACATTTACCTCGTTCTATTCCGATGAATAGTCACCATCCACCACCTTCTTTTGCGCCATTTCTTTTTAGTCACTCTACTTTGGTGCACATGTACGTAATAATTAAACGCACTGTATAAATAAATTGCCGCGGCTGCAAGAACTTCTACGTCCATCTTTGAATCGCCAATGCAGAATGATCAGTACCTAAGCCAATGTGTGAACAGCAATCTTGGTTATCCATCATTTTTGCCCAACACGTTGGCCCAACACCTTGGCCCCATGTGTACAGCCGGCTTTACATATGATGAATATTACTTACTCTATGGTGCTCACATATTATTATTCACGGGGCCCTTTAGAGTGCGTTTCAACAAATAGTTCCTATGCCGTTATGTTGGCAACAATGTATACCACTTCTTATTCTTCACCACTCCTTAATGTTTTGGCACACCCTGGACACTCCATACAACGCTCGCAAAATAATTACCTACTACTACTACATTAACAAATGACGTTTATACGTATGAATGTGTGCGTGAAATCTAGTAGGGCTGGCTGGCAGTTGGGCAGTAGTGCGTAGGCGGCGGCGCTGCCCGAACGTATGCAACAATGGGGCGCCGCGCGCCGCGACAAAGTTAGTGCGCACTACACACAGAAATCTAATTAATTACATTTCTATTGTACTACTTTTCAAGTCGAAGAATGAATAGAACGTGAAAGAAAGAGACATAACTAAGACAATAAAGAGAGAGCAATAATTTAATAGTTGGTATGTTAATATTATGGGAGTTTTAATTGTTCTAAAACGAAGAAAACTTGGAAAATAAATGAATACTTAATAGAGAAAATTATGAAAATAAATTATCACAACACTGGCTTAACTTGTTTGTCTGTAATATAAGTACCAGCTTTTATTTTTATGGGTTTAAAGGATATTTGAGCTGTAAAGGGACCTCAGACACGTAGTAGAGGTGCATTGAAATTGTACAACGTTGGTGCACCATGGGAGAGGATAGCTCTAGATGTTGCGGGACCATTCCCGGAAAGTGAAAGTGGTAACAAGTATTTCATGGTTGTAATGGATTATTTCACTAAGTGGCCGGAAGTCTTCGCCATTCCAAATCAAGAAGCTTCGACCGTTGCAGATAAATTAGTCCATGAAGTCTTCTGTCGTTTTGGAGTACCTTTAGAGATTCACAGTGATCAAGAAAGGAATTTTGAGTCCCAAATATTCCAGGAAACTTGTCGAGTTATGGGCACTCATAAAACGAGAACAACTTCTTACCACCCACAATCAGACATTGGAGAGATACCTAGCAAAAGTTGTGGAAAGTCGGCAACGAGATTGGGATAAGCACATACAACCGTTTTTGTTGTCATATCGAAGTGCTGTTCACGAAAGTACATCGGTGACACCAGCTTTCGCAAACTTTCGAAGGGAATTACGGCTGCCTGCAGACCTGATCACCGGAATACCGCCTGATGCCCCACGCAGTATAACCGATTATGCGAATGACTTGCGGAACAAAATGAATGACATTTATGAGCACGTCAGACAATCGGGCCAGCAAATGTCTGAAAAGATGAAAACCCGTTATGACCGCAAAACGAACAATAAAGGGTTCGACGAAGGTTCACTAGTGTGGTTGCACAATCCAGTCCGTAGCAAAGGGAAATCACCTAAGCTTCAAGCTAAATGGGACGGACCGTACCGGATTGTGACAAAGATCAATGACGTGACCTACCAGATACAGAAAGGTGCAAGAGCTACTCCTAAGATCGTCCATGTGGATCGACTGGCGCGTTATTATGGGGCCAATAATGCTCGGGACGAGCATGTCTTAGGAGGGGGCAGTGTTACGCGCCACACTTGATGGCGACATTAGCTACTACTAGCGCCATCTAGTATCGAGTAGCAGAACTAATAATTATTCGGGTCCCTTCTAGAAACTTCGATGCTAGAACTTTCCAGAACTATCGACGCCTGGTCGGTCGGTATCGGTACGTACTCGAACATTCTAGATGTTTCTACGGTAGAAGGTTCTGGAACTATCCGAGGCCTATATAAGGCTGGTGTGCCTGCGAGCCGGGGTCAGTATTGGATAAGCGATACAAGCGATAACATCGAAGCGATCTTCAAGTGCGACTTTCAAGTGATCTTGTAGTGCGATTGTGTTTTATTGTTAGTGTGTTAAAGTTGTAATTGCTGTTTTTAATTAAAGTGTCTATTTTTGGTTATTAAATCGGCAGTTTTTATTGTCACGAACCCCAAGCTCGTAACAGTACTTTTAGACGTGACTGTACTTTAAGTAGGTATTCTGTGGTTTTGGGCAGGATTCTAACACGGACAACTTATAAATCTTAAAAAAACCGCAGAATCGTCTTCCCATAGGTATCTACTATCTTGACAGACATGGGCAGAAAACACATATATTCCTAGCGGAGGACAGGGGAGCCAACATTATAACATAGGTGAAACCACAGATATAGATATACCTAGATAACGCAAGTATCACGAACTGTATGAAAACGAAGCGTGCCACTTTTTGAGTACCTACTATGACGTCACAAGCTCGCGCTCTCGCTCACGCTCACCCAGCCAGCAGCACGCAGGACTGAGCGTGAAAGTGGCGGCTTATGATTTTCGAACGTAAACTGGTGCGATTTTTGGCACGCGAAGTAGTTGCTCTTGCGTTATCTAGGTGTATCTATATCTGTGGTTGAAACGCACTCTAGCGCCGCGACATTTATTTTTTAAATGTTGCAGCATCATGCTGAGATAGGAGCCTTTTGGCCTAGGGCTAGAATCAGACTTTGTTTTAACAGGACTAGAATAGGACTTTCTGTTTGAATTTTCTTTTTGTTACTTTAAAAAATATTATTATACCCCGTGTTCTTCACGATATCCATAAACTTTGTCAAACGCTTCTATAGCTTTTACAAATTAAATCTAACAAGGGAAGTAATACTTGAAAAGGCTTCCTTACAAAGGTATTGTAATTTCATTTAGCGAAATTGAATTGAGCTATGCAGTAAGTAACTCAGTTTTGACAAGTTTCAGCCCGCCATATCTTCTAAATGAAAATAGGTACGTCATCGTTGCCAATTCGGATAAAGAAGCATGTATATCGGGCGATTTACGACAAGGTAATTAGTTTGTATGAAAATTAACAAAAAAATAAAAAATAAGAATTCGTTAATGTGTCCATAATGAAAAATGCTTATTTCCATGGTCCGAACTTCTGGTCGAAGTTTATGTATAACGTCCGGAACACGGTGTATAATTTGGTTTTTTATTTTTGACGTTTTTTATAATAGGTTAGTTTGTGACCTTCCTGTACGAGTCCAATACTTTTCTTTCTTTCACATTTACAAACATTGTAAAAGTAATAGCATAGCTAGCAAGCAGTGGCTCACCCTGTCGGGGCTGTCGGTAACCAATACAGTTGGCGGAACGAGTCTACTTTTACTCTTGGCACCTTGTCGTCCGCTAATACAATTGTAGGCTCCGTCATAGGTGTCCACATCATGCCATCGCGCCGCCTTGAATAAGAAAATATCTGCAGGGTAAAAAAAAAAAAAAAAACTGTTTGATTAAAAAAAATGGGTCATCGACCGCAGGAAGGGAAGTCATTTGAAATATCAGTTTTTTTTTGTTTTTACTTCATACTTACCTACTTAAATAGGCGTTTTTTTTAAATCCTTTATTAAAAAGAACCAGTGCAGAACACATTTTGTTTCTGAATGCGATCCCGAATTCAAGCAAATTCCGGTAAGTACCTAGCAATAAATTGTTATCCATACATATTTTGAATTGTGTAACTATATCTACAAATAAATAAAATTGGAGTGTCTGTTTGTAACATTAAAATAACCGCTTTTTAATAAATGCATATGGATGTATGTATATTCGTGGTCGATCATAGAATTGATCATTACATGAAGTTTTCGGTCATTTCATGAAATGGTATTGTGTGTCATGCACGATATAAATAAACTCATAAAAAAAAATACCGGTATTATACCGGTATTTTGGAACCGGAACCGGTAAAATAAAGATACTTTTAAACGATATGGTCAATCTTAGCTAGCCGGCCAGCTATGATTGACCAAGTCAACGTTTAATGATTCATTCGACGTTTGGCCATATCATGAATTCAGGGTTGGAACCTTTAAGAACCTTTGAATTCGTCGATAGAACTGTTTTCCTAGGGATCACGCTCGACTCAAGGCTACAATGGGGTCCGCATTTAATATCTCTTGCAGGACGGCTAAGTTCAGCAGCTTATGCTTTGAGAAAAATCCGTCAATTTACTGATGTAGATACCGCGAGACTGGTCTATTTTAGTTACTTCCATAGTATCATGTCTTACGGTATTTTGCTTTAGGGACGGGCTGCAGACATCGATTCTATTTTTATTCTGCAGAAAAGAGCTATCAGAGCCATTTATAATCTCCGCAGGCGCGATTCTCTAAGGGAACGGTTTAAAGAAATTAACATCATGACGGTACCTTGTCAATATATCTACGAAAATATCATGTATGTAAGGAAAAATTTACATCTTTTTAGTAAAAGAGGTGAAAGACATAATTATTGTACTAGAAATAGGGACCTATTAGTTCAACCAGGATTTAGACTAGCTAAAGTAGACTCATCTTTAATGGGGTACTGTTTAAAATGTTATAATAAAATACCTCCCCACATTCTTCAACTAAATGAGACAAAATTCAAGTCTTGTATTAAACGCACACTATGCAGGCAGGCATATTATAAGTTAGGGGATTACATCGCTGATAAAAATGCCTGGCTCAATGCTGGTCCTGCTCCACAACCACAACTATTTGATTAACACTTAAAAATACTGTTGGAGCTGCTAAAGATTGTAAGTCTATCTTTGCATTGTATAAATTCAATCTCCTATTATTGTATAATTGCATAGCACATGTTGAGTACTATGCCTACATACTATAAAGCTACCATTTACTGGGTACGTCTTTCATTGACTGAATGTGCCCTCGCGGCTGAGAGTATGTCAAGCTCACTCAAATGTCTCGCTGATGGCGGCGCATGTGTTGGATCATTTAGCTCCCCTCAAAATGGTTGAGCTGAATGGTGCTAATACATGCGTCATGTTCGTGAACCGGCGCCGTCAGTAGGGACTGGTCATCTCTTTGCTGCCATGGCTTATTTTATTTTAATTTAATATTTGAATTGTTGTTTTTTCTCATCTTTTCATTATGGACGCTTTTAACGTTCTGCATCGTTCTCACATGTATAATTTTTAACATGAATGATGTAAACCAAGACTTTGTAACCATATTATTTTGCCCGTTCTTCTCCATAGGTACCTACGCTTTGGAATGGGCAACAAGCTTCATCTTTCTGACTGACCGACCCCTTGACAATTCAAAAGTGCCTGTAATTGGTTTAATTGAAATAAATGCTTTGAGTTTGAGTTGAGTTTGAGCTTTATTTTACCGGTTCCGGTTCCAAAATACCGGTATAATACCGGTTATTTTTTTTTTTTTATGGGTTTATTTTACCACTTTGTCGGCGTGATAAAGATGTGTATCCATGCCAAATTATAGCTTTCTATTAGGTACTAAGTCTTTGACTTAAGCTGCGGACGGACGGACGGACAGACGGACACAGCGAAACTATAAGGGTTCCTTGTTGACTACGGAACCCTAAAAACTCTTAAAAACTTACACGTCATGGACATTCCCGATTTCATGTGGCCGTGCTCCCGGTGTTGGACTTAAAGTAATATTTGATGCCGCTTGTTTTCCTGTGTTAATGCCTCTTTCTCTGAATGCCTTAATTCTGCAAACAATCACGTAGGTATCGATATATTAGCTCAAAATTCTAGCCCAAATAGATAATACGGAGAGCTGCAAACCATCCATACTTAATTTTATAAATGCCAAAATGTGTCTGTCTGTCTGTTTGTTACCTCTTCACGCTTAAACCGCTGAACAGATTTAGATGAAATTTGGTATAGAGATAGTTTGAGTCTCGGGAAAGGAAATAGGATAGTTTTTATCCCGATATTCCCACGGGATCGAAACTTATGCGGGTGAAACCGCGGGGCGCAGCTAGTTTTTTTATAAAACATACTTACTTCTCAGTAACAGCACTCTCTTTTCCCATGGCAGTAGTCCATTTACGTGTCCTCTCAATGTTATGATCTAGAGATTGAGCTAAATACATTTCCCATATTTTTTGAACTTCAGGATCAACGTAAGCATCATATTTTTCTTTTATTATAATTTTGTTTAGGGAAGTCCCGTTTTTATTAGCGGTTACATTTGAATTTTGCAATTCTTTTGTTACATTTTGATTTGGAGACACCGTAGTTACTGTAAAAGAGAATTTTAGTTAGTACTTTGGTATTTACGGCCTGCGGGGCGATTTCGTAACGCACTATCAGTAGGTACAGACACGCCAGCACATCAACCTACCCGAAACTGTCAGATTTTCCCAATCAACTTTGAACCTTATCCTTTAGTGATAAAGTTGAAAATCTATTAAAGAAATTTGACAGATTGTAGTAGGTTGATGTGCTGGCGTCTTTACCTAGCAAATTAGCAATCGGTTTCATTTTGACAGTTCAACAACATTCATTGCGTTATTTACGTTGTTGAGCGGACACGTTTTTCGAACATACGAAGCAATGGATCAGCAATATCCTTCAAAATGATTCAGATTGAGATCGATAGTGTGTTACGCAATTAGGGTGCTGGTCCAAAATCACCAGAAGACCAATTCCCGTAATTAAAAACGTTCAAAATCTAGTCGCAATCTCATCTCAGCGAGAATCAATCTCAAAAACTTGTCAAAAATGTAGGGATATTAGAGGTATTTTCGACAGATTGAGACAGATCAGACTGTGAACGTTCTTAAAATTACCAGAATTGCCCCTGTGATGAAAGTGTAAACAAACCCTCGCCGTTTGCGTAACCATTTCCCAACTATTGGGGTGCGGGAATCGCATAAGCATTCACCGCTCCCAGAAAGCGTAGCTAACCTAACCTAACCGATCGACCCGTGGGCCGTGCGGTCGGGCAATGTCGGTTTTCTTTTTTTTTTTTTATTAACAGGAATTTCTCAGTAGCAGCGCGGAGTCTGGATTTGTGCCCGGGTGATGGCAACAGGCTCGCCCCAAATAACACGAAACTTAGACATAACGGGCGAAATGTGGGTGTCAAACTCAAACTCAAAGCATTTTTTTCAATTAAACCATATACAGGCACTTTTGAATTGTCAAAATTAAATAGTCGGTCAGTTAGTCAGAAAGTTGACGCTAGTTGCCCATTCCAAAACGTAGATCTCTATGGAGAAGAACGGGCAAGAAACTGCATGGACACTCTTTTAAATCAAGATATTACAAAATCCTGGGTACATTATTCTTGTTGCTTCTACAGGGTGTTACGGAAAGGGTATATCAATACAAACGGGTTGAAGAGTGTATTTTTTTATTTCAAAAGTTTATTAAATTGAAATCATAACAAACGTGTCACCGCACAACGAGGGTCATTATCCATTATCTGTAGTGTGTCTGTGCGCCTAGTACACGCACATCACGCCGCCGCGCGCCAGTGCAGCGCCGTGATGTCGAAATAAAAAAAAATTAAGCATTTTCAAAGTTAATGCTTTTGAGCTGAAATTTTGTACAGAGATTCTAGACCAGATACACTCTTCAACCCGTTTGTATTGATATACCCTTTCCGTAACACCCTGTATATGTGAGAACAATGTAAAAAACACACAAATGAAGAAACAATTCAAAAAATAAGATTAAAAATAAGCCTTGGCAGTTAAGAGATGACCAGTCTTAACCGACGGCGCCCGTTCACGAACAAGACGTGTGGATCAGCACCATCCATTCGTGTATTATAGGTACATCTCTGTCTAACTCTACGAGGACTACATGCATGCGTGATGTTATGTTAAGTAAGACAATCGAATTATTAAAAAAAAAACTTACTAATGGTCACGAGAAAAACACCTGTGAAAAATAAATTTTTCATACCTAAATAAAAAAAAAATGAGATAAGTAATTCTATTTTTTCGTTAGCTTTAGTCTTTTCAATTATAAGCTCAATTTAATTTCAACATTAATTGTAGGTATGGAAATCCTAAGAAAATGTACAATCAAAAATAATGACTCTCTCCGTAAAAATATTGTTGATTGAAAACCATCAAATGGCGATTAAAGGCGAATTTCACCATTGAAACTGAAGGCGATCAGCACATCTAAACTGCGTTTAAGAGTTCTGTCAGTGTCAATATTCTCAAACAAAGATGACACTGACAGCTCTTGAAGGCCAATTCCATAATTAGAAACGATCAAAATCTAATCGCAATCTCATCTCAGCATTGAGTTAGGACCTTTTCACGCCTAAACCGCTGAACCGATTTAGATGAAATTTGGTATATAGATACTTTGAGTCCCGGGAAAGGACATAGGGTACTTTTTATCCCGATATTCCCACGGGATCGAGACTTATGCGGGTGAAACCGTGGGGCGCAGCTAGTTTATAATATAAGTATGGATATTTGAAAACTACGCTTCATTGTTAAAATTAAATAATTTATCAAACATTAAGAAAAAATATAGATTACAGTAATCTTAGACATTAATTAATAAAATAAAATAACATGATTATAATTATTGATAAAGTTAATAAATAATTGAGTTTTGTTATAAAAAATAATTTACCTACTTAAAATTTAAGTACATTTTCTATAATACATGATGTTAGTTTACATTTTTAAAGGGGTCATCATCGTATACGACGTAAAAACTCGATGTGCTATATTTACGACTACCAACCGTGCTGTCTGGTGTTTTCACCACGGCATGAGCTCGATCATTTCGTGTCGATACGAAATACGAAAATAGACAGTTAAGAACTTAAACCATCACTTTTACCAACATTAGGACACCGATGTCTTTTCAAACCACTACTTTGTGTAAACTGACTATTACAGACCTCACAGGCAAACGGTTTTTCCCCTGTATGTATTCTCATATGCAATTTCAAATTACCGTTTATAGAAAATTGCTTATTACATACATTACAACTGTATGGCCTTTCTTCTGAATGGACCCGCATATGCTTGGATAAATTACCAATCTGTTTGTTGCAAATCTTACACGTATACGGTTTTATACCTGTATGTACCCTCATATGCCTTTTTAACTGACCAGTTTCTCTAAAACACCTTTTGCAAATCTCACACGAAAATGGTTTCTCTCCCGAATGCACACGCATATGAATTTTAAGATAACCGTTGTCAGAAAACGGTTTTTTACATATTTTACATGAAAACGGTTTTTCCCCTGTATGTGTCCGCTGATGCAGCTTAAAACTCGCCATTTGAGCGAATTGGCGATTACAAAATGAGCAGGTATACGGTTTAAACCCTGTATGCACACGCATATGAACTTTTAAAGTTGTATAAGCAGTGAAATCTTTCTTACAGACTTCACAAGAATACGGTTTTTCCCCTGTATGTTGCCTTTCATGTATTGACAAATAACTTTTGCTAGAAAATTGTTTGTTACATGTATTACAAGTATGCAGTTTAATGCCTGCGTGAATGATAAATATATGTCTTTTCAAATGAGATCTCTGAAGGAATCTTCTTCCACAAACGTCACAGACGTACGGTTTTTCCCCTGTATGGATATACATATGCGATTTTAACGTCTGATTATGTCCAAAAGCTTTATTACAGACCGAACAACTATATTTCCTCTCCCCTGTATGTGTTTTCATATGTTCTTTCAAACCTTTTTTCCTCTGAAACTCTTTGCTGCATTCTGTGCACTTGAATTTTTCTTCAAAATGAATTTTTATATGTTTTTTCAAGAGTCGAGCTTTTTCGAAATTCTTTTCGCAGATGGTGCAAGGGTATGCGTTGTTTACTATGTGTGCTATAGTAATATGTTTTGTTAATTCTTTATTGTTAGTATGTGAAGTACTACATAGATGGCAGGTGAACGATTTTTCGCCAGTATGTGCTTTCATATGCACCTCTAAAGACCCGTTGTATGAGAATTTTTTTTGACAAATATCGCATGAATATTTTTGCGTTGCCTTCTTTTTCTGCTTTCTGAGATCGTCTGAAATGAAGAAAAGGAGCGTGTAAGTTTTATGTTAAAGGAGAATCGCAAAAGAAATATGGAGGCTGGTCTGAGCACGAATGACAACCAATATGTCATTAGTTAGGTATTTAATTAAAATACAATACTACTATGGCGGTTCATTTCAAGTCGATGCGTAAATAAAGTTACGGCGATGTTTCGTAGAACTGACCTGGACACTAGACAAACAAAATTTGAACCGGTAAAAAAATCAACCTGTATAAAACAAAATCAACCTTATATTTTGTCGAATTATGCGTACGAAAATATTTGGAGCAGCTGATTTATTTTTTCGCGTTTTTTGGGTTTGTCTAACAGTCTACTATGAGTTTTCATGAGGTTAGACGTAGAGTTGCGGACACCACCCCTTATGGCCGCAGCACACTTGTAACACCCGACGCCATCCCACGCTTACTTATTGGCCAAATGACGAAAATAGCTCAACGAGACGAAAAATGTGGCCAATGAGTAAGCTTCATTGATGTCGCATAACGTGGCGTGTAATAAGTCTGTTTCCCCCTTAAAACTATACACTCCATTAAAGTACAGACGCCAGCACATCAAGCCACTACAATCCGTCAAATTTCTTTAATGGATTTTCAACTTTATCGCTAAAAAATAAGGTTCAAAGTTGATTGGGAAAATTTGACAGTTTCGGGTAGCTTGATGTGCTGGCGTCTGTACCGATGTCCCTCGTGTATTGCTAGTAGTTACAAAAATTTTTCTCACCCTCACTCAAGTCTGGGGCCCCCATCCACTCTGCGTCCGACTCCTCTCGAGGCTCCGCCCTCGACCTGGAGCTCCTAAGCACCGACAGGGGCTGGTCATCATCTTCTACCGGGGCGATGAATATCTCCATCGAAGGGAGGCTGTCATCTGAGGATAATCAGCTTTGTGAATAAGCGAAAAAGTGCTATAATTATAAATGCACATAACATCACGCACGCATTCACCAAAGTGGAAGGCAGATTTGCATTGCACACCTTCATTACGACAGTGATATTTACCTAAACTTCGGAGAACAGAGACAGAAAGTGGAGACTTCCTTACGACGAAATTTTTTTTTCCCCGGAATTCGGGAAAAATCTTAAATATGTTGAAAATAAGCTTTATTTACGATGGGTAAAAGCTATTTTTAACTAAACCTGCAATTACAAAAATTTTCGGGATTTTTACGTAGAATCCCGAAATAAATATTCTAACTTTAATTCATGTGTTTTCCGAGGCACGTAGCGTTGGAAGGCCTCCCACAAGGTGGACCGACGACCTCGTGAAGGCCGCAGGAACTCGTTGGATGCGAGAAACACAGAGGGGGTCCCCCAAGCACCTCCGCTAGGTACATAGACGTCTTTCGGCTGAAATGATAATGATGATAATCTTACCATCAGATTTTATATCCTGATCATTATGACTAGATTCTTCTTTTAGCCCTGAAAATAAAAAAAAAATACATTTTACTACTGACAACATGAAACAATTTTAACCATTTGAACGCCAGAGTATAAACGTATCGCCGTACCCCTGACGCCAGACCACTTTAACAAAACAACACACACACACACTTAAAACAGCAAAGTTCTCGACATTGGTGGTTTATTTATATTAGTTTCATGCAATACAATACAGATGGAAGCTTAAACTTTTAAATTATATAAATAAAAACACACAAAAGTAATGATTAAATTGTTTATTTCATAATATGGTGCGGCCCGTGCGACGTGTATTTTGTCATATATTTGTGACGTTGGCGTTCAGGGTAAGATTTCGTTTGTCACATATATGTGACAATGGCGTTCAAAAGGTTAATGGCAATGGAATATAAGCCTTGTTGCATGGCATTAAAGTTAGAATTGAAGTTTGCGAGCTACATAAATTGAAATTTCGACCTTTTCGGCTGTATACGGCTGCGTTTCCACCAGAGATGAGCGAAGATGCCTAGCGAGGGATGTGCGTAATACTAACCAATACCAACGCTAACTTAGTTCAAGCTATAAAAACCGACCAAGTGCGAGTCGGACTCGCCCATGAAGGGTTCCGCAGCAGCAAGTAACATAATATAAAAGTTCTTGTAGTTCGTTGTAACTTTGTGAAAGGTAAATTGCGGTTTTCGATTTATGACGTATTAAAAAAAAACTACTTACTAGATCTCGTTCAAACCAATTTTCGGTGGAATTTTACATGGTAATGTACCTACATTATATATATTTTTTTAATTTTATCATTCTCTTATTTTAGAAGTTAGAGGGGGGGGGACACACACATTTTACCACTTTGGAAGTGTCTCTCGCGCAAACTATTCAGTTCAGAAAAAAATGATATTAGAAACCTCAATATCATTTTTAGGGTTCCGTAGCCAAATGGCTAAAAACGGAACCCTTATGGATTCGTCATGTCTGTCTGTCTGTCTGTCTGTCCGTCCGTCCGTATGTCACAGCCACTTTTTTCCGAAACTATAAGAACTATACTATTGAAACTTGGTAAGTAGATGTATTCTGTGAACCGCAGTAAGATTTTCACACGAAAATAGAAAAAAAACAATAAATTTTGGGGTTCCCCATACTTACAACTGAAACTCCAAAATTTTTTTTTCATCAAACCTGTACGTGTGGGGTATCTATGGATAGGTCTTCAAAAATGATATTGAGGTTTCTAATATCATTTTTTTCTGAACTGAATAGTTTGCGCGAGAGACACTTCCAAAGTGGTAAAATGTGTGTCCCCCCCCCTCTAACTTCTAAAATAAGAGAATGATAAAATTAAAAAAATATATATAATGTACATTACCATGTAAACTTCCACCGAAAATTGGTTTGAACGAGATCTAGTAAGTAGTTTTTTTTAATACGTCATAAATCGAAAACCGCAATTTACCTTTCACAAAGTTACAACGAACTACAAGAACTTTTATATTATGTTACTTGCTGCTACGGAACCCTTCATGGGCGAGTCCGACTCGCACTTGGCCGGTTTTGAAGACCTATCCATAGATACCCCACACGTACAGGTTTGATGAAAAAAAATTTTTGGAGTTTCAGTTGTAAGTATGGGGAACCCCAAAATTTATTGTTTTTTTTTCTATTTTTGTGTGAAAATCTTACTGCGGTTCACAGAATACATCTACTTACCAAGTTTCAACAGTATAGTTCTTATAGTTCGGAAAAAAGTGGCTGTGACATACGGACGGACGGACAGACAGACAGACAGACAGACATGACGAATCCATAAGGGTTCCGTTTTTTGCCATTTGGCTACGGAACCCTAAAAAACGGGCAAGTGCGAGTCGGACTCGCGCACCGAGGGTTCCGTGCAAACCTGTTTAAAATATTTTTATTATAATTATGATGTAACTAAAAATTTACGGTTTTCGCAATTTTTCCTTTATCTGTGCTATAAGACGTTGCTTCGTACCAAATTTCAAGATTCTGAGTTCACGGGAAGTACCCTGTAGGTTTTGTTGATTCCCTTGCGAGTGTCGAAAATTTGCGGCATAAACGGCTGTATCTTTTGATTGCGTTGGCTTAGAAGTTTGTTTTTTTCACAGCTCCAAGGGACAGTAGACCTGGGTATTTGATATAAATTCCAGCTTGATACCTCCGCGCGTTACTGGGAAAAAGGGTCTTGACAGACAGACAGACGGACGGACGGACAACAAAGTGATCCTATAAGGGTTCCGTTTTTTCCTTACGAAGTACGGAACCCTAAAAATGAAGCGATTTTATTGGTTTGTTTCACACACATCCCTCGCTCATCTCTGGTGGAAACTCAGCCTTAACGTGTGAGAAAGAAAAATCTTACCATCCCCTGCAAACTCCTTTTTAACATCTTTGTCTACAAACACAGATTCTGAAACAAGACGAAAATAATCATATTATGATTCTGTAATCAATTGACTTGTGTCAATACAAACCAGTTTTTAACAAACAAGTTTATCTGAAAAGTAAATACTGAATTAAATAATGCCGTCTATACGCGACACTGGCAGAATAGTCGACATCGGCTCAATTGCCAAAAAGGAAAAAAAAAAATGCTTTTAAAATAGGTTATTCAGGATTAAAATGAAATATACATAAATATACCTCGCCTGCATCCCTTTCCTTAATAACATGCTCTAAATTTACTTTATAGCACGCTGAATTAGATATTTTAATTTGTTGCACCTATTCAATTTCACCTGTATACGTTTTTTTTTTTTATATCTAGGTGATTTTTTTTTCGCGATTTCAGGTTTGGTCCCATAGTAAAAGTTGTTCATAATGATGAGTACAATGACCCCCTAGAGTTTTGGGTTATTAAAAAAAAACCGGCCAAGTGCGAGTCGGACTCGCCCATGAAGGGTTCCGTAGCAGCAAGTAACATAATATAAAAGTTCTTGTAGTTCGTTGTAACTTTGTGAAAGGTAAATTGCGGTTTTCGATTTATGACGTATTAAAAAAAAAACTACTTACTAGATCTCGTTCAAACCAATTTTCGGTGGAAGTTTACATGGTAATGTACATTATATATATTTTTTTAATTTTATCATTCTCTTATTTTAGAAGTTAGAGGGGGGCGGACACACATTTTACCACTTTGGAAGTGTCTCTCGCGCAAACTATTCAGTTCAGAAAAAAATGATATTAGAAACCTGAATATCATTTTTGAAGACCTATCCATAGATACCCCACACGTACAGGTTTGATGAAAAAAAATTTTTGGAGTTTCAGTTGTAAGTATGGGGAACCCCAAAATTTATTGTTTTTTTTCTATTTTTGTGTGAAAATCTTACTGCGGTTCACAGAATACATCTACTTACCAAGTTTCAACAGTATAGTTCTTATAGTTTCAGAAAAAAGTGGCTGTGACATACGGACAGACGGACAGACAGACAGACAGACAGACATGACGAATCCATAAGGGTTCCGTTTTTTGCCATTTGGCTACGGAACCCTAAAAACATGTATGACATGAATAAAAATTACAAAACAACATAATTACCTTTATAACCACAACTGAACAAATACTGCTTCAGCTTATCTTCACATAGTGTCACTTGCTTCTTGAACTCTGCCGCATCTCTAAGCCTTGGTTCACATACACTGCATACGGAGTAGGATCCGGCATTGTCTGGCAGAGGATTTAACTGTAATAGAAAAAATACTTAATAATTCCCAACACCACAATACGCTCCAAGGCAGGTATCGATGTCGGCAGCGAGTCTGCGAGGCTGAAGTGGGACTGAGCGGGTCACACTTATAGGATGCATCCAGACAGATGGGCCAAATACGTCACACAGTGGGTGCCTGAGGACGGGAGTCATCACCGAGGCAGGCCTAAGAAACGCTGGCGTGAAGATTTAGACTCATTCCTAACCGACTGGACGGAGAAGGCACAGCACAAGGAAATGTGGAAGAAAATGGGGGAGGCCTTTAACCCAGCCGTGGGACAGTACAGGCTAATGGAAAAAAAAAAAACAAAAATACAATATTTTAGTCAGTGATGCAGTGGACAAAGTGTTATTGGTTTTTCTATCTGGAATTTCTCAGTCGCAGCCCGGAGTCTGGATTTGTAGCTGGTTGATGGCTATAGACTTGCCACATAATTACCAAAAATTGGGCATACAATACTATGGGTACACCTGGGTTGTCTGGCATTATTGCTGAACTGGGCCTTTTTGGTGCAGCCATGAGGCACACTTTCCTGCTAATTACTTACATCAGACTTTACGCTTTTCTATTTTATGATCTTTATTTTTTTTTTTTTTTATCTGATGTATCTGGTGTATTGTGTCTTTTAGTCTGTGCTAAATAAATGTATTTTCTTTATTTCAGCCTAACCCTTTAGGATTGATTCTAGTGGTCTCTTGAATGTGTGGTCCCAGATTTGGTTTCCAGGTTGGGCAAAATCATGTTGGGTTTCTAAATTGGAAATTTTTCAGCAGCCCACTCTGAATTTGTGTCTCTGTTATGTCAATGATAATAGGATGTTACAGGGGTGAAAACTGGCGAAATGTGGGTGTACTCTGAGTACCCCTTGAAAATACAGGCGTGATATTTTGAAATGACGTGATAAACAAAAAGTAAAAAAAAAAAACGAAAATAAGAACTACTTAATTGGTTCAGTAAAATGTAATTCGAAAATGCGTGAGAATAAACTTGCATCATTTAAGTACTGACATTATAATCTCAAAATTACTCACAATTATATCGAAAGTATCCCTCAATAAAACATAACAGTCTTGTTCAATTCCTTCGTTCGAATAAACGTTTAGGCTCTTTAAATTGCCTTCAGCATGGCAGCAGCGGCACAAACTACTAGTATTCCATATCACAGACATTTTTAAAACATCCTTTAATTCATCTTTAATTAGTTTACGATACAAAACGAATGGAATAAAGAACCGGAACCACAACAATAGATGTGAAACCGCTACTATTGTTCTACGTTTACCACGTAACTCGATTTAAAAATCGCAGCTGTGATTGACTTGTATGAGTAAACAAGAATTTAAATGGAAAATAGAGTTTTCTGAGAGTTTATTTACCGTGGTAGGTACCGATTATAAAATTGGGTTTGACACTGACAGTTGTAGTGATGCACTGGTTACCAAAGCTAAGAATAGTGAAGTATTTAGTCGACTATTCAGATACGTCAATTTTTGTGGTCTTTCCGATGCCAGTTGGCACAATTTTTGCCAAAATTCGGTATTCTTTCTGTTACGGCCTGGCCACGAACTCGCCACTATCAGCGGCAGCTTAGCGTGGGCCAGCGAGCGGTAAAAACAAATATACCAAAATGTATGAACCATGCCACGACGCGATGCGACGCACCGCTCGCAGCGTCAACGCTAGACAAAAAAAACTGCGCCGCTTGCCGCTAAGACAAAACTCGTGGCCGGGCGGTTAAGCAATGGTTCCCTAAGAAAGCGGTGAACGGACACACAATAACAGCTGTCTAAATACAGTGTTTTTGACACCTCTATGTCAAATACTGATGAAAATGACTATAATTTCACAGCTATGACTATGATATATGACTATGACTATATTTTCGGCACAGCTTTCCTAGGAAACCAAAGCCTTACGGGTTGTATGTGCCAACCAAAGCCTTACGGGTTGTGTGTGCCAAATGTGCCAATGCCAATTATTCAATCAATCAATTGATTGATTGATTGATTGCCAATTATTCGACGGTCATTTTTTTTTTCTACGTTTAACACTGATGAATATTTGTTTATTGTTATTTCAGTCAAATAACAATAGTTTTATCTAAAAATACCGTAAATCAAGGAACAGTCAATAACAATAATACTTTTTGAAAAAAGTACTATATGGTCCATACTACGATACTACGGTACTATAAGGTGACTCGTGACTCCATTTCACGAACAGCATACTTTGACGTATTCAAATTAATTATTTTTTCATGGTAACATTGGCAACAATGAAGAAATAAATATGGCACATCTCGAAGTTTGAGCGCGCAGCTGCCAAAAATCGATAATTGTTCGAAAAAAAAATCACTTTAGTTTTAATAGGAAATACCAAAATGCCAGAAACAATAATAGAAAGTGTCCTTACGGGAAAGTTAGACGCCACATTGCTAATAAAGTGGCTAAACGATGAATCTTTGGAGGTGATATCCTAACCTACAACAAAATGAAAAATTTAGCATATTTTTACAGTATTTTCATGTTATTTATGTTTTTAGGACACACCTGAGGACTGTATACTAAATTGCTGCAATAAGAACGAGTTTGTGACATGTTTTTTGTCGTATTTAAGGAATCAGACTGATAGGTAGGTCACTTGGAAATTTTGTAAACAATGGATTTTACTGTCATTATTTTAAGAAAATAGTCGGTTATTTTAGTGAAGTTTACCGAATTATCCTAGTTTATCACATAGACTCAGGGTTTAATTAGAAATGCTTAGATTGCTTTTACATTTGATAAAAACTACCATTTACCTATTATCTTGCATCATATTCATTATATTATTATTATCCTGATAATGTTATAAAAAATCATTATTTTTCATATTTTGTTTAATTAATAAATTGTTGACAGACTTGTTTACATCTGAAACACTTACTTAATCCTGTCTTTTTCATGGGTTTTACATTAGATGTCACATTTAAATGCTTCAATAATTCAAAACAAACATGTTGTAATGAAAAAAAAAAAAAAAAAAATTGAAATAATATAAGTTATCAGGTCTTCAAAATATTGTAGTTTTAATGAAGCTCATATACTATAAATTATTTATGAAACCAACTACTAAATTAATGTTGTTAGAAGAATGTATTTATTTATACTGACTAGTTTATTAACAATTTGTACATTGTACTCCTGCACTCTTTCTGCCACTCCTGTGACGTCCGGTCCCGTCCCGCGCTCAGACCTCATACCGCTAAAGAGACCTAAAATGGTGTACTGCGCAAGTCAAAGCGTGGTGTGTCAAGTCTCATCTTTCGTGGCACGCATTATACAGCAAAATAAATTCTAACCATAGTATTGTTGTTACATTGCAGCATACTACAAACCAACAGCAATGCAGTACAAATACTCCAACACAGTACACCAGAGAAACTCCTCAGTACTCGAAATTCAGTACGGAAACACAGACGGTCCATCAGTGATCCGACTAGCGAAGACCGAACTATGGACAGTCTTACCGTCAAAATTGGTTAGTATAATATCATCCATTTGTATAAACTTGGGTCTTGTTAGTGCTCTTACTTGGGCCAAACTAAATTAGGCTATTTTTGGGAGCTATGACGTCTTGGCAATGTCTCGCAATTTACGAAAACTTTAGGAATGGGGCAATCTTATATTTTTTCTAATTATTATTTATGTAGAGTCAACAAAAGAGATAAGTATACAGGATCGTCGGATATAGTTGAAGTTTAGTAAGAAACCGATGGATGTTCTCGAATAAAATTTAATTAAATTAATAGAAAACAGACAGCTCATTTATCAAATCCTGCATACTTATCTCTTTTGTTGACTGTACACACAGTAAAATACATAGAAAAAAACTATATATAGCTTTATAGAGATTCCTCGACATCTGAGCTCAATAGATATAATTTTCTTTCTTTCAAAAGATCGCCAACGCAGCCATGAGTCCCCCAGCAAAGACCGCAAACGAACAGGCCGGAGAGTAAAAACAAAACTGTTCACCGAAGATAAAAGCATAAACCAATCAGCGTCGTCCGATGAATCTAGACTCAGTACCGGTGTAGACAGATTGGTACTATCAAGTACACCTATGAAAAACGGTATCAAACCGTCCGAGTATCCAAATTTACCCCTCAGCAGCCCGGTAACTCCAAGAAGTTTTGTTAAAGAACAATATGAACGCTGTGATACACCACGTTTGAGTCACAGACATTCTAAATCCCAAGAAAAAAGCTGCTTAGGAGATTATATGGTCAACGTCCAGAAAAGTAACAAAAAGAAAAAGGGGAGAGGTTCTACGGACAACGATGACAGTAAAGTTGAATTGGATTTGACTAGCTCGGAAATGTTTCCTGTAATTGGTGCAAGAAAGTCAAGTTCTTTGCGGTCAGAGAAACGTAGAATCAAACCGACAAATATAGATAAATCACAGAAAAGTGTGTCCCTCAGTAGTTTTAGTACAGAATCTTTTCAAACCTCACCGTTACAAGAAAATTCTGCATTCAAACAGCAAGGCATACAAGTGAAAGAGACAAACAACTTTGAAACGGAACGAAACATCTTGAAGCAAGAAAGACATAAATTGATGGAGAAATTTAATATTTTAAACACTTCTATGCCACAAAAAACTGTTGCTACCCCCCAAATAAAAATAACACAAAAAAACTCGATAGAAAAATCACAAAATTACATAAAAAGTGACGTTACCAAAGTGGTTTTCAAAGAGAAACTCAACTTGTTAGTAGATATTTATGAAGTTTTGATAAAAAATAACCTTATAATGAGTTTAAATACTGAGATATATTTTCTGATATCTATTTTGATATCTAAACAGTTTGAAGACGATTATATTTTGGTGGAGAGTAAGTTAAATGACGGGCATGTGGAGTTTTTGATGAAGACTATACATAATAGTACATATTTTGCTGTTAAGTCGCTGTGGCATCAACGGGTGACATTGGAAGTTATATTGGACAAGAGTTCATTGAAAACTTTAGGTATGTATCTACGTGTCAATTTAAACTGGCGGAAAAAAACTTTTTTACAAAAAAAAAAAACAACCGACTTCAAAAAAAACACTACAAAGTGATAAATAACTTTAATTTCGGAAATCGCTGTCGTTGGTTCCGCATTTTCGTTTTTTGACACCGACTTCCGAAATTAAAGTTATTTATCACTTTGTAGTGTTTTTTTTGAAGTCGGTTGTTTTTTTTTTTTGTAAAAAAGTTTTTATTTTTCACTTTTTAGTTGTACCTACCCCACAAAAAAGTAAACAAAAAAATCGTTAGTCGACAATGCAGATAAATTTTTAGATTTTTGTTGATTTTTCAAAAACCGCTTGTCCGATTTCGATAAAATTTTCATGGGACCATTTGGGAACTATACCCTTTCCAACAAAAAAAGAATTTTTCAAATCGGTTGGCAAGCGACGGAGTTATGCGCGAACAAACACAAAAAAAAAAAAAAAAAAAACATACAAACATTCGAATTGAGAACCTCCTCCTTTTTTAGAAGTCGGTTAAAAATAACCTTTAAAAATTTTACATTGCATTTTGAACTTTATTTCCATTGTGAAGTGAAGACCAAAAACAGATAGCGCGTCTTCCCAAGCATCCCCGAGCATTCTCGAGAATTCTCGAGACTTAGATTTGGCGCTTCCCTATCCTAATTCTTCCTCTGCAATGTGGGTATGCGTTAAAGTAACCCGCGGAAATCATTCTTTAAATTTTTTGTAAATTACAGTTCAGATTTCTATGATTTTTATTATTCAATAAATCCAAACGTTTAAATATGCCCTCGAGCTTGAAGATTTTGAGAAGATTTTTATATGGAGCATGGCATATTTACCTGTCTGCCATTTTGTTTTTTTTTTTCAAAATGGCGGCCACGCATGAATCCTATGTAAATCGATGGCTGACATCAATGCAAACAAAAAACATCATCATCATCATCATCATCATCAGCCTATAATGTTCCCACTGCTGGGACACAGGCCTCCTCTCTGTGAGAGGGAGTGGGCCGTAATCTACCACGCGGGCCCAGTGCGGGTTGGTAGATGTCACATGTCTTTGAATTTTTGGTTCTAGGACATGCCGGTTTCCTCACGATGTTTTCCTTCACCGTTTTGAGAGCAGTGGTGATGAAATAATTTACACAAAGTAAAGCGCCTGTCTGGGTTCGAACCTACGACCTACAACTCGTAAGTCGCGGCCGATACCACTGGGCCACCACTGCTCTACACTGGGCCACCACTGCTCTACCAACAAAAAACATAATAAGACCAAAACCCCGTAGTGTCACGTTTCCGAAATGTTAACGTCAAAGTTGATCATGTGACATCCATATTCATCTCATATCCATATTAATGTCAATAGTGTAAGTTGATTTTTGGGTGATAAAAGAGGTCCTGAATAATTTTTTTTTTTGCAATGGAATGTGAGCTTTGTCTGTACGACATTGAATTTGAGTTACTTTATTTATACAGGATGTTACGGAAAGGGTATATCAATACAAACGGGTTGAAGAGTGTATCTGATCTAGAATCTCTGGACAAAATTTCAGCTCAAAAGCAGTAACTTTGAAAATGCTTAATATTTTTTTATTTCGACATCACGGCGCTGCACTGGCGCGCGGCGGCGTGATGTGCGTGTACTAGGCGCACAGACACACTACAGATAATGGATAATGACCCTCGTAGTGCGGTGGCACGTTTGTTATGATTTAAATTTAATAAACTATCGAAATAAAAACATATTAAGCGTTTTCAAAGTTACTGCTTTTGAGCTGAAATTTTGTACAGAGATTCTAGACCAGATACACTCTTCAACCCGTTTGTATTGATATACCCTTTCCGTAACACCCTGTATATACTTTATTGTACACCGCAAACATACATAACATGAAAAAAAATACATCAAACACTACAAATAGATATAGCTTTTAGAGTTCTTCAACCTATAATCATCTAAGTCATTTGTAAACTTCTCTTTCCAGGTGAAAACAAAAAAGTCCGTTCCTTCTACCCGGAGCTAGCTAAATTCCTGCTAAACTGCTACGGACTCCGCTGTGAAGCCGAGACCAACCAGGACCGGTCCAGACATACAGATGCAAGGTCACATGGAGTGGTGTGCTTCAACTCTGAGACAGACAACATTGATAACTTTCCCAGTATGATGAGCTTTCAGAACTTTAAGAAGCAACGGGATATGTTTTATGAGATTTGGAGGTTAGTAAGGCCGCTATCTCACTGGCATTTTACGTCCGCACAGCGCCAACGTTGCGCAGACGCGACGGAGTCTTATCAACGTCTTAACTAATAAGAAGCTTATACAGGTTAAAACATGCGAAAAATCGAAATGGGAGATTGTACTCATCATTATGAACAACTTTTACTATGGGACCAAACCTGAAATCGCAAAAAAAAAATCAGCTGTTCCCTAAATTTTGACGAGTTATGCGGACATAAATGTAGGGAACAGCTGATTTTTTTTTCGCGATTTCAGATTTTGTCCTATAGTAAAAGTTGTTTATAATGATGATTACAATGACCCCTTAAAAGGATGCCCATGAATTCAATTTCGCCCTGTAGATAAAAATAGAGGCAACACTGAATACCTCAGTGAAGACGACTGTGGCCGGACACTCTTTCTAAATACACACGTAAGAACGAGACAGTGATATCTGTTTTCTTTGTCATTATGTATGTATTTAGAAAGAGAGCGTCCGACCACAGTCGTTTTCAATTAGGTATTTAGAGTGTTGTCTCCATTTTTACCTATAAGCTTCTTGGTCTTAACACGATAAAACAAAAATAATAATATGTCATTATATGGTTGTCATAATACATGTGACATCTACCAACACCCACTCCCTCTCGAATAGAGGAGGCCCATGTCCGAGAAGTGGGAACATTATTGGCTGATTGTAATCTATCTATGGTTTGTCATTCATGACAATATAATACCTCTTTTTAATCAAAATCAACCGACCCACTGCCTGATGTTTCTACTCATCTAGTGGACTTAAGCCGGTACCCCGACCAAAACCGCGTTTTTCTTCGTTATTCAGAGGCTATTAACTCAATAATTATGAGAAATAAACTACATCTAAAAGCACATTATTAATGTTCGATATCCTATCATCACATTGCACGTTATTATTTTGTTTTTATATGTTACTACTTAATACATTTAAAATCTTTTAAAAAAGTGACTAAAATTATTGATTGCATTCATCTTTTGCAAAATTTGACGTTCTATTAATTTGAGGATTTCACCAATGGATAGATAATTTAAAAATCTAAATAATCCATGTTTTAATTTATTTAAAAAGATCGCTATTCTTTTTTTATTAAAATAATGCCAAAAATTGTGCGAGTTCTATGATAAAGGGGCGTGCGCAGGGTGCGCTGCATCCCTTTCGTACGAGGAAGTCGTATCGCTCTATGTCTCTGTCGCAATGCTCAAGGTTATTTGGTCGGGGTACCGCCTTACGTGCCACTACTGAAGAGTGCTGGGTTCTATTCTCAAGACGGGCTGTGTTACTTATTGCGTAAGCAATAGGATTATCCATGACATTATTTATTTATTTATTTAATACTTCAAGCACATAAATGTACAGAGGCGGACTTAATGCCATAGGCATTTTCTACCAGTCAACTTTTGGGTGATGCAGAGACAAACAGTGGTAGGTGCAATCATGAAATTAAGGAATAAATATTTAAATATAATGATACGCATAAACCTATAAGAACTATGAATATAATATATAACTAATTATATATAAATATAAGCACAAATATATATACATAAATACATGAATATACTTACTAACTAACTAAAAGAAATAAGACAAACAATGAGAAAATATTACCGTTGTGATGATACTGCCAGCTTCTTGCGAATGTGCTCGCGAACCTTAACTTTAAAGGATAATCGGTTGGGTCATTCTAGAAGGTTCAGTTTTAGTTTCACTTTTTCAATATTATTGGCTGATTATGTATAGCAGAGAACCAAAGTTGTCGATATAGGTCATAGAATAAGCAAGCTGAATTGGCAATGAGCCGGCCATATTAGCCGTAGAACCTATGACCGTTGGGGTAGACGTGTTCTTGAGTGGAGACCGCGAATTGGTAAACGTAGGGTGGGACGCCCTCAGGCTAGGTGGAGTGACGATCTTCGCAGGATGGCTGGTAGCAGCTGGATGAGAGTTGCCGAAAATCGAGTTGAATGGCGTGAAATAAGAGAGGCCTATGTCCAGCAGTGGACTGCTACAGGCTGATTATGATGCTATGCCTCTGCCCCTTGTGGGAGACTACAAGCACACCCCGGACACTCCATACAACGCTCGCAAAATAATTACCTATTACTTACTACATAAACAAATGACGTTTGTATACGTGCAAATGTGTGCGTGAAATCTAGTAGGGTTGGCTGTCGTGCGTAGCGTAAAAAAAATGGCGCGGAAAGCAGTTTGTGTCGGGGAACCGAACGACGACGGCGCTGCCCGAACGTGTGCATTATTATGTAGTGACATTGTAGTTCAATTGTTTATTTATATAGTCGGGTTCGTAGTGAAATAAATACACTGAAATAGTTTAGTTTAAATGACTTATCTGTAAATAATCGGTTATTAAATCGCATGGTATTAAAAATGCGAAATCTTACAAACAGTTTATGTAAATACGAATTTGGAAAAGCATCACAATATCCAACCTTCGTGATTAAAACTCAAATAAAACTTTCAAATCGCAAAATTGTGTGTTCGTGTCAGCGCTGCGGTTCGCGACAAAGAGTCGGCGACGAATACCTCGAAGTGCGGGGTGAGGTGCGGTATCTAATATGAGCGCGGGGAAGGGTACGTAGTACTATTAAGTATTCTGTGCTACAAGCGAGATTTTGTGTCTTTCAGATGGTACCAAGATACTCAGTCAGGCGGCTCGTCTCGCTCCTCGTTCCGCGCGCGAGTCAAAGCGCTCATCTGTAGCGGCGCGTGTCCTTCCAATCACGCACATTTGGCGGCTCTATTCACCAGTCATATGCATCAGCATTGTCTGCCTGCCACCAAACAGGTATAAATATAATGTAACATTTTTGAAGTGGAATTTAGATGATGCGCACACGGGAGCGACAGCAACGTTACTTTTTAGCCCTTCCCCCTTCCCCCTTACCCCTTCCCCCTCCTTATTTTCCTTTTACCCCCCTTTTTTTTTCACCCTTGGTTGACGTCCGCTGCCGTGCCGCTCAAACAACTTCAAATATTTACTTTTACATAATTTTATTTATAGGTAATTAGGAATACAATGATTTCAGTTCTGGCGCGAAATTTAAATAATTCCAAATGGTAAGACCTTATTTACAAAAAAACTTTATTACAAAAAAAAAGAACAACCGACTTCAAAAAAAAAAAAAAACACTACAATGTGATAAATAACTTTAATTTCGGAAGTCGGTGTCGTTGGTTCCGCATTTTCGTTTTTTGACACCGACTTCCGAAATTAAAGTTATTTATCACTTTGTAGTGTTTTTTTTTGAAGTCGGTTGTTTTTTTTTTTGTAAAAAAGTTTTTATTTTGCACTTTTTAGTTGTACCTACCCCACAAAAAAGTTAACAAAAAGATCGTTAATGTAGACAATGTAGATAAATTTTTAGATTTTTGTTGATTTTTCAAAAACCGCTTGTCCGATTTCGATAAAATTTTCATGGGACCATTTGGGAAGTATACCCTTTCCAACAAAAGAAGAATTTTTCAAATCGGTTGCCTAGCGACGGAGTTATGCGCGAACAAACGCAAAAAAAAAAACAAAAACAAATACAAACATTCGAATTGAGAACCTCCTCCTTTTTTAGAAGTCGGTTAAAAAAGTTGCTGGCCGCAAAGAGGAGGTACGCGGGCCGCATGCTGCCCGCGGGCCGTGGGTTGCCGACGGCTGGTGTAAATGTATCCCCTTTTCATTACGTCAGCGCCGGCTGTCGCTGAAAACCAGCGCTGGGGCTCTGTCTTGCATAGGGTCACAGCATTATGCTGAGCGATAGCCGTTTTGCGTGGATGTGACGCATGTTTCCCCCTACCTTTTTATTTTATTTTTTGTGTTTATGTTCTTTTTTGCGTCATTTTCACCGCAAATAAACGTATTTTCTTTCTTTCTTTCTTTTTTATAAATAAACGATTATTATTAACTAGCGCTAACTAATCGCCCTATTTCTTTCTAACAACATCAGGAGTCGAAGCTCAGCAAGCTACAGCGCCGCCTCACGTGCCCTAACGCGCCCGAGTCGCATCGCCTGCCGCAGTTTACATCGCAAGAAATGTTCTACAAGTGAGTATTATTTTTGAAATAAAACTTCTTTATGCACGCTTGACTTGGGGAGTAAGCTGGCGAACGCGTGACGTAAGCGTTACGAAAAGTGTGATCGGGCGAGGCGAACGGGAGTTGAGTGGGGGATATAAGCAAGAGAAAGCAGCGCGCGCGCACATTTTCTTTCTCTCTCTTCCTCTCATAGCCAAATACGTTTGAAGTTTCACTTCAGTCGTGTGGTCATAAGCACACTCGGTTTTTTTACTAACTGCGCCCCGCGGTTTCACCCGCATAAGTTTCGATCCCGTGGGAATATCGGGATAAGATAAGATAAGATAAGATAAGATAAGGCATTTATTTGTAGAAACATATAAACAAGTATCCTATGTGTTAATTCTGGTTATAAATTATCTGTGTGCCAAATTTCATCCAAATCGGGCGCAAACCAGGCGGGCGTTAGCAAGGGAAGACTTGGCCAGTCAAATAAGGTGTTGGGTGTGACTGTCCAGGATGCGCCGAGCGCTCGGTTCAGTTGAGTAACTGGCGGAACAAACTGCGCTACACAAAGAGGCTACTTCATGCATCACAAAAGTCGCGCGGTAAACTCTACTTGCGCGATGCAGGATTTAGCGTGACGTCACTATGATGCGTTGTTCGCACGTAGCGGTGTAGATACCGCCACATCACTCCCCTCCGGAGATCGGAGGTCGATAGTGGGCTGCATCAATGAATCCATACTGATATTATAAATTCGAAAGTAACTTTGTCTGTCTGTCTGTATGTTACCTTTTCACGCCTAAACCACTGAACGAATTTAGATGAAATTTGGCAGAGAGATAGATTGCATCCCGGGGAAGGACATAGGATAGTTTTTATCCCAGAAATCATCCTTTAAGGGGATGAAAAGGGGGGTGGAAGTTTGTATGGGGAATCAATAACCGCTGAACCGATTTAAATGAAATTTGGTATGGAGATAGTTTGAGTTATGGGGAAGGATATAGAATAGTTTTTATCCCCGAAATTATCCCTTAAGGGTGAAAAAAGGGGGTTGGAGATTTTTAAAGGGAATCAATAAAAAAGGACTATAGGTAATACTTTTATTGGTATCGCGGGTGAAACCGCGGGGCACACCTAGTTATTAATATCTTAATAATATTTGTTACAGAGAATTTATAATAAACGCCGAAAACGAATCGTTTCGAGTACACTTAAGGGACGCCATTGCTTCAGAAATAGTTACTTTGGACGCAACGCATATAGCGCCCGATGAACGAGGAAATTGTAAGTATAACTCTTTTAACTAGTCCTTTTTTTTAGTTAAAGTCTACTTTATGACGGCTCTGAAGCAGGGACTTGAAACGTTACTCAAAATAACGTTACGCGTAGTTCCGGTACCGATAATGGTTAGCAAGTGTGTTAAATGTTACAATAAAATACCTTGTGATATATTGCAATTAAATGAAAGAAAATTTAAAACTCACATTAAACGTACACTTTGTAAACAAGCATACTATAAATTAGAAGATTATATCTAAGATAAGAACGCTTGGAAACATGCTGGTCCTGCTCCATAGGACAATCTAGAGTCTAGACAAAATCAAACTGGTTGCTAATTTAATTGTAAATTTTTTTATTCTTTTTTTTTACATTTATTACTCACACCCTGACTTATTACTTGTATTTTGTTTTTTAATTAAAATCGTTTTGCTTGTACCATGTTTGTAAATATGTGAGCACCATGTATCTATCAGATAATTAATTTATAATGTCATGGTTTCGTTTTTAATTCTTTTACCTATTGTGGTATAGTAATTTTATTGTAGGTGCATCGTCCTCACATGTTATTATATAATTAATGTACCCATGCAAAATATTGTACCTAAACATTTTAAAAGAGTAACGGTGGAGTTTCTTGCCCGTTCTTCTCCATACGAAAACTACCTTTTGGAATGGGCGACTAGAATCAATTCTATTTTAAGATAATTTTTGACGTTCAAAAGTGCCTTTTATGTGCCTATTTGAAATAAATGCTTTGACTTTGACTTTGACAACCATATTAAAGTAATCGAATCGCAACCCGTGAAATACTTAGATATTATTGAGTAGTTCCGGTGGCCATCTGTGGTCTTCATCATCAGTTCCACTTCACCAATTGGTGCTTTCCGAGAGCAAATGCACGAGTTACTATAAAAAATACCCAAATCGCTATAGGTGTGCCTATAATATTTGAAGAGTTCCTTCGATTTCTCCAGGATCCAATCATCAGATCCTGACTTGGTGACTATGGGACCACTTCAGAAGTATCTCCTTTCGAACAAAAAAATGAATTTTGAAAATCGGTCCACAATTGACAACATTTCATATTTTTAACCTGCATGTATTATTACGTTATATAAAAGTAAATTCAAATCTAGGGCACCCATATTTTTTCGTTTTTCGAAATTATGTACTTTTCATTCATAATTTTAACTTTGAAATTCGGTGTATTCTAAAAAGACGTAAGTGCCAGATGACGGTAGAATGGCGATATTACCTTTGCTTTATTGTGACCCGTCAAAAAAACTGTTAGATGTCACTTGTCTCAGTCGTTGTTTTGGTTCCGTCATTGGCGTATATTTTTCATTAGGATCCATTTTATTGGCGAAATATCAATCAAAAATTGATAATATCAGTAAGCAGCGTGTCTAGTTGATAGGAAAAAATATTGTTGAATTCAATTCAGTTTTTTAGTTGTTTTCTAGTTACACTTCTTAGGTGACATTGACATGTCTTGTTTGATATAATGTTTTCAATCAAAGACATTGGAATGCGCAAAGGTAACTACCTCATTCCGCCGTTTATGTGACGTCATCACATGTTTTTTGATTTTTATTTTTTTTCTCAGAAATTTAGAAATAAAAAAATAAAATAAAAATATATTTGAACTCAGGATACGAAAATAAAGAAATAGTATTTTTGTTTTAAGGTCATGTCAGGTTTGAAATGTTGTCAGTTGGCGGAGTAATCGCGTAACAAACACACAAAAAAAAAACATACCGTCGAATTGAGAACCTCCTCCTTTTTTGAAGTCGGTTAATAACGTTACGCGTAGTTCCGGTACCGATAATTTGTACCGTTCCACCAGGATCGTATAAAAATTAATTCCTTGGCTATAACGATACTGACAAACGGAACGAAATCTTAAACTGTTCACGAACAATATTATCAATATATCGTTTATTGTATAACGATATAATAACGTTATTGATTTCGATACCCAACGCTGCCAGCTTGATGACTTATAAGATGGCGAAAAAGACGAAAAAGTGTGAAAAAAAAATCCTACCGATACCGATAACGTTATTTATAATATTGTTCTACGAAAATGTTATTCTATAAAGTTTTTTAACCGAAAAAGGAGGTTCTGTATTCGATCCGTATGTATGTTTGTGTGTCCGCAATTTTCTCGAAAAATAATGAATCAATTTTGATAATTATTTCACTAATTTGATCTACATACTTTCAGGAAGGTTTTAGTATATAATACATTAGGTAATTTCGACAGACTGAGACTGAGATCAGACTGTGAACGTTTTTAAAGTAACGATAATTGCCACACAAAAACTATGCTTTTGCTCGACTTTAATTATAACAACTGTCTTTTATTTCAGCAAATCCAGACATAACAAAAGAATACCTAGCGCTATCTAAAAAGCTGGCCCTCTTAGCCAAATTCCTAGGACTACTAGCCTCTCTGCCATACACCCAAGTGGCCACAGACTCCAGTAATAAGAATGCGATAACGAAGGTCGTACAAAAAGAGGTTTCCTACGTCGCACCAAAGGAAAAGGTGCTGGAGAATGACCTGGTTTTAAGGAATTATGTGAGTACTAGCAGCGCCCCGTGGTTTCACCCGCATAAGTGTCGATCCCGTGGGAAAATCGAGATAAAAAGTATCCTATGTGTTAATCCTGGTTATAAACTATCTGTGTGCCAAATTTCACCCAAATCCGTGCAGTAGTTTTTGCGAGAAGAAGTAACAAACATACAAACACACTCACAAACTTTCGCCTTTATAATATTAGTGTAGATTTTAGTGGTCAACACACATTGATACCTATTTATTTAAATGTGTGTTGTGTTTGTATCGAGCCGATGAAGCGAAGATCTCAGTAGGTCACTTCTTAGCGCTGACGGTGGAACGAATGTATGTCGCTCTTGATGCTGACGTTGTGATGCTGTTGCTGGCGCGTGTAACTCTTGCCTGTTCACGGTTGAACATCACCCAAAGGTTGACTGATATGGCATTAAGTCCGCCTCTGTACATTTATGTGCTTGAAGTATTAGATAAACAAAAAAAAAAAAATATCGGACATCAAGTTTTAAATCTTTGTAGAACCTTGTCTTTGTCACTTATACCTGTGTGTTGATGTGTCATATCAACGCCCCGGGTATTGTATATTTAATTATTTTCTATTTTTTCTTCATAATAAATAATTTCATTTTTGCTTTCAGAGTCAACCAACGATCGATCTAAAAGGCATCCTAACAAATGCACAAGAAAATGGCCGACTGTCATTCACAATACCATGGATAGTGCACTACCTCTCAATGCTCGACTACACATCCCTCCGAATAAAATACTACCAAAATCTACTAAAAATTCTATTCGATATCTACACACATCGTCTTAAAATCGATAACAATACTATGAAGAAAAATACAATAATCTATTTAAAATCGATTCTCGGCTGGCTATTCGATTTACCTCACTTCCCACAAGAATTATTCTTCGAAAATCGACTAATTGTTAGTGTTGGGAGTGAACTTAATATCGATAGTTGTGATTTAGTCGATGAGACGGTGATTATAGAGCTGTGCCCTCATTTGAGAGACTTGAATGTGTTGTTATCGACATGTCGAGTGTCTCAGGAACAGAAAGATATAGGTAGTTATAGGCACATTACGCCTGTTAGCTTGACTTTGAACCCTGAGGATCGGATTAAGAATAAGGAGAAGGAATTGCAGGTCAGTGCTTAAATTTTTGTTATAATTTTTTGGGCTTAACATACTGATGTAATGAGCCCATAATTAATGTATTTCTTAGACTTTGTAGCGGTATCTACAAATGCCACATGCGAACAACGCGTCATACTGACGTCACGCAAATCCTGTATCTCGCAAGTAGAGTTTACCGCGCAACTAGCATAGATACAACGGCCCGACATGAAATCATCGGGCAGTTGCCCGCCAGACACGACACCAGTCTGGTCGGAGGATCCTCCCTTTTCTATAGAGTATGAGTGAACTTTAACGCGTACGTCTTTTTATGTTGTTCTTACAAATTTCTATCTATGTTGATTTTCTACAAAATTTGTAAAATATTTTGATTTCTCCCCAGGCTCGTCTCGAAGAAGAACTCCTGAAGAGTCAGCCGTCGTCCACTCGACGCGTACTAGAGCTAGTAATAGAACGCGTGACATCAGCATGTGTGCGCGAGCTAAGCGGTCACACGCTCAGCTTGCAGCGAGCGAAGGCGCGCAGCCAGGTGGCCAGGCTGCTCACTACCACGCAGCTAGACCAGGTAACAAATAACTTTACTTGACCCTAATTGACCCCAGAAAATTCCAAAATTGACCTGTGAAATGACCCAGGAAGTTCCCAAATTGACCCCGAAAATGACCCAGAATGTTACCAAAATGACCCAGGAAGTTCCCAGATTGACCCCAAAAATGACCCAGAATGTTACCAAGTTGACCCCAAAAATGACCCAGAATGTTACCAAATTGACCCCCAGAAATGACCCAGATAATTCCCATAAAATTACCCAATGTTAGCCATCATCTCGACGAGTAATAGAACGAGTGACGCATGCGAGCTGAGTGGTCACACGCGTGCGAGTGTGCGCTGTCATGTGGCCAGGCTGCTCACTACCACACGACTAGACCAAGTAAAATACTTGATCCCCAGAAAGTTCCTGAATTAACCCCAAAAATTATACACAAAGGTACAATAAAAGGGAGAGCAGTGGTGGCCCAGTGGTATCGGTCGCGACTTACGAGTTGTAGGTCGTAGGTTCGAACCCAGACAGGCGCTTTACTTTGTGTAAATTATTTCATCACCACTGCTCTCAAAACGGTGAAGGAAAACATCGTGAGGAAACCGGCATGTCCTAGAACCAAAAATTCAAAGACATGTGACATCTACCAACCCGCACTGGGCCCGCGTGGTAGATTACGGCCCACTCCCTCTCACAGAGAGGAGGCCTGTGTCCCAGCAGTAGGAACATTATAGGCTGATGATGATGATGATGATGTACAATAAAATTCCAATTCTACTCCAAACTATTGAATTTGATTCCCAGAAATGACCCAGTTTTTACTAAAAATACCCAATTTGAATTTAAAAATTTACCCAACATGACCCGAATCTAAAAATTACCTTGCAAGAATAACAAGCAGCTTGTAGTGAGTGAGAGCGCGCAATTTTGTAGCCAGATTGTTGACTACCACATCACTGGACCAGCTCAAAAAACATCTTAGGTATTTTCTAAAAAAATATTTAAAGTATTTCCCAAAAATAAGTTATTTGACTCCAGAATGTTCCCTAAGTTGCCCTAGATTTCCCCTCAAAAATAACTTAAAGTGTTCCCGAAAATGACCCAACTTGACCCCCAAAAAGGACCCTGCGTTAATATTAAAATTACCCAAACTAACCCACCAATAATTATGCTATGGACCACCGGAAATTAATCAAAGTGTTCCCTAAAAATGACCCAACATGAATCTAAAATGACCTCACGTAAACTTCAGAAATGACCATATAGGCTCGCCCCGTTTCGTCGTAGGAGTTTAACCTGTTGAATGTCGTAATTACAGACACAATTAAAAAGCCATTGTGTCTCCCGTAGATCTACGTTCCGACGTACGAAGGGTTAAACGTAAGTGAGTGACTTTCCCCGCAGGCCTCCCTCCTGGCGGCCGCGCGGCAGGTGTACGCGGAGCAGCTGCAGCAGTTGCGCAGTGTGGCGCTGGAGGCGGGACGCTTGTCCATCCAGGCGCGCGCGGCGGCGGCCGTGAGCGCGCTGTTAGCGGCCGCGCCCGCGCCGCTCGTCACGCTGGTCGTGCGCGCCGCCGTCACCCGCCTGGGGAAGTGGCTCAACGATAACTGGAACAGTACGGGTGAGTTCACATCCTCATCCACTTTCCTTTCATCATCTGTCAAATCTTTTCTCACCTTTACAGGGTCTTCGGCAGAACGTTGAACACGCGAAAATGGCAGATAGATGGGGTCGTCTGCTACCTACCCAGCCCAAAAAAAATTACCCAGACCCCCCACCTATAGTTTTTTTTTATTTTTACTACCGAAATTCATGAGTTTTAAAACTTTGAAGGCCTATAACTTTATGTAGCATTGACGAAACTGGAAACACTTTCTTTCACGACGTCGGCGGAGGTAGTGCAGAGGTCACTTTGTTGGCTGCATTTTGTGCAGCAGTCCTGTGTACTTTTCTTTATGTATTTTCTCTATCTATTATCTCTATCGGCACGCGTCGCCCATTGGCGACGAAAAAATAGAAAATCAAGGACCGCGGGACACCGATCGGTGACCAAACAATAGAAAATCAATTGTGTCTCATTAGCGGAGCTTGACAGATTAAGAGCTTTGTGTACTTAAACGTAAATAAATAAATTATGTCCTACCGACAGCGGTCCTCTGCAAAGACATAGAAGGTGAGATGAAGACTCTCATCGCTCTCGGCGAGTTGGCGACGTCATCGTGTCACAACACCGTCGTCGACGTCACCGCCATGACGTCAGCAGCGCCGCTGTTCGCAGCGCAACACGTCAGCGCGGCCGCTTGCGTTATTAATTTGAAGGTAGGAAAATCATGATGTAGATATTAGGAATAGAATGCTTTAGATAAAGTATTATATCGTTTACTCCAAATAGCATAATAATAATTACAGTAAACTAGCTTTTGCCCGGCGTGGCGCTTCGCCGAGACAAACGAATATTGAGAGTAAAGATAGCAATCAAAAACACCCTTATTTCAGTTTTTGCTTGGTAAATTTTTTCTAACTGTACAGTGCAAGCACAGCACAGTTTTCATATACATATGTCAGCACGTTACCTGCGCCGGGTCGGCCAACTTAGTACACGAATAGCATTCGTACCGCGTGCGTCTATCATGCAATCATACTTTTATCAATAAATATCAATCAATCAATAATCAGTGTATCAATCAGCATCAACTCAAGGTGCAAGGTCCTTAACCATACATCTTAATGGTCCTTCGAGCCGGATGCCAGCGCAGCCCCAATGTTTTAGTTGACTCTTGATTTTCTTTAATATTGATCAACTAAACCCACGATACCTAATATCTTCGATTTGACGAATCGTCGAATACTTTGTGTTGAGTACAGTCAACTGCACGTTAGTGATCAATTGATTTACAAATTATTGCCAACTGAGCCGATGTTGGCTATTCTGCCAGGTTCATGTAGTGATGCAGCACAGCAAGATGAGCCGTCGAACTTTGCACTTTATTTTAGTTGTTACTCCTACGACATAAGGTTGCTTTCAATGTCAATTTGTTACCAAGGATTGTCAGAGATTGGAACCAACAAATCCGAAGGTCAATTCTCGTAATTTAAAACGTTCATAATCTAGTCGCAGTCTCATCTCGGCGACAAACTAATGTCAAAAACTTGTCAAAATGTAGGGAAATTAGAGGTATTTTTGACAGATTGAGACTGAGATCAGACTGTGAACGTTCTTAAAATTACAAGAATAGAATAAAATACTCCCCCCCTCACCCGCTTCCCCCCTCCCTCTCCCCCTCTCCTCTGATCTTACAATCACCGATTCTCGAGACGTATTGATTTAATATTTATTTATTAAATATCTAGCAGACGTGAAAGACGTTGTCCTGTCCAATTTTCAATCATACATAGAAAAAAGGATGTTCAGTTTTTCCAGAATTTGAAATTTTTCTGAGAAACCTTTCAAATATTTCATTCCATAAAACTTCATTCGGACTACAACGAACATTTTAAAATAAAATAAAAATAGCCTACTCGGTGCAGCCGTTCTCAAGTGGATGCGCCTACCAACGAACAGCATTTCTTTTATATTTATGCAGATTAATACAAATGGCTGATATTTGATAATTATTATATACTTTCGCTTACGCTCGCACACTCACCCCTACTTATACTCACACTCACACGCACTCTTTCACAAACATACACTCACCCTCAAACACCCACACACACATAACTCCAGACTAACACAGAGACATACACAACAGTTTCATTTATTTTGGTTTTTCTTGTATTCTGTTTTGTTTTTTTTTTTTTCTTTCTCTAGGACTTGCCCTAATGGATTATTGTGTATAATGTGTGTCCTATTTTCTATATGCACATCACTTTGAAGGGACACTGGCTTCTAAGATACAGGTACATAAACCTAGTTTAGAAATCAGGGTTTTACACTCTGGAACACTAACTTAAGCCATTTTTAGACCGAAATAATGTATATGCATTTGTTTTGTTCAGGAAAATAATTAACAAAATTTGTTTGGTCCAACAAGTTTGAACAACTACTTAGACGTCACGCTTTTTTTCTGTCGCAGGAACAAGTATGCCTCCTCATTGACGGGTCCGAAACCCCCACACTGACGCGCGTGCTAGCAACCTGCGCGGTGGCGTGTTCACCACACAACATGTTCGTGCGTCCGCCGACACAGAAGGCTATACTGCAGCTTAGCGTCGATCTGTGTGTTGTGTTCGGTAAGTGAATACCTTATAATTGATCCGACATGTCCCTATAAAATGACCCAACAATATGACCCTCTAAAATAACCCAACATGAACCTCTAAATTGACCCAACATGTCTCTCTAAAATGACCCAACGTAACCCAAAAATTACCCGATTTATCCTAAAAATTACCCAATAAACATAAAATTGACCCAACATCAACCTCTAAAATGAATCAACGTTACCCAAAAATCACTCAATTCAAATGATCCAACGTAACCCAAAAATTACCCGATGTATCCTAAAAATTACCCAATGTAACACAAAATTGACCCAAAACTAACCTCTAAAACGACCCAACGTGACCCTCTAAAATGACACAACTGTACCCAAAAATTAACCTTTAAAAATACACCAGGCTCGACCATCCATTAAAAAAAATCAGGAACCAAAAATAACCCACATCCCTTGTCCACAGTAAGTCGAAGGCCGAAAGAAGTAAATGAATCATTCCTTTCAAAACTCCATGCGATCTGGAACATATGCTGCCCCGACCGAAAACGGTCACCGCCCCAAGAAATCACTCTCCCAGAAAGACGGGCAGAACTTTCACCAACATTCAGAAACTTTGAAGATGAAGAAAGAATACCTACACCAGTCAGCGATAGCGAAATACCTACAAAAATTATCATAATCAACCAAATCCCCGAACCCGAAAAAAGTGCTCAAACGCCAGAAGTGACGGGGAAAAGTGCTCAACCCACAGAAGTGTCGGAAAAAAGTGCTCTTGAAAGTGAAGATAGTGATGTGAACTTGGAGTTTTTCGATCGTATCTTGTGCCCGCGTAATATAATGCTGCTTAGTGATGGGAAAAGTGTCGATGTGTGGGAGGCGATGGCTACCGTGTTGGTGTTTTTGTTGACACATGACTATTTGAGCGAAGATTCGTTGACGGAGCAGTGTCTGGCTGTTTATAGGCAGGATTGGAATCAGGTTTGTGTATATTCATATTTTTTTAACAAATCCATGGTAATACATAGGTACAGTCAGCATCAAAAGTCGATTAACACTATCATTTTTACATGTTATTAAATTGACAACAACTTTTTTCAATAAACTGATTTTTAGCTTTTCACATAATAGACAAGAGTATATATTCTAAAAAAAATTCTTCTGCTGCAATTTTGAACAAATATTTTGCTCAATAACTAAGATTAAAAAAACTGAAATGTTAATCAACTTTTAATGCTGACCGTACCATCGCGGACACTGGCGGTGGATCACTTTTCAACCTTATTACCAAGGGCCTTATGCCCTTTTCGCGTGCTTAATGGAACATTGAACCATTAGTAGATACGTCAGAATTGAGTAACATATTTTATTTTACTCAGATCTCATCAATAGTTAATCATAGAAGTTCAAAATACAAGCATTCATGATTAATTAATAATCAAATCAAATCAGTTTTAATTTTATGCGTCAACAAGTAGGATAAGTCCTCATAGCAAGATCACCTTTTGCGACGTCCCAAAAATCGTCTTTTTTGAGTTATGTCAGTATTCCATTTTCTTTTTTTATGGTCGGTAAATCATCAAATGACCCCTCCCGCTCTGGGTGGAGCAGAAGGGTGTGTCAGACTCTTACTGACTAAAACCCATCCGTGTTCCTTCCTTAGCCCTTTATGTTCCGGGGTAGTGGTAACCCTTTCGGACAATCCCGCACTCCCGGCAGGCTTCGGCCCTGGCAGGCCCCTTCCTTTATGCTGACATCTCTTTGAGGCGCGCGTGGAACACATACGCGCCGTCCGGCACGGGCCTGGTCCTAATCGGACGGTGAGCTACCCATTATTCCCCGTCCGCAGGCCCGCGCCTACGGTGGCCGGGAGTCGTCACGCGGCTCCCGACGCCCGGAGCGTCTCCCGCGGCGGCTGGGACTTGAGGCTCTCTCCCTCAGCCGTCCCGCCACCTCCTTCGCTAGCATGACTGCTTCGCAGAAGGAGGGTCAGTATTCCATTAAGCATGCGTTTTGTGAAAAGTGGTCGACCGCCATTGCCCGCGGCTGTACATACATATATGAACTCATGCCTTCTTTCCATGGGTGTAAGCAGAAACAGAACAGTGTTGGCCCTGTGGTAACAGCCATGACTTACGAGTTGTAGGTCGTAGGTTCAAACCCGGACGGGCACTTTACATTGTGTATTTTTTTTTCATAACCACGGCTCTCAAAAACGGTGAAGGAAAACATCGTGAGGAAACCAGCATGTCCTAGAACCAAAAACTTCAAGACAGGTGACATCTAACAACCCGCCACCACCACCAATGCTGCTGGGAGACAGGCCTCCTCTCTGTGAGAGGGGATGGGCCGTAATCCAACACGCGGGCCCAGTGCGGGTTGGCAGATGACACACGTCTTCGAGTTTTTTGATTCTAAGACATGCCGGTTTCCTCACGACCTTTTCCTTCACCGTTTTTGAAAGCAGGAGTGATGACATTTACACGAAGTAAAGCGCCTGTCTGGGTTCGAACCTCAGATCTGCAACTCGTAAGTCAAACTCAAACTCAAAGCATTTATTTCAATTAAACCATGTACACTCACTTTTGAATTGTCAAAATTAAATAGTCGGTCAGTTAGTCAGAAAGTTGAAGCTAGTTGCCCATTCCAAAACGTAGATCTCTATGGAGAAGAACGGGCAAGAAACTCCATGGACACGCTTTTAAATCAAGATATTACAAACTCCTGGGTACATTATTCTTGTTGCTTCTATAATGTGAGAACAATGTAAAAAAACACACAAATGAAGAAACAATTAAAAAAATAATTTTTAATTATAAAAAAATTCTTTCTTTCCACAGAACGTACTAGAAAGTCTATCAACCTGCATGAAGTCAGTCTCCGCCCGCTGGTCCAGATCATCAACCGGCAAGTTTACATTATTTCTCGACTTCCTAGCCGAATACTGTGGCGACATGGACTATGAACCTTTGGAGTGATAATCATCATCTACCCAGCTTTTCCCCAACTATGTTGGCATCGACTTCCAGTCTAACCGGATGCAGCTGAATACCAGTATTTTACATGAAGCGACGACCTATCTGAGAGTCCCAGCACAGTTACTGGGTAACACGATACACGTTACTAAGACGGGTTATCAGAAGGTCAATTTCCGTAATTAAAAATGTTCAAAATCTAGTCGCAATTTCATCTCCGCGACAAGAAATGTCAAAAATGTAGGCAAATTAGTGGTATTTTTGACAGATTGAAACTGAGATCAGCCTGTAAACTTTTTTAAAGGGGTTTGAAGATTTTTGTATGGAGGGTGGCCCTAAGGTCGGCCGCCATTTTGATTTTTTTTCAGAATCGCGGTGCACAACAAAAGTTATATATTTAGATAGAGGACACTTATACAAACCAAAAATGTAATATAACATAATATCCTAAAGCGTCAGGTTTCGGAGTTATTCACCAAAATATAAGTCGAAAGCAACAAGTATTTTTTTTTTTTTTCCCTCCAGGTAAGTATATTGAACTATTGAGGTAATAGAAACGTTATGAAACCTTTATGGAGAAGAAACAAATGAAGAATAGACATTTTTTAAATAAATGATTAAACACGGCAATTTAAAGTTCGTTTTTTAATCCCAGAGACTAATCTGACATTTAAGTCTTTTGTGTGTTCGTTTTTTTTAGTATAGAAGTTTGACATTACACTTGTCAGATTAGTCTCTGGTATTAAAAAACGAACTATAAATTGCGGTGTTTAATTATTTATTTAAAAAATGTCTATTCTTTTTTTGTTTCTTCTCCATAAAGGTTTCATATCGTTTCTGTTACCTCAATAGTTCAATATGCTTACCTAGAGGGAAAAAAACAAAAAAATCCTAGTTGTTTTCGACTTATATTTTGGTGAATAACTCCGAAACCTGACGCTTTAGGATATTATGTTATATTACATTTTTGTTTGTATAAGTGTCCTCTATCTAAATATATAACTTTTGTTGTGCACCGCAATTCTGAAAAAAAATCAAAATGGCGGCTGATTTTAGGGCCAAAACCTTCAAACCCCTTATGAGAATTGTTCCTCAGACTTTCGGGTACCTGATTACCCCTAACACAGATATAGATAGACCTAGATAACGCAAGTATCACGAACTGTATGAAAACTAAGCGTGCCACTTTTTGACTACCTTCTATGACGTCACAAGCTCGCGCTCTCTCTCTCACGCTCACCCAGCCAGCAGTACGCAGGACTGAGCGCGAAAGTGGCGGCTTATGATTTTCGATCGTAAACTGGTGCGATTTTTGGCACGCGAAGTAGGTGCTCTTGCGTTATCTAGGTGTATCTATATCTGTGACCCGTAACGACAGTAAAAAATCTACAAGTGATAATCACCGTATGGTTTTAAAACATAATTATCTTGAACAGTGCTAAGAAAACGTATTTGATAGTTAAGAAAATAAAAAAAAACCGAGTGTGCTTATGACCACACGACTGAAGTGAAACTTCAAACGTATTTGGCTAAGAGAGGACGAGAGAAAGAAAATGTGCGCGCGCACTGTGTTTTCTTGATTATATCCCCCACTTAACTCCCGTTCGCCTCGCCTGATCACACTTTTCGTAACGCTCACGTCACGCGTTCGCCAGCTTACTCCCCAAGTCAAGCGTGCGTAAAGAAGTTTCACTTCAAAAAAGACTGTTGGCTGTAATTGCAGTAAAGAGGACTGATATTGTCATCCGGGTTGGTTTAGAATTAACATCAATAAATTATAAGTATATGTAATGTCTGTTCAAAAAGTATCAGATGAAAATGTAAACAAATGGATCAGAAAACGTGCTTGTGGATGCCAATTTGTGGTGCCACTAACAAAGATAATGTTTTGATTTGATTATTCGAATACATAAACCCGAAATTCGAATTTTAAATCACCTGAAAGATGTTTTTCATTTGACAATAATTGTAACCTCAATTTTCGTCGATGATTTTTCAATTACAATTGTAAAAACATTGGCACTCCGGGAGTGCCGACAGAAGTGAAGACAAAACACAAACAGAATACTTTGCCATCACTCACTGACACATCGGATATACATTAAAACCGAGGACAGCCGAACACATCCGAAGCGGTGTCGATTACGGTAACAGTGGCGCGAGTTCAATAGTTTTTTCCCCATCTCAAAAAATGCCCAACGTGATTACGTGAGAATTTAACCTGACCAGGGGGTAATAGAAACACTTCCCTATGTGTTTGTTATTCTAGCGTATGGCACTCGTGGGTCGCAGCTGATAATCAGCGTCAGGAGGTACACCTTGTGTTGTCATCTGACATTATGCTGAGCTGAGGCCATTTTGGCATTATAATCTTTGTTTTCTGTTTTTATATTTTGCTGCAATGCCAATAAACGCATCTTTCTTCCTAATTGAGTAACACACTTAAAATAACAACTGATCGCACTGCCTTTCATTTGGACAGTTAAGCAAAGTTCATTGCGTTATTTACGTTGTTCAGTAGACAATTTTATACACATATGAAGCAATGGATTAGAAATTAGCTTCAACACCCTCGGGTTGTGATTTAAAGTGTTTTACGCTAGGGTACTGGGTTTGTTTACACTTTTATCAGATAATTTTGGAACAGACCATAGTGCTTCCATAAATAGCTAACAAATTTTGAATTTATCACCACATTTGTTAAGTGGAATGGTGATTAATAATAAACAACTCAATTATAAAATGGACTGTATGAATATTTAACACCAATATGACTATAATTAGAAAACCAATTAATGATTAGTGATTACCTACCCGCCAAACGGAAATGTACGCTGCCTGAAAGTTGGCACATTGAGTTTTCGAAAAAGTTCGGATTTGTAGAGCGTTGTCTCTGTCACACATACTTGTGGGACGGTCTCTTTCTAATGCTCGATGTATCTACTACAGGGTATTTGACTAGCATCATAATTGTACGTGAATTTATCAAATTATCATAAATTAAAAAAAAAATAGATTGTGAAAAAAATATATCAATACGGTGGAAAAATGGATAATGATTTTTTTTTCTGTAATTATATTTGTACAAACACGTCAATCATATTTAAAAAACTAGATGAGGTCGCTGTTTCCTATCTGACTACTCTGAGAAGAAAGGCCGAAACAAACTCAGAGGTCACAGTCTCTTTTATAGTCCAGACATAATCTTGATCAGAAAATCTGAAGAGCATATAGATCTGAGATGGCCTTTTGAGGATAGAACCACACAGATTAAGTGGACCTGTCCAGTCAGTGCACGCATTTAGTCAGTAATCGTCAACTCGGAATTTAAGGAGCTCAACGATTCGACAAACAATACCAAAGAAAGGACAGATATGTATTTAGTATTTTTACTGTCATACTTTTTTTTCTAGGTTTCGAAAAATCAAATGAAAAAAAAAGCAGTCATATACCCTATTATAACAATGTATATTTGTGATCACGCTTGGCAGACTGGTAATCGTCATCACCAAAGCGCTGATTTTTTAAGAATATAGTGACTAATAAATTGTATGAGTATAGGTAGATAAATTATTAAGCGTCTATTAAATAAATCTAATAATAATGTTTTAAACTGCCATCGTAAAGTCAGCGTCAAAAGTTGTGAGTGTGACCCTTATTTGACTTAATAAATATTTTTAAAGATTATAAGTTTAGCTTACACCGACACGGACTGTGTCCGCGTGGTGGATTACCGCCCGCTCCCTCTCACAGAGAGGAGCCCTGTGTCCCAACAGTGGGAACGTCTGATTATGCTATGTAAAAGTTGCATATACAAATATGTTATGTATGTTCAATCGACCTCAGATTTGCTTTACCACTTTTGACAACAATTCCCAGTAAATTGTAACTTCACACTGATGTTGAAACTGTAGCGGCATCTACATTGCCACATGAGAACTGCGCATCATACTGACGTCACGTAAAATCCTGCAACGCGCAAGCAGAGTATACCGCGCAACCAGCATATAATATACAACGTCCCGATATCAATCGTCGGGCACTACCTACCTCACCGGACACAACACCCGTCTGGTCAGAGGATCCTCCCTTTTCTATGGAGGATGAGTGAACTTTACACCCTGTTCCTCATACCTCTATAAAACTATCTAACTGTCACATACACCTTGTCATTTTACGACATGCAAATGTCATTCAACTTTAGGGTGGTAAAGGAATTACGAGGTCAACGATACAATATAATACCTTTCAAATTACAATTAAATATGGCTGAAAAGAAGAAAAAATGAATGTTAGTCAAAAATACGAAAATGTGTAAGAAATACAATAATTTCTTTGTACCAACGAATTTCAACTATGATCGAAATAACATCGATGATATTTTAATTAATAAGCAACGATGTTATGTGCATTATAAGAAAATATATCTGATATTTGACAAAGAAAGATCGAACTCAAAAATAAAGGCATTCTTTTCACAAGCTGACGGCCCTCCTTTTCCTCCTTTTTTTTTCTCCTTTTCATAGTTGGGGTCGGCTTCCAGTCTAACCGGATGCAGCTGAATACCAGTATTCGTGGACTGACCTCCACAACCCAGTTACTGGGTAAAACGATACCACTCGATAAGACTGGTTGTCAGACCTGGGCTTCTGACTACCTGTAACGATTGTGAAAGATCAACGAATGACAGCCGGTACCAACGGCTTAACATGCTTTCCGAGGCATGGAGGGGTCTAGTTAACTAATGAATGGTCACCCATCCAAGAACCGACCGCGGCAAGCGTAGCTTAACCTGATCATTTTGTCACGAGACTTGCCCTCACTGCCATCACAGATACAAAGCTAAAATGTTTCAACTGCCACTTTAGATATTTAAAAAAAATATATCGAGCCTTTTCAGGAAGAACATCGTAAGCGCCAAAAATCCCAAAAAACTGTTTTTATATAAACCGCTAGATCAACTGATTATATATATATATATTAAGCGCCAGATCTTAACATTTGAATTAATAGGGAGGTGCCCTTGAAACTAAGTAAAAATTTCAAATTGATGCTATAAATATTTTGAGAAATATTTAAAAAAAAACCTTCTCCTGTAAAAATGCAAAATGGCGGTTACGATCTTCTTCCTGAAAAGGCTCGATATTTAAAAAAATCAGGATGGAATGTCTGAATATCGTTCATTTCAGACATTCCGTCTGAAATGAACGATATTGTTTTAATATCAGAAATGTTTTCGGTCAAAAACAATAGAGTATTCAGTAACATCGATACAAAAACGTTTTGTAATTCTTATATTTTGATTGTATACTTGTAACTTGTATAATTATTGTATTTCAACAATACAAAAATGTCTTATGAACACCTTTCAAAAATTCTTCTATACAATTAAAAAAACACCAGTTTTTTAGTAGTTGAAAATATACATAATGTAGAAGAAAATAAATATGAATAGATGCCTTATATGTATGTATAGTTGTACAGTCAAGAAACTTTTAATGGAAAATGTAAATATTTTATCAATTTAAATTATAGATGCACTATAGCGGCCCGCCCCAGCTTTCAAGGGTGATGAAGGGTCATAGCACACATATCAACTCTGAAAAGGATCGTAACTGTATCGCCTTTCGCCTCGCCGTCAAACAGGCGTCAACCTAACGTAGGCACGTAACCAAAGCGGACTGAGTCCTGATTCACAACCATACGACAGGCTATCGTATCGAAAACCTGACATTTCGATAACCTGATTTGACTTCCCCTCAACAGCAAAGAATAGCGGGCGTCTATTTGATTTAAACTGACAAAATTTTCGGGTTTTGGACTTGTGAACAGCATTGAGAAGACTCCTACGATAACAGTGATTAATGTTCGATACGATACGGAAGCATATCGAGTGTTTGTGAATAAGGGGGCTGAAGCTCCGATACGTCGACTCGGCTACGGCTAGGCGACGCCGCGCTTACGGCTAGCCGACCGAGGGAGGGGTGAGAGGGGCAAGGGTGGACGAAGAGACGTAAGCTCGGATACTCGGTGTTGGATCATTTAGCTCCCTTCAAAATGGTTGAGCTGAATGGTGCTAATACATGCGTCATGTTCGTGAACGGGCGCCGTCAGTAGGGACTGGTCATCTCTTTGATGCCATGGCTTATTTTATTTTAATTTAATATTTGAATTGTTGTTTTTTCTCATCTTTTCATTATGGACGCTTTTAACGTTCTGCATCGTTCTCACATGTATAATTTTTAACGTGAATGATGTAACCAAGACTTTGTAACCATATTATTTTGATTTAAAAGAGTGTCCATGGAGTTTCTTGCCCGTTCTTCTCCATAGGTACCTACGCTTTGGAATGGGCAACTAGCTTCATCTTTCTGACTGACCGACCCCTTGACAATTCAAAAGTGCCTGTAATTGGTTTAATTGAAATAAATGCTTTGAGTTTGCTTGCTTTGAGACGACGAGCCGTAACGCGCCGCACCGCGGCCGTGAGCTTGTCCCGAGGCGAGGCGATTACGTTACGATTCCTAAGAAAGCAGTGAACGGTCACACAATATAGGCTGTCAAATACAGAGGGTTTTTGACACCTTAGTGTCAAATGCTGGTGAAAATTACAGGCTTTCATTGCGGCCGGGCGGCCGTTAGAATATGACGGAACTGCCCTTCTAGAAAACCTTCTAAGGGGAGGGTTCTTTCTTAGGGGCCATTCAAGTATTACGTAAGCACTACAAGGGGGGGGGGGTTATTTGCCTTGCTTATTTTTGATGACATGGGCGATGGGGGGGTCTGGATGGTGATTACGTCAGCAGTATTTATTTTACTTTTTCGGATTTTCTACAAAATTTAATCGATTTCGGTTTGAATACATATGGCACCCCTACTTGTCTATGCTTGAAAACGAATCGCATATATTTGCTGCTCATGAATCAATAAAGAAACCAGAGGTGTTTTGTGTGTTCTGCTGTCTTTTGTGTGCGCCAAATAAATGGTTTATCTTTCTATCTAAAATTGAAAAATGCATGTACCAATGTTTACGTAAGCATGGGGAGGGGGGGGGGGGGGGTAAGAGCTTTGCTTACCTTTGCTGACGAGGGGGACGGGGGGTTAATAATTGCACAAAATCTGCTTACGTAATACTTGAAAGTAAGTGTAGGTACATAATGTCTGTAAGTTAATATATTTTATAATATAATAAAATCCTAACTTAATATTATAAATGCGAAAGTAACTAGTAGAAAGGTAATAAACAAAATTACTTTTAGTTAGGATAGGATTTCACGCGGGCGAAGTCGCGGCCAGCAGCTAGTAAATAATAATATTATATTCTCGTAACTAAGTATGTGCAGATGCCAGCACGTCAACCTACCCGAAACTGTCAGATTATCCCAATCAACTTTCAACCTTATGCTTTAATGATAAAGTTGAAAATCTATTAAAGAAATTTGACAGATTGTAGTAGGTTGATGTGCTGGCGTCTGTACAATAAAATTAAAATTATCGAGTGTGCTAGCGATTTCAAAATAATAAAGAAAGAATATGTGTCAATTTTATAAAGTCCCGATTGGTTTTGGCCGATGTTGCCAGTTAAAATACCAATGATGTAAGCTGGCAATACAGTCCACTTCTGGACCTGCTCCATTTTAAATCGTCCTAAGAATGGCAAGCACACTCCAGTGTACGCCTTTATGTATTTTAAAAATAGAATAAATATACGCTACAGTCCTTTCGCACTTAATTATTCTGCCAAAGTTACAGTGATCTTTATTTCTGTTGAAATAAGGTTGCTGTTAGATTGCAGCCTCTGACGAGTCCGTCAAAATCACAGTGATCCTTATTCTCGTTAGAGTGCGTTTCAACAAATAGTTCCTATGTTATAATGTTGGCTACCCTGTCCTCCGCTAGGAGTACCTATATGTGTTTTGTGCCCATGTCTGTCAAGATAATAGATATGGGAAGACGATTCTGCGGTTTTTTTTAAGATTTATAAGGTGTCCGTGTTAGAATTATGCCCGTGGTGAAGAGTAAGGCCTCATTTACGGAGACGCGGGGCGTCGTGCGTTGCGTTGAGCGGCGCGGCCCGCACTGAATTCAAATATATGGCGTTGTATGAATGCGTTTACGGAGAAGCGATTTTAGACGCGTTTGTTTGAATTAGGGCGTTTTTTGCGGCCGAGCCCGCGGATGGCACCGACGCGTCCCACGCGGCGTTTATCGCGGCGGCGCACGCAGCGGCAATTCTCGATGAAGCTATGTCCGAGGCGGAATCTTCTGTCAGTCTTATTTAGAAATCGCGCAACACAGACGAGTCACCGTCGCAATGGAGTATGATATGATCATGCTGCAAGTTGCGACACGTGCGCTCCCATCTCTCGCCAACATAAAACTAGTCGATTTGATCGAGGCGAGCGTGCGCCGCCGCGATGCCCGCCGCGTGCTTCGCTACACGCTAGAGGACTCGCCGCGGGCGCCGCGGCGGGCACCGCCACGCTTCCCGTCTCGCTTCTCTATGAACATGGTCGTATATTGCTATAAGTTTGTGTTTACGCGTGCGATGATGCGTGCCGCTTCACGCGCCGCCCCACCGTAAACAGAAAAAACGTCCGACGCGCCGCGAGACGCCACGCCACACGCGACGCGAGACGCCCCGCGTATCCGTAAATGAGGCCTAAGAAGTGGTATACATTGTTGCCAACATAACGGCATAGGAACTATTTGTTGAAACGCACTCTACAATAAGGTTGCAGCTGGCAGACGTAAAATAACTGCAAAAGGACTGTTTATCTGTCAAGGCCCGCTAATGAGACACAATTGATTTTCCATCGCTTGACCGGTAATAGTAATGCTACACTCCCGGACTCCTAACGCCTATAGCTTTTTAAATGTTATGCATAATTATTTTCATGACCTACCTCACTTGGAATTGTAAAACTCGATTTAGGTGTTAGGGAATGTATTAACTATAGTTAGTAAATCTTCTAACTGTTGTGTTTGGTGGTATTGCTATGATCTTTTTCTCAAATAATTTTTAAATAAAACTTTGTTGTTATTTGTGGTGTTTCGAAAGTCGACTATGCCTGAAGTTTAGTCGATTTTCGAAATTTGCAAGTTGAATCGAGTCGTATGTCTTGTAAGTATGATTGTTTTGTAAAATATAATTTTTAATAGGTTAAGAGTATGCCTTTACCTAAATTCCGGCCGCGCCAAATTTGCCAAACATGTAAACAACAATGGCCGCTAGAAATTGAATAAAATCCATGTATATCGATTTTATTCAATTTTGAGCGGCCATTGTTGTTTACATCTTTGGCAAATTTGGCGCCGCTGGACCTTACATGTACATAATTATTATTGTTATATTTAAGTATGTTAGCTTAAATATTATGTAAATGTTGCCTTTAATTAAATGCCACTAAATACTCCATTATATTACGAAGTCCATAGCAGAATGTACATCGCTTTTGCGAATAGTTAAAATATAATAAAAACTAGTTTTTTTTTAACCATTTTTTTTTCTGGAAACCTGTAACTTCACTATGATGGATGACTTATTGTTTCGGCTCGCTACGTTTCTCCGCTTGGGCGTACCTTGTGTTACTCCGCATCGATGTCACTGCGGTGAAGCTGTCGACAGATACGGGCGCCATGGTCTGTCCTGCTGCAGGAGCGCAGGTCGCATAGCACGGCACGGCAGCATCAACGATATTATTCGTCGAGCCCTTGTCACCGCCGCGTGCCGGCGTACGGTCAGCATCAAAAGTTGATTAACACTTCAGTTTTTTTAATCTTAGTTATTGAGCAAAATATTTGTTCAAAATTGCAGCAGAAGTTTTTTTTTTAGAATATTCACTCTTGTCTATTATGTGAAAAGTTAAAAATCAGTTTATTGAAAAAAGTTGTTGTCAATTTTATAACATGTAAAAATGATAGTGTTAATCGACTTTTGATGCTGACTGTACCAGCGGTGTTAGAACCAAACGGCTGGATACGTGACGATGAGAAGAGACCAGACGGCATGACGTTGTTGCCTTGGAAGGTGGGTAGGCTTCTGGTGTGGGACGCAACGTGTGTTAATACCCTTGCGCCATCTCATGTTCCTAGCACGGCGGGCTGTGTTGGCGCCGCTGCTGCGGCTGCTGAGACCCTGAAGCGGCGCAAGTACTGTAACCTTAATGGGTAACCACAGCTTTGAGTCGTTTGGGGTCGAAATGCTTGGGTCATGGGGCCCGAGCGCGCGTCTCCTTTTTAGGTAGACCTTTTTAAGTCTCGCCCGCTGGTTGACACTTCACGTGACCAGAGGGGCTAGGTCGTTCTTTGGCCAAAAAATTAGCATTGCCATTCAACGTGGCAATGCTGCCAGTCTTCTGGGCACGTTTCCGGATGACAGCGATGCAGACGTTTTTGTATTTATTTGTATAGTAAGTTAGTTATCCACTTAAAACATCAAAAGAATGTTGCATAATCATAAAAGCCTAAAATGTTCCCACTGCTGGGACACAGGCCTCCTCTCTCCGAGAGGGAGTGGGCTTTACCATGCGGGCTCAGTATAGATTGGTATTGGTAGATGTCATGTTTTTGAATGTTTGGTTCTAAGACATACCAGTTTCCTCACTATGTTTTCTATCACCGTTTTGAGAGCAGTGGTAATAAAATAATAATTAACACTATGTAAAGCGCCTAGCTGGATTCGAACCACTGGGCTACCGCTGAAGCAAACGAATTAATCACAAATTGTTAAAATGCTCGTTTTAAAATCTAAACATACACGACCGTGATATGGAACACCAAAGGAAAGGCCGTTCTAAGGATTTCAATAATACGTTTATTATCCTTATATATTGGAAGGTATGTTTACTAATTTATTTATTTATTTTTCTTATATATCGTTTCAAAATAGTCGTTCTTTTAATCGACTAATTTTTATTTCGCAGTCATGACTCCATCCCTAAGCTATCTGTCAGTGTCACTGAGTCAGCTGATTAATGTTCTGTGGTCAGTTGTCAACTTGTTTACAAGAATCTTTTTAGTCGGCTGAAAAACCTGAATAATCCAATGTTTTTTCAATAAACAATGTCTGAAATATGGAATCTAAGTACATTATGTCGATGTTGTCACGCCGATGGCCACTTCAAGAGCCTCAATTTATCGTATCAAGGTAAAAATGATGTCGAAATATACGAGACTATGTTACGAGAAACATTGGGGATCTTTGTAAGTATTCATCTGTCTAATTTCTACCCTAATGAATGTTCAACTTATACGAACAAAGTTATGAAAGTCCAGACCGAATTTCGGCCATGGCGACCAACCTCAGCGGAGACCAGCCTGCGGCGCAAGAGTTGTAGTGCACAAGTGTGTGCGCAGACACAGGTGCACTTTCTCATTCCTCACTCCCATTTTCCGATGGGACGGCAATCCGACACGACCGGAAAGAGACCAGGCGCAGGGCCAACAGATTAACTAACAAAATTATTACTATATTATTATGTATATAACACCTTATCTGCGGCAAAAAATCATAAGCTTTCATCTGGTGCGGTGGCGGTCGAAATGCACATCCATCGACCTTTTAGACAGTGCGTATCAGTCCTTTTTGACCTGACACCACTAGGATAGATTAAAGTGCTATAACTTTGCGAATACATGGTGTACACTGTTTTTTTTATACTGTTAAAATGGTCCTGAACCCAGTTTCTTTACGTTCGTTTCGCCCCTGGATCTGCCAAACAGGAAATGAGAAATCAACCAAGGAAAGTGTCAGGCCGATAACGACCGATACCGCACTAGAAAGTACTTTTTTATAGTGATGGAACAGACAAAAATATAGGGTTATCGAAAATAAAACAGAATTATAAGAAATAAAAAAGTGTGTATTTAGTAAATCACATAATCCAGACAGAAACAGTAAACTAATTTGGTACGTGTCTTTCTTTATAACACTGCACGCAAAGGGATTGATTGCATTTGTTGCAAAATGTTTTCATTTTCTTAACTTTCTTTTTTGCTTCTTTGCACTTTTTTGCACTTTTCCCGGTCTACTGCAATTGTGGGCCAATCCTTTAAGGAGTATGGGTCTTTGTTACCTGAAAATAAACGGTTTATTATTATTATTTCCTTTATTTTAGTAAATACATATAAATTATATTTTTTTAAATATAAGAATATAAAAAACATTTGAAAATAGTAGCCCACCGGTATCGGGAACAGGGTCCAAGCTACCGGTGGTCAGGTCTGTTTATAATTATTATTAACATGCTTTCCAAGACCGAGAATCATGTTTTGATCAACATACAACCTGATACTGACCTCCAAATTACAAAAGACTTAAGAAAATTTGAATTTCGCGGTATCCCCTGACCCTTTTGCCTTAAACCATTATATAACTACATCTTTATCGCCCAAATGTTTCAGATTTCGACTCAGCCAATACCGCTGGAAGCAAGCTACACAATATGTGATAACTGTATCTCCAAGCTGAGAGATGCAACTGAATTCAAGAACCAAGTGCTTACATGTGAAGAGAAGTTCAAGTTATATTGTAACAGTAAGTTTAGTATTTGTTACAGTTATTTCAATCAATGCCATGTATTTAATGGAACCTCATATCCATACTCGTATTTTAAATTCGAAAGTAACTCTGTTTGTCTGTCTGTATGTTTCCTTTTCGCTCCTAAACCGCTGAACCGATTTAGATGAAATTTGGTATAGAGATAGTTTGAGTCTGAAGTCTGCAAACTGTGAAGGAAAACATCGTGAGGAAACCGGCATGTCCTAGAACCAAAAATTCGAAGACATGTGACATCTGCCAACCCGCACTGGGCCCGCGTGGTGGATTACGGCCTACTCCCTCTCACTGAGAGGAGGCCTGCGTCCCAGCAGTGGGAACATTATAGGCGGATTATGTTGTTGCATAGATATTTGATTACTTTAAACTTTCAGAGTGATTATTTCTAGCATCTTACTGCTGCATCTTCAAAATCAAAAGTCGTTTATTCAAACTGCTGAGAATCAGCACTTTCCGAACGTCAAAATTACAAAAGACAGTCCCCCAAAACGCCCGCCCTTCACCGCTTCCTAGAGCTTTCTCTGGGGAGAAGAATTGGCGCAACAAACGCCCCAGCAGCACAGCTGTCTGTTCTCTGAACGTTAATACCTCGGAAACGTGGCGCTTCACGAGTTTTGGTCCTATTATATTTTCCGTTTGCATTGATGTCAGCTATTGATTTATATAGTTTATATGCGTGGCCGCCATTTTGAAAAAAAAAAACAAAATGGCGCCACACGACAGTGGATTTTCTTGCCCATTGGTCTCCATACGAAAACTGAAGGCCTATTCTCGTAATTTAAACCGTACAAAATCTAGTCGCAGTCTCATCTCGGCGACACACAAATGTCAAAAACTTGTCAAAATGTAGGAAAATTAGTGGTGTTTTTGACAGATTGAGACTGAGATCAGACTGTGAACGTTTTTAAAATTACGAGAATTGCCCTTCTGCCTTTTGGAAGGGGCGACTAGAATCAATTCTATTTTATTTATTATAATTTTTGATGTTCAAAAGTACCTTTTATGTGCCTATTTGAGATAAATGCCTTTGGCTTTGACTATGCGAGGGTCCATATAAAAATCTTCAATCACCTTTATAAAATTTCATGCTTCTACAGCCCTGGATCTAGAAGCCTGAACGTTTGCATTGGAGTTCCTTTTGTAACAAACAAAGAAATCGCTCGCCGCACAAAAAATGCCTGGAAGAACTATTGGTCGATGAAACATCTTATGAAAGGACCTCTCCCGCTTTCACTAAAGCGAAAGCTCATGGACATGTGCATTCTTCCCACCCTCACCTACGAAGCGCAAACATGGTCTCTTACAAAGCGTCAAAAGTCCGCACTTGGAGTCTGCCAACGGACTATGGACCGAAGTATACTAGGTGTCAAACTCACTGACCGCATTAAGAACTCCATACTTCGTTCCAAAACACAAATAGCGTACGCTGGCCGCACAGCTGCTGGTTTAAAGTGGAAGTGGGCTGGCCATATCTGTCGCATGTCGGAGCAGCAATACGCAAAAGCCACCACTCAGTGGATCCCCAATGGCAGGAAACGACTGCGCGGCAGGCCCAGAAAGAGATGGCGGGATGAGCTGGACTCCTTCTTAAAGGATTGGCCCACAATCGCGGTAGACCGGGAAACGTGGAAAGAGGGAAGGGAGGCCTTTGCCCTGCAGTGGGACAATACAGGCTTATAATAATAATAATAATAATGAGCACTAAGGGCCAAAGCACACACGCTACTTTTAGCATCGGCGATCGGCGATTTAGCCGCTTTTTAGAAGCTAAATGCAGCGACCAAGCATTCCACACCGCACACTTAAAAACGCCAAACGCGGCGATTCAGTCGGCTTAACGTGCTTTCCGAGGCACGGAGGGGTCTTGGTATGTAAAGATGGTCACCCATCCACAGACCAACCGCGGCAAGCTTAGCTTAACCTGATCGATCGACCCGTGCGGCTGATATTACTTAGCCACAAGCAGTCTCACATATTTTTTTTAATATTTTAAAATACACCATTTACTTTTGCAGATCATCATGAAAAAGATGAAAATCTGACACTGGATGTTAAAAAAGGTAAAGTGCCTTCAAAATGCAGACAAGACCATATCATCATCATCGATGGATGGATTGTGTGAAAGATCATATTATCGCTCATTTGGAGAAACTTCGACGTAAATGTATTTGTTCCCAAAAATGAGTTAAATATCAAGCACTTGAAAGCGTATTTACGTTAGGAAAGCAATTTGTTTATGACTTACAAAGGCTTTCATTCATTGGCGGATTTACACACTTGCCGCCAGTAGGCTATTCAAATTTTGCCGTCCCTATCGAAATCTAGAATTATGTCCCATGTCTTTTGTATACTGCTTTGACACGCTTAATTCCATCGCCGTTTCTTCAAAATAGGTACTTAAAATGTTCACGTTCAGTTACGAAAAACTTCCAAAGAGATTTGTTAAGATGGGCAACCGTGATCAAATCTACGGTAGAAGCCTGAATTTGAGCATTCACTTTGTTTATTCTTTTCAAAAAACCATGGTAGGTATATAAATATTAATCTGTCAAGCTCCGCTAATGAGACACAATTGATTTTCTATTGTCTCGACGCCAATGGGCGACGCGCGTCGCTTGTCCGGTTAATTTCAGTAAGACATAAAAAAAAAAATGTTAGCCCCAAAGCCGCCCCTAAAATCTGCCGCCCTAGGCTCCAGCCTACTTAGCCTGTTGGTAAATCCGCCACTGTTTTCATTTAATTAAATCACTCCGAAAATCTAACCTACTTATCTGAGACAGGATTCAGCAATTCCTGAACTCACTTCGCTAATAATTTTAACTGTGAGAAATTGTACTATTATTTATTTCTTTTTCAGAATACAATATAGAAGTTGATATCAATCATCCCTTTAAAGAAGTTAAAGAAGGTTCGTTATTTATAAACATTTTAACTTTAGGCCTTCCAAACGGTGGACCGATAACCTTGTGAAGTCTGCAGGAATCCACTGGATTCGGGAAACACAGAACCGCACCCTAATTGCGTAACACACTATCAATCGGAGTCAGAATCATTTCGAAGCCAATTGCTAATCCATTGCTTCATAAGTTCTAAAAATGTGTCTGCTCAACACGTAAATAACGCAATGAATGTTGTTGAACTGTCAAAATGAAACCGATTCCGATTGATAAAGTGTTATGCAATTTCCCCGCTGGTCGAATTGGCGATGCTTGGGGGGGGGGAGGAGTAAACTCGAAGACATGTGACATCTACCAACCCGCACTGGGCCCACGGGGTGGGTTACAGCCCATTCCCTCTTACCAAGAAGAGGCCTGTGTCCCAGCAGTGGGAACATTATAGGCTGATTATTTTTAAACAATTTTTCATTCTTTTTTTAGAAAACCTACTAAGAATTGAGATAGTAAGGATTGCAAACGAACGTGAAATGGAAAAAAAATCAGAGATACCAAAGAAAAAATTAAAAAATAAAGGAAATGTGAACAGACAGAAATTAACGAAAAATACAGAACAACGTAAGTGTTATGAATTTTTCCTCCTCGTTTTTTTTACCAAGTAATTCTGTTAGTAGCAGTATGCTTGCTCCTAAAGTCTATTCAAATTTGTTTAAAATTGATGTTATTTAAAGTTAAACAAATATCAACTTTATTTTAATGGTTATTAAGTTGATTTCAGAGTGACTAGCACAATTGAATGAGGCGCAAACTGTAACTGTCACATCACAGCGGACCCTATCCACAGACTAATATGTAGCAAGCTAGCCCTATCAGAATACCAGCACTGCGACATTTATTTTTTAAACCCTTTACGACTGTCAAAGATCTACAAATCGTAGCCGACACCAACGGCTTAACGTGCTTTCTGAGGCTCGATACGTAATGGATGGTCACCCATCCATGAGGCATGAACTGACCGCGGCAAGAGTAGCTTAACCTTCGATCGATCCGTGCGGCTGTTATTATTTAGTCAAAAGCCCCTCACCCCGTGATGCGATATATCCCAAATGTATTTTTTTTAATTTTCAGGCAAAAGACGCGTCAATCTCGACCGCTCCTTAATTATCCAAGTGGACACAGACACGGGCTCCCAATTCTCTTGCAAAGACTGTGGGGGACTGTACCAAACGGAGAAAGATATCAACAAACACATTTACAAAGCACATGCAACCTTATTCAAGTGCGAATACTGTCCAAGACAATTAAAATCATTCGAGACTTTAAAAAGACATCTAAAACTGCACACAGGAAAAGAATTTAATTGCAGTGTTTGTTCAAAGAAATTCGCTTCAAAACACGCCTTGAAAGAACATTTAAATTGTCACACTAAGGAAAAAATCTACAAGTGTCATTTGTGTGAAAAAGAATTTAAATACAACCAAACGTTAATTAGGCATTTAAAAGTACACGCTGGTACTAATAAAACAATATTGTGTGATCTTTGTGGTTTGTCTTTCAATGACCGATCAAATTTGAACGCGCACATAAGAACAGTACATGAAAAACTACGTCCCTTCAATTGTAAAATATGTCAAAAATCATACACTAACAAAAGACATTTGAAAGACCATTTAAAACTACACAACGGCGACGAAAAACTCTATAAATGTGACGTTTGTGACCAGAGACTATCTTGCCCAAAGACAATGAAAATCCATAGACTAAAACATGATAATAAATTTATGTGTAGGTATTGTTCTAAGGTATTTGACGATGCAGCTTCGAGAATAGAGCATGTCAAGGCTCTTCATAACAAGGATCTTCCCTGGCTTTCTTGCCCTCTATGTGGGAAGGTATTTTCAGGCAAATTTTCTCTCAACCGTCATATAGACGAACATCAAGGCATTAAAAAGTTTCCATGCGATGTCTGTGGTTTGAAATTTACCCAAAAAGTGGCTTTAAATCGTCATATTTTTCGCAAACACAATCCCAAAGCTGATATTGATATTGGAAAAACTAAATGTGATATTTGCAAGCGTAGTTTTAAGAATATAGTCGTACATATGGATAAGCATAAGAATAGAACATGTGCCTGTGACATATGCGGGAAAACGTACGCAGATACGAGTGCCTTGAACAGGCATAAGTCTTTAAAGCATTTTGGCAGGACTTTCGATTGTGGTATATGCGAGAAAAAATATTTGAAGAAGTCTACATTAAATACACATAGAATGAAAGCGCATCAGATTAAAATTGAAAAAGATTGTGAGGAGGAGGGTACTTGACACATAAATAAAAGTGCATCAGATTAAAATTGAAAAAGATTGTGAGGTGAGGGTACTTGAAACATTAAATATTATACATTAGCAACTTCATTGGCCTGTTTTATTAAATCCTGATTAGTTCTGAGCCCTGATTCACAACCATACGACAGGCTATCGTATCGAAAACCTGACATTTCGATAACCTGATTTGACTTGCCCTCAACAGCAAATAGCTGTTGGAAGAATAGCGGGCGTCTATTTGATTTAAACTGACAAAATTTTCGGGTTTTGGACTTGTGAACAGCGTTGAGAAGACTCCTACGATAACAATGATTAATGATCGATACGATACGGAAGCGTATCGAGTGTTTGTGAATAGCTATGCTGGTTAATTTTGAAAAAGATTGTGAGGAGAGGGTACTTGAAACATTAAAGATTATACATAAGCAACTTCATTGGCCTGTCTTATTACCTCCGGATAAGTTCTCGTTAATTTATCTTACAGATATACATAACATCGCGCTTTGTTTCCACGAATGGTTGGGCAGAAGTGTATCTATAGTACTGTAGCTGTATCTACACCGCCACATGCGAATAACGCGTCATACTGACGTCACGCAAATCCTGCATCTCGCAAGCAGAGTTTACTGCGCAACTAGCATAGATACAACGGCCATAGGAATCATCGGGCAGTTGCCCGCCAGACACAACACCCGTCTGGTCGGAGGATCCTCTCTTTTCTATAGAGTATGAGTGAACTTTACACCCTGTTCCACATACCTCTACAGGGTGTTACGGAAAGGGTATATCAATACAAACGGGTTGAATAGTGTATCTGGTCTAGAATCTCTGTACAAAATTTCAGCTAAAACGCAGTAACTTTGAAATTGCTTAATATTTTTTTATTTCGATAGTTTATTAAATTGAAGTCAAAACAAACGTGTCACCGCACTACGAGGGTCATCATCCATTATCTGTAGTGTGTCTGTGCGCCTAGTACAGGCACATCACGCCGCCGCGCGCCAGTGCAGCGCCGTGATGTCGAAATTAAGCATTTTCAAAGTTAATGCTTTTGAGCTGAAATTTTGTACAGAGATTCTAGACCAGATACACTCTTCAACCCGTTTGTATTGATATACCCTTTCTGTAACACCCTGTATAGTACACCCCCATGTCTAAGTCCCATGTAACAGGGAGCGAGCCTATTACGGTTAACCGAGCAGAAATCCAGACTCTGGGCTGTCATTGAGAAATTCCAGATGGAAAAAACCAATAACACTGCCCGACCCATGAATCGAAGCCAGCATCCTAATTGCGTAACACACTATCAATCGGAATCTGAATCATTTTGAAGCAAATTGCTAATCAATTGCTTCATAAGTTAATTTTTTTTTTCTGCTGAACACGTAAATAACGCAATGAATGTTGTTGAACTGTCAAAATGAAACCGATTCCGATTGATAATGTGTTACGTGATTGCCCCGCTGGGACCTTATGCTCCGCAGTTCTTACAGATCTATACTAATATAGAGAGGCAAGAGGATTAGGGTGTGAAGTTCACTCATACTCTATACAAAAGTGAGGATCCTCCGACCAGACGGGTGTTGTGTCTGGCAGGCAACTGCCCGATGATTCATGTCGGGCTGTTGTATCTATGCTAGTTGCGCGGTAAACTCTGCTTGCGAGATGCAGGATTTGCGTGACGTCAGTATGACGCGTTGTTTGCAGGTGGCGTTGTAGATACCGCTACACTAATTATACAAAGTGTAAAAAAATTACCCTTAAAAACTTTAAGAGGTGCTTTAGACCATCGAACTGAACAACTTTCACTATGGGACCAACTCCGAAATCACGAAAAAAAATCAGCTGTTTCATACAAAAGTTCAATACCTACTCGGCCAAAATGTATGAAACAGCTCATTTTTTTTCGTGATTTCAGAGTTGGTCCCATAGTGAAAGTTGTTCAGTTCGATGGTCTAAAGCACCTCTTAAAGTTTTTAAGGTTAATTTTTTTACACCTTATATAGCTGAAGAGTGTTTAAACGCGCGTATTTCTGGAACTACCAGTCGGATTTGAAAAAAATATTTTTGCATTTGATAGCCCAATTCTTGACAAAGGTTATAGGCTATTTAACATCACGCTAGGACCGTAAGGAGCCGAGCAAAAAGAAAAAAAGTAAAAGAGATAACGCTAAGTGAAAACGAAACAGTATCGCGGGTAGGCGATGCGATGCGACGGGGTGGTTCGGGGGAACAAAAAGGAGATGGCAGTTTTTGGCATTGCTAATTTTGGAAAGGTACAGAATTCAAAGCTATTTAAAAAAAAAGCGCTTATTTTTATGTATTGATAGCCAGATTAACTTTATTATTAAGAATTGGGATTAAATCTCGTTAAATATGAGTAAGTTGAGCATCCGGAAACAAGGTTTTTTGGACTTGTTATACTATATGACAGTGTTGTCATGGCAAACAAACAAACATGACTCTTTAGAAGATGACCACAGAGTACTTTTTGATAGACTAAGATGACACACAAAACTTCACAAGTCACATTGGCTCGCTCGCTACTATTTTGTGCTGGTGTGAATGTTTTGTGCGCCCAAAGTTTTACGTGGATTTTTACAACGACCTGGCTTGCTTTTGGATTTCGAAGACTCCTACCTTTCTGAACGTCTGTTGCTAGACTTGGACCTCGACGTTTCCTATATGCTTAGATTATTATTTTATTATTATTCTTATTGATTATTATTATTCCTATTATATGCTTAGATTCCGATAAGTGAGTCTCTAGAGTCTCCTGAGTTTTCTGTGACTACTGAGTTTAATTAAAACTGACCGAGTATCTACACTTGAAACTGTCATTAGGTCTATGATCAGTGGGTAAATCATTGAACTAAACAAACTTCAACAAGTAGTTATTTATCATTTTTGAAGTTATTACAAAGCATAATTAGCAATATGTTATGCATACAATAAACATTTATGCGTTAAAATAGTAATAGAGGTAAAATAACCTATTAAAGTACAAACATTACGCACTTAACCTCACTTTTACAAAAATTAAGATTTCTCTTTAACCCCATTGTTATTATTTTTTATTTATTTATTTAACAAAAGCTCATAATATTCCCTATCAAACCATGCCACTTTTATTTCTGTGGAAACTAAAAAAGTTTAATGCCAGCGTTCTATGAACTTCTGCCATTCTCCTTTCATGCGGATAAAGTCGCCGGCTGAAGCTATCCAGACTTAATATTATAAATTCGAAAGTAACTCTCTGTCTGTCTGTCTGTATGTTACCTTTGCACACCTAAACCACTGAACCGATTTAGATGAAATTTGGTATACATAAATCACATAGTTTGAGTCCCGGGAAAGGACATAGGATAGTTTTTATCCCGATATTCCCACGGGATCGAAACTTATGCGGGTGAAACCGCGGGGTGCAGCTAGTATCATTATGAATGTTTTCGTTTTCGGTAGCATCCCGGGAGTCTTATTTGTTCGTCCCTATTAAAGTGGGAACATAACTGACGAAGGCGCAGCATTGGAAAGCCGCACACAAGGTGGACCGATGAGGAGGTCTTCTCCAGAAGACTGCAGGAATCCGGCACAAGATCGATCCATGTGGCGACGCTTGGGGAAGGCCTATATCCACTAGTGGACATCTTTCAGTTGACTCAAAACTCAAATTCAAAGCATTTATTTCAATTAAACCATTTACAGGCACTTTTGAATAGTGCTAGTTGCCCATTCTAAAGCGTAGGTACCTATGGAGAAGAACGGGCAAGAAACTCCATGGACACTCTTTTAAATTATATTTTTACAAAAATATTAGTTACATCATTAATGTTGGATTTATAATTATATGTGACTAATGTAAAATAAAAAGACGTACGCGTTAATAGCGTCCAGAGTACAGCAAATAGTAAAAAAAAACAACAATCCAAAAATAAAATAATTAAAAATAAGCCGAGGCAGCTAAGTGATGACCAGCCCCCAACTGACTGAAATGATGATGATGGGAACTGGGGAAATGGGTGTCCTCTATACCTCTATCTATCTCTTCTGAAAATATAGGCGTGATATTATGATCATATCATCATTATTACCCACTGGTGAGTACAAGCCTCCTCCCTTTTGTGCCATGCTTCCCAGCATAGCTATTCACAACCATTCGATATGCTTCCGTACCATACATAGGTAATACATAATCAGCCTATAATGTTCCCACTGCTGGGACACAGGCCTCCTCTCTGTGAGAGGGAGTGGGCTGTAATCCACCACGCGTGCCCAGTGCGGGTTGGTAGATGTCACATGTCTTCGAATTTTTGGTTCTAGGACATGCCGGTTTCCTCACGATGTTTTCCTTCACCGTTTTGAGAGCAGTGGTGATGAAATAATTTACACAAAGTAAAGCGCCTGTCTGGGTTTGAACCTACGACCCATATTAATCAATGTTATCGTAGGAGTCCTCTAAACGCTGTTCATAAGTCCAAAACCAGAAATTTTGTCAGTTTAAATCAAATAGACGACCACTATTCTTCCAACAGCTATTTGCTGTCGGGGGCAAGGCGAATCAGGTTATCGAAATGTGTGATTCTCGATACGATTGCCTGTCGGATGGTTGTGAATAGCTATGCTGTTCTGTGCGAGTTTCATCCAGAGCCCTGATTCACAACCATACGACAGGCTATCGTATCGAAAACCTGACATTTCGATAACTTGATTTGACTTCCCCTCAACAGCAAATAGCTGTTGGAAGAATAGCGGGTGTCTATTTGATTTAAACTGACAAAATTTTCGGGTTTTGGACTTGTGAACAGCGTTGAGAAGACTCCTACGATAACAAGCATATCGGGTGTTTGTGAATAAGGGGGCTGGTCTTCCCCGCGATCTTCTGTCCGTCGTCCTCACCGGACCTTCGTCTGCCAACGCTCCTTGTACTGTCTCTCGGCAACCATTCCGTTTGGACTCTGTGTCCTGCCCGCTTCCATTTCAGACTACCCGTAGTCTGACGTCGTCGTGATGTTGTTTCTCTATAATTCGGTTGACAGCACATCTTAAGGGAGGATCAATGGCTCTTATATCATAGCTCAGTTCACATAATTTTACATAAAAATAACTGTGTTAATGATGGTACCACAAAACCTTTACGGATGTACTACCTACATACTTACTTAAACAATAACTAACCTTACGTTGTAAAAAACAAAGTCTAATTTGTACTACACATTGAAAGTTGTTATTAAAACCATACAATGTTAACTATGCCATTAAAAATCGAAGTCAACATGCGATTGTGAACGTTCCTACATTGAATTAAGATAGGGAAAGTATTTTCTATGCTGCTCTAATAAGTTTGTAGCACACCGCAGCGCAAGATTCGAAAGTGGACACGAGACTTTAGTCCGGCAGCTTGGCCGAACGGCGAAGACGCGTCGCTGCCTCGATTCGAAAAAAAAAACATTTTACTTAGTGGTGCATTTGACAGCTGTCAAAATTTCATTGTGGATGTCTTTCAGTGTTATTTTGTGTACGAAAAATTAACAAAGAATTTATAGTGTACGCTTTATTTGGATTTTAAATGTTTGTATTATAAATACCGGCTGCATCGCGGAGGTAAGTTGATGACTTTACGTTGTGTTGCTAGGAATTTGCGTATGTACTTAGTGACAAGATATGTTTGTGTAGTAGGTACTTCTATTATAAACTATACGACCGGTTTCGCTTGCGTTCTGTAAGTTGCCTAGCGTTTACGTTTCTTTACTACGTGTGTAGTAAAAGTTTAAATAATATTTGTTGAAATGTCGGTGTTAAATCATTGTTTTAAGTACCTATGCCTCTCGTTTACCAATCCTGTACCTACATATTTTATTTTAGGTGTTTGTATTTACCTACTGCGTAATTCAAACCCGGTGACTAGCATAAATTTAAAACTACCCACAATGGTTAAAAAAATAAACAACCACTATAATTTCTAATTAAAATATTGCTAGTCTTAAAATGTGGAGATATCCTAATGACCCAGTGGTTAGTCGGCTAGCTTTTTAAGCACGAGGATGCGGGTTCAAAACACATTAGAAAAACGACTTTTCTAATGTAGGTGTACCTACTTACGATTTTTTTTTTGGGATTTGTGATTTTTCTAGTATGTACTTTTACGACTGTTGGTCCAGAAGAGTATTTTAATATTTGTGAGAAACTGCATCGCTCGCACGTGAGACGTTTTTCTATCTGACTAAGATACCGGTTTGCCAAAATCTGTGAATGCAGTTAGCAATTACTCAAAAAGTTACAGACGGTCTCCTAAGAACGTTTACCTGTTGCTAACTATAATGGTGAAAAATCCACCGTCAAACCTAAGGAGGATGCGGGCTACCTAAGCCCGCGAAATTCGAACAACGTTATTTGCAATTTGCAGGTCAGTGTTAGGTTGTACGTTGATCTTAATATGATTCGCGACCTTAACAAATATTTATTTAAGTATAGAATTATAATCATAAAAATGAGAGCAGTGGTGGCCAAGTGGTAACGGCCGCGACTTACGAGTTGTAGGTCGTAGCTAGGTTTGAATCCAGACAGGCGCTTTACTTTGTGTAAATTATTTCATTATCACTGCTCTCAAAACGGTGAAGGAAAACATCGTGAGGAAACCGGCATGTCCTGGAACCAAAAATTCCAAGACTTGTTACATCTGGACACGCGTGGTGGATTAAGGCCCACTCCCTTTCACTGAGAGGAGGCCTGTGTCCCAGCAGTGGGAACATTATAGGCTGATTATGTAATTATAAAAATCATCAGTACATCTCTCTAAGTGTCAAGTGTCAGTAACATTCCCAGCGTGTTTTACACTTGGTTGCCACAAGTAAAGCGCGCACCGCTTCGTGAGATAAAAATACTGTACCTACCAAGCACCTACTATATTATTTATTCTTATAAACTCATTTAACGGGAGAAAGCATGCAAAACAAACACTTTCCTATTGTGACATTTGAAGTATAACGAAACAAGAATTTCATGCAAAATACTTAATGTCCGGCTGCGTTTACCAAAGATGTAAACAACAATGGCCGCTCGTAATTGAATAAAATCGATATAAAAGAACATTTATTTTAAGTAATGTTTGTTTTCGTCTAAATCTCCGAGCTAACTATAGACGAAAACAAACATTAAGTACCTAGGTACTTAAAATAAATGTTCTTTTATATCGATTTTATTCAATTTCGAGCGGCCATTGTTGTTTACATCTTTGGCAAAAGCGCGGCCGGGCCTTAGTATATAATTTAATTAATTAGCATCGCGCCGATTCGCAGTTTTGTGTACAAACACAAAACTGCGAATCGGCGCGATGCGAATTCGCAACGCAGAAAGGTTATACAGGGTGAAATTGAACACATGCGACAAATCGAAATGGGAGATTGTACTCATTATTATGAACAACTTTTACTATGGATCAAACCTGAAATCGTGAAAAAAAAAAAATCAGTTGTTCCCTACATTTTGATGAGTTATGCGAACATAAATGTAGGGAACAGCTGATTTTTTTTCGCGATTTCAGGTTTGGTCCCATAGTAAAAGTTGTTCATAATGATGAGTACAATCTCCCATTTCGATTTGTCGCATGTGTTCAATTTCACCCTGTATAGGTTAGAACTAGAAAGAGCTCGCAGATTTTTCGCATCGCAGTTTTGTGTATAAGCCCATAGAGCTCTCCTATTGAACGCCATTCAACTCGATTTTCGGCAACTCTCATCCAGCTGCTAACAGCCATCCTGCAAAGATCGTCGCTCCGTCTAGCTTAAGTTTACCGATTTGAGGTCTCCACTCAAGAACACGTCTACCCCAACCCAAAGGTCATCTGTTCTACGGCTAATATGGCCGGTCCATTACCACTTCAGATTGCTTATTATAATATAAAAATATAAAATAATATTCCACAACTATCACACAACGCCATCTAGTCCCAAGCTAAGCAGAGCTTGTGTTATGGGTACTAGACAACTGATAAACATACTTATATATTTCTAAATACATACATATTGATAAATTACACCCAGACACAGAACAAATGATCGTGCTCATCACACAAACATTTGTCCTGGGTGGGAATCGAACCCACGACCTCCGGCATAGCAGTCAGGGTCACTAACCACTAGACCATCAGGCCTGTCAAAATTATTCTGTGAGCTGTTATTCTGTGAGCTATGTCGACAACTTTGGTTCTCTGCCGGATCACCTCGATCCGGATTCGATTCCTCAGAGAGGTTACAAGCGCAGCTGCATCCAGTTAGACTGGAGTCGTCTATGAACAGTGGCGAAACTATAGGGTGGCATTGGGGCAAAATGCCATGGGCCCCCAGCCAGAGGGGGCCCCCGGCCCGAGAGGGCCATGAGCACAGGAGGATCCTAACATAAGTTTTTATACAAACTTTTTTTGAAAATGTGCAACAAAGAACATCATTCAGGTTTCGAACATTTTGTACCATTTTCCCATTGTTTGTCTAATTTTTTGGACAGGACCTCATGCTCAGCAGTAGCGCTTGCGACCACTAGACCACAACGAAGCAGTCTGGTGTTAAATTTTGTAGGGGAAAATATGAAATCTACGCGGAAGAAGCCGCGGGAGAAGTGCTTGTAAAAAAAAAAACTATAACGTTGGTTGAGCTTCTTTACATTGAGGGAGGGCCCCATCCCTTAAATTTGCCACGGGCCCCAAACCGGTATAATTACGCCACTGTCTATGAATCTGATAAATTGGAATAAAAGCAGTCGGATGAAAGCAAAATTAACATCCAAGAACCCAATCTAACATACAACAATTGAATATTAATAAGAGCCAGCAGTTTCGACACAAAAGTTCTCAATTTCAAGGGGCGCACAGTCGCATGTCCTTTCAAATCTCGTGAACAATACTACGAAAATCATTGAAACTTTTACCAGAATGTAAGTAAGTAGTTCACAGGCACAAAGCTTTTGTTTTAAACCCACGTTGCCTTGACTTGCCGGCCGTACGCTTGTAACAGAGCACTTTGCATGCCGCTGTAGATATTGCAGTTTCAACGTTAAGGTGAATGTGCCATGGTAGACCGCGAAATTTAAATTTTCTTACGTTTTTTGCAATTTGCAGATCAGTGTCAGGTTTTATCTTGATCCAAATATGATTCGCGACTATAATAGACATGTATTTACAGAATCATAGTCATTAGAATCATTAATATATCTCTTCAAGTTAGATTTCTACCATAAACACTTTTCCATACGAGATTTGTTCTTAACGGTAGAAATCTAACATAGAAAGATGTATTAATGATTCTAATTATTATAATTCTGTAAATACGTACCGGTTATAGTCGCGAATCATATTTTGATCAAGATACAACCTGACACTGACCTGAAAATTGCAAAAAACGTAAGAAAAATTGAATTTCGCGGGCTACAACTACCCATTCACCTTAAATCTATAGATACTAATAATAAAGCTGAAAAGTTTGCTTGAACGCGCTAATCTGTGGAACTACCAGTCGAATTTGAAAAAATATTTCTGCACTAGCTGCGCCCCGCGGTTTCACCCGCGTTAATGTCGATCCCGTAAGAATATCGGGATAAAAAGTAGCCTATATGTTAATCCAGGGTGTCAGCTATCTTCATACAAAATTTTATCAAAATTGGTCCAGCCGTTTGAGCGTGAAATAGTAACAAATATAAACACACACACTCACAAACTTTCGCCTTTATAATATTAGTGTGATTTGATAGCCCAATTCTTTCAAGTAAGGCTATAGGTTATTTAACATCACGCTAAGACGCTTAGGAGCCGAGTAAAAAGAAAAAAAAAAATAACTACGAAGTGTGGGAACGAGTCTGATGCCGAAAATGCAAGAGCATAGAGGATTTTGAACACTTCCAAAAATGTCGACAGTAAGCTCAGAACCACACAGATTTGAGTGGAGCTGACAATATTATAAGGCACGCATGTGTCAGAAGCCAAGTAGCTCAACTCAACTTGAATATGCCTGTTGAAATCAATATAAGTAAGTATCATAATCTCAAATCACCATTATTCGACATTTTTATTTTTGGACATTTTTCGTATACGGCATTTTTATTTTTGGACATTTTTCGTATTACATACGACATTTGTATTTTTGGATTTGGATATTTTTCGTATTAGACATTTTTATTTTTGGACATTTTTCGTATTGGACATTTATAATTTATGAAATTATGACATTGTTATAGTACCTAAACCAAATGTGTGTGTACTGTACTACACTACACCACTGCCAAACCTCTCGGGGAATAGGTACAGCGTGATGTTATGCTATGTTTCTTACTACCTAACAAGCTTCAACACAGTTTCTAAGATGATATTTTTAGGGTTCCGTACCTTGAAAGGAAAAGCGGAACTCTTATAAGATCACTTCGTTTTCCGTCAAAAAAAGTCAAAAGTCAAAAGTCAAAGCATTTATTTCAAATAGGCACATAAAAGGCACTTTTGAACGTCAAAAATTATCTTAAAATAGAATTGATTCTAGTCGCCCATTCCAAAAGGTAGTTTTCGTATGGAGAAGAACGGGCAAGAAACTCCACCGTTACTCTTTTAAAATGTTTAGGTACAATATTTTGCATGGGTACATTAATTATATAATAACATGTGAGGACGATGCACCTACAATAAAATTACTATACCACAATAGGTAAAAGAATTAAAAACGAAACCATGACATATAAATTAATTATCTGATAGATACATGGTGCTCACATATTTATAAACATGGTACAAGCAAAACGATTTTAATTAAAAAACAAAATACAAATAATAAGTCAGGGTGTGAGTAATAAATGTAAAAAAAAAAGATTAAAAAAATTTACAATTAAATTAGCAACCAGTTTGATTTTGTCTAGACTCTAGATTGTCCTATGGAGCAGGACCAGCATGTTTCCAAGCGTTCTTATCTTGGATATAATCTTCTAATTTATAGTATGCTTGTTTACAAAGTGTACGTTTAATGTGAGTTTTAAATTTTCTTTTTTAATTGCAATATATCACAAGGTATTTTATTGTAACATTTAACACAGTACCCCATAAAAGATGTATGTACTTTGGCTAATCTGAAAAATGGTTGATGTATTTTATCTTTATTTCTTGTATTAAAGTTATGTCTATCGCTTATTTTATTAAAAAGATGTAGATTTTTTCTTACATACATAATATTTTCATAAATGAATTGGCAAGGTACCGTCATAATATTAATCCTTTTAAATAGTTCCCTGAGAGATTCGCGGCGACGTAGATTATAAATGGCTCTGACAGCTCTCTTTTGCAAAATAAAGATGGATTCAATGTCAGCAGCTCGACCCCATAGTAAAATGCCCGTCTGTCCATCGGTCAAGAACCTTTTTCTCAGGAACGCGTGGAGTTACCAAGTTGAAATTAATATCAAATACTCAGGGTTGCAATCCCTTGCAGCAGTGAAAAAATCAAACTTCTAAGTCAACGTAATCAAAAGATACGGGCATTTATGTTACGAAATCAAAACCTATAGGGTACTTCCCGTTGACCTAGAATTATGAAATTTGGCAAGAGGCAAGGTCATGTAGCACAATTAAGGAAAAAATCCGAAAACCATGTTACATTAAAAAAAAATATTTTTCCGTGATAAACTATTTACACACATACCTACAAATTTGTACGGAACCCTCGGTGCTCGAGTCCGACTCGCACTTGACCGGTTTTTTTCTATGTAGGTACCTACATTCTTGGCACGAAGTTACTTGACAACTAAAGTAGTTAGTAAAGGTTGTCCCAAGGACTCGAAGTACCTACTCGGGCTATAAATAGCCCGGCTGAAGGGCAGCAACCCCAGGCCAGAGCTATGAACCTATGTTATTGCTCATTGATGCCTGCCTGATTGAAATTCTAAAATGGTGTCGGTCGTAAAGAATTTACTCACATATTGGCGCCGATTCTCTTGTTCACAAACTAAACTAAATTTAAGTTCAGTGCATCTTTTTCTTTCTATTTCATTAAGAAAAGGACAGGAGATAAATATTAGTTTAGTCCTGTCAAATTAAGATACTCCATAGACAATTTAGAAGTGATTAAAAAATTGGCTATTAAAAATGCGTCAATTTACGTCAGGCACGGACTAATTTGACAGGTCTAAACTAATATTTATCTTCTGTCCTTTTCTTAATGAAATAGAAAGAAAAAGATGCACTGAAATTAAATTTAGTTTAGTTTGTGAACAAGGGAATCGGCGCCATTATTTCGTTTTATGTACATTATATGTAATTTACCATAGCTTTGTCAAGTATGTTAGTACAGCGGCATGCGACCACGGGAAGGTACTTTCTTGTTTCATCCTTTTCAGTAGTCGGGTTTTAGTTTTTAAACTTATTTTTTATTTGATTATTTAGGGGTTTATTACAGTAATATTTATATTTTTGAAATGTGCTAATTAATCCCTTTCATTCGATATCCAACACGGCATGATCAAAAAAAAAAAAAAATATCTTGTCATGACTTTATGTCCGCTAGAGGGCGCCATATTGAATTTATTGTGACGCCACATAGCCTATAACCAGCGGACGATCAAGACGCTTTCAACGATACCTCATTTGTCCAATTATGACAAGCAGTTTTGAAGTTATGAGGGAACAGATGAACATACCTACATACATGTCAAAATCATAACCCTCCTTTTTGCTTCGCCGTAGTCGGGTAAAAATGAAAGCCATATTGCTATTTATCAATATCCCCGCAACGGGATAATTGCATATCACAAAATGGCAATGCCGCTAATTTTGACAATTCAACAACATCCAATACTCAATACTCAATTCTTCATTACATTCCACAAGTAGGCTTAGGAATGCAATGTAATGTGTGGAAGGCAATGTATTAATTACGCTATTTCAATGGTCCAGTAGAGGAATTTTTTAAACATATGAAGCAATGGGTTGTGATAGGTGTGTTACTCGATTGGAGTTCTGTGAAACCCTAAGTTCAGCAGTCTCGTTTACAACTAGACCTTTTTTTTTCTCGCGGTGGAAATCCTCATGGACTTCCTCTATCGTGGGGGTGATAGAGGGGCATGCCGGACTCTTACCGGCTAAAACCACCGCGGTGTTCCACCTCTACCTATGGCCGGGGGTGCGGGATTCGCATAAGCATTCACCGCTCCCCCGACAGGCCTCGACCCGCTGTAGACCAACGAGTCGTATTAAAATAACAGAAATAAAACCAAAATGGCGTCTACAAATAACTTAGTATCGGGAACTAAATGAGTACTTTATCTTTGGAAAATAACATGAGGTCCTTCACACTAACATTATCTTTAAGTTAACGACAAAGTTAATCCTATGTAAGTATAATCAAGCCCAGACATACAAGGCCAAATTAGCTAGCGTAACTCTACAGACGCGATGGATATCGATCGATATCCAAACGGGATAAAACGAAAAAAAAAAAAACAAAAAAAATATGTTTTTTTTGTGCGGTCAACGATTCGGACATCTTCAACAATCAACGTCATACTTCAGTCAATTTACACAAAACCTTAATGAATTATACACCTAAACCTTCCTCATGAATCACGCCGTCTATTGGTGAAAACCGTATGAAAATCCGTTTAGAAGTTTTTGAGTTTATCGCGTTCAGACAGACAGACAGACGCTGCGGGAGGACTTTTTTTTTAAATATGTAGTTATAAAACCATAGATATAAGAGTAACATTGACTCATACCATAGATATATAAATTATTACATATAGAAATATTTCTTATACAGGGTGTCCAGTAAATAGTACGACATATTATTACAGGGAGTGATAGCTTAGGTCAATACCTACCAACGACCATACAGAAAACAACACAATATATGTTCCGCAAAATGCAACTTTTTTTTTCACCACTGTAGGTTAAAGAAAATCGTTTTGCGAAAATTTAAACAAAAATTACGTAATTATTTCTTGAAAATATTCTTGTTTTTTATAGAAAAAAGACGTATCGATGAGTAGAAGTAACTATTCACGAATAATTTGATGTAAAAAAAATACAAGAAAAGGAATTTTTCATTACGAGATGCTCAAAAATCTGTTTCAAGGTAGAGGTCCAAAAACAAAACAGACAACAGGGCCTCCAAAAACAGGGCTTCCTCTCTCCTACCCTTTTTGCTGTGCCCTAGAGGGTCCATAATGATCTAAATTATATGTATAGTTACCACCTAAGTACACATTATGGTAAAGCAATAAAGATATTGAGTATTGAGATTTTTCGATATTTCGGAAAATTTTGTATCTGTAAAGCCGTAACATTTTGCGGAACACATATTGTGTTATTTTGGTAGGTATTGACCTAAGCTATCACCCCCTGTAATATGTCGTACTATTTACTGGACACCCTGTATGTCTATGACTCAAACAGTTAGTTACATTTTACTTACTTACTAATTACACAGTCAGTATATTATGGAGTAACTAGGTATGTTAGTACTTAGTAGGTATATGCAAAAACGATAAAAACGTAAAGAAGGTCATCATCTGCCTAGCCCTGAGACCTCGGGTGGATAGTTAAGACGAGGGGTAAAATGGCTCGTTTATGCCTGAGTTATACACTCTACTTTTCACTTCGATTGCGAGAAAATGAAACAGGCATAAAGTATACAGTACATAATTAATCAAAAATGTTGCAAAGCATAGCTAATTCCCGCCACGAAACCACACCCCGGACACTCCATACAACGCTCGCAAAATAATTACCTACTACCACTACATTGACAAATGACGTTTGTATACGTGTAAATGTGTGCGTGAAATCTAGTAGGGTTGGCTGGCAGTACTCGGCCAGCGGCGGCGCTGCCCGAACGTATGCAACAATGGGGCGCCGCGCGCCGCGACACTAGGTACTCACAGAAATCTAATTAATAACATTTCTATTGTACTACTTTTCAAGTCGAAGAACGAATAGAACGTGAAAGAAAGAGACATAACTAAGACAATAAAGAGAGAGAGCAATAATTCAATAGTTGGTATGTTAATATTACGGAAGTTTTAATTGTTCTAAAACGAAGAAAACTTGGAAAATAAATGAATAATAGAGAAAATTATGAAAATAAATTATCACAACACTGGCTTGTTTGTCTGTAATATACTAGCTTTAATTTTTTATGGGTTTAAAGGATATTTGAGTTGCTGTTCCTTAACTTCTTTCATGTTTCGGGAACCGAAAGAAACTCCTGTCTTTATCGTTCCTCGATGAAGATAAGCATCCAAATAATGCACAATATACAACCATCGTGATTAACACAAAATATAAAACTTTAAAAAAATAATGTGTTCGTGTCAGCAGTAGGTAGGTACAGCGCTGCGGTTCTTGTGTATGCGAGCGCCATTGTTAAAGAGCAGGCGACGAATACATCGAAGTGCGGGGTGAGGTGCGGTAACTGATGTTAGTGCGGGGAAGGGAGTGTCCTTTCTGTACGTAGTACTTTAAGTATTCTGTGACGAAACTTTATAAAAGTTTTTTTTTTTTTTTAATTTTCAACGTGTGTCATTCGACTTGGGCCGGTACCTACTTCATACTGCCAAGTCGTCATAAAAACGTTTCTTTGCATTTTTAAATCATAAATGACAACTATTTTATCTGATTTTATTAAATTAACGATAGAAAACACGGAAGTGGTATAAATTAAAGAAAATGAAATAAATCACGACTAAGTTTTATTGTGCGTGTGGTTGTTGGGCCTGATTACCTTAGTCTTAGAAAAAAAATTACTTTATGCACTAGAACATAAAAAGCGATTTTATGTCGCCTAAGCACAACATAAAGATTTACAAACATGACGCCTAAAAGAACATAAACACAAAAAAATAACGAGTTGGGAAAAACATGCGTCACATCCAAAACGGCTATCGCTCAGCATAATGCTAAGACCCTATGCGAGACAGAATGACAGAATGTATAAATTAAATCGATATTCGATTCTCAATGATGCTTCACAAATTACCGCGCCCCCCCCACTAGTGATGTAAACGAGTCCCACTTACTAGTGTTGCGCCACGCAACGTACGTAACGCAGCGTAAGCGTCACGTAATAATATCGTTTAAAACATCTATGCCCTCCTTTAGTTTCCTGTTTTATGGATACGAGGTAGATGTATGTGTAATTTTACTTGCATTACCGGATCAAAATGGCGGACTAGCTATAAATAGAAACTTTAATGCAAGGTGGACATTCGTCAGTCGCTGGACCCCTGACGGCGGACATCCCCGTCGAGGTAGACCATGGCGAAGGTGGTGTGACGGATCTGACGAGGTTCAGGGCCATCATGGCCAGAGGTGTGGAAGGAAAAAGGGGAGACATTTGCCCAACAGTGGGACACAACATAGATTAACGAAACAAAAATGCAAGGTGGCTAACTAATGTTACCATACGCTCTTACAGAAGGAAAGAGGGGCTCGTGGCTGAATAATAACAGCCGCACGTGTCCATCGAAGGTTAAGCTACAGTTGCCGAGGTTGGTTCGTGGATGGGTGACCATCGATTACGTATCGATACCCCTCGGTGACTCGGAAAGCTAGTTGCCATTCGTCGATCTATGATTGTCGTTATTGGTAATCAGAAGCTCAAAAGTCTGACTCAGTCGAAAGTGTTACCCAGTAACTGGGTTAGGTATACATAAACTAGCTGCTGCCTGCGACTTCGTCCGCGTGAAATTTCACCCTCCCTCCCCCATTGACCCTCTTAGGGATGGAATTTAGAAAAACCCTTTCTTAGTGGATACCTACTCTTCACAAAGAACACACCCACCAAATATCATGTCTCTAGGACCAGCGGTTTAAGCTGTGCGTTGATATATCAGTCAGTCAGTCAGGACTGAATTTATAGATAGGCAGTCGCTCCATGTAAAATACTGATATTCAGTTGCGTCCGGTTAGACTGGAATTCAAACTCAAAGCATTTACTTCAATTAAACCATGTACAGGCACTTTTGAATTGTCAAAATTAAATAGTCGGTCAGTTAGTCAGAAAGTTGAAGCTAGTTGCCCATTCCAAAATGTAGATCTCTATGTAGAAGAACGGGCAAGAAACTCCATGGACACTCTTTTAAATCAAAATATTACAAAATCCTGGGTACATTATTGTTGTTGCTCCTATATGTGAGAACAATGTAAAAAAAACACACAAATGAAAAAACCGGCCAAGTGCGAGTCGGACTCGCCCATGAAGGGTTCCGTAGAAGCAAGTAATATAAAAGTTCTTGTAGTTCGTTGTAACTTTGTGAAAGGTAAATTGCGGTTTTCGATTTATGACGTATTAAAAAAAAACTACTTACTAGATCTCGTTCAAACCAATTTTCGGTGGAAGTTTACATGGTAATTTACATTATATATATTTTTTTAATTTTATCATTCTCTTATTTTAGAAGTTAGAGGGGGGGGGGGACACATTTTACCACTTTGGAAGTGTCTCTCGCGCAAACTATTCAGTTCAGAAAAAAATGATATTAGAAACCTCAATATCATTTTTGGAGTCGTTCCCCAACTCGTCCCACATGCCTACGGCCCATTTTGGGACGAGTTGATGAAAACAAAATACATTTTATTTTCGTTCTGCAAGTCGTCCCACATTTTTTTTGTATGGAACTTTAAACTTTATCGACGTTTAGTACAGTTAGCAAGACAAGACATAACAATATATTTTTAAGTATTTTTAGTTTTTACTTTCGTTTTGTTCATAGATTATTTAATATTAAAAAAGTCAGTACAGACCTACCTACTAAATAATATTTTTCTAGAACAACAGTTTATTGTTTCATTTTACAAGTAAACGTACAAGTTCGAAGTGTTATCAGAAATTAATAAGAATAGTAGACATGTATGACTTTCGGTTATTATCAGGTAATAAACAATGGTTACGGTGGTTACTTTTGAAGTAAACGATGACAGGACAGACCTATGAATAAAATGAAGATACAAAAATACTTATATTTTGTTTCAGTATCAATAAATCAATAAAACTACTTAGAGATAAGTAGTTAAGATTAGTATTTCATAGAATTCATTGTTGCTAAAACGAGTTAGTATGGTTTATACTTTCCGAAAGAAAAGGTAAAGACATTATTTGAGACGGCTTATGCATGGGGTACGCATTACGTATTATACAACCTCCTACTAACTTCTGTTACCCTAGTACTTTTCAAATAAAACTAAACTAAATGAATGTGGAACAAATTTTTACAAATTTATTGTTGGTTTCATTTTGAACTCCGATGAATCTGTGCATAAATTAATTCTTCCTGTTTAAAACCTTTGCCTATCGTTCTAGTGCTGGTGACTCTTTCCTATTTGTGCCTTCTGACTGTATTCTGTGCTTGTGAACTGTTCTTGTAAATTTGTCATGATTTAATATTTTCTGTTTATATGTGACAATGTTGTGATTATTAAATATTTTGTAACCAATTCTTTTTTTGTATTATTTCCACATTAACACTTTTGCTGCTGATTGTACATTTTCTCATTTTAAGAGTAACGTGGGACGACTTGCAGAACGAAAATAAAATTTATTTAGATTTTCGTCAAGTCGTCCCAAATGGGCCGTAGGCATGTAGGACGACTTACTGAACGACTCCATTTTTGAAGACCTATCCATAGATACCCCACACGTACAGGTTTGATGAAAAAAAATTTTTGGAGTTTCAGTTGTAAGTATGGGGAACCCCAAAATTTATTGTTTTTTTCTATTTTTGTGTGAAAATCTTACTGCGGTTCACAGAATACATCTACTTACCAAGTTTCAACAGTATAGTTCTTATAGTTTCGGAAAAAAGTGGCTATGACATACGGACGGACGGACAGACAGACAGACAGACATGACGAATCCATAAGGGTTCCGTTTTTGCCATTTGTCTACGGAACCCTAAAAAGAAGCCGACCTGCGCAGTGTCGCACGATGTTGTAGCAATGTACGGTGCAACTGTTAACGGTCACCTTGACCTGCGTGCACATCACCTGCCTGAAGGCCCTTGATGTCTCTTATGTGTGTTTCACACTTGCTCGGATCTGCATGATTCGGGACAGCTGGGCGGCAAAATCCATACTTCGATACTTAATATTATATTCGAAAGTAAGTAACTCGGTCTCTGTCTGTCTGTCTGTATGTTACCTTTTCACGTGTAAACCACTGAACGGATTTAGATGAAATCTGGCAGAGAGATAGATTGCATCCTGGGGAAGGACATAGGATAGTTTTTATTCCAGAAATCATCCTTTAAGGGGGTGAAAAGGGGGGTAGAAGTTTGTATGGGGAATCAATAACCGCTGAACCCGATTTAGATGAAATTTGGTATGGAGATAGATTGAGTTATGGGGAAGGATATAGAATAGGTTTTATCCCCGAAATTATTCCTTAAGGGGGTAAATATGGTGGAGATTTGTAAAGGGAATCAATAAATAAAAAAGGACTACTTATAATACTTTTATCGCGCACAGCTAGTCGAATATACAGACTGTATAATATAATTAATTATTCTTATGTACGAAGTTATATGCATAAATGTACTACATCTCCGGCATTTCTATGCGAATTTTGATGTTTCTTCTAGTCGGTGTCTTCAATTCTTCAATGCACTAGTGTTAATTGAATTTGTGTGGGGTAGATACAATTAAAAAGTGAAAAATAAAAACTTTTTTACGACCGACTTAAAAAAAAAACACTACAAAGTGATAAATAACTTCAATTTCGGAAGTCGGTGTCAAAATACGTAAATAAGGAACCATTGACACCGACTTCCGAAATTAAAGTTATTCATCACTTTGTAGTGTTTTTTGTCGGTTGATTTTTTTTTTTGTAAAAATGTTTTTGGTGTGAAAATTTTGCTGTTTGCGGTGGTGCGCAATGTAACGCACGCAAAACATTGTATTTATAGGTTCATGCAACGGAACAGGGGTCGTGTGGGTATAGTATAACATTAAAAACTTGTTTTGGCACTCATGAATTCATGATGTAACGAACATAACATTATGTCTAGCACCCCTTACTTACAATAAGCTATTCGATCGTGTCTTTCGATCTGACATTGCAACACCAGGATTTACGTCACCGTTTTATTTTCCTTGAATTCTTCTATGCGTGTTGGTAATTGATCATAAAAACAGATACCTACCTATGTTGCGTTATAGTAGCCCTGCACTTAGTTAAATGGGTTTGTACATAAGTGATCTTTGACCGGTTTAAGTATATAATTTACATAATCAGCTCACGTTCCCACTGCTGCGACACAGGCCTCCTCTCCGTGAGAGTGAGTGGACTGTTATTTTATTAAAAAAAAAGACGTGTTGCACTCCGGGAGTGCCGGCAGAAGTGAAAACTTGAATATTAACGTTGAAATAAATCAATTATTAATTGAATTAATGTTAACTCATATTTTTTCACTATTTCTGCGTCACTTTTTTCATTAATAGATGCACTTTGTTCAATTTCCATATTTTAAACACTATACGATCGAGTATACACGAATTTTAAGAATACACAGCAGTGTAGGTACTACACAGACGGTCGAGCCATCAGCTGTCCATCCATCCATCCATACATCCACACCCAAACCCACACACACACCCACACACACCCCCACACCCACACCCACATACACGCTCACACCCACACCCACACACCCACACCCACACCCACACCCACACCCATTTCCACACCCACACCCACACCCATACCCACACCCATACCCACACCCACACACACACCCACACCCACACCCATACCCATACCCACACCCACACCCACACCCATACCCACACCCACACACACCCTCACACACACCCACACACACACCCACACACACACCCCCCACACCCACACCCACACCCACACCCAAACCCACACCCACAACCACACCCACAACACCCATCCATCCATCCATCCATCCATCCATCCATCCATCCATTGTCGTGTGTCACTTGGTTCACTTCGGTTGGCGCTGCCGTAGAAAGAGAGGGGGATACTTAGTAGTTAGGAGTAGTAGTTCTACCCTGTGGAATCTCTCCTGACGGTCACGTGTCCTGACGCGATGTCCTGACGCGAGTTTAACATTTTTTACCCATTACAAAAAAGTGTGTAACGCCGCTAAAGAAGTTTACACTTCAAAAAAAACCGAGTGTGCTTATGAGTTTATGACCACACGACTGAAGTGAAACTTCAAACGTATTTGGCTATGAGAGGAAGAGAGAATGAAAATGTGCGCGCGCACTGCTTTCTCTTGCTTATATCCCCCACTCAACTCCCGTTCGCCTCGCCCGATCACACTTTTCGTAACGCGTTCGCCAGCTTACTCTCTAAGTCAAGCGTGAGTAAACAAGTTTCACTTAAAAAAAAAATCATATTTTTATTATAAAATAGAACTTCTCTTCATTAGCTTGTTCTTGTGCTGTTCTGTGGTAATTGTCCGTGGAAGCGACGGAACACCACGTCCTGCGGCCAGAAGTCTTCTTCCATGACGACGGGCAGATAACAATTCGGTACGCGCACCATGGACGCCTTGAAGTTGACTCCAGTAACTGCACCCTCGGCGTGTACCTCGTCTTCTGGCGCACGTACTCCACGATGTCCTCCGCCTTAGAGCCAAAGCACATACGCTACTTTTTGCATCGGCGATCGGCGATTCAGCTGCTTTTTAGAAGCTAAATGCAGCGACCAAGCATTCCACACCGCACACTTAAAAACGCCAAACGCGGCGATTCAGTCGCTTTTCGGAAGCCCGATACAGCGGCTGAACGCTACACTCCGCACACATTCGGATGCCGGTCGCAGCGATTTGGCATTTGTGCCAGCATCGGAGCAGTCGCTAAAACGCGCGATTCCGATGCACGCAGAGAGTCGCCAAAACGCGATGCAGCATCGGAGCAGTCGCTAAAACGCGCGATTCCGATACCGCGTCCGAACGCAGAGAGTCGCCAAAACGCGATGCAGCATCGGAGCAGTCGCTAAAACGCGCGATTCCGATACCGCGTCCGAACGCAGAGAGTCGCCAAAACGCGATGCAGCATCGGAGCAGTCGCTAAAACGCGCGATTCCGATACCGCGTCCGAACGCAGAGAGTCGCCAAAACGCGATGCAGCATTGATACAGCCGCAAAATCGCCGATAGCCGATGCAAAAAGTAGCATGTGTGCTTTGGCCCTTAGTGGTGTAGTGTAGGCGGGAGATGTACACCGGTGTGTTCGGCTTTGCGGCACGCAAGCTGACTTCGGGATCCGTAGGAGCTTTGCCGCAGCGGTTCATGTTCGGTCGCGATCGGCGCTTCCTCCTTTGCACCGTCATCATCAGCCTTATGCACCACGCGGGCCCAGTGCGGGTTGGTGGATGTCACATGTCTTCGAATACAAGGAATCGAAAATCTTTCTATTACGCCAGTGACCTTGGCTGCCTCATTGGTTTAGTGGTCGCAAGTGCGACTGTTGATCTTGGGGTCCTAAGTTCGATCAAAGCATTATCATGTCCTTCTTAACTCCAAAGTGAGATTTATACTAGCTGCGCCCCGCGGTTTCACCCGCATAAGTCTCGATCCCGTGGGAATATCGGGATAAAAAGTATCCTATGTCATGTCCCGGGACTCAAACTATCTCTATACCAAATTTCATCGAAATCGGTTCGGCGGTTTAGGCGTAAAAAGGTAACATACAGACAGACAGAAAGACAGAGTTACCTACTTTCGAATTTATAATATTAGTATGGATGGATAGTATGGATGTCCGTAGGTGTGTCCATGGCACTGCAGCATCACAGCGGGCCCTATCAGAATACCAGCAGCATTATGCTGAGATAGGAGCCTTTTTGGCCTTGCACAGGCCTTTTTTTGACCGACTTCAAAAATAGAGGACGTTCTCAATTCGGATGTGTAATTTTTGAAGTGAAAACTTTTTTGAGATGGGAAAAAACTATTGAACTCGCGCCACTGTTACCGTAACCGACACCGCTTCGGATGTGTTCGGCTGTCCTCGGGATGTACTCGGTTTTAATGTATATCCGATATGTCAGTGAGTGATGGCAAAGTATTCTGTTTGTGTTTTGTTTTTTACTTCTGTCGGCACTCCCGGAGTGCCACTGATTTTTTTTTGTATTTCCTGTATATATTTCTTTTTTGCTTCCAAAGGAGATAAGGTAACATTTTTGTAAGCGGTTTACATAGGCGTAGGCATTTTTTGTTGTGGTAGGGTACGAATTCTTTAGTATTACAAATAATTGATTCAAGGTTAATGAAAACTGTTGTGTGAAACCGAGGGTTTTTTCAGCAGAAATTTCAAAGTACCACCAGAAGGCCAATTCCAGTTAACAAACCTGCCAGTTGGACCCGCAAACGAAGGGTTCCGCCGTACCACAAGGACAAAAAAAAAAAGGAAAAAAAATCACTCACGCCTGTTGTATGGGAGCCCCCCTTTAATATTTATTTTATTTTAATTATTTATTTTTAAAATGAATACACAACTAAATATTCTGTGAATATTTCAAACGTCTACCTGTTGCCGTTATTAATATCGAGCAAATAACGGCAAAACATCACGTTTATTGTATGGGAGCCCCAGTTAAATATTTATTTTATTCTGTTTTTAGTATTTGTTGTTATAGCGGCAACAGAAATACATCATCTGTGAAAATTTCAACTGTCTAGCTATCACGGTACATGAAATACAGCTTGGTGACAGACAGACGGACAGTGGAGTCTTAGTAATAGGGTCCCGTTTTTACCCTTTGGTTACGGAATCCTAAAAACGTTCAAAATCTAGTCGCAATCTCATCTCAGCGACAATCAATGTCAAAAACTTGTCTAAAATTTAGGAATTTTAGAGGTTTTTTTGACAGATTAAGACTGAGATCAGACTGTGAACGTTCTTAATCTGTCAAGCTCCGCTAATGAGACACAATTGATTTTCTATTGTTTCATCGCCAATGGGCGACGCGCGCCGCTTGACCGGTAAAAATTACGAGAATTGCCCCTCTGTTATATGGGACCATCTCCATCTCCCATCTACTTATATAAAATTCAAAGTCCTGACTGACTGATATATCAACGCACAGCCTAAACCGCTGGTCCTAGAGACAAGAAATTTGGAGGGTCTTTGTGAAGAGTAGGTATTCACTAAGAAAGTTTTTTTCGAAATTCCACCCCTGAGAGGGTGAATTGGGGGAGGGTGAAATTTCAAGTGGACGAAGTCGCGGGGAGAAGCTAGTCTCCTATATAACAGGCATTAACCATTGACTTTTGATTTTATCATTAACAAATTCTTTCAAAAAATATCTCCAGAAAGCTACCGAGAAATTCCTGGTTTAAAATCAAAATCATGTCATCAAATTAGGGTGAGAATCAGCACTTGTCGAACGTCAAAATTCATAAGACAGTCCCCCAAAACGCCCGCCCTTCACCACTTCCTAGTGCTTTCACTGGGGAGAAGAAGTGGCGCAACAAACTCCCCAGCAGCACAGCTGTCTGTTCAGTTAGAAAAACAATTGGTATGCAAAGTAATTAACATTACGAGACACAGAACAATTATTTGCCATATGTCAGCAAGCCACGCCAATATTCTAATAAATACAATGAAAACTATAATCGAGCAAAAAAAAATGAAGTATAACTAAAAATATTAATCATCATCATCTGCCTAGCCTTTTCCCAACCATGTTGGGGTCGGCTTCCAGTCTAACTAGATGCAGCTGAATACCAGTATTTTACATGGAGCGACTGCCTATCTGACCTCCACAACCCAGTTACTGGGTAATACGATACCCCTTGGTAAGCCTGGTTGTCAGAATTTGGGCTACTGACGACCCGTAACGACTGTCAAAGATCCACAAATGACAGCCGGGACCAACGGCTTAGCGTGCTTTCCGAGGCATGAAGGGGTCTTGGTATGTAAAGATGGTCACCCATCCACGGGCCAACCGCGGCAAGTGTAGCTTAACCTGATCGATCGACCCGTGCGGCCGTTACTACATTAAAAATATTAATGTAAACAAAATTTAATACGTCCAAATAAAATCCTCCAGGCAAAAAGGGCGTGACAGCTTACATATTTATGCAATGCTGGGTTATGTTCACATAGCTGACACTTTAAGTCAATAATAATAAACTAGGACCATCCAAGTAAAGTAAATCAATAGTTTAAAAACCCACAGTTTCATACCATAGTTTTTCTATAACCTTGAATCAATTATTTGTAATAGGTACCTACTTACTTAGTAAAGAATTTGTACTACAACAAAAAATACTTAAGCCTACGTTATCAGCTTACAAAAACGTTACCTCATCTTCTACGGACAAAAAGTTGATCACAATGGGCTTAGAATTTGTGAAGGTTGTTTAAAAGTTACAAAGTCACTAAGTAAACTTTACGCCTTGGTGTTAGATGGCTTAAGACACCTAACACCAATAGCCTCATAGTTAAATATAACATTGTGGTGGCGTGCATTGGTTTTCAGAATAGGTGCCTACCTATTCTGAAAACCAATGCACCCCCCCCCCCCCCCGGCCTAGTGCCTACTAGGCCGGATCTAGTCTAGGCAAACACGGTCACTAATCAGAAAAAAAAGTGAGGTCAAAAGTATGGTTATTGGGTGATAAATTGCGAAGGTCGAACGTCATAGTATACGCGTGAGACGTATGTACGTATTTTTAATTTTGTCGTATTAACTTGAACGAGTAAAGACCAATGACAATGTGCGAATGGTAAGGGAGCCGAGTAGGCCGTCCGGCGACTGCCTACTGCCGCGCGTGTTTGTATGAAGATTTTGTTTTTTGTTAGGTATGATAAAGCGAGTTTCTTAATTGTGGGGCACACACACTAAAATGTAATTGAAAGGCTTATGTTGATCTATCGAGGTAGGCACTGCTTATATGCCTATATGCAATGCACGCCACTGTTCACACAGTATCTATACACATACATTATGTACATACAAACAAATAAAATTGAAGTGTCTGTAATTTGTAATGTCAAAATAATAGCTTTTTACTAAATGCACGAACTCAAGCACTTATGCACATATTATCTACCTAGCCTTTTCCCAACTATGTTGGTGTCGGCTTCCAGTCTAACCGGATGCAGCTGAATACCAGTATTTTACATGGAGCGACTGCATATCTGACCTCCACAATTCAGTTACTGGGTAATACGATACCCCTTGGTAAGACTGGTTGTCAGATTTTCGGTAACGACTGTCAAAGGTGACACCACGAATGACAGCCGGGACCAACGGCTTAACGTGCTTTCCGAGGCACGGAGGGGTCTTGGTAAGTAAAGATGGTCACCCATCCACGGACCAACCGCGGCAAGCGTAGCTTAACCTGATCGATCGACTCATGCGGCTGATATTACTTAGCCACAAGCCCCTCCTACATATAACAATATCCACATATGAATTTTTTTTTTTCTGTATGTCTGTTCTCCGAAACGGCTGGACCGATTTTGATGAGATTTCCACTGGCAGATAGCTGATGTTATAAGAATTAACTGGTATTCGCCTGCATCCGGTTAGACTGGAAGCCGACCCCAATATAGTTGGGAAGATACTAGGGATGATAATGTGTAATATTGTACTCTGAAATAACAGTATAATAGCTAGTTGCATATATTCTCCGGAGAAAGGTACGTAGAGGTGTTCAGTACACCCATATATGTAGTTGCGAAAAGGCATGATGATAATGAGCTATCCCCTTATCAAGAAAGTAGTAGCTTAGCATTTCGCATGCTTAATGGAATACTGACTTAACTCAAGAAACACGATTTTTGGGACGTCGCAAAAGGAGATCTTGCTATGAGGACTTATCCTACTTGTTGACACATACAATTAAAACTGATTTGATTTGACTATTAATAAATCATGAATGCTTGTATTTTGAACGTCTATGATTAACTATTGATGAGATCTGAGTAAAAATAAATCTGTAACTCAATTCTGACCTACCTACTAATGGGTCAATGTTCCATTAAGCAAGCGATTTATACTCATGAGCGGCACGTATTTGACGGCAGAAGCTACTGCAGTCGTCGACGCGCTGCGACGAAAGCAGCTGCCGCTGCTGCTGACGAGTGCCGCTCGTGTGGACGAACATTAGCTCCACATTCACCATCCGAGCCTCCCAATTACACGCATGCTCACTCAAATATCTCGCTGATGGTGGCGCATGTGTTGGATCGTTTAGCTCCCTTCAATATGGTTGAGCTTAATGGTGCTAATACATGCGTCATATTCGTGAACGGGCGCCGTCAGTCTGGTCTGGTCTGGTCTGGTCATCTCTTTGCTGCCATGGCTTATTTTAATTTACTATATGAATTGCTTTTTTTTCTCGTCTTTTCATTATGGACGCTTTTAACGTTCTGCATCGTTCTCACATGTAGGTATAATTTTTAACATGAATGATGTAACCAAGACTTTGTAAACATATTATTTTGATTTAAAAGAGTGTCCATGGAGTTTCTTGCCCGTTCTTCTCCATAGCTACCTACGCTTTGGAATGGGCAACTAGCTTCATCTTTCTGACTGACCGACCCCTTGACAATTCAAAAGTGCCTGTAATTGGTTTAATTGAAATAAATGCTTTGAGTTTGAGTTTGACTCCAAGACGCGTACAGAATAATCTCTAGCAGTATTTTCCCGTTGCGCGCGTCATTTGTTTCTCATGCCCGTCACGTCCTCGTGTCGCCGAGGTGATATCACGCAACAGTTCTGCCGACCCTCAGATAGCCTTATGGGTGTGTTGCGACACGTGCTCAAGGTCTGAGGAGACAGGAGCCAAAGGGGACAGGATTTGTCGGATGCAACTGTTGCAATAGAATCCTTGGGTTTTTTTAACCGACTTCAAAAAAGGAGGTTCTGTATTCGACCCCTATGTATGTATCTATGTTTGTATGTCCGCGATTTTCTCAAAAACTAATTAAGCAATATTGATAATTCTTTCACTATTGTGATCTCTATATTTTCAGGAAGGTTTTAGTATATAATACATTAGGTAACTATTCTTATGTACGAAGTTATATGCATAAATGTACTGCATCTCCGGCATTTCTATGCGAATTTTGATGATTCTTCTAGTCGGCGTCTTCAATTGTTCAATGCACTAGTATTAATTGAATTTGTGTGGGGGTATGTACAACAAAAAAGTGAAAAATAAAAACCTTGTTACAAAAAAAAAGACGGGTTGCACTCCGGGAGTGCCGGCAGAAGTGAAAACTTGACGTTGAAATAAATCAATTATTAATTGAATTAATATAACTCATTTTTTTTCACTATTTCTGCGTCCCTTTTTTCATTAATAGATGAACTTTGTTCAATTTCCATATTTTAAACACTTTATATACACGAATGTTACGAATACACAGCAGTGTGTCCACGTCCACTTCCACTTCCACTTCGACTTTGACTTCCACTTCGACTTCGACTTCCACTTCGACTTCGACTTCGACTTTGACTTCGACTTCGACTTCGACTTCGACTTCGACTTCGACTTCGACTTCGACTTCGACTTCGACTTCGACTTCGACTTCGACTTCGACTTCGACTTCGACTTCGACTTCGACTTCGACTTCGACTTCGACTTCGACTTCGACTTCGACTTCGACTTCGACTTCGACTTCGACTTCGACTTCGACTTCGACTTCGACTTCGACTTCGACTTCGACTTCGACTTCGACTTCGACTTCGACTACGACTTCGACTTCGACTTCGACTTCGACTTCGACTTCGACTTCGACTTCGACTTCGACTTCGACTTCGACTTCGACTTCGACTTCGACTTCGACTTCGACTTCGACTTCGACTTTGACTTTGACTTTGACTCCGACTTCGACTTCCACTTCCACTTCCTCTTCCACTTCCGCTTCCACTTCCGCTTCCACTTCCACTTCCACTTCCACTTCCACTTCCACTCCATCCATCCATCCATCCTTCCATCCATCCATTGTCGTGTGTCACTAAACTTGTTTCACTTCGGTTGGCGCCGCCGTAGAAAGAGAGGGGGGGGGGGGGGAAATCTCTCCTGACGGTCACGTGTCCTGACGCGATGCCCTGACGCGAGTTTAACATTTTTTACCCATTACAAAAAGTGTTCAACGCCGCTAAAGAAGTTTTCACTTCAAAAAAAAACAATCGACTTCAAAAAAACGTTTCAAAGTGATAAATAACTAGTTAATTTCGGAAGCCGGTGTTAAAAAACGAAAATGCGGAACCAACGACACCGACTTCCGAAATTAGTTATTTATCACTTTATAAGTAGTGTTTTTTGAAGTCGGTTGTATTTTTTGAAAAAAAAGTTTTTTGTTAGTTCTGTTTTTTGTTGTTGTTGGTAAAGTATGCTCCACGTTTTTTTCAGTTAGGTTAGGTTACAGACCGCCATTGAAATACTATTGTTGTGACATTCTGGCTACTCATTAGGGATTTGAGTTTGTAAGTTGCTAATTTTGAATAGCGTCGTAAATTATTGGCCTTAGGCACCTGCCCCATCGCCAACGTGGAAGCGAAGCGAGTAGCTATCAACGATTTTCTCGCTCAGGAAACGTACAAAATTGTAGGTCTCGTGTGAGTAGAAGAGATAACTACAGACTATACAGAGTGTCCCTGGAAGTATGGATCAAATCGAATAGGGGCGTGGGTGGGCAAGGCCAAGGGGTATCGTATTACCATGTATTACCTAGTAACTGGGTTGTGGAGGTCAGATAAGCAGTCGCCTCATGTAAAATACTGGTATTCAGCTGCATCCGGTTAGACTGGAAGCCGACCCCAACATAGTTGGGAAAAGGCTGGCAGATGATGACTCATAGCATGATCAGCCTATTATGTTCCAACTGCTGGGACACAGGCCTTCTCTATGATAAAGGGAATGGGCCGTAATCCATACCACGGGCCCAGTGCGGGTCGGTCGATGTCACATATTCTTCGAATATTTGGTTCTAGGACATTCCGGTTTCCTCACGATGTTTTCCTTCACCGTTTTGAGAGCAGTGGTGATGAAATAATTTACAGAAAGTAAAGCGCCTGTCTGGGTTCGAATTCGCGTCATACAACTCGTAAGTCGCGGCCGTTACCGCTGGGCCACCACTGCTCACTCATTCGCCAATTATTATTATTAATATTAGCCTGTGACGTCACACTGCAGGGTAAAGGCCTCCCTACTCTCTTTCCACCTCTCTCTGTTCAAAGCTGCTAAGGACCAGTTCTTGTTGAAGGAGTCCAGCTCACCCCGCCATCTCCGTCTGGGCCTGCCACGATGTCGTTTGCCATTAAGAGGGACCCATTGGGTCGTAACTTTGGCCCACTGTTCGTCTGACATGCGGCAGATGTGTCCAGCCCAGTTCCATTTTAGCGTGGCAGCTTTCCAAGTGACATCAGAAGGCCAATTCTCGTAATTTAAAACGTTCAAAATCTAGTCGCAGTCTCATCTCGGCGACAAACAAATGTCAAAAACTTGTCAAAATGTCGAGAAATTAGAAGTATTTTTTGACAGATTGAGACTGAGATCAGATTGTGAACGTTCTTAAAATTACGAGAATTGCCCCTCAGTTATCTTTGTGATGAAATGGATGGTCGTATTCCTATTCCGCCAATTACAACATAACATAATCAGCCTATAATGTTCCCACTGCTGGGACACAGGCCTCCTCTCTGTGAGAGGGAGTGGGCCGTAATCCACCACGCGGGCCCAGTGCGGGTTGGTAGATGTCACATGTCTTCGAATTTTTGGTTCTAGGACATGCCGGTTTCCTCACGATGTTTTCCTTCACCGTTTTGAGAGCAGTGGTGATTAAATATGTAATTTACAGAAAGTAAAGCGCCTGTCTGGGTTCGAACCTACGACCTACAACTCGTAAGTCGCGGTCGTTACCACTGGGCCACCACTGCTCCTATTAGTCTTCCTCTAATCTAATAAGGGGCGTGCCTATTGTCTTTAACTGGGTACATTCTGTCCACCCAATCTTAAAGAAAACATAGAGCCACGCATATAAAATGGAAATGCGCCTATAGTTATGCTCCAATAACTGGTTTAATGGGGACATTGCGTGCTAGTCGCAGCGGTATTCTCTACCTGTTTGACAGGAACTCTGCCGCGCACGTTGTGTTGTCAGCGTGATGTTTGGGACTAGAGACAGTCACACAGATGTCAGTGACGGAGACAAGGCTTTAGGTACATACAACTTTTACGTAACTGATAATACATTATCATATTATTATAATGTAGGAGGAGCTTGTGGCTAAGTGATAAGAGTCGCACGGTTCGAACGATCAGGTTAAGCTACGCTTGTCGCGGTTGGTTTCTGGATGGGTGACCATCTTTTCACACCAAGACCCCTCCGTGCCTCAGAAAGCACGTTCAGCCGTTGGTCCCGGCTGTCATTCGTAGATCTTTGACAGTCGTTACGGGTCGTCAGAAGCCCGAAAGTTTGACAATCAGTCTTACCAAGGGGTATCGTATTACCCAGTCACTGGGTTGTTGAGGTCAGATAGGCAGTCGCTCCATGGTATTCAGCTGCATCCGGTTAGACTAGAAGCCGACCCCAACATAGTTGGGCCTTTTCCCAACTAGGGTGGGGTCGGAAAAAAAAAATCAGCTGTTCCCTACATTTTGACGAGTTATGCGAACATAAATGTAGGGAACAGCTGATTTTTTTTTCACGATTTCATGATTGGTCCCACAGTAAAAGTTGTTCATAATGATGAGTACAATGACCCCTTAAGAGGAAAACGGTGATTAAAATTTCACCCTGTAAAAATAAGTTGTGCTGCTGGGGAGTTTGTTGCGCCACTTCTTCTCCCCAGCGAAAGCACTAGGAAGTGGAGCGGGCGTTTTGGGGGACTGTCTTATGTAATTTTGACGTTCAAAACGTGTTCATTCTCAGCCTAGTTTGAATGAATGACTTTTGATTTTGATAGTGTTATTTATTTATTCATTTATTTCAGGCGACGCAGGCCCATAAATATACAGGGTGAATTTTCCAAGTGGGCGTGGTTGGCCAAATTCTAAACTATGAGGAATAGCGAAAAGTACTCAAAGGAGTCGCGGGCTCGATTTTGATAAAAACTAAAATTGCGTCATTGGATTTTTGAAAAATCAATATTTCTAGCCAGGAATCGAACCTGCTGATTTTGAAAAAAAAAAAACACACACTGTAGGAAAATGTTGAATTTTAATAAACTGCTTCTTTTTTCATACCTTGTTCGAAATGATGCTCAATATTTTTACACCCGAAACACTCGTAGCGCAGTCACCTTCACAAAATTATGTTCTAAATTCAAATTTTTAATTGCAGTACAATCCTTGAGACGTCGAATCCAGCTATGTATTCAAAAACAATTGACATAATTTTGAACAATTAATCAGTTAAGGTTTAATAGGTAGGTAGCATAAGAAAATAAAAAAGTATTTTGATAAAAATTAGCTTTTTCCTTTAGTTTGCCGTATGTCATTACTTCCCAGAATTTGATCCTTATTAGCGACACTATCGAATAGTGTAATAATACAGCGTGTTTTTTTTTTCAAAATCAACAGGTTCGATTCCTGGCCAGAAATATTGATTTTTCAAAAATCCAATGATGCAGTTTTAGTTTTCAATTTCATCAAAATCGAGCCCGCGACTCCTTTGAGTACTTTTCGCTATTCCTCATAGTTTCGGATTTGGCCATCCACGCCCACTTGAAAAATTCACCCTGTATACCTTAACCTAAAAATACATATTTTTATTATAAAATAGAACTTCACTTCACTAGCTATTTCTAGTGCTGTTCTGAGGTACTTGTTATGTCCCCCTAAAACTCGATGTGCCTGCCGCATACTGCAACGCTCTATGGCGTCAAGCCCTTGACCCATCGAACGAGAGCCTCCATAATGAGGCTCTTGGCCCTCAAGCCATTGGTTGTCACGACTTGGCACGGTTGTAAGACGAACCGAAGTCTGCCAAGTATGTATATTTCATTACAAGTTCATTGAGTGACGGGGCGTAATCACTTAGATCACACTAATATTATAAAGGCGAAAGTTTGTGTGTGTTTATATGTTTGTTACTTCTTCACGCTCAACCGGCTGGACCAATTTTGATAAAATTTTGTATGGAAGAAGCTGATATCCTGGATTAAATATAGGCTACTTTTTATCCCGATATTCCCACGGGATCGACACTTGTGCGGATGAAACCGCGGGGCGCAGCTAGTATTTTATAAATTACATAATGATTTATTAATATAATATCTAGGTACCTAATTATGTTTAGTAATATTTCGCCATTGCATTATAGCACTGTCCTACATTATGTAATAGGGGGTGATACTATTGTCAGTAAACGCGTATAAATCCTTCCTACTAAGAAATGATAACTTCCCTATGAAGAACCTGGACAACACTGCCCGAACCGGGTGTCGAACCGAGGTCCCCTAGGCCACGCTCAGCACTTGCAACTATGTACTATACCAATTTTTTTTTTATCATTTATTTAGCCATTGCGGCCTATCATCTGCCTAGCCTTTTCCCAACTACGTTGGGGTTGGCTACCACTATATTACATGGAGCGACTGCCTATCTGACCTCCACAACCCAGTTACTGGGTAATACGATACCCCTTGGTAAGACTGTTTGTCAGACTTTCGGGGGCTTCTGACGACCCGTAACGACTGTCAAAGATCTACGTAGTACGTTGTTTGACAATAGGTATAACTTTAAAAAACGTAATGTCTAGAATCTAGAACAGAACCCGCAACAATAGCCTCCGGCGTGGACTTGACATGCTTACTAAATATTTATCAGAAAGTGATTCGCCGGACAAATATGCTACTATCGGTGAAAGCCGTTTCTTGTGCGGTCTGAGTTATAGGCGACTTGACTGTCGCGATTTGGCGTTTAACCTTTTAAGCTCTTGGTTAAATATCAATTGCCGTGCCCCTAGCGCGCGGCTACAAATCGATAAAATCAAGATTTAAAAAAAAGTTGGACTCGTGCGAAAACTTGTATGGATGTTATAAAAGTTGGACTCCTGAGAAAGTTGGACTCTTGCGAACAGAGGAAATAATGCCTACAATAAATAAGGAGGAGAAATCATTGTATCGATTAAAAAATAGTCAAAAAAGTTTTTATCTCTATTTAATAATGATTTTAGTTGTACCACGCAGTTAATAGGACGAAAATAGAACGAAAAAATCATGCATGTTCTCTGTCGCAGAAATACGACACGAGCGGTAGGGCCACAGAAATATGTGTCGCATAAATGCGACACAAGCGGATAAAGGGTTAATCGTATGCTGCACTGGTTGACGTCATCACGTCAACGCCCACTGTTGCAGAAAACCAGCGCTGGGGCTCTGTCTCGCATAGAGTTTTAGCATTATGCTGAGCGATAGCCGTTTTGCGTGGATGTGACGAATGTTTTGCCCCAATTTGTTATTTTTTTGGGGTTTTTATGTGTTATGTTTGCAACGCATCCATACTAATATTATAAATTCGAAAGTAACTCTGTCTGTCTGTATGTTACCTTTTCACGCCTAAACCGCTGAACCGATTTCTATGAAATTTAGTATTAGAGATAGATTGAATCCCGGGGAAGGACATAGGATAGTTTTTTATGGCGATATTCCAACGGGATCGACACTTATGTGGGTGAAACCGCGGGACGCAGCTAGTAATTCTATAAAAGAGACAGACTGTCACACAGTGGGGTAGTTGTGAAACATACCTACAGTGGGAATGCCTTTGATTTTGACAGTTCAACAACATTCATTGCGTTATCTACCTTGCTGAGAAGACAATTTTTTCGAACACGTGGAGCAATCAAAATGATTCAGACTGTCATTTATAGGGTGCTACACAATTAGAGTGCAGGTATGAGTGGCAGAGACAGCGCCCTACAAAGCCGAACTTAAAAAAAAAAAAACTCAATTTGTCAACTTTACTGCCGGGTATGTAAATAATCGCTTTATCAATCAATCAATCTGTCCCAACTTTAGTTTACTGTTGTGTTTTATTTGTTCATGGAAAAACAAAGTCAAAAAGCTTTTTTGGTCAAAAGAAACGAACCTGTGGCAGATGGATAGACAGACAGACGAAAAGACAGGAAAAAACCCATTAAAATTGACAAATGTAAATGTATTTTCGTATAATATATAAAACAACAAAAAAACTTAAACCTAAACTAAAAATACACTTAAATAAACTGCACGATAACCAGCGGGGGATCTGACCGGAGTAACTCTTTAGCGATACTAAAATATTTATTTAATCTGTGCAATAAAATCAAAACGTCAAGAAATCTCGAAATAGACAAGAGTTCAGAAAGTCAATATTCTCGTAATTTAAAACGTTCAAAATCTAGTCGCAGTCTCATCTCGGCGACAAACAAATGTCAAAAACTTGTTAAAATGTAGGGAAATTAGAAGTATTTTTGACAGATTGAGACTGCGATCAGACTGTGAACCTTCTTAAAACTACGAGAATTGCCCCTCTGTTCTCTAATCTATATTTAGTTTTCTGAGTTAAGTATCTAATTATTATGTAAAGATGTCAAGTATATAATCCTACTAATATTATAACCGGCGAAAGTTTATGAAGATGGATGGATGTTTGTTAGTCGTTCACGCAAAAACTACTTAACGGATTTGAATGAAATTTGGCACATAGGTAGTTTATAACCAGGATTAACACATAGGTTACTTTTTATCCCGATATTCCCACGGGATGGAAACTTATGCGGGTGAAACTGCGGAACGCTGCTAGTATAGCATAAAATGTATAATGGTATAGCATATATCTACATTTTATTATGTTAATTAATATGTAGATTTGTGAATATACATAAACATTATATCTATTTCTGGACGTGAAAAATGTGTTATGTTTATACATAAATGAATAATAAAACAAACATTATGGTACCCATAACTTGATTTACTTCGAAATATTTTTATTTAAATCCAATTATTTTTTTATAATTGTTTTGCTAAATCGGGCTCTATCAGAATACCAGCGCTGCGGTATATTTTATTTTCAAATATCGCAGTATTATGCTGAAATAGAAGATTTTTTGGCCTCGCCCAGGTCTATTTTTGGTTTATTTACTTTTTTTTTTGCTGTTTGTCATGCTAGTTTAGTTAGAATGTTGTTAGTTTTAAATGCGTCTTTTTTCCCTTTTTGTATTCTGGTGTGTGTCTCAAATAAAATATATTTCTTTCTTTCTTTCTTTTTACGCCAGCACAACAAGCTACCCGAAACGGTCAAATTTTCCCAATCAACTTTGGACCTTATGCTTTAGCGATAAAGTTGAAAATCTATTAAAGAAATTTGACAGATTGTTGTAGCTTGATGTGCTGGCGTCTGTACATGAGACGTTTCAGATTTGTCTCTGACATTGCAAGTTGGCAACGTATCTCTTATCCCTCTAACACTGCTTACCATCAGGTGGGCTGTTCTTGTTTGCCATCTAACAACATAGTAAAAAAAAAGACGGGTTGCACTCCGGGAGTGCCGGCAGAAGTGAAAACTTGAATATAAACGTTGAAATAAATCAATTATTAATTTAATTAATATAACTAAGTTTTTTTCACTATTTCTGCGTCACTTTTTTCATTAATCGATGCACTTTGTTCAATTTCCATTTTCTGAAACACTTTATATACACGAATTTTACGAATACACAGCAGTGTGGCTACTACACAGACGGTCAAGCCATCAGCTGTCCATCCACGTCCGCGTCCGCGTCCGCATCCACGTCCACCATCACCATCACATCACATCACATCACCATCACCATCGCCATCACCATCTCCATCACCATCGCCATCACCATCACAATCGCCATCGCCATCACCATCGCCATCACCATCACCATCCATCCATCCATCCATTATCGTGTCTCACTTGGTTCACTTCGGTTGGCGCCGCCGTAGAAAGAGATGGGGGGGGGAATCTCTCCTGACGGTCACGTGTCCTGACGCGATGCCCTGACGCGAGTTTAACATTTTTTACCCATTACAAAAAGTGTTCAACGCCGCTAAAGAAGTTTTCACTTCAAAAAATCGACTTCAAAAATAAATTAACTCAAAATTATGAAATAACTTTAATTTTGGAAGTCGGTGTCTTGGTATCTGTATTTTAGTTTTATTTTTTTGCCACCGACTTCCGAAATCAAAGTTATTTTATAATTTTGAGTTAATTTATTTATGAAGTCGATTTTTTTTTAAATTACTTTTTTATTTTGGAAATTTTTAGTTTTAAGTAGGTACTAGTTTTTTTGTAAATATTGCACTAGAATTTGGCCAAGGTTTTGAGACGTTTTGCCTTTGAAACTACACCCGTAGCTCGTATTAGTAACACTTACACGTATTAGTCCGTATCTTGAAAATTACTGAATCGATTTTGATAAAACTTGCACTGTTCCCTAAGCTGACGTAAATGTAAGCCAATAAAAAAATGGTCACGATTACTCACGATCCGATTAATAATTGCGGAGAAATGCGTGGACAAACATACATTCATACATCTATAAAATTTTGTATATTTGTTTGGAAGCCCTAATAGATTGTCATATGAGAATATAATGCAGTTCCATTAATATTACATACATACGTGTCGAATTGATAATCTCCTTTTTTTTTTGAAGATAAAGATATATTTATTGCATAACTGTGTACATTCAGTTCATATTCATTACATTTTTTGTTTCAACAGTCTACCCAAGTCGGATATGCAATAGTATTTTAAGAAAATAATTAGAAAAAATAAATTACAAACAATTATACAAATTATTTACAAATATTATTTTTGATTAAAAAAGTCATGCAGATTATAAAATACATTATCAATTAACATTTTTTTCAATTTATTTTTAAACATATTTCCATTTAGTTGCTTAATTGCTGGTGGTAACTGATTGTATACACGAATAGCAGTAACATAGGTACTTTTATAATAAATCATATTGTTAATAACCGGTAAATTAATATCATATTTATATTGTTTCCGCATGTTTCTTTTAGAATTAGATTTGAAATTAAAGTCGGTAAGTGAAATTGAAGTCGGTAAAAAATCGCTATAAGTATCGTTAAACGCTACCGTCTATCCCTTGTAGCACACATTGACCGTCTCTCCAACGATTGTTATTCTCACCGCGTTTGTTTTGAACTTAAACTACTTGTCTCCATTGATCTACATTTTGTCTTTATACTAAAACACTTGTTACTATGCTTTGCAGTTGAAAAACGTTTGTAAGTAGGTTGGTATGCTTTTTTGTGTTGTGCAAAGTCGGTAGTTGTGTTTTTTTTTTTTGTATTGTAGGAGTCGTCGTCGTTCCGTTTTTATGGATTATGTTCGTGTTAATTATGTTTATTAATGTTATTTCTTTCACTGTTGTTGTTTTGTGGTCATCTGCCGGTGTCGCGGGAGCATCACGGATTATTTTATGTTGTCAATGTCCCACCGGAGTACGGCGTCAAGCAGCCTGCTGCGTTTCGTCGATACGTGGGGTTCCAGTGCCTTAGGCATCTTCTGGGCACGCTCGTTCCATCACAGACCTCATCCATCGCTTTCATCAGGCGTGATCCGAGGTTAAGAGCGGGCCCATTCAGCAATTTAAAAAAAATGTCAGTTAATGTGTCTTTGGTCCCTGGCCCTGACATTAAACATGGACAAACTTCAACTTTTTACATGCTTGAGTACGAGGCTTTTGACTACGTTGTATTTTGTCTTTTTGAAGTGAAACTTCTTTACGCACGCTTGACTTGGGGAGTAAGCTGGCGAACGCGTGACGTAAGCGTTACGAAAAGTGTGATCGGGCGCGGCGAACGGGAGTTGAGTGGAGGATATAAGCAAGAGAAAGCAGTGCGCGCGCACATTTTCTTTCTCTCTTCCTCTCATAGCCAAATACGTTTGAAGTTTCACTTCAGTCGTGTGGTCATAAGCACACTCGGTTTTTTTTATTTGTTATACAATGCGTTTTGTTTGTGCAGAGTAAACAATTATTAATTCTTTCTTTCTTTCTGTATTTCTAGTTTTTATACTTAATAAAGGTTTTATTAAACACACTCGTAGGTAAGGTGTTGAAGTTCTTTAACGGAGCTTGCGGTAGAAGTAAACTAGGAGAAATCGTTACGTATCGAAAAAGCGTTATGTCCCCTCCATGCGACTTTTTATTACATATAATAGAGAGATTCAGAGAGAGAGAGAGATAGCTTTCATGGTTTTCGAGGATGCCGAAGCCGATACAGAGGTCAAAATGAAAATCCAAGATGGCGGAGGCAAAAATTTTCCGAAAATATGAAGCAATAGATTAGCAATATCCTTCAAAATAATTCAGATTATGTTTGACTAGCTGCGCCCCGCGGTTTCACCCGCGTAAATGTCGATCCCGTGGGAATATCGGGATAAAAGTAGGCTGTATGTTAATCCAGGGTGTCAGCTACCTCCATACAAAATTTTATCAAAATTGGTCTACCCGTTTGAGCGTGAAGAAGTAACAAACATATAAACACACACACACACACTCACAAACTTTCGCCTTTGTAATGTTAGTGTGATTAGTGTGATAGATTAGTATCTATTAGTAGATAGATTAAAAACGTCAATGACCTCTGCTAATCCGCAACGGAAGACTAGCGTGAATTTAATCGCAACCGAATTAGCTACGACGAGTTTCGCAATTGATTTAAATATTTACAAATTTTCGAGATGACCCCTTTATGCTAGTAAGTTGCTAAACCAGATGTTTCTAGTTCTACTAACTGCTTCATTGGTTGGCTAGTTACTGGGTTGGATTTGGTGTCTGCTGCCCTAGATTCGATGCCTAGGAAAGGAAAAACTGCCTCGTATTTCTAGTGATTATAAGTGCATATCCTGAGCGTGTAATCGATTCCTTGGTCGGACAAAATGTTACAATTAGGTAACTTTTTTCATCAGGAATTTCTTATGAAGTTGGTTTTAAAGTTGGAAGCAGGCGGGAACCATACCGTTATTATATTTTTAAACTCAAATGGGTCACACCTGCTTTCAACTTTTATTTAATTTATAATTTAAAATGGACTTATTTTTAGCTTTTCATTTAGTTTTAGTTTAAGGTTGCAGTCGGGTTTTTTAGTTTTGTTAATTACTTTTTTTTTGTTATTGACGTGTAAAAAAGTGTTTGTACAAACCTACTTACAGAAATAAATTATAACAGTAAGTACTAGCTTCTGTCTACGACATCGTCCGCATGAAATTTCACCCTCCCCCCATTCACCCTCTTAGGGGTGGAATTTCGATAAACCCTTTCTTAGTGGATACTTACTCTTCACTAAGAACACACCCTCCAAATTTCATGTCTCTAGGACCAGCGGTTTAGGCTGTGCGTTGATATACATATCAGTCAGTCAGGACTTTGAATTTTATATGTACCTATAGAAAAGTTAGTGTAATAACATCTCTGCTCACCCCTTCGGGTTCTACAAGCCTGATATTATGTCGGTATTTTTATTTTATTTTTCGATTCGATTATAACACTTTCAGTTTCGACAGTATGTCCGGCAATTAGGCAATATTTGTGTTGATGATTCATTTACTTCATTACTTGCAAGATTTTAAATGAATACTAAAAGGTTTTGCTTCTACGCTAAGCTAGCTGTTGTTTGCGGTTTCGCTCGCATCCTAGAAAGAAAAAACTTTATAACAAAAAAAAAAACAACCAACTTCAAAAAAAAAACTACAAAGTGATAAATAACTTTAATTTCGGAAGTCGGTGTCGTTGGTTCCGCATTTTTGAAGTCGGTTGTGTTTTTTTTTAGTAAAAAAGTTTTTATTTTTCACTTTTTAGTTGTGCCTACCCCACAAAAAGTAAACGAAAAGATCGTTAATGTAGACAATGTAGATACATTTTTAGATATTTGTTGATTTTTCAAAAACCGCTTGTCCGATTTCGATAAAATTTTCATGGGACCATTTGGGAAGTATACCCTTTCCAACAAAAAAAAAATACAATCGGTTTGGCAAGCGACGGAGTTATGCGCGAACAAACATAAAAAAAAAATACAAACATCCGAATTGAGAACCTCCTCCTTTTTAGAAGTCGGTTAAAAATAGGTTTATTTGTCACAGAAACACGTGCATATAATAAAAAGAGAATTAATTCTAATAAGAAGGAAAAATAAAAACAAAATAAATATATGTATCTACAGGTTTATTGGAAAAATACCAACAACCTCTTAAGAGGTCATTGTACTCGTCATTATGAACAACTTTTACTACTTTGGGATCAAACCTGAAATCTAGAAAAAATAAATCTGCTGTTCCCTACATTTTGACGAATTATACGAACATAAATGTAGGGAACAGCTGATTTTTTTTTCGCGATTGGTAACACGATACCTCTTGGTAAGACTGGTTGTCAGATTTTCAGACATCTGACTATAGGCCAACCGCTTAACTGAGATGTTTCCTGAGGTAGCAGCGAGGTGCGGGAGGGTTGATAGTTGTCACTTGTCACAAGTTGACGAATCACTGAGCTCTCGCTGCACGTCACCGCACCCCTCGCGCACCCCTCAGGCAACGTCTCAGCTCAGCGGTCGGTCTATACCCGTAACGACTGTCAAAGATCTACGAATGACAGAAAAGAAAAAGAAAGAAAGAAATAGTGTTTATTGCGACTCGTACACGAAGATCACAAACTAAACTAAACACAGTAAAAAATAAAAAACCAAGTTATATAAAAAAAAGTAACAAAAAGAAAAATGAAACAGAAACTTCTATACGAGGCCAAAAGGCTCCTATCTCAGCATGATGCTGCGACATTTAAAAAACACAAACACACACACACACACCCGCGAATGATTCCTAAACGCGGGTCTCTGGGTGGGACGCACGAAGGGGTTTCGGTATGAAATGGAACGCAATAATCTTTAACCGTGTGTAACATAATAACAACGACAATATATTAATCTTTACCAACATCTCAGCTGATCCCCGTAATAGATAAAACTGTGAGTAATATGTAGTTACTTTTGACTCACGGAAGGACAATAATTTTAAACTTATAAGTAATGATGCGCAGAGTACTCGTTGATTACTCGGTTCGGTAAAATTCTGGTATTCAGCTGCATTCAGTAAGACAGGAAACCCCTACAAAGTCGGGAAAAGACTAGGCAGATGATGATTGTGACCATAAAACTCTTACACATCCAACTGACCCAACATTAAGAAACTCATCAGATCTGTGGACTGCTGGGGAGTTTTTTGCGTCACTTCTTCCCAGCTAAAGCATTAGGAAGTCGAAGAATGCGGGTGTTTTGGGGGACTGTCTTATGTAATTTTAACGTTCGAAAACTGCTGATTCTCAGCGTTATCATCATAATCAACCTATAATGTTCCCACTGCTGGGACACAGGCCTCCTCTCGGTGAGAGGGAGTGGACCGTAATCGACCACGCGGGCCCAGTGCGGGTTGGTAGGCGTCACATATGTCTTCGGATTTTTGGTTCTAGGACATGCCAGTTTCCTCACAATGTTTTCCTTCACCGTTTTGAGAGCAGTGGTTATGAAATAATTTACACAAAGTAAAGCGTCTGTCTGGATTCTCAGCGTACTTTGAATAAATGACTTCTGATTTTGTCAAACATTTAGTACGAACAGACACAAGAAGTCCTGTATGCATATAATATGTAAATTTAATAACAACTGTTACCTTGAGTCAGACAATAGGGTTATTACAGCCAATGCCTAGCCATTGTGACTCACCATTCTATTGTAGATGGCGCTAGTTTCTTTCAATAAATGACAGTAATCAGACCTGTTGTTAAAATTAGCATTTTGTTATCCCGCTGCAATGCCAAAAATGAGTATTGGTCATAGACTTGTAGCGGTATCTACAAACGCCATACGAACAACGCGTCATACTGACGTCACACAAAATCCTGCATCTCGCAAGCAAAGTTTACCGCGCAACTAGCATAATTATACAAAGGCCCGACATGAATCATCGGGAACTTGCCCGCCAAACACAACACCCAGTATGTCTCCATAGTTTGGAGGATGAGTGAACTTTACACCCTGTTCCTCATACCTCTACACACTCATCCTCATCTGCTTGCCTTTTCCCAACTAAGTACGTTAGGGTCGGCTAACTGCCCCGTTGATCTCGTGGTCGCAATCGTGACTGCTGAGCGAGGGGTCTCGGGTTCGATGTTTAGGTCGGGCAGTATTATTAGGTTTTTTCCACTAGGAATTTCTTAGTAACAGCCCGGAGTTTAGAAGTTGGCGGTGTGATACCCGTTGGTCTACACCTGAGGGGCAATTCTCGTAATTTTAACCGGTCAAGCGGCGCGGTTCGCCGATCGGCGACGAAACAATAGAAAATCAATTGTGTCTCATTAGTGGAGCTTCACAGATTAAAAACGTTCACAGTCTGATCTCATTCTCAATCTGTTAAAAATACCTCTAATTTCCCAACATTTTGATATGTTTTTGACATTTGTTTGTCGCTGATATGAGACTGCGACTAGATTTTGAATGTTTTAAATTACGAGAATTGGCCTTCAGATCTCTGTCCGGTCGTGTCGGATTGCTTGCCGTTCCATCGGACTATGAGAGTGAAGGAACAGAGACTTCACCTGTGTCTGCGCACACACTTGTACACTATAATATATCCCGCGTACCTGGCTGATCTCCGTTGAGATTGGCCACCGTGACCGAAATCGGTTGGGAGGCTATTATTATTAGACAAAAAGTGTTGTGTCGCACGATGTTGTATCATGTCCGGTGCAACTGTTAACAGTCACCTTGACCTGTCTGCACATCACCTGCCTGGTAGCCTGTGTCGTTCATTTACATATCATGACGCTTGTTCTCCCCGAAGGGCAATGCAGAGGTGCACATATAGCACACCTACGTTTCGCGAGCTATGTTTAAAAGTCCCATGAAATAAGAGGCGGGGGGGCTATGGAACTCAAATGGAGTTGGGGAGGACACCTGCATAGCTATTCACAACCTTACGACAAGCTAACGTATCGAAAATTACACATTTCGATAACCTGATTTTCCTTGTCCCCGACAGCAAAGAGCTATCGGAAGAACAACGGTGGTCTATTTGATTTAAACTGACAAAATTTCCGGGTTTTGGACTTGTGAACAGCGCTTAGAGGACTCCTACGATAACATTGATTGATGTTCGATACGGTACGGAAGCGGATCGAGTGATTGTGAATAGCTATGCTTGCCAAGCGCAGTGATGACAGTCGAGTGTGAGACAGACGAGTCGTCCGGCGGGGAGATGATGGGCGGACAATATTGTTGCCATCGCGGGTAGATTGTCGATTGCGATTGAGAATGTAACTCCTCATTGGAGGATATCGAATCACACGCCATTGCCAAATCGAATAATTATCACAATCTAGTACGGTATGTTTGACCTTCTGAATCCACATTTACTTTCGTCAAACCACATCGAGTATGCAACAGTTGCCTAACGCAGATCACTATAACTTTTGAATTGATTACAGGCAGCGTGTGATCTTTTATTGTTGTCTTAATTACTAGCTGCTATTGTTTTAATGAACATATTTGTCTGGTACGGAATTCACACGTTATTTTGTATGTTTTATTAGCGTATTGGAGTTGCAGGAAGATTTTTTTTTGCATATTTATTTTTTGCGCGATACAAAATTCACCTTCATCCAGTTAGACTGGAAGCCGACCCCAACATAGTTGGGAAACTAGGCAGATGATGATTTATTTCTAGCCTTCGGCGCAGGATATATTATAGTGCAGGTATGTGTGCGTAAACACAGGTGCACTCTCTGTTCCTTTACTCTCATAGCCGGATGGGACGGCAATCCGACACGAACGGAGAGAGATCAGGCGCAGGACCAACGGCTTTACGTGCTTTCGAGCCACGGGGGTATTAAGCCGCTAACTTCCAAACTCCGGGCTGTCACTAAGAAATTCCTAATGAAAAACTCAATGACACTTTTGCCCGACCTGGGAATCGGACCTAGGACTCCACGCTCAGCAGTTGAGACTGCAACCACGAGACCAACGCGCAACGGGGCAGCTTCGTCTAATATTGAGTTGCTATAAGTGCATCGTAACTACCAAGGTTTCTTCGAAGCCGTGTAATAAAAATTACTATACATAAAGAGTCGTGTTGGGCGTCCAGTTGCAATCGAATGAGACGATTGACCACCTTATGTATAATATGAGCGTTATATACTTTATGTGGGGCAGGGAGCTCCGTTTGCAAATGGTTCCGTAGGTAATTTTGTTGAAAAAACTATGCTAGGTTTTGTTTAATAGTATTTAGAATTAAAGTAATAACAGCCGCTTGCCGCGGTTGGTCCGTGGATGGGTGACTATCTTTACATACCACCACGTTAAGCTGTTGGTCCCGGCTGTCATTCGTGGATCTCTGAAGGTCGTTACAGGTCGTCAGAAGCCCGAAAGTTTGACCAATCTTACCAAGGGGTATCGTTTTACCCAGTAACTGGGTTTTTGGAGGTCAGATAGCCAGTCGATCTAATTAAAATACTGGTATTCAGCTGCATTTAGTTTAGACTGAAAGCCATCCCCAAAAATAGTTGGGAAAAGTCAGGCAGATGAGTATTAAGAATTTAAGACACTAGTGGAGCAAAGGTTTACATGATACAAAGTGTGTTTTGTGACCCTTTGAATTACAGCAGGTCGATATTAGACGAAAAGTCAGATGACGTTCGTTGTAATTGTAGCATATGCGGTGCCTACTAGGTTAACTGTCGCCTTGACCTGCAAACTCAAACTCAAAGCATTGCTAATTAAACCATGAACAAGCACTTTAAAATGAGTCTGTCAGTCAGAAAGATGAAGCTAGTTGCCCATTCCAAAGTGTAGTAGATTCCTATGGAGAAGAACGGGCAAGAAACTCTATGGACACTCTTTTAAATTATATTTAAATTTATAATTACCAGCTCAGTTTTTTATCGTCTGGATAAAAACAGGGTATTATAGGTGAACGAAGTAGAAGCCTATAGCATAGAAATCTCTTTTTTTACTTTCAATCCTTTGATTGAAGCTAGCCGATGGCTTCAATCAAAGAATTGAATTTAGCTACGAAGTCATTGCGCACCTTCAGAACAGTAGTGACAACTAACTATCAATCTATACCTAACCTATCAATTATTTAATAATTGATAGGTTTTCCTAAAAAAATAATTAATTAAATCAGTTCAAAGTTGAAAGTTTGCAGTTTCAAAACTTTGTTTTCGTTTTCCCAAAAAAATGATTTTTTGAGATAGGTACGTCACTACTGTTCTGAAGGTGCGATTGATGAGGTGGAGAGTAGCGTGTTATGTAAGTTTTTTTTTTTTTTTCATTATGAAAAGCTTACTTCAAATAAGTAAGTAATATTATTTATTGATAGGTTAATTTCATTTTACATTTTTGAATATGCCCTTCACATTATATGTCCTAGTAGTGTACCTAATGGCCCGCTGGGAGCTCTTCTGCAGGCTTAAAATAGCTGGCGGGGTCATGTATGTGAAATCACAGTTTTTTTGGTGTATCACTAGCTCATAGCTGCCGTCGCGTCGTTAAGTGAAACTGTATGTAACTGACATAAAACCTACTGTTTCCTATTACATCTATGACTGTGCGAAATATATGCCTCTACTAGGTACGACTTGGAAACCAGTATCTTACACAATTAACACCGACTTTCGAAACAAAGAATTTTCACTTTGTGTTTTTTGGAAGTCGGTTGTATTTTTATGTAAAAAAAAACTTTATTATGTTTTACTTTTTCGTGGTAGGTTTCTGCGCCACTCAAATTCATATGTTTGAACTCAAACTCAAAGCATTTATTTCAATTAAACCATGTACAGGCACTTTTGAATTGTTAAAATTAAATAGTCGGTCAGTTAGTCAGAAAACTGAAGCTAGTTGCCCATTCCAAAACGTAGATCTCTATGGAGAAGAACGGGCAAGAAACTCCATGGACACTCTTTTAAATCAAGATATTACAAAATCCTGGGTACATTATTCTTGTTGCTTCTATATGTGAGAACAATGTAAAAAAAACACAAATGAAGAAACAATTTAAAATATAAGATTAATAAAAATAAGCCTTGGCAGTTAAGAGATGACCAGTCTCAACCGACGGCGCCCGTGCACGAACATGACAATATTACTTGCTATGTAAATAACAGTGACAGGAAGTTATAACATCATCAACATACACAATGTGAATTATAACATTACTGAAGCTCATTCAAAAACTGCTTAAGCAAAGTTGATCAAATATTACTTTTTTTTATTCGATCGATCCATCGACTCGATCGTGCCTGGCGGAAAGCAAATGGTTGAGATCTATGATAGAATGAGCAAGCACAGAAGATGCCTGTTCCCTCTTGCTTTGAAGACCGACGGGTTATATATGTGGAAAGGAACACAGACGTTGCAGATATTTCCACACTTATGGCCTGGTCACTACCTCGCCGCTATCAGCGGCAGCTAATACCCTGATTACACCCACCGAGTAGAGCGCCGAGAGAGTAAAATGTATGAACACTCGGCCGAGGGCACTCTTTTGCCACTGTACTTGGCAGGTTGTAATCGCGGGGCGGCGAGCGGTAAAAACAAATATACCAAAATGTATGAACCATGCCACGACGCACCGCTCGCAGCGTCAACGCTAGACAAAAGAAACCGCGCCGCTTAGCCAAAAGTCGTGGCCGGGCGGTTTGGCCGTGTGCTTAAATGTACAGACGCCAGCACATCAACCTACCCGAAACTGTCAAATTTTCCCAATCAACTTTGAACCTTATGCTTTAGTAATAAAGTTGAAAATCTATTAAATAAATTTGATAGATTGTAGTAGGTTGATGTTCTGGCGTCTGTACATAATAATATGATGCTGACTATATCGCTCATTCACAGTAAATATAATATACAGTAAGTTATCTAAGGCCGCCCGCCGAGTTATTAGCCTACTCTTGCGTTGATCCCCAGGGTTGTCACTTTTACTTGTAGTTAATATTTTCGAACAAGCAGCACTTGATCTAAATTTATGAAATAAAAAGCATATTATGATTGAATATTTTACCAATTTATAAATTTAGTAAAAATAAAAAGCCTTTATTCACATAACATTTATTATACTAACAAATTTGATACCGAGAAAATTTTTCTCCTGTTTCTGCACGTCCGGAACGCTTTATTATCATTTGTTAATGTAAAGTAAATTCTCATTCTTATGTAAAGTTTTTGTAAAAAGCTTTTGGGAAAGCATGGACAGGGCATCTTAAATTCTATATCATTCAGTTGATCGTAAATTGACCGGCCAATTTTAATGTTGATGTGGTCCTTTTCGAACGCTTTGCGAAACACCTGCTCCATCCTTTCTACATTATCGACAAAATCATCAGGTGGGATCATGAGTAAATTTCGATCTTTGCCGTAATTCCTGTAATGGGTGTATCTAGATTCTACACTTAAATTACACGCTCGTTGATTAACGTCGACGTAATTATTTAAAAAATCGCAGTTCTTATGGTAATCAACACATATTTTTAACAAAGCGCCACAAAAATAAAAAAAAATGCATTTTTTTCAGGTAGCTCATGTTGTATTGGTACATAGTCAGAACGTAAGATTTCCGACAAAATATTTTCATTTCCTTGTGTTTGATTGCTACTGGTCAGATGTTTGTCGATTACTGAGGCACTTGTTTCGAAATGTTTGTGATTTTTCAAACTAATCAAAAATTTTGTGATATCTTCAGAACAATTACCATCTATTGGAGGCTTTGTAATATTTGTAAAATAAATCTTTCTATATGCAGATATGAATTGCCTATTGGTTGGCTCTGTAGCCATCCCGTTTTTTGACCGAATTTTTCCAAAAAAATTTTCAATAACATCTTGATAAGGCGTCTTGTCAATAAATATTCAAACCCTTCTTGTTTAAGATCATCAAACAAATAGATTTGATAGTTATTTGAAAACCATCAATAAACTTGACTGTTATCGTAACGTCGCTACCGTTTTTTGGATTATATAAGTTTAATGTTTGAAAAAGTATTAACATTTTATTAAAAAATTCTATTTGATTGTCATTTCCGCAAAACGCATTTTTGTAAGCATAGCTATGATAACGCCGGCGAGAGTTGACAAACGCAAGCGGTCATGTAGCGTACGCGCGTGCTCACAGTCGCGCTGCACAGCCCGCACTGCCGCCACCTTATTCCCTCATATATTATGCTAGCGTGTGCGTGAAATCGCGTGCCGACATGGCGCGCGGCGCGCACGCACACATTCAAACCGAGAGCGGCACGTTTGTATGAAGATGTTTTACTGTATGTTTACTGTGGCTCATTTGGAGAAACATCGATGTAAATCTATTTTTCCCAAAAATTAGTTAAATATGCCGAAGCACTTAGAAATGGTATTTACGTTAACAAAGAAAAGACGTAAAAAAAAAAGTAGCAGTTACGTCGATGTTTGTCCAAATTAGTGATATGATGATATTACTAATGACCATACTAAAATGTATGCCCCTACCTTATCAAAGCGCTAAAGAAACAAGTTATTTGTTACACAATTATCGAAACCAGATAATTAGCCCAATAACCAAACACACAAGTTCACCGTTTCGTAACTTATGCTTGCGGAACCCCAAAACAAGTGGACCAATGGCGCGTACGTTCCGATTTGGAACACGACCAGTCGACCGGCGCGAGCGCATAGATGCGTACTTGTTTAATTATGTAGTAGGTAGGTAGGTAACTAGGTACCGATATGTTGCTTACTTAGTACGGTCAAATGCACGTTAATAGGGAGAGTGAAACACGAAAACCTGGCTTTTTTTTCAAAAAACAAAATATGCAGTTTTGTTTTCCTCCAAAATTGGAGCCTTGGTTGCTTTGTTTACTTTCCTATACTACCCACAGTTTCGGATTCAACCCTGGTGTACAGACACCAGTACATCAAGCGACTACAATCTGTCAAATTTCTTTAATAGATTTTCAACTTTATTGGTAAAACATAAGGTTCAAAGTTGATTGGGAAAATTTGACAGTTTCGGGTAGCTTAATGTGCTGGCGACCATTGGAGATAGACCTGACCCAGGCTGCGCCACAACACCCTTTCCTCCGCCTCCTGCATCCAGTCTGTCCCAGCAGCCTTTCTGAGGTCGTCCGTCGATCTGGCTGAGGGTCGTCCCACACTACCCTTACTGACTCGTCTGCTCCACCGGCCATCGGTGCTTCGACAAACATGGCCATCCCACTGCAACTTCAGCTTGCCTCCTCTGCAAGCTATGTCGGTAAGTCCAGTGGCGTAACTATACCGTTTGGGGCCCGTGGCAAATTCAAGGTATGGGACCCTCCCCCAATGTAAAGAAGCTCAATCAACGTTACAGTTTTTTTTTACAAGCACTTCTCCCGCGACTTCTTCCGCGTAGATTTCATATTTTCCCCTACAAAATTTAACACCTGACTGCTTCGTTGTTCAGTGGCATAGAAATGTAAAAAACAGATATATCTATGGTCAGTGGTCTAGTGGTCACAAGCGCTACTGCTGAGCATGAGGTCCTGCCCAAAAATTAGACAAACAATGGGAGAAAGGTATAAAATGTTCGAAACCTGAACGATGTCCTTTGTTGCACATTTTCAAAAATAGTTTGCATTTATATACTTATGTTAGGATCCTCCTGTGCTTATGGATCTCTTGAGCCGGTGGCCCCCTCTGACTGGGGGCCCGTGGCATTTTGCCCCAATGCCACCCTATAGTTACGCCACTGCTTGTACGATATCTGGCCATGTTGACCCTGCAAACCTTATCAAATCATCACACCGTCTTCGCCGTGGTGTACCTCGACGGCGCTATCCTCCCTTAGGCGTCCAGTGAGCGATCTTTGCCTATCTCTCCGCGTGCATTCGCGCGACGTGTTCAGCCCACTCCCATTTCAGCCTGGCTGCTTTTTCTCCAAGGAGTCAAGAGTACTTACAGACCGAGTTAGAAACACCATCCTGCGCTCCATTACTTAGCAGATGTTGAAGAAATGAATGGCTGCGATGAAAAAAAAGGTGATCATCAGAATGACTGCCCAAAATGACCGATCAGCTTTAAAATATTACTAAAATCTAATACCTATGCTCCCACCGTCAAAACTGGAGGGAGGACGCGCGGGCTCGCGAAAAATGGAAGGAATGGAGGGAGGCCTTTGCCCAGGAGTGGGACAGCACAGGCTAGATAAAAAAAAATACCTATTTGCTACTATTTGATACCTTTGTTTAAATAATTGGTTCCTAATTAATAACTAAGAAAATTAATTTAAAAAATGGCCAGTCATTCATAAGGGCTCTAAAATTTTAATTCGCCTTTACAAAAAATTTATAACTAATTGACACCTAAACATAATAATATATTTTTTTACATTTTTAGGACAAAGAATAAAGATTTACCAAAAAACGGCATCTTTGCACCATAGATTTTGATCATTGGCATTTCGAACTCTCAAATATGTCTGCATTGAACATCTCAATTCTGAGTACAATTCCTTTGTCTTAGACCAAGTCAAGGACCAAACTTTGACCCTATGACCTTGGCGAATGACTAATGAATGAATGACGAACAAAAGAAGTCAGTCCGTTTGTCTTGAACAGGTATCGGAAAACCCCGAAACAATGGAATGTCATTTTTATATGAAAAACATAATATAACTTCACGTCTTTAATCCCCGGGGGGTAAACAGAAGTATAGTTACCTATAGAACACCCACATTTTGCTCTGTTACCACTGCCGGGACACAGGCTTTCTCTCTGTGAAAGGGAGTAGGCCATAATTATAAATTCAACGTTAATGATGTAACTAATGTTTTTGTAAAAATATAATTTAAAAGAGTGTCCATGGAGTTTCTTGCCCGTTCTTCTCCATAGGTACCTACGCTTTGGAATGGGCAACTAGCTACATATTTTCTGACTGAATGACTTCTTGACAGTTCAAAAGTGCCTGTAATTGGTTTAACTGGAATAAATGCTTTGAGTTTGAGTTTTGCGAATACTTGTCCTGCTATTGTGATTTATGTATAGAGAATATCTTAATACTGCGCCGGAGCGAATTGGATTACTTATATGAATTTAGAGGGTTGTATTGATAAACAGACAGCTGTGCTGCTGGGGAGTTTGTTCCGCCACTTCTTCTTCCCAGCGAAAGCACTAGAAAGTGGTGAAGGGCGGGCGTTTTGGGGGACTGTCTTTTGTAATTTTGACGGTCAAAACTAGCTGATTTTCAGCCTAATTTAAATTTAAAATGACGTTAGATTTTTTGTTTCCCAGCAATGGGAACATTATATGCCGATTTTACCAAGTAGTTCCAGTTTAAAACCCATTAAAGTTTTGCTTGGCGAGAAATACGCTATCCTTAGATAAGAAAATACTACCTTAGCTATTGTCAAAGTCGACTACGTCCGATAACAAATCGTGATACAACTTTTGACATCTCAAAATAAAAATGACATTTCGAAATATTTCTTGTTTTGATCTAATATATTATATTTTGTTCTTCTTTTTATTTTTTTACTGTCTTTTGTAATTTTGACGTTCGAAAAGTGCTGATTCTCAGCCTAGTTTGAATAAATGACTTTTGATTTTTTTTAATCGTTATAATTTTGTAAAATCATATTTGTTACGTTCCCGCATTACTTATTATTGTTCAACCTGACACTGATCACACCATAGTGCCTGTGACACTCAAGGCATAGACAAGTAATGAGGTTACGTCTGGCGCGGATTAAAAATTAATATTTTATTTGCTAATATTTTACATGATATTAAATTTATTTTAATATTTATTTATTTCTGTAACTGCCCGTGACATCACAGCGGCGGGCCCTATCAGAATACCAGCGCTGCGACATTTATTTTTTAAATATCGCAGCATCATGCTGAGATAGGAGCCTTTTGGCCTCGTATAGAAGTTTCTGTGTCATTTTTCTTTTTGTTACTGTTTTTATACTTACAGGAAGATTTTTTATCACCATCCAAATTTTTACAGGGTGTTCTATCCATGAATATGAACAACTTTCACTATGGGACCAACTCTGAAATCACGAAAAAAAACCAGCTGTTTAATACAAAAGTTCAATACCTACTTGATCAAAATGTATGAAACAGCAGATTTTTTTTTGTGATTTCAGAGTTGGTTCCATAGTGAAAGTTGTTCATATTCATGAGTAGAACACCCTGTAAAAATTTGGATGGTGATAAAAAAATCTACCTGTATACAGGAACATTTTTTTATCAAAAAAAAAAAAAACAAGGTTGGGTTGGTTGGTTGGCTTGGTTTTTTTTTTAAATAAAAAACCAAGTTATAATTTGGTTCTTTATTTTTTACTGTGTTTAGTTTGTGATCTTCCTGTACGAGTTGCAATAAATACTTTTTCTTTTGTTTTTTGCAATTTGCAGATAAAGAAAGACTTTATCTGCAAATTGCAAAAAACGTAAGTTTAAAATTTCGCGGGCTTCCCGCTTAAAAATACTTACCTACTTCCTGTCCACATCCAGAAAGGATAATATTGAACATTATTATTTATCAATATCAAAATTAAAAATGGACGGCTGTTTATTATTTTTGCGCCAGACTTCTTATACACAGGCCCATTGCCTTCAGATTATTATGATAAGGACCATTATTCTTTGACAATAACTTATTGTGGTTGTCGTTAACCTGACGAACTTATAACACCCATTCAAGCTCTTATAATAATAATGTTATGTTGTTAGGAGCAGTTGTAGCTCAGTAGAAACGGCTCTGACTTACGAGTTGTAGGTCGTAGGTTCGAACCCAGACAGGCGCTTTACTTTGTTCAAATAATTTCATCACCACTGCTCTCAAAACGGTGAAGGAAAACATCGTGAGGAAACCGGCATGTCCTAGAACCAAACATTCGAAGACACGTGACATCTGCCAACCCGCACTGGTGCCGCGTGGTGGATTATGGCCCACTTCCTCTCACCGAGAGTTGGCCTGTGTCCCAGCAGTGGGAACATTATAGGCTGATTATGTTATGTTGTTTCAAAAGCAATAGTGATAAAGACCTCGAGCTAAGAATCGCAATTCGTGCACTTTGGGTTGTGCACACTACGTTTTTTAAACGCGCCGTTGACGCGCATTTTAGAAACGTGCGTCGACAGCGCGCTTTTATCCTACAGAAGGTCTGCAGGCTGCGTCTGACTCGCGTGCGTATTGCGTCTGTATCGCTACAAACGCGCGTCAACGGCGTGTTTAAAAAACGTGGTGTGCACAGGCCCCAAATTTCATCGTCATCAAAATCAAACAGCCTTATTATTAAACACAAGAATTATGTTTTGACCCAGGTTTAAACCATCGAGCCATTTATTAATTTGGAACTTCGTTCAGACAAAACTACCTACAGTTCGAATTACATAACATGACGTTATTAAAAACTGAGTCTAAGTTGTCAGTTTTGTATTAAGAACTTTGTCTTGTTTGGAACAAAGTCCAATATACAACAACAGGCTCGGTGGTTTAAGAGCCTATACTACCTCAAATGGCTTAGCGTGATCCTCCGTTATGTCGAAAATACTGCACCATTAATTTTGAAATAAATATATGGTAAAGTTGAGGATTAATGCGAAGTCCTATGTTAGACGAAAACACGATTCCATAAAATTTTCTCGATAGAAAAAAAATCCAAAGTTACCTCTAACCCGAACAATAAACCGCTGGCATTCAAAAAATACTTCAAATTAGATCATGAAACTTTGCATACTAACTGAACTTACTTTAAAGCAGGTCTTATGTTATTTACTTTTTTATAATTACCATTATTTTCACTGTAAAAAGCAAATACCTAAACTATTAGCGCTGCCTGCCGCCCAGCACCGCACTCTGTCTCGCTCTCACTCAGTCCGCGAGCAGTATCGTATGAGTGAGATAAAGAGCGAATTTTAGCTGAGGTAGTATAGGCTCTTAAGGCGACTACACGACCTAAAGCGCGGTCACTGTCGGACTGCATAGAAAAGAAAGAGAAGCGCGATGACACAACCGTGGTAATTTATTGGGTGCCCTGTCAGTTCACCAAAAATTAATTTACAAATTTTTACTTGACAAACAACGATTGGCAAAAACATGATTTGTCATTTCATCATTATTCAACAACAAGTTTGCCAAATAATTCACTTTACAAAATAATCACTAGATAAACTTTTGTTTAATAACGTGTTATTTAACAAGCAATTCATTTTTTAATCATTTTATTTCATAAAACAACGTTTGGAATAAAAACGTTTTACATATTGACTTATCATTACGCAATTTCCTAAAATTGGAACTCATTCTTTCATCGACTTGCGCTAATAGAAAAAATGAGATTATTTTTAGTGGGCTACCCGGAACCGAACTAGTTAGATTAGGTTAATTATTTAAAAAAAAATGGTTCGGTTAGGTTAGGTTAAAACCGTGACCCCCTACGCACGAGCCGAGCGAGCGAAGCGAGCGGTGCCGCGGCAGCGGCCGGCGAGTGCCAGAAACGACTAGATTTTGTAAAAAAAAATACTTTTACACAAAATATGGGTGCCAGAAACGACTTGCGCTAATAGAAGATAAAAAAGAGATTATTTTTAGTAGGCTACCCGGAACCGAACTAGTTAATTTGGTTAATTATTAAAAAAACAATGGTTCGGTTAGGTTAGGTTAAAACTGTGACCCCCTACGCACGAGCCGAGCGAGCGAAGCGAGCGGTGCCGCGGTAGCGGCCGGCGAGTGCCAGAAACGACTAGATTATATAGAAAAAAATACTAGCCTGAAAATATTTTGACCCAAATGGAGAATACCGTCATGATCACTTTGCGACTGGTTTAGAAAATCTTTACATAGCATAAAACAAAGTCATTCCCCTGTCTGTAAGCTTAGATCTTTTAAACTACGCAACGGATTTTAATGCAGTTCTTAATGCAGTCGCTAGTGTATTATAAAATGATATTTTGAAGAAACGTTATTTTTCCAAAAGAATCTAAATATGAAATGAAAAATGTATAAATGATTAAATATCATCCGTAACATTTGTAAAGAGAAGCATTTGCCAAATAAATGTTTGCAAAGCGAGTGTTTATAAAATAAAACATTTGCGGAAAGAGTTGTTTGTGAAATAAATAGTATACGAAACGTTGGTTGTAAACTAAAAATTTGTCAATGGAGTTTTGGTGAAACATTAGTGAACCAATTTATTGCAAATATGAAGCAATTATCTATTTACAAAAACTCTCAAACACCAAACAAATAAAAACCGTATACTAAAATTCGGGGAATTAAATTGTCTTTTAGATGGTGAAAGTTTTATGAAAATACACCCGATAGTGTTTGCGTGATTATCGTATTTATGTCCGCGGTAGACATTACTTTACAAATTAATTACACTATGTTAAAAAAATATAATTGCAAATATTCACATATCAAATTACGAAGCAAATGGTCTAGTATAACATTTATTTTTTTCAAAGAAATCAGTCCGGTCGATTAGACGTGATGTTGAATTTAAAATCATTAGAAGTCGTATATCTGCGCCTTAAGCTTGGACTAAAGTTACAACTCGTTTTGTAGTAAGACGGAAGGAATTTATTTCAATTAAATAGTTTTCATTTTTTATCGATACCCATGACGTCTACAAAGTTTAGCTAGCTAGTAGATGGCAATAGGTCTACATCATTATAACGCCTTCTTCCTCCATTTTGGACGCGTACTTACGAAAGCCAACCTTGTGCGTTCAGGAATAGCGCAACGGAGGCGTATTTCCAAACGCTCTAGTAGTAATTAAAGGGTAATTACTTCGTCATCCGGGCTGAAGGAAGACAGTTTCCTTATGTTGAAATATGCTGACGTAGATACCTACAATATATCAACTACAATATTCTAGTAAAATTGTATAGCATAATCGAGCTTCAAATAATTCCCCATTTGACCCTCTAATATAATAAATGAGCCTCTTTTTGTGATCCTCTTATATTCTGCGAGGTAATTGCGTAAAACACTAATGCCACTAACACACACACACTAATGCAATGGCTGTCATTTTGACAGTTCAACAACATTCATTGCGTTACCTACGTTGTTGAGCAGATAATTTTTTCGAAAATATGAAGCAATGGATTAGCAATATCGTTAAAAAAATCATCCAGATGGATATAGTGTGTTACGCAATTAGGGTGCCGCTTTGTAAAGGTAGGTACTTTCTACAACCTCCAACAAATCATTCATATTCCAAAACCGATCACTTTATACGCAAAACTTTCTCACTCTATGCTCACTCATTCATTCGTTTCAATGACATCACCACTTCGTAATGTCATTTACGTCATTGCGATAGGTAACTCTAATGATGTATAAAATTTAGATTTTGTATTAAATAGTTTAACTCGTTAGGGACTAAAATGCAGCTATACATACGTGTATCACAAATGTGTGGACATGTTTCGTTGCTCGCGCATGACTAACATAACAGTCCTAAGTATCTCATTTTTTACCTAGTTTGGGTTGGGACTGCTACACTCCTCTATTCGTGTCTCTATACATTTCGTTGCCGTTCAAAATGATTATATTTTGAGATCCAAATAACATAAACCTGACCTCTGCAACCTAGTTACTGGGTAACACGACACCCATATACTTCTTATTCAATTTATGAAATATCTTTTAAATTGGTTCAATATTGGAGGAAGAAATAGGCGAGAGCCAAACCTCGAATTATGACTTTTTCCTTAGGCTTTTTCAAATGTCTCTCCGACCGCATTTCCTCTTCACGTGCTTTCCGAGGTACCCATCGACGAACCGACCGCGGCAAGAGTAGCTTAACCTTCAACCGACCCATGCGGCTGTTATTATTTAGGTAGCCACGAGCCCTTCAACGTAAATGAAATGATAAGCAGGCCTGCCTAGAAATGTAAGTCAAATTCAACGTGTCCCACTTTTAATACATAGTGAATCGTGTAATAAAACCTGATTCGTGTCTTATGTCATATTAGGTTCCACATAACCAATGTGAAAGTTGGCACTACCGGTTTTGTGATTTGCCGCTCAAATTTCACCCTTATGCGAAAGGAATAAGAGTCTTATGTGATGTGTATGGTTATAAGACTTATTATCTTCACGCTTTTTACTTTTTTCGGACTGAGTAGATGTAATCTTTGGCGTAGGTATATTTACTTTTTCGATACGCATGGCTATGAGTCTGTACGAGAGTTCCCGAAATCTACACTTATTTAATATTATAAATGCGAAAGTGTGTCTGTCTGTCTGTCTTAAACCGCTAAACCGATTTAGATGAAATTTGGTATAGAGATAATTTGAGTCCCGGGAAAGGACAGGATAGTTTTTATCCCGATATTCCCACGGGATCGAGACTTATGCGGATGAAACCGCGGGGCGCTGCTAGTCAGCCTATAATGTTCCCACTGCTGGCACATAGGCCTCCTCTCTGCGAGTAGGAGCGGGCCGTAATCCACCACGCGGGCCCAGTGCGGGTTGGTAGATGTCACATGTCTTCGAATTTTCGGTTCTAGGACATGCCGGTTTCCTCACGATGTTTTCCTTCACCGTTTTGAGAGTAATGATGGTGATGGAAAAAATTATACAAAGTAAAGTGCGTGCTTGGGTTCGAACCCGAGACCTATTATAAGTCGTAAGCAAGGCTGATACCAATGAGCCACCACTGCTCGCCGTTACTATAAGCAATAATTTTGGAAAAAAAAAGTGCACTCCGGGATGGCCGACAGAAGTGAAAACAAAACACAAACAGAATACTTTGCCATCACTCCATCACTCACTCAAAACCGAGTACATCCCGAGGACAGCCGAACACATCCGAAGCGGTGTCGATTACGGTAACAGTGGCGCGAGTTCAATGGATTTTCCCAATTCAAAAAATGCCCAACGCGCCAAAAGAGGTTTTCACTTCAAAAAAATGAGCTTCGTGGCAGACTATACCTAGCAAATAATTATTAAGCAGGTTTTTTACTAACACTAAAATTTTCGCGGAAAAGCTACTAATAATATACTAATAAATAACATAAAATCCATGATTATGCGCACATTTTAAACATTGTTTGTAGCCATAAACAATTTGAAATATTTATTTAAATTTTTATCACCATATACGATTCAGATTTTATCTCAACTACAAGGTTACTAGGAAATCAAATTTTAATTAATTAATTTTATACCTGTTACTTAATTAAAAATTATAAAAAAAAATATTTATAAAGGTAGGTATTTAACTTATTTTTTTAAATGTTGGCAGGGACATTGATGCCGATTTGCCGATTCTGTTGTTTTAAAATTTTTTTTCCTTATATTTCATTAAGAAAAGGACAGAAGATAAATTTTAGTTTAGTCGTGTCAAATTAATCAGCGCTTGACGTAAATTGACGTAATTTTAGTAGGCAAGTTTTTAATCACGTATAAACCTGTCTCATAGTAATTTGTTTTTACTATGCCTGTATGGAGTAGGTAGTGTCATTAAATAAAAAAAGTAAACAAAAATTATAAGTTTTTAATTTTTGATACATTTCTTTACAATTTTGGTACATACTGATCTTACGTAAGATTGAAAGCGGGAGAGGGGGTTCATCTATGTCCTATTTTTTCTTATGTAGAGGGGGGGGGGGGTCAGGAAGTGCGGGAGTTGAATTTGTATGTAAAAGATCACGCGCGGGGGCGCGTTATCTGCTCACCGCGGCAGAGCGCGGTGCAGTGTGTGGAGCGCCTTATAGGCCTATTTGAAAGAAATGATTTGACTTTGACTTTGAAGTACTTAAATAAAAAAAACCCTACAAACAGACTGAGATACTTATTTATCGTAAGTAGCTAGATAACAAGATGGCGTACAAAGTTCAAACAGTATTTTTCCTTAGGTCATTACTTTAATGGGACGCCATATAGAGCATAATAATTAGCCGTTTAGTTATTTTTAACCGTCTACATAATACAAAAGGATAAGGAACATCACGCCTGCATTCCTCGACGGGGTAAGCAGAGGTGTACAACCAAAGCACTATAAGGGGCTGTTCATTTAGGTATTACGTAAGACGATTTGAAGGGGGAGGGTGTCCGAACATATCTTATTTTTCTTACGTAGGGGTGGTAGGGGGTCTAGATTGTGCTTTCGTAAAATCACAAAAGAAAGCAAAAATTATAGGGTATCATTTAAGCTATCACCAATTTAATTAGTTTTGTGTTTCTTAAATAATAGGGTTTGTCCTCCAAATAGTAGATCTGTCACCAAAATGTAGTCACCAAACAATGCAAGTGACCTAACCAAACCGAACCTCGGGGTGCCCTTCGCTCGCTCTTGCATCCTATGTCGACGGAGCCCCGCTTCGCGGGGCCCCTATTTCTGTGTAAAGGGTTTAAAGTAACCTAACCAAACCGAACCTCGGGGTGCCCTTCGCTCGTTCTTGCATCCTATGTCGACGGAGCCCCGCTATCTGAGAACGAAAATATTTCGTGGCGATAGATCTATTTATTAGGTGATACAACTTGATGACAAATATAAATTTTGGTGATAGAAAATATAGTTCCCAAAATTATAAGTTTTTACTTAGTTTTTTTTTTGCTACTTTTTCTTTGCAATTTTGGTAGATTCTGATTTTACGTAAGATTGAAAGCGGCGCGCGGCGGCGGGGGGGTTCATCTAAGACTTATTTTTTCTTACGTATGGTGAGGGGGTTAGAAAGTGGTCTAAAATTATCTTACGTAATAAATGAACAGCCCCTAAGTAACTAGGGTCAAAAACTTAATTTAATTAATAGGAAAAAAAAAACAGTTCATTTATCAAATTTTCATATGAAAACATCAATCATCTGCCTAGCCATTTCCCAAGTAAGTTGGGGTGGGCTTCTAGTTTAACCGGATACAGCTGAATACCAGTATTTTACATGGAGCGACTGCCTATCTGGTCTCCACAACCCAGTTACACGATACTCCTTGATACCTGGTTGTCAGATTTTCGGGCTTCAGACTAATAAAATAATTATGTATTACTAGCAGCGCCCCGCGGTTTCACCCGCATAAGTTTCCCGTGGCATATCGGGATAAAAACTATCCTATGTCCTTTCCCGGGACTCAAACTGTCTCTATACCAAATTTCATCTAAATCGGTTCAGCGGTTTAAGCGTGAAGAGGTAACAGACAGACACACTTTGGCATTTATAGTATTAGTAAGTATGGATGTATTTAATGAAAAAGGTCAAAGTAGGTAGCTTTATTATACCCGCTACTAGAAACTCGCTTTCGAGATCTGCTATACCTACCATGTAACATAATTATTATATATCTGCCCTTGACTGTTCCTACATAATTTATTAAATTAATATAATTATTTTTTGCTTAAGAAGCTGGTTTTAAGTAAAAACAGGTTGGCAATGTATCAAAGTGACTTTTTCAATGTCACCTAATTATACATACACATTCTATGTTAATCTAACGTCTGAAATGAATAATTAATCCTATTTACAAAATCTAATTTTTGACATCAATGACATCAAATGTCATTTTGACATTTTTAACTGACTTCTATTAAAAAGGAGGAGGTTCTTAATTCGGATGTTTATACAGTGTGTCCGGACATGGACTAGCGATATTCTAAATACTTAAATATAAGCTATTTTAAAGTACAATTACACTATAGGCTTGGGTCCAATACACTTCCCAGTAATTAACAATAATTATTGGTTGAATTGCATAATTTTTTGTTTTTTTTTCGACTTTCACATTTTTTTTTCAAAAGTTATGGAATTGTGAACACATTGCTTTGTAATGCAGACGGTAGACAATATTATTGTCTTTCGAATAAGCCTATTTTTATCTCAGTATGACTAAAACTTTGAGATATATGATTTTTTTTTTGTACTCGCATAGAGCATATTTCAACAAAAAAAACAAAATGGCTGCCACATAGCGGGGAAGTGTATTGGACCCAAGCCTATAGTGTAATTGTACTTTAAAATAGCTTATATTTAAGTATTTAGAATATCGCTAGTCCATGTCCGGACACACTGTATACATTTTTTTTTTGTTATTTCAATCAATAGTTTGGGTGAAAAGGAGGAGGTTCTTAATTCGGATGTTTATAGTTACTTATATATTTTTTTTGTTATTTCAATCAATAGTTTGGGTGTTGCTTGCCAATAACCAATCCTTGGATTGAGATAGCTATTTTTAATCTTTGACCATTTTGACAGTCCGAATTACAGTTTACCAAAGCAGCCTATAATGTTCCCACATCTGGTGTATACTTAAATATGAAATAATGTGTTTAATTTCTAATTTTATTTTATGTATGAGGTTGTTTTTTGTTTACAAATTTTATGTTAAGTACTCCATTTTTTATTGTATTTATTTTATTTTAATAGTCTAAGAAGTTTTAATAAAAAAAAATAATGTTTGTAGAATTAGCATAGATATAAGCGATTTGGTGTAAACTGTTAGCTTATATCTGATGAACAAATAAATTGAATTGAATTGAATCTAGGATAACGGCCTCCTCTCTATGAGAGGGAGTGGGCCGTAATCCACAACGCGGGCACAATGTGGGTTGTTGGATGACAGTTAGCGCGTTTCAAAATTCGATAAGTTAACTTTGACATTTCGACACTGGGATTCTAGGACAGCCAACGTTATTAATTTCAGGCTCCTAACAACACTGTTTATTATTGTTCTTAAAAATTAAGGAAACATAATCAATTAATATCAATCTGCCTGCCTAGCCTTTGGAGCGACTGCCTATCTGACCTCTACAACCCAGTTACTGGGTAACACGATACCCCCTGGTAAGACTGGTTGTCGGACTTTTGGGTTTCTGACTACTCTTAACGACTGTACAAGATCTGCGAATAAAACCCGGGATCAATGGCTTAACGTGCTTTCTAAGGCACGGTGGGGTCTCGATATGGATGAGCGGCGATGTTGCGGAGCTGTTATTATTTAGCCAAGAACCTCACTTGTTCCTAAAAATTAAGAAAACATAGTCAATCAATAATACAGGGTGAAATTGAACACATGCGACAAATCGAAATGGGAGATTGTACTCATTATTATGAACAACTTTTACTATGGGACCAAACCTGGAATCGCGAAAAAAAAATCAGTTGTTCCCTACATTTTGATGAGTTATGCGAACATAAATGTAGGGAACAGCAGATTTTTTTTTTCGCGATTTCAGGTTTGGTCCCATAGTAAAAGGTGTTCATAATAAGGAGTACAATCTCCCATTTTGATTTGTCGCATGTGTTCAATTTCACCCTGTATATTAAGAATAATTAAGTATAACCTTTAAATATACCATAAAAAACACCGACGGCCATCTTGGATTTAAAAAAAACGCTACTTGTTATTTCTAAGATTACCTTGATGGCCAATACTTAATCGATAGTCATTAAAAATAGATTGTAGATCGATCATAATATTACCTACTTATAGATCATGTTAATTTATATACGTTTGTCCTTTATGTCTGTTGCTATCAATCCTGGATTCATTTTCTCCTCTACCGATCATTTTTCCCCTGAGAGTTCATTTGGTTTATATGTATGTATCTATGTACATATTCTTGTATTTTGTAGTCATTTCCTAGCAAGTTATCCTGTATGTTGCACCTGCCATGTTTTGTCTCTGCATCACCCTAAGGTTGACTGATAGAAAATGTCTCAGGCATTAAGTGCATAAAGTTTTAATAAATAAATAAATAAATTATTTTGCACCTTGCTTCTGGAAGGCCAAAGTCCGGCTTCGAGAGAAAGTGTTCGCGACAATTCTAGTACTAACTAATAAAGAGCAAATTCGCAAAACACGTATTCGTTTATACTTATGAAACTGATGGGTGTCAAAAACTCATTCTCGTCTATTTTTAACCGACTTAAAAAAATGAGGTTCTGTATTCGACCCGTATGTATGTATGTTTGTATGTCCGCAATTTTCTCAAAAACTAACGAACCAATTTTGATCATTCTTTCACTAATGTGATCTACATACATTCAGGAAGGTTTTAGTATATTATACATTAGGTAATTATTCTTATGTACGAAGTTATATGCATAAATGTACTGCATGTCCGGCATTTCTATGCGAATTTTGATGCTTCTTCTAGTCGGTGTCTTCAATTCTTCAATGCACTAGTGTTAAAAAAAATGTAAAAATGTCTGTTTACTAAAGCTAAAGAAAGGAAAACACATCTGACGACTCTTGCCAAGTTACGTGCCGGGGACTGTAACCCGTTGTATTTTTGGTGAAATAAATAAATAACAATTATTCTTTACTAGCTGCGCTCCGCGGTTTCACCCGCATAAGTCTCGATCCCGTCGGTATATCGGGAATAAAAAGTATCCTATGTCCTTTCCCGGGACTCAAGCTATCTCTATACCAAATTTCATCTAAATCAGTTCAGCGGTTTAGGCGTGAAAATGTAACATACAGACAAACAGACAGAGTACTAGCTGCGCCCCGCGGTATCACCCGCATAAGTGTCGATTCTGTGGGAATATCGGGATAAAAACTATCCTATGTCCTTTCCTGGGACTCAAACTATCTCTGTACCAAATTTCATCTAAATCGTTTCAGCGGTTTAGGCGTGAAAAGGTAACATACAGACGAGAGTTACTTTCGAATTTATAATATTAACTAGCTGCGCCCCGCGGTTTCACCCGCATAAGTTTCGATCCCGTGGGAATATCGGGATAAAAAGTAGCCTATGTCCTTTTCCGGGACTCAAACTATCTCTATACCAAATTTCGTCTAAATCGGTTCAGCGGTTTGAGCGTGAAGAAGTAACAAACATATAAACACACACACTCACAAACTTTCGCCTTTATAATATTAGTGTGATAGTGTGATAATAATTATGGATTTTCAAAGCTGTTTCTTCTCATGATGTTTATAAAATTTTGTTATTAAATAACAGTTATGTTTGCCGTGTCCTAACAAACTGTGGAGTATTGATTACTTACCACTATTACTCATAATCAGAAGAATGGCTGCTTTGCCTCCTACGTGACTAAGCTCCGAGTGAATGAACTTATTGTTAATAATGTTTTGCAAGCCTTTGAATGTACTGAAGGTTTTTCATCGCTATTTTTATTGGCATGTGTTTATTCGAACTTCATAATTCCCAGTTTGCGTACCTAGATAATATGCAAGAACAGTCTAATTTTCGTAACAATTTGATTTTGAAAACATTCAAAATATAGTCGCAATATCATCTGGGGGACAAATAATGTGAAAAATGAAGGAAATTAGAGGTATTTTTGACATAAATTTAGACCGAGATTTTAATGCGAACCATCTTGAAAATACGGGAATCTTAGTAATCAAATGATTCTTCATTAAATTGGACGGTTCCTTATTGTGAACGCAGGCAAATCCATTTTTTTTTAATTTATTTGAAATTGGTTTGCTCTTGACTCTAGTCTAGGTCAAAGGTGACAGAGACAAAGTCGACGATGGAGTGAGATTTTACTTACTAAAATATTAATTTGCGGTTTCTCAACTTTAATCTGATATGTTGTTTATTTCCTTATTTTCCTTCATGGGTAGGCCTCTCACAAGGTGGACGGATGATCTGCGGGGTAACTGCATAACACACTAGTAGTAGGAATGGCTTTCATTTTGACAGGTCAACAACATTCATTGCGTTATTTACGTTGTTGAGCAGACAAATTTTTCGAGCATATGAAGCAATGGATTAGCAATATCCTTCAAAATGATTCAGATGGTGATTTATAGTATATTTTACGCAGAGGAGCTTGTGGCTAAGTAATATCAGCCGCACGCGTCAATCGATCAGGTTAAGCTCGCTTGCCGCGGTTGGTCCGTGGATGGGTGACCATCTTTACATACCAAGACCCCTCCGTGCCTCGGAAAGCACGTTAAGCCGTTGGTCTTGGCTGTCATTTGTGGATCTTTGACAGTCTTTGCGGGTCGTCAGAAGCCCGAAAATCTGGTAACCAGTCTTACCAAGGCGTATCGCATTACCCAGTCACTTGGTTGTGGAGGTCAGATAGGCAGTCGCTCCATGTAAAATACTGGTATTCAGCTGCACCGGTTAGACTGGAAGCCGACACCAACATCGTTGGGAAAAGGCAGGCAGATGATGAGTGTGTTACGCAATTAAGCTGCTGGTGATGATCACAGGAATCTGTTGGTTGCGGGAAGCACGTGAGCGGTTGATGTGACCATGCTTGAGGAAGGATTATGACCTACCGGTCCATTTTGATAAACTCTCACCGTAAAAACTTAGGTGAAATGGGCTGTCATTCCATCTGGCATTGGCACTATTTTGACAACTCACTTCAGCTAAGATTTCACAGTAACGCTAGGCGCAAACGAGCCACCGGCCACAGCCACCGGTAGCCCAGCGACAGGCAGTTCTCATGCTTTTTCATACGTTTTGTATTGATTCGTCGCACAAGTGTGGTCGGTGGCGGCCACCCGCTACAGCAATGCGCAACACCGCAGCAGGAGGCGACACCCACGAGGTGGTTGTGGCCAGCTGCTCGTGTGTGATCACCCTTTTTTTTATGGATGGGAAATCATCAAATGACCCCTCCCGCTCTGGGTGGAGCGGAAGGGAGTGTCAGACTCTTACTGACTAAAACCCATCCGTGTTCCTTCCTTAGCCCTTTATGTTCCGGGGTAGCGGTAACCTTTTCGGACAATCCCGCACCCCCGGCAGGCTTCGGCCCTGGCAGGCCCCTTCCTTTATGCTGACATCTCTTTGAGGCGCGCGTGGAACACGTACGCGCCGTCCGGCACGGGTCTGGTCCTGATCGGACGATGAGCTACCCATTACTCTCCGTCCGCAGGCCTGCGCCTACGGTGGCCGGATTTTACATACGAGTACATCGGCATGAGTCGACGTCTTCCGGCTAAAATGATGATTATAATGATTTCTTCCCTGACATTGATATTAAGTTGTTTTAATTATAATGAAGTTTGGCATTTCTCGAAGCACCTAAAAAGGGCTTCGATGGTAAAGTGCAAGGAGAAGACAGAATCATTAATGTCAAGGAAGCATAAAGGTCATACAGGAAACTAAAGAGTAATTTGTTTTAACACCACCTTTCGACTAATTGTTTTGACGACCTTATCCACGCAAGCGAAACCGCGTCACACTACTATACTATAACATTTTTCTCAATAACATTATCTTGTTCACAGGTTGCGCGTACGCACGAATCGCGACGCTCTATACACGTCGAGCGTCAGTCGAAATCAGGACGCCTCGCGAGTGGGACGTGCTGGTCGCCAACACAAATAACAATAAATGGATAAAAAATAGTGCAGTGTAGTGAAGAAATGCGACAGTGTTGAGTGGCAGTGAAATTTTTTTTTTGTAATTTTTTTTTTTTTAATTAATTCAAAATGCAAGGTCGTGATAAATTGTGTGCTAAACTCACCAGCGCGTTTTTGAGGAAGTGGTGTAAGTATTTTGAAAACTTTCTTTTAGTATCTAAGCTTACTGAATCATTAGAGATTTCGACCTTAGAACATTAATTAATGTTCGTTTTAAATTCGTTATAAACACTTAACCCAATGACTTTACCATTAATGATAACTCCATATACTTAACATACACTCCAGCAAGATATTAGTACTTATAACTAATATTCTTCCTTACCAAACAAAAATTTCACCAAAAACAGTCCAGCAGTTTCTGCGCTATAACGTGACAGACGCACTTATACTTTGGAATCTGTCTGTTTGTCGGTGATTCCAACTGTGTGTATAACTCTCGAACATACTTGGAATGTCCCAACATTTACATATAGATAAGTATGTATGTACCCGCGTGTTTAGAATACTTATAGAATGGCTCCGTAACGGATAATGCACTGACTAAACTATTGGAGATAGAGGAATTTGGGAGATTATAATCCGTAGGGAGCTTCTAAGACACGATTTTTAGGGGGCTGTTGTAGTTTTAATTTACATGCAGGGCCGTCTTTACCCGAGGGTGCAAGGGGTGCGTGGCACCCGAGTGTGGGGTCTCGGCATAGCTATTCACAAACACTCGATACGCTTCCGTATCGTATCGAACATTAATCATTGTTATCGTAGGAGTCTTCTAAACGCTGCTCACAAGTCCAAAACCCGAAAATTTTGTCAGTTTAAGGCTGGACGCAAACGTCCGGTTTCCTGATTCGGAATTCAGTTTCGGAATTCAGATTCGGAAACCTGAATGCAAGCATTTCATTCAAAATGTTCTCACTAGCGCACACGTGCTTAAATTTTCCGTTCTGAAACCCTGACGGAAAATTTAAGTACGTGTGCGCTGGAGAGAACATTTTGTATGAAATGCGTGCATTCGGGGTCTCCGAATCTGAATTCCGAAACTGAATTCCGAATCAGGAAACCGGACGTATGCGGCCTGCCTAAATCAAATAAACGCCCGCTATTCTTCCAACAGCTATTTGCTGTTGAGGGCAAGTCAAATCAGGTTATCGAAATGTCAGGTTTTCGATACGATAGCCTGTCGTATGGTTGTGAATCAGGGCACAGGAGGCGCAAGCCGGAGGGAAGCGCCAGGGTAGCCCGTGAAATTCAAAATTACTAAGTCATGAAATATCAATCAATAGGGTTATATGAACTTAGAGGGTTGTATATCAATACAACCCACTAAGTCAATTGCAAGACAAAATATACAACCTGACACTGACCTGCAAATTGCAAAAAACGTAAGAAATAATACGTAAAATTGAATTTCGCGGGCTACCTTGGTGCTTTTCCCTAAAAATTGGACTCCAAAATCAAGTTTTTTTTTTTTTTTGCCAAAAAACAAAGAGCCTCTACGCTTCCAGACTGTTTTTCGCACCCCAGCGTCCAATATGGTTAAGACGGCCCTGTTGACATGTGTCACATATGTGGCATCCTCCAACCCGCAGTGTATCCGCGTGGTGGATCTCGGCCCATTTCCTCTCATAGAGAAAAGGTTTGTGTACCTACGTGTGCATACTATTGTATAGAATCAAGTTCCTCTAACTGAACAGACAGCTGTGCTGCTGGGGAGTTTGTTGCGCCACTTCTTCTTCCCAGCGAAAGCACTAGGAAGTGGTGAAGAGTTGGCGTTTTGGGGGACTGTCTTATGTAATTTTGACGGTCAAAACTAGCTGATTTTCAGCCTAATTCGAATTTAAAATGTCTTTTGATTTTTTGTTTCCCAGCAATGGGAACATTATATGCCGATTTTGCCAAGTAGTTCCAGTTTAAAGCCCATTAAAGTTCTTCTTGGCGAGGAATACGCTATCCTTAGATAAGAAAATACTACTTTAACTATCGTCAAAGTCGACTACGACCAATAACAAATCGTGATACAATTTTTGACATCTCAAAATAAAAATGACATTTCGAAATATTTCTTGTTTCGATCTAATATACCTATTATATTTTGTTCTTATTTTTATGGTGTATATAATAAAGGTAAAAACGGCAAGGTAGAATGCCCTCAGGCTAGGTGGAGCGACGATCTTCGCAAGATGGCTGGTAGCAGCTGGATGAGAGTTGCCGAAAATCGAGTTGAATGGCGTGCAATAGGTAGGAGAGGCCTATGTGCAGCAGTGGACTTGTGTAGGCTGATGATGTAATAAAGAGTATTTGATCACAGATTTGGGTAAAGTTTGCCAATAACCAATCCGCCATCTTTGAAATCAGTATCACAGATTAACACACCTGTCAATCTCTAATCAGCATTAATTAAGGTGATAGATGTTTTTGTAATTTAATTTTAAATTTTTGCGGGTTGCTTTGACGGAATTATCTTCAATCTGACAATAGTGCTCAACGTCTAATCAATTCAGCGCACTCTGATAGGCTCTCTGTTTGAAAATGTCAATTTGGGCATGTGAAAATCCCTATTTGTTCATTTTGACATTTCGACATTGGAATAACCGAGTTGTGTTACTTATTGACTTATGTAAAAGGATGTGTGATCGATCAAAAAGACTTTTGCAGCAGGCCTATGTCCAACAGTGGACGTTTTTCGGTTGAAATGATGAGCATAACTCAGACAAACCGATTAGAGATGATCTATGCTCCTCTAAAATCACCACACCGTATAATGTGGTTTCGTATGTTTTGCAATAGTTCACACAAGTACCTACTTTACCACAGTTACTCAATGCTAATGTGATCAGTCGCTCATTTACAACTTGATTTAGTAAGGAATACTTTCAATTTAATTTAAGATAAAAAATTATATGATGTTACATAATTATGGTGTTTTTGCAGTGTTATGGTTAGCCTAAGTAAGTGCACTAAGCGCCACGGTAGACCCCGAAATTCAAATTTTCTTACGTTTTTTGCAAATTGTATGTCTGTATGTTGCATGTTAATCAAAAAAGGTTTCGTGACCGTAACAAATGTGTAATTTAGAGAATTATAATTATTAAAATCATAAATAAAACTCCTTTACGCACGTATCATAAGTGAAACTTCTTTACACACGCTTGACTTGGAGAGTAAGCCGGCGAATGCGTGACGTAAGCGTTACGAAAAGTGTGATCGGCCGAGGCGAATGGGAGTTGAGTGGGGGATATAAGCAAGAGAAAGCAGTGCGCGCGCACATTTTCTTTCTCTCTTCCTCTCATAGCCAAATACGTTTGAAGTTTCACTTCAGTCGTGTGGTCATAAGCACACTCGCTTTTTTTTAATTAGCCTGCTCTGTCCCACTGCTGAGAAAAGGCCTCCCCCAAATCCCTCCAGGCATCCTTTTCTAAAGCCACCTCGATCCAACCCTTGTGGTACGTGTCTTAGGTCGTCTCGCCACCTCTTACTGGGCCGGCCTCGGCGGCATTTTGTTTTAAATAAATCCTTCAAAATGATTGAGATTGTGATTTATAGTAGTTTATTTCCTCAAAACGGCACTGGAATGCAAAGCATTTATTTCAATAATTAAACCAATTACAGGCACTTTTGAATTGTCAAAGGGTCGGTCAGTCAGAAAGATGAAGCTAGTTGCCCATTCCAAAGCGTAGGTACCTATGGAGAAGAACGGGCAAGAAACTCCATGGACACTCTTTTAAATCAAAATAATATAGTTACAAAGTCTTGGTTACATCATTCATGTTAAAATTTATACATATGAGAACGATGCAGAACGTTAAAAGCTTAACCCCCTTATTCATAAAACTTATCAAACCTATTTTAGTTAAAATGGGGTTTGTCTCTTTGTTACACACAGAAATGACAACGTGACAGATAAAGACAAACGTTCTATAAACCTATTTTAGCTAAAATAGAGATAAAATAGGATTATGAATAAGGGGGTTTAAGTTTAAAGCCCATTACGTCATCGATGGTGCACCATCTTTGACGTAGACTCCATGGCCTAGTCTGTGATTGAATTTCTGTTACGCAATTAGGATGCTGGCTTGTCAGAAATGAGTCCTACTTCCTCATACCTGAGATGACCTCTCTTAAGATATCCGTATCTTGCATCTTGTATACAATTAACACATTTATTATTCACCTGGCCTTAGCTTGTAAAGTTCAAGATCATTTGCACTTGTTTTACAGTTATTATCTCGAACTGTTTGTAGCCTAGTCAAATAAACAAACTCAGAGGGCGAATTATTCTCGTAATTTTAAGAACGTTCTGAAGTCTGATCTCAGTCTCAACCTGTCTCAAAAATACCTCTACTTTTTTATTTTTTTTTTATTGCTAAATGGGCGCACTCTTGACCCCGATCACGCCTGATGGAAAGCGATAGATGAGGTCTATGATGGAACGAGCGTGCCCAGAAGATGCCTGTTCACTCTTGATTTGAAGGCAGACGGGTTAAATGTGGGAGGGAACACAGATGCCGGCAGAGAGTTGGCTGTGCGTATAATAAAAGTGGAGGAGAAGCGCCGAGTACGACTCGTCGGGATATCAACCATGTGCGGATGGTACGCTGCAGTACGTCTGGTTGTCCGGTGGTAAAAGGGCGATGGTGGGATCCTACATTTTTGACATGTTTTTGACATTGATTGTCGCTGAGATGAAATTGAGACTTGATTTTGAACGTTTTTAATTACGGGAATTAGCCTTCATAAATAGCTTGCAGAGTAAGCAAACTGAAGTGGCAGTGGGCTGGCCATGTCTGTCGAAGGACCGATGGCCGGTGGAGCAGACGAGTCCTGGAGTGGAGACCGCGTACCGGCAAGCGTAGAGTGGGACGCCTCCCAGTTAGATGGATGGACGACCTAAAGAAGGTGGCTGGGGTAGACTGGATGCGGAAGGCGGGGGACAGGGTGCTGTGGCGCAGTCTGGGAGAGGCCTATATCCAGCAGTGGACTGCGATAGGTTGGGGTCGGCTTCCAGTCTAACCGGATGCAGCTTAATACCAGTATTTTTCATGGAGCGACTGCCTATCTGACCTCCACCCCCCAGTTACTGGGTAATAGGATAGCCCTTGGTAAGACTGATTGTCAGACTTGGGGCTTCTGACTACCCATAACGTCTGTCAAAGATCTATGAATAATAGCCGGGACCGCACCGAGGCACGGAGGGGTGTATTGAAAGGTCACCCATCCACGATCGCGGCAAGCGTTGCTTAACCTTGAAGATCGATCCGTGCGGCTGTAATTATTTATCCTCTGACCAATTCTTGGTAGTTGTGTTAAAAATACTAAGTATCTTCTAAACAACCTACCCAGCTGGTAGGTTGTTAAAAAATATACAATAAAATTTTGTTAAAGAGTTTGTTTGTTCGTGCTCATCTCTGGAACTACCAGTCGGATTAAAAAGATAAACTATTTGCATTTGATATCCCAATTCTTGAGGAAGGCTAAAGGCTATTTAATATCGCGCTAGGACCTAAGGGTCCTAGGGGAGCCGAGCAAAAAGAAAAAAAAACCGAGTGTGCTTATGACCACACGACTGAAGTGAAACTTCAAACGTATTTGGCTATGAGAGGAAGAGAGAAAGATAATGTGTGCGCGCGCACTGCTTTCTCTTGCTTATATCCCTCACTCAACTCCCGTTCGCCTCGCCCGATCACACTTTTCGTAACGCTTACGTCACGCGTTCGCCAGCTTACTCCCCAAGTCAAGCGTGCGTAAAGAAGTTTCACTTCAAAAAGTTTGAAAGATCGCGAAGCGAAATCGAAGTACCTAATAGCGCAGGCAGGCGATGCGACGCGACGCGGGGTGGGTCGGGGGAACAAGGAAAGAACGGGCAAAGTCGGGGGTAGAAGCTAGTAACTTATAACAAATTCAAATTCATTTATTCACATTTAAATAGAGTAAATACAATTGGTGGTGCTCCATGTTACATTATTTTGGTCTTATATTCTATTTAGCCTTATTATGGCATGTGAATCTACATAATGCAAGATATTAAATTAATCGAATGCATAAAAAATAAAAAGTACGGGTATTTAGCCAAAAATCAAACATGTCCTCGAGATTCATAGAGCCTAATTTCAAATATATCGTATAGTAGTAATAATAATAATGTCAAATAATAATAATAATAATGTGAAAATTCCTCCAGTGCGAGTCGGATATAACTTGCACTATAACTCCCACCCGAATATAGTTTCGGCTAACATACAGCCTACTGCGGAAAAACCAACCCCAATCCAACAATCAACCCCGCTGATGAACACTTGGCTTAGGCCCGTGCCATCAGATATCCGGCTAGGCCGAGGAAAACAAATCTATAAAAAATAATAATGTCGAATACATGTCAACTTACAATGTCAACATTATTCCTGTAACCACTCATTTATTGAGTAAATCATTTTTTTTAAGAAGTAGCTCTTTAAGGTGAATGTGACATGGTAGACCGCGAAATTTAAATTTTAAATTTTCTTACGTTTTTTGCAATTTGCAGATCAGTGTCAGGTTGTATCTTGATCTAAATATGATTCGCGACTATAATAGACATGTACTTACAGAATCATAGTCATTAGAATCATTAATATATCTCTTTAAGTTAGATTTCTACCATAAACACTTTTCGATACGAGATTTGTTCTTAACGGTAGAAATCTAACTTAGAAAGATGTATTAATGATTCTAATTATTATAATTCTGTAAATACGTACCGGTTATAGTCGCGAATCATATTTTGATCAAGATACAACCAGACACTGACCTGAAAATTGCAAAAAACGTAAGAAAAATTGAATTTCGCGGGCTACAACTACTTACCCATTCACGTTAAGCTTTTTCTTAAATTTTAGTAGAGGGAGATCTTTAACGTCTGATTGTAATCTATTATAAATTTAAATACACATCGCTGAGCAGTTTTTTTTTAAACACCTAAATACCTAATACAGTATGTTAGTTTTCTCAGAAGGATGTTATTTGCCTTGTTTTCGATACTCATCGTAGCATTGCTCATTTTTTGTTTGTCTTTGCTTAGGCTTACAAGCCAGGCGCGTTTTTGCGACTTTATTTTTTGTAGCAAACAATCGAATGATTTTCTGTTTTCTTTTTTTGTGCAACGTGATTTGTATTTTGGTAACCTGAGATGTTTATAAATAGTTGATTTGATAGGTATTCATAATTGTGAATCTCGATTCTGTTTTGAAATAGTTATGCTTGAGGCTGCGCTCGCATGTATACTGGCTGGCAGGGACATACACCCGGTTTCTGATTTGAGAATTTGAAGTTGAGAACGTCTTAATCTGTACTTAAGTATAACTTAAACATTTTTTCGTTTCTGAATTAAGTTTTTTTAAACTCTATTCAAGATTTGAGTAATTGAACATCATTTACTCAAATTTGACAGAAAGTATGCTTAACTCATGCTTAAGGTTGTCTGTTGCGTTTCAGAACTAAGAAAAACGTGTTTGACAATACTCAAAGCATTATCAACGTCAAGTTAAGCAGTTGAAAGTTGACACACCAATTTCGGCTACTCAAACTGTAATCAGTATAGTAACTAGCATCGTAACTAGTGATTTTGTAAGTGGTTTTTCTTCAATTCTTCATAATGGGGGACGCCGATACTTCCCTGTCGTCTTTGGAGATGCCTCAACGCAGACAACCACGCAGAAGAATAGCAGGACATCGGCCTAACTTATTTATCACGCTAAGCTATGAACAATTTAAGAGTCGGTTCCGCTTTACGAAGGAGTCGGTTAGGTTTATTTTTAACAAATTAAAGCCTAAACTGACCTGTCGTATTCAACGGCGGGACTGCATTTCTCCCATGTTGCAGCTACTAATAGTTCTTAGGTTTTACGTGACTGGTAGCTTTCAAGCTGTTGTGGCGGATACCGTGAATGTGAGCAAGGCGACGGTGTGCCGCGGGGTAGAGAGGGTGACTGGTGCGATAGCATTATTGCGACGGCAATATATGTTCATATGCCCACTGCACAGGAGAGACTATCAGTGGCGGCACGATTTTTTGATATAGCTGGATTCCCTAGCGTCATAGGTGCTGTAGACTGCATACATATAAAAATAAATTCAACAGGAGGGAGCAGAGCTGAGCTGTATATGTTTTGATCTGGTCTCTTACGACATTCTTTGGAAGAAGTTGAAGGAGATTAACTTTCCCAAAGAACTTATAAACTTATTTAAATGTTGGTATGGAGGCCAGGTAAATAGTGTTAAGTGGGCCGGTAACATGATAGCTCGCAGGTTTGCGCGTTGTCCAGGGTCGGTCAAGCAGACCCTTTTCAGGGCTTATTGTACCTCTCTGTACACGTGCAGCTTGTGGGTAAATCACACTCAAAAAGCATACGAAGCCCTCCGCATCCAATATAACAACGCATTCAGAGCGCTGATGGGGCTGCCGCGACATTGTAGTGCCTCGGGCATGTTCGCCGTCGCTAGCGTCGACTGCTTCTATGCAACGATGCGTAAGCGAAGCGCGTCCCTGGTCCGTAGAGTTCGCGGCAGCTCCAACAGCATGCTGGTGGTGATAGCCGGCAGGCGCGACTGTCCATATATCAGACGCTGCAGTGACTTGCACGTCACCTACAGTCGTCGGCTGTCAATATGAAAATGTTTTGTGTGGTTATTGTTTTGTGTTGTACCTACCTATTGTAATGTAATGTATAATGTATTCAGTGTGTTCTGTGTAAGATTTGTGCTATATTTAATTTCTGTGTATTAATGAATCCTTGTTACTTGATAAATAAATGAATTATTATTATTATAGGAACAGAAAAGATTTTTTCTATAAATGTTCAAGCCATCTGTAATGCCAATTTACAAATAATTAGTGTCATTGCACGTTGGCCAGGTTCCGTACACGACACTACTATTTGGAATGACTCACCACTTGCAGCTCAATTAGAAGCTGGCAGATTTGGGTTATACCTTATTCTTGGAGATAGTGGTTACCCATGCCTTAGGTATCTCATGACGCCCTTTTTAAACCCTGCCTCTCCATCCCAAGAAGCCTATAACAAAGCCCAGATATCATCACGAAACACAATTGAAAGGTGTTTTGGTGTTCTCAAAAGAAGGTTTATTATAAAAATGTTTTAGCATTAATTCATCCCTAGGCCCAGTCTTGCATAGGCTATTGTATTCTTTAGTAATGCGCTTCCAGGCTTCCTGTTTCTTTTGAATATAGTAAGCCCCTGTCCTTTTGCACTCTATTACTCTGAAATAATCACAAACATCTAAATAACAAACTTGGTGAAACGTAAAATTATATTATGGTAAACATTATAGGTTTTTATGTACTTACTTTGTTATTATTGAAAGAAGATGTTCTTTCTCCTCTAGAGTATAGTTAGGCGATCTCTTTTTCTTATCTTTATTCATTTTAATTGGTACAATAAATTGATAGTTTATATAAAAATACAGAATTCCAATAAAATTTGTGTTTATTTACTTACAGTTTGATTGACATTCACGTCACGATTCGGTTCATACAAACACGTCAAATATTAAATTGCTAAAATAATTATGCTTTAGCAAATCTAATAGCTTTTTTTTTAAATTAATGCCGTTATTTAAAATTAACTAACGTTTTAAATCTGTTTTTAAATTTATAAGAATAAAATTATTTAATATTATGAGTTTTTGAAAAGTACCGGTTTTTTAATGTAAATTGGAACGTGTTAGCTTTGATCAAGAATACTTAAGTAAATGATCAGTTGATTATGGTTTGACGAAATTCGATTTTAACTTGCGAAACGCAAAAAACTTAAGCACATACTTATGTATTTGAGAATAATCAGTTGAGATTTGCTACTTTGCTCAAATCAGAAACCGGGTGTTAGACGCGTAAACTTTAACCATGAATTCAGTATAATATGATTCTAGACCCTTTTTTCTGGATGGGAAATCATCAAATGACCCCTCCCGCTCTGGGTGAAGCGGAAGGGAGTGTCAAACTCTTACTGACTAAAACCCATCCGTGTTCCTTCCTTAGCCCTTTATGTTCCGGGGCAGCGGTAACCCATTCGGACCATCCCGCACCCTCGGCAGGCTTCGGCCCTGGCAGGCCCCTTGCTTTTTGCTGACATCTCTTTGAGGCGCGCGTGGAACACGTACCTACGCGCCGTCCGATCGGACGGTGAGCTACCCATTACTCTCCGTCCGCAGGCCCGCGCCTACGGTGGCCGGGAGTCGTCACGCGGCTCCCGACTCCCGGAGCGTCTCATGCGGCGGCTGGGACGTGAGGCTCTCTCCCTCAGCCATCCCGCCACCTCCTTCGCTATTCATGACTGCTTCGCAGAAGCAGGTGACTGCCTCCCACTCCCTCTCGCCCCGGACCCTGGCTTGAACCAGGGCCGGATTCCAGACCCCCTAGCGTAGAAATTTTTCGAAAAATGTATGGGGTTCAGAATCATGTACTGGTTCCATGATTGCGCGTCAATTTCATGCCACCTACCTAGTATTTTAATTTTCCTACATGACAATAACGTTTTCCTGAATCTCCTTACTAATCTTGATCATGAAACTTCGGCTGTTTATAAAAGTAAATATAGTTCGAACGATTCCTATCCGCGTGCCATAACTGAAGCATCATACTCAACTCAATTTATTTCAGTGTCGAAATGTCAAAATTAATAAATATGTTATAGGCTCGCTGTTTAAAAATGATAGTTTGTCTATCATTTTCCTCATTTAATTTTTTAATTTTTTGACATTTTGACACTCACTGGGTTAGCTGAATTGTGAAACCCTCCTCACTGGGGTGAGACCCTCTCAAATATAGACTTACTAGCTGCGCCCCGCGGTTTCACCCCCATAAGTTTCGATCACGTGGGAATATCGGGATAAAAACTATCCTATGTCCTTACTCGGGACTCAAACTATCTCTATACCAAATTTCATCTAAATCGGTTCAGTGGTTTAGGCGTGAAAAGGTAACATACAGACAGACAGACAGAGTTACTTTCGAATTTATGATATTAGTATGTATTTTAATGATGTTAAACTGAATCTATGAATTCGATATTCACCCATAACATGAATTGGATGAAATGTCATTCTTAAATGTCAAAAATATGATCTGAATTGATTATTTATTTTGGACATTAACGATGAGAGTAACTGAATTAAGGAGGATAGACAGGCAGTCGCTCCTCATAAAATACTGGTATACAGCTGCTGCGTCTGGTTGGACTAGAAGATTCCCAACTAAAAGTCAAGGCAAATGATCACACTATATCACATCACACATTAATATTATAAAGGCGAATGTTTGTGAGTGAGTGTGTGTGTGTGTGTGTATGTTTATATGTTTGTTACTTCTTCACGCTCAAACGGCTGGACCAATTTTGATAAAATTTTGTATGGACCTCGGTATTTGGTATGGACATCGGGATAAAAAGTGGCCTATATGTTAATCCAAGGTGTCAGCTATAGTCAGAATTTTAATTCGATTCCAGATTTGACATTAGCTACTGTCATTTTGTGAAATAATGATACCACATATAATAGTGTAGTGATGAACACAAAAATCGATAAACAATCAGTGTGTGTTCATGATCACATTTTTTTATTTATTTCACACACAATCATAAAAGAAAAGTCTCAGATCGTTAATTAATCGTCAAAACTAAATTATCGGTTCAGAAATATTTAATTTCCTGATATACTTAGTTTACGAGAGTAAAATTATAAACGAGAAGAATCGATCCGGAAATATTCCATTTCCATATCGAATAATTTCGCAACGTCACTATTTAGTACTTGTCATAACGTTGCAACACTGATATTGTCAAATCTGGAATCGAATTAAAATTCCGAGTATAGGTAGCTGACACCTTGGATTAACACGATGATCCCACGGGATCGACATTTACGCGGGTGAAACCGCGGGGCGCAGCTAGTGAATAATAAATCGGAGACATGACCAAAAACTAGCAGAAACCGCTGGAATGTCCGTCTCTGAAGTTTTTTTTTTTTACTTCCGTTCACACTTTTCCTGTCACATTGCGGTTTTTTTTCTCCATTTCGTAACTTCCTCGTGCTCAGATGTAACACCACATTCCATAGTTTCTTCTCATCATTGAATTCATACAATGGCTGGAGTATAAAAAGTTTCTTATGATGCAAGCGTACACCGCAGTGTACCAGTCAACAAAAGAGATAATATGCAGGATCAAACAGACAAACAAAAATGGTAAAAAATATTATTTTGGTAATGTACCGTGTATAAATCCATAATATGCATTTAGTAAAAAGCGGTTATTTTAATATTACAAACAGACACTCTAATTTTATTTATTTTTATAGATGTATAGATGTCACGCGTCTCCGAATGTTTGGTTCTAGGACATGCCGGTTTCCTCACGATGTTTTCCTTCACCGTTTTGAGAGCAGTGGTGATGAAATAATTTAAAACACAAAGTAAAGCGCTTGCCTGGGTTCGAACCTACGACCTACAACTCGTAAGTCGCGGCCGTTACCACTGGGCCACCACTGCTCGCGTGATGTTATACTTAATTATGTTTAATTTTAGGTGTAGGAAAACGTTTCAAATCTTCAACAAACTCGTCAGCACGTCTCCAAGGTCAAAGATAAACAAACTAAATATTCCAAAAATACTCGACTCTAAAACCAGCTTTTGTAGTAATTAAATAATTCGCCTTAAAACTGTAAAATGTTAATCGTTCGATTAACTAATTGCTTTAGAATTGGGCACAGACAAACTAGAACTATTAACTCGTTAAATAATAATTAGACAAAAACTGTGATGCGTCATTTTAATTAAAATGCATGTCTTGTAAATTTTCTTGGAAGGCCGAGACACCTCTAAACGATTAAGGAAAACATCGTTATAAAACTATATAATAATTAACATATCGTCATCATAAACAGCCTATAATGTTGATACTGCTGGGTAAGGGTCTGCCTACTCTCCAGAGCTGCCGAGGACCCAATCCTTACTAAAGGAGTCTAGCTCGTACCGCCATCTTAAACTTAGACCTAAACGCAAAAAAACGCAAGTTTTAGAAACAATAAAAGTATAAATGATCGACTACAGTAAACAAAATCAGAAAAAATATATGATATTTTTCAGGATATATGCTAGGTAGATACCTAGTGTGTTGAAAAAATAATACAACTAATTTGATACGATAGAAAAAAATCATGAAGATACCTCTAAAAACTTTCTTTTTACAATAAAAACTATACTAATATACATACAAACATTCTGATTTTTTGTCAGATTATTCTACAAGCAACGTACTAAAGCACTAGTGTTTTCATTTTTTAGTCCAAACAATAGATTTTTTTGTAAATAGATAATTGCTTAATATTTTGCAATAAATTACCAGGGTTGTGACATCGCGCTTGACAGTGACCGCACTTTAGGTCATGTTGTCGCCTTAAGAGGACTAGGTACATGACCTAAAGCGCGGTCACTGTCGAACTGCATAGAAAAGAAAGAGATGCGCGATGACAAAAACCTGGTAATTTATTGCAAAATATATGAAGCAATTATCTATTTACGAAAAATCTATTGATTGGACAAAAAAATTAAAACACTAGAGTTTTGGTATGTCGCTTGTAGAATAATCTGACAAAAAATCATAGTGATTGTATGTAAATTAGTATGGTTTGTATTGTAAAAAAAGAACGTTTTTAGAGGTATCTTCATGATTTTTTCTATCGTACCAAATTAGTTGTATTATGTTTTCAACACACTATATACCTAGCATATATCCTGAAGAATATCATATATTTTTCTGATTTTGTTTACTGTAGTCGATCATATACTTTTATTGTTTCTAAAACTTGCGTTTTTTCGCGTTTGGGTCCTATAAGCCCCTTAAGTGGAAAACCACTAGTTCGTCCAAAAACTTTTTCTGTATATTTCCTATCCTGGACATACGTACACGTGTAATATAAAATTATATTAAAAATATAATAAAGAGCAGATCAAAGATAAAAAGAATAATAATTATTTTATGATTCTTTTATCTCTGATCTGCTCTTTCAAAGATTAATAAAGTATGTAATAAAAACACCACCATTTCCAAGTTTCTTGTTTAAATAACTTGTGTAACTGGTTTCTCAGAATAGTAGCGGTTGCTAGGAAGTTTTGTAGGTTCAAAGTTTGTTTGCGCAGTGTGTGGAAGGAAAATATTGTGAGTTGTTCATTTAAAAGTCAGGGTTTTAAACTATTAAGGTAGATAAAAAGCATAACCTTCTTTCTGAAACAGTTGTGCACAAATCGTAACATCAGAAGGCTAATTCTCGTAATTTAAAACGTTCAAAATCTCGTCGCAGTATTATCTCGGTGACAAACAAATGTCAAAAACTTGTCAAAATGTAGGGAAATAGAGGTATTTTTGACAGATTGAGACTGAGATCAGACTGTGAACGTTCTTAAAATTACGAGAATTACCCCTCAGGACTGTATTCCTCAAAGGGGTAGGCACATACACAAATTAGAATGGTCGCAGTTTTGGTCAGCGTCATATGTTTTTCGTGAAAAACTCCTATCACATTTTCTGGGTTGGGTTCATACAGTGGCGTGCATTGGTTTTCAGAATAGGTAGGCACTAGGCCGGGTCTAGTCTAGGCAAAGGCAGTTACTAATCAGAAAAAAAGTGAGGTCAAAAGTGTGGTTATTGGAGTAGGCATGCCTACTTAAGGGTGACAAATTGCGAAGGTCGAACGTCATGGTATTACGTGTGAGACGTACGTATTTTTAATTTTGTCGTTAGTAAAGTAAAGACCAACGACAATGTGCAAATAGTACGGGAGCCGAGTAGGCCGTCCGGCGACTGCCTACTGCCGCGCGTGTTTGTTGTATGAAGATTTTGTTTTTTGTTAGGTATGATAATTTAGTGAGTCTCTTAATTGTGGGGGCGCACACATTAAAATGTAATTGACAGGCTTATGTTGATATATCGAGGTAGGCACTGCTTATATGCCTACAGGGTGTTACAGAAAGGGTATATCAATACAAACGGGTTGAAGAGTGTATCTGGTCTAGAATCTCTGTACAAAATTTCAGCCCAAAAGCAGTAACTTTGAAAATGCTTAATATTTTTTTATTTCGATAGTTTATTAAATTGAAATCATAACAAACGTGTCACCGCATTACGAGGGTCATTATCCATTATCTGTAGTGTGTCTGTGCGCCTAATACACGCACATCACGCCGCCGCGCGCTAGTGCAGCGCCGTGATGTCGAAATAAAAAAAAAATATTAGCATTTTCAAAGTTAATGCTTTTGAGCTGAAATTTTGTACAGAGATTCTAGACCAGATACACTCTTCAACCTGTTTGTATTGATATACCCTTTCCGTAACACCCTGTATAAGTATGCAATGCACGCCACTGGGTTCATACCTATGTCAATGGTCCAGCGTATTGAATTTTTCCATGAGGAAATACTCAATAGCTACCTGAAGTCTGGATATGTGCCCGGGTAATGGCATAAGACTCGCCCAATATTACATAGGACTTAAATATAACTGGCGAAATGATAGTCGACTATACACCTCAGCCCCCCATCAGGGACAAAGCGGGATATATAGGGGCGTGGGCTAGTTCATTTCCAAACGTTTTAACAAATAAAAAAAAACGAAAAAAAAAATCTAAAAAAAAATGAGAAGAGAACACGAATCGTTTTAAAAAAATCTTTAAAAAAATCTATCAGGGCTATCAGTTTAATTTTTTTAGATAGTTTGACAGTATTTTTTTATGATTATTTTCTTTGAGCTCTATGCGAAGTGATTGAAAAAAAAAATTGGTCATAATCATAACTATGTGATTGTTATTGTATGCTAAGCGGCGGGCTGATCCTCATTCTATGTATTGTTAACCTACCTATGATCCACAATAAATAATATGAATATAACTTTTGAACCGTAAAAAAATTCACCAACATTTGCAGGGTTAAAAAGTTTGGAAATGACCTTGCCCACTCCCGCGCCCCTATTCGATTTGATCCATACTTCCTGGGACACCCTGTATAGACCATATGTTGTCCTGTTTAGACAAATAGAAACAATAATCTCCACGCGAGCATTCCTCGGTCATCGTTCATTATTATTTTTTGTAACATCGTGCATCGGTCACGCGCTGCGAGCGCTGCCATTTTTGTTGTTAATAAGAGCAATTTATTTTATTTATGAATTTTGATGCTAATGTTTTTTGTGTAGGCGTTTTGATATTATAACTCGAGTAATGTATGTTTATAAGTGAATTTAAAGAATTATTGATCTCTGAGTTTGTTTCGGCATTTCTTCTCAAGGATCAGTCAACTAGGAAATCTTGACCAAAAATTGACGTGTAAAAGTGTTTAAAAAGATCTATTTAGTTTACAGAAATGATTACCTGTAAATTAATATAATTTCATTAAAAACATTTTGTTTAGTAGGACATGGAGAACCGTGTCATAATACATATATTTTTATGGAACGGCAAACAAGCCCAACGGTGTCAAGTGCTCCGCCTATGATGGTCTGCAATATCAGCGCGGTAATTGCGTAAGACACAAAGTAACAATTGATCTCCACACCCTTTCATTTTGACAGTTCAGCCAAGTTCATTGCGTTATTTACATTGTCGAGCAGACGAATTTTTGAAATCTATGCAGCAATGGATTAGGAATATCCTTCATTACTCACGGATTGATATTGAAAGTGCGCTACACAATTAAATTGCTGAGGCATTGCGGATGTGCTGCCATCCCAGGGACAAAGCTGCAACGTGTCATGTGCCTGTAACTACACCGGCACACATACCCTTCAAACTGGAACACAGCAACGCTGCTTGGCGGTGGACTAGGTGTGGTGGTGTGCTTCCCCGAATTGACTGGGGGATTATTGACCCAACCGACACCCAATGCGAACGGGTGCTCCTGACCAAACCAAATCTCAAATCGTTTATTGCAATCCATAATGTACAATTACGGACCCGTAATAATAGAAACAATTATGGACGCTGTCGGGCACAGCAAATTTTTAAATAAGTAAGAGAGAGGAAGAGTCCAAAGTGTCCATAGCAATTAGAGTGCAGGTAGCACTCTAATTGCGTAACACACTATCAATCGGAATCATTTCGAAGCCAATTGCTAATCCATTGCTTCATATGTTCGAAAAATTTGTCTGCTCAACGCGTAAATAACGCAATGAATGTTGTTAAACTGTCAAAATGAAACCGATTCCGATTAATAAAGTGTTACGCAATTGCCCCGCAGCATTTCTGAGGACCTAAAAAACGCCACTGATGCCGCGATTGGCGACGCCAATTTGGCGTAGCCACGTTCAGTAGTCAGTACCCAACTCATCTAAACTAATATTATAAAGAGAAAAGATTTAATTCTTTTGTACGTTTCTTTGTTACGCTTTCACCCTAAGACGGCTGAACTGATTTGGATGAAATTTGGCACATGGGTAGACCATGACCTGGATTAGGACATAGGATACTTTTCATCATGATATTCCTACGGAATCGAGACTTATGCGGGTGAAACCGCGGGGCGTAATTTTGCTATTGTCTCGAAAATGAAAAGAAGACTTTGGAGACAAACTCGGACTTCAAAAAAAGCTCTACTACTCATTATAATTATCGTCTTCAATTCAACAAGGATATTAATGTTTACAAATTAACATGCTCCGTCCATCATATACTGTTGTATTTGGCATTCAAAATGATTATATCATCGTTGCCAGTTCGTACTTGCAAAGCATATATATTTTGTAAATAATTGTCTCTTGGTGGTTCTATTCTATTTACTACACTAACTTTTGCCCGCGGATTTGCCAACGTGGAGTTTGGAAATTATCCTTCAGAAACATACAGAAAACCGACAAGCGACGCTACATGTCACCTCTTAGAATGCAATAATACTTCTTTACATTCCATATTCGCCTCACATTTAATTCCTTTTTGGCTCCGAAAATAATTAAATTATTATTTTAGTCCCGTTTCGCCCCAGTTTCTATTCCTTATTCGCCCCAGTTTTTTTTAATGGAAACGAATGCTTATCAGTTAGGTTTACATTTTTCTTGCGTTTAATTAGATATCCATTAAGTACCCATATATACCAGTTACTTCGTGCATAATCAGCCTATAATGTTCCCATTGCTAGGACATAGGCTTCCTGTTTGTGAAAGGGAGTGGGCCGTAATCCACCACACGGGCCAGTGCTGGTTGGTAGATGTTACATGTCTTTGAATTTTTGGTCCCAGGACATGCCGGTTTCCACACGATGTTTTCCTTTACTGTTTTTGAGAGCACTGCTCTCATAAACAGAAATAATTAAGTGCAGTGGTCATGAAATAATTTACACAAAGTAAAGTGCCTGTCAGGGTTCGAACCCATGATCTACAACTGGTTAGTTGCGGCCATTACCACTGGGCCACCACTGCTCTACATCGTGCACCACAACTTTTTTTATATATACAGGGTGAAATTGAGTTCATGGCCTTTTAAGGAGTCAAATTACTCATCATTATGAACAACTCTTACTATGGGACCAAACCTGAAATCGCGAAAAAAGAATCATCTGTTCCCTACTTTTATGTTCACATAACTCGTCAAAATGTATGCTGAACGGCTGAATTTTTTTTTCGCAATTTCAGGTTTGGTCCCATAGTAAGAGTTGTTCATAATGATGAGTACAATGACCTCTTACAAGGATGCCCATGAATTTAATTGCATCCTGTATAAGTTATTACGCCAATAAGGTTCTACCCCTTTGTCCCACAGGAGCACTAAGGTGCAAATTTGTTTGAGTGCCCCATTAGTCCGGTGGCTAGCTAAGCGGCTGTGAATCACGAGGTCCCGGATTCGAATCATGATACTGGACGATGATAAAAGAAACTCTGTGACCAGAAATAGTGGTGTTAATACGAATCAAAACCAGCAAAGGAATATTCTGCCTCAAAAGGAAGGATTTAACACACTTATAGGTTGGTACCTAGAACTACATTATCTGTATCTATACTTAATATTATAAAGAGGTAAAATTTGTTTGTAAGTTTGTATGTAGGGGGTAATCTCTGGAACTACCAGTCGGATTTGAAAAATTCTTCTTGCATTTGATAGCCCAATTCTTGAGGAAGGCTATAGGCTATTTAACATTACGCTATGACCCTTAGGAGCCGAGCAAAAAGAAAAACAGTCAAAAAGAACGTTAAGTGATAGCGCGGGCGGGTGATGCGATACGACGGGGTGGCTCGGGGAAACAAGAAGTTTCACGCGAACGAAGTCGCGGGCTGAAGCTAGTTAATAATAAAGCCAAAGAGTTTGTTTGTTTGTTTGAACGTACTAATCTCTGGAACTACCGGTCGGGTTTGAAAATTAATTTTTGCATTTGATAGCCCAATTCTTGAGGAAGGCTATAAAATCACGATAGGACGCTTAGGAGTCACGAAAATGAAGTAATAGCGTGGTCATAGGTGATGCGATGCGACGGGGTGGGTCCGGGCAGCATGAAATTTCACGCGGACGAAGTCACGGGCAGAAGCTAATATAACGTGACTGTTTTTACTTTACGTTTACTGGTGAGTAGCGTCGTGGACGACGAGCCTTACGTTACTGTTGAGTAGCGTCGTGGACGACGGGCTTTACGTTACTGTTGAGTAGCGTCGTGGACGACGGGCTTTACGTTACTGTTGAGTAGCGTCGTGGACGACGAGCCTTACGTTACTGTTGAGTAGCGTCGTGGACGACGGGCTTTATGTTACTGTTGAGTAGCGTCGTGGACGACGGGCTTTATGTTACTGTTGAGTAGCGTCGTGGACGACGGGCTTTATGTTACTGTTGAGTAGCGTCGTGGACGACGGGCTTTATGTTACTGTTGAGTAGCGTCGTGGACGACGAGCCTTACGTTACTGTTGAGTAGCGTCGTGGACGACGGGCTTTGCGTTACGGTTGAGTAGCGTCGTGGACGACGGGCTTTATGTTACTGTTGAGTAGCGTTGTGGACGACGGGCTTTATGTTACTGTTGAGTAGCGTCGTGGACGACGGGCTTTATGTTACTGTTGAGTAGCGTCGTGGACGACGGGCTTTATGTTACTGTTGAGTAGCGTCGTGGACGACGGGCTTTATGTTACTGTTGAGTAGCGTCGTGGACGACGAGCCTTACGTTACTGTTGAGTAGCGTCGTGGACGACGGGCTTTGCGTTACGGTTGAGTAGCGTCGTGGACGACGGGCTTTATGTTACTGTTGAGTAGCGTCGTGGACGACGGGCTTTATGTTACTGTTGAGTAGCGTCGTGGACGACGGGCTTTGCGTTACGGTTGAGTAGCGTCGTGGACGACGGGCTTTATGTTACTGTTGAGTAGCGTCGTGGACGACGGGCTTTATGTTACTGTTGAGTAGCGTCGTGGACGACGGGCTTTACGTTACTGTTGAGTAGCGTCGTGGACGACGGGCTTTATGTTACTGTTGAGTAGCGTCGTGGACGACGGGCTTTATGTTACTGTTGAGTAGCGTCGTGGACGACGGGCTTTATGTTACTGTTGAGTAGCGTCGTGGACGACGGGCTTTACGTTACTGTTGAGTAGCGTCGTGGACGACGGGCTTTATGTTACTGTTGAGTAGCGTCGTGGACGACGGGCTTTATGTTACTGTTGAGTAGCGTCGTGGACGACGGGCTTTACGTTACTGTTGAGTAGCGTCGTGGACGACGGGCTTTACGTTACTGTTGAGTAGCGTCGTGGACGACGGGCTTTATGTTACTGTTGAGTAGCGTCGTGGACGACGGGCTTTATGTTACTGTTGAGTAGCGTCGTGGACGACGGGCTTTATGTTACTGTTGAGTAGCGTCGTGGACGACGGGCTTTACGTTACTGTTGAGTAGCGTCGTGGACGACGGGCTTTATGTTACTGTTGAGTAGCGTCGTGGACGACGGGCTTTATGTTACTGTTGAGTAGCGTCGTGGACGACGGGCTTTACGTTACTGTTGAGTAGCGTCGTGGACGACGGGCTTTACAGCCACATTAGGTCAATTTTAGTCCCATGTTATAGCCCATTGCCATCAACCGTCAGCAAATCAGGGCTGTTACTGACTGGTCTTTGCTTGACCTGGAAATCAAACTCGAGACCTCATGTTCAGCAGCTTGCGGCCACAAACACGAACGAGGCGGCACCATAAAATATTTAACTAAAATCGACTATTTATTTCTCTTACATAGCCTTTTCCCAACTATGTTGGGGTCGGTTTCCAGTCTAACCGGACGTAGCTGAATACCAGTATTTTACATGAGCGACTGCACAACCCAGTTACTGGGTAACATGAAACCACTTGGTAAGTCTGTGATTGTTAGATTTTCGGACTTCTGTACTAACGCCTGTCAAAGATATACAAACGACAGCCGGGACGGACCAACGGCTTTCCGAAGCACGGAAGTATCTCAGTATGTAATAGATGGTCACCAATCCACGGGCTGACCTCGGCAAGCATAGCTTAACCTTCGATCGACTCGTGCGGCTGTTATTACTTAGACACGAGCCCTCTCCTGACCTCTAAAATGTAATCACAAGTGTCTTATACTTATTAACTATTATATTACTAGCAGCGCCCCGCGGTTTCACCCGCAAAAGTTTCGATCCCGTGGGAATATCAGGATAAAAAGTAGCCTATGTGTTAATCCTGGTTATAAACTACTAGCTGCGCCCCGCGGTTTCACCCGCGTACGGCGTAACTTTTGATCCCGTGGGAATATCGGGATAAAAACTATCCTATGTCCTTTCCCGGGACTCAAACTATCTCTATACCAAATTTCATCGAAATCGGTTCAGTAGTGTAGGCGTGAAGAAAAGACAGACAGACAGACAGAGTTACTTTCGCATTTATAATATTAGTTTGGATCTGTGTGCCAAATTTCATTCAAATCCATTCTGTAGTTTTTGAGTGAAACAGTAACAAACATCCATCCGTACTCACAAACTTTCGCCTTTATAATATTAGTGTGAAGTGTGATAAAGTGATTAGGTAGTGTGATGTGATAGTGTGACTAGCTGCGCCCCGCGGTTTCACCCGCATAAGTCTCGATCCCGTGGGAACATCAGGATAAAAAGTATCCTATGTCCTTTCCCGGGACTCAAACTATCTCTATACCAAATTTCATCTAAATCGGTACAGCGGTTTAGGCGTGAAAATGTAACATACAGACAGACAGACAGAGTTACTTTCGAATTAATAATATTATAAGTATGGATTATAATTATAGGACTAGTAGGATTTAGCCAGCAAATACTGTATGTTAATGATAGTTAGGCAATTTACAAAGACCTTGTGTAGTAATGACAGGTGATGAAAGCAGCACCTCTCTACGCGCAGTCGGTTAACCAAACATTGCAAGCTTGAGTAGCAATAGCCCATTGATTAAAGTGACGGTTGTAGAGGACGAGGTCGAGCGTTTGGTGCCCTGTTCTTCTTTTTTCTACTGATTAGATTTGAGAAAACTATTTTTTGGAGCTAGGTACTGTTACTGCTTCTTATAAGCCCCGCTTCCGCCACCAATCATTAGCCCCTTTATTTATAAACGTTGCTGAAAGTTAATTAATATTTAGCGACTATTTATATATATAAAATACAAAGTCCTGACTGACTGACTGATATATCACCGCACAGCTTCAACCGCTGGTCCTAGAGACATGAAATTTGGAGAGTGCGTTCTTTGTGAAGAGTATGTGTCATTCCACCCCTAAGAGGATGAATGGGGGATGGTGAAATTTCACGCGGACGAAGTCGCGGGCAGAAGCTAGTTGAATTCATACAATAGACGGAGTATAAAAAGTTTCTTATGATGCAAGCGTACACCGCAGTGTACCAGTCAACAAAAGAGATAAATATGCAGGATCGACGGATATCGTTGAAGTTTAGTAAGAAACCGATGGATGTTGTCGAATAAAATTTAATTTTATTAATAGAAATAGTTTAATCATATATTTTTGACAGTTAAACGTCCTTTAACTTTAAGGGGCCGTCTCCACGAGCGAGAGAATCGCGGCGATAGTCTCGCCGTGCCATCTTTTCGTCGCGATGATATCGCCGTGTGGAGACACGTTCTAAGAGAGTGTATAGAAATACGTGGCACGACGATAATATCGCCGCAACGTTTATAAAGAAACCCCAACATGAACATATTTTGATAGTGTCAGTCGTTTGATTTTGACAGTCAGAATGATTTTAGTCCTAAAATTGGTCTATCATAGAAGCTTGATACGTGATATTGGAAAAATTGTGGTGCCTGTTTCACAATAGGCCATAGAAATGTCATATATCTATGCAAAAGGCATTATTAATGAAGAGTAAAAGTTGTATATCGTCGCCTTAGAGTGAAAACCTCGGGAATGTATTTGCATAGTTTTTTGTATGAATACCTTGTAAGTAGCATTTTATGCATTTCGGTCAATCTTCGAGAATATGACTGTTCTGGATATGAAAGCGGGTTAAATTTACCTATAAATTAACAAAAAAAAAACATAAAAGAAGCCGTACAAAAATTGTACAGCACGCAGTTGTATCTTCCTCCTGAAAAATTACTTCTTTTACACTTAAGAGGTTTTCACTCTAAGGCGTCGATATGGTGATTGTTGGTGCATAAAACCTTCGATCATATCTCAAAACATTTGAACATTTTAAAATATAGTATAGGCATATAATCTTTTAAAGTGACATAAGGCCGAATTTGAGACTATTTCCGCCGGATATCTTTATGAACTTAGTTGTCAAAATATGTACCTAGATATTTAGTTAGATAACATCATGTATCTTTACATATAACATGACGCTTTTTCTCGTAAAAGGTAGGCAGAGAAACAAATATTCTGTACAGTTTGAGATGACGTTTGATACATAGATACAGACATAAATTCACCTTTTCCTCCCATGGGGGTAGTCTGCTACGATCCTTAAATACTCCTTTTGATATTTTCAAGATTTAGGTACAGGCTAAAATGCAATAACAAGTTTTCCATTTATATCTACACTAGCTGCGCCCCGCGGTTTCACCCGCATAAGTCTCGATCACGTAGGAATATCGGGATGAAAAGTATCCTATGTCCTTTCCCGGGACTCAAACTACCTCTACACCAAATTTTATTTAAATCGGTTCAGCGGTTTAGGCGTGAAAAGGTAACATACAGACAGAGTTACTTTCGAATTTATAATATTATAATATTTTATATTATAGTATGGATAGTGTGGATTTCCAGTCCATACAATAACGTATCGAATTATATCGAAACATTTACTTTAAAACATAGTTTATAATAATTAATTTAAACAAAATACCTTCTGTGTTGACTTTGACCGATGAACATTTGTTCAAATAACTCTTGCGTTACATACTCGATTTTGCTTGTTAAAGGGTTATTATTTTCATCGTTTTTAGTTCAAATAATTTTAAGTTGGCAATCATTTAATTAAAATTTATTATGAATTCATTTTTATTTTAAATAATTTTTTTTGTATTTTAAATGGGAAGAAACGGCGCAAATTCAACGGTCGATAAAATGATGATACAGACAGGGAACTTAATTGTTGAGCAGTACCTACACTACCTCAATTTACCGTGTTATAGCTTTTTCATACGACTGATAAAGAATTGAATTTCATATACGGACTATTTGCCAAACATTACATTCATTCCCCTGTGTACAGACGCCAGCACATCAAGCTACTACAATCTGTCAAATTTCTTTAATAGATTTTCAACTTTATCGCTAAACTATAAGGTTCAAAGTTGAGTGGGAAAATTTGACAGTTTCGGGTAGCTTGATGTGCTGGCGTCTGTACTGTGTTACTGTTAGTCTGTGTCATCCCACTGCTGGGCAAAGACATCTCGCCATGACTGCCAGTGCTTGCGACCTTGGACCACTACGTATTTTACTTCATCATCTGCCTGCCGTTTCCCAACTATGTTGGGGTCGACTTCCAGTCTAACCGGATGCCGCTGAATATCAGTATTTTACATGGAGTGACTGCCTATCTGACCTACACAACCCAGTAACTGGGTAATACAATACCCATTAGTAAGACTGGCTGTCAGATTTTCGGGCTTCTGATTACCCGTAACGACTGTCATAGATTCACGAATGACAGCCGGGACCAACGGCTTAACGTGCTTTCTGAGGCACGGAGGGGTCTTGGTATGTGAAGATGGTCAGCTATCCACGGACCAACCGCGGCTAGCGTAACTTAACCTGATCGATCGACCTGTGCAGCTGTTATTATTTCAAGCGTAAGCTTCGTAACATGGTTGGGCGTAAGTTTCGATCCCGTGGGAATATCGGGATAAAAAGTATCCTATGTTGTGTTAATCCTGGTTTGTCCGTATGCCAATTTACATCCAAATCTGTTCAACGGTTTGTCGTGTGATTGAGTAACAAACATCTTCACAAACTTTCACATTTATAATATTAGTAGAATATTTCATCACCGCTGCTCTCAAACGGTAAAGGAAGACATCGTGAGGAAACCGACATGTCCTAGAACCAAAAGTCTGAAGACATGTGACATCTACCAACCCGCACTGGGCCAGTGTGGTTGACTACGGCCCACTCCCTCTCACCGAGAGGAGGCCCGTGTCCCAGCAGTTGGAACATTATAGGCTGATTTATGCTACACATTACGAACAAGGTTTCATCAATGCCTTGATGGATAGATGTAATGGCTTAAGGCAGATGACCGATTATTGTGGTTTGTAAAACTGGTTGAGCGACAATCGATTGGGAACCTTGTGCTAGTGAGTTGCAGTGCTATATCTATCTATACTTATAATAAAGCTGAAGAATCTGTTTGAGTGCGCTAATCTCGGAAACTATCAGACGTACTTCAAAATATATTTTTGTATATGAAGGGATCAGGGGAAGAACCACTTTTGTCACCTAATGAACAAACTGAGATTATTACTTCTTCTATTCTTCTTAATATTTTTTTATTTCGACATCACGGCGCTGCACTGGCGCGCAGCGGCGTGATGTGCGTGTACTAGGCGCACAGACACACTACAGATAATGGATAATGACCCTCGTAGTGCGGTGACACGTTTGTTATGATTTCAATTTAATAAACTATCGAAATAAAAAAAAATATTAATCATTTTCAAAGTTACTGCTTTTGAGCTGAAAGGGGTTTGAAGGTTTTGGCCCTAAAATCAGCCGCCATTTTGATTTTTTTTCAGAATCGCGGTGCACAACAAAAGTTATATATTTAGATAGAGGACACTTATACAAACAAAAATGTAATATAACATAATATCCTAAAGCGTCAGGTTTCGGAGTTATTCACCAAAATATAAGTCGAAAACAACAAGGATTTTTTTGTTTTTTTCCCTCTAGGTAAGCATATTGAACTATTGAGGTAATATAAACGTTATGAAACATTTATGGAGAAGAAACAAAAGAAGAATAGACATTTTTTAAATAAATAATTAAACACCCCAATTTATAGTTCGTTGTTTAATCCCAGAGACTAATCTGACAAGTGTGTCAAACTTCTGTACTAAAAAAATCGAAAACACAAAAGATTTAAATGTCAGATTAGTCTCTGGGATTTAAAAACCAACTAAAAATTGCCGTGTTTAATTATTTATTTAAAAAATGTCTATTCTTCATTTGTTTCTTCTCCATAAAGGTTTCATATCGTTTCTATTACCTTAATAGTTCAATATGCTTACCTGGAAGGAAAAAAAAACAAAAAAATCCTTGTTGCTTTCGACTTATATTTTGGTGAGTAACTCCGAAACCTGACGCTTTAGGATATTATGTTATACTACATTTTTGTTTGTATAAGTGTCCTCTATCTAAATATATAACTTTTGTTGTGCACCGCGATTCTGAAAAAAAATCAAAATGGCGGCCGACCTTAGGGCCACCCTCCATACAAAAATCTTCAAACCCCTTTGTACAGAGATTCTAGACCAGATACACTCTTCAACCCGTTTGTATTGATATACCCTTTGCGTAACACCCTGTATAGTATATTTGTTACGCTATATTCAACCTTACGGTTGTGCAAATGTTAAGTCAGAATAAAATAATAAGGAACATTGGCATTTTACATTTACAATACAACTTCATGCAACTTGATTAACAATAGCTTAGTAAGTCATTAAAATCATTTGGGTCTCTTAGCTATACGTCGAGCCTACATACAAGATCCAGTCAATTCCTAACAATTGATAACTACAATACTTAAAGATTTTAAATTGATTTATAATAATTGTATAATAGTTCAAAATAAATTCATAGCATTTAAAATTATAGATTTTTAAATAAATTTATATAATTTAAAATTTTCATGCAGTATTACATTAAAAACATTCACATATAAAGCATTTTGACGTGGCGCACAACACGCTGAATGCGACCGATGGAGTTTGTACTCGTAGGCTCAAGTATACAGGTTGTATGTGAAATAACTTATTGTTAGTTAGACGCGGAGATGGCCGATGGAATAAAGCTGTGACCGAATGGTGGTCAAGGTTACCCCAAAGAAACCAGGTCCGTCCAAAAGCGTGTTGGGTTTACGATATTGTCAGTCGCGGGAAACACTTGGAAGAGAGACGCACGACACCGGAAAGTATGGCAGACGAAAGGGGGTCATTGTTCTCATCTCTTTGAACAACTTTACTATGGGACCAACCGGGACGAATATGGATATCGCTAAAAAAATTTTGCTGTTCCATGCATTTATATTCGCGTAACTCGACAAAATGTAGGAAACGGCTGGTTTTTTTTTGCCAGACAGCTAACCTAGTATGTTCGGTGACTCAAGCCTAGCATAATGGCGTAGCGGTTAAATTATCTGCTGCTCTCTAAAGGTCGTGGGTTAGACGCCACTGAACTCTTGTGCAACAAAAAGATTTGAATAATTTCGCTCAAATTCCAATTTGATCGTTGCTCAATTACTAATCTTCACGCTATGGTCATTCCAAGGTGTACAGAGTACAAGTTTCGACATCACGTGAATAAATTATTTGTTTTTACTACAAAAAATGTCAAAACAAATCAATTCGTAGACCTTTGCCAACTTTGCAGAAAAAAATATTTAAGACAATGTCAAAGAAACGACATTATTGGTAAAAAATGTGGTGAAGGTCGTGGTGATCTGTCAAGCTGATCAATCAAAACATTGATGAATGAACATCTTGAGAGGCTCGTGGCAAAATAATAATAACAGCCGCATCTCACCTTAACTATACAGGGTGTGGCGTAAATAGTGGTCCACCGTTCAGGATTCGATATACTAGATAATTTACTATAACATATTACAATTTTAACCATTTTAGTAGTACATTTTTTTTTACAAAAATCCATCTTGAATTTGCATGATTATGTTAAAAATTTGGGTTAAAATTGAGAACAACTAATTAACGTTTTCTTCAAAATCTCTAAATTTACATAAACAACTATAATTTTACACGATAGTTCTAGTATTCAGCAGTAGGTAATTAACAGAAATCAAAATGAAAAAATAATGGTTTTTGTTGAAACTACAACCTTTGTAACAAAAGGTAGACATTTCGTAAATAAAATACAAAAAATATGTATTTTTGGAACCCTCGGGCAGGTGTATAAGGAACTCTTGTGCAAAATTTCATGATCCTAGACCCAGCGGTTTAAGTTGTGCGTTTTCTGCTGGGGCGTTTGTTACGCCACTTCTTATTAACTGAAGCACTAAGAAGTGGTGAAAGGCGAGCGTTTCGGGGACTGTTTCATATAATTTTGACATTCAAAAACTGTTGATTCTCAGCCTAGTTTGAATAAATTACTGTTGATTCTGTCAAGAAATTTAAGACTTTTATAATGTAGAACTAGCTTCTGCCCGCGACTTTGTCCGCGTGGAATTTCACCCTCCCCCCATTCACCCTCTTAGGGGTGGAATTTCGAAAAACCCTTTCTTAGTGGATACCTACTCTTCACAAAGAACACACCTTCCAAATTTCATGTCTCTAGGACCAGCGGTTTAGGTTGTGCGTTGATATATCAGTCAGTCAGCCCCACTTTGATCATCACTTGCCCATACTACATATTAGTGGTCGACACAACATGTCTTCTTCTTCCATACTTCTCTATCGGCTGTCATCTCAGACCCAGGTTGGCCGAAGCAAGGAAAACCTGTTCAGGTGGAAATTTATAGACGACTCCGCCTTGGAGTGTAAATGTGGTGCTGTTCCACAAACGATGGAACACTTAATATCTAAGCTGTAAGACTAGCATAAATATCTTAAGTGAAAATTTCAAAGAGCTGTGGATTTTGTGATTAATAAATAAATAAATAAATAAATAAATAAATATCGTGCCCTGCGTGTCCTGTCAGCTGCACGTTACAGGAACTGATGGACGCTAGTGATGGCGCCAAACAAGTGGCCGAATTCTGGGCCGAGTACATTTAGATTGCCATCGACACGCTAAGAAGAAGATCTCAGCAGTCACCCCCTTTCTAGCTAGAATATCATCCTTTACTCAATCCATCCATCGTTTCTTTGGTCTTCCTCTATTCTTATAAGAGCGGAAGGGCGGAGCATCCTAACACACGCCTGCAACTATTTGCTTAAATGGATTCTCCCAAGGTGGGTCCACAATGATCATATTCTGTAAAAGTTACCACCTAAGTTCACATGTGGAAGCAATAAATATATTGAGTATTGAAAGATGATGCGATAAAAAATTTAAGGATTTTCCCCATTATAACTAGAATAATTCATTTAAGATGATGCAATAAACATTTTTATTTATTATAGCCATCTTTAGGAAACCACGTATGTCAGATAAAACTCCCTATTGTTGTATTAATTTTTGAAATCACAACAGTCGTAGAATGAAGACAATACTATATTCTCAGTGGTATTGTTTTCAAAACGTTGCGGCGGGCGGTTCTAAGAAATGATGTGACTGTAGCGCCAACGGAAATGTGATCTGGGTACAGAAATACTGTTACTGCAAATTCTACCTTGTGTTTCCTTTTTTGTGTAAATATAAAACAAAATTTGAATGATGTGTAAAGGCAACGTTGCGGTTTAAAAGATGATGTAGTGATAAAAATTTAACCGGTCAAGCGGCGCGGTTCGCCGATCGGCGACGAAACAATAGAAAATCAACTGTATCTCATTAGCGGAGCTTGACAGATTAAAAGCGTATGCTTAGATGGTTTGGTCAGGTTGAGAGGACGAATGAGAGGCATCTAACAAAAGGTTTAATTTTAACAAGGCATATGTGAGGGGAAACGCCGGAAGGGGACGCTCCAAAAGGACCTTTTACATGATTTTCTTCAGAAAGTACTCTTTTTTTATTGCTAAATGGGCTCGCTCTTGACCCCGATTACGCCTGATGGAAAGCGATCGATGAGGTCTATGATGGAACGAGCGTGCCCAGAAGATGCCTGTTCTCTCTTGCTTTGATGGGAGACGGGTTAAATGTGGGAGGGAACACAGATGCCGGCAGAGAGTTCCACACTTTGGCTGTGCACATAATAAAAGTGAAGGAGAAGCGCCAAATACGCCTCGTCGGGATATCAACCAAGTGCGGATGGTACGCTGCAGTACGTCCGGTTGTCCGGTGGTAAAAGGGCGATGGTGGGATCAGGTCGTGAAGCTCTTGCGCACACTCTCCGAAGTACAGTCTGAGAAGACCGTCAGGCAAGCAACATTACGCCGATGAGCCAGGCTGTGAAGCGTAGCTACCAACGACTCGCAACCGGCGGCGGCGGGCGTGTATAACGAAGCAAAAGGAGTATTAAGGATTGTGGCAGGCGGTGTTCTGTAGTTTCTGTCTAATCCCTTGGGAAGAAGGTATGAGTTTATGTATGTACTAGCTTCTGCCCGCGACTTCGTTCGCGTGAAATTTCTTATTCCCTCGACCCATCTCGTCGTATATGCATCACCTGCCCGCGTCTCCTGCTCTATCACTTCGTTTCCTCATAGCGCTTTTGCTCGGCTCCTAAGGGTCATAGCGTGACGTTAAATAGCCTATAGCCTTCCTCAAGAATCGGGCTATCAAATGCAAGAAGAATTTTTCAAATCCGATGGTAGTTCCAGAGATTACCCCCTACATACAAACTTACAAAAAAATTTTACCTCTTTTTAATATTATATAGTATAGTATAGATGTATTCTTTCTTTATCTATGCCACCTCGCGGGTCTAGTGGTCGCATTGCGAAGAACTACTGAGTATCCATGATGTTTTGTGATCTATTTTGTTGGAGCGATTCCGCCTTATCAAGATTTTGAGATTCTGGGAGAACGGTTTAAAAAGACATATAATATCCCGTCCTCCTCGAATCCCAGAAAGACCTAACCTTTAAAATAGAAAGAGATACGTACAGTCAGGGAAATTAATTGTTCAGTAGATTGGCATAGGTACGTCGATTTGCCGTGTTAAAGTCATTTCAAGTTTATGATGCTTTTTTTTTCACTTAAGATATATGAGGCATATAGAATCAAAGGTAGCTAAGTGCCTCCATGACAAATTTTCATGAACCGAAAAAAAGTTTTTCTAATTTAAGAGTCAGGGGTTTTCATACTCTCTGAGTTTATTCTTCATACTAATTAATATTTTGAAAGTGTGGCGCTTAGCTGCCTTGGATTCTATATGCCTCATATGCTTATAGACGAATTTTCTTTCTTTATTTCATACGACTTTAATTATATACACAGTAACTCGGTGATTCGCTAAGCAATAGTTTTCCCGAACTTTACTGCATCCGCAATTCCGCATACCCACTTTAATAATTTTTCTCGCTTCGAACTTAATTGCACACTTCAAGATTTAATGAATGGTGTTTATTTTTACACATAAATTAACCGTGTAACTGCATAGTCTATAGTGCAATCCGAATTAATTATTGTACTTAATACTGTCTTTATAACTATATTTAACTCGTTCATGATCTGTGTATGACCATGTAACTGCGAATGAGTACTGACCTTCTAATTAATACGACACCTTACTCGATCAGCAAAATATATCCACATTTTAACGCGTCCGAAACGTAAACACAGAACTCAAGTTTCCGCGTTAAACCGTACTAAACGGAACTCTAAAAAAAACATACAACAGAATAACGTAAAATGTAACGTTTCGACTGGCAGCGGCCAGTCACTCTCGCGCATTCGGGCCGCGTGATGCCGCGCTAAACCAATCGCGGATAATTCCAAATTTGAAAAGTTTGCAAAGTTTTCGCTCATTTCCACAATGGCTATCCGCTCTTTAGGACGTATGATCGATTATGTGAAAGCTAATAGAAAGATAAGTGAGTGATATTTTTTTAAATGTGCGAATTTTTTCTTTGTTTAATTTTCCTGTGTTGCGTGTATTGTTCGTTGTTGAGTAACTGGTGACCTTTGGTAATAGTTTAATGTGTGGTTCACATTCTAACGCGAGTTTTGGAGTGAAATTGCACTATTTATGTTCAACCTTCAGAAGCATTCGTGCGGATTAAGAAATCATTGGTTTTTTCTTCGCTTACCGATTTGATTTGCAATTAAGTGTCATTGCTTTGCTTAACTGCGACGTTTTTTAGTGGGTTTTGACCTAGTTTTGGTTGAAGTTTTCTGTAACTATTACGGCGTTTTTGAGTAAAGCGTTTTTCTTAACCTATATTCAGAAGAATTTAGTTGGCTTTTCAATTGTGATAACATCTTTATCTAACCAGTAGTTTTGGAGGAATTTCTTTTTAAATATAACTTTCTTTTACCTCGTCATAAGTATGGAATTCTATACTGTCTTAGTATTTATTTATAATAGAATCCAGATTAGTGTGTATAACGGTATAAAATTGCGAATTTCAGTTTCTTAAAACTCTTAGCAAACTTTTTGATTATCAGCAAGTTTATTTTAAGAAAACGGGTTCGAATCGAGCGCAGACCACTTCTTACGGTTAATGTTGTCTTAGTATGGTACCTGTTTAGGATAGCAAGAAAAAGGGGTTTATGCTCTTTGAAATAATCACTATTATTACATCAAAATATCACTCCAGTATTCCGCGAAGGCTTACAGAGGTGAACTTATAGTACACCCCCATTCCGCCAGTTATGTTTAAGTCCCACGTAACAGGGGGCGAGCCTAAAGCCATCAACCGGGCACAAATCCAGACTCCGGGCTGCTGCTGAGAAATTCCAGATGGAAGCACCTAATAACACTTTACCCGACCCGGAAATCGAACCCATGCCCATGCTCGGCAATAAAGCTGGACAACGAGACATTATTATTATCCAATAAAATCCCATTGCTTTTAAATTTTGTGAATTTCTAACAAGAACACCTCAAAAACAGACAAAAATACGTAATATTCTTCATAAATATTTCACGCCCAACATTTAGCTGCATGACCACAGACTACCAATGACCCAGTTCTTGATAATTTCCGCTCAAACTCGCACGGGAAAGTAAAAGGCACACTAGACGCTGAACGGCAACCAACCGTGAATCCTAAGCTTAAGGCTGACAAAACATCTAAAGAAATTTATTACTGAAATATTTGACTGAGATTGCTATTTGCAATCATAGTAATAATATAGTATAGCTGATATTAGGATACAAAATATACAGTTAGGTAATTTCAGTGTTTTTTGTAAGACCGTCGTGCTGATTTTACTGGACTGTGGCTCACAAAGCAAGAATGCGTTATTCGGGTTTACCATACAGTCTTAAACCAGGTCAATATTAGACGAAAAGTGAAGTGTCACACGATGTTGCAGCATGTGCGGTGCAACTTTTAACTGTCGCCTTGACCTGTCCTGCAGTCTGCACATCCTAGCCAACAAATGATTATAATAGATTCAAAACGACTTTATTACAGTGCTGCAATTTACAGAAAATGTAAGGAAATTTGTTTTTCGCGGGCTACCTTATCACATGCGTCCTCCTTAAGTAATTATTTTAAAATTACTACACTCATGGATGTCATTTAAGGCTCCCAAGTACCCTACCAGTTATGTTTTAGGGACTTTGGGCTTTAACTCATTGGAGGTGAGAAGAGGCTTTGATCAACTCACTGTAGCCTGTAAGACCTTACGGGGACGTATCGACTGCCCAGAACTCCATGGTCTTTTCTGCCGACTATTTGTGCCCGACAAATACATCGGACATCGTCAGAGCCGCCGGCACAATCTGTTTGCGCAACTGCCAGCCAAAACTGTAGCCAGAGCCGAATCCCCAATCTGTCGTACTCTAAAGGTGCTGAATGCCCTTCTGGCTGCCAACCCTGAATGTGATGTGTTTGCGGATGAATTGATTAAAATTATGCGTATATCTCTGGAGTCCTGTGAGAGAACGTATGCAAGGGAGTCCACTGTTCCATGTTAGTTTTAAATTATATTATTTTCAACGTATTTATTGTCTCTATATTAATTAATGTAATTGGTGTTGTACCGTTTTAATTAACTATAAATAAATAAATAATAGTAAATACCTAAAACATGGCTATTGTAGGGTCCACACATTATTCGGATGTCTTTTTAATATCTTTGTCTACGAACGAAGCAAAAGGAGTAGGTATGTAAGGATCGTTGCAGGTGGCGTTCTGATAAATGATACATTATTTTATTTCTGTAAAAAGTTTTGTACAAACACAAGTCAATCATCTTTTAAAAACTAGATGACGTCGGCGATTCCTATCTGACTACTCTGAGAGGAAAGGCCTTAACAAACTCGGAGGTCAGTCAAGACCAGACATAATCTTGGTCAGCTCATGTGAAGACCATGTAGATTGATGTCTGAAATTGTTTGGATAAGGTATAAAAATAACTGTAGTTTCTGTCTTGGGTCAAAATCAAAAACTCACATCAAAAACTTTCGCATTTATAATATTAGTAGGAGTAGGATATTTTTGTGCACTGCAATCAACTCAGCCTATCGCAGTCCATTGTTGGGCACAGACCTCTCCCAGGCAGCGCCACAACACCCTGTCCTCGACCTTCCGTATTCAGTCCGTCCCAGCTACCTATTTAAGGTTGTCGCATCGTCAGTCCATCTAGCTGGGTGGCGTTCCAAACTACGCTTGCCGATACACGGTCCCCACTTCAGAGCCCTGATTCACTACCATACGACAGGCTATCGTATCGAAAACCTGATATTTCGATAACCTGATTTGACTTCTCCTCAACAGCAAATAGCTGTTGGAAGAACAGCGGGCGTCTATTTGATTTAAACTGACAAAATTTTCGGGTTTTGGACTTGTGAACAGCATTGAGAAGACTCCTACGACAACAATGATTAATGTTCGATACGATACGGAAGCATATCGAGTGTTTGTGAATAAGGGGGCAGGACTCGTTTGCTCCACCGTCCATCGGTCCTTCGACAAACATGGCCAGCGCACTGCCACTGCAGCTTGCTTACTCTGCAAGCTATGTGGGTAACTCCGGTTCTTTTCCGGACTTGTTCTTGTGCATTTACACTGTCGAGTATCTCTTTTCAATCAAAACGTGGTCATGGAATGGAAAAGATGGTATTTTGCGATAAGACGCCCTATTACAAAGGCAGTGATAATGATAACTTAGTAAATCGATAATCAACTTATTGTCCATAAATTCCAATCAACAACTGTCATTCTTTGACATGTGGCAATCGTATAAATTGGCAAATAACACGCCAAATATGTCGTGTGACAATCTGCTCAAGTTTTTATTTCCCTGAGTGGGCTATTAATTTTAAACTTTCCGATTCTTTATCAATTCACTTTAGACATTGGCTGAATGGTCGAGTGACTTTGCTTGCCATAATGATAACAGAATAGAATAGAAATTTTCGATTTTTTCCTCCCAAAAACACGAATATTTAAAAAAAAAATAGCCACATCGCTGCAGGTTGAGGAAGGCTATAGGCTCTTTAACATCGCGCTAAAACACTTTAGGAGCCGAGCAAAAAGAAAAAAGTCAGAAAGTACCTACGCTAAGCGAAAACGAAGTAATATCGCGGGCAGACGATGCGATGCGACGGAGTAGGTCGGGGGGATAAGAAATTTCACGCAGACGAAGTCGCGGGCAGAAGCTAGTTTATAAATAAACTAGCTGTGCCCCACGGTTTCACTCGCGGTAAAAGTATTATAGTCCTTTTTTAATGATTCCCTTTACAAATCTCCACCCCCTTTTTACACAAGGGATAATTTCGGGGATAAAACCTATTTTTATATCCTTCCCCACAACTCAAACTATCTCCATACCAAATTTCATCTAAATCGGTTCAGCGGTTATTGTTTCCCCATACAAATTTCCACCCCCCTTTTCATCGCCTTAAAGGATGATTTCTGAGGTAAAAACTATCCTTTGTCCTTCCCCGGGATGCAATCTATCTCTGCCAAATTTCATCTAAATCCGTTCAGTGGTTTGGGCGTGAAAAGGTAACATACAGACAGATATTAGTATGGATGATTACTTAAGTATAAAAACCTCAAGACCTCTGTCCCACCTGCAAAGGAAACACAGCGTATGAATATTAAAAGCTATCCAATCGATTCGTGATACATCAATAAGTTATGTCAACATTGCATAAGTAGGAACAAATATTAACATAAACGGAAAAATATAATTTTCTGAGAATATCGACCGCACATGACATGTTGACTATTGTTGAATACGTTTTATGTAAACACGTGATGAGTTTGTTAAACATGTTTCATCTAAGGTGTACTTTGAGTACCTAAGCAGGACCGCGGAAGCCTTAAATCTATTTTGTATAATATTTTACATTCAGTTTGGTAAGTACTTACAACTTATTCGCAAAAAAAATCACATAATTTATAAAAAGGAACCATTAAAATGTATTTCGAAAACCGCCCTTATTGCTACGACACGAAGGCGGTGTCAATGTCAAATTGTTACCACTGATGTACAGACGCCAGCACATCAACCTACTACAATCATTAATGTACCCATGCAAAATATTGTACCTAAAACATTTTAAAAGAGTAACGGTGGAGTTTCTTGCCCATTCTTCTCCATACGAAAACTACCTTTTGAAATGGGCGACTAGAATCAATTCTATTTTAAGATAATTTTTGACGTTCATAAGTGCCTTTTATGTGCCTATTTGAAATAAATGCTTTGACTTTGACAATCTGTCAAATTTCTTTCTAATAGATTTTCAACTTTATCACTAAAACATAAGGTTCAAAGTTGATTGGGAAAATCTGACAGTTTCGGGTAGGTTGATGTGCTGGCGTCTGTACTAATCGAAAAAGAAACGTTCGATAAATTAAAAAAAAATTGGGGCGAATAAGGAATTCATGTGCGGGGCGAATGTGGAATAAATGGAAAAACAATTTTAGTTCTGGATATTGTCTTGTTTGTACTTACTTTCTTTGTAATAGTGTGTAATTTTTTCACTATTTTATAAGAGGAATAAAAAAATGCTCCGTGTTCAAAAAAAAAAAAATCAACCTGTAAAATTTCAACTCCGTAGGATAACGGGAAGTGGTTTTAATTCAGCTTGCAAGGTTTGACTCATACATCCGAACTAACTAACTATCATGGCAAAATAAAAATAAATAAATTGAGAACATTACATAGGATTTCAAAACCCACGGCAAAATAAAAGTAAGTTAAAATTTAAAGTAAAAAGTTACTACACTACCCTAATTAGTTACACAATTAAACAATTAGCGTAATTGTTCCATAAATTTGCCAAATTAAGCTAAGAACGTTATTATTCGTTACGTAAGTGTAAGTGAAAATATCAAAATTATACACAAAGAAAAATGAATTAGACTCGAATCTCACGTACGACTTTCCAACGACATTAGAAGTACATAGAACTAAAAAAAAACATCATGAAAAAACACTCGTGACTAAATAATAATAGCCGCAAAGGTCGATCTATCGGGTAAGGTACGCTTGCCGCGATTGTTCTGTGGATGGGCGACCATCTTTATATACCGAGACCACTCCTCGGAAAGCACTTTAAGCCGTTTGTCCCGGCTGTTATTCGTGGATCTTTGACAGTCGTTACGGGTCGTCACTCGTCACAAACCGGAAAGTCTGACAACCAGTCTTACGAAGGGGTATCGTGTTACCCAGTAATTGGGTTGTGAAGGTCAGATAAGTAGTTGTTACATGTAAGTACATTTCGACACAACTTAGATGTAGCATCGGCAAAATTCGTAAAACCGATCACATCCGAAGTTCCGAACTAAGTGCGCCTTCAAAATCAAAATTTACGAATACGAATTACGAACGTCTTACGAATGTTTTACGAATTTTGCCGATGCTACATCTAAGTTGTGTCGAACTGTACTGGTATTCAGCTAGGGTTGCCAACTTTTTCTAGAAGAAGTAGAGTATATCTGATTTCGGAGAGGGTAAATAAAGAAATAAATAATAAAAAAGAGTACCATTTATTCAATTTAAAAAAATGTATTTTCAGCACTTTTTGCGGCACATAACAATTTTTTATTGTTTTTAGAAGAAATGTAGGACTCCAAACATATTTGTCTACAATAAACAATAAAAAATTCTAACTTTTTCAAAGACTTTTTTGACTTTTTCGAATATGATTGTTCAATGGGTTTTAATTTCTGTTTTTTTGTATAGCCAAAATATTGGTCAGTGGGTCGTCTTAGGGGCGGAGTTTTAGAAGATTATCTTCGTCATCCATTTTAAAATTCAGTTTATGTAAAAAGAGTATTTTAGCGTACTCTATTACTGTTATAGATTATAGAGGACATCTACAAGAAAAAGAGTACAATACTCTATTTTAGAGTACCTACGGTTGGCAACCCTATATTCAGCAGCCGGTTAGACTGGAAGACGACCGTTCCAATCCCTCCTTCCATCAACTCTCACTGTGTCCACGTGGTAGCAGCCCGCTCCTCCTCACAGAGAGGAGGCCTGTGTCCCAGCAGTGAAACATCCTAATTTTTGCCTAATTTTTGAAGTGAAAACTTCTTTAGCGGCGTTGTACACTTTTTTTGTAATGGGTAAAAAATGTTAAACTCGCATCAGGACATCGCGTCAGGACACGTGACCTGATCGAAAATTCGTAAGACGGATGGAGAGTAGACAGCCGGCGCGGCGTAGGAGAGCAAGTATCCCCCTCTCTTTCTACGGCGCGGCGAAAATGTATGCCTGCTGTTTCGTTTAGGCGGCGCAGGGCGCTTGCGCGAATGTTCGTGTGTGTTTATGTTACAGCGTGGCACGCGCATCCATGGATGGTGACAGCTGATGGCTCGACCGTCTGTGTAGTGGCCACACTGCTGTGTATTCGTAAAATTCGTGTATATAAAGTGTTTAAAATATGGAAATTGAACAAAGTGCATCTATTAATGAAAAATATCAAAAATGCACAACGTTATTATTCAAGTTTTCACTTCTGCCGGCACTCCCAGAGTGCAACCCGTCTTTTTTTGAATGAAATGTAATCGTACTCATCAAGGTTAAATCAAAACAATGTCAATGTTATTAAAGCCAGTGACACAAAATTGACGGTCCATGATATAATTAGATCTATTGATAAAACACCTATTGTTTTTTTAGTTCAAATTAACAACAATATAACCTTCGTGTTATACCTCTGGTCTGATTAATATTGGGTAATGTGGATAGCTATAAGAGTAGGGGAAGACTCAGTGGCGTAACTAACTATACCGTTTGGGAAATTCAAGGTATGGGGCTCTCTCTCAATATAAAGAAGCTCAACCAACGTTAGTTTTTGTGAAGTGAAAACTTCTTTAGCGGCGTTGTACACTTTTTTTGTAATGGGTAAAAAATGTTAAACTCCCGTCAGGACACGTGACACTGATCGATAATTCGTAAGACGGATGGAGAGTAGACAGCCGGCGCGGCGTAGGAGACGAAGTATCCCCCTCTCTTTCTACGGCGCGGCGAAAATGTATGCCTGCTGTTTCGTTTAGGCGGCGCAGGGCGCTTGCGCGAATGTTCGTGTGGGTTTATGTTACAGCGTGCCACGCGCATCCATGGATGGTGACAGCTGATGGCTCGACCGTCTGTGTAGTCGTAAAATTCGTGTATATAAAGTGTTTAAAATATGGAAATTGAACAAAGTGCATCTATTAATGAAAAATATCAAAAATGCACAACGTTAATATTCAAGTTTTCACTTCTGCCGGCACTCCCGGAGTGCAATCCGTCTTTTTTTAAATTTGAAATGGGCTTGCTCTTGACTCTAGTCTTGGTCAAAGGTGACAGAGACAAAGTCGACGATGGAGCGAGCTTACCCAGAAGAAGCCTGTTCATTCTCACTTTAAAGAGATTCGGGTTGTATGCGCTCGGAAAAACAGACGCAGGTAGAGAGTTCCACTCTTTTGCTGTGCGCATTATAAAGGACATTTGCAAACGCTTAGTGCGAATTGGTGGAATAGCAACCAGGTAGGGATGGTAACTTGCAGTGCGCCTGGATGTCCGAAGGTAGAAGGGGGCCGGTGGAATGAGGTCGTGGAGTGGTGGTCGTGCTGTGCTGACCACTAATACATTGGAATCACGACAGGAGGATGATTATGACATGATATCTGGTGGTTCTCTTCATGCTAGCGGCAGTACAAAAATAATCTGGTAGTTAGAATTGCATCATCAGCCTATAATGTTCCCAATGCTGGGACACAGGCCTCCTCTGTAAGAGGAAGCGGGCCGTAATCCACCACCCAGTGCGAGCTGATGGATGTCTCGTGTCTCCGAATTTTTGTAGCTAGGGTTTATCCATCAACAACTACTTAATGGAATTGCAAGTACCATGCCATTAAAGGTAATGACGTAGCCGACCCAGTTTTTGAGGCATTTAATACAGAGCAAAGAGATCTGTCCAAAAATAGCTATTACAACTCGCACTTGACCATTAAAATGACATAACAAAAGTAGACCCAAATGATAATGCTGCCATTATTATAAATTAATTTTGTCAATTTCTCTTTTTTTCGTCATAGCAACATTACGGCTGTTCCGCTTGTGTGGTGGACTTTCCAAAATAATGATGAATGACATTATTCGTGGAATAATATGACAACCTAGTCTCCTTAGGTAATAACGTGAATATATGCTAATATAAACCGGTCTAGACTTAGAACGAACTAGGTTCTAACTTCGTTACTTGGAAATCTAGGGCATTCATTAGGTTCCATTCACTGGGAGTGGGGGCAGGGGTGTCACGTACGCGCAGTTTAATATTAAGTATCCATAATCTTATCCTTTTACGGGGCTCGTTTCGAAAGAAGGTTAAGCTACGCATGCCGCGGTTGGTTCGTAGATGGGTGACCATCCATTACAAATCCAGAATTCCAGAATTAAGAAGAATTCCTCCGTGTCGCCGAGACACCGGGACAAACGGCTTGACGTGCTTTCCGAGGCACTGTCTCGGAAAAGCAAGTTAAGCCGTTGGTCCCAGTTGTCATTCGTAGATCTTTGACAGTCGTTACGTCACGTAGACTTTTGGACTTCTGACTACCGTCAGAAGTCCAAAAGTCTGACAAACAACCAAGGGGTATCGTGTTACCCAGTAACTGGGTTGTGGAGGTTAGATAAGCATCGATCGCTTCGTGTAAAATACTGGTACTCACATAGAAATGTCAATGGGTACTCAGCTGCATCCGGTTAGACTGGAAGCCGACCCTAACATAGATGGGAAAAGGCAAGGCAGATTGATTGAATCATAGAAATCATTACATCACATATTTTTCTGAGTTATGTATGGTTGAGGTGAGACCGACGCGCGACGGTGAAGGAAAACATCGTGAGGAAACCGGCATGTCCTCGATTCCTAGAACCAAAAATTCGAAGACATGCGACATCTACCAACCCGCACTGGGCTGGCGTGATGGATTACGGCCCACTCCCTCTTACAGAGAGGAGGCCTGTGTCCCAGCAGTGGGAACATTATAGGCTTATTATGATGACGATGTTAATACAGGGTGTCAGCTACCTCCTTACAAAATTTTATCAAAATTGGTCCTGCCGTTTGAGCGTGAAGAAGTAACAAACATATAAACACACACACAAACATTCGCTTTTATAATATTAGTGTGATACAAGGTATTCCACTCAAAGCACTGATTTCAACCGCGCTTGGACGAACCGCACCTGAGCATTTCCACTAACGGCAATGAAACAAAATTTTGTAACGTGCGATTCGGTGGAAAACCCAAAAAACTTTTTTTTTAGTTTTATACATATTGATGTCTACGGAGTTGCGCTAATTAAGATAATTTGACCCCGTATACAGGATGAAATTAAATTCATGGGCATCCTTTTAAGGGGTCATTGTACTCATCATTATAAACAACTCTTACTATGGGACCAAACCTGAAATTGCGAAAAAAAAATCAGCCGTTCCATACATTTTGACGAGTTATATGAACATAAATGCAAGGAACAGCTGATTTTTTTTTTTGCGATTTTAGGTTTAGTCCCATAGTAAAAGTTGTTCATAATGATTAGTACAATGACCCCTTAAAAGGATGCCCATGAATTCAATTTCACCCTGTATATATTTTCTTTCTTATACAGAATGATTTTTGTATCACCATCCAATTTTTTTTTCGTGATTTCACAGTTTGTCCCATAGTGAAAGTTGTTCATATTCATGGGTATAACAGCCTGTAAAAATTTGGATGGTGATAAAAAAATCTTTCTGTATATTTTTTTTTCATTTTGCCCATGACGATCAGCCCTAGCTGTAAGCTACATACCTTCTATGGTGTTTGCGTAAACGCTCGCTTACCTTCACGCCAGTTATCACTCAGTGGGTCAGCAGACCTGATTGTACTCTAGTTAAGTACAAGACAAACATTGTCTGTGATTCTCACGATTTAACAGAGAGTTCTTTGTGGAGGAACTCGACTGCACCCTTGCGTAACTCCACAATCAAACTTAATCTGAATCATTTTGACAGATATTGCTATTCCATCTGTTTAAGAGCCTATACTACCTCAGCTAAAATTCACTCTTTATCTCGCTCATACGATACTGCTCGCGGACTGAGTGAGAGCGAGACAGAGTGCGGTGCTGGGCGGCAGGCAGCGCCAATAGTTTAGGTATTTGCTTTTTACAGTGAAAATAATGATAATTATAAAAAAATAAATAACATAAGACCTGCCTTAAAATGTTCAGTTAGTATGCAAAGTTGCGTGATGTAATTAGAAGTATTTTTTGAATGCCAGCGGCTTATTGTTCGGGTTAGAGGTACCTTTGGATTTTTTTTTCTATCGAGAAAATTTTCTGGAATCGTGTTTTCGTCTAACATTGGACTTAGCATTAATCCTCAACTTTACCGTATATTTATTTCAAAATTAATGGTGCAGTATTTTCGACATAACGGAGGATCACGCTAAGCCATTTGAGGTAGTATAGGCTCTTAATAAAAACTCGTGCGTGAAAAGGTTTGAATTTATTACTTTAAAATTTACAAAAGTAGGAAAAAATATGGACTTGCCGGTTGGAAGCATGAATGCAGAGAGATCGGGTATTGCCAGACATCAAAAATGCCAAGCTTAATTACAGTGTTGCTACTTAATAAACGACTTAGTAATCGATTACAATTATGAAACTTACTAAAATGACAAATAAAAGTTATACTTAATATTTATGTTGAATTTACTTTAACACCATCCATACTTAATATTATAAATGCGAAAGTTTGTCTGTCTGTTACCTCTTCATGCTTAAACCTCTGAACCGATTTAATTATTAATTATTATTAAATTCTTTATTGCGAGTTACCATGAGACTCATAGTGTTAGTAACAATAAAATAAATGTACAACTCTGTTAGTGATACAATTACAACAACAATTACACAAACACACACAACAAAACAATCACAGCTTCCGCATTCCAGCTTGAGATATTGGAGCAACGATTCACAACACGGCAGTCCAGCCTATCAGCAGATTTAGAGGTATAGAGATATTTTGAGTCCCGGGAAAGGACATAGGATACTGTTTATCCCGATATTCCCACGGGATCGAGACTTATGCGGGTGAAACCGCGGGGCGCTGCTAGTTGTTTTAGATGTTCGAAAAATTTTTCTGCTCAACAACATAAATATTGCAATGAATATTGCTAGACTGTCACAATGAAAGCCATTAAGGGGCTTACAGGACCTAAACGCAAAAAACGCAAGTTTTAGAAACAATAAAAATATATGATCGACTGCAGTAAACAAAATTTAGAAAAACATATGATATTCTTCAGGATATATGCTAGGTAGATAATGTGTTGAAAACATAATACAACTAATTTGGTACGATAGAAAAAAATCATGAAGATGCCTCTAAAAACTTTCTGTTTACAATAAAAACCATACTAATACATACCCATACTATACATACAATCATTATGATTTTTTGTCAGATTATTCTACAAGCAACATACTAAAACTCTAAATTTTTTAGTCCAAGCAATAGATTTTTCGTAAATAGATAATTGCTTCATATTTTGCAATAAATTACCAAGGTTGTGTCATCGCGCTTCTCTTTCTTTTCTATGCAGCCTGACAGTGACCGAGCTTTAGGTCATGTAGTCCTCTTAATTACTAGTATTGCTATTGATAGTGTGTTACGAAATTACCCCGTCGGGACGTAATACCACCTTACATACATATTTCTACCGCTAATCAGCGTTGCTGTGTTCCAGTTAGAAGGGTATGTGTAGTTACAGGCACATGTCACATTGCAGCTTTGTCCCTGGGATGGCAACACATCTGCGATGTCTCTGGTATTGCAAATGTTTATAAACGGCGACGACCACTTAACACAATGTTTTTTGGAGTTGTTATAAAGCCATCTAATATCACAGAAAAAGTTAAACATCGTCTGTTAATTCCCACGCTGTTAAATAATGAGCCATGACACCAGTATTTATTTACCACAATGGTGAGCATTCATATTTCACCAGTCCCATGTAAGAGGGGGCGAGAATATTGCCATCGATCCAGGAGCCAGCAGTAGCAGCCAGGAGTCTAAGCTCCTAGCTGTCAAGTGTAGTTATGTGGTCATTTGAGTAGGCATAGGCATGCCTACTCAAATAACCACACCTTGTCGAACGTCATGGTATTACGCGTGAGACATACGTATTTTTAATTTTGTCGTATTAACTTGAACGAGTAAAGACCAATGACAATGTGCGAATAGTACGAGAGCCGAGTAGGCCGTCCGGCGACTGTCTACTGCCGCGCGCGTCTGTATGAAGATTTTGTTTTTTGTTAGGTATGATAATTTTGTGAGTTTCTTAATTGTGGGGCATACACACTAAAATGTAATTGACAGGCTTATGTTGATGTATCGAGGTAGGCACTGCTTATACCTATGCCTATATGCAATGCACGCCACTGTAACCAAGTTAGCTGTTTGTTCCGCTTCTCCGTCAACACGAGCAGTCTCCAATAACAGTGTAACATGAACACAAACTCATAACAGCCAGTTCTTCATTTCGTACAAGATGGCGGATGTTTTCATAATAGTCTCGTGTTCCAACTGGCGTTTCCTTCAGGTTCTATGTAATGGCGTGTTGTTGGTGTCAATGTGTGGAGCCGAAACGTTGACACTCACGGTACGGCTGGTCCATTAATTCAAGGTCGCTCAGCGAGCTATGGAACGGACTATGCTTGGAGTCTCCCTGAGGGGTCAAATCCGCAACGAGGTGACCTGGCAGAGAACCAAAGTAGTCGACATAGCTCGAAGAATAAGCAAGTTGAAGCAGGCGCGGTCCGAGGGGGAAGGGGGGACATGACCCGCCCCAAATTCATCCAAGCTGTCGAGAGTCTGAATGATTTACTTTTCTTACTATTTTAAACTGTACTTGACAATTCAAAAGTGCCTGTAACTGGTTTATTTGAAACAAATGCTTTGATCTTGATATATGCTAACCTCTTCGGGATATACACGCGTGCTAATATTTTTTGAGTTAACAAGGAAAAAAACACGCAAATAATGTATTCTCATGCCTCTACGCACGGAATCGTAATCTGTCAGCGTGTCTATCACGGTTAATCTCGAAAACTGCTAGCTGCCATTCGAAAGTGACCCGCTTACAACATTTCATAACGCTAGCTTTAAATGTCATATTGTATAAGATGTCAAAACTATTTGCTAGCGAGTGTTTCATAGTTGATTTTATGAAGATGGGTATTATAATATACAATGTGATAGGGGTGGGACTTCTAACCCGTTAAGGCTGAGTACTACATCTAATTTTATCGACAAAAAAAATAATATGGGGGGTAATATCGACAAAAAAAATAATATGAAAATATTGAAAAATAGCGATTTTTTCTGTCAAAATAATTCAGAAATGATTTTTTTTTTCTCACCAAAACATTATCAAACATATGAAAAAAGTAATGAATTAGTTAGCCAAGGTTATTAGCTACCGTTTGTCGTTTTTTTTTTGTTTCTACGACGCATACAACCTTTGATATCACATAAAGTATCAAGCGCGCCGTAGTACATTAAAAAAAATATTAAAATAGCCATAATTTTTAGGGGAAGGGGGTTCAACCCCCCATATTATTTTTTTTGTCGATAAAATTAGATGTAGTACTCAGCCTTAACGGGTTAGAAGTCTCACCCCTATCACATTGTATAGTGTCATGTAATTTTTCTTAGCAAAATATTGCCCGGTAGCTTGCCGGTTTCCTAAAAATTGCTAAATTATTACGACTATATTTCCTTCTTCTTATTCTTGTCGTGTCGATGGCACTCTTCCTCGTTGTTTTTTGAACTGAAGACTTAATTAGGCGCGTTGAGCATTTTTTGACATGGGAAAACTCCATTGAATTCGCGCCACTGTTACCGTAACCGACACCGCTTCGGATGTGTTCGGCTGTCCTCGGGATGTACTCGGTTTTAATGTATATCCGATAATTATGTCAGTGAGTGATGGCAAAGTATTCTGTTTGTGTTTTGTTTTCACTTCTGTCGGCACTCCCGGAGTGTTTTTTTTTTTTCTTTTTATATGTAGTTTAAGCCCAGTAGGTGGCACATTAATTGCGGCATCAGTGGGAATTTTTAGGTCATTCAAGGTGCTGGTGAATGGGCACTTAGGACAGTCCAGCAAGTGAGGTATGGTCTGATCAGAATCGCACTGCCTACTGAAAATTGCTAGACATATTCTGTATTGCCCAGTTTATTAAATAGCCCTATATCTCTCAGTAGTGTGTAACGGTACTCGTATATCCAGTAACAATAATAAAATGTTGGCATAGTAGAAGAGGAGGTAGTGAAATGTTTGATAGAATTCTACTTTTATACAAACAACTTTGTATAAAAGTAGAGTCTAATACCGGGATCCCGAGATCCCTAGTTGCGACAGCATCCTGTCGCAACGCATCGCCCTCCGGCGCTATTAGTCGGACAAAGTCGCGGGTTGAGGCTAGTAATAAATATTATTTAGTTAACCTCAATTATTTCTAAACAACCAAGCTACATCTCTGCCAAATCCCATTAACATCTATCGAGTAGTTTAGCAGTAAAAACGTTGCATAGTAACCGATAAACAGACACATTTTCGCTCTTATAAATTACCTATACCATCAATTTCTATGGCATTGGCTAAGCAATAACTTAATTATCAAGGTCAATGTGTTATGTCACTTGAATATTACTTCATATAACTTCACATAATAATAATAGCTTCCCGATCGATTTCGGTCACGGTGGCCAATCTCAACGGAGTTTAGCCAGGTATTCAGGAGGTATTATAGTGCACAAGTGTGTGTGTAAACACAGGTGCACTCTCTGTTCCTTTACTCTCATAGTCCGATGGGATGGCAATCCGACACGACCGGGGACAGATCAGATGCAGGACCAACGGCTTTACGTGCTTTCCGAGGCACGGGGGTATCACACCGCCAACTTCCAAACTCCGGGCTGTTACTAAGAAATTCCTAATGGAAAATCCAATAACACTTTGTCCGACCTGGGAATCGAACCCGGGAGCCCACGCTCAGTAGTCGCGCTTGCGACCACGAGATCAACGGGGCAGTCGAACTTCAAATACCATTCGGTTAGCAAATAGTCTTCTTTTGAAATAAGGCTTTTGTAACTTAGAAAGTGGATAGCTGTGGGATTCAAGTCACAAAATCTCAATTACAAAAATCGCACCTTTAAATACAAACCGTTACTAAACGATTTTTTCAAGAATTGAGTTACTAATGCCATCTTTCTTAAAATTCTTTCGTAAACTATTCGATAAATTTAACACTTCTATAAAAAATCCACTTTTAGAGGTAGACGGCTGATGATTTTTAAATTGTTTTTTTTTTTTAATTTCTATTGCGAAAAAGGCGTGCATTTTTTTTTAATTTAAGCTCCTGTGTAAAATTTTATACGTATTTTCGTTTAGTAACGGTTTATCTTTAAAGGTGCGAAATGACAAATTCGAAAAATGACAATCACGCAAAATGACAAAGTCACAAAATGACAATCACACAAAATGACAAAGTCACAAAATGAAAACTTCGCAGTGTCGAACTGTTTTCTAACGTGCTTTTCTTCTTCTTTTACAGGGTTTGTGCTGGCGTCAGCGGTAGTCTTACTGCTTGCAGGCATCACCTGTGCCATCTTCTTCGGGTCATGGGTGCGGATGTTCATAGACCACGTGAGTATATATTTTATAAGGTTTTTTTATATAAATAGGTCAGGGTCTTGACCTCAATCTTGTAAGTAAGCGATGGATGAATAGGTATGGCTGTGCGCAAACCTTAAATCCCTTTCATTGTGACAACATAACACAATAAATTTTGCGCTTTTGTAATATCTAACATGATACTACATCTACGTCCATAAAATATATGGAAATACGTGCACGTTTTAACGTTATCTTGGACTGAAATTTAGAAGCGTCTTCCATACATTCCATACATACATCCATCCATTTCTCATCATCATCATCATTTTCTCATTTTTTTAATTTTTTTTTTTAATATTTTTTTTTTTCCATTTCCATACATTTTATTTCCCTGTGTTATCGTTATACCGTGGCGTGGACGTAGATGTTAATTTGAAAAGCGCACATTTTCAATAAGCGTGTGTTTGTTTTGCAGACCAAACTCATTCTCATAACATAATTTTAGATTTCCAATTGTTTCCAAACTCTATACACATATTTCAATAATTAAATACCGGCCAAGTGCGAGTCGGACTCGCACACGAAGGGTTCCGTACGGTTTACGATTTATGACGTATTAAAAAAAAACTACTTACTAGATCTCGTTCAAACCAATTTTCGGTGGAAGTTTACATGGTAATGTACATCATATATTTTTTAAGTTTTATCATTCTCTTATTTTAGAAGTTACAGGGGGGGGGGGGGGGGACACATTTTACCACTTTGGAAGTGTCTCTCGCGCAAACTATTCAGTTTAGAAAAAAATTATATTAGAAACCTCAATATCATTTTTGAAGACCTATCCATAAAAACCCCACACGTATGGTTTTGATGAAAAAAATTTTTTCGAGTTTCAGTTCTAAGTATGGGGAACCCCCAAAATGTATTGTTTTTTTTTCTATTTTTATGTGAAAATCTTAATGCGGTTCACAGAATACATCTACTTACCAAGTTTCAACAGTATAGTTCTTATAGTTTCGGAAAAAAGTGGCTGTGACATACGGACTGACAGACAGACAGACATGACGAATCCATAAGGGGTCCGCCATTTTGCCATTTGGCTACGGAACCCTAAAAATGTCACTGTAGTTTATTTTGAGATGGAAAAACAGTACCTATTCAGGTCTTATTCATCTGTAAACATAGGTACTGATTACGTCATACAACAAAAACCAGGCTCGTTTACAGATAGACAAGATAAGACGCATAAAAACCGCAAATGTTGCTAAGTCATTATTGAAAGTTACCTATGTCTGGGATCGAATCAGAAATGAAGAGATCCGCAGGAGAACCAAGGTAACCGACATAGCCCGAAGAATTGCCAAACTTAAGTGGCAGTGGGCAGGGCACATTGCTCGCAGAACAGATGGCCGATGGGGCCGAAAGGTTCTGGAGTGGCGACCGCGTACCGGAAGGCGTAGCGTTGGAAGGCCTCCCACAAGGTGGACCGACGACCTTGTGAAGGCCGCAGGAAGTCGTTGGATGCGAGAAGCACAAAACCGGTCGATGTGGAGGTACTTGGGGGAGGCCTATGTTCAGCAGTGGACGTCTTTCGGCTGAAATGATGATGATGATGATGACCTATGTCTGACTGGTATAGGTGACGTACTAAATAATAATAAAAAAAATATAATTGAACATGTAATAATTACCATAACATAATCAGCGAAAGAGCAAAAGTTTGCACACAATGGGTGCCTGAAGATGGACGGCGCCATCGAGGTCAGCCCAGAAAGCGGTGTCGAGATGACCTGGACGCGTACCGCGAGGGCTGGTTCGAGGTGGCGCAGGAAAGGAGTTCCTGGAAGGACTTGGGGGAGGCCTTTGCCCAGCAGTGGAAAAAACAAAACAAAAAAAAACAGTGGCACTCCGGGAATGCCGACAGAAGTGAAAACTTGAACAATTACGTAAATATTTTTTTAATCGTCATATAAACAAAACACAAACAGAATACTTTACCATCACTCACTGACATATCGGAAATACATTAATTTTATGATTAAAACCGAGTAGGTACATTCTGAGGACAGCTGAACACATCAGAATGTAGCGCGGTGTCGGTAACAGTGTTGCGAGTTCAATAGTTTTACCCAACTGAAAAAATGCCCAACGCGCCTAAAGAAGTTTTCACTTCAAAAACTGCATATAACGTTCCCACTGCTGGACTATTGAAATTACTAATAGAAAAGTATGAAAGAAAAACACATGTTGCGCCAACCTGCTGGCGCAACATGTGTTGCGCCAACACTGCTGGGACACATGCCTACTCTCTGTGAGAGGGATTGGGCCGTCATCATTTCAGCCGGAAGACGTCCACTGCTGGACATAGGCCTCCCCCAAGCACCTCCACTTCGACCGGTTTTGTGCTTCTCGCATCCAACGAGTTCCTGCGGCCTTCACAAGGTCGTTGGTCCACCTTGTGGGAGGCCTTTCAACGCTACGTCTTCCGGTACGCGGTCGCCACTCCAGAACCTTTCGGCCCCATCGGCCATCTGTTCTGCGAGCAATGTGCCCTGCCCACTGCCACTGAAGTTTGGCAATTCTTCGGGCTATGTCGGTTACCTTGGTTCTCCTGCGGATCTCTTCATTTCTGATTCGATCTCGCAGGGAAACTCCAAGCATAGCCCTCTTCATTGCCCTTTGGGTGACTTTCAGCCTTCTAATAAGGCTGATTGTGAGCGACCACGTTTCAGTGCCATATGTCATCACTGGCAACACGCACTGGTCAAAGACTTTCGTCTTGAGACACTGCGGTATGTGGGGCGATAATGGCTAATGCGCGATAATGGGATTGGGCCGTAATACGTAAGAATTGGTAATCAATGCTCATGCTTCCTCTGTATGAGAACAGGCCTTTGCCCTGCAATGTATGACAATTATATGCTGGTATTTTTTCGCTGCATGCTGGTGGCTAGGATACCCGTTGAAGCCGTGGGTGCTGGCTGGCTGGCTGACTCGCTGCTAAAGCTTGCGGGAGTGATGATGATGACGTCACGCTGAAGGATTTGCACGAAGGCTGCGCTGACGTTCATACTCGGGGTCACCAGTATAGACTCGCTCTCAAAGCATTTATTTCAGTTAAACCAATTACAGGCACTTTTGAATTGTCAAGGGGTCGGTCAGTCAGAAAGATGAAGCTAGTTGCCCTTTCCAAAGCGTAGGTACCTATGGAGAAGAACGGGCAAGAAACTCCATGGACGAACAGAGAGAGGTATGAGGAACAGGGTGTAAAGTTCACTCATACTTTATAGAAAAGGGAGGATCCTCCGACCAGACGGTGTCGTGTCTGGCAACTGCACGATGACTCATGTAGGGCGGGTTGTATCTATGCTAGTTGCGCGGTAAACTCTGCTTGCGAGATGCAGGATTTTGCGTGACGTCAGTATGACGCGTTGTTCGCATGTGGCGTTGTAGATACCGCTATATTTTTATATTATTATAGCGAAAACGATTGCAGATGCATTGCAGAAGGTCTTTACTTGATTGTATGGTGATTTTATGCCACTATAATGACGTTTTCGGTCCATTACGGACGGAAGACAGTGATACAGGCATCACTACAACTATATATGTTGTATGTATGCCGGTGTCCAAGGATGGTTGCGCTCGAGCGCGCGCATGCGCATCGCTTTCCACCGCCACCGACACAGTAGGCGGTAAACTGTGTTTCAATGCAAGTTGATCGAAATGTAAACAAACTCGATTTGTTATCATCCTAACACAGTGACTCGGTAAAGGTAAATTATAATCATCTACATTTCGAAACATGGCACGTCCTAGAAATAAAAACTCAAAGACATGTGACAGGTTAACAAACTTGTGGACCGGGTTAAGATTACAAAGAGCCGTTCCATCACTAAAACAACTGAATGGCAATTCTCGTAATTTTAAGAACGTTCACAGTCTGATCTCGGTCTCGATCTGTCAAAAATACCTCCAAAATCCACATTTTTGATATTGTCGTTGAGATGAGAAGGCCAATTCTCGTAATTTAAAACGTTCAAAATCTAGTCGCAGTCTCATCTCGGCGACAAACAAATGTCAAAAACTTGACAAAAATTTAGGGAAAATTAGAGGTATTTTTGATAGAATTAGACTGAGATCAGACTGGGAACAATTCCGAGAATTTCCCCTGAGATTACGACTAGATTTTGAAAGTTTTTATTTACGAAAATTGGCCTTCAGATGTCACTCGAAAAACTGCCACGCTTAAATGGAATTAGATTGGACACATCTAGCGTATTTCAGACGATCAATGGGTCAAACTTACGACCGGACCCAGTGGGTCCCGCTTAATGGCATACGACATCGTGGTGGGCCCAGGCGGAGATGGCGGGATGAGCTGGACTCCCTTTAACAACGATTGGTCCTTGGAAGCTCTGGACAGAGAGAGAGAGAGAGTGAGAGTAAGGGTCAATCCCCACCGAAGGAGCAGCGGCGCGCAGCGGCCGTAAGAGCAAGTGACTCCTCTTTTTAGAAATCTCGTGCAAACTCGCGGCGCCGCGCTGCCTCTCCTTTGCCTTCAAAAGACTATGGATAGTGGCCGCTGTCAGCCGCTGCTCTTTCAGTGGGGATTGGGGGCGTGCATTGGTTTTCAGAATAGGCAGGCACTAGGCCGGGTCTAGTCTAGTCAAACGTGGTCACTAATCAGAAAAAAAATTGAGGTCAAAAGTGTGGTTATTTGAGTAGGTATGGCTACTTAAGGGTGATATATTGCGAAGGTCGAACGTCATGGTATTACGCGGGAGACGTACGTATTTTTAATTTTGTCGTATTAACTTGAACGTGTAAAGACCAATGACAATATGCGAATAGTACGGGAGCCGAGTAGGCCGTCCGGCGACTGCCTACTGCCACGCTTGTTTGTATGAAGATTTAAAAATTTTGTGAGTTTTTTAATTGTGGGGCACACACTCTAAAATGTAATTGACAGGCTTATGTTGATATATCGAGGAAGGCACTGCTTATATGCCTATATGCAATCCTAATGATTAAGAAAAAAATATGACAACAACCAACCCGCACTGGGCCCGCATGGTGGATTACAGCCCACTCCCTCTCACAGAGAGGAGGCCTGTGTCCCAGCAGTGGGAACATTATAGGCTGATTATGCTGCAATGTAATTTTATGTAAGCGTGAGCAGTATATATTAAGTAAATTATATATTTATTCTCATCCGGTTTCATGATTTCACAGAAACAATGTCATGCCGTGATTGGAAACAATTTGTTGAAGATGAGTTAACAGAATATAACCTCTTATTAAATGTTACTGTTTTCCTCTTAACAATTTCACTACTATGTATTGTATAACTTGTATGTAGGTACGGTAACCTCGTTGAAAAATGGCCGATTCCTGTAATTTATGGACCATTTATTGTATTGTAGCTTTGCATAGTAGACCCTCCCATATGGAAGCTTGTGGCTAAGTAATAACAGCCGCACGGGTCGATCGATCAAGTTAAGCTACGCTAGCCGCGGTTGGTCTGTGGATGGATGCATATCTTTACATACCAAGACCCCTCTGTGTCTCGGAAAGCACGTTAAGCCGTTGGTCCCGGCTGTCATTCGTGGATCTTTGACAGTCGTTACGGGTCGTCAGAAGCCCGAAAGTCTGACAACCAGTCTTACCATATATAATTATGTATTCTGTGGTCTTACCAAGGGGTTTCGTATTACCCAGTAAATGGGTTGTGGAGGTCAGATAGGCAGTCGCTCCATGTAAAATACAGGTATTCAGCTGCATCATTCGTGCCATTGTCTTTTTGTTTCGACTGTATCCACGGGTAGCTTAAAACAAAAGATGTTTGTCTAATTTTGACAGTGGGTCCAGTTGACCAATAAAAATATAGAAAATTTTTCCTTTGGTCAACTGGACCCGCGGGTCCAGTTCGAGTGGGTCCAGTTGACCAAAGACTCCTAGAGTCTAGATCAACCCCAACATAGTTGGCAAAGGCATGCAGATATTGATGAATAAAATCGCGTGTCTGTCCATCAGAGCGAAGCCTTAAGCTTATTGTTTTCTTACCATACATCACACGCCTAATTACACGAATCTCTTTACGAATCTATTAATATGCCCAGTTTTGCTGTAATAAAAACTGCTGCCATAGGTAAGAAAAACAATTCGTTTTTGAACTGCTGAGCATAAGGTCCTGTGTGGGTTCGATTCCCGGGTCGGGCAGTGATATTGGGTTTCTTCATCTGGATTGGAACCCAGGACATCAAGCTCAGTAGTAGCCCTTGCGACCACTAGATCAGGAGTAAAACTACTGTTATTATAACAATTTTAAAAGCCCATAAGTTCTTGTCCTCCTACGAGTGGCGTGCATTGCATATAGGCATATAAGCAGTGCCTACCTTGATATATCAACATAAGCCTGTCAAAAACATTTTAGTGTGTGCCCCACAATTAAGAAACTCACTAAATTATCATAGGTACCTAACAAAAAACAAAATCTTTCATACAAACACGCGCGGCAGTAGGCAGTCGCCGGACGGCCTACTCGGCTCCCGTACTATTCGCACATTGTCATTGGTCTTTACTCGTTCAAGTTAATACGACAAAATTAAAAATACGTACGTCTCACGACGCGTAATACCATGACGTTCGACCTTCGCAATTTATCACCCTTAAGTAGGCATGCCTACTCAAATAACCACACTTTTGACCTCACTTTTTTTCTGATTAGTGACCGCGTTTACCTAGATTAGACCCGGCCTAGTGCCTACCTATTCTGAAAACCAATGCACACCACTGCCTCCTACCCCGTGAGCCACAAATATTGACGGTACTGGTGTACTCGGCATTGTCTTTCACTGGTGTGGTGTCGACACCGGCGTGTGACCCGATCAGCGCCTTGACCGAAACGCTAGCATTGTGTGTTTGCTCATTAGGTAACCTAGGAACGCGGGTTTTAGATGAAAGAATTTTTGTAAGAGGAATAAATTACAGGTCGTCAATATGGCGACTTTTATACAAGGTGTTTCAAAATTAACCCAACAAACTTTAAAAGGTGCTTTTGACCATTGAACTGAACAACTTTCACTGTGGGACCAACTTTGAAAGCACAAAAAAAAGTCAGCTGTTTAATACAAAAGTTCAATACCTACTTGACCAAAATGTATGAAACAGCTGATTTTTTTTTTCGTGATTTTAGAGTTGGTCCCATAGTGAAAGTTGGTCAGTTCGACGGTCAAAAGCACCTCTAAAGTTTGCTGCGTTAATTTTGAAACACCTTGTATAAAAGTCGCCATATTGACGACCTGTAATTTATTCCTCTTGCAAAAATTCTTTACTTGTGGTAACAAACCCCTTTATTCATAAACTTTGCTTTAAGTTAAGTAGTGATTAGCAACTGTTTAACTACACATTTTTGACGTTTAAAAATCACTTAACTTTTTATCATCGTTTATAAATAAACCCCCAAGTGTACGCTGTGAATGTGTTTGTGAATACGAGTAGGTTCAGGACATAATATACACACACACACACGGCCCGTGTGGTGAATTATGACCCACTCCCTCTCACTGAGAGGAGGCTTTTTTTAAGGTTACGTATCAAAATAATAAAAAGGAACCCTTATCCCGATATTCCCACGGGATCTAAACTTATGCGGGTAAAACGGCGGGGCGCTGCTAGTACTTTGATACGTCTACTATGTTTCAAGCGGTACTTGCAACATCACGGAAACTAGCAGAAACTTGTACTTTTACAAACACTAGAACTAAGGAACTTACGTCATAGGATATGACACATACACGATATTTACACATTACACACAATATGTAAATGGAGCTTGGGGCATGTTAAGCCGTTGGTCCTGCACCTGATGGCCCTTTTCACATGCACACGGTCACGGCACGGTCGCCGTGCCGTGAAGCAGAAATGTATGAGCTACATAATAATCTCTCTCCGGTCGTGTCGGATTGCCGTCCCATCGGACAATGAGAGTGAGGGAAGAGGGAGTGCACCTGTATCCAGTGGCGGATTTACACATTTGCCGCCACTAGGCTATTCAAATTTTGCCGCCCCTGCCGACCTCTACAATAATGTCCCATGTCTTTTGTATACTGCTTCGCGTTTTCTTCAAAATATGTAACCCTTCATGTTCCGGGGTAGCGATAACCCTTTCGGTCAATCCCGCACCCCCGGCAAGCTTCGGCCCTGACAGGCCCCTTCCTCGGCTCATCCCCTTGACTTAACTTTTAAAGCAGTCACGGCTAAAGTCTTCAGCCATTCTTTTGTTGCTCAAGACGAGTAATTTCATGCAAATTCTATGATGTAAATTAATCATACATGCGCTCACGTTCCCACGCGAATATTATTATAATTACGCGTGTGATGTACGGTATGAATACTGTAAGCTTAAGGCTTCGCTCTAATGGATAGACACGCGATTTTATTCATCACCATCTGCATGCCTTTGCCAACTATGTTGGGGTTGGTCTAGACTCTAGTCTAACCGGATGCAGCTGAATACTAGTATTTTACATGGAGCGACTGCCTATGTAACCTCCACAACCCAGTTACTGGATAAGATGGTACCCCTTTGTAAGACTGGTTGTCAAACGACCCGTGACGACTGTTAACGGACACGACACGCGATTTTGTTATGCGTGTTGTTTGCATGTCAAACGGTAGTTTTAATTGTATTTATTGAAATAAACATGCATAACGTTACGGTGTGTAATTGTAATAATTATGTACCGCAAAACGGGGCTACTTTGACTTCCAGGGTTACTTTGACAGGCGTTGGAACTGCTTTAACAGAGCGCCAAAATCGGTTTTCACGTGTGCTCAGCAAGTGTGCGTGACCTCGAGTAATATTGCGCGAGGCGCGGGGTGTGGGGAACGCGTCATAGCGTTGTGATCGGCCTTGTCAAAGTAACCCTGGAAGTCAAAGTAGCCCCGTTTCACTGTAGTTTATTTTGGCCAATAGGCAACCCAATTGGTGGGAATGCCGGCTGCAAACCACGTCTTTTGTAGATTCTGAAAAATCGTTGCCAACCTCAAAGGCAACACTGAAATGACTCATATTATGTCTATAATTTTACCGTCACTTTCAAACTAGGAAACGGTATAGTATCCACATAATGCTTTATGGCGTAAAAAATACCTAGTACCTATAGTTTTAAATTACTAACATTATCATAAATTTTGCCACGACACTTTTTCATATTGTTTATTTATCTATTTGCTGATAAATTCAATGTTTAGGGAAATACTAAAAGATACTGTGTTTGCTTTGAATGTCGCTACTCAAAAATAACCAACTCAAATTATCAATAATTAGCCAGAATGCCGCAGCACCAGTATTCAATGATTTCATTAGCGGTCCGTACACGACGCAACCAATCACAAACTAATTAAAAAAACGCGTAAATAAGTCGCGTCATGCCAATGCCAAAATACATTCCAGCTTCTTGGAAAATTTACCACTTCTCGACCACCGTTGAAAAATTAAAAACCAAGAATTTCTAAATCGCGCTTGTCAAAGTCTGTGTCCACCCTAAGTGAAGGCAATCCATTGCAGCCCGTCGCAACAGTCGATCAATGCCAACGAGTCATGTTTTTAACCGACTTCAAAAAAAGGAGGAGGTTATCAATTCGACTGTATTTTTTTTTTTTTTTTTTTTTTTTTTTATGTTTGTTACCTCATAACTTGCGACTGGGTGAACCGATTTTCATGATTCTTTTTTTATTTGAAAGCTGGTGCTTCCCGTGTGGTCCCATTGTCACCATTTCAATATCTGATGATGGGATCTTAGAGAAATCGAGGGCAACCCTCAAATTTTATAGGCTCACTTATTGTTTTTCGCATGTTTTATGAAGTATCTTGTGTATTTGCGTATGGTTGTCACCATCTCAGGCAGCTGGGCTGATGATGGAAGGTACAACTCCTTAACAGTAAGAAGTTACTCGAACAGGAACGGACTGTTTTAGTAAATTGTTTTGATGTTTGATAGGGCATTTGCCACATTTGGTCTCATGATCATCAAGTCATGATCTGATGCTGCAGTCAGGATAGTCTGCAGAGTACCTAACTCCTCGACAACTAACAGCAGATATATCGTGTTTAGGCTCATTGAAAAGGGCTCGATGTGTGGATAAACGTACTGTTAATGAGGAACACCGAAGTACATAAAGACCTGATGCTGAAGCCAGAAACATCAGAAAAAGTACCAACCTTGAAATTACAGCACCGTAGTCGTGTTTGGGCTCATTTTAAACAGGACTAAATTTTAAGTTCAATGTAATGTTGACATAAGTCTGGCCTGATGCTGCAGCCAGGATTATCAGCATCTAGTCTAAAAGCATCAGGTCAAGATTTGATGATGGGATCCTGGAGAAATCGAAGGAACTCTTCAAATATTATAGGCACACCTATAGCGATTTGGGTATTTTTTATAGTAACTCGTACATTTGCTCTCGGAAAGCACTATTTGGTGAAGTGGAACTGATGATGAAGACCACAGATGGCCATCGGAAGTACTCAATAATATCTAAGTATTTCACGGGTTGCGATTCGATTACTTTAATATGGTTGCTAAGCAATTTATGCTCGTCACAATGTGAATGGTGATATGGAGCTGATGGTGGACCTGGAGAACTCCTCAACAATTAACTTCCCTGCATCGGGAAAAGCAATATTTTGTTTGTAAAAGGCGTTAATCACTAGGCTATTGTAACTTAGATAAATTATAAGCAGACCCACTAAAAAGCGTGAAATAAAAACTTTTTAAGAAAAAAAAAACCGACTTCCAAAAAAACACTACAAAGTGAAAAATAACTTTATTTCGGAAGTCGGTGGCAAAAAACTAAAATACAGATCCAAAGACACCGACTTCCGAAATAAAGTTATTTTTCACTTTGTAGTGTTTTTTTGGAAGTCGGTTTTTTTTTTCTTAAAAAGTTTTTAGATAATAGAAGTGTCGTAAAATATGAATTACAGTATTATTGTGAAGTTATACGTCTTCACGAGTTTTTTGTAATTGAACTTTGTACCTATTTTTTCGTGGCATTGGGAGGTTTGGCAGTCTTACCGTCTTTAGACGTAAAAACAACTCTAAGGCTGCGTTTCCACTAGAGAAGAGCAAGGATGAGTAGCGAGGGATGTATTTTTTTTTTATATTATCACAATTAATTAATTATCTTAATTTATTTTGTTAAGCTCGCGAAAAATGGAAGGAGTGGAGGGAGGCCTTTGCCCAGGAGTGGGACAGCGCAGGCTAGATAAAAAAAAATAATTAACGAACACACACTTCCCAATGTGTTTGTTATTCTAGCGTATGGCACTCGTGGGTTGTAGCTGAAAACCAGCGTCAGGAGGTACACCTTGTGTTGTCATCTGACTTTATGCTGAGCTGAGGCCCTTTTGGCATTATAATCTTTTCACTTCTCATACTCTAAAAGTTCGTCTTTATGTTGTGCTTAGGCGACATAAAATCGCTTTTTATGTTCTAGTGCATAAAGTAATTTTTTTTTCTAAGACTAAGGTAATCAGGCCCAACGCACAATTTTTCATTTTCTTTAATTTATACCACTTCCGTGTTTTCTATCGTTAATTTAATAAAATCAGATAAAATATAGTTGTATTTTTTTATTTAAAAACGCAAAGAAACATTTTTATGACTTGGCAGTATGAAGTACCCAAGTTGAAAATTAAAAAAAAAAAACTTTTAAAAAGTTTCTTGGCGGGAATCAGCTATGCTTTGCAACATTTTTGATTAATTATGTACTGTATACTTTATGCCTGTTTCATTTTCTCGCAATCCAAGTGAAAAGCAGAGTGTATAACTCAGGCATAAACGAGCCATTTTACCCCTCGACTTGCGGCTTGGGCGAATATAAACGTCTCGGGGTAAAATAGCTTCTTTTATGCATTCGCTTTACAATCTACTATAATATTGTTTACTGTTTTTTATAGTTTTAAGGTGTATTTTTTTTTGCTGTAATGCCAATAAACGTGTTTTTCTTTATTTCTTTCAACATTCCTTTCATCCTCAGGAGCTGGTCCTCAGACGAGGCTCGATGACGTTCGAGTGGTGGGCGCGTCCCCCGGTGCGGCCCACGGTGTCAGTCTATGTGTACAACGTGACCAATGCTGATGAGTTCCTCAACAATGGCTCCAAGCCTGTGTTGGATGAACTGGGGCCTTATGTTTATTCGTAAGTATCCTTCATTTACTATGAAAATAAAGTGTTATACAGGTTGAAATTGAACACATGCAACAAATCGAAATGGGAGATTGTACTCATCATTATGAACAACTTTTACTAAGGGACCATACCTCAAATCGAGAAAAAAAAATTAGCTGTTACCTATATTTTGGACGAGTTACTCGAACATAAATGTAGGGAACAGCAGATTTTTTTTCACGATTTCAGGTTTGCTGCCATAGTAAAAGTTGTTCATAATGATGAGTATAATCTCCCATTTCGATTTGTCGCATATTTTCAATTTCACCCTGTATACAGATTTCCAAAGAAAAGTTTGCGCTTCGGAAATCATCGTCTATCGTCGGAAATACGAACGCGCGATGATAAGATCTGATATACCTAGAGCTGTTGCAACCATGACAATATTATTAGGTATTTATTTCAGAGAAATCTCCATATAGGTTACATAATTATAAACACAAAATAACAAAATCATAAACTATTAGTGTGTTAGTAACAGAAAATTGTACCTAAAATTATGTTAGTATGGTTAGTACTTTAACCTAACTGATGCCTATGGCTGTCCTTATCCACTGTTTTTGGAAAGGACAGTCAAAACGGGTAGCAATAGCAATTAGGATGCCGTTGCTGCTGCTTCGTAGACGATGCAGCAAGGAGTTTGCTTTCTTGCGCATGATGGCTTGGAAGCCATCCGTACGCGCTTCAGCAAACATACCAGACGCGCTGCAGCGCCACGGCAGCCCCAACAGCATCCTACAAGCTTGTTTTGTATTACCATGATTACAAAATTATAGATTAACAACTCTATGCAATTCCAATAAAACTTGTGTGACAGATGACTATGACGTGCCTATGTGCGACCGGGGTAGGTGACCCGACAGAGAAAAAACTTGATACAAACGCGCAATGATAGGTGCACTACGACAAAGCGCGGTAGTACCAAACTTAGAAATACAGTGTCATGATTTATATTTGGCTGCAGATTTTCTGATCAGAAACATGATTTAGGCTTAAATTTTCTAAAAAAAAAACAACCTAGGCAGAAAGTACAGTCAACAAAAGAGATAAGTATGCAGGATCGTTGGATATAGTTGAAGTTTAGTAAGAAACCGATGGACGTTGTCCACTGAAATTTAATTTGTTAAATGAGCTGTTTGTTTTCTATTAATAAAATTAAATTTTATACGAAAATATCCATCGGATTCTTATTAAACTTGAACAATATCCGACGATCCTGAATACTTATCTCTTTTGTTGACTGTACCATATAACTAATATTCTTTCTTTCTTATTAGCCTGTGACGTCCCACTGCAGAGCAAAGGCCTCCCTACTCTCTCATGAGGGAGTAGGGGTTTAGACAAATTAACCCACCGCGCTTGTCTAGTGCGAGTTGGTGGGTGTACAGTGGACCGCCTGACTGGGTCCGTGGGCGCCGCCTTTGACGTGCTAGATGTTCATCAGCCGCCGCCCTGAGTTGATATCCTGCACTAATATCGACTGTTCCATCCGAGCCTATTTGGGTGTATTTATCCCATAGCCTACAGGTGGCGTTCTACATTTAGTTCAATACTAAATGCACGACAGTTTAAAGTCATATCGAGGACTAACTAACTAATATTAATAAAATTAAAATCGACACAAATGACCTTATTGGGCCTTACCTGAAACGGAAAGCGCTCAACACGTTACGAAATATAAATGAGTTGATATAAATGCAAGTTACACTTCCTTCCAAACTGGTTTGGCAGCAAAAAACGATAATCCTAATTAAAATCATTCTTAAACATAACTTGCGAGATAAAATTGATGACTTCATAATCACCATAATATCAATATTTATTTATAATAATAAGCATACCAACAGCACAGTCACTTACAATTCAAAAGAAATATCAACTAAAATTAGCATTTCAGTAACCATGCAAATAACAGGTATGCATGACATCTAACTCAAAAATATTAGAGACAGAGGAGAACAATAAATAGTGTGTCTAGTAGATCTTTTAGAACACTACAAAAACAAACCAATTTAAGCTACATAGACGTGCACTCTTCACACTGTCTAAATAGGAAACGTCTGTATGAAGCAAAACTCATGGAAAAAATATCAATAGGAAAATCTGTCAAGTTGGATCTATGATATGATTATGAATTCTATAATGTTTCCATTTCTGGGACACAGGCCTCCTCTCGGTGAGAGGGAGTGGGCCGTAATGCACCACGCGGGTCCAGTGCGGATTGGTAGATGTCACATGTCTTCAAATTTTTGCTTCTAGGACATGCCGGTTTCCTCACGATGTTTTCCTTCACCGTTTTGAGAGCAGTGGTGATGAAATAATTTACACAAAGTAAAGCGCCGGTGCTCAGACCAGAGCTCTGATTCACAACCACATGACAGGCTATCGTATCGACAACCTGACATTTCGATAACCTGATTTGACTTGCCCTCAACAGCAAATAGCTGTTGGAAGAATAGCGGGCGTCTATTTGATTTAAACTGACAAAATTTTTGGGTTTTGGACTTGTGAAAAGCGTTTAGAAGACTCCTACAATAACAATGATTAATGTTCGATACGATACGGAAGCGTATCGAGTGTTTGTGAACAGCTATGCTGGTCGTTCACCGAGTCGCAAAAGTTCCGCCTTGGAGTATGCCAAAGAACGATGGAACGCAGCATTTTGGGTGTTAAAAGACAGGACAGAATTCGGAACACCACGCTGCGTTCCAAAACGGGCATACTAGATGTAGGAAAGAAGGCTGCCAGCCTCAAATGGGATTGGGCGGGTCACATCAGCCGCATGCACGATGATCGCTGGGCAAAAATCTCCACACAATAGGTGCCTGAAGATGGACGGCGCCGCCGCGCCGCCAAGGCCGGCCCAGAAAGAAACGGAAATAAAAAAAGTAATTAAAAAAAATTAAAAACCCGACTGCAAGTTGTGCTTAGTTGAAAGGCTAGGCAGTTAACTAAACGGCTAATTTAACCAGTTGGCTGCGACATCTATACCAAGACAGTTATACAGGGTGAATTTTCCAAGTGGGCGTGGATGGCCAAATTCTAAACTATGAGGAATAGCGAAAAGTACTCAAAGGAGTCGCGGGCTCGTTTTGATAAAAACCAAAACTGCGTCATTGGATTTTTGAAAAATCAATATTTCTAGCCAGGAATCGAACCTGTTGATTTTGAAAAAAAAAACACACACTGTATTATTACACCATTCGATAGTGTCCCTAATAAGGATCAAATTCTGGGAAGTAATGACATACGGCAAACTTAGGGAAAATGTTGAGTTTTAATAAACTGCTTCTTTTTTCATACCTTGTTCGAAATGATGCTCAATATTTTTACTACCAAAACACTCGTAGCGCAGTCACCTTCACAAAATTATGTTCTAAATTCAAATTTTTAATTGCAGTACGATCCTTTATACGTCGAATCCAGCTATGTATTCAAAACAATTGTCATTATTTTGAACAATTAATCAGTTAAGGTTTAGTAGGTAGCATAAGAAAATAAAAAAGTATTTTGATAAAAATGAGCTCTTGCCTTTAGTTTGCCGTATATCATTACTTCCCAGAATTTGATCCTTATTAGCGACACTATCAAATGGTGTAATAATACAGTGTTTTTTTTTTTCAAAATCAACAGGTTCGAATCCTGGCCAGAAATATTGATTTTTCAAAAATCCAATGATGCAGTTTTAGTTTTCATCAAAATCGAGCCCGCGACTCCTTTGAGTACTTTTCGCTATTCCTCATAGTTTCGGATTTGGCCATCCACGCCCACTTGAAAAATTCACCCTGTATACTCTTCAGCTTTTCGGCCTCAGGCACTTTTGTGATGTTACTAGGTATGTCAAATCAAGACGCCATAAATTCTAAGCATTCATTCATTCATTCATTCTCTATGTTTCCTCCACAGCGAAGAATGGGAGAAGGTGAACATAACAGACAATGAGAACGGCACGTTATCATTCCACTACAAGAGGACGTACACGTTCCAGCCGGATAAGAGCAATGGGCGGCTCGATGATGATGCCGTCGTGGTACCGAATATACCCATGTTGGTGAGTACATACTAAATAATATTTTAGAAAAGTAGAATAGAATAGAATACTCTTTATTATGTTATAGAGGTATGAGGAACAGGGTGTAAAGTTCACTCATACTCTATAGAAAATGTATGATCCTCCGATCAGATGGGTGTTGTGTCTGGCGGGCAACTGCGGGCAACTGCCCACTGAGTCATGTCGGGCCGTTGTATCTATGCTAGTTGCGCGGTAAACTCTGCTTGCGCGATGCAGGATTTGCGTGACGTCAGTATGACGCGTTGGCGTTGTAGATACCGCTGCAATGTACAGACGCCAGCACATCAAGCTACCCGAAACTGTCAAATTTTCCAAATCAATTTTGAACCTTATACTTTAGCGATAAAGTTGAAAATCTATTAAAGAAATTTGACAGATTGTAGTAGCTTGATGTGCTGGCGTCTATACACCATATAAATTACAGACAAATATAGAAACTTTACAATGGGTGACACAATGGGCGGTCTTATCGCCCATAAAAAAAAAACCGAGTGTGCTTATGACTACACGACTGAAGTGAAACTTCAAACGTATTTGGCTATGAGAGGAAGAGAGAAAGAAAATGTGCGCGCGCACTGCTTTCTCTTGCTTATATCCCCCACTCAACTCCCGTTCGCCTCGCCCAATCACACTCTTCGTAACGCTTACGTCACGCGTTCGCCAGCTTACTCCCCAAATCAAGCGTGCGTAAAGAAGTTTCACTTCAAAAAATATATAATATGTTTAAAATATTTTGTTTAACAGTCAAAATGACAGGGACTGAAGTGGTTTCCGAGTTTGAGACGCAAATAGCAACAAAAAGAGTATCAAAAGATAATTTTATATGACATTCTGTAGCATGTGTCAACCCCCTTGGGGAAACGGCATCGTATAATTCAAAATCAAAAAGTCAAGTTGATTTTTATTAACCGACTTTAAAAAAGGAGGTTCTGTATTCGACCCGTATGTATGTATGTTTGTATGTCCGCGATTTTCTCAAAAACTAATGAACCGATTTAGACAATTCTTTCATTAATGTGATCTACGTACTTTCAGGAAGATTTTAGTATATAATACATTAGGTAATTATTCTTATGTACGAAGTTATATGCATAAATGCAAATGCATCTCCAGCATTTCTATGCGAATTTTGATGATTCTTCTAGTCGGTGTCTTTAATTCTTCAATGCACTAGTGTTAATTGAATTTGTGTGGGGTAGGTACAACTAAAAAGTAAAAATAAAAACTTTTTTACAAAAAAAAAAACAACCGACTTCAAAAAAAAACACTACAAAGTGAAAAATAACTTTAATTTCGGAAGTCGGTGTCAAAAATGAAAATGCGGAACCAACGACACCGACTTCCGAAATTAAAGATTTTTCACTTTGTAGTGTTTCTTTTTTAAGTCGTTTTTTTTTTTATTCAAACTAGGCTGAGAATCAGCACTTTACGAACGTCAAAATTACAAAAGATAGTCCCCCAAAACGCCCGCCCTTCACCACTTCCTAGTGCTTTCGCTGGGGAGAAGAAGTGGCGGAACAAACTCCCCAGCAGCACAGCTGTCTGTTCAGTTAAAAAAACCATTTTCGTTAATCGATCAAACATGAGAAGGACGACGTATCACCCTCCATGATCTTTACAACGACACAGTTTTTTTTTTACTAAAATAATAAAACAATGAGCTCTTAAACTTTCAAGAAAGACATTATAAATAGGTAACCTTCCTTCTTCACCACCATATTTAAAGTTTTAAACAAAAACCGTAAATAAATCGTAAAGACATCGGTATTTTCCAAAATGTTGCAAGTAAGGTCGTCTACTTGGATCGAGGAAGTAACTTTGACAATATAACATTGAAAGGAAAATCATTATTTTAATTTTATGGCAGTTTTAAGAGCAAGTGAAGTGCTGTATTGTCTTCTTTAAGTATTGGCAATATGAACAGTATAAAATTATGAATGCTGTCATGTTTGCGTGTTTCTCATAGAATCATAGAATCTCATCGTCATCTGCCTAGCCTTTTCCCAACTATGTTGGGGTCGACTGCCAGTCTGACCCGATGCAGCTGAATTTACATGGAGCGAATGCATACCTAACCTCCACAACTGAGTTGCTGGGTAACACGATTCCCCTTGGTATGACTGGTTGTCAGACTTTCGGGCTTCTGACGACCCGTACCGACTGTCAAAGATTTACGGATGACAGCCGGGACCAACGGCTTAGCGTGCTTTCCGAGGCACGGAAGGATCTCAATATCTAAACTGATATTATAACGAGAAAAGATTAGATTTTTGAAGTGAAAACTTCTTTAGCGGCGTTGAACACTTTTTGTAATGGGTAAAAAATGTTAAACTCGCGTCAGGGCATCGCGTCAGGACACGTGACCGTCAGGAGAGATTTCCCCCCCCCCCCCCCATCTCTTTCTACGGCGGCGCCAACCGAAGTGAACAAAGTGAGACACGATAATGGATGGATGGTGATGGCGATGGTGATTGCGATGGCGATGGTGATGGCGATGGCGATGGTGATGGTGATGGCGATGGTGATAGCGATGGTGATGGCGATGTTGATGGTGATGTGATGTGATGGTGATGGTAGACGCGGACGCGGACGCGGACGTAGATGGACAGCTGATGGCTCGACCGTCTGTGTAGTAGCCACACTGCTGTGTATTCGTAAAATTCATGTATACAGGGTGTTACAGAAAGGGTATATCAATACAAACGGGTTGAAGAGTGTATCTGGTCTAGAATCTCTGTACAAAATTTCAGCTCAAAAGCATTAACTTTGAAAATGCTTAATATTTTTTTATTTCGACATCACGGCGCTGCACTGGCGCGCGGCGGCGTGATGTGCGTGTACTAGGCGCACAGACACACTACAGATAATGGATAATGACCCTCGTAGTGCGGTGACACGTTTTTTATGATTTCAATTTAATAAACTATCGAAATAAAAAAATATTAAGCATTTTCAAAGTTACTGCTTTTGAGCTAAAATTTTGTACAGACATTCTAGACCAGATACACTCTTCAACCTGTTTGTATTGATATACCCTTTCTGTAACACCCTGTATAGTGTTTCAAAAAATGGAAATTGAACAAAGTGCATCGATCAATGAAAAAAGTGACGCAGAAATAGTGAAATAAACTTAGTTATATTAATTCAATTAATAATTGATTTATTTCAACGTTAATATTCAAGTTTTCATTTCTGCCGGCACTCCCGGAGTGCAACCCGTCTTTTTTTTTGTATATTTATTTGTTACCCTTTCACGCTAAAACGGCTGAACGTATTTGGATGAAATTTGGCACAAACGTAGACCATGACCTGGATTAGGTCATAAGATACTTTTTATCCCGATATTTCCACGGGATCGAGACTTATGCGGGTGAGACCGCGGGACACAAATAGTATAGAATAAGAACTCAATTCATGGCGTAACTACCTAACCTAGTGTTTTAAATGTGATTTTACAAAATGAACCAGACGGCAATTAAGAAATAATATTTTAAATTATCACCATTAACCAAGTTTTGCAAAGTCAGTGAATTTAAACGAGAGATTATTATAAATAATGTTTCGTAATTAAACGTCTTTAGTTAAATTAAGTAGAATTATTTGCATGCAAGATAACAACATGAGGCAATTTTTGCATCTGCGGGGTAATTGCGTAACACGGTCACACTATATATAATACTAGCTGCGCCCCGCGGTTTCACCCGCATAAGTCGCGATCCCGTGGGAATGTCGGGATAAAAAGTATCCTATGTCCTTCCCCGGGACTCAAACTATCTCTATACCAAATTTCATCTAAATCGGTTCAGTGGTTTAGGCGTGAAAAGGTAACATACAGACAGACAGAGTTACTTTCGAATTTATAATATCAGTATGGATAGTACCTACGCAAAATACGCGCATTGACGTGGAGTTGGGGACACCAGCCCGTATACCTATTACCTACCTATCTACAGGGTCCCATTAAAATACATGGAGATGGACAAATTTTAACACAGCGCTCAGTACGTCTAACCAAAGATATCCAAGCAAAAAAAAAAAAACACTGATTAAAGTGATTTTATTTTGACCTAAAATAATAAATTGCCGGCACATTAGTGTATTTTCTTTAGATGATTATTTTTCTTCTAAGTATCTAATGCGTTTTTCTTATAAGTATATTTTTTTTAACCATCGTCCTTATTTTGGTGGTCTGACTGAATGAATTCTAAAAGTTTGTCCATCCATTTTAATAGGACCTTATACAGGGTGTCCCTGGAAGTATGGATCAAATCGAAAAGGGGCGTGGGCAAGGTCATTTCCAAACTTTTTAACACTGAGAACGTCAGTGAATTTTTTTACGGTTCAAAAGCTATGACCGATTTTTTTTTTTTCAATCACTTCGCTTAGTGCTCAAAGAAAATAATCATAAAAAAATGCTATCAGGGCTATCTACAAAAATTAAATTTATAGCCATGATAGTTTCTTTTAAAGATTTTTTTAAAACGATTCGATTTCTCTTCTTTTTTTTTTTTTTTTTTTGTTAATACGTTTGGAAATGAACTTGCCTACGTCCCTATTCGATTTGATCCATACTTTCAGGGACACCCTGTATACATATAGCTCAGCAACGTAAATAACGCAATGAATGTTGTTGAACTGTCAAAATGAAAGCCATTGCAACTGATTAATGTGTTACGCAATGACCCGGCTGACGTAAAATGACTTTATTGTACACCTCTGCATTCTCCTTTGGTTATATCACAGGCGTGATAATATTTATGTTAAAACATTCATTCTTCAAGTACTAAAAGCTTGCCAAAGTAATTACCTCGCGGTCACCTTCTAATTCGCGGCCGCGACGCGAGTTGCTTAACTTTGATGACCTAATCAGTAGCTACTGGCAAGATTACGCAAAATATGCAAAGTGGGCCTTGAAGGTGTACGAGACAGTTTTAGTACTGAGTAACTTGGTGCAAAAAGTGGTTCATTTTGTCAGTTACTGACTTATATTCTGTTCCAAAATCTGATTAAAACTTTTTTCCAAAAAAAAAACAACCAACTTCAAAACTTGAAGTCGGTTGTTTTTTTTTTTTTGTAAAAAAGTTTTTATTTTTCATTTTTTAATTGTACCTACCCCACAAAAATTCAATTAACACTAGTGCATTAACCGGTTGTATGCCGTAATTACAGACACAATTAAAAAGCCATTGTGTCTCGTGTAGATCTACGTTCCGGCGAAATACGAAAGGTTAAAGAATTCAAGACACCGACTCGAAGAATCATCAAAAATCGCATAGAAATGCCGGAGATGCAGTACATTTATGCATATAACTTCGTACATAAGAATAATTACCTAATGTATTACATACTAAAACCTTCCTGAAAGTATTCACATTAATGAAAGAATGATCAAAATCAGTTCATGTTTTTGAGAAAATCTCAGACATACAAACATACATAAGTACATACATACGGGTCGAATACAGAACCTCCTTTTTTGAAGTCGGTTAAAAATAAAAACTTTTTTACAAGAAAAACAACCGTCTTCAAAAAAAACACTACAAAGTGATAATTATAAATAGGGTTGTTTATGTAAGCGCTGACCAGTCATTTGGCCAGTCAGCGCTCGTTCAAGAAAAATGTACAAATCAGGCTTTTGCCAGGGTCGTATACGTAACCTATGTTTGCAAGAGCCTGAATATACAACATTATTTTTAGTATATGCGAAACCCGAAACACGTGTCTAGTATTTTTATGTAAAGAATCTATGTACAAAATTTCAAAACTGTATCATGAATAATCACCAAGTTATAAGCTTGTTATGTTACCTGTTTGTCCGTCCAAAAACATGGTCTCCCCCACCGCGTGCCTAAACGTACCGCGCGGCGATTGTATTGTAATTAACTGGTGATAACAATTTCCATCACACTTGCAGGCTTTGGACTGTCGTAATGGTCAAGTGTAGGTACTTAGTTATTATAATGTACTTTATTCGTAAATAAATGCAGCCGTAAGCTACGAATAAGTAATTACTTATTCGTAAGCCGTAAGTGATACAATGTAGTCAATGCGATTTGTTCAAAGTGGATGAAAAGTGTTAAACATCGCATTACTTAACCACAGCAGGCTGTAGGTACAAATAATAACTTTCTACAATTAACCATCTTGGCGTGTTTAAAAATGTTAATCATCACGGCAAAGCATTGTGTTCCACGATACTCTGATTGCTCCTCGTACCGCCGCACTGCCAGGAATACGTTATCACTGTTATCGTTGTTTCTGTGTACTGGACGTTTGTGTATGAGAAAGTCATGGTTACACGACACTTTTTACATACGATAGGTAAGTACACGATCAACCGAAACACAACTCGGCGGCCGCGCGCTTGCGATTATGCAGTTGGACCCACGCGACACGTGCGCGCCAACCAGTGGTACCCGGGTGACTGAGGTTGCTGCACCCCCCCGCCCCGGTCACCCCGCTCGCTGTGCGTCCGCGCCGCGCCATTGTGCGCGTATGGTAGATAACTACCTACTTAGTCGCTCCTCGGGGCACAGTATAATATACTCGGGGTGTCCAACTATTAACCTTTTTTAAATATTTTTGGGCCAAAATATAACATGGGGTAAAAATTATTGGAATCGATTCAGTTACTTATTCTGAACAAACTGTATTCAGGTTTCGCATATACTAAAAATAATGTTGTATATTCCTCGCGGTAACGAAACCATAACGAGTTTTAATTTTTCCACTAACGCCATCTATCGCGCTTGGGGACAACTTCGGGTGACCGATTATTGTTATTTTTAATTTTTTACCCCCGAAGCATCCTAATTGTAAAAAAGTTTTAGTGAGAGATTACGGAAGAATTTAACCGGAACAGGGTATCTATACTAATATTATAAAGAGGTATTTGTTTGTAAGTTTGTATGTAGGGGATTACCCCCCCTACATACAAACTTACAAACTTTTGGGAACTCTGGAACTACCAGTCGGATTTGAAAAAATCTTTTTACATTTGATAGCCCAATTCTTGAGGAATGCTATAGGCTATTTAACATCACGCTATGTCTCTTAGGAGCCGAGCGAAAAGAATAAAAAAACAGAAAGAACGCTAAGCGAAAGCGAAGTGATAGCGCGGGTAGGTGATGACTGATGCGATGCGACGGGGATGGTTGGGGGAACAAGAAATTTCACGCGAACGAAAAAAATAAAATAAATAAAAAGTTTTTATTGTTTCTCATACAATTGTTCTACAGCACAAAATTGAGGCAGCCCCAGTAAGTTATAAGGATACTTGTGATGGGGTTACCTCGCAACTTCCCATGGGTTACTATCTACAATGTTGAGACATAGTAAAAAGAAAAAGAAAAGAAAAAGTTTAGTCTTTAGGATGTTACACATTGTTGTAGCATGTTCAAGTATGTGTATTGTTTGAATATGTGTGTGTGTTGGGTGTGTGAGTGTGAGTAGGGGTGTGTGTGTGTGTGTGTGTATATTAATGATTGATTATCTGATGTGTGTTATGTTTGGGTACAGGTTATTCATTAGCATATTCTGGTTAATATACGTTCAATTTCGTCGTACGTTTGTGATTTTAACCATTCCGTTAGATTGTTTTTACATTCGTACCGCAACATGGGTTAAATATTTAGTATGCGGTTCAGTTTATTATAAATATATACGAAGTCGCGGGCAGAGGCTAGTTGTTTATACTTTACCAGATACTTTTGAAACGGACATTATAGACTTACGCGATCATTTACTATGGCATTTCGAGTTTAGAAAAAGTTTGCTTTAGTATTTTAACTACGTCAAATAAAATATTCATCATATGCCTAGCCTTTTCCGAATTATATTGGGTTCGGCTTCCAGTCTAACCGGATGCAGCTGAATAGGTACCAGTATTTTACATGGAGCGACTGCCTATCTGACCTCCACAACCCAGTTAGGTACTGGGTAATTCGATACCCCTTGGTAAGACTGGTTGTCACTTTCGGGCTTCTTTCGAGCAGTGATGGCTCAGAATGGCCCCGACCTCTGAATTGTAGGTTGTGGGTTCGAACCCAGACAGGCACTTCACTTTGCGCAATTTATATCATCACCATCACTACTCTCAAAACGGTGAAGGAAAGCATCGCGAGGAAACCGGCATGTCCTAGAACCAAAAATTCGAAGACGTGTGATGTCTACCAACCCGCAATCGGCCCACATACCCCCCTCACAGAGAGGATGCCATGTGTCCCAGCAGTGGGAATATTATAGACTGATTACGGTAGGTAGTACATTTTGGCATAAAAATGTACCAACCTAGCAGTGGCGAAGGGTGAATTTATGACAGAGAAAGAAAGAAAGAAAAATGTTTATTTGGACTCAGTTCGTGAAACACAAAATACAAAATTAATAAAAAAAAATTAAAAAAAATGTTTCAGACAACAATAGTGTGTGCCTCACGGCTGCGCCAAAAAGGTTCATTTCAGCATTAATGCCAGACAGGTCATGCTGTCTGACGCTGGTTTTCTAATGAACCTTTAGGGAAAAGTGACAGAGGAAAGCCGGAGCAAATAAAAAATGCCAAAAAAATTTCAATTATGAATTGACTATAGTGTGGTTATGTTCTGAATTTTCGAAGGGAAGCCGGTGGGAATCGTGTTGTATGGTACCTTCGCCACTGAAACCTAGCATAGTGTTAACAACCCAGCATCCTTGTCTGCAGGTGGTTCTTAGATATTATAGTTAGTAACAAAAACTGAATAACTACGTAATCGCGTTACTTATAGGCGCGAACAGAGAAATCGTTGCGCTCTGATTCTGCTGAATTAATGTAACATCACACTTGCTATTACCTAGGGGGTAGGCTGTATGGTGTGATAGAAAGGTGCAAATTAACCTACCTACTGTACAGTCACGTCTAAAAGTATGTATACACTTGGCTTTATTCAAAGGCGATTTTCTCCTTTATTTTTGAATTAAATTTTATGTTATTACGAAAATAGTATTTTCGAACTCATAGGTTTATGTTAAGTGTCGTATTTCAACGTTGCATTCGTTATTTCACGAAAAAATCGCAATTAAAAATTGCCAAGTGTTGACATATTCGTGCTCGTGACTGTACGTGGCCGTTAACATGGTATACTAGCTGCGCCCCGCGGTTACACTACACCTGCGTAAATGTCGATCCCGTGGGAATATCGGGATAAAAAGTAGCCTATATGTTAAACCAGGGTGTCAGTTACCTTCATACAAAATTTTATCAAAATTGGTGCAGCCGTTTGAGCGTGAAGAAGTAACAAACATATAAACACACACACACACACACTCACTAACTTTCGCCTTTAAAATATTAGTGTGTTTGAGCTTTAGAAAGAGGCTGTCACGGAGGTATGAGTGACAGAGACGACATGAGACAAAAACGATGTGTCAAACTCAAACCCAAAGCATTTATTTCAGTAATTTTGAATTGTCAAGGAGTCGGTCAGAAAAATATGAAGCTAGTTGCCCATTCGAAGGCATAGGGTACCTATACACCGTGTTCTTCATGATATCCATAAAGGGGTTTGAAGGTTTTGGCCCTAAAATCAGCCGCTATTTTGATTTTTTTTCAGAATCTAAATATATAACTTTTGTTGTGCACCGCGATTCTGAAAAAAAATCAAGATGGCGGCCGACCTTAGGGCCACCCTCCATACAAAAATCTTCAAACCCCTTTGTCAAACGCTTCTATAGCTTTTACAAATTAAATCTAACAAAGGAAGTAGTACTTGAAAAGGCTTCGTTACAAAGATATTTTAATTTCATTTAGTGAACTTTAATTGAGCTATGCAGTAAGAAAGGGTCTTAACTCAGTTTTTACAAGTTTCAGCCCGCCAAATCTTATGAATGAAAATACGTCATCGTTGCCAATTCGGATAAAGAAGCGTGCATATCGGGCGATTTACGTCAAGGTATTTAGTTTACATGAAAATTAACAAAAAATAAGAATTCGTTAATGTGTCCATAACGAAAAATGCTTATTTACATGGTCTAAACTTCTGGTCGAAGTTTATGTATATCGTCCGGAACACGGTGTAGAGAAGAACGGGCAAGAAACTCAATGGACACTCTTTTAAATTATCAATCAATCAATCAACTCAGCCTGTCGCAGTCCACTGCTGGACATAGGCCTCTCCCAGACTGCGCCACAGCACCCTGTCCTCCGCCTTCCGCATCCAGTCTACCCCAGCCACCTTCTTTAGGTCGTCCATCCATCTTCCCACACTATGCTTGCCGATACGCGGTCTCCGCTCCAAAACTCGTCTGCTCCACCGGCCACTGCCACTTCAGTTTCAGTGGCGGAATTACATATTTGCCGCCAGTAGGCTATTCAAATTTTGCCGCCCCTACCGACCTCTACAGTAATGTCCCATATCTTTTGTATACTGCTTCGCCTTTTCTTCAAAATGCTTAAAATGTTCTCGTTCATCAGCTTGAAAAAAAAAACTTGCAAAGAGATTTGTAAAGATCGGCAACTGTGATAAAATCTACGTTAGAAGCCTGAATTTGAGCATTCGCTTTGTTTATTCTATCCAAAAAAACATGGTAGGTATACAGGGTGTTACGGAAAGGGTATATCAATACAAACGGGTTGAAGAGTGTATCTGGTCTAGAATCTCTGTACAAAATTTCAGCTCAAAAGCAGTAACTTTGAAAATGCTTAATATATTTTTTATTTCGATTGTTTATTAAATTGAAATCATAACAAACGTGTCACCGCACTACGAGGGTCATTATCCATTATCTGTAGTGTGTCTGTGCGCGTCGTACACGCACATCACGCCGCCGCGGGCCAGTGCAGCGCCGTGATGTCGAAATGAAAAAAATATTAAGCATTTTCAAAGTTAATGCTTTTGAGCTGAAATTTTGTACAGAGATTCTAGACCAGATATACTCTTCAACCCGTTTGTATTGATATACCCTTTCCGTAACACCCTGTATAAATATTAATCGTTTTAATTTGAGTAAGACATTTAAAAAAAAATGTTAGCCCCAAATTTGCCGCCCCTAAAATCTGCCGCCCTAGGCTCCGGCCTACTCAGCCTATTGGTAAATTCGCCACTGTTCAGTTTGCTTACTCAGCAAGCAAAAAACGCTATGACGTTTACAGACGTCACTGTTTAAAAGGAGCCTTATTAATAACTGAAAGCAAATACCTACCATAGACACGTATAATACCAGAGTAATTGACGCGTTAACACAAAAATGCACTAAGACGTGATATACGGCTGAATTCTATTCTCTCTGGTCATTAACAGAGCGTGATGGGGAGACCAAGCGCGACGGCTCAATGAGCGATTTCAGTAATTTGTTTTCAAGTACATTTTCGGTTTTTATCGAGAATTGTGTGTGTGTGTGTGTGCCGGCCCCCTTCTACGCCCCTTCTACGCTATCCAGATGCACTGCATGTTACCATCATCCGTACCTGGTTGCTATTCCACCAATTCGCACTAAGCGTTTACAAATGTCCTTTATAATGCGCACAGCAAAAGAGTGGAACTCTCTACCTGCGTCTGTGTTTCCGAGCGCATACAACCCGAATCTCTTCAAAGTGAGAGTGAACAGGCTTCTTTTGGGTAAGCTCGCTCCATCGTCGACTTTGTCTCTGTCACCTTTGACCCAGACTAGAGTCAAGAGCAAGCTTATTTCAAATTAAAAAAAGTTATGATAGTGGCAAATAAGCCATCGGCCTACCGTACTTAATGAGAAAACCGCCGTGGTCTAGAACCTCAAATTCGAAGACATGTGACATCTATATTGCATCTATACCAACCCGCACTGGGCCCGCGTGGTAGATTACAGCCCACTCCTTCTCTTGATATCCCATAAAAACAAGCCTGTTGCTATTGATCAGGTACAAACTCATAAAGCAGTGGTGATCCAGTGGTATCGACCCCAACTTACGAGTTGTAGGTCGTAAGTTCGAACCCGTTCGAGGTAGGCGCTTTACTTTGTATAAGTAATGTATGCCTTCACCACTGCTCTCAAAACGGTGAAGGAAAACATCGTGAGGAAACCGGCATGTCCTAGAACCAAACATTCGAAGACATGTGACATCTACCAACCCGCACTGGGCCCGCGTGGTAGATTACGGCCCACTCCCTCGTACAGAGAACAGGCCTGTGTCCCAGTAGTGCGAATCCAAAAGCCTACCTAATGGCCACGGCCGTCTATGGACGTCTACAACACCAGAGACTTCGCAGATGTGCTGTCATCCCGGAGAAAAAGCTGCAATGTGTCATGTGCCTGTAACTACACCGGCACACATACCCTTCAAACTGGAACACTGCGACGCTGCTTGGCGGTGGACATAGGTGTGGTGGTTGTACTTCCCGGACGAGCTTCTTCACGAAGAGCTCTCTCTCTCTCTCTCTCCCTCTCTCTTTAATAGTTTCAGTAATGGAAAGACTCAATAACACTGCCTGAATCGGGAACCAAGATATACATTAGTTCATTTCCCGATTTTAAACCTGCAACCCTGAGCTTAAGAAGCGGGTATTTCAACATATAGGAGACCTCAACGTTAGGTACCCAAGTTAGTAAATCACACTAATCACACAAATATTATAAAGGCGAAAGTTTGTGAGTGTGTGTGTTACTTCTTCACGCTCAAACGGCTGAACCAATTTTGATAAAATTTTGTATGGAGGTAGCTGACACCTTGGATTAACATATAGGCAACTTTTTATCCTGATATTCCCACGGGATCGACATTTACGCGGGTGAAACCGCGGGGCGCAGCTAGTCTAACCATAAAGTAAAGTTCATCATCACATTCTATTTTGGGGTTGCCTTCCTGTCTAACCGGATGCAGGTAGCAGTATTTTATATGGAGCGACTGTTTATCTGACCTCCACAACCCACCATTTAAGTATTGTGTAACACAATGAGCCTTGGTAAGACTGGTTGTCAAACTTTCGGGCGTACGACCCTTAACGATTGTCCACGGAGTCATCCGTGGACAATCGTTAAGGGTCGTACGCCCACTACTAACTCAGCAGTTTTGTAGGATAAGTAAGCCTAATCCGTTGGTCCTGGCTGTCAAGCCAGGACCAACGGATTAGGCTTACTTATCCTACAAAACTGCTGAGTTTAAAATTATGCGACTCGCTTAGAATGACAACCCACGTCTTCATTCCCCGATCACGACCTAATATAAAGCCGTAATGAAATATGCAAACATACATATATACCATGACCGGGCGTTCAACTCGACAGAAACACCATGACAAGGAAAAATACGACTTACTTCTTAGCACCAAAGTAGATTTTTCTAAAAATAGATGCGAGGTTCTATCGGAAGTATTTGTTTAAGGGAAATTCTACTTCAAGATTGAAGGAATAGAGTTGAATTCAGGTTTGTTATGTAAACTCAGGTGTAATGTTCTTGGCTAATTGATTAAGCGTTCATATTGTGCTAGTGAGTATGTTTACGACTGTTATTTTAATGGAGAATGAGCAGAATTGCAAGTCGAGTTGATGAAACTATGTATGTATAAAATAGGTAGTATGTGGTTTCTTTGGTGAGATGGTGACCTTTTTTTTTATGGATGGGAAATCATCAAATAAGTCCTCCCGCTCTGGGTGGAGCGGAAGGGAGTGTCAGGCTGTTACTGACTAAAACCCATCCGTGTTCCTTCCTTAGCACTTTATGTTCCGGGGTAGCGGTAACCCTTTCGGACAATCCCGCACCCCCGGCAGGCTTCAGCCCTGGCAGGCCCCTTCCTTTTTGCTGACTTCTCTTTGAGGCGCGCGTGGAACACGTACGCGCCGTCCGGCACGGGCCTGGTCCTGATCAGACGGTGAGCTACCCATTACTCCCCGTCCGCAGGCCCGCGCCTACGGTGGCCGGGAGTCGTCACGCGGCTCCCGACGCCCGGAGCGTCTCCCGCGGCGGCTGGGATGTGAGGCTCTCTCCCTCAGCCATCCCGCCACCTCCTTCGCTAGCATGACTGCTTCGTAGAAGGAGGTGACTGCCTCCCACTCCCTCTCGCCCCGGACCATGGCTTGAACCAGGGCCGGACGCGAGACGTCGCCGCCGCTGCCGATCGCCTCTACGAGGGCACGGTGGTGCTTCGCCCAAGCGGGGCAGACCTCCACCGTATGAGATGATGACCCTAGGAGACGAATTCTGTCCTGTCTTTTTAAACCCAGAATGCATCGTTCCTTCGCTCTCTGCAGACCCAAAGGCGGAATTTTTGCGACTCGGTGATCGACCAGGGCTGAGCACTATAGGTTAGGACGGACAGGATACTCATGTCGAGGAGTATGCGCTTCAGGGAAATCAATAAAAACCATAACCAAATTTTAATTTGACAAAACCTCAAAAAAAAAACTCAAAACTCAAAGCATTTATTTCAATTAAACCAATTACAGGCACTTTTGAATTGTCAAGGGGTCGGTCAGTCAGAAAGATGAAGCTAGTTGCCCATTCCAAAGAGTAGGTACCTATGGAGAAGAACGGGCAAGAAACTCCATGGACACTCTTTTAAATCAAAATAATATGGTTACAAAGTCTTGGTTACATCATTCATGTTAAAAATTATACATGTGAGAACGATGCAGAACGTTAAAAGCGTCCATAATGAGAAGATGAGAAAAAACAATTCAAATATTAAATTAAAATAAGCCGTGGCAGCAAAGAGATGACCAGTCCCTACTGACGGCGCCCGTTCACGAACATGACAGTTTATCATAATCAGCCTATAATGTTCCCACTGCTGGGCCACAGGCCTCCTCTCTGTGAGAGGGAGTGGGGCGTAGTCCACCACGCGGGCCCAGTGCGGGTTGATAGATATCACATATCTTCGAATTTTTGTTTCTAGGACATGCCGGTTTCCTCACGATGTTTTCCTTCACCGTTTTGACAGATTATACTTACTAGACATCTACCAACCCGCACTGGGTAGTGGTGGTGGGTGGGCACTGGTGGTAGATTACGGCCCACTCCCTCTCACGGAGAGGAGGCCTGTGTCACAGGCCACAGCAGTAGGAACATTATACCCTGATTATAATTATTCTTATTTATCTTTATACTTAATATTAGTTTAAAAAAATAAGGAAATTAGATAAAATAAAAAGCTTTTCTATTGTAGTCTTAGATAATTATCTGGAGCTAGGGGACTATAACAAAAAGGCATATACATATTTCAATCCATACTTAATATTATAATTTCGAAAGTAACTCTTATCTGTCTGTATGTTATCTTTTCACGCCTAAACCATTGAACGGTTTTAGATGAAATTTGGCAGAGAGATAGATTGCATCCCGGGGAAGGACATATAATAGTTTTTAACCCAGAAATCATCCTTTAAGGGGGTGAAAATGTGGTGGAAGTTTGTATGGGGAATCAATAACTGCTGAACCGATTTAAATGAAATCGGTTTGAATTGTAGGGAAGGATATAGAATTGTTTTTATCCCTGAAATTATCCCTTAAGGGTGTAAAAAGGGGGGTGGAGATTTGTAAAGGGAATCAATAAAAAAGGACTAAGTATATAATACTTTTATCGCGGGTGATACCGCGGGGCACAGCTAGTTAAAATATATGTACAGTAGTTTCTTAACGGCTGTACTTATAATCACAAAGTACAGACAGGCCATGAGCCAACGAATGGAGTCGTTGTGTGGCCCACTTTCACTTGCTGCCTGTGCGCCTGCGCCGCGATGACGATGACTGTTTATGACGGTAGCTTTGGAGTTTTAGAGGCAGGGAAATAATTATGATATTCAAAGAAGAGATCGCAGAAAGCGATAAGGCCGACCATTGTATATGTTTTGCGGTGTCAAATGCATATTTTTGTTTTGTATTTTCTGGTGTACAGACGCCAGCACATCAACCTACCACAATCTGTCAAATTTCTTTAATAGATTTTCAACTTTATCACCAAAGCATAAGGTTCAAAGTTGATTGGGAAAATGTGACAGTTTCGGGTAGGTTGATGTGCTGGCGTCTGTACAATAAAGTATATATTTAAAATTAATAAAACATTTTGAAAGAGTTATTACGGAGTTTCTTGCCCATTCTTCTCCATACGAAAATACTTTTTGAAAGGGGTGCCTAGAATCAATTCTATTTTCTTTTAAATTTTGACCATAAGTGTCTCTTAATGGCTTACTTGAATTAATTGATTGGACAATTGAAGGATGAATAAAAATACCTAAACATCAAGCATAAATTAAGCACCCTAATCACCCCTAATTGTGTAAATTACTATCAACCAGAATCTGAATCATTTTGAAGAATATTGGTAATCCATTGCTTTGTAAGTTCGAAAAATTTGTGTGCTTAATAACGTAAATAACGCAATGTATGTTGTTGAAATGTGAAAATGAAAACCATTGCTACTGATAGTGTGCAAACCCCGCAATAAATTAGCACCTCAAGTTAGTGTAATGTGAAGGAACTAATCCTGGTACTCACTACACAGACCCGTTATGACAGATTGAAAACTAGAAGATAATGTGTGCGTCCCCGTATTTGGAAAACTAAATAACTTCGTTTTTGGCGATTTTGTCTTTTCCCTATTTTTAAATAATCCAAAACATGACGCATGTTTGAGTCTTACAGGAATTTACTTATCTTATTCCGTTCCAAAAATATAGCCATTTTTGTCGTTCAGATGGAATAATGCATAATTATAAAATTACCGACAGTAAAATTGTCTCAATTTTTTTAACAAATGAACATTAATTGAAAAAAAAAACCACTAAATCGCGTTTATCTCAAAACTAGAAAATCGGAGTTATTTAGTTTTCCAACTACGGGGACGTGATTGTGACTTCGCGGCATAAAGCTTTTAATTTTTACAGGGTTACACAAGAGGATTTTTATTTCTGTAAATTAAATTATTAGGTACGCAAATAATAACTAAAACCTAGTTAATTAAGTAATATAATAATTATTATAATCGTTGACTTTGTCTCTGTCATCTCTGACCTAGACCTAGAGTCAAAAGCAAACCCATTTAAAAAAATAACAAAATTAAATACTTTTAATTGAAATGCTTACGTGGGGAAAGCTCTACCTATAAATGAATGAATTACACCGATCCCAGCGTGGTTTAACCAGACTCGATTAATCGAATGAACCCCAAGATTCACACTAGCTCCGGTAGCCTTATGTTCATGGTGCTACAGCGACCATTGCATATCAAGGAATAGACCGGGGGTCGCGGTAATGGTAGGGAAGACGTGCCCGAAGGATAGGTAAGGATTTAAGAGCCTACCGGATATGCATCCTAGAGCAAGCATTGGACTAGTGGAGAGATGGGTAATTATATCTATGGATGGGCATCTTTTAACGACCTTGCCGCCAGGTTGGTTAAAGTCGAGCTTCACCTTTGAGTCTTTTGGCGAGGTTCTACTGCTTTCTCGGTTCTTTTGTATGTCGTTGCTCTGCTGTGTTGTGTAAGATGTTGCTGTTTTCAATATCATCGTCGGAGTTTCGCTACTATCCGTTTCCGGTTTTTTGTAAGTCTCACTAGCAGCGATCTTAATCTTACTTCTGTCTTCCGCTGTATCCATCCAAAAATTGATTTCCTTGAAGTACTTCATGTCCTGTTTTAAATTGTCGTTCCATGTGTAAATAGGTCGGCCGACCTTCTTGGATTTAAGCCTAAATTCGTGCACTGAGTGTAGGGTCTAATATAGATACTTATTTCAATAACAAATAAAAGTACTTACCTAATAAAATATTTCGTAAATAATGTTATCAAAATTCATATCGTGGTACCTATTCTTTACATATTATTGCGTAAAACTTATTTTTGTAACTTGATTCTCGTATAAGTACCTATTTTGCAACAAAATAATTTAGTGAATTTTTAAACCCACAATTTTTTATATCATCTGACAGCTGTCAAAATGACAAGTCTATTGTTTATGGAGACAAAATACACGTATTCTTTTGTTTAGTTTTTTATTTGAAGTTTTGGCAAACGACGGTATTTATGTATCGTCTTCATAAAAAAACGGAAGCATATCGAGTGTTTGGGAATAAGGGGGCAGATTATAATACGGATATTCATTACTTTCATGATAATTACATAATACTCGTAATTAATGTGTCCTTACTGCTTAATACATAAACTTAAAAAGCCTTGAACATATACCATTATCAGCAATATGCATTGTGCAGTCGAATGTAAAGAAAGCATTCTGTTGGAACCGAACTGTTAACTTACTGTTAGAGTTAACGCATGGTTAAATACAACGTGGATTAGAAAAGTGTGGCCATGTTATTATGTAAGGGTGTAGTATTTTTTTAGGGTTCCGTAGTCAACATTTTTCGATTCAGCGATCCGTTTGCGAAATATTAAGCTTTAAAGGATGGAGTGGAGGTCTTTGATTAAAAACAAAGTCCGTAATTTTGAATTGCAGCGGCACATTGAGCTTGATGCAAAGCGTGACCAACTGAAAGCCCGACCATCTGCGGCGATCAGTTATAATTATATCGATGGTGTGCTCACATGCCCGCATTGTGCACGGATCTTTGCAAAAAAGATTGGATACATAAGCCACATGCGAGCACACGAATGGCAACTACAACGGAGCTGAAGCAATCGTCCTGGCCGAAATCGGTCGGATCGCATCATCATCATCATTAAGCTTTAAAGTGCTAATTTTTGTTAGAGTTGAGTGAGACATTTTGACGAGTTATGTGAACATAAATTGAAGGAACAGCTGATTTTTTTTTCGCGATTTCAGGTTTGGTCCCATAGTAAAAGTTGTTCATAATGATGAGTACAATGACCCCTTAAAAGGATGCCCATGAATTTAGTTTCACCCTGTATAAGGCGATGTATTTTGAATCTGATCCTTTTTAGGGTTCCGTAGCCAAATGGCAAAAAACGGAACCCTTATGGATTCGTCATGTCTGTCTGTCTGTCTGTCCGTCCGTCCGTCCGTATGTCACAGCCACTTTTTTCCGAAACTATAAGAACTATACTGTTGAAACTTGGTAAGTAGATGTATTCTGTGAACCGCAGTAAGATGTTCACACAAAAATAGAAAAAAAACAATAAATTTTGGGGTTCCCCATACTTACAACTGAAACTCCAAAATTTTTTTTTCATCAAACCTGTACGTGTGGGGTATCTATGGATAGGTCTTCAAAAATGATATTGAGGTTTCTAATATCATTTTTTTCTGAGTTTGCGCGAGAGACACTTCCAAAGTGGTAAAATGTGTGTCCCCCCCCTCTAACTTCTAAAATAAGAGAATGATAAAATTAAAAAAATATATATAATGTACATTACCATGTAAACTTCCACCGAAAATTGGTTTGAACGAGATCTAGTAAGTAGTTTTTTTTTAATATGTCATAAATCGAAAACCGCAATTTACCTTTCACAAAGTTACAACGAACTACAAGAACTTTTATATTATGTTACTTGCTGCTACGGAACCCTTCATGGGCGAGTCCGACTCGCACTTGGCCGGTTTTTTCATGTTGTGGTTAATACAACATTAAGAAACTAATCTGTCTGCCTATCTGATGATTATTTCCATATAATAGCGATTAACCAATGAAACATATGATTTAGGGCTGATTTTTCCAACCCCAGGTAATTTTATCGGAGGTATAATTTTGAGTTTTTGACAGTTCTTCGATACAAAATCTGTCAGACGTTAATTTTATTCCACGAATAATATTTATCTGTCGATTGAAAAACCTGCCCATAATACTCGGGCCTCCCACAAGGTGGACCGACGACCTTGTGAAGGCCGCAGGAACTCGTTGGATGCGAGAAGCACAAAACCGGTCGAAGTGGAGGTGCTTGGGGGAGGCCTATGTCCAGCAGTGGACGTCTTTCGGCTGAAATGATGATGTTGATGAATACTCGTGCCATCGACAAGACCATGAAGAAGTTTAGTATGCCATAATATTTCGCTACGTGTCTATCCGTGCTGGCCATATGCTAAGCTAATCCAAATGTACAACACGTTTTAAATTGACACAGACGTAATGAAATGACGTCAGCGAAGTTATACATAGATACTAACTTTGTGGAGTTATGTAAGACTAAATATTAATTTAAGCCTGAACTACGAGTGCGATATTCAAATGTTGGCATATCAGCAGTATCGTTCCCACTGCTGGGACACAAGCCTCCTCTCTGTGAAAGGGAGTGGGCAATAATCCTTCACGCGGGCCCAGTGCAGGTTGGTAGATGTCACATATCTTCGAATATTTGGTTCTAGGAGATTCCGGTTTCCTCACGATGTTTTCCTTCATCGTTTTGAGAGCAGTGGTGATGAAATAATTTACACAAAAGTAATGTGCATGTCTGTGTTCGAACCTACAACTCGTAAGTCGATGCAGTAATAATCGCAGTAAAGCCCACAACTTGTAACGAGCCAGGAATCAGGCGGTAGAGAGCTCGATACAGTCGTTTTCATAGTTAAATTTCACATTTTCTCAATTAACTCCTAAAATATGAGAGATAGAAAGAAATTCGTCAGCACAAGTTTTGAAGGCTGATAGCTAAATACGATGGCATTATTCGTTTTTCAAAATTAGACCTTTTTTTCTCGGAAATGCCTAAGTCCAACCTCTCTCATACAATCGTTCCACTGTGCGGCGTTTCCAAACACATCTGCCTTGTAAATACCTTTTGTTAGTCTTCTTACATCCTCTCAACCAACATGACCAAACGTGAAGTAAGTCTAAATCTATGCCTGATATGTGACGTGTGCGGTGTAGTATTATTGTATTATCTGTGGTGTAGGTTTATTAGTTAACGGTAAATTATGCAAATTTTTACCGCTACGCGAATTCACGTGGGTGACGGTATATTGACCAATGGGTTAATGACCATAACTTCCTTTTTAGGAATATATAGGTTTTTGACTACTAAAAAAATAAATAATAATAATAAAATTTATTTAGACACATTTTGATGACATGCGAAGCACAACAAACAAAAGATAGTAAAATAAAATATCACATCACACTAATATTATAAAGGCGAAAGTTTGTGAGTGTGTGTGTGTGTTTATATGTTTGTTACTTCTTCACGCTCAAACCGCTGAACCGATTTAGATGAAATTTGGTATAGAGATAGTTTGAGTCCCGGAAAAGGACATAGGATACTTTTTATCCCGATATTCCCACGGGATCGAAACTTATGCGGGTGAAACTGCGGGGCGCAGCTAGATAAAAGATATAGTGCAAAAAAGTAGAATAAGACTGAGAATCAGCACTTTTTGAATGTCAAAATTACATAAAACAGTCCCCCAAAACGCCCGCCCTTTACCAGTTCCTAATAGTTTAGCTGGAAAGAAGTGGCGCAACAAACTCCAACACAGCAGAAAAACTTGACTCTATAAAATGCGCCCCGCGATTTCACCCGCATAAGTCTCGATCTCGTGGGAATATCGAGATAAAACCGGCCAAGAGCGTGTCGGACCACGCTCAGTGTAGGGTTCCGTAGTTTCCCGTCCGTCACAATAAGTGTTCCCACGTACAATTCGATAATACCCGACCCAATGTAATAAGTACCTACAGCGCCATCTCTCGGGGAATTGGGTTACTAATTAATACATAGACGTGCCAAAAGTTTTCGGTGGTAATTTTGGATTGCGAGAACCGATTTTAATCATTCTTTTTTTGTTTGAAAAAAAAGATACGTTCAGGATAATAAAATATGTAAACGAAGTTAAAAAAAAATGCTTGCATATACGATTATACTACGAACTTAGTCAATGATTTTGTACAACTTTTTGTTTTTTTTTTTTTTTTGTACAAAAACTGTTGTTTCTATCAAGTTCAAAATAATTTTCCTAGAAAGTCCTTATAAAGTTCTACTTTTCTGATTTTTTTCATATTTTCTAAACTTATGGTTCAAAAGTTAGAGGGGGGGGGACACATTGTTTTTTACTTTTGGAGCGATTATTTCCGAAATTATTGACATTATCAAAAAATGATTCTAGTAAACCCCTATTCATTTTTAAATACCTTTCCAACAATATATCACACGTTAGGGTTGAAATTAAAAAAAAATCACTTCCCACTTTACATATAGGGGGGCTACCCTAATAAAACATTTTTTTCCAATTTTTATTTTACCACTTTGTCGGCGTGATTGATATACATATTGGTACCAAATTTCAGCTTTCTAGTGCTAACGGTCACAGAGATTAAGCGAGGACGGACAGACGGACGGACGGACGGACGGACGGACAGACAGACATGGCGAAACTATAAGGGTTCCTAGTATACTACGGAACCCTAAAAAGTATCCTATGTCCTTTCCCGGGACTCAAACTATTCAGCATCTACATCGGTTCAGCGGTTTAGGCGTGAAAAGGTAACATATAGACGGACAGACAAACATACTTTCGAATTTATAATATTAAGTATGGATTAGTATGGATAAGTAATTAACATTACGAAACACAAAACGTTAAATTAAAGTATTTGCCATAAGTCAGCTAGCACACGCCAATATACGAACAGAAACAAAAAAAACGGGTCAAGTGCGAGTCGGACTCACGGACTGAGGAGGGTTCCGTACAAAGTTGTAGGTATGTAAATAGTTTATCACGGGATTTTTTTAAATATAACTACAAATTTACGGTTTCCGGATTTTTTCCTTTACTTGTGCTACATGACATTGCTTCTTGCCAAGTTTCATGATTCTAGGTCAACGGGAAGTATCCTATAAGTTTTGATTCCCTTGAGAGTGGCGAAATATACGTTTTTTTGCGGCATTAATTCATTCATTCATATTATTATTAATTCGACATAAATGATGTAACTAATATTTATGTAAAAATGTAATTTTTTTAAAAGAGTGTCCACAGAGTTTCTTGCCAGTTCTTCTCCATAGGTACCTACGCCCATTCCAAAAATGGGCCACTAGCTTCATATTTTCTGACTGACTGACTTCTTGACAGTTCAAAAGTGCCTGAAAATGGTTTAATTGAAATAAATGCTTTGAGTTTGAGTTTCGAGTTTGATTAAAGGCCGTACTTTTTTTTTACGTTAACTTGAAAGTTTGATTTTTTCACAGGTTCAAGGGACCTAGTGATTAGACCTGAGTATATGGTTTTAATTTCAACTCGATACCTCCACGCGTTCCCGAGATAAAGGATCTTGACAGACAGACAGACAACAAAGTGATCCTATAATGCCGGGGCCACACTATACGGGAAAATCGCGATAAGTTGTTTCTTATTGGCTGACATCGTAGGTCCAGCCAATGAGCATCAACTTATCGCGCAAATCTTCGCGTTATCGCGATAGTCTGGCCCCAGCATTTGGGTTCCGTTTTTACCGTTTGAGGTACTAAAAATGATTATGGTAGGGGCGGGGGCAGGCCTAAGAAAAAGTGATACATATTCGTAGAAAGGCGAAACTCGACGATGCGTGTACGCAGTTGACCGGCTATCACAAATTGACACTTTTCTAATTTTAATACTACGGCCGACACGCTTTTAGCACAAGTGGGGTTAGAGGCGTAGGCTTCATCCATTAACATACATAACATCACGCTTGTATACTCAAAGGAGATAGGCAGAGGTGTTCAGTGCACCAATATTTAGCTATACTCCATTTATTATAACATTAGAAAAAAATAGGCTCGCAGAAGCAGGAGTACCAAACCTTTTATTTTCAAGTTAAGTTCAAACAATTTTAATAAATAATGTTTGTGCTTTTTTGTAAGTAACAATATATGGCATACAATATAGCATATTCTATCTATCTACTCGTCACGACGATACTTGGATAGGTAGGTACATGAAATGAAACAATTTTTAGTAACAATCAGTTTTTATTAGTAAAAACGTTCCCCGTACTGTCCACCCCTGCTTCTTTTAGATTTTAAACATTGACACGACAATCTTTTATGTAAAAATTAAATAATATTAAATGAAAGCCTTGTAATTTCAAAAGATAGATAGATTAAATAAGTACAATTAAGTGTGACTGCTGTTATTTAAATTGATTATATTTAACTCCACATCAATCTTGACTGTAATAATGTTTCATCATCATCATCATCATCATTTCAGCCGAAAGACGTCCACTGCTGGACATAGGCCTCCCCCAAGCACCTCCACTTCGACCGGTTTTGTGCTTCTCGCATCCAACGAGTTCCTGCGGCCTTCACAAGGTCGTCGGTCCACCTTGTGGGAGGATAATGTTTGTTGTACTTTTATTAAGAACTGTGCCCCTAAGAGCCTTTTTTAACTTTTGTCTAATGCTATAGTAAATGGAGTATAGTTATGTTTGAGTCCCAAGTAACAGGGGGCGAGCCTATTGCCATCAACCGGGCACACATCCAGACTCCGGGCTGCTACTGAGGAATTCCAGATAGAAGAACCCAATAACACTTTGCCCGACCCGGGAATCGAACCCAAGACCTCATGCGCAGCAGTAGCGCTAGCGACCACTACACCAACGGTGCAGACGAAATTTCATTAAAAGGAAAAGTAATTACAGGGCGAACTTAAATTCATGGGCATCCTTTTATGGGGTCATTGTGTTCATCATTATGAACAACTTTTACTATAGGACTAAACATAAAATCGCGAAAAAAATCAGCTGTTCCTTGCATTTATGTTCACACTAGCTGCGCCCCGCGGTTTTACCCGCATAAGTGTCGATCCCGTGGGAATATCGGGATAAAAACTATCCTATGTCCTTTCCCGGGACTCAAGCTATCTCTATACCAAATTTCATCTAAATCGGTTCAGCGGCTTAGGCGTGAAGAAAAGACAGACAGACAGACAGAGTTACTTTCGCATTTATAATATTAGTTTGGATAACTCGTCAAAATGTAGGGAAGAGCTGATTCTTTTTTCGCGATTTCAGGTTTGGTCCCATAGTAAAAGTTGTTCATAATGATGAGTACAATGACCCCTTAAAAGGATGCCCATGAATTCAGTTTCACCCTGTATAAGTAAAAAATAAACTCTTAACATTTTATCTGATAGTTACATAAGAGTAACCTTGAATTTATAGTGAACTCGGCAGTCGGCACACATGACACCATCAAGGTTCAGTATACAGGAAGATCTGTAAACCCGTCGACCTTACTTCGTGCAACAGTTTTAGGGTTCCGTGAAAAAGGTCCCTAAAACGGTTTTGTTTTGTTTTGATGCAACTTTATTTTCGAGTTTTTAGAAGACTATCTAGTGGCACTGTTAGTTGGCCAATGCATTGCAAAAAAAAAAAGAAATCGAATAAAAAAAAAAACATAGGACACTCTATAGATATATTATGTAGATGTACCTACACTCTTGCTTGTCTATAGTTTTTTTTCGTGTAGGTACCTGTAGTAACATTTTGCCGTAGTAACTTTGAATACGTAGGTAATCTTATGATTAATTTTAACATTTTTTATCAACATGACAGCCGTTTAATATTTATATGTTAATGCTATTAAATCGTCGTTTTTGTCTGTTATTATTAATCATTGTATATTACAATAATAATGTAAATTATATTTTCCGCCTGTTGTTTTAAACATAACACAACATCACGCCTAAAACATCAGCGTTTTTCCTCAACTAATAGTATATTAAAAAAAAATATTGACGTGGCTAATAACAGCCGCACAGGTCGGTCGATCAGGTTAAGCGACGCTTGCCGCGGTTGATCTGTCGATGGGTGACCATCTTTACATACCGAGACCCCTCTGTGCTTCGGAAAGCACGTTAAGCCGTTGGTCCCGGCTGTCATTCCTGGATCTTTGACAGTCGTTACGGGTCGTCAGAAGCCCGAAAGTCTGACAACCAGTCTTACCAAGGGGTTTCGTATTACCCAGTGACTGGGTTGTGGAAGTCAGATAGGCAGTCGCTCCATGTAAAATACTGGCACTCAGCTGCATTTGGTTAGACTGGAAGCCGACCCCAAGATTGTTGGGAAAAGGCAGGCAGATGATGATGACCTTCGAGATGCCATGATTTCCTCTTTTTAAAAAGTCATGGCCATGTACTAAGTAGGTATTTAAAGTACATGTAGTAACTTCCTCAATTTAAAGTTTTCGCATTTAAACATGACCCTACGTAGGCAGTTCAAGTTCATTTCTTAGTGTTTTTAATTAAGTTAAAAGAGCGAGGCTTAATATTAAATAACTATTTTATTTTTAAGTTCAAAGTTTGTAGGGTTAAGTAAAGTAATTCTCCCGATAATTTCCCGTACCGGTATTTTTAATAGCAGCGTCGGATTTATACCGGTATTTAAAAAAGATTTCGTAATTTGTAATTGAATATGCGCTATTTTAGATTACCTATAATCTATAAGTATAATAATGAGATAACATTCGTGAGTTTATATGTAGGGGGTGATCTTCGGAACTTCTGATCTGCCCCCTTATTCACAAACACTCGATATGCTTCCGTATCGTATCGAATATTAATCATTGTTATCGTTGGAGTCTTCTCAACGCTGTTCCAAGTCCAAAACCCGAAAATTTTGTCAGTTTAAATCAAATAGACGCCCGCTATTCTTCCAACAGCTATTTGCTGTTGCGGGGAAGTCAAATCAGGTTATCGAAATGTCAGGTTTTAGATACGATAACCTGTCGTATGGTTGTGAATCAGGGCTCAGATTCCGAAAATTCTTTCACAAATGGGAAGTTACAGTATTGCAGAGTCATAAGATACGTCTTCTATACAAATAAATATGTTTTCCGAGATGCAAGCGAAAGAAGTTGCGGGTACAGCTAGTTTTAAGCAAAATACAAAACTCAGCCCACTATCGACCTCCAGTCTCCGGAGAGGTGTGATGTAGCGGTATCTACAACGCCACGTGTGAACAACGCCTCATACTGACTACTGACGTCACGCAAAATCCTGCATCTCGCAAGCAGAGTTTACCGCGCAACTAGCATATACAACGGCCCAACATAAATCATCGGACAGTTGCCCGCCAGACACGACAACCGTCTGGTCGGAGGATCCTCTCTTTTCTATTGAGGATGAGTGAACTTTACACCCTGTTCCTCACACCTCTATAATGTTAAAACTAGAAATTTCACGTGAACAAAGTCGCAGGCAGAAGCTAGTTAAGTAATAACCTGAACAGTTTCTCCCGCTACGTTTAAGGATTAAAAAGACGAAGGTTTTTGCAAAAAAAAGTTGGCATCTACGTAAGTACGTACAAAGTGATTAAGATTTTTTGCGACAATCATTTTAATAATTGGTTGTCAAACAAGTTTGCTTAAAATAGCTAAATAATTAATTTACTTTAAAGATTTAGCTCGGCAAGGTTTTACACAAGGACTTTTTACACGTTTTTCGTGTTTCAAATGACCTTCACATAAAGTTGATTAATCCAGTATTTTTGTATTTACAACTCTGTTATGCCTAATGTTGGCTTATAATAAATCCTATTTCGTGAAAGCCAAAGGTTAATATTGGTTAATTAGTAAGAAAATATTTCAATGCAACTCTCGTAGTTCAAAATGTTCAAATGTCACTGTTTCATGAAATTGTGACATCTGAAGCCAAAGACACATTAGAAGAGTTGTATAAGTTGGTGATACTAATGATTATTATTTTGTAAATAGATATTTGTTACGAACGCGAATCATTATGTTCATCAACATATAACCTAATAGTAACCCTCAAATTGTAAAAAAAAATTAAGAAAATTTTAATTTCACGGGTTACCTTTGCCACGTCCTTTGCGCATACCTCTTAATAGAAAAACCGGCCAAGACCGTGTCGGGCCACGCTCAGTGTAGGGTTCCGTAGTTTCCCGTCCGTCACAATAAGTGTTCCCACGTACAATTCGATAATACCCGACCCAATGTAATAAGTACCTACAGCGCCATCTCTCGGGGAATTGGGTTACTAATTAGTACATAGACGTGCCAGAAGTTTTCGGTGGTAATTTTGGATTGCGAGAACCGATTTTAATCATTCCTTTTTTGTTTGAAAAAAGATACGTTCAGGATAATAAAATATGTAAACGAAGTTAAAAAAAAAATGCTTGCATATACGATTATACTACAAACTTAGTCCAGAAATGATTTTGTACAACTTTTGTCTTTTTTGTACAAAAACTATTGTTTCTATCAAGTTCAAAATAATTTTCCTAGAAAGTCCTTATAAAGTTCTACTTTTCAGATTTTTTTCATATTTTCTGAACTTATGGTTCAAAAGTTAGAGGGTTTAAAAGTTAGAGTTTTTAAAAGTTAGAGGGCGATTATTTCCGAAATTATTGACATTATCAAAAAATGATTTTAGTAAACCCATATTCATTTTTAAATACCTTTCCAACAATATATCACACGTTAGGGTTGAAATTTAAATAAAAATCACTTCCCACTTTACATATAGGGGGGCTACCCTAATAAAACATTTTTTTTCCAATTTTTATTTTACCACTTTGTCGGCGTGATTGATATACATATTGGTACCAAATTTCAGCTTTCTAGTGCTAACGGTTACAGAGATTAAGCGAGGACGGACAGACGGACGGTCGGACAGACAGACATGGCGAAACTATAAGGGTTCCTAGTTGACTACGGAACCCTAAAAACCCAAAAACTCTGCCCAAACAACAGCTTTTTATGTATTCTTTTTTTTTTTTACTACTGAGGAATATGTGTATTTTTTCATTTTTATGCTACTCAATTTATGTTTTTTTTTTTTTTGGTCACAATCTATTGGTTTCTGCGATACAAACCTTGAGCTTAGTGTAGACATCGCTGTAATCACATTAATTATGCATATACATGAGTATATTTTAACCCTATGATCGAACCCTGCAAAATTGCTTAAAACACTCGAAATGACAATACGAAAAGTATTGTCTTTTGACAATTCTACAACACTCATTGCGTTATTCTATGCGTCGAGCTGACGAATCGATCAAAGCTTCAGAAGACCAACTAGGTCTCTCCATTATGAATTTTTGACCGATTTTCCGTACAAAACCGTTGCATTGCAACGTTTGTAAACTACATGGCAGACTTAGGCCCCAGATTTTTATCAAATGCCTTCAAAGCAAAGCGGCCTACCCAAATGTCCTTTCTTTGGTATTGTTCGTCGAATTGTTGAGCTCCTCATGTTCTGAGTTGAGCTGCACGATTTTTGACAAATGCGTGCACTGACTAGACAGGTCCGCTCAATCTGTGTGGTTCTTTCCTCAAAAGACCATTTCAGACATCAATCTACATGGTCTTCACATGATCTGACCAAGATTTTGTCTGGACTTTAAAAGAGACTGTGACCTCTGAGTTTGTTTCGGCCTTTCTTCTCAGAGTAGTCAGATAGGAAACGCCGACCTCATCTAGCTTTAAAAAATATGATTGACGTGTAAAAGTGTTTGTACAAACCTATTTCCAGAAAATAAATCATTTATCATTTATAGCAAGAGTGAACATGCATCTTCTGGGCACGCTCGTTCCATCACAAACCTCATCTATCAGGCGAGAATGCGAGATCGAGGTCAAGAACACCATTCAGAAAACAAAATTTAATTTCTAACACCCCAATTCTCTCCTCTTTCAGAGTGCGACCTCCCAATCGAAGCACGCAGCACGTTTTCTCCGACTCGCCATGGCTTCCATTATGGACATCCTGAAGATCAAGCCGTTCGTCGAAGTGTCAGTGGGACAACTGCTTTGGGGGTACGAGGATCCTCTACTCAAGTTAGCTAAGGACGTGGTCCCCAAGGAACAGAAGCTGCCGTATGAGGAGTTTGGGCTGTTCTATGGGGTGAGTTTTGAAGGGACAAGGTTTATTTTGTGATGTAGAGGTAGCCTGTTCTAGTCGAAGTTGTTTGGACTTGGGTTTCCTTAGAAAGCGGTGGCCCTCACATGACCGCAGGAATGGCGGTCATCAGGAAAATTATGGTGGGTGGTTTTAGGACGGCCGCTGTAAGAGGGCACCGTAGTCTAAGGAAACCAAGGCTTTATCCAAAAAATACATACTTAGGATCTTGTTTAAAAAAAAAATATGAATAACAAAAAAAAAATGCCTTTTACAAAAATAAGAACAGCAACCAAAATATTATGAATCTTCGTATTGAGAATTTTTCTCCAGGAAGTTTTCTCCTTTAAAGGGCAGAGGAAACACTAGACAAAAATAATATAACCGTTTTAAAATATTTTTTATAACATTAAGGGAACAAAAATGTGAAAACCATGTAAAATAAAACTGTTCTCCAGTAGATAACTAAAAATTAAACCATGCCAGATAATTAATTCGCAAATTCTCATCTCCAGAAAAACGGAACAAGTCCAGACGTAGTCACAATGTTCACTGGAGCCACGGACATGTCCAAATACGGCATCATCAACCGCTACAACATGAGGGACAAGCTGCAGCACTGGACCACGGACCAGTGCAACAGTATCGCCGGCTCTGATGGCTCCATCTTTCCTCCACACATCAGCCGTAACGATACACTGGCTGTGTATGACAAGGATCTATGCAGGCTGTTGCCGCTCAAGTAAGTTGAAATGAAAAATCTTCTTCTTAGCGTGTCGATAGCAACCTAAATGGACTCGGGCCCAGAATTCGGCTACTTGTTGGGCGCCATCAGCAGCGTCCATAAGTTCCTGGAACGTGCAGCTGACAGGACACGCAGGACACGATATTAAGTGACCCATCGTTTGTGGAACAGCACCACGTTTACAGTCCAAGGCGGAGTCGTCTATGAATCTCTACCTGGCGGGGCAATTGCGTAACACTTTATCAATCGGAATCGGTTTCATTTTGACAGTTCAACAACATTCATTGCGTTATTTACGTGTTGAGCAGACAAATTTTTCGAACTTATGAAGCAATGGATTAGCAATTGGCTTCGAAATGATTCTGATTCCGATTGATAGTGTGTTATGTAATTAGGGTGCTGAACAGGTTTTCCTTTCTTCAGTCAACCTGGGAGTAAATCTTATACGACACTTTTACATTTGAACTTTTCAGTCAATATTTTAAAACTACCTATATGACGCGGATGTTTCCTAGCTGACTAATCCCTGAGAAGAAATGCCGAACAAAACTCAGAGGGCATGATCTCTTTTATTGAATTTAATGTTGCCCAAAATGTATAAAACAAGATTTTTGCGTTTTGTGACTTTTCTGACTCTCTAACTTCAGTTGGTCCAGAAGACTCCATAGAGTAAGTAATGTTCATTATATGTAAGAAGAGACGGGAGTCCCATAGAATAAGATGAAAAACGTCGCTCGTATGAAACTTGTACTAAAACTGAATACCAACATAACAAAAATGACACAGACTATGCACAGACTGCACATGGTAAAGCGAGACAGCGATAGCCGCCATTATGTTTAGTACACGTTTCATAGTTTCTTTTTTTATTAGACAGTTACGTCAGACTGGAAGACTCTTTACGAAACTGCATCGATTGGCATAAAAAATAAAACATGAAACGCTTTTCTAACTGACTTAAGGGCGATGATAATGATAATGTAAAGGCACATTTAACATTAATGATTTGATTTGCCATCCCACCAATCACTACCACCTAGATCATTTTGTGCATGGAAAACGATGAACAAATTAAAATTCACTCAATTAAAATACTCTGAAAACGGTATTGTCGTCGTTTAGTTAGTAAGTAGGCGATTTTCGATGTAATCTTGAAAAATGTTATTTCAAAATCCATACTTAATACTTACTATAAATTCGAAAGTAATTCTGTCTGTCTGTCTGTGTGTTACCTTTTCACGCCTAAACCGCTGAACCGCGGAGCTATTGCGTAACACATTATCAATGAGAATCGGTTTCATTTTGACAGTTCAACAACATTCATTGCGTTGTTTATTGTTGAACACAATTTTTTTTCGAACTTATGAAGCATTGGATTACCAATTTGCTTCAGAATGATTCCGATTGAGAGTGTGTTACGCAATTAGGGTGCCGATTTAGATTAAATTTGGTATCGAGATAGCTTGAGTCCCGGGAAAGGACATAGGATACTTTTTATCCCGATATTTTCACGGGATCGAGCGGGTGAAACCGCGGGGCGCAGCTAGTATAGGTATATTTTCCAATAACCAACACTTTTGGACATGTGTAGTGACGTAATAATTGTTTACGATATAAAGTTTTGTTTACACTGACTGTTTAGACTCGCGTACCTAATGTTGTATCAACAACGGAAGGTATTGTTATATTGCGCACATAATTATTTGTAATGAGTATGAGCCATCGCTTTGACTAGGAATTTATTATTTTATGTTAATTGAGCTAAATTCCATTTCGGTGTCGCAATTTCTTGTGGTCATAAGCGCGACTGCTTACTCAAACTCAAAGAATTTATTTCAATTAAACTAATTCAGAAGTCCAAACTCAAGATTTGCCAACGGGCAATGGAGCGCAGCATGTTAGGTTTTAAGCGTACAGACCGAGTTAGAAACACCACGCTGCGCTCTATAACTCAAGTAGCGGATGTTGGAGAAAAAACAGCCAGGCTGAAGTGGGAATGGGCCGGACACGTCTCACGAATGCACCCGGAGAGATGGGCAAAGATCGTCATTCACTGGACGCCTGAGGCACGACATCGCCGTCGAGGTAGACCGAGACGAAGGTGGCGTGACGATCTAATATCATTCGCAGGGCCAACATGGCCAGAGATCGCACAAGACAGGGAGGTTTGGAAGAAAAAAGGGGAGGCCTTTGCCCAGCAGTGGGACACAATATAGGCTGACAAAAAAAAAACAATTACAGGCACTTTTGAATTTTCAAGGGGTCTGTCAGTCAAAAAGATGAAACTAGTTGCCCATTCCGAAGCGAAGCAGGTTTCTATGGAGAAGAACGGGCAAGGAACTCTATGGACACTGTTTTTTAACTTAAAATATTGGCTACATCATTCATGTGGAATTGTACAGACGCCAGCACATCAAGCTACTACAATCTGTCAAATTTCTTTAATAGATTTTCAACTTTATTGTTAAAACATAAGGTTCAAAGTTGATTGGGAAAATTTGACAGTTTCGGGTAGCTTAATGTGCTGGCGTCTGTACATGTGAGAACGATGTAAAAAGACGTACAAGTTGAAAGAATCCGTAATAAGAAAAAAACAATTAAATTATTAAAATAAGCCGTGGCAGCTAAGAGATGACTGGTCCCTACTGACGGCACCATTCAGCTCAACCATTTTGAAGGGAACTTAATGATTCAATCCACACGCCATCACCAGCGAGACATTAGAGTGAGTAATTAGTTCTTGGGTTCATTACCCAAGTAGGGCAAGTGTGGTTGGTTTTTTCCGTCAGGAATTTTTTTGTAGCGGCCCGGAATCTGAATTTGTTACACTTCTAATTATTTATTGACACTTTATGCGTAAGTTAAAAACTGCTGTACAAAGACACTTACACTTTATTTATTCAAAGTCAAAGCATTTATTTCAAATAGGCACATAAAAGGCACTTTTAAACGTCAAAAATTATCTTAAAATAGAATTGATTCTAGTCGCCCATTCCAAAAGGTAGTTTTCGTATGGAGAAGAATGGGCAAGAAACTCCACCGTATTTGAAGAACACTCGATTATTGTCGCCTCAGATATCTTAGCGACTGATGTTATGTATGAGCCTACCTACTATGTACAGACGCCAGCACATCAACCTACTACAATCTGTCAAATATCTTTAATAGATTTTCAACTTTATCACTAAAGCATAAGGTTCAAAGTTGATTGGGAAAATTTGACAGTTTCGGGTAGGTTGATGTGCTGGCGTCTGTACCTAATGATCTTATAAGACGAAGGAGACTAGTCTCCACGACACAGGGAATCCTAGTTTAGAGGCTAGTGCTATTCAAATATTGTAATGTGTTTTTCTAAACAATATTGTTTTTTTTGAAGTGAAACTTCTTTACGCACGCTTGACTTGGGGAGTAAGCTGGCGAACGCGTGACGTAAGCGTTACGAAAAGTGTGATCGGGCGAGGCGAACGGGAGTTGAGTGGGGGATATAAGCAAGAGAAAGCAGTGCGTGCGCACATTTTTTTTCTCTCTTCCTCTCATAGCTCATAGTTTGAAGTTTCACTTCAGTCGTGTGGTCTCATAAGCACACTCGGTTTTTTTTATAAAGGCTGACTACCCTTTTATTCATAAACGTTCCTTAAAGTTAAATAGTGATTAGCGACTGTTTAACAATACATTTTTGACGTTTAAACGTCACTTACCTAAATGTAATCATCGTTTATAAATAAACCCCTTAATGCCTAATGCATTTTCCACCAGTCGACACTTATGGATTTAAGATTTACACATAACTGGCGAAATTTGGGTGTACTAGACAGTTAGACACTCATCTATACCTACCCGAGGAATAAAGGCGTGATCATAATTCTCTGGCCTTTGTCCCAATGTATTAGTGGTCGGCGCAGCATGTCTTCTTCTTCCATACTTCTCTATTAGTCGTCATCTCAGCAGTCACCCCCTTTCTAACCATATCATCTTTCACACAGTCCATCCATCGTTTCTTTGGTCAGGCGTGATCTTTAACGTATTTCTTCTTTATTTCCAGGTTCTTAAAAGAAGTAGAATTAGGTGGCATCCAAGGTTACCGTTTCACTCCTCCAGAGGATGTGTTCGCTAACGACGAACATAACCGGTGCTTCTGCCCTGCCGGCCCGCCGTGTGCACCCAACGGACTTTTCAACGTGTCTCTGTGCCAATACGGTAAGTTGTCAATGAAAGAAAAAGAAAGAAAATACGTTTATTTACGGTGAACATGACGCAAAAAAGAACATAAACACAAAAAAAAGAGGGTAAGGGAAACATGCGTCACATCCACACAAAACGGCTATCGCTCAGCATAATGCTGCGACCCTATGGAAGACAGAGCCCCAGCGCTGATTTTCAGCGACAGCCGGCGCTGACGTAATGACGTCGTCCGAATGCGATCAATCAACTCAGCCTATTGCTGTCCACTGTTTAACATAGGCCTCTTTCATGCTGCGCCACCAACACCTTATCCTCCACTTTCCGTATCCAATCTGTCCCAGCCACCTTCTTACCGCGCCCCTTTGCTGGCCGCAAGTGTGAATGCTGAGTGTGGATTTCTAAAATCCATACTAATATTATAAATCTCTCTATCAATTGCCTCTAACGGCGCAAATACTCCAATCTCTTTGGAACTTACATATTTGAGCCGTTTGGGGTTGAAACACTAGGGCCATGGGGCCCGAGTGCCCACTTAGTATTCCGAGACATCGCCAAGCGGTTGGTCGACTCATCACGTGACCAGAGGGCTGGCCTATTTTTTGGCCAAAGAATCAGCATTGCCATACAACGTGGCCTTTTGGGCACGTTTCCCGTTGACAGTGATGCGGACGAATTTTTTGATGCCCTTTGATTATTTTCCCTTCCTTTTTATATACTTGTACATATTATTATTTTAAGATTGTTAGCTTTTTAAATTATGTAAATATACAGAGAATAATAAATTTATCACACTAATATCATAAAGGCGAAAGTTTGTGAGTGTGTGTGTGTGTGTTTATATGTTTGTTACTTCTTCACGCCTAAACCACTGAACCGATTTAGATGAAATTTGGTATAGAGATAGTTTGAGTCCCGGAAAAGGACATAGGATAGTTTTTATCCCGATATTCCCACGGGATCGAGTCTTATGCGGGTGAAACCGCGGGGCGCAGCTAGTAATATTATAAATTCGAAAGCAACTCTGTCTGTCTGTCTATATGTTACCTATTCACGCTTAAACCACTGAACGGATTTCGATAAAATTTGGCAGGGAGATAGATTGCATCCCGGGGAAGGACATAGAATAGATTTTATCCCGATATTTCCACGGGATCGACACTTATGCGGGTGAAACCGCGGGGCGCAGCTAGTTTTCCATAAAACTCCTTATCAGAATTCACAATATCACCTGGCTCGCCCTCTATTAGGTGCATGGGATTTATAAAATAAATAGTGAAACACGAGTAGATATTATAAACCCCTGACTCCCTCTTTGAGGAATTCACTCGTGATTAATTGGTATTATTTTCATGTTTTCCAGACTCTCCGATAATGCTATCATTCCCTCACTTCTACTTGGCTGACCCTAGCCTGAGAGAGCAAGTGGAAGGTATCTCCCCGCCCGACCCTGAGAAGCACAGACTCTTCATCGATGTTCAACCGGTAAGGGAGCTACTGTCTAATAAAACTATTTATTTTCAAATAAAATACCACAAATTATCGAAATACCGGGATCTAGTATTCCCGGTATTTCTATAATTTTACCGGTACTGGTATTTAATCGGTATTAGAGATTTTATTATAGTTAATAACATTTCGAATACCGATTAAATACCGGTACCTAAAAATCTCGAATACCTACCTAGGTACCGCTATGGCCTATGAGGAGGACCACTTGTAGTCTGTACATTAGTCTCTAGTTATTTCTGATTGTATTTAACCAAATGGTAAATAAAAAATATTACAAACAAGAAGTCGAGTAGAGAACCAGAACCGGAACCGTTTAAAAAAATTACCGGCTGTTAACAATTCTACCATAAAAAACCCGATTTTTTTTTACATTTATGTCAATCCATATTAACAACATTTCCGGATATTTTTTAAGTACTTACCAATTTTTTTTTTAATTTCAACAACACAATTTCTCGTTTAATTTACATTCTAACCTTACGTTTTTATTTCGTTTCTAGGAGATGGGTATAGCGATGCACGCCCGCGCTCGTATCCAGATCAACTTGGCTGTGTCGCAAGTTGTCGACATCAAGCAGGTCGCCAACTTCCCAGATATCGTGTTCCCTATTCTCTGGTTTGAGGAGGTAAGCAGGAATACATTGAAAATATCTAGCTTTAAAAAATATAATTTAGAAGTACTTATAATTTTAAATCAATAAATTTAGAGTCGAAAAAGAAATTTCAATTACGGAATTCGGGTGTAAATCATGTCACATCGATCTGTCTTCAGAGACTGTCAAACAGCGGGGCAATTGCGTAACACGAGCGGTTTCGCACTACATCCGATCCGAATCCGAATTAAAGATCCGAACTTTATTCCGAATTGGGAATGTTCTAAATTCGGACGGATAGAGTTCGGATCGAGTGCGCAACCCCTCATGCAAATAGGACTATGGTCACTTCAGACCGGCATTTCTCTGATTCGGATCGGACCGCCCTAACAGAAGCAATGGCTTTCATTTTGACAGTTCAACAACATTTATTGCGTCATTTACATTGTTGAGCAGACAAATTTTTCTAACATAATTATATGAAGCAATGGATTAGCAATATCCTTCAAAATGATTCAAATTGTGATAGTGTTACGAAATTAGGATATATGCTGGTTGATAAGAATGAATGAGTGACAGACACAATCCTATACCAAGCCGTTATTTTTCAAAAATTCGATGCGCCACGTTTTTACCCTATTTATAAAAGGTTTAGGTCTCGCCACTGCATTACATAAATCATTTTGGATATCCAAATATTCCGGTAACCGTTATTTATAAGTTAGCCGTATTTTTTAAAAATAAGAAACACGATATTTGTGACGCATGTTTCCCCCTACCTTTTTATTTTATTTTTTGTGTTTTTGTTCTTTTTGCGTCATTTTCACCGCAAATAAACGTATTTTCTTTCTTCTTTCTTTCTTTCATATTTTATACCAATAGGATTGTTTGCTGGAAGCTCCGCCGCGAGAGAGCGCTAAGCGTTTGTCACTTGTCAATGCCAAGATAAAAGAAGACAATACACTTAGCGCCATCTCGCGGAAAAGTTCCCATGGAAAAACTTTTCCGCAAGATGGCGCCAAGTGTAGTGTGTCTTGCTGCCGATTGGTTACTTTTTTGTTCAAGATGAATTTGACAAATAACAAACAATTAGCGCCATCTACGCTGAACTAATTTGACAGTTTGCTTCCCCATTTACGCAACATTTTAGAACTTTTTTTTTTTTAATTTTTTTACTTTTTTTTTCTCTCTCTCTCCCACGTTTTCTCATATCACATCTGACATTGGCAGAATTGTCGACATCGGCACCATTGCCGTGTAGAAAAATAGAATAGAATAGAACATTTTAGAACCATCACACTAACGCACACCTCCCCCCTTAGGGTATCGACGAGCTCCCCGAGCAGGTGACGTCACTGCTGCGCCTCGCGACGCGCGTGCCGCCCATCGCGCACTCGGCACTCGGCTGGGGGCTCTCCGCGCTCGGCGTGCTGCTCATACTGTTAGCTGTTACTTGTCTCATTAGGTAAGTCTGAAGATTTCATCATTTTATTACAAGACTGGCTTATGCCCGCCGACTTCGTACGCGTGTTCCCCCGACCCACCGTGTCGTTTCACATCGCCCGCCCGCGCAATTACTTAATTTTCGTCCTGACTTTTTTTTTTGCTCTGCTCGTAGGATCGTGGACCTAGCGTGATGTTCTAGCCTTCCACAAGATTTGGGTTGTTAAATGCAAAAATAATTTCTCAAATTTGGCTGGCAGTTCCAGAGATCAGCGCTTAGTATTTATTAACATTTCCTGGGTTCGATTCCCAGGTCGGACAAAGTGTTATTGGGTTTTCCATCAGGAATTTCTTAGTAACAGCCCGGAGTTTGGAAGTTGCCGGTTTACTACCCCCGTGCCTCGGTGCGCACGTGGCGCCGTTGGTCCTGCGCCTGGTCTCTCCCCGCGAGTGTCGGGTTGCCGTTCCATCAAGGAATAGAGAGTGCACCTGTGTTTACGCACACACTGGTGCACTATAATATCTCTTGCGTACCTAGCTAATCTCCGTTGAGATTGACCACCGTGACCGAAATCGGTCAGGGGGCTATTATTATACAGGGTGTTACAGAAAGGGTATATCAATACAAACGGGTTGAAGAGTGTATCTGGTCTAGAATCTCTGTACAAAATTTCGGCTCAAAAGCATTAACTTTGAAAATGCTTAATATTTTTTTTATTTCGACATCGCTGCACTGGCGCGCGGCGGCGTGATGTGCGTGTACTAGGCGCACAGACACACTACAGATAATGGATAATGACCCTCGTAGTGCGGTGACACGTTTGTTATGATTTCAATTTAATAAACTATCGAAATAAAAAAATATTAAGCATTTTCAAAGTTACTGCTTTTGAGCTGAAATTTTGTACAGAGATTCTAGACCAGATACACTCTTCAACCCGTTTGTATTGATATACCCTTTCCGTAACACCCTGTATTAATATACCAGCCAGAAGGTGTCGCGCTAGCTAGACCCTGTAGAAGATGGCAGGACAAGCTGGACAGAACACGACTAGTGGTTCACATTAGCCCTGGATCGCAAGAACTGGAAGTCATAGGGAGAAGCGTTTGGCCAGCAGTGAGAGGAAACAGGCCAACAAGAACATCAGGCCTATATTCCCCAGAGGGGAAAAGCAGAGGCATTTCGCCAGTTTAATTCCAAAAAATAATTGTCATTTGTGGGGTTTATTTATAAAGTTGAGGGCAGGAGAGTGATGACACTGGCGAAACTATATGTACATTTCTGCCTCTTGTTTGCCTAACCCTTCAGAGAATACAGGTGTAATAGGCAGTATTCTACATGGAGCGACTGCCTATCTGACTTCCACAACCAAGTTACTGGGTAATACGATACGATAGCCCTTGGTAAGACTGGTTGTCAGACTTTCGGGCTTCTGACGACCTGTAACGACTGTCAAAGATCCACGAATGACAGCTGGGACCAACTCCTTGACATGCTTTCCGATGCACGGAGGGGTCTTGTTATGTAAAGATGGTCACTCATCCACAGACCAACCGCGGCAAGTGTAGCTTAGACCCGTGCGGCTGTTATTACTTAGCCACAAACTTTTATCCACAATTTTTTTTTCTACTATATGGTTAAAATGTAAAAAAAACCTTATTAGGTACTTTTCAAAAAGACAGTAGCGAGCAGTATTCTCATTTCAATGCTCTCTTTCCAGGTCATCCCACCGTCAAAGCACGTTAAGACTAGAAGGTCACGTGGTTGCGAAGCCTCCGCCAGCCAAAACCCCGAGCAAAGACTCGAATGGCTACGAGCTGAACAGCCGAAGATAATCTAAGTATACTCCAAGCAATCGTATTTTAATGTTCATCGCGAATTTCTGGTCAGCTGGTCAAAGGTTGTTATGTAAACTTAGTTGATGTTGAAAGGTTATTTTGTAAACTTAGTTGATGTTGAAAGGTTATTTTGTAAACTTAGTTGATGTTGAAAGGTTATTTTGTAAACTTGGTTGACGTTGACAAGTGATTTTGTAAATTGTTTTAAAATAATCGTATTTGTTTATTGTTAAATGTTTATGCGGTTTGTTTTGACTCTTACAGAAGCTCGTTTGAAACCGTATTCAGCACCTAAATTCAAAAGACTCAGATTTACAGTCGTTTTGGAAAACCCCTTCAAAATAACGATGTACTCGTATAAAAAGTAATCCAGATCATAATTTACTTGTGTGCCAAATTTCAGCCAAATCGAACAGGCCGTTAAAGCGTGATTGAGTATCAAACATACACACATAAAATTGTATAATGTTTTGACATGTGACATTTATGGAATATGACATGTGACACTGTAAAATGTTGTGACATTAGACCTTTCAACTCCGTATCCCAAATATCAGCTTATCAGAAATTCGTTCTAAAAGAAAACTGTCTTAAGACTACGATTATTTTTATATTCGTATTTAGAAAAATCACTTGTCTAGGAGTCGGAGAGGAATCTCAGACCTCAGTTTGAGGCGATTTTAAAAGATCTTTTTTAAAGTGTTTTTTTTAAACGATTATAAAAAAGTATAGCTGAAATACCTTCTTACCTAGTTTTATTTTTAGAATTATAATCTGTAGTCACAAAGTATTTTTAATCTATATTACAGTTGTGTTGCCAGACCAAAAAATATTTCCAATATGGCGACTAAAGTCTTAAGGCAGTGGTTTTTTTTACAATTACTATTATTTGATATTTTAATTTGACATAGATATTGTGAATAATCGATGTATCCAGAGATGCTTGACTATTATAGCCCTTTTAGTTGTAAAATGGCTATAATTTACTATCTACAAAGGCTATCATAGATATAATTCTTTGCAATATCAAAGAAAAATGTACTCAATATCCTAAAGAAAATATCAGTAATGGCAAAAATTTTAAGACATCGAATAGAAAATGATCATTTTATAATTTTAATTACTATGATACGGTTTTTCCAGTTTGTAACACTGTTAAGGCAGTCATGCATTTGCGATTTAGTCGCGCGATTTTGTGACTTATTTAATTTTTAGGAAGGTATTTTTAATTTGCTGTAAATATTTTTTTATATTATTGCTGACATTTGAAATTTTTAAATTATTTATTTGTATTTTTATATTCCGCCATGGTTCTTTGAAGAACTAACGCATTATATTTAACATCTTTTTAAGAGCCTTCTTTTGATTAATCGCGTTTTTAAATCGCAAGTGTGTACACAGCATTCAAAGAGACAATTTCATAGTTATTTATTTATTTATTTATTTATATATACTTTATTGTACACCACAAAAATACATAACATATAACATATAGTTTGACATATTATGAACGTATTAAGCATTTGCGATTACTTTTGTACCGCCTTACTTTTAAGTTAGAACTTATGAACTGGAGGCGGTGACTCTTCAAGACTTCTATACATGGTCAGATCTTCCTTCAGATCCGTCAAAACTGACCAAAATCTGTACCGTGGGCTTTGGTTTCCTGAGAAACCGGACAACGGCTATACAATAACGTCTGTCCAAATACAGATTATTTTTTAACACCATAAAATACGGGTAAAAATGACAGATTTTCATGATGGCGTCCATTATAATTATGACGGAACCACGTTTCTAGGAAATCAAAGCCTTACGATGGCGGGAACGAACACATTACAAGCAAAAAAAAATGGATACGTGACCCCATTTTAATTTCAAGTCCAAATACTGCTAAAGAAAATACCGCCTTCAGTTCAAGAAGGTCTTAAACCTTTTTATAACTAGGTGTCTTCGAATGTGATAAGAAATTTTCCATGTTTTTGTATGAGTAGAATTATATTGAACAAAATATTGTAAAACGTTATATTTACGATTTGACATTTTATAAATGAGGAAAATTTATTTTTTTAGACACAACGTTGACATATCAATTTGACTGTATTTTTTAATCTGTAAATATTCATTGGTGGGGCTCGCTGCGGCTATGATTAATGCTATAAATCGTTTATAGACTTTACGTCTGTGCCCTATAAATACAAGCTTAAATAATATAATCTAGTTCTTACAATATGAACAAAAAAATATGTTATTAGTTATCTCAAAATTAATAATTGATTTTGGCTATAAAACATTTATAGCCAGAACTATAGCCAGCAGTGGGTCAACATTATACTTTATTTTTAATTCTCTGGGCTTCGGGTTGCCATTAAAATCTTATTGTATCGGTTCTAAAAATAAGAAAGGTGTTATTGGTGGGGCTGCAAGAATATCGATACCTATTTTATCGACTAAATTATTTAGTCTTATCTTATACAAAAAAAAAAACTTTTTACTTTTCAAATCTTGACTCTTGACTATTTTAAAACTCGACTAAAAGGTTTAGTCGATGTATCGATAAAATTGTAGCGGTTAGAAAAATATTATTTTTTATTAAAAAAAACTAATTTACCGATAGTTGCTAGTCTATTACTTGTGGGTCCGTCCATTAGATTTCTTAGCTTTTAATATATTTTTACCAATTATCAAAGTTTCGTAGTTTTATAAAAGGAGCGGTTACTACGTATGTTTTAAGTTTTTTCTGGGCGTATAAATGTTGAAATAACCCTTTTTGTAAAAACTTGGCAAAATGTAACCTGGCCTTGTAGAAAATTTTATTAAACAGGCTCTCTCGGCCAAGTGTAATGTTATGTTGAAATAACTTGGCAGCACATTTACAAGAACAAAAATTATTATTCTAATATTTCATATAACGTAATTACATCATCGGCCAAGTCTTGGCCAAGTTAACATTTGCACGTCCAGACTTTTATGAATAGTTAATTAATCAATTAGAAAATATCAAAAACTATTTCTGAATACGTACTTAGGAATATGAAAATGACAATATTATTATGGTATTGCAACCATACTGAAGATGCCTAACTTATATTTTACAGGCAGCTAGAAAAAGGTGCTTATACGGTCACTATTTAAAACTGGCGCTAAATATGATTTGACTTTACTATTACTTTAACAGTGCGCGCCGTAAATATGGCACATCGAGTTTTAGAAAAAGATCGGCTTTTTAGAGCGTTGTTGTCCCTGTCACTCATATCCTTATGAAAGTATCTTTCTAACGCTCGATATATCATGTTAACGCCCGGGTACATGGATTGAAATCGTTAGGTGTCACTACAAATTCATGGCATTTCTGAATTTGACAGACGTGCACGCACACGCACTAAGACATGGCGCACACTATGCGACCATCAATAACGTTGATGCATGCCATGCTGTTTTGTTGCATCAAACTTGGTGCTATAAAGGCGCGAAAGAGAGTTTGCGTTTACTCGGATTTTACAATAAAAATAAAATATGTTGAAAATACTTTTTGTTTCTACGATGTAAGCAGAAGTCAAGGATATACCACCTTTCAGTTGTAATAATAATACGGTTCCTATACAGATACAAAATTACAAAAAATCCTGTTAATTAGAGTTCTGTTCAGTTTCGTTTTTTATGAGTCATTAAAAAAGAACTGAAAATACTACTCGTGCTTTCCAAACTTCTGCTTACTTCATAGAAAAAAAGTTAAATGTATCCTGTAAAAATAACTACAGCAACTTATATTTTTGATAGAAAAAATATTGTCAGTTTGACTGCAGACCGACTCTTTATTTACACGACCAATGTTCTTCCAATAGAATAATTATGAATGTTTATTGAAATGCAATTCATTGTTAATTAATGACAAAAATATTATCATACTTCATTGATTAGAATAAAAAACAAAATATTTTTGTACGAACATGAGATGACATTAGTGTGCAATTGTGCATATAGACGAGCGACGTGCGTGGACAGCTGTCGCCGACACGCGCCGACGACGGTTGCAGTTGCCTCTGTCCTCGATGCGAGTAGCTCGTTTGTATGTACACTTAGACTAAATTGTTTCACGCAATAGGTACTTATTTTTGTAGTCGATTTTTATCTTTTTTAAGTTTATATTATTTGTTACTTAAGGTGAATGCGTAGTGGTAGACCGCGAAATTCAAATTTTCTTACGTTTTTTGCAATTTGCAGGTCAGTGTCAGGTTGTATCTTGATCAAAATTTGATTCGCGACTATAATAGGTACATGTTTATAGAATTATAATCATTAGAATCATTAATACATCTTCCTAAGTTAGATTTGTACCATAAACACTTTTGCATAAGAGATTTGTTGTCATGGTACAAATCTAACTTAGAAAGATATATTAATGATTCTGATGATTATAATTCTGTAAATACGTACCAGTTATAGTCGCGAATAAAATTTTGATCAAGATAAAACCTGACACTGACCTGAAAATTGCAAAAAACGTAAGAAAATTTGAATTTCGCGGGCTACCACTGCGCATTCACCTTAAATTATACAACGTATCCATCATTATATTCTTGGCCACATATTATGACCAAGTGTTGGCATTGTAAACTTGATGTAAGTAACTTGGCCAAGTTTTTGTCACGGGCCAAGTAAACAGAACTAAACGATTGTTGCTCAAATTCAGTAATATAGAACATCACTTAACTATATTTTTTAATATTAAAATTGTTCGTAATTTGTAAATAAATGAAGGTGTAAGATATAATATGAATGTGTTTTTTTTTTCTAAAATTATCATTATGGACTAGATTTTTTACTTTCACACACGCACTTTACTTTCCTACAGAAAGAAAAAGATGCACTGAACTTAAATTTAGTTTAGTTTGGAAACAACAGAATCGGCACAAGTGTGTGTGGAAAGTTGTAAGTATCCTGGGGCATGGTACAATTATATAAGGTGTAAAAAAATTAACCTTAAAAACGGTCTACTGAACAACTTTCACTATGGGACCAACTCTGAAATCACGAAAAAAAATGAGCTGTTCCATACATTTTGGCCGAGTAGGTATTGAACTTTTGTATGAAACAGCTTATTTTTTTTTCGTGATTTCGGAGTTGGTCCCATAGTGAAAGTTGTTCAGTTCGATGGTCTAAAGCACTTCTTAAAGTTTTTAAGGTTAATTTTTTTACACTTTGTATACTGGTATTCAGCTGCATCCGGTTAGACTGGACGCCGACCCCAACATAGTTGGGAAAGGCTATATATTATTATACCATGTCCTGGGGAATCCCAGCATGACCATGTGCTGCCACGTTTTCTAATAAGTTTTTTTTGTTGCTCTATTTTATTATTTTTACATACGACGATTGCGTATTTTTTCATGCATGATATCGTGAGATTCGGTGAGATGATAACCCAAATCGTGAGATCTTACGTTAAAACGTGATTTTTCGCAACATTGATAGCACAGTTTGCAAGTTGAAAGAAACAAATATGATGTCCATTGCACGGCCGACAAAGGGAAAATGGACAGGGTTGTCACTTGGAGACTTGCGCCCATCCATACTATTACCACAGTATAATATACAGTAAAACATCTTCATACAAACGTGCCGCTCTCGGTTTGAATGTGTGCGTGCGCGCCGCGCGCCATGTCGGCACGCGATTTCACGCACACGCTAGCATAATATATGAGGGAATAAGGTGGCGGCAGTGCGGGCTGTGCAGCGCGACTGTGAGCACGCGCGTACGCTACATGACCGCTTGCGTTCGTCAACTCTCGCCGGCGGCGGCCACTTAAATTACGAGTATCATGACTTCAAAAAGGGGAAAAAAATATTGTAGTGTTTTCGGGTGCCTCAATAATGATTTCGCAAACCCGGACTTATCATTCTTCATAGTTCCTACTCAACCAGAAATGTAAGTACCTACTTATACTTAAATATTATTAGAAAATGTGGTATTGTATTGTTTATTTCACAGTTTATTTGCTTTATTAAGAGCGTAGCCGAGTCGCATTTTTCCATATAAATGTATTCCCAAATTTACTTTCTGAATACTATGTTTAGAGCTAAAGTTTATTTTAAGAAGTCTAGTTTTTAACCGACTTCTAAAAAAGGAGGTTCTCAATTCGAATATTTGTATTTTTTTTTTATGTTTGTTCCCGCATAACTCCGTTGCTTGCCAACCGATTTGAAAAATTCTATTTTTGTTGGAAAGGGTATACTTCCCAAATGGTCCCATGAAAATTTTATCGAAATCGAACAACCGGTTTTTGAAAAATCAACAACAATCTAAAAATTTATCTACATTGTCTACATTAACGATCTTTTTGTTTACTTTTTTGTACATATCTGCATATAGAAAGATTTATTTTACAAATATTACAAAGCCTCCAATAGATGGTAATTGTTCTGAAGATATCACAGAATTTTTGATTAGTTTGAAAAATCACCAACATTTCGAAACAAGTGCCTCAGTAATCGACAAACATCTGACCAGTAGCAATCAAACACAAGGAAATGAAAATATTTTGTCGGAAATCTTACGTTCTGACTATGTACCAATACAACATGAGCTACCGGAAAAAAATGCATTTTTTTATGTTTGTGGCGCTTTGTTAAAAAAATGTGTTGATTACCATAAGAACTGCGATTTTTTAAATAATTACGTCGACGTTAATCAACGAGCGTGTAATTTAAGTGTAGAATCTAGATACACCCATTACAGGAATTACGGCAAAGATCGAAATTTACTCATGATCCCACCTGATGATTTTGTCGATAATGTAGAAAGGATGGAGCAGGTGTTTCGCAAAGCGTTCGAAAAGGACCACATCAACATTAAAATTGGCCGGTCAATTTACGATCAACTGAATGATATAGAATTTAAGATGCCCTGTCCATGCTTTCCCAAAAGCTTTTTACAAAAACTTTACATAAGAATGAGAATTTACTTTACATTAACAAATAATAATGAAGCGTTCCGGACGTGCAGAAACAGGAGAAAAATTTTCTCGGTATCAAATTTGTAACTTAGTATAATAAATGTTATGTGAATAAAGGCTTTTTATTTTTACAAAATTTATAAATTGGTAAAATATTCAATCATAATATGCTTTTTATTTCATAAATTTAGATCAAGTGCTGCTTGTTCGAAAATATTAACTAAAAGTAAAAGTGACAACCCTGGGGATCAACGCAAGAGTAGGCTAATAACTCGGCGGGCGGCCTTAGATAACTTACTGTATATTATACTGTGCTATTACTATTACTTTAATATTATAAATTCGAAATTAACTCTGTATGTCTGTCTGTTTGTTACCTTTTCACGCCTAAACCACTGAACCGATTTAAATGAAATTTGGTATAGAGATAGTTTGAGTCCCAGGAAAGGACATTGGATAGTTTTTATCCTGATATTCCCACGGGATCGAAACTTATGTGGATGAAACCGCGCGGCGCAGCTAGTAATGAAATAAATCAAATGCTAGGATCATGAACTTTTATTTGTTTTGAGATTTCCAGCCGAACGAACGAATTTAAAAAAATATGTAACGATATTTTGACATATCACTCGAGCAGTGTTGCCAGCAAAAAGCTAAACAGTAAGTAGCGCTACTAACTTATCAGTCAACTTGAATAAAGGAAAAATAATAGTAAGGTAAAGCCTTTCTAAATCTCACTTTGCAACACTGCACAGACAGCTGTCCGAGTTGACTCAGTCTATCAAAAAGTACTCTGTGGTGATGAATGATATGAGAGAATGAATGACAATGACAAATGTCAACAATAAAACGTCAATGTTCATCACAGTCGCAGACCGTCGAGTATTGTTCAAAGACTAAAATAATATAGAGGGATTGTTGTTATTTAGAAATCACAACAATAAACACTTGTTATCATTATTAATTAAGAATGAATTATTGTGAGATAAAAGTTAAAAGATCACAGAAAAAAACGAATGCACAGAAATGTAAAGAATATCGTGAGAGAAAAAAACTAGACGTAAGAGTACAAGAAAAAAGTGCACAACAAGAAATAAAAATACCCAAGACAGATAGAGAAAGATCTAAACTATATCGAGAGAGACAGAAAATAAAGAAATTTAATGAATTACAGCAGAAAAATACTGACCATCTTCAAAAGTAAGATACCTGTTGGCGATCGCCGCGCTACCACTTGAAAAAGTTGAGAGTGACCTCATCGGAGCGGCATGGTGGTCCACGGCGGCGAGCCGAGATGAGTGCGCTGCTTTATCCTGAGCCGCCAGACTAAACATCGATAAGATAGGGTCCAAATTCAGCATGGGAATATAAACAAGAGCAGCGTTGCGTTGCGACTATTGTTAGATTAAGATTTTATAGAGGACTTTTCCGCAGACCTTTGTAAGAGGCAGTCGATCCATGTTTTTAACCTATGTCTTTATAATATTGAGTGAAAGTATTATATATTGTTAAACTATAAAGTGGTTTCAATTAAAGTTAGTGATATAAGCACACATTAAGCTAATATACCGCATAAAAAAATTATTTACATTTTACAGTTATTATTTTATTACTCACTGGGGCTCGTGGCCAAGTTATAACAACCGCACGGGTCGATCGATCAGGTTAAGCTACACTTGCCGCGGTCGGCCCGTGGATGGGTGACCATCTTTACATACTGAGACCTGGATTTCAGGCCCTTTTGAATTGTCAAGATGCATTTAAAAAAGCTGTTATCTTGACAGTACAAACAGACACTTCATATTTATTTATTTGTAAAGATATAGATAAAACTCAATAAAATAATTTTCTTTTAATAGAAAACCAACTATGACTCGTGCCGAATATATGAAAGAATATCGACGGAAAGTGAAATTAAAAAATCTAATTATTAGATTAAATGGCTTGCCAGCAGGAGATCATTCAGATGTGTGAGTAATTTATTTATCATTCTAGTGTGGGAAATTTTATGTACTTACTTGGTGTCCATTATTGTCTGCAGAAGATGTTGGTCGCTTCAAAAACTGTGCTGTGGGGTACCCTCACTTGTTATAATCATCAACTGTCAGCTATCTGTCAAACACCACAGGAAGCACAGGTGTTCTCAACAGACTTAATACATACTATACAGCAAAAGGAACTCCGTTTCAACCGGGTACCCCACTACACCTCTCGACTTTTTAACCATCTTGATTGTTTCAGAAAAAGGAAGAAATTAATAGACCCTCCGCGCTCACATTCTAGCAAAGGCTCCTTGCTAGTTCCTATCCAGGAAGAGGTCAAAGAGGTCCTCCCTGAAAAACACCTGCAAGTTTCTATCAAAGAAGTTCTGGAATCTGAGGATGTAAGTCTCAGAAGCAGTAGTGCTATTTGTGAAAGAGCTCAACCCCAGCTTATTCTGATCAAGGAGGAGGTGAAAGAGGTCTTCTCTGAGATTTACGTGGAAGTTACTATAAAAGAAGAAGTTCCAGATTCTGAGGATGTCAGTTAACAGTAGTAGTAGAGCTCTTGTGAAGGAGCTTGTTCGGGGAAGTACTACTATAGCGGTATCTACAACGCCACATGCGAACAACGCGTCATACTGACGTCACGCAAATCCTGCATCTCGCAAGCAGAGTTTACCGCGCAACTAGCATAGATACAACGGCCCGACATGACTCATTGGGCAGTTGCCCGCCAGACACAACACCCGTCTGGTCGGAGGATCCTCCATTTTCTATGGAGGTTGAGTGAACTTTACACCCTGTTCCTCATACCTCTATACTACCACCATGCATACATACTTGGTGTTGAGCTGCTCGCTCTGCTAAGACTTGTGATAAATGTGAAGAGAAATGCAAAATCAACACTATATTCGCATTGGCATTCATGAATGTTATATACGAAATGTCATGAATATTTACTTTGTAAAGTATTAATTGTATAGCATACAAAGTGGAGACGACAATACGACAATAAATGAAAAACACTGGCAGAAGAGTAATTTGGTACTATCAAATAAATCCTAGTATCGAAATTAAGTGTAATTTTTTTTTTTTTCAAAACGTGTGTATTGCACCGCATGCCCTGTCACCTGCGCACGTGAGGACCTAATGGCTGCGTCAAAGAGTAAGGTATTTGCTTTGCTGAATTTTGGGCCAACAAACTAACGTAAAAAAATATTTATATTCGTTTTATTTTTGCCATCAACACGCCAAGGAGTGGGATCAAAGGTAAAAATAAAAATACAGAAAATATGTTTTTAAATTGATTATTTAAATTAAACTAATTAAGACAAGTATAATAACGCATTACCAGATACAAATTACACAATAAACACACATCACACGAAATGTTTATAGTTTTTCGAAAGGAAGAAAAACTATTAAAAATTCTTTCTTTCGGTCATTTCTAGCTTTGTTTAAAAAAAAATACGGGCAAAATTAGTACGGACGCCAGCACATCAAGCTACTACAATCTGTCCAATTTCTTTAATAGAATTTCAAATTTATCGCTAAAACATAAGGTTCAAAGTTGATTGGGAAAATTTGACAGTTTCGGGTAGCTTGATGTGCTGGCGGCTATACATCACGATACGTGAGACTTAGTAGTCCATTACTGCACGGCGAGAAATTAGAAACTAAACGCCGTGCATTAATAGACTATTTAAGACACACGTGTCATAATTATACTATTTTATAGCTCGTGTGATCTAAACCCACACTTAGGGACAAAGCACACACGCTACTTTTTGCATCGGCGATCGGCGATTTTGCGGCTGTATCGATGCTGCATCGCGTTTTGGCGACTCTCTGCGTTCGGACGCGGTATCGGAATCGCGCGTTTTAGCGACTGCTCCGATGCTGCATCGCGTTTTGGCGACTCTCTGCGTTCGGACGTGGTATCGGAATCGCGCGTTTTAGCGACTGCTCCGATGCTGGCGCAAATGCCAAATCGCTGCGACCGGCATCCGAATGTGTAGCGTTCAGCCGCTGTATCGAGCTTCCGAAAAGCGACTGAATCGCCGCGTTTGGCGTTTTTAAGTGTGCGGTGTGGAATGCTTGGTGTCGCTGCATTTAGCTTCTAAAAAGCAGCTGAATCGCCGATCGCCGATGCAAACAGTAGCGTATGTGCTTTGGCCCTTAAGTCACAGAAAAACGCGACTTAAGGGGCCGGCGGAGCATGCGTTGTTCATTCAAACGTAATACCAAAATAATTTGTAAATCAAAAATATAATATGTAGTGTGTATTTATTCGGATTGGATTACAGAATATCTAGGTTCCCAAATGTATTTTATTTTGAATGGACACTGATTTAAAAACGAGTTATGAGAAAAATATGCTTTTTATAAAAATTTGAAATTCCTCATATTATCTCGTCTTTATATCAGAGTCCTTTCAAAATACAATTATAGTAGCGAACCTAGATATTCTGTAATCCAATCGGAATAAATATGTTTGATTTACATGTTATTTACTAGCTGCGCCCCGGGGTCTCACTCGCGTAATTGTCGATCCCGTGGGAATATCGGGATAAAAAGTAGCTTATATGTTAATCCAGGGTGTCAGCTACTCCATGGAAAATTTTATCAAAATCGGTCTAGCCGTTTGAGCGTGAAAAAGTAACAAACATATAAACATACACACAAACTTTCGCCTTTATAATATTAGTGTGATTACGTTTGTATGAACTACGCATGCTCCGCCGGCCCCTTAAGTGCAGGTTTAGGTCATACGTGCTATATAAATGGTATTTCTAACAATAACTTTTTAGTTTAGTCAGCGTTTTATAGTAGGTAGTCAGTGTTAAAATAAAATTAAATGTTATAATAGCATTAAATAGCTGCGTGAGATAATATTATTCTAATGCTCAAAAACTAAGTATTTACCAAACTACTTGCAATTTGCCTAAAATAAAAAAACCTTAATAATTAGGTAGGTATACAAAAAATATATAACTTATGCAACTCAGCCCCTGTTCGCAAGGCGATTTTTTTTTCGTGCACTGGATTTTAAATCCTCTTCTTAGCGCCGAGAGTAGAAAATCCAACAGCAGTTTTTTTGACGGGCTCTGTTGGATTCTCAAAGCTCGGCTCTATACCGAAAGTTGAAAATTCAGTGGACTTTATAAAATCGCCCGTTGACTTGGGTTTAAAGATTAATAAAATTAACATAAAATAGCGTAAGCAGTAACAGGTCATTATCAACATTCTGCCGTGGTATAACTTAAATGCCGTTATCCGACATCTGGTCGATTATTAACTTTTGATGCTATTATTAATGAGAAAAAAAAAATCTATCGTTCACGAGAAAAATAAGTACAAACGCCAGCACACCAACCTACTACAATCTGTCAAATTTCTTTAATAGATTTTCACTTTATCACTAAAGCATAAGGTTCAAAGTTGATTGGGAAAATTTGACAGTTTCGGGTAGGTTGATGTGCTGGCGTCTGTACTTAGCGGCATTCTTAAAATGATTATTTCCAAAACTATTCAAGGTATTGAAAATTCGGAAACACAGATCGATAGATATTTTTTTTTTCTCATTAATAATAGCATCAAAAAATAAAAAAAAACGACCAGATGTCAGATAACGGCACTTTAGTTATACCATTGCAGCATTACTCTAGTATCGGTAAACTGGGTATTACCCATTCCATGATTACCCGGTTACCCAGCACGTATCAGAAAGGGTCACAGACCATCGAACTGAACAACTTTCGCCATGAGGCCATCATCGTAATCGCGAAAAAATAATCGGCCGTCCCATACATTTGGGTCGAGTAGGTATTGTTTTTTTGTATTTGTGGCAATTTTACCGCGATTATGATGTCCCCATGGAGAAAGTTCTTCAATTAGATGGTCTGTACCACACCCCTGAATCTGACCACACCTTTCTGAGGGGCAATTCTCGTAATTTTAAGAACGTTCACGGTCTGATCTCAGTCTCAATCTGTCAAAAATACCTCTAATTTCCCTACATTTTGACAAGGTTTTGACATTTGTTTGTCGCTGAGATGAGACTGCGACTAGATTTTGAACATTTTAAATAACGAGAATTGGCCTTCTGTTATAGTGCTGCAGATGTAAAAAAAATGAACATTATTCCCAAATTCTTAAAATTAATATTATAACTATATACTATTGTAACTAACCAACTACATTGAACGAATTATAAATATTATTATAATAATTTTGACTTAATTCCAAGATTTACATATTAATTTCATAATCCTAAAATCGTCCAAGCAATTGAGTTAAAATAAAATTGTTTAAAAAATATGTCATCACTCCATGTTTAAACAAATAAGTAGATATAAAAATAAAGACAATACAAGTTGGCAGGGACACCGATGCATATCCTGGTACAGACGTCAGAAAATCAAACTACTTCAATCTGTCAAATTTCTTTAATAGATTTTCAACTTTATCGCTAAAGCATAAGGTTCAAAGTCGATTAGGAAAATTTTACAGTTTCGGGTACCTTGACGTGCTGACGTCTGTAACATGGATTCAGTACATGATTCAAAACCCCTGGCGTTAAAATTTTTCGTCAGTTATAAAAAAAAAAAATGCTGCACTTTTGTAGGAAACAGCAGATTTTTTTTTTAAATAACTTGCTGTCAATAACCCTGATATTTTACATATTTCGTAGACAAAATGCGAAAGGTCCGGTGGTGTATAACATAATTAACAGAAATATTTTCAAATACACAGGGTTATTGGAAAAACACCAACAACCTCTTAAGAGGTCATTGTACTCATCATTATGAACAACTTTTACTATGGGACCAAACCTGAAATCGCGAAAAAAAAAAAAACAGCTGCTCCCTACATTTAATTTTATAACTCGTCAAAATGTTGGAAACAGTGAAATTTTTTTCGCGATATCAGGTTTGTTCTCATCACAGATATAGATACACCTAGATAACGCAAGAGCAACTACTTCGCGTGCCAAAAATCGCACCAGCTTACGATCGAAAATCATAAGCCGCCACTTTCGCGCTCAGTCCTGCGTACTGCTGGCTGGGTGAGCATGAGCGAGAGAGCGCGAGCTTGTGACGTCATAGTAGGTAGTCAAAAAGTGGCACGCTTAGTTTTCATACAGTTCGTGATACTTGCGTTATCTAGGTCTATCTATATCTGTGGTTCCCATAGTAAAAGTTGTTCATAATGATGAGTAAAATTACCTCTTAAGAGGTTGTTAGTGTTTTTCCAATAACCCTGTATATTGTGTGTATCGTGTATTATGTATACCCACGGCAACACATCAAACAATACATTTCCAGTTTTACCTGTAATCACTTTGTATAGGTATTTCGTACAATCAGAAGTAAGTTTATACTAGTTATGTATAGCTTGATTTGTAGCCGTGTGTACATATAAATTAATTAGTATATTAAAAAAGAAACAATACAACTTAAAATTTACTACGAAACTCTTCAGTCACAGTTTTAAAAATAATTCTAATAAATCCTAATAAAAACCTCATAAATAAAACAAAAATTCCTAGTATTCCAGCTAAGTTTTTTTTTTATAAATAGTGCTTGGATCGATAGTTTATATTATTCAGAAATTTTAAAATTAAAAGGTACCTAATCCAATACAAAAAAAAAATAGTTTCTTAATTCAAAATACCTTTTACCAAAGATTTAAATCGCTAGATTTGCCCTCACCGTACTACTCGTATACTCGCACGAAAATGTGTCCATACTGAGAAGAGTGAGCTCTCGTAATGACCTTTGATTTTTACGGGCCCGTCGAAAAGTTATTAAACCGTCAAATCAAATGTCAAATTAAATTTTTCGGACGGGCAAAAACACATCGAGCTTAGACACAAGTGTCAAATCGTGTCGTCATTCATTTTTAGTTCGGAAACCGAACTAATCTTATGCCCGTAAGTAATACGGAGTAGGAAACCTTTTCGGCCGAACCTACGGACTTCGTGCTAAGGTAGTAGAGCCCCGGAGGTGTCAAAACGAAACAGAAGCGCGACTATCTTTTGACGCGGTAGGGCACATCGAACGATTTCAATCTTAGCCTTTTACACACTAATCTTAATTTAACTTTAATTTATCCTAATTTGCTCCTAATACCCGTTTTGTTTTATCTCCAGTCATTTCTCGCAATTTTCATTGTTTTAGTGATCAATTCGTATAATTAATTGTATAATTTTCAGGGACATATTAAATTAGGTAGCAACACTCCGCAGACTTAATGGGTATCGATAAAATAAAAATATAAAATATTGATGTTTTTTTTTGGGGGTGTGAGTTGAGAAAACATGTTTTATCGTTTTGAGATATTGATACCAATCACGCCTGTGAACTTTACAAAAAAAAAAAAAAAAACCGATTCAGATCAAATTAATTTCTTTTTTGTGTTATCATTTTTAGATATCACGTCTACAGAGTTTTTCTAGCTGATTTAATTTCACCCTGTATTATTTTTAAGCTTAGGTAAGTATAGTTAACCCATTCGCTACGGCGGACGTCTTTCGGCGTTTTTTGATTTGATATTTAGGTGCGAAATACGCCCATCGGCGTTTTTTTTTAATTGTTTTATCTTGGCAAAAACAAGTTACAAAAAATTATACTTGCAATATATGCATTGTTTTTTAAATACAAATATATAATAAATCGGCGTTCCATATCATCGTAATGAGATGCGGAGGACGCCCATCGACGTTCGCGACGAAAAGTCCAGCACTTGGTTAATAATCGTAATTTTTATCGCCGTAGCGAATGGGTTAATAATATGTCTTACATTGCCAACCCGTCTTGAGTCGTGCTAATCAATGCTTGTGCCGTCTCTGAATGAGAAGAGATCTTTGCCCTGCAGTGGGATTATGCTGGTGACTATGATAATTATAATAGGTGTTCTTAGATCGAACAAATTCAAAAAGGTTATGTTTTTTTTAAATTGCTGAATGGGCCCGCTCTTGACGTCGATCACGCCTGATGGAAAGCGGTGGATATGTATCCTAGAATGATTTTTAAGAAGGGAAGTTTGTTTTTTTTTAAGCGGGAATTATTTAACTGAACCTTTTAAAACTTCTTTACTTTCTAATGATGCCTTTCTTCACCGTTAGCCCCAGTAACTAAGCTAGGTCACCTCGACCTTGTTAAGTTGGATCTGGACTTTTAGTATAGGTAGTTCATAGTTGGATAATGGATTAAGTTGGATTGCGCACGTGCCGAGCGAGGGCTACATCCAAGTTAGTGGCAGTTACTTGGCCATTTCATATTTTTAGGACCCCAAAATAGGTTTTTTTTACGTTTACAAAAAGAGGCGCAATCATTACATTAGATGTTCAATAATATTTTTAGAAGCGCAAAGGGAAATGATTAGAGATTCGGTTAAATTCATGCCATTTCGTTTTACCATCTTTATTGTTTTAAAAATTTTTAGGACTGCTTTTAAGGCACTAATAAACGCAAAAAAATCCAACGTGTTTTTCTTCAAGGTCTATGGTTAAAAGGTCCTGTGTTTTCGAATACCTTGTTGTTTTTTGCCGAGTTTGTTTCACCATTTCTTTTCAGGGGTCGTTAGATAGAAAATGTCGACTTCACCGAGCTTTTCTTTTATGTGACTCATAAAAGTGTCACATAAAAACAAAAACTATAGAATAAACAATTGCATTTCATTTCAATAAAATACATAATCGGCTATTTTTAAAAACAGTGTGTATAAGTGGATTATTTTGGCGTTTACAATTTACACCGTATCGTAGCATTAGGTACATAAATGTGTCTAAGATTTCAGTTCACAACTCAAGTAGATTTCATTAAAATAATTGTAAACTTTAACAAGGTAAAAAAAAAACGTTGTATACAGGAACTATTTCAAAATCCATAAATTCATGGCATTTATTACTCGGTTTAAAAAAGCATAGCCATTTTTTAACCAATTGCAAAGAAGGGCTGTTTTTTTGGCGTTGTGGTGATGTTTTTCTCATAATGCTCAGATTTTGTGGGAACCATGTAGGTAATGTATGAAGACCCTAAAGGTGGAAACTGACTTGCAACCTGTGTTTGTAATGTATCATTCGAGGCGAGCTTGGTTACAAGGCGTAGCGAACGCTCGCTTGAAGAACATGGCTCAAGCGCGCTCCATTTCTTGTTACAAAACGGCGATACACTAAACGTTGCGAATGCTCGCTCCGAGCACTTAAGTGAAGCGTGCTCTATTTTTATTCAGAATGGCCGGCGCATAGGTTTAGTTTGCTTCATTTAATTTTATTTAGTTACTGCAAGTAGAAAAAGAAATCGATATTGTCCCTGCACCGACTTGCTTGTAAGCATGCGCTATGACCTGCACCGACTTGCTTGTAAACATGCGCTCGCAATGCTCGCTGCACTGACTACTGTAACGCGTTACAAAAACTCGATACATTACAAACAAACGTTGCAAGTCAGTCTTCGCCTATATGAGTGGTCCTGTCCTGACAGTTGGCAAGCAAGAGTCATCGTGTAGCTCAACCACAGAGCACGCACACGCGTCGACCGCTGCTAGAAGCGGCATTGTCAATACTTCCACACAAACCAAGTGAGTCACTGTTTACTCGACTACGACACTGGCGCCGATTCTCTTGTTCACAAACTAAACTAAATTTAAGTTCAGTGCATCTTTTTCTCTCTATTTCATTAAGAAAAGGACAGGAGATAAATATTAGTTTAGTCCTGTCAAATTAAGACACTCCATAGACAATTTAGACGTGATTAAAAAATTGGCTATTAAAAATACGTCAATTTACGTCAGGCACTGACTAATTTGACAGGTCTTAACTAATATTTATCTTCTGTCCTTTTCTTAATGAAGTAGAAAGAAAAAGATGCACTGAAATTAAATTTAGTTTACGTTTGTGAACAAGGGAATCGGCGCCAATACTGTTGTATAGAAATTGATGGCTTTGAATATCGTCCGTGTGTCTCAACGCAATTTCGGTTTTACAAATTTTATTAGTACTGCTGTGTCTAGTCGCTGCCGGCGCGGCGATTCCGTGCTCTGTGAGCTCAAAGGTTATCGTGTAGCTCAACGGAGCTCAACATTCCGTTTTACGTTCTATAACTATAGTGTATATTTTTTTACTAATATAATATTGTCTTATATTAATCCGTTATTGGCAGTTTTTGTTAGTTATTTAAGAAACTTACGACTTCGCATACAAATTCCGTGTTTAATCACGCGTTTTAGGTGTAAAGCTACGGTCTCCTTGAAGAGCGTTGGCCGCCACATAGCGTCCGCAATTTACCGGTGAATGACGTCATTGAAACGTTTTTTTATTCAAGTAAGTTGGTGTGTTTTCCTAGTTTTTTGACAGCCCCGGCTGCCATCATTTTTACGACAGCTGCTGCTGCGGCCGTTATGTGGCGGTGACGCTCTTGTAGGAAACCGTAACTTTAGCAACTGTTTACATTCGGATTATCAAAATATAGAAGCCAGACAAACGTATATTGTCTTCTTAAATCCACTTATAAGGTATTATAGTCAGTTTTAGTGGAGGGATTTTTTTATCGACACCCTAGGGTAGGTTTTTGATTTTTATCGATATCGATTTTATGCATTTGCAATTATTTTCAGACGAATAGTTCGTTTATTATCCTCAGAATATACAAATTAGTTATATTTCGTTTAAGGTTTTCATTTTTGGCAATGCATAATAATCTTTTTGTAAGCTTTATTTGATTTGATGTTCTGGTAACCAGTCTTATCAAGCAGTATTGTGTTACCCAGTAACTGGGTTGTGGAGGTCAGATAGACAGTCGCTCCATGTAAAATACTGGTATTCAGCTGCATCCGGTTAGACTGGAATCCGACCCCAATATAGATTTATTGGTAAAAATGATAGGCAGATGAAGCTTTGATGTTCAAACTCCACATATCAAGATGTTCAGTGACTTCTTTTATAAACCTAGGAAATCATTATTTCCTCTTGTTCTGTTGCAATACACGTCCAAGTGACAAAAAATGACAGCTGTCATTTTTCAAATTCCCAACGATTGTTAGTCATTTTTATTGGCTTTCTTACATTTGCCCGAGTCAACAACAACATCCAATTTTCTTTTATTATTCGTTATTTCAGAAGTAATTATTAACGGTTTATTCAATCTGAAATTTTTTACCAATGGCGTTCTAATTTGCGTTGTTTTTAGCAGATCTTGTTTTGTCTGATCATTGTCAACATTACCCGGACCAACCTTGACTGTGTGTTTTAGTAAAGGTTTGGAGACGGAAGGTGTATTTAATGAATTATTAACTTTGACCTTCGGTTTATATTCAATATTTTCAATTATAATAGGGGAAGTTTTAGTCTTGGTAATGGTGGATTTACTATCATTAGTTATAACTGGAGGAGTTTTAACTGAAGTATCTTTTGGAACACATTTTCTCCCTTTCTCCTCTTTCAAGTCTCTTAAGTCGACTTTCCCTTGGTCGTCTTTGAAAAGCATAAAATCACTACCTTTTATACCGTTTGGTAACTGTCCATCGAAATATCTAATTGAAGTTAGTTTGTTGGCTATTAACATTGATAGCTCGGCGATGTTGAACTCTGTTAATAAGTCATTAACACTGGAGCCTGCGAAGTTGTCGATGCCAGGGTCTGCGCCATTTTCTACTAGTATTTCGACTGTTTTACTAAAGTGATCCACTATTTTCGCTTTGTTGCCTCGCTCTGTAAAGATAAATGATGAAATATATTAATTTTCTTGTGCATGTCATGCGGAGGAAGAAGGAAAATGTCGTGAGGAAGTTTTTGAGTAGGAATGTAGATGGCTATAAGAGTAGGGGAAGACCAAAGAAACGATGGATGGACTGTGTGGAAGATGATATCGACGGTGACTAAGAAAGTAAGAAAATACGTTTATTTGCGGTGAAAATGACGCAAAAAAAAAAACAAACACAAAAATACGTGTGCCACTCGGGGACTGCCGCGGTAAAGCTATTGCATAGCATTTTTTTATCAACTTATGCGAGCTTCGTACAGTCTACACGCATACGTCTAGTCGCACGCACACAAACACCATGCCGAAGTCTGCCGAACTGAAACGAAGTTAGACGATGCACGGCTTTCAACGCCACACCGCTGTGCCGGTCGGAGTGGGGGATGTTAGGTTTATTTTCGTTACGGAATTTCTTGATTCGGTCGCCGCGCTCAAAGCCCGCGATAAAAGTTGTGCAATAGCTTAAAATAAAATAAAAAGGTAGGGGGGAACATGCGTCACATCCACGCAAAACGGCTATCGCTCAGCATTATGCTGCGACCCTATGCAAGACAGAGCCCAGTATCAATATCTAACAACTACAAAATTGTTTCATTTCTATAGTTTTTAATATTTTAATAAAAAAAAGTTACTTATATTAAACAAATAGTAGGAAACGTCGTCGTCGATTCAAGACCTTATGTCTTTGCAAATATGAGCTATTTCAGATTTTACCTACGAATATGCAATAAAGTGAAAATCGCTAAAATGTTAGTTCTTAGATATTGATACTTCACGGTCGATATGGTTAGAAAGGGGGGCGAATACCGAGATGACAACTAATAGTGAAAACATCATCTACCTGCCTTTTCCCAATCAATATTGAGGTCGGCTTCCAGTCTAACCGGATGCAGCTGAATACCAATATTTACATGGAGCGACTACCTATCTGACCTCTACAACCCAATTACTGGGTAATACAATATCCCTAGGTAAGACCGATAGTCAGACTTTCGGGCTTCTGACGACCCGTAACAACGACCCCTTAAAAGGATGCCCATGAATTCAATTTCACCCTGTATTAATAATCGTTTTTTTTTTGTTATGTTTTTGCTGGTGTATAATAAAGTATATATAAATAAATAAATAATGATGATTTTTAGGCCAAAATAACTTACCAGCAGCATCCATACACGCGGCGCCCACGGCGAGATACAGCGCTGTATTCCCACTGTTGGGCATGGTCAGGTTAACGGTCGCCCGACAACTCTCAACCAACGTCATCACGTGGTTATACTTCCCCACTTTACTGGCCAGCATTAAGGGGGTGTAACCTGAAATTAAAAGGGTTTATAAATAGTAGATTGTACAACTAATGCATAAAATGGCTCGTTTATGCCCGAGTTATACACTCTGCTTTTCACTTCGATAGCGAGAAAATGAAACAGGCATATAGTATACAGTACATAATTAATCAAAAATGTGGCAAAGCATAGCTAATTCACGCCACTAAACTTTTTTTTTTTTTTTTTTAATCAACATGTGTCATTCGACTTGGGTACTTCATACTGTCAAGTCATAAAAACGTTTCTTTGCGTTTTTAAATAATAAATAACAACTATTTTATCTGATTTTATTAAATTAACGATAGAAAACACGGAAGTGATAGGTATAAATTAAAGAAAATGAAATTAATCACGACTTTAATCTGCGACGTTTTATTGTGCGTGTGGCTGTTGGGCCTGATTACCTTAGTCTTAGAAAAAAAAAATACTTTATGCACTAGAACATAAAAAGCGATTTTATGTTTAGACGAACTTTTAGAGCATGAGAAGTGAAAAGTTTATTTATTTACTAGCTGACCCGGCGAACTTTGTACCGCCTCAGAATCAATAAGAATGAATGTATGAATAAATGAATTGACAACATTTCAAACCTGACACGACCTTAAAACAAAAATACTATTTCTTTATTTTCGTATCCTGAGTTCAAATATATTTTTATTTTATTTTTTTATTTTTCTAAATTTCTGAAAAAAAAAAAATCAAAAAACATGCGATGACGTCACATAAACGGCGGAATGAGGTAGTTACCTTTGCGCATTCCAATGTCTTTGATTGAAAACATTATATCAAACAAGACATGTCAATGTCACCTAAGAAGTGTAACTAGAAAACAACTAAAAAACTGAATTGAATTCAACAATGTTTTTTCCTATCAACTCGACACGCTGCTTACTGTTAATATTATCAATTTTTGATTGATATTTCGCCAATAAAAAGAATCCCAATGAAAAATATACGCCAATGACGGAACCAAAACAACGACTGAGACAAGTGACATCTAACAGTTTTTTTGACGGGTCACAATAAAGCAAAGGTAATATCGCCATTCTATCGTCATCTGGCACTTACGTCTTTTTAGAATACACCGAATTTCAAAGTTAAAATTATGAATGAAAAGTACATAATTTCGAAAAACGAAAAAATATGGGTGCCCTAGATTTGAATTTACTTTTATATAACGTAATAATACATGCTGTCTTCATAATTAAACTCTAAACTCTAATATAATTCAATCATGATTCGCAAGACACGTGGCGCCATCTATTATCATAATAACGTTATTGTTGTTTTCCTCGGGAACAGCCTTTTTCGGGATGAAAGGTACCACTACCACCCTATGTCCGTTTCTGTACACCTGACAACGTACTCGTATATGCAAAATTTTAGGATGATCGGTTCAGTGGTTTAGGCGTGAAAAGGTAACAAACAAACAAACTTAATTTCGCATTTATAATATTAGATAGGATAAGAAACTAGCTGCGCCTCGCGGTCTCACCCGCATACGTTTTCCGTGGGAATATCGGGATAGAAACTATCCTATATCCTTTCCCGGGAAACTATCTCAATACAAAATTTCATCTAAATCGGTTCAGCGGTGTAAGTGTGAAGAGGTAACAGACAGACAGACACACTTTCGCATTTATAATATTAAGTATAGATATTTAACTGATTCTCTAAAAACTTATTGACCTTCTAATGATGAACACTTTTCTAAATTAATGAACTTCTAAAAACTTTTTGCGTTCCTAATGTTGCTCACTTTTTTTGAATAATTAAACCTCTTTTTAATTTTCTAGCCTTTTCTCAGTTAGCGAATTATTCTTGAGAGAGGCTATAGGCTATATCAGGCTTACAACTAGGGCATGCAAAACCGGTTTTCCGGTTTTGCGCAAAACCGGAAATCGGCCAAAATTTAACGATTTTTGAAAACCGGTTTTGAGAGCCAAAACCGGAGCTCAGCTCCGGTTTTGTCACATTTTTTTCGAAGTAATGTTATTTTGTAGTTCGTCTTCAAAGTTACAAAAATGTTGATTTTTTGGTTATTGTGGGTGGCTGTGTTTAATATTTGAAGATGCTGATTGTGTTTTCTATGTTTAAAATATATTATTTTTGATAGCAGACTTAATAGGTACCAAAGATACCAAAAACTTACTTGTTGTTGATTTGATCTCAGTTAATTAATCTTTATACTATTATAAGTTCATTGTTATCTGTACAATTATTATGGTTTGGATTAAAAAAAAAAGTAAAAAAACTAAAACCCGACTACGACAAAAAAAAACGACGCTGAAAAAGTATGAAACAAGATTTTCATACTTCGAACAGAACAAAAAGAAAAACTGTAGTCACACGTTATTAAAGTGTTTCGGTTGGTACCTATAACGTGTGACTACGGTTTTTCTTTTTGTTCTGTTCGAAGTATGAAAATCTTGTTTCATACTTTTTCAGCGTCGTTTTTTTTTTGTCGTAGTCGGGTTTTAGTTTTTTTACTTTTTTTTATTTAAACAATTTTGGTGTTAAATTTAACACATGACTTTTGTCCGCTAGAGGGCGTCGCTTTAAATTTGAGCAATATTTTGGAAATGTACAAGTGAAGCCCTTTCAAATGATACCAAACATGGCGTATTTATCTCAATTTTTATTTTTAACACATTACTTTTTGTCCACTAGAGGGCGCCGTATCGAGTTTTGTGCAACGTCACGTAGCCTATGTTCAGCGGACAATTAAGACGGTTCTAACGATACCTCATATGTCGAGTTCCGATAAGTAGATTAGGAGCTATGAGGGAACAGATGAACATACTCACATACATACATAGCCTGTTAAAATCATAACCCTCCTTTGGCTTTGCTGTAGTCGGGTAAAAAGAAATGTATCATACAATTTGTTTTATTTGTAGACTTAGTGGGTATTTAAAAAAAATGGTGTTTCTTTTTAAATTATACTACATTCGATTTTTTTTGCTAAAACCGGACCTAGCTCCGGTTTTCGGTTTTGGTCCCAAAAAAACGATGTTCAAAACCGGTTTTGATGACTTTCCGGTTTTGCATGCCCTACTTACAACCCTTAGGAGCCAAGAAAAAGAAAAAAAAAAGTGGCACTCCACGAGTGCCACCGCCGACAGAAGTGACAACTTGAACAATTACGTGTGTATTTTCGAATCGTCATATAAACAAAACACAAACAGAATAATTTGCCATCACTCACTTACATATAGGAAATACATTAAAACCGAGTACATCCCGAGGACAGCCGAACACATCCGAATGTAGCGCAGTGTCGGTAACAGTGTCGCGAGTTCAATGGTTTTTTCCCATCTCAAAAATGCCCAACGCGCCTAAAGGAGTTTTCACTTCAAAAAACAGAATTAACTACGAAGTGATAGCGCGAACGGGCGATGCGATATGACGGGGTGGGTCTGGAGACCAAGAAATTTCAAGCAGACGAAGTTTCGGCCAGAAGTTAGTTTGTAATATACCGTTGATCTCGGGTCATGATGCATAGTGCGTGCATGTAAATTATCTAAGATTCTGAACTGTCTGAATAAAAAACCGAGTACATCCCGAGGACAGCCGAACACATCCAAAGCGGTGTCGGTTACGGTAACCGTACGTACAGTACGGTAAAAATGCCAAACGCGCCTAAAGATTTCACTTAAAAACGGACTTACCTTGATTGTCATATAACTTGTTGATGTAAGTTAATAATATCGGCGTCAACTCTTCATCGGGCTTATGCTCAAAGGCTGGATTCCATAAATGCTCATTTTCCTGTAGTATTTTTCTGGAAAACACAAAAATAGTATAAAGGATACTGGCATATATGGGAAGTGGTTTAAAAAATAACAAGTTGAAGGGAAATATGCGTAACATCCACGCAAAACGGCCATCGAAATAAAGAACGAAAAAAAGTATAGGTGTAGCGGTATCTACAACGCCACATGCAAACAACGCGTCATACTGACGTCACGCAAATCCTGCATCTCGCAAGCAGAGTTTACCGCGCAGCTACCATAGATACAACAGCCCGACATGAATCATCGGGCAGTGGCCCGCCAGACACAACAATCGTCTGGTCGGAGGATCCTCACTTTTCTATAGAGTATGAGTGAACTTTACACCCTATTCCTCATACGTCTATATAGGTTCCCATAGGTACAATAGATATCGCTCAGCATAATGCTACGACCCATGAGAGGCAGATCCCCAGCCCTGGTTTTCAGCGACAGCCAGGGTTGACTTCATGACGTCAAACCGGTGCAGTCTACATAGGGTTCATGTTTCTATGAAAATGAAGATACACACTCACCTAGCATTCTGTTGGCAATGATTAATTAATATTTGAAGGTGGTCGCTCGCCATTTCTGAAGCAATATGGAAGGTGGTCTTATCTTCGTCGTCTGAGTCCAGAGGGTCGGCTCCAAAGTGCAGCAGAATTGCCGTTATTTGGGTGTTCTCTTGGAAGAGCGACATTCTAAGGGGTGTCTGGAAAAAAAACGAATAATAATAAATAAATAAATAAAAAAGGGGGTTTGAAGATTATTACATGAAACAGTGGCGTGCATTGGTTTTCAGAATAGGTAGTAGTGCCTACCTAGGCAAACGCGGCCAGTTCTAGTCTAGGCAAACGCGGTCACTAATCAGAAAGAAAAAGTGAGGCCAAAAGTGTGGCTATTTGAGTAGGCACTAGGCATGCCTACTTAAGGGTGATAAGTTACGAAGGTTGAACGTCATTGTATTACGCGCGAGACGTACGTATTTTTAATTTTGTCGTATTAACTTGAACGAGTAGAGACCAATGACAATGTGCGAATAGTACGGGAGCCGAGTAGATCGTCGGGCGACTGCCTACTGCCGCGCGTGTTTGTATGAAGATTTTTTTTTTGTTAGGTACGATAATTTAGTGAGTTTCTTAATTGTGGGGCACACACTAAAATGTAATTGACAGGCTTATGTTGATATATTGAGGTAGACACTGCTTATATGCCTATATGCAATGCACGCCACTGACATGGAACCTGGCATACCCTACTGTCACGCCATTTTGTTATTTTTTTTTTTTTCAAAATGGCGGCCACGCTTGAAACATTTTATAAATCGATAGCTGATATCAATGCAAACGGAAAATAGACCAAACTAAAACTACTAAAGATATTAACGTTCAAATTTGATCACGTGACATGCTTTTTTGAACTTTTTGAATTTGCTTCCAGCAGTCGTTGACCGCTGAGAAAAAACATCAAATCTTTTATATTTTATCTTGTTTAGATATCGATACCCATCACGTTTGCAGAGTTTCGTTAGCGAATTTAATTTTACCCTGTTTATTTTTTTTTTTTATTAATACTTTATGCACAAGCACACCCCGGACACTCCATACAACGCTCGCAAAATAATTACCTACTACATTAAAAAATGACGTTTGTATACGTATGAATGTGTGCGTGAGGTACTTGTGTTTGCGAGCGCTCTTGTTAAAGAACTGCGACGGTAACCTCGAAGTGCGGGGTGAGGTGCGGTAACTGATGTTAGTGCGGGGAAGGGAGTGGCCTTTCTGTACGTAGTACTAACCATATGCACAAGTAAAAAACTGTACAAAGGCGGACTTAATGCCTTGGGCATTTTCTACCAGTCTACCTTAGGGTGATGCAGAGACAATACACAGTAGGTGCAATAACAGAAAGAAAAGAAAATATTTATGACTAAGATATAAGAATAGAAAAGAAGAAGAAAGAAGTATGTCATCACGTATGCGAAGTTTCGTTAGATAATTTAATTTGACCCTGTACGGTCAGCATCAAAAGTTGATTAACACTTCAGTTTGTTTAATCTTAGTTATTGACCAAAATATTTGTTCAAAATTGCAGCGGAAGAATTTTTTTTAGAATATATACTCTAGTCTATTATGTGAAAAGCTAAAAATCAGTTTATTGAAAAAAGTTGTTGTCAATTTAATAACATGTAAAAATGATAGTGTTAATCGACTTTTGATGCTGACTGTACCTATAACCATCCACATTAATATTCAAAACTTTCCGCACGACATGTATGACATTTTTCCGTATCATATGTCCATATCATGACATCCAATCTCCAAACACTCCATAAAAACATAACACTCCTTTCCTGCGCAGTCGTGTAAAAAATTAACAATAGGGGTATCGCGTTACCCAGTAATGTAGGTTGTGGAGGTCAGATAGGCAGTCGCTCCATGTAAAATACTGGTATTCAGTTGCATCCGGTTAGACTGGAAGCCGACCCCAACATCCATACTAATATTATAAATTCGAAAGTAACTCTGTCTGTCTGTCTGTATGTTACCCTTTCACGCCTAAACCGCTGATCCGATTTAGATGAAATTTCGTAAAGAGATAGTTTGAGTCCCGGGGAAGGACATAGGATACTTTTCATCCCGATATTCCCACGGGTTCGAGACTTATGCGGGTGAAACCGCAGAGCGCAGCTAGTAGTTAGCATATGGCTAAGCCATTGGACTGGCTAGGTAAACAGATGATGTGTAAAATCAAAATCAAAGGTCATTTAATCAAATTAGTCTAAGCAGCATCACTTCCTAGTATTTTGCGTGGATGTGACGCATATTTTCCCCCAATTTGTTCTTTTTTGTGTTTGGGTTCTTTATCTGCGTAGTGTTTACCGCAAATAAGTGTTTTTTTTTTATTGTCCCTAAATGGGCCCGCTCTTGACCTCGATCACTCCAGATGGAAAGCGATGGATGAGGTCTATGATGGAACGAGCGTGCCCAGAAGATGCCTAAGGCACTGGAACTCCCACGCATCCACGAAACACAGCAGGCTGCTTGACGCCGGACTCCGGTGGGAGGGTGGTCGCAGACCAGGCGGGCGTTGGCCATACCACCGCAAGGGAAGAGTTGGCCAGTCAAATAAGGTGTTGGGTGTGACTGTCCAGGATGCGCCGAGCGCTCGGTTCAGTTGAGTAACTGGCGGAACTAACTGCGCTACACGAGGAGGCTTCTTCATGCATCCCAAAAATTCTATTATTAAAAATTGAGTTTTATTTTTTCCTTCTTTAGCTGGGAAGAAGAAATGGAATGAAAAAAATGGAATGGAGAAATGGAATTTTATTATTAGTTTTATCAATAATCGTGTACTTATTTTTTTTTTTTTATATATATTTTTAATACCATTATATGTTGATTATTTTAGTAAGCCAAAAATGTTACATGTAATTCTAAGTCATTATGTTGTCTCAATTGTATAGAATTGTATTTAAATGTTAACGTAGCAATTAAGCAATGATTAAATAATTAATTAATTAAATAATTTTGCATGCCGTAAGGCAAAATGTATCGGGACTCTCCATAAATGAACACCATATTTGTTACCTACATTATTGGCAAATAAATGATTTGTATTTGTATTTATTTGTATTCGCAACAAACTGTCTAGCAGTACAGCTGACTTGATTCTCTACAATAGTGTAGAAAAAAACGAATCTAAAAATACCCTAAGCGACCATAATAATAATATTACGCCATAAGTATACAATACAATATGTCGAAAATGACGTCACTACAAATCCGGTATTAATTTTTTGCACAATCTGAGTCATTACTATTTTATATGTAACGTCCCGTCATCAAACTTCTTTGAAAGTGGACTCTCGAGTCTGACGATGTTTTCGTAGAATAGATACTTCAAATCAAAGGTCGAGGCCTATACAGGGTGTTACGGAAAGGGTATATCAATACAAACGGGTTGAAGAGTGTATCTGGTCTAGAATCTCTGTACAAAATTTCACCTCAAAAGCAGTAACTTTGAAAATGCTTAATATTTTTTTATTTCGATAGTTTATTAAATTGAAATCGTAACAAACTTGTCACCGCACTACGATGGTCATTATCCATTATCTGTAGTGTGTCTGTGCGCCTAGTACACGCACATCACGCCGCCGCGCGCCAGTGTAGCGCCGTGATGTCGAATTAAAAAAAATATTAAGCATTTTCAAAGTTAATGCTTTTGAGCTGAAATTTTGTACAGAGATTCTAGACCAGATACACTCTTCAACCCATTTGTACCCTTTCCGTAACACCCTATATAAGGGCGCGATGTGACCCATATTTAAGCGAATGAAATAATTGTATTAATATTCGCATATGGCTACACTGTATGTATTCTAAAAATCGAACTCATACGTGCTAATTTTCAGGAACGCGGGGTAATTACGTAACACAATAACATTGCAGTAGCAATGTTGCTACTCGTAGTTGAGCTCCTTAAGTCCTGAGTTGAGGTGCACGATTGCTGACAAATGCTGCACGAATTTGTCTGACACCGACTAGACAGGTCCACTCAATCTGTGTGGTTCTTTCCTCAAAAGAACATTTCAGGCACCAATTTACATGATCTGACCAAGATTATGTCTGGACCTTAATGGAGACTGTGACCTCTTGAATTTTCTTCGGCCTTTCTTCTCAAAGTAGTCAAATAAAGAAACGCCGACCTCATCTAGTTTAAATAAAATATGATTGACGTGTAAAAGTATTTGGACAAACCTACTTACAGAAATAAAATCATTTATCATAGGCTTTCATTTTGACAGTTCAACAATATTCATTGCGTTATTTACATTGTTGTGCAGACAAATTTCTCGAACATACGAAGCAATGAGTTTGCGCGTCAATGATGCCACCCTATACAGGTTGAAATTGAAAACATGCGACAAATCGAAATGGGAGATTGTACTCACCATTATGAACAACTTTTACAATGGGAACAAACCTAAAATCGCGAAAAAAAAATCAGTTGTTCCCTACGTTTATGTTCGCATAACTCGTCAAAATGTAGGGAACAGCAGATTTTTTTTCGCGATTTCAGGTTTGGTCCCATAGTAAAAGTTATTCATAATGATGAGTACAATCTCCCATTTCGATTTGTCGCATGTTTTCGATTTCACCCTGTATATTGAAGGTGAGAACTAAGGATTTTTTTTTTCAATTCGTCCCCAACCCCATATCTCCAAAAAGGTTTAAATGGGGGAGGAAACTATCATTTTTGCCGATGGGAAATCCCGGCTTATTTTATAAATAAATTCCCCCATCCTTTTGTATGAGGAAGACATCTTTCCTGGAACCAGTACAACGATTTACAAAGTATTAGACCGAAATCACATAGAAATCGAATTACCAATTCCCTAGAAATAATACGACATAATTAATAATATATGCTTGAGCTAAATTTTAAATGCGGTTTACTCAAAAGAATTCTTAACTGAATTGTGACGGCATTAGGTTAACGATATGTTTAAGTAATCTATTAAATTATCATTTAGACAAACCGGAGGCGGCGACATGAAAAAGAATAAATAGTTGTCTAATTATTTGTAATTACCTACTAATTAGTTATCCGAATATTTCATAACATAACATGACGCGTGTAATCCCCAAACGATTAGTTAGGGTTGCCAACATTTTATATTAAAAATAGTATTTTCGGAGCCATTCCATGTAAAAAGAACGATGACCATATTTGTATGAGACCCGTCCCCCCCCTTCAACATAACTTTTGTATGTATTAGTAGGTTCACAAAGGTCTATAAAAAGACTAGCAACCAGTTTTAATTTCAAAATCCATGGGGTTTAAAAATAAAATAAAAATCAAAAAATCGTTTTATTAATTTTTCCTTATTCGCTAGGCCCGTCCCCCGCCCTGCAACAGATCTTTTGTATGTGCTATCAGGTTCATAAAGATCTATAAAAAGACTAGCAACCTGTTTTAACTTCAAAATCCATGGGGCTTAGAAATAAAATGAAAATTAAAAAAACGGTTTAATAATTTTTCTAATTCGCTAGGCCCGTCTCCCGCCCTGCAACAGATCTTTTGTATGTGCTATCAGGTTCATAAAGATCTATAAAAAGACTAGCAACCACTTTTAACTTCATAATCCATGGGGCTTAGAAATAAAATGAAAATTAAAAAATCGTTTTATTCATTTTTCTAATTCGCTAGGCTCGTCCCCCGCCCTGCAACAGATCTTTTTTATGTGTTATCAGGTTCATAAAGATCTATAAAAATACTAGCAACCAGTTTTAACTCCAAAATCCATGGGGTTTAGAAATAAAATAAAAAATCGTTTTATTTATTTTGGGATAAAGTAGTGTCTTGTTGTCGCGGGCGCTATTTTGAATCCTGAACGCAACGAAGGATTCTAGGTTTGAGTTGACTCCTGAGCGAAGCGAGGGAGTTAAAACTTGAATCCTGAGTGCAGTGAGGGATTCAAGCTCGCCCAAGACCAAGACACCCGCGTCTCCGTCGTGGACGAGCATAATGGCAGTTGTCCCACCGCCGGCGAGGAAGCGACTAACTGTCGGCTGTTTTCTCGCTCAAGAAACGTAGAATAGCTATACATTCCGTGTAAACAAAAGAGATGCATATATTAACAGTTGATCGCTGACTGTTCACACTGCCGACGAGGACTCCCTTCACTGGTTTGTCGCTGAGCGACAAGAGCTATCAAAGATAATACTCGCCTAGCGATACTCGCTCAGCGATGGTCGCTTGGTGGTCAGAGCTCACGCCGAGAGAAACCCCTGTGAGACTAACCGCCCCGAGCGAGTGGTGCGAGTAATCGCCCGTCGCACTCGAAAACTCGCTGATAGCCCAGCGACAAAACTATCGGAACTACACACACGCTGCTCGCTGCTCGCCAACTCGTTTTCAGTTGCTAGTTCTACTCGCTAATCGTTCATCGCCGCCGGTGGGACAACTGCCTGCCTATAGGAATAGAAAAAATTGGACGAGTAACGAATGACGTTTTCTGTTTTTTAAATGGCATCTCCTAATTGATCTTGAGAGGTTTGAAAATCAAAGAATATGGTTTACTTACAAACTCTTATTTTGTGCCAAAAATATTAACATTAAAACATGATTTTCTCGGAATATCCCGCACTTTTGAGAGATGTCGTCATAGTAAAAATTGATCAGCTTGCTAAGGCGGTTCGAATGAGATACATTTTAAGTCTGTTGGTCAATGTAAGGGTTGGGGGGACGTTGTGACGAAATTAACACTAAAACATGATTTTCTCGGAATATCCCGCACTTTTAAGAGATGTCGTCATAGTAAAAATTGATCAGCTTGCTAAGGCGGTTCGAATGAGATACATTTTAAGTCTGTTGGTCAATGTAAGGGTTGGGGGGACGTTGTGACGAAATTAACACTAAAACATGATTTTCTCGGAATATCCCGCACTTTTGAGAGATGTCGTCATAGTAAAAATTGATCAGCTTGCTAAGGCGATTCGAATGAGATACATTTTAAGTCTGTTGGTCAATGTAAGGGTTGGGGGGACGTTGTGACGAAATTAACACTAAAACATGATTTTCTCGGAATATCCCGCACTTTTGAGAGATGTCGTCATAGTAAAATATGATCAGCTTGCTAAGGCGGTTTGAATGAGATACATTTTAAGTCTGTTGGTCAATGTAAGGTTGGGGGGACGTTCTGACTCATCGTCCTTTAGTAGCTATAATATGTATAAGGTGCTATAAAAATATCTGCCACGGCTTCAATGGGAGACAGTATTCTGTATATAGATTACAATAGTAAAGATAAATTATTGATATTATGTCTTAATTTTTTTCATACAAAAATATGTGCGTATATGTTTGAATTGATTTAATTGCATGAAACCGTCCCATAGTAATTAGCTGTTGCCGCACCGTCATTTAATTTCGCAAAATGTGACGAAGCGACACATCGCGCGTAATTTGTGAACCACGTTATGCAGAATGTTAATTTAATTACTTTATTTTCTCAAATTGATTTAACTATTCTGGGGTACAAAATTTCTTCACTACTGTAATCTATACATATACAAAATACTGTCTCTCATTGAAGCCGTGGCAGATATTTTTATAGCAGGTTTGCAGGACTGTACTGTCATCATCATCATTTCAGCCGAAAGACGTCCACTGCTGGACATAGGCCTCCCCCAAGCACCTCCACTTCGACCGGTTCTGTGCTTCTCGCATCCAACGAGTTCCTGCGGCCTTCACAAGGTCGTCGGTCCACCTTGTAGGAGGCCTTCCAACGCTACGTCTTTCGGTAGGTACGCGGTCGCCACTCGAGAACCTTTCGGCCCCATCGGCCATCTGTTCTGCGAGCAAAGTGCCCTGCCCACTGCCACTTAAGTTTGGCAATTCTTCGGGATATGTCGGTTACCTTGGTTCTCCTGCGGATCTCCTCATTTCTGATTCGATCACGCAGAGACTCTGTACAGTAAGTCAATTACACGCTTCTTCTTAGTGTGTCGATAGCAATCTAAATGTACTCGGCCCAGAATTCGGCCACTTGTTTGGCGCCATCACTAGCGTCCATCAGTTCCTGTAACGTGCAGCTGACAGGACACGCAGGGCACGATATTAAGTGTCCCATCGTTTGTGGAACAGCACCACATTTACACTCCAAGGTGGAGTCGTCACTTGAACAGGTTTTCCTTGCTTCGGCCAACCTGGGTCCGGAGTCTGTTTAAAGACTTCCAGGTTATCCAAGGTAACTCATGTCCAGGTGGGAGGTCCTCAGCGGGTGGAACGAACGGTTTGGGTAAGGAAGCACTGTCTCGCCACAGCTTCAGTCTTTCTTGTGGTGGTTCGCCAGTGAGTGGGACAACACACTTTAAGAAACTGGTTTCGGCTTTTAAGCCATTGTGGCACAAGGGTGTTGTTGTGCAAAGGTTCCTGTGTCGAAGACCATTTTGGCTCTTTCGCTGGAGCTTGCCACCGCTCTGCGAACCACTGGTGGCGCTATTCCTGCTAGTGGATAAGTACAGCATTTGTACCGGGGTCGGTTTTAGGCAACCAGTGATGATCCGGCACGTTTCATTCAAAGCTGTATCCACTAGTTTTGCACGGCCAGAACGACTCCAATTACACCCTGGGATACAAGTATTATTACCTACCTGAACATTTTTCCTTATTCTCATGTTTATAACAAAAGGTAAATATTAATATACTTGGAACTACAAATGCAGGGAAGTCCCTATGCGATGACTAAGTTGAAGTAAGTTGACATTCGATACATACTTTGTGCATGCATGCTACATATTTCGCTTATCAGTAACTTTTATAGGTACCTAAAAGCGAGGGAAATGTTTTTTTTTAATCATTGTTTAAAAAATATATTTGCCTCATTAATACTTTTAAAAAAAAAATGAGCTGTTCCATACATTTTGATCGCGTGGAACAGCAGATTATTTATTTATTTATTAAATTTTTATGCACAAGTAAAAAAATACCGTACAAAGGCGGAATTAATGCCTGAGGCATTTTCTACCAGTCAACCTTAGGGTGATGCAGAGACAAAACATGGCAGGTGCAACATACAGGATAACTAGCTAGGAAATGACTATAAAATAAAAGAATATATACATAGATCTAAATATATAAAATTCAAAGTCCTGACTGACTGACTGATATATCAACGCACAGCTTCAACCGCTGGTCCAAGAGACATGAAATTTGGAGGGTGTGTTCTTTGTGAAGAGTAGGTATCCACTAAGAAAGGGTTTTTCGAAATTCCACCCCTAAGAGGGTGAATGGGGGGAGGGTGAAATTTTACGCGGACGAAGTCGCGGGCAGAAGCTAGTACATACATATAAACCAAATTAACTCTCAGGGGAAAAATGATCGGTAGAGGAGAAAACGAATCCAGCAAATCAGCGCTGGGATGTTACGGCCAACTTCTGCCGAATATGTTCACGTGCCTTCACTTTAAAAGATAACCGACTGGTTGCCGTCCTGATTTTCAGAGGGAGCGCATTGCATAGAAAGACCGCCTGGACAAAGAAAGAAGAATGAATGAAACCAGAACGGTGAGAAGGACATCGTAGAAGGCGATTGTTGGTGGAACGAAGATTATTGATTATTTTTTTTTTCGATTAGAAATTGAGAGAAACTACATAGGGATCTAGCTAGAATCATGTGCCACGGCAGAAATGAAAAAAACGGCCAGAAAGTTAAAAAAAGAGGTTCATTTATGAAAAAAAGCGTGCATCATTATAAGGTCAATAAATTTTTAGTCTCAGTATAAATTTTTCCCTTTTTAATATAGATATTGGTTTTTTAATGTTTGGGCAAAAAACAGAAATTGGTGTTTAAAATATCCTGTTGGCAAAACCGATTGACCTCATCGCTATTACTCCAAGCGGAAATTGTAACAATAGCATAATATCACGCCTGACTTCCCCGAACGGATAGGCAGAGATGTATTCGTATTAGGCACCTACACCCAAACCTGGCCAGCTACGTCATCACCATCGTCATCATCTGGCTAGCCGTTCCCAACTATGTTGGGGTCGGCTTGGAGTCTAAAACTAGGGTTTCGTGTTTTTCTAACTGAATAGACAGCTGTGCTGCTGGGGAGTTTGTTGCGCCACTTCTTCTTCCCAGGGAAAGCACTAGGAAGTGGTGAAGGGCGGGCGTTTTGGGGACTGTCTTTTGTAATTTTGACGTTCGAAAAGTGCTGTTGCTCAGCCTAATTTGAATAAATGACTTTTGATTTTGATTTTCTTTTGTCAGACTGCGAAGCGTCCACAATTTCCCGTGGAATGACGTCACTGAAACTTTTTTTTTTTCATGAAAGTTGGTGTCACCGTAAAATCAAACCCCGGTTGTCATCATTTTCATGACGAATGTCACTGCAGCCATTATCTGGTAGCCACAACTCTTCTAAGAGATCGTAGCCTTACCGGATGCAACTGAACACCAGTATATTTTGGGATGCACGAAGAAGCCTCCTCGTGTAGCGCAGTTTGTTCCGCCAGTTACTCAACTGAACGCTCGCGCTCGGCGCATCCTGGACAGTCACACCCAACTACTTATTTGACTGGCCAATTCTTCCCTTGTGGTGGTAGGGCTAACGCCTGCCTGGTTAGCGACCACCCTCCCACCGGAGTCCGGCGTCAAGCAGCCTGCTGTGTTCCGTCGATGCGTGGGAGTTTCAGTGCCTTCTGGGCACGCTCGTTCCATCATAGACCTCATCCATCGCTTTCCATCAGGCGTGATCGAGGTCAAAAGCGAGCCCATTCAGCAATAAAAAAAAAAAAAAAAGTATTTTACATGGAGCGACTGCCTATCTGACCTCCACAACCCAGTTCCGTCCGTAGGCTGGTTGGGAGGGCCGTTTTTGCGTGGATGTGACGCATATTTTCCCCCAACTTGATGTATTTTTGCGTTTGTGTTCTTCTCTGCGTCATGTTTACCGCACATAAACGTATATTCTGTCTTTCTTTCTTTTCAGTTACTGGGTAACACGATACCTCTTTGTAAGACTGGTTATCAGACTTTCGGGCTTCTGATTACCCGTAACAACTTTCAAAGATCTACAATGCAGAAAATAATCAGCCTATAATGTTCCCACTGCTGGGGTGTCTCAGCAGTGGGAAGATTATAGGCTACGTGTTTGTAAAAACTTACAGAAATAAAATCATTTAGCGGCCCGCCCCTGCTCCGCACGGGTATTATTTTTTTTTCGAATTTTCGAAATTTTCTTCTGTATGATGGAAAATTTCGAAAATGTCAACCAATTTTTGGTTCTACAAAATGCTGATGTCCTCACGATGTTTTCCTCCACCATTTTGAGAGCAGTGGTGATGAAATAAACTACACAAGTGCCTATCTGGGTTCAAAACCACTGGGCCACCACTTCTAAAATCTGGAGTAGAGCTAAATTCGTATTTTTCTCATGATAATCATGACCACAGATATAGATAGACCTAGATAACGCAAGTACCACGATCTGTATGAAAACCAAGCGTGCCTTTTTTTGAATACCTACTATGACGTCACAGACAAATAGTGCCTGTGACGTCATAGTACTTATAGTGAGGGGAAAATCAAATCGATTCAAAGCCCGCCCCACCCCTGAGGCCTAGCGCCAGCGCTCACGCTCACCCAGCCAGCAGTACTCAGGACTGAGCGCGAAAGTGGCGGCTTACGATTTTTGTAAGCTGATGCGATTTTTGGCACGCGAAGTAGTTGCTCTTGAGTTATCTAGGTGTTCTATATCTGTGCTTATGATACAATTAGAAAACACAATTCGTGTGTCTTTGAAATCCATGCTATGCAATGAAACTGTTTATTCTGTAAATAGTGTATCGAAACCAATTTTACACGTCATATTATAAAAAAGAAGCTAGAAGAAACTGACGCGGAGTCGACATTTCCTATCTGAAAACCGCTGACAAGAAATTGCCAAACAAACTCAAGGGTCAAAGTCTCTTTTAAAGGCCAGACAAAATCTTGATCAGATCATGTAAGGATAATGTAGATGAGTGCCTGAAATGGTCTTTTGAGGAAAGAACCACACAGATTTGAGTTGACCAATCCAGTCAGTGCAAGCATAATCAGCCTATAATGTTCCCACTGCTGGGACACAGGCCTCCTCTCAGTGAGTAATCCACCACGCGGGCCCAGTGCGGGTTGGCAGAAGTCACATGTCTTCGAATTTTTGTTTCTAGGACATGCCGGTTTCCTCACGATGTTTTCCTTCACCGTTTTGAGAGCAGTGGTAATGAAATAATTTACACAAAGTAAAGCGCCTGTCTGGATTTGAACCTACGACCTAAAACTCGTAATTCGCGGCTGTTGCCACTTGGCCACCACTGCTCTAAGTCAGTGCAAGCATTTGTCAGTAATCGTGTGGCTCACTCAGAACTTGAAGATATGTTTGTTTTATTGTTCCGGCTTAGAATTTTGCTGACTTCTGACCTACGGCGTGCGTGCATAACAAGCAAAGCTATTCACAGCCACTCGATACGTTTCCGTACAATCCGTACTCTATCGAACATCAATCAATGTCATCGTAGGAGTCCTTTAAACGCTGTTCACAAGTCCAAAACCCGAAAATGTTGTCAGTTTAAATCAAATAGACGACCGCTATTCTTCCGAAATCTGTTTGTTGTCGGGGGCAAGGCAAATCAGGTTATCGAAATGTGTCATTTTCGATACGATAGCCTGTAAGATGCTTGTGAATGCATATGCAGATGTATGATATATGACCACTACAACAACAAGAAAATGTGTTATTTATTGTTAGTAACTTCATTTATCAATTTAGTTTGATTTTTTAAGTTTTATTTTCTAATGTTAGTTTTTTGTTATTTTTGTTTTTTATTGTTAACTTTTTAATATTTAAGTAATTAAATTAAACTAAATATTCTTAAGGGTCACATCACATTTAGTTTATGTATAATACGCCAATGATATGGAAGAGCGGAGTCTCCTAATACAGGCATATTTTGCTTAAAGGGAGGCTCCAAACACGTCTCAATGTATTACAGGCTAATTGTGACAATAAACGATTTTTTTGTATTTGTATTGTATGAAGGATCGTAACAAACATTCTGCAGTTTCTGCCGTGGGGAAAAGGCGTGAGTGTATATAAATATGATTGTACTTACAAGTCCATCAGCTGGAATATCGACTGAGGCCCCTCTCATCTTCAGGACAAGGCACTGACGTCTTAACAGGTCCACGTCGTTAGTTAGAACCGCAACATGGATTGGTCTGGAAAAAAAAACAAATGAATGAGCAGTTTCTTTTCTTATTTTGGTTGTTGTGTTTTCAGAATAGGTAGGCACTAGGCCGGGTCAGTCTAGGCAAACGCAGTCACTAATCAGGAAAAAAGTGAGGTCAAAAGTGTGCTTATTTGAGTAGGCATGCCTACTTAAGGGTGATAAATTGCGAAGGTCGAACGTCATGGTATTACGCGTGAGACGTGCGTATTTTTAATTTTGTCGTATTAACTTGAACGAGTAAAGACCAATGACAATGTGCGAATAGTACGGGAGCCGAGTAGGCCGTCCGGCGACTGCCTACTGCCGCGCGTGTTTGTATGAAGATTTTGTTTTTTGTTTGCACGGCAGCAATGCTCCGCGACATTGCTGCGTCACATTGCTGCCGTGCTCGGAATGTAATCACGTATAAACCCGTAGAAAATGTATGAGGACCAGTAGTGCTGCGACCGCACTGCCGCGGCAGCACTGCTGCGTGCTGCCGAGATCAGAATCATACCTTAATTTAGTGAGTTTCTTAATGGGGCACACACACTAAAATGTAATTAACAGGCTTATGTTGATATATCGAGGTAGGCACTGCTTATATGCCTATATGCAATGCACGCCACTGTTGACGTCATTACGTCAACGCCGGCTGTCGCTGAAAACCAGCTCTGGTGCTCTGTCTCGGTCTAAGCATTGACGTGTGACGAATGTGACGCATGTTTTCCCCCAACTTGTTAATTTTTTTTGTGTGTTCTTTTCTGCGTCATCATCATCTGCCTAGCCTTTTCCCAACTATGTTGGGGTCGGCTCCCAGTCTAACCGGATGCAGCTGAATACCAGTATTTTACATGGAGCGACTGCCTATCTGACCTCCACAACCCAGTTACTGGGTAATACGATACCCCTTGGTAAGACTGGTTGTCAGACTTTCAGGCTTCTGACGAACCGTAACGACTGTCAAAGATCTACGAATGACAGCCGGGACCAACGGCTTAACATGCTTTACGAGGCGCGGAGGGGTCTCGGTATGTAAAGATGATCATCCATCCACGGACCAACCGCGGCAAGCGTTTACCGCAAATAAATAGCAAGTAGTGTTATACGAATTCGTGTGGGGTAAGTTACCTACTTCAAAGTGAAAAATAAAAACTTTTTAACAAAAAAACAACCGACTTCCAAAAAAAACACTACAAAATTAAAAATAACTTTAATTTCGGAAGTCGTCGGTGGCAAACAACGAAAATTCGAACCCAAAGACACCGACTTCCGAAAAAGTTATTTTTCAATTTGTAGTGTCTTTTTTGGAAGTCGGTTGTTTTTCTTTGGAAAAAAGTTTTTCATAGTTAAAAGTATCACCCATAGCTATCGTGGTTGACTGTACATGATAGTACAAATTACTTCTGTGTTCGATAACAACACTTGTTGATAACAGGTGATAAAAAAAACCAGATGAGTCAAGTCAATGACAAAATAATAAAAATATCTATTTCCGCGACTTCTTCGTCCGCCGGGCGCGAAATTTCTTGTTTCCCTGAGCTATACAGGCTCCAATTAAAATAGATGGACGAATTTAACACAGCGCTCAGTACGTCTAACTAAAGATATCCAAGCAAAAAAAAAACAATGAATAAAGCGATTTTATTTTGACCTAAAATAATAAATTGTCGGCACATTAGTGTATTTCCGTTAGTTGATTATTTTTCTTGTAAAGTATCTAATGCGTTTTTCTTATACATTTTTTTACCATCGTCCTCATTTTGGTGGTCTGAATGATTTCTAAAAGTTTTTCCATCTATTTTAATGGGATCTTAATTATATACTTACCTATTGGAAATAAATGATTTGACTTTGATGCAAGATATTGTGTTCATTCAGAATAAAGTCTTCATTCAAATCTCTTTATCTATTTACGCGTAATTCAATGACAAATATCAATACATAGTCACCACGAAAATATTGTGTTGTGATAATAAAACATTGCGTTAGTAATGCTTTAGTGATAGTTGGGACTGAGTCATCAATCAATACTCGTGCCTTCTGTGCCATTAAAAAAGGGCTTTGCCCTGCTATGAACTCAAAACTCAAAGCATTTATTTCAATTAAACCATGTACAGGCACTTTTGAATTGTCAAAATTAAATAGTCGGTCAGTTAGTCAGAAAGTTGAAGCTAGTTGCCCATTCCAAAACGTAGATCTCTATGGAGAAGAACGGGCAAGAAACTCCATGTACACTCTTTTAAATCAAGATATTACAAAATCCTGGGTACATTATTCTTGTTGCTGCTATATGTGAGAACGACGTGACTGAACTGACGTTCAAAAGTGCCTTTTATGTGCCTATTTGAAATAAATGCTTTGACTTTGACTTTAACAATAAAATAAAAACACAAATGAAGAAACAATTCAAAATATAAGATTAAAAATAAGCCTTGGCAGTTAAGAGATGACCAGTCTCAACCGACGACGACGGCGCCCGTTCACGAACATGGAGATATGGGAAAACTTCAGTAGGTTTGTACGAGTATAACCGAGTTAAAAGTCTATAACCATCCATACTAATATTATAAATTCGAAAGTAACTCTGCCTGTCTGTTTATCTGTCTATATGTTACCTTTTCACGCCTAAACCACTAAACCGATTTAGATCAAATTTGGTATAGAGATAGTTTGAGTCCCGGGGAATGACATAGGATAGTTTTTATCCCGATATTCCCACGGGACCGACACTTATGCGGGTGAAACCGCGGGGCGCAGCTAGTGTGTTAATACTTTCTGCTACATCAATTTGCTTCATCAACTCAGCCTATCGCTATTCACTGTTGGACATATGCCTCTCCTAGGCTGCGCCACAGCATCCTGTTCTCCACCTTCCGCATCCAATCTGTCCCAGGTCCCAGCCACCTTTTTAAGGTCGTCGGTCCATCTAGCTGAGGGGGCATCCCACACTACGCAAATCGCAATAATATGCCTGCCTTTTCCCAACCATGTTGGAGTCGGCTTCCGGTCTATCCGGATGCAGCTGAATACCTGTATTTTACATGGAGCGACTGCCTATTTGACCTCCACGACCAAGTTACTAGGTAACACGGTGTGACTGTTCCTAAATTACCCTAGGCTGATAAAATTTTCGTTTTTCCTAATTATGTTAAGTGTTTAGGTCAGTTCCCCCGGACTGGTTGCCAGGCTTTTGGGCTTCTGACTACCCGTAACGAACGCCAAAGATTTACGAATGGCAGCCGCTAGCCGGGACCAACGGCTAAACATTCCTTCGAGTCACAGTAGGGTCTCGATATGTAATGGACTAGTGGATGATGACGAATCACCCATCCACGAACCGAAAGCGGCAAGCGTACAACCCGATTCAGACATTATGACGGCTCTGAAGTGCGCTTCTCGTTGCGCAGTAACCGCTCCCCTCACCCCGCTGACACGTGAATTTGTAACTGCGCAGCGACTCGCTTCTTGTTCCGAGCCGTTATAAAGTTTGACCCGGCTGTTATCACTTAGCTCCGAGCCCCTCCAGTTCAGTATGTTTGCAAAACTTAAGTAAAAGTCTAGGGGAAGAACCAGGAGTTAAATTCTTCTATATGGACATCATAGGCAGCGTAATTCAATGCCTATGTAACGAAACTCTACGAGGAAAATGTAGTGAGGTGAGGGAAGTTTTGAGTAGAGTAGGGGAAGACCAAAGTAACGATCGATGGACGGTGTGAAAGATGATATGTTTAGAAAGGGGTGTCTAACAAAGGTCGAGGTTGTATAAGGCTGCGATGTGACCCACACTTATTTTAAGATATGTACAGACGCCAGCACATCAACCTACTACAATCTGTCAAATTTCTTTAATAGATTTTCAACTTTATCACTAAAGCATAAGGTTCAAAGTTGATTGGGAAAATGTGACAGTTTCGGGTAGGTTGATATGCTGGCGTCTGTACATTCTAAGAGTCCACCCGCGCCAAAGATGTTAACAACAATGGCCGCTCGAAATTACTGGGTAATACGTTACTCCTTGGTAAGACTGTTTGTCAGACTTTCGGGCTTCTGACTGCCCGTAACGACTGTGAAAGATCAACGAATGACAGCCGGGACCAACGGCTTAACGTGCTTTACGAGGCACGGAGGGGTCTCAGTATGTAAAGATGGTCACCCATCCACAGACCAACCGCGGCAAGCGAAGCTTAACCTGATCGATCGGCCTGTGCGACTGTTACGAGTATTATTTAGCCACGGGCCCCTTATAGTGAAGTATGGAAGAAAAAGACAGGACACGCCGACCACAAATAAATTGGATTAAAGGCAGGAGATTGATGATAATAAAAAGTACTACCTATCTCGTCATTTGTTTGCCTTTTCCTAACTATGTCGGGGGGTCGGCTTCCAGTCTAACCTGATGCAGTTGAATATCAGTATTTTACGTGGAGCAATGGGAGAGATACAGACTGATAAAGGAAGGCAAGGGCTTTGTTGTTTGATCTAGGAAGATATTTTATGCTAGCAGTAACTGGGTTGTGGAGGTCAGATAGGCAGTCGCTCCATGTAAAGTACTTGTATTCAACTGCGTCCTGTTAGACTGGAAGTCGACACCAACCTAGTTAAGATAAGGCTACGCATAAGGCCTTTTGGCCTCGTATAGGACTTTCTGTTTCATTTTTCTTTTTATTACTTTTTTTTTTAGTCCGTCTTTTTTTTTGAGTCGTAATAATAAATACTTTTTCTTTCTAAGATGAGGTGATGAGCCTAACAGGATCAAAAGAACAATTTGCTGCTGGGGAGTTTGTTGCGCCACTTCTTTCCAGCGAAAGCACTAGGAAGTGGTAACAGGCGGACGTTTTGGGGGACTGTCTTATTTTTTTTTTTTTTTGCTAAATGGGCGCGCCCTTGATCCCGATCGCGCCTGATGGAAAGCGATAGATGAGGTCTACGGTGGAACGAGCGTGCCCAGAAGATGCCTGTTCACTCTTGATTTGAAGGCAGACGGGTTAAATGTGGGACACAGATGCCGGCAGAGAGTTCCACACTTTGGCTGTGCGCATAATAAAAGCGGAGGAGAAGCGCTGAGTACGACTCGTCGGGATATCAACCGTGTGGACGGTACGCTGCAGTACGTCTGGTTGTCCGGTGGTAAAAGGGCGATGGTGGATTATGTAATTTTGACGTTCAAAAAGTGCTGATTCTCAAACCTAATATGAATGAATGACTTTTGATTCTGTAAATTACTTACATAGTCTTTACGCGAAACATAAAGTCACGAGAAGTAGGTAGTATACTTTAATAACGTTCTTGATAAAAAATATTTATCAGCTCTTAAATAATGGCGTTTATCAACACGAAATACAATAATAGACTTATGACAAGCTAGCAGCGCCCCGCGGTTTCACCCGCATAAGTGTCGATCCCGTGAGAATATCGGGATAAAAAGTATCCTACCTGTTAATCCTGGTTATAAACTATCTGTGTGCCAAATTTCATCCAAATCCGTTCAGCCGTTTGTGCGTGAAGAAGTGACAAACATACAAACACACTCACAAAGTTTCGCCTTTATAATATTATAGTGTGAAGTGTGATTCTGCGTATTTTCCAACAATGCAGTGCACACACACCCTGCCAAATTGAACAATTTTAGCAGGCTTGTGCCTAAGTAAGAGTAGTAACAGCCGCATGGGTTGAACGATCCGGTTAAGCAACGCTTGCCGCGGTTGATCCGTGGATGGGTGACCATCTTTACATATCGAAACCCTCCGTGCCTCGCAGTCGTTACGGGTCGTCAGAAGCCCGAAAGTCTGACAACCAGTCCTACCAAGGGTATCGTATAACCCAGTAACTGAGTTGTGGAGGTCAGATAGGCAGTCGCTTCATGTAAAATACTGGTATTCAGCAAAGTTTTTGACTGTCGCTAATATGAAATTGAGACTAGATTTTGAATGTTTTTAATGAAATACAGGAATTAAGCCTTCAGTCTGCTAAAGAGAATTTTAAGCTAAGTCTCAAATTGATACAATTTAAAAAAAAATTGCTATCAACTGTCTAAAAAGGTCAGTCATAAAATAAGGTTGCATAATAACTGAAATAATAGTAGATTGTACAACTAAGGCATAAAAGAAGCTATTTTACCCCGAGACGTTTATATCCACGCGAGCCGCAGGCGAGGGTGGATAGTTAAGTCGAGGGGTAAAATGGCTCGTTTATGCCTGAGTTATACACTCTGCTTTTCACTTCGATTGCGAGAAAATGAAACAGGTATAAAGTATACAGTACATAATTAATCAAAATGTTGCAAAACATAGCTAATTCCCGCCACCACAGATAATACCGCCACGAAACTTTTTAAGTTTTTTTTTAATTTCAACATTTGTCATTCGACTTGGGTACTTCATACTGCTAAGTCATAAAAACGTTTCTTTGCGTTTTTAAATAATAAATGACACCTATTTTACCTGATTTTATTAAATTAACGATAGAAAACACGGAAGTGGTATAAATTAAAGAAAATTAAATAAATCACGACTTTAATCTGCGAAGTTTTATTGTGCGTGTGGCTGTTGGGCCTGATTACCTTAGTCTTAGAAAAAAAAATTACTTTATGCACTAGAACATAAAAAGCGATTTTATGTCGCCTAAGCACAACATAAAGACGAACTTTTAGAGCATGAGAAGTGAAAAAAAAAAAACATATCCTGCCCGTAATCCCTAAAGGGTGAAGCAGTTACGTTTAAGTCCCATGTAATAGGGGTCGAGCCTATTGCCATCAGCCGGGCACAAATCCTGGCGAAATTCCTGATGAAAAAACCTAATAACACTTTGCACAAACTGGCAATCGAATCCAGGACCTCATACTCAGCAGTAGCGCTTGCGACAACTAGACCAATGAAGTAACAAAAAAAAAGGAAATAATAAAAAAAATGGGTTAAATACTCACAAATGACCATCACTGTCTCTGGTTAAGCAATCCTTTAAATCCGTGAACCCCTGTTTTAGAAGCAACTTGATCCTCTGCTCCGGCGGCGTCCTACGCAAGACGTCTTGCATACCAAACGGTAACGTCTCATTTGAAGGGCTCAAATCCCCTGCAGAATCCAAATTATGAAACCGTTCCCTAGCATCAATTTCTCGTTGGTTCACATCGCTACTTATATCCCTGGTATGTTTATCAACGTTGGTTAGAATGTTCAGAGGATTCACTAAAAGATCTCGCGTAGTCATCACGGATAACGATGAAAACCGACCACTGTTCACACTGTTATTGGAATCCTCGTCGAACAAGGATCTGAGTTCTGGTAACGAGGACTCGGTCAGAGATTCTTTTTGAACCATTTCTTCCTTAACGGAGAATGAGTCGAACTTCGCTGGTGATATCACAATTCTCCTAGGCTGCTTCACTTCTGGTGCATCCTTAACTACATATGGAGCCAGCTGTTGTCTTCTGTTACGTCTCCGGGGCTTGGTGTCCTTTTTAAATTCGTGTACGCTTGTTACACGATCCGCTGCCAACGTTTCATTGGTCTGGCAAGAAGTTTCTACCACACTCCGTAGCACACTGAAACTCTTTGGGCTGGTGTCAGTCTGACAGGCAATACTTCGAACTTTTTTCGGAACTGTCAAAAGAGCGTTTATGCTACGGATTTTTAGCTCCTGGCTGATGATTGAACATAAAGAACTGAACAGAATATCGTAATTATCCTGGCCTATTAGCTTCGTTATTTCGTCCGAGGTCTTCTCGAAGATATGGCCGGAATGACTCTGGCAATTCGCGACAGTTTTACTAGACTTCGTCAAAACATTTAACCGATTCACTATTGTCATATTACGGACTTCCCCCGCGGTGAAGTCACCCAATTTCGATGTGTAAATAATATCCTCTTGCACGGTACTCTGTAACGATTTCACTACTTTTATATTCCTGTTCATAGGCTTCTTAATTAGTATATTTCTGTTCAATATTATTGGAATTTTTTTCACAGTGATCGGCTTCAAGTCTTCTGTAGACATTTTGAACACTTTTTTATCTGTTTAGCACTAAGTTTTATGTAGGCACTGTGTATTGACCCTATCAGGAGATTGTACGCGCAAAATAACTAACAACGCGAACTAAATTCATGTTTTTTTAATAAATAACACAAGACTTCATTGGGGTATCCCCCCGTTGGACTGACATTACGGAACGTCGAACTTGTATAATGCTTCAAATGCTTGCTTGATTAAGGTGCTTTTACACTGTACGATTACCACTGACGTGCGATCCGATCCAGTCCGGTCCGATCCGATCCGTGCTTCTGTAAAGCAACATCAACATGCGATGTTTAATAATAATATTTACACAATTTCCTTTACACAATTATCTGGCAAATAATATATTATAACCTTGCTGTAGGTAGTATTTTAAGCTACTTAATATGTCGTCTCAACTAGCTATTAACCTGTGACCCTGCTTACTGAATTACGGACAATAATATTTTTCTTTTTCTAACTTGAAGTTACGTTTGTTTGTACTTTTATAATTTATATTTTACATGTGTTTTATCTGCAATCAGTTATGACAATCATAGCCGGATGGTGATTTTGTAATAAACGTTTTTTTTTACTTGAACTTGGTACGATGTCGTGAACCTTAAAATGCCTTTAGAACTTTCCATGAGGCATTCCCCTTAGCGGCCTCGTGCCCTTAATGCAGTGTTGCCAGCACGGTACTACTACACAACGGATAATAAAACGTTTTTGATGTGATTGAAAAAAACTTGTTTTCTGTTTTAGCCAATTTGCCGTAATTGTTTTTAATGTTTTTTCAAACAGCTCACGGATTTTGAAGCAAATTTATAATCAGTGGCTTCGTCTTGTTTAAAAAATACGTCTGCTAGACAACGTAAATAACGCAATTTATATTGAATCAATAAATACAATTGACAAAAAAAAAGAACATTTGGGATTCTTAGTTGAAAATGATTTTCTAAACGGATAGGTACTTCAACTGTTAATTGCACAAAACCACTGTGAGAGAAAATTGATAACCTTATTACTTCAAGTAACTATACTGCCCACGGTCGATTAACGAAAAATACCCCATAAAATCTCATTTTTTGTTCGTTTGTTTTTTCATGTTTAGATATTGATACCCATCACGTCTGTGGAGTTTCCCTAGCTAATTTAACTTGACACACATTTGAACTCCACAGACGTGATGACTGTCGATATCTAAACATGATAAAACAAACCATTCACGATTTTTTGGGTCAAACGACTGCACGTAGTGTAATTACTTGAAATATCAGTTAAAAAGTTCTGTGTAAACTTCACAGACGTGATGAATGTCGATATCTAGACACGAGAACGATTAAAAACGATTGCTTAAACTTGTACTTCAAGTACGTACAATGGCTGCGAACGTTTACCAAAAAATAACATATTTTTTATTCGTATGTTTTATCATGTTAGATTAGATATCGATATGGGTACCGACATGTAATCTAACATGATAAAACATTTCATTAGCGAATTTGACCTTGTATATAAAATGTTATGTTGTACAGACGCCCGCACATCAACCTACTAAAATCTGTCAAATTTCATTGATAGATTTTCAAATTTATCACCAAACCATAAGGTTCAAAGTTGATTGGGAAAATCTGACAGTTTCGGGTAGGTTGATGTGCTGGCGTCTGTACGTTTATGTTTTTGCCGTTGTCTACTGACTTTTTAGGCTAATTTGCTACTTTTTAGTTTGGTAGGGTTGGCAACACAGCGTGACCGTTCAGAATACCTAATCAGCAAAGACCATTTGGTTGGAGATGAGATACGTAAAAAAATATCATATTTGCACATCTACATCTGCTTGTAATAAATTACCATATTTATTTTTATTGAAGGCTTCAAGAAACCTTTTATTTAGGTACTTAGATGCTTTTTGCGAATTTTAATTTCTTTGATTTCTAATTCCAGTTTGAATTGAAAAAAGTAACAAAATCTTAGTTTTTGAGCTCACGTAACCTAAAAAGTTAAAAACAAAACAATTTACGATTTTTATTTGTCACAATTCTTTGTTTGTATAATCACGTTTTATGAATTAATATTTATGGAAATTACATAGTGACGCAGTGTTATTATGTTCTTCTATCAATAATACGAAAAATAAGTTAGAAAAATGGGAATTTTTACAGTGTAATTTACAAATGAAATTCATTTAAAACTTGTTAGTGGAAAGTCTGTTTTCTTGGTACAAATACTCCTTATTAATTGTAAGAGTGCTTTTAATTCTCTATTATTATCAAATATATTGAACCTGCTATCAAATTTGGTGGAAATGGAATTGATACACTACAGAAATGAGTCAAAATAATATTACTTGCTAAAAGTATTAAAAAAAAGCCCTAAATTCATATTTTGCGCGACACGATATCACTTAACGTGTAAAAACCGATCAGTAGCAGAAGTCAGCAGAACATTCTTTAAGAATATTTTTAAGAAATCATCAATATTTTTATTATTAAAATATAAACTTATAATTTACCACAATCACAAACTTTCTTTATCAATCCTAAACGATAATATAAACACTGATATTAATTACATCTTTCTAATTTCCATTTTAAACACAAATCAGACAAAAGTTACACTGTAACAACTACTACGGTCAGCGTTTTTTATTAGGTATCCGATAGGAACGTCCGACGTCAAATAGAAATAAAAACTCAGGGGAATTCCCTCCATAGAGCCATAGACAAAGATTTTTAAACAGATTTGAAAATGAAAGCAGGTAGAATAGGTATTAGAACTGTTTTGATGATAAATAAGTTTAAAAAAATGTTTATTATTTATTTAATGCACTGCATAAGTGTCAAACTCAAACTCAAAGCATTTATTTCAATTAAACCATTTACAGGCACTTTTGAATTGTCAAGAAGTCAGTCAGTCAGAAAATATGAAGTTAGTTGCCCATTCCAAAGCGTAGGTACCTATGGAGAAGAACGGGCAAGAAACTCCATGGACATTCTTTTAAATTATATTTTTATATAAATATTAGTTACATGTTGACTGCTAATAGAGATTTATGGAAGAATGCACAGACTTTAAAGAAATTGGAATTAGGGCAGGGACTATGATGCAATGCAAATGCTATTAACTTACAAGCAAAGTTATCCTATCTAAGGTATTTAAATTAACACTAACTAACATACATCATGTAACTAGTCAAATAATTATATAGATAATAATAATTATAGTTTGTTGCCAACAAGGGCACTTAATTGTTAATTATAATATAGTAAACACATTAGCTCCCTGTATTAGTCCCGTTTGTCGGTAATTAAAATACTTATGCAAAAAACTATTTATATTTAAGACCTTATAAGCAAAATAAAGATTTTCTATTCTATAACGTGTAAAGTCATTCGATAATTTATTAAATGAATTGAACTATTTGGCATAACTTTTATACCTGCATAAATTTTTCAAATCGATAGAATTTTATATTTTATTGATTTTAGTGACAGTTGAGTTTGATTCAAGCTACTAATTCCCTTATCAGCACAGTTTCATAATCTTACAGCTCTCTTACAGCAGCATATAAGTAATGGCCCAAGCACATATCATTTTTTGGTATTTTTGTAAATGGTGTCTCACAGGTTGGTTGCGTAACTGGGCTGGCCTGCGGGTGCCTCGAAAAATTAAGGCCTCCATCTAGGGCTTAAAAACATAAAAACCTAAGGGCACCCCCTATGGGGTAGGGGTACGGACCTCGGCTTAGAGCGTCGCTGGGGGAGGGCAGTTAGGGCCTGGCTTGATCGGATTAAAACTTTTGGCCTATATGACTGTATTATCACCAAACTTCAAAGTTCACAAAAGCGAAGGCAGATTTGTAGGTATAGGCAATTAGGCATACTTCCCAAGAAGTAGGGAGCAACAGGGAGTTGTGTACGACATTGAGTTTGTGGTTCCAAAACATCCATACTAATATTACAAATGCGAAAGTGTGTCTGTCTGTCTGTTACCTCTTCACGCTTAAACCGCTGAACCGATTTAGATGAAATTTAGTATAGAGATGTTTTTATTCCGATATTCCCACGGGTTCGACATTTATGTGGGTGAAACCGCGGGGCGCTGCTAGTATTATAAATGCGGAAGTATGTATGTCTGTCTGTTACCTCTTCACGCTTAAACTGCTGAACCGATTAAGATAAAATTTAGTATAGAGATGTTTTTATTCCGATATTCCCACGGGATCGACATTTATGTGGGTGAAACCTCGGGGCGCTGCTAGTATTATAAATGCGGAAGTGTGTCTGTCTGTTACCTCTTCACGCTTAAACCGCTGAACCGATTTAGATGAAATTTAGTATAGAGATAGTTTGAGTCCCGGGGAAGGACATACGATAGCTTTTATTCCGATATTCCCACGGGATCGACACTTATGCGAGTGAAACCGTGGGACGCTGCTAGTGATTTTATAAAATTCAGAAAGTGACGCAAACGCTATTGCTGAGCATGAGGTCCTGGATTCGATTCCCGATTTGAGTGTTATTGGGTTTTTTCCATTACGTATCTCTCAGTAGCAGCCCGGAGCCTGGATTTGTGCCCGGTTGATGGCAATATAGGCTCGCCCCCTGTTACATGGGACTTATCTAAACATAACTGCAGTGGGTGAAATTATATAACAAAATACCCTCATGTATAAAAAAAGTTGCACTCATTCAATCGACGGTCATTCAACTGACGGTCGGACTGGTCCACAAATTCAAGGCCGCTCAGCGCGCTATGGAGCGAGCTATGCTCGGAGTCTCTTTGAAGGATAAAATCAGGAATGAAATTATCCGGAAAAGAACCGGAGTTACCGACATAGCTTGCAGAGTAAGCAAACTGAAGTGGCAGTGGGCTGGCCATGTCTGTCGAAGGACTGATGGCCGGTGGAGTAGACGAGTCCTGGAGTGGAGACCGCGTACCGGCAAGCGTAGTGTGGGACGCCCCCCAGCTAGATGGACGGACGACCTAAAGAAGGTGGCTGGGGTAGACTGGATGCGGAAGGCGGAGGACAGGGTGCTGTGGCGCAGTCTGGAAGAGGCCTATGTCCAGCAGTGGACTGCGATAGGTTGAGTTGATTGACTCATTCAATGCATTTAAAACTCAATTAGCTGCTTGTTTAATCACAAATAACACCCTTCCTAAAAGCTGAATGCGTTCGATGGGTGTATCTGATATTGCTACCGTGACGTCTGTGACGAACTTTATATACCTACTTAATTTATATTTTAAGCATTGTTCTCATGTAAGTGACTTTGTGTCTTTTTTGAGAATAAAATAATATCTTTAACCTGAAATGTGGATGCATCTCTGCCTGACTCTTCAGGGAATGTAGGCGTGATGTCATGTTCTGTTATGTTACATAGATAGGTAGAATGCCCCGTTGGTCAAGTGACTAGCTTAGCGGCAGCTGATCATGAGGATTAAGGGTTCGAATCCCGCACCCTAATTGCGTATCACATTACATACATACATAATCAGCCTATAATGTTCCCACTGCTGGGACACTAGCCTCCTCTCTGGGAGTGGGCAGTAATCCACCACGCGGGCCCAGTGCGGGTTGGCAGATGTCACGTGTCTTCGAATTAAAACGGTTGGTGTTGATGACTATGTTTTTCTTAATTATAGCTACCTACATTTTCTTGATTTTACCTAGGTAGGGATATGGGTTAGACTGAATACCGACCCCAACATAGAACTTGGGAAAAGGCAGGTATTTGATGAGATAGGTATAGGCACAGTTTCGTCGATACATACATAGTTAGGCATTGAATTACTCTGCGTATGCGCAATTTGTTCCTAGTACCTAAATCTAACCCTAAGTATCAAGAGAAAGTTTTGAACTCTCGGTAATTCCCCTAGACTTTTACTAAGTTAAACAAACCTACTGTATTAGGTATTTTGTAATATAAAAATGACTACTTAATGATAACTATTATTGCTATGAGGAAGTCATTGTGTGTGGTCAGGGATATTAATGTTTGTGTGGAGAATTCCGAAACACTCCGAAGATTAGGCGAAAATTTTGTGTCGTGATGTTAGGTATTTAAGTGCGTGTTTGGCTCACAAAATAAACGATATAAAATCACGCCTGCATTCCCGAGGGGTTTGGCAGAGGTGTATAGTACCTATACCACAGATATTATAATACTCCCTATACTCACATTTCGCTAACTAAGGTAATAGGGGGCACAGTATAAATATCTATTTCTATATATCCATATCTTTCTACTGTGTAGGGGGCGTGGCTGGGTGCGGGATTGTCCGAAATGGTTACCGCTACCCCGGAACATAAAGGGCTAAGGAAGGAACACGGATGGGTTTTAGTTAGTAAGAGTCTGACACTCCCTTCCGCTCCACCCAGAGCGGGGGTCATTTGATGATTTCCCATCCATAAAAAAAAAGGTATTGCCATCGACATTCATACTCAAACTTTCTTCAATCCTCCGTGTCACACACCAATACCATGACAACCGGTTTCCACACAACTTTTCAGTTACCAATTGCCTATTGCCATCAACCAAGGACAAATAACGCTTCAGGCTGGTAGCTATACTGACAAATTAATGGATAGGTTTACCTAATCAGTAATAATAATATAGAACAGCCACACAGGTCGATCAGCTACGCTTTTCTTGGTTGGTCCGTGGATGAGTGACCATCTTCATATACCAAGACCCCTCCGAGGCTCGTAGTCCCGGCTGTCATTCGTGGATCTTTGTCAGTCGTTACGGGTCGTCAGAAGCCCGAACGTCTGATAACCAGTCTCACCAAGGGGTATCGTGTTACCCAGTAACTGGGTTGTGGTGGTCACATAGACAGTCGCTCCATTTAAAATAGTTAATTCTCCTTTTCCTCGGGAACAGCACTTTAAGGTGAATGGTACCCATGTCCGCTTCTGTACCTACACCTGACAACGTATACCTATTTATGCAAAATTTCAGGATGATCGGTTCAGTGGTTTAGGCGTGAAAAGGTAACAAACAAACTTACTTTCCTTTTGCCTTTTGCATTTAGGTATAATACAGGGTGAAATTGAATTCATGGGCATCCTTTTAAGGGGTCATTGTAATCATCATTATGTACAACTGTTACTATGGGACCAAACCTGAAATCGCGAAAAAAGAAAAACAGCTCTTCCCTACATTTTGACGAGTTATGTGAACATAAATGCAAAGAATAGCTGATTTTTTTTCGCGATTTTAGGTTTAGTCTCATATTAAAAGTTGTCCTTAATGATGAGTACAATGACCTCTTAAAAGGATGCCCATGAATTTAATTTCACTCTGTATATGTATTATGTTAGGAAGTTAGGATGGTCAAAGAAAGAGAGAGCTCAGAAGGGCATTTCTCGTAATTTTAAGAACGATCACATTCTACTCAGATTGAGAGTATTGAGGCTGACTCAATCTGTCAAAGATATCTCTAATTTCCCAACATTTTTGACAAGTTTTTGAGATACGATTGTCGCTGAGATGATATTGAACAAGTTGGGCTTGGTCGTCAGTGACTGCGGGCAAAATTCACAGAAAGCATTTTTAATTTTCTAACTTTCTAAGTAAGCGCGGGCTCGCGAAAAATGGAAGGAGTGGAGGGAGGGCTTTGCCCAGGAGTGGGGACAACGCAGGCTAGTTAAATAAAAAAAAAAGTAACCGTCTAACGGAGATGGCGGGATGAGCTGGACTGCTTCAACAAGAACTGGTCCTTAGCAGCTTTGAACAGAGAGAGGTGGAAAGAGAGTAGGGAGGCCTTTGCCCTGCAGTGGGACCTGTGGGACATGACAGGCTTTTAAAAATAATAGTAAAGCGTGTCATACGAATAAGAACTTTATTTCTACTTAGTTAACGTGCATATTCTAATGACACAAATGCTCAGTTTCGCTTATGCGAATGTGAAGAATACAATGTAAGTAGATAAGGTTCATATTCGTATGAATCCATTGATATATAAAAAACATGAATCACTAACTTTACTTACATTTTATGTACAGACGCCTTTACATAAAGCTACTACAATCAGTCCAATTTCTTTAATAGAGTTTCAACCTTATTGCTAAATAATAAGGTTCAAAGTTGATTGAGAAAATTTGACAGTTTCTGGTAGCTTGATGTACTAGTGTCTGTACTTTGACCTAAAATCAAAGTGCGGTCTGTGAATCTTGCCCTCAGTAGTTAGTTTTGCAGTACGACGGGTCACGGATTCGATTCCCGCTAGGAACAATAATATTATTCCGTTATCTTCAGCATAAAAGTACTTAGGTAGGTAGGTCTACACTTCTACAGTCCGCGGCCCCTGCCGTCGAAAGAATGTGTTCCTGACACCTAAAACCTGATATTATTTAAAAACTAGCTGCATACCGCGGTTTCACCCGCATTAGTTTCGATCCCGTGGGAATATCGGGATAAAACTACCTCCATACCATAATCAGCCTATAATGTTCCCACTGCTGGGACACAGGCCTCCTCTCTGTGAGAGGGAGTGGGCCACGCGGGCCCAGTGCGGGTTGGTAGATGTCACATGTCTTCGAATTTTTGGTTCTAGGAGATGCCGGTTTGTAATATAATTCAGTGGTGACTGGTGATGAAATAATTTTTTTTTTTTTTTTTTTTTTATTTGGAATGGGCTTGCTCTTGACTCTAGCCTAGGTCAAAGGTGACAGAGACAAAGTCGACGATGGAGCGAGCTTACCCAGAAGAAGCCTGTTCACTCTCACTTTAAAGAGATTCGGGTTGTATGCGCTCGGAAAAACAGACGCAGGTAGAGAGTTCCACTCTTTTGCTGTGCGCATTATAAACGACATTTGCAAACGCTTAGTGCGAATTGGTGGAACAGCAACCAGGTAGGGATGGTAACTTGCAGTGCGCCTGGATGTCCGAAGGTAGAAGGGGGCCGGTGGAATGAGGACGTGGAGTTCTTGAGCACACTCACCGAAGTACAGTCTGTAGAAGACCGACAGGCAGGCAACCTTGCGGCGTAAAGTAACAAACAAAGCGCCTGTCTGGGCTCGAACCTACGACCTACAACTCATAAGTCGCGGCCTTTACTACTGGGCCACCACTGCTCTCTCCTCCATACAAAATTGTGTCAAAATTGGTTCAGTCGTTTGAGCGTGAAGAAGTAACAAACATATAAACACACACACACTCACAAACTTTCGCCTTTATAATATTAGTGTGATGCTAATTATTGTATTATTGACCTACTTGTAAGTAACAGTTGAAAGCATATTTTGCAAGGTACGAAAATTCCATACATACATAAGCCTTCTTGCCATGGGGATAGACAGAAATTATAAGATCGTCAGCTTCTACGATCCTTACATACATACCTACTCGTTTTTCTTTGTTAAAAATTCTACGTTAGGTACTCAATATTTAAAACTCCGAAATTATAGCGTCTTGTAGTATGTACCAATGACTGTACCTATTACCCTTCAGCAAATCGGTTTGTTGCAACCAAAGAGAATTAAACCATTGTAGACATTATAGTTATTGGTTGCCACATTTAATTACCAACAACTAAAACTTGTATTATTAGAGTGTTCAATTAAAATCGTGCATTATAAACAATAACAATAGCAATTTTTTTTCCAATTTCCGAAATTTTCTTTCACATAAACAAAAGAATTATTATCTAATTTGGTGCGGTCATACGGAAGTTATGCGCGTACAGACATTTTGGCGACTTTGTTTTATACGAATTAAGGTGAATGTGACATGGTAGACCGCGAAATTTAAATTTTCTTAAGTTTTTTGCAATTTGCAGATCAGTGTCAGGTTGTATCTTGATCCAAATATGATTCGCGACTATAATAGACATGTACTTACAGAATCATAGTCATTAGAATCATTAATATATCTCTTTAAGTTAGATTTCTACCATAAACACTTTTCCATACGAGATTTGTTCTTAACGGTAGAAATCTAACTTAGAAAGATGTATTGATGATTCTAATTATTATAATTCTGTAAATACGTACCTGTTATAGTCGCGAATCATATTTTGATCAAGATACAACCTGACACTGACCTGAAAATTGCACAAAACGTAAGAAAAATTGAATTTCGCGGGCTACAACTACCCATTCACCTTAACCCCTTACTAATAAACCTTGTATAGCGTCTGTAGTTACCATTGATGTATAATATTTTTATACATCAATGGTAGTTACACAACGTTTTGTCTTCTTCTTTCGAAAGTCAAATTACTGACGACTGAAAGAGAGAAATCAGTGTGTAATTATTCATCTGATAAAATACGCTAAGAACTTTTATTATTACATTATAATTTTTCTCGTAGCAACATAATTATTAATGTTACCTGTACCAAAAAAAACTTCTACAACTCTATGCCGCGGGGAATCCCTGACGTGTATTTTGGGAACGACAAGGCAAGACAGATCCATATTCTGCCAAAGAATGAAAGAGACAGCGTTACCCTTGATTTACTACGCAGTAACATAGTTATCAGCTGTGACGATATTTATTTGTTTGTTCTTGAATTTATTACAGAACAGGTGTTAGATATTTGCGCGTAGTATACTCCGTGGCTATTTGCTATTTTAACGACGAACTGAAGTTATTTCTTCTTCGTATTTTCGATGACAATCTAGATCGAGTCGGCACATCCTCGTAGTTTAATTAATACAGCCTGTTTCAAGCCTTATGGCGGCTCTGAAGTGTGCTAGGTACCTACTCGCTACGCAGTACCTACTAACTTCTGTCCGCGACTGTGGGCCCACCCCGTCGTATCGCATCGCCTGCCCGTGCTATAACTTCGTTTTCGCTTAGCGTTCCTTCCGACTGTTTTTCGTTTTTCTCGGCTCTTAAGGGTCTTAGCGTGATGTTAAGTAGCCTAAAGCCTTCCTCGAGAATTGGGCTATCAAATGCAAAAAAAAATGTTTCAAATCCGATTGGTAGTTTCAGAGATTATCGCTTTCAAACCAACACTAAACCAACTCTTCAGTTTTATTATTAGTAGTAGAAGATAAATATATTTTTTCTTAGTTAGACGACGACTAAAAGAGTGATGAATACCTAGAAATTTGTTGATGGATAGAAAGGGAGGGGAAGGCCAAAGAAAAGATGGATGGATTGTGTTAGGAGGGATCTTAAAACCACTGACAGAAAACGCGCAGCCTAAACCGCTGGGTCTAAGCCACTGAGGTAATACTACTTGTACTAACGCTGGTCTAAGCATGTCTAAGGTCTAAGCTTGTTTTACATAGTTTCACAAACAACTAGGTACTTAGCTGATAAGCTGACCCAGAGAACTTTGTACCGCCTGCCTCCGAATCAAAAAATGTTGAAATTAATTATGTTCATCATTATGATTTTTTTCGTGCATTTTTTCCATGTTTTAATACCTAGTTATTCTGTTATTCGGGACGGAGACAAATCCAACAAATCAAAGATCATAAAAATCGGCCCAGCCGTTGTTGAGTTATAAATGGTGTCACTAACCCGACTAAAAATACCCTATGGGTAAAAATTTAAACAAATATGAGTTTATGGAAAATTAACTTTAAATCCTACACAATAAAGTTCAGTTTACGCTACAAGTTCAAACATTTTTATAACTTTTTCAATATTATAAGTGCATATAAATAATGTTGATATTAGACTTTAGATGATACTAGCTGCTGCCCGCGACTTCGTCCGCGTGAAATCCTATCCTAACCAGAAGTTTTTTTTTAAATGAAAGTAGCCTAAGTTACTTCTTTTTACATCAGCTATCTGCCAGTGAAAGTCCCGTCAAAATCGGTTCAGCCGTTTTAGAGATTAGCCGGAACAAACAGACAGATTTAAAAAAAATGTTATTTTGGTACTTATATGTATCGTGTATACATCCATATGCATAAATGTAAAAAGCGGTTATTTTAATATTACTATCAGACACCGTATGAATCAAATTCCCGCCTAATGTGGATTTTTTTTTAATGCAGTAATAAACATTAGTGTTCTCCATCATTATTTTTATTCTGCTACGACGAAGATCAGAGCAAAATTTAATTTTACAGGCAAAGAATTTGATTCCTACGGTCTTACCCCGGCTATGATCTTACCCCAACATACCTTATGTGCACGCTTGTGTCCCCCGAAGGGTTAGGCAGTTTCACCAGTCCTCTAAGCACCGCCACGTCGACGGAATCAATGCTTCTCGCATCCAACGGATTCCTGCGGCCTTCACAAGGTCATCGGTCAACCTTTGTCCCCACTGCTGGGACACGTGCCTCGGTGAGTGAGTGGGCCGTATTCCATCACGCGGGCCCCGTGCGGCTAGGGAGATGTCACGTCCTCGAATTTTTGAAGTGAAACTTCTTTACGCACGCTTGACTTGGGGAGTAAGCTGGCGAACGCGTGACGTAAGCGTTACGAAGAGTGTGATCGGGCGAGGCGAACGGGAGTTGAGTGGGGGATATAACCAAGAGAAAGCAGTGCGCGCGCACATTATCTTTCTCTCTTCCTCTCATAGTCAAATACGTTCCGTATATCTAAGCACAGTGCAGGCCTATTGTCTGTATCACAGTGTAGGAGCAAGAGAGAGCAGTGCGCGCGCACATTTTCTTTCTCTCTGTCTCGAAGTTTCACTTCAGTCGTGTGGTCATAAGCACACTCGGTTTTTTTTTTTGTTCTAGGACATGCCGGTTTCCTCACAATGTGTTCCTCCACCGTTTTGAGAGCAGTGGTGATGATTCTTCGGACTATAAGTCGGTTGTAATTAGGTGTAGGAGAATTTTATTAATTAAAACAAAAAATAAGGTATTAATAATACTTTTTATTTAATACAAACATAATTTTTATCAGCTTTTTATTTTAAAAGAGATCAAAAGAATAAAATAATTAAGTCTTTTTAAAAATACTGTAATGTTAAATCAGTCGCATATCTTCAATTATTACAATTGGGGGTAAACAGAACTCTTCCACAGTTTCTATACTAAGTTCATTTTGCATTGATTAATATAACTTATTAAACCAACCTTTTACACTTTTTTTGTGTTTTTAATTGAAGGTGAAATAACTGTAAGGTTGAGGCCAAACGAGCGTAATTTTTTGAGTTGTGAGTCGCGTATTTTGAGTATCGCAATTTACGTTCAACTGAAATTCGGTTAGGCTGCCAGACGGACGGACGTAACTTCGGTCGCATTCTGTAATATAACTGACGCTTGCCTCGCTAACCTCCCTCGACCCGAGCGCAATTCGGTTGAAATAACGCGCGTGCGCGTGAGTCAGCAGACAACTCATTTTGCGTCGCCGTGTGGTACAAACAGGACTTTAGTATGAAACCGATTGCAGCGCAAATTCCGTGACTCATTTTACGCGACTCACAGCTCAAAAAATTACGCTCGTTTGGCCTCAGCCTAAGCTTCTTAAAAATAAACCTCATTGTACTTATAATTATGAACCATTTTAATTATAGGACCAAGACTGAAATAAATTTAAAGAAAATCTGCAGTTCCCTACAATAAGTCGAGTTATCTAAACTTTGATATTATAAAGAGAAAAGATTAGATTTTTTTGTATGTTTTGTTTGTTACGCCTTCTCGCTAAAACGGCTGAACGGATTTGGATGAAATTTGGCAGTTGGGTAAATCATAACCTGGATTAGAACATAAATGATAATTTTTATCCCGATATTCCCACGGAATCGAAACTTATGCGAGTGCAATCGCGGGGCGCAACTAGTACTAACATAAATCAATGTACGGAGCAGCAGATTTTAGATTTTCGCAATTTCAGGGTTAACCCCATAGTTAAAAACAATGAGGTAATTTTAAAGTAGTTTTTAATTATTTCAATTTACCTTGTATAATCGAAATTGAATAACCAACGCTTGTCATATCAATCATTAGTAAAATGAACACAGTATTTTACTTAAGGATATGGTAGGTACTACAAAAATACATTTTTAGTTACTATATGCATTGATTTTTATCTATAAAAATATTTGAAACTTACATTTTCTAAAGCCTACATATAATCAGCCTATAATGTTCCCGTTGCTGGGACACAGGCCTCCTCTCTGTGAGAGAGAGTGGGCTATAATCCACCACGCGGGCCCAATGCGGGTTGCTGAATGTCACATGTCTTCGAATATTTTGGTTCTAGCCCTAGAACATGCCGGTTTCCTCACGATGTTTTCCTTCACCGTTTTGAGAGCAGTGGTAATGAAATTAAATACACAAAGTAAAGTGCCTGCCTGGGTTCGAACTCAAGAGCTACAAATATTAAGTCGGGGTTGAAATGGGGCCACATCTGCTGAACATTATAGGCTGATTATTTTTACACATCAGGCTCCGAATTCCGTGGTTATTCAACTAACAAAGAGCTACATAAATTCCGTAGGCTATTAGTTTCAAATTCAAGACAGTGGCGTGCATTGATTTTCAGAATAGGTAGGCAATAGGCCGGGTCTAGTCTAGGCAGACGCGGTCATTAATCAGAAAAAAAAGTGAGGTCAAAAGTGTGGTTATTTGAGTAGGCATGCCTACTTAAGGGTGATAAATTGCGAAGTTCGAACGTCATGGTATTACGCGTGAGACGTACGTATTTTTAATTTTGACGTATTAACTTGAACGAGTAAAGACCAATGACAATGTGCGAATAGTACGGGAGCCGAGTAGGCCGTCCGGCGACTGCCTACTGCCGCGCGCGTTTGTAGGAAGTTTTTGTTTTTCGTTAGGTATGATAATTTAGTGAGTTTCTTAATTGTGGGGGCACACACACTAAAATGTAATTGACAGGCTTATGTTGATATATCGAGGTAGCCACTGCTTATATGCCTATATGCAATGCACGCCACTGATTCAAGAGTAATGTAGAAAAATATTGTTTTACAAAAATGTAAACGAAATCACTACTATTCAGGTAGACCAGAGCTTCAACAAGTCGACGGCCGAGTGGCTTGTGGCTAAGTAATAACAGCCGCACAGGTCGATCGATCAGTTTGAACGTGGATGGGTGACCATCTTTACATACCAAGACCCCACCGTGCCCCGGAAAGCACGTTAAGCCTTTGGTCCCGGCTGTCATTCGTGGATCTTTGACAGTCGTTACGGATCGTCAGAAGCACGAAAGTCTGACAACCAGTCTTACCAAGTGGTATCGTATTACCCAGTAACTGGGTTGTGGAGGTCAGATAGGCAGTCGCTCCATGTAAAATACTGGTATTCAGCTGCATCCGGTTAACTGGAAGCAGACCCCAGAAAAGGCTAATTATAAAGATAATGATGCATTTCTTTATCATCGTAGGTACCTAAGTATTTATTTAGTTAATACAAAGAGTAGCTTTCATTGCAATAATATTCTGAGAAATTCCCGTATGTTAAAAGCATGTATTATTCAATATGGTGTCTCATTTCACCGAACGATTTTTATTTTAGGGGGAATAACCATTCTATGAAAAAGAGGGAAAATATGCTTGTTAATCTGAAACAGGAAATACCTACTATGTTTTTAGGGTTCCGTACCCAAAGGGTAAAAACGGGATCCTATTACTAAGAATCCACTGTCCGTCTGTCTGTCTGTCACCAGGCTGTATCTCATGAACCGTGATAGTTAGAAAGTTGTAATTTTTACAGATGATGTATTTATTATTTTATTTATTAAAACTTTATGCACAAGTAAAAAAAAATACTGTACAAAGGCAGACTTAATGCCTGAGGCATTTTCTACCAGTCAACCTTAGGGTGATGCAGAGACAAAACATGGCAGGTGCAACATACAGCTAGGAAATGACCATAAAATACAAGAATATATACATAGATACATATAAACCAAATGAACTTTAAGGGGAAAAATGATCGGTAGAGGATGTATTTCTGTTGCCGCTATAACAACAAATACTAAAAACAGAATAAAATAAACACTTAAGGGGGGCTCTCATACAACAGACGTGATTTCTTTATATAAGGTGTAAAAAAATTAACTGCAAGAACTTTAAGAGGTGCTTTAGACCATCGAACTGAACAACTTTCACTATGGGACCAACTCTGAAATCACGAAAAAAAAATGAGCTGTTTCATACATTTTGGCCGAGTAGGTATTGAACTTTTGTATGAAACAGCTGATTTTTTTTTCGTGATTTCGGAGTTGGTCCCATAGTGAAAGTTGTTCAGTTCGATGGTCTAAAGCACCTCTTAAAGTTCTTGCAGTTAATTTTTTTACACCTTATATGTAGTGTTAAATATTGTACGGTGGTACGGAACCCTTCGTCTGCGAGTCCGACTCGCACATGGCCGGTTTTTAATTATCTGGGAATTTTGTTCTAAAATTCCAATTTAACTTTCCAATTGTCATAGGTACCTATTTTCTAATTAAAATACGCACTGGGTTTAAACCTATAAACAGGTAAATACTGGGTGTAAAAGGAACCATCACATAGCCATAGAACGGCATACTGTACGGTCACCAAAGGAGATAAGTTACCGGGTTCGTCGGACATAGTTGAAGTTTAGTAAGAAACTGATGGATATTTTCGGGTAAAATTTTATTTAATGAATAGAAAACAAACAGTTCTTTTCTCAAATTAAATTTCATTCGAAAACTGCCTTTGGGTTCTTACTAAACTTCAACTATATCCGACGACACTGGTTACTTATCTCTTTTGGTGACTATACCTACATCAGATCACATTGACAGCTCCGTTGGTCTAGTGGTCGCAATCGCGACTGCTGAGCACGAGCTCTTGGGTTCGATTCCCGGGTCGGGCAAAGTGTTATTGGGTTTCTCCATTAGGTATTTCTTAGTAACAGCCCGGAGTTTGAATATTGGCAGTATGAAACCCCCGAGTATGTAGTATGTATGATGTATTATACAGGGTGAAATTTTAATCACCGTTTTCCTCTTAAGGGGTCATTGTACTCATCAATATGAACAACTTTTACTATGCGACCAAACATGAAATCGCGAAAAAAATATGCTGTTCCCTACATTTTGACGAGTTATGCGAACATAAATATAGGGAACAACTGATTTTTTTTCACGATTTCAGATTTGGTCCCATTGTAAAAGTTGTTCATAATGATGAGTACAATGACCCCTTAAGAGGAAAACGGTGATTAAAATTTCACCCTGTATAATACCACTTATTAAAAATGTGCCTTCTTATTGTGGAAAACAAATGTAATACTTGAAGCTCTTGTCATTCCCATAAATGATAGTATTATAACATAAGTATAATGAATTCGTATAGAAGCTAGAATAGAATTTAAAAACCCCATCATGACACCAGCTGTGGTTGCATACACTGTTATAGCAGGTCTATATTGGACAACAAGAGAGGTGTCGCACGATGTTGCAGCATGTGCGGTGCAACTGTTAAGGCCCGACGCACATTGGCGGCACGCCACGGCAGGGGATCCTTTGGCATCCCTACAAGCAAGCGCACACAGGCGGTAACTATGCCGTGGCGTCCTTAAGCACACCGAAGCGTTCTTAGGCATGCCGAGGCTTCCTTAGACACCGTGCTCGCGCCTAGCTTTTCTAGCCCGATAGGGGGCGCGTAGGGGCGCGTCACTAGTTAAATAAAAAAGTCGAAATCTCCTCACGATGCACCCAGCACAACGTAATAAGTAAAACGGAAAAGATAATTATATAAGTCCAAATCTCACGATGTTGTTCCAGCACAATGATATGTGTAAATGAAAAAGAAATTGTGACATCTACCAACCCGCACTGGGCCCGCGTATGGATTACAGCCCACTCCCTCTCACAGAGGAGGCCTGTGTCCCAGCAGTGGGAACATTATAGGCTGATTATGTATTAACTTCTATACGAATTCATTATTTTTATAAAAACACATAATTATTATCAAGTTTCACAAAAAAAAACGTCTTCCCATACAAAAAAACATTTTTAGAAAAGTTTAAATATTTCCAAAAATCCTAAGTTATCTAAAACCTATGTTTTGTAAAATACTTTATACAAAATCAAAGTTGTTTTTATCGCTTATTAATATTATTATAAAAGCTAACATCTAAGGCACTAAAATCGAAAACTAAAAACTAAAGTCTAGTTATTTTTTAGTTACATTTATATTTAGTCGAGTTTTACCAAAAATGGTTAAAACTTTTGCAAAATCGGTGGTGAGCAGTCTTTTTTTTTTATCAAAATTTGCATTTTCAATTTACTTTTTATTTTTCGGTGGATATGAATTGCATTTGAACGTAGTTTTACAGATACTCAGAACCCCGAAAGTCTGACAACCAGTTTTACTAAGGGTATAATATCCCAGTAACTGGGTTGTGGAGGTCAGATAGGCAGTCGCTCCATGTAAAATACTGGTATTTAGCTGCATCGGGTCCGACTGGAAATCGACCCCAATATAGTTGGGAAAAGGCTAGGTAGATTGAACATTTATGAATTTTAAGAGTAAAAACATGCTGTAATTAAAATATTTAAGTAATATTTTTTTTTTAGTTTGTTATCCATAATTAAATAATTCTAAGTGCAATAGTTATATTTGGACGAAATTAATATTTGCAATGTTTGTTGCAAATCACAATAAAAATTATTTCTAAAGGAAATCGAATTACAAGACGGAATATAAAATTAAATTGAAATGTCGGCTCTCCTTGGCATATTTTTTTTTATATGAGGTGTAAAATTTTCTAATATTCTATTTACAGAATATTTTTTTTATTTTATTTCACCGAATATTAAACTAGCATTTTGCAATATCCACAATATAATGTTATTATTATTAAGGCTGAATTTGTATTTATATTCTGTATGAAAGTCGATCCAACATTCTGAGATCAATACACAAATTGAATGCTAAAATAGTTGCCACAGGAAAAGAATCCTTATGTAGAAGCGAAATTGGGTGTATCTTAGGCCACGAAGCTGCAATCAGGTTAATTACGTAATTTTACTTCTTTTTCTATGTTTTTACTAACATATTGTGTAAAAAAACTGTATGAAATACTTTTAAGACTCGTATAAATAGCAAATCTTCAGTGATTCCTACATTTATGTGTGGAAAATACAAAAAATATACATCATCTTAAATGCTAGAGGTGGGTATCTATCTACATTTATTATAATGACAGACTTAGGTCCGCTTGCCACACTAACCACTAAATACAATATATTTAGCGCTAAACATAGTTCAACTTCGACTCTTCATTGATGGCTTTTGTGAAAGTGAAACCAGATTTTTTCTAATAACACGCAGGTACAGACGCCAGCACATCAACCTACTACAATCTGTCAAATTTCTTTAATAGATTTTCAACTTTATTACTAAAGTATAAGGTTCAAAGTTGATTGGGAAAATCTGACAGTTTCGGGTAGGTTGATGTGCTGGCGTCTGTACTATGATAGACTATCTAGCCAAAAGATAACGTGTTACCCAGTAACTGGGTCAGATAGGCAGTCGCTCCATGTAAAATACGTGTATTCAGGTGCATCTGGTTAGACTGGGAGCCGACCCCAAGTCCCCAATATAGTTGGGAAAAGGCACATGATAATGACAATGATAGACCATCAAAGCCTGGTGATTGATCAGTGACTGCTGGGGAGTTTGTGGCGCCATTTTTTCTTCCCAGCTATTCACTAGGAAGTGGTGACGGGCGGGAGTTTTGGGGGGACTCTCTTTGACGTTAAAAAAGTGTTGATTTTCAGCATAACTTGTATAAATAGACTTTGATTTTGAATGCTTAAAAAAAAAATGCATCATTCAGTCTCTGTCAACTTCAAATGATTGACAGAAATACAACGATGTTTTAAATTAGTTTAGCGCTAAATTTATTTAGTTATTTGTGGTGCAAATGGGCCTCAGTTTTAGTAGTTTTTAATTAAGTGGTATGCTAGTATTTAAAATAATGTTTTTAGTTGTTGATTTACTTATTAGCCATTTTCGAACAGGAGTTTATGTTTTATTTATTTAGTTATTTATTATTCAGTAGATACGCAATTTTTATGGCTGCAATTTTTTCTTGTGTAAACCTGGAATTATAAGATTTTTAGTTAGGAACAAAATCTGCTAACAATTTTGTATTTGCTATTAACTATTACTGTCAGTAAGTGAATTAATTAAAGAATTATATTTAGTAGATAACGCCCTTGCACCTGTTCGAAAAGGCAAAGTAGATATTTAAAAAAATGTCTAGCCTAGACATTTAGAAAGTTCTAACTAAAAACACAACAAGAAATACTACCAGTATTAATTATTAGTTATTATTATAAAGTCTGCCATTTTATAAGTGTATTATTATTAAAAAATACAGTCTTATTATCAAATTCAAATTCTGCTGAAAAACTTAACTTTGAAATTTAATTTTCCCTTTTTTTAAATTTAGTCCAACACAAGACTTGAATAAATATATAGTCAAAACGAGTGTGAAATAGTATTGGACGAGTTTATAAAAATTAGTTCCAAATAATTTTGGAATTATCTAGTCTAGCTAGGTTATTGTTTTCTTGTATTTTTCATGATTAATACATAAGGGTAAAAAAAAATCGCCCGAATAGTTTCGAATTCATACCGAATTAAGGCTCAAATCCAGCCCAAAACTAACCGAGGTACAACGAAACTTCGAATTTTTCGTTGTTTTTTTTTCAGCAGAATCTAATTCTTAAAAAATAAAGCTACTAAGGTACATTCTCATCGATAACTAAATTACTATCATCTAAGGATTCACTTAAATCACTATTATCACATTCATCTTCATACTTAGCAACGCTTCGGAGATAATTCTCCATATTAGAAAAACTCACCATAAGATGCTTCTCAAAAAGATTTTTCGTGAAATTCCTCTCCATAGTACTCTTAAGCAAATTCGCTAGTATAGGATTTGACTTCAACATTTCCGGTTTCAAAGTATTTAAATCAAAATTCTCTTTACCGTTGACTTCTGGATTTTGATGTGAACGTTTATGTAAGACGAAGACGTCAGGGTCTTTAAAGCATTTTGAACACTCTTCGCATTGGAATGAGGTTTTGTTTTCTGTGTCCTGGTTGTCATGGTTCATTCTGTGTAGTTCTTGGCTGGTTGTGTGGACCTGGTTGTCGTGGGTTTCTGGTTGTGGGGTTGTTGAAGTGTTTGGTGGTGGTTCGTCTGTGGAGGGTTGTGGTAGACCTGTGGAAGAGATACAGCAATAAATATTGACTGTGGATCTTGTAAAAAAAAAAATAAGTTTAATAACTAAAACCTGACTACTGAAAAGGATGAAACAAGAAAGTACCTTCCCGTGGTCGCATGCTAGTGCTACCATTGCTTATAAGTATGTTAGTACAGCGGCATGCGACCCCGGGAAGGTACTTAGTTTTTAAACTTATTTTTTATTTATTTAATTTGGGGCTTATTTCAGTAATACTTATATTTTTTTAAATTTGTTAATTAAGCCCTTTCATTTGATACCCGGCACGACTAAAAAAAATTCTTTTAGGTTATAACTTTATGTCTGCTAGAGGGCGCCATATTCAATTTATTGTGACTTCACATAGCCTATAACCAGCGTACGATCAAGACGCTTCCAATGATACCCCATTTGTCCATTTATAATAAGTAGTTTAGAAGTTATGAGGGAACAGATGAACATACATACATAAATACAACCGGTCAAATCATAACCCCCATTTTTGCTTCGTCGTAGGTGCCCTTTTTGCCGCGAGGTGGAGCTGCGGGCCAATTGCGTAACACATTATCAATCGGAATCGGTTTCATTTTGACAGTTCAACAACATTCATTGCGTTATTTACATGTTGAGCAGACAAATTTTTCGAACTTATGAAGTAATGGATTAGCAATTTGCTTCAAAATGATTCAGATTCCGATTGATAGTGTGTTACGCAATTAGGGTGCGGGTCGAGGAGCAGTACTGGCCTCGACTTCTAGTAGTAGAGAGAATGTTATAGGCTTATTATACTTCTGCTCTGCCAGCGTCAGGGCTCCAGCATAATCAGCCTATAATGTTCCCACTGCTGGGATTCTCTGCGAGAGGAAGTGGGCCGTAATCCACCACACGGTCACAGCGCGGGTTCGTGGATGTTTACATATCTTAGAATTTTTTGGTTCTTGAACATGCCTGTTTTCTCACGATGTTTTCCTTCACCGTTTTGAGAGCAGTGGTGATGAAATGAAACGCAGTTCGAACTCACGACCTACAACTCTTAAGGCGCGGCCGTTACCACTGGGCCACCACTGCTCTCGAGCGACAATCAGTAGGATATTTCACAGTACTGTATAGGGACCATCTCCACGAGCGAGAGAATCGCGGCGATAATAACGTCGTGCCACGTATTTCTATACACTCTCTTAGAACGTGTCTCCACACGGCGATATCATTGCGGCGAAAATTTGATGGCACGGCGAGACTATCGCCGCGATTCTCTCGCTCGTGGAGACAGCCCCATATATAGGGGCGATATTACGATGATTATAAGTACTTGGCCAGACTGGCAGCGCGGGGCGGGGAGCGGCGCGGGTGCGGGAACGCGCGGAATCTGCCTGTCCGCAGTCGTGCGGCTGCGTTCTGAGTGTTGTCGTGTCCAGTGTTTGTCAAAATATAATATGGATGAAGAAGACTTATTTACAAGCTTTTATTTAACTTGCAATGCATGTATGTATGTAACTATGTTTGTTCGGGTGGATTCTTGCAACTCAATTTTGAAGCAGATATATCTTCAATCGATTGAGCTAAAATTTTGTATACACGTTTAGTTTGTTTTACTAGAAAAAAAGCTCGAACTAGTTTGAGAACCCCGGTCCCCGTGCGGGCCGCCCGCGCCCTCACTGCGGCCACTTATATGAACTCACTATGGCGTGAGTTGCCCGCGCGCTCCCCGCGCCGCTCCCCACACCCGCGTGCCCACTATGGACACTCAAATGAAGTTCTAATATTTGAGTACGCCGCGCCGCGCCCGCCCGCGCCCGCGTTTGCAGTCTGGCCAAGCACTTAGTTGCATATAATCCAGTATAATGATAACTTACCATTACTCAAGGAGGTCAATGCCATAGGGTCTTGTACTCCAGCCGCTTGCATCGCTAGCATTGTTTGCATGTAGATAGCTTGGGCTAGATGTTGCGCTTGATGACGTAGCTGAAATTACATGGTTCAGTATCAAAATCAAAATATTTTATTGTACACACACAGGACAGGTACACATTAGCGAGGTATTGTTTTTGAGCTCAAACAAAGTAACGAAAGCGTTTGCGATGCTGACACCCGTCGTTTGTGGACACGACAGTCGTCAACTGCCTAGCTTCCGAGTATTGGCTGCCGGATGCTTAGCTGATGGATTCCAGCTGCGACAATAGCCTCGGGTCGGCTGTCGAAAATTTTTAGCCGTTGCTAGTTTTACGGATTTTTGTAGTGTTTGCTAATTTCAACCGACCGAGAACAGCCGGGATTAACGATCCCGGCTGTTATTCATAGATCTTTGACAGTCTTTACGGGTAGTCAGAAGCCTGAAAGTCTGACAACCAGTCTTACTAAGGGGTATTGTGTTACCCAGTAACTGGGTTGTGGAGGCCAGATAAGCAGTTGCTCCATTTAAAATGCAGGTATTCATCTGCATCCGGTTAGACTGGAAGCCGACCTCAACATAGTTGGGAAAACGCTAGGCAGATTGATTTGAAATTTGATATTTCCCTGCGGATCTAAAACGAGCACTTTGGTAGGTACCCAGGCACCGGACTGATGCCTTCTCGTGTATCTGAAGGTAGGTTCTGAGACGGTATCACATCTTTATACCAAATAGCTCGTGTGACTATATGAGGGGCTTGTGGCTAAGTAATAACAGCCGAAGGTTAAGCTACGCTTGCCGAGGTCGGTCCGTGGATGGGTGACCATCAGTTAAATATCGAGCCTCAGAAAGCACGGAAAGCCGTTGGTCCCAGCTGTCATTCATAGATCTTAGACAGTCTTTACAGGTAGTCAGAAGCCCGAAACTCTGAAAACCAGTCTTAATTCTCAAGGGTATTGTGTTATCCAGTAACTAGATTGTTGAGGCCGGATAAGCAATCGCTCCATTTAAAATGCTGGTAATCATCTGTATCCGAGACCCAATAAACAATTTTATTTTTTTTTTTTTTTTTTTTTTTTTTATCCAGTTAGACTGGAAGCCGAACCCAACATACTTGGGAAAAGGCTAGGCAGGTTGATTTGAGTTTGGACTATACATTGGTTAGATATTTACCTGTGGATCTAAAGCGGGTACATTGCTAGGTACCCAGGCACCGGACTGTCGTCTTGTGTATGGTGCTGGTGTGTCCGAAGGTAGGTTCTGAGACGGTATCGCATCTTTACGTAGTGTCCGCCATTGTCCTGAAAATTTGCATAATACAATAATTTAATAATAGTTTGTACTCAAAATATGCGCTCATTGCCAAAGATGTAAACAACAGCAAACTGAATAAAATAGATATACAAGAACATTTATTTTAAGTAATGTTTGTTTTCTATTAGTTAGCTCGATTTAGACGAAAACAAACATTACTTAGAATAATTCTTGTATGTCGATTTTATTTAATTTCGAGCGGCCATTGTTGTTTACATCTATGACAAATTTAGACCTTAGTTTTACGCAGACTAGAGTAATCAGCAGAGGTCGGAGTAGGTAGATTGATTTAAGGTCGTTGACGTCAAACGTAGAGGATAATATGGATATGCCTCCAAAATACCGGAACTTCATATTTATTGTGATATTTGTTCCGGAATTTTGAAATTAGCACGGATTTGTGTTTAAGGTGAAAAACGTATTAATAATATCAATCTACGATGCCAGTGTTAGCTAATGGTGAAAGAAATCAGTACATATTTTATTTTATACAAAAATACCTTGGAATAGTTACACCGTATTTTGTCCCTTACTGTTGAATTAGAAATGACGCTTGACAGTATGAGACAAAACTTAGACAGGGCCTTTTGTTTTTTTATCTCATGTTCATCTATGTTCACAACGCATTGACCGCACGCAACGACCAATCAGAAGCAAGTATCCTGTATGACTCATTGGGTGTTCATATAATAAACGATTTTGTTAGCCTATCTGTATGTTTTTTATTTTATTCCATAATTCCAATCCCGCAACTTTTTCCGGTACTTCCCGCACATTATGGATAAAATGGCATGTCCATATTATAATATCTTGACGCAAGTATATAAAATCAATCTACCTACTCCGACCTCTGGTAATCAGTCTATAATGTTTTCACTGCTAGAATTCAAGCCTCCTCTCTGTGAGAGGGAACCGGCCGCAATCCACCACGCTGGCCCAGTGCAGATTGGTGCATGTCAAATATCTTCGCATTTTTTGATCTAGGACATGTTTTTTTTTATTTATTAATCATTTATTTTTGTCGTATTGAGTATTGATTATATTTAAATGTGTAATATTATATAGTAGTAATGCATACTAATATTATAAATTAGAAAGTGTGTCCGTCTGTTACCTCTTAACGCTTAAACCGCTGAACCGATTTAGATGAAATTTGGTATAGAGATAGTTTGGAGTCCCAGGAAAGGATATTCACATGGGATAGTTTTTATCCCAATATTCCCACGGGAAACTAATGCGGGTGAAACCGCGGGGCGCTGCTAGTTTATCTATACTTCTATACTAATATTATAAAGAGGTAAAATTTGTTTGTAAGTTTGTATGTATGGGGTAATCTCTGGAACTACCAGTCGGATTTGAAAAATTCTTCTTGCATTTGATAGCCCCAATTCTTGAGGAAGGCTATAGGCTATTTAACGTCACGCTCACATCACGCACGCATGACCCTTAGGAGCCGAGCAAAAGCGCTATGGGGAAACGAAGTGATAGAGCAGGAGACGCGGGCAAGTGATGCAATACAACGAGATGGGTCGAGGGAATAAGAAATTTCACGCGAACGAAGTCGCGGGCAGAGGCTAGTTACTTATAAAATTTCTCTGAATATGTATAAACAATTTGCAAAGGCCGGAGATTTTTAGGTGTCTGAAAATGTTCAACATCTCTATCACTCATACAAACCTGTGTGACAGCCTCTTGCTAAGGGCCTTATCATACTAGCGGATTGCAAGCGTCCTCAAAGCGGAGCAGGCGCGCAACGAACATGAGGCGCATGCGCAGCGAATTCGTTGCCGACGCGCAACGAGATCGCCGCGAATAGTAGCGTGGACGCCGTTGTTATTGAGTCTATTGTACGTTGTTAACTTGCTACAATCCCGCGACGAAAACGTTGCGAATTTGCCAAGCGTCCGCGAAGTCTTCGCTGTGCAGCTGCGGCGTGTTCGCGACGCATTCACTGCGCGCCCGCCCCGCCCCGCAGCCGCTCGCAAACCGCTAGTGTGATAAGGCCCTAAAGCTCATCATATCATATTGATATCTAGGTAATAGGTAGAGGTACAGACGCCAGCATATCAACCTACTACAATCTGTCAAATTTCTTCAATAGATTTTCAACTTTATCACTAAAGCATAAGGTTCAAAGTTGATTAGGAAAATTTGACAGTTTGGAAAATTTGACAGTTTCGGGTAGGTTGATGTGCTGGCGTCTGTACTTACTGTGTAGGTATCAACTTTACATGGCTAGTGCAGTCCCATAAAAAATTTACGCCAGCTCTGAAGTGCGCAAACCAACAAACTAACAAATCACACTTAATATTATAAAGGCGAAAGTTTGTGTGTGTTTATATGTTTGTTACTTCTTCACGCTCAAACGGCTGGACCAATTTTGATAAAATTTTGTATGGAGGTAGCTGACACCCTGGATTAACATATAGGCCACTTTTTATCCCAATATTCCCACGGGATCGAACCTTATGTGGGTGAAACCGCATGGCGCAGCTAGTATAAAATAATTATGGGTACTGCCATTTGTTTAACAGTTGTTGTGGTGGAAGTTCAAAAGTCTGACAACCAGTCTTTCCAAGGAGTATAGTGTTACCCAGTTTCTGGGTTGTGGAGGCACTGGGCAGTACCTCACTCTTGCTGATACTTATGTGAATTTGTTAGGGTCTCCCCACATTTATCGACACGGAATCAGCTTAAGCCGAGTGTGTATCACCACAATACTCGACTTATCGCTGAGCTAATAGGCAAACGGCTCGTTTCGCCGTCGGCAGGCGTCGCGACGCGTCGTCCGAGCCGAGCCGATGCAAATGGTATTAGTAACACCCTTCTTATGTAGACATAAAGGCTTTTTTGACCGGTGTTAGCCGATTCTGCATCGATAAATGTGGGGAGGCCCTTTCTGTGCAGCGGTTTACCTCATGTTCCAAGCCACCACACAATTTGAATTGGGCTGTAGGTACTAGTTAAGAAAACTGGTTAGAGAGACATTTTAGAGGCATTTAGTATCTAGATTGAGAGCATAAAATACTCACCTGAGTTTCTGTACCTACATCATATTTGGGAATATCAAAGACTTATTTATACTCCATACTTGATTAACATGTATGCACGGCACACATCAAGCTATACATAATAGGGTGGTCCTTATTTTTCGACTTTTGAATTATCCTCGGGGCACTTTCTCATTTGATTATATACCTCTAAATATGAAATACGTTTTTTTATGTTTTTGTTTTTGTTAAGATTTAGAGGTCGCTACCGGCTGTCAAAATTTTTACAAATAGCGTTGAAAGACAGCTTACATAAAGGTTTCAATATTTTTTATTTAGGTGTCTATATATATTTTGGATGGTTATATTAAAAGTAATAAATAAATTAAAAAACTGGCATACCTATTCAATTAAAAAAACATGTCATCAGTAAAATTGAAAAACTGTTCAAAGAATGGCAGAATCAAAAAAAAAAAGAAAACAAGAAAAAACGTTCAGAAGCATTGAAGAATAACAATAACAATAATTTCGTAATATTTTGTAAGACCTGGGTATAAAAATAAAGAATTCTAACAAATACAGATTTTGAGTTTTTATACTTTTTATTTAAAATTCAAACCTTGGTAGCGACCTTTAAATGTCATTTAAAAATTTCAAAAAATATACTGAAATACTTTCTTATGGTATATAACCAAATTACGTGTTGCCCCGCGAAATTAAAGAAAAAAAAATTTTTTCTTAGGAATAAGGACCACCCTAATACATAACCAGTATAAACTGACTTCCAATTGTACAAAACACCTATACAATGTGAGGTCAGCCAAAACTTGAAATGTATGCTTGATGTGTAGCCGTGTGTACATTCACCAAAGGAGAAAAGTAACCAGGGTCATTGGATATACGTATTTGAAGTTTAGTAAGAATCCATTGGTTTCTTGCTAAACTTCAACTATATCCGACAACTTATCTCTTTTAGTGACTGAACAACCATGATACAAAAGTTGGACTTCATGCCACAAAGCATATATGTGCATGGTGGCTGGCAGATGAAATAGTCCATGTTATGAATGGCAGGAATGTATAAAGATAAATCTTTGCCAAAAGATTTGTGATAGAAAGAATTTAGGACAGTGTAGCAAGGTGAGTGTGAGGATTTAGGGACTTATTAGCCTAGCAACTGCAAAAAACTTTGATCTAGCACTCACATGTAAATTATTGCCCAACCAGATAGGTACTAACATAATTATCTACATATAAAACATACAGTCAACAAATAACATAACATTATTTACATTTATAACTTTCAAACAACAACAAAACAGACGCGGACAACTAATAGGTATCGTAATCGAAGCGTAGGTAACTATTATTGAGAAAATCAAACGTGCGAGTAGGTACATACCCTTATTTTTTCCCGCACTCGTTATTGTGTAATCCTCGGGCTTAAAATGCAGGCTGCATACTTTAGAATACTTTGTATACGGTTTCCCTCGCTTCAGAATATCATTCCATAGCTTAGCAAGCTCCTCATCCCTCGGAAACTGGTGAAATGAAACGTTCTTTGCTTTCCCAGCCATTGACGTGCAACGCGGCACGGTGCAGTAGTAAGGCATCTTGTTAGTGCGAAACTAGTTCAAACACACAAATTAACATATCTAAGCAATTATACTGTTATTATAACAGTTGTATTTTTTATAGAAAAACAAACAAAACTTCGCGCATAAACACCAAGCTCCGACATTTTATCAAAGTTGAGAAAAAAAAAGCAGTGTTGCCAGTTTTGAAGATGTGTTGGAATGTCTATGATTGGCTAAATATTTTAAGCGATTGAAATTTCAATTTAGTCGATTTTAGATCGTCAATCTGCCCAGCCTTTTCCCAACTATTTTGGGGCCTCCAGTCTAATCGAATGCAGCTGAACATTAGTATTTTATGTGGAGTGACTGGTCACATCTCCACAACCTAGTTACTGGATAACACGATACCCTCAGACTTTTAGGCTTCTGTCAACGAAGTCATACAGTCCGATCAGATCTTCAAGATCTCAGAGTCTAAGAGCTGCGAATGACAACCAGGACCAACGGCTTAAAAGAGTGTCATTGGAGTTTCTTCCACGTTCTTCTACTTATAGATCTACGTTTTGGAATGGGCTCAAAAATGGGTTCAAATTTCTGACTAACTGACGACTATTTATGATAATTCAAAAGTGCATGTAAATGTTTTAATTGAAATAAATGCTGTGAATTTGAGTTTGTTCGTCATCATCTCACAAATTTCAAACATGTATGACAGACCTATCCTTCTCGCGAAGTCGCGAAGATTATAAAGGACAGTTATTCCTGTCGTACGCCGTCGTAGTCTTCATAAAAATCAAAACTGCTTTTTACTGGTGGTAGACGCTTCCCCAGTTCCCCTTTTCCTTAGCTCATTTTTTAATAGTGCTACAGTCCAAATAAGTATCTTGTTATTTAGTTTTCGTATATTTTGTGATCGACACAACAGTAAACACTTACATAACAATGGCGGGTTCTGGACTAACAGCAGTGCTGCCACCTATCAGGACCTTTCAGTTTTTAACCCAATCAAGCCTGGTTTTAATTTACTTCTCATTATAGCCAATTAAATAACTGGCCAAGGGGTTTTAAAAATTTGCATAACTAGTTAAATCCATGCGTCGCTTTTTTTATCTCGCTTTCAGATTACTTTTTCTACCGCAGAATTTATTACAGTGTTTTTATATCTATGGCAATATTTAGTCGATTCCTTGATGGCATAACAACAAGTACTATTGCGTGGTGGTTATTAAATGAAAAGACGTCAAAGCGCGTCAAAGCGAAGTCTATGGTCCAGAAGTGGCCATTTTTTTTTTCGGAAAAAAAAAGTGGGAAGGGAAAAATAGATGTCAAATATTTCAAGGCTACAGTGTGATGATTCCATTTTTTTCCAAACCAACGTGATAACGTTTTCAACAAATAAATTAAATAACATATTTGTGTCCGGGACTAGAGGTTACAAACTTAATCGATGTGTTGTGTTCGTTTCGCCGACTGTAAACATTCATAAGTTTGGGAAACCAAATAAGAAAGGAAGATGGGATATTATTGCACTGTCCCACAATGCACGTCGCTCGCCGGCAAAACGAAAAACGTGAAATTTCATCGGTTTCCTCGTGACGTGACTATGGCAGACAAGTGGAACCTGATTCTGAAGCGAGGCAAGCCGTATACGAAGTATTCAAAAGTTTGCAGTCTTCATTTCACTCAGGCAGATTATAACGTCACTACTATGGGTAAGAATAAAGGTATTTCGGGTTTTTCCATCTCTGCTAACAACATTAATAATATTTCCTTCGGCGATGACTCATAAAAGTTTCACCAGTTTATTTGTTTTGCCTCTTAAAACTCATGCAAGGGTCGAATGCATTTCATTTTGTGATTAACCATACTTTTTTTGTATTTCGAATTCTGTTGTGCATGAACATAATCACTATTGTTTTTTTTTTGCATAATTTTGGCAGACAATGAGAAATGATGTGGTCATTTTGCTCAAACACAGCTTTGTCTTTGGTTAAAAATGCATAAAGCTACAAAATGCAAATATAATATAAATAAAAATTATTCTAATAGCAATCTTGTTGGGATGGGATGATTAATGTAACCTAAAAATCTGTGTAAATGCAGATAAAGTTTCTATAGACACACACAATATTTATGACTAATAATTTGCATTTTTAAAGTTTAAAAGACAAAGATTTGTCATTGCATCATTCAACACAATTCTCATTTGAGAGAATCCTCTTTAGTCACTTAAAGGTCACAGAATGAAAAAAAATGCACTGTTTTTATTGTTGTAAAATTCATCTAATATGTTTTGCAAACACTTCAACTTCGAACTGAACAGACAGCTGTGCTGCTGAGGAGTTTGTTCAACCACTTCTTACCAGCTAAAGCAATAGGAAGTGGTGAAGAGCGCACATTTGGGGGACTGTCTCATGTAATTTTGACATTAGTTTGACTAAAGACTTGATTTTGATTTGACTATGCAACATACCATAAAGCATCATTCTGTGTTTCATGTTACGAAAACAGTTATTAATATACTAAGGGCTGATTTTTCCAATGCCAGATAACTTTATCAGAAGAATAATTTTGAATTTTTGACAGTTCTTCCATACAGAAACTGTCAAACGTCAATTTTATTGCATAAAAAAAATCGGTCAATTGAGAAATCAGCCCCTAAACTTTTGTAAATAACTTTACTACCATAGTTCTCGTTGACAATTTATTTCAGGCTTGTTATGAATTATTTGATTATGTAATCATAATCAAGGATTATGCTATTTTAAATAATATTTATTATTGTTGTGACTCATTGCAAGCATGACTGCTGACTGTGTTGTCTACAGTTTGATGCTCAGCCTGAATGAAGTATAGTCAAACCGGGGTGAATAGGGATGCAGGGGTGAATCGGGACAAAACATTAAAAAGGATTTTAACATAAAAATAATATAGTTTGTGGCCAAAAAGGACCCTAATGTGTTTACTGTAATTTAAGTAATGATTACGTGCCCTTACTGACAACAAACTATATTATTTTAACGTTAAAATCCATTTTAAAGATTCGTCCCAATTCGCCCCTGTATAGGGATACACCCCGTTTGACTGTAGTTTCATCAGTTTTTTGTAAGTAGCCACCCTGAGTCTGGATAAGTGGCTATGTTACTTAAACATAACTGGAGAACTGTGGCTGTATTCTACAACTTTGGTTATTTCTTTGAGGAATTCAGAACTACCTTCAAAGCAAAAGGAACAAGTTTGTTCTTTCGTAGACCTCATCCATGTCTTCCTATCAGGTGTGATTGAGGTCAAGAGCATGCCCATTGAACTTGAGCAATAAAAAGAGAGGACAATAATTCTCTTAGTTAAAAACATTAGAAATCTAGTTGTAATCTCATCTCGGCAACAATAAATTTTAAAAAAACTTGTCCATAGTTTATGTAAATGACATGTATTTTTGTCTGATTGAGATAGAGATTAGAATACAAATGTTCTTGAAAATACAGGAATTTTATAAAGTTATTTATTTTCAAATCTGTCTTATAGGAAGTTTTCCTGTTGACAGTCATGTGAACGAATTTTTTGATGCCCTATGATTTTTAAGCTTGTACATATTATTAAAATTATTTTAATACTGTTAGCTTTTAAATTATGCCAACCGAGGCAAGCGTAGCTTAACCTGATAGATCGACTTGTGACGCTGTTATTAATTAGCCACAAGCCCCTCAAAAAATTACAGAAATTTAGTGTTAGTTACAATTTGTGCCTTTAAATTATGTGCCAATGCCTATGGCTGTCGTGATCAACTGGTTTTGAAAAGGACAGTCAGGATGGGCAGCTATATCATTTAGATTAAGGGGGAGGTGCCCGCGAAATTATTTTTTTTAAAAAGTTTTTTTGCAATTTTGCAGGTTATTGTTATGTTTAATGTTAAGTAATATATGATTCGCGAGCATAACAAATATGGCTTTACAGAATTATAATCATTAATAACATCAATACAACTTTCTAAGATCATATAATCCTATTGAAGTACTATTTTTGCAAAGTACAGCACTGTTTGACCTTGTATTTTAATCAAAACTCGATATGTGGCAATTATGATAAAGTGACACTAAATTATAACCATTTAAAAATTTAATATAGCTCTCAAAATCATACTTGTTGGAAGTCATCATGTTTTCACAAAATAGTCTTGTTTTTGTCGAGCATTTATCGATTTTGGTAATAAAAAAAAGCATTCTTTTTCTTAGTGTGTTGCTAGACTTTGAGCTGCATAAATAAATTGATTAATTATTAATTAATTGATTCATTCAGGCTAGGAGATCTACAGAGTGAACTTTGAATTTACTCCATACGAAAATTAATCTTATTTGTACGAGTTTAGTGTGCATATTCCTAAAAGCGACTGTGATTTAGTGTCACATAGGAATATGAACATTAATTTTATAGTACTAACGTTCATTTTCGTATACACGTCTGCTGTACTTGCATAAAGTTAGGATATAGATATTAGCTTTAGAGGTACCCAAATCAGGTCTCTAAAGCTCTATTGTAGAATTGATAGGCGTGCTATACATAAATTTTCGGCTCGGCGTGATTCGGCAAAGCCGGGCGGCAAAATCGAATCACACTAATATCATAAAGGCGAAAGTTTGTGAGTATGTCTGTGTGTTTATATGTTTGTTACTTCTTCACGCTCAAACGGCTGGACCAATTTTAATAAAATTTACTATGGAGGTAGGTGACACCCTGGATTAACACATAGGCTACTTTTTATCCCGATATTCCCACGGGATCGACACTTATGCGGGTGAAACCGCGGGGCGCAGCTAGTATAATATAAGCCGACCCGAATATGATTAATAATATCTCAACTGTCAGTAATGATGAGACACACTTACTATTTCTATTGTTACCGATCTCTAGATTTCGCGACATAAGCGCGGGTTCATGCTGAACGAAGGTTGTCGTTCGGTATGACCCGAATTAAAACCAAATACATAATTATGTGAAGTAATTGCTTCGAGTCGGCTTTCGACTTCGTCAACTGCCCTCGTCAGTCTAGTGGTCGCAAACGCTAGCGCTGAGTTTAACATCCTGGTTTCGATTCTTAGGTAGGGCAAAGTGTTATTGGGTTTTCCGATCTGGAATTTCTCAGCCCGGAGTCTGGATTTGTGCCCGGTTGATGGCAATAGGCTCGCCTATTACATGGGATTTAAGGCGGTACCCCGACCAAATAACCTTGAGCATTGCGACAGAGACAGAGAGCGACACGACTTCCTCGTACGAAAGGGATGCAGTGCACCCTGCGCACGCCTCTTTATCATAAAGCTCGCAGAATTTTTGTAATTATTTTAATAAAAAAAGAATAGCGATCTTTTTAAATAAATTAAAACATGGATTATTTAGATTTTTAAATTATCTATCCATTGGTGAAATCCCAAAATTAATAGAACGTCAAATTTAGCAAAAGATGCATGCAATCAATAATTTTAGTAAATTTTTTAAAAGGAGATTTTAAATGTATTAGTAACATATAAATACAAATAATAACGTGCAATATGATGATAGGATATCGAACATTAATAATGTGCTTTTAAGTGTAGTTTATTTCTCATAATTATTGAGTTAATAGCCTCTGAATAATGAAGAAAAACTTGGTTTTGGTCGGGGTACCGCCTTAAACATACTGGCGAAATGTGGGTGTACTATATGTACACCTCTGCCTAACCCTTGGGAGCGTATAGGCGTGGTGATATGTTATGTAATAAAGAGTATTATATCTATAGATCTATCCCCTTTCTGCTACAAAAGTTTCCTGTTGTTTATTAAGACCATTTCCTCCTACATCAATGGATTCTAGGGGACTCCCCTGGAATTGTCGAATCCATTACGCATTTACAAACAATGAAGGTTTATTAATCATTTATATTCATAATATTGTGTGGCATTTACTTATTTTTATTTCGAAATATTTTTTATAGGAAAATGGGTATTGTTATTGATTGGATTAAATTGTTTTTAGTAAGCCAAGAATGGTTGAGATTTTAAATATTGAAGTTATTGAATTTTAATTATTGGTTATTTATACCACCTAAGCTATATTAAACTTTATTATTTTTAGGATTCCGATGTTAAAAGGAAAAAAAAAATAGATCTTTAACATCAGATTCTATTGTTTAATCCGTACCCATACCCTGAAATCGCGAAAAATTCCCTACATTTTGACGAGTTATGTGAACACAAATGCAAGGAACAACTGATTTTTTTTCGCGATTTTAAGTTTAGTCCCACAGTAAAAGTTGTTCATAATGATGAGTACAATGACCCCTTAAAAGGATGCCCATGAATTTAATTTCACCCTGTATATAGGATAGGTACAGGTCTGCCCAACCCTTCAAGAATTCCAGGCTTTATGTGTTATCCACGCCTAATGATATTGAATTGCGTTTTATAATTATCGTATTGTTTCCTGCTATAGATAAATTCGGTTTTAGATTATTTATTATTGCATTCAACACAATGGTGTAGGTAATTAGGTGCTTAGATATTTAATGAGTTGTAAATTAAGGAAAAAATAGACCTGTTTCCTGTCATTTACCTTTTAGCATTCCTTTAAAGGATGTGATTTTTATTTATTATCCATACTAATATTATAAATAAATGAGAGCAGCGGTGGCCCAGTGGTAATGGCCGCGACTTACGTGTTGTAGGTCGTAGGTTAGAACCCAGTCGGGCGCTTTACTTTGTGTATATTATTTCATCACCACTGCTCTCAAAACGGTGAAGGAAAACATCGTGAGGAAACCGGCATGTCCGAGAACCAAAAATTCGGAGACATGACTTATACCAACCCGCACTGGGCCCGCGTGGTGGATTACGGCCCACTCCCTCTCACAGAGAAGGAGGCCTGTGTCCCAGCAGTGGGAACATTATAGGCTGTTTCTGATGTTTATGATCCATACTAATATTATAAAAATACGAAAGTGTGTCTGTCTGTCTGTTACCTCTTCACGCTTACACCGCTGAACCGATTTAGATGAAATTTGGTATAGAGATAGGTTGAGTCCCGGGAAAGGACATAGGATACTTTTTATCCCGATATTCTCACGGGATCGACAGAAATGGCTGATAATTATAAAAATAATAATAAATAAACCGTTTTTCATAGGTCTTCATTCAATAGATCTTTCTTTTGTAAAGCTCCGCTAATGAGACACAATTGATTTTCTATTGTTTCGTCGCCAATGGGCGGACCGCGGTCCTTGACCGGTTAAATCCTTTTTTTTTCTATTTATAAAGTTTATTACGTCACAGATTCTGAGTCACCTCTAATCTGTTCAAAACATTACTTCATATCATATCAAATCACTAGCTTCTGCCGGCGACTTCTTCCGCATGGACATTTCTTGTATCGCCTGCCCGCGCTATTACTTCGTTTCGCTTACCGTTCTTTCCGACTTTCTTTTTGCTCGGCTCCTAAGGGTTTAGCGTGATGTTAAATAGCCTAGAGCCTTCATCAAGAATTGGGCTATCAAATGCAAAAGTATTTTTCCTTTTCCAAATCCGACTGGGAGGCGATTAGCACGTTCAAACAAACTCCTTATACATTATTATTAGTATAGATTCATATCTCATATCGCGCTTAGTCATAAAATTATCTTATTTGTATCGAAACTCACAATTTACATAGACAACGGCTCAGCTGTTTTCGAGTTAGGAACAGATAGATGGACAGATGTTGTGTAACTTTTTTTTTTTTTGTAGAATCTTATCATGTGTCCTCGTTTTGCAGAAAAAGCAATTGTTTCTGATAACGTTATTGAGGGAAAAATATATTATAATATATTTTTTGTAATTTGCAAATATATTAAGTACTAGCTTCTGCCCACGACTTCTTCCGCATGAAATTTCACCCTCCCCCCATTCACCCCCCTAGGGGTGGAATTTCGAAAAACCCTTTCTTAGTGGATACCTACTCTTCACTAGGAACACACCCTCCAAATTTCATGTCTCTAGGACCAGCGGTTTAGGCTGTGCGTTGATATAATTATCAGTCAGTCAGGACTTTGAATTTTATTTTTTTTTACATAACTTTTGTGAGCGATTGCCTGTCGGACCTCCACAACCCAATTACTGGGTAACACGATCTACATTTACCATCTCATGGCATCAAAAGTCGCTCCATGTAAAAAAAAAGATATTTAGTCGCATCAGTCTAGATAGCGAGCCGACCTCAACGCAATCGGAAGCAGCCTAGCACGTTAATAATTACAATAAAAGAAAAAAAATCTTGAATACTTAATCTGCCCCTTATCTTGCATATTACGTATAAATTACGAAATTTATGTCAAATGATTGTTTGTGAAAATAATAGTAATAATAATATGCGTTCTTATCATTCCTCTCAGTAGTAAGTTGACGTGGATATAGTTTTTGTTGCTATTAAGCTTATCATGGGATAATTGGAAGGCCAATACAGAAATTATACTCAATACTTTATTGCATATACCAGCGTTAAGAGTAAACTAGTCGCGAGCTCGAACTCACTGGTGGTCATGGCCAAAATCACGCTGTCTAACTTGGCTTCGTGTCTGACGGAGCTAGTATCAGTGATGAGCAGTTAGACGCTAATCTACACGCACACCATCTAGTTCTCACGCACAGAAACACCGTTCCGAACTGATAGGCGCATAAAAATATTTGAAAAGGGCTTTGGAAAATCGAGTTCTATGAAAAATCCACTACATAAATCAATCACAAATAAAGTTTTTTGAACTCTTCGATAACTGAGCTTTGTCGGTACGGATTTAATTTTCAATATTTTTCAGTTCTTTTATTACTTATTTACACCCAAAGTTACGTTAAAAATAGCAAAAAAAACGAATCTTTGTTGGCTCATAACTTTTTAATGGCTTGTTATTTTACAATTCTGCTTCCGTACAGACACAATTAATAATTAGACAAAACGATACAATGTTTAACTTTGGATGTACAATGTCAAACAGTGGAGTAATACTCTCTCAAAATTTGTATGGAAAAAATATCGAATAATAATATAATAATAATATTCCACAACTATCACACAACGCCATCTAGTCCCAAGCTAAGCAGAGCTTGTGTTATGGGTACTAGACAACTGATAAACATACTTATATATTTCTAAATACATACATATTATAGATAAATTACACCCAGACACAGAACAAATGATCGTGCTCATCACACAAACATTTGTCCTGGGTGGGAATCGAACCCACGACCTCCGGCATAGCAGTCAGGGTCACTAACCACTAGACCATCAGGCCTGTCAAAATAGTGAATAGTGGCACCTTAAAGCGCAGTCTCGCCTTCGTAATCTTTTCCCAACTTTGTTAGTGTCAATTTAGAGAGGCTTGTCGCTAAGTAATAACAGCCGCACAGGTCGATCGATCAGGTTAAGCTACACTTGCTGCGGTTGGTCAGCGGATGGGTGACCATCTTTACATACCAAGACCCTCCGCGCCTCGGAAAGCACGGTAAGCCGTTGGTCCCGGCTCAACAACGTGAATAGCGTAATGAACGTTGTTTACGTAACATAATCAGCCTTTAATGTTCCCACTGCTGGGACACAGGCCTCCTCTCAGTGAGAGGGAGTGGGCTGTAATCCATCACCCCTGCCCAGTGCGGGTTTGTAGATGTCACATGTCTTCGAATTTTTGTTTCTAGGACATGCCGGTTTCCTCATGATGTTTTCCTTTACCGTTTTGAGAGCAGTGGTGATGAAATAATTTACACAAAGTAAAGCGCTTGTCAGGCTTCTAACGTACGTTACCACTGGGCTACCATTGCTCTTCAACGTTGTGAGAAGTGTCAAAATGAAAGCCATTACTACTGATAGTGAGCTACGCAATTACCCTGCTGTGCGGCTGTATTAGGGGCGTCGCCCACACGAGCTAGAGTCGAGGCGGCGTCGCGCGTCGAGGCGCGGGCGCACAAGCGGGGCGCCGCTTCTACGTTTTCTATAGGAATAAATGGCAGTGCGCTCACATACTAGAGTCGCGGCACCGTCGAGGCGGTGGCCATTTTGTCATTTTGTTTTGCGCGTAGGCGTATTTATACAGTTAAAATAATGCGTGACGATTTTGAAACCAACGTGAAATTCATCGAAATTGTACGACAATACTTGTATGAGTGCAAGTACGTCTTCATCTTCTGACGACGACACGTTAAAATAATTTTATTGGAATGTGTGAAGGAAGCATAGCCGCCCGCGCCTCGACTCTACATAGAGACCACGCCTCGACTTACCAGTGAGCGACGCCCCATACTGCGCCGGGGGCCCCTCGTATAATATTAAAATGTATTCATCTAATATATCATTTCACCACTTCGTATTCTGTTTTCCTTATCCGTTCTTGCTAACGGTGAAAACCCCCATTGTAATAACTCTTAATTGTCGGTAATTGGTTGGCTCGAGTCATGGCCGGGGACTTTGTTGCGCCGCTTCTTGCCACCTAAAGCACTAGGAAGTGGTGAAAGGCGGGCGATTTGGGAGCCTGTCTAAAGGTGCTCCCTTTTTTTATGGATGGGAAATCATCAAATGACCCCTCCCGCTCTGGGTGGAGCGGAAGGGAGTGTCAGACTCTTACCGGCTAAAACCTATCCGTGTTCCTTCCTTAGCCCTTTATGTTCCGGGGTAGCGGTAACCCTTTCGGACAGTCCCGCACCCCCAAATGTGCTCCCTCATCGGGAGCATTCGCCTGTAATGTAACGTTACAGATTCGAGCATTACATCAGTGAAGGAGGAGAATTGAGCGTTACAATGCGCACCTTGTAATGATACAATGTGTAATACCTTGTAACATCAATGCGCTCCACTTGTAAAAAGTCAAATCTGAAATGTTACATTACACGCGAATGCTCATCAGTCAGGGAGGTAGTATTGTAATGTAATGCTCAAAGTCGAATCTGTAATGTTACATTACACGCGAATGTTCTGGTGTTCTGGTGAGGGAGCACCTTTACGTAATTTTGACGTTCTAAAAGTGCTGATTCTCAGCCTAATTTGAATAAATGACTTTTGATTTGTTTTCGTGTTTGGCTCTTCAAGTGCGAAACGGGTTTTATTTTCGGGATGAAAGTACCCGGTTGTCTTTTTTGAAGTACCAAGCGATATCTCTGCGTTAGCTTGGTCCTTCATTCTACTTTGGTGACAATGTCGAAACGCTCCTCCGTTTGAGGCAAAGTGTCATTTCGTTTTATCATCATCTCCATTCACACCACATCAGTGATGTGGTGTGAATGGAGACATCACACCCTACTACTTCACTAGTATTCAATAATAATTCAAATTTTGTGTTATTTTTTTCCCCCTTTATTTTGGTTTACTCTGTTCTCCTACCATAGATTAAAATAATTTGTTTACCTTTAGATTTAATACTCAATCATGGTTTTTTTTTTGTTTAGAGTGGGGGGAGGGGGAATTCTAATAATTTTTCGAGCATCATGCTCTGCAAAGCTCCGCTGTGTCTGTCCAAATCCGTTCAGCCGTTGAGTTATCGAAACTTTTATCTATGTACTATGCACTAGCAACACCCCGCGGTTTCATCCGTATAAGTTTCGATCCCGTGGGAATATCGGGATAAAAGTATCCTATGTCCTTTCCCGGGACTCAAACTATATCTATCCAGCGTATTTCCCTTTCCGTGTTCAACTGGCGACATCGGTCGATCGCAAAAGCGTGCTCAGTTGACGCGAATTGAACACGGGCTCGTAGAATTCCGTAGTAAAACAAAAGCGTGTTGATTTCGCGAGACCGGTGTCGCCAGTTGAACACGGAAAGGGAAATACGCATCTATCCAAATTTCATCTAAATCGGTTCAGCGGTTTAAGCATTGATAATGTTATTTAAGCGTGAAGAGGTAGGTAACAGACAGACAGACACACTATCGCATTTATAATATTAGTATGGATATTATGACTAGAAAACCCTTCATGAAAAGAAAACGACGGTAACATTGTTTTTACTCCACCATAGCTTCAGTTAAAGTGAGGTAGGACGGATGATGTAATGCGCATGATTCATCTTACTAACATGTCTGCCTGTATTTAAAATAACATCATGCCTGTAAACCCTGAAAGATTAGGCAGAGGGGTATCTGTAGTTCTCTCACATTTCGCCAGTTTTGTCTAAGTCCCATGCCATAGGGGGCGAGCTTATTGCTATCAACCGGGCACAAATCCAGACTCCAGGCTGCTGCTGAAAAATATGGAAAAATCCAATGCCACTTTACCCGACGACGTGGGAATCGAACCCAAGACCTCATGCTCAGCAGTAGCGCTTGCGACCACTAAAATGAGGTAATGCGTATCAGCGTATGATTCATTTTTTTACTAACACATGTGCCTTTATTTATAATTTTGTATTTATTTATTTATTTATTATTATTTATTAAAACTTTATGCACAAGTAAAAAAAAAAATAATACTGTACAAAGTAATTTTGTATTTAGTAGTAGTATTTAGTGTAATTTTGTATTTAGTTCTCGGATTAAAGTTTTTTTTTCTCTGGAATGGGAAAGACCCTTCTATTTATCTGTGGGATATCACAGGCCGATTATACTACCATACTAGCTGCGCCCCGCGGTTTCACCCGCATAAGTTTCGATCCCGTGGGAATATCGGGATAAAAAGTGTCCTATGTTGGTATAGAAATAGCCAAATAACAGGTTGGTATAGGAATAGGTCTATACCAAATTTCATCCGAATCCAAGCCGAATATAGTGAAACTCATTATAAATGTTAAGAACTTATGTTACCTATATTCTTGCAAATAAATATATCATTCATTCATTCATTCATTCATCTAAATCGGTTCAGCGGTTTAGGCGTGAAAAGGTAACAGACAGACAGACAGACAGAGTTACTTTCGAATTTATAATATTAGTATGGATAGAACTTATGGATTGTGTATTTGGGAATCATCTTTACTTCAAAAAAATAATATTAAAAAATGAGCAATACCTAGGTACGTGGTTAGAATCTATGGCACAGCATTTTTTTTTTAATAACCGACGAAAATTTTCTAAACTGTCACCAGTTAAGTAAGCAGTTTAAGATTTGATTACTTACATTGTTTGTTAGTTACAAGTGAAGTTAATAAAAGCGTGTTAATAAATACCTATTGTCCTTGTAAAAGCAAAAACCAGCAAAAAAAAAAATAATAATTTGGTTCTGTGGTTTTTCCGTGAAAACGTAGCATACAGTCAAAGTTACTTTCGTTTTAAGAGTTAAATGATTCAAAAACCCAAGTCGTCATCAGGGTGAGACATTGTATATTAAACATTCTGAACAACTTAAAAGCCTTTTAAAAAAAAAACTATTTTTTTTAAACAGTTTTGCCAACTCAAATGACATTGCTGAGTTCCGATGTGATAGGGTTGCCAATTTTTTTTAATATCAAATATAATATTTTCGATACCATTGCCTGTAGAAATACAGTAGCTGGCGAAAAAAAAATGCGTACTCACTTGAACCTTTATTAAAAAGTTTTATATTAATGTCATATATTTTTTTTTTATTGTTACTTACACTCTAATTAAGGTTACAAAATACCATTAATTCAGCTTTTATGAGAGTATTACTGGCCATATTGCGCTCATCTCGCGATCGTAAATATTTGTTACGCCCGCGAATCATATTTATATCAACATCCAACCTGATACTGACCTGCAAATTGCAAAAAACCTAAGAAAATATGAATGTCGCGGGCTACCCCGATGCTTTGCCCGCGAAGTTCAAATTTTCTTAAGTTTTTTCCTTTTGCGTGGATGAGAGGGTATTTTCCCCCAACTTGTTATTTTTTTTGTCTTCTTTCTATGATGATTTTATTTCTGTAAGTAAGTTTGCACAAACACTTACACGTCAATCATATTTTAAAACTAGACGAGGTCGGCGTTTCCTATTTGACTACTCTGAGAAGAAAGGCCGGAACAAACTCAGAGGTCACAGTCTCTTTTAAAGTCCAGACATAATCTTGTTCAGATCATGTGAAGACCACTTAGATCGATGTCTGAAATGGTCTTTTGGGCTTATGCGTCGTGTTTACCGTTAATAAATGTATTTCTTTCTAATTTATGGGCTATCCTGCCTGGTGCTTTCGCCATAAAGTTGTAATATTATTTAAAGCATCCTCTTAATTATAATACGTGACTCCATTATCTATGGGAAATACCATATTTTATGGACGTCAATCAAATTGTTATTATTCTCGGTTTTATTGCATCAATGTAACATATCGCTCATTTGTAGAAACATTGACATCACTTCCCTAACGTAAATACTTACGGCTTTCTAAGGTCCGGCCGCGCTAAATTTGCCAAAGATGTAAACAACAATGGCCGCTCGAAATTGAATAAAATCGTTGTACAAGAACATTTATTTTAAGTAATGTTTGTTTTCGAACACAAACACAACACTACACGAAAACAAACATTACTTAAAATAAATGTTCTTGTATATAGATTTTATTCAATTTCGAGCGGCCATTGTTTAAATCTTTAGCAAATTTTGCGCGGCCGGACCTTAAGTGTTTTGGCATATTTAACTAATTTTTGGGAAAGATACATATACGTCGATGTTTCTCCAAATGAGCGATATAATGAGTAAACAACAAAATAATGTGGAATTTGCTGATAAGCTTCCAATGACGCTGAAGTCATTAAAATTGGGATATTTTTTGTTATTTATCTAAAAACGAAAGAAAATGTTTGTTGAAGTATTTATCATCGGAAACCGTAAAATTATATTTATCACAATTTTCTAGAATTAACTAAATCGGATTACCGGAAGTTAATGTAAAATCCATACTATTATTATAAATTCGAAAGTAACTCTGTTTGTCTGTCTGTGTGTTACCTTTTCACGCCTAAACCAATGAACGGATTTCGATAAAATTTGGCAGAGAGGTAGATTGCATCCCGGGGACGGACATAGGATAGTTTTTATCCCGATATTCCTACGGGATCGATACTTGTGCGGGTGAAACCGCGGGGCGCAGCTAGTCATCAATAATATTTTAAACACTAGATGAAGTAGGTTTTTCCTACCTGACTACCCTGAGCTGAAAAGAAACACCGAAACAAACTCAGAGGTCACAGTCTCTTTTAAAGTCCAGACATGATCTTGGTCAAAAATTAAAAATAAATAAATACTTAATTTATTTTGGACCAAATACTTGTAGGTCCACGTTTCATAAACCTGCCAAACTGCGTTACAATTTGTCGGCAGTTTGTCAGATCAGCATAGCTATTCACAACCATTCGATACGCTTCCGTACCATATCGAGCATTAAACATTGTTATTGTAGGAGTCCTCTAAGCGCTGTTCATAAGTCCAAAACCAGAAATTTTGTCAGTTTAAATCAAATAGACGACCGCTATTCTTCCGACAGCTGTTTGCTGTCGGGGGCAAGGCGAATCAGGTTATCGAAATGTGTTATTCTCGATACGATAACCTGTCGGATGGTTGTGCATAGCTATGCAGGTGATATATCATAAGGTGCATACTTATAACAATTGCATCCGGCTGAAGCATATGACCAAACTGCTTAGCCTTTTTCCATGTTGGGGTCTACCAAATGCAGCTCAATTCCAGTATTTTACATGGAACGACTGCCTATCTGACCTCAACAACCCAGTTACTAGGTAATACGATACCCGTAAGACTGGCTGTCAGACTTTCGGACTACTGACGACTCGTAACGACTGTCAAAGATTCACGAATGACAACCGGTACCAACGGCTTAACGTGCTATCCGAGGCACGGAGTGGAGACCGCGTACCGGCAAGCGTAGTGTGGGATGCCCCCCAGCTAGATGGACGGATGACCTAAAGAAGGTGGCTGGAGTAGACTGGATGCGGAAGGCGGAGGACAGGGTGCTGTGGTGCAGTCTGGGAGAGGCCTATGTCCAGCAGTGGACTGCGATAGTCTGAGTTGATTGACCCTTCCACGGACCAACCGCGGCAAGCGTAGCTTAACCTGATCGATCGACCCGTGCGGCTGTTATTACTTAGCCAGAAGCGCCTCATCAGCATATGACATTGTGAAATAAAATAGCCCAGTGCGTATACAATCTTGCAGATTTTGCACTGCGTTGAGGCAGGATTGTCCCTTATTTGAGTTAGCTTTTAGAAGTAACTAGCTCGGGACTTTGCCCGCGTGGAGCTCGGAAAATATCCAACGGGAATGTACCTCCTACCGGGATCAAGTGCTGTAACCCATGGTCTGCCTGTGCAATTACAGCCGTTAACCTTTTAACCGCCTACGTCGGATTAATCCGACAAATATTTTCGTGCCCATTCCGCCAGAGTCGTATATATACGACCAAATAACACATCTCGTTTAATCTGTAGTATTATTATATCATCACAGCTCGTTTCATCGGTATTTATTTTTCGTTTTTTTTTTTTTTTTCTCGGCGCTGGGGGCACGACAACTGACATAAAGTCGGGCGGTTAAAAGGTTAAAGCGTGAAAAGGGTACAGACAAATAACACTTTCCCCGACTTGAGAATCAAACTTAGGACCTCATGCGCAGCAGTAGCGCTTGCGATCACTAGACCAACGAGGCGAGGTTTTCCCCTATTCTCATAAACATAGTTATAGTATAGGTTTTGAACCTGCATTGCCTTTAACCTTAGCGCACATTTGGACAACGCAACGCATTGCAGGAATCAACACCTCATTTTCGTACAATTTAAATGAATACAGGTCAACTTTTTAGTGCGCATATCAAAATAGATGACTAAAAATGTTGTCACAGTTAAGTAAATGATTCAACTTCGAACACTGACTCTCCAGGAAAAATTATACTGATGTATGATATAAGGAAATGTAAAGTTGAATATTGTCGTCAACTAAAATGAATGGGGAAATTCTGAGTTTAAATCCATGATTGAATTTTTCACAGAAATTATTCAAATATATTTTCGCAGAAGATATTATAAATTATTATAACGTATTATTACTTACCCACAGGTTTCTGAATTGAGAATTTGAAGTTGAGAACTTGTCAAATTCTCGCATTACTTACTTCAAAGCCTAAATTCCAATAATTTATTTCAAACTAGCAGCGCCCACCACACCCGCATAAGTGTCGATCCCGTGGGAATATCGGGATAAAAACTATCCTATGTCCTTCCCCGGGACTCAAACTATCTCTATACCAAATCTCACCTAAATCGGTCCAGTGGTTTAGGCGTGAAAAGGTAACGTACAGACAGACAGACAGAGTTACTTTCGAATTTATAATATTAGTATGGAATGGAAGTATGGATTCGCGGCTGTAACAAATATTTATCTATAAAATTATAATCATAAAAATCATCAGTACATCTCTCCAAGTTCAAATTACTCTACTGAATAACTATTTCATGAAATCATGACATTTGAGGCCTACTCTAACTTTAGGAGCTAGCCAATCACTAAGGACCTTATGATCGGCAGTTGCGCTTGCGCCTACAAGACCAACGGCATAGTCGGACAACTCACTGTCACTTCACTTTAACTCTTAAGTGAAGGAAGACGCATCTGTGTTTACGCACACACTTGTGCACTATAATATCCTGTGTAATTGGCTAGTCTCCGTTGAGTTCCTCCGTTTTCCCAACTGTGTTGTGGTCGGCTTCCAGTTCAACCAGATGCAGCTGAATACCAGTATTTTACAAGGAGCGACTGCCTATCTGACTTCCACAATCCTTACTGGGTTATACGATACCCCTTGGTCAAAATCAAAAGCCATTTATTTAAATTAGGCTGAGAATTAGCACTTTTTAAACGTCAAATTTACATAAGACAGTCCCCCAAAACTCTTCATCACTTCCTAGTGTTTTAGCTGGAAAGACGTGGTGCAATAAACACCCCAGCAGCACAGCTGTCTGTTCAGTTAGACGAACTTGATTCTATACAAGAAGTAAGACCTGCCTGCCCGCCTGGAAGAGATTGCAGAAAGCGATAAGGCCGGCCGCCCATTGTATATTTCGTAGTGATTGATGTATTTTTGAAGTGAAACTTCTTTACGCACGCTTGACTTGGGGAGTAAGCTGGCGAACGCGTGACGTAAGCGTTACGAAAAGTGTGATCGGGCGAGGCGAACGGGAGTTGAGTGGGGGATATAAGCAAGAGAAAGCAGTGCGCGCGCACATTTTCTTTCTCTCTTCCTCTCATAGCCAAATACGTTTGAAGTTTCACTTCAGTCGTGTGGTCATAAGCACACTCGGTTTTTTTTTCATGTTATGTATTTTGTGGTGTACAATAAAGTATATGTAAATAAATGAGACTGGTTGTCAGAATTTCGGGCTTCTGTAATCTATACCCGTAACGACTGTCAAAGATCCGTTGAAATTGACTTACGTAAACTCGATCTGCACGCGTAGCATGATCACCATAGAAACGGGTTTTTTCGGTGAAGGATGTTGTAGATATTTAATTTATTTAAAAATAATTTTAATGACCTATTTTAAAACTTCGCATATCAATTATGTCCAAAGAGTTTCATTGAGGACAACATAATATCGTGTCAAATATGGTCATTCTGTGGTCGTATGGCGTGTGGTCGCCACGGGAAAGGCCCTTGACGTCAGTGATAATATGAACATTGCTATTTGTTTTAGCGACCTTGAGGGGTCATTATATTATGAAACTGATAATTTTGTAAAAAAAATAAAAACCTCTGCCTTTTGGTTTAGTGGTCGAAAGCGCTACTGCTGAGCTTGAAGTCCTGGGTTCTACACAATGTAAAGTATATTCAAACTTATGTTTCAAATTAATATTATTTCAAATTAAACAAATATCAACTTTATTTTAATGGCAATTAAGTTGATTTCAGAATGACTAGGATTATTGAAAAAATTTATAAAAATGTTTGAAGTTGTAGCGTAAACTGAACCTTATTGCGTAGGATTTAAAGTTATTTTTCCATAAACTCATATTTGTTTACATTTTTGGCAAATAATCGCGAATGCAAAATATACGGGATTATGATTTTTACGTTAGGATTTTCTCAATAGTTCCTCGGAATCTGGATTTGTGCCTGGTAGTTGACAATAGGCGCCCTCTTTTACATGGAACTTACACTAACTAGCGAAATGTGTTCAAGTCTAAACGTCTTGACTGGAGGATAATATTACAAGTTTATTTTTAACTAGCTGCGCCCCGCGGTTCCACCCGCGTAAATGTCGATCCCGTGGGAATATCGGGATAAAAAGTAGCCTATATGTTAATCCAGGATGTCAGCTACCTCCATACAAAATTTTATCAAAATTGGTCCCGCCGTTTGGGCGTGAAGAAGTATCAAACATATAAACACACACACACTCACAAACTTTCGCCTTTATTTTTTTAGTGTGATTTCTATGAAAACCACTAAAATTCCTCTTTTCTATAATTTTTTTATCACTTTTGCCTACCCTTCAAAGAAAACGTCAAGCGTGATATTATTATCAATATTTCATTTAATTTTAATGATCAACTGTAAATCTACTGATTAATTGCCCATAACAATACAAGTTTAATTCATATTAAGTATAATAATATTCGTGAATTATCCTCTAAAATGCTGTCAGCGTGGGTAAAACCTTTTATAACGCGGACAGTAGTTTCCTATATCGGCACACACATACATACATACGAATGAACTTTGTTCAATGATTCACTTGGCATATAGATAAGGTAGTAAAAGTTATACAATTATTGTTATTGCAGATGACACTGACAATTTGTGAGTTTATAAAACGGTTTTTGCGATGACTTACTTTATGTTTTTGAGCAATGGTGGCCCAGTGGTAACGGCCGCGACTTACGAGTTGTAGGTCGTAGGTTCAAACCCAGACAGGCGCTTTGCTTTTTGTAAATTATTTCTTTACCACTGCTCTCAAAACGGTGAAATTTTGTACAGGTATAAAACGTAGTATACAATTTTACCAAAACAATGCAATTTATATAAATCTCACAAATATGTATACAGTAATCATTCAATAACGAGGTAAACAAATAGAAAGTTCATTCAATTCAAAAGTACATATAATTGTACATATTATTATAGTTTATATTTTAGCTTATATTATGTAAATATTTAATTTTTGGAGAAATAAATCGAAAAAAAAAAAAAAAAAAAAATTCAAAAGTTCAACTTCGAGAGGTGTTAACAAGTATTTATTTGAAAATGAGATGCCTTTTGACAGCTGCCATTTACTTTCATGACAACGATCTAAGGCGGTACCCCGACCAAAACCTCGTTTTTCTTCGTTATTCAGAGGCTATTAACTCAATAATTATGAAAAATAAACTACATCTGAAAGCACATTATTAATGTTCGATATCCTATCATCACATTCCACGTTATTATTTGTTTTTATATGTTACTAATACATTTAAAATCTCCTTTTAAAAAAGTGACTAAAATTATTGATTGCATGCATCTTTTGCTAAATTTGACGTTCTATTAATTTGAGGATTTCACCAATGGATAGTTAATTTAAAAATCTAAATAATCCATGTTTTAATTTTTTTAAAAAGATCGCTATTCTTTGTTTATTAAAATAATTCCAAAAATTGTGCGAGTTCTATGATAAAGGGGCGTACGCAGGGTGCACTGCATCCCTTTCGTACGAGGAAGTCGTGTCGCTCTCTGTCTCTGTCGCAATGCTCAAGGTTATTTGGTCGGGGTACCGCCTTACACACCGGGAGCATTTGCGTGTAACGGTGTAATGTAACATTTCAGATTCGAATATTTAATGCGTCCAGACGAGCATTACATTGCGTACCTGTAATGATAAACTCAAAGCATTTATTTCAATTAAACCAATTACAGGCACTTTTGAATTGTCAAGGGGTCGGTCAGTCAGAAAGATGAAGCTAGTTGCCCATTCCAAAGCGTAGGTACCTATGGAGAAGAACGGGCAAGAAACTCCATGGACACTCTTTTAAATCAAAATAATATGGTTACAAAGTCTTGGTTACATCATTCATGTTAAAAATTATACATGTGAGAACGATGCAGAACGTTAAAAGCGTCCATAATGAGAAGATGAGAAGAAAAACAATTCAAATATTAAATTAAAATAAACAAGTCAGCAAAGAGATGACCAGTCCCTACTGACGGCGCCCGTTCACGAACATGATATTATTCGTAACATTGTAACAACGAGTGCGGAAAACTGAGCATTGCATTTGAATCGATGTTACTTGTATGAATAATTACAGTTTGTGCGGTTACAATATCGAATGCTCCTTAGTCAGTGCGTCGAGCAGGCGCAGTATTTTCATAACGCAATACTCAGAATCAAATCATGGAATGTTAATTAGACTCGAATACCCAGTGAGTAACCACCTTAAAAAGTCTAAGCAACATTCGTTACGAACATTCATGATTTATCTATTTTTATTTCAAATCAAAAATCTTAAAAAAATGCCACGTCAATGACGTCATGATTGCAATGAAGAGGACAAAAATAATATTCTTGTTCTTCTAATAAACGCAGTTAAATATGTGTCATTCGATTTATGTTGAATGACGTTTACATTCTTGTTTACCTACCTTGTTTTATAACTGTCTCTGTGAACTTTGTTTTGGTCATAGGGTGTATCAGTGGCGAAGGGTGAATTTATGACAGAGGTAAGCAGGAGCAAAAAAAAAAAAAGTGCCAAAAAATATTTTTATTATGAATTGACTATAGTGTGGTTATGTTCTGAATTTTCGAAGGGAAGCCGGTGGGAATCGAGTTGTATGGTACCTTCGCCACTGGGGTGTATAGATTTTTTTGGGACATACTTATACTCCATTTACTATAGCATTAGACAGAAGTTAAAAAATGCTCTTTTAGGGGCACACTTTGTAATAAAAGTACAACAAACATTATTACAGTCAAGATTGATGTGGAGTTAAATATAATCAATTTAAATAACAGCAGTCACACATAATTGTACTTATTTAACCTATCTACCTTCTGAAATTCCAAGGCTTTCATATAATATTATTTAGTTTTTACATAAAATATTGTCGTGTCAATGTTTAAAATCTAAAAGAAACAGGGGCGGACAGTACCGGGAACGTTTTTCATGTCACTATAACTCTACCAAATCTAAAATGTTCCCTTTTCCCTTCATAAGTTGTGGCAGCACGTGTTTTTTTATTTGGTCAGTTTACATAAAGTTGTTTTTAATAAACTGATTGTTACTAAAAATTGTTTCATTTCATGTACCTATCCAAGCATCGTGACGAGTAGATAGATAGAATATGCTTTATTGTATGCCATACATTGTTACTTACAAAAAAAGCACATACATTATTTATTAAAATTGTTTGAACTTAACTTGAAAATAAAAGGTTTCATACTCCTGCTTCTGCGAGCCTCTTTTTTCTAATGTTATAATAAATGGAGTATAGTTATGGTAAAATAAATCGTATACAATGTTTTGTACCTCTACGATGGATACAATGTTATGGAGCAAAGGTTGTTGACAATAAAATGGTTCCTTGTCAGTGTACTTATAATTTTTTTTGGGACTGACATTCACCGCACCTCCGACTGGTACAGTTACCGGCACGTAAGTTGGCATATTTCGTAGTGGGGGAAGTTTGCACATGTAAAAATGTATGAAATTGTACATGCGCGAACTTCCCCTACTACAAAATATCTTGCCAACTTACGTGCCGGGTATTATATCAGCCCGCAATGCCTAGCGGGCCCCATTACTAAGTGCGGCCGATCCCCGACCGCATGTCTTTCCATTAAGGGGCTTACAGGACCTAAACGCAAAAAAAAGCAAGTTTTAGAAACAATAAAAGTATATGATCGACTACAGTAAACAAAACCAAAAAAATATATGATATTCTTCAGGATATATGCTAGGTAGATAGTGTGTTGAAAACATAATACAACATATTTGGTACGATAGAAAAAAATCATGAAGATACCTCTAAAAACTTTCTTTTTACAATAAAAACCATACTAATTTACATACAATCATTTTGATTTTTTGTCAGATTATTCTACAAGCAACATACTAAAACTCTAGTGTTTTAATTTTAATTGCTTCATATTTTGCAATAAATTACCAGCGTTGTGTCATCGCGCTTCTCTTTCTTTTCTATGCAGTCCGACAGTGACCGCGCTTTAGGTCATGTAGTCCTCTTAAGGCGCGCATAGTAATATAATACTGCGCGCCACCTCTTAATACACCTTTGCCTACCCTTTCCAGTAAAACATGCATCATCATCATCGTCATTATCATCATTTCAGCCGAAAAATGTCAACTGCTAGACATTGGCCATTCCAAGGTCGTCTGGAAGAGATCGCAGAAAGCGATAAGGCCGCCCATTGTATATTTTGTAGTGATCATTGTATTTTATGTTATGTGTTTTCTGGTGTACCATAAAGTATTATTATAATTTATACAGGGTGTCCCTGGAAGTATGGATCAAATCGAATAGGGGCGTGGGCAAGGTCATTTCCAAACGTTTTAGCAAAAAAAAAAACGAAAAAAAAAGAGAAGAGAAATCGAATCGTTTTAAAAAAAATCTTTAAAAAAGCTATCAGGGCTATCAATTTTTTTTTTTTTAGATAGCCCTGATAGTATTTTTTTATGATTATTTTCTTTGAGCACTATGCGTAGTGATTGAAAAAAAAAATCGGTCATAACTTTTGATTTGAACCGTAAAAAAATTCACTGACATTCTCAGGGTTAAAAAGTTTGGATATGACCTTGCCCACGCCCCTATTCGATTTGATCATACTTCCAGGGACACCTTGTATAAATAAATAGGCCTACCCGAAGCACCGCCACTTCGACCGGTTCTGTGCTTCTCGCATACAGAGGATTCCTGCAAAAGACGACTTCCTTAGCATTAAAATAAAGTTCGCCTCTTTCCAGGCCAATGGAAGACTTTAAGCAAGGATGCCGTGCCCTCACAGAACCTCCCCAAGCTGAACCCCGATGGTACCGTCATGGTCATCAGGAAGAGCCGCACCGTCAAGTACAGGGAGGGAAAGAAGGAGGAGATCCATGGGTGAGTGTAACTGAACTTCAAAATGGCGTCTTCCCTACGCCAGTAAGAATGACATCGAAATTGATACTATACTAAATCAATCTGCCTAGCCTTCGTCCAACTATGTTGGGGTAGGTTTCCTTCTGCGAAACAGTCGTCTCGCAGAAGGAGGCTGCGGAAAGGGAGAGAAAGATCTCGTCCACTCACCCGGCCCGCAACAGGCGCACCGGGCGTCGGCGGAGGGCGCAAAACGCTCTCTTTTCCTCTCCCCTAAAAGGGTCCAGGGGCGACAGACGCCCCCACACATCAGGACCCGGGGTGGCGGCGCGTAGTGTTTACGTGTGCTCCTCGCCGACGTCCTGACGCGGGGGGAGTCAAACACCTCACCCCCCCCTGACCTGAGGAGGTCCGCTGTGGCGGCCGGCAATAGTCGGGAATCGCGGAAGTCGCGTACGTTCCCGTGATCTCCGGCAGAAGTGTGGGAAGGGAACACCGGCAAGGTTTTTAGTCAGTAGGACGTCCCAGGGCGGTGGACATCCATGAGGATTCTCCACCCCGGAACAAAAAAAAAGCTTCCGACCTAACTGGATGCAGCTGAATACCAGTATTTTTCTTGGAGCATCTGCCTATTCGACCACCATAACCCAGATGCTAGGTAACACGATACCCCTTGGTAAGACTGATTGGCTGGCAGTTCTATTGTGCTTCTGAGTAACGACTGTCAACGATCTTCGATCGATCTGGGGCTGTCCATTAATCTTATTTATTAATCACGTGAGGCTCGAAAGGCAGGGGGGGGCTAGTCAAAAAATATCACGAAATATCAGTAGGGGAAGGGGGGTGTAGTAATATATCACGTGTATTAATTTTTTCGGTAAACGCGCGATGCTAACCGAAAACCGGCGCGGCGTTACGTGTATTTATTTTTCGCATTTTTTTCATTATTTTTATGTCAGTCAATCTCAACCTGCAACCTTTCTATCTACCTCTAAACGTTATTATTGTAGTCTTTAATTTTCTATAATAAAATTAGATGATACTTATAGTACCTGTATTTTATAAATATTTAAAACAAAAATTAAGATTCTTTGTAGGTACTAAAAAATACACGTGATATAGGGGGGGGGTCTCTTAAACCTCCCCATGTATCACCAAGGGGGAGGGGGGGGGGGGATTTAAAATGCCAAAAAAACATCACGTGATTAATGGACGGCCCCTCTATTCTATTCTGTGCATATTATACACACATTGAACACTTGTTCAATGTGTATCTAGTTACGTCAAACTCCATATACATAATTATGTCGTGTTTAAAAGGTTGTTAGCCTAAACAACTGATAAACACTGTTTTGTGGTAGTAACGTAAAAATTCACACTAACATGTTACTATCATAATTTGACAAATATTTGACATTTTAAATTTAAGGCGCTACCTCGGAAATTTAAAATCCTCGAAAACCTACTAAGCGAGCGAAAGTTATGCAATTACTTTTGAAACGCAAAAGAAGAGTTGATGGGAGTGTGCGTGCGCTCGGAATAAAACGACTTATGTACCAAAACGATTTGCACCTTTAAAAAAAAAAAAAACTACTTTGAGTATGCTTTGATATGATGTTTTAAAGTAAATTCCATTGAATAACACTTAAGCTTTACGCCGTGGTGTCAAAAATGTAAAAAAAAAAAATACATATAACTGAAATTTTTTTGTATCGAGAAAAAATCATTGAATCGTCTCTTCCTTTCACACCATACTAGACCAAAGAGTCAAAAAATATATACCAAAATGTTAAATCCCTGTTCCAAATACATAACAAGTTACACGAAATAGAAAAAAACACATATTTTTCAACATATCACCTTAACTATGTCCGACAATTTTGCATGCTAGTTTTAGCGAATTGTTTTTGAAACTGGTAAAAAAACCCGAACATCTGTAATGTAATGTCAGCACATCAAGCCACCCGAAACTGTCAAATTATCCCAATCAACTTTGAACCTTATGCTTTAGCGATAAAGTTGAAAATCTATTAAAGAAATTTGACAGATTGTAGCAGCTTGATGTGCTGGCGTCTGTACTAGAATTCCTGAAAATAAATTTAATTTTATTACGAGTTAACGTGCTTTGACAGCTGCTGTGGGTAGTCAGAAACCCAAAAACCTGACCAACATTCTTACTAATGTGAATCGTGTTACCCAGTAACTGGGTTGTGGCGGTCAGATAGGTAGTCTTTCCATGTAAAATGCTGGTATTTAACCGGTTAGACTGGAAGCCGACCCCAACACAGGGAAAAGGCTAGGTGGACGATGATGTATGTAATGTAATATCTTTGTATTATACAATTCGCTAATGATGCAAAAAATTAAACAAAGATGTCAGGAATACATCAAAATGTTCGTGGAATTATTGAATTTAATTTGAATATTACTTATTTCAATTTATAGTTATAAGGAAACTATTACTTAGAAGGAAAATCGTTTGAGGAAAGATGGCCTATGTTATAGAATTGATAAATAGCTTACAAATGCTCTTTCACCAAGATTATTCACTGCGGCATGACAATTTTAAACAATTCTTTACTAGGTTTTTTTTTCTATGTAGAGAAAGTAAAGTAGCATAATCAGCCTATAATGTTCCCACTGCTGGGACGCAGGCCTCCTCTCGGTGAGAGCCTTGTGGTGCGGAACCTTTCATGTGCGAGTTCGACTCGCACGAATTTTAATAACAAAATAATTTGCGTGTTGATCCCCGAATACACCCTGTACATATGTAATTGATGTGGTATACATAATAACTAATATACTGATATTCACCATCATCTGCCTAGCCTTTTCCCAACTACGTTGGGGTCGGCTTCCAGTCTAACCGGATGCAGCTGAGTACCAGTATTTTATATGGAGCGACTGCCTATCTGGCCTCCACAACCCAGTTACTATTATATATATATATCTCCTTTATTCAATTAAATACCATATAAATCATATTTTTAAATACATATTAGAATATATAAAAATATAACAACATATAAAAATATAAAAAAATAGTAGCCCACCGGTATCAGAAACAGGGTCCAAGCTACCGGCGGTCAGGGCTCCAGAGAGAGGAACCTCCTGACAATGCGGGCCGTGTCCAGAAGTACAGCTTTCTGAATTAAGCCCTTGATCCAGCTGCCCAACGAGAGCCTCCTCAGGTGTTGGTCGAGGCTCTTGGCTATCAATCCATTGGCTGTAACGACTATCGACTATTTTTCTTTATTATTATTAGAGTTAATTATCTTTTTCTAAGCACGTGTTCTTGTGAGAAATAAACCTGCTTATTTTTCTTTCAAATAATGAGTATTCTATTCTATTATTTTTACAGTGAGAAGGTAGACAAGTGGTCTTTAAATCTCGGAGCGCACGGCGCGGTACCTCTCAACAACGACCAACACATGGCTTGTGATCCCCAGGATGATAGTGTAAGTAGAATTAATTACACTTTAAGCTGTGTCCAGATAATTATGTTCTTTTGTCCGTACCATGCCTCCGTTTAATTTTTATGTTTATTATGTTTAACCTTTTAACCGCCCGACTTTATATCAGTTGTCGTGCCCCCAGCGCCCGAGAAAAAAAAAAAAAAAAAACGAAAAATAAATACCGATGAAACGAGCTGTGATGATATAATAATAATACAGATTAAACGAGATGTGTTATTTGGTCGTATATAAACGACTCTGGCAGAATGGGCACGAAAATATTTGTCGGATTAATCCGACGTAGGCGGTTAAAAGGTTAATGACACAGAGGCCTAAAATATGATTTGCTAGATTGCTTACACATTACTTTAATTGAATAAAATAAAAATGAATCCATTTATCATTCAATTTGGTCATAAATTAGTAGTTTACTTAAAATTTTGTGAATTATCGAAAATAACAAAAAGTAGGTAGAAAAAAAAATGGCAAGACTTCGTCTAAAGGTATGATTCCGATCTCGGCAGCACGCAGCAGTGCTGCCGCGTCAGTGCGGTCGCAGCACTACTGGTCCTCATACATTTTCTATAGGTTTATATGAGATTACATTCCGAGCACGGCAGCAATGCTGCGCGACATTGCTGCGTCACATTGCTGCCGTGCTCGGAATGTAATCTCGTATAAACCCATAGAAAATGTACGAGGACCAGTAATGCTGCGACCGCACTGCCGCGGCAGCACTGCTGCGTGCTGCCGAGATCGGAATCATACCTTAAGCCAACCATGACTTAAATGGTTCTACTGTCTGTACTATCATCGCCTTAAAGCTTTGCACCCATCCTCCAATCACCGTGTCTAATATTTATTCTAATATAACTAGATAATTTCAGTACCAATATCTAACATTCTCCCTTTTCGTCAACTCCGCAGCTATCCTACCGCTACTCAAGTCTCAACACAATGAACCTGTCACCACAAATACCAAGCTCTCACCTAGCCCCAGCAGTAATCAAGCCTAAAAAACAGGACGCGTTCATGCAAACAGACCCTGTTCAATCAGAGGAAGATGACTCACAACCTAACAACAGCTACGCAGAAGCCTCCGACAAATACGCAGCAGAATACAGCCAGAACTATCAAAAAGAATCAGATTTTGATAAAAAATACTCCGAAGCGAAAGACTATACCAACAAACCAGACGATTACCTCCCACAAACCAATGAGGAGTATAATAAGGAAGCCGAGAAATATGCCCTCGAAAGGAACGGTAAACCTCTGAACGGCTACGAGAAACCGGTTGAAAGTTTCCCGAAAACTGTCGACAGTTACCAGAAGAATGACCTGTACTCGGGCTTCGAAAAACCGTTTCGCCCGGATTACGGTTTCCAGAACTACTCGGATAGTGTTGAGCTGCTGAGGCATCAGCAACATAATCTGCAGATGCTGCAAGAACAGCCACATAGGATTACTGAAAATCAAAATTTTTTCAATGAAAACCACATAAAGCAGGAGATTGACATCAATGTTGAAGATGATAAATTCAGTTATGACAGGAATAAGGAACAGTTGGGTAAGTTATTCATTTAAATCTAAGGGTGCGTTCCGATTGTCTGCCGGATCAGCGGGATTGTCCGAAAGGGTTACCGCTGCCCCGGAACATAAAGGGCTGAGGAAGGTACACGGGCAGGTTTTAGTCAGTAAGAGTCTGACACGGGAGTGTCAGACTCTTACTGACTAAAACCCACCCATAACATCCATACATACATAATCAGCCTATAAATGTTCCTACTGCTGGGACACAGGCCTCCTCTCTGTGAGAGGGAGTGGGCCGTAATCCACCACGCGGGCCCAGTGCGGGTTGGTAGATGTCACATGTCTTCGAATTTTTGGTTCTAGGACATGCCGGTTTCCTCACGATGTTTTCCTTCACCGTTTTTGAGAGCAGTGGTGATGAAATAATTTACACAAAGTAAAGCACCTGTCTGGGTTCGAACCTACGACCTACAACTCGCAAGTCGCGGCCTTTACCACTGGGCCTCCACTGCTCTCACCCACCCGTGTTCCATCAAATGACCCATCCCGCTCTGGGTGGAGCGGAAGGGATTCCGTTCCACCCAGAGTGGGAGGGGTCATTTGATGATATCCCATCCACAAAAAAAAAAAGGTGCGTTCCGAGTTGGGATGTAATCGATTTGAGTGTGCTTAAACACGTACCGAATTAGCGTGAGCTCGCTGCCCCGTTGGTCTAGTGGTCGCAAGCGCGACTCCTGAGCGATTCCTGGGTTCGATTCCCAGGTCGGGCAGTGTTATTAGGTTTTTCACTAGGAATTTCTTTGTAGCAGCTCGGTGCCTGGATTTGTGCCCGGTTGATGGCAATAGGCTCGCCGGTATTAGTATATGAAATGTACTTGTACTTTATATCTCTGTCTATCCTGCGTTCGCGATTTGTTTGCCAAAAATGTAAACAAATATGAATTAATGGAAAAATAACTTTAATTCCTACACAATAAAGTTCAGTTTACGCTACAACTTCAAACATTTTTATAACTTTTATCAATAGTTCTAGTCACTCTGAAATCAACTTAATTTTCATTGAAATAAAGTTGATATTTGTTTAACTTGGAATAGGGTGGTGTTTGCAGCACTGCGCAGATTTACTAAACCTCTTTGACATGCGTGATATAATTATATTATGAGCCCGCAACACCTAGTATTATTAAAACATATTTAATAAAGAGATAATAAAGTAATATAGGTATAATAATAATAGTAATACACCATGGATCCCTACTTTGTTACAATAATAGTGAAATTTACAATAACATAGATATGTTTGCTTTATAACTATTAATATTATGACTGAAGAAAGAGCCATGACCTCATAGTATTAAAAAAAAAACCATTTATTAGTAAAAACAATGATTGTTGATATCACTTTTTCTTGTGACGGGAATCTTGTTTAAAAGTACGCAAGATAATAATACATCTCGTTTGTATTTCTTTAAGGCATAGACAAAGGAGTATATAGTACATAAGAAGTAACATTTGATCTGCGAAAATCGACCTTACTGCTACGAAATAAAAGTGCTTTCAAACAAGGCTCGGAAACCGGTTGAAATTCTTAACCGGTTATGGTCGTTGACCCCAAACCGAAATCGATTTAGGTTAAAGGTTGCACTTTACCGGTTTTTACCGGTTTATGCGGCAAACCGGTTTTTCATGAATTTTGGTTTTGATAGTGAAAATTAACCGGTTAAAACCAAGTTTGAACCCCCCCCGGCCCCCGCCACTCTCGTGGGTACGGTCTGGACGTTGCGATGTCAACTCATTGTCACTAGAACTTGTTGGAAGCGTTAAAAAAGTAGACGAAAAAAATTTACGAATTACGGAATTAACCGGTTAATTTGGGTGTCAAAACCGTTTGAGCTTTGTAACCGGTAACCTTTATCTTTTGGGTTACATAAGAACAGTTCACTTGTTTAACCGGTTAATGAAGGAACGATATATTTACCGGTATTTAATCGAAATTAACCGCTCTTTTTAAACCGGTTCAGAGCCCTGCTTTCAAAGTCTAAATGTCACCAACTCACCACTGGACTGTATACTCTCTTCTCTTCTTCAATCGGTGCCTCATTATTGAGGATCGGGGTAACACCCCTTTAAGACGAATGCACCAGGGTAGCCCGCGAAATTCAATTTTTTTTTTACGTCTTTTGCAATTTGCTGGTCAGTATTAAATTGTGTGTTGATTAAAATATAATTCGCGACCGTAACACATATCGCACCTTCGGTGCAACAAAGTCACAAAGCCGAAACTGCAAAATTGAGGTAAGTATGCCAAATTGTCTCTGAACCATGCCTATACTTGGGGCAAAAAAACATTCGCGAAAGTATCTCAAAATTCTACTAGATGGCGCAAGTGCCTTTGTGGTGGGAGCGGTGAATGCTTATGCGAAACCCGCACCCCCGGCCATAGGTAGAGGTGGAACACCGCGGTGGTTTTAGCCGGTAAGAGTCCGGCATGCCCCTCTGTCACCCCCACGATAGAGGAAGTCCATGAGGATTTCCACCGCGTAATAAATGCGAAAAAATGAGGAAATAAATGCGAAAACAAAATTCAAAGTCCTATACTGTAAAATTAAAAAATGAGCTGTTGTGACTTTGTTGCACCGAAGGTACGATATGTATTTACAGAATTATAATCATTAACCTTTTGAACGCCAGAGTATAAACGTATCGCCCGCCGTACCCCTGACGCCAGGCAACTTTAATGTAGTTTTAAATAATAGGAAAAAGAAACACAGAAAACTCAATTTAGTATATTTATTTTGTTTTAAAAAAATGTCGTTTTCGTGTTGTGTCGTGGCGTGTTGGGCGCGTTTTCATTTGTCGGCTATACACGACCGTGGCGTTCAAAAGGTTAAAGTGATCAACACAACTCTCTAAGACCAAGTAATGACTATTTCATGAAATCTTGACATTTTAGGATTATACTAACGTAACAAGTTGTATTACTGATTCTGGTGGTGGCCAAGGTTAGGTCATAGAAACCAGGGCCGTCCAAAAGTGCGTTAGAATAGAATATATATTTATTTGCTTTAAAACATAGTACAGTTCGACACAAGTTAGATGTAGCATCGGCAAAATTCGTAAAACGTTCGTAATTCATAATTAGTATTCGTAAATCTTTAACACTAATAAACTATGTACTAATAAAGATTGTTGATTTTGAAGGCGCACTTAGTTCGGATGTGATCGGTTTTACGAATTTTGCCGATGCTACATCTAAGTTGTGTCGAACTGTACATTAAGGTCTTTTAACCGGTTGAATGCCGTAATTACAGACACAATTAAAAAGCCATTGTGTCTCGCGTGGATCTACGTTCCGGCATACGAAAGGTTAAATAAACTGTTGATCTTACATGTTTCGCCATGGACTGGCATACAAATATTTAAACAAGTTAAATGTAACTTTAACACATTCATTTGTTAAAATTAAAACATTTTTAATAACATTGGTTATTAGGGTTTCGTATCTATTTGAACACATAAAAATAATATGTATACAGGGTGTTACGGAAAGGGTATATCAATACAAACGGGTTGAAGAGTGTATCTGGTCTAGAATCTCTGTACAAAATTTCAGCTCAAAAGCAGTAACTTTGAAAATGCTTAATATTTTTTTATTTCGATAGTTTATTAAATTGAAATCATAACAAACGTGTCACCGCACTACGAGGGTCATTATCCATTATCTGTAGTGTGTCTGTGCGCCTAGTACACGCACATCACGCCGCCTCGCGCCAGTGCAGCGCCGTGATGTCGAAATAAAAAAATATTAAGCATTTTCAAAGTTAATGCATTTGAGCTGAAATTTTGTACAGAGATTCTAGACCAGATACATTCTTCAACCCGTTTGTATTGATATACCCTTTCCGTAACACCCTGTATAAAGTAATATAATTAAATCTCAGCATCATTATCTTATATTTATCAGCTACTTTTTTATCGTTGACAATATTGTAAAAGTGGCGGGAAACACCTGGATGAGAGACGCACGGAATCGAGATATATGGCAGAAGATAGGGAAGGCCTACCCAGATTTGGATGATTCCAGGCTGAAGTGATGATGATGATACCCTTTATACAGGCGTTATGTTTTACTCGTCTAGGTGTAAAATAAAATTTTCTGTAACGTTTCAGACGCAGACATGTATGGCAGCAGGAGACTGATGGAGCAGCAACGTTTGTTGGAAACAATACAACACCAGGTCAAACAGGAGCCTGATACACCTAATGGTAAATACTGTGAAGGGCTGGATGAGCCTTTATATTGTTCAGAATTTGTGCAACAACCAACCTTTGTTTGTTTTTGTGATTTGTACTAGTGACGCTAGTGCTATTGCTGAGCATGAGGTCCTGGATTCGATTCCCGATTTGAGTTATAGAGGTATGAGGAACAGGGTGTAAAGTTCACTCAACCTCCATAGAAAAGGGAGGATCCTCCGACCAGACGGGTGTTGTGTCTGGCGGGCAACTGCCCAATGATTCATGTCGGGCAGTTGTATATATGCTAGTTGCGCGGTAAACTCTGCTTGCGCGATGCAGGATTTGCGTGACGTCAGTATGACGCGTTGTTTGCATGTGGCGTTGTAGATACCGCTACAGAGTGTTATTGGGTTTTTCCATCTGGTATTTCTCATTAGCAGCCCGGAGTCTGGATTTGTGCCCGGTTGATGGCAAAAGGCTTGCCGCCTACTACATGGGATTTAAACATAACTTGTACTAAACACCTCTGGCTACCTCGTTGAGGAATTCCGTCGTGAAATACACACTGACGTCACGCAAAATTCTGCATCGCGCAAGCAGAGTTTACTGCGCAACTCGGCTGCCCCATTTCAAAACCTAGTAAGGACCTAAAACGAAATTTGACAGGAGAGCGCATAAACGTAATAAGGTCAGCCTTTAAAAAGTATTTATGTTAAGTAAAAATAGTAGATTGTACAACTAAGGCATAAAAGAAGCTGTAATATGGCTCGTTTATGCCTGAGTTATACACTCTGCTTTTCACTTCGATTGCGAGAAAATGAAACAGGCATAAAGTATACAGTACATAATTAATCAAAAATGTTGCATCCATAGCTAATTCCCGCCACCACAGATAATACCGCCACGAAAGTTTTTAAAAGTTTTTTTTTTAATTTTCAACATTTGTCATTCGACTTGGGTACTTCATACTGCCAAAAAATGAAAATGTTTCTTTGCCTTTTTAAATAATAAATGACAACTATTTTACCTGATTTTATTAAATTAACGATAGAAAACACGGAAGTGGTATAAATTAAAGAAAATGAAATAAATCACGACTTTAATCTGCGAAGTTTTATTGTGCGTGTGGCTGTTGGGCCTGATTACTTTAGTCTTAGAAAAAAAAATTACTTTATGCACTAGAACATAAAAAGCGATTTTATGTCGCCTAAGCACAACATAAAGACGGACTTTTAGAGCATGAGAAGTGAAAAAATACTATTGGTTGTAAAAAATACTAAATAATGAACACATAGTACTAGCATTTTTTTGATATATGTGTATATTGCATATTTTAAACCCCTTACTAATTTTGATAATTGACACGAGACAGTTACGACGTATCGATGCTTAAATATGTCTGATTTTAAGTGAGTTTTTAACGCTGATGTTTTTGTATTCGGTAGGGACTTACTAGGTTAGGAAGATTATGCAATAAAACGATTTTTGTAAAAAGTGTCCCTTACTAGGTTTTGAAATGGGGCAGCCGAACTAGCAATATACGAGTATACAGGGTGAAATTGAAAACATGCGACAAATGGAAATGGGAGATTGTACTCATCATTATGAACAACTTTTACTATGGGACCGAACCTGAAATCGCGAAAAAAAAACAGCTGTTCCCTACATTTATGTTCGCATAACTCGTCAAAATGTAGGGAACAGCTGATTTTTTTTTCGCGATTTCAGGTTTGGTCCCATAGTAAAAGTTGTTCATAATGATGAGTACAATCTCCCATTTCCATTTGTCGCATGTTTTCAATTTCATCCTGTATACAACGTCCCGACATGAACTGTTGCTCAGCAGCCCACCAGACACGACACCCGTCTGGTCGGAGTATCCTCCCTTTTCTATGGAGGATGAGTGAACTGTACACCCTGTTCCTTATACCTCTATACTTGTAAATAATTAAATAAAAAAACAGTGGCACTCCGGGAGTGCCGACAGAAGTGAAAACTTGAACGATTACGTGTGTATTTTTAAAAGCATAGTCATTTTATAAATATGTGTGGCGGTATCTACAACGCCACATGCGAACAACGCGTCATACTGACGTCACGCAAATCCTGCATCTCGCAAGCAGAGTTTACCGCGCAACTAGCATAAATACAACAGCCCGACGTGAATCAGACACAACACCCGTCTGGTCGGAGGATCCTCACTTTTCTATAGAGTATGAGTGAACTTTACACCCTGTTCCTCATATCTCTATACTGGTGACCCCGAACATAAACGTCAGCGCAGCCTTCGTGCACCTACTTCAGCGTGACGTCGTCATCACTCCCGCAAGCTACACCTCCTCTAGCTTAGCTTCTCCTCTTAGCTATACCTCTGTATATGTTTGAAGGTCATTCTTCCCAAAGAAAATGTACCGCGCATTGATGTCTATAATGGACAAAACTTAAAACAGGTGTCGGTAACGGTAACAGTGTAGAGAGTTCAATGGTTTTTTACCATCTCAAAAACTGCCTTCGCGCCTAATGAAGTTTTCACTTCAATAAATGTATCATTTGTTTCAGGGGGTGAAAATGTGATGCAGCCACAAGGCAGCCCTTACTACCAGTCTAACAACCACAATAACGTGACAGGTATGTATCTAAACTGTATTCAAAATCAATAGTAGATTGTACAACTAAAGCATAATAGAAGCTATTTTACCCCAAGACGATTTAAGTCGAGGGGTAAAATGGCTTGTTTATGCCTGAGTTGTACACTCTGCTTTTCACTTCAATTGCGAGAAAATAAAATAGGCATAAAGTATACAGTACATAATTAATAAAAATGTTGCAAAGCATAGCTAATTCCCGCCACCACAGATAGCACCGCCAAAAAACTTTTTAAATTTTTATTTTTTTATTTTCATTTGTCATTCGACTTGGGTACTTCATACTGCCAAGTCATAAACACGTTTCTTTGCGTTTTTAAATAAATAATGACAACAATTTTACCTGATTTTATTAAATTAACGATAGAAAACACGGAAGTGGTATAAATTAAAGAAAAAGAAATAAATCACGACTTTAATCTGCGAAGTTTTATTGTGCGTGTGGCTGTTGGTTCTGATTACCTTAGTCTTAGAAAAAAAATTACTTTATGCACTAGAACATAAAAAGCGATTTTATGTCGCCTAAGCACAACATAAAGACGAACTTTTAGAGCATGAGAAGTGAAAAATATTTTATTTCACATAAACCTACATGGGCACTTATGAAACGTCAGAAGCAAGTTGCACGGTTCCAATTGGTCGTTTCCTATGGAGAAGAACTGGCAAGAAACTCCACGGTTACTCTTTTAAAAATAATTGGCTTTTACAATGTTTTAAATACAGTAGGTATGGGAGGACAGCGTAGGCCTGTCAACAAGTACCAGGTACTTGATAAAATAAAAAATGGTACATAGATCTAAAGTCTACAAGGCCTACAAAGTCCTCACATTTAAAAAATAAGAATCTATCAAAAGGATAAATAAAACATAAAAACCTACTAAAACCAAGTGATAAATTTTCAATTTAAGTGATCTGGAAGAAACTTTACTGCCTAAAAGTTAAAGTGTAGTTTCAGCTGCAATTAGCTTTCACAATTTTCTTTCCAATTTATGTGATTTTGGAAAAGTTACTTTATTGATTAGTTGTTTAGTTTCCGCTGCAATTTTTATATTTTTGAGGTATTTAATTCTTAAAATGACGTGCATAGACGGGTACACACTAGTGGTTTTTTTGTGCGTTTATAATAAGTTCTTGTTGCCGCACGCTCATCTTGATCGATGGTGTGGAAACCGGCATGTTCTAGAACCAAAAATTCGAAGACGTAACATCTACCAACCTGTACGGGACCCGCGTGGTAGATCACTCCCTCTCACAGAGGAGGCCTGTGTCCCAGCAGTGGGAACATTATAGGCTGATTATGCATCGCGATTATAACGCGCCTGTATGTCGGAGCTGTAAGGGCGGTTTTCGTAGAGCAAGCCAAATTTTGTACAATTTCCATGTTATGCTGGATGCTTTTACGTAATAATCTATGGTAATCTCAAACTCAAAGCATTTATTTCAACTAAACCAATTACACGCACTTTTGAATTGTCAAGGGGTTGGTCAGTCAGAAAGATGAAGCTAGTTGCCCATTCAAAGCGTAGGTACTTATGGAGAAGAACAGGCAAGAAACTCCATGGACACTCTTTTAAATCAAAATAATATGGTTACAAAGTCTTGGTTACATCATTCATGTTAAAAATGTTACATGTGAGAACGATGCAGAACGTTAAAAGCGTCCATAATGAAAAGATGAGAAAAAACAACAATTCAAATAATAAATTAAAATAAAATAAGCCGTGGCAGCAAAGAGATCTTCTTCTTAGCGTGTTGATAGCAATCTAAATGTACTCGGCCCAGAATTCGGCCACTTGTTTGGCGCCATCACTAGCGTCCATCAGTTCCTGTAACGTGCAGCTGACAGGACACGCAGGGCACGATATCAAGTGTCCCATCGTTTGTGGAACATCACCAAAGGACGATGAGTCAGAACGTCCCCCCAACCTTACATTGACCAACAGACTTAAAATGTATCTCATTCGAACCGCCTTAGCAAGCTGATTAATTTTTACTATGACGACTTCTCTCAAAAGTGCGGGATATTCCGAGAAAATCATGTTTTAGTGTTAATTTCGTCACAACGTCCCCCCAACCCTTACATTGACCAACAGACTTAAAATGTATCTCATTCGAACCGCCTTAGCAAGCTGATCAATTTTTACTATGACGACTTCTCTCAAAAGTGCGGGATATTCCGAGAAAATCATGTTTTAGTGTTAATTTCGTCACAACGTCCGCCCAACCCTTACATTGTCCAACAGACTTAAAATGTATCTCATTCGAACCGTCTTAGCAAGCTGATCAATTTTTATTATGACGAAATCTCTCAAAAGTGCGGGATATTCCGAGAAAATCATGTTTTAGTGTTAATTTCGTCAGAACGTCCCCCCAACCCTTACATCGACCAACAAACTTAAAATGTATCTCATTAAAACCGTCTTAGCAAGGTGATCATTTTTTACTATGACGACATCTCTGAAAAGTGCGGGATATTCCGAGAAAATCATGTTTTAGTGTTAATTTCGTCACAACGTCCCCCCAACCCTTACATTGACCAACAGACTTAAAATGTATCTCATTCGAACCGCCTTAGCAAGCTGATCAATTTTTACTATGACGACATCTTTCAAAAGTGCGGGATATTCCGAGAAAATCATGTTTTATTGTTAATTTCGTCAGAACGTCCCCCCAACCCTTACATCGACCAACAAACTTAAAATGTATCTCATTCAAACCGTCTTAGCAAGGTGATCAATTTTTACTACGACGACATCTCTCAAAAGTACAGGATATTCCGAGAAAAATCATGTTTTAATGTTAATATTTTTGGCACAAAATAAGAGTTTGTAAGTAAACCATATTCTTTGATTTTCAAACCTCTCAAGATCAATTAGGAGATGCCATTTTTCTATTCCTATAGGCAGGCAGTTGTCCCACCGGCGGCGATGAACGATTAGCGAGTAGAACTAGCAACTGAAAACGAGTTGGGGAGCAGCGAGCAGCGTGTGTGTAGTTTCGATAGTTTTGTCGCTGGGCTATCAGCGAGTTTTCGAGTGCGACGGGCGATTACTCGCACCACTCGCTCGGGGCGGTTAGTCTCACAGGGGTTTCTCTCGGCGTGAGCTTTGACCACCAAGCGACCATCGCTGAGCGAGTATCGCTAGGCGAGTATTATCTTTGATAGCTCTTGTCGCTCAGCGACAAACCAGTGAAGCGAGTCCTCGCCGGCAGTGTGAACAGTCAGCGATCAACTGTTAATATATGCATCTCTTTTGTTTACACGGAATGTATATCTATTGTACGTTTCTTGAGCGAGAAAACAGCCGACAGTTAGTCGCTTCCTTCGGCGGTGGGACAACTGCCATATGCTCGTCCACGACGGAGACGCGGGTGTCTTCGTCTTGGGCGAGCTTGAATCCCTCACTGCACTCAGGATTCAAGTCTTAACTCCCTCGCTTCGCTCAGGAGTCAACTCAAACCTAGAATCCTTCGTTGCGTTCAGGATTCAAAATAGCGCCCGCGACAACAAGACACTACTTTATCCCAAAATAAATAAAACGATTTTTTATTTTAATTCTAAACCCCATGGATTTTGGAGTTAAAACTGGTTGCTAGTATTTTTATAGATCTTTATGAACCTGATAACACATACAAAAGATCTGTTGCAGGGCGGGGGACGAGCCTAGCGAATTAGAGAAATGAATAAAACGATTTTTTAATTTTCATTTTATTTCTAAGCCCCATGGATTATAAAGTTAAAAGTGGTTGCTAGTCTTTTTATAGATCTTTATGAACCTGATAGCACATACAAAAGATCTGTTGCAGGGCGGAAGACGGGCCTAGTGAATTAGAAAAATTAATAAAACGTTTTTTTAATTTTCATTTTATATCTAAGCCCCATGGATTTTGAAGTTAAAACTGGTTGCTAGTCTTTTTATAGATTTTTATGAACCTGATAGCACATACAAAATATCTGTTGCAGGGCGGGGGACGGGCCTAGCGAATTAGGAAAAATTAATAAAACGATTTTTTAATTTGTATTTTATTTTTAAACCCCATGGATTTTGAAATTAAAATTGGTTGCTAGTCTTTTTATAGACCTTTGTGAACCTACTAATACATACAAAAGTTCTGTTGAAGGGGGGGGACGGGTCTCATACAAATATGGTCATCGTTCTTTACACTCCAAGGCGGAGTCGTCTATAAATCTCCACCTGAACAGGTTTTCCTTGCTTCGGCCAACCTGGGTCCGGAGTCTGTTTAAAGACTTCCAGGTTACCCAAGGTAACTCATGTCCAGGTGGGAGGTCCTCAGCGGGTGGAACGAACGGTTTGGGTAAGGAAGCACTGTCTCGCCGCAGCTTGTCTTTCTTGTGGTGGTTCGCCAGTGAGTGGGACGACACACTTTAAGAAGCTGTGAAGCAAAGAGATGACCAGTCCCTACTGACGGCGCCCGTTCACGAACATGATAATGATAATCCTGTATGTCTATCTTCAGGTGGCTACTACGACCAGCTCCCGCGGCCCGGCCCGGAGCTGCTCATCGCCAAGCAGAACGCGCTCGCGGCACACACACAGCTATGTAAGTATTTAAGAGCATTTATGACGTACGGCATTTCATACAAACTTTCAAGCCCTTGTTTTTCGAAATGAATAAACCGATTTTAATGAAACTTCGTACGCATAAGCAGGATACAAAATAACATTTTAGAAAAATAGTGTCAAAGCCAAATTAGATCGATTTTAAATTAATCGATCGAATCGATTTTAATTTACCATACAAACGGAGATTTTTAAACAAGACATTTCGAAAAAAAATCTGCTGTTTAATACAAAAGTTCAATACCTACTTGACCAAAATGTATGAACCTGCAGACTTTTTTTTTGTGATTTCAGACTTGGTCCCATAGTGAAAGTTGTACATATTCATGGGTAGAACAACCTGTAAAAATTTGGAACCGGTAAAAAAAAATCACCCGTATAATTTACCCTTCGAAAAGTGCCGATTCTCAGCCTAGTTTGAATAAATGACTTACAAAAACAACATACAACATAGTCATTAGTCAGCCTATAATGTTCCCACTGCTGGGACGCAGGCCTCCTCTCTGTGAGAGGGAGTGGGTCGTAATCCACCACTCGGACCCAGTGCGGGCTGATAGATGTCACATGTCTTTGAATTTTTGGTTGTGGTTGATTTTGATTAATTATTGTTATTTGTTCTACAGGGCAAAACACAATGAAGCGGCCTTTCTTCTACAGTGAAAGCCCGCACTACAACAGTACCCCGATGCTACATCGATACGAGGTGAGTTTTATTTTAATCTTGAAATATTTTGTACTAGCTGCGCCCCGCGGTTTCACCCGCATAAGTTTCGATCCAGTGGGAATATCGGGATGAAAACTATCGTATGTCCTTTCCGGGACTCAAACTATCTCTATACCAAATTTCATCTAAACCGGTTCAGTGGTTTAGGCGTGAAAAGGTAACATACACACAGACAGACAGACAGAGACACTTTCGCATTTATAATATTATAAGTATGGATGGCAACTATCGATTTCCAAACAATCCATACTAAAGCTGCGTCTACGCTAGACGAGCCGAGCACAAATTCGTGTAGTGTGGACCGACTTAGGCGCGTCATGTATAGGCGACATAACCTATATTTATTCCTATAGAAAACGTGCGCCCGCGCCTCGACGCCGCCTCGACTCTAGCTCGTGTGGGCGACGCGTCTTACGAGCCTCGAACGAGCTCGCCTCGCCGTGTAAATTCGTGCTCCACTCGTTCTCGGCTCGCCTAGCGTAGACGCAGCTTTATATTATAAATGCGAAAGTGTGTATGTCTGTCTTTCTGTTACCTCTTCACGCTTTAACCGCTGAACTGATTTAGGTGAAATTTGATAAAGAGATAGTTTGACTTCCGAGAAAGGATATAGGATAGTTTTTATCCCGATATTCCCACCGAAAAATTATGCGGATGAAACCGCGGGGCATTGCTAGTGATAATATACATAGAGTAAAAGTGCGCAGTGCTGCACACCCCACCCAATTTCAAATTAAACAAATATCAACTTTATTTCAATGACTATTAAGTTGGTTTCAGAGTGACTAGCACTATTGAAAAACTTATAAAAATCTTTGAAGTTGTAGCGTAAACTGAACTTTATTGTGTAGGAATTAAAGTTATTTTTCCATTAATTCATATTTGTTTACATTTCTGGCAAAAAAAAAATCGCGAACCGCAGATTAGTTTGTGCTGTTACAAGAATTGTTATAATAATAATTTAATTTATTTATCATCTCCATGTTTTCTTTTCAGGATATTTCAAGAATTCTCCAGTGAGAAACATTCCAAAGTTTCGCAACAAAAAAAATAAACTTAAAAAAGAAAGGTTTATTGTAAAAAATAATTCTCTTTACGACGATAATCTCTAGATGGTTATTTTAATTTTTTTTTATATCGTAATAATTATTAATAGGAATGATGATAATATATTTTTTATTATTAATTATTAAAAAAAAAGAGAAAACGCTAGGTCCCTTGTCGAGAAATTATAGCTATTTTATTATTATTTTTATTTATTTATTTAATTAATATTATTTTTTTATTTAGATTTTTTGGAGGGACCAGTCGTTAGATTACTATGCCACTTGTGATATATCTTTGAGTTTCGTATAAAACGGGTTTAAAAAAAAAAAACCGTCGTGAAGGAACATTCTATACTAATATTATTTTTATAAACATCATGATTAACAAGGTATATTGATCGCAGTATGTTGTTATTAGCAGATAGAAGGACGCTGCTGCTTACCCTCTTCACAGAATACCTAAGTTGACACGACAAAAAAGGCTGGCCTAATTTAGCAGCAGTTTTAAAACTTTTAATATTTTTTAAATAAAAATAATATTATTTTAAAATAAATAAATATTCTTTCACGATGTAAGCATAAATAGCCTGTTTTATACTAAACGCAAATAATAACATAGTAATATAAATAATATCTTATATTTCAAATATGATTAAAAAATTAAACAAGAAATTGTACAAATCGTCTGAAAAATTAAAAAAAAATACGTCGCTTTTTTGTAAAATTATCGTTTATCGAATGAAAAGTTTATTTTTTGAAAATAATTTTATAGTCTGTGTATTTTATGAAAAAGGTACTTACAATAAGGCCTAAGAATCATTGCCGGTCCGAACTTTGAGCTGGTGGCTTCCCAGTAATATATTTTAGGAACCATAATTATAGTTACATGAGTATAATTATAGTTACATGAGTAGTGGTAGCCCAGTGATAATGACCGCGACTTACGGTCGTAGGTTCGAACCCAGACAGGCGTTTTACTTTGTGTGAATGATTTCATCACCACTGCTCTCAAAACGGTGAAGGAAAACATCGTGAGGAAACCGGCATGTCCTAGAACCAAAAATTCAAAGACATGTGACATCTACCAACCCGCACTGGGCCCGCGTGGTGGATTACGGCCCACTCCCTCACACCGAGAGGAGGCCCGAGTTCCTGTGAGAACCTATGGTGCACAAACTTGGTCTTTGACTAACATCCAGAAGTCCAAACTCAAGGTCTGCCAACGAGCAATGGAGCGCAGTATACTAGGCGTTAAATTAACGGATCGTGTTCGAAACACAATACTGCGCTCCAAAACAAAGATAGTTGACGTGGCTCAAAAGGCTGCTCGACTTAAATGGGACTGGGCAGGACATGTCTGCCGCATGCCGGACAAACTGTAGGCCCAAATAGCGCAGAATTGGTGCCCTGAGACAGTGAGGCGGGGTCGCGGCAGACCACGCAGGAGATGGCGGGACGAGCTGGATTGGTTCCGTCAAAACTGGAGGGAGGACGCGCGGGCTCACGAAAAATGGAAGGAGTGGAGGGAGGCCTTTGCCCAGGAGTGGGACAGCGCAGGCTAGAAAAAAAATAGTGACATGAGGCGAGAGTGAGAGAGAGAACATGTTCGGAAGAGCCTTTGTTCAGACTGGCCATGATTCTTTAGCCCGTATTGTAGGATTTCCTTTAGATTTTTTGATAAATAACCTACATGTACAGAAGGGTAAGTGCGTAACACACTATCTGTAGGAATGGCTTTCATTTTGACAGTTCATTAACATTCATTGCGTTATTTACGTTGTTGAGCGGACAATTTTTTCCGACATATGAAGCAATGGATTAGCAATATCCTTCAAAATGATTCAGTTTGTGATTGATAGTGTTTTACGCAGTTAGGATGCAGACTATAATATTTGTCAACGGTTTGCCCTTCCTAAGGGGCCGTCTCCACGAGCGAGAGAATCGCGGCGATAGTCTCGCCGTGCCATCAAATTTTCGCCGCGATGATATCGCCGTGTGGAGACACGTTCTAAGAGAGTGTATAAAAATACGTGGCACGACGATAATATCGCCGCGATTCTCTCGCTCGTGGAGACGGCCCCTAAGGAATCATCGTTTTATTTTGAAATATCGATTTTCAAGACAAGGTTTTCATACGCAGATTGTACATAGGCATCTAAAAGGGTGGTTGTAGAACATTTAAAAAAAAAAACTAAATCGATGCCATTCTCTTGTTTAAGATATTTGTTTTCTCGGTAAGTCAAAAAAATATATTCTGTTTTTTTTTTTATAAAATATATTGTATTTTATTTAAAAGTTTCTTTGTAAAAAAAAACTCTAAATCTGATTATTTTTCACGTTGTTTTTTTAGTATTTTAGTTTCTTTGTTTGTTATTCTGTAAAAAATATATATTGATAGCATTTTTTAAAGTGAATTTTTAACCCCTGACGCAAAAACGACGGGGTGTTATAAATAATGTTTGTGTGTGGAATTCTGTGGGTTTAAAAAAGGATAAAAAGTACTTTCACTTTGTATAATTACGTCCAATGGTTGGAAATAGGCTTCTTTTTCAATAATCACCATAATTGGGGGATTACTGATCGCAGTATGCTTGTTTTTCGTCCAATGACAATGTGGCTGGTCCGAACTTCATTTTTTATCAACTAAATGGTGACATGATGTCTATTTTCAGCATAAAGGGATGTTAATATGGTGATCCTATTTGCCACTTAAATATTAGAATATCCTTTTAAATAAACCTAGCAATTTTACACGCGGAATATTTAATTTTAGGCCGTTTTGGTGAAAATGACCTAACTTGGTATAGTAGGTTTTTTGTTAAAGCTAATATTTTTTAAGAAAAATATTCTTTTTTACCGACTTCACAAAAAGGAGGAGGTACTATGTTCGGCTGTTTGTATGTTTTTTTTTTTGTATGTTTTGTTAACTGTACAGACATTTTTTTAATTGACTGCGATTAAATCGTATGAACCTTTGGGTTCATACGATTTATGAAGGTCTCTTAAATATTTCCCTTTAATAATATCCTAAAAATATGTTAATCGACATGACACAGTGAAATACGATATAGGATATAGGATGTTTTTAAAAAAATATTACTAGTTTTAAAAATATTTAAAATTATATTAAGTTAGGTCATTTTCTACTCTAACGATTTTCTTTGATATTATTTTGTAAAGAAAAAAAATAATAGTTTATAATTAACGACAAATAGTTACCAGAACCGTACATGTCTTTTGCCATTTTAATGCTCTTTTTATATTTTTTATTATTGTTTATGGTTGCAGGCGATGCTTTGACTGTAGTTAGAATATTTAAAAAAAAAATATTAAGGAAAATAAAGTTAAAAATGGGTATCTAAATAACCGTACAGTTAAAACGAGAGGTTTCGCGGGACACTCGGTTAGAACCAAGTTCTTTTCGCTGTATATAATGTATTATACACCGTGGAATTTTAATCACCGTTTCCTCTTAATTGGTCATTGTACTCATCATTATGAACATGAAATCGCGAAAAAAAAAACTAGCTGTTCCCTACATTTTGACGAGTTATGCGAACATAAAATGTAGGGAACAGCATATTTTTTTTTTTCACGATTTCCGATTTGGTCCCATAGTAAAAGTTGTTCATAATGATGAGTACAATGGCCCCTTAAGAGGTAAACTGTGATTAAAATTTCACGGTGTATAACAGTCACTATGAAAAAAAAAAACCAATGTTTGATAGAAATTAAAAAAAAAAAATGTGACGATGAAAATGTTCTATTTTTTTCGTCTACCTCACATTTGCCATGTGAGGAACTTTGTTCCAAAAGCTTACAGATTCGATAAGTCATCTTAACATTTTTAAATACATAGTTACCAACTTTTATAGTCACCTAATCTTATGAGAATGTTTCATATTTATAACTAGCTGTGCCTACGACTTGGTTCGCGTGAATGTCGGAAAACAAATTGGATTTCATGGTTTTTGAAGTGAAAACTTCTTTAGGCGCGTTGGGCATTTTTTAAGATGGAAAAACCCCCATTGAACTCGCGACACTGTTACCGACACCGCGCTACTTTCGGCTGTCCTCGGGTTGTAATCGGTTTTAATGTATTTCCGATATGTCAGTGAGTGATGGCAAAGTATTCTGTTTGTGTTTTGTTTATATGACGATTCAAAAAAATACACACGAAATTGTTCAAGTTTTCACTTCTGTCGGCACTCCCGGAGTGCCACTTTTTTATTTTTGCGCAGTACTCTTTTCTAAAATAAAAGTAGCCTTAATTACTCCTTATAACAGCTATCTGCCAGTGAAAGTCCAAGACCCCAGGCCCCAGGCTCCCTAGGAAGGTCAAGCGAAGTAATAATAATATCTCAAAATTGTAGCTCTATGAAAATTTCGTTTAAATTAACTAAGCTAAGTTTAAATATTTTTGCTCTTAAATGTACAGACGCCAGCACATCAAGCTACTACAATCTGTCAAATTTCTTGAATAGATTTTCAACTTTATCGCTAAAGTATAAGGTTCAAAGTTGATTGGGAAAATTTGACAGTTTCGGATAGCGTGGATGTGCTGGCGTCTGTACGTTTTGCATTTGTTATTGTTATAACGATTATAATCGTATAGTCATCAGTTTCGTTACCAGTAAAATAGAAATTGTCTTTAGTCTGTCAGTCAAAACATCGCCTGTGAACTCATCTGTAAGTTACAGCTTTGGCTTAAGTCGGACGATTGTTGGGCGACTGTGGGGCAACTCGGATTCCATTAAGTTCCGTCTTTTTAGTACTGTGTAAGTTCACGAATGATATTTGCAATTTTTTAAATATAAAGAAAGAAAATACGTTTTTTTTTTCGCAAAAAAGAACACGAACACAAAAAAGGACAAGTTGGGGGAAAATATGCGTCATATCCACGCAAAATGGCCAATAATTTGTCCTCACTGCAGGCAGGGCCGTCTTTAACGTATAGAAGGCCCTGGACACTAGGTTATTGGGACTTTTATAGCACACCGCCCGGGATTAGGTTTTATTTTGAAATAAGGTTAGACATTTAAACGTTTTTTTACAGTCCGTTCAACCGATTTTGACTTCTATACGGTAGGCATAAGGATGGCATTAAAAGCAAAAAAGTGGTTACAATACCAACTGTTTACTGCAGCTGCCATTTGTCATGCAACCAACGCAATAGAATTCAAAATCGGGTGAACGGACTGTAAATAAGGTTTATTTAAATGTCTAATCTTATTGCAAATGGAGTATAGCTACAACGCGCCTCTAGCCCAGAGTGGCTAATGGAAAAGAAGGCCCTGACTGCTGGGCAAAGATTTTTTCTCATACTGATGAGGACCGAGCATTGTTCCGTTTTGGTGATTTTATAAGAAATCATAAACATTTTTAACCGACTTCAAAAAAAGGAGGAGGTTCTCAATTCGTCGGAATCTTTTTTTTACCAATTTTGTTTGGTCGCGAGTCCGTTTTTTTCCATGTGATTTTGAATCAACTGTTCAAAATAGATGAAAATTTGTCTTTCGAAAAAATATGCAAATGCCATTCGTGAGATATCCAGGTATTTTATATTTTAACTATTGGTCAACAGAAAAAATTATGCTTGCAAAAAAAAAACTTCTAAAAGAAATTATATTGTGAAATAAAATATTTTTTAAAAAGTGATAATTTATCGAATTTACATGGCAATTAAAAATAAATGGGGAGAAAAAAAATTGTAAAAATTATAGTTTTTAAGACAAAAAAAAAAATATTTTTGGTCACAACAAATTTGAATTCAATTTCGTTGAGAAAAATCTTGCCAAAGTTTTGTTTATTTTTTTTGTATTTTTTCGTTTTTTGATTGTTAATAAAAATAGGTGATCAATAGTCATTTTTTTAAGAAATTATATAGTTTATAAGTTTAAAGTTATGGGTGTGGGCGCGTCAAACATGACTTTAACTTTTATTTTTAATTATTTTTGGTGCTCGTTAAAAATATATCCAAATTTGCATTTTTTCTACGAATTTTCTTTATGAGTACAATATTGAATTTTCAAACGCACAGTAGAAGGATCGCTAGATTTTTTTAATCTTTTTTTTAGATTACAAGTCGAGAAAAAAATCTTTTATTTACTCTAGAAATTAAGATAAGTAAGGAATGTGGGACAGTAGATGTAAGGAAGATAAGAGCGCGAAAATATGTTTTTTTTTTGTGTTTTTTTAAATATTTTTTTTCGGTCGAAATATTCGGATATTTATGGCAGAGTTGAAATGTTATATTTTTGAATACGCGCTCTACATAGACCAAAGCTGTGAAATAATGTAAAAAAAGTTGAGTAAGATTAAGAATAAAGTATGCTTTTACACAATACATGTTTATTTATTTTTTACACCCTGTATTAGACTTTCGTCGAAGGATTGCCTTGGCCGCTATACAGCGCCGATCGCCGACTTGGCCATGCCGGCGCGTGACAATAGCAAAACAAGTGAAGACATCACCCCTTTTTATACCACAAAAACAAAATACAAGTATGAGACAGCTTAACGAGCAGGCGAAGACCAAAAAGGAACGATGAATGGATTCTGTGAACGATGGTATGGCTAGGAAGGGGGTGATTGCCAAGATGACGACTATAGACCGCGCGGAACTATAGTCCGTGCCAAAAATGTAAACAACAATGGCCGCTCGAAATTGAATAAAATCGATAAACAAGAACATTTATTTTAAGTAATGTTTGCTTTCGTCTAGTTAGCTCGGAGAATCCTCCAAGCTAACTAGACAAAAACAAATAAAACGTTCTTGTATATTGTTTTTATTCTAATTAGAGCGGCCATTGTTGTTTACATCTTTGGCAAATTTAGAAACGCCGGGCCTTAGTTGGCCTTAGGTATGTGAGCGGCGGGACGGAGGGGCGGGGGCGCATTACTCAGTACGTGTGTTGCGAACCGCCGCCTCACTCCTGTGTCCATAGAGTAAGTAATGTTCATTATAAATGTAAGAAGAGACGGGAGTGCCATAGAAAAAGATGAAACTTCGCTTGTATGAAACTTGTACTAAAACTGAATACCTACCAACAACAAAAATGTTAAAGCGAAACAGCGATAGCCGCCATTGTGTTTAGTACACGTTTCATAGTTTCTTTTTCTCTAATACGCGGAACTAGTTGGCCGCCTCAGTGGACACAGGCAGTCGCCTGTGTCCACTGAGGCGGCCAACTAGTTCCGCGCGCACTTTGAGAAGTATGGCAAAAAAAGATGGTGCGCCGACTTCTAATAAATTGGGATGAGTGCAAGAGAATGATAATATTAATGACATATAAAAATTGCAACCACCTGTCAGAAGCCAAGCTATAACGGAACCCCTGCTATGCTTGGTTTGCAGGGGCGAGCCCAAGCTACAGGGATCCCACGTGTGTAGGTAAAAAATTTTTGGCAATCAAACTCAAAGCATTTATTTCAATTAAACCATTTACCTACAGGCACTTTTTTGAATTGACAAGAAGTCGGTGAGTCAGAATATATGAAGCTAGTTGCCCATTCCCAAGCGTAGTAGGTACCTATGGAGAAGAAAGGGCAAGAAACTCCATGGGCACACTTTTAAATTATATTTTTACAAAAATATTATAGTTACATCATTAATGTTGAATTTATAATTATATGTGAGAACGATGTGAAAAAAAGACGTATCTACAAACGGGGTGAATAGGGATGCATGGGTAAATCGGGACGAAACTTTAAAATGAATTTTAACGTTGAAATAATATAGTTTGTTGTCAATAAGGGCACGTAATCGTTAATTAAATTACAGGAAACACATTAGAGTCCTTGGGGCCACAAAATATATTATTTTAATGTTAAAATCCCTTTTAAAGTTTTGTCCCGATTCACCCCTGCATCCCTATTCACCCCGTTTGAAGGTACGCGTTAACGTTAACCGATTTAACGAGGGGGTTCCTTTATTGAGTCTTAACAATCCTCATACATATACCTAATCACATAATCAGTCTATAAAGTTCCAGGCCTGCTCTCTTCGAGAGGGAGTGGGCTGTAATGTACCATCATGTGTTGGTGGATGTCTGTCTTCGAATTTTCGGTTCTAGGACATGCCGGTTTCCTCACGATGTTTTCCTTCACCGTTTTGAGAGCAGTGGTGATGAAATTATTTACACAAAATAAAGCGGAAGGGACTTAACAGGTAGGTAAAAATTGGTGAGAACTTCGCTGGGATACCATAAACGTCATAATGGCAGGACCGCAGGACCAACTCTGTACAAGCTACTCACTGGACGTGAACGATCGGGAAGCACAACACCACAACGCTTTTTGTCATCAGTCATCAGTGGCATTACCACGGAACGCAAAATTATCATCTGACCAAGATTATGCCTGGACTTTAAAAGAGGCTGTGACCTCTTGAGTTTGTTCCGGCCTTTCTTCTCAGAGTAGTCAGACATTAGGAAACGCCGACCTCACCTAGTTTTAAAATAATATGATTGACATGTAAAAGTGTTTTACAAACCTACTTAGGTACAGAAATAATATTTATCATTTACGGCTATCGTGAAAACTCGTCAACAACTGCGTTTGATGTTACGGCATCAAACTACGCTTGGAGTTTATAGTCGACGGCCGTCATTTTGCGACCGTTATTTATTATGAACTTAAATGACGACCACCGCATTTCAGTAACTGCGTAATAAGCATCGCATATATAATCGATTTGTGATGCGAATTTTAGACCGTTCGCTGTTAAAAAATTGGTCACCCATCCACTCACAAGCCGCGGCATCCGCAGCTTCCCTTCTCACCCAGTCATCACTCCTACCCACCCTAATTTAAAACAAGCCCACCAATATTTTACTATATCATTATTTGGGAGTGGCTTCCATTGCTCCACCTTCAAAAGTAATTCCACCACAAAAAACAATATTTTGGCCGGACCCACAAACCAACTTAACTCGACCTACACACAACTTTAAAAACCAACCTTGTTGCTTTAACATAAAGTTGATATTCGAATGGTATTTAAAGGCAGTAGAGGTTATACTTAGTTTGGTGTTGCCAGCAGCAATTGTCGAGTAATTAAGGTAGGGTTTCTTGTTCAAAGTAGCGTTTAAGTGTTTTTCCGTGGATTATTTCGTGCAGTTCGGTTTGGTTTTTGTTTGAGTGCAAATATTTCGGGTTTCGAAGCTACGAAGATATTTTGGGAAGGTTTACAACGGTGGAGCTTGGTAAAAGGATGTTTGGGGACAATCTACTTCTTATCACTCTGGTTTACATAGCAAGTACCTAGGTAGTGGTCAACAACTAAAAAGTGAAAAAATAAAAATACATTTTACAAAAAAAAAATCCACCGCCTTTCAAAAATCACACACAAAGTGAAAGATTACTTTAATTTCGAAAGTCGCGGGTAAAAGCTAGTCTAGAATCTATATACTAATAATAAATCTGAAGTATGTTTGTTTGTTTGAACGCGCTAATCTCTAGAACTACCAGTCGGATTTGAAAAAAATCTATTGGCATTTGATAGACTGATTCTCGAGGAAGGCTATAGGCTACGCCGGTTTTCGAAAATGCTTCACTACCGTAGGCCACATCCATACTGTTCGGCAAATTGTGTAGAAGACCGTAAAGTACAACCAGCTGCTGTGTATGGCATTTGTGGCCTACGAGGAAGCCTTCGACTCTATCGTAATATGGGCAATTCTGGCCTCTTTGCAACGGTGACGAATTGACTGGCGCTACATCGAAGTGTTGAGATGTTTTTATGATGCTGCCATGATGACTGTCCAGGATATGAAAACCAGCCCCATCCAACTACTCAGGGGAATGAGACAGGGGGGTGTGATATCCTCGATAAGATTAACATCACGCTAGGACCCTTGGGAGCCGAGCAAAAACAGAAAAAGTCAGAAATAACGCTACAATGAGCGAAAACTAAGTAACAGCGCGGTCAGGCCATGCGATGCGACGGGGTGGGTCGGGGTACAAGAAATTTCACGCGGACGAAGTCGCGGGCAGAAGCTAGTATAATATTATAAAGAGGTAAATGAAATATTCGAGAGTTTATTTATTTATTTATTTAGATTCATTAACGTTCGTATACACTACAGAAATCACAGGAAACAACATAAAATACAGAACTAAATGTAACAAACAGTTATAGGTAAATACAGCATTTTCTTGTTATTACCTACTAAGTGAACAATCTGAATGTAGAGTAGTTACACAATTATTTTGTAGAAAAAGAAAAAAAAAAAAAAAAAAAAAAAAAAAAAAAAAAAAAAAATGAGCGCACTGACACTATTATTCCCTGCGACTACGAGACAAATGATCGAGAAGTTTAGATCGGAACCGACCAAGTGAGTCCATATGCACATCTACTATATCACTGCACTAGTTTGTATGTAGGGGTACCTAATCTTCAGAGCTACTGATCCGATTCTGAAAATTCTTTCACTAATGGGAAATTGGGAAGACAGAGTATTGCCGAGTTTAATAGGATATAACATACCATAACATCACGCCTGTGATCCCCGAAGGGTTAAGCAGAGAAATCAGATATATTTCTCAATCTGAATCATTTTGAAGGATATTGCAAATCCATTGCTTCATGTGTTAAAAAAAGATGTCTGCTCAACAACGTAAATAACGCAATGAATGTTGTTGAACTGTCACTGTCACTTTACCATAAACTATGTACCTATATTCTGGCAAATAAAGCATTCATTCATTCATTCAAACCCAGATAGTGTATTTATTACCTTTAAGTATTTATTCTGTGGTATTACGCAATTACCTCGCAGGGAATTTGTACAAATCGACAGATAATTTTTATTCGTAGATAAAATTGACGTTTGACAGTTTTTGTATGAAAAAACTGTCAAGAATTTTAAATTATCCCTCCGATAAAATTATATGGCGTTGGAAAAATCAGCCATAATAAAATACCGACTCCAAACAATTCGCAGCTCCATCGACAACAAACATAACTGTCATACAGAACTCGTTTCAGACATTTTTCTTGTGAAAAGCAAGAAGGTGGTATTTTTTGGGGCACACAGACTTTCTGTACCACCATACTGCGAGCTCCAAGCACTTGGTGATTATGGCATATCAAGCGTGATGGACTGTTGACGATTTTAAACAGCATTTTTGTAAGCTGCAGTAGCTTTGGGGTATGTAAAGTATGACTTTACATACGTACGTAGGTACAGTGACTTTACACGAGGGGGTCGTGGCTAATAACAGCCGAACGGGTTGATCGAAGCTACGCTAGCCGTTGTCGGTTCGTGGATGGGTAACTATGATAAAAAAGCACTTTCTCTCCCCTTAAACATCGTCATTGTATTTTCTTTGCTCCTGTTTCATGTTTATGTTTGTGTTTTGTGTGTATCATGTATCAAAATCAAAAGTCATTCATTCAAACTAGGCTGAGAATCAGCACTTTTCGAAGGTCAAAATTACAAAAGACAGTCCCCCAAAACGCCCGCCCTTCGCCACTTCCTAGTGCTTTCGCTGGGGAGAAGAAGTGGCGGAACAAACTCCCCAGCAACACAGCTGTCTGTTCAGTTAGAAAAATTATAATGATAATAATGTATAATTATAATGTATCATTTATATAGATTAATAGTACTTTATGTATGTATTTATTGTATTGTGTAAATGGTACACCACAGACTACCTACAGTATTTGTCTGTCCTTCCCGTTTTTAATCCATCCAAAGGTTGTCTTTAAAAGATCGCTCTTAGCGATAAGACCGCCCATTGTGTCACCCATTGTAAAGTTTTCTATATTTATGTCTGTAATTTATATGGTGTACATAATAAAGAGTATTCTATTCTATGGGTGACCATCATTTAAAGAAAGAAAATATATTTATTTAGCACAGTCTAAAAGACACATAATAAGACCAGATAGATCAGATAAAAAAAATAAAGATCAAATAAAAAGCGTAAAGTCCGATGTATGTAATTAGCAGGAAAGTGTACCTCACGGCTGCGCCAAAAAGACCCAGTTCAGCAATAATGCTAGATAACTAGTGCCTGACGCTGGTTTTCAATTGGACCTGGTGTGTGACGTGACGGGTGTACCTAAATCAATTTTACACGGCAACGTGTCGTATTATGCACGTGTACCCCCCGTGCCTTCGAAAGCGCATTAAACCGTTGGTCCCGGCTGTCATTCGTATATCTTTGACAGTCGTTACGGATAGTCAGAAGTCTAAAAGACAGATAGGCAGTCGCTCAGGCCAGGAGAGGGAGTGGGCCGTAATGCACCACGCGGGTCCAGTGCGGGTTGGCGGATGTCACATGTCTTCGAATTTTTGGTTCTAGGACATGCCGGTTTCTTCACGATGTTTTACTTCACCGTTTTGTGAGCAGTGGTGATAAAATTATTTACACAAAGTAAAGCGCCTGCCTGGGTTCGAACCCACGACCGGGTCAGCCCCACTCGTAAGTCGGGGCCGTTACTACTTGGCCACCACTGCTCTACCAACTTCCAACACTGATCAACGATTAATACATGTATATCTTTATTGACACGGGACTTACAATCTTATGTACGTTTCGTGGACACTCACGGTACGGCCGGCGAGCTATGGAACGAGCTAGTTATGCTTGGAGTCTCTCTGAGGGATAGAGGCCGGCAGAATAAGAATATTTATTTGTGAAACATATGTACATATTTACATAAAGGTCTTTGGTTAATAACATGGGCTCTAGAACGAACGCGCAGAGAACCAAAGTTGTCGACATAGCTCACAGAATAAGCAAGCTGAAGTGGCAATGGGCCGGCCATATTAGCCGTAGAACCTATGACCGTTGGGGTAGACGTGTTCTTGAGTGGAGACCGCGAATCGGCTAGGACGACCTCAGGCTAGGTGGAGCGACGATCTTCTCTGGATGGTTGGTAGCAGCTGGATGAGAGTTGATATAGATACACCTAGATAACGCAAGAGCAACTACTTCGCGTGCCAAAAATCGCACTAGCTTACGTTCAAAAATCGTAAGCCGCCACTTTCGCGCTCAGTCCTGCGTACTGCTGGCTGGTTGAGCGTGAGCGAGAGCGCGATCTTGTGACGTCATAGTAGGTAGTCAAAAAATGGCACGCTTGGTTTTCATACAGTTCGTGATACTTGCATTATCTAGGTCTATCTATATCTGTGGGCGTGCGTTTCGAGAGGCCTATGTCCAGCAGTGAGCTGGTATCGGTTGATGATAATGACGTACGTTTCTTGAGTAAGAAAATTGTCGATTGGTAGTCGATTCCTCATCGGCGATTGGACAGGTTCCTTAGACAGGAAGCTGACCCAACGTAGTTGTGGGGCGTAGTTGACTGTCCCGTTGGTGTAGTGGTCGCAAGCGCAACTGCTGAGCGTCCTGGGTTCGATTCCCAGGTCGGGCAAATCGTTGTTGTCACGCTTTTCCACCAGGAATTTTTTATTGACAGCCCGGAGTTTGGAAGTTGGCGGTGTGATACCTCCGTGCCTCGGAAAGCACGTTAAGTCGTTGGTCCTGCGCCTGATCTCTCTCCGGTCGTGTCGGATTGCCGTCCCATCGGACTATGCGAGTGAGGGAAGAGAGAGTGCACCTGTGTTTGCGCGCACACGCGTGCAAGGTATACAGGGTCCCATTAAAATAGATGGACAAATTTTAACACAGCGCTCAGTACGTCTAACCCAAGATATACAAGCAAAAAAAAACACTGTGTAAAGTGATTTTATTTTGACCTAAAATAATAAATTGCCGGCACATTTAGTGTATTTTCGTTAGCTGATTATTTTTCTTGTAAGTATTTAATGCGTTTTTCTTATATATATTTTTTTTTATCATCGTCCTTATTTTGGTGGTCTGAATGATTTCTAAAAGTTTGTCCATCTATTTTAATGGGACCTTATATAGGTATCTCCCGCGCTGATGGCTATTCTTCGTTGAGATTGGCCACCATGGCCGAAATATGGTTTGAAGGACTAATATTATACGAAAATACCTTTGCAGTAGCATACATCTCTCCTTACGGGGTAAGGATTCGTAAATACTCCAGGCGTGATGTTCCTCAAATAATGATTAATTACATTAAAACCCTTTACAAACCCACAAAATATTAACATCCACAAACGATTTGAAAAAGATCTGATTATTATCAACAAAACATACTCAAGTAAAAAACACAAAACGTTTCACAAAGATTCCGTTTTTGAGATACGGGCTCTCAAAACGACGGACATTGATAATGCATAACTTGACGTTTTTTTGTTGGAGTCGGTTAAGATATTCCGTGCATGCTGCCCTAGACTCATCAATAATATGAGCTATTTGGGATTTAGGAGCGACGGGACGGACACGATACGATTTTGATTTCCAACCGCTATCGGTTAGAAATCGTTTTAGATATCCGGCCAAAAACCATTTTCAGCAATTTTTGTAGCAATTAAATGCAGACAGCATATGGGAGGAAATCCTGAAAAAATACTTTTTCTGCATATAATACAGGATGGTACAGACGCCAGCAAATCAAGCTACTACAATCTGTCAAATTTCTTCAATAGATTTTTAAGTTTATCGCTATGGCGTTAGGTTCAAGGTTGATTGGGAAAATTTGACAGTTTCGGGAAGCTTCATAGCTTGATGTGCTGGCGTCTGCACATCGACGCGTAACCTGTTACCATGGGTTCTGTACATGATTCTCAACCCCATTGCGTTTTCAATTTTTCGTCAGTTATTAAATAAAATTTTTGACCGCGTAGGTACCTATTGCACATTTCTATGAAACAGTAGATTTTTTTTTTTTGATAATCGATGAAAGATGCATGGATTCTAGAATTATAATTATGCTGAATTCATGGATACAGTATGCATGTCGGTGAACCCTGGCACCCTGCATACAATACCTAATCTATGACCTCCACAACCCAGTTACTGGGTAATACGATACCACTTGGTAAGTACCTAAGACTGGTTGTCAGACTTTAGGGCTTCTAACCACCCGTAACGACTGTCAAACATCCACGAATGACAGCCGAGGCACGGAGGGTTCTCGGTATGTAGAGATGGTCACCCATCCACAGACCAGCCGCGGTAAGCGTAGCTTAACCTGATCGATCGACGTGTGCAGCTGTTACCGTCCGGGAACATTATTGGCTGATTATGCTGTGCTAATTACCAATAGACCAATGAAGCAGTCAAAATTCGAGAACGATCATGTTGTTAGTTCAGTCATCGTGTCGTCACCTCTAAACATCCTTGCAAGCGCAACATTTCTTAAATACAAGTCGGGTTAAGAGCGGCACTTTTTATCATAGAGATGTCTCACAAACGGGCTAGGCAGACATATTATGTGTTTTTATCATAAGCGGTTCAAAGTGTAGGGATTTGTGGGTTTAGGAGCATAGACAGCGGTTTGTGGAAGACGACATAAAGTTTTCGATAGAACACTGTTCTTTTTGACGTAATAAAACGTCACGCGTATATTACTCCAAGAGTGAGAGGTGTACCGTGTACAGTCAAAAACAGAGATAAGTATGCAGGGTCGTCGGATATAGTTGAAGTTTAGTAAGAAACCGATGGGTGTTCTCGACTGAAATTGAATTTGATAAATGAGCTGTTTGTTTACTATTAATAAAATAAAATTTTATTCGAGAACATCCTTCGGTTTCTTAATAAACTTCGACTATATCCGACGATCCTGTATACTTATCTCTTTTGATGACCCGTGACGACTGTCAAAGATCCACGAATGACAGCCGGGACCTACCAAGAGGGGTCTTTGTATGTAAAGATGGTCACCCATCCACGGACCACTTGAGGCTAGCGTAGCTTAACCTGATCGTTCGAACCGTGCGACTGTTACTCGTATTACTTGGCCACAATAAGCCCCTCGGGGATAGAACCTATATACCACAAAACATATTTAAACCACTGCACCTAACCTTAAACTAATCGACATAAATTATTAACAAAAAGAGGGTAAAACAAAAAAATCACAAACAATATTTGTATGGCAACATTGAGATATAAATAATTTTACAAAATTAAATGACACTGCGCCGCCCGCGGCGTTCCCTGCGATTTCTTTTAAATGACATACATGGTATTCGTGATACTTGTTAAGAATTTATTATTAAATTAGTAGTATAGCCCTGTGGATTTGCTTGTAAGAACTATAGTACTACTTAGAAGTTTGTGGATGGCTATAAGAATAGGGGAAGACCAAAGAAAGATGATAGGGCTAGAAAGGGGGTGACTACTGAGATGATATAAGGGAGTGGGCCATAATCCACCACGCGGGTTCATTGCGGGTTGGAGATGTGACATGTTTTTAATTTTTTTAGTTCTAGGACATGCCGGTTTCCTCACGATGTATTCGATGTATTTCCTTCACCGTTTTGAGAGCAATGGTGATGAAATTAAATACACATACTAAAGTGCCTGCCTGGGTTTTCGGACTCACGACCTACAGCTCGTAACTTATATATAATACTAGCTTCAGCCCGCGACTTCGTTCGCGTGAAACTTCTTGTTTCCGCCGAGCCACCCCGTCGTATCGCATCACCCGCCCGCGCTATCACTTAACGTTCTTTTTTACTTTTTTTCTTTTTGCTCGGCTCCTAAGGGTCATAGCGTGATGTTAAATAGCCTATAGCCTTCCTCAAGAATTGGGCTATCAAATGCAAGAAGAATTTTTCATATCCGACTGGTAGTTCCAGAGATTACCCCCTACATACAAACTTACGAACAAATTTTACCTCTTTATAATATTAGTATAGATAATAATAATAAAACGGCCTTGACCTTTCGGCCAATGGCCTCATGGCCGAAAGCCTCCGTCAACATCTATCGAGGCTCTCGTTAGGCGGTTGGATCAAGGGCCTGATTCAGAAGGCAGTACTCCTCGATACGGCTCGCATTGTGAGGAGGTTCCTGTCTCTGGAGCCCTAACCACCGGTAGCTTGGACTACAATTTTTTTTATATTTTTAAATGTTTTTTATACTTATTTTTTATATTTCAAGAAATATTTAAAAATGTAATTAAATATGTAAATAGATGAATAAACGAAATAATAATAACTTTATTGATACTAAATACCTTTGTTACAATAAGTATCTAGTAATTAACTTTATGTATGTATTTATTGTATTGTGTAAATGGTACACCACAGACTACCTACAGTATTTTCTGTCCTTCCCGTTTTTAATCCATCCAAAGGCATTGTGTCACCCATTGTAAAGTTTCTATATTAATGTCTGTAATTTATATGGTGTACATAATAAAGAGTACCACCACCTAATACGCACCTAGTAAGCACCTGCCATCTAATCTCTTCACCACCCTTGGTTGACTGGTAGAGAATGCCTAAGGGGGCGTCCATTAATTACGTGAGGTGATTTTGGCGATTTTTTGACCCCCCCTCCCCCCTTAGTGAGATACCGTGAGATTTTGCTCGACTCCCTCCCCCTCCCTCTAATCTCACGTGAGATTGTTCAAAATGCGTGTTTTCAGTGTAAATACGTTAATATACAGGATGAAATTGAAAACATGCGACAAATCGAAATGGGAGATTGTAGTCATCATTATGAACAACTTTTACTATGGGACCAAACCTGAAATCGCGAAAAAAAAAAAACAGCTGTTCCCTACATTTATGTTCGCATAACTCGTCAAAATGTAGGGAACAGCTGATTTTTTTTTCGCGATTTCAGGTTTGGTCCCATAGTAAAAGTTGTTCATAATGATGAGTACAATCTCCTATTTCGATTTGTCGCATGTTTTGGATTTCACCCTGTATATTATGCTTCATTGCGTTGGATTTATTAAAAAACAAAACAATTGACTATAAGTTAAGATTAATTCTACCCAGTTTTCTCGCAATTTTACACTGTTTCTTGCAGATCAAAAATTACGTGAGACTTGCCAGGACCTCCCCTCTCCCCCACGTGAGATTGGGTGAGAATCGGCTTGACCCCCTCCCCCCCATAAAAGCCTCACGTAATTAATGGATGCCCCCTAAGGCATTAAGTGCGCCTTTGTACCTTTTTGTGCGAAAAGTTTAAATAAATAAATAATAAATATTCTATTCTATTCTAATTGTAGGTTACAAAAACAGTTGGTGGCGATACCACTGAGCCACCACTGCTCAATGTACGTCGGGATACCATTAGGCGACTACTATCTATACTCATACTATATTGTATACTTACCTATATTATGGTTTTATTTAACACCCACGCTCTCAAGGAAACTTGTTTCAAGTTATTTCTTGCTTTTTATTTTAGTCGATTTTGTTATCAATATTTCGGTTGTCCTTGTTTTCTCATTGTTTTTGACATTTTGTCATATTTATGTAAATTGAATTCGCTGCAGGTGACGTAATCACTGTAAAAGAATTTATAAAAAACTTTTTGATTTTTTGAACCTCTGAGTGGCTTCATCAAAATCAAAAGTCATTTATTCAAACTAGGCTAAGAATCAGCACTTTTTAAAGTCAAAACGACATAAGACAGTCCCCCAAAACGCCCGCTCTTCACCACTTCCTAGTGCTTTCGCTGGGAAGAAGAAATGGCGGAACAAACTCCCCAGCAGCACAGCTGTCTGTTCAGTTAGAAAAACTTGATTCTATACAATAGTAGGTAATTAACATTACGAAACACAAAACGTCAAATTAAATGCCATATGACAGCGAGCACACGCCAGACTAACAAACTCGCCAATATACCAGTATTCAGTATTCAGCCGAAAGATTTTCATTCAAACTCAAAGCATTTATTTCAATTAAACCACGTGCAGGCACTTTCGAATTGTCGGTCAGTTAGTCAGAAAGTTGAAGCTAGTTGCCCATTCCAAAGCGTAGATCTCTATGGAGAAGAACGGGCAAGAAACTCCATGGACATTCTTTTAAATCAAGAATATTACAAAATCCTGGGTACATTATTCTTCTTATGTTTTCAACACACTATCTAGCTAGAATATATCCTGAAGAATGTCATATATTTTTCTGATTTTGTGTACTGTAGTCGATCATATACTTTTAGGCATTACTAGCTTCTGCCCGCGACTTCGTCCGCGTGAAATTCGTACTTTCCTCTAAAAGTTTCGAAAATGTATATTGGTATGATCTTTATAATTAACTTAAATAAATAAGTATTCGGGCCAATTTTTAAGTTTATAGAACAAAGAAATCAGATTTTTCAAAGAAACTATCCCCGCTTTTCACCCCCACAGGGGTAGAATTTTGAAAAATCGTTTAAGATGTGTTCATAACTTGACTCAAAGTTTATTTATACCAATTTTCGAGCTAATCAAGCCACGCAGTAAAATCCTCCCCTTTAAAATTAACTACCTCTTTTCATACAGTTAGGGGTAGATTTTTGAAAAACCCTGATACATGTTATTAATTATTTTTAGTCCTTAGTATAAATACTGAGTTTCAAGTTAATCGGACAGGGCGTTAAAATTCTTCCATACAAATTTTAACACCCCCCCATTACCTCTTTAGGGGGTATTTTAGAAAAACGAAAAATTTCATACTTCATAATTTACTTAGATAAGTATTCGTGCCAAGTTTCAAGGTTATTAACTCAATAAATAAGATTTTTCATACAAACAAAATCCCCCCTTTTCACCCTCTTAAAGGTTGAATTTCCAAAAACCCCTTCTTATTCGATACCTACTCTGCACAAAGAACACAACCTCCAAAACTCATGTCCCTAGGACCAGCGGTTTAGACTGTGCGTTGATATTTCAGTCAGTTCGTTCATCCCCCTTTGGGGGAGAAATTATCAAAAACGCTGAGACACGTATAAATTAATTTTCAATCGTTAGCCTAAATACAAAATTTGAAGACCCTAACTTTTAAACTGACGGACTTTCATACACAACTTCATCCCCCTTTTTAACCCTTTGGGGTTGGAATTATCAAAAACGCTGAGACACGTATATATTAATTTTTAGTCGTCAGCCTAAACACAAAATTTGAAGATCCTAACTTTAAAACTGACGGACTTTCATACAAACTTTCATCCCCTATTTAACTCCCTTAGGGGTTGAATTTAAAAAAATCCTTCCTAATTCCTTGTCTACATTAGAAAGGGAATAATTATATAAAATTTCAAAATAAATACCTATAACTACTTTAATTAATAAAAGTACCTACGCTTAATAATTTGTAATTTGAACGAATATTTAAACACTACCAAAACAACTAATACGTGGTCCTAACTTTAGCTACCTTACACTTAAAATCTAAGTGACTATTTAAACTAAAATATTCTTATAGAATTATAACCAGAAATATATACAACTCACAACAAAAAAGAAATGAAAATAAAGCTGAAACGCCTGTGCAATACTATCTACCTATACCTACTTCACTTAAAAATAAATACTTATAACTACTTTAATTAATAAAAGTACCTACGCTTAATAATTTGTAATTTGAACGAATATTTAAACACTACCAAAACAACTAATACGTGGTCCTAACTTTAGCTACCTTACACTTAAAATCTAAGTGACTATTTAAACTAAAATATTCTTATAGAATTATAACCAGAAATATATACAACTCACAACAAAAAAGAAATGAAAATAAAGCTGAAACGCCTGTGCAATACTATCTACCTATACCTACTTCACTTAAAAATAAATACTTATAACTACTTTAATTAATAAAAGTACCTACGCTTAATAATTTTTAATTTGAACGAATATTTAAACACTACCAAAACAACTCATACCTATTTTACAAAATAACAACAAAAGAAATTCAAATAAACTATTTAAAGACTAAAAGTCGCTGATAAGCACGGTTTCTCAATATCAATTATTGTCTGTCAATAAGGTCGAACGCTCTGAACGCATCAACAGCCAATAATATTGAATGAAGCTCGCTCTTGGACTCGGACCTCCCCCCGCATTTTTATACCCTACCGGGCTACCGCCGCCGCGACCCGTGTCGAGCGCGGCAACCGTTACACAATAATAATCCTTATAGCATGAATCAGTATTCACGATGGCGATGCGCGATGGCTTATTTCATGTATAAGTTTGGTGTTTCTATACCGATTTCTATGATTCTTTTTTTATTGAATAGGTAATAATGTTAACTTTTTGAAATTAGGGATGAGTGAGAGTATTATAAACGTAAGAGTAAACAAATATAATCAGAATGCTCCGAACTGCCAAGCTATCAGGAGTTACACGTGTTATTGTGAGTCAACCATAAAAGATAGACATATGCTGTTGCGGGATATTTTTTAGACAATTTTATGTAGAATATTTCCGTCATACATGATTTCTATGTAACTTTAACCATTACGGTTGCACACGCGACGGAAGCTTAAAAAATGAAGTAACTTCTCCCGTTTTCCCAACATTTCCCTTCACTACTCTGCTCCTATTGATTGTAGCGTGATGAAAAGTATACTATAACCTGCCCAGGAGTATGAAGAATAATTGTACCAAGTTTCGTTAAAATCCGTCCAGTAGTTTTTGTTTCTATAAGGAACATACAGACCGACAGACAGACAGACAGACAGACAGACAGACAGACAGACAGACAAAAATTTTACTGATTGCATTTTTGGCATCAGTATCGATCACTAATCACCCCCTGATAGTTATTTTGAAAATATATTTCATGTACAGAATTGACCTCTCTACAGATTTATTATAAGTATAGATAAAACTTGCATTTTTTGCGTTTAGGTCCTGCGTAGTCCCCTTAAGTTAAAAACTTGCGAAGCCTTACCATACACTGTTTAGCAGGTCAATATAAAGGTATGATTCCGATCTCAGCAGCACGCAGCAGTGCTGCCGCGGTAGTGCGGTCGCAGCACTACTGGTCCTCATACATTTTCTATGCGTTTATATGAGATTACATTCCGAGCACAGCAGCAATGTGACGCAGCAATGTCGCGCAGCACTGCTGCGTGCTGCCGAGATCGAAATCATACCTTTAGACGTAAAGTGAAGTATCGCTCGATGTTGTATCATGTGCGGTGCAATTGTTAACTGTCACCTTGTCCTGCCTGCACATCACCTGCCCAAGAATGAGTATGCATAATCAACTCATAATGTTCCCACTGCTGTGACCCAGGCCTCCTCTCTTCGAGAGGGAGTGGGCGGTAATCTACCACGCTGGCCCAGTGCGGGTTAGTAGACGTCACATGTCTTCAATTTTTTGGTTCTAGGACATTCCGGTTTCCTCACGATGTTTTCCATCACCGTTTTGAGAGCAGTGGTGATGAAATTATTTACACAAAGTAAAGCACCAGGTTCGAACCCACGACCTACAAGATAATGGTAGGGCCCCAAATCTGGTACTTAAGTGGAATTGCGGATAAGCCTGTTATAAAATTCTCGGTAACGGCCCGGAGTTTGGAACTGCGTTCGATAATGAGCAATAAGATTCGCTCTCAAAATTGAATGGCGGCAAAAATTGTGATGATCAAGAAGTATTAATTATATTTGCTGTTATAACTTAATTATTTGAGATTAAAACCACGCTTTTATTAATTTTGGGGATTTTAATGATTCTTTAAAGAAATCAAAAGGATTATAAAAACAATTAGTTTTTTTTTTGTGATTTTCATTAAGTATAAACATTTTGCCTGACAGGGTAATTTTGTGTAACATATTATCAGTAGCAATGGGTTTCATTTTGACAGTTTAACAACATTCATTGCGTAATTGCGTTCCTTTTTAGAACATATCGATACCTTAATTGGCAAACCAGCCAACTCCAAACGCCTAAATTATTTTTTCATTTGATTTGAGTCTACCAAAAATATTATACAGTTTTAAGTCTCTCCTGAAAAATTTGCTCATATGGAGTTGGCTGGTTTGCCAATAAAGGTATCGATATGGAGCAATGGATTAGAAATATGCTTCAAAATGATTCAAATTGAGAGTATAATGATGTGTTACGCAGGGAAGCAGTGGTGGTCCATTGAAAGCTTTATGTAAATTATTTCATCGCCACTGCTCTCAAAACGTTGAAGGAAAACATCGTGAGGAAACCGGAATGTTTTAGTAACAAGAATTGGAAGATATGTGACATCTATCAACCCGCACTGGGCCTGCGTGGTGAACTGCAGCCTACTCACTCTCACAGAGTGGAGGCCTATGTCCCAGCAGTGGGAACATTATTGGTTGATTATGATAACCATGATGAAATAAACATCACGCCTGTATTCAAAGGTTTCGGTAGAGGTACACCCACATTTTGCCAGATATGTTTTAGTCATAAAGTCAGCCGCACAGCTCGATCGATCAGGATAAGCTATGCTTGCCACGGTTGTTCTGTGGATGGATGACCATCTTTAAATAACGAGACCCCTCCGTGCCTCGGAGGGGTCCCTATTTACCTCGTTTGTCTAGTGGTCGCAAACGCTACTGCTCAGCGTGAGAGTTCGATTCCCTAGTCGGATAAACTGTCGTTGAGTTTTTCTATCTGGAATTTCTCACTGGCAGCCCGGAGTCTGGATTTGTATCCGATTGCAACAGGCTCGCCCCATATTACATGCGACGTAAACATAACTGGCGAAATATTTGTGTAGCTACTAGTACAACTCCACCTAACCCCTAGGGGACTGCTGGCGTGATGTTTATATGTTATGTAAAACAAGTGATATTGTAGAATCTGAAGGCGGCTGATATACTCCGGCGCATTACTCTCTCTGTGGCGTACCAACTTTATTTATACTGAAGAACAAAAAATATTCGAAGAGTATGTTACGATTTTAATTTGAGGTTGTGGTTCCGTATTATTATTTATTTATTTTATTTTAATACTTCAAGCACATAAATGTGTGTTTTATTGTGAAATGCCTCATTGGGTTTGAGTTTGAGTAATACACAGGTCATAATATCCCTCTCAATGAATATGAATCAGTTATTTAAACAAATATTATATATATCTTTTACATTGGTTAACACAACTAACTATTTACACTAGGTACAACATTAATCTATCAAGCGCCGCTAATGAGACACAATTGATTTTCTATTGTTTCGTCGCCGATCGGTGAACCGCGACGCTTGACCGGTTAAATGACTAACTAACTAAGTATATGAATAAATATAAAAACGAAAAGATACTTAGGCGTTGAAGTACTCGTCCGCATCGCTGTCATACGGAAACGTGCTCAGAAGACTGGCAGCATTGCCATTTTGCATGGCATTATGCTAATTCTTTGGCCAAAGAATGAGTCACCCCTGTGGTCACGTGCAGTGTCGACCAGTCGGTGAGAAAGTAGACGCAAACTTGGGCCTCATGACCCGAGCGTTTCGTTAAATAAAATATATTAGGTCCTTACGTATGAAATTGACGTTTTTCATAGAACAAGCAAATATTTTTTTGGAAGAAAATGCTGTTTTCCTTAAACAACCGTCTATTTTAACAACACCAACCCGTTTCACAATTCTCCCACGGAACCCTAACAATAAAACAACCGCGCACCGTTTTGTTTTTGTCCCTTGCGCCTGCGACGACGCTACATCCCTTTCTCTCCCTAAACAACAGACGGAGACAGAGATATCTCTTTTTAAACCATGTCCTGACCGTCGTAAAAATATAAAAATGAATATTACTTAAATATTTAGGATGTTTACTTTGATACCTTTCGATATTAAAATTTTGGGTTCCTTGGGAGTTTTAAATGTCGTTTTTTATTGTTAGGAAGTGAAAGAATGTTGTTTGGCAAACTCATCACCGGTTTTCAATATGTGGGTTATAAAAGATGATCACATGTCAACTTGTAACATTAATTATTGTTATTTCGGTCAACTGAAAACTCAAACTCAAAGCATTTATTTCAATTAAACCATTTACAGACACTTTTGAATTATCAAGAAGTCAGTCAGTCAGAAAATATGAAGCTAGTTGCCCATTCCAAAACGTAGGTACCTATGGAGAAGAACGGGCAAGAAACTCCATGGACACTCTTAATTTAAATGATATTTTTACAAAAATATGACAGTTCAAAGGCCCAACCATAATCAGGTCAGGTGAAATGTTTATAATGTATAATTAATCACAAAAACAAGTGTTTTCATAATCCTTCAGACTCCTTCAAAATAATGACTGCTGTTTTAACCTGAAATTTTGATATAAAAACAAATATAAGTAATGAATATTTCTTCATCATTAAAATTTTGGACACTAAACATTCGAGAGCGAATCTTATTGCTCACTATCGGACGCAGTTCCAAACTCCGGGCTGTTACCGAGAATTTTGTTATAGAATTAACCCAAATCCCATTTACCAGATTTGGGGCCCTATCAATATCATTAGCGCAGTGGTGCTTGTAGGTCGTGGGTTCGAACCCAGCCAGGTGCTTTACTTTGTATAAATAATTTCATCACCACTGCTCTCAAAACGGTGATGGAAAACATCGTGAGGAAACCGGCATGTCCTAGAACCAAAAAATCGAAGACAAGTGACATCTACCAACCCGCACTGGGCCCGCGTGGTAGATTACAGCCCACTCCCTCTCACAGAGAGGAGGCCTGTGTCACAGCAGTGGGACCGTTATAGGTGGATTATGCATACTCATTCTTGGGCAGGTGATGTGCAGGCAGGTCAAGGTGTTAGTTTGCAGTTGCACCGCACATGCTGCAACATCGTGCGACACTTCTCTTGTCGTAGAATATTGAGCTGCCGGTCTATTAAAATCTAACCGTCAAAACTTAGTGAAGTGAGCTTGAAGACAGTTGTCACTCCACCTGATGCTAGGGTTTAACACTATTGACTACACTTAAGGTGCCACTATTCGATATTTTTTCCATACAAATTTCGGGAGAGTATTACTCCACTGTTTGACATTGTACATCCAAAGTTAAACATTGTATCGTTTTGTCTAACTATTAATTGTGTCTGTACGGAAGCAGAATTGCAAAATAACAAGCCATTAAAAAGTTATGAGCCAACAAAGATTCGTTTTTCTTGCTATTTTTAACGTAACTTTGGGTGTAAATAAGTAATAAAAGAACTGAAAAATATTAAAAATTAAATCCGTACCGACAAAGCTCAGTTATCGAAGAGTTCAAAAAACTTTATTTGTGATTGATTTATGTAGTGGATTTTTCATAGAACACGATTTTCCAAAGTACTTTTCAAATATTTTTATGCGTCTATCAGTTCGGAACGGTGTTTCTGTGCGTGAGAACTAGATGTTGTGCATGTAGATTAGCGTCTAACTGCTCATCACTGATACTAGCTCCGTCAGACACGAAGCCAAGTTAGACAGCGTGATTTTGGCCATGACCACCAGTGAGTTCGAGCTCGCGACTAGTTTACTCTTAAGGGGCCGTCTCCATGAGCGAGAGAATCGCGGCGATATTATCGTCGTGCCACGTATTTCTATACACTCTCTTAGAACGTGTCTCCACACGGCGATATCATCGCGGTTAAAATTTGATGGCACGGCGAGACTATCGCCGCGATTCTTTCGCTTGTGGAGACGGCCCTAAGTATTCACCGGGTCGTTGGTATAGCTGTCCTTTCCCGTAGGTATATACTGGTCATAATCATCTGCCTAGCCTTTTCCCAACTATGTTGCGGTCGGCTTCCAGTCTAATCGGATGCAGATGAATACCAGTACTTTACATAGAGCGACTGTCTATTTGACCTCCACAACGCAGTAACTGAGTAAAACGATATGTAGGCACACAGTTATAAAATAAATACATACATAGTATACTAAACCAACGGAACCCGCACCAACTTACTACGAATTCTAATAAAACCTCATTCATAGACATAATTACAAAAAAAAAAAAACAAAATCCTTTTTGACATCTGTGTCCCTTTAACAAAAAAAAAAAAAAAAAACTACCGATCGTATCTGTGTTTAAAATAAATATTAATATGGCGGTCGAAATAGTTTAGATATTATTTATTGATTGAAACCGACCCCCGGGAGTTTGAGCCTGTCAAAATTAATTTTATCATGGGAAGATTCATCTCCCAGCCTTTTCCCAACTATTTTGGGTCGGCTTCCAGTCTAACCAGATGCAGCTGAGTTCCAGTATTTTACACTAGCTTCTGGTTCTTGTTCCCTGACCCACCCCGTCGCATTGCATCGCCCGTCTTTCTTTTACTTTCTGATTTTTTTTTCTTTTTGATCAGACCCTAAGGGGTCGTAGAGTGATGATAAATAGCCTATACAGGGTGAAATTGAATTCATGAGCATCCTTTTAAGGGGTCATTGTAATCATCATTATGAACAACTTTTACTATGGGACCAAGACTGAAATCGCGAAAAAAAAATCAGCTCTTCCCTACATTTTGACGAGTTATATGAACATAAATGCAAGGAACAGCTGATTTTTTTTCGATAGATTGCATCCCGGGGAAGGATACAAGATAGTTTTTATCCCGATATTCCCACGGGATCGACACTTATGCTGGTGAAACCGCGGGACGCAGCTAGTAAAATACATATTATAAAGAGAAAAGACTTGATTTTTTCGTGTGTTTGTTTGTTACGCTTTCACACTAAAACGGCTGAACGGATTTGGATGAAATTTGGCAAATGGGTAGACCATGTCCTGGACAAGGACATGGAATACTTTTTAACCTGATATTCCAACCGGATCGAGACTTATGCGGGTGAAACTGCGGGACGCAGTTGCAGTTTTATATTATGTAGGTATAGACAACCTACACATGTTTTATACCCTAACTAAATACATAATGATATTATTATATCATTCTTTTATCCCACTGTGCGGGTATAAAACAGTAATAAAACGCTAATATTTATTTGACAAACTGTTTAGGACGCTCGTTTGAGTACATTGTTTTTGTAACCCCCGTCGTTCAGGCGAGAACCGCGCTAATATTATAAATACTGAACTCTTTTTATTTTGTTTTAATATATTTGTACTTATTATCTATACGTAATTGGACGGACATTGCTTTTAATTTTTAAAGGCAAAAGGCTTTTTTTTCAATAAACTGGCGCCCTGCCCCTGTTTTTTTAGGTCTTGTGGATTGTAGATTTTTAGACCATTTTCTATTTTGTTAAGTACTTGTCGTTGCCTAGTATCTGCCTGCCTTTTCCCAACTATGTTGTGCTCGGCTTCCAGCGTAACCGGATGCAGCTGAATACCAATATTTTGCATGGAGCAACTGCCTGTCTGACCTTCACAACGCACAACCCAGTTACTGGGTAATACGATACCCCTTGGCAAGACTGGTTGTCAAACTTTCGGGCTTTTTTTGTGGATGAGAAATCATCAAATGACTCCTCCCGCTCTGGGTGGAGCGGAAGGGAGTGTCAGACTCTTACTGACTAAAACCCACCCGTGTTCCTTCCTTAGCCCTTTATGTTCCGGGGTAGCGGTAACCCTTTCGGACAATCCCGCTACCCAGACTTTCGGGCTTTTGACTACCCGTAACGACTCTCAAAGATCCACGAATGACAGCTGGAACCGAGATATGGAGGCGTCTTGATATGTAAAGATGGTCACCCGTCCACAGACCAACCGCGGCAAGCCTAGCTTAACCTGGTCGATCGACCCGTGCGGCTGTTATTACTAAGCCGCAGTCTCTCAAATTCCTAATTCTATATTTATAGGTACAGACGCAAGCACATCAAGCTACCCGAAACTGTCAAATTTTCCCAATCAACTTTGAACCTTATGCTTTAGGGATAAAGTTGAAAATCTATTAAATAAATTTGACAGATTGTAGTAGCTTGATGTGCTGGCGTTTATACATAAACTCACCACACACATTCCCATAGATTTGGGTCGAGTAGGTATTGAAATTTTGAATGAAACAGTTTTTTTTTTTTTTTTAAACGTTGGCCCACACTAGGAATTTCTCCTGTACTGTGGGTGCGTTTACAAACATTTAAACTCACATACACAAACAGCCAGACCCGGAACAACTACTTGTTGGTACAAATATTTGTTCAAATATTTTTATTTGTTGCAAATATTTGTTCCGTGCGGGAATCGAACCCGCGACACGCAGCGCAGCAGTCACTCGCTTAACTACTGCGCCAACCGTGCCGTCAAGTTGATAATGTTATCGCGATTATGATATAGGTCCCATCGAGAAATTTGTTCAGCTTGATGGTCCATACCACTCTCTTTAATACGACCATACCTTTCTGAGATACATAATGTATACTTTGCCGCAAGCCATACCACAAACAGTCAAGCAATTTATTAAAATTCTTACATTTGGTTCCCCTAACATTACTGCTTGCTTACCACCCACAACAAAACATGCTTGAAGATATACGCAAAATTCGGCCAAAGTTTCCGAGAAACCGTCATAATTTGAGACAACACATACAAAATAATAATTTATATATTCAAGAAATATATTCAATTATATCATTTTGACCCTTTATTTTAGTTTTCTGCAGATTACGAAAGAATAGAGTGGATTTTTAAAGTGAAAAGTTCTTTAGGCACATTGGACATTTTTTGAGATGGAAAAAAACCATTGAATTCGCGCCACTGTTACCGTAACCGACACCGCTTCGAATGTGTTCGGCTGTCCTCGGAATGTACTCGGTTTTAATGTATTTCCGATATGTCAGTGAGTGATGGCAAAGTATTCTGTTTGTGTTTTGTTTATATCACGATTCAAAAAATACACACGTGATTGTTCAAGTTTTCACTTCTGTCGGCACTCCCTGAGTGCAACATTCTTTTTTAGTTTTAATTTTTAACAGACTGTGGAAGGTAAAACATGGGAAGACCAAAGAAACGGTGGATAGATTTGGTGAAAGATCATATGGCTAGAAAGGGAAGAATTACCGAGATGACGATTAATAGACCCCATCTTTCATATATCTATGGACCCCATGCTCCCATCTTCAGGATAGAAAAATGAACCCTCGAACAGGTATTGAAGATTTCAGACGTAAGTGAGGATCTTTTTCAAAAATCTTCCATCTGAAAGCTTTTTGGCTTAAACGTCCGTTCTTACCCAAAAGACGAAAATGGGACGCCATCGCTGGGAAAATTGTGCCTTATGTCTGTCACGGGGCATATCATTTATATAAAGTGAGTCAGGAAGAAGTCAGTTTTACAGAATAATGTTACTATGGTCTTCAAAACTGATACATAAAAAAACATAAACGGTATAAGTTTTGGTGGCACGGGACCTTTAGTGCGCAAATCCAACTCGCACTTTTCCGGTTTTTTGCAATGAAAACTGGCTAGATGACTCACAAACAAATTCTCAGCCAACAAATTACCATATTTCCCCACCAAGGAAACCACGTACCCAGAAAATACTTTCCCAACTCTTAGATCAGCATTTTAAACGTCCATTTAGCATACGTAGTTGGTATTTTTTGTGCTGGCAACATTTTTCCAAAGAAACAATATTATCGAAGCTAGTTAACAGTCGTTGGTTCTCAGTGTTGCCATGTACGGTGGTGAGCGGTTTTGTTTTTGTGTTCTATAAGCAGGGATGGATTAGGTGTGTTAGTTTTAAACATGTTATTCAATAAAAGCATGTACCTGTCTATGTTTTAATATGAAAATTGTCTGATGGATAGCCTGGGACCTGGAGAAGGACATTTATTTATTTATTTTTATAACAGCTTAAACTACCATTACAAGGTTTACCCAAGTTAGTAACAATATTTCTTAATAACTATGTGAATTAATAAAAACTAAAACCCGACTACTGAAAATAATGAAACAAGAAAGTACTTTCCCGTGGTCGCATGCTACCATAGCTTATAATATGTTAGTACAGCGGCCATGCGACCACGGGAAGGTACTTTCTTGTTTCATCCTTTGCAGTAGTCGGGTTTTAGTTTTTATTAAAGTAATTTTTTATTTGATTATTTTGGGGCTTATTTCAGTAATATTTATATTTTTGAAATGTGCTAATTAAGCCCTTTCACTTGATACCCAACACGGCACGATTAAAAAAAAAATTTTTTTTTTAGGTCCTGACTTTATGTTCGCTAGAGGGCGCCATATTCAATTTAATGTGACGTCACATAGCCTATAACCAGCGGACGATCAAGACGCTTCAAACGATACCTTATTTGTCCAATTATGACAAGGAGTTTAGAAGTTATGAGGGAACAACTCCCTGCTACAAGCTCAGCATCCATGTGGAAAGCTTGCAGCAGCGATTCATACACAAAAAGTCCAGTCTGCTCACGATACACCGCAGTACAATGCAGGGGCTGGCCCACACCCGGCGTACCAAGGAGGCGTATCTTTTTCGCATCGTAGCGTACAAGCAATCGACACTAGTTTCAGCAAACATCCCTTATGATCCCTGCTTATAATGTAACTTTTAATTTTGGGCTATAGTTAGCGCCACGAAAGATGAGACTTAACACACCACGTGGTTTGACTTGAGCAGTACACGATTTTAGGTCTCTTTAGCGGTTTGAGGTCTGAGCGCGGGACGGGACCGGACGTCATAGGGGCGGTGGAAAGAGCGCGGGTGGCGGGGTCAAGTCTCATCTTTCGTGGCGCGTATTATATCTACATATGCTATTTATTTCAAGTTAATTTTAACATAAAATATCGATCCCAATCCGTCCCTGCATACGCCTCTAAGAACATACATATTACTATATTAGTCGTGTGAGCATATCCGCATTTTTCTTTAACGGTCATACCTACAAAGTACTTACCGTTCGCTTCCTTTGCGAATTTAAAAGGGCTTATGTGGTCATAGTACTTGTCTATAGTCGACCTCGTAAATCCTTTATCACCCTAAAACCTAATGTCACTTGCACGTCATAAAACGAAAGGTCTATTTGTGTATAGCATAATCAGCCTATAATGTTCCCACTGCTGAAACACATGCCTCCTCTCTGCGTGAGGTTGTGGGCCGTAATCCACCATGAGGGCATGTGGGGCATATTTGGTTTAACAACATGCCGGTTTTCTCACGCAGTTTTCCTTCACCGTTTTGAGAGCAGTGGCGATGAAATAATTTACACAAAAAAAAGCGTCTGTCTAGGTTCGAACCTACGACCTACAACTCGTAAGTCGCGGCTGTTACCACTGGGCAACCACTGCTCATCAACATATTTGACTATGTGACAGTTAGGTATAGTTGTACAAGGATTATTTGGCGCGTGGCTAAAATCGGAACTAACGCCGCCTCTTGTTTTACCAATACAAATTGCAACGACATTCCCTCGTCTTATTAATGTTAGTCAAGCACCAAAAGATGCTAGTAGCACTCTAATTTCAACCTTATTAAAGGTGCAATTTACTAGGAATTATTGTCAAAAGTAGTGGGGCTTGTGGCTAAGTAATAACAGCCATACGGAGCTACGCTTGCTGCGGTTGGTCCGTAAGTAGGTGGCCATCTTTATATACCAAGACCCCTCCGTGGCTCGGAAAGCACATATAAGATAATTTTTATTTTATTTTTTTAAGATTTATTCAAAATTTACTTGCTTAAGAACTATTCTAGCTGGTCCGGAGGAAGGTGATGGCATTCGTGACACAGGGTAATCCTAATACGAGTGCCAATCAATCCTTTGACATTTCAGTGCACATTACATAAAACCAAATTTGTTTGTTTTTAAGGAGATTTACTGTACCCGTTCTTCTAGTAATAAAGATTTTTATTATTTATTATTTCACTATAAATGATATTGTCAAAAGTGGTAAACCAATTACGAGGTTGACCATACTTAGTTCTAAAGGAATTTGATAGGTTTTTTCGTTTGATTGGCTAAGAATTAGCTGATAGTTATCTTCCTGTAAATGTCTTAAAAGGTGATTAAAGTTATGCTAAGACGGGCAATCTTTTGCAGATTCACCACACGAAGACTTCTAGTAATCGTTGCCTTAAACTCCTTTATACTAGCGATGTCGTCTTGTTTTTACGGTTCTGTACTCAAAGGGTTAAAACGGAACCCTATTACTAAGACTTCGCTGTATGTCCGTCCGTCTGTCTGTCTGTCACCAGGCTGTATCTCAAGAACCGCGATAGCCAGACAGTTGAAATTTTCACAAATTATGTATTTCTGTTGCCGCTATAACAACAAATACTAAAAACAAAATAAAATAAATATTTAAGAGGGGCTCCCATACAACAGGCGTGATTTTTTTGCCGCTTTTTGCTCGATATTAATAACGGCAACGGGTAGACGCTTGAAATATTTACTACAGAATAGCTGCTTAGTTGTATATTCATTTAAAAATAAATAATTAAATTAAAATAATTACAACAAACGTGATTTTTTTATATTATGTAGTGTTGAATATTGTACGGTGGTACGGAACCCTTCGTGTTTTTTCTACCTCATAAGAAATACGTTCAGAATGCTACTTTATGTCTTAGTTAAAGGAAACCCTGGAGTTTCTTCGTGGATGTATAAAAATCCTACTGATGTAGGTAACGTAACATTACGCCTGTATCCCTCGAAAGGGTAGGTAGAAGTGTAGCACTAGTACTCCCACAGTTCGCCATGTATGTTTGGATCCCATGTAATAGGGGCGAGCCTATTGCCACCCAAGCGCAAATCCAGACTCCAGACTGCTAATACTACGTGCTCCCTTTCATCGGCTTTATAAGGTTCATAACTCATTTGTTGGGCTTGGTATAACCTTTTATAACAAGCTACCTTCTTCCTTGCTAGATTTACCTTTTAAAACGTTTAAAGCTCAAGTAAAATCCAACCTTTGTTCAAAAGCATACTATTCCATCAACGACTACTTAAACGATAAGAATAGTTGGTCGCCCTGATTAACTCAAGACAATTTTTATGTTCTTTCTCCAGAATTAGCTTACTGACAGGTTATATGAGTTCATATAATTTTTTTTTTATTTGAGAGTTTTAGTCTACTTAGTATTCTATAAAATCAATTATTTTTTAACTGAACAGACAGCTGTGCTGCTGGGGAGTTTGTTCCGCCACTTCTTCTCCCCAGCGAAAGCACTAGGAACTGGCGAAGGGCGGGCGTTTTGGGGGACTGTCTTATGAATTTTGACGTTCGACAAGTGCTGATTCTCAGCCTAGTTTGAATAAATGACTTTTGATTTTGATTTTAATAAGAATATCCTGATGGGAAACCCCAACAACACTCTGCCTAACCCGGGGATCTAACTCAAGACCTCATGGTCAGCAATAGCGCTTGCAATCACTAGATCAACGCGGCAGTTTTTTTTCTAAATCTAAGAAATACGTTCAGAATGCAACTTTATGTCTCAGTTAAAAGGAAACCCTGGAGGGCGTCTGTGGAAGGTAAAGAATCCTGGGGATATAGAGGGTACATAACTCCACGTGTGTATTCGTCGAATCAGCCCACCTGATGGTGAGTGGTCATCGCCACGAATGGACATCTAATACCAGAGGTATCGCAGATGTATTGGCATCCCAGACACGAAGCTGAAATGTGTCATGTGCCTGTAACTACCCGGCCCTTCTTCGTGCGTAGTGGCCGAGGTTCGAATCCATGCGCTTTACTTTTTGTAAATTATTTCATCACCACTGCTCTCTAAACGGTGAAGGAAAACATCGTGAGGAAACCGGCATGTCCTAGAACCAAAAAAATTCGAAGACATGCGGCATCTATCAACCCGCACTGGGCCCGCGTGGTTGATTATAGTCCACTCCTTCTTGAAGAGAGGAGGCCTGTGTCCCAGCAGTGGGAACATTATAGGCTGATTATGCTATTACAAATTGGCATCCACAAATACGTTTTGTTTACATTTTTATCAGATAATTTTGGAACAGACAATACTTACTTTGAAACATAGTCGCTGGGTTTTTGAAGTGAAAACTTCTTTAGGGGTGTTGGGTATTTTTGTGATGGGAAAAACTATTGAATTCGCGCCACTGTCACCGTAACCGACACCGCTTCGGATGTGTTCGGCTGTCCTCGGGATGTATTCGGTTTTAATGTATATCCGATATGTCAGTGAGTGATGGCAAAGTATTCTGTTTGTGTTTTGTTTATATGACGATTAAAAAAATACACACGTATTTGTTCAAGTTTTCATTTCTGTCGGCACTCCCGGAGCGCTACTTTTTTTTTTGTAATAATAACACTGGTGTCTTAACACATCTTGTTATTACTTGTTTCTTTCTTTTCATACCAATTCTTTATTAGCACATCACAATATTTTGTAGACCAATAAAAAGTCCCTAAACCCGTTTTTAGCACAACGAAGAACATTCGCTTACGTAGCCATCAAAAGTCTTATCCTCTCTAATCCAATATGCAACCAAGATTTTATATTTATGACAAAAATTACCCCGAAAACACTTAGCCTGATTTAACCCTTACTACTTTGGAATAAAGTTTATTTTCCAATGAAGCGGGGAAGGAGTGAAAAAATGCATTAAAATGCTGTTTTATTTTTCGGAATCGTAAAATTGTGTTTTCAATGCGGGACCCATACGGATATGAGTGAGCTAAAATACTGTCAATGTTATGTGGTCAACTTTTGCGGTTATAGGCGCGTACTGGTAAACCAGAAAAGTTTTGCACTTCGGTAATCTTCGTGTTTCCGAATTAGTACGAACTGATTTTTGCTTTTAAGGTACTATATCAAACTGCTCGCAGTCACATTTTGTCTGATAGAATTTTTTATTTTAACCTTTTAAGCGCTTGGCTAAATATCAGTTGCCGTGCCCCTAGCACGCAGCTACAAATCGATAAAATCAAGATAAAATAATACCTACAATAAATAAAGAGGAGAAATCGTTGTATCGATTAAAAAATAGTCAAAAAGCTTTTATCTCTATTTAATAATGGTTGTAATTGTACCACGCAGTTAATAAGACGAAAATAGAACGAAAAAATCATGCATGTTCTCTGTCGCAGAAATACGACACGAGCGGTAGGGGCATGGAAACATGTGTCGCATAAATGCGACACAAGCGGTTAAAGGATAATGTTCCGTTTACAGTTTTTGAAATAAATTTAGTTTGTGTAGTAGCAACCAAAGTTTTTTCATGTTAAAGGCCGAGGATCTTAACAGAAAGCCGCGCCACAGAGTAACCCCCGACAGAGGCAAAGCTTTTAAGTTTTGTATTGCCGCGCTTTGTAGAGTCCGTCTCACGAAAGAAGTCAAGCGGCATTAAGTTGAACTAATTATTATTATATAGTTAGCAACATTTCTAGAACAAACCTTCTACCTCACACACCTTTCTTTATAAAAAATGGTGCATTTTATTAAAACCAGTGCCTGTAATCATCATCATCTGCCTGCCTTTTCCCAAATATGTTGGGGTCGGCTTCCAGTCTAACCGGATGCAGCTGAATACCAGTATTTTAAATGGAGCGACTGCCTATCCGACCTCCACAATTCAGTTACTGGGTAATACGAAACCCCTTGGTAAGACTGGTTGTCGGACTTTCAGGCTTCTGACTACCCGTAACGACTGTCAAAGATCCACGAATGACAGCCGGGACCAACGTCTTAACGTGCTTTTCGAGGCACGGAGGGGTCTCAGTATGTAAAGATGGTCACCCATCCACGGACCAACCGCGGAAAGCGTAGCTTAACCTGATCGATCGACCCGTGCGGCTGTTATTATTTAGTCACGGGCCCCTAGTGCCTGTAATATGATATTGAATCCGTCGCATGTTTGTAGTGACAAGTCTGCGGGATTTCTTTCGTAAGATGGACTTAGTAAGTAGTGCATTTGTCATTTCACATTTGTGTGAAGTTTTCTCCCTGTTGCGTTACCTTATTTAGTCGCTGAAAAGTATTAAATAAAAAACAGTGGCACTCCGGGAGTGACGACAGAAGTGAAAACAAAACACAAACGGAATACTTTACCATCACTCACTGACATATCGGATATACATTCAAACCAAGTACATCCCGAGGACAGCCGAACACATCCAAGGCAGTGTCGGTTACGGTAACAGTGGCGCGAATTAAATGGTTTTTCCCATCTCATAAAATGTCCAACGCGCCTAAAGAAGTTTTCACTTCAAAAAATGGAATTGCATAGTCGGTAAACCCTAATTTTGTAACCATAGTAATACTACTTAATAATAACCAAACTTATTGACCCTTATAACGTAAAACGTAATAAAACAAACTTAGCTAAACTGAGTTAGGTGTCGACAAAATATGATGGAACATACAAACATCGTTCATATTAATCTTTAGCTCTCTAACTAAATCCTGCCTTGCAGACTGATATCTGACACACTCCGTCAGTAAATGTAAAACATCTTCCAGTGTGCCACACACCTCACAATTTGGTGAATCTATTTTTTTCATTAAAAATCCAAAATTATTGAGCGGCATGTGTCCAGATCTCAGTATGTGAGCTGTAAAGCTATAATTTTTCTAAACCACGGTATATGAGGAGGCTCCGCAACTATAGACCTGTACCAAATCCCTTTATCTTTCGATCTTTGATTAAAATACTCTTTCCAAACTTCATGACAGTACTAATAAGTTATAAGGTCCGATAGGACTGGCATATACAATTGTATAAAAGTCCCTAATAATAAATAAAGAAAAAAAAAACCATGGTAATACAAAATAGGTAAGTACTTCAATCGTTGTAACAGCTCTGTAACGTATCTCGCGTTCGTATTTTCGAAGAATGACGATGATTCCCGAAGCGCAAACCCTTTCTGCTTTAGCTGTACCTATACGTAAGCACTAAAAAGCTGTTAAAGTTGTGTAATAAAATGTTGTGTATTTCTGTATGTTTGCAAGTTTTTAAGACTAAACTGCTTTAGGCGTTTTGATGAAATGCAACGGATAATAATTATGAAGCTTTGTATGTATTACAGAAAGATGAAATAATCTTAATATTTCGTTTAAGCGGGATCCGTCAATGTAGCCCACGACATTCAAAATTTCTTACTTTTTTCATATTGAAGCGCTGTTTTTCGTTCTATATCAATCAGCCTATAATGTTCCCACTGCTGGGACACAGGCTTCCTCTCTGTGAGAGGGAGTGGGCCGTAATCTACCACGCGCGCCCAGTGCGGGTTGCTATGTCTTTGAATTTTTGGTTCTAGGACTTGCCGGTTTCCTTGCGATGTTTTCCTTCGCCGTTTTGAGAGCAGTGGTGATGAAATACACAAAGTAAAGTGCTTGCTCGGGTTCGAACTTGCGACCACAAGCTTGCATATGGCATGTAGCCTTTTTTCTTTTATACTTATTAATATTATTTGAGGGGCCTATGGCTTAATAATAACAGCCGCACAGGTCGATCGATCAGGTTAAGCTACGCTTGCTGAGGTTTGTCTGTGGATGGGTGACCATCTTTACATAACGAGACCCCTCCGTGCCTCGGAAAGCACGTTAAGCCGTTGGTCCCGGCTGTCATTCGCGGATCTTTGACAGTCATTATGGGTAGTGAGAAGCCCGAAAGTCTGCCAAAAAGTCTTACCAAGGGGTATCGTATTACCGAGTAACTAGGTTGTGGACGTCAAATAGGCAGTCGCTCCATGTAAAATACTGGTACTCAACTGCATGCAGTTAGACCGGAAGCCGACCCCAGCGTAGTTAGGAAGACTAGGCAGATGATGATTAATATTATTTGTATGTGTGCACTGTGGCAGGACACAGAGAGACCTTTATACTTTGTAATACCCTGTAATCTGTGTACACAAATAGACTTATTTGATGTTATTTGGAACCCCCGTCTGAAACCGGGTACCCGTCTGGATCCGGGTACCCGCCTGGATCCGGGTACCCGTCTGAAACCGGTACCCATCTGAAACCGGGTACCCGTCTGGAACCGGTAATCATCTCGAACCGAAAACCGGGTACCAAAATGACAAGAACCGCTAAGTCCCGCTACAGAACCTGAATATTTGGACCGGTTCCAAGCCCTTCTTGCTCAATAATACCTATTTACTATGGAGGAAGCTGTTGTCATTAGCCGCCATTAAAGTGCTCATAACTTTTAATGTCATCTATAATTTGGGTACACATAAGCAGTAATAACTTCCCTAATTATATTTATTACAATTGCAAGCCAACGTTAAATGCATTTACTGTTGGCATTATTTGTTAAATTAATAAATACGTAATAATTTCCCTAATTTTAAGAACGTTCACAGTGTGATCTCAGGGTCAATCTGTCAAAAATACCTGTATTCTCCCTACATTTTTACATTTCCGTAAAGTACTTACTTTTTTCATTTCCGTAAATTTAAGGATTTATTCGGGCCACCCCCCACCCCCCTCCTCGATCCCCTGCAGGTTCTTCTTCTGTTTGAATCAGAACGTTCACAGTCTGATCTCAGTCTCAATCTGTCAAAAGATTGCTTCTAAATTCCCCACATTTTTGACATTGATTGTCGCTGAGATGAGATTGAGACTAGATTTTGAACGTTTCTAAATACGAGAATTGGCTTTCCTAATACGAGGCATGCCTTTTAAGTTTTGTCGTTTGAAGAAAAAAACACAACTAGAACCTATAGTACTTTTTATTGTTTTTCAAAGTATTCACCACGTAGCTTAATACACTTTTCCATTCACTCAAACCAGTTATTATAACATTTATTCCACTCTAAAGTGGGGGTGTTCAAAATGGCTGATTTGAAAGCGTCGACTGCTTCTTCACCGGACTGGAACCTTTGACCACGAAGACTTTTCTTAATTTTAGGAAATGTAAAGGAATCGTTAGGGCTTAGGTCAGGACTGTATGGAGGATGGTCAAGAATTTTTACATTTTTCCTGCTTCAAATACTCAATCGTTTGACGAGCGCTGTGTGAGCTTGCGTTGTCGTGGTGCAGGATGATGCGTCGCTTTGAGTTAGATTTTCGAAGTTCGGCGATGACTTGTGGTAAACAAACTGTGGTATACCACTTTGCGTTAACCGTTCTACGATCTTCAAGTGCAATAGTCGCAACATGGCCGGTTTTTCCAACGAACGTGGCCACCATCTTCTTTGAAGTGCTTCGAGAACGAACAACTTTAGTCGGCTTTGGCTCGTCTTGAAAGACCCAGATTGTAGATTGTTGTTTGTAATCAGGATCGTAGGCTTAGATCCAAGATTCGTCATGACTGATGATGTTGTAGACGTGATTTGACTCTCCTCGGTTGAACCATTGCAGAGTTTTCTTACACCATCTGACGCGGGCCGCCTTGTGATCATCGGAAAGCAGATGCGGTATCCAACGGCAAAATAGCTTTCTCACACCAAGCGCTTCATGCAAGATCTTCTGAATGGTTGTCCCTGAGATGCCTAATAGAGCCTCTATCTCTTGATACGTCACATGACGATCTTCGAGAATTAGTTGTCTCACAGCAATGATGTTATCTTCAGTGAAGGCGGATTTTGGGCGTCCTTCGCGAGATTTGTCACTAACACTAGTATGTCCACGCTGGAATTCAAAATACCAGCGTTCGACAGTCCGCAGACATGGGGCTTCATCACTGAACACAGATGTTAGCTCTTCAAAACACTGAAGCCGTGTCAGGCCTCTTCCAAAGTTGTAGAAAATTATTGCACGAACATTTTCCTTAGAAAGATTCATTTTCGTACGTAACCTGACAGATTCCAATCGACGCTGTGACTAAACAATAGCATTAATCCTAATACTTTCAACTGTTTTGAGATTCAAAATTTAAACACATTCGAATATAGAACAGTTCCAAATTCAAAATTTCCGGGAAATATGGAAACGACAGAACTTAAAAGGCATGCCTAGTAGAAATCATAGTTACCGTCATCTCCACAATAAGGCGAAGTATTTTGTTTTCTGTTTTCTTTCTCAACATACCTCAAACTACACTATACTCCATAGGTTTAGGTAGTTAAATAAAGGTAAACAAAAAAACCACGTGACTTAGTTAACCGACTAAACGCAATACCAGTCTATTCAGTATATTTTGGGATACATGAAGAAGCCTCCTCGTGTAGCGCAGTTAGTTCCGCCAGTTACTCAACTGAACCGAGCGCTCGGCGCATCCTGGACAGTCACACCCAACACCTTATTTGACTGGCCAATTCTTCCCTTGTGGTGGCTCCCACCGGAGTCCTGCGTCAAGCAGCCTGCTGTGTTTCGTCGATGCGTGGGAGTTTCAGTGCCTTAGACATCTCCTGAGCACGCTCGTTCCATCATAGACCTCATCCATCGCTTTCCATCAGGCGTGATCGAGGTCAAGAGCGTGCCCATTAAGCAATAAAAAAAAAATTCAGTTCTCATGCTACGTCAAAGTTGTACTCTTCAATTTAGCAACTTTTTTAAGAATTATAACGTTGCTAAATTGAACAGTACAGCTGTAACGTAGCATGACAACTGAATAGACTGGTATTACGTTTAGTCGGTTAACTAAGTCACGTGGTTTTTTTGTTTACCTTTTTTTAACTACCTAAACCTATGGAGTATATCTTCCACTGCACATACATGGAGCGCGCGTTGATGTCCTTTGTAGGGAGCTACACGTCAAAGAGGCAATTCTAGTAATTTAAAACGTTCAAAATCTAGTCGCAGTCTCATCTCGGCGATAAACAAAATGTCAAAAACTTGTCAAAATATAGGGAAATTAGAGGTATTTTTGACAGATTGAGACTGAGATCAGACTGTGAACGTTCTTAAAATACGAGAGTTGCCTCTCTGATTTTTTTTGTCAACATACCTCCAACTATGATAACTTCATATCATAGCACACTCGTGGCGCGCGCGTTGATGTCCTTTGTAGGGAGTTACGTCATGTGCGTATATTACGTTCATAATTTCTATTTTTAAAGGTTTATTGGTATGGTAATATTTGTATTTTCGATTGTATTTTTTATATTATACTAGCTGCGCCCCGCGGTTTCACCTGCGTACATGTCAATCTCGTGGGAATATCGGGATAAAAAGTAGCATATGTGTTAATCCAGGGTGTTAGCTACCTCTATACAAAAAGACATGGACAAAAAAGTACATTCCAAGTACACAAACATAGTAAATAATATTGTATATTAAAAATAGAAAAATGAATTAATACGTTGTTTTTAACCTCTCTGAACTCGTCAGTGTTTATTTCAAAATATTTAGTAATGCATGATGAATTCAAAGTACCGTTTGTCAACTTCCGCCATAGTGGACCATAGAGAAAGATAAATATATTAATGGGCGTTCCATACCATGAATACTACTTGTAGACATGTGTCGTAGACGACAAAATGCTCATATTAGGAACATTTTATTCTTACGAAACTATCTTCATTGGTATTTGTTGCATTTAATAAAATTATCTTTTCATAATATTGATGCGTAAGATAGTTTTTTTTTATATTTCACACACAAAAAAAATCATAAAACGGAACGCGTTTACTTATTTGACAATGACAATGTGCGTTGTCTATGTCGAATGTCAATGTAATGAAATAATCACAAAGTAGGTACTTTTTGATTGGAATTAATGTTATTGCATATTCTTCATTGCGTACCTACTGTGTTTATGTTTTTGCGAATATTCCTATTTGTCCCCTGCTTATTCCTACGGACTGATACCTTCTACCACTCAATTACCTTGCTATTAACACTGGACTCTGATTTGCATTGCGTTTCGGATTTGTTTTGTGGATCAATATGAAGTGCATCAACTGCGGAATAGCCATGCAAAGGTTGCAGAGGCATCTCATATCCTCGCTTTCTGCACACCATCAAACAAGAGTTTCGCGTTGGATAACCAATGCTCAAACCGAGGAAGCTGTCTGTTGGAAGCTATTTTAGGGTACTATTGTAGTTGCCTTGTAGGAAACAGGACCGTTAGTTGTTGTTGTCACGTTATGACAATTATCTGGTACCTTGGTTGGGCAAGACATCAAACCAATATCCAAGTTCCAGCTGGATTTTTAGACAACATATTATTAACAATTCAAGAATATTAAAACAATCTAACAAAAGGCTAATCTTTCTTGAAAACCATAATTACAATTGTAAAACAATAATATATAAATATGCTTGTATTTTTTAACATGTCTGGTTATGTTTAAAGCAGCTATTTATGTAATTACTAAAGCCCTATACTTACACTTAATCCAGGTTACTGTAGTTGTGAAATAAAAATTCTCTATTTTATACAAGCTGGTTGATTGACCTCACTCGGTATCTTCATTAACACTATCGCTGCAATTTATGTTATTTAGGTAGACATTTAAGATATAATAATTATAATATAGGTAGCAAAATATTTTTATTATTTTCTCTAATAAATAAATAATCATTTTTACTCTTTTGCTTTATTTTGTGCTTCTCTTTTTTATAGTATATTGAACTACCTATTTAAAAAAATATAAGGGTAATCTATAAAAATGTACTTTAAAGAAAATCATTAATTTCGAATATACTTTGTTAATTGTTATTATGACTGCCTCGTTGGTCTAGTGGTCGCAAACGCTACTGCTGAGCATGAGGTCCTGAGTTCGATTCCCAGGTCGAACAAAGAGATATAAACCCCATATCTCTCTCTTAATTTTTTCATCAGGAATTTCTCAGTAGTAGCCCGGAGTCTGGACTTGTGCGCTTAATGGCAATCAGCTCGCCCATGGGACTCAAAATAACTGGTGAAATGTGGTTGTACTACACCTCTGACCAACCCTTCGAGGAATATATAGGCGCGATGTTATGTTATGTTTGTTATTATTGTCACATTTTTTGAGACTATCACCCAGTTTCATAAAAATGTTAATCAATATGCAGTTTAAAATCCTTCATTTAGGTGGCCATCACTTTGTTTAAATGCTTAATAATATTAAAACCATACCTATCAGTTATACGTAATAATATAATTCACAACTGTTCGCTATTTTAAAGCGCCTTTAAGTGTTTTAATAGCAAAATTATAATCTATGCACCTTATTGCTAGCGATCTGATTAAAAGGTTTAATGAAACTGTTTTTTGTCTAGTTTGTTGTACTGACAAGTTCTCTGAGTTTTTTATTTGTAGCAATTTAATGAGCAAATATTCACGAATATAAAACACCAAAAATCATAGGTGTACAATAAATTCGATAACTATGCCGACGTTCTTACAAAAACTGGCCATGTCCTTGGTCCGGCCGTTTGAGCGTGAAGAAGTAACAAACATATAAACACACACACACACACAAACTTTCGCCTTTATAATATTAGTGTGATTTATGATTAAGCTTGTGGCTAAGTAATATCAGCCACACCGATCGATCGATCAGGTTAAGCTACGCTTGCCGCGATTGGTCCGTGGATGGGTGACCATCTTTACATACCAAGACCTCTCCGTGCCTCGGTTCCCGGCTGTCATTCGTGGATCTTTGACAGTCGTTACGGGTCGTCAGAAGCCCGAAAGTCTGACAACCAGTCTTACTAAGGGGTATCGTATTACCCAGTAACTGGGTTGTGGAGGTCAGATAGGTAGTCGCGCCATGTAAAATACTGGTATTCCGCTGCATCCGGTTAGACTGGAAGCTGACCCCAACATAGTTGGGAAATGGCTAGGCAGATGTATTTATGATTGTATTTTTGGGTACCTACTCAATGTAAGTTAGATCTATGTGTATCTTTGTGGTAGTAATATTGCATTGGCGTTATAGCTGTAAAGGTGTTATTTACGAAACTGACCTGGGAATCGAATCCTGGACCTCGTGCTCAGCAGTAGCAACTGCAACCACAAGACAAGCGAGGTAGTCTACTTACATTATTTGAAAAAAAAAAGATAAAAGTCGCTTCCGCTCCACTCATCGCTCCGCTCATGCACCAAGCTCGCTACCTAAACAAGAAGTGGTGGACACTTCAGAAACATTTTTTCTAACAATCGTTTATCATAATAAGTAGTAATCTATTCGGAACCCCTCCGGTTCATGTGACTCATCCTTTAGGGTTCAGTAAGAGGATTTTGGAGGTTGGAAAACCCTTTTTTATGTTAATATTTGTTTAAGGCGTTCTGTACTTGTGTGTGAGTTTATGTATGCATTTGTCTTATTTATTTACTAGCTGCGCCCCGCAGTTTTACCCGCATAAGTCTCGATCCCGTGGGAATATCCGGATAAAAACTATCCTATGTTCTTTCCCGGGACTCAAACTATCTCTATATCAAAATTCATCTAAATCGGTTCAGCGGTTTAAGCGTGAAAAGGTAACATACAGACAGACTGACAGAGTTACTTTCGAATTTATTATATTAGTATGGATTTCAGGCATCACGGTCCATATAAATGCATATAATACAATATTAACATAACTTAAAAATACTATAAATACGTACAACATTATAATTACACTAAAAACTAACTAAACACGAAGTGTCTGCGTCGTGTTTCGCTGACTGGTGTCATGTAGTCGGCCACGAAACTTTTTAAGAAAGTTTCTTTACGTGACCAGAGGGCTGGCTCATTCTTTGGCCAAAGAATTAGCATTGCCATTCAACGTGGCAATGCTGCTAGCCTTCTGGGCACGTTTCCGGATGACAGCGATGCGGACGAGTACTTCGACGCCGAAATGTCCTTTGTTTTTACATTTATTTGTATAGTAAGTTTGTTAGTCATTTAATTTAGTATCTTGTGTAAATAGTTAGTTCCCTACAAAATGGTTGAGCTGGATGGTGCTGATCCACGCGTCTTGTTCGTGAACGGGTGCCGTCGGTTGAGGCTGGTCATCTCTTAACTGCCAAGGCTTATTTTAAATCTTATTTCTTGTATTGTTTCTTCATTTGTTTTTTTTTACATTGTTCTCACGTATAGAAGCAACAAGAATAATGTATCCAGGATTTTGTAATATCTTGATTTAAAAGAGTGTCCATGGAGTTTCTTGCCCGTTCTTCTCCATAGAGATCTACGCTTTGGAATGGGCAACTAGCTTCAACTTTCTGACTGACTGACCGACTATTTAATTTTGACAATTCAAAAGTGCCTGTACATGGTTTAATTGAAATAAATGCTTTTGAGTTTGAGTTATCTATGAACACAATTAAATTCATAAATAAAATACATATACAGGAAGATTTTTTTATCACCATTCAAATTTATACAGGGTGTTCTACCCATGAATATGAACAACTTTCACTATGGGACCAACTCTGAAATCACGAAAAAAAAAATCTGCTGTTTCATACAAAAGTTCAATACCTACTTGACCGAAATGTATGAAACAGCTGATTTTTTTTTCGTGTCCCATAGTGAAAGTTGTTCATATTCATGGGTAGAACAACCTGTAAAAATTTGGATGGTGATAAAAAAATCTTCCTGTTTGAAAATATAGGTAGTTAACAAAAAATTATATTCAATCTACGGAACCAACCAAAACAACAGTGGTTCATGCTTCACAAACATTTTTGAACATTAAAGATTAGGGCAGGTCAGTTTACGATAAAACTTTTGTTTGAAAACAGCTCTTCTTTTTTTTTGAACATAATCTGTCCCATGAGTAAGTATTGTCGGAAGGTTGAGATATTTGAGCTCTCTATTATTAGTAGGTAAGCAGGATTCTTAGTAGGACAAGGACATGAGATTATAATTTCATCGAGGAGGTAAGCAGAGGTGTAGGGCACACTTATTTCGCCAATTATTTATTTATTTTATTATTTACTAGCTGTGCTCGCGACTTCGTTTGCGTGCATGACAGAAAACGTTTATTTTTTTTTTGCGCGAAACCCTTATTATTTTTTTAAAATAAAAGTAGCCTAAGTTACTCCTTATTACATCCGCTATCTGTCAGTGAAAGTCCCGTCAAAATTGGTCCAGCCGTTTCAGAGAATAGCCGGAACAAACACACAAACAGACAGACAAAAATTGTAAAAAATGTTATTTTGGTATATGTACCGGGTGTACATCGATATGCATTTAGTAAAAAGCGGTTATTTTAATATTAAAAACAGACACTACAATTTTATTTAGTTGTATAGATGTACGGTCACAAAAGCAGATAAGTAACCAGAGAGCAGCGGTGATGAAATTATTTACACAAAGTAAAGTGCCTGTCTGGGTTCGAACTCACGACCTACAAGTCGTAAGTCGCGGCCGATACCACTGGGCACCACTGCTCTTGTTTAACAAACCGCTACTTATCTAAACTAATTTAAAGGGTGTTTGGTAGCTGAATGCAAAGCCTTAAGGGGGTGATAGTTGACACCTTTTAGAGTATTTTGAGCCATACATGTCTTAGACGAAGTATGTTTTATTTTTATTTTTTTCCTAGTTAAAGTTGGTATTGGTTGGAAAATTCACCCTGTATATCTCGATATTCCCACGGAAACGAGACTTATACGGGTACAACCGCGAGACATAGCTAGTGTTTAATAAAAACAATGGTTTTTGTGTAAATACATATTACAGTTTTAATAGCACATAAACGAACAAACTATCATACTGCATCATTGTACCCGTTAGGCCCTTTTCCACTATAAGCACGGTTTTGACGCGGCATCCGTCTTGCAGTCATGAATTAACTCGTATGGACTCGTTCACATGCACGGGCGCAATACGGCACGGCGGCGAGCGCAGGGGGTCATCCGTCCGCTAACATTACAAGAGTTTGGACCTTTCTCGCAAAATGGACAAACACGAAATTGACGTAGAAGTGTTGATGATGTTACCGGCCAAACCCGATTTCAGGACAAACTAGTTTAGCCTAGGCTAAACTAGTTCCGTCGACATAGGATGCAAGGGCGAGCGAAGGGCACCCCGAGGTTCGGTTTGGTTAGGTTACTTTAAACCCTTTACACAGAAATAGGGGCCCCGCGAAGCGGGGCTCCGTCGACATAAGATCCAAGGGCGAGCGAAGGGCACCCCCTATCGCGTATAGGAAGAACTAGTTTAGCCTAGGCTAAACTAGTTTGTCCTGAAATCGGGTTTGGCCGGTAACAATGACACTAGTAGAAGAGCGGCCTACCCTATGGTCAGTGGTGGATTTACCAATAGGCTGAGTAGGCTGGAGCCTAGGCCGGCAGATTTTAGGGGCGGCAAATTTTGGGCTAACATTTTTCTAAAATGTCTAACTGAAATTAAAAAGATTAATATTTATATACCTACCATGTTTTTTTTTGGAAAGAATAAACCAAGTGAATGCTCAAATTCAGGCTCCTACCGTAGATTTTATCACAGTTGCCGATCTTTACAAATCTCTTTGCAAGTTTTTCGTTGCTGATGAACGAGAACATTTTAAGTATTTTGAAGAAAACGCGATGCAGTATACAAAAGATATGGGACGTTATTGTAGAGGTCGGTAGGGGCGGCAAGGGAGCGGTGAATGCTGTTGCGAATCCCGCACCCCCGGCTATAGGTAGAGGTGGAACACCGCGGTGGTTTTAGCCGGTAAGAGTCCGGCATGCTCCTCTGTCACCCCCACGATAGAGGAAGTCCATGAGGATTTCCACCACGAAAAAAAAAAAAAAATGGTAGGGGCGGCAAAATTTGAACAGCCTACTGGCGGCAAATGTGTAAATCCGCCACTGCCTATGGGATAAGACAATCATATCATCAAATCTCTAGTAGTCACCTCAATAATACTGCGATGACCCCTCGCCACCACCGCCGGGCGACCGAGCGTAAACCGTGTACATGGGAAAGAGCTTGCACGGCACGGCGCCGTGCCGTTTAGACGGCAACCGTGTGCATGTGAAAAGGGCCTTAGGGATTAGAGTTTTACGACGTTAACGGTCAGCATTCGATTCCCAACTGATGCAAAGGACTCCACATAAGGGTAATAATACATTTATTATTACCCCTATTTAGAAATGAATGACTCATTAGTCATTCTGTTAATTCTTCAGTTTTACAGTTGTGTGAGAGGTTTTGTTTTGTACGTAAACAAGTTCTAAGAAGTACTTTAATACGAAAGTTTTATGATTTTAATCGCCGCTCTCACAGGCTTTTATTCACATTTGTGTGGTCCTTATTATAAAAGAATATTACTTTATTCTCTGCTTCATTCTTTCCTTAACCGGTCAAGCGACGCGTGTCGCTGATCGACGACGAAAAAATAGAAAATCAATTGTGTCTCATTAGCGGAGCTTGACAGATTACGTATTTCATTTAATTATTAGTAGATTTATTTGTAACTATAGCTCGAATCGCTATGTTCTCTAATCATCATCTGCCTAGCCTTTTCGCAACTATGTTGGGGTCAGTGGCGTGCATTGCATATAGGCCTATAAGCAATGCCTACCTCGATATATCAACATAAGTCTGTCAATTACATTATAGTGTGTGTTCCCCATTAAGAAACTCACTAAATTACACTAAATTATCATACCTAACAAAAAACAAAATTTCATACAAACACGCGCGGCAGTAGGCAGTCGCCGGACGGCCTACTCGGCTCCCGTACTATTCGCACATTGTCATTGGTCTTCACTCGTTCAAGTTAATACGACAAAATTAAAAATACGTACGTCTCACGCGTAATACCATGACGATCGACCTTCGCAATTTATCACCCTTAAGTAGGCATGCCTACTCAAATAACCACACTTGGACCTACTTATGCAAGACGGAACCAATCCACACACATGCCAAAATCGAGATAAGTATACAGAATGCTTTTAAAATGCACCTTCCATCGACCCTGTAAAGATAAAAATAATCTCAAAATTCAGACAAAACAATCAATTCAGTCAGATCATTTTGATCTTTACAGGGTCGACAGAAAGTGCATTTTGAAAGCTTTCTGTATACTTACTTATCTCGATTTTGGCATGTGTGTGGATTGGTTCCGTCTTGCATAAGTAGGTCCACTTTTGACCTCACTTTTTTTTCTGATTAGTGACCGCGTTGTCTAGACTAGACCCGGCCTAGTGCCTACCTATTCTGAAAACCAATGCACGCCACGGGTTGGGGTCGACTTCCAGTCTAACTAGATGCAGCTGAATACCAGTGTTTTATATGGAGCGACTGCATATCTGACCTCCACAACCCAGTTACCGGGTAATACGATACCCCTTGGTAAGACTGGTGGTCAGAATTTCGGACTTTTGACTACCCGTGACGACTTACATAGATCTACGAATGACAGTGTTTCTCGAAGCACGTTGGTCACCCATGCATGGACCGTCTTCGGCAAGCGAAGCTTAACCTTTGATCTACCTGTGCGGCTGTTATGACTTGGCAAAGAGCCCCTTTAAGAATACATAGAGGAGATATGGCCGTGGCTAAATAATAACAGCCGCACAGGTCGATCGATCAGGTTAAGCTACGCTTGCCGCGGTTGGTCTGTGGATGGGAAAGAAAATGGAAAGCACGTTAAGCCGTTGGTCCCGGCTGTCATTCTTTGATCTTTGACAGTCGTTACGGGTCGTCAGAAGCCAGAAAGTTTGACAACCAGTGTTACCAAGGGGTATGTTATTACCCAGTAACTGGGTTGTGGAGGTCAGATAGACAGTCGCTCCATGTAAAATACTGGTATTTAGCTGCATCCGGTAAGACTGGAATCTGACCCGAACATAGTTGGGAAAAGGCTTGGCAGATAATGACATAGAGTAGGTGTAGTACTTACTAAAATAAGTTGCACTCATGCTGTATGTATTGATCCTGGGTATCTGCCTACTTTCGAAGGGAAATAGCGTCATAGTTACATTTCTTATTATTTCTACAAGTACTGGCATTCGAAGAGGCATCGACACACTGAATAAATAAAAAGTAAATCCAGTACAGTCGTCGACACAAGTTTTACAATAGAATAAGTACTTATTTTATTTTGTGAATGGCTATATTTATTGTAATGTGATAAGGGTGGTTTTTTTAATCCATCTAACTGACTCAATTATTTGAAATCTTATACGAGATGTAGGTCGTGGGTTCGAACCCAGACAGGCGCTTTACTTTGTGTAAATTATTTCATCACCACTGCTCTCAAAACGGTGAAGAGAAACGTCGTGGGGAAACCGACTCAACTAGGTTCGAACCCGCATATCCTAGAACCAAAAATTCGAAGATATGTGACATCTACCAACATGCAGTGGGCCCGCGTGGTAGATTGTGGCCCACATAATGGTAAACATACCATAACCATAATCAGCCTATAACGTTACCACTGCTGGGACACAAGCCTCCTCTCAGTGAGAGAGAGAGAGAGTGAGTGAGTGGGGGTGAGTGGGGGGGGATGGTAAACATAATCAATCTATAATGTTCCCATTATAAATTATAGACTGACTAGTTGCGCCCCGCGGTTTCACCCGCATAAGTATCGATCCCGTAAGAATATAGGGAAAGAAGTAGCCTATATGTGCCTATATGTTAATCCAGGGTATCAGCTACCTCCATACAAAATTTCATCAAAATTGGTCCGGCTATTTGAGCGTGAAGAAGTAACAAACATATAAACACACACAAACTTTCGCCTTTATAATATTAGTGTGATATAGTGTGATTATGCTAATGGTGAAATATGTAAACCTATTTATAATGTATCAACCCGGAGTCAGGAATTATCCCCGGTTGATGGCAATAGACTCGCCCCCCTATTACATGCGACTTAAACATAACTGGCGGGGTGAGGGTGTAGGTATTGTAGTTACACCTCTGCCTAACCCTTCGAAGCTTACAGGCGTGATATTATGTCAAAAATCTATCAAAGCCTATCGCAGTCCACTGCTGGACATAGGCCTCTCCCAGGACAACAACCTGTCCTCCGCCTTCCGCATCCTGTCTACCCCAGCCACGGCCCTCTAGCTGGAAGGCGTCCCACACTAAGCTTACCGATACGCGGTCTCCACTCCAGGAATCGTCTGCTCCACCGGCCATCAGTCCTTCGACAAACATGGCCAGCCCACTGCCACTTCAGTTTGCTTACTCTGCATTTTCCCAACTATGTTGGTGTCGGCTTCCAGTCTAACTGGATGCAGCTGAGTACCAGTATTTTACATGGAGCGACTGCCTATCTGACCTCCACAACCCAGTTACTGGGTAACACGAAACTCCTTGGTAAGACTGGTTCAACTGGTTGTCAGATTTTCGGGCTTCTGACGACCCGTAACGACTGTTAAAGATCCACGAATGACAGCCGGGACAAACGGCTTAACGTGCTTTCCGAGGCACGAAGGGGTCTTGGTATGTAAAGATGGTCACCTATCCATGGACCAACCACGGCAAGCGTAGCATAGCCTGATCGATCGACCCGTGCGGCTGATATTACTTAATCAAATCAAATCAAAAGTCATTTATTCAAACTAGGCTGAGAATCAGCACTTTTTGAACGTCAAAATTACAAAAGACAGTCCCTCGAAACGCCCGCCCTTCACCACTTCCTAGTGCTTTCGCTGGGGAGAAGAAGTGGCGCAACAACCTCCCCAGCAGCACAGCTGTCTGTTCAGATAGAAAGTAATTGATTTTATACAATACTAAGTATGCAAAGTAATTAACATTACAGGACACAGAACCTTAAATTAAACTATTTGCCATAAGTTAGCTGGCCACGCCACAAGCCCAGCTACAAATAAATACAGAATCATGCAAATTCCCAAGGCAACACTGTTAATAAAGAATTAACAGAACGTTATTACGGGGGAATGTTATTAACTCCTCAATGCTCATTACTCTCCCAATCTTGGGGAGCCCGGGCTCTGTCGGTGTCAAATTAACATAGCAGGCGTGATGAATCTTACACCTGTGGGACTTAAGGTACGTGCATAATGCGCTTGAGTTTGGGAATAAAGACCACGAATTTTAACATTTCTGAGCCCTGATTCACAACCATACGACAGGCTATCGTATCGAAAACCTGACATTTCGATAACCTGATTTGACTTCCCCTCAACAGCAAATAGCTGTTGGAAGAATAGCGGGCGTCTATTTGATTTAAACTGACAAAATTTTCGGGTTTTGGACTTGTGAACAGCGTTTAGAAGACTCCTACGATAACAATGATTAATGTTCGATACGATACGGAAGTGTATCGAGTGTTTGTGAATAGCTATGCTGATCCGTTTCTTCAGCACTTAAATTGTGTAACACACTATCAATCAGAATTTGAATGATTTTGAAGGATATTGCTAATCCATTGCTTCATTTGTTCGAAAAATTTGTCAGCTCTAGAACGTAAATAACGCAATGAATGTTGTTGAACTGTCAAAATGCGAGTCCTATTAGTGTGTTACGCAATTACCTACCCCACTGGGTGAAAACTTTCGCGTGATTACAGAAAACGACGGACAATAATGTTTGTAAAGATTAGATGAAGTTCTATAATATGGATCGGAAATTAATTTTGAAGCCTAACCAATGTCTGACCATTTTTTTATGTTTAGCTAGCAGCGCCCCACGGTTTCACCCGTAATAAGTGTCAATCCCGTGGGAATATCGGGATAAAAACTATCCTATGTCCTTTTTCGGGACTCAAACTATCTCTATACCAAATTTCATCTAAATCGGTTCAATGGTTTAGGCGTGAAGAAGTAACAAACATATAAACACACACACACACACTCACAAACTTTCGTCTTTATAATATTAGTGTGATATATAAATATTAGTATGGATTATGCTATACTTACACCCTTCAAACAGGAACACTGCAATGCTGCTTGGCGGCAGACATAAGTACCTATGTTGGATTGTTGATAGTACCTACTTCCCCGAGCGAGCTCCGCGTAAAGCCAACCAACTTACCAAATCTCCAGGAAACTCCCAAAATTCTTGGCCACGCTCCACTGTGGAAACGCCTTTGCTCATCAATCATTATCCAGAATCCCCGATTCATTGATATAATTAGATTTGGCGAAAATAAAAAAAAACGTGAAATCCAAGATGGCGGCTGCATTGTACTGTTTGAGCAATATTAATGATATTTTTGACGGACTTTAATAAAAATCGCTCTTAAAAGTGTTTGATTAATTGCCCCCAGTACAATATTGGGTGCCTTTACGCTAATTATGAAGAATGGAGTGAAGTCTGATTTAATATTAATTAGTCATTACATTTAGATTAAATTTTTGGACACAAAGACCGGTGCAGCCTTTCGCGTGGACGAAAATGAATTGCCTAAATGATGAATGTTCTTGTCAAAGTAAGCCAATTCTTCCTTGTGTTGTTAAAATATTCATCTTTTTTTTTTATAAATTGAGCACTATTAGCTGATTATTTTTCTTGTAACTATCTAATGCGTTTTTCTAATATATTTTTTTCCATCGTCCTTATTTTGGTGGTCTGAATGATTTCTAAAAGTTTGTCCATCAATTTTATGGGACCTACGCACAATTCACGTATTCCCAAAACGTTTTGTAGGATGTATATGCTAACCTAATCACTTGTGGATACACTTTTATTACACCCCAGTTTAAAAATAGGCTAAAGTAACTACCAAAATTAAAGTATAAACAATTCAAAACTAACTATAAAACCTGCATAGTCTTAAAACATGCGCTTCATAACTCTCCCGACATTCTTTGCCCATGTTTCATTGTAGAACCAAGTCCTTAAGTATTTTAACTAAAATAAAAAAACACAAAAGGTAGTCCTCGATGTTTATCATGATTAGTTGGACGTAAACCTTTTCTTTTGAGGGATTTTTAGTCCGTTTGTCATTTGTTTTTGGTCCCTTTGTACGCAAAAAATTACCTATGACGCGTTTTGTGTTGTTCGTTGTAAAATGGAGCATGTTCGAACGTGTTCTAGACACTTGAGTTTATGTCTATTGAGAAATTATATTCATATTATACTAAGTAATAACAGCCGCAAGAGTCGATCGTTCAGGTTAAGCTACGCTTGCCACGGTTGGTCTGTGCATGGGTGACCATCTTTACACACTAAGACCCCTCCGTGCCTCGGAAAACACGTGAAGCTGTTGGTCCCGGCTGTCATTCGTGGATCTTTGACAGTCGTTACGGGTAGTCAGAAGCCTAAAAGTCTGATAACCAGTCTTACCAAGGGGTATCGTATTACCTACCCAGTAACTGGGTTGTGGAGGTCAGGTAGGCACTCACTCCATGTAAAATACTGGTATTCAGCTGCATCCAGTTAGACTGGAAGCCGACCCCAAAATAGTAGGGAAAAGGCAGGCAGATCATGATGATGATTAATAAGTTGAATAAGGCCCTGGAAGCACACGCATTTCGCAAATTATATTATAAGTTCTATGTAGATAATCAGGGGCTAGAGATGTCAGCATAAAGGAAGGGGCCTGGAAGGCCGAAGCCTGCCGGTGGTGCGGGATTGTCCGAAAGGGTTACCGCTACCCCGGAACATAAAGGGCTAAGGAAGGAACACGGGTGGGTTTTAGTCAGTAAGAGTCTGACATTCCCTTCCGTTCCACCCAGAGCGGGAGGGGTGATTTGATGATTTCCCATCCACAAAAAAAAATACTATAAGTTACTTACTAATACTTATTTAATCATTTTATTTTTAATTCCCTGCTGTTTGATTGAAAGGCTGAATATCATTCAGGCCGCTAATTAAAGTACAGTACGTAAATACATGGTGCTCCGTATTATAGATAGAGAACGAGCCTATCTACGTGGCGTGGTGATAGACTCCCCTAGTCTATCGAAAGTAAAAAAAAAAACTGAAAATACCTCCTTAAACTGAAAATACCTCCTTAACAACTTTGTACTCGCCAGTACACCATACTAACTCATTTTTATTTCCACGATTGAAATAACACTTATAGCGATCGAAGTCTATTATTTAAACAAACATGATGACTGTGGTTATATTTATGTAGTTAGGTACAAGCTGACCCGGCGAACGTCGTACCTCCTCAGAAATCAGAATCAAAAAAGCCAATCCATACAAAATGTAAGAGAAAATCTTAGGCGCGTTTGGCATTTTTTAAGATGGAAAAAAAAAACTATTGTACCCGCGCCACTGTTACCGTAATCGACACCGCTTCGGATGTGTTCGGCTGTCCTCGGGATGTACTCGGTTTTAATGTATATCCGTTATGTCAGTGAGTGAAGGCAAAGTATTCTGTTTGTGTTTTGTTTTCACTTCTGTCGGCAGTCGGCATACCCGGAGTGTCACTGTTTTTTTTTTTGTTAATTTTCCTATGTTTTAATAGTTATTCTGCTATGTGGAGAGGAGACAAATCCAACAAACCAAACGTCATAAAAATCGGTCCAGTGGTTCTTGAGTTATAAATGGTGTAACTAAACTAACCCGACATTCTTTTATGCAGGCTCCCATTAAAATAGAAGCGCTCAGTACGTCTAACCAAAGATATCCAAGCAAAAAAAAACACTGATTAAAGTGATTTTATTTTCACCTAAAATAATATTAGTGTATTTTCATTAGCTGATTATTTTTCTTGTAAGTATCTAATGCGTTTTTCTTATATATTTTTTACCATCGTCCTTATTTTGGTGCTCTGAATGATTTCTAAAAGTTTGTCCATCTATTTTAATGGGACCTTATATAAATAGATTGTTATATCAGCTAAAGGTGCCACTTAGCCTAACCCTTTGGGGATTGGGCGTGATGATATTAAAAAATCAGTTCATCATGGTAAATGGGATTAGAAAGGAGGTGTCTATGGAGATAACAGATAATAGATATATGAAAAAAGAGCTTGTGGTTAGGTAATAACAGCCACACGGGTCGATCGATGAGGTTAAGCTACGCTTACCGCGGCTGTTCCGTGGATGGGTGACCATCTTTACATACCAATACGACTCCGTGCCTTGGAAAGCACGTTAAGTCGTTCGGCGTTGGTCCCGGCTGTCATTCGTGGATCTTTGACTCACGGCTTCGCGTGTTTTCCGAGGCACGGAGGGGTCTTGTCTTGATTATGTAATGGATGGTCACCCATCCACGAACTGGCCGCGGCAAGCGTAGCTTGACCTTCAATCGATTCTTGTGGTTGTTGTTTGTTATTTAGCCACGAGGCCATAGAGTACATAAAATTATGAATTGAAAAAGTTAAATTGGTCCTTGTTCGGTTACACTAATCTATCTTTAAATGACTAATAAAATCCATACTAATATTATAAATTCGAAAGTAACTCTGTGGGAGTGTCTGTCTGTCTGTCTCTATGTTACCTTTTCACGCCTAAACCGCTGAACCGATTTAGATGAAATTTGGTACAGAGATAGTTTGAGTCCCGGGAAAGGACATAGGATACTATTTATCCCGATATTCCCACGGGATCGAGACTTATGCGGGTAAAACCGCGGGGCGCAGCTAGTAGTCAAATATTAGGCCCTTATCTGAATTTATAGTGGTCGGCGCAACATGTCTTTTTCTTCCATACTTCTTTATTAATCTTCATCTCGGTAGTCACCCCCTTTCTAACCATATCATCTTCCACACAGTCCATCCATCGTTTCTCTGGTTTTCCCCTACTCTTATAGCCATCTACATTTACTGACAAATGCGCGCACTGACTGGACAGCTCCACTCAATCTGTGTGGTTCTTTCCTCAAAAGACCATTTCAGACATCAATCTACATGGTCCTCAGATGATCTGACCAAGGCTATGTCTGGACTTTAAAAGAGACTTTAGAATAGAATAGAATACTCTTTCTTCCCCTCCCCCCTTCCTCCCTTTCTCTTTTTTCTCATTCTTTCATTGTCTTTTTACTTTTGAGTTTGTTTCGGCCTTTCTTCTCAGAGTAGTCACATAGGAAACGCCGGCCTCATTTTGAACAAACCTGCTTACAGAAATAAAATCATTTATCATTTAAAATACTCCAAACTTTCCTTATGACATGTTTTCATTTAAATAATTATATGGGTTATCATAACCATAATAAAACATCTCAAATAAAACATACCTACTAAAAAAATAAACTACCATGACGAAATATCGGCACAAACCCATCAATTAACAATCGCGACTAATTGATATTACTGCTAGCATTAATTAATTGATCAAACCAATCAACTATGCTCTATAACCATCGATTTTAAAACGCCCATCCATCGCCCATAAAACAAACATGAAATAAAAAAAAAACAATATTAATCTATGATCATAAATTATAAATTAAACTCGATATTCGAGTCTGTCTGTTTGACCGCGTCATTCTTCTAAACTGCGCAACGGATTTTGGTGTGATTTCCTCTTTCATTTAGACAATTTTATCCGGAAGGTTTATGTGTGTGATACATTGGCGCCGATTCCCTTGTTCACAAACTAAACTAAATTTAATTTCAGTGCATCTTTTTCTTTATAAGTACTTCATTAAGAAAAGGACAGGAGATAAATATTAGTTTAGTCTTGTCAAATTAGTCCGTGCCTAACGTAAATTGACGTATTTTTAATAGCCAATTTTTTAATCACATCTAAATTGTCTATGAACTTCTATCTACTGAACTTAAATTTAGTTTAGTTTGTGAACAAAAATCTACCGAACTTAAATTTAGTTTAGTTTGTGAACAAGAGAATCGGCGCCATTATTAATATTAAACTTAGATGTAAATAAATCTCGATGTTTTCTCAAGTCCAGAACCGTGCGAAGCAAGGGCAGTTCACTAGTCTTCCGATATTGTAGTCTATACTCAATGGATCCAAACGTGAGGGGGCATAACTCACGGCCGCTATAAAGATCTATAGACTTTTCAAAGAAATTAAAAAAAAAAACGTCCACTTAGTCTACCATAATGCATGCCATTGTTGCTATCTCGCTCTAACTTCGACTTCGACAAAGGTAAGAGAGGGACAGGTATATGTCTTTATCCACGGTGTAAAGTACGGGCATTCTCAGTTTGAAACATGTTGCTGTGGTGAGCAGATGTGTTCGAATTTTTGAATTTTGATTTTTGTTATGTTATAAAGATACGATATCTTGGATTTTGGTTTCTGGTACTTTTTAGTGGTTAACTTGAAAACGTATGTGCTATGTGATTGTGGAAAGTGACATTGCGAAAATATTTGACTTTTCTGGAGATTTTTTGGAATTAATTTTCATAAAGGTTGGTTGATTTTTTTATTCTATTTTTATTAAGTTTTAGTTGTTAGCTTAAATTTATAGACATATAGGTGATTTTTTGGCAAAAATAATTTGGATTTTGCCAACTACATAATCATAGTTTTTATCTAAACTCACTGATAAATAATATATCTAAAAATTACAATGAAAAACAAGAAAACTTAGTTTTTAGCCAAAAACTCGCAATTCTTTTTTAATCAAAATTGCACTGACGAACACCTCTATAGGTGATTCCTACTCAAATCTAATGTTCCAAACACGATAAATTAACTCGTTACCAACACATTATTGGCAAAAAACTAAAATTCTGCCAAAATCCTAAAAAACTTAACTTATATGCCCTCGTTGACCTCAGGAACTGCTTAACTCGCTTCATAGACATTTTTCCGTTACCTATAAATACTTAAGTACCATATTCTTTACACATACCATAACATCGCGCTTGTATTCTTGAAGGGTTAGTCAGAAGTGTATATTACACCAGGTCATATATGTATGTACTAGCTGCGCCCCGCGGTTTCACCCGCATAAGTTTTGATCCCGTGGGAATATCGGGATAAAAACTATCCTATGTCCTTTCCCGGGACTCAAACTATCTCTATACCAAATTTCATCTAAATCGGTTCAGTGGTTTAGGCGTGAAAAGGTAACATACAGTACAGACAGACAGACAGAGTTACTTTCGAATTTATTAGTATGGATATTCGCCAGGTTCCATATCATCATAAACCGGCCATAAATAATACTCCGGGCTACAACTTAGAAATGCCAGCTGAACAACAAGCTTTGTAGGTTTGAATTTGAACCCAGTCAGAACTTTACATAGTCTAAATTATTCCATCACCACCGCTCTCAAAACGGTGAAGGAAAACATCGTGAGGAAACCGGGCATGTCCTAGAACCAAAAAAATCGAAGACATGTGACATCTACCCAAGCCGCACTGAGCCCGCGTGGTGGATTACGGTCCACTCCCTCTCACAGAGGAGGCCTGTGTCCCAGCAGTGGGAACTTTATAGGCTGATTTATGCTTGCGAACACTAGACCAACAAAACAGTCCCATGTAGGCATAACAAGTTTGTTCGTGTGACAAACTGCGACCACCAATTCGTTTGACAAGCGTATTGGTTATGTAAAGGCAATTACTATGACCACGGCATGAATTATTTCAAAATCAAATGTCATTTATTCAAATTAGGCTAAGAATCAGAATTTTTCGAACGTCAAAATTACAAAAGACAGTCCCCCAAAACGCCCTTCACCATTTCCAAGTGCTTTCGCTGGGAAGAAGAAGTGGCGCAACAAACTCCTCAGCAGCACAGCTGTCTGTTCAGTTAGAAAAACTTGATTCTATACAATAGTAGTCAAAATAATTTACGTTACAAAACAAAATTGTTGTGCAATATGGCAAATAATTTAATGTAATTATTTGCCATATTGCACGACATAAGCGCCGATTCCCTTGTTCACAAACTAAACTAAATTTAAGTTCAGTGCATCTTATTCTTTCTATTTCATTAAGAAAAGGAGAGAACATAAATATTAAGGAGAGAACATAAATATTAGTGTACTCCAAAGACAACATTAGTCGTGATTAAAAAATTGGCTGCTAAAAATACGTCAATATACATATGTCAGGCGCTGACTAATTTGACAGGACTAAACTAATATTTATGTTCTGTCCTTTTCTTAATGAATAGAAAGAAAAAGATGCACTGAACTTAAATTTAGTTAAGTTTGTGAAAAAGGGAATTAGCGCCAATGTCGTACAAGCCGTGCGCTTGATAGGATTTCGCATTGACAAAAATGACGATCTTCTACACAAAATTTCATCTCCTATTTAACTTCTTTATGGGATGATTTTCAAGAATCCTTCCTTGGTGTTCACCTTCGCTATATGAAGTCTTGTGCGCATGCTTCCAGAACCAGTAGGTTAATTACCTGTCAGTGAATGAATGAAACTAGGTAGCAAAAGTCTCACGATAAAATCACTTCCACCAAAATCTCGCAAATTAGCATATACAAAAAATTTACTACCGCGCAAACTGAAACTATGAATATAACATATGATGATTCTAGTCATTATACCATCGGCCATAAAAAAAAATCAGCTGTTTCATTGAAAAATGCAAAACCTACGCGGTCAATATAAGGTCCCATTAAAATAGATGGAAAAACTTTTAGAAATCATTCAGACCATCAAAATAAGGACGATGATAAAAATATATATACCTAAGAAAAACGCATTAGATACTTACAAGAAAAATAATCGGCTAACGAAAATACACCAATGTGCCGGCAATTTATTATTTTAGGTCAAAATAAAATAACTTTAATTAGTGTTTTTTTTGCTTGGATATCTTTGGATAGACGTATTGAGCGCTGTGTTAAAATTTGTCCATCTATTTTAATGGGACCCTGTATACGCAATATAATCGACGAAAAATTTCTACGCTAAGGGGTTTAGAATCTTAAGCCGAATTTATGTTACAATTTGCGCACTAAGTATTTTTGTTTCCTGTGTTATAGAAATATAAGTTCCATATTCTAGTGAATATGCTAACTCCACTGCTACCGTCATAGGATCTGCGTTTAGAATTTTAGATATTGCAAATTATTGCGTTTAGATATTCAGATTTAATAAAAAGTTTATTTCATCTTTTTTTTCTGCGTGCAGCTATATAAAAACAGCCAATGCATACAAAGTAAAGCCCTGTAATTAATATAATGTATATAATTTAATTTATGTACGCTTCCGAAATTAATCGACACCAGAACTTCCATTCTTAGATATTTAACGTAGAAACAACAACGTTTTACTGTGGTCAGGTATGATCATTAATAGGCTGGTATTGATGTTACTAGTTATGTTGTGCGATTACCAGTGATCGGAATAGGCTGAGTATATTTACTTAAAGTTTAAAGAACAGAGACGGAAATCGGGGACTTCCTTATGACCAAATAAAAAAAAAAAATCATGTTGGTTGAACATTTCAATATTCAACCAACATGTTCAACCTACATAAAAAAAAATATTGGTTATTTTATTTATCAAAACATTGATTACGATTTATTATAGCATTTATAATGTTTATGATGTTTATAAATTGCAATCTATAGTTTTGTATAATTTAGAAGCATTTTTTCAATTTTGTAAATGTAAGAACCATGGATCCGTTTATTATAATTTTTTGATGTTGACTTGAAAGAGCATGGCAGTTGAGAATGTGTCATGCTCACTTAAATGTCTCACTGATGGTGGCACGTGTGTTGGATCATTCGGTTCCCTACAAAATGGTTGAGCTGGATGGTGCTGATCCATGCGTCATGTTCGTGAACGGGCGCCGTCGGTTGAGACTGGTCATCTCTTAACTGCCAAGGCTTATTTTTAATCTTATTTCTTGTATTGTTTCTTCATTTATGTGTTTTTTTTTACATTGTTCTCACATATAGAAGCAACAAGAATAATGTACCAAGGATTTTGTAATATTTTGATTTAAAAAGAGTGTCCATGGAGTTTCTTGCCCGTTCTTCTCCATAGAGATCTACGCTTTGGAATGGGCAACTAGCTTCAACTTTCTGACTAACTGACCGACTACTTAATTTTGACAATTCAAAAGTGCCTGTAATGGTTTAATTGAAATAAATGCTTTGAGTTTGAGTTTGAGTTTGAGTTTATGATAAAATAAGATATTGAAAGTTACATAATTAAAGTTCCGATAAATTTACCGGTAAAAAACAAATCACACTAATATTATAAAGGCGAAAGTTTGTGAGTGTGTGTGTGTGTGTTTATATGTTTGTTACTTCTTCACGCTCAAACGGCTGGACCAATTTTGATAAAATTTTGTATGAATGTAGCCGACACCCTAGATTGCATATAGACTACTTTTTATTTCGATATTCCCACGGGATCGACACTTACGCGGGTGAAACCACGAGGCGCAGCTAGTTAGTCATAAGGAAGTCTCCGATTTCTGTCTCTGTTCTTTAAACTTTAGGTAAATATACCCAGCTTATTCCGATCACTGGCGATTACGCTTTGGGTGATACATAATCAGCCTTTAATGATCCCACTGCTGGGACACACGCCTCCTCTCTGTGAGAGGAAGTGGGCCACGCGGGCCCAGTGCCGGTTGGTAGATGTCACGTGTCTTTGAATTTTTTGTTCTAGCACATGTTTCCTCATGATGTTTTCATTCACCGTTTTGAGATCAGTGGCGATGAAATAATTTACAAAAAGTTAAAGTCTGGGTTCGAACCTACGACCTACAACTCGTAAGTCGCGGCCGTTACCACTGGGCCACCAGTCCGCCACTCTCATCACTACTAATAAAGACGCAATGTTTGTAAATGTGACGAAAAATCAAAACACTTAACCTAACCTATAGACTAAAATCCAAACATATTTTACAATTCAATAGCCAAAATTCTCTCATACTGTCGTTAAATTTTTTTTGGGGCTTTGCAACATAATAATATGCTTCCGGGCCATCGGCTTATACAAATGCTAATTCTTAATATTATAATAGATGTATCTTCACAATCTTTGGGAAGTACTGTTATCTGACTGGATTGAGACGTCGTTTGCTGTCGTAAATTATACGTTAACAATAATTTGGTGGAGCTAAATAGGTCACGGAATATCTTGCAGATAACTAAAGAAATGGTTCCCATTTTCAGTGTTTATTTTATTAATTTAAAACCAGCTGTGCCCGCGACTCCCTTCGCGTGTATATTGGATTTGATGGTTTTTTTTTTGCGCGGAACCCTAATTCTAATTACTCTAAGAAAAAAAGTGCCTGCTTGGATTTGAACCCAAGACCTGCAACTCTTAAATCGCGGCCATTTCCAATGAGCCACCACTGCTCAGACGGATATAAGTTATTTTCAATCCTGGATCGGGCTAAACCTAGCCAATAAATTTAAGAACCCAATATCAGTTACGATTATAAATTGACTGGTTTCATGAGTCGCCTACGACAAAGCATAAGTCAGGCATATTTTGAAAGTCTAGACTTAGTTAGGTAACAGTGTGCCTAGATTCCGATCGGATTACTCACAGAACAATGGTTACACAATAGTTTTGACTAATAACTCTCGCCCGAGTTCAATTGAGAAATAAGATTCAGAGGTTTTGGTATAATTAGGAGTTGTAATCTGGTGTTCATCATAGTAAACCCGATATAATTATATTATAAATTCGAAAGTAACCCTGTCTGTCTCTATGTTACCTTTTCACGCCTAAACCACTGAACGGATTTCGATAAAATTTGGCAGAGAGATAGATTGTATCCCGGGGAAGGACATAGAATAGTTTTTATCCCGATATTCTCACGAGATCGACGCTTATGCGGGTGAAACCGCGGGACGCAGCTAGTCTTCCTATATAAACTACTAGCAGCGCCCCGCGGTTTCATCCGCATAAGTTTCAATCCCGTGGGAAAATCGGGATGAAAACTATCCTATGTCCTTTCCCGGGACTCAAACTATCTCTGTACCAAATTTCATCTAAATCGGTTCAGTGGTTTAAGCGTGAAGAGGTAGCAGATAGACAGACACACTTTCGCATTTATAATTTCTAATGCCAACCTGCATTCTGTGATGGATTATTTATTACTAGCTGCGCCCCGCGGTTTCACCCGCGTAAATGTCGATCCCGTGGGAATATCGGGATAAAAACTATTCTATGTCCTTTTCCGGGACTCAAACTATCTCTATACCAAATTTCATCTAAATCGGTTCAGTGGTTTAGGCGTGAAGAAGTAACAAACATATAAACGCACACACACACACACACTCACAAACTTTCGCCTTTATAATATTAGTGTGATTAAATAGTTTTTGTAAATAGATAATTGCTTCATATTTATATTATATTTTTATTAAATTACCACCGTTGTGTCATCGCGATTCTCTTTCTTTTCTATGCAGTCCGACAGTGACCGCGCTTTAGGTCATGTAGTCGCCTTAATAGGAGACCACAGCTTTAAAATTTGACATGAAACCACTGCTATTGATATCAATGACTCAATTACCGAGAGAAACCATCATCCTATGCTCTAACTAATTGTCAGACTTCTGACCTTATGGGTAGCGGTTAACAAGGTCATAAATATTCGTAGGACAACCAGGATCAAACGTCTGACTTGTAATAAACATAGTCATACCTAATAAAATATTACACCTACCAAATTAAATAGACGCGAAATTCTCTGTTTGTATGTTACATTTCTACAGCTAAACTAACGAACCGATTTTGATGAAACTTGGCAAAACTATAGCTTATTATCTAAAAAAGAATATGACATACTTTTTATCTTAAAAAATGTCTACTTTATATGTGAGCGAAGCCGCGGGATGCACCTAGTAAGTTGTAGATCAAGCGAGGCAAATCACGGGGGGTCTTACCTTTGATTCTAAACAATTCTTAGCTTATAAGGAATCGTTATTATAAGACTATCTTTGTAAGGATTTGTAAAATATGGATCTGCATCTGTTTATGAAGCTATCCTTGACAGGATAGGATAAATTATAAGGTTTTAAAACATACAAATTGTGAGTTTGAATGTGGATAAGTCAAAGTAAAGACATTTATTTCACTTTTAAATGGGAATATCGGGATAAGAACTATCCTATGTCTTTTCCCGGGACTCAATTTATCTCTATACCAAATCTAAACATATAAAATTCAAAGTCCTGACTGACTGATATATCAACGCACAGCCTAAACCGCTGGTCCTAGAGACATGAAATTTGGAGGGTGTGTTCTTAGTGAAGAGTAGGTATCCACTAAGAAAGGGTTTTTCAAAATTCCACCCCTAAGAGGGTGAATGGGGGGAGGGTGAAATTTCATGCGGACGAAGTCGCGGGCAGAAGCTAGTTTCATCTAAATCGCTTCAGCAGTTTATCCGTGAAGGGGTAACATACAGACAGACACACTTTCGCATTTGTAATATTAAGTATGGATAAATAATTAAAGATCTCGGCCTGAAGACCGGTAATCAGAACCATCTTAAAACCTTAATTTTCTTGAACAAAAATGTGGTTAAAACAAGTCGTTATGAAAACATGATAATTACATGTTTTGTAATGGCCGCGATATAATCTCCACGTCTGATGTTGAGTCGATTGGTTGCCGTTTTATTTTATTGAAATGTGGGTGTTATGGGTCCGCTTATTATGGTCTGGTGTCACACTTATTAAGTTTAAGTAAATATACCATTACGCCTGTATTTTCTAAAGGGGCAGACAGCTGATGTGTCTTTATGGGCCTTTTAAATGTGCCTTGTGTGTACAAATTTGTAATAATTAGTATAATTACTATATTATAATAACCGGATGCAGCTGAATACCTACCAGTATTTTACATGGAGCGACTGCCTATCTGACCTCCACAACCCAGTTACTGGGTAATACGAAACCCCTTGTAAACTGGTTGTCAGACTTTCGGGCTTCTGACGACACGTAACGACTCTCAAAGATCCACGAATGACCGCCGGGACCAACGGCTTAACGTGCTTTCCGAGGCACGGAGGGGTCTTGGTATGTAAAGATGGTCACCCATCCACTGACCAACCGCGGCAAGCGTAGCTTAACCTGATCGTCGTCGTCTCAATCAAACTGACCATTGACCCAAAAGTCTTAAATATTTGTAGTGCCAACAATTCTTTCACGTTCCTACTCATTTTTTCTTGTAACTATTCAAAATAAATGAATTACTGTGACTCGGCTACCTTCTCTAAACCATTACAGTGTCAAGTCGTGACTTTTGACCTTAGGACCTTAAAATTTGAGGTCACGAAAATTTTCGAGTCGTGCCACAGTGACTTTTGAACGTAGTTTTTTGACCACATGGCATTGACACGGTCGGGTGAAAGAATTTATTAATAAAAAAGAGATTCTCAATGATTAGGTACTTAAAAAAAAAAGAGTTTTTGATATAAAAAGTGACCAGCGGGGTCATTGCGTAACACATTATCAGTAGCAATGGCATTCAGTTTGACAGTTCAACAACATTCATTGCGTTATTCACGTTGTTGAGCAGACAAATTTTTCGAACATATGAAGCAATGGATTAGCAATATCCTTCAAAATTATTCAGATTGACAATGTGTTACGCAATTAGAATGCCGGTCATGAACGGGGCTCAAAAGTTGATAAACTGTCGTAACAAAGTTTAAAACAGAAGACGAACTAGCAGGGGATCGAGGAAGGGGGGGGGGGACCGAAATAAATCGTAATTTTATTAAAACTGACAAGGTTTGGAAACAACGGAAAGTGAAGAGTGTGTACTTAGTGTGTAGTAGATAAAATTGTGAAGGAGCTCCTTCAAAATTAACTAACGGTGGAGGCTTGTAAATAGCTTATCGTCAATTACCTCACTACTACTTCTGTGTTATAGCTGTAAGCCACCCAAACACAATAAAATAAAATTAAACTGACATTTTATTTATTTATTTCACAAACAATTTACATTGTGTTTGAAATCATCCATAGGATAAAAATTACGTTCATAATACAAGTAGGTACCTAACACATATAAAAATTAACAACATAACTCACAAACTCACATTATCTTCATTAAAATTAACATCATGATAAAACAAAACAAATAAAATACCTACAATAAAATTTTCAATGTCAACTCATTAAGAATTTAAGATTAGAAATAGAAATCATTTATAAATTAAAACCAAAAATAAATAAATAATAAATAGTATGCAATAATAGGAATAATAATACATTTGTCGTATAAAAATAAATAATGTCCATATCATACATAAAACAATGATTTCAGTCGGCTCTAGTACCATAACTTGAGTTGACAGGAGAAAAACGCATGGTTATAATATTGCATGTCATCAACAAAGTAAGGACATTTATCTAGTTGCAATGATTTGAATTTATTTAATTATTTATTAATTTATTTAGTACAGACAGTATAGTTAGCGCCACGAAAGATGAGACTTTGACACAACACGTGGTTTGACTTGCGCAGTACACGATTTTAGGTCTCTTAAGCGGTATGAGGTCTGAGCGCGGGACGGGACCGGACGTCATACGCGGCGGAAAGAGCGCGGGAGGCGGGGTCAAGTCTAATCTTTCATCCCTAGGGAGACTAGAATGATTGCGGAATTCATGGTAACATTTTGTGCGTCAATTTCTCTGCATCGACTGCTGAATCACGGGCCTCCTATCTGTGAAAAGGAGTGGGTCTACCACGCGGGCCTAGTTCGGGTTACATACATAATCAGCCTATAACGTTCCCACTGCTGGGACACAGGCCTCCTCTCTGTGAGAGGGAGTGGGCCGTACCTAATCCACCACGCGGGCCCAGTGCGGGTTGGTGGATGACACATGTCTTCGAATTTTTGGTTCTAGGACATGCCGGTTTCCTTACGATGTTTTCCTTCACCGTTTTGAGAGCAGTGGTAATGTAATAATTTACACAAAGTAAAGCGCCTGTCGGGGTTCGAACCTACGACCTACAACTTGTAAGTCGCGGCTGATACCACTGGGCCACCACTGCTCGGGTTACATATCTTAAGTTTTTTGGTTCTAGGATATTCCGGGTTTTCCCCCACAACCTAGCATTTCTATTATAGTTTTTGTCCATGCCAAAATTGAATTTACATCATGAAATCAATACTTTCGTTAAGTTTAAAGTTTCTTCAAAAACACATACAATCAATATTCGACACATAGTGTTATGAATGTTATGATCAAGTGAAAAATACAAGTTTTCATCAATATTTGTATTAATTTTAGGTCTAAAACTAAAAAAGTCATACGAATGATCGAATTTTAATATTAAATCCACGACTTTCGGAACTCGTTTGTGGCCTCGAGAGGATAGTGTTGGGACATGCACATTGGAAATAAAAAAAAAATTATATCATCGTCATTCACTTCATCAGCCATCTACAAGGTCCTCACATGTTCTGACCAAGATTTTGTCTGGACTTCAAAAGAGACTTTGACCCCTGAGTTTGATCGCCACTTCTTGTAAGGGGTAGTCAGATGGGCAATGTCGAGTCCATCTAGCTTTTTGAAGTGAAACTTCTTCACGCACGCTTGACTTGGGGAGTAAGCTGGCGAACGCGTGACGTAAGCGTTACGAAAAGTGTGATCGGGCGAGGTGAACGGGGGTTGAATGGGGGATATAAGCAAGAGCAAGCAGTGCGCGCTCACATTTTCTTTCTCTCTTCCTCTCATAGCCAAATACGTTTGAAGTTTCACTTCAGTCGTGTGGTCATAAGCACGCTCGGTTTTTTTAAGTCAAAACTTCTTTAGACGTGTTGGGAATTTTTTGAGATGGGAAAAAACCATTGAACTCGGGACACTGTTACTGACACCGCGCTACATTCGGATGTGTTCGGCTGTCCTCGGTTTTAATGTATTTCGGATATGTCAGTGAGTGATGGCAAAGTATTGTGCGCGCTCACATTTTCTTTCTCTCTTCCTCTCATAGCCAAATACGTTTGAAGTTTCACTTCAGTCGTGTGGTCATAAGCACACTCGGTTTTTTTAAGTCAAAACTTCTTTAGACGTGTTGGGAATTTTTTGAGATGGGAAAAAACCATTGAACTCGGGACACTGTTACTGACACCGCGCTACATTCGGATGTGTTCGGCTGTCCTCGGTTTTAATGTATTTCGGATATGTCAGTGAGTGATGGCAAAGTATTCCGTTTGTGTTTTGTTTATATGACGATTCAAAAAATACACACGTAATTGTTCAAGTTTTCACTTCTGTCGGCACTCCCGGAGTGCCACGTTTTTTTTTTCTTAACGTGACAATCATGTAAAAGTGATTCCAATAGCCTAAGGGCGTCCCACCTTACGTTTACCGATTGGCGGTCTCCACTCACGAACACGTCTACCCCAACGGTCATCGGTTCTACGGCTAATATGGCCGGTCTATTGTCACTTCAGTTTGTTTATTAAAAATGTATTAAAATTCAAAGCATTCCTTATTGAACACACAAAATAATGTTGCTATTTTACTGAAAGTCATTTATTAGCTCATTTCACAGCTCAGTTAAAAATACTAGCAAATAATTAGATTAAAAAAATATATGTAAGTATGTAGTTGAATCCAAGCACAAATCTCGCATAAGATAATTTTCGTCTTTCATTCGGCCTCGGCTTTCACTATTCGGCCTCTTTCCCATCACTAGCAATAACTTTGACGGGTTCGCTACGAATTTGCCCATTTGTAAGCATTCTGTCATTTCCTTCGTGTTTTGATATAAATCAATATAAATTAAGTTAGTTCGATATAAAGTTTGCTGTTTATGGTAATATCTATGCTTTTACCTGGCAATCGCGTAAACCAATAAATAAATAAGATTACCTATTCACATTGACAGCAGTGGTGGCCCAGTGGTAACGGGTCCGTTTTACGAGTTGTAGGTCGTGAGTTCGAACCCAGCCAGGCACTTTAGTTTGTGTATTTAATTTCATCACCACTGCTCTCGAAACGGTGAAGGAAAACATCGTGAGGAAAGTGTGACATCCAGCAATCCGCATTCGGCCCACGTGGTGGATTATGGCCCACGTGGTGGATTATGGCCCACGTGGTGGGTTATGGCCCACGTGGTGGATTATGGCCCACGTGGTGGGTTATGGCCCACGTGGTGGGTTATGGCCCACATTGTGGATTATGGCCCACGTTGTGGATTATGGCCCACGGTGTGGATTATGGCCCACTCCCTCTTACAGAGAAGAGGCCTGTCTCCTATCTGTGGGAATATTATAGACTGATTATGCTAATAGTGAAATATGTCTTTATCCCAATTTATTCGCGGTCGGCGCAACATGTCTTTTTCTTCCATACTTCCCTATTAGTCGTCATCTCAGTAGTCAGCCCCTTTCTAACCATATCATCTTTCACACAGTCCATCCTTCGTTTCTTTGGTCTTCCCCTACTCTTTTAGCCATAAAAATTGTATCTACATTTAAATAAAAACACTAAGATACTTTTTCAATAACATAACTAACATAAAAATTATTGAAAATTATGTTCAAATATAATAAATATCGCCATTTAAGAAATCAAGATTCGCACTAAAAAAACTAATGGTTTTCATAATACGATTACACGGATGGACACGTTTTTTTTATGTATTCATTAACATAATTATTATTATAAAAAAATATATTTTGATAAACTAAGGACTTTTTCATACTAATCGACTTATAAAAGCTTAGGCAATCAATCGATTGCCTGCCTTTTCCCAACTATGTTGGGGTCGGCTTCCAGTCTAACCGGATGCAGCTGAATACCAGTATTTTACATGGAGCGACTGCCTATCTGACCTCCATAACCCAGTTACTGGGTAATACGATACCCTTTGGTAAGACTTGTTGTCAAACTTCTGGGCATCTGACTGCCCGTACGACGGTCAAAAATCTACGAATGACAGCTGTGACTTTCGAGGCACGGAGGGGTCTCGATATGAAATGGATGGTCACCCATCTACGGACCGACCGCGGCAAGCGTAGCTTAACCTGCAATCGACCCGCGCAGCTGTTATCATTTACCCACGAGCCCCTCACTCTCTCACGATGAGTCACTATAGAAAAATTCGTCATAGGATTTTTAACAGCAGCGTCTTTTGAGTAGGTACCTACTGGAATTTGTAGCATTCAAATTCATCTTTTCTTCGACTAAAGTATCAAGTTTTGCGAAGCTTGGCTTTCGATAAACACGTCTCTATATATAAATAATAAATGAATTGCCCGTTAACATAGCACAACGATGTTGTCATAAGAATAACGTCCTAATACTCAACCAATTTATAATAAACAAATTGGACAACACCAGCCATAACCAAAAACAAGTTTAAACCCAAAACCAAATAGATACCTCAAACCATAGATTATCATGTAAAAGCACAGATAAAATAAATAAACCGTCATTATAATATTAATAAGAAATAAACAATTATTTAAATAACACTATAAATATTAATGATGGCTGTAATTGCGACGCGTTTGTCGCGATTAAATAGTCGCATTACGTGGCTTTGACCTTATTTATTTAATACTCATTCTGTAGCGTCGCTGGACGGCAATATATCTTTTTTTATTGATCATAGATAATACCGTAGTTAAGGTACAAGTTTAATAGACTTAGAAATTTTTGAAGTGAATAAGTTAGAAATTTATTTGACAACTAGCCGTGCCTCGTCGTTTCCGTGCCTCGGAAAGCACGTTAAGCCGTTGGTCCCGGCTGTCATTCTTAGATCTTTGACAGTCGTTAAGGGTCGTCAGAAGCCCGAAAGTTTGACAACCAGTCTTACCAAGGGGTAACAGCAACTGGGTGTGGAGGTCAGATAGGCAGTCGCTCCATGTAAAATACAGGTATTCAGCTGCATCCGGGTAGACTGGAAGCCGACCCCAACATAGTTGGAAAAAGGCAGGCAGATGATGAACTAGCCGTGTGTCCGTTGGAATTTCTCAAAAATTTTGAACTTCTATCCCCTTTAGGGGGAGGATTTGATCAAGTAGACAAGCTGTACTCGATAAGATCTTGCTATAGGCAAAAATGTGTGTTGGATCATTTAGCTCCCTTCAAAATGGTTGAGCTGAATGGTGCTAATACGTGCGTCATGTTCGTGAACGGGCGCCGTCAGTAGGGACTGGTCATCTCTTTGCTGCCATGGCTTATTTTATTTTATTTAACATTTGAATTGTTGTTTTTTCTTATCTTTTCATTATGGACGCTTTTAACGTTCTGCATCGTTCTCACATATATAATTTTTAACATGAATGATGTAACCAAGAATTTGTAACTATATTATTTTGATTTAAAAGAGTGTCCATGGAGTTTCTTGCCCGTTCTTCTCCATACCTACGCTTTGGAATGGGCAACTAGCTTCATCTTTCTGACTGACCGACCTTTTGACAATTCAAAAGTGCCTGTAATTGGTTTAATTGAAATAAATGCTTTCAGTTTGAGTTTGAGAATGACGAACTTAATACGAACTTTCGTTTCTCGATTTTCGATTCCCGGGTTGGGCAAACTTTTAATGTAGTTTTATGTATTTTCCATCCATCGTTGGTGTGACAGAGGGGCATGCCAGACTCTTACCGGCTAAAACCACCGCGGTGTTCCACCTCTACCTATGGCCGGGGGTGCGGGTTTCGCATAAGCATTCACCGCTCCCCCGACAGGCCTCAACCCGCTGTTCCTCAGCAGATCCCACTGTCCCGAGCGGCCATTCCCATAATGGCCGCACCCACTCTCGAGTGGCGCGCGTGGGACACTCCGGCGCCAACTCGGGCCTGTCTGATCGGACGACGGACGCCCCTAGTCCGCCGCCCGCAGGCCACCTCATAGAGGAGGTAGATTAGATACACTTCTGCATAACCTCTCGGTATTTACAAGCGTGATTGTTTATATTTAACTAGCTTCTGCCCGCGACTTGGTACGCGTGAAATTTCACCCTCCCCCATTCACCCTCTTAGGGGTGGAATTTCGAAAAACCCTTTCTTAGTGGATACCTACTCTTCACAAAGAACACACCCTCCAAATTTCATGTCTCTAGGACCAGCGGTTTAGGCTGTGCGTTGATATATAAAATCAGTCAGTCAGTCAGGACTTTGAATTTTATATAGTAACAATGGACTCAAATATGTTAGAAACAATATTTTACAATGTCGGGGCTTGCCCGCACTCGGCGCACCAAGGAAGCGCATCTTTTTCGCATCCCAGCGTAAAAGCAATCGTCACAAGCTTCAACAAACATGTGGATAAGATTCATATTCCCATGGAACGTTTAAAAAGTGCGACCTGTACATCTTACCCCCTTACAAATAAACGTATGAAGTAAATCAGATGAATACTTACACACCGATTTCTCTCTTTCAGTCGTCAGTAATTTGACTTTCGAAAGAAGAAGACAGAGCGTTGTGTAACTATACAAACGCTATACAACGTTTATTAGTAAGGGGGTAAAAGTGTGATGTTAACGACGCCTTACTGTAAGTACTTATCTTGAGCAACAAAACAGTCTCTTGTTTACGGCTACGCCCGTCGTTTGTCCCAGGTAGGTATGTCTTTTGACCTTACACCCGTAGCTAGTACTGCCTCGTAAAACTGTGGTCTTTTAGATGTTCTATGACACGTATAGCCAGCCACCTAGCCATCTAAGTTCACATGTGAAAGCAATAAATATATTGAGTACTACCTGTTATGACAGAATAAATTGCTGTTACCCCCGACTACGTCCGCGTGGTTTTTTTTTCTAAATTAAAAGTAGCCTAAGTTACTCCTTATTACATCAGCTATCTGCCAGTGGAAGACCCGTCAAAATCGGTCCAGCCGTTTCAGAGATTAGCCGGAACAAACAGACAGACAGAACAAAATTTGTAAAAAAATGTTATTTTAGCATATGTACCGTGTATACATCCATATGCATTAAAAAGCGGTTATTTTAATATTACAAACGGACACTTCAATTCATTTATTTGTAAAGACGTATAGATAGATGAACAAGTTATTTGGTATAAGTACGGGCTAATTTGTAACTATAGTCCTATCATAATTACTATATCATCATCTGCTAGCCTGACGATTCGTATCGACTGTCAAAGATCCACGAATGACAGCCGGGACCAACGGCTTAACGTGCTTTCCGAAGCACGGAGGGGTCTTGGTATGTAAAGATGGTCAGCCATCCACGGACCAACCGCAACAAAAGTAACTTAACCTGATCGATCGACCCGTGCGGCTGTTATTACATAGCCAGAAGCCCTTTTGGGGTATATAGTAGTATTACTTTGAATAAATGAATTTTGATCGGCGCAAATACTCCAATCTCTTTGGAACTTATAATGTTCGAGCTTCGAGCCGTTTGGGGTTGAAACACTAAGGCCATGAGGTCCGAGTGTCCACTTAGTTTTTCGAGACATCTCCAAGCGGTTGGTCGACTCTTCAGGTGACCAGAGGGCTGGCCTATTTGTGCCGATGCTGCCAACCTTTTGGGTACATTGCCTATTAACAGCGATGCGGACGAATTGTTTGATGGCCTTCGATTATTTCCCCCTTTATTTTTATATAGGTACTTATAAGTTGTAAGTACATATTATTTTGAAGAGGGCTGGCATATTTTTTGTCCTAAGAATAAGTATTGCCATACAACGTGGCAATGCTGCCAGCCTTTTGGGCACTTTTTCTATTGGACAGCGATGCGGACGAATTGTTTGATGCCCTTCGATTCCCCCTTCTTTTTCTTGTACATATTATTTTGATCTAAACGACTCAAATCATAGACTCAACCCACCAAAAGCTGTACCGAAAATCAGAAAAAAACCGTCTGCCACGAAAAACGAACAATTCTAAACAATTAAAAAGTAACAATGAAAATTTTGCGCAGTCCAACAGTCGTGGTCAGGATGAACAAAACGCATAATTGTTCCCGATCGTTTTCCGAGAACGTAGGACACAAAGAGATTCCGGAGTCATTAGGGGCAGCCGTCGTTTTTGTTGTACGGACATATTGGCATGCGGGCTGAGACGGACTAGATAGTTTGGGGGAATCTTGTGTTTGAAAGGCTAGGTAATAATAATAATAATAAAGCCTCGATCAACATCTATCGAGGCTCTCGTTAGGTGGTTGGATCGAGGGCCTGATTCAGAAGGCAGTAACCCTCGATACGGCTCGCATTGTGAGGAGGTTCCTGTCTCTGGAGCCCTAACCACCGGTAGCTTGGACCCTGCTCCCGACACCGGCGGACTACTATTTTTTTATATTTTTAAATGTTTTTTATACTTATTTTTATATGTTAAGAAATATTTAAGAATTTAATTGAATATATACATAGATAAATAAACGTTATAATAATAATAATTTATTTAAGTATCTTGACTTGGCTCGCGAGGTTGTCGACATGTGGGATGTTGACTCAGCAATCATTGTGCCGATAGTCGTCACAGCCAATGGATTGATTGCGAAGAGACTCGACCAACACCTGAGGAGGCTCACGTTGGGCAGCTGGATCAAAGGCTTGATTCAGAAAGCGGTACTTCTGGACACGGCTCGCATTGTCAGGAGGTTCCTCTCTCTGGAGCCCTGACCGCCGGTAGTTTGGACCCTGTTCCCGATACCGGTGGGCTACTATTTTTTATATTTTTAAATGTTTTTATATATTTTTTATACTAATATTTAAAAATATAATTTATATGTATATAGTTAAATAGAGGAAATCATTTATTTAATAAAACGTTTACAAAAGGTGTAAATTTAGCCAAGAGTAGTAAATTTACCATACAATTATCATCATCATCATCAGCCTATAATGTTCCCACTGCTGGGACACAGGCCTCCTCTCTGTGAGAGGGAGTGGGCCGTAATCCACCACGCGGGCCCAGTGCGGGTTGGTAGATGTCACATGTCTTTGAATTTTTGGTTCTAGGACATGCCGGTTACACAATACATACGGACATACAATTATAGTGTCTAAAATTAAACTAAAACTAAAATACGGGTATGGTTTATTTTAGGTGCAAGTAGTGATGGTTCGGAATTAGAGTGTTAGGTAGCGACCCGCCCGAACCAGGTTTATTCAAACCTGTGTTTCAGGACCTGTGCATCGTGATGATGGAATGAAGGACGGTTTTTTTTTTCTGTTTGTAAATCATTTTTTAACTAGCTGCGCCCCGCGGCTTCACCCGCATAAGTCTCGATGTCGTGGGAATATCGGGATAAAAAGTATCCTATGTCCTTTCCCGGGACTCAAACTATCTTTATACTAAATTTCATCGAAATCGGTTCAGCGGTTTAGGCGTGATAAGGTAACATATAGACAGACAGACAGAGTTACTTTCGAATTTACAATATTAGTATGTATAGTATAGATTTATTTGGCTCAAAAAGAGAGGGGCCCGTGGCTAAATGAAAACAGCCGCACAGATCGATCGATCAGGTTAAGCTACGCTTGCCGCAGTTGGTCTGTAGATGGGTGACCATCTTTACATACCGAGATCTCTCCGTGCCTCGGAAAGCATGCACGTTAAGGTGCCACTATTCGATATTTTTTCCATACAAAGGGGTTTGAAGGTTTTGGCCCTAAAATCAGCCGCCATTTTGATTTTTTTTCAGAATCGCGGTGCACAACAAAAGTTATATATTTAGATAGAGGACACTTATACAAACAAAAAATGTTACATAACATAATATCCTAAAGCGTCAGGTTTCGGAGTTATTCACCGAAATATAAGTCGAAAACAACAAGGATTTTTTTGTTTTTTTTCCCTCCAGGTAAGCATATTGAACTATTGAGATAATAGAAACGTTATGAAACCTTTATGGAGAAGAAACAAATGAAGAATAGACATTTTTTAAATAAATAATTAAGCACGGCAATTTATAGTTCGTTTTTTAATCCCAGAGACTAATTTGACAAGTGTAATGTCAAACTTCTATACTAAAAAAAAAACGAAAACACAAAAGACTTAAATGTCAGATTAGTCTCTGGGATTAAAAAACGAACTATAAACAGCCGTTTTTAATTATTTATTTAAAAAATGTCTATTCTTCATTTGTTTGTTCTCCATAAAGGTTTCATAACGTTTCTAATTAGGTCCTTACATATGAAATTGGCGTTTTTTGTACTGGCCACTTTAATCACGAATTTCTCCTCTTTGGTAAGGAATTCCAAATTCAAATTTGTACAGCTATTTACTCATGTATTTGTGCTTCGATGACCGTCATTCATTTGTTTTTTTTCTTCTGTTTTTTCTGTTTGCGTCACTCATTTTACAAAATGGAAAATTTAAAATATCGCATTATTTACGAGTACGAGTTCCGCCGTGGCACTAGTGCTGCGGAAACGACTCGAAGGGTGAATGATGTGTATGGCGGTCATGTTGCAAAAGAAAACACAGTTCGTTTTTGGTTCCAACGTTTTCGTTCTGGAAATTTCGACCTGCAGAACAAGCCCCGTGGACGGCCTGAGACCCAAGTTGATAATGGAGAATTGAAGGCTATTGTGGAAGCGGACCCATCGCAAACCACGTCCGAGTTAGCTGCAGGCTTCGATGTTAGTGATAAAACTGTTTTAATTCACTTGAAGCAAATTGGGAAGATTAAAAAGCTTGAAAGGTGGGTACCTCACGAATTGACTGAAGCAAACCGGCAAACGCGCGTCGACTGCTGCGTTACATTACTGAAATTGGAATGTCTTAGACATCCTCCGTACTCCCCGGACCTTGCTCCAACAGATTACCATTTTTTTCGCAATTTGGATAACTTTTTGCAAGGGAAAAAATTCAACTCCGATGGGGCAGTCCAAATCGCCTTCAAAGATTTTATTGATTCCCGTCCGACTGGTTTTTTTAGTAAAGGGATCAATGAACTACCTATAAGATGGCAAAAGTGCATTGAAAACAATGGTTCATACTTTGATTAATTAAATATATTATATTAAAAAATATTCGACTTTTTGTTCCTTCCATACAAAACGCCAATTTCATATGTAAGGACCTAATATTACCTCAATAGTTCAATATGCTTACCTGGAGGGGAAAAAAAAGACGGGTTGCACTCCGGGAGTGCCGGTAGAAGTGAAAACTTGAATATTAACGTTGAAATAAATCAACTATTAATTGAATTAATATAGCTCATTTTTTTTCACTATTTCTGCGTCCCTTTTTTCATTAATAGATGCACTTTGTTACGAATACACGAATGTTACGAATACACAGCAGTGTGTCCACGTCCACTTCCACTTCCACTTCCACTTCGACTTCGACTTCCACTTCGACTTCGACTTCCACTTCGACTTTCACTTCGACTTCCGCTTCGACTTCCACTTCGACTTCCACTTCGACTTCCACTTCGACTTCCACTTCGACTTCCACTTCGACTTCGACTTCCACTTCGAAATTCACTTCGACTTCCACTTCGACTTCCACTTCGACTTCGACTTCCACTTCGACTTCCACTTCGACTTCCATTTCGACTTCCACTTCGACTTCCACTTCCACGTCCACTTCCATCCATCCATCTATCCATCCATCCATCCATTGTCGTGTGTCACTAAACTTAGTTCACTTCGGTTGGCGCCGCCGCCGCCGTAGAAAGAGAGTGGGGGGGGGGGGGGGAAATCTCTCCTGACGGTCACGTGTCCTGACGCGATGCCCTGACGCGAGTTTAACATTTTTTACCCATTACAAAAAGTGTTCAACGCCGCTAAAGAAGTTTTCACTTCAAAAACAAAAAAATCCTTGTTGTTTTCGAATTATATTTCGGTGAATAACTCCGAAACCTGACGCTTTAGTATATTATGTTATGTAACATTTTTTGTGTGTATAAGCGTCCTCTATCTAAATATATAACTTTTGATGTGCACCGCGATTCTGAAAAAAAATCAAAATGGCGACCGACCTTAGGGCCACCCTCCATACAAAAATCTTCTAACCCCTTTCGGGAGAGTATTACTCCACTGTTTGACATTGTACATCCAAAGTTAAACATTGTATCGTTTTGTCTAATTATTAATTGTGTCTGTACGGAAGCAGAATTGTAAAATAACAAGCCATTAAAAAGTTATGAGCCAACAAAGATTCGTTTTTCTTGCTATTTTTAACGTAACTTTGGGTGTAAATAAGTAATAAAAGAACTGAAAAATATTAAAAATTAAATCCGTACCGACAAAGCTCAGTTATCGAAGAGTTCAAAAAACTTTATTTGTGATTGATTTATGTAGTGGATTTTTCATAGAACTCGATTTTCCAAAGCACTTTTCAAATATTTTTATGCGCCTATCAGTTCGGAACGGTGTTTCTGTGCGTGAGAACTAGATGTTGTGCGTGTAGATTAGCGTCTAACTGCTCATCACTGATACTAGCTCCGTCAGACACGAAGCCAAGTTAGACAGCGTGATTTTGGCCATGACCACCAGTGAGTTCGAGCTCGCGTTTAGTTTACTCTTAAGCCGTTGATCCCGGCTGTCATTCGTGGATCTTTGACAGTCGTTACGGGTCGTCATAACCCGAAAGTCTGACAACCAGTCTTGCCAAGGGGTATCGTGTTGTAACTGTAACTGGGTTGTGGAGGTCAGATAGGCAGTCGCTGCATGTAAAATACTGGTATTCTGCTGCATCCGGTTAGACTGGAAGCCGACCCCAATATACTTGGGAAAAGGCAGACGGCTGATGATGATCATAAAAATATATTTGACATGTCAAAGTAATGTCATTTGTCATTGTGCCTACCCCCTGTGGAAAAGTCATACAGAAGTATTTTAATTTACGAGAATGTCCGTTATGTTGTAAATATAACATTTTTACGACTCAAGCAATATTATGTTAATTTTATATTTTTATGTTTCAAGAACCCAGTGGCCCAGTGGTAACGACCTCGACTTACGAGTTGTAGGTTGTAGGTTCGAACACAGACAGGCTCTTTACTTTGTTTATATTATTTTACTAGCTGCGCCCCGCGGTTTCACCCGCCTAAGTCTCGATCCCGTGGGAATACCGGGATAAAAAGTATCCTATGTCCTTTCCCGGGATTCAAACTACATATCTCTATACCAAATTTCATCTAAATCTGTTCAGCGGTTTAGACGTGAAAAGGTAACATACAGACAGACAGAGTTACTTTCGAATTTATAATATTAGTATGGATTACTACTGCTCTCAAAATGGTGAAGGAAAACATCGTGAGGAAACCGGCATGTCCTAGAACCAAACATTCGAAGATATGTGACATCTACAAACCCGCCCTGGGCCCGCGTGGTGGATTACGGCCCACTTCCTCTCACAGAGAGGAGGCCTGTGTCTCAGCAGTGGGAATTTTACAGGCTGATTATTATGCATCACTATCCTGCCCTTATCCTAATTTATTTGTAATCGGCGCAACTTGTCTTTTCCTTCCATACTTCTCTATTAGTCGTCATCTCGGTAGTCATCCCCTTTCTAACCATATCATCATTCACACAGTCCATCCTTTCGTTTCTTCGGTCGTCCCCTACTCTTATAGCAGGATAGATCTGCTATATTTTCACTAATATTTTACAAAACATACCTACAAAGTGTCAAGAACATCGACCACGCGCAAACTGAAACCATAACTTTAGCAAAAGGTTCTAGACCCTCTTTTTTGAAGTGAAAACTTCTTCAGCGGCGTTGTACACTTTTTTGTAATGGGTAAAAAATGTTAAAGTCGCGCCAGGACACGTGACCGTCAGGACACGTGACCTCATCGAAAATTCGTAAGATGGATGGAGAGTAGACAGCCGGCGCGGCGTAGGAGATGAAGTTATAGAGGTATGAGTTCATTCATACTCTGTAGAAAAGGGAGGATCCTCCGACCAGACGGGTGTTGTGTCTGGCGGACAACTGCCCGATGATTCATGTCGGGCTGTTGTAATTATGCTAGTTGCGCGGTAAACTCTGCTGGCGCGATGCAGGATTTGCGTGACGTCTGTATGACGCGTTGTTCGCAGGTGGCGTTGTAGATAACGCTACAAAGTATCCCCCTCTCTTTTTACGGCGCGGCGAAAATGTATGCCTGCTGTTTCGTTTAGGCGGCGCAGGGCGCTTGCGCGAATGTTCGTGTGTGTTTATGTTACAGCGTGCCACGCGCATCCATGGATGGTGACAGCTGATGGCTCGACCGTCTGTGTAGTGGCCACACTGCTGTGTATTCGTAAAATTATTATAAAACAAAAAAATAGCTACTTTACTTTAATTGTCATGTTTGTGTACAATAGCGCAATAAATAAATATTGTATTCTACCACATAAATGATAGTACTTTTATACTGATAATTAAAGCAATTCGTGCAAAATTATTCCCTAACCATTACAAAATATCAAAAATGCACAACGTTAATATTCAAGTTTTCACTTCTGCTGGCACTCCCGGAGTGCAATCCGTCTTTTTATTTTTTAAAACAACCAATGAAAATGTTCAAAATCATGTACTGAATCAACGGTACCAGGTTGCACCTCGATGCCATACCACCCTGCACACATAATATTCTCACCAAGTTGCATTTTTAACAAAAATCAAAATTGAATATTTCGGTTGGTCACAGCGTGTATTATAGAGACATCTAACAGACCGGTCGGGAATCGAACCTGGTACGTTACGTGCTGATAACATCGCGCCCGGCGAGTTATTCGAAAAATTTCTGACGGAGATACCGAGTAGGGTCAGCATAGGAGGCAAGGATGTATTTTTTTTAAATATTTTTTGTTTCAACATGAAATGACGCCTTTATTTCTTGTAGGATTAGTCATAGTTTTTATTACTAACCGGTCAAGCCCCGCGCGTTACTGATCGGTGACGAAACAATAGAAAATCAGTTGTGTCTCATTAGCGGAACTTGACAGATTAAATAGTAATTTTACTTATTAAAATGAATAACTGCCCGCTTATTGGCAAACGACATCGCGGCAGGCCCAGACGGAGATGGCGGGATGATCTGGACTCCGATAAAGATTGGTCCTTGGCAGTTCTGCCCCCTTATTCACAAATACTCGATATGCTTCCGTATCGTATCGAACATTAATCATTGTTATCGTAGGAGTCTTCTCAATGCTGTTCACAAGTCCAAAACCCGAAAATTTTGTCAGTTTAAATCAAATAGACGCCCGCTATTCTTCCAACAGCTATTTGCTGTTGAGGGGAAGTCAAATCAGGTTATCGAAATGTCAGGTTTTCGATACGATAGCCTGTCGTATGGTTGTGAATCAGGGCTCTGGACAGAGAGAGGTGGAAAGAGAGTAGGGAAGCCTTTGCCCAGCAGTGGGGCATTAATGGGTAATAATATAATGGGAATAATAAATAAAATATACACGCACGCACGTTAAGCCGTTGGTCCCGGCTATCATTCGCGGATCTTTGACAGTCGTTACGGGTCGTCAGAAGCCCGAAAGTCTGACAACCAGTCTTACCAAGGGGTTTCGTATTACCCAGTAACTGGATTGTGGAGGTCAGATAGGAGTATCGGTGGAATTTTTTGCCCATTCTTCTCCATAAAACTACCTTTTAAATTTTTTCGTAAATTTTGACGTTTAAAAGTGCCTTTTATGTGCCTATTTGAAATAAATGATTGGACTTTATTTTCGCTAAACTCGACAAAATGTAGGAAAAAATTATGTTTAATTTCGCGATTTTAAGTTTGGTCCCATCGTAAAAGTTGTTCATAATTATGGCCACAATGACCTCTTAAGAGGTTTTCAGTAATTTCCTTTATTATTAAGACCATCTGTGTAGGCACCAATTAGGTACATGTGTTTGAATACAAAGCGAGCAATGGAACGAAGTATTCTTGGAGTCAAACTCACGGACCGCATTCGGAACAGTATACTTCGTTCCAAAACACAAATTGCAGACGTGGGCAACACAGTCGCCAAACTAAAGTGGAATTGGGCAGGCCACATCTGCCGCATGTCGCAACAGAATTGTGCAAAAGTAGCCACTGACTGGGTTCCGAATAATATTTTTTTTTTTATATCCTAATATTTAAAAATATAATTTATATTTATACAATGAAATAAAGATAATAATAATAATGATTTAATGGACTATTCAAGTCTGACAACCTGTCTTATTAAGGGGTATCGTGTTACCCAGTAACTGGGTTGTGGAGGTCAAATAGGCAGTCGCTCCATGAAAAATTCTGGTATTCCACTGCATCCGGTTAGACTGAAAGCCGACCCCAACATAGTCAGGAAAAGGTAGGCAGATGATGAAAACTGACACAAAAAATATTAATTTATTAAAACCATATCCGCTTTTTTTGCTATCCCTACCAAAAAAACGTCAAGCAAGCCATATCATTGATGCGTACCTTTATACCTGTGTTCTACTTTTTTATTTTCCTGCCGACCGCCTGAAGGCACAGGCGCTAATATACATCCATATAGCATGTTGGAGCATGCAGCGTATGGGTTGCAGCATGCATGCAGTTATAGCGAGCCAATTTTTAAATAGGTCGGAGTTCTTATTTACTAAAATTGTGAGGTTCTACTAAGGGGGGCTCGTGGCTGAATTATAACAGCCACACGGGTCATGGGCAACCAGCTTCAACTTTCTGACTGACTGACCGACTATTTAATGTTGACAATTCAAAAGTGCCTGTACATGGTTTAATTGAAATAAATGCTTTGAGTTTGAGTTTGGCCGATCTTCAAGGATAAGCAACGCTTGCTAAGGTCGGTCCGTGGATGGGTGACCATCCATTACATACAGAGACCCTTCCGTACCTCGGAAAGCACGTTAAGCCGTTTGTCCCGGCTGACATTTGTAGATCTTTGACAGTCGTTACGGGTAGTCGGAAGCCCGAAATTCTGACAACCAGTTTTGCATATAAACGTATTTTCTTTCTAATGAAAATGAATGAAAAGAAAGAAAATACGTTTATTTGCTGCAAATATGACGCAGAGAAAAACACAAAAAATAAGAAGTTGGGGGAAAATATGCGTCACATCCACGTAATTAGGTTGTGGAGGTCAGATAGGCAGTCGCTCTATGAAAAATACTGATATTCAGCTGCATTCGGTTAGACTGGAAGCCCACCCCAACATCGTTCGGAAAAGGCTAGCTTATGATGATAATAGCACATATGTCGTAGCATGGAGCAGTGGTGGCCAAGTGGTAACGGCCGCGACTTACGAGGTGTAGGTCGTAGGTTCGAACCCAGACAGGCGCTTTACTTTGTGTAAATTATTTCATCACCACTGCTCTCAAAACGGTGAAGGAAAACATCGTGAGGAAAACGGCATGTCCTAGAACCAAATATTCGAAGACATGTGACATCTGCCAACCCGCACTGGGCCCGCGTGGTGGATTACGGCCCACTCCCTCTCACCGAGAGGAGGCCTATGTCCCAGCAGTGGGAGCATTATAGGCTGATTATGTATGTCGTAGCATGCAATGTAGGTCGAGATAATGTTTGTGTAAGGAGATAGTTTATTTTCTTCGTGGATTAGGCCCACCAAAAATTGTAGCGTATAATAATGAGACGCATGTTGATTACTTCCTTATGAACCCTAGATTACAATGGTATGAATAATTATACTTCATCTAACGGAAATACGGAGAAATACGATCATAACTTAAAAATTTACTGAGTCAAAGTTTCCAGAAATGTAAACTAATGTGTATTTGAAAAAAAAATAACTTTAATACCTTCACATAAGATTCAATTTTATCTACAGCTTCAACAAATTTTAATGTGACATTTTCAATAGTACTAGTCATTCTAAAATCAACTTAATTTACACCTATAAAAATTGATATTTGGTTTACATCAATAGCAAAACAAGGAAATTACAGACTTTATATTCCTTTCCTAGTAATCGAAGAGACAGATGTTAAAGATTTTCAGAATGATCTTCAAAATAATTTGTGTTTGTGTTAAATCATGATGATAGGACAAGAGTCGATGACTTTAATTAATGATAGAGATCTGGAGATCATAGACTAACAAGCTCTTGTACTATAATGTGAGTATTCCCCAATGGGGTGGACAGAACTGTACAGGGTGTTACAGAAAGGGTATATCAATACAAACGGGTTGAAGAGTGTATCTGGTCTAGAATCTCTGTACAAAATTTCAGCTCAAAAGCAGTAACTTTGAAAATGCTTAATATTTTTTTATTTCGATAGTTTATTAAATTGAAATCATAACAAACGTGTCACCGCACTACGAGGGTCATTATCCATTATTGTAGTGTGTCTGTGCGCCTAGTACACGCACATCACGCCGCCGCGCGCCAGTGCAGCGCTGTGATGTCGAAATAAAAAAATATTAGGCATTTTCAAAGTTAATGCTTTTGAGCTGAAATTTTGTACAGAGATTCTAGACCAGATACACTCTTCAACCCGTTTGTATTGATATACCCTTTCTGTAACACCCTGTATAATGGACACTCATTTTGCCAGTTTTGTTTAAGTCTCATGTATTACGAATAATACAATCGTACTAAACAATCTAATTTAATATAATATGTATTACTTGTGAAATACATTGTGTTTTCATGAGATGGCCAAGTCAATCTATTTATTTAAAACGTAAAAGATTTTTAATATTGATATGGTCACTATAAGATGTTGTTAGTTTAGCTAATTACGTAATAACTTAAGACAGAAGGTCCCGTAAGTAGGGACCGAATAAATTAACCGACTTGGTATTACATGGATCTCACAACTTTTTACGGTAGAAGAACTGAATTGCGAGACTTGGTTTTTTTTACGGTAGAAGAACTGAGTTGCGAGACTTGGCTTTTTTACAAGTTTTGTTATTGATGGCATAAATATTAACTACTTGTATGTCCCTATGTTTTCCTTTTTGATGATACATTATTTTTAGAAACACAAGAATCCTCAAAAAATGCCAATTTAAACCGTTATCAACCTCTGTTGATAACGGTTTAAATTGGCATTTTTTCAAGCCTCTGCTTAGTTCAGTGGTGTGCATTGGTTTTCAGAATAGGTAGGCACTAGGCCGGGTCTAGTCTAGGCAGATGCGGTCACTAATCAGAAAAAAAACGTGTGGTAAGGGGACCCCCGGCAGGAACTAAGCTCAAAATGAAAATAATTTTGTGAGTTTCTTAATTGTAGGGCGCACACACACTAAAGTGTAATTGACAGGCTTATGTTGATATATTGAGGTAGGCACTACTTATATGCCTATATGCAATGCACGCCACTGGTTTAGTGTACAAATTTGACAACTGTTAATGAAAAAAGAAAAACATAGAGACACAGTAAATACCCTTCTTATTCAGTTTATGAAATACCTTTTAAATTGGTCCAATATTGGAGGAGGAAATAGACGAGAGCCAAACTTCGAATTACGACTTTATATTTAGGCTTTTTCAAAAGTCTCTCCGACCGCATTTCCTTTATGCAAAAATTAGAGAAAATTAGACCCAGCAGTTTAGGCTGGGTCCGTCAGTGTGAATGTGATTTTTATTAAGTCGGATCTAATCAATCACTACCTGCCTTTTTCTAACAATGATTGGGTCGACTTCCAGTCTAATTGAAAGCAGCTAAATACCAGTGTTTTACATGGAGCGACTGCCTATGTGACCTTCTAAACCCAGTTAATGGGTAACACAGTACCCCTTGGTAAGACTGGTTTTCAGACTTTTTGACCTTCTGACTACCCGTAATGACTGTCAAGAAATTTTACACGAACGCAGTCGCGGGCAGAAGCTAGTCTATAGAATATATAATAAAGAATATGTTCCTACCAAATGCCCCATCTGTTACCATTAATCATTGCCAACAATGTCAATGATCAGCATCGCCGTACCATAGATAATAATCATTGTTCGTTCTACCTTTTTGTTGGAATCCATATTTTTTTGTGGAGTCCCTTACTGAGTTTATGTGTGTTTGAATGAATGATAGATATTTAAGTTTATTTATAGAATTTCGGGCGTTTGACTACCCGTAACGACTGTCAAAGATCTACGTATGACAGCCGGGACCAAAGGATTAAGTTAAAGTTTCCTAGAAGATTGGTGGCCGGTCTTAACGGCCATAGTGACAGCGGTCACGAAAATGATGACAGCGACGTGGATTTAAATCGTTAGATTCGCCCTACCGCGTCAAGAGATACCTCTGAGACACTATGACTCAGTGACTTGCCTTTATAGAGGTGTAAGGAACAGGGTGTAAAGTTCACTCACAAACGCCCGCCCTTCACCACTTCCTAATGCTTTGGCTGGGAAGAAAAATTGGCGCAACAAACTCCCCAGCAGCACAGCTGTCTGTTCAGTTAGAGAAACTTGCTTCTATACAATATTATCATTACCTCTACCTTTCACTCAGCCACGAGCCCCTCAGAAATGAGCCCACCCCGATCGCCGGACTGAAACATTAAACAATAATAGATTATCTTTACCCAGTCTTAACGCAAATCCAGTCGATAATTTAGACAAAACGGCTCCCTATTCAATATAATATTGTGTTCGGGTAACTATACTGTCCACCCACTCTCTGCTAAGTCGTAAATATATGGGAGGTATTGGGTGAGCTTCCGCCTTTACGAAATCTCATTGTTTGTATGTTATATCGGTGTATGATTGATATTTTGAATGACAATTGTGTGGAATTTTGTGTGGAATTTAGAAAATAATTGCAGTTCATTTTGTCTATCAAAGACATCCTATCTATCCTCATAATCAGCCCATAATGTTCCCACTGCTGGGACACAGGCCTCCTCTCTGTGAGAGGGAGCGGGCCGTCATCCACCACGCGCGGGCCCAGTGCGGGTTGGTAGATGTCACATGTCTTCGAATGTTTGGTTCTAAGACATGCCGGTTTCCTCACGATGTTTTCCTTCATCGTTTTGAGAACAGTAGTGATGAAATAATTTACACAAAGAAAAGCGCCTGTCTGGGTTCGAACCTACGACCTACATACATTAGTTACCACTGGACCAACACTGCTCACTACATAGTAAGTAAATTAAGCAAAAATAATTATTATGAAAAAATTCTACCCACGGAACCCTTGCTACGATTTCAAAATACACTTGTCATCTTAAACCCGGAAGCAAATTCAAGATCTCGAATAGGTAGTAATTAAATTAATTAAAAATTATCGGTTTTTTATAAATTACAAAGACATGTAAATAAAATTAATGAAAGAATACAACATTTTGACTCATGCCTTTCACCCTATTAATTGCAATGACGAGACGATTTTATTGACAAACACATAACACTTCTTTTTGAGTGAGATGGTTAAATATAAAGTATGAAGTACTTGACATGGATTTTAGGAATAAGGGGCAGCGCACACACAGAAGATTGGTGGGGAATTTTAAATGAAAATAATTTATTTTTACAAAAAAGCAACCGACTTAAAAAAAAAACACTACAAAGTGATAAATAACTTTACTTTCGGAAGTCGGTGCCGTTGGTTCCGCATTTTCGATTTTTGACACCGACTTGTTTTTTTGTAAAAAATAATTTATTTTTCTCTTTTTTGTTGTACCTCCCCACACAAATTCAATTAACACTAGTGCATTGAAAAATTGAAGACACCGACTAGAAGCATCATCAAAATTCGAATAGAAATGCCGGAGATGCAGTACATTTATGCATATAATTTCGTACATAAGAATAATTACCTAATGTATTATATACTACAACCTTCCTCAAAGTACTTATTTAGATCACATTAATGAAAAATTATCAAAATCCGTTCATTAGTTTCTGAGAAAATCGCAGACATACATACATACGGGCCGAATACAGAACCTCCTTTTTTGAAGTCGGTTAATAACATCACGCCTGCATGTATTTGCTGAAGAGGAAGGCATTTATGAGTAAAATAGTCTTCCAGGCTGTATTTCGGCCCCGGCGGCCAATCTCAACGAAGACTAGACTTCGGTGCGGGGGATACCTATTATAGTGTATATCGTGTGGGCCTTGGCGACCATTAGACCAACGCGATAGAAATAATTGTATCATCCCCATCTGCCTAGCCATTTCCCAACTATGTTGGGGTCGGCTTCCAGTCTAACCGGATGCAGCGGAATACCTGTATTTTACATGGAGCGACTGCTAACCTGACCTCCACAACCCAGTTACTGGGTAACACGATTTACACGATGCCCCTTGGTAAGACTGGTTGTCAGACTTTAGGACTTCTGACTACCTGTAACGACTGTCAAAGATCCACGAATGACAGCTGGGACCAAGGCCTTAAAACGTACTTTCCGAGGCACGGAGATATCTCGGTATGCAATGGACGGTCACCCATCCACGGACCAACCTTGGCAAGCGTAACTTAACGAGACACTTATTTATATAATAGCTGTATAATAATAATTATAAAATTTACTGATTCTCATAAAATATCTCAAAATGTCATCTAACAATCATTAAATTTCAGAAAACGATCACCAATCAAAATCAAAGCCTTGCCGACTGTCGCTTAACCTGGCTGACCTTTCGTACCCGGATATTAGTTTTAAAGCAAACAATACGATTTTGAGCGCACGCTCTAAGCAATCGTGGGGTACCTATTTTATTCATCGCTTCACTATATGGAATAAAACAGAAGGTTCACATTTAAATCAGATCAAAATTTCTGTTACGGGTTGTATAATTGCATAGCACATGTGTGAGCACTATGTACATACTATAAAGCTACCATTTACTGGGTACGCCTTTCATTGACTTGAATGTGCCCTGGCGGCTGAGAGTATGTCATGCTCACTCAAATGTCTCGCTGATGGTGGCGCATGTGTTGGATCATTTAGCTCCCTTCAAAATGGTTGAGTTGAATGGTGCTAATACATGCGTCATGTTCGTGAACGGGCGGCGTCAGTAGGGACTGGTCATCGCTTTGCTGCCTTGGCTTATTTTAATTTAATATTTGAATCGTTGTTTTTTCTCATCTTTTCATTATGGACGCTTTTAACGTTCTCACATTTATAATTTTTAACATGAATGATGTAACCAAGACTTTGTAACCATATTATTTTGATTTAAAAGAGTGTCCATGGAGTTTCTTGCCCGTTCTTCTCCATAGGTACCTACGCTTTGGAATGGGCAACTAGCTTCATCTTTCTGACTGACCGACTTCTTGACAATTCAAAAGTGCCTGTAATTGGTTTAATTGAAATAAATGCTTTGAGTTTGAGTTCAGAAGCTCGAAAGTTTGGCAATCAGTCTTACCAAGGGTTATCGTGTTACCCAGTAACCGGGTTGTGGAGGTCAGATAGGCAGTCGCTCCATGTAAAGTACTGGTATTCAGCTGCATCCGATTAGACTGGAAGCCGACCCCAACATAGTTGGGAAATGTTTAGGTAAATTTTTTAAATCTCCAAGTTAATCCCTGTGAGCTGCGAGTGCTGCGAGTGCTGCGTTTGATTGAGATGTCCGCGTTCAAATCTAATTGGCGATATTAATGTTGATGTCGATGTCAAAGTGACAGGCTTTCAATTTGCGAAAACTGTTGCATACCTACTATTATATAAGGTGTTAAAAAATTAACTCTAAAAACTTTAAGAGGTGCTTTAGACCATCGAACTGAACAACTTTCACTATGGGACCAACTCCGAAACCACGAAAAAAAATCAGCTGTTTCATACAAAAGTTCAATACCTACTCGACCAAAATGTATGAAACAGCAATTTTTTTTTTCGTGATTTCAGAGTTGGTCCCATAGTGCAAGTTGTTCAGTTCTATGGTCTACAGCACCTCTTAAAGTTTTTAAGGTTAATTTTTTAACACTTTGTATAGAAGCAAGTTTTTTTTAACTGAACAGACAGCTGTGCTGCTGGGGAGTTTGTTGCGCCACTTCTTCTTCCCAGCGAAAGCACTAGGACGTGGTGAAGGGCGGGCGTTTTGGGGGACTGTCTTTTGTAATTTTGACGTTCGAAAAGTGCTGATTCTCAGCCTAATTTGAATAAATGACTTTTGATTTCATTTGATTTGTCATCTTCGTTCGAAGGGCAATTTTTTATCTGTGATCCGCTCCCATAAAGATTCAAGATAGCCAACTTATTTAAAGAAATGGTTATTGGCAAGCTTCCGTGATTGCATAGCTTTTTTGGGTAAATATGACCTCTGAGTTTGTTTGGGTCTTAGAGCTCATATTTTTTTATAGTAATGGCTCCATCGTTTTAACCGGTCAAGCGGCGCGGTTCGCCGATCGGCGACGAAACAATAGAAAATCAATTGTGTCTCATTAGCGGAGCTTGACAGATTAACGATGATTCTGCCAATGTCAAGATTAAGGGAAACAAAGTGTATTCGTTCAGGTTGACCGGTTATACTGTCTTTAGTACGGTTTAGTTACAACTGGAACTGTTTTTATGAGTTGCTATGTTATAGTTCGATGTTATTTAATTAAAATACATTTTTAATTTTGACATGTTAGAATCCCGGACGTTGAGAATCTAACAGAGCACATCCGAGCGTGTCAAAAAACACATTGTTGGTTTTTAACTCTCAGCACTAATGTAATAATACATTTATTTTCGAGTAACATGGACTCATAAAGCGTCAAAAGTCTGCACTTGGAGTCTGCCAACGGGCTATGGAACGAAGTATACTAGGTGTCAAACTGACTGACCGCATTAAGAACTCCATACTTCGTTCCAAAACACAAATAGCGGACGCTGGTCGCACAGCTGCTGGATTAAAGTGGAACTGGGCTGGCCATATCTGTCGCATGTCGGAGCAGCAATACGCAAAAGTCACCACTCAGTGGATCCCAAATGGCAGGAAACGACTGCGCGGCAGGCCCAGAAAGAGATGGCGGGATGAGCTGGAGTCCTTCTTAAAGGATTGGCCCACAATCGCGGTAGACCGGGAAACGTGGAAAGAGGGAAGGGAGGCCTTTGCCCTGCAGTGGGACAATACAGGCTTATAATAATAAAAATAATAATGGACTCATAACGTGTATTCACTTACAAGCTATGTTAGTAATACATAGTTACATAAAACAATATACTAATAAACAACTTCGCTCCTATTAGCAGGTACCAAAAGAGATAAGTAACCAGGGTCGTCGAATATAGTTGAAGTTTAGTAAGAAACCGATGGATGTTTTCGATTATAATTTTTGATAAATGAACTGTTGGTTTTCTACAGGGTGAAATTGAATTCATGGGCATCCTTTTAAGTGGTCATTGTACTCATCATTATGAACAACTTTTATTATGGGACCAAACCTGAAATCGCGAAAAAAAAAATCAGCTCTTCCCTACATTTTGATGAGTTATGTGAACACAAATGCAAGAAACAGCTGATTATTTTTCGTGATTTTAGGTTTAGTCCCATAGTAAAAGTTGTTCATAATGATGAGTACAATGACCCCTTAAAAGGATGCCCATGAATTTAATTTCATCCTGTATAAATTAAATAAAATTTTATTCGAACACATCCATCGGTTTCTTACTAAACTTCCACTATATATCCGACAACCCTGGTTACGTATCTCCTTTGGTGACCGTACCAGCTGGATCAAGAAGTGAAGGATAGGGCAATCCAGTTTGCTAGCAATGACAACCAACTAAGCAGTGCGTTGCAAATCCAGCGCACCAAAAATAAAAATACGGGTTGCACTCCGGGAGTGCCGGCAGAAGTGAAAACTTGAATATTAACGATGAAATAAATCTACTATTAATTGAATTAATATAACTCATTTCCTTTCGCTATTTTTCGTCACTTTTTTCATTAATAGATGCACTTTGTTCAATTTCCATATTTTAAACATTTTATATACACGAATTTTACGAATACACAGCAGTGTGGCCACTACACAGACGGTCGAGCCATCAGCTGTCACCATCCATGGATGCGCGTGACACGCTGTAACATAAACACAGACGAATATTCGCGAAAGCGCCCTGCGCCGCCTAAACGAAACAGCAGGCATACATTTTCGCCGCGCCGTAGAAAGAGAGGGGGATACTTCATCTCCTACGCCGCGCCGGCTGTCTACTCTCCATCCGTCTTACGAATTTTCGATCAGGTCACGTGTCCTGACGCGATGTCCTGACGCGAGTTTAACATTTTTTACCCATTACAAAAAAAGTGTACAACGCCGCTAAAGTAGTTTTCACTTCAAAAAACTGGCCGCGGGAAAAAAGCACCCGAGAAAGTTTTTTTTGAAGCGATTTAGAGAAATAAATATCACTTATCATTGGAGCTGGGTTTCTGTGTTTTCCTACACAATGTGACTTAGTATCGATTGTGAATCTAGCCGAGATGTATCGAGTCGTTGTAATCAATTGATCAGTATTGTGATCCGCTGTGTCCGCTGTGTCGAGCGAGTTTGTCTTCAACTCCGATCTTTATTTTGATGAAACGACAGAGATTTTGATGTTACCGATTTCTATATTTCTTGTTTGTTATCTTCTACTTAATAATGAAAATCTTAAATTCATTGACAGACAACGCAAGCTTGAAATTATTCACAATATTTCCTTACATAACAAAGATGAGCACAACTATAAAAGAAGGATTTCTAAAGGAATATGCACCGCCTTATGCGATTAAACGGGGGTGAAAATTCGTTAAATAAGTAATTTATAATGTTTTCAAATATTTCTAAAATTCTAGATCTGACGGCCAATACCCGTAGTCCAGAGCCCTGATTCACAACCATACGATAGGCTATCGTATCGAAAACCTGACATTTCGATAACCTGATTTGACTTCCCCTCAACAGCAAATAGCTGTTGGAAGAATAGCGGGCGTCTATTTGATTTAAACTGACAAAATTTTCGGGTTTTGGACTTGTGAACAGCGTTGAGAAGACTCCTACGATAACAATGATTAATGTTCGATACGATACGGAAGCATACAGAGTGTTTGTGAATAAGGGGGCAGTAATTAAAAACGTTCAAATTCTAGTCGCGATCTCATCTCAGCGACAATCAATGTCAAACACTTGTCAAAAATTTAGGGAAAGGGAAATTATTGGTATTTTTGACAGATTGAGACTGAGATGCGGAAATGCTCCTTTGTGTCCGGATAATGTCATTATGCTAGCTAGCCATGGGACTAAACCATAATAAAATTTTCGAAATATGGGTGAAGGTACCTATTGCTAGTGTAAAACTTTGTCTAATCCTTCTAGGAATAAAACAATCTGTTCTATGAAGAGTGGTCTTGCAACTTTGCCAAGTGATCGATGGTAAAAATGTGATTTTTGAAGCGCCTTTATTTCGAACCAGGGTCACACTACGCCGGAGCGCGTTTGTCGCGATGCAAAAGGATGCGTACGTCGTTCCATACTTTGCTCTCTTTTTAACCGACTTCAAAAAAGGAGGTTCTGTATTCGACCCGTATGTATGTATGTATGTCTGCAATTTTCTCAAAAACTTACGAACCAATTTTGATGATTCATTCACTAATGTGATCTACATACTTTCAGGAAGGTTTTAGTATAATAACCTGTTAGGGTTATTGGATGAACACCAAAGGAAAGTCCGTTTTAAGGATTTCAATAATATGTTTGTTATCCTTTTATTTATATATTGGAAGGTGTGTCTACTCTATAATACATTAGGTAATTATTCCTATGTAGGAAGTTATATGCATAAATGGACTGCATGTCCGGCATTTCTATGCGAATTTTGATGATTCTTCAAGTCGGTATCTTCAAGTCTTCAATTCATAAGTGTTAATTGAATTTGTGTGGGGTAGGTTACAACTAAAAACTGAAAAAAAAAATTTACATATAAAAAAAAACAACCGACTTCAAAAAAAAAACACTACAAGTGATAAATATCTTTAATTTCGGAAGTCGGTATAAAAAAAATGCGGAACCAACGACACCGACTTCCGAAATTAAAGTTATTTATCACTTTGTAGTGTTTTTTTTTAAGTCGTTTTCTTTTGTATGGACAAACCGTCGAATGCCGTCGATCAATGTGTCCTGACTCCTGACCCTAAAGTGTTGCCACTGCATTACAGTTGACCGTACCTTATCTCCATCATCATTATCCTGCCCTTATCTGAATATATTCGCGGTCGGCGCAACATGTCTTTATCTTCCATACTTCTCTATCAGTCGTCATCTCGGTAGTCACTCCCTTTCTCGCCATATCATCATTCCCACAGTCCATCCATTGTTTCTTTGGTCTTCCCCTACTCTTATACGAGTAGCCATACCAATACATAATAATATCTACCTACGTTTATATGAAAAAACCCGTTCATTAGATGTTTCGATAAGAATGAGTGACAGTGACAGGTAACCTGTGTCTCTTTTTTGCATACAAAATGGCGGTCGATCAATATTTTTATGACATTAAGAATTATTAAAAGATAACAGCTTATTGAGACGGGCTACCGGTTGTCAAACTTGCATTTTTTAAGATTGCGAACGGTTAAAAGCGATGCGGGTAAAATAATATGATTAATATGTATAAAGCTTTGCTCGTGGTTTCACTCAGTTTCACTTATCGTAGCTAACGTATAGAACATACTAATTCCATGCCTAGTGGTAACACTTCCATGGAATTAGTATTTTCTCTAAAGCTAGCTAAAATAATTCATATAATTCCAGCAGGTTAAGAGGAAATGCGGTCGGAGAGACTATTGAAAAATCCCAAGAAAAAAGTCATAATTCGAGGTTTGGCTCTCGCCTATTTCCTCCTCCAATATTGGACCAATTTAAAAGATATTTCATAAACTGAATAAGAAGGATATAATTATACTGTGTCCCTATGTTTTTCTTTTTTCATTAATAGTGGTCTTTGTACACTAGGCCTCTGTTGACAGCGGTCTAAATCGGCATTTTTTGAGGGTTCTAGTGCTTACAAAAATAATGTATCATCAAAAAGGAAAACATAGGGACATACAAGTAGTAAATATTTATTACTCTGTAAAAAATCATTGCTTTCTGGTCATTAACCAGAAAGACAACAGGCGAGAGTGTTTCTATGGAGAAACGACCACCCGCATTTCCTCTTAAGTGAAGTGTCGCACGATGTTGTTGCTTGTGCGGTGCAACTGTTAAGGCCTGGACGCCACTGAAGCGGAGCTGTGCGGAGCGGAGCGGATACGTGCAGGAATTGTCCAATCACAATGGTTGAAATCCTCATCGCGTCACTCGTCTCGTCTGTGATTGGACGATTCCTGCACGTCTCCGCTCCGCACAGCTCCGCTTCAGTGGAGTCCGGGCCTAACTGCCAAAATCCTCATGGATTTCCGCCGCTCTGGGGCGAGCGGCGGTGTCTGTCAGACTCTTACTGACTAAAAACCACCCCAGTGTTCCATCTCACACCTACGCCAGGGGTCGCGGGAACGTACCATCCTTCCGCAACCCCCGGCTGTCCGCAACCTCTGGCTGGCCTTGACCTGCCCTACACATCACTAGGATTTGCTGGGTTGTATTTATACACATGGTATGACCAAAATCAATCTACTTAAAGTAGATTGATTTATGGAGAATTTATGGAGAAGCTTATCCGAGAAAAAATCAATAAAAAATATGCCTGCCTTCTCCCAACCATGTTGGAATCGGCTCACAGTCTAACAGGATGCAGCTGAATACCATTATTTTACTTGGAGCGACTGCTTAACTAAGTGAGCAAACTGAAGTCCATGTTTGTCGAAGGACTGATGGCCGGTGGAGCAGACGAGTCCTGGAGTGGAGACCGCGTATCGGCAAGCGTATAGTGCGGGACGCCCCCCAGCTAGATGGACGGACGACCTAGAGAAAGTGGCTGGGACGGACTGGATGCGGAAGGCGGAGGACAGGGTGTTGTGGCGCAGCCTGGGAGAGGCCTATGTCCAGCAGTGGACTGCGATAGGCTGAGTTCATTGATTGAATGCTTAACTGACCTCCATATCCCAGTTACTTGGTAACACGATACTCCTCGGTTAGATTGGTTGTCAGACTTTCGGGCTTCGGACCCGTAACGACTGTCAAAAATCTACGAATGACAGCCCGGACCGATGACTTAACGTAGTTTCGCCGGGGAAATATTATACTAATCCATACTAATATTATGAATGCGAAAGTCTGTCTGTCTGTTATCTCTTCACGCTTAAACCGCTGAACCGATTTAAATGAAATTTGGTATAGAGATAGTTTGAGTCCCGTGAAAGGACATAGGATAGTTTTTATCCTGATATTCCCACGGGAAACTTATGTGGGTGAAACTGCGGGGCGCTGCTAGTAATATTATACAGGCGAAAGTTTGTGTTTGTATGTTTGTTACTCTTTCTCGCTAAAACTACTGAACGGATTTGGATGAAATTTGGCAAATATATAGTTTATAACCAGGATTAACACATAGGATACTTTTTATCCCGATATTCTCACGGGATCGAGACTTATGCGGGTGAACCCGCAGGGCACTGCTAGTCTAATTCATATAAAGTATTTTTATCTCACAAAGCGACACGCGCTTTACTTGTGAATGTGCGTAGGAGCTCACAGAAAAAGCAATAAAATTAATATCTTACTATAACGCTGTCAGGTTTTCAACTTTTCAAAACATCAGCCATGTTTTATATCAGATTATTAGTTACAATATATTTTAAACCCAAAATAGACTAGTAGACAAAACTGCATTCCAAAATCAGCAGGGACCAATACCAATATAAATACACTTAATATAGATATAGCTTAACAAGACCTTTTTTGTGACCAGCGACCAACCTCGGCGACCATGTTTTTTTACCTTTTTTTTCGACCGGTCGGAATTAGGGATCGTTCGGAATTACAGTGGCTTGATTCAATTTGTTACACCTTGTTTGAGTTTTTTTTAATGTTTCATTGGTACGAGGGGTGGGTCGAAGTCTTATTTGGCGTTACGGAATAGATGAGTTTTTTTTATTTTTACGAATGTTTTTGTTGAATCGTACTGAATCGAATGGAAAAGGTGTTTGTCAATGAACGGTTTTTTTTGTTAGTAACGTATTTAGTTTGGCAAAACTAATTAGAATTCGTCAAGGATTTCTATAATATAATTACTATTAATCAATTGTTAATTTATTTTAAGATTGCGTTTATTTGAAAAGGAGTCTTGGTGATTGTAAACTTATTTTTATGAATAACTAGCAGCGCTCCGCGGTTTCATCCGCATAATTGTCGATCCCGTGGGAATATCCAGATAAATAGTAACCTATGTGTTAATCCAGGGTGTCAGCTACCTCCATACCAAAATTTATTAAAATTGGTCTAGCCGTTTGTGCATGAAGAAGTAACAAACACACAGCCACACTCATTTACAAACTTTCGCCTTTAAGTTATAATTATATTAGTGTAATGAGTAGTTTTTTTTTTTAATTACTTTTCTTACACTGTCACATTGCTGAGCAATGGCTTCCCTTAATTCCTTCTAGGTATCCTTTTCTAGAACCACGTTGGCTCTAGAAACGGTGGTGGCACCGTATGAGTAAATAACATGAATAAAATCGAGACTTAGATAATATAAAAGTCCTACTGTAAGTATCTAACATTGATAAAAAAATGAATGACTTTATTTATTACGGAAACAATGTTTAAATTAACATTCAACAATAAATCATACCACGAAGTATTTCTAAAATCTATTATGTTACTCAAAAAATACCAATACATAATCTAAAAAAAAAATCTACAGAACCCTTTACCTTACTTCCGACCACACTTAACAGACTGTATACCTTTTTTTCCTTTGCCAGTTTGTAAGAATTTTGTTAAACACATCGCTGGGACAACACACGGACCTTTTTTTTATAAAAAAAAAACTTTAAATAATTTGTAACTATACCGATTTGGAGCTAAATAACTATGTTTAAGCGATTAATTTGATTTAGAAGTTCGACATAATTCTTATTTATTATTATAAATGGAAGATGTGGATATGGTTTTTCGTCCTTCGCCTATTCATCTGCCTAGCCTTTTCTCAATTATGTTTGGGTCAGCTTCCAATTAAATCGTAGCTGAATACCAGTATTTTACATGCAGCGACTGCCTATACAGCGCCCCCCGGTCTATTCCTTGATATGCAATGGTCGCTGTAGCACCATGAACATGAGGCTACAGGAGCTAGTGCGAATCTTAGGGTTCATTCGATTAATCGAGTCTGGTTTAACCATGCTGGGATCGGTGCAATTCATTCATTCATTAATGCAGCGACTGCCTATCTGGACCCTAACTCAATATTAGAAAGAAAGAAAATACGTTTATTTGCGGTGAACATGACGCAAAAAAGAAACAGGGAGAGATTTTTGTATTTTATTTATTCTGGAAAACAAACAATCACACATGAATGCGGATGAATTTTTCGACGCTATATTTTAGTTTTTGTATAGTTTTAGTTAAGTTAGGTTTTAATTTTGTTATTTTTGTTAATTATGTATTCACTATTGTTTTATCAATAAAGCTTGCTAATAAGACAAGTGAACGTCAAATTCATCACACATTAAGAATTACAAAAGACAGGATACAGAAATTATGCAAATGTGAAATCAACCACGTTCTCCACAGATACAGAACGAGACCATTTGGCAAATTTTAAGACTACACTACTTCGAAACCACGTCAATTCCTTGGCTAATCACGACATCAGAAGTCTAATTCTCGTAATTAAAAACGTTCATAATCTAGTTATGCTAGCAATCTCCTCTCAGCGACAATCAATGTCAAAAACGTAGGGAAATTAGTTGTATTTTTGACAGATTGAGACTGAGATCAGACTGCGAACGTTCTTAAAATTACGAGAATTGCCCCTCAGATTCCGAACGTTCTTAAAATTACGAGAATTGCCCCTCAGATTGCGAACGTTCTTAAAATTACCAGAATTGCCCCTCAGATTGCGAACGTTCTTAAAATTATGAGAATTGCCACTTAGATTGCAAACGTTCTTAAAATTACGAGAATTGCCCCTCAGACTGTGAACGTTCTTAAAATTACCAGAATTGCCCCTCTGCTATTAACGTATTCTCTATGATACAATGGCGTGGTTTGAACTGTCAAAATACATGTTGTCCATACGGTTGACATTTCAATTCCTTGCCGTTATCAAGACACGATATTGACGTGGTTTGCACGTGGCAAGTTTTCGCGGGGAATAATACAAAATTGGGGCTCTGACCTCCAGAACCCAGTTACTAGATTATTACCCCTTAGTAAGACTGGTTGTCAGACTTTCGGGCTTCTGACGACGACTCTTAACCTGTACAAATAACAGTCTTCGCGCATTAATGGCAAAAAAGTAGTTCAAACTCAAACTCAAAGCATTTATTTCAATTAAACCATTTTGACTTTTGAATTGTCAAGAAGTCAGTCAGTCAGAAAATATAAAGCCAGTTGCCCATTCCAAAGCGTAGGTACCTATGGAGAAGAACGGGCAAGAAACTCCGTGGACCCTCTTTTAAATTATATGTTTACTAAAATATTAGTTACATCATTAATGTTGAATTTATAATTATATGTGAGTACGATGTAAAAATAAAAAGACGTACGCGTTAAAAGCGTCATTTTTTGTAGTACTTGTGTCATATTATCATGAATAGTCGACCACGAAATTGATTCATCATTGACAACAATTCCCAGTAAATTGAAACTTCACTATGGTTGAAATTATCTTACTGTTACATGGACAAATAGACCTTGTTGTTTTATGATGTGCAAGTAACATTGAACCTTCAGGTCTTCCTACGAAACCTGGGAAACAAACTTTTGGGTACCTAGCATTCTCATTCAATAGAAGTCATCTCATAATCAGCCTATAACGTTCCCACTGCTGGGACACAGGCCTCCTCTCTGTGAGAGGCTGTAATCTGCCACGCGGGCCCAGTGCGGGTTGGTAGATGTCACATGTCTACGAATTTTTGGTTCTAGGACATGCCTGGTGCCGATTTACTCACGATGTTTTCCTTCACCGTTTTGAGAGCAGTGGTGATGAAATGCTCCGTCAATATCGACAGCGGCGAAGTCGTCTGAAATGACAAAAAGTACGTCAAAACGTAGTCTGTCAATTTTCTAAATGAAATATTATACTGCATTGTCTGTACAAAAACTCAATGAATATAGATTTTTATTAATAATAAAGATTACCCGTGGCGGTATTAACAACACATTTAAACAAAAAAAGTGGTTTTAACAGCACCTTAAAATACAAAAAAGTGTACTAATTGAATGATTGTTGGGCAACTAAATGGGGGCGGTTGAAATGTCTTGTGGGCGGGTTTAAAATGTAAACCTGCAATTATGTTTGAGCTTACTGTAAGCAACGGATTTGAGTGAAGGATTCGATTCATTGTTTACCGAGTGATTTTTTACTGTTATTGTTATTTTTTGTAAGTTTTTAAGGTAACATGTCAATCCCATTTTTGTGGAAAAGGTCAAAATATTTAAGACATTTTGGTTTTTAAATTTTTGTTTGTGCTTCGGAAAGCACGTTAAGGCCGTTGATCCCGCACCTTAATTGCGTAACACACTATTACTCTCAATTTGAATCATATTCAAGTATATTTTTAATTCATTGCTCCATATGTACGAAAAATGTGTCTGCCTAGCAACGGAAATAACGCAATGAATGTTGTTGGCCTGTCAAAATAAAAGCCTATTCTATTCTATTCTATTCTATTCTATTTTTGAGGTTCTGGCTCCATCGATAACGTTCGATGATTTTGCCAATGTCAAGGTATGAGAATGAGAAAGTATTGACCGTAAACTGTAACACAACTATTGATCAGTGTTTGTAGCGGTGGCATCCATGGATCCCCATGCTAAAAAAGGACAAAACATTTTTAGTTAGTAGATGCAAAACGTCACAAAATAAATGTTAGAACATTCAATAAAAATAAAATAAGTCAAGAAATATAAACTATAACTGGATTTTATTAATGCTAATGAATTTATAAAGGATTTTAATTGCAGGGGTATGGGCTAAAGATAGTAGGAAAGGGATGTTAATTGGGCGAGGAACATCAGAAGGTAGTATGTCGTAAAGGGGAGTGGTTAAACGAGGACAGGAGAAAAACAAGTGTTCCAAAGTACCCTCCTCCAGACCACATTCACACAAAGAAGAGTCCCTTACGCGGATTTTGGCCAAAAAAAACTGGTAATTACACTGCCGGCTGTCATTCATAGATCTCTGACAGTTGTTATAGGTAGCTAGAAACCCCAAGATTCTGACAACTCTTTCCAAGGAGTATCGTGCTTCAGTGACTGGGTTGTGGAGGTCAGAGGCAGTCGGCAGTCCATGTAAAATACTGGTATTCATCTGCATCCGGTTAGACTGGAAACCAACTACAACATAGCTGGGAAAAGTCTCGGTAGATTGACATTACTAGCATTCCTTATCAATCACTCCAACTATAGTCCGCGCGGAACTAGTTGGCCTCTAGGTGGGGGCAGAAGTGAGGCGGCGGTTCGCATCGCACGTACTGAGTAATGCGCCCCCGCCCCTCCGTCCCACCGCTCACATACCTAAGGCGCAACCAACTAGTTTCGCGCGGACTATAAGCTAAAATTATTATGCTTTCTGATTTTAATTGTTATTTTTCATTTGTTACAGAAATTCCACAAAATGGCTGCAGTTGAAGAATAGAACGAAAACAAAAGAAGAATTACAAAAATGGACAACACGAGAGAAGAAAATCCCCCCACACTATCTTTTACCGATAGAATACCGACTTTAAAAGATATAACTGTAAAAGAAAAGAATATAGACAAAATTAATATGACCATAGATTTTAGACATAGACCGTATGTAATATACAACGATTTTAGCAACAATAAGATGAAAACTAGAAAAGAAGGAGTCACCTATTGTTTTATTAGTGTCATAATTAGTTTTGTATTCGGTCTAGCAATTGGAATAGTCCTAATGAGTGGCCAATACGAAGAAAAAGTAATTGTAAAAGATAGACAATCAACACTACACAATATGAACACAATAAAACCAGAAACGAAAACAGAAAGCAATAGATTTGCCGCCGTATCTTTTACTGGAAAAGAAAATAAATATAACAAAGATATTTACCCAAAAGGACTTACAGAAGTCATGAAAGATATCTTAAAAGATACTAAGAATGAGAAACATCCCTTTGTTTTAAATAAGACTTTTGTACCAGATGCTAAGACTGTGCTATACGATAACGTATTCTGGGGACCTCAGATAGAAGATGCAATGCCACAAGGCTATGGAGAAAACTCAGCACAGATCTGGGAGGAATATATCGAAGAAACTGAAGTTATAAAGATGGAGGCAGGATGTGGGAGAATGCAGAATCGTCTAGTCACTTTCAAGGATGGCCTGCAAGCCTGTGTAAGGTACAGACAAAATACAGACCAAATTCAAGGAGAAATATTCAGTTTTTACGTCGGGAGGCTGCTGAATCTAACCAACCTTGCCCCTTCTGTGGTCAGAATTGTCGATTTGAAGGACAGGTTTTGGAGAAATGTGGCTAATGATATTGTTACAGCCCAATGGAGTAGCAACAGGGCTGTTGTATTAACACAATACATTCCCAGCTTAGAATCAGCATCAATACCAGATGTTTTTAGACCAACGAATAGACATCTGAACAAAGTTGACATTCTCAAAATGTCTCTAAAAGAAAATGATACTGAGATCAACAAGCAAATCCTGATTGATAAATTAAGAGTCAAAGATTTAAAGTTAAAGCAAGAATTGCAGAATTTCACTCATATAGATTTGAAACTTAACAAAAAGACTATTGACAGATTTTTAGAGCTTGCACAATGGTCGGATTTAATCATATTTGATTATTTAACAGCAAATTTAGACAGGATAGTGAATAACTTATTCAATTACCAATGGAATGTCAACATTATGGATGGCCCTGCGCACAACTTAGCGAAGAAAATGGACAGTGGACTCCTAATTTTCTTAGATAATGAATCGGGATTGTTACATGGTTACAGACTTTTGAAGAAATATAATGTTTACCACAGTTTGATGTTGGACAATTTGTGTGTGTTCAGGAAAAGGACTATAGACTCTTTAAAAAGACTGCATAATTCTAAGTCTGTAGGGTCATTATTAGGTGACATGTTTCATAAGAAGAATTCGGTCGTTATTAGGGACATTTTACCTTCTTTGCCGGAGAAGAACGCGAAGATTTTAATTGAGAGGATAGGTAAAGTTTTGAATCAAGTGGAGAAATGTGAGCAGAGTTTTAGATAGCACACTCTTTTGGTTATCTCGCACTGAAAATTGTTTGAATTAGGCTGAAGCCAAACGAGCGTAAATTTTTGTGTTGTGAGTTGCGTAATTTCGGTCGCGTAATTTCTGCTGCATTCGGTTTCATGCAAAAGTCCTGTTTCAATCACACGGCGACGCAAAATGAGTTGTCTGCCGACTCACACGCATTACTCGGACCGAATTGAGTTTGCGGGGGGCGAGGGGGCCGACGCGGGCCGAGCAAAGCGTGGAAAAGTAAAGTGTGGAACTGTCCAAGCATCAGTCTTTCACTATCAAGCGGATTTACTCAGCATCTTTTTCTGGCATTATCTACTTCTTCGTCTTCTAAATATGTGTCGTAAATACACAAAATGTTCAACGGTTCCATTTCACGACATAAACATCCGCTATAAACGTTGGATAGTAACTGAATAAAATGCGCTCGTTTGGTATCCCAACAGAATTTCTGCCAGGCAGATTTTCTGCGACCGAAATTCTGCGACTCACGACTCAAAAAATTACGCTCGTTGAGCCTCACACTTAGGTCCGTTTTTTGAATTGTAAAACATACAATTTGCATGTTAAGAAAATATATAAAGTCATATTTTGAAATAAAACCGGCCGGTCTATTCTGTAAAATCTCACCGTGAAAACTTAAGTGAAGTGATCTTGAAGTGAGCTGTCAATAGTGTTAATCCCTAGCAACAGAGGGGCAATTCTCGTAATTTTAAGAACGTTCACAGTCTGATCTCAGTCTGAATCTGTCAAAAATACCTCTAGTTTACTTATAAATATTTTTGACAAGTTTTTGATAATGGCGCCGATTCCCTTGTTTACAAACTAAACTAAATTTAAGTTCAGTGCCTCTTTTTCTTTCTATTTCATTAAGAAAAGGACAGAAGATAAATATTAGTTTAGTCCTGTCAAATCAAGATACTCCATAGACAAGTTTAGACGTGATTAAAAAATTGGCTACTAAAAATACGTTAATTTATGTCGGGCGCTGACTAATTTGACAGGACTAAACTAATATTTATGTTCTGTCCTTTTCTTAATGAAATAGAAAGAATGAGATGCACTGAACTTAAATTTAGTTTGTGAGCAAGGGAATCGGCGCCAATGATTGTCGCTGAAATAAGATTGCGACTAGATTCTGAACGTTTTTGATTACGGCAAGTCGGCAATTGGCCTTCAGGTAGATTGACAACTCACATTAAGCTCATTTCATCTAAGTTTTCACGCTGAATATTTTACAAATCGTAATACCAGCTGCTTTCATTGGCTGTTACATAAGTAACAATTTCAATATTTTGTGTTCCATAATAATATTTTCTGTTCAAAAATATTGTTTTATTCTCTCTAAACAGTGCGAAATAAAAAAGTGATAATGTAATTGTGTTTTGATGCCAAATAATAATTGTTATTTATTGTAAAAACTATACGATTAGTTGTATTAAATAAATAAATGTGCCAGTTGTCATTGAGAGGTCGAAAAAATGTGTTAAAAGCAAAATAGTCCAGAGGGGCAATTCACGTAATTTTAAGAACGTTCACAGTATGATCTCTAGTATCAAGCTGTCAAAAATGCCTCTAATTTTCCTACGTTTTTGACAAGTTTTTGACACATTGTTTGTCGCCGAGATGAGACTGCGAATAGATTTTGAACGTTTTAAATTACGAGAATTGGCCTTCTGATGTTTGAAATTATGTTTATTCCTAAAAGTTTTCTTCTAACATATTTTTGACACAAGTCCATCTTCCTAAAAGTTATGAGGTCCCCACTATTCGACGTATATCAGAAAAGTGTCGAAGAATTTAAGGGCGTGGTCAACTTTCTCTATGGGATCAACATCGTAATCGCGGAAAAATTATCAGCCGTCCCACACATTTGTATCGAGTAGGTGTATTTATTTCTAAGACACTTAACCTATTTTACAATCTAAAAAAATATATATACTTATACATATTATATACAAGTGTATTAAAAAAAGGAAAAAAAAAGACAGGAGCTCATTGGGCATCAAAAAATTCGTCCGCATCGCTGTCAATGGGATAAGCGCCCAAAAGGCTGGCAGCATTACCATGTTGGATGGAAATGTCTATTCTTTGGGCTAAAAATAGGCCAGCTCTCTGGTCACGCGAATAGTCAACCAACCGCTTCGCGATGTCTCGAAATATTCGATGAGCACTCGGACCCCAAAGTAGGTGTTGATATTTTTTCCACATACTGTATATAACACGCCTTGTATATTAAGCATCAAGGATTTGTTGTCAAGTTGTCCCAAAATTGTAAAAAAAATGTGGCCTTCTTTCTGTCTCTGTATCGCTTTAACATAATTTTTTCTCTATTTTCTTACAAAAATACTAAGAAAATGTATGAAATAATATGTTTTTTTCGATCTCCCAATAAAAGAAGTGATATTTCCTAGATAGGTAATTTTATAATTTTGTAAAAAAATTAAACTGTAAATGTTAATAATTATAATTTATTGAATAAATCCAGCGAGTAAGGGCGTTTACGCACTACATCCGATCCGAATCCGAGAAATGCCGGTTCCGAAGTGACCATTGTCCAATTTGTATGAGGGGTTGCGCAATAGATCCGAACAAATAGGACAATGGACTAATTCTCGGATTCGGATCTGACGTAGTGCGTAAACGCCCTAACACTGTAGTACTATTCTGTAAAAATCTTGCTGTCAAAACTTAAGTGAAGTAAACTATCGATAGTGTCAATCCCTAGTATCAGGTGGAATAACTCTGTCTCTGTCTGGTGGAATGCCTCGGACCTTGAAAGCTCTAAGTCTCTCAGTTTTCTTGGTAAATATCTGTTCATCTAAAATAACAATAAAGTCCTTATTATACAGGGTGTCCCTGGAAGTATGGATCAAATCGAATAGGGGCGTGGGCAAGTTCAATTCCAAACGTATTAACAAAAGAAAAAAAAAACTAAAAAAAAGAAGAGACAAAACTATCATGGCTATCAATTTAATTTTTTTAGATATCCCTGATAGTATTTTTTATGATTATTTTCTTTGAGCACTATGCGAAGTGATTGAAAAAAAAATAAAATCGGTCATAACTTTTGAACCGTAAAAAAATTCACCGACATTCTCAGGGTTTTCAGTTTAGAAATGACCTTGCCCACGCCCCTATTCGATTTGATCCATGGATACTTCCAGGGACACCCTGTATATTGTATGATGTTGTAAATAACGTAAAACTTTTAGCGCCAACTAAAGTTAACTATGTATTTGCCTCTTATATTGTCTCATCGTTAAACTGATTAAAATGTTTATCACAAGCTTTAAAAGAACTATGTTGTAAATATATTGTAAAAAAATGTATGTTAAAAATAAAAATAAATGAAATTCAAATTATTCTTTGCTGGTTTTTCTTTTGTTTTCCTTATAGAATCGACCTAAGCTTCACGCCTGTATGCCCAAAAGGGGTTTGCAGAATTTTTGCCAGTTATGGGATATTGCAATCAACCGGGCATAAATCCGGATTCTGCATTGCTACTGAGAAAATCCATGATAGAAAGACCCAATAACTCTTTGCCCTATCCGGGAGTCGAACCCAGGACCTCGAGCTCAGCAGTAGTGCTTGTGACTAGAGCAATGAGGCAGTTGGTGGTTGATCTAGTAATATCCAAAAATTATTTGTAAGTATTGCTACGAAATGAAGTCCGTATTAAAGTCTCAAACTCAAAGCATTTATTTCAATTAAACCAATTACAGGCACTTTTGAATTGTCAATGGGTTGGTCAGTCAGAAAGATGAAGCTAGTTGCCCATTCTAAAGCGTAGATACAGTCAACAGCAAAAGTAGATGATGAAAATCAGAAATTCAATACTAATGAACGGAGTTCGGGTCATATATGGCAGCTGTACTAGTAGTAAATGTTTGGTAAAATTTACAATCACATACTTTTGAATCACTTCGACGCCACATAGTTCTGACGCGAACTCCGTTCATTAGTATTGAATTTCTGATTTTCATCATCTTTTTTGCTGTTGACTGTACCTATGGCGAAGAACGGGCAAGAAACTCCATGGACACTCTTTTAAATCAGAATAATATGGTTACAAAGTCTTGGTTACATAATTCATGTTACAAATTATACATGTGAGAACGATGCAGAACGTTAAAAGCGTCCATAATGAAAGAAAGACGAGAAAATAAACAAATACCTACCTATTAATAAAATCAGCCATGGCAGCAACGAGATGACCAGTCCCTACTGACGGCGCCCGTTCACGAACATGACGCATGTATTAGCACCATTCAGCTCAATCATTTTGAAGGGAGCTAAATGATTCAACACATGCGCCACCATCAGCGAGACATTTGAGTGAGCATGACATACTCTCTGCCGCCAGAGCACATTCAAGTCAATGAAAGACGTACCCAGTAAATGGTAGCTTTATAGTATGTACATAGTACTCACACAATATGTGCAGTAATCGGAATAGGCTGACTATATTTATCTAAACTTCGGAGAACAGAGACAGACAGTGGAGACTTCCTTACGGCGACTTTTTTTTCCCGGAATTCGGTAAAAATCTTACATAAGTTGAAAAAAGGCTTTATTTAAGATGGGTAAAGGCTATTTTTAACTAAACTTGCAATTACCAAATTTTCGGGATTTTCACGTAAAATCCCGAAATAAATAGTCTTAACTTTAATTAAAGTAGGTATTCGAATTATATTTACGATCCTTAAACTAACCGTTGTATCATACATTACATATAATTCGAATACATTAATTAAAGTTAAGACTATTTATTTCGGGATTTTACGTGAACATCCCGAAATAGCCGTACCCCTGACGCCAGGCCACTTTAACAAAACAACACACACACACACACACTTAAAACAACAAATTTCTCGATATTGGTGGTTTATTTATATTAGTTTCATGCAATACAATATAGACGGAAGCTTAAACTTTTAAATTATATAAATAAAAACACACAAAAGTAATGATTAATCTGTCAAGCTCCGCTAATGAGACACAATTGATTTTCTATTGTTTGGTCACCGATCGGTGTCCCGCGGTCCTTGTGTTTATTTCATAATATGGTGCGACCCGTGCGACGTGTATTTTGTCATATATTTGTGACGTTGGCGCTCAGGGTAAGATTTCGTTTGTCACATATATATGTGACAATGGCGTTCAAAAGGTTAAAAATAGCCTTTACCCATCTTAAATAAAGCTTATTTTCAACTTATTTAAGATTTTTCCCGAATTGCGGGAAAAAAAAGTCGTCGTAAGGAAGTCTCCACTTTCTGTCTCTGTTCTCCGAAGTTTAGGTAAATATAGTCAGCCTACATTTATGTGCTATGCAATTATACAATACTAGGAGAGATTGTGTCTAAACACAATGACCCCACTGAACTGCCACCCCTGCTCCGTTTCCCCCACTATGTTAGGGTTGGCTTCCAGTCTAACCAGATGCACCTGAGTGCCAGTATTTTATACGGAACGACTACCTAACTGGCCTTCACAACCCAGTTACTGGGTAATATGATACCCCTTGGTAAGACTGGTTGTCAGGTCGAAGACCTTGCGAAGGTGGCTGGGACAGACTGGATGTGGAAGGCGAAGGAGGCGTATGTCCAGCAGTGGACTTCGATAGGCTGAGTTGATTGATTGCCTTTAAAACCCGAGCGTAAGTATGACACATCGAACTTTAGAAAGAGACACAGGTATGAGTGATAGAGACGACGCTCTACAAAGCCGAACTTGTACAAAAACACGATGTGTCATATTTACGACAGGGCCCTACACATATATTCTGCCAAATTAAAATGCTCCCCCCCACATTCTTAAGATAACGCTGAAATATATTAAAACTGTTCAGCCTTTTTGTAATACATATAAAGGTGACATACAGACATACAGTTTTTGATAACATGCCAGGGGCGTAGTTACCGCCGTATCAGCCGTATCGACGATACGGGGCCCCTGAGCCACAGGCATGTCAGGCATGTCTTAGATCCAAAAATTCGAAGACATGTGACTTTTGCCAATCCGCACTGAGCCCGCGTGGTGGATTACGGCCCACTCCCTCTCACTGAGAGGACGCTTGTGTTTCAGCAGTTGGAACATTACAGGCTGTTTTTGTGAGGGGTATTTTTATGTTAGGATATGGTCACCCATCCACAGACCTACCTTCAATCGACTCGGGCTGTTATTACTTAGCCAGAAGCCCCCTAAAGACAGTATGCTATATTATTTATTTTGTTAAAACAATACCATCTAGAGCTTCACCGCAGTTGGGTAAAAAGGGTCCCCAAGAAATTTTGATACAGGGCCCCTTTATGATGAGATGCGCCACTGACACATACACAAACATAACATCACGCTTGTTGTCCCGAAGGGGTAGGTAGACACAGGTGTATACCCTCATTTCGCCAGACGTTTTTGATAACGTGTAGTTGTCTCCTCAGACGAAGTGTAATATACCTTACTACATGCACTTAAGGAGGTGAATGACCGATTACCGCAGTATTTGTGGCAGGAACGGTGGGTTTTTTTAGAGTGGGTTCTGTATGTTTTTTTGGGAAATATTTAACTGATCCTCTAAAAACTTATCGACCTTCTGATGATAGATAATTTTTTAAATAAATAAACCTTTTTTTTTACTTTATTTCCTTTTCTAAAGTTATTCGCAGTTACTTGGGTATTTGGTATTTTCAGGTCCTCAAAATAGAAATTATTTGAGGTTAACGAAAAGAAGCGCAATCATTATATAATATTAGAATTTTCAATAATATCTATATTTAGGAGCGCAAAATGGAAATTAACAAGTGTATTAAGCATAACATTTAAAAAACACCAACTTTGAATTGAATATATAACATCCCGAACTTGATAGACAAGCTCATACGATGTGTCTCGTATATTATGAGTTTTGGAAGACATGGAATTTACAGAATGGTTTTGGGTAATTTTAAGCTCAAATTGCAGCCAGGGGGTTAATTGTAGACTTTCGCTTGTAATATTAAAAAATGCTCAAGATGTTATTTCCCATAAGAAAATAGTAGGTACTTTTTTTTCTGGCCGGTTCTTTCATTTTTGGGTATAAAATGTTCGACACTTGAATGATGTTCTTATATAATATTATTAACCTGTGACGTCCCACTGCAGGGCAAAGGCCTCCCTACTCTCTTTCCATTTCTCTCTGTTCAAAGCTGCTAAGGACCAGTTCTTGTTGAAGGAGTCCAGCTCATCCCGCCATCTCCATCTGGGTCTGTCGCGATGTCGGAGGGACCCATTGGGTCGTAAGTTTGGCCTATTCATGTTCATACATTTGTTCGAAAAATAAACATGTATAATTTTTCAATCCCGACACTGAACCCTAAAAGCTCACCGCTAGGACACGGCCTAATGGCGAGTACATTAAATAAAAAACGATTCCTTATGAATCATCCGCTATCTGCATCTTAAAACTTTTGATAATGGCGTCTCACAGAGGTATGGTGTAGAACCGACACTTGATTTTAAGCGGTTTAGTTTGTGCCTACGAAGCTCCGCGCGTACTCTATGTAGTACGATACAATAGAAAATCAAATTGTGTCTCATTCATTAGTGAAACGTGGGTGTAATATACCTCCGCACTTCGAGGAATGCAGGCTTGAGTTTAAGTTAAGGAGGAGGTTACAGAAAACGGTCAACAAGTTGGTTTTTCAAAGCAGTGTATCTCTTAAACCGTAAATAATTTTGACCATAAAAAAAATGATATTTTCAAGTCTTATTTTAATACAGTGATGGAACTCAAATCATAATTAAACATACATTAAAGCATCAAAAAAATGTTCAAATATACCTCTTAATTGTCTTTAAAAGCAGTTTATCCCTCCATTAACAATTTTAATTATATATAATTAAAAATATATCATTAAAGAGCTGATGCCAAACTGCATTCAGTGATGAATTATTTATTATTAAATAGTTTTTGTAAATAGATCTTCTTCTTAGCGTGTCGATAGCAATCTAAATGTACTCGGCCCAGAATTCGGCCACTTGTTTGGCGCCATCACTAGCGTCCATCAGTTCCTGTAACATGCAGCTGACAGGACACGCAGGACACGATATTAAGTGTCCCATCGTTTGTGGAACAGCACCACATTTACACTCTAAGGCGGAGTCGTCTATAAATCTCCACCTGAACAGGTTTGTAAATAGATAATTGCTAATTGATAATTGTGTCATCGCGCTTCTCTTTCTTTTCTATGCAGTCCGACAGTGACCGCGCTTTAGGTCATGTAGTCGCCATAAGTAGGTGGCTAATAAATAAGGTCAAATAAATAAGGTTAAGTGTCTCACTGATGGTGGCGCGTGTGTTGGATCATTCTGTTCCCTACAAAATGGTTGAGCTGGATGGTGCTGATCCATGCGTCATGTTCGTGAACGGGCGCCGTCGGTTGAGACTGGTCATCTCTTAACTGCCAAGACTTATTTTTAATCTTATTTCTTGTATTGTTTCTTCATTTGTGTGTTTTTTTACATTGTTCTCACATATAGAAGCAACAAGAACTATGTACCCAGGATTTTGTAATATCTTGATTTAAAAGAGTGTCCATGGAGTTTCTTGCCCGTTCTTCTCCATAGAGATCTACGCTTTGGAATGGGCAACTAGCTTCAACTTTCTGACTAACTGACAGACTACTTAATTTTGACAATTCAAAAGTGCCTGTAATGGTTTAATTGAAATAAATGCTTTGAGTTTGAGTTTGAAGGTAAGCTAGACAGGAAGGGGGGGGGGGAGGGCGGGTAATAAGTCAAAACGAATTAGTAGGTAGAAAACTAAACTCGCCTCCGACCTAGAAACCGACTCACCTATCTGCAGTTTATAGTCTATGCCAAAAGCCCACTTGCTCCGGGAGGTCTCAAAGTGACACGTCTGTCCCCCTTGCCACTATAGCTTAGTGCCACCCGCCGCAGTCACACTAAAAGTACCGACTTACTATATGAGAAGTATCGCAGCACACATTCCTTCAATAAATAACATGACTTCACGCTTGTATCCCACGATGGCGTAATCAGAGGTGTATAGCATTTACAAACGCCAGTAATGTTTAGTCCCATGTAATAGGGGGGCGAGAGGGCGAGGGGGGTTCGACGCTTGCCGCGATTGGTCAGTGGATCAATCAATCAACTCAGCCTATCGCAGTCCACAGCTGGATATAGGCCTCTCCCAGACTGCGCCACAGCACCCTGTCCTCCGTCTTCCGCATCTAGTGTACCCCAGCCACGGTCGTCCGTCCATCTAGCTGAGGGGCGTCCCACACTACGCTTGCCGGTACGCGGTCTCCACTCCAGGACTGGTCTGCTCCACCGGCCATCAGTCCTTCGACAGACATGGCCAGCCCACTGCCACTTCAGTTTGCTTACTCTGCAAGCTATGTCGGTAACTCTAGTTCTTTTTTTCGGTCAGTGGATGGGTGACCATATTAAGGTACATACCAAGACCCCTCCGTGCCTCGGAAAGCACGTTAAGCCGTTGGTCCCGGCTGTCATTCGTAGATCTTTGACTTAACTAAAATTGTATTTTTACATGCCAGAATTAATTGGTTTTCATATCTTAACATGATAAAACTAAAAATAAATTGAATTAGAGGTTTTTTTTTGCACAAGTCCTGACTTCTGGCTGCTACTACAACACTGCCTAACCCGGGCATCAAACCCAGGTTGCTTAGCAGCCTACATAGTTTGCAACCACTAAACCATTAAGGACAAAATTACTCAAAACGCACTTTTATTTTATTTTGCTAAGTATGCGTTTTATACGAATATCAACATGTTTTTGATAACAATAAGGTTTTTATTAATAGTATGAAAGTCTAATTCACATTTGTTCATAGGAATATTAACCATTATTAGTTATGATATGAATGTTAACTTTACTAGAACGAACTGAGAATTTTACCCAAAATGAAATATATTATCACATCAGTATAAATTACCAAATACTTCGATCACCTAGAATAAGGCCGGCCGCACACGTCCGATTTCCTGATTCGGTTTCCGAATCAGGACTTCAGATTCGGAGACCCTGAATGCACGCATTTCATACGAAATCTTCTCTAGCGCACACGTTCTTATATTTTCCGTCAGGGTTTCTAAACGAAAAATATAAGGACGTGTGCGCTAAAGAGAAGATTTTGTATGAAATGCGTGCACTTAGGGTCACCGAATCTGAATTCCGAATCAGGAAACCGGACGTATGCGGCCAACCTAACAGTTCTGCTTATACTGTTAAGGTTATATTAGCGTTATAACAAATGATACCGTCAAACGGTTGCGTTTGCCACATTATTCAAACCAAAATGGCGGACATCGGGTACTATTTTGACAAATTGCTTGCCAAGGAGTTAAGAAGACAATATTTTTATTTAAATAAATGGATACTCCAATCAGGGAAATTAATTATTTATCAAATTGGCACACGACGTCGACTTGTCGTGTTATAAATAGAGATCGAATATTCGGATGCATATTTTGCCCTCGTAACAGCAAATGCATTACTAGCAAAATGGCGGTTTCGAGAAAAACGCGTTTACTTAAGTGTTTTTTTTTTCAATTTTTTTCAATTTCATCATGTTCCAGCCATAGAAAAAAAGTCTCCCCATGTAATTTTTGACAAAAATGGAAAACCGTAAAAATGTCGATTACTGCATTTGCTATTACGAGGGCAGTATTTACCTAAAGTGAATTTTTAAGTGAACACCGGGAATGCATAACTAGTCGGGTGTACTTATAGTATGGAAGGAAGGAACTACAAAAAGAAAATGTTTCTAAATATTATGTAGTCCATTATCTTAACTTGACGTTGTTTGTTGTTTAAAGAAAAAAATCAGCTGTTCCCTACATTTATGTTCGCATAACTCGTCAAAATGTAGGGAACAGCTGATTTTTTTTCGCAATTTTATGTTTAGTCCCATAGTAAAAGTTGTTCATAATGATGAGTACAATGACCCCTTAAAAGGAAAACGGTGATTACAATTTCACCCTGTATAAGCTAGCAACATGTGGAAACGTAGTGGATCGCACAGACGCCAGCATCAAGTTACTACAATCTGTCAAATTTCTTTAATAGATTTTCGACTTTATTGCTAAAGCATAAGGTTCAAAGTTGATTGGGAAAATTTGACAGTTTCGGGTTGCTTGATGCGCTGGCGTCTGTACATTTTCTTATAGCATACGGTATTTCTAGATATAATATACAATGTACGATTGTTTGTTATATATACAATATACACTCAAAACGGTGAAGGAAAACATCGTGAAGAAACCGGCATGTCCTAGAACCAAAAATTCGAAGACATGTGGCATCCACCAACCCGCACTGGGCCCGCGTGGTGGATTACGGCCCACTCCCTCTCACAGAGAGGAGGCCTGTGTCCCAGCAGTGGGAACGTTATAGGCTGATTATGTATGTATGTATTGTTTGTTTTCCCAAATAAAATAAAACTACACCGGCACACATACCCTTCAAACTGGAACACATCAACGCTGCTTGGTATGGTGGTAGTCTAACAACCATTCTTACCCCCCTACCCCTAACCCCTTACCCTTATACCCCTTGGTAAGAATGGTTTAATTTGTTACCCAGTTACTGGGTTGTGGAGGTCAGATAGGCAGTCGTTTCATTTAAAATACTGGTATTCAGCTGCATCCGGTCAGACTGGAAGCTGACCCCAACAAAGTTGGGAAAAGGCAGGCAGATTGATTTTTTCCCGGATAAGCTTCTCCATAAAAAAGCTCTACAACAAATTTTATTAATATACCTTCTCCAAAGTAAATGTAACTTCAAGTTCAAAGCCATTTATTAGCAGAGTGAGTCCGTAACTGCCGAATTATTCAAATAAGATAATTATTTGTCATACAAATCAATGGGCAAACTAGTTTTGTAGATGTGTGCATCACACACAAACATACGCATAGAGAATAGCGGTTACCATACACTCTTATAGCAGGTCTATATTAGACGACAAGTGAAATGTCGCACGAAGTTATATCATGTGTGGTTCGTGGAGCGTCAAGTGTACACCAAGAGTAAATAAGATAATGTGGTCGAAACGTCAACGGTACACTAAGTGTACACAACTATTGTCATTGTTAAAACAATGACTTCACTGCGTCCATTCAACTCAACGACCATACAGCGGTCGTTGATTCAACTACTCCGACGCGTGGGGTGTGTCAGAGGCGTGCATTGGTTTTCAGAATAGGTAGGCACTAGGCCGAGTCACTAATCTAATCAGAAAAAAAGTGTGGTTATTTGAGTAGGCATGCCTACTTAAGGGTGATAAATTGCGAAGGTCGAACGTCGTATTTTTTACTTATTTTTAATTTTGTCGTATTAACTTGAACGAGTAAAGACCAATGACAATGTGCGAATAGTACGTGAGCCGAGTAGGCCGTCTGGCGACTGCCTACTGCCTGTGCTACTGCCGCGCGTGTTTGTATGAAGATTTTGTTTTTTGTTAGGTATGATAATTTAGTGAGTTTCTTAATTGTGGGGCACAGACACTAAAATGTAATTGACAGGCATTTATGTTGATATATCGAGGTAGGCACTGCTTATATGCCTATATGCAATGCACGCCACTGGATGTGTCGACAGGTAGGTACGCGGGCAAACGCTTGACCTGTCCTACACAGCCACCCGCCCAAGAATGATCATAGTAAGACACAAATACTCGTACCTTTCTTCCGGCTTCATAAAGCATGTTAGCCGTTGGTTCCAGCTGTCATTCGTGGATCTTTGACTATCGGAACACAAATCGGCTAAATAATAACAGACGCACGGGTCGCACAAGGGTTAAGTTACGCTTGCCGTGGTCGGCCCGTGGATGGGTGACCATTCATTACATATCGAGACTCCTACGTGTCTCGGAAAGAGACCGTTGGTCTTGGCTGTAATTTTAGATCATTGAAAGTCGTTACGGGTAGTCAGAAGGATGAAAGTTTGACAACCAGTCTTACCAAAGGGTATCGTATTACCTAGTAACTGGGTTGTGGAGGTCATCCCTTTAATTGTGTAACATGCTATCAACCACTATCTTAATCATTTTGACGGTCATTGCTAATCCATTGCCTCATATGTTCGAAAAAATTGTCGTAAAAAACGCAATGAATGTTGTTGAACTGTCAAAATGAAACCCATTGCTACTGATAGTGTATTAAGCAATCACCCCGCTAGGTAGTGACTCCATGTAAAATACTGGTATTCAGCTGCATCCGGTAAGACTGGGAGCCTACCTCAACATTGGGAAAAGGGTAGGCAGATGATTTAGATGAATCCGAAAGTAGTTCTGACCATATTATTTTTTTTTAACCTCACAGACTATAGGGCTATTGAGGGGCTCGTGGCTAAGTATTAACAGCCGCACGGGTCGATCGATCAGGTTAAGCTACGCTAGCCGCGGTTGGTCCGTGGATGGGTAACCATCTTTAACATACCAAGACACTTTCGTGCCTCTTCGATCTTTGACAGTCGCTCCATGTAAAATATTGGTATTTGGCTCATCCGGTTAGACTGGAAGCCGACCCCAACATACTTGGGAAATGGCAGATAAGACGGATATGAAGATAGATCTGACCAAGTATGGTATCTTCTAACCTCAGACTACGAGGCCATTATTTAGCTATTTTATACGTCAAACAATATAATAAAACTGTAAAAAAAAACCATCTTCATATACCAAAAACCTATAAATACATAGTATTCAAACGACGTATGTCTGTCTGTCCCCTGCGACCTTAGGAACATAAAAACGTCTAGAGCTTTTTTATGATACGTAATAAAAAAACGACTGTTGTAAAAATTCCCTCGTATTTTTTAGCACTAGTATTGTCACCTGGCTTTACTTGCTACTTTTGTGATCATTATCATTCAAAATCAAAAGCCATTTATTCAAATTAGGCTGAGAATCAGCACATTTCGAACGTCAAAATTACAAATGATAGTCCCGCAAAACGCCCGCCCTTCACCACTTCCTAGTGCTTTCGCTGGGGAGAAAAAGTGGCGGAACAAACTCCCCAGAATTGTCCTGCCCTTTTTTATGGATGGGAAATCATCAAATGACCTCTCCCGCTCTGGGTGGAGCGGAAGGGAGTGACAGACTCTTACTGACTAAAACCCATCCGTGTTCCTTCCTTAGCCCTTTATGTTCCGGGGTAGCGGTAACCCTTTCGGACAATCTCGCACCCTCGGCAGGCTTCGGCCTTGGCAGGCCCCTTACTTTTAAAATGGCTACCTACCTTACTTTAGCTATTAACTGTTATAATTATAATCCTACTTTAACTATTATTTGTTGTATAATAAAATACTTAAAAAAACAGGCTTTATATACCAACATGGGTAGGCCTTTTTATTTAATTGTAATACACAACTCGGCATTAATATCTGTGAATGAACAATAAATCACTCCTATTTTCCCACCCTTAGGGTAGAATTTTTTTTCCTAATTAATATGGGAACAACTTCGGGGTATATCCTTTCCAATAAAAAAAAAGAATTATCAAAATCCGACTACTCTGTAAAAAGTTATGCGTGACTGATCATACATAAAAAATAGTAGATTGTACAACTAAGGCATAAAAGAAGCTATTTTACCCCGAGACGTTTATATCCACCCGAGCCGCAGGCGAGGGTGGATAGTTAAGTCGAGGGGTAAAATGGCTCGTTTATGCCTGAGTTCTACACTCTGCTTTTCACTTCAATTGTGAGAAAATGAAACAGGCATAAAGTATACAGTACATAATTAATCAAAAATGTGGCATCCATAGCTAATTCCCGCCACCACAGATAATACCGCCACGAAACTTTTTAAATTTTTTTTTTTTTTAATTTTCAACATTAGTCATTCGACTTGGGTACTTCATACTGCCTAAAAATGAAAATGTTTCTTTGCCTTTTTAAATAATAAATGACAACTATTTTACCTGATTTTATTAAATTAACGATAGAAAACACAGAAGTGGTATAAATTAAAGAAAATGAAATAAATCACGACTTTAATCTGCGAAGTTTTATTGTGCGTGTGGCTGTTGGGCCTGATTACTTTAGTCTTAGAAAAAAATTTTACTTTATGCACTAGAACATAAAAAGCGATTTAATGTCGCCTAAGCACAACATAAAGACGGACTTTTAGAGCATGAGAAGTGAAAAAAATATTATACGCGTCGACTTGAGAACCACCTCCGTTTTTTCGTCGGTTAAAAAAAATATAATTGCGTATAACGTCTTTAGTAAAAACAAACAAACCAATATTTTATTATATCAATATTTATTCTCACTTAAATAAACATACTTAGTTATGTATTTTATGCATTTATTATGCAAAATACTATTCATTTTTTTCATTTCATAATAATTTGTAAATTCGTTTTATAGATTCCTTGATGTTATTTTTTTGTTGTTTAATTCAAATAATATCATAATCAGCCTATAACGTTCCCACTGCTGGGACACAGGCCTCCTCTTTCTATGAGAGGGAATGGGCCGTAATCCACCACGAGGGCCTAGTGCCGGTTGGCAGATGTCACATGACTTCGAATTTTTGGTTCTAGGACATGCCGGTTTCCTCATGACGTTTTCATTGACCGTTTTGAGAGTCAAAGTGGTACAGTCAGCATCAAAAGTCGATTAACACTATCATTTTTACATGTTATTAAATTGACAACAACTTTTTTCAATAAACTGATTTTTAGCTTTTCACATTATAGACAAGAGTATACAGAGTTGATACGACAGAGGGGCTTTCCTTTAAACTGCCTATACTAGGTACCATTTCCAAGCTCTGTACCAAAAATCAATTAAATAGCAGCAGTAGTTTAGTCGCAAATGATTTTTTAAGTTTTTACCCCGTTTGAACACGATGTATCTTTCGTAACAGCTGAGTATGTCTATCGCATAGGTCATGCACCTTAAAACGATAAATCTGAGTATAACCTACAATACGTTGTTGCCGCTCTGACGCAAGTCACAAGTACAACCAAATATTTCACAAAAAAGTTGGCAATGCAAACAAGTAGGCTTAGCCAAGTTGACAATCTACAATCGTTAACGCTAGTAGAAAACTAATCAAATGTATAGGAATGACATCATCTCATCGTTAAGTCACGTGGTCAGTACAAACGAATAGAAAATTCGTAGCCAAGTTTACTCGTTCAAAATGTTAGAATAGAATGTAATCGTTTCTACAACGTAGATCGCTACATCCCATACAAATGGTAGCCAAGTTACAGTTTTGACAAGCGCTAACGAAACGCTGTCGAAGTTTTTGAACGATAGCTAAGCGATCGCCGAGACCCAAGAGAAAACGATAAAAAATGGCGTCTATTATGATACAGCTGTGTTAAGACCGAGAAGTGTTTTGTTTATTTACCTTATTTTTGGACTATATTTATCATTTAGCATTTAATAAAATATTTCAGAGAAACAAAGGGTCTATTGATTAAGTAGTAAGGGTCAATTGTTTTGTTTGTTTCTTTCGTAAGTATTAGTTTATGTTGCGGATCACGTCATTGTTTATGTTTCAAACTTTCAAGTGCCCGAGGTGGCCCGAGTATGATAGATTTTTAAATAACAAAGGAAGATATTTACGAAACAACTAATAATTTACGTACTTTTCCATGAATTCCAATAAAGCTGCGAACTGTTCTGGGCTTGCTCGAGATCTAGATTCCATCCTATACTTAAAAGTTATCACTTCATTTTTTTAAGGTATCTTTCATTACATTTCGAGACGCAGTAATATTTAAAATTACATTCCACACTGTGTTATAATAATAAATCAAATATAAGAAGAGCTTTAACTTATTTAGCTTACTTTCAAATTTCAAAACACTTTAAAAACAATTATTTGCCCGCGCACTAAGTACACAACTGTGACTTTGACGTTAGTTTGACGTCTGTAGGAACGCTCACCATAGACTAAAGTATAGGTTTTTTCTAAATACGTTGTAGAATGAGCGTTCGACTCGGTCGTGTCAACTTGGCTAGCAACTTATCGTTTTCTATAATCGCTTACGCCGAAGCGTTAACGATTGTAGAAAGAGATTCGATATGAAACGTTTGTAACTTGGCTAGGCCTAAAGGAAGCAATAAATACACATACTTGCTCTTTCATTACGAGAGTGACAATCATAGCAAAACATCCCGCGCGTAAAAGAAATAGAAATAGGTCAGTGTGTTGCTATTGCATCCTAGATCCTTGCGATCGATAAGTGGGGCTTCCCGACCTGCAAAAAACATGTTTTTTCAGTGCGCCGAGGCCACCCTTCCCGGTACGTACGGTGCGTTTGTCGAACTCGCGACAATTATTATCGCGAATTATTAGCGCGCTGACAATTATTATTGTGATTTTGTTTAGTTATTGTGATAGGACACTAAATTATAAGTTTAAGACAGTATTTGAACTAAAAAATAGGATTATTTTAGCATTCTTAGCGACGGACAGTGATTTAATTAGAAAAATAAATAACAATCTTCTCCGTCGGTATGATTTGTGCATTAATGTGAATGGAGGACACATCGAGAATTTAAAAATTTAGTGTTTTTGTTGTGATTGTTGTTTTGCGCGTACTTCAAAACCTTACCTAACATAAAAGCCGCCTACCGCGCCACTGCCGGCGTCGTCGGACCCCCGCCGCGCGCGACGTTGCCAGTTTTGTTACCCAGGTATCTAAGTTCAGTAAACTTCATTTACAAAGGCTGTTGCGTTTTACTCTAATTTGTAAGCTATTTAGTTTGTTTGAAAAAAACAAATTCTAGTTTTTGGCGCTTTTTATTTTTAGACCGTATTGAATTAATACTAAACACCTATAGTTACGTACTGTAATTTAAAATCCCCTCTGTCATATCAACTCTGTATATTCTAAAAAAAATTCTTCTGCTGCAATTTTGAACAAATATTTTGCTCAATAACTAAGATTAAAAAAACTGAAGTGTTAATCAACTTTTGATGCTGACCGTACCACTCGTGCGGTCGACTTTACACCCACATTTCGTTATTTTTATGTCTTAGTTCCTTGTAAAAAGGGGGGGGGGGGTGAGCCTTTTGCCACTAAACGGTTAGGGAGACGTATGGAAGAGACGACGTGAGATAAGAATGACGTGAGACAAAGAGGTCGTGAGACAAAGACGTCGTGAGACAAAGACGTCGTGAGACAAAGACGTCGTGAGACAAAGACGTCGTGAGACAAAGACGTCGTGAGACAAAGACGTCGTGAGACAAAGACGTCGTGAGACAAAGACGTCGTGAGACAAAGACGTCGTGAGACAAAGACGTCGTGAGACAAAGACGTCGTGAGACAAAGACGTCGTGAGACAAAGACGTCGTAAGGAAAAAACAACTTGAGAAAAGGACGACGTCGAGTAAAGGACGACGCGAGAAAAGGACGACGTGAGAAAAGGACGACGTGAGAAAAGGACGACGTGAGAGAAAGACAACGTGAGATGCAGACGAACTTTTTCAAAAAGCTTGTATCATAATAACGACCGGGAACTGTATGTACTTTTTATTGCAGAAAAATAAAACTTTTATACACGAGCTGTGAGCACTGTTCGTAATAAAATAACGTTGTAAAGAAAGTGACGGGGCAATTTGACCTTATTCGACCTGAAGGGAGTCTCGGGTTCGATTCCCGGGTTGAAGCAAATATTTATATTGTAACGTAACATTACGCCTGTAATCCCTGGTAGGTTAGGCAGAGATCTATACTACAACAACATTTCGCAAGTTATGTTTAAATCCCACGTAATAGGGGGCGAGCCAGAGGCGTAACTATACCGTTTGGGGCCCGTGGCGAATTCAAAGGATGGGGCCCTCCCTTAATGTAAAGAAGCTCAACCAACGCTATAGTTTTTTTTTACTAGTACCTCCCGCGGCTTCTGCGTATATTTCATACTAGCTGCGCCCCGCGGTTTCATCCGCATAAGTCTCGATCCCGTAGGAATATCCGGATAAACAGTATCCTATGTCCTTTCCCGGGACTCAAGCTAGCTCTATACCAAATTTCATCTAAATCGGTTCAGCGGTTTAAGCGTGAAAAGGTAACAAACACATACAGACAGACAGAGTTACTTTCGAATTTATAATATAATTAAGTATTGATAGTACGGATTTTCCGCTACAAAATTTAATACCCGACTGCTTCGTTGGTCTAGTGCTCGCAAGCGCTACTGCTGAGCCATGAGGTCCTGTTCAAAAATTAGACAAACAATGGGAAAAAGTTACAAAATGTTCGAAACCTGAATGATGTCTTTTGTTGCACATTTTGAAAAAAGTTTGCTTTTATAAACTTACTAGCTGCGTCCCGTGGTTTCACCCGCATAAGTGTCGATCCCGTGGGAATATCGGGATAAAGACTATCCTATATCCTTCCAAATTTCATCTAAATCGGTTCAGTGGTTTAGGCGTGATACGGTAACATACAGACAGACAGACAAGTTACTTTCAAATTTATAATATTAGTATGGATATTAGGATCCTCCTGTACTCATGGCCCTCTCGGGCCGGAGACCCCTCTAGCTGGGGGCCCGTGGCATTTTGCCCCAGTGCCACCCTATAGTGACGCCATTGGGGAGAGCCCATTGCCGTCAACCTTGCATCAATACAGACTCCCGGCTGCTACCGAGAAGTTTACGTTTAGTTTAAACTTGAATGTATGCTATAGCTAGATAGCAGTATCTAGCTATAGCATACATTCAAGTTTACAAGAGCTATGGAAGCAGTTCCATAGCTCTTGTAATTAATGTAAAAATTTGTGATAGAAAACCCTATGACAATTTGCCTTTTTTTATGGGAAATCATCAAATGACCCCTCCCGCTCTGGGTGGAGCAGAATGGAGTGTCAGACTCTTACTGACTAAAACCCAACCGTGTTCCTTCCTTAGCCCTTTATGTTCCGGGGTAGCGGTAACCATTTCGGACAATCCCACACCCCCGGCAGGCTTCGGTGCTGGCAGGCCCCTTCCTTTTTGCTGACATCTCTTTGAGGCGCGCGTGGAACACGTACGCGCCGTCCGGCACGGGCCTGGTCCTGATCGGACGGTGAGCTACCCATTACTCTCCGTCCGCAGGCCCGAATGACTATTAGCCCGACCCGGGAATCGCACCCAGGACCCCACGCTCAGCAGTAGTGCATGCGACCACTAGACCAACGAAGCAGTTAACTTACCTACTAATACCTTATACTTCGGAAAAGGAGGCGTCGGGGAGGCCACCGCCTTGGCGCATAATATGCCGAAACCCGCTTACCAATCAAGGTAGGTGGACTTTTAGGGTCGCGGGCACACAGAGGGAGGACTCTGTCCGCCCACCAAGTGACCCCAGGGAAGACGGTGGTACAGTGGTCACGTGCTGCCATGCATAGCAAGGCTCAGGGGTATCCCCTTTACAGCCTCCCCAGGGAAGTGCCTTAAAGGCGTTGCACGGGGGGTTCCAGAATTAATCTTTTAAGAGGAACCGGACCGCCCCTATACGCTGATGGTGGATCACCGGGGTGGTTTTAGTGAGGTAAAATCCCACACTCCCCGACCTACCGGTCGGGTGCCTTCTGAAGGTTTCTCTCCGAAAACAAAAAAAAGGTATACTTCATATTGACTTCATAATACTGTTATAATTAATTTCAACAATCATTTTAATATTATGATATGACAGTAACGTATAATCAAGCTATTCAAAATCAAATTTTATAATTTTTCACATAAATTCATATTATTATGATACTTTACACAAACTAGCTTTTGTCCGCGGATTCACCCGCGTAGCATAATCAATCTATAATGCTCCCACTGCTGGGACACAGGCCTCCTCTTGGTGAAAGGGAGTGTGCCGTAATCCATCACGCGGTCCCAGTGCGGGTTGGCAGAAGTTACATGTCTTCGAACTTTTGGTTCTAGGACATGCCGGTTTCCACACGATGTTTTTCTTCACCGTTTTGAGAGCAGTGGTGATGAAATAATTTACACAAAGTAAAGCGCTTGTCTGGGTTCGAACCTACGACCTACAACTCGTGGGTTCGCCGTTCTAATTCATTTGCGCAGTTGTCGGAAATTACCCCATTGTTTTCATAATTACTGTTGTTGCTGTCGTTTACGCGGAGCACGACAGTAAATAAAGCTCCCAGTCGGCCTTATGATAACATCATCAACAATCATCATCATAATTCAGCCAATTTACAAAAAAAAAAAGACGGGTTGCACTCCGGGAGTGCCGGCAGAAGTCAAAACTTGAATATTAACGTTGAAATGAATCAATTATTAATTGAATTAATATAACTAAGTTTTTTTCACTATTTCTGCGTCACTTTTTTCATTAATCGATGCACTTTGTTCAATTTCCGTTTTTTGAAACACTTTATATACACGAATTTTACGAATACACAGCAGTGTGGCTACTACACAGACGGTCGAGCTATCAGCTATCCATCCACGTCCGCGTCCGCCTCCGCGTCCGCGTACGCGTCCGCCTCCGCGTCCGCGTACGCGTCCACCATCATCATCACATCACATCACTATCACCATCGCCATCGCCATCACCATCGCCATCACCATCGCCATCACCATCGCCACCACCATCGCCATCACCATAGCCATCACCATCGCCATCGCCATCACCATCACCATCGCCATCACCATCACCATCACCATCCATCCATTATCGTGTCTCACTTGGTTCACTTCGGTTGGCGCCGCCGTAGAAAAAGATGGGGGGGGGAATCTCTCCTGACGGTCACGTGTCCTGACGCGATGCCCTGACGCGAGTTTAACATTTTTTACCCATTACAAAAAGTGTTCAACGCCGCTAAAGAAGTTTTGAGTAACACACGGGAGAGCAGTGGTGGCCATGTGGTAACGGCCGCGACTTACGAGGTGTAGGTCGTAGGTTCGAACCCAGACAAGCGCTTTACTTTGTGTAAATTATTTCATCACCTGCACTGCTCTCAAAACGGTGAAGGAAAACATCGTGAGGAAACCGGCATGTCCTAGAACCAAAAGTTCGAAGACATGTGACATCTGCCAACCCGCACTGGGCCCGCGCCCACTCCCTCTCACCGAGAGGAGGCCTGTGTCCCAGCAGTGGAAACATTATAGGCTGATTATGTATGAGTACCTAACGCTTCAACCTTCCTCATGAATCACTCCGTTTATTGGTGAAAACCATAGATATTATACGAATTACACTTGTATGGTGAAAACCATATGAAAATTAGTTCCATAGTGTTTTGCGTTCAGACCGACCACGGTGGGCCGAAAATCGGCTTTCATAGACTTAGGCATTTTATTTTGCAAGTGCCAGTTTTTATGCCGGATATCACTTCTATTAGTTATAACAATATACAAAAATGACACCAGAATTGATTCTGCACAAAAACGAAGGAATTATAATTTTTTTACGAAAATTTTGTATGGAGCTAGTATGAAAAATCGAAATATCTCTAAAACGGCAGGGATAACCGTAATATCCTTATAGGAGGTTATAGTACTAATTATTTATGATTTTTTGACATACGTTACATAATGGTTGTAGATGCCGTTTTTTTTTTTAAAATCGTCAAAATATTTTTATTTATTTTTACATATGAAACTGTTCAAAACGATCCGTGAACTGTGTCAAAGTTAAGAACATCGTTAGGAAGCATGCTTTTTCCCCAAATATTAAGAATATGTGATAAAAAATAGACTGTAAATATATACTTTTATTGATAGGTAATTTAAATAAAACAAAAGTAACAAAAATAATATCTAAGTGCTATAAATTCAATTATACAAAATATTTGAAACAATAATCTATGAAATTATTAACTAAACATATTGGTACAATAAACTAACATAACAAATAATTAAATTTTACAAATTTTCTTTACAACTTTCGTTGTCGGACTCCAATTCCGAGTCAGAATCCAGATTGGATATACCTACAAACTCGAACTCAGTTTCCGGAAACTGTATTAGGTCGAGAGTTTCAGCAAAAAAGGTTGTCTTCCTTTTTAACCGACTTCAAAAAAAGGAGGAGGTTCTCAATTCGACGGTATGTTTATTTATTTTTTTTGTATGTTTGTTACGCGATTACTCCGTCAATTGTGGACCGATTTTCAAAATTATTTTTTTGTTCGAAAGGAGATACTTCTGAAGTGGTCCCATAGTCACCAAGCCAGGATCTGATGATTGGATCTTGGAGAAATCGAAGGAACTCTTCAAATATTATAGGCACACCTATAGCGATTTGGGTATTTTTTATAGTAATTCGTGCATTTGCTCTCGGAAAGTACCATTTGGTGAAGTGGAACTGATGATGAAGACCACAGATGGACACCGGAACTACTCAATAATATTTAAGTATTTCACGGGTTGCGATTCGATTACTTTAATATGATTGCTAAGCAATTTATGCTCGCCACGATGTGAATGGTAATATGGAGCTGATTTTTTATTTATTTATTTATTTATTTAAAATTTCGTAAATAACACCTTAACAGCTATAACGCCAATGCAATGTTACTACTACAAAGATACACATACATCTAACTTACTCATAAATACAATTTAAAATACGATAAAAAATACAAATAGAATACAATTAAAAATACAATTTAAAATACAATTAAGAACACAATTTGAAATAAAATAAATAATAAAATTTAAAACACAATTACAAATACCATTAAAAACAATTACGATTAAAATCACTACTCAACATTTTCAATGCACTTCAATGCTACTTCTGTGAACTTCATCAGGCTGCAGTGAAATATATCTACCTCCCTTGATATAATATGATGATGGTGGACCAGGAGAACTCCACCACCACGAGCACCATCAAATCCCCACTTCGATATCAGCTTTAACTGCTTATTTTCCACATTATCAGAAAGACTTTGAAGAATCCGCTTCACCGTGATGTCAAGTAAAGCTTGAAGTGTAATTCTAGCTGATGAATCCGTAACTGACACTGATTGATTAGGAGGGTAGCATGCAAGCTTAGTTTGTTGCAGTTGATAGTAGGATGGGTAAATATCCTTAGCACCTTCCCGAATGGCAGTCTCTCGCAACGTAATATTTTGCCACTTTGAAAGCTTAAGTGATAGAAGCAATCCAAGTGCTTTCTCTGGTGTAAATATTACTGTTTTCACTGGTTACTTAATGCTTTCATAGATTTTAACGGCAGCTTCTGGATTTTTGATCATATATTCGATTACAGATGCGATATCTTCATACCCTTCATCTTTTAAACGTGCCGCAGCTGCATATGCCAATTCAAAGGAATCCTGGCCTATGTGCTTAATAGATCTTCTCTTTTTCTGTTTGCTTCCCAGATTTTTGAATGGTTTTCGGGACCTTTTTGTCATTGTTCCAACAGTCGATGATGTCGAAGGTTCTGGAGAGACTGAACGTGCTCTTGGTATCTCATCAATAGTTGGTTCTTGATTTATTAAAGTTTGCACGCAACTTGGCCTATCTATATTTGCTTGCAGCCACTCTCCGTACGCATTTCACATTCAACAACAAACAATTTTATTCCCCTATCTTTCAAAAAGAAGCGACAGCAAGGGCTCTTTGACACTGATATTCAACTATTTGGTATTGTTGGAAATCTTACAAGATCAACAAGATACTACACACCTCTGTCTAGTCCTTCAGGTCTATAGGGGTGATGCTATTTTATGTTAAGAGTTGTTAAAGCTCTGAATTCTTCAACTTAAACACTAAAAATAACGTTTCATATGTAAAAATAAATAAATATATTTTGTCGATTTAAAAAAAAAAAACGGCATCTACAACCATTATGTAACGTATGTCAAAAAATCATAAATAATTAGTACTATAACCTCCTATAAGGATATTACGGTTATCCCTGCCGTTTTAGAGATATTTCGATTTTTCATACTAGCTCCATACAAAATTTTCGTAAAAAAGTTATAATTCCTTCGTTTTTGTGCAGAATCCATTCTGGTGTCATTTTTGTATATTGTTATAACTAATAGAAGTGATATCCGGCATAAAAACTGGCACTTGCAAAATATAATGCCTAAGTCTATGAAAGCCGATTTTCAGCCCACCGTGGACAGACGCTGCGGGGGACTTTGTTTTATAATATATAGTGACCATTTAATATTGTTGGATTATTTTATTGCATTCATATTTACATTTTATTTTATTGATGCGATTTAAGTTTGAATATTTGTGACCAAATTGGGCATAGTGTCTCGCATAAACTAATAAAAGTAACATTTTTTTTTATTAGGGTTCCGTACCTAAAGGGTAAAAACGGGACCCTATTACTAAGAGTTCACTGTCCTTCTGTCTTTCTGTCACCAGGCTGTATCTCATAAACCGTGAAAGCTAACTCACAGATGAAGTATTTTTGTTGCTGCTATAACAACAAATACTAAAAAATGAATAAAATACATATTTAAGCGGGGCTCCCATAGAACAAAAGTGATTTTTTTTGCCGTTATTTGCTCGATTAATAATGGTACGGAACCCTTCGTGCGCGAGTCCTACTCGCAATTGGCCGGGTTTTTTTTATTAAGCACTATTCAGCTCATAATTCTGAACCATTGAAATTTTACGTTGGTTATTATAATAATTTGCTATTCCATAGATTTTGACCGCGAAAACTAGGTAATTACACTTTTCTGTGAAAGTACTGATTTTTTTTCTACGCTGGGCATCTAGAATCAATTGCTGAATTCATGGTTACAGTTTTCGCGTCAAATAATAACAGCCGCACAGGTCGATCGATCAGGTTTACCGCGGTTGGTCTGTGGATGGGTGACCATCTTTACATACCGAGACCCCTCCGTGCCTCAGAAAGCACGTTGGGCCGTTGGTCCCGGCTGTCATTCGTGGAAGTCGTTACGGGTCACAAGCCCGAAAATCTGATAACCAGTCTTACCAAGGTGTTTCGTAATACCCAGTAACTGGGTTGTGGAGGTCAGATAGGCAGTCGCTCCATGTAAAATACTGGTATTCAGCTGCATCTGGTTAGACTGGAAGCTGACCCCTGCATAGTTGGGAAAAGGCTAGGCAGATGAGATTTACGCGTCAATGCCCCTGACATGACAATGACATTCTGTACTTAGATGCACCTCAAATAGGCGAGTGTATTTATGTTTTCCAGTATCCTTTAGTCAGTGATGTCCAAAACTCCAAAATAAACATAAAAAACACGTATATAATTTAAATAAAAACATAACTTTATCCATATCGAGTTCAACTGCATTTAACAACATTCCCGGGAGGACCCAGAGTTCAATAATAACAAGAAGAACCCAAAAAAATAACTTTGACTGCCCTAACTAACCGAATTCAAAACGCCTTTGTCAAAATCGTACACAAAAACTCGCTTGTTTAGATCAAATAGCATGTTATACGACCAATTTAAAAAGACCTTTCATTCCTTACAATTCCGCTCTAAAGAAGACCTATTTAAATTGGTCGGAATAACCAGTACTAAACAACCAATTTAAAAAGATCTCTCATTCTTTAGAATTGCTCTCAAAAAAAGACCTACTTAAATTGGTCGGTATAACCAGTACAATACAACCAATTTAAAAGAACTCTCATTCTTTAGAAATGCTCTCTAATAAAGACCTATTTAAATTGGTCAGGGTAACCAGTATAAGATTGCCTGTCAATTCAAGGAAATTTGAAAAAGGAATACCTCATTTTATAATGGTCATGTCATATGGATGGCGGCTAATTTAAAAAGAGCTCTTCGTGCTTACAAAATTCAATAGATTTGCAGCCTTTTTAATTTGGTCTAGTATTTCATGTTTGTTTAACAGCCCATATAATCAGACCTTGGTTTTGATACAAAATTGCTTACAACAGAGGTCTTGTAATTTTCGTTATGTGTTTACAATAGATTGAAAAAAAAATATGATCAATATGAATCGCGTCGCATGCGGTCTCGATTTCCGCTATTTAAACAAAATTGGGTAGGCAGTAGTGTTACAAAGGAGCCAGAGATAATAGAAGGGTAACGAGCTTGTCAGAATGTAGCTGACATAACATCACGACGGTATTTATCGAAGGGTTAGGTAGAGGTGTAATAGTATACCCACATTTTTCATTATGATTAAATCCCATGTTGTACCTAATAGGGGGCAATCCTATTGTCATCCTCAGACCAGATAAAAACCAAGACAGAGGGCTGTCAACAGTAAAGTGAAGCCGGTTTCGTAAACATGTGTGCACTTAGTGAGGTGTAGTATGATTGTAAATGTGTGCGTGTGAGCGTGTATGCACAGAGCGGAGGTGTAGTTTTGGCATGCTTCACTGTATTGTTCGCAGCGCTATTTATTTATTCACTAGCTGCGCCCCGCAGTTTCAACCGCATAAGTCTCGATCCCGTGGGAATATCGGGATAAAAAGTATCCTATGTCCTTTCCCGAGACTCAAACTATCTCTGTACTTACCAAATTTCATCTAAATCGGTTCAGCGGTTTAGGCGTGAAAAGGTAACATACAGACAGACAAACAGACAGACAGAGTTACTTTCGAATTTATAATATTAGTATGGATTTATTTAAGTATTTATTTCAGGAGACGCAGGTCCATAAATAAATACCTTAACCTAAAAATACATAATATATTATTATGCTATGCCTTGACTTTTTTATTTGGTCTGAGTTGTCATTATAATCAGCCTATAATGTTCCCACTGCTGGGACACGGGCCTTCTCTCTATAAGAGGGAGCGGGCCATCCACCACGTGGGCTCAGTGCGGTTTGGCAGACGCCAAATGTCTTCGATTTTTTTGCTCTAGTTTGCTCATGTTTCCTCACGATGTTTTCCTTCACCGTTTTGAGAGCAGTGGTGATGGAATAATTTACACAAAATGCCTGCTTGGGTTCGAACCCTCGGCCTCGGCCACCACTGCCTTTCTGTTCATTGTCCTCAACCGGGCACAAATATGGCTGCTACTGGAAAATTCCTTATGGAAAAATGCAATAAAAACAATATCAATAGCAGTTAAAATAATAACAGCCGCACGGGTCAACCGTAGGTTAAGCTACGCTTGCCGCGGTCGGTTCGCGGATGGGTGACCATCAATTACATATCAAGACCCCTCAGTGGCTCGGAAAGTCCCGGCTGGCATTCGTAGAGCCTTGACAGTCGTTACGGGTAGTACGAAGCCCAAAAGTCTGACTACTAGTCTTACCAAGAGGTATCGTGTTTCCTAGTAACTGGGTTGTGGAGGTCAAATAGGTACAGTCACGAGCACCAATATGTCAACACTTGGCAATTTTCAATTGCGATTTTTTCGTGAAATAACGAATGCAACGTTGAAATACGACACGTAACATAAACGTATGGGTTCGAAAATACTATGTTCGTAAGAACATAAAATTTCATTCAAAAATAAAGGAGAAATTCGCCTTTGTATAAAGCCAAGTGTATACATACTTATAGAGGTGACTGTACTTAGTCGCTCCATGTAAAATACTGGTATTCAGATGCATCGAGTTAGGCGCTTTGCAGATGGAGCAACTTTTGCCGCAGCTGGCAACTAGCCGTTTACATGATACATCTCTGGCTATTTGGTTGTAGTAACTTGCAATTTGTAAAGGAAAATTTTAAAAAGTTGATAGTTGTCTCAACTAAAGTTGCCCCATCTGCAATGCGCCTTAGACTGGAAGCTGACCCAACATAGTTGGGAGAAGGCTAGGCAGATTGATTGCCTTTGCCTGACCTAGGGATCGAAGCCAGGGCCTACTTACCTACCTACAACAGTCGCAGATGGGTTTTGACTTTACGGTGTAATAAAACGCTGTCTAGGAAAAAACAGCAATTTACTTCCATAAATAACGGCTCTGTGACGTTCAGTGGCGTAACTATAGGGTGACATTTGGGCAAAATGCCACGGGCCTCCCGCCAGAGGGCGCCCTCGGCCCGAGAGGGCCATGAACACAGTTGTAGGATCCCAACATAAGTTTATAAAACCAAACTTTTTTTGAAAATGTGCAACTAAGGACATCATTCAGGTTTCGAACATTTTGTACCTTTTCCCATTGTTTGTCTAATTTTTTGGACAGGACCTCATGCTCAGTAGTAGCGCTTGCGACCACTACACCAATGAAGCAGTTGGGTTTTAAGTTTTGTAGGGGAAAATATAAAATCTACGCGGAAGATGTCCCGGGAGAAGTGCTTGTAAAAAAAAAAAACTATAACGTTGATTGAGCTTCTTTATATTGAGGAAGGGCCCCATCCCTTGAATCTGCCACGGGCCCCAAACGGTATAGTTACGCCACTGGTGACGTCATTCACACGTACATTGCAGACACTACACGGCGCCTACCGTTTTTCTAGGAAACTGTAGCGCATAGAGAAAGTAATGTTCATTCTGTAGCGTAAGGCCCAGAAAACGTCCGTTATTACAAAGTGCTCAAATTCAAAATCTAAGATGGAAGCCAGAGTTTCAAATTTCAAAATTCTACGTATTTGTATTTATTTACTTATTTTACGTTGAATCCAATTTGGATTTAGAATATCGACAATACATCTGTTAGATTTCGCATATTTTTACAAACTTAATTTTACGTATAGTGATAATTTTCTGATATATTTATTTTGTTCATAATAAAGCATAAAATCAAACAGAAAATCATTTTAAGAACTGCAAGTAAGACTATGTTATTGTTATTCCAAAATTCTATAGAACAGCTTATAACAAATTTAATTTATCAATCCAGTAAATCAAATTCAGTTCTAATCTTCATAAAGATAAGGTCCATGTTCATTTGAAAATCATTTCGACAGCTGCATTAAAAAAATTGTCATGACAGTTCTTTCGTCAATCTTAATCCTCGAAGAATGGTTCCTTTTTCAAAAAGATTCTTTTGTAATTCGGCGTGCTTTATGGTAACTCTATACTTTTGGGAATCGAATTAGGAATTAGGTTAGAGAAAAAAAAAACAACAGATGTTTTTGGCAAAATAATCTTTTCGCGCTTTTAGTTTCTTGGAAATTACCACGAAACTTAATACGAAATGGCTTCTGTATTCTATAGTCGTGGCTAGCTGACATTATAATAATATAGCAGATTATATTACAGTGTCTCGTAATGTTACCTAATGATTTTACATCTGTAAGTGGGCATAAAGTCTCCGCACAATAGGTGACTGAAGATGGACGGCGTCGACGCCGCCGCCGGCCCAGAAATAGATGGCGAGATGACCTGGACGCGTACCGCAAGGGCTGGTTCGAGGTGGCGCGGGAAAAGAGTTCCTGGAAGGATTTTGGGGAGGCCTTTGTCCAGTAGTGGGACAGTACAGGCTAATAAAAAAAAGTAGGTTTATACAGACGCTAACTCATCAAGCTACTACAATCTGTCAAATTTCTTTAATAGATTTTCTACTCTATCGCTAAAGCATAAGGTTCAAAGTTGATTGGGAAAATTTGACAGTTTCAGGTAGGTTGATGTGCTGGCGTCTGTACAAACATTTTTACTCGTCAGTTATATTTTAAAAACTAGATGAGGTCGGCGTTTCCCCCTGTTCCTTATATCCCTTCTGATGTATCTCCACTGGTAGGGATACTTGGAGATTTTGTCCAATTATCGCTACCGGTAGGGATATATGGAACCTCATATAATATCCCTACTAATCCGCGCTGGTTGGGATAGTTGGAATTTTTTTCAGTTTATCGCTACCAGCAGGAACAAAAAGTATTCACTGACTGCTCTGAGAAGAAAAGCAGAAACAAACTCAGAGGTCACAGTCTTTTTTAAAGTCCAGACCTAATCTTGGTTAGATAATTGGTTTGTAATTGTAATAAAAAAAATTACTAATATTCAAAGTCGTCACACAGTGGGTGCCTGAAGACGGGCGTCGTCACCGAGGCAGGCCTAAGAAACGCTCATTCCTAACCGACTGGACGGAGAAGGCACAGCACAAGGAAATGTGGAAGAAAATGGGGGAGGCCTTTGCCCAGCAGTGGGACAGTACATGCTAACAGGGAAAAAAAAGCGTTTGCAAATGTCCTTTATAATGCGCACAGCAAAAGAGTGGAACTCTCTACCTGCGTCTGTTTTTTCGAGCGCATACAACCCGAATCTCTTCAAAGTGAGAGTGAACAGGCTTCTTCTGGGTAAGCTCACTCCATCGTCGACTTTGTCTCTGTCACCTTTGATCTAGGCTAGAGTCAAGAGCAAGCCCATTTCAAATTAAAAAAAAGCGTTTTTAAAGTGAAACTTCTTTACGCACGCTTGAATTGGGGAGTAAGCTGGCGAACGCGTGACGTAACCGTTACGAAAATTGTGATCGGGCGAGGCGAACGGGAGTTGAGTGGGGGATATAAGCAAGAGAAAGCAGTGCGCGCGCACATTTTCTTTCTCTCTTCGTCTCATAGCCAAATACGTTTGAAGTTTCACTTCAGTAGTGTGGTCATAAGCACACTCGGTTTTTTTTAATTCGTAAGGGCATTTAAAGTTATTCATAGAGAACTAACAGTGACACTGCGACACTATAGTGTCAGATTGGTACCTTGTTTTTGGTACCAATTAGTAAGGTCGGTTCCAGCTAGTCGCGTTGTTTGAAGACAAAATGTCGCACGTCGTCTGTTGACAGTGTACACAAGGCCTTATTTTATGTATAGGGTGATACAGTTTTTATCTTTGTCCGTTTATTGTAGTTTTTTAAAAAGAAAAAAGTGGAATATTTCTGCATAGCATAATCAGCCTATAATGTTCCCACTGCTGGGACACAGGCCTCCTTTCTGTGAGAGGGAGTGGGCCGTAATGCAGTGCGGGTTGGTAGACAACAAAGTCACAAATAGCCAAAACGGCAAAATTGAGTTAAGTATGCTACATTGTCTCTGAACCATGCCTATACTGGGGGCAACAAAAACATCCGAGAAAGTATCTCAAAAATCTACTAGATGGCGCAGAGGTGCCTTTGTGGTTATAATTGCGAAAAAATAAGGAAATAAATGCGAAAAAAAAAATTAAAAGTCCTGTCCTGTAAAATTAAAAAATGAGCTGTTGTGACTTGTTGCACCGAAGGTGCGATATGTCTACAAATTTGTGGTTCTAGGACATGTCGGTTTCCTCACGATATTTTCCTTCACCGTTTAGAGAGCAGTGGCGATGAAATAATATTCACAAACTAAAGCGCCTGTCTGGAGTCGAACCTACGATCTATCACTCGTAAGTCGCGGCCGTTACCACTGTGCCAACACTGTTCTCATCTCAATATTTCAGAACATTTTAAAATATTAAACAATATTGACCCATTGAGGCTATTATTATCATTATTAAAATGGTACGTCCCAAGTTGTATATTTAGGTCGAAAAGTATTCTAGATTTTATTCGTGACTTCTGCGTCGTGCTTCTTATGTTCTTCTGCGTAAAACGTCTCTACTAATGTCAAACATAATAAAGTCGTCGCACCCTGTATAATTTATCACCTGAGTGTTGGTGGTCGGTTTTTTGTTTTACAATCATAATCTACAGGCTGTTGTCTTTGCGCATTCCGCTTTATAATCTGTGGCATACATTACAGGTAGACGGAGAAGATCTATGGGTTTTAATAATTTACAGATTATTTTAATGTTTTCCACGAAAGAAGTCACCGCTTCTCCTCCACATTTATTATGCACACAGCTAAAGTGTGGAACTCTCTGCCAGCCTCTGTGTTCTCTCCCACATTTAACCCGTCTGCCTTTAAATCAAGAGTGAACAGGCATCTTCTGGGCACGCTCGTTCCATCATAGACCTCGTCCGTCGCCTCATCGAGGTCAAGAGCTTGCCCATTTTGCTATAAAAAAAGTGGTTGAGCCTTCTGCACTGCATATATTATATCGGGCACAAATCCCGAACAATTTGTAAAGCCTTTGCGATTTTTTTTTTATGGTTAAAAAAACTTTTTTACAAAAAAAAACCGACAAAGTGACAAATAACTTTAATTTCGGAAGTCTGTGTCGTTGGTTCCGCATTTTTGTTTTTTCACTCTTTTCACTTTTTAGTTGTACCCCACACAAATTCAATTAACACTAATGCATTGAAGAATTGAAGACACCGACTAGAAGAATCGCCAAAATTCGCATAGAAATACCGGAGATGCAGTACATTTATACATATAACTTCGTACATAAGAATAATTACCTAATGTATTATATAGGTACTAAAACCTTCCTGAAAGTATGTAGGTCACATTAATGAAAGAATTATCAAAATTGGTTAATCAGTTTTTGAGAAAATGGCGGGCAAACATACATATATACATACATACGGGTCGAATACAGAACCTCCATTTTTGAAGTCGGTTAAAAATACGTCAAATGAAAGAATACTGAGAAAAAAAACGTGGTATAATTTTATCTAAATTAATTGTATTTGTACACGCTTTTACTACAGGAGACGCTGCTTATTCAAATACTACCTACTATAATCATTTAATCACTCTGTTAACGCCATAGTTTGTATATGTTTTCACGCCTTATTACTGGCCACTCACAGTATCTGTATAATTTCCTTCCATTTTCCCTCTCCCTTCCGCAACCCCTACAATGCCTGAGCGAGAGGAGAAAGGGAGATTTTTAAAATCAGAAACATCCCGCACTGACATAAAAAACAAAGTCAGTTTTTGCTCGAACGCTCCATGAGCACCGCCTAAAAAATATAATAAATTAAAACGCAAGGAACGAAGACATTAAAAATTTGTGCAAGTGCGTGATTGTGTGTGTCATCTGGAACCTGCCGCCGCCACGTGGCTGAAGAAAACATAGCAGCGTGTCTCCGTATCTCGCCAGGCAGGTACAATATTTCCCACACCCAACACCCACTTCTAGAACCGCTCCTTACAGTCCACTTCAAATTTAATTCCGGCTTTAAGCCGCCGCATCATTTTTTGGTCCCTCGATCACAGATACCTATTTTCTTTATCCTTTCGATAACGGATATCATTATTCTATCCGTATATCATCATCCCGCAACCATATTTAATTTTCATTTTAATCTTCGTTCCTTAAACTCATGTATTAAACCGCTTTCATTTATTGCAATACCTACTTACGCCGCCATTGCGTACATTCACAGGTATTTCGCATCCCGCTTAAATTAATATTATTTAATTTTATTTATATAGGTATATAGGAAATATACCTTCCTACCGCTCGCTCGCTCCGCCGTCTTTGTACGATATTCATAGGTACCAATCCTACACCGCGCGCAGATTTATTTATTATAAATCTACAAAATATCTAAAATGTCAAAGAAAGTAACCATAGATTCGGATGACCCGATTGAATCCGCCATTCAAATAGCAATGTCATCTCGCAATATGATTTTTTCCCGCATGCAACTTATTTACGATTTAATGGAAAATGTGAAGTCCGGTATAGAACCGCTGGAGAAATTCATGTGTGCGTGTGTCAATGTCGATGCGATGCGCACCGAGTTCCTCCATTCATTTAATAAATATAATTCGCTTCTTCTAAAACAAAACCCTAAAAATACGATTGATGAACAGTCGTGGGCTAGTTTTGAGGATTTGTATTGCCGAATTAAATATAACCATTCGAATTACTTAAAATCAGCAGACACATCGGCTCCTACTTCTAGTGGTGTCAATAAACAAACAGTTCGCTTGCCTCCTATTGAAATTATGTCATTCGATGGCGACATTCGTAACTGGCCCATGTTCTATGCTAACTTTAAAAGCATGGTTCACGAGAATAATACATTGACTGATTCGGAGAAATTGTATTATTTGATGGGGAAATTGACAGCTAAGGCTCAAACCGCGTTCTCAGGAGTTTGCCCTAATGGCGATAATTACCAATTAATTTTTAATTCTCTCATAAACAAATACGAAGACAAACGTATTTTGGCTTCTAGTTACCTTAATCGGATGTTTGAACATAAATCTTTTAATACCGCATCTATTCAGAATTTCGAATCATTTTCTGATAATTTTGTCTCCGCCGCAAACGCCTTAAAAAACCTTAAGATAAATGATTTGACAGATTTCATCTTTTTCCATGTCGCTATAAAGAAGGTCGATTCTGAAACCGCTCGACTTTTCGAAATGAATTCAAATAACGAAATTCCTAAATTTGACAATTTAGTGCAGTTCATTAAAAATCAATCTCGCATTTTACAAAATACTAAAGCTTTAGACAGCTCGAGTTTTACTCAGTCTAATAATTATTCTAAAAATAAAAAAACGCCTAAAGCTCCGCAATCGCAATCATACACTATAATTAATAATTCCGCAAAATGTTTGTGTGATGACTTTGTCCATGAACATTTATTTAAATGTCCTGTCTTTTCTAAAATGACACCAAGTGATCGCTTCAAATCAGTGAAACAAATTGAAGCATGCACTAACTGTTTAAGTATTAAACATAAGGCCAAAGCCTGCCGGTCTGAATCTAGATGTAAAGCTTGTAACAATAAACATCATACGCTTTTGCACTTTAATCGCGAAGCGCGCGCGAACGATTTTGATAATACCGCACAAGCCGGTTCAAACGTTACGGCTCGCGCTAGAGATAGCACTACTGCTACCGAGCCGCACGCGCAGGCTCCAAGCGAACCACATGCGCTCGCCGCCGCCGTTCAGAGCGCCCCGCAATGTAACGCGTCCATTGCTGCCTCGAAGTTTTACGACTTGAACTCCCGCATATCAAAGCCGCAAGTTAACACGAATACCACTATTTTGTTGTCAACCGCTACTGTAATAATTCGAGATGCATCTGATAAGGAACATTTAATTCGTTGTCTATTAGACAGTGGCTCACAAACTAATTTCATTACCGCAGAATGCTGCAAACGATTAGGTTTGACTAGGCGTCCATCTGATACGCCTTCCGTTAAGGGTATCGGTGGTACGGAAAAGTCCGTTAAGGGTTCCGTACAATTTACTTTCTTTTCTCGCTTTAATCCGAACGTTACTTTCAACATTAATTCGCTAGTTGTCGATGCAATCACCGACAATCTACCTACCGCTCCCGTAGATACTTCCGCTTTGCCTTACTTATACGGTTTACCGCTCGCCGACGAATCGTTCGGCACGCCCGGTCGCATCGATGTGCTGATCGGGGCTTCGCTTTTCCCGCATCTTCTGCTGCCCCGCGTAGTAAGCAGCAACTCCTCCGCTCCGCCCGCCATGCAGACGGTACTCGGTTACGTCATCATGGGCACTGTGCCCGCGTTGCCTGTACGTCGTAATAAGACTGCACTGTCTTGTTGCTCATACGTTTCGCACCCATCAGACGAAGACTCATTAGAATCGGCGTTGAAAAAATTCTGGCAGGTCGATGAAGCGCCCGTCACTCTTTCGACGAGCAAATCGCTCGAAGAACTAGAGTGCGAGCACTTTTATAACTCTACAACGGAACGCGATGAGGACACAGGTAGATACTCTGTAGCCTTACCGTTTCGCAGCGATGTGTTCCAATTGGGGAACTCACTCGATGTCGCGAAAAGACGTTTTTTCTGTCTAGAAAAGAAATTAGAATCCGTACCCGAGTTACGTAATGCGTATGATGACGTTATCCGCGAATACATTGATAAAGAATATCTATCGCCTGTTCTTCTCGATAGTCCAGACAATATTCGTCCTGACTATGTAATTCCGCATCATGCTGTTGTACGTTTAGATAGAACAACAACAAAAGTACGCTCCGTGCTAGATGCTAGTGCTAAAACGAGTACGGGAGTATCTCTTAACGATATTTTGCACAGTGGCCCAAATTTACAGGGTGACTTATTTACCATAATTTTGAATTTCCGCTTGTTCGCATTCGCACTCTCGGCTGATTGCCGACAAATGTTCTTACAGATTAAAGTAAGAGAAAGCGATCGCCGCTTTCAACGCATCTTATATCGTTTCAGTATAAACGATCCTCTGGTTCTATATCAGTTTAACCGCGTCTGTTTTGGTCTCAAGTCAAGTCCCTACCATGCTATCCGCACAGTTCGACAGTTGGTTCAAGAAGATGGTCATCTCTTCCCGCACGCCAGCGCTGTCATCAGGGACTCGCTGTATATGGATGACGTAGTCTGCAGCGTAAGCTCCGAACCGCAAGCAGTCCAGGTTGCACACGAACTGATTAAACTCTTTAAAGGAGGTCAGTTCGAGTTGGTCAAGTGGACCAGTAACTCTCAAACTGTACTAAACAGTATTCCGGCGTCGCATAAATTGACCGATCAACTAGAATTCGACAAGTCGGTAGAGCAAAAGGTTCTTGGCTTACGCTGGTGCAGGTCAAGTGATTGCTTCAGATTTCTTGTTTCCGCGCCGCCTGATACGTGTACCAAACGCGCTATACTGTCAGCCGTAGCTAAACTGTGGGACATTATGGGTCTTGTCGCGCCTGTAGTTCTCTATGCTAAACTACTTATCAAAGAATTGTGGTTACTAAAGCTCGATTGGGATGACACCCCTCCGCGTCATATCATAAATATTTGGCAAACTTTTCGCTCTGCCCTGCCGCTTTTAAATGATTTTAAAATTCCGCGCCATTTAAGTGTTGTTGAAAACTGTGTTCTTCGCCTAATTGGATTTTCCGACGCCAGCGAAGGCGCCTACGGCGCTGTCATCTATGCGCATGTTACTCGCAATGACGACGTGGTCGTTCAGCTGGTTTGTGCCAAGTCAAAGGTATCGCCGGTTAAACCATTGACTATTGCTCGACTGGAGCTCTGCGGTGCCGAGCTCCTCGCTAAGCTTCTTCGCCGTGTTCACGACACTTATAATCCGCGTTATAATGTTACCGCTATTTACGCTTTCACCGATTCAAAGGTGACTCTTTGCTGGATAAATTCTTCTCCGCATCGTTGGCAAACGTTTGTGGCCAATCGTGTCGTTCGCATCGTAGACAACGTCCCCGCGGAGCATTTCTATCACGTAGCTGGTACTGAAAATCCGGCGGACTGTTTGTCACGTGGTTTAACACCTGACAAATTCATTGAGCACCCATTTTGGTTGCACGGACCCGCTTGGGCTAAGCTTGACCCTTCCGAATGGCCCATACATAAGGTTAATGACTTGAATTCGGAACCTATTCCGGAAGAAAAGGTCCACGCACACCCCATAGTCGCGGACTCAAGTTCGGACAACTCGCTTCTACTCATACTCGCAGAACGTACGTCGTCTTGGACGAAGTTGCGGCGTATTATTGTTTTCATATATCGCTTCATGAAAAAACTCCCGCGTCGAACTAACGCCGTTACCGCTAGCGACCTCGAGTTCGCTGAAACCATTTTGTTGCGTCATGTTCAAAGAAAACACTTCATAAAAGATTATTCCGAGTTAAAAAATAATAAATTTTGCTCACCCGCTCTTATTAAACTCAAGCCATTCGTAGATGGTGATGATTTAATCCGCGTTGGGGGTCGATTAACTCATTCAGCTGAGGCCTATAGTACTAAACACCCTGTAGTGTTGCCCCGACATGATCGCATAGTTGAAATTCTCGTAGACTATTATCATAAAAAATATCTACATGCAGGTCCAGAACTCACTATGTCGTTATTGCGCCATAGGTATTGGATTTTGTCCGCTAGACGAATTATTCGTCATAGAATCCACAAGTGCAACGCATGCCACCGGTGGCGACCGCGACCTCATGGTCCGCCGATGATGGGCGATCTTCCACAATCTAGAGTAAATGTAGCTATCAAAGCTTTTACTCATACAGGCTGTGATTACGCTGGCCCTATACAGTACGTGCCCGTGCGCGGTCGGGGTGCAAAGAGTCGCAAGGGCTACTTATGTATCTTCACCTGTATGACCACTCGCGCTGTTCACATTGAATTAGCTACAGATCTTACAACTGTTTCGTTCATAGCCGCGTTGAAACGGTTTTTATCCCGCCGCGGACCAGTACAATGTTTATATTCGGATAACGCGACTAATTTTCGAGGAGCTAATTCGTTTTTACGCGACTTGTATACTTTCATAAATAATGAATACCGCCCGCGCTTTGAGGAGGAGCTCGCTGAGCATCGCATTCATTGGCAATTTATTCCGCCCGCATCACCGCACTTCGGTGGATGTTGGGAGTCTATGGTGAAGGTCGTAAAGACTCACCTTTTCAAGACAATAGGTCAACAACTCCTCTCTTATGAAGAATTAGTTACAATTCTTTCTCAAATAGAGTGTCTGTTGAATTCCAGACCTCTTACTGTTCTTAGCGCTGATCCGGTAGAGCCTAAAGCTCTTACCCCCTCGCATTTTTTACATACTGTGCCGCTTAACTCGTTGCCTGCCGCGGAAGTAAGTTCATCATCTGGTAACCTGCTTCAAAGACACTCTCTTATGGATAAATTAGTCCAGTCGTACTGGAAAAGATGGCGAAGCGAGTATCTTCATAGTTTACAATCGCGCTTAAAATGGAATAAACCTGATGGAAACATGATTAAGGAAGGTACTGTAGTAGTGATTGTTAATGATAATGCTCCTCCTTTATCCTGGCCTCTAGGTGTTATTGATAAATTGCATACGTCTAAAGACGGTAGCACGCGCGTCGTTTCTGTACGCACTTCTAATGGGATTCTTGTGAGACCAGTGGTCCGCTTATGCCCTATTCCTACTCAGTAATTTATTTAATCCCTTTCCCCTTTTGTTACATTTAAATGTAATTTCTATTATATTATACTCTTTAAAGATGACCCTTTAAGGCCGCGGGGATTGTTAACGCCATAGTTTGTATATGTTTTCACGCCTTATTACTGGCCACTCACAGTATCTGTATAATTTCCTTCCATTTTCCCTCTCCCTTCCGCAACCCCTACAATGCCTGAGCGAGAGGAGAAAGGGAGATTTTTAAAATCAGAAACATCCCGCACTGACATAAAAAACAAAGTCAGTTTTTGCTCGAACGCTCCATGAGCACCGCCTAAAAAATATAATAAATTAAAACGCAAGGAACGAAGACATTAAAAATTTGTGCAAGTGCGTGATTGTGTGTGTCATCTGGAACCTGCCGCCGCCACGTGGCTGAAGAAAACATAGCAGCGTGTCTCCGTATCTCGCCAGGCAGGTACAATATTTCCCACACCCAACACCCACTTCTAGAACCGCTCCTTACAGTCCACTTCAAATTTAATTCCGGCTTTAAGCCGCCGCATCACACTCCATAATCACACTTCATCATACATGGTTTAGTGATAAGAGATACCAGATAAGCTTAGCTTAGCCCTTCTGTCAATATCTTTATTATAATACTAGCAGCGCCCCGCGGTTTCACCCGCATGTGTTTCAATCCCGTGGGAATATCGGAATAAAAACTATCCTATGTCCTTTCTCGGGACTCAAACTATATCTATACCAAATTTCATCTAAATCAGTTCAGCGGTTTAAGCGTGAAGAGATAACAGACAGACAGACACACTTTCGCATTTATAATCACACTATCACACTAATCACACTATCACACTAATATTATAAAGGCGAAAGTTTGTGAGTGTGCGTGTGCGTGTGTTTATATGTTTGTTACTTCTTCACGCTCAAACGGCCGGACAAATTTTGATAAAATTTTGTATGGAGGTAGCTGACACCCTGGATTAACATATCGGTATCGACATTTACGCGGGTGAAACCGCGGGGCGCAGCTAGTATTATATAAGTAGGATGAACCTTTTTGTTTGTATGTAGTTTATATGTATATGTATATAGGTACTCTCTGTGAAGGAGTTTTTTCAGGGAATAACTTTTTTTCTTAACAATTATTTTCCCTGTCTACTATAATAACAACATAATCAGGCTATAATGCTCCCACTGCTGGGACACAGGCCTTCTCTCTTCGGGATCCCAGCGAGCTGTAATCCACCACGCCGGCCCAGCGCAGGTTGGTAGATGTCACGTGTCTTCGAATTTTTGTTTCTAGGACATGCCAGTTTCCTCACGATGTCTTCCTTCACCATTTTGAGAGCAGTGGTGATGAAATAAATTACACAAAGTAAAGCGCCTGTCTGGGTTCGAACAACGACCTACGATTTGTAAGTCGCGGCCATTACCACTGGGCCAACTCAAACTCAAAGCATTTATTTCAATTAAAACAGGCGCAGGCCGGATAGCACGGCATGCCAGCATCAATGACATCATCCGTCGTGCTCTTGTCACCGCTGGGGTGCCAGCTGTTTTAGAACCCAATGGTTTGGCACGCGACGATGGTAAGAGACCAGACGGGATGACCATAATGCCTTGGAAGGTACGTAGGCCTTTGGTGTGGGATGCAACGTGTGTCGACACCCTTGCGCCATCCCATCTTCCAAGCACGGTAAGCTGTGCTGGGGCGGCTGCTGCAGGTGCGGAAAACCTCAAACGGCGCAAATACTCCAATCTCTTTGGAACTTACATATTTGAGCCGTTTGGGGTTGAAACACTAGGGCCATGGGGCCCGAGTGCCCACTTAGTATTCCGAGACATCGCCAAGCGGTTGGTCGACTCATCACGTGACCAGAGGGCTGGCCTATTTTTTGGCCAAAGAATCAGCATTGCCATATAACGTGGCAATGCTGCCAGCCTTTTGGGCACGTTTCCCGTTGACAGTGATGCGGACGAATTTTTTGATGCCCTTTGATTATTTTCCCTCCCTTTTTATATACTTGTACATATTATTATTTTAAGATTGTTAGCATATTATTAACTGAATATTTTAATAAATGATTTCTATAACATTAAAACATGTACAGGCACTTTTGAATTGTCAAAATAAAATAGTCGGTCAGTTAGTCAGAAAGTTGAAGCTAGTTGCCAAAACGTAGATCTTTATGGAGAATAACGGGCAAGAAATTCCATGGACACTCTTTTAAATCAAGATATTACAAAATCCTGGGTACATTATTCTTGTTGCTTCTATATGTGAGAACAATGTAAAAAAAAAAACACACAAATGAAGAAACAATAAAAAAAATAAGATTAATAAAAATAAGCCTTGCCAATTAAGAGATGTCCAGTCTCAACCGACGACGGCGCCCGTTCACAAACATGACGCGTGGATCAGCACCATCCAGCTCAACCATTTTGTAGGTTACCACAGCTCTTCTAATACAATAGATAAGTAGGTGATTAATTAGCAATGTTCAAATTATCCCGTAATTAGAGCACAGTAAGGTCCAGGACTTCTTCCTCAGCCTCGTATAAGGCATATCGTGAATCACGAATCGCATTCGTCTGCCCCGCTAATGGCAGTCGAGCAGGGAACGCATACTATGTCAAACTTCTGTCTGCAGGTCACAGAGTATACGAATAGCATGCAGATGTGACAGAGCTGTGGAGCTGTGGACAGTCGTTACGGGTAGTCAGAAGCCCGAAAGTCTGACAAACAGTCTTACCGAGAGGGATCGTATTACCTAGTAAAAATAAAAAAAAGAAGTAAAAAGTATGAATATAAATAAGTAACCGAAAGAAAGAAAAAAAAATACGTTTATTTGCGTTGAAAATGACGCAAAAAAAAAAACAAACAAAAAATAAAATAAAAAGATATGGGGAAACATGCGTCACATCCACGCAAAACGGCTATCGTTCAGCATTATGCTGCGACCCTATGCAAGACAGAGCCCCAGCGCTGGTTTTCAGCGACAGCCGGCGCTGACGTAATGACGTCGTCCCGTGCAGCAAAGAATTATTAAAACACTGTACTGGTACAGTGTACTTAAAGAAAAATAATTGAATTTAAAAGTGATAGAATAATTATACATACTAAACAGGAAAAAGACATGGGTACAGTACACGCTATGAGAATATCATCCTCAATAAACGTTGACGTTTAAACGTTTGTGGAGTACAGATAGGTAGTCGCTCCAGCATGGGACGAGACGCGCCGTGGCCTCTTTTTGGAAGTAGGGAGCGACCTGTCAATGTCAACCATAGTTCGTTCAATGGTCGGCAGAGTAGAGTCCTGGGACGCGGTGGTATCCTTCTGCGAAACTGTTATATGGGAGAAGGAAGCTGCAGAAAGGGAGAGGGAGATCACGAGTGCTCTCCCGTCCCATCACTTGGCGTCGGCAGAGGGCGGACAACGCCTACTTCCAACCCCCTTAAACGTGTCCAGGGGCGACGGACTCAGGAACATCCATCGCCCCCCAATCCAGGACCCGAGCTGACGACGCGTGTTCCACACGCCCCACTCTACGTAACGGTTGGAGTTTAATACCTCACTCCCCCCAACGGGACGTGCTTAGAGCGGGTCGTCACCAGTCCGGGGCAGCGGAAGTCGCATTTGCACCTACAGCCCCCGACGCAGGTGTACGAGGGAACACCGGGGTGGTTTTAGTCAGTAAAAGTCTGACAGACCCCTTTGCCCACCCCAAGGCGTAGGACATACATGATTTCCAACCAGAAAAAAAAGGCGGTCGCTCCATGTAAGATCCGGTATTCCGATGCATCTCGTTAGACTGAAAGCCTACGCCAACATAGTTGGGATAGCGGGATTGTCCGAAAGGGTTACCGCTACCCCGGAACACAAAGGGCTAAGGAAGGAACACGGATGGGTTTTAGTCAGTAAGAGTCTGACACTCCCTTCCGCTCCACCCAGAGCGGGAGGGGTCATTTGATGATTTCCCATCAAAAAAAAAAAAAACTTAGTTGGGAAAAAGCTAGTAGGGTGATTCTTTAAGACTGAGATATAATGCGAATTTTCATAAAAAATCGGGAATGACCTCTCTGACCTTCACAACTCAGTTACTGGGTACCCATGAACAAGATGCCCTACGATCAGAAATAAAACTGACCTGTGACTGAAAAATCGAGTCGTGCTTACTGTTTTTACTCTATGGCTCCTTCAAAAGTATCGCTATAATTATAATTTGCCAGCGAGTCCGTCCGTTCATCTTACAATTTTAGATATTTCAACAATGTTTTAATACAAGCCTGAGGAATCTGAACCCTTCAGTTTGTCCTAAATGATGGTGCAGTAAGAAACCGATGTGCATGTCTGTCCGTTTCAAAATGGCGGACTTAGTCCGGCTCCTATACAAGGCGGATGGCAGGGACACCGACGCGCCACGTGTTACCACGGATGTACATGATTAAAAAAGAAAGAAAGAAAATACCTACGTTTCTTTGCGATAAATATGACGCATCAAAAGAAGACAAAAAAAAAAACAAGTTGGGAGAAAACATGCGTCACATCCACGCAAATCGCTCAGCATATTGCTAAGACCCTATTATTGATTCTGAACCCCTCTGGGTTGAAAGAGGATTGAAGTGTTTTATATGGAGTTTGGCATACATACTATCGCGCCATTTTGCTTTTTTTTTTCAAAATGGCAGCCATGCATGTAACCTATCTAAATTGATAGCTGACATCAATGCTGACGAAAAATATAACAGAACCAAACCCCGTAAAGCGGTAGGTTTCAGGAATGACCGCCATTTTGAAAAAAAAAAACAAAATGGCGGGCGAGTAGGTATGACACGGACCTGCCCCTTTTTCCCAAGACCTTTTTCGTCGATTATTGAAAAAAAATATCATTTAAATAAATATTGAAAAAGAAAAAAAATATTCCATAAATGACCGCGACCTAGGGGGTCTAGAATTATATGCTGGATTCATAGTTAGAGTTTGTGCATTGATGTCATTGCCACCACTTGTTATATTAAAACCAATCGTTAATTAAACTCTAGAGATTCCTTTTCATCTGCAGTAATTATGCCAATTAAGGATAAAATCGGAAACAGCTATCCGGAAAAGAACCGGAGTTACCGACATAGCTTGCAGAGTAAGCAAACTGAAGTGGCAGTGGGCTGGCCATGTTGGTTAAAGGATTTATTAGTGGTCGACGCGACATGTCTGTTTCTTCCATACTTCTCTATTAGTCGGGATATCATCAACTGACCCCTCCCGCTCTGGGTGGAGCGGAATGGAGTGTCAGACTCTTACTGACTAAAACCTATCCGTGTTCCTTCCTTAGCCCTTTATGTTCCGGGGTAGCGGTAACCCTTTCGGACAATCCGGCACCCCTGGCAGGCTTCGGCCCTGGCAGGCTCCTTCCTTTTTGCTGACATCTCTTTGAGGCGCGCGTGGAACACGTACGCGCCGTCCGGCACGGGCCTGGTCCTGATCGGATCCATACTTCTCTATTAGTCGTAATTTCGGTAGTCACCCCCTTTCTAACCATATCATCATTCACACAGTCCAGCGAGAGTGTTGAGGCAGTGTGCGCCTGAACTGTCTCCTGTGTTGACACGCTTGTTCCGCCTCTCTCTTGAAAAAAGAACGGTGCCGAAATGCTGGAAGCTTGCAAATGTTCAACCAGTGCCCAAAAAGGGCGACCGTGCAAACCCTGCCCATTACCGTCCGATCGCCATTACCTCCATTCTGTGCAAGGTTATGGAAAGGGTACTGAACAGTAAGTTGCTGACCTACCTTGAAGACAATGATCTCCTCAGTGACCGTCAATATGGCTTTCGCCGGGGGCGGTCAACTGGCGATCTACTTGTGTATGTCACGCACTGTTGGGGCGAAGCCATCGAGAAACACGGCGAAGCACTTGCTGTATCGCTTGATATATCGAAGGCCTTTGACAGGGTCTGGCACGCCGGTCTCCTCAGTAAGCTTCCTGCTTATGGCATCCCAGCTGGTTTTTGTAGCTGGATTTCAGACTTCCTTAGTGAGCGGTCGATCAGAGTAGTCGTTGATGGCTGCTCCTCTGACCTTATGGCTATTGATGCCGGAGTTCCTCAGGGGTCTGTTCTCTCTGCAACTCTTTTCCTGCTGCACATCAATGACCTACTTCAGCCTGGTATTGTTGGGTACGCGGATGACAGTACAGTTTCAGAGAGATACTTGTCCAATGCAAGGGCCAGCGGGTCCGAAGTTCGATCCTTGAGAGAGGCCATGGTTGAGCGGACTGATTTGACCTTAAGCCTTGTCTCCCAGTGGGGTGATGACAATCTGGTCTCTTTTAACGCCACCAAAACACAGGCGTGTCTTTTTACCGCCAAAAGGAGTCGTTTTGACCAGTCTCCTACTTTTCGGGGTACATCTGTTCCTGTAACTGATCGGCTCGAGATTCTAGGCATGGAGTTGACATCTAGTCTCAACTTCGGCGCCACCATCGAGTACAAAGCCCAAACTGCGGCCAAGAAGTTGGGCATCCTAAATAGGGTGAAACGATACTTTACGCCTGGACAGCTTTTAACCCTATACAAAGCACAAGTCCGATCCTGCATGGAGTATTGCAGCCACCTTTGGGATGGCTCAGCGAAATACCAACTTGCCGCGCTTGACTCGGTGGAACGCAGAGCTAAGAGGCTCATTGGCGACGTAAAACTGGTGGATGCCAAGCTTCACAGCTTGGCTCATCGCCGCAAGGTTGCCTGCCTGTCGGTCTTCTACAGACTGTACTTCGGGGAGTGTGCCCAAGAACTCCACGACCTCATTCCACCGGCCCCATTCTATCTTCGGACATCCAGGCGCACTGCAAGTTACCATCCCTACCTGGTTGCTGTTCCACCAATTCGCACTAAGCGTTTGCAAATGTCGTTTATAATGCGCACAGCAAAAGAGTGGAACTCTCTACCTGCGTCTGTTTTTCCGAGCGCATACAACCCGAATCTCTTTAAAGTGAGAGTGAACAGGCTTCTTCTGGGTAAGCTCGCTCCATCGTCGACTTTGTCTCTGTCACCTTTGACCTAGGCTAGAGTCAAGAGCAAGCCCATTTCAAATAAAAAAAAAAAAAAAAAAAAACAGTCCATGTAACAAGAAAAATGGATTGTAATTCAGCCAATCGCAAAGCGTACAAGCTTGCAGAGGGAGTTAGCACATTTTCTTACTAAAATTTTTAAAAACATCTCTTCATCATTATCATCATCTGCCTAGCTTTTTCCCAACTATGTTGAGGTCGGCTTCCAGTCTAACCGGATGCAGCTGAATACCAGTATTTTACATGGAGCGACTGTCTATTTGACCTCCATAACCCAGTTACTAGGTAATACGATACTCCTTGGTAAGACTGGTTGTCAGACTTTCGGGCTTCTCAAAAACCAACATCTCTTATTACTGAGAAAGAGCCCTTTGGCAGACAGATAGACTTCGACCGTTAACACAATTATGATTTTAATTTATCAATTTTTTTTTATTCCAAGATCGATTTCCAGGTCAACGTGAAAATATGCATCACTTACTAATTAAAATTTAATATAACGTGTACAGGCAAACCCAGGAGCAATAATTGTAGTTTCAACTGAATCCAGGCTTTTTAGTCACAGGATTTTTTTAATTGGTCCTCTGGCCCAAAAATTTTGTTCATGCCAAACCTCATCAATTAAAAATCAACCCTACCCACTCCAAATAGAGCTTAATTTTAACTGTACATGTACTGCGAAATATTTTCACGTGTAGTCTGTCATTGCAACTGAAAATATACTTTGGAAACAATGATTTAAGTTAGGTTTTGGGTTGTCGTTATAAAAAAATGTTTATCGTCATCGTAAAGCATAGTTTTTTGGCGGCCATTTTGGAAAATTACACAGATCTTTTCATTTTTCACCGGCTAATTGTATTTTCTTGGGATCAATTTTTGTCATTTAAACGTTTTTTTTTTCAATTTCTGTAAGTAGGTACTTAACCGCCTATCATTTATTTTTAGGGTCTCTGTGGCCTACCGGTTGATGAACTTGCTTCATGAGCAACAGGTTTCGGGTTCAAAACCTAACCAGTGTTTTTTTTTTTTGTAATTACTTAATAAGTATTTAATGCACTGTGTGACTTAAACCCGCACTTAAGTCAAGCATTGCGCGAATAGTACGGGAGCCGAGTAGGCCGTCTGGCGACTACCTACTGCCGCGCGTGTTTGTATGAAGATTTTGTTGTGTCCATTTTTAGACAGAAATGCGTGATGTAATTGCGGATTTATGTCACACGAGCTATAAAATAGTAATAAATATACTATACGTGTGACTTATCCAGTTTATCGATGCACGGCGATTAGTACCCAATATTTTGCATAGAGCGTTAAGCCATTGGTCCCGGCTGTCATTCGTGGATCTTTGACAGTCGTTACGGGTCGTTGGGTCGGGTTCGGGGGTTCTGAAGACTCCTTGGTAAGCCAAGGAGTATCGTATTACCCAGTAACTGGGTTGTGGAGGTCAGATAGGCAGTCGCTCCATGTAAAAAACATAAAAAAACGTTATAATTCATTAATAACGTTGCTAAATTGAAGAGTACAGCTGTAACGCAGCATGACAACTGAATAGACTGGTATTAGGTTTAGTCGGTTAACTAAGTCACGTGGTTTTTTGTTTACCTTTATTTAACTACCTAAGTCTATGGAGTATAAGTTCTAACGTTTCATAAGCGTCCATGTTAGTTTATGTGAAGATCATAACGGCTCATTTTTTGCCATTTGGGGCAAAGGAACCTTAAAAAACACTACAGGCTGTTACAGAAAGGGTATATCAATACAAACGGGTTGAAGAGTGTATCTGGTCTAGAATCTCTGTACAAAATTTCAGCTCAAAAGCAGTAACTTTAAAAATGCTTAATATTTTTTTATTTCGACATCACGGCGCTGCACTGGCGCGCGGCGGCGTGATGTGCGTGTACTAGGCGCACAGATACACTACAGATAATGGATAATGACCCTCGTAGTGCGGTGACACGTTTGTTATGATTTCAATTTAATAAACTATCGAAATAAAAAAGTATGTATTAAGCATTTTCAAAGTTACTGCTTTTGAGCTGAAATTTTGTACAGAGATTCTGGACCAGATACACTCTTCAATCAACCCGTTTGTATTGATACCCTTTCCGTAATATCCTGTATAATTACTTCTCTGCCTGCCTCCAGGGTGTATAGGCGTTATGTTACGTTCCTGAGAGCCTCCTACGTGCTGTATGAAGCCATCTAAAGCGGCGTGGCAGCAGTCTGTCGCCTGTTCCTGTCAGGATATTGCAGCGACTGGATAAATATACTCGGGGCAGTGGTAGGCGAGCAATGCGGACTAGAGAGGATTTTATTGTGAATTTATTTATTAAGCAAGGCACACCAACGATATATTTACAAGGGTAATCACGTAACAACAGGTAATTACGGGTCTTCAATTCTGTGTAAATACATCACTTATAGGCATGCACAACATTCACAACTGGATAAGATTAAGTAATAATATAATAGTTAGGTGCAAGTTGTAAGTTGTACTTAATTGAAATAAAATTAAAACCTCTCGTAACTATAGATATGTTGATGAAATACTCTTTTTTGCAGCAAATATCGTTTCGAGAGTTATAATGGTTTATATACAAATGAAATAAATTAATCGGCTTGTGTTGTCTGCAGGGCAAGAGAAAGGTTAATGATTACAAGTAATTAATTAATTATCTATACAAATAAATAAAATTGGAGTGTCTGTTTGTAATATTAAAATAACCCCTTTTTACTTAATGCATATGGATGTATACACGGTACATATACAGGGTGTTACAGAAAGGGTATATCAATACAAACGGGTTGAAGAGAGTATCTGGTCTAGAATCTCTGTACAAAATTTCAGCTCAAAAGCAGTAACTTTGAAAATGCTTAATATTTTTTTTATTTCGATAGTTTATTAAATTGAAATCATAACAAACGTGTCACCGCACTACGAGGGTCATTATCCATTATCTGCAGTGTGTCTGTGCGCCTAGTACATGCACATCACGCCGCCGCGCGCCAGTGCAGCGCCGTAATGTCGAAATAAAAAATATTAAGCATTTTCAAAGTTAATGCTTTTGAGCTGAAATTTTGTACAGAGGTTCTAGACCAGATACACTCTTCAACCCGTTTGTATTGATATACCCTTTCCGTAACACCCTGTATAACAAAATAACATTTTTTACAAATTTTGTTTGTCTGTCTCTCTGTTTGTTCCGGCTAATCTCTGAAATAGCAGGTCCGATTTTGACGGGACTTTCGCTGGCAGGACAGCTGATATAATAAGGAGTAACTTAGGCAAATTTTATTTTAGAAAAAGAAAAAAAAAATAGGGTTCCACGAAAAAACAAACACGCGGACGAAGTCGCGGGTAATAGCTAGTTTACTGATAAAAATGTTACTATAAAAACGCCATTTTTTATTTAATAACCGACGATAAATCGAAAGTATTTACTATCGTATTTGTCGTCCCCACATGGTATGGAAGTTTATTTCGTTGCTGAAAAATAAACTGTTTTTTTAGTATTTGGATCTACAACATGTAACATAATTAACGCACATCCTGAAAGTAGTTTGCTCAGAATCGTTTACTGAATTGATTACTATCATTTTTAATATAGGTCATTTTTTATCCCAAAAATAATTAAAAGTACGTAAATTGCAGTCACACTACCCGTGTACAGTCAAAACAAACTAAAATGGACCGTAACTCAAGGCAATAATACTTTTAAAAGTGCAGTTTTATTTGTATTAATACAAATTCCGTCATTAAATACAAAATAAAGAAAAATGAACCTTATTTCAAGCAAGTTAAAAGTCTACAAATACATTTAATAAACCGATTTAACCGCACGCACACACTAACAGGCACTGGACAAAGGACACAATAGTTAAAACAACAAAATAATATGTCATGCTTGTTTTCGTTCCCTTTCTCCTGCAAACTAAAAACCTGGGATAGAGCGGGATAGCCACCAAGATACCGCGCGGCGCGGGCGCGGCAACGATGAAAGAAAGAAAGCTAACTTAAATGTAAACGATACTAGTCACGCGCGGACATTATTAGTGGAAGGACTTCGTAGAGTGTTTGCAAATAATTTTTCGCGCGCGATGTCTTTCCAATACACAAATATTCAGTACACCGAAATGGTGAGGACTTTGGCACGGTGTAGGTAGTGATAATGTGGCTCTAGCTTGCAGAACATTCAACCAAAGGTATGGTACCAGAGTAGACCGCAGGACTATGTTAGCTGCTACTCAGCGGCTTCGCGACCACGGAACGTTCCGTCCGAACACGGCCATCGACAGGGGAGCCAATGTGCGTACACGTACTCGTCTTCAAAACGAAATACTGGACTATTTTGATGAGAATCCCCTTGCCAGTACCCGAGAAGCAGCGCCACGTTTTGAATGTAGCCATATGCATGTGTGGAGAACACTTCGTGGTGATAAAGAACAACCATTCCACCTCAGAAGATGCCAGGAGTTGACTCCAAACGATTACGCACCTCGCTTGCAGTTCAGCCGCTGGTTATTAGAAAATTGGCGGCGGAACATAATTTGGACAGATGAAAGTACATTCACACGTGTGGGGATGTACAATCAACACAACACACATTTATGGATGCACGAAACTCCTCACGCATGCAGAGTGGATTCCTTCCAACACCGTTTCTCAGTTAACGTCTGGGCCGGTGTCATTGGTACATACATACTGGGGCCTGTGTTTTTACAAAGATTAACAGGAGACGCATATTTACTGTTTTTACGAGAAACTCTACCTACGCTGCTAGAAGACATACCTCTTCATAATTTACAAGAGGTATTCTACCAACACGATGGTGCCCCTGCTCATTTCACTAGGAGTGTTCGACAGCACCTTGATGATGAGTTTGGAGAGCGCTGGATCGGTCGCGGCGGCCCTGTCCAGTGGCCTCCCAGATCAGCTGATTTAACGCCTCTTGACTTTTTTTTGTGGGGACGTATTAAATCGTTAGTTTATTTTAGTGAGACGACAAGTTCCGAAGACCTAAAAAATAAGATAGTGAACGCTTTTGAAATAGTGAAAAATGACACTGAAGTTCTTTCTAAATTAAAGCATCAATTAAGAAAACGGGCATTAAAATGAACAAGGTGGTGGACATTTTGAAAGTGTGTTAAAAATACAACGTCGTATGAGTGTTTAGGAAAATTGTAAGTTAAGTATTTGATTTTTTAAATTATTGTAAATACATATCTTGATTCACATCTTTCAGTATCGCCTCTTTTTAGCAGTTTATTATTATTTACATTAGCAAAACATTTTGTAACGAATATTGCCTATTGGCATTGTATCATAATTAATAAACAAAATTATTGAGTCGACAGTCCAAAGCCTGAACAGTGTGATGGAAAGATACAATCAAAAATGTAGACAATAAACAGCTCGGAGTTCGGACATCTGTTAACCGCTCTCTCGACTAGCTGCACGGGGTTTTTCCCGTTAATGTTCATATTTCTCGTAAACAATCGTGTATTGTCGCCTTTTTTCGGCACTTGCTAATAGCGACGTGTGCGACTGTGTGCGTTCGTGGATTTCTACTGTGACCACAACATTCTTCCGGAATTAGGATAGCTAATTTAATAAATAATCAATGCTTAAACATGTTTAATTAAAAATTCTGTGTACGTATTATGATTATAACACAATATACTAATTGGGGTGTCTGAGGGTGTGCGTTAATTACGTTACATATTGTATACCCATTTGGAATTAATTAAAAAAAAAAATACAAATATTCTTAAACATACATCACAAAAATAACCCTTCATTCCATTTAGTAAAAAGTCCATGTCACCCGCCAGTGAACAACTAAAAAAACATGGCCGACTCAACAATACTCAGTAAATGAGCCGCCATGTTCAAAAACAAAATAAAAGTGAACCCGTCTATTTTGTATGTTCCTCCTGCGATCGTTCAATATTGTTATAATTTAATCACAAGGTTTATGTAGCTATGTTTGGCATGTGACTTTGTTCGCGTGGTATTCGAAAAATTGTAGTGTAGAAAAAACGGGCTAAGTGCGAGTCGGACTCGCACACGAGCGGTTCCTCACCACCGTAAAATATTTAACACTAGCTTCAGCCCGCGACTTCGTTCGCGTGAAACTTCTTGTTTCCCCCGAGCCACCCCGTCGTATCGCATCACCCGCCCGCGCTATCACTTAACGTTCTTTTTGACTATTTTTTCTTTTTGCTCGGCTCCTAAGGGTCATAGCGTGATGTTAAATAGCCTATAGCCTTCCTCAAGAATTGCGCTATCAAATGCAAGAAGAATTTTTCAAATCCGACTGGTAGTTCCAGAGATTACCCCCTACATACAAACTTACAAACATACAAACTTTACCTCTTTATAATATTAGTATAGACTACATATTAAAAAAATCACGTTTGTTGTATTATTTTGTTGTTATAGCGGCAACAAAAATACATCAACTGTGAAAATTTCAACTGTCTATCTATTACGGTTCCTGAGATACAGCCTGGTGACAGATAGACATACAGACAGACTGACACATAACATACATAATCAGCCTATAATGTTCCCACTGCTGGGACGTAGGCCTCCTCTCGGTAAGAGGAAATGAGCCGTAATCTACCACGCGGGCCCAGTGCGGATTGGTAGATGTCACATGTCTTCGAATTTTTGGTTCTAGGACATGCCGGTGACAGACGGACAGTGGACTCTTAGTAATAGGGTCCCGTTTTTACCCTTTGGGTACGGAACCCTAAAAAAGAAAAAAAAATGTATCAACATCAATTCTAATAGAAGTATGGTAAGAATGTCATCATCACCTGCCTGCCTTTTCCCAACTATGTCGGGGTTGGCTTTCAGTCTAACCGGATATAGCTGAATACCAGTATTTTACCCGGCTGTCATTCGTGGATCTTTGACAGTTATTACGGGTCGTCAGAAGCCCGAAAGTCCGAAAACCAATCTTAGCAAGGGGTATCGTATTACCTAGTACCTGGGTTGTGGAGGTCAGATAGGCAGTCGCTCCATATAAAATACTGGTATTCAGCTGCATTCGGTTAGACTGGAAGCCGACTCCAACATGGTTGGGAACACGCTAGGCAGACGATGACAAGCGGACATAACGATACGAGCTATAGTTACAAATAAATCTACAAATAATAATCAAATCAAGAGAGCCAAGAGCCTCGACCAACACCTAAGGAGGCTCTCGTTGGGCAGCTGGATCAAGGGCTTGATTCAGAAAGCAGTACTTCTGGACACGGCTCGCATTGTCAGGAGGTTCCTCTCTCTGGAGGCCTGATCGCCGGTAGCTTGGACCCTGTTCCCGATACCGGTGGGCTACTATTTTTAAATGTTTTTATAACATAAACATAACATAATCAGCCTATAACGCTCCCACTGCTGGGACACAGGCCTCCTCTGTGAGAGGGAGTGGGCCGTAATCCACCACGCGGGCCCAGTTCGGGTTGGTGGATGTCACATGTCTTCGAATTTTTGGTTCTAGGACATGCCGGTTTCCTCACGATGTTTTCCTTCACCGTTTTGAGAGCAGTGGTGATGAAATAATTTACACAAAGTAAAGCGCCTGTCGGAGTTCGAACCTACGACCTACAACTTGTAAGTCGCGGCTGATACCACTGGGCCACCACTGCTCTCTTGTGTGTTTTTATATTTTTTTATATTCTAATATTTAAAAATATTATTTATATGGTATTTAATTGAATAAAGGAGATGATCAAATCAAATACGTTTATTTAGAATAGAATAGGAATAAAGGATATTAATGAAAGAATTAAGAAGAAAATAAAGTGGTTCTTAGAATTTGTTAACGTACAAAACAAAACCTTTTCACATGACTGTTAAAACTGAAGAATTAACAGAATTACTCGTTTTTAATTACTGCTATTTGGAGTCTTTTGCACCTACAGGGAATCGAATGCTGACCGTTAACGTCGTAAAACTCTAGTCCCTAACGGTTATAGTATTGTAGTTTGTTCTTTTTTGTACTGGAATTACTGTAATATGACACAAACACGATTGTTTCTATTAAACACTAGGTGGGCCTCGCGGTTGTACCCGTATGAGCTGCATCCGGTTAGACTGGAAGCCGACCCCAACATAGTTGAGAAAAGGCTAGGCAGATGAATTAGTACGGAATAACCTTTGTTTGCGTAGTAGACAAAAACATATTATTTTGTGATGCATGAAGAAGCCTCCTCGTGTGGCGCAGTTTGTTCTGCCAGTTACTCAACTGAACCGAGCGTTCGGCGCATCCTGGACAGTCACACCCAACACCTTATTTGACTGGCCAATTCTTCCCTTGCGGTGGTAGGGCTAACGCCCGCCTGGTTTGCGACCACCCTCCCACCGGAGTCCGGCGTCAAGCAGCCTGCTGTGTTTCGTCGATGCGTGGGAGTTCCAGTGCCTTAGGCATTTTCTGGGCACGATCGTTCTATGATAGACCTCATCCATCGCTTTCCATCAGGCGTGATCGAGGTCAGAGCGGGCCCGTTAAGCAATAAAGAATAAAGAAAAAAAAAAGTATTAACATTGCTCGATGGATAGCCTAAAAAAAAAACACAGAATTTCTGAACCATTTGCACATCAACCTACTGCAATCTGTCAAATTTCTTTAATCGATTTTCAACTTTATCACTAAAGCATAAGGTTCAAAGTTGATTGGGAAAATGTGACAGTTTCGGGTAGGTGACGTGCTGGCGTCTGTACTATGTATTGAACTATGAATGTTTGATAAAAATTTGTTGATAAATTTTTTTTTGCTTGAAGCTACTTAGGTATACATTTAGGCAATTTATTGGTACACACGAAGACATATCAAGTTATAATTTTCCAGTTTTAGCGGACCTCGCATTGTATAGGCTTTTCGTACAGTAAGAACTCAGCTTATACTGGAAATATTATCTTGATATGTCGCCATGCATACATAATATTACAACTTTTTTTTTGCTGTAGGTATATTCATTCATATTCTTGTACGAAATCCTTTGTAAAAAAAAGTCCATTGATTGAATAACGTGGTAATGCAAAAGAAGCGTATCCGGGTCACAAAGTAGTGTCATAAATCTTAGCATTAGTCACCAATAGTCACCATTTAGGGCTGTTTTGTAGCGAATGCGATGATATTGGAAGCTATGGAATGTTTATGAGTGACCCCCTCATTCGTCTATACAGGGTGTTACGGAAAGGGTATACCAATACAAACGGGTTGAAGAGTGTATCTGGTCTAGAATCTCTGTACAAAATTTCAGCTCAAAAGAACTCAACTTTGAAAATGCTTAATAATTTTTATTTCGCGGGCCCAGTGCGGGTTGATGGATGTCACCTGTCTTCGAATTTTTGGTTCTAGGACATGCCGGTTTCCTTACGATGTTTTCCTTCACCGTTTTGAGAGCAGTGGTGATGAAATAATTTACACAAAGTAAAGCGCCTGTCTGGGTTCGAACCTACGACCTTCAAGTCGTAAGTGGCAGCCGTTATCACTTGGCCACCACTGCTCTACTCCACTGCCTGTAGATAACGCAACTAACTATTTAAACTAGTTACTTCATTAAATGACTAACTAAATAAATAAACAAATAAAGAACACTTAGGCGTCGAAATATCTACTCCGTCCGCATCGCTGTCATCCGGAAATGTGCCCAGAAGACTGGCAGCATTGCCACGTTGAATGGCAATGCTAATTCTTTGGCCAAAGAACGCGCCAGCTCTCTGGTCACGTGAAGTGTCGACCAGTCGGTGAAAATTAATATCCTTAATCAAACACAAAACCTTCCTTTTGGGCTTCGCCGCAGTCGGGTAAAAAGGAGACCGCTCATATAAATTAACAATTGATTTGACAACATCCATACTAATATTATAAATTCGAAAGTAACTGTCTGTCTGTCTGTATGTTACCTTTTCACGCCTAAGCCGCTGAATCGATTTCGATGAAATTTGGTACTTATAGGGATATTTTGAGTCCCGGGAAAGGACATAGGATAGTTTTTATCCCGATATTCCCACGGGATCGAAACTTACGCGGGTGAAACCGCGGGGCGTACGCGGGTGAAACCGCGGGGCGCAGCTAGTTTAAAATAAAATAAAAATCTATAGCTATGCTTCTGCATAGCATAGCAACCTCTGAAGACCAAACCTATAACATACAAAGAAAAGAATGTCCTACCACAGGAAATAGCTATATTTTTTCGTCACCTCCATCTTTTGTAAAATCGAGTCCCTTTCCATTGAATTACTATTAAACGATTTACCTGTGAAGCAGAAATGTGCCAACAGAAGAATAGTGTTGATTGATTCTCTCTGCTGATGACAATAACGGTTTTGGTGTGAATAACGCCGCCATTTTTTTTTGTTATTGTTACTAATGTTGCTTTCATTCATAGCAGCAAGGAGTCTGGATTTGTGCACGGTTGATGACAATAAACTCGCCTCCATGGGACTTAATGTCTCGCTGACGGTGGCGCATGTTTTGAATCATTTAGCTCCCTTCAAAATGGTTGAGCTGAATGGTGCTAATACATGCGTCATGTTCGTGAACGGTCGCCGTCAGTAGGGACTGGTCATCTCTTTGCTGCCATGGCTTATTTTAATTTAATATTTGAATTGCTTTTTTCTCGTCTTTTCATTATGGACGCTTTTAACGTTCTGCATCGTTCTCACATGTATAATTTTTAACATGAATGATGTAACCAAGACTTTGTAAACATATTATTTTGGTCCCATAGTAAAAGTTGTTCATAATGATGAGTAGAATATTTACATAATTTAAAAAGCTAACAATCTTAAAATAATAATATGTACAAGTATATAAAAATGGAGGAAAATAATCAAAGGGCATCAAAAAATTCGTCCGCATCACTGTCAACGGGAATCGTGCCCAAAAGGCTGGCAGCATTGCCACGTTGTATGGCAATGCTGATTCTTTGGCCAAAAAATAGACCAGCCCTCTGGTCACGTGATGAGTCGACCAACCGCTTGGCGATGTCTCGGAATACTAGATATTATTTTGATTTAAAAGAGTGTCCATGGAGTTTCTTGCCCGTTCTTCTCCATAGGTACCTACGCTTTGGAATGGGCAACTAGCTTCATCTTTCTGACTGACCGACCCCTTGACAATTCAAAAGTGCCTGTAATTGGTTTAATTGAAATAAATGCTTTGAGTTTGAGTTTAAACATAACTAGAACTAGCCTACACTTAAATTAATGCACATTCATAAGATTTGATGGGTAGCTTAATAAATATTTACATAATCAATGTAGGCTCGTATGTCGTAATTCTTGAGTCCGAAAGGACCCGAGCCGGCGGAGGTTCGTGTGTTCGGATCCTTTCGGGGGCGCTCCTGCCCGAACTATACGGTTAAAGTTTATTGTCTCCTCCAGTATTACAAATCCTCAACTGTCAAAATCGTTTAGTAGCAACATATCAAATCGTCCCACAAATTGTTGTCACAAAAACCGACGGCAGGGGGCACTGTACATAATAATCAGTAGCGACGCTTTTACTTGGGGGCGATGTGGACATTAAAGCCCCAAATGAAATAACCGATTCTGAGGAGTTACATAAGATATTTTGTCTACACCCATGCTATAAATCCTCTATAAAAGTTTCTGAAACAGCTTATTGCCCACATTAAAACAACTAGTGTCATAGTACCTAACCATAATATTATCATCCAAACGAGTGTTATTATAATGTTGTACATTATGCAACTCCTTTTCAAAAAGAGAACATTGTCATGCACGCGCGTTTCACTACCACAGCGCAGTAATAAAAAAAAAAAACTTATAGGTGCAAAACACTGTTTCAGAACCTTTATTAATATAGAGGATTCATATCATGGGTGTAGATAAAGTCTTGTATGCAACTGGACGTAATTAGGTATTAAAACACTCATTTGATACTATTCTCATAAACCTACGTTCGTGTTTTAATATCCCTTATTTATTACTAGCTGCGCCCCGCGGTTTCACCCGCATAAGTGTCGATCCCGTGGGAATATCGGGATAAAAACTATCCTATGTCCTTCCCCGGGACTCAGACTATCTCTATACCAAATTTCATCTAAACCGGTTCAGTAGTTTAGGCGTGAAGAAAAGACAGACAGACAGACAGAGTTACTTTCGCATTTATAATATTATATATAAATTATATATAAATATAGTTTGGATACACGCATAAATAACTAATATTGTTTTTAGTTTTTAGTGTCAGTGTAGGTATACTTAGTCTCGATGAGGCTTTCAACTTCTATTTTATTTTATTTAAAAAATAAGTAACCAAAATGTTACACCTATTTAATGGTGCCTAAGAAACAGGCTGTGCCTAGTTTGGAACCAACGATGCGTCCATATTGTAATTTTGAATGTTGAAATAAATGATTTTACTTTATACATAGCAGCAGCTGGTCTGTTATATAAAAATGTCATCGTGAGACCTTAACTGAAGTGAGCTGTCAATAGTGTCAATATTTAGCATCAGATGGAATGACGGCTCACCTAAGTTTTGACGGTGACATTCTTCTAGAACCGAGCTGCTGAAAAAGCACTTTCTCTCTCCTTAAACATCGTCATTGTATTTTCTTTGCTCCTGTTTCATGTTTATTATTATACGTCGGAGACATCATTAGTACGGGAGCTGACTTTACAACGAGGCGAAAGCGCTGTGACCACAACGCTTCGACGGAGTCATTCATGTGACTATTCGGAACGCCAGCGCCACCTGGTGGCGCTTGACAGAGTCTAGCCTGAGTTCGTGGGGAGTGCAAGAGAGCGTGCAGCGTGGTGGAGCGGCGCTCTTGGACATCGGACATCATACGAACAACATGCGCTCAGAAACTGTCCCGCGTTCCGTATCTGGTTGTATCGTGTACCTATAGTGTGTAATTTGCTAGTGTGATTAAATTGTTCGTGAAATTATAATCTGATTTGAACTGCAAACCGTTTTTCTATTGCGCAATAACCAACACTATACCCACAGTATTCGCTCACAGTAGTTAAAATATGGCTGATAACAACGAGACACACATGCCTTCTCCGTTATGTATTTATTTATTTAGATTAATAGTACTTTATGTATGTATTTATTGTATTGTGTAAATGGTACACCACAGACTACCTACAGTATTTGTCTGTCCTTCCCGTTTTTAATCCATCCAAAGGTTGTCTTTAAAAGATCGCTCTTAGCGATAAGACCGCCCATTGTGTCACCCATTGTAAAGTTTCTATATTTATGTCTGTAATTTATATGGCGTACATAATAAAGAGTATTCTATTCTATTCTGCTGATGCTGGGATTGACTCTATCCACAGCTCACTTTATCTAAGTTTATGCTGTAAAATGTCCATAAAGGTGAGATTTTACAGCATAAATCGGCAGGTCAATGTTGCTATGAAAAGTAAAGTGTCGCTTGTCGCACGATGTTGTAGCATGTGCGGTGCAACTGTCAGTGTCACCTTGACCTGCCCTGTACGTCACCTGCTCAGCAAACCATTATGGTGTCTATTAAAATTCCAAGTACAGACGCCAGCACACCAAGCTACCCGAAACTGTAAAATTTTCCCAATCAACATTAAACCTTATGCTTTAGCAATAAAGTTGAGAATCTATTAAATAAATTTGACAGATTGTAGTAGTTTGATGTGCTGGCGTCTGTACCTGCGAACAGTCACAGTCCAAAATATGTTCGTCACCTTAAGGGCTATTTTTGTTTGCTCATTACACGGTAGAATCTGATCGATATCGTAATGTCGATTCCGCAGAATGACATTCAGCTATCTTCTTTAGAATTCAGATCAAAGTAAAAATGTGACAATGACAGACGCTGTCAGTTATTTTTTTTATTAATACCTACATATTTCATAAAATGGCCAGGCTATTAAAGGTAGACTCGACATTGATTGTGACTATTCTGTGCTGTAGCTTTAAAAGGTATGTGTCCTGACTTGATAAAGAAAGAGAAAGAAAGAAGAATATTTTATTTGGGAGACGTAACGGAAATACAAACTAAAAAAAGAGGAGCATATAAAACTAACAAAATTACATTACAAACTACATTAAAAAGATTTATGCGAGGCCAAAACGACACTATCTCAGAATAATGAAAGAAAAAAAAGTAAAAATCTAATCTCTTCACCATCCTTGGTTGACTGGTAGAGAATGCCTAACGCGGCGTCCTGCGTGAGCGACGAATACGACGCGTCGCGACGATTCGAACGCGACGAACGCGATCAACTCAACGGCATGCCCGCTTGCGGCCTATATGATACTCTGCGGCGAGACGCGACGTAACGCGTACTTGTTTTGAGGGCGACCAGACGCGACACCACGAACTAAATATGAACTTTCGAGCAAAATTGTACTGTACTTCTCCATGATTAGAGAAGTAATGACCAAAATCACGCAGGACATTTGTCGCGTGTAGCATCGCGAGGCATTACGTCGCGTCGTGTTGCGTCGCGTCGCGTCGTATTCGTCGCTCACGCAGGACACCGCGTAAGGCATTAAGTCCGCCTGTGTACCTTTTAGTGCGAAAAGTTTAAATAAATAAGTAAAGACTTTCTGACTGTACTTTCCATGTCCAAAAAACTCGCCAGTAAACACCGAGATACCGTCACCCATCCTCCATCTTGATTCCTGAATGGTTAATTACTGTGTTTTTTGGCGCGCTCGCTTCTCATTGGTCGAGACGGTACGATGTCAAACATGCGTTTTTTACGTCGCGAACCCAAAACTTTCAGAAATAAATTAACTAAATATACCTATTTAATTTTTAAACGGTTCACTTTTAGGTTGTAATCGTTGGGAGGATTATTTGCATAGTTCAAATGTTTGAGATTGTTTAAACCAAATTCCGCAGGTCTGCCAGAGCGTCCGGCCAAAGGTAGTTGAAGAATACCAGCAGTTCTATTCTATCCCACTAACTAATAAACGTATTTTATCAGACTAGCACTTTGCCCGCGACTTCGACCGCGTGAAATTCGTACTTTCCTCTAAAAATCAAAAAAGAAATAAATTCGAAAACGTATGTATGATCTTTATCATTTATTTAGATAAATAAGTATTCGGGCCAATTTTCATGTTTATAGATCAAAGGAATCAGATTTTTCAAATAAACTGTATCCCCACTTTTCAACCCCACAGGGGTGGAATTTCGAAAAATCGTTTAGGATGTGTTCATTACTTGACTCAAAGATTATTTATACTAATTTTCCGGTTAATCAAGTCACGCAGTAAAATCCTCCCCTGTAAAATTAACTACCCCTTTTCACCCCGTTAGGGGTAGATTTTCGAAAAAACCTGATATACGTTATTCTTTATTTTTGGTCTTAAATATAAATAGGTACCAGTGGCGGATTTACCAATAGGCTGAGTAGGCTGGAGCCTATGGCGGCAGATTTTAGGGGCGGCATTTGGGGCTAACACTTTTTTAAATGTCTTACTGAAATTAAAAAGATTAATATTTATATACCTACCATGTTTTTTTGGAATGAATAAACAAAGTGAATGCTCAAATTCAGGCTCCTACCGTAGATTTTATCACAGTCGATCTTTGCAAGTTTTTCGTTGCTGATGAACGAGAACATTTTAAGTATTTTGAAGAAAAGGCGCAAGCAGTATACAAAAGACATGGGACATTATTGTAGAGGTCGGTAGGGGCGGCAAAATTTGAATAGCCTACTGGCGGCAAATGTGTAAATCCGCCACTGATAAATACTGCGTTTCGAGTTAATCCGACCGCGCGTCAAAATTCATCCATACAAATTTTGGCACCCCCCAATCCCCCTTTAGGGGGTAATTTAGAAAAACAAAAAATGCCAAACTTCATAATTTACTTAGATAAGTATTCGTGCCAAGTTTCAAGTTTATTAACTGAAGGAATAAGATTTTTCATACAAATAAAATCCCCCCTTTTCACCCCCTTAAAGGTTGAATTTCCAAAAACCCTTTCTTAGTGCTCCCCTACATTATAAAAGGAAGCGGTGTGCAAAATTTCACATTCCTATTCCCAGTAGTTTCGGCTGTGCGTTGATATGTCAGTCAGTCAGTCGGTTTCTCCTTTTATACGAGTATAAAAGTATAAAGTATTATCCATTATCTGTAGTGTGTCTGTGCGCCTAGTACACGCACATCACGCCGCCGCGCGCCAGTGCAGCGCCGTGATGTCGAAATAAAAAAATATTAAGCATTTTCAAAGTTGATGCTTTTGAGCTGAAATTTTGTACACAGATTCTAGACCAGATACACTCTTCAACCCGTTTGTATTGATATACCCTTTCTGTAACACCCTGTATAGATAGATAGATAGAAGATAGAAGATGTCCAAAGGTAGCTATAATCGCTTACCACCAGGTGGACTGTCTGCTTGTTTGCTACACACTCTACGGCATAAAAATATTTATCAGAATATTAAAACTTTCTTGTATAATCTCACAATCCTAGATGGACTGTCTGCTTGTTTGCTACACACTCTACGGCATAAAAATATTTATCAGAATATTAAAACTTTCTTGTATAATCTCACAATCCTAGATGGATTATTTTTCTTTTGATTTTGTCTTTTCTTATCACATCCTCCTAACGACCTCTAGCCTGCAGTATAGACAACACAACAGATTGATCTTGTTGTATTTAGTTCCCCTCGATCACGGTAGATGGCGTTAATTCAAAAAAAAGTTGGTGCTTTTTTTTTTTTAGTGTTTTATTATACAGGGTTAATAAAAGACATAACACGACAGGTAGGTACGGCGGTAGTGTAGTTACGGGAAATTATGAGATCAAAATCAATATAATTATCTTATTTGTTTTACCTGCTAATAATGCTTTGTAATATCGCCAAATCAATTGAAATAATATTCTAGGAGTTGAAATGTGAAGACTAAAATTGACGGTGCAAGCCCAGGTTCGCACGGCCACTTTTTTTTACGCACTGGATTTTCAATGCAGTTTCACTGTACTGTATTCTGTGTGTATTGTGTTGTGTGTGTTTGTTCTGTATTTCATTATCTATCTAGCTTTTTCCCAACTATGCTGGGCAGTGGCGTGCATCGGTTTTCAGAATAGGTAGGCATAGGTAGGGGGGTCTAGTCTAGGCAAACGCGGTCACTAATCAGAAAAAAAGTGAGGTCAAAAGTGTGGTTATTTGAGTAGGCATGCCTACTTAAGGGTGATAAATTGCGAAGGTCGAACGTCAAGGTATCACGCGTGAGACGTACGTATTTTTAATTTTGTCGTATTAACTTGAACGAGTAAAGACCAATGACAATGTGCGAATAGTACGGGAGCCGAGTAGGCCGTCCGGCGACTACTGCCTACTGCCGCGCGTGTTTGTATGAAGATTTTGTTTTTTGTTAGGTATGATTTAGTGAGTTTCTTAATTGTAGGGCACACACACTAAAATGTAATTGACAGGCTTTTGTTGATATATCGAGGTAGGCACTGCTTATAGGCGATTCTCACACTGCCCCGCATGATGCAGCGGGATGCAGATAACGCACCCACGCGCGTGATTTTTTACATACAAATTCAATAAAAACGCACTCACGCGCGTGGAATTTAACTCCGTAGCCCGCACACCGCTGCGTGAAACGCAGCAGTGTGCCAATCGCCATAATGCCTATATGTTATGCACGCCACCGATGCTGGGGTCGGCTTCCAGTGTAACCGCACGCAGCTGAATACCAGTATTTTACATGGAGCGACTGCCTATCTGACCTCCACAACCCAGTTACCGGGTAATACAATACCCCTTGTTAAGACTGGTTGTCAGACTTTCGGGCTTCTGACGACCCGTAACGACTGTCAAAGATCCACGAATGACAGCCGGGACCAAAGGCTTAGCGTGCTTTCCGAGACACGGAGGGTCTTGGTATGTAAAGATGGTCACCCATCCACAGACCAACCGCGGCAAGCGTGGCTTAACCTGATCGATTGGCCTATGCGGCTGTTATTACGTAGCCACAAGCCCCTCTGTACTAAAGTATTTAGAAAATATAGTTATGTAATGTTAAACATTGTACGGTGGGATCCAACCTGCTGTTTTTTAAGTTCACTTAATTAAAACGAGTATTCTTTTGTCACATTTATTTAATAGAATTATTTCAACAGCCAAACGCAGGCACCTTGGAATGGTCAAGATCAACCATTCCAAAGTTTAGTTAGAATAATTCTTACATATTATACATATTTTGTTTACGAAAGATGGAACTCCTTCGTTACTTGTCGTGGAAATTTTGCACGACATGACCGATTTTTATTATAGAATTTTGAGAACAGTGTTATTTAAAATGTTGTTAAGTAATTGATTTTATAATAAGACTCCACAGTAAATCATGGATTTACTGTGGAGTGTGTTCTAAAGCAAAAAAAAAATTAACATGATATGTATCATAGGTGTCGTATCTATGATACATATCTTGTTTATTTTTTCGGCCCTGCGTAAAAAGAGTAAATCTTTATAAATAAAAATTTAATGCTGTTTGTTTGTAAGCGCATCACTTAAGGGGCTTACAGGACCTAAACGCAAAGAACGCAAGTTTTAGAAACAATAAAAGTATATGATCGACTACAGTTAACAAAATCAAAAAAATATATGATATTCTTCAGGATATCGAGCCTTTTCAGGAAGAAGCGCCAAAAATCCCAAAAAACTGTTTTTATATAAACCGCTAGATCAAATGATTATATATATATATATTAAGCGCCAGATCTTAACATTTGAATTAATAGGGAGGTGCCCTTGAAACTAAGTAAAAATTTCAAATTGATGCTATAAATATTTTGAGAAATATTAAAAAAAAAACCTTCTCCTGTAAAAATGCAAAATGGCGGTTACGATCTTCTTCCTGAAAAGGCTCGATATATGCTAGGTAGATAGAGTGTTGAAAACATAATACAACTTATTTGGTATGATAGAAAAAAATCATGAAAATACCTCTAAAAACTTTCTTTTTACAATAAAAACCATACTAATATACATACAATCTTCCTGATTTTTTGTCAGATTATTCTACAAGGAACATACTAAAGCACTAGTGTTTTAATTTGTTAGTCCAAACCTGTGGTCCAAACAATAGATTTTTCGGAGATAGATAATTGCTTCATATTTTGCAATAAATTACCAGCGTTTTATCATTGCGCTTCTCTTTCTTTTTCTATGCAGTCCGACAGTGACCGCGCTTTAGGTCATGTAATCCTTTTAAGAACGCCTGGAAATGTTCTCGATAGTCCAAAATAGGTTTTTATGGCAAGAAAAATTGGAAAAATTCCGGGAAAATTTTCAAATGCGGGAAAAGCTGAACTACCTTTTTTGTATGAACATTTGACATTTGTACAGAACAAGTCAGGCAGCTTATAATAAAAATAAAGTTGTCAAGTCGTGCAATATTTCCACGACACAGAGTCGTAAGAACCTTCCTATCGTGCAAAGACTACTTCTAGTTTAACACACTTTTTTGCGCTTAGTGGTCATAGCTTCAGTGGTGAAGCAATCCGCACAGTTGCACGGAGGGCATTCGGTACTGGCGGAGTCCGTCGTCGAAAACCGACGTCTGTTAATCTGTTAAGAAAAAGAAAATTGCATGTTAACTTGTTATTGACCCACTAGTGAGACACAAAATTGATTGATTCATCGTCCATAATCAGCCTATAATGTTCCCACTGCTGGGACACAGGCCTCATCGCAGTGAGAGGGAGTGGGCCGCAATCCACCACGCGGGCCCATTGTGGGTTGATGGATGTCACATGTCTTCGAATTTTTGTTTCTAGGACACGCCGGTTTCCTCACGATGTTTTCCTTCACCGTTTTGAGAGCAGTGGTGATGAAATAATTTACACAAACTAAAGTGCCTGTCTGGGTTCGAACCTACGACCTACAACGCGTAAGTCGTGTCCGTTACCACTGGGCCACCACTGCTCTAATGATTGATTCGGTTAGCCAGAAAGATGAAGCTAGTTGCTCATTTCACAGCGTAGTACTAGGTACCTGTGGAGAAGAACGGGCAAGAAAATCCACGGACACTCTTTTAAATCAAAATATGGTTACAAAGTTGGTAATATCATTCATATTGAAATCATACATGTGAGAACGATGCAGAACGTTAAAAGCGTCCGTAATAAAAAAAAACAGTGGCACTCCAGGAGTGCCGACAGAAGTGAAAACAAAACACAAACAGAATACTTTGCCATCACTCACTGACATATCGGATATGCAGACGCCAGCACATCAATCTACTACAATCTGTCAAATTTCTTTAATAGATTTTCAACTTTATCGCTAAACTGTAAGGCTCAAAGTTGATTGGGAAAATTTGACAGTTTCAAGTAGCTTGATGTTCTGGCGTCTGTACATTAAAACCGAGTACATCCCTAGGACAGCCGAACACATCCGAATTGGTGTTTCTTACGGTAACAGTGGCGCGAATTCAATGGTTTTTCCCCATCTCCAAAAATGCCCAACGCGCATAAAGAAGTTTTCACTTCAAAAAAGCAATTAAAATAAGTCATGGCAGCAGTGTTCATAATCTCAGATAATTATATTCCATCGCTAACTAATCAGTTATCTACATTATTGCAATGTATTCTAAGTTGATTTTTGAGTGACCATTTGTAACAAAAAGGTCCTAAAAAGTTTTTGGTTGCAATGGAATTTGAACTTTGTTAAGTATGCCATGCGGTTTGTTTTTCCATGACTTGAAAATCATCTCAAATTCGTGGCTCTAATATAAAAGATGTGTTGTGAAGGGCGGGCGTTTTGGGGGGGACTGTAAAATGTAATTTTGACGATAAAGTGCTGATTCTCAGCCTAATTTGAATAAATGACTTTTGAATTTGATAACCAGTCTCTACTGAAGGCGCCGTTCACGAACATGACGCACGTATCAGCGCCGTACACTTTACTTCGTGCAATTTATGTCATCACTAGCTACGCCTCACGGTTTCACCCGCATAAGTTTCGACCCCGTGGGAATATCGGGACAAAAAGTAGCCTATATGTTAATCCAGGGTGTCAGCTATATCCATTCTAAATTTCATTAAAATTGGCCCAGCCGTTTGAGCGTGAAGAAATAACAAACATATAAATGCACACACACACTCACTCACAAACTTTCGCCTTTATAATATTAGTATGATCATCACCATTGCTCTCAAAACAGTGAGGGTGACGTGAATTCGTGATGATTCAAAGCTGTATGAATAGTCATTTATTTGATTGCACTGTACATTTAAAAATGCTTATTGTAATTACACCCCGCAAGACTTAACTTGAGACTTCGCTCGGATGGCGTGGTATCCTGCGTGAGCAACGAATACGAGGCGACGCGACACAACACGACGCTACGTAATGCGACGCGATGCTACACGCGACAAATGTCCTACGTGATTTTGGTCATTACTTCTCGAATCATGGAGAAGTACAGTACAATTTTGCTCGAAAGTTCATATGTAGTTCATGGTGTCGCGTCTGGTCGCCCTCAAAACAAGTACGCGTTACTTCGCGTCTCGCCGCAGACTGTCATGTAGGCCGCAAGCAGGGTATGCCGTTGAGTTGATCGCGTTCGTCGCGTTCGCAGCGTCGCGCGCGGGGCTGACGCGGTGTCCTACGTGAGCGACGAATACGACGCGACGCGACGCTGCGAACGCGACGAACGCGATCAACTCAACGGCATGCCCTGCTTGCGGCCTATATGACAGTCTGCGGCGAGACGCGACGTAACGCGTACTTGTTTTGAGGGCGACCAGACGCGACACCACGAACTACATTTGAACTTTCCGTCTGATACCGTTGTCCCCATTCGGAACTCAATAAAAATAATTAAAATGTATTCCCGTTGTCCCCTTTGACGGTTTCCTGTTAAAATTTTGCTGTACTTCTCCATAATTCGAGAAGTAATGACCAAAATCACGTAGGACATTTGTCGCGTGTAGCATCGCGTTGCATTACGTCGCGTCGTGTCGCGTCGCGTCGCGTCATATTCGTCGCTCACTCAGGACACCACGTGAGGCGTCGATGGCAAGAGCGGTAACATCATGGTGGTCGGGACGGGCCGCTCGGGTCTCAAGTTAACTCTTGCGAATTGTAACACTTTTTTTTTTAACTTATTATTACGGATACTTACAGGAATCTGCAAAACGAGAAACAATTTATTTTCCTTTCTTACAAAACAACCTATCCCTACATAATCAGCCTATAATGTTCCCACTGCTGGGACACAGACCTCCTTTATATGAGAGGGAGTGGCCCGTAATCCACCACGCGGGCCCAGTGCGGGTTGGTAGATGTCACATGTCTTCGAATTTTTGTTTCTAGAACATTTACTCACGATGTTTTTCTTCACTGTTTTGTGAGCAGTGGTGATTAAATTATGTACAGACGCCAGCACATCAAGCTACCCAAAACAGTCAAATTTTCCAAATCAACTTTGAACCTTATTTCCTAGCGGTAAAGTTGAAAATCTATTAAAGAAATTTGACAGATTGTAGTAGCTTTATGTGTACAAAGGAAAGCGCCTGAGTGGAATGGCGAGCAATAGGAGAGGCCTATGTCCGGCAGTGGACTGCTATAGGCTGATGATGATGAAAACGCCTTTCAGGCAGTGGCGTAACAATAGGGTGGCAGGACGGGAAAAATCTCACGGGCCGCCAGCTGGATGGGGCCTCCAGCCGGAGGGGGCCCCCAGCCCGGGCGGGTCGAGGCACTAGAGGAACCTAACATTTATTATCACAACATTTAGCAAAATTTATTAGCTTTGTTTTCAAAATTTTGAACGAATTTGGATTCGAACAACATTATTTATACAGGGTGAATTTTTCAAGTGGGCGTGGATGGCCAAATCCGAAACTATGAGGAATAGCGAAAAGTACTCAAAGGAGTCGCGGGCTCGATTTTGATGAAAACTAAAACTGCATCATTGGATTTTTGAAAAATCAATATTTCTGGCCAGGATTCGAACCTGTTGATTTTGAAAAAAAAAATACACGTTGTATTATTACACCATTCGATAGTGTCGCTAATAAGGATCAAATTCTGGGAAGTAAAGACATACGGCAAACTAAAGGAAAGAGCTCATTTTTATCAAAATACTTTTTTATTTTCTTATGCTACCTACCTATTAAACCTTAACTGTTTAATTGTTCAAAATTATGACAATTGTTTTTGAATACATAGCTGGATTCGACGTTTCAAGGATTGTACAGCAATTTGAATTTAGAACATAATTTTGTGAAGGTGACTGCGCTACGAGTGTTTCGGGTGTAAAAATGTTGAGCATCATTTCGAACAAGGTATGAAAAAAGAAGCAGTTTATTAAAATTCAACGTTTTCCTTAAGTTTGCCGTATGTCATTACTTCCCAGAATTTGATCCTTATTAGAGACACTATCGAATGGTGTAATAATACAGTGTGTGTTTTTTTTTTCAAAATCAACAGGTTCGATTCCTGGCTAGAAATATGAATTTTTCAAAAATCCAATGACGCAATTTTAGTTTTTATCAAAATCGAGCCCGCGACTCCTTTGAGTACTTTTCGCTATTCCTCATAGTTTAGAATTTGGCCATCCACGCCCACTTGGAAAATTTACCTGGTATATTTGTTTAATCATAGTAATTTTATAAATATGTTTGAAAGTCTTTCTTCTCAAAGAAAAAGTACCACGCGTTGATGTCTTTATAATGGCCAAAACTTAAAACAGAGGTGTCGGTAACGGTGTCGCGAGTTCAATGGTTTTTTCCCATCTCAAAAAAATGGCCGACGCGCCTAAAGAAGTTTTCACTTCAAAAATTCCTCGCCATTTATTTGCATTTTCTTGTTAGTCCATATTTTCGTCCAAACAGATTATAACATCTGAATAATATTTACCTATTTACTATAATATTTTTGGTACAGTCGGCAACAAAAGTCGATTAACACTGTCATTTTTACATGTTATTAAATTGACAACAATTTTTTTCAATTAACTGCTTTTTAGCTTGTCACATAATAGCAGTTTATATTCTAAAATTTTCTCTTCTGCTGCAATTTGGAAACAAACAAATATTTTGCTTGTTGTGAACTCGGACTCCGTTAATATATAGCGACTGATAGCGATATCTCGAGGCAAAAATCGACACCATACACTACGTCATAGTAACATCTCGACCGTGATTGGTTACCACCAAAAATATTGTTCCCTCACCCCTCTCCTTGAATGTTGTATTAAGATGGCGAATATACATTGAATTTACTCGTTAAACCTAACGCATCGTTTTTTATTCTAATAATCCTCAACACAATCAAAATTAGTAAACTGAGTTTTCACAAACCTCACCGCTGCTGCTACATTGCTCAATAACTAAGATTAAAAAAACTGAAATGTTAATAGACTTTTGTTGCTGACTGTACCTTTCAAAATGGAATATACTCAAGTTGTAGGTATCCTTAATAAAGGAGTGGAATCTGGAGAATCTTCAAATTCGGTACTTAACATTAAGAACATTCAATCCAACTTACTTAGCACGTCACGATGCCATTTTTGTTAATCGATTGAATGCCGTAATTACAGACACAATTAAAAAGCCATTGTGTCTCGCGTGGATCCACGTTTAAGCATACGAAGGGTTAAAATTTCGGTTTGTTGAAGTTTAAAAAGCACTAACAAAAACGATCTGGTTTTTTGTTTGCGTTTTTTTATAGAAATGAACCTATTTTACTGAAGAAGACAGTCTACAACTATATTATGTTACAGATCATCGAAGCGGCCTCTAAAGCCATCGATCTTTTAAATGCCTGAAAGTGTTGCAAGTCTGTTTGGTAACCTTAAAAAATTATCAAAATGAATTTGGAGAGGTAAAAACGCATGCAAAATAGTGTAGCAAAAAATCGTCAATCAACCCCGAATTTCTTTAAACTCGACAGACGAAGATAAAACGTCATTTTGATGAAGCGTGGATGACTGAATGAACGTTTCCAAGATCCCGAGAGCTCGTTTTAAATGAACATTTTCTATCGTGTATTAGACATAATTTTATTAATTAACAGAACTGTAATCTGGAATGAGTGAAATTGTTTCCAATTTCAGTGTCTTGCAACCTGTGACCCGAAATTTGAGCTTTGATGATGTCATTAACACTTTTGGCTGGACACAAAGCCCGAAAAACGGAAATTTAATAAATTAAATTCTGTAATAAACCGAAGTCTTTAAATTAAAAGTTACTAGACAATCAACTAATTACAATAGCGGTTGTATCTACTTGCTTTACGTGGTGATTTATTAAAAAAAAATATAAGTTCTGGGCCCCACGCTGCCAGTCCAGACTGGCAGCGTGGGGCGGGGACCGGCGCGGGTGCGGGAACGCGCGCGATCTGCCTGTCCGCTGTCGAGGGCGGCTGCGTTCTGCGTGTTGTCGAGTCCATTGTTTGTCAAAATATAATATGGATGAAGAAGTCTTATTGTTAATAGAAAAAGCTCGAACTAGTTTGAGAACCCCGGTCCCCGCGCGGGCCGCCCGCGCTCTCTCTGCGGCCACTTGTATGAACGAGCTATGGCGTGAGTTGCCCGCACGCTTCCTGCGCCGAGCAGCTCGCGCCGCTCACCGCCCCCGCGTGCCCACTATGGACACTCAAATGAAGTTTTATGTTTGAGTACGCCGCGCCGCGCCACGCCCCGCGCCCGCGCTTCTGTCTGGCCAAGCACTAACGTTGGTTGATCTTCTTTACATTGAGGGAAGGCCTCATCCGATGAATTTGTCATGGGCCTCAAAAGTAATAGTTACGCCACTGCTGTCAGGATTCGAACCTACAACCTACAACTAAGTCGCGGCCGTCTCGACTGGGTCACTCGTGCGTAATTTTCACTGAGTAATAATTTTCTTAAACTTTATTAGTTTATTTTTCCATTTTCAGCGGCATAAACCAAACGATCGATTGAGAACTTAATTTTCACCTTTAACTTAATGCCTAATGAGCTCCTGTGTCTTTTTTATTTTTATTATATATTAGTTGGGTGTACATAAATAGTAAAATATAATATAATAAATTGTGTACTTAATGTCGTTATAAGTTGATAGTAAAAGTCCTAAATAATTTTCACCCCCAGTCGGATTAATACGACAAATGCGTTCGTGACCGTGCCGTCTTAGTCGTATTTATACGACTGAGGACCTATGTTATTATTTTTTATTATTAATTATACACAGTACTATAGTACACAGTAGTAGTAGTAGTAGTAGCACAGTATTATTTATTATACATGCATTGGGACTTGCGGATATTTAGCGTCGTTTTTGTTTTTTATTATATTGTAAGACCGTATTCGTCGTAGATATTTATTCGTCAATTTATGAGTTGGGCGCTGGGGGCACGGCAATAAAGTCAAAGCATTTATTTCAAATAGGCACATAAAGGGCACTTTTGAACGTCAAAAATTATCTTAAAATAGAATTGATTCTAGTCGCCCCTTCGGCCTCCCAAAAGGTAGTGTTTGTATGGAGAAGAATGGGCAAGAAACTCCACCGTTACTCTTTTAAAATGTTTTAGGTACAATATTTTGCATGGGTACATTAATTATACAGGGTTATTTGAAAAACACCAAAAACCTCTTAAGAGGTCATTGTACTCATCATTATAAACAACTTTTACTATGGGACCAAACCTGAAATCGCGAAAAAAAATCAGCTGTTCCCTACATTTATGTTCGTAGAACTCGTCAAAATGTATGGAACAGCTGATTTTTTTTTCGCGATTTCAGGTTTTAGGTTTGGCGAACCATAGTTCGCCCACAGTAGTTAAAATATGGCTGATAATAAAGAGACACACATGCCTTCTCCGTTATATATTATTATTTATTTAGTGAATTACCTTAATATTCTTGAAGTGAAGATTTCCTATGAGCTTGAAGCGCGACAGCGGGCCCCGAGTGTGACATAGACACTGGAATGTCAAGAACACCCTATAACTATTTCGAAAGATATTGCTAATCCATTGCTTCATATGTTAGATAAAATTGTCTGCTCGACAACGTAAATAACGCAATGAATGACCTGACCTGAGAAACGAACCCAGGACCTCCTGCTCAGTATGAGTCAGTTGTAGTGCTTACAACCACTGGGCTAACGAGGCAATCCAATTAACTAAATCACAAACAAATAGAGTTTTAAATAACGTGCAAGAGACAATTCCCCCTATTTATATTAATTTGATTAAAGTCTTCTATAATACTTACGTTAGCCTATAATAAAAAATAGATGTATTTTTAAAAGATTGCTCGTATAAAGATACAATTCGGTCTATTCTGTAAAAGTCTCACTGTTTTCATTCATTCTTAGTTCGGAAACCAATCTAATCTTATGTAAAGACGCCAGCACATCAAGCTACCCGAAACTATCAAATTTTGGGGTCGAATCCGTGCTTTATCTAGTTTCTCCACTTTGGTGAAGCACGGGGACTACGGTCCCGTGATCGGGTCCCGTGCTCCAACTGATGATCAGTACAGTCAACTAATTAAGAATTCCCAATTAACCTTGAACCTTGTAGTGTGGCGATAACGTTGAAAATCTATTGAATAAATTTGACAGATGGTAGTAGCTTCATGTGCTGGCGTCTGTACATTATGTAAGTGATATGGGTAGGGATTCCTACTCCATATCACATACGGATCCGTATCCAGTTTCGTGGGCGTTTGTCCCTAACGAAACTACGGACTTGGTGCTTAGGGAAAACGAGTACAGTCACGTCTAAAAGTATGTATACACTTGGCAATTTTCAATTGCGATTTTTTCGTGAAATAACGAATGCAACGTTGAAATACGACACTTAACATAAACCTATGGATTCGAAAATACTATTTTCGTAATAACACAAAAAATTTCATTCAAAAGTAAAGGAGAAAATCGCCTTTGAATAAAGCCAAGTGTATACATACTTTTAGACGTGACTGTACAAGTACCTACAGAGTAGGCGCTGCAGCGCGCTTTCCAGTTTTCCGAACTAAGGGTTAAATTAAATTGTTTAAGAAAAAATTAAATGACTTCTTGGTAAATAGACCATATTATACATACAGTACTTGAATTTTTGTCTGATAGATTCGTGACGAGTTAGTGTCACACTATGTTTTGATGCAAAATATTTCAATTAAAATGTATATTTAAATTAATTTATATTATATAATCACATAAACTTAGGTCATAAAAAAATGTCCAAACTATTGTATGCCTAACATGGTGGAGCAGTGCAAACGCACACCAAAATAATTCAATAACAACTTTGTAGCCACTGGCGCCGATTCTCTTGTTCACAAACTAAACTAAATTTAAGTTCAGTGCATCTTTTTCTTTCTATTTCATTAAGAAAAGTTCAGGAGATAAATATTAGTTTAGTCCTGTCAAATTAAGACACTCCATAGACAATTTAGACGTGATTAAAAAATTGGCTATTAAAAATACGTCAATTTACGTCAGGCATGGACTAATTTGACAGGTCTAAACTAATATTTATCTTCTGTCCTTTTCTTAATGAAATAGAAAGAAAAAGATGCACTGAAATTAAATTTAGTTTAGTTTGTGAACAAGGGAATCGGCGCCAATGTCTCACAATAAAGATCTTTGACTTTGAAGGGTCGCCGCACACGGGCCAAACACGACAGCCACAAACGCCGCCACAAGAAGCTAGCGAGTAGCAATGATTATTTTGTAGCGTGTAGCTAGCGGCCACCGGCGTCAATCGTGTGCAGCGAGTCCATATAAAATGTATGAAAACTACAGGAAATATGCCGTTTGGCGGCGTTTTGTGGCCGTGGCTGGTGGCCCGTGTGCGGAGACCCTAAGTGATATAATATGAACGCAAAGTTTGCGAATGTCGCGCAAATGATCATTTTGGTTAGGACGCGACCTCAATTTCAGTAATAAAATCTTGTACTTACTTTCTATAAATACAAAAATAAAGGAATTAATATAATTCTTTGTTGAATAAGCACATACATATTTCTTTAAAGTAAATAAAAAAGAAATCTTACTGTCGGAGGCTGTAAAACAAAAAAAAAAAAAATATGAATATTCAAATAAATTTTGTTAATAATTTTAGTTATAACACCATGACGTCTGTGACGAAATTGATATAGTTTATTTTAAGCGTTGTTCTCATTCTTTGAGAATAAATATCTTTAAGCCTAAGTTAGGATCTTTTATTTTTATTTAATTAAGTAATTATTTTTATGTTGTTATTTAAGTAACGTCATTTTAATTAAAATTTTAATTATTTAAATGAAAAGGAAATGCATTGCAAAATTATGACATAATGTGTTTTTTTCAACCTTGTCACAGACAAGAATACATAATTAAATTAATGAGTCCAATCACTTACCAATGTCTGTAAGTATAAAAAAAAAAACAAAAATGAGATCAGATACAGAATAAGTATGAAAATAAAACTATTTAACCTTGTGTTCAACCCTATATCACACCCCGGACACTCCATACAACAATCGCAAAATAATTACCTACTACTACTACATTAAAAAATGACGTTTGAATTGTATTTTGTATTTTTGTATGTTACGAATAAACGTAAAAACTACTGGACAGATTTCAAAAATTCTTTTACCGTTAAAAAGCTACATTATCACTGAGTAACATAGGCTATATTTATTACTAAAAAAAATTAGGGATCCTTAGAAATTCCTACTAAAACCAACCCAAGGTGTAAAAAAAATAGCCATAAAATGTCTTTCATCGCATGCGCTGCGGAAAGTATTGATGATAGAACAAAAAAATGTTCTACAATATTATAGAACATATCAATATCTACAAAAAACTTCGCGATACCATATGTCCAACTATTGTAGTTATGTCACTATAACTACTTTTTTACATTTTAAAAGTTGATTGAAATGCCGATCAAAATCAGACCATGTTATCTATATCTTTGTATTAATTCTTATCTAAATAAATTATTTTATATACAAGACTGTTTTAATACCTGTTGATTACTTTTTGAATTATTGAAATCGGACGTTCCATTCAAAAGATATTACGAAATTAAAAAAGTCAGTAGAAAAAAAATACACGCCGACGACGCGCCGCGCCGGTGCGTGTTGCTCCACGCAGCCACAGAATACGACGTAGCGCAGCGATAAAATTCTCGTGTCCACAGTGTTTGTAACAAAACTCCTCTGAAACGGCTTGACCGATTCTTATGAAATTTTGTGTGTATATTCAGTAGGTCCAAGAATAGGACGTAAACTATTTTTTATTTTAACTACTACTATTGTTCGTGTAGGGTAGGGGTAGGGTAGGAGTAAGGTTGGGGTAGGGTAGGAGTAGGGAAGGGGTACGGTAGGAGTAGGGTAGGAGTAGGGTTGGGGTAGGGTAAGAGTAGGTTAGGGGTACGGTAGGAGTAGGGTAGGAGTCGGGAAGGGATAGTGTACAAGTAAGGTAGGAGAAGGGTAGGGGTAGGATTAGGGTAGGAGTAAGGTAGGACACCACGCGAACGAAGTCGCGCCGGGCAGCTAGTACTATATAATATTATAAAGAGGTATTTGTTTGTAAGTTTGTATGTAGGGGGTAATCTCTGGAACTATCAGTCGGATTTGAAAAATTCTTTTTACATTTGATAGCCCAATTCTTGAGGAATGCTATAGGCTATTTAACATTACGCTATGTCTCTTAGGAGCCGAGCGAAAAGAATAAAAAGTCAGAAAGAACGCTAAGCGAAAGCGAAGTGATAGCGCGGGTAGGTGATGCGATGCGACGGGGATGGTCGGGGGAACAAGAAATTTCACGCGAACGAAGTCGCGGGCAGAGGCTAGTCGCAAATATTTTCTCAAGTGGAAAAAAAACGTAGTTTGGCAAATCCCCGTTAGATGGCGCTATTAATCGACATGGCGATATTAACCGTTAAACCTTTAAAACGTTCTCCTCTCAAAATTTGTAAATTTTTGAGAATATACACTTTTAATGCGAGAAGACGATATATTAATCATTTAAGTAAGTAAGTCAAAAATAATAATTATTATGTCTACTTACGTGATACTGCAAATTGCAAAAAATATAGGTTGTTATAGCAAATAACAGCTTCAAGATAACTGATACGAAAAGTTTTTTTTTTTTTATATAGAAAAATAACTAACCGTTCTCTGTTTGGAGAAAAAAAAGGAAAAAAAAAACATTAAAATATTGTTGAAAAAACAAATTAATTTGTAAAAGTATAATTAAATATTCTAATACGTTACCCAAGACTGTAAAAACGAGAATAATACTTTTAGATGTAATAAAACAAACAGCGTCATCTAGTTCTAAAATATTAACCAAATTGACTTGTAAGAGTGTCTTAAAAAATCTGCTTACAGAAATAAACATTTCATTAAAAAAAATTCTTTTCAGGGATGATTTATATTAGACAGAGCCGTGCCCGAGGCGTGCCGTGTCCCGTGCCCCGTCCGGGCCACGTACACGGCACGCCTCGGGCACGGCCCGGTCTAATATAAATCATCCCTTACAGGTTTCGAGTTGATTACAAAAAAACATACTCCTGAGCTTTATATTTATATTCGGATTCGTCGATGTCATGATTATAATTCATCTTCGATTTTTTTGGTTCTAGGCACAGATATAGATACACCTAGATAACGCATGAGCAACTGCTTCGCGTGCCAAAAATCGCACCAGCTTACGTTCGAAAATCATAAGCCGCCACTTTCGCGCTCAGTCCTGCGTACTGCTGGCTGGGTGAGCGTGAGCGAGAACGCGAGCTTGTGACGTCATAGTAGGTAGTCAAAAAGTGGCACGCTTAGTTTTCATACAGTTCGTGATACTTGCGTTATCTAGGTCTATCTATATCTGTGGTTCTAGGACATGCCGGTTTCCTCACGGTGTTTTCCATCACCGTTTTTAGAGCAGTGGTGATGTAATTAAATACACAAACCAAAGTGTTTTTGTACAGTTCGTACACTTGCAGAATTGTTGTTGTTGAGGTTGTGGTTCAGGTTGAAGCGCGTAGAGAAAAGATTACTTAGGCGCGTCGCCCACACGAGCTAGAGTCGAGGCGGCGACGAGGCGCGGGCGCACGTTTAGTATAGGAATAAGTATAGGTATGTCGCCTATACATACATACCTATATTTATTCCTTAGAAAACGTGCGCCCGCGCCTCGTCGCCGCCTCGACTCTACCTCGTGTGGGCGACGCGCCTTAGTTTTCATTATTTTTATTACGTACTAGCTGCGCCCCGTGGTTTCACCCGCGTAAGTTTCGATCCCGTGGGAATATCGGGATAAAAACTAACCTATGTTCTTCCCCGGGACTCAAACTATCTCTGTACTAAATTTCATCGAAATCGGTTCAGTGGTTTAGGCGTGAAAATAATAATAATAATAATAATAATAATAATAATATTTTATTTGCATAAAACATGGTATACAAGATGGTAATATGAATACACTGGTAGGTCCTACATGTTTTGCTTCATGAAAGGTAATATACAGACAGACAGACAGTTACTTTCGAATTTATAATATTAAGTATGGATGAATTTGAATAGCGTTTACAAGTAAAACTGTTGACGATTTCTTTCTCTAATTTTAGTCACCGCGTAGCAGTAATCGCACTCGTTGATTTATTGTAAGGTAATATGTATATTTATTGTAATAAAATGACGCACGTCTGGTGCAAGCCACCGCGTCAGCAAGACATGTACAGTTTAAGACTGTACAGTTTTCTGGGTTCGAACTCACGACCTCGGAGCTGACACTACGGCTCTCACATTCTGTACCCATTTATTTTGTGATTTGGATTACTTCAGCAAGTATCTCTCAGTACCAATAAAAAATATATTTTATCATACCTCAGACTGAAAAGCCGAAATAATATTAAGTTAAAAAAAATGTTGCATTTACTGAAGATTCTTATAAAATGATTAAGAGTACTATTGACATTTAAAAAAATACTCACATGTATTTGCTGGAAATTAATAAGGATAATGTTAGATATTATTTATTTACAATAATTCGTTTTTTTTGGGAAATGAACTATGAACCAATAGAAAATTGGGTTATTAATACAATATTTACATTGAGTAAACATTATGTATATCGCAGATGGATTGTCGAATACGCTGTTTCACAAAACCGCTAGCTGTTTTACAAAACAGAACAACGTCAACAAAGTTCAGCTCACAGCTGGATTGATATACGCTACGTTTAACAAAACTGCTACCGATGTTTAGACGTAATACAAAACGCATAACGTTTATAAAATTCTGCGTGTTAGTAATTATGAAAAACCGCTAAACGTCGTTCAGTTGTTTTACATAACGGAGCTGTTTTGTAAAACAGCGGATTCGAAAATTCATCTGCACAATATTATTAAAAGTATATTTTTTTAATTATGGAGTCACCATCTACAGTAAAGAAATGTTGAGTAACATCTACTTACAATTGTCCACTGCAAATCATAAATTAAAGGTTTAAACAAGGTTTAAGTTAGGTTTTAATTTTGTTATTTTTGGTTGGTTGTTAGTTAATTAAGGTAAATGGTTAATTAAGGTAAATGGTTGGTGGTGTTAGTTAATTAAGGTAAATGGTTAATCAATAAATTTTAAGGTTTAAACAAGTTAAGCATTTAATAGCAACAACTTGTGATTTAAAAATAAAAAAAAAACCGAGTGTGCTTATGACCACACGACTGAAGTGAAACTTCAAACGTATTTGGCTATGAGAGGAAGAGAGAAAGAAAATGTGCGCGCGCACTGCTTTCTCTTGCTTATATTTTTAATTTAATTATGTATTCAGAGCATGTGTACTCGATAATATGTAAGCTGTGGTTACCTGTAATTGAGTGTGCATTACAGGATAATGTATAATAATACAAGTTAAAAAAAGAATTTATTGTAATGTATCTCGTTGGTAATCCTTAAATAAATAAATATCCCCCACTCAACTCCCGTTCGCCTCGCCCGATCACACTTTTCGTAACGCTTACGTCATGCGTTCGCCAGCTTACTCCCAAGTCAAGCGTGCGTAAAGAAGTTTGACTTCAATATATACATAAATTCACGCCTCTTTCCAAGGGGGTAGGCAAATTCCTGAACGCCACCTGCTACGAGCCCTACATTATCCTATTATTTTGTTTACGTTCATACTTTTGGGGACCTACCCTCTAAGTCCGACAAAGAACATAAGGGCCCATCCAAAAGATGTCCGAAACTTCGGATAGAACCCGATATGCTATTAATTAACTTTTTCGGACGGGTAAACCACGTTGGGAGTAACAACTATCAAATCTGATGTCATTCATTCTTGCCCCGAACTAATCTTATGTTCATAGGGAATACGTTGTGGGTACCACCCGTAACTTCGGGCGAAGCTACGGAAGTCGTGCTTAGGAGGTATTTATTTATTTAATACTACAAGCACATAAATGTACAGACGCCAGCACATCAAGCTACCCGAAACTGTCAAATTTTCCCAATCAACCTTGAACCTTATGCTAGAGCGATAAAGTTGAAAATCTATTAAAGAAATTTGACAGATTGTAGTAGCTTAATGTGCTGGCGTCGGTACATAGGCGGACTTAATGCCATAGGCGTTTTCTACCAGTCAACCTAGTCTGGTTAGTTCGGAGACAGACAAAAACGAACATTACTTAAAATAAATGTTTTTGTATAACGATTTTATCCAATTTCGAGCGGCCATTGTTGTTTAAGTAAAGTATACTCCTTTTTTTAAAACAATAATTTTAATTCAGATCGACACTTACTTTAGGCTGTTAGGAGAGAAACAATAATGATTAATTTTATTTTCTTGTGTATGCTAGATACTCTAATATTATGTAGGTGTCCTGTTAGTAATTAATCATACCATAATCAGACTAATGTGCCCACTGCTGGGACACAGGCCTCCTCTCGGTGAGAGAGAGTGAGCCGCAATCCACCACGCGGGCCCAGTGCGGGTTGGTAGATGTCACATGTCTTCGATTTTTTGGTTATTAATAGAAAACAAACTGTTTTCGAAAACATTCATCGGTTTCTTACTAAACTTCAACTATATCCGACTACCCTGGTTACTTATTTCTTTTGGCGACTGTACATAAACAGCACATGCATGTACAGACAGCGTCAGAGAAAAGGAACCCCTTTTGGTAATGACTCATTACCAAAGGGGGTTCCTTTTCTCTGACGCTGTCTGTATAATGGCCTCCAAAAGTTAGACATTTTGACATTTTTACACTACAGTTGTGAGGGATTACTTGGTTGTTTTTTATGATAAGTCAAAGGTACTTGCATTAGTCAATGAAAACGTTATAGCAGTTTAATGATCACCAGAATTTTAAATCACAATGTGGTTTGTCAAAGCTGAAGTGAATAAATGTCAAATTACTTTTAGAGGCCGCTGTATGTATTTCATTTAACCTATTGACTCAGTTGGATTTATACGACAAATGTTTTTGTGCCCGTGCCGAACAAAAATCGAACATAGGTTCTCGGTCGTATAAATACGACTGGTAACTTATGTTCGTTTTTTTGTTTTTTATATCATTGCACGACCTTTTTCGTCGTAGGTATTATTTGTTTGTTGATTTATGAGCTGGGCGCTGGAGGTACGGCAATATATGTAATATATGCACGTATTTTATTTAAAAATATTTGTATTCGTCAGTTTACATCGCCACAGAATTGTAAAAAAATATACAACGCCAAAAAAAAAAACAATGAAAGTACTTTAAAAAAAGCCAACCGACACGGGCACCTTAAACGCCCTCCATTTTGGAGCGCTTGGTGTGACGTCATTGTCTATGACATTGACAACAAGCTGAATCGCATACACTCCTATAAAACACATAGACATTTATTTTGTCATAGACTTTTACGTCATTCGCTCTGACTAGTGGTGTTGCTTTTCAAATATTGGAATTTCCCACTGTTTTATTGCATTTAAAAAAAAAATAATTTCTTGTTCAAAAATAAATTTTAAACAAAATATTAAGAAAACAAAATTGGCCTTTATTTGAATCATAATGCATATTCCCTATTGATATAAAACCAATCGTACAACAGGTTCTTCGTTCACCTAGAAACTAAAAAGAATTAAAAACGATAAAACTCACCATCTGCAATGGTAAAAATGCCATTTTATTTTATTCTCAAATTGGCAACACATAGTTTTTTTGACGTGATACCGTCTTATAAATCGATGAACGCGCTGCACGCACATAAAAGCATTACTCATTGTCCGTTCCGCCTGAAACGAGTGTGCAAGCGAGAGCGCGGAACAAGCGATAGAGAGGCACGATCGGATGTTTTCTTATGACGTTATCACGTAAAATTAGCGTCCGTAAACCGACTTTACAGACAACCAATGTTTTTTTGTTAGTCTGTTTTGTGTCCCACTGCTGAGCAATGGCCCCCCTATTTTCCTCCTAAACCTCCCAGGATGTCCTGTGCATTCTCTGGTCATGTTGACCCTCTGGTGATGTTGATTACACAGATTAGGTAAGTTAAAAAAATGAAAACTTACCAGAATCTATAAAATAAATAATTTGGTAAAGTCATTTAATGTATATTGTATATGCTGTGGTTATTTTTACGAAATAATTTAAGGATATTATGCATCTTCGAGAAAAACAGGATTTAAAAGAATTATTTAAAATAACTTACTTCTGTCTGTTAAAAAAAAAATTCGTTAGTAAAATACGTTTTCTCACTTTTTTTTTTAAAGTATTGTCTACCTATCCTCGTAGTACTAACTAGCCATTTCCCAACTATGTTGGAATCAGCTTCCAGTCTAACTGGATGCATCTGAATACCAGTACTTTACATGGAGCGACTGCCTGTCTGACCTCCACATCCCAGTTACCTACTGGGTAACACGAAACCTCTTGGTAAGACTGGTTTTCAAACATAAGTTTGACAACCAGTCTCGTGTCGTTAGGTACAGCTAGTCAGTAGCCTATAAAGTCTACTGACTAGCTGTAGGTACCTAACGACTGTCAAAGGTCTACAAATGACAGCCTGGACTAGCCAACGGCTTAACGTGCTTTTCGAGGCACGGAGGGGTCTCGATATGTAATGGATGGTCGCCCATCCACGATCTGACCGCGGCAAGCGTAGCTTAACCTACGATCGACCCGTGCGGCTGTTAGCCACGAGCCCCTCACCGCTCGAACGTGAAGTTGCGGACACTAGCCCACGGGTAATTGCGTAACACATGGCTTTCATACTGACAGTTCAACAACGTTCATTGCGTCATTTACGTTATCGAGCAGACACATTTTTCGTACATATGGAGCAATGGATTAGTAACATCCTTCAAAAAATTTCAAATTGTGATTTATAGTGTTACGCAATTAGGGTGCTGGGTCTAGAAAATTTATTTTCTTTCTTTCTTTTTGTACACACGGTTACACATCAAGCTATACAATTCTAATTTTAGCTGACCTCACATTGTATAGGTTTTTCGTACAATCAGAAGTCAGTTTATACTAGTTATGTATAGCTTGATTTGTAGCCGTGCGTAGATAATGTTACGAGCTTGGGGTTCGTGACAATAAAAACTGCCGATTTAATAACCAAAAATAAACACTAATTACAACTTTAAACACACACAATTATACAACACAATCGCACTACAGATCACTCTAGTCGCACTTGAAGATCGCTTCGATGTTATCGCTTGTATCGCGTATCCAATACTGATCTCGGGTCGCGGCGACACCGGCCTTATATAGGCCTCGGATAGTTCCAGAACCTTCTACCGTAGAAACATCTAGAATGTTCGAGTACATACCGGTCCCGACCGACCAGACGTCGATAGTTCTGGAAAGTTCAAGCATCGAAGTTTCTAGAACGGTCGCGACTATTAGTTCTGCTACTCGATACTAGATGGCGCTAGTGGTAGCTAATGTCGCCATCAATTGTGGCGCGCAACAATAACTTGAGCGAGACAATCGTTGATAGCTAACCGCTTCCTCGTCCGTTTTGAGGACAGATGCCTAAAACAATTATTTTTAATATCCTAATAAACTCCAAAAACATATCTATACGTACCTCAAACTGCAAACATAAAAAAGTAATTTAGTTCGGCTAACCTCAATAAAAAAAAAAAAAAAAAAATACGCGTGCGCACCTCTCACGTGCTAGAAGTGAACTTCTTAAAAAGTAAAGAATAAGAGATTTGGTGTGAGAGACAGAGGAAATCATATCTTTCTTCTCTCTCATGTAACGAAATGTGCCTAAACGTGACGCTTCAGTCACAATTAAAGAAAATATAGGCGTTTTGACACTTTTCACAGTTGCCCGGACCTGACGTCTCAGTGCTGCCATCTAGTGGACGTGATTTTAGAAGAAACATACTGGCGTTATCTAGCGCCTTAAGAGTAAACTAATCGCGAGCTCGAACTCACTGGTGGTCATGGCCAAAATCACGCTGTCTAACTTGGCTTCATGTCTGACGGAGCTAGTATCAGTGATGAGCAGTTAGACTCTAATCTACACGCACAACATCTAGTTCTCACGCACAGAAACACCGTTCCGAACTGATAGGCGCATAAAAATATTTGAAAAGTGCTTTGGAAAATCGAGTTCTATGAAAAATCCACTACATAAATCAATCACAAATAAAGTTTTTTGAACTCTTCGATAACTGAGCTTTGTCGGTACGGATTTAATTTTTAATATTTTTCAGTTCTTTTATTACTTATTTACACCCAAAGTTACGTTAAAAATAGCAAGAAAAACGAATCTTTGTTGGCTCATAACTTTTTAATGGCTTATTATTTTACAATTCTGCTTCCGTACAGACACAATTAATAATTAGGCAAGACGATACAATGTTTAACTTTGGATGCACAATGTCAAATAGTGGAGTAATACTCTCCCGAAATTTGTATGGAAAAAATATCGAATAGTGGCACCTTAATATGTACCTACACAGTTTTAAACTGTGATAATATTTATTATTTCTAAATCATCAAACTTACGGCTTCCTAGAACAAAAAACAGGATATTTTAAATAAGTCAAAGAAAAAAATAAAATTTATCTGGCGTGCTTTGCCTTTTAAATTGTAAATAAAATTAAACTTTAAACGTGTCATATCGATTTTATTCAATTTCGACCGGCCATTGTTGTTTCTATTGTAATATGCCACCAGTGGTATGCGCCGGCCGGAGCGATTAATAAATAAACAATGTTTTATCTTAATAGTAAAAATTCAGTGTAGGTAAGTACTTAGGCAAGTATTATAATTGTAACATAATTTTCTAATTGGGGTGTTTGGTGGCCTGCGTTAATTTCGGGACATGTTGTATCGTACAAACGCCAGCACATTAAGCTACTACAATCTGTCAAATTTATTTAATAGATTTTCAACTTTATCGCTAAAGTATAAGGTTCAAAGTTGATTGGGAAAATTTGACAGTTTCAGGTAGCTTGATGTGTTGGCGTCCCTATACTAGTTCTATGGTAAAAATCAGTTAAGTATTGTTTTTCAATGGACAGACTTCTGTACACTTCCAAAAAGATCTTTTGACGCTCCAATGATGTTGCCAGGGGGCGTACATTTGTGCATTTTTTCTGTCAAATGCCACTTGAAAGTTATTGAAAAAAAAAATGGCGGCGTGGGTTCCAATTTTGACCACGCGCCAAGATAACCGTGTCGCACTATACTTACAGTAAGCTGAAAAAAAATAAAATGAAATAATAAATTAATCTTATTATTTAAAAAAATCCTCTCACACACAGGCCTCCTCTCACCGAGAGGAGGCCTGTGTCCCAGCAGTGGGAACATTATAGGCTGATTATGATTTAAAAAAAGAATTTAACAAATCCGTCTAGTAATGACGGAGTTATGCCTGAACGTACATAAAAAAATATATAAACATCCAAATTGAGAACCTAATCCTTTTTTTGAAGTCGGTTAAAATAAGTTTTTTTTTATAAAATATTTAATAAATGAGATAATAAATAAACGATAATTAATTTAAGGTCTGATTTTACAATAATCAGATAACTTTTCTCTGAGGAATAAATATTGCGGTTTGACAGCTTATAATGGAAAATATGTCAAACTGTCACATTTATTCTTTAGATAAAAGTTACCGGATTATTCACAAATCAGCCCTTAGTAATTAATAAAAATATATAAATGAATAAGTTGAGGTACTTACAGGACTCTGAAATTGTATTATTCATTGATTGCAGATCGTATCGTATTTTAATAAAAGTATTTTTAATAAAAAGACGTAAAATACACATTAAAGGCAGGATATGCTGATGGCTTTAAACAATATTTTGTTCGTAAAAGTACGTGATAATTAAAAAACAAAACTTACGCCCTATAACTGGAAAAAAAAATAAAAAAATAAGTTTTAATTGAACTTTGATAATTAGCCAATGTGTCTTGCGTGGATCCATGTTCCGGCAGAACGTGGATCCACGCACGACACTTTGGAGGCTATTTAATTGTTTCTGTAATTGCGGTTAGAGTCGGACGCATCGGATACTTGTGCATGTAGAGTTTTACAACCATATAATAACGATTTGTGGTTGCCATTGGGATATTAAAGAAAAGAAAGAAATAAAATACGTTTATTTAATTAAAAAACAACATAAACAAAAAAAAAACAAAATAACAATTTGGGAAAAAATATGCGTCACATCCACGCAAAATGGCCGTCGCTCAGCATAATGCTAAGACCCTATGCGAGACAGAGCCCCAGTGCTGGTTTAAGAGTAGGTATCCACTAAGAAAGGGTTTTTCGAAATTCTACCCCTAAGAGGGTGAATGGGGGGAGGGTGATATTTCACGCGGACGAAGTCGCGGGCAGAAGCTAGTAATCTATACTACACTAATGATAAAGCTGAACAGTTTGTTTGTTTGATCTCCGGAACTGCCAGTCGGATTTGACAGCCCAATTCTTGAGGAATGCTAGGCTATTTAACATCACGCTAAGACCCTTAGGAGCCGAGCAAAAAGACAAAGAGTAAGAAGGAACGCTAAGTGAAAACAAAGTAACAGCGCGGGCGGGCGATGCGGGGGGCAGAAGCTAGTAATATATAAAGTCTCACCGGTCCGTTGGTGAAAAGGTTCCGCCATGTAAAAAATAAAAATAAAATATATTAATAAAAAAATAAGTAAGTTACTTATTAATAAAGTGCATAAAAAAAAAAACATTTGTGATTTTAAATGTTCTTACATATTTATCCTAAAAACCAGAAAGTAAAGTATTTAGTCAACAAACTTAAATGTACTCGGTAATCATAAATAAATTAAAACAAACACATCGTTACAAAAAATATATGATTTTACAAAAACTTACTGTGACCTGTAAAAAATGGTATTTTATTATTCAAAATTAACTTTTATGACAATGGTGCCGATTCTGTTGTTCACAAACTAAACTAAATTTAAGTTCAGTGCATCTTTTTCTTTCTATTTCATTAAGAAAAGGACAGAAGATAAATTTTAGTTTAGTCCTGTCAAATTAATCAGCGCCTGACGTAAGTTGACGTAATTTTAGCAGGCGTGTTTTTAATCACGTCTAAACCTAAACTTCTGTGGATTAATTTGACAGGACTAAACTAAAATTTATCTTCTGTCGTTTTCTTAATGAAATAGAAAGAAAAAGATGCAGTGAACTTAAATTTTGTTTAGTTTGTGAACAAGGGAATCGGTGCCATTGATTTAGGCACAATAAAATTGTCTATATTACAGTATTTGTTTCATAAAGCTAGCTCCAATATTTTGAAAATTATTGAGGTTTTTGTTACCGACCCGTTTTCTTTGCGGCCCAGTGTATTAAAACACAATTAGTATTTTAGTTAACTCAAAAAGTGATTATTTTAAACAAAAACATAAAACAATATCACGCCTGGACCTCACTAAGAGATAGGCAGAGGTCTGTACGCCAGCACATCAACCTACTATAATCTGTCAAATTTCTTTAATAGATTTTCAACTTTATCGCTAAAGAATAAGGTTCAAAGTTGATTGGGAAAATTTAACAGTTTCGGGTAGCTTGATGTGCTGGCGTCTGTACCTAAAGCAACCCAACATCTCGCTAATTATGTTTAAGTCCCATGTAATGGGGGGAGGGGGGGGGGGGGGGCTACTGCCATCAACCGGGCACAATTATCCAAACTGTTTACATTAAACAAAAAAATAAAATAAAACAATAGCTTACCACATTCTAAATAAATAAATTATAATATATTAGTAAAATTCTAATTAAGAAATTAATTTATAAATATTTTAGTTAAATCCACGGCTTATTCCCAGGAGCTCCAAATCTGTTGTTCTTCAAACAATTTCACTCGATATATTGTTTCCCAAGAGCTCCATAATTTTATTAAAATACCAACTAAAATTGCTTTTTCAAGCACCGCGCGTCGCCTATTGGCGACGAAACAATAGAAAATCAATTGTGTCTCATTAGCGGAGCTCGACAGATTAATTTGGAGCCGCCGAGAATAAAATTATGGAGCGGTTGGGAATAAGCCAAATCCACAACTGTACAAAAATATAGAATAATTGTAAAATATTACGGGTGGCTAGAAATAACAGAAATTATATTATAAATAAACGATTTTAATAATATTATAAAAAATGCTATGATTATATTTTTTTCATTGTGTAGAATCTTTTTTTAAGTCGGTTGTTTTTTTTTGTTGTAGTAACATTTGTTTATTGTAGGTTGGTCATACTAGGATTTTTAGACGCATGAATGACATTGATTTTGGTAAACGATTGTAAAACTGTCACATATATTTTATTGAAGAAAAAACAAGATGGCCGCGCCGGACCTGCTCGCTGTACGTGAAGCGTTTCTATGTGTGCGAAGTGCAAGCGTTTTAACTCAATGTTTCGACCCAACCATAATTATATTTTAATTAGATACTCACAGGTTTCTCCAACTGCAAACAATAAACTCTTAATTACAATGTCATATATTTAAGGCGGTACCCCGACCAAATAACCTGGAGCATTCGCGACAGAGACAAAGAGCGACACGACTTCCTCGTACGAAAGGGATGCAGCGTACCCTGCGCACGCCCCTTTATCATAAAACTCGCAAAATTTTTGGAATCATTTTAATAAAAAAAGGATAGCGACCTTTTTAAATAAATTAAAACATGAATTATTTAGATTTTTAAATTATCTATCCATTAGTGAAATCCTCAAATTAATAGAACGTCAAATTTAACGAAAGGTGAATGCAATCAATAATTTTAGTCACTTTTTTAAAAGGAGATTTTAAATGTATTAGTAATGTATAAAAACAAATAATAACGGGCAATGTGATGATAGGATATCGAACATTAATAATGTGCTTTCAGATGTAGTTTATTTCTCATAATTATTGAGTTAATAGCCTCTGAATAACGAAGAAAAACGCGGTTCTGGTCGGGGTACCGCCTTAAAATACACATAATCAACCTATAATTTTCCCGCTGCTGGGACACAGGCCTCCTCTTTCTGTGAGAGGGAGGGGGCTATAAACCCACCATGCGGGCCTAGAGCGTGTTCGTGGATGTCACATGTCTTCGAATTTCCCGTTCATGCCGGTGTCCTCACGATGATTTCCTTTACCTACCGTTTTGAGGGTTTGGTAATTAAATAATTTACACAAAGTTTTAAAGTGCCTGCTTGGGGTCGAACCCATGACCTACAACTCGTAAGTCGCGGCCGTTACCACTGGGCCACCACTGCTCCCAGCCAGTTACTTAAATTATAGACTGAATGAGCAGTAAAAAGGAAACATAACATATTTATTTTAAAAACTTCATTTAAGGCATAATGTCTTTGCCCAGCCGGTATGTCACTTGTGAAAAAAAAAAAAAAACCAAAAAAAATCTTACTTCTTCCCCCTAAAATAAAAAAAAAATAACATTATTAGTTTATCTTATGAAAAGTTAATCGCATGTCAATAGCAGTAATACGAATACGAAGAACAGCTGAATTAACCGACGAAATGTTTCTACACTAGAGGCGGTCTAGGATCACGTGCTGGATTAAAGATTATAGTTTATGCGTCGATATGTCCAGCAACCCACATAACATTAGCATATGAGGACTACATGACCTAAAGCGCGGTCACTGCCGGACTGCATAGAAAAGAAAGAGAAGCGCAATGATACAACCCTGGTAATTTATTGCAAAAATATGAAGCAATTATATCTATTTACAAAAAATCTATTGTTTGGACTAAAACATTAAAACACTAGTGCTTTAGTATATTGTTTGTAGAATAATCTGACAAAAAATCAGAATGATTGTATGTATACTAGTATGGTTCCCATTGTTAAAATTCATGTTTTTTTTTTCTATCGTATCTAATTAGTAGTATTATGTTTTCAGCACACTATCTACCTTGCATATATTCTGAAGAATATCATATATTTTTCTGATTTTGTTTACTGTAGGCGATCATATACTTTTATTGCTTCTAAAACTTGCGTTTTTTGCGTTTAGGTCCTGTAATCCCCTTACAACCGGATATACGTATTATTATTAATGTATAAACAAGTTATAGGCGTACATAACAATTACTATTACAAAAGACATTGGATAGATGCTGCCTAATAAACTAATAGTCAAACTAATTATTAAACTAAAGTCATCATCATCTGCCTGGGTATTCCCAATTATGTTGGGGTCGGCTTCCAGTCTAACCGGATGCAGCTGAATATCACTATTTTTTACATATAGCGACTGCCTATCTGATCTCCACAACCCAGTTACTGGGTAATACGATATCCCTTAGTAAGAGGCTTCTGACAGCCAGTAACGACTGTCAAAGATCCATAAATGTTAGCCGGGACCAACGGCTTAACGTGCTTCCCGAGGCACGTAGTGGTCTTGGTATGTAAAGACGGTCACATATTGACGGACCAACCGCGGCAAGCGTAGCTTAACCCGATCGATCAACCTGTGTGGTTGTTATTACTTAGCCACCAGCCCCTCAGGTAAAAACTAAAGTAATAATAAAAGATTATGTATAACTCGTGTCGGTAAATGAGGATGCACACGTGTCGACCAATGTCGGTGTTCGATCAGCGCATTCTCGTGAACGAGTGCGAGTGTGAGCATCGCATTTGGGGCAGCACGCGGGCGTTAACCCCGACGCGGACTAATGTCAAAACATATAGTTTCTATAATTTTTGCCATTCGTTTTTTTTTTTAAGTTTTTAAAGAGGCGCCATACTTACTTCCATCTAAAAATAAAAAAGGTTATTATAGTGATCAATTATTTTAGTCTTGTTTTTTCTAATGTAAGTAAATGACTGATTATCTACTAATTTACTTATGGTTGGTAAAATATTATTATTTTGATAGGATTTTAAATATAAATTTTTCTTCTGCATAAAGATTGTGTTATTAGACGAAAACAAACATTAGGTACTTGTTGTTTACATCTTTGGCAAATTTAGCGTGTCCGGACCTTAAGTAGGTAGTACATTGCTCAATCGGCAAACTTTCTTTCCGCCCCGACCCTTGCTCGAGCCAGCCCGCGCCGTTGAGCCTGTAGTTCTAAATTTGTCCCTAAATAATTCCGATCCAGCCTTTCCCTTGCTGACCTCTCCCAGCGACGCCCTAAGCCGAGGTCCGTACCCAACAGAGGATGCCCTTAGCGTGTCTAGTTACCCCTAAACCCTGGCTGGAGGCCTTAATTTATTGAGGCATCCGCAGGCAAGCCCGATTAAGCAGACGACGATCTCATGGGTTTGAACTGCGGCGAGATGCCATTAAAAAAAAAAAAAAGAAAAAAACAAACAAAGGCACTCTGGGAGTGTCGACAGAATTGAAAACTTGAACAATTACGTGTGTATATTTTGAATTGTTATATTTATATAGAGAGGTGTCGGTTACGGTAACAGTGTCGCGAGTTCAATGGTTGTTCCCATCTCAAAAAATGCCCAACGCATATAAAGAAGTTTTCACTTCAATATCTATTTGTTTAATCATAAGAGCATAGTAATTTTATAATTAATTATGTTTGAAGGCCATTCTTCCCAATTAAAATGTACCGCGCGTTGATGTCTTTATTATGGGTAAAAATTAAAACAGAGGTGTCGGTTACGGTAACGGTGTCGTGAGTTCAATGGTTTTTTCCCATCTGAAAAAATGCCCAACGCGCCTAAAGAGTTTTCACATGTTATCGACTGCATTTGCCTCTGATGTTGACCCGTGCAAATCGTGTGTATGAGTAGTCAGTTATTAACACTAGGCTAGTACTAGTCTAATAGTAAAAGCATGCTGTTGGATTTTTAACCTTCAGTGCTGAGCCCAGCGTTGAAAATCCAACAGCGAACTATTATTGTCTTATTCCCAGGAGCTCCAAATCTATTGTTCTTCAAACAATTTCACTCCTTACCTACATTGATTCCCAAGAGCTCCATAATTTTATTAAAATACCTGTTAAAATTGTTCCTATTGCTTTTTTAATTTGGAGCCGGCGGGAATAAAATTATGGAGCGCCTGGGAATAAGCCCTATTATTTAGGCATTTATTTAAATCTTGTAAAAGCGGGTGTCAGTGATAGGTACTTACAAGCAGCTGCAACATTAATATTTTTGTATTAAAGTAGAAGATTCTAGCTTGTTACACATCGGTGTAACAGGGGGATCGTTTACGACGCATCAGTGTAATAGAAAGAACGCTAACTACACAGCTGATCCCCTTGCAGCGCGACGCAACCCTGGCCGACATATTATTATAAGGCGCCGACTCAGCAAATGCGTCACTAAACCATGCCTCCTCAATTTCGCAATAGACTTCCGCATCTTCGTAATTAATTAAGATTTTAAGAATATTCATTATTGGTACACATGTAATACACATATAATATTAGTATGATTAATAGTATGGATACTGACCTTTGCGGCGATTTTCTATAAATAAAAAACAATTTTATATGAATTAGTATTTAGGTATTGCATTAAAATTTATGTAATTGCAAACATATCAGGACCGCGGGCTGCGAAATTGGGGCTGTGTCGTCGCTCGAGCAGTCAGGCTCAAACAGGTGACACGGAGTATTATTTGCGCGCCATAATGGGAGTGTAGCGGTATCTACAACGCCACATGCGAACAACGCGTCATACTGACGTCACGCAAATCCTGCATCTCGCAAGCAGAGTTTACCACGCAACTAGCATAGGTACAACAGCCCGACATGAATCATCGGGCAGTTGCCCGCCAGACACAACACCCGTCTGGTCGAAGGATCCTCCCTTTTCTATAGAGTATGAGTGAACTTTACACCCTGTTCCTCATACCTCTATGGGAGTACGTGCGGTTGTGGGGCCGCACTTGGGGATGGGGCCCGCTAGGCATGGCGGGACCAGTCGGGGGTGAGGCGAATGCACTATAGTATATCCCGGGCCTCCTTGTCATGGCAATTGACACTGGAGGGAATAGTGGGCTTTTAGTCGTTAGGAGTCCGACAAAACCCTCCGTTCATTCTAGATGGAGGGTATCCATGAGAGAAAAAAAAAACTTATGTAATTTTTCAGTAGGTACTTACTGGCTGTAAGTCATTAAAATATTTAATTCAAATTATATATTATTAAGGTACCAAATCGGTATTTAGATTTGTATTTTATTATAATAATATTATATTATGTATCAACATTAAAAAAACCGGCCAAGCGCGAGTCGGACTCGTACACGAAGGGTTCCGTACCACCGTATTTAACACTACGTATATAAAAAAATCACGTTTGTTGTATGGGAGCCCCCTTAATTTATTTTAATTTAATTATTTATTTTTTAAGTGAATATACAACTAAGTACCTATTCTGTAAATATTTCAAGCGTCTACCCGTTGCCGTTATTAATTTCGAGCAAAAAACGGCGAAAAAATCTTGTCTGTTGTATGGGTCCCTTAAATATTTATTTTGTTTTAATTTAATTATTTATTTTTAAATGCAATTACTGATTTTTTCGGTATCTTTATACTCTAAAAACAATAATAAATCCTTAATTAATAAAAATAACAAAATTAAAACCTAACTTAACTAAAACTATACAGCTATTTTAAATTGAATATACAACTTAATATTCTGTGAATATTTCAAGCGTCTACCTGTTGCCGTTATTAATATCGAGCAAATAGCGGCAAAAAAATCACGTTTGTTTTATGGGAGCCCCCCCTTAAATATTTATTTTATTCTGTTTTTAGTATTTGTTGTTATAGCGGCAACAAAAATACATCATCTGTGAAAATTTCAGCTGTCTAGCTATCACGATTCATGAGATACAGCCTGGTGACAGATAGACAGACGGACAGTGGAGTCTTAGGAATAGGGTCCCGTTTTCACCCTTTAGGTACGGAACCCTAAAAACACAAAATAAAAATTATGAAATAAAATTTAATGTTACTTACATTCTGAAAATATAAGAAGAAATAAAATTAACATTTGAACAACAAAAAGATGAACGAACTGAAGACTTCTATATTTATGTCTGTAATTTATATGGTGTACATAATAAAGAGTATTCTATTCTATTCTGAAGCCACGTATAGGTGTGTCGTGGCCAGTACATAGAGTTAATCATTTCATGAACTGTTCGAACATTTTATGTAATGGTTAGGTACTTACTTCCTGAAAATAATGAGAGAAAACGGATTAACATTTGAAGCAATGAAAAACTTACGTAAAAAAAGTAATTAAAAAAAATAAAAAAACCCGACTGCGAAAAAAACTAAAGTTAAAAAAAAAAAAAAAACTGAATAGCTAAAAACATTTTTACCCGACTACGGCGAAGCAAAAAAGAGGGTCATGATTTTTACCGGTATGTATGTATGTGTGTGCCTTCTTTTGGGCTTCACCGCAGTCCGCAGTCAGGTAGTAAAAAATGTTCTATGATTTCTAACGTCGATTCTTTTTAACGTTTGCGAAATGACCTAACAATCTATCACCGATTATTTTGCTTTAACCACGATACTTTAACAAAAACATACAAGTGGAGACGACAATACAACTATAATTTAGACTGCATATCTAATGACATTCCTAGTCTGCATAATTTTTTTTTTGTTTTATCAAATACAGGATGATTTTTTTACCAGTTCCAAAATTTTACAGGGTGTTCTACCCATGAACATGAACAACTTTCACTATGGGACCAACTCTGAAATCCCGAAAAAAATAATCAGCTGTTTCATACATTTTGGCAAAGTAGGTATTAAACAGTTGATTCTTTTTCGTGATTTCAGAGTTGGTTCCATATGAAAGTTGTTCATATTTATGGGTAGAACTACCTGTAAAAATTTGGAACCGCAAAAAAAATCATCCTGTATATCCAATGGTGTAGTCACTATAGCCAGTTGATTGATAGGCAAAACTCATAATCAGTCCCTTTTTTGTTCAGTATAAGCATAATCGGCCTAAGAATAATGTTCCCATTGCTGGGACACAGGCCTTCTCCAAGATTTATTTTGATAGTTTCAAAAAGCCTCATATGCTTACATTTATTGTCTCCACATTGTATAAGGTCCCATTAAAATAGATGAACAAACTTTTAGAAATCATTCACACCACCTAAACAAGAACGATGGTAAAAAAATATACAAGGTGTTTTTTTTGATATCCCATAACTCTAGGGGGTCATTGTACTCATCATTATGAACAACTTTTACTATGGGGTCAAACCTGAAATCGCGAAAAAAAAATCAGCTGTTCCCTACATTTATGTTCGCATAACTCGTCAAAATGTAGGGAATAGCTGATTTTTTTTTCGCGATTTCAGATTTGGTCCCATAGTAAAAGTTATTCATAATGATGAGTACAATGACCTCCTAGAGGATATAAAAAAAAACACGTTGTATAAGAAAAACGCATTAGATACTTTCCAAGAAAAATAATCAACTAACGAAAATACACTAATGTGCCGGGCTGCCGGCAATTTATTATTTTAGGTCAAAATAAAATCACTTTAATCAGTGTTTTTTTTTTTTTTTTGGTTGGATATCTTTGGTTAGACGTACTGAGCACTGTCTCAAAATGTACATATATACCTATTTTAATGGGACCCTGTATATGTTTTTTCAGCAAAGTTTAACAGCATTAGAAAAAGCGAATGGGCCAATCACATCCAAGGAAACAAAAAAAAAACTGCTTTTACACGAAATCATACTACTTACAGTCTGAAAACAATAAAATTTAAATTAATATTTAAACAACAAACAGTCCGAAATGGGTTTATTTTATTTATTAAAGCCTTCAAGGATTTTAATTGCGTTTACCCTTCTTCCACTGGAATGACATTTTTGCATTCCTTCGTCATCTGCCTTTCCCATCTATGTGGGGGTCCGCTTCCAGTCCAACCGGATGCAGCTGATAACCAGTATTTTACATGGAGCGACTGTCTATCTGACCTCCACAATCCAGTTACTGTTTTACAAGATACCCTTTAGCAAGACTTGTTTTACCTACTGTTCATATGGGTCCGACTGCCAAAGACCTTCTTTTTTTTTTTTGTTGTCGGGGGTAAACCTTCAAAGGGCACCTGACCTCCGGGGAGGGAGGTCGGGGAGTGTGAGATTTTTACCTCACTAAAACCACCCCGGTGATCACCATCAGCACATAGGGGCGGTCCCGGTTCCTCCAGACCAATTCCGGAACCCCCCCGTGCAACGCCTGTAAGGCACATCCCTGGGGAGACTGTAAAGGGGCCTTCCCTGAGCCTCGATATGCACGGCAGCATGTGACCACTGTGCCACCGTCTTCCCTGGGGACAGCCAAAGACGTACAAAATAATGACAGCCGGGACCAACGGCTTCAGGTGGTTTCCGAGACACAGAGGGATCTCGGTATGTCCCAAGTCCCATAAGAAGCCTCAACCGGGCATAATTCCAGACTCCGGGCTGCTACTGAGAAATTCCGGATGAAATTCCCAATAACACTTTGCCTGACCCGGGATTCAAACCCAGGACTTCATTTTCAGCAGTAGCGCTTGCGACCACTAGACCAAAGGCTGTTAGTCTCCCTAGATATTGATGATAAAATATTAACATCTAACATCTATGTATTTATTTACAAATCGTCACTTACCGGCTGCAATTGTTAAAAGAAATCTAATTAACCCTTTAACGCTAGTTTAAATCCCATGTAACATAGATACTTCCTGTTTTGCTACATTTTCATTCGTTTAAATGAATAAACACAATAAGGTTGAATATTTTTTCACCACTATAATAATAAACATTGGTAATTTCAGGTAAAAAAAAAAATCGAAAACTAAAGCCTCATTTTCACCCTAACAAGGTGCCGATACAAAAACAAAAAAAAAAGGAAAAACACACATGTATATCTAAATAAAAGTGACACTGAGTCTATGACGACTACTTAAAATAAAATTAACAACGAAAGGTAAACAAAAAAACCACGTGACTTAGTTGTAGTTGTCTTCAATTTAGCAACGTTATAATTCATTAATAACGTTGCTATATTGAAGAGTACAGCTGTAACGTAGCATTACAACTGAATAGACTGTACGTTTAGTCGGTTAACTAAGTCACGTGGTTTTTTGTTTACCTTTATTTCACTACCTAAACCTATGGAGTATACCTCTTCTTACTTATACAGGTGACATATCGCGCAACCTGTTACCATGAATTCCGTACATATACAGCATGATTTTTTTTTTCAGTTCCAGTGTTACAGATGTTCTACCCATGAATATGAACAACTTTCACTATGGGACCAGCTCTGAAATCACGAAAAAAAATCAGCTGTTTCATACATTTAAGTGAAGTAGATAGGTATTGAACTTTTCTATTAAATAGCTGATTTTTTTTCGCGATTTCAGAGTTGGTCCCATAGTGAAAGTTGCTCATATCCATGGGTAGAACATCCTGTAAAAAATTGGAACCGGAAAAAAAATCATCCGGTTTGTTTCTGAAACGTTGAAATATTTCGTCAGCTGTTATTAAAAGAAAAAATTGCTGTCCCATACATTTTGACAGCGTAGGTACAGACGCCAGCACATCAACCTACCCGAAACTGTCAAATTTTCCCAATCAACTTTGAACCTTATGCTTTAGCGATAAAGTTAAAAATCTATTAAAGAAATTTGACAGATTGTAGTAGCTTGGTGAGCTGGCGTCTGTACTTTTCTATGAAACAGCAGATTATTTTTTTTTTGATAACCGACCAAAAACTTCTACGCTTAGGTCTTCAATCGTGTGCTGAATTTCAGGTTTCAGTTTGCGCGAAGATGTCCCTGCCACCATGTATGTATATTATCCTTCAATATTATTACAAATATATCTTTTACTTATGTAAGTAATTATTTACTGTTATTACTTACGCACTGAAAATATTAAAAAAACAGTTTTATACTTGAAAAAAAAAAAACTGGAACAATATGTGTACAGACGCCAGCACATCAAGCTACCCGAAACTGTCAAATTTTCCCAATCAACTTTTAACCTTATGCTTTAGCGATAAGGTTGAAAATCAATTAAAGACATTTGACAGATTGTAGTAGCTTGATGTGCTGGCGTCTGTACAATAATTTCTGAAAAGACATTTATGATTTCAGACCCTATTAACATTATACAACATCCTGAATGGTTAGGTAGAAAATACCAACATTTCGCCAGTTATGTTTGAGTCCCATGTAACAGGGCGCGAGCCTATTGCCATCAACCGGGCAGCAACCCAGACTCCGGGCTGCTGCTGAGAAATTCCAGGTGATAAAACCCAATAACACTTGCCCGACCTGGGAATCGAACCCAGGATCTCATGCTCACCAGTAGCGCTTGCGACCACTAGACCAACGACGCATACTTTTCCCAACTATGTTGGGTTCACTAATTCCGGTCTAACCGGAATTGTAGCATTCAAATACCAGAATTTTACATGGAGTGACTGCTTATCTGTCCTCAGAACCCAGTTACTGGGTAACACGATACCCCTTGATAAAACAAGTGGTCAGACTTTTTGGCTTCTGTCTACTCGCAACGGCTGTCAAAGATCTACGAATGACAGCGAGAACCCATGGCTTACCGAGCTGTAGCGGTATCTACAACGCTACATGCAAACAACGCGTCATACTGACGTCAAACAAAATCCTGCATCTCGCAAGCAGAGTTTACCGCGCAACTAGCATAGATACAACGGCCCGACCTGAATTATCGGGCAGTCAACACCCGACTGGTCGGAGGATCCTCCCTTTTCTATAGAGTATGAGTGAACTTTACACCCTGTTCCTCATACCTCTATAGAGCTTTCCGAGACACGGAGGGGTCTCGATAGGTAATGGATGGTCAACCATCCACGGACCGACCTCGGCAAGTGTAGCTTATCCTGCGATCGACCCGTGCGGCTGTTAATATTTAGCCACGAGCTCCTCTACTACTGATACTGTTATGTAATGATCACACATCAACATTATTGCAAAAACATCACAAACTTATTTAATTTAAAAAAATGGTTACTTACGTACTGAAAAATTTAAAAAAAAAAAAACTATTTACTTAAACGATGGACAAAAACGGACTTATTGTATGTACACCCAGTACTGTATGTTATAAGTATCCTTTCATTTCTGTGGCCGATTCCGGCCCCCGGGAGCCTGCTCCCTCAGTCCGGCAACGAAGACACGGTCCCGGTCCGAAAGTAGTTCTACACCGTGTTCTTCACGTTATCCATAAACTTTGGTAAACGCTTCTATAGCTTTTACAAATCAAATCGAATAAAAGAAGTAGTTCTTAAAAAGGCTTCGTTACAAAGATATTTGTAATTTCATTTAATGTTTAATTGAGCTATGCAGTAAGAAAGGGTCTTAACTTAGTTTTGACAAGTTGCAGCCCGCCAAATCTTATGAATGAAAATTACGACGTTGTCAATTCGGATAAAGAGGCATGCATATCGGGTGACTTACGTCAAGGTATTTAGTTTATATGAAAATTAACAAAAAATAAGAATTCATTAATGTGTCCATAATGAAAAATGCTTATTTCCATGGTCTGAACATCTGGTCGAAGTTTATATATATCGTCCGGAACACGGTGTATAATTCGGAGTGATCCCTACAGCCGAATAATTAACCTTTTCGGACGGGCAAAAACACATCGGGAGTAAAGACAACTGTCAAATTGTTTTCATTCATTCTTAGGTCATGCCGGTTTCCTCAAAATGTTTTGAGACGACCTACAACTTGAGTCGGGGCCAATACCCATTAACATTTTAGCAAAAAAAAAAAAACACTTATTTCAATGGTCTTTGGTACTCACGAGCTGTAAATATTAGAAATAATCGGATTAACATTTAAACAACATAAAGAGGGTCAGACTTGTAAAAACACTGATTTTGTTTTTGGTTAGTAATTCTGAAGAATGAATGAAAGGCAATTGCATGCAGCTCAGATGAGAATGCTGGAGGAATGACGGTGGTGCTGATGTTAGATGAATGGATGGAGTAAGAAATTAGTATACACCGTGAAATTTTAATCACCATTTTCCTCTTAAGGGGTCATTGTACTCATCATTATGAACAACTTTTACCATAGTAAAAGTGTGTGTTCCATAGGACTAAACATGAAATCGCGAAAAAAAAATCATCTCTTCCCTACATTTTGACGAGTTATGTGAACATAAATGCAAGGAACAGCTAATTTTTTTTCGCGATTTTAGATTTAGTCCCATAGTAAAAGTTGTACATAATGATGAGTACAATGACCCCTTAAAAGGATGCCCATGAATTTAATTTCACCCTGTATAAGAGGAAGTCTGAACGTGGCACCGATAACTGAAAAGTTGTGTGGAAACCGGTTGTCGTGGTATTGGCATGTCATATGGAGGAATGAGGAAAATGTGTCACAGGGATGGATGAATGTATGAAAAAATGAATGAACGAATGAATGAGTGAATGAAAATATTTATTTGAAGGGAAGAGAAAATGTAAGGTGTAAGAAAGTTTCATCCTACACTTATTAAAAAACAACGAATACTTACGGTCTAAAAATATTAAGAATAATCGGATTAATATAAAAATGTAATATCCTAACCTAACAAACTAAAATATGGCGTCAAAATCTTGCTCCGCATTGCTGTTGACTGGTAATGTACAGTCACGAGCACCAATATGTCAACACTTTCAATTTTCAATTGCGATTTTATCGTGAAATAACGAATGCAACGTTGAAATACGACACTTAACATAAACGTATGGGTTCGAAAATACTATGTTCGTAAGAACATAAAATTTCATTCAAATATAAAGGAGAAATTCGCCTTTGAATTAAGCCAAGTGTATACATACTTACAGACGTGACTGTACCCAAGAGACTGGCGGCATTACCAAGTTTTATGTCAATACCTATTATATTATCTGTGACAATACTTAAGCTCAATTTAGACTACGCTATACTATTCTGCTCTATAGCACATCAAAACATGAACATCTACATTAAAAGCTTTTATTTTTCCCTTATTTTTGTACAGACGCCAGCACATCAACCTACTACAATTTGTCAAATTTCTTTAATAGATTTTCAACTTTATCACTAAAGTATAAGGTTCAAAGTTGATTAGGAAAATTTGACAGTTTCGGGTAGCTTGATGTGCTGGCATCTGTACATAATTATATATGTTTTAGTGGTAGATTGTATATTGTATTAAGGATTTGTAAAATAATTAAATGTGTAATTATTAATTAACAATTGTTACTTACAATCTGAAAATAATTACAGAAATCGGATTAATATATAAACTCCGAAAAAACAGACGAACAAATGTATTTTTGTTCGTCTGTTTTGATTGATATGATTTTGATAGCTCACTCCGGCCGAGTTGGTCGCAGTTGTTAAATATGGGCGCCCGTTAGAACAGCGACCAACCACTCGCGAGCCAAGCGAGCAAAGCGAGCGGTGTCGCGGCAGCGGCCGCCGAGTGCTCAATCCAAGTCTTGACAAAAAGTCACAAATTAATTCGTAAAATATAGTAAAATGGCATCATCATCCGCCTGCCTTTCCGTAACTATGTTAGGGTCGGCTTCCAGTCTAACCACATACTCTTCAAGATAGTTGAGCTGACTGGTGTTGATCCATGCGTCATGTGTGGGCGCCGTCAGTTGGGACTCTCTTTTAGCTGTCACGATTTTGTTTATATTTGCTGTACTCTGCACTTTGTGCAACTTTGTGTATACACCGTGTTCTTCACGATATCCATAAACTTTGTCAAACGCTTCTATAGCTTTTACAAATTAAATCTAACAAGGAAAGTAGTACTTAAAAAGGCTTCGTTACAAAGATATTTGTAAGGGGTTTGAAGATTTTTGTATGGAGGGTGGCCCTAAGGTCGGCCGCCATTTTGATTTTTTTTCAGAATCGCGGTGCACAACAAAAGTTATATATTTAGATAGAGGACACTTATACAAACAAAAAATATAATGTAACATAATATCCTAAAGCGTCAGGTTTCGGAGTTATTCACCAAAATATAAGTCGAAAAAACCTTAAAGAAACATGGATTTTTTTGTTTTTTTTTCCCCCCAGGTAAGCATATTGAACTATTGAGGTAATAGAAACGTTATAAAACCTCTATGGAGAAGAAACAAATGAAGAATAGACATTTTTTAAATAATAATTAAACACGGCAATTTATAGTTCGTTTTTTAATCCCAGAGACTAATCTGACAAGTGTAATGTCAAACTTCTATACCAAAAAAAACGAAAACACAAAAGACTTAAGTCTCTGGGATTAAAAAACGAACTATAAATTGCCGTGTTTAATTATTTATTTCAAAAATGTCTACTCTTCATTTGTTTCTTCTCCGTAAAGGTTTCATAACGTTTCTCTTACCTCAATAGTTCAATATGCTTACCAGGAGGGGAAAAAAAAACAAAAAAAATCCTTGTTGTTTTCGACTTATATTTCGGTGAATAACTCCGAAACCTGACGCTTTAGGATATTATGTTATATTACATTTTTTATTTGTATAAGTGTCCTCTATCTAAATATATAACTTTTGTTGTGCACCGCGATTCTGTAAAAAAATCAAAATGGCGGCTGATTTTAGGGCCAAAACCTTCAAACCCCTTTCATTTAATGAAATTTAATTGAGCTATGCAGTAAGAAAGGGTCTTAACTCAGTTTTGACAAGTTGCAGCCCGCCAAATCTTATGAATGAAAATACGTCATCGTTGCCAATTCGGATAAAGAGGCATGCATATCGGGCGCCGTCGGTTGAGACTGGTCATCTCTTAACTGCCAAGGCTTATTTTTAATCTTATTTCTTGTATTGTTTCTTCATTTATGTGTTTTTTTTTACATTGTTCTCACATATAGAAGCAACTCGAATAATGTACCAAGGATTTTGTAATATCTTGATTTAAAAAGAGTGTCTATGGAGTTTCTTGCCCGTTCTTCTCCATAGAGATCTACGCTTTGGAATGGGCAACTAGCTTCAACTTTCTGACTAACTGACCGACTACTTAATTTTGACAATTCAAAAGTGCCTGTAATGGTTTAATTGAAATAAATGCTTTGAGTTTGAGTTTGGGCGATTTACGTCAAGGTATTTAGTTTGTATGAAAATTAACAAAAAATAAAAAAATAAGAATTCACTAATGTGTCCATAATGTAATATGTTTATTTCCATGGTCTGAACATCTGGTCGAAGTTTATGTATATCGCCCGGAACACGGTGTATGAATGAATATCGCATCAATACGGTGCACACTCGGTTCCGGCGTGGCCTCGATGCGGCGGCGCGGCGGTGCGGTGCATGCACGATATTATTTTATTCGTATACATAAACTTGCGTCATGTACAGGAAGCCTACTTTGGCTTATCTTTTTTTAAGTGTTAAGGAATACAATAAAATCTACAGGGTGAAATTGAATTCATGGGCATCCTTTTAAGGGGTCATTATACTCATCATTATGAACAACGTTTACTATGGGACCAAACCTGAAATCGCTAAAAAAAAATCAGCTCTTCCCTACATTTTGACGAGTTATGTGAACATAAATGCAAGGAACAGCTGATTTTTTTTTCGCGTTTTCGGGTTTAGTCCCATCGTAAAAGTTGTTCATAATGATGAGTACAATGACCCCTTAAAAGGATGCCCATGAATTTAATTTCACCCTGTATAATGGATAATTTCTGTCAACCTTGCTAGATAATAAATATTCATTCATTACTTACAACCTGAAAATTATAAGAACAATCGTATTAACATTGTTACAAGCAAAATTGGATATTACTGCAGAGGGCCTAAAAAGGCCACTTTGGCAGAATCATAAAATAATAACATTATGAATCATAAAAAAGTCGTAAAATGATCACAAACTGACAATTCATGATATTATTTGACATTAAAGCAATTCATATTTTGTGGACCATTTTACGAATCTCCATACAAAACTGTCAAACAGATGAATTGCGTGATATGAAATTGTACGCAAATAATATCATGAATTGTCAGTTTGTGATCATTTTACGACTTTTATTATGATTCATTTATCCTTTTATGATTCTGCGAAAGTGGCCTTTTTAGGCCCCCAGGTTATTGCGCAACACACTATGAGTAGCAATGGCTTCCATTTTGACAGTTCAATAGCATTCATTGCGTTATTTATGTTGTTGAGCGGATAAATTTTTGAAACATATGAAGCAATGGATTAGCAATATCCTTCAAAATGATTTAGATTGCGATTAGTGTGTTACGCAATTAGGGTACTTTTTATTTTTTGGATTTTTCATATTTTTGGTTCGCGATCGTAACAAACTGAGCGTGTATTTACAAAATTATAATCATTAAATCATCAATACAGCCCTTTCAGTTCATAATACCCCTATTGAATGACATCATCATCTGCCTAATCCTTTCCCAAGTATGTTGGGGTCGGCTTCCAGTCTAACCGGATGCAGCTGAATACCAGTACTTTACTTGGAGCGACTGCCTATCTGACCTCCACAACCCAGTTTCTGGGTGATACGATACTCCTTATTAAGACTGGTTGTCAGACTTTCGGGCTTCTGGCGACCCGGAACGACTGTCCAAGATCTACGAATGACAGCCGGGACCAACGGCTTAACGTGCTTTCCGAGGCACGGAGAGGTCTTGGTATATGAACCCTATGAAATAACTATTTCATGAAATATCAATCAATATCTAGGTTTATATTATCTATACTCCATTTAATATAGCATTAGACAGAAGTTAAAAAAGGCTCTTTTAAGGGCACACTTTGTAATGAAAGTACAACAAACATTATTACAGTCAAGATTGATGTGGAGTCAAATATAATCAATTTAAATAACAACAGTCACACTTAATTGTACTTATTTAACCTATCTACCTTCTGAAAATTACAAGGCTTTCATTTAATATTATTTAGTTTTTACATAATATATTGTCGTGTCACTGTTTAAAATCTAAAAGAAGCAGGGGCGGACAGTACCGGGAACGTTTTTCATGTCACTATAACTCTACCAAATCTAAAATGTTACCTATTCCCTTCATAAGTTGTGGCAGCACGTGTTTTTTCATTTTGTCGGTTTATATAAAGTTGTTTTTAATAAACTGATTGTTACTAAAAATTGTTTCATTTCATGTACCTATTCAAGCATCGTGACGAGTAAATAGATAGAATATTCTTTATTGTATGCCATACATTGTAACTTACAAAAAAAGCACACACATTATTTATTAAAATTGTTTGAACTTAACTTGAAAATAAAAGGTTTCGTACTCCTGCTTCTGCGAGCCTCTTTTTTCTAATGTTATAATAAATAGAGTTTAGGTTATATGAACTTAGAGCACACATTCACAGCGTGTTTACACACTTTGTTACCACAAGTAAAGCGCGCGTCGCTTTTTAAGATAATAATGTACAGACGCCAGTACATCAAGGTACTACAACCTGTCAAATTTATTCAATAGATTTTCAACTTTATCCCAAAAGCATAAGGTTCAAAGTTGATTGGGAAAATTTAACAGTTTCGGGTAGCTTGATGTTCTGGTGTCTGTACTAAATATTCATTAATTACTTACGCCTTTCTGAAAATAATAAAAACGATCGGATTAACATTGTAACAAAGGGGTTAGAAGATTTTTGTATGGAGGGTGGCCCTAAGGTCGGCCGCCATTTTGATTTTTTTTCAGAATCGCGGTGTACAACAAAAGTTATATATTTAGATAGAGGACACTAATACAAACAAAAAATGTAATTAACATAATATCCTAAAGCGTCAGGTTTCGGAGTTATTCACCGAAATATAAGTCGAAAACAACAAGGATTTTTTTGTTTTTTTTCCCTCCAGGAAAACATATTGAACTATTGGGGTAATAGAAACGTTATGAAACCTTTATGGAGAAGAAACAAATGATGAATAGACATTTTTTAAACAAATAATTAAAAACGGCTATTTATAGTTCGTTTTTTAATCCCAGAGACTAATCTGACATTTAAGTCTATTGTGTTTTCGTTTTTTTTTAGTATAGAAGTTTGACTTTACACTTGTCAGATTAGTCTCTGGGATTATAAAACGAACTATAAATTGCCGTGTTTAATTATTTATTTAAAAAATGTCTATTCCTCATTTGTTTCTTCTCCATAAAGGTTTCATAACGTTTCTATTACCTCAACAGTTCAATATGCTTACCTGGAGGGAAAAAAACAAAAAAATCCTTGTTGTTTTCGACTTATATTTCGGTGAATAACTCCGAAACCTGACGCTTTAGGATATTATGTTATATAACATTTTTTGTTCGTATAAGTGTCCTCTATCTAAATATATAACTTTTGTTGTGCACCGCGATTCTGAAAAAAAATCAAAATGGCGGCTGATTTTAGGGCCAAAACCTTCAAACCCCTTTAATAAGAGCTTAGCGTAACATCACGCCTTGTTCGTCCGACGGACTGGGCAGAGATGTTACCTATTAGTACACACACATTTCGCCAGTTATGTTTAAGACCCATGTAATAGGGGGCGAGCCTATTGCCATCAAACGGGCACACATCCAGACTCCGGGCTGCTACTGAGGAATACCAGGTGATAAAACCCAATAACACTTGCCCGACCTGGGAATCGAACCCAGGACCTCATGGTCACCAGTAGCGCTTGCGACCACTACACCAATGAGGTAATTATTAATAATTTCAACGTTATTTTTAACCGACTTCAAAAAAAAAGGTTCTGTATTCGACACGTATGTATGTATGTTTGTATGTCCGCGATTTTCTCCAAAACGAATGAACCGATTTTGATAATACTTTCACTAAATTGATTTTGACTATGTGGAACCACTTTTAATTTCGGTTGAATTGTATAGGGCAAGTCTCTCCTACGAGTACGTAAATAGGGTATTTTCCTGGGTAAAAAAATAATAATAAATAATAATTAGATTTAGTACGTCAGTTAGATTATCGAAAAATAATGGACCCTTATTTTTTCTTTTGTCAATCAAACAAAAAAATGACAAAGATAAAGCGCGTCAAAATTTGGGAGTGGGGGGTCGTGACGTCACGCCGTGCTAAAAAGTGTCGCACGGCGTGACGTTACGCGGAACCTTAACGGGCGATATCTTCATCATTTTTTATATAATTGACAAAAGAAAAAATAAGGGTCCAATAATCTTACTGACGGACTAATTAGAATTTTTTAGGAAACTAGCCTAATAATGTCCCCAAAGGGTAAGGCAGATGTGTACCTATAGTACAGACGCCAGCAAATCAAGTTACTACAATCTGTCAAATTTCTTTAATAAATTTTCAACTTTATCGCTATAGCATAAGGTTCAAAGTTGATTGAGAAAATTTGACAGTTTCGGATAGCTTGACATGCTGGCATCTGTACACACGTTTCGATGTAGGTAATATTTTTATTAATAACTAGTTGCGCCCCGCGGTTTCACCCGCGTAAATGTCGATCCGTGGGAATGTCGGGATAAAAAGTAGCCTATATGTTAATCCAGGATATCAGCTTCTCCATACAAAATTTTATCAAAATTGGTCCAGCCTTTTCAGCGTGAAGAAGTAACAAACATATAAACACACACACACACACACCCACCAACTTTCGTCTTTATTATCCCCGATATTAGTGTGATGTTTATGATAGCTATGAAAATTATAGCAAATATTATTATGTCAAAATTATTAAATTACTTACTTTCTGAAAATAATTAGAAAAATCAGATTAACATTATGACACATGTAAGCCTCCATCAAGCGGGCACAAATCCAGAATCTCGAGCACATAATCGTACATAATCAGCCTATAATGTACCCACTGCTGGGTCACAGGCGGAGGTCTAAGAGAGGAGTCTCTTTGAGAGGGAGAGAGAGAGAGCGCTTCATGGTTTCAGTTTGCGCGTTGTTCCTGCGACCCTGTATTCGGCTTTCATTCGGTTTATGCCGTATGTATTCGGCTTTCATTCGGTTTATGCCGCATGTATTCGGCTTTCATTCGGTTTATGCCGAATGTATTCGGCTTTCATTCGGTTTATGTCGCATGTATTCGACTTTCATTCGGTTTATGCCGAATGTATTCGGCTTTCATTCGGTTTATGCCGCATGTATTCGGCTTTCATTCGGTTTATGCCGAATGTATTCGGCTTTCATTCGGTTTATACCGATGAAAACTTCATTCAGCATCAAAAGTTTGCTAAATTGGCATGTTGCAGTTCCATAATAATTATCTACAATTTCTTTATTTAATTTACATAAGTACTGATTACATTTTTAAATATTTTTATGAAAAACATTAGAAAATATAAAAAATAGTGCCCCATCGGCATTAGGAACAGGGTTCAAGCTGCCGGTGGTCAGGGCTCTACACAGAGGAACCTCCTCAGCATGCGTGCCTTGTCCAGGAGTACTGCTTTCTGAATCAAGCCCTTGATCTAGCCGCGCAATGAGAGCCTCAAATTGGTCGAGGCTCTTCGCTAAAAGGCCATTTACTGTAACAATTGTCGGTGCAATGATTGCGGAGTTCACGTCCCCCATGACGAAAATTCAATGAGCTAAGTCAAGATACTTGATTTTTTGGAACGAAGTTCTTTTCGCAGCTTGCGATAGGAAAAAAAATAAGTTTAAAAATTAAAACCCGACTACTGAAAAGGATGAAACAAGAAAGTACCTTCCCGTGGTCGCATGCTACCATAGCTTATATGTATGCTAGTACAGCGGCATGCGACCGCGGGAAGGTACTTTCCTGTTTCATCCTTTTCAGTAGTCGGGTTTTAGTTTTTAAACTTATTTTTTATTTAATTATTTTGGGGCTTATTTCAATAATATTTATATTTTTGAAATGGCCCTTTCATTTGATACCCCACAGGGAATGATTAAAAGAAAAAATGTTTTTTTAGATCATGACTGTTCGCTAGAGGGCGCCATATTTAATTTAATGTGACGTCACATAACCTTTAACCAGCGGACAATCAAGACGCTTCCAACGATACCTCATTTGTCTAATTATGACAAAGAGTTTAGAAGTTATGAGGGAAAAGATGAACATACATACATACATACTGGTCACAAAATCATAACCCTTTTTTTTTTCGCCGTAGTCGGGTAATAAACTGGTAGAAATCGTCATGTAACAAAAAAACGTTATGCGACTTTTTATTATAAAAATAGAAAGAGGGACAGATAGTTTTCATGGTTTTCGAGGGTCTGAAGCCGATAGTGAGGTCAAAATAAAAATCGAAGATGACCGCTGTGAAAATATTCAAATTTTTCATCATGGGTGACGTCGTATTCATGGTTTTTCAGGCTGCTGGAGCCGATAGTGATGAAAATTGAAGATGGCCCCTGCAAAAATTCAGCAAAAATTTTAAGACTTCGTTCCCGACAGGCGTCCCCCGAGCCGACACTTTTTTATCAATCTTAGCTTTCACGAGATTCTCGTCATGAGGGACAGCGATCGATATCTACTTTCTATATTTTTGCAAATAACTAATAATAATATAATATGCTTACCAATTCCCCAGCCTGAAAAAAAAAAAAACAATAATCGGATTAATTCGTTTAAAGGACTTTGGTCAAATTTGTATGGAACCTGGACCAAAGTCTCAACAGTGATGAAACTTATGAGTGATAGCTTAGATAAGTTTGCATAGAAATTGTTCTAGTAGCGTAGCGCTGTCGCATCGCGCCAGTCTGCGAGAACCTTTATGTTACCATTTGGTTCCTAAAAAAGTTATTGCGCAGCCTTTTTCACACAGTTCGGGCCATAATACACTGATGCCGTACTGTACTGTCATTTTATGATCATACTTCAACATTTTCACAAATACATGTGCCACTTGTTTTATTATTTGTAGCGATACTTACTTCCTGAAAATATTAAGTGAAAACAGATTATTTACGAACGAAAAAAATTACGATATTGGTACAGTCTATTCACACCACAGACTACCTACAGTATTTGTATGTCCTTCCCCTTTTTAATCCATCCAAATGGTGTCTTTAAAAGATCGCTCTTAGCGATAAGACCGCCCATTGTGTCACCCTTTGTAAAGTTTCTATATTGATGTCTGTAATTTATATATTTATGGTATACATAATAAGGAGTATTCTATTCTCTGACGGTAATTCTCGTAACTTTAAGAACGTTCACTGCAGTCATTGAGGTAATATGTACAACCTAGTACTGACTGACTGCAGTCAGAGAGGCAATTCTCGTAATTTTAAGAACGTTCACAGTCTGATCTCAGTCTCAATCTGTGAAAAATGCCTGTAATTTCCCATTTTTGACAAGTTTTTAACATTAATTGTCGCCCGTGAAATGACACAGCGACTAGATTTTTAACGTTTTTAATTACGGGAATTGCCTTGTTATCTCTGAAATATGTTTCATTGTCATTGATCATCCTTCAACATTATTGCTAATTGCACCCTAATTCTGCCCCCGATAGGTAAAAAGACGTATCTAACAAAAGTTAAAAACGGAAAAATAAATGTATTAATGAATGTAACGGGAAATTAATAATATTTTGTTGTGCTAAAACCGCACTGGAGGAAGTTAGAAAAATATCAAAAATACAGGCAGATGCGCCGTTTTTTTCTGATTCCGGCAATGTATGTAACTCAAATCTGGAATAATGTTAGATGCGTCTTTTTTCCTATCGGGGGCAGAATTATACAGGGTGAAATTTAATTCATGGGCATCCTTTTAAGGGGTCATTGTAATCACCATTATGAACAACTTTTACTATGGGACCAAACCTGAAATCGCGAAAAAAAATCAGCTCTTCCCTTTATTTTGACGAGGTATGTGAACATAAATGCAAGGAACAGCTGATTTTTTTCGCGAATTGTTCATAATGATGAGTACAATGACCCCTTAAAGGGATGCCCATGAATTTAATTTCAACCTGTATAATACACACTTTTAATCACAATCCGAGGATTTTAAGGAAATTCCTAATCCATTGCTTCATAAGTTGGAAAAACTTGTCTGCTCAGCAACGTAAATAACGCAATGAACGTCGCTGAACTGTCAAAATGAGAGGATTTGCGATCAATTAGTGTCAGTTTATGTGTGTTACGATATTTTTTTTGACGCTCGGAGGTGCGCTCGGTTAGATTCTTAATGCTCGACTCAATACCTAGTTGATAATCTTACATGGACGCCGTAAAAAATCGTCAGTAACTTTAAGAACTTTTCAAATCATAATTTTATCATTTTTATGTTATTTAATAACTTATAAAAATTGTTACTTACGGTCTGAAAGTAATTAGAGAAATCGAATTAAAACTTTTTATTAGGAATAACCTGACAAAGTGCTTTTGTAAGAAGGTTTGTGAGAGACCTCAACCCATTCTCCTTTATATTTATACTAGCTGCGCCCCGCGGTTTCACCCGCATAAGTGTCAATTCCGTGGGAATATCGGGATAAAAACTATCCTATGTCCTTTCTAAGGACTCAAACTATATCTATACCAAATTTCATCTAAATCGGTTCAGTGGTTTAGGTGTGAAAGGGTAACATACAGACAGACAGACAGAGTTACTTTCGAATTTATAATATTAGTATGGAAGTATGGATTGTAATAATTTTAATACTGAATAAAATATCTATTCTATTCGTATAAAAAATAGTTATTCTGAGAATTCTTAATCAAAATGCGGTTTAGTGTCGTTAGTTAGTAATGTATTTCCGCTTGGTTCAATAAATCAGTTACTGGGTAACACGATACCCCTCGGTAAGACTGGTTGTCAGACTTTCGGGCTTCTGGCGACCCGGAACGACTGTCAAAGATCTACGAATGACAGCCGAGATCAACTGCTCAGTCTGTCAAGCTCCGCTAATGAAACACAATTGACAACATTTCAAACCTGACACGACCTTAAAACAAAAATACTGTTTCTTTATTTTCGTATCCTGAGTTCAAATATATTTTTATTTTATTTTTTTATTTCTAAATTTCTGAGAAAAAAAAAAAATCAAAAAACATGTGATAACGTCACATAAATGGCGGAATGAGGTAGTTACCTTGGCGCATTCCAATGTCTTTGATTGAAAACATTACGTCAAACAAGCAATGTCACCTATGAAGTGTAACTAGAAAACCAACTAAAAAACTGAATTGAATTCAACAATATTTTTTCTTATCAACTCGACATGCTGCTTACTGTTATAATATTATCAATTTTTGATTGATACTATTTTGATTTTAATTTACTTTTATATAACGTAATAATACATGCAGGTTTAAAATATGAAATGTTGTCAATTGATGTTCTATTGTTTCGTCGTCGACAGGCGACGCGCGGAGTATGACCAGCTTTCCGAGGCACGGAGGACTCTTGATATGTCGCGAATGTTCCACGAACCGACTGCGTTAAGCAACCTTCGAGCAACCTGTGTGCCTGTTATAATGTAGCCACGAGCCACTCTTGAATAATTATTATGACTTACGTTCTGAAATAATAAGACAAAGTGTATTAACATCTTAACAACGAAAAATGGTTGGAATACTTGTGCATGGATTAATTATTGTAAAAAGTCTTTAAAGATATGGCGGCGCAGCAAGTGGCGCCGCTGTCTCGTTTTGTTACGAAGTTATTAGGAGCCATCGAAAAGGTCGTATAAGAGTGACACTGTCCGTTTACTGTCGCTCCAGCAGAGTGTCATTTGGGCAACGGTTGCTGCTGTCATCTAATGACGGAAGATGATATCAGAGGGGCCATTCCTGAGAGGCAATTCTCTGAATTTTAGGAACGTTCACAGTCTGATGTCAGTCTCAATCTGTCAATAACCCTCCTTTTTGCAATAAGGAAAAAAGAAAGATAAAGAAATGTAGGGAAATCTCTACATATTTTCCCTACATTGATGGTCTCTGAGGTGAGAGTCTCTGAGATGCTGGTCCTGCTCCACAACCACAACTAATTGAAAACTGATTAACATTTGAAAATACTGTTGGAGATGCTGAAGATTGTAAGTCTATCTTTGCATTGTATAAATCCATTACATGCATTGTATTTATAATTGCACAGCACATGTGTGAGTACTATGTACATACTATAAAGCTACCATTTACTGGGTACGTCTTTCATTGACTTGAATGTGCTCTGGCGGTGGCTTCGTTGTTACTTACCGCCTGAAAATTGTAAGCAAAATTGGATTAAAGTTTTTCAACGTTATCAAAAACATAAATATTGTTAAGTATCATTTATTTCTTCGTTCCTTTTTTCATACCTATCTTCCTGCAGGTACACCCTGCACCTTTTGTGGTCCAGTTTGACATCCCTGGATCGTCTCCAGACCCAAGTGGAAAGACGTAACTCCAACGTCTCGACAAATATAACGACAAAAATCGGTCCAAGTCTAATCGATGTCAAATTTCTATAATACATTTTCAACCTTAAGGTTTCGAAATAAAGTTGAAAATCTATTAAAGGAATTTGATAATGATATGACTTAGCGACCGATTTTTGTCGCTGTCTAATGTCGAGAATGCTGGGGCTGGTAAAAGCTCACCGTCCGATCAGGACCAGGCCCGTGCCGGACGGCGCGCACGTGTTCCACGCGCGCTTCAAAGAGATGTCAGCATAAGGGAAGGGGCCTGTCAGGGCCGAAGCCTGCCGGGGTAGCGGGATTGCCCGAAAGGTTACCGCTACCCCGGAACATAAAGGGCTAAGGAAGGAACACGGATGGGTTTTAGTCAGTAAGAGTTTGACACTCCCGCTCCACCCAGAGCGGGAGGGGTCATTTGATGATTACCCATGCATAAAAAGAAAAAAAAAAATACCCCGACCAAATAACCTTGAGCATTGCGACAGAGACAGAGAGCGACACGACTTCCTCGTACGAAAGGGATGCAGTGCACCCTGCGCACGCCCCTTTATCATTGAACTCGCACAATTTTTGGAACTATTTTAATAATAAAATAAAGAATAAGAGCGATCTTTTTAAATAAATTAAAACATGTATTATTTAGACTTTTTAATTATCTATCCATTGGTGAAATCCTCAAATTAATAGAACGTCGAATTTAGCAAAAGATGCATGCAATCAATAATTTTAGTCACTTTTTTAACAGGAGATTTTAAATGTATTAGTAACATATACAAATAAATAATAACGTGCAATGTGATGATAGGATATCGAACATTAATAATGTGCTTTCAGATGTAGTTTATTTCTCATAATTATTGAGTTAATAGCCTCTGAATAACGAAGAAAAACGCGGTTTTGGTCGGGGTACCGCTTCAAAGTGACCTCTGCGTTACCCTCAACGACGCCATAGAAGTGGCGAAGCTTTGGACCAACAATATTTGAAAGACTGTCGTGTTAGCGATACAAAGCAGGAGATTTAATAATTACAGTTACTTACTTCCTGAAAATACGAAGTAAAATCAGATCAACATACGTATTTTAGATGTGCCCGCGACTTCGTTCGCGTGCATGACGGAAAACGTTTTAATTTTTTTTCGCGGAACCCTAATTATTTTTTTAAATAAAAGTAGCCTAAGTTACTCCCTATTACATCAGCTATCTGCCAGTGAAAGTCGTGTCAAAATCGGTTCAGCTGTTTCAGAGATTAGCCGGAACAAACAGACAGAGAAAAATTGTAAAAAATGTTATTTTGGTATATGTACCGTGTATACATCCATATGCATTTAGTAAAATGCGGTTATTTTAATATTACAAACAGACACTACAAATTGATTTATTTGTATAGATCATGTATCTATAGATATTTTTTATTATTGTAAAAAATATTGAACATACAGATATTCATGTTAAACCTTTACAGAATCATCCAAGGCAATGTTATAAGTCACAATGTTATAATTATGTATCAATTAAAAATATATTTCCTGATTCTTTTAAAACATAACATGCTTGTATCTTCTCTTTGCATTATGCTTTACCACAAATTAAACATATTTTTATCTTCAGGAAAAATAACAACTAGGTATAAGAGTGAGAATTATTATCAAAATATTAATAATAGCCGTCCCGGGATTGCCAAAGACCATGCTCCTATGAACTTCTATCAGTTATTACTAGCAGCGCCCCGCGGTTTTACCCGCATAAGTCTCGATCCCGTGGGAATATCGGGATAAAAACTATCCTATGTCCTTTCCCGGGACTCAACCTATCTCTATACAAAATTTCATCTAAATCGGTTCAGCGGTTTAAGTGTGCAGAGGTAACAGACAGACAGGCAGACACATGCACTTTCGCATTTATAATATTAGTATGGATTCATCTAATAAATTACTTACAGCCTGAAAAGAATAAAAGAAATCGGATTAACATCGTGAAAACCAAATTGGATAGTAGGTGCTGACCAACCTACGAGTACAGTATTATTTTTCTTATAAAGCGACTCGCGTTTTACTTGCGATAACCAACCATATGTACAGTCGCCAGCACATCAAGCTACCCGAAACTGTCAATTTTTCCCAATCAACTTTGAACCTTATGCTTAAGCGATAAAGTTGAAAATCTATTAAAGAAATTTGACAGATTGTAGTAACTTGATGTGCTGGCGTCTGTTATGTACGAGTATAAACACACTGTGAATGGCGTGAAGACCAAATGCGTCAACACGTAACACACGCGCACGCACACACAGACATCCGACTTCGCCATTGTCTGAGAAGGTAAAGAGAGCTTTTGGCACTTCACAACGTGTTTGTACAAACGCCAGCACATCAAGCTACTACTATCTGTCAAATTTCATTAATAGATTTTTAACTTTATCGCCAAAGTATAAGGTTCAAAGTCGCACATGTGACGTCACGGACAGTTTGCGGTACACAACAGCTGTTCGTGTCTGCGCAATTATAAAATGAACACTTATATATTTCGGATAAAATTCGTATAATTCGTTATCACAGTATTGTTACTTACGCGTGTGATCGTTTGTGAGTATAACATACATCAGTTCGGTGGTGTAAATCCGTGAAAACAAAATATAACTTTATTTACTTTTAGACTTTTAAGTTAGTTGGAAGTTTTTTGATACCACTGGTACCTCCAAAAAGTGTCACTTTTTCAAAAATTTTGACAGACGTCGGTACCATTGCCACAGATCTGTGCATCTTGATCGATATTTCTGCGCAGCAGGCGCCATCTGGCTGATTCTAGCCGTACTAATATGGTGAAGTGTGCAGCCTGCGGAAGATTTTTGTCGGCAAGAGGGGGCGCTAGCTGTAGCAACTCTGCCTGCCATAATCGGTATCACCTCGCTTGCCTGTTATTGCCCGACCCAACCCAGATTAGTAGCGATTGGCTGTGCCCCGAGTGCAAAAAAAAGTTGCCCAGGGGAGACAATAGCGCCACACCTGTCAAGGACCTGGGTAGTGGTCCCCCAGCAAAACCAGCAGCAGCGTTGGCAGCGGCAGTGTCTCCGGTTGCAGTGCAGGACCAGGACGCCATGCTTAGGTCACCTGTCGCGGTGTCTCAGGCTCCGGGAACTCAGACTAAGCCACCCGTCGCAGTGGCTAAGGTACTTTCTCGGGCTGGCAGTGAACAGGGAGCTACTGGGGGGGAGCCTTCGCCTGATACACAGCTGACCCTCCGTGAGGAGATAAGGCTCTTCAGATCTGAGCTGCGGGAAGTGCGCGATGAAATGAGGGAGTTTCGACGTGAGATGTCCGGCCTGCACTTGTCGTTGGGAGTCTGCACTGAGCGAGTTGACGGCCTGGAGGCCAGGATCGACGCTCTCGAGAGTAGGCAAATTGCTGCGGTGCCTGACGGCAAAGTTAGTCAGCTCGAAAAAATAGTGCGACAGCTTCAGCTTGACCTGAACGACCGCGAGCAGGATTTGCTTGGCTCTGACCTGGAGATAACAAATATCCCTGAGACGTCTGGCGAGAACGTGTTGCACACCGTCGGGCTGGTGGCGGCAAAGCTTGGAGTGACACTCGATGAGCGGGACATAGTGTTTGCGCAACGGGTGGGCCTGCGAGCCGAACGAGAGGTGCGGGCGAGCTCTGTGGGCGGCGCGAGTCCGGTCGGTGGAGCAAGCCCAGTAGCAGCTGCAGCGATGGCGCGAGGGCGGCGCATCGTTGTGCGCCTGGCGCGGCGCGCATTGCGCGACGACCTGCTGCAAAGCGCGCGCGTGCGGCGCGGGGCCACCACCGCGGATCTGGGATTATCTGCGCCCCCGCGTCGCTTCTTTCTGAACGAGAGGCTCACTAAAACAAACAAATACCTGTTTTACCGCGTGCGTGAAGCTGGCAGCCGTCTAGGATGGAGGTATACGTGGACGAAGTTCGGCCGTATTCTGGCTAAGCAGGGTGACGGTAAGCCCACCCACTGCATCCGCTCAGAGGAGGATCTTGAGCGGGTTTTTGGCTGTGAGGTGTCTGCTGCGAAGGATATATGATTACTTGGCCCCCGACAGTCATTGTACTATTTGTCTAAAACTATACCTCTATTTATCTGATTTGTATTTACTTAGATTTTTAAGATTGGCTTGTGCGAGGCCAGCTGTTTCCTTGTCTCAGTATACTTTGGTTTTTTCTAGTGGCCCGGCTCGACCTATTTACATTATATATACATTATATATACATTATATTTACATATCTATGTACATTTTATTTGTATCACACTACCACTCACTATTTTCACGTTTTCAATATTTATTATACTTTTGTTTATTCGGATTTTATATAGTATTGCAGTCTGGCTACATATATTACTGCAATATTTACAATACTTCAATCTTTATTCTTATGGATTATTCCTAGCAACATGTATTTCAGTATATTTACACCTCATATTACTATGCAAAACTCCACATTACGTAATGCTTCTGACGCTATCTACTTTCAAAATATTAATATTAAATTCACACACTACTATTTACGAAAATGATTAAGAAAACAAGAAATTTAAAAGTTGGGTTATTCAATGCGGGATCGCTGGGTTCGCGCCATGAGGAGTTCCTAGTTGCTATGGATAACCTCTCCGTAGACATAATGGCGATAAATGAGACCTGGCTCAGGCAGGGAGAGGAGGGTCGCGCGCCGACAGTTCCGGGCTACCGGCTGCGGCACGTGCCGCGGCCGCGCACCGTGCGTGGCGGCCGTGGGGGCGGCGTGGGCTTCTATGTGCGCCGTGGTGTGCGCGTGCGTTCCGTGCCGCACCCGCCGGCGACGCAGGTTGAGCAGATGTGGCTCCGACTTAACGTCAATTCGCATTCAGTTATTATTGGTACAGCATACAGACCGCCGTGGCTTGATGTGAATGCCTTCTTGGATGCAATTACTGATTCTCTCTCCTCCTTTGCTAACGCAGACAGGGTTATCCTGCTTGGCGACTTTAATATTAATGTCTTAAACCAAAGTGACAACAAATCTAAACTTCTGAACAATTTTACACATTGTTGCAGGCTTACACAAATTATTACTGAGCCAACCCATTTCACAGAGCATAGTGAAACTTTGATTGATGTTGTGTGCACTGATGCCCGTGTGTGTGGGGTCTCTGTATCACACATACCGGAGCTTGGTCACCATGCCATTATATCTGTGGAATTTAATTTCAAGCTAGAGAAGCCTTCTCCACACTGGTTTACCTACAGGCCACTCAGAGACATCCTCCCTGAATTCTTTAATGAGGATTTAAATAGAATGGACTGGGAACATATTGAAAGTCTGGAAGATGTGAACTCAATGGTATCCATGTTTAATCAATACATTCTTACACTTTTTGATTTGCATGCTCCCCTCAAAAAAGTCCAAATTAAAGAGAAGTCTTATCCCTGGATAACAGACACGGTTAGGGAAATGATGAGACTGCGTGATAAGTGCCATTTGAAGTCGAAATCAACAAAATCCGAACATCACATTAAATCATACAAGGAGTTTAAATACCTTGTCAGAGCTGCTTTTGATAGTGAGAAGTGCGCATATTTTAAAACATATATCAATAATAATATTAAACAACCTAAGAAGTTATGGAGTCATATCAAAACAACTGTAGCCACTTCAAAAAGACCAGAGCATAGTCTGCCTCATTTCTGTAACAACCCTGATTCTATCAACCAACACTTTTTGGATGTGCCAGGCAGTGGGAAGGTCACTACTGCAGATTTAACTTATTTTGAGCATCATAGACACGGTAACAGTCATTTCCAGCTTGAGCCGGTCCAGCAGGATACAGTGCTGAGGATCTTGCGTAGTCTTAAGTCCAATGCGCAGGGCTCGGACCAAATTTCTCTGGAGATGCTGATGTTGACACTTCCTAGAACTCTTGCAGTGATCACAGCTATCATTAACAGATCCATAGCCGACTCTTCTTTCCCCGATCTGTGGAAAATGGCAATAGTTAGACCAATCCCAAAAGTACCTAACCCCACTAGCGTTAAAGACCTCCGTCCAATAAGCCTACTTCCATGTCTGTCCAAGATTTTAGAGAGGGTTGTCTCTGACCAACTTAGGGCATATCTTGAGCACCACAGTATCTTGCCACTAGCTCAATCTGGTTTTCGCAGGGCCCATAGCACAGCAACAGCGCTCCTAGATGTTGTCGGTAACATCCTTGAAGCCAGAGACCAGGGTATGGGAACCCTGCTCGTCCTACTGGACTTTTCGCGTGCTTTCGACTCAATTAACACGTCACTGCTACTCTCCAAGCTGTCTTACTATGGGTGTGAAGTCGAGACTGTTAAATGGTTTGAGAGTTACCTCAGCAATCTATCGCAGTTTGTCCAGGTGACTAGTGACAGGGGAGATACCATGTCCTCTAGTCCAATGCACGTGCACAGGGGCGTGCCTCAGGGATCGATCCTAGGCCCGCTTCTCTTCATCCTGTACAGTGCTGACATCACTAACTGTCTGATCAACACCAAGTTTCATCTTTATGCTGACGATCTGCAGTTGTACCTCTCCTTCCGGTCACAGGATGTAGCTGAAACTGTACAAAAAATTAATGCAGACTTGGAAAGGATCTCAGCTTGGTCCACAAGAAACTCCCTGGTCCTGAATCCCAGTAAGTCCAAGTATATTGTGATGGGATCTAGGGATTTCCTAAACAAGATGCTTGCTTGCAACCTGGACCTGCGGATTGATGGATGTGGCGTGGAAAGGGTTTTGGAAGCTCGTAATCTGGGTGTTGTATTTGACGGACAGCTGCATTTTGAAGCACACATATTGGAGGCCGTGCGCAACTGCTTCTACCGACTCAAGGTCTTGTATCGCATCCGTCCCTACATAAGTGTGGATATGCGTGTCATGCTGTGCGAGTCACTTGTTCTATCCAAGCTGAATTACGCTGACACTGTGTATGGGGCATGTATTCTCGGTAGAAGCGAAAGACTGATTCAGCGGGTGCAGAATGCTTGTGCAAGATTCTGTTACAATGTCCCACCACGGTCCCACATCACACCTTTTTTAAATAAGGGTAATTTGATGAGAATGTCAGCGCGCAGAAAACTTCACCTGGCTACCCTACTCTTTGGCACAATTCTCACAAAGAAACCAGATTATTTATATAATAAACTGTCCTGGTCACGCGATGTCAACAAAATTAAGACTAGAGCTTCTTCATACCTCATGTTAGCCTCATCCCATAGAACTGCTGCATTCCGTGGTAGTTTCAAATTCGCTGCCTCCCGTTGCTGGAACGACTTGCCACCTCCTTTTCGTGCTATAAAGACAGTTGGTACTTTCAAGTTAAAATTTAAACAGTATTTACTACAGCTTCAAAAAGATACCAAATTTTGAACCTACCCTTGATGTGCACGCAACTAGCAATGGTGGTCCCAACGCTTGGCAGCGATTGTTCACTGAACGGGCACAGGAGTTGTTTCGCATCGTGTTTTTGTTTAGTGTTCAATTGGTACAAGTTCGATAATTGATTACTTCTATTGGTTGTCTCACTCTTTTATTGGCAGCATCAGACAGACGAATTCATATTGCTGGCTTGCACTATGTTGTGTTTCCTTGTCACGTGTTTCTTGTAAATTTGTAGCTTGTTAACACTCAACATTAGTTTATTTTTGTTTCACCATTTCATCCATGCCGTTAATTGACTATCACACTCCACTTTCATTGTATATTTAATGTAATGCTGTTCCACTAAACAGCCGTAATGTATATTTTTATAAATGTTATTAATTTATTTACGTCGGAAGATCGGCGCCTGCGACCTTTTACTTGTCACAGCAATGCCACAGACCACCACAGACACACTAAAGTGCCCGTGACACTCAAGGCATAGACAAGTAATGAGGTTACGCCTGGCGCGGATTAAAAATTATTTTTTATTTTTATTTGCTAATATTTTACATGTTAAATCTATTTTAATATTTATTTATTTTATTTCTGTAACTGCCCGTGACATCACAGCGGCGGGCCCTATCAGAATACCAGCGTTGCGACATTTATTTTTTAAATGTCGCAGCATCATGCTGAGATAGGAGCCTTTTGGCCTCGTATAGGAGTTTCTGTCTCATTTTTCTTTTTGTTACTTTTTTGTTTTTTTGTTTTATATAACTTGGTTTTTATTTTTACTGTGTTTAGTTTAGTTTGAGATCTTCCTGTACGAGTCACAATAAATACTTTTTCTTTCTTTCTTTCTTTCTTTCAAAGTTGATTGGGAAAATTTGACAGTTCGCGTTATTTCGGGATAACGGAATAAAAACTATCCTATGTCCTTTTCCGGGACTCGAACTATCTCTATACAAAATATCAACGAAATCGGTTCAGCGGTTTAAGCGTGAAGAGGTAACAGACAGACAGACACACTTTCGCATTTCTAATAAATTAGTTTTGTAACTTAGGTACCCCCTCTTCCTGAAAATTTACAGAAAAATTAGATTAAAATTATCATCTGCAGAGCCTTTTCTTTTTTTTTTTTTTGTTAGATTTGGTGTCCAGTCTCACCTGATGCAGCTGAATACCAGTATTTTACATGAAGCGATCACCTATCTGACCTTTTTTTTTTAATATTTCACAACTATCACACAACGCCATCTAGTCCCAAGCTAAGCAGAGCTTGTGTTATGGGTACTAGACAACTGATAAACATACTTATATATTTCTAAATACATACATATTATATATAAATTACACCCAGACACAGAACAAATGATCGTGCTCATCACACAAACATTTGTCCTGGGTGGGAATCGAAACCACGACCTCCGGCATAGCAGTCAGGGTCACTAACCACTAGACCATCAGGCCTGTCCTTTACAACACAGTTTTGGGCAATACGATACCTCTTAGTAAGACTGGTTGTCAGACTTCAAAGCGTTTGATAATGTTCCCACTGCTGGGACACAGGCCTCCTCTTCTTCGAGAGGGAGCGGGCCGTAATCCACAACAAGGGCCCAGTGCGGGTTGGTAGATGTCACATATGTCTTCGTAATTAGTAGCGACATTCAAACCTTTGATAGAAGCAACAAAAAAAAAAAAAAAAAAATCGTGAAAAAAAAAGAAATTTGTGTGCCATAAGGCTTTTATTCCGTTCACCTTTTGTACCCTATTTTTTTTGTCCATATGTTAAAAAGTTAGCCAGTATAAGTACACTTCTTGTACAGCGTCCCAATATTATTAATATCCATCAATATCTTACACTTATTTAATTACTTACCGGTGGCTAGAAATAACAAAAGAATTCGGATTAATATTGTGAAATACCCAAAATGGAAAGTACTGCGACTTACAATTATATTCTTTTTTGTACAGGGTGAAATTGAAAACATGCGACAAATCGAATCATCATTATAAACAACTTTTACTACGGGACGAAGGAAAAATCAGCTGATCCCTAAGTACAGACGCCAGCACATCAAGCTAGTCGAAACTGTCAAATTTTCCCAATCAACTTTGAACCTTATGCTTCAGCAATAAAGTTGAAAATCTATTAAAGAAATTTGACAGATTGTAGTAGCTTGGTGTGCTGACATCTGCACATTAATTTCTGAAAAGAGACTTACATGATTTCAGACCCTATTAACATTACACAACATCCTGAAGGGTTAGGCAGAGTACCTACACCAACGTTTCGCGAGTTATATTGAAGTTTTGGGAAAAAAAGCTACCTGAAACTGTCAAAATTTCCCAATCAACTTTGAACCTTATGCTTCAGTAATAAAGTTGAAAATTTATTAAAGAAATTTGACAGATTGTAGTAACTTGATGTGCTGACGACTGTACATTATGTTCGTATAACTCGTCTAAATGTAGGGAACAGCTGTTTTTTTTTTTCGCGTTTTCATGTTTGATTCCATAGTAAAAGTTGTTTATAATAATGAGTACAATCTCCCATTTCGATTTGTCGCATGTTTTCAATTTCAACCTGTATTTTTGTACTATTAAAATCTACAGTTCTTGTGAATTTAGCAGTCAGCCTCGAAAACCTCTAAATGTATATTATAAACAGCCTATAATATTGTTCCCACTGCTGGGACACAGTCCACAGACACAGGCCTCCCCTCGGTGAGTGGGAGTGGGCTGTAATCCACCACGCGGGCCCAGTGCGGATTGATAGACGTCACATGTCTTCTGTGGTTCTAGGACAAGCCGGTTTTCTCACAATATTTTCCTTCACCATTTTGAGAGCAGTGGAGATGAAATAAACACAAAGAAAAGCGCCTGGCAGGGTTCGAACCTACGACCTACATGTGGTAAGTCGCGGCCGTTACCACTGGGCCACCAATGTAATCCATACTAAATGCGAGTGCGTCTGTCTGTCTGTCTGTAACGCGTATTACTGCGTGAACAGGTAACAGACAGACAGACACACTTTCGGCATTTATAATATTACTTGCTGCGCCCCGCGGTTTCACCCGCATAAGTTTCGATTCCGTGGAAATATCGGGATAAAAATTATCCTATGTCCTTTCCCGGGACTCAAACTATCTCTATACCAAATTTCATGTAAATCGGTTCAGCGGTTTAGGCGTGAAAAGGTAACATACAGACAGACAGACAGAGTTACTTTCGAATTTATAATATTAGTATGGATGTTTGGATAATAGTATGAATGGATGTTACAATGATTTAATTTGCTTATTGTTAGGTACTTACAAGCTGAAATCAGAAAAACGAATAACGTTTTAATACCGAAAATACGAACGAAACAAGTGTAAGCCCCGCGGTGATTTTATTTCGCGCACTGAATTTTCAACGTACTGCTTAGAGTCGAGAGTTGAAAATCCAACGTTGTGTTCTTTTGACGGGCTGGGATGCGCTCTGTTGGATACTCAACGCTCGACTCAACACCGAGAGATGAAAGGACATGGCCGGAATTTTCAGAGAGCTGTGCCCTAACAAAAAATATTCATGTACACTGACTTAAAGTACGTCATATTAAAGCTTACAGGTATGTCTTTACAATAGTTTAAGTTTTATGATTACAGAAGAAGCGAGAGATACTATAAATAGGATACAAAAAAAAGCGCCTAGACATATTGAATAGCAATGATGTAATGCAATAAAAATTTAATTGTTGCGATTAATTTTAGTGTATTTAAGAAGTAATTTTCATATATTAATAATTACTGTACATTTATGTATTCTGAATTGATTTGAGGGCAGGATCCGGCCATTGACATTTCATCTAAATCGGTTCAGCGGTTTAAGCCTGAAGAGGTAATAGACAGAGACACTTTCGCATTTATAATATTAGTATAGATTCATCTCATAAATTACTTACAGCCTGAAAGGAATAAAAGAAACCGGATTAACATCGTGAAAACCAAATTGGATAGTAGGTGCTGGCCAACCTACGAGTACAGTATTATTATCTCACTAAGCTACGCACGCTTTACTTGTGATAACCAACCATCTGTACAAACACACTGTGAATGTGTGCGTGAAGACGAGTAGCATTAGCACCAGGGATCAGAATAGGTAGAGCTATTTAGGTTAATTGACCGCAAACATTGATGTCAATATGGATATTCCACGGGATTCCGACTGATACTACGGGATTTTATTGAATTTCATTCTTTTTGTCAATATGTATAAAAATGGTTTATGTAAGCCAATAAGCGCATGAGCGACGTTGTAAATTTTACGTCAACAGCACGCTATAAAACTTTGCCAAGCGCGCGACGCGCGACGTTGCCGCTTTGTTGAGACGCGTAATGTCGCCGCTTTATGGAAACAAAAGAAAACAATAGCGGGGTGTTTCTGTCACTAGAGTACTTACTGCCTAAAAATCAAATCCCGGGACTCGGGGAATATCCACATTATTCTAACCTATGGCATGTACATAAAACAGCTCTACCTATTCCGATCTCTAATTAGCACATAACACACACGCACTTCCGACCTCATCATTGTCATTCACAACGTGTTTGCACGGTCACCAAAGGAGATAACTTGTAACCAGGGTCGCCGGATATAGATGGAGTTTACTAAGAAAACTGATGGATGTTTTTGGATAAAATTTTATTGAATGAATAGAAAACAAACCGTTCTTTTCTCAAATTTCATTCAATAACATCCATCGGTTTCTTACTAAACTTCAACTATATCCGACGATCCTGCATACTTATCTCTTTTGTTGACTGTACAATGTACATACATCTCACACTTATATAATAAACTAGCACTTTGCCCGCGACTTCGTCCGCGTGTATTTCGTAATTTCCTCTAAAAATTTCGAAAATGTATGTTTATGACCTTTATCATTTATTTAGATAAATAGGGCCAATTTTGCAGTTTATACATCAAAGGAATCTGTTTTTTCAAATAAACTGTATCCCCGCTTTTAACCCCCACAGGGGCGGAATTTTGAAAAATCGTTTAAGATGTGTTCATAACTCGACTCAAACATTATTTATACCAGTTAAGCCACGCAGGAAGATCCTCCCCTGTATAATTAACTACCCCTTTTCACCCCGTTAGGGGTAGATTTTCGAAAAAACCTGATACACGTTATTCTTTATTTTTGGTCTTAAGTATAAATACTGAGTTTCGACTTAATCCGACCGCGCGTTAAAATTCTTCCATACAAATTTTGGCACACCCCAATCCCCTTTTAGGGGGTAGTTTAGAAAAACAAAAAATGCCAAAGTTCATAAATTACCTAGACAAGTGTTCGTGCCAAGTTTCAAGTTTATTAACTCAAGGAATAATATTTTTCATACAAATAAAATCCCCCATTTTCACCCCCTTGAAGATTGAATTTCCAAAAACCCTTTCTTATTGCTCCCCTGCATTATAAAAGGAAAGCTGTGTGCAAAATTTCACATTCCTAGTCCCAGTAGTTTCGGCTGTGCGTTGATATGTCAGTCAGTCAGTCATTCAGTCAGCCAGTTTCTCCTTTTATATACAGGGTGTCCCTGGAAGTATGGATCAAATCGAATAGGGGCGTGGGCAAGATCATTTCCAAACTTTTTAACCCTGAGAATGTCGGTGAATTTTTTTACGGTTCAAAAGTTATGACCGATTTTAATTTTTTTTTTCAATCACTTCGCTTAGTGTTCAAAGAAATTAATCATAAAAAAATACTATCAGGGCTATCTAAAAAAAAAAAATTGATAGCCCTGATAGTTTTCACGAATTCGATCTTTCTTCTATATTTTTTTTAGTATTTTTTTAGTTTTTTTTTTTAGTATTTTTTTTTGCTAAACGTTTGGAAATGACCTTGCCCACGTCCCTATTCGATTTGATACATACTTCCAAGGACACCCTGTATATAGAATATAGATAGATATATAGATAGATTGTTGATACTTACATTCTGAAAAAAAAAAACGAATTAATTATTACACTTATAATTCCAAATACATTTTACACTTATTATAACAAATGACATCTAATCAGGACTATCATCTGCCTGCCTTTTCCCAACTATGTAGGGGTCGGCTTCCAGTGTAACCAGATGCAGCTGAATCCCAGTATTTTAGATGAAACGACTGCCTATCTGACCTCCACAACTCAGTCACTAGGTAACTCGATAACCGTTGGTAAGACTGGTTGTCAGACTTTCAGGCTTCTAACTACCCGTAACATTGTCAAAGATCTACGAATGACATTGTCAGTTATCGTGCAGCTCAACTCGGAGCTCGGTTAATTTTGGAAGATACGTCTTATTGGTGCATAATAAACAATTTTTCTTCGTTTTCTTTTTTCATTAATTCATTAATTAATTACTTACGCCCTGAAAATGATAAGAACAATCGGATTAACATTTAAACAATCAAAGTTAGGTAGGTATGTACTTAGTACTGCATAATCGGCCTTAAATGTTCCCACTAACCGGATGCAGATGAATCCCAGTATTTTAGATGGAACGACTGCCTATCTGACCTCCACAACCCAGTCACTGGGTAACTCGATAACCTTTGGTAAGACTGGTTGTCACACTCTTGGGTTTCTAACTACCCGTAACGACTGTCAAAGATCTACGAATGACATTGTCAGTTATCGAGCAGCTCAACTCGGAGCTCGGTTTATTTTGGAAGATGCGTCTTATTGGGGCAAAATAAACAATTTTTCTTTTTTCATTAATTCATTAATTAATTACTTACGTCCTGAAAATAATAAGAACAATCGGATTAACATTGCAACAACCAAAGTTAGATAGGTACCTAGTACTGCATAATCGGCCTTAAATGTTACCACTAACGGAATGCAGATGAATCCCAGTATTTTAGATGGAACGACGGCCTATCTGACCTCCACAATCTAGGAACTGGGTAACACGATATCCGTAAATAAGACTGGTTGTCAGACTTTTGGACTTCTAACTACCCGTAACGACTGTCAAAGATCTACGAATGAAATTGTCGGGTATCGTGCAGCTCAACTCGGAGCTCGGTTAATTTTGAAAGATGCGTCTTACAAAATAAGCAATTTTTCTTTCTTTTCTTTTTTCATTATTTCATTAATAATTAATTACTTACTTCCTGAAAATAATAAGAACAATCGGATTAACATTTTAACAACCAAGGTTAGATAGTTATGTACCTAGTACTGCATAATCAGCCTAAAATGTTCCCACTAACGGTAACCGGATGCAGCTGAATCCCAGTATTTTAGATGGAACGACTTCCTATCTGACCTCCACAACCCAGTCACTGGGTAACTCGATAACCCTTGGTAAGATTGGTTGTCAGACTTTTGGCCTTCCGACTATCCGTAACGATTGCCAAATATCTATGAATCACAGCCGGGTACAACAGAGGTTTGTTATTTTGTTGTTTTCCCAGAGACGGTGGGACGTGCTGCTCTGCAGTATTATACGGAATACCCTTGTAAACACGTCACGCAATACTGTTGAGCGTGCCCGTCTGCTGGCTGTGGGAGAATGGGAGTCAGGTTTGTGGCTTCAAGTGCTCCCGTCATCCACCATAGGCACAATTGGGCACAATGATGGATGATTCATCATTTCCGCATCGATGTCACTGCGGTGAAGGCGTGAAGCTGTCGACAGACTCGGACACCATAGCCTGTCCTGCTGCAGGAGTGCAGGTCGCATAGCACGGCACGCCAGCATCAACGATATTATTCGTCGAGCCCTTGTCACCGCCGGCGTACCAGCGGTGTTAGAACCAAACGGCTTGGTACGTGACGGTGGAAAGAGACCAGACGGCATAACGTTATTGCCTTGGAAGGTGGATAGGGCTCTGGTGTGGGACGCAGCATGTGTCGATACTCTTGCGCCATCATGTTCCTAGCACGGCGGGCTATGCTACCCTCAAGCGGCGCAAATACTGTAACCTTATGGGCAACTACAGCTTTGAGCCGTTTGGGGTCGAAACGCTCGGGTCATAAGGCCCGAGCGTGCGGGAAATTTCTCGCCGGCTTGTCGATACTTCACGTGACCAGAGTGCTGGGTCGTTCTTTGGCCAAAGAATTAGCATTGCCATTCAACGTGGCAATGCTGCCAGTCTTCTGGGCACGTTTCCAGATGACAGCGATGCGGACGAGTACTTCGACGCCTAAGTGTCCTTTGTTTGTTTTTTTATTATGTTTACATAATCAGCCTATAATGTTCCCACTGCTGGGACACAGGCCTCCTCTCTGTCTCTGTATATTAAGTTAGTCAATCTTTTTAGTATCTAGTTAGTTACATGTAATATATAATAGTCTGTTCTAAAAATAAAATTTGACTCTCTATAAGTCTATATGTTGAATGTTTTCTGGTGCAAACGCATTGTTATTGACAGCATCTCTAAATATTATACGTTCATTTCAAACTTATTTGATACTTTCTCATCAACATCATCATCTGCCTAGCCATTTCCCCAACTATGTTGGGGTCGGCTTCCAGTCTAACCGGATGCAGCTGAATACCAGTTTTTATTTGATACTTACTGGTGGCTAAAAATAATAAGATAGATCGAATTAATATTGTAACAAGCAAATGTAGCACTACTACTTTTTGTATGAAGTAATTTTAAACACTTTAAAATTACCCCAACATTGTTAAAAAAGGCTGGGTAAATTGCTAGGGTACCTAGCCTTTTTCCAACTATGTTGAGGTCGGCGTCCAGTCTAACCGGATTTAGTTTAATATCAGTATTTTACATGGAGCGACTACCAGTCTAACCTCCACAACCCAGTTATTCACAGTGGGCCCTCTCAGAATACCAGCGCTGCGACATTTATTTTTTAAATGTCGCAGCATCATGCTGAGATAGGAGCCTTTTGGCCTCGTATAGGAGTTTCTGTCTCATTTTTCTTTTTATTACTTTTTTTTATATAACTTTTTTTTTTTATTATTTTACTACGTTTAGTTTATGATCTTAAGGATCGCAATAAATACTTTTTCTTTCTTTCTTTTCTTTTTATTTACTGGGTAATACGATACCCTCTGGTAAGACGGGTAGTCAGACTTTTGGGCTTCTGACTACTCGTAACGACTGTCAAAGATCTGAGATGATCTGAGAAAAACGAATGAAAGCCGGGACAAACGGCTTAATGTGCTTTCCGAGGTACGGACGGGTCTTGGTATGTAAAGATGGTCACCCATCCACGGACCAACCGCGGCAAGTGTAGCTTGACCTAATCGATCCATCGGTGCGGCTATTATTACTTGGCCACCAGCTACCTTTTGTTAGTAACCTTTCATTCATCCTCTCAACATGATTACTAGCTGCGCCCCGCGGTTTCACCCGCATAAGTGTCGATCCCATGGGAATATCGGGATAAAATATGTCCTTTCTTGGGACTCAAACTATCTCTAAACCAAATTTCATCTAAATCGGCTCAGCTGTTTAAGCTTGAAGAGGTAACAGACAAACATACTTCGCATTTATAAAATTAGTATGGATAAGCATTCTCTTTCCAATTTATATTAAGAAGACATAAGAATTATATTATTACTTACTTTTGCAGCATCGCCTCCTTCCTTAAAATAAAACAAAGATTCATATTAAATATTTACCAACGAACAATTGACAAGACGCTACGCAATATAAAGGTTTATAATCCATATTTTTTTTTTTTTTTTTTATTGCTGAATGGGCTCGTTCTTGACCTTGATCGCGCCTGATGGAAAGCGATGGATGAGGTCTATGATGGAACGAGCGTGCCTAGAAAATGCCTAAGGCACTGGAACTCCCACGTATCGACGAAACACAGCAGGCTGCTTGACGCCGGACTCCGGTGGGAGGGTGGTCGGAAACCAGGCTGGCGTTAGCCCTACTACCGCAAGGGAAGAATTGGCCAGTCAAATAAGGTGTTGGGTGTGACTGTCCAGGATGCGCCGAGCGCTCGGTTCAGTTGAATAACTGGCGGAACAAACTGCGCCACACGAGGAGGCTTTTCCAAAAGTAACCAATTGTTGTTATTATAGTCGACGTTATTCTTCTGCTTTTTTCGCGACTTTGTCCGCGTAAAACTTCGGCCCCCGACCTACCGCGTCGCATCGCATCGCCAGGCCAGGCTATTACTACGGTTTTGCTCAGCGTTCTTTCTGACAATTTTGCTTGGATCGTAGCGGGATTTTAAGTAGCTTAATAGCCTTTCCTCAAGAATTGAATTATCAAATACAAAAAGATTTTTTCAAATCCGACTGGAAGTTCCTGAGATTAGCACGTTCAAACAAAAAAACTCTTTAGCGTTATTATTGGATTTCAAGACTGTATCAAAAATATCTAACACTTATTCAATAACTAACGCGGTGTCGTGCGTGAGCGACGAATACGACGCGACGCGACGCTGCGAACGCGACGAACGCGATCAACTCAACGGCATACCCTGCTTGCGGCCTATATGACAGTCTGCGGCGAGACGCGACGTAACGCGCACTTGTTTTGAGGGCGACCAGATGCGACACCACGAACTACATATCGAGGGTATAGTGTTCAAACCCAATAAGTGTCAAAAAATGAAAAATCGGTTTATTAGTACATCTTAATGCATTTTTGACGCTCTTTCCAGTGGTCTAATCCAATAAGTGGAATTCGCAGCAGAAAGATAATTACTTAAGGTAATAACCCAATAAAGTCACCACGTTTAGCCGTTTCTTAATTTTTTTCGCCGTTTCGAATTTCGTACTTATTGGGTTTGAGCACTATACCCTCGATATGAACTTTCGAGCAAAATTGTACTGTACTTCTCCATGATTCGAGAAGTAATGACCAAAATCACGTAGGACATTTGTTGCGTGTAGCATCGCGACGCATTACGTCGCGTCGTGTTGCGTCGCGTCGCGTCGTCTTTGTCGCTCACGCAGGACACCGCGTAAGTAAATTGTTACTTAAAAAAAAAACAGGCTATAATATTAATAATTGTCAACGGAATTACAACTTCCTCCAATGAAACATAATAATATCTACTGTCAGCCTCTCTAAATATAATATATTAGATATTCATTCATAACTTACTGCCTGAAAATTATAAAAATAATCGGATTATTATAACATTGTAACAAGCAAATTTTGAATATCATAAAATGGATGTTGATTCTACGGAAAAAACTAATCTAAGAGGTCCGGAATAGACTTATACTTATACTTACTGGTGCCTAAATATAATAAGATAGATCGAATTAATATTGTAACAAGCAAATGTAGTACTACTTTTATGTATTAAGTAGTTTTAAACACTTAAAAAATACCCCAACACAGCTAGAAAAAGGCTAGGTAAATTGCTAGGGTACCTAGCCTTTTTCCAACTATGTTGAAGTCGGCGTCCAGTCTAATCAGAATTAGTTTAATATCAGTATTTTACATGGAGCGACTACCTATCTGACCTCCACAACCAAGTTGTTGGGTAATACGATCCCCGTTGGTAAGACTGGTTGTCACACTTTCGGGCCTCTAACTACCCGTAACGATTGTCAAAGATCTACGAATGACATTGTCAGTTATCGAGCAGCTCAACTCGGAGCTCGGTTTATTTTGGAAGATGCGTCTTTTTGGTGTTAAATAAACAATTTTTCTTCCTTTCCTTTTTTCATTAATTAATTACTTACTTCCTGAAAATAATAAGAACAATCGGATTAATATTGCAACAACCAAAGTTAGGTAGGTACCTAGTACTGCATAATCAGCCTAAAATGTTCCTACTAACCGGATGCAGCTGAATCCGAGTATTTTAGATGGAACGACTGCCTATCTGACCTCCACAACCCAGTCACTGGGTAACTCGATAACCCTTTGTAAGATTGGTTGTCAGACTTTTGGCCTTCCGAATATCCGTAACGATTGCCAAATATCAATGAATCACAGCCGGGTACAACATGTTTATTATTTTGTTGTTAGGTTGTCAGAAGCAAAATTTGAATATCATAAAATGGATGTTGGTTCTACGGAAAAAACTAATCTAAGAGGTTCGGAGTAGACCTATATTGTATTTATTAAGTCCAAAGCGACGACTGTTTGCTGTGCTTCATCATCATCAGTCTGCAGCAGTCCTCCGCTGGACATAGGCCTCCCCAATTGCACGCCATTTAGCTCAATTCTAGGCAACTCTCATCCAGCTGAATGACATTGTCAGTTACCGTGCAGCTCAACTCGGAGCTCGGTTTATTTTGTAAGATGCAACTTATTGGTGCAAAATAAACAATTTTTCTTTCTTTTCTTTTTTCATTAATTAATTACTTACGTCCTGAAAATAATAAGAACAATCGGATTGACATTGCAACAACCAAAGTTAGGTAGGTACCTAGTACTGCATGATCAGCCTTAAATGTTCCCACAAACCGGATGCAGCTGAATCCCAGTATTTTAGATGGAACGACTGACTATCTGACCTCCACAATCTAGGAACTGGGTAACACGATATCCGTAAGTAAAACTGGTTGTCAGACATTTGGACTTCTAACTACCCGTAACGATTGTCAAATATCTATGAATGAAATTGTCAGTTATCGTGCAGCTCAACTCGGAGCTCGGTTTATTTTGGAAGATGCGTCTTATTGGTGCAAAATAAACAATTTTTCTTTCTTTTCTTTTTTCGTTAATTCATTATCTAATTACTTACGCCCTGAAAATAATAAGAACAATCGGATTAACATTTCAACAACCAAAGTTAGATAGAAATGTACCTAGTAGGTACTGCATAATCGGCCTTAAATGTTCCCACTAACCAGATGCAGCTGAATCCCAGTATTTTAGATGGAACGACTGCCTATCCGACCTCCACAACCCGGTCCCTGGGTAACTCGACAACCCCTTGCAAGATTAGTTGTCAGACTTTTAGCCTTCCGACTATCCGTAACGATTGCCAAATATCAATGAATCACAGCCGGGTACAACAGATGTTTATTATTTTGTTGTTAGTTTGTCAAAAGCAATATGTGAATATCATAAAATGGATGTTGGTTCTACGGAAAAAACTAATCTAAGAGGTTCGGAGTAGACCTATACTGTATTTATTAAGTCCAAAGCAACGACTGTTTGCCGTGCTTCATCATCATCATTAGTCTGCAGACTTATTGCACGCCATTTAGCTCGATTCTCGGCAACTCTCATCCAGCTGAATGACATTGTCAGTTATCGTGCAGCTCAACTCGGAGCTCGGTTTATTTTGTAAGATGCGCCTTATTGGTGCAAAATAAACAATTATTCTTTCTTTTCTTTTTTCATTAATTAATTACTTACGCCCTGAAAATAATAAGAACAATCGGATAAACATTGCTCAAATTCAAACCATTTATTTCAATTAAACCATTTACAGGCACTTTTAAATTTTCAAGAAGTCAGTCAGTCAGAAAATATGAAGCTATTGCAACAACCAAAGTTAGATAGGTATGTACCTAGTACTGCATAATCAGCCTAAAATGTTCCCAGGTTCCCACTAACCGGATGCAGATGAATTCCAGTATTTTTGATGGAACGACTGCCTATCTGACCTCCACAATCTAGGAACTGGATATCACGATATCCGTAAGTAAGACTGTTTGTCAGACTCTTGGACTTCTAACTACCCGCAACGATTGTCAAAGATCTACGAATGAAATTGTCAGTTATCGTGCAGCTCAACTCGGAGCTCGGTTTATTTTGGAAGATGCGTCTTATTGGTGCAAAATAAACAATTTTTCTTTCTTTTCTTTTTTCATTAATTCATTATCTAATTACTTACGCCCTGAAAATAATAAGAACAATCGGATTAACATTTCAACAACCAAAGTTAGATAGAAATGTACCTAGTAGGTACTGCATAATCGGCCTTAAATGTTCCCACTAACCAGATGCAGCTGAATCCCAGTATTTTAGATGGAACGACTGCCTATCCGACCTCCACAACCCGGTCCCTGGGTAACTCGACAACCCTTTGCAAGATTAGTTGTCAGACTTTTAGCCTTCCGACTATCCGTAACGATTGCCAAATATCAATGAATCACAGCCGGGTACAACAGATGTTTATTATTTTGTTGTTAGTTTGTCAAAAGCAATATGTGAATATCATAAAATGGATGTTGGTTCTACGGAAAAAACTAATCTAAGAGGTTCGGAGTAGACCTATACTGTATTTATTAAGTCCAAAGCAACGACTGTTTGCCGTGCTTCATCATCATCATTAGTCTGCAGACTTATTGCACGCCATTTAGCTCGATTCTCGGCAACTCTCATCCAGCTGAATGACATTGTCAGTTATCGTGCAGCTCAACTCGGAGCTCGGTTTATTTTGTAAGATGCGCCTTATTGGTGCAAAATAAACAATTATTCTTTATTTTCTTTTTTCGTCAATTCATTAATTAAATACTTACGCCCTGAAAATACTAAGAACAATCGGATTGACATTGCAACAACCAAAGTTAGGTAGGTACCTAGTAGTGCATAATCAGCCTAAAATGTTTCCACTAACCGGATGCAACAGTTTTTATTTAATACTTACTGCTGCCTAAAAATAATAAGATAGATCGAATTAATATTGTAACAGGAAAATGTAGTACTTCTTTTTTTGTATTAAGTAAGGGGTTAGAAGATTTTTGTATGGAGGGTGGCCCTAAGGTCGGCCGCCATTTTGATTTTTTTTCAGAATCGCGGTGTACAACAAAAGTTATATATTTAGATAGAGGACACTAATACAAACAAAAAATGTAATTAACATAATATCCTAAAGCGTCAGGTTTCGGAGTTATTCACTGAAATATAAGTCGAAAACAACTAGGATTTTTTTGTTTTTTTTTCCCTCCAGGAAAACATATTGAACTATTGGGGTAATAGAAACGTTATGAAACCTTTATGGAGAAGAAACAAATGATGAATAGACATTTTTTAAACAAATAATTAAAAACGACTATTTATAGTTCGTTTTTTAATCCCAGAGACTAATCTGACATTTAAGTCTATTGTGTTTTCGTTTTTTTTTTAGTATAGAAGTTTGACTTTACACTTGTCAGATTAGTCTCTGGGATTATAAAACGAACTATAAATTGCCGTGTTTAATTATTTATTTAAAAAATGTCTATTCTTCATTTGTTTCTTCTCCATAAAGGTTTCATAACGTTTCTATTACCTCAATAGTTCAATATGCTTACCTGGAGGGAAAAAAACAAAAAAATCCTTGATGTTTTCGACTTATATTTCGGTGAATAACTCCGAAACCTGACGCTTTAGGATATTATGTTAGGTAACATTTTTTGTTCGTATAAGTTTCCTCTATCTAAATATATAACTTTAGTTGTGCACCGCGATTCTGAAAAAAAATCAAAATGGCGGCTGATTTTAGGGCCAAAACCTTCAAACCCCTTTGACTAATTAAAAATTACCCCAACCCAGCTAGAAAAAGGCTGGGTAAATTGCTAGGGTACCTAGCATTTTCCCAACTATGTTGAGGTCAGGGTCCAGTCTAATCAGGTTTAGTTTAATATCAGTATTTTACATGGAGCGACTACATATCTGACCTCCACAACCAAATGATTGGGCAATACGATCCCCTTTGGTAAGACTGGTTGTCCGACTTTCGGGCTTCTAACTACCCTTAACGACTGTTAAAGATCTACGAATGAAATTGTCAGTTATCATGCAGCTCAACTCGGAGCTCGGATTATTTTGTAAGGTGCGTCTTATTGGGGCATAATAAACAATTTTTCTTTCTTTTCTTTTTCATTAATTTATTAATAAGTTAGGTACTTACGTCCTGAAAATAATAAGAACAATCGGATTAACATTGCAACAACAAAAGTTAGATAGGTACCTAGTACTGCATAATCAGCCTCAAATGTTCCCACTGTCCGGATGCAGATGAATCCCAGTATTTTAGATGGAACGACTGCCTATCTGACCTCCACAACCCAGTCACTGGGTAACTCGATAACTTTTGGTAAGACTGGTTGTCACACATTTGGGCTTCTAACTACCCGTAACGACTGTCAAAGATCTACGAATGACATTGTCAGTTATCGTGCAGCTCAACTCGGAACTCGGATTATTTTTTTTATAAGAAGTGTCTTATTGGGGCAAAATAAATATTTTTTCTTTCTTCATTAATTCATTAAATAATTACTTACGCCCTGAAAATAATAAGAAAAATCGGATTAGCATTTCAACAACCAAAGTTAAATAGGTACCTAGTACTGCATAATCAGCCTCAAATGTTCCCACTAACCGGATGCAGATGAATCTCAGTATTTTAGATGGAACGACTGCCTATCTGACCTCCACAATCTAGGAAATGGGTAACACGATATCAGTAAGTGAGACTGGTTGTCAGACTTTCGGACTTCTAACTACCCGTAACGATTGTCAAAGATCTACGAATGAAATTGTCAGTTATCGTGCAGCTCAACTCGGAGCTCGGTTTATTTTGGAAGATGCGTCTTATTGGTGCAAAATAAACAGGTTTTCTTTCTTTTCTTTTTTCATTAATTCATTATCTAATTACTTACGCCCTGAAAATAATAAGAACAATCGGATTAACATTTCAACAACCAAAGTTAGATAGAAATGTACCTAGTAGGTACTGCATAATCGGCCTTAAATGTTCCCACTAACCAGATGCAGATGATTCCCAGTATTTTAGATGGAACGACTGCCTATCTGACCTCCACAACCCAGTCCCTGGGTAACTCGATAACCCTTTGTTTGATTAGTTGTCAGACTTTTAGCCTTCCGACTATCCGTAACGATTGCCAAATATCAATGAATCACAGCCGGGTACAACAGATGTTTATTATTTTGTTGTTAGGTTGTCAAAAGCAATATTTAAATATCATATAATGGATGTTGGTTCTACGGAAAAAACTAATCTAAGAGGTTCGGAGTAGACCTATACTGTATTTATTAAGTCCAAAGCAACGACTGTTTGCCGTGCTTCATCATCATCAGTCTGCAGACTTATTGCACGCCATTTAGCTCGATTCTCGGCAACTCTCATCCAGCTGAATGACATTGTCAGTTACCGTGCAGCTCAACTCGGAGCTCGGTTTATTTTGGAAGATGCGTCTTATTGGGGCAAAATAAACAATTTTTCGTTTTTTATTAATTCAATAATTAATTACTTACGTCCTGAAAATAATAAGAACAATCGGATTAACATTTAGACAACCAAAGTTAGACAGGTACCTAGTACTGCATAATCGGCCTCAAATGTTCCCACTAATTGGATGCAGATGAATCCCAGTATTTTAGATGGAACGACTGCCTATCTGACCTCCACAATCTAGGAACTGGGTAACTCGATATCCGTAAGTAAGACTGGTTGTCAGACTTTTGGACTTCTAACTACCCGTAACGATTGTCAAAGATCTACGAATGAAATTGTCAGTTATCGTGCAGCTCAACTCGGAGCTCGGTTTATTTTGGAAGATGCGTCTTATTGGTGCAAAATAAACAGGTTTTCTTTCTTTTCTTTTTTCATTAATTCATTATCTAATTACTTACGCCCTGAAAATAATAAGAACAATCGGATTAACATTTCAACAACCAAAGTTAGATAGAAATGTACCTAGTAGGTACTGCATAATCGGCCTTAAATGTTCCCACTAACCAGATGCAGATGATTCCCAGTATTTTAGATGGAACGACTGCCTATCTGACCTCCACAACCCAGTCCCTGGGTAACTCGATAACCCTTTGTAAGATTAGTTGTCAGACTTTTAGCCTTCCGACTATCCGTAACGATTGCCAAATATCAATGAATCACAGCCGGGTACAACAGATGTTTATTATTTTGTTGTTAGGTTGTCAAAAGCAATATTTAAATATCATATAATGGATGTTGGTTCTACGGAAAAAACTAATCTAAGAGGTTCGGAGTAGACCTATACTGTATTTATTAAGTCCAAAGCAACGACTGTTTGCCGTGCTTCATCATCATCAGTCTGCAGACTTATTGCACGCCATTTAGCTCGATTCTCGGCAACTCTCATCCAGCTGAATGACATTGTCAGTTACCGTGCAGCTCAACTCGGAGCTCGGTTTATTCTGGAAGATGCGTCTTATTGGGGCAAAATAAACAATTTTTCGTTTTTAATTAATTCAATAATTAATTACTTACGTCCTGAAAATAATAAGAACAATCGGATTAACATTTAGACAACCAAAGTTAGACAGGTACCTAGTACTGCATAATCGGCCTCAAATGTTCCCACTAATTGGATGCAGATGAATCCCAGTATTTTAGATGGAACGACTGCCTATCTGACCTCCACAATCTAGGAACTGGGTAACTCGATATCCGTAAGTAAGACTGGTTGTCAGACTTTTGGACTTCTAACTACCCGTAACGATTGTCAAAGATCTACGAATGAAATTGTCAGTTATCGTGCAGCTCAACTCGGAGCTCGGTTTATTTTGGAAGATGCGTCTTATTGGTGCATAATAAGTATTTTTTCTTTCTTTTCTTTTTTCATTAATTAATTACTTACGCCCTGAAAATAATAAGAACAATCGGATTAGCATTTAGACAACCAAAGTTAGATAGGTACCTAGTACTGCATAATCGGCCTCAAATGTTCCCACTAACCGGATGCAGATGAATCCCAGTATTTTAGATGGAACGACTGCCTATCTGACCTCCACAACTCAGTCACTAGGTAACTCGATAACCCTTGGTAAGATTGGTTGTCAGACTTTTGGCCTTCCGACTATCCGTAACGATTGCCAAATATCTATGAATCACAGCCGGGTACAACAGAGGTTTGTTATTTTGCTGTTTTCCCAGAGACGGTGGGACGTGCCGCTCTGCAGTATTATACGGAATACCCTTGTTAACACATTCTCTGCCGTGTAGGTCACCGGTGACCGCGAACAATAGATTTTCTATTGTGTCTGTTGTCTGGCAGTCAAGGTGTTAACACGTCACGCAATACTGTTGAGCGTGCCCGTCTGCTGGCTGTGGGAGAATGGGAGTCAGGTTTGTGGCTTCAGGTGCTCCCGTCATCCACCATAGGCACAATCATGGATGACTCATCGTTTCGGCTTGCTACGTGTCTCCGCTTGGGCGCACCTTGTGTTGCTCCGCATCGATGTCACTGCGGTGAAGCTGTCGACAGACTCGGAGACCATGGCCTGTCCTGTTGCAGGAGCGCAGGTCGCATAGCATGCCACGCCAGCATCAACGATATTATTCGTCAAGCCCTTATCACCAGCGGTGACATAACAGCGGTGTCAGAACCAAACGGCTTGGTACGTGACGATGGAAAGAGACCAGACGGCATGACGTTGTTGCCTTGGAAGGTGGGTAGGCCTCTGGTGTGGGACGCAACATGTGTCGATACCCTTGCGCCATCTCATGTTCCTAGCACGGCGGGCTGTGCTGGCGCCGCGCCGCTGCTGCGGCTGCTGAGACCCTCAAGCGGCACAAATACTGTAACCTTATGGGCAACTACAGCTGTGAGCCGTTTGGGGTCGAAACGCTCGGGTAATGGGGCCCGAGCGCGCGTCTCCTTTATAAGGAAATTTCTCGCCGGCTTGTCGATACTTCACGTGACTAGAGGGCTGGGTCGTTCTTTGGCCAAAGAATTAGCGTGCTTTGTTTTTTTTTTTATTATTTATATTTTTTTTTATATTAAGTTAGTTAGTCATTCTTTTTAGTATCTAGTGTATATAATTAGTTACATGTAATATATAATAGTCTGTTCTAAAAATAAAATTTGACCCTCTATAAATCTATATGTTGAATGTTTTCTGGTGCAAACGCATTGTTATTGACAGCATCTCTAAATATGTATTATACGTTCATTTCAAACTTGTTTGATACTTTCTCATCAACATCATCATCTGCCTAGCCGCTTCCCAACTATGTTGGGTCGGCTTCCAGTCTAACCGGATGCAGCTGAATACCAATTTTTATTTGGTACTTACTGGTGGCTAAAAATAATAAGATAGATCGAATTAATATTGTAACAAGCAAAAACACTTAAAAATTACCCCAACATAGCTAGAAAAAGGCTAAGTAAATTGCTTGGGCACCTTGCCGTTTTCCAACTATGTTGAGGTCGGCGTCCAGTCTAACCGGATTTAGTTTAATATCAGTATTTTACATGGAGCGACTACCAGTCTAACCTCCACAACCAGTTATTGGGTAATACGATCCCCTTTGGTAAGACGGGTAGTCTGACTTTTGGGATTCTGACTACTCGTAAGGACTGTCAAAGATCTGAGATGATCTGACAAAAATCAATGACAGCCGGGACAAACGGCTTAATGTGCTTTCCGATGTACGGACAGGTCTTGGTATGTAAAGATGGTCACCCATCCACGGACCAACCGCGGCAAGTGTAGCTTAACCTGATCGATCGATCGGTGCGGCTATTATTACTTGGCCACCAGCTACCTTTTGTTAGTAACCTTTCATTCATCCTCTCAACATGATTACTAGCTGCGCCCCGCGGTTTCACCCGCATAAGTCTCGATCCCGTGGGAATATCGGGATAAAATATGTCCTTTCCCGGGACTCAAACTACCTCTATACCAAATTTCATCTACATCGGCTCAGCTGTTTAAGCTTGAAGTGGTAACAGACAGACATACTTCGCATTTATAAAATTTGTATGGATAAGCATTCTCTTTCCAATTTATATTAAGAAGATATAAGAATTATATTATTACTTACTTTTGGAGCATCGCCTGCATCCTTAAAATAAAACAAAGATTCATATTAAATATTTACAAACGAACAATTGACAAGACACTACGCAATATAAAGGATTATAATCCGTTACTTTCGGGAGATTGTTAATATATATTAAAAAAAAGTGGTGGCCCTAGTACGCTACCCTGTGGGACACCATATCTTATGTGTCTCGGTTTTGATATATAAATGGTTTCTATTTTAGTCTTTGGGCATATTCTAGCAATTTGTGTACATTGAAGCCTATTACTTAAGTACGATTCTATTAGCTGTAGAATGTTCCCTCTTACACCAAAACTATATAATTTTTGTAACAGAATTTTATAGTCTACAAAATCAAAAGCCTTTGTCATGTCAGATAAATTGCACAGACAGGATTTCTTTTATCTACAGATGACATGACATTAGCTAATAGATCAAATAGTGCCATTTTAATTGTGGTATTCTTACGAAATCCCTTTTGTTCTTTACAAAATAATTCATACTTTTCGAAATAGGCGTATAAAGAATGATAGATGACTTTCTCAAAGATTTTTGGAAAAATTGGAATTTTTGCAATTGGTCTGTAGTTTTTAAAATCGGTTTTGTCATCTCTTTTATATAAAGGTTTTATTAGAATCTTTTTGAGATTGTTTGGAAATATGCCATCAGCAATACACAAATTTAGTATATGAGCTAACGGTGGTGCTATTACTTCTTTGGCAAATTTTATTACTTTTGTAGAAACGCCATCATATCCAACAGTACTTTTATTTTTTAGGCTGCTAATTATTTTTATTATATCGTCAATGGTTACGGGTTGCATGAATAGTGAATTTAATGTCAGATTAAGATTGGTATTTTTCTATTGTCTGTGTATGTTTTGATTTCTTATTTTTAATGGGCGACATTATTGGTGTCTTTGTTTTAATTTTTGCTGGACTGTTTACAATTTTTTTTGTAGATATCATTTTTCTTATTAAATTCTCCATTTCTTTTCTTTAAGGTACTGTTTTCTATATTATATATTAACTCAATTTCTTTATGTGCGCTATTTAGTTGAGTTGTTAGTTTGGCGATTTCATCCTTTTAATGTTTTTATTTGAGGGCCGTCTTCGTCTTCGGAAATATCGGGTAGACTACACGTCGTAAAGTTTAATGTTTGTGAAATAATATCACTTTCATCATCATTTGGTTCCGATCGTGTGCGCGTTCGCCGGAATGTTATATTCTCCATTTATTACTAAACTCAAAAATAACTAACGAACGTCCAGTTCCATAAATATGCAAGTCACTTTTTGGGTAAACTAATATCACAATCATTTTTGTTAATAATGCACTATAACCGTCGATAACACTGTCACAGTTAGTTTATGTGTTCAGTTTCACTTTAATATGTATTACACGGTCCGTTAGTTAACTTAACTATTTATTTTAGTAGGAACACTGTTCAAAGTAATGTAATTTACATGTCAACGCCACCTACCCACTTTATTTTGGAAGATGCGTCTTATTGGTGCAAAATAAACAATTTTTCTTTCTTTTCTTTTTTATTAATTCTCAGTTTTTTATGAAATTGTCAGTTATCGTGCAGCTCAACTCGGAGCTCGGTTTATTTTGTAAGGTGCGTCTTATTTTTCTTCCTTTTCTTTTTCATTAATTAATTTATTAATTACTTACGCCCTGAAAATAATAAGAACAATCGGATTAACATTTAAACAACCAAAGTAAGATAGGTATGTACCTAGTACTGCATAATCGGACTTAAGTGTTCCCACTATCCGGATGCAGATGAATCTCAGTATTTTATATGGGACGACTGCCTATCTGACCTCTACAACGCAGTCACTGGGTAACTCGATAAGCTTTGTTAAGACTGGTTGTCAGACACTTGGACTTCTTACTACCCGTAACGACTTTCAAAGATCTACGAATGACATTGTCAGTTATCGTGGAGCTCAACTCGGAGCTCGGATTATTTTGGAAGATGCGTCTTATCGGTGCAAAATAAACAAATTTTCTTTCTTTTCTTTTTTCATTAATTAATTACTTACAGCCTGAAAATAATAAGAACAATCGGATTAACATTGCAACCACCAAAGTTAGATAGATAGTTATGTACCTAGTACTGCATAATCAGCCTGAAATGTTCCCACTAACCGGATGAAGATGAATCCCAGTATTTTAGATGGAACGACTGCCTATCTAACCTACACAATCTAGGACCTGAGTAACACGATATCCGTAAGTAAGACTGGTTGTCAGACATTTGTCAAATCAAATCAAATTATTTATTTGCTAGAATGCAGGTAAGTATACAAATAAGGTCGTGAATAATTAAAGTTGAGCCATACATTCTGCCCAAGATTGGGCATGCAAAATTTAAATGAATGAATAGGTAAGATGTTTTAACTAATAAAAATAGGAACATCTTAAACACACTTTCCAGATTTAAAAAAAAATTATAACAGTTCAATACAATTAATAATACATAAAACTAAAATAAAATTAAAATGTCAAAATAAACTTGGATATCAAAATGCAATTAAATTTGGACTTCTAACTACCCGTAACGATTGTCAAAGATTTACGAATGAAATTGTCAGTTATCGTGCAGCTCAACTCGGAGCTCGGTTTATTTTGTAAGGTGCGTCTTATTTTTCTTCCTTTTCTTTTTCATTAATTCATTTATTAATTACTTACGCCCTGAAAATAATAAGAACAATCGGATTAACATTTAAACAACCAAAGTAAGATAGGTATGTACCTAGTACTGCATAATCGGACTTAAGTGTTCCCACTATCCGGATGCAGATGAATCTCAGTATTTTATATGGGACGACTGCCTATCTGACCTCTACAACGCAGTCACTGGGTAACTCGATAACCTTTGTTAAGACTGGTTGTCAGACATTTGGACTTCTTACTACCCGTAACGACTTTCAAAGATCTACGAATGACATTGTCAGTTATCGTGGAGCTCAACTCGGAGCTCGGATTATTTTGGAAGATGCGTCTTATCGGTGCAAAATAAACAAATTTTCTTTCTTTTCTTTTTTCATTAATTAATTACTTACAGCCTGAAAATAATAAGAACAATCGGATTAACATTGCAACCACCAAAGTTAGATAGTTATGTACCTAGTACTGCATAATCAGCCTGAAATGTTCCCACAAACCGGATGCAGCTGAATCCTAGTATTTTAGATGGAACGTCTGCCTTTCAGACCTCCACAATCTAGGAAATGGGTATCTCGATATCCGTAAGTAAGACTGGTTGTCAGACTTTCGGACTTCTAACTACCCGTAACGATTATCAAAGATCTACGAGTGACATTGTCAGTTACTGTGCAGCTCAACTCGGAGCTCGGTTTATTTTGGAAGATGCGTCTTATTGGTGCAATATTATTGGGATTTCGGTAATATTTCAATAAGACACGTTAGATTTCTATATAAGCGATATTTATTATAGAGCTCAAGGGGCATGACATTTGTCTACACGAAAAAGGAAAAATGCAACAGCGTAACCCGCATCATAAAGCAGAAACTAAATGCATGTGTCTACGAAGACACTCTTTTTAACAAAATTTTCTTATAAACTTATATTTATTCAACAAAAATAAACAATTTTTCTTTCTTTTCTTTTTTCGTTAATTCATTAATTAATTACTTACGTTCTGAAAATAATAAGAACAATCGGATTAACATTGCAACAACCAAAGTAAGATAGGTATGTACCTAGTACTGCATAATCAGCCTCAAATGTTCTAATTGGATGCAGATGAATCCCAGTATTTTAGATGGAACGACTGTCTATCTGACCTCCACAATCTAGGAACTGTATAGATCGATATCCGTAAGTAAGACTGGATGTCAGACTTTTGGACTTCTAACTACCCGTAACGATTGTCGAAGATCTACGAATGAAATTGTCAGTTATCGTGCAGCTCAACTCGGAGCTCGGATTATTCTTTTTATAAGATGCGTTAAGACAAAAAAAAAAAACAATTAAACAAAATAAACAAATTTTCTTTTCTCATTAATTCATTAATTAATTACTTACGTCCTGAAAATAATAAGAACAATCGGATTAACATTGCAACAACCAAAGTTAGATAGGTACCTAGTACTGCATAATCAGCTTCAAATGTTCCCACTAATTGGATGCAGATGAATCCCAGTATTTTAGATGGAACGATGGCCTATCTGACCTCCACAATCTAGGAACTGGGTAACACGATATCCATAAGTGACACTGGTTGTCAGACTTTTGGACTTCTAACTACCCGTAACATTGTCAAAGATCTACGAATGAAATTGTCAGTTATCGTGCAGCTCAACTCGGAGCTCGGATTATTCTTTTTATAAGATGCGTTAAGACAAAAAAAAAAACAATTAAACAAAATAAACAAATTTTCTTTTCTCATTAATTCATTAATTAATTACTTACGTCCTGAAAATAATAAGAACAATCGGATTAACATTGCAACAACCAAAGTTAGATAGGTACCTAGTACTGCATAATCAGCTTCAAATGTTCCCACTAATTGGATGCAGATGAATCCCAGTATTTTAGATGGAACGATGGCCTATCTGACCTCCACAATCTAGGAACTGGGTAACACGATATCCGTAAGTGAGACTGGTTGTCAGACTTTTGGACTTCTAACTACCCGTAACGACTGTCAAATATCAATGAATGACATTGTCAGTTATCGTGCAGCTCAACTCGGAGCTCGGTTAATTTTGGAAGATACGTCTTCTTGGTGCATAATAAACAATTTTTCTTCGTTTTCTTTTTTCATTAATTCATTAATTAATTACTTACGCCCTGAAAATAATAAGAACAATCGGATTAACATTTAAACAACCAAAGTAAAATGAGTATGTACCTAGTACTGCATAATCGGACTTAAAAGTTACCACTAACCGGATGCAGATGAATCCTAGTATTTTAGATGGAACGACTGCCTATCTGACCTCCACAATCTAGGAACTGGGTAACTCGATATCCGTAAGTAAGACTGGTTGTCAGACATTTGTCAAATCAAATCAAATCAAATTATTTATTTGCTAGAATGCAGGTAAGTATACAAATAAGTCCGTGAAGAATTAAAGTTGAGCTATACATTCTGCCCAAGATTCGGCATGCAAAATTTAAATGAATGAATAGGTAAGATGTTTTAACTAATAAAAATAGGAATATCTTAAACACACTTTTCAGATTTAAAAAAAATTATAACAGTTCAATACAATTAATAATACATAATTCTCAAATAAAATTAAAATGTCAAAATAAACTTGGATGTCAAAATGCAATTAAATTTGGACTTCTAACTACCCGTAACGACTGTCAAAGATCTATGAATGACATTGTCAGTTATCGTGCAGCTCAACTCGGAGCTCGCTTTATTTTGTAAGTTTTTCGTTCTTTTCTTTTTTCATTAATTCATTTATTAATTACTTACGCCCTGAAAATAATAAGAACAATCGGATTAACATTTAAACAACCAAAGTAAGATAGGTATGTACCTAGTACTGCATAATCGGCCCTAAATGTTCCCACTAACCGGATGCAGATGAATCCCAGTATTTTATATGGAACGACTGCATATCTGACCTCTACAACCCAGTCACTGGGTAACTCGATAACCTTTATTAAGACTGGTTGTCAGACTCTTGGACTTCTTACTACCCGTAACGATTTTCAAAGATCTACGAATGACATTGTGAGTTATCGTGGAGCTCAACTCGGAGCTTGGTTTATTTTGGAAGATGCGTCTTATCGGTGCAAAATAAACAAATTTTCTTTCTTTTCTTTTTTCATTAATTAATTACTTACAGCCTGAAAATAATAAGAACAATCGGATTAACATTGCAACTACCAAAGTTACATAGTTATGTACCTAGTACTGCATAATCAGCCTGAAATGTTCCCACAAACCGGATGCAGCTGAATCCTAGTATTTTAGATGGAACGTCTGCCTATCAGACCTCCACAATCTAGGAAATGGGTATCTCGATATCCGTAAGTAAGACTGGTTGTCAGACTTTCGGACTTCTAACTACCCGTAACGATTATCAAAGATCTACGAGTGACATTGTCAGTTACTGTGCAGCTCAACTCGGAGCTCGGTTTATTTTGGAAGATGCGTCTTATTGGTGCAATATTATTGGGATTTCGGTAATATTTCAATAAGACACGTTAGATATCTGTATAAGCGATATTTATTATACATAGAGCTCAAGGGGCATGACATTTGTCTACACGAAAAAGGAAAAATGCAACAGCGTAACCCGCATCATAAAGCAGAAACAAAACGCATGTGTCTACGAAGACACTCTTTAACAAAATTTTCTTATAAACTTATATTTATTCAACAAAAATAAACAATTTTTCTTTCTTTTCTTTTTTCATTAATTCATAAATAATTCCTTACGTTCTGAAAATAATAAGAACAATCGGATTAACATTGCAACAACCAAAGTAAGATAGGTACCTAGTACTGCATACTCAGCCTCAAATGTTCCCACTAATTGGATGCAGATGAATCCCAGTATTTTAGATGGAACAACTGTCTATCTGACCTCCACGATCTAGGAACTGTATAGATCGATATCCGTAAGTAAGACTGGATGTCAGACTTTTGGACTTCTAACTACCCGTAACGATTTTCGAAGATCTACGAGTGAAATTGTCAGTTATCGTGCAGCTCAACTCGGAGCTCGGATTATTCTTTTTATAAGATGCGTTAAGACAAAAAAAAAAACAATTAAACAAAATAAACAAATTTTCTTTCCTCATTAATTCATTAATTAATTACTTACGTCCTGAAAATAATAAGAACAATCGGATTAACATTGCAACAACCAAAGTTAGATAGGTACCTAGTACTGCATAATCAGCTTCAAATGTTCCCACTAATTGGATGCAGATGAATCCCAGTATTTTAGATGGAACGATGGCCTATCTGACCTCCACAATCTAGGAACTGGGTAACACGATATCCGTAAGTGAGACTGGTTGTCAGACTTTTGGACTTCTAACTACCCGTAACGACTGTCAAAGATCAATGAATGACATTGTCAGTTATCGTGCAGCTCAACTCGGAGCTCGGTTAATTTTGGAAGATACGTCTTCTTGGTGCATATTAAACAATTTTTCTTCGTTTTCTTTTTTCATTAATTCATTAATTAATTACTTACGCCCTGAAAATAATAAGAACAATCGGATTAACATTTAAACAACCAAAGTAAAATGAGTATGTACCTAGTACTGCATAATCGGACTTAAAAGTTACCACTAACCGGATGCAGATGAATCCTAGTATTTTAGATGGAACGACTGCCTATCTGACCTCCACAATCTAGGAACTGGGTAACTCGATATCCGTAAGTAAGACTGGTTGTCAGACATTTGTCAAATCAAATCAAATCAAATTATTTATTTGCTAGAATGCAGGTAAGTATACAAATAAGTCCGTGAAGAATTAAAGTTGAGCCATACATTCTGCCCAAGATTCGGCATGCAAAATTTAAATGAATGAATAGGTAAGATGTTTTAACTAATAAAAATAGGAATATCTTAAACACACTTTTCAGATAAAAAAAAATTATAACAGTTCAATACAATTAATAATACATAATTCTCAAATAAAATTAAAATGTCAAAATAAACTTGGATGTCAAAATGCAATTAAATTTGGACTTCTAACTACCCGTAACGACTATCAAAGATCTATGAATGACATTGTCAGTTATCGTGCAGCTCAACTCGGAGCTCGGTTTATTTTGTAAGGTGCGTCTTATTGGTGCATACTAAACAATTTTTCTTTCTTTTCTTTTTTCATTAATTCATTTATTAATTACTTACGCCCTGAAAATAATAAGAACAATCGGATTAACATTTAAACAACCAAAGTAAGATAGGTATGTACCTAGTACTGCATAATCGGCCTTAAATGTTCCCACTAACCGGATGCAGATGAATCCCAGTATTTTATATGGAACGACTGCATATCTGACCTCTACAACCCAGTCACTGGGTAACTCGATAAGCTTTGTTAAGACTGGTTGTCAGACTCTTGGACTTCTTACTACCCGTAACGACTTTCAAAGATCTACGAATGACATTGTGAGTTATCGTGGAGCTCAACTCGGAGCTTGGTTTATTTTGGAAGATGCGTCTTATCGGTGCAAAATAAACAAATTTTCTTTCTTTCCTTTTTTCATTAATTAATTACTTACAGGCTGAAAATAATAAGAACAATCGGATTAACATTGCAACCACCAAAGTTAGATAGTTATGTACCTAGTACTGCATAATCAGCCTGAAATGTTCCCACAAACCGGATGCAGCTGAATCCTAGTATTTTAGATGGAACGTCTGCCTATCAGACCTCCACAATCTAGGAAATGGGTAACTCGATATCCGTAAGTAAGACTGGTTGTCAGACTTTCGGACTTCTAACTACCCGTAACGATTGTCAAAGATCTACGAATGACATTGTCAGTTACTGTGCAGCTCAACTCGGAGCTCGGTTTATTTTGGAAGATGCGTCTTATTGGTGCAAAATTATTGGGATTTCGGTAATATTTCAATAAGAGACGTTAGATTTCTCTATAACCGATATTTATTATAGAGCACAAGGGGCATGACACCAAAAAGGAAAAATGCAACAGCGCCATCCGCGTCATGAAGCGGAAACTAAATGCATATGTCTACGAAGACACTCTTTAACAAAATGTCCACAAAGACATCTATCTTATAAACTTATATCTATTCAACACTCCCACTTAAATTTATAAGGCAGACATAATAATTCACTACATATTTCCTTTACTTTTAACTTACATCCCTTGTTTCAACAATTTCAGAAATTAAACATGGATTTAATCTACAAACATTAAACATTAGCCACATTAAAGATTTTCTCATCATCTTATCCCTAATTGGATTAATTTTAGTTACAGGCAAAGCTTTAATCAGGTCTAGATACAGATGACAAGAATAACAATGCTCCCACTGCTCCTCTAGTATATGGGAAATTAATAGACTCATTACTTGTATTCTTAGATATATGTACATTTATATCCACATGAGTACTTTTAGCATATACTTTTGAAGACTCAGTTTCCAATCCCTCTGGCACCTCCATGGATATTTTCTCGGGGAGCTCACCATACAAAAAGGCCGTCTTCACATCAAAATGCTCAATCTGTAGTTCGTCTCTCGCAGCGATGCTAAGCAGCACCCTGATGGAATCATACCTGCTAGTGGGGGGAAAAGTCTCATTATAGTCCAAGCCCTTGACTTGTGTAAATCCTTGTGCACACAGTCGTGCTTTGTATCGTACTATTTCACCATCTTTAATCTTCTTTAAGGTGAACACCCACTTACAAGAAATAGGCTTCTGCTCAGTTCGATCAGTCAGTATCCAAGTTTGACTTTATTCGTGTGACTGAAGCTCTTCGGCAACAGCTTTCTTCCATAGATGAGACTTTGAACTATTCATCGCTTCTTCATAAGTGTTAGGTACTTCGAACTCTGTGAAATTAGCTTTTAACTTCTTATTTCGACGAGGCCGTAACGTAATGTTTCTCTGTTCCTCCTGTTCGAAATGTATTGTAGCGGTACCTACAACGCCACATGCGAACAACGCGTCATACTGACGTCACGCAAATCCTGCATCGCGCAAGCAGAGTTTACCTCGCAACTAGCATATATACAACAGCCCGACATGAATCATTGGGCAGTTGCCCGCCAGACACAACACCCGTCTGGTCGGAGGATCCTCCCTTTTCTATGGAGGTTGAGTGAACTTTACACCCTGTTCCTCATACCTCTATACTGGTGACCCCGAACATGAACGTCAGCGCAGCCTTCGTGCACCTACTTCAGCGTGACGTCATCATCACTCCCGCAAGCTTTAGAGCGGCGAGTCACCCAGCCAGCCAGCACTCACGGCTTCAACGGGTATCCTGACCACCAGCATGCAGCGACCGCGCATACCTGGTCATCACCCTCAGCCTCATCAGCAACCTCGGCACAGCACACTGCACTTTCGGCCGGTCTACAAGCAGAGCCCTCAATAAGCCTCTCCTGGTCGACACCAGCAGTCAGCCTCAACCCGGCGCTGTACCACATCCGACGCACTGGAGCATAATGCAGCGCCACCCCGACTCACTGGGGACATCTTCGCAGACAGTTCCGACTCACCGTGAACTATGCGGCAACCGGTTCCGACTCACTGGAACCTCAGCTGGCCTGGCAAGCATCGCAAGATACAAGACTCAGCCCACTATCGACCTCCGGTCTCCGGGGGGGAGTGATGTAGCGGTACCTACAACGCCACATGCGAACAACGCGTCATACTGACGTCACGCAAATCCTGCATCGCGCAAGCAGAGTTTACCTCGCAACTAGCATATATACAACAGCCCGACATGAATCATTGGGCAGTTGCCCGCCAGACACAACACCCGTCTGGTCGGAGGATCCTCCCTTTTCTATGGAGGTTGAGTGAACTTTACACCCTGTTCCTCATACCTCTATAGTATACCTTTTGGAGGGATATAACTTTCATCTATATCTTCTAAACTCTTCATACTATCGTATGAAGAGATTTCTTCAGGTACATCGCGTTGATGTTGAAACTGACGCCGTGGGGTAGACACTGTAGAATGTTCTTTTTCTTCTTGTTCAACTCTCATTTCTACAAAACTTTGTTTTTCTTCTGTTGTGTTACATTCATCAAACTTCACATCCCGCGATACTGTAATCTTCCTGGCATTTTGATCATACATTCTGTAATTACCATGATCATATCCAATTAACAACATCTTCACACTTTTCTTGGCAAGCTTCCTTCGCTTTTCTTTTGGAACATGTACATAACCAATGGTTCCAAATATTCTGATATGTTGTAAGTTAGGTTTTACTCCATGCCACAGTTCAAATGACGTAACATCTCCCGTCTGGCTTGACGTATTTCTATTCAACAAATATATTGCACAGTTGACAGCTTCTGCCCACAAGTTTAAGGGAATATCCTTTGCATATAACATTGTTCTTGCAGTTTTCATGATAGAACGCATCTCTCTCTCTCTCTCTCTGCTCTCCCGTTCTGTTGTGAGATATACGGGGCAGTACGTTCATGCGTTATTCCTTTATTCTCCAGAAACGATGTAAATTCTTGGTTCACATATTCACAACCATTATCTGTATGTAGTATATGCAAATCACGTTGAAATCTGTTCTTCACAATTGCATTGTACTTCAGAAAACATTGAAATACTTCACTCTTTTGTTTCATGAAGTAAACATAGCGATAGCTTGTAGCTCCATCTTTGAACAAAACAAAGTACTTCATACCCAACATAGAAGGTTCTTCTATAGGACCGCACACATCGCTGTACACAATTTCACCAGGCTGTGTTGGAATATTTGTCATTACTGCTGTGTCACTGATCTTCTCACCAGTCTCCCGTAGCTGCTTTGCTAAGCCTTCCACCTTGGACACATGCTGTGCCATCGTATCACTGGTACTATATGAATATTGGTAGAACTTCTCATGAATTAAAATGTTGTTATATTCTGATTTCTGTACATAGATTGCTTCTAATTTTGTCATGACTTGTTTAGCAGTCTCGCTGTTTTCTATAAGAGATATTTGGTTCAAATCCATAGATGACGTTAAAATGAACGAGGCCATACCATCATCTTTATCCAACTGCACTTGCGAACTGGTTTCCACGTGTCTTGCCTTTTCTATGTTCAATCCCTTTGCTCTTAATGCACATTTTACTTGAAATTTCCATTGTTTGAAATTTCTGCCATCAAACTTCTTAATTTTCATCGCGTTCGTAACCTCCATTACGTAGACCAGTTTTACACCGGAAGTAATCTTGCTCTTAACTTGCCTTTTTATTGAAATATTCTTCACTTATCATGTACCTACCTGGGCCCATAACCTATTGGGATTTTGGTAATATTTCAATAAGACACGTTAGATTTATATATAGATAAGCGATATTTATTATAGAGCTCAAGGGGCATGACATTTGTCTACACGAGAAAGGAAAAATGCAACAGCGCAACCCGCATCATAAAGCGGAAACTAAATGCATATGTCTACGAAGACACTCTTTAACAAAATGTTCACAAAGACATCTATCTTACAAACTTATATTTATTTAACAAAAATAAGCAATTCATTAATTAATTACTTACGTTCTGAAAATAATAAGAACAATCGGATTAACATTGCAACAACCAAAGTTATATAGGTACCTAGTACTCCATAATCAGCCTCAAATGTTCCCACCAATTGGATGCAGATGAATCCCAGTATTTTAGATGAAACGACGGCCTATCTGACCTCCACAATCTAGGAACTGGGTAACACGATATCCGTAAGTAAGACTGGTTGTCAGACTTTTGGACTTCTAACTACCCGTAACGATTGTCAAAGATCTACGAATGAAATTGTCAGTTATCGTGCAGCTCAACTCGGAGCTCGGATTGTTCTTTTTGTAAGATGCGTTAAGACAAAAAAAAAACAATTACACAAAATAAACAAATTTTCTTCACTAATTCATTAATTAATTACTTACGTCCTGAAAATAATAAGAACAATCGGATTAACATTGCAACAACCAAAGTTAGATAGGTACCTAGTACTGCATAATCAGCCTCAAATGTTCCCACTAATTGGATGCAGATGAATCCCAGTATTTTATATGGAACGACTGCATATCTGACCTCTACAACCCAGTCACTGGGTAACTCGATAACCTTTATTAAGACTGGTTGTCAGACTCTTGGACTTCTTACTACCCGTAACGATTTTCAAAGATCTACGAATGACATTGTGAGTTATCGTGCAGCTCAACTCGGAGCTCGGATTATTTTGGAAGATACGTCTTATTGGTGCATAATAAACAATTTTTCTTCGTTTTCTTTTTTCATTAATTCATTAATTAATTACTTACGCCCTGAAAATAATAAGAACAATCGGATTAACATTTAAACAACCAAAGTAAAATGAGTATGTACCTAGTACTGCATAATCGGACTTAAATGTTACCACTAACCGGATGCAGATGAATCCTAGTATTTTAGATGGAACGACTGCCTATCTGACCTCCACAATCTAGGACCTGGGTAACACGATATCCGTAAGTAAGACTAGTTGTCAGACTTTTCGACTTCTAACTACCCGTAACGATTGTCAAAGATCTACGAATAAAATTGTCAGTTATCGTGCAGCTCAACTCGGAGCTCGGATTATTCTTTTTATAAGATGCGTTAAGACAAAAAAAAAAAACAATTAAACAAAATAAACAGTTTTTCTCTCTTCACTAATTAATTACTTACGTCCTGAAAATAATAAGAACAATCGGATTAACATTTCAACAACCAAAGTTAGATAGGTATCTAGTACTGTCCCACTAACCGGATGCAGATGAATACTAGTATTTTAGATGGAACGACTGCCTATCTGACCTCCACAACCCAGTCACTGGGTAACTCGATAACCCTTGGTAAGATTGGTTGTCAGATTTTTAGGCTTCTGACTATCCGTAACGGTTGCCAACGAATGACAGCTGGGACCAACGGCTTAAAGTGGTTTCTGAGGCGCGGAGGGGTCTTGGTGTGTAAAGATAGTCACCCATCCACGGACCAAACGCAGCAAGCGTAGCTTAACCTGATTGATCGACCCGTGTGGCTGTTATTGCTAAGCCACAAGCCCCCGTCATCGTCCATCAACATTATAGCAAACACATCTCACACTTATCTATTTACCTGGGGCTGAAAATCATAAGAATAATCAGATCAACATTGTGACATGCTAAAATAAATAAATAGTACCTACAAACGGGGTGAATAGGGATGCAGGGGTGAATTGAGACGAAACTTTAAAATGGATTTTAACGTTAAAATAATATAGTTTGTTGTCAATACGGGCACGTAATCGTTAATTAAATTACAGGAAACACATTAGGGTCCTTTTTGGCTACAAACTATATTATTTTAATGTTAAAATCCCTTTTAAAGTTTTGTCCCGATTCACCCTTGCATCCCTATTCACCCCGTTTGACGGTATCGTCCGGCCTTGTCCTAATCGCGCGAATACGTGATTGGCACGATCATTTGTCACACATTTGTTCGGAAAATCGCAATGTATCGTCTTCCGGCGCGACGACGCGCTCGGATTCGCCGAATCGCGACGATCGATTCGAATCGAGTCGCGTTCAATTTGGACGATGGTTCCAGCCTTCCAACAGCCAAAAGAGCTTGAAAAAGGCTTTTAAGCCTAAGTATTGATTTAGGACAGCCTAGTGCAAAAAATGAAACCAAAAAATGTACATTCTTATGTTTGATAGTAGATATAAAAGTGCAAAATTAAGAAGAAAATTAATAAAGTTTTGGCTGTGATCTCAAAGAACAATGGGTAAAGTTGTATGGGCCCCGTGGCAAAATAAACAAATTTTCTTTCTTTTCTTTTTTCATTAATTAATTAGGTACTTACTTCCTGAAAATAATAAGAACAATCGGATTAACATTGCAACCACCAGTTAGATAGTTATGTACGATAGGCTGCAAAAGTGCATGGGTAGTACAGAAACAAAATCGTATGAAGCGAGAAATGACGCCATCTAGCGTAAAACCAGTTAACGACTAACAAAATTTAATTATGCTGTTATTAGATGGCGTTGCTTTGCTTTATATGATAAAATATTTTTGTAGTTTCTTTTTGTCTCTTCAAACAATTTATAATTAATAGTTTCTTTTAAAGAAAATTGTTCCTAATTATTAACCTACTATGTTAGAATTGAATATCAATTTATAAGTAGGTAGGTATCTGATTTTCTAAGTTTTAGTTTTTAAACTTGAGAGGGTAGGTTGAATATGGATTTATAAATGATGATGATGATGATGCGATCCGACCGATTTCGGCCAGGGCGATTGCTTCAGCTCCGTTGTAGTTGCCGTTCGTGTGCTCGCATGTGGCTTATATATCCAATCTTTTTTGCAAAGATCCGCGCACAATGCGGGATTTATAAATAATTGGTAGGTGGTATGAATAATACTTAGATCGAAGATTTATGACAGCTCAATTGATCGTTCGCTAAGTTCATTTCGATTACCTCGTTCGAGTGCCTTTTGTTTAGTTTTTATTTATGATCAGGCGGATTACTTAATTTACCAAAACGAGCACGAGTTATAATATTGATTTCGTTACAAGAGCTCAAATAACTGCTTTGAATAATCAAGCCAAAAACTTGTCAGAAATAGCCAGAGACCGGTGTAAACGTAAGTAGTTTTATTTTTACACTTTTGTATTAAAAACTGCATTATTTGCCTGTTACTATACTACATGATAATCATTATTGGGTATTATATATTTCTGTTTTATTGTTACAGAGAAAAACAGTTGTTCTTTGAGTACGACGATTTGAAGAGGAGGGTTCTTTGAAACACCATCAAAGAACTGGTAGACCACGACTTATAAAACATATTGCAGCATCAAATCATGATAAGGGAGAATGAAGAAAATGGATTTCTGCCGCCGAACCACTATGCTGGTTTATTTGACACAAGTTTTGACACTGTCCGTTGTGCTCTTCATAGTGGGCCGCGGAGGCATGCTGTGAAACCCTTGCTCACGGAAAACCATAAACGGGCAAGATTACAATTCGCTTTGGATCACATAAACTTCGATTGGAGTAATGTCATCTTTACAGATGAAAAAACTTTTAAGTCCAGTGAACACGGACGCTTATGTTTGTGGCGTCGAAATAATACGCGATACACAAGTGGTTACGTAGCTACGAGCTAAATAATTATACTTAGATAATATTATTTATATTTACTGGAGACCTGGTTATGTGTGCATAAACTATAACTTACGTATTTTTAATCATTTAAAAAGTTATGAACACTTCTAGTTCAAACAACATAGTTTTTAGTTTTTTATGTTGCCTACTAACCATTTGATATGTTTTTGTGCAATTTTGTAGTTTTTAGCCTACTTATTTAGTATCCATTTAATCCGTTTGACCTTTATAATAAAATAACCTGGTCTCCTGTTTGTTTTTATTGAGGTTACATAAGCTTCAATCCTCTTTCCGATTTTGGAAACGAATACTTAAGCTATCGCCTCAATAACTTCATAATGTTATACCTATAATATTTAATAAACTGACTATTAAATTTTAATAATAAACTGTAAGAAATAAACCTCTATAATTTTTTATAGTGCCTTTTTGCGAGCCCACAAGGCGAGCCTGTTTACCTGCGATGAATCTGCTCTTTTTTTCCTGTTGCTAAGTAGGTAACTACCAATTCGAATATTAAATTAATTATTAAAATACCCACTCGTTAGCTTAATAAATATATTACTATCGGTTTCTATTATTATTTTTATCATTTAAGCTACGTATGCTGGTAATTGTAATGTAATAATTAGATAAATGTATTAGCCTTGTAACTCCTTCGTTTCTTCCTAACTCCTTACTTACGTTTCGTAAATTAGTCATCGATGTGAAGAAACCAACGCCATCTAGTTTATTTTCGAAAACTTGAATACAAACGTTCACGGGAAAATAGACACTAAGGTACCCATGCAATTTTGCTGGCGACTGTACCTAGTACTGCATAATCAGCCTGAAATGTTCCCACTAACCTGATGCAGAAGAATCCCAGTATTTTAGATGGAACGACTGCCTATCTGACCTCCACAACCCAGTCACTGGGTAACTTGATAACCTTTGGTAAGACTGGTTGTCAGATTTTTAGGCTTCTGACTATCCGTAACGGTTGCCACCGAATGACAGCTGGGACCAACGGCTTAAAGTGGTTTCTGAGGCGCGGAGGGGTCTTGGTGTGTAAAGATAGTCACCCATCCACGGACCAAACGCAGCAAGCGTAGCTTAACCTGATTGATCGACCCGTGTGGCTGTTATTGCTAAGCCACAAGCCCCCGTCATCGTCCATCAACATTATAAACATTATAGCAAACACATCTCACACTTATCTATTTACCTGGGGCTGAAAATCATAAGAATAATCAGATCAACATTGTGACATGCTAAAATAAATAAATAGTACCTACAAACGGGGTGAATAGGCATGCAGGGGTGAATTGAGACGAAACTTTAAAATGGATTTTAACGTTGAAATAATATAGTTTGTTGTCAATAAGGGCACGTAATCGTTAATTAAATTACAGGAAACACATAAGGGTCCTTTTTGGCCACAAACTATATTATTTTAATGTTAAAATCCCTTTTAAAGTTTTGTCCCGATTCACCCTTGCATCCCTATTCACCCCGTTTGACGGTATCGTCCGGCCTTGTCCTAATCGCGCGAATACGTGATTGGCACGATCATTTGTCACACATTTGTTCGGAAAATCGCAATGTATCGTCTTCCGGCGCGACGACGCGCTCGGATTCGCCGAATCGCGACGATCGATTCGAATCGAGTCGCGTTCAATTTGGACGATGGTTCCAACCTTCCAACAGCCAAAAGAGCTTGAAAAAGGCCTTTAAGCCTACGTATTGATTTAGGACAGCCTAGTGCAAAAAATGAAACCAAAAAATGTACATTCTTATGTTTGATAGTAGATATAAAAGTGCAAAATTAAGAAGAAAATTAATAAAGTTTTGGCTGTGATCTCAAAGAACAATGGGTAAAGTTGTATGGGCCCCGTGGCAAAATAAACAAATTTTCTTTCTTTTCTTTTTTCATTAATTAATTACTTACAGCCTGAAAATAATAAGAACAATCGGATTAACATTGCAACCACCAGTTAGATAGTTATGTACCTAGTACTGCATAATCAGCCTGAAATGTTCCCACAAACCGGATGCAGAAGAATCCCAGTATTTTAGATGGAACGACTGCCTATCTGACCTCCACAACCCAGTCACTGGGTAACTTGATAACCTTTGGTAAGACTGGTTGTCAGACTTTCGGGCTTCTAACTACCCGTAACGATTGTCAAAGATCTACGAATGACATTGTCAGTTATCGTGCAGCTCAACTCGGAGCTCGGATTATTTTGTAAGGTGCGTCTTATTGGTGCAAAATAAACAAATTTTCTTTTTTAGAGGTTGGGTGTGTTGCGAATAAGTAGGCGAATAACGATCTGTATGATTTATTGGTAAGCGCTGCTTATATACAATTCTAGTTGGAGAAAATCAAAATATAAAGGGTACATCTATAAAACTTAAAACTAACACAATTTAGAATGACGGTAGAATCTGCCGCGCTCCCTTCGACGTGCGAGCGCGATGATACGGACGGCCGGTCGGCTAGCTCAGTATGCGCGGGCGCGCGATGACGAAAGGCCGTCTGCGTTCCTCCAAATTGTGTATGACCATACGTAAGTATGAGCTGCTACACTTTCTTTTCTTTTTTTTAAATTCATTAATTAATTAGGTACTTACTTCCTGAAAATAATAAGAACAATCGGATTAACATTGCAACAACCAAAGTTAGATAGGTATGTACCTAGTACTGCATAATCGGCCTTAAATGTTCCCACTAACCGGATGTAGATGAATCCCAGTATTTTAGATGGAACGACTGCCTATCTGACCTCCACAACCACTGGGTTGTGGAGGTCAGACTTTCGAGTTACCCAGTGACTGCACTGGGTAACTCGATAACCTTTGGTAAGACTGGTTGTCAGACTCTTGGATTTCTTACTACCCGTAACGATTGTCAAAGATCTACGAATGAAATTGTCAGTTATCGTGCAGCTCAACTCGGAGCTCGGATTATTCTTTTTATAAGATGCGTTAAGACAAAAAAAAAACAATTAAACAAAATAAACAGTTTTTCTCTCTTCATTAATTAATTACTTACGTTCTGAAAATAATAAGAACAATCGGATTAACATTGCAACAACCAAAGTTAGATAGGTACCTAGTACTCCATAATCAGCCTTAAATGTTCCCACCAATTGGATGCAGATGAATCCCAGTATTTTAGATGGAACGACGGCTTATCTGACCTCCACAATCTAGGACCTGGGTAACACGATATCCGTAAGTAAGACTAGTTGTCAGACTTTTCGACTTCTAACTACCCGTAACGATTGTCAAAGATCTACGAATAAAATTGTCAGTTATCGTGCAGCTCAACTCGGAGCTCGGATTATTCTTTTTATAAGATGCGTTAAGACAAAAAAAAACAATTAAACAAATTAATTAATTACTTACGTCCTGAAAATAATAAGAACAATCGGATTAACATTTCAACAACCAAAGTTAGATAGGTATCTAGTACTGTCCCACTAACCGGATGCAGATGAATACTAGTATTTTAGATGGAACGACTGCCTATCTGACCTCCACAACCCAGTCACTGGGTAACTCGATAACCCTTGGTAAGATTGGTTGTCAGATTTTTAGGCTTCTGACTATCCGTAACGGTTGCCAACGAATGACAGCTGGGACCAACGGCTTAAAGTGGTTTCTGAGGCGCGGAGGGGTCTTGGTGTGTAAAGATAGTCACCCATCCACGGACCAAACGCAGCAAGCGTAGCTTAACCTGATTGATCGACCCGTGTGGCTGTTATTGCTAAGCCACAAGCCCCCGTCATCGTCCATCAACATTATAGCAAACACATCTCACACTTATCTATTTACCTGGGGCTGAAAATCATAAGAATAATCAGATCAACATTGTGACATGCTAAAATAAATAAATAGTACCTACAAACGGGGTGAATAGGGATGCAGGGGTGAATTGAGACGAAACTTTAAAATGGATTTTAACGTTAAAATAATATAGTTTGTTGTCAATACGGGCACGTAATCGTTAATTAAATTACAGGAAACACATTAGGGTCCTTTTTGGCTACAAACTATATTATTTTAATGTTAAAATCCCTTTTAAAGTTTTGTCCCGATTCACCCTTGCATCCCTATTCACCCCGTTTGACGGTATCGTCCGGCCTTGTCCTAATCGCGCGAATACGTGATTGGCACGATCATTTGTCACACATTTGTTCGGAAAATCGCAATGTATCGTCTTCCGGCGCGACGACGCGCTCGGATTCGCCGAATCGCGACGATCGATTCGAATCGAGTCGCGTTCAATTTGGACGATGGTTCCAGCCTTCCAACAGCCAAAAGAGCTTGAAAAAGGCCTTTAAGCCTAAGTATTGATTTAGGACAGCCTAGTGCAAAAAATGAAACCAAAAAATGTACATTCTTATGTTTGATAGTAGATATAAAAGTGCAAAATTAAGAAGAAAATTAATAAAGTTTTGGCTGTGATCTCAAAGAACAATGGGTAAAGTTGTATGGGCCCCGTGGCAAAATAAACAAATTTTCTTTCTTTTCTTTTTTCATTAATTAATTAGGTACTTACTTCCTGAAAATAATAAGAACAATCGGATTAACATTGCAACCACCAGTTAGATAGTTATGTACCTAGTACTGCATAATCAGCGAAATGTTCCCACAAACCGGATGCAGAAGAATCCCAGTATTTTAGATGGAACGACTGCCTATCTGACCTCCACAACCCAGTCACTGGGTAACTTGATAACCTTTGGTAAGACTGGTTGTCAGACTTTCGGGCTTCTAACTACCCGTAACGATTGTCAAAGATCTACGAATGACATTGTCAGTTATCGTGCAGCTCAACTCGGAGCTCGGATTATTTTGTAAGGTGCGTCTTATTGGTGCAAAATAAACAAATTTTCTTTCTTTTCTTTTTTTTAAATTCATTAATTAATTAGGTACTTACTTCCTGAAAATAATAAGAACAATCGGATTAACATTGCAACAACCAAAGTTAGATAGGTATGTACCTAGTACTGCATAATCGGCCTTAAATGTTCCCACTAACCGGATGTAGATGAATCCCAGTATTTTAGATGGAACGACTGCCTATCTGACCTCCACAACCACTGGGTTGTGGAGGTCAGACTTTCGAGTTACCCAGTGACTGCACTGGGTAACTCGATAACCTTTGGTAAGACTGGTTGTCAGACTCTTGGATTTCTTACTACCCGTAACGATTGTCAAAGATCTACGAATGAAATTGTCAGTTATCGTGCAGCTCAACTCGGAGCTCGGATTATTCTTTTTATAAGATGCGTTAAGACAAAAAAAAAAACAATTAAACAAAATAAACAATTTTTCTTTCTTCATTAATTCAATAATTAATTACTTACGTCCTGAAAATAATAAGAACAATCGGATTAACATTGCAACAAACAAAGTTAGATAGGTACCTAGTACTGCATAATCAGCCTCAAATGTTCCCACTAATTGGATGCAGATGAATCCCAGTATTTTAGATGGAACGACGGCCTATCTGACCTCCACAATCTTGGAACTGGGTAACACGATATCCGTAAGTGAGACTGGTTGTCAGACTTTTGGACTTCTAACTACCCGTTACATTGTCAAAGATCTACGAATGAAATTGTCAGTTATCGTGCAGCTCAACTCGGAGCTCGGATTATTTTGTAAGGTGCATCTTATTGGTGCAAAATAAACAATTTTTCTTTCTTTTTCTTTTTTCATTAATTCATTAATTAATTACTTACTTCCTGAAAATAATAAGAACAATCGGATTAACATTGCAACAAACAAAGTTAGATAGGTACCTAGTACCTACTGTATAATCAGCCTTAAATGTTCCTATTAAACGGATGCAGCTGAATCTCAGTATTCTAGATGGAACGACTGCCTATCTGACCTCCACAACCCAGTCACTGGGTAACTCGATAACCCTTGGTAAGATTGGTTGTCAGATTTTTAGGCTTCTGACTATCCGTAACGGTTGCCAACGAATGACAGCTGGGACCAACGGCTTAAAGTGGTTTCTGAGGCGCGGAGGGGTCTTGGTGTGTAAAGATAGTCACCCATCCACGGACCAAACGCAGTAAGCGTAGCTTAACCTGATTGATCGACCCGTGTGGCTGTTATTGCTAAGCCACAAGCCCCCGTCATCGTCCATCAACATTATAGCAAACACATCTCACACTTATCTATTTACCTGGGGCTGAAAATCATAAGAATAATCAGATCAACATTGTGACATGCTAAAATAAATAAATAGTACCTACAAACGGGGTGAATAGGGATGCAGGGGTGAATTGAGACGAAACTTTAAAATGGATTTTAACGTTGAAATAATATAGTTTGTTGTCAATACGGGCACGTAATCGTTAATTAAATTACAGGAAACACATTAGGGTCCTTTTTGGCTACAAACTATATTATTTTAATGTTAAAATCCCTTTTAAAGTTTTGTCCCGATTCACCCTTGCATCCCTATTCACCCCGTTTGACGGTATCGTCCGGCCTTGTCCTAATCGCGCGAATACGTGATTGGCACGATCATTTGTCACACATTTGTTCGGAAAATCGCAATGTATCATCTTCCGGCGCGACGACGCGCTCGGGTTCGCCGAATCGCGACGATCGATTCGAATCGAGTCGCGTTCAATATGGACGATGGTTCCAACCTTCCAACAGCCAAAAGAGCTTGAAAAAGGCCTTTAAGCCTACGTATTGATTTAGGACAGCCTAGTGCAAAAAATGAAACCAAAAAATGTACATTCTTATGTTTGATAGTAGATATAAAAGTGCAAAATTAAGAAGAAAATTAATAAAGAGCAAATAAAAAAAAAAGGAAAATTAATAAGGGGTGTGATCTCAAATCTCAAATCGTTTATTGCAATCCATAATGTACAATTACAGGTGGTAAATAAAAAATAATAGAAACAATTATGGACCCTGTCGGGCACAGCAAATTTTTAAATAAGTAAGAGAGAGGAAGAGCGCTTCATTAATTTACCTTGTTATAACGTTAGAAATATTTTCTATCGTATTAACTATGTATTTATATTTCCATTCATTCACTTATTCTTTTAATATTTTATATGCAGGTCTATCTATTTATTTAATATTGCGCATTTCTTTACTCGCTTAAAATTTGTTCATCTGTTCAGGATGCGCCGAGCGCGAGCGTTCAGTTGAATAACTGGCGGAACAAACTGCGCTACACGAGGAGGCTTCTTCATGCATCCCAAGCACATATGAAGCAATGGATTAGCAATATCCTTCAAAATGATTCAGATTGAGATTGATAGTATGTTCCGCAATTAGGGTGCTGGTCAGCATTAGGCCCCAAGTGACGCGACATAGGCGCGTCGCCCACACGAGCTAGAGTCGAGGCGGCGTCGAGGCGCGGGCGCACGTTTTCTATAGGAATAAATGGCAGTGCGCTCACATACCTATTTATTCCTATAAAAAACGTGCGCCCGCGCCTCGACGCCGCCTCGACTCTAGCTCGTATGGGCGACGTGCCTTAACTCTTAAGACGTGTCTTGCGACAAGCGACACGCGCGCTCATCACTTGTGTCTTGCATCTTGTCTTGCGTATAACAACATATTACGTGTAAGTTGTTTATTTAACAGAAAATAAATATTAGTTTGCACGTAACAATTTCAATGCGAATATTTTCTTGTTTCATACTTTTTAGAGCGTGATTTTTCAGTAGTCGGGTTTTAGTTGAACTTATTTTTTAGAACTTTTTTTTAGTTAAGTTAGTTTAACTAAGTAATTAGATTATTACTTACTGCCTGAAAATATTAAAAAAAAAATCTTATTAATATTTAAACAGTGGAATAAACGACGAAATAGGTATTCTTTAATATTTTGTTAAAAACTTTTTTTTTTCGTTTCTTTCTAAAACGTTTTACTATTTCTAACACCGGCCCTTTATCTCTGTTCTCAACTATATTAGGGTCAGCTTCCAGTCTAACCGGATGCAGCTGAATACTGCGTTGCCGACCGTATCGAACATCAATCAATGTTACGTGAGGATTTGTAATTGGCTTTCGGGTGACTATAGTCACAGTCAAAGCCAATTACAAATCCTCACGTAACATTGATTATGGTTTCCTTTTTTGTTTGTTTTTATTAGCCGTAAGTCCTCTATATACTAAAATAAATAAATAAATGTTATCGCAGGAGTCCTCACGCTGTTCACAAGTCCAAATCCCGACAATGTTACCACCGCAATCAGCAATAGCAAATCAGGTTATCGAAATGTGTGATTTTAGATACGATTGTCTTTTGGGTGGTTGTGAATAGCTTTGCTGGATTTAAAGCACCCTATGTGTTAATCCAGATTATTTCCAAATGTTGGCCTTTTATGCAATGTTAACGCGGCGCGGTAAAGCCTGCAGTCGGCATGATTTTTTCCGATATCTTCGTAAATCATCGTTCAATTTACATGAAACCTAAATGAAAAACCTTCCTCTGTGCATATGTAAAAAAGACTTTGTTTTATAATATGTAATGATGATAGTAGCAATTACTTACGGGCTGAAAATATTAAAACAGAATCAAATTAGCATTTAAACAATGAAAACAAAGACAAAACTGGACGAACGACGAATTTAATTACTTATTTGTAAAAAAAAAGAAGCAGTGATACTGGTCCTGATTTAGGAGTTGCAGGTCGTGGGTTCGAACCCAGGGCCCCACGAGACCAACAGGGCAGTTCTTTTGTTTAGTACATAACATACAGTTCGATTATGACATCTGGCCCAGCACTGTCGGTAAACAAAAATTTACCGTTGTATGCTTAGTCTCTGGTCAAGGTAAAAGTCAGCCCATGGGGCCCGGGTTATCATCTGCTTAGCCTTTTCCCAACTATCTTGGGGTCGGCTTACAGTCTAACCGGATGCAGCTGAATACCAGAAATTTACATTGAGCAACTGCCTATCTGACCTCCACAACCCGGTCACTGAGTAATACGATACCCCTTGGTAAGACTGGTTGTCAGACTTTTGGGCTTCTGACGACCCGTAACGACTGTCAAAGATCCACGAATGACAGCCGCGACCAACAGCTTAACGTGCTTTCCGAGGCATGGAGGGGTCTCGGTATGTAAAGATGGTCACCCATCCACAGACCAACCGCGGCAAGCGTAGCTTAACCTGATCGATTGACCTCTGCGACTGTTATTATTTAGCCACGGGTACGGGTTCTAATTGACGCATCTAATCTATCTAGCCTGTACTGTCCCACTGCAGGGCAAAGGCCTCCTCCGTTTTCCACACAATTCTGTCTTTTGCGAGTGCCGGCCAGTCCCTACGGTAGGAGTCAAGCTCGTCCCGCCATCTCGTCTCGGCCTGCCGCCATGGCGCAGTGCGTTTAGTAGGATCCAATCGGTGGTTCTTTTAGCCCAATTGTCATCTGACATGCGGCAGACATGTCCGGCCCAGTCCCACTTCAGTTTAGCGGCTTTCTGGGCAACGTGTGTTATCTTGGTTTTGGCGCGCAGTATTGTGTTCCTTATACGGTATGAAGTTCGAAACCCCAGGATACTGCGCTCCATGGCTTGCTGGCAAACCTCGAGCATGGACCTGATTGACGCAAACTTTATTAAAAGTATGTATAATATCACACACTTATTTAATTACTTACGAGCTGAAAACAACAATAAATAAAACGTTAAATCTGGTTAAGATTTTGTCATGTAAAAGTAGTCATCAGTTTGTTTCAATAATTTGATATTATTGTGCGCCACGATAATATTTATATCAGCCTACATATATGTATAGACATGGCTCGCGGATTCCTTTTGGCATGAAGTCTCTTTGATGAGATAAAAAAAAAACGCACATCTCCGACCTCCGACTAGTAAATAGTCATCTGTGGCGTTATAGCACTAGTGCAGTAACGTAAAGTAAAAAGCATGCGTTTTTAATACACTGCATTATGGATCTAAAAGCGGTTCATTAAGAGCCACTTTACGAGCAAGTGTGTTGAAAAACTATTTTATTTGTGACACTTTTGATATTCTGTCTTTTTGCTAACCTGTCACTTTGCTAATCTGTCTTTTTACGATTCTGACCATTTGTGACAAAATACTAACGCCTGACAATTCGCTGATCTGTCATTTTGCGTTTCTGACGTTCTTCGCCCAAACCGTTGGTACTGATGACAATAACGTCAGCACAACGTTATTGCAAGTGTAGGGCCCGCCTTAGTAACAGGGGCATTACTATAAAACGCATCAATCGTGTGACTATGAAAACAATGAATTTGTGTACAGACGCCAGCACATCAAGCTACCCGAAACTGTCAAATTTTCCCAATCAACCTTGAACCGTATGCTGTAGCAATAAAGTTGAAAATCTATTAAAGAAATTTGACAGATTGTAGTAGCTTGATGTGCTGGCGTCAGTAACTACTAAGGAACTTGTAACATAACACCTGTAATCCTACAAAGGGTTAAGCAGAGGTGCACCTATAGTACGCCCACATTTCGCCAGTTATGTCTAAGTCCCATGTAACAGGGGGCGAGCCTATTACCATCAACCGGGCACACATCCAGACTCCGGGCTGTTACTGAGAAACAACAGTTGAAAAAAATCAACAAGACTTTGACCGACCCGGGAATCGAACCCAGGAACTCATGCTCATCAGCAGCGCTTGTGACTACTAGACCAAAGCAGTCGGGAACTTATAATAGCATTAAAAACTTACTGCATATGCAAGTGCCACAACGCAGCAAAGGACGACTAAAAACTTCATTATAACCTGCAAATAGAAAAACAAAAAATATATAGAATAGAATACTCTTTATTATGTACACCATATAAATTACAGACATATATACAGGGTGTTACAGAAAGGGTATATCAATACAAACGGGTTGAAGAGTGTATCTGGTCTAGAATCTCTGTACAAAATTTCAGCTCAAAAGCAGTAACTTTGAAAATGCTTAATATTTTTTTATTTCGATAGTTTATTAAATTGAAATCAGAAAAAACATGTCACCGCACTACGAGGGTCATTATCCATTATCTGTAGTGTGTCTGTGCGCCTAGTACACGCACATCACGCCACCGCGCGCCAGTGCAGCGCCGTGATGTCGAAATAAAAAAAATATTAAGCATTTTCAAAGTTAATGCTTTTGAGCTGAAATTTTGTGCAGAGATTCTAGACCAGATACACTCTTCAACCCGTTTGTATTGATATACCCTTTCCGTAACACCCTGTATAAGTACTTACTTTGTTGCTACCAAACAAGTTATGACTTTATTTTCACGACAGTCCTATTTTTAAATATTTAATAGCCAATTTATTTTCAAACAATAAAAAGCCTACAAAATATTATTTTGTAATATTCTGGAAAGTTATAAAAAGGCAAACTGTTTTGATTCGATTACATTTTTAGGGTTCCGTAGATGAAGGGGGTTACCAAGCATTCTTAAATACCTATGTATGATACAAGAGCAAATTGCCATAAACTTGAGTGTTTTTAATTCATTGATCTGGCGCATTTATTTTCCACTATTTTTTTTTCACATAAATGAATAAAAACGAGTGTTTTTAAACTACGTATTTTGATTAATTTAGTAGATATTAATGAATTTAATGCACTAACGGAGTTTATCCATGTGGTTCGATATCATGTTTCTGAACACGTCATTAAGAAAGAATTTAGCTTATAAGTCGAGTGACTTATTATCGAGGGTCTATCTGAGAAGTTGAGAACCTCAAAAACCGAGCATAAGAAAGGAATTCGCTTAAATAGACAATTATTTCGAATCAACAGCTATTGAAAGTTTAAACTCCGTTTAAGAATTCTTCAGAAACCGGGCATAACAGGCGTCAATAAATGATTATCAAGCGGTTACAAAAATTGATTATGATATATTTTTTTTTAAATAGTATGGACAAGGCTTTACTATTAAACTGGGCAGTGGAACATTTCTCAATTTTCCATAGTCCAGTTAGTATTTGGACGATGGAAACATGTAATTTTCCGCATAGACCAACTGGTCAACAACTGGTCCATGGAGTACCGACGTCATCGACGAACTCCGCCATCACGAAGTGTCTTCCGTGCAACTGTGCAGATTGCTTCACCACTGAAGCTGTGACCATCCATAAGCGTAACAAAATAGGTGGATACATACATGTAAATGTATTATGTCCGGGAATCCGTAACCGCAAGAGCTCTTCTAGCCGTCCGAGACAATAATGAAGACGAAAATATGTTTTTTGTGTGTGTGTGTGAGGGGGTGTGTGTCTGTGTGTATTTGTTATGTGTTGACGGCCTGACGCTACTCGTTTTCACGCACAGATTCACAGCGTGTTTGTACAGTCAGCATCAAAAGTCGATTAACACTATCATTTTTACATGTTATTAAATTGACAACAACTTTTTTCAATTCAATTTGTAGCTTTTCACATAATAAAAAAGAGTATATATTCTAAAAAAAAATCTTCTGGTGCAATTTTGAACAAATATTTTGCTCAATAACTAAGATTAAAAAAACTGAAGTGTTCATCAACTTTTGATGCTGACCGTACACGTGTTTAACACAACTAAAGCTCGCATCGCCTCGTGAGATAAATATACCGATTCCATTGTTCTCAATCAGCTATAGGTCTCAATCCGAACGTGCCTTTAGATTGCCATCAATCCGTTAACAAAATTAAATAATAAACAATTTAGTTCTTTATAACTTTTTATTACAAAATTGCGTTTCAACGAAATGTGGTGGGACCAGAACAGTACACTTACAATTTATGTACCTCTGTCCTTTTCACACACGTTCTTAACTTACAACATAATTACTTAAAACTAGGAATCGGGTACTATAGTATAAACATAGACAAGATTACTATATGAAAACGAGATACAACTCCAACAATCCGCGTTAAATTAGGACATATTCAAAGTGGCGTATTATTTCAACTCGGCGTAGTGTACGTTTCAATTCGGCGTGGTTTCAATTGGCGTGTTATATGTGGTCTCCCAGTTTGCGTAACACATGCGTAGTATAAGAGCTAGTGTGAAAACGACATTGTGACGTTACAATCTGTTAGTACTTACGTCGGCAGACTACGTCGGTACGATATCGTTTCGACGTCGACACGACATTATTGAGCAGTGCTTACACGGCCAATTTTTTTTCAGCAATTATTTCCGGCGGTAGTAGAGGAATCCTGATAATTCAACTCGTTAAATATAATTCAATTGATTTAGTGATTTTATTTCTAATAACTCCATGTATTCTGTATTGCTTATGAATGTAAATTATGTTGCTTTATATCGCTTAGGTGTAACATAAAATATTACTGAATATTGCCCAGAATTGAGTGATTTAAGTAGCCCGTGTAAGCGCATCTCTATGACCTCGATGTGAACGCTTTCCGATTTTAATCAAATGTGACGTCATTTTAAAGTTTTCAGGTTCCAAAGCGTTGTTTCAAAGTGTCGTACCGATATCGTACCGCAGGCGTCCGACGAGTCGTCCGTCTATCGCTCATGCCGATTCAGTTTCCGCAAACTGGTGACGTCCATGCCGTATATCGTGAAACCGCTGGGCTTACTGAAGCGTACCTGTAAAAATAATTTATTTTAGGGTCTATCCAACTGTGCCTGTCAGGAATTACGACCTTAGTGTTTCGATATTAAAGATCAGTTTACATTACCGTAGAAGGAAAAGGAATGAAAATCAAAGAAAAGAAAAATTTGAACAAGAAAAATAAACAATTGCAGTAATAAATTGACTAAGTATTATTTCTACTGACGCTGTCACTGCTATACTGCAGCTTAATCCACACAATGCTACGGCGTAGTCCACACTATGCTACGACGTAGTCCACACTATGCTACGAAGTAGTCCAGACTGTGGTACGGCGTAGTGTACATTAAGCTACGGCGTAGTCGTCAATATGCTACGGTTTAGCCCACCCTGCTACCACGCCCATACCACTGCTACGACGTAGCCTATACTGTGCTACGACATAGCCTAACACAGTGCTACGACATAGCCTAACCCAGTGCTACGACGTAGCCTAAAGCAGTGCTACGACGTAGCCTACACTAAGCTACTATGAGCATTGGAAAAGCGCCTGTGCCTAGGAGGGCTACGTATATGTTATTGATAGTATTGTATAATAACTCGTTTACTTAATCAATTGATGACGATGATTGATGGTAACGATTAGATATAGATAACGCATTTAATTCCATAGTAATAAGGACGGTTTTTGCAGATCAAGTGTTACTACTACACTGACGGGATGACCGTAATAATTATAGAGAATGGATGGATGAGTTGCAATATTTACCTCGCTCGGTTTATGCGTCTGTAATAAAATAAAAAATAATTAGAAAAGAAAAAGACAAAAAAAAATTTAAATACAAACTATAACTCGACGCCCGTATTCCTCAAAGGGGAAGATAGGCTTATTGCCATTATCAAGTTCAGACTCTGGGCTTCTTCTCTTCTTAGCGTGTCTATGGTAATAGCACGAAAAAATATATGTAATTTTTTAAATGAAAACATTATCATTAGGCGCGATAGGCATTTTTTTAGATGGGGGAAAAACTATAGAACTCCCGCCACTGTTACCGTAATCGACACCGCTTCGGATGTGTTCGGCTGTCCTCGAAAAACCCCACAAAACCTGCGTTATGTAGGAATTTTTTTTGAAGTCATGAGCCTCTGTCAACAAGCCTCAGAGTCTTAAAGCCCTCAAAGAGAATATTCGTCAAGAATGCGAGGACCTATCACCGGAAATTCTGGCAAGGGTGATGGAAAATGCTATAAATCGGGCCCGAATGGTCATCAATTCTGGCAGCGGCCACTTATCCGATATCATTTTCTCGACTTAATGGTGTTTGATAGTATATATCATTGTGTCTGGTGACTCACCAGGTCGTCTGTAGGTGGAATAGTATCATCCACATCATCCACCGTGACTGGGGGAATGTTGGGGCCTAGCTTCGCAGCTAGCTTCTCGACCTGAATAAATCATAAAAATTAATGGAACCGTCCCATCGTTTGTGGAATAGCACCACATTTCAGAGTCATCTGTGTATCTCCACCTGAGCAGCACTTTAAGGGGCCGTCTCCACGAGCGAGAGAATCGCGGCGATATTATCGTCGTGCCACGTATTTCTATACATTCTCTTTGAACGTGTCTCCACACGGCGATATCATCGCGGCGAAAATTTGATGGCACGGCGAGACTATCGCCGCGATTCTCTCGCTCGTGGAGACGGCCCCTAATAAATTGAGGAGCGTTTTTACAAAACGATACATCGTAAAATAATATTTTTTTCAATTAATCGATAATTTCATTATACGATGTATAGTTTTGTAAAAACTCTCTTCTTGGGAAACACACTTTTATTCTCAATCTGAATCATTTTGAAGGATATTGCTAATCCATTGCCTCATAAATGTTCGAAAAATTTGTCTGCTCAATAACGCAATGAATGTTGTTGAACTGTCAAAATGAAAGCCATTGCTACCGATAGTGCGTTACGCAGACTTGTTACCCAGCAGGACGGAGTCATTTGTGAATCTCCACCTGAGCAAGTTTTCCTTGTTTTGGCTTTCATGGATCCGGAGACTGTTTTAACTTTTTAAGACTTCCAGGAAAACCAAGACAACTCATGACCAGCAGGCTTAGCATGACGCTTTCTATTTCTACGGAGAATAGACACAGCTCTTTCTATACAAAGTGACATTTCGTTTCTCCATTTTTGACATCGCACCGTAGGAATCCTTCTACAATCTGTCATTTTGTCTTTCGTTTCTAACGATCTTTGTCTAGGTCCTTTTTTATGTAGACTATTTCAGAAGAAAGTTTTCTATTCCAAACTGTCAAAATTACACACAACTGCCAGTTGTCTAAGGTAGTGAAGAGATTTTGTAATCGCCATCGCCATACTAAAGACTTTCTACTCGACGCCCACAATGTATATTCGGTTATCTACAAAATCATGATTTTACAGGAGAGCGTTTTGAACGCAAAATTGTGATAATTAATAGAAGAACAAAGCTATCTTCTCCTATATATCAGTAAAAAATGAGAATCAAACAGAAAAAAAAATATGACAAAACAAAGAATTCGAATTATGTAAAAGTGAATTTTGTAAAAAGTGCAGTTGACTCTTTCTACTTCGCTGCCGTCAAATCAAATCAAATCAAAGCGTTTATTTGCATAATACATGTTAAAAAGGTGTTACAAGTATAAAAAGTACATTGTATTATAACCTACTGAGGTGTGCAAATTAATATATTAGGTAGGTACAAAATAAATTTTAAATTGAGTTAGGTACATTAAGCAATAGATTGTCAAATAAAAAAATGTCATATTGTTATACATGTCAGATCAAAATTTCAATAAAAGTTTAATTTGTGGTGCCATTTCAGATAAAATCGACTCATCTTTCATTTAAATAATCATTAATTGAATAGTAACATTTTGTAACTAAGAATTCGTGCAAGCATACTTTGAATTGGTTAATTTTGTGTAGGTCTGTGATACTTTTTGGCAACTTATTGTATACTTTTGGTGCCATGCCCAAAATGTTTTTATTAAATACTGCTTTTTTATGACGTCTTACGCATATTTTATTTTTGTGTCGTGCGCTGCGTAGGTGAGTATAAAGATGTAGATTCGCTTTGACAAAGATCGCCATTTCATATATATAAAGACACGGAAATGTTAGTAACTTCAATTGTTGAAAATGTGGCTTACAGCTTTCTGTGCTTTGTATGCCACACATTGCCCTTATGCATTGTTTCTGGGCTTTGAACGCCATTTCTCTGTCTGGCGAGTTGCCCCAAAATATAAGTCCGTATCGTAAAGTAGAAGCAACATACCCGTGATACGCCATTAATAAGGTTGCACGATTTGACACTTTTCTTAGGTTATGGAGTGCATAAGAATACTGGCTAAGCTTTTTGCATGTGTTTTCGACATGTGTGTTCCAGCTCATATTTTTATTTATCCAAATACCTAAGAATTTAGTGTGTTCTGCTTCACCGATAATTTTGTTACCGTAACGTATATCCGGTTTATTATTGTGTGTTTGTTGTTCAAATGAAACGTATTTTGTTTTTTCGAGATTTATTTTTAGGTTGTTTTTAGTTAGCCAAATTATTATATCATTTAAGTTGTCGTTTATTTCTTTTTCGAATGACACATCATCTTTACTTTGGATTAGTATTGTGCTGTCGTCAGCAAATAAAATCATTGGATTATTAATAGTTTTAGGCATGTCATTAATATATATAATGAATAATAATGGACCAAAAACACTGCCCTGCGGCACGCCATATATGCATTGTCTATGTGTAGAGACATAAGTCTTTTCAGTTTTTGTATAGGGGCAGATTTTATTTATGTATGTAATTTGTTCGCGATTAGTCAGATATGATTTGATAAGTTCAAGGATATTGCCTCTAATTCCATATTTTTCCAGCTTGTTTATCAGTATTTTATGGTTAACATAGTCAAATGCCTTTGACATATCCATAAATAATGCAACTACAGGAGTTCTATTGTCAACGTTAGTTAGAACATGTTCTACAAGTTTGTAAATAGCAGAGTCAATGTTTTTATTTTTCCTGAACCCATATTGTTCACTAACCAAGATTTTGTTAGATTCTAGAAATGAATGTATACTGTTTTGTATTACTTTTTCAAAAATTTTTGAGAATACCGGAATAAGCGCGATTGGTCTGTAGTTGCTGGGATCTTGCTTATCGCCTTTTTTATGTATTGGTTTAATTACAGAGATTTTCAATTTTTCTGGAAAAATTCCTGTCTCAATGCTACTATTGATAATGTGGCTGAGTATTGGTGCAATGATAGGAGATGTGGCTTTTATTACCTCGGTGGTTATGTCGTCATATCCAGCGCTTTTTGTATTTTTCAGGGAATTAATAATTTTAAATATGTCAAGGGGTACTGTGGGTGTCATAAACATTGAATTAGGATGAGAGTTTATTGTTGGTTTACTATTAAGATTAATGTCACTTTGAGATTCAATTTGGTCTATAAAATGATTATTTAATGATTTCGCTATTTGTTTAGGGTTATTTATAATTTTGCTGTCAATTTTTATGCTATCAATACCTTGTTTAGGGTAGTTTGATTTCTGCTTATTAATTATGCTCCATGTAGCTTTGCTTTTGTTTTCAGCAGTATTTATAAAATTATTATTTTGTGCTTTTTGTGTCTGTTTAATTATGTGTTTTAGTCTTTTAGTATACGTTTTTAGTTTATTTTTATTTTCTAGGTTCGGTGACTTTTTATATTCCCATAGCATGCTTCTTTTACGTTTCGAACATTTTTTTAGTCCCGTTGTGATCCACTTTGGTTTTTTAATTACAGAAATTTTTATTTTGTTAATTGGGAAACATAGGTCATAGAATAATTTAAAAATGTGGTGGAACTCATTAAATGCTTCATTTGGATCTGAGCATTTATAGACATCATGAAATGATAAATTTTGCAGGCATTCCCTAAACTTGCGAATATTTTCTTCACAATAGTCACGTTTATAGATAAACCAATGAGAGAATGTGCAGGTTTTTTTGACACGACATTTTAGCAGTTGTGCTGTATGGTCTGATATTGCCAATTCTTTGATCTCGCAGCTACTTCCTCTAATATTATGTATGATGTTATCAATGCAGGTCCCGCTACTCAGACGTGTTGGAGATCGCGTCCCCAGAATCAGATTATAGCTATGCAGTATATTTTGAAAAGTAGCAGACATTTTACTATTTTTGCAAATATCTATATTAAAATCTCCACATAGTATAATCCTACTATCACGTTTTAAACATATTTCGTTCAATAACATATCTAAATTATTAAAAAACATTGATACTTTATCTTTACTCTGATTTGGCGGTCTATAGATACAAATAATGATGATGGAATGGGAAGTAAGTTTTATCGCACAGCACTCAATTTGCTTAGTTATGGCCCATTTACTTACATTAATGGTTTCAAATTGATGTGTGTTTTTTACTAGAATGCACGAGCCCCCGTTCCTATCTTGCCTAGCGTAGCAAGCTGCTAATGTGTAGTTAGAAATATGTAGGTGTTCCTGGTCATCTTTTTTCATGTTGTGTTCGGTTATACATAAGATATCTATTGATTTACCTACATCTGCGAGTTCAATTAGATGCGTACTTAATAGATCCGACTTATTAATAAGGCCATTGACATTTTGGTGCATTATAAATATATGATTATACACGAAAAAAATGTGTGTTACTATCTTGGTTTATTATGGATTGCAAGTTTGGTGATTGTGAGTCTGTAGTTGATATTTCTATTTTTTCCGACTGAGAACACTGTGCCTCATTGACATTGTTTGGCCTGTATATTGTTTTCATAAGATCTTGTAAATCTGATACTACAAATCTTGTGCCATAGCTATTCAGCGTGCCTGTGCGGTGATTATACATGTCATAGTTATAAGAAAGATTTAGGTTGGAGTCCAATACATACGCGTAGTTATATGCCTGTGTATCCATATATAGAAGATTATTAAAAGCTTCTATTCTACTATTGTACAGAGTATTGCTATAATTTATTTGTTTTACATAATAACTATTCTTATATTGAAATTTAAATTTATATGTCGGTAAACAAATAATAATATTAGTGTGAGTTAGTGTTATTAATTTTTCTCGAATAAACATGGTTAGTTCTAGATAGTTTTGAGTTTTTCGGAAGTCTTCTTCGCCAATGTAAATAATACAATAGTCTTTACTTGTAAAGTTTTGAACTTTTATATCAATTGTCTCTAATACTTGCTTCAGTCCACATTTAGGTTTCCGATAATGGCTGTGTGGGGGCGAGTTCTTGTGCTCCCACCTATTTTGTTGCGCTGGGTTGGAGGAGACCGCTTGTTCCAATAAAACTCCTGGTTGTTCGAAGACTATTTATTTTCTTGTTCTTCCTGTGAGATCTTGATCCGAACTGAATATGGATCAGCGAAAACGCTCTATTTATATCTATTTTTACATGGGCGCAAGTAGTGGCGGGGCTAATTAGTTCTACAATTTAGCTTTCCAATCACTGTGATTCTCGTTCGTGCCCAACTCTCGATCCACCAATCACAGCAGTTTGTGATCGCGTAGGCTCGGGACAGGTTTCGACAGGTTTGGACTTGTCGAGAGTGGAACACGAGCGTGTCTTAGTACATACAAATTACAACTTACATACTACGATAAACTTATACACTATTATTTCTTATGTTCTAACTACACTATGCCGTTATGTAGGTGAGCGTCCTGCACATTTCTCCCGCCGTGGGTCGTCATCTGCTGCTGGCGTCGCAATTGTAGATGGTGCAGGATCGCCGCTCTCGATTGGTAGCACTATTATCTTCTTCACTGGACGTCGTAGGGTGCCTCCTTTTGTAGTGACGTCTACCGTACGCACAACTCCGTCAGGGCCGGGGAATGTAGCACAGATGCGTCCTCTGATCCACATGTTTCGTGGAAGGTTGCCGTCCACGATCAGTACTAGATCGCCGACCTTGGGGATTCTGCCTTTGGTGTGCGGATCCCTGCGGTTCTGTAGTTCTGGGAGGTATTCTTTTAGCCATCTGGCCCAGAATATATCGGCGAGTCTCTGAGCTGCGCGCCAACTGGCTCGTAGATTCAGGTCACTGTCGCAGAATTCTCCGGGTGCCGCTATGCGGCCGGGACCACCCAAAATGAAGTGATTGGGTGTTAGAGCTTCAGGGTCTTCGTGGTTCACGGACACGTGGGTAAGTGGCCGGCTGTTCACGGTGTGTTCGGCTTCGGCGAGCAGCGTGTGAAGTACTTCCTCACTCGGGAATCGCTCGTTCACAGTGGTGGCGAGTGCTGTCTTTACGGATCTCACCAGGCGTTCCCAGGCGCCTCCCATAAATGGGGCACCAGGCGGTATGAATCGCCAGTCGATCATCCTTTTTGAGGCTTCTTCTGCTGTAGCTGCGAAGATGGCGGTTCGTAGTTCCTTATCAGCGCCGTGGAAATTGGTTCCGTTGTCGGACCACAGCTGTGTTGGGCATCCTCGGCGCGCTATCATACGGCGTAGCGCCATAATTGCCGAGTCTGTGTTGAGTGATGCCACAAGTTCCAGATGAATGGCTCGCGTCGTGAGACAGGTGAACAAGGCAACGTATCTCTTTTGGTGACTCCGTCCTGCTGTGATGGTCAACGGCCCGAAATAGTCCAGCCCGACGAAAGTAAATGGTCTCTGATGGTGTGCTAGTCGACAGGAAGGGAGGTTCCCTGTCATTGGCTGTGCTGGAGAGGCTGCCTTTATACGGCACCGCAAACATCTACTGATTATGTTCTTGACTGTCGGTCGTAGACGGAGCACCCAATGCTGTTGACGGCATTCGTTGACTGTCGTCTCGGTGTTCGCGTGATGCAATTGGCGGTGGATATGTTCAATCCACAATCGCGTCGCCAGGTGGTCTCCATCAAGAACCATCGGATTCTTCAGGTTCTCAGTGATGTCTGTCATGGCGGTTATTCTGCTCTTCAGGCGAATCTCTCCCTCTGAGAGTTGTATGCTTAGTGCGTGCAGGCGACTGTTTCGTGGTAAGGTTTTCTTGTCTCGCAGAGCTTCTATTTCTTCCTGGAAAAATTGCTCCTGTGAAGCTCGTAGGATCAGACTCTCGGCCTTTCGTAGAAACTCAGCGGTGAGAGGGAGGTAATTGTTCGTGGTTTCTCGCCTCTCTCTCGCTTTGATTGGCAATGTTCGTCTGTTCTTTCTCCAATCAGGATCTGCGCTGCTATTCCTTTTAGTTCTTTTGTAGTTGATGTTGTGCCTTGATTGACGACAGAGGTGTAGGAATTGCAGGATTCGTGCGGTAGCTCGCAAATATCTCTCCCAGCGTGAGAATCTATTGACGTCTGGTATAGCTTCGCTGATTTGTGCGTTCTCATTTCTGGTGGTCAAACTACAGGTTCTCTCTTCCCCTGTGATTATGACAGGTTTCTTCTCATCGACTGGCCATGTGTCCGGGGGACCGAGAAGGAAATCCGCACCGTTGAACCATCGATGATCTTGACTGTAGTTCTCTGGCACATCTCTTGTAGCGTCATCTGCTGGGTTCAGTTTGGTCGGTATCCAGCGCCATTCGTTGGTGGAGCTGTGTTCCTCGATTGCTGCGATGCGATGAGCGACATACGGTTTGTAGGATCTGGATCCGGTTCTGATCCATGACAGTGTAGTTCTGCTGTCGGTCCAGAATGTGGTTGACTCTGGTGTTCGTTCGTGTTCTTCTTTAACTGCTGACGCCATGCGTGCGCCAAGTACTGCCGCTTGTAGCTCCAAGCGTGGAATCGACATTAGTTTCAGTGGGGCTACTTTGGCTTTGGCTGTGATTAGGCAGACGTTGACTCTTCCATCCCTCGTGACTGTTCGCCAATATATCGCTGCTGCGTATGCAGATTCGCTCGCGTCTGTGAACACGTGCAGCTGTAGCGACTCTGTAGCACTGAAGCCTGGGTAAGTTCGTGGAATGGACATGTGTTCCAACTTCTTGAGGTGGGTGAGCCATTTCCTCCAGCTTGCGGCTAGGTCACTGTCCAGGACTTTATCCCATAAAGTTCCACGACGCCAAACTTCTTGTAGTATTTGTTTGGCTCTGATGGTGACCGGCGATACAAGTCCCAATGGGTCAAACAGGGACATTACTATTCTAAGAGCTTCTCTCTTAGTAGGCGTGTCGTTCTGTAGGATGTTCTGAGGTATGCGTGCCAGGTTCAAATTGAAGGCCAGCGAGTCTTTTGCCGGCTTCCATATTAGGCCGAGAACTCGTTCTGTATTGATGTTGTCTTCCAGTTTGATCGAATCTTTGGTCTTGGCATCTTCCCCTAGCGCTTCAAGGAGAGCGGTAGAGTTAGATGACCATTTCTTGAGTTCGAAATGCGCTTCTCTGTGAATGTCGCGCACGGCTTGTGAGACTTTCACGGCTTCTTCTAATGTGTCAAAACTATTCAAATAGTCGTCCATGTAGTGTTTTCTTTTGATAGCTTTGACTGCTTCTGGATGTTCATGCTGGAATCTCTCGGCGTTCGTGTTTTTCACGTATATTGCCGTAGCTGGCGAGCAAGATGCTCCGAAGATCAGTGACTTCATGCGGTATTGTTCCGGTGGCTGGTTATCTCTTCGGTCACCTCGCCACAAGTAACGAAGAGCGTCCCGGTCTTCAGGTCGTAGTTCTATTTGCAGGAACATTTCGGTGATGTCAGCGGTCACGGCGATTGAGTGCTGACGAAAACGCATTATCACTCCTGGCAGCGATTGTAATAGGTCTGGGCCAGTGAGTAGTTGGTCGTTCAAAGAGACTTCTCTAGTCTTGGCTGCCGCGTCGCAAACAATTCTTAATTTCTCTGGTTTCATGGGATTGAAAACCGCAAAGTGAGGCAGATACCATGTTCGGTGCTTCGATGTCGTGGCTGGAGCTGGTTCGGCGTATCCTTTTGATACTAGTGCTTCCATTTGTTCAGCGTACCTCTTCTTGAGTTCGGGTTCTTTGTCTATTTTCTTTTCTACGCTTATGAGTCTGTTCAGAGCGCTATCGTAGTTGTCTGGCATCACGACGTTTTCATCTCGCCACAATAAAGCAGTTTGATATCTTCCTTCTGGAGTTCTTTTTGTGTATTGTTGAAGGATGCGAAGTGCCTTCTCTTCAGGATCATTGATGGGTTTCTTTGGATTGACTTGCATGTTGTCCATTGTGATGTATTCCTTCACCAGTTCATGTAGGTCGTTGTCGTTGTTAGCATGTCTGATGAAGTTCACTCTATGGCCAAGTGCTCGCGTGTGACTGCCATGTAGGACCCAACCTAGTGGTGTTAGTGAAGCCACTGGATGGTTCTTCTTTCCTGTTCTGATCTCCGTTGCGATGAGTAGGTCCCAGTTATCCTGGCCAATCAGGAGCTTGGGTCTGGCATCTTCAGTTACTAGGTCTCTGGCGATGTCATGAAGATGTTCACAGTCCCTGACTGCTTCTCCAGGAATCTTTTGTGCAGCCAACTCTAGCTGCTTGATCGTTCTTGCACGTAGCTTGCGTTCAGATGTGTGAAGTCCTTTGATGAAGAATTTCACTCGTTGAGATGACACGTCGACTGTGGGCTCGCCGTCAAAGGATGCTATTCGAAGTGGTTCATAGGATCCTTCTGCTCCGATCTGCTTGGCTAGGCTCTCGTCGATTAGAGTTACGGTAGAGCCGTCATCCAAGAGAGCGTAGGTATCTACAGCTCCCGCCGGTCCAGAAAGGTGCACTGGTATTATCTTGAGAAACGATACCTTCGGTGTCCACATTGAATGAACCTTCTCTTGTTCCTCTTTGGAGCCGTCGGTTTGTTCTTTCTTCTTAGTTGGTGCACTAGTAGCGTGTAGCATTCTGTGATGTAAATGCACACAGTTGTCTATCTCGCATTTCTTTGGTTTGCAGCTGTGTTGCTTTGTTCGGAATTTGAGGCAACGAAAACACAGGCGATGTTTCTTCGCGATGTCCCATCTTGCATCAGTGGTTGCCTTCTTGAATTGGTCGCATTCCCCGATGCTGTGTCCTTGATGTTCACATAAGCCACACTTTGGTTTGTTTACTTCTTGTGTGGCATGTACCCGCTGCTGACGTCGCTGCGTGTTCTGAGTGGTTTGACTTGTCGCAGCGATGTTCTCAGGCAGTGCATACGGGCTGCAAATCTCTGCTTCGATCTTGATGAATCGGGTGAACTTCAGAAGATCAGGTTCTGTTCTGGGTTGTGCTGCTGAATACTGGTACCACTGTCTTTTCAATGTTGGTGTGAGCTTCTCAACAATAGCCTTTGTGGCTTCTGGATTGAAGAGGTAATGCCCACAGTTGAGTGCTTGTAACGTCCCAACGATGTTTTCCACTTTGGTAGCGAAGGTGCAAACATCACGCGGAGATTCTGTGAGGCGTGGTAGGGTTCGTAGTTGCTCCATCTCAGCCATTGCGATGGAGTCTGGTCGTCCGAAGCGTAGCTCGAGTGTCTTCATTACTTCGTTCGGGTCTGCGTTCGTTATTAATAGACCTTGTACAGCTTCTTTTGCTGTTCCTCGAAGGCTTCTTCTGAGTCTTGACATGTTTTCCACTGTTGTTAATCGATACGCTGTCTCACAGTAGGCGGCGCGGAACGTGAGCCAATCTTGATGAGCTCCGTTGAAACAGGGAAGTTCGGTGTATCTCATTGGCTGCTGGTACTGTGCGGCATGCACAGCTTGCGTGATCGCAGCAGCAAGTTCCTTCATGTCCGTCCTTGTTTCTGGGACGGCTAGTGTTGTAGGGTGTTGCACGACGTGGGCTGATGTTGTAGACTGCGGCACCCAGGATGAGGTGTCAGGCCTCGAAGCGTAGCTATGATGCGGTGCCGTGGTGTAGATCGGTTGCCACGATGTGTTCTGTGCCATGTTTGTAGAGTTCTGCGGCCAGAATTCGCTGGGGTTTACCGGTGCTGGCGTCTGTCGCGGCTGTGCAGGCACGTAGTTCTGTTGCCCGGATGCGGCGGTGATCTCGGGCGTCGGGTTCGGTTGTGGCTGCGCAGGTGCGGAGTTCTGTAGCCATGCGGCGATTACTGGCGGCGGGTTCGTGTGCGGCTGTTCAGTCGCAAGGTTCGGCTGCCAGGAGTCGGCGGTGGTGCTCACTGGCAGTATGATGTTCATGGATTCAGGTTCGGTGTTCGGGTTTTCAGGTTGTGGGTCCATGGTGCTGACTCCCGCCGGTAAGGTCGCCGGGATGTCCCAGGCTATGGCGGCGGCGGTCACTGGAACTGCTGGTTTCATTGATGTCTTCACCTCGGATTGATAGGGTTTGTTGCTAATGGCGAGTAGCTGACTTGATTGGAGCCAAGTAGTTACTCGTTGATCGTTTCCGGTTTCCGAGGCGACGGAGGATACATCTTCATCCGTAGATTCAGCTTCAATTTCGGCGAGGCGTGCGGCCGCTAACTCTGCTAATCGTTGTGCTAGCTCCGCCTTGGCTTTGGCTATACGACGCGCTTTCGAAGTTTTGTCACTCTTCTGTGACGGAGGTTTGCTGCGGTGACCACTCTCTTTGTGTTTAGTTGTGACGTCTTGTTGTGGCACGGCATGTTTAACTGTAGACGAGGTAGTGGCTGGTGCTTCTGAAGTCGCTGCCGTGGTCGTCTCTGTGGTAGCCGTCGTTTCCGTAGCTTCCGTAGTACATGTGTCGGCCGTAGTCTCTGTAGTGGTTTCCGTAGCAGTTTCCGTTCGTTCTGTAGCTGTCGTCGATGCTCGGCCACCTCTTTTCCCTGTAGACCTTGTAACTGGCATTGTTTCAATATAAATTCTTCTAAATATTCTTCAAAAGGTTCGCTGGAGTCTTCTTAATAGTGATCTTCCTCGAATCCGGCTCGAAGGACCAATGTGTGGGGGCGAGTTCTTGTGCTCCCACCTATTTTGTTGCGCTGGGTTGGAGGAGACCGCTTGTTCCAATAAAACTCCTGGTTGTTCGAAGACTATTTATTTTCTTGTTCTTCCTGTGAGATCTTGATCCGAACTGAATATGGATCAGCGAAAACGCTCTATTTATATCTATTTTTACATGGGCGCAAGTAGTGGCGGGGCTAATTAGTTCTACAATTTAGCTTTCCAATCACTGTGATTCTCGTTCGTGCCCAACTCTCGATCCACCAATCACAGCAGTTTGTGATCGCGTAGGCTCGGGACAGGTTTCGACAGGTTTGGACTTGTCGAGAGTGGAACACGAGCGTGTCTTAGTACATACAAATTACAACTTACATACTACGATAAACTTATACACTATTATTTCTTATGTTCTAACTACACTATGCCGTTATGTAGGTGAGCGTCCTGCACAATGGCAAATGTCGTAGTTTCGTAGGGTAGTTTCTTCAGCAACGGTGTACAGTTTATTTGATGTTTCACTGCTTAATAAACATATTTTTGGTTTAGCTATAGTAGTAGTCTGCTTGCTGTGGGTTGTGCATGGCAATGTCTCTCGGGCAGTGTTACTAGCAGCCTGAGTAGGACATAACTTTATCGGAGAATCCGAGAACTCAACTACCGTTTGCTTGCTATCCAATAATTTTTGTTTCTGCTGGTCATTAGAAGTACGGCGAGGTGTTATCAATTTTTTACTTTTCTTTGGTGTACTCAATTCGCTCATTAGTTTTTTCGTTGCTTTGTTAACAATTTCGTGCTTATTTGTTATGTCGTTAATATTTTTTTTGAGTTCCGTGTTCTCAATAGATAAATTGTTTATTTCTTCGTGGGCTGTACTTAATTCTGACTGTAATTCCTCTATTTGTTGCTTCAACTTCCGTATTTCGTCGTTGTTATCGATTGATATATTAGGTAAGCTGTTGGTGCTGCCATCTATTGTTGAATTGCCAGATTCAACCTCTGTTAATGTTTCTGACACTGTGCGCGTGCGGTTCCTTCGAAAGGTTATATTCTCAAAGAAGCTCATGTTCATTATTAGTGAGAGTGACTACTGGATACTGTATTCAAACAGGTATTAGGTTGATAATAAAATTATGCAGCTAATAGTAGTTTTTAAAGTCAACAAACATTCCCAAAAAGACAATCAGAGTACTGGATTCGAACTCGAGTCATGCGACGACACACGCAATTAGGTACGTCGCTTAACCGTCGTACTGTCTACACGAAACGTCTTCTGTCTATTCTTCCATCGACAAAACCAGTTTCTATGGTGGTCATGCAACGCGTGCGAGATAGTCAGCAGTTGGAACGAATGGCTTGGGTAGGGAAGCATGGTCTCGCCACAGCTTTTGTCTTTCCTTCGAATTTTTGCCAGTGAGTGGGAAGACACACTTGAAAACGTTGTTGCGTCTTTTTAGCATGAAAAATGAAAGAACTAACTAATGAATGATGTAGAATGGAACCCTGCATTTTCTAGCATAGAAAGCATCCTCATCATCATCTGCCTAGCCTTTTCCCAACTAGATTCAAGATTATTTATTTGTCAAAACAGTACACATACAGAGCATGCAAGTTGTTGAGATAAATTATAATTTCGGACCAGTCATGTTTGGCCTTAGTGGCGTACAAATACTGTAGTATTTAAATGTCAGTGAATTAACTATTCATTAATAAATTATTTCATAAAACAAAGCAGTAAGTATGTCATTTAAAAAAAAAACAAGAAAATATACAATATGTTATGGTCAAAATTACGTATAAGTTATTATATGAGTCGATTGGTATCAAAATTGGTCAAATCCATGATAAATTAATGGAATGTGACCAATTTTGATACCAATCGACTCATATGTCAATTTAAAGCAATAAAGAAAAAAATACAATACATGGCTAAAATGATTAAATGTCAATTTAAAGCAAAAGAGAACTATTTTGGGGTCGACTTCCAGTCTAACGGGATGCAGCTGAATATCAGTATTTTACATGGAGCGACTGCCTATCTGACCTCCACAACCCAGTTACAACGACGACCTGGAACGACTGTGAAAGATCCACGAATGACAGCTGGGACCAACAGCTTAACGTGCTTTCCGAAGCACGGAGGGGTCTTGGTATGTAACGATGGTCACCCATCCACGGACCAACCTCGGCAAGCGTAGCTTAACCTGATCGATCGACCCGTGCGGCTGATATTACTTAGCCACAAGCCCCTCATAGAAAGTATCCTATGTTACTAATTAATTTGCACGCTATATTGAAGGAATCAACTATATTGAGGTATACAGGGTGTTACAGAAAGGGTATATTAATACAAACGGGTTGAAGCGTGTATCTGGTCTAGAATCTCTGTACAAAATATCAGCTCAAAAGCATTAACTTTGAAAGTGCTTAATATTTTTTTATTTCGACATCACGGCGCTGCACTGGCGCGCGGCGGCGTGATGTGCGTGTACTAGGCGCACAGACACACTACAGATAATGGATAATGACCCTCGTAGTGCGGTGACACGTTTGTTATGATTTCAATTTAATAAACTATCGAAATAAAAAAATATTAAGCATTTTCAAAGTTACTGCTCTTGAGCTGAAATTTTGTACAGAGATTCTAGACCAGATACACTTTTCAACCCGTTTGTATTGATATACCCTTTCCGTAACATCCTGTAGAGTTACACTTACAGTAGCGTACTGCGAGAAGCAGGCGCGCGCGCGGCCCCGGCAGGGCGGCGCCACCGCGCGCCCGTAGCGGTCGCGGTCCGCCGGGTCGAACATGTAGTAGCCTGGGGGGGGGGACATTACGTTGCAGCTTCATAAACTAAGTCTAATCAAATCTTTGTTTCTAATTGATATTATTTTGATTTAATCGAATGTCGACTTTATGGTCGTGAAAATTATGATGATTTCAGAACGACTAGTACTATTGAAAAAGTAATAAAGATTTAAAGTTGTAGCGCACACTGAATCTGTTGGTGTATTGTAATAACTCTAGGAATGACATTGAAATAATTTAATTATTAAGTATCGCTAAATAAATAATTAACTTTAAGAAGGACATTCCATTAATTTCATATCTTAAAATATTTTTATCTAGTTTTATATATACACGTTTAAATTTTTCATGTGGCGTGGATGGCCAAATCCGAAACTATGAGGAATAGCGAAAAGTTCTCAAAGGAGTCACGGGCTCGATTTTAATGAAAACTAAAACTGCATCAATTTTTTTTTATAACCGACTAAAAATATCAACGCAGGGGCTTCAGAATGCCGGGGTTGCGGGATTGTCCGAAAGGGTTACCGCTACCCCGGAACATAAAGGGCTAAGGAAGGAACACGGGTGGGTTTTAGTCAGTAAGAGTCTGACACTCCCGCTCCACCCAGAGCGGGAGGAGTCATTTGATGATTTCCCATCCATAAAAATGGGGCTTCAGAATCATTTACTGAAACTACGGTAACAGGGTCCAACCAGGCCAGCCAGAGCCAACCAGGCCTGCTGACCGCTATGAGCCAACCAGGTTACCTATTAATTGAATTGAAATTTCAATTCAATTTCCTGAAACTACGGTAACAGGTTGCGCGTCTATGTCCCTCTTGCCACCCTGTATACTGTGCTTGAGATAGTCAAAACAAGCTGTTATTACAGGCGATTCATAATTTATGTGTCTTCTGAAGAACTGTGGTATTAAGTTCTTACCTCTGGGAGTCCTGAACAGGGCCACAGCAAATTCTCCGTTGCCAGCGACGAGCACTCCCGACTTCTCCTCGTGGAAGAACTCTGCGATCTAGAGGAGGACGCAGAAGACAGTATTACAAACAGCCCGTATATGTAAAAAAATAGATACAATATGACTGACACCCGAAATTAATCACGTATTGCAATCTTCTCTTTATAATAAAACATAAAGGGAGTCTTGAGTCCTGGAGCCTCCACTCCAGGACTCATCTGCTCTACCGGCCATCGGTCCTTCGACAGACATGGCCAGCCCACTGCCACTTCAGTTTGCTTACTCTGCAATCTATGTCGGAAACTCCTGTTCTTTCCCGTTAACTTCATTTCTGATTTTATCCATCATGGCGACAGTAACGCACGATAAAATCGGTCAAATCTGTAAGAAGCTGACAGATATTGTGGATCGTAAAATGACAGCCAACCGAGCGACCATAACGATCGTCAAAAATCGAACAAATCTGTAGGCGCATTAACGCAGTCAGAATAATCAGCCTATAATGTTCCCACTGCTGGGACACAGGCCTTCTCTCTTGGAGAGAGAGTGGGCTGTAATCCACCACGCGGGCCCAGTGCGGGTTGGTAGATGTCACATGTCATCGAATTTTTGCTTCTAGAACATGCCGGTTTCCTCACGATGTTTTCCTTCACCGTTTTGAGAGCGGTGGTGGTGACATTATTTACACAAAGTAAAACGCCTGCCTAGGTTCGAAACCACGACTCGGTCCGATACGACTGGGCCACCACTATTCAGCCGTCAGATTAAATTAAAGATGGTGCATAGGCTGTTACCTGTCCAGCCAGGTCTGTTTCCACCGCGCCCGTATGCCTCGGCTTGTACACGACCACGCGGCACACGCAGTTACCCGGCGTGTAGAACTTGCGTAGAATCTGCGGAATAGAAGATATTTCATAAATGTTTCATCATTATTACTCAGGGACGATGTAGACATTGAGAGGGAGCGTAGCTACCATAGCTTATAATATGTTAGTACAGCGGCATGCGACCACGAGAAGGTACTTTCTTGTTTTATCCTTTTCAATAGTCGGGTTTTAGATTTTTAACTTATTTTTTATTTAATTATTTTGGGGCTTATTTCAGTAATATTTATATTTTTGAAATGTGCTAATTAAGCCCTTTCATTAGATACCCAACACGGCACGATTTAAAAAAAATTTTTTTTTAGATCATACCTTTATTTCCGCTAGAGGGCACCATATTCAATTTATTGTAACTTCACATAGCCTTTAACTAGGGGACGATCAAGACGGTTCTAAAAATACCTCATTTGTCCAATTATAATAAGTAGTTTAGAAGTTATGAGGGAACAGATGAACACACATACATACATACATACATACCGGTTAAAATCATAACCCTCTTTTTTGCTTCGCCGTAGTCGGGTAAAAAGTAAAAGTTATAGGAACGCATAATGCCACGACCCTATGCGAGACAGAGCCCAGCGCTGGGTTTCAGCGACAGCCGACTTTAAGTATAGGCAAATAAAATTACTTTTCTATTGGCAACTAAATGGTCAAATGCTATTTACCTGATCCATAGTCAACAACTTGTTGGGCGGGTACAAGTTGCAACTAAAATGATACTTTATCTGTAGGCCATAAAAGTTATTTTTCCAATAATTAGCAATTATGAGGACTACATGACCTAAAGCGCGGTCTTTGTCGTACTGCATTGAAAAGAAAGAGAAGCGCTATGACACAACGCTGGTAATTTTTGCAACATAATTATTGGGTATCATTTAAGCTATCACCAATTTAATTAGTTTTGTGTTTCTTAAATAATAGGGTTTGTCCTCCAAATAGTAGATCTGTCACCAAAATGTAGTCACCAAACAATGCAAGTGACCTAACCAAACCGAACCTCGGGGTGCCCTTCGCTCGCTCTTGCATCCTATGTCGACGGAGCCCCGCTTCGCGGGGCCCCTATTTCTGTGTAAAGGGTTTAAAGTAACCTAACCAAACCGAACCTCGGGGTGCCCTTCGCTCGTTCTTGCATCCTATGTCGACGGAGCCCCGCTATCTGAGAACGAAAATATTTCGTGGCGATAGATCTATTTATTAGGTGATACAAATATTTCGTGGCGATAGATCTATTTATTAGGTGATACAACTTGATGACAAATATAAATTTTGGTGATAGAAAATATAGTTCCCATAATTATTTGATGTATATTAGTATGGTTTTTATTGTAAAAAGAATTTTTTTAGAGGTATCTTCCTGATTTTTTTCTATCGTACCAAATAAGTTGTATTATGTTTTCAACACACTATCTACCTAGCATATGTATATCCTGAAGAATATCATATATTTTTTTGATTTTGTTTACTGTAGTCTATCATACACTTTTATTGTTTCTAAAACTTGCGTTTTTTGCGTTTAGGTCCCGTAAGCCCCTTCAATTTTCTGAACGCAGCTTACCTGTTCCATAGTCAGCAGTTTAGTGGGCGGATGGAAGTGCAGGTAGCTGTCCTGGTACAGCTGGTCGCCGCTCTCCAGGATGGAGTCCAGTGTGGTGGTGCACCAGCGACACACATCCTCCACCCGCGACATCGCTACCGCCATCACTGCGCATGCTAACGCCTGGAATGAACATCATCGATTATCATAACAATTTAATTCAAATAACCTTAAACCGTCATCCGGCGAGCACCTAAATGAAATTACGGCCATGTCTGGTAACGGCTTTGACTAGGCCCAACCCCTTTTCGGGCCATTTGTGATTAACCGGCTGAATGACGTAATAATAATGACATAAGGTCGAGGCTCTTGGATTGATAGCCAAGAGCCTCGACCAACATCTGAGGAGGCTCTCGTTGGGCAGCTGGATCAACGGCTTGCAGCAGCACTACTTCAGCAGTACTTCTGGACACGGCTCGCAATGTCAGGAGGTTCCTCTATCTGGAGCCCTGACCGCCCCGGTAGCTTGGTCCCTGTTCCCGATACCGGTGGGCTACTATTTTTTTATATTTTTAAATGTTTTTATATTTTTTTAACATTATTCTAATATTTAAAAATATAATTTATATGTATTTAGTTGAATAAAGGATATAATGACATAATAATTATTATGTCATTATATCCTTTATTAATACTAGCAGCGCCCCGCGGTGTCACCCGCATAAGTTTCCCGTGTGAATATCAGGAAAAAAACTATCCTATGTCCTTTCCCGGGACTCAAACTATCTCTATACAAAATTTCATCTTAATCGGTTCAGCGCGGTTTAAACGTGAAGAGGTAACAGACAGACAGACACACTTTCGCATATATAAGTATGGATTATAGTTTATTCATAATGTCCAAATAACGAATTGAAGTACCTGATTTCCTCTAGAAGCGTAAGAGAACTTCTTGCAAGCGATGGAGTGTCCAGCCGACATTAACTGGGTGCCGTCGGGCAGAACCAGCCAGCCGCTTGTGTTGCGCTGACCTGTTGGGGTACCATACACTCTTATAGCAGGTCAATATTAGGTTAAACGTGTATTACGAAGGCTCGAAGGGGTTCGGTGGAGTTTGAGGTGGAACTGCCTGAATAAAATATAGTTTTCAATGGAATAGTCTGCTGCGTGCGTGGTAGCGTGTGGAGGGGCTCATGGCCAAGTAATAACAGCCACACGCTAAGCTACGCTTGGAGCTGCTGGTCTGTGGATGGGTGACCATAATTACATATCTTTACCCCTCTGTGCTAAAGCACGTCCCGGCTGTCATTCGTGGATCTTTGACAGACGTTACGGTTCGTCAGAAGCCCGAAAGTCTGACAACCAGTCTTACCAAGGGATATCGTGTTACCCCTCTAGTAGCAGTAGTTTGGTTGTTAGTCCGGTTGACCAAACTACTGAAACTTTCAGTTGCGATAGTTCGGTTCTAACAAAGCACCGAACTACTGAAACTTAAATATGTACCCTCCCTCCCTTTAGTTCGGCAAATAAACTAGGCATATAATGTAAACAAAACTCAAACTCAAAGCATTTATTGCAATTAAACCATTTACAGGCACTTTTGAATTGTCAAGAAGTCAGTCAGTCAGAAAATATGAAGCTAGTTGCCCATTTCAAAGCGTAGGTACCTATGGAGAAGAACGGGCAAGAAACTCCATGGGCACTCTTTTAAATCAAAATAATGTGGTTACAAAGTCTTGGTTGCGTCATTCATGTTAAAAATTATACATGTGAGAACGATGCAGAACGTTAAAAGCGTCCATAATAAAAAGATGAGAAAAAACAACAATTCAAATATTAAATAAAAATAAAAGCCATGGCAGCAAAGAGATGACCAGTCCCTACTGACGGCGCCCGTTCACGAACATGACGCATGCAAACTAATATCTTAGAACAGAGATACCTATGTAGAAGTTGCATTGCAAAGAAATCTGGACTCATTGGAATCATTTAATGCCTAGTTTATTTGCCGAACTAAAGGGAGGGTACATATTTAAGTTTCAGTAGTTGGGTCAACCGGACTAACAACCGAACTACTGCTACTAGAAGGTATTACCCAGTAACTGGGTTGTCGAGGTCAGATAGGCAGTCATGACATGCGTCATGTTCGTGAACGGGCGCCGTCAGTAGGTAGGGACTGGTCATCTCTTTGCTGCCACGGCTTATTTTATTTTAATTTAATATTTGAATTGTTGTTTTTTCTCATCTTTTCATTATGGACGCTTTTAACGTTCTGCATCGTTCTCACATGTATAATTTTTAACATGAATGATGTAACCAAGACTTTGTAACCATATTATTTTGATTTAAAAGAGTGTCCATGGAGTTTCTTGCCCGTTCTTCTCCATAGGTACCTACGCTTTGGAATGGGCAACTAGCTTCATCTTTCTGACTGACCGACCCCTTGACAATTCAAAAGTGCCTGTAATTGGTTTAATTGAAATAAATGCTTTGAGTTTGAGTTCAGTTTGAGTTTGAGTCGCTACATGTAAAATACTGGTATTCAGCTGCATCCGGTAAAACTGGAAGCGGATCCCAAAAATAATTGGGGAAAGGCTAGGCAGATGATGAGTCTGCTGCGTGGCTTCACAAGGTATTTGACCTGACATAATAAAGAAAAGAATTTGTTTCACTTAGACATATTCATGGGACTTTCTTGCGATTTATGAATTTTGTAACCGGCCAGTCTTTTTATATTCATAATAAAGAGAAAGTTGCGATTTCTGACTTTTCTAGTACTCAAACCTCAGTTAGTCCGATCGTTGTTTTTGATCATTTAAAGAAACAGGGTCGATTGGCATCAGTAGCGTGCATTGGTTTTCAGAATAGGTAGGCAGTAGGCCGGGTCTAGTCTAGGCAAAGAACGCGGTCAGTCGGTCACTAATCAGAAAAAAAAGTGAGGTCAAAAGTGTGGTTATTTGAGTAGAGTAGGCATGCCTACTTAAGGGTGATAAATTGCGAAGGTCGAACGTCATGGTATTACGCGGGAGATGTACGTATTTTTAATTTTGTCGTAATAACTTGAACGAGTAAAGACCAATGACAATGTGCGAATAGTACGGGAGCCGAGTAGGCCGTCCGGCAACTGCCTACTGCCGCGCGTGTTTGTATGAAGATTTTGTTTTTTTGTTAGGTATGATAATTTAGTGAGTTCTTAATTGTGGGACACACACGCTAAAATGTAATTGACAGGCTTATGTTGATATATCGAGGTAGGCACTGCTTATATGCCTACATGCAATGCACGCCACTGATTAGCATCAAAAAAGTTTTTGCGAAAATGGCCCTTTTTCTTGCTAGCTGTAATTTCTTACAAATTCTGTGAATGTGGAGGAAATTTCTCAAAAATATAAAGACGTCTCCTAAGGCCGTTCTCCTGTAATTGCAACGGTTAATGTACAGACTGGCAGCACATCGAGCTACGACAATCTATCAAATTTCTTTAATAGATTTTCAACTTTATTGTTAAAACATAAGGTTCAATGTTGATTGGAAAAATTTTGCAGTTTCTGGTAGCTTGATGTGCTGGCGTCTGTACCTACCCTTACTACCCCGTCTCAAACGTCCACCCTGTGTATAAAAAAACAAACGTCGGTCGGGGGTCCGCCAGCAGGAACGAAGTTCAAAATGAAAATTCAAGATGGCATCTTCATTTTGACCTCACTACCGGCTTCAGCATCCTCGAAAACCATAAAAACGACTACCATTATGAAAATTAAAAAAAAAAAATAACAGCCACCATATTGGATTTTCATTTTGACCTCATTATCGGCGGCTTCAACACCCTCGAAAACCATGACAAGGATACCCATGATGAAAAATTTGAAAATTTTTGTAACCGCCATACTGGTTTTTCATTTTGACCTCACTATCGGCTTCAGCACCCTCGACAACCATAAAAATGACTACTATTATGAAAATGAAAAAAAAAAATTGCAGCCACCATATTGGATTTTCATTTTGACCTCACTATCGGCGGCTTCAACACCCTCGAAAACCATGAAAACGATATCCATGACGAAAAATTTGTAAATTTTTGCAGCCGCCATTTTGGGATTTTCGTTTTGACCTCACAATCGGCTTCAGCACCCTCAAAAACCATGAAAACTATCTCTATCTCTCTCTCTCTATTATATGTAATAAAAAGCCATATGGAGGGAGCATAACGTTTTTTCGTTACCTGACGATTCCCCCCATTTTACTCCTACCCCGCAAGCTCCGTGAAAGAACTTCGCTCCAAAAGTCTTGCTTGCATAGCAGGTACTAGAATTCAATCGCGGATAGTTGACCAAAGATTTTTGTTCCGACCAGTTATATTACCTGTGACAGCAGTAACCTAACTAAACTCTAAACTAAATGTCAATTAATTATGAAAATTATTGTGTAGTTAGCCATTTCAGCCGAACATGTATGATACATGGTGGATCACTAATATTAGTTAAAAATTCTGTTAAATCAAAGGAACGAAAAGACATCGTCGGGCTGTCTGTTGAACACACCATTGAATTGTCCTGTGTTGAGCTTGATAAGCATGTAATAGTATGCGTATACAGACCTCCAAGTTACCAGAATCTATCTGTGTTTGATTCTGTAATGGAAGATGTACTAAAGAAACTTTCTACTAGTAGTAAGTCAATAATCATATGTGGCGATTTTAATATTAATTTATTAGAAAATAACTCAAATACTATGAGATTATTAAGTCTTTTTAGGTCATTTGACTTGTCAAATGTTTTTATTGAACCCACCAGAGTGACAGCTTCCTCTGCCACTTGTATAGATAATATTTTCTGTAACTGTGATTATTTACACAAACAAATTGTAAATAAGTTGCCATCTGATCACAGCGGACAAACAATAACATTTTGCTCCTACATGCCTTTACAAAAAACTCTAATAAGGTTTAGGCCAATTACATCTAAAAATTTAGAGAAATTAAATAATTCTTTGGCAAGTAAATTATGTGTTCAAAGTTTTAATAATTTATGTGACCCGAATGAGTTCTACGCCGAGTTCTTTTCACTATTAAACACGCAATTTAATGACACTTTCCCACTAAAGACTAAAAGTATTTACACAAAGTTCTTATTTAGTGATTGGGCGACTCCAGGTATTCGTAAAAGCAGGGAAAACCTTTTTGAACTTTATGGCCTAAAGCAACATATGAATAACACAAGCTTTCATCAGTATGTTGCAACATATTCTAAGACTTTTAAAAGTGTATGCAAAACAGCTAAAGCTCTTTATATTAGCAATAAAATAAAATCAGCCGATGATAAAATAAAAACTACCTGGCAAATAATAAATAATGAAACAGGTAGGAAAAAACAGCGTAATACTGAATTTAATTTAGAAACTGCACATGGCCCCATAAACTCAGATGTAGAAATTGCTCAGGAATTTGAAAACTTTTTTGCTAATATTCCCATTAAAACTACTGAAGCTTTAAATTCCTCACCCTCGCGTTCTGCAGATTTACTTAGAAAGAATGTTAAGGCATGCCCCTCGGAGTTTAGTTTTCAACATACAAACCCCCAGGCTGTTATAAAAGCTTTTAAAGATCTTAAAATTAAATCAACAGAAGATCTCTGGGGAATGTCTGTAAAAGTTTGTGGATCTATCATTGAAACGATTGCGCCCTATTTAGCTTTCATATTTAACATCAGTATAGACCAAGGAGTCTTTCCGGATCTCATGAAACACAGTAAAGTAGTACCTTTATTCAAAGCCGGTGATAGTAAAGAACCCAACAATTATAGGCCTGTGTCAATTCTGCCAGTTCTCAGTAAGGTGTTTGAAAAGTTGATGCTCAATCAAATGTTACGACACTTTAATAAAAATTCCATCTTTCATGAACAACAGTACGGTTTCACCAAAGGGCGTTGTACCACTGACGCCGGTGTCACCCTAATAAAGAACATTTTTAACGCCTGGGAGGAAGCACAAGATGCCATTGGAATCTTTTGCGACCTCTCAAAGGCGTTCGATTGCGTCAACCATGAGACACTTCTGCTGAAACTTGAGCACTATGGGATTAGGAATTTAGCTCTTGATTTACTAAAGTCGTATCTAAAAGATAGAAAGCTTAAAGTTCAAGTAAACGGCGTAAACTCATTGGGGTCTGAAATGGCAATGGGCGTTCCTCAAGGTTCGATATTGGGTCCATTCCTCTTTTTAGTTTACATTAATGATTTACCACAATTACTTCAAAATCAACCAAAGATGGTGTTATTTGCAGATGACACATCATTGATATTTAAGATAGACAGACGGGCACAAAATCTTGACGACGTGAATAACTCTATTCTTCAGGTCCAAGACTGGTTTACGGTAAATAATTTGGTACTAAATGAAAAGAAAACCAAATGCATTAGATTTAAATTACCTAATGTTAGAAGTAGCGAATGTGACATCATACTGAATGGAGAAAAACTAGAATTTGTTCATCAAACGGTTTTTCTGGGAATCACGCTAGACGAGAAATTACAATGGGGACCTCACATAACATCTCTTGCGGGGCGGCTTAGCTCGGCCGCTTATGCTGTTAGGAAGATAAGACAGTTAACAGACGTAGAAACCGCGCGTTTAGTCTATTTTAGTTACTTTCACAGCATTATGTCGTACGGCATTTTACTATGGGGTCGAGCTGCTGACATTGAATCCATCTTTATTTTGCAAAAGAGAGCTGTCAGAGCCATTTATAATCTACGTCGCCGCGAATCTCTCAGGGAACTATTTAAAAGGATTAATATTATGACGGTACCTTGCCAATTCATTTATGAAAACATTATGTATGTAAGAAAAAATCTACATCTTTTTAATAAAATAAGCGATAGACATAACTTTAACACAAGAAATAAAGATAAAATACATCAACCATTTTTCAGATTAGCCAAAGTACATACATCTTTTATGGGGTACTGTGTCAAATGTTACAATAAAATACCTTGTGATATATTGCAATTAAATGAAAGAAAATTTAAAACTCACATTAAACGTACACTTTGTAAACAAGCATACTATAAATTAGAAGATTATATCCAAGATAAGAACGCTTGGAAACATGCTGGTCCTGCTCCATAGGACAATCTAGAGTCTAGACAAAATCAAACTGGTTGCTAATTTAATTGTAATTTTTTTTTTATTAGTTTTTACATTCATTACTCACACCCTGACTTATTACTTGTATTTTTTTTTTTTTATATAAAAGTCGTTTTGCTTGTACCATGTTTGTAAATATGTGAGCACCATGTATCTATCAGATAATTAATTTATATGTCATGGTTTCGTTTTTAATTCTTTTACCTATTGTGGTATAGTAATTTTATTTTAGGTGCATCGTCCTCACATGTTATTATATAATTAATGTACCCATGCAAAATATTGTACCTAAAACATTTTAAAAGAGTAACGGTGGAGTTTCTTGCCCATTCTTCTCCATGCGAAAACTACCTTTTGGAATGGGCGACTAGAATCAATTCTATTTTAAGATAATTTTTGACGTTCAAAAGTGCCTTTTTTGTGCCTATTTGAAATAAATGCTTTGACTTTGACTTTGACTTTGACTTTGACTAACAGCAACTTTATTGTAACGAGAATAAAGATCACAATGATTTTGACAGACTTGTTAGCGGCAGCAAGCTAAAAGCAACTATAGAGGTATGAGGAACAGGGTGTAAAGTTCACTCAACCTCCATAGAAAAGGGAGGATCCTCCGACCAGACGGGTGTTGTGTCTGGCGGGCAACTGCCCAATGAGTCATGTCGGGCTGTTGTATATATGCTAGTTGCGTGGTAAACTCTGCTTGCGCGATGCAGGATTTGCGTGACGTCAGTATGACGCGTTGTTTGCATGTGGCGTTGTAGGTACCGCTACATCACTCCCCCCCGGAGACCGGAGGTCGATAGTGGGCTGAGTCTTGTATCTTGCGATGCTTGCCAGGCCAGCTGAGGTTCCAGTGAGTCGGAACCGGTTGCCGCATAGTTCACGGTGAGTCGGAACTGTCTGCGAAGATGTCCCCAGTGAGTCGGGGTGGCGCTGCGTTATGCTCCAGTGCGTCGGATGTGGTACAGCGCCGGGTTGAGGCTGACTGCTGGCGTCGACCAGGAGAGAAGGGCTCTGCTTGTAGACCGGCCGAAAGTGCAGTGTGCTGTGCCGAGGTTGCTGATGAGGCTGAGGGTGATGACCAGGTATGCGCGGTCGCTGCATGCTGGTGGTCAGGATACCCGTTGAAGCCGTGGGTGCTGGCTGGCTGGGTAACTCGCCGCTCTAAAGCTTGCGGGAGTGATGATGACGTCACACTGAAGTAGGTGCACGAAGGCTGCGCTGACGATCACGTCGGGGTCACCAGTATAGAGGTATGAGGAACAGGGTGTAAAGTTCACTCAACCTCCATAGAAAAGGGAGGATCCTCCGACCAGGCGGGTGTTGTGTCTGGCGGGCAACTGCCCAATGAGTCATGTCGGGCTGTTGTATATATGCTAGTTGCGTGGTAAACTCTGCTTGCGCGATGCAGGATTTGCGTGACGTCAGTATGACGCGTTGTTTGCATGTGGCGTTGTAGGTACCGCTACACAACCTTATTCTAACGATCATAAAGATAACTGTGATTGGGACAGTGATGCAAAATCAGGGGTGAATGGGCTGTAATGTATTGTTGATGGAAGTGTACTGCTCACCCTTGAGCTGCTCCCGCTCCCTGTCCGCGTTGTCGGCGGCGCGCTGCGCGTCGAGGCAGGTGGCGCTGCCGGGCGGGTGCGCGCGCGCAGCCTCGTCCGCGCGACGCTTGCTGCCGTCCACGCCCACCTAAGGGACGGACTTACACGTTCGTGAGATCATTCGTAAAATTAAATGTTATTACGCGCCAAGGTGTAGCCCACAAAATTTCAAATTTTCTTATGTTTTTTTTTTGCAATTTGCAGATCAGTATCGGGTTGTATGGTGACCTGTCAAGCTCCGCTGCGCTGATGAGACAATTGATTTTCTATTGTTTCGTATCAAATAGGATACACAGGAGGTTTGGCTCTCGCCTATTTCCTCCTCCAATATTGGACCAATTTAAAAGAAATTTCATAAACTGAATAAGAAGGATATAAGTAAGTAAAATGTGTCCCTATGTTTTACTATTTTCATTAATAGTTGTCTTTGTACACTAGGCCTCTGTTGACAGCGGTTTAAATTGGCATTTTGTGCTTACAAAAATAATGTATCATCATAAAGGAAAACATAGAGACATACAAGTAGTAGGTAAATATTTATTATTCTGTAAAAAAAAAAAACATTTGCTTTATGGTCATTAACCAGAAAGACAACAGGCGAGACCGCTTCTATAGAGAAACGACCACCCGCATTTCCTCTTAAATACGGAAATTTGCCTTCAGGTATCTATGATTCTGAATTCAAGTAATGACGTTACCTTGCTGGTAGCAGGCACGAGCTTGACTCCGGGCGGGGCCCTGATGATGGGCGGCTCCACGGCACCCAGCCGCTTGATCGGCTGCACGATGATGGGCATGGCATACAGCTGGAAGTCGCGCTGTGGACGCTCAAGTAACGGGGTGTTTTGAAGGTATCTGATGGAAGATACGACCATTAATCAATAATATGCCTAGCCTTTTCCCAACTATGTTGGGGTCGATTTCCAGTCTAACCGGATGCAGGTAAATACCAGTATTTTATATAGAGCGACTGCCTATCTGACCTCCTAACCCAGTTACTGAGTAACACGATACCCCTTAGTAAGACTGGTTGTCAGACTTTCGGGCTTCTGACGACCCGTAACGACTGTCAAAGATCCATGAATGACAGCCGGGACCAACGGCTTATTATGCTTTTCGAGGCACAGAGGGGTCTCGATATGCAATGGACGGTCACCTATCCACGGCGTTCAGGGGCAAAATGTCCAATTCTCAAAATGTCCAACGGTGTCAAAATGTCCAAATACACAAAATGTCCAATTCTCAAAATGTCCATCGGTGTCAAAATGTTCAAATACCCAAAATGTCCAATTGTGAAAATGTAACTTGAAAATGAAACTATCATATTTTGACAAGTGAGGTATCGTTGGGAATGTCTTGATTGTCCTCTGGTTATAAGCTATGCGAAGTCACATTAAATTGTTTATGGTGCCCTCTAGAGGGCATAAAGTCATGAACTAAAGTATTACAAAAGCGCTTTGATGACTTATTGAAACAAAGCTACATTCTCAAAGATCGGACATTTTGGGAGTTGGACATTTTGAGCATTGGACATTTTGAGAATTGGAAATTTTGACCATTGGACATTTTGGTTATTTTGACATTTTGAGAATCGGACATTTTGCCCCTGAACGATCCACGCGTTATCCACGGACCGACATCGGGAAGGCAAGCTCTTATATTTGAAGATCGACCCGTGCGGCTGTTATTATATCGCCACAGGCACCAAAATACAAGAACATGAAAACAGTGGCACTCCGGGAGTGCCGACAGAAGTGAAAACAAAACACAAACAGAATACTTTGCCATCACTCACTGACATATCGGATATACATTAAAACCGAGTACATCCTTAATAGACCCGAACACATCCGAAGCGGTGTCGTTTTGGTGACAGTGGCGCGAATTCAATGGTTTTTTCCCAACGCGCCTAAAGAAGTTTTCACTTCAAAAACATACAAGATAGACAAGATACAGGATGGCTGGGGCATCGACGTACAACCTGCTGTTACCGTGGATTCAATACCTATATGATTCTGAACTAATTCTGAGTTGAAAATGTTTGCCTGTTATTAAAAAAAAAACACTTGTTCCATACATTTTTACCGCGCAGGTATTGCATTTTTCTATGAAACAGCAGATCTTCACTCTAATATTATAAAGGCGAAAGGTTGCGAGTGTGTGTGTGTTTATATTAGTTCTTCACGCTCAAACGGCTGGACCAATTTTGATAAAATTTTGTACGGAGATAGCTGACATCCTGAATTAACATATAGGCTACTTCTTATCCAAATATTCCTACGGGATCGACACTTATGCGGGTTAAACCGCGGAGCGCAGCTAGTTTTTTTAATAACCGACGAAAAATTTCTACGCTTGGGTTTTTAGAATTGTGTGCTGAATTCTTGGTAACAGTTTGTTTGTCGATGTCCCAGAGACCCTGTCTACTAAGTACTCACGTAAATGCCATCAACTTGGGTGACGTGAAGGTAAGCAGACAAGCAGCACCATCGTTCTAAAACAAATTAATGTTACAATACAATACTCCATAGCCTGGTGAAGGGGACACTGCTCGCTGAACAAACACTTTCACACTATAGGCATAACGGACAGTCCCCTGTGCAGGGCTTGCATGGAGGCTGATGAAACCGTTGCGCATGTGCTCTTTGAGTACACAGGCGTCACCCAGATTAGATTAGAAACCCTCGGGACACCCAAATCATACACAGATATTCTCAACAGACCAGGAGACCTAGTCAGCTTCTGGAGGGAGGTGGGATGGTTGGAATAACCACCGACGGCCGCCATGGCTCACGCACAATGGTCCATTTGAAGGACTAAGTGCGGAAACCAAACCCATAACATAGAACAATTCTCCATAGAAAAGTTATTCAGCTTGTACCTATCAAGGTGTAGTCAGTCATATTCAAGGGTGTGGTACAGACCAATAAACTGACCAACTTTCTCCATGAGACATCCACCACCATCGTAATTGCACCAACTACGACAAAAATAGGGTGTGGCTGTGTCACGGACACGGCCGTGTGGTGTGCGTGAATACGTTTACGTAACGGGATTGATCCAGTGTCGATATACTAGAAGTGATACCATCATTCACTTGCATAATCTCAACCACCCCAGCTGCAGGTATACTGGCACCGTCGTTGATCCGCTCGGCCGCATTCATTCTTTTACGCTCCCGGCACTGCTGGACTCGGTCATATGATGTTTTATTGATACCATTCGATTACTCTTGAGAAGCCCTTTCCAACCGTACCCGATTTCTGTATTTCGATTTGGCTTTTTGACGCGTGTAGGCCGACATTATTATATCAGCGGGTCCCACCTCCCCGTGCCGCACCCACTGTCGAGTGGCACGCGCGGCACACTGCGGCGCCACCTCGCGCCCGCCGGGCCACAAGCCACCTCTCATGGAGGTCGCAGATCGTTTTGCGCCCTTTTCGGGCACCCAGTGCGTCTCCTGCGGGAGGGGAGAGAGGATGCGGCTTCTCTCTCCTACTCGGCCGCCTCCTTTGCAGACATGACATCCTCTCAAACGGAGGCAACTCCGTCCCATGCGCTCCCGTCCCCGATCATCGATTGAACGACGGCCGGGAGCTAGAGATCGCTCTCCCCTATAAGTCGTTTTTTCGTGATTGGGTTTAATTGTTTAACTTTATTTTTACTATCATCATTTTTCTGCCGTTATTTATTTATTTATTAAAACTTTATGCACAAGTAAAAAAAAAAAAAAACTGTACAAAGGCGGACTTAATGCCTGAGGCAGGCGTTATCCCAATTTATCAGGGGTCGCCACATCATGTCTTTTTCTTTTTTTTCCATACTTCTCTATTAATCGTCATCTCGGCAGTCACCCCCTTTCTAGCCAGTCAGTTTCTATCTTTCACGCAGTCCGTCCTTCATTTCTTTGGTCTTCCCCTACTCGTATAGCCATCAACACCCATACTCAAAACTTTCCTCCCAATATTTTCCACAATCCTTCACATCAGCATGCCTATATCATTTTGAGAAAATTAAAAAAATTGTCGTGTTGACTGTGGCTCACCATGGCATCGACCCTGAGCCCGGTGGGCCCGCAGGCGTGCGGCTCCATCATGTAGTACTGCGGCGTGCCGTGCACGCGCCACACCGCCACGGCGTACGGCACGGACCACAGGATGCCGTGCGAGTGCGCCTCGAAGAAACGCTCCAGCGCCGATCTGGAACAAAGAAAGAATAACATTAATCTGGCTAAGACCCAACACCCGAGTGTTTCGACCCCAAACGGCTCAAAGCTGTAGTTACCCACCCATAAGGTTACAATATTTTCGCCGCTTGAGGGTCTCAGCAGCCGCAGAAGCCAGACTTCAAAGAGTTCAAAATAAAATAATGAAAACTTTGTTCCATTATTATTATCTTACTTCAAGAAAGACCATATACGAAAAAACTAAACTATTAAATATTAGACAGCTATACATTTACTACACCTGCATTCTTATTAAAAAGATAAGTACAAACTCAATACAAACTAACATACACCTAATGAAAAAAACAATATCACATAACCTGAGCAATAGATATAAAACAAAAGCGCACGCACTAATTACGGTAGAAAGACAATATTATTTGAAGGAGTTGATCAAGTGTGTTCAATGAATTACCGGACGATATTAAAGAGTGGTAAATACACATTCGGATGCCGCTCGCAGCGATTTGGTATTTGCGCCTGCATCGGAACAGTCGCTAAAACGCGCGATTCCGATACTGCGTTCGAACGCAGAGAGTCGCCAAAACGCGATGCAGCATCGATACAGCCGCAAAATTGCCGATCGCCGATGCTAAAAGTAGCGTGTGTACTTTGGCCCCTAGGGGGCGAGCCTATTGCCAAACAACCGAGTACAATCCCAGACTCCGGCCTGCTACTGAGAAATACCAGACGGAAAAACGAAAATAAAAAAAAAACCGAGTGTGCTTATGACCACACGACTGAAGTGAAACTTCAAACGTATTTGGCTATGAGAGGAAGAGAGAAAGAAAATGTGCGCGCGCACTGCTTTCTCTTGCTTATATCCCCCACTCAACTCCCGTTCGCCTCGCCCGATCACACTTTTCGTAACGCTTACGTCACGCGTTCGCCAGCTTACTCCCCAAGTCAAGCGTGCGTAAAGAAGTTTCACTTCAAAAATTCTCTGGTACTTGTTGATTCTTACCTGACAGTCATCTTGCCGGGGTCCTTCTGCTCCAACTTCCCACTGTATACTTCCTCTAGCTCGTAGCGCACGTAGTTCACTCCTAACACGAAGCGCTGCAAAACCTGTGTAATAATTACAGTGGTTTAGAGAAGGAAAAAGTGTTTGTCTTGGAAATAAATGAGAAATCTTACTAAAATTATAAATGTGTGAAGGTTTGTATGTATGTTACTCAATCACGCAAAAACTGAAAGGAAAAGTATTTATTGCGACTCGTATAGGAAGTCACAAACTAAACTAAACAAAGAAAAAAAAAATAAGACATACACACACACACACAGATAGGCAATTCACAGATAGGCGATCGATCTCGCCTGGTAGAAATCAATGGCAGAGGTCTTCTAGCAGACAGTAAACAGTCTGCCTGTTCCACAGACTACCTGTTCCACAGTCTACCTGTTCCACAGTCTACCTGTTACAAAGTCTACCTGTTTCACAGACTACCTGTTCCACAGTCTACCTGTTCCACAGACTACCTGTTCCACAGTCTACCTGTTCCACAGACTACCTGTTCCACAGTCTACCTGTTCCACAGTCTACCTGTTCCACAGTCTACCTGTTCCACAGTCTACCTGTTCCACAGACTACCTGGTCCACAGACTACCTGTTCCACAGACTACTTGTTCCACAGACTACTTGTTCCACAGACTACTTGTTCCACAGTCTACCAGTTCTACAGTCTACCTGGTCCACAGACTACCTGGTCCACAGTCTACCTGTTCCACAATCTACCTGTTCCACAGACTACCTGGTCCACAGACTACCTGGTCTACAGACTACCTGTTCCACAGTCTACCTGTTCCACAGACTACCTGTTCCACAGTCTACCTGTTCCACAGTCTACCTGTTCCACAGTCTACCTGTTCCACAGACTACCTGGCCCACAGACTACCTGGTCCACAGACTACCTGTTCCACAGACTACTTGTTCCACAGACTACTTGTTCCACAGACTACTTGTTCCACAGTCTACCAGTTCTATAGTCTACCTGGTCCACAGACTACCTGGTCCACAGTCTACCTGTTCCACAATCTACCTGTTCCACAGACTACCTGGTCCACAGACTACCTGGTCTACAGACTACCTGTTCCACAGTCTACCTGTTCCACAGACTACCTGTTCCACAGTCTACCTGTTCCACAGACTACCTGTTCCACAGGTGTGCCACCTGGGTCACTATCTTACCTGTAGTGGTAGTAGAACATCTTCTCCCGGTCTGAACTCGTATCCCAAAGAGCCTAGCGAGGCAGTGAACAGCTGGCAAGCGACGGACATGACCTCGTCCACGGTCCTTCTGGTCCATAGGTGTGGCCGACGGACATGGGACATGGCGGCGGCCACGATGGCCGCGCTTGACGACTGCAGTAAGGCGTCGCGAACGAATCTGGTAACAATGATTATTACGTCCATTGCTGGCAGATGTGTATACGAGTAGTACAGTCAGGGTTTGCCATCGTACGTCAATAAGGGTTTTCAAGAAAATTCACGCCACCAGTCGGTGCCACTTCGACAAGATGTCTTCCATTTCGGCAATGAATATCTATACTAATAATATAGCTGAAGACTTTGTATGTTTCGCATGCTTAATGGAACATTGACCCATTAGTAGATAGGTCAGAACTGAGTTACAGATTTTTTTTTACTCAGATGTCATCAATAGTTAATCACAGACGTTTAAAATATCAGCATTCATGATTAATAAATAGTCAAATCAAATCAGTTTTAATTTTATGCGTCAACAAGTAGGATAAGTCCTCATAGCAAGATCTTTTGCGATGTCCCAAAAATCTTCATTTTTGAGTTAAGTCAGTATTCCATTAAGCATGCGTTTTGTTTGAATGATCTAATCTCTGAAAGTACCGGTCAGATTTGAAAAATTAATTTTCATTTCACACTAACTCCTAGGAGATGAGCAAAAAGTAAAAAAGTCAAAGAAATCTGAGCAAAAACTAAGTAATAGCGCGACGCGACGGGGTAGGTCGGGGGGAGCAAGAAATTTTACGCGGACGAAGTCGCGGGCAGAAGCTAGTATAAAATATATGATGACGTTCATCATTCGTTCATCATAGTCGCGACTATAGAAAATAATAGGCGCTTTGACACGTTTGACAGGTGCCCGGACCTGACGTCTCAGTGCTGCCATCTAGTGAACGTCATTTCAGAAAACCCCCATTTGCCATTTCATACAACTGTTAAAGAATGATCGGTGTGATTTGAATATACGGACAATTTTGATTGATAGTAATTTGCATAAAAAAAAACCTCAAGCGGCGAAAATATAATAACCTTATCGGAAATTATATTTTCCAGCCGTTTGGGATTGAAACCCTCGGCCTTGGGTCCAAGTGCGCATGGTCTTTTTAAGGAAATTTCAAAACGGCTGGTTGACACTTCCCGTGACCCAAGGGCTGGCTTTTACCTTGGTCAAAGGCTAAGCATTGCCATACAACGTGGTAATGCCGCCAGTCTCTTGGGTACATTACCAGTCGACAGCGATGCGGATGAACTTTTCGACGCTATATTTTAGTTTGTGTATAGTTTTAGTTAGGTTAGGTTTTAATTTGGTTATTTTTGTTAATTAAGGATATAAGTAAATAAAAAAAATATATGGTTTTCTGTTATTTGCATAACAATTAATTACCGTGATTTTGCATTTTACGCTAAACGAAATTGAAATATATTTGATAAATAAAACTGAAACGCTGTCCGTTGGTAAGCGCATCGCTTGAGGGCTGGACCCATTTGACAATTTTTTGTTTTAAAATGTTCGTAATAGTCCGAATCGAGTTTTTATGGAAAGAAAATCGGAAGCATCACCAATTCGGAAAGCACTGAACCACAGATTACTAATAAATAAATACTTGACTGGATCCGGCGGCCGCGTCCCGCGCAGTATGGTGCGGCCGCGCGCGGTCTCCACGAAGGCCGTCAGCACCTTCCACTCGTAGCCCTCGTCGGGCACGGCGCCCTGCGGGCTCACCGGACACGACAGCTTCGAGAACTCCCAGAATACTTTCACTGCTGATATGGTGAACCTGAGGAAAAGAACGGTCAACTGTACGACAGAAATACTAGCTAGCCGCATTCTTGTACTTAAGGCGGTACCCCGACCAAAACCGCGTCTTTCTTCGTTATTCAGAGGCTATTAACTCAATAACTATGAGAAATAAACTACACCTGAAAGGACATTATTAATGTTCGATATCCTATCATCACACTGCACGTTATTATTTGTTTTTATATGTTACTATACATTTAAAATCTCCTTTTAAAAAAGTGACAAAAATTATTGATTGGATGCATCTTTTGATAAAGTTGACGTTCTATTAATTTGAAGATTTCACCAATGGATAGATAATTTAAAAATCTAAATAATCCAGGTTTTAATTTATTTAAATAGATCGCTATTCTTTTTTTATTAAAATAATTCCAAAAATTGTGCGAGTTCTATGATAAAGGGGCGTGCGCAGGGTGCGCTGCATCCCTTTCGTACTGTTACTAAGCCGACCCCGTTAGTCTTTTTAAAAAAAAAGAACAATATTTCTACGGAACCACTTTTATTGCCACAGTACAAATACACAGTCACACACACGTTTTGGCACAATAATTAGGCAATTTAGGCAATTTCCCTCGTAATAACTCCCTTAACACACACTAGATTATGCGACAGCGTCCAGAATCTAATTGATTTAATTATACATTATATTCCTATGCACTGGGTAAAAATGCAACCTAAGTACTTTTGTAAAGGAAAAGTACAGTTTATAAGTAAAAGCTGACTTAGGCTTTATTACTTTGTATTAAGGGTTATAACAGTACGAGGAAGTCGTGTCGCTCTCTGTCTCTGTCGCAATGCTCAAGGTTATTTGGTCAGGGTACCGCCTTAACGTGTCGATGGCAATCTATCAACACACGCCAAGTAGAAGAATAACACATATGCCGTGATCACACGAGTGAGATTTTCAAATTATAGGGCACTAGCCTACACAAGCCAGAATAGTACAGATAATAGATTTTCAACTTCATCGCTGAAGAATAAGGTCCATAGTTGTTTGGGTAAATTTGACAGTTTCGGGTAGCTTGATATGTTGGCGTCTGCACAATCAGGAGGGGGGTCGCTACTAGATCACAAATAGAAACCCTATGCTTTAAAACACTAGCTTAGTGAGATGACGTCAAATGGATGAGATGTCGTGTGCCCCAGAAGTTGAAGCCTCGCCTCTCATGCACGAGGTAGTAAGTTTGAATCCCGGCAAGTACCAAGGTTACTTTATCAATTCTTCTTCTTCTTAGCGTGTCGATAGCAATCTAAATGTACTTAGCGCAGAATTCGGCTACTTGTTTGGCGCCATCACTAACATCCATTAAATGGGGTGCATGAAAGGAGCCTCCCCGAGCGACGTATCTACAGTACCACTATACGACCGGCGCACCCTGGGCAATCAGCGAGTTATCCACGCTGATTGGTTAATCCTTTTACCACGATGGCAATCCAAAGTCCACCGGCTCTGTGTGTATTCTCGATTAACATCGAAGGGTTCTCTCGAGACAAATCTGAAATTCTTTCTGATGTCTACCGCGACATTCTTTGCGTTCAAGAGACCCGTCGAGATGAAACCCAAAGCCGGCCACACATCCCTGGACTAACGCTTATCGCCGAGATCTGTCACCCGAAGCACGGTAACGCAGTGTTGGCTGCTCCCGGCGTAAGCATACTATCCACCAAGTGCTCAAACTTTATCAATTTATTTCCGAGTTTTTCTTGATCATTACCGACATGAATGCAGGAAAAACATCGAAAGGAAACCTGAAGGCCAATTCTCGTAATTTAAAACGTTCAAAATCCAGTCGCAGTCTCATCTCAGCGACAAACATACGTCAAAAACTGGTCAAAATGTAGGGAAATTAGAAGTATTTTTTGACAGATTGAGACTGAGATCAGACTGTACGTTCTTAACCTTTTAACCGCTTGTGTCGCATTTACGTGCTACATATTTCCGTGCCCCTACCCGCTCGTGTCGTATTTCTGCGACAGAGTAATGCATGATTTTTTTCGTTCTATTTTCGCCCTATTAACTGCGTGGTACTACTAAAACCATTACTAAATAGAAATAAATCTTTTTGACTATTTTTTAATCGATACATCGATTTCTCTTCCTTATTTATTGTAAGTATTATTTTATCTTGATTTTATCGATTTGTAGCCGCGCGCTAGGGGCACGGCAATTGATATTTAGCCAAGCGCTTAAAAGGTTAAAATTACGAGAATTGCCCCTCTGGACTCAGCTAACATAATTCTACAATCGGCAACCCGTCTTGAGCAAGCGTGGAAATCAATGTGCCTTCTCTTAATGAAAGGAGACCTTTCCCCTGCAGAGGGGCAATGATACGAGAGTCGTTACTTAACTTACTGTTAGGAAATAGAAGCACTGTCAAAGTGAAATTGTTAATTGTTGTTGCATTGGTTGTTGTTTTATTCTTGTTTTCGTTTAGTGCCATGGACATTGATATAGCACATCGAATTTCAGGAAAGACAGGTGTTTAAACTGCCAGAGATGCTATTTAAAAAATCATATGCCATATTAAGTTCCGAGTAAAAAAACTGACACAATTTTCTCAAAATTCAAACATCTTTAGCGTAGCGCTAAATGTAGTATTTTATTAATTATTATGAATTCAAAAACGAGAAATTTATTTGACAGGAAAAAGCATAATTATGACATAAGTCAAATCTAACAATTTACTTTTAACGAATGACATATTAATTAATGGTGAACTGAAAACAGTATTTACAATCATTTGTCAATCAATGATTCTTTGCAGTTTCCTGAAAGTCGCAAGTAATACAATGTCATTTATTTATTTATTACTTTAAGTACAAAATGTACAGAGGTGGAGTTAATACCGTAGGCATTTCCAGCCATTCAACCTTTGGGTGATGTAGACAAACAGTAAGGCAGTTGTCTCACCGCCGGCGATGAACGAGTAGCGTGTAGAACTAGCAACGGGAAACGAGTTGGCGAGCAGCGAGCAGCGAGTGTGTAGTTCCAATAGTTTTGTCGTCGGGCTATCAGCAAGTGTTCGGACACTTGCTGAGTGAGCTTGCGAGTGGTGTGAGGAATCGCCCGTCGTACTCGGGTACGACGGGCGATTCCTCACACCACTCGCTCGGGGCGGAGATATACGAGTACAGTACCCGGCGATAAATATTGCACATCGACATTTGGAAAGAGACATTCGGCTAATTTCGGCTTCGTAGAGCGTTATCTCTGTCGCACGAAATACAAACAGTCCGGTATCTATTAGGAGCTGTTAAAACAATTATGATTTGCTTCTTTTGATAATTATTTTTATTCTTTGTATAAAATACACCAATTTTTCTATAAATAATGGCTTTAGGTTAACAACAACATGTCTAAGTTTATGGTTATGGCTAAAGATGCCATAGTACAACTTTAAATTATTAAAATTTGGGGGTGTTAACAACTCTAAATATATATTTTGACCTGGACGCGACCGCACTCTATCCTACTTGAACAACGACTGACAAAACGTCACATAGGTAGTGTGCGACAGAGATAACGCTCTACGAAGCCGAAATTAGCCGATTGTCTCTTTCCACAGGTCCAAGTGCAATATTTATCGCCGGGTACTCTATATAGCGGGCGTGAGCTCTGACCGCCAAACGAACATCGCTGAGCGAGTATTATCTTTGCTAAGCTCTTGTCGCTCAGCGACAAACCGGCGGAGCGAGTCCTCGCCGGAAGTGTGAACAGTCAGCGATCAACTGTTAATGTTTGCAACTCTTTTGTTTACACGGAATTTATATCTATCGGAAGTTTCTTGAGCGAGAAAATAGCCAATAGTTAGTCGCTTCCTCGCCGGCGGTGGGACAACTGCCTTAAACTTGAGGAACAATAAAAATCCATACTAATATTATAAATTCGAAGTAACTCTGTCTGTCTGTCTGTATGTTACCTTTTCACGCCTAAACCATTGAACGGATTTTGATGAAATTTGGCAGAGAGATAGATTGCATTCCGGGGGAGGACATAGGATAGTTTTTATCCCAGAAATCATCCTTTAAGGGGGTGAAAATGTATGGGGAAAATTTAGTATTGAGATAGATTGAGTTGTGGGGAAGGATATAGAATAGTTTTTATCCCCGAAAAGGGGGGTGGAGATTTGTAAAGGGAATCAATAAATAAGGACTATAATAGATACTTCTGTTGCGGGTGAAACCGCGGGGCACAGCTAGTTGAGGAATAAATATTTATAACCGGAAAAATTGAAAAAATGCTTTGCATTACCTACACCTTCGAACGTGCAAACGCAGTTGTCGCCGGTTCAACTTAGCCATCCTCCCAGTTGATTTATTTCTACGAAAAGGCGCCTACCACCCCTTGAACGAACCTGAACCGCCGGCGAAGTGCCGATGACGACAGCGGTGGTGGAACGCCCTTTGGCCTCATACTAGACCTGAGAACTTCCCAGTTCCATGGTACCATTTCGGCGCCAAGAAAAGAAATAAAAAAGAAATATTATTATTTTCAGCAACGATCTTCAGAATTATCATTTTATGGTTTGGTCATGATGAGAGGATGAATGAAAGACGACTAACAAAAGGTATTTATTAGGCAGATGTGAGTGGAAACACCGAGAAGGGACGCCGGGAGGATATAATATGTCTAGTGCCCTTATTGGTGATGTTCTTCAAAAAGGTCAGGTGCACAGATATAGATAGACCTAGATAACGCAAGTATCACGAACTCTATGAAAACTAAGCGTGCCACTTTTTGACTACCTACTATGACGTCACAAGCTCGCGCTCTCTCGCTCACGCTCACCCAGCCAGCAGTACGCAGGACTGAGCGCGAAAGTGGCGGCTTATGATTTTCGAACGTAAGCTGGTGCGATTTTTGGCACGCGAAGTAGTTGCTCTTGCGTTATCTAGGTGTATCTATATCTGTGGTCAGGTGCATAGTATTTGTAACCGTAGTGTATTAACGTAAACGAGGCAAAACAAATATGTTATAGGATCATCCTCTGCCCCCCACCAAGGGACGAAGGCCTGGGTTTATGTATGTGTATCTTATCATTAAGGCCTGCTGCATACGTCCGGTTTCCTCATTCGGTTTCTTGATCAGGAACTCAGATTGGGAGACCTGAGGCTGATGGCCGCATACGTACGGTTTCTTGATTAGGTTTCCTGATCAGGAATTTTTTGTCCGGAAAATATAAGAACGTTTGTGCTTAGAGACGATTTTGTATGAAATGCGTGCATTCAGGGTCTCCGAATCTGAATTCTTGATCAGGAAGCCGTACGTATGCCGCCGGCCTTAGGATGCATAATGCATAATTAGCCTAAAATATTCCCGCTGGAGACACAGACTTCCTCTCGATGTGAGGGAGTAGGCCGGAATCCACTCGTGATTAAAAATGATCCCTGTATTTCACCCCGAACATACTTGTTATCTCCACCCCGCATGGTCCTGTCCACGTTGTCCCGGAAGGTGTTGGCCAGCTCGTCTATATCCGAGAACAGCACGAGCGTGGCGGCCCCGGCGGGGTTGGCGCGGCCGGCGGGCCCCACGGCGTGCGGCTCCAGCATGCAGTAGGACAGGTCGTCGACGCCCTTCCATATCGCTACGCAGTAGCCTTTCGAGCAGAGGACGCCATGTTTGTGCTGGAATAAATGGAATACTCAGTAGCACATAACATAACACCGCGTCTGTATACCCCGAAGAGTTAGGCAGAGAGTTTATAAGCACCAGTACGGTTTCACCAAAGGGTGTTGTACAACTGACGGCAGTGTCACCCTTATAAAGAACATTTTTCACGCCTGAGAAGAAGCACAAGATGCCATTGGAATCTCTTGCGACCTCTCTAAGGCGTGCCATAGCGTAAACCATGAGACACTTCTGATTAAACAAGAGCACTATGCGATTAGGAATACAACACTTAGATTTGCTAAATCATACCTGAAAGATAAAAAGGTTAAAGTTCAAGTAAACGGTATAAACTCATTGGGATCTGTAATGACAATGGGCGTTCCTCAAGGTTCGATATTGGGTCCGTTCCTCATTTTAGTTTACATTAATGATTTACTCCAATTACTTCAAAATCTAAAAAAGTTTCTTCGAGCTTTGCATTATAGGTATCACGGGATATACTTGTCGTATTCTCAGTTTTTGCATAGATACAAGCAGATTACTTTGGAATCCAGACGTAAACTCTTGGAAGTCACTGTACTTCATGCTATTGTCCATAGTGGCTTTGACTCAATTGACCTCACGAGCAAATTATGTTATGCAGTCCCCCGCACTGTTAATAAGCGTAGTGTTCGTGCAGGTAGTTTGTTTGCTGTCAACATATGTCACACTAATTCTGGTTTGCGCTGCCCTATTCGCCGTATGGTAGATTCTTATAATCAAGATTTCATTGATGTTGATATTTTTATATGCTCAAAATCTTAATTCAAATGGAATGTAATGAAACTTCTATGTAATAATAATGAAAATATTAATGAAAGCTAGTTATATATTTTTAGTATTTCTATTTTTGCTTATTGTTATTCTGTTGTCTTTTATTGTTCTTCTTCTTATTATTTTTATTTTATTATTATGTAATAATTATTAATTCATTTTATTGCTCATTTAGTGGCACTTATTAGCATTTTTGTTTGTAATATGCGGATAATGTAGTGGGCCACAATATTGTTAACACTCCTTATACTATTTTTTAAAACATGTCATATTTTATATTGTAGCTGTTTATTATCCCTCAGTAAATAAATAAATAAAATCAACCGAAGATGGTGTTATTTGCAGACGACACATCATTGATCTTTAAAACAGTCCTACGGCACCAAATCTTGACGACGTTTAAGTCCTATGTAATAGGGGGCGAGCCTACAGCCATCAATTGGGCACAAATTGAAACTCCGGGCTGCTACCGAGAAATTCCAGATGGACAAACCCAATAAACACACATTTTGCCTGACCTGGAGACCGAACCTAGGACTTCATGCTCAGCAGTAGCGCTTGCGACCACTAGACGGACGAGGCATTCAATCTTGCAATGCAGGAGTATTACTTAACTGGCCAGCCCCTGCTTCGCACGGTCTTTAAGACTTGAAAAATCATCGAGATTTCGTCATGTACATATGTACATAACTTTAACTACTACTATACTAATACTAAAAATACTATAAAGAGGAAAAATTTATTTGAAAATTTTTTTTTTGCATTTGATAGCGCAATTCTTGAGGCCCTCTATTTAACACCACGCTATGACCCATAGGAGCCTAGCAAAGTCAGAAAGAACGCTAAGCGAGAACGAAATGATAGAGTAGCCCGTGGCCGGTGATGCTGTGGGGTGGGTTGGGTGAACAAGAAATTTAACACGGACAAAGTCGCGGACAGAAGCTACTGTATTCACATAAACCGACAACAGCATTTCGAAAAAACCCAACAAAATTCGTTAAGTATTTTTGAAGAACAACGCGGTCACAGTCAGACACGAAAAGAGTCGAGAAAAAATAAAGAAAAGAAGAAAGAGAATAAGAAGAAAAGAAGAAGAGAAAAGAAGAAGAAGAAAGAAGTAGAAGAAGAAGTAGAAGAGTGTTACAATATTTAGAAAAGAGATAGCGATTAGAGAAGAGATTATAAAGAATATATCCACGAAGTAGTCGTTTTGTAATATTTATAGAAGCTTACCGTCTGGAAGAACGTAATAAGTGCTTTCTTGATGCTGTTGATAAGGCCGGTCTCTCCTGCCTTGGTATCACCACCGACCACGTCGGGCTCTATTTCTAACTTTATCTGTAAACATAAAACACAATACAGTAAGAAAAAGAAATATCATACCCGAAAGATGTAGCGATGGAAGGCAGACAAGGTGAACCGATGACCTTGTGAAGGCCGCAGGAATCCGTGGGGAGTGAGAAGTACAGAACCGGCCGGCTTGTGGAAGGCCTAATGTCCAGCAGTGGGCGTCTTTCCTCATCAACTTAGCCTAACACAGTCTACTGCTGGACATAGGCCTCTCGAAGACTGCGCCATAACACGCTGTCCTCCGCCCTCCGCATGCAGTCTGTCCCTCTGTGCCACCTCTTTAAGGTTGTCGGCGTCGGTCCATCGTTGCTGCGGGCGCCGCCGCACGGTACGCTCACCGATACGCGGTCTCCACTCCTAATTGCGTGACACACTATTAATCGGAATCTCCACTCCAGCCCCCTAATTGCGTGACACACTATTAATCATTTTGAAGCCAATTGCTAATTCATTGCTTCATAAGTTAATAACACAATGAATGTTGTTGAATTGTCAAAATGAAACCGATTCCGATTGATAATAATGTGTTACGCAATTGCCCCGCTGGACTCGTCTGCTCCACCGGCCATCGATCCTTCAACCAACATGGCCAGTCCACTGCCACTTCAATTTGCTTACTCTGCAAGCTATGTCGATCACTCCGTTTCTTTTCCGGATAACTTCGTACAAGACTTTATCCTTTAAAGAAACTCCAACCATAGCTCGCCCTATAGCGCGCTGAGCGACCTTGAAGACCCACATCACATTGTCTACATCTCCCTATCTGTTCGCCCATCTATCTGTCTATCTCACTCACATTAAAGTTGGTGACGTGGAAGTTTGTCACCATCTCAGCCGGTTTCAACTTGGGCGGATGTTTCGCCTGTCCGATCGACATGGTGTACAGCCGGTCGCCATACTTCAGTACGGCGTCGAGGAGCTCTGGCTTCCAAAACTGGTAGGGCTCTATATGTTCTACCACTATGCCCATGACTGCGTTGGCTGCATCCTGGTGAGGTGATTAAATAAAATTAAATGCATGTGGGACGGGAGGGCAAAAAATCTGCGTTCAAATACGTACAGTTAAACCAGAAAAAGTATGTGCTTCGTTAATCTTCGTGTTTCTGAATTCACATCCAGTAAACAGTAAAGCTAGAAGAGCGGTAGCCGCCACATAACGGCCGCAGTACCGCGTATGACGGTCGTCATGAAAATGACAACAGCAGGGCAAGGACTTTGCAGTGTCCAAAGCCGTTCTCCAAGAAAACACGCAACTTACTTTCATAATTATATAACGTTTCAGTAACGTGATTCGCACGTAAATTGCAGACGCTTTGTTACGGCCACCGGTCTTCTAAGATGCCAAAGCTTTCCCCACAGAGGGGAAGGTCAAGTATTGCCGCACTTTGTAGTGCACCTATTATTTCGAGTTTGTGTGAACTTTTCTCTCTGTCGGGTTACCTAATCCGGTCGCAGATCGTCATCTGTTAAAAAGGCTTGAATAGTTTTTTAGAATTGTTTATCTATAATACGAGTAATTTAATCATGGTAATACAATGTAGGCTGGTACTTTCATGGCATTAACTGCTCTATGTTCTAATATAAAGCTGAAACTGCCATAGAAGTACTGGTCTCGTCATCGCGCGTTCGTACTTTGAATGTTAGATAGACGATGATTCCCGAAGCCTATACTTTTCTTACGGTTTCCTGTGCTGATAAGGGAAAGAATTTAAAAACTGACGAAAGTAGACAAGGTGGAGATGACAATACGACAATAAATTAAACTTCGTGTATCTATCTAACCCAATAGATTCAATAGTTTAGTCAAAGATTAGAAAAACCCATAGTCTGGTCCATCACTGCTATTCAGTTTATTTGAAAAAAAGATTTTAGGATTTAAAGATAGTTCTAAAATACTCCTATGCATTAGGATTGTCAGTGTTTTCATTTATTGTCGTTATTTATGAGACTTGGTTGTACAAACCTGGTTGTCTCTGTTGGGCTGGTCCAAAAAGTAGTTCTCGTTCTGCGCGAGGCGCGCGCGCACAGAGGCGGTGGAGCGGCTCAGGCGCTCCATGTACTTGCCCATCGCTCCTTCTTCGATAGCTGGGACCAGCTCCTCTTCAACGGCTATATGATGAAACATAATAGTATCTCAGGTACTATAAGAAATAAATACCTAAATACAGTTAAACCAGAAAATGAATGCGCTTCGGTAATCTTCGGTTTTCCGAATAAGTACGAACGTCGCCTCACAGAGGAAGAGAATCTGGTAACATTTGTACTAGCTCGCTAAGCTTTTGCTCGGTTTGGTTACCTACTCCGGTTGCAAATCGTCAGCTGTCAAAGTGAATAGGAATTGCATAGAGTTGTCTATATAGGAGAAACTGACTGACTGACTAACATATCAACGCACAGCCGAAACTACTGAGACTAGGAATGTGAAATTTTGCACACAGCTTTCCTTTTGTAATGTAGGGGAGCAATAAGAAGGGGTTTTTGGAAATTAAACCTTTAAAGGGGTAAAAAGGGGAGATTTTGTTTGTATGAAAAATCTTATTCCTTGAGTTTATAAACTTGAAACTTGGCACGAATACTTATCTAAGTAAACTATAAAGGTTTGGCATCTTTTGTTTTTCTAAACTACCCCCCCTAAAGAGGGATTGGGGGTGTCAAAATTTATATGGAAGAATTCTAACACGCGGTCAGATTAACAGCATAATGTTTTGCGTGTGTTACATTGCGCACTACCGCAAACACCTTTATTATTTTATCTATACCATATAAAATTCAAAGTCCTGACTGACTGACGATATATCAACGCACAGACTAAACCGCTGATCCTAGAGACATGAAATTTGGAGGGTGTGTTCTTTGTGAAGAGTAGGTATCCACTAAGGGTTTTTCGAAATTCCACCCCTAAGAGGGTGAATGGGGGGAGGGTGAAATTTCACGCAGACGAAGTCGCGGGCACAAGCTAGTTTATTTTAAGCCTGTGTTGACCCACTGCAGGGCAAAGGCCTCCCTTCCTTCTTTCCACTTTTCCCGGTCTACTGCGATTGTGGGCCAATCCTTTAAGAAGGAGTCCAGCTCACCCTTACACCTTTACACACCAAAAATAAATGTCGTTTTCCAGCAATTATTTTTGTGCAATGTTACTTAGTACGGCTATGTGATGGATCTCGTTACACCCTGTACCTCATTATCGAGCGTATTTTAGAAAAAAAACACGATAATTCTCGAAGCGCATAATTTTGTTGGGATATCTGTACGTGGCAAGGTAAGGGCTTGTGGCTAAGTAATAACAGCCGCACGGGTCGATCGATCAGGTTAAGCTACACTTGCCGCGGTTAGTCTGTGGATGGATGACCATCTTTACATACCGAGACCCCTCCGTGTCTCGGAAAGCACGTTAAGCTGTTGGTCCCGGCTGTCATTCGTAGATCTTTGACAGTCGTTACGGGTCGTCAGAAACCCGTGACAACCAGTCTTACCAAGGAGTATCGCAGTCCTCAGTAACTGGGTTGTGGAGGTCAGATAGGCAGTCGCTCCATGTAAAATACCGGTATTCAGCTGCATGCGGTTAGACTGGAAGCTGACCCCCAACATAGTTGGGAAAAGGCAGGCAGATGATATCTCATTATCGAGCGTGTTTTAGAAAAAACACGATTATTCTCGAAGCGCATAATTTTGTTGGGATATCTTTACGTGCTACGTAACTTCATACACATAATCAGCCTATAACGTTCCCACTGCTGGGACACAGGCCTCCTCTCTGTGAGAGGGAGTGGGCCGTAATCCACCACGCGGGCCCAGTGCGGGTTGGTGGATGTCACATGTCTTCGAATCTTTGGTTCTAGGACATGCCGGTTTCCTCACGATGTTTTCCTTCACCGTTTTGAGAGCAGTGGTGATGAAATAATTTACACAAAGTAAAGCGCCTGTCGGGGTTCGAACCTACGACCTACAACTTGTAAGTCGCGGCTGATACCACTTGGCCACCACTGCTCCTTGCAAAGGTACTAACCGCCTTCCTCTTCTTCGGTATCCCTGGGGGGCGGCCCCCCTCCTCTCTTCTCCTTTAGAGAAGCAGTGAGCTCGTTGATGACAGTCACTGGGTACAACTGGTATGGAGCTATGGCTTGCTTGGCGTCCAAGGTGCCTTGCATTACTGTGGGGTTTTAATCAAGCATTAATTCGTTACAAAAACAATCAGGCCTCTATACATATAATCAGCATCGTCAGATAAGTTCTCCGCAGTGGCGTGCACTGCATATAGGTATATAAGCAGTGCCTACTTCGATATATCAACATAAGCCTGTCAATTACATTTTAGTGTGTGTGCCCCACAATTAAGAAACTCACTAAATTATCCTACACTATCTATGTGCACTCACACAAATGCAAAACTCAGCGTAGACTGACTGTAAATAGTTATCTTTGGCGTTAAAAAAGTAAAAAGCAAGCGTGTTTAATACATTGCATTATGGACCTAAAAGCGGCTCATTAAGAGCCACTTTACGAGCAAGTGTGTTGAAAATATCTAAACCGTATCGCTATTGCTCAACAGATCACTTCCCGTTCAAATTCGCCCAGTCTCCTTTCTCAACACGTTCTCTTTCTCCTTTATAAGTAACATTTGAATCAACATGGACTTTAATTACTGACAGTTAAATCTCGAAATATAAACCAAGAACTCGTTGGTAATACTTACCAAGTTTATCAATAAACTCTCCTGGACTTGCAGCCATAATGAGCACGGGACACGCCTCCGGCGGCACGAACTCCGGTTCAGGCTCCGGTTGTTGCTCACCCTCTGAAGTATAACAGGCGTTAGCATGGTCAATTGTAGGAAAAAGCTGGTGCTAGACAGAGATAAGAGGAAGGAGGCGATGGAACAAGTGAAGATAGAAAATCCATCGGTTCCAGAGTATCTATATACACCTCCAGACTCCGGGCTTCTTCTCAGAAATTCCTAATATAAAAATAAGATAATAATAAAAGCTCCGACAAAAAAATAAGAATTGTCCTTACTAAAAATATTAAATCTACTGCCTAAAATACTAACTTTCTGACTACTTTTGTCCGAATAAAAATGACGAAACGACCGAATGAGATACTGAAATCTTCGAAAAATAAACATGACTGTTTATTGCTATAATACTTTTCTACCAGCTTAAATTACGTTTTGATATTTACCTAGGTAAAGGTATTTGTATTCTCATTCGCTCGCTCTTGCTTCCTATTTCGACGGAGCCCCGCTTCGCGGGGCTCCTATTTCTATGTAAAGGGTTTAAAGTAACCTAACCAAACCGAACCTCGGGGTGCCCTTGACAAAACCTCTGCTGTCGGTAACTTAGAAATTTTGTCGGAGGTTCAGTGTTTTATTCGGAAGTTTAGTTTTGTTATTCGAAGATCCATTTTTTTTAGTCGGCCACAGATCGCTGGAGATTAATTTGTTTTTCGGAACCATTATTATTTCCCATATAAAAATCCCAATAACACTTGCCCCACCGGGGAATAGAAACCAGGACCTCATCCTCAGCAGCAGCGCTTGCGGCCACTAGACCAACGATACAGTCAAATATAAACAAGGTATTTTAATCTGTCAAGCTCCGCTAATGAGACAATTGATTTTCTATTGTTTCGACGCCGATCGGCGAACCGCGCCGCTTGACCGGTTATAAAAATAAATGAGGTACCCACCGCCAGCTTCCGCGCCTGCGTCGACATCTCCGGCACCCTCGCCCGCCATCTCGTCTCGGAGGCGCTGCAGACGTAGTTCATCACCTGCATGGTTACGAAATTATTAAATTACTACTTGACAGAAGCTGTCATGTCCAAATTTTAATTGTTTCATATTTTTGACATGCGTTTTACAAGACTTGCCAAAAACAAGTAGCACAACTTCTAATACTTCGTACAGTAACGTGTATCGAAATCGCGCGTTTTAGCGGCTGCTCAGATGCTGGATCGACGCTGTATCGCGATATCGCGACTTCCTGCGTTCGGACGCAGTATCGGAATCGCGCGTTTTAGCGACTGCTCCGATGCTGGCGCAGATGCCAAATCGCTGCGACCGGCATCAGAATGTGTGCAGAGTGTAGCGTTCAGCCGCTGTGTCGAACTTCCGAAAAGCGTCTGAATCGCCGCGTTTGGCGTTTTAAGTGTGCGGTGTGGAATGCTTGGTCGCTGCATTTAGCTTCTAAAAAGCAGCTAAATTGCCGATTGCCGATGCTAAAAGTAGCGTGTGTGCTTTGGCCCTTAGTTGTGTCCATGTCTCTATCTTGCACTTGCAGTCACTCGTGGTGCCACAGTGACAGACGGTTAACCAATAGACGAACTAGATCAATTTTGTCAATCTCGGCCTTAAACGATTCTTCATCTGTTATTGTCGATTCGTCCTAATTTCATTATATTCCACTATATCCTATTTCTTTTCATTCTAGTCCATTCAATTCTATTTAAATCCATTCTACCACATTTCATTATATCCTACGCCTTTCCACTCCATTCCAATCTATTATATTCCAATAAATAACTATTTATTTATTTATTTATTTATTTATTTGCTCTCATGTACATCACACATTTTACAAAATAATTACTGTCGGTTAAGTCATCACTTACCCTTCGTTATCCTCGGCTGAATAAGCATCCCCTTGGTGAGCGTGGGCGCAGGGTCGAAGGCCACGACTCTCCCCCCAACCGACATCCACAGGCCGAGCTGGTGGTAGTCTCCCACGAGGAGAGATACGGTGGTCGGTTTCGTGGTGTCATACCACATCTTGAAGAGGTAGTCCTTCATTTCTGGTAGAATGGAAGTTGGGTTAAAATATCAACGGCTAAATACAAGGTCAAATTTAAATAACTTTTAACCTGAAAAGGTTTCAATTATCATTCTGAACAACTTTTAATAATATGAGACTAACACAGAAATCGCAAAAGTTTGCAAAACACGACGAAATGTTGCGAATAGAAGCTGAATTTTTTTTCAGTACGAACCGCTTAGTCTTCGTCGCTTAAAGGAATAAAAAGCACCTTGAATTCATACAAATAAAGTTCATTTTCGTATGAAACACTGCTGTAGGTACTCGTCTGTCGCTTCGCTACTGTCTAACGCCTACACTCTAATTGCGTAACACACTATCATTCTCAATTTGAATCATTTTGAAGGATATTGTTTAGCCATTGCTTCATATGTTAGAAAAATTTGTCTCCTCAACAAGGTAAATAACGCAATGAATGTTGTTGAACTGTCAAAATGAAAGCTATTTCTACAGTTGGCGTGTTACGCAATAACCCCGCAGATTTCCGAATAGAGAATTTGGAGTTTTAAGAGAAGGTGATGTTGAATTCTACTTCTCTTGATGATTACTTCAACTTAGATCGCGAAATTCATGATTTTTTTTTTAATTTTACGTTCGCGAATCGGCAAAAGTAAGGTAGAACGCCCTCAGGCGGCCAATGGCCTAACCCGTCGCAGGGGGACCAAGGGTGCCCAGACACAGGGTCGTCTGGCGCCCATGTGCTGGTTTGGTCCCTGGGGTGGTCACGGCGTGCTATGTGTTCTGGTGCGCCGGTGATGGGGAATACTCCCCAGAGGAGGGTCCGGTGACGGACAACCGCGGTGGGTTCACGGATGAGTGCTAACGCGTGCCCGTGTTCCCGCCGTAAGCGGCAGAGGAGGACACCGTGGAGTTTTAGTGGGTTAGAGTCCCACATAACTGCACATCTCCCCGTGGTAGTGCAGAATGCATGAGCATTCCTCTACGATAAAAAAAAAACCGGCCAAGAGCGTGTCGGGCCACGCTCAGTGTAGGGTTCCGTAGTTTCCCGTCCGTCACAATAAGTGTTCCCACGTACAATTCGATAATACCCGACCCAATGTAATAAGTACCTACAGCGCCATCTCTCGGGGAATTGGGTTACTAATTAATACATAGACGTGCCAGAAGTTTTCGGTGGTAATTTTGGATTACGAGAACCGATTTTAATCATTCTTTTTTTTGTTTGAAAAAACACACGTTCAGGATAATAAAATATGTAAACGACGTTAAAAAAAAATGCTTGCATATACGATTATACTACTAACTTAGTCCAGAAATGATTTTGTACAACTTTTTGTCTTTTTTGTACAAAAACTGTTGTTTCTATCAAGTTCAAAATAATTTTCCTAGAAAGTCCTTATAAAGTTCTACTTTTCAGATTTTTTTCATATTTTCTAAAGTTATGGTTCAAAAGTTAGAGGGGGGGGGGACACATTGTTTTTACTTTTGGAGCGATTATTTCCGAAATTATTGACATTATCAAAAAATGATTGTAGTAAACCCCTATTCATTTTTAAATACCTTTCCAACAATATACAGGAATATTTTTTAAGGAGTGCGCAAAAAAATTTTGGTGGTTCAGTATCAGTAATAGAACACATTTCTATAATTTTTTCAAAACTTTTTTTCACGTTTTTATCCGACTCTAAATCAGCAAATTATGGACACTATCTTTTCGTAATAATAACAATGGGCGCGCGCGCCGGGCGGCGCTCGTCGAGTGGCGGAGTTGCAGCGGGGAAATCCCGGGCGGCAGAGTGGTGCCCGGGCGGTCACCTCGGACTCCCGACCCCGACATGACAGTCTGCTCATCGCATGCGCTTCGTGACCTCGCGTCCAATCGCTTTCCCGTGCAACCCCCGCGCCGCACGTGTGTCGTATTCGTACCTACCGGTCACGATGTCGAACTTTAGTAACCGCGAGTTTTATGAGATGGTGCTAGTGTATTTATTAAGTGGTGAAAGTTTACGAGCAGCTCGCAGAATGTATGCGACGGAGAGCATACCTCGAATGCGAGCCCATGGTATCCTTAACCCCGTGGTCCCTAATGAAAGGACCAGTTTAGCAGCCAGTCAAAGGCTGCTTGATCACGGTCAGTTCAGGACCCGGAATCACGCACAAGGGTCTGTCAGGCAGACCTCGACTGGCGGTTGAAATCGAAGAAACCATTTTCGATTTCTTCGAGCGAGATCCAAGAGCGCACAGCTGATAGGTAGGTACACTCTACAGACGTCATTAGCCCATCAAGCAATACATTTTTAACTTTATCCCTAAAGCATAAGGTTCAAAGTTGAATGTGCTGACGTCTGCACATAGCACGTTTCGCTTCGCCACTCGCCAGCGAGTAGCCATAAAATAAATTTCAAAGTAGACATCTTTCGTTTACGATAACTTTATTTTTTTGTACTAAGACATGTCAAAATAAAAAATAGGTGTTTAATAAAATTCATCAAAGTTTATTTTGGCAAAATTTGCGCACTGAATAAAAAATATTCCTGTATCACACGTTAGGGTAGAACTTAAAAAAAAAAATCACTTCCCACTTTACATATAGGGGGGCTACCCTAATAAAACATTTTTTTCCAATTTTTATTTTACCACTTTGTCGGCGTGATTGATATACATATTGGTACCAAATTTCAGCTTTCTAGTGCTAACGGTCACAGAGATTAAGCGAGGACGGACAGACGGGCGGACGGACAGACAGACATGGCGAAACTATAAGGGTTCCTAGTTGACTACGGAACCCTAAAAAGGACGCCCTCAGGCAGGTGGAAAGATCTTCGCAGGATGGCTGGTAGCAGCTGGATGAGAGTTGCCGAGAATCGAGCGGAATGGCGTGCACTTAAAGAAACCTATGTCCACTGCAGGTTTTTGGGATGCATGAAGAACCCTCCTCGTGTAGCGCAGTTTGTTCCGCCAGTTACTCAACTGAATGCTCGCGCTCGGCGCATCCTGGACAGTCACACCCAACACCTTATTTGACTGGCCAATTCTTCCCTTGCGGTGGTAGGGCTAACGCCCGCCTAGTTAGCGACCACCCTCCCACCGGAGTCCGGCGTGACCCCTCCCGCCCTGGGTGGAGCGGAAAAGAGTGTCAGACTCTTACTGAATAAAACGCACCCGTGTTCGTTCCTTAGCCCTTTATGTTCCGGGGTAGCGGCTACCCTTTCGCACAATCCCGCTGAAGTTCCAGTACCTTAGGCATCTTCTGGGCACGCTCGTTCCATCATAGACCTCATCCATCGCTTTCCATCAGGCGTGATCGAGGTCAAGAGAGGACCCAGTCAGTAATCTATATATATAAAAATGAAACCCGTTTTCCGTTGTCACGACATAACATGAAAACGGCTGGACCGATTTCGATGAAATTTGGTATAGAGATAGTTTGAGTCCCGGGAAAGGACATAGGATAGTTTTTATCCCGATATTCCCACGGGATCGACATTTACGCGGGTGAAACCACGGGGCGCAGCTAGTAAAAAATAAAAATTGGTTGATGATGATGACAAAACATTTCATTGCAAAGAAATATGAATTTCGAGAGCTTTCACGTTCGTAATGCTGACGTAGAGTTTGACAAATTCTGAACTTCAGAAACCTGATGAAACTTACTGATTTAACAATTTATTTTGACTCACGTTTAAATTCCACTGTTTCCTCTTCCTCGCCTTCTCCCAGGCCTTCTTTTCCACCGCCCCCCCCTTCTCCTTCCTGAGAACAACATAACATAACATCCCACGTGTATTTTACTGTATTTTCTCTGCGTCTTACTTGGTCTGTATACCCTGAAGGTTTAGGCCGAGTTGCACCTATAGTAGGTACACCGACATTTGAACGGCGCAACCACAAAACACAAAGAATACAGAAGTGAATCTACATACAAAGTGCGCTCGAGCAACGCACACATAGACACCGCTCACGGACACGATATCTCGGAACGGTTGGAAACAGTGCAAGCGCGAGTGCCATCCGTTTGTGACACACGTCTGTTGATATTTTTTGTGACTATGGCAAGAATATGTTGTAAGGTGGCTATCTAAGCTCGATTTATATAATAGTTTCCTATTTTGAATCAGTATAAACGAAGTAACTTTTTTTTTGTAAGGTAAATTCAAGCCGCCAAATATTACGTAAGTTGAAAACATGATTTTTTGTTCGTGTAGATATTGTGTTGTTTTTGGTGTAATTTGATAGGTTTAAGTCTAAAACGGATAGGGCAAAATAAATTGTGTAAATAGGGTAATCCGTTTAGAAGTTATTAGGGATTTTCGATAGCGAAAATTGACAAAATATGTAAAATTGTACGTTTTTGTTTTATAATATTTTAGTTATTATTGGTTTATATTTCCTTTCTTCCTGTTTCATTCTCAACAATAAATCAAACAACTAGATACGAGGGCCACTACCACGATAGTTTTTAGTACATAAGCCAAAGTTGACAACCCTAGCGCGACTGTACTCTCTGTATTTTGTGGCGCAACACATTTTCAATACTCAATTCTTTATTGCATTCCACAATGTAGGCTTAGGTGGTAAATATTTGCCAAAAGAAACAATCATGGGCCCTGTCGGGCACAGCAAAAGACAGATATTTGGAGAAGAGGACTTACCATTTACGTAAGTATCTTATAATCTCACTTATTCTAAACACACTTTTACAAAATAAATTAACTTATATTAATATAATACTTTACCATTTTGCTTATACATGGTGTTACAGAAAGGGTATATCAATACAAACGGGTTGAAGAGTGTATCTGCCCCCTTATTCACAAACACTCGATATGCTTCCGTATCGTATCGAACATTAATCATTGCTATCGTAGGAGTCTTCTCAATGCTGTTCACAAGTCCAAAACCCGAAAATTTTGTCAGTTTAAATCAAATAGACGCCCGCTATTCTTCCAACAGCTATTTGCTGTTGAGGGGAAGTCAAATCAGGTTATCGAAATGTCAGGTTTTCGATACGATAGCCTGTCGTATGTTTGTGAATCAGGGCTCTGGTCTAGAATCTCTGTACAAAATTTCAGCTCAAAAACAGTAACTTTGAAAATGCTTATGTAATATTTTTTTTATTTCGATAGTTTATTAAATTGAAATCATAACAAACGTGTCACCGCACTACGAGGGTCATTATCCATTATCTGTAGTGTGTCTGTGCGCCTAGTACACGCACATCACGCCGCCGCGCGCCAGTGCAGCGACGTGATGTCGAAATAAAAAAATATTAAGTATTTTCAAAGTTAATGCTTTTGAGCTGAAATTTTGTACAGAGATTCTAGACCAGATACACTCTTCAACCCGTTTGTATTGATATACCCTTTCTGTAACACCCTGTATACGTATGTGTTTCAAGGATGTATCGTTTAGGCTGGCTTCACAGCTATCCGGGAGACCCGTACGGGCCGACCGTACACGGGAGACCCGTACGAGTAGTACCCGCAGTGCTCTGAAACGATGATTCAGTACGATACGGTTGCTAGCAGGAGACAGATGCGCTGTACGGGCTCAACCCGGAGCGGGTCGTGTACGGATCAAGCCGCGTCGCTGTGAAACGATGTTCTAGCGCCTAACATGTGCTAGCTCCGGGCGCCCGTACTGACAGCCCGTACGAGTCTCCCGGATAGCTGTGAAGCCAGCCTTAAATATTAGTTCACAGTATAATAACACTTGCTTATTAATAGCTTTTTTAATTTGTTCGTGAATAGATGGTTTTTTTTTTTTCTTTTTTTGTACGACTCATAATGCGAAGCATTAGAGAGAAATTTTTTTTTGCCTCCATCCTGCAACTGTTTCTATTGTTATACTCTTGCTAGTACACAGAACCTACTTAATTTATATATCATTGTAGAGATATTTTAATGGAGATTAATACTGCATTAAATAAAAAAATTATTCAAAACAGTAGAAACGAAAAAAAAAACCTCAAAATATTTATAAAAAAAAACCGTCGATCAAGTGTGAAACCTGAAAACATTGTAGCTTGCGAAAAAGTCAGTTGAAATTTTTTTTTTTTTCGTTTCTTCCATAGGAGGAACCCTATTGAAAATAAAGTAAAAAAAAGTAAAGTGGCTCCTTTATTCAAAGTAGTTTAATTATAATTAATAAAAATCTAACTAATATAATATCTATATGGTTTTTTATACTTTATGGGGGGGCCCGTGACTAAATAATAAAACAGCCGCACAGGTCGATCGAACAGGTTAAGCTACGCTAGCCACGGTTGGTCTGTGGATGGGTGACCATCTTTACATACCGAGACCCCTCCGTGCCTTGGAAAGCCCGTTAAGCCGTTGGTCCCGGCTGTCATTCGTGGATCTTTGACAGTCGTTACGGGTAGTCAGAAGCCCGAAAGTCTGATAATTAACTAGTCTTACCAAGGAGTATCGTATTACCCAGTAACAGGGTTGTGGAGGTCAGATAGGCAGTCGCTCCATCTAAAATACTGGTATTCAGCTACATCCAGTTAGACTGGAAGCCGACCCCAACACAGTTGGGAAAAGGCTAGGCAGATGATGATATGGTTTTTTTTTATACGATCAAAATGAGCATTATGAGTCGTGCACTTTTGGATTTTCCAAACTTTTTTTCTTCTATTCTCCCCTATTTTTTTTTATTGGAAAACGGGTTCAGCCTCATAAAAAAAAAACATTCACTCACTCCTGGAACCTCATCCGGCAGTCGTAGAGGCAGTCGTATGGGCTCGCCCACCTCGATGGAGAATGTGTTGACTCCCATCTCGAACTTCTCCGAGAGGTCATTTATTGTGATCTCCTTGCGGCCTGTTTTCTTTAGATGGTTCAAGTAGTAATCTCCGGCGGCATCTGTGGGAATACAGTTCATATCAGTATTTATCTACCTCTACTATCTATATCTGTTGCAGCCAAAAGTCTTAATCGGTCAAAAGTACTTTTAACTGAAAATATCAGACAAAAGTAATTTTAACCGAACACGTTGGTCAAAAGTAGTTTTGTCTGAAAATCGGTAGTTAATAGTGAGTTTAACTGACAATATGTGGTTAAAAGTGATTTTGGCTAAAGCTCTTAGTCAAAACTACTTTAAACCAGTTAGTAGGATGTACCTACCTAATAGTAGATTGTTTGCCAAGGGAGCAAACAACTATTTTGAAGGCGAGAGTGTTTCTTTGTTGAAACGTACTATCGTTTATTTATTTACATACAATTAGGAGCAATACTTAGAAATAATTAGAGGCTAATGTTTATATTTTAATTATTAGTTAGTCTAGTCCTCGATATGACTTTAAACTGTCGTGCATTTAGTATTGAACTAAATGTAGAACGCCACCGCGCTATGGGATAAATACACCCAAATAGGCTCGGATGGAACAGTCGATATTAGTGCAGGATATCAACTCAGGGCGGCGGCTGATGAACATCTAGCACGTCAAAGGCGGCGCCCACGGACCCAGTCAGGCGGTCCACTGTACACCCACCAACTCGCACTAGACAAGCGCGGTGGGTTAATTTGTCTAAACCCCTACTCCCTCATGAGAGAGTAGGGAGGCCTTTGCCCTGCAGTGGGATGTCACAGGCTAATAAGAAAAAGAATTAGTTATTCAAAACTACTTTTAACCAGCTCTATTGGGCAAAACTAGTTTTGACTATAATTTCAGTCAAAAGTACTTTTCGACTGATTTTGCTAATTAAAAGTACTTTTGACCGGTCATGAGTTTTGACTGCAACGTATCTAATTATCTTAACTTTAGATGTAAATGCGAAAATGTGTTGTTATTGTTGTTTGTCTTTGACGCAGCAATGGAGCAAGGGCAAGACATGATTTTTTATACAGAGACACTTAGTTTGTAAGGTCCGGCCGTGCAAAATTTGCCAAAGATGTAAACAACAATGGCCACTCGAAATTGAATAAAATCGATATACATACAAGAGTATTTATTTCAAGTAATGTTTATTTTCGTCTAAATCTCCCGAGCTAACTAGACGAAAACAAACATTACTTAAAATAAATACTCTTGTTTATCGATTTTATTCAATTTCGAGTGGCCATTGTTGTTTACATCCTTGGCAAATTTTGCGCGGTCGGACTTTAGTTGTGCAAGGGATTGGTAGATGATGATGTTCAAAGAGTAACGAGTAGGAATATTATCTCATTATTTTAAGCTTAACGCCTAAGTACTCAACATGGATTCCAATGAATGATTGGGTATGCTTGAGATTGTTACGTACCCAGGATGTTGAACATGTGGTCCTGGTGCATGTGCGGCGGCGGCACGGACTCCGAGGCCGCCGTGAAGGCCGCCGCCGCTGCCAGCCCCAGCGTGCGCCCCGCCATGTCCTCGTCCTGGGAGATACTCTGACATAAGCATACTCAGCCCATAATGTTCCCACTGCTGGGACACAGGCCTCCTCTCAGTGCGAGGGAGTGGGCCGTAATCCACCACGCGGGCCCAATGCGGGTTGATGAACGTCACATGTCTTTGAATTTTAAGTTCTAGGATATGCCGGTTTCCTCACGATGTTTTCCTTCACTGTTTTGAGAGCAGTGGCGTTGAAATAATTTACGCAAAGCAAAGACGCCTTTCTGAGTTCGAACCTACGACCTACAACTCGTAAACAAGTCGCGGCCGTTACCACTGCTCCACTACAGCTCTACCTATTTGAATGGAATGCGAAAAATCTGGTGACGATTCTCGCGTGGACATTCTTGCCTCTCAACTGTCGCGAAAGTCACCTCGTATAGAAAGGCTTGAATAAATGAAATTTTCTATTGCATAGCTCTTGAAACAAAAAGGCGGTACCCAGACTAAAACCGCGTTTTTCTTCGTTATTCAGAGGCTATTAACTCAATAATTATGAGAAATAAACTACATCTGAAAGAACATTATTAATGTTCGATATCCTATCATCACATTGCACGTTATTATTTTTTTTTATATGTTACTAATACATTTAAAATCTCCTTTTAAAAAAGTGACGTAAAATTATTGATTGCATTCATCTTTTGCTAAAGTTGACGTTCTATTAATTTGAGGATTTCAACTTAAAAATAATCTACGTTTTAATTTATTTAAAAAGATCGCTATTCTCTTTTTAACCAGACAGCGCCAGAAGGAGGGCAAAACAAAAACAAGTCCATTTTAAATTAAATAAAAGTTGGAAGCAGACGGGACCCATTTATGTTTTAAACTATGGTATGGGCCCCGCCTGCTTCCTCCTTTTATTTAATTTAAAATGGGCTTGTTTTTAGCTTTTCAGTTAGTTTTAGTATAAGGTTGCAGTCGGGTTTTTTAATTTTTTTAATAACTTTTTTTTATTTCCAGCTTTTTAGTTCATAAATGTGAAAGATTTCGCAGACGATTTAGTTCTTGGTACGTGTTTTTTACGATTTGTTTTTTTTTTACTTTTTTTTATTAAAATAATTCCAAAAATTGTGCGAGTTCTATGATAGAGGGGCGTGCGCAGGGTGCGCTGCATCCCTTTCGTACAAGGAAGTCGTGTCGCTCTCTGTCTCTGTCGCAATGCTCAAGGTTATTTGGTCGTTGTACCGCCTTAAAATATGACTTACATTAATGCCACACTTCTCAGCCGCGATGCCCTTCGCCGTGTGCTCACCGCGCGGGCCCATCATGATGGCCGCCGTGCCCTTGTTGATCCATTCGTATTGTTTGCTCTGGAACCAAGATTATTCCATTGACTTATATACTAAATACCTACACAGATAGTTTAACCATTTATTTATCATCATTTCAGCCGAAAGACGTCCACTGCTGGACATAGGCCTCCCCCAAGCACCTCCACTTCGACCGGTTCTGTGCTTTTCGCATCCAACGAGTTCCTGCGGCCTTCACAAGGTCGTCGGTCCACCTTGTGGGGAGGCCTTCCAACGCTACTTCTTCCGGTACGCGGTCGCCACTCCAGAGCCTTTCAGCCCCATCGGCCATTTGTTCTGCGAGCAATGTGCCCTGCCCACTGCCACTTAAGTTTGACAATTCTTCGGGCTATGTCAGTTACCTTGGTCCTCCTGCGGACCATTTATGCAGTGGACACCAAAAGACATATCACAAAGCACAATTAAATGCTAACAAATTAAGGATGAGATATAATTGATTGTATGAAGATAGAGATAAGGGATGGTGCCATCGGTCATGTATACAGAATGATTTTTTTTACCGGTTCCAAATTTTTACAAGATGTTCTACACATGAATATGAATAACTTTCACTATGGAACCAACTCTGAAATCACGAAAAAAAAAATCTGCTGTTTCATACATTTTGGTCATGTAGGTGCTGCACTTTTGTATTAAACAGCTGATTTTTTTTTCGTGATTTCAGAGTTGGTCCCATAGTGAAAGTTATTCATATTCATGGGTAGAACACCCTGTCAAAATTTGGAACCAGTAAAAAAAATCATCCGGTAGACTAGGTCCGTCTCCCTCTTACACTGGAATTATAAATACGGCACCAAGAACGTAAGTTGACCCGACTTTAAGTTGTAGGCTACAAATTTTCACTTTCTTTCCGAGTTGTGTTTGTAAGCCGCAGCAATAGAGCAAACTCCAATTTTTTAATCTCGGGCGTCGAAACAACTTCATGTGGCCGACTCGAGGGCTGGGTTTTCTGGGTCTTCTGCCCCAGCAACGACGCGACGACGCGAGAGACGGAGGGTTGCACTGGTTCCCCTTGGATGTACAGACAGCTTCAGAGAAAAGGAACCCCCTTTGGTAATGACATCAAGAAGTCTTGGGATAGTTCCTTTTCTCTGACGCTGACTGTACAGTCAACAAAAGAGATAAGTATGCAGGATCGACGGATATAGTTGAAGTTTCCTAAGAAACCGATGGATATCAAAGTCAAAGTCAAAGTCAAAGCATTTATTTCAAATAGGCACATAAAAGGCACTTTTGAACGTCAAAAATTATCTTAAAATAGAATTGATTCTAGTCGCCCATTCCAAAAGGTAGTTTTCGTATGGAGAAGAACGGGCAAGAAACTCCACCGTTACTCTTTTAAAATGTTTAGGTACAATATTTTGCATGGGTACATTAATTATATAATAACATGTGAGGACGATGCACCTACAATAAAATTACTATACCACAATAGGTAAAAGAATTAAAAACGAAACCATGACATATAAATTAATTATCTGATAGATACATGGTGCTCACATATTTATTATAGATATTGTCGACTGAAATTTAATTTGATAAATGAGCTGTTTGTTTTCTATTAATAAAATAAAATTTTATTCAAGAACATCCATCGGCTTCTTACTAAACTTCAACTATATCTCTTTTGTTGGCTGTATACATTAGTTACCTCTAGCTTAGTCTCGGGCGCGCCTATATCCGGGTTGAGCTTAGTCGCGGTGATGGCGACGGGCGAGATGTTGAAGCTGTCGTCACTGCCGGGCGCCAGGTTGCTGAGCAGCACGTCAGCCAGCTCGTTCACGCTACCCTTGATGCGCACCATGCACGCCTTGGCGCGCGGCTCGCTCGAGGGCAGGCCTGGCCACACATACGTTATTGGTTTTATCTACACCCAAGCTATAAATCCTCCTTAAAAGTTTCTGAAACAGTTATCTTATTGCCAACATTAAAACAACCAGTGTCATAGTAACCATAATATCATCCAAACGAGTGTTATAATGTTGTACTAAATTTCATTATGCAATTCGTTTTCAAAAAAAGAACCTTGTCATGCACGCGCGTTTCACTACCACAGCGCGGTAATTTAAAAAACCGGCCAAGAGCGTGTCGGACCACGCTCAGTGTAGGGTTCCGTAGTTTCCCGTTCGTCACAATAAGTTTTCCCACGTACAATTCGATAATACCCGACCCAATGTAATAAGTACCTACAGCGCCATCTCTCGGGGAATTGGGTTACTAATTAATACATAGACGTGCCAGAAGTTTTCGGTGGTAATTTTGGATTGCGAGAACCGATTTTAATAATTCTTTTTTTGTTTGAAAAAAGATACGTTCAGGATAATAAAATATGTAAACGAAGTTAAAAAAAATGCTTGCATATACGATTATACTACGAACTTAGTCCAGAAATGATTTTGTACAACTTTTTGTCTTTTTTGTACAAAAACTGTTGTTTCTATCAAGTTCAAAATAATTTTCCTAGAAAGTCCTTATAAAGTTCTACTTATCAGATTGTTTTCATATTTTCTAAACTTATGGTTCAAAAGTTAGAGGGGGGGGACACCTTGTTTTTTACTTTTGGAGCGATTATTTCCGAAATTATTGACATTATCAAAAAATGATTTTAGTAAACCCCTATTCATTTTTAAATACCTTTTTTAGGGTTGAAATTAAAAAAAAAATCACTTCCCACTTTATATATAGGGGGGCTACCCTAATAAAACATTTTTTTCCAATTTTTATTTTACCACTTTGTCGGCGTGATTGATATACATATTGGTACCAAATTTCAGCTTTCTAGTGCTAACGGTCACAGAGATTAAGCGAGGACGGACAGACGGACGGACGGACGGACAGACAGACATGGCGAAACTATAAGGGTTCCTTATAGGTTATTCGAATTCACGTCGTATCCCGCCGGCCGCCATTTTTATTCGATATTAGTATTGCAAAAAAAACTGTTTCAGAACCTTTTATAGCGGATTCATAATATCATGGGTGTAGATAAAGTCTCGTATGCAACTGTACATAATTAGGTATTAAAACACATGTGAGAAAAAGGGTCTTGACAGACAGGCAGACGGACGGACGGACGGACAGCAAAGTGATCCTATAAGGGTTCCATTTTTTCCTTTCGAGGTACGGAACCCTAAAAACATTATTTTGTGCCGTACACCCTACAGTGCTGTGTCACACAGTGTCGCACACTGGTGGAGTCGCTCCTTATGATACATCGTCAATCAACATTAAGGCGGTACTCCAACCAAATACCCTTGAGCATTGCGACAGAGACAGAGAGCGACACGACTTCCTCGTACGAAAGGGATGCAGCGCACCCTGCGCACGCCCCTTTATCATAGAACTCGCACAATTTTTGGAATTATTTTAATAAAAAAAGAATAGCGATCTTTTTAAATAAATTAAAACATGGACTATTTAGATTTTTAAATTATCTATCCATTGGTGAAATCCCAACATTAATAGAACGTCAAATTTAGCAAAAGATGCATGCAATCAATAATTTTTGTCACTTTTTTAAAAGGAGATTTTAAATGTATTAGTAACATATAAAAACAAATAAGAACGTGCAATGTGATGATAGGATATCGAACATTAATAATTTGCTTTCAGATGTAGTTTATTTCTCATAATTATTGAGTTAATCGCCTTTGAATAACGAATAAAAACGCAGTTTTGGTCGGAGTACCGCCTTAAGCTAAATAATGCTCACCATTCTCATCGCAGCCATGAGGATCGAACACGAAGTAGTGTCCATCATACTTCCAGATGCCGACGGAGGCTCCGCGCGCGGTGAACACGCCATGCGAGTGCTCCTTGAAGAACTGGCGCAGCTCTGACTTCAGTGTGGGCGCGCCCGAGCCGGCCTCGGGGTTCAGGGTACCTGGGCGGTGAAGGGTGGGGGGGAGGAAATTTTATTAAAATACACAAAACACAATTATCACAAAATGATTGTGACAAATAGTCAAACGCAAAGAAACTACTGCGGTTGGTTGAATAAACCTTCTCCTTTTTTTTGAAATCGGTTTATCATCACGATCGATTACTCCTATCAATACTTTTAAGCGGTAACAGCACAGAAAATACAGGGTGAAATTAAATTCATGGGCATCCTTTTAAGAGGTCATTGTACTCGTCTTTATGAACAACTTTTACTATGGGACTAAACCTAAAATTGCGAAAAAAAAAATCAGCTGTTCCTTGCATTTAAGTTCACATAACTCGTCAAAACGTAGGGAAGAGCTGATTTTTTTTCGCGATTTCAGGTTTGGTCCCATAGTAAAAGTTATTCATAATGATGATTACAATGACCCCTTTAAAAGGATGCCCATGAATTCAATTTCACCCTGTATAATAAGTACTACACGGTAACAGTTATTTAATAACTGATCTTTTTTTTAATTTTTGCCTGTGAAAAAAAAATCTAATAGCTTCCAATAATAAGGCGTCGTTTATTCTGCACTACAGACAAGCTCAAAGCATGCACGGGCGATTTTTTAACTCACACTGTATTTTCTACTCTCGGTCTTGAGCCAAGCATTGAGAATCCGAAAACGTACATGCAAGTAAGTCAAAACACACACTGTTGGATTTTCAACTTTCTGCGCTTAGCAGTGCATTGAAAATCCAGTGTATGATAACAATCGCTCGTGGGTACCATCGAGGACATTTTCGCCTGATCACTTAAAAAAAAATTTGCCTTAATCCTGCGGCGGCGCCAAGCTACGCTCCCTTAAAGTTTTCGTCTATTAGGAAACATACACATACATACATAATCAGCCTATAAATGTTCCCACTGCTGGGACACAGGCCTCCTCTCTGTGAGAGGGAGTGGGCCATAATCCACCACGCGGGCCCAGTGCGGGTTGGTAGATGTCACATGTCTTCGAATTTTTGGTTATAGGACATGCCGGTTTCCTCACGATGTTTTCCTTCACCGTTTTTGAGAGCAGTGGTGATGAAATAATTTACACAAAGTAAAGCACCTGTCTGGGTTCGAACCTACGACCTACAACTCGTAAGTCGCGGCCTTTACCACTGGGCCACCACTACTCTCAAGTCTCTATGCTCTATTAGGAAAGCGCTAACGCAATTAGTTTGCAACCTACACTGCGCAGCTTAGTGACGCATCACGTGTACTCCTTTTGTGAATTTTACGGACCAACTATTTGACCTTGGCGCGCTTACTAGAGAGCGCTTCTATTTTTTGAGTGCAAGCAAAAATGAACTTAAATGGTGGTCAGGCGGGAGTGTCCGCGATAGTACGTAACAGTACAAAGAAAAATTCGGTGCTAGTTTTCACAATCAAAGGTAAAGTATTTTAATTCTTTATTTACCACTGTACGCGCTGTCTATGACTTCTGTCTCGATACAATCATAGTCCGACACTTTGAACCTGAAACGAACGCAATTATGAAACAACTAGCTGCGCCCCGCGGTTTCACCCGCGTAAGTGTCGATCCCGTGGGAATATCGGGATAAAAAGTAGCCTATATGTTAATCCAGGGTGTCAGGTACCTCCTTACAAAATTTTATCAAAATTGATCCTGCTGTTTGAGCGTGAAGAAGTAACAAACATATAAACACACGCACACACCCCCACAAACTTTCGCCTTTATAATATTAGTGTGCTTTAGGCGCGTCGCCCACACGAGCTAGAGTCGAGGCGGCGTCGAGGCGCGGGCGCACGTTTTCTATAGGAATAAATACATACCTATATTTACCTATATTTATTTCTATAGAAAACGTGCGCCCGTGTCTCGACGCCGCCTCGACGCCGCCTCGACTCTAGCTCGTGTGGGCGACGCGCCTAAGTGTGTCTTAATAATATTTTGTTTGCTCTTTTTTTTTCGTGGATTTTTGAGTGCCGAGTACAATGGGGTCTTGGGTTCGAACCAAGTTCGGGCCAAGCGTCTGTGTTCCCTCCCATATTTAACCAGTCTGCCTTTTAAGCAAGAGTGAACAGATATCTTCTGGACACGCTCGTTCCTAGAATCATATGATATACTGAATCCAAGATAGCAGGTCGCGCGTCGATTCCATGTCACCCTGTATTATTATTACTCTATGGTTGTTACAGCTCTTTATTACATAGATCTCGTCATCACGCGTTCGTATCTCCGAAGGTAGCCGATGATTCCCGAAGCGCATACTTTTCCTTGAAGATCTAGCTATACACAGTGTTCCGGACGATACAGTACATAAACTTCGACCAGATGTTCAGACCATGGTAATAAGCATTTTTCATTATGAACACATTAATGAATTCTTATTTTTTATTTTTTGTTAATTCTCATACAAACTAAATACCTTGACGTAAATCATCCGATATGCATGACAACGACACGTATTGTCATTCATAAGATTTGGCGGGCTGCAACTTGTCAAAACTAAGTTAAGACCCTTTCCTACTCCATAGCTCAATTAAATTTCATTAAATGAAATTACAAATATCTTTGCAACGAAGCCTTTTTATGTACTACTTCCTGTGTTAGATTTAATTTGTAAAAGCTATAAATAAAAAAATATTAAGCATTTTCAAAGTTAATGCTTTTGAGCTGAAATTTTGTACAGAGATTCTAGACCAGATACACTCTTCAACCCGTTTGTATTGATATACCCTTTCTGTAACATCCTGTATAGTTGTACCTGTTCAACACATCGGCGGCTGCCAGGGTGCCGGGGGTCGCCTGTTCCTCTCCCTCTTCCTCCTGGGCCCCCTCCTCAGGGTTCGGCGCAGAGTCCATGCTGATGCCCATCCTCTCGAGGTGTTCCATCGTGTTCTGGTAGAGGCTGTCACCGCGGACTAGGGCCTGGAAAAGTTTATGCTATCATAGCATGCTACCATAGCTTATATGTTAGTACAGCGGAATGCGACCACGGGAAGGTACTTTCTTGTTTCATCCTTTTCAGTAGTCGGGTTTTAGTTTTTAAACTTATTTCTTATTTAATTATTTTGGGGCTTATTTTAGTAATATTTATATTTTTGAAATGTGCTAATTAAGCCCTTTCATTTGATACCCAACAAGGCATGATAAAAAATTTTTTTTAGATCATGACTATCCGCTAGAGGGCGCCATATACAATTTAATGTGACGTCACACAGCTTATACCCAGCGGACGATCAAAACGCTTCCAACGATATTTCATATGTCTAATTACGACAAGTATTTTAGAAGTTATGAGGGAACAGATGAACATACATACATACATACTGGTCAAAATCATAACCCTCCTTTTTGCTTCGCGTAGTCGGGTAAAAACCTGCGTTAGTTCTGACCTCATCGATATCCTCGGACGTCCAGTCGTTGGGGTCGACGACGTGCGCCAGTGCGAGCGCGGTGATGGCGATGGGTGTCGCCTGCCGCCCGCGGTGCGCCTCGGGGAAGCGCGCGTCCCCCTCGTGGCACGTGCCGCGCACTATCCAGCGCCCCGGGGCCACCGCTGGGGGGGGGAAGGTATTTTCGTATGGAGAAGAATGGGCAAGAAACTCCAAGAATCATCAAAATTCGCATAGAAATGCCGGAGATGCAGTACATTTATGCATATAACTTCGTACATAAGAATAATTACCTAATGTATTATATACTAAAACCTCCCTGAAAGTATGTAAATCACATTAGTGAAAGAATTATCAAAATTGGTTCATTCGTTTTTGAGAAAATCGCGGACATACAAACATACATACGTACATACGGGTCAAATACAGAACCTCTTTTTTTGGAGTCGGTTAAATAATTATGAAAGGATTCTAACTACCCACCATACACCGACGTCACTATGATGACTATGACGTGAGCAAGATGACTCACGTTTCATCTTGTTGACCGGCTCGGGCATGTCGGCACTGCGCGGCGTGACGATCACGTCGCTGATGCTGAACGGCTTCCGCTTCATGTTGGCCACGTTGTCCATGAAGTAATCGCACATGGCCGGCACGCGGTTGAAGTACATGACGCAGCCCTTGCCGCCATCTTGAAGACCCACCTGGTGACGAGGGTGTGAGAAATGTTAGAAGAGCGGGTGTTATGGGGACTGTCTTATGTAATTTTGATTTGACGTCTAACCCCCTTACTAATAAACGTATTATAGATATCAGATGAATAGTTACACACCGATTTCCCTCTTTCAGTCGTCAGTAATTTGACTTTCGAAAGAAGAAGATAAAGCGTTGTGTAACTATACAGACACTATACAACGTTTATTAGTAAGGGGGTAAAAGAATAAAATCGTATTATATTACTTACCTTCTTGAAAATATGGGCTGTTTTGTTAAATTAAAAATGAATGCATCTCACCCTGTGTCCATATCTGTCGGCTGGCCAGGGATGGTACAAGTAGTACTTGCCGCCCTCGAACCAAATCGCCGTCTCATACTCTCCTGGCACCTGCGGGGTTAGTGTGAATTGTATATCATTGGCAGTGGCGTAACTATACCGTTTGGGGCCCGTGGCAAATTCAAGGGATGGGGCCCTCTCTCAAGCTCAACCAACGTTATAGTTCTTTTCTTACTAGCACTTCTCCCGCGACTTCTTCCGTGTTGATTTTTTATTTTCCCCTACAAAATTTAAAACCTGTCTGCTTCGTTGGTCTAGTGGTCGCAAGCGCTACTGTTGAGCATGAGGTCCTGTCCAAAAAATTAGACAAACAATAGAAAAAAGGTACAAAATGTTCGAAACCGGAATGATGTCCTTTGTTGCACATTTTCAAGAAAAGTTTGTATTTATAAACTAAGGATCCTCCTGTGCTCATGGCCCTCTCGAGCCGGTGGCCCCCTCTTGCTGGAGGCCCGTGGCATTTTGCCCCAATGCCACCCTATAGTTACGTCACTGATCATTGGAATAAGGTATAAATTGGAACGCCTTCCACTCACTCGATTTCAAATACCCCAGTTTGCATTGCAACAGTTTCATAAACAATTATTATAAATAGATTACTAGCTGTCCCGACAAACCTTCATTCCAGATTTCAATCCTAACTAATTATAAATGCGAAAGTAAGTGTTTGTTTGTTACCTTTTCACGCCTAAACCACTGAACCGATCGTCCTGAAATTTTGCATATACGTTGTCAGGTGTACAGAAACAAACCTTTCATCCCGAAAAAAACTGCTGTTCCCGAGGAAAACTACAAAAATGTTATTATGATAATAGATGGCGCCACGTGTCTATTGAACTTTGTCACATTATTTAATTCTGTTCATACAAATATTCCATAGTAAAGGGACGATCAGTTGAAACTTCCCCAAATTTAAAAAAAATCCATTTTATTCCATTTTTCTTTCCATAAAAACCTAAATAATTCAGAAACGAATATTTTAAAATAAAAAGTAATCAAATCGGTCCAGTCGTTCACAAAGTAGATAATGCGGTTACCCACTGCTTTTAATTTTTAGGTTAAATTAACCGCAGAAATCAGCTAGCCAAACTCCGCAGACATGATGGGCATGCATACAGATGTTTAATGCATTATTTTTGTCAAGGTCTTAAGAAATCCGGAATTCCGTAGGTGGTGTAGCAAGGCCTAGTTCCACTTACTTGCAGTATTCCGGAATCAGACTCCTTGAAGAAGTGTTCAATTCCTCGACACAGGTCGAACACCTTCGGGGAGGTCGACATCAACTTGCCCCAGACCGCGATACCGCGCACCTAGAATAAATAATAAAATGATGAAGAAAAATAAAGAATTAAAGTAACACACGGCTAGTTGTAACGGGGGTAAGAAGTAACAGAACGTGTCGTGAACAGAATACAGTCTTCACAAGTTGCACCCGTACGGGGCGGGGCGGATAGCTAGTAATCAAATCAAAAGTCATTTCTTCAAACTAGGATTAAAATCATCACTTTTTGAACGTCTTCAATTGCGTAAGATAGTCCCCTAAGAGGCCTCGCCCACGGCGACTTTTTGTAGCGATGCTGTCCCGCATGTGTATTGATACAGCCGAGATGCTGTCGCGCTTCAATCGTGATGCAAACGTGATTCAGCATCGACACAGAAATGTAAAACCGCCGCCTGTGAACGCTACAGTTGCAAGGTGAACTCAGTCGAGATAACATTGGTTACGTTGTGTTAGGTGCTGCTTTTACGTAAACGTAACCAGCTGAAGCGTACGCGACGTAAGAAGCGTAGAATATATTGGATTATGCATCAATACAGTCGCGATGCTGTCGCGCATGTGTATCGATACAGCCGCGCATTTGCATCGTTTCTGTCGCACGTTGCAAACACGACTAACTCACGATAGTAGCGAAGCAGAAGCGCGTTTACAAAACGCGAGATAGCATCGCTACAAAAAGTCGCCGTGGGCGAGGGGCCTAAAACGCTGACCTCTCACCACTTCCTAGTGCTTTCACTGGGAAGAAGAAGTGGCGCAACAAACTCGCCCGCTGTAATACACTAAAGAACTGATCCAACATGGTATAAATACTCTTGAAAAGTTTCTGAAACAGTTGACTTATTGCCAACATTAAAACAACCAGTGTCATAGTAACCATAATATCATCCAAACGAGTGTTATTATGTTGTACTAAATTTCATTATGCAATTCGTTTTCAAAAAAAGAACCTTGTCATGCACGCGCGTTTCGCTACCACAGCGCGGTAATTTTAAAAAAGGAATTTATAGGTTATTCGAATTCACGTCGTATCCCGCCAGCCGCCATTTTTGTTCCATTTTAGTATTGTAAAAAAAAAACTGTTTCAGAACCTTCTATAGAGGATTCATATCATGTGCAACTGTACATAATTAGGTATTAAAACAGTTGCATAAATAACTATTAGATGCCTTACCTTGTGCGAGTACTCGCGGTCGCGTATCGAGAAGGTCTCCTTGAGCTCACCGAGCACCAGGCGACGGATGGGGCCGCCGCGCTCCAATAACGACTCCTAAGCACACAGAGGTTTAAATGAGAGAATGATAAATAGGAGAGAATGAGAGGCCTAGTGAAGTCAATTTTCGTATAGTGCAAGTATTGTGTAAACAAAGCTTTAGGCTAGCGACACATCTCGCTAGCCTAAGCTTTACAGCTGGTTTAGTCCCTGGGGTGGTCACGGCGTGCTATGTGTTCTGGTGCGCCGGTGATGGGGAATACTCCCCAGAGGAGGGTCCGGTGACGGACAGCCGCGGCGGGTTCACGGATGAGTGCTAACGCGTGCCCGTGTTCCCGCCGTAAGCGGCAGAGGAGGACACCGTGGAGTTTTAGTGGGTTAGAGTCCCACATAACTGCACTATCTCCCCGTGGTAGTGCAGAATGCATGAGCATTTCTCCATGATAAAAAAAAGCGACATCGCATGAAAATATGCGACGGAAGTTTAGCGAGGTCACGCCTCCAGGTAGTAAGGTCATCACTCATTATAACCGCACTGCTCCAGCGCGGCGCAATAACTGCTCCGTTGGTCCTGCGAACTCCTGTGGTCGCAAGTGCGATTGCTAAACGTAGGGTTCCTGGGTTCGATTTCCGGATCGGGGCAAAGTGTAATTGGGTTTTTCCTCGTTTAGAGTTTACGACGCACACACTTGTGCACTATAATACCTCCTGCGTACCTGGCTAATCTCCGTTGAGATTGGCCACCGTGACCGAAATCAGTCGGGAGGATATTGTTATCCAAACTACCATTATAAATTCGAAAGTAAGGGTAAGCGCGCACACGAGCCACTGGCCACAACCGCTGTTGGCTTTCGTCCCTTGCTGCGGTGTTGAGTACTGCTGTAGCAGGTGGCGCCACCGGCCACACGTGTGCGACGAATCCATACAAAATGTATAAAAAAGCATGTGAACTGCTTGTCGCTGGGCTACCGGTGGCTGTGGCCGGTGGCTCGTTTGCGCCTAGCCTAACTCTGTCTGTCTGTCTGTCTGTACGTTACCTTTTCACGCCTAAACCACTGAACTGATTTAGATGAAATTTGGTATAGAGATAGTTTGAGTCCCGGGGAAGGACATAGGATAGTTTTTATCCCGATATTCCCACGGGATCGATACTTATGCGGGTGAAACCGTGGGGCGCAGCTAGTTATTATGTAAAAACACTGATACTTGCCCGGTACATATTATACCCTACATCCAGGGTCTCATCGAACATGTCCTCATTCCACGCGCGGGCTCTGTACCGCTGCAGCATGCCCAGAGCCGCCACGCAGCACGGAATGGCCGTGAACGTCTTGAATTTTTGGTACCTGCGCAATAGACAAGGTTCATAATCCGGTTGCTGTGTTGTGCTACGCTTAGTTAAGTTAAGGGTGACATAGCCAACATTAAACTGGCATATTAGTCGATTCGCACGAATTTATTCGCCCGAAACGTGCGAATCGTCACTTATATTATTATTTTAAAAGACTCAGCCCACTATCGACCTCCGGTCTCCACAAGGGAGTGATGTAGCCAGGGCCGTCTTTAAACTATTTGAGGCCCAGGGCAGGACCACGGGGCCCCGGTGAATATAAGAGTAGATAAGTAATAATTCATTTTCATTATGATCAGTTTTCAAATATTCTGCTACAAATCCAATAAAAGAAACATAATACAAATATTTTATACGTTTGGGACTAGAAACTTATTGTAAATCCCACTGCAAATCAATTATTTTGTCATTGAATCGGGTACCTACTAATAATGCGTAGAATGGAACGGCAGCGGCTGCAAAGAATATTTTTTTTCGAGGGCAGGCCGGGGCCCCCGTTGATCGCGGGGCCCTGGGCACTTGCCCAGAGTGCCCAGTGCATAAGAGGGGCCTGGATGTAGCGGCATCTACATCGCCACATGCAATCAACGCATTATGACGTCACGTAAAATCCTGCATCGCGCAAGCAGAGTTTACCGGCTACTAGCATATTCATACAGCAGCCCGACATGAATCATCGGGCAGTTGCCCGCCAGACACGACACCCGTCTGCACGCGTAGCATGACCACCATAGAAACGGGTTTTGTCGACGGAAGAATAGACAACGATGACGTTTTGTGTAGACAGTACGACGGCAGCGAAGTAGAAAGAGTCAACTGCACTTTTGACAAAATTCACTTTTACATGATTCGAATTCATTGTTTTGTCATCGTTTTTTTTTTCTGTTTGATTCTCATTGTTTACTGATATATTGGAGAAGATGGCTTCGTTCTTCTATTAACACGTTCACTGCGGATCACACAAAATCAGCCCGATGCGGTGCTTAGTGCTAGTGCGCACGGTCAAAACTATATCTTTCTCGCTGGTGCGGAACGATTATCTTCGGTATTTGTAGGAGTTCGACAAAGACCAATATAGATTTCGGCTCGTGGTTAAAAATGTAGGTATTTGGTATTAAAACATCGTGGCGGGCCCTTTTCGACCACCATCGCACTGACGGTGAAAACACCCGCTCCCTGCGGCGGCGGGCCTATTGTGGTATATGACCGATGCCGACCTGTTGCCGCACGGAGCGCGCGCGCAAGCGTCGAGCCGCCAGTCAGTGCTGTGCTCTCTACAAGACAGTACGTGTGCGTGTCGTTATTTTATCGACAGGTGAGAAGAATTCTTTCTAAGAGAAGAAATTGTGCACGGTGCTATGAAAAGCTACGACAGACATTAGAGTGCAAAGAAGCAAAAAAAAAATGTTAAAAAAAATAAAACATTTTGCAACAAATGCAATCAATCCTTTTGCGTGCAGTCTTATAAAGAAAGACACGTACCAAATTAGTTTACTGTTCCTGTTTGGCTTATGTGATTTACTAAATACACACTTTTTTATTTCTTATAATTTATTCTGTTTTATTTTCGATAACTCTATATTTTTGTCTGTCCCATCACTATAAAAAAGTACTTTCTAGTGCGGTATCGGTCGTTATTGGCCTGACACTTTCCTTGGTTGATTTCTCATTTCCTGTTTGTCAGATCCAGGGGCGAAACGAATGTAAAGAAACTGGGTTCAGGATCATTTTAACAGTATAAAAAAAAACAGCGTACACCATGTATTCGCAAAGTTATAGCGCTTTAATCTATCCTAGTGGTGTCAGGTCAAAAAGGACTGATACGCACTGTCTAAAAGGTCGATGGATGTCCATTTCGACCGCCACCGCACCAGATGAAAGTTTATGATTTTTTTGCCGCAGCTAAGGTGTTAATTATCACAGTTTTGCGTTCAAAACGTTCTCCTGTAAAATCATGATTTTGTAAATAACTGTATATACTTTGTGGCCGTCGAGGAGTAAGTTTTCTACTGTCTTTAGCATGGCGATGGCGATTACAAAACCTCTTCACTACCTTAGACAACTGTCAGTTGTCAGTGTAATTTTGACAATTTGGGATAGAAAACTTTCTTCTGAAATAGTCTACATAAAAAATGACCTAGACAAAGATCGTTAGAAACGAAAGACAAAATGACAGATTGTAGAAGGATTTCTACGGTGCGATGTCAAAAATGGAGAAACGAAATGTCACTTTGTATAGAAAGAGCTGTGTCTATTCTTCGTAGAAATAGAAAGCGTCATGCTAAGCCTGCAAGTCGAATGATCCTCCCTTTTCTATACAGTATGAGTGGACTTTACACCCTGTTCCTCGTACCTCTATAAGAGATTTTCTTCTCAAGCGCAACACACACCTACGCCTATTAAAATGACAAACGGTTAAGAACCCAGCTCCAATAGGCCTCCTGTCCCGACAAATAGACAATTTATAAACGCTCACCTATAGCTGGCCATGTGTCGTGTTCCCCTCAGGATCCACTTCTGAGCGTCGATCTGCTTGTACTGCGAGTTATAGTTCTGGTCTGCGATCTCCACTGGGCTGTGCAGGACTACCTCTTCTTTCGGCAGGGGGATCATGTCGTCCCTGGAAATAAATAACATCAGGCCTGTAATACTTGAAGGGTTCAGCAGAGGTGTATAGTACAGACAGCGTCAGAGAAACGGAACCACCCCAAGACTTCTTGATGTCATTACCAAAAGGGGGTTCCTTTTCTCTGAAGCTGACTGTACACCTATATTTCGCCAGATATGTAATATATAAAGTTCTATGTATCTACTAAGGAGCAAATCTATTGCCATCAACTGGGAGCAAATGGACACTCGCACGTGTAGAGACCTCTTTGAGAGATTCTGACCTCCATGCGGGGCAGGCCGCTGGTTATATTTGAAGTATGTTCCATTCAAAGATTCAAGCATATGCCATATGGGAGTCGTAGGTTTGACGTCTTAGATATAAGTCGATAGTTATTATAATATGATGAAAGACTCCTAAATAATACGATATTTAAAACTCTAACTGGAGTTTTATTGTATAATATACATACGCCCGTGACCTAGGTGTCACATGAGAGTCTGCAAGACTCTCACACTACTATTGAGAAATCTCTAATTACATAACCCATTAAGACTTTGTCCGGCCTGGGAATTGAACACAAGACCTCGCGCTCAAAATACATCCTTCTCCATAGGAAACTGCCATTTGGAATGGGCAATTCAAATTAAAATTCAAAGCCTTTTTCACAAAAAAGTACAATACAAAATAATGCACAGCAGAATGGTCAATTAGTACTTGTATTCAATTATTTGTTTACTTTCAAAACTTTACTTTAGCTTGACTTTAGCATGACTTTAGCATGACTTAGCATGACTTTAGCATGACTTAAGCTTGACTTAAGCTTGACTTTAGCTTGACTTCAGCATGACTTCAGCATAACTTCAGCATGACTTTAGCTTGACTTTAGCTTGACTTTGGCTTGACTTTAGCTTGACTTTAGCTTGACTTTAGCTTGACTTTAGCTTGACTTTAGCTTGACTTTAGCTTGACTTCAGCTTGACTTTAGCATGACTATGAAATGACTATGGCATGATTTTAGCATGACTTTAGCTCGACTTTAACTTGACTTTAGCTCGACTTTAGCTTCACTTTACCTATAAATGGTCTAACTGAAATAACTTTCGACTTACCTTCCAAACATGTGTGCATCGTGCTTGGGCGAGTAGAGGAAGAAGTTCTCCCCGCGGAGCGTCATGATCTGTTCGTTGGTGGGGTTGAGCGGCGCGCGGTCGGGGCTCACGGGCAGCACGGGCGGCGCCTGCGCAGGCCAGGGAATCAATTCTATTTTAAGGTAATTTTTGACGTTCAAAAGTGCCTATTATGTGCCTATTTGAAAAAAAAAGGGTACAGTGCCGGCTTACATTTGCGATTTGAAAACGAAAAATGCAGTTTTGAAGCTCTCCCGCTTTCAAAAGTATTTCTTAGCTTGTAGTTACTAGTGACTGAAGACAACTGCGCCCTAATTGCATAAATCACTTTCGATCACAATCCAAAAGTTTTTTAATTAAATCGCTAATCCATTGCTTCATATGTGTGGAAAATTCGTCTGCTCGGCTACTTAAATAACGCAATGAATGTTGTTGAACTGTCAAAATTGAAGGCGTTGCCATTGTAAGTGAGCAGTGGTGGCCCAGTGGTAACGGCCGTGACTTACGGATTGTAGGTTGCAGGTTCGAACCCAGACAGACGCTTTACTTTGTGTAAATTATCTTATCACCACTGCTCTCAAAACGATAAAGGAAAACATCGTGAGAACACCCGCATAGCATGACCTAGAACCAAAAAAATTCTTAGACATGTGACATCTACCAACCCGCACTGTGCCCGCGAGGTGGATTACGGCCCACTCCCTCTCACCGAGAGGACGTGTATATTTACTGAGGGTCCGTATATAGGCGAGGAGTAAAATAATGTAATATATGCACTATATTCGGTTATATAGCGTATATTAGAATACTTCAACTTTCGAGTTTCGAGGCTCACAAAAAATTAAAAATCAATCCTGCCAAGGTAAATGCCGGTAACGAAACCATAGCGAGATCTAATTCGACGCCAACGCCATCTATCGAGCTGAGGAAAAAACCTCGAACATTTATCGAATTGTTTAGATCTCGCCATGATTTCGCTGTATTCAGGTCTTTGTCCCAGGTGTGAGAATTTTATAGGCTGATTATGAGATAGTGTGTTACGCTATTAGCTCGTTAGTGTAATTCAAACTTACTTCTTTCGGCTGTTTCTGGTAGAACTCTCCGACCTTCTTTCTGGCATTTGCCTTCGCCGTCGCTAGACTGACGGCGCTGAGCGAACCTACTATATGCTTTCCCTGGAATCAAGAGATCGCCGTTATTTTCTACGTAAGTAGGTTTCAGTAGAAGGGCGTTAAGGCGACTACGTCATGACCTAAAGCGCGGTCTTTGTCGGGCTGCATAGAAAAGAAAGAGAAGCGCGATGACACAACGCTAGTAATTTATTGCAATTATCTATTTACAAAAAATCTATTGTTCGGACCAAAAATTAAAACACTAGTGCTTTAGTATGTTGCTTGTAGAATAATCTGACAAAAAATCATAATGATTGTATGTATATTAATATGGTTTTTTTGTACGAGTATAAAGAAAGTTTTTAGAGGTATCTTCACGATTTTTTTCTGTCGTATCAAATTAGTTGTATTATGTTTTCAACACACTATCTTACCTAGCATAGGCATATCCTTAAGAATATCATATTTTTTTTCTGATTTTGTTTACTGTAGTCGATCATATACTTTCATTGTTTCTAAAACTTGTTTTTTTTGCATTTACGTCCTATAAGCCCCTTAAGGTGAATGGGTAGTTGTAGCCCGCGAAATTCAAATTTCTTACGTTTTTTACAATTTTCAGGTCAGTGTCAGGTTGTATCTTGATCAAAATATGATTCGCGACTATAACAGGTACGTATTTACAGGATTATAATAATTAGAATCATTAATACATCTTTCTAAGTTAGATTTCTACCGTTAAGAACAAATCTCGTATGGAAAAGTGTTTATGGTAGAAATCTAACTTAAAGAGATATATTAATGATTCTAATGACTATGATTCTGTAAATACATGTCTATTATAGTCGCGAATCATACTTGGATCAAGATATAACCTGACACTGATCTGCAAATTGCAAAAAACGTAAGAAAATTTAAATTTCGCGGTCTACCATGGCACATTCACCTTAAGGCTCAAGTTACACCGAGATGGCAGCGAAGCTACGAGCAATTTCAGTGTCATATAATTTTAAACTTTATCTTCATTACTATAATACATAGCATCGCTTGAGAAACTTGAGTCGTCAGAGAGCTCGCGGCGCCGCCGCGGGCGGCCGCGCAACCTTTTCAAGTTTCTCAAACGGTACTATGTATTATAGTAATGAAGATAAAGTATAAAATTATATGACACTGACACTGCTCACCGCTTCGCTGCCATCTCGGTGTAACTTGAGCCTAAGAAATTCGTATAAGCGCGATGCGCCTAAAATAGCCCGCGAAATTCAAATTTCCTAAAGTTTTTTGCAATTTGCAGTGTTAGGTTGTAAGTTGATTAAAATGTGATTCGCAGCCGTGACAAATATAACTTTACAGAGAAATCATAAAAATCAGTAATACTGACGATGTTTTGGGCCAACATAATAAAACGTTGAACAAATTTTTAGAGTTGCTTCATTCTTTACCCAACATTAAAGGCAAAAGGAAACTGCGAGAATCTGTTATTATGATCACAGGATACACCTAGATAACGCAAGAGCAACTACTTCGCGTGCCAAAAATCGCACCAGCTTACGTTCGAAAATCATAAGCCGCCACTTTCGCGCTCAGTTGTACTGCTGGCTGGGTGAGCGTGAGCGAGAGAGCGCGAGCTTGTGACGTCATACTTGGTAGTCAAAAAGTGGCACGCTTGGTTTTCATACAGTTCGTAATACTTGCGTTATCTAGGTCTACCTATAACTGTGATTATGATAATAAGCTAGTAGATAACAACTTTACTTACCTCCCTCTTCTTCTTCTCAAGCAAATGATTCATATTGAGGGTGTCCCATTCACTGTCGCAGTGGATCTTAAGTGCCTTCAGATCCAAGCCATACGAAGGGTCCCGGAGCAACGGCTCCTTTTGTACCACCTGAGGATAAATGGTTTTATTTCTATAAGTAAGTTTGTATAAACACTTTTATCTACACCCATGCTATAAATCCTCTATAAACGTTTCTGAAACAGCTTATTGCCAACATTAAAACAATCAGTGTCATAGTAACCGTAATATCATCCAAACGAGTGGTATAATGATTGCATTATGCAACTCCTTTTAAAAAAAAAAAGTACATTGTCATGCTCGCGCGTTTCATTACCACAGCGCCGTAATTTAAAAAAAGAACTTATAGGTTATTCGAATTCACATCGTATCCCGCCAGCCGCCATTTTTGTTCGATATTAGTATTGCAAAAAACTGTTTCAGAACCTTTTATAGAGGATTCATATCATGAGTGTAGATAAATCTTGTATGCAACTGTACACAATTAGGTATTAAAACACTCATGTGATACTATTATCACACTCGTGTTTTAATACCCCTTATTATACGACAGTTGCATAAATAACTGTTACACGTCAATAATATAAATAACTGCGTCGTTGGTCTAGTAGTCGCAAGCGCTATTGCTGAGCATGAGGTCCCGGGTTTGATTTCCAGGTCGCGCACAGTGTTATTGTGTTTTTCCATCTGGATTTTTTGTGCCCGGTTGATGGCAATAGCCCTTACCCCTCGGGGAATAGAGGCGCTACCAAGCGCAACAGCGATATCGTTTAAATCTGAACAGGCCTTGAAAGATCACAATGATTTTGACAGACTTGTCAATGGCAACTCAACAGCAACCTTATTGCAACGAGAATAGAGATCACTGTTATTATGACAAGGCTACAAGATCAGAAGTAAAATAATTAATTGTATCGCGGCATCTAGACCGCCACATGCGAACTACGCAATATACTGACGTCACGCAAAATCCTGCATCGCGCAAGCAGAGTTTACCGCGCGACTATCATTATACAGTATGCAATTAAATTCATGGGCATCCTTTTAAGAGGTCATTGTACTCATCAATAAAAACAACTCTTACTATGGGACCAAACCAGAAATCGCGAAAAAAAATCAGCTCTTGTCTACATTTTGACGAGTTATGTGAACATAAATGCAAGGAACAACTGATTTTTTTTGCGATTTTATGTTGAGTCCCATAGTAAAAGTTGTTCATAATGACGAGTACAATGACCCCTTAAAAGGATGCCCATGAATTTAATTTCACCCTGTATACAACGTCCCGACATCAACCGTCGGTCAGTAGCCCGCCAGACACGACACCAGTCCGGTCGGAGGATCCTCCCTTTTCTACGGAGTATGAGTGAGTTTTACACCCTGTTCCTCGTACCTCTATACAGGGTGTTACGGAAAGGGTATATCAATACAAACGGGTTGAAGAGTGTATCTGGTCTAGAATCTCTGTACAAAATTTCAGATCAAAAGCATTAACTTTGAAAATGCTTAATATTTTTTATTTCGATAGTTTATTAAATTGAAATCATAACAAACGTGTCACCGCACTACGAGAGTCATTACCCATTATCTGTAGTGTGTCTTTGCGCCTAGTACACGCACATCACGCCGCCGCGCGCCAGTGCAGCGCCGTGATGTCGAAATAAAAAAATATTAAGCATTTTCAAAGTTAATGCTTTTGAGCTAAAATTTTGTACAGAGATTCTAGACCAGATACACTCTTCAACCCGTTTGTATTGATATACCCTTTCCGTAACACCCTGCATAACTATGAAAGGTCTGTAGTAATATTAGTCTACTTACGTCAACGATGGTCAACGTGATGGGCGGCTTCGGTTTAGACCTCTTGGCGTCTTCCATGTTGCCGTAGTTGACCAGGAAGTCAATCACGAAGGACGTGATGCCCGCGTACCGGATGAAGGCGCCCGCGCCGTTCCTGCACGGTCACAAGTAAAGGAAGAGGAGGAAATATTATTTGTCTCACAATATTATATGTAAATGGTATGTATGTGTATATAACTTATTTATGTATTTGTGTACCTAATTTTAGGCAGTGGCGTGCATTGTATATAGGCATATAAGCAGTGCCTACCTCGATATATCAACATAAGCCTGTCAATTACATTTTAGTGTGTGCCCCACAGTTAAGAAACTCAATAAATTATCATACCTAACAAAAACAAAATCTTCATACAAACACGCGCGGCAGTAGGCAGTCGCCGGACGGCCTACTCGACTCCCGTACTATTCACACGTTGTCATTGGTCTTTACTCGTTCAAGTTAATACGACAAAATTAAAAATACGTACGTCTCACGCGGAATACCATGACGTTCGACCTTCGCAATTTATCACACTTAAGATGGCGTACTCACAGTTTATCAACCCCTCCAATGCTATTGAGCATGTGAGGGTCGAAGATGTAGCAGATGGTCTTGGTGAGACTCTTGCCCGCAGGGTCCGGGGGGTGGCCCCAGATCAGGAAGTGCCGTTCATCTCCGATCGATAGAATCATCATGTAATTCTGACCTGTGCGCTTCTCCATTAACCTGGGGGATAGGATAGGTTTTGTAAAAGTATCATGTACTTAATGGTTATACTTTTTGTAGGAAATTCATTCGCTTCATTTAAATAGGTACTTTTCATTTAAATAGGTACAGTCAACAGCAAAAGTAGATGATGAATTGACTTTATAACGAGTCAAAACTGATCACGAATATATGGCAGCTGTACTAGTAGTAAATGTTTGGTATAATTTACAATCACATACTTTTGAATCACTTCGACGCCACACAGTTCTGACGCGAACTCCGTTCATTAGTATTGAATTTCTGATTTTCATCATCTACTTTTGCTGTTGACTGTACACAAATGTTGGTTTAATTTTTAAATAACGCGCGAAGCGAAGCGTAATCCATGCTTGCCAAACAAGCTTTATTTTAATCAGTTTTGATCAACGGCAAAATTAATTTAAGCATTCAAAAATTAATCGACCCAGATTCTAGTGGTGAAAAGGCAGAGAATCAGTTTATTTGAAAAATCTGATCCGTTTGATCTATATTTACTTAAAAAAAAACACCGAATACTTATGATCATAAACATACATTTTCGAAATTTTTAGAGGAAAGTATGAAATACACGCGTAGTCGCGGGCAAAGTGCTATTAATATACAGGGTGAAATTAAATTCATGGGCATCCTTTTAAGGGGTCATTGTACTTATCATTATGAACAACTTTTACTATGGGACTAAACCTAAAATCGCGAAAACAAATCAGCAGTTCCTTGCATTTATGTTCACAGGACTCGTCAAAATGTAGGAAAGAGCTGATTTTTTTTTTCGCGATTTCAGGTTCGGTCCCATATTAAAAGTTGTTCATAATGATGAGTACAATGACCCCTTAAAAGGATGCCCATGAATTTAATTTCACCCTGTATATTAACTTAAAAAAACCCCGAATACTTATGATCATAAACATATGTACATTTTCGAAATTTTTAGAGGAAATTACGAAATACACGCGGACGAAGTCGCGGGAAAAGTGCTATTAATATACAGGGTGCTACGGAAAGGGTATATCAATACAAACGGGTTGAAGAGTGTATCTGGTCTAGAATCTCTGTACAAAATTTCAGCTCAAGAGCAGTAACTTTGAAAATGCTTAATATTTTTTTATTTCGATAGTTTATTAAATTAAAATCATTATCCATTATCCGTAGTGTGTCTGTGCGCCTAGTACACGCACATCACGCCGCCGCGCGCCAGTGCAGCGCCGTGATGTCGATATCGCTGTACTAACATATTATAAAGCTATGGTGGCATGGGACCACGGGAAGGTACTTTCTTGTTTCATCCTTTTCAGTAGTCGGGATTTATTAAAATACAATGTGACTTACGCCATGAAGTCGGCATTGGCAGTGATATTGTCGGGGTGCTTCGCCAACAGTCCTGTCTCAGCCACCTGCATTTTGACGATGTACTTGGTGTCTCTGAAGAAGAAGGAGTTCAAGAGCTGGTGCAGTTGCAGGGCTGGCTTGCCTGTAGGGAAGGAGTGACTTGTCAATGATGTTGAATGTCGCAGCATCATGCTAATATAGGAGCCTTTTGGCCTCGTATAGAACTTTGTTTCATTTTACCTTCTTCTTCGACGCCGCGCTTACGGCTTGCCGACCGAGGGAGGGGTGAGAGGGGCAAAGGTGGACGAAGAGACGTAAGCCCGGATACGGAGAGACGTAAGCGCGGGGACGACGAGCCGTAACGCACCGCACCGCAGTTTGTGAGCTTGCCCCGATGCGAGGCGATTACGTTACGATTCCGATTAGTGTGCGTTGCAGTAGAGAGTTTCATACAAAGAATACTGAACGGTTCGAGTTGATACGGTGCCGATCCCTTTCCGGTTTGATACGTGTGTTACGACCTCTAAAGTGCGTCAAATGGAAGAAGCGTCTGTTTCAGCGTTTATTGGATAGTAAATATTGATATTTACTATCAAAGAAAATGCGTACCTTTATAGCACTTCAGTGCGACCTTGCAGCGCTTATAATATCTATCACCCGTTTCGATGATGTCGTCCACATCACTCCTGACGAACTGTGCTGGAGTCTTCTCCTCCAGCAGAGCGCGGCATACCACGGCTATGCAGGCCGTTTGGGCTCCTATCAAGGAACGAACAAATAATTAACCAGTTGCTAATTTTATTAGAGACGATAAAAATATATAGGTACACTGGATAAACTACTTATATACTAAACTACTAAAATAAAAATACAGGGTGTTACGGAAAGGGTATATCAATACAAACGGTCGCGGTCGGCGTGTGGTCAGTAGCCTAACCCTTCGGGGATTGCTGGTGTGGGGCGTGGGGTTATCCCTATTAACTAACCGCAGTGACTGGCGGAGTACTTCTTGGAGTTGCATGCGATGCTGCCCTGACACATCATCTTATTCCTGTCCACTTGGCTAAAGTTGTGCCAAATCTAAGAGAAAGGAGGTTTTGTGTTAACATTTTGAATTATTATAGAACTAACTTGCTTACCACAAAAATTTAAACCAAATGGTTAGGTAATCCACGCGTCATGTTCGTGAACGGACGTCTCGGTTGAGACTGGTCATCCCTTAGGGGCCGTCTCCACGAGCGAGAGAATCGCGGCGATAGTCTCGCCGTGCCATCAAATTTTCGCCGCGATGATATCGCCGTGTGGAGACACGTTCTAAGAGTGTGTAAGTATGAAAATACGTGGCACGACGATAATATCGCCGCGATTCTGTCGCTCGTGGAGACGGCCCCTTAACTGCCAAGGCTTATTTTTAATCTTATACAGGGTGAAATTTTAATCACCGTTTTCCTCTTAAGGGGTCATTGTACTCATTATTATGAACAACTTTTACTATGGGACCAAACCTGAAATCGTGAAAAAAAATCAGCTGTTCCCTACATTTTAACGAGTTATGCGAACATAAAGAAGCAACAAGACTAATGTACCCAGGCTTTTGTAATATCTTGATTTAAAAGAATGTCCATGGAGTTTCTTTCCCGTTCTTCTCCATAGAGATCTACGCTTTGGAATGGGCAACTAGCTTCAACTTTCTGACTAACTGACCGACTATTTAATTTTGACAATTCAAAAGTACCTGTACATGGTTTAATTGAAATAAATGCTTTGAGTTTATACCCATTATTCATCACTAATTTTTTTTTAATTTTTGTCTTTGACTAGCTACTGCCCGGGGCTTCATCTGCGTGGATTTCGTAGATTATCTTATGGGAACTTGCTACCGGGACATAAAGTAGCCTATATTACGCCTTATAACAGCTATCTTCTAGTGAAAGTCCAGTCAGAATCGGTCCAGCCGTTTCGGAGATTAGCCGGAACAAACAAAATTAAAATATAATTAAATAAATTGTGTAATATTTTTTGTGAAACAATAACTAAACAAGAAAAGGCTCACCTTCCTCAATTTGGAGAGCTCGGACGGTGGCGGCTGCGTCATGTCTTCCAACATGATCCTCTGCCGCCTGGCGCGCGGGCGGCGCCTCCTCTTGTACGGAGGAACCCATCTATGCAATTTGAGGTCGGGCAGGTCTATTACCTGGCAAGTAAAGAACAACATGGGAGTTAAGTTAGTTCCCTATCTGGAAGTGGTGGTCGCGAGGGAGGCGGCGGAAAGGGAGAGGGAGGATACAACCTCCCTTCCAATCCGTAGTAGACGCACCGGGCGCCGGAGGACGCGGAACGATCTCCGGCCGCCTTAGGGTGAGGCTTGCAGGCAACAGACTTGGGGAGTTTGTTGCCTGAACAGTGAAAGGCCTGAGACGGCGGCGCGCCGTGTTCCGCGCGCGCCTCTCTGTAGAGGAATGGTGGCCGTTTGCAGCCGCTGAGGGTGACGGGGTCCGCATGGATTCATGCGGGCCAACACCTGGCCGGGGGAGCGTGACGAAATGCGCAAGCACTCCAGCCCCCCGGCTAAAGGTAGCAGCAGGACACCGTGTGGTTTTAATCAGTAAGAGTGACAGACCCCTCCACCCACCCCAGGGTGGTGGACATCCATGAGGATTTCCAAACGACAAAAAAAAAAGGGCAAGTGACAACCACGGTCGCACTGATAAAAAATGTATGTTTGCGCAACCGATCCGACGTCTGGTGAGATACCCACCATAAAGCTGTGTATATTTTTCTGCCAGTGCGACCGTGGTGTCCTAGTGAAATTGTGCGTCTTTTTTGTACAGAATTCATTCACTGGTAAATTGCAGAGGCTAGATCACTCTCGTTCACCGTAGCTTAAATGAAGGTAAGTACTTTTTTTTGTTTATAATATTTTTTTTTTATATTATTTTAATGATTATTTAATAAGATTAATAATAATATTTGCACACCTTATTAGGTAATGATACAGTGTACTTTATTAAGCAAATAAATAATTTGATTGATTGATACTGACCACTGGAGGCGGTCTCTTTGGCGGTCCCGGTGGGTGCCACGGCTTTGTCTTGAACTTGACCTTCGTGATCTCCGGCCAACGACGCTTGAAGCGAAGTTTCCTGGCCATAGCTCTCAACAGCGCCTGTCTGGTGACGAGGTTTTTATATTATTTTATCTACACCCATGCTATAAATTCTCTATAAAAGTTTCTGAAACAGTTAACTTATTGCCAACATTAAAACAACCAGTGTCATAATAATCATCCAAACGAGTGTTATAATGGTGTACTTTTCATTATGCAACTCCTTTTCAAAAAAAGAAGATTGTCATGCACGCGCGTTTCACTACCACAGCGCCGTGATTTAAAAGGAAATTATAGGTTATTCGAATTCACGTCGTATCCCGCCACCGGTCGCCATTTTTGTTCGATATTAGTACTATTGCAAAAAACTGTTTCAGAACCTTTTATAGAGGATTCATATCATGGGTGTAATAAAATCTTCTATGCAACTGTACATAATAGCATCGTGTGATAAACCCACATTCGTGTTTTAATATTAGGTCCTTACATATGAAATTGGCGTTTTGTATGGAAGGAACAAAAAGTCGAATATTTTTTATATAATATATTTAATTAATCAAAGTATGAACCATTGTTTTCAATGCACTTTTGCCATCTTATAGGTAGTTCATTGATCCCTTTACTAAAAAAACCAGTCGGACGGGAATCAATAAAATCTTTGAAGGCGATTTGGACTGCCCCATCGGAGTTGAATTTTTTCCCTTGCAAAAAGTTATCCAAATTGCGAAAAAAATGGTAATCTGTTGGAGCAAGGTCCGGGGAGTACGGAGGATGTCTAAGACATTCCAATTCAAGCTCTTCTAATTTGGTAGCCGTCTGTTGCGCAGTGTGTGGTCTGGCGTTGTCGTGAAGCAGCAGTGGCGTGGAGCGATTGACCAGCCTTGGTTGTTTAGCCGCTAGCTTTTCCATCACATCGAAGCCTGCAGCTAACTCGGACGTGGTTTGCGATGGGTCCGCTTCCACAATAGCCTTCAATTCTCCATTATCAACTTGGGTCTCAGGCCGTCCACGGGGCTTGTTCTGCAGGTCGAAATTTCCAGAACGAAAACGTTGGAACCAAAAACGAACTGTGTTTTCTTTTGCAACATGACCGCCATACACATCATTCACCCTTCGAGTCGTTTCCGCAGCACTAGTGCCACGGCGGAACTCGTACTCGTAAATAATGCGATATTTTAAATTTTCCATTTTGTAAAATGAGTGACGCAAACAGAAAAAACAGAAGAAAAAAAACAAATGAATGACGGTCATCGAAGCACAAATACATGAGTAAATAGCTGTACAAATTTGAATTTGGAATTCCTTACCAAAGAGGAGAAATTCGTGATTAAAGTGGCCAGTACGTAAAACGCCAATTTCATATGTAAGGACCTAATATTAGTTATATATGCAACTGTTGTATAATAAGGGGTTTATTATACAACAGTTGCATATGCATATACAGGGTGTTACGGAAAGGGTATATCAATACAAACGGGTTGAAGAGTGTATGCATTAACTTTGAAAATGCTTAATATTTTTTTATTTCGACATCACGGCGCTGCACTGGCGCGCGGAGGCGTGATGTGCGTGTTCTAGGCGTACAGACACACTACAGATAATGGATAATGACCCTCGTAGTGCGGTGACACGTTTGTTATGATTTCAATTTAATAAACTATCGAAATAATAAAATATTAAGCATTTTCAAAGTTAATGCTTTTGAGCTGAAATTTTGTACAGAGATTCTAGACCAGATACACTCTTCAACCCGTTTGTATTGATATACCCTTTCCGTAACACCCTGTATAACTAATATAATAGTATGTATTGATTATTGGAGTGTCTTGGCAAAGTGTTATAGAAGTTTTTCCATCAAGAATTTGCCAATAGCAGCCCGTAGTACCTAGTCTGGATTTGTGCTCGGTGATTGCCAAAGCCTCGTCCCCTATTACAGGGGAAATTAAACTGGCGAAATTTGAGCAAACTATAGGAACGTACCGCTCGTGTGTAAACGTGTGTATAAAGGCCGCAGCACACTTGTAACACCCGACGCCATCCCACGCTTACTTATTAGCCAAATGATGAAAATAGCTCAACGAGACGACAAATGTGGCCAATGAGTAAGTTTCATTGATGTCGCGTAACGTGGCGTGTTATAAGTCTGTTTCCGCCTTAACACTCTCCCTGCCATGAGAACCAAAAAATTTTGTTCAGCAGGCCAAAGCACATTTTTTAATACTTTTATCACATTTTCCATAACAGCACGCCAGTAGTTTAAAAAAATATTTGAATTTGGGAGGTCAGGGCGGATCCCACGGCGTCCTGAATGATTTTTTTGTGACCCGCCGGCGTATCCCACGGCCTCTTACGTAATAATTTTGACTTTTGACTCACGGCGTTCACAAGCAGAAACTTTGGGACCCACCGGCGACCCCCATGGCCTCCTTAACTTAAAAAGTTTTATACAGGTTGAAATTGATTTCATGGGTTTGGTATGGGTTTTAAGGGGTCATTTTAATCATAATTATAAACAACTTTTACTATGGGACCAAGCCTGTAATCGCGAAAAAAAAGTCAGCTCTTCCCTACATTTTGACGAGTTATGTGAACATAAATGCAAGGAACAGCTGATTTTTTTTTCGCGATTTTAGGTTTAGTCCCATAGTAAAAGTTGTTCATAACGATGAGTACAATGACCCCTTAAAAGGATGCCCATGAATTTAATTACACCCTGTATATTGTTGGTAAGGAGAGTGATAAACACTAAAACCCTTTTTACAAAAAAAAAAAAAAAAACAACCGTCTTCCAAAAAAAAAAACACTACAAAGCGAAAAATTAAAGTTTAATTTCAGAAGTCGATGTCAAAAACGTAAATGCGGAACCAACGACCCCTTTTAGTTATACAGACGGTACATCAAGCCAAGTACTATAATCTGTCAAATTCCTTTAATAGATTTTCAACTTTATCGCTAAGGCATAACGTTCAAAGTTGATTGGGAAAATTTGACAGTTTCGGGTAGCTTGATGTGCTGGCGTCTGCACCTACCCCACACAAATTCATATAATACTACATAGGTACTTGCTATTTAATAATAATCAGTGACAAAGTTATAAAAATATAAACACTAAGTAGAAAAAAAATCGTAAAAGTTGACTCAAAAATTATCCAAGCAAAGTTAATAAAATTTATATGGGACCACCCTGAGGCATACCTTATCCATTAAAAAAAGAATTTTGCAAATCCCTCTACACAATAACAGAGTGATGCCCGAACATAAAAAAAATATATAAAAAAACTTTTTTACAAAAAAAACAACCGACTTCAAAAAAAAAAAACACTTCAAAGTAATAAATAACTTTAATTTCCGAAGTCGGTGTCGTTGGTTCCGTATTTTCGTTTTTTGACACCGACTTCCGAAATTAAAGTTATTTATCACTTTGTAGTGTTTTTTTTTTGAAGTCGGTTGTTTTTTTTTTTTGTAAAAAAGCTTTTACTTTTCACTTTTTAGTTGTACCTACCCCAGAAAACTTTAATTAACACTAGTTCATTGAAGAATTGAAGACACCGACTAGAAGAATCATCAAAATTCGCGTAGAAATACCGGAGATGCAGTACATTTATGCATATAACTTCGTATGTAAGAATAATTACCAAATGTATTATATATTAAAACCTTCCTGAAAGTATGTAGATCACATTTTTGAAAGAATTATCAAATTTGTCTCATTAGTTTTTGAGGAAATCGCGGACATATAAACATACATACATACGGGTCGAATACAGAACCTCCTTTTTTTAAGTCGGTTAAAAACATCCAAATTGAGTAGGTATCCTTCTTTTGAAAATCTCCTTTTATAAATGACTTCAAAAAAAGGAGGAGGTTCTCAATTCGACGGTATGTTTTTTTTTTTCGTATGTTTGTTACGCGATTACTCCGCCAATTATGGACCGATTTTCAAAATTCTTTTTTTGTTCGAAAGGAAATACTTCTGAAGTAGTCCCATAGTCACCAAGCCAGGATCTGATGATTGGATCCTGGAGAAATCGAAGGAACTCTTCAAATATTATAGGCACACCTATAGCGATTTGGGTATTTTTTGTAGTAACTCGTGCATTTGCTCTTGGAAAGCACCATTTGGTGAAGTGGAACTGATGATGAAGACCACAGATGGCCACCGGAACTACTCAGTAATATCTAAGTATTTCACGGGTTGCGATTCGATTACTTTAATATGGTTGCTAAGCAATTTATGCTCGCCACGATGTGAATGGTAATATGAAGCTGATGGTGGACCAGGAGAACTCCTCAACAATTAACTTCCCTGCATCGCGAAAAGTAATATTTTGTAAAAGGCGATGAGCAAGTTGACACTAGGCTATTGTAACTTAGATAAATTATAAGCAGACCTACTAAAAAGCGTGAAATAAAAACTTTTTAACAAAAATACAACCGACTTCCGAAATTAAAGTTATTTTTTACTTTGTAGTGTTTCTTTTGGAAGTCGGTTGTATTTTTGTTAAAAAGTTTTTTTGAAGTCGGCTAAAAAGATTTAAAAAACTCACTCCTCAGCAATCTCTGAAGGCGTTTTTTCCAGTACAATTGTTGATTCATCTTCCGGTGCCATTATTATCTCCTTCAACCCTTTAGTTTTTGTTGCCTTGGGATCTTCCGGTGGCATTATCTCCTTCAACTCTTTAGTTTTTGTTCCCTTGGGATCTTTTTCGTCTCCCTTTTCTTTCGGTTTACCTATAAAAGAAAAAAAATATTGGTAACGAGATGGTGTCATTTTTGATGTGAAACTTCTTTACGCACGCTTGACTTGGGGAGTAAGCTGGCGAACGCGTGACGTAAGCGTTACGAAAAGTGTGATCGGGTGAGGCGAACGGGAGTTGAGTGGGGGATATAAGCAAGGAAAGCAGTGCGCGCGCACATTTTCTTTCTCTCTTCCTCTCATAGCCAAATTCGTTTGAAGTGTTTTGTTTCCGTATCTCTGAAATAGCGCCAACGGGACTAATTATTGCTAAGAGCGATTTCACACTACATCCGATCCGAATTCGAGAAATGCCGGTCCGAAGTGACCATTGTCCTATTTGTATGAGGGGGGGTTGCGCACTAGATCCGAACAAATAGGGCTATGGACTATTTCTCGGATTCGGATCGGACGTAGTGCGAAACTGCCCTAAAGCTCCGCTGTCCATACGTCCGTTCGAACCGTCCGTCTATCTGTCATAAGGCTTTAGTATCTTTTGAAGCGTGTGTACTGAGACCGCTATAACAAAAAATATCCTAATATTATAATTGCGAAACGAAGTTTGTTTGTTACCTTTTCAGGCCCAATCCACAGACCCGATCATCATGAAATTTTGCATAATTATACGTAGGTACGTTGTCAGGGCTATAGAAAAGGACATAGGGTAGGTACCTTTTATCCGGAAAAAAAATTACTGTTCCCGATGAAAAAAAAAAACAGTAACTTTTGACAGTCACAATTGCTTTAGGAGTTTTAGGACGCTAGATGGCGCTTCGTGTCTTTCGAATCATGATGACGACTCGACTTTCTGAGCAGTATTCTAACAAAAATTACTAGGTTTGCATGAATTCACGATAGTATTTCAATCATTAGTATTATGCTTTTAATAGAATTTGGATGAATAGTTTATTATAACCTGGACTAACACTTAGGATACTTTTTATCCCGGTACTACGTTTCCGTGGGATAATTTCCAACCGCGACGCGGGCGAAGCCGCAGGCAAAGCTAGTACTTAATACAAATTAAAAAAAAAATTAAATGGTTAAAAAATTAGGTTAATATTGTACGGTGGCCCCAGCAATCAGTATGAACAAACGGCATACTAAAAGATTCCTTAAAAAGTAAGAAATAATCCTGTCCAGGTTAGACCCCAAATTAATGATGGGGGAAGGGTGACAAAGTTTGTATGATCCACCCTTGATTTGAAGGTAGGATTATTCCTTCAATTATAATAAATCTTATCTTCCTCACATAACTGGCAAAATGTGGACGAACTATGTGTACAACTCTGCCTGTAACCCTTCGGGGATTACAGGCGTGATGTTACTATAAGGGTATGAGGAACAGGGTGTAAAGTTCACTCATACTCCATAGAAAAGGGAGGATCCTCCGACCATACGGGTGTCGTGTCTGTTGGTCTACTACCCAATGATAAATGTCGATAATTATGCTAGCCGCGCGGTAAACTCTGCTTGCGCGATGCAGGATTTAGCGTGACGTCATTATAATGCGTAGTTCGCATGTGGTCAAAGTCAAAGTCAAAGCATTTATTTCAAATAGGCACATAAAAGGCACTTTTGAACGTCAAAAATTATCTTAAAAAATAGAATTGATTCTAGTCGCCCATTCAAAAAGGTAGTTTTCGTATGGAGAAGAACGGGCAAGAAACTCCACCGTTACTCTTTTAAAATGTTTAGGTACAATATTTTGCATGGGTACATTAATTATATAATAACATGTGAGGACGATGCACCTACAATAAAATTACTATACCACAATAGGTAAAAGAATTAAAAACGAAACCATGACATATAAATTAATTATCTGATAGATACATGGTGCTCACATATTTACAAACATGGTACAAGCAAAACGATTTTAATTAAAAAACAAAATACAAGTAATAAGTCAGGGTGTGAGTAATAAATGTAAAAAAAAAGAATAAAAAAAATTACAATTAAATTAGCAACCAGTTTGATTTTGTCTAGACTCTAGATTGTCCTATGGAGCAGGACCAGCATGTTTCCAAGCGTTCTTATCTTGGATATAATCTTCTAATTTATAGTATGCTTGTTTACAAAGTGTACGTTTAATGTGAGTTTTAAATTTTCTTTCATTTAATTGCAATATATCACCAGGTATTTTATTGTAACATTTAACACAGTACCCCATAAAAGATGTATGTACTTTGGCTAATCTGAAAAATGGTTGATGTATTTTTAACCGACGAAAAAACGGAGGAGGTTATCAATTCGACGCGTATATTTTTTTTTTTTTTTTTTTTTTTTTTTTTTTTTTTATGTATGATCACGCATAACTTTTTACAGAGCAGTCCGATTTTGATAATTCTTTTTTGATTAGAAAGGATATACCCCGAAGGTGGTCCCATATAAATTTGGAAAAAAAATTCCAACCCTAAGGGTAGGAAAACAGGGGATGATTGATAGTTCACTCACTGATTGTAATGTATGACCACGCATAACTTTTTACAGATTAGTCCGATTTTGATAATTCTTTTTTTAATGGATAGAACATACCTTGAAGTTGGTCCAATGTAAATTTGGAAAAAAAAATCCTACCCTAAGGGTGGGAAAATAGGGGTGATTTGTTGTTCATTCACAGATTTTAATGCTGAGCTGTGTATTACAATTAAAAACAATTAAAATTAAAGGCCTATCTATGTTGGTATATAAAGCCTGTTTTTTTAAGTATTTTACTATACAAAAAATAATAGTTAAAGTAGGATTAAGTATATAACAGTTAATATCTAAAGTAAGGTAGGTAGCCATTTGAAAAGTAATTAAAAATTAAGCATGCAGTAATAAGTAAATTATAGCCTCAAAAAATTATAAAATAAAAACTTTTTAACAAAAAAATTAAACCTCCGAAAAAACTGAAAAGCAAAAAATAAAAACCTTTTTTATTTTACCTTAATAAATAAGTTCTTAAACTAATGCAAGTATACCTAAAAAAATTTGAGTCGGCGCCAAACAATCAATGAACAAAGATCACTAAATTACCTTATAGAAATAGCCAAATCAAATTAATAATGCAACGTGAAATCTCCAGCGCTAAATATTAACATTCCAAACAAAAAGTGCGCTCTCCGCACGACCACTCGCAACTGTTTGGCGCCGACTCAAAATTTCTTAGGTATACTTGCATTAGTTTAAGAACTTATTTATTAAGGTAAAATAAAAAAGGTTTTTATTTTTTGCTTTTCAGTTTTTTCGGAGGTTTAATTTTTTTGTTAAAAAGTTTTTATATCTTTATTTCTTGTATTAAAGTTATGTCTATCGCTTATTTTATTAAAAAGATGTAGATTTTTTCTTACATACTTACATAATATTTTCATTAATGAATTGGCAAGGTACCGTCATAATATTAATCCTTTTAAATAGTTCCCTGAGAGATTCGCGGCGACGTAGATTATAAATGGCTCTGACAGCTCTCTTTTGCAAAATAAAGATGGATTCAATGTCAGCAGCTCGACCCCATAGTAAAATGCCGTACGACATAATGCTGTGAAAGTAGCTAAAATAGACTAAACGCGCGGTTTCTACATCTGTTAACTGTCTTATCTTCCTAACAGCATAAGCGGCCGAGCTAAGCCGCCCCGCAAGAGATGTTATGTGAGGTCCCCATTGTAATTTCTCGTCTAGCGTGATTCCCAGGAAAACCGTGGCGGTCTAGATGCCGCTACATTATGTTATAAAAAGTTATAAGGAATCTATTGGTATGTAGCTTGATCGTATCGATTACTGCGTTTTTGATCCATACAATCATAATGGACCTTACCTTCTCCTTGTATTCAGTTGCAGTACTTGGCATGAGTAACACTAATTTATTGAAGACAAGCTTTTGCTCGCGGCTTCGCCTCCTTCCCTCAAATATGGCGACGGCTAATGGCTGATCTTTGCGTTATGCTCGTGAACGGGTGCTGCTTGTAGTGACTGGTCGTCTTGCTGACCATGGTTTTATTGTTGTTATTAGTAATAACTTAGTTATCTACGAGTATTTTACTTCGATGGTCCTAGTTTATCATTTGTGACTTCAAGTGACAGCTATGTGAACAGAACCCTGCATTGCATAAATCAAGTCAAGTCTCCTGGCGAGACGGTTCGTGACGACCCTCGAGAACAGCTTGCATATGTGGCTCAGAAGTGAGATGGGTCTATAGTTCTTCAGCAAGGATTTGTCACCTTTTTTGAAGAACAGAACCACCGCACCTCTGCTTTATGCCTCGGGCGTTGTACCCTCTTGAATAACGGAATTAAAGAGACTTGCTAGCTCTTTCAGGACTGGAGCCCCGCCCGCTGTCGTTATTCCGTCATCCCCAGGTGCCTTGTTGTTCGAGCTGCTCGAGAGCCGCTCTAATCTCGCATTGGTCAATATCCGGGATGTCCTCCGTGTAGTGGCGCGTTAATTCGGCTCGATGGTCATCTGCACTATGCCCCGCTAGTTTCATCGTCCGTGTTGAGTATAGGTGCCCATAAAAATCCTCGACTTTTGGCGACTCTCTGCGTTCTGACGCGGTATGCGGAATCGCGCATTTTAGCGACTGCTCCGATGCTGCATCGCGTTTTGGCGACTCTCTGCGTTCGGACGTGGCATCGGAATCGCGCGTTTTAGCGACAGCTCCGATACTGGCGCAAATGCCAAATCGCTGCAACCGGGATCCGAATGTGTGCGGAGTGTAGCGTTCAGCCGCTGTATCGAGCTTCCGAAAAGCGACTGAATCGCCGCGTTTGGCGTTTTTAAGTGTGCGGTGTGGAATGCTTGGTCGCTGCATTTAGCTTCTAAAAAGCAGCTGAATCGCCGATCGCCGATGCAAAAAGTAGCGTGTGTGCTTTGGCCCTTAGAGTGTGCTTCAAACTGATTCATATTGAGATTCATAGTGTGCTTCAAAATGGTTGCTCACCTTTTTCTTTTGCTTCCTTGCCCTTCGCCGCCTCTTGCTCATTGTCCTTGGGTTTGTCTTTGTCCTTAGCCTCTTTTGCAGCCGGTTTATCTTTCTGGTCACCGCCCGCTGCTGCGGGCCTGCATGGAAAGAAAAAGAAGTTTATTTGCGGTAAACATGACGCAGAGATAGAACACAAACAAAAAAAAACCGTGTGTGCTTATGACCACACGACTGAAGTGAAACTTCAAACGTATTTGGCTATGAGAGGAAGAGAGAACGAAAATGTGCGCGCGCACTGCTTTCTCTTGCTTATACCTATCCCCCACTCAACTCCCATTCGCCTCGCCCGATCACACTTTTCGTAACGCTTACGTCACGCGTTCGCCAGCTTACTCCCCAAGTCAAGCGTGCGTAAAGAAGTTTCACTTCAAAAGTATCGGGAATTGATGATTTGTTTATGGTTTCAAAATCAATTGTTTTTTTGTTGTTGTTTGATTGGCACAACTGTTTTTCATTTTGGCGCGTAGTTTGAATTGCATCTGTCATTTAGATTAAATACAATGCGGTTTTTAGTTAAATCATATTATTATCTAGTGTGATTGCGAATTTAATAATGGACAAAAACATTGAACAAAGAGTTTGTCTTAAATTTTGAATGGAATTTCGTATTCGAAGTCACTGAAAATGTTACAGAAGGCTTACGGTGAATCGACTTTATCAAAAACACGTGTTTATGAATGGTACAAAGCGTTCAAAAGCGGTCGAGATACGCTGGAAGATTTGCCTCGCCCTGGTAAGCCATCAACGTCTTCAACTGAAGTTAACATCGCAAAAAGTGTAGGAAATAGTGACTGAAAATCCTCATTCAAGTTTGAGAGAGATAGCCGCTGACCTTTCTGTGTCTCACGACTCGATCCGTATCATTTTAAATAATCACTTGTAAACAACAAATAATCACTTGAAACATGTCGCCGCTCGGCTAGTCCCAAAAGACCTGAATTTTCTCATCGCATTTTAAGGGTCAGTTCACACCGCGACGCGACGCGGCGCGCAGTTTTCAAGATAGCAATACAATTATAGACCTTATCTACTACACAAAAAGGTACACATCAGTGAGGAGGACCGCGCGGCGCCGCGCTGCACCGCGCGGCGCCGCGCTGCACCGCGCGGCGTATCTCTCGACGTAGTAGGTACACAGAATTGTGTAGAAAGTTAGGCCTATTAATTGTATTGCTATCTTGAAAACTGCGCGCCGCGTCGACGTCGCGTCGCGGTGTGAACTGACGCTAAGAGTCGATGAAAAGACATGCTAGAACGATTCAATTCCGACCCAAAATTCATAAAACGCCTTGTTAGGGCGGTTACGCACTACGTCCGATCCGAATCCAAGAAATAGTCCATCGTCCATCTGTAGTAGGGGCCCGCTCGGTTGTCGCATCATTTTTCCCATTACCTGCAGCTGCCTGCGCGATGATCGTCTCTTTGACACATGATTTACAACACAAAACCACTAATTTTGTAATATTGTCCGAATTTATAATCAAAATGTTTTTTTTTTTTTCTTTTTAACTGTCCATAATTCACTCGCCATGTGACCTTGAATGGCAGGGTCGCCATGAAGTGTCGTGGTAAATGAAAGACATCCGCTCTGGGTAACGACTCGATTTATTGTGTGTTCACATAGATTGAGATTACTTGGCTAATCCTTAATAAGGTGTGATTACACACACTTATGATACTTACATACACTACACTATTTGTTCGGATCTAGTGTGCAAGCCCTCATAGAAATAGGACAATGGTCACTTCGGACCGGCATTTCTCGAATTCGGATCGGATGCAGTGTGAAACCGCTCCTACTGGTGACGAGACGTGGGTTTACGAGTTTGACATGCAAACTATAGCCCGCATATTTTATTATTATACGTAATTAGAGTCCGGGTAGGGTACATTTTCTCGCAGAACAGATGGCCGATAGGGCCGAAAGGTGCTGGCGTGGCGACCGCGTACCGAAAGACGTAGAGTTAGAAGCTGGTGAAGGCCACAGGAATTTGCTGGATGCAAGAAGCAAGGTGCTTGGGGAGGCCTATCCTATGTCCAACAGTGGAGGTCTTTTGGCTGAAATAATGATGATGATGATAATGAGGTTGCAGGTAGGTACTTGAAAATATACTAACTTCTTCTCTTTGCCCGACATAGTTAACGAAGACTGAATCAGCCAGCTGACTCCTCTTATAAGTTATAATTCTTATAACGACATTTACAATCCTTATCAAATTAGTTTTTTTTTTTACTTGCTTTTATTCTGAAATGTAAAATGCATCATCATTAATAATTGTATAGTCCGCGCGGAACTAGTTGGCCGCTAAGGGGGATAGGGGTGAGGCGGTGCAGTGGTTCCACAGAATACTTAAAGTACTACGTACAGAAAGGCCACTCCCTTCCCCGCACTAACATCAGTTACCGCACCTCACCCCGCACTTCGGCGTATTCGTCGCAGTTCTTTAACAAAGAGCGCTCGCAAACACAAGTACCTCACGCACACATTCATACGTATACAAACGTCATTTTTTAATGTAGTAGTAGTAGGTAATTATTTTGCGAGCGTTGTATGGAGTGTCCGGGGTGTGGTGGTTCGCAACCCACGTAAGGTCCGGCCGCGCTAAATTTGCCAAAGATGTAAACATAACAATGGCCGCTCGAAAATACTCGAAATTGAATAAAATCGATATACAAGAACATTTATTTTAAGTACCTAATGTTTGTTGTCTAGTTAGCTCAGAGATTTAGACGAAAACAAACATTACTTAAAATAAATGTTAATGTAATGTGTTGTAGTCTTCTGACTACAACAATAGGGAACAATCCCTACTGCCATAATAATATGCCATGGAACCACGGGGAATGAAAATTACCCATGGACCCGGTAATGGGTCGACCCACCGGGACCACGGGTAACGAGTGCTTTCTTTGGTATTGTTCGTCGAATTGTTGAGCTCCTTAAGGTGCCACTATTCGATATTTTTTCCATACAAATTTCGGGAGAATACTCTCCCGAAAGTATGGACTCCACTGTTTGACATTGTACATCCAAAGTTAAACATTGTATCGTTTTGTCTAATTACTAATTGTGTCTGTACGGAAGCAGATTTGTAATATAACAAGCCATTAAAAAGTTATGAGCCAACAAAGATTCGTTTTTCTTGCTATTTTTAACGTAACTTTGGGTGTAAATAAGTAATAAAAGAACTGAAAAATATTAAAAATTAAATCCGTACAGACAAAGCTCAGTTATCGAAGAGTTCAAAAAACTTTATTTGTGATTGATTTATGTAGTGGATTTTTCATAGAACTCGATTTTCCAAAGCACTTTTCAAATATTTTTATGCGCCTATCACTTCGGAACGGTGTTTCTGTGCGTGAGAACTAGATGTTGTGCTCATCACTGGTACTAGCTCCGTCAGACACGAAGCCAAGTTAGACAGCGTGATTTTGGCCATGACCACCAGTGAGTTCGAGCTCGCGACTAGTTTACTCTTAAAGGTACTATTTGGAACCGAGCTGGCTGGTAACCACGGCTAAGGTAACGGCTGGTAACCTTAGCCGATTGCATGCAGTCGCTGCACGTACTGTCGGCAGTTGCAGCTGGCAGATCGGTTCCAAATAGTACCTTGAGTTTTGAGTTGAGCTGCACGATTTCTGACAAATGCGTGCACTGACTGGACTGGTCTACTCAATCTGTGTGGTTCTTTCCTCAAAAGACCATCTCAGACATCGAGTTCTACATGGTCTTCATATAACCTGACCAAGATTATGTCTGGACTTTTAAAAGAGACTGTGACCTCTGGGTTTATTTCGGCCTTTCTTCTCTGAGTAGTCAGATAGGAAACGGCGACCTCATCTAGTTTTTCCGTTAGCCTGTACTGTCCCATTGCTGGGCAAAGGCCTCCCCCATTTTCTTCCACATTTCTTTGTGTTGTGCCTTTTCCGTCTAGTCGGTTAGGGACGAGTCAGCGTTTCTTTCTAGTTTTTAAAAATATGATTGACGTGTAAAAGTGTTTGTGCAAACCTACTTACAAAATAAAATCATTTATCATTTAGCGTAGAAGTCTTTCTTACCTTTGTATTTTTTTTTTTTTGTAGTTTTTATATTTCTTATATTTTTTTTAGCAAAATTGGTATTTCACCACATTTCACTGACTCCATGGATAGACGCATTTTTTTCGTATTTTGACCGTTCGTTATTTTTGTTTTTAACTTATGTGCCTAATACATTTTTTATAATGTGAAAAAAGTTTTGAAGAGAAGTTGTATTCGATTTTTCAGTACTTACTAACTCCATAGATTTTTCTATGATGTATTTCTGAAAATATCTCCAAATAGGTATGGCAGAACTTCGATCGAGTCCACTCTTCCCGCCAAAATTGTAATCGAGACGACGCGATCCAAATGCGCGCGGTCGAGTCTACCGCGTAGCGTTTTGGCGCGAACAAGAAAAGTTCAGGCGCCAGCACATCAACCTACTACAATCTGTCGAATTTCTTTCATAGATTTTCAACTTTATCACTAAAACCTAAGGTTCAAAGTTGATTGGGAAAATTTGACAGTTTCGGGTACGTTGATGTGCCGTCTATACAATCAACGTTTAGTATCGTGCAACGGAATAACTCATCAGTCTACAGCCATCAGCCTACAGCAGTCCACGGCAGGATATAGGCCTCTTCAATTGCTTGCCATTCAGCTCGATTCTCGGCAACTCTCATCCAGCTGCTACCAAGACCAACCATCCTGCGAAGATAGTCGCTCCACCTAGCCGGGCGTCCCACCTTTCGTTTACCGCAGCTAAGGCAGTGCCCTATTAGGTACCATGCCGCCGAAGCCAAACAAAAAACGTAAGTAGGTAGGTACCGAAATAGATGATGGGTCCGGATTCGACACGGACGCGAAGCAGCGCATCATTATCATCGTGAGATGCTGCAGACCCTTTTGTAAAGACGCCAGCACATCAACCTACTACAATCTGTCAAATTTCTTTAATAGATTTTCAACTTTATCACTTAATCATAAGGTTCAAAGTTGATTGGGAAAATCTGACAGTTTCGGGTAGGTTGATGTGCTGGCGTCTGTACAATATCACCAAGAACCAAGCAGAAGCGAATCGCATTGCGAGGCGAGGCGGCCACAGAGTACTTTTACTCACGTTATTACAGGGAACTAAAATGTAAAGAAATATGAAGACGCTTTTAAATATCCGTCCACGATAACGTATAACGTAGGTACACTATACATTTTAAGGACACCCATGACAATATCGCCACGTTAGAAACAATAAAACTGCACAATGGAACTAAAAAAATATTATCACTAAATTAATAATGAATAATTTTTTTTAATAAGTCGCTTGAAGTTGCTACGACTTACCATCCCTTAGCCTTTGTAAGTCGTGTATCAATAACATATATTATTTTCCTCTATGATCAATAACGAAACGCAAAATCACCTGACTTTCAATCTTTTTTTTTTTAATAATTTTTATTCATGACCATAGTGACTTTCAATCATCCGATCGGTGTTGCCAAGCTGATAAGTTTACCTGCAATTATAGTATAACTTAAAAATTATTGAGATACGAAACTTTTAAACGGCAAGATCTGTCTTGGTATCATCAGTTTTATGCTGATAAAGTATTTCGAAATTTAAATTTCGATCAAATGCTTCGATTCTGGGTTAAGTTTAAGGTTGAATTTCTTGTTTAAGTTCGTAGCTCACAATCATCCAATAAAGAATAAAACGAATAGGTATTTGTTTTATTACTTACAAGCAAGTACGTTTTTCTTATTAGATACGATAGTAAATGCAAGATAACAAACTATTTATAAAATTGGCTACTTGACTTCTATTATTAACAAGAAAATAGGCTGTAAATAACTGCTGACCAGATCCGCTTTTCGGTCTCTTACTGGGCATTACAACACGAATTTCAAGTCGTTCATGGTGCGAGTTCCGACACATCATCTCAAGAAGTTCCTCAAGGAAGAGTTCCGGCTGAAGGGTGTTGTGTACCGCCGGTTTCGTGGCCGGCTACATGACACCAGTCAGTGAAAGACGACGCAGACACTTCGTGTGTGTTAGTTTTTAGTGTACCTAATTATAATGTTGTATGTAGGTATTTATAGTATTTTTAAGTTATATTAATATTGTATTGTATGTGTTTGTATAGGCCTTGATGCCTGAAATAAATTGATAAGATACAGTTTACGTACTTACATAACGTATGTACATTCCTGCTACAATAAAATTATTGAAACCCCGAAAATGTGATAATATGTTGTTTTTGTCAGGCGACAAGAAGCGCCATAGGTTTGTATTTTCTTACCCATAACTTTCATTTCCAGCTAAAACAATAATTTTGAATGATAAATCACATTTTTCTTTAAAACTTCATCAACTACTAAACTAGTTTGATTGTGTGTCTTTAAAGTTGTTTTTTTGCAATTTTATTAAAGACATATCCATCTCAGTACTAACAGGCCTCTCAAAAATTTTGGAAAAAATTATTAACAGTAGATTGATAAAATATTTGGAAGATAACAGACTACTTTCAGATAATCAATTTGGCTTTAGGCGCAACAGGTCAACTAGTCAAGCAGTACACAAATTAACTAATTATATTACTACCGATCTAGATTATGGTATGCACACAATTGGGATCTTTCTAGACCTTGCCAAGGCCTTCGACACTATTTCATGTACTTTACTTTTGCACAAGCTTGAAACACTTGGGATAAGAGGAGCACAACATCTGCTATTTGCGGATTATCTCAGCGATCGACATCAGTGTATAAAAATAGGGCAGTGTACAAGTTCTGAACTTAAAAACAGTTGTTTTGGAATTCCGCAAGGCAGCATTTTGGGCCCCACGTTATTTTTAATCTACATAAATGAACTATGTAGCTTGCCACTCCAAAATGGAGTCATTATGTCTTATGCGGATGACACTGCTCTATTGTTCTCAGCTAAATCAAGGGCTGAAGTCTATGAATATGCTCAAAATGGTTTTAACATTGTCTCTAATTGGCTCCATAATAATCTCCTAACATTAAATGCAGATAAAACAAAATACATTTTATTTACAATGAGAAATACTAACATACCGCTTACTAATCTGAATATTTATGCACACAATTGTGGCACGTACGTTGCCGCTGACTCTGCATGTTCTTGCCCCACTTTAGCTAAGGCCGATCATGTGAAATACTTAGGTGTCACTATTGACTGCAATCTAAATTTCCGTAAACATATCGATTTACTTTGTACCAGAGTGCGCAAATTAATATATGTTTTTAGGAACTTACGGAACATAGCCGACTATAAGTTAATTAAACAGGTTTATTTAGCTTTGTGTCAATCCATACTTACCTATTGCATAACTTCCTGGGGGGGTGCTGCAAAAACTATTTTACTTCCTCTAGAACGCGCTCAAAGAGCAATTTTAAAGGTTGCTACTTTTCGCCCTTTTAGATTTCCTACGCACCAACTCTACATAGCATGTAAGGTACTAACAGTAAGGCAATTATTTATTCTAAGCATAGTACAACACCAGCACACTGCACTTCCTTTTGACCCAGTACCTCCCGACAAGAGAAGGAAAGACTTGGTTTGCATAAAGCCTCAAACAAAACATGCGTTTGCTAATCGTTTTTATGTGTTCTTAGGGCCATTTCTGTATAATAGACTCAACAAGGTACTAAGCTTCTATAGTGTAAGCTATAAAAGATGTAGTACAATGTTATCAGAATACTTAGCGATACTCAATTACACAGACACAGAAAAACTTCTAGAAATTTTGTCATGATCATAATTTTATTCCCTTGTAAGTATTTACTTTTGTATGTTTACATAGACTTAGTATTAGACTTAGTATTAGATTTAGTATTAGATTTAGTATTAATGTACCAATGTGCTTTTTCTCAGAGTTGTTAATGAATTATTTTTATATCAGTTTCGTTTAAAAATTAACGCTCCAATTTAATTAAAATGTAAAGTGATGGCCTGAAACACAGGTTTGAATAAACCTAGTTCGGGCGGGTCGCTACCTAACACAATAATTCCGAACCATCACTACTTGCACCTATAAAAAAACATATTTTAGTTTTAGTTTATTTTTAGACACTATAATTGTATTGACAATTTGCTACTTTTGGCTAAATTTACACCTTTTTGTAAACATTTTTATTAAATAAATTATTATTATTATTATTATTTCGTTTATTTATTTATGTACATATTAATTTACATTTTTAAATATTTCTTAAAATATAAAAAATACGTATAAAAAACATTTAAAAATATAAAAAATAGTATTCCGCCGGTGTCGGGAGCAGGGTCCAAGCTACCGGTGGTTAGGGCTCCAGAGACAGGAACCTCCTCACAATACGAGCCGTATCAAGGAGTACTGCCTTCTGAATCAGGCCCTTGATCCAACCGCCTAACGAGAGCCTCGACAGATGTTGGTCGAGGCTTTGGGCCATAAGCCCATTGGCCGATACGACAATCGGCACAATGATAGCCGAGCTCACATTCCACATGTCAACAACCTCGTGTGCTAAGTCAAGATATTTAATTTGTTTCTCTTTCTCAGCTTTCACGAGGTTCCCGTCATGTGGAATGGTAACATCGACAATCATTGTGCGGCGCGCTAATCGATCTATCACCACTATATCAGGCTTATTGGCAACAATAGTCCTGTCAGTAATGATAGACCGATCCCAGTACAGCGTGGCATGGTCATTTTCAAGAACTGGGTCGGGCACATACTTGTAATACGGTACCTCAGAATCCACAAGTTTATATTTCAAAGCAAGTTGCTGGTGAATAATCCTGGCTACTTGGTTATGCCTGTGCAAGTACTCGCCGTTAGCCAGACGAGAACAACCAGAGATAATATGTCTGATAGACTCACCCGGACGGTGGCATGCCCGACACACGTCAACCGTCCCGTCCTTCATAATATGTCTGCGGTAGTTATTCGTCAAGATAACTTCGTCCATAATTGCACAGACGAAACCTTCGGTTTCTCCGAAAAGATCACCAAAACGTAACCAGGATACGGACGCTAAGAAATCTACACCGGGCTCATGAAGAGCCCGATAGAAGCGTCCGTGAAGCTCCTTGCTTTGCCATACCTTCTTGCGGTCATCGGTAGTAAGTACTACAGGTTTGCGCCAGTTCTCTTTAGCCATGGACAGCGGGGTGAGCCCTTTGTCCACTGCGACCACATCACGGTGCATACCCACTTCAGCTTTTAAAAAATATTCCCTGAGACTGCACACCTCGCGGTTGTGGAGGGTCTTTGCATTTAAAAAGCCTCGACCCCCACACTTCCGCGGGATATACAGTCTCATCACCGATGATCGTGGGTGATGCATCCGATTTGCAGTCAGCAGTGTGCGGACCCTTCTATCCAGGGCGTCGAGTTCGGTTTGAGTCCATTTGAGAATGCCGAAAGAGTACATCAAAACCGGCATGACCCAACCGTTGAAGGCTCGCACCTTATTTCCGCCCGAAAGAAGACTAATTAATACCTTCCTCAGGCGACAAAAGAAGCGTTCCTTCAACGATTGCTTCATGTCAGCATCGTTGATGCCTAACGCTTCCGACATACCCAAATACTTATAGCTTTCAGATGAGGAGAGGGATCTAAGGTTTATGGAATCCGAGAGTTGAATTCCCTCAGAATCCATAATCTCCCCTCGCTTTACATGCATGACTGCACATTTGTCCACACCAAATTCCATCCTGATGGCGCTACTGAAAGTTTCAGTTACCTTCAGTAGCTCCATCAGACGCAATTTGTTGGGGGCAAAGAGTTTCAAATCGTCCATGTAGAGGAGGTGAGATATGACCTGACCACCTCTCCTCAACCGATAGCCTAGACCTGAATCCTCCAGTAGTGTACTTAGAGGATTCAGGGCAAGTCATTCAAGTTATTAAAAAGAGCTTGTAAAAAGAAGTAATGTGTATTTTATTGTCTCCGTCATTTAATCGGGTAAAATATTTCTAGAGCAGCAACACTACAATTTCCCCTGTCGACTCGTACGTATTTGCTCTCACTCACTCATTCGGAAAATCATAAAATTCATAAACTAAAGAATTGACACCTGTCATTGTCAAGTCATTCTGTCACAAAAATTGTTCATAAATTCGTGATTTTTCATGAAATATTTTTTTCTGTTTTTAAATCTCTCTATATAATTAAACATGTCGGAAAACAAGGAAGTGGACAAATCCAACTTGGACCCGGAATTGGACGATTTGCTTGAAAGTAAGTTGGTTTAATTTTGTCATATTCGATCATGGTCGAGTTACACAACACCTAACCTACTAAAATTTGAAATGTAAATAAAATTGAATACTTAATTATTTTGAAGGACTAACGACGCAAATTTTATGTGTGAGGTTGAACGATAATCTTTGAGGCCGATGACAATGCTAATAAATTATCGGCATTTCAATTAAGTATGATTTTTATTTCTTGTCTACAGACAAATAAAACCTATAGCAGGAACGAAATGTGTTGAAATAAACAACGTGTTTTGCTTCTAGTAGGGATTTAATACAGTATAATGCTTTTATGTACCTTAATAGTCAATCAAGATGACCTGAAAATTATTTTATTTGACCATATAAGTCAATTTGGTTTAATTTTATTTACAGCAGAAAATCAATGTTTAATAAACATATACACTAGATACTAAAAAAAATAAATGACTAACTAACTTACAATACAAATAAATAAAAATAAAACAAAGGACATTTAGGCGTCGAAGTATTCGTCTGCATTGCTGTCATCCGGAAATGTGCCCAGAAGACTGGCAGCATTGCCCTGTTGAATGGCAATGCTAATTCAATAATTATTAAGATATTTTGTGCCTCTATGTACTTACCTATCACTTTTGTCCAATGCTATAATCAAGAGTTTAACACTTTGCGGGATACTTAACGCCCCTTGACGTAATAACAATACAACTTCTATTGTGTCTCGTTCAATGTCCTTCAATGTATTAAGTAAGTACTGCCTCATGTTGTGGAAAATACATACATAAACTCTTGTGAGGGTGTAGGTAAGCCAACTCACATATTCTTCTCGTGAAACGACAGAACACCACCTGCTACAACCCATACATACTTTTGAAGAATATGTTCTTGTAAAATTCTTGAAGATTGAAACTGTATAGTTTACAAGCTGTGCCCCTCGTTTTCACCCGCATAAGTCTCGATCCTGTGGGAATATCGGGATAAAAAGTGTCCTATGTCCTTTCCCTGGACTCAAACTATCTCTGTACCAAATTTCATCTAAATTGGTTCAGTGGTTTAGGCGTGAAAAGGTAACATACAGACAGATAGAGTTACTTTCGAATTTATAATATTAGTATGGATTGTGTAGATTTTCCCCGAGACATGAAAAGGACTTTTAAAATCTTCAAACCACTATTGGTTTAAATAATAACATTTACTTAAGACCTCATTGAATATTGTTAAAGGGTACATTCTTTACTGAAGTAGGTCAAACGTGCATGATGACATTACATGATTCATATTAAAAAAAAACACTAGTCATGGTCTGTAGGTATTGCATAATTGTAATGAATTATTAACTATGTATTATTGCTAAACAACTAAATTAATATTCATATTTACTTCCAAGTGTTAGAAGCTATATTTAGTATAAATATGCATACCTTAGTATGTCAGAAACACATTTCAATAGTTCAGTTCAGTTTAGTTTATTTATTTATAATTATTAAAATTATAGGTATGTCAATAATAATATTAATAATGTATATATACTTCTGGACACGGCTTGCATTGTTAGGAAGTTCCTCTCTCTGGAGCCCTGACCGCTGGTAGCTTGGACCCTGTTCCCGATACCGGTGGGCTACTATTTTAAATGTTTTTTTTTTTATAAGCCTGTATTGTCCCACTGCAGGGCAAAGGCCTCCCTTCCCTCTTTCCACTTTTCCCGGTCTACCGCGATTGTGGGCCAATCCTTTAAGGAGTCCAGCTCATCCCGCCATCTCTTTCTGGGCCTGCCGCGCAGTCGTTTCCTGCCATTGGGGATCCACTGAGTGGTGGCTTTTGTATATTGCTGCTCCGACATGCGACAGTGTTGTTATATTTGTATTTAAATGTTTTTATATTTCTTTTATGTTCTAATATTTAAAAATATAATTTATGTGTAAATAGAGAAATAAACGAATTAATAACATTAATTTTAAAATCACAGAATACACAGACAATGCAAGACAAAGAAATATTAACAAGCCAGCATGGCAACAGAGGCTTGAAAAAGATATAGAAAAACTTAGAGCAGACTGCGGTAGACTAACTCAGTACATTAACAACAATAGGTCAAACAAAGTAGTTAAAAGAGTAGAAGCAATATTTAAAATCATGGCTACCCACACGAGACACGAAAACGACAATAGAACACCGGAAGAATTCTTAGATACATTGAAACAGAAATTAGCCTTAAAAGCTCATCGGTTGAGAAGATATAAGAAAGCACAAGAACGAAAAAACGATAACTCCGTGGTTGCCACAAACGAAAAGAACTTATACAGAAATTTACATACAGCACAAACTGACACTAATACACTGACAACCGATAACAACATAGAATTACCAACAGCAGAACCATTAGAAACATTTAGGCCTGGAATATGGGAAGAGCAAGTGCAACGCAATAAAAATTCTGATTGGTTATCAGATGAAGAAACAAAATGGAGCTCATTAGAAGAAAAGGAATTCATTGAGTTAACTGAGTCTGATATAACTTGTGTTACAGCGAGACTACACAATTGGAAATCCCCTGGTATTGATAAAATTCATAATTATTGGTATAAAAAATTTGAGTCATTATACAAAGTCTTAGCTAAAAATTTAACAGAAATCATCTTAAGGAAACAAAACATTCCTGAATTTATTGCTACAGGAATAACCTACATGCTACCAAAAGCACAGTACTCTCCGCAACCTTCTCAATACAGACCAATTACATGCCTACCCACAATATACAAGATTCTAACGTCCGCAGTCACAACAAAAATCAATAAACACATAGACAATCACAACATAATAGCAGAGGAACAATAAGGATGCCGAAGGGGCCACATGGGGTGTAAGGAATAACTAGTTATAGATTCAATAATCCACAAACATGCCACCACAAAACATAGAAATCTCCACTGCACATACATAGATTATAAAAAAGCATTCAACAGTATTCCACACTCCTGGTTAATTCAAATACTACAAATATACAGGGTGTTACGGAAAGGGTATATCAATACAAACGGGTTGAAGAGTATCTGGTCTAGAATCTCTGTACAAAATTTCAGCTCAAAAGCAGTAACTTTGAAATTGCTTAATATTTTTTTATTTCGATAGTTTATTAAATTGAAATCAAAACAAACGTGTCACCGCACTACGAGGGTCATTATCCATTATCTGTAGTGTGTCTGTGCGCCTAGTACAGGCACATCACGCCGCCGCGCGCCAGTGCAGCGCCGTGATGTCGAAATAAAAAAATATTAAGCATGTAACACCCTGTATAAAATAAATTCAAAAATAATAGACTTCTTACAGGATATCATGGCCCATTGGAGAACTACACTCCAATTAAATTACCGAAACAACACTATCACAACTCGGCAGATATCCATAAAGAAGGGCAAGGGAAAAAATATTAAGCATTTTCAAAGTTAATGCTTTTGAGCTGAAATTTTGTACAGAGATTCTAGACCAGATACACTCTTCAACCCGTTTGTATTGATATACCATTTCCGTAACACCCTGTATATCGCTCATCCAATAGAACAATGACGTAATTACGTTTTGATAATGTTTTAAAAGTTTGAAATTGAAAATATGATATATTTCCAATGATTATACTAAAATATTTAATATTTTTATGTATGTTACTTTACTATCAATAATCATTTGTAATAACTTTATGAGAAAACTCAAGAAAACTGTTAAAAAAATCAAAAAAAAAACAAACCTGACGTACACTTATGCCATATTATAAATAAAATATAACAATTATGACATAAATTAGGTTTTGAAATGGGTATAAATCATGAATTCAAACCACAAATTATTCAATTTAGTTTTATTTGTATAAATCAGTTTACATTTAATTTTATAAACGTATAATAAGAAGTATCAATTGTTTTTTTTTTTTATGAGTTATAAAAATGTAGTTTTTATGTTAAAACAAAGATACCTAGATAATGTAAGATACAAACATGATCATAAAATAACTAAAAAAATAGTGTTTATTTTTTGTTTCCGTGTGACGTTTTGAAAAATACGCCAATTCCCTAACGACAGTCACTCACTCTATCGAGAACCACCGTAACTAGAATTCTGTCGTTTTTGTCATAGATAGAACTTTCGAAACGTGAACTGATGACATTCAAAACTCATTTTCGACATTTTCGTAATTACGCCGTTGTTCTATTGGATGAGCGATATGTATATAAAAGGAGAAACTGACTGACTGACATATATCATCGCACTGCTGAAACTACTAGAACTAGGAATGTGAAATTTTGCACACGGCTTCCTTTTATAATGTAGGGAAGCACTAAGAAGGGGTTTTTGGAAATTCAACTTTTAAGGGAGTGACAAGGGGGGACTTTGTTTCTATGAAAAATCTTATTCCTTGAGTTAATAAACTTGAAACTTGCCACGAATATTTATCTAAGTAAATTATGATGTTTGGCTTTTTTTGTTTTTTTAAACTACCCCCTAAAGGGGATTGCGGGGGTGCCAAAATTTGTATGGAGGAATTTTAACGCGCGGTCCGATTAACTCGAAACTCAGTACTTAAGACCAAAAATAAAGAATAACGTGTACCAGGATTTTTCGAAAATCTACCGCTAACAGGGGGTGAAAAGGGGTAGTTAATTTTACAGGGGAGGATTTTACTGCGTGACTTGATTAACTCGAAAATTGGTATAAAAAATCTTTATAAATGATAAAGATCATAAATATACATTTTCGAATTTTTTAGAGGAAAGCACGAAATACATGCGGACGAAGTCGCGGGCAAAGTGCTAGTCATAAATAAACACTTCTTTCTTTCTACGTTCCAGGCGCTCTCCAAGACATGACAAAGAAGCAGCAGACAGCAAAATCCACAGCCCAGGGCTCCAGCGAGGTGCCCTCCAACATGTGGAGTGAAGAGTTCATCAAGGAGGCTGCGGCACAGTTCGAGAGCAACATGTCTGCTATACTCAGCAGTTTTAGCGGAGTGCCCGGTAAGATACAATATTCTTATTAAAGGGGTTTGAAGAAAGAAAGAAAATACGTTTATTTGCGGTGAAAATGACGCAAAAATAACATAAACACAAAAAATAAAAAGGTAGGGGGAAACATGCAGAAGCATGCATGAAGGTCCATGGCATACTTCCCTTTTCCCGTGTCCCACCATTTTGTTTTTTTTTTTTTTTTTTTTTTCAAAATGGCTGTCACTCATGAGACCTATACAGGAAGATTTTTTTATCACCATCCAAATTGTTACAGGGTTTTACGGGGTTTTTAAAATGGTTTGGAATAAGTAAATTATAAATTTTGTATTTACTAACATAGTTTATAAGTTATCTGTAACTAACACATGGACCTCTGATGTCTAAGAAATAAATAAATTATTATTATTATTTACAAAAAAAAAATCTGCTGTTTCATACAAAAGTTCAATACCTACTTGACCAAAATTTATGAAACGGCTGACTTTTTTTTTCGTGATTTCAGAGTTGGTCCCATAGTGAAAGTTGTTCATATTCATGGGTAGAACACCCTGTAAAAATTTGGATGGTGATAAAAAAAATCTTCCTGTATAAATAAATCGATAACTGACATCAATGCAAACAGAAAACATAATAAAATAAGAACAAACCCCGTATAGTGTCACGTTTCTGAGATATTAACGTTCAAAGTTGACCATGTGACATCCATGGTTTTTTAAATAAGCAAATTAAAAAATATGGATGAAAAAATTTTAAACATTCAGTGATTATTTCAAACGTCTACGCGACAAGATGTACGCAAGTACAAAACAATACGGATATCACGTGATCAACTATACAGGGTGAACATTTAATCACCGTTTTCCTCTTAAGGGGTCATTGTACTCGTCATTATGAACAACTTTTACTATGGGACCAAACCTGAAATCGTTATAGGTTTATGCGTATCTTTATATTTAAAATATTTATTCCTTAATTTTCATGATTTCACCTACCGCTATTTGTCTCTGCATCACCCAAAGGTTGACTGGTAGAAAATGCCTATGGCATTAAGTCCGCCTCTGTACATTTATGTGCTTGAAGTATTAAATAAATAAATAAATAAATCGTGAAGAAAATCAGCTGTTCTCTATATTTATGTTCGCGTAACTCGTCAAAATGTAGGGAACAGCTGATTTTTTTTTCGCGATTTCATGTTTGATCCCATAGGAAAAGTTGTTCATAATTATGAGTACAATGACCCCTTAAGAGGAAAACGGTGATTAAAATCTCACCCTGTATATCACATTTAATTTGCCTAGTTTTGGTTTTGACAAAATGGAACCTTTTAACAGTGTCAAACTATGCCAGGACTGCTTCATTGCTCTAAACTTCGCAAGTATGACTGCTAGGCGTGAAGTCCTGGGTTCAATTCCCATCTCAGGCAAAAGGTTACTGAAATTGTCAGTAGCAGACCAGGGTAATAGATTCAGGCCCGGGTTAATGGCAATAGGTTCGCTCCCTATTACATCGGACTTAAACTGAGTACTCTGACATGGTACTCAACATAACTGCTGGCAAATTCCCGTAATTATAAACGTTTAAAATCTAGTCGCACTCTAGCAAACCCGCCCCGACTTTTTGCATTTTGCATTCTACAGAAAAATCCGGCCCTAGAAGATTACATTATTTATTCATGAAATCCACTAATCTGTCGAGCTCCGCTAATGAGACACAATTGATTATCTATTGTTTCGTCGCCAATAGGCGACGCGCGGTGCTTGACCGGTTAAAGCTATGTATTTTTATACTTACTCAAATAATTTTATAAAACATTTTTTTTTTTTTTGCAGAAGATCAAATAACACAGGAACAGATTGCACAGACATTCACAAAAATGGCAGGTATGTAACATCAAACTGTCAAAATATTAGCATGTAACTCACTGCTGGCACTATACAGGGTGAATTTTTCAAGTGGGCGTGGATGGCCAAATCCGAAACTATGAGGAATAGCGAAAAGTACTCAAAGGAGTCGCGGGCTCGATTTTGATGAAAACTAAAACTGCATCATTGGATTTTTGAAAAATCAATATTTCTGGCCAGGAATAGCACCTGTTGATTTTGAAAAAAAAAACACACGCTGTATTATTACACCATTCGATAGTGTCGCTAATAAGGATCAAATTCTGGGAAGTAATGACATACGGCAGCAATTTGGCCATCCACGCAAACTTGGAAAATTCACCCTGTATATCAATATTATGTAGTACTACATAAACATAACGCTTGCTTAGTATTAAAGTGACCGAATTCAAAATTCGTTATAAATGAGTTAGATACACCGTCATCTTTAATTCAACGCATATTCTATCATAAAAATAACAATGCAAATAAGATCTTATAACATTTATGTCCAAATAAACAACCAAAGTCCTAATTGCAAAATGTTTTTTTTTGGGATTTGCCAAAAAACTAGTTTTTTTAATTCGGTCACCTTAATAATAAGCGTGCTATAATATTTTATTTGCCCAATTACGTAGGTGCTTATGTACAGACGCCAGAACATCAAGTTACTACAATTTGTCAAATTTATTTAATAGATTTTCAACTTTATTGCTAAAACATAAGGTTCAAAGTTGATTGGGAAAATTTGACAGTTTCGGGTAGCTTGATGTGCTGGCGTCTGTACCTTTAGCCTAAGTTTATTTGAAACGTCATTTGTTCACAAAAGTAGCAACAATAATAATAACTGGTAATTAAATATTCAGATTAATATTTTTTTTTAAACAAGTCAACCCTAACGTAGGTAGAAAGAGATCGAGTTACGCGATAGTAAGAGAGGCGAATTGTATGTGAATATATGTATCTTTAGGTAATTAGCGCTGTGCGACCTGAATTGCACCTTATTGTGTTGTAGCAACAGTTGCTATTTATTTAAAAGATTTTGTGGAGTGAATCTTCTGTACTATTCTGTGCTCCTGGGCAAAGGATTTGACACACCTACCACTACCCCCAGAGGCGGCCGCGCACGTGCTGCAGCCGGGCGAGGCCGCGGAGGAGGCGCCCGCACTCGCGGCCGCCGACGCGGACCCCGACGTCGTGCTGGAGAACGTGGACGAGGTAACGTGCACAGTTCTAAGTATTTATTTCTATGACACCATTTACAGGCACTTTTGAATTGTCAAGGAGCCGGTCAGTCAGAAAAGATGAAGCTAGTTGCCCATTCCAAAGTGTAGTAGGTTCCTATGGAGAAGAACGGGCAAGAAACTCCACGGACACTTTTTAAAATCAGAATATAGTTACATAATAATAGAGCACGAGATTAGTTAGTCTAGTAGGTACAAGTGGATTGAGAGTTACGTATGGGCACGACATGAGTAGCATTCTCGTTTTGGCACGACATGAATGGCATTCTCGTGTAGCGGTATCTACAACGCCACATGCTAACAATGCGTCATATTGACGTCACGCAAATCCTGCATCTCGCAAGCAGAGTTTACCGCGCAACTAACATAGATACAACAGCCCGACATGAATCATTGGGCAGTTGCCCGCCAGACACAACACCCGTCTGGTCGGACGATCCTCCCTTTTCTATAAAGTATGAGCGAACTTTACACCCTGTTCCTCATACCTCTATACTCGTGTTAGCACGACATAATTAATAGTGGCATTCTTATGTCGACACGACATTTCTGACATTCTCGTATCGACACAACATGACGACGGAGAACTGCCAATAACACCTAACTGACAAAGTCAAAAATGTACACAAACTGAAAAAAACGATAAAAAAAATAGACACGTTGCGTTGGTTTAGTTGGGAGGTATTTCCACATTTTAATTTAATGCTGTTGCAACTAAAAATACACTTAGGAGATTTCACTAAAACATGCGATTACGATAAAAAAGCGAATTTCTCGAAAAATTTCACTTAGGAGGTATTGGCACTTCGCCGTCGATGAGTGTCATTCTCGTGTCGGCACGACATCCCCTAAATTGGTCAAATAGGGGATGAAAGTTTGTATGAAAGTTTGTCACTTTTTCTGATGGGATACCTCTAGCCTTACAAAATAACAAAATAACTATCATTTCTTTCAGGTGTCTGCCGCCATCTCGCAGACCCTCAAGAATCTGAACACCAACACGGAGACGCTTCAGAACCCCTTCTCCGACCAGGACTTGGCCAGCATGTTCACCAACTTCAACCTTGGGGCTGAGGGACAGGTAACCATCATCATCTGCATAGTCTTCTCCCAACCATGTCGTGTGCGGCTGAATGTGAGCTCAATGCCATCAACCAGGCACAAATCCTGACTCCAGGATGGCGATAGACTCGCCCCGAATACTGCGCACCCGACCTTTCTGGAGAACATTACCAATAAGCGTAACACACTATCCACCTGAATCTGAATCATTTTGAAGCAAATTGCTAATCCATAGCTTTATAAGTTCCAAAAATGTGTCTGCTCAACACGTAAATAACGCAATGAATGTTGTTTAACTGTCAAAATGAAACCGATTGCGATTGATAATGTGTTACGCAATTGCCCCAATGGTCCAAGTTTGCCCGCCAATGTCCCTGTTCCCTCTCGGCGTCTCCACTTACATCTGCATTCTATCAATACTTTAGTATAAAACCGCTTTTGAATCTTGTGTAGAGTATTTAATTATACCCGTGACTGTACAGTCACGTCTAAAAGTATGTAGACACTTGGCTTTATTCAAAGGCGATTTTCTTCTTTATTTTTGAATGAAATTTTATGTTATTACGAAAATAGTATTTTCGAACCCATAGGTTTATGTTAAGTGTCGTATTTCAACGTTGCATTCGTTATTTCACGAAAAAATCGCAATTGAAAATTGCCAAGTGTATACATACTTTTAGACGTGACTGTACACCTCTGCCGAACCCTTCAGGGTATACAGGCGTGATAACTATGTTATTTTTGTTCTTTTTTTTCAGCAAGAAACAAACATGTTCGTCCCCTTCATGCAGGGTATGATGCAGTCCCTACTGTCCAAGGAGGTCCTGTACCCTTCCCTCAAAGAGCTGGTCGATAAGTACCCCACGTGGCTGGAGGAGAATAAGAGCAAGATCGAACAGAGCGAGTATGACAGGTGAGATACAGTTTAACCAGTGAAGGTTTGCGCTTCGGTCATTTTCGTGTGTCCGAATTAGCACGGACGTCGTAACAGAGTAAAAGATCATTATCTGCCTGCCTTTTCCCAACTATGGTGGGGTCGGCTTCCAGTATGACCGGATGCAGCTTAATACCAGTTTTTTACATATCTGACCTCCACAACCCAGCTTAGTTACTGGGTAACACGATACCCCTTGGTAAGACTGGTTTTCAGACTTTCGGGCTTCTTCGACCCGTAACGACTGTCAAAGATGTACGAATGACAGCCGGGACCAGCGGCTTAACGTGCTTTCCTAAGCTCCTGTGCTTACACACACAATCACAGCGTTTTTGTACACTCGGTAACCACATAAAACGCGCGCCGCTTCGTGAGATAAAAACATCATAGAACCGTGACAGGAGGCGGCCACAGGGGCTGACGCGCAGTAGATCCGAATCGCTCGTGTTAAGCTTAGCCACGCTGCACGCTGCCGCGCTGGCTGCTCGGTTAAGATTTTTTTTTTGTTTGTTATCAAAAGGGGGTTTTTATCCACGCGGATATGCCAACCCCATCGTACCTTATTAAACGTTTCACCCGCATAAGTGTCGATCCCGTGGGAATATCGGGATAAAAAGTAGCCTATATGTTAATCCAGGGTGTTAGCGACCTCCATACAAAAATTTATCAAAATTGGTTCAGCCGTTTGAGCGTGAAGAAGTAACAAACATATCAACACACACACATTCACAAACTTTCGCCTTTATAATATTAGCACAGAATACTTAAAGTACTACGTACAGAAAGGACACTCCCTTCCCCGCACTAAAATCAGTTACCGCACTTCGGCATATTCGTCTCCGGTTCTTTAACAAGAGCACTCGGGCACACAAGAACCACAGCGCTGTAGGTACCTACCTACTGCTGACACGAACACATAATTTTTTTAAAGTTTTATTTTTTGTGTTAATCACGATGGTTGTATATTGTGCATTATTTGGATGCTTATCTTCATCGAGGAACGATAAAGACAGAAGTTTCTTTCGGTTCCCGAAACATGAAAGAAGGAAGGAACAACTCAAATATCCTTTAAACCCATAAAAAATAAAAGCTAGTATATTACAGACAAACAAGTTAAGGAAGTGTTGTGATAATTTATTTTCATAATTTTCTGTATTATTCATTTTTCTCAAGTTTTCTTCGTTTTAGAACAATTAAAACTTCTGTAATATTAACATACCAACTATTAAATTATTGCTCTCTCTCTTTATTGTCTTAGTTATGTCTCTTTCTTTCACGTTCTATTCATTCTTCGACTTGAAAAGTAGTACAACAGTAATGTAATTAATTAGATTTCTATGCGTAGTGCGCACTAACTTTGTCGCGGCGCGCGGCGCCCCATTGTTGCACACGTTCGGGCAGCGCCGCCGCCTACGCACTACTGCCAGCCCTACTAGATTTCACGCACATATTCATACGTATACAAACGTCATTTTTTAATGTAGTATTAGTAGGTAATTATTTTGCGAGCGTTGTATGGAGTGTCCGGGGTGTGATATTAGTGTGATTTAACTTTAATTGAAATAACTACATACTATGTAAAATAAATAAAATCATTGACTAGGCGTCTTAACCAGACCACACAACCTCTTTGCAATCGCCGATCCAGGTTTACTAAAATGTTCTGAATTAACCCAACGTCCATTTTCAATTTAAATTCTCTAATCAATGTAAAGTAACCAAAAGTAAAAAAGTTTATTGACAATATAAAAGAACAAACCTTACACACAAATCCCAACAACCCTGTGATTTGTGTCTACTAGTACAAAATATAATTTCGTATGTCTAATAAATACCTGTGTATATGCGGTTATTTGGGCTTAATTCACACTGACCTCCGTATTAGTGAAAACTGTATCACGGCAGGTCGTCTCTTCAATGATTCCCTTTCATTCTTGCTCTTAACACATTCCATCATCAAATGTTGCGTCGGTTAAGTTAAAATTGCAATCAAAAGCGCTCAAAGCTGAGCAAAGATTTCCTTGCGCATAATAAAAATTAAAAATATATTTCCCCATTCATCCAGGTTCTTAAAGCAGCAGAAGTTGATGGAACAGGTCTGCAGCGAGCTGGAGCCCGAACAGGAGTCAGATCCTGAAGACGTCAAGAGGAAGAGGTTCGAAGTGGTGCTGGAACTCATGCAGAAGGTAAGAAACGTTTCTACTGGCCATGAATGCCATAAATTTCAAAATATATAATGCAGATTGGCAAAACTGTTGTAGGGATTAGTCCACCAAATGACCCCAAAGTTCACAGCAGAATTGTGTGGAAAAACAATGGGGTGTGGCTGTGTCATGACACGGCAGTGTGTTGTACCTGAATACGTTTACGTAACGGGATTGATCCAGTGTCGATAGAAGTGATTTCATCATTCACTTGCATAATTTCAACCGCCCCAGCTGCAGATGTACTGGCAACGTCGTTGATCCGCTCGGCCGCATTCATTCGTTTACGTTCCCGGCACTGCTAGACTCGGTCGTTTGGTGTTTTATTGATACCATTCGATTGCTCTTGAGAAGCCCTTTCCAACCGTATACGATTTCTGTATTTCGATTTGGCTTTTTGACTCGTATAGGCCGACATTATATATTTTTGATATTATTTTAACAAATTATATTCACTGGCACTATTTTACACTAATTTTTTGTGTAAAATCAATAGATTTTGACGAGAGCTGACGATTGAAACTTAAACGAACGTCGTAGCTTTTCCGAGTCAAAAGTTATACTAAGTAGAAATCTCGATACGCAGCAAACTTACCTCAAAATAATGAAAAATAATAGTAATGTATTCTTTGATCCTTTAGCTATCCAATGGTGTAATTGAATTTAGTTTGGAGATGATAGATATGAAGCTGCAACACCAAACTGTATGCCCCGATTTTATTATTATTGGTTTTTTGACTTGCCTCCCACTATGGAAGCAATTTTAAAGACGTATTCACGTCAAAAGGAGAGGGAGGCCTTTGCCTTACAGTAGGATAATACAGGCCAGTTAGAAGCTTCTGCCCGCGACTTCGTCCGCGTGAATTTTCGGGCTCTTACTTACCGAGTCGCATGCCATCGTTCGCTCGTACTATTTCTTTGTTTTCGCTTAGCGTTCTTTCTGCCTTTTTTGCTTTTTGGTCAGTTCCTTAGGGTCGTAGCGTGATGTTAAATAGCCTATAGGCTTCCTCAAGAATTGGACTATAAAATGGTTTTTTTTTTCTAATTCTACTGGAACAACTCTTCAGCTTAAAGCTTTTATTAGCGAGTTCTTAAAATAATTTCATAAACTTTTTATTTATAATAATAATTAGTTTACATGAAAAGTTCTTAAAACTATCTATAAAATGTGTGTTGGTCAGGGAATTTAAGCAAAATGATACGTAAAAATCAGGGGTTTGTTTCTGTATTGGCATGTTTGTCCCTACAGATGCAGGAGCTCGGGCAGCCGCCCACGGAGCTGGTGGGCGACATGGGCGCGGCCCCCGCCGGGTTCGCCGCGCCGCCCGCGGCCGACGCCGCGCAGTGCTGCCTCATGTAGTGCGCGCGCACTGTAGCGCAGTGCAGGTGTGTGCAAGCGGGTGCAGGTGTGTGCAAGCGTGTGCAGGTGTGTGCAAGCGGGTGCAGGTGTGTGCAAGCGTGTGCAGGTGTGTGCAAGCGGGTGCAGCTGTGTGCAAGCCACTCGATTCTGGCCTTGTATTAACTATATCAGATATGGAAGCGTGTCTTTAAATAGAACCCTGGTGCCGTATTATGACGGCTTAATGTCTTCATGATTCCCGTGTAAGAGAGAGAGACGGAGCTATAATGACCGATAGCACCATCCCTTTTTCTCACTGGAATCATTATGGCATTAATACTTCATAATACGGTACGTAGTCATTGGGAACAACATTAAACAACAATTGCCTTATATTTTGTTGCAGCATCAAATGTTGCTGGCAATAATAATCATTTATTTATTATCACTACAAGACACAAACATTTTTGCACCTCCGACTCTTGTACTTCAAGGAGTTCTTGTATTACAAGAGCCAGGTACAGGATGGGCAACTTTAATACAGTACAGCAAATTGCCAGCAACAATTCAACATTATTTGTTGCCAACATATTACCCGCAACACAAAAACATGCTTCAAACAATGTTGCACAACTTTGTTTCCCAATGATTACGCGGAATTAGGCTGATTGGTTGAATTAATCATTTATGAATTGTATAATTCCTGGTGTATGTTATGTAAGTACATAAATTACTGATTGATTCAATCAATCAATGAATAGTAGTGCCAATCAATCAGTGTTTGCACCTAGAGGATGATTGATCCGTAACAGTTGGAGCCTTATCAAGTATGATCTTAGCTTTGTAAACTAGAATTTTCATGAGAAGAATGTGTTTGATTGAAATAATCAGTTAAAAGATAATTAAGTATTTCCTCAAATTTCAGCATTTTCTCATAATTATCTTGAATGTTTAAAAAAAAACGAGTTTTTAAATTAGTTTTCTTTGATTGTTGTGACTTGTTGCGCTACTGCTGAGCATGATTTCCTGGCTTCGATTCCCAGGTTGGGAAAAGTGTTTCATGATTTTCCATCAAGAATGTCTCAAATAACAGCCCGGAGTCTGTATTTGTGCGGTTTGATGGCAATATGCTCGTCCCCTATTACATGTGACTCAAACATATGTGGCGAAACGTGTATACACCTCTGGCCAACCCCTTCGTGATGTTATTTTACTATAAAAGATGTTTTAATAGATTGAATATTTTAACTGATTGATTCAATCATTCACAAGACTTAGACTGCTTTTAACGGAAGCCTGACGGTAGGGTATTATAACAGTAACCTTAATTTTAATTCTAAATAATAATATATTGTCGTTTTCAAACACCAAATTATATAAAATCATGTCAAAATAAATACCTAAAGTAACGTATATGTTTAGTTTACATGAGCTTGGTACAGTCAGCCGTACGTCAATGGCAGGCCTGGCGCACTCCGCATTTTAGTTATGAAGTTATAAACATGCGGCGGGCTCTCGAGCCAATTCAGTGGGCTCTAACGTAGTCAGAATAGATAACAATTACGCAATAGAGAGAGAGGCAACTTTTAAGTGAATATAACTGTAGGTAATTAGCGCTGTGCGACTTGAATTGCACTTTATTGTGTCGTAGCAAGAGTCGCTATTTATTCAAATGATTTTTTGGAGTGAATCTTCTGTACTTGTGCTATTATTATGTTCTTTGTCAATTGTAACACCTTTACCTTGAACTGGCCTAGCGTAGTACGGAGTTGCAATGGAATAAGAGGTCATACTGATTTTGTTACCAGTGACGCATAGCCTACTGTACTAAGCACTAGCTACTAAGTCCATTAAAACCATACTTTACAAATTTCAGAGTATCTCCATTCGAATAGGCGATTATCAAAAGAAGAAAAAAAAATTACTTGTATTTAAAAAAATATGAATATTTGTAATATAGTTTATTTCATATAATAGGAAATTTATTTTGACATGACGTATAGTTGAATTTTATTAACTCACGTTATTTTTAACAAAAGTTGTCTACAGATTTGCTAGATTTTGTCGACCGAAAATATATATCCAGAATTAGTATAGAAAAATTAAAAATAATAACGCCGTTGTCCAGGGTCCGAACTTTGAGTCCCAGTTGGGGTAAATCATTGATTTAAAATAAAAACAGGAATGGACCCAATATCAAACCTTGAGGAACGCCCATTGTCATTTCATTCCATAGTGAGTTTGTGCCGTTTACTTGAACTTTAACCTTCCTATCTTTCAGGTATGATCTTAGTAAATCAAGAGCTGTATTCCTAATCCTATACTGCTCTAGTTTCAGCAGAATTGTCTCATGGTTTACGCAATCAAACGCCTTAGAGCGGTCGCAAAATATTCCAATGGCATCTTGTGCTTCTTCCCAGGTGATGAAAACGTTCTTATCACACTACTTAGTTACTTCAAGCAGTGTCCAGTTTTCCTATAAGGTTTTAACAGTATCAGCCCGGAGTTGGGAATTTATTTGGCCGATATTAGACCCTTCCTATATATAATTCATGGATCTTAACACATTGTTGCCTTATTAACAATAGATCGACTCAATCAAGCATATCCATAGACACCTATTATCGATTTTAAGTCTTAGAGCACAGCTTAACTCTATGGAAAGTAGGAATGAAGATATGTATGAATTGTTTGACGTATAAATACAGGGTCAAATTATATTAGCTAGCAAAACTCGCGGTGGTCTTTGACCATGACACCTTAGTCAGCTGTAGTAATTTAGAATTAAGAGGTTTTTCTTTGGTTTATCGTCATTAGATATCGGTACCCATCACATTTACGGGAGCTTCGTTAGCTAATTCATCGTGACCCTGTATAATTGATATTTATATAGCATTTTTATACTGTAGTATATAATAATCGGGAAATGTCTTTGTATGAGTATTTTGAAACTGGTAGATAAGTTATCAGAATCGTAAAAGGCTCTGTGAGTGCCAAAACTTTGATTTAACACATAAAAATATTAGGAAATCATCATTCTCCTTTATTTGTGGTCGGTGCAACATGTCTTTTTCTTCCATACTTCTCTATTAGTCGTCATCTCGGTAGTCACCCCCTTTCTAGCCATATCATCTTTCACACAGTCACATAAAAGTATTTGGATATACAATTAATACTTTACCAATAATTGCATTTAACCCTATATAATCAGCCTATAATGTTCCCACCGCTGCGACACAGGCCTCCTCTCTGGGAGAGGGAGTGGGCTGTAATCCACCACGCGGGCCCAGTGCGGGTTGGTGGATCACGAACCAGGTTTATAATTTAAAAAAAAAAGTGTGAAAGAATGTGAAATTTGGCATACATTACATGGGTTCTAATATCGGCATCGGTGAAGTAAATGAAAAATGTGTCCCTTGCCTATTTATTCGTAAAAAATGATGGTGTGATCATCAAGTATACAAAAATTGCGTACCTATGTAATGCCCAATATCGGGAATTTATGTGCATATTTCGGCCCCATCGGCCATCTGTTCTGCGAGCAATGTGCCCTGTCTACTGCCTCTTAAGTTTGGCAATTCTTCGGGCTATGTCGGTTACCTTGGTTCTCCTGCAGATCTCCTCAAGGTTCTGAAGTGGCGACCGCGTACCGAAAGACGTAACGTTGGAAGGCCTCCCACAAGGTGGACCGACGACCTTGTGAAAGCCGCAGGAACCCGTTGGATGCGAGAAGCACAGAACCGGTCGAAATGGAGGTGCTTGGGGGAGGCCTATGTCCAGCAGTGGACGTCTTTCGGCTGAAATGATAATGATGATGATGATGTGCATATTATGTATTTGTGTCTCGAAAATATTCCAGTTTTTATACGTAACCTTTTTTTCTTTATTTTAAATTTAAAATCAAGTGTGACAATATTCCGCACCTATGTAATACCTAATATCGGCAACGGAAATTTATGTCTCGAAAATATTCTGGTTTTTATGTGTTAAATTAAATAACTATATTTAAAACGATTTAAGTAAAGGGGCGGTAAGATTTTTGACTGAATGAGATATTGCAAAAAAAAAACGGACTTTAGCTTCTTGAAAGTCTTTCGTCAATTCTTCATCATCTTCCTATTATCGGCTATGTTAGCAGAATGGTCCAAAATGATGTAATTATAATATCTGATTCAGTCAAAATGAAATCAAAATGGTGGCTAGATAAATCTAATTATATATCTTGGACTTTTACTAAATATCGTCAATGGCTTTAAAAATATATTCAAACCTTTGAGGAATTTTAAAAGCCTATAAAATGAATTAATCTGGGGGGCCCAAATCGTTCTGGGCAGGTGATGTGCAGCGCAGGTCAAGGTGGCCGTTAACAGTTGCACCGCACATACTGCAATATCGTGCGACACTTCACTTTTCCCCTAATATTGACCTGCTATGAAAGTGTATGATAACACCCCAGGCTCCTCTTATCCTAATTTATTTCTGGTCGGTGCAACGTGTTTTTTTCTGCCTTACTTCTCTATTAGTCGACATCTCGGTAGTCACCGCCTTTCTAGCCATATCATCTTTCCCACAGACCATCCATAATTTCTTTGGTTCAGGGGAATAGAAAGCTTTTTATTAAACTTCCAAGGTATATAATTAGATTATTAAAATGTGTATAATTACTTAGCACAAAAATGTATGACATTTGTATGGAATACGGAAGCAAGAGGCCAATGACCTCGGATAGAAATACATTTGACTTGTGTAATAAAATTGTTTGATTATAATTTATTAGTTGTTTCTTAAAAATAAACGTTCAGTTATTATTTTGGGTTGTTTTTTTTTGTAAGTAAAAATGTTTTATCATCAGTGACATTCCATTTTCGCCTTTATAGCAGCAGACGTCAGTGAGCAGCAGCAACAGTGAGGTCGGGTTTTGTAGTTCAAGCGTAACTGCTGACGTGCAGTTGAGCGATTTTGCATCACTGTCCAAATCGCAGTGATCTTTATTCTCATTCTGATAAGGTCGCTGTTGGGTTGCTATAGTCCGCGCGGAACAAGATGGCCGCGCCTTAGGTACGTGAGCGGTGGGAGTGCGGGGCGGGGGCGCATTACTCAGTACGTGCGTTGCGAACCGCCGCCTCACCCCTGTGGGGACAGGGGTGAGGCGGCGGTTCTGAGGTGGGGACCTCAGCGGCCAACTAGTTCCGTGCGGACTATAATACTGACAAGTCTGTCGAAATCAGTGTGATCGTTATTCTCATTACAATAAGGTTGTTGTTAGGTTGCTACTGTCAGAGGTAAAATAACTGTGGACAGATTGTACAGACGCCAGCACATCAAGCTGCCCGAAACTGTCAAATTTTCTCAATCAACTTTGAACCTTATGCTTTAGCAATAAAGTTGAAAATCAATTAAAGAAATTTGACAGATTGTAGTAGCTTGATGTGCTGGCGTCTGTACATTAAACGACTACCAAGACCAACTAATGTCATAATGCAGTATTTTTTAACCGACTTTATATTATTTTCTAAAGTAGCTTATTCTATGACCAGTAAACCAATCCTTACTAATACATATTATAAATGCGGAAGTAAGTTTGTTTGTTTGTTACCTTTTTACGCCTAAACCACTGAACCAATCATCCTGAAATTTTGCATATATGTTGTACATAGATGGCGCCACGTGTCTATTGAACTTTGTCACGTTATTTAATTCTGAGGCGGTACGAAGTTCGCCGGGTCAGCTAGTAGCCTATAAAAGTAAAGAAGCTATTTTCGCCTAAATTATATGTACATACCATCGCGGCCTTTCCGCCTGATCACTTAAATTTCTTTCGCCTAAATCCTGTGGCGGCGCCAAACCAAGCCTCTTTAAAGTTTTCGCCTATTAGGAAAGCGATAACGCAATTAGTTGCAACCTACACTGCGCAGCTTAGTGACGCATCACGTGTACTCCTTTTGTGAACTTTATGGACGAACTATTTGACCTTGGCGCGCTTACTAGAGAGCGCTTCAATTTTTTGAGTGCAAGCAAAAATGAACTTAGTGGTGGTCAGGCGGCAGTTTCCGCGATAGTACCTAGGTAAAGGTCATACGGTCAAAATACTCTTTGTACTTTTGCAAAAAAAAAAACTAATTTCGAAAAATAAAATAAAAGGAACAAGTACCTACAGACTGTAAAGTTTTTATTTACTGGTAAAAAAATCGAATGCGTAAAAAAACATGTTCTTTCAGATGACAGATGACGGATAATGTTGCCAGCTTACAATAACATCTCATGAAAAAAAATCTCCCTAGGATAAATTCGATCACTTTTATACCTATTAGGGCGCATTCCACCAAACTTTTATACATAGAATAAGTTTTAAACTGAGAATAAATTTTGAACGTGTGACAGTTTTTCCATACTAGAACTGTCGGACGTCAAATTTTATTCGAGTTATTCCGTTTATCCACCCTAAGTAAGGGTACGCGGAAACGCATGTCCGAGAATCCACCCTAGGCGTAGTTGGTTAAACTTTTTTTTTAAACAAATGTAATCTTTATTTAATATACGCTAACATTTAAAATAATAATATGTACAATTATATGAAAAAATAAACAAAATAATTATAGGGCATCAAAGAACTCGTCCGCATCGCTGTCAACAGGAACAGTGCCCAAAAGGCTGACAGCAATGCCTCGTTGTATCGCAATGCTAGTTCTTTGGCCAAGAAATAGGCCAGCCCTCTGGTCACGTGAAGAGTCGACTAACCGCTTGGCGATATCTCGAAAAACCAAGTGGGCACTCGGACCCCATGGCCCTAGTGTTTCAACCCCAAATGGCTCGAACATATAACTCCCAATCAGGTTGCAATATTTTCGCCGTTTAAGGTTTTCTGCTCCTGCAGCAGCCGCCCCAGCACGGGCTGTGCTAAGAAGATGGGATGACGCAAGGGTGTCGACACATGTTGCATCCCACACCAAAGGTCTGTTGAACGGGATTTATAGACTTCGAGCGGTTTCGCACTACGTCCGATCCGAATCCGAGAAATCAATCCGAATTGGAAATTGTTCTAAATTCTGACGGATAGAGGTCGGATGTAGTGCGCAACCCCTCATACAACAAATAGGACTACGGTCACTTCGGACCGGCATTTCTCGTAGGTATTCGGATCGGACGTATTGCGAAACCGCTCGAAGTCTATAAATCCCGTTTAACAGACCTTATGGCTTCTCGGATGTTTCCGCGTACTTCTGCAACTCTTCTTTAATGGCATTTAATTATAGAAGAGACCGCAATTTTTTTAAAACCACGTTTGTATTCATGAAGGATCTCATTTTTTATTATTTTTTTTTATTGATGGATGAGATTGCTCTTTTGACCTCGATCACGCCTGATGGAAAGCGATGGATGAGGTCTATGATGGAGCAGGCGTGTGCCTAGAAGATTTACTTGATAGCACTTGCACCACCGCTGACCAGGAAGCGACTATATAGCTATCGACAATTTTCTCGCTCAAGAAACGTACAGACTAATAGACGCCAGCACATCAAGTTATTGAACTTTATTACTAAATTACAAGGTTCTAAGTTGATTGTAAAAATTTCACAGTTTCGGATAGCTTGATGTGCTGGCGTGTGCACAATTAGATGCAAGTCCCGTGTAAGTAAAAGAGATGCATAATTATAAATAGTTGATCGCTGATTGTTCGCACGGCGAGAACTCTACACTATGACGCAGCGACAAGAGCTACGCTCGCCTAGCGAAGCTCATTTTGCGGGTAGAACACTCGCTGAGAGACTCGCTTGGTACACAAGATGACATAATCAAGCTATAAATTTCCTGTATTTCCAGTTTTAACTAAACTTCAACAATGAGAAGCCAGCTTATACTGAAAACTGATATCGCATGCTTAATGGAACATTGACCCATTAGTAGATAGGCCAGAATTGAGTTACAGATTTTTTTTACTCAGACCTCATCAATAGTTAATCATAGACGTTTAAAATACAAGCATTCATGATTAATACTCGTAAATAGTCAAACCAAACCAGTTTTAATTTTATGCGTCAACAAGTAGGATAAGTCCTCATAACAAGATCTTCTTTTGCGATGTCCCAAATCTTCTTTTTTGAGTTAAGTCAGTATTCCATTAAGCATGCGAATTATGTCGGCATGCGTAGGGTGTCTTGCGTTCGCGTCGAACTACTCGAAACCACTCGAACCTTCGGCGGCTGGGATGAAGACGCAGGTGCTCGGATGACGGACGTGCGGTGGAAAACAGGCGTTAGCCCTACCACCGCAAGGGAAGAATTGGCCAGTGTGACTGTCCAGGATGCGCCGAGCGCTCGGTCCAGTTGAGTAACTGGCGGAACATTCAGCGCTACACGAGGAGGCTTCTTCATGCATCCCAAAGGCAAAAAGTGTGCTCAAAAGGTTTGCGACGGAGACATAAATTCTTTATCATCTTTTTATTTTTCTCAACGTATTATTATAGTCACTGGTTAGTAGAGTGCACCATCTTAAAAGGGTAAAAGTGTTGGGTCTAGAAGGGTTGTTGTAGGAATGTTGCTATCTATAGCTAGCAAAACTCCCCAAACGTAATGTGTATCGATACCTCAAGATGATAAAACAAAAATTTAATTAATTTGATGATGTTTTCTGGGGCCATCAACAGCCAATAGGTAGTGAAATATCCGTTTTTTTTTTTTTGTGTAAACTTCACAGACGTGATGAGTATCGATATCTCAACACGATAAAAACAGATTTTATGAACTCACACTTCAAGTACTTAAGAACACTACCAGAAGACATTGACTCCCAAAAAAACATTTTTTTTTGTCGCAGAGTTTGTCTAGCTAATTTAATTCGTTCCACGTATTACCGCGGGACTTCTTTCGTGAAACGGACTACTTCGGCGCCATAATCTCGTTCTCCGTGACGGCTGTGGTGGACAAACTCCCTCAGAATTTAGGAAATCTTGGTTTATTTTTATGTACGGTTTTAACATTAAAAGGAGGCAGTCCGAATAGCTCTGGTTTGAAGTCTAGAACGGATTTAAGGACCAAAGTCGCAGCAGCACAATCCCGCCGCGTCAGGTTTCGAGGTGGAGTCATGATTACCTGGTGATTAAGAAAGAAAGAAAAATTGGTTTAATGTCACAGAAACACGAGTAAATCATCATCATCTTTTCCCAACTATGTTGGAGTCGGCTTCCAGTCTAACCAGATGTAGCTGAATACCAGTATTTTACATGGAGCGACTCAAACTCAAAAAACTCAAACTCAAAGCATTTATTTCAATTAAACCATTACAGGCACTTTTGAATCAACTCAACAATCAACTCAGCCTATCGCAGTCCACTGCTGGACATAGGCCTCTCCCAGACGTGCCACAGCACCCAAAAAAATTAAATAGAAAAAAAAAAAGAATTGTCAAAATTAAATAGTCGGTCAGTTAGAAAGTTGAAGCTAGTTGCCCATTCCAAAAGCGTAGATCTCTATGGAGAAGAACGGGCAAGAAACTCAATGGACACTCTTTTAAATCAAGATATTACAAAATCCTGGGTACATCATTCTTGTCTTGACTGCCTATCATCTGACCTCCAGACCTCCTGCGCTTACACACACATTCACAACATGTTTGTACAGTTAGTACCTACAAGTCGCTTCGTGATATAAAAATACTGTAGGTGAAGCTTCAAACCGGAACACACTGCTTGGTGGCAGAAATAGGCAAAGTTGACCTCGAAAATTGTTTTGACAAAAACACCAAGCAAATTGAAACTTCAATAAAGTCGAAACTGGTCTTTAAGCAAACATAGAACTTAACGTGCAAGCGACATTCAACCTTAGGGTTATAAAGCTTTTACGAGGTCCAATATAACTCGATGGACGAGCTCCTTCACAAAGACCTACGGAACAGCAGCAGTTACCAACATCAACGGTGATGATTTCAATGCCGTTCTCGTTTGAGCACTTGGTGGATAGTATGCTTACGCCGGGAGCAGCCAACACTGCGTTACCGTGCTTCGGGTGACAGATCTCAGCGATAAGCGTAAGTCCAGGGATGTGTGGCCGGGTTTGGGTTTCATCTCGATGGGTCTCTTGAACGCAAAGAATGTCGCAGTGAGTTTTGCGGTAGACATCAGAAAGAATTTCAGATTTGTCTCGAGAGAACCCTTCGATGTTAATCGAGACTACGCACAGAACCTGTTTTATAAGTGAACTTTGGATTGCCATCGTGGTGAAAGGATTAACCAATCAGCGTGGATAACTCGCTGATTGCCCAGGGTGCGCCGGACGTATAGTGGCTCTGTAGATAGGTACGTCGCTCGGAGAGGCTCCTTTCATGCACCCCTAGACGACTTCGCCGAGTGTAAACGTGGTGCTGTTCCACAAACGATAGGACACTTAATAGCGTGTCCTGCGTGTTCTGTCAGCTGCACGTTACAGGAACTTATGGACGCTAGTGATGGCGCCAAACAAGTGGCCGAATTCTGGGCCGAGTCCATTTAGATTGCTATCGACACGCTAAGAAGATTCGAATGTTGGCATCATAATAATGTAGAGCTTCTATTAACCTTTGGTGTTGTTCTTCAGAAAGTTCAAATGCGCAGCACTCTCAAACGGGGTGCGTGATGCGAGGAGACCTATGCATGTATGGAACGTAGCAGGTGGCTTCAATTTCTACCTACCCGCATCAGAAGAAGGCGTGAGCTTATTTATGTATGTATTATAATAAGGTTTTACCTGCATTCCTGCTGCGAGTCCGGCTTCTAAACCAACTAACGAATCTTCAAAGACAAGGCACTGAAAAATATCATTAGGTTGAGGCTAAACGAGCGTAATTTTTTGAGTTGTGAGTCGCGTATTTTGAGTATCGCAATTTACGTTCAACTGAAATTCGGTTAGGCTGCCAGACGGACGGACGTAACTTCGGTTGCATTCTGTAACATAACTGACGCTTGCCTCGCTAACCTCCCTCACCCCGAGCGCAATTCGGTTGAAATAACGCGCGTGAGTCAGCAGACAACTCATTTTGCGTCGCCGTGTGGTACTAACAACAGGACTTTAGTATGAAACCGATTACAGCGTAAATTCCGCGACTCATTTTCCGCGACTCACAACTCAAATAATTACGCTCGTCTGGCTTCACCCTTAGTGATTAATACCTACTATTGAAAATGTCGTAAAAAAAAATGTTTAATTGTAGGGGAAACTAAACTCTAAATGTAGTCATTAAAGTTATTTTTCAGAAATCACATAAATTGTATTACAACCAAATGAAGAGCACTTAATGGCGCAGTAGCGCTGGTTACGACTTGGACTTTGGTTCGAACCCAGATAGGCACTTCGTGTATTTAATTTCATCAGCACTGCTCTCAAAACGGTGAAGGAAAACATCGTGAGGATACCGGCATGTCCTAGAATCAGAAATTCGAAGACGTGGCATCCACCAAACTGTATTGGGCCTGCGTGATGGGTTACGGCCCACTCCCTCTCACAGAGAGGAGCCCTGAGTCCCAGCAGTGGGAACGATATTGGCTGCAGATTATGCTTATTACCAACTCGTTTTATAAATACCTCATTTGGTGAAGGTTTGTCAGGAAACTTGGCAGCTGCAATCAGATAGAGGTCCGGGAATGGCTTCCCGCGATACACATCAGGGTCGCCGACGCAAACCTGTAGTTACAGTTAAACCAGAAATGATTATGAGAATTGGTAATTCGACTTATTTTTAATCTTATACAGGGTGTTACGGAAAGGGTATACCAATACAAACGGGTTGAAGAGTGTATCTGGTCTAGAATCTCTGTACAAAATTTCAGCTCAAAAGCAGTAACTTTGAAAATGCTTAATATTTTTTTATTTCGATAGTTTATTAAATTGAAATCATAATAAACGTGTCACCGCACTACGAGGGTCATTATCCATTATCTGTAGTGTGTCTGTGCGCCTAGTACACGCACATCACGCCGCCGCGCGCCAATGCAGTGCCGTGATTTCGAAATAAAAAAATATTAAGCATTTTTCAAAGTTAATGCTTTTGAGCTGAAATTTTGTACAGAGGTTCTAGACCAGATACACTCTTCAACCAGTTTGTATTGATATACCCTTTCCGTAACACCCTGTATGTATTTTGAATTTTTTCTTCAGTGGTTTTTTATGGTTCCGTATCTCAAAAGGAAAAACGGAACCACGTCTGTAGAGTTTCGCTACCTAATTTCATTTTCCCCTGTATAGGTGGGGGGGGGGGGGGGGGTACTTACAATATGATGGAACATTCCAAATATTTTAGGTTTGGTATTGATGTGTAGGCGCACGTCTCTTCTTGTCGAGTTGGTCGCTAGAGCGAACGTCACACCAGACCGGTAAAGATGATTTAAAAGCCTTTCTATGCCTGGAAATTCATGAGTACCTATAGCAGTTGTAAAGTGGGCTGCAAAAGTCCATGGACAGTGCAGAAATAAAATCTTATGAAGCGACAAATGACGCCATCTAGCGTAAAACCAGTTAACGACTAACAAAATTTAATTATGCTGTTATTAGATGGCGTTGCTTTGCTTTATATGATAAAATATTTTTGTAGTTTCTTTTTGTCTCTTCAAGTTCAAACATTCAAACAATTTATAATTAATAGTTTCTTTTAAGGAAAATTGTTCCTAACTATTAACCTACTATGTTAATATTGAATATCAATTTATAAGTAGGTAGGTATCTGATTTTGTAAGTTTTAGTTTTCAAACTTGAGAGGGTAGGTTGAATATGGATTTATAAATAATTGGTAGGTAGTATAAATAATACTTAGATCGAAGAGTTATGACTAACTCAATTGATCGTTCGCTATGTACAGACGCCAGCACATCAAGCTACTACAATCTGTCAAATTTCTTTAATAGATTTTCAACTTTATCGCTAAACCATAAGGTTCAAAGTTGATTAGAAAAATTTGACAGTTTAGGGTAGCTTGATGTGCTGGCGTCTGTACAGTCACGTCTAAAAGTATGTATACACTTGGCTTTATTCAAAGGCGATTTTCTCCTTTATTTTTGAAGAAATTTTATGTTATTACGAACATAGTATTTTCGAACCCATAGGTTTATGTTAAGTGTCGTATTTCAACGTGGCATTCGTTATTTCACGAAAAAATCGCAATTGAAAATTGCCAAGTGTATACATACTTTTAGACGTGACTGTACATTCCGATTACCTCATTCGAGTGCCTTTTGTTCAGTTTATATTTACAATCAGGTGAATTACTTATTTTACCAAAATGAGCACGAGTTGTAATATTGATTTCGTTACAAGAGCTCAAATAATTGCTTTGAATAATCAAGGCAAAAACTTGTCAGAAATAGCCATTTTTATTTCTGTTTCTGATTCATCTGGGCACAAAATATTCGAACGTCGATATCTTGAAAACTACTTTATTAAAACGAGTCCCTCATACAAATATATGTTATTTGGTATACCTATTTTCATATGAACACGTCGCAGCTTCGGTGCAACAAAGTCACAACAGCTCATTTTTTAATTTTACAGGAGAGGATTTTTAAAAGTAGGTAGGTATGGTTCACAGACAATTTGGCATACTTACCTCAATTTTGCAGTTTTGGCTATTTGTGAATTTGTTGCACCGAAGGTGCGATGTGTTACAGAGCTTAAATTTTGGCCATATGGACCAGTCGAAGAATCTAATTTCGATGAACTACCCTTATGAGAAATTAGTGTCTTTGCTCGCAGACGTCTAAACATTAACGACAACATCTTTTTGATACAACATTTTGAATTGTCGGTCGTTAAAAAGCAAGAAATAAAATGCACTACACTACATCAATGCAGACGCGCGGGCACCGCTAGACTGGTGCGCATCGCTCGTACGCCGCTCCCCGCGCCGCTGTCTTCGAGGCCAGTTCCACATAAATCTATAGATGCATTGAAACGCGCCGCTCTCCGCGCCACCGCCGCCCCCCGCGCCGCGCGCGCCGGCAGACTTCGTGTCCGTAGAGCCTTCAGACGCTAGTCGCTGCTGGCGCGGCGCGTGCCCTGTAGTGTACTGTGTATCTCTGCCTTTAACTGCCCCGTTGTTGTACACGAGTTTTATTCCCAGGTCGGGAAAAATATTGGGGTTTCCATAAGGAATTTCTTAGTAGCAGCCAGGAGTTTGGAAATTGGCCGTGTGATGCCCCGATGCCTCAGAAAGCACGTTAAGTCGTTGGTCCTGCACCATTTGTCTCCGGTCGTGTCTGGTTGCACAACCATGGGACGAGAAGAGAGAGAGAGGAAGAGAGAGTGCACCTGTGTCTGTGCACTATAATATCACCCGCACCGAAGGCTGGTCTACGCTGAGATTGACCGTAACGGCCGAAGTTTCCTCTGGAGGACTATTATAATCTCTGACTACCCCTTCGGACCTTCGGGGAAGCCCGGCGCGGTAGTAATACCTTTCTTTAGTGGCGCCCTCGGCAGTCTAACTTTTGTAAAATTTTTCAGCTCATGTTGTAGTTGAGTTGTACTAATATTTAGCTGAAGATCATTCACCACGTTTTCACAAATCACCTGGTCTGTGGCACCAAAATTCTGCAAAACAAAATGGGAGATAATGGAGTATTCTTATCAGAAATTATTAAGTAGGTTGTACAATAGTAGATTTTTGCATCGAGCGTAAAGTGAGTTATTAATGTACTAGTGTTATGTTGGTGCCCGAGCACATGCGAGGGCACTAAATTAACACGAGTGGATTAATTACTCACTTTAGCAAGGTGCGTATTCTACTTTTCTTTCAACTACCAATTATTTACCTACCGTGATATAATATACCTACTCAAAATAAAAACTCACATAAAAATAAATATATTATTGGCTTCTGCCCGCGACTTCGTCCGCGTGAAAAAGTTAATGAAAACAAAGTTTAATGCATCTTCTCCTCAAACATTTAAAACTTACAATAGTTTTTTTTTTTTCACCAAGTCGGCTTTATTCAGCCGATTTTTATTTTTAGCCAGTATCTTTTTGATCTAATACATACATTTTATATTAAACTTAATGGGAGGCATTAAACCTCTGTGGTAAATTTATACCTATCTAAATAAAAAACAGTGCATTAATGAAAAACTGTGCAACAATGAGATTTCATATAACATTTCTGCACTGTTTTGGGTCTAAGCAAAAATACGGCCTTTGGTTTTGTAGTGATTAATGATAACATTACTACGTAGTTGAAAAAAAAACACTTTTACACTTCAATCATATATTAAATAAAAACTAGATGAGGTCAGCGTTTCCGAGTCAACTTATTACCTACTCTGAGATGAAAGGCCGAAACAAACTCATAGGACCATGTAGATTGGTGTCTGAAAAGGTGAAATTTTGAGGAAAGAACCACACAGATTTGAGTGGACTAGTCTAGGCAGTAGGTAATCGTGTAGCTCAACTCAAAACTTGAGGAGCTCAACGACTCGCCGAACAATACCAAAGAAAGGACATTGGGTAGGCCGCATGGAGCACTCAAAATGCCAGACAGACATTAAAATAAACTGAGAAAAAAAATACTACTTGATTGTAAATACTTACTTTAGCCTCCAACTCCTTGGTGTATTTCTTTCCATATCCTGCGCAAAGTTCTTTTAATATTTTGTGATATTGGCTTTCAGAATCTGAAACCAAACGTAAATAAATAGAAGTCTTCCAGCCTACCAGCATTTCGGCCATGGCAGCCAATCTTAACGGAGACCAGCACCCTAATTGCGTAACACACTATCAATCGGAATCAGAATCATTTCGAAGCCAATTGCTAATCCATTGCTTCATAAGTTCGAAAAATTTGTCTGCTCAACACTTAAATAACGCAATGAATGTTGTTGAACTGTCAAAATGAAACCGATTCCGATTGATAAAGTTTTACGCAATTGCCCCGCGGTCTTCGACGCGGGAGATATTATAGTGCACAAGTGTGTACGCAGATACAGGAGCACACTGTCTTCTCTCAATGTCATTGTCCTTTGGGACGGCAATCCGACACGACCGGAGAGAGATCAGGCGCAGGGCCAACGGCTTAACAACGTGCTTTCCGAGGTACGGGGGTATCACACCGCCTACTTCCAAACTCTGGACTGTTACTAAGAAATTCCTTATGAAAAAACCTAATAACACTTTGCTCGACCCGGGAATCGAACCCAGGACCCCACGCATAGCAGTCGCGCTTGCGACCACGAGATCAACGGGGCAGTCGGTGGGACTGCTCCGCCGTAAATCGATGTATGTTGGGGTCGGCTTCCAGTCTAATTGGATGCAGCTGAGTACTCGAATTTTAGCTGGAGCGACTGCCTATCTAACCTTCATAACCTAGTTACTGGGTAATACGATACCCTTGGTAAGACTGGCTGTCAGACTTTCGGGCTTCTGACGACCCGTAACGCCTATCAAAGATCCACGAATGACAGCCGGGACCAACAGCTTAACGTGCTTACCGAGGCACGGAGGGGTCTTGGTATTTAAAGATGGTCACCCATCCACGGACCAACCGCGGCATGCGTAGCTTAACCTGATCGATCGACCGGTGCGGCTGTTATTACTTAGCCACAAGTCCCTCGTCAACAGCGTACTACGTACTTAGCCGAAATATAGGTACACTGCAATATTCATGTTTATTGAAGCTGACGCACATTTGGGCTGGCCGCATCGCGGTTCAAAATTCCTCCTAAATCACTCTCATACATTTTTTATGAACTCTTGTTGCTCCTGAAGTCCTGACTGACCAAAGAGCAGTGGTGGCCCAGTGGTCGTGGGCTCGAATCCAGGCAGGCGCTTTACCTTGTTTAATTTATTTCATCACCACTGCTCTCAAAACGGTGAAGGAAAACATCGTGAGGATACTATAATATCCTACAACTAAATATTCGAAGACATGTGACATTTACCAACCCGCACAGGGCCCGCGTGGTGTATTACAGCCTTCTTTCTATACTCCGTGATTACGGCCCACTCCATCTATAGACGTCCCAGCAGTGGGGACGTTATAGGCCGATCATGTGTACTTATGTGTATGTATGAATGAACCATCGCGCACTACACAGGGTAACACAACGTCCTTACCGCGAAACCCTGCAGACGTGATGAACTAGGAATTTCATATTATTTTAGCGTCATGAACTCATTGCAGTTTCTCTAGACAATTTAATTTAACCACGTAGGTTCTCGTAGGATATCGTGTTACCCAGTGACTGGGTTGTATACGTCAGAAAGACAATCGCTCCATGTAAAATATGGGCATTCAGCTGCATTCCATGGGGTTTCTTGCTGGCTCTTCTCCATAGGAAACGACCAATTGGACCCGTACACCTAGGCTTGCTTCTGACGTTTCATAAGTGCCTATGTAGGTTTATGTGAAAATAAAATATTTGGGACTGAAACGCAGGCTCATGAACATGTGAATTCGTCCCGTCTTAACCTATGGTGCACAAACTTGGTCTTTGACTAACATCCAGAAGTCCATACTCAAGGTCTGCCAACGAGCAACGGAGCGCAGTATACCAGGCGTTAAATTAACGGATCGTGTTCGAAACACAATACTGCGCTCCAAAACAAAGATAGTTGACGTGGTTCGAAAGGCTGCTCGACTCAAATGGGACTGGGCAGGACATGTCTGCCGCATGCCGGACAAACTGTGGGCCCAAATAGCGCAGAATTGGTGCCCTGAGACAGTAAGGCGGGGTCGCGGCAGACCACGCAGGAGATGGCGGGACGAGCTGGATAGGTTCCGTCAAAACTGGAGGGAGGACGCGCGGGCTCGCGAAAAATGGAAGGAGTGGAGGGAGGCCTTTGCCCAGGAGTGGGACAGCGCAGGCTAGATAGATAGATAGATAGAAAATATTTTGATTTGATTCCGGGTTAGACTAGGAACCGATACCAACATAGAGACAGATGATGATAAATGATTATTAATTAAAACAGTTCTCACCAATGACGGTGCCGTCCATATCGAAGATACAATGGGTCGCTTTCCTGAAATGCCCTATTTGATGAGCGGATCCGTCCCACTGGGATTGCGACCAATAATAGGACTCTTGAGCAATCGGTGCATAGGTACGACTGGAAATTTTTATGAAAATAAATAAAAAAAACTTTTAAGTATATAAGTAGGAAAATATTGTTTTTGACACGAGTTCAGTTTGATTTTTTGATTTTTAACATCAGCGAGGCATCAATCCAAAAAAACCATAAATATCATGAAAAATGTGGAGGAGTACTAAGACGCCTATAAGTTCGGATTTCACCAATGAAACTGAACGTGGTCAGCACTTACCATTTCACTTACCTCATCTTTCGTGGCGCTAACTATACTCCTTGCTTAGTTTGGCATGGAGAAGAAGTAATATAGAAGTATAACGAACAGGGTTTATAGTTAATCATCCTCAGGGCGTTTGTGTCTGGTGGGCAACTGTGCGACGATGGATATCGGGACGTTCTATACAGAGCGTTACGGAAAGGGTATATCAATAAAAACGGGTTGAAGAGTGTATCTGGTCTAGAATCTCTGTACAAAATTTCAGCTCAAAAGCAGTAACTTTGAAAATGCTTAATATGTTTTTATTTCGATAGTTTATTAAATTGAAATCATAACAAACGTGTCACCGCACTACGAGGGTCATTATCCATTATCTGTAGTGTGTCTGTGCGCCTAGTACACGCACATCACGCCGCCGCGCGCCAGTGCAGCGCCGTGATGTCGAAATAAGAAAATAATAAGCATTTTCAAAGTTAATGCTTTTGAGCTGAAATTTTGTACAGAGATTCTAGACTAGATACACTCTTCAACCCGTTTGTATTGATATACCCTTTCCGTAACACCCTGTATAATATGTAAGTCACACGGTAAACTCTGCTTGCGCGATGCAGAATTTTCCGTGACGTCACGTCAGTGTGATGCATAGTTCGCATGTGGCAATGTAGATGTCGCCACAGCAACACTACTACTTTAACACAAGCATAATATATTCATGCCTTATTGGTGTAGTGGCCGCAAGCGCTACTACTGGGAATAAGGTCCTGGGTTCGGTTCCCATTTCGGGCAGTGTTATTTGGTTTTTTTATCAGGAGCCCAGCCACAGCCCGGTGTCTGGATTTGAACCCGGTTGATAGAACTGTTGAATAATCTTGTCCCCTATTACATGGGACCTCAACAACAAAATGTTCGTGGACCTATAGGTCACCTCTGCCTAATCCTTCGGAAAAAAACCCGGCCAAGTGCGTGTCGGACCACGCACAATGAAGGGTTCCGTAGTTGAAATGAATTTATCCCAAGAATAAACCAAACATTGCAGTTGAAAATCACGTTCTCCCATACATTGCAACTGCAAATTTAAGTTGATCGGCTATTACTCGTAAACTTGTAAAGCCTACTTAGCTGTGATAGTTTTCCTTTTAATTTCGTTATATATACTAATGCCCTGAATTTTTTCACATATCCAGAAGCAACATTTAGCTGGCAGGGGGGAGACACTTGACTCTAACAATAATTAGCACTTTAAAGCTTAATATTTCACAAACGGATCCCTGAATCGAAAAATGGTTTACACAATCTCGCAATATTTTTGAAAGATCTATCCAACGATACCCCACACCATGAGGTAGACGAGAAAAAAATAAAACATCCCCACTTTACGTGTACAGGAGGTACCCTAAAAAAAATATATATTACCACTTTGTCGGCGTGATTAATATGTATATCCATGCCAAATTATAGCTTTCTAGTACTAAGAGTCTCTGAGCTAAGCTGCGGACGTACGGACAGACGAACATAGCGAAACTATAAGGGTTCCTTGTTGACTACGGAACCCTAAAAAAGGGTTGTTTATATTAAACATATTATGCTTTTTCCCAACTTGCTCCTGAAGGGGTAGGCAAAAACGACTGAACAGCACCTGCTACGATTCTTACCTTTGAAATCCTTTTGATCTGCTCGCGTGGCGAGACAAAGAAGTTTTACTCCCTGAAAATTGAGTAGGTACAATTCTTTCGAAGTTATTTTACCTCTAATAACAACACAAAGAGCAGAGGTGGCAAAGTGGTAACGGCCGCGACTTACGAGTTGTAGGCCGTAGGTTCGAGTCCAGACAGGCGCTTTACTTTGTGCAAATTATTTCATCACCACCGCTCTCAAAACGGTGAAGGAAAACATCGTGAGGAAACCGGCATGTCCTAGAACCAAAAATTCATGTGACATCTGCCAATCCGCACTGGACCCGCGTGGTGGATTAAGGCCCATTCCCTCTCACTGAGAGGAGGCCTGTGTCCCAGCAGTGGGAACATTATAGGCTGGTTATGTTATGTAACAACACAAAAGCAATCTTATTGCAATGAGAATAAAGATCACTGTGATGTAAATTTGCCAGTACCAGCAACACAAAAGCAACCTTATTGCAACGAAGAATGAAAAGTTGACAACCAGTATATCAAGGGATATCGTATTACCCAGTAACTGGGTTGTGAAGGTCAGATAGGCAGTCGCTCCATGTAAAATACTGGTATTCAGCTGCATCCGATTAGGTACACTGGAAGTCGACCATCGCATAATAGGGAAAATGCTAGGTAGGTACACTTCTGGCTCTCCGTGCCGGTAGGGTTGCCAGGTCTTAAAACCGAAAAGCCGGACAGACCAGCCAGTTTAGCCGGACATTTGGGTAAAAAAGCAGGACGCCCTTAATTTTTTAGTCTTAGTATAACATGGCAATTTTTTTAAAAGGAAAACTAGTTTTTTTAACCGACTTCAAAAAAGGAGGTTCTGTATTCGACCCGTATGTAATGTATGTATGTTTGTATGTCCGCGATTTTCTCAAAAACGAATGAACCAATTTTGATAATTCTTTCACTAATGTAAAATAATCTTCATACTTTCAGGAAGGTTTTAGTATATATTATATTAGGTAAATATTCTTATGTCCGAAGTTATATACATAAATGTACTGCATCTCCAGCATTTATTGTATGTGAATTTTGATAATTCTTCTAGTCGGTGTCTTCAATGCACTAGTGTTAATTGAATTTGTGTGGGGTAGGTACAACTAAAAAGTGAAAAATAAAAACATTTTTACAAAAAAAAAACAACCGACTTCAAAAAAAAACCACTACAAAATGATAGATAACTTTAATTTCGGAAGTCGGTGTCAAAAAACGAAAATGCGGAATCAACGACACCGACTTCCGAAATTAAAGTAATTTATCATTTTGTAGTGTTTTTTTTTTGAAGTCAGTCGTTTTTTTTTTTGTATAAAGATTTTTTATCATTTACTATACACTAGAGTGGGGTGGTGATGAAGAGTGACGGGGAGGGGGGGCGCGCCGCGCACGCTTTGGTCAAATTTAAAAAGCCTAACAAAAGCCGGACAGGCCGGACACCGTCTGATTTGGCCGGACACGCTACCAAAAAGCCTGACTGTGTCCGGCTTTATCCGGACGCCTGGCAACCCTACGTGCCGGGAATACAGACATCATAACACATAGTACCTATCGATGGCACGTTCGACACTGAACTCTTTGACTTCACTTGCAGTTCTCTCTCGAGTTCCTTCACGTAGTTCTCACGATCATCCTTGTCCGTACCGCCGATCTGGAAGACAAAATGGAGTATTAATGAGTGATGAACCAACGCTGCGGTATAAAAGGAGATTTAGTGACGAAAATTAAAGAGAAAGTGTTGGTATGCTCTTAGAATGGTTTATTATTGGACATGTTGAGAAGATCAATGAAAGGGGATATATACAGAGTTATTGGTAAAACACTAACAACCTTGCAGGACTGGAATATTAACATCATAAACAATAACTTTTGTTCTATGGCTTTTTACAAAACATAATACATTTACCAATAAAAAAGTAATTTTGAGAAATTAAATCGAGGCTCATTGGCGACGTAAGACCGGTGGATGCTAAGCTTGGCTCATCGCCGCAAGGTTGCCTGCCTGTCGGTCTTCTACAGACTGTACTTCGGTGAGTGTGCCCGAGAACTCCACGACCTCATTCCACCGGCCCCCTTCTACCTTTCGGACATACAGACGCACGGCAAGTTACCATCCCTACCTGGTTGCTATTCCACCAATTCGCACTAAGCGTTTGCAAATGTCCTTTATAATGCGCACAGCAAAAGAGTGGAACTCTCTACCTGCGTCTGTTTTTCCGAGCGCATACAACCCGAATCTCTTCAAAGTGAGAGTGAACAGGCTTCTTCTGGGTAAGCTCGCTCCATCGTCGACTTGTCTCTGTCACCTTTGACCTAGACTATAGTCAAGAGCAAGCCCTATTCAAATTAAAAAAAAAATCGACTTCAAAAAGAAATTAACTCAAAATTATGAAATAACTTTAATTTCGGAAGTCGGCGTATTGTCCATATCTTGAAAATGACTGAATCGATTTTGATGAAACTTGCACTGTTCCCTAAGTTGAAGTAAATGTAAGCCAATAAAAAAAATGTTCACGATCCGATTTATAGTTGCGGAGAAATGCGTGGCAAACATACATGATACGCCCTATAATAGATTGTCATGTGTGAATATATTGCAGTTCCAATAATATTAAATACATACTTGTCGAATTTAACCTCCTTTTTTTTGAAGTCGGTAAAAATTAACCTTTAAAGTGCCACTAGTCGATATTTTTTCCATGCGGGAGAGTGTTATTACTCCACTGTTTGACATTATACATCCAAAGTTACACATGATATCGCTTTGTCTTATTATTAATTTTGTCTGTACGGAAACAGAATAGTAGAATAATAAAAAGCCATTAAAATGTTGTGATCCAAAAAAGATTCGTTTTTCAAGCAATTTTTAACGTAATTTTGGGTGTATAAGTAATAAATGAAAGAACTGTAAAATGTTCAAAACAAACTTTGTTTGTAATTGATTTATGCAGTGGTTTTTTCATAAAACTCTATTTTACAAAGCACTTTTCGAATTTTATTACGCGCGTTTCAGTTCGGAACGGTGTTTCTGTGCGTGAGAACTAGACGTTCTGCGTGTAGACTAGCATCTACCTGCTCATCACTGATACTATCTCTGTCGGACACGAAACCAAGTGAGACAGCGTAATTTTTGGCCATGACCACCAGTGAGTTTGAGCTCGCGACTAGTTCCACCTTAAGATTTCGTTGTTCTATATAACCCCCCGTTTCTACGCTCGCCTTCGCTGAATTTTGTACTAAATTGGTAGTTTGCGTAGAAAATAGTAAGTTGAATCTGTGAATCTTGCCCGCATATATGATGAATGGGGATTTTACCTTAATATTGTATGTAATAGGTACTTACTTTGCGCTTCAACTTCTTGGTGTATTTTTGTTCATGTTTTGCGGAAATACTTTGTAATAATTTCTGATATTGTGTTTCTCTAACAAAATATGAGTCTGAAAACAAACTTGTAGAAATAACACTCTTGCAACCCAGTCATGTTGCAGACTGAAGTTATGGTTTGCCAGAAGAGCGGTGGAAGCCCCAATACGGATGCAGTGACCGCTGCTGCCAATTATGGCAGCGCGATTTAAATCTTTATTTATTTAACCATTTATGTACAGACGCCAGCACATCAAGCTACTACAATCTGTCAAATGTCTTTAATAGATTTTCAACTTTATCGATAAAGCATTAGGTTCAAGGTTGATTGAGAAAATTTGACAGTTTCGGGTAGCTTGATATGCTGGCATCTGCACTGAAAAAAATGCACTCCAATCAAGTGACTTTTAGCTTGATTGACGATATCTTGTTTAGATTAATCAAAATCTTAGTTAAATTGATCATCACGACACGATTGCAGCAATACTAGTTCAAATGATTGAACGCTCAAACAAGTTTCTTGATTACCCTTAACATGACATCATAGTAGAAGAGTTAAAACAACAATGTAAGTTAGTTGTATCAATCAAGCAACTTGATCAACTTGATTGCTGCAAATTGGTTTTGTGATAACTCCAATCAAGATCCCGTTTCAAATCTCAATCAAATAAAAGTAGTAGCTGTGATCATTGTGCTCGATAGGCTCAGAAGTCAATCTAAACAAAATCTTGATTGTGGCAACCACTTTTTTTTTTCAGTGCATGTTCACTGTTGTGTGTGTTGGTCTGTACACACGTACACATGACAGCGGCAATGACATCGACACGCAAACAGCTGTAACAACATGAATTCAGCACAAATGATTCTCCTATCTTCCTCCTAGCGTGGAATTGTTTTATATGGGAACAGTATGTATGGAACATCTATCTTTTTCCAGAATCATGTACTGAATCCATCCTTTATACAGGGTTACTTGTAATTCGACGTATATTTGTCAGGAGCTGATAGGGGGCCCAAAATGCAATAAATTGAACCCGCCATATGTATGGCCGAAATTCAATAGTTTTCGAGATATTTGAAACATTTTTGAAGCGTAAAATGAAAATATTGGTAAGACATTATTCTTAAATCACTCATCATTTTAATTATTTTGTTGAACTGAGTACTTTTAATTCATAGCTTAATTGAAATGCCAGCTACAATATCATTTTTTGATGGTGCACATTCCAATACCAATGTAGTTTTTTTTTTATTTGGAATTATCTCGAAAAACCCTTAAAATTCCAATATCTCGAAAACTATTGAATTTCGGCCATACATTTATGGGTGGTTAATATTTTTGCATTTTGACCCCTCCCCCCTCCCCTCCCCCCCTCCCCTCCCCCATCAGCTCCTGACGGATGTAGCGGTATCTACGCCACATGCGAACAACGCGTCATACTGACGTCACGCAAATCCTGTATCTCGCAAGCAGAGTTTATCGCGCAACTAGCATAGATACAACAGCCCGACATGAATCAGACACAACACCCGTCTGGTCGGAGGATCCTCCCTTTTCTATAGAGTATGAGTGAACTTTACACTCTGTTCCTCATACCTCATAAGAATAGAACCGCCTTTCTTATTACTTCTTTCGTGGTAATTTCCCTCACAACCCCATATTTGCATGCACCTCTCCATTATTTGATGTTACTGTGGTTCCTGTGGTTCTTACCGATGATGGCGGGGTCATCCATAACGAAGGCACTGTTGGTTACTTTCTTTAAATTCCTCGATTTTTGAGTGAATCTGCCCTGCTGGTCTTGAGACGGAATAAAGGATCCTTAGTTAACCCTCGTTGGAGAAATCGGTGCATGGCTACAACGGAGAATTTTTAAGAATAAATAAAAAATAATAAATCCGTAGATTTGCACGATTAGCACTTAGAATTTTTGACACAAGTGCCTTGATCTATGTTGTATAGTTATGTCAGTCAAAACCAGTGACAATGATTGAGTGGTAAAACGTCATAATGAACATGAAACACAAAAAGAGGTTTTGGTACGGATAGTCAGTAAAAATTAATAATTAATTAATTCACATTATAACCAGCGGACGATCAAGACGCTTCCAATGATACCCCATTTGTCTAATTACGACAAGTAGTTTAGAAGTTATGAGGGAACAGATGAACATACATACATACCGGTCAAAATTATAACCCTCCTTTTTGCTTCGCCGTAGTCGGGTAAAAAGACATGTTATGCCGACAACAAATACATTGGGATATGGGCAGGAGAATGAAGATAATGATGGTGACGTGATGAAAATTAAGCTAATTGTTTAATTACTTAACTATAATTTACTGATTGCAAGGGGTTAAATAATAACAGCTGCACAGGTCGATCGATCAGGTTTAGCTACGCTTACCGCGGTTGGTCTGTGGATGGGAGACCATCTTCACATACCGAGACCGTGCCGAGACCCCTCCGTGCCTCGGAAAGCACGTTGTGGAGATTATAGGACCTACATGCAAAAAACGCAAGTTTTTGAAGCAATAAAAGTTGACTACAGTAAACAAAATAAGAAAAATATATGATATTCTTCAGGATATATGCTAGGTAGATAGTGTGTTGAAAACATAATACAACTAATTTGATACGATAGAAAAAATCATGAAGATACCTCTAAAAACTTTCTTTTTACAATAAAAACCATACTAAATATACATCAATCATTCTGATTTTTTGTCAGATTATTCTACAAGGAACACACCAAAGCACTAGTGTTTTTATTTGTTAGTCCAAACAATAGATTTTTTGTTAATAGATACGAGTAATTGCAATAAATTACCAGCGTTGTGTCATCGCGCTTCTCTTTCTTTTCTATGCAGTCCAACAGTGACCGCGCTTTAGGTCATGTAGTCGGGTACATATTTGAATTTCGAAAATTTAAATATCTACGGTTAAAATGTCAATGTTCAAAACATCGAAAATTTAAATATCGAACGACCATAAAACATTTCAATGCATTTCAATGTTAGACATTTTATGCTTAGGTATAACAATTTTCGATATTATGATATAACCGATATTTAAATTTTCGATGTTTTGAACGTTGACATTTTACACGTAGGTATTTTAATGTTCGACATTCAAATATGTACCCCATGTAGTCCCCTTAAGCTGTTGGTCGCGGCTGTCCTTCGTGGATCTTTGAAAGTCGTTACGGGTCGTCAGAAGCCCGAAAGTCTGACGACCAGTCTTACCAAGGGGTATCGTATTACCCAGTAGCTGGGTTGTGGGGATCAGATAGGCAGTCGCTCCATGTAAAATACTGGTATTCAGCTGCATTTGGTTAGATTGAAGCCGACCCCAACATAATTGGGAAAAGGCTAGGCAAATGAGAAATTTACTGATTGCAAGGTATAACAAAAATTTGGTGATCGCACGGTGTATTTATGTAAATACAATATTAGCAACCGTGCGACCAGTCAATGATCAGCGGACGGAGTCACGGAACCACCTTGCCACCCGCGCTCCAGTGTATCTGCGGCCAGGGCCAGGGGAGCAGCGAGCCTCTCGGGGGTCAAGCCGCCGCTGGTCGGTCGCACCTAAGTTGTTGGGTCCTAGACTTACTAATGCGCCCATTGAATATGCACATATTTATTTCTACGAGTTTTCGGTTATATGAAGCAGGTACCTACTACCTACTGCGCAAATGACCTTAATTAGGGGCATCACCTTCACGATTTACATAATTTAGTTAAGGAAGTGTAATAGGTACCGTAAACTATACTGTTTTACCCGGTCGACGCCCGTTGCAAACTATGGCAGGATGCCTTTTCCCCACCTACTCACTATCTACCACCAAATTAGGACATCAGGACAATCCCAGAGCCAGGAAGATAGTCAAGCTCTCTACCAGCACTTACTGGAATACTTACTTCATGTCTCCGCGAACGTTTGCTCTTGCGAATCTCCACTCCAACAGGCAAATAAAGGACAAGCCAAAGATGAGGACCAACACTTCTCCCGGGAGATAGGGCCCGGGGGGTCGCTACTGCCCAACTGCTCATGCTGCCCGGCGGGTTTCTGTATCTCCCTTGGTCTGGCTCCTCACACTAGACCTATTCCAGCAAAGGTAACTGTACCGGCACCGACCTATAGTTCGGAGTGCGCAAGCCCGTCCACGGCGTCAACGTAGAGATACGTCGAAGGGGTTATAGAGGTATGAGGAACAGGGTGTAAAGTTCACTCATACGATATAGAAAAGGAAGGATCCTCCGACCAGACGGGGATGTGGTGCCTGGCGGGCAACTGCCCGATGATTCATGTCGGGCCGTTGTATCTATGCTAGTTGCGCGGTAAACTCTGCTTGCGAGATGCAGGATTTTGCGTGACGTCAGTACGTTCGCATGTGGCGTTGTAGATTCCGCTACAGGGTTATTTATTCTATTTACTAGTTTCTGCCCGCGACATCGTCCGCGTGAAATATCTTGTGCCCCCGATCCACCCTCGCAGCGCATCGCCTGCTATCTATCTATTCTATTTATCCATTTATTTCAGGCATCAAGGCCCATATAAAACACATATAATACAATATTAATATAACTTAAAAACTACATACAACGTTATAATCACACTAAGAAACTAACTAAACACGAAGTGTCGGCGTGTCGGCTATAGTTCTTCGTTTTTGCTTAGAGATCTTTCCATATTTTTACTTCTTTTTGCGGGGCTCCTAAGGGTTCTAACCGTGATGATAAATAGCCTATAGCCTTCCTTAAGAATTGGGCTATCAAATGCAAAAATAATTTTTGAAAGCCGACTTGTAATTCCAGAGATTAGCGCCTTCAAACAAACTGTTCAACTTTATTATTAGTATAAGTATATAATACAGATAGATGTATACACAGTAAAACTATTACTACTATTACTGACTTTTTACCCGACTGCGCCAGAAGGAGGGTTATATTTTTCGAGAGTATGTATGTATGTTTGTATAATTGTTTGGCACGCTCTGTGGCCTGAACGGCTCGATAGATTGTAGCTTGAGAGGTGTCGTTAGATTCGTATTGACTGTGAGAGTGACACTGGGTATATCAAAATAAAAAAAAAAAAACAAAATGGCAGATTTTTGGCGCCATATTATATGGTTAACTTATATGGTTGAAAGTAATTCAAAGTGACAAATCGTAAAGAACACGTATCAAGAACTAAATCGTCTGCGAAATCTTTCACATTTGTAAACTAAAAAGCTGGAAATTAAAAAAAGTAATAAAAAAAATTAAAAACCCGACTGCAACCTTACTAAAAAACTGAACAGCTAAAAACAAGCCCATTTTAAATTAAATAAAAGTTGGAAGCAGGCAGGACCCATTTGAGTTTGAAACTATAAAAATGGTATGGGCCCCGCGCCTGCTTTCAACTTTTATTTAATTTAAAATGGGCTTGTTTTTAGCTTTTCAGTTACTTTTAGTATAAGGTTGCAGTCGGGTTTTTTAATTTTTTTTATTACTTTTTTTTTGTTTTTTAATATGACGTATAAAAGTGATTGCGACATCCTGTTTGCAGAATAAACAATTTTTTTTTTCATTTCCATTGAGACCAGCACTCTAATTGCGTAACACACTCAATCTCAATCATATTGAAGGATATTGCCAATCCATCCATACTATATAATATTTTAAATTCGAAAGTAACTCTGTCTGTCTGTCTGTAATTCTGTAATTACCTTTTCACACCTAAACCACTGAACGGATTTAGATGAAATTTGGCAGAGAGATAGATTGCACCCCAGGGAAGGAGATAGGATAGTTTTTATCCCAGAACTCATCCTTTAAGGGGGTGAAAAGGGGGGTGGAAGTTTGTATGGAGAATCAATAACCGCCGGACCGATTTAGATGGGTATGGAGATAGTTTGAGTTGTGGGGAAGGATATAGAATATTTTTTATCCCCGAAATTATCCCTTAAGGGTGTAAAATGGGGGGTGGAGATTTGTAAAGGGAATCAATAAAAAAGGACTAAAATACTTTTATCGGGGGTGAAACCGCGGGGCACAGCTAGTTGCTTTATACATAATTATGTTCGAAAAATTTGTCGTAAATTACGCAATTACCCCATTAACCTTGCTCATGACGAGGAGGTAGTGATGACTTTTCATTAGTTTACGCGGAAACACGTTTATGTAGGTATTAATTTCAACAGATACCTATTAGAAATTAGTGTGATTAGGTCGGCGGGTATGACGTTGACACGCAAATATAATTATTTGTTTGCGTCAATGCACATATGTATTAGTAATAATTAACATTAGAATATAATTATTGCTACCAAAAATCTGTCTGTCTAGACTCTAGCCTATTTCCAATGTATCTCTAAGTCTAAGGTGTTGTGTTAAGACAAAGGGGTTCGAAGATTTTTATAATATGGAGCCTCGCATACCTACTGTCGCACCATTTTAAAAATGGCGGCCACGCATTAGTGGATGGTGTAAAAACTTATTAAAGTTAAACATAGGTAAGCTAATGTTGTGTGCTTTACCTTACTCTGATACTTTATCATATAACGAAAATAATTATATTTATAAGTTGAATAATACTATTCACGAGCTGACATGTTGTCATAGTGACAAATTATTGTTTTTGACACTAACAAGTTTGGTAGTGGTTTTAAGTTAACTCAGAGAACTTTATATCTCTGTCTGGGAAAAGTAGACATCTGATTGCTATATTGATAGCATATAATATTAACGAGGTTATAGCTAATATTTATAACAAATTCTAGTACTAGTGACGAGTCTGTGTTGCCTAGTTATACACGTAGTACTAAGTAAATATATTCTGTGGTTATACTAACAACATAGTGATTAATTATGAATCGTCACGTTGTATGAATGAGGATCCACCTATAATACCAACATCCTTGGAGACCACTACCAGTCAGATAGGGTATTCTCCTCCTGCTGGAACTTATACGAGCAATCTAGACTCTCCAGTTGTAGTTGTGGAGGTCACTCCGGATAATTATTTAAACTAGTCAGTGAGACAACAGAAGTTACCCCCTCAAATAATCAATTATTCTTACAGAACAATAAAAAGGTATCTTCTGGCAATTTCAGATTATCTAAAGTACATACATATTTCATGGGTGTACTGTGTTAAATGCTACAACAAAATACATTGTGTCATATTGCAATTATATGAAAGAAAATTTAAAACTAATATTAAAAGTACACTTTGTAAACAAGGATATCTAAGAATGCTTAGAAACATGCTGGTTCTGCTCCATAGGACAATCTAGAGTCTAGAAAAAATCAAACTGGTAGCTAATTTAATTTATATATATATTTTTTTTTTATGACAATATTTTTACATTCTGTGATACAGTGACTCACACACTTGTTAAAATTATATGAAAATCATCTACTTTTACAATATTTGTAAATATGTGAGCACCATGTAGCTACCACATAATCGATCAACCTGTCATTGCTTTATTTTTAATTCTTTTTACATTTTGTAGGTAAACTAATGTTATTCTAGGTGCATCGTCTTCACATATAATTATATAATGAATGTATACAAAACCTTGTAAAGCATTTTAAAAGAGTAACGGTGGAGTTTCTTGCCCATTCTTCTCCATACGAAAACTACCTTTTCGAAGGGGCGACTATAATGAACATTACTTACTCTATGGGGGCGACTTGAATCAAATTCGTTTTATTGTAATTTTTGACGTTCAAAAGCCTTTAAAATCATTTATTTCAAACAGGCACACTATCACACTAATATTATAAAGGCGAAAGTTTGTGAGTGTGTGTGTGTTTATATGTTTGTTACTTCTTCACGCTCAAACGGCTGGACCAATTTTGATGAAATTTGGTATAGAGATAGCTTGAGTCCCGGAAAAGGACATAGGGTACTTTTTATCCCGATATTCCCACGGGATCGAGACTTATGCGGGTAAAACCGCGGGGCGCAGCTAGTTTGAAATAAATGATTTGACTTGACCAGTATTTTACATGAAGCGACTGCCTATCTGACCGTCACAACTTTGTTACTGGGTAATACGATACCCCTTGGTAAGACTGAGCGATAGACTTTCTTGCATCGACTGTCAAAGATCTACGAATGACAGCCGAGACCAATGGCCTTATAAACTTTCGTATGGTTCATAGTTCGATCGTGTCGAAAACTGTTAGGTGTAAAAATTATTTGAACCTCAATTTATGAATTTGCATTCTGGTACAATACAGTGTACTGCGCATTCACTTAACATCTGGAAATGGATAAAATTACTGTGTTGAGCAATAAATATTTGAATTTGAATTCTCATAAACCGTCGACGCGCTATGACTTAGAATTAAAATTACAAAATGTTGAGGTCTATTCTGAAATCGTATTGTGGAACTAAATAACATAACATCACGCCCGTAATGCTCGAGGGGTTACGCAGAGCTACTTATATAGCACCCGCATTTCGCCTGTAATGTTTAAGTACCCATGAGAGCAGTGGTAGCCCAGTGGTAACGACCGCGACTTACGAGCTGTAGGTCGTAGGTCTGAACCCAAACAGGCGCTTTACTTTGTGAGTAAGGCGTTCGATTTTATGGAGCACAAGTTGCTCTTACATGATCCAGAAAAGTATAGTACATATAAGAGGCAAAGCGAACGACTGGTGGAGAGACTACCTGGTGGAAATCTCTAAAATCCATAACAACACCAAGATGTTTCACAGACGTGACTATTGACTAAAAAATTTTGGAGTGCCACAGGGCAGTTTAATGGGGCCTTTCTTATTCCTCAGTTAGGGTGACTAGTAGTTAGTGACCGATACACATGATTGTACTCATCATTACAAACAAATTTCCCGAAGAAACGACTTTTTTTTATTTACCTAGTGTATGACCTCAATGACCCCAACAGAACTACGCGCGCGATTCGTACAGTTGGTAAATTAATGAAAAAGAATAATACATGGTAAAAGTGAAATAGTTTTGTTTGTAAAAAGGGTATTAGTAACTAATTTAAATTTCAGCTGATGGTATAACATGATTCTTGTTAGGTGATCAATATTCTATTGGGGTGATTAAGGTCATGCACTTGGTAAATTTAAATAAAATCGTTACTTTGGGAAAGTTGTTCAATATGATGAGTACAATCATGTCTTTAAGTATCGGTCACTAATTACCAACCTATATACGGTACTTCTAATAACAAAAACAATTTAAAAAATGCTATCTGTCTGTCTGTTTGTTCCAGCTAATCTAAGAAACGGCTGTACCGATTTTGACGGGACTTTCACTGGCAGATAGCTCATGTTTTTATATTTTTACAAAAATATTGGTTACATAATTTGTTGAATTTATATGTGAGAACGATGTAAAAAAAAGAAGTACACGATAAAAGCTCCAGAGTACAGCAAATTGTAACACAACAAACAATCCAAAAATAAAATAATTAAAAATAAGCTGAGGCAGCTAAGTGATGACCAGTCCCAACTAACGGTGCCTGTTCACGAACACGACGCATGGATCAGCACCATTCAGCTCACCCATTTTGAAGGGAGCTAAATGATCCAACACACGCGCCACCGTCAGCGAGACATTTGTTTGAGTGAGCATGATATATTATCAGCCGCCAGGTCACTTTCAAGTCAATGAAAGACATATTACCCGGAAATTAACACGTAGGTAAATAGAAAATTCAACGAATAATTTGCAACAAAAAATTTTAAATCACTCAGATTTCTTTTCACCCCATGAATTATGTACATAATTATTATAATTGTAAACTAATTAAAAATGTATGTATTTTAATGTTTTCGTTTTGGTACTACCTAATGTTTAAATTGATACTAGTTATTCTGAAGCTAGTGGTTGGAAAGAATAGTTGTTTACGTATTTTTAACGCGCCATTAAACGCGGTAAGTACTTGTCATGATTATCATTAGTCTTACATCAAGCGGTACCAATACGACTTTTTCAATTCATATGTCCTTTCTGAGGGGCTTGTGGCTAAGTCAAAGTCAAAGTCAAAGCATTTATTTCAAATAGGCACATAAAAGGCACTTTTGAACGTCAAAAATTATCTTAAAATAGAATTGATTCTAGTCGCCCATTCCAAAAGGTAGTTTTCGTATGGAGAAGAACGGGCAAGAAACTCCACCGTTACTCTTTTAAAATGTTTTAGGTACAATATTTTGCATGGGTACATTAATTATATAATAACATGTGAGGACGATGCACCTACAATAAAATTACTATACCACAATAGGTAAAAGAATTAAAAACGAAACCATGACATGTAAATTAATTATCTGACAGATACATGGTGCTCACATATTTACAAACATGGTACAAGCAAAACGATTTTAATTAAAAGACAAAATACAAGTAATAAGTCAGGGTGTGAGTAATAAATGTAAAAAAAAAGAATAAAAAAAATTACAATATTAAATTAGCAACCAGTTTGATTTTGTCTAGACTCTAGATTGTCCTATGGAGCAGGACCAGCATGTTTCCAAGCGTTCTTATCTTGGATATAATCTTCTAATTTATAGTATGCTTGTTTACAAAGTGTACGTTTAATGTGAGTTTTAAATTTTCTTTCATTTAATTGCAATATATCACAAGGTATTTTATTGTAACATTTAACACAGTACCCCATAAAAGATGTATGTACTTTGGCTAATCTGAAAAATGGTTGATGTATTTTATCTTTATTTCTTGTATTAAAGTTATGTCTATCGCTTATTTTATTAAAAAGGTGTAGATTTTTTCTTACATACATAATATTTTCATAAATGAATTGGCAAGGTACCGTCATAATATTAATCCTTTTAAATAGTTCCCTGAGAGATTCGCGGCGACGTAGATTATAAATGGCTCTGACAGCTCTCTTTTGCAAAATAAAGATGGATTCAATGTCAGCAGCTCGACCCCATAGTAAAATGCCGTACGACATAATGCTGTGAAAGTAGCTAAAATAGACTAAACGCGCGGTTTCTACATCTGTTAACTGTCTTATCTTCCTAACAGCATAAGCGGCCGAGCTAAGCCGCCCCGCAAGAGATGTTATGTGAGGTCCCCATTGTAATTTCTCGTCTAGCGTGATTCCCAGGAAAACCGTTTGATCAACAAATTCTAGTTTCTCTCCATTCAGTATGATGTCACATTCGCTACTTCTAACATTTGGTAATTTAAATCTAATGCTTCCAATCTAATGCTTGCTTGCTTGCTTGTTTCTAATGTTTTCTTTTCATTTAGTACCAAATTATTTACCGTAAACCAATCTTGGACCTGAAGAATAGAGTTATTCACATCGTCAAGATTTTGTGCCCGTCTGTCTATCTTAAAGATCAATGATGTGTCATCTGCAAATAACACCATCTTTGGTTGATTTTGAAGTACACACATCAAAAGTGTCTAGGGATCAAGCATTTTTATGCGGATTTCTTGAGATTGAGATGTGGCTTTGTAATAAATTTATGATTTTATAAATTTATATGGATCCTTTTTGGTGCATTTCATAATTTGAATCAGGAACTGTGAATCAAATTCGAGTAAAAGATGAAAATCAGCTGTCAATATTTTCCCTATAAAAACATACAACGCATTGAAGACATTATTAGTGCTACTGTTTCCCTACTACTGATTAAAACCAACGTTATTATGGAGCGGCGACGTCATTTAAGCAGGGAAGAAATGCTCAGAGCCGTGGGAATGATAGAAGCTGGTTCCCGGCAACGTACTGTGGCTTTAGCTCTGAATACAAGTCAGAGTGTTATCAGTCGACTTTGGACACGTTACCGAAGCACTGGTACCGTGGCTGAGCGCCATGGAGGACGGTATCGCTGCACCACACGGAGACAAGACCGATACATTCAAATCTTAACTCGAAGAGCTCCAACAATAACCGCCATGACGTAAGCCGTGAGGCTTCATCACTCTTCAGGGAACTTAATTAGCGACCAAACAGTCAGAAACCGCTTGCATGAAGTGAACCTTCATTCCCGAAGACCGCTACGGGTACCACCTATAGCAATGCACAATCGTAGGATTCGATATCAATGGGCTCTTGAACACAGAAATTGGGCAGAAGAACAATGGCGTTTCGTGTGCTTTTCTGATGAGTCTCGTTTTGGTATGAGACCGGATACAAGACGTATACGACACTGGAGAACCCCTGGACGCCAACAGCGATTAAAATCCTGCCAGGAAGTCCATCCTTATAGTGGTGGAACCATCATGGTATGGGCGGGTATTTGGATCGGCGGAAGAACTGAGTTGATTTGGATCAGAGGCAACCTCAACGCTCAAATTTATGCTGAGACGATTGTATCAGACGTCATCGTTCCTCTACAAGTGCAAATCGGTCCCTTATTTCAGTTAATGCATGATAATGCACGACCGCACACCGCAAGAGTTGTAAGACAGACTCTCGCCGCAGCTAACATCAATGTCCTGCCCTGGCCTGCTCAGTCGCCAGACTTGAACCCGATTGAGCATGCATGGGATATGCTACAGAGAAGAGCTCTGCCGAATATGGAGGGTATCCAGTCGCAAGAAGACCTTTTTTTGTTGTTGCAACGAACATGGGCGGCCATTCCACAGCGTGATTTGGATGAACTCATTTTGAGTATGCCAAACCGATGTTCTTGTGTTGTTAGTGTTCGCTGTAGAAACACGGATTATTAATTGTTTAAGTTACCCAATAAAATTTTAAAGAAAACTGTTATTTCAGTCTTTTTTTCGAACTTTTGTGTTAGTGGTTCAAATGTCAAAAATCCCTTTATTAGGAAAATGGCAAATTTCTTTATTAATGCAAAGGTGACTTGGTTTATCGTTACTGTGACAAACGAAAACACTTTATTTGATGAATCCTTAAAGAAAATTTTAATTAATATCAATCAGGAGAAAAGTTATTGCAAAAATATATGTTGATCCCTAGACACTTTTGATGTGTGTAATTGTGGTAAATCATTAATGTAAACTAAAAAGAGGAATGGACCCAATATCGAACCTTGAGGAACGCCCATTGCCATTTCAGACCCCAATGAGTTTACGCCGTTTACTTGAACTTTAAGCTTTCTATCTTTTAGTAAGTTAAGTAATAACAACCGCACGGGCCGACGGTCCAGATTAAGCTACGCTTGCCGCGGCTGATCCATGGATGGGTGTCCATCTTTACATATCAAGATCCCTCCGTACCTCGTAAATCACGTTAAGCCGTTGTATCCGGGTGTCATTCGTGGATCTTTGGCAGTCGTTAAGGGTCGTCAGAAGGTCTGACAACCAGTCTTGCCAAGGGTTATCCTGTTACCAATAGGTAGTCGCTCCATGTGCTACTGGTATTCAGCTGCATCCAGTCAGAGTGAAAGTCGACCTCGACACAGGTATACTCTCATCTCTAACTACTCTACACATCCTGCCAAGATCTTCCATTCCTTCACAAACACATCATGGTCAGGTTTTGCGTCCAAGAGAGCGTTGAGCGCGGAGAGAGCGCGATGGCACGGGGACTGAGTTTGTACAATCTTCTTTACTTCTCCAAGGTTATCCTGAACCATGGTGGAGATAGAACCAATGGATCCTGCTCAGGAGTTTATGGCCAAGCACATGCTTTGTCACAAGGCGATGCATGAGGCGACGGATCGCGGAGACTCTGCCGTGCAGCAGTTCTACCGCGGCGCCGCCGTGTTTATGACGGGAGGCTCCGGCTTCCTCGGCAAGCAGCTCATCGAGAAACTCTTAAGGTGAGAATGGTGTCACTGTCCTTTAATGAGGCCCTTCCATAATCATGAGCAGGGCAGGTGATGTGCAGCGCAGAACAAGGTGCACCGTACATGCTACAACATCGTGCGACACTTCACTTTTCTTTAAATATTTACTTCCTAATTTGTCTAAACCCCTACTCTCTCATGAGAGAGTAGGGAGGCCTTTGCCCTGCAGTGGGACGTCACAGCCTAATAATAAAGTATTATTTTACTTTAATTATTGTGAATGAAAGGACTATGTATATACACTAGATAGTAAAATAAATGACTAACTAACTTACAATACAAATATATAAAAATAAAAAACTTAGGCGTCGAAGTATTCATCCGCATCGCTGTCATCCGGAAACGTGCCCAGAAGACTGGCAGCATTGCCACGTTGAATGGCAATGCTAATTCTTTGGCCAAAGAACGACCCAGCCCTCTGGTCACGTGAAGTATCGACTAGCCGGCGAGAAATTTCCTTAAAAAGGAGACGCGCGCTCGGGCCCCATGGACTATGTGGGGTTTTTTTCTCTGTATTTTTAATATTGGTCTGGCAGTTTGAGTACTTTATGCGGTCTACCCAAATGTCCTTTCTTCTTTTGTCTTTCTTCTTTCTTGTTCGTCGAGTCGGTGAGCTCCTCAACTTCTGAGTTGAGCTACACGATTACTGGTCCACTCAAATCTGTAAGTATGGTACTTTCCTCAAAAGAACATTTCCGCCATCTACATGGTCTTCACATAATAATATGACCAAGATTATGAATGGACTTTAAAAGAGACTGTGACCTCTGAATTTGTTTCGGACTTTCTTCTCAGAGTAGTCAGATATGAAACGCCGACCACATTTAGCATATTTATTTTTTATAATATACTAGCTGCGCCCTGCGGTTTCACCCGCGTAAATGTCGATCCCGTAGGAATATCGGGATAAAAACTATCCTTTGTCCTTTCCCGGGACTCAAACTATCTCTATACCAAATTTCATCGAAATCGGTCCAGCCGTTTTCATGTTATGTCGTGACAACGGAAAACGGGTTTCATTTTTATATATATAGATGACGTTTATAAGTGATTTTGATATCCTATTTAGTTACAGTATACATACTTTCATCGGTCCTTCGACAAACATTACCAGCCCACTGTCACATCAGCTTGTGAAAAAAAAAATGTCCAAACTATTGTATGCCTAACATGGTGGAGCAGTGCAAACGCACACCAAAATAATTCAATAACAACTTTGTAGCCACTGTCTCACAATAAAGTTCTTTGACTTTGTTTACTCTGCAAGCTATGTTGGTAACTCTATCTGAATAACTTCATTCCTGATTTTATCCTACTCTCATTCTAATTCATTCTTATTTACTTCTAGAGCGACGCAGGTGTCGAAAGTCTTCGTCTTGCTGAGGCCTAAGAAGGGGAAACCCATCGAGAAGAGACTGGCTGAAATGCTACAAGATCCCGTAAGTATCATAAATTCAAACACCATTCCAAAGATGTAAACAACAATGGCCTCTCGAAATTGAATAAAATCGATATACTTACAAGAAAATTTATTTTAAGTAATGTTTGTTTTCGTCTAGTAGACGCAAATGAAAGAAAATAAGAAGAAAGACTCTAGATGGATTGTCGAATCCGATGTTTTACATAACCGCTAGCTGTTTTACAAAACAACACACAGGGTATTATAGTATTTGTGCCTCGTTGGTCTAGTGGTCACAAGTGTTACTGCTGAGTATTAGGTCCTGGGTTCGTTTCCTAATTTCCTAGGTCAGGCGAGTGTTATTGGGCTTTTCTACCAAAAGATTCTTAGTAACAGCCTAGTCTGGATTTGTGCCCGGTTGATGGCATGCCATAATGTGTGAAAAGTGCGTTCACTATAGGTAGACATTTGCCTTACCCTTTGGGGACCTCTACAGGCGTGATGTATTAATTTGCTAGTAGGTATAATTGAATTGTATTAAAGTGCCAACGAAATATATATAATTAAATGAAAATGAATTCGTAACACGAAATAATGAATTACGGAAAACATTGAATAATGTAAGTTTAACATTAATTTATTGTAGACATACGACTAGGTACGTCACTCAGAAAGTTTTACGAAAATAAAAATAAATGTTCTTTAGGTAAATATATTTTTATTAAATCTTTTGAAAGTACTTTCCACTAGCCTCTATACAAAGTGTCATGCGTCTGAACCAGTTTTCGAAACACTTTTCCCAGTCCGCCGCAGACACCTCGTTTACAGCCTGCTCGAACGCTGACAGCGTATCGAAAATTGTATCCCATTGAGCTGATTTTTTAGTTTCGGGAATAAAAAGAAGTCACACGGTGCTAGGTCAAGGCCGTAAGGAGCCAACCTAGGAATTTGACCGGAGTGCTGTCCAGGAAGTCCCTCGTTTTGAGCGCGGTCTCCGAAGTCGCGTTGTTATGGTGGAGCAGTAGCCCGCGGAGCCCTGTGTTTCGTCGCTTGTTGCTCATAACAGAGAAACCTTTTGCCAAGCATTTGGTAATATACCATTCAGCGTTGATGCTTCTTTGGTTCCGTAAAGGAATTGACACCAAGTAGCCAGTCAAATTGAAAAAGCTCGCGATCAAAATTTTCCCCCCGCTTCTAGATCGCTTTACTTTGGTAGGCGTTGAAACACCCAAACCGACGACTGGCGCTTCGTTTCTGGATCGTATTGATCAGTCCAAGACTCATCACCTGTAATGATGTCGTAAACACGCCGAGACGAGCCGACTTTCTTGTTTATCATATCACGGCACCATTCCACCCGGGCCTGCTTCTGAGCATCGGTGAGGTTGTACGGCACCCAGCGTGAAACTATCCTCCTCACGCGAAGATGCACGTGTAGAATTTCATTAAGGCTTCCCGATCCAATCTGCAGTATGTGCTGAATCTCTTGATACGTAACTCGCCTATTGTCGGATTAAATTTTTCACTGCTAGCACGTTTTCTTCCGTAACAACCGTCAAAGGGCCACCACTTCTTTCTTTATCCCCCAAAGTTAGTCGACCGCGATTGAATTCGTTATACCAACGATACACGGTTGCCTTAGAAGGGCTTTCATCCATGAATGCCATTTGAAGTCCGTTTTCGATTCGTCCAGTTTCAGACGACACTTGAAATCGTAAAAAATCATAGCGCGAAAATGTTCCCGGCGCTTTTAATGAGACACGATAATTTAAATTAGCTCGCAAACAATGTGGAGGCAAATTTTGAAATTGGAACGTACCTATTTTTACTTACAAATAATCTCAAAATAGATGATAACTTTCCAGTCTCTCATACATAATAGTACATTATGATACATGTGTGCTATGTTGATCATTAAAGTCGAGGCGGTATTATTCGCGCGAGCCGTAGGCGAGCGCGATAAGGAAGCCGAGAGTATAATGATCAATGCACACGCGTTTCATACGACGTTTTTCAACACACTTGCGAGGAAAAAAACAGGCTTGTATTGTTAAATATTAACTTGTATGGATAATGGCGGGCTGGGTTTGTTTTTCCGCGCGCTGCGCCAGCGTGCGCGCGCAGGTTTACCCATAGAGTAAGTCATGGTATAAATTGTACCATGGAGTAAGTAATGGCGCGCGTTTATTTATTTAAAGGCACAGACAATACCGATAAACAGCCTATAGAAAAAATATATTCAAAATAATGTTTAGACTGATCGTAGTGTTGTCGTATGTCAAATTGTAGTTTAGTTAGTATGGAATTAGAAAGTACTATTGGCATACAGAAATATACATTAATTCAGTGAGAATCCGCAATAATAGAACGCCAATGGTCTTTTCCGTTTGGTTTCGCGAAGGACCACGGACAATTATTATAAGGTGCATCTACACAGAGCGAGGCATGCGCCGCAAGTGCTTTTTTTTGTATGTTAGATGCCTCAGCCTGAGGCAACCGTACATAAAAAAAAAATCATTTGCGGCGCATGCCTCGCTCTGTCTGGATGCACCCTAAGGTGAATGCGCAGTGGTAGACCGCGAAATTAAAATTTTCTTAAGTTTTTTGCAATTCGCAGGTCAGTATCAGGTTGTATCTTGATCAAAATGTATATATATTATAATAGATATGTATTTACAGAATTATGTTCATTAGAATCATTAATATAATATACCTATTTAAGTTAGATTTGTTCCCTAAGAACTTATCCATAAGAGATTTGTTCTTATGGAACAAATCTAACTTAGAAAGATGTATTAATGATTATAATTCTGTAAATACATACCTGTTATAGTCGCGAATCATATTTTGATCAAGATACAACCTGACACTGACCTGAAAATTGCAAAAAACGTTAGAAAAATTGAATTTCGCGGGCTACAACTGCGCATTAATCTTAAGGTAAATACATTTTAGTTCATTTTGGGACCAAAGACAATTCAGACTATTAAAAAAAAAGTGAAATATGGCTCGCGGATTCCTTTTGGCATGAAGTCTCTTTGAAGAGATTAAAAAAAAAAACGCACTTCTCCGACCTCCGACTAGTAAATTAAATAGTTATCTGTGGAAATAAAACACAAGTACCGTAACGTAAAGAAAAAGCACGCGTTTGTAATACACTGCATTATGGTCCTAAAAGCGGTGCATTAAGAGCCAGTTTACGAGCAAGTGTGTTGAAAAAACTTTTTATCGCAATACTTTCTGAGTGGCCTGGTATTATACCTTCCGGAATAAATGCGCGCTAAGCCGTTGGTCCAGGCTGTCATGCTTGGATCCATGGTCGTGACGTCACGCCGTGCTAAAAAGTGTCCCACGGCGTGACGTCACGACCCCCCCCTCCCAAATTTTGACGCGCTTTATTTTTGTCATTTTTTGTTTGATTGACAAAAGAAAAAATAAGGGTCCATTATTTTTCGATAATCTAACTGACGGACTAATTAGAATTCTTATTTTTTTACCCAGGAAACTACCCTATTATATACTTCGCCTTATACCATGCTTGGATCTTTGACAGTCGTTACGGGTCCTTAGAAGCCCGAAAGTCTGACAACCAGTCTTACCAAGGGGTATCGTGTTACCCAGTAACTGGGTTATAGAGCTTAGATAGGCAGTCGCTCCATGTAAAATACTAATATTAAGTTGTATCTGGTGAGTCTGGAAGCCGACTCCAAAATAGTTGGGAAAAACTTATTAACAAAAAAATTAAACCTCCGAAAAAACTGAAAAGCAAAAAATAAAAACCTTTTTTATTTTACCTTAATAAATAAGTTCTTAAACTAATGCAAAACTTAAATGCTATACTTAAGAAATTTTGAGTCGCCGCCAAACAAGCAACTTAATATCGTTGCGAGTGGTCGTGCGGAGAGCGCATTTTTTTGTTTGGAATGTTAATATTTATCGCTGGAGATTTCACGTTGCATTATTAATTTGATTTGGTTATTTCTTTAAATCTAAGGTAATTTAGTGATCTTTGTTCATTGTTTGGCGCCGACTAAAAATTATTATATTTTCCCACCCTTAGGGTAGGAATTTTTTTCCCAAATTTACATGGGACCAACTTCGAGGTATGTCCTATCCAATAAAAAAAAGAATTACCAAAATCGGACTACTCTGTAAAAAGTGATGCGTGGTCATACATTACAATCAGTGAGTGAACAATCAATCATCCCCTGTTTTCCTACCCTTAGGGTTGGATTTTTTTTCCAAATTTATATGGGACCAACTTCGGGGTATATCCTTTCCAATAAAAAAAGAATTATCAAAATCGAACTGCTCTGTAAAAAGTTATGCGTGATCATACATAAAAAAAAATATATATATACGCGTCGAATTGATAACCTCCTCCGTTTTTTCGTCGGTTAAAAGGGTAGGCACATCGATTTGACCTTTCGGAATATGCTCTAAATGATGGTGAAAACCGTATCAGATTCCGTTACGCAGTTTAGAAGAACCACGCGATGCACAATTTTTTTAAGTTGTGTATGTTTGTGGTATACAAAAAAGTATACATAAATAAATAAACAGAAAAGCGACTTTAATTTAAAATGTATTACTTGTTTAGATATGGATAATTTACTCATGTTACCCAGTAACTGGGTTGTGGAGGTCAGATAGGCAGTCGCTCCATTTAAAACACTAGTATTTAGCTGCATCCAGTTACGCTGGAAGCCGGCCCCAGTATAATCGAAAGTCATTTATTCAAACTAGGTTGAGGATCATCACTTTTTAAACGTCAAAATTACAAAAGACAGTCTCCCAAAACGCCCGCCTTTCACCACGTCCTGGTGCTTTCGCTGGAAAGAAGTGGCGCAACAAACATAGGTATTTGGTAAAAGGCTAGGCATAGCTATATAAAATATAATGATAAATCTATTATAATTTCCAGGTGTACGACATGGTTAAAGAGAGACAACCAAACTTCGCAGAGAGGATCGTACCGGTCGCAGGAGACGCTGCTGAGCTCCGTCTGGGCTTGAGTGAGAAGGACTGGAACATGATTACTGAAGAGGTTAAGTACATTTATCATTAGAGACATCTATACTAATACTAAACTATAGGTACTAATATTATAAAGAGGAAACCTTTTTTTGTTCACCAATAGAAAACTAAATTATCAGGAAATAACATAGGCTATAATTTATTTTTGACAAAAAATTAGAGATCCCTACTATTGTGTAGTTATGATATATGGGACCTTGCGGACTTTTTTGTAGGTAGGTAATAATGAGTACTTTAATCATTTAGTACATAATTTTTATGTATCATCAATAGTTTTCTCAGCGCACGCCAAATAATGAATTTTAAAGGCACAATTTTGCTACTTTGGGTTACATTATTGCAATTTTCTTAGGGATCTCAATTTTTTTTAAAATCATTTATAGTTTATATTATTTTCTGATAATTTAGCTTTCTATTGGTGAAAAAATGGTTAAAATCGGTCTAGAAGTTTCGGAGCTTATTCGGTACAAACAAACAAAAAAATGTTTCCTCTTTATAATATTAGTATAGATAACTGCTCTGCTGTCATATATATTAATGGATGAATCATGAAATCTCATATTATTGCCGAGCTGCACCCTACTTGCGTCACACTATAAATCTCATTGCTAATCCATTGCTTCATATGTCCGAAAAATGCAACTGTTCAACAACGTAAATAACGCAATGAATGTTTATCATTTAAAAAATCTTCAATAGAGTAATACGTCTTATCAATTAGAAACAAAAACAAATTACTTACTTTTAAATTTGTGGACATTTTCTTCACTTCTTATACATTTTGGTAATTTATTATATATCCTTGGAGCAATTGCAAATACCCTGTTCCTAAATAGTGCAGTTTTAGACCCAACTGTTTGTAACCGGTCACAACGGTGGCGGTGCTGGCTACTTACTCGAGCAAATTTGTGCAGATTATTTTTGACAAACATGGACGTTTCAAATATATACAACGACAGCATTGTTAATATTTTCATATTTAAAAAAAAGTGTGTTACGCAATTTACCCCGCTGGCCATAGTAATAATTATATATCTATGTTCTTGAAGTGTGAATTCTATACACCTCTGCCTAACCTTTTGAGGAATCCAGGATGTTTGTGTTCCAGGTGAATATAATTTACCACATGGCAGCGACGACGCGTTTCGACGAGTCTCTCCGAGTGGCCACCATGATCAACGTGCGAGGAGCGCGGGAGGCTCTTGTACTGGGCAAGGCTTGTAAGCAACTCAAGTAAGTTGATGATAGGACAAGGATGGCTGTGTCACAGATGGATGGAAAGCCCACTTCCTCTCTCCTACTTTTGCTGTGCCCGACAGGGCCCACAATGATCATATTCTGTAAAATCTAACACCTAAATTCACATGTGGAAGCAATATTGGGTATTGGATTGTCGCACCCGCTGTTTTACAAAACTGCTAGTTGTTTTACAAAACAGCTGCGTTATGTAAAACAATTGACAGACGTTCAGCTAGATTGCCATTGCGCTACGTTTCACAAAGCTGTTACCGAGCGACGTAGTCGTAATGCAAAATGGCTTATCTGCAGTCACAATGAGCGTCTTTCATAAAACTCTGATATCTTTTAACCTCTCGTCTGTCGGAACGTAGATCTACGCGAGACACAATGGCTTTTTAATTGTGTCTGTAATTACGACATTCAATGGGTTAAATAATTAATATTGTTCTTAAATTCCTGTTTTCACTTGAATTAAGGTAATTTTTACTCGTTTTATTTATTTCAGTTGTTTTACATAACGGATCTGTTTTGTAAAACAACTAGCGGTTTTGGAGGCCTTAATTTATTGAGGTACCCACAGGCAAGCCGACAACATTCTAGGTTGACCTGCGAGATTTCATTTAGGGTCTCCCCACATTTATCGACGCGGAATCGGCTTAAGCCGAGTGCGTATCACCAGTCACCACACTACTCGACTTATCGCCGAGCTAATAGGCAAACGGCTCGTTTCGCCGTCGGTCGGCGTCGCGACGCGTCGTCCGAGCCAAGCCGATGCGAATGGTATTAGTAACACCCTTATTACGTAGACATAAAGGCTTTTTAGACCGGTGTTAGCCGATTCCGCGTCGATAAATGTGGGGAGACCCTTATACCGCTTGACTTTTTTACCGTCTGTACGCGCGGCCGGACCTTACATTAAACTTAATGCTAAATTACACTTCTAATGATGAATGAAGAACAGCATAAAATGATTTTATCTAGTTAGCCGTATTAAATAAAATTCTTTAAATTTAAGCGGATAGAGTACCTACTTATGAGGAAGTCTGAAAGTGTCACCGGTAACTGAAAAGTTATGTGGAAATCGGTTGTCATGATGTGGGCGTGTGATACAGGGGAATGAGGAAAATGTCGTGAGGATAGTCTTGAGTATGAATGTCGATGGCTATAAGAGTAGGGGAAGACCAAAGAAACGATGGATGGACTGTGTGAATGATGATAATATGGTTAGAAAGGGGGTGACTACTGAGATGATGACTAATAGAGAAGTATGGAAGAAAAAGACATTTTGCGCCGACCCCAAATTGGCAGGGCAGGAGGATGATGATGATTATTTAAGCGGAAAGACTAAACCAGTGTTTTTCAATCTTTTTGAGTACGCGACTCTTTTACAGTTTCAAAAATTCTAGCGACCCCCTTCGGCAATAGACAGACAAAAAGTTGGTCTATATTTTGTTATCTATATTCATTATTAAAACCTTGCCTTGCCTTTCCTTTTGACGGCGATCCCCCGAGTAAGGCTTCGCGATCCACAGATTAAAAAACACTGGACTAAACCGTTATTATACTTTCCTTACGCACTTGCAGGTCCTACGTCCACGTGTCAACAGCCTATTCGCATGCATGTGAAAACCTCATCAACACTGAGGTGTTGGAGGACTTCTACCAGAGCCCCATCCCCCCCGAGATCCTCATCAAACTGGCAGAGACTGCTGATGAGGAGAGGCTGAATGATATTACTCCTGGGTAAGTTTTTAACATAGGTTTATTTATTTACTCATTCACTAGCAGCGCCCCGCGGTTTCACCGGCATAAGTGCCGATCCCGTGGGAATATCGGGATAAAAAGTATCCTATGTTTTATTCTGATGTATAAGCTATATTACTGTAAAGTTTCATCAAAATCTGTTCAGTAGTTTTTGCGTGAAAGAGTAACAAACATCCTCACAAACTTTCGCCTTTATAATATTAGTGTGATAGTGTGATGTGATTATATATTATATTACATAGTAGGAAGTTGGATATTAGTAGGATAGTAGGATTAGTAGGAAGTAGGATAAATAAATTGAAGTCGGGTTAGTCACACCATTTATAACTCAAGAACGGCTGGACTAATTTTTGTGATCTATGATTTGTTGGATGTCTCCGCCCCGAATAGCAGAAGCATAGGAAAAGTAAGAAAAAAAAAGAAGATTATTGAATCTGACGCGGTACAAAGTTCGCTGGGTCAGTTAGTACCTATCTAGTTATTAAAGACAATGCTTCGACTTATTTGTATTTTCTTCACAATTTCAGTTTGATAAAGAATTGGCCGAATACGTATTCGTTTGGGAAGGCAGTGGCAGAGGAGACGGTCAGGTCCATGTGTGGTGACCTGCCTCTATGCATTGTTAGACCTTCTATCGGTAAGTACACACGTATTAGTTCCTTTTTTTTCCGGGGTGGAGAATCCTCATGGATGTCCTCCGCCGCCCGATGCTTACTGACTAAAAACCATCCCGGTATTCCATGTCACACCTACGCAAGGGGGTCGCGGGAATGTACGATTCTTCCGCAACCCCCGGCTGGTGCCGGCCGCCACTGCTGGCCTCCTCAGGTCAGGGGGTGGGGGGGGGGGGGGGGGGTGAGGTGTTTGACTCCCCCCGCGACGTCGGCGAGCGGCGCGCGTGGGACACTACGCGCCGCCACCTCGGGGCCTGATGTGTGGGGGGGGGCGTCCCCGAGTCCGTCGCCCGTGGACCCATTTAGGGGGGGTGGAAGAGGACGTTATCCACCCTCCGCCGACGCCCGGTGCGCCTGCTGCGGGCCGGGTGAGCGGACGAGATCCTGATTAATAGTGTGTTACCCAAGTGAGAGGTTTGTGGCTAAGTAATAAAAGCCGCACGGGCCGATCGATTAGGTTAAGAAGCTACGCTTGCCGCGGTTGGTCCGTAGATGGGTGACCATCTTTACATACCACGACCCACCGTGCCTTGGAAAGCACGTTAAGCCGTTGGTCCTGGCTGTCATTCGTAGATCTTTGACATTCGTTACGGGTCGTCAGAAGCCTGAAATTCTGACAACCAGTCTTACCAAGGGGTATCGTATTTCCCAGTAACTGGGTTATGGAGGTCAGATAGGCAGTCGCTCCATGTACTATACTGGTATTCAGCTGCATCCGGTTAGACTGGAAGCCGACCCCAACATAGTTGGGAAAAGGCTAGGCAGACTGAGTGTGTTACGCAAGAAAGGTGCTGTAGGTCAAAAAGTACAAGGTCAAGGTCATAATCAGAAAGGACCTGATAGGTCCTTGTCCTTTTTGTAGTCACGTCCTTTCCAGCCATGTCATCTTTCACGCAGTCCATCCATCGTTTCTTAGGTCTTCCCTACTCTTATATTGGTCCTTTTCTATAATGTAACAATTTTCTGTTTCAGTTATATGCGCTCGCAAAGAACCTCATCCTGGCTGGATCGATATGTCTAACGTGTACGGAGCTAGTGGTGTAAGTAACTATAAGTATAACAATATTATCATCATCATTCACCCGAAACACGTCCACTGCTCCAGCAGTGCAATATCAGCTAGAACATGCCGATATACCAATAAAAACATTGAAAACTATACTCAAGCAGAAATAAATAAAAGTCTCCAGGAATAAAGGGCGAACAATAACAAAACCATGAAATTTTTGGGATGCATGAAGAAGCCTCCTCGTGTAGCGCAGTTTGTTCCGCCATTTACTCAACTGAACCGAGCGCTCGGCGCATCCTGGACAGTCACACCCAACACTTTATTTGACTAGCCAATTCTTGCCTTGCGGTGGTAGGGCTATCGCCCGCCTGGTTTGCGACCACCCTCCCACCGGAGTCCGGCGTCCAGCAGCCTGCTGTGTTTCGTCGATACGTGGGAGTTCCAGTGCCTTAGGCATCTTCTAGGCACACTCGTTCCAACATAGACCTCCTCCATCGCTTTCCATCAGGCGTGATCGGGGTCAAGAACGGACCCATTCAGCAATAAAAAACAAAAAAAAACCAGAAGGGGCTTGTGGCTATGTAATAAAAGCTGCACGGGTCGATCGATCAGGTTAAGCTACACTTCCCGCGATTGGTCCGTGGATGGGTAACCATCTTTACATGTCACGATGCCTCCGTGCCTCGGAAAGCACGTTAAGACGTTGATCCTGACTCTGTCTTATCAAGGGGTATCGTATTATCCAGTAACTGGGTTGTGAAGGTCAGATAGGCAGTCGCTCCATGTAATATACAGGTTTAAATTGAAAACATGCGACAAATCGAAATGGGAGATTGTACTCATCATTATGAACAACTTTTACTATAGGACCAAACATGAAATCGCGAAAAAAAAATTAGCTGTTCCCTACATTAGGTAAACATAAATGTAGGGAACAGCAAATTATTTTTTTTTCAATTTCCCATTTCGGTTTGTCGCATGTTTTCAATTTCACCCTCTATTGGTACTATAGAGGGCTCTATATGAGAGCGCCTCAATTAAATTAAATAGCGAGAGGTTTTTCAATTAAATATTATATTGGGAGGACTTTACAAGATCAACTTATTTCTAACACGGCTTAACTACATTTACAGGGTGTCCGGTAATTAATGGATAACCTTGAAATGGCTTATAGCAGACCTTATGGCCGTTCAAAAAAAATACAAAACAAAATATATCCTAAGTAGTACCTAAGACATGCTTTTTTTTAAAAAAAAAGACTACAAATTTTTACCTTATTTTACATTATTGTACGCTACGACCACAAATGAATGAATTCCATCGGCTTTTTAGGGTTCCGTAGCCAAATGGCAAATAACGGAACCCTTATGGATTCGTCATGTCTGTCTGTCTGTCTGTCCGTCCGTCCGTATGTCACAGCCACTTTTTTCGAAACTATAAGAACTATACTGTTGAAACTTGGTAAGTAGATGTATTCTGTGAACCGCAGTAAGATTTTCACACAAAAATAGAAAAAAAAACAATAAATTTTGGGGTTCCCCATACTTACAACTGAAACTCCAAAAATTTTTTTTCATCAAACCTGTACGTGTGGGGTCTTCAAAAATGATATTGAGGTTTCTAATATCATTTTTTTCTGAACTGAATAGTTTGCGCGAGAGACACTTCCAAAGTGGTAAAATGTGTGTCCCCCCCCCTCTAACTTCTAAAATAAGAGAATGATAAAATTAAAAAAATATATATAATGTACATTACCATGTAAACTTCCACCGAAAATTGGTTTGAACGAGATCTAGTAGGTAGTTTTTTTTAAATCACACTAATATTATAAAGGCGAAAGTTTGTGAGTGTGTGTGTGTGTGTGTTTATATGTTTGTTACTTCTTCACGCTCAAACCGCTGAACCGATTTAGATGAAATTTGGTATAGAGATAGATAGAGTCCCGGAAAAGGACATAGGATAGTTTTTATCCCGATATTCCCACGGGATCGACATTTACGCGGGTGAAACCGCGGGGCGCAGCTAGTACGTCCTAAATCGAAAACCGCAATTTACCTTTCACAAAGTTACAACGAACTACAAGAACTTTTATATTATGTTACTTGCTGCTACGGAACCCTTCATGGGCGAGTCCGACTCGCACTTGTCCGGTTTTTGTTGTTGTACGCTAACTATTCCGACAGATAGGCAGTAAATAGTATGTCTAGCTACTGCAATAAAAAAAATAAAAAAACTTTAATTAATTTTTCAGTGAAAAATTTTCAAATAATAATTTTTTGACAAAGTTTAAATGTCTTGGTTGTTGCTTGTCTTGGTATAAAAAAAATGTATAAAAATATGAGTGACCAATCGGGTATTTAGAAGATTTAATGTAGGAGTGTCAGGGCAGCCGCATCAAAAGTAACTGAACTACGCTATACGAGACTGCTCAGAAGAGCATTTATCCGCAGATGTAGAGCCTGCATAAGAGTGGACGGCAAACAATTTGAACATTTATTATGAATAGATTAATCTCAAATAAAGTATTATTAATTTGTCTAAACCCGTACTCTCTCATGAGAGAGTAGGGAGGCCTTTGCCCTGCAGTGGAACGTCACAGGCTAATAATAAATAATATAATGTTAAATGTTTGTTTTTTATTAAACCCCAATGGTCAGTTGCAATTGACAACATTTCATATTTTTAACCTGCATGTATTATTACGTTATATAAAAGTAATTTCAAATCTAGGGCACCCATATTTTTTCGTTTCTCGAAATTATGTACTTTTCATTCATAATTTTAACTTTGAAATTCGGTGTATTCTAAAAAAACGTAAGTGCCAGATGACGGTAGAATGGCGATATTACCTTTGCTTTATTGTGACCCGTCAAAAAAACTGTTAGATGTCACTTGTCTCAGTCGTTGTTTTGGTTCCGTCATTGGCGTATATTTTTCATTGGGATCCATTTTATTGGCGAAATATCCATCAAAAATTGATAATATTAACAGTAAGCAGCGTGTCGAGTTGATAGGAAAAAATATTGTTGAATTCAATTCAGTTTTTTAGTTGTTTTCTAGTTACACTTTTTAGGTGACATTGACATGTCTTGTTTGATATAATGTTTTCAATCAAAGACATTGGAATGCGCAAAGGTAACTACCTCATTCCGCCGTTTATGTGACGTCATCACATGTTTTTTGATTTTTATTTTTTTTCTCAGAAATTTAGAAATAAAAAAATAAAATAAAAATATATTTAACTCAGGATACGAAAATAAAGAAATAGTATTTTTGTTTTAAGGTCGTGTCAGGTTTGAAATGTTGTCAATTGGATGTAAAAATTGTTCCAATATTTTAAATTTTGTTATTTAGTCAAATTTACTCCTTTACTACATTAATAGCAATAATTCACAATTTACATTAGATACAATAATAAATTATACCATTATAAAATGTACTTGAAACCGATATTATTTTAAAATTATTGGTCACTCATGTTTTCATACATTTTTTTATACCCAAGACATTTAAACTTTGTAAAAAAAATTATTATTTGAAAATTGTTCACTGAAAAATTAATTAGTTTTTTTATTTTTTTTTATTGCAGTAGCTAGACATAATATTTACTGCCTATCTGTCGGAATAGTTAGCGTACAATAATAAAACAACAAAAAACCGATGGAATTCATTCATTTGTGATCGTAGCGTACAATAATGTAATATAAGGTAAAAATTAGTAGTCTTTTTTTTTAAAAAAGCATATCTTAGGTACTACTTAGGATATATTTTGTTTTGTATTTTTTTCTGAACGGCCATAAGGTCTACTATAAGCCATTTCAAGGTTATCCATTAATTACAGGACACCCTGTATAACAAAAATACTTAATAAAAATATTTGACACACGCTTGAACGTTCGGTCTTTGTGTTCGAATGGAACACGCCCTCAATTGTAACCAGCCTGTCCCAAAAAGAGGTGAGGCTTCATAGACAGCCTCTACAGTACTCAGCTGCATCCGGTTAGACTGGAAGCCAACCCCAACATAGTTGGGAAAAGGCAGGCAGATGATGATAAATAACAAAACGATGGTCAGCAAGACGACCTGTCAGCACAACCTCACTTACATGGCTTGTCCACCGACGCCTTTTAAAGTGCATCTAACCATTCCAGATCATCGTGGGTCCCGGCCTGGGTCTTATGCGCATAATCTTTTCGGATGTTGACATAAAAATCGACCTGGTCCCTGTGGACCACGTGAACAACGCCATCATAGCTGCGGCGTGGGAGACGGCCAAGAGAGCGGGTACCGGAGGTGGGGAGCCGAGGATTTATACTGTGTCTACTGCTAGGAATCCTACTCCATGGGGTGAGTTGGGTTGGAAGGCAATCTCTTTTTTTGTGACAACAGTCGCTCGGGTCGATCTAAAGTTTATTAGAATATGAACCAAACAAAGTATGCTAATCCATTGCTTCATAAGTTCGAAAAAATTGTCTGCTCAACACGTAAATAACGCAATAAATGTTGTTGAACTGTCAAAATGAAACCGATTCCGATTGATAAAGTGTTACGCAATATATACAGGGTGAAATTAAATTCATGGGCATCCTTTTAAGGGATCATTGTACTCATCATTATGAACAACTTTTACTATGGGACTAAAACTAAAATCGCGAAAAAAAATCAGCTGTTCCTTGCATTTATGTTCACATAACTCGTCAAAATGTAGGGAAGAGCAGGTTTTTTTTCGCGATTTCAGGTTTGGTCCCTTAGTAAAAGTTGTTCATAATGATGATTACAATGACCCCTTAAAAGGATGCCCGTGAATTCAATTGCACCCTGTATACGCTGTTCACATTTGCATAAGATATCGGATTATTATTTTGCATAATATCATTTCAAAATTACCTACCTATATACCGTCTCGACAAAAACAGGGTACTTATAGTTCGCATCAAATAACTTTGCCGCTCTGAAGCTAGGCTTTCCGAACGCCGCGCATGCGCGCCGCTGTTTTTTTTCCTATCAGTGATTTGTTGCCTACTCTATGTCACAGAAATCTCTTCTTTTTTAACATTCAATACTTTGATTAAAGCTATCGGCCGGCTTCAATCAAATTGTTAATTTTTTACATTACATATTTTTCGATTTTTTTTTGTTTTATTATGAAAAGTTTAATAGTAGGTATTTATTGATAGGTTAGTTACATATTACATTTTTGAAAAAAAAAAGGCATTTCCGTCTTCTACTCCGTTCACCTTTTATACAGGGTGTTACAGAAAGGGTATATCAATACTAACTGGTTGAAGAGTGTATCTGGTCTAGAATCTCTGTACAAAATTTCAGCTCAAAAGCAGTAACTTTGAAAATGCTTAATATTTTTTATTATTTATTATATTGAAATCATAAAAAACGTGTCACCGCACTACGAGGGTCATTATGCATTATCTGTAGTGTGTCTGTGCGCCTAGTACACGCACATCACGCCGCCGCGCGCCAGTGCAGCGCCGTGATGTGCCAAATAAAAAAATATTAAGCATTTTCAAAGTTAATGCTTTTGAGCTGAAATTTTGTACAGAGATTCTAGACCAGATACACTCTTCAACCCGTTTGTATTGATATACCCTTTCCGTAACACCCTGTATACTCTGTTTTTGTCCAAACGGTAAAAAAGACAGCCGGTACTTACATTACATACATTTTTTCTTAGTGCCGTGATTTCCTTATAAGTATTAAAAGATACATGCGAGATCTTTCATTATAATGACAAAGATTTTGGGTTAATGCTACGTGTGTGTTTCACAGGCAAATTGTATAATTCGTCAATATACATTCGCCTAGGCATTATGTGTACGGCGAATCATCAATTGCGTTTCAAGGACATAATGCCTAGGTGTTATACATAACGGTGAAACTATGCAAACGGACGGCGCGGCGCCGTATGTATAATGACAAATTACACAATCTGCCTTCGATATATTATGTATTCAGTTGGTAAGTCTATATAAACAAGAATAAAGTTCGTATTTTAATGGAACGCGTAAGCAATTAGCAAAGTAATCTCAAAATTCAGTCTTTAAAGGGCTTTGAAGGACTGTGACACGTGGACCTATCCGCCATTTTGTATTTTTTCCAAAATGGCGGCTTCGGATGAAACCTATAATACATCAATAGCTGACATCAATGTAAACAGAAAACATTATACCTAAGATCAAACCCTGTAAAGTCTCACGTTTCCGTTCAAAGTTGATCACGTGACATCCATTTTTTAACTTGCGTTTTGAACGTGGTCCTATTATATTTTCCGTTTTCCGTGTCAGCTATCGGTTTATATAGGTTTCACGCGAGGCCGAAATTTTGAAAAAAATCAAAATGGCGGGCAATTAGGTATGCCAGGTTCCATACAAAAATCTTCAATCCCTTTCGAACTAAAACATAACTAGCAAAATACGTGTGTTACTTACTTACTTCTGCTTATCCCCTGAGAATACAGTTGTATCATTTCAATTCTTATTTAACAGGTGACCTCGTACGTACTACAAAAACCGTCGTTAAAAATAACTACCCTTCGCCAGACGCAGTAGGATACAGTAACGCTTTTGACACAAAAGATCCTACTTGGTTCTGGATTTGGTCCTGGCTTCTACATCTGATTCCTGCATATATTATTGATGGAATATGCTTAATTCTTGGAAAGGAGAGGAGGTAAGATATTTTTAAACATTAATTAAGCTACTTCTTTAGTCGTAAGGTTCGGGTAGTCAGAATCCCGAAAGTCTAACAATCAGTCTTTACGAGGGGTATCGTGTTTCCCAGTAACTGTGTTGTGGAGGCCAGTTAACTGGCTCGTTGGTCTCATGGTAGCAAGCGCGACTTCTGAGCGGTCCTGGTTTCGATTCCCAGGTCAGGCAAAGTGATATTGGGGTTCTCCATTAGGAATTTCTTAGTAACAGCCCAGAGTTTGGAAGCTGGCGGTGTGATACCCTCGTGCCTCGGAAAGCACGTTAAGCCGTTTATCCTGCGCCTGATCTCTCTCCGATCGTGTCGGATTGCCATCCCATCGAAGAGAGACGAGAGGGAGTGCACCTGTGTCTGCGCACACACGCTTGCACTATGATAATATATCCCGCACCAAAGCGCATATACATATTATACAGGGTGTCCCTGGAAGTATGGATCAAATCGAATAGGGACGTGGGCAAGGTCATTTCCAAACGTTTTAGCAAAAAAAAAAAACTAAAAAAAAAAAAGAGAAGAAAGATCGAATTCGTGAAAACTATCAGGGTTATCAATTTATTTTTTTAGATAGCCCTGATAGTATTTTTTTATGATTATTTTCTTTGAGCACTAAGCGAAGTGATTGAAAAAAAAATTAAAATCGGTCATAACTTTTGAACCGTAAAAAAATTCACTGACATTCTCAGGGTTAAAAAGTTTGGAAATGACCTTGCCCACGCCCCTGTTCGATTTGATCCATACTTCCAGGGACACCCTGTATAGCAAAGATAGCGTTTCTGTTTCGTTTTGACACCTCTGACACACAATGACGCAGTGACTTGACTTGATTCTTATGGAAAGGCTATAAATATACATGAGGGAAAATCTAGCGATTTAAATCTTTGTGCAGTGGGGTTTGTCTTTACGGTGTCAAAAATTTTCACTCTTGAACTTACTTTCATAAACAACGTTTTAGTGATGTCATTCACCGGTAAATTGCGGACGCTATGTGGCGGTCACTACTTTTTAGGAAACCGCAGCTTTGCAGTACAGCCTGTTTCCTTATACCTAATATTTATCTATTTTCCCAGATCAACTAAAAATAGCTAAGATCACTCCAATTCATAAGAAGGGTACAAAAACTGATCCAACAAACTATAGGCCTATTTCTTTGTTACCCACTTTAGCAAAAATTTTTGAAAAAGTTTTAATAAACCGATTAAATAGACATCTTAATTTGAATAAAGTAATTAATCTAAGACAATTTGGATATCAGAAGAATGTTGGTACAGGGGATGCTATTTATACGTTAGTGAATGATGTAGTTAATAAATTAAATTGTAAGATGAGGGTAGCGGGCATTTACCTGGATTTAAGCGCTGCTTTCGACACTATTGACCATAAACTACTCATCACAAAAATGGAACACTATGGTGTAAGAGGTAAAGCCTTAAAACTCTTCTCATCATACCTTAAAAATAGAAAAATGTTTGTCGAACTTGATTCTACACAACCAAACGGCCATAAAGGCAACCACAGGTCATCTATGTTAAACATTACAGCCGGTGTGCCTCAAGGATCAATTTTAGGTCCTTTATTATACATATTGTTCACTAATGACCTCATCAATTTCATACATCAACTTTTACCGGACATACAACTAGTAGTCTTTGCTGACGACACAAATGCTATAGTTGCAGCTAACGACATTCAAGACCTAACTGTTAAGGTGAATGCAGCTCTAGAGGCCCTTCATTCTTGGTTTAATGCTAATAGGCTTAGAATAAATACATCTAAAACCAATATAATGTTATTTAAAACTACTGCGCGTAACAAGGACGATATGGACATTGAACTAAACAAAGTTAAAATTGAGCTTGTCAGGGAAGTCAAGTTTTTAGGTATATATATTGATGAATTGTTAAATTGGAAGAAAGAATTAGCAGCACTGGATTCGTCTATATCATCTGCTTGTTATGCCTTGAGAAGTCTGAGGGATGAAGTGAGCATAACACATCTGAAAATGGTTTACTATGCACTGATAGAGTCCAAACTGAGGTATAGCATACAATTTTGGGGAAACAGCTACCATTACAACTGGCATAGGGCATTCGTTCTCCAAAAAAGAGCGATACGAACCATTGTCCGCATTTCTCAACGAGACTCATGTAAACCATATTTTAAAGAACTTGGTATTCTTACAGTACCTAGCCTTTATGTAGCAGTACTCTTAAGCACCTTAAAAAAAAATGTGTATGATTACGAAACAGACGAAGACAGGCTGGTTAGGGAAAATACGCGTAGGAAAGACCTTGGTAACAAAATCATCCCGCGTTTTGCTATCGTTAAACATAGTCCGCAGTATCAGGCAGTTAAGATATTTAATAAGCTACCGCTAGAATTGAAAAGCATACTGTACACAGGCTCATTTAAAGCAAGACTCAAGGCATTCCTGTTAGAAAGATGTCTCTACTCATTAGATGATTTGTGATTGATTTGACTTGTTGCTATTGAAACGGACATGTAATTATTTGTATATGGTGTTATATTGTGTGTGTGTGTGTGTTCCGTGTGCATACCTATGACTTTTATTCTTTGATTATTGTTTCGTTTAATTTGCTATTAATTTATTGACATTGGGTTTTTATTTTTTTGTTTGCATGGTATTATACAATTTTATTATTTCATAAAATCATATTTTCTAATTTAAATTGAATTGCATGTATTCTTTAATGTTTGTACTTACGTCTAATTATGTTGTTAATGTTAATGTTTCATGCTGGATTATATTCGAACGCAATGTGAATTGTTACTGAATAAATAAATAATAATATAGATAAGAGGCCTGTGTCCCAGCAGTGGGAACATTATAACCTGATTATGCATTGGAACGATTTCTAGTTAATTAATTATCCTTTTCTTGCCCACAGATTCGTAAAGCTATACAAAAAAATGTACAAAATGTCGACAGCCCTATCCTATTTTACGATCAACGAATGGCATTTTGCGGACAATAACACAGCGAATCTTTATCAAAATCTCTCGACCATAGACAAGGAAATATTTGACTTTGATGTCTCTAAAATTGACTGGTACGAGTACCAGATACTCTGGTGCTTAGGCCTCCGGAAGTTCGTAATGAAAGACGGCTTGAAAGGCTCAGCGTATGCAAAGAAAAAACAGTTTGTTTTTAAAATCTTAATGTACATTTTAGTGCCGTTGTACTTTTATTTGTTGTATAAGGTGGCAAGTTTTGCTATTTTTAGTTTATTCTTGTTATTTAGGATGTTTTAATTAATAAATTATGTTTTGTGTTAATTAAGAATAACCCCCTTATTCATAAAACTTATCAAACCTATTTTAGTTAAAATGGGGTTTGTCTCTTTCTTACACACAGAAATGACAACGTGACAGATAAAGACAAACGTTCTATAAACCTATTTTAGCTAAAATAGAGATAAAATAGGATTATGAATAAGGGGGTAAGTGTTTTATTTTAATGTTATGGCACCTCCACCCAGAGGCATAGCTACCGCCGTATCTGCCGTATCAATTATACGGGGCCCCCGGGCCACGGGGGCCCCCAACGTGCGTAACCAAAAATGAATAAAAACTTCCAATTTTTTTTTTTATTTCACAAATGACAAAAGTCAAAAAAACAAATCAGCTATAAATGATTTAATAAATCAGTTTGCCGAAAAAAAGGCAAAGAGTGTGTATATTTAATTTTAATTGTTTGTAAAAATTTTGGAAAAAGTGACAGATAGATAATTATGATGAATAAATATTTATTTTCATTTTATGCAAACAGTTTTTTTTCTTTGGTGAGAAATCTTTACCCTTCCTAAGGGCCCCCAAACAATTTTTTATATGGGGCCCCGCCAAGGCACGCTACGCCAAGGCCTCCACCCCTTAAATGATTCTGCCTATAACTCCAGGGGTGTCCATTCTTGAGGCACTGGAGAGCTTGTTCCTCAATAAAACGAAAAGAATGTTGATGCTGATTAATGCTTTGCATTCTGATAAACTATAACACTAACATTTCGATGTACGAGTATGTATTTTAGTTATACTTTATATGAATTTTTAGGACACAAAATAATATATGCGGACTGGTGATGTACAGACGCCAGCACATCAACCTACCCGAAACTGTCAAATTTTCCCAATCAACTTTGAACCTTATGTTGTAGTGATAAAGTTGAAAATCTATTAAGGTGATTATAGCCTCGAATGTCCTTGAGCTTTTGTGCGGAGCATAGGCGAACCCAGTGCCTCACCCCGCGCGCCCGCTTACCTCCCCAATGTCAAAGAGTGTAATACTCGTACGTAGCGCATGCAGATGCGGCGTGGGACGCATTTTGTCTTAGGCAGTTTTACGACGCTACCTACTGAAAGTAGATGGATCGAGAATACGTACAATCTTTGATTATATACGTACAATATTTATGTTGTGAGTATGAATGCTAAAGTACAGTACAAATACTGCTTTCTTAGAGACAAATAAAAAAATAATAATAATATTAATAAAAAACGTTTATTCAGTATACAGTTCGTTTTTAATTCTTAGCTAGCAAAATTCTGCAGAAGTGACGATGTGGGTGAACTCGCAGATCATTTCCCAGCAGAGTATAAAAAGATATGAGTTCTATTCGCATGCGGCAGAGTTCTAGAGTTCATTATACTTAAAAACATTAGTTCTGGCGTTTATGCCTGACAAAAAAACAAACGAAAATATCTAACTTTTCGCTCTTCATCTCGCTCTTCTAACTTCGAAGTTAGCAGATCATTTTTTCCAAAATTAAAATTTTAAAACTGATTTAGACGCACAATGGTGAGGATGAGTTATACAAGGTGTCCCTGGAAGTGTGGATCAAATCGAATAGGGGCGTAGGCAAGGTCATTTCCAAACTTTTTAGAGAATGTCAGTGAATTTTTTTACGGTTCAAAAGTTATGACCGATTTTAATTTTTTTTTTCAATCACTTCGCTTAGTGTTCAAAGAAATTAATGATAAAAAAATACTACCAGGGCTATCTAAAAAAAAAATTGATAGCCCTGATAGTTTTCACGAATTCGATCGTTCTTCTCTTTTTTTTTAGTATTTTTTTTTTTGCTAAAACGTTTGGAAATGACCTTACCCACGTCTCTATTCGATTTGATCCATACTTCCAGGGACACCCTGTATAGTTCCTAATACTTTTCCGTTATAGTCCGGGAGGTAGCGTTGCAAATGAAAAAGTCATAGTAAGCCGGCTGATCTTGACATCGATAGTTGATCAAATATAAGTGAACCGACCGTCAGCTGCTCAAGTAGCGGTGGGTGTGGGTGGTCACGGAAGTGGTAAAAAAAATTAAGTCATTACTATGACATAAATGCCATGACTTAATTTTTTTTTAAACACTTTTTTCGAATTTCTTCACTTTTTCGATCTACACGTTCCGGAAAAGTGAAAATTTTCGAAAAAACTACATTTATAAAACACTAACTGTTGCCTGCTACTTTGTTCGCGTTATTTTGGGATAAAAAGTAGCCTATATGTTAATCCAGGTCTTAATCTATCTACCTACCAACATATCCGTTCAGCCGTTGAGTTAACGAAACTTTTATCTATGTACTAGCCGCACCACAGGCAAGCCCGGTGAAGCAGTCGATAACCTCCTAGGTAGGTAGCTAGGAAAAACAATAGTCGGGCAGTAGCCCACCAGACACAACACCTGTCTGGACTGAGGATCCTTCCTTACGTAACTGGCGAAATGTAGGTGTACTAAGGTGCACCTCTGTCTAAGGGTCAGCGCACCGAAATGCAAAATGCTCGCGTATGGTCGAGCAAAATTTTGACTGCTCGACCATGCAGGCGGCATGATGAGGGAGAGAGCCTCACGTCCCAGCCGCCGCGGGAGACGCTCCGGGCGTCGCGAGCCGCGTGACGACTCCCGGCCACCGTAGGCGCAGGCCTGCGGACGGAGAGTAATGGGTAGTTCACCGTCCGAGCAGGACCAGGCCCGTGCCGGACGGCGCGTACGTGTTCCACGCGCGCCTCAAAGAGATGTCAGCAAAAAGGAAGGGGCCTGCCAGGGCCGAAGCCTGCCGGGGGTGCGGGATTGTCCGAAAGGGTTACCGCTACCCCGGAACATAAAGGGCTAAGGAAGGAACACGGATGGGTTTTAGTCAGTAAGAGACTATTATTCTGTGGTAAGAGTCTGACACTCCCTTCCGCTCCACCCAGAGCGGGAGGGGTCATTTGATGATTTCATCCATCCACAAAAAAAAGGCGGCATGATGCCCGCCCCCCCCCCCCCCCCCGTGAGCAAGCTCCGTTGAAAATGCTCTGGGTTGCCCGGCGGGCGTGCATGACCAGTTTAATGCTACGTTGGCAGACGTATTCAATATGGTTGATCGGGACTTAGTAATTATCGCCCTTTTGGTAGAGGAAGAGGAACATGAAGAATATGTAAATAAAATAAGATGTCATAAAATGAGAAGAACAGTATGGGTAGAAGAAAATTCCGGAAAAAGCGTTTAAAAAATGTGTTGATGATTGGATTGTTCGTTGGCGTAAGTGTATCGTTTCTGAAGGAGCATACTTTGAAGGCGATAAAATAAATTTGGATAAATAACTGTTACCCCCTTATTCATAAAACTTATCAAACCTATTTTAGTTAAAATGGGGTTTGTCTCTTTCTTACACACAGAAATGACAACGTGACAGATAAAGACAAACGTTCTATAAACCTATTTTAGCTAAAATAGAGATAAAATAGGATTATGAATAAGGGGGCAAGGGTTTGTGAATTTTGATTTTGATAATTAATATTTTACACTGGCAACTTTACCCTTCTACTCTATTCATGGTCGTTTTTGTTCATGGTGGCGGGAACCAATCAGAGAACTCGCTCCTTCCCGCCAGAAAAAAAGAGGAAAAAACGTGGGAACGGTTCGTTTGGCTGGTTGCGCGGGGTTTTTTAGAATTTCGGACTCGACGCGATAGATTGTGAGAAAAAAATAGTATCTAGTGCTAAGCATTGATTTCTGTATGGCAGTTGTGAAATATAAGTCGGTTATCTACGTATAAACATTGTATTCATTTGACTACGTCCCGTTCCTGTTGTTGTTCCCGTGGCGTTTGGTGGCATCTACATAACTAACATTTTGTGTATTATTATTATTGATCTTTTCCCAGTACTTTTTTGACAGAGTAGTAACTTCGGAATCATAATGCGATTATTTTTTTGACCTTGGCGACTATTTCTTGACTATTTTTTGACGTTCTCAAAATTTATTTTCATTACCTAAGTTTTCAAAGGTGAGGAATAATCTCGCTGTGGCTGAGCGCGGGCGGCTCAAGCGCTAGAATGCATACTCGAACACGCATCTTGCAAGCTCGAGCATGGTCGAGCATCAAGTTTGGACGTGTATTTAATTCTCAATGTATGGAATGAGATTAATTTAACAGTAGTATCAGAAAATGCTCTGCTCTTGGTGTGCGCTGACGCTAACCCGTCGGCGAAAGCAAGCATGATATTATGTTGTAAAATGAAACAAAAAGTACGTTACATAATTATATTATATTTACGAACACCAAAACCTTTATACAATATACATACTATTGCAATTTAACTTAAAATAAATCAGAGAAATATACAAAACTCACTTTTGAAGTGGCAACACCGAACCAATTATTTTTTAATGGCAACTTTATGTAATTTTTCAATAGTTTAAGTTAAGGAGATAAAAACATAAAACTTTATAATGAACCCTACCATAATCATTCTTGGACAAGTGATGTCGCAAATAGATCCTTGTATAGTTAGAGAAATTAATTGTTAGGTGAATTGAAACAGCAGCTGGATTCCAGCGGTGGACTGCTCTAGGCTGATGATGAATTGACTAGGGTGTCAATTCATCAGTGGCGTACATTGCATATAGGCATATAAGCAGTGCCTACCTCGATATATCAACATAAGCCTGTCAATTACATTTTAGTGTATGTGCCCCACAATTAAGAAACTCACTGAATTATTTTCATTTTGAACTTAGTTCCTGCCGGGGTTCCCCCGACCACACGTTTATTTTTCTGATTAGTGACCGCGTTTGCCTAGACTAGACCCGGCCTAGTGCCTACCTATTCTGAAAACTAATGCACGCCACTGCACCCTACGTCAATTTGCAGTGTTATAGCTATTGTATAAAACTGTCAAAGACTGACTGAACTGGACTGTCTGTCTAGTAGTTACTTGATTATACGGACAAATTAGGTTGGTAGTAATCTATTTGATAAATAATCAATTTCTCTGACTTTACAAGTTGACAGGTTTTTTACATCTGCATGTATATTTTAGAAAAAAAATTGCGAGTTTACATAACCTTATATTTTATGTGACTACAATAATTTGATGTGAAAACACAAATATAATGAACAACTAGCCAATTCGGCCGCTGTAATGTAATCCATAGTACTTAAATAATACAAAATATACAATGTTCTTAACTTGTTAAAAAAGATCACATTTTTTTTTTAATGTAATGTTCTGTGAACATAATTATAACAAAACACAATCATACAGGGTCAATTAACTAACAAAACTCTGCAGACGTGATTGGGTATCCATATTATTATCGAAGTACAAAAAAATAAAAATATAAAATACTTGACGTTTTTCTTTTCGAGGGTCAACGACCGCTGTGAGTTTTGTTACTTGAATCTTTTCTTTTGTTTTATCGTGTTTTGATATCGATACTTCTGTGAAGTTGATACAAATAAAACAACTGATTTTTGACTAATGTTTCATGACTGACTACACTTACTGAGGTCGGTGAACCCACTACAAAAAGGCGTCAAATTAAATTCTTTTTTGTTTTATCATCATCACGTATAGATATCGATACACATCACGTATAGATATCGATACACATCACGTATAGATATCGATACACATCACGTATAGATATCGATACACATCACGTATAGATATCGATACACATCACGTATAGATATCGATACACATCACGTATAGATATCGATACACATCTCGCCTGCGGAGCTTCGCTAAGTAATTTAATTTGACCCTATTTATATTTATAATAAAGTAAATGTTATTCCCCATTTTTTACATGCATTTAAATTACATTTTTTTTGCATGAATAATGAGCGATAAAGCCGAGTGCACATTAGGCAAAAATCGCTACCATTTCCTCCGTGTAAATAAGCCTCTCGAAACTAAAGGCCATGCTTTTATAAAGCCTAAATCATGGCAAACAAAAGTTGGACATAGTTTTAAAAACATGTTTTATGTTGTTCAAAACATCTTGTAAATCGGTGGTAACAGATTGACGTTGACAGCACCTTAATGTCGTAGCAGTAAGGGTGATTTTCGTAGTGCTAGAGTTACCACTGATGACGGAACCTGCAACATTACTAAATCATGTTTCTGCAACATTGTTTTGCAACATTTTTTTATGCAATGAATGGGCCTTCAGTTTGAAATTATATCAAATTTTTTTTGTAGTATGTTATACGGCCTTAGAAAGTGTATATTTATGGCTTAAAGCCATTTTAATAAGTATACATATTGCCACTTACTTAGGTGTTACATTTTTTATATCAGATAATTTGGTATAGTGTTTAGAGTATAACAGGCCTTTGTCTGTTTCATACATTGAGTATTAAACTTTTTAAATCTTCAGCCATTTATGGGCGGGCCATGCCAATAAGTTATATAAATTGATTTGGACTAGTCCATGGCCTGAACTGAAAAAAAAATATTATACGAGTTTTTTATCAATTCAGTTACATATTTATAACCGTCATTTTATTTAATGTATAAATGCTTTAAGTTATAAATAATATACGATTAAATGAATCAAAAATCATATTTTTTTGTATTTAATTTGATGTTGGGTGAGACCAAGTATTGGTCTAAACGAAAAGGCAAGTTTACATAAATAAATACAAAACGTTAAAGTGACTCTTTATACATATTTATACAATGTTCATATAATATATTATCATCTTATGTACAAATTAGGCAGTAATATTAACAAAATGTGGACTAATGTTGCAAAATACAAGTGAATATTTTATATTTGATTAAACTTTCCAACATTGGAGTGCCTTTGAAAGATATATATTGAACATACACTACTAGACAAAATTGCTGGACAATCGAAATCAGTAATAACAATATTTTGTTAACATCATCTGCTTGCCTTTTTCCAACTTTGTTGGGGTTGGCTCCCTGTCTTAACGGATGTAGCTAGATACTAGTTTCTGGGTAACACAATACCCCGTGGTAAGACTTTCGGACATACAGATTTTCGGGCTTCTAGCGACCCGTGACGACTGTCAAAGATCTACGAATGAAAGCTCGGTATGTCAAAATGGTCACCCATCCACGGACCGACCTTGGCAAGGTAGCTTTACTTGATCGATAGACCGGTGCGGCTGTGATTATTTAGCCACGAGCTGTTGAAAAATTAAATTGGAGAAATATCAATCTAAGTGAATTAGTGCAAAGGAACAGTACTTAAGGTGAATGCGCAGTGGTAGACCGCGAAATTCAAATTTTCTTACGTTTTTTGCAATTTGCAGGTCAGTGTCAGGTTGTATCTTGATCAAAATTTGATTCGCGACTATAATAGATATGCATTTACAGAATTATAGTCATTAGAATCATTAATATATCTCTTTAAGTTAGATTTCTACCGTTAAGAACAAATCTCGTATGGAAAAGTGTTTATGGTAGAAATCTAACTTAGAAAGATGTATTAATGATTCTGATGATTATAATTCTGTGAATACGTACCTGTTATAGTCGCGAATCAAATTTTGATCAAGATAAAACCTGACACTGACCTGAAAATTGCAAAAAACGTAAGAAAATTTGAATTTCGCGGGCTACCACTGCGCATTCACCTTAAGAAATAATGTCTTTGTAACTCTAGTGTTAGGGCAAAATTCATACAACGCATTTTGACTTTACTAAGTAAAATAAACGTTCCATTCGAATATGAACCTTACTCTGATATAGATAAAAGAGTCATATTCGTATAAACGAAAGTGAGCAAGAGTCGTCCATAATAACAACTGTTCCATACGAATATGAACTGTATTCTTTACCCCATAATGTTCATATTCGTATAAGCGAATATGAGCATGTGTTTCATTCAAATATGAACATTAACGCTATACGAATAGCGTTCAAATTAGTATACGACACTTAGTAAAGTCAAAATTCGGTCAGTAAATCGTTCCCTTAGTACCATTTTAGTTATAATTCGGCACTTCCGCTACAGATAGTATCAGTCTCTTGTTTGTGATATTTAGAGGCACTTGACAGTAAATCTAGATATTGGGTAAGCAGTAACACAGCACAATTAGGGACTGGTTGATGGCAATAGGCTCGCCCCCTATTACATGGGACTTTAGGGAACTGGACCTCTGTCTAACCCTCCCGGGGCCACAAGGCGTGATGTTACGTTCTGTGTTGAACATAACTGGCGAAATGTGGGTGTATAATAGGTACACATCTGCCTAACCCTTCGGGGAATACAGCCGTGAATATAGTCTAAGGCCTGGCCTTATCCCGTGTTTGGATAAAACATAATTTAAGCAGTAAAAGCCTGCCATAGCCAGACACGCTTCAAATTACTTAAACTATAGAATTATTACTATATACTTTTTATCAGGCCAAGTCTTCCTTCAAATACGGTAAGGCCACAAAATTGAACAGTTAAAATTAAGGCCAAAATATGGCCTAGGCTTTAAAAGCGTGTCCTGTTTTTTGAAAACTTTATTTTTTATAAGAAATCACCCTGTAATCAATCAAAGAAAAAACTTATTATTAAAATACAATGTGTTTTTCTTTCCACTACATTTTAAAAGCATATTTAAAATACTTATATTTTTAAGAGGGTTCATCTCCTTTTTAATCATTTTTTTTTATTTAAAACTTAATTTTTTTTTAAACTATTTCATATTATGCTATGATAAGCTACCCAATATCTTACAATTACCGAGAAATATATATTCTGCCCTGTCAAGTATCTAGAACGGCCTGCTTAACAAAATCAGCTTTCAAATCAAAAATTTTATCATTAAAAGGAATTATTTCAGTTTTCGTAACTTCATCCTTACTTGAAATTTTCTTCGATTCTTTAGTATCTGTGACGTCAGCCGCCTTGCTAAATTCTTTTAAATTGTCTTTGACATCATTCTTCAATACTCCGTTCACTAAAACTGTTTTTGATTCAATATTTTTCATATCAACTTCGATATTTTCTGTGACATTAGATGGTTTCGATTCCGTGAGGTCAGTCGCGTCAGTTAATTCTTTGACATCATTCATAAATACTTCTCCATTTAGCAAAACCTCATTTGATTCATTGATTTTCATATCACAATCTCCAGAAGGCTCACTGTTTGCACCTTCTTCTGTGACAGTCTTTTGTTTCTCAACTTCTGCAGCTCCTAATGCCTCTTCTTCTCTTCTCAGCTTCTCCTGTGCCTCTTGTTCCTTCTTCTCAGCTAGTTCTTTCCTCCTTTGTGCATTCCGATACGGCATGAATCGTTGGAACATAACTCTGCACCGGTGTTGGGGTTTCAGGACCCAAGAAATTGCCACTTCTACGTCAGCAATTCTGGAATTTGAGAAATAAAAGTTAATGAAATGAAATTATTTGTTCTGTAAATCGGAATCGCTTTTACACGTCATAATATAAAAAATAAATAAGCTAGATGAGATCGGCGTTTCCTATTTGACTACTCTGAGAAGGCCGAAACAAACTCGGAGGTCACAGTCTCTTTTAAAGTCCCGACATAACCTGGGTCAGACCATGTGAAGACCATGTAAATTGATATCTGAAATGGTCTTTTGAGGAAAGTACCACATGGATTTGAGTGCACCAGTCCAGTCAGTGCAAGCATTTGTCAGACTGATTTTGAAGAGTGGCGGTTTAAGCATTTGTCTATTATGGAAGCAAGCCGACTAGGACTGGGAAAGGTTATAATAAGGTGTTCTGCAGGGGAGTTTGTTGCGCCACTTCTTCCCAGCTAGAGCACTAGGAAGTGGTGAAGGGCGGGCGTTTTGGGAGACTGTCTAATGTCATTTTGACGTTCAAAAAGTGCTGATTCTCAGTCTAGTTTGAATAAATGACTTGATTTGATGTATGTGAGTAAGTTTTTTCCTTCGTACAGCCTAAACTTCGGACCCCAACAAATCGTCGTACTGGGTTTGGCAGGGGGTGTAGTATACACTAGCTAGCTAGTTCATTAGCCAGTAATGATTAGGCCCCACGTAAAAGGCGGCGAGCGTATTGACATGAACCGAGCATAAATCCAGAGTCAGGACTGCTCCCTCTGATTGGTTCGGCCCTCTGACCTCGCATTGGGTCGGCTTGCTGTACAATAAGAGGTTAGCTTATACTGGAAATCTATAGCTTGATATGTCGCTGTGTGTACAGTCACGAGCACCAATATGTCAACACTTGGCAATTTTCAATTGCGATTTTTTCGTGAAATAACGAATGCAACGTTGAAATACGACACTTAACATAAACCTATGGGTTCGAAAATACTATGTTCGTAATAAGATAAAATTTCATTCAAAAATAAAGGAGAAAATCGCCTTTGAATAAAGCCAAGTGTATACATACTTATAGACGTGACTGTACGTAACTAAACTAGATCAGTTTATTAAAAAAAGTATTCTCTTTTATTTATATCTAGCCTGTTTTGTGCCGCTACTGGGCAATGACCTGTCTCCCCCTTTTCCAGTGAGATAGGCAGCAGAAAAAAAAACGCGACTGCTGAACATCCGGGTATATCGCAGATTCGGTTCCCAGATTGGGCTGAGTTATTGGGGTTTTCCACTACCGGGCATAAATCCAGACTCAGGGATACTGAAGAATTCTTCAGCAGGCGCAGTCTAGTGTCTGTAGGGGTTTGACTTTTAAACGTCTCTTAACTTTTAAGCAATGTTTATAAATAAACCCCAGATGTTTAGCAGTCGCGTTTTTTTTTAATTTTCTGCTGCCTACCTCTCACTGGAAAATGGGGAGGACGGTCATTGTCCAGTAGTGGGACAAAACAGGCTAGATAAAGAGAATACTTTTTTTAATAAACTGAACTAAGGTCTTGCTTCCAGATGTTATTTCAAGTTAAACAAATATCAAATTTATTTCAGTGCCAATTAAGTTGATTCCAGAATGACTAGTACTATTTAAAAAAATCATAAAAATGGTAGAAGTTGTAGCGTAAACTGAACTTTATTGTGTAGGTATTAAAGTTAATTTTGCAAAAAATCATATTTGTTTACATGTCTGGAAATTAAATCGCGAACGCAGCTTAGTTACGTACACACGGCGACATATCAAGGTATACATTTCCAGTAGAAGCTGAGCTCTTATTGTACGGCAAGCCGAACCAAAGCGAGGTCAGCAGTACTAGAAATATAAAGCTTGATATGTGGCCGTGTGTACCTTCGCTTAAACCTCTCCCGATCGAGAGCGTATCTCTCCCAATGTCCTGCTCTCGCCTGCCGCGCTGCGAACGACCACACTCGCATCACGTGCACCTTCGGAGGCTCGTCGGAGAACTGGACCTGGAGACAAGAGGATACAGACGTTAGAACTTAGTTTGTGACTTTAACATAAACACACACACACATTTGGCCGAATCTAAACTTAATGCAAGCCCGCGTATTTTTGTGAACTCTTCCTTTAGAGTTGCTGACACACAGCATGTTTGTTATTAGTGTTGGGAGCCGCTAACCCGCGCGGCATGTTTGTCACGCTATTTATGCAGGACTTTAAACTTCAGGAAAATAGAGGTAGCAAATTGAAAGTGTTAACAAACTAAAATAGACCCTGTTTACGTTATTTTCTGTCATTTTCATCATCATCTTTCAGCCAAAAGACGTCCACTGTTGGTTAAGGCGTGAAGCCTTGCCTTTTTGGGCGTCTAAAGAATCGCCACGATAACCGGTCCTCACATCCAGCGGGTTCCCGCGAATTTCACCATGAAATTAATGACATAAAGATATGACGGATTCTATGGCCCAGTTGCACCATGAATAACTTAGTGCAGTTCTTAAAATTAAACTCAATTGTCAAATCACAAACATATTTAAAAGGTGATTAAAAATGAGTATTTCGGGTTTAAGTATTCAAATAATCAAATCAAAGCACTCAATTTATAAGTGGTACAGACGCCAGCACATCAAGTTACTACAATCTGTCAAATTTCTTTAATAGATTTTCAACTTTATTGCTAAAGCGTAAGTTTCAAAGTTGATTGGGAAAATTTGACAATTTCGGGTAGCTTGATGTCTTTACATTACATTTTTTTTTATCTGGAGGCCAATTCCCGTAATTAAAAACGTTCAAGATCTAGTCGCAATCTCATCTCAGCGACAATCAAAAATTTAGGGAAACTTGAGGTTTTTTTGACAGATTGAGACAGATCCTTAAAATTACCTATCAGAATTGCCCCTCTGATACTTTTGGAACATAGCTCATAGCACAGAGCAGTGGTTGAGCCGCATAGAGCTTGTCTATCATTCGGATGTTAATGCCAGTGACCTCAGTACACCAGCAACATTCTATGTCGGTCACTATGTCAAGATACAAATCTATACGGCTCTGTTCGCGCTCTTAGGCTGAGGCTACATTAGGCCGCGACGCGACTTGCGACACAATAGCGATTAAAACAAATACATTACTGTAATCACGGCATCGGCTACATCAACATATTAGGGAATTTATTAGAAAATTTCTCACTTGCACGACTAGTTCAATAGTGCTACTAAATATGCGTGTGGCTACATTATGCATATTATAGTAAACCGCGATGGATGATTTGATAGCACGTGTACCCACGTCACAGCCGAATATACGCCGGATTTTCGCTTATAATGTAGCCATTCCATATTTCTCGTTTCGCTCTTCCAGTCGCATAGCAAATCGCTGCCTACTATAGCCTCAGCCTTATTCCTAACGGTCCATGAAACGTTTTCACGACTCCTAAACGGATTGGATTGTTGCCAATTCTATGACACGAGGTGGATATAACAGTCATGACTGCCCCGTTGGTCTCGTGGCCGCAAGCGCGACTACTGAGCGTGGGGTCCTGCATTCGATTCCCGGGTTGGGCAAACTATCATTACGTTTATCAAATGTTTTTCGCTGTTGGATTTTCTACTTTCGACGCTGAGGAGAGTTGGAAATCCAAGAGCGCACTTTTATTTGGACATTCATGTAGATGGCGCTTCATCATCGTGATGATGATGTTGATGAAGCCCGACTTCACCCATTGCTGATCCTACGGACAGAAGCTAGTAAATCATAAAGAAAATTATGCCAAATGACTGCTGCAAAATGTAACATCTGGTGCAACTTGATCAGTATTTAGATGACTAATATGATACAACTCAGTGCCCCTGCACAATTTCTTTGTGGCTTTCCCAAGTCCCAACGTTACGTGTTGATTAATATTGAGAATTTTCATAATTAATCAACCCTTTATTAGAAGTTCCCAGCAGTGGTGGCCCAATGGAAAAAACTACGACTTACGAGTTGTAGATAGTAGGTTCGAACCCTTACAGGCGCTTAACTTTATGTAAATTATTTCATCACCACTGCTCTCAAAACGGCGAAGGAAAGGACAACATCGTGAGAAAACCGACATGTCCGAGAACCGAACATTCGAAGACTTGTGACATCTACCAACCCGCACTGGGCCCGCGTGGTGGATTACGGCCCATTCCCTCTCACAGAGAGGAGGCCTGTGTCCCAGCAGTGGGTATGCTATAGGCTGATTATGCTATGAAGCGGCAGTTTTAAGACAAAAGTCCAGTGTTTTTGTGTTATGATGTTTGCAAACGTAAGAGAGATGAATATTAATGTTGATGGAGAGGGAGAAGGCCAAAGAAAAGATGGGTGGACTGTGTGAGGAATGATATGAACGAGAAGGGAGTGAATGATAGCGTGTCGGTTAACAGGGGAGAATGGAAGAAGAAAATGTGCTGACCTCAAGTAAAGAAGGAACAAGGGCAGGAAAATTATGATGTTTTCGTCTTTTTACCTCATCACTAGAAGTTTTTATGTGCTCTACTATCGCAGGTATGCTTGAAGATATTTCTTTAAAAATATGACCTTTGTACGTATTTTTGTTCTTTTTTTCTTGTCTGTTTAAATATAAAATATGTGTATACATAAATGGTTAAATAAATACACAGACCGACACTATAATAAAATTATTACTCATACATGGAGATAATGGACAATGTAGGTACATCAAGAATAGGCCAACTAATAAAATGCGTAATTTCTGACTGATTCATAAACCTTGGTCAGTTTTGGTCACGTTACCATCATCTGCCTAGCCTTTTCCCGACTATGTTGGGGTCGGCTTCCAGTCTAACCGGGTGCAGCTGAATACCAGTATATTACTTGAAGCGACTGCGATGATGCCTCCTACTAAGACTGTTTGTCAAATTTTCGGGCTTCCGGCTGCCAAAGATCTACGAATGACTGCCGGTTCGCCGGGACCAACGTCTTTGCGAGGCACGGAGGGGTCTCGATATGTATGGTCACCCCCCATCCACAAACCGACCGCGGCAAGCATAACTTAACCTTCGATCGACCCATGCGGCTGTTGTGATTTAGCTACAAGCCCCTCGAACATAATGGAAATTTATTTTTTAAGTAAAAATACCAATAAAATTTGGCTAGTAGCAGCTGGATTAGAGTTGCCGAAAATCGAGCTAAATGGCGTGCTATAGGAGAGGCCTAATGTCCAGCAGTGGACTATAACTGCAGGCTGATGATGAAGAAAAGACTACTAAAATGCATAATTTCTACTGACTCATCATTTATCATCTACGGTCAGCTTGGTCAAGTGTTTAACTAATAACTATATTATTATTATTGATGATGTAATATCACATCGTGCATCGACGTCAGTGAATACCGTGAAATCCCGGCTAAATATACCTCGCCATGCTCATACCGTCATACCGTGAGCGCCATTCACATTGGTGGGCAAATTCATGTGATTTCCCTATTTAGTGAGGTATGTTCGATATGTGGTGTCATGTGTCTTTCATTAAGGGGGATGGTGGTCGAAGTAGTGCAGCGGATTCCCAACTGTGTTGGGGTCGGCTTCCAGTCTAACCGGATGCAGCTGAATACCAGTATTTTACATGGAGCGACTGCCTATCTGACCTCTACAGCCCAGTTACTGGGTAAATACGATACCCCTTGGTAGGGAACACCCAAATACTCCGAAATATTTTACTCCGAATTTCGATGTTCCGATTTTCAAAAGTCCGAATTTCATAATACCTAAGAATCATAATGTCTATTATTAAAAATCACGAAATTTATTTTACCGAAAGTCAGATATGCGACTGGTTTGTTTTCCGATTTTCATATATTCGAAGAATCAAATGCTCGAAGGGTTCTCGGTCCGAAAAACGACTTCCGATTTTCAATACTCCGAATTATTTCCGTTACCCTTACCGCACCCGAACTCAACGAACGTAATAGACGACGTAGGATGCGTAGAACGTAATAGGCGACGTAGGATGCGAGCGAAGGGCACCCCGAGGTTCGGTTTGGTTAGGTTACTTTAAACCCTTTACACAGAAATAGGGGCCCCGCGAAGCGGGGCTCCGTCGACATAGGATGCAAGAACGAGCGAAGGGCACCCCGAGGTTCGGTTTGGTTAGGTTACTTTAAGCCCTTTACACAGAAATAGGGGCCCCGCGAAACGTGGCTCCGTCGACATAGGATACAAGAACGAGCGAAGGGCACCCCGTGGGGTTCGGTTTGGTTAGGTTACTTTAAACCCTTTACACAGAAATAGGGGTTCTATTGTTGGTTTTGTGCCATCTATATTCTTACAATTGGAAATATGTGTTTATTTGTCTTGCTATTCAGTTTTTCAAAGCGTTATTATTTCGGAATTCTAATTAATCGGTATTTTAATAATCGGAATTCGTATTTTTGATGTTTCGAATTATCACTAAGTCGGACTTTTTGTTATTCGGTCTATTGAAACTCGGTATTTTGAGAATAGTAATTATAAACGTTAGGGATATTGAAATTTCGGAAATATTAAAATAGGATGAATGATAAATCGGAGTTGTTATAAAAGGAATTTTGAACCATTCGGAATTATGAAAATCGGTATTTTGAAATTCGTATTTGTGACTTTCGGAATATAGTTTTTCGTATTATTGTAGTGTACCCCCCTTGGTAATACTGGTTGTCAGACTTTCGGGCTTCTGACGACCCGTAACAGACTGTCAAAGATCCACGAATGATAACAAGTAATAAAAACAGGCATATGATACATTTTAATCCATACTACTATTATAAATTCGAAAGTAACTCTGTCTGTCTGTCTGTATGTTACCTTTTCACGCCAAAACCACTGAAGCGATTTAGATGTTTGGTATAGGGATAGTTTGAGTCCCGGGAAAGGACATAGGATAGTTTTTATCCCGATATTCCCACGGGATCGAAACTTATGCGGATGAAACCGCGGGGCGCAGCTAGTTAGTACATAATATCGCGTGTGTCTTCAGACGGTTTTACTGTTTTCCATGACCATTACTAACCTAGATTAAATTAAAACTTGTGAATTAGACCTTGCAACAATTCCACCAACATTGCTTTCTGCCACGCTATGCACATCGAGGTCGTTGGACCCTCAAACATTTCTACGAAAAGCAAAAACTTCTATTACGTCTACTCACTCATTCATTCAAGACTGCATACAATAATAAACAAATGACGAAATGCTGCGTCAGACCTACAGACAGCGCGTCATCGTAGTGAGTCATAATCATGATGATGACGCGATATGGACGATGTTTCGGAAATATTAGCAAATGTGAGTGTGAGGTGAATTAAATAAAAATAAATTTTAAGGGTTGCACCAAGGTAGCTCGCGAAATTAAAATTTCCTTACGTTTTTTGCAATTTTGCAGATCAGTGTCAGGTTGTACCACGGATATCTCTATGGGTTATAGTATGTTTAACAAAATATGATTCTCGACCGTAAAAAGTATGTTTTTATAGAATAAGGCCGGCCGCATACGTCCGGTTCCCTGATTCTGATCTGAATTCCGAATCAGGAAACCGGACGTATGCGGCCAGCCTTATAATCACTAAAATCATCAAAATAACCCTCTAAGTTCATATTACGCTATTGAATGACTATTTCATGAAATATCTGTTAAGCCGGTTACAAACCAAGACCTTAGCTAAGTTAATTTATCTTAGCTCGCATAGATGAGATAATTTTTCATACTTGTACATCGTTTGCACAAACTTTTGTGCTTTTAAGTAATTTGAATCATCATCAGCCTGCCTTTTCCCAACTATGTTGGCCGTTGGCGTCGGCTTCCAGTCTAACCGGATGCAGCTAAATACCGGTATTCTATATGGAGCGACTGCCTATCTGACCTCCACAACCCAGTTACCAGGTAGGTAATACGATACCCCTTGGTAAGACTGATTGTCAGACTTTCGGGCTTCTGACAACACGTAACGACTGTCAAAGATCCAAGAATGACAGCCGAGACCAACGGCTTAACGTGCTGCAACGCTCGGTATATGTAAATAAATGGTCACCCATCCACGTACCGACCGCGGCAAGCGTAGCTTAACCTGGTCGCTCGACCCGTGCGGCTGTTATTACTTAGCCACGAGCCCCTCGAGTGATTTCAATATGCCTACGGACAATTTATCTTGGTAGTCCATTAGCTTAGCAAATGTCACTGACGTTAAAAAATCGCGTGACACTTCACTTTTCGTCTAAAACTGACCTTCTATAACACATATCGTAATTTTAGCTGTTGACATTGGATCGTCAAAATAACATAGCTGTTATTCACGCAACTAAAAGGTTCAGTAGTTGCGACTGCGACGTCTATTTTCCCATGGTTTTCATCATCTGCCTAGCCTTTTCCCAACTATGTATATTGGTGTCGGATTCCAGTCTAACGGTCCAGCCAAACAGCTGTGCTGCTGGGGAGTTTGTTGCGCCACTTCTTCCCAGCGAAAGCACTAGGAAGTGGAAGTGAAGATCGGGCGTTTTGAGGACCTGTCTTATGTGATTTTGACTTCCATCAAAAATGATTTTGTCGTTCAAAAAGTGCTGATTCTCAGCCTAGTTTGAATAAATGACTTTTGATTTTAACCGGATGTGGCTAAATACCAGTATTTAACATGAAGCGACTGCTTATCTGACATCCACAAATGTGTAACATGATACCTTTTGGTAAGAGTTTAGCATCTTCCCATGGTCCTGTGATCTTTAAATTCGGTCGGTAGTAGACAACGGTTTGTGAGTGTGTGTGTTTTTATCTGTTTGTTACTTCTTCACGCACAAACGGCTGGACCAATTTTGATTAAAAAAAAATATGGAGGTAGCTGACACCCTGGATTATCATATACGGCCGAAATTAATAACCAATCTAATCCAATATCTCTAGATTAAAGATCGAAAATTCAATCCAGATTTGTAGTAAAGTGTAGCAAAAAACGATCCGCGGATTGCAATTGCAATCTTTCCAACCAATCTATCTTTGAGAGGACGAATCACAGATTACAGATTGGCCTCTGTTCGAAAATGACAGTTTGAGTGTGTCAATAACCTATCCGTTGAATTTGACGTTTGTTTTGATCGGTTTAAACAATCCAAATCTTAATCTTAGAATTTCCTTGGATATAAGATTGACTTCACGGATTTCATTTGAAAAATGGCACTGTCAATATTCTACAGTGATAGTGATATGGAAATTCTGGCTCAATTATCGGATTGGGATAATACCAATAGTGGCGCTGGTGAAGCAATAAGACGTCAACGTGCTTCTGCGCCGAGAAATAAAAGGGGGAACTACATGCAAAGTCTGGATGATGCGGAGTTTACCTTTAGGTTTAGGCTATTAAAATTAGCAGTAAATTTACTGCTGACTGAAATTATGCCTCTCGTCCGTGTAACCTCATCAAGGTAAGTTGCAAATACATAGTAAAAAAAAATTAAACAAAATTATTTAATTCTATACCAAAAATGAACAATATTTATTATTATCAAATCAAATATTCACATGTATACTATGCTCTCCCCACATAATACCCAATAGTCTTGAGTTTCCCCGCAGTTAGGGGAAATTCCCACATGTTGGCAACGCTGCTACTCGGGCACCACGCCATAGATAATAAAACGCGTCCTGGGTTTTAGCCGTGTCTTGACATTCCTTTTTACCTAATACGTTTTAAATTTATTACAAATTTGTTCGCATTAATAGAATTGTTATGTCGTTCGGTAAATATATACAGTATTAAACATCCATAAAATAAAATTATAAAACCTATTTATGCTTAGCTTTTTATTATTACAAACAAACGAACCATGTCTACTTTTATAAAATTTTCTTAAAACGGAATGACGAAGAGGGAAAGGATTTCAAGATATCTGCGGATTGAGCGACAGCAGGCACGTCATTTTTCGATATTAGGACGCGGGTTGGAGATCGATCCATAGATTGGTATATATCGAGAATCGATTTATATCTTGGCTTATGGATTCAATATTAATTTCGGCCGATAGGCTACTTTATCCCGATGTTCCCACGGGATCAACACTAATGCGGGTGAAACCGCCGGACGCAGCTAGTTACAAATAAGTCCAGCACCCTAAGGCCTCATTTACGGAGACGCGGGGCGTCGCGCGTTGCGTTGAGCGGCGCGGCCCGCACTGAATTCAAATATATGGCGTTGTATGAGTGCGTTTACGGAGAAGCGATTTTAGACGCGTTTGTTTGAATTAGGGCGTTTTTTGCGGCCGAGCCCGCGGATGGCACCGACGCGTCCCACGCGGCGTTTATCGCGGCGGCGCACGCTATGTCCGAGGCGGAATCTTCTGTCAATCTTATTTAGAAATCGCGCAACACAGACGTAGTCACCGTCGCAATGGAGTATGATATGATCGACTTTTTTTTTCGTCGTTGTTTTTCGTCTTTTTTTGAAGTGTAAACTTCTTTAGCGGCGTTGCGCACTTTTAGCAATGGGTAAAAAATGTTAAACTCGCGTCAGGACATCGCGTCAGGACACGTGACCGTCAGGAGAGATTCCCCCCCCCCCCCCCCTCTCTTTCTACGGCGGCGCCAACCGAAGTGAAGTGACACACGGACACAATGGATGGATGGATGGATGGATGGAAGTGGAAGTGGAAGTCGAAGTCGAAGTGGAAGTGGAAGTCGAAGTGGAAGTCAAAGTGGAAGTCAAAGTGGAAGTCGAAGTGGAAGTCGAAGTGGAAGTCGAAGTGGATGTCGAAGTGGAAGTCTAAGTGGAAGTCCAAGTGGAAGTCTAAGTGGAAGTCGAAGTGGAAGTCGAAGTCGAAGTGGATGTCGAAGTGGAAGTCTAAGTGGAAGTCCAAGTGGAAGTCTAAGTGGAAGTCGAAGTGGAAGTCGAAGTGGAAGTCGAAGTGGATGTCGAAGTGGAAGTCTAAGTGGAAGTCTAAGTGGAAGTCGAAGTCGAAGTGGCAGTCGAAGTGGAAGTCGAAGTTGAAGTCGAAGTGGAAGTCGAAGTGGAAGTCGAAGTAGAAGTCGAAGTGGAAGTCGAAGTGGAAGTCGAAGTGGAAGTGGAAGTGGAAGTGGATGGATGGATGGATGGACAGCTGAAGGCTCGACCGTCTGTGTAGTAGCCTCACTGCTGTGTAGTGTTTATAATATGGAAATTGAACAAAGTGCATCTATTAATGAAAAAAGTGACGCAGAAATAGTGAAAAAAAATGAGTTATATTAATTAAATTAATAATTGATTTATTTCAACGTTAATATTCAAGTTTTCACTTCTGCCGGCACTCTCGGAGTGCAACCCGTCTTTTTTTATCGAGGCGAGCGTGCGCCGCCGCGATGCCCGCCGCGTGCTTCGCTGCACGCTAGAGGACTCGCCGCGGGCGCCGCGGCGGGCACCGCCACGCTTCCCGTCTCGCTTCTCTATGAACATGGTCGTATATTGCTATAAGTTTGTGTTTACGCGTGCGATGATGCGTGCCGCTTCACGCGCCGCCCCACCGTAAACAGAAAAAACGTCCGACGCGCCGCGAGACGCCACGCCACACGCGACGCGAGACGCCCCGCGTCTCCGTAAATGAGGCCTAATTGCGTAACACACTATTAATAACAATCTGAATAATTTTGAAGGATGCATGCTAATAATCCATTGCTTCATATGTTCGAAAAATATGTCTGCTCAACAACGTAAATAACGCAATGAATGTTGCAGAACTGTCAAAATGAAAGCCATTACTACTGATAATGTGTTTCGCAATCACCCCGGAGTTAGTAATCGTAAGTAGGTACTTATTGGTTCTTTCCATTAGAAGTTTCATTTCATTGTCACGTTGTTAGCTTTCCCAACCACAATGACGTTTTGTTAGTTATTGGTTTTATCCTGTCTAGAAATTCTCATTAGTAGCCCGGAGTCAGGAGTTGGCGGTGTCCTGGAAAGCACGTAACGCGCCAGGGTCTTTGGTCTTCAGACAGATCTCTTTCAAATTCGACGCCATGTGACATGACACCAACCCGCACTGAGCCCGCGTGGTTTATTACACACCCTCTCAGAGTGAGGGCCTGTATCCTAGCAGTGGAAAAATTATAGGCTGATTATGCTATAAGAGAATGAGAGTGAGGAAAGAGGGAGTGCATCTGTGTCTTCGCTCACACTTTTGCACTATATCTCTTGCGTCTCCGTTGAGATTTGCCGCTGTAACCGTTTGGTCAGATCTTGTAATCTTTGCTTTTAAAACCAGTCGTTGTCAGCCAGAATCTCAGAACTAGTTTTAAATCGATCATAATGGCAAATAACTTGTTTTCATGTCCGACCTTGGTACTATCTGATGCAAAGAATTTTATATTGTACGATATATGCATGTTTTCCAGCATTTGGGGACTTGGCATGATCGTACCTCTCTTAGTACTCTAGTAGTATTTTATTTATTTAGTCGTCTGCCTTGCCTTTTTTTCCAAATATGTTCGGGTCGGCTTCCAGTCTAACCAGATGCAGCTGAATACCACTATTTAACATGGAGCGACTACACATCTAACGAACAAAACTCATTAAAAAAAAAACGGTTTGCGCTCCGGGAGTGCCGGCAGAAGTGAAAACTTGAATATACACGAATTTTACGAATACACAGCAGGTGTGGCCACTACACAGACGATCGAGCCATCAGCTGTCCATCCATCCATCCGTCCACCCGTTCATCCGTTCATTTGGCGCCGCCGTAGAAAGAGAGGGGGATACTTAGTAGTTAGTAGTACTCCATCCGTCTTACGAATTTTGTCCTGACGGTCACGTGTCCTGACGCGATGTCATTACAAAAAAATGCGCAACGCCGCTAAAGAAGTTTTCACTTCAAAAATACGCAATACAACAATAATCAATATTTGCCAAACTGCAAAACAGTTGTCGGCAATATACGTTGTTACTGGGCAACACGACCTTGGTAAGAATGGTTGTCAGACGAGTTTCGGACTACCAGTAACGAATGTCAAAGATCTACGAATGACAGCCCAATAAATATACTAGATGGATTAGGAAGCTTTCAATTTAGACAGTTGTTATCAGATTGCCGCCGTGCCGCATTGCGGGTGTCGTCATGTGATTTACAAGGCTTTATTAATTTATTCTTTGCACTTATCTGCAAAGAAAAGTCATTCTCGATTCTAGTTTAAATCTTCAAAGGCGAGTCCATTTAAAGGGATATGGGCAGCAGTGCTTCTGTTTGCCAAAAGCACACTGCGCTGAAAGTATTCTCCGAAAGGAGTTGGCAAAGGTGTACACTTGTATACTAAGTAAGTACAGCTACATTTCACCGGTTATGATTAAGTCCCAAGTAACAGAGGGTGAGTCTAATGCCACATATGCAGACTCCGGACCGTTACTGAGAAATTCCTGATGTAAAATCCCAAAAACGCTTCTACTCCAAGGAGGTTCTGAAGTTTAAAAACTAAATTCAACAATAGACAATCATGACATAAACTTATAACGCAAAATAATATACACGAGCTTTTATTTTGATGTGCCAAACCGCCAAAAAATTTTAATTTAAACGATGACCGTAATGTGGCAGAAATAGCTTCAGCTGCTGTTTATCATTCTAGGCGATTTGTTACAGTTTTTCATGGACGATTTAATACGAGACGCGGTCATTTATTATGTGTCTCTTAAGTGGGTGATAGACGGACGAGCTAGTACAGCCCGATTCTATGGCGGCTCGGAATATGGGGCGAGTCGCTGCGCAGTAACAAATTCACTTGTCAGCGGGGGTGAGGGGTGAGGTACTGCGCAGCGAGTATTTTATTTATTTATTAGGTCTACCAACAATTGTTTACACTAATTTACAAACAAAGACATGCATTTAAACTCTACACAGTGCAACAATTACTTAAAGGTAAACACCACATGGAGTAGCGCACTTCAGAGCCGCCACAAAGTTTGAATCGCGCTGTGCGTGTCCTTCTGGCTCGACGATTTTTTTCGCTTTAAAGGTTTGGTTCCCTAAGAAAGTGGACAAAGGTCACACAATAACGGCTGTCCAAATACAGGGCGTTTTTTGGCACCTTAATGTCAAGAATGGTGAAAATGACAGATTTTCATTACAGCCATTATAATAATTATGGCCCCAAGCTTAAGCACGCGAACTTTAACGGCCTTTTAGAAAACAAGGCCTCCTTTATTCGAGCAGGTATAAACCATCGAACCATTTCTGGATTAAGACCTCTATTCCGACAAATACTGAAAAACTGACGTCAGAGCAGTCGAAATTGTCAATGTTGTAATGAGAACCTTGCCGTTCTCTGAATAAAGTTTATGATACGACGTACAAGTTTAATACAATGCCAATTTACTCTTGAAGTAAAGGAGGCGAAGGAAGTAAACACTCCTTGAATTTCCGTCAAGTAAGAACCATCAAGATAGACAAAGATAGCAGTAAAAGCTATATTCGTAGATCAAGTGTTACAATGACGTGCGTGCAGTTGCCCGTACATATCTTATCCTAGTGGCAGGCTACTATATGCACTGCACACTCTTGACCACATCCTCCAGCTGGATAATTTGCGTAACATACATAAAAGGGCAATCGATCACAATGTCTTTCGTTTTGACAGTTCAGCCACGTTCATTGAGTTATTTACGTTGTTGAGCAGATACATTTTTCAAACCAATGAAGCAATGGACGTCAAAATGCGATTACGCCGCAGTCCACCATCCTTTTTAGCAAAAGTACAACTTCAGGCAGTCCCGCGTCTCTTTGGCTATTTCCGTCCAAGATGGCGTCAGTGAAGAATGTTTTACTATGTACACAATGTGTTGGAGTGATTCCAAGCTTTACGCCATGTTTGTTAACATTGTCTTCTAGTTATGGGTAGTTTAATGAGAAATGTTATTGTTTAGCGGCCTGGTTTATTAAGTGTTGTTGTTGGAAAAATGGCTGTTAGATCCCGTTGTCTATGGCTACTGTTTTTTTTTTTAATTTAGACACCATAACACATTGGCATTTCGGCTACGTATAATATGTTTTTTTTTTAATGAGTTAATGGCTTTGGCTATGAATTCCTGCACTATTTTAACCCATTCGCTACGGCGATAAAAATTACGATTATTAGCAAAGTGCTGGACTTTTCGTCGCGAACGTCGATGTGCGTCCTCCGCACCTCATTAGGATAATATGGAACGCCGATTTATTATATATTTGTATTTAAAAAACAATGTGCATATATTGCAAGTATAATTTTTTGTGACTTTTTTTTGCCAAGATAAATACAATTAAAAAAAAAAACGCCGACGGGCGTATTTCGCACCTAAATATTAAATCAAAAAACGCCGAAAGGCGTCCGCCGTCGCGAATGGGTTAAGAAATAGTGCAGAAATTCATATTCAACTTAGTTTATCTTATTAAAATACTTTCATCTTTTGAGCTTTCAAAGGTTTAAAGGTTAAAACATCGATTTAAACAGATTTCAAGAGAGGCCGCCATTTTGAAAAAAAAATCATAATGGCGGACAGGCAGGTACGCCAGGCTCTATAGAAAAATCTTCAAACTCCTTTACATAGTCTACACTTAAACAGCACTGTTGTCAAGTCCTTCCAACAACTTGGTAATTTATTGTAAATAATTGAGGACATACAGTAAACCATTCTGTCAACAATGAAGATAATATGCATTATCTTTAGACCGACCGCACAAACAAGGTAGTTCCCCGTTTACACTGTTACTTCTTTACAGTAAACAAATATTAAGGAAATCAGTTGGAACTTTAATGAGTGTCTCATTATACCAATATGGAGTCGTTAGAGGCATACCACAGTGGACGTAGACGTTCCAAGTTTGGCAGGCTATTAACAAGCCCTGTAAACGATTTTTAATGGATAGGTCAAAGATTATAGTTTCTGGTATTCTTCTTTGTCTATTGTCTTTATTCCATAGAATATTTGTCAAAAATACCCGACCCGGGATTGATCTAAGGACTGTGAGGAACCTGATACTATCCTGTTCTCGTGTAACCCAGTAACTGTGTTGTGGAGGTCAGATAGTATAGGCAGTAGCTCCATGTAAAATACTGGTATTCATCTGCATTTGGTTGGACCTTAGACTGAAAGCCGACCTCAAATAGGAAAGAGGTAGAAAGTCAGGAACTCCTAAATTAATCATCTATAGTTCTGTTATGTACCCCACTCGTAAAAGCAAGAACAAGATCAGATAACATTTTGTTAAAATTATCTTCAGATTCCAAAAGTAATATTTTTATTTAGAGAGAACTTCTGAAGGACTGATTAATGATGAAAATCAGCAACACTGTTGCATGCCGGGAAAGCCACAAAGAAATTGTGCACGGGTACCGAGTTGTAATCATGTTAGTCATCAATTCATCATACTGATATAAAGTTGCACCAGACATTTCATTCTGAAGCAGCTATTTTGCATCACTTTGCTCATAGGGCAGCAAAGTTGAAATTGCACCAACCACTGTTTGTCTAGAGCTCCATCAACCAAAGGTTAACTGGCAGAAAATGCCCAGATGGCATTTAATCTGCCTCTGTACGTTTTTATGAAGGATTAAATAAATAAGTAGATTGGGACTACGCAGGCTATGTCTGCTGGTAGAGAACAATGCTATGGACTCGTATAGAACCGCAGACGCTGAGTATAGTGGCTAGCTTAGCGACTGCGGATCATAAGGACTCGCATCACCCGCACCTTGCGTAATATACTTACTTCATTACAATCACAATCTGAACCATTTTGAAGGATATTGCTAATCCATTGCTTCATGCTCGAAAAATTTGTCTGCTCAACAACGTAAGTAACGCAATGAATGATGTTGAACAGTCAAAATGAAAGCCATTGCTACTGATAGTGTATAACGGAATGACCATCATCATCATCTGCCTACCCTTTTCCCAACTATGTTGGGGTCGGCCGGATGCAGTTGAATACCAATATTTTACATGGAGCGACTGCCTATCTGACCTCCACAACCCAGTTACTGGGTAATACGACACCCCAATGATAAGACTGGTTGTCAGGTTTTCGGGCTTCTGACGACCCGTAACGACTGTCAAAGATCCACGAATGACAGCCGGGACCAACGGCTTAACGTGCTTTCCGAGTCACGGACGGGTCTTGGTATGTAAAGATGGTCACCCATCCACAGACCAAATGAAACCCATTGCTACTGATAGTGTTTTAAGCAATTACCCCGCCGATTAACAATGAGAAAATGTCAACAATCATTGTTTAAAATATTTGATTCGCAACAGTAGCGATAACAATGCTTCAATGCATACTGTGTATTAACACAAAAATTTATTGAATGTTTACATTCTACAACGTTGGAGGAAAAAGAAAATATTCATCATCTGCCTGCTTTTTAGGGTTCCGTAGCCAAATGGCAAAAAACGGAACCCTTATGGATTCGTCATGTCTGTCTGTCTGTCTGTCCGTCCGTCCGTATGTCACAGCCACTTTTTTCCGAAACTATAAGAACTATACTGTTGAAACTTGGTAAGTAGATGTATTCTGTGAACCGCAGTAAGATTTTCACACAAAAATAGAAAAAAAAACAATAAATTTTGGGGTTCCCCATACTTAAAACTGAAACTCCAAAAATTTTTTTTCATCAAACCTGTACGTGTTGTACGTGTGGGGTATCTATGGATAGGTCTTCAAAAATGATATTGAGGTTTCTAATATCATTTTTTTCTGAACTGAATAGTTTGCGCGAGAGACACTTCCAAAGTGGTAAAATGTGTGTCCCCCCCCTCTAACTTCTAAAATAAGAGAATGATAAAATTAAAAAAAAATATATAATATACATTACCATGTAAACTTCCACCGAAAATTGGTTTGAACGAGATCTAGTCAGTAGTTTTTTTTTAATACGTCATAAATCGAAAACCGCAATTTACCTTTCACAAAGTTACAACGAACTACAAGAACTTTTATATTATGTTACTTGCTGCTACGGAACCCTTCATGGCCGAGTCCGACTCGCACTTGGCCGGTTTTTCTCGACTAGGGGTCGGCTTCCAAGCTAATTGGATGCATCTGAATACCAGTATTTTAGATGGAGCGACTGCCTATCTGTCCTCTACAGTTACTGGGTAACACTTTCTACATCTTGTTCTCACGTGTATAATTTCAACATGAATGATAACCAACTTTTTGTAACAACTTTATGATTAAAAGGAGTGTTCGTGGAGTTTTTTGCCCGTTCTTCTCGATAGATACCTACTACGTTTGGAATGGGCCACTAGCTTTATCTTTGACTGACCGACCCCTTGGTAATTCAAAAGTGCTCGTAATTGGTTTATTTGAAATAAATGCTTTTGAGTTTTAAACCAAACCCTTGGGTACCCTATATAAATTTCTAATTTTATATCCGTCTTTTATACATTGTATGGTGCACATAACAAAGAGGATTCTATCTATAAAAAAACTAAAACTGATTGTCATATTTTCGGACTTCTGACGACCCGTAACGTCTGTCAAAGATTTAAGAATGACAGCCAGAACCAATGGCTTATGGTGCTTTCCGAGGCAGAGATTGAAATATATTGTCAAAAAAGATAAATCTATACTAATATTATAAAGAGGTAAAAGGACGATGAGTCAGAACGTCCCCCCAACCTTACATTGACCAACAGACTTAAAATGTATCTCATTCGAACCGCCTTAGCAAGCTGATCAATTTTTACTATGACGACATCTCTCAAAAGTGCGGGATATTCCGAGAAAATCATGTTTTAGTATTAATTTCGTCACAATGTCCCCCCAACCCTTACATTGACCAACAGACTTAAAATGTATCTCATTCGAACCGCCTTAGCAAGCTGATCAATTTTTACTATGACGACATCTCTCAAAAGTGCGGGATATTCTGAGAAAATCATGTTTTAGTGTTAATTTCGTCACAACGTCCCCCCAACCCTTACATTGACCAACAGACTTAAAATCTATCTCATTCGAACCGCCTTAGCAAGGTGATCAATTTTTACTATGACGACATCTCTCAAAAGTGCGGGATATTCCGAGAAAAATCATGTTTTAATGTTTATTGCCAGAACGTCCCCCCAAGCCTTACATCGACCAACAAACTTAAAATGTATCTCATTCAAACCGTCTTAGCAAGGTGATTAATTTTTACTACGACGACATCTCTCAAAAATGCAGGATATTCCGAGAAAAATCATGTTTTAATGTTAATATTTTTGGCACAAAATAAGAGTTTGTAAGTAAACCATATTCTTTGATTTTCAAACCTCTCAAGATCAATTAGGAGATGCCATTTAAAAAACAGAAAACGTCATTCGTTACTCGTCCAATTTTTTCTATTCTTATAGGCAGGCAGTTGTCCCACCGGCGGCGATGAACGATTAGCGAGTAGAACTAGCAACTGAAAACGAGTTGGCGAGCAGCGAGCAGCGTGTGTGTAGTTCCGATAGTTTTGTCGCTGGGCTATCAGCGAGTTTTCGAGTGCGACGGGCGATTACTCGCACCACTCGCTCGGGGCGGTTAGTCTCACAGGGGTTTCTCTCGGCGTGAGCTCTGACCACCAAGCGACCATCGCTGAGCGAGTATCGCTAGGCGAGTATTATCTTTGATAGCTCTTGTCGCTCAGCGACAAACCAGTGAAGCGAGTCCTCGCCGGCAGTGTGAACAGTCAGCGATATCCCAAAATAAATAAAACGATTTTTTATTTTATTTCTAAACCCCATGGATTTTGGAGTTAAAACTGGTTGCTAGTATTTTTATAGATCTTTATGAACCTGATAACACATACAAAAGATCTGTTGCAGGGCGGGGGACGGGCCTAGCGAATTAGGAAAAATTAATAAAACGATTTTTTAATTTTCATTTTATTTTTAAGCCCCATGGATTATGAAGTTAAAAGTGGTTGCTAGTCTTTTTATAGACCTTTGTGAACCTACTAATACATACAAAAGTTCTGTTGAAGGGGGGGGGCGGGTCTCATACAAATATGGTCATCGTTCTTTGTTTGTAAGTTTGTATGTAGGGGGTAATCTCTGGAACTACCAGTCGGATTTGAAAAATTCTTCTTGCATTTGATAGCCCAATTCTTGAGGAAGGCTATTTAACGTCCTGCTATGACCCTTAGGAGCCGAGCAAAAGCGCTATGGGGAAAAAAGTGATAGAGCAGGAGATGCGGGCAGGTGATGCAATACGACGAGATGGGTCGAGGGAATAAGAAATTTCACGCGAACGAAGTCATCAGTTTCTTATCATATGAGATCTCAAACCACTATCACTCAGATTATTATTGAATTGAGGGCTTGATAACAAAAAACACCAGAACCCGACTACAACAAAAGAGGCATAAAAAAGGCACAAGAAACTATTTCGGGCGCAAAGCTCTGGAACCATCATAATATCGTAATTTCTTAATTATGTTGTAGGTACCTAAGATAATATTTTTGATTGGCACCCACAGGCCACAACAGCATCCAACTGCAATGTAAGTTTATGAAATTCATATTGAACGTTCACAGTCTGATCTCAGACTCAATCTGTCAAAAATACCTCTAATTTCCCTACATTTTTGACATTTGCTTTTCGCCAAGATGAGACTGCGACTAGATTTTGAACGTTTTAAATTAAGTACGAGAATTGGCCTTCTGTATTAAACCATGATCATATTCAAATACTTGTATCCAAATGATATTAATTCCATTTCGAATATCGACTCTATGCTAATTGTAAATTAAGTTGATAGCAGAATGAGTATTAGACACGACAACATAATATCAAGCTATATATTTCCAGTTTTAGCTGACCTCGCGGGTTGTTCCACTGCGCTCCAAAACCCATTGTTCTCATAATTTTTATGTTCATAGATTGATTCCACTGCGCTCCAAGAAATGTTAAGTAGAGTTAGCCAAAAAAAAAAGACGGGTTGTACTCCGGGAGTGCCGGCAGAAGTGAAAACTTGAATATTAACGTTGAAATAAATCAATTATTAATTGAATTAATATAACTCATTTTTTTTTCACTATTTCTGCGTCACTTTTTTCATTAATAGATGCACTTTGTTCAATTTCCATATTTTAAACATTTTATATACACGAATTTTACGAATACACAGCAGTGTGGCTACTACACAGACGGTCGAGCCATCAGCTGTCCATCCATCCATCCACGTCACTTTACGTCTCATCACGTCACGTCTCGTCACGTCACGTCACGTCCATCCATCCATCCATCCATCTATTGTCGTGTGTCACTTGGTTTACTTCGGTTGGCGCCGCCGTAGAAAGAGAGGGGGGGGGGGAATCTCTCCTGACGGTCACGTGTCCTGACGCGAGTTAACATTTTTTACCCATTACAAAAAATGTGCAACGCCGCTAAAGAAGTTTTCACTTCAAAAAGAAAACAATACATATCAAATATGTTTACTCAGTCACACTAGGGCCATAAAGTGCGAAATGGCCTTGAGTATTTTTGACACACGAGATAAATCCACGGTAAAAAATACTACCGATATTTATATTTGTGTATAACAAACAACTTATGGTTTGCCTTTTATGCTGACTCTACGTATTTTATTTTGGAGCGCAGTGGAATGCATTCCTGGAGCGCAGTGGAACAACCCGACCTCGCATTGTATAGGCTTTTTGTACAATGAGAACTCAGCTTATACTGGAAATGTAGCTTGATATGTCGTCGTGCATACCTACCTACTGTGGAAAAAGTGATTAAAATGTTTGAAGTTGTAGCTCAAACTGTACTTTATATCTAGACAGCTAAAGTTGATTTTCCAAAAACACATATTTGTTTACATATTTGGAAAAGAAATCACAAATGCAGTATAGGCGTGTACATAACATTACTTGCCCTATTTCCTACGATTACCCATTATCAAACCTGATTGCAAGTCATTTGCAGCTAAGATTGCATGTCTTATACAAACTTACGCAAAATTTGTTAGAAGTTGCTCAAGCCGTTTCCGAGAAATTGAGCAACAAAATGACAGATAGTAAACATTGAGTAGGATTACGTGGCGAATCGCCATTGACTGTAAAGTAAAGAAACAATTCATTTATATTGTGTAATTGAGTAATGAGTATAATTATATTTCCTTTGTATAATCAAAAAAGGTTTTGTGTTGCAAGTTTACGTGAGCACCATGTATGTATCTATCACATACTTAATTAATTTATCTGTTATGTTATGGCTTCATTTTTAATTATTTTACCTATTGTACGAACTGGCTAAACGTATGTTGTATTCACATAATAATTATAATTAATTTACATAAAATACTGTAAAATAAAAAGAGTAACGGTGGAGTTGCTTGCCCATTCTTCTCCATACGAAAACTACCTTTTGAAAGGGGCGACTAGAATCAATTCTATTTTATTGTAATAAATGTTGACGTTCAACGTTCAAAAGTTCTTTTTAACCGACTTCAACAAAAGGAGGAGGTTATCAATTCGACTGTATTTTTTTTTCTTTTTTATGTTTGTTACCTTTTAACTTGCGACTGGGTGAACCGATTTTCATGATTATTTTTTGATTTGAAAGCTGGTGCTTCCCGTGTGGTCCCATTGTCACCATTTCAATATCTGATGATGGGATCTTAGAGAAATCGAGGGCAACCCTCAAATTTTATAGGCTCACTTATTGTTTTTCGCATATTTTATGAAGTATCTTGTATATTTGCGTATGGTTGTCACCATCTCAGGTAGCTGGGCTGATGATGGAAGGTACAACTCCTTAACAGTAAGAAGTTACTCGAACAGGAAAGGACTGTTTTAGTAAATTGTTTTGATGTTTGATAGGGCATTTGCCACATTTGGTCTCATGATCATCAAGTCATGATCTGATGCTGCAGTCAGGATAGTCTGCAGAGTACCTAACTCCTCGACAACTAACAGCAGATATATCGTGTTTAGGCTCATTGAAAAGGGCTCGATGTGTGGATAAACGTACTGTTAATGAGGAACACCGAAGTACATAAAGACCTGATGCTGAAGCCAGGAGCATCAGAAAAAGTACAAACCTTGAAATTACAGCACCGTAGTCGTGTTTGGGCTCATTTTAAACAGGACTAAATTTTAAGTTCAATGTAATGTTGACATAAGTCTGGCCTGATGCTGCAGCCAGGATTATCAGCATCTAGTCTAAAAGCATCAGGTCAAGATTTGATGATGGGATCCTGGAGAAATCGAAGGAACTCTTCAAATATTATAGGCACACCTATAGCGATTTGGGTATTTTTTATAGTAACTCGTGCATTTGCTCTCGGAAAGCACTATTTGGTGAAGTGGAACTGATGATGAAGACCACAGATGGCCATCGGAAGTACTCAATAATATCTAAGTATTTCACGAGTTGCGATTCGATTACTTTAATATGGTTGCTAAGCAATTTATGCTCGTCACAATGTGAATGGTGATATGGAGCTGATGGTGGACCTGGAGAACTCCTCAACAATTAACTTCCCTGCATCGGCAAAAGCAATATTTTGTTTGTAAAAGGCGATAATCACTAGGCTATTGTAACTTAGATAAATTATAAGCAGACCCACTAAAAAGCGTGAAATAAAAACTTTTTAAGAAAAAAAAACCGACTTCCAAAAAAACACTACAAAGTGAAAAATAACTTTATTTCGGAAGTCGGTGGCAAAAAACTAAAATACAGATCCAAAGACACCGACTTCCGAAATAAAGTTATTTTTCACTTTGTAGTGTTTTTTTGGAAGTCGGTTTTTTTTTTCTTAAAAAGTTGTAATGTGCCTGTTTGAAATAAATGCTTTGACTTTAGTAGCATCGTTATCAGGGACATAACATAATCATTTTTGGGCAGGTGATATGCACGAGGTCAAGGTGACAGTTAACAGTTGCACCGCACATGCTGCAACATCGTGCGACACTTCACTTCTTGTCGTCTAATATTGAAGAGAATAGACATTTATTTTACGAATGAGTGTATGGGAAGGTTCCCATACACTCATATAGCAGTTCCCATATCAATCTTAACCTGAATAATTTTGAAGGATATTGCTAATCCATTGCTTCATATGTTCGAAAAATTTGTCTACTTAACAAAGTAAATAACGCAATGAATGTTGTGGAACTGTCATAAAGAAAGCTATTGCTTCTGTTACGTTACCCCGCTGCTGTAAGAGTGTACGGGAATCCGTCTGATCAACATATCATTGCTAGTTGTTATTTCGGTCAGCCAATCAAATCGGCCGAGTTTTTAATTATACTATATCGTTCTTATTTTATCTGCAAGACAAGATAGCTATTCCTTATTTAAAATCTTGATTCCAATTGATTTTATTTCCACATAAATAAACAAATATGAACTTTATATCAGTGTAAAATTAAGTTGATTTCAGTATGACTAGAACTATTGAAAAAGTAATATGTAGTTTGAAGTTGTAGCGCAAACTGAACTTTATTTGTGGGCATTAGTTATTTTCCCAAAACACATTTTTGTTTACACTTTTGGAAACAAAATTGCGAACGCAGTATACCGTGACGCAGGCTAGGTACGATTTTAATCTAGTCAACAGATGTTACTCTAATTCAATAAGATTATTTTCATATAACTCCTTTCTTTCATGCATTAGTAGATGACTCTTTCAATGAGTTTTTCCTTTAGGAATTTCTCAACAGGGCAATAGTATAAATATAACCAGCCCATAATGCTCCCACTTCTGGGATTCAGGACTCCTCTCGGTGAGAGGGACTGGGCCTTAATCCACCACCGGGCCCAGTGCGGGTTGATAGATGTCACATGTCTTCGAATGTTTGGTTATAGGACATGTCAGTTTCCTCACGATGTTTTCCTTCGCCGTTTTGAGAGCAGTGGTGATGAAATAATTTACACATAGTAAAGCGCCTGTCTGGGTTCGAACCTACGATGTATTACTCGTAAGTCACTGCCTACCCCTTCAGGGCATACAAGCCTGATGTGTTGTTATTACTCATACCAAAGCTGTATCATCGAATTTTCACCATTGTTTACAATTTTTACATTACACAACAAAAAATAACATTAAGTCTTAAATGAATCATCTGCTTCCTGGACTTTGAAAGGTCTTTGTCCTCATAGCTCATGTGGGTGAAGTACTTTTTGTATGGCGACGTAGTTTCAACACCAATAAAAATTGTTTATCGAGTCGTGTATCGTTTAAGTCTTCAACATTCAAAATTACAATATGGAGGGGCCTGTGGCTAAATAATAACAGCAGCACAGGACGATCAATCAGGATAAGCTACGCTTGCCGCGGTTGGTCTGTAGATGGGTGGACCGTCTTTACATACCGAGACCCCTCCGTGCCTCAGAAAGCACGTTACTAAGTCGTTGGTCCCGGCTGACATTCGTGGATCTTTGACAGTCGTTACGGGCAGTCACAAGCCCGAAAGTCTGACAACCAGTCTTACTAAGGGGTATCGTATTACCCAGTAACTGGGTTGTGGAGGTCAGATAGGCAGCCGCTCCATGTAAAATACTGGTATTCAGCTGCATCCGGCTAGACTGGAAGCCGACCCCAACATAGTTGGGAAAAGGCTAGGCAGATATGATGAAGTGGCGCGAAATTAATTACACTCTAAAGCGCCTCCCCGGCACGACCTAAAACTCGTAAGTCGGGGCCGTCCGCGTCACCACTGGGCCGCCACGGTCCTGAAGTATGAACTTTACCAAAAACTCATTTTTGTTTACATATTTGGAAACTAAAATGTGAACGCAGTTTAGCCCAACTGGGTTCTTCATGCACTGTCAATCAGCTGATTATTTACTTGGACTTATAAATTCTAATACAAACAGTGCTTTGTTTAATAATAATATATGTGGAACGTTTCCTCATAACAAAACACGGCGATCAAGGTCATCACGTGACTTTGTTAACGATGAGAAACCTTGTATGAACGCAATAAGGTCTATTATATCGTGCAAAGCAATAAGGACTATAATGGCGTGCTTTTGAAAAGTAATCTTTGTTGCAACGCAATACGTGTGATAATGGTACTTAATTTAATTCACGTTGTAGTTCACAACGATTTTGTACGCAATAGGTGTTGTAAGGCTTCAGCCGCACGGGTCGATTGATAAGGTTAAGCTACGCTTGCCGCGGTTGGTCGGTGGATGGGTGACCATCTTTACCTTCCATGCCTCGAAAAGCACGTGAAGCCGTTGGTCCCGACCTCCAGCTGTCATTCGTAGATCTTTGACAGTCGTTAACGGGTCGTTAGAAGCCGGAAAGTCTGACAACCAGTCTTAATCAAGATGTATCGTATTACCCAGTAACTGAGTTGTGGAGGTCAGATTCAGATAGGCAATCGCTCCAAGTAAAATACTGGTATTCCGCTGCATCCGGTTAGACTGGTAGCTGACCCCAACATAGTTGTGATGAAAAGGCAGGCAGATGACGATTTCTACTCCCAATCTCCCATTGACGTCAAAAAGATATTATTATTAGAAATGGTGCGACATTGTTACTGATAAAAATACCACTAGATTAGAGTTCTAGAGTATAAAGTGATAATTATAAATTGCAATTTAAAATCCTCGATGATAGATTAAACAATTGATTACATAGATAGCAGACAGTACCCATAGTCCCATACTAATATAAATAAATTCGAAAGTAACTCTGTCTGTCTGTATTTTACCTTCTCACGCCTAAACCACTGAACTGATTTCGATGAATTTTGGTATAGAGATAGCTTGAGTCCCGGGAAAGGACATAGGATACTTTGCATCCCGATATTCCCACTGGATCGAGACTTATGCGGGTGAAACCGGGGATCGCAGCTAGTAATAAATATATCAACATATTCGGCAGAAGTTGGCCGTAACATCCCAGCGCTGATTTGCTGGATTCGTTTTCTCCTCTACCGATCATTTTTCCCCTGAGAGTTCATTTGGTTTATATGTATGTATCTATGTATATATTCTTGTATTTTATAGTCATTTCCTAGCTAGTTATCCTGTATTTTGCACCTGCCATGTTTTGTCTCTGCATCACCCTAAGGTTGACTGGTAGAAAATGCCTCAGTCATTAAGTCCGCCTTTGTACAGTATTTTTTTTTACTTGTGCATAGTTTTAATAAATAAATAAATAACCGTTCAAACTGTGACGGTTCTGCAAGGTTAGTAGTAGTAGATAGTTTCGGAGAGCACCTGTCTGTCTTGCTTATCAAGACAGGTCAGTAACGTGGCTACGCAAAAAAAATAACGGAAAAAGTTATCGCTCATTTGGAGAAACCTCGACGTAAATGTAATTTTTCCCAAAAATTAGTTAAATATGCCAGCCAAAGCACTTAAAAAGCGTCTACGTTAGGAAAGCAGACTCAAAAAAAATAGCAGTTACGTCGATGTTTCTCCAAATTAACGATATGTAAATTGTTAAGAGAACTCCTGTCTGAAATATAAACATTGACGCGGACTCGGGATGGCCGCACCGCATTGCAAAAATCCTTCTATAGATCATAGCCGAGATTCTACCTAGCTAGAGTTTTTGTCCTTTTGTTGTTTTTGGTGTCTTTTATTTATTTTATTTTTTTTCTTTGTAACGTGAATGCAGTGTTTTTCTTCTCTTTTGTTGTGAATGCTGTGCACGCCTGTAATTGACGTAAACGCTAGTCCATGTCTCTATTCTCTGTTATTTGTAATTGTTTGTGTTTGTGTTGTTGATGTGCATGAAGACGCGCCACACTCTTCTTACTGATCGCTAGTTAATTCCGCTAGTGTTTTAGTTTTTTGATACACACTAATTTACCCACTTATAAGTAACTAGCTGCGCCCCACGGTTTCACCCGCATAACTTTCGATCCCGTGGGAATATCGGGATAAAAACTATCCTATGTCCTTTCCCGGGACTCAAACTATCTCTATACCAAATTTCATCAAAATCGGATCAGTGGTTTAGGCGTGAAAAGGTAACATACAGACAGACAGACAGAGTTATTTTCGAATTTATAATATTAAGTATGGATTACTGTGTATCAACAAAAATAAACACTAGCGGAATGTTGCACACTTGTACTGTAAGCGATTAGGAAGAAGAATGGGGCGCGTTTTCGTTGATGGCGCTATCTGTATCTCACGACTTCTTACATTTTTCATGAACCAACGCACAGTACAGGCAGGCCGCACCGCCCTTTTTTGGATGAAAATGCGTTGGGCTGCGGCCCATTGCGGCTCAAATTGCGGCATTGATCGGGACGTGTTTTTTTTTAGTACTTCTTCGTCATGAGGGGCAGAAGTACTAAGGAAAACGCGTGTTGATCGTCAAAAATCGGGCAAATCTATGTACGCGTACGTAGGTACCTATAAACGCTGTAGCACCCATACGGTGCAGCGAAATGCGACCACGGCTTTGGTTTCATATGGAATATTATAAATTGCATATAAATCATTGACCTGGAGTTGCTAAGGTCAGATAGCAGTCGTTCCAAATAAATAATTCCGACGACTACCGCCCAGTCGACCACAACGAAGTTGCGATAAGCCAGAATGTTTATTTCAAAAACATAATTGACAACATTTCATATTTTTAACCTGCATGTATTATTACGTTACATAAAAGTAAATTCAAATCTAGGGCACCCATATTTTTTCGTTTTTCGAAATTATGTACTTTTCATTCATAACTTTAACTTTGAAATTCGGTGTATTCTAAAAAGACGTAAGTGCCAGATGACGGTAGAATGGCGATATTACCTTTGCTTTATTGTGACCCGTCAAAAAAACTGTTAGATGTCACTTGTCTCAGTCGTTGTTTTGGTTCCGTCATTGGCGTATATTTTTCATTGGGATCCATTTTATTATGTATATCAGAACGTTCGGCCAGTCGAGATAGGGAGCTGGCTGCTACTCCAGTTTTTAGTGACGATTATGTGACGCATTAAGATGCCAGTCAAAGAATTTGTGACGGAACAGTTCGAAAGTTAGAAGCATTTATTTATGGCCGAACGACCTGATATCAGGTCGTTCGGCCAACCTGAATCTCCATAACTGAGGACCTTAGAGAAACTGTTACTGAATAAAGATTTAGTGACGATTTGGTGACAAACAACCAATGCTTTACTTTTACTCGTAATGCCACCGGTTAAAAGTAAAATGAATTTTGCTTCCTGGAACATCAGGACGTTCGGCCAACGTAATCTCCATAACTGAGGACCTGAGAGAAACCGTTAATGAATAAAGATTTAGTGACAAGACTGAAACGAATTTTTATTGCTTTATTTTTTTTTGTGACGGCCCCTTTAAATAGTAAATTGAAAATTTAACATATATAACCTCAAAACATTGGGATTATCGATTCCTCCACAACGAAGAAGCCCAGAGAAACCGTTAATGAATAAAGATTTAGTGACGGCACTGAAACGAACTTTTAGTGTTTTATTTTTATTTGTGACGGCCCCTTTATATAGTAAATTGAGAATTTAACATATATAACCTCAAAACATTGGGATTATCGATTCCTCCACAACGAAGAAGCCCAGAGAAACCGTTAATCAATAAAGATTTAGTGACGGTACTGAAACGAACTTTTAGTGTTTTTTTTTTTTTTGTGACGGCCCCTTTATATAGTAAATTGAAAATTTAACATAATATTATATAACCTCAAAACATTGGGATTATCGATTCCTCCAAAACGAATAAGCCTAGAAGACTCGTAAAACCCCTGATGTGTTATAGGTTTTCAGTGCAATGGTGTCAGTATTTTTGTTGATTCACTATTCCGCAATATGGCGGATGGCGACTGAAATAGGGTGACCATGTATTCCAACGAAACAAGTATTTATCAAGTACTTAATTACCTACCCTACCTAAATAATGAAGCAACACACGTCGTAATATTAAATTATATAAGTACAAGCAACGTTGAGCTGATGCCTGCATACCAGTGTCCACTTGTGAGGTTTTGTTATATTACTTGAGTCTATCACACTAATATTAGGTCCTTACATATGAAATTGGCGTTTTGTATGGAAGGAACAAAAAGTCGAATATTTTTTAATATCATATATTTAATTAATCAAAGTATGAACCATTGTTTTCAATGCACTTTTGCCATCTTATAGGTAGTTCATTGATCCCTTTACTAAAAAAACCAGTCGGACGGGAATCAATAAAATCTTTGAAGGCGATTTGGACTGCCCCATCGGAGTTGAATTTTTTCCCTTGCAAAAAGTTATCCAAATTGCGAAAAAAATGGTAATCTGTTGGAGCAAGGTCCGGGGAGTACGGAGGATGTCTAAGACATTCCAATTCAAGTAATGTAACGCAGCAGTCGACGCGCGTTTGCCGGTTTGCTTCAGTCAATTCGTGAGGTACCCACCTTTCAAGCTTTTTAATCTTCCCAATTTGCTTCAAGTGAATTAAAACAGTTTTATCACTAACATCGAAGCCTGCAGCTAACTCGGACGTGGTTTGCGATGGGTCCGCTTCCACAATAGCCTTCAATTCTCCATTATCAACTTGGGTCTCAGGCCGTCCACGGGGCTTGTTCTGCAGGTCGAAATTTCCAGAACGAAAACGTTGGAACCAAAAACGAACTGTGTTTTCTTTTGCAACATGACCGCCATACACATCATTCACCCTTCGAGTCGTTTCCGCAGCACTAGTGCCACGGCGGAACTCGTACTCGTAAATAATGCGATATTTTAAATTTTCCATTTTGTAAAATGAGTGACGCAAACAGAAAAAACAGAAGAAAAAAAACAAATGAATGACGGTCATCGAAGCACAAATACATGAGTAAATAGCTGTACAAATTTGAATTTGGAATTCCTTACCAAAGAGGAGAAATTCGTGATTAAAGTGGCCAGTACGAAAAACGCCAATTTCATATGTAAGGACCTAATATTATAAAGGCGAAAGTTTGTGAGTGTGTGTGTGTGTTTATATGTTTGTTACTTCTTCACGCCTAAACCACTGAACCGATTTAGATGAAATTTGGTATAGAGATAGTTTGAGTCCCGGAAAAGGACATAGGATAGTTTTTATCCCAATATTCCCACGGGATCGAGCCTTATGCGGGTGAAACCGCGGGGCGCAGCTAGAAAAAAAGGAAAAAAGAAGGAAAGAAGAAGGAAAAGGAAGGGAAAGGAAAAGGTTAATGGACCTTTTAAATAGCGCTGAAAAATACTATATTAATTTCCTTAAACCGTTCCTTTAGAGAATCGCGCCTGCGGAGATTATAATATATATGGCTCTTTTCTGCAGAATAAAAATAGAATCGGTGTAGTTATCTTACTGTGATTTATCTATAGAACTGTTATTTAATTGTAAAATGATTGTCGGGCCACCACCGAAAGAAATCCGATTTGACAAGTTTCAAGTCAATCACCTAGCAGTAAACACAAGAAGCTGTCAAATTTCTCTCGTGGTGAACCAATTTAACTGTAATTCTAAAAAGTACAAATTATTATGTACCTAACAACCTACCGCTATTTTTGGATGATTGATTACAAATAAAGCATTTTTTAATTTGTGTACCTATTTATTTAAGTATTCTTGTACTTAGTCAAATTTCCCAATCTCCAATGTCAGTCACCTTTCCACTTTCGTTTGCTTTTAGCCAAAATAGACTCAAGTAATATAACAAAACCTCACAAGTGGACACTGGTATGCAGGCATTAGCTCAACGTTGCTTGTACTTATATAATTTAATATTACGACGTGTGTTGCTTCATTATTTAGGTAGGGTAGGTAATTAAGTACTTGATAAATACTTGTTTCGTTGGAATACATGGTCACCCTATTTCAGTCGCCATCCGCCATATTGCGGAATAGTGAATCAACAAAAATACTGACACCATTGCACTGAAAACCTACATTACATTTACATTACTTGAATTGGAATGTCTTAGACATCCTCCGTACTCCCCGGACCTTGCTCCAACAGATTACCATTTTTTTCGCAATTTGGATAACTTTTTGCAAGGGAAAAAATTCAACTCCGATGGGGCAGTCCAAATCGCCTTCAAAGATTTTATTGATTCCCGTCCGACTGGTTTTTTTAGTAAAGGGATCAATGAACTACCTATAAGATGGCAAAAGTGCATTGAAAACAATGGTTCATACTTTGATTAATTAAATATATGATATTAAAAAATATTCGACTTTTTGTTCCTTCCATACAAAACGCCAATTTCATATGTAAGGACCTAATATTAGTGTGATAGACTCAAGTAATATAACAAAACCTCACAAGTGGACACTGGTATGCAGGCATCAGCTCAACGTTGCTTGTACTTATATAATTTAATATTACGACGTGTGTTGCTTCATTATTTAGGTAGGGTAGGTAATTAAGTACTTGATAAATACTTGTTTCGTTGGAATACATGGTCACCCTATTTCAGTCGCCATCCGCCATATTGCGGAATAGTGAATCAACAAAAATACTGACACCATTGCACTGAAAACCTATAACACATCAGGGGTTTTACGAGTCTTCTAGGCTTATTCGTTTTGGAGGAATCGATAATCCCAATGTTTTGAGGTTATATAATATTATGTTAAATTTTCAATTTACTATATAAAGGGGCCGTCACAAAAAAAAAAAAAACACTAAAAGTTCGTTTCAGTACCGTCACTAAATCTTTATTGATTAACGGTTTCTCTGGGCTTCTTCGTTGTGGAGGAATCGATAATCCCAATGTTTTGAGGTTATATATGTTAAATTCTCAATTTACTATATAAAGGGGCCGTCACAAATAAAAATAAAACACTAAAAGTTCGTTTCAGTGCCGTCACTAAATCTTTATTCATTAACGGTTTCTCTGGGCTTCTTCGTTGTGGAGGAATCGATAATCCCAATGTTTTGAGGTTATATATGTTAAATTTTCAATTTACTATTTAAAGGGGCCGTCACAAAAAAAAATAAAGCAATAAAAATTCGTTTCAGTCTTGTCACTAAATCTTTATTCATTAACGGTTTCTCTCAGGTCCTCAGTTATGGAGATTACGTTGGCCGAACGTCCTGATGTTCCAGGAAGCAAAATTCATTTTACTTTTAACCGGTGGCATTACGAGTAAAAGTAAAGCATTGGTTGTTTGTCACCAAATCGTCACTAAATCTTTATTCAGTAACAGTTTCTCTAAGGTCCTCAGTTATGGAGATTCAGGTTGGCCGAACGACCTGATATCAGGTCGTTCGGCCATAAATAAATGCTTCTAACTTTCGAACTGTTCCGTCACAAATTCTTTGACTGGCATCTTTAAGCGTCACATAATCGTCACTAAAAACTGGAGTAGCAGCCAGCTCCCTATCTCGACTGGCCGAACGTTCTGATATACATATTTTATTGGCGAAATATCAATCAAAAATTGATAATATTAACAGTAAGCAGCGTGTCGAGTTGATAGGAAAAAATATTGTTGAATTCAATTCAGTTTTTTAGTTGTTTTCTAGTTACACTTCTTAGGTGACATTGACATTTCTTGTTTGATATAATGTTTTCAATCAAAGACATTGGAATGCGCAAAGGTAACTACCTCATTCCGCCGTTTATGTGACGTCATCACATGTTTTGAGATTTTTATTTTTTTTTTCTCAGAAATTTAGAAATAAAAAAATAAAATAAAAATATATTTGAACTCAGGATACGAAAATAAAGAAATAGTATTTTTGTTTTAAGGTCGTGTCAGGTTTGAAATGTTGTCAATTATCATCTGCCTAGCCTTTTCTCAACTACCGTGCATCCGCGATTTATTTGCCAAAAATGTAAACAAATATGAATTAATGGAAAAATAACTGTAATTCCTACACAATAAAGTTCAGTTTACGCTACAACTTCAAACATTTTTATAACTTTTTCAATAGTCACTCTGAAATCAACTTAATTTTCACTGAAATAAAGTTGATATTTGTTTAACTTGAAATAGGGTAGGGGTGTGCAGCATTGCTCACTTTTACTTTAGGTATGTTGGGGTCGGCTTCCTGTTTCACTGACTTTCACTGGATGCAGCTGAGTAAGACAGGTTGACTTCTACCCGTAATGACTGTCAAAGTAAATAATTACTATAATTATATTTTATAAACAATCTGCCATTTATATCAACCTCCACAAAGAGTATAAATTTTGTACAAATAAAGGTAATGATTAGAGTAGAATACTCTTTATTATGTACACCATATAAATTACAGACATAAAACTTTACAATAGGTGACACAATGGGCGGTCTTATCGCTAAGAGCGATCTGCAACTCAACTGTTTAACCATACATTTTGGACATTTAATCAACCTTTGTACTCTATCATATCCTTATGTCATTTTACTGTGTGTACATAAATAATAAAATAATTAATAAGCTTTTAACTTTAAGCAACATTTATAAATAAAGAGGTAAATGATTAGCGCATGCCTTCTGTGTATGAGAAGAGCCGTTTGCCTTGTAGTGGTATTATAACAATCAATGATTAAGTACCTTTGCCCCTACAATAATTTAATTTATTAAAGCACTACCTACTTATCAGACAAGTCATCATAGATAGGAGTCAATAGAGTACTTGTTGTCATGACGCAATTTGATTTCCTTTTAGCAAACAGCTGTTGAAGTGTTTCGTTATTGAATGCATTTAGAAGATTTTCTGTCAATAGTTTTTAAGCTTATATTATGCTGTTGCACGGGGGGGTTCCGGAATTGGTCTTTTAAAAGGAACCAGGACCGCCCCTATGTGCTGATGGTGATCACGGGGGTGGTTCCCCGGAGGTCAGGTGCCTTTTGGTTTCCCCCGGACAACAAAAAAAAAAAAGGTAAACAAAAAGTTGGTGTTGTTTTTGTTAAATGATCTTGACTTTTGGTATTGATGGTAAACATGGAGATTATGGTCTCCATAGGAAACAACACTGCAGAAGTTTAGAAATAGACAAGCTTTAACTGACACTACGTAAATGACTATTTCAAAATACTTGTTTACATAATAATAATGGCTTGCATGATTATTGCAGTTGACATCTTTTCTCAGAAATTATGATGGTATACTCAAAAGTCTGAGGGTTTAATCCTATTTTCTCAGGAATTACAAATCTAGACTACGATGTCTAGTTGTAATCTTGAACACTTGATTTACACGGTGCAATTTAAATGCCTGTAGCATTCCATAAGTTGAAACAGCAATAAAGACTGCACCTTCTAAACAGTGTTTAGGCTAGACAATGCAAGTCATTGTTCAATTTTATGGCATGCCACAGGAAAGACACTTGCATTGTGTAAATGGTGCTTAAAATTAAAACTATTATTAATTGGTCACGGCCGCTAATGAGACACAATTGATTTTCTATTGTATGGTGCCACATGTAGTAAGTGCCGGGCTTGACCGGTTAAACTAGACTTAAAATACCGACTACCACTCACCCTTTTAGCTGGAAGATTCTTTCTCTGCAGCTTCTTCCAGTCATCAATTAGGAGACCAGTCTTCACTCCACTAGGTTCAGCACAGCCAAGGTCCATAGACTCACACACCGTTACATTCCTCACATTTGCACAATCCACCTCATCCTCACTGCGTTCCGCATACAAGCTATCATCCGCCAAATTACAGACACTTTTAGACAGAGAAGCGGCTAAATTGAACGAAAAATTGCCACATCCTGAATCACTCATGTCCGAGTCACTGTCGTAGTCCTCAGAATCACTGGTCTCTCCAAATACGTCGTTTGATGTGTAGCAGCTGTCCGGCGAGTCTTCGAAGATGATAAATGAGTCTTCAGATTCGCAGTCTGAAGCTTTGCGAAGTTTCGGACAGTCATTCAAGACAATTTGGAAGGAATCTTCGCTTCCTGTAACCGAACTTGGGAGGAAACAACCAGAAACCTCATCAAAATAATCCTTTTCAGGTTTCATAGTTGTAATGAATTTTTCTAAGCAACTCAATGATGGAGAGTTTTCGACACTAGAAGCGTCTTCAATAATGATCTCGTTAGCGAATCGTAAGTCCTCTTGAATTGACTTCTTCATTTTGGACTTCATTCGTTTGCCACATGTGCGGTTCGGGTTCTTAAATCTCTTGTCCTTTACTTTTGTTTTAGGTTTTGGTAATTCCGGTACAACAACAGGTGCAGGCTCAACAATTGGTTTAGATTTCTTTTTTCTATCTTGCAGGAGTGCCTTTAATTTATTAAGCTTATCTTCGCATGTAGCGACCACTTCAGGCTTTGTATCACATTCTGATTTATTTTCATTGGCGGTAACAATCTCAGGTACATTTTTAACAATTTCTGTTGTCTCACAGACTTCAGGAAGCTCTGGGATGTTTTGAGGGACTTTTGCTGTCTCTGTTTTAACTTTTGGCCCATCAATCTCATGGAAAACATGGTCATGGTAGCATAAGGGACTGGAGAACTCAATAAAGGATTCATTAGCAATGGTTTCAAAGTCTTCAGGAGAAAAGGCATCTTCAAAACTGTCTTCAACAGAACTTGCCTCTACAAAAACCCTCTTTGGACGTCTCCGAGCCCTGAAGTTACATGGAACTGGCTTGCTACCAGTCAGTAACAGACGGACCTGCTCGATTTTATTTTGACAATGAGCTGCCGCCTCCTTACAGTCGGTCATTTCTGATGCCAAAAGCTCACTAGACTTTTCATTTGAATGATTTTCATTCTGTAAAATTTTATTTTCATCCAGAGTTTTGGCGCTATGCCACATCGACTCTACCGCCATCTGGCCGCCCGGCTCCGCAACAAATTCACTCTGCTTCCGCTTACTAAACATTGCGCTGGTAATCACATTCATTACACCAGAAAAAAAACTTGTAATACCTGATAATGGGGAATAATCAGGTCCAATAGGCATGTCTTCGTTTGTTTTCACATCAATATTATTATTTAATTTAGATTTAGGCGCCATTTTTTCCTCAGTAATGATCGTGTCCGCCAAATTTTTCATCAAAGGATCCGGAATTAGATGAAGGTTGTTTAGAAAAAGGTCGTCACCAAACGTAGTTCTCATGTCCTTTTTGGTTTCTGTACTGTAGTTGGCGATGGAATAATGTGTAGGACTAAAAACAGGGCGCCTGTCGGACCGATTCATGGCGAAATTCATTTTTATTTATTTCTTTATACACTATTTTCTATACACTTGTAAACTAGATCACAGTTAGGACATTTTCACTCACGCACACATTGTAGGGACTCGAAAATCTTTAACAATGTCTGGAGAAGGCCTAGGAACAAATCTGCAGCACTTTATAAAGTTCTGATAAGACTGCAAAGGAAAATCTCTTGGGGAAATCCACACACGGTCACGGAAAGAAATCGCGTCGGTTTTACACACTGATGAAGATTTATCTCCGCAAATCAACACGTCTGCGTTCGAAAAAGTAGTTGTGCACTTGTTTTTGTTGGAATAATCAACGTTTTTAAGCTCCATTATGACGAATATAACTTATGATACACGTCTCTATAGTTCAGCCATTTTGCGAAAAGTATGAGAATGACAGATAAAAACACTATTTATGTTGTCTTTGCGCTTCTAGTGATGTGCCAACATGTCCATTCTATCGTTTTTCCACGTATCGATTTAGTTTTGTTCAACAAATAAAAATTGCATCTTGTTTGTTTAAAGTTTCAAAATACATTTTACTACTTTATATGTATTAATTATCCATTGTTTTCCTCACCGTTTTCTTTCGCTAGGTGCTTATTTTTTTTACAGCCCTCCTTTTTCTTTATTTTGTCTATTCTAAGTCATTTTAAGAATATTCGAACTGAAAAATAAGAAGGTATGCAAAAGTTACTATAGTATTGGAAGGGTTCATAATTATTAAATATTTACCATGACATCTTATACTCGATAAGCAAAACACACAATTTATTTAATACTCGAGTCGTAATACAATCGATATCGAATATAACAAACAAAGGCATTCTGAATGCCCTTGAACATTTTCTGATGCAATAGTACGTTCTCTATGACGCATTTCTGTTCTCACTAGTTCTATAAATATCTCTGATTGGCTAAATGAATATGAAAACAAAAGCTTTGATTGGACGAACGTAGATTTTGCCTTGTGATTGGTCATTAATCCATGCGTTTTTAACAAGAAGTGAGGGACAAAACCTGTATTTCCACAAGAATCTCGAAGTTACCAGAAGAAAATTAAAGTAGCATTAAAAATATTACTTCGTTCTTTTGTGTTGGAAAAGTACTGGGCACACTGGAAAAGTTAAATGTATGAGGTTTAGGAGTTTAGGATTAAGGTACAATTCCGAGATGGGCTGCAGACCGCAAACTGCAACCCCAAACTGCAAGCGACACCACTGGTTTCTATGAATCTCTATGAAATTGATTCCGAGCGCGGCAACACTGCGGGCACTGCGGCCTGCAGCCGCAGCGTACAGCATGCTGCCGCGGCGCGCAGCGATTGCAGACCGCAGCGCCAGTGGTCACACACAGAGCATGTAACCTTTCCATTCCAGTGGTGTCGCGAACCCACAGACGCGAACCGCACAGAGTTCACACGTACAAAAATGTCAGCATCTGCATAATAGTAATAACAAGTCGTCATCATCTTCCTCTTTTAGCAAAAGACACATTATTAAACTATCGGTAGCGTTGTCCGACATTTTGTCTCGCACGAAGGTACCTACTAGAGTGACTGAGGCATGGTTCTATGCATTGTGCCTTGGAATAGAAGCAACTGCGACCGCAGGCAGCACTGCGGTCAACCGCACCCGCTAGCCGCAGTGTCGCCTGCGGTTGCAGTCTGCAGCCCATCTCGGACCTTTAGGATTTCTAAAGAATAGAGTTTACTGAGATCATTTGTTACAAGCAAAGGGTGATCTTTTTCATTATTGTCGACGATTTGCGTTTTAACGAAATAAAATAACCGACTTCAAACAAGAAAACACATTTTATTAAAATCACGTCAATACTTAATATGTTTTTATTTCAAATTACAAATCGCTTGCGAATCACAGTTATACGCTCCCATTGTCTTATTAGTAAATTAAAAATTAGGTAGGTAAACAATAATAAAACCCCTGTAAAGTACCTATTAGAATAACTACGCTTTAATATTCTTTGCTCTTTCACTTTCACCAGGCGCTTAGTTAAGTTATTTTAATAGCCCAGAATTATTAACACAATAATTATTGGTAACTTAGGATACGGAAAACACAATTACATCGATATCTATTAACAAATTAGTCTTCGGAGATCAAAAGTATTCAAGAGAAGAAGATAATATAGCATCGGAGAAAGGCGGGAACAATCTTTACTGATTTTGCCTATAGGTACGTTTAGCAAATACGTGAATTGGTAGGTATATACTTCTTCGCACAGGTGCATTCGACAACGACATGTCAAAACATTGGGATTTCTGTGTTTATTTGTGTGCTGTGTTCTTAATGTGTGCGTGAAGGCGAGTTGCAGCTCATAACACACACATGCACACATAGACACCTCCTACTTCGCCATTGTCTCGGTCAGAGTATCGAGAGAGCTCCAGCTGCGCTTACACACACTTTCACAGCGTGTCTGTAGGTACACTTGGTAACCACAAATGAAGCGCGCGTCGCTGCGTGAGATAAAAATACTATATTTCTAGCTTATAAAGATATTTCTTACACACCTCACCTATATTATAGCTTGATTATTTTCTTGTTGTCTAACTAAATAACCTAACTACTTACTTATAATTATATCAAATAGGTACATGCATTCTTCAGTGAAACTAAGACACTATTGATGCGTTGAAATATTAATTACATGTCATACAATCATACATATCGCTCATTTGGAGAAACATCGACGTTACTGATACTTTATTGAAGTGAAAACTTCTTAGCGGCGTTGTACACTTTTTTGTAATGGGTAAAAAATGCGTCAGGACACGTGACCGTCAGGACACGTGACCTGATCGAAAATTCGTAGACGGATGGAGAGTAGACGGGATAGAGTAGACTAGCCGGCGCGGCGTAGGAGAGGAAGTACTGCGCGGCGAAAATGTATGCCTACTGTTTCGTTTAGGCGGCGCAGGGCGCTTGCGCGAATGTTCGTGTGTGTTTATGTTACAGCGTGCCACGCGCATCCATGGATGGTGACAGCTGACGGCTCGACCGTCTGTGTAGTGGCCACACTGTTGTGTATTCGTAAAATTCGTGTAGTGTTTAAAATATGGAAATTGAACAAAGTGCATAATATGGAAATTGAACAAAGTGCATCTATTAATGAAAAAAGTGACGAAGAAATAGCGAAAGAAAATGAGTTAAACAAAGTGCATAATATGGAAATTGAACAAAGTGCATCTATTAATGAAAAAAGTGACGAAGAAATAGCGAAAGAAAATGAGTTATATTAATTAGATTAATAGTTGATTAACTTCAACGTTAATATTCAAGTTTTCACTTCTGCCGGCACTCCCGGAGTGCAACCCGTCTTTTTTTTTTACGTCTTTGCTTTCCTAACGTACGCTTTCTAACTGTTTTGTCATTTAACTCATTTTTGGGAAAAATATACATTTCCATCGATGTTTCTCCAAATGAGCGATATTACCTTCCGCGTGTCTGCTACTTTGGTCTAGTGATCTTCAGATTTTTCTTTGATAACAACTTGTATTATCAAAAATATTCAAGACGACAATGCGTAACAAAAGTATCTTAAGTTCTAAAGCCCTATATCTCCAACTTCTTCTGCCCTAGCTTGATTGATGGGAGGTAGACTCTTCAGGGTGCTGTCTAGGAGTTCCACCGAGGATGTGAAGATGTGGGTGTTGCTGTACAGGGTCCAGAGCAGCAGGGCGAAGAATATCAGCTTGATTAGACGGTCGGCAAAGTAGCGGCTAGAAGGAATAAGAAATGGTTAAGTTTTGTTTTACTTATCTTCTCGTTGGTCTAGTGGTCGCAAGCGCTACTGGTGAGCATGAGGTCCTGCACCCTAATTGCGTAACACATTATCAATCGGAGTCTGAATCATTTTGAAGCAAATTGCTAATCCATTGCTTCATAAGTTTGAAAAATTTGTCTGCTCAATACGTAAATTACGCAATGAATTTTGTTGAACTGTCAAAATGAAACCGATTCCGATTGATAATGTGTTACGCAATTGTCCCTCTGGGTTCGATTCCCAGGTCGAGCAAAGTATTATTAGGGAATTTCTCAGAAGCAACCCGAAATCTGGATTTTGTGCCGTCAGTGGCAATAAAGTCAAAGTCAAAGTCAAAGCATTTATTTCAAATAGGCACATAAAAGGCACTTTTGAACGTCAAAAATTATCTTAAAATAGAATTGATTCTAGTCGCCCATTCCAAAAGGTAGTTTTCGTATGGAGAAGAACGGGCAAGAAACTCCACCGTTACTCTTTTAAAATGTTTAGGTACAATATTTTGCATGGGTACATTAATTATATAATAACATGTGAGGACGATGCACCTACAATAAAATTACTATACCACAATAGGTAAAAGAATTAAAAACGAAACCATGACATATAAATTAATTATCTGATAGATACATGGTGCTCACATATTTACAAACATGGTACAAGCAAAACGATTTTAATTAAAAAACAAAATACAAGTAATAAGTCAGGGTGTGAGTAATAAATGTAAAAAAAAAGAATTAAAAAAATTTACAATTAAATTAGCAACCAGTTTGATTTTGTCTAGACTCTAGATTGTCCTATGGAGCAGGACCAGCATGTTTCCAAGCGTTCTTATCTTGGATATAATCTTCTAATTTATAGTATGCTTGTTTACAAAGTGTACGTTTAATGTGAGTTTTAAATTTTCTTTCATTTAATTGCAATATATCACAAGGTATTTTATTGTAACATTTAACACAGTACCCCATAAAAGATGTATGTACTTTGGCTAATCTGAAAAATGGTTGATGTATTTTATCTTTATTTCTTGTATTAAAGTTATGTCTATCGCTTATTTTATTAAAAAGATGTAGATTTTTTCTTACATACATAATATTTTCATAAATGAATTGGCAAGGTACCGTCATAATATTAATCCTTTTAAATAGTTCCCTGAGAGATTCGCGGCGACGTAGATTATAAATGGCTCTGACAGCTCTCTTTTGCAAAATAAAGATGGATTCAATGTCAGCAGCTCGACCCCATAGTAAAATGCCGTACGACATAATGCTGTGAAAGTAGCTAAAATAGACTAAACGCGCGGTTTCTACATCTGTTAACTGTCTTATCTTCCTAACAGCATAAGCGGCCGAGCTAAGCCGCCCCGCAAGAGATGTTATGTGAGGTCCCCATTGTAATTTCTCGTCTAGCGTGATTCCCAGGAAAACCGTTTGATCAACAAATTCTAGTTTTTCTCCATTCAGTATGATGTCACATTCGCTACTTCTAACATTTGGTAATTTAAATCTAATGCATTTGGTTTTCTTTTCATTTAGTACCAAATTATTTACCGTAAACCAATCTTGGACCTGAAGAATAGAGTTATTCACGTCGTCAAGATTTTGTGCCCGTCTGTCTATCTTAAAGATCAATGATGTGTCATCTGCAAATAACACCATCTTCGGTTGATTTTGAAGTAATTGTGGTAAATCATTAATGTAAACTAAAAAGAGGAATGGACCCAATATCGAACCTTGAGGAACGCCCATTGCCATTTCAGACCCCAATGAGTTTACGCCGTTTACTTGAACTTTAAGCTTTCTATCTTTTAGATACGACTTTAGTAAATCAAGAGCTGAATTCCTAATCCCATAGTGCTCAAGTTTCAGCAGAAGTGTCTCATGGTTGACGCAATCGAACGCCTTTGAGAGGTCGCAAAAGATTCCAATGGCATCTTGTGCTTCCTCCCAGGCGTTAAAAATGTTCTTTATTAGGGTGACACCGGCGTCAGTGGTACAACGCCCTTTGGTGAAACCGTACTGTTGTTCATGAAAGATGGAATTTTTATTAAAGTGGCGTAACATTTGATTGAGCATCAACTTTTCAAACACCTTACTGAGAACTGGCAGAATTGACACAGGCCTATAATTGTTGGGTTCTTTACTATCACCGGCTTTGAATAAAGGAACTACTTTACTGTGTTTCATGAGATCCGGAAAGACTCCTTGGTCTATACTGATGTTAAATATGAAAGCTAAATAGGGCGCAATCGTTTCAATGATAGATCTACAAACTTTTACAGACATTCCCCAGAGATCTTCTGTTGATTTAATTTTAAGATCTTTAAAAGCTTTTATAACAGCCTGGGGGTTCGTATGTTGAAAACTAAACTCCGAGGGGCATGCCTTAACATTCTTTCTAAGTAAATCAGCAGAACGCGCGGGTGAGGAATTTAAAGCTTCAGTAGTTTTAATGGGAATATTAGCAAAAAAGTTTTCAAATTCCTGAGCAATTTCTACATCTGAGTTTATGGGGCCATGTGCAGTTTCTAAATTAAATTCAGTATTACGCTGTTTTTTCCTACCTGTTTCATTATTTATTATTTGCCAGGTAGTTTTTATTTTATCATCGGCTGATTTTATTTTATTGCTAATATAAAGAGCTTTAGCTATTTTGCATACACTTTTAAAAGTCTTAGAATATGTAGCAACATACTGATGAAAGCTTGTGTTATTCATATGTTGCTTTAGGCCATAAAGTTCAAAAAGGTTTTCCCTGCTTTTACGAATACCTGGAGTCGCCCAGTCACTAAATAAGAACTTTGTGTAAATACTTTTAGTCTTTAGTGGGAAAGTGTCATTAAATTGCGTGTTTAATAGTGAAAAGAACTCGGCGTAGAACTCATTCGGGTCACATAAATTATTAAAACTCTGAACACATAATTTACTTGCTAAAGAATTATTTAACTTCTCTAAATTTTTAGATGTAATTGGCCTAAACCTTATTAGAGTTTTTTGTAAAGGCATGTAGGAGCAAAATGTTATTGTTTGTCCGCTGTGATCAGATGGCAACTTATTTACAATTTGTTTGTGTAAATAATCACAGTTACAGAAAATATTATCTATACAAGTGGCAGAGGAAGCTGTCACTCGGGTGGGTTCAATAAAAACATTTGACAAGTCAAATGACCTAAAAAGACTTAATAATCTCATAGTATTTGAGTTATTTTCTAATAAATTAATATTAAAATCGCCACATATGATTATTGACTTACTACTAGCAGAAAGTTTCTTTAGCACATCTTCCATTACAGAATCAAACACAGATAGATTCTGGTAACTTGGAGGTCTGTATACGCATACTATTACATGCTTATCGAGCTCAACACAGGACAATTCAATGGTGTGTTCAACAGACAGCCCGACGATGTCTTTTCGTTCCTTTGATTTAACAGAATTTTTAACTAATATTAATGATCCACCATGTATCATACATGTTCGGCTGAAATGGCTAACTACACAATAATTTTCATAGTTAATTGACATTACTTGATGAGCTTTTAGGCTCGCCCCCTATTACATTACATAGGACATAAACATAACTGGCGAAATGAAGGTGTACTTACTATAATTACGCCTCTGCCTAACTCTTTGGGGAAAAACAGTCGTGATGTTTTGTAATGTTATATTTATTTCTGTTATCAGAGGGTCATGACGTCACATAAAATTTATCGGAACTATTTAAAAAAAACTCTTATCAGCGGGGTAATTGCGCAACACATTATCAGTAACAATATGGCTTTCGCCAACACACCATTAGTAGCAATGAATTTTTATTTTGACAGTGCAACAACATTCATTGCGTTATTTACATTGTTGTACGGACAATTTTTTCGAACATATGAAGCAATGGATTAGCAATATCCTTCAAAATTATTCAAATTGAGATTGATAGTTTTATTGCATTTTATAATTTTGCAACTAACTACATTTTTTTTTATTTTTTTTTTTTTTTTTTTTTTATTGCTAAATGGGCGCACTAACATTAATCTATATTTATTAAAAATAAAAAAGTGTATATATAAGTACACTTTTTTATTTTTATATATTTGTATTGTAAGTTCAAGTCATTTATTTTAGTATCTAGTGTATATAGTTAGTTACTTATTATGAAGCAATAAATCATTACAATTAAAAAAAAAAAATTTCAAGGATACTATATACACTAGATACCATCTTACAATATAAATAAATAAATAAATAAAAGAAGGACACGTCTTAGACGTCGAAGTACTCGTCCGCATCGCTGTCATCCGGAAACGTGCTCAGAAGACTGGCAGCATTGCCACGTTGAATGGCAATGCTAATTCTTTGGCCAAAGAACGATAGTGTGTTACAAAATCAGGGTGCAGGTGTATTAGTATGCCCACATTTCGCAAGTGACGTTTAAGTAATTATAGGAGGCGAGCCTTTTCCAAAAAATACCGAGTGTGCTTATGACCACACGACTGAAGTGAAAGAAAATGTGCGCGCGCACTGCTTTCTCTTGCTTATATCCCCCACTCAACTCCCGTTCGCCTCGCCCGATCACACTTTTCGTAACGCTTACGTCACGCGTTCGCCAGCTTACTCACCAAGTCAAGCGTGCGTAAAGAAGTTTCACTTCAAAAGTGTCTTTAACTTACATCTTATGAAGTTTTCTAGCTCTCGGCAAGTTGGCAGGGTCCTCCTTACAGCAGAACAGCCGAGTTCCCAACACATAGTTCTTCAGGTACTCCTCAGGGTCCAGCAGGGATGGGTCAGTGTAGAACGTGTCGTTGTCTGCAGGAGTGACCCTGGTGCGGAGGCTCTTGTAGTTGTTGTTTCTAAAGTGCCATTCCTTCGTGGTGTAGTATTGGAGGACGTTGAGGCCGTGGCTGATGCGTTTTTGGAGGTTTATCATGCTGGAGAGGAAGATTAGGTATTAGTGGATTGGACTTAATAAGCAGTAACTACCTTTGAACTCAAAAGTTATTACATAATAACATAACATAAATCAGCCTATAGATAATGTTCCCACTGCTGGGACACAGACCTCCTCTCTGTGAGAGGGAGTGGGCCGTAATCCACCACGCAGGCCCAGTGCGGGTTGGTAGATGTCACATGTCTTCGAATTTTTGGTTCTAGGACATTCCTCACGATGTTTTCCTTCACCGTTTTTAAGAGCAGTGGTGATGAAATAATTTACACAAAGTAAAGCCTGTCTGGGTTCGAACCTACGACCTACAACTCATAAGTCGCAGCTGTTACCACTGGACCACCACTGCTCTCAAAAAAATTCAGGGTGCCATCTTCAGTACACGACTCTGAAACCCTCTGAGTTGAAATTTTTCGTCGGCTGATTTTGTTTTAAAGTGGTGAGATATAAAGTCTAAACCTTCTAAATATCGATAGATGTGTTGCTAATTCCCATTAGTGACTCAAGTGAGTGATAGCGTATCCAGTGGGGTACCTAATTGCGTAACACGCGCACGATATTAGTAGCAATGGGTTTCATTTTGACAGTTCAACAACATTCATTGCGTTGTTTATATTGTTGAGCAGACACATTTTTCGGACATATGAAGCAATGGATTAGCAATATCGATCAAAATTATTCAGATTAAAATTGATACTTAGTGTATTAAGTAATTTTATTAGGGTGCAGATTTCCTGAACAGGTTTGTTTACACTTCTAACAGATACTTTTGGAACAGACAATGTGTACAGGAACGGGAAGCAAGTGCTCTTCAATTATTGATTTATTGATTTGATTTCGGTTTATTTTAATTCGTCTTTTTACAAGCAGTGTGTATTAGGGAGTAATCATATTTTTGAACAAAGATCCTATATAAAATTGAATGGGAACAACGCGTGCTGTGATTGGTCGCCGATGGTGGCGAGCCCTCATTCGTAGATATAAAATGTGATGTCGCGACTACTAACGCCATCTATCGACGCACCGGGGTGCGTCGATAGATGGCGTTAGTAGTCGCGCCAACACAATGGGTATTTTTTTTTAACAGTAGGTCCCCGTGGTCCCAGTGTCCAGAAAGCCCTGATCCTGATAAGTGTGGATAGTAGACCTATATTTTTAACTTACAAAGTCTTCTTCCCCAGTAGAAACAGCAGAGCATCGACCAAGTAAGCCGGCACAATATGGCTGACAAACATGTCGAGCTGGTGCGTGATCTTGTAAGACTTGATGGAGCCCCCAGGGTACCACAGCGCCACGGTGTAGGGGAACTCGTTCACAAACTTCTCTCCTGGAATACAAGGGAACGTTAATCATTAGGTACCAGTCTTATGTTCTGAGTTGAGCTTCTTGATTACTGACAAATGCGTGCAATGACTGAACAGGTGCCATATTATGACGGTTTAATGCCATCATGACTCCAGTGTAAGAGAGGGACAAAGCTACACATAACCGATAGCACCATCCCTTTTTGAAGTGAAACTTCTTTACGCACGCTTGACTTGGGGAGTAAGCTGGCGAACGCGTGACGCTTACGTCACGCGTTCGCCAGCTTACTCCCCAAGTAACGCTTACGTTATGAAAAGTGTGATCGGACGAGGCGAACGGGAGTTGAGTGGGGGATATAAGCAAGAGAAAGCAGTGCGCGCGCACATTTTCTTTCTCTCTTCCTCTCATAGCCAAATACGTTTGAAGTTTCACTTCAGTCGTGTGGTCATAAGCACACTCGGGTTTTTTTTTTGCTCTGGAATCATGATGGCATTAATACTTCGTAATACGGCACCAGGTCCTCGCAATCTGTGTAGTTTTCCCTTTTTTTCAAAAGACCATTTCAGACATCAATCTACATGGTCTTCACGTGATCTGACCAAGATTGTGTCTGGACTTTATAAGAGAATGTGACCTCTGAGTTTGTTTCCTCTCAGAGTAGTCAGATAGGAAACGCCGATCCTGTTAGTGAATAAATGACTAACCAATTAATACAGGATGACAGTGACATCGATGCTGAAACTGTAACCAAGAGTTTCAGCGCATGATTCTAAACTTAGGAATTTTTCAACGGTTTTCAAAAAAGAAACAGCTATTGAAGTGCAACACCTAAACTACGTTGCCAAAATGTATGGAACAGCCAATTTTTTTTTTACAACCGGCAAAAAATTTCAATGCAATGGGGTTTAAAATCATATACTCACTGAATTTATGGTAACAAATTGCGCATCGATGCTCCGTGCCAACTTTTTTATTTATTTTTTTTTATCGTGAAGAATTGCTCATACATTCGGCACTACCACGGAGAGATAGTGCAGTTATGTGGGACTCTAACCCACTAAAACTCCACGGTGTCCTCCTCTGCCGCTTACAGCGGGAACATGGGCACGCGGTTAGCACTCATCCGTGAACCCGCCGCGACTATCATGTATAGCTCATTATTGTGTTTAACTTACCGAGTTCAATAATTTCAGCCCACGTCAGGAGTATAACACCAGACAATGTTAGGTTGTAAAGCTGCGTCTCTTTTGGCCTGCAAACGAAAATAATATGACTAACTTTTCTTGCTGTCTAATAAGCTAAAGCGGGACTGGGTGGGTCAGACATTAAGTCAGATGTGTTAAGTCACAGTGAGAGCCTGAAAGCGAGTGCCAAACCAACACAGGCCCAAAATCGCTGCCACGATGATTTAGTGATGGTTTTGACCGATTGACTCGAGACGGCAAGGACCTCCCCTATACTTTTCCATTGATCTTTATTAGAACTATAAAGGGTGAAATTAAATTCATAGGCATCCTTTTAAGGGGTCATTGTACTCATCGTTATGAACAACTTTTACTATGGGACTAAGCCTAAAATCGCGAACAAAAATAAGCTGTTCCTTGTATTTATTTATGTTGACATAACTCGTCAAAATGTATGGAAGAGCTGATTTTTTTTTCGCGATTTCAGTTTTGGTCCCATAGTAAAAGTTGTTCATAATGATGATTACAATGACCCCTTAAAAGGATGCCCATGAATTCAATTTCACCCTGTATACATTTATCTAACCCTGACCAGCCTTCAAAGCAAGAGGGAACAGGTATCATCTAGGCTTGCTCCTTCCATCATAGACCTCATCCATCGCTTTTCACCAGGCGAGACCGAGGTCAAGAGTATTCAAGAGCGAGCTGACCCATTACGCAATAAAAGGAAAAAGAAAATATATTGGGGGAGACCTTTGTAAGCAGTGGGACAGTAAAAATAGATAAAAAAACAACAATTTCAACTCACTTGTCCTGTGCAGTGACGTAAGCTATCAGTATGCAGGCATTGGCGACCACGTCGACGGAAATAGCGTCTGCTTTGTAAGAAGGCTCGCAGTGCATGGTGCGGATGACTCCTGGAAACATTATCATTGTTACTTGCTATATGATCAGCCTATAGGTAATATTCCCACTGCTGGGACACAGGCCTCATCTCTTCGAGAGGGACAAGGCTGTACAGGGCTGTACCACGCGGGCCCAGTGCGGATTAGTAGATGTCACATGTCTTCGAATTTTTAGTTCTAGGACATGCCGGTTTCCTCACTATGTTTTCCTTCACCGTTTTGAGAGCAGTGGTGATGAAATTATTTAAATCGTGATTACATGTTGGGTCACCTTCTTTTGCGGACTTCCTCCATCGTGGGGGTGGCCTATGGCCGGGGGTGCGGGATTCGCATAAGCATTCCTCACCGCTCCCCCGATAGGCCCCGAACCGCTGTTCCTCAGCAGATCCCACCGTCCTGTGCGGCCATTCCTATATAATTATGGCCGCACCCACTCTCCGAGTGGCGCGCGTGGGACACTGCGGCGCCAACTCGGGCCTCTCTGGTCGGACGACGGACGCACATGTTAGGTTCCTAACGAATAAAAGTGACTCACCCTTTCCACTTCCGATAACCAAGCCCGTCGGTCCGTTCAGGTTGTCCACCCAACCGGGGATGGGTTCTTTCCAGGCTGCAGTCACTGCAAATATAAAATTACTAAGTAAGCTCAGGTGTTGATAGCTATTATCATCATCATCAGCCTACAGTAGTCCACTGCTGCACATAGTTCCTCTTCGATCCTCGACTACTCTTATCCAATATCCTGCGATGATTGTCCACTTATTCTTGGGGAGTCTATTATTTTTCGTTTGGCGATTCATAGTCTCCGCACTCAAGAACTTGGACGTGGTCATCGGTTCTTCGGCTAAAACAACCGGCCCATTGCCACTTCAGTTCACTTGTTCTACGTTAACGACAAATTCTGTTACTTATTGCCAAGTATATTTCGGTTATTTGTAAGTAGTATTTTTGAAGCCGTTGGCGCCTGCGGAATATATTCGTTTGACGTCTATGGTCGTCTAAGGTCTTTAATAGTACTTACCTATAGAAGGCCTGGCGATGGCCACAGGAAACTTGCCGGCGTACTCCGCCACCAAGTCCTCAGTTATAGCCTTAGTGTACGAATAGGTGTTCGGCTCTGACGATATTATCCTGGAATATGAACAACAAGGTTAAAGAAGTATTATACATCACGCCACCCTAGCAGCATGGCTGTATAGTATTCCTTGAAATTTTGGGCAGAAACCTAGGTAGGTACACCCGTCGGAGAAGGAGGTGTCGGGGTGGCAACTGCCTTGGTAAGGCGCCAATACGCCGAAACCCGCTTACCAAATAAGGTAGGTGGGCCTTTGGGGTCGCGGGCGCACGGAGTGGGGACTCTGTCCGCCCACAAAGTGACCCCAGGAAAGACGGTGGCACAGTGGTCACGTGCTGCCGTGCACAGCGAGGCTCAGGGGAGGCCCCTTTACAGTCTCCCCAGGGATGTGCCTTACAGGCGTTGCACGGGGGGGTACCGGAATTGGTCTTTTAAGGGGAGCCGGGACCGTCCCTATGTGCTGATGGTGATCACCGGGGTGGTTTTAGTGAGGTAAAAATCCCACACTCCCCGACCTCCCTCCCCGGAGGTCGGGTGCCTCTGAAGATTTCCCCCCGAAAAAAAAAAGGTTGGTACACCCACATTCCGCCAAATGTTTAGGGCCCATGACGTCATAGGGGGCGAGAGAAGTTAGCAATGGGGCTCAAATCTATGCAACAAGCTGCTATTGAAAAATTACTATTAAAATTGTAAATCCAATAGCGATTAGTTCGACCTGGGAAACGAACCCAGATTTAATCAACTTTGTGCACAATAAAGCTAGAAAGGTGAGGCGTTCCCTACCACCGTTCATTCTTCGTTGTTTATTTTAGTGTTTATCAGCGGAAACTTGTAAAAATTACCTTCAATTTTATGTTATACACCGTGAAATTTCAATCACCGTTTCCCTCTTAAGGGGTCATTGTACTCATCATTTGAACAACTTTTACTACTTATGGGACCAAACATAATCTCGAAAAAATAATTCAGCTGTTCCCTACATTTTGACGAGTTATGCGAACATAAATGTAGGGAACAGCTGATTTTTTTCACGGTTTCATGTTTGGTCCCATAGTAAAAGTTGTTCATAATGATGAGTACAATGACCCCTTAAGAGGAAAACGGTGATTAAAATTTCACGGTGTATACAAACACGCTAGAAGTTTCCTGAATATAATTTAATAACATAGGCAAAGTAAAAGAACTGTAACGACTATGTTTATTAGAAAACCAGCGTCAGAGAGCATCTATAATGACCCTTTTTGGTGCAGCTATGAGGCACACACTGTTGCAGTTAAAACATTATAATCATAATCATAATCATAATCATAATCATTTTTTATTTGTGTAACATAGGTAGGGAATACAGTTCTTAAATTAAAGTTCATATGTCGCTATGTTATGCCAAGAGGCGTACAAATATGGTTACATGCTAAATAAGAATAATATGGAATCATTTCTACAGTCAATGCATAAATAAATAATCATAAATTACAATTAGTCACAACAATATTCAATTAAAATTTGTTTCTCCAGTCAAATAAATAAGTCTACATTAATTTATCATTCAGAAATTCATCAGTCGTATAATAACATTTTTCAATTAATAAGAGTTTCAATTTTTTTTTGAATTGTGTAACATTCAAATTCTTTATGACATCTGGTAATTTATTGTAAATGCGCGGTGCCATACCTAAAACGCTCTTTCTCACTAAGGCCGTCTTACAACGCTGATTGCTTAAGGAGTTTGCGTATTGGCTACGAATCGCAACATCTCGTAACGTTGACACTTTTTCGAATAATGTCATGTTTGTTTTGACGAAAACACTAATTTCAAAAATATATAACGAGGGTAAGGTAAGTATTTTCAGCGATTTAAAGAATGGTACACAGCTGTCATCAGTTTTTAGAGCACACATTGACCTTATGCACCTTTTTTGTGCCTTAAAAACGATATCCTTATCAGTAGAATTGCCCCAGAAAATAATTCCATATCGCAAAATCGAGGCTACTAAGCCATGATATGCAACTAGTAGCGCATCCATATTTATTTTTCTAGCAATTTGGAAAAGTGCGTATGCTGATTTATTTATTTTCTTACTTAGGTCATCTATGTGGGCCTTCCAGTTAAGCTGGTTATCAAGGAATAAACCTAGGAATTTTGCTACTTTAACTTCTTCAATGTCACAGTTATTATGTCTGATATTTACTTTTGGTACTACAGTTCTTTGGTGAAAGTGCATTATATTGGTTTTCTTTAAGTTTATAACTAAATAATTTTTATTAAGCCAATTAATTATGTCCGATAGTGTATTATTTATGTCATCTTGATAAATATTGCGATCAATACATTTCACTATGGCAGTACTGTCGTCTGCAAACATCACCATTTGATGTTGAGTCACCTTTGGAAGATCATTTATGTAGATTAAAAAAAGAGGTGGCCCAAGGACGCTACCCTGTGGGACACCGAACTTTATTAATCTAGAATCAGATAAATAACTCTTTTCAAATTTTGTTTTTTCACATATTCTAGCAATCTCTGTACATTGCATTCTGTTGGAGAGATAAGATTCGAGTATATAGCATTATTTTCACTTTATATTTTGAGACTTGCTTGGCCCGTGGCTTTGCCCGGGTGGATGTGGATTCTATGGGTTTTATTTTTTTGCGCGGAACTCGTATTTCTTTTTCAAAAATAAAAATAGCCTAAGTTACTCCGTACAACACCAGCTCTCTCCAGTGAAAGTCCCGTTAAAATCAGTCCAGCTGTTTCGGAGATTAGCCGAAACAAATTGACAGACAAAAATCCATAGACACTCCAATGTTATTTACATATTCGAACTTTTGATAGATGGTCTTTGATACTTACTTAGGTTCCAAGTAAGCCAGGGTCTCATCGTCCATCCACTGGACGATGTCCATGATCTTCCTCGGCTTGTGCACCGCGGGGTACACCTTCTCTTCCAGCACATCTAGGTCGCAGCGGCAGTATGCTGTTGATAGATGTACGAACACCTGGGACATGAAGAAGATAGAAAGGAGTTAGGATGCAATAAGGTAGCCTGTAAAATTCAAATTTATTATCGCTTTTTTGCAATTTGGAGGTCGGTGTCAAAATCACATAAGACATAAATTACTATAAGACAGTCCCCCGGCACGCCCGCCCTTCACCACTTCCTAGTGCTTTCGCTGGGAAGAAGTGACGCAACAAACTCCCCAGCAGTCAGGTTGTATGTTGATCAAAATATGATTCACGACCGTAACAGATATGTACGAATTTTTCTAGGTTACTCTAGAGCGCAAAGACTATATTCTCTTTGCCCTAGCGCTTTCGCCTTAAAACATTTGTACCCATATATGAGTACTCGTATAAAATTATATTGTGTAGAATGTAAAAAACTTTTAAAAATACTAATATTATAAATTCGAAAGTATAACTCTGTCTGTCTGTCGGTCTGTCTGTTGGTTTGTCTGTCTGTCTGTATGTTACCTTTTCACGCCTAAACTACTTAACGGATTTTGATAAAATTTGCCAGAGAGATAGATTGCATCACGGGGAAGGACATAGGATAGTTTTTATCCCGATATTCTTACGGGATCGAAACTTATGCGGGTAAAACCGCGGGGCGCAGATAGTAAATAAATAAAAGTTCTCGAGACCGAATTTCGGCCCTAGCGACCAATCTCTGCTGAGACCACCCGTCGGCGGGATATACATGTATTATACTGCACAAGTGTGTGCGCAGACACGGGTGCACTTTCTCTTCCCTCACTCTCATAGTCCGATTGGACTTGGCAGAAATAAGAAATTCCCAATGGAAAAATTCAATAGCACTTTGCTCGACCCGGGAATCGAACCAAGGATCCCACGCTCAGCAATAGCGCTTGCGACCACGAGACCAACGAAGCAGTCAAAAAATAATTATACCACACGTAAAACCACATTCTTAGGGTCTCACCACATTTATCGACGCGGAATCGGCTAACGCCGGTCAAAAAAGCCTTTATGTCTACGTAATAAGGGTGTTACTAATACCATTTGCATCGGCTCGGCTCGGACGACGCGGCACGACGCCGATCGACGGCGAAACGAGCCGTTTGCCTATTAGCACGGCGATAAAGTCCAGTAGTTTGGTGATACGCACTCGGCTTAAGCCGATTCCGCGTCGATAAATGTGGGGACACCCTTACAAAGAAATACATTCTAATTCTGATGATGATGCAGCCAATCAGCCACTGTCTGTCGTGCCTTTACCGCAGTGACTTCAGTGCGATCAAAATTACCGAAACGGGATGAATATTTTCGACTAACGACGGCCATTAGTTGCCGAGCTGTAAGCAGTCGCCTTATGTGCGCTGGCACTTATCCACACAAGGAGGCTGACCTTCTAATAATGATAAAATATGCTTAAGTAACCGACATAGCCCGAAGAATTGCCAAACTTAAGTGGCAGTGGACAGGGCACATTGCTCGCAGTACAGATGGCCGATGGGGCCGAAAGGTTCTGGAGTGGCGACCGCGTACCGGAAGACGTAGCGTTGGAAGGCCTCCCACAAGGTGGACCGACGACCTTGTGAAGGCCGCAGGAACTCGTTGGATGCGAGAAGCACAAAACCGATCGAAGTGGAGGTGCTTGGGGGAGGCCTTTGTCCAGCAGTGGACGTCTTTCGGCTGAAATGATGATGCTTAAGTACCTCTAAATTCTGCATAGTTTCGGCAAGACTCAACATTCTCCATGTGCCAGTTGTGTTCATGTTGACAGCTTCCTTCAGTTTCTGGTCAAATCTGAAAACACAGCACGGTTCAGAAGCCATTCATCAATTTATGATTCACCATTAACACCTTAGCTGCAGCAAAAAAATCATAAACTTTCATCTGGTGCGGTGGCGGTCGAAATGGACATCCATCGACCTTTTTGTCAGTGCGTATCAGTCCTTTTTGACCTGACACCACTAGGATAGATTAAAGCGCTATAACTTTGCGAATACATGGTGTACACTGTTTTTTTTTTTTATACTGTTAAAATGATCCTGAACCCAGTTTCTTTACGTTCGTTTCGCCCCTGGATCTGCCAAACAGGAAATGAGAAATCAACCAAGGAAAGTGTCAGGCCGATAACGACCGATACCGCACTAGAAAGTACTTTTTTATAGTGATGGGACAGACAAAAAAATAGGGTTATCGAAAATAAAACAGAATTATAAGAAATAAAAAAGTGTGTATTTAGTACTTAAATCACATAAGCCAGACAGGAACAGTAAACTAATTTGGTACGTGTCTTTCTTTATAACACTGCACGCAAAGGGATTGATTGAATTTGTTGCAAAATGTTTTATTTTTTTTTTAATTTTTTGCTTCTTTGCACTTTAATGTCTGTCGTAGCTTTTCATAGCACCGTGCACAATTTCTTCTCTTAGAAAGAATTCGTCTCACCTGTCGATAAAATAACGACACGCACACGTACTGTCTTGTAGAGAGCACAGCACTGACTGGCGGCTCGACGCTTGCGCGCGCGCTCCGTGCGGCAACAGGTCGGCATCGGTCATATACCACAATAGGCCCGCCGCCGCAGGGAGCGGGTGTTTTTCACCGTCAGTGCGATGGTGGCCGAAAAGGGCCCGCCACGATGTTTTAATACCAAATACCTACATTTTTAACCACGAGCCGAAATCTATATTTGTCTTTGTCGAACTCCTACAAATATCGAAGATAATCGTTCCGCACCAGCGAGAAAGATATAGTTTTGACCGTGCGCACTAGCACTAAGCACCGTATCGGGCCGATTTTGTGTGATCCGCAGTGAACGTGCCTCTACCTGCCTTTTCCCAACTATGTTGGGGTCGGCTTCCAGTCTAACCGGATGTAGCTGAATACCAGTATTGTAGTACAGTACCTGCATGGCTCGACTGCCTATTTGACCTCCACAATCCAGTTACAGGTAACACCATACACCTTGGCAAGACTGGTAGACAGATTTTCGGGCTTCTGACTACCCGTAACGACTGTGAAAGATCTACGAATGACAGCCGGGACTGACGGCTTAACTTGCTTTACGGGGCATGGAGGAGTTTCGGGTGTATAATGGATTTTCTTGTGGCTAAGTAATAATAGCCGCACGGGTCGATCGATCAGGTTAAGCTACGCTTAGCGCGGTTAAATGGGTGACCATTTTTACATACCGAAACCCCTTCGTGTCTTGAAAAGCACGTTAAGCCGATGATTCTGGCTGTCATTAGTGGGTCTTTGACAGTCGTGACGGGTACCTAGTCAAAAGCCTGAAAGATTAACAACCAGTCTTACCAAGGGGTATCATGTTACCCAGCAGTGGCGTGCATTGCATATAGGCATATAAGCAGTGCCTACCTCGATATATCAACATAAGCCTGTCAATTACATTTTAGTGTGTGTGCCCCACAATTAAGAAACTCACTAAATTATCATACCTAACAAAAAACAAAATCTTCATATAAACACGCGCGGCAGTAGGCAGTCGCCGGATTGCCTACTCGGCTCCCGTACTATTCGCACATTGTCATTGGTCTTTACACGTTAAAATTAATACGACAAAATTAAAAATATGTACGTCTCACGCGTAATACCATGACGTTTGACCTTCGCAATTTATCACCCTTAAGTAGGCATGCCTACGCAAATAACCACACTCTGATTAGATTAGTGACGGCCTAGTGCCTACCTATTCTGAAAACCAATGCACGCCACTGCCAGTAACTAGGTTGTGGAGGTCAGGCATGCAGTCGCTTCATGTAAAATACTGGTATTCAGCTGCATCCGGATATACTGGAAGCCGACCCTTATATAGTTGCGAAAACGCTAGGCCGACTGCCACCCATCCAGGGCCCGACCTCGGCAATCGTAGCTTAACACTGCGAGACACTAAACGTCCCCAGACGTAACAACAATAAAACTTCTATTGTGTCTCGTTCAGTGCGTTTCATGGTTTCAACCATAGAAATGTATCTATGGTTTCAACCGATTATCCTTCGATCAACCGTTGCGGTTGTTATAACTTAGCCACGAACCCCTCGTTAGCATGAGTCTTATCTTCTACGTAAGTAAATATCTTACCTAACACAAGCGGCACTATGGAAGATGATGTTACATTCCTTCTGCAGGAGCTTCTTGTCATCTTCTGAGATACCGAGCCCGTCTTCTGTGATGTCTCCGCTGATTATCTTAATCTTCTTGAAGCCGTCTGGGTTCTTCTCTCGAACGAGATCGAATACCTGCAGGGACGGTAGGGTATTAAGGGCCATTTAGATGGAGAGAGTTTCTCGACTCGAAAGATACGATTATCGAAAGAACATTAAAAAAACCGGCCAAGAGCGTGTCGGGCCACGCTCAGTGTAGGGTTCCGTAGTTTCCCGTTCGTCACAATAAGTGTTCCCACGTACAATTCGATAATACCCGACCCAATGTAATATACTTATTATTAGAGATGGCGCTGTAGGTACTCCTACAGCGCCATCTCTCGGGGAATTGGGTTACTAATTAATACATAGACGTGCCAGAAGTTTTCGGTGGTAATTTTGGATTGCGAGAACCGATTTTAATAATTCCTTTTTTTGTTTGAAAAAAGATACGTTCAGGATAATAAAATATGTAAACGAAGTAAAAAAAAAATGCTTGCATATACGATTATACTACGAACTTAGTCCAGAAATGATTTTGTACAACTTTTTGTCTTTTTTGTACAAAAACTGTTGTATCTATCAAGTTCAAAATAATTTTCCTAGAAAGTCCTTATAATATAATATAATATAATATAATAATATAATATAATATTCCACAACTATCACACAACGCCATCTAGTCCCAAGCTAAGCAGAGCTTGTGTTATGGGTACTAGACAACTGATAAACATACTTATATACAAAGTGTAACGTTAAATGCGCAAAACCTCTTAAGGGGTCATTGTACTCATCATTATGAACAACTTTTACTATGGTACCAATCTTGAAATCGCAAAAAAAAAATCAGCTGTTTAGTACATTTTGACGAGTTACTCGAACATAAATGTAGGAAACAACTGATTTTTTTTTCGCGATTTCAGCTTTGGTCCCATAGTAAAAGTTGTTCATAATGATGAGTACAATGACCCCTTAAGAGGTTTTGCGCATTTAACGTTACACGTTGTATTTCTAAATACATACATATTATAGATAAATTACACCCAGACACAGAACAAATGATCGTGCTCATCACACAAACATTTGTCCTGGGTGGGAATCGAACCCACGACCTCCGGCATAGCAGTCAAAAAAAAAGTAAAGTAAAGTTCTACTTTTCAGATTTTTTTCATATTTTCTAAACTTATGGTTCAAAAGTTAGAGGGACACATTGTTTTTTACTTTTGGAGCGATTATTTCCGAAATTATTGACATTATCAAAAAATGATTTCAGTAAACCCCTATTCATTTTTAAATACCTTTCCAACAATATATCACACGTTAGGGTTGAAATTAAAAAAAAAATCACTTCCCACTTTACATATAGGGGGGCTACCCTAATAAAACATTTTTTTCCAATTTTTATTTTACCACTTTGTCGGCGTGATTGATATACATATTGGTACCAAATTTCAGCTTTCTAGTGCTAACGGTCACAGAGATTAAGCGAGGACGGACAGACGGACGGACGGACAGACAGACATGGCGAAACTATAAGGGTTCCTAGTTGACTACGGAACCCTAAAAAGTCTCTTAAGTATAACAAACAACATCACGCCAATTTTCTCCAAAGGGTTACGTAGAATATAGGCCCCACGTTCCGCAGTCTAGCTACCAGGTGCCGTATATTAACGGTTTAATGGCATCATGATTCAGTGTAAGAGAGAAACAAAGCTATTACATGACCGATAGCACCATCCCTTTTTCGCTCTGGAATCATGATGGCATTAATACTTCGTAATACGGTCCCAGTGGGTGACATCTGATGTGATAGTAAACGGCACAAAATTCATAGAGAATTTATTAATTATACAGCGGCCCGCCCCAGCTTCGCACGGGTGCAATTTTTTTTTCGAATTTCCTAACTTTTATTCCATACAAACCTTATCCTGGTAACACCGAACACAACTTTGTTTTATACTATGTAAGTACTTAAGGATCTGTAAACCCACCTGCTTACTGCAAAGGTCTTTAAGTCTTTCCTCACAGTTCATTCCTTTCTTCTGTCTCATCAGAAGGTAGATGGTGCCTAGTTCTGGACAGCTCCGCAGAAGCTTCTCGATGAGAGCCTGGAAATATAAGAAGATGAGGTCAATCAAGGATGAGGTGAAAGGAGAGAGTAAAAGTAGCAGTGGCGTAACTATACCGTTTGGGGCCCGCGGCAAATTCAAGGGATGGGGCCCTCTCTCAATGTAAAGAAGCTCAACCAACGTTATAGTTTTTTTTTTATTAGCACATCTCTCACGATTTCTTCCGCGTACATTTCATATTTTCCCATAAAAAATTTAACACCTGACTGCTTCCGTCCTTATGTTAGGATTCTCCTGAGCTCATGGCTCTCTTGGGTCGGGGGCCCCCTCTGATTGGGGGCCCTTGGCATTTTGCCCCAATGCCCCCCTATAGTTACGCCACTGAAAAGTAGTAAGTAACTAGTGCTCTTTGTGAAGCAGCTCGTCCGGGAAGTACAACCACCACACCTATGTCCACCGCCAAGCAGCGTGAGCACATGACACGTTCCAGCGCAACTCTTTTCTACTATTTCATGACTCCAGTTCATGCACGCCAAGTAGCTGTACGAATTTAAGGCTGTGCACAATAATTCTCAATAAATAAAGTCCTCCAGACCGTATTTCGGCCACGGCGTCCAATCTCAACGGAGACTTGCTTTCGGCGCGGGAGATATTATAGTGCGCAAGTGTGCGCGCAGACACAGGTGCACTCCCTCTTCCCTCACTCTCATAGTCCGATGGGACGGCAATCCGACACGACCGGAGAGAGATCAGGCGCAGGACCAACAGGCATGGGGGATCACACCGCCAACTTCCAAACTCCGGGCTGTTACTAAGAAATTCCTTATGGACAAACCTAATAACACTTTGCCTGACCTGGAAATCGAACCCAGGACCCCACGCTCAGCAGTTGCGCTTGCAACCATGAGACCAATTGGGCTGTTCTCAATTCTTAATACGATGTCTGGCAACCAGTATTACTAAGAAGTATCGTGTTACAGAGTAACTGGGTTGTGGAGGTCAGATAGGCAGTCGCTCCACGTGACATACTGGTATTCAGCTGAATCCGGTTAGACTGGAAGCCGACCCCAACATACTTGGGAAAAGGCAGGCAGATGATGATTGCATACACAAAGCTAGGTCTCTGTGTAATATATATTCTGTGGTATAGATGCACATAGATTAAAGAATAATTATGGCCACTGAACCGAGACAAAACAATCAAACGAACGTAAACAGTAATTTAAGCGATACCTGCATATTTGAGCTTTCTCCGTGACGTCACTAATTGGTTTAGTTGTTGACTAGCGAACTGCATAATGCTAAATTGCTAACATATCTTTACAACGCGCCTTTATTCCCGAAGGGGTAAGCAGAAGAACATAGTATACCCACATTTCGAAAGTTATGTTATTAAATATGATGACAATAATGGAAAACCCAACAACACTGACTGACTCGGGGATCAAACCAGGGACCCCATGCTCAGCAATCGCGTTTGCAACCACTAGACCAATAAGGTGTGAATGCTAAGGCTAAGATAAATAGAGACATAGCTACGTTATTGAAAAGCCTCATTTTGTTAAGACTCAGATTTGGAGTTGTGGACCGGATGCTGGAGTTTCAGTGGTAACCCCCACCCGCGCCCACACAGACAGAGCGGGACGGTGTGATTGTACCTGTTGCCAAAAAACGCAAGAAACTCGCGACGTCTGCGCAACATTGGCGCTGCGCAGACGTTGGAGAAGCGGCACTCCTCGTAAAACGCCAGTGGGATAGCGGCGCGAAAGTGGCGGCTTACGATTTTTGTACGTAAGCTGGTGCGATCTTTGGCACGCGAAGTAGTTGCTCTTGCGTTATTTAGGTGTAGGTACCTATCTATCTCTGTGACTCCTTTAATACCAATAAATTAGTACCTAGCTGACGGCAAACTCTTTTGAGAAAAGCTATGTAGAAAATGATGACCATGTTTTATAAACTTACCTTCCCAACGAAGCCAGTTCCTCCCGTGACGAAGATCGTCTTCCCTCGGTAGAACTCGGCAACTGTCGGCGCCATTTTGAATTTCTGGAACAGAGATATAATGAAAAAGTATGGATAACACGTAAGGAGCAGGTGTGGTTATTGTGTCACACACAAAGTTAAGATGAGCGAGCGGGGTGACCACAATTTTTATCCGAGCGAACGGAGCAAGCCTAGTTCTTATTAGTTTAGCTAGCGGCGTGAGCTCATTCACGAGGCTAGTGAGCGGAGCGAGTTACACTAGCTTTGTAGCAAGCGGAACGAGCCTAACAAGATACTCTCGCTGTAATGGCAGGTCAGACTATGAAAACCCCTTTTAAAACAAGTTCATTTTTATAACTCATGCAATGGCTATATGAAATGTGCAAAGTAATTGCACATTTCTCCATTTGTAGCAATGATTTAAAATAGGGCATTTAAAAGTTATGGTACAATATTTTATTGAAATACATTATGTAAACTATTATTTCTAGGTACCTACTATATCTATAAAAATAAATAAAATTGAAATGTCTGTTTGTAATGTCAAAATAACAGCTTTTTACTAGTACCAGACCACTCAGAAAGTATTGCGAAAAAAAGTTTTTATGTTTGAGAGACTGGCCAGTTATAATCTATTTTTTTTTAATATGATTATTTGTAAGTAAAATTAGGTACGTGCCAATTTCAAAATTTCCCTCCACGTTGTTTGCGAGCTAATTTAAATTATCGTGTCTCATTAAAAGCGCCGGGAATATTTTCGCGCTATGATTTTTTACGATTTCAAGTGTCACCTGAAACCGGACGAATCGTACGATAGACTCCAAATGGCATTCATGGAAGAAGGCCCTTCTAAGACAACCGTGTATCTTTGGTATAACGAATTCAAGCGCGGTCGACTAACTTTGGGGGATAAAGAAAGAAGTGGTCGCCCTTTGATGGCTGTTACGGAAGAAAACGTGCTAGCAGTGAAAAAATTAATCCAAGACAATAGGCGAGTCACGTATCAAGAGATTCAGCACATACTGCAGGTTAGAACGGGAAGCCTTCACGAAATTCTACACGTGCATCTTCGCGTGAGGAGGATAGTTTCACGCTGGGTGCCGCACAACCTCACCGATGCTCAGAAGCAGGCCCGGGTGGAATGGTGCCGTGATATGATAAACAAATTTGAAGCAGGTTCGTCTCGACATGTTTACGACATCATTACAGGTGATTAGTCTTGGATTTATCAATACGATCCAGAAACGAAGCGCCAGTCGACGGTTTGCGTGTCAAAACGAATCAACGCCTACCAAAGTGAAGCGATCTAGAAGCGGGGGGAAGATTTTGATCGCGAGGTTTTTCAATTTGACTGGCTACTTTTTGTCAATTCCTTCACGGAACCGAAGAAGCATCAACGCTGAATGGTATACTATCAAATGCTTGGCAGAAGTTTTCTCTGTTGTGAGCGACCAAACACAGGGCTCCGCCACGACAACGCGCGTTCGCACAGCGCGCTAAAAATGAGGGACTTCCTGGGCAGCACGCCTGTCAAACTCCTAGATCACCCTTCTTATAGAACTGACCTAGCACCCTGTGACTTCTTTTTATTCCCGAAAATAAAAAATCAGCTCAAAGGGATACAATTTTCGTCGCCGGAAGATGCGCTGTCAGCGTTCGAGCAGGCTGTAAACGAGGTGTCTGCACGGCGGACTGGAAAAAGAGTTTCGAAAACTGATTCAGACGCGTGAAACTTTGTATAGAGGCTAGTGGAGAGTGCTTTGAAAAGATTTAATAAAAAAAATATTTACCTTATAGAACATTTTATTTTTATTTTCGCAAAACTTTCTGAGTGTTCCACGAATATACGGTACTTAGAACAAAAATCTCCAGGACGGGACTATCACTGGCAGATAGCTGAAGTACAACGTTCACAGTTGATCTCAGTCTCAATCTGTCAAAAATACCTCTAATTTCCCTACATTTTTGACAAATTTTTGCGACTACATTTTGAACATTTTTAATAACGGGAATTGGCCTTTCTGATGATATAAGGAGTTACTTAGGCTACTTTTAATTTAGAAAAAGAATTAGGGTTCCGCGCAAAAAAAAATAAAACCCTTAAAATCTAATTTGTTTTCCAACATGCACGCGTTAAATACTATTACTTAATCTGTTTTTTGAGCCGTCTGGTTCTACAATAACAATTCCTTGATACCGATTGGTGTAAAAGTGTTTGTACAAACCTACTTACAGAAATAAAATCATTTATCATTAACTAGCTTGGCCACTTTTCAATTAATTAATTCATCGATCCATTACATATAATATCTGAAGTAGCAGCTATCATAACGTAATATAGTTATATACGGTTTACTAATTAACGTTACGTTATAATTCGGTAACAGTTAACCAATAATTAACTGTTTTATACACGGAACAACTGTGTTAATCAAGTAATGGTATATTTGATAATCTAATACAAGCACCCTAATTAAAACCCACACTAATATTAAAACCACCACACTAATATTTAAACTTATCAAAATAAACACCCGGTGTTCTTCCTCCTCTCTCCTACTATCTAAAAAAAAAATCAGCTGTTCCCAACATTTATGTTCGCATAACTCGCCAAAATGTAGGGAACAGCTGATTTTTTTTTCGCGATTTCAGGTTTGGTCCCATAGTACCTAAAAGTTGTTCATAATGATGAGTATAATCTCCCATTTCGATTTGTCGCATGTGTTCAATTTCACCCTGTATACATTATGGTACGCAATAAAGAATTGAGAATGAATTGCGTAACACACTATCAGTCTCAATCTGAATCATTTTGAAGGATATTGCTAAACCATTGCTTCGTAAGTTCGAAAAATTTGTCTACCCAACAACGTAAATAACGCAATGAATGTTGTTGAACTGTCAAAATTAAAACCATTGCTACTGATAGTGTGTTACGCAATTACCCCGCTGTTCTATTTAGCATAATCAGCCTGTTCCCACTGCTGGGACACAGGCCTCATAATCATATATATATACGATTATTTACCATAGGTAAGGTAAATAATGGTATATGATATATTATTATGTCAAATAATGAGACGATTTTGTCAAAAAGTGAGTAAGAAAAAGTAAAAATAAAATTAACATCGTAATTTGAGAGCAATTACTTAATAGACATTTTCACTTCTCATGCTCTAAAAGTTCCTCTTTATGTTGTGCTTAGGCGACATAAAATCGGTTTTTATGTTCTAGTGCGTAAAGTAATTGTTTTTTTTTCCTGAGACTAAGGTAATCAGGCCGAACAGCCACATGCGTAATAAAACTTCGCAGATTAAAGTCGTGATTTATTTAATTTTCTTTAATTTATACCACTTCCATGTTTTCTACCGTTAATTTAATAAAATCAGGTATAATAGTTGTCATTTATTATTTAAAAACGCAAAGAAACGTTTTTATGACTTGGCAGTATGAAGTAGATACCCAAGTCGAATGACAAATGTTGAAATAAAAAAAAAAAACTTAAAAAGTTTCGTGGCGGTATTGTCTATGGTGGCGGGAATTAGCTATGCTTTGCAACATTTTTGATTAATTATGTACTGTATACTTTAATTATGCCTGTTTCATTTTCTCGCAATCGAAGTGAAAAGCAGAGTGTATAACTCAGGCATAAACGAGCCATTTTACCCCTCGACTTAACTATCCACCCTCGCCTGATAAACGTCTCGGGGTAAAATAGCTTCTTTTATGCCTTTGTTGTACAATCTACTATTACGCATCGCACCTTCGGTGCAACAAAGTCACAAATTATAGCCAAAACTGCAAAATTGAGGTAAGTATGCCAAATTGTCTCTGAACCATGCCACCCACACTCACTGTAGAGAATAGCTAAAAAAATAAAAAAACTGTACGTCTGTTTTTAAAATTTAAGAAATAGTTTTATTAACTTGTATGTGAAAAAGTGTCATTATAAAAACATATTTTTCTGTAGTGTTTAAAATTATTTATGTGAACAAACACTTTTTAATTATTGTTTTTTACTTTTAAATGTACCACTACACGGAGGACATCCCGGATATCGACCAATGCGAGATTAGGGCGGCTCTCGAGCAGTTAAAGAACAACAAGGCACCTGGGGATGACGGAATAACGACAGAGCTCCTTAAAGCGGGCGGGGCTCCAGTCCTGAAGGAGCTAGCGAGTCTCTTTAATTCCGTTATCCAAGAGGGTACAACGCCCGAGGCGTGGAGCAGGGGTGCGGTGGTTCTGTTCTTCAAAAAAGGTGACAAATCCTTACTGAAGAACTATAGACCCATCTCACTTCTGAGCCACGTATACTAGCTGTTCTCGAGAGTCGTCACGAACCGTCTCGCCAGGAGACTTGACGAGTTCCAGCCGCCAGAACAAGCCGGTTTTCGGAAAGGCTTCAGTACCGTAGACCACATCCATACTGTTCGACAAATTGTACAGAAGACCGAGGAGTACAATCAGCCGCTGTGTATGGCATTTGTGGACTACGAGAAAGCCTTCGACTCCATCGAAATATGGGCAGTTCTGGCCTCTCTGCAACGATGTCGAATTGACTGGCGCTACATCGAAGTGTTGAGATGTTTGTATGACGCTGCAACGATGACTGTCCAGATCCAGAATCAGAAAACCAGCCCCATCCAACTGCTCAGGGGGGTGAGACAGGGGGATGTAATATCCCCTAAATTGTTTACCAACGCGTTGGAAGACGTTTTCAAGACGCTGGACTGGACTGGACAGGGTATCAACATTAACGGCGAGTACATCTCCCATCTTCGATTTGCCGATGACATCGTCATAATGGCAGAGACGTTGGAACAGCTAGACCAAATGCTGCACAGCCTAAATGGAGCCTCCCGGCGTGTTGGCCTCGGCATGAATTTGGACAAGACGAAAGTCATGTACAATTCGCATGTCTTGCCGAGTCCAATCCACATCGAAGGGTCGCTTCTCGAAGTTGTGAAGGAGTATGTCTACCTAGGACAAGTCATTCAGCTCGGTAGACACAACTTTGAGAAGGAAGCTGACAGAAGGATCCAGTTGGGTTGGGCAGCATTTGGAAAACTCCGTCAAGTCTTCTCGTCGCCTATCCCGCAGTGTTTGAAGACTAAGGTCTTCAACCAGTGCGTCCTGCCCGTCATGACATACGGTGCTGAAACGTGGACACTGACGGTCGGGCTGGTCCACAAATTCAAGGTCGCTCAGCGCGCTATGGAGCGAGCTATGCTCGGAGTCTCTTTGAAGGATAAAATCAGGAATGAAATTATCCGGAAAAGAACCGGAGTTACCGACATAGCTTGCAGAGTAAGCAAACTGAAGTGGCAGTGGGCTGGCCATGTCTGTCGAAGGACTGATGGCCGGTGGAGCAGGCGAGTCCTGGAGTGGAGACCGCGTACCGGCAAGCGCAGTGTAGGACGCCCCCCCGCTAGATGGACAGACGACCTAAAGAAGGTTGCTGGGGTCGACTGGATGCGGAAAGCGGAGGACAGGGTGCTGTGGCGCAGTCTGGGAGAGGCCTATGTCCAGCAGTGGACTGCGATAGGCTAAGTTGATTGATTGATTGACTTTTAAATGTCCTCTCCTGTAAAATTAAAAAATGAGCTGTTGTGACTTTGTTGCACTGAAGGTGCGATATGTATTTATGCCCTTAATGAGGTGACAAGCCACATGTGCAGAAGGAATTACTTATTGCCAAACTACATTGTCTTCAACATACCTAGTCTTTAATCTTATAATATACTTTTTTCATAAGGATATACATATATTAATTTATTCTTTTAGAAACTAACTATATACACTAGATACTAAAATAAATGACTAACTAACTTACAATACAAATATATAAAAATAAAAAACTTAGGCGTCGAAGTATTCATCCGCATCGCTGTCATCCGGAAACGTGCCCAGAAGACTGGCAGCATTGCCACGTTGAATGGCAATGCTAATTCTTTGGCCAAAGAACGACCCAGCCCTCTGGTCACGTGAAGTATCGACCAGCCGGCGAGAAATTTCCTTAAAAAGGAGACGCGCGCTCGGGCCCCATGACCCGAGCGTTTCGACCCCAAACGGCTCAAAGCTGTAGTTGCCCACAAGGTTACAGTATTTGCGCCGTTTGAGGGTCTCAGCAGCTGCAGCAGCGGCGCCAGCACAGCCCGCAGTGCTAGGAACATGAGATGGCGCAAGGGTATCGACACATGTTGCGTCCCACACCAGAGGCCTACCCACCTTCCAAGGCAACAACGTCATGCCGTCTGGTCTCTTCCCATCATCACGTACCAAGCCGTTTGGTTCTAGCACCGCTGGTACGCCGGCGGTGACAAGGGCTCGACGAATAATATCGTTGATGCTGGCGTGCCGTGCTATGCGACCTGCGCTTCTGCAGCAGGACAGGCCATGGTGTCCGAGACTGTCGACAGCTTCACCGCAGTGACATCGATGCGGAGCAACACAAGGTGCGCCCAAGCGGAGACACGTAGCGAGCCGAAACGATGAGTCATCCATCATTGTGCCTATGGTGGATGACGGGAGCGCCTGAAGCCACAAACCTGACTCCCATTCTCCCACAGCCAGCAGACGGGCACGCTCAACAGTATTACGTGACGTGTTTACAAGGGTATTCCGTATAATACTGCAGAGCGGCACGTCCCACTGTCTCTGGGAAGACGGGTTATCAGGCAAAACCGTATTGGGACAAGCCATTTTCCAAGCATTCAACGCATCGGTCAAAAACGGCACTTCAAAATCGACCAGTGAGGAAGATAAAATGTTCCTGGTTAATTTATCGGTACTGTGGACCGAGGAGAGGAAGGCTGGTAAACTAATACTTGAAATTTTGCGGACGCCGAGACCGCCCAAGCGAATGGGTAGTGTGGCTTGCTGCCACGCACGGTCGTCCAGGGCCACATTTAGGATGGAAGTTAATGTGTTTCTAATAATTTGGTCTACTTTTTCTAAAAGTTGTGGATGCTTCCATAGATGAGAGGAGCGAAGGCTATAAGTAAATTTTGGTCCAAAACAACAGTACCGAATGAGTGTGAAGGCCGAATGAATATTAATTTTGAAAAGTCTTTCCGAGACGTCATTAAAATTTTGTATCTTCTCCTCAATGAACGTTGGAAAGGATTCGTCAAAAATTGGGGATCCTAGAAGGTGAAGAGAGTTTCTTTCCGTAATTTTGATATTTGGAGCTATTGTACTAAATTTTGCAATGGTTGTCTGTCTGTCAGTCGTTTGGGGAAGATAAATTTCGCATTTTGAAAGGTTAAGGTCTAGGCCAATGGAACTGAATTTTTCTTTTAAAAACTGTAAATCTTTTAAGACTGTGTCTACATCACCTCCTAGGGTTCCGTCATCCAAGTACCATACGTTGAATTTAGAATTTAGTTGTCGAATAATTGGATTTATTGCCAAACTAAAAATGACTGGCCCAAGAGGGTCACCCTGTTGACAACCAACTGCTGATTTCAAAAGGTTGTCTTTATAAAGTAATTTAGAGGGGTGCCTGTAACATTGATAGAGAAAACTGTAAATTTTGGGTATTTCTTTTTGAACTTCTGTCAACAAGGTGTCCCTGTTTACGGAATTGAAAGCATTCTTAATGTCAACCTTAAGAATGCATATATTATATAATATATAATATACATATATTATAAGGATTCTTATAATATATGTATATCCTTTTGATGTGGGTTTTAAACTTTACAATGTCCCACAGACGAAGTCGCGCTCAAAACCTAGTCAAGGACAACACAAGTCCACCAAAAAAACTGATTATGAAATGAGTTGTCATCATCCAAAGTGAAATTGATTACGATTCGTGTTACGGCTTTTTGACTGTTTACTTAAAAAATTTGCAAGTGTTAGCAATGCATGTAGGCATAGATTTACAATACAGTAGGTTTAGGTACAGTCAACAAAAGAGATAAGTATGCAGGATGCAGGATCGTCGGGTATAGTTGAAGTTTAGTAAGAAACCGATGGACGTTCTCGAATAAAATTTAATGTTATTAATAGAAAACAAACAGCTCATTTATTTAAATAAATTTCAGACGACAACACCCATTGGTTTCTTACTAAACTTCAACTGTATCCAACGAGACAGCATACTTATCTCTTTTGTTGACTGTACACAGATGTTCTTGTACACACAAATATTACAGGTTTTGAGGTCAAAAGTAACTGATGGATGTGTGAGGTGACGAAAATGGATAAAGTAAGAAATGAGTATACAGAGTCAAATTAAATTACCTAGCGAAATTCTGCAGACGTGATGGTAATAACGATATCTATATAAATACGATGAAATAAAAAATAAAATTGCGGACGAATTTTTTGATGCACTTTGATTATTTTCCCTCCCTTTTTATATACTTGTACATATTATTATTTTAAGATTGTTAGCATAATATTTAACTAAATACATATATCTAAATTTTATTTTTAAATATTAAAATAATAATAATATTAATATACTTATTAAAAATAAAAAGATTTAATGTCTTTTTCTTAGGGGTCAACGACCGCTAGTAGTGTTGTAACTAGAAGTATGAGTTGAGAAAAATATCGTTTTTAGATATCGATACCAATCATGTCTGTGAAGTTGACACTAAAAACCAATTTTTGTGAAGTGAAAACTGCTTTTGGCGCGTTGGCCATTTTTTGAGACGGGAAAAAAACCATTGAATTCGCGCCACTGTTACCGTAACCGACACCGCTTCGGATGTGTTCGGCTGTCTTCGGGATGTACTGGGTTTTAACACATTGAATGCCAACTACGCAATATTACGTAGCTGGTAATAATGGCAGATGCCGAATACGTATTGTTACGTAGCTTAGGTCTTCCCTATAGATTATTATTTTGGTAATCAGTGTTATTCGGCCTCCTTGTATGGACGTTTTTATACTCTTTGGCATCTCAAATAAAACACGACATGAAAAAGTAGTACAACATTGTATATTACCCGATATGTCAGTGAGTGATGGCAAAGTATTCTGTTTGTGCCTCGATCAGTAATAGCATTATTGATCGAAGTGTTTGTGTTTTGTTTTCACTTTTGTCGGCACTCCCGGAGTGCCACTGTTTTTTTTTAAACTGATATTTCAGATAAATACAAAAGCAGCGGTCGATAACCGTCAAAAAAAAATACATCAAATTAATTTATTTTTTATTTTATCGTGTGTAGATATCGATACCCATCACGTCTGCAGAGCTTCGCTAGGTAATTTTTATGTATTGTATACGAAATTGTGACTAATTACCTATTACCTATTTGTTTATGTGCTGTTTTAATTTATTGACATATTATTATTAACTATTGCATGAAATTGTGACATCTACTTACCTATTAACTTTATTTTATTTTGTTACTTGACATTCGATTACCTAATGATATTTTGTATGCCTTTTGGCGGGACATAGCATGGACCAACATTTTATTTTTTGTGTAACATCTGTATAGTGTACCCTATGTTCACAAAATGAATAAATGAATATGAATTGAATTCGACCCTGTATAAGGAGAAGTTTGAAAGTGGCGCCAGCGATAGAAAAGTTGAATGGAAGTCGTTTCTTATGGCACGTGACGAGTAGGTAGTGGCGTAACTATACCGTTTGGGGCCCGCGGCAAATTCAAGGGATGGGGCCCTCCTTCAAAGTAAAGAAGCTCAACCAACGTTATGGTTTTTTTTTACTTGCACTTCTCCCGCGACTTCTTCCGCGTAGATTTCATATTTTTCCCTACAAAATTTAACAACTGACTGCTTCGTTGGTCTAGTGGTCGCAAGCGCTACTGCTGAGCATGAGGTCCTGTCTAAAAAATTAGACAACCAATGGGAAAAAGGTACAAAATGTTCGAAACCTGAATGATATCCTTTGTTAAGTTGCACATTTTCAAAAAAAGGTTTGTAGTTGTAAACTTATGTTAGGATCCTCATGTACTCATGACCCTCACGGGCCGTGGGCCCCCTCGGGCTGGGGGCCCATGCCATTTTGCCCCAATGCCACCCTATAGTATAGGAAGGAAATGCATGTGACTAAAAGAGTGTGTATCTAGCATCACGCCTATATCCCCCAAATGGTTAGGCAGACCTGTAACCTACCTATAGTACACCCACATTTCGCCAGTTATGTTTGAGTCTCATGTAACAGGGGGCGAGCCTATTACCATCAACCGGGCAGCAATCCAGACTCCGGGCTGCTGCTGAGAAATTCCTCAAAACCCAAAACCACTTTGTTCCCAGGTCGGGAATGAACCCAGGACCTCCTGCTCAGTAGAAACAACGACGCACTCAACATTAATGACATCGCAACAATGTAAATGAATTTAAATTAAATTTCACGATTCATACATGTATGAAGTTTTTGCTTGAATAACGTTATTTACATAAATAAATAATGAATTTTCGTGAAACAATGCCTGGGTTTAATTAGGGGTTACGTGTAGCAGTTCAAGCTATTAAAATGATAGCCTTTTTATGGGTCGGGATGGGTCAATAATATTTAAAATAAATGAATGAAATAACTCAAAAGGCTAATTATTTTTAGAACAATCAACCACTCTAAAAGGGTTCATCCATCCCAAAAAATCCACCCTAGGGTGGATACGCGGAAATGCATGTCCGAAAATCCACCTTAGGCCTAGAATAGAATAGATACTCTTTATTATAAAAACTCTTAACCAGTCAAAAGTACTTTTGACTGGAAGTACACCATATAAATTACAGACATAAAAGGGTGACACAATGGGCGGTCTTATCGCTAAGAGCAATCTTTTAAAGACAACCTTTGGATGGTATTTTTTTAGTCCCGAGGCATGCGTTCCTACTTATCCACCTTAGGGTGGATTTTTTTGGGGGGATGAACGGAATAACGACTCAAAATCGGTGAAGGAAAACATCGTAAGGAAACCGGCATGTACTAGAACCAAAATCTCAAATTCATGTATTTGCATAACACAATATGGTTTATACGATGTGACAAAAGATTGGATTAGGTACTATTATCTATAAAAAGCGCTATTTCAGCCACAGCGGCCAATCTCAGCGGAGACCAGCCTTCAGCGCGGGAGATATTATAGTGCACATGTGTGTGCGCAGACACAGATGGACTCTCTCTTCTCTAACTCACACAGTCCGATAGGACGGCACGTAATCCGACACGACCGGAGACAGGTCAGGCGCAGGACCAACGGCGCTATGACAGTTCGAGATATGGACCAAGCTATGTTGGTCAAGCGCGATTTTGACGGTATTTCAGTCACTTGACCGATTGCGAATTTGACCATACGTGACGAACGTGCTTTCCGAGTCACGGGGGTATTCCCAAAGGAAAAATCCAATAACAATTTGCCCAACCTGGGAATCGAACCCAGGACCCCACGCTCCGCAGTCACGCTTGCGACCACGAGACAACGAGGCAGTTCTATCGTGGAATCATAAGGACATCATCATCATCTGCAGTCCGACTTCACCCACAGCTGGGCAAAGGCCTCTCTTTTCATGTGCCAATCGCCTCCGGTGTCAGCCTCATCCAGGTTTTGCCCGCGATGGCAACAATGTCGTCTGCCTACCTCGCCACCCGACTCGGACGCTCGTCTCCCAGTCCTTGGCCTCCACTCTGTCACAGCCTTACTCCAACTGTCATAACTACGCCTTGCCAGGTCTTCTGTCCAACTCACAGATATAGATAGACCTAGATAACGCAAGTATCACGGTCATGTATGAAAACCAAGCGTGCCATTTTTTGACTACATACTATGACGTCACAAGCACTATATAGTGATGGGAAAAACAAATCGATTCAAAGACGCCACCGCGTGGGGCACCCTTCTCGTCCCACCCTCGAGGTCTAGCGCCAGTGCTCACACTCACCCAGCCAGCAGTACACAGGACCTGTGCGCGAAAGTGGCGGCTTACGATTTTTGTACGTAAGCTGATGCGATTTTTGACACGCGAAGTAGTTGCTCTTGCGTTATCTATATCTGTGGTCAAACTCCATTTGAGTTCCATAATTCTATAGAGATACGAGGAACAGGGTGTTCACTCCACATACTCTATAGAAAAGGGAGGATCCTCCGACCAGACGGGTGTTGTGTCTGGCGGGCAACTGCCCGATGATTTATGTCGAGCTGTTGTATGTATGCTAGTTGCACGGTAAACTCTGCTTGCGAGATGCAGGACAAATCCTGCAAACGCAAACGTGACGTCAGTATGACGCGTTGATCGCATGTGGCGTTGTAGATACCGCTACAATACGCTTTCCGATATCGAAGACCTTCGTACGTCTTCGTCTGATGCCGGGCATGGTAGCTCCATGGCTCTCTTTGCAACTCTCAACCTGTGTAGTCACCTGCGTAAGCGTCGTACGTCTCAGCACCATACGTCATGGTGGGTAGAATACGCTGGTTGTAGAGGGCATACGTAAGGACCCACCGATTATTTTCAAATCTTTATACTACCTGCGGTCTTTTCATCAGCAGCAGTGGTATCAGTGGCATATCATGGCCACCGATCGTAATTCCTAATCGCCTGTCGGTTGATTGATGAAATTCACAGGAAATTATAGCAATGTTCGTCTAATTATTGGTTGCAGCGGACATTGAGAAAGTGTTTTTGTTAACAATTGAAAAGTATGTGATGTTAAATTATGTATGAACCTTTTTTGTATAGGCTTCAAATTGTGGGTAGTTCCTTCTGTTCCTTACTCCTGTTCTGGCGTTTCGTCATGTCCTGTTTAGAATGACTGTCTATTTGGTGTAGTGGTTGAAAGTACGGCTGCTGAGCGTGCAGTCCCAGGTTCGATCTCCGGGTCAGGCAAAGTGCTTTTTGGTCAGCGACAATTTTTAGGAGCAGTCCGGAGTCAGATTTTTACCCGGTTGATGGCAATAGACCCGCCTCCTGTTACATTGGCGAAATGTGGATGTACTATACCCCTCTGTCGACCCCTTTGGCAATTACAGGCGTGATGTTATTTTATTTACTAGTAATACTATTAAGTACCTATTCTGTGCTAGTAATGCAATCTTCATTGCTAATAAAAATAATCTTGTGTTCGGTTTCCTATCTAACCAAATGCAACTGCCTAAAGTGGATATCAGTATTTTGTATGTAAATATAATTATGATAATGATATTAATTTTGTTAATTAAAGAATAAAAACATCTTTTAAGTCAATGAGCGATAGTATTATTAACCTGTGATTGTCTCTAAGAGGGCAAAGTCCTCTTTATACAGGATCCCATTAAAATAGATGGACAAATTTTAACACAGCGCTCAGTACGTCTAACCAAAGATATCCAACCAAAAGAAAACACTGATTAAAGTGATTTTATTTTGACCTAAAATAATAAATTGCCGGCACATTAGTGTATTTTCGTTAGCTGATTATTTTTCTTGTAAGTATCTAATGCGTCTTTCTTATATATTTTTTTACCATCGTCCTTATTTTGGTGGTCTGAATGATTTCTAAAAATTTGTCCATCTATTTTAATGCGACCTTATATACAGTACGTATAACAAAAAAAAAAAACAATTTTTACAATTTTTATCTGTCTGTCTGTATGCTTGTTCTAGTTTAGATATCTCCGAAATGGCTGCACCGATTCTGGCGGGACCTTTACTGGCAGATAGCTGGTGACCTGGTTTTATGAGAAGTATCTTAAGCTATTTTTATTTTAGAAAAAGGATTAGGGTTCCGCGAAAAAAACGTAAAACCCATTAAATTCCGACATGCACGCGAACGTAGTCAAGGGCACAGCTAGTGAAATAATAACTTTATTAGTTAAATCGTTATTGAATTTCACAAAGTGCATGCATATGTTGTGCCCTTGACTGTAGGTATAAATTAATTGAACGATTCTGTTGATATACAGGATGTTCGTAAATTAGTATCTACTCGAATATAGGTACAGACTAAAATAGCAGTTGATATGATTAGTCACTACTAATGGTGTCATCCATACTAATATTATAAATTCGAAAGTAACTCTGTCTGTATGTTACCTTTTCACGCCTAAACCGCTGAACTGATTTAGATGACATTTGGTATAGAGATAGTTTGAGTCCCGGGAAAGGACATATGATACTTTTTATCCCGACATTCCCACTAGATCGAGACTTATGCGGGTGAAACCGCGGAGCGCAGCTGCAGCTAGTAAGTTATATAACAGACATGCAATTTATTAAAAACCTTATTTGGGTCAGTTTCATGTTACTTCTGACCACGTCCTAGAACCAAAAATTTGAAGACGTGTGAAATCTACCAACCCGCACTGAGCCCGCGTGGTAGATTTCGGCCCACTCTCTCTCTCTCACAGAAAGTAGGCCTGTGTCCCAGCAGTGGGAACATAATAGGCTGATGATGAAGTTAATCACAATTACAAAAGAAACACCAAATTCTTTATCTTCTCCTTTTTGAAAGTCGGTTAAAAAAATAAAAGAAATGCAGTTTGTCATTTCAAACTGACACATTTTTTTAACCTAGACGCAAATCTTATTTCTTCTTCAATATTTTATTTAGTGCATGTATTCGATTCGCTTAGTTTTTAAGCCCTGGCTGCACCTACGGGCAAGTCCGGTTAAGCAGACGACAACCTCCTAGCAGTGGCGGACTAAACCTTTCGGGGGACCGGGGCGGTAAAACAAAATGAGACCCCCGGGCCCCGGCCGTCTCAGTTTATTAGGGTACTAGTTTGTATTCTTAGTAACATTTTGCAAAAAATGAATAATGCCTAAAAAAGAAAACCGGCCAAGTGCGAGTCGGACTCGCGCACCGAGGGTTCCGTATAAAAATTTAAGGTTTTCGGAATTTTTCCTTTATATGTCCCATAAAACATTGCTTCATGCCAAATTTCAAATTTTTGGTCATAATTTGCGGAAATTTGCTGCATAAAAGGCTGTATCTTTTGATTGAGTTGGTTCAGAAGTTTGATTTTTTCACAGCTCCAAGGGACGGTAGACCTGAGCATTTGATATAAATTCCACCTTGATACCTCCACGCGTTCCTGAGAAAAAGGGTCTTGACAGACAGACAGACGGACGGACAACAAAGTGATCCTATAAGGGTTCCGTTTTTTCCTTTCGAGGTACGGAACCCTAAAAAGAAAGTAGGTAGATATAACATAAACATGGGCCTCGCAAGCAGCAGGATATTTTTTTTCAGGGAGGTGCATATTCATCTTCTCATTATAATAATCATCATGCTGAACATCATCATCATTATGCTGTTCAAGAAAAGCAAGCAAGGATGCGAGAGCGACCGACAAGAGCTCGAAAATCGAAATATTTGAAACATTTCACCGCATAACTCTATCCGTATTACATTATCTGTGACTCTGTATACTCTACTCGACCAGCGGGGCAATTGCGTAACACATTATCAATCGGAATCGGTTTCATTTTGACAGTTCAACAACATTCGTTGCGTTATTTACGTGTTGAGCAGACAAATTTTTCGAACTTAAGAAGCAATGGATGGTAGTGAACTGAAGCGGGTACATCAATTCAAATACCTAGGACACTACGTTACTGAGGGCCTTGATGACCAAGCTGATGTAGAAAGGGAACGTAGGGCATTGGCGGTCAGGAGCAATATGCTGGCCCGCAGGTTTGCGCGTTGTAGTGAACAAGTCAAGGTGACACTATTTAGAGCCTACTGTCAGACTTTCTACACGTGCAGCCTGTGGTTCAGGTATACGCAGAGGACGATCAATGCCCTACGTGTCCAATACAATAATGGATTTAGGATGTTGTTAGGGTTGCCCCGCTTTTGTAGTGCCTCTGGTATGTTTGCGGAGGCTAGGGTAGATGGCTTCCATGCCATTGTGCGCAAGCGGCTCGCGTCGTTATTGAGCAGAGTCCGGAGTAGCACTAACAGCATCCTACAGGTAATTGCTCATAAACAGGACTCAAATATCCTGAAAGAATTTATTCGTGTGCAAATTTTATAACTCTCGCTTGTATTATAACATCTATGGACCTAGTCTGAAATAAAGATTTTATTATTATTATTATTCGTTTATTTGTCTATTTTTCTTATTTTATTACATTTTTAAATATTTATTAACATATAAAAAATAACTATAAAAAAACATTTAAAAATATAAAAAAATAGAAGTCCGCCGGTGTCGGGAGCAGGGTCCAAGCTACCGGTGGTTAGGGCTCCAGAGACAGGAACCTCCTCACAATACGAGCCGTATCGAGGAGTACTGCCTTCTGAATCAGGCCCTTGATCCAACCGCCTAACGACAGCCTCGACAGATGTTGATCGAGGCTTTCGGCCATAAGGCCATTGGCCGACACGACAATCGGCACAATGATAGCCGAGCTCACATTCCACATGTCAACAACCTCGTGTGCTAAGTCAAGGTATTTAATTTGTTTCTCTTTCTCAGCTTTCACGAGGTTCCCGTCATGTGGAATGGTAACATCGACTATTATTATTATTATTATTAGCAATTGGCTTCAAAATGATTCAGATTCCGATTGATAGTGTGTTACGCAATTAGGGTGCAGGTTTCTTATGAACATTCGTATTCGTACGGAAATAGGAGTTGCTTTGTTTTTAGGGTTCCGTAGTCAACTAGGAACCCTTATAGTTTCGCCATGTCTGTCTGTCCGTCCGTCCGTCTGTCCGTCCTCGCTTAATCTCTGTGACCGTTAGCACTAGAAAGCTGAAATTTGGTACCAATATGTATATCAATCACGCCGACAAAGTGGTAAAATAAAAATTGAAAAAAAATGTTTTATTAGGGTAGCCCCCCTATATGTAAAGTGGGAAGTGATTTTTTTTTTAATTTCAACCCTAACGTGTGATATATTGTTGGAAAGGTATTTAAAAATGAATATGGGTTCACTAAAATCATTTTTTGATAATGTCAATAATTTCGGAAATAATCGCTCCAAAAGTAAAAAACAATGTGTCCCCCCCCCTCTAACTTTTGAACCATAAGTTTAGAAAATATGAAAAAAATCTGAAAAGTAGAACTTTATAAGGACTTTCTAGGAAAATTATTTTGAACTTGATAGAAATAACAGTTTTTGTACAAAAAAGACAAAAGTTGTACAAAATCATTTCTGGACTAACTTTGTAGTATAATCGTATATGCAAGCATTTTTTTTAACTTCGTTTACATATTTTATTATCCTGAACGTATCTTTTTTCAAACAAAAAAAGAATGATTAAAATTGGTTCTCGCAATCCAAAATTACCACCGAAAACTTCTGGCACGTCTATGTACTAATTAGTAACCCAATTCCCCGAGAGATGGCGCTGTAGGTACTTATTACATTGGGTCGGGTATTATCGAATTGTACGTGGGAACACTTATTGTGACGGACGGGAAACTACGGAACCCTACACTGAGCGTGGCCCGACACGCTCTTGGCCGGTTTTTTTTAAATAGCTGTTCCATACACTTTGACCGCGTAGGTACCTATTTCACTTTTCTATGAAACAGCTGTCTTTTTTTTTAACCGCCGAAAAATTTATACTTACGCTATGTTCATGACCATGTTGATGATCATTTGCTGAATGCATGGTTTCAGTTTGCGTGTCGATGTCCCTGCCAGCCTGTGCAAGGAACTCTTGCGCAACATTTCATGCTTCTAGAATAAAATGCGGAACCAACGACACCGACTTCCTAAATTAAAGTTATTTATCACTTTGTAAGTAGTGTTTTTTTTTTAAGTCTTGTTTTATCTTGTTGAGATATCGATAACTATGTCGTCTGCGGAGTTGCGCTAGCTAATTTAATTTGACCCTGTATATAAATAAAAAGGTAAAATAAATACAGCTTCTAATCAAGACACAAATCCAATTTTTTTATTGAGTTTTATAACTAAAAACTATTACCTACCCTCCTTTTTCGGCTCGCCCGATCGGATAAAAAAATATAGGTTTTTATTAATATTTTAAATGAATTAATTTCTGTAAGCAGGTTTGCACACTTTTACACGTCAATCATATTTTAAAAACTAGATAAGATCGGTTTCCTATCTGACTACTCTGAGAAGTAAGGTCGGAACCATAGATATATAAAAGAACTGTTTTTTACATTTCTATGGTCGGAACAAACTCGGAGGAGAACTCTGATAACAGTTTTAGATCAAGACAAAAATCAAATAGAGCTTATAATTAAAAACATTACCCTTCTTTTGTCCACAGTTGAGTAACAAATCCGTGCCATATTCAACCTAAATAAAATTGTAGGTATAATATTTAAACATATTTATTCAAATAATTGGTTGTCTATTAAAATTTGTTTATTTTAGTATCTAGTGTAAATAGTTAGTAACATTTTCTCAAGTTATAAAATAAATAAAATAAACTGCTAAAAAAGTAAAACTTTAGTAATTGGTAGTTTTTTATACTTAATTATAGTCGATTTATATATTATAACTACTGTTTATTTTATTTTGTTACCTATAGTACTTACGAATCGTTTAACCTGACTTTCATTGTTTCCGTACTTACGTCCTTTTCGGGTAACCCCCTTTTCGATTTAATAATAATAATTAGTTTTAGTTAAGGTGAATGCGTAGTTGTAGCCCGCGAAATTCAATTTTTCTTACGTTTTTTGCAATTTTCAGGTCAGTGTCAGGTTGTATCTTGATGAAAATTTGATTCGCGACTATAACAGGTACGTATTCACAGAATTATAATCATCAGAATCATTAATACATCTGTTTAAGTTAGATTTCTACCACCAACACTTTTCCATACGAGATTTGTTCTTAACGGTAGAAATCTAACTTAGAAAGATGTATTAATGATTCTAATTATTATAATTCTGTAAATACGTACCTGTTATTGTCGCGAATCATATTTTGATCAAGATACAACCTGACACTGACCTGAAAATTGCAAAAAACGTAAGAAAAATTGAATTTCGCGGGCTACAACTACCCATTCGCCTTAAGATAATTAAATTAATAATTTAATAATTTAATGTCGTTGGGGTAACCACTGAAAATCAGCGCTGAGCTGTGGGTCCTCTACAGCACAGCATTATGCTGAGTGGAAGCCTTCTTGTCACAGTCATGACGTGCAGCTTTCGACTATTTCTGTTTTGTGCTCGTGATAATAGATCTATTTTTGTTTATTATTAGAGTTAATTAAGTATCTTTTTGTATGCACGGGTTTATGTGACAAATAAACCTATTTTTATTTCTTTCTAATCTGTAATTTTGCCTACCCGCTTCAAGCTAATAAAATGGTAAATACTCACCAATTTATCACTGTGTCACTCAATCAATTCGCCGCGATGAACACTTTAGACCGACTGCGCGTGAGTCGTAATCCAAACTCAGTCTCAAGCGCATTGTTGCGCGGGCGCATGCTATACGTAAGTGTGTTCGTCTGTCTGTATGTGCGTAAAGTTATATTACTGAATATAGGATATAATGTATAACTGATTGGATAAAAGTTTTTTTTTTATTGTTAATCGAAAATTAGGAACCATATTGTAACGAGAATAAAGATCACAATGATTTTGACAGACTTGTCAGTGGCAGCAACCCAACAACAACCTTGTTAGAATGAGAATAAAGATCAATGTGATTTGAACAGTGTGATGCAAAATCAGTGGTGAAATAAAGTGTGACATGAATGTAGGTAAATTAGAGGTATTTTTGACAGATTGAGACTGAGGTTATATCTAATATGAACGCGAAAATTCTTTAAGTATTTAATTTTGTAAAACATGAAACTTTTTTTTTTTTTCTCTTAACTGTACTTAATACCTGTCGATAAGAGTAACCTAGCATGAAGTGGATAAGCCAGAGTTTGAAACAGAAGAAGAACTAGCAGGGGATCGAGGAGGGGGGGGGGAGGGAGGGCTTAGATGGTCAGACCAGAATAAATCCTTAAAAATACGGTTATTGCTCCTCTGTCATCAAAACTAACATTATAAAGAGAAAAAGATTTGATTTTATTTGTATGTTTGTTTGTGACGCTTTCACGCTAAAACGGTTGAACGGATTTGGATGAAATTTGGCACATGGGTAGACCATGACCTGGATTTGGACGCAGGATAGGTACTTATTATCCCGATGTTCCCATGGGATCGAGAGTTCGAGATCTATGCGGGGGAAACCTGTAATAAAACCATGTATTTTCGATTCTAGTGATTTCTATTGTGTGTAGAGTTTCAGCACTAAAGGCTTAGTAAATTATTATTAAGCCTTTATTGCTGGAACTCCATAAACCATAAACATACAATGTATATAATGACTAAGTTATAAAAACTAATACATCGGTTTTTCCGGTAGAAACAAACAAACATACAAAAAATCTAATATTTTATCTACAACTGGCGAAATATTTCACTGATCCTCTAAAAACATAATTACACAGGGTGAAATTAAATTTATGGGCATCCTTTTAAGGGGTCATTGTACTCATCATTATGAACAACTTTTACTAAACCTAAAATCGCGAAAAAAAATCAGCTGTTCCTTGCATTTATGTTCACATAACTCGTCAAAATGTAGGGAAGAGCTGATTTTTTTTTCGCGATTTCAGTTTTAGTCCCATAGTAAGGTTATTCATAATGATGAGTACAATGACCCCTTAAAAGGATGCCCATGAATTCAATTTCACCCTGTATTATTGATCTTCTGATTATGAACACATTCCAAGAAAAAAGTTTATGGAAAGTCCCAAAAATACTGTCCTTCAGCAGTAGCGCTTGCGACCACACGACCAACAACGAGGCAATCCAAGACTCAAGTACATAGCCAATTTAGGAATAGTTGTATTTTTGAACTGTTGGCAAGACGTCCCGGCTGTCATTCGTAGATCTTTGACAGTCCCTACACACCCAATCAGAAGCCTAAGACTCTGACAACCAGTCTTACCAAGGGGTATCGTGTTATCCAGTTACTGGGTTGCGAAGGTCAGATAGGCAGTCGCTCCATGTAATATACTGGTATTCAGCTGCATCCGGTTAGACTGGAAGTACATTTGGTTCCCTACAAAATGGTTGAGCTGGATGGTGCTGATCCACGCGTCATGTTCGTGAACGGACGCCGTCGGTTGAGACTGGTCATCTCTTAACTGCCAAGGCTTATTTTTAATCTTATTTCTTGTATTTTTTCTTCATTTGTGTGTTTTTTTACATTGTTCTCACATATAGAAGCAACAAGCATAATGTACCCAGGATTTTGTAATATCTTGAATTGAAAGAGTGTCCATGGAGTTTCTTGCCCGTTCTTCTCCATAGAGATCTACGCTTTGGAATGGGCAACTAGCTTCAACTTTCTGACTAACTAACCGACTACTTAATTTTGACAATTCAAAAGCGCCTGTAATGGTTTCATTGAAATAAATACTTTGAGTTTGAGTTTGAGTAGACCCCAACATAGTTGGGAAAAGGCAGGCAGATGATAATGTTTATCAGCCAACCGTAGACGAAGTGGTAAGCCCTAGTCGCACCGACGATTTTGACTACGCACTAGATTTTCAACTATCGCTGCTTACAATATACAAAAAAAAAATTATAATCCACCATGAGGGCCCAGTGCGGGTTGGCGGATGTCACATGTCTCTGAATTTTTGGTTTTAGGACATACCGTATTCCTCACGATGTTTTCCTTCGCCGTTTTGAGAGCAGTGATAATTAAATAATTTACACAAAGTAAAGTGCTTGCTTGGGTTCGAACCCACAATCTATAACTCGTAAGTCGTGGCCGTTACCACGGGGCCACCACTGCTCTAGCTTGCTTATTATACTGTGGCTAAATAGTGCTTTAAAAATTCAGTGTTTGATAGAAAAATCGCCCGGGCCACGACCACGAGGGCTAATAGTTTGACGTTGACGGGAAAGGCAGTCTATTGATTTAGTAAGACGTTAATGTTTGTTGCCAAGCTATAGTAGGAAAAACGATAACAAAGGTGACTCCAATGATACTTTAGTGGAATTAGAATCTAATGCGTCACCTTGAAGCCTGCCATAAATAAGTCCGGTAGACAATTTGGACGACTACTGAACGTGAACAGAATATAATAGGCATGGACGTATGTGAATAAAAGATTGACGAATATAAATGTTCTTGTTCTTAGCGTGTCGACGGCAATCTAAATGTACTTGGCCCAGAATTCGTCTTCGTGTTTGGCGCCATCATTAGCGTCCATCAGTTCCCGCAATGCGCAGCTGACAGGACACGCAGGACAATCCCCACTGAAAGAGTAGGAGCCGGCAGCAGCCATTATCCATAGTCATTTGAAGGCAAAGGAGGGACAGCGAGCCCCGCGAGGCTGCACGAGCCTTCTAGCGTCTGGTCCACAGATATAGATATACCTAGATAACGCAAGTATCACGAACTGTATGAAAAATAAGCGTGCCACTTTTTAACTACCTACTATGACGTCACAAGTTCGCGCTCTCTCGCTCACGCTCACCCAGCCAGCAGTACGCAGGACTGAGCGCGAAAGTGGTGGCTTATGATTTTCGATCGTAAACTGGTGCGATTTTTGGCACGCGAAGTAGGTGCTCTTGCGTTATCTAGGTATATCTACAGGGTGTTACGGAAAGAGTATATCAATACAAACGGGTTGAAGAGTGTATCTGGTCTAGAATTTCTGTACAAAATTTCAGCTGGAAGGCCAACGAAAATATGGAGGGATTGTGCGAGGAATGATATGAAACGAAAGAAATTGATAGCGTGATGGTTAACAGGGAGAATGGAAGAAGAAAACGTGTTGCGCTGACCTCACCTGACATGCATCTGACAGCCCAATTCAAGAGGAAGGCTATAGGTTATATAACGTCACGGTACGACCCTAAGGAGCTAAGCAAAAAGAAAAAAAGCAGAAAGAACGCAAAGCGAAAACGAAGTACTAGCGCGGACAGGCGATGCGATGCGACGGGGTTTGTCGGGGAACAACAAACACGCAGACGAAATTGCGGGCAGAAGTTAGTAGCAGATATGCTTGTTGTATTATATTATGTTTGTTACTTCTTCACGCTCAAACGGTTGGACCAATTTTGATAAAATTTTGTATGGAGGTAGTTGACACCCTGGATTAACATATAGGCTACTTTTTATCGACACTTATGCGGGTGAAACCGCGGGCACAGCGGGCTCCTGTCAGTGAGAGGGAGTGGGCCATAATCCACCATGCGGGCTCAGTATCGGTTGGTAGATGTCACATGTCTTCGAATTTTTGGTCCGGTTTCCTCACGATATTTTCCTTCACCGTTTTGAGAGCAGTGGTGATGAAATAATTTACACTAAATAAAGCGCCTGTCTCGGTTCGAACCTACGACCTACAACTCGTAAGTCACGGCCACCACTGTTCCCGAAATCTGAAATTATAATTTTTGCCATTTTTATACGGAACCATAAAAATTACGGCTTTGGAAACCATTCAAAAATATTTGATGAACATATAAACAAATCTCTATACACCTCTGCCTACACCTGTGTGGAATAGAAGCTTGATATTACTGCTATATGTAATCTAGATCTATTGGCATAATTATTATATTTACAGCCTATAAAGCCTTATAAAATAGTATTTTAAACTTTCATAATTTTTATAACTTCGATCACTGCCTACCGTCTAGTGTTGTAACCTTTACGATAGCAATATTTATATTCAATTCACAGAAACATAATAATACCTTTGATTTTAACTAGACTTTGTTCCCGGTTTTGATCGCTATAGCAAAAGTTAATCTGCGCTTACACGGTCAACTTATTCAGCATTAATTTGTTGCCCAAAAATAGTTGCCGGAACTGGAGCGGTGCAATAAGTTGGGCAACTTTTTTTAAATTCCTTAAAATAACTTGTCTAATGTTTGAGGTAATGTTTACCTCATGAGAACAGTGGTGGCTCAGTGGTATCGGCCCCAACTTACGCAGGTCGTGGGTTTGAACTCAGACAGGGTCTTTACTTTGTGTAAATTACTTCATCACAACTGCTCTCAAAACGGTGAAGGAAAACATCGTGAGGAAACCGGGATGTCCTAGAACCGAAAATTCAAAGACATGTGACATCTACCAACTGGGCCCTTGTTGTGGATTATGGCTCACTCACTCTCACTGAGAGGAGGCCTGTATCTCAGCATTGGGAACATTATAGGCTGATTATGTATTAATTTGACACAAAATTGCCCAGAGTTAAGCAATATATTGAGGTTACTCGTTGACGAATGATGCTAATAAAAAAATACAATCAGGGAAATAAAACTCGTTCTTCATCTTAATTTAATTTATTATTGATACTTAATTCGAATTAACATTATTTAATACAAATATACATGAGGTATACAATTAGAAATACTAAGGATATTTGTGTACAAAGCAACTATTTTGTTGCATAGCAGTCGCGCTACTGTTGCTCTACGGTTGACCAACTTTTAGAAGTATACAAATGTATGTCAATTTAATAAAATATTTGTTAGATGAGGAAAATAAATTGAGTTTTATTGGAATAAGTAAGAAAGAAAGAACAAATAGTAATAATAGTTTTGATTTCAATAAAATTGTAGAACTGAACAGACAGCTGTGCTGCTGGGGAGTTTGTTGCGCCACTTCTTCTCCCCAGCGACAGCACTAGGAAGTGGTGAAGGGCGCGCGTGCCGGGGGACTGTCTTTTGTAATTTTGACGTTCGAAAAGTGCTGATTCTCAGCCTAGTTTGAATAAATGACTTTTGATTTGAGTCCCAAAACTTAATTTAAACGTTAATCATTTTGTCAATCTACTTTTCGGTGCACAAACGTTAATATCACAACACATCGGGCTTAAGAAAGAGACTGTCACACAGATATGAGTGACAGTGACAACGAGAGGCAATGCAAAACTTTTTGTAACACTCGGTGTGGTATTAACCTATTAACTGTGACTTGGTATAGCCACGTATAGCGTACAAAATACGATGATATTGAGTATTAGGCAGGTTGCAAGGTCCGCTACACATGACATGCAGTGACGGTCGCCTGTCTTTGGTCTACGTGCAATCAAGGAATGAAAATATTAAGTACCTGAAGGTATATTTTTACCTGCACCTGCCTTATTATTTTACAGGCTTTTATCAAATTCCTACGACGTTTGTTTCCAGTTACAAATTAGTACACAGTAATCAATTTTGCATTCCGACAAAGTACTACCAATATTTTGAATGACAGTTCGAAAATCTTACATGCGTCTGCTTTGCGGGAAAGGAATTTATTTAAAACTTTCTCAACATTTTCGCTTCTCTACCGTATGTTACTTAAATGTTTCAAAAACTTATCTACTTTACAATAATATTAAGAATTATCTACTTTACAATAATATTAAGATAAGGGCGCTCACACACTTAGTCACACTTCTTACACAAATAGTTGCCGTCAATATCGACAAATTGTTGTCTTAAATTGCTAGGTATTTTAATTTATAGTTTAAAGAGATAAGTATGACATTCATGACTTGAATTGGATTACAGTTTAATAGGCCCTTTTTCGTACCCTCATTTTGATTGTTTTATCTAAATTACGAGCTTATCAGAGAGTATAGCATATTAAAATAGAAATACGCAATGTATGATACTAATAGGCCGACCATGATCTGTACTGCTTTGTCCAGGTAGTATAATCTGTGGACAAGATAAGAGTAATTGGTTATTATAATAGTGAAGCAGAATAGAACGTGCCCTCACACCGGAAACTTTTCACCAACTATTGCCGGCAACAGTTGCCAGCGATAGTGGAGCAATCTAGATTATTAAGATGCTCCATATCGGTCAAAATTATTATGGTGTGGCGATACCTGTAGCAATCAATGCTGCATGTTGACATCTTAGTGAATTGATGTAGTCGTCTCATGTTATTTGATTACTGCTCAGTATTTAGCTATTTAAGTTTCCCGTGTAAGCGCACCTTAACGGCATGCGACTATAGATCAAACTTCCTCTTAAGTACGAGAAGAGACGTTAGCCCTGCAGTGGTACGGTCAGCATCAAAAGTTGATTAACACTTCACTTTTTTAATCTTAGTTATTGAGCAAAATATTTGTTCAAAATTGCAGCAGAAGATTTTTTTTTAGAATACATACTCTTGTCTATTATGTGAAAAGCTAAAAATCAGTTTATTGGAAAAAGTTGTTGTCAATTTAATAACATGTAAAAATGATAGTGTTAATCGACTTTTGATGCTGACTGTACAGTGATTCTTATTTATGAAGTAGGGTCAATTACTTAGTACCTATTGTCAGACTTATTACAATCAACAATAAGCTCGCCCTCTGTTACGTGGGGCTTAAACGTAACGGGCGAGAAGTGGGTGTATTAACTATACGCCTCTGCCTTATTATGACTTTGGAAAGTAGTGTCACTTACTGTCTCTGTAACCGCCTGGCCCCGGGCAAGGTCGAGGGGTCCTCTTTGCAGCAGTACTCCCGAGCTCCCTTGATGTAGTTCCTGATATACATGCTCCAATTTATGTCCTGGAAATATAGGCGACATTAAATACTTGACGTTAACGAACAATAGTTGCCTGATTTCAGAGGCAGAATAACTCTTCCAAACATTAATACCATACATTACCTTTTTTCCATTGAGCAATAATGGGTAAATTACAGTAGGAAAGCGCATTAATGATTAATTTATACAACTAAATGAAAGGATTCGCTTCAGTGTGCGTCTAAATTTAGAGTGAAAATAAGCAAAATTATTTCAGAACTTTTATCCTTTGATCCATAATTCGCAAACGATGCAAACAATATTACTTATTTGATTAGTATTCTTGAACACACAATAAAAACGTTGAGTACCTGGCTGTAGTGTAATGTAATAGGTATCAAGTTTAAGAAAAAGTTAAACTCGTCTTTGACACTAATAACTCTGTGACAGTCTCTTTTTCTCAAACTCACTGTGCCATACAAACGACCTAAAAATACCTGCGACCTGTAAATATTAATTTAAATGATTTAATTACCTTCATATCAGTATAAAACGTTTCGTTGTCACTCTTAGAGATCCTGTGCTGCAGCGCCACAAAGTTGTCATTGGTGAAGTGCCACTCCTTGGTCGTGTAGTATTGTAGGACTTCCAGGCCGTAGTTGATTCGCTTCTGGATTTTAATCATGCTGGAAACACATAATAAGTATTTTATTTTGATTAAAACACTGAAGTAAAGTTGCGTTTTCATAGCCAATTCTTTGACTTGTTTTCTACGACATTTTTACACGTAATTTTGCTGGTCTAAATTTTAAAACTAGATGGCGCCGCATTCACCAATTGTTACTGGCGACAGTTACCGGTGGTAGTGAGCAATCTTCATTAAGTTGCCTCGAGTGTTGTGTAGCAACAATTACTAGAATCTTAGCAGCACAATAAATCGCACGGTGTTGCTTGACATCACAGTCAACCGTGCAAGTTACTAGCGCAATTTTAGTTGCCCGTGTAGGCGAACCTTAAGATAAGGCAACTTTTTTTGGCGATAAAGTTGTCCTGTTGTGATAAATAAATAGTGGAGCAGTAGATTAAACGTTAATATATAGCAGATTTTGGTCCTTTAGCACCCTATATTAATTTAATTGTTATACAACCAGTATAAGCGTTCAAAACAAACTCACAAAGTCTTCTTTCCCATGAGGAACATGAGCATATCCACAAAGTACGCAGGTAGCATGTGAGTGAAGAACAGTGCAAGCTGGTGCGCTATCCACGAACTCTTCGGAGAGCCTCCGGGGTACCACAAGCAGACGGTGAAAGGGAACTCCTGGACGTGGACTCGGCCTGCAAGGAAATTACGTTTTAGTAGATTAATTCGGCAAATCATCCATTAAAGTTATCAACATTATTTCTGTAAGTTAAGAGACACGGGCCACTAAAGTTGCTAAATGCTTGGCAATCATGGTCAACTATGACATTAGGGCAACACTGAGCAACTTATTGTGATGCCAACTTTATGGCAATTGCCAAGATTTAAGCAATTATAGTTGACCCGTGTAAGCAGACCTTAATATTTGACGTAGAGACGCCAGCACATCAACCTACTACAATCTGTCAAATTCCTTTAATAGATTTTTACAATCTGTCAAATTCCTTTAATAGATTTTCAACTTTATTACTAAAACATGAGGTTCAAAGTTGATTGGGAAAATTTGACAGCTTGATCTGCTGGCGTCTATATATTAAGACGATTTCATGTAAACATAACCTGCTCCGCCGAATTATAACTTAGAAAACTGTTTTGATGATTTCATTATCATTACTGTCGCACCTAACTAAATCTGATTTTGATCAACATACCTACGTATGTGGTAGGTATAAACGTATTGACTTACCCATATCCAAAGCTTGTCCCCACGTGATCGGATTGATTCCTGACTGAGTTATGTTGCAAATGTGTATCTGTTTGGGCCTGGAAATTCAATTAAAACGTATAAAAACATGATTTTTTATAGTTACTCCAAGCTAGGTATAGAAAACTTCACGGGCAAAATTTCTTCAGCATAATTATATTGCCTGGCAATTTTTTTTCGGAAATAATTTTACTTACTGCTTATTTATATTCCACATAATATTATTCTGTATTGGTAATGACTGTGCCTACTTTATTAAGTTGGTATCACCGTTAATCGCTTGAATTTGCTATGACGTACAAATTTTACAAAAAAGGTCAAGAACCGCGCAACATAAGTTGCCCGTGTAAGCACACCTGTAGGTTATCATATCTATTGAACGTGGACTTTCTTGCCCGTTCTACTCCATAGGCACCTACTACACTTTGGAATGGGCAACTAGCTTCACCTTTCTGACTGACCGACCTCTTGACAATTAAAAAGTGCCTGTAATTGGTTTATTTGAAATAAATGCTTTGAGTTTGAGTTTGATTTGAAATAAATTCTTTGAGTTTGAGTTTGATTGGTAAAGTTAGTCAACTTACTGCTCAACACCAGTAAGGTATCCCAGAATGATGCAGGCGTTGACTGTCACGTCGACCGGCACCACGTCTGCTGCATAACTGTCGTTGCAGTGCATCGTACGGATCACACCTGGAAACATTACATGAGATCACACCACAGATATAGATATACCTAGATAACGCAAGTATCACGAACTGTATGAAAACTAAGCGTGCCACTTTTTGACTACCTACTATGACGTCACAAGCTCGCTCTCTCGCTCACGCTTACCCAGCCAGCAGTACGCAGGACTGAGCGCGAAAGTGGCGGCTTATGATTTTCGATCGTAAACTGCTGCGATTTTTGGCACGCGAAGTAGTTGCTCTTGCGTTATCTAGGTGTATCTATATCTGTGGATCACACCTATATTCCTGAAGAGATGGGCAGAGGTATAGAGGACAACTACATTTCGCTAGTTATGTTAAGTTCCATGTAACAAGAGGCAAGCCTACTGTCACAAAACTAGACTTTGACTTTTGATTGAGACTTTTTGCTATTGAGAAACTCCAGATGAAAAAACTCCATAAAACTGCCTGAACTGGGGATTGGACCCGGGACTGCCTGCTCAGTAGTCGCGGTTGAGATCACGGAACCCACGAGGTTATTACTAAGCATACTCATGCATTAAAAATAAAAATTGGTTGTCTGTAAAGTCGGTTTACGGACGATAATTTTACGTGATAACGTCGTAAGAAAACATCAATAGATGCGTCACAATACGAACGCTTAGGCCGATCGTACCTCTCTATCGCTTGTTCCGCGCTCTCGCTTGCACGCTCGGCTCAGACGGATCGTGACAATGAGTCATGTTTTTTCGTGCGTGCAGCCGGCGTTCATCGATTTATAAGACGTTATTCACGTCAAAAAAGTCGATTTATGAATCCATTATTAAGATGATTCATTAATTAGTTATTATTCCTTAGTTTTAAAACTTGAACTCTAACCTGAACAAAAACTGTTTATGATAATAAAGACCATTACCTATAATTTGACCTACGTTTGATGATATGGCTAGAAAAGGGGTGACTACTGAGGTGACGACTAATAGAGGAGAATGGAAGTGAAAGACATGTTGCGCCGACCACTAATAAATTGGTATAAGGGGAGGAGAATGATGATGAGTTTGCCATACCTTTGCCAGCCCCTACTAGTAGTCCAGTAGGTCCATTAAGATTGTCCACCCATCCTGGCATAGGCTCCTTGTAGGCTGCTGCCACTGTTAAATAAAACAGAAATGTAAGTCAAAATTCAAATAGTAAAGCTATGTTTACACGGCCTAATCTTTTCCGTCATAATTTTTCGTCATAATTTTTCGGAGCCACCTAGTGGAGCACTCCAGATAGTTGAGTTGCTGCATATCGCTTAATATTGTGCTTCTATCGCCTACACAAGGGAAACTTTAGCTGCTTAATTCTGAGCAATTTTGGTTATTGCCCAGGATTGGGCAATTAAAGTTGCCCGTTGGCTTGGATATTCGGCAACTTATATTAATTGGCGATATTGACAAATGTGAAATATATGGAGCAATTATAAACAATATTCCCGAAAAAATTGCCGCATTTTATTGTTGTTGCTCCCGATTGCTCCACTGAATTTAGTTTTAATTTAATTGATCCAGATTGATCCATACCTATGTGTTGCTAAGCAATTATTGCTAAAAAAATTGCCCGTGTAAGAGCACCTTTAGAAGCGGATTTGTTATCAGAGCTGTCAAAATAAATTGAACTATTTAAACGTTCCATAATTTATTTATTTATTTAAACTTTTCGCACAACAAGATACAAAGGCGGACTTAATGCTTTAGAGGCATTCTCTACCAGTCAACCAAGGGTGGTGAAGAGATTAGATGGCAGGTGCTTTGGTTGAGAAGAACAATGAAAAAGTTACAGTCGCTATTTATCTCTTTCTAGAAGAAGACAAGAACACTTGTTTTTGGCGCGCAAACCAACCAGCCGCCATGTTTGTTCGCAAACGAGTACCGCTACTCACCGATAGATGGCCGTGCGATCACTATGGGGAACTTCCCCTCGTACTGTGACACCAGATCTTCTGTGAGGGACTTTGTGTAGGCGTATGTGTTTGGCTGAGGCTCAATTATCCTAGGAAATAAGTAATGTTGATGTTAAAACTTTTTTACAAAAAAAAACAACCGACTTAAAAAAAAAACACTACAATGTGATAAATAACTTTAATTTCGGAAGTCGGTGTCAAAAAATGAAAATGCGGAACCAACGACACCGACTTCCGAAATTAAAGTTATTTATTACGTTGTAGTGTTTTTTTTGAAGTCGGTTGTTTTTTTTTTTTTTTGTAAAAAAGTTTTTATTTTTCATTTTTTAGTTGTACCTACCCCACACAAATTCAATTAACGCTAGTTTAGAATTGAAGACATAGAAATGCCGGAGATGCAGTACATTTATGCATATAACTTCGTAGATAAGAATAATTACCTAATGTATTAATACTAAAACCTTCCTGAAAGTATGTAGATCACATTAGTGAAATAATTACTAAAATTTGTTCATTAGTTTTTGAGAAAATCGCGGACATACAAACATACGGGTCGAATACAGAACATCCTTTTTTGAAGTCGGTTAAAAATGGATAATTACTTAATGATTTCGGTCACGGTGGGCAATCTCAACAGGGACAGGTAATCAGCGTATTAAATATTTTAGCGCAGATGTGTCTTCAAATGCTGACATGTCCCCTCCGTGAGACGTTTAGTCAACATCAAAGCTTTTCTGGCCTTCCTTGAGGAGCTGGGGATAATCGATTTTCCCACCCGTTCACAAAATACGCGCATTCACGTGGAGTTGCGGGCACCAGCCCGTAGAACCTATTACCTATACTGAGGTGTACCTACTTCCTCTTTCCTCACTCTTACGTACAATGGAACGGCAATCCGAAACGACCGGAGAGAGATCAGGCGCTAATTATTCGTAGGGGTTGACCAAATAAACGATTGAAGCATTCTGTGTAAGATGATGTGGCTAGAGAAGGGGTGACTACTGAGGTGACGGTTAATTATTAGATATGTGTGAACAAGACATGTTGCGCCGACTACAACTTTTTTATTACACCTTGCATTGTTAGGGCTGATTTTTAGGGTCAACAAGGAACCTTTAAAGTTTCGGTATGTCCGTCTGTCTGTCTGTCCGCGGTTTAGCTCAAAAACTACTGGTACTAGAAAGTTGTAATTTGGCATGAGTATACACGTTAATGACGCCAAAAAAGTGGAAAAAAAAAATTTGGAAAAAAACCAATTATTTAGGGTACCTCCCCTACATGCAAAGTGGGGATGATCATTTTTTTTTTCGTCCTTCCCATACTTTGGGATGTCTTTCAAAAATATTAGGGGTTTGGGAAGACCGTTTTTTGATTAAGTAAACCGTTCGTGACTTATCAAGCTTTTAAAGTACCAATTTTCGTTACAGTCAAGTGTCCTTCCCCTCTACCAACTAAACGGTTGTAGTTAGAAATTCAGACAAGTTTACGAGTAATAGTCGACCAACTAAAATTATTTGCAGTTGCAATGTATGGGAGAACATGATTTTCAACTACAATGTTAAGTTTGTTCTTGGGATAAATTCATTCCAACTACGGAACCCTTCATTGTGCGTGGTCCGACACGCACTTGGCCGGTTTTCAATAGTCAGATAACTTTTATTTGAAGAATAATTATTAGGATACCCGGGCAGGAGGATGATCATTAGGATACCCGGGCAGGAGGATGATCATTAGTTACTTTATCATCATCTGCCTACAGCGTACTGCATTTTCCCAACTATGTAAGGATCGGCTTCCAGTTTAACTGGATGCAGCTGAATCATACCAGCAAGCATATTACATGACTGCCTATCTGACCTCCATAACACAGTTACTGGGTAAGGCTAGTGATGATGAGTTACTTACACATTGATATTGATAATTTTTGTGACACCCTTTTTAAGAACCGGGTTCTTTATATATTTTTTATTGCGAAAAGGACTTGCCGATCGATTTTGTAAAAATTCACTGTGAACACTTAGGGGAAATGATCTTGAAGGGAGTTGTCATTCCACCTAATGCTAGGGACCTACACTATTGACAGTTCAATTCAAGCTGGCTTCTCCAAAGTTTTCACGGTGAGACTTTACACAACAGACCGGCTGATCTTAACTTCGATGTGAACCATTCATCTTACTTAGGTTGCATATGCGTCAGCAGCTCGTCGTCCATCCAGCCGACGCAGTGCATCACGTGATCCGGCCGGTGCTTGGACGGGTACAGCTTCTCTTCGAACAGCTCCAGCTCGCAGCGGCAGTATGAGGTCGATACGTGGACGAAAGACTGGAAAATAAAAATAGAAAGTGATAAATCTCTGGAAGTACCGGTCGAATTTGAAAAATTATTTTTGCATTTGATAGCCCAATTCTCGAGGAAGGCTATAAGCAACAAAAAAGTGTCGCACGATATTGTATCCTGTGCGGTGCAACTGTTAACTGACACCGTGACGTGCCCTGTACATCACCTGTGCATGGTGGTTGTGGTAGGGCTTCAGCACTTAAATCTGCGAGTTACCATTTTTTAACCGACTTCTAAAAAGGAGGAGGTTCTCAATTCGGACGTTTGTATTTTTTTTTAAGTTTGTTTGCGTATAACTCCGTCGCTTGCCAACCGATTTGAAAAATTCTTTTTTGTTAGAAAGGGTATACTTTCCAAATGGTCCCATGAAAATTTTATCGAAATCGGACAAGCGGTTTTTGAAAATTCAACAAGAATATAAAAATTTATCTACACACATCAAAAGTGTCTAGGGATCAACATATATTTTTGCAATAACTTTTCTTCTGATTGATATTAATTAAAATTTTCTTTAAGGATTCATCAAATAAAGTGTTTTCGTTTGTCACAGTAACGATAAACCAAGTCACCTTTGCATTAATAAAGAAATTTTCCATTTTCCTAATAAAGGGATTTTTGACATTTGAACCACTAACACAAAAGTTCGAAAAAAAGACTGAAATAACAGTTTTCTTTAAAATTTTATTGGGTAACTTAAACAATTAATAATCCGTGTTTCTACCGCGAACACTAACAACACAAGAACATCGGTTTGGCATACTCAAAATGAGTTCATCCAAATCACGCTGTGGAATGGCCGCCCATGTTCGTTGCAACAACAAAAAAAGGTCTTCTTGCGACTGGATACCCTCCATATTCGGCAGAGCTCTTCTCTGTAGCATATCCCATGCATGCTCAATCGGGTTCAAGTCTGGCGACTGAGCAGGCCAGGGCAGGACATTGATGTTAGCTGCGGCGAGAGTCTGTCTTACAACTCTTGCGGTGTGCGGTCGTGCATTATCATGCATTAACTGAAATAAGGGACCGATTTGCACTTGTAGAGGAACGATGACGTCTGATACAATCGTCTCAGCATAAATTTGAGCGTTGAGGTTGCCTCTGATCCAAATCAACTCAGTTCTTCCGCCGATCCAAATACCCGCCCATACCATGATGGTTCCACCACTATAAGGATGGACTTCCTGGCAGGATTTTAATCGCTGTTGGCGTCCAGGGGTTCTCCAGTGTCGTATACGTCTTGTATCCGGTCTCATACCAAAACGAGACTCATCAGAAAAGCACACGAAACGCCATTGTTCTTCTGCCCAATTTCTGTGTTCAAGAGCCCATTGATATCGAATCCTACGATTGTGCATTGCTATAGGTGGTACCCGTAGCGGTCTTCGGGAATGAAGGTTCACTTCATGCAAGCGGTTTCTGACTGTTTGGTCGCTAATTAAGTTCCCTGAAGAGTGATGAAGCCTCACGGCTAACATCATGGCGGTTATTGTTGGAGCTCTTCGAGTTAAGATTTGAATGTATCGGTCTTGTCTCCGTGTGGTGCAGCGATACCGTCCTCCATGGCGCTCAGCCACGGTACCAGTGCTTCGGTAACGTGTCCAAAGTCGACTGATAACACTCTGACTTGTATTCAGAGCTAAAGCCACAGTACGTTGCCGGGAACCAGCTTCTATCATTCCCACGGCTCTGAGCATTTTTTCCCTGCTTAAATGACGTCGCCGCTCCATAATAACGTTGGTTTTAATCAGTAGTAGGGAAACAGTAGCACTAATAATGTCTTCAATGCGTTGTATGTTTTTATAGGGAAAATATTGACAGCTGATTTTCATCTTTTACTCGAATTTGATTCACAGTTCCTGATTCAAATTATGAAATGCACCAAAAAGGATCCATATAAATTTATAAAATCATAAATTTATTACAAAGCTACATCTCAATCTCAAGAAATCCGCATAAAAATGCTTGATCCCTAGACACTTTTGATGTGTGTACATTGTCTACATTAACGATCTTTTCGTTTACTTTTTTGTGGGATAGGTACAACTAAAAAGTGAAAAATAAAAACTTTTTTACAAAAAAAAAAACAACCGACTTCAAAAAAAAACTAACTAACTAACTATAAATAACTTTAATTTCGGAAGTCGGTGTCAAAAAACGAAAATGCGGAACCAACGACACCGACTTCCGAAATTAAAGTTATTTATCACTTTGTAGTGTTTTTTTTTTGAAGTCGGTTGTTTTTTTTAAAGTTATTTTCACTATTCGTTAAGATATAAAAGGTCTATAAACTTTTAAAGTTTCGACTTCCAACACCTATTACAAACATGGAATGAGGATGTAAATAGGTATTTTGTCTTTTTTTGGCAGGAGCAAGGCAGTTTTTGACGTGATAACGTCTTATAAATCGATGAACGCCGGCTGCACGCACGAAAAAGCATGACTCATTGTCACGTTCTGCCTGAGCCGAGCGTGCAAGCGAGAGCGCGGAACAAGCGATAGAGAGGCACGATCAAATGTTTTCTTGTAACGTTATCACGACTTTATAGACAACCAATGTTTGTAAAAATAATTAATAATACTTATTCAGAAGTATCTCACCTCTAGGTTTTTGACTCCTTCAGCTAACTCCAAGACTTTCTTCGTCCCAACTGTGTTCATTTTGACAGCATCGCGGAGGAACATGTCGAATCTGAAAATTACAACATTTTCATGAATTCTAGGATTTAATTTAGATTGGTTATATGATTAGTTTAGGATTGCTTCGTTGGTCTAGTAGTCGCAAGTGCTACCGTTGAGCATGAGGTCCTGGGTTTGATTCGCGGTCGGGCACAGTGTTAAGTTTTTCCATCAAGAATTTCTCAGAAGTAGTATGGATTTATGATGGCAATAGGCTCGCCCCGATTACATGGGACTTAACCATAACTGGCGGATCTACACCTCTGCCTAACCTAGGTGTATAATGTCACTTTATGGCCCTCGGGACATTTTGTTCAGTTATTTGAATAGTTCCCACAAGAAGCAAGTAACACTGAGGGCAAAAACTAATTTGTAATAAATCTATACTAATAATGAAAAGTTTGTTTGTTTGAAAGCGCTAATCTCTGAAACTACCAGTTAGATTTAATACAATTGTAGTAATATTGATATCCCAACTATCAAGGAAGGCTTTAGGCTATTTAACATAACGCTAGGACCATTAGGAAAGAGCAAAAATAAAAAAAAAGTCAGAAAGAACGCTGAGCGAAAACGAAGTAATAGCGCAGGCAGGTGATGCGATACGACGCAGTGGGTCGAGGGAACAAGAAATTTTACGCGGACGAAGTCGCGGGCAGAAGTTTGTTCTTCTATAAATGTCTTCACTACGAACCTGACGCAAGCAGCACAGTGGAAGATGATCTGTGCTTCATTCTGGATGAGCGCTCGATCCTCGTCGGATAACCCCAGGACTTCGGACAGAATGTCTCCGGCGACCACCTGCAGCTTGTCGAAGATTTTGGGGGACTCGGCTTTTAGACGATCGAACACCTGGAAAAATCAAAAGGAGTACAATGTATACATGGTTATTTTAAATTGGGTAGCTAAACTTCGCAGACGCGATGGGTAACCCTGTATAAATCTTTGTTTGTCCTACATTCTGTGTTTGTTGTTTTTTTTTTTTTTGTATGTTGGCACCTTGTTACCTATTGTAATTATATTCTTGTAATTTGTTAGCATTTGATTGCGCTTGTGTGTTCTGCTATGTCTTTTGTGTGCAATGAATAAATGGTTTATCTATCTACATAATCTGCCTATCCCCCAGGGAAAAATGTGCGGGTTATTATATTATGTGTATCTTTCTATCTAGGTAGTAGTTAATTATCTTTTAGTGAATTTGAAATCCATTTTTTTTACTTTCATGATGGTCATGAAATATGACGCCTCATTAAAAAATAATAAAAAAAATGCGCATTACTTATCAATCAATATTAAAAACAAACAGTATTAATATTAATCAGTATTTAATAAAACTGGAAGGAACACATCGCAACTTCGACGTTTAATACAACTTAGTACTACTACTCCATACTAGATGGCGCCACTCACCCGAAAACTTAACAAGTCATCCAGCCGTTCCTTACTGCTGTTTCCTTTCTTGGGTCTCATGAGTAAGTACATCTTCTTGACATCAGGACAGCATCTTAGAAGCTTCTCCACCATGACTTTACCCATGAAACCAGTCGCTCCGGTGATGAACAGCGTTTTACCGGCATAGTACTCTGCTATGTTCACAGAGGGCGCCATTTTCTATGGACAAGGAATAGACACTGATTACTAACACGTTTAGAGGATCTATTGGAGCCTGAATGGCATGGACGGGGGAGTTGTTGGCAAACATTTTTTAAACAGAAAATTGTATTGACAAAAACAAGATGGCGGCGGTAGTTCCGATTTTGGCCACGCGCGGGAAACACCTTGTAGCGTTGTGCTTTCCCGAAGGGGTGGGCAAAGGTGTATTGTTTACAAGTTATGTTTAAGCCATCAACCGGGGACACATCCAGACTTGAAGCTGCTATTGAGAAATTCCTAAACAAAAAACCAATAACACTATCCGACCTGGGAATCGTACTCAGGAACCTTATGTTTAGTAGTCGCACTTGCGACCACTAGACCAACAAGGCAGATTACTAGTATACCCACCTTAATTAAAAATATAATCCAGTAAAAACCAAGGGATAACCTAGTTCACCAAGTCACTATATTAATAGGGGCTTATTTTTCAATTGATCAGTAATTTTTATTCGTGGAATAAAATTGATGTCTGATAGTTTTTTTATATAAGAACTGTCAAAATTTCAAAATTATTCCTCCGTTAACGTTATCTGGCGTTGGAAAAATCAGCCCTCAGTTAGACAATTGGCAATATCACACAAATTAACTAAGTTTCAATTATTTCGCTGCTTTGATTAATTAACATATCGCTCGGCTCGGCATTGCGTAGTGCTATACAGGGTGTTACAGAAAGGGTATATCAATACAAACGGGTTGAAGAGTGTATCTGGTCTAGAATCTCTGTACAAAATTTCAGCTCAAAAGCAGTAACTTTGAAAATGCTAAATATTTTTTTATTTCGATAGTTTATTAAATTGAAATCATAACAAACGTGTCACCGCACTACGAGGGTCATTATCCATTATCTGTAGTGTGTATGTGCGCCTAATACACGCACATCACGCCGCCGCGCGCCAGTGCAGCGCCGTGATGTCGAAATAAAAAAAAATATTAAGCATTTTCAAAGTTAATGATTTTGAGCTGAAATTTTGTACAGAGATTCTAGACCAGATACACTCTTCAACCTGTTTGTATTGATATACCCTTTCTGTAACACCCTGTATAACTACTGATTATGAATTGCACCAAATATTATCGTAACACTGAATATTTAGTTTTACGATAAACACACATTCGTACGTCACACGCCAAAGTGTCGTGACGGTCAAAACACTTTGTTAGGTCTAGCTCTCATTCGCCAAGGGCGCAGGGTAGCGTGCGATACAGACAATTTTCTTTATCTACGGGGTTTTCACTGCACGGCGACGATTTGGAAACTCCTTTTGAAGTGAAAAATATTTTAAAACTATCTGAGATGTTCACCATTCACTATCTACCCCATAGAAATGTCTTTCATATACCTATCATTCTATGATCTACCCGGTACTAACCAACTAATTCGTCCAAACCATAGGTCGGTAGGACAATATTTAGCTAACGTAAATACTTACAGAATCTTAATTAGGTAAGATTAATGATTTTATGCGAAAAACTGGTTCTATTTACTTATTATATTAATTCGTCAATAACGCGGGCCCAGTGCGGGTAGATATATGTCACAAGTCTTCGAAGTTGTGGTTCTAAGACATGCCAGTTTCCTCACGATGTTTTCCTTCACCGTTTTGAGAGCAGTGGTGATGAAATAATTTACACAAAGTAAAGCGCCTGTCTGGGTTCGAACCTACGACCTACAACTCGTACGTCGCGGCCGTTACCACTGAACCACAACTGCTCTATCTAAGGATATATTGCAATTAGTCAGCTGTTTGACAATAATTAGACGATTAATATTCGATAAATAATATAGAACAAGCGTTACACTGAAGGTTATGTATGTAACTTGTACACAAGTTTTGCAAGCGAACCATTGGTGTGTTTAATTACTGGTAATTAATCCAAACTGCCTTTGGGTATGGATATGGTGGACTGTGTTGCATAAGAAATTATATGATAAGAATCAGGAATCAGAAATTGATTAAAATGGCGTCGTGTACTAGGGCACCAGATAATCTATTCTCTAAGTCCTTCAGCGAAGATGGGCTCGTATGAAAGCGGAGTGAACACTACTCTAGATTAATTAACTTTTTCGGACGGGCAAAAACACATCGAGAGTAAGGACAACTTTTTTTTAAATAATAATAATAGTATATTTTTTTTAGTTTTTATGGAGGGGGGGCATGTGGCTAAATAATAACAGCCACACGGGTCGATCAATCAGGTTAAGCTACGCTTGCCGCGGTTGGTCTACCATCACGTGGCGAACATCTCATTATCTACCTAGCCTTTTCCCCCTAACTAAGTTGGGGTCGGCTTTCAGTCGAACCAGATGCAGCCGAGTACCAGTATATTATACAAAGCGACTGCCTATCTGACCTCCACAACCCAGTAACTGGGTCATACGATACCCCCTGGTAAGACTGCTTGGACTTTCGGGCTTCTGACTACCCGCAACGACTGTCAAAGATCTACGAAAACCGTCCTTATTGCTACATAATAAAGCCATTGTCTAAGAAAACTTGACTAAGTATAACTTTCTTTGATTGAACTATTTCATTGCACAAAGAAGTTCGACCTACTACTATTTAATATGTGTGTTAAGTATGTACTAACAATTTCTCAGACAAATAATTAGTAATCAAGATACAGTTAATGAATGTTATTGATTACATAAAAACAGTAGATTTATAACTGCAAGTACTTGGGTAGCACGCTATGCAATTCTATTGTTTATAGTATGCAGGTACAGGTACATACCTACATATTATAGATGCCAGCTAGTCTAGTCTTAGAGTCTATCTCTCTGTGAGAGGGAGTGGGCCCAGTGCGGTTTGTTGTCACATGTCTTCTAATTTATGGTTTTAGCACAGATAATATAATACTCTGTTTTAGGACATGCTGACTTCTCACGATGTTTTCTTTCACCGTTTTGAGAGCAGTGGTGATGAAATAATTTACGGTTCGAAACTGCGACCTACCTACTAATAAGTCGCGGAGTTTCTTGCCGGCTCTTTTCTACAGGAAAAGACCAATTGGAATCATACATCTAGCCTCTGACGTTTCATATTATAGCAGTCCATGTAGGTTTATTTTCTTTGACTTGTTAGACAGTCGCTCCATGTAAGACACTAGTATTCAGCTGCCCCCGCGGGGTAATTGCGTAACTCATTAATAGTAGGTAGCAATGGCTTTCATTTTGACAGTTCAACAACATTCATTGCGTTATTTATGCCGTTGAGCAGACAAATTTTTCGAACATATGCAGCAATGGATTAGCAATATCCTTCAAAATTATTTAGATTGAGTTTGATAGTGCGTTACCCAATTTATTGCGTCGGTTAGACTGGAAACCTGTGCTGGAAACACACCCCAACATAGATGAGCATAATTACCCATGAGCCCCTTAGAAATTAGTAGGACATGACATAATCCATATAACGACATTTATAGCTATGATAACATGATTACATACTGTTTGTATGTTTGCCACGTGTTCACCTTGGCAACACACCAGGCTACGACAAACACTGCATACTAACTCTTTCAAGTCGGGAAGTTTATTGTTTTGATATAACACGGAATTAAATTAGGCTTCGAAGAGGTCAGTGCGCATGACCAGAGGGGCAATTCTCGTAATTTTAAGAACGTTCACATTCTGAGCTCAGTCTCAATATCTGTCAGAAATGCCTCTAATTTCTCTACGTTTTGACAAGTTTTTGACATTGATTGTCGCTGAGATGAGATTGCGATTAGATTTTGAACGTTTTTAATTACGGAAAATGGCCCTTAAAATGTATGACATCACGATGTTTTTCTTTACAGTTATGAGAGCAGTGGTGATGAAATTTAAATACACAAAGTAAAGTGCCCGCCTGGGTTCGAACTCCTGGACTACGACTGCACTGCTCTTTTGAAGTTCACTTTTCTTTTGATATTATATTATTTGAGGTTTTTTTTGCCCCACCGCACCGGTGGGAAAAGGCCTCCATACTCTCTTTCAATAATAATTAATTAGTTTTAACTAATTTTAATTCCTTCTTTTCTGTTGCTTTAATTGAGGTTATTACCTCAATTTTCGTAGATTATTTTTCAATGACAATTTTATTACATAATCGATGTACTCGTACGTACCTACATCGATTTTGAAGAACATTTATTTTAAGTAATGTTTGTTTTCGTCTATTTAGCTCGGAGATTTAGACGAAAACTAACATTACTAATAGTAAATGTTCTTGTATATCGATTTTATTCAATTTCGAGCGGCCATTGTTGTTTACATCTTTGGCAAATTTGGCGCGGCCGGACTTTACGATTGTTTGTTTTCCCAAATAAAAAAAAAAATAAAAATTCCCTTTAGTGAGGAAATAAGAATGTAACCTGAATAGGATTTGTTTACAGTTTCGTCAGATACTTTTGGAACAGACCATAGGTGGTACGATATTGTGTTTGCGTTTTCCTACCGCGGCGTTTCTGGGCTCTCGATGTTTTTCCTTCTTCATAAGCGTGACTTCATGCTTATGCATTATTGTTTCAGAGATGGACACATTTGACAAACAGATTGACATTAAGTATTTCTAGTGCTGTTTGCTTAGTGTTTTGTAAATAGGGAAAATGTGCAACCGGTCAGTTATACTTATAGAATATAAAACTCTTTATTATGTACCTACACCATCTACGTACGAGTATAAACAAATAGGTACTTATTACCTAATAAATTTTATTTTAAATACCTATTATTACTATGTAGCTGCGCCCCGCGGTTTAACCCGCATACCTAAGTCTCGATCCCGTGAGAATATCGGGATAAAAAGTACCCTATATCCTTTCCCGGGACTCAAACTATATACCAAATTTCATCTAAACCGCTGAACCGACAGACAGACAGAGTTACTTTCGAATTTATAATATTAGTATGGACTAGCTTCAGCCCGCAACTTCGTCTTCATCACTTCGTTGTTGCTTAGAGTTCTTTCGGGCTTTTTTTCTTTTTGATTGGCTCCTTAGGGGTCCTAGCATGATGTTATACAGCCTATAGCCTTCCACAAGAATTGGGCTATCAAATGCAAAAATATTTTTTTAATCCGACTGGAAGTTCCGGAGATACCGCCTACATAAAATCAAACAAAAATTACCTCTTTATAAATATTAAGTATAGATATTAAAGAAGACTGATACAATTTTGAGACAGGAATCAATATTTACTAATATCAACTCTTGTAAAAGGGTTTTTCATTTTACACGGAACCCTAAAAGGCGCATTTTCCCCCCATGGGACAAAATGATTTTTTATTTCGATTCAAAAGCTTAAATTTTGTGTTGTCAAAATGAAAACGTTTGTCAATAGATGTGTACGGCTCGCACCCTAATTGCTCAAAACACTCCGTTTTGAGCAATTAGGGTGCAAGTTATACACATCTTCTATAAATAGGATAAAATAAAATCGCTTTGCGCGTCTGTCTGTGTTTCCGAATTTCTTTATTTAGAGCATTTATTCCGAAAACTTTATGTAAATATTACATTAATATTTAACTTAGATATAGCATAGAAATCTCGAAACTTTCATGTTTTTTATTATTCAAATACACTATATTACTATATTTAACTTAAGATATTCTATGATTTATCTCTTTCCATAATAATACGTACCTACTAATAAAATGGAGGGTAGAATGAAAAAAAAAATCAATAAAACTTGTTTTTTTTCAACTTTTCAAAACATCAAGCGAAACATTCGAAAGAATCCTGTTTCTTTCCAAAGGATACCTTCCGTTAATTTTTCTATGTAACATGCGAAAAAAAACGGAAAAAAACCACAACTTGTTTTTTTTTTTTCGTGAAAACAACAAATTGTTATTTTCGGCATTTTCAACGCTAGTCCTGACTGACTGATATATCAACGCACAGCCTAAACCGCTGGTCCTAGAAACATGAAATTTTGAAGGTGTGTTCTTTGCGAAGATTAGGTATCCACTAAGAACGGGTTTTTTGAAATTCCACCCCTAAGACGGTGAATGGGGGGTGGGTGAAATTTCACGCAGTACGATGTCGCAGGCAGAAGCTAGTTATTCTATAAGGATATTTTATTACAACAATCATTGCCTACTAGTTTTTCACACCCATCTTATGGAAATCAACTCAAGTGTTTAACCCACATTTTCCCCATGACTAACCACTAGGCAGGCTATTAAATTAGATGACAAATCATTTAATACAATGATCGGTTATTAAGTCATTCATTCATTCATTTATACGTGTACTTAGGTGGCAATGGTAATACGGCATTAAGATGCGTTCTGATATTGTAAACAAGTAACGAGATTCAAGCCAAAGACCGCGCGGCAGGCCCAGAAAAAGATGGCGGGATGACATGTCATAAAGCACAGATAATATAATACTGCATATAGGATTGGCCCACAATCACATTAGACCGAAAAAAGTGGAAAGAGTAAAGGGAGGCCTTTATCTAGTAACTGAATATTTATATTTAAAACAATCAGGTTAAGCTACGCTTGCCGCAGTTGGTCCGTGGATGGGTGACCATCTTTACATACTAAGACCCCTCCGTGCCTCGGAAAGCACGTCCCGGCTGTCATTCGTGAATCTTTGACAGTCGTTACGGGTCGTCAGAAGCCCGAAAGCCTGACAACCAGTCTTACCAAGGGCTATCGTATTACCCAATAACTGGGTTGTGGAGGACAGATAGGCAGTCGCTCCATGTAAAATACTGGTATACAGCTGCATCTGGTTAGAATGGAAGCCGACCCCAACATAGCTGGGAAAAGGCTAGACAGATGATGATGAGGTATAAACCTGACAAATTATTTCAGTTCCATTGAGTAGGAAAACCCTGGATGGACTGTGGGAAAGATGATATTAGTATATTGATAGAAAGGTAGGTACTATTGAGATGACGACTAATAGAGAAGTATGGAAGACAAAAATAACAAAAAAATAATTTTGAAAATCGGTCCACAATTGGCGGAGTAATCGAGTAACAAACACAAAAAAAAACATACCGTCGAATTGAGAACCTCCTCCTTTTTTGAAGTCGGTTAAAAATATTGGCTGTGCCATAACTTATGTCTTTGAAAAAAACAACATGTTTTTATATGAATTTGTATAAAAGTTAGCGGCCAAGTTTCTTTACAATAGTGTGTCTGCAATGAAATTGCTCCAAAACTTTACAACAAATTAAGTAAGCTGTTTAAATTATTGAGTGAGAAGGCGTACTATTCGGTTAATGAATATCTTAATGACAAATTAAAATAATATTTGTATAATTTTACATCTATCTTTAATTAAAATGTCGCTCTCATAAGATAATGATAATATCTATTGACATTTTATAGCATTTATTATTGTATACGAAATTGTGACTAATTACCTATTTGTTTATGTGCCGTTTTAATTTATTGACATATTATTAATTATTGCATGAAATTGTCACATCTACTTACCTATTGACTTTATTTTATTTTGTTACTTGACATTCGATTACCTAATGATATTTTTTATGCCTTTTGGCGGGACATAGCATGGACCAACTTTTTTTCTAACGTATGTATAAGGTCCCATTAAAATAGATGGACTAACTTTTTTTTTAACGTCTGTATAAGGTCCCATTAAAAAAAAAACAACCGACTTCAAAAAAAACACTACAAAGTGAAAAATAACTTTAATTTCGGAAGTCGGTGTCGTTGGTTTCGCATTTTCGTTTTTTGACACCGACTTCCGAAATTAAAGTTATTTTTCACTTTGTAGTGTTTTTTTTGAAGTCGGTTGTTTTTTTTTGTAAAAAAGGATTTATTTTTCACTTTTTAGTTGTACCTACCCCACAAAAATTCAATTAACACTAGTGCATTGAAGAATTGAAGACACGACTCGAAGAATCATCAAAATTCACATAGAAATGCCGGAGATGCAGTACATTTATGCATATAACTTCGTACATAAGAATGATTACCTAATGTATTATATACTAAAACCTTCCTGAAAGTATGTAGATCACACTAATGAAAGAATTATCAAAATCCGTTCAGTAGTTTTTGAGATAATCGCGGACATACAAACATTCATACATACGGGTCGAATACAGAACCTCCTTTTTTAAAGTCGGTTAAAAATAGATGGACTAACATTTAAAAATCATTCAGACTACCAAAATAAGGACGATGGTAAAAAAATATAAAATAAGAAAAACGCATTAGATACTTAATTACAAGAAAAATAATCAGCTAACGAAAATACACTAATGTGCCGGCAATTTATTATTTTTGGTCAAAATAAAATCACTTTAATCAGTGTTTTTTTTTGCTTGGATGACTTTGGTTAGACGTACTGAGCGCTGTGTTAAAATTTGTCCATTTATTTTAATGGGACCCTGTATAATTGCACCCTATGTTCACAAAATGAATAAATGAATTTGAAATTTGAAATAGACGTGTTGCGCCGACCGCGAATAAATTGGGATAACGATGATGATGATGATGATGAAGTAAAAAAACCCTTGGACCGTTTACGTAGGTATTAAATGGTCTCTAAGGTAAAAACCCGAATATTACTGAACTAGCTTCTGCTCGCGACTAGGGTTACCATTTAGAAATTTGAAACGTCCTGACAAACAGAATGACATTTCAATAAAAGTCCGGACATTACGAGTAGTCACAAAATCCGTTACCCACTTAGTTACAGAGGTATGGTAGGCATGGTAGCAGACGCTCGCGAGAAGAAAATCCGGACAAATTAAAGAGCCGGACAAAGTCCGGACAAAAGTCTAGAAGTCCGGACATGTCTGGACAAATCCGGACGGATGGCAACCCTACTCGCGACTTCGTCCGCGTGAAACTTGTTCCTCCGACCTACCCTGTCGTATCGCATAAGTACCCGCGCTATGACTTCGTTCTTTCTAACTTTTTTAGGGTTCTAGCTTAATGTTAAATAACCCACATTATTACACACTTTCCTTAAGAAATGTGCTACAAAACGCAAAAAAAAAAATCTATCTCGACTGGTAGTTCCAGAGATTAGCGCAATTTAAACAGATATACAAACTGTTCAGCCTTATTGGTAGATTAATTAATGACTAATTAACTATACAGATAAATACAAAAACATAAAGTGGAATAGATATTTACATAATATAAGCTAACATATAAACTAAATATGTACAATTATATGAAAACATAAAGACAATTACGCGTTGAAGTGCTCACGTGCAATTTTAATTTCTCGCCGACTTGTGGACACTTTACGTGACCAGAGGAGGCTCTTTCTTTGGCCAAAGAATGAGCACTGTCATTTTCGATGGCTATAAGAGAAGGGGAATACCAAAGAAACGATGGATGGACTGTGTGAATGATGATATGGTTAGAAAGGGGGTGACTACCGAGATGACGACTGATAGAGAAGTATGGAAGAAAAAGACATTTATTTATTTATTTATTGCCATGACATGCCACCACTAATAAATTGGGATAAAGGTAGGAGAATGATGACGTTGATCAGCAGTCGTCTATAATTGACCCGATTGAATTGCAATCAATTCAATCGGGTCAATTATAGACGACTGCTGATCAACGTAACTATTCAAAACAAATTAAGGTTTAACCAATTTTCAATGTGGGAAAATACAGATATTGATCTGTATTTTAACAAATTAAGGTTTAACCAATTTTCAATGTGGGAAAATACAGATATTGATCTGTATTTTCCCACATTGAAAATTGGTTAAACCTTAATTTGTTTTGAATAGTTTTGTAGCGGTATCTACAACGCCACATGCGAACAACGCGTCATACTGACGGCACGCAAATCCTGCATCTCGCAAGCAGAGTTTACTGCGCAACTAACATAGACAACGGCCCGACATGAATCATCGGGCAGTTGCCCGCCAGACACAACACCCGTCTGGTGGGAGGATCCTCCCTTTTCTATGGAGGTTGAGTGAACTACACCCTATTCCTCATACCTCTATAGTTTAATCAAGTTTAGTAGTTTAGAGCAGTGGTGGCCAAGTGGTAACGGCCTCGACTTACGAGTTGTAGGTCGTAGGTTCGAATCTAGACAGGCGTTTTTACTTTGTGTAAATTATTTCATCACTACTGCTCTCAAAACGGTGAAGGAAAACATCGTGGGGAAACCGGCATGTCTTAGAACCAAAAATTCGAAGACTTGTGACATCTGCCAACTCGCACAGGGCCCGCGTGGTGGATTACGGCCCACTCCCTCTCACTGAGAGGAGACCTGTGTCCCAGCAGTGGGAACATTTATAGGCTGATTATGTGTACGTATATAGTTTAATCAAGTGTGAAAAACACGGATGCATTTTTTTTTTCTAAATATTTAATATACTCAACCAATTTATTAAAACGATTAGTGGTCACGGTATTAATTCGCGTTGTTGAATTTTGGGCAAGACAAATTTAATTTAAATAATTGCATTTTTTGCCGAAGAAGTGGTAATTTATTTAATAATCCCTGAAATTTTTAATTGTTGTTGTTATCGTTGTTATGGCTTAGCAGTAGTGCTTGCGATCTAGACCAATCAGGTAGTCAATAACAACTATAACATCTTCTGCCTGCCTTGTCCCATGTTGGGGTCGGCTTCCAGTCTAACCGGATGCAGCTGAATACCAGTATTTTACATGGAACGACTGCCTATCTGACCTCCACAACCCAGTTACTGGGTAATACGATACCCCTAGGTAAGACTGGTTGTCAGACTTTCGGGCTACTGACGACTCGTAACGACTGTCAAAGATCATCTTCGAGTGACAGCCAGGATCAACTGCTTAACATGCTTTCTGAGGTACGGAGGGGTCTTGGTATGTTAAGATGGTCACCCATCCACGGACCAACCGCGGGAAGCGTATCTTAACCTGATCGATCGACCCGTGCGGCTATTTCTTAGCCAAAAGCCTCTCATGAATGTTATACACACACCTTAAATAAAAACTCCGGAATAAATTCGCTAAATGATGTTGAAAACCGCATCAAAATCCGTTGCGTAATAGTTTAGAAGGACAACGCGGATACACAGACAGAGAAAAGTAAAGTGTTATGTGAATACTATAACAGTAGATACCTAATTTAAACTAGGTATGGCAAGTTCATAACATTTTAAAACCTGCAAAGTACTGAATTTTGTTTTTGAATGTAGAAAGTGTAAGGTTTTAATAACATAAATAATAAAAAGGAATTAAAAGGTTGGCTACACTACGTAGAGTATTATATCCGTGGCTGGCGTGAACAACTTGACATCTCGAGTTGTATGATTTTTTTTTTATTAGCTTAATACGTTCCCCGCAGTATGAATTTATATATAAAAAATTCACAGCTCAAAGTATACATTATTTTTTGAGTACTTACGGTTGATAGTATGTGGACATCTTGCAATTTACCGTCTCTAATTTGGCAAATCTACATTTATCAAGTTATAAATTAACTTTTTTTTGTGAATGAACATTGATATATAGTTATGTCAACTTATACTTAGCTACCATGACAATGTTGGTTACTTGATATCTCCACTTATACGCTTATACATTTCTGATAGAAAGTAAATTAAAACTGACAAATGGAAATATTAAGTTATGGCCAACTGAATTATCTGTTTGAATTCTGACATATTGAGATATCAAGTTATGGACAGCTGACAACCTTAAATTAAATCATGATAAGTTAAGATGTCAAGTTATGGACAACTTGAATATTTCTGTTTAATACGTGACATATCGAGATGTCCAGTTATAGCCGCACATCCCTAGCCCGAAAGTTAGTAAACAAACATTCAGTCGCCCGCGCACGACCCCCGCACTCGCGCGTCAGACAGGCATTGCGTAGGTACGATTGATTTGTTTTGTTTTTGTTTTGAGCGTCACATCGAAAGTTTGTTACTTACGACTCCGCTACTGAATGTCGAAGTTTGAAATGTCGACGTATGTTAGTTCTAAAGTACAGGATCTCGATGTACGCCAGTTCGAAAGTTCACTGGAGCGAAGTATGCAAGGCCGACGTATCGTTAGTTAGAAAGCATACGAGTGCGATGTACGCCAGTTCGAAATTACCCTGTTACGAAGTATGAAATGCCTCCGTACTGTTAGTTAGAAAGCATACGGGTGCAATAGGACTATTCGCACTCGTATGCTTTCTAAGTTCGATACGCTATTGGAACAATAATTGTAATAGGAAATAAACAAAACATTCATAAATAGATATATCTTTAAATTATTAAAAAGAAAAAAACAAATTAAACCAGAACCAAACAAAAAAAAATGCGCTTGTAGCATTACATAACATAATGTTATTAAAAACACCATTTAGATTAAATATATATTATAGTATCAGTAATTTAATTTATTTCAGTTTTGTATATAAAATTAAATCTTCATATACGCTATGTACGCAAGACCACTTATGTATTCTTTTAAATCTACGTTATCCTTCTTTAATAACTGTTCTCTGATTTTTAGGATATGGCATGATTTTTTGTATTTACGTTTCTTTATATTTGCATTAATTCTTTCAATCTCCAAAATTGTATTTTTTTGTTCTTTCATCGATTTATAGATATTGAATTTTTTCCTGTTCAGCAAGTTATTCCAACGATTATGCCAATTTTCAATATTGTTTTGGGTAGTTGGGATATCAGCGTTCACACAATCTAATACGGACCATATCTGAGGCGGAAATCTTGGGGACGACTTCCTCAGCTGTAATTTCAGTGTTGACACCTTCTTTCGATTAGTTACACGTTTATAAATTCCATGAACATAATATTCAGAAAACCAGTCAGTCACTTTTTTTGCTTCTTCGGGTATAAATTGCTCGCGAATAATTTCAAATGCGGATGGTATCTCAGTCGGATCTAAAAAAGCAAGGGCCGCTAGATGGCGCATTTGATGCGCAAAATTACTGTCGCTAATATACTTTTTTGATAATCCTTCCTTTTGGATATGCTTCCAAATATTTTGGGACAAATGAAAATAACAACATTTGTGTTTTGCATTTGGGAAAACACTCACTAGCTCTTATCGCAGCTAACTCAAAATCTGTGATAATGAATTCCGGGTCGAGATTAATATTTAATTGATTGAATGTAAATCGCAGTACAATTTGTAAAAATATGCCATAAATTCTTTCAGATTTACTCAACAAAAAACCATAAACAAGTGGTAGTACCTGCTTGGTATCGTCGTTCTGGCCCTCTTGCCCATGTATCGAATACAATTGGTAAAACAGACTTGGACAACATTGGAACGTGCCATCCATAATCCAAAATTGAGATTTACCCAAAAGGCGAAGATTTGTTTTTGTACTAAACACAAGAATTGTATCGGTCTCATCAACGTAATGGCCAATTAAAAATTGTTCACCTTCAAATTTGGTATACTCGTCGGGTATGACAATATCATTCAATGATTTCGGTAGTTTTGGTTCATTTCTCATCCTTTCTCTATGAATGATCAAACGCATAGCTTCTTTTGACGGCATAAAAGGAGATGACGTACTAGGCACGTCCTGTATACTTTTTTGAATAATTTGCCCAGGCCTATCAAAACTGTCGGCAGCTTTTCTTTTTAATGAGTGCCTGACGGTATTTGCTTCAGCAGTATTCGAATCTGGTTCATGAAGATGAAATATATTGTTAAATTTGTGTACATAATGATCATCACCATTCTTTCTTGTAGTTACCGTGGCGCCACAACTCGACGACTTTTTTCTCACGCAATTCCAGTAGAACACATTATCACACTTTTTATTAATCATATATAGAAACCCATCAAGAAACAAAAGATTATTATTTTTATGCGACATAACAAACTCACATTTACTGTTCTCCATTTTTACGAATGAGTTAAAATGATGAAGCGATATCACTGTTGTAGAACAACAAATTAATTAATGACACTTGGAAAAATACTATCTACCCTCAAAATTTCTATAATTTTGCAATAAATATAGTACCTGGTAAACTTAATGTTTTTAAAATGCATTGCCTATTTGTAATGTAAAATAGTAAACACATAGTGTTATTTATCATTGTTGCGTTAAACTTCCGTTTAAATATATTTATCATAATAATAGGTACAAAACAATTACTAATATCCGCGTCTGTCCCTAAATAAAAAATGAAGTAAATTTATTTTTACACAAATTTGCTAATTATAATGTTGTAAGAGTACCAGTAACAGTACGGAGGCATTTCATACTTCGTAACAGGGTAATTTCGAACTGGCGTACATCGCACTCGTATGCTTTCTAACTAACGATACGTCGGCCTTGCATACTTCGCTCCAGTGAACTTTCGAACTGGCGTACATCGAGATCCTGTACTTTAGAACTAACATACGTCGACATTTCAAACTTCGACATTCAGTAGCGGAGTCTGATAGAATCATAGCATCTCATTTTAATATTCATCCAATCTTTTTCTTTTTTTTTTAAATTTTGACATGGATGCAAAAATAATACGTACCCTCCCCCCCTATTGTAATAACATTGTTTACCTAAGAAAATAATACATATTTTTATGGCGCATAAGTTGATAAATACTATGAACAAGTTAATAGCTGCTGAGAACAAGTTGATAACTCGGTGAATAACTTGATAACTCGTCGGTGAACAACTTGACAAGTCTAATATCGCCAAAACTGTAAGGATTTTGCCTAATTTACTGTAATAGATTTGAAGTTGGCATAAAATAATAACTAAAACAACACAGACACTTACGTTTAACTAATTTACCGATTTACCAAAAACGGTCAAACTTTCAAATGGCTGCCCTCTAAAATTGACATTTTAGACTTGTCAACTTATTCACGCCAGCCACGGATATTATCTGTGGCTACATTGACCGGACGGATGACGTAAGCGGGGTTTTTGGTTGGAGAAAAAAAAAGGGCGGGAAGCAAACGGGGAACAGAGATAAGTTTTGGTTCGCAATAAGTTTAGTTTTAATTGCTACAATAAGTTTTGAAATTGGATGATTGTCTCGTCAATAAGTTTGGTAGCTAATAGTTTTGGTGCAATTATTGTTACACTTACAATAAACACATTGTATACAATATTGGTATGTGCTTTATTTCTGAGGTTGATTAAAAAAGAATGTAGGTATCTCGAATTCTCGACTTCGGCAATATTCGTAAGAGTTCGGTTGCAAAACTTAACGCGAATCCGAAGGCCGTCTTCCTAAATTCTTTAAAATACCGTTGCGTGGACGCAGTTTTGCAATACATTTTTATGTTCAATATTAAAATGACAATGTTTACTTATATGTCTTTATTGATTATTATTGATGATTTATTGATTAACGACATAACTTTACGGCTGCATTCCCCGAAAAGGTTGGCAGAGGGGTACCTATTGTATACCAATCATGTACACCAATAATTTTTAAGTACCATGTGATGGGGTCTACTGCTATCGACCGGGGTGCTACCTGCTCAAAAATTCAGAATTCCTAATGGATAAATCAAACAACACTTTAACCCCAAAAGACGATCTAGCTGTCATCTCGTCATATGCCTGCCTGTTCCCAACTATGTTGGGGTCGGCTTCCAGTCTAACCGAATGCAGCTGAATATCAGTAAACCTAACACGACTACCTATCTGACCTCCACAACCCAGCCACTGGGTATTACGACACCCCTTGGTAAGACTGGTTCAGACATTCGGGCTTCTGACTATCAGTAACGACTGTCAAAGATCTATGAAAGACTCTCAGAGTGCAAAACGTAGTATTTTGTTCTCGTTGTGTGTTTAACCTCAAGCAGAATTAGCGCTCGTCACGATACGGTCTTGTATGTACAGAGGCCACCACATCAAGCTACCCCAATCTGTCAAATTTTCCCAATTGAATATGAACCTTATTACTTTGTAGTAAAGTTGAAAATCTATCGGAGAAATTTGACAGATTTGGGTAGCTTGATGTGCTGGCGTCTGTACAGCAGGCCGCACGTCTGTGGACCTTGAGTTGGCCCGGCCTAGGACGGCATTTCAATAGAACAAGAGGCCATCTTGTACAGCATAATGTATCAGACAGGTGTAGTCAAATTCAAGGGTAGTACATGTACCATCAAACTGAACAACTGTTTTTTTCCATGAGACCAACATCGTAGTCGCGGAAAAAATATCAACAGTCCCCTAACTTTTTTTTTTTTTTGAATGGATCCGCTCTTGACCTCGATCATGCTAGATTGAAAGCGATGAATGAGGTCGATGATGGAACGAGCGTGCTCAGAAGATGCCTAAGGCACTGGAACTCCCACGCATTGACGAATAACACAGCAGACGGTTTGACGCCGAATTCCGGTGGGAGGATGCTCGCAAACCAGGCGGGCGTTAGCCCTACCACCGCAAGGCAAGAATTGGCCAGTCAAATAAGGTGTTGGGTGTGACTGTCCAGGATGCGCCGAGCGCTCGGTTCAGTCGAGTAACTGGCGGAACAAACTGCGCTACACGAGGAGGCTTCTTCATGCATCCCACAAAATGACAAAACAAACATAAAAAACTTAAAAAAATCGACCGAAATGTATTGTAGCTGATCTCCCATGTTCCCATGGAGAAAGTTGTTCAGTTTGAGTAACAACATTCATTGCGTTATTTACGTTACTGAGCAGACACATTTTCGAACATATGAAGCAATGGATTAGCAATATTCTTCAAAATCGTTCAGAATGTGTTTGAGCATGTGTTACGCAGTTAGGAGGCAGGTATGCAAACTGTAAGGTGATATACCTACTACAATAACAAAGATGGCCTAGAGAATACAGGAAGCATAGGTAAAGTTCAAGATTAAAACGATTCGCGTTTAAAAACGTTACTCATGCCACAGAATCCATAACTATTAAGTATTCTGTGTCCATACTAATACTATAAATTCGAAAGTAACTCTGTCTGTCTGTCTGTATGTTACCTCTTGACGCTTAAACCGCTGAAACGATTTAGATGAAATTTGGTACCTATAGAGACAGTTTGCGTCCCGGGAAAGGACATAGGATAGTTTTTATCCAGATATTCCCACGGGATCGAGACTTATGCGGGTGAAACTGCGGGGCGCTGCTAGTTTTTTATATTATAAAGAGAAAAGATTTGATTTTTGTACGCTTGTTTGTTACGCTTTCACGCTAAAACGGCTGAACGGATTTGCATGAAATTTGGCACATGGGTAGACCATGACCTGCATTAGGACATAGGATACTTTTTATCCAATATTCCTACGGGATCGAGACTTATACTGGTGAAACCGCGGGGCGAAGCTAGTTAAATAATAATAATAAGATAGAAAATGGAGGTTTGGGGGATTTGGAACATTTATTACGCAATTCCGAGTCGCACTTGCCCCATTTTAAATGAAAGTTACCCTTCGATCTCCTGTACAGTGTGAGACACATTTTTAACATACAGTAACTCTCTCACTAAATCTGCACCATAACACCGTTAGGTACTCACTCAAAATGTCAATTCATTTTGACACTACATTATTTTTTTTATTGCTAAATGGGCGCGCTCTTGATCCCGAACACGCCTGATGGAAAGCGATAGATGAGGTCTATGATGGAACGAGCGTGCCCAGAAGATGCCTGTCCACTCTTGATTTGAAGGCAGACGGGTTAAATGTGGGAGGGAACACAGATCCCGGCAGAGAGTTCCACACTTTGGCTGTGCGAATAATAAAAGTGGAGGAGAAGCGCCGAGTACGACTCATCGGGATATCAACCAAGTGCGGATGGTACGCTGCAGTACGTCTGGTTGTCCGGTGGTGAAAGGGCGATGGTGGGATTTAAATTATCTAATATTTTATTAGAACAAAAAACAAGTTTACAATTTTTTTAGAGTTCGTTTACTGCTGCATACGTTTAAAAACCTATAACGTTCCCACAGCTGGGACACAGGCCTCCTCTCTGTGGGAGGAAGTGGGCTGTAATCCACCACGCGGCCGGGCCCAGTGCGGGTTGGTGGATGTCACGATCTTAGAATTTTTAGTTCGAGGACATGCCATGTTTCGTTTTGAGAGCAATGGTGATGGCATAAACTACACAAAGTAAAGTGCATGTCTGGGTTGAAACCCACAACCCAACACGTAAGTCGGAGGCATTACCACTGGACCGATGGTGTATTATCTAATGTGCAAGTATCATGATTAGGTACTAATGTAGATATGTTATGCGTGGTCATGTGGTGTGATGAAACGCCCATCAAATGGCAGGAATTACAAAATGTATGTAATACAGACAGGCCTCGCTCGGTTCGCCTTTCAAGCTTCATGCGAATTTAGTGTTTCGTCTCAGATCGGCACGGATTCTATACTAAATGCTTATATTTATTACATTCCACAATGTTTACTTAGGCGATAAACTAAAAACTTATAGTATTATTAGCTGTTGCCCGATAGTGGGCGAGCCTAGTGCCACCAACCGGACACCAATCCAGATTCCGAGCTGCTATTGAGAAATTTATAATAAAAAAAACACTACAAATTGATAAATAACTTTAATTTCGAAAGTCGGTGTCTACACCGACTTCCGAAATTAAAGTTATTTATCAATTTTATAATGTATTATATACTAAAACCTTCCTGAAAGTATGTAGTGAAAGAATTATCAAAATTGGTTAATTAGTTTTCGAGAAAATCGCGGACATACAAACATACATACGGGTCGAATACAGAGCCTCCTTTTTTGAAGTCGTTAAAAAAATACCCAATAACACTTTACCCGACTTGGGAATCGACCCCAGGACCTAGTGCTCAACAGTAGCACCCATTAGCAGCGATTTCACACTTGAACAGTTTATTACTTCTACCTACTTCTCATTGTATGTCATACAAAGTCTTTCTTAGTACTAATTAATTCATTAATTGCAGGCATACGTAGCCTCTGATATAATAATCGCAAGAAATCATCTGTGAGAGTGAACGAGGTGTTTTTCTTGTAAGGCTTGTTCTTATTCACATGGCATAGGGAATCAGGTCGTGAGACGTTTTGTACTATTACGCTTGTATATTACCAAAGGGCTAACTAAAGGCCTATTATTGTTATTTAAGTACATTCAAATCGTTTATTACATTATACCTTAAAATATTAATTTGTTTCTAATTTAAAAACTAGATCATTAATTCACACAATATTTAATACTTATGCATTTCAATATCATCATCATTGTTATCCTGCTCTATATTTAGATAAACAAGATAAGAATAGAATAGAATAGAATACTCTTTATTATGTACACCATATAAATTTAAAAAAAAAAGAAAAAAAAGATAAAAAAAAGATTTAAAAAAATATAAAAAAAAGATTGTTAAAAAGAAAAGAAGAAGTTGAAGTTGTTGTTTTATTAAAAAGATTGTTAGCATAAGTCAGTTTATAATTTTCCCACTACTGAGACACAGGCCTCCTCTCTGTGAGAAGGAGTGGGCTGTAATCTACCACGCGGGAACAGTGGTTGGTAGATGTCACATGTTTTCGAATTTTTGGTTTTAGGACCTGCTGGTTTTCTCGCTAAGTAAAGCGCCTGTCTGGGTTTAAACCCACGACCTACGACTCCGCTGCTGGGCCACCATTGCTTTTGGCAGAGGAACAACGTGTTGAAATCACTTGCTTGCTTGCTTGTCCATACACTATAGCGTTATCTTGGGTAGAATACTAGTATATCACTTGGAGCGACTGCCTATCTGACCTCCACAACCCAGTTACTGGGTAACACGATACGCCTTGGTAAGACTGACTGCTGTATTCCCTTTTGATGAAGCCTTTGCTCTCAGAGCGGCAGATAAGGGCTGATATTATTATGAATTGATATTCCTAATGGGTGTACGGATACGAATAATCTTGATACGCGTTAATATACGGCATTTTAATTAGTATCTTCATTAATATTATATTAGTTATGTAGGTACTTGTGACGCAAGTATAACCACAGGTATAACGCTAGAATTTTTCCAATACAAATTGGTACCGACTTATTTACAGTCAACAAAAGAGATATGTATGCAGGATCGTCGGATATAGTTAAAGTTTAGTAAGAAACCGATGGATGGTCTCGAACTAAATTTATCAAGCTCATTTATCAAAATAAATTTCAGTCGACAACATCTATCGGTTTCTTACTAGACGTCAACTATATCCGACGATCCTGTATACTTATCTCTTTTGTTGACTGTACCTATATTGTAGACCGTACATGTATTGTAATACCCAGTAACTGGGTTGTGGAGGTCAGATCAGATCAGATCAGTCGCTCCATGTAAAATACTGGTATTCAGCTGCATCTGGTTAGACTGGAAGCAGACTCTAACATTATGAATGGGCTCGGCAGATGATGTCATGATGATGATGACATGAATAATATAAACGCGTAAATAAAAACGCCTCCTTGCAGACTATACTTTTTCTTCGTCCAATCTAATAATAATATAATAATATATTCCACAACTATCACACAACGCCATCTAGTCCCAAGCTAAGCAGAGCTTGTGTTATGGGTACTAGACAACTGATAAACATACTTATATATTTCTAAATACATACATATTATAGATAAATTACACCCAGACACAGAACAAATGATCGTGCTCATCACACAAACATTTGTCCTGGGTGGGAATCGAACCCACGACCTCCGGCATAGCAGTCAGGGTCACTAACCACTAGACCATCAGGCCTGTCAAATCTGCACCCTAATTGGGAAATTCACTTAGAATGACAATTCCTTTGTGAAACGGATTTAAATCCATTTAATTCTTTGGAAATTTAAACGATATTCATTGCGTTACTATTGCTATCAAGCTATATAATGTATTTTTAAGCCTTTATAAGCTTGAAAAATGCTTTAGCTTGATAATATACTATATTTTTTACTTTTAAATATTAATGGATTTTTTTAAATTACATTCGATATGAAAAGTATTGTCATTCCGAGTGAGTAACGCAAATAGAATGCAGACCATACACGCGCGCCGTTACGCACATGACTTTTTAAATGCCATAAAAACGCATAATTATTGTAATATTGTGTGAGACACGTTGTTGAGCTCACTAGGTAATATAAAGTCGAGCACCGCGATAACTGATTTAACATCAACTCGCGTATAAGGCACAGCGTTTATTGTAAACAACATTTTTAGAAAAAAAAAGAAAATGAGTATTATTTGCGGCAAACATGACGCAAACAAATAACACAAATAAAAACAACAAGTTAGGGGAAAATATGCGTCATATCCATACTAAAAGGCCATCGCTCAGCATAATGCTGCAACGCTATGCGAGCAATTTTTATGTTATTGAATGGAAAAAAATCGACATCCCACCTGACGGGAAGTGTTCAACGCCGCATAGGCACATTTGCAATACCAGAGGCATCGCAGATGTGTTACCATCCCAGAGACAAAACTGCAATGTGTCATGTGCCTGTAACTACACCGGCACACATACCCTTCAAACTGGAACACAGCAACGCTGCTTGGCGGTGGACATATGTGTGGTGGCAGTACTTCCCGGACGAGCGCCTTCACAAAGAGCTCTAAAACTCATCATCTGCCTAGCTAGCCTTTTCCAAACTTTGTTGGGGCCGGTATCTAGTCTCGAATGCAGCTAAATGTCAGTATTTTACTGCCTATCTAGGCAGTCGCTTTATGTAAATAAAATACTGGCATTTTGATCTCCATTATCCAGTTACTGGGTAATTTTATATCCCTTGGTAAGACTGGTTGTCAGACTTTCGGGTTTTTGACGACCCGTAACGACTGCTAAAGAACTGCAAATGACAGCTGGGACTAACAGCTTAACATGTTTCCTGAGGGGTCTCGGTTTGTAATGAATGGTCACTCATTCACGAACCGACCGCGACAAGAGTAGCTGAATCTTAGATCGACCCCTCCTCTCACCGAGAGGAGGCCTGTGTCCCAGCAGTGGGAACATTATAGGCTGGTTATGATATGATATAGATCGACCCGTGCGGCTGTTATTATTTAGCCACGAACCCCACAAAGAGTTCTTTTTTTACTATTAAAACATACATATAAATCTCTGCTGCAGTAAGTCTTGTAACAATCTCATCAGAACTCGTTTATCAGTTTCCACACAAATTGTGATAAAAAGGAGGCCAATGTCTTTGGATCTGCGTTTGTATTCGTTAAATCAATGTTGTGTAACTTATTAGTGTTTGGGTGTGAACCGCGCCTAATTCGGTGGACTTTACCTTTTTTTTCCAGGTAATAACAATAGTTATGCCCGTTTTTAGAAGGCACCTAAATGAATGGTGCTAATGGATTTTCAAAGCTCGGCTTAACGACATAAAGGTGATATCAATGTCAAAATCCCTCCCACATTTAACCCGTCTGCCTTCAAATCAAGAGTGAACAGGCATCTTCTGGGCACGTTCGTTCCATCATAGACCTCATCCATCGCTTTCCATCAGCCGTGATCGAGGTCAAGAGTGCGCCCATTTAGCAATAAAAAAAAAACAGGCCATCTTTGATAGGTAGGATATGTCGCAAGAATGGACGAGACCAGAAGATCCAGAAGTTTACTTGATAGTTAACCGGATGGCCATCAAACTGGAGACCGGCCCAAGCTCAGATGGTTGGATGGCGTTGACCAAAATATAAGAACTGTTGGGGTGAGAAATCGGAAAGAAAAAGCCGGAAATAAGTCTCTTTGGAGGAATAGGCTAAGGCCCATCCCCGGCATGAAGGCCTTAGAAAATGATGAATGTCAAATCGTTACAGCAGATGCAGTTGACTGTACAATAGTGTTTCCTTTTAATAATACTCACCTACAGCTAAATGTTCAAATTGCAATTATTGCAGACTAGCTTTTGCCCGCGACTTCGTCCACGTGAAATTTCACCCTCCCTCCATTCAACCTCTTAGGGTTGGAATTTCGAAAAACACTTTCTTAGTGGATACCTACTCTTCACAAAGAACACGCGATATTGTTAAGATTAAATATTATAGTATCTTAGCCGTGTGCAGCGCCCCTTAGTGAACTCCACTGCGGGTGACGTAACCTACGACAAACTTATTATTTGCGGTTGGTACAGTAATCGGGTCTAGGGATCGAACCGCAAAATTAAGTTTGTTTTTTATTGTATATACTTTTCCGGGATAAAAAGTACCCAGTGTGGTGCCCAGGATATTAAAAAATAATTATACCAAGTTTCATCGTAATCGAACCGGTAGTTTTTGCGTGATGCCTGAACAAACAGACAAACAGACAGACAGACAAAAATTTTTTTAATCACATTTTTGGGTTCGGTGTCGGTCTAGTAACATGCCATGCCATTTATTTTTTTGATATTTTCAATGTACAGAATTTTCACTTCTACAGATTTATTATAAGTATAGATGATATCATTCACAAAAAACCGAGATAATCTATCTTTCTCAAACTATACCGAGAAGGTCTACAATAATACAGTTTTGAATGTCAAAATATCAATTTACAATGGCAATAAAGGTTTTTTTCAATTAAAAACCACAATAATTAAGGCATTTACTGAACTGTAATTAATTCAGTGTTGTGGTAAGTTTTTTACAGTAGGTATTGTTTTTTTAAGTAACTTAGATTTTATTTGCGTTTTTCCTCCGGTACAAATCTGCCAGCAAAAGTTTGCGCTTCAGCAATGATTGTTGTCAAATAACGTTATAGGACGAAACACGAAGATTACTGAAGCGCAAAACTTTTCTGGTTGAACTGTACTACTGTAGACGTCTCTTTTTTGACTATGTTTCACTCCTGTAATCCTGTAAAAGGCAGGGGTGTATAGCATATCCACATTTCGCCAGTTATGTTTAAGTCCATCCAGACTCCGGGCTACATCTAAAATATTCTTGATGGAGTCTTTTACTTAAATTAGGCAGAGAATTAGCAGTTTTGAACGTCAAAATCACGTAGACACTCCCACAAAAGTGCTTTAGCTGGAAAGAAGTGGCGCAACAAACTCCCCAGCAGGAAAAAGCCAATAACGCTTTGCTTGACTTGAAAATCCAACTAAAAATTACTACATTCGAAGGTACGTGACATTCACCAACACGCACTGGGACCGCGTGGTGGATTATGGCCCACTCCGTCTCACAGACAAGAGCCCTGTGTCCCAGCAGTGGGAACATTAACGGCTCATCATGCTACATACAGACAAACATAGAACCTCCTTCTTTTATGGTGTCGGTTAAAATTGATAAACACCTTTTAAGTAATTGGATCACAATCTCCACAAATCGTTGCATAATGAATTAATGTACCTTGGTAATGTGTAACATTTTAAAGTGTAATTTGGCAACGATTGCGCATTTTTAGAATTTTGCGAAATGTCGACAATCACGTGTTCAGCGATTAGTTAATTCGTCAATTAAATATTGCTAATTAGGAAGTGGTCGCTCACAATGGGCCTTATTAGAAGGCTGAAAGTCACTCAAAGGGCAATGGAGAGGGCTATGCTTGGAGTTTCCCTGCGGGATCGAATCAGAAATGAAGAGATCCGCAGGAGAACCAAGGTAACCGACATAGCCCGAAGAATTGCCAAATTTACTTAAGTTTGGCAATTCTTCGGGCTATGTCGGTTCTGCGAGCAATGTGCCCTGCCCACTGCCACTTGGCAGTGGGCAGGCAAAATTGCTCGCAGAACAGATGGCCGATGGGGCCGAAAGGTTCTGGAGTGGCGACCGCGTACCGGAAGGCGTAGCGTTGGAAGGCCTCCCACAAGGTGGACCGACGACCTTGTGAAGGCCGCAGGAACTCGTTGGATGCGAGAAGCACAAAACCGGTCGAAGTGGAGGTGCTTGGGGGAGGCCTATGTCCAGCAGTGGACGTCTTTCTGCTGAAATGATGATGATGATGATGAATTAGGAAGTCCCTATTGAATCACCTTAATGTCGTTAATTTAGTTGACGATTGTGAAAATTATCTGTAACTCATCGTCACCTGCCTGCCTTTTCCCAACTATATTTGGGTCGGCTTCCAGTCTAAGCGGATGCAGCCGAGTACCAGTATTTAACACGAAGCGACTGCCTATCTGACCTACACTGGGTAACACCACTGGGTAACATCCCTTGGTAAGACTGGTTGACAGACTTTCGGGCTTCTGACATCCAGTAACGATTGTCAAAGATCCACTAATAACAGCAGGGACGAACGGTTTAACGTGCTTTCCGAGGCATGGAGGGGTCTTGTTATGTAAAGATGGTCACCCATCAACGGACCAACCGCGGCAAGCGTAACCTGATCGTTCCGAGCCGCGCGGCTGTATTTTCAATTCATGTGTTCTGAACTTCTGAGTTTATCTTGTCATTCGAAAATCTTTGACAGATGTTATCTACGGGTAATCAGAAGCCCAAAAGTTTGACAACCAGTCTTACTGAGGGGGGAGAGGGGTATCGTAATCGTGTTACACACCCATGCCCAACTGGGTTGTGGAGGTCAGATAGGCAGTCGTTCCACCATTTATCAATGCGTTCCACGTAAAATACTGGTATTCAGCTGCATTCGCTTAGACTGGAAGCCGACCTCAATGTAGTTGGGAGAAGGCTAGGCAGATTGATTGTCGGCCGTCGCTGAAAACCAGCGCAAGAGTTCTGTCTGGCATAGGGTCTTAGCATTACGCTGAGCGACGGCCGTTTTGCGTGGTGGTGACGTGACGCATGTGCTCCCCCAACTTGTAATTTATTTTTTGTGTTTTTGTTCTTTTTATGCGTCATGTTTACCGAAAATAAACGTATTTTCTTTTTTTTTCTTTCTATTGTATTCTGCGTTTGTCTAGGATGTTACTGACATCGGCGAAGGAAAAATATCGTGATGAAACACATTCTGAGGAAACACATCGTGAGGAAACCAGAATTTATGGTTACTAGGATCGCCAACCCGTCGTGAGCAAGCGTGGTGATCTATGCTCGTGCCTTCTGTGTATGAGAAGATGTTTTTGCTCAACAGTGGGACAATAAAAGACTGGTATTATAATTATATAAATAAAGCTTAACCCTTCGTAACCCGTGTGAACGCTCTACGCGAGACACAATGGCTTTTTAATTGTTTTATTATGACATTCTTGAACCGGTTAAAATATAAACATATTCGGAAGATTAAAAACTAATCTCCTATCACTAATTACTAACTTAAACTACGTGACGTCATTAAAAGGGTTTTTTGAAGTGAAAACTTCTTTAGGCGCGTTGGGTATTTTTTGAGATGGGAAAAAACTATTGAACTCGCGCCACTGTTACCGTAAACGACACCGCTACGAATGTGTTCGGCTGTCCTCGGGATGTACTCGGTTTTAATGTACTTATATCCTTATACTTATGTCAATGAGTGATGTCAAAGTATTCTGTTTGTGTTTTGTTTTCACTTTTGTCGGCACCCTCGGAGCGCTACTGGTTTTAATTTATATCCGATATGTCAGTGAGTGATGGCAAAGTATTCTGTTTGTGTTTTGTTTTCACTTCGGCACTCTCGGAGCGCCACTGTTTTTTTTTTTATACGCCACGACTGTCCAGCACCCTAATTTATTTCGTTACTCACTATAATAGGCATGACAATCCCTTATGGTTGTCATTCCGGGTGAGTAACGAAATTAGGATGCAGTTCCTATGAAGGTCAGAATTGTTAATTTTTATTTTCATTGAGCAAACAAAATCATGACATTTGCTTATGCTTTTTATTTTATTTTCTAGCGGTTTTTGAACAAACATTACTGTTTCCCACGAAAACATACTACATACTATAAACTCACGGCTTCTTCCCATGCGGGTGGGCAGAACAGTCGGAACGCCACAATCCTTTTTTTTTTTGGGTGGGAAATCATCAAGTAACTTCTCCCGCTCTTCGTTCAAACTCTTACCTATCCGTGTTCCTTCAGTTGCCTGTGCCAGGGCCACGGTAACTGTTTCGAACAATCCACGACGCTGGCAGGCTTCGGCAAAAAAAAAAATCAGCTGTTTCCTACATTTTGACGAGTTACGCGAACATAAATGTAGGGAACAGCTGATTTTTTTTTCACGATATCAGGTTCGGTCCCATTGTAAAAGTTGTTCATAATGATGAGAACAATGACCCCTTAACCGGTCAAGCGGCGCGCGTCGCCGATCGGCGACGAAACAATAGAAAATCAATTGTGTCTCATTAGCGGAGCTTGACAGATTAAGAAGAAAACGGTGATTAAAATTTCACCCTGTATACAGGGTGAAATTGAACACATGCGACAAATCGAAATGGGAGATTGTACTCATCATTATGAACAACTTTTACTATGGGACCAAACCTGAAATCGCGAAAAAAAATCAGCTGTTTCTTACATTTATGTCCGCATAACTCGTCAAAATGTAGTGAACAGCTGATTTTTTTTCGCGATTTCAGGTTCGGTTCGGTTCCATAGTAAAAGTTTTCATAATGATGAGAACAATCTCCCATTTCGATTCGTCGCATGTTTTCAATTTCACCCTGTATTACTATTAGTACCTATAGATTATTTTTGAAATACAGGTACGTAACCTACTTCAACACGATTTCTTAACAATATATTGAATTAACATTTTATAGTGTACATCTACATTATCATAATATGAACTAAAAAGTTTAAGGCCATTGCACACCATCCGGCTGATTTCGCAATCTATGCGATCAACACTTATGGGGGTCAATACAACTTATACGAATTAATATTGAATGCAACCTGTCATTGGTACGATCAACCGCATGTCTAAGGACATGGTAACAATTTGACAGCGCTTTATCTGTAGCCAAGCGTAAAGTATTTATTTGCAGTAGTATGTTTGTAGTGTGTATTAGCATTTAGGCCGGTTTTACGTAAGCACATAAAGTCAGTAGACACAGTCAACAAAAGAGATAAGTATGCAGGATCGTCGGATATAGTTGAAGTTTAGTAAGAAACCGACGGATGTTATCGACTGTGATTTAACTTGATAAATGAGCTGTTTGTATTCTATTAATAAAATTAAAATTTATTCGAGAACATCCATCGGTTTCTTACTAAACTTCAACTATATCCGACGATCCTGCATAGTTATCTCTTTTGTTGACTGTACATACTCGTAAGTACTCGCATTTGTATTAATTAGCAAGTATGTGACACGATACCTACGGTCCATTCAAACTTATGTTTCAAATTGATGTTATTTCAAGTTAAACAATTAATATGAACTTTATTTTAATGGCATTTAAGTTGATTTCAGAGCACCGACGCGCCAATTGTAACAATGAATTCAACACAGGATTCTAGACCCCTAGCGTAGAACTTTTTCGTAGATTATGAAAAAAAAATGATCTGGACCGGTTCCACAAATACTGCGTTAGAAATAGGTTGGATTTAAATGTATCCAAATGCTATGTAACATATCGATACCTCTGGGCTCAAAGGTCGTAAAGGACAAAATGCGACTTTTCAGGAGAAGCAAAAAGGGAAAAAAAAAATTTTTACTCTAACTTTTTTGTTTGTTGAGCTATTTAAATGAATCCTAGGAAAAAAGTGGTTAGAATTTATAGTATTCTCTAGGGCAGTGTTGAAAAACTACCCTAGTGCTGTAATTAGCCGAGATAGATTTCCTTTAAGACCATAAATTTAAAAATAAAAGTCCTTTAGATCTCATCCTATGATATTACCTAAGGGCGTAAATCCACTTTACTGCACAAAACTAAACAAAATAAGGAAGTAATGGACAAGTGTAATAATTTTTAGGTTCTAAGGGTCACCCGCTAAGGTATTATGAAAGGATAAATTAATAGTTTAAATGGATTATGTGATTTTGTATGTATTTATGTGTATACTACTGTATTTTCTTTACAAATATTCATGAAATAACATAATTATGTAAATAAAACTTACATTTGTGTAATCGAATTAAGACTAGCTGCGCCGCGCGGTTTCACCCGCGTAAATGTCGATCCCGTGAGAATATCGGGATAAAAAGTGGCCTATAATGTTAATCCGGGGCGTCAGCTACCTCCTTACAAAATTTTATCAAAATTGGTTCAGCCGTTTGAGCGTGAAGAAGTAACAAACATATAAACACACACACACACAAACTTTCGCCTTTATAATATTAGTGTGATTATATTTTTTGAGCGCGAGATAATTCATTAACATAAGGACTTATCTCTTACATGGTTGTTTTCGCGTATTTGTTAATGTTACTCACATTAATCGTAAGTGGACGCTTGTAAATGGCCATCGCTTACACATTGTACTAGATATTAACATGTATTAGCTGTAAGTTTTCCTAAAATAAATAAAATAAAATTTCTGCTATTGCACAGAAAAGTGTTCACCTACGCGGTCAGATTGTACGGAACACCTAAGTATTTTGTTTTTTTAATAACCGACGAAAAATTTCAACGCACGTGCGTTTAAAGTCATGTGTTGAATGCGTGGTAGGTAGCATCGGTTGCGCCTCGATACCCCTGTCACCTGTATATTTACCTAATCTACATATACAGAATGATCCAAGTAGTGACGTCAATAAAAAAAAATAGATTCCTCATACCTAGAAGTATCCGAAAATACCCCATGTATGTTCCGCGATTTTTGATAGTTTAGGAAGTATATGAATATTTTTATTAATTTTTGGGGACATCTTTAAAAATTTATAACATTTTTTCGGCAAGCTCTTTTTATTTATTTTTTGCGATAGGACTATCATGAAATACCCTTTCATGTATTAAAAAAATTATCTTCCTAACATTAGTACAAGATAGAATTTTTTTATCGAAAGTGAGAAATTTACATTTTTAGGATTAAAAGTTGTTTTTTTTTTCAATTAAAAAAATGTTAACAAATGTTTCACGTTCTACTAGTCAACTCAAAGTTTTAATCGATTTATATCTTTTAAACTTAAAATTAACTTTCAAAATCTATGAAAAATCGCGGAACATAGGTACATGGGGAATTTTCGGATATCCCTAGGTATGAGGAATCTAATATTTTTTTATTGACGTCACTATTTGGACCATCCTGTATAAAATTCAAAGTCCTGACTGACTGATATATCAACGCATAGCCAAAACCGCTGGTCCTGTTAAACATGTTATTTGGAGGGTGTGTTCTTTGTGAAGAGTAGGTATCCACTAAGAAAGGGTTTTTCGAAATTCTACCCCTAAAAGGGTGAATGGGGGGGGGGGGGGGTGAAATTTCAACGAAGTCGCGGGAGGGAGCTAGTTTGGTAATAATATTAGAAGAATTCACCAAATATATTATTACATTATTATTTATGCATGCATGCATTTTTGTGAAAAAGCCAATAAGGTAGTGTATCTAAAAAAAAATTCAACGCTTGTCAACAATAACAAACAATAATCAATTTTAATTTAATTTCACCAATAGAATATTGTTTTATTTATTTAACAAAACTCAGCTGATTATAATGTGGAATTAGTAACAACAGTTTAATTTTGTGCAGGTACCTACAGGTATTTTTTACAAGTTTGCATTAAATGTTAAAATGAGAATAGTAAAAAAATAGGTCAACGATTGTTAGAATTTCATTTAAAAAGTTTCAATTAATTAATTTACCTCACCTGTCGAGTCAAAAACGTTTGCTATTTAATATTCATAAACAATCTGCTTAAGAATTATTTTACAAATACCCTCTTTTATAGCTCCGTTTGCAAAACAGTAATTAAAAACATTTATGATCACTATAATCAGACATCAACTAAATGAAAACAATGCCTTTAAAAAATAAAATAAAAAAAACTCACCGAAAAAAATAAAGCACCAGAAATTTATTAAAAAAAAAACTATATCACACACCAGTTACTATCACTTCAAATTCCACATTCAAATATCGACCGAAATCGAAATAAAAAAAAAAAATGACTCCGACTTTTTTTTGTAACGACTCTTTCCGTCCGTGCTTCACGCTCGCAACGTATAGAATGGCGATGGCCGCTACGATAATGGCACATCAAAAGTGCCCATTAAGATGCTAGGGCCAACCCCACGGTTAGTCTATAGTTCTAGCAACAAAAGAGAACCTAGATTTTCAACACTTTTAAAACCCGCTTTTAAAATTAATCATTAAAATTCAGCAAACAATGGCTGGTTTTCGACTGCATAGGAGATATTTTTGATTCAAGGTTTTTTTTCAAATGTCGTAATGTTGAGAAAATCAGCCCGAATTTAGGATTCCGTTTTTGTATTCGGAGATTGCAACAGATATAACTAAAGATATTTTTGAGACAAGCTTTTGTATTTCAAAAAACTATTAAAAAAAAATAACAATCGACTTTCAACAAACACACTACGAAGTGAAATTAATTTCGAAAGTCGGTGTAGTTGGTTCCCGCATTTTCGTATTTTGACACCGACTTCCGAAATCAAAGTTATTTTTCACTTTGTAGTGTTTTTTTTGGAAGACGGTGTTTTCTTTTTTAAAAATGTTTTTATTTTTCACTTTAAAGTTGTACCTACCCCACATAAATTCATTTAACACTACTTGCTATGTAAATATCAGTGACAGGAAGTTATTAAACACCTTCAATACAATAGAATGCAATGAATTTTGACAGTTCAACAACATTCATTGCGTTATTTACGTGGTTGAGCAGATTATTTTTTCAAACCCAAGCAATGGATTAGCAATATCCTTCAAAATGATTCAAATTGTGATCGAAAGTATGTTACGCATTTAGGGTGCTGATCCCTCGGTGCGCGAAAACCGACTCATAGGTACCGTTCAGTAATGGTGCATCTGCATACTATTTTGGTCAACTCACAAAGGGATAGGCCGAGAGTACAGCCTGTCTTCGCATCCATGTCAAGGCCTCAGGTTCGATTCTCCGGTCGTGACAAATATTTGCATTGTTCACGATACAGATGTGCCTTAAGAGGAAGTGTATTATTAGAAGGTACACCTCTGACAACTAGTCGGTCTTTTCATTGGTATTGATACTACTGACAGCCAGGGCCGGCCTTAGCCATCAAGGCGCCCCAGGCGAGTCATGCCTTTGGCGCCCTTTTAGGTATACTTATTTCTTATTTTGAATTTGTACATAAATAAATAATTCGTAGGTAAGTTATTGATAACGTACAGGTTTTCTAAAAAGGTTTTTTGAATTGCTTGTGAACTTACGAGTACCTATGTAAAAAGCAAAAAAAGAAAAGTATGTATAATGCAGGGGGCCTCATACGAGTTGCAATTTCTCGCCTGTTGCCTCTATTTCGTTCTTCATTATTTAGTGAGAGATATGACAAGCGACAAAATGACAGCTCGTGTTTGTTAGACATAGAATAATCATGCTCACTCCTTCGAGATAAGTCTAGTTTTCCTTTAGATCGATAAAAATAGGTATTTGGCGTGCGGGCCCCGGGCAGCAGCCCCGGTCGCCCCCCCCCCCCCACCCCCACCCCCCTAAAGCCGGCACTGCTGACAGCTCACTTCACCTAAGGTTTCATACCTATCAGAGGGGCAATTCTCGTAATTTTAAGAACGTTCACAGTCAGAAGGCCAATTCCCGTAATGAACCCCTGAGACGGCCCACTGACCAAAACGTTCAAACTCTAGTCGCAATCTCATCTAATTATGTAATAGATCTAATTAGGTAATTAGAGACATTTTTGCCAGATTAAAACTGAGATCAGACTGTGAACGTTCTTAAAAATTTAGTCCATTATTACACGCTGTGCATTAATAGACCAATTAAGTCACACGTATCGTATAAGTACTATTTTATAGCCCGTGTGACCTAAACCCGCACTTAAGTCACGGTTTTCTGTGTAAAAATGCAGTACTCTTTCGTGTATATAATATTAAACGTTTAACATAAATAACAAAATGAAAACCTAACTTAACTAAAACTATATACAAACTAAAATATAGCATCCAAAAATTTATCCGCATCGCTGTCGACTGGTAATGTACCCAAGAGACTGGCGGCATTACCACGTTGTATGGCAATGCTTAGCCTTTGACCAAGGTAAAAGCCAGCCCTCGGGTCACGGGAAGTGTCAGAATAGCTTGACTTAAGTGCGGGTTTAGGTCACACAGTGCTATAATTTTTTTTTCTTTCTTTCCTTCTCACTTTGTATGATAGGTGAGAAGTTGAGAACCAAACTCCCAATCTGTGGCTCGCTAGCCCACGGCCACCGACGTGCCCCTACCGCTCTGTTTACGCAAGTATGATTTGCACTCGTTGTTTGCACTTGACCGGTTTGAACACTATCACTTTATTCTTTTTGAACACGTGTTCTGTCGACACAACAAAACATTGTCACGCACATTACGTTGCGCGGGACCTTGACCATTTCTTCTCGATTTTAATTATTACCTACTTACGAGTACATAACAACCAACCTACATGTAATATAAAGCATGACCAAGTTTTACTATAGAGGTGGGTGCGGGTAGGTGTTTTGTAACCGACTGCGCGACAGAAAAACCGCACCCTAATTGCGTATTGCGTAACACACTATCAATCACTATCTGAATAATTTTGAAGGATATTTCCAGTCCATGGCTTCTTATGTTCGAAAAATGTGTCTGCTCAGCAAAGTAAATAACGCAATGAATGTTGTTGAACTGTCAAAATGACAGCCATTGTCTATGTGCCCGTAGGGATTTATTCCAATCTGACCCCTGGGCCCCCCCTCCACCCCCCCTCCTCGATCCCCTGCTAGTTCGTCTTGGTGTCTATGCTTCTTTGTTTGTAGGATTCTTTATACCCTCAAAGCATTCCAAGCAACGGCTGAATTGATTTTATTTAGTCCATGCATGAGCTGGTGTCTATTGACTTGTCAAGTTGGCTAGGTTTTGGTTGTTATAAAAGCACTTGACATGCGGATTTTGGACGTCAATAATGCCCTGAAAAATTTATTGTACTATGACCATGTGGGTTATCAAAATAAAGGGCGTGCAGACACCATTCCAAAAATATAATAAGTACACTAAAAAAATGAAATTTAAAAAAAAACTAAAAAGTTATAAACATCCAATCTGTGATTGAAATAAAATAACTACCACCACAACTGCATCTGACTGCTTGAATGTGAACTTGTTTTGAACTTTTTAGTTGCAGCCGGAAAAGACAGAAAGTGAGAAATCCGGCCTACCGGTCAAGATCTTAGTTATAACTATATAAGCAAGACATAGCTTATATAGTCAGTGGCGAAGTTACCATATAACTCAATTCCCACCGGCTTCCCTTCAAAAATTAAGAACACAACCACTTTATAGTCAATTCATCATCATCTGTCATTTTTCGCTAATTCGCATGAAGCTCATACCTAATAGAAATAGGAATTTAATAAAACGGTTTATTGACTTTTTTCGGCGTTTTTTTTTTTTGCTCCGGCTTTCCTCTGTCATAAATTCACCCTTCGCCACTATAGTCAGCAAGATGAAGTGTCAGAGGGCCGGCCATGTTTATAGAAAGACCGAAAGCCAATGGAGCAGATGAGTCCTAAGAGCGGAAGGAGGTAAAGTGGGACGCACCCCAGCTAGATGAACCAGCAACCTTAAAAAGGTGGCTGGGACAGACTGGATGCGGAAGGCGGAGGACAGGGGGCTGTGGCGCAGTCTGGGAGACGCCTATGTCCAGCAGTGAACTGCGATAGGCTGAGTTGATTATGACCAGCAGGGTAATTGCGAAACACACTATCAGTAGCAATGGGCTTTATCTTGACAGTTCAACAACATTCATTGCGTTATTTGCGTTGTTAAGCAGACACATTTTTCGAACATATGGAGCAATGGATTAGCAATATGCTTCAAAATGATTCAGTTTGAGAGTAATAGTGTGTTACGCAATTAGGGTTCTGGTGGCGGGTGTTTTTGGTGCTATAAAGCACGTTAAGCTGTCATTCGTACCTACATCTTTGACAGTCGTTACGGGTACTCAGAAGCCAGAAAGTCTGACACCCGGTCTTACCAAGGGGTACCGTGTTACCAAGTAACTGGTTTTTGGTGGTCAGATAAGCAGTCGCTCTATGTAAAATACTGGTATTCAGCTGCATCAGGTTAGACTGGAAGACGACCCCAATATAGTTACGGAAGGCTAGGCAGATGATGAACTAAAGGAATGTGGCCTTCTCAATCAAAACACTGACATATGTATGTGAGCTCATAGTCATAATATAGATTCTCTTTGAAATGTGAAATGCCAAAATCACAAATAATTTCGCACTTCGTTTCCGTAGGCAGGTTATAAAATTGAACGTTAAATAAAGGTAAGTTATGTACCGTGTGTTGACAATAATAGTTATTATGCCAAAGGATACTTTCACTTTCAGCCATTAGTAACCATCCAGTTAGTTTATAACTTACTATTGTTTCGTTGCAACGTTATTAATGACTTTTCGAATTGTTAATGTTTTATTATTATCGCTAAAATTACAGTAAAACGGGGCTACTTTGACCAGGCCGATCACAACGCTATGACGCGTTCCCCACACCCCACGCCTCGCGCAATATTACTCGAGGTCACGCACACTTGCTGAGCACACGTGAAAACCGATTTTGGCGTTCTGTCAAAGTAGCTGCAAAGTCTGTCAAAGTAACCCTGGAAGTCAAAGTAGCCCCGTTTTGCGGTACCGTTTGGAACCATCGTCCACGACGCTACGTATAAGTAGCGTGTTTCAAACTCAAATCACCAAGAAGCCAGAATGTCACAGCAGTCACAGTAGATATTCCAGAGTTATTCCAATGGCGATCCGAACAGGGCGCGACTTACTAAGGCGTTATTAACTAGTTTGTGATTTGTTGCAGCTGTGACATTCAATGAGCATTATGTGTCGTGCTATTAATATTATAAATAGGTTACATTTGTGAGTTTTTATGTAGGGTCATATTATGGCTGATCTGATTGAAGCTACAGCTATATTAACGATTGTCATAGAATATACCTATTAGTTTATGTTATAATAAGAAATTTCGCGCGGACGAAGTCGCGGGCAGAAGCCTATAGGTAGGTACTCAACAACAGACCTATCATTATTTACAAAACTAACTGCTAATTGAATTGAATTTCATAAAAGATAATAAATAAGCTTTTAATGAGTAAGTTTGATAAAATTATTGTTTGTTTTATCATTTGCGTCATTTTAACGACAACAAAATGTAACTACTAGTCCAACATTATTTATCGTGTTGCCGCCATTTTCTAAACTATTATTCAGTATTTTCTTTCCCAACTAAAGTATTTAATTATGGTGTTATGTAAGCAAATAAACAAGGTACAGTCAGCCACACGTCATGAACGTGTGGCTGACTGTACTGTGTTAACCTACTTCAAAAAAGGAGGAGGTTCTCAAATCCGTTGAATATTGTTTTTTTTATGTTTGACGCGATATCTCCAGCAATTATGGATCGATTTTGAAAATTATTTTTTTAATTGATAGGGTATGTACAGACGCCAGCACATCAACCTACCCGAAACTGTCAGATTTTCCCAATCAACTTTGAACCTTATGCTCTAGTGATAAAGTTGAAAATCTATTAAAGAAATTTGACAGATTGTAGTAGGTTGATGTGCTGGCGTCTGTACTTACATATGTAATGCATTTTTGCCGAAAAACGGATTTACTTTCTTTCTTTTTTTAACAGCACCTTTATTAACAGTTTGTTCATAGGGTCCAGTTGCAGCAGTGGCAAGTTGTCTTGCGTCGAGTTGCCACGGGGGTGAGCTGTCGTAGATTCATCAGGCCAACTCAAAATAGATCATTCTTCGCCTATGCACAGTCTCGTTATGATCAACATTTCAGCCGAAAGACGTTCACTCTTGGACATAGGCGTCTTCAAGCACCGCCACTTCGACTGTGCTTCTTACTTCCAGCGGATTCCTACGGCATCTACCAGGTCATCGGTCCACCTTGTGGAAGGCGTTCTAACGCTATGTCTTCGGTCGCCACTCCCGAACCATCGACCTTCTGTTCTGCGAGCAATATGCCGTGCCCACTGCCACTTAAGCTTTTCAATTGAAGCATTGAAAATGTTGAGAAGTTTAATTGTATTTTAATGGTATTTGTAATTGTACTTTTTAATTGTATTTTTTTATTGTATTTTTGGGTACATATTCAATGTAAGTTAGATCTGTGTGTATCTTTGTGGGAGTAACATTGCATTGGCGTTAAAGCTGTTAAGGTGTTATTTACGAAATTTAGAATAAATAAATAAATAAATTCTTCGGACTATGTCAGTTACCTTGGTTCTCCTACGGATCTATTCATTTCTGATTCGATCACGTAGAAAAACTCCAAGAATAGCCCTCTCCATTGCTCTTTGGGTGACTTTTAACCTTCTAAGTCCCAGTGTGAGCTCCGCAATCTTCTCATCTCACATAAACAGTGTCTCAAGACGAAAGTCTTTGACCAGTGCGTGTTGCCAGTGATGACCTGACTACACAAAAATACTGGTATTCAGCTGCATCCGGGTAGACAGGAAGCCGACCCCAACACAAAAGGCAGGCCTAGATGTATTGCACAGATTTACCGCAATTTAACCTTACTATAATGGAATTACCAAATTGATTAGTATCTTCGACTACACGTCTGTGATGTCATTTTGACCTCTATTTTGTAGCTGTAAGGACGGTTTTCATGCTTCAAATGTCACATCTGACCTGACGTATAGTTGAATGTAGTAGGTAATAGAAAATTGTATGAGTCGTCATGTCAAACAGATTTCTTCATGCTCTAGGTCAATTTAATTAGGATAACAAGAATGGTGCAAGCGTTTATGAGTTAGTGGGTGTAATATTTGTTGTTATTTGGGGTTTCTTGGCGATTAAGCTACCTACCTTTTTTTTTCTTTTTTTTTTAGAAGACCGGTGACACATGCGGCCGTAATGTCCAAATACAGAGCGATTTTTGACACCTTTTAAAGATAACAGCCGCACGGGTCGATCGATCAGGTTAAGCTACGCTTGCCGCGGTTGGTCTGTGGACGGGTGACCATCTTTACATACCAAGACCCCTCCGTGCAATCGTGCAATCACGCTAAGCCGTTGGTCCCGGCTGTCATTCGTGGATCTTTGACAGTCGTTACGGGTCGTCAGAAGCCCGAAAGTTTAACAACCGGTCTTACCAAGGGGTTTCGTATTACACAGTAACTGTGTAATACCACTTTGCTCGACGTGGAGATCGAATCCAGGACCTCATATTCGACAGTAGCGCTTGCGACCACTAGACAAAGGAGGGAGTCACAACCGCAACTGACACAGAGCTGAACTTCATAAATCTCGACAACAGCGCCACCTGTTGGGTCCAAAACTATCCCATCTTTCAAGCTGGAACCAACCATACACATTCTCAAAACTATCCTATATATGTATGTTTGTATGTATGTCATAGTGATAAGTGATTTTTGTATATTAAGAAAATAAAAAATATTTTGTTTCCTAACCTTTAAAGTTATAAACCTGTATGGTTGTAACGTACGCAACAACTCTGCTTAGCCTACGGCGCACTCAAAACGAGGACAATGTCTTTCCAAAAGAGTCTAACAAGGCTTTATATTCATTAACAAGACCATAGTAAAAACAAATAAGACCTTCGGAAAAGGTGTTGTCCTTCTCTCTAATCTTGGGTGGCAGTAGTGCAGCAATGTTTCGGGTTAGGTCCTGAGTTCGAGTTCCAGCTGGCTCATAATTTGTAAGTACAACGTTTTATTAGCAAATAATTGAAGCTAACTACCATACCATAGTCAGAGTTTTTTATAAATTGCTAGCTTCTACCCGCGACTGTGTAAAATTTAGGCCTTCGACCCACCGCGTCGCAGCGCATCGCAGCGCATCGCCTGTCCCCTCTACTACTTTGTTTTTGCCGAGCTTTCTTTCTGACTTTTTTCTTTTTGCGCGGCTCCTAAGGATCATAGCGTGATGTTATAGCCTATCTATAGCCTTCCTCAAGAAAGAATTTTCCAAATCGACTGGTAGTTCCGGCGCGTTCAAACAAACTAACAGACTCTGCAGCTGTATTATTAGTATCTACAGGATAATTTTGTTATCTCCATCCAAATTTTTACAGGGTGTTCTACCCATGAATATAAACAACTTTCACTATGGGACCAATTCTGAAATCACGAAAAAAAAAACAGCTGTTTAATACAAAAGTTCAACACCTACTTGACCAAAATGTATGAAACAGCTGATTTTTTTTTTCGTGATTTCAGAGTCGGCCCCATAGTGAAAGTTGTTCATATTCATGGGTAGAATACCCTGTAAAAATTTGGATGATGATAAAAAATATCCCTGTATAGATTCCTAAACAATAAATTAATGAATACAAATCAAGTGCGAGTCATATTTGTAACAGAGGTTTTTTCATCACTAGCTATTTACCAATAACTGTTTTTTTTTTATATAATAGCCCTTATTGTCTAAAGCTGTCACGGACCAGGCTTGGTACAAGGAGTCCAGCTCATCCCGCCATCTCCGACAGGGCCTGCCTTGACGTCGTTAGCCAAAAACTGTTTTAGTTTAAATATTTCTCAAAATTATTTGCCATGATAGAGACTACCTGAGAGTTAAAAAGAAATAGTCTTGTGACGTACAGACAGACAGCACAGAACCCTCTAAGTGTGCAATTCCGACTCACGCTTGATTTTTAATTACAAAAATCTGCGGCATTTGCAAAGTAAATATCCATAACCTGTTCGATGCAATTTGTGCAATCCGTGCGAATCTCAATGTCGCCCAGCTATTAGTTTAATTCATCTTTACCATCTAATATCTCGTGTTAGGTTTCATTACTTCGGTCATCGAGCGAGGCCTTCGATCGATCGCAGCTTACATTGCGACCTTTGAACTGTGTCATTATGGCCTATGGATTGTAGTTTTGTGAGGGGCTCGTGGATAAATGATAATAGAAGAAGGTTAAGTTACGCTTGCCGCGGTCGTTTCGTGGATGGGTGACCATCCATTACATACCGAGACCCCTCCGTGCCTCAGAAAGTACGTTAAGCTGTTGGTCCCGGATGTCATTCGTGAAATTTTTACAGTCGTTATGGATAAGTAGTCATTAGCCCGGAAGACTGACAAGCAGTCTTACCGAGATGAATCGAGTACCTAGTTAGTAAGAGTAGTAAGTCGCGTGTCGTCATATTCGTCTGTTCAGACTGGAAGCCGACCCCGACATATCTGGGAAAAGGTAGGCAGATGATGGCTATGTAATATTATGTGTTAGAGCTTCATTATTAAACTGTGGTTAGGAGGCCTATTACAAAACTGGGCGTAGATGCATGATTTCCTCGTTGAAACCGAATACCTACTATTCGTTGGTTGGTATAAATAAAAAAAAAAAACATTGATACTTTGATTTTTTAATAAATAAAATAAAAGTCTGGAGTCTCCTCTGGCTGGAGGCCTTAATTTATTTAGGCATCCACAGGCAAATCCGGTTAAGCAGACGACAACCTCATAGGTTGAACTGCGAGATGCCAATTAAACCAAAAAAAAAATATGCGCGCTCATTACCAAAATGTACATACCTAAGAGGGCTCTTAAGAGTCCTTCGGTCATCAGCGTGGCCTTCGATTAATCGCAATTTACTTTCCGATCTTTGAAATGTGTTAAAGATGATATGGCTAGCAAGGGGGTGACTGATAGAAATGTAAGGAAGAACAGCTGCCACGCTAAAATGGATTTGGCTAGACATATTAAACACATTATAAAACTGATTTACACCTGTGAGACGTCCTAGTAACATAGGGTCCCGTTGAAAATCAGCGTCTAGACATTGACGCTGATTTTCAACTGGACCCTATGTATATAAACTTATTTTCTTTCTTTCTTTTTCTTATTTTCCGCATGTCAGACGACTAATGAGCCAAACTTACGACCCAATGGGTCCCTCTTAATGGCAAGCAACATCGCGGCAGGCCCAGACGGAGATGGCGGGATGAGCTGGACTTTTGTTCAACAAGAACTGGTCCTTAGCAGCTTTGAACAGAGAGTAGGGAGGTTTTTGCTCTGCAGGTCGGAGGGGGACATCACAGGTTTTAATAATAGGTACCTAATAAATGAATGGAAGAAAAAGACGCTGCGCCGACCACTAATAAATTGGCAAAGGGCAGGAGAATGATGATTGGACGACAGAAATAGACCAATTTACTCTTCTGGCACCTTCTAAATCGCACTCCTATAAAGTCACTCCTTTTTCCCGTGAGAGTAAGCAACAGAACACCGCCTGCTACAATCTACATAGGTAAGTACTCGTTTGACATTTGCTTTGTCTACGTCTCGAATACACTGCTCAACTCTCTCACACTAAATAGGTATAAATAATCAACGTTCCAAATATGCGCATACACGCAGTCAATAATCTTAACATTTCGTAATACTTCTGCTAGTGACGACAGTTTGAAAGGAACATGTTATAAGAAAGATATTGCTTTTACACAAACATTATAATGCGACCTTCACTGAGATAATCAAATTCGCGTCCAACCATGCGTTGTATCGTTGTATCGGACTCTCTGACGTAACAAAGCGTCATAAATGTCTTACGCAAAATAACAGAACAGCAGTGTCGCAATAATAATCACGTTGCAGAAATTCACTTCGCAATTTTGCTGACGACGCTTTTAACGCCATCTAGCGGCGAATAGATGAAACTATAGCAATGATGGTTGGTTGTGTCGATAATAGATGAGAGAGACGGTAAATAAAAGAGTATTTTAAACACGGAACAGAAACAACAGATTTTAAACCATTTACAAAAGCAAAATACTGAAGGCGCTTTTAATGCCATCTAGTGGCGAGTGGATGAAAGTAATGGTTTGTTGTTTCATTAAATTTAATTGTAAGGTAAGTAGCTGATGAATGCAATGTCTTATTATCTTAATTGCTTCTGCAAGCTGCTACTAGATGGCAGCAGTGTCATCAATATTTTATGAGATTGCCCCGTTGGTTTCGTGGTCGCACTCGCAAGCAAGACTGCTAAGCGGTAAAAGTATAATTTCGTTTGTTTGATGTTCCTCTACTGTTATAGCATTCGAATTCTTACTAAAAATTTCCATCGCGATAATGTTCCACATTCCTCCGGATCATACCATTTAGCACATAACTATTAAGTCGATAATGAGTCGTTGGTGTGTCAATAAATAAATAAATAACTCCTCGGTAACAGACGCCTCTTTCAGACTTTCTCTGAGTCAGCATCATCTGCCTAATCTTTTCCGACCTGTGTCGGGAACGTTGAAGTCGGCTTCCAGTCTAACCGGATTGAGCTGAATATCAGTATTTTACGTAGAGCGACTGCTTGTCTGACCTTCACAACCTAGTTACTGGGAAACACGTCACCCCTTGGCAAGACTGGTTGTCAGACTGTTTGATGATTGCCAAAGATCTACAAATGACAGCCGGTGCTTTCCGAGGCAAGGAGAGGAACTCCACAACCCTGCCTTTCTTGTTGTTCTTTCTTCTTTTCGTGTCGATGGTACTCTTCCTCATTGTTTTTTGTTGTAGTTTGAGCCCTGTAGATGGCCACGTTAATCGTGGAATCAGTGGCATTTTTTAGGTCATCCAAGGTGCAGGTGAATGAGCACTAGATAATACGATACTCCTTGTTAAGACTTTTTGTCAGACTTTCGGGCCACAGATCAAAATAGGGCTCCCTATTACCCTATTAGTTATTAAGGTAAATGCAATAATACCTTTTACCTAATTTCACCACACTGCAGTTTCCCAATACAAATAGAGCGCGTTTAAAAAAATCGTGTAATGCATTACGAGGCGATGGCACGAGTGACGTAACGTTGTCTACATGCGCGATTATTCCGCGGACCGGTTTGGGTGTAGTGAGGGGCATTGCTCTTGTGGCTATCGATATCGATAAAAAAATTAATGGGGAAATATTGTTGTTGGATTGTGTCGCATTAGAGTAGTTAATAAAAAATCTCGAAAGTCTAGAAATTCCCGAGGATTAGGAGACGCACTAAGTATCAAGGTCGCTCAGCGAGCTATGGAACGGGCTATACTTGGAGTCTCTATGAGGGATCGAATCCGCAACGAGGTGATCCGGCAGAAAACCAAAGTGGTTGACACAGCTAAGAATGAAGAGATGAGCTGAAGTGGCAATAGGCCGGCAAATTAGCCGCAGAACCGATGACCGTTGCGGATGATGATGACGTGTTCTTGAGTGGAGACCGCGAATCGGCAAATTTAAGGGAGGACGCCCTCAGGCTAGGTGGAGCGACGATCTTCGCAGGATGGCTGGTAGCAGCTGGATGAGAGTTGCCGAAAATCGAGTTGAATGGAGTGCAATAGGAGAGGCCTAGGTCCAGCAGTAGACTGCTGTAGGCTGTTGATGATGACTAAGTATCAGTATTCTGGCACCAAGATTCGACATTACACTAGGTAGAAGAATAGAAGCAAAATAAGATTGAGTGTTCAGCATAGCTATTCACAAACACTCGATACGCTTCCGTATCGTATCGAACATTAATCATTGTTATCGTAGGAGTCTTCTAAACGCTGTTCACAAGTCCAAAACCCGAAAATTTTGTCAGTTTAAATCAAATAGACACCCGCTATTCTTCCAACAGCTATTTGCTGTTGAGGGCAAGAAATGTCAGGTTTTCGATACGACAGCCTGTCGTATGGTTGTGAATCAGGGCTCTGATTAGGGCAATAAGAACACACAATCATTATTTTATTAATGCCGCAAAGTGTCAGCAGGTACTTAGGTTGGAATCTTATAATAGTGAGATCAATGTGAACAGCAGTAATCCCGGTAGCAAAGCAGTAAAATACGTAGTAGGAGAGAGAAATCTTTCTTTCTTTATTTTTATATCGGTGCTGTTACAGATGCTATTCATGCAAAAAACACATGATATTAAAAAGGTCACATTCATCCAGGCTAGGTCATAGCCCTAAGTATGTCATTGCTATTATACAGGGTGAAATTAAATTCATGGGCATCCTTTTAAGGGGTCATTGTACTCATCATTATGAACAACTTTTACCATGGGACTAAACCTAAGATCGCCAAAAAAAAAAAATCAGCTATTCCTTGCATTTATGTTCACATAACTCGTCAAAATGTAGGGATGAGCTGATTTTTTTTTCGTGATTTCAGGTTTGGTCCCATAGTAAAAGTTGTTCATAATGAAGATTACAATGACCCCTTAAAAGGATGCTCATGAATTCAATTTCATCCTGTATATACTAAATTGCCTTTTTAACGGCATAAACAATAGTTCAATAAAATAAAAATAACTATAGGTTAGCAATATCTGGTTTTATTGTTTTAACTTTAAGTTATGGTAATATTATGATAGAAATGGAAATAAAATAGCTTTCCGGACTACATAATACTGTAGATGAAACGTGTAAACGTAACACCTTACGGTTTTTTTAAGGTTATCAATAGGAGCTTTAATAACAGTCAACACAGTTAATAGAAGACAGAGGGAATTAGCATAGCTTGTAACAGCACCCTAATTGCGTAACATACTATCAATCGGAATCAGAATCATTTTGCAGCAAATTTCTAATCCATTGCTTCATAAGTTCGAAAAATTTGTCTGCTCAACACTTAAATAACGCAACGAATGTTGTTGAACTGTCAAAATGAAATCGATTCCGATTGATAATGTATTACGCAATTGCCCCGCGGGTCTACGTTGCATACAGTGGCGTAGCGTGGCTTGGCGGGGCCCCGTATAAAAATTTGTTTGGGGGCCCTTATGAAGGGTAAAGATTTCTCACAAAAGAAAAACATTTTTTTGCATAATATTAAAAGAAATTTTTATTCATCATAATTAACTACTGCCACTTTTTCCAAAATTTTTACAAACAATTCAAATTAAATATACACTCTCCCCTTGCCTTTTTTTTCGGCAAACTGATTTATTGAAACATTTATAGCTGATTTGCTTTTTTCGACTTTTGTCATTTGTGAAATAAAAATATAATTCGGGAAGTTTTTATTAATTTTTGCTTACGCACATGGGGCACGCACGGGGCACGCACGGGGGGCCCCCGTGGCCCGGGGGCCCCGTATAATTGATACGGCAGATACGGCGGTAGCTACGCCCCTGGTTGCATACCTATCCTCATCTTTTAAATACAACAAAACGCTGGTATGTACAATTAAATCAAATCTGTCACTGATAAACAGCAGAAGAGGGAGTTAATTTTAGTAGAGGTCTTCTTCTTATTTTCGTGTCGATGGTACTCTTTCTCGTTGTTTTTTTTTTATATAGTTTGAGTCCAGTAGGTGGCCACGTTGATTGCGGCGTCAGTGGCATTCTTTAGGTCATCCGAGGTGCAGGTGAATGGGCACTTAAGACGCTCCAGCAAGTGGGTCATGGTCTGGTCAGAAGCACCGCACTCATACTGTGTGTTTATTGGATAGGTCAGTAATCCCACACTTATTGAGGTGACATTAAGGACGGGCTTCGAAAGTTGGTGGTGGGTGCCCTTGGAGAGGTCATTATTGTTATTTGGCCCTGATAAGGACCGTTGGGCTTTGAAGAGAGCCGTTTAAGTGTACCGTCGTGGTGAAAGGATTTGTCAGCTAGACTCAGCGTTACCGAGTGCTAGGTGTCCAAGGTGCCGGGCGTTTTGTATCGCAGTACTTACGATTTATACTAACGCCACTCGGGGAGCAAGTCACCAGCACGCCGCGCGCCGTTAGTACTTAAAAAAAAAGTCAAACTAGTTATCATGGACTGTACTATGAAAACATTTTTCAAACTTACTACGCTAAGTGTATCTCAGATAATTGAAGTTTAAATACGAACAAAATGATAGGCAATGTCAGGTACTAAATAGTTGATCATTTAATTTAGTACCTAGTGTAACTAGTTAGCTGTACACAATAATTTACCAAGCATTAGATTGAAATATCAAAATTAAATAAACAAAAAAAAAACTATCGACCTCAATGACACAAAACTATCGACAAACTATCGACATCAACAACCGTGTCCCCGCACTACAGCGCGTAATGAAGCGAATCTACTTTCACCGCCCTGCGCAAGTTCGTACATAATGTTATTACCTACATTATACATATTGTACCGAGCAATATTGCCTATTGGGCAAGTGTAGCTGCTTGACCCCAATAATCTAGGATATGCAGTGCCAACTGTTTTAGAACCTAACGGCCGGGCGCGCGACGCGACGGTGGGAAGAGACCAGACGGAATGACCATAATGCCCTGAAAGTTGTGTCGACACTCTCGCGCCATCCAATCTTCCTAGCACGGTAGGCTGTGCTGGGGCGACTGCTGCAGGAGCAGAAAACCTCAGACGGCGAAAATATTCCAACCTGATCGATTGGGAGTTATAATATGTTCGAGCCGTTTGGGGTTGAAACACTAGGGCCGTGGGGTCCGAGTGCTCATGGTCTTTTTAAGGAAATTTCAAAACGGCTGGTTGACACTTCCCGTGACCCAAGGGCTGGCTTTTACCTTGGCCAAAGGCTAAGCATTGCCATACAACATGGTAATGCCGCCAGTCTCTTGGGTACATTACCAGTCGACAGCGATGCGGATGAATTTTTCGACGCTATATTTTAGTTTGTGTATTTTAATTTTGTTGTTTTTGGTTTAATTGAAATAAATGCTTTGAATTTATATTTTCATTGAAAATAATTATGTATAACTGTAAATATAATTTTATTCTGTTACATGAGTAGCTGAATTCGAATTCGAACTCCCGACCTCTTGCTAAACCGCTCTGCAACCGCTGCGCTATCACCGCTTTTATTCATATATTTTTAACTGGTACATATTTTAAGGGTAAGTAATGAGTATGTATCATAATTATCATTATTATGTTGGTACTTACTTTACTTTAGATTACAGGCGTGATGTTAAAATTGCTTATGTTATGTAAACCCACAATTTCACAAACACGTTTTTGCCATCAATTGTAATATAAAAAGTCATTTAAGGGCTTGTAATAGTTCAGCTAAAATTCAGATTTTGTCCCCACTTCCCCGCGCTATGTATCATTCTATCCCACTCGCACTGACATACTGATTCAGTTAGGGTGAACTGAACTATTGTTGGAAGGATGTCAAGAAATAAAATGATTAAACTTAACATTAATTTATTACATTCACATTGTATGTACAGTATATATAAAATTCTTTTAAATGGGCAGGTAAATAATAAGTAGGTATAACAAAACAAACATGAGACACTCATCATTCGCATAGCAAATACAGTTTACATCGAAATCCGCAATATAAGTACCTACTTCATTAGTGTTCTATGACCGACCAAAGACAATGGTCTTTGGTCGGTACAAATATATGGCGGTAGAGCAATGGCTCTACCGCCATATATTTGTCACCATAAGACATCGACAGCCAAATAGAGCCGGCGCTCAGCTCACTGACAGCGTGCCACGGCAGGTTGTGCTGCGGCATCCCGCGGCGTTCCGTGGCACCCTGCTGTAAGCCCGCACAGACCGGACTGCGTCCCATTAACCGAAATGACCGCAGCACAAGTTTCAATCTTATTTCAACTAGCTTAGCAATCATAATTCCTCGACACAACGTGACCCACACGTCCCGCGGGATGCAATGGCGCGCCGCGGCATTACGTGGAATGAAACGGTATGACACGTCATGCCGCAGCATCCCTGGCGCGTCGCGTCATGCCGCAGCGTCCCGCGGCACGTCGCGACATTTCCCGGCATCGTGGTATCGAAATAAAGTAACATGAATTCTAAACTCATTGAAATAAGATTCAAAATAACTTGATTAGTAATAAAATCCTTTGCCATGACAAAGCCTTAAAATTACTTTCTTTTTGGTGAATATTTGGCCAAAAAATAGGCTAGTCCTCTGGTCACGTGAAGAGTCGACCAATCGCTTGGCGATTTCTCGAAAAATTAAGTAGGCACTCGGACCTTATGGCCCTAGTGTATCAGCCCCAAACGGCTGGTACATATAAGTCGGAATAAGATTAGAGTATCTATTTGCGCTGTTTGAGGTTTTCTGCACCCGCAGTAATCGCACTAGCACAGCCAACCGTAATAGGAAGATGGGGTGGCGCAAGGTAGTCGATACATGTTGCATCACACACCAAAGGCCGACCTAACTTCTAAGGCATTATGGTCAATCTGTCTGGTCTTTTCCAATCGTCGCGAGCCATTGGGTTCTAAAACAGCTGGCAACCCAGCACTGTCAAGAGCACGCAATGGTTATAACCAGTGATCGGAATAGGTAGAGCTATTTGGGTTCATTGACCGCAAACATTGATGTTATATGGATATTCCACGGGATTCCGACTGATACTACGGGATTTTTGTCATATAAATTCGCTTCACTAACATCAACAGATGTCGAACGCTCGTTTTCCACATATAAATGGGTGTTAGATGTAAAAATATATAGATTAAAATTAGATAATTTAGAAAAAATAATGGTGATTTATTTTAACTCTGATCATACTCAGTCTTCTAGTGAAGCTGAAGACGAACCAGACCAATGACATTTTTTGTTTAAATAAGTGAATTATTGTTGAAGCGTATTGATTATTTTAATTAAAATTTTATTGTAAATACAAATTGTTCTATTTGGTAATGTTTTGATTTTACTGAGGAACAAATAATTTGTATGGTAATATGTTTTTGTACAACTTCAGAATAAAAATGTTTAAATGATTGTTGATTCTTGAATAAGAAATTGGTGCCGATTCTCTTGTACACCGAACTAAACTAACTAAACTATCACTAAAATTCCTTACTTTTTGCTATGAGAATCTTACAGCTATTCTGCATAAAAAATTCTCTAAATTTAAAAATAATTTTGACACAACAAAAATTGAATTTGACAATCGTGACTCGTCGACACGTGGTACTTATTTTCCCTACCCCGTGAATTGTTTTTTAGAGCCGCAGGCGCGGAGGGGGCAGCCTTGACGTGTTTTTTAAGGAATTTTTCACTTTTTGTATGGAAAATATGAAAAATTATTACCTACATGTTGAGTTTTAGGAGTTTACAGGTTTCATAAAGGGGGTCGAAATTTTCATTATTTTTGCGATAGGACACACCATTTTCGAGATATAAGCAAAAGAAAAAAAAAGATACAGACAGTACTGTTTTTGCACCTGAAGTCGAGGTGTTGGTGTGAATTTCTATTCATGACAACTAATTTTATTCCACACCTTTTTAATCGCGATTAAAAATAGATTTAGTTCGATTTAGTTAGACAATCAAAATTTTAGGTGAAATTCAGAATAGCAAAATTGCCATCTTCAATAGATTAATAACTCAGTGCCATCTTAGTGCTGTCAAACTAAAATATAGTTAAGTTGCGTCACTTTAGTCAATTTCAGAATGGGAAATCGTCGCTTGACAGGAATAAATTAAATTTTAGTGATTTTTAGTCTAGTATAGAGGCACTTGTGACAAGAAAATCGGTACCATTATTACGTAAAAAAATATATGTGGTTTAATGAATCAAGTTTATCTATTTATTATACTATCCTTAATCCCGTCCTTCTTATATTTAACCGTCAGAAAGGAAGTGTAATCTTTCATTAGTCCCGAAGGCGTAAATAGTTTTTATGATTTTACTACTTAAAAACCAAATCCCGGGACTCGGGGAATATCCATATTATTCTAACCAACCAATTATTCTAAGCAAGTACGTAAAACAGCTCTACCTATTCCGATCTATGGTTATAACGCATAATAATACGTCATCGGAATGACTGATGTCAATTATAAAGTTTCATACATTTTGGCTTTAACGGAGGTTTGGAATAGAACGAATTTTAAAATAAGTTGTTTTTAATGAAAACATTTAAATTAAAAAAAAAGGAATCAAGAGGAGGAGAATGACGAAAGCAAGAACATTTATGTGAATTCCCTTAAATCCCTAATTTCCACGGAAGTCGGTGACAAAAAAGTAATATACAAATCCAAAGACACCGACATCCGAAATTAATGTTATTTTTCACTTTGTAGTATTTTTGGGAGTCGGTATTTTTTGACAAAAATTTTTTGAAGTGAAACTTCTTTAGGCGCGCTTGACTTGGGGAGTAAACTGGCGAACGCGTTACGGAAACGTGTGATCGGGCGAGTAGGGAAGGTACGTATTTATGCGACCGGGTTTTTACACCAGGTATTTGCTTCCAAGTACGCACACAAGTACGTAGGTACTCAAATAGTTCAACAACCACGTTTGTTTTCGCAAATGCAATCATGCTCCTTATCAGTAAGAGCACAGAATACTTAATAGTACTACGTACAGAAAGGACACTCCCTTCCTCGACCTCATATCAGATACCGCATCTCACCCCGCACTTCGAGGTATTCGTCGCCGACTCTTTAGCAAGGGCGCTCGCGAACCGCAGCGCTGTATTGCTGATACGAACACACAATTATGCGATTTAAAAGTTTTATTTGAGTTTTAATCACGATGGTTGGATATTGTGATGCTTTTCCGAATTCGTATTTACATAAACTGTTTGTAAGATTTCGCATTTTCATTTGTTTATGTAGTAGTAATAGGTTATTATTTTCCGAGCGTTGTATGGAGTGTCCGAGGTGTGGTAAGAGTCTATGGAACAATTTCTTAAGCAAGTATTTTTACTTTAATGGTTTGTAAAAGTATTTTATTTTTAATTATAATTAAAAATATACCATTAAATTTCTGATGCCAAACTGCATTCAGTGATGGATTATTTTTTATTAAATAGTTTTTGTAAATAGATAATAGCTTCATATTTGCAATAAATTACCACCGTTGTGTCATCGCGCTTCTCTTTCATTTCCTACCGAACCTACGCACAGTGTGATAAGATCCCGGTTTTTGTGTCATCGTGTTTTTATTGAGTTAATCGATAGAGTCTACAATTCCGACGATTAGAGTAAAACTCCGGGTTCGCTAAGACTTGAGCTTTTTTTTAAAAAAAATGTCAAAGTTTCGCAATATCCGACTCTAGAAAAATGAAAAAAAAATCATTATAATTTAATGGAAGTACTTATTACAGAATTTATTTATTCTATCGAAAAATGGTATAATAGCCGACCGTTCTACCAATTCCTGTTGCATTAGTATGAATGGGTCGAGAGATATGATTTTTTTTCTCATTTTTCGTTTTCATTTTTTTATTCATTTAAACCGCCGTAGTAGGTGGTCATTCCCACATCAAAAAATTGCTGATACTTTCTATTATGTGTAGTATTAATTCCAAAACCTAACTCATTGGTTTCCAGGAGTTATCGGAAATTTTAGTAATATCCGAAATATCCGCACTTAGGGCTGCCACTTCAACCAAAACATAATTTGTTTATTTTTATTAAGTTTTGGCTTCCTTATCACGACCATAACAAGATATCATTATTTTGTGGCTTAGATGGCAAAGATTGAGTAATTTTATAAAGGAAATTAATAAACAAATGTTGACTGATACACCTTTTTTGGAAACCGTCTACAAATTCTACCCCAAAAGACTCAACTAATAGTAAATAAAAGAAAATCCTTTCCGATGTCTCCTAAGTATATCAATAAACATTAAACATGAGTAATATATTAACATTTTTGACAATTTATTAAATATTTTTAGTCAATTTAGTTCTTTTTATTATTAATTTTACAATTCTTTTAAATCAATTTTGTTTTACTTTTTGATTTTATAACATATTTTGAATCAATTTTAGTATACTTTTATATTTTACAATTCTTTTAAATCAATTTTGTTTTACTATTTTGAATCAATTTTAGTATGCTTTTATATTTTACAATTCTTTTAAATCAATTTTCATCATGTATTTGCATCAATTGTATTGATTTTTGAAATATAATACGCTGAGAATGCGCCCCTGCTTAAATTATTTACGTTAACTACACACACGTTATTTTTATACATTATGTAACTATATTAAAGTATAGTTTTGCTATAAAGCAAAATCAATGGTTGTTCCATCTGGAGTTGGAACAATTTCAGGGGACTGAGCGCCAGACCGTAACCGTACCCTGCACTTCAACAACCTCAGTAAGGCGTGAATGAGGTACGTCGTGGAAAACTACGGCCGGGGGGCTTGCCTTAACTGGCCGGCCCGCGAGAAGGAACACTATAAAACGCGACAGCGAAGTCGTTTAAACCCTACGGATATCTGGCGACCTCCGTAGTATGTAGCCTTACCCCCGGAACTGGCATCACCCGGGACCTTCTATGATTATCAGTGATCGGAATAGGCTGAGTATATTTACCTAAAGTTTAAAGAACAGAGACGGAAATCGGAGACTTCCTTAGGACTAAATTTTTTTTAATTTTTTTTTTTTTTTTGAACATTTCAATATACTTAACATGAATATATTAAAGACTCTTTTAAAAATATATATTTTTAATATTGTGAATGGTTTTTTAGAGCCGCAGGCGCGGAAGGGGCAGCCTTGACGTGTTTTTTAAGGAATTTTTCACTTTTTGTATGGAAAATATGAAAAATTTATACCTACATGTTGAGTTTTAGGAGTTTATGGGTTTCATAAAGGGGGTCGAAATTTTGATTATTTTTGCGATAGGACACACCATTTTCGAGATATAAGCAAAAGAAAAAAGAATACAGACAGTACTGTTTTTGCACCTGAAGTCGAGGTGTTGGTGTGAATTTCTATTCATGACAACTAATTTTATACCACACCTTTTTAATCGCGATTAAAAATAGTCAGATTTAGTTCGATTTAGTTAGACAATCAAAGTTTTTGGTGAAAAACGTGAAATTCAGAATAGCAAAATTGCCATCTTCAATAGATTAATAACTCAGTGCCATCTTAGTGCTGTCAAACTAAAATATAGTTAAGTTGCGCCACTTTAGTCAATTTCAGAATGGGAAATCGTCGCATGACAGGAATAAATTAAATTTTAGTGATTTTTAGTCTAGTTTAGAGGCACTTGTGACAAGAAAATCGGCACCATTGTTACGTAAAAAAATATAAGTGGTTTAATGAATCAAGTTTATCTATTTATTATACTATCCTTAATGCCGTCCTTCTTATATTTACCCGTCAGAAAGGAAGTGTAATCTTTCATTAGTCCCGAAGGCGTGAATAGTTTTTATGATTTTACTACTTAAAAACCAAATCCCGGGACTCGGGAATATCCATATTATTCTAACCAACCAATTATTCTAAGCAAGTACATAAAACAGCTCTACCTATTCCGATCTATGTTGATTACGATTGATTAAAGCATTTATAATCATAAGATATTAAAAAAAAAATTTAGTCGTAAGGAAGTCTCCGATTTTCGTATCTGTTCTTTAAACTTTAGGTAAATATACTCAGCCTATTCCGATCACTGATGATTATTCTCATGTTGAATTAATTGTAAGTAACAATGAAGATGAATTTTAGTTCGGTTAGCCTACATAATATTTCACAAATTCATATACATTTTCCTATCGAATAGCCAACTCCATATTAATTATTAAAAAGTATTTAAAACACCTTTTTTCAGATTAAGTATATTTTTATTCGTTTTTTTTTTCGGATACATGAAAGTGACACCCCTAAGAAAAATTTTGAATTTCCAATAACTCCTGGAAACCAATGAGTTAGGTTTTGGAATTAATACTACACATAATAGAAAGTATCAGCAATTTTTTGATGTAGGAATGACCACCTACTACGACGGTTTAGATGAATAAAAAAATGAAAACGAAAAATGAGAAAAAAAATCATATCTCTCGACCCATTCATACTAATGCAACAGGAATTGGTAGAATGGTCGGCTATTATATCATTTTTCGATAGAATAAATAAATTCTGTAATAAGTACTTCCATTAAATTATAATGATTTTTTTTTTCATTTTTCATGAGTCGGATATTGCGAAACTTTGACATTTTTTTAAAAAAAAAGCTCAAGTCTTAGCGAACCCGGAGTTTTACTCTAATCGTCGGAATTGTAAACTCTATCGATTAACTCAATAAAAACACGATGACACAAAAACCGGGATCTTATCACACTGTGCTACGGTCCTGCATGCGGCAGCAGCGGGCAGCATTATATATGTTTATTTCCTTCAAAGGAAATATCTAGTCTCAGTAGTTCCTTCAGCTTTTGCAAAGGAACTACTGATCCAAAAATTCTCAGTAGTTCCTTCAAAGGAACTACGCGAAGGAACTAGTGAGCATAAACGATATTTTTTACGAAAACAAGTTTTGATATTATAACACAACTTTAAATACCTCCAGGACCCCTGTACAGTTACATGCAGGTGCAAAATTTGCTGTTTGTGGTAGTGCGCATACAGCAAATTTTCACACCAAAAATTAAAGTCGATTTCCAGCAATTACTTTTGTCACAGATCTTTTGTGCAATGTTTCTTAGTTTGATGTACGACGGCTATAAGTCTTTTTACACCCTGTATCAATAAAAATAGATAAAATTATTTATAAAAATAGTTTTGCTGAATATATTGAAAACACCATTACACATTGGGAACTGTCTAAAATAGGTACGTTTACCTCCCTAAATTTCTGACAATGTTTTGACATTGACATGAGATTACGATTTTAAACCATTTCAAAAATTATTTTATGAATGAAAACTACAAAATTTGGAAAAAATAAAAATACGAGGCCTTATATTTTACATCTATATTTCATTTTACTTTATTACATAATTTCTTCAGAACATAAAACGTTGTCAATCGGGTCTTTTGAGCGCAAGCAAAGTGACACGGGTTCCCCGTCTGATAGCCGAAGCGGTACTGACAAATACTGAATCGGGGTCCTGTCGGGGGCCGGGCGGCAGAGCGGTTCAAGGTATGAGTGGTTATAAAGCTGGATATTTCGGATCTCATCTTTTTACGTTAAATTTAACGATTAAAAAAATAAAAACGAACCTATGACACCTGCTTTATGCATAGTTCGATTAGCTTGCAAATTTTCATGGCCTAATTTGAAAATTTTCATTGAATATTCTCCTTTTATTTTGCGGTTTAGAGGTAACTTTGAGACTTCTTTGTATCGAGAAAATTGTATGCAATCGTGTTTTCGCAACCGATGACACCTCGCAGTAGTCCTCATCTTTATCGTATATTAATTTCAAAGTGAAAACTGCAGAACTGTTGGAACTACAGCCGTTAATGCTAAGGCAATTTTCGCAATCTGAACTAGTACCGGGCCTTAAGTGTCAAAATCGTGAGAAAACATGAGCTTAATAAATCTAAGGCTAGTTTTCTCTTTATAAATTATACCATCAAGACGGAGCTAAGAAACTGGTACTAAAGCTCCCGCAGATAGACGCGACGCGACTCTGGTGGGACAATTTCTATGAAAACTTCACGGAATTGTTCTAACGGAGTCGGGTCGCGCCTGTCTGCAGGGGCCTTCGTAAGGAAAGGTAAACGCAAACATCACGCCTGTTTTACTCGACGGGTTAGCTAGAGGTGTACCCTATAGTACAGTCAGCATCAAAAGTCGATTAACACTATCATTTTTACATGTTATTAAATTGACAACAAGTTTTTTCAATAAACTGATTTTTAGCTTTTCACATAATAGACAAGAGTAAGTATATATTCTAAAAAAAAAATTCTTCTGCTGCAATTTTGAACAAATATTTTGCTAAGATTAAGTTAATCAACTTTTGATGCTGACCGTACATCCACATTTAGCCAGTTATGGTTAAGTCCCATGTAATAGGGGGCGAGCCTATTGCCACTGAGCCGTGTCGTGACAGTCAAAATGTTACACTTTTTCGGTCTAGCTGTCATTCACAAAGTAAATATAGAACTCCGTTCCAAAACCCAATAACACTTAGCACGAATTGGTCATCGAACCCAGGACCTCAAGCTCAGCGCCGTTCTTGCGACCGCTATACCAGCGAGGCAGTCAACTGATTATAATATAACAAAATTTCCTATTATGAAATAGTTATAAAAATTCTCGCATAAGTAGTATGAATATTCATGTAGGAAGTTCGTATAATCACTCGAGAATTTTGTAGTAACTTACTCGTAAATAACACACGGACAACTTAAGTTGCTCAATGGTGGGCAACATTGGTCAACAAGGACGTTGATGATGATGATGATGATGGGGCTCCCTTTTCCGCACTTAGACTCAACAAGGACGTTACAAAAACACAAATGTATTTATTTATTTACGCCGGAAGGTCGGCGCCTGCGACCTTTTACTTGTCACAGCAATGCCACAGACACACCAAACTGCCCGTGACAAGGCACAGACAAGTAATGAGGTTACGTCTGGCTCGGATTAAAATTATTATTTTATTTTATTTGCTAATATTTTACATGTTAAATATATTTTAATATTTATTTCTGTAACTGCCCGTGACATTACAGCGGCGGGCCCTATTAGAATACCATTTATTTTTTAAATGTCGCAGCATCATGCTGAGATAGGAGCCTTTTGGCCTCGTATAAGAGTTTCTGTCTCATTTTTCTTTTTGTTACTTTTTTTTAAACATAACTTGGTTTTTTTATTTTTTACTGTGTTTAGTTTAGTTTGTGATCTTCCTATACGAGTCGCGTTAAAAACTTTTTCTTTCTTTCTTTCTAGTGCTAACATGTACCGACCGTACCTCCACTTCCCAGCTAAAGTATTAGGAAATGTTGAAGGGTGGGCAGTTTTGTGGGGCTGTCTTATCGCTGAGAAGAGCAATGGTGGCGCAGTGGTAGCGCCGTACCTAACTTACGAATTTAATTTCGTGAGTTTAAATCAGACAGGCGCCTTACTATTTGTATAAATTATTTCATCCCCACTCTGAATACGGTGAAGGCTAATATTGTGAGGAAACTGGCATGTCGTAGAACCAAACATTGGAAGATAATGTGGTGGTGGATTACGGCTCACTATGTTTCACCGAGAGGAGAGAGGAGGCCTGTGTCCCAGCAGTGGGAACAATATATGCTGAATATGTCATTTATATGTTCAAAAAGTGCTAATTCTCAGCCTAATTTGAATAAATGTCTTTTGATTATGTTTAGGAACACAATATATGGAGCAGTTAAATGTTATTATTGCCAAAACATAAAGAATATTTTTTAACTGTTCATGGTCATCATCTGCGTTATCTGTTCTCAACTATGTTGTGCTCGGCTTCCAGTCTAACCGGATGCAGCTGAATACCAGTAATTTACATGGAGCGACTGCCTATCTGACCTCCACAACCACCCGGTTAGTGGGTTCCGCGATACCTCTTGACAACTGTTGCCGGCAACAATCGCTGAACAAGTTGCCCGCGTGAATGAACAGTCTGCAGTTATGCAATCAAAACACGCGTTCGTGCTGACCGACTGATTCAGTTTGCAACAAGATAAGTTAGTTTGTTATAGTTGCGTTTTTACCGGTATTAAAAAGCAGGTTTGACGTCAGTTCGATGGCCGAGTCGTGCAGAGGAGGAAGAAAGTAAATACGTTTATTTGCGGAAAATATGCGCCACATCCACGCAAATAAGCGCGGTTTTTCTTATCCATATCCATACTACGTGTATATATACTATATCCATACTAATATTATAAATTCGAAAGTAACTCTGTCTGTGTGTATGTTACCTTTTCACGCCTAAACCACTGAACCGATTTAGATGAAATTTGGTATAGAGATAGTTTGAGTCCCGGGGAAGGACATAGGATAATGTTTATTACGATATTCCCACGGTATCGACACTTATGCGGGTGGAACCGTGGGGCGCAGCTAGTAGAAAATAGAAGATAGTACACCCGGGTTTAAAAGCCAGATTTTATTTGATTCTGCCTCCTTGGTCTAGTGGTCGACAGCGTGACTGCTGAGGGTCCTGGGTTCAATCCCCAGGGCTGGCACAGGCTGGCAGTGTTATTCCTAAATGAAAAATCCAGTATCTGCTGGGATTTATTGATCAGATATCCAAGCAGCACAATCTAGGCTGAAATAATAGTAGATTGTACAACTAATGCATAAAAGAAGCTATTTCATAGTAGATAGTTAAGTCAAGGGGTAAAATGGCTCGTTTATGCCTGAGTTATACACTCTGCTTTTCACTTCGATTGCGAGAAAATGAAACAGGCATAAAGTACACAGTACATAATTATTTAAAAATCTTGCAAAGCATAGCTACTTCCCGCCACGAAACTTTTTTAAAAGTTTTTTTTTTTTTATTTCTAGCATGTTTCATTCGACTTGGGTACTTACTTCAACTGCCAAGTCATAAAAACGTTTCTTTGCGTTTTTAAATAATAAATGACAACTATTTTAACGATAGAAAACACGGAAGTGGTATAAATTAAAGAAAATGAAATAAATCACGACTTTAATCTGCGAAGTTTTATTGTGCGTGTGGCTGTTCGGCCTGATTACCTTAGTCTTAGAAAAAAAAATAACTTTATGCACTAGAACATAAAAAGTGATTTTATGTCGCCTAAGCATAAGCACAACATAAAGACGAACTTTTAGAGCATGAGAAGTGAAAAATAAATGATTAATTATTCTTTCAAATATAACATTGCGAAATATGGGCCTGCGAGTATGATTAAATTCTGCCCACCCCTTCGAGAAATAGAGCGTCTTAAGGGGGCGTAGGTTGACTACCCTTCCATTTTCCCAATTGCAGAGATAATTGCAGATATTACAACGGATAAAATGACAAGAAAGGAGGAAAATCCACCCAAACGGACAACACAGACGCTTGCAACACTGTTCCGTGAAACATAATCTACACAAATGTGTCGCAAACGCTCAAATGGCACCAGAGTTCACTTTCAAAGCGGGAGGTCGCGTGTTTGGACCTGAGTCATGTACCCCCGTGGCCTATGACGCTAGAACCTCATGCTCGCCTGCAGCGCTTGCGGTTACTAAACCAAGGAGGTAGACGAAGTATCAAATACTAGCTTCTGCCCGCGACTACATCCGCGTGAAATTTCATATTCCCCCGACCCATCGCATCGCTGTGCATCGCATCTCCCGCGTGCGCTATTACTTCTTTTTCGCTTATAGTTTTATCTAACTTTTGTTTTTGCTCGGCTTTTAAAAGTCGCACCTTGATGTTAAATAGCCTATAGCCTTCCATAAGAATTTGGCTATCAAATCCAAAAACATATTTTCAAATCCGACTGATGCTCGTAAGTATCTATAGATTATGAAATCGCTATGTAAAACACTATGGACGCAAACGGTGATTTTATATTTATACTAGCTGTGCCCCGCGGTTTCACCCGCGTAAGTTTCGATCCCGTGGGAATATCGGGATAAAATCTATCCTATGTCCTTCCCCTGTCAAATTTCATCGAAATCCGTTCAGTGGTTTAGGCGTGAAAAGGTAACTTACAGACAGACAGACAGAGTTACTTTCGAACTTATAATATTAGTATGGATTTAATACGCATCATCTCGAGAGAGGCTCGTGGCCAAGCAACAGACGCATGAATCGATTAATCAAGGTTAAGTTACGCTTATCGAGGTCGATCCGTGGATGGGTGACCATCCATTACATAACGAGGCGCGTCCGTGCCTCGGAAAGCACGTTAAACCGTTGGTTCCGGCTGTCATTTGTAGATTTGACAGTCGTTACGGGTAGTCAGAAGCCTGAAAGTCTGACGACCAGTATTACGAAAGTGTTTCGTAATTACCCAGTAACTGGGTTGTGGAGGTCAAATAGGCAATTGTTCCATTATACAGAGTGAAATTGAATTCATGGGCATCCTTTTAAGGGGTCATTGTACTCATCGTTATGAACAACTTTTACTATGGTACCAAACCTGAAATCGCGAAAAAAAAATCAGCTCTTCCATACATTTTGACGAGTAATGTGAACATACTCGTAAATGCAAGGAACAGCTGATTTTTTTTCGCGATTTTAAGCTTAGTCCCATAGTAAAAGTTGTTCATAACGATGAGTACAATGACCCCTTAAAAGGATGCCCATGAATTTCACCCTGTATAAATTACTGATATTCAGCTGCATCCGGTTGGACTGGAAGCCGACCCCAACATAGTTGGGAAAAGGCAGGTAGATGATGATGATAATGGTGATGACGACTCATCTTCCGCTTCCAACCGGACGAGCCGCCGGCAAAAGACAGTCAACTTTATCTTCATAACATCTCGGACCAGAAGTATCTAAAAACTGCCTATAAGGCCAGTTAGCAGGTTACATAAGCAATGTTTTCGGGGTCAGTGGCACAAATGGGTGTGCAGTCGCACGTCGCAACCAGCGCTTTGGACTTGAGTTCGCTTTTAATGTGATGTTGGCACATATACGAGTAGGTTGACGATTTGGTGATGGAAAGTGATTTACGCCTTTGGACACCTGCCGATATATTCAATAAAATTCTCAACGTGTTTAGGTGAAGTGAGTTTGATGTGAGCTCACTTCACCTAAGATTTTTATAGAATAGCTCGGATGTTGTCGGAGGGGCTCATGGCTAAGTAATAACAGCCGCACGGGTCGATCGATCAGGTTAAGCTACGCTTGCCGCGGTTGGTCCGTGGATGGGTGAGGCACGCCTCGAAAAGCACGTTAAGCCGGTGGTCCCGGCTGTCATTCGTAGATCTTTGACAGTCGTTACGGGTCGTCAGAAGCCCGAAAGTCTGACAACCAGTCTTATCAAGGGGTGTCGTATTACCCAGTAACTGGGTTGTGTCAGTGGGTCTTCTTAGGGGCGGGTATATTGGAGGTCAGATAGGCAGTCGCTCCATGTAAATACTGGTATTTTCAGCTGCATCTGGTTAGACTGGAAGCCGACTAGAGTTGACTCATGGCTTTTTCCCAACTATGTTAGAACATAGCTGGGAAAAAGCAGCCAGATGATGTTTTTTTTTTAACCGACTTCAAAAAAAGGAGGAGGTTATCAATTCGACTGTATTTTTTTTTTTTTTTTTTTTTATGTTTGTTACCTCATAACTTGCGACTGGGTGAACCGATTTTTTATCAATAACTAGTTTCGCCCTGCGGTTTCACCCGCATAAGTTTCGATGCCATCGGAGTACCGGGATAACAAGTATCCTATGTCCTAATCCAGGTCATGGTCTACCCATGTGCCGAATTTCATCCAAATCAGTTCAGCCTTTTTAGCGTGAAAGCATATCAAACATACAAAAAATCAAATGTATACTTAATAAAAAAAAAAACTAGTTTAGGTATAAGTAACAATAGATTATTAGCAGTCATCAAAAACCTAATAAGGCCAAGATCGTAATGTCAACAGCCTAAAGAGACAAAAACAAAAGCTTAGCTCCTTATTCTTCTGCCGGGGGTGCGGGATTGTCCGAAAGGGACCGCTGCCCCGGAACATAAAGGGTTAAGGAAGGAACACGGGTGGGTTTTAGTCAGTAAGTAATTGTATAATTGCATAACACATGTGTGAGTACTATGTACACACTATAAAGCTACCATTTACTGGGTACGTCTTTCATTGACTTGAATGTGCCCTGGCGGCTGAGAGTATGTCATGCTCACTCAAATGTCTCGCTGATGGTGGCGCATGTGTTGGATCATTTAGCTCCCTTCAAAATGGTTGAGCTGAATGGTGCTGATGCATGCGTCATGTTCGTGAACGGGCGCCGTCAGTAGGGACTGGTCATCTCTTTGCTGCCATGGCTTATTTTAATTTATTATTTGAATTGTTGTTTTTTCTCATCTTTTCATTATGGACGCTTTTAACGTTCTGCATCGTTCTCACATGTATAATTTTTAACATGAATGATGTAACCAAGACTTTGTAACCACATTATTTTGATTTAAAAGAGTGTCCATGGAGTTTCTTGCCCGTTCTTCTCCATAGGTACCTACGCTTTGGAATGGGCAACTAGCTTCACTTTTTCTGACTGACTGACTTCTTGACAATTCAAAAGTGCCTGTAAATGGTTTAATTGAAATAAATGCTTTGAGTTTGAGTTTGAGTTTAAGAGTCTGACACTCCCTTCCGCTCCACCCAGAGCGGGAGGAGTCATTTGATGATTTCCCATCCATAAAAAAAAACTCCTTATTCTTCTAATTAATTACCGTGCATGACTAAGCAGAAGCATTGACACCAGAAGAGTAACAACAAGAAAGTAAACGACAATGGTTGTTGCTGCAGAGTCCGAATCGTATTTTGTCATTAATTTTATTATTGTGTTCTTTCTTCTCTGTTTTCCTTTTTAGGGTTCCGTAGCCAAATGGCAAAAAACGGAACCCTTATGGATTCGTCATGTCTGTCTGTCCGTCCGTCCGTATGTCATAGCCACTTTTTTCCGAAACTATAAGAACTATACTGTTGAAACTTGGTAAGTAGATGTATTCTGTGAACCGCAGTAAGATTTTCATACAAAAATAGAAAAAAAACAATAAATTTTGGGGTTCCCCATACTTACAACTGAAACTACAAAAATTTTTTTTCATCAAACCTGTACGTGTGGGGTATCTATGGATAGGTCTTCAAAAATGATATTGAGGTTTCTAATATCATTTTTTTCTGAACTGAATAGTTTGCGCGAGAGACACTTCCAAAGTGGTAAAATGTGTCCCCCCCCCCCTCTAACTTCTAAAATAAGAGAATGATAAAATTAAAAAAATATATATAATGTACATTATCATGTAAACTTCCACCGAAAATTGGTTTGAACGAGATCTAGTAAGTAGTTTTTTTTTAATACGTCATAAATCGAAAACCGCAATTTACCTTTCACAAAGTTACAACGAACTACAAGAACTTTTATATTATGTTACTTGCTGCTACGGAACCCTTCATGGGCGAGTCCGACTCGCACTTGGCCGGTTTTTCTCATATTCTTTCTTTTTTTCTTGCAACACTGCGCTTGCTGAATGCGTTGCTGAACTTTTTCGCAAAGTTGTTTTTTTTTATTCTTTGAGGTCTTTGCCCTCTGCTGTGGCGAATCGCTCGCTGATTATGAATGTATTCATTATTATTTTATCGACTGACTACCTCACTGGTCGCAAACAAGACATCTGAACATGAGGTCCAGCGGGGTTGCGTAACGCACTAACAGTAGGAATGGCTTCCATTTTGACAGTTCAACAACATTCATTGCGTTATTTACATTGTTAAGCTGACACATTTTTCTAACATATGAAGCAATGGATTAGCAATATCCGTCAAAATTATTCAGATACTTAAATTCAATACTAATGAACAGAGTTCGCGTCATATATGGCAGCTGTACTAGTAATAACTGCTTGGTTTTTCTTTTTTTTTTGTCCTTTATAAACTTTATTTGATTATAATTATTTACATATATACACACAAACTGAAATATATATATATATACTATTATACAGGGTGTTACGGAAAGGGTATATCAATACAAACGGGTTGAAGAGTGTATCAGCATAGCTATTCACAAACACTCGATACGCTTCCGTATCGTATCGAACATTAATCATTGTTATCGTAGGAGTCTTCTAAACGCTGTTCACAAGTCCAAAACCCGAAAACTTTGTCAGTTTAAATCAAATAGACGCCCGCTATTCTTCCAACAGCTATTTGCTGTTGAGGGCTAGTCAAATCAGGTTATCGAAATGTCAGGTTTTCGATACGATAGCCTGTCGTATGGTTGTGAATCAGGGCTCTGGTCTAGAATCTCTGTACAAAATTTCAGCTCAAAAGCAATAACTTTGAAAATGCTTAATATTTTTTTATTTCGATAGTTTATTAAATTGAAATCAAACAAACGTGTCACCGCACTACGAGGGTCATTATCCATTATCTGTAGTGTGTCTGTGCGCCTAGTACACGCACATCACGCCGCCGCGCGCCAGTGCAGCGCCGTGATGTCGAAATAAAAAAATATTAAGCATTTTCAAAGTTAATGCTTTTGAGCTGGAATTTTGTACAGAGATTCTAGACCAGATACACTCTTCAACCCGTTTGTATTGATATACCCTTTCCGTAACATCCTGTATTGTTGAGCACAGTTGATACATTTTTTCTAACATATGAAGCAATGGATTAGCAATATCCGTCAAAATGATTCAGATTCTTATTGATCAAATTAGGGTGTCGGGTTCGATTTCCAGGTATGAAATATATTGGGATTTTTCAACGAGTAATTTCTCGTTATCCGCCTGGAGTCTAGATTTGTGCCCGGTTGATAGCAAAAGCCGTCCCCTTAACGTAGTACTATTAAGTATTCTGTGCTAATCTATATATGTATATAAAAATGAAATCCGTTTTCCGTTGTCACGACATAACATGAAAACGGCTGGACCGATTTCGATGAAATTTGGTATAGAGATAGTTTGAGTCCCGGGAAAGGACATAGGATAGTTTTTATCCCGATATTCCCACGGGATCGACATTTACGCGGGTGAAACCGCGGGGCGCAGCTAGTACTTAAATATAAGCAATCAAAAATGTTGGGGCAACATACACTTCTGCCTGCCACTTCGAGGAATACACGCGTGATATCCAGTCATTTCGGTCAGTATGTTAGTATGTACAGATTGCATTACCGTAAGTACATAAAGTACGCCAGTTCACGCTCGAACTCCCATATTTTTCAATAAAACGGGTTTCCTATTACATTTAGTTAATAGAACGGATCCATTTCTTGCCAACCGGTCTATTCTGTAAAACTCTCACCGTACAAACTTAGCTGAAGTGAACTTGAAGTGTCATTCCTAACTCATTCCACCTGACGTCAGAGATTGACATTTTTGACAGCTTACTTCACGTGAGATATACAAACCAAGACTTTGTAACTATATTATTTTGACTTAAAAGAGTGTCCATGGAGTTTCTTGCCCGTTCTTCTCCATAGGTACCTACGCTTTGGAATGGGCAACTAGCTTCATCTTTCTGACTGACCGACCCTTTGACAATTCAAAAGTGCCTGTAATTGGTTTAATTTATTAGACATTAGACAGGCCTGATGGTCTAGTGGTTAGTGACCCTGACTGCTATGCCGGAGGTCGTGGGTTCGATTCCCACCCAGGACAAATGTTTGTGTGATGAGCACGATCAGTTGTTCTGTGTCTGGGTGTAATTTATCTATAATATATATGTATTTAGAAATATATATGTATGTTTATCAGTTGTCTAGTACCCATAACACAAGCTCTGCTTAGCTTGGGACTAGATGGCGTTGTGTGATAGTTGTGGAATATTATATAAAAAAAAAAAAAATTGAAATAAATGCTTTGAGTTGAGTTGAGTATAATAGAATATTGACCGCGGCATATATTATTAGAAGATATCGTTGTGTTACTTACAGCTGGTTAGTAAAAGCTTAAAAAAACCGGCCAAGTGCAAGTCGGACTTGCACACAAAGGGTCCCGTATCACAAAGTAAAAGACGCCGAAAAATACACGTTTCTTGTATGGAAGTCTCTACAGGGTGAAATTGAACACATGCGACAAATCGAAATGGCAGATTGTACTCGTCATTATGAACAACTTTTACTATGGGACCAAACCTGAAATCGCGAAAAAAAAATCAGCTGTTCCCTACATTTATGTTCGCATAACTCGCCAAAATGTAGGGAACAGCTGATTTTTTTTTCGCGATTTCAGGTTTGGTCCCATAGTAAAAGTTGTTCATAATGATGAGTATAATCTCCCATTTCGATTTGTCGCATGTGTTCAATTTCACCCTGTATACAAGAAACGTTTTATTTTTAACTTTATTTTGTTTGTTGTTAAAGGGCGCCACACGGCTAAGATACTACAATATCGCTCGCCATACAATTCAATGGACCACTACACACGACGAAGATAATATTTATTTCATATTCCATTGAATTGTATGGCGAGCGATGATAAAATTGCCGTGTGTAGCGCCCTTTAAGCAGCAATAGAAATACACATTCTGGGAAAGTTTCAACTGTCTACCTATTAAAGTTCATGAGATACAGCCCGCTGACAGACAGACAGACGGACGGATAGCGGAGGCTTAGTAATAAGGTTCCGTTGGCACTCTTTGGGTACGGAATCCTAAAAAGGACGCTGATTGGTGAGACTACTGTCAAATCTAACAGGGACAACTCCAGAAGTTAAGAAAAAACTACACGTTTTAAAATATTTTACTCTTATCATTTCTGTGATTTAGTCAAAAATCAAAATCAAAAGTCATTTATTCAAACTAGGCTGAGAATCAGCACTTTTCAAACGTGAAAATTACATAAGACAGTCCCCCGGCACGCCCGCCCTTCACCACTTCCTAGTGCTTTCGCTGGGGAGAGGAAGTGGCGGAACAAACACCCCAGCAGCACAGCTGTCTGTTCAGTTAGAAAGTAATTGATTTTATACAATACTAAGTATGTAGTGTTCTTTTTTAACCGACTTCATTCTATACTTACTTTATTGTATAAAATTCAAAATGTGACAATTGCCTAATACATATTTCTGGAGCTGTCGACTCGCCCACAAGTACGTTAACTTCTTGTGAGTCGCCTACAGAAAAAAAAAATTAAAAGTGTCGATTCGCCCTCCCAGTAAATTCGAGCGAATCGACTAATAGGCCTAACTGCCTAGCCTTATTCCAACTCCAGTCCAGTTCACCTCTCAGTCCACTTACGCCTATGTATGTCCAGCAGTGGACTACTTTATGCCCACAAAGCGGACACCATAAGTGACGTAAGATGATGTCAAAACTGGAAGAGCCCTACGCATTGGCAAATAGCTAATGAATGGTTCTGAACGTAAGCTACGCGTAATTTGTGAACACACGGGCGTGTGTTTCGTGCGCACGCGTTTACGACGTTTTTCCTCAATTCTTTATTGCGTACCATAATGTATATGTACAGTTGGTAAGGAAATAAATATATTAGTCGCAATTATGGACCCTGTCGGGCACAGCATAGATAGTACGAGAGGATTATCACAATAAACACCCAGTGTGCTCCCGCACACTGGGTGTTTATTGTGATAAATATTTTAATATTAGTTAAGTAGTTAGTAGTTTCTTATTAATTAAGTATTTACTTAGTTCCTTGTGTTGGGTGGAGTGTTTGAACTTAGAATGTGGTGTATAACATAATTACTCTCTTTTTATGCGGAAGTACAAGCCTTGCATTCCCAAACCAATGTTTTTCTTACTCCAAAGTAGTAATATATGTTCTTGTTCAGGAGACAAAGCAAACAAAATTTCATTTTTATACTTTGTGTTTCTCGGCTCCGTGTGCACCAATAATGTTCTTATTTCTAGTATGTCGGTAGGTACGTTAAAAAAATACTTTCCTGTGTTAAATCCACAACTGAAGAATTCAATTTCAAGATATTGTTTGCAACCGTTTGCAAATGTCGTTTATAATGCGCACAGCAAAAGAGTGGAACTCTCTACCTGCGTCTGTGTTTCCGAGCGCATACAACCCGAATCTCTTCAAAGTGAGAGTGAACAGGCTTCTTCTGGGTAAGCTCGCTCCATCGTCGACATAAAAAAAACCTTAAAAAAGCGCTGCTACCTCAAGCGTGTCAAATGTCATTATTTTAGATGCAATGGTTACTTTGATAATGTAGAAAAATCTGTGCCCGGGCTATGTGTCCAGGGTTCTTTTTGTAGAAATTGTGTTTTCAAATTGTATCAAAAAACAGGAAAATTACCAATTAAAGACCGGCACCCTAATTGCATAAACACACTATCAATAACAATCTGAATCATTTTGAAGGATATTGCTAATCCATTGCTTCATATGTTCGAAAAGTTTGTCTGCTCAACAACGTAAATATCTCACTGAATATTGTTGAACTTTCAAAAGGAAAGCCATTACTACTGTTAGTATGTAAAAATTCTTATTCTACATACAGTACCCCTACGTCGTACTCAACAAAAACGCCAATACCTGCTTGCCCGCTCACAATACCTCCCCGTCTGTATCCGCACCGTTACAGCAGGTATTACGTGAGTGCCTCGCCAGTGAAAGCCGAGCCGCGACGCGAGGCAGTTGCTGTGCGTTCATCAAAAAAAAAAATGATATAGTTTCACAAAAATAATAATTTTGATCCCCATCCCCGAACGTCGCGGTGCTTCGATTTATTTGGGTACGTATGTTTTCATTATTTTTTTCGGGAATATTTTTTTACTGGTGAATTTTTTTACGTAATATTGCAGTTTTTCAGGTGTTTTGTTTTTGTTTATAATAATTAATTTGTTTGTTTTTTTTTATCAGTTGGTATTTTTTTCTTTCAAAAATTAAAAAGTAAGTAAGTAATAATTTCATATGTAGTGTTATGTGTAATATAAAAAACAGTAATTTTAATACGAGTGTAAAAAACAGGTAAAAGAATAATAATTTCTCTAATTGTTCACCTATCTCTCTGCTATGACTGTTATTTTTTGTTTCCTTGTTAAAATGATAAAGTGAAGTTATGTATAAAAATCATTGTTTAATTTTTAGAAAATAATAACTACGTGAGTGATTCTCAGGTTTCGATTCCCGGGTCGGGCAAAATGCCATTGGATTTTTCCACCTGAAATTTCTCAGTAGCAGCCCGGAGTCTGGATTTGTGTCCGGTTGTTGGCAATAGGCTCGCCCCCTGTTACTTGGGACTTAAACGTAACTGGCGAAATGTGGGTGTACTATAGGACAGCTCTGCTTAACCCTTCTGGGTATACAGGCGTGACGTTATGTTGTTATGCGACTCTTAGAGACCTAGAACCCGACTAATACTTCCAAAACAATTTATCTCTTTGTTATCGTGTTTACCGTACAAAAGAAAACTGTGTTATAATAACTTTCTCGTACATAGCATTACCTAGTTATAAATACAAGTGGGTACAAAGTGATCAGTATAATAATATTCTCTGCACCAACGTTTTCCGGCCCCCACCACAAAATTGAACACCCAATCACAGCAACAGCCCTTTTATAAAACTCCCCGTCGCTGTTACTTCGTATTTATAAAACTCTCCGTCGCTGTTACTTCGTATTTATAAAACTCCCCGTCGCTGTTACTTCGTATTTATAAAACTCCCCGTCGCTGTTACTTCGTATTTATAAAACTCCCCGTCGCCGTCGCTGTTACTTCGTATTTATAAAACTCCCCGTCGCTGTTACTTCGTATTAATAAAACTCCCCGTCGCTGTTACTTCGTATTTCTCACTTATTTTTGAGCGGCTCCTATTGGTCCTAGCGTGATGTTAAATACCCTGCAGCCTTTTTCAAGAATTAGGCTATCAAATGCAAACCGCCGGTAGTTCCGGAGATGAGCGTGTTCAACCAAACAGATTCTTCAGCTTTCTTATTTATAGATAACTAGCTGCGCCCCGCGGTTTCACCCGCATAAGTCTCGATCCCATGGGAATATCGGGATAAGAAGTATCCTATGTCCTATCCCGGGGCTCAAACTATCTCTACACCAAATTTCATCTAAATCTGTTCAGTGGTTTAGGCGTGAAAAGCTAACATACAGGCAGACAGACAGAGTTACTTTCGAATTTATAATATTAGTATATTAGTATGGATGAACACCTGGATACGTACGGATATTGTTAGATGCAATCATTTTACATTTCTATGTTCCTAACGCAAGTCTGCTTGCGCAAGTTGTCATTTGCAATCCACTTGCGCTATGTAAACTTTTACTGCAATCAATCAGCCTGGCTTTTCCCAACTATATTGGGGCCGGCTTCCAGTCCATTCGGCTGCAGCTTTTACATGGAGCGACTGCCTATCTGACCTCCACAACCCCGTTACCGGGTAACACGAAACCCCTTAGTTGTAAGAAATGGCAAATGGACGTAGGGTGTCAATTTTCTCAACAATAATTTTCCCTGACTGTACAAGATATGCCATTTATTGCCAGTTACAGTTCTTCAATTTTTACCCGACTGTCCAAAAAAAAGTCATGTGTTTACGTTTCTTTAAAGAATAGATCGACTTCAACGGTAGGTATAAAAATATACTGCGATACAATTAACAGTCTTATATAAAATCATTTTATAATACATTGCTTCATTCGTATTCAAAATGAGGTTTTTGGAACTTATTAACATAAGTTTATGGGCGTGGATCGCTTACTGACAGACTTCTCGACCAGACAATCTTAGGAATCTTATCTAAGATTGCAACAATACAGGGTTATATTAAATCAGCTAGCGAAACTCCAAAGACGAGAGGGATTTTAATAAAAATAATAAATAATAATAAATAATGCAACCGGTTAGACTGGGAGCCAACACCAATATAATGCAACCGGTTAGACTGGGAGCCAACACCAATATAATGCAACCGGTTAGACTGGGAGCCAACACCAATATAATGCAACCGGTTAGACTGGGAGCCAACACCAATATAATGCAACCGGTTAGACTGGGAGCCAACACCAATATAATGCAACCGGTTAGACTGGGAGCCAACACCAATATAATGCAACCGGTTAGACTGGGAGCCAACACCAATATAATGCAACCGGTTAGACTGGGAGCCAACACCAATATAATGCAACCGGTTAGACTGGGAGCCAACACCAATATAATGCAACCGGTTAGACTGGGAGCCAACACCAATATAATGCAACCGGTTAGACTGGGAGCCAACACCAATATAATGCAACCGGTTAGACTGGGAGCCAACACCAATATAATGCAACCGGTTAGACTGGGAGCCAACACCAATATAATGCAACCGGTTAGACTGGGAGCCAACACCAATATAATGCAACCGGTTAGACTGGGAGCCAACATCAATATAATGCAACCGGTTAGACTGGGAGCCAACACCAATATAATGCAACCGGTTAGACTGGGAGCCAACACCAATATAATGCAACCGGTTAGACTGGGAGCCAACACCAATATAGTTAGGAAAAGGCCTACCAAATCCATCTACCACGATCGATCTGCCGTCTTCATTCAAAATAATGGCGGAAAAAAGGTGTAAGTACAAATTAACTGAGTCTGTTTCTGTGTTTCTTCTTAGAGTAGTCTGATAGGAGACGCTGGCCTCATCTAGTTTATAAAAATATTTTAGACTATCTTCTGCCATCGTGTCGCATTGCATCGCTCGCCCGCGCTAATACCTACTTACTTCGTTCTCGCTTAGCGTTCTTTCTGACTTTTTTTCCTGTTGCTCGGCTCCTTAGTAGCGTGATTTTAAAGCCTATAAACCATCTTCAAGAATTAGACTATCAAGTGCAAAAAAAAATTCAAATCCGACTGGTAGTTCCGGAGATTGCACCCTACATACGAACTTAAGAACAAACAAATACCTCTTTACTAGCTGCGCCCCGCGGTTTTACCCGCATAAGTCTCGATCCCGTGGGAATATCGGGATAAAAAATACCCTATGTCCTTTTCCGGGACTCAAGCTATCTCTATACCAAATTTCATCAAAATTGGTCCAGCCGCTTGAGCGTGAAGAAGTAACAAACATATAAACACACACACACACACACACTCACAAACTTTCGCCTTTATAATATTATAGTGTGATAGTGTGATAAGTATCCATACTTCCATACTAATATTATAAATGCGAAAGTGTGTCTGTCTGTTACCTCTTCACGCTTAAACCGCTGAACCGATTTAGATGAATTTTGGTATAGAGATAGTTCGAGTTCCGGGAAAGGACATAGGATAGCTTTTATCCCGATATTCCTACGGGATCGACACTTATGCGGGTGGAACCGCGGGGCGCTGCTATAGTTAAGTATACGAGTTGTTTATTATTTAACCTAAAGTTGTGTAACAATTTCATTCTTTGACTGTATATACCTATTTTGAACCACCTTCTTCAATTTCTAATGGGTCTAAAGCGGCAATAGCCCAAAGGTTAAGGGGTGAAGAGGTGAGTTAGAGGTCGTGAGTTCGAACTCCAACCGTTACACTATTACCACATACTTAGTTTGTTAGGAGACTAAATACATAATATCTTAGGGTCAGCCTATGTCCTAAATTAATACCTAGTCTTGCCTATGTTATTGTTTTATAATATAAACCCTTAGTCAGGTACACAACCCCCACACACAGTCAATCGACCTAGATAAATTTTTTACCTCTCTCAGAAATATTGATCATAATCCAAATGGATTAATCATTTTCTGTACCAACCCGCACTGGGCCCGCGTGGTGGATTACGGCCCACTCCCTCTCACAGACAGAGAGGAGGCGTGTGTCCCAGCAGTGGGAAAGTTAAAAGCTGATTATGCTAAGCCTATGTACTTATAGCAGTGGTCTGCAATGAGTCCTATAGCTGACTGATAAGAAGTAATCATCTGCCGAGCCATTTCTCAACAATGTCGGGGTCGGCTTCCAGTCTAACCGGATGCATCTGAATACCAATAATTTACATGGAGCGACTGCCTATCTGACCTCCACAGTCCAGTAACTGGGTAATACGATACCACGTGATATGACTGGTTTTCAGAATATAGAACTACCCGTAGCGACTGTCAGAGATTTAAAGCCGCAGCACACTTGTAACACCCGACGCCATCCCACGCTTACTTATTGGCCAAATGACGAAAATAGCTCAACGAGATGAAAAATTGGCCAATGAGTAAGCTTCATTGATGTCGCGTAACGTGGTGTGTTATAAGTCTGTTTCCGCCTTTATACGAATTACAGCCGGAACCAACGGCTTCATAAGCTTTCCGATTCCGAGGCACGGAGGGGTCTAGGTACGTAATGGATGGTCACCCATCCACGACCCGACCGCACCAACATCGATCGACTCTTGCGGCCGTAACTTATAAGCCCCTCAACAATTGATAAGGTCATAAAATAATTTCAATAATTCTTGTGTCTATTGTTACAGACATAATATTTTGGAAGCGACTTCGGTTCAAAATGGACGCGAAATTTATATCAACGAAAATGGAGGACTATCAGTAAGTTTCATATTTATTTATTGATATGAAGGCTGCTAGTGTTCATTATAAACGGCTAAACTTAAGGCACCATTCACGACCGTACTTTGGCTTTACTTTGCTAAGTAAGCGCATACGAATATAATCTGTATTTGTATAATATTAATGTCAAACGAATACAGCTGAGTACCAATATTTTACACGGATCAACTGCTTATCTGACCTCCACAACCCAGTTACTGGACAATACGATAACCCTTGGTAAGACTGGTTGTCAGACTTTCGGGCTTCTGGTTGGAGGATATATGTCACATGACTTGCTTACACGACTAACAACATTATATGCATAAATATAAGGTTTGGCTTAGCCCGAAAGTCTAACAACCAATCTTACCAAGGGGTATCGTATTACCCAGTAACTGGGTTGTGGAGGTCAGATAGGCAGTCGCTCCATGTAAAATACTGGTATTCAGCTGCATCCGGTTGGACTGGAAGTCGACCCCAACGTAGTTGGGAAAAGGCAGGCAGATGATGATGATAAGGCTAGGCTTACTTAGCCAAGTCAAAGTGCGGTCTGTGAATCGTCTCATTGAGATTGAGAAAAATTCTGTCATAAAATATTTTGATTTTGAACTACACACCATTACTTTGTACAGACGCCAGCACATCAACCTACTACAATCTCTCAAATTTCTTTAATGGATTTTCAAGTTTATCACTAAAGCATAAGGTTCAAAGTTAATTGGGAAAATTTGACAGGTTCGGGTACGTTGATGTGCTGGCGTCTGTACAAAAACACACCTATAATTTTTATGTCACTAAAATCCTCCCTTAATTCTAGGAAACACATAGAAATGCTGAACGGAAATGACCTCAACACCCTCAACATGAACTATGAAAGCCAGCACGTCAACCTGGAACAGCCGGACAAGTCCTCAGAAGCCATCGCTGACTTCTACGAGGACTCCGTGGTCATGGTCACCGGAGGAACAGGGTTCGTTGGCAAGGCTCTGCTGGAGAAGCTGCTGAGGAGCTGTCCTGGGATCAAGACGATCTATGTGCTGATGAGGCCGAAGAGAGGTCTGACTGTGGACCAAAGGTATAAGGAACTGCTCAAAAATCAGGTTGGTGCCATACTTTTAGTTATTGTTTCTTTTGAAGTGAAACTTCTTTACGCACGCTTGACTTGGGGAGTAAGCTGGCGAACGCGTGACGCAAGCGTTACGAAAAGTGTGATCGGGCGAGGCGAACGGGAGTTGAGTGGGGGTTATAAGCAAGAGAAAGCAGTGCGCGCGCACATTTTCTTTCTCTCCCTCTCATAGCCAAATATGTTTGAAGTTTCACTTCAGTCGTGTGGTCATAAGCATACTCGGTTTTTTTTTTTTTGAGGGTACGTATGCTTTCTTTTTTCTTTTATTGCTGAATGGGCCTGCTCTTGACCTCATTGAAAAACCCAATAACACTTAGCCCTACCAACGAGGCTCTCAGCTGAACTGCTCCATTAAAACAAATTCTTAGAGACCCTCTCCTCCCCAGGTCTTCGATCGCATCAGAGCCCGTTGGCCCGAACGTCTCGGCAAGCTGTACCCCATCACCGGTGACGTCTCCGCCCCCAACCTCGGAGTCATCCCTGAACAGCGAGAGCTGCTGGGGAAGGTGACGACGCTGTTCCACTCGGCTGCTACTGTGAAGTTCACGGAGCCGCTCCATGTAGCCACCACGCTCAATGTGCAGGGTACTGCCTCGCTGCTGAAGTTGGCTGAGGATATGCATAAGTTGAAGGTAGGTCCTGGTATTATGTGCGTACATTTGTTTGAAGTGAAAACTTCTATGGGCGCGCTGGGTTTTTTTGAGATGGGAAAAAACCATTGAATTCGCGCCACTGTTACCGTAACCGACACCGCTTCGGATGTGTTCGGTTGTCTTCGGGATGTACTCGGTGAACATCTTTACATACGAAGACCCCTCCGTGCCTCAGAAAGCACGTGTGTAATATATGGCATAATAACATTTAGTATAATATCACTTGCCCAGGTGTCATTCGTGGATCTTTGACAGTCGTTACGGGTAGTCAGAAGCCCGAAAGTCTGACACCCAATCTTACCAAGGGGTATCGTATTATCCAGTGACTGAGTTGTGAAGGTCAGATAGGCAGTCGCTCCATGTAAAATATTGGTATTCAGCTGCATCCGGTTAGACTGGAAGCCGATGCCAACATAGTTGGGGAAAGGCAGGCAAATGATGATGATTCAGATTTCGACTATTGTGTTTAGATATAAATACCTACCCATCACGTCTGTGGAGTGTTGCGTCACTACCACTCATAACTGTATATCCTATGTGACTGTCTCCTTCTCCAAAACCCTTGTCATAATACCTTTACCCCCTCACCAGGCGCTGGTGCACGTATCAACTGCCTACAGCAACGCGCCGCGCTCCCTCATCGAGGAGCGAGTGTACCCGCCGCCCTACGACCCCGACAGCATCGTCCGCTGCACCAAGATGCTGCCGGCAGAGACTGTGGAGGTCATCTCGGAGACTCTACAGGTTGGTACAATCGAGCATGGTTATAAAGAACTAAAACTAATTATCTAAAAAGTTAATCTTAATCTTTTGCTAAAATATTCAGCATCAGGTACTAATTAGATTCTAATAAAAACATATAAAGTAGCTTTTTCCCCAAAAGGTTAAATAAAAAGACGTTTGAGAAAAAACCTTTTGTGCATTGTGACGCATTAGGTATTTCCCAATTGTCTTTTTTTGATTTGGTTCCTTTTATTTTTACTGTTTTCCGTTTTCAAGTCGTTTTTTAGGGTTCCGTATCTCAAAAGGAAAAACAGAACCATTGGATCACTTCGTTGTCCGTCTGTCAAGACCCTTTTTCTCAGGAACGCGTAGAGTTGTTAAGTTGAAATTAATATCAAATACTCAAGGCTGCAATCCCTTGAAGCAGTGAAAAAATCTAACTTCTAAGTCAACGAAATCAAAAGATACGGGCATTTATATTCCGGAATCAAAACCTATGGGTACTTCCCGTTGACCTAGAATCATGAAATTTGGCAAGAAGCAATGACATGTAGCGTAAGAAGTAAATTGTCGTTACATACCTACAAATCTGTACGGAACACCACAAAAACCGGTCAAGTACGAGTCGGACTCGCGCACCGTGTCGGTCACCCTCGGTGCGCGAGTCCGAATAAATAAAAACCGACCGGTTTTTATTTATTCGGACTCGCGCACCTACACCCATATTTACCTACACCGTTTCCTAAAAGAGCGGTGGCCGCGACATAGCGTCCATAATTTACCGGCGAATGACGTCACTGAAACTTAGTTGGTGTGCTTTCCTAGACAACGTTATTTGACACCGTAAAGTTAAGCCCTGCTGCCACTGCTGCCATCGTTTTCACGACAGCCGTCACTTTGGCCGTTATGTGGCGGTGACGCTCTTCTAGGAAACAGTATAGACGCCAGCACATCAAGCTACTACAATCTGTCAAATTTCTTTAATAGATTTTCAACTATATCGCTAAAACATAAGGTTTACAGTTGATTGGGAAAATTTGACAGTTTCGGGTAGCATGATGTGCTGGCGTCTGTACATTGAGTCCAATGTACATAATATGGGGCGAACCTATTCCCATAAATCGGGCATAAATTCAGTCCTCAGGCTACTACTGAAAAATTCCTAACGAATAAACCGAAAAACACACCCGACCAGCCCCTGCAGTCTCGACATTAGACAGCGACAAAAATCGGTCGCTAAGTCGTATCGTTGTCAAATTCCTGTAATAATTTTCAACTTTATTTCGAAAGCATAAGGTTGAAAATGTATTAAAGAAATTTGACATCGATTAGACTAACGACTTAACGACCAATTTTTGTCGTTATATTTGTCGAGACTGCAGGGCCAGGAAATGAAGTGTCAAAGTCAAAGTCAAAAGTCAAAGTCAAAGCATTTATTTCAAATAGGCACATAAAAGGCACTTTTGAACGTCAAAAATTATCTTAAAAAATAGAATTGATTCTAGTCGCCCATTCCAAAAGGTAGTTTTCGTATGGAGAAGAATGGGCAAGAAACTCCACCGTTACTCTTTTAAAATGTTTTAGGTACAATATTTTGCATGGGTACATTAATTATATAATAACATGTGAGGACGATGCACCTACAATAAAATTACTATACCACAATAGGTAAAAGAATTAAAAACGAAACCATGACATATAAATTAATTATCTGATAGATACATGGTGCTCACATATTTACAAACATGGTACAAGCAAAACGATTTTTATTAAAAAAAAAAAAAAATACAAGTAAGTCAGAGTGTGAGTAATGAATGTAAAAACTAATTAAAAAAAAATACAATTAAATTAGCAACCAGTTTGATTTTTGTCTAGACTCTAGATTGTCCTATGAAGCAGGACCAGCATGTTTCCAAGCGTTCTTATCTTGGATATAATCTTCTAATTTATAGTATGCTTGTTTACAAAGTGTACGTTTAATGTGAGTTTTAAATCTTTCATTTAATTGCAATATATCACTAGGTATTTTATTGTAACATTTGACACAGTACCCCATAAAAGATGTATGTACTTTAAGTGAAATTATTTATTCTGCAAATAGAATATCGGAATATATTTTTCATTTCTCATACTCGGAAAGTAGTGTTTGTTTGATCCAAATAGCGGGCGGAAGACGCTGCTTCCCACCACAGGGCGGGAAAGACTCATAGTAATTACTTCCCTCTTTAGGGTGGGAATGAATTTTAAAAATAGAACTGTAGTCAGCTACGAAATTTTTTACATAAATTAAGAAAAATGCTGCAGTCTTGTGAGTGTATAAACAGCCAGTGAGAATTAAAAAAAAAACCTATTAAGCGGGACAGCCCGTGGCGATGACGCGGTGTGTTCCATATTTAAAATAAAAAAGACAATAGTATTATTTGGCGGGATACTAACCCTGTAAGCTGTAACGAAATTTAAAAACTGCATGTTATTGTTATCAATAAATATTTTAGAAAAACTACTACTTTTTACTTTCCTTATATTCGAAATGAAAAGTAGAGTGTTTAACACGGGTGAAAGTCATCAATTCCTACTCGGGCTATAGCCGCCCTCGCTGCGCTCGGGCGTCTAAATGCCTCGTATAGGAATTGATTCCTTTCGACCCTTGCATAACAATCTACTATTACACGTCATATCGTCAAAATTAAATAAGCTATAATGAGGTCGGCGTTTCCTATCTGACTACTCCGAGAAGAAAGGCCGAAACAAAGACAGAGAACCCCGAACCCTATGTTTCAGCGTGTAATATTATATCCTTCTCTTGCAGGGCGAGCACCCGAACCCCTACACCCTGACGAAGGCGTTGGCAGAGTCCATAGTGTACAGTCACACCAACTTACCTGTGTGCATCGTCAGACCTTCAATTGGTAAGACATATTTATTTATTTAAAATTTTCTTTATTTAAAACACAGTACAGGTGCACTCTACTCTCATAGTCCGATGAGACGGCAATCTGACACGACCGGGGAGAGATCAGGCGCAGGACCAACGGCGCCGCGTGCTATCCGAGGCACGGGGGTAATAAACCGCCAACTTCCAAACTCCGGACTGTTACTAAGAAATTCCTAATGGAAAACTAAATAACACTTTGTCCGACCTAGGAATCGAACCCACGCTCAGCAGTCGCGCTTGCGACTACTAAACCAACGAGGAGATGTACCCTTAAAATATTCCTCGGCACCCATGGTGACCCCGCCCCACAATCTTGGGCTTCACAACCACTTGATACGCTTCCGTACTGTATCGAACATCACTCAATGTCATCGTGGGGGTGCGGGATTGTCCGAAAGGGTTACCGCTACCCCGGAACATATAGGGCTAGGGAAGGGACACGGGTGGGTTTTAGTCAGTAAGTGTCTGACACTCCCTTCCGGTCCACCCAGAGCGGGAGGAGTCATAAAAAAGGAGTCCTCTAAACGATGTTCACAAGTCCAAAACCCGAAAATGTTGTCAGTTTAAATCAAATAGACGACCGCTATTCCGACAGCTGTTTGCTGTCGGGGGCAAGGCGAATCAGGTTATCGAAATGTGTCATTTTCGATACGATAGCATGTCGGATGGTTGTGAACAACTATGACGGAGCTCTTAAAAAAAACTACGCCATAAACAAAAAAAACCGGTCATTTGAGAGTCGGACTCGCGCACCGAGGGTTCCGTATAAAAATCTAAGTTTTTCGGAATTTTTCCTTTATCTGTGCTATAAGACGTTGCTTCGTACCAAATTTTGAGTTCACGGGAAGTACCCTGTAGGTTTTGATTCCCTTGCGAGTGTCGAAAATTTGCGGAAATTTGCGGCATAAACGGCTGTATCTTTTGACTGCGTTGGCTTAGAAGGTTGATTTTTTCACAGCTCCAAGGGACAGTAGACCTAAGTATTTGAAATAAATCCCAGCTTGATACCTCCACGCGTTCCTGAGAAAAAGGGTCTTGACCGACAGACGGGCGGATGGACAACAAAGTGATCCTATAAGTGTTCCGTTTTTTCCTTTCGAGGTACAAAACCCTAGAAATACCCTATCAAAAGTTTAGAGGGACGCCCCATTCCCCCCAACTTTCTGAGAACACGCGGACAGGTCACACCGGCCCAGTTATTATCAATGTGTATAATTTCCCACAAGGCGCCAGTCTCAGCCCACTTCTCATGACATTCATTAAATAGTCATGAGCGATCGATTGGACCTATGAATGGCTCGCAGACAACCACTATAAGTATATCAAACAATTTTTATTTGTTACGCAGTTAACGCAGTCGATTGTTTTATTATTTGCAAACAGAACCTTGCAAATAGTAGAGGGGCTTGTAGCTAAATAATAACAGCCGCACGTGTCGATCTAAGGTTAAGCTACACTTGCCTCGGTCGATTCGAGGATGGGTGACCATCCATTAAATACCGAGACCCGTCCGTGACTCGTAAAGCACGTCTCTGGTTGTCATTTGTGGATCTTTGACAATCATTATTGTTAATCAGAAGCCCTGAAGTCTGACCACCAGTCTTACCAAGAGGTATCGTATTACCCAGTAGCTGAGTTCTGAAGGTTAAATAGGCAGTCGCTCCATGTAAAATACTGGTATTCAGCTGCATCCGGTGAGACTGGAGGCTGACCCCAACATGTTGGGAAATTGCAGGCATGGCAGATGATTTAATTTAACAGATTACTTAAAAGTTTAGAAGTGACGTTAGACATCCATACCACTCCATACTTACAATTTTAATTCATGATCCATCATTTGGTCGAGCCTTATAGAGACAATACTTAGTACGCAAGATGGCCAAATTAAATTGTAATGAGTACAATGACATGTGGTTCAGTTGTTAGAGGGAGTCAATGAGAGGTCCTAGGTTCGATCGACCTGCTACGCTTTCGAATGGGCGACTAGCTTCATCTTTCTGACTGACCAACTCCTTGATAATTCATTGAAATGAATGCTTTGAGTTTTCATTTTTCATTTTTGTTTGGACGAAGTGTTATTGAAATTTTTCGTCAGGAATTTCTCAGTAGCAGCTCAAAGTCTCCGGGGTAGCGGGATTGTCCGGGGTAGCGGGATTGTCCGGGGTAGCGGGATTGTCCGGGGCTGCGGGATTGTCCGGGGTAGCGGTATCGTCCGGGGTAGCGGGATTGTCAGGGGTAGCGGGATTGTCCGGGGTAGCGGGATTGTCCGGGGTAGCGGGATTGTCCGGGGCTGCGGGATTGTCCGGGGTAGCGGGATTGTCCGGGGTAGCGGGATTGTCCGGGGTAGCGGGATTGTCCGGGGTAGCGGGATTGTCCGGGGTAGCGGGATTGTCCGGGGCTGCGGGATTGTCCGGGGTAGCGGTATCGTCCGGGGTAGCGGGATTGTCAGGGGTAGCGGGATTGTCCGGGGTAGCGGGATTGTCCGGGGTAGCGGGATTGTCTGGGGTAGCGGGATTGTCCGGGGTAGCGGGATTGTCCGGGGTAGCGGGATTGCCTGGGGTAGCGGGATTGTCCGTGGTAGCGGGATTGTCCGGGGTAGCGGGATTGTCCGGGGTAGCGGGATTGTCCGTGGTAGCGGGATTGTTCGGGGTAGCGGGATTGTCCGGGGTAGCGGGATTGTCCGAAAGGGTTACCGCTACCCCGGAACATAAAGGGCTAAGGAAGGAACACGGATGGGTTTTAGTCAGTAAGAGTCTGACACTCCCTTCCGCTCCACCCAGAGCGGGAGGGGTCATTTGATGATTTCCCATCCACAAAAAAAAAAAACTCAGACTCGCCTGGCGCCTCCTGTTAGGTGCATGGTGTTTTATGGAAGAGCGTCACCGCCATATAAAGGTCACAATGACGGCTGTCATTAAAATTATGTCACCGCGGTTTAACTTTACGGTGTCAAAAAACGCTGTCAAGGAAAGCACACTAACTTACTTTCATAAATACAGATCAAGTGACGTCATTCGCCGGTAGATTGTGGACGTTATGTGGCGGCCACGGCTCTTCTAGGAAACCGTACCTGGCCTAACATACTATGGAGTTTCAATAGAATGCGTAATACACCATCTATTACAATCTAAATCATTTTGAAAGATATTGCTAATCCATTGCTTCATATGTTCGAAAAGTTTGTCTACTCAACAACGTAGATAACGCAATGAATGTTGTTGAACTGTCAAAATAAAAGCTATTGCTACTGTTAGTGTGTGCGCTGGACTTATAGGTATTACTAGCTTCTGCCCGCGACTTCGTCCGCATGTTTCACCCTCCCCCATTCACCCTCTTAGGGGTGGAATTTCGAAAAACCCTTTCTTAGTGGATACCTACTCGTCACAAAGAACACACCCTCAAAATTCCATGTATCTAGGACCAGCGGTTTAGGCTGTGCGTTGATATATCAGTCAGTCCGGACTTTGAATTTTATATGTATAGATAAGTCTAATATCGCCAAGCCGTCCTTAGCGAGCGTGTAATCAATGCTCGTGCCTTCTTTGTATGAGAAGAGGCGTCTCCCCAGCAGCAGTGGGAGAGTTAAGTACAGGGTGGTACTATTATTATTCATTTAAGATTCTTTTAATTTGCGACCAGCCCAACGCACTTGACCTGTCCCAAGGACAATACTAATACAGTATGTCCTTTTAGAGGTGCAAAACGATTTAGAGTTGTACTATGCATACAATGAATTTATTTAAATTCGATTAGCACGTTATGCGAATTCATGTTATGTTTAAGCGTAATAGTTTGATAGATGGCTATCTATCATGGTTGTTTATGTATGTCCGTGTCTATGGTGAGGTTCTGGGTCTCTTTAACAATAGTGTGATAGTAGTGACCTGGGTTCGATCCTATTGGGCAGTCTATAGGTTGTATTATCAGATACTTAGGTCATGACTCGAGTATTATCGGAGTTTCTTCAGAGGATAAATCAGAAATTGTACGGAAAAGAACCGGAGTTACCGACACAGCTTGCAGAGTAAGCAAACCGAAGTGGCATTGGGCTGGCCATGTCTGTCGAAGGACATACAGCCGGTGGAGCAGGCGAGTCCTGGAGTGGAGACCGCGTACCGGCAAGCGTAGTGTGGGACGCCCCCCAGCTACATGAACTTATGACCGTGACTGGAACAGACTGGATGCCTGCTGGACATAGGTCCAACAGCGGACTGCGATAAACTGAGTTGATACTGAGTTTACTTAGGTCAGTTGTAGCCTGGAGTAGGGCTACATAAAGCCTGTGAATACAGTGCTTAAAAATTCTCCAAAGGGTATTCGCATCACCCCGACGCGATGTACGAGTGAGTTCAGCGGTTAAGTACAGTCAACAAAAGAGATAAGTATGCAGGATCGTCGGATATAGTTGAAGTTTAGTAAGAAGCCGATGGATGTTGTCGACTGATATTTAATTTGATAAATGAGCTGTTTGTTTTCTATTGATAAAATTAAATTTAGTTCGAGAACATCCATCGGTTTCTTACTAAACTTCAACTATATCCGACGATCCTGCATACTTATCTCTTTTGTTGACTGTACACAAGGGGTGACTTGGCGCTGTGGTTGGAAGTAATATTACTTTTGGGAAGTGTTACCTGAATTCTCTCTATCCCGCTATCTTTTTCAATTCGCTATACAGGGTGGCGTGGAAATCGATGTACAAACTGTAACCATGAATTCAGCACATGATTCTAGATTCTCTAGCGTAGAAAGAAAAATTGCTGTTCCATACATTTTGTACCGCGTAGGTATTACTTACTATTACACTTTTCTATGAAACAGCTGATTTCTTTTTTGATAACCGGCGAAAAATTTCAACTCAGGGGGGTTCAGAACCCGATACTAAACCCATGTTGACAGGTTGGGCGTCCCTGCCAGTTCCACCACCCTGTATACATTCTACAATCTCTCAAAAACAAGTCTTCTATGTATTTATTTATTTATCCATTTATTTCAGGCATCAAGGCCCATATAACACATACAATACAATATTAACATAACTTAAAAATACTATAAATACATACAACATTATAATTACACTAAAAACTAACGCACACGAAGTATCTGCGTCGTGTTTCGCTGACTGGACTGTGTATTACATTTATAGTCAGTCCGTGGTCTACCTTCAATAGCTATGCGTGGTTAGTTCTGTGTGTCAGACAAATACACACATCAAAAGTGTCTAGGGATCAAGCATTTTTATGCGGATTTCTTGAGATTGAGATGTGGCTTTGTAATAAATTTATGATTTTATAAATTTATATGGATCCTTTTTGGTGCATTTCATAATTTGAATCAGGAACTGTGAATCAAATTCGAGTAAAAGATGAAAATCAGCTGTCAATATTTTCCCTATAAAAACATACAACGCATTGAAGACATTATTAGTGCTACTGTTTCCCTACTACTGATTAAAACCAACGTTATTATGGAGCGGCGACGTCATTTAAGCAGGGAAGAAATGCTCAGAGCCGTGGGAATGATAGAAGCTGGTTCCCGGCAACGTACTGTGGCTTTAGCTCTGAATACAAGTCAGAGTGTTATCAGTCGACTTTGGACACGTTACCGAAGCACTGGTACCGTGGCTGAGCGCCATGGAGGACGGTATCGCTGCACCACACGGAGACAAGACCGATATATTCAAATCTTAACTCGAAGAGCTCCAACAATAACCGCCATGATGTTAGCCGTGAGGCTTCATTACTCTTCAGGGAACTTAATTAGCGACCAAACAGTCAGAAACCGCTTGCATGAAGTGAACCTTCATTCCCGAAGACCGCTACGGGTACCACCTATAGCAATGCACAATCGTAGGATTCGATATCAATGGGCTCTTGAACACAGAAATTGGGCAAAAGAACAATGGCGTTTCGTGTGCTTTTCTGATGAGTCTCGTTTTGGTATGAGACCGGATACAAGACGTATACGACACTGGAGAACCCCTGGACGCCAACAGTGATTAAAATCCTGCCAGGAAGTCCATCCTTATAGTGGTGGAACCATCATGGTCATGGGCGGGTATTTGGATCGGCGGAAGAACTGAGTTGATTTGGATCAGAGGCAACCTCAACGCTCAAATTTATGCTGAGACGATTGTATCAGACGTCATCGTTCCTCTACAAGTGCAAATCGGTCCCTTATTTCAGTTAATGCATGATAATGCACGACCGCACACCGCAAGAGTTGTAAGACAGACTCTCGCCGCAGCTAACATCAATGTCCTGCCCTGGCCTGCTCAGTCGCCAGACTTGAACCCGATTGAGCATGCATGGGATATGCTACAGAGAAGAGCTCTGCCGAATATGGAGGGTATCCAGTCGCAAGAAGACCTTTTTTTGTTGTTGCAACGAACATGGGCGGCCATTCCACAGCGTGATTTGGATGAACTCATTTTGAGTATGCCAAACCGATGTTCTTGTGTTGTTAGTGTTCGCGGTAGAAACACGGATTATTAATTGTTTAAGTTACCCAATAAAATTTTAAAGAAAACTGTTATTTCAGTCTTTTTTTCGAACTTTTGTGTTAGTGGTTCAAATGTCAAAAATCCCTTTATTAGGAAAATGGCAAATTTCTTTATTAATGCAAAGGTGACTTGGTTTATCGTTACTGTGACAAACGAAAACACTTTATTTGATGAATCCTTAAAGAAAATATTAATTAATATCAATCAGGAGAAAAGTTATTGCAAAAATATATGTTGATCCCTAGACACTTTTGATGTGTGTATTAGAAAAGTAAAGTTTCATAAACGTAGTAAGTATAGTTTGAAGTTTCATAGTTCAATTTAAAGCAATGCTCATCATAAATTCATACTCCTTTGACGCACAGCCATCATATCGATTGACAGACGGCGGCGGGGGAGGCTTTCCAATAATTTTAATTAAAAATGTATGTGCCTCAGCTGCTTACTAAGAAACGCGAAAATATTGATTTCAATTGATTTGCGATGGATATTGACGTGAAACAGCCCAATTTAGGTAAGGTGTAAGGTACAATGAAAATCATCATAACTTAACGCCTGTTTTTCCTCGAAGGGTTAAGCAGACCTCGTTAATGCTCAATGCAGTACAATCCTTGGGACGTCGAATCCAGCTATGTATTGAAAACAATGGTCATCATTTTGAACAATTAATCAGTTAAGGTTTAATAGGTAGGTAACATAACCCGCTAGCTAAACAATAACAGCCGCACAGGTCAATCCATCTGGTTAAGCTACGCTTGCCGCGGTTGGTCTGTGGATGGGTGACCATCTTTACATACCGAGACCCCTCGGTGCCTCGGAAAGCACGTTAAGCCGTTGGTCCCGGCTGCCATTCCTGGATCTTTGACAGTCGTTACGGGCAATCAGAAGCTCGAAAGTCTGACAACCAGTCTTACCAAGGGGTATCGTATTACCCAGTAACTGGGTTGTGGAGGTCAGATAGGTAGTCGCTCCATGTAAAATACTGGTATTCAGCTGCATCCGGTTAGACTGGAAGCCGACCCCAACATAGTTGGGAAAAGGCAGGCAGATGATGATGAACGCCTGTTTTTCCTCGAAGGGTTAAACAGAGGTATATATACCTATAGTACACCCACATTTCGTTAGGGGACAAGCCAACCGGACGCAAACCTAAACTCCGGACTGCTACTGCATAATCAACCTATAATGTTCCCACTGCTAGCTAATCTGTCCTCTGCGAGGGGTAGTGGGCCGTAATCAACCATGCGGGCCCACTGCGGGTTGTAGATGTCACATGTCTTGTCTCGAGTTTGGTTCTAGGACACGCCGGTTTCCTCACGATATTTTCCTTTACCGTTTTGGGAGCAGTACTTAGTGATTAAATAATTTTCACAAAGTAAAGCGCCATCGCAGTCCACTGCTGGACGTAGGCCTCTCTTAGCCCCACAACAACCTGTCCTTAGCCTTCCGCACCCAGTCTGTCCCAGTCGCCTTTTTAAGGTCGACGGTCAATCTAGCTGGGTTGCGTCCCACACTACCAACGCATGTAGGTCCGACTACCTACAAAATTAGAAACTTGAGGTTAGACAGGTTATAAGTATCTTGTCCATTTCTCAATAGGCATAGTATCTAAGCTTAGGTAATACCATGAAACTGGTTGGGAGGTCGAGAAAGTGGACATATCTTCAATGACTAGATACATTCTGCTATTACGCAAAAATCTAAGTACAGTCACGAGATGTTAAAATGTTGGACACCGTTAGGCAGTTTAATGTTTACTTATTGTTTACAATTTTTCTAAGTTTTTACAACATTTTAGAAGAAAATGACAGTTCGGATAGGTGACATGCGCCCGCTATGCAGGGATAAAACTAAACATTCATTGCGTTATTTACGTTGTCGAGCAGACAAATTTTTCGAACATATAAAGCAATGATTTAGCAATATCCTTCAAAATGATTCACATAATTTAGAATATTGAACGCAATCAGGGTGCTGTTTCGTCCACACTCATTTTATTCTTTCTTTGTTTGTAATAATATTTTTTTTTCTGTTATTTTCAGTGACCGCCGCTCTGCAGGAGCCCTACCCAGGATGGATCGATAATGTCTACGGAGTCACGGGTAAGTCGCAAAAGCTTCCAAATAAAACTATGGCCCTTATTGAGAGTGCACGGAGAGTAAAAAGGATCATATACATTTGCCCTCATCTATTATATCTATCTATACTACAGGCCGACCGCTTAGCTGAGACGTTGCCTGAGGTAGCAGCGCGGTGCGGGAGGGGTGTGGTGACGTGATGCGAGAGCTCAGTGATTCGTCAACTTGTGACAACTATCACCCCTCCCGCACCGCCAAGCTACCTCAGGCAAATAATAATAAAGCAGAAAAGTCTGTTTGAACGCGCTAATCTCTGTAACTACCAGTCAGATTTAAAAAAAAATATTTTTGCATTTATCATAGCCTATTTCTTGAGGAAGGCTATTGAGCCGAGGAAAATGAAAAAGGTCACGAACGCTAAGTGAAAATTAAGTAATAGCGCGGGCAGATGCGACGGGGTGTGTCAGGGAACAAACACGCGGGTGAAGTCGCGGGCACAGCTAGTCTACAGAGTGTTACGGAAAGGGTATATCAATACAAACGGGTTGAAGAGTGTATCTGGTCTAGAATCTCTGTACAAAATTTCAGCTCAAAAGCATTAACTTTGAAAATGCTTAATATATTTTTCAACACACTTGCTCGTAAAATGGCTCTTAATGCACCGCTTTTAGGACCATAATGCAGTGTATTACAAACGCGTGCTTTTTCTTTACGTTACGGTACTTGTGCTTTATTTCCACAGATAACTATTTAATTTACTAGTCGGAGGTCGGAGAAGTGCGTTTTTTTTTTAATCTCTTCAAAGAGACTTCATGCCAAAAGGAATCCGCGAGCCATATTTCACTTTTTTTTTTAATAGTCTGAATTGTCTTTGGTCCCAAAATGAACTAAAATGTATTTACCTTAAGATTAATGCGCAGTTGTAGCCCGCGAAATTCAATTTTTCTAACGTTTTTTGCAATTTTTAGGTCAGTGTCAGGTTGTATCTTGATCAAAATATGATTCGCGACTATAACAGGTAGGTATGTATTTACAGAATTATAATCATTAATACATCTTTCTAAGTTAGATTTGTTCCATAAGAACAAATCTCTTATGGATAAGTTCTTAGGGAACAAATCTAACTTAAATAGGTATATTATATTAATGATTCTAATGACTTTAATTCTGTAAATATTACATGTCTATTATATAATACATGTCTATTATATACAGGATGAAATTGAACACATGCGACAAATCGAAATGGGAGATTGTACTCATCATTACAACACCAACAACAACAACCACTTTTACTATGGAACCAAACCTAAAATCGCGAAAAAAAAATCAGCTGCTCCCTACATTTTGACGAGTTATGCGAACATAAATGTAGGGAACAGCTGATTTTTTTTTCGCGATTTCAGGTTCGGTCCCATAGTAAAAGTTGTTCATAATGATGAGTACAATCTCCCATTTCGATTTGTCGCATGTTTTCAATTTCACCCTGTATACAGGATGAATTTTCCAAGTGGGCGTGGATGGCCAAATTCTAAACTATGAGGAATAGCGAAAAGTACTGAAAGGAGTCGCGGGCTCGATTTTGATGAAAACTAAAACTGCATCATTGGATTTTTGAAAAATCAATATTTCTAGCCAGGAATCGAACCTGATGATTTAAAAAAAAAAAGCACATACCTACTGTATTATTACACCATTCGATAGTGTCCCTAATAAGGATCAAATTCTGGGAAGTAATGACATACGGCAAACTTAAGGAAAATGTTGAATTTTAATAAACTGCTTCTTATTTTAGAGTATTCATCATACATTTTTATTAACACACCCGCAGCGCAGTCACCTTCACAACATTAGGTTCTAAATTCAAATTTCTATTACGATCTTTGGAAAATATTCTAATGGAATCAATAATATTGCAATGCTGAATGCAGTACAATCCTTGAGACCTCGAATCCAGCTATGTATTGAAAACAATGGTCATCATTTTGAACAATTAATCAGTTAAGGTTTAGTAGGTAGGTAACGTATAACCCGGGCCCGGCTAAATAATAACAGCCACACAGGTCAATCCATCAAGTAAAGCTACGCTTGCCGCGGTTGGTCTGTGGATGGGTGACCATCTTTACATACCGAGGTATTCAGCTGCATCCGGTTAGAATGGAAGCCGACCCCAACACAGTTGGGAAAAGGCTAGGCAGATGATGATGAGGTAGGTAACATAAGAAAAAAAAAGTATTTTGTTAAAAATGAGCTCTTTCCTTTAGTTTGCCGTATGTCATTACTTCCCAGAATTCGATTCTTATTAGCGACACTATCGAATGGTGTAATAATACAAGGTGTGGTTTTTTTTTCAAAATCAACAGGTTCGATTCGTGGCTAGAAATATTGATTTTTCAAAAATCCAATGATGCAGTTTTAGTTTTTATCAAAATCGAGCCCGCGACTCCTTTGAGTACTTTTCGCTAGTCCTCATAATTTTGGCCATCCACGCCCACTTGAAAAATTCACCTGTATACATTTTGATCAAGATACCACCTGATACTGACCTGCGAATTGCAAAAAACTTAAGAAAATTCAAATTTCGCGGTCTACCACTGCGCATTCACCTTAAGGTGCATCCACACAGAGCGAGGCATGCGCCGCAAATGATTTTTTTTATATGTATGGTTGCCTCAGGCTGAGGCATCTAACATACAAATAAAGCACTTGTGGCGCATGCCTCGCTCTGTGTGGATGCACCTTATAATAATTGTCCGTGGTCCCTCGCGGAACCAAACGGAAAAGACCATTGGCGTTCTATTATTGCGGATTCTCACTGAATTAATGTATATTTCTGTATGCCAATAGTACTTTCTAATTCCATACTAACTAATCTACAATTTGACATACGACAACACTACGATCAGTCTAAACATTATTTTGTATTTACTATATTTTTTCTATAGGCTGTTTATCGGTTTGTCTGTGCCTATAAATAAATAAACGCGCGCCATTACTTACTCTATGGGTAAACCTGCGCGCGTACGCTGGCGCGGCGCGCAGAAAAACAAACCCAGCCCGCCATTATCCATACAAGTTAATATTTAACAATACAAGCCTGTTTTTTTCCTCGCAAGTGTGTTGAAAAACGTCGTATGATACGCGTGTGCATTGGTCATTAAACTCTCAGCTTCCTTATCGCGCTCGCCTGCGGCTCGCGCGAATAATACCGCCTCGAGTTTAATGATCAACATAGCACACATGTATCATAATATACTATTTATTTCAACATCACGGCGCTGGACTGGCGCGCGGCGGCGTGATGTGCGTGTACTAGACGCACAGACACACTACAGATAATGGATAATGACCCTCGTAGTGCGGTGACACGTTTGTTATGATTTCAATTTAATAATCTATCGAAATAAAAAATATTAAGCATTTTCAAAGTTATTGCTTTTTAGCTGAAATTTTGTACAGAGATTCTAGACCAGATACACTCTTCAACCCGTTTGTATTGATACACCCTTTCCGTAACACCCTGTATAACTATATTCAAATTCACATCTTTATTTGCGTTCAATAATGTTGATAGATTTCATCTTTCTTCACTTTTCTTTTTTATATCTAATCATAAATTATGATAGTCGAATAATTTTAGTCGTATCTTCTCCATCTTCTAGGTCTCATAATGGAGATCTCCCGCGGCACCTACCGCTCCGGGTACTGTCATGAGCGGTACGTGGTGGACCTGGTGCCCGTCGACATGGTGGTCAACTCCTGCATCCTGGCTGCCTGGAGACAGGGAGTCAAGCAGTGAGTGTAGAACCTCATTCATCTAGTGGGCCTAGTCTCTAGTGCATCTGGACCTGATGCCCTTGACATGGTGGTACCTAGCACATCTCCGGTGGAAAGTTAACTTTATGGTCCCAAGCGTGGTGAAGTTCAGGAGTTTCTAAGCGGACGCACGGAGCCTCAATGTTTGCTTAGATGATGTCAAAAAGCTCGGCCGTTAACATTACCTGTGGATGTGGGCTTACTTAAACCCCTAGCTAAGGGGCCATCTCCACGAGCGAGAAAATCGCTGCGATATTATCGTCGTGCCACGTATTTCTATACACTCTCTTAGAACGTGTCTCCACACGGCGATATCATCGCGGCGAAAATTTGATGACACGGCGAGATTCTCTCGCTCGTAGAGACGGCCCCTAACGGAGTGAACCCCTTTGGAGAATACAGACTTGCTTATATATATTATGCGCTATATAACAGCTCAAAATCTGGAGTGCCAACCGAGCATGGCTCCCATAACTTCGGCATTCTTCCTCTCACTATAGGAATCTTCTAAAGTCCTTATTAACTTATTCCAGGCCTGGTCGTTGCCCGGTCTACAATGTAACATCAGGATCTATCAACCCGCTGCAGTGGGGCCAATTCACCAAACTCTGCATCAAATGGGCTCTGGAGAATCCCACCAAGTAAGTTATCAGTTTACTTTAACTTACCAGCTTATGAGGTACTCGTGGTCAAGCAATAACAGCCGCACGGGTCGATCTTCAAGGTTCAGCAATACTTGCTGATGTCGGTCCGTGGATGAATGATATACCAAGATCCCTCCGTAACTCGGAAAGCTATTGGTCCTGGCTGACATTCGTTGATCTTTGACAGTCGTTACGGGTAGTCAGAAGTCCAAAAGTCTGACAACCAGTCTTACCAAGTGGTGTCGTGTTACCCAGCTATTGGGTTGAGGACGTCAGGTTAGCAGTTGCTTCATATAAAATACTGGTATTCATCTTCTGCGCCGTTGATCTTGTGGTCGCAAGCTCGACTTCTAAGCGTGGGTGTCCTGGGTTCGATTCCCAGGTCGGGCAAAGTGTTATTGGATTTTTCCATTATGAATTTCTCAGTAGCAGCCCGGAATTTGGCAGTTAGTGTTGTGATACCCCCGTGCCTCGGAAAAGCAGGTAAAACCGCTGGTTCTGCGCCCAATCTCAGCCCGGTTCCATCGGACTCTATGAGAGTAAAGGAACAGAGAGTCCATCTGTATTTGCGCACACACTTGTGTGGTCGGGAGGATTGTTCTTTTTATTTTTTATTTATTTTTTACTTACATCGGACTTTACGCTTTTTTATCTGATGTATCTGGTGTATTGTGTGTCTTTGAGTCTGTGCTAAATAAATGTATTTTCTTTCTTTTTCTTTATTATTCATCTGCATCCGGTTAAACTAGAAGCCAACCCTAACTTAGTTAAGAAAAGTCTAGTCTAAATAATTAATTTTCTGTCCTCCTATAGGTACGTGATGTGGTACCCAAACTTCTCGTTCACGGAGTCCCGCTTCATGAACACCTTCTGGGAGATCACGTGCCACTTCCTGCCAGCCTTCATGTACGACCTGCTGCTGAGGGCACAGGGGAGGAAGGCCATGTGAGTATACAAGTATCCATATACATCGAGGACTGAAATGAGATTCGTAAAAGAATCACCAAGTTTTAGTTGTAATAGTATATATTAGTGATGGCGCTCGTCCATTGAAGTATACCACCATACTTATGTCTGCAGCCAGGCAATGCTGCGTGTGTTTTGATTTGAAGGGTACGTGTGCCGGTGTAATTACAGTACAGGCATATGACATATTTTTTAGCTTTGTCTCTGCGATGCCTCTACTACTGCAGGCGGTGGAGACTCGCTATTGGATAGGCTGCTGTCTGAGTACCCGACATAGCTTGACGTTTTGAAGCTCAAAATGGCCAAAAGGGTCGAAATCATACCTATTGCGTATGAGCTGTATTACCATATCTATATAAGGTCCCATTAAAATAGATGGACAAACTTTTAGAAATCATTCAGACCAGCAAAATAAGGACGATGGTAAACAAATATTATAAGAAAAACGCATTAGATACTTACAAGAAGAATAATCAGCTAACGAAAATACACTAATGTGCCGCAATTTATTATTTTAGGTCAAAATAATAATCACTTTAATCAGTGTTTTTTTTTTTTGCTTGGATATCTTTGGTTAGACGTACTGCGTGCTGTGTTAAAATTTGTCCTTCTATTTATAGGATATATCAATCTGAATTCCATTTTTCATGAACTTTCTTTACATAAAAAAACATCTATCCCTTCTCCAGTATGATGAAGCTCGCCCGCCGATTCAAGATGGCTGCGGCCACAGGCGAGTACTTCGCCAACCACGAGTGGCAGTTCGGCGTGGCCGAGCTGACGGCGCTCCACGATGACGTCACTGTCACCAGAGACTCCGGCGCCTTCCCCCACTGGCCCGCAGACTTCGACTGGGACTCGTATATCGGCGCTTATATGTTCGGCATCAGGCGGTATATCTTGAAGGATACTGCTGAGTCGTTGCCTGTGGCGCGGACTAAGTTAAGACGGTGAGTTTCTTTACTTTGTGCAATTTATATGTCGGATCAGGAGTAGGTTATTGGCATCTAGTTATTATCAGGCATATTTGATTAACTACTGTGTTGCTTATTGCGCAATAGAAAAACCGTTTGCAGTTCAAATCAAATTATAATATCACGAACAAATTAATCACACTAGCAAATCACACACTGTAGGTACACGACACAACTAGATACACAGTAAAATAATTATGTACAGTAACAAAGTAATTGCGAACAAATCGTAGGATCGATTACTGTTCGTATAGTGACAGAGCCACCCAAGTAAACCGACAGGTTTGTCGGGAGCTAGTGCTCTGTCAGGAGTCGAGTCCGAACACCGACTCAACCTAACTAACTGTCACTGACTGTCCCAGCACTAATGAGTGCGCTCAGTTATAAAGGTTTGTCCCCACCACGCACTCGCCCCACAACAACTCTGTCCAATGGCGTACGGAAATACGTCATCGTGTTTACTTGATACAAAATACTAAAATGTGCTAAATCTAATAAGACTTACATTAAAGTAATCGAATAATACAACAAGAATAATTGTCTTAAATAAACAATAGTGATTTCACAAAGTAAATCATTTTAAAATCAAAGTAACATGTCATCAATTGTTTTGAACAAAACCATCGGTTACAATTATCAAAATAAGTTGCTAAAATCAATTAGCGCGTACACTGAGTACTCAATAAATTATGTTCCGATTTATTAGATAATAATTGATAGTAAAATCTTAATAAGAAAACCAATCATAACAAATTCTGTTGACTATCCCTCAAATTTAATTGACAACTGTCTCCGACATATATAATTATTTAGAACCGATGATTCGGAGACATGTGATCCACCAACTGTGCTCACGTGGTGTATTACGGCCCACTCCCTCTCATAGAGAGAAGGTATGTGTCCCAGCTCTGGGAACATTTTTGAAGTTAGTGAAAACTTCTTTAGGTGCGTTGGGCATTTTTTGAGGTGGGAAAAAACCATTGAATTCGCGCCACTGTTACCGCTTCGGATGTTTTCGCCTGTCCTCGGGATGTACTCGGTTTTAATGTATATCCGACATGTCAGTGAGTGATGGCAAAGTATTCTGTTTGTGTTTTGTTTTCACTTCTGTCCCGGAGTGCCACTGTTTTTTCTTATTTCGTTTTGATATTTAACGGCTGACTATTAGCTGAGTTTACATCTGTAGCTTTTCAACGGTCAAAGCAACATTGTACGGACGCCAGCACATCAACCGACTACAATCTGTCAAATTTCTTTAATAGATTTTCAACTTTATCACTAAAGCATAAGTTTCAAAGTTGATTGGGAAAATGTGACAGTTTCGGGTAGGTTGATGTGCTGGCGTCTGTACAGTCAATTGAGACATCGTCGGCGCCATAGAAATGTAAAAAACTTCTTTCATATATCTATGGTCGGCGCTGTATTTTTTTTTTCAATTATTTATTTAAAAAAAATATGCATGAAACACAAACCTCAATAATTTAGGTTTGTGTTGCAAAAATCTTCCTTCATCACCGGGCCGGGCCGCCACGCACTTTTATAAATGAAAATGCGTTGCGCTGCGGCTCGTTGCGGCTGTAATTGCACACTAGGGCTAGCGTTGAAAATGCCGAAAATAATTTGTTTTTTTTTCACGAAAAAAACAAATTGTGGTTTTTTTCCGTTTTTTTCGCATGTTACATAGAAAAAGTCAACAATTTTATTTTTTTTGAATTGTTGGATCGGAAATGACTGTAGACCAATAAAAGAGGTTGCCATTCTAATTGTGTTACGAAATATGGTGCCTTTATTATCTTCGTCAGATTATAATTTCCACGTATTTCCTGTTTCAGATTATACTGGGTGCACAAACTGTTCCAAGCGGCGACAGGATATTATTTGTTCAGGTTCCTTGCGGGTCGCTTACGGTAGAATTATAGCTTAATTTTGTAAGCAAGTGGTCAATTGGCCTAATTAGTTAAGTAAACCATAATTTGCTGGACAGCACAGGGGCTGAAGAACTACAAATTCTCATTTCGAGAGCTGGCTCAAAAAACGGTTAGCAGCATTTCATATTATATTGATAAATATAATTGTAGTGCTTGATTAAAACTGTAGTGAGCTCTCAAATGAGAAAGAACTATTTGTTATTACGGGCCCTAATAGTAGGATAAATGTATCTAGGGCACATTCTTATTTCCTATACATTTGTATCTCACGAAGTGACGCGCTTTACTTATGGTTACCTAGTGTACAAACACGCTGTGAATGTGTAATTGTGTGTAAGCGCAGGGGCTCTCGGTACCGTCCTAGACAATGGCGAAGTCGGATGTGTGTGTGTGCTGATGCTACTCGTGTTCACGCACACATTCACAGCGTGTTTGTACGCTTGGTTACCATAAGTAAAGCGCGTGAGATAAAATACTATACAGTACCCGGCGATAAATATTGCACATCGATCTTTGGAAAGAGACAATCGGCTAATTTCGGCTTCGTAGAGCGTTATCTCTGTCGCACGAAATACAAACAGTCCGGTATCTATTAGGAGCTGTTAAAACAATTATGATTTGCTTCTTTTGATAATTCTTTTTATTCTTTGTATAAAATACAACAATTTTTCTATAAATGATTGCTTTAGGTTGGGGTAAAATAAAAATGTTCCCCTATTTTTTCTAAAGATGCCATAGTACAACTTTAAATTATTTAAATTTGGGGGTGTTAACAACTCTAGATATATATTTTGAATTTGACGCGACCGCACTCTATCGCACTTGAACAACGACTGAAAACGTCAGTTAACGTCACATAGGTAGTGTGCGACAGGGATAACGCACTACGAAGCCGAAATTAGCCGATTGTTTCTTTCCAAAGGTCGATGTGCAATATTTATCGCCGGGTACTGTACCTACTTATCACTGCAGTGTAAAAAGGATCGCAGAGAAACATCCAAAAATCAACCCTGTATGGAACCTCATTTTATAGATTTAAGAAATATTGATGTACCTGTATTATAATAAAATATAATTCTGTTATTTTAATTCTTTCAGAGAATATTTTTACCAAATATTGTAATTTGTAAATCATCTTTTGTTTTGTACTTAGTGTATTTTTTTAACATAATTTTGTGTCACATATTTGAAAAAAAAAAACATGTCGATCTTCAGAAATTATGATTAAAAATCAGGAAACATTTTTTAAGTTATTATTTTTTTACTTGCATTAAATAATTAAATGTAAGATAAAATAAAGATACTTTCACTGTGTAGAAACATTTTATTTAAGTATAGAACTTTCGTTGACTGTAGATATAATAATTGTCTATACCCTTTATTTTTAATCTGTGCGAGTCTGTTAAGTAATTGGCAAGAGAAAAAAAAAATAACCAAGAAGTTTATTTTTTATGTACCTATGTCTATATGTTCGGGACTATCTTGTAAATTACTAAAAGTTCGTTTTTTAATCCCAGATACTAACCTGACATAGTAAAAGTCTTTTGTGTTGTCTTTTTTTTTTTAGTAAGTATAGAAGTGATGACATTACACTTGTCAAATTGGTATCTGGGTTTAAAAAACGAACTCTAGATTGATTTTGATCATGGAGCACAATGATTTTGATTGAATTTTCATCACAAGAAAGTAATAAGAAATTGTTTAAGGTTGCACCACTGTTGTCTCTGATTCAGAATCGCATCTAAATTCTAAAATATTGTATAGGCTAAGAAACATCTTATAGGTAACAGTTCTGTAAAAATAAAACAATGATAGTATGAAATTTTCTTTTTTTTTTCTAAAATTTTATCAGCGGGTTAATTGCGTAAAACACAATAGCAATGGCTTTTATTTTGACAGTTCAACAACATTCTTTTCTTTATTTACGCTGTTGTGTTAAATTCTAACATAATTACCTAATTATGAAGCAATGGATTAGCAATATCCTTCAAAATGATTCAAATTGAGATTGATATTGTGTCATAGACAATAATTAATAAGTGTGCAGGATCCGAGGGGCAATCCCCATATTTTTAGGATCATGTGAACGTTCGTGTAACAGAGTGAAACAGAGGTTGGAATGGTCCAACCTCTGTTTCAATCTATCAAAAATATTATTCCCTACATTTTTGAAAAGTTTTTATTATTGACTACCAGCGCTCCACGATTTCACCCGCATACGTTTCGATCCCATGAGAATATCGGGATAAAAACTATCCTATGTCCTTTCCCGGGACTCAAACTATCTCTATACTTACCAAATTTCATCAAAATCGGTTCGGAAGAGGTAACATACAGACACACTTTTGCATTTATAATATTAGAATGGATTGTCGTAGAGATGAGATTGCGACTGGAATTTGAACGTTTTTTATACAGGGTGTTACGGAAAGGGTATATCAATACAAACGGGTTGAAGAGTGTATCTGGTCTAGAATCTCTGTATAAAAATTTCAGCTCAAAAGCAGTACTTTTAAAATGCTTAATATTTTTTTATTTCCATAGTTTATTAAATGAAATCATAACAAACGTGTCACCGCACTACGAGGGTCATTATCCATTATCTGTAGTGTGTCTGTGCGCCTAGTACACGCACATCACGCCGCCACGCGCCATTGCAGCGCTGTGATGTCGAAATAAAAAAATATTAAGCATTTTCAAAATGAATGCTTTTGAGCTGATGTACAGAGATTCTAGACCACTATACACTCTTCAACCCGTTTGTATTGATATACCCTTTCCGTAACACCCTGTATAGATACGTGAATTGGCCATGATCTATTATATTCTATAAAAATCTCACCGCGAAAACTTAGATGTAGTGAGCTGTCACTCCACCTGATGTTAGGGACTGACACTATTGAAAGCTCACAAGTTTCCACGTTAAAACTTTTACTGAATAGACCAAAAAAAGTCAAACTGTAGGTATATGATATACACAAAAAAGAATAAAAAAATATTATTTTTATCACTTTTTATTTCATAAAAAATACATTATTTTGATACAAAAATACCTAAGCTTCTATATCTAAACACTAGGAAAATCTTACACATTTTCAATTACATAGGTAGGTACATAAAGTCTTTTGAGCATTCTTCTAGCAAGTTTCAATACTTAAACCTAAAATCTATATATAATACTTTACATTGTAAGCAAATTATTAGAACAAGCCTACACCTTTAAATTAAAAAAACCGCAACGAAAATATAGAAACAATTTAGAATTTAGATAAACTGTAGGTATATACTATACAACGTAGGACGACCTCCACCAGACCTAGACTATGTCTTATCCTGCGAACAAACTTTTGCCAACAATTTAAAATTTAGTCGCAGGATTTATTCGCCCTTAATCAACACAATGTTAAAGGTGGCGTGGGGCAGGTTGGACCGTGAATGGGTGAACATCTTTACATACCAAGACCCCTCTGTTGGTCCCGGCTGTCGTTGGTCCCGGCGGGTCGTCAGAAGCCCGAAAGTCTGACAACCAGTCTTACCGAGGGGTATCGTATTATACAGTAACTGGGTTGTGGAGGTCAGGTAGGCTAGTCGCTCCATGTAAAATACTGGTAAATATTCAGCTGCATCTGATTAAACTGGAAGCCGACTCCAACATAGTTCGGAAAAGGCTAGGCAGATGATGAATCAACCCAATGTTAAATTATGAACATCATAGCTATTGTAATTATACATATACTCGTACATATAGGTACAGGAAGTTTTTTTTATCCCATCCAAATTTTTACAGGGTGTTCTACCCATGAATATGAACAACTTTTACTATGGGACCAACTCTAAAATCACGAAAAAAAATCAGCTGTTTAATACAAAAGTTTAACACCTACGTGACCAAAATGTATGAAACAGCAGATTTTTTTTCGTGATTTCAGAGTTGGTCCCATAGTGAAAGTTGCTCATATTGATGGGTAGAACATCCTGTAAAAATTTGGATGGTGATAAAAAAATCTTCCTGTATAATTAACGCACTCTAATCGTGTAACACTGCTGTATTTATCACACCCTAACTGTTTAACGCTGTTATTTTCAGTGCGCTCTAATGATGGCTGTCGCTAATGAATTCGCCGCTAGGGGCGCTAGAGTAGCGTGAGCTCTCCGAAATGTCAAATGTCATTGTTTGTGGGTGGGCTGAGGGTTTATTTCTAACAAAAAATTGCCCGCGACTTCGTTCGCGTGGATGTAGGAAAACAATAATGTGTTGTTTAGGAAAGGTGTAATTACCACTCCTTCGAATCAAGTCTTCCTTGAATTCAAAATAGTTTTTCAAACACGCTCTTCAGGCCTGCTTAAGTTTACTTTCTCAAATTTCAAAATCCATTTCACCATCGTCAACATTTCAAAGTGTGTTACACAATTAGGGTGCTGATAGGATAGAAGAATAAAATCACTGAGAGTCAGTGGAAATATCAATAATATATTTTGCGGTAGTCATTGATATTTCTAAGTTGTCATATTTAAATATGATTGATTATTACAAAACATGCTGCGACCCCAAATAAATTGAGAAAATGGCAAGAGGAAGACAATGCATAATTACATGACTGAATACAAAGATTACAACTTTGACAGTTCAACTAAACCATAACATATCAATACACCATAACATGACATAACGATTATCCACCATTTTGAGCACAAATCAAGATGGCCGGCTCTAAGCATCCATAGCGATGACAGTTGGCGCCGCGTTGTGGTCGGCTACGATCGCCTTGGATGATGTGAACCATCCACTCATCCAGTACAAGATGAGGCCCCAGAACAGGCAGCGGCAGATGACGTCTACCCAGTACATTCTGGAATAAATAGAAGTTATTTTTTATTTTTATTTTGGAAGAAGTAGTTGTCACTGACTCTCAGTGTCTGCTGTCTATGCTAGCTACTCAGACCAAATAAAAAAGTCAAGACATAGCGTTGCGAACAATACAGTGAAGCATGCCAAAACTACACCTCCGCTCTGTGCATACGCGCTCACACGCACACATTTACAACCATTTACAATCCAACTACACCTCACTAAGTGCACACATGTTTACGAAGCCGGCCTCACTTAACTGTTGACAGCCCTTCGTCCTGGTTTTTTATTTGGTCTGGGGCTAGCTATATGATAATATCTCCATACCTACCCAAATATGCTCCATACCTACGCAGGAGATATTATAGTACAAATGTGTATGCGCATATATAGGTGCACTCCCTCTTCTTTCACAATCCAACATGACCCGAGGATCAGGCGCAGGAAACAAGGCGCCCTTCCGAAGTATGGAGGTCACACCTCAATCTTAGTCTAGAGGCATTTATTGCCAGAAAACTTTTCTTTTGCCAGACATGGGATTCGAACCTCATAATCCGCAGTAGCTATTCATCAGATATTAGATTTGATTTTAATAGAAGAATTACTGTAATTTATTAATTAAAATGTCTATTATTTGCTAATTACGTTGGATCCTCAGGGGTGCTGCAACATCAGACTAATTATGATGTGGCTCATTAGTAATAATAAGACTTGATAGGTTACAAACAATATAGATAGTCCTCCAGACCATATAGCGGCCATGGCGGTGACTAGCCTTCAGCGCGGGAGATATAGCGCAAGCGTGTGCTCGCAGACACAGGTGCACTCTCCCTTCCCTCACTCTCATAGTCCGATAGGACGGCAATCCGATACGACCAGAGAAAGATCAGGCGCAGGACACACGGCTAACAATGGTAAAGTATGGTAGATACTCACATTCTCATATGCCTCCTGGCAGCAGGTAGCGTGTCATCATACTCCTTGAGGATGAACACTCGAGCGGCTCTGATGCAGTCCTCGAAGTAGTTGGAGATGTCCAGACCTGGAGCACAAACAACACAAACGTTACTAACGCTAATAGTTAAGTAGGTGCCGGCAAGGACATCGGAGGCGAGCCTATGAGTGGTCACAATTTTTTTTTTCTGAATTTGTCTGGACAGGTCCACTCAAATCGGTGCGGTTCTTGCTATAAAAGACCATTTCAGACACCAATCTACATGGTCATCACATGACCTGACCAAGATTATGTCTGGAGTTTAAAAGAGACTTTGACCACTGAGTTTGTTTTGCCATTTCTTCTCAGGAAATGTCGACTTCATCTAGGTTATTAATTTTTATATGACGTTTTAAAGTGATTCCGATATTACAGAAGAAACAATTTATTTTCATTTTATTCCTTTGTGTTCTGTCTACGTGTAACTCAAGCTTGTTGTCCTACTCACCCACAGCATCCACCTTATAGTCCCTTCTCTCTCTCGCATTCAGTTTCTGTCTCAAAGTCTGTGCGATGTCTGACTTGAAGTCCCATTGGTTGTTTGTGTAGTACTCGAACACTTCGAACCCTTTGGTGATACGGCGCTGGACGCGACATAGCCTGGGAAATTAAGGCTAATTATTCATCTCCGAAAAAAAATTAGAAATTACATGATATATAATAATATAGACTACAATAGGTACTACAAGGTTCTTTTGGCGCGTGGGATCCGATTGATTTTCGATCGGGACTTTCGCAGCCATCTTGTTTTGACATTACAATTTCTGCTTTTTTATTTAGATAATTATATTGTTTTCTTTTTCACGTAAGCCGCAATAAGTTGTTTTTTCGCCACACATCTTGTCACTGTCACGTTGTCACAGCTTAAGTTGCGTTACAAAGAATAAGGGGAAGACCAAAGAAACAAAGATGATGTGGCTAGAAAGGGGGTACGGTACGATGACTACCGAGATGATGACTAATAGAGAAGTATGGAAGACGAAGACATGTTGTGCCGACCACTGATAAATTGGGATAAGGGTAGAAGAATGATGATATAAAAGGATTCTGTCAATACTCACACTGGCTTGTATCCGAGGCAGAAGAGCAGCGTGTCGATGATGAAGGCGGGGATCCAGTGGAAGAGGAACACGCAGATGTTGTGGTACAGGCGTGAGTGCTTCATGGAGCCACCGGGGTACCTGGCGAGCAAGTCAAAGTCTTAGTTATACTCAATACTCAATACTCAATACTTTATTGCTTTACCATAATGTGTACTTAGGTGGTAACTTATATGTAAGTAATTAAGATCATTATGGACCCTGTAGGGCACAGCAAAAATGGTAGGAGAGAGGAAGCACTGTTTTTGGAGATAATTGTTTTGTAGGAACTAGTTTTAACTTACTTATTAAATTATAATCCGAGTCAGTAGATCACGAATAATACTATTATATACTAAACATTTCGCTTCTCTATTATTTATGTATTATTATATCTGCAGGATGTACCTACATAATGATTTTAGAATATTTTATATATCTGTATTTTTATTTTATATATTATAATTATAATTGTTTTTCTTTGGATAATTATTATTGCTATATTATTTAATATTTTATTATTGCTATTTTATATAATTATTATTTATTATATTATTTATTAAATATTACTATTATATATTATTTATTAATAATTAAGTTGCTATATTATTTATTAATAATTAGTTAAGTACACAGACTACAAAATCGCCAAGGTGCGTGTTGAACTCGTAGATTAAGGTCACTGCAGTAAGTACCATGGAAGCTGCAGTTCACCTCCATTTTATTATTATTTGTTATTACGGTGCTCTAGATTCTGCCCTGTGACAAACAGACGGACGCACATTTAGATTCTACGGTACGACCACGACTATTTTTATTCAACATCACTAAATTGTGCATGCTTCAGACATCATGTCAATGATAATAAAAATACGTTAGTATTGCACATCGAGCTTTAAAAGTTTAGTCAGGCTTAGTGTGGCGTCGTCTCATTCAAACATAATATATGATTGTGTGGCGGTTTCTTTCTTAAAATCGATGTGCCATATTAATGCCTGGTGGTTCGCGAATGTACTGGAGTCACGAGTGGCTGTTCCACCACGGACAAGGAGAAATATTCAGAGTTGATGGCCAACCTTCAGCAATTGGAGAGGCACCAAAAGAAGATGATAAAGGCGCGAATCAAACAAGTAACCGTAACGTTCAGAACCATACACGCTGACTTACCACACGACTCCGTTGAGTGGGACTCTGTTCATGATGATCTCTCTGCCGGCTTCGATCATCTCCGACCACGTCACCTTGATCTCAGCGGAAGATGTGAAGTTTATAATGTTGGACTTTGTGTCTCTGGAACAGAACAATGTATCACATTTATTATCTTAGAACGTTAAACCAATATAGATCTGTCGGAAAAATAGAATATTCGTTCGTGTCAAAGTTAAAAATGTAGCTGTTTAAACTGCTAAGTAAGGTTGCTTTAAAACTGCGTCCACATTAATTTGTGACATTTCAATGAACAATACTTCGTACAAAGTGACGGTACTTGTCACGCTTAATGTGGACGGGGGTCGTGAATTTGTGACATTGTCTTATGAGACTTCAAATGCGAAAGATATAGCTTAAAGAATCCTTTATAGCAGCGCAACCTCGCGCCGAGGATCAAACGGTCTTTACTGTACCGCGGGCGAAGTGACCGTCGCCATAGTCCACGTCCCCACGGGCGCATTTTTTATGGCGACGTTTTCTAACCGTACTCTGGATTTTCAACTCTCGGAGTCGAGCCGAGCATTGAGAATCTAACAGAGCACATCCTAGCGCGTTTTTAAAGCGCACAGTTGTATTTTCAACCCTCAGCTCTACGTCGAGAGTTGGAAATCCAGAGTACGGTAAAAATAGGTACCGTAGCGTTAAAAAACATCCCTTGTGGACGCAATTACTGGTGATGTGCTGACGAGATACCGACAGAGTAGGGTGTCGTAACAATAACTCACCCGTTCTTCAAGTAGTTCCAGGCGACGATCAAGATGCCGTTGATGAACACGTCCACCGGCAGATAGTCTGCGTAACTGTTGCTCTTGCAGTACATCGATCTGATCACTCCTTTGCCAGCACCTGTAAAAAAATAATGTAATGCAATGGGCGCGAATGCGACTTCCGCTGCCCCGAAGTGGTGACGGCCCGTAGGGGGGGGGGGGGGGGGGGGGGGTGTTAAACTCCCCCCGTTACGTCTTAGAGTGGCGCGCGTGGAACACTACGCGCCGCCACCTCGAGTCCTCAAGTGTGGGGGGCGACGGCCGTCCCCGAGTCCGTCGCCCCTGGACTCATTTAGGGGGGGTGGAAGAGCGCGTCGTCCGCCCTCCGCCAACGCCCGGTGCTCCTCCTGCGGGTCGGGTGAGCACTCGTGATCTCCCTTTCCTTACTGCAGCTTCCTTCTCGGATAAGCAACCAAAGCTAACCTAACCCACTACCTAATGCTGTATATTTTCTCGTGGTCCTACAGTGGGTTAGTAAATAGAACGAAAGATCTTCTACCGATTAACATAAATTTAACGCATTATTATCTAAATAAATAAACAAGAAAAAAACCAGCTTTATTTTATAATTGCCATCGCTTTGAGAATGGAATTAGCTCCTAATTGCATAAGTCTCTCAGAATGACAATCGCTTTCTTTTTTTTTTACCAGTCTACGCTGTCCCACTCCTGGGCAAAGGCCTCCCTCCACTCCTTCTATCTTTGGCGAGCCCACTTTATTTAGACATAACAATAAAAGTCATTGCTTCATATTTTTTGACAGCAAAATAACAACGAATATTGCTGTATTGATAAAATAACAACGAATATTGCTGTACTGATAAAATAACAACGAATATTGCTGTATTGATAAAATAACAATGGGTTATTGCCACTGTATTACACCCTTATTCCATAATTAGGATGCTGTTCTCATCAGCATAATCATTGATGTCAAAAACTTACCAATAAGTAATCCAGTAGGTCCGTTGATATTGTCAGTCCATCCGGGAACAGGCTCCTGCCAGATTGGAATCACTGGAAAATACAAAGAAATATTTTATTAATGAAAAAAAAAAAACGTTATTGGATAACATGGTACAGACGCCAGCACATCAAGCTACTACAATCTGTCAAATATCTTTAATAGATTTTTAACTTTATCGCTAATACGTAAGGTTCAAAGTTGAATGGGAAAATTTGACAGCTTCGGGTAGCTTGATGTGCTGGCGTCTGTACATCAGGAGCATAGCTGGTGGCGTAGTTTCTGCCTACCCCTATGAGAAGGCGTGCGTTTATGTATGAAAATACTAGCTTTTGCCCGCGGCTTCGCTCGCGGTAAATTCGGGGTAACACGGTTCCCCTTTCCTGACACAAATTTCCATCCCCTATTTTAGGGGCTGGGGGACGTTTTCCAAAAAAAATAAGGCAGGTATTTTTCGTTGGTAACAAAGAGTCTGTGTACCGATTTTTAGCTTCCTACCTTGAAAATTGCGAAAAGTCCCATATAAAATTTCACCCCCTCTATTGAAGGGCTAGGGGCAGATTTCCAAAAAAAAAGTGATGCACGATTTTTTTGTTAGTCACAAATAGTTCGCATACCAATTTTTAGCTTTCTACTTTGAAAATTGCGGAATGCTCCATACAAACTTCCACCCCCCATTTTAGGGGAGTGGGGGGGTTAGAAAGAGACAAAAAGTAGCCTATGTCACTCTCCATCCCTTCAACTATCTCCACTTAAAAAATCACGTCAATTCGTCGCTCCGTTTTGCCGTGAAAGACGGACAAACAAACAGACAGACACACACTTTCACATTTATAATATTAGGTATGGATAGGTTAAGTTAAATCATTTATGTTTAAATTATACATATGAGGCGATGCAGAAAGATGTGCACGTTAAAAGCGTCCACGGCAAAATGTGTATAAAAAAAAGTGGCGCTCCGGGAGTGCCGACAGAAGTGAAAACTTGAACAATTACGTGTGTATTTTTTTAATCGTCGTATAAAAAAAAAACAACCGACTTAAAAAAAAAAACTACAAAGTGATAAATAACTTTAATTTCGGAAGTCGGTATCGTTGGTTCCGCATTTTCGTTTTTTGACACCGACTTCCGAAATTAAAGTTATTTATCACTTTGTAGTGTTTTTTTTTTGAAGTCGGTTGTTTTTTTTGTAAAAAACTTTTTATTTTTCACTTTTTAGTTGTACCTACCCCACAAAAAAGTAAACGAAAAATCGTTAATGTAGACAATATAGATAATTTTTTTGATTTTTGTTGATTTTTCAAAAACCGCTTGTCCGATTTCGATACAATTTTCATGGGACCATTTGGAAAGGAACTTTACCCTTTCCAACAAAAAAAAGAATTTTTCAAATCTGTTGGCAAGCGACGGAGTTATGCGCGAACAAACATTTAAAAAAATACAAACACCCGAATTTAGAACCTCCTCTTTTTTAGAAGTCGGTTAACAAAACACAAATAGAATACATTCCCATCACTCACTGACATATCGGAAATACATTAAAACCGAGTACATCCCGAGAACAGCCAAACACATACGAAGCGGTGTCGGTTACGGTAACGGTGGCGTGAATTCAACGGTTTTTTTCCATCTCAAAAAATGCCCAACGCTCCTAAAAAAGTTTTCACTTCATAAAAACCAGTAGGTAAAAGCCGCGGGAGCTATGAGACGACCAGTCGCAACTGACACTCAAGAGACTTACCTATGGAAGGTCTGAGCACCATAGCGGGCATGTGTGCCATAGACTCGACCACCAGCGCCTCGCCGAGCGCCTTTGTAAACGCGTAGGAGTTGGGTAGCTTGTCCAGTAACCTGAAAATGTACGTCAGTTTATTATTGCGAGAAATTACTGTTGGAAAACCGTAACAACACTAATTTATACTCCTAGGATCCCTCAATAATATAATTTCGGGGGAAACTCGCCCCAATCCAAATAGGGGCCTATGCGCCAGTTGCCTCTTTTCGAAATAAATGATACCTTATGGTAAACTAGCTGCGCCCCGCGGTTTCACCCGCATAAGTCTCGATCCCGTGGGAATACAGGGATAAAAAGTATCCTATGTCCTTTCCCGGGACTCAAACTATCTCTATACCAAATTTCATCTAAATCGGTTCAGCGGTTTAGGCGTGAAAAGGTAACATACAGACAGACAGACAGAGTTACTTTCGAATTTATAATAATATACTAGCTGCGCCCCGCGGTTTCACCCGCATAAGTTTCGATCCCGTGGGAATATCGGGATAAAAAGTATCCTATGTCCTTTCCCGGGACTCAAGCTATCTCTATACCAAATTTCATCTAAATCGGTTCAGCCGTTTGAGCGCGAAGAAGTTACAAACATATAAACACACACACTCACAAACTTTCGCCTTTATAATACACTTCTGGACACATCTATTGGCCCACCTTAGAGTTTAGGTTTCGATGGCCCCTACCGAAATATGATTGCTAGATTGAACAAAAACTGTTGATGCAGTTTTAAACCTGATACATTTTACCATCTTTTTCGATCGTATTGTTTTAAATTTGAATTCAGAATACCATACGACATGGAGCTACGCCTAACAAGTCGGATATGCGCCTTGTTAAAGGCAATTGATTTTTGAATAAAAAACATGTTTTATCAAATAAAGGTTTAATTTAATAACGCGTGTTGCCTCCATGGGCATCTACCACAGCTCTCATACGATTAGGCATAGAGTTTATCAACCGCTCTATGAAATTTTGAGGGATCATCTCCCATTCCTCTTCTATGGCAGTTTTCAACTCCTGCATCGTCTGGGCAACTGGCTGACGAGCCCTAACACGTCTTATTAGCTCGTCCCACATGTGCTCAATGGGGTTCATGTCTGGGCTTCTGGCTGGCCAGTCCATAACTGTGATGTTCACATTCCGAAGATATTCCCTGACGATGCCGGCCGCATGGGCTCTTGCATTATCATGCATAAAAAGGAAATTTGGGCCCACATAGTCCGCGTATGGTATCACGTGAGGTTCTAAGCACTCACGAATGTACCTTTCAGCATTTAATGTTGGCAGCCGTGGTCCTGTAACAACCTCAAGTTGAGTTTTGCCGCTCGCGGATATACCGCCCCAGACAGTCCATGAGCCACCGCCATAAGCAACCCTCTCTTCAAAGCAGCATTGTGCGAAACGCTCTCCCTTACGTCGGTAGACCTTCTTCCTTCCATCATTGCCATGTAACACAATTTTAGACTCATCAGAAAAGAGTACACGGCTCCAATCTTGCTGCGTCCAATTTAAATGACTGCGTGCGAAATGAAGGCGCGCTGTTCGGTGGGCTCGCGTTAGTTTGGGCCCATTAGCTGGCTTGTGTGGTACCATATCGCGTTCTTTTAACCTTCTCCGAACAGTTCGAGCGCTCACAGATACTCCGTGGAAGTCGCGAAGTTGGTTTTGTATCTCAATGGAGGTAAGGTGACGATTTCTCAAGCTGGTCGTCACGATGAATCGATCCTGCCTTTCAGTTGTGACCCGAGATCGTGGCCTTCCTTGGCGACGAACAAAGCCGCCAGTCTCTAGGTACCTCCGATAAACATTTCGGACCGCAGATCGACTTAAATTAAGTTGAGCACTCACGTTTCTTTGGCTGTGTCCGGCCTGAATAAGTGCCACAGCTTGGGCGGCGACTTCAGGTGAAGTATCCATAGATTATTGATAGAACCTCACCTTAATGTTAAGAATAAGTAATGTTTGTTGCAAAACCAAAGATATCAATCACTTTTTCAAGAATTAAATCCAAGTAAACCAATAAAACCAAGTTTTCTTAGTATTCGATTGTTTGATATCAACAAACAGGCTCCAAATTGTCTTTTGTTTCTTTAAATTCTGTGTTCGAAATTCAAAAAAAGGCTATTGAATGAAATTGTGAATGTGCCAGGCTCAAAACTGCATAAAAACTTTTTGCTCGACCTAATATAAAATTTTAGCTAGGACCAAACGAAACTGAAAATACAAGGTGGGCCAATAGATGTGTCCAGAAGTGTATTAGTGTGATATAGTATGGATTGGTCCCACACCTGCACCGTCTTAGATCTTGAATTTATCTATGAATTTACAATGTCTTTTTACAACCTTTTTTTTTCATTTATTTGGTCAATCATCCATCACAGATTATGTGTGATATGATAGTGATCAAGAACGAACCTCTCACTAATAACTGCTTCAACTAGCTGAAAGTTAGGTTCTCTTGCGTCATTTTAACTATTGTTAAAATGGTGCAACCCGTATTCTGCTTAACTGGAGATTTGACGGCTGACAAGACATTGCTCGTTAAAGTTACTTGGTGCAACTCACTCAGATTGGTAAAATTGACCGACCGTTTCTAAATTTTTGGTATTTTGACTGCATTCAGTTTTGTGTGTTAAATGAATTGCTCTAGAAATAATCCAATTTTCCATTTTTATTCTGCCTGCCGCTTATGTAACAAAGACGTGTTGTTTATGTTTGTAAGTATGTATAATAATATTATCTTAACTATCTATTATTTTATTTGGCTCTTTAGTTTTTTTTACAACTGTGAAGTATCTCCAACATATCAAAAAGCCCCTGTTCAAATTGTCTGAGCAACATTTGCCTGCCAACCACCATTAATGCAACAGTCACATTCACCGGCGGCTGTACGCAACACTGATCTAAAATCAAGTGGCCTTGAGAAGTGGCTCGACGCCCGCAGTGACTGCTGCACTGCACTCTCGCACGCCATGCTAACAGGTATGGCCTTGACCCAAACACTAATGTAGAACATGCTAGTAGTTTATGTGGTTATGAGAATGAATGGTTGAGAGGAAATGCGGGTCGTTTCTCCATAGAAACGCTCTCGCCTGTTTTTTTTCTTGTTAATGACTGGTTTACAGAATAATAAATATTGACTAATCGTATGTCCCTCGCATCCAACGAGTTCCTGCGGCCTTCACAAGGTCGTCGGTCCACCTTGTGGGAGGCCTTCCAACGCTACGTCTTGGATGCGAGAGGCACAAAACCGGTCGAAATGGAGGTGCTTGGGGGAGGCCTATGTCCAGCAGTGGACGTCTTTCGGCTGAAATGATGATGATGTCCCTATGTTTTCCGTTTTGACGATAGGTACATTATTTTTATAAGCACTAGAACCCTCAAAAAATGCCGATTTAAACCGAAAACAAAAACATAGGGACACGGTATATATCCTTCTTATTCAGCTTATGAAATATCTTTTAAATTGGTTCAACATTGGAGGAAGAAATAGGCGAGAGCCAAACCTCGAATTATGACTTTTTACTTAGGCTTTTTCAAAAGTCTCTCCTACCGCGTTATTTTCCTCTTAAACTAAATGCAAATCTTCATAATTTTGCGAAATAGTGTAGTAAATGTAATTTCGAGAGCTTCATAATTATATTGATGTTTTAAATGATTATAATTTGGTAATTATTTTTAGTAAGACCACTGCAATTTACAAAAAAACGTAAATAATGTAAACGGATCTCCCTGTTGGTAAATGCACTAAATGGTAGCCCGCGAGCCTGCTTCTTGTGCTTCTGCAAAGTGCAGTTCTGTATTAAGTCACAATAATAATTAATTGATCAAAATGCCCTTTATTTCGAAGGTTATGTTATAGGGTAATTACCATTAATTTATTTTGATTTAAAAGAGTGTCCGTGGAGTTTCTTGAATGGGCAACTAGTTTCATCTTTCTGACTGACCGACCCCTTGACAATTCAAAGTGCCTGTAATTGGTTTAATTGAAATAGATGCTTGGAGTTTGAATCGTGGACAAATCCAGCCTCCGGAGTGCGCTATGATGAAGAAACAACCAAGAACCGTCACTTACTTGGGCGTGAGGGTCTTGATGGTGTCGTCATCCATCCACTCGACGGCCTGGATGATCTGGTGCGGGTCGGCGGGCGGCGGGTACGCCTTCTCCTCCAGCAGCTTCTCGTGCAGGTGGCAGTACGATGTGGACACGTGGATGAACAACTGTGGGGAAGTACAGATGGTTTATCATAGCGCATGTGTTCCAGAAGGGGTAGAAACTAGGCAGACGTGTAAAATTCCGTTCCTTCCTCCCATGCCTAGTCTACAATCCGTCAACCTGCTTAGCACTCCTACAAATCTGAATTCGGAGCAAGCCAGGCATGCTGAAAATAAGCTCTCTGAAGGTCCTAAACTCCTCATCCACCCATGCCACGGTATACTTGTCCTGCGCACTGAATTTGGGCTTTCAGTGCTTCCATCTTTCGTGTGAAGTTCTCTTCAAGGCACTTTTGTGCAGACAATACTTCGGCAAATTGGGCCAGAAAAGTACTATTTTTTTTAGCCAAGTACTAGATCGTCGTACAATAGTACTTTGGTACTAAGTACTATTAGTTATTCTGTGCTTTGGTTTAAATTTTAAAAAATAATCACGAAAATCTACTAGAAACGCGACGGTGTTTTAAATGTCACATTTACAATCATTTACGTAAATGATTTGACTTGAACAATACCTTCAATTGCTTGCAAGCCTTCCCCAGTTCCACCATCAGCTTGGTGCCTCTCACGTTCAGCAGAACAGCTTTCTTCAGCTCTTCGTCGAACCTGCAACCATAACATCACGCCTGTAATCGTACACGCACAATTCGCCAGTTATATTAAGTCCCATGTAATAGGGGTATGTTGCTATTAACAGACCTGTTGGTCTCGTGGTCGCAAGCGCACCTGCTGAGCGTGGGGACCTGGGTTCGATTCCCAGGTCCGGCAATGTGTTATTGGGTTTGTCCATAAGGGATTTCTTAGTAACAGCCCGGGGTTTGGAAGTTGGCGGTGTGATACCCCCGTGCCCCGGAAAGCACATTAAACCGTTGGCCCTGCGCCTGATTTGTCTCCGGTCGTGTCAGTGAGGGAAGAGAGAGTGCCCCTTTGTCTGCGCACACACATTTGCACTATAATAATATATCTTCCTTGTAGATGGATAGTCTCCGCTGAGATGATCTACCATGGCCGAAACTCGGTCTGGAGGATTATTATTAACTAAGCAAAACTGGACACAGGGCTGCTACAAAACCCAAAAACATTTCGCCGTAGGTACTTGGGGATTGAAACCCAGGAACTCATATTCAGCAGTCACGCTTGCGACCACCAGACCGACGAGGCACTTCATTTCATAATCATTTTATTCCGCGCTGTGGCCGTGAGGACTCCGGCCCTCTCCCTCTCACAGAGAGGAGGCCTTGATCCCAGCTGTGGGAACGTTAGGCTGATAATGTTATGTTATATTCAATCGACCGGTGTTTATTGTTGGTCTAACAACCAGTTTCACGAAGTTGTGTTATATTACCCAGTAACTGGGTTGTGGAGGTCAGATAGGCAGTCGCTCCATGTAAAATACTGGTATTCTAACGCTGAGTTAGGCTGGAAGCCGACCCCAACATAGTTAGGAAAAGCCTAGCAGATGACGAGATGGTGTTACCTGATAGTGGCAGCAGCATGGATGATGATGTGCACGTCGTTGATTACCATCTGTCTGTCCTCCTCGCTCATGCCCAGGTCGGGCTCCGAGACGTCGCCGTTCACGAGGGTCACCTTCTCCAGCAGGGGCTCCACGCCTCCCCTCATTGTGCGGACCTTGTCGAAGAGCTGGAAATAAAAAGAGAATAAATTTGAAAAATTGCACAATGCCAAATAAGCGATGAAGATGATATAGCTAGAAATGAGGTGACTACTACTGCTGCTGATCACGTCAACGTCGGCTGTCGCTGAATACCAGGGCTGGGGCTTTGTCCCGTACAGGGTCTTAGCATTATGCTGAGCGATGGCCGTTTTGCGTGGATGTGACGCATGTTCTCCCCCTTAACTTGCTATTTTTTTTTTTGTGTTTGTTTTATTTTTATGCGTCATGTTTGCCGCAATTGAACGTATTTTCTTTCTTTCTTTATTGAGACGACGGCTGATAGAGATGTTCTTATTCAGTGGCCTCCAAAAGTTCAGTGGTGTATTTACATATTTGCCGCCAGTAGGCTATTCAGCCCCTACCGACCTCTACAGTAATGTCCCATGTCTTTTGTATACTGCTTCGCCTTTTCTTCAAAATGCTTAAATCAGCTACGGAAAACTTGCAAAGAGATTTGTAAAGATCGGCAACTGTGATAAAATCTACGGTAGAAGCCTGAATTTGAGCATTCACTTTGTTTATTCTTTCTAAAAAAACATGGTAGGTATATAAATATTAATCGTTTTAATTTCAGTAAGACATTTAAAAAACATGTTAGCCCTAAATTTGCCGCCCCTAAAATCTGCCGCCCTAGGCTCCAGCCTACTCAGCCTATTGGTAAATCCGCCACTGCAAAAGTTAGAACTGACATTTTTCGACATCAGCTATGCCACACCACATTATTATTTCAAATTCTAGTTCCAAATGTTTGAACTGTACATAACTGTACACTATTTTGTTTAATTTTTTTTTTTTTACTTATCATAAAAAAATAACAAGTAATCCCTTAGGATAACCTGATTATTTTTTATTTTAATTCATAATGCGACATGTGATAGCTGAAGTAGAATGAAATGTCAACTAACTTTTCGAAGCCAGGAGGATGGTAATGACTGAAAAAGCTGCTCAACTTGTTCTGGCTGCACATCACGACAACTCAACGACCATACAGGCTGTATGGTCGTTGCGACAACTGTTCGTCCCGGTTGTCATTCGTAGATCTTTGATAGCCGTTACGCTTACGGGAACTCGGAAGCCCGCAAGTCTGACAACCACTCTACCAAGGGTAACGTGTCACCCAGTATCTGGGTTGTAGAGGTCAGGTAAGCAGGCGTTCCAAGTAAAATACTGGTATTCAGCCAGTTAGATTAGAAGACGACCCTAACATCGTTGGGAAAAGGCTAGGCAGATGACAATTCATGCGGACCAACACCTGGCCGGGGGAGCGTGACGTATTGCGCAAGCTCTCCAGCACCCCGGCTAAAGGTAGCAGCAGGACACCGCGTGGTTTTAGTCAGTAAGAGTCTGACAGACCCCTCCACCCAGCCCAGGGTGGTGGACATCCATGAGGATTTCCACACGATAAAAAAAAAAAGGCAGATGACAATTTCGGGGACTGTGCGTTGGAATTGCACAATGTTAGTCCTTCTAGCCCTTGCCTTATTGTTACACATAACAAATAGCCCACAATTAGCTTAAAACGATGCAAAAACAATACATTTGTGTCGGGCCACGCTTCACTGGCCTGCTCTAAGTACTGTTTTGTACAATATTGCTACAGAAGGCAACGCGTTTTGAAACTATTGTGACAGAGACGCGAATAATGGTGATGTAATTGTATTCTAGAGTTTAGAATATAATATTGTTTAATTTTAAGACGAAAGCTTCAGGGTACCCCGCGAAATTCCAACTGTCTTACGTTTTTCGCAATTTGTAGGTCAGTATCACGTAGTATACCGCAAAACGGGGCTACTTTGACTTCCAGGGTTACTTTGACAGATTTTGGAGCTACTTTGACAGAGCGCCAAAATCGGTTTTCACGTGTGCTCAGCAAGTGTGCGTGACCTCGAGTAATATTGCGCGAGGCGCGGGGTGTGGGGAACGCGTCATAGCGTTGTGATCGGCCTGTTCAAAGTAGCCCCGTTTTACTGTAATGATTTAAATATGATTCGCGGCCGTAATAAATATTTATTTATAAAATCATAATCGTAAAAATCATCAATACATCTCTCTTGAGTTCATATCATCCTATTGAATGACTATTTCCTGAAACCATAATATTTGAGGCCAATTGTTGCTGATTATAGTGATTATAATTGTGTAAAGCCACATTTGTTACTGTCGCGAATCATATCGATGCTTCAAAGGCAAAATTGACTAGGCGATATAGGGCTAACTTTACAGGAGCTGCTTTCAAAATTCATTGCCCTTCAGTGAAAGCATTACTGAGACAAGAGGGAAAACCAAAAGTCCGGAACTATAAGAACCAAAGAAATCATTTTTACGGAACAAAAGCAGTTTAGAAAAAAAAAGCTATGTAGGAAAAAAATTACTATAAGTAGGTAGTCGCTTTTGCATTTGTTTTTTTTTTTGTTCAAAACCGCATTTGTTGTTTTTTGTGAAAAAAAAAAAGAATTATTGAATTTTTTAACAATTCTTTTTAGTTGTTTACGAATTCGTGTTCGAAGAAGATTAAATAGGTACAAACGTACCTACTTTTGAAGCTGGTAAAAACTATGTAATAAAAAATGTGGGGATTTCAATCAGGTTTCCTCTATCAAATGGCATCGTTAGAATATACTTCTTATAAATAAATGATGATAACGTCATATCAGTGGTGGCCCAGTGGTATCGGCCGCGACTTACGAGTTGTAGGTCGTAGGTTCGAACCCAGACAGGTGCTTTACTTTGTGTAAATTATTTCATCACCACTGCTCTCAAAACGGTGAAGGAAAACATCGTGAGGAAACCGGCATGTCCTAGAACCAAAAATTCAAAGACATGTGACATCTACCAATCCGCACTGGGCCCGCGTGGTGGATTACGGCCCACTCCCTCTCACAGAGAGGAGGCCTGTGTCCCAGCAGTGGGAACATTATAGGCTGATGATGATGATGATGATGAACGTCATATCTAAATTCTATACCGAAGTACAGACGCCAGCACATCAACCTACCCGAAACTGTCAAATTTTCCCAATCAACTTTGAACCTTATAATTTAGTGATAAAGTTGAAAATCTATTAAAGAAATTTGACAGATTGTAGTAGGTTGATGTGCTGGCGCCTGTACAAAGACCACAAACTCATAACCCAACCTCCGTCACACACAGTCGGGTAATTGCAAGAAGTTATGTCAACCTTGGCACATTAACCCCGTTGTGGTCACATGAACTGTGTGTGCGTATGTCAGTGCGGTCTCAGAAACAGATGGATGCTTCTCAATAGGCCTGCGATTGCGCAATTCGAACTTCGAACGTTCAAATGTCGGGTTTATTTACTTAGTTACGACTAACGAAACTGTTTGTGAAGTTAGTTAACTTATTGCGGAATTGGTGTTGAGAAGTTATGCATAACTTCACGCCATATATCGCGAAGGGTTAGGTAGAGGTGTACCTAAGTACACCTATATTTTGCCAGTTGTGTTTAAGGGCCTGCGCACACCACGTTTTTTCCGTTTGTAGCGATACAGACGCGATACGCACACGAGTCAGACGCAGCCTGTAGAGAGCAGGTGCAAAGGTCTACTTATTTTAAACTAAAACTTACATCAAACGCATCGCTGCCGCGCTGTCTTGAACCTTATTTGTTGCTTCTCACCGCGCCCGATATTTCTAAGACGTCTACTATAAAATTGCAAACACTGGTGACCTACTGCGCTAAATATTTTTCTGAGTAGGAATTGAGAAATGTTCATGCTCAATGAACGTAGATACTTATTACTATACGATGATGCAATTCTAAGGCGCGGCGCCCACTATCGGTGGGCATCGGTGCGGCTCGGTACATCTCGGGCGCCTTGCGGTGGCTTCGGGCGCCTGAGAGCTGCTTCGGGCGGCTTCCGGCTACTTCGGCAGTCGTAAGCATACCTAAGGACGCCGAGACTGTCTTTGGGTAGCTTGGGTGGTATTTTCGTGGCAGACACGTCGCAGAACAGTCATAACGTTCACCGCGCGCGCCTCCATTAGCTTGGCAACACCCAGAGGAAAATAAAAGGCAACAACCTCACACAGCTTCTTCTTCAGCAAGATGAACAATGAGAACTAAGTCCCAATCCACCATTATAAATACACACGCACAACTGTTTTCACGTACCTACGTTACGACTGCTATTAGCTTTGCCGAAGCTACCCGAAACCAGCCTCGGCGTCCTTAGGTATGCTTACGACTGCCGAGGCATCTCTCAGGCGCCCGAAGACGCCCGAAGTAGCCCTCAGGCGCCCGAAGCCGCCGTAAGGCGCCCGAGCTGTACCGAGCCGCACCGATGCCCACTGATAGTGGGCGCCGCGCCTATGTGTCCATACTGTGTTAGGAAATGCAATCATTCCAAGTTTTACCAGGTTTTACCTGAATCATACACACACAAGCAGTGGTGGTGTAACGGCCGCAACTTACGTCTTTTAGGTCGTGGGTTCGAACCCAAGCAGACACTTTACTTTCTGTAAATTATTTCATCACCACTGCTCTCAAAACGGTAAAGGAAAACGGCATGTCCTAGTATAAAAAAAATCGGAAACATGTGACTTCTATTGGTAGAAGTCACATGTTTCCGATTTTTTTCCACCACGCGGACCCAGTGCAGGTTGGCCTGCACTGGGTCCGCGTGGTGGATTACGGCTTACTCCCTCGCACAGAGAGGAGGCCTGTGTCCCAGCAGTGGGAACATTATAGGCTGATTATACTTATGCTATACACAATTACACATACAAACATCACGCTTATCCGATCGAATTTCCTGAATATTTCTCAAGGAACTACAGACTTTGTTGGTACATACACAATGTAGGTATGTTAATTAACGGTTCGACCATAATTATACAATAAAGTAAGTAACGAGGTATTATTGTGTTACAGCCATCGTATAATTAATTGCGCAATGGCCAATTAAATTAAAAGAAAAAAAAAATAATGAGGCTACAATTTTAAGTTTTAAATGCTATTAAAATAATATAATAAAATAAATAGCTCCTAAATTATTTTAATTCCTTTCTGGTAATATGTCGTAGCCAATTAGCTTAATTAGCCTTTCAGATAACTGCCTAGCCTTTTTCGTAAGCGGCGCCGTTCAATTAGCGGCCTAAATGAATGCAGCCGATGCGTTTATTGCAACAATAAATGAACTGGCTGGCTGCTCGATTTGTAGGGACTAAAAGCTGATTTAGACAGGGTAAGTAACTGATTCCAAACTCGAGACAAGTCAGTGCTGACCCGATATTTACCTAGTGTAAATTGAATTTGGAGTCAACGGTGTCTCGAGTTTGGATTCAGTTACTTACCCTGTCTAAATTAGCCTTACAGACATAACTTTAATACAAGAAATAAAGATAAAATACATCAACCATTTTTCAGATTAGCCAAAGTACATACATCTTTTATGGGGTACTGTGTTAAATGTTACAATAAAATACCTTGTGATATATTGCAATTAAATGAAAGAAAATTTAAAACTCACATTAAACGTACACTTTGTAAACAAGCATACTATAAATTAGAAGATTATATCCAAGATAAGAACGCTTGGAAACATGCTGGTCCTGCTCCATAGGACAATCTAGAGTCTAGACAAAATCAAACAGGTTGCTAATTTAATTGTAAATTTTTTTATTCTTTTTTTTACATTTATTACTCACACCCTGACTTATTACTTGTATTTTGTTTTTTAATTAAAATCGTTTTGCTTGTACCATGTTTGTAAATATGTGAGCACCATGTATCTATCAGATAATTAATTTATATGTCATGGTTTCGTTTTTAATTCTTTTACCTATTGTGGTATAGTAATTTTATTGTAGGTGCATCGTCCTCACATGTTATTATATAATTAATGTACCCATGCAAAATATTGTACCTAAACATTTTAAAAGAGTAACGGTGGAGTTTCTTGCCCGTTCTTCTCCACACGAAAACTACCTTTTGGAATGGGCGACTAGAATCAATTCTATTTTAAGATAATTTTTGACGTTCAAAAGTGCCATTTATGTGCCTATTTGAAATAAATGCTTTGACTTTGACTTTGACTTTGACTTTGACCTTAAGAGTCGGACGGGATCACGGGACACGGACGCTGCACGGTGTAGATAGCATGACTGTAAAATGTTCGTGAAGATTCCGATTCGTGGCTCGCCCACGCCTCGTACATACATAATATGTGACACGGTTCGCGCCCAGCACGGTCTAGTATAAAACTTCCCTTACTCTTACACCGTCCACGCCTTTCGTTCAGAGAATACCTACATTCCTTACACCTGTCATTTATAAACAGTCCTTCCATATATATTTTAGTTTTACATCTGACAGCAACCTTAAAGCAACGCCTACAAAGTTCACTGTGATGGAGGATCAGAATCGGATGGAAAATAACTGTGAAGGACTACAAACGCTGCGTACAAAGGAATATGGTATTTTATGAATTTCAACTTTATTAGTTCCTAATCGTGTCTAAGTGACAGAGGGTCTACTATCCGGTTGAATGACGTAGTTACAGACACAATTAAAAAGCCATTGTGTCTCGCGTTGATCTGCGTTCCCGGCATACGAAGGGCTATCTAAGTCCGTCAACGAAGATACGGGTCCGCCTGACAGTAGTTGATCCGTCAAAACAAGTGTCAAATTCAATTTTTCGAACTGGCAAATGTACGAGTTCGGGAGTAAAGACAACTGTCAAATCTTGTAGTCATTCATTCTTAGTTTGGGCCCCAAATTAATGATTTATTCGTAAGTTATATAGCGTAGAAAACACCCGTAACTTCGGCACTAACTACGGATTTCGTGGCAAGGAAGCAGGCCCTCAGGTGCCAGGAACCCATTCTCTCGGTGGCCGAAATATAGGTAATAGGTATAATGATGTACTTACAACTCCATTGAAGATCTCTTCCAGTCTTTGTTTCGGATTCTTTCCCTTCTTCGACCTTACGAAGAGAAGAATCTGATCGATGTCCGGGCATTTTCTGAAAGAAAGAAAGAGATAGTTATTGTTATGAGCTTCTTTTTCTATTTATTTACTTCATCTCAGCTGAAAGATGTCTGCCGCTGGACATAGGCCTCCTTCAAGTATTGCTGCAGTGACCATATCCTGTGTTTGCCACATCTAGCGTATTCCTGCGACCTTTACTGGGTCGTCGATCCATCTTCTAAGGGCCCTCTCAAGATGGAAACATACCGACAGCCCTCCTGATTGTAAGTGGTTGCCATCACAGACACAAACCTGATGTGCCAGTAATGACACCGGCACCCACACTTTTTAAACCTGTGCCATTTTTGTTCATTCGTTTCAGCCAAAACAAGTCCACTGCTGGACATAGACCTTTCCAAGCACTTCCACTTCGACTGGTTCAGACTTCCTGCATCCAGCGGATTCCTGCGGCCTTCACAAGGTCGTCGGTCCACCTTGTGGGAGGCCTTCCAACACTACGTTTTCTGGTACGCGGTTGCCACTCCAGAACCTTTCGGCCCCATCGGCCACCTGGTCTGCGAGCAATGTGCCCTGCGCACTGCCACTTTAGTTCGGAAATAAAAACCTGAGCCATATTTGGCGATAAACATTTATACAATGGTGGTATAAAAACACGAGTTCCTGTGGAATGAGAACCAAATGGCCCACGGGAAAAAAGGCGCGGGTAACAGCTAGTTACTTGTAATAATAATGTTTACCTGAGTAGTTTCTCGACCAGCACCTTTCCCATGAAGCCAGTTCCTCCCGTGATGAGGACCTTCAGCCCTGAGAAGGTGTCTGCGATCCTGTCGGGCAGGGCATCGAGCTCAGCGCTCGATATAGTCTCCGTAGACATTGTGGTTCTGTGGACAACGAAGAAAGTCATATTAGCCATATTCCTATAGAGGTGGTGGTGGAGCTTGACGAAGTGATGATGATGACGTCACGTTGAAGTAGGCATGCTGCTTGCGCGAAGTAGGATTGGCGTGACGTCAGTATAATGCTTAGTTCCCAGTTAATTAGTGGTCGGCGCAGCATGTCTTCATTTAATACGACTGCGTGACAGTAAAGACATGGTTATGTACTTCATGCGCAGTTATCTATGTACATTTGCTTGTGGGATTCTTTATACCCTCGAGCCATCCAATTAGGATAATTTGGGTATTTACATGCCGAAGAAATCTCACTGCGATATTTCGCAGTTGCGGTTTTGCTCGCGACCTCGATGACACCTCCATTTAAAACAAATGCATACTAATAGACATATATAGAGGTATGAGGACAGGGTGCAAAGTTCACTAATACTCTAAATAAAAGGGAGGATTCTCCGATCAGACGAGTGTCGCATCTGCTGCTGCCCGTGATGTCGGGACCAACGTACCGACATCAATCGTTGTATTATGCTAGTTGCGCGGTAAACTCTGCTTGCGCGATGCAGGATCGCGTGACGTCAGTATGGTGCATAGATATCTATGGTATGGTGCATGACGGTGTAGATGCCGCTACATACACGCAAGCACTTGCCAGGCGTCGAGGTAAAGCCAAGCAACCCGCGAGGTATCTTCGGCATGTATTTCCCTAACGGCTAAATATATTTTAATACATGAGGTGTCATCGTGCGATGGTTATAGACTAGGTTATGTTTTCATAAAATCAAAATGGCGGATTTAGAGGTAAATAAGCAAAAAATTTTTTTGCTTATTGACGTCATGTGTGGGGTATAAAAATAAAGGCAGACGTTTCCAAAAAATATAACAAGCTTGAAAATAAAGATACATAATCAGCCTATAATTTCCCACTGCTGGGTCACACACCTCCTCTCGGTGAGAGGGAGTGGGCCGTAATCCACCACGCGGGCGCAGTGCGGGTTGGCAGATGTCACATGTCTTTTTTTTTGGTTTCTTCTCGATGTTTTTTTCCGTCACCGTTGTGAGAGCAGTGGAGAAGGAATAATTTGCAAATGCCTGTCTGGGTTCGTACCCACGACCCATACGAAAGTTGTAGCCGTTACCACTGGGCCACCACAGCAGCATAACCTTGAATCGAAACGCCCAGTTACCATAATGCGACCACATCATCATCATCTGCCTGCCTTTTTCCAACTATGCTGGGCTTCCAGTCTAACCGGATGCAGCTGAATACCAGTATTTTACATAGAACGACTGCCTATCTAGTCAGATACTACAGATACTGGGTTGTAGAGTCCTACAACCCAGTAACTGGGTAACACGATACACCTTGATAAGACTAGGTCAGACTTTCGGGCTTCTGACTACCGGTAACAACCCCATACCTAATCAAAAGTCATTTATTGAAAAACCAGAGAATCAGCATTTTTAGAACGTCAAAATTAAAAACTCATAGCATTAATTTCAATTAAACCAATTACGAGCACTTTTGTATTTTGAAAGGAGTTGGACCGTCCGCGTCATAAAGATGAAGCTAGTTGCCCATTCCCAAGCGTAGTAGGTACCTATGGAGAAGAACGGGCAAGAAACTCCACGAACACTGCCTAATGTAACCACAACCCACAAAATATTGAACGAAGAAGTGAAATATGCACTTACAATGCGCTACGTCCTAACATTTCAAACATGGCTGCAATATCCGTAATTACAATGTTCGCTGTTGCTCACTGTTGGGCAAGAGTGTGACCTTGTAACACTGGCCTTACATGGTTTAAACTGTAAATAGTACACACTTTGTGGTAGCACCTCTTTGCCCGGGGCCCTATCACTAGAGTGCGTTTCAAAAATAGTTCCTATGTTATAATGTTGGCTCCCCTGTCCTCCGCTAGGAGTATATGTGTTTTGTGCCCATGTCTGTCAAGATAGTAGATATGGGACGCGGACGACGATTCTACGGTTTTTTTAAATATTTACAAGGTGTCCGTGTTAGAATCATGCCCAAAACATTAAGGAGTGGTGAAGAATAAGAAGTGGTATAGGTACATTGTTGCCAACATAACGGCATAGGAACTATTTGTTGAAACACACTCTTAAGCATGGCAGGTGATGTGCAGGCAAGTCAAGATGACAGTTAACGGTTGCACTGCACACCAGCATTACAAAATGTGTCGTGTGATACATAGACTACTATTATAAACTGGGTGCGATACTTCACTTTCCGTCTAATGTTGACCTGCACCACAGACGTATAAGTCTGTGTGACCTGCATCCTAATTGCGTAACAAACTATCGATCTCATTCTGAATCATTTTGAAGGATAATGCTAATCTATCCAAACTAATATTATAAATGCGAAAGTAACTCTGTCTGTCTTTTCTTCACGCGTAAACTACTGAACCGATTTCGATGAAATTTGGTATAGAGATAGTTTGAGTCCCGGGAAAGGACATAGGATAGTTTTTATCCCGATATTCCCACGGGATCGAAAGTTACGCCGTACGCGGGTGAAACCGCGGGGCGCAGCTAGTTGCTTCATATGTTCGAAAAATGGTCTGCTCAACAACGTAAATAACGCAATGAATGTTGCTGAACTATCAAAATGAATCTCATTGCTACTGATAGTGAGTTCGTTTATCGATCAGTGACCATCTTTACATTACCGAGATCCCTCCGTGCCTCGGAAAGCACGTTAAGCCGTTGGTCCCGGCTGTCATTCGTGGATCTTTGTCAGTCGTAACGGGTCGTCAGAAGCCCGAAAGTATGACAACGAGTCCTACCAAGGCGTATCGTGTTACCCAGTAACTGGGTTCTAGAGTCAGATAGGCAGTCGTTCCATGTAAAATACAGGTATTCAACTGCTTCTGGAAAGCCAACCCTAACATAGTTGGGAAAAGGCAGGCAGATGATGGTGATGTGGTCGCATTATGGTAACCATAGATATTTTACATTTCTATGATGGTAAATGTGCCTTTCGATTCAAGGTTATGCTGCTGGTCTAATAGAGGGTGGTGGCCCAGAAGAAAAGATGTTCTTTCTCCTCTAGAGTACAGTTAGGCGATCTCTTTTTCTTATCTTTATCCATTTTAATTGGTAAAAAAATACTAACAGAATTCCAATAAAACTTGTGTTTATTTACTTTCAGTTTGACATTCACGATTGTGTTCAATACAAATGTCAAATATTAAATTGCTAAATTATGCATTAGTAACGCTAATAACCTAGATTTGTTGAAATGAATGCCATTATTTAAAATTAACGGGTGCGCCAAAGTTCACCTAAATTTTCAACTCCGATTTATACCTAATTGAAAATCCGAAAATGTTCTTCCTAAAATTTTTCATCCTAACAATCACAATTCCTAACTACTCTGTCTCTAATGTTCATAATTCCGAAGCATTCAACTTCATAATGTCAGTAGCAATAAACATCTATTATATTTTTATTTGTTTTCCTATATTTTCTCAACATAACCATCTTTTACACTATTATTCAAAGTCATATCTTTTTTGTTTAGATTTCCCGCTCCAGTCATTCAGTCAAGTTACAGAAACGAATCGGTCCTATTCATAATTATTGGTTTAGGTTAGGTTAGAACTGTGACCACAACGCACGAACCGAGCGAGCGAAGCGAGCGTGCCGCGGCAGCGGCCGGCGAAGTGCCAGAACCGAATCGGTCCTATGGTTATTGGTTTAGGTACGGTTAAAACTGCGGTATAAACTCCCAGGCCATGAAAATATTATGGTAGGTAATTATGTTTAGGGATAAAAGCGTTATGATAAAAAACAGTAGGAGTTAAAATATATTTACATTAATGATATTATTAATTACAATTTTCGGAAACATGAGTGTTATGAACATCGCCGGTAGCACTAGAAATAGTATGAATGAAAACTTTAGGATGAAACATTTTAGGAAGAGTAATCAATCGGATTACAAATCATTAGGAAGAACAATTTCGGGTAAAGAACTTTAGGTGAGCCAATATGAACCCAAAATTAAATCTGTTCTAAATTTATAAGAATAAAATGATTTAATATAAAAGCACGGGTTTTTAATGTAAATTGGAACGTTTTAGCTTTGATTAGGAATACTTAAGTAAATGATCAGAATACTTAAGTAAATGATTTTATCGTTTAACGAAATTCGATTTTAACTTGTGAAACGCAAAAAACATAATGAGAATAATCTGCGTATAACGTATTAGAGAACAATCTATTGAGATTTGCTATTTTCCTCAAATCAAAAACCGAGTGATAGTTAATTAATTCATTATATTAAAAACTTAAACACTAATAATTACGGTCTTATACATCTAGATAATTACCATATTATTTACAGAAAATAGTTGTTAACACCTAATTGCACGAATATGATTAGAGTCAGCAGTATTCATAGATATATGAAAGAGCAGTATTATTAAAACTAGTTTCCTCACGATGTTTCACGTCAGCGTACTTAGGCAGGCAATTCAATGTTTAAAGATGTGTATAAAATGCATGCTGTCCACAATGGGTACAAACGCCTTAATAGGTAACTAATTAGGCAATGAACACAAACTTCCGTGTGTGTTAACAATTAATAATTGATTAAAAAATTATTTTTGCATAAAGTATTTTATTTAGCAACGTTTTTGAATGTTCGTTCGTGTGCCTCATTGGTTTAGTGGTTGCAAGGGCTACTGCTGAGCATGAGGTTCTGGGTTTGTTTCCCAGGCAAAGTTTTCTATCTGGAATTTCTCAGTCGCAGCGTGGAGTCTGGATTTGTCCCCGGTTCATACCTTCATGGCAATATGCTAGCCCCTAGCTATTACATGTGACTTAAAGATAACTGCCAAAATGTGCGTGTCCTATAACCTCTGCCCACTTCTTCAGGGAAACAAGATGGTGTTATGTTATATGTACGGTCGAACAAGCTATTTGGTATACAGGCAAAAATATTCACCTTTCCACTAAACTGCCAATATTTAGTTTTATTTTGTGCGTTATAACTTTTTCAGCTTATGGCATCCTTAATTAAATTTCATTTAATTTCAATTTAAATTCTGTTGAATATATTACACACATACAATTTAAATACAAATACAAAAAACTATGAACGATTAATTAACAATCCAAGTGAAATTCAAAAGTGCCAAACTATTTTAAATAATTATAATGTCAAACAGTTAGAGATATAAGGTCAAAAAGTTTTAAATATAATGTCAAAAGATTCTAGAATATATTATGTATAGATTTATCATTTATTATTGTGTGGCTTTAGCTCCGATATACATATTATACAGACATTTTTCTAATAAAAAGAGTGGTATAAACGAATTGACTAACTCAGCTCACCATTGTTTAAAAGTAGTTGCAAGTTAGCTGCCTGTATACCAAATAGCTTGTTCGACCGTACCTGTAGTCCTACATACTCCCACATTTCGCCAGTCTTGTAATAGGTAAGGCTGGCAGCCATACTCGTTGCTGCATATCGTTACGAATTTACGATTCATTCAGATAAACGAAAGATAATTATCGAGTCGTGCGTTTCTCAATTTAGCTAGATCGTATCATCAAGCCAAAAATACATGATCTGACCAAGATTATATCAGGACTTTTAAAAGAGACTGTCTCCTATAACTATAAGACATTAACATTATAAATAATGCATTTTTGATGAATCTTATCCAGTCTATTAATTTGTCATTAAAATTATAAATTCATACGTTTAATACAAAATGTCATAACTTTATATAATATTCTTAAAATGTACCTAGTTCTAATCTGCATGTACCTAGCTAGTTATTTAATATTTCTACACCAGCAATAGTAGTATATGTGAAACAATGTTTAATGTAAGATCTTAATGTACCTTATACTGAGAAATAAATAAATACGAAGTTTGTTCCGACCTTTCTTCTCAGAGTAGTCAGACAGGAAACGCCGACCTCATCTAGTTTTTAAAATATGATTAACGTGTAAAAGGGTTTGGGCAAATCTACTTACAGAAATAAAATCATTTCATAAAATCATAATCCTGCTAAATTACTAAGACATCAAAATTAAATCAAAAGTAATTTATATGCTGAGAATCAGCACCTTTTGAACGCCAAAATATCATATTAAGACAGTCCCCCAAAATTCTCGCCGTTCACCACTTTTAGCTGGGAAGTGTTCCCAACCCAGGCAAAGCACGAGTAAGCACCACTTAGTGCGATAGTTTGTTGCGCCACTTCTTATTGGCGCAACAAACTGCCCAGCTGCACAGAATTTCTGAATTTCCACAGATTACTGTAACGAAACGGTAGATTAAAGGATATATTGTGTGCAATATAACTATATACCTACTGACGAAACCGTTATTGCGTAGTGAAAGTGCAGCACATAAGAAAAGTCCTTGGGAGCTAAATATTATACTAAGCCACATAGGCTGTTACTATCGTGTACCTAGCGTTATTGCTATTAAAGTATTAGCTAATCCGTGGTACAGCTCGTGCTATAAAATAATTAATAAACACTTAAAACTTTTCTTACGAAATGAGGAAAATGTCGTGAAGAAAGTTTTGAGTATGAATGTCGATGGCTATAAGAGTAGGGGAGACCAATGAAACGATGGACGGACTGTGTGAAAGATGATATATGGTTAGAAAGGGGGTGACTATCGAGATGACGACTAATAGAGAAGTATGGAAGAAAAAGACATGTTGCGCCGACCGCGAATACATTGGGATAAATAGAATGATGAAATACTTACAAATAATTAGATAATATCATTTATAGCAAGCGGACTACCAACTAAAATGAGGTTTTCAGTTTAAACTATAGCCCGTAAGTCTGATAATAACCAGTCTTACCAGGGGGCATCGTGTTATGGGTAACACAGTTACTGGGGTAACTGGGTTGTGGAGTCAAATAGGCAGTCGTTCTATGTATAATACTGGTGTTCAGCTGCATCTGGTTAGGCTGGAAGTCGACTTCAACATGGTTGGGATAGGTTTGGTGGATGATGTCGTTACATTCGCAACCTGCACCCTAATTGCGTAACACACTATCAATCGGAATCTGAATCATTCTGAAGCAAATTGGTAATCCATTGCTTCATAAGTTCGAAAAAAAAATTTTGCTCAACACGTAAATAACGCAATGAATGTTGTTGAACTGTCAAAACGAAACCGATTCCGATCGATAATGTGTTAAGCAATTGCCCCGCTGCTTAAGCTGCTAGTAGACCAGTGATGGCTTAGTGGTGACGGTCACAGCTTACGAGATGTAGGTCGTAGGTTCGAAGTAGTTCGAACCAGACAGGCACTTTACTCGAAATGGTGAAAGAAAACATCGAAAAGAAATCGGCATATTATCCTAGAACCAAAAATTTGAAGACATACTGTGACATCTACCAACCCGCACTGGGCCCGCGTTGTGGATTACGGCCCAATCCCTCTCACAGAGAGGAGGCGTGACCAACATAGACGGGAAAAAGCAGGCAGATGATGTTCGAATCTTGCAATTACTACATCTGTGTCAAATGCTTCCCTCCTTGTAAACCACTTGATAATAGGTAATCAGCTGCAAACTTGTACTGTTTTCTATTTGCTAAGTTTACGTAATATTAGGTACTAGTAACTTGGTCAGCCGGGTATACTCGCAGGTTTCCCTTCGCAGCGGCTCTAGTTACACACGAGCTGATTAGCTCGAGAGAAATGTGTGACATTCTTATGTAAGAACTTAACGCATATACGTGAAAGATTTCGAAATATATACTCGGCTAGACAATACTGATCCGATTTCAATAAGTCTAGCTTCTGCCCGCGAATTCGTCCGCGGGAAACTTGTTGTTTTAACATAAGACCAATGTCCTAGAACCAAAAATTTTAAGACAAGTGACATCTACCATCCCGCACCTACATCGCACCCGGGCCTGCAGCACCCAACAAGCCTGCAGCCTGCAGCACCCTAATTGCGCAACACTCTGTCAATCACAATTTGAATCATTTTGAAGGTTATTGCTAATCCATTGCTACATATGTTCGAAAAATTGTTTGCTCGACAACGTAAATAACGCAATGAACATTACTGAACTGTCAAAATGAATGCAATTGCTCCTGTTAATGGATTTCGGCCCATTGGAAGTATAGATAGTTAACTATACTATTGCCGAGTGACTTAGGATACCATGCATTTTCTACGCGGACGAAGTCGCGGACAGAAGCTTGTCTAAACTAATATTATAAAGATTAAGTCAGAATAAGTTACAGATATTTTACGTGAAATCGTCGTTTATGTATTCACTGTTCATATAACTTTCGTGTTTCACAAATTACCGTCAGATTACAATCGCTAAAACCAAGACACACACTTAGACCAAATAAAAAAGTCAAGACAGCGCTGCGAACAATACAGTGAAGCATGCCAAAACTAAACCTCCGCTCTGTGCATACACGCTCACACGCACACATTTACAACCATTTACAAACTACACCTCCACTATTACGAAACCGGCTTCACTTTACTGTTGACAGCCCTCTGTCCTGGTTTTTTATTTGGTCTGAGGACACGCGTTATTGATTGCAGAACTCCTTCTGCATAGTTATTCACAACCCTTCGACACGCTTCCGTGCTGAATCGACCATCAGTCATCATCAGTCCAAAAAGCTGTTCAAAAATTGAAAACCTGAAAATTTTGTCAGTTTAAATCAAATAGATGACTGCTTTTCTTCCGACAGCTATTTGCTGTTGGGGGAAGGCAAATTAATAATTGAAAATGTGTCATATTCGATTCGACATCTTGTCGAATGGTGTAATTTACTATGCTGCTGTCAATAATGTATGTGAGTGTCTTAAGTACCTACTTAATTAGTGACAAAAGATAATATTAGAAGTAACACTCCATAAAATTATTGTGTAATGAATACAGTAGGAGTAGGACGCACATCAGTGGGCCTTCAGCTGGCCTAGCGTAGTTCGGAGTTTCAATAGAACAAGAGGCCAGCTTGTACTGGTTCTGGACCAGTGAGGTGCGGCTGTCGGTACCTATTGCAACTTTGAGGCGTGTCGATACAATACACTTGTTTGTTTGGTGTCGCGATTTCTTGCCGACTGGCCTTGGCCTACCGGCCTCCATTGACGCACATAGGGAGCAAGTTTTTGTGTGAGTTTATGGTGAAAAACAAGCGGACGGAACGACGGCCCACCTGATGGTAAGCCCAGGCTGGCACAGGCGAATTTTTCACTCAATGGATTTTCAACGTTCTGCTTAACGCCGAGAGTTGAAAATTCAACAGGGTGTGTTTTTGACGCGGTGGAACGTGCTGCTGCTGATCGCGAACTCGTGAGCCGAAAAACATTAATAAACATGAATATACGTTTCGAAAGGTTTTTATAAATAGGTACTACCTATGAAGAAGGTATAAGACACAAGATATTACCTAATCTTCATATTACAACATACTTTGGCATTAACAAGTTCCTAAACATTGGCGGATTTATTAATTCATCATCTGCTTTGTCCTCTCTAACCATGTTGGGCTCGGCTTCCAGTATAATTGGATGCAGCTGAATACCAGTATTTTACATGGAGCGACTGCTGATCTGACCTCCACAACCCAGTTACTGGGTAACAGCATTCCTCATGTTAAGACTGGTTGTCAGATTTCCGGGCCTCTGACTACCCGTAATGACTGTCAAAGATTTACAAACGACATTTGGGCTCTAGGTATGAAATGGATGGTCATCCATCCACGGACTGATGTCGGCAAGTGTAGCTTGCTTTACCTTGTTTCTGTTACCAAGCCACGAGCCTCCTCTAGTAATTTGATTAATAATTATTCCAACTTTTTAAAGATAGTTTAGTTAAGTTAGTGATATGCAACTCTAGACATTTCAAATACGAATTATATAACCTAGATTGTAACTAGTCTAGACTTTGGATGTCAAAATATGCTGCACATTGACATAACATGACATAACATAAAACCTGTATTCAACGAAGGGGCAGGCAGAAGTGTATATACAGGGTGAATTTTCCAAGTGGGCGTGGATGGCCAAATCCTAAACTATGAGGAATAGCGAAAAGTACTGAAAGGAGTCGCGGACTCGACTTTGATGAAAACTAAAACTGCATCATTGGATTTTTGAAAATTCAATATTTCTAGCCAGGAATCGAACCTGTTGATTTTGAAAAAAAAAACACACACTGTATTATTACACCATTCGATAGTGTCCCTAATAAGGATCAAATTCTGGGAAGTAATGACATACGGCAAACTTAAGGAAAATGTTGAATTTTAATAAACTGCTTCTTTTTTCATACCTTGTTCGAAATGATGCTCAATATTTTTACATCCGAAATACTCGTAGCGCAGTCACCTTCACAAAATTATGTTCTAAATTCAAATTTTAAATTGCAGTACAATCCTTGAGACGTCGAATCCAGCTATGTATTCAAAAACAATTGTCATAATTTTGAACAATTAATCAGTTAAGGTTTAATAGGTAGGTAGGATAAGAAAATAAAAAAGTATTTTGATAAAAATGAGCTCTTTCCTTTAGTTTGCCGTATGTCATTACTTCCCAGAATTTGATCCTTATTAGCGAATGGTGTAATAATACAGCGTGTGTTTTTTTTTCAAAATCAACAGGTTCGATTCCTGGCCAGAAATATTGATTTTTCAAAAATCCAATGATGCAGTTTTAGTTTTTATCAAAATCGAGCCCGCGACTCCTTTGAGTACTTTTCGCTATTCCTCATAGTTTCGGATTTGGCCATCCACGCCCACTTGAAAAATTCACCCTGTATAGTACACCTTCATTATTAGTACCTAATAGGGGACAACCAGTCTTACCAAGGGGTATCGTGTTACCCTGCAACTGGGTTGTGGAGGTCAGATAGGCAGTCGCTTCACGTAAAATACTGGTATTCAGCTGCATCCAGATAGACTGGAAGCCGACCCCAACATAGTTGGGAAGGCAGGCAGATGAAGATGATATAATAGGGGGCGAGCCTATTGCTAAGTGTAAACTACGTAAAAATCTAGACACGGGCACAGAATAACTAGTTTATAACGTAACACTGGCCTGCAAGACATTATGTTTTATAGATAAATCTATGTACCTATTAGAACTAATGTTATGTTATGTCATCACAGCGCGGGTTTTCAAGGCTTCCAATGTCAGTATCATGTATGAATTGGTGATTATTTTTAATGAGTTTAACATTTTTTTTTGAACAAATCGCAATCTTGCGGATTATATTCAAGGCTGTTAGTTAATTACATTCATTATGTAAGTGACAGTGTGCAGTTTTTTTTACAAAATTTGGCAATATTACGAAAACCCGCTCCGTGTAGCTATTATATAACCATTGAACAGCCTGCCAGGTCGAAAATGACACATTTTCGGTTATTAGTACCCTAAGGTGATTCGCATACTGCACCGCATTACGCAGCGTCATTTGCATACAGAATAGGAAGGATCAGCGACCGACCAGACGGGTGTCGTGTCTAGTGAATTACTACCCGATGATTGATGTCGGGAGTTCAGGACGTTATATGTACATATCTAGCTTTAATTTAATCAAATAAAAGCTAGATATGTACATACAGGGTGTATCAGAAAGGTGTGATCAAAACATTCTAGGGAGTGGTACAGTACAGACCATCGAACTGAACAACTGTGTGAAACTACTAACTGGAAACTTATATATTATTTTGTTATCATCGGAATGTATATATATTATTTGCCAATATTCAAACTAAGACCACTAGAAGTGTTCGACTATTCAAATATTCCGTTACCCACCGTCCAGGTACGTCCAACGAAACGCATATTGTACGGAACCGCACATTAGTTTAAGACTCACGCGCCGTGCATTCTGTGCGCTCAGCATTTTGTACCTAGCAAAGGTAATTTGTATAAGTACATTAATTCAATAAATCAGTGTTCAACGGACATTCGCTGTGGTCGGTTTTATTTCATCATCATCCCCATAGAATCGCCCCGGCATCATCATTAAGTGTAGGGATCCCCTACATTTATTTTGGTCCTTCGAGCTTAGTAGCAGGACCTCGTCGCGGGACTTTGAGCAAGCGCGCGCACGGCTCAGTGGCAATCACTCGCGAACGTGGTTCTGGGATCGAACCAGAGGACTCTTTTATTGAGAAACTCGTTTTTCATTCATTCATCCTAGACTTGAGCAACTTAGCTTAGGTCGAAAGCACGGTCGTGGTAAGCAGATCACGGCGTGACATCATCATCAGGCTCCGTGGAGCTCATCATCAGGCGGCGCGAGGGTTCAGCGTCCGCAATCAGCATCGTCATCACGTGGATCATCATATTTGCAAGTAAGACTGTTCCTTTTAACTGCTTACGTCATGGAAGACCTTATTGCCCGTCAATTGGAAATCATCACCAATTTTGCTACCATCAAGATCAACTTCAGCAAGGATTCGGAATCCCGCAAAACTACGGAATACCTCAGGAAACGTTTAGACACGATAGACAACCTCTGGGGAGAATTCGAACAAAACCATAAGAGATTATCAGAGCATAAAGATGTGGCAGTCGACTATTTCCACGACAACACGTATCAAAGGGGCAAAGATCACTATCAAGCTGTGCGAAATCTCTTTTCGTCTTACGGCAAATCAAACAAATCAACTCAACCTGATGGCAAGTTAGACGAACTTATATCACTCCAACGCGCGAACTTTAGGGCGTTCACTCGGCTGGTCAAAGGTATTAAAATTGATCAGATATCAGACAAATGGGAACTTGAGGATGACCTCAAAAACATCCAAGCAAAGTGGGCAATGATCGATGCGCAACATCTGCAAATCGATCATATCCTAGCTGGAGGTGACTTATCATACGAGGAGGAATTCAATAATCATGAATTGGCCTACAAAAACATCAAAAGAGATCTGAATAAGAAAATCTCCTCAACAACTCATTTAGAGAGATCAACCCCGCACATTGACATACCGTCATTTAGTGGGAATTACACGCAATGGCCAACATTTTATGACTTGTTCACCGAGACAATTCATAACAACAATTCGATCACGAAAGCTCAGAAGATGCAGCACCTTAAGGGAAAACTTAAGGGGGAGGCAGAGCGTCTCATTTACCATCTCCATATATCATCGGACAACTACGATACCGCGTGGGATATCTTGTTACACCGGTATAATAACACTCAACTTCTGTTCACTAATCACATCGAAACCTTCCTAAACCAGCCCAACATCCAAAGGCAAACATCATTAGACATCAAAAGGTTGTTTGATACCTCAACCGAATGTATTCACGCGATGCACAATCTCGGTATCGATACGAATACATGGGATCCGTTGCTGGTTCACTTACTGTGCAAAAAACTGGATCCAGAAACATACGCTGCATACAAGGAATCACGCAGGAATCCTCGTGAGCTCCCAAAGCTGGACGAGTTAATGTCTTTCCTTGAGAGTAAATTTATTGCTCTGGAGCCCATCAAAAACACTAAGGAACCCTCATTATCAAGCAAACGGAACCCAAATCAATTGTATAATAAGCAAAACAATCATAAAGGTTCCACTAACAAAAATTATCAGGCCATCATTACGCAAACTTCGAAATGCACCGTATGCAATACAAATCATGCACACAATTTGCTATCGTGCAAAAAATTTATGAAAATGACATCAGAAGCACAATTGAAATTGGTATTGAAGTCAAATATTTGTCGAAATTGCTTATTTAGTCACGATGACAATCAATGCATCTCGACTAAACGTTGCAAAACCTGTCAAGGTGATCATCATACAATACTCCATGAAGCATGGGTGTCATCATCAAAATCAGCTCCTCAAGCAGCTTCATCATCATCATCACCACTTCCAATGACCGCTTCGTCATCAAAATCATCAAACAAAAACCCTAACGCTAATCATGTCGCAGGGGATGACGAAGAGTTATTGTTGACCACGCTGTCAATCAATGTCAAGTGTTCTGACGGCAGCTACGTGACCCTTAGGGCACTTCTAGACCAGGGATCACAAATATCATTAATATCGGAAAACGCTGTTCAGCGATTAGGGTTGCAGCGTCAACGATACAACGCATCAGTATCAGGGATAGGTGCTGGTGCTAGGCAAAGCAAAGGACGGGTATCAATCGACTGTCAATCTATCTACGGTGACTATCATTTTACTACAGAAGCACTGGTACTGTCCAAGGTCGCTAATTGCTTGCCTAGTGCACCATTCAAAAAACAATCATGGCCTCATATTCAGCATCTCCAATTAGCAGATCCAGAGTACAACGTGTCTAAGCCAATAGATATTCTCTTGGATGTGAGTATATATTCTCAAATCATCATGGACGGTCTCATCAAAGGTCCAGCGCAGGCTCCGATTGCGCAACAGACCGCACTCGGATGGATCCTGTCTGGTAATGTTCGCACATTTAACTGTCATATCGCAACAAATGACTTATCAGATCTATCAAAATATTGGGAAATAGAGGACGTTGAAACATCACCGCCATCCTTTACCAGTGAAGAGCAGTGCTGTGAAGAGTTTTATCAGCAAACTACTCGCCGTTTGGACACTGGTAGATACGAAGTTGGCATACCCATGAAATCCGAATATGAAGATCAGCTGGGATCATCAAAGTCAAAGGCTGTTGCACAATTCAAACAGTTGGAAAGAAAAATGGGCAATAACGAATCATTTGCAGAAAATTATAAATCATTTATGTCTGAATATCAACAACTGGGTCACATGTGTAGTGCTAATAGTGACGACGAATCAAAACGTGCCTTCTTTTTACCACATCATGGCGTAATGAAATTAGATTCAACCACAACAAAACTTAGAGTCGTTTTCAATGCGTCGGCGAAATCATCATCAGGAAAAAGCCTAAATGACCTCATGTGCTGCGGACCAAATCTTCAAAAGGACCTCATGACGCTCATCTTAACCTGGAGAACATACAGTTATGTCATCACGGCGGACATAGAGAAAATGTTTCGCCAAATCTTCATCAGGCAATCCGATCATCATCTTCAATCAATCATCTGGCGGCAATCACCTCAAGAAGAACTCAATGAATATCATCTTACTACCGTAACGTACGGTACTAAGGCCGCCCCTTACTTAGCGATGCGAACGCTAAAACAGCTGGCAACAGACGATGCTGACAAGTATCCTCTAGCTGCGTCTGCCCTAAGTCAATCATTCTATATGGACGATCTGTTTAGTGGAGCAAATACCATTCATCAAGCCAAAGAGCTTCAGCATCAACTCATTGAGATGCTGAAGGGAGCTGGTATGAACCTCCGGAAATGGTCCAGTAACGTAACGGACCTACTGGTAGATCTGTCACCTGACCAACTCAACAACCCCTTAGATTTCAAGTGCTCGGAAACAAGAAAAACACTTGGATTAAGATGGAACTCATCAACGGATAGCTTTAGCTTTCAAAATCAATTACATTATCATGATAAACGTGTAACAAAGAGACAGCTGCTTTCGGAAATTTCAAAGTTATTTGACCCCTTAGGCTGGCTGTCACCACTATCAATCAGAGCAAAACTGCTATTTCAAAATGCATGGTCATTACATTTATCATGGGACGAAGAAGTCCCGCAACCGATTCAAGATGACTGGATTCAGATTAAGAATGATTTTAACATCATAGATCAATTTATCATTCCACGTTATCTCGGCAACACAAATCAATCATATCAAATCCATGGATTTTGTGACGCATCCGACAAAGCATACGCATGTGTTGTGTATGTAGTAGCTAAAGGCAATAAGGGCGAGAGCACATCAACCCTCGCTGTAGCAAAAACAAAGTTGGCACCTCTGGCAAAAAGGGTATCATTACCACGACTAGAGCTATGCGGTGCGCTACTACTATCCCAACTTATCAAGAAGGTCATGGAATCATTATCAAATCAAGATGTGGAGCTTTATGCCTGGACTGACTCCATGATAGTTTTGGGGTGGATACAAGGCGACGTGAAGAAGTGGAAACAATTCGTAGCTAACAGAATTAACAAAATCATTAGTATCATTCCATCATCAAGTTGGCATCATGTGAGGTCCGAAGAGAATGCAGCAGACTGTGCTACTCGGGGTCTGACGTCACGGAAGTTATCAAGCCATCCGTTGTGGTGGCAGGGTCCGAAATGGATAACCAATTTCGAACAAAGTACCCTTCCCATCACCTCGTATCAATCACCAGATGTGGAGACCAAGAAGCTTAGTGTAAACACGGCTTTATATCAAAATCATATTTCATTGATACATGAGCTTTTACAGAACTACAGTTCCTTATCCCGCATTGTAAAAATCGTCGCTTGGATATCACGTTTCATTATGCAATCACGAGGCAAACACACGTCAAAAACAGCTGTACTCACGTCATCAGAAATGGACAATGCACTGAATATCATTATTAAAGATGACCAATTAAAACAATTTCATGAAGATATATTGTTTATCAATCAAAAGGGGCATGTGCATCCTAGAAGCAGAATATCATGTCTTAATCCATTCATGGATGAGCAAGGTATCCTTAGAGTGGGTGGACGGCTGAAAAACGCACGCATCAACGACTCGTCAAAGCACCCTATCATATTATCAAGCCATAGTCGTCTCACTGATTTAATCATTGATCAGGCTCATATTACCACGTTACACGGAGGCCCACGACTGACCCTCTCATACATCAGAGACAGGTATTGGATTATCTGTGGAATCCGCACCGTCAAAAGGAAGCTGAGATCATGCGTTAAGTGTCAGCGTTTTAGTCAAACACAATATCAACAAATCATGGCCGATCTTCCACAGCCACGAGTCACCCCGTCACGACCTTTCTCTCACACCGGTGTCGATTTTACTGGTCACGTCGAGTTGAAGGCCAACAAGGGACGTGGAATCAAAACCGTCAAGGGCTATATCGCTGTGTTTGTTTGTTTATCTACAAAGGCTGTTCATTTGGAACTAGTTTCTGATCTAAGTACTTCAGCATTTCTAGCAGCCTTTCGTAGGTTCTCGGCCCGACGTGGAACACCAAGTCACATTTACAGTGATAATGGCACGAATTTCGTAGGTGCCAATCGTATCATAAAGAAGGAGTACCAAGACATCATAGCCACAATCAACACCGACTTCTTCAATAACATCAATGACATGAACATAAGGTGGCACTTCAACGCTCCTGCATGGCCAAGTGCAGGTGGGCTTTGGGAGGCTGCGGTGAAAAGCCTCAAATATCATCTAAAGCGCATCATCGGAGATCAGAAACTAACTTACGAGGAGTTTACTACATTCCTATATCAAATCGAGGCATGTCTGAACTCAAGGCCACTGTGTCAGTTGACAGAGAGCCCTGAAGACGACGTTCTCACGCCAGGTCACTTCTTGGTTGGCGGCCCGATTTTATCTAGACCACAGACTGATCCAGATCACATAAACCAGTCAACAAGGTGGCAACTCATTCAATCAATGAACAAACAGCTTTGGAAAAGGTGGTCAAGCGAATATCTACAGCAACTGCAGGCTAGATCAAAATGGCGTAAGCCAAATAGAAACTTCGAAATCGATGACGTCGTTCTTATCAAGGACGAAAACTTGCCACCCGGCAAGTGGGCGCTAGGACGTATTCAAGCAGTTCATCCCGGAAGGGATGGCTTTGTCAGGGTAGTCAGCTTAAAAACCAAAAATAATATAATTCAACGTCCTGTCACCAGACTTGTGTTGTTACCAGTAAACGAGGATACAATACACGATCAAAATGTCAACTATCAAAACAAATCAGACGAGCGAAGCAAGAGTAAGCGACTTCCTCGCAGCAACGTCTCATTGAAGAACCTATTCACTAGCTTCTTATTACTATTTATCATTTTATTATCATCTACTTCCGCGCAAATCTTACCTAATCATGATTCATATAATCTGACGTCATTAGAACAGCATCAAGCCATTTACTTCGATAGAATATCCAACCTTCAGTACATCCAGGACGAATGGCGTCTAGTTGTCTACTACAACATGACGACCTACTGGAAAGGCTTAGCCGACATCAAGAGCTACGTCAGTCATATCAAGTCATTATGCAACATCCATGCAAGTAAACAATATCAGAGTATCACCTATCAATTAGAGCACGAAATAAGCGAAATTGAACATTATGATATGTTACTCAAATATCAAAGTCCGAAGAGGCTGAAACGAGGCCTGGTAAACGGCGTGGGTTATATTGCCAACTCGTTATTCGGTGTACTAGACGAAAGGTTTGCTGAAAAATATAAGGATGACATCGAGCAGATCAGTCATAATGAGGAACATCTACAGAAACTTATAAGAAATCAAACAAGCATCTTAGAATCAGAGTTTAACATCGTACGCCGTAACGAGGACATCATGAATAAACAATTTTCCTTTATCAAACAACGACTTCAAAATATATCAACTGAGGTCAATAAAGTACGTTTTGCAAATGAGGATAGCCTTTATATCACCTCATCGGCACTGGCAGCATCAATAATTCTCTCAAATATTCGTTGGATTCAGCAAACACTAATCGGTACCGTAACAGATATCTCACACGGGCGCATTGACAGTCATTTGCTGGCACCGGAGCAGCTATCTCATCAACTGAGCACTATCTCCAGTCAACTAAATGGTAAACTTACGATACCCGTGGACTTGAGGAATGTCAAGGATATATACCGTTTACTAAAGGTGTCAGCCAGAGTCTTCTCTAACTACTTAATCATTGAAATCAAGGTTCCACTCCTAAGCAACGAATTGTTTGAGTTGAACAAAATCATACCTATCTCGCAAAAGAGAGGACAACAATATTATCATCTCATTCCATCAGTACCGCTTGTAGCCTACAATCTGCGCAAAGATACAGCATTTCTTTTATCAGAAGCAGACCTACAATCATGCACGCATGTTCCCAACGATATCTTGTTATGCTCATTTAACATGCCCATCTACAACATAAACATGAGGCAGTCTATCTGCGAAATCAAAATATTCAATGAAAAACAACTATGCCACTCCGTAAAATCGTCATGTGACGAGCAATGGATCAAATTACACAGGCCGAACAGCTGGTTGTATACATGTTGCTCGGAATGCCAAACTCGCATTATTTGCGCCAACGCAATCACAATGGTGAACCTTGTCGGCAACGGGATTATTACCCTAGGTCAAGGTTGCACATTGAAAGGAGAGACCTTTAGAATTTATGCTCACAACAATTTCATCAATCATGTAAATATTCATCATCACATCGAAGTCCCAGAGGTGTCCGTACTAAACAAAATCATGAAAACGTCTGCACCAGAGAACTTCAGTGAGGCCGAAGACCATCATCTCATTTGGAATCAATTAAGGGCTCAGATTGACGAGGTTAAGGAACAGTCGTCTACAGATCTGAGCATTCACGACATTCATCACTACACTGTATTGTACATCAGTGTAGCTTCGGTCATCATCTTGAGTGGCGTCGTCGTGTACCTCATCAGCAGACAACGAAGAACGGGCAGGACATCAGCGTCGCCGGCCCCCCAGGGCCAAGAGGCTCTCGGAGCGGGGCCTACAGACGCGCGGCTACGGGGACTGCTGGTCGCGCCGGCAGACACGGCGCCAGTGGCATCGCGTTTAGCGGAATCAGTGCAAAAGTGTAGTGAAGTGTTCACAATCAGTGGTGTAGACAGGGCTACCTCGCCCACGTTTCTACGTTCAGTGCACTTACAAGACCGCGATGATTAAAGACGTGGTGTATTTTAGAATAGTCGTTATAGTTACAAACATCCCCTCCGGGGTAGGACATAAAACAGCTTTTGCAAGGCACCAATACTACGTCATAGGTACACATTTATACAAGCAGCTACACCGAAAACTTAACTTACTTGATTCTAACAGTTACGAGCTAAAACACAAGATCTCTCAGTGGCTACTTCAGCAGGATTACATTACAACAGAAAATCTACTGACATACATCTCTTAAACTCAAACACACATAACATCTCTCCTACCAACACATCATACTATATACATTCACCACACTCAACACCACACACACACACACCCATCCAAAAATATGCAACCGATTCATTCAAACCTTCGTACTTTTAGTTTTTAATTTCTATTTGTTACTTTTTATTTTTATTTTCGTTTTTGGTACCACAACGTCGCTGGTTTAACTTGTTGTTGTCATTTAATAAATTTAACATTTTAGTATAACATAATGGCTGAACCCTATCCCTTAAGATACAGGCTAGACCTAGTTTAAGGGATAGAGGTTAAAATTATTGTACTCCTATGCTAAAGTTGTATTGAATTATGTCAACTCAATGTATGCAGTGCAATGTGTTTTCGATTATGAAATAAAATTATTATTATTATTATTATTATTATTATTATTATTACTTTTATCACATTTGTATCATTAGCTATCTATACAATTATCATTTTACTATTCAATATCATTCTACTATTTTACTTGTTATCAGTCAATCAATCATGTCAGTTTTCCCATTCGGGCGGGCAGGATGTACGGAACCGCACATTAGTTTAAGACTCACGCGCCGTGCATTCTGTGCGCTCAGCATTTTGTACCTAGCAAAGGTAATTTGTATAAGTACATTAATTCAATAAATCAGTGTTCAACGGACATTCGCTGTGGTCGGTTTTATTTCATCATCATCCCCATAGAATCGCCCCGGCATCATCATTAAGTGTAGGGATCCCCTACACATATCTTTTTACCGACTTAAAAAAAAGGAGGTAATTTCATAAAGCGATTTGAAATGAACCACCCCTAGTAGTTATTGCTCTGTATTAAAATGCCTATCTAATGATATATGTTTGTTTGTTATTGGTCGTGGCGACCATTGTGTCCTCCTTTGATCACACCTCTCTGATACAGCCTGTATGTATGTATCTAGCTTTTATTTAATTAAAATATCACAAAATTATTATTGATTAGGGGATTACCCTTTACTTTGTAAGTTTTGTAAAAAAAAAACTAACAAACCAAAGTAAGAATGCGGAAAATCCAAACATTGTTTACGACTTTTTTATACACAAACTTATTGACTAAATAATAAAAATAAAAATAGATCCCTACCTACGTAGTTAACCGGTTTAACGTCATCGGTTTTTATATTTAATTAGCTGCGTCACGCGGTTTTACCCGCAATTTAATTTAAAAGAAATCGAATTATTTATAAATTACTTCTCTTACTCAACTCCTAATGGTCATAGCGTGATGTTTGACCTATAGCCTTCCTCAAGAATTGGGCTTTCGCAGATGGATTGTAGAATCGACTGCTGTTTTATAAAACCGCTACTTGTTTTAATTAAAAAATAGCTCCGTTATTTAAAACAACTGAACAACGTTCAGCGGTTTTCTTTGTTGGACACAAACGCATACGAGGGGGCCCAAGCGAACTCGCAGAGGCCCTTTAGCCAATTTTAGATGAAATGAGGCACCAACCGACGATTATCCCTGTTTGCACCATGCAAGTGCATACAAGGACAACCCCGGTTGGTGCAGGACTATTGCAGGATATGGAAACCAATATGTATATTGGATTATAGGTTTGGGCAGCTAAAGTAGGGCTGGTTACCAAGAACTATGGATGGACTATGGCGCCTGTCTGATCAATGTTTTATTATACGGTCTACACGGCGAGACTGGCAGAGGGTGACTATGGAAATTTGGCAATTCGGACGTTCGATATGATGACTTCGGGGAATTAGCCATCGGGCATATGACATTCGAAATCAAGCAGTAAACCCGACTTGCACACTCAATAATGCGCCCCCGGACACGGTCGCCAGTACATAGTGACTTAGTGACAAGGGGACAATATGTCCTGAGGCGCTTGAGGAGTGGAGAGGTATTCCACGGCTATCAGAACAATCCCAGAGCCTGGAAGATGGTCAAGATCCCTAACAGCACTTACTGGAATACGTCCTTCCTCTGAGCACGTTTGCGCTTGCGAACAAGACTACTCTCGGGCGATAGGGTCCGTGGGGTCGCTACGGCCCAACAGCTCGCCACATGCTGCCCTGCGGGTTTCTGTATCTCTCTTGGTCTGGCTCCTCACCCCAAACCTGTTCCGGCAAAGAAAACTCTACCGGCACAGGCCTAGAGTTCACTGGAGTTCCTAGACAAACCATAGGGTCAGACCGATTCGGTCAGATTCGTTTGTTCAATTTTATCTTTCCGTGTATGGCGGAATTAAGTAGAATCAGTCTATATTGTTTTCACTGCTGGAACACAGGCTTCCTCTCTGTGACAAGGAGTGGGCCATAATAATAATAATAATAATAAATTTATTTGACATAAAAAGGTACACAGATACAGAGTGAAACTTAATTTGAGCGTGCGAATAGCATGGTACAAAATAAATGATCAATGACCCCCATGCTAGGCAAAGCCTGTGTTACAGGGGTCATCCATCCGTCCATTTTGGATATTATAATAATTACATACAAATTAGTAATGTGCACCTTTGTAAAAAAGAAAAACAAAATAAACTAGACTATTACAATTAAATTTGAGTATAAGAAACGGGAACAAAAGGGTAAATAAAGTTTCAAAGGATTAATAACAAGGAAAATACGTGCCGGATGTGTGTGTTAGAGTGAGTGTAGCTGTGTATGTGTAAGTGTAGATGTATGAGTAAGTGTAGGTGTGTCTGTGTGAGTGAGTGCCTGATTTGTTTTGTTTAAGTTATGGTTTGAGCAATTCTTCCGTGCCGTCATAGTTTAGGGTTAGCAAATATTCTTTTACTTTTTGTTTACAGTGGAATTTGTTCAAAGAATGAATGCTTAATGTGTTGTGGAGTTTATTATATAATAAAGTGCTTAAATAACGGTTATGCCGCCTTGCAAAGGTGGTATTTGTACAAACTTTGGGACAAACGGGTTTGGGTCTTCTTCTGAGCGTAGGGCTTTTACATCTACTGTAAGGGGTAATTTTATGTGTGCGTGTGATCACACGAAGCATAAACATTTGACGGACTGTCAGCACCTTAAAATCCGAATAAACTTTCTCAGTCGGGTACCTAAATGGTTTGCTTAACAGGACTTTGATTACTGCCCGTTGGGCTCTTTCAGCTGGTATGAGTATTGTTTTGGCTGCACCACCCCACACACCGATACAGTAACTTAGTATTGATTCACATAGAGCGGTGTAAACCATTTTTAGGATATGCTTATGGGCGGACGTTCTCAACTTTTTGAAAAGGTAAATGAGTTTTCTAGTGCGGGCAGACAGAGATTCAATGTGGGTCTTCCAGCTTAGACAGGAATCAAGGTAAAGGCCGAGATACTTTATAGAAGAGGCTCTCGTCACAGTCTGGCATGAACAGGGATTGTTGCGGTTATAGTCATCACATACATGGGCTTTGATTTGTAGTGAGAGGTCAGATGGAAGGGTAGAGGGTCTAGAACTAAAGGTTATAAAGTTGGTTTTACTGACGTTTAACGTTAAGCTATTATTGCCCAACCAGATCATTACTTGGGTCAAGGACCTTTCAGCGGCCTCCCTAGCCGTTTCCCAGTCACGACCGCTAGACAGTAAAACAGTGTCATCGGCGTACGCTATAATATGAGTAGAAGGGAGAGTGAGTAGACAGAGTTCGTTAACATAGATTTGGAAGAGGAGGGGGCTGAGCAAACTTCCTTGTGGCACACCGAAGTCTAGTAGTTGTTCACTGCTGACATACTCTCCTATTTTAACGCACTGGGTCCGGTCCGATAGAAAATCCTTAAGCAATTTTAGGGCTGTGCCGCGTATTCCGATCTGTTCTAATTTTCCGAGTAAAATAGGGACAGAGACAGTGTCGAAAGCCTTAGAGAGGTCTAAAAATATTCCGACACATTTTTGTTTACAGTCAATTTTGTTGACAACAGAGTCCAGTAGAGCTAATACAGCGTCTTCCGTTGATACCCCCTTTCTAAAACCGTACTGGTTTTTAGCGATGATTTTATATTTGTCCAGAAAGTTGAGGAGATATTTATAGATGATTCTTTCCAATATTTTCGAAATGGCTGGAAGTACTGAGATTGGTCGATAATTATTTACACTGCCTCTGTCACCTGTTTTAAAGATTGGATGAACAATGGCTTTTTTGAGGGTCTTAGGGAAAGTGCCGGTGGATATTGCAAGATTGCAAATGTGCGTTATGGCCGGAACTAGTTTGTGACTCGTGGATTTTAACAATTTGGGAGAGATATCATCCCAGCCAGAGGCACTGTCCACGCGGAGACCCTTAATAATAGCCTCGACGTGTTCCTCGTCTGTCTGTAGAAGGCCAATTGAGTTAAGCATCGACGCTGGACGGGGAAGGCGTTGGGCGTTGCTTAAATTTTGCGGGATGTTGTTAGCCAGGTTTCTGCCAACATCTGCAAAGAACCTATTCACGGCGTTGACCGATACGATGGGGTCAGTGTCTATTTTTAGGAGGTCAATTGGAGCTGAAGTATTTTTATTTGTGTCGAGTACATTACGGATGGCCCCCCACATCTTTTTTGGATTATTTTTAGCGTCGGAATAAGCTTTTTGTTCGTAAGCTGTTTTAAGTTTTTTAAGCAGGTTGTTGCAGAAATTTCGGTAGCGCAAGTATGTTAGTTTTAAAATCGCGTTTTGCGGTTGATTATTAGATTTTTTGTGCATGTTGTCACGGTTACGTATGCATCTCAGCAAACCAACCGTTATCCAGGGTTTAATAATTTTAAGTTTACAGGGAATGATTCTATAGATAGTGTTCCTTATCAGTATGGGTGTCAGGATTTCATATAATTTGTCCATAGCAAGGTTAGGGTCATTTAGGTTTAAGATAGTTGAAAAGTCACAGTTTTCGATGTCGCTGATAGCACAGGTTAAGTTTAGGCGGGAAGAGATGCATTTGTTTGTGTTACGGGTTGGGGCTTTAATTTCTAAGTTTAATAGAACAGCGGAATGGTCTGTTATTGACGTTTCAACTACCAACGTGGTTGCCTTATAATTTGTTTTAAGTAAAACATGGTCCAAACAGTTGTTAAATCGAGTTGGGATCACGTGGGCAGGAAGGAGACCGTGTGATGCTATCAAATTTAGATATTGACAAGAGCGGGGGTCGTTGTTGTTTGGAGCAATGTTTATATTGATATCTCCTATCACTGAAACGGTTTCACAGTGCGTACAGTCTGTCAATTGGTTATCCAAGCTGTTCAAGAAATTGTCTATGTTTTTTTGTGATGGTGGTCTATATAACGCTATGATAGTAATGTTGTTTTGGATTTTGCAGACAAGACAGCTGGCATCGGCAAACGAAGGCTCAGTAATACTAAAGCTCAAAGTATCTTTAATGTAGATAACCACGCCATCATTCTGATTAATAAGGTTATTGGTTTGAAAAGAGGTGTAGCCCTGTATACTTGGGACGGTCGCATTCGTCTTTAGCCAACACTCTGTTAAAATATCATAATCCACCACGCGGGCACAGTGCGGGTTGGTTGTTAAAAGTCTATACCTAATCCATACTAATATCTATCTATCTATTAGATAGATATAAATTCGAAAGTAACGTTGTCTGTATGTTACCTTTTCCGCGCCTAAACCGTTAAACAGATTTTGATATTTTGGCAAGAAGATAGATGGCATCCTGCCATGGCATCATGGGTCCTTCACATAGGCTACTTCATGTCCCGGTAGCACGTTACCGTGGGATAATCTCCGAGATCCACGCGGGCGAAGCCGCGGACAGAAGCTAGTATGGAATAAACAACGGATTGAACTTTGCACCGTGACGTACAACCGGTCGAGTTGGTGTTTAAAATAAGATTGTTTCATGAGCGTTGGGTTTTCCATTAATATCTAATTAAGCTATATTTATAACTTGTTGTAAAAAATTAAGACATTGAGGTTAGGTAGCTAACCTCAATGTCTTAATTTTGACCTTCTACGTATTTATGTGAACATTATGGGGTTTATTAAGAAAGGCTGAATACAGTTAAGAGACGTTTAAACGTCAAAAATGTATGGTTAAACTGTCGCTAATCACTACTTTGGGAAAAATTTATGAATCTGCCGGATGCGGGAAGCACAGAACCAGTCGAAGTGGAGGTGCTTGGGGGAGGCCTATGTCCAGCAGTGCACGTCGTTCGGCTGAAATGATGATGAGGTAAAGTTTTGCAAGTTTTACTTGTCATGATGTCCCTTTAGGTACATCATCATCTATAGCGATATCATCATCTGCCTAGCCTTTTCCCAACTATTTTTGGGGTCGGCTTCCAGTCTAACCGGATGCAGCTGAATACCAATATTTTACGTGGAGCAACTGCCTGCACAACTCAGTTACTGGGTAGCACTATACCCCTTGGTAAGACTGGTTGTCAGACTTTCAGGCTTCAGACGGCCATATATCAATGAATAATTATGACATTCAGCGACAAGCAACCGGTATTCAGAAAGAAAATCCCGCTATCCTTGCCAAGTTGTTTTTAATTTCATTTTAATTTCTTAAATTTTTTTGTTTTTGTTTTTTCGCCATCTTATTTACGTCAGTCTGTTTTAGTTTATTTAATTTAGTATACTAAATTCCAGGGCAGCAAGATATTGTAGTCAATTTTACGTACGTCTTACCTAATTCTCATGTCATTTAGTTATTAAGATTATTTCTATCATAAGTTTACATTTAACATGTTTACATTTTACATTTACATGTTTAGCACGGCCACATATGTGATGTGGCCATACTTTTTTTTAAATAATTAAATAAATATGAATAACACCACGATGTTCAAGAAGTTGTGTGTGACAAACGCAAATATCCGAATTTTTTGCAACGTTGTGTATGAACGAGTGATATGACAACATGACAGGTCTTAAGGACAACTAAGCAAGTTCTAAGAATTACCTGTTATCTTATGTAACGTTATAAAAAGGACCAAGGTATCTATTTCGAGATCGGCTAAATAATAGTCTTTGTTTAGGTACCTAAGAATGTAAGACCGGATAGGCTATTGAATTTATTTTGACATGAATTTGTAATGAAGTGCCTGCACGGCGATTAAAACAAAGAATTATAAGGTAGGTATAATTAGTTTCACTTACCTGCCTAAATTTAGAATGATATGAGGCAACAGTTACGTCTTAAATAAATAGATACCTAAGTAAATATGAATTTATATTAATACCTATTTAAGTAATAATATACCTACCTAATGATTAACACACTTTCGCAATAAAACAACAAAGTGATTGGCTAAACACTAATTAGGAATCCAACTTTAAAACATAAACGAAAAACACAGAAAACAGTTCTAAAAGACGTGCAAATATACTCACATTTAAAATAAATTTTCCAAAAAAAAAACCTCTTGTAATAACTTGGGCACTACACGACTTCTAAGTGTTAGATGGTCTACTGCGAGGGCTGGCGGCTTGCGCTGCGCATTGCCACACGATTGCGCATGCGGCGGGTTTGCTCGTCTGGCGCAACCTCGCAACTATAGTCGCTTTGAGAAGTCAAGTACGCGAGGACAAGATATTTGGTATTAGAATAGGATACAATATCATTATTTGCATAAATATGGTAGGTATATAAAAGGTCTTAAATATAAATAGTTCCACAAATATTGCTTCAGTATTTACTTCAGCAAAATTCCTTTTATTTCGATGGTAATTCGATTTCCCTTATTTTTTAATTACACAAAATTTGCTTCATACCGCGCCATAAAATCTGAAGGAGGATAATTTTATTGCGTAAATGCCTTTGATTTTGACTGTTCAACAACATTCATTGCGTTATTTACTTTGTCGAGCAGACGAATTTGTCAATTCTTCGGATTGTAATGAAAGTGTGTTTAGCTAACTTGCAACTATTTAAAAACAATCTTGGAAACCTACTGAGTACCTAGACAATTCTTTCACATCACTTAAGAAGATGTCATAGGCTTACAAAGTTATTAGCATAACAAAGCATACCAAATCAGCCTATAATGTTCCCACTGCTGGGACACAGGCCTCCTCGCTGTGAGAGAGACTGGGCCGTCATCCACCACGCGGGCCCAGTGCGGGATGGTGGATGTCAATATTGGCAGTGTAAAGATGAATATATTGCGGCTGTATACCTAACAGCGTGTTCGACTGTACAAGTTATTTGCGCTGCAATACGGGGAATATGACGAGCGAAAAAAACTACACAAAAACTGTGTGGTTATTGAGTTAAAGTTAAGTAAGCACTTCCTGTGTAGCAGATATAACCTACCTAAGTAAAATATAATTATAACCATAGATTTAGTATAAGCCTACTAAGTAAATCATCTCGCATCTGTATAAAATGTGTATTCCTATAAGAGTAGGGGAAGACCATAGAAACGATTGATGAACTGTGTGAAACTTGATATGGCTAGAAAGTCAGTCATCTCAGTAGGTAAGTACCTACAAACGGGGTGAATAAGGATACAGGGGCGAACCGGGACGAAACTTTAGGATTTTAACGTTGAAATAATAATTACAGTTTGTTACTTAATTATAATAGGTACCTACAGTAAACACATTAGAGACCTGTTTGGCAACAAATCAATCAATCAATCAACTCAGCCTATCGCAGTCCACTGCTGGACATAGGCCTCTCCCAGACTGCGCCACAGCACCCTGTCCTCCGCCTTCCGCATCCAGTCTACCCCAGCCACCTTCTTTAGGTCGTCCGTCCATCTAGCTGGGGGGCGTCCCACACTATGATTGCCGGTACGCGGTCTCCACTCCAGGACTCGTCTGCTCCAGCGGCCATCAGTCCTTCGACAGACATGGCCAGCCCACTGCCACTTCAGTTTGCTTAGTCTGCAAGCTATGTCGGCAACAAACTATATTACTTACTTATTTCAATGTTAAAATCCTATAAAGTTTCGTCCCGATTCACCCCTGCATCCCTATGTACCCAGTTTGACTGGAAGAAGACATGCTGCGCCGATCACTAATACATTGTGATAAGGGCAGGAAGATGCAGAATCTCACGTTTGTACCCATCGCTGAGAGGGTAGTTGTGAAGGCGCTCGTCCGGGAAGCACTGCCACCACACATAATATGTCCACCGACAAGCAGCGGTGCTGTGTTCGTTTGTATGTGTGCCGGCACAGTAGTAGTAGTTACAGGTACATGAGCTTTGTCACTAGGAAGGATGGCAATTGGCAATTTGCGATGCAGAGCAGTCATGGTGGTCCACTGTAAATGGACGCAACTTACGATTTGTAGGTCCGAACACAGGCAAGCGCTTTACTTTGTGTAAATAATTTCATCACCACTGCTCTCAAAACGGTGAAGCGAAACATCGTGAGGAAACCGGCATGTCCTAGAACTAAAATTCGAAGACTGGAACATCTACCAACCCGCACTGGGCCCGCGTGGTGGATTACGGCCCACTCCCTCTCACAGAGAGGAGTCCTGTGTCCCAGCAGTGGGAACATTATAGGATGATGAAGCTTATGCTTATGCTGTGATGCCTCTGGTGTTATAAAATGTGTCTCTACATTATTGATACCCGGAATTCTACACAAAAAGAGAAGACATACAAACTAACTTTACTTTAACACATAAAAATAGATTAAACACACCTACATGTGCCTACATCCCGATTAAAAAAGCACTCCTCAAGTACCTTTAAGAGCCTTTTGGCCTCGTCCCTATAGGACTTTGTGTTTCATTTTCCTTTTTATTAGGTACTTTTTTTTTACTTAGGTATGCACCGTGAAATTTTATTCACCGTTTTCCTCTTAAGGGGTCATTGTACTCATAATTCTGAACAACTTTTACTATGGGACCAAACATGAAATCGCGAAAAAAAAATAAGTAAGCTGTTCCCTACATTTTGACGAGTTATGCGAACATAAATGTAGGGAACAGCTGATTTTTTTTTCGCGATTTCATGTTTGGTCCCATAGTAAAAGTTGTTCATAATGATGAGTACAATGACCCCTTAAGAGGAAAACGGTGATTAAAGTTTTACGGTGTACCTATACTCAGGTATTTACTTAATGGTTTTTATTTTTGACTGTCTTTAGTTTACGAGTCGCAATAAATACTATTTCTTTCTTTCAGAGGAAATAGTAAAAAAGAGGCATTCAAAACTAACAATAAGACATTAAAACAAACAAAAATAAAAAAAACAACAATACGACGAAAATAGGTCTCTTCCCATTGTCCCCATTGACGCTGTCCCTATTATGGGGACAACGGGAAGTCATAAAAGGGGTTAGAAGATTTTTGTATGGAGGGTGGCCCTAAGGTCAGCCGCCATTTTGATTTTTTTTCAGAATCGCGGTGCACAACAAAAGTTATATATTTAGATAGAGGACACTTATACAAACAAAAATGTAATATAACATAATATCCTAAAGCGTCAGGTTTCGGAGTTATTCACCAAAATATAAGTCGAAAACAACAAGGTTTTTCTTGTTTTTTTTCCCTCTAGGTAAGCATATTGAACTATTTAGGTAATAGAAACGTTATGAAACCTTTATGGAGAAGAAACAAATGAAGAATAGACATTTTTTAAATAAATAATTAAACACGGCAATTTATAGTTCGTTTTTTAATCCCAGAGACTAATCTGACATTTAAGTCTTTTCTATTTTCGTTTCTTTTTAGTATAGAAGTTTGACATTACACTTGTCAGATTAGTCTCTGGGATTAAAAAACGAACTGTAAATTGCGGTGTTTAATTATTTATTTAAAAAATGTCTATTCTTCTTTTGTTTCTTCTCCATAAAGGTTTCATAACGTTTCTATTACCTAAATAGTTCAATATGCTCACCTAGAGGGAAATAAAAACAAAAAAATCCTTGTTGTTTTCGACTTATATTTTGGTGAATAACTCCGAAACCTGACGCTTTAGGATATTATGTTATGTAACATTTTTTGTTTGTATAAGTGTCCTCTATCTAAATATATAACTTTTGTTGTGCACCGCGATTCTGAAAAAAAATCAAAATGGCGGCTGATTTTAGGGCCAAAACCTTCAAACCCCTTTCCTTCGTGTTGTCCCCATTGACGCTTTCACGTTATGGGGACAACGGGAACAGACGTAAAAAAACCTGTGCGAGGCCAAAACGTAAGTTATAAAGATTAGGTACGTACCTATCCCTGGTTTCTTCAGTCTTGACTTACAGCTAGGATACAGATAGCTAAAACGTTAGCGAAGGAAGGCCAATTACAATCACTTATCACAGGTATATGGACGCACACATTTCGCCAGTATAAAGTCACCAACACCAACCTGCCACTAAGCACGTAAGCACCTCGTAGTGGAAAATCCAATTCAAAACTGACCCGACTTATGGCCGGTTCCTATAATTTAGGTAGGTTCGGACCGTTATTAGTGAAGCATAGACCTCATAGTTTTTTTTTCGAAGAAGCTATCACAGGTAGAATTAGCATACGAATCTAGTTATAGGTATGCCCAGTTTGGCAATAAAAGATGCTACTATTGGTAAGTAAACCGATTCGTTTTGAGGGTTCCGTACCTCGAAAGGAAAAAACGGAACCCTTATAGGATCACTTTGTTGTCCGTCCGTCCATCTGCCTGTCAAGACCCTTTTTCTCAAGAACGCGTGGAGGTATCAAGCTGGAATTTATATCAAATACTCAGGTCTACTGTCCCTTAGAGCTGTGAAAAAAATCAAACTTCTAAGCCAACGCAATCAAAAGATACAGCCGTTTATGCCGCAAATTTTCGACACTCGCAAGGGAATCAAAACCTACAGGGTACTTCCCGAGAACTCAGAATCTTGAAATTTGGTACGAAGCAACGTCTTTCAGCACAGATAAAGGAAAAGTTGCGAAAACCGTACATTTTTAGTTACATCATATATAGCTTTAAGCTGCAGCGTGTGTCGCAACAGCGGCGTTCGAAACAACATAGGGGACCCGTAACAAAATCAAACTTCTATGTCAACGCAATCAAAAGAAACAGCAATTTGAGCCGCATATTTTCAAGCTCGCGACTACTCGCAAGGGAATCAAAACCTAAAGGGTACTTCCAATCGATCTAGAATCTTGAAATTCGGCATGAAGCAATGTTTTATAAAATAGCACATATAAAGGAAAAATTCCGAAAACCTTAAATTTTTATACGGAACCCTCGGTGCGCGATTCCGACTCGCTCTTGGCCGGTTTTTTATTTATAGGAATAGGTAGATATAGACTAGAACATTTACCTACATACTTATAACAGAACATCGACCATTCGCCGTGTTTAAATGTTATCGAACCGCACTTCGAACACAACGCTCCGCGCTTGATGTTTTGTCACAACCTGATTTGAAAAACCAAAGAGCGTATTGGTGTAACATGTTATCTAGCAAAGGTAGTAAGTACGAGTGCAAGGTACAAAGAAAGGTAAATGCTTATTCGCCGTGAACATTACGTCGAACACAGCGTCGAGCATTCGCAGGAACGTTACACTACATGGACATGCTTTTGACAACAGCTTTTGCCTGTTGTACAGATGCCAGCACATCAAGCTACCCCGATCTGTCAAATTTTCCCAATTAAATATGAACCTTATTCCATTGTAGTAAAGTTGAAAATCTATCAAAGAAATTTGACAGATTGGGATCGCTTAATATGCTCAAATATGCTGGCCTCTGTGCCTACCATTCGTAAGAACGATCAATAAATATAATACTCACCTTTAAGGATACCCAGACGTCATCGCGTCACTCTCACTACTAAAGAGGATTTTTGCCTAACCGTTTTGGCCCCGGGGATAAAAAACATACATATTCAGCCTATAATGTTCCCACTGCTGGGACACAGGCCTCCTCTCGGTGAGAGGGAATGGGCCGTAATCCACCACGCGGGCCCAGTGCGGGTTGGCAGATGTCACATGTCTTCGAATTTTTGGTTCTAGGACATGCCGGTTTCCTCACGATGTTTTCCTTCACCGTTTTGAGAGCAGTGGTGATGAAATAATTTACCTACACTAAGTAAAGCGCCTGTCTGGGTTCGAACCTACGATAAAAAACATGTTGTTGCGATTTAAGAAGTTCTTTCCGTAATAAGTAAGTATATGTTATGAATGCTGGTCGACTGGTCGTGGCGTCACTGTGCGGTCAAGGCCACGATCTTCGCCTTACCTACGTGGCTCACTTCTTATTTGGTACCTACCTATCGTTATGTCCGTCTTTTATCTTAGAAGTATTTGTTTGTACTTTCAGTCCTCTTTGGAGTCTCCAATGAAACGCGTCGTCGGCTGTCAGCCTCAGTATAATCACAGAGTAGGCACGGGGCAGCAGAAATAGAGAATTATTTATTCATATCTAAGAGTAGCTTCTGTCCGCGTGATATTTCTAGTAGGGATCCCTCGATACGCCTTTTTGCCGATACGGTACCAATACCGATGCTCTTATAAAAATATCGGCGATACCAATACCGATACGCTTATTGAATAAAAAAATTAAGGTAAAATAAATAAAACACAAGTCAGGTTATTTTTTAATTAATTTATAAAGAACAAATAACAGGACACACTAAATAAAACCGTTTAAAACTACTTATAGACAGGTTGAGATTAGTTAATAGTTTTTAAAATTAACATATTGGTGAGATTTTTGATTAAAAAACAAAGTATTCATAAGTTTTGCGGAGAAAGGCGATTTCGCAAATCTGTTTGAATAAGACCTGCGGTGGAAAATAGTCTCTCAGATGCGACAGAACTCATTTAGAAACTAAAGTACCTACTTCTGCGCCATTTTTTCAAGTTTTGGGTTTAAAACGTCATTGCGCCAGAAAACGAACGGATCTGCGCCTCTCGATATATTAGGAGACCTTAGGTATCTCTCGACTTCTTTAAGAGAATTACAGCTCAGAGTAGACAGCAGGAGCTCATCTTCCTCGGACTCTAATAATATTTTCACAAACGCTCCAAAGACAACACGCGCGTTTGCATTACATTTTTAAAGCGCGAAATTTGAAAAGTATCGTTGAATCGGCCATAAAAATATCGCCGATGGCGATATATCGGCAAACTTCGAGTATCGCCGATATATCGGCATCGGTATCGGTATCGGATGCATCCCTAATTTCTTGTTCCCCCGCCCCGCCCCGTCACGTCGGCGTCATTGCATCGCCTGCCCGCGCTATTACCTACTTCGTTATCGTTTACCGTTCTTTCTGGCTTTTTTTGTTTTTGCTCGGCTCCTATGTGTCGTAGCGCGACGTTACGCTACGGTTTAGCCTTCGTCAATAATTGGGCTATCAAATGCAAAAAGAATTTTTCAAATCAGACTGGCAGTTCCAGAGATTAACGCGTTCAAACAAACAAACAAACATACCTACGTATAAATTGAGGGGTGATGTTTCAAGTCCGATAACTTTTATCTCAAGAACAAATACTTATGACAGCTTGACATAGGTATCTACTTAATATTGTCTGTACAAAAGCTGTCAAACAGCCATATTTATTTCTAAGTTAAAAGTGAATTTTGCAAAGATAACTCTGTAATTATTCTCAGAATTAAGGAAATGCTCTATACGTTAAACCAGTCTGGCCTGGAAATTGCCTTGGCATGGATTCCGGGACATAGGTACATGCATATTGGGCAATGAAGAAGCTGATTTCTTTGCTAAGCAATCTATTCAGACAGGTTGTACGTCTTTCTCTAACATTCCGGCTCGGGACGTCCGTTGCCTGGCTAAACCACGTCTCATGAAGTCTTGGGATGAACTGTGGCAAAGTTATAGGGTAATTAAGGGCAAATATTATGGCAATATTCAACCCAACATTCCAGCTAAACCCTGGTTTGTCAAAAATAAGAATTTGAATAAATTAACCACATCTTTCATTATACGTCTCAGACTAGGTCATATTTGCTCTCCAGTGTTTTTGGCTAAACTACGCATTCGGAATCATTTCCTTTGCGAGTGTGGTCTAGAAGAGGGTACTCTTGAACACATATTTTTCTCTAGTCGTAATCTTTTAGTCCCGACTCCCGCTATATGATATTCTCCCCTCTAATTTCGCCAGACCTATTAATATCCCATTCCTCTTAACACTCGTTGAGTCCCCATTAATTAATTCACTTAAAAAAAATACACACATCAAAAGTGTCTAGGGATCAACATATACTTATTTTTGCAATAACTTTTCTCCTGATTGATATTAATTAAAATTTTCTTTAAGGATTCATCAAATAAAGTGTTTTCGTTTGTCACAGTAACGATAAACCAAGTCACCTTTGCATTAATAAAGAAATTTGCCATTTTCCTAATAAAGGGATTTTTGACATTTGAACCACTAACACAAAAGTTCGAAAAAAAGACTGAAATAACAGTTTTCTTTAAAATTTTATTGGGTAACTTAAACAATTAATAATCCGTGTTTCTACCGCGAACACTAACAACACAAGAACATCGGTTTGGCATACTCAAAATGAGTTCATCCAAATCACGCTGTGGAATGGCCGCCCATGTTCGTTGCAACAACAAAAAAAGGTCTTCTTGCGACTGGATACCCTCCATATTCGGCAGAGCTCTTCTCTGTAGCATATCCCATGCATGCTCAATCGGATTCAAGTCTGGCGACTGAGCAGGCCAGGGCAGGACATTGATGTTAGCTGCGGCAAGAGTCTGTCTTACAACTCTTGCGGTGTGCGGTCGTGCATTATCAGGCATTAACTGAAATAAGGGACCGATTTGCACTTGTAGAGGAACGATGACGTCTGATACAATCGTCTCAGCATAAATTTGAGCGTTGAGGTTGCCTCTGATCCAAATCAACTCAGTTCTTCCGCCGATCCAAATACCCGCCCATACCATGATGGTTCCACCACTATAAGGATGGACTTCCTGGCAGGATTTTAATCGCTGTTGGCGTCCAGGGGTTCTCCAGTGTCGTATAAGTCTTGTATCCGGTCTCATACCAAAACGAGACTCATCAGAAAAGCACACGAAACGCCATTGTTCTTCTGCCCAATTTCTGTGTTCAAGAGCCCATTGATATCGAATCCTACGATTGTGCATTGCTATAGGTGGTACCCGTAGCGGTCTTCGGGAATGAAGGTTCACTTCATGCAAGCGGTTTCTGAATGTTTGGTCGCTAATTAAGTTCCCTGAAGAGTGATGAAGCCTCACGGCTAACATCATGGCGGTTATTGTTGGAGCTCTTCGAGTTAAGATTTGAATGTATCGGTCTTGTCTCCGTGTGGTGCAGCGATACCGTCCTCCATGGCGCTCAGCCACGGTACCAGTGCTTCGGTAACGTGTCCAAAGTCGACTGATAACACTCTGACTTGTATTCAGAGCTAAAGCCACAGTACGTTGCCGGGAACCAGCTTCTATCATTCCCACGGCTCTGAGCATTTCTTCCCTGCTTAAATGACGTCGCCGCTCCATAATAACGTTGGTTTTAATCAGTAGTAGGGAAACAGTAGCACTAATAATGTCTTCAATGCGTTGTATGTTTTTATAGGGAAAATATTGACAGCTGATTTTCATCTTTTACTCGAATTTGATTCACAGTTCCTGATTCAAATTATGAAATGCACCAAAAAGGATCCATATAAATTTATAAAATCATAAATTTATTACAAAGCCACATCTCAATCTCAAGAAATCCGCATAAAAATGCTTGATCCCTAGACACTTTTGATGTGTGTATATTATTAAATAACATCAAACTATAACATAGCAACTCATAAAGGCTACTCAAACAGTTCCAGTTGTAACTAAACCGTACTAAAGACAGTATAACCGGTCAACCTCAACGAATACACTTTGTTTCCCTTAACCTTGAGATTGGCAGAATCATCGTTAAAACGATGGAGCCATTACTATAAAAAAAAGTGAATTGACTATTGAGAAATCAGCCCTTATTCATGTCAATTTATATGCAACAGTGGTGGCCAGTGGTAACGGCTCCAATTTACGAACTGTTAGGTCGTGAGTTCGAACCCAGGCAGGCGCTTTACTTTGATTTGGTCTCAAAACATTCATAATATATGTCATAAGATCCAAATCTCGAAACCTCCAAGTTGCAAAATATCTACATCTCAAAAATTTCAAGTTGCAAAATAATCAAGTCTCAAAACATCCATTTCTAATCATATTCTAATAAGATAGACGCGGGATTTTATGTAAGAATGTAGAATGAACGAAATTCTCACTAAAGGCCACCCCGCTTGGCTAAGAGTAACGATGAAGTTTCTAGCCCATTCTTCTCCATACGAAACTACCTTTTGGATGGGGCGACTAGAATCAATTCTATTTTTTTTTTGTAAACTTTACGTTCAAAAGTGCCTTTTATGTGCCTATTTGAAATAAACGACTTTGACTTTGGGGAATGTAGCTCGTTTGAGAAAACGGACAAGATAAAACTTAGGGGCAAGTAAAACAACGATTGTATTATATCAATAAATGTAATATATTACTTATCTTCTATACTTATAACAAGTACCTAATTAATATAGGTACAGATACATAATGATGAGATCTAAGCCTTGGTACAGCCAACCACACATCCAAGGTAACAAGAACGCCTTTATTCGGAGCAGTAAGGGCGGTTTCGCAGTTCCAGTGTTACTACCTACTCACATGCGATTGACTGTATGTTTGAAATAACAGCATAATACAGGGTGAAATTTTATGAGGAAAACGGTGATTAAAATTTCACCCTGTATACATAATATGACATCTGGAAATAATTAAACAGGACACACGGTAGTGTGTCAGCCAAGTTCGGGAAAAGCGAACGGCTTTGCATCAGCCGAATATTATAATTATAAAGGCTACATGGTCAATTCTATCTACATATACATGACAGTCTGATCAGAACCTAAAACTGCACCCTAACTGCTTAACACACTTTCTTTCACAATACAAAGGAAATTCCTAATCCATCGCTTCATATGTTCGAAAAACTCGTCTGGTCAACGACGTAAATAACGCAATGAATGTTGTTGAACTGTCAAAATGACTGGCATTCTAATTGTGTGTTACGCGACAACTCTGCTGTTCCGTCTTCAAAATCGATTGTGTACGCAGCGGGAACGATTACTATTACAAGCGAATCGTAACTAAACTCAAATAAGTAATAGTCGACCTCGTAATTCCTTTATCACCCTTACCCCTTACTCATTATTTCCAATCATTAAGTGCAAATCTTATATAATAATAATTTCATTGAGGTTTTCATAGTACTTTATACATTTTTATTTATATACTAACCCCCTTATTCATAATCCTATTTTATCTCTATTTTAGCTAAAATAGGTTTATAGAACGTTTGTCTTTATCTGTCACGTTGACATTTCTGTGTGTAAGAAAGAGACAAACCCCATTTTAACTAAAATAGGTTTGATAAGTATTATGAATAAAGGGGTAATTCTTTACATTTACATGTGAGCATAATGATCATGTCTTGAAGCATCGAGAGAGACGTATCTTCTCCGTCACCTATATTCTACCGCCCGAATTTGACCAAAACAAGTGTTCCAGAGGTAGGATTATATTCTATTATGTGCTCCAAACAAATGGTTCTAAGCGTTTATCTTCGGGCAGCAAAGCATTTATTTCTTCTATGTCTTGTAGAGTCTGAAAAAATATTTAAATTTTTTTCAAGTTTTTTTGATAACTCAAACAACATTAATTTAATGTAAATAAATTATAAACTTTAGTGTTAAATCACAAGTCACCCTGTATAACTATGTTGTATTTCTTTTTTTATTTCTCCTTTTTGTCTAGATGTTGCTGTGACAATAGTGTGTGTTCTTGTGAGATTCCCAATAAATAGTTTCTGTTTCAATGTAGCGTGTTTACCTGATTGAGCAGTGAGTTGCACCGCGTGAGCTGGTGCGATACCTCGTGTACTCGCGCCAGGCGCTCGGCGTGGCGCGCGTTCGCTCTCTGCTTCTCCACCATTACTGCGTACAGGCGGGATACTTCTGAGTCCGCCTGGAAATAAATATCTTCGATAAGTCTTTTTCATTTTAAATAAGTAACTTGACAGATAAAAGCTGAATTCTGGGCCGAGTCCATTTAGATTGCTATCTAACCTATGGCAAATAATTTAATTTAAGGTTCTGTGTCCTGTAATGTTAATTACTTTGCATACTTAGTATTGTATAAAATCAATTATTTTCTAACTGAACAGACAGCTGTGCTGCTGAGGAGTTTGTTGCGCCACTTCTTCTCCCCAGCGAAAGCACTAGGAAGTGGTGAAGGGCGGGCGTGCCGGGGGACTGTCTTATGTAATTTTGACGTTCGAAAAGTGCTGATTCTCAGCCTAGTTTGGATAAATGACTTTTGATTTTGATCGACACGCTAAGAAGAAGAAGAAGATAAAAGCCGAATACTACACTGCTACAAAGTACTGGCGCTCGAATGACATCGACAGGGCGCTGTTGGTGAACATTTTTGCGATTGTTTCGTGAAGAGTTTGTTTGTTTTAACGCACTAATCTCTGAAATTACGAGTCTCTTTTTGAGAAAATATTTTTGCATTTGATAGCAAATTCTTGAGGAAGGCTATACTAGGCTAAAGCTAAAAAAAAAGCCGGAAAGAACGCTGAGCGAAAATGAAGTAATAATAGCACGGGCGGGCGATGCGATGCGACGGGCTGGGTCGAAGGAGCAAGAAATTTCACTCGGGCAGAAGCTATTTGGAGTCTCCTAATACGGGCATCTTTTGCTTAAATGGAGGCTCCAATCTCAAATTTTTTGTACGTTTAAGGTTATCAAATAAACTATTTCTATTTCTATGTATTGATTAAACAAGATGGCGGTTTTGGTTCCGATTTTGCACCAAAATAAGGACGATGGTAAAAAAAAAATATAAGAAAAACGCAATAGATACCTACTTACAAGAAAAATAATCAACTAACGAAAATACACCAATGTGCCGGCAATTTATTATTTTAGGTCAAAACAAAATCACTTTAATCAGTGTTTTTTTTTTGTGCTTGGATATCTTTGGTTAGACGTAGGTACTGAACGCTGTGTTATATTTATTAATTGTTCGTTTTCACAACACAAACAGCAGAATATAGCTTGTTGCTCTTTGCCCGACTGCCCAAAAAAAGGGAAACAAAATCGATGGTGACAAAAATGTTGGAATCAATGGTGGAAATTCCAAATGACGTAAGTGACATTGTATTTATATGTTCTTTACGATATATGATGTTGTATTCAGAGTTCATGTATGTTTGTGTTTCTTTTTAATATAGTATACTTAATCATTAAAATATAAAGTACCTCTTTGATCTTGGCAGCTATTCCGCCCTCAATGCTGGCGAGTGGATGTGCGCACGCGGCCAGGTGAGCTTGTAAGCGAGTTGTGACTCTCACCCACGGACGATAATCTAAACCTACAAAAAGAAATACAATTATACAGGAACAAGTTACTGTAGCTAGCGGAACTCCGCAGATGTTATGGGTATCAATGTAAACGATAAAGCAAACCAAAAAGATTTTCAAAACTCATAATTTCAAGTAATTGGAAGCGGCCATTGATTCCGTAGTCAGCTGTATTTTTACTTGGAATTTATTCTGTTGTTTTTTTTCCTTATTGTAATTAGTAATTAGGTAGGTATCAATACCCATCACAGAAATGGTATTTCTCATAGTTTCGTATTTGGCCCTGAAATTCTATCTCAAGGATTTTTAAGTCAGCCTGCACTGTCCTACTGCTGAGAAAAGGCCTGCCCCAAATCCTTGCAGGCATACTTTTCTAGAACCAACTCGATCCAACCCTTGCGGTACGCGTCAAGACGCCTCACCATTTCTTTCTGGGCCGACCTCTCAACGAACAACTCTATATATTTTTATGACAGCCTAGGATGAATATAATAATGATGGTTTATTCCCGGTCGTCCCCACCCCGTCGTCCCCACTGGGCACGAGTGGGAAAAATCCGTGAAATCTCTTATTGGAAACCCCCTTATTGCATTTTAACTCTCGGTCTATAGCGGAACGAGTGGGAAATAAAAAGTTCCAATCGTCATCACTGGGAAGGAACGAAACATTTTTTCCCACTCGTGCCCAGTGGGGACGACGGGGCGGGGACGACCGGGAATAAACCATAATGAAGATGAACTATGGCAAAAGAAGTAAGGAAGTCAAAGTATGTACATTTTTATTTCGATTAAACCAATTACGTGAACTTTTGAATTGTCAAGGAGTCGGTCAGTCAGAAATATGAAGCTTTTTTTGCCATTCCAAATCGTAGTAGGTTCCTATGGAGAAGAACGGGCAAGAAACTCTATGGACACTCTTTCAAATGAACATATTATGGCTTACCTTCCAGCACCTCGGGGTCCCTCGCGCCGGGCAGGCCCAGGGTCCCTCTCATTATCGGCAGGAAAGTCGATATCTCCTGCAAAACACACTCAATATTTATTATGTCGCATGTTGCATCCTGTTAAGGCGGAGACTGACTTTGTAATGTTTGTTTGTAATGTATCGAGTTACAGAAACCCGATATGCTCGATGCGCTGCACTCACGTGCAGCTAGTTGAGCCGTTCGATGCGAGCACTGCGAGCGCATGTTTACAAACAAGTCAGTGCAGGTCATCCAATATTGTTTTGTTTTTTTCTTCTTCTTCCTATAACAATAACTAAATCAAATTAATGCAGCACACACAACCTTTACGTCCGCCATTCTGAATAAAAATGGAGCACGCTTGAGTCAAGTGCTGAAAGCGAGCGTTCGCCGCGTTTAGTGTGTCCATCGCCGTTTTTTAACAAGACATGGAGCGCGCATGAGCCATGTGCTCGAAGCGAAGCGAGCGTTGGCCGCGTCTTGTGTATCGCCGTTTTGTAACCAAGCTCGCCTCGAATGATACATTGCAAACAAACGTTGCAAGTCAGTCTCCGCCTTCAAACTGGAAACCGTCCCAACATAGTTGCGAAAAGGCTAGGCAGGTGAGGATATAAGTACCTGCAGTCTCTGTATGTGTTCGTCCAGCAGTTCGTCTGTGGGTTGCTTGACAACGACGATGTCCCGGGTCCGCTTGGTCTTGCGTGCCTGTAAGCTCAGTTGTCTACGTTGAAGTAAGGACTTCTTGTTGTCCGGACCGCGTGCCGACTTAGCTGAAGCTTTTGGTGAATCTGAGAGGTAAGAGAAGTTGTTAGGTACTCTGTTTCAATCGTGTTATTTACACTAGAAGAATTATCAACTTTTTGACTGTGTAAATTGACTCTGCATGATAGTTGCGGGAAACAAATAATATTATAATATGCGACAAATGTACGATAAGTCGACCGTCAGTAGTTTTATATTCTCGACGTACGTTAGTTCGACTCATTGTTTTCTCTACAAACGACAGGACAACGGAACTTTTGATCGACGAACGATAGCGCGACAAACGAATCTAATAGCAGACTTTTATTTAAAATAATGTTGTAAAATTGTGCTAAGACCACCGCACGCTACCAGCGGTCCTAAGGCCAGACCTACAAGAGCTTCTACTCTGCAGAGCTTGTGCTGACTTCCACCTCCACTTTTTGGCTCGATCATCAAACTCTCAACACCAATTGAAATCTATTGGACTCATCAAAATTAATCATATGAGCCAAACTCGAGGGATTTACTGGTAGCCATTGAAGAGTTCCACTGTCCACCTCCTGGCTCCATCATCAGATCAGCTCCAAGATACCAAGTTATAGTTTTGTCTTCCAAACTACATATGCATACAAAGTTTCATTTCGATACAACAATTAGAAGTAGGTTAAAATTGACTTCTAAGATTTTCTCACAAAGTTACAAGTGAAGCTAATAAAAGCATATTAAAAGCAATAAAATATTAATGTTACATTGAAAATTAAACTTTATAAGCAGGCACTATAGTTACTTATCCAAAATCACATAAATTAAAAAAGAAATGAAGAATGCAGTCCAGAGCACCAAATAAATAAAAGTCAACACACTGAAATATCTTATATACTTTCTAAATAGTTATTTATTGAGAATTTTTTCATAAACAAATCACTACTGACTGTGAACATACCTCCAATGGGCCGGTCGACAGTATAAGATATGTACGGCAGCTCCGAGTCTGAACATATGCTGGTGCCGGGGGAATTGTTGCCGCTGGTGGGCATATCAGAGGATCTTGAGGGGTCTGCAATTGTTCAATATTAATTACATTATATCATATTACATTTAAAACTACGGTTTTTTTAAATGTAAGTATTAAGTGCTTTTGAAGATTCAGCATCATAGGATGGTTATAAAGTTTATTACTTAGTTAACCGGTCAAGCACCGCGCGTCGCCCATTGGCGACGAAACAATAGAAAATCAATTGTGTCTCATAAGCGGAGCTTGACAGATAAAAATTAATGAAACAGTTATGGACCCTGTGAGGCCCACAACTGGCATGTGTGCATGACCAGAGGGGCAATTCTTGTCATTTTAAGAATGTGCACAATCTGATCTGTGTCAATCTGTCAAAAATACCTATAATTTCCCTACATTTTTTTTTTATTGTTGACAAGTTTTCAACATTGATTGTTGCTGAGATGAGATTGCGACTAGAATTTGAATGTTTTTAACTGCAGGAATTGGTATTCTGATGTATGAACGTAAACGAAGCAAAAGGAGAATGTAAAGATCGTAGCAGGAGGCATTCTGTAGTTTTTGCCTACCCCCTTGGGAAGAAAGGGTGAGTTTACTTGTGTATGTATACGTATTGCTAGAAAATGTAGATGGGTCCTTGAATCATGATCACTGTTACCATGCTAAAATGCGAAAATTAAACTAGCTATGTGAATATTAGTACATTGTCAACATAGGATAGAAGGATGAACCAGTTGAATGCCGTAATTACAGACACAATTAAAAAGCCATTGTGTCTCGCGTGGATTCACGTTTAAGCATACGAAGGGTTAAACACCTTTTCATATCATCAATAGTTCTTACCTGATACATTAGGTACAGCTATGGTGTGACCTCTTCGCACTGGAGGCGCCCTCTGTGCCTGCTTCTTAAGAGGCAGGGTAGACTGCTCAGAGCCCATAATGACGCTGGAGAGACAGAAAATAGGTAGGTACTTACTTACTATTAGATAAGTACTGAAATTATAGCTTTGAAGGAACTCTAGAATCAGATTAAAATTATCAATGATTTTGGTCAGAGCTGTCAATGGGGGTGGAGTTAAATAATCGGATCCTATTTGTAAATCATAAATAACTTAGTTCTTTCCTTCAAGACATTGTAAGGAAAAAATACTTTAAAATATTATGCACTTTTACTCACGTAGTTTGGGTATGCGTATTTCTATTACACTCGACCCATTTAGATACTTATAATATTACACAAACATAGATCAATAGTTTGTTTGTTTGCTAATTATTTTATTTTTTTCAGAAAAATAATAATAATCATCACACACAAAACTGATCAATTTTTCAGTCACTTTGACACTTGACAGAAGACAGACTTGTGGACAGACTTGTGGTTGAACAGAATAGCGATATATATTTCGACTAAAAACTAAATAAAATTGATTTGACTGAGCAAGTTCTAGCAGATTAGGAATTTTCGAAATTACTAAGGCCTCCTCACTAAAATAGTGTACCTGTAATTTTGGAAAATGATTGAGTGATCGACAAGGCCTGACATTTTGTATTCACCAACAGTGCTGCCATCAACGGGCTAAATGAGCTTGCTGCACTGTAAACTCCATGAACATATTGGGCTCCATAAAAATAAATTGTGGTTGCTTTTCTTTTATTAATTTAGTCGATTTTGCACATCTTTAGTAAGCCAAAGCAAAGTCTAACTCTACAGCGTTAAGTTGTCACATTGACAGCGACACCAAATGACACGTCCCAAAATTCCCAAATGTTGACGTTTAGTGCCCGAAGGAAATTTTGTTAATTTTGTGAGCGTAATTTCGAAACTTTCTCTATAGAATTAGAGTGAAAACATAAATTAAAATACCAAAAATGGTAGACGAAAGTACTAGGAAAACGTTAAGTAGTATACCCTTGCTTCAAACTAAAGCAGGACCTCGAGATAAAGAATTATGGCCTACCAGGCTGAAAGAGGAATATCAGGCACTGATTAAGGTAACAAAAGTTTATCATTGTGGTCATTAAGGACCCATTACACTATGGTTTATTAATTATTAATGTTTAGTAAATCAATATTATAGCTACTTCTGGCCCAAGCTCTTTAGGTACTAAATTACTGAACATTGGGTAATTACTGGCTAACTTTGTTTTGCCGGGGCCACGCCAATGGAAAACGCCGATAATTATCGCGATGACGGGCGTTAATCGTAGGTACAGCCACAACTTATCGGCGTTTCCCGTTGGTGTGGCCCCAGCATTTCAACTAACCAAAATACATGCCAATTCTTCATTGTTACAACACAAGATGTGCAATCATTAGTAAATGGGTGTAATAAAAATATTTGAATCCAATTAGCTTGGAAAGTAGAGAAACCTGTTTCTTTAACAAATTAACTGACTTCAAAAAAAGCAGAATGTTATGCATTCTTTGAGACATAAAAAACCTCTACGAACATTGATAATAATGACTACAAAGTGAAAAATAACTTCTGAAACTTAAGTTTTTTTGCACTTTGTAGTGGGATTAATGAGTCGTTTTTTTTTTTAAATTACTTGAGAAGTTTTAAACAGTTTTAAACAACCACCCACAAAAATGAAATAGCAACACTTGTATCTGAGTTTCAAAGGTTTTAACAATTAAATCTCACCTTTTTCTTATGTCTTTTCCAGTATGTCCAGAACAACAAAACAGCTGACAATGACTGGTTCCGTCTGGAGTCTGATAAGACGGGAACCAAGTGGTTCGGTAAATGCTGGTACGTGCACAACCTGCTGAAGTACGAGTTTGACTTAGAGTTTGATGTAAGTTATCATTGGAATGGCTGGTTTCTTAATTGTTCCTAAATATAGTTTATTTATTCAAAAGTGCTATTTGTGCATGTATTTGTTCAGTATCCTTTTACCCGACTACGGCAAAGCAAAAAGGGGGGTTATGATTTTGACCGGTATGTATGTATGTTCATCTGTTCCTTCATAACTTAAAAAGTACTTATAATAATTTGACAAATGAGGTATCATTAGAAGAGTTTTGACTGTCCGCTGGTTATAGGCTGTGTGACGTCACACTAAATTCCATATGGCGCCCTTAGAGGACATAAAGTAATGAATTTAAAAATAAATATTTTGGAATGGCGCCTTGTGTGGTATCAAATGAAAGGGCTTAATTAGCACATTTCAAAAATATAAGTATTACTGAAATAAGCCCCAAAATAATCAAATAAAAAAAAAAGTTAATAAACTAAAACCTGACTGCTGAAAAGGATGAAACAAGAAAGTACCTTCCCGTAGTCGCATGCTACCATAGCTTATTTACTACAGCGGCATGCGACCACGGGAAGGTACTTTCTTGTTTCATCCTTTTCAGTAGTCGGGTTTTAGTTTGAAACTTTTTATACAAATTGTTTTTTTCAATATTTAGTCACAAAAAACATTTGCTTTTCTTTCTCTTACCCTGCACTGACCAGTTATACAAGCTATTTATTTATAATTCATTACCTTATAAATGGCCGTGTCACTCGTCTAGTGGTTACAAGTGCAAATGCTGTGTGTGATGTCAGGGCTCAATCCCCTGTTACTTATTAATTTTTTTTTTATTGAAATTTTCTTAATAGCCACATACTTACTTTGGATTTATGTCCAGGTTATGGCAATAGGTTCACTCCCTATAACATGGTTCCCAAACACGTTGAAACAAAACTGTATTATACACCTGTCCCAACCATGTTTTTAAAGAATACAGGTATAATTTAATTTTGTGTTTTATTATTTTCAGATTCCCATCACCTATCCAACAACAGCCCCTGAGTTAGCATTGCCTGGTCTAGATGGAAAGACAGCTAAAATGTACCGAGGAGGCAAGATCTGCCTCACGGACCACTTCAAGCCTCTCTGGGCTAGGAATATACCTAGGTTCGGTATAGCCCATGCTATGGCGCTAGGGGTAAGTACCAAAACTAAAAATTTCTTTAATTTTTTTGTTAAATATTTATTTTTAATTTATTTACGTGATAAACGAATTTGTGTACCACTGCTTGCTGTGGATTTTGTGAATATCAGAGGGGCAATTCTCGTAATTTTAAGAATGTTCACAGTCTGATCCCAGTCTCAATCTGTCTAAAATACCTCTAATTTGCCTACATTTTTGACAAGTTTTTGACATTTAGTTGTCACCGAGGTGAGACTACGACTAGATTTTGAATGTTTTAAATTACGTGAATTGGGAGAACAACAGCGGTGTAGATTAAATACTTATTATTGAAACTGGTTAAAAACTACTCAATCAACACAAATAGTCGTGAATTACCAAATAAACAAATGTACCACGTAAATTAGCCAAGAGATCATAGAAAAATAGTTATATCTTTACAAAAAAAAAAAAACCACTTAATTTAATTCCATAACTTGCCCTTTATTAGATGTCAATTAAAAATAAAAAAGATCTTTCACCTTCAGAAAATGTATGGTGTCTGGTAGTAAAATACTAGTTTGATTGTCATTATTACAGACTATGTTTATTATTACATATTGCTAATTATAATGTTATTTATTTATTATGAGCCTGTGTTGTCCCACTGCAGGGCACCTCCCTTCTCTCTTTTCACTTTTCCCAGTCTACTTTGATTGTGGGCCAATCCTTTAAGAAGGAGTCCAGCTGATCCCGCCATCTCTTTCTGGACCTGCCGCGTCGTTTCCTTCCATTTGGGATCCACTGAGTGGTGGCTTTTGCGGATTGCTGCTCCGACATGCGACAGATATGGCCAGCCCAGTTCCACTTTAGTCCAGTAGCAATTATAATGTTGCCAACACATAAATATCTATAATATCAGTCATTGGATATGTTTGTATGTAACTATTGTAGTACGCTAATTGATAGTGCCATGCTTTCCTATAATTTAAATACATGCGAGATCAATATTATGTCAACGACTCTGGGTTAATGTTGTGTATGTGTTTAGTTGCTAAGCATTATTAAATAAATAAATTCTCCTCCCCTTATCCCAATTTATTTGGGGTCGCCGCAACATGTCTTTTTCTTTCATACTTCTCTATTAGTTTTCATCATTTCTTTCTAACAAATAGTCTTTTATGTCCGCAGCTCGGACCCTGGTTGGCGGTAGAAATTCCGGAGTTAATAGAAAAAGGAGTGATATCCTACCAGGAGAAGACGGAAGAAGCTAAATGACACAAACCTCAACAGAAATAATCAAATTGTACATAAATATCTATTATTTTCCAAATATATTATATGTTTTGTATATTTCCTTGTTTTTATCACTGTGCTCTTAAAACAGCTTTAAATCGTTTTCTAATGCCGGCTTACCATGTAATAGTGCGTACAGACGGTGCCAGACATGCGGCCCAAGAGTATGTGCTTGTATGGCCCAGTGGTATCGGCCCGACTTACGAGTCGAGTCGAGCCGGATCGTGGTTTCGAATTCAGACAGATACATAACTTTGTGTAATTTATTTCATCACCATTGCTCTCAGAACGGTGAAAAAAACATCGTGAAAAACGGTATATCCAAGAACCGAAATTTCGAAGACATGTGAAGTTCACAAACCTGCACTGGGCCCGCGTGGTGGTTTACAGTCCACTCCTCACAGAGAGGAGACCTGCTACCCAGGACTGGGAACATAGGCTGATTATGCAGATGCCTCAGCCAGAGGCAGGTAAATTTAAAAAATAAAAAGATATCGCCATCTTAAAAATATTTATTAAGTACCTAAAAACCGAACATTAAGCAAATACCAACAAACAAATTCTACAAAAACAACAATACAACGTATAAATAAACAAGACTGTTATAAAGTAAGTAGCTATTCGAAAATAGAACTGTTTCTTCATCCCCCAATCGGTGTGCTTCAGCCCATCCTTCACAATATATTTTCTAAGACCCACACACCAAAGCACAATCTGTTCTGTCCAGTCCACATCGGCGATGTCGCAATGATAAATAACTTTGTCACTGGCTGACAAATTGTTGTACAGTTCAACAGTGTTGCTATCATTAAAAATCCAGTTATTGTTTGTGTAGAAAGCAACTGTAGTGGCCATCTTGGTTATTGTTGCGTATGTTTTCTTCAATCTATTAAAAATAAAGTCACATGAGGAAAAGAAGACACTTAGGCTGGTGATTAGAGAACACACAGGCTCGTAAACACACTCGCACTCACAAGGCCTTACTGCACCACACTCCCTCACGTGAACACAGACACTCACGTGAGTTACGTGACCACACGTATAGTCTGTTCTAAAAGCATCTGATGAAAATGTAAACAAATGGATCAGAAAACGTCTCTGTGCTTGCCAAGTTTTAGGCAGTACCACTTACAAAATGAGTGGTTTGATTTAATTATTTCACTACTTAAACTCGAAAAACTACCTAATTTGAAATCACCATAAAATGTTTTTCATCTGGCAATTGAGGTTAATTTTATAACCATTTAATAACGTTATTCAATTAATAATTGTTGTGAAAACTGGTGAGTTAAAACCGTTGAAACCATCTTAATATGTGTTAAAGGGAATAAGCCTTTAGTGAGTGATTGCGTAATAAACTTTTGGAACAGACTATACACTCACGTGACCACAGTCACTCATGATCATGAATGACCAAGTAATGTAAATAACATACCGTGGTGGTTTATTGACCATCACGCAGGCGCCGTCGGCGAGGTTAGCAGGGATGGTGTGCAGTAGGAAGCTGAAGAGAAGGTGCACCCATCGGTACGGCGACTGGACTGCGAAGCAGTACCAGATCGCTTGCGAAGAGATGACAGTCCTGCGGGCGACGTTGTTTAGGATGTAGGAGAGGCCTCCTGAAAAGGTAAGTTTTTAATAAACTTATGATTTTGTTGTATTTTAGGCCTAGGCACCGCATTCGATAGAAATAGAGAAATAAATAATAAGGGAGAAGGACTTAGGTACTTAGATAAAAATACAAACAAGTACTTAAATCAAAGTTAATTCACATTTCAGAATCAGAATCATCAGCTGAGGTAGCCCTAAGTATGCGTCTTAGAATTGGCCTCTTTCGTGTTTTCATGAAATTATACTTCAGATAAGGTCAGATAAAAACATAAACAACCTGATACAGAGCTGCATATTGTAAAAAACGTAAGGATTTTTTTCTTTCGCTGGCTACCATTCGCTTGCTCTTTCGCCTTCAACATGGGTTTTAAATGTGAAGAGCTTCTGAAAAAAAACTTTTCCCGATCTGAAAATGAACCTAGTACTTACCTCTCTTGCTTAGCGTCGCGCTTGCGGCCACTAGACCACCGAGGGACCAGGCAGTAACAAGTAGACCAACTACCGAAATGTGGTGCAGGGAACACAGACATGATGTTCAACGCACATACCCCAAGTAATATGATTCCTCTTGCTGCTCCCAACGTTATAAATCCTGACATCTTTGCCCGCTGTTGCCGCAGTGGCCGCGGCGACGATGGCCGCGTTGTTGACATAGTCCACTGGGATGAAGTCTATCCTGATGCCCTGGACCGAATGCAGCGCGTGGATGACGCCCAGCATGCAGCCGAGAGTTATCTGGAACAGGGCATAGATAAAGGCTAAGATGATTACTTAAGCCATTATGCCACAGAAATGCTCAGGCAGAGTACGCCCACATTTCGCCAGTCATGTTTTCGTCCTAAATTGCCCGCATCCGGGCTGTTCAACAATGACACTGCCCGGGCACGGGATAAAACCCAGGACCCAATGCTCAACAGCTGCACTTGCATCCACTATACCAATGGATTTTTCAGACATTATATAGTTATATTTCTCAGAGTTATGCGATCCTTATTCCTCGGGGCAGTCATTTCCTTTAAATGGGTTTTTAGAACAAATTACAGTAAGGAAGCTCTACGCCTTCAAAAAATACAAGAATGCTCACCCCGCTCGGTCCGAACACACTGCTCAGGTCGATCCAACCAGGGTATGGTTCTCTTCGTGCACATACAACTGTAAAATAAAACAAATGAAGCAATTACTTTGTGGCGACATCTAAATCGCCACATGCGAACTACGCATCATACTGACGTCACGCAAAATCCTGCATCGCGCAAGCAGAGTTTACCGCGCGAGCGGAACTAGCATATAAACAACGTCCCGACATCAATCGTCGAGTAGTTGCCCACAGGACCCGTCTGGTCGGAGGTTCCTCTCTTTACCAATGGAGATTGAGTGAACTTTACACCCTGTTCCTCATACCTCCATGACTTTTTTACGATATTGGAAGGCAAACATAAGCGGCCCATCTGATGGTAAGGGGTCACCGCCGTCCATGGACGTCACAGATGCGTTGCTATCCCAAAGAAAAGAATAGTTGAAATACTGTTGTGAAAAAACGTCCTTTGACTTACTGTCTCAACGCTGCAAAAGTCGTTTCTTAGGTACCTACACGGAGAAAGAAAGAGTAAGTAGTGAGAGATGATATGATTACAAAGAGGGTGACTGCTGAAAGGACGACTGATAGAGACGTAAGGAAGAATACTGGGAGGTATTCAGTTGCATCCAGCTAGACTGGAAGCCGACAGGCAGAGATAAGGGCAGGAGAATGATGACGATGCTTGCTCAATCCAAACTTACCAATTGTTGGTCTGATCACGCATATAGGCAGATCTTCTGAGCTGCAGCGTACCAACTCCTCAGCCAGTGCCTTCGTGAAAGAATACGTGTTTGGCCAGTCCGTTATCAATCTGGAAGCATTAAAACACCAGTTGTGGTCGCAGTTCTAACATAGCCTGACTTAACGACGACCCTTAGCACTCACACACAGAGACACAGATCTTTAACAAACTTGCTGGCTGCACTGCCACGGTTTTGCTTATAAAAATAGATTATTCCTATCGCACCATAGTTAGTAACACCAAAAGAGAAAAAAAGACGGGTTGCACTCCGGGAGTGCCGGCAGAAGTGAAAACTTGACGTTGAAATAAATCAATTATTAATTGAATTAATATAACTCATTTTTTTTCACTATTTCTGCGTCCCTTTTTTCATTAATAGATGCACTTTGTTCAATTTCCATATTTTAAACACTTTATATACACGAATGTTACGAATACACAGCAGTGTGTCCACGTCCACTTCCACTTCCACTTCGACTTCCACTTCGACTTCCACTTCGACTTCGACTTCGACTTCGACTTCGACGTCGACTTTGACTTCGACTTCGACTTCGACGTCGACTTCGACTTCGACTTCGACTTCGACTTTGACTATGACTTCGACTTTGACTTCGACTTCGACTTCGACTTCGATTTCGACTTCGACTTTGACTTTGACTTTGACTTCGACTTTGACTTCGACTTCGACTTTGACTTTGACTTCGACTTTGACTTCGATATCGACTTCGACTTCGACTTCGACTTTGACTTCGACTTCGACTTCGACTTCGACTTCGACTTCGACTTTGACTTTGACTTTGACTTCGACTTTGACTTTGACTTTGACTTCGACTTCGACTTCGACTCCGACTTCCACTTCCTCTTCCACTTCCGCTTCCACTTCCGCTTCCACTTCCACTTCCACTTCCACTCCATCCATCCATCCATCCATCCATCCATTGTCGTGTGTCACTAAACTTGGTTCACTTCGGTTGGCGCCGCCGTAGAAAGAGAGGGGGGGGGGGGGAAATCTCTCCTGACGGTCACGTGTCCTGACGCGATGCCCTGACGCGAGTTTAACATTTTTTACCCATTACAAAAAGTGTTCAACGCCGCTAAAGAAGTTTTCACTTCAAAAAAGTTGGCCAGGTTATGTCAGAACTGTGACCATGCTCACAAGAAGAGCGAGCGGGAGGCAAGTAAGTGGAGCGTCCGTTCTTACAAGGCGTGTAAAAGAAAGCGCCCCACTCTCAGCTCGACTCCCAAAAACTTTTTGCCTCATGATATTATAAAACGCAACGCTTTGTAAGACAAACGTAATGCTGACAATTTGTGTTGTATGTATTGTACTTGTTTGAGGAAATAAATTATTATCTAATCTTATCTTAAGCGTGTTTAACCAGGATTCTGAACTACCCACCCATCTTTTATCTTATTAAGCAGGTCCTCGTCCATGGTCTCCGCCATGTGTATCATGAGCTCGGGCGGCACGGGGCTGGGGTAGAACTGCTCCAGCACCTCAGTGTCGCGGCGGCTGAACGTGGCGTGGGAGTACGCCGTCGATATGTACACGAATGTTCTGGAAAATTAGGATACCTAATTATCAAATCTGTAGTAGAGCTCTTTGTGAACTCTGATTTTCTTAGTTAGATATAAAAAAAATATGCAGGTCTCGTTGATTCCCTCCCTACTCTACAAAATAAAAATCTTAAATTCTAAAGCTCTGAACATTTTTGCCGATGGGATCCCATCGGGCACACGGCTTGGGACCCCATCGGGCACGCGGCTTGGGACCTCATCGGGCACGCGGCTTGGGACCCCATCGGGCACGCGGCTTGGGACCCCATCGGGCACGCGGCTTGTTACTAATGATACCTTAACTTCCTGCATTGCTTAGCCAGCGCGAGGAGGTCCCTGGTCCCTCGTACGTTGGTGAGGGTCGCAGACCGTAGCGGCTCTTGAAACGATATCGTAGCTGCCACGTGGAAGACCACTTCCACCTGTGTGATACAATTAAATGATAACAATAATTGAGTACTTATAAGATAGTAGACTGCCTCGTTGGTGTAGTGGTCGCAAGCGCTCAGTACTGCTGCGCCTGAGGTTCTGGGTTCGATTCCCAGGGCGGTCAGAGTGTTATTGAGTTCTTCCATTAGGAATTTTTCCTATTAGCAGTCTGGAGTATAGATTTGTGCCCGGTTGATGGCAATATAGCGTCGCCTACAGCGTCGCCCCCAATTACATGAGACAAACGTAGCTGGCGAAATGTAACTGTTGTTACTTATATTTCTGCCCAACGCTTCGGTGAATATGGGCGTGATATTATATGTTATGGACAAGTGTAAAGTCGATCTTTTACTGCTACTTAGGATTTTAGGATATGCACAAAGAGTTGTGCCACGTCGCGTTAGCTGTGCGGTTCATTTGTTTGCTAGCCACACATCCGTGCGTAGCGTGGCCGTGTGTCGCAGTGGACGATTCCACCTTTATTTTTTTAATTTTAGTTCTAGTTGGCGTCTTAGCGATGTGACGCTATACTTTTCGTAGTTGCGATTTCTCCCCTTTGTGTCGGATTGCTGTTGCCATCCCATCCCATCGTGATGGAAGAGAGAGTGCACCTGCACTCTCCCTTCAAACACACCTCTCTGGATACTCCTGGCTTGTCGCCGTTGAGATAAGTCGTGACTTGAGTCCTGGATATACTCAATAAGTAATATTTTAATTAATTACGCACTTCCTTGATTAGAACCTCTCTGTCTTCATCACTGATTGCAAGATCCTCTTCAGCTAATTCTCCAACTATTGGAACTATTTTATCGACAAAACTTGGTTGGTTTTCACGGAGTGTGTCAAACAGCTGCAAAAATAAACATAGTAAGTACTTATAGATTGTAGGCATGTTAGATAGAGAAAGAAAGAAAATAACGATCCATGTTCTGAGAACGACGCCGCGCCGTAATGAGGTAACTTGAATCTATTTCGTGGATCAATCGCTCCTAAAAGTTTCTGTCAAAAATACAACGTTTCTTTTGGCCACTTTTTTGGCACAAGACTAAACACTTTCTAAAATCGTAACACGTCTTTCAGGTACAAAAAGCCGGCCAAGTGCGTGTAGGATCACGCACAATGAAGGATTCCGTAGTTGGAATGAATTTATCCCAAGCACAAACTTAACATTGTAGTTGAAAATCATGTTCTCCCATACATTGCAACTGCAAATTTAAGTTGGTCGACTAATAACTGTGATAGTTTTCCTTTTAATTTCGTTATATATAGGTACTACTGCCGTGAATTTATTCACATATCCATAAGCAACCATTTAGCTGGCGGGGGGGGGACACTTGACTCTAACAAAAATAAAACTTCACAAACGGATCCCTGAGTCGAAAAATGGCTTTCACAAACCCGCAATATTTTTGAAAGACCTATCCAATGATACCCCACACCATAGGGTAGACGAGAAAAAAAAACATCCCTATCTACTATTTTTTTCATGATTTTATTTTACCGCTTTGTCGGCGTGGTTAATATGTATATCCATGCCAAGTTATAGCTTTCTAGTACTAAGAGTCTCTGAGCTAAGGTGCGGACGTACGGACGGACCGACAGACAGACATAGCGAAACTATAAGGGTTCCTTGTTGACTACGGAACCCTAAAAACGACTGCCATCACCCTAATTGCGTAACACATTATCAATCACAGTCTGAATAATTTTGAAGGATATGGCTAATCTATTGCTTCATATGTTCGAAAAATGTGTCTACTCAACAACGTAAAATACGCAAAGGATGTTGCTGAACTGCCAAAATGAAAGCCATTGCTACTGAATTACTGATAGTGTGTTACACAATTCTATTACCCCACTGGTTAACATAGGCTCTATTGTATAGTACATGGTAACGAAGTTTTGGACATTGTAAGCTACTAAATAATAATTAAGAATTACTTGAGGGAAGACTTACAGGATCTTTCAAAGTTTCAGCAAGTCTTTCTTCAACAGATTTTCCTTTCTTGGCTCTCATCAGCATAAACACTTTGCTAAGTCTGCAAGACCTGGAACACAGCATTTGGTGCGAATTTAGGACTTATTTTACAATGACGTTTGAAAGTTCAAAAGTGCCTTTTATGTGCCTACTAGCAGCGCCCCGCGGTATGGATCCCGTGGGAATATCGGGATAAAAATTATCCAAAAATCTCTTTCTAGCCATATAGATAGATGGACAAACCATTTATTTATTGCACACAAAAGCGCAATTACATGAATATAACTATAATAACAAGGTGCCAACATACAAATAATGAAAACGTACCAAAAGAAATTATGTGACACTATGAAAACATAATATTATGACACTGAATCAAAATAACGAATTTATATAAAGTGCGGTGTGCGTGTCAAGGTTGCACCAAATGGGAGTCTAGCTCAGCTTGTGTCAGGCAAATGTACCTGACGCATCATCATTAGTCTTTTTACCTCCGTGCAAGAATTTTGTCCAGCAGTGAGTGAGACCTGGTAGAGCCCAGAGGGTTTTTGAGCAAGCATATTCAGGGCGAGAAGTTAATAGCTGAGTAGGTCTGGCATGAGGAGAGAACACCGAAAATATATTTAAAAAGTTTCTGATAGGAGACCCCTGGTCAGGAGACCACTTTCAGATTAAAAAAAAGGGACAAAAATAGTGATCTTCAGAGGCGTTGATTTTGGCATGATTGGGTCTGGCCTAACTCATAATGACTTAAATTGGCAAATCTGACGAAGAAATTGTGGGCTTTCCCCAAATCTGACCACTTTGAAAACTCAGCTATCAACTTCTCGCCCTGAATATGCTTGCTCAAAAACCCTCTGGGCTCCCCTACCAACATTAAGGGCAAGTTTCACCGACCGCAGTTTGACATTACTTTGCAAAGTAAAGTCCTAGGAATAGAAGAACCCTCCTCACCTGAATAGTTTCTCGATGAGCTGCTTGCCGAGGAAGCCGGAGCCGCCCGTCACGAGCACAGCCGCGCCGTCGTAGAACTGCTGTACGGGTGAGTCTCCACGCTCCAGCACAGCTTTTGTCCCTTTCTGTCGCTCTAGAGCCTTCCATATCACTGCCTCTGCTGCATCCATCTCTCTCCCTCTAGTCTTCTAAATAATTATGAACATTCATTTATAATTATGTCAGACAGTTGTTTCGTATTAGACTACATCTCAATTGCACACACTCTGAAAATGACTAAATAATGCTTTGTTTTAAAGGTTTACGTTATTTGCGTTGTAGAGCAGACAAGTGTTACGCAATGAGGGTGCTGAACAGGGTCTGTTGACACTTCATCAGTTACGTTTGGAACAGACCATAGGTACTCGTACAGGTACTCCTTCACGATCAGCAGGTTGCAATTGCGTAACACACATAGAATGATAAAAAATAACATGTTGGACTAAATACTCTTGTTTCACAACTTGCCTACAGTAAAAAAGCAATCTGCCTTCCTTTTCCCAACTATGTTGGGGTCAGCTTCCAGTCTATCCGGATGCAGCTGTAACGAGTGAGTATATTACACGCTACATTACCATGGAGCGGCTGTAACACGATAGTCCTTGGTAAGACTGATCACAACTTACAAATAACGATCCGCTTCTTGTAGAAATCCAATAACTAGAACTTGAAGTAAACGCGATGGTGCTCAGGTTGACCTCGCGAGTCCATTATATTTCTATGCCAATGTTATATATAAACTAGATCTCATTAATATTAAGTTATTTCTTGAACCTAACCTTTACTTGACGCGTTGTTGTATAATGCCTAGGGCTTAGGCATTGACTTGTATTTTTATTAATTAAGTAGGTAGGGAACTGGAGGGGCTCGTGTCTAAGTAATAACAGCCGCAGTTAAGCTACGCTTGCCGCGGTTGGACCGGGGATGGGTGACCATCTTTACATACCAAGACCCCTCCGGGCCTCGGAAAGCACATTGGTCCCAGCTGTGATTTGTGGATCTTTGTCAGTCGTTACGAGTCGTCAGACTTTCAAAATCTAGTCGCAGTCTCATCTCGGCGATAAATAAATGTCAAGAATGTTAGGAAATTAAAGGAATTTTTGACAGATTGAGACTGAGATCAGACTGTGAATTGATTTCATTTCTTGACTCTCTCACTTTTCTTAGTTATCTAGCCCTATCATCTACTTCCAGTACATTTGTGCCAACCACAATAAAAATCTCCATTCATCAAATAATCGCCTTCTGCAATGAAATCAGGATGGCAACCAACCGATCATCCTTTTTATAAACTAAAAGTTCTCGAGCACATTCGTAAGAAGCTGGCAGTATCATCACAACGTTAATGTTTTCCCGTTGTTTGTCTAATTTTTTGGACAGAACCTCATGCTCCAGTAGCGCTTGCGACCATTAGACCAACGAAGCAGTCAGGTGTTAAATTTTGTACGGGAAAACATGAAATCTACGCGGAAGAAGTTGCGGGAGAAGTGCTAGTAAAAAAAAACCATAACGTTGGTTGAACTTCTTTACATTGAGGGAGGGCCCCATCCCTTGAATTTGCGAGTCATTCCCGCTCGTCCACACCCCGTCGTCCACACTGCGGACGACTGGCAATGTTGCGTTCTGTTTGTCTACACTGTGAACGAACAGAACGCATCTTTCCCAGTCGTCCGCAGTGTGGACGACGGGGTGTGGACGAGCGGGAACAACCCGGAATTGAGTTGCCACGGGCCCCAAACGGTATAGTTACGCCACTGAATCCAAGGGGTTTCATATTACCCAGTAACTGGGTTGTGGAGGTCAGATAGGCAGTCGCTCCATGTAAAATACTGGTATTCAGCTGCATCCAGTTAGACTGGAAGCCAACCCCAACATAGCTGGGAAAAGGCAGGCAGATGATGGAATGAACTTCCGGATGATCGTTCTTAGCGACAACTCAGCGGGGTAATTGCGTAACACACTATCAGTAGCTGGCTTTCATTTTGACAGTTCAACAACATTCATTGTGTTATTTACGTTTTGGGGCGGACATTTTTTTGGAAAATGTAAAGCAATGGATTAGCAATATCCTTCAAAATTGTTCAGATTGTGATTGATAATGTGTTACGCCATTATGGTGCTGCTTAAACAACGCTTACCGCGGTTGCTCCGCGGATGGGAGTTCATAAAAATAAGTAGACGTAAATGCCATTACACTATTTTATTTTTTATCCTTCACCACCTTCACCACCTTCACCACCTTCAGCCCCTTCAGGCGCGTCGGTCGCGCCGGTGTCCCCCGCTTCTGGGGCACCTCCATCGCCGCCGTCATTCGGGACGGTCGTGTCGCCGGCCCCCTGCGCGTCTGTGGCACCTCCATCGCCGCCCGCTTCCGCGTCGGTCTTCGTGTCAGCCGCGTCAGTCGTAGCATTTGCTTCGTCCGGCGCATTGCCTTCCGTCGTCGTCGTCCCGACGTCGTCTGTCGATGCTGTCGTTGTAGAGTTCTTGTTCTTAACAAATTCTACCCAAGGTCTGTAATTAAGAAATACGTTATCACTTTATTTTTATTATTTTTGCAATGACAATCACATCATTAAACGCTCCTGACTAAAATTCGGAAAATATACCGGCTGACTTTTTTTACCGTCTGGAAAAACACAGGGTATAAATACAGGGTATAAACACAGGGTATAAATACAGGGTATAAACACAGGGTATAAAAGGTGAACCGACTGATCTTTTTTTTACCATTCTCTCATCATCATCTCATTCTCTTTGCCATGAGCCGGCTTTAGTCAAAGGATTGAACGTCGCTATGAATTCAATGATAATTTTCGCGCATAGAGAAAGGTGCCTTTAAGTTGATTTTTTATATTATTTGTCGATTTATTAAAAAAAAAGTGTAAAAAAAAGAAATATCTTTGCTATGGCACAACAATTTCTTTTTTTTTTGGCTTCTACTCCGTTCACCTTGTACACCCTATTTTTAACGGTAACAAAAGTCAGCCGGTATATGAAGCTGCTAGACACGAGTAGGGTTACCATTTAGAAATTTAAAAAGTCCTGACAAAAAGCCGGACATTTCAATAAAAGTCCGGACATTTTAGTCACAAAATCCAAACATGTACCCACTTAGTTAGTGGTAAAAAGTACCCTGAAAAATGTAAAAATTAATACCTATACCAGAAACTAAAGTTAAGTTTGATTATTTTATGTAAAACTATTTTTATTTAGAAGAAAATTTTTATGTTTGAACTAGATAATTGTTTGCAAATTTTCAATACAAGATTTATTATTTGATCTCGTTAAGTTGATTGATAAAGAAGTATTTTTTGCTTTTAGATGAATGAGAAGTTAATAAATATAAGAGACTTATTTGGTATTACGTACTTATAAGTTTTATTACTCGTATTCCATCTAAGCCAAAAAATCCGGACAAAGGAGACTGATAAAAAGTGGTCTATCAACCAATAGCGATACTGTTGTGGTATTTCTGTGGGGATACCTTAACTATACCCTTGTACAAAGTGGCACCAAAATCTGACCCGGCCGTTTTGAGAAATATAATATTTTAGAATACATATTTTTATGTTCCTTTTTTATTTTAAAAACGTTTTAACGGGTAGTTCTGACTTTATAATACTCGTTTCTCTGCTAGACAAAGTCACTTGCCACCTCAACAGTACTGAATGCATATGGTAAAGTGGAGCTGGTGCTGCTGGTGAAGTACCAGGAGAACTCCTCAATAATTAGCATACCTGCATCGGGAAAAGTAATATTTTGTAAAAGGTGATAAGCCGTTCGTATTCGAGTAATCTGTGAATATAAATATTTTTTTTTGAAGTCGGTTAAAAACGAAAAAAAACCTGAAATTCGGTACTGACGAGGTAGCATGTGACTTTGTCTAGCAGAAAAACACATTAATTAAGTATTATAAAGTCAGAAATACCCGTTAAAACGTTTCAAAAATAAAAAATGTAGCAAGAAATGTGAATTCAAAAGTATTATTTTTCTCAAAATTGCCGGGTTGGATTTTGATGCCCTTTTGCACAAAGATATAGTTAAGGTATCCCCACAGAAATACCACTACAGTATCGCTATTGGTTCATAGACCATTTCCCATACAAATTAAAACAGTCTCCAAGAGCTGGACAAAGTCCGGACAAAAGTCAAGAAGTCCGGACATGTCCGGACAAATCCGGACGGATGGTAACCCTAGATAAGAGAAGCACAGAACCGGTCGATGTGGTGACGCTTGGAGAGACCTATGTCACCCTATGTCCAGCAATTTCAGCAATGGACGTCTTTCGGCTGGAATAATGAATGATGGCTAAAATTAAGATTCCGAAAAAAACGTTGCATGGTCTTGCGTAAGTACTGGTCCCTCTGTCTGTCTGTCAGACAGTCTGTTACACTTCGCCGGCTGAACGAACGCATTACTTTCACATTTATGATTTACTAGCTCCTGCTCGCGGCTTCGACCGCGCGTTCCCCACCCAGTTGCATCGCATCGCCCGCCCGCGTTATTCCTTCGTTTTCGCTTCGCGTTCTTTCGGTTTTTTTTTTTCATTCTGCTCGACTCCTAAGGGTCGTGGCGTGATGTAGTCTTAGTCTCTCTCGAGAATTGGGCCATCAAATGCATTTTTTTTTTTTAAATCCGACTGGTAGTTCCCGAGATTAGTGCGTTCAAACAGACACACTCTTCAGCTTTGTAGATTATGTATGTATTAACTAATTACTATGAAAAGTGAGAATATTCGTCTTATTTTTTCAGCAGCATTCCGTTATACTGGAAGCCGACCCCATCACCCCAACAGACTGGGCAGATAATGATGACTTACATGATAAGCGTTGTGCTCGGCATCTGTCTCGCAGCACGCGCCCTTGCTTCCAGGATCTGTCTGAAAATAAAATATCACGCCTATTATTATTGCGCGTATACTTGAAGGACCGTCAGAGGAGTTTAGTGCACCCACAACGTTATTATGTATACTTGTACCTACTGCCATGCGATGTAGTATCATGTGCGGCGCAACTGTTAACTGTCACCTTGACCTGCAAGCATGGTAGGGGAGGTGATGTGCAGGACAGAGTGACGGGGTGACCGTCAGCGCGCGTTTACAAATGCTTATGCAAGCTAGCATTTGTACGGGGTTGTGCTAAAGAAGCTTTTGAGCAGACAAATAATTGTACATACGAGCTTCGTGTGTATCTATAACTCAAAAAACGTTTCCACGGGCTTACTGATAACCAGCACGACCTGGTCTTGTGGCACGCCGTGGAGGGGCGGGCCCCCGACCACTACACACAACTTGCGTCGACGTCACAGTAGGACGTAGGTAACCTGCGCAGCTTGACGCTCATCTGAGTAGTTTGACATGAGTGTCAAATTACTCAGATGTGCGTCAAGCTCAGGTGAGCCTGATCAGTTAAACGCTAACCTGAGCAGCATAACACTAACCTGAGCAGCTTGACCATCACCTGAGCAGTTTGACCCAACACCTGATCAGCTTTGAAGTTCACCTGATCACCCAGAAGCTCACCTGAGCAGCTTGGCCATCACCTGAGCGGCTTAACGCTGATCCTGGCGCTGGGTAGGCTTGCCTCTACTGGGTTGCTGACGATCAGCGCCACCTGGTCTTCGGGCACAGGGGTCGACGCGGGCAGGTTGCCCTCCTCCGAGCTGGTGCAGTCCACGTCGCAGTAGAACGTTGCTAACCTGAGCAGCTTGACGCTGATCCTGGCGCTGGGCAGGCGTGCCTCCACTGGGTTGCTGACGACCAGCACCACCTGGTCTTCGGGCACAGGGGGCGGCGCGGGCAGGTTGCCGTCCTCCGAGCTGGAGTAGTCCACGTCGTAGTAGAAGGCGTTGTCGTCTTTCTGTAATAGGAACGTCACGGAACGTGGATGACGTCACTCCTGGACGCCTGGAGGCAAGCCGACGACCGAGATAGTACTGGGAAGTACACCCACATTTCGCCTGTTAAAGTTTCATGTCACACATTCCCGTATCACCACCATCATCCTTACCTATCCTTTATTTGGGGTCGGCGCCACGTGTCTTTTTATTTCATACTTTTATACACCGTGAAATTGTAATCACTGTTTTCCTCTTAAGTGGTCATTCTACTCATGAACAACTTTTACTATGGGACCAAACCTGAAATCGTGAAAAAAAAAAACATCAGCTGTTCCCTACATTTATGTTCGCATAACTCGTCAAAATGTAGGGAACAGCTGATTTTTTTTCGCGATTTCAGTTTTGGTCTCATAGTAAAAGTTGTTCATAATGATGAGTATCTACAATGAACCCTTAAGAGGAAAGCGGTGATTAAAATTTCACGGTGTATTATTCGTCAATTTGTCGTCTCAGTAGTCACCCTCCTTTCCTTTCTAGCCATTATCTTTCGCACAGTCCTTACCGACTCTCTGGTCTCCCCGTACTCATCTTCAGCATCATTCTTTTGCCCTCATCCCTGTTTATTGCGGTCACTACAACATGTATTTTTATACTTCTCTACTAGTCGTCATTTTGGTAGTCACCACAGATGTAGATAGACCTAGATAACGCAAGTATCACGGTTTGTATGAAAACCTAGCGTGCTATTTTTTGACTACCTACTATGACGTCACAAGCACTATTTAGTGATTGAAAAAATCAAGTCGATTCAAAGACGGCGGGCGCCGCGTGCGGCACCCATCTCGCCCCACTCCCGGGGCCTAGCGCCAGCGCTCACGTTCACCCAGCCAGCAGTACTACAGGACTGAGCGCGAAAGTTTCGGCTTACGATTTTTGTACATAAGCTGGGCACGAGAAGTAGTGGCTCTTGCGTTATCTAGGTGTATCTATATCTGTGGTACGCACTTTCTTTCTCGACAGCATCTTTCACACAGTTCATCCATCGTGTCTTTGGTCTTCCCCTACTCTTATACAGGGTGAAATTGAATTCATGGGCATCCTTTTAAGGGGTTATTGTAATCATCATTTTGAACAACTTTTACTATGGGATCAAACCTGAAATCGTGAAAAAAAATCAGCTGTTCCCGGATTATTCCACTTTGCCCCACCGGCCGCCCCACTGGTGGGGCAAAGTGGAATGCTTCCGGATAGATTAATCGGATACATTAATTGACGAGTTATGTGAACATAAATGGAAGGAACGGCAGATATTTTTTTTTCGCAATTTTAAGTTTAGTCCCATAGTAAAAGTTGTTCATAATGATGATTACAATGACCCTTTAAAAAAGGATGCCCATGAATTCAATTTCACCCTGTATAGGCACATACCTTATTGGCATAAGTAAATAAAACGTGGCGAGTGCTGTTTTTCAACCTTTTACTGTTACCTGAATAGGTAGGTAGTTAGGAACATATTTTTAGTTCAGATTAAGAACACGAGAAATAATACGTCGTTAAATCAAGTTTCCAGTTCTTGCTTCAAAGTAAATACTAACATAAAGACCTTCGAACGTCTACTGTAGCCATATTGCTCACCAGCATCCTACCTACTTAGGAAAGTCTAAAAGTAGAAGATTTTCTCATCTCCTTCCACACTTTTGAGTAGGTATCGACCCAAAATGTCTCCAACAAAAAGAAAGAAGCTGACAACTAAATGGCTCCCTTTCTTTCTCACCTTTATCTTATGTCTCTCTCTCCCTCTGTCTTTTTCTTACCTTAATGCTTGGAAACCTGTGCATGCTCTCTTTTATGGACATCATGAGTCGTCTAGTTGGTTGGAGCATTCTCCTCAACGCCTTATGAACAGGCTTCGCTGTCTCGCTCCCTCTTATGAGAGTCAGAAGGCGTAAGACTGAGTCGTAGTCCCAATGTTCGGAGTCTTTGTAACCTTCTGGTTTTGGACGGATCTCGGCTGTGAACAACGTTTACACTCTGTACACTAGGTTATTAGTATATTAAAGATATCAAACTGCAATTTTAAGTAATTCCTTATGTAAAAGTTATCTGAAGATTAAAAAAGAAGTTTATCCTGTGTAGAAACACTTGGTACCATTAATATTGATGGGGGCCAGCTCCCTGACCTCATTGAAGAACTTCTCCTTCTGGTACTGCACCACGCGGTCCAGCCAGCCGGTGCGCTGCAACTTGATCGCCGCCAGCGCAGCCGACACCAGGAGCAAGCCGATGGAACATGTCTGTGCAGGACACGTAAGGCGCCATCCATAAATTACGTAACACGAATTTCATGATTTTTCGAGACATATTTTGTCATTTGAAATAAGGCTAAGCATTGCCATACAGCGTGATAATTGACAACATTTCATATTTTTAACCTGCATGTATTCTTACGTTATATAAAAGTAAATTTAAATCTAGGGCACCCATATTTTTTCGTTTTTCGAAATTATGTACTTTTCATTCATAATTTTAACTTTGAAATTCGGTGTATTCTAAAAAGACGTAAGTGCCAGATGACGTCAGCCTTACGGTAAAACGGCGATATTACCACAGTATAATATACAGTAAAACATCTTCATACAAACGTGCCGCTCTCGGTTTGAATGTGTGCGTGCGCGCCGCGCGCCATGTCGGCACGCGATTTCACGCACACGCTAGCATAATATATGAGGGAATAAGGTGGCGGCAGTGCGGGCTGTGCAGCGCGACTGTGAGCACGCGCGTACGCTACATGACCGCTTGCGTTCGTCAACTCTCGCCGGCGGCGGCCACTTAAATTACGAGTATCATGACTTCAAAAAGGGGAAACAAATATTGTAGTGTTTTCGGGTGCCTCAATAATGATTTCGCAAACCCGGACTTATCATTCTTCATAGTTCCTGCTCAACCAGAAATGTAAGTACCTACTTATACTTAAATATTATTAGAAAATGTGGTATTGTATTGTTTATTTCACAGTTTATTTGCTTTATTAAGAGCGTAGCCGAGTCGCATTTTTCCATATAAATGTATTCCCAAATTGACTTTCTGAATACTATGTTTTGAGCTAAAGTTTATCTTAAGAAGTCTAGTTTTACTGTAAAACAGAGGATTGAGTTCGAAACATCGTTTAGGTAAACGTATTTGTCGCGTATAGATGTAATAAGGGCAATTTCACAATAATTAATATTGCAAATTAATTACTATTGAAATTATTATTTTTTCTATTGTCTGATGTGTTGTTCAATCCAAATATGGTGTCTTATACACCCATTACAGGAATTACGGCAAAGATCGAAATTTAATCATGATCCCACCTGATGATTTTGTCGATAATGTAGAAAGGATGGAGCAGGTGTTTCGCAAAGCGTTCGAAAAGGACCACATCAACATTAAAATTGGCCGGTAAATTTACGATCAACTGAATGATATAGAATTTAAGATGCCCTGTCCATGCTTTCCCAAAAGCTTTTTACAAAAACTTTACATAAGAATAAGAATTTACTTTACATTAACAAATAATAATAAAGCGTTCCGGACGTGCAGAAACAGGAGAAAAATTTTCTCGGTATCGAATTTGTAACTTAGTATTATAAATGTTATGTGAATAAAGGCTTTTTATTTTTACTAAATTATAAATTGGTAAAATATTCAATCATAATATGCTTTTTTATTTCATAAATTTAGATCAAGTGCTGCTTGTTCGAAAAAATTAACTAAAAGTAAAAGTGACAACCCTGGGGATCAAAGCAAGAGTAGGCTAATAACTCGGCGGGCGGCCTTAGATAACTTACTGTATATTATACTGTGATATTACCTTTGCTTTATTGTGACCCGTCAAAAAAACTGTTAGATGTCACTTGTCTCAGACGTTGTTTTGGTTTCTTCATTGGCGTATATTTTTCATTGGGATCCATTTTGTTGGCGAAATATCAATCAAAAATTTATAACATTAACAGTAAGCAGCGTGTCGAGTTGATAGGAAAAAATATTGTTGAATTCAATTCAGTTTTTTAGTTGTTTTCTAGTTACACTTCTTAGGTGACATTGACATGTCTTGTTTGATGTAATGTTTTCAATCAAAGACATTGGAATGCGTAAAGGTAACTAACTACCTCATTTCGCCGTTTATGTGACGTCATCACATGTTTTTTGATTTTTATATTTTTTCTCAGAAATTTGGAAATAAAAAAATAAAATAAAAATATATTTGAACTCAGGATACGAAAATAAAGAAATAGTATTTTTGTTTTAAGGTCGTGTCAGGTTTGAAATGTTGTCAATTCCGCGGCATTATCACGTTGTATGGCAATGCTTTTAAGCGAATTTCACTTTCTAATATGGCACTTAATTTTATTGATTTGCGTAAATGTCTAGTCTATACATCCATGTTAAGCTTTTTATTAGTAAAAAAAGAAAAAAAAATGTTAATATTTTAACGATAAAAAAAAAACGTATGTTTGACCTTGGCATGGAGTGTATTGTCAAAAAATCCAAAATAATTCATATATTAATAACCTAAGAGGATATTAGGCGCAATTGTGCGATAATGGAGATATCATCATTTATTATGCCGACTCCATACAAATTTTTTCGAAAAAAAATCTGAGTGCGCTGTCTACGATTATAAACCTGAAAGTTCATTATTATATAGCATATAGGGCCCACTGTGTGCCGCCAGTCTCTTGGGTACATTACCAGTCGACAGCGAAACAGATGAATTTTTAGACGCTATATTTTAGTTTGTGTATAGTTTTAGTTAAGTTAGGATTTAATTTTGGTATTTTTATTCATTAATTAAATTACACTACTTTACAATTTTTTTTGTTCATGTAACGAAACATATACTATTTATGTAGGCTATGGACGGTAATTATTTCTTTTTATTTTTACTTTTCGTAGCACGTCACAATTCTGAGATATAGAGGTCTCTGTTTTTTATCTCCCGTTCTATTTTGTAAACAACTGTGTGCTGTGTGATTCAAAAGTCTTATTTTTATATAAAAATATCATCTAGAGTGTGTAAACTAACCACTGCAAGAAGCCTATTTACATTATTTCGGACTTCCGGTGTCAAATCAAAATAAAAATTGGGTTCCTCACATTGATATATTATTTTTTTAATACATCAATGGTTCCTCATGTGATTTGCACTAATTGCAGATTTTATCAAAGTTTTGGATAAGTCCAAGCCTGCATTTCAATATCTCTGCTCTGTATTTACGAATCTTTCTGTGGCAAAATTAAGGGAATGAATATTTGTGGGTCCTCAAATCGGGAGAATATTGGACGATACAAAATTCGAGGTAGAAAAAGCAGCCTGGAACTCTTTCAGAAGTGTCGGTAAAAATTTTTAGGCAATAAAAAAAGTGATAATTACAAAGAGATTGTTGAAAATCTATTGCAAAATTATGAGCGTATGGGTGTAAATATGTCACTAAAAATTCATTTTTTGCACTACCATTTAGAATTTTTTCCAGAAACTCTTGGTAGTGTGAGTGATGAACACGGTGAGCGATTTCACCAAGATTTAAAATCATTTGAACAAAATTGTCAAGGTTTTTGGGGTCAAAGTACGCTAGGTGACTATTGTTGGTCTGTTGTGAGAGATACAGATTAAAATATTTATAAAAAACCGGTCAAGTGCGAGTCGGACTCGCTTATTGTAAAATTGTACTATTGTATTATATTAAAGACTTTCTATGACAGAGAGAGAAAGAGAGCCATATATAATCTCCGCAGGCGTGACTCTCTAAGGAAACTGTTTAAAGATATTAACATCATGACGGTACCTTGTCAATATATCTATGAAAATATCATGTACGTAAGGAAAAACCTACATCTTTTTAGTAAAAGAGGTGAAAGACACAATTATATCACTAGAAATAGGGACCAATTAGTTCAACCAGGTTTCAGGCTGGCTAAAGTAGACTCATCTTTCATGGGCTACTGTCTAAAATGTTACAATAAAATACCTACCCACATACTTGAACTGAATGAAACGAAATTTAAATCTTGTATAAAACGCACACTATGCAGCCAGGCATATTATAAATTGGGGGATTACATCACTGATAAAAATGCTTGGCTAAATGCTGGTCCTGCTCCATAAGGACGCACAAATAAATTGATTAGCATTGGAAAATACCTACTGTTGGAGCTGCTGAAGATTTTAAAATACTATTTTTGCATTATATAAATTCAATCTCCTTTTATTGTATAATTGCATAGCACATGTGTGAGTACTATGTACATACTATAAAGCTACCATTTACTGGGTACGTCTTTCATTGACTTGAATGTGCTCTGGCGGCTGAGAGTATGTCATGCTCACTCAAATGTCTCGCTGATGGTGGCGCGTGTGTTGGATCATTTAGCTCCCTTCAAAATGGTTGAGCTGAATGGTGCTAATACATGCGTCATGTTCGTGAACGGGCGCCGTCAGTAGGGACTGGTCATCTCTTTGCTGCCACGGCTTATTTTAATTTAATATTTGAATTGTTTTTTCTCATCTTCTCATTATGGACGCTTTTAACGTTCTGCATCGTTCTCACATGTATAATTTTTAACATGAATGATGTAACCAAGACTTTGTAACCATATTATTTTGATTTAAAAGAGTGTCCATGGAGTTTCTTGCCCGTTCTTCTCCATAGGTACCTACTCTTTGGAATGGGCAACTAGCTTCATCTTTCTGACTGACCGACCCCTTGACAATTCAAAAGTGCCTGTAATTGGTTTAATTGAAATAAATGCTTTGAGTTTGAGTTTGAGTTTGAGAGATCAAAACGAGTCAAAACAAAAATCCAAGATGGCGGCCGCGAAAATTTTCAAATTTTTCCTCTTGGGTGTTGTTTTCATGGTTTTAGAGGGTGTTGAAGCCGATACCGAGGCTAAAATGAAAATCCAAGATGGCGACAACTTCATGAGAGCATTCTAAAAACTTGTACCTACTAGATGGCTCTGTATTAAATTGACACTTTCTGTCTGTCTCCATCTCTTCCTTTACCATACGTGTGTGTGTGCGTGCAAGTACCTATCGCGTGAAGAGCTTCGTCCCTGATAGTCAATTCTCTATTGCTGATAGTTGTCCCCCAATCACACACGTATTTTTTTTAAATAACTAGGCCTATTGAAAAGCTAAATAAATTACAAGAATTATTTTTGAGAAGTACCTACCGTAAGCCTACCAAGTATTCTTAAAAAAATACCTACTTACATGCTGCACTATCATTGCGCGACAACTAAAGAAAAGGAGCAATTTTACCGTATCTAATTATAAATACATTAACACGTAAGCGTGTAGGTAATTAAAATACTCATTAAAAGATTGAAATTATGTTATTTTTTATTGAAGGAACATCAACATTTTATGATTTGTTAAAATACCTATTACGATTTATTTTCTTCCTTTGAAGTAGAAATTGATTTGCAAGAAGTTCTCCTTCGGCAATCTCGCGCCTCCCTTGACATTATTTTTAGTATTTTGTAATCCCTACAGGGTTGCAGTTGCAGGCCATCGCCGCAGTACATGATGATCGCAGCAGTAGGTACACGATGATTCTGGATCCCCTACGTTGAAATTTTTCGTCGATTAAGTATAAAAAATAATCTGCTGTTTCATAGAAAAGTGCAATACCTACGTACGCGGTCAAAATGTATGGAACACCTACAACTAGAGCTCCTGCTACAGCTCACATTAAAGCCGCAGCGCGCCGCATTACCAAAATACGCCAAACCACATTAGGAGTCGCGCGCAGCCTGGTTGCGGTGGGCGGGCCGCACCGCCAAAGCCAGCTCTCTAATTGCGTAACACACTTTTAATCTAGGATAATTATTGCTAATCCATTGCTTCATTATGTTCGAATAACGTAAATAAGAAAGAAAGAAAATACGTTTATTTGCAGTACCTAAGCATGACGCATAAAAAGAACACAAACACAAAAAAATTGGGGGAAAACAAGCGTCACATCTACGCAAATACCTAAGGCAATGAATGTATTGGAACTGTCAAAATGTAAGCCATTGCTACTGATAGTGTGTTGTGCAATTACCCCGGTGGTGAGCCATCCGCCAGTGCGTTGCGCTGCGGCAAGATGCGGCTCGCCTGTGTGTGCGATAGTTCATACAGAATGATGAAGTGATGCAGGATTATTTTTGCAAGTCGTTGCGATGCGGTGGGGCCCGTCCAAATGTGCGCGAGCCTTTAGTGGGCCTACACATGAGCGGCACGCATATTAGTAATCTGTGGCCTCAACGGCAGAAGCAAGTGCCGCATGCCGAGTATCTACTCGGTATGCGGCACTTGCGTCTGTGTGTCGACGGCTGCCGTTGACATCGTGCCGCTCGTGTGTTTCATACACTTATTAGAATTTTAAATACAGGCTTTGATTCCTGGTTACGCGAACTTGGCGACCAGTTGGCCTGTTTTTTTTTATATTAATCCACTAGCTGCGCCCCGCGGTTTCACCCGCGTAAATGTCGATCCCGTGGGAATATCGGGATAAAAAGTATCCTATGTCCTTTCCCGGGACTCAAGCTATCTCTGTACCAAATTTCACACAAATCGGTTCAGTAGTTTAGGCGTGAAGAAAAGACAGACAGACAGACAGAGTTACTTTCGCATTTATAATATTAGTTTGGAAGTTTGGATTATAGCTCAGCCGTGACGAGTCAGTGTACCATTTAAAGTTATGAGTTATGTTCATTAGGTATTATTTATAGGATGTTTTAAATATAATTTTATTCCACACTTACATACTAAAAAAAACCGGCCAAGAGCAAGACGGACTAGAATAAGTTACTTCTTTTTATTATTTGTTATGAATGAGGTTATTATAATACATAATTATAATAGTTAAAGGTTCTCTATAAAAAAGCAGTAGCTGCTGTCGACAACGTCCCGCTCGTGTATTTGAAAGTGTTCACACATACGAGTGACACGCGTCAACAGCAAAGGCAACTGCAGCGTCTGCAGCCTTCGACACGCGTCGACAGCTGCTGTCGACAACGTCCCGCTCGTGTATTTGAAAGTGTTCACACATACGAGTGACACGCGTCAACAGCAAAGGCAACTGCAGCGTCTGCAGCCTTCGACACGCGTCGACAGCTGCTGTCGACAACGTCCCGCTCGTGTATTTGAAAGTGTTCACACATACGAATGCCACGCGTCAACAGCAAAGGCAACTGCAGCGTCTGCAGCCTTCGACACGCGTCGACGGCTGCTTTCGACAACGTCCCGCTCGTGTATTTGAAAGTGTTCACACACACGAATGCCACGCGTCAACAGCAAAGGCAACTGCAGCGTCTGCAGCCTTCGACACGCGTCGACGGCTGCTGTCGACAACGTCCCGCTCGTGTATTTTGAGTACGGTGTGGTGTGGTACGATGCACGGTGCTCAAATACACGAGCGGCATGTTGTCGACGGCTGCAATTGTCTCAGCTGTTAAGAAAGCAGTGTAATTTTTAATATAGGTAATTTTTTATCCCAAAAATAATTAAGACTACCTACATTTACAATTTATTACAGTCACACTTCCGCTGTACAGTACAGTCAAAACTGCAAATCAATATGGACGAAGTACCTACTACATAGGTAACAGTAAAAATTCAGTGTTCGTATTATGTTTATAACATATAATTTATTGTAATTGGGGTGATAGGTGCCATGGTATGCGACATGAATGGTTCAATAAATAATGAGAAAGGAAATTGCGTTTATCGGCTCAAACAATAACACACTTTACAATATTACTTGAAATACCTAACATGCTTGCTCGAAAAGAGCCTAAATCACTATAATGCCATCAGCGTATAGTATTCCCACTGCTGGGACACAGGCCTCCTCTCTGTGAATGCGAGTGGGTCGGTGTCCACCACGCGGTCCCAGCAGCAGTGCAGCCCCGCAGTGGGACAATACAGGCTGTTATTATGAAAGTGTCTGCCTGGGTTGCAATTGTTCGAACCTACGACCTGCAGCTCGTAGGTTCGCGGCCAAGTCCACTGAGCCACCAGTACTTTGGTGGCAACACTTGGTATGACTACCTAACTAACTCCGATTTTAATTAATGAATATGTAACACCAACCCAAAAGCATTCCAGCGTCACGAACTTGAAAACAGACTTTTTTTGTTGCATTAATTATTAGAGTAAGTGCGCCATGTATGGACTACCATAAGGATTTTCTCAAATAAAACTCCGAATTTTAAAGTTTAATGAGTCTTATTTGTTTTAAACAGTTTGATACTTAATTGGTAACAAAAATAAATGATTAAATTCATCAATTACAGCAACAACTTGGAAATAATTAACATTTTCTAAAATAAGACATTTTTAGGAACTCACAAAAAGTGAACATATTATGGACCACATAGTTTCAAATATGGACCATGTTTTATTTGATTATAAATAACAATACAAAATAGTGTTAAATACTTAAAATTAAATCAGTCAATTAAATCAAAAGTAAACTAATAGTAAGTACAATATTCGCACACATAGAAGTCAGTCATATCTTCTAATCCAGCACAATCATTCTGCAGGAGCCCAGCGCCTGCAAGATACACATTGGATCCATTTCTCTCCATGAACATCTTCAGAAATAAGTCCATCGCAATACAAGCATTACCATTTTCATTTTGGGAATGATCAGGACTTTCATCTGTGCTATCATTGACTAAATAATCACTCTTATCAGAATTTTCAGGAGATGATTCTTCATCATGTGAGATCTTTCTTTTCTTCTGAACAATTTATTTTGATTTTTTCTTTGATTTATTTTTTAAGTTCAATGGCTTCTTTTTATTTATTTTTTTCAGTTTCTTCCTTCTTTTTGTTGATGTTTCTAAATGTTGTATACGGTGAAGATGTTAAAACCATATTTTGGTAGTCCTTCTTCCTCAGTTGCTGACAATTTTCTTAAGGCGTGGTATGGGTTGTAACACCTTTGGTGATAAATATATTCGAAATGATATGTTGAATCATCAATTGTTGCAGCAGGTTGGTCTTACCTTGTGTTGGAGATGCCATTCTGAAACATAAAAAATAAACAAAAGTAGCTGTTTGTAATATGGACTACTGGTCCATATTCGAAACATGTCGATGGTCCATATTGTAACACACATACAGTTCAAGGTTATTTTTGTTGTACTTAAAATTATAAAAAATTTAGGATATTACAATCTAATATGAATAGTAGTTAAATAACTTACCTTTCATTTAGCTTAATTCACTTTCAAATCGAATGTTATTTGTTGACGTGATGAACTTACGCAATTTGCTAAAAAAATACATAGAGAGTTGACAAAAACACAAAATGACTCCCGTGAACATATGCGCGGACGCCGCCTCACTGCAAGCGACTGACAAGACGCGGAGGGGGTAAGCCTAGTATGGGCTGACAGTCGTCTCGGTACGACAAATATTCGTTGAGAAACGCCGGTGGTCCATATTATAGAACTGGTCCATATATGGCGCACTTACTCTAATAAATATGTAATTGATAATAATATATAGGTACCATGTTCGCAACACCACACTGCGCTCCAAAACGTCGCTGAAAAAGCCGCTAAGCTGAAGCGGGACTGGGCTGGCCACGTGTGCCGTATGCCCAACGAACTGTGGGCCAAAATAACCACTACGTGGAGCCCTGACACAGCCAGAAGGCGTCGCGGCAGACCCCGTAGAAGATGGTGTACGAGCTGGATAAAACAAATGACCAGTTGTCCACTTTAGCCCTGAATCGAAAGAGCTGGAAGTCATGGGAGAGGTCTTTGCCCAACAGTGGGCTAGCAGTAACAGTAGTAGTTAATGATAATACTATTTAAGAAAGAAAAACATCCCTACATAGCTGAGATGTAATGTGATGTTCTTCAAGCAGGTCAGCTGCGTACCGAGTGACTGGGTTGTGGTCTTCGATTAAAGCTACGGTTTCCTAGAATAGAAGAGCGCTGTCCGCCACATAACGGCCGCAGTGACGGTCGCCATCAAAATGAACGCTCTCGTAGAAAACACACCATTTTACTTACGTAAATAAAGTTTATGTGGCGACAACCGCTCTCTTAAGAATCCGTAGCTTTAGGCGTGAAAATAACACCACTTTCGCATTTATAATATTACAAATTTGCATAAGAATAGCCAGCTTAAAATGTTCCCAACGCTGGGCACAGGCCTCCTCTCGGTAGCGACTTCTTGCACTAGACCATAGCTTATATTCGTAAGTTTGTTAGTAGAGCGGCATGCGACCACAGGAAGGTACTTTCTTGTTTCATTATTTTCAGTAGTCGGATTTTAGTTTTTAAACTCATTTTTTATTTAACTATTTTGGGACTTATTTCAGTAATATTTATATTTTTGAAATGTCCTAATTAAGCCCTTTCATTTGATACCCAACAAGGCACCATCCTAAAATATTTATTTGTAAATTCATAACTTTATGTCCTCTAGAGGGCGCCATATTGAATTTAGCGTGACGTCACATCACATAGCCTATCTAGCGGACGGTCAAGATGCTTCTAACGATACCTCATTTGTCAAATTATGATGAGAACTTTTGAAGTTATGAGGGAACAGAAGAACATACTTACCTACATACCGGTCAAAATCATAACCCTCCTTTTTGCTTCTCCATAGTCGGGTAATAAAAAGAAAAATAATGTCAAAAATATATAATGTCGACCCATGCGCGTCAGAAAGCCAAATCCAAACGGTTGGAAAGGGATTCTCAAGAGCAATCGAATGGTACCAATAAAACACCATATTATGACCGAGTCAAGCAGCGCCGGGAACGTAAAAGAATGAATGTGGCCGAGCGGATCAACCCCATTACGTAAACGTCTTCACGTACAACACACGGCCGTGTCCATGACACAGCCACATCCCATTTTTTTTGTTTGTTTGAATCTAATCTCTGGAACTACCAGTCGGATTTGATAAAATCTTTTCGCATTTGATAACCCAATTCTTGAGGCAGGTTATAGGCTATTAACTATGGACCACACGCTTCGAACCTTAGGGGCCGAGCGAAATGAAAAAAAGTCAGAAAACCTTCTATCAATAATGCATTGATTGAAGCAGAAAACGAAGTAATTAATCGAGCGGGCGATAGGATGCGACGCGGAGGCACATGCAGAGGGTCGGCCGAAATTTCTCGTGCACGAAGTCGCGGGTAGAAGCTAGTAAACAAATAAACCGGGAAACGCACTTGTAAATGACAAAAATGCTGCAAAATGCTTTCGTGCTTAGATTTGAATATTTGAATACTTAAACCAGAAATGTTTTATCATTTGACATTTGAGGTTAATTTACGATAGGTACGTGACCCACGGTTGGATGGATGATGACCATCAAAAATGGGTGACCATCTTTTGAATACTGAGACCCCTCTCCGTGCCTCGGAAAGCACTTTAAGCCGTTGGTCCCAGCTGTCTTTCGCGGATCTTTAACAGTCGTTACGGGTCGCCAGAAGGCCGAAAATCTGAAAACCTGGTCTTTGGGTATTACCCTGTAACTGGGTGTGGAGTACAGATAGGCCGTCGCTCCATGTAAAATACTGGTGTTCCGCTGCATCTGGTAGATTGGAAGCCGAGCCCAAAAGGCAACATCATCGTTGATGGTTTGAGGTTAATTTCCTAACCTCAATTTTCGTCGATGATTGTTTAATTATTTAATAATACATATTATTCAAACAATAATTGTAGGGAAAAGAGGTAACGAATGTGTCACTTTTTGGTTAGAATTTAACCCAAAAAACCGGTCTATTCTGCAAAAATCTCACCTGAAAAATTACCTAAATTATCACCTGAAAAATTAGGTGGAATGAGTTTAAAGTGAGCTGTCAATAGTGTCAACCCCTAGCATCAGGTCGAATGGCAGCTCACTTCACCTAAGTTTTCACAGTGTGATTTTTTACAGAATAGCACTTTCACTGTTGGAACAACAGTTAGAACAGTTAGAACACCAATTGGAACCGTACACTTAGCTTCTGACGTTTCATAAGTGCCCGTGTAGGTTTATGTGAAATAAAATATTTTGTTGACAACCGGCCTATTGTGCCTGATGCTAGAGATCGACACTATTGACAGCTCACGTTACCTAAGTTTTCACGGTCAAATTGTTAGGTACAGCCGTCCTATTCTGCAAAAAACTCACCGTGAAATTTTAGGTGAAGTGAACTTAGAGTGAGCTATCATTCCATCTGTTGCTAGAGATTGACACCATTGACTTCACTTATGTTTTTTTCACGGTGACATTTTTACAGAATAGCACTAATGCCTGGTTTGTTTACACTTTCACAAGATACTTTTGGAACAGTAACAAACTATGCTAACTTCGCAGTTAAGTCACAATAAAGATTACTTACATCAGTACCTGGGTCATTTCACGCAGGCTCAATTTTTTACTAATTTCGGTGGAATTTTTTATTTGTAGGTTTTCGGATGAAAAAATGAACTTGTCTTATTCTAGAACACATTAGTATTCTAGATATTTTAGTAGGAAACAATCAACTGTAGTTGTTTTGAAAATATGACGGCCACCGAAATTGCCAACCCACCGAAATTGAAAATTGTACACCGAAATTGCAAATCTTACACTGAAATTGCAGCATCACACCAAAATGGAATTTTTGTATTGTATCATGACAGTTATTAAACAAAGAACAACTTAGCCGTTGGCAACATTATGTAGCGGCTGCACAGGCGGGTATAGCAGGTGTAAAATGCGTTTATTTGTCTGTATTCGATACTGCGTCTTTTGACATGGATCGTAGACCACATTTAGCAGATTTACTAAATTAACTTTAATTCTGCTAAATGTGATATGTTGAGGGTAATGCTAAATAAAATGAAGTTATGATGAGATCTTCGTTTAATTAACACTTAAGCAAATAATTAGGGTTTTTTTTTATAAAAATTCTACAACTCGTAAACAAAAAAAATAATAAAATCTCAAAAAACTAAAGTGAACAAAACAAAAATCAAAAAATATTAAAATCACTGTCAGAGTCATTTTCAATATAGGTCTTAATTTGTGCTGTAGACGATTCAGCTAATCTTGATTCCATTTTCTTTTCAGTTTTGCCATCTTTCTTCCAATCGGTTTCAGGTATTGAATTTTCAAATTCCAAACACATTGCGCTGTCAAAGTTTTCAAAAAACGACGTGGAGGGGATGATATCCGAATCAACATTTTCAATTTTGTTTTTTATCTGATGTATCTAGTGTATTGTGTGTCCTTTATTCTGTGCTAAATAAATGTATTTTCTTTCTTTCTTTCTTTCAATACTCAGTGAGTCATCTAATGTCGCCAATGATTTTGATAAAATGTTTGCTTTGGAAAGTTTCTTGATGGATGGCTTGACTAAGTCAAATCTCTCAGAAGCTTTAAAACGTTGCACGCTTAAAATCTGAACTTTGGACTCAGTGCTTCTTGTGGAATATCGTTGAAGGTCAAGTTGTGTCATAAAACAATCTTTTTGGTCTCGTGCTTGCGAGTTATCATTGTAGGCAAGATTATAGAAGCCTAAATGTCTTCCATGAGGACATACTGTTGCCTTAATCAAACAGTCAGGATGTGTACAAGACAATGATCGCAAAGCTAATCGTCGTGTTTCTTCTTTCATCCAAACTATCTGGTGTACCTTTAAAGTACCCGGAAACGTTTTTAATTGGTCAGGAAGAAGCCAGTCTTTTTCGATTATTTTGTAATCTTCTACTACTTCTATTTTTACGCCTTTAACTGAAGGTTTGAGGTTCTGAACTAAAGTGTCGAGGTCGGCGATGTCTTTTCCATACGCAACCAGCTGGTCAGCAGTTCTTTTTAGTACCCCGCCGACACCGTCTGGGGCTCCTTTACCATGGCCGCATTCTGTATAATGCCACATAGACCTACAATATATAAGAATTTTAAAATTTCAACAATATTTTTTCATTAGTTCCTTTTTTTAAAGCCGGTTAAAAATGTTTTTGTAAAATATGTACTACCTACTTACAATACTACCCTCCAAAGTTTGTCCAATTAATTGTTACCTTTTAGGTGTAAATATCTTACCAAAGTCACAGGAACCCACAGCCACTTTAGTATTGATGCAATATCGGTGGCAATCATAGATAACATTTCTATGGTGGCAATAAACTTACCACCGAAACCACCGATATTGCACCACTGAAATTAGAAACATGAAGAAAAAATTAAATAAAAACAAAACTATTTATGCTTTAGTCATTTCAAATGTATGGTCGCTAAGGGTACCCAATAACACATAACATACTCGCGTACCGTACCGTAAAAAAATAACATTCATTCGTACAGTAACCCACCGAGATTGCATAATTTCGTATTCCCTCTTAGATTCAAAAAGTACTTACGTATTGGCGCGAAACCTCGACAGGATCGGACACTTCACTACTGCGAGAACGCAAGAGCACGACTGGGCCTCCGTGTGCGTAAGGAGGTAGTTCGTTAGAATAGACTTGTTTACGTTATAGATCGATTTCAACAAAACACACCGATATTGCACTTTTGGCGTGGACATTCCTTATCACAATGGTCCTGATGTCTGCATGATAACAGAAGTAAAGGAAGTAATAAATATGGTTGCTTTATGCATAGACCAACATAATAATGATCAATTTAAGTACTAAATTTCCATCACAACGTATTTAAAGAGGCAAATGCGCTTAAAAGTTAATCACGGACATACCACCGTTATTGAGAAACAGACATATTTCATTTTTTTTTTTTTATTTATATTTAAGAGATTTTTATTACTACTAGTGCCTTCATATGAGCTAGTTTTCTTATTACACGAAAAAATATAAAATGGTCTTATATAAACATTTTACACAGTGATTTCACGCGAAGAACCTCTAAAAACGCTGTCGGTAAAACTACCCACCTACGTTATTTGTTCGTTTACAAGGTCAGTGTTAAAGACTAAATTAAAACTAATTATTTGTGTTGAATACATCAGCAGGAGCACAGAATAACTAATAGTACTGCAGGAGTGAGATTACACCAAACCAGTTTAAGTTTATGCCAGGTCGAGGAACAACGGACGTCACTTTTGCACTTCTCCAATTGTGCGAGAAGTACAGACGTGCACACAAGAACTTTTACAGGTGTTCATTGATCTGGAGAAAGCGTATGATAGGGTACCTCGGGATGTGCTGTGGTGAGCCTTGAAAGAGAAAGGTTTGTCCGGGAAGTGTGTAGAGTTAATTCGTGCTATGTACAGTCAATAACGGACAGTTGTGAACCATTATTTAAAAAATACAAAATTTTAACACTACCGTCTTTGTATACAGGGTGTTACGGAAAGGGTATATCAATACAAACGGGTTGAAGTGTGTATCTGGTCTAGAATCTCTGTACAAAATTTCAGCTCAAAAGCAGTAACTTTGAAAATGCTTAATATTTTTTTTATTTCGATAGTTTATTAAATTGAAATCATAACAAACGTGTCACCGCACTACGAGGGTCATTATCCATTATCTGTAGTGTGTCTGTGCGCCTAGTACACGCACATCACGCCGCCGCACGCCAGTGCAGCGCCGTGATGTCGAAATAAAAAAATATTAAGCATTTTCAAAGTTAATGCTTTTGAGCTGAAATTTTGTACAGAGATTCTAGACCAGATACACTCTTCAACCCGTTTGTATTGATATACCCTTTCTGTAACATCCTGTATATATGAAACTGCCTTATTTGTTAAGCTGAATTCACACCTGTTTCCAAACTTATCAGATACAGTAAAACGTAACAGGCGGAATGATATGTTACGCGGACGTAGAGCTAAAACAGCATTAATGTGGAAAAGCATATTCTGTATAGCCGCGCAAGTTTTTAACAAAATCCCAAAGCAAATCAAACAGTTAAATGTAAATGCGTTTAAAAAGGAACTTAAAGAGTTGCTATGTAAAAAGTGTTATTATACCTTAAACGACTTTTTGAACGATACGACTTTGCCATCCTAATTTAATTGTGATCTTTTATACTCTGAAATCTCTCTTTGATAGTTGATAATTTGACATTGAATAATAATCTGACATAACCTAGATACCTAATATTTTTAACTGACATGCCTCTTATTGCAATATTAATTCTTAATTATTTATTCAATAGTATCAATATTAACCTAATCTTTGTTCTTGTATTGAAAATTTTATTTGTGTACCTACCTGATATTTGCGCGCCCCACGTGGCAGAATGTGATGAGACCATTTATTAATTTAAGACCATGTAATGTACCATGTTCGGACAAATAAATGAATTTGATTTGATTTGATTTGATTCAATCTCGCACCTACGTCCGGTCAGCTGCTGGCAGTACCGACGAGTTCAGTGTGGCTTGCACCAGGGATCGGCTTTAAGTACCTTTACGCCACAGTATAAATATGGACCTACGCGCACGTATGTGCCTCCTGCCCACCGTCCAGGAGTTCACGAAACGCCTCTCCAAGCGTTTCTTTGACTCTGCTATAAAGCACCCCGATCCCCTGATTGCGGCGGCCGCCCGATACACTACCTCCCGTATAAGTAGGATTTGCCGACCGAGGCATACCCTTAACATCCCCGACGCCGCCACAATCCTCCTCCAGGAGAGTAGTAAGGCCATCAGTAGGTACTCTCAGATAGTACATTTCCCGACAGCCGTCCTTCCGCCCTCGCCGCCGAGGCCTGTCGCGACGCCGCATACCATGTCCGCCCCGACCTTTGCTCGAGCCAGCCCGCGCCGCTGAGCCTGTGGTTTCAAATTCGTTTCTAAATAATTCCGATCCAGCCTGTCCCTTGCTGCACTCTCCCAGCGACGACGACGCCCTAAGCCGAAGTCCGTACCCCACAGGGGGTGCCCTTAGCGTGTAGTCGCTAAGTTTTTAAGCCCTGGCTGGAGGCCTTAATTTATTGAGGCATCCACGGGCAAGTCCGGTGAAGCAGACCATGACCATGAGTCATGACAGTGGTGATCCTAGGCTGAACTGCGAAAAACCATTAAAAAAAAAAACGTATCTGCATGCTTTACTTCGTTTATAACACATTGACTTAGATGTTCTAATTTGGCGCACCAATTCAATTTCATCCGGTACAGTAAAATATTTAAAAATGTAAATAGTATGACGTAATATCAATAAGTAAAGTAGGTAACTAAATACATTTGTATGATTTCCGTCACTCACGATTTTATTGTATTCAATTACGTAACGATTTTAGGTATTTAGTTCAAACCGTCGATCATTCCGCAAACGACTCTATTACAGCTAACGTATCGTCCATTGAAAGCAAATAATAATACTTTGTTATTAGTTATTACATCTAACTTGACACTCAGTCTAGCGCTGACCACTGAACTGCTCGGCTTCGGCCGCAATCGGGGCTATTCTCAATCTGAAAAATAATGTCTTCTAAGTTATAATTTCGCATAAATTGCCAAACTATTTGATCGTTATTTTTTCTTTTTTTCGTCTTATATTTTATCTTTTGAGTTTAAACCCTGAACATAAGATTGTTCCTTCATTACTAAATCCTGGTCCTCACGCCATCTTTTCTTGGCGTGTAATACCCAAACGTAGCTCCTAGTGATCGCGTATCTAGTATGTTAATCTAGCATAAAGTTAACAGTGTAACATTTCAAAATTGGCAACAAGTTATTATAATTCTTGAAGATGGCGTTAGAAAGTAAGTACAATTTTCTAATTTTTCTTGTATTAGTTAATTACGTCGCAGTCTGTTCAATCCATACTAATATTATAAATTCGAAAGTAACTCTGTCTGTCTGTATGTTACCTTTTCACGCCTAAACAGCTGAACCGGTTTCGATAGATATAGTTTGAGTCCCGGGAAAGAACATAGGATAGTTTTTATCCCGATATTCTCACGGGATCGAAACTTACGAGGGTGAAACCGCGGGGCGCTGCTAGTAATCAATATTTTGTTTAAAATAGCTACCTGATTGCTAGATAGATGGCGTTGGTATCGAATTAGATCGCGGCGGTATGGTTTCGTTATACGGCAGGATATATAAGGCTCGAGTTATAAAAGAATAAAATTGTCTCGCTCTGAGGTACTGCGTTTTATTCGAGTACCACATATTGTACACAGTCGTTACGGGTAGTCAGACGCCCGAAAGTTTGTCAACCAGTATTGCCAAGGGGTATCGTGGTATCCAATTACTGGGTTGTGGAGGGCAGTCGCTAGGTAAAAAATAATATGTTTATAACACCCTATTGAAAGCTATTTAATGAAATCAGGACATTTGAGGACAATACTAACTCAGTGAGGAGTATTGCTGATTCTAGTGATTATAATTCTGTGAAGTCATATTAGTTACGGTCACGAATCATAGTTTGTTCAACATACAACATACAACCCGACACTGACCTGCAAGCTGCAAACAACGTAAGAGAATTTAGCGGACTACCTTACCGCATGTGCCTTACTAGTTCTTAACGTGTCGATAGCAATCTCCATAGAATCAATCCAGAACTTAGCTCCGAGTGTGGGACCTTCAGCACCACCCACCAGATCCTGTAAAAGTGTAAACAATATTTTGTATTTCAACTTTACAAGTTGTTACTACAAAACCCTGCAAGTACTGACCATTAAACCCAAGTCTTAGTTCTCAATGTCGTGTTAAGATACTTGACGCTACTTTCTTGTCCAACTCAAAGGTAGTTGGAGTAGTCTAAGCTTTACGACGACGACGACTGTAGAGTCTTCATCATTCTCCTGCCCTTGTACCAATTTATTTGTGCTCGGCGCAACATGACTTTTTCTTCAGTACCTACTTCTCTATCAGTCGTCATCTCGGTAGTCAGCCCCTTTCTCGCCATATCATCATTCACACAGTCCATCCATCGTTTCTTTGTTCTTCCCCTACTCTTATATCCATCGACATTCGTACTTACTCAAAACGTTCTTCACAACATTTTCAAGTATGGACGATGATGGGTGTATGGATGGTTTGTAAGAACTCGTTTTGTTACTGTTACTGTGAGCCTGCATCATCCCACTGCTGGGCAAAGGCCTCTTCCCATGACTTCCAGCTCTTTCGATTCAGGGCTAAAGTGGACCACTGGTTGTTTGTTTTGTCCAGCTCGTCCCGCCATCTTCGACGGGGTCTGCCGCGACGCGTTCTGGCTGTGTCAGGGCTCTACGTAGTGGTTATTTTGGCCCACAGTTCATTGGGCATACGGCACACGTGACCAGCCCAGTCCCGCTTCAGCTTAGCGGCTTTACAGCAACGTTAGTAATGTGTGTTTTGGAACGCAGTGTGGTGTGCACTAGTTTTGTAATGCGTCGGAATATGTTTCAAGTTTAAGAAAAACAAAAACAGATTAACTTATAACCTTTTGACTTTCTCAGAGCCGTGTGTCGATGCCTTTTAATTAAGTTATTCAGGGTCAAAGGTCTCGAAATGTTTTATTTTACACAATTCATGTTCCAAGCTACCAGACAGCCGGTAGATACGTCTACACTTAGAATAGAATAGAATACTCTTTATTATGTACACCATATAAATTACAGACATTAAATATAGAAACTAAACTTAGACTTATTTATATCTATAAGGTACATTATGTATTATAAATTAAAGTCGCTGTTCTGGTATGTCTGTGTGAGCACGTTGTTCTTTTAAACTCCGCAATGGATTTAGATGCGGTTTTCACGATCATAAAAAGAATTTATTCCGGAAGGTTTATGTGGATAAAAAATAATATTAAACTTACATATATAATAAAGAAATCTCGATTTTTTGTCAAGTCGTAAAACCGTATGAAACGGGGGCGGGTTGCCAGTATATCAGATATACGAGTAAATATACAGATATTAAATTGAAGCGTCTCTTTGTAATGTCAAAATAACAGCGTTTTACTAAATGTATATGAAAGTATATACGGTACTTATAACAAAAAAAAAAACAGAATTTTTGTCTGTCTTTTTGTTTGTCCCGGCTAATCTCGGCATTTTGACGGTAATTTCACTGTCAGATAGCTGCTGATGCAGATGTAATTATAAGGAGTAACTTAGGCTACTTTTGTCTCAGTAGCATCTCCCCATGTGACAATTTCCGACAGCCACGCGGGCGAAGTCGCCTGCAGAAGCTAGTTATTATAAACTATAACTTACAAATATTTACATAATATAAGCTAACATATAAACTATAATAATATGTACAATTATATGAAAAAATAAACAAAATAATCATAGGGCATCAAAGAATTCGTCCGCATCTCTGTCAACAGGAACAGTGCCCAAAAGGCTGGCAGCATTGTCACGTTGTATAGCAAATTGAAGAGAATTTCTGCAAATTCTCCACGACTTAAAACGATTCTAAGGTCGTGGCACATAGTGTGCTGACACATAATTTATAAGCAACATTTGTCACCTTCGGAGCAGGCCGCGACGTGACGCGCGTGTCGCCTGCCATACATTATGTATGCATTACAAATGACATCACATCATTACAAACAAAACGTTACAGTAATGACTTGCGAAAATAATTGTTGTTAATTACCTACTTAATTGTGTGTACAGTAGAAGCGATCCAACCTTGAACAATGACTTCATTACCTATGTGTGCACGCATGTATCGTGATTAAATATTATAATTTATTTTTTGTACTTGTAGAAATACATATCAGAAACACTGCAAAGGTGATGGGTCTCGATATTTAAATATAATAAAACAAAAAAGAAACGAATGTATTGTTTTTAGGTCATCAATCGCTGATTGTGTACTCGCTTATAATAACAGTTTAAAACGACAGAAATCGATTCAGTAAAGGATTCTGAACAAACTACTTTCATAGTGAGCCTTAATTCAGTTACACGTATATTCTGGGGATTGTTGAAGCAAGTTTAACATAAGTCTATGTCCTACAGCAATGGACATCGCACAGCGGACAGAACTGGCTCTCATGGAGAAGCAGAAGCCCATGAACGCCGTGATCGAGCGCGGAGACTCTGCCGTGCAGCAGTTCTACCGCGGCGCCGTCGTGTTCCTCACGGGCGGCTCCGGCTTCCTCGGCAGGCAGCTCATCGAGAAACTCTTCAGGTGAGGGGTTATAACTAATGCGTCATCGTCATTAAGGGCCTCATTTCACCCACTGCTGGGCTCAGGCCTGTCTTTACTGGTGCTTATCTCCACGTTCTTATGACTTACCGAGCCGAAACGTGGGCACTCACGGTACGGCTGGTCCAGAAATTCAAGGTCGCTCAGCGAGCTGTGGAACAACAGGCTATGCTTGCAGTCTCTCTGAGGGATCGAATCCGCAACGAGGTGATCCGGCAGAGAACCAAAGTTGTCGACATAGCTCACAGAATAAGCAAGCTGAAGTAGCAATGGGCCGGCCATATTAGCCGTAGAACCGATGACCGTTGGGTAGACGTGTTCTTGAGTGGAGACCGCGAATCGGTAAACGTGAGGTGGGACGCCCTCAGGCTAGGTGGAGCGACGATCTTCGCAGGATGGCTGGTAGCACATGGATGGTGAGAGGCCTATGTCCAGCAGTGGACTGCTATATGCTGATGATGATGATGATCTCCACGTTCCTGTGCCAGTCTTGTGGTGGCATCTACATCGCCACATGCGAACTGCATATCATACCAACGTCACGCAAAAGCCTGCATCGCGCAAGCAGAGTTTACCATGCGACTAGCATCTATACAACGTCCCGACATCAATCGTCGTGCCGTTGCCCACCAGACACGACACCCGTATGGTCGGAGGACCCTCCCTTCTCTATGGAGGATGAGTGAACTTTACACCCTGTTCCTGATACTCAATAGCCTCATCCAGGTTTAACCCGCGGGTCTACAATCATACGTAGGGCGGGGGCGGCAAGATGGCCAGAGGACAGTTGGTCTGGCCATCTCTTCGCTTTTGTTCAGTCGTTGGACGCCACTCAGTCACAGCATTGCTCCAACTGTCAACTTCGGGCCTTCCTAGATGTCCTGCCGAACTCCATGCTAATGTATCGTAGGCCAGTTTTTTTCTCCGAGCTGAGGATAAACCTGCACCCTAATTGCGAAACACGCAATCATTTTGAAGGATATTGTAATATATTGCTTTTGCTTCATAATTATGTTCGAAAAATGTTTGCTCAACAAAGTAACTAACGCAATGAATGTTGTTGAACTGTCAAAATTAAAGACATTGCTACAGATAGTGTGTTACGCAATTAGGTACTCCGCAGCAAACACGTGAGGGCGAAAATCTCTTCGTCTAAACGTGGCTTTCACTGGGCTCGAAGGACCACGTCAAACGACCATGTAGTGTTGGCAGAGAGAGGTGGAAAGAGAGTGAGGACGCCTGTGCCCAGCAGTGGGACATTAGTGGCTAGTAAAAAAAACTATAAGTAATATAAAAAAAAATTAAATTTAAAAAATCAAAAAACCCGACTGCGGTAAAAAACATAAGTTAAAAAAAACTGAAAAGCTAAAAACAAGCCCATTTCCTGTCAATTCTTATATTTATTTATAACTCTAAATTAACAAAAATAACAAAATTAAGTGAGGGTCGCTTAGCGCGCCACGCGAACATTAATGATATCATCCGACGAGCTCTTGTTACCGTCGGCGTTCCAGCTGTATTAGAACCCAATGGCTTGGTACGCGACGATGGCAAGAGACCGGACGGTATGTCTCTATTTCCTTGGAAGGTGGGTAGGCCTTTAGTGTGGGACGCAACTTGTGTCGATACTCTTGCGCCATCCCACCTTCCTGGATCGGTATGCTGTGCTGGCGCTGCTGCTGCGGCTGCGGAAAACCTCAAGCGGCGAAAATATAATAACCTTATCGGAAATTATATTTTCGAGCCGTTTGGGGTTGAAACCTTCGGGCCGTGGGGTCCGAGTGCTCATGGCCTTTTTAAAGAAATTTCAAAACACTTCCCGTGACCCAAGGGCTGGCTTTTACTTTGGCCAAAGGCTAAGCATTGCCATACAACGTGGCAATGCCGCCAGTCTCTTGGGTACATTACCAGTCGACAGCGATGCGGATGAATTTTTCGACGCTATATTTTAGTTTTTGTTTAGTTTTAGTTAAGTTAGCCCATTTTAAATTAAATAAAAGTTGGAAGCAGGCGGGACCCATACCATTTTTATATTTTCAAACTCAAATGGGTCCCGCCTGCTTCCAACTTTTATTTAATTTAAAATGGGCTTGTTTTTAGCTTTTCAGTTTTTTTAACTTATGTTTTTTACCGCAGTCGGGTTTTTTGATTTTTTAAATTTAATTTTTTTATTTTATTCTTTTTAGTTATGAGTTGTAAATCCCACTTAAGTGTGATAGTCTTCCTTTAAACTTCGTAATATATTAGGTGCTACTGCCGTAACATTTAAATTTCTAATTACACCGTTTAGTTGGTAGAGGGGGGGACGGGTAAGTAATATATGATATAATTACAAAACCTCTAATATTTACAAGATATAAGAACTGAACCTATAATTTTATTTGATACTAGCTTCTACCCGCGACTTCGTTCGCGTGAAATTTCTTATTCCCTCGACCCATCTCGTCGTATTGCATCACTTGCCCGCGTCTCCTGCTCTATCACTTCGTTTCCCCATAGCGCTTTTGCTCGACTCCTAAGGGCCCTAGTGTGACGTTAAATAGCCTATAGCCTTCCTCAAGAATTGGGCTATCAAATGCAAGAAGAATTTTTCAAATCCGACTAGAAGTTCCAGAAATTAACCCCTACATACAAACTTACAAACAAATTTTACGTCTTTATAATATTAGTATAGATAATGATCTGTTAATATAATAAACGACTGATATAATTTGAATGTAACTAATTTCTATAAGAATAACAGACAATTAATATAAAATCATTTGATATACCACTCAATAGACATATAACCTATTTAGTCTAATATGATAAAAACTTTTTTTTCATCCTATGTCGACGGAGGTGGGGCCCCTATTTTTGTGTAAAGGGTTTAAAGTAACCTAACTAAACCTCGGGGTGCCCTTCGCCCGCTCTTGCATCCTACGTCGTCTATTGCGTTCGTTGAGTTCGGGTGCGGTAACGGTAACGGAAATAATTCGGAAGCCACGAAGCCACGAAGGCTTTCTACCCTAAGCTGTCCGAATCGGATCGCTCTGAATCGGGGTGTTAACCATAATGACGGTATCAATATATATTTTAAACGATAGACCTAATGATTTTCGATCAAATAAACGTTATGTCCAATAACGTTATACGAAGTAAGTTTTAGAGTAGGTATATAAATGTTATATGTAAAGAAATTATATCACCAGTTGGTATATCTCACGTTTATTATATCTTGTGAACGTTATTGAAATGAAAATATACCAAATAACTCTATACCTAAGATATGAGACGCGCCCGGGGGGACACTTGATTCTAACGAAAATTGGTACTTTAAAGCTTGATAAGTCACGAACGGTATACTTAATCAAAAAACGGTCTTCCCAAACCACTAATATTTTTGAAAGACCTATTCAACGATACCCCACTTGACATAGTTTGTTGACTTTCATTTTTTTCCTTTTTACAATATGGCGTCCAGTAGTCGCCATATTGAATTTTCATTAACGTCATGTCTTTAGTGACACTCGCCGGACTAAGAGGAATCGATTGACGTGTGAATCATAAAAATCGGCCCAGGCGTTTGGTCTGTATAGTGCTTCAAAGGAACATACAAACATACATACATAGGCTGATAAACACATTACCACTCCTTTGCGTCGCGCAGTCGGGTAAAAAAGAGAAAAGATCTGATTTTTCGTGTGTTTGTTAATTATGCTTTCACGCTAAAGCGGCCGAACAGATTTAGATGAAATTTGGCATATGTGTGGCGCATGACCTTGATTAGGATATAGCATACTTTTTAGCTCGATATTTATTTATTTATTTATTAAAACTTTATGCACAAGTCAAAACTGTACAAAGGCGGACTTAATGCCTAAGGCATTTTCTACTTTCATTTTCAGTCTACCTTAGGGTGATGCAGAGGCAATACACAGTATAGGTATTCTTACGGGATCGGAACTTATGTGGGTGAAACCGCGTTGCAAAGCTAGTAATTAATATTCCTATTAGTTAATAAGAAATGCTGTGTTAAAATATAATTTAAAAGAGAATTGTTTCAGATCCTGTGAAATCACCAAACTATACATGCTACTGAGACCAAAGAAAGGAAAAACCACTGAACAGAGATTAACCAATATACTGAAAGATCCGGTAAGTTATCGCACAACAAGGATTTACCAAAAATGACCAAAACCATGGCACCACCAACTCGGGCACCAAGGCCCTAGCGTTTCAACCCCAAACGGCGCAAACATATAGCAAACAACATCTCCTGTGTCGATACTCGATACTCTCGCGCCATCCCATCTTCCTAGCACGGTGGGCTGTGCTGGGGCGGCTGCTGTAGGAGCAGAAAACCTCAAACGACGCAAATATAACCACCTTATTGGGCTATATATTAGAATAAAACTGTACTGCGGTACGTTTGCCGTAGTAGGTACAGTTTTAAACCCAAAAATATGTGATAGTACATGTTTCCTTAAAAGGCGTGAGATTATGCAATCTGCGTTCTCGATTTAGTTGCCAAACATGTAAATAAATATGAGTTTTTGGAGACTTAACTTTAATTCCTACCTACACAATAAAGTTCAGTTAACGTTACAAGTTAAACATTATTACCTAAGTATAACTTTTTCAATAGTACTAGTCACTCTGAAATCAACTTAAGTACGGTCAGCATCAAAAGTTGATTAACACTTCAGTTTTTTTAATCTTAGTTATTGAGCAAAATATTTGTTAAAATTGCAGCAGAAGAAATTTTTTTACAATATATACTCTTGTCTATTATGTGCAAAGCCAAAAATCAGTTTATTGAAAAAAGTTGTTGTCAATTTAATAACGTAAAAATGATAGTGTTAATCGACTTTTGATGCTGACTACCACTAAGATAAAGTTCATATTTGCTTAATTTGACAACTTCCAATTAGAAACATTTATAGACGTTATATTATGTAGGTATATATGTAGCTCTATCCAAATATATATTTTTAGCACCATGGTGCTACTAACACATCGTATACTGCACCGGTTGACGTCAACGTCGGCTGTCGCTGTAAACCAGCGCTGGGGCTGTGCCTCGCAAAGGGTCATAGCATTATGCTGAGCGTTGGCCGTTTTGCGTGGAGGTGACGCATGATGACCCCAACTTGTTCCTTCTTGTGCTTGTGTTCATTCTGTGCGTCATGTGTACCGCAAATAAACGGATGTTCATTCATTACTATACAACATTGAGACAAAGTAATATTTCTGTTTTCTCCCAGGTATACGACACTCTACGTCAGAAGAAACCTAACTTCGCTGACAGCATCGTGGCCGTGGAAGGTGACGTCGCTGACATCAGGATCGGCCTCAGCGAGAAAGACTGGAATACCATCACAAATGAGGTACTCAACTGGTTTTATACAAATTGTGAAGTTCCCTACTGTCTGTTCCAAAAGTATTTGATGAAAGTGTAAACAAATGGATAGGAAACTTACTGTGCTTGTGAGTGCTAATTTGTAGGGCTAGTGCCAAACTGAGTGCTAAAAATCTTAATTAAAGTTACCTCAAAGGGGCTGTTAATTTATTATGCGATTTTCGAGGGGTGGTCCAAACAAGTCTTACTTTTTCTTACGTGGGATTGGGAGGGGCCTAGATTGTCCTTACGTAAGATCACAAAAGTAAGCAAAAATTATAAGTTTTCAATTTATTCACTGCTTTTTCGTTGAATGGTAGATACTGATCTTACATAAGATTGAAAGGGGAGGGCTATACAAACGTCATCGGTCGTATACAGCGCATTGACACACTTTCAATCACAATAGCTACATCATTTTGAAGGATATTGCTAATCCATTGCTTTATCTATGTTGTCTGCTCAACAACGCAAATAACGCAATGAATGTTGTTGAACTGCCAAAATGAAAGCCATTGCTATTGTTAGTGTGTTACGCGATTTGTCCGCTGACTGCCTAGTTGGTCTAGTGTTCACAATTGCCAGTACCTATTTAGTTAGACTATCGCTTAATCTCCAGACAAACGTAATAATTCACATGGCGGCGACGGTGAACTTTGACGAGCCACTCCACATTGCCGGCATGATCAACGTGCGCGGGACCAGAGAGATGCTCGCACTCGGCAAACAGTGCACCAAACTTAAGTGAGTATAAAGCACTTATAGAAAAAAAAAAAAAAACATTTATTGCAGACTAAAGAACAATGTCAGGTTTCGGCTTACACAACTTATAAAACAAAATTCACACGGACACGAAGTTTTTACCTACAACAATTTAAATATAAAATTCCAACTTCTAAAAAAATATTTATTTCTTTTCGAGAACTGTTCAAAAAGAAAATCATTTTAATAAGTAATCATTTTACTGATCATGTTCTTGAATTCCAGATTTTTATTAAAAAAAAAAAATGTGTCACGTAGTTACCTGTTCTGCCACTGTAATCGATTATTCTAAATAATTAAAGCGATTTACCTACTCTTTTATTTACCACCTCACAATTGTCTTTTATTATTATTATTTTTTATCTAAATAATACGTTCGTCGTGTTTATTATAAATACATTTATTATTTTTTAAAGAATATAAGAACGAAATTCAAGAAATCGATTTTCCTGATCTGTATTCGATAACTTAATCGCCTCGTAATGGCAACTAGCAATTCGCCATTAAAGTAATAAAAAAAAAACTTTTGCAGTTCTGTCAAAATCGCGCGCACCAGTTCAAACATCTTGTTGTTGTTGTCGGTGTTTTTCTAATTCTAAGTGTACGTTTGTTTCCTTCTTGAATTCATCTGCGTTTGCGTTATAGACTTATTGTGTTATATTCATATGTTAGCATACACAATAATCGACTATTTAACTAATATTATTTGAGGGTTGCAACATTATCATTTTTTTAAACATTTTATGCTTTTTGGTTTGTGGCAACCCAAAAATAAGTCACTGATGAAAACCGGCGGGAAAAGTGAAAAATTGCATTTTTGCTCAATGTTAGCATACACAATAATCGACTATTTAACTAATATTATTTGAGGGTTGCAACATTATCATTTTTTTAAACATTTTATGCTTTTTGGTTTGTGGCAACCCAAAAATAAGTCACTGATGAAAACCGGCGGGAAAAGTGAAAAATTGCATTTTTGCTCTCCCAGCAAAAACGATGATGAAAGTGGTCTCGCTTGAGTTATAATTACTATTTTACTGTGTTGAGTCTTGAGTACCAATAAAGTGATGTGTACAAGTGTTCGAGTTTATTAATTCTAACAAGTCAGAAGTGGGATAAAGTTTATCTACGTGCCTGACGCTGTGGTTTCCTGGACCAAGGACAGTTTGAGTTAATATCTTAAGCGACGAACGGACGATGCGACACGACGCGTGAGTCATTATTATCAATTATTGAACTAACGTGCGATCCGGAGAGCGCGCTCGGCGCACAGCGCCCTGTTGGCCCGACTACTATACGAACCCGCCGTGTACCGACCGCGTACCTGCGCACGCCTAAAATGTAGAGTGCGCCTGGCCTGGTACTCCTATAACTTCGTTTCCCTGTGATTTTGTGACAATCTTATTGTTGTTATATCATGTGCATAAGCATGCACGAGCGTGCTTGAAATAAGAAACAAGGTTCAAACATTTAGAGCAATAACAAGTGATCGTTGAGAAGTACCTAGTGAAAGTGATACCAGTTTTAGTTTATTTACATTTGTAATAAAAGACAATTTGAGATTTGAATAGTCCACAATTGCGATGGAATTATTATTTTAAGTATTATATTACCGATCGTTTAAAATTGCTAGTTGCTAGTTAAAGCGGTTATATTATTATTTGATTAACTTGTGTTGCAAACGAATTTCAGCTGACTTTATTATTTTCTTTTGTTAGTTATCTATATCATTATAAATATTAGTTATTAATATCTACTTATCTAATTTTGTTGTTGCTGCATTTAAATAATTTTGATTTTATTTTGAATCACTCAAAATCGTTTAACGTGATAATGGGTAATTCTAAGCGAAGGCGACGTGAGACAAGTAGTGATAGTTGCTCTGTAAATAGTAGCGATAGTGATGATAACAACCGTAGGTCGCGGCATAGTAAAATGCGACGTCGTGTTAAAAAGCATAGCAGTAGCCATAGACAATATAGTAAGAGAAATAGGAAGCAAAGGCGCTCTAAACATACTGATCGTGAGTTAACTAAAACTCCTCCGTTGACTTCTACTACTACTACTAACCACACTATCCCTGATTCATCGGATAATAATAAGTTATTGAATAATATTCCTTTAAATATGAATAACCCCATTGGTAACTCTGCGTCACTACCCACATCCAATTTCTGGGCTCAAAACAACTTTCCTGTTGCTTTTAGTGTTGTACCCGAATTTGACTGGTAATAAAGCAGTTGGCTGTCTTATACACGGTATTGACGACAAATTTGTAAGAATGGCAGCAGGAGCCTGCATGTTTAATGAACCGGAACAAATCCTTAATTACTTGCGTACCGTGTCCCAACACGACAATAATACACCTACTTCCAACTTCCGTAACCGGAATAATGCGCCACCTAAGAATTCCAATAAGGTTTCAAATGAGCAAACAAGAACCAGTACAAATGATAACATTCGATGTTATAATTGCAATGAGCTAGGGCACATAAGTTTAAAGTGTAACAAACCCATTAAACGATGTAACTTTTGTTTTAAATTGGGACATGAAACTAAAGACTGTCGTAGAAGAAACGCAAATAACAATGACTCTTTAAATAAAACGAATACCGCTACAGAACTAAATAAAACTATATTGTGCATTACTAATAGTGAATTCGCAAATTCAAAATATTACAAAGATGTCAGAATAAACAACGTTATCTTACAAGGATACGTTGACCTGGGTAGCAAATGTACTCTTGTAAGAGAATCAAATGCAAAGTTAATAGTACATGATTGGGATATCGAAAAATTACCCATTTTACAGGGATTCGGAAATTCCGCTGTAAAGCCACTAGGAAAGTTTATAGCAATTTTAGAAATTGGCTCAGTTAAAGCTGAAACGGAAGTTCTAGTTGTAGATGATAATTATTTACAGACGCCAATTTTAGTAGGGCAGTCTTTTACAGAAAAACCTAATGTTATTATCTTAAAAACAACGGATGAACTAGTATTTATGCATACACCAGATTTTGATGATAATGTGTTTAAGACTAAAGTATACGCAGATGCTGATAAAGTGATAAAACCTAAATCTATGATGCCAATAGATGCTATTACCAATAACGCGTATAGTGGTGGCTTGTGGATACAATACAGTCTTCGAATTTTACCGCAGAATGAATATGCTGTTTTGTCTGGGGTTTTTGAGTTTGAAGCAGGTAAAGGATATTTAATGATAGCAAATTTATCATCTAACGATTTAAATATTTATAAAGGAACTTTATTAGTTCGGGGTCAACACTATCAAGAAGTAAATAAGGAATATATAGGTTTAACAACGGAAACTAAAAATTATGTAGAGTTACCTTTATCGGATATAAAAATTAGTACGGAAGTATCAGAACAACAAAAAGTACAGTTATTTGATTTGTTAAAGAAATATAGGGATTGTTTTGCAATTAACTTAGGAGAGTTAGGTAAAACTAATCTAGCAAAAATGGATATTACGCTGACAGACAATAGACCAGTAGTATATAATCCTTATAGAATATCACACAGTGAGCGTGACCACCTAAATAAAATGATTGAAGAATTATTATTGAACGGTATAATACGCGAAAGCACTTCGGATTATTCGAGTCCTGTTATCTTAGTGAGTAAGAAAAATGGGGATAAACGGCTGTGTATTGATTATAGGGCCCTAAATAGAAAAACGTTAAAAGATAAATATCCATTGCCTCGCATCGAAGACCAACTAGACAGATTAGGGGGCAACAAGTTCTTCATAAGCCTTGATCTTTTTTCAGGATACTACCAAGTGCCAATGAGTGAAGCCAGTAAGCGATATACTGCGTTTGTAACACCGGATGGTTTGTATGAGTTTGAAAGAATGCCGTTTGGACTTGCCAATGCACCTAGTGTTTTCCAAAGGACTATTAACTGTATGCTTAGGGGTAAGCAAAATTTGGCGTTGGCTTATATGGACGATTTATTGTTGACATCACGTTCAATTGAAGAGGGTTTAGATAAGCTGGAGAAGGTTTTTCAATTATTAAGGTCTGCTCATCTAACATTAAATCTTAAAAAGTGCGATTTCTTTCAGACTCGTATAAATTATTTGGGCTACGAGATTAATTCCGATGGCATCCGACCCGGGGCAGTCAAAATTCAAGCTGTAGTAGATTTCCCTTTACCTAAAAATGTTCACGAGGTTCGACAGTTTGTTGGCCTTACAAGTTATTTCCGACGGTTTATTCAAAATTATTCTATGATAGCAAAACCTCTAACGATTCTTACAAAGAAAAATGTTTCTTGGTGTTTTAACGAACCTCAAATAAAAGCATTTAATGAATTAAAAAGTAAATTAACCACTCGACCTGTTTTGGCACTATATGACCCAGAGGCTGAATTAGAAATTCACACTGACGCTAGTAAAATCGGTATAGGAGCAATCTTGCTACGACGGGCGAATTCAGATAAAGTATTCCATTCTATAGCTTATTATAGCCGTCAAACGACACCAGATGAAAGCAAACTACACTCGTATGAGTTGGAAACTTTGGCGGTAGTTTGTGCTTTGAATAGGTTTAGAGTTTATGTTTTGGGTAAATCATTTAAAGTTGTCACTGATTGTGCCGCTATACGCAGCACAATGACAAAGAAAGATTTGATACCGAGAGTAGCGCGTTGGTACATATTAATGCAGGAGTACGATTTTACTGTAGAACATCGCGATGGTAATAAGATGAGTCATGTCGATGCACTGTCACGCAACCCAAGTGACTCTGAATCCAATGACGTAGTACAGGTGGTTGATGTTTTCACAATAGATGACGATGCGTGGTTGCGCACAGTGCAGGAAAAGGATTCAGAAATACAAAGGATAATTAACATTTTGAATGATTCAGAAACAAAAGATATTGTCGAGATTCATAAGAACTATACTGTTAAAAATGGCCGTTTGTACAGAATAACTAATGACAAAAATGATATAACTAATTTAAAGTGGGTAGTTCCAAAATCAGTGAGATGGCAAATAGTTCGTATGAATCACGACGATGTCGGTCATTTCGGTTTTGAAAAGACTTACAGTAGGATTAATCAGATATACTGGTTTAAAAAAATGAGACGTTTTATTAAAAAATATTGCAGTTCGTGCTTAAATTGTGCCCACAATAAGTTGCCAGCTGGAGCTAAAGAAGGGGAGCTTCATCCAATCCAAAAAATTAATAAACCGTTTGATACACTTCATACTGATCACTGCGGTCCCTTTCCTATCAGCAAGAAGAAGAATTGTCATATTTTAGTGATCATTGATGCCTTCACTAAATTTATTTATATAAAGCCAGTAAAAAATGTTAAAAGTAGTACTACGGTGCAGGTATTTACGGAATATTTCTCGCTATTCGGAGTGCCACGTCGTCTGATATCTGATCGCGGCACTAGTTTTACAAGCAAAGAGTTCTCCAATTTTATTAATAAAAGGGGCGTTAAACATATCTTAAATGCGGTTGCCTCTCCCAGGGCCAACGGTCAAGTTGAGAGGTATAATCGGACTATTGTTGATGCCATAACGGCTGCTAATCACAATAAACCAGAAAATGAGTGGGACTTGTGTTTACCCCAGATACAGTGGTCTTTGAACAACACAATAAACAAATCCACTGGTCGTACTTCTTCAGAAATGTTGTTTGGAGTTCAAACTACCGGCGTTTCGGATGGTTTTATGAATCCACTTGTCGCGGAATCTCATAAACCGTTAGATCGCGATGAAATTAGATCGGATGCAGACTCGCGAATTCAAATAAGCCAACGACTACAAAAAGAGCGTTTTGATAAGTCTCATAAAAAACCAACTGAGTATAAAGTAGGAGATTTAGTTCGTGTAGAAAAAGATATCCGTACAGACCCTGGACAGAGCCGTAAACTAATACCAAAATGTGTAGGACCGTACAGAGTATCTAAAATAATAGGCAACGATCGTTATGAAATAGAGGACACTCCTATTACTAGAAAAGAAGGTTGCAAACCATATAGGTCGGTTTATGCCGTCGATAGGATACACCCTTGGCTTGTTTTTAATCATGATGCGATGTCGAGTGATTCAGAGTAAGAGTCAGCAATAACTATTGTTGTAGTAATATAATTGAGATTTTCAGATTAACAGTGAACGTCAATATTGTGATTTGACAATATTGCTTAAAACATGGTCATGAAATAAAATTAATTTGATAATGAAGTCCCACTTGGACAACATTTCACTTCAACTTAGAGAACTGTACATAATAAATATATTTATCTGTATTCATTAAAGCGATGTCTATTGACCTGTATTTACAGAGAATATTACTGATTATTAAATGCACAAGAGTTTAGAAGAATGTTTGTTATTTCTTACTAAATAATGTTAATTTTAGAATGAAATAAAGTGAACGGACTTGTTGCAATATACATAAATAAAATATAAGTGAGATGTAGCGATAGTGAAAATAGTGATGATTAGTGAGTCTTTACGGGTGTATGTGCCCATAAACGATAAATAGAGATAAAAGTGAGTCACTACAAGTGAGAGTACTTGTAGTCGATGTTTAGTTATAAAAGTGAGTCACTACTACTGAGAGTGCTTGTAGTTGATGATTAGTTATAAGTGAGTCACTACAGCTAAGAGTGTTTGTAGTCGATATTTAGTTATAAAAGTGAGTCACTACAAGTGAGAGTGCTTGTAGTCGACGTCTAGTTATAAGAGTGAGTCAATACAAGTGAGAGTGATTGTAGTCCATGTTTAGTCATAAGAGTGAGTCACTACAAGTGAGAGTGCTTGTAGTCGATGTTTAATTATAAGAGTGAGTCACTACAAGTGAGAGTGCTTGTAGTCGATGTTTAGTTATAAGAGTGAGTCACTACGAGTGAGAGTGCTTGTAGTCGATGTTTAGTTATAAGAGTGAGTCACTACAAGTGAGAGTGCTTGTAGTCGATGTTTAGTTATAAGAGTGAGTCACTACAAGTGAGAGTGCTTGTAGTCGATGTTTAGTTATAAGAGTGAGTCACTACAAGTGAGAGTGCTTGTAGTCGATGTTTAGTTATAAGAGTGAATCACTACAAGTGAGAGTGCTTGTAGTCGATGTTTAGTTATAAGAGTGAGTCACTATAAGTGACAGTACTTATAATCGATTAGACGAAGTTACGAATTTAAGAGTGAATGAGTTCTTAATTAATAGTAAGATTTCGATGTACCTTTTTTTTTATTTTTATCTCTTAGTTTATTTTTAAATGAGTTCTTAATGAATAGTATGATTTCGATGTACCTTTTTTTTATCTTTCTCTGTTTATTTTAATTTCCTTTTTTAAACGCGAGGCCGCGTTTGTCGTCAGGATTAGCCGAATGTTAGCATACACAATAATCGACTATTTAACTAATATTATTTGAGGGTTGCAACATTATCATTTTTTTAAACATTTTATGCTTTTTGGTTTGTGGCAACCCAAAAATAAGTCACTGATGAAAACCGGCGGGAAAAGTGAAAAATTGCATTTTTGCTCTCCCAGCAAAAACGATGATGAAAGTGGTCTCGCTTGAGTTATAATTACTATTTTACTGTGTTGAGTCTTGAGTACCAATAAAGTGATGTGTACAAGTGTTCGAGTTTATTAATTCTAACACATACCACACATTTTGTGACAATTTACCATCAACTACGTTGTATTAATTGTGGTATAAATGTGTTCCGGATGGAACGGCATTTAGTTGAATCTGACGATGTCCGTTCATTGTTACGGCAATGGACTTCACTTTCTGAGGTAAAGTACGATTCTTATACTGTTTTAACTAAGCTAAATGTTAATTTGCAACACAACCGTATTTTGTTTGTTTTAGATTCCAATTGACAGTGTTGTTTGTCATTACTCTTGGTTATTAATTAAACAAACAAGTAATCCAACAAGTAGCAAGGCGCTAACTGAATCAATTGTGCATCGAAATCTTTGTATTGGTTGCGGTCATTCATTGCATCGTGTAAAGTCTAACGCCTTAAATAACAGTCAGAAAGAGAAGATACCATCAGACGCGTGATAGAGCAACAGTAACCTCCAATTTAAAATGTCTGAATAACTTCTTTTTTAGAAGTTCAGTGTAAAAGTTGAAATCACAGAAAAGCTTTTGACATTATACTACACAAAAAAACGTAAGAATTGTCACTGTCCATGACAAATTAATATTGAGCCAAAGTTACTATGGACATCTGACATTGTTCTTTGTCCATTCTTGTTAGTAATAAAGGTCCTAAAACTATTTTAGTCAATACTAAAATCAAAACAAAACATCATTCATAATTCAAATAGTAAAATCATAAAATCACTCGTGTCAAAAAATCAGAGTTCAAAGAAAAATAGTAAAATGATAGGATGTAGAAAGAAATAAAGAAAAATATAGGTTTATTAGTCACAGAAACAGGTGCATGCAAAAAAAAAATCAAATAACATAGAGCTGCACCAAACGGCGTTGTACTACTGACGCCGGTGTTACGCTAATAAAGGACACCTTTAATGCCTGGGAAGAAGCACAAGATGCCATTGGAATCTTTGCTACCTCTCTAAGGCGTTCGAATGCGTAAAGCATGAGACACTTCTGATGAAACTGGAGCACTATGGGATTAGAAAAACAAAATTTGATTTTCTAAGATCATACTTGAAAGATAGCAAGGTTAAAGTTCAAGTAAACGGTATAAACTCATTAGAGTCTGAAATGACAATAGGCGTTCCTCAAGGTTCAATATTGGGTCCATTCCTCTTTTTAGTTTACATTAATGGTTTACTCCAATTAAGGAAGATGGTGTTATTTGCAGATGACACATCATTGATGTTTCAGGTAGATCGACGGCCACAAAATCTTGACGCCGTGAATAACTGTGTGTTTCTTTTTCAAAATCAACAGATTCGATTCCTGGCTAGAAATATTGATTTTTCAAAAATCCAATGATGCAGTTTTAGTTCATCAAAATCGAGCCCGAGACTCCTTTGAGTACTTTTCGCTATTCCTCATACTTTCGGATTTGGCCATCCACGTCCAATTGAAAAATTCACCCTGTATAATGAATGTATACAAAACCTTGTAAAACATTTTAAAAGAGTAACGGTGGAGTTTCTTGCCCATTCTTCTCCATACAAACACTACCTTTTGGAAGGGGCGACTAGAATCAATTCTATTTTATTGTAATTTTTGACGTTCAAAAGTGCCTATTTGAAATAAATGATTTGACTTTGACTTTGAATGTTACTCGTATGCGACTTTTACTTTACTTAACAAAGTAAGGTCAAAGTGCGCTCTGTGAATCTAGCACATATGTATAAACATAAAGAAAGAATACCAGCTTGAGTTGTGATAAAACCATTATCCTAACGAATATAAACTTGTCCTCAGACTCTTCAACCACATATCCACAGCCTTCGCGCACGCCACCGAAAATAGAATAAACACGGACGTCAAAGAAGAGTTCTACCCGTGCCCCATACCTCCTGATGTCTTCATTGATATGGTGGACAGCATTGATAAAGACCGGCTCACTAGTATCACGCCTGCGTAAGTAACTGTTTTAAAATAAAACACGTGCCGACTTATTTGCTAAAAATCTCACCGTTACAACTTAGGTGAAGTGAGCTGTCAATACTTGCCAATTCCTTTACAGCCACTCGATACGCTTCCGTGCCGAATCGAACATCAATCAATGTTATCGTAGGAGTCCTCTAAACGCTGTTCACAAATCCAAAACCCGAAAATTTGGACAGTTTAAATCAAATAAACGATCATTAGAAAGAAAAAGTATTCATTGCGACTCGTAGAGGAAGATCGCTAACTAAACGCAGTCAAAATTAAAAAACCAAATGACCAGATGAGTTAGAAACACCATGCTGCGCTCCATAACTCAAGTAGCGGATGTTGGAAAAAAAACAGCCAGGCTGAAGAGTGAGTGGGCTGGACACGTCTCACGAATGCACCCGGAGAGATGGGCAAAGATCGTCATTCACTGGACGCCTAAGGCAGGACATCGCCGTCGAGGTAGACCAAGGCGAAGGTGGTGTGACGATCTAATATCATTTGCAGGGCTAACGTGGCCAGAGATCACACAAGGCAGGGAGATTTGGAAGAAAAAAGGGCAAGCCTTTGCCCAGCAGTGGGACACAAAACAGGCTAACAAAAAAAAGTGTAATTTTCGATATGACAGCCTATGGTAATGTGTTATTTTTTGTTCGCAGTTTGATCAAAGGCTGGCCGAACACGTACACGTTCACGAAGTCGATCGCCGAGGAGCTGGTCCGGCTGGACGCCGGCAACCTGCCCATCTGTGTGGTCAAGCCCCCCGTAGGTAATCCTTCTACCTTCTTTATTAATGCACGTTAATCGTATCCCAAATAACTCCCATTTTGATTTCCTAAAAATATTATTGTAATTTCTAATATTAATGTGCCTCTTTGGTGAGCCTCAAATAATACAAATTTTGTTGTCCTAAAATACTAAATAGCTAATTAACTGCGACCAACTTGGATGTACCGCTTGCCGGCCGCTGTTGACCACAGTTCTAACCTAACCTTACCCATTTGGTGAAGGTGCCTAGCTAAGATGCAACCAACTTTGAGAAACAGCCAGAAAGATAAAAAGAGGCACATTCAACTAAAAACCCTACGTCCTTAGAATCACATACAGATTTTAGAGGCACATTTATTTAAAAATATGAACATCATTAGAAGGCCAATAAGTTTCCAGAGGATTGCGAGGGGCTTGTGGCTAAGTAGTACAAGCCGCACGAGTCGATCGATCAGGTTAAGTTATGCTTGCCGTGGTTGGTCCGTGGATGGGTGACCATCTTTACATACCAAGACTCCTCTGTGGCTCGGAAGGCACGTTAAACCGTTGGTACCAGCTGTCATTCGTGGATCTTTGACAGTCCTAGTCATTACGGGTCGTCAGAAGCCCGAAAGTCTGACAACCAGTCTTACCAAGGGGTATCGTAATATATCCAGTAAATGTAAAATATTGGTATTCAGCTGTATTCGATGAAATTGGATGCCGACCCCCGCAGCATAGATGGGAAATGGCTAGGCAGATGATCAGGAAAGCAAGCAAGGTGCCTGATGTTCCTATAGGTAATAACTGATTTCTTTCTTTATTTCAGTGGTTAATTCCTTCATTGAGCCTACGCCAGGTTGGATGGACGCAAAAACAATTATGGCATCGCCAATGGGGGTATGTACCTGCAAAACAAAACTGTTTAAAACTGGCTATAACCCTCCTTTTTGCTTCGCCGTAGTCGGATAAAAAGAAGGTCGTAAGTCAAACTACACGTCAAGCTATTGCTTTGTGAGATTGCCTATGGACTTTTGGTCGACACCGTACATTGGGGTTTATTTATAAACGTTGCTTAAAGTTAAAAGACGTTTAGACGTCAAAAATGTATGGCTAAACAGTCGCTAATCATTACTTAACATTAGGGACCGACTTCTTCAGGGATGACGACAATTTTTATTTAAAAAAAAAATTGTGTACAAATAGTGCAAACAGTGCTACAAAAAGTTTAAAAGCCTAAAAAATTGCACAGTTATAAAATAACTTCTAGACAAAGACGGCACTAGCATAGAAGTGACGTCACGACTATGTCACTTCATACTAGCACGATTACCGCGCGGCAAGGACGGGAATAATTCCTACCAAAGACTTTTAGCTTCTCCTCCATTGATTTTACAGATTTTTTCGATTATCTCGTTTTACTGTGCCTTCCGTACAATCACATTATTTGTTCGAACATTTCTTATATTAGTCATCATCCTTATTCAAAGGTTTTATTGAAATAAATACCGTACTTCTAGTTTGAGTTAGAGGTAGAGAGTTGAGTTAATAATGACTCAATTTCAGTTTCTCCTAGGGTCTGGCCTGGGTGTGATGCACGTACTTCTGGTGGACAGGAAACTAGTCGTGTCGTACGCCCCCTTGGACTACGTGAACAACGCCATCATCGCGGCGGGCTGGGACTCCGTGCACAACCGACATCTCTGGGACGGCATTCCAATATACACCGTCAGCAGCTCGCCTTACAACACGAAATGGGGTGAGAACTCAACATTGAAATTCTCTCTCCATCCTCGCCTGTTTTTTGAAGACATTTTACTTCTATCACGTGTACGGAGCACATATTTTTTTACTCCTCGACTCTGTCCCGCTCCTGGGCCTCCTGAGCTCTCCCTCCATTCCTTCCATCTTTCGCGAGCTCATGCTCCTTCCAGTTTTGACGGAACATATCCAGTTCGTCCCGCCATCTCCTACGTGGCTAACCTAACCTAACAAAAAATCTAAATTAAATTATTTTATCCTTTTACAATTACATTTAACCGTCGTCGGTTTTTTTTTCAAATTTTTTAATTTTGTTTTTTATTTCAAACTTTTTAAATATCATAGGTTCATTATACACCTATTTAAGAATCCTCACTAATCAACCACAAACCCATTATTGATGATGAACACCACATCCAAATCGGACTAGTAGTTTTGGTTTTGCACAAACAAAAAGTCAAAGTAGTTGAGTTGTCATCATAACACTTATCTAAGAACATGCACCAATTAAACCAAAACCCATCACTGAAAACCGGATCAAAATCAAACTAGTAGTTTTGGAGATAAATGGCAACAATGGTTTGCACAAACAGACAAACACACATCCTCTCACCCCAAACGCATATATATATACAACCTTATTGTTAGTATATGCGAAACCCGAAACACGTGTCTAGCATTTTTATGTAAAGAATCTATGTACAAAATTTCAAAACTGTATCATGAATAATCACGAAGTTATAAGCTTGTCATGTTACCTGTTTGTCCATACTAAAACATGCTCACTGCGTCGCGCGCAGCTCGCGTCTTGCGCTCATTGATAATTAGTAGGCACTCAAACGTACGGGCGCGGCGATTGTATTGTAATTAACTGGTGATAACATTTTCCATCACACTTGCAGGCTTTGGACTGTCGTAATGGTCAAGTGTAGGTAGATATTATAATGTACTTTATTCGTAAATAAATGCAGCCGTAAGCTACGAATAAGTAATTACTTATTCGTAAGCCGTACTTGTGATACAATGTAGTCAATGCGATTTGTTGCACCTTATGTCAACCAATTATAGTTCAAAGTGGATGAAAAGTGTTAAACATCGCATTACTTAACCACAGCAGGCTGTAGGTACAGATAATAACTTTCTACAATTAACCATCTTGGCGTGTTTAAAAATGTTAAGGCAATTTTACACAGGGTCAGTAACTGTCGTCAGTCGACAGCCGAGTCAGTGCTGACCTGGCACTGCCATCGTATAAATTGATTTCAAGTCAGTACAGTACTGTCGCGTCAGTACTGACTTCAATATTCCCGCTTCATATTTTCGGCGTCAGTCCGCTCCCCCCGCCACCCGCGCCAGCGCAACTGACGCCGTGTAAATGTCGAAGTCAGTCGCTGCCACTGTATTGTACGGGGACCACGCTGCGTCGCACTACTCGCACCGCATCACAAAATGACGCGAAAACTGAGCGACACGGAAAACTTGAAGCTTATTCAACTATACCGCGATAATGAATGCCTGTGGGATAATAAATCACAAAATTATAGAAATAAAGAAATGCGTGCAACATCATTACAGAATATTGCACGAGTATTGAATTTAGAAGGTTTGGATAATTCTACTTCTAACATACCAGTTACTTCTTGCATCATGACAAACGTAAATTTTCTCAACAAATTATGTAGTTTTATTTTTTGCTGTTTTCGAGAATTCATTTTTCCGCACTGACTTTACAAACGTGTGTACACCGAAAGAAATATCCTCGACTACTGACGAAATACTGACTGCGTCTAAATAGCACGAGTCAGTTTTCGGCGCCAGTGCTGACGACAGTTACTGACCCTGTGTAAAGCTGCCTTTAATCATCACGGCAAAGCATTGTGTTCCACGATACTCTGATGCCGAATTTGCTCCTCGTACCACCGCACTGCCAGGGATACGTCGTTATCACCACAAACCGCTAATGTACGTACCATTTCTGTGTACTGGATGTTTGTGTATGAGAAAGACATGGTTACACGACACTTATTACATACGATAGGTAAGTACACGATCAACCGAAACACAAGGCCCGCGGCGCGGTCGGCCGCGCGCTCGCGATCGCGTAAGTTGGAGCGACACGTGCGCACCAAGCTGTAGTATCCGGGTGACTGAAGGGAAGGGGTTGCTTCACCCCCGCCCCGGTCGCCCCGCTCGCTGTGCGCCCGCGCCGCCGCGCCTATTATGCGCGTATGGTAGATAACTACCTAGGTACGTGTCGCTGGATGTCCAACTTTTAACCTTTTTTAAATATTTTTGGGACAAAATATAACATGGGGTAAAAATTATTGGAATCGATTCAGTTACTTATTCTGAACAAACTATATTCAGGTTTCGCATATACTAAAAATAATGTTGTATATATACCGTATCCGTACCGTCCGGGTAAAAATAGCTGCCGTCGCTCAAAAAGCTGCCCAACTGAAATGTGACTGAGCAGGACATGACTGCCGCATGCCGGACACACTGTGCGCCCAAATAGCCCAGAACTGGCGCCCTGAGACAGTGTGGCGACTGTCTTGTTTCATCCTTTTCAGTACCTAGTCGGGTTTTAGTTTTTCAACTTATTTTTATTGAATGAATTATTTATGTGACACAGGAGCATTCGGCGATTTAATCCGACACGACCGGTACTACCGGCTAAGCTCGCCGAAGACGCTGTGGTACAGCTACCTCATCGAGACCAACAACAAGCTGATGTACTGGATGCTCACGTGGTTCCTGCACTACCTGCCCGGCTACTTCCTCGACGCTGTGGTCGACGTGCTCGGAGTCAGGCCTAAGGGAATGCCGAAGTGAGTACTCCAAAGGGACCCTATTACTAAGCCTCCGCTGTGCGTCCGTCTGTCTGTCAGCGGCTGCAGATATCTCATGAACGGTAATAGGTAGACAGTTGAAGTTTTCACTATAATAAAATAAAGTTAAATATATAAGGGTCTCCATACATGAAACGTGTTTTTTCGGTGTACTTTGCGTTGTGAAAAGGGTTCCGTATCCTTCGTGTGCAAGCCCGATTCGCACTTGGCCGCTTATTTTAGCGTTCCTCTTCTCACAAGGAAAAACGAAAAGCACATTAGAAGCATTTTCTATCTGTCTACTCGTATCTTAATCCGATCCGTTAGGCGTGTTGTATCCCACAGTCTGATCCCATTTGTGGTGGGTATCCCTTACACTTATTTGACCTCTGACAGCTGCAACCCAACAACAACCTTATCAGAATGAAAATAAAGATCATAATGATTTTGACAGACTTGTCAGTGGCAGCAACCCAACAGCAACCTTATTGTAATGAGAACAAAGCTCACTGTGATTTGGACAGTGATGCAACATCGGAGGTAAAATAACTGTGAAAGGACTGATACCTTTGCTGTCGGTCAAGAACGGGCCCGAGGGAATTGAAACCATAGACTTAGAGAATGCACTGAGTGTTCCCTATCTAGCTGTAAAGTAAATACGGGCAGAAAAGTGAGAGAGAGACAAAGCGAGCGTGCGGCCGGTAGTCGTCTTTTTCTAGGATTTTGATTGGTCCACGTCACAGCCTCACAGGAGCGGATAAACTGTATACTTCATGCAGACAGAGATAGGTATTGGCCGCTCGATCGCTTTTTGTTCACAAAAGTAGAGTAATGAGCAAAACTGGTAATAAATCCTTTAAAAGAAAGAAGACAACCCTAACGTAGTTAGAAGAGATTAGTTACGCGATGGAAATAGAGGCAACATAGAGGTGAATGTAACTGTAGGCACTTAGCGCTGTGCTGTGCGACCTGAATTGCACTTAGTTGTGTCGTAGCAAGAGTCGCTATTTCAGTGAATCTTCTGTACCATTCTGTACCCCGTTTACATTCAGCCCATTTCCACGGCAACTTGCAAGAAAATGGGAAATCAAACGGGCAACGCGGATGTGTAAACAAGTCGCTTCCCTTGCCGTTGATTGACGTTGCCGCTTGCCTTGCCCGGCGATCTCCAAATTGGCGGTTCATCATCAAAGGGCCGGCAACGCAAACGGGAATGAGTGTTTACATACTGCCCTCTCGCTCACTTGCTATCGAATGCGCGGAGGTGACTGTAGCTGTGAGTAGTGGAGTACGCTCCATGATGGGTAAGCTCGCTTATCCGACCGAACCAATGAAACAATCGGTCGTGTCACCTGGCATTGAATGTGAGCTTTACCTATGTCGTGTTACTTAGAGCGCATAAACCCAGAAAAAAATCAGTGTCAAAGTTTCACCCGCGCCTCCTAGCCTACCCCTCTCATTTTTTTTTAAACTTAAAAAGCAAAGCGCCGGTGCTGCAACAATTTCCACGTTCTCCAAGAGTCGAATTAAAAAGACAAGACATGTGAAGCGGCAATGTAAACACCACAGATATAGATGGTAAACACTCATTTCCCTTGATGTTGCCACGGCTGTATTTAGGTAAATATTTCCGGCAGCGCGAATGGCAATGCCTGAATGTAAACGAGGTATTAAGTCGACCGGCCACTGTTGTGTGGCCGTGGGTTGCGTGGCCGTGGGTCACGTGGCCGTGGGTCGCGTGGCCATGCAGGGCGTGGCCGTGGGTCGCGTGGCCATACGGGGCGTGGCCGTGGGTCGCGTGGTCTTGGGTCGCGTGGCCGTGGGTCGCGATGCCGTGGGTCGCGTGGCCATGCGGGCCGTGGCCGTGGGTTGTGTGGCCGTGGGTCGCGTGGCCGTGGGTCGCGTGGGCATGCGTGGCGTGGTCGTGAGTTGCGTGGCCGTGAGTCGTGTGGCCGTGACCGTGGGTTGCGTGGCCGTGGGTCACGTGGCCGTGGGTCGCAGTAGACGATCTCGCGTACATTCTGATACAAAGCAAAGCTAATTACTCGTGCGTAACTTCAACCCCTAATATTATATGTTTTCGTGTTTTCTAGACTCGTGAAGATCTACACCAAAGTCTACAAACTGACGATGGTGTACCACTACTTCCTGTCGAACTACTGGAACTTCTGCAACGACAACCTGGTCGCCATGGCGGACCGGATGTCTCCCGCCGACAAAGCTATCTACAACTACGATGTCGGCAGTGTTGACCTCGACGATCTGGTCAAAGCGTTTGTTGTTGGCATACGAAGGTTGGTTCTTCATCACAATCATTCTCCCCGAGCCCCCGACACATACATAACTTTGACAGTTCAACAACATTCATTGCGTTACTCAGTACGTTGTTGAGCAAACAACAACAGACGGAGTGACTATCTATTGAAAAAGTTATAAAAATGTTTCAAGTTGTAGCGTAAACTGAACTTTATTATATTACTAGCTGCGCCCCGCGGTTTTACCCGCATAAGTCTCGATCCCGTGGGAATATCGGGATAAAAAAATACCCTGTGTCCTTTTCCGGGACTCAAGCTATCTCTATACCAAATTTCATCAAAATTGGTCCAGCCGTTTGAGCGTGAAGAAGTAACAAACATATAAACACACACACTCACAAACTTTCGACCTTATAATATTAGTGTGATAGGTTTTAAAGTAATCCAAGACCCAGCGGGTTGTCTGTCTGTATGAAGGAATGAATTGAATGAATGATTGATTGATTGTTCCAGGTACGTTATTAAGGACGGTCTGCAGGGCAGTGAGGTGGGCTACGGGAAACAGAAGAAGTTGTACTACGCGAACATACTGTTCCTAACGGTGTACTTGTACTTAATCTGGAAGTTCGTGTTCTTCTTGTACTCGACCCTCGCTATGATGTTCGCTGTTTAGATTCTAGTTAATAAATTATTTTAATAGGAAAAACGTGTTTTTTTGCTGGTAACTCCACGTCAATGCGCGTATTTTGCGTACTGCGTGCGGTTCTAGGGTGTGTAGTATATATAGAGCTTTTAACAGACTAGATCGGCTGCTACAAGAGTGTACATAGATATGCAAACCTGGGTGCTCTACCCACGCAGCACCCATCAGCAACCTTAGGGCTTACAGAATCAAACTACTTTACAGATATAAACTTCACCTGTGTATTCTTCCTTTGTTTAATGTTTGTTATCTCAGAGCTCCGTTATTCATAAGCCGATTTGCAAAGTTCTTTTCTAATGGATATTGACGGACGGACGGAGATTGACGGAGTTCTTTTCTAATGGATATGACATATGCCTCAGGGGTGGTCCCATATCATTTTTATTAACTTTGCTTGGGTAGTTTTTGAGTTAGCTTCAATAAACGGTCACTGATTCCCGTCACATAGCAAGTATTTATTTCAAATTCAAGTAAGATAGAACATCATAAATAAAAACATATCATAAATGAGCTTATACTCGTACTAACAGAAATTCGACACGTAGTCCGATGGGACGGCAACCCGACACGACCGGGGAGGGATCAGGCGCAGCACCAACGGCGACACGTGCGCACCGAGGCACGGGGGTAGTAAACCGGCAACTTCCAAACTTCAGGCTGTTACTAAGAAATTCCTAATGGAAAACCCAATAACACTTTGCCTGACCTGGGAATCGAACCCAGGACCCCACGTTCAGAAGTCGCGCTTGCAACCGCGACACCAACGGAGCAGTTTTTTTTAATAGTATACAGGGTGTATGTCAGACCATTAGGTAACTGGTGCGATATTATAAGCTTTCCATATTGTAAACAGAATGATGTTAAAGAAAAGTGAAATGGCGCGAAATAGTAGATTGTACAACTAAGGCATAAAAGAAGCTATTTTACCCCGAGACGTTTGTATCCACGCGAGCCGCAGGCGACGGTGGATAGTTAAGTCGAGGGGTAAAATGGCTCGTTTATGCCTGAGTTATACACTCTGCTTTTCACTTCGATTGCGAGAAAATGAAACAGGCATAAAGTACACAGTACATAATTAATTAAAAATGTTGCAAAGCATAGCTAATTCCCGCCACCACAGATAATACCGCCACGAAACTTTTTAAAAGTATTTTGTTTTATCTCAACATTTGTCATTCGACTTGGGTACTTCATACTGCCAAGTCATAAAAACGTTTCTTTGCGTTTTTAAATAATAAATGACAATTATTTTACCTGATTTTATTAAATTAACGATAGAAAACACGGAAGTGGTATAAATTAAAGAAAATGAAATAAATCACGACTTTAATCTGCGAAGTTTTATTGCGCGTGTGGCTGTTGGGCTTGATTACCTTAGTCTCAGAAAAAAAAAATACTTTATGCACTAGAACATAAAAAGCGATTTTATGTCGCCTAAGCACGACATAAAGACGAACTTTTAGAGCGTGAGAAGTGAAAAAAAAATTAATCACTAAATCGAAACGCAATTACATTAATTTGAATTTGGAATTTACCACCAATTTAACCAAACGCCAGATATTTGAGATCAAAGTGGCCAGTTCGACAATACGCCAATTTCATTGTATATAAGATTCTGTTTTTACTAGCCTATGCTGTCCCACTCCTGGGCAAAGGCCTTCCTCCACTCCTTCCATCAGAGTGTCGGTAGACCACGTAGGAGATGGCGGGATGAGTTGGATAGGTTCCTACAAAACTGGAGGGAGGACACACGGGCTCGCGAAAGATGAAAGAATTATTATATATTTAAAAAACTCAACTTAAATGCAATGAATTTAGCAACATCCTGTATGTAAGCAGCCAAAAAAGCTTTAAATAGCAGTTTTTTCGGTCAAGGCGCCTGCATTTAGTCGGCGAACTGCATTCGATACAGTTGACAACCAGTACGTTCAATATTTAAGAAATAGTGATAATTTTGAGTAGTCAGTGAACTTTAGTATCTACCTATTGTGTAGGTTTGATTCCCGTGGATGCAAAGGATTAGTGAGTGTTAAAGGTTAGTGATTATTTTTATGTAATATCGGGTAAAAAGTAGCCATGTGTTAATCCAGGGTGTCAGCTACCTCCATACAAAATTGTATCAAAATTGGTTCAGCCGTTTGAGTGTGAAGAAGTAACATACATATAAACACACACACTCACAAACTCGCCTTTATAATATTATAGTGGATACCTATTAATAATTAAGTCAGTGAAATAAATTGTTTAGAAGATTCATTACATACGTAAAGTTAGTGAGGCACTTCTTGATTTTTAACCGACTTTAAAAAAGGAGGTTCTGTATTCGACCCGTATGTATGTATGTATGTATGTTTGTATGTCCGCGATTATCTCAAAAACTACTAAACTGATTTTGATAATTCTTTCATTAGTGTGATCTACATACTTTCAGGAAGGTTTTAGTATATAATAATTTAGGTAATTATTCTTATGTACGAAGTTATATGCATAAATGTACTGCATCTCCGGCATTTCTATGCGAATTTTGATGATTCTTCGAGTTGTGTCTTCAATTCTTCAATGCACTAGTGTTAAATGAATTTATGTGGGGTAGGTACAACTAAAAAGTGAAAAATAAAAACTTTTTTACAAAAAAAACAACCGACTTCAAAAAAAAAACACTACAAAGTGAAAAATAACTTTAATTTCGGATGTCGGTGTCAAAAAACGAAAATGCGGAACCAAAGACACCGACTTCCGAAATTAAAGTTATTTTTCACTTTGTAGTGTTTTTTTTGAAGTCGGTTGTTTTTATACGACTGGGTTAAGAAGATATTGTGGGAGTCCACTCCCGTTTTCCGTCAGCAAAAATACGCGCCCGTCAGAAAGTAGCTGATCCGTCAAAACAAGTGTTATATTGAATTTTTCGGACGAGGCAAGCTCTTCACAGGGCAGCATCACGTCGTGTTGTCCCTAGTCCGGGCCCCGAAGCAGTCTTATGCCCGTAAGTGACACGTCGTGTTGTCCCTAGTTCGGGCCCCGAAGCAGTCTTATGCCCGTAAATGACATGTCGTGTTGTCCCTAGTTCGGGCCCCGAAGCAGTCTTATGCCCGTAAGTGACACGTCGTGTTGTCCCTAGTTCGGGCCCCGAAGCAGTCTTATGCCCGTAAGTGACACGTCGTGTTGTCCCTAGTTCGGGCCCCGAAGCAGTCTTATGCCCGTAAGTGACACGTCGTGTTGTCCCTAGTTCGGGCCCCGAAGCAGTCTTATGCCCGTAAGTGACACGTCGTGTTGTCCCTAGTTCGGGCCCCGAAGCAGTCTTATGCCCGTAAGTGACACGTCGTGTTGTCCCTAGTTCGGGCCCCGAAGCAGTCTTATGCCCGTAAGTGACACGTCGTGTTGTCCCTAGTTCGGGCCCCGAAGCAGTCTTATGCCCGTAAGTGACACGTCGTGTTGTCCCTAGTTCGGGCCCCGAAGCAGTCTTATGCCCGTAAGTGACACGTCGTGTTGTCCCTAGTTCGGGCCCCGAAGCAGTCTTATGCCCGTAAGTGACACGTCGTGTTGTCCCTAGTTCGGGCCCCGAAGCAGTCTTATGCCCGTAAGTGACACGTCGTGTTGTCCCTAGTTCGGGCCCCGAAGCAGTCTTATGCCCGTAAGTGACACGTCGTGTTGTCCCTAGTTCGGGCCCCGAAGCAGTCCTATAGCCGTTTGTCCCTAGTCCGGGCCCCGAAGCAGTCTTATGCCCGTAAGTGACACGTCGTGTTGTCCCTAGTTCGGGCCCCGAAGCAGTCTTATGCCCGTAAGTGACACGTCGTGTTGTCCCTAGTTCGGGCCCCGAAGCAGTCTTATGCCCGTAAGTGACACGTCGTGTTGTCCCTAGTTCGGGCCCCGAAGCAGTCTTATGCCCGTAAGTGACACGTCGTGTTGTCCCTAGTTCGGGCCCCGAAGCAGTCTTATGCCCGTAAGTGACACGTCGTGTTGTCCCTAGTTCGGGCCCCGAAGCAGTCTTATGCCCGTAAGTGACACGTCGTGTTGTCCCTAGTTCGGGCCTCGAAGCAGTCTTATGCCAGTAAGTGACACGTCGTGTTGTCCCTAGTTCGGGCCCCGAAGCAGTCTTATGCCCGTAAGTGACACGTCGTGTTGTCCCTAGTTCGGGCCCCGAAGTAGTCTTATGCCTGTAAGTGACACGTCGTGTTGTCCCTAGTTCGGGCCCCGAAGCAGTCTTATGCCCGTAAGTGACACGTCGTGTTGTCCCTAGTTCGGGCCCCGAAGCAGTCTTATGCCCTTAAGTGACACGTCGTGTTGTCCCTAGTTCGGGCCCCGAAGCAGTCTTATGCCCGTAAGTGACACGGCGTGTTGTCCCTAGTTCGGGCCCCGAAGCAGTCTTATGTCAGTAAGTGACACGGCGTGTTGTCCCTAGTTCGGGCCCCGAAGCAGTCTTATGTCAGTAAGTGACACGGCGTGTTGTCCCTAGTTCGGGCCCCGAAGCAGTCTTATGTCAGTAAGTGAAACGGCGTGTTGTCCCTAGTTCGGGCCCCGAAGCAGTCTTATGCCCGTAAGTGACACGGCGAATTGTCCCTAGTTCGGGCCCCGAAGCAGTCTTATGTCAGTAAGTGACACGGCGTGTTGTCCCTAGTTCGGGCCCCGAAGCAGTCTTATGTCAGTAAGTGACACGGCGTGTTGTCCCTAGTTCGGGCTCCGAAGCAGTCTTATGCCCGTAAGTGACACGTCGTGTTGTCCCTAGTCCGGGCCCCGAAGCAGTCTTCCCGTAAGTGACACGTCGTGTTGTCCCTAGTTCGGGCCCCGAAGCAGTCTTATGCCCTTAAGTGACACGTCGTGTTGTCCCTAGTCCGGGCCCCGAAGCAGTCTTATGCCCGTAAGTGACACGTCGTGTTGTCCCTAGTTCGGGCCCCGAAGCAGTCTTATGCCCGTAAGTGACACGTCGTGTTGTCCCTAGTTCGGGCCCCGAAGCAGTCTTATGCCCGTAAGTGACACGTCGTGTTGTCCCTAGTCCGGGCCCCGAAGCAGTCTTATGCCCGTAAGTGACACGTCGTGTTGTCCCTAGTTCGGGCCCCGAAGCAGTCTTATGTCAGTAAGTGAAACGGCGTGTTGTCCCTAGTTCGGGCCCCGAAGCAGTCTTATGCCCGTAAGTGACACGGCGAATTGTCCCTAGTTCGGGCCCCGAAGCAGTCTTATGCCCGTAAGTGACACGTCGTGTTGTCCCTAGTTCGGGCCCCGAAGCAGTCTTATGCCCGTAAGTGACACGTCGTGTTGTCCCTAGTTCGGGCCCCGAAGCAGTCTTATGCCCGTAAGTGACACGTCGTGTTGTCCCTAGTCCGGGCCCCGAAGCAGTCTTATGCCCGTAAGTGACACGTCGTGTTGTCCCTAGTTCGGGCCCCGAAGCAGTCTTATGCCCGTAAGTGACACGTCGTGTTGTCCCTAGTCCGGGCCCCGAAGCAGTCTTATGCCCGTAAGTGACACGTCGTGTTGTCCCTAGTTCGGGCCCCGAAGCAGTCTTATGCCCGTAAGTGACACGTCGTGTTGTCCCTAGTTCGGGCCCCGAAGCAGTCTTATGCCCGTAAGTGACACGTCGTGTTGTCCCTAGTTCGGGCCCCGAAGCAGTCTTATGCCCGTAAGTGACACGTCGTGTTGTCCCTAGTTCGGGCCCCGAAGCAGTCTTATGCCCGTAAGTGACACGTCGTGTTGTCCCTAGTTCGGGCCCCGAAGCAGTCTTATGCCCGTAAGTGACACGTCGTGTTGTCCCTAGTTCGGGCCCCGAAGCAGTCCTATGCCCGTAAGTGACACGTCGTGTTGTCCCTAGTTCGGGCCCCGAAGCAGTCTTATGCCCGTAAGTGACACGTCGTGTTGTCCCTAGTTCGGGCCCCGAAGCAGTCTTATGCCCGTAAGTGACACGTCGTGTTGTCCCTAGTTCGGGCCCCGAAGCAGTCTTATGCCCGTAAGTGACACGTCGTGTTGTCCCTAGTTCGGGCCCCGAAGCAGTCTTATGCCCGTAAGTGACACGGCGTGTTGTCCCTAGTTCGGGCCCCGAAGCAGTCTTATGCCCGTAAGTGACACGGCGTGTTGTCCCTAGTTCGGGCCCCGAAGCAGTCTTATGCCCGTAAGTGACACGGCGTGTTGTCCCTAGTTCGGGCCCCGAAGCAGTCTTATGCCCGTAAGTGACACGTCGTGTTGTCCCTAGTTCGGGCCCCGAAGCAGTCTTATGCCCGTAAGTGACACGTCGTGTTGTCCCTAGTTCGGGCCCCGAAGCAGTCCTATGCCCGTAAGTGACACGTCGTGTTGTCCCTAGTTCGGGCCCCGAAGCAGTCTTATGCCCGTAAGTGACACGTCGTGTTGTCCCTAGTTCGGGCCCCGAAGCAGTCTTATGCCCGTAAGTGACACGTCGTGTTGTCCCTAGTTCGGGCCCCGAAGCAGTCTTATGCCCGTAAGTGACACGTCGTGTTGTCCCTAGTTCGGGCCCCGAAGCAGTCTTATGCCCGTAAGTGACACGGCGTGTTGTCCCTAGTTCGGGCCCCGAAGCAGTCTTATGCCCGTAAGTGACACGGCGTGTTGTCCCTAGTTCGGGCCCCGAAGCAGTCTTATGCCCGTAAGTGACACGGCGTGTTGTCCCTAGTTCGGGCCCCGAAGCAGTCTTATGCCCGTAAGTGACACGGCGTGTTGTCCCTAGTTCGGGCCCCGAAGCAGTCTTATGTCAGTAAGTGACACGGCGTGTTGTCCCTAGTTCGGGCCCCGAAGCAGTCTTATGCCCGTAAGTGACACGGCGTGTTGTCCTTAGTTCGGGCCCCGAAGCAGTCTTATGTCAGTAAGTGACACGGCGTGTTGTCCTTAGTTCGGGCCCCGAAGCAGTCTTATGTCAGTAAGTGACACGTCGTGTTGTCCCTAGTCCGGGCCCCGAAGCAGTCTTATGTTAGTAAGTGACACGTCGTGTTGTCCCTAGTCCGGGCCCCGAAGCAGTCTTATGTCAGTAAGTGACACGTCGTGTTGTCCCTAGTCCGGGCCCCGAAGCAGTCTTATGTCAGTAAGTGACACGGCGTGTTGTCCCTAGTTCGGGCCCCGAAGCAGTCTTATGCCCGTAAGTGACACGTCGTGTTGGCCCTAGTCCGGGCCCCGAAGCAGTCTTATGTCAGTAAGTGACACGTCGTGTTGTCCCTAGTCCGGGCCCCGAAGCAGTCTTATGTCAGTAAGTTACACGTCGTGTTGTCCCTAGTCCGGGCCCCGAAGCAGTCTTATGTCAGTAAGTGACACGTCGTGTTGTCCCTAGTCCGGGCCCCGAAGCAGTCTTATGTCAGTAAGTGACACGTCGTGTTGTCCCTAGTCCGGGCCTCGAAGCAGTCTTACGTCAGTAAGTGACACGTCGTGTTGTCCTTAGTCCGGGCCCCGAAGCAGTCTTATGTCAGTAAGTGACACGTCGTGTTGTCCCTAGTCCGGGCCCCGAAGCAGTCTTATGTCAGTAAGTGACACGTCGTGTTGTCCCTAGTCCGGGCCCCGAAGCAGTCTTATGTCAGTAAGTGACACGGCGTGTTGTCCCTAGTTCAGGCCCCGAAGCAGTCTTATGCCCGTAAGAACACGTCGTGTTGTCCCTAGTCCGGGCCCCGAAGCAGTCTTATGTCAGTAAGTGACACGGCGTGTTGTCCCTAGTTCGGGCCCCGAAGCAGTCTTATGCCCGTAAGTGACACGTCGTGTTGTCCCTAGTCCGGGCCCCGAAGCAGTCTTATGTCAGTAAGTGACACGTCGTGTTGTCCCTAGTCCGGGCCCCGAAGCAGTCTTATGTCAGTAAGTGACACGTCGTGTTGTCCCTAGTCCGGGCCCCGAAGCAGTCTTATGTCAGTAAGTGACACGTCGTGTTGTCCCTAGTCCGGGCCTCGAAGCAGTCTTACGTCAGTAAGTGACACGTCGTGTTGTCCCTAGTCCGGGCCCCGAAGCAGTCTTATGTCAGTAAGTGACACGTCGTGTTGTCCCTAGTCCGGGCCCCGAAGCAGTCTTATGTCAGTAAGTGACACGTCGTGTTGTCCCTAGTCCGGGCCCCGAAGCAGTCTTATGTCAGTAAGTGACACGGCGTGTTGTCCCTAGTTCAGGCCCCGAAGCAGTCTTATGCCCGTAAGAACACGTCGTGTTGTCCCTAGTCCGGGCCCCGAAGCAGTCTTATGTCAGTAAGTGACACGGCGTGTTGTCCCTAGTTCGGGCCCCGAAGCAGTCTTATGCCCGTAAGTGACACGTCGTGTTGTCCCTAGTCCGGGCCCCGAAGCAGTCTTATGTCAGTAAGTGACACGTCGTGTTGTCCCTAGTCCGGGCCCCGAAGCAGTCTTATGTCAGTAAGTGACACGTCGTGTTGTCCCTAGTCCGGGCCCCGAAGCAGTCTTATGTCAGTAAGTGACACGTCGTGTTGTCCCTAGTCCGGGCCCCGAAGCAGTCTTATGTCAGTAAGTGACACGTCGTGTTGTCCCTAGTCCGGGCCCCGAAGCAGTCTTATGTCAGTAAGTGACACGTCGTGTTGTCCCTAGTCCGGGCCCCGAAGCAGTCTTATGTCAGTAAGTGACACGGCGTGTTGTCCCTAGTTCGGGCCCCGAAGCAGTCTTATGCCCGTAAGTGACACGTCGTGTTGTCCCTAGTCCGGGCCCCGAAGCAGTCTTATGTCAGTAAGTGACACGTCGTGTTGTCCCTAGTCCGGGCCCCGAAGCAGTCTTATGCCCGTAAGTGACACGTCGTGTTGTCCCTAGTTCGGGCCCCGAAGCAGTCTTATGCCCGTAAGTGACACGTCGTGTTGTCCTTAGTTCGGGCCCCGAAGCAGTCTTATGCCCGTAAGTGACACGGCGTAGGAAACGCCCGCACCCAGCTCTCTGATTGCACCAAATCATTATCGAGATCATAGTCGGTACTGTCTACTTGAATGAAGGGTCCGAAAAAGCGATTAGGATAACGTATAGAAGATGTGCAGCAGTGCAGCGCCCCCTGTCTGCTTATCACAAACAGTATCTCAGATCAAATCATATCATTTATTACTTTTTAAACATGGATAATTAGTAGGTAGGTTTATACTCCAATCTCTTTGGAACTTATATATTTGAGTTGAAACACTAGGGCCATAGGGCCCGAGTGCCCATTTAGTATTTCGAGACATCGCGAAGCGGTTGGTCGACTCTTCGCGTGACCAGAGGGCTGGCCTATTTTTTGGCCAAAGAATCAGCATTGCCATATAACGCGGCAATGCTGCCAGACTTTTGGGCACGTTTACACTCATTACATAGGACATAAAGATAACTGGCGAAATGTGGGCGTACCTTATACCTCCGGCCAACCCTTCGGAGCATATAGGCGTAATGTTATGTAACGTGGGGCTCGAACACACGATCTCTTACTTGCCAGTCCGACGAGCGACCCGAAAAGGCCCAGGCCATATTACCTTCTTTTTAAGTCGTTGTTTTTCGTGAATTCCCCAACAATTAAGGTGAATGCGGTCAAGTTCGTGTCATCCACACACACGATGACATATCAAGCGATACATTACCAGTGTTAGCTGATCTCGCATTGTATAGGTTTTTCGTACAATGAGAACTCAGCTTAATGTATAGCCTGATATTTGATGTCGTCGTGCGTATCTTATAAGTAAGTTATATTAAATCAGCTTACCATAATTAAGGTCACGGGTTAAAAATCGCCAACACGTAGTCGTGTGTAAGCGAAGTCATCATTAAGAAAGAAGTAATTATATTACAATATTTTTATATCTATAGAATTCTAATTTCTTTCTTCTGTCATTCGTAGATCTTTGGCAGTTGTTACCTACGGGTCGTCAGAAGCCCGAAAGTCTGACAACCAGTCTTACCAAGGGGTATCGTATTACCCAGTAACTGTAACGGGGCAATTCCTGTAACGTGCAGCTGACAGGACACGCAGGACATCGTTTGTGGAACCGCGCCAAATATTTACACTCCAAGGCAGGAAGTTGTATTCCTCCTATCGTATGAGTCACGCGCCGATGTCCTGGTGAAGGTTGCAGGAACCTGCTGGCTGCGGGCAGCACAGAACCGGGCGAAGTGGAGATGTTTGGAAGAGGCCTATCTCTAGAAGTGGACGTCTTTCGGTTGAAATGACGACAATGATATGTTTAGCCAAGGTATTTTTGACTTTAAATTGTAAGTAATAACTTTTGACCGAGTGAACCAATTTTAATAAAATAAAGACTAAAAATAAATGTTAACTCAAGATACAGACTGATTGATTTTCAGTCCCTTGGGTGAAATTATTTATACAAAATAAACTGCCCGCCAGGTCGATATTTTTTGTAAATAATTTTATCACCACTGCTCTCAAAACGGTGAAGGAAAACATCGTGAGGAAACCGGCATGTCCTAGAACCAAACATTCGAAGACATGTGACATCTACCGAGACGCATTGGGTCCGCGTGGTGGATTACAGCCCACTCCCTCTCGCAGAGAGGAGGCCTGTGTCCCAGCAGTGGGAACATTATAGGCTGATTATGGATGAAGTCAGACTTAGTAGCGTGCATATACACATGTCATGTATCCAGTCTCAATGAGCAAGCTCTTCAAAAGGAGTTCTACGACTCGAACAACAATACCAAAGAAAGGGACATTTGGGCAGGTCGCATACAAGTAGGTAGGTACTCGAAAGTTGGTCAAAGTACTTCTACAAAAACTTTGTATTGTACAATAACAGTAGGTAATTGAGGTACAGATCAATTCATATCTAAGATACGATATGTTAGTTCGATCAAATTCCAATCGCGTGACTCGAATCTCGGCACATGCTCGCACGTGATGTTGACGCCACTATAATGCTGAGCCAACAAAACATTATATAAATAAAACAATCATTCAGCTAGCTTGCATATTCGGTATTACGGAGAAAGTACTGATGTCGTCAGTAAATGACATGGAGTAGGTTGTAAATGGAGTGGCGACACACGTGAGTGGAGTGTAAATGTCATTGTTACATAATAATAATATAAATTCTACAACTATCACACAACGCCATCTAGTCCCAAGCTAAGCAGAGCTTGTGTTATGGGTACTAGACAACTGATAAACATACTTATATATTTCTAAATACATACATATTATAGATAAATGGACATAAGATGGACAATATGGATATGGATGGAATGGACATAGGATGTGCACGGACGGGTTTGCTTTGCTTGTTGCGCGGTGCATTTGTTTGCCTGCCACAGTCCACACATACGTGCGTAGCGTGGCCGTGGGTTGCAGTGGATGATCCCGCCTGCATTTTCATACAAAGCGAAGCTTAGCCGTAGCCTGCTGTGATGCGGTGCCTTTATTGTTTTTATACGACTGTCAAATTTAGACATTATTCTTCTTTTAGGCTTTCCCATTCTATTAATCACTATCCATGACGTTTGGCATCAGCGTAAACTTCACAGTAAAAGAGATTTTTTAAAGTATTAGTGAGCGTTTCAAAGAGACCACTTCAGCACATCTACATAGCAAGCATCTTGACGCAGTGTAGGTATAGTAACACGCTGTATGGGACCAATGACGTTTATCGACGACTCAAGGCTCCTGCAGACAGGCGCAACGCGACGTTGACGGTGCGACGCAATTCTGGAATAAAAATTTGCATGAAGTCTTTATAGAAATTGTTCTGCTAGAGTTGAGTCGCACGGTCACGTTGCGCCTGTCAAGCGTTAGCATTCCATTTGCTAGTCAATCTGTGCACGTAGGCATTGAAGGACAAGAATGCACTCAGACATGTTCTGAGATATACAATGTTGTGGTTCACTCTGCCTTGCTAGTACGTGGTTAATAAGTGGCAATAATAATTATTATAGTGAACATTTTCTGTACGTTACAGTGATCGGTTCATAAGTTTATGTGTGAGTAGGTACTTAGATAGTTCTTCAGTAAAAGTAATACTTGGTTATCGTGCGGGTGCTCGAAATAGGAACGTTAACATTAAGGCTCCAAGTCGCCCAAGGGAATGGAGAAGACTATGCTCCGGAGGGCAGTGCGCGAAAGAACCGAGGTAACTGACATGGTCTAAAGATAGACACCCTATTTGCGTAACACACTATCAATCTCAATCTGAATCATTTAAACCCTACTGACACAGGAACCCGTGAAAGACCATAAAAACATGGACCCAGCGCTAGCAGTGGAGTTGGAAGCGCTGTCCCGACAGAAGGCCATGAACGAGGCGACGGAGCGCGGAGACTCGGCCGTGCAGCAGTTCTACCGCGGCGCCGACGTCTTCGTGACGGGCGGCTCCGGCTTCCTCGGCAAGCAGCTCATCGAAAAACTCTTCAGGTGAGGAGGAACATCTGTCTCTTGTTAGCATTGCAAGCAAGCACATGGCTTGGTGGTAAGCGGTCACCGCCGCCCAAGGACTTCTGCAAAACGTAAAGTACATCGTCTGGGATCTACTCCTTAACTCCGTCAAGAAAAATGCGGCCCGTCCGAGTATAGTTGACCCGTCAGAAGATACGGGCCCATCCGACAGTAATTGAACCATCAGAAGATTCGGGCCCGCCCGACTGTAGTTGACCCATCAGAACAAGTGAATTCAATTTTTCGGACGGGCGTGACCACCTCGGGATTAGGGACAACTGTTAAATAGTGTTGACATTGATTCTTAGTTGGAGCCCCGAACTAATCATGTCTCCGTAATTGGTACAGAGTAGGAAACTTGAGATTTGATGCTTAGGGAGTAGACTCCTGACTCAGAGACATAGCAGATCCGTGGCCATCCCAGGGATAAAGCTGAAATGTCTCATGCATATAATAAGACCCGCAATGGTACCCATACCCTTCATCCCGGGAGGAATAGTCCCTAAGAAAAAAATGTGTAGTTCCAGCCGAAGTTCCAGGGTTCCTACTCTGCATCATCTACGGACATAAGATTAGTTCAGAGCCCAAACTAAGGGTAATTACATGCCGAAGATGCCTCACTGCGATAAGTGGCTGACTGCTTGGGGGTTTACCTCGATGCCTGGCTAGCCTATGTCCAGCATAAGCCTCCCCCAAGCACCGTCACATTGACCGGTTCTGTGCTTCCCGCATCCAGCGGATCCCTGCAACCTTCAGAAGGTTATCGGTCCACCTTGTGGGAGCGAGCGCTTCGCTCGCTTCTAGCTACGTGCTCCGGTACGCGGTCGCCATCCAGAACCTTTCGGCCCAATCGGCCATCTGTTCTGCGAGTAATGTACCCACTGCCCTGCCCACTGCCATACACATATTTATAAAGATTCTTGCTAAAATGAATTGTTAACTTTTCAGAGCCTGCGATATTGGCAAGGTCTACATTCTGTTGCGACCTAAGAAAGGGATGACCATTCAGGAGAGAGTGGTAGAAATGCTGAAAGATCCGGTGAGTAGAACTCTCCTGTGGTTTTATAACACAAACATAACTTCAGAGTCGTATGCCCAGAAGAGTTAGGCAGAGGGTTATCATCATCCATCCCTACAAAACGGCTGAGCTGAATGGTGCTGCTCCACGCGTCATGCTCGTGACCGGGCGCTGGCGGTTGAGACTGGTCATCTCTTAACTGTCAGGATTTATTTTTATCTTGTATTTAGAATTGTTTCTTTATTTTGATTTTCCTTTTAACATTGTTCAGAAGCTACAAGAATAATGTACCCAGGATTTTGTAATAATTATCTTGATTTAAAAGAATGTCCATGGAGTTTCTTGCCCGTTCCTCTCCATAGAGATCTACATTTTGGAATGGGCAACTAGCTTCAACTTTCTGACTAACTGATCGACTCTTTGACAATTCAAATGTGCCTGTAAATGGTTTATAAAATTGAAATTGTCTGCGATGACAACAATACTCGTATTACAACCCATGTTTATAGTATATAACCTTTTTTGGCAACATATTATATTTGTCTCACGTAACAGGGGGCGAGGCTATTGCTATCAACTGAGCATGAATCCAGACTCCGTACTTCCTGATGGGGAAAACCCAAAAATATTGCCCGAACTGGGGATCGAACCCAGGACCCTAGATTCAGCAGCCACGCTTTCGACCACTAGACCAACTAGACTGTCAGCTTGCACTAATTAAAGATAATTGATCATATGCAGGTATACAGCATGGTCAGAAAAAAGAAACCGAACTTCGCAGAGAGGATAATCCCGCTGGAAGGTGACGTGTCTGAAATAAGGCTCGGCCTAAGTGACCAGGACTGGGCCACCATCACGACTCAGGTACATACTTATCTACTATTATTGCTAGCTACTAGCTCGCAGGTATAGCGTGCAGTAATTAAATAGCAGGGCGTGAGCAAGGGGTACGCGGGTCAGCTACGCGTGCAGTTCTGAGCAGCGCGCAGTAGGTAGTTGTCTTGCCCTCAGCCTGGACGTAGAACATTGGAAGGTCCTACCCATTACGCCAGTTGCAGTCCGGCCGTCGAGGGAATGCGTTCCTGGCACCTGTCAGTGCGACACTTCTTAAAACACGTATTCGTTTGTATGAAACTGACAGGTGTCATGCAAGAGCGCATTCTCTCGTCACCCGGAGTGTACGAGTAGGTACCCTGATCCAGTTTTTGACATTTAAGTTTGACATTTATTTATTTAAACTACTCGACACAATAAGGTACAAAGGTGGAGTTAATGCCTTACGCATTCTCTACCAGTGACCCAAGGATGGTGTAAGATGGCAGGTACTCTGTCTAACAGGAGTTAAAATACTTGAGTGCACATTCCAGGTGGACGTGATATTCCACATGGCGGCGACGACGCGGTTCGACGAGGCGCTCCACATCGCCACGATGATCAACGTGCGCGGGACCCGGGAGGCTGTGCTGCTCGGCAAGGCTTGCCAGAAACTCAAGTAAGTATCACTTAGCTTGTCATCACGACAGGAATCCCAGAAGGGTTAGGTAGAGGTGTACCTACAGTACACCCACATGCCGCCATGTTTTTAAGTCCAATGTAAAAGGGTGCGAGCATATTATTATTGCCAACAAACGGGCATGAATCCAGACTACAAGCTGCCACTGAGAAATGCCTGCAAGGCAGCAACACTGTCCGAACTCCGAAGTGTCCGACCTGGGGATAAAACCCAGAACCCCATATTCAGCAATTCATTAAATCGCTTATAATGTTTTTTGTTAATAAATGAGTTCGATCTCACGGCTCCCACCAGGTGGATAGCGTCGGATGAACTCTTCGATGGAACGAGCTTGTTCAGAAAATGCCTGTGTTAACCTAAAAGCAAAGTGCGCTTTTAATGAACTTTTGATTTCTGTTTTTGTAAGGCGCAATTTTAGAAGTGTGCTGTGCTTATAGCAAAAACTATTTATGATAGTTATATGTATAATTCATTCTATTCACTTCGTGTAAATACGAAATTAAAATTTAGTAAACTTTATGACACAGATACTGGGGAAGAGTTTTTTTTTTTATTGCTAAATGGGCGCGCTCTTGACCCCGATCACGTTTCCAGGCTCTGCCTCTTCAATTTACAGCGTGTTAAGTTTTATGTTTTGTCAATGTTCCAGATCATTCGTATACGTCTCAACGACGTACGCCAACGCGACTGACCGCTTCGTGGAGAAGGAGGTGCTGGAGCAGTTCTACGAGAGCCCGGTGCCGCCCGAGCTCATGATCGAAATGGTGGAGACTTTCGACCGGGACAGATTCGACGCTGTTGCCAAGAAGTGAGTGCCAGTGTTTGTTGAAAGAGATTCAACACTGTTCACGTTATAATAATACAAGCAATGTGCCCGATGGGGTCTACCATTGGAAAACGTTACGAACTTCCTCATTAACTTGAATCCCCCATTGAACACCTTCAGGGGGTGTATTTGCAAATATCCGTCGTTGGTGCTCACTTTTGCTTTAGAAGAAACTCTCGTGCACGTCATGCTTGTAAACTTGTTCTAGACTCAGCGGGCAGTTTGTGCTTTGTCTGTCAGTGAGTGAATGAATGAATGATTGTTCCAGGGACCAGGTTATTACAATTTAAGGAACTCTTGTGCAACATTTCAAGGCTCTAGACCCAGCGGTTTAGGTTATGAGCTAGATTTATCAAACTAGCTATTATCCGCGGCATTGCTCCCGTGGACTATCTCACAGCGACATTGCCTTTTATTCGGAGCAAACAGTCCTATGTCATTCTCCGGACTATAAAGCATCCTCTAGGTAATAGGTAATAGGTAATACGGGCTGGTGTCCGCAACTCCACGTCAATGCGCGTATTTTGCGTATTAAAAAAAAACAGTGGCACTCCGGGAGAGCCAACAGAAGTGAAAACTTGAAAAATTACGTGTGTATTTTTGTAATCATTTACGCACATACACAATATATTTACATACTTATATACAGAGGTGTCGGCTACGGTAACAGTGTCGCGAGTTCAATGGTTTGCCCATCCCAAAAAATGTCCGACGCGCCAAAAGAAGTTTTCACTTCAATATCTATTTGTTTAATCATAAAAAAATAGTAATTTTATAAATATGTTTGAAGGTCATTCTTCCCAAAGAAAACGTACCGCGCGTTGATGTCTTTATAATGGCCAAAACTAAAAACAAAGGCGTCGGTTACGGTAACAGTGTCGCGAGTTCAATGGTTTTTCCCATCTCAAAAAATGCCCAACGCACCTAAAGAAGTTTTCACTTCAATATCTGTTTAATCATAAAAGCATAGTAATTTTGTAAATATGTTTGAAGGTCATTCATCTCAAAGAAAATATAGCGCGCGTTGATGTCTTTATAATGGCCAAAACTTAAAACAGAGGCGTCGGTTACGGTAACAGTGTCGCGAGTTCAATGGTTTTTTCCCACCTCAAAAAATGTAGAGCACGCCTAAAGAAGTTTTCACTTCAACAAAACCCGTCGATCTGTTGCTCTGTTGCTGAGCGAAAGTCACACAAACGAACAATGTTTCGCAATTATAACATTATTATTAGTAAGATTTTCTTCTTTTTTCCAGTCTCATCAAGGGGTATCCCAACACGTACACGTTCGCGAAGGCGATAGCTGAGGAGGTGGTGAGGAGCAGGGCTGGCGACATGCCCATCAGCGTCGTGAGGCCTGCAGTCGGTAAGAACATGACATAACACGTAATCCCCGAAGGGTTAGTAGTACACCCACTACTGCCAGTTATGTTTAGTCCCATAAAAACCTTTACTCAACATACCTACTTACATACATAGAATCAGAACATTAGAACATCATAACTGGTATTCAGGTAATGCCGGTTAGACTGGATGCTGAACCTGAACGTAGATGGGAAAAGGCTTCGCAGATTTTCTTTGAATATCTTACGATCAGCGGTTGAAAGGCTCAACACTTGACTTGTATAATTCCAGTGATATCATCATACCGGGAGCCGATGCCTGGCTGGGCAGACACGAGCTGCGCATACGGCGCTAGTGGGGTACGTAGCGACATCTATAAGCACTTCGGGGAACTAGACGCTTTTGAATGGATTGAACATGCTCACTAACGCCTAGTTATCTGAACTAACAACCTTCCTGAAGTAATTAGGCTTTTAAAGGCAAAAAGAATTTTCAAATTCGACTGGTAGTTTCAGAGATTAGGGTGTTCAAACAAACAAACTCTTCAGCTTTATTTTATTAGTAGGTACTCGTACAGCCTGCAAGAGATTACTAGAGACCTTGCTCAGAGGATGTAAGCGCACGGTACCTACTGGGGGCGTACTCTATGACTCCGTCAAAGAACATACGGGCCCGTCCGAAAGTATTTCAACACTTTGAAGTGAATTCTACAACCGATTAATTAACTTTTTAGAACGGGCAAAACCACGTCGGGAGTAGGGGCCTCTTGGTTAATCGTGCTGTCTTTCATTCACAAATCAAACAAATATTATGTCCGTAAGTGAGACAGAGTAGGAAACGCCGTAACTTCGTCAGATAATGCAGACTTATTGCTTAGGGAGTAGCGGAGCGGTAAAACAGCGCGGGGGTCGGGAGGGGCCGGGGATTCTCAATAAGTTAACTGTTGCGGGCTGTAAGTATAGATAAAACTGGATAGTTAGCCTGATTTTTAAGAAGCTACATATCAGATTAACGACACAAACACCGTTTACAACCCACACAAACCATCTACTTCCCAATTGCAGCTCATCCTCGGCCCCGCCACGGGCCTGATCCACGCGACGTTCGCCGGCGACAACGCGCGCTACAGCCTGGTGCCCGTGGACTACGTGAACAACGCCATCTTGGCGGCCGGCTGGCGCACCGGCACGAAGACTGACACGGAAGTCAAGATCTACTCCGTGTCTAGTGCTAGGAATCTGTTTCATTGGCGTGAGCATGACAAATCTTAAAAAAAAAAAAAAAAAAATCTTACAGAGATCAGAGTACTGCCCCTTCACAGTTATTTTACCTCTATTTTGCATCACTTCTTCTTTAATCTCGTGACAATAAGGTTGATGTTGGGTTGCTGCTGTTCATTGATATAGGTTTTTTATATATCAATGCTGCTGTTACCAAGTCTGTCAAAATCACGGGGATCTTTGTTGTTGTTGAAATAATTTTGCAGCGGTCACAGGTACAATATCTGTAAAAGGACTTTAGTCGACATTACCCACAAAATAAGAAAGCTTTTTTTTTTTTTATGGATGGGAAATCATCAAATGACCCCTCCCGCTCTGGGTGGAGCGAAGGGAGTGTCAGACTCTTACTGACTAAAACCCATCCGTGTTCCTTCCTTAGCCCTTTATGTTCCGGGGTAGCGGTAAACCTTTCGGACAATCCCGCACCCCCGGCAGGCTCCGGCCCTGGCAGGCCCCTTCCATTATGCTGACATCTTATTGAGGCGCGCGTGGAACACGTACGCGCCGTCCGGCACGGACCTGATCCTGATCGGACGGTGAGCTACCCATTACTCTCCGTCCGCAGGCCCGCGCCTACGGTGGCCGGGAGTCGTCACGCGGCTCCCGGCGCCCGGAGCGTCTCCCGCGGCGGCTGGGGTGTGAGGCTCTCTCCCTCAGCCGTTCCGCCACCTCCTTCGCTAGCATGACTGCTTCGCAGAAGGAGGTGACCGCCTCCCACTCCCTCTCGCCCCGGACCATGGCTTGAACCAGGGCCGGACGCGAGAGGTCGCCGCCGCTGTCGATCGCCTCTACGAGGGCACGGCGGTGCTCCGCCCATGCGGGGCAGACCTCCACCGTATGCTCCACCGTGTCCTCTGGGCGATCCTCACAATGGTGACACCCGGGCGTCTCCTCCCGCCTGATGATGTGCAGGAACCTCCCAAAACATCCGTGTCCGGTGAGGACCTGCGTCAGGCGATAGGTGAGGACGCCGTGACGCCTCTCTAGCCACTCCTCAAAGAGGGGTCTTATCGCCACTATCGTGGCGTGCCCAAAATAAGAAAGCTAAAGTGACAATGGGCTGGTCATATTAGCCGTAGAGTCAGAGTTACCAGATCCGATTTTGTAAAATCCTTAGGGTGCCGCTGAAATGTTCGTAGAAATCCGTAGATTGCCTCTAAAGAAATCCGTAGAACAACGGACATGTTTTAACCTGCATATCTGCTCTTTAGATCTGAACTCGCCATATAGTTTCTAGTAGATGAAGAAAATCGTAACCAAATAAATCTAGCGAAAATATGACCAAGTTTATAATATGCAATCAATATAGGGTAGGAACAGACTTTCGTTTACTTCGCGCGGTTTCGTATCACACCCCCAACTTCCAAACTCCCGGTTACTAACAAAAAATTCAATTAAAGAGATACCAAAACCTCATTGAGTGACAGAGCTGATCTGATTAGACATAGACAAGTCTTTTAGTTGGCTAAATGTGGTTTCTTCCCAGGTCCCGTCTCCACAAAGATCCAGGAGATAGGCCACGTGCTGCCCACCCCGCTGGCCGTGTGGTACATGTTCATCATCAACACGGCCAACAAGCCGCTGTTCGTGCTGCTCACGTGGCTGCTGCACTACATCCCCGGCTACATCCTCGATGGCGGCTGTGTGCTGCTGGGGAAACCGCCCGTGTAAGTATACTTGTACAAGGATAGGCGCGGGCCAAAGTCGAAACTAACGCCGCCTTCAATTCTATTCAATTTTTAAATATGGTAAGCAGAGCCCATGACCACCATTCTGCCAATATCTAAAATGAGTTGCAAAAGCAAGAGTACAGGATAAAAAAAAATCTACTGAAGACATAAAATACAAATTCATAAATGTTTACCTACAACACACCCCTGTCAAGTTCACTCAAGCTCCAAAAGATCTTTGCTAGCACTGTTCTCCATAAAAGACTTTCAAGAAAAGTAGCTGTCCCGCCATTTTGATGTTCGCATTAACCCGTTCGAATTAAGAATCCATTCTACAATGGGCCAGTGCCTCAAGAGCAGTTGAGCAGTAGGTTATATTATATGTTCGATTTTATAACAGGATGACATACTGATCAACTAAGTTGAGCAAAAAATAGTTGAGCTATAGAGCATAAAATGCTCGGTAATACAAACTGTGTCCTACAGCTCAAATGCTCAACTAGTTGAGCAATCTAGTTGAGCAGTGGGGAAGAAGTGGGAAATCATTGTAGAATGGATTCTTAGTTTGAACGGGTGAATGCGAACATCATGACAAACTGTCGTCTTGTCACCATTTGAAAGGGTATTGGTTTTTAGGAGGAGAGTTTCCTCGATTCGTCTGTAAAGAAAAATAGATGTATAATTATCTTGATTATGTACCCCATAAAAATTACAGGTATAAATATATATGTAGAAATTAAAAAAAAAAAACAACATACAAGACACTTTATTTGTGACGAACTGTCAATGATAGGCTGGTGATACCTATACATAATTTATACGCAAGAACTCATACACCCCAATTAGAGTATTGAGTTATAAGCATAATATTAAGAAAGCCCTAGCATTACTTTATACATTTTTTTTTTTAAATTAAATCAAATAATTGAGTCTTCAATTATATGATTTAATTTTCTTTGCCTCAATTGACGGTCAGTACCTATGGCAAAATACATAATAAAAAAATACCTTTATTGAAAGTTACTGAAATCGATTCAGTAATTTAAAAAAATGAGCGTTTATTCTGTTACACTTTGTATAATGTTTTGACGATACGATTGAATTTATTAACAGACCATTTCCCTACAAATTCCAGGTTTATAAAACTCTACAACCGCGTGTACCGCGCATCCATAGCCCTCTCCTACTTCACGACGCACAGCTGGGTCTTCAAGGACGACAACACTGACAGCTTGTACCAAACCCTGTCACCCGATGACAAGCTCATCTTCAACTTTGACACCACTGACATTAACATCATGGAGTATGTCACGTTGTGGTGCGTGGGCTTGAGGAGGTACCTGATGAAGGATGGCATCAAGGACACGGAGTACGCGAGGAAGAAGCAGTACTGGTTACACAAGCTACATTATCTGGTGACTGCGCTGTACGTCTATGTGTTGTATAAAGTTTTAAGTTCTGTCCTCTATGTTATTTTGTATGTTCTAGGTTGGGTTTAATGTTTTTATTTATTTAATGTAAGTACTTAACTATTTATTAAAGATACTGTAATTTTGTTTTTTTTTTTCATTAGTTGCGTAGAAGTTTTGTAATTCAGTCAACCGCGCGTTGACCAAACTAAGTCTAAAACTAAAGGGGGGCACGTTGAGGATCGCCTGGAGGATACGGTGGAGCATACGGTGGAAGTCTGCCCTGCTTGGGCGGAGCAATGCCGCGTGCTCACGGCGGCGATCTCTCGCGTCCGGCCCCCATGGTACGGAACAAGAGTGCTTGGAAAGCCGTCACCCCCTTCTGCGAAGCAGTAATGCTTGCGAAGGAGGAGACGGAGCGCGTGAGGGAGAGGCAATCTTTCCGCCCTCGTGCCCCTAGTCGCCGCAGGAGACGCCCTGGGCGTCGGGAGTCGAGAGCCGATTCTCGGCCACAATAGGCGCGGGCTTGCGGACGGCGGGCAATGGGTAGCTAGTTAGCTACAGACTGGGGACTGGTTGTAGGTCGTAGGTTCGAACCCACACAGGCGCTTTACTTTGTGTAAATTATTTCCTGTAATATCTATGAAGAAAACCATCGACACGAAAAGAAGAAGAAGAAGCCATGAATTTGGGAACATTCTGTATGTTGCTGAAAGCAGTGGTGGTCCAGTGGTAATGGCCGCGACTTACGAGTTGTAGGTCGTGGGTTCGAACCCGCCCAAGCGCTTTACTTTGTACTAATAATTTCATCACCACAGCTCTCAAAACGGTGAAGGAAAACATAGGGAGGAAACCGGCATGTCCTAGAACTAAAAATTCGAAGTCATGGGACATCTACCTACCCGCACTGGGCCCGCGTGGTTACAGCCCACTCCTTCTCGAAGTGAGAAGGCCAGTGTCCCAGCAGTGGGAATATTATAGGCTGACTATGTTGTATGTAGCCATGCATAATTATATTATTTTAATCAATTCATCTTCATAAAAATATTCCTTTCGCGAGCAGGTTTTCTCATTATGTAGGAGATTACTAAGAAATCCTAAAAATAGAATAGGTATGTGATTGTTCTGACAAAAACATTAATTGGCACGTCACGCAAACCTAACGTGATTATTGTTAGGGCAAGAATCTCAGACCGCACTTTGACTTTACTTTGCTAAGTGTTTCATACGAATATGAATCTTATTCTCATGCATGTAATGTTCATAAACAATAAACATAAGTTAAATTGTGAATGAATGCAAGCGTTTCATTCAAATATCAACATTATTATTATACAAATAAAGTTCAAATTAGTATGAGACGCTTACATTACGTAGAAAAGTCAGAGTCCGGTATGTGATTCTAGTTCTTATGCCGAGATCTATAAACGTTACTTAACACGTACTTAGGTTAAGCTGTCGCACTACTGTCAAACTAAAAATGCAAAAATAGAGACAGGAAGAGTCTCCAAAGCTTCAAGGTTTAGCTGACTCGTGGCCAACATCGGAACTATACCACCATCTTGTTTTGTAAATAAAATTTCTATAACAATTTTTGAAAATGTCACGCGTACGGCGTTTAAAAAGAGATAGGTACTTAAAAAAAAATATTAGTGTGAGAGACAGAGAGACAGTTACATCTTTCTTCTCTCTCATGTAACGGAATAAACGTAACGTGTCCTTGAAACACCCCCAATTCTCGTCCAATTATCAAATCACCGTCGAGGACGTTTCTCTTCAAAAGTGATTCTTATCTGGTTGAATGCCGTAATTACAGACACAATTAAAAAGCCATTATGTCTCGCGTGGATCCACGTTTAAGCATACGAAGGGTTAAACACCGTCAATGTCATTCAGGCGCCAAAAGGTTGTTGAAGCACTCAGTACAAGCCAAGCACGACGTAAGTACGCCTCGAGATCCACTTCGATCTTTTTGTAGCCCTCTAAGCCAAAGTTTGAGCTAAGTAACGATTATAGATATCGGCCTCGGCGCCGCGAGCGCAGCGAGACCAATCATTAGAACCAAAGCACAGTAGACAGATACGAACAGTACGGAAACTACGTACAAACGGTCGCAACGGCACACTCACACAGACGCGCGCATCTACGGTACTCCTAAGCGATGGTCGGGGTACTCTCAGTCACGGGTGCCGTGTTGGAACGAATAATCGTGTATTTAATTTATTCCTTGCGCCACGGATCGTCCATCTTTTTAATAAAAACTGTTTGATCTCGACTTCTTCAAAACCGGAGCTTTCCTTTTTTAAATTCCCTGCTGATCTTGAAAGGTAAGAATGATTTATTGTTATAATCGATATCGAATAATGGCTCGTGCGATCATGTACCGACGTGAATTTATTTGTAAATCAAAGATGGCGGCTGCTAACATTTTTTTCGTCATGGGTGTCGTAGGTACTTAAAAGAGGTTGCCAAAATCGTTAGTGAGGTCAAAATCTAAATCCAAGATGGCGGCTGTGAAATTTTTCTATTTATTTGTCATGGGTGTCGTTTTCATAGTTTTCGAGGGTGCTAAAGCCGATAGTGAGGTCAAAATCTAAATCCAAGATGGCGGCTGTGAAATTTTTCCATTTATTTGTCATGGGTGTCGTTTTCATAGTTTTCGAGGGTGCTAAAGCCGATAGTGAGGTCAAAATCTAAATCCAAGATGGCGGCTGTGAAATTTTTCCATTTATTTGTCATGGTTGTCGTTTTCATAGTTTTCGAGGGTGCTAAAGCCTATAGTGAGGTCAAAATCTAAATTGAAGATGGCGGCTGTGAAATTTTTCTATTTATTTGTCATGGGTGTCGTTTTCATAGTTTTCGAGGGTGCTAATTGTGCTAAAGCCGATAGTGAAGTCAAAATGCGCGTCGCTCGACCGATGCCTAGTTTAACCCTGCACCTTACCGTTTCAATTCGAGAATGGGTGTAATAGTAATTAAAGAAAACAATATTTAAAAAAATATATCTCTATTATTCGTAATTATAAATTATTTACTGAAAAATACTTTCGCCTGCTACATGTAAATTTTACAGTGTTCTCTTTTGTTCTCTTTTTTAAAAGAGAACAAAAGAGAACACTGTAAATTTTTCGTTCTTGTTTTAACAAGAACGAAAAATTTCATCCAATACGCTCGACGCATTTTCAAAAAGTTGGACGGTCCGTGGTCTCTGTTTTATTAGTACAACTTTTATTGCGTTTTATTTGGTCTATAAAAAAAATATTAAAAAAGTCCGCAATGGTCTGCGGATCATCACCACATTGTTTACCATCTAAGTATATTAATTTGATTGATTTCGCTTTTTGTCACATTACACATTGTTTTACTAATAACGTTCCAAGTAGCCCTACATTTGTTTTGAGCTGTATGGATAAAGTAATTATTCTGAGACTTTTTTGTCAGTTTTATAACACGTTGTAATCTACTCGCAAAATTTTTAAAATAGTTTTTTTTTTATGATATTTCGATTCTTACGATACTTCCATAATAATTGCTGTTTACGCATGCAGCATTTTTTTATTCCTGTTGTCTTCCACTTTGTTTTTGTTTAATACATTTATGAAGTCGCCACATAATATTATTTTCTTTTTACTGTAGCACTACTTCCCAAGTAGTCGGTTTAAAGTATCGAAAAATGTGATTTAACATAATTACGAAGAATAAAGATATTTTTTAAAAATATTGTTTTCTTTAATTACTATTACACCCATTCTCGAGTAGAAACGGTAAGGTGCAGGGTTAAACTAGGCATCGGTCGAGCGACGCGCATTTTGACTTCACTATCGGCTTTAGCACCCTCGAAAACTATGAAAAAGATATTCACGACGAAAATTTTGAATTTTTTCGCAGTCATCATCTTGGATTTACGTTTTGACCAGAAGGAGGGAAAGATAATCAGTCAACTTCTAACCGCACACCACGTTAAAAACTTCGTTACAATAAAACACATCAATTTTACAGACATTAAGAGTGACAACCCTAACGCTCCAATGAGTCGTAGGTATTTATTTCAACAAATAGGCCTAGTTTCCATACTGTTCATATTTATACTGTGACCAAAGATTGGCAACGAATGGGTTTCCCCGCAGACGAGACGGACTGACGATGACGTAGGCATTGATATAATGTTGTTGTGTATAGTATAACTTATAATTTATTGGTGGAGGTTAAAAACCACAGCGGTGTGGAAAGTTACTGATTTTTACTTAACGATTAAGTGGAAACACTTTGTGGTTATACTACTTGTACAGTCAACCGCGAGTGCGCTCGTGGCTAAATAAGAACAGGCAATAACAGCTAGAACAGAAGGTTAAGCTACGCTAGCCGAGGTCGCTTCGTGGATGGGTGACCATTGAAATAAAATGAAAAATGTTTATTTCTGTAAGTAGATCTTTTAATAGACTTTTACACGTCAATATTTTAAAACTAGATGGTGCTGGCATTTCCTAGGTGACTGAAACGCCTAAACAAACTCAGAGGTCATGGTCATCGTGTAGCTCAACCCTACATACATATTTTAGGGAGCTCACAATTACATAACTAGACCCCTTCTTACCTCTGGAAGCTCATTCAGCCGTTGGTTCCGAGTTCCGACTGACATTTGTAGTTCTTTACCTGTCGTTACGAGTAGTTAGAATCCCGAAAGTCTGGCAACCAGTCTTACCAAGGTGTATCGTGTTACCCAGTAACTGGTTTGTCTCTTTAGTCAGATAGGTACCTCTATAGTCGCTCCATGTAAAATGTAGGTATTCAGCTGCAATCGGTGAGACTGGAAGCTGACTCCAGCATAGTTGGGAAAAGGCAGGCAGATGATGACAGTCAACCGCACGGCTAGGTGACAGGTTGACAGTGTCTTATATTGTGTAGCAGTAAGGGCGATTTTCGTAGTTCAAGTGGTAGGTTCTGTGCGTGTTGTTGCACATACCTAATAATAATTTTTTATTTATTTATCCATTTATTTCAGGCATCAAGGCCCATAGAAAACGCATAAAATACAATATTAATATAACTTAAAAATACTATAAATAAATACATCATTATAATTACAAACTAACTAAACACGAAGTGACGGCGTCGTGTTTCGCTGACTGGTGTCATGTAGCCGGCCACGAAACCGGCGATACACAACACCCTTCGGCCAGAACTCTTCCTTAAGGAACTTCTCGAGATGGTGTGTCGGAACACGCACCACGAACGACTTGAAGTTCGTGTTGTGACGCGACTCCAACTTCTCGACCCTCAAAGTCCAGTTGGTTTTCGTGTGAAAACCAACGTACGTTGGATCTACGTAATGTTTATAAGTAACCTTTTAGGCGCGTCGCTCACTGCAAGTCGAGGCGAGGTCGCGGGGCGCGAATCGACACGTTTATTCCTATCAGATGCGCCGCGCCGCCGCCGCTTGTGGCGATCGCGCTTTGATGTTCGTGTTAGCGATGGGCATCGCGTCGCACTGTCGCGTCGCGCCTGTGTGTACGAGCCTTTATCTTTGTAAAACTCGATAGGTAGATACTTACTCTATGTAAGCAAACAAGTTTCGTGCAAAACCAGCTCCATACTTTTGTTAAAAGTTAATGTTACGGGTTAGTTCCAGAAGTCTCAATTTCTAAGAACATTTTTTTTTGCGATTTCTGACTTTTCTAGTAGGTAATAAGTACTCAAACCTCGGTTGTTCCGAAAGAGTTTTTGATCCTTATAAGAAACTGTATCAATTGGCATCAAAAAACGGTGTGTGGTAAAACTGCCTAGGTACATACATGGCTCACATTTTTGGTGACTGTACCATTTTCTTCAAAATCAGTGAATGCAGATCAAAATGTCTCAAGGAGAGTCTCGTAAGACCGTGTTCCTGTAGCTACAGCGGTTAAGGTTCTTACTGCTGCGCCTCCTTCCGTCCACCATAGTGTACAGACTGATGTTATCGCTTCATCGTCATCGCATACGCGCGCTGCTCAGCATAGGCCTCTCTACTCTGTGCCAGCCTCATCCAGGTTCTACCCGCGATGGTAACAGCATGGTAACAGTGTCGCCGCCCATCTCACCGCGCGTGCGCCGCCGCCGTCTGCCGGACGACCGACACTTCGTCTCCCAGTCCTTGGACGCCACTATGTCACTGCCTCACTCCTTGTCATCACTGCGCCTTGCCCGGTGTCCTGCCCAACTCCATTTGAGTTTCATAACTCGTTCGTTCGTCGTCACAATCACTTACTATGTTGCAAATCGGTTTGTTATAAGTAGTATGCGATATATGACATCTCGTGAACATCGTGCACGTGTGCGAAGCTATGATTATGCAAGTATGCAAAATAATTCACAGTAACAATGTAACTCAATTCTCAATTCTCAATTCTTTATTGCGTACCATAATGTATATAGTTGGTAGAGAAATAATTATATTAGTCACAATTATGGACCCTGTCGGGCACAGCATAGATAGTAGGAGAGAGGAGGAAGAACACTGGGTGTTTATTATGATAAATTTTAATACGTATTAGTTAAGTAAGTTATATTGTTTTTTGAATTTACGAATTATAATTATTGTTTTATAAATTATACACATTTATTTATTTAGTAAATTTGTAAAAAACATTTTTTATTTTTAAATTAATTATTCATTATTGTTTTATTTGCTTATTATTATTATTTTTATTTATTATGTAATTAATATTTAATATCCCTAAGGCAAGTTATTTATTGGACGCTTCATATTTATTTAGAAAATTATTCTTCGTATTATGATTAGGTAGGCGTATCTTTATAGTGAGTATTTATAAAGTCTATTCAAGCTCATATTTCAAATTGATGCCATTTCAAGTTAAACTAAGTTAACTCTATTTAATATTAGTGAGCAACCGTGCACCACATGAGCAGCGGCACCCAGCGGTGTCGGCCCCGACATACAGATTGTAGCTCGTTTGACCCCAGCCACAGGCAGGCACTTTACTTTGTATATTTGATTTCATCACAACTGCACCCAAATCGGTGAGGGGATATGCATACACTTATACACAGTATAATATCTCCTGCGCAGGTGTACCTGCCTAATCTCCGTTGAGATAGTCCACCGTGACGGAAATCGATCGGGGGAATTATTTGTAATTTACATAAAATCCTAATTTTATAACTTTTCGGCGAATTGTCTGACATGCCCGCCGAGATTTTCGCAGAAGCTACATTTAGGTATGCAAAAGAGGATATTCCAAAGAACTATTTAGGCTTAAGGAAAGTTCAAAATTAACCTCTAAGGCGACATATTATTACTAAGCATGCGATAGGTACTGTAAAGGTTGTCCACTAGACTCGACCTTATGTAGCGCAGGCTGGCAATAAATTAGCACAGTCAAGCAAGTTTAGAATGAGGTGTCACATACTTTGTGTTAGTGATAATTTAATCAGGGAATTGTACTAAAGACGTTCACTCAAAATAAACGTAAAGAAATCGTAACGTTGTTTGATTTTTTAGAAGTACTTATCAGCACTTCACAATACCTAAGCATATGACGCGGAAGGATGAGGAAAATGTCGTGAGAAAAGTTTTAAGTATGAATGTAAATATTGTATATGTACTTACATTTTATTAATTTAAATGTTAGCGTATATTATGTAAATATTTAAAGAAATAAACAATTAATTATATGAATGTGAATAAAAAGATAAGAGTAGGGGAAGACCAAAGGAACGATGACTGTGTGAAAGATCAAATTATGATTCATTTTATTTTTGTTGTTGAAAAGAAGATATGGCTAGAAACGTTGGCCGTTGACGGTGACCGTTGCGCATGTGCTCTTTGAATGCACCGGCGCGGCGTCGCCCAGATCAGGCAGAAACCCTCGGGATACCCAGATCTCACACAGGTGTTCTCAACAGGCCAGGAGACGTAGCAACTTCTGGAGGGAGGTGGGCTGGTTGGGATAACCACCGACGGCCGCCATGGCTCACGCACAATGGTCCATTTGAAGGACTAAGTGCGGAAACCAAACCCTAGTCTAACAGAACATAGATGGGGATGACTATTGAGATGACGACTGATGGATGTGTATGGATATGGAAGAAGAAGACATGCTGGCCGCTGGGCCCACCAGCAATACATAAGGATATGGACGGGAGAATGATTAATAAACAAGTCATATTCTTAAATCTCGTTTGATAGGTATTGAACTGCCTCGTTGGTCCAGTGGTCGCAAGTGCTGAGCATGAGGTCCAGGTATCGATTCCCATGTCGGGCAAAGTGTTATTGGGTTTTTCTATCAGGAATTTCTCAGCAGCAGTCTGGAGTCTGGATTGGTGCCCGGTTGATGGCAATAGGCTCGCCCCCTGTTACTTGAGACTTAAACATAACTGGCGAAATGTGGGTGTACTATAGTGTATATAGGTGCAGCTCTGCCTAGCGCTTCGGGTTCAGGTGTGATGGACCTAGTTCATTTGTCAACCTCAGCCGTGTTAAAAGAGGTTTCTTATATAAATCTAACAAACATCCTGTTTGAAGTAAGATTTAACTTTTAATAAAATACCACTTGTGGTCAATAATTTTATTCAATGAATGAAGAAACCATTTTGTATCTTATGTCCATTTGGTTGTTCACGCTAATTCCAACTTTAGCTTTCAGAACATACGAACTTTATGAAATAACATCCAACCAGTTTGTAATGGACATTATTAGAGTTATAGGGCAGGAAACTAGATATTCATTAGTTTTATTTGAACACGTGTAAACTGCGTACCGGCGCCGGCGCGGCCGCGGTTGAACCGTGGATCGAGTGGCCATCTTTACATACCAAGACCCGCCGTTGCCGCGTTGGTCCCGGCTGTCATTCGTGGATCTTTGACAGTCGTGGGTCGTCAGAAGCCCGAAAGTCTGACAACCAGTCTTACCAAAGGGTAACCCAGTAACTGGGTTGTGGAGGTCAGATAGGCAGTCGCTCCATGTAAAATACTGGTATTCAGCTGCATCCGGTTTGACTGGAAGCCGACCCCAACACAGTTGGGAAAAGGCAGGCAGATGATGACTAAATCATATTTTCGTTCTAAATAAATCATATTGCAACCTGATACCGAGCTGTAAATTGCAAAAAAATAAGAAAATTAGAGTTTCGCACACTACCTCGCCGCGTTCGCGTTCCTTTTTAAGGCATAGGGAGTATTTTTACCACCATAAATTTTTATCGACTCGTTCCAAAATAAATATGGTGGTATGTTTTTTTGAGTGAGTCGATAAAAATTTATGGTGGTAAAAATACTCCCTATGCCTTAAAAAGGGTTAAGTAACTTTTATTTTGATGTAATAACCATTTCATCTCCTCAACACTTCATCTTTGTTCGGTACTGGACAGATTCTTGGATTGGACAGATTAGTTACACAGGTCAAAGGTTCGCGTTCTTGGTAAAATAATCATCATAAATCAATCACGTGTCATTGAACCGAAACATTATAAATAAATACAAGATGGCCGCCGAGGTACTTGCAGGGTGTACGCTAAGGCCATGTTTTCACTAGCCAACTATACTTAGTAAAAAACATCTATAAACTTGTTACCAGGGAGTTCGAACATTATCTACATTATAAATGGGCTTCGCCGCAGTCGGGTAAAAAATAAAAACAGGTCAAATGCGAGTCGGACTCGATCACCGAGGGTTGAAGAAGGGTCACGTCCCATAGAAAATTTACCCAGGCCCGACACAAAAGGAACGCATCTCAGTTATTTTGTTATATTAAATATAACAGAAATAAATTAACACTATTCTGAATATCAGTGGCTATCACCCATATATTGCCATTTGATTTCGGTAAGGCAAAATATTTTAAAATATTTTTTTCTAATAAATAGTAATTATATCCATTTAAAGTGACGCCAATTTAGATAAAAATACAAAAATAGACAGCTGGAGGCCTTAATTTATTGAGGCATCCACAGGCAAGCCCGGTTAAGCAGACGATAACCTCAAAGTTGAACTGCGAGATGTCATTAAAAAATTAAAATAAAATTGGCTTTCTGTGCGTTTATTAACCGACTTCAAAAAAGGAGGTTCTGTATTCGACCCGTATGTATGTATGTATGTTTGTATGTCCTCGATTTTCTCAAAAACTCATGAATCAGTTTTGATAATTCTTTCACTAATGTAATCTACATACTTTCAGGAAGGTTTTAGTATATAATGCATTAGGTAATTATTCTTATGTATGGAGTTATATGCATAAATGTACTGCATCTCCGGCATTTCTATGCGAATTTGGACGATTCTTCTAGTCAGTGTCTTCCATTTTTCAGTGCACTAGTGTTAATTGGATTTGTGTGGGGTAGGTAGAACTAAAAAGTAAAAAATAAAAACTTTTTTACAAAAAAAAAACAACCAACTCAAAAAAAAAAAAGACGGGTCGCACTCCGGGAGTGCCGGCAGAAGTGAAAACTTGAATATTAACGTTAACATAAATCAACGAATTTTGTAGGTAAATAGGTATTAAAAGAAAATTGTATATCGCCTGAACAAAAACACAAGGCAATATTTTGGTGTTAGCCATTGATTTCGAATATAAATAATATATATTTTAGCTATATTTAAAATAAGAAAAAACACTACAAAGTGAAAAATAACTTTAATTTCGGAAGTCGGCGTCGTTTGTTCCGCATTTTCGTTTTTTGACACCGACTTAGTTATTTTTCACTTTGTAGTGTTTTTTTTGAAGTCGGTTGTTTTTTTTTTTAAGTTTTTATTTTTCACTTTTTAGTTGTACCTACCCCACACAAATTCAATTAACACTAGTGCATTGAAGAATTGAAGACACGACTCAAAGAATCATCAAAATTCACATAGAAATGCCGGAGATGCAGTACATTTGTGCATATAACTTCGTACATAAGAATAATTACCTAATGTATTATATACTAAAACCTTCCTGAAAGTATGTAGATCACACTAATGAAAGAATTATCAAAATCGGTTCAGTAGTTTTTGAGATAATCGCGGACATACAAACATACATACATACATACATACGGGTCGAATACAGAACCTCCTTTTTTAAAGTCGGTTAAAAAACTGAGATATGTCTCTTTCGTGTCGGGTCTGAGTCACAAATGACCGTAGGCTCAGACTAAATAAAAAAGTCGATTTTTAGGTATGTAAATAGTTTATCACGGGTTTCTTTTAAATGTAGCTACAAATTTACGGTTTTCGGATTTTTTCTTTAACTTGTCCTACTTGAGCTTGCTTCTTGCCAAATTTCATGATTCTAGGTCAACGGGAAGTACCCTATAAACCTGTACATGTACCCTGTAAGTATTTTGATTGCTTGAGAGTGTCGAAATATACGTTTTTTGCGGCATAAACGGACGGACGGACAGACAGATGGACGGACGGATGGACAGCGAAAGCTTAGTGTTAGGGTCCTGTTAGGACCCTTTGGGTACGGAACCCTAAAAACAATACATTTCTAGCAAATAAACGTTAGATTAGATTTAATTAGATTAATACGACGTTTTGTCACTGAATCGGTCCTAGTTGAACGGTTATTCTGTTGAGGAAACACTCATATAAGAATCGCTCTACCGACGGTTCATTTGTGGCGACATCTACATCGCCACATGCAAACTACGCATCATAATGACGTCACGCAAAAGTCCTGCATCGCGCAACCAGAGTTTATAGCGTAGATACAACGTCGCGACGTCAATCGTCGGGCAATTGCCCACCAGACACAACACCCGTCTGGTCAGAGGATCGTCCCTTTTCTATGGAGGATGAGTGACTCATACCTCTTTACAATCAAAACAGAACAAAATGTCGTAACACCCTCTCAGAATGTGTGCACACAGCCTAAAGAGTTGATTATTCCTGTATCCCTGAGGACTGGTTTTGTAAACAGATAAAAACTACATTAGGTATATTGGAGGTCAGACAGGCAGTCGATCCATGTAAAACACTGGTATTCAGCTGCACCCGGTTAGGCTGGAAGTCGACCCCAACATAGTTGGGCAAAGGCACGCAGTTGATGATGATGTATATTGAAAAACCACAGAAAGCCTGAAACCTGCTACGTTGGTAATTTAAGAAAACTAATGTTGCCTAGTTGAACTGCAGTAAACCCTTAGGCCATGGCCCGAGCTCTAGGACTGTTTAAAGATATTTGCTAGCATATTGTTTAACTGCCTCGTTGCGAGTGCTGAGCGTGGGGTTCGATTCCCAGGTCGGGCAAAGTGTTTTTATTAGGTTTTTCCATTAGGAATTTCTTAATAACCGCTCGGAGTGTGGAAGTTGGCGGTGTGATACACTCGTGTCTCGGAAAGCACTATACGCCGTTGGTCCTGCGCCCGATCTCTCTCCGGTCGTGTCGGATTGCCGTCCCAGGTCCCAGCGGACTATGCGAGTGCGGGAAGAGAGTGTGCACCTGTGTCTGCGCACACACTTGTGCACCATAATATCTCCCGCGCTGAAGGCTAGTCCCCGTTGAGATTGGCCGCCATCGCCACTACCAAAATACGGTCTGGAGGACTACGAGTATGTGCTAGCATATTCTATAATTTAAGACCATTTTAATATCTCGAGTGACTATCATCATATCACCTATCCTAGTTACACCTACACTGACCCGAGGCGAACGGCCGCTAGTAGTTTGCTTGAAATTATTTGTGTTACTTTTTTGCTTTAAGCATCGCATCGAGAGATAAACTCAAACTCAAACTCAAAGCATTTATTTCAATTAAACCATTACAGGCACTTTCGAATTGTCAAAATTAAGTAGTCGGTCAGTTAGTCAGAAAGTTGAAGCTAGTTGCCCATTCCAAAGCGTAGATCTCTATGGAGAAGAACGGGCAAGAAACTCCATGGACACTCTTTTTAAATCAAGATATTACAAAATCCTTGGTACATTATTCGAGTTGCTTCTATATGTGAGAACAATGTAAAAAAAAAACACATAAATGAAGAAACAATACAAGAAATAAGATTAAAAATAAGCCTTGGCAGTTAAGAGATGACCAGTCTCAACCGACGGCGCCCGTTCACGAACATGACGCATGGATCAGCACCATCCAGCTCAACCATTTTGTAGGGAACCGAATGATCCAACACACGTGCCACCATCAGTGAGACATTTAAGTGAGCATGACACATTCTCAACTGCCATGCTCTTTCAAGTCAACATCAACATTAATCATAATAAACGGATCCATGGTTCTTACATTTACTTAGATACTGTTGTTTTGGCCCAAATTTTATGTATTTTCTACGCTCTTCCCCTTTATGGAAGCAGCCACACCTCTTGGACAAAATTGACCAAATTATTCGCAGCACTTTAACATCAATTCTAAATGTGGCCTTGGACGACCGAGCGTGGCTGCAAGCCACACTACCCATCCGCTTTGGTGGCCTCGGCGTCCGCAAAATTACCAGTATTAGCTTACCGGCGTTCCTGTCCTCTGTCCACAGCACCGAAAAGTTGACCGGGAAGATTTTAGCCCCCTCCCTGGTTGACTCTGAAGTGCCGTGCTTGGCCGACGCGGAGAACGCCTGGAAAATGGCTTGCCCGGATACAGATCGGCCCGCGAACCTATCTTCCCAGAGGCAGTGGGATGAGCCGCTCTGCAGGTTGGTACGGAATAATCTTATTAATACGTCCACCAATACTGCTGAGCGTGCCCGCCTACTGGCTGTGGGTGAGTGGGAGTCGGGTCTCTGGCTTCAGGCACTACCGTCACCCAACATAGGCACATTGCTGGGTGACACCACCTTCCGGCTCGCTACTTGTTTGCGTCTGGGCGCCCCCTGCGTGGCTCCGCATCGCTGCCAATGCGGTGAAGGTGTCGACTGCCTCGGACACCATGGCTTATCCTGCAGTAAAAGCGCAGGCCGGATAGCACGGCATGCCAGCATCAATGACATCATCCGTCGTGCTCTTGTCACCGCTGGGGTGCCAGCTGTTTTAGAACCCAATGGTTTGGCACGCGACGATGGTAAGAGACCAGACGGGATGACCATAATGCCTTGGAAGGTAGGTAGGCCTTTGGTGTGGGATGCAACGTGTGTCGACACCCTTGCGCCATCCCATCTTCCAAGCACGGTAAGCTGTGCTGGGGCGGCTGCTGCAGGTGCGGAAAACCTCAAACGGCGCAAATACTCCAATCTCTTTGGAACTTACATATTTGAGCCGTTTGGGGTTGAAACACTAGGGCCATGGGGCCCGAGTGCCCACTTAGTATTCCAAGACATCGCCAAGCGGTTGGTCGACTCATCACGTGACCAGAGGGCTGGCCTATTTTTTGGCCAAAGAATCAGCATTGCCATACAACGTGGCAATGCTGCCAGCCTTTTGGGCACGTTTCCCGTTGACAGTGATGCGGACGAATTTTTTGACGCCCTTTGATTATTTTCCCTCCCTTTTTGTATACTTGTACATATTATTATTTTAAGATTGTTAGTTATCTAGTGTATATAGTAAGTTACTTATTCAGAATTACAAAAATTGAAAAAATGCTTCTAAATTATACAAAACTATAAATTGCAATTTATTTAATAGATGAATAAAATTTTTAATACCAAACAGGAAAAGGTGTTTAGTATTGCAGCATTAAACATGATTGAATAAAATAAAAATAAATATTAAGATCGTAATGTCAGAAACACTAAAAAAGAAAAAATAAAGGGAAGCACCTCTTCCAAATATTGAAATTTTAACTAGTGAACTCAAGTGCCTGTGGAGCAGGACCAGCATTTAGCCAAGCATTTTTATCTGCGATATAATCATTCAACTTATAATATGCTTGTCTACACAGTGTACGTTTAATGCATGTTTTAAATTTCTTCTCATTTAGTTGAAGAATATCGAATGGTATTTTATTATAACATTTTACACAGTAACCCATAAAAGAAGTTTTTACTTTAGACAATCTGAAACGCGGTTGATCTAATTTGTTCCTATTTCTTGTGTTAAAATTATGCCTGTCACTTATCTTACTAAAAAGATGTAATTTTTTTCGAACGTACATAATGTTTTCATATATATATTGACAAGGAACCGTCATGATGTTAATTTTTTTAAACAGTTCCCTTAGAGAGTCGCGTCTGCTCAGCTTGTATATGGCTCTGACAGCCCTCTTTTGCAGGATGAAGATAGAATCAATATCTGCAGCCCGTCCCCACAACAAAATACCGTAAGACATGATGCTATGAAAGTAACTAAAATAGACCAGTCTCGCGGTATCCACGTCTGTTAATTGGCGGATTTTCCAAACAGCATAAGCGGCTGAACTTAGCCGCCCTGCAAGAGATGTTAAGTGCGGACCCCACTGCAGCTTTGAGTCAAGCGTAATCCCCAGGAAAACCGTATTTTCGACGAATTCAAGTATTTCCTTATTCAATACAACGTGACACTCACTACTTCTAACATTTGGTAAAGCGAATCTAATGCATTTAGTTTTTTTTTTCATTTAATACCAAATTATTTACAGTAAACCAATTATGGACCAAAAGCATAGCGTTATTTACGCCGTCAAGCTCCTGTGCACGTCTGCTTACTTTAAAAATCAGAGATGTGTCATCAGCAAATAACACCATTTGTAATCGGTTTATCAGTAAATGAGGTAAATCATTTATGTATACTAAAAATAGGAACGGCCCCAATATTGAGCCCTGCGGTACACCCATTTTGACTTTCAAACCCGATGAATTCACACCGTTAATTTGAACTTGCTGAAATCTGTCATTTAAATATGATTTTATTAAGCTAAGAGCAAGTTTCCCGAGTCCGTAATGCTCAAGTTTCAAGAGCAGTGTATCGTAATTCACGCAATCAAATGCTTTGGATAAGTCGCAAAAAATGCCTATTGCATCTTCCCATGCGTTAAAGATATGTTTTAATAAGGTGACACCGGCGTCGGTTGTACAACGTCCTTTGGTGAAACCATACTGTTGATCGTGTAGGATGTTATTACGATTAAAATGATTGAGCATTTGATTTAACATGACTTTTTCAAACACTTTACTGAAAACCGGCAAAACCGATACGGGTCTATAATTATTTGTGCTTTTGCTGTCCCCAGATTTGAAAAGTGGAATAACTTTACTGAACTTCATTAAATCCGGAAAAACCCCTTGATCTACACACAAATTAAATATTAAAGCTAAATAGGGTGCAATTGTCTCAATAATGGATTGACAAACTTTAGTAGACATGCCCCACAGATCCTCGGTAATTTTGATCTTAAGTTGCTTAAATGCCTTTATAATGACTGTAGGGTTTATATGTTTAAATCTAAATTCCACAGGACAGGCTGAGACATTCGCTCTTAATAATTCAATAGCTAGTGCAGGCGAGGAATTTAAAGTTTCTGTAGTTTTAATTGGGATATTGGTAAAGAAAGTTGCAAATTCCTGAGCGACATCGATGTTAACGCTAATGAGACCACGGGAAGTGTCCAGTGTGTAATCAGTATTATGTTTTTTATAGCCATCATCATCCGCGGAGTTTCGCTAATTTGACCCTGTATATTATTTAATGTGTTATATTGCTCGTCAATACTTTTTGTAGTCCAATTGAAAAACAAAACACAGCCAGTTACATCACGGTCCGCGGGGTCCCCGCCGGGCGATGGAAATAACTTGCGAAGGCTATATTTAGCTGCAAGCGAATAATTTAGGTTTAGTTTTTATGTAAACCAGTTCCCGTACGTCATTAGGGTTTTTGCGGTAAACGAACCGTCTGATGACGTCTTTAGTATAACAGGACATTAATTAAGTCTTCTTGTTGTTTTGGGTAAGCAGGGCACTCTCACATTTGGCCATAGGCTGATGTAAACGCGACATTGTTTTGGTATAATATGCTATTTTGATCTTTGTTATCAACTAATTAAAGAGATTCTAGAGCAGATACACTCTTCAACCCGTTTGTAATGATATACCCTTTCCGTAACACTCTGTATATGACGTAGACGAGCGTATTGCACAAATCCGGACGGGCTGCTGCTGAGAACATCCTAATGAGCAACCGACTGGTAGACGACCTACAGCTTAAACTGCAGGCTCTAGAACATGTCTAGGAGCATGGAATGAGTTCCCTGTATGGCGAGAGAGCGCTAAGAAGGCATTTCATCTCCTAAACTAGTGAAATGAAATACAGGGGGGCTGTGGTGGCCCAGTGGTAACGGCCCCGACTCACGAGTTGTAGTTCGTGAGTTTGAACCCAGGCAGGCGCTTCACTTTGTGTAGATAATTTCACAACCGCTGCTCTCAAAACGGTGAAGGAAAACGTCGTGAGTTAACCGGCATGTCCTGGAACCAAAAATTCGAAGACATGCGACATCTACCACAACCCGCACTGGGCCCGCGTGGTAGAATACAGCCCACCCTCCCTCTAGAATCGAGGATGCCTGTGTCCCAACAGTGGCAACATTACAGGCTGGTTATGCATGTCATGCAAACTATTTAAGTAGGGGATGGAGCGCATTTGCTTGTAGATGAAGTCTTGTAAGTACATAAGAAACAAAACACAACCGAGTACACATTGTCCCACGCCTTGAGGAGATCGCAATACGCTATTTTTAACCCGCACCTCCTGCAACCTCATAACTTAATGTTAAGGTAATGTAAACCAGTTCCCGCACGTCATAAGGCGGTGAAGGGTGACTGAACCGCGTGATGACGTCTGCACTGGAACTGACTTGGTTGTTTTGGGTCAGCAGGGCGGTTGGTAACGATGTAAGTAAGTGCAGGTGCAGCTTGCATAATTGCAGCACGATGAAACGTTAAAATAGAATAGAATATTTTTATTTGCTCTAAAACATGTACATCACGGTCTTATAAATCGAATTATGATTTGACATGTTTCGCCAACGACTGGCGCGTGGCGTGCAAATATTTAAACACGCTAGGTACATGAATAAAATAGAAGGACATTAAATTGCTTAAATTATTATTTGAAAATGTCTAATAACAGTAACAACTCTAGTGAATTCTTAACAATAGTACCTAGGTACTTACAAAAAGTAGGTAATATAATGAAAATCAGTAACTAATTATCTGTTACTTTTTATCAATAAATTCTTTCATACTATAAACACAATTACCAATAAGAGGGAGTTCCCTTATTTCTTTTAGAATATTGTTGAACATTTTAATTGCTGTGATAAAGCTATTCTTATTACTCGTACATAACTAGCTGACCCGGCGAACTCCGTACCGTCTCAGAATCAATAATACTAAATGTATGAGAAAATGGATTATTATTTTTTTCGTGAAATTTTCCCATGTTTTATTCGATATTCTGCTATCCAGGGAGGAGACAAAGCAAACAAATCAAAGATCATTAAAATCGGTTCAGCCGTCCAGCTGTTCTTGAGTTATAAATAAACTAACCCGACTTTGTTTTATTTATAAAGAAGAAAAGATTTTCTATGATGTGAAGGAATTTTAGCCGTGTTGGGTCTCGACGGGTATATTTTGAATGCAAGTGTCATGCTATAAAAAATATTGAGTGCTCATTCACAAATACACCAGCTTGCATTGCAAACACATTCTTTCCAATTTTTATCGATAAAGTGCTAATTGTTTTTCGAGTGAAATGACTGAGTCACATCCAGACAGACGGACATGACGACATTGTTAGGGTTCCGTTTATGCCGGTTGTCTACGGAACTCTTAAGAAGACCCTTGAGCAACAACAACAACGTCACGATGTTGTCCAGGAGGCGTTACATTCGAATGTCGACCTTGGACACTTTTCCTTCGCCTCCTTGAAGGTTTTAGCAACAACATTATGCTCCCTTTTATTTCCTGAACAACTTGGATGACAAGACTTAAGGAAATTCAAGTTAAGATTATAAACCTTGCACGTCACAGTGCGACAAACATCTTTGTGAATGGAATGGCGAACAAAACTAGCAAAAACGGTACCATCCAGTACACCTTATGTCTCACTATAAAATAATTTAATAAACAGTTAGGATTTACAAAAACTCTTTAAGTATGTAGGTAATTAGAATTCCACTGACCTGACCAAGATTATTAATCCGGATTTTTATATACTTACCGACACATTGATATTCATAAATTTTACATACACAGTGTCATGAATATTTATTTCGTAAAGTATTATATTATTTTATAATTATTCTGTATGTAAAGACTATGTTGGTAATTTTTTCTCAGTTATTTTTAATCATGGTCTGGCAGTTTGAGTAATGTAGGCCTACCCAAATGGTACCCTTTGGTCATTGTTCGTCGAATCGTTGAGCTCCTTAAGTTTTGCACTGCACGTGCACTGACTGGACAGGTCCACTCAATCTGTGTGGTTCTTTTCTCAAAAGACCATTTCAAACCCCACTGTTAACGAGCGGGGATGACCGAACAAATGTCGCGTTCTTCAACACTGTTACCTAGTGGAACGAAACATTCGCAGTCGTTAATAGTGTTAACGACGGGGTGTTACCGAGCGGGAACTACCCAATCTACATGGTCATGATCTGACCAAGATTATGTCTGGACTTTAAAAGAGACTGTGGCCTAAAAACTAGATGACCCTATGCCTATAATTTCGTTTATCTAACTAGGCCTTTGCCTAAGGTGGATTCCCGGACATGCGTTTCCGCGTATAATTATGTATACCTTAGGGTGGATTTGGAACTGGGTTGTGGAGGTCAGATAGGCAGTCGCTCCACGTAAAATACTGGTACCTATTCAGCTGCATCCAGTTAGATTGGCAGCTGACCCAAATATAGTTGGGAAAGGCAGGCAGAATGATTGGTCAGTCACTCACTGAGAGACAACGCACAGCCTAAAGCTGTGTTTAGAAGCATATGTCCTTATATATTTATTTTCCCCTTTCCAATGCTTCACGTACTGCGGTCATATTTCACCTTTGATACGTAATAAGGGTGGGTAAGCGTTATTTAAAATCATCATCTGCCTGCCTTTTCCCAACTATGTTGGGGTCGGTTTCCAGTCTAACCGGAAAATCCGGTCAATTTCGTACGCGTACGGAATAATCCTAAAAACTATACTTCTTTACAATACTTTTTTTTAATGCTAAATGGATCAGCTCTTGACTTCGACCTCGCCTGGTGAAACGCGATGAGTACGATCAGTCGGTATATCGAGCACGGGAAAGGACAGAGGATAGTTTTTATCCCGAAATTCCCACAGGATCGACAGTTATGCGGGTAAAACCGCGGGGCACTGCTAGTGATTATACAGGTGATTTTTTTAACCGGTTCCAAATTTTACAGGATATTCTACCCATGAATATGAACAACTTTCACTATGGGGCCAACTCCGAAATCACGAGAAAAAAAACCAGCTGTTTCATAAATTTTGGTCAAGTAGGTTATATTGAACTTTTGTATTAAACAACTGATTGTTTTTTCGTGATTTCAGAGTTGGTCCCATAGTGAAAGTTGTTCATATTCACGGGTAGAACACCCTGTAAAAATAACGAGACTGTAAAAAAATCATCTAGTATAATTATAACGACTGTTCAACCATACTACGTTTAAACGTGTCTTAACGGCTTATTGGTAGATTCGCACGAATTTACTCACCCGAAACGACTTTTCGCACGTTTCGAGCGAGTAAATTCTTGCGAATCGGCTAATCCCAAGCCCCGGGCTCTGCTGGCTATGTACTCATGCGGCCAACCTTCGCACAATACATCGTTGACAATCCTGGCGGCCTTGAGTCGAAACGAAAATATGGTTAAATCCGTGTTAGCTTTTGTATTATCACAGAATACTTAATAGTACTACGTAATTACTTAAGTAAGATAATATTGTATGTGTGACAGGCTCGCGAATGACTACTAAGTATCTCACTTGAGTTTTTTACATTTTTATATTCTCGTAATTTTAAGAATGTTCACAGTCTGATCTCAGTCTCAATCTGTCAAAAACTTCTCTAATTTCCCAACATTTTTGACAAGTTTTTGACATTGGTTGTCGCTTAGCATCGTATGGTTGTGAATAACTATCCTGTTCTCCTGGCTTGCTATTGTTGATTGAAATCTCCCGGTGTCAAACTGTACGATGTTCGTGTGTAACGCGTGTTTGTAAATGTTTTCACCAAAACTAATCGCTCCATTGTGCTAATATTAATAACTTCATTGATATTCTAAACTTGTGACACGGATAAGTACCAGAAGTATGAGTTATTAAAATCGTATTTAATATAAATGGTGTTAATGACTTTTGTGATGTCAAACGAACAAAGAATGTGTGGAAATGTAGTCAATAGCTAATTGATCTTTGTCACCTACCTCCTTCTCCCAACGGAAAGTATTTACTGATAATTTAAAAAACTTATTGACCTTCTACCAACGGAAACTTTTTAAATTAATGAACCTCTAAAAACTTTTTGCGCGTCTAATGGTGCATACACTAGACATAATTTTTTTTTAAATAATTGAGCCTTTTTTAAGCTTTTTTTCTTATAGTTGGTCGCTAAGTAACTAAGCTAGGTAACCCGACCAAACGGGTTAGGTTTGGTTGGAACTGTGCCTCCTGCCTGTGACCCACCGCGCTACATCCAAGTTGGTCGCGGGACCCAAATAGGAAATATTTGAGGTATTTGAGGTTCACAAAAAGAGGCGCAATCGTTATATTAGAGAATTCAATCATATTTTTAAGAGCGCAAAATGGGAATTATTAGAGGTTCAATTAAATACGTGCCTATCTCAAATATGTTGTGCTCGGCTTCCAGTCTAACCGGACACAATACTAGTATTTGACATGGAGCGACTGCCTGTCCGAACTCCACACCCAGTTACTGGGTAATACGGTACAACTTGGTATGATTTGCTTGACCAATTCCGTGGAAATTGTAGGCGTTACGTTTCCAAAGATACAACAGACCGATGACAGACAGACAGATAGATGGCGTAAGTTTCGTAAAAAAGTTTTCTATGAGTACGGAACCCAAAAATCTGCAAACTTTATATTTTTAAAGAACGATTAACATTCTTTAAAATAATAACTTTCAAAAAAATAATGTTTAACGTTTTATTAATTTCCTGTAAGACCGATGACCCTTCGCTGCGATTGACCTGCAGTCGGGTCGAAGACACGCTGCTAAGTGCTTACCGTTTTGTTAATTTCTCATGCATTTACAAATTAACCTTTTAAAGCAGAAATTAACACTTGCCCTTCATTTGTTTTAGCTTTTGATGTGATGTACCTAAAGGGTTATCAGCCCTTTCGACTTTGGTGAATGATACATTACTAAATTATAATCGCTGAATATTTTGAGATTATGGGCTATTTGATCTCCGATTAGGTATGGTGTCCGGTGGCCTCGATGTGAGCTGTACTTCCACCTGATGCCAGAACTAGGGATGCCACCTACAGGCACTGGGCAGCTCACTTCACCTACGTTTTCAGGATGAGGTTTTACAGAACAGATCGGCCCTGGAGTCCTGTGGTAAGATTTTGGGTTCAACATAAGTACTTGGGGTTTGAAGCAGTAAATACTTGGAATTCAAAACAAGTAAATACTTGGGGTGTAACGGTAAGTACCTACTTGTAGTCTGATAGTTAGTATTTGGGGTCCACCGGTAAGCACTTGGGGTCTCACGGTAAGCACTTGGGGTCTCACGGTAAGCACTTGGGGTCTCACGGTAAGCACTTGGGGTCTCACGGTAAGCACTTGGGGTCTCACAGTAAGCACTTGGGGTCTCACGGTAAGTACTTGTTGTAAAGCCTCGAGTTAGTCCACTACCTCACTTATAATGTGAATTATGTGATTCCGGTTATAATAATCGGCTCGATTCAGATCCCGCTTTTAAGAATCCAGTTTTTTAGAATATTTTTTCATACACATTTTTTGATTAATTTGTTTAGAATAACATAAATATTGCTGTCATGGGTATTATTTATAGAACAGTGGTGTCCACTAGTACTAGTGGTGTAGCACAACAGACATATAGTCTGTGTATAGCGAGCTGCACGATCCTTTGGATTGTGAGAGAGGTTCGATTTCCGGATCGATAATGTTGTTTCCGTTATGTAAATTCTAATTAGCAAATTAGCAGCCGCGAGGCTAGATTTGTGCCTGGCATTTGACACATGACTTTATTACTATACTAAAATTCAGTACCTTACATAAGCAAAAAGATATCCTGACTACAAATATAGTGTTGTACAGTCAACTGCACGTCCATGTAACAGTTTGACTTTGACAGTGCCTGTTTTCGTAATTTAAATGTCCACTAGAACCGGGTTGTCCAAACCAAATACGATCCCGGCCACCATAAATATCTAACATAGATTAGATAGGAGGGCCACAGAAACAGATACTTACCTTACCTAACGTTTTAAGAAATGCACCTTTGCACCTATGCATCCACACAGATGGGCCAAAGTCGTCACACAGTGGGTGCCTGAAGACGGACGTCATCTCCGAGGCAGGTCTAAGAAACGCTGGCGGGACGATTTGGGCTCATTCCTAACCGATTGGACGGAGAAGGCACAGCACAAAGAAAGGTGGAAACATAATTATGGGGGAGACCTTTGCCCAGCTGTGGGACAATATTGGCTAACGGAAAAAAAATACCTTTTCTACTAATATGAAATGTTTTCCTTACCATTACACTCAAGGCGTGACAAAGACAGCTTATTTATTTTGTGTAGCTATAATTATTTTATAACCACTATATTTTTATGGAGATCAGACATGCAGTCGTTCCATAAAAAATACTGGTATCTACTCAACTGCATCCGGTTAGACTGGAAGCCGACCCCAACATAGTTGGGAAAAGGCAGGTAGATGATGATATTTTATAACCACCTATAACAACAATAAATTCTATTTTATTGAATAAATGATTTTATTTCCGCACCCTTTAATAATATGTCTAAAATATTTTATTTTACATGATTCGAGAGTCGTCGGATAGGAAACATCGACCGGCGCTTCCTACCCGATTACTCTAAGAAGAAACACCGAAACAAACAAACAGAGGTATCATAAGAAAGAAAGAAAAATTGTTTATTCGGCCCAAATAAAACGCGCATTACAAAAAAGACATAAAATACAAACTTACAAAGGAGCCACAAACCTCGTACTCAACAAGTAACAGTTTTGTCTATTGCTTGATGTCAGACATCATCTTGGTCAGCGGGGTAACACACTATCAGTAGGTAGCAATGGCTTTCATTTTGACAGTTCAAAAACATTCATTGCGTTATTTACGTGGTTGAGCAGACACATTTTTCAACATAAGAAGCAATGGATTAGCAATATCCTTCAAAATGATTCAGATTGTGATTGATAGTGTGTTATGCAATTAACGTGCAGATCACGTTAGGACCATGTGGGTTAGTTATTCAACTGTGACGTGCGGCTGACTGTACATAGTGTACATGGACGGAGCGATTAGTCGTGATGTCGGTAATGATCACCGTCAAACCGGTTTCTCCAATAAACGCGCGACAATACGCACGGCACGCACCGCACAGAATCAATAACACGATGATTTCTTTATACCTGTGTCAATATGGTGTCATTAATTTTAACAAAAAACTACGCGTGAGTGCGTGACTGGATTTTGACGTAAACAATACAGCATAGGTCTTCAACATTTTTTTTGCTGAGTTTTAAAGTAAGGTTTCTTTAATGTGTCTCTGTTTAGGGTTGACGGGACCCTAGTACTAAGTCAACGCTGTCGCCGACGAGCAGTGGTGGCCCAGTGGTAGCGGCTTCGACTTACGAATTGTAGGTCGTGGGTTCGAACCCAGACGGACGAGGCATACTTACTTTGTGTAATTTATTTCATCACCGCTGCTCTCAAAACGGAAAGGAAAACACTGTGAGGAAATTGTCATGTCGTACAAGCAACAATTTGAAGATATGTGACATCTACCAACCCGCACTGGACCCGCGTGGTGCGCGTTAAGTGAGCGTATAAAATAGATAACTAACTATATTTAATAATAAAAATGCCCGGTGTGATAAAAATCTTTAAATTCATTATTCATTAATTAAGTTAATTACCTAATGTAATATAATATTATATGATACTCAAAAATAATTAAGTTAATTACCTAATCTAATATAATATTATAATATGATACTTAGGTACTAGTGGTTTTCTTGCCGCTTCGTTTTCCCACAGATACTCGTAGGTGCCTATGTTTACGAAGCAGTGCAGTGTAGTGTTAGTTTAACATAATATTAAAATGACCGACTGACAGACTGACCGACTAACCATCCCTATTTTTTTTCTTTAACTTATTGACGTTCGAAAAGTGGTACTTTGTATCCTATTTGATAAAAAAATCGAGGAAATCTGCACCATGTGACAGTCTTTTCACTCTTGTTGCTAAAAATGAAAACTTAAAAAATATATTATTATGGGATCCTGATAATGTTTCTGTAAACTCTTGCCTAAAATGTAAAGCCAAGTGCTCTAGCATGAAAGGAAATGTCACTTTCGGCCCAAACAAATATTCAAAATTAATACTTTGTCCAACCTTGACTGACTGTACTGAAAAAAAAATGTACTATGCGAGTCTGGCAAGTAACATAAGTTGGCACAAACATTTTTTAAGTATTCATTTTTTGGTCTGGTCACTTAGCTACGCCACTGAATGCAGGTTGGTAGATATCACATGTTTTCAAATTTTTAGTTCTAGGACATGCCACAGGCTTGATTTGCACAAATATGGCGACTGTGAGTGCCCTTAGACAAAATAGCACCTCGCACCCAAAACAGGTCTTACTCAATCACCTATCCGGAAACGCGCGAAAATTACCGAGCGGAGTTTCCGAGCGCGTGACGTCAGAGCGAGTGTCCAACGCGCATGCGCGGGCGAATCTCGCGTACCTACAGCTTGCCGTGGGTTGTGAAATGTCCAGTCAGCACCTAGTCCGTGTTGCGCAGCCGTTGTAGGACATCGTGCGAATTATTATAATTTGTTGTTTAAATATTTTTAATTTTTATTTAATAAATAAAAGTGTTGTTCGAACGTGACAGTAAGGATATTTTGAGGACTCTGTTTTTAGTGATTTTTTTATTTGGAGTGAAAAGGTGAGTAAAATTATTTTTTCAGAAAAATTTCGCTTTTTTTCTATCAAACGTACCTAACGAGTTTTATAATATTCCCACTGCTGGGACACAGGCCACCTCTCTGTGAGAGGGAGCCTGCCATTTTTAGGGTTCCGTAGTCAACTAGGAACCCTTATAGTTTCGCCATGTCTGTCTGTCCGTCCGTCCGTCCGTCCGTCCGTCTGTCCGTCCTCGCTTAATCTCTGTGACCGTTAGCACTAGAAAGCTGAAATTTGGTACCAATATGTATATCAATCACGCCGACAAAGTGGTAAAATAAAAATTGGAAAAAAATGTTTTATTAGGGTAGCCCCCCTATATGTAAAGTGGGAAGTGATTTTTTTTTTTAATTTCAACCCTAACGTGTGATATATTGTTGGAAAGGTATTTAAAAATGAATATGGGTTTACTAAAATCATTTTTTGATAATGTCAATAATTTCGGAAATAATCGCTCCAGAAGTAAAAAACAATGTGTCCCCCCCCCTCTAACTTTTGAACCATAAGTTTAGAAAATATGAAAAAAATCTGAAAAGTAGAACTTTATAAGGACTTTCTAGGAAAATTATTTTGAACTTGATAGAAACAACAGTTTTTGTACAAAAAAGGCAAAAGTTGTACAAAATCATTTCTGGACTAAGTTTGTAGTATAATCGTATATGCAAGCATTTTTTTTTAACTTCGTTTACATATTTTATTATCCTGTTTTTTAACTTCGTTTACATATTTTATTATCCTGAACGTATCTTTTTTCAAACAAAAAAAGAATGATTAAAATTGGTTCTCGCAATCCAAAATTACCACCGAAAACTTCTGGCACGTCTATGTACTAATTAGTAACCCAATTCCCCGAGAGATGGCGCTGTAGGTACTTATTACATTGGGTCGGGTATTATCGAATTGTACGTGGGAACACTTATTGTGACGGACGGGAAACTACGGAACCCTACACTGAGCGTGGCCCGACACGCTCTTGGCCGGTTTTTATTTGGTTAAGATGTGGTTTTCTAAGAAATATTCAATGTAAACAATTGTCAATATAGTTTAGCCTTTTAACATACATGCTTGTGTGTCTACTGTCGTTTGTTAACACATCAACTTTAAAGTTATGGTCACTTTATTATCTTTTTATGGTCCTAATAATTATGTAGTTACGGGAAAAGAAAATAAAAATATTACCTAAGGTTATTTTAGGTAAAATAGGTACCTGCGTTTAGTTGAAGAAGGGCTGATTTTTTCAACGCCAGATAATTTTATCGGAGGAATAATTTTGAATTTTTGACAGTTCTTCCATACAAAATCTGTCAGACGTTAATATTATTCCACGAATAAAATATATCTGTCGGTTGACAAATCAGCCCTAAATCACATAGTTACATTATTTTCCTTATTTACGTGTACGAAGGATCTAAAATATTTAATCAATTACCGAGAGACCTTAAAGAATCTAAATCCAAAACCACTTTTAAAAAGCTACTTAAACAATTTATAGTAAAAAATTCAAATACCCTACAATAGTGTTGAGCCACATCCAGTTACCGTTTATCTGTGTTACACGGATACTTGTTTGCATGTATCGAACGAACATTTTGTCCACAATTATTTGTAATTTACCCTCAAAACATTTATATAATCGATGTCAACCTTTGTAATACCCCCAACTTTTGTTATTTTTAAGTTTAGTTTTAATATTCTCATGTAAGTGAATAGTTATAACTCTTATGAGAATAAATGATCTTAAACCAATTTGCTTTCAGCCTATTTGGTCTCTCTGCAGGGCAAACGTTTTGTTAATTATGCATTTGTTTATTTCATATTGTTTATAATAATTAACTAATTAAGTATGTATTTTTAAAACTTTCAATCATGGTTGCGTGAATTAATACAGATAATATTGGTTGAACAGCTTTTAAACAGTTCCTAACTAAAAAATTACGAACTTGCACACAAACTTTCATTCCCAATAGGGAATAATTACCCAATAATTCATCCCCTAAAGGGGTTTAATAAAACCCCTTTAGGGGATGAATTATTGGGTATGTACCGATTCCCCCTGTTCTTGTTTCCCCCCGGAAATGTATATATGTAGGTACTTTATAATCCCGTTTTATCAGACGAAACCGAGGTGGTACAGTGTAAGACAAAAGTACTAAGTGATTATTAACAAGTAGGTATCTTTTGTATGTTACCTACTCGCACTCGTAGCTTTCGTACATTTTACAATTATTTACTTACTTCACAAATTACAAACATTACAAATTTCTTGAATATTAAATAAAATAATATTTCTTAGAAAAAAAATACTACTTAGGTACTTAAATAATCTACAAATAATTGAAAGAGATACTCTCTACTGACGTCACGTTCTTAATGTTCTTATTGATAATAGGAAGCTAGATGTATCTACACACTAGATGTATCTACCTACACACTAGATCTCTTAGGTAATCTGGTTATAATTGGTTCCTGAATATAATATTTCGCATGTTGCACTTTTCGCTTTACTATGAATAGATACTTAATTTTGACATTTCGGGGGTAATCGAGAATGTAATTAAACGATATTTGTGTTATAAGTTTATAACTTTCGGGGAGAAACAAGAACCGCGGGGAATCAGTACTAACACGAGCAGTGGTAGTCCAGTGGTAACGGCCGCGACTTTTGAGTCCTAGCTCGCGGGTTCGAACCCAGACAGGCGCTTTACTTTTTGTGAATAATTTCATCACCACTGCTCCTAAAACGGTGAAAGAAAACATCGTGAGGCAACCGAAATGTCCTAGAACCAAACATTTGAAGACATGTGACATCTACCAACCCGGACGGGGCCCGTGTGGTGGATTACGGCCCACTCCGTCTCGCCGAGAGGAGGCTGTGTGCCAACCGCGGGGACATTATACTAGTGCTCACTATTTCAAGCTTCTAGTGCCAGCGATTAGGCTGTGCGTCGTCTGACAGTGAATACATGAATTTACAACGACAAACTACTTACCTCACGAGCACAGGAAAGAACAACCATTAGGAAGCCATACAAATATTTGTTCCGAGCGGGAATCGAACTCACAAACACAGCGTAGTAAACTCAGCCACTTAGCTTACGCGTGCTTGTTCCCCCGACCGGCGACCTAGGTACCTACCCCGCCGCTCCGCATCGCCTGCCCGAACTTCGTTTTCGTTCAGCGTTCTATCTTACTTTTTTCTTTTCACTCGGCTCCTAAGAGTCACACCGTGATGTGGCCTACATTGGGCTATCAAATGCAAAAATATATTTTCAAATTCGGCCGGCAGTTCCAGAGATTAGCATGTTCAAACAAACAAACTGTTCAGCTTACTATTAGTATCATACATACATATATCTATGATTAGTATAAATGTGTCTCTTCCCGACGCCGACGAGTACCAATACACGGACATATGGAATCATTACAATTATCTTACTGTGAACGACCCCGATTCCGCAATTCATACTAATTATTGTTAATTCATGCGAAGTTCGATTATATTATTAATTAATGATTAATTCATTACTAAGTATGCATCGTCGTGTTCAGTGGTTTGCGGTTAAATGTCACTGTACAGTCAGCTGCACGTGAGTGGTCACACTTGCACTATGAAAACACACAAACCGTTATCATTGACGTGCTGTTGACTGTACTTGCCGAACCCTAGCTAGATAAAAAAAAAACATGCTTTTTTCTGCCAGTCTTTGTTCTTCGTGGAGGTGAGAAGACAGTCGCTCCACGTAGAACACTGGTATTCCGCTGCAACCAGTAAGATTGGATGCCGCCGCCGACATAGTTGGGATAGGCTCGGGGCTCGGCAGATGATGGTGAGATATTCCTTCCTAGAGCTCGTCGGTCTAGTGCTGGCAAGCGACAGTACAGAAGTAAGGAGTCTTGGGTTCGACCACCAGGTTGGGCAAAGCGTACCTAATTGAGTTGTTGTTCTTTCTCAGTAGCAGTCTCCGAGTCTTGGTTGACAAATCAGTTTTTAGGGTTCCGTAGCCAAATGGCAAAAAACGGAACCCTTATGGATTCGTCATGTCTGTCTGTCCGTCCATCCGTATGTCACAGCCACTTTTTTCCGAAACTATAAGAACTATACTGTTGAAACTTGGTAAGTAGATGTATTCTGTGAACCGCAGTAAGATTTTCACACAAAAATAGAAAAAAAACAATAAATTTTGGGGTTCCCCATACTTAAAACTGAAACTCCAAAAATTTTTTTTCATCAAACCTGTACGTGTGGGGTATCTATGGATAGGTCTTCAAAAATGATATTGAGGTTTCTAATATCATTTTTTTCTGAACTGAATAGTTTGTGCGAGAGACACTTCCAAAGTGGTAAAATGTGTCCCCCCCCCCCCCCTCTAACTTCTAAAATAAGAGAATGATAAAATTAAAAAAATATATATAATGTACATTACCATGTAAACTTCCACCGAAAATTGGTTTGAACGAGATCTAGTAAGTATTTTTTTTAAATACGTCATAAATTGAAAACCGCGATTTACCTTTCACAAAGTTACAACGAACTACAAGAACTTTTATATTATGTTACTTGCTGCTACGGAATTTTTCTAGAATTCGGAATTCATGGGCGAGTCCGACTCGCACTTGGCCGGTTTTTTAGGTATTAACGATGGATCCCGTTTGATATTTCCGTTGAATCCCATATTATAACAACATGTGTACATTTCAGAAGAAAAGTGATTTACCTTTATCAAACACTAAAAAGAGATTATTTTTAGTGGGTTACCCGGAACTGAACTAGTTAGATTAGGTTAATTATTAAAAAAAAAAAACAATGTTAGGTTAGGTTAAAACTGTGACCCCTAATGCAAAAATAATTTTTCAAATCTGACTGGTAGTTCCGGAGATTAGCCCCTACATACAAACAATTAGTAGTATAGATGTAGCTTTTGCCTGCGGCTTTGCCCAAGTGGACAGACATTATCCCACGAGAACAAAGTACCGAGAGAAAAGTATCCTAAGTATGTCTTAACCCAGGTCTTATGTCCCGCGCCGCGCCAAATTTCATCGAAATCCGTTCAGCCAGTTATGCGTAAAGAGGTAACAACATACATCAGAGTTCCTTTTGCATTTATAATTTGATATGGAAGCCACCTACCTATTACATGAGACTTAAACAAACAGGACCTGGCGAAATGTGGATGTACAGTGGGAACACCTCTCTCTGACCCTTCGGGCGTCACAGGCGCGATGTTATGCTGTGTCACGTATCACGAAGTACTTATGGGCATGCGCTGTTGCAGTATCCTCAGGCAAAGCATTTATTTCAAATAGGCACATAAAAGGCACTTTTGACCGTCAAACGTCGACGTCGCGTCGGCGTCGTAGCGCTCTCGCCGCTCTCAGTAAAGACAAAACTCATTTCTAAAAGCTCTATTAGTTACAGTAAATCTCTGGACACCTCTATCCATGGATATACCTACATGTAGCTTCACCCAAAAATGGATTGAAATATGATTAAAATTGATTGGATGGATTGATTGATGGATCAGAATTTTAAATGTTAATCTCACATTTAATATTTTATTGTAAGACTCATAAATTATACAAGTAAATCAATTAGCAACGCAACAAAAAAATTTGGAAATACCAAGGTACTACACTTTTAGATTAGGTACTTATCAGGTTTGACTAGAAATATTTAATGCGAGCGCAAAAATAAGTTGCATTTTTATAATGCAATAAAATTTTAATGATATGGTAATTCACGTTGTAATTAGTGTAAGTATCTAGGTACATTGTGGTCACTCACTGAACAACAGAAGTGCAAACTCAACACTTGCCTTGGCAATGGAGCGCAGCACAATATAGGTGTCAAGCGCACGCGCAGAGTCAGGAACACCGCGCCGCGCTCCATAACGGATGTTGGAGAACAGACAGCCAGCCTGGAGTGGGAGTGGGCCGCGATGGGAACACATCGGTTGTTTTAAAACCGACTCTCGAGACATGCAGGATCCAGCCTGTTGTTGTCCCGCACAGTCTGACAATTATGAGTTTTATCAACGTTTATTGTGTTACCCAGTAACTGGGTTGTGGAGGTCAGATAGACACTCGTTCTACGTAAGATACTGATATTCAGTTGTATCCGGTTAGACTGGAAGCCGACCCCAACACAGTTGATGTACTGTCGCACTTCTCCCACAGAGCACCACACTAGCGCAAGACGGGCTGTTGGTTTCAGTCAAGGTTTCCTCAGCATGACGTGTTCCGTCACCAATGTCAGTAATATCCAATTAATTGAAAAAGTCTCATTGGTACTTGCCCGGATTTGAACCCACAACCTCATGCATTAGAGGCGAGGCCTTAACCACTGGGCCATCACGACATGTTAATAAAGATTAAGTAATTAAAAAAATAAGATTTATTCCAGAGAGCTAATCTAAATAAATAAAAAATGTAAATCTTCTACATTTTAATGAACATTAAGTTTAAAAAAATATGATTAACTCCAGTGAGATAAGTAATCTAAATAAAAAAATCTAAATAAAAAAATAATAATCTTCTACATTAAAATGTAGAAGATTATTAAAATAAAGATAAGCTTTTTTATTTAAAATTAAACAGTGGTCGTAGTATGTAGTGGAGCTCTTTGTGAAGGCGCTCGTCCGGGAAGCACCTCCAGCACCTCCAGCACCACATTACACATACGTGACGTCTGCCGCCAAGCAGCGTTGTGAGTTGCTGTGTTCCGGTTTGAAGGGTGCTGGACGCTGGTGTCGCTACGGGCACATGACACAATTCACTTTTGTCTCTCGGATAGATTTTTTATATATTATCTATTATGAAAGATAGCCTCGAGTCATCCATGCAGCACACATACGAGTACATAGGTAGTACAAGGATCTTTTAGCGCGGAAATCGGAAAATCGGTACTAACGCCGCCATCTTGCTTTTTTAATACATTTTCCAAATGTTTTACCAACAGTGCCCCCTATCCTGGCTTTACTTTGTGTAAATAATCGTTACCACTGCTTTCAAAACGGTGAAGGAAAACATCGTGAGAAAACGCCGATCCTAGAACCAAAAATTCGAAGACATGTGATATCTACCAACCTGCACTAGGCTTGCGGGGTGGAATACGGCACACCCCCTCTCACCGCCAGGAGGCCTGTGTCCCAGCAGTGGGAACATTGCAGGCGGCGGCGTCCCTGTCCACATCACTCGTGCGTCAAAAGATCCTTGGAGCAGTGTACATAGATCGATTAGTTGTTATAATTATAATCTGTACATTGTTAGAGGCCCCTAATGACTGCGCCGCGCGCCGTACAAGGCTCGTCGGATGCCGATATTGTTGTCAATACACTATTGATAACAGAATCGTATTCATTTCTAGTTATCGCTCGGATGACATTTCCTACCACTAAGGTGCGGCAGTAATCCGTAGGCATTATCATTTTCTTGTAGCTACTAAAGACGATTAGTTAAATTCATTCTCGAAAAGTCATAGTGAAATATGAGAGTTTTCCATGATATTATGAAATTGTAACTGAAATAATTGAAAACTTCTCAAGGGGTAACCAAACGGAAAAACAGCTTTTTCCCTACATTGTATTATTCGAACATAATGGGAGCATAATGTTTCTAGTAGGAATGTCGATCGATGGCTATAAGAGGAGGGAAGACCAAAGACACGATGGAAGGACTGTGTGCATGACATGGTCAGAAAGGGGGTGACTGCTGAGATTACTAATAGAGAACATGGAAGAAAAATGCATGTTGCGGCGACCACTAGATAATACATTGGGAGAAGGGCAGGAGAATCGTGACAAATGTATTGAGCGGCGGAATTTGTTTTTCGCGATATCTGTGTTGGTCCCGTAGCAAGAGTGGTTCATACGACGAGTACAATGACCCCGCGAGACGTTTTCAGTTGTTTGGATTACACCTAGCATAACTGAAAGAGAATGACGTCGATGAGGGAATTTCTCAGTACAATCCTCGAGCTCGGGTTTGTGCCCAGTTACCGGCAATAGGCTTGCCCCCAATCACATAAGACTAAAGTATAACTGGTGACATGCGGGAGTAAGCAACTATATCTATCGTTACCTAACACCGACCCCTGCTTACTCTACCGCAGAATACAAGCATGATAAAAATAAATAAATGATGCTATCAGTTACAACTTTACAACTCCAATACAACTGTTGGAGTTAATTAAAAATAATGACTAAATTCCGACAAGAACCATAACAATAACAAATCAATCTGTTGTAGGTATTTTTTTAATTAAATAATCTTTTTAATAATTGCACTTTTTCTAGTTTTCGAATTATTAACGCGTATCTGATCTATGATTATTATTTTATTTAATACTTGTAAGCGGAAAATTGAAATCTATTATTTATAATCATTATAATGGCGTCGCGTCATCCGAAGATCATGACTTTTAATTAAGCGAAACCTCATATGTGTGTCATATGTGAATATATTGCAGTTCCAATAATACTACATAGGTACATACGTGTCATATTGATAACCTCCTTTATTACCGACTTAAAAAAAAGGAGGTTATCAATTCGACACGTTATAAGTACCTATGTAATATTATTGGACATCTCCAATAATATTACATACTTATCTTATAAATTTGTTTGGAAGCCCTAATAGATTGTCATATTGCATCCAATATGACAATCTATTAGGGCTTCCAAACAAATTTACAATATTTTATAGATGTATGTTTGTTTGTCCACACATTTCTCCGCAACTATTAATCGGATCGTGACCATTTTTTTTTTTGGCTTACATTTATTTCAACTTAGGGAACAGTGCAAGTTTCATCAAACTCGATTCAGTAATTTTCAAGATAATTGTGTTGTCGTGTAAGTGTGACGGCCTGGCTTATTGAAACGAGCTACGGGTGTAGTGTCAAAGGGAAAACATCTGAAAACCTTGGTCAAATTCTAGTGCAATATTTACACCAAAACTATTACCTACATATTACAGTTTTTATTTAAAACTAGAACATTACGAAGTAAAAAGTAATTACCGACTGCAAATTTAAAAAAATTAAATCGATTCAAAAGGAAATTCACTCAAAATTATGAAATAACTTTAATTCCCGAAGTCAGTGGTAAAAAATTAAAATACAGATTCTAAGACACAGACTTCTGGAATTCAATTTCATAATTTTGAGTGAATTTCCTTTTGAAGTCGACAATTTTTTTTTTTAAATTACTGTTTATTTTGAAGTCGGTAAAAATATCAAATGTACCTATTCAAACATCGAATAAGAATCAATGATCACGTGTTTCGAAAATTGCGTTTAATTATAGAAACTCGTGTGCTCGTGCACAAGAGGAGTAATAACTTCATAGATTGACTGAATTCTTAACTTCCTTTTTTTGTAGTCAGAAATAAATAACAGTTTAATGTTACATGCGGCTTTAAAGCGCACTAGGTGGTTTGTAGGACTGCTATTTATGTAAATTAGTTCGGCAATTTAATAGTAATACTAAACTTGTTGTTTTGCATGTGCCCGCTAGTGTCTAACAGGGTTTGCAATAATATGTAAAGTGGAAATAACATAGCATTAGCTTGGATTCCCTGAAGGTGTAGGCAGAGAGTATGGCACGCCTGCCCTCAACCGGGCACGAATCCAGAATCAAGACTGCAACTGAGATATTCCAGATGGAAAAATTGAATTAGTTTTTGCTTGACCCGGGGTTCGAACCTATTTGTATTATATTATATGTTCGAACATACTCAGCAGTCGTGCATGCGACCACTACACCAATATGGCAGTCATGTGACATTCTATGCAATAATTTCAATAACTTCCGCTAAATTAGTTTACAAGTTAGAGCACAACAAGGATCTTCTGGCGCCTGGATGGCATTGAGAGGGGGCGCTGTTGGTAAACCTTTGAAAAACTGTCCCAGAAATTGTATTGACTAAACAAGGGGGCGGCGTTAGTTCCGATTTTGGCCACGCGCCGAAAGATCCTTGTCACGTTGTACCCTACACTAAAGTAGTTAAGTATGACAAAGCATAGTATGATAGAATAAGTCAAAGGCCTAATCTATTGACCTTGCTATGTAAGGTCAACCCAGTATTTGCCCATAATACGAGTGTTTGAGTTGAACAAGGCAATGTGTTGAGAGTCGCAGGCACCACACATAACTGCTGCACAAAGTTGTGCCAATATTATACATCATAGTGTTACATACTGACTGCCTCGTTGGCTCGTTGCTGTAGTGGTCGCCAGAACTGCTGAGCGTGAGGTTATGGGTTCAATTCCAAGCTCGGGGAAAGTGATATTTAGTATATCTTTAGGAATTTCTCAATAGCATCTCGTTGTAGCATAGCTGTCGGAATGTGGCTGTTGTACACCTCTGCCTGTTCCTTCGTGTAAACAAGCGTGATGTTAGGATAATATGGGTGATGTTCTTTAGAAAGGTCAGGTGCGTAGTAGGTACTCGATACCGCGCGGCGCGGCGGCGCGGGCGGTGCGGCGGCGCGGCGGCGTGCGTGTGACCAGATGTATGAACGTAAACAAGGCAAAAGGAGTCTGTTGTTTCTGCCATAATTATCTTCTACTACAGGCACACCTCTGCCAAACCTTTTAGAGAAAACAGGCGTGATATTATGTTGTGTTGTGTGCCCTGGAAGTAGAGCGTCGTCTCTGTCACTCATACCTGTTTGATAATCTCTTTCTAACACCCGAACTGTCACATTAACTGCAGGTATAATATAACTAGGCAGCATGACCCTGATCGGTCTCTGTTCGATATAATGATCCTCTTGTGTTGTGTATGAACAAACACATGCTCTACGCTAGAACTGACATCTATATGTTATTAGCATTACACTCGTCTTAATAGTGTAAGGTCTCGCTAAGTCAACAGACAAACATTCACTAAATGTTGTCCATTTAATATTGAGCAGGTTCAAACAACCGCGGGCAACGTGTGCGATCAACAGGATTGACAGACGTCCTGGGAGGCTGCGGCTCCCGTGGATATAGACTTTGGTCAACTGAACCCACTCGAACTGGACTCGACTCAATCAAATTTTGAATAGGTCGGTGGCATGGCAGGGACATCGCCGCGCAAGCTGTAGTGTTACCACACATTTGACCGCGGGGGTATTGTTCCAATACAATAACACATTCAGGGTATTATTGTGCTTCTGTTGTGCCTCGGCAATGTTTGCAGACGCACGCACTGACGGATATGATACACTGTGGCGTAAGAAAGCTGCCTCGCTACTTCGCGAGCAGACAGCCCGCTGGTCTGGGCGCTCACAAATAGGGCCCGATTACTTTTAGTTATTATGTAAGTACTAACATAGACTAAGCTATTTTGTTACTAACACTGTAGACCACATTGCAGTCTAAAAATAAATATAGATTAATAACCGACGAAAAATTTCTACGATAATTATACGTCTAGAATGATGTACTGAACCCACGGCAGCAGGTTGCGCGTCGAAGTGCTGCAGCCGCGCCGCCTGTACGCATACTGAGCAGCCGGTCTGTTCTGTAACATGTCACCGTGGACACTTGCGAGCAGCCGGTCTGTTCTGTAACATGTTACCGTGGACACTTGCCAGAAGTGAGCCGCCATCCCACCTGATGCTGCCTGCAAGCTCACTTCTCTAAGTTTTCACGAAAGTTTTTAATATATCGGCAGGTCAATATTACGCGACAGCTGAAGTGTCGCACGATGTTGCAGCATGTGCGGTGCACCTGCTAACTGTCACCTTGACCTGCCTGCACATCACCTGCCCCAGAATGATTATGGCAGGGCCGCTGGAGTATTGTTGTATGTTCTAAAAACTACAAGTATTTTATCATTGGCAATATTAGAGCGGCATATCAGCAAAACACGTCACGGGGCGGCGCCTGCTAGAGTCATTATTAGTTTTAGTAATCACTCGTTGCAACCGTAGTCACACTGTCGTAAGTCTAAAGGCAACTCTTAAGTTCTGGGACTGTCCCAAGTCTCCAAGAGAGCACATCAGTACATTCACGTAGCGAGCATCTGGACCGCACGCTGTATCGTGCTGGCAATGATGTTTATAGAGGAGACTCCAGCCCAACTCGTTATCACCTGCCTAGCCTTTTCCCAAGTTAGCTAGGGTCGGTCAGCAGTATTTTCCATGGAGTGACTGCCTATCTGACTTCACAAGCCACTCAAGCCTCCTTGCCCTGTAACGTCTGCGATACATTGTGTATCGTCTATTCCGCAACAGCACAGTTCCGTTAGTTCTCAGTATCTGAAGGAGCGCGTGCGGCTACATTCCGCGGATATTCCCCCTGGGTGCGATCATCACATATTCTGATCACGAGCGGTGAACTCACATGTGTCGTAACTCTGTTGTTATCGCACCTAGATAGACTGGCGATAGAAAGTGTCGCTAGCTTTTGCCTCACACTTTGTCCACATGTCCATGCCTTGCTACCAATCCTTGCTTGCTACTGACCATTTAGGGTTAAGTTTACGAAAACCTAAGAAGCCCATTTCTTTATTAATTTGTGATCAACAATCAAATGTCTATTCAAATTCATGTTTCCATATATATCAATGTTTCCAAGTGATTTTAAGTATTTCAAGTTAAACAGGACTTACCAACTGAACTTCGACAAACTTTAATACGACAAGAAACAGATTTAACTTTACTGTACAGTTTGTTTAGTTGATTTCAGAGTGACTAGTATTATTGAAACAGTTATAAAAATGTTTGAAGTTGTAGCATAAACTGAATTTTATACTGCAGGTATTAAAGTTATTTTTCAAATAACTCATATTTGTTTACATGTTTGGAAACTAAATCGCGGACGCAGGTTAGGTAATGTCTTATTTTCACGTCTCCATCATTTTTCAGAATACTATCTACTGTATTTTTCATCCACTCTATCCATCCCGTATGTTTCTAAGGGAAGATCTTTTAAGAAAGAAAGAAAATACGCTTATTGGCGGTAAACATGACACAGAAAAAGAACAAAACGAAATTTTAGTCTCGAAAGTCATAACCGAAATGGCCACTATAGCGATCAGGGTCACTTCCATAATCATTCTGGGGCAGGTGATGTGCAGGCAGGTCAAGGTGCCAGTTAGCAGTTGCACCGCACATGCTGCAACGTCGTGCGACACTTCACCTGTCGTGTAACATTGACTGCTACAGGAGTGTTTGGTGACTACCCACTTCCGTTATAATAACATTAAACAAACCATATTTACCAGTGAGCTCATCTTTTCGAAGCCTGTGTAAGTATTTAATATCCTTAGTCTGCACTTGCTTAATGGCCAGAGGCATATAAACAAGTTTAGCGTAATAATTAAATTCCGTTATCAACTTGTACCACTGTGTTGTAGCGCAGTGCTTAATGATAATGAGCTAAAGACTATGTAGGCTCTATACACACACGGCTGCTTATAATATAAATAGCGCGCGAGTATGCCTACGTTATATAAATACATGTACGACGTAATGGTGCGTCGGAAGCAGTTCTTTTGGTAATTAATTGGTTTGATCTTGACATTGAGCTTGTTATAGAGATGGGAAGCAGGTTGGCATTAGGCCTTGTCTTTGACCTAGGTCACGCTGTAGGTAGGGTTGTGTGCACCGTTTGGCTTTTTTAGTTGATTTAGCATCTATGCATATTTACATAATTATAAATAAATAAAATTGAAGAGTCTGCTTGTAATTTCAAAATAACATTATGAAAGTATATACTTATGGGAATAATAACAAAAAAAAAAAATTGTTGTCTGTCAGGCTGATCCGGCTAATCTTCGAAACGGCTGCCCGATTTTGAACCTGCTGGGCCTTTGAACCAAGAGTTTTTTTTAAACAAGTTTTCTATTTCTTTGGTCACATCATACGCACAGGAGACACACTTAGTTATACTACGTAGTACTTTAAGTATTCTGTGGTTATACATAAAACCCATGTTCTAGGGGCGAGTCTACAGCTATCAATAGAATTCAATTGCAGTCTGTGCTACTACTGAGAAACTCCTACTTAATGGAAAAATCGGCTTATTAGTCGATTCGCACAAATTTACTCGCCTGAAACGGGCGAGTCGTGTCTTTTACATAATATTATCTTTTCTAATTGGCATATTTTGAATTTTATTCGATGAAATTAAGAAAAAAGTAGACGTTTTATATAATATTGAACGCGTATCACTTCTGTGCGCTAGTGTCCTTTTCCTATACTTTATTGTTGCATTAAATTCAAAATGTGCCTATTCGTGCTAGTCGCCTAGAGAAAAATAATATTATTTAAAAGTGATAATTCCCCCCTTTTCCCATAAATTTGTGCGAATCGACTAATAAGCCCAAAAATCCAAAACCATAGAGGTTTTTTTTAAATGGGTATCTTTTAATATATCTAGTTTCTTTCCTTATTTCCAGCGATGGCAGTAGAAATGCTGACAGACACTCAGCTGATCGAGGCGAAGGAGGGAGGAGACATCACCTTCAAGGACATGGTGGACGAACAGCAGCCGGTGGGCGACTCGCAGATACAGAAGCTGTTCGCGGGCTCCGCAGTGCTGCTCACGGGAGGGACCGGCTTCCTGGGGAAGCTGGTCGTCGAGAAGCTGTTGAGGTCAGTCATCATCAGCACCTCGGCCGAGCTTGTCCCCGACTACGTTACATCATCAGCACCTCGGCCGAGCTTGTCCCCGACTACGTTACATCATCAGCACCTCGGCCGAGCTTGTCCCCGACTACGTTACATCATCAGCACCTCGGCCGAGCTTGTCCCCGACTACGTTACATCATCAGCACCTCGGCCGAGCTTGTCCCCGACTACGTTACATCATCAGCACCTCGGCCGAGCTTGTCCCCGACTACGTTACATCATCAGCACCTCGGCCGAGCTTGTCCCCGACTACGTTACATCATCAGCACCTCGGCCGAGCTTGTCCCCGACTACGTTACATCATCAGCACCTCGGCCGAGCTTGTCCCCGACTACGTTACATCATCAGCACCTCGGCCGAGCTTGTCCCCGACTACGTTACATCATCAGCACCTCGGCCGAGCTTGTCCCCGACTACGTTACATCATCAGCACCTCGGCCGAGCTTGTCCCCGACTACGTTACAGTCGGCTTCCAGTTGAACAGGATGCAGCTGAATACCCGTATGTTACATGAAGCGACTTCCTGTCTGACCTCCACACCTCCTGATAAGACGGGTTGTCAGAATGTTGGGCTGCCGGCTACTCGTAACGAGCGTCAAAGATCTACAAATGAGAGCCGGGACCAGCGGCTTATCGTGCTTTCCGAAGCACGGAGGGGTCTTCGTGTGTTATAGATGGTACCCATTCACGGACCGACCAACCTGTCTGGCTGTTATTATTGAGCCACGAGCCCCGGGTGACTCATATTATTTAATAAAAATGCATGAAGCTATTCGCCGCTCGGCCGCGATCTCGTTTAAAGTAAAACACTTTCTCAAGCGCTACGTGTAGTGTATGTGGCGTACTTAAGTGTTTCATAACACTTGAATCACTATAATTTAAGAAAGTGTAGCATTATCATAAGGCACATGCTGGTTGCCGATTGCCAGGCGAAACCGGGTCGAATGTAATAACTATGTGGTTGAAGAAAAGGTAACATAAGTATTACAACTCACCGTGCTCAAGCCTTGTGTTCGTTTTCTTTAACACTAGGCGACACTTAATTGAATGCCTAAATAAAAGCGCCGCCTGCGTCTTTTTAACAGAACTAGGTAATTTACAACCTGTCAGAGTTGTAAATTACCTAGTTCTATTAAAACGATGACAAAAATCAGACTAACCAAAATAAACCAGCACCCTAACACACTCACTGGAATGGCAATCCCTTTAACTGTGTTACACACTGGAATGGCAATCCCTTTAACTGCATTACACACTGGAATGGCAATCCCTTTAACTGCGGTACACACTGGAATGGCAATCCCTTTAACTGCATTACACACTGGAATGGCAATCCCTTTAACTGCGGTACACACTGGAATGGCAATCCCTTTAACTGCGTTACACACTGGAATGGCAATCCCTTTAACTGCGTTACACACTGGAATGGCAATCCCTTTAACTGCGTTACACACTGGAATGGCAATCCCTTTAACTGTGTTGCACACTAGAATGGCAATCCCTTTAACTGCGTTACACACTGGAATGGCATGGATGATCGATCAAAGCTTGATCCTTGTGGAGGGCCTTTGCCCTGCGTTAATAAATCAAGAGCAGATAGTTATTGTAATCAAGGAGGTTCACACAACTCACTGAGGGTTTTCCTCTTTGTGCCTTATTTGTCTATCTAACTAAGTAGGTATCTGGTTTTATAACGACAAGAGTAGATAGTCAACAGAGACTGAACTTTAAACAATCCCCTGCGATCCGAGCGAAAGTTCATAGTCGTATGAGTCGCTAGATTAGAAAAAAATATGATATGGCTAGAAAGGGGGTGACTACCGCGATGACGGCTAACACAGAAGCATGGAAGAAAAATATATATTATTAATATTTATTTATTTATTTCTGTAACTGCCCGTGACATCACAGCGGCGGGCCCTATCAGAATATCAGCGCTGCGACATTTATTTTTTAAATGTCGCAGCATCATGCTGAGATAGGAGCCTTTTGGCCTCGTATAGGAGTTTCTGTCTCATTTTTCTTTTTGTTACTTTATTTTATATAACTTGGTTTTTATTTTTATTTTTACTGTGTTTAGTTTAGTTTATGATCTTCCTGTACGAGTCACAATAAATACTTTTTCTTTCTTTCTTTCTTTAATCGTATTAGCTAAGTAAATTTAAAGAACGGTCTGTGAATCTTGCCCTTAAGCCGAGATCTATAAACGTTCCTTAGCACGTACTTTGGCTAAGCGTTATTCCTGTCACTGTCGCACAACTGTCAAAAAACAAGTGCACGATAGAGACGGGAATATATCTAAGCAAAATCATGAGCTAAGTAATTTTCATAGATCTATAATAATGTGTAATAATAATTTTCGCCACCTACTAAACATAACTGGTGAATTGTAGATGTAGGTACTATAGACAGACCTCTGCCTGACCCTCCGGGGAATATAGCCGTGATGTTGTGTTAATAATCTGTATTATTATAGATTATTCAGTGTTAGACTACTGGAAGCGCCCTTACTGCTGCAAAATGTTCCATGTCCAAGGTTCCATGGATGTTCAGTTGACTGTACTTACCGATCTCAAAGAGATTTCATACAGGGTGGCAGGGCTATCTGTAGACTCCCCGCGTAGACATTTGTCGTCCGTTATCAAACAACATCTGCTGTTTCATAGAAAAGTGCAATACTTGCGCGGTCAATACAAAATGTATGGAACAGCAATTAACAAAAAAACAATTTAAAACAACGAAAAGTTTCAACGCAGTGGGAGTCAGAATCGTGTACCAGGGCGACGGGCAGCGCGTGGATGTCCTGCCGCCCCGGGCCCCGTGTAGCTCAGTCTCTGATTGTATCCAGGGCGACGGGCAGCGCGTGGATGTCCTGCCACCCCGGGCCCCGTGTAGCTCAGTCTCTGATTGTATCCAGGGCAACAGGCAGCGCGTGGATGTCCTGCCACCCCGGGCCCCGTGTAGCTCAGTCTCTGATTGTATCCAGGGCAACAGGCAGCGCGTGGATGTCCTGCCGCCCCGGGCCCCGTGTAGCTCAGTCTCTGATTGTATCCAGGGCAACAGGCAGCGCGTGGATGTCCTGCCGCCCCGGACCCCGTGTAGCTCAGTCTCTGATTGTATCCAGGGCAACAGGCAGCGCGTGGATGTCCTGCCGCCCCGGACCCCGTGTAGCTCAGTCTCTGATTGTATCCAGGGCAACAGGCAGCGCGTGGATGTCCTGCCGCCCCGGGCCCCGTGTAGCTCAGTCTCTGATTGTATCCAGGGCAACAGGCAGCGCGTGGATGTCCTGCCGCCCCGGGCCCCGTGTAGCTCAGTCTCTGAGTCGTATTTACTCTTGTGCTTCACTTGCAATTTGCAATAACTACATATTTGAATTTGATTGCGTCGTAAAGTGCACGTTTATGCGTTATAAATAACTAATAACATATTGCTGTAAATGGTAACTAGGTATTATAAATTTAATGCATTTACTTGAGTACGGACAAAGACAAGTCGCGTGTTGGTAGTATAGCTATGTACTTGAGCTACGAAAACGGACCTTACTGTTACGAAAATAGAGCCTCCCTATTATTAAGTGTCGCAGTTATGAGCTGCTGAATGTTCCATACTTACCAAAAACAAAAAATATACCTATTGTCTCGTTGTTATGTCAAATAGGCGCTGTTAATGTCAAGGTTAAAAAATACTAGCTTCTGCCCGCGAATTCGCCCGCGTGAAATTTCTTGTTTTCGCTTTGGCTCCTAAGGGGCACCGCGTGATGTTAAATAGCCTATAGCCTTCCTCAAGAATTAGGCTATCAAATGAAAAAAGGTTTTTCAATTCCGACTGGTAGTTCCAGAGATTACTCCCTACGTACAAACTCACAAACAACAAACTTACCTACCTCTTTATAATGTTAGTTTATATTTCGCACTGTGTCTGTAACCTTGCAATTTGCATAGACCAATAGACGTTTTAGCTTTCCGGCTAAACCACTTCGGTAAGATCTCTGTGTAAGTAACTATGGGTAAGTACTTGTAATACTAGTAAAGCTGCTCCCTGTCACTATTTCCTAGTAAGCCGTAGCGTTGTCCTTGTAAGTGCTCTCCGGAAAACAGGTTGATGACGGAGCTTATTCCCATGCGCTCCATAATTTTATTCCCAACGGCTCCAAAAATAAACCCCAATTTATTATGATTAAATAAAATCATTCCCATGAGCTCCAAAAATGTTAAAGTACAATCTTACGTAAACGTACGGGCGCTCCACACACACAGCGGGCTCGTCGCGTACACACTACCAGTAGCAATGGCTTTCATTTTGACAGTTCAACAACATTCATTGCGTTATTTACGTTGTTAAGCTGATTTTTTTTCGAACATAACCATAACTATGAAGCAATGGATTAGCCATATCCTTAAAAATTATTCCGATTCTGACTGCTATTCCATTTTCCCCCAATTTGTTCTTTTTGTGTCAGTTTTTCATTTTGTCATATTTTACCGCAAATAAAAGTATCTATATTTTTTCGAAGAATGAGCGAAAAACTCAAGAGATTTTTTTTTTAATCAAAAATTTTGGTTACATCCGTAGATACGTTTATTATAATTTCTATGAAATTATAAATATATGTGAGAACGATGCAGATTAAAAAAAGTAAGTCGTTGCAGGTAAGAGGTGACCAGTCCCAACCGATAATGTTTCATCATCGTCAGCGTACAGCCTGCAGTCCACCGCTGGACGTGGCCTCTCCAACCGAACGTCATTTAACTCTCACCTCAGCTGTTACTCGCATCCAGCTGCTACCAGTCACCCTGCTCGTATCTTCGCTCCACCTAGCCTGAGGGCGTCCTACCTTGATTCGCGATCTCCACTCAAGAACACGTCTACGCGACAGTCATCGGTTCTACGGCTAATATCATATGGCCGGCCCATCCCAACTTCAGCCCGGTTATTCCGTGGGTTATGTCGAAGTTAGTTCTCTGTCGGATCACCTTATTTAGTTTTCTCATTATCCACTATTACTTACCTTAATGGTTCTGCTTCCTCGTTATCATCATCATCTGCCGGTCGGCTTGCAGTCTATCCGGACACAGCTGACAGCCCTCCACAACCCAGTTACTGGGGTACACGATATCCCACAGTAAGACTAGTTGTCCGACTTCTGGTTGTTCCGCTTCTAATGTATCGACACAACTTCACGTGGATGCATTTAAGTACCACAGTCGTGGAGCAATATATTAACGTCAAACTTATAAGTGATTTCTATGCAAGCAGAGTGTCAGATGTCAGACCAATTTAGTAGTAGTGCAGTGCGACATGAGGCTCAACGAACGAGCGTGGCGGCGCTGCTGAGCGCTTGTCAAGAAGATGTCACATCCAGTATACAGGGAACACGCAATCTGTTACCATGAATTCAGTACATGATGTTGGACCAGATGGTCTCGACGTGGGCGGTAACGCCGTCTTGTAGAAGTTTGACACTTTCAGGGGGGCAGTAGAAGAAAATTATATATCCTGTCTCACGACTATAGAAATTTTATTACACGTTTAAATATAATCGTGGCAATAGCTGTTTCAGATAAGAGTACCTAAGTAAAAAAAATTGAGGGGCTCTAGAAAAAAATATTCTCAAAGTGGGCGGTGGACAAAACAAGGTTGAGAACGTCTGTGGTAGACCCACGTTGACGTTTTTCGTCGATTCGAAAGTTGGAACGAAAATCAGCTGTCTCATACATTTTAACCGTGTAGGTGACTAGGTGTTGCACTTTCCTATGAAAAAACAGGTTTTTTTTAGTAACCGACTAATAGTTTCTACTCTGTCTAGTATCATAGACTGAATCCACGGCAACAGGTTGCGCGGCGACGTCGCTTGCACCGAGAGGTTCATGCCAGTTCTCTGTTTCACCACGTTCGTGTAGATCCATGTCGGCTTGCCTGTGCTCATCCAATTAACATTCCGATCAGCGTCAACAAAAGGAGGTGTGTACACTGAGCAGTGCCAGCAGTGCCGCGCGCGACGTCGCGCCGTCAGCTGTCTGTTGATTTATACAAGTCGTTGATTGTTAATGAGCACTTGTGCCGCGTTCGTCCTCAGCACGTGCACTCGCGGCCTTGGTTGCGCAAGCGGCGACGAGCGCAACCGTACGTGGACTGACCAGACCGAGTAGCTAGAGAAATTGTAAACGGTTCCTATATCATATCATCATCCTCCTACCCTTCTTTATCATCTGCCTGCCTTTTCCCAAGTATGTTGAGGTCAGTTTCCAGTCGCACCAGCTGAATACCAGTATTTAACTTAGAGCGATCTATCTATCTGACCTTCACAACCCAGTTACTGGGAAGCACGATACTCTTGCCCTTATCCCAACGTATTTGCTCAGACATAGTGAGCCATATTATGCATACGTATAATATAAATTCTGATCTGTGAACCCTACGTTACGTTTTACAAACACATTGGTTTGATTTTGAAATAAAGGCGCAATCAAAGTACAATATTGTTACGTAGACCATAGAGTACAGTATATGGTCTGAATCATTTTGAAGGATATTATTGCTAATCCATTGCTTCATATATTCGAAACATTTGTCTGCTCAACAATGTAGAAAATGCAATGAATGTTGTTGAATTGTCAAATGAAAGCCATTGCTAGTGTTAGTGTGCTACGCAATTGCCCCGCAGCACAGAACATACTAATGTTTACGTTAATAAAAACTTTTTTACAAAAAAAACAACCGACTTCAAAAAAAAAACACTACAAAGTGAAAAATAACTTTAATTTCGGAAGTCGGTGTCGTTGGTTCCGCATTTTCGTTTTTTGACACCGACTTCCGAAATTAAAGTTATTTTTCACTTCGTAGTGTTTTTTTTTTTGAAGTCGGTTGTTTTTTTTTTGTAAAAAAGTTTTTATTTTTCACTTTTTAGTTGTACCTACCCCACACAAATTCAATTAAGACTAGTGCATTAAAGAATTGAAGACACGACTCGAAGAATCATCAAAATTCCCATAGAAATGCCGGAGATGCAGTACATTTATGCATATAACTTCGTACATAAGAACAATTACCTAATGTATTATATACTAAAACCTTCCTGAAAGTATGTAGATCACACTAATGAAAGAATTATCAAAATCGGTTTAGCAGTTTTTGAGATAATCGCGGACATACAAACATACATACATACGGGTCGAATACAGAACCTCCTTTTTTAAAGTCGGTTAAAAACAATAAGCTCTCACGGTAGGGAACGAACCCGCTCTGCAAACTGAAGCTGTGCGACCGCAGCTCATGACTATGTATCGCTTAGGGCTCTCAGCTGCTGTGCTGAATCACTAATACATATTATTGCGAAGCTTTTTCCTTTAGTTTTCCGTGAGATTTTTGTAAAATGCCGTGGGAATAACCATTCTTATTAGCGTATGAAATGGCACATCACGTTTTAAAAAACGTTGGGCAGCGAATAAAAATAAAATCAAAATTAATTCGTTAACATGTAATCCCCAAAGAGTTCGGAAGAGTTGGTGGCTGATTTACCGAGTCAAAATGACTTCTTTATTTGTCTAGTCGTAGCAAGTACGTAAGGCCATTAGTTGTTAAAAATAATTTTGGTTATTTTATCAGGAATTGTGAAACATTCGCGGTTATTTGATATTTCCAATCGCCTATTACATGTCACTATATTATATCTACTAAAACATAAAATAGCGAAATACGGGTGTAGATACTTGGTACGACTGCCTATGCCTACCACGTCCGGGAATACAGGCGTGATATATCTTCTTTTAATCGAAGTAATGTGTTCCTTTCTCAAGTTATTCATGTTGTACCCGCACTCATAGTCCACCAATCTGTCTGTCAGCTCGCCTCAGCTGAACGCGACGCGAGCGGCATACCGATCACACCGCGCCTGCGTAATCTTGATCAGAACATGCCGCTGTAGCCCCGCGCCGCGCGCCGCCCCGCGCCCGCAGTTGCGTAGGTACTGCAGAACTACTTGTTGGTGCGACTGCATCGATCAGGCGATAGACAACTTGCAAAGCAAACTGCACCCTGCTTGCGTAACTCACTGGAATGACAAACCCTTTTACAAAATCAATAGACAATTGCAAAATTGTCGTCAGCTCGATAACAAAATAAAGCAATGGTTATTGTTTAAATATTAAATACATACTTCGCTTGACTGAAGGAATAAATATTAATGGAAAGCCCGAGCTAGGAATCAAATCCCGGTTCAGGGGTATAGTCTCTAACTCTGTCAACGAAGATATGGGCCCGTCCGAAAGTGGTTCAAGTGAAAAGTTGAACAAGACTCAATTTAATTTTTTCGGACGGTCATATACATATCGGGAGTAAGCACAACTGTCAAATCATGTCGGCATTAGCTCGGGCACGAACTAATCATGTGTCCGTAAGTGATACCATTGTATTTGTTTATACTATGGTGATACGGAGTAGGAAACTTCAGCCGAAATGACGGATTTCGAGTTTAGGGCGTCGACACCCAGAAGTCGCGCGACCACTACTCGTTCCAGGCAGTAAGTGTCGCTGTGTAAAGTATATGACATGATTGCTGTAAAGTTTAAGGACACAAACATAGCCGATATAACTGAACGCAGCGGCTAGCGCAATCACCCACTACGAAGATGCGACTGCATCTGCAGCCGCTTCACTTCTGCATTATTTTATACCAATAGTAAAAAAAACTTGTTTGTTCCAGATCGTGTCCAGACCTAAAGAAAATATTCCTGTTGGCGCGACCCAAGAAGAACAAAGACATCGCCAAGAGGCTACAGGAGCAGTTCGACGACGTGGTGAGACATTACATAAGTATACCATAATAGAACACAGTGTTAGTAAACAACACGATACGGAGACATGTAACTGACAGCAGTGAACTACGTACGGACAGTCAGTCTCTCCGCAATCACTTTCAGAACCCGTTCAGGGCTGGCCGTGAATGGAGCCACCATCGAGGCTGCATGTTAACATTGTTATCCGTCCTACTCAATAAGTTTTCCTACGAAATTCATATCCGATTCGTGGAAAAGGAACTTTTCATACGTGTATCGAAATTCGAAATAGTCTGTCTACTCAGCTGTGCAGGAGTTTTATGTTATTTCACGAATGGGGTATGAGTATATCATAGCGAACATTGTTTGGTATGACGAATTGAATATAACCCCTTGGCGGATGCAGTAGGTGACTAAATAACCTCTCTGTAGAACATCATTCGAATGGAAAGACGTCCACTGCTGGACATAAGCCTACCCAAAGCGTCTTCTCAACGACTGGTCCTGTGCTTCTCGCTTTCCCACGACCGTCGGTCCACCTCGTGGGACCGATGAGCTGCGTGATGGCCTACGTGGGTAGGCCACCCACGTGTTGGTAAATCAAATCAAATCAAATCAAATTCATTTATTTGTCCGAACATGGTACATTACATGGTCTTAAATTATTAAATGGTCTCATCACATTCTGCCACGTGGGGCGCGCAAATATCAGGTAGGTACACAAATAAAATTTTAATAACAAGAACAAAGATTAGGTTAATATTGATACTATTGAATAAATAATTAAGAATTAGTATTGCAATAAGAGGCATGTCAGTTAAAAATATTAGGTATCTAGGTTATGTCAGATTATTATTCAATGTCAAACTATCAACTATCAAAGAGAGATTTCAAAGTATAAAAGATTACAATTAAATTAGGATGGCAAAGTCTTATCGTTCAAAAAGTCGTTTAAGGTATAATAACACTTTTTACATAGCAACTCTTTAAGTTCCTTTTTAAACGCATTTACATTTAGCTGTTTGATTTGCTTTGGGATTTTGTTAAAAACTTGCGGGGCTATACAGAATATGCTTTTCCACATTAATGCTGTTTTAGCTCTACGTCCGCGTAACATATCATTCCGCCTGTTACGTTTTACTGTATCTGATAAGTTTGGAAACAGGTGTGAATTCAGCTTAACAAATAAGGCAGTTTCATATATATACAAAGACGGTAGTGTTAAAATTTTGTATTTTTTAAATAATGGTTCACAACTGTCCGTTATTTGAAGTTTGAACATAGCTCTGATGGATCGCTTTTGCGCTTTAAAAGCGATTTCTCTATTTGTAGAATTACCCCAGAATATAATACCATACCTTAGTACAGATGCTACAAGACCATGATAAGCTGTAAGTAGTGCGTCTGTGTTAACTATTGTTGTACTACTACTGTTGTGGTAGTATATAGGGTGTCAGTCATTGCCCTTTTCCTAATATCACTTCGTAGGATATTGAACGACAATCTACATTGTAAGGTCAACCGGCACATTCTCGAATACTCTCGCTAGGAAGCCGCAGTACTTCGATGTATCGTGTTTCATTCGATGTTGATGTCAGCGATGGGAATCGATGCAGCACCCTAATCAACCACAATAAACTGTCCACACAACAACAATCAATCACAATCTGGATCATACGTTCGAATGTCTGCTCAGCAACGTAAATAACGCAATGAATCTTGTTGAACAATTCAAACCCATTGTTACGCAATCACCCCGCTTTTTTATTTGGTCTGAGCCTGCAGTCGGGTTTTATTTTTGCTCTAGAATTTTTGCTTTAAAATAGAAGAGAATAGACCCTCTTACTTTTTCTTAATTCTAGTGTATTTACCGCATGTGCTAAACAGATACGATTGATACACTTGATCCGAGTAGAACATCGTTTATATTCCGAGTAGAATACGTATAGATACGTAGGTGGGTCAATGACCTCAATTGTCACATTACAGGCGCACAATATAGAGGTTCCCGTTTGAAACTAAATCTTGTCTTCCATTCCTGAAATAAATAATGTTGTGTACCGTTCCAGCTGTACGACAGACTGCGCAAGGAATGTCCCGACTTCATCCGCAAGATCAGCATCGTGGAGGGCGACATGGGGCTGCCGGAGCTCGGCATGTGCGCCGAGGACCGCGCGAAGATCATGAACGAGGTGAGTACCATGACGCGACAGTAGTACAGCTCTTTGTGAACGAGCTCGTGCACCGAACATATCGGATGTAATAAAACGCTTAAAGTGAGCTGCCAGTAGCGTCAGGTCACAGGCGGAATGACAGCACACGTCACCAAGTTTACACGGTGACACTTTTACAGAATAAACAACAGAATATCATGTTTAACTAGGCTAGGCGAGTGTTCTTATCCTCATGACAGAACATGCTTACTTAGACCCGACAAAAAGTGTTTTTTAATAGCCGATAGAATAGGTACTTAATATTGTAATGATCATGGAAAATTACGTTTTTATACTAAAATGTTTGCGTTCTCGTTAATATTCCACGCAGTTACGAGATCCAAGAGGTCTTCATATAAAAATAACAAGTAAATATTTGCACCAGTGAATCTGTAGGTACTTACTATTAGCCATTATAAAAACGTAATGCGTGCGTATTTACACATTTCTAGAGTACTGGGTGTACGACGAGTGAGCTGTTACCATGAACTCTTTATTTTTTTATTATTACCGTCGAGGTAGACCAAGGCGAAGGTGGTGTGACGATCTAATATCATTTGCAGAGCTAACGTGGAAAGAGATCGCACAAGGCAGGGAGGTTTGGAAGATAAAAGGGGAGGCCTTTGCCCAGCAGTGGGACACAAAATAGGTTAAAAAAAAACTTAAGGTCCCGCTGACAGGCGCGACGCGACTCTTGTAGAAGAATTTCTGTAAAAACTTCATGGAAATTGTTCCTCCAGAATCGAGTCGCGCGCGCTCGCGTCGGTCGTCGTTGCGTTACGCTTACGCCCGTCTGTGGGAGGCTTAAAAATTTATACTCTGAGGGAACAGTTTGCGCGTTGATACAGTCCTTTACTCCGTGTTTTTAATTTTTTTTTTAATTACATCTCTGTAACATAATCCTTACAACAACATAGTTTTTATAAATAGATTTTTGTTAGCGGTTAATATACTAAACTTATCGCTTCTTATTTCTTATTGCACATACTGCCGTGTCTTGTCCATAAGTATTGCATCAAATGACACTTAAAACTTCAACGATTCCCTCCTAAGCCAATGTTACTACCATAGATATCCGAGTTAGTACACAGAGCGAGGTACGTACTTGTTCAAGTAAAACGAGTCATCGTTTACCTACATGTGTATGTACTTACGTACTAGATGCTAGCCAAACCAGTACGCTCAAGTTGTGCACTTCACCGACTTGACGCAACTTAAATAACAAAGCTATGACCTAAGCTCTATGAGCGACATTACGACAGTGTGGGATTACGTTAATGTACATGTCTGTTCCAAAAGTATCTGACGAAAATGTCAACAATGAATCTGCCTAGCCTGTTCCCAACTACATCGGGGTCGGCTTCCAGTCTAGCCGGATGCAGCTGAATACCAGTATTTTACATGGAGCGACTGCCTATCTGACCTCCACGATCCAGTTACTGGAGAACACGATACCACGCGGTAAGACTGGTGGTCCGACTTCTGGGCTTCTGACTACTTGTCAAACATATACGAATGACAGCCGGATCAAGTGCTTAACGTGGGGTGTCGGTATATAATGAAAGGTCGTCGTCGTAGATGTCCGTGGGGTGTCGGTATGTAAAGGAAGGTCGTCGTCGTAGATGTCCGTGGGGTGTCGGTATGTAAAGGAAGGTCGTCGTCGTAGATGTCCGTGGGGTGTCGGTATGTAAAGGAAGGTCGTCGTCGTAGATGTCCGTGGGGTGTCGGTATGTAAGGGAAGGTCGTCGTCGTAGATGTCCGTGGGGTGTCGGTATGTAAGGGAAGGTCGTCGTCGTCGTAGATGTCCGTGGGGTGTCGGTATGTAAGGGAAGGTCGTCGTCGTAGATGTCCGTGGGGTGTCGGTATGTAAGGGAAGGTCGTCGTCGTAGATGTCCGTGGGGTGTCGGTATGTAAGGGAAGGTCGTCGTCGTAGATGTCCGTGGGGTGTCGGTATGTAAGGGAAGGTCGTCGTCGTAGATGTCCGTGGGGTGTCGGTATGCAATGGAAGGTCGTCGTCGTAGATGTCCGTGGGGTGTCGGTATGTAAGGGAAGGTCGTCGTCGTAGATGTCCGTGGGGTGTCGGTATGTAAGGGAAGGTCGTCGTCGTAGATGTCCGTGGGGTGTCGGTATGTAAAGGAAGGTCGTCGTCGTAGATGTCCGTGGGGTGTCGGTATGTAAAGGAAGGTCGTCGTCGTAGATGTCCGTGGGGTGTCGGTATGTAAGGGAAGGTCGTCGTCGTAGATGTCCGTGGGGTGTCGGTATGTAAGGGAAGGTCGTCGTCGTAGATGTCCGTGGGGTGTCGGTATGTAAGGGAAGGTCGTCGTCGTAGATGTCCGTGGGGTGTCGGTATGTAAAGGAAGGTCGTCGTCGTAGATGTCCGTGGGGTGTCGGTATGTAAAGGAAGGTCGTCGTCGTAGATGTCCGTGGGGTGTCGGTATGTAAGGGAAGGTCGTCGTCGTAGATGTCCGTGGGGTGTCGGTATGTAAGGGAAGGTCGTCGTCGTAGATGTCCGTGGGGTGTCGGTATGTAAGGGAAGGTCGTCGTCGTCGTAGATGTCCGTGGGGTGTCGGTATGTAAGGGAAGGTCGTCGTCGTAGATGTCCGTGGGGTGTCGGTATGTAAGGGAAGGTCGTCGTCGTAGATGTCCGTGGGGTGTCGGTATGCAATGGAAGGTCGTCGTCGTAGATGTCCGTGGGGTGTCGGTATGCAATGGAAGGTCGTCGTCGTAGATGTCCGTGGGGTGTCGGTATCATCGTAGCTTAACATTCGATTGACCTTGCGGCTGTTGCTTTTGGTTTTTGTTATGTAGCCACGAATGGAAATGTAAACAAATAGATCAAATCACGCACCTGGGGGTGCCACTTACAAATCGAGTGCTATGATTTGATCTAGAACTTCCTAATGTTATCCACACAATCATTGTTAGGAAGGGTGGTGACACATAAAGGTGAAACTTGGTATCCGTGGGTGAAACCTACAAATAATGAGTTATGATTCCCTGAGTGAGTGAATGCGTTACATTTAACATGAACGGGGTTTGTTTACACTTCCTGTTGAGATGTGTGTTCTGGCAGGGTAAATGAAGATCTAGACTAGAGCTGTAAAATGCGTATGTATACTAATAAGGAGCAAAGAGCACACCATTGTGTGTAACCTTGAAACTAATCAGCCTTCTAAAATAAAACGCCTGACGAAGTTTTGATTGCAATAAGTGCATGCTCGTAGCTTAATAATACCAGCCGGCAGCCGCACGGGACAATCGAACGGTTAGGCTGTGTTCACCAGAGATGTGCGAGGATGCGTAGCGAGGAATGTCTGTAAAACAAACCAATAACAACGCTAACTTAGTTCAAGCTATGAAAACGAAGCGGTGTTATTGGTTTGTTTCACACACACCCTCGCTACGCATCCTCGCACATCTCTGCTGGACACGCAGCCTTAAGCTACGCTTGCCGCGGTCGGTTCGAGGATGGGTGACCATCCATTACATAATCGAGGCCCATCCCGTGCCTCGGAAAGTACGTTAAACCCTTAGTCCGGGCTGTCATTCGTAGGTCTTTGACAAACGTTACGAGTAGTCAGAAGCCCAAAAGTCTGACAACAGGTTGCACCAAGGTTAGGAGTATCGTGTTATCCAGTAACAGGGTTGTGAAGGTCAGATAGGCAGCCGCTTCATGTAAAATACTGGTATTCAGCTGCATCCGGTTAGACTGAAAGCCGAGTACGGCATAGTTTGGGAAGTCTTGGCAGAATTAATGCTTGATTGAAGTAGCATAAAGTTGAAATAGTGCCTTACTATTGAAGAAAGCGTTACGTTAGGTTTAGTTTGTAAACGTACACACTTCGTCGGAAACTTTTAATTCAGACCAGACATACATTATAATTGTACAGTACCTGCAGAGAGACTCACGCAGAGATGAGGGAGTGACAGAGACGACGCTCTACATTAATGTTTAACTAAGATGTAAAAAGAAATTGTTCTCAATAAATAGTACGCAGTAGCAGCAGGGGTGGGTCGCCAATATTACAAATAGTACGCAGCAGCAGCAGGGGCGGGTCGCCAATATTACAAATAGTACGCAGCAGCAGCAGGTGCGGGTTGCTAGTATTACAAATAGTACGCAGCAGCAGCAGGGGCGGGTTGCTAGTATTACAAATAGTACGCAGCAGCAGCAGGGGCGGGTCGCCAATATTACAAATAGTACGCAGCAGCAGCAGGGGCGGGTTGCTAGTATTACAAATAGTACGCAGCAGCAGCAGGGGCGGGTTGCTAGTATTACAAATAGTACGCAGCAGCAGCAGGGGCGGGTTGCTAGTATTACAAATAGTACGCAGCAGCAGCAGGGGCGGGTCGCCAATATTACAAATAGTACGCAGCAGCAGCAGGGGCGGGTTGCTAGTATTACAAATAGTACGCAGCAGCAGCAGGGGCGGGTTGCTAGTATTACAAATAGTACGCAGCAGCAGCAGGGGCGGGTCGCCAATATTACAAATAGTACGCAGCAGCAGCTGGGGCGGGTCGCCAATATTACAAATAATACGCAGCAGCAGCAGGGGCGGGTCGCCAATATTACAAATAGTACGCAGCAGCAGCAGGGGCGGGTTGCTAGTATTACAAATAGTACGCAGCAGCAGCAGGGGCGGGTCGCCAATATTACAAATAGTACGCAGCAGCAGCAGGGGCGGGTTGCTAGTATTACAAATAGTACGCAGCAGCAGCAGGGGCGGGTCGCCAATATTACAAATAGTACGCAGCAGCAGCAGGGGCGGGTCGCCAATATTACAAATAGTACGCAGCAGCAGCAGGGGTGGGTCGCCAATATTACAAATAGTACGCAGCACCAGCAGGGGCGGGTCGCCAATATTACAAATAGTACGCAGCAGCAGCAGGGGCGGGTCGCCAATATTACAAATAGTACGCAGCAGCAGCAGGGGCGGGTTGCTAGTATTACAAATAGTACGCAGCAGCAGCAGGGGCAGGTTGCTAGTATTACAAATAGTACGCAGCAGCAGCAGCGTCGGGTCGCTAGTATTACACATTTTAGTGTTCGCTTAGAAAGTCATCTCTTTTCAATTTTTTTTAAATATGTTATTACAGTATATTTCATTTTAGTAGTAAGTAGTTATTAGCTATAAGAGTAGGGGAAGAACAAAGAAACGTTGGATAGACTGTGTGAATGATGATATGGCGAGAAAGGGGGCGACTACCGAGATGACGACTGATAGAGAAGTATGGAAGAAAAAGACATGTTGCGTCGACCGCGAATAAATTGGGATAAAGGCAGGAGAATGATGACATTTCATGTTAGTTCTTTATTTGAGCACGCTCAGTTACATAGACCCATATGTCTCACTACATCTATGTTACTGCCCACAGTCTGTTCTAAGACATTGTTATTTGAGCACGCTCAGTTAGATAGATCCATATGTCTCACTACATCTATGTTACTGCCCACAGTCTGTTCTAAGACATTGTTAATTGAGCACGCTCAGTTAGATAGACCCATATGTCTCACTACATCTATGTTACTGCCCACAGTCTGTTCTAAGACATTGTTAATTGAGCACGCTCAGTTAGATAGACCCATATGTCTCACTACATCTATGTTACTGCCCACAGTCTGTTCTAAGACATTGTTATTTGAGCACGCTCAGTTAGATAGATCTATATGTCTCACTACATCTATGTTACTGCCCACAGTCTGTTCTAAGACATTGTTAAATCCTATAATCTGTCTACTCACAGGTCGAGGTGATTTTCCACGGAGCCGCCACAGTGCGCTTCGACGAGCCGCTGAAGACCGCGGTGGAGATCAACGTGAGAGGAACCAGAGAGATGTTCAAACTGGCGCGAGGCTGTACTAAACTGAAGGCTTTCGTACACATATCTACAGCTTACAGGTGAACACCACTCCGCACTCGCCACACACACACCACGCTCTACCATGATACTGAGATACTTGTGTAAAGTGCGGACTGATTATAACATTAAGGTCCCTAGCAGTCAAAGAACACAAAACAAACTCGATGCGAAACGCAAACAATCTAACAGAATACTCTCTTCGTAAGCGATGCATGTCGCAAATACTTGTTGTTCCCAGGAGACTAAATACTTTTGTTTTCTTCTGCCACTGTTTTATGTCATCGTTGATAAAACGGTTGTATTTTTGTTGTTGGAAATTTGCCTATTTCCTTTCACTTCAAGCCCTTTTATTTGACCATAAGTCTGTCTCTGCACTAAGTCCTGCGTGAGACACTAAGTAGGTAAACAACATTTTTACGAGTATTTGCACGTTATTTCAGCAACTGCCCACAAACGGCGATCGGCGAGAAGTTCTACGACAGTCCGCTGCCGGGAGAGAAGCTCATCGACCTGGTGGAGACCATGGACGAGAAGGTCCTCAACGACATCACGCCCGGGTGAGCAGATGTTATCTCATTTCATTGACAGACGTCGCACAGGCTAAGCGGTTCGGTCTAGGAACTTGAGATTTTGCGCAAGAATTCATTTTTCCTTCCTTAATTTCTTCTTCTTCTTGAGGGTCTAGATCCATGTGCTGAATCCATGGTAACAGGTTACGCGTCGATGTCCCTGCCACCTGTATAACGAAATAGAATACTTAGAAAGGATTTTTGAAAATTCATCCCCTAAAAGAAGGGAAGAAGGGAAATCACATCATGCAAATGGCTTGTTAATAATACATAGAAATTCCAGCCTGTAACTGCCCCCCTGCAGGGCCTCTTCTCATAAGGAGAAGGGACGAGCGAGACGGAAATGCTGTTGAATGGCAGACAAACCGACGGGCTACTTGATGACATGTGTATGTGCCAGTCACTTTATTCACATAAGGAGAAGGGACGAGCGAGACGGAAATGGTGTTGAATGGCAGACAAACCGACGGGCCACCTGATGACATGTGTATGTGCCAGTCACTTTATTCACACAAACCTACATGGGCACTTAGGAAACGTCCCGAGCTAGGTGCACGGTCCCAATTGGTTGTTTCCTATGGAACAGTCCTGGAAAAAGCCACCACGATTACCTACTCTTCTAAAACAGAGATAGATATGGACATGAGGATAGTTAATGGGCAAAAATGGCATTGTCTCCTTTTTCCATTGGAACAAATTCCCGCCCGGGAGCAAGGAGCAGTCAATAATACCGTCATCATCATTATTTCAGCCGAAAGACGTCCACTGCTGGACATAGGCCTCCTCCAAGCTGCGCCACTCTGTGTTTCTCCCATGCAATTACATGTAACGTTGTATTCCTCCAGTCTCCTGGGCGAGTTCCCCAACACGTACGCGTACACGAAGGCGGTGGCCGAGAACATCGTGCTGGAGTACTCCAAGGGATTGCCGGTGGCACTGTTCAGGCCTTCCATTGGTGAGTTCTTCTTTTTTGTTCTTTCTAAGAGTATTCTGCTAAATCGAGAGGCTTTTTTTTTTGAAGGGGGACGAACCCAGGCTGATAAAATGATAGTCTGAACGCACGGCACGCAATGCACAGCACTAGTAACAATTTGACAGTGACAATGCTTTCGTGTCGTGGCGGTTTTCGTGTAGTTCGATTATTACAAGTGACGTGGGGTTGACTGCGCCAAGTTAATGTAATGTTGCATAGATCTACAGTAATCTTTGACTCGTGGATGATCGTTTGGTTACAGTGATCGGTACCGCCAAGGAGCCGGTCTCTGGATGGATTGACAATGTATACGGACCTACTGGTGTAAGTATTATAGTTGTAATGTTTTTAATATACCCAAGTTTTGTCAAAAAGCCTATTCCTTTCTTAGTTTAAAGCAAAGAGACAAGTACATGTAACATAATAACTATGATGAATCTGCCTGCAGGTGGTGGTGGGCGCCGCCGTGGGGCTGCTGCACGTGCTGCGGTGCTCGCCGCGCGTGCGCGCCGACCTGGTGCCCGGCGACATGGTGGTGAGCGCGTGCGTGGCGGCGGCGTGGCGCACGGCGCGCGACGCGGGCGCCGCGCTCGGCAACCACGAGGACGCGCCGCCGCCCGACCTGGCGCCGCCCGTCTACAACTACGTGTCCAGCGAGCAGAAGCCGCTCACGTGGGGTGGGTCTCTCGCGTCTCGCTGGTGCTGTTCGGTGAACGTGTAGCCGTGATGTAACCCGAGTGGTTTATAGCAGCTGCATAAGAGTAGCCGAGAATCCAGTAAAATGCACTGTGGTTGGAGAGGCCCATGTCTAGCAGTTGACTGCTATCGATATACTGATGATAGATGAAAGGTATAAAAGTGAACAGGTCCATCATAGATTTAGCATTACTGGCTATACAGGGTGAAATTGAACACATGCGACAAATCGAAATGGGAGATTATACTCATTATTATGAACAACTTTTACTATGGGACCAACCAGAAATCGCGAAAAAAAAATCTGCTGTTCCCTGCATTTATGTTCGCGTAACTCATCAAAATGTAGGGAATAACTGATTTTTTTTTCGCGATTTCAGATTTGGTCCCATAGTAAAAGTTGTTCATAATAATAGTTTGTATTATTTTATTTTTTACCAGTACTGTTTTGCTTTTAATTTTGTTTTTTTTTTTTCTATAATTTTCGTGTATTGTATTGTGATTATTTATTTTAATGTGTTCGTCCTTGTCAAACTTAATGTACCTACCTAGATGTTAAGTGAATGATGTGGTCGCCTATAATTGTTAACTTACACTTACTTAACTGTTCATGTTAACATGCATGTAACTGTTTAGCCTCTGTTGGCGATCCTATTAATAAATAAATGAGTACAATCTCCCATTTCGATTTGTCGCATGTATTCAATTTCACCCTGTATTAAATCTATGGGTCCATATTTCGCGTTATACTTAAAGTTCCAAGTAATAGGGGGCGCGCTTTTTACCATTAACTAAACACAAATCCAGACACCGCACCGGGTTGATGCCGAGAAGTTCCACGTGGAAGTTGGTTGCCTATATAGGTACTTAACTCATTGATTGGCTGTGCTTGTCTAATCACTAACAAAAGTCTTCCCTTCCAGAGAAGTTCATGCACTACAACGAAGTGTACGGCTTCGAGGTGCCAACAGTCCAAGCTATCTACTACTACCTGTTCATACTGACGTCCTCCAAGACGCTGTACTCGCTGTACTGCTTCCTGCTGCACTGGATCCCCGCCTACTTCATCGACGCTATAGCCGTCATCATCGGAAAGACGCCCGTGTGAGTACCTCTCATCATCTCCTCGTACTACTACTAGCTGTTCATACTGACGTCCTCCAAGACGTTGTACTCGCTGTACTGCTTCTTGTAGCATAGGATTCCCGCCTTCTCGGTACGTGTGATTTTTGTCTCCCAATTCACGCGGGATGCGCTTCAGTTTTGTCCGGAGCTTTTTGTCAAACTATACTTAACCTTTCGTCTATTATTTTATTTTATTTATTCGGTAAAATAAACAGTTATACATTAAAATGTTATACTAAGTTATAAATACACAAGAATTATAAATGTATAACCTACGTCATTTTCCACAACATATTAAGTAATAGTTATATCTATATCTAACAGTGCACTATTCTAAGCTGTTAAAACAGAAAGTAGTTAATGAACTTATACATCGGCAGACATTGGCAGACATCGGCAGGCATGCAAATAACAGAGAAAGAGAGAGGGAGAGAGAATGAGTCAATATTAAACTAAACTAACCATTCAAATCTATACATTTTGTGGATAAGCTTCCAAATTTTTGAGCAGAGACAGAAAAGAACTAAAAAGTCGATGTCTTCAAAGATCTTGTTGTATTGGTTGGTACAAACGCAGGCTTGCGAGCACGCCTACGTTGCCTTCAACGTAGGCGTGCTCGCAAGCCTGCGTTTGTACGACAAGAACTTACTGCAAATGAAGGTCTTGCGCGCACCCCACGGCATATCGTTGGTCTGGGTACTACATAGCTATATATCGTTGATCTGGGTACTACATAACTAGTTTTGTCGACTGTTGACCTGCTGTAAAAGTTTATGGTTAGATTTCCCACAGGCCAACCATTTATTTTACTTAGTGCCATTCTTCTTCGACAGGTTAAGAAAAACCTACGCAAAAATAACAAAATTCTCAGAAGTGATGGCGTACTTCGCGACTCGAGAGTGGAAGTTCGACAACAGCAACACTCAGAAGTTATTCAGCGAGCTCTGCGCGGCCGACAAGAAGATGTTCGACTTCGACATGGGCGCGATGGACTGGAACGAGTACTTCTACAACTACATCAGAGGCGTCCGCGTGTACCTGCTCAAGGACCCCGTGGACACCGTGCCCGCCGGCCTCAAGAAGCTCAACAGGCTGCGGCTGCTCCACTACACCTTCTGCGCCATCCTGGGGCTGCTGGTCGTCAGGCTACTGTGGGCGCTTGCCAGTTTACTTGTAGGATTTTTGTAATTTTTTGTGAATATTTGAGGGTGTGAAAGGTTTTGTTTTTAGTGATATATTCGCATGACTGGTTCGCGAAGTTATTGGAAAATGCACATGTAAAACTAATGAACAAGAAAGAAAGGAAATATTATACTTTTCTTTCTTTCTTAGAATGAAATCGCGAATGATTTATGAGGAACAAAAAATGAATGCATGTAACGTTATTTATAGTAACGGCAACATGTTTAGCAAAAATCATGACATTTTTAAGACTTTTCCAAGTATGGGTGCTAAATAAAAACTAACTATGCTATCACAATAGTTGTTATTTAAATAATAAGTTAACATATGTACAGTCAGGGGAAAGGATTGTTCAGCAAATTGATTGTCACCATAAATTGTCTGTAAATTCAAATCACAACTTATTTACTTACTTAGGTACTTACTGTATTTTTATGACAGTCGTAAATGGACGTAGTGTGTGTGTCAGTTCGCTAGACAATTAATTTTCCTGACTGTACATAAAAAATAGGGTCTGGCTAGAAAAATAAATATTTTATGAACATTATACCCAAAGAAATGGGACATTCTAAGTGTAAGATGTAAATAAAATAAAACAAAAATAGTGTAAAATATTTTAAGTTAAAATAGTAGACAGGTATAGTCTCGAGCATGATATTTGACTATTTTTATTATTTTGAATTCATACATAATCATTGTTGTTGCCATCAATTGAGCTAGACATTTCATTATTATCGCTATCATCACTATTATCATTATTGCCAAGAATAGTATGAAACGCTGGAGAATGAAAATGTGATGTGTGTGTGTGATGTGAGATGCACAGGACAAGTCGTGGTGGCGAAACTTGGAGGAGGCCTATCGCCAGCAGTGGACGTCTTTCGGCTGAAATGATGATGATGAATCATGAAGGCGCGTGCCAATACTACTCCACTCTTTTTGGTTTTAAATATTTGTATGGGTAAGAGGTGAATTTTCTATTTCTGAAACTTAAAAAAAAAAAAACAAATAGTTAATTCGATTTGAGCATAACTTGTGATACCGGACTAAGTTTACTTTAGAGTTTAAGATAAACTGCAACATTGTGTCGAGTTGGTGGACAAACATGAAAATGCCATTTCGAAATGAGAATGATATTTAGTAAATAATTTAATGACAAATACTTATGTTTTATTTGAAGTCTTTTATTACCTAAACTACATTATTTTTATTTTATTTTTTTTTTTTATTGCTAATTGGGCGCACTCTTGACCCCGATCACGCCTGATGGAAAGCGATAGATGAGGTCTATGATAGAACGAGCGTGCCCAGAAGATGCCTGTTCACTCTTGATTTGAAGGCAGACGGGTTAAATGCACAGAGTACTTTTTGATAGACTGAGATAGAGACCAATCTTGTTCCGTGGAACGAGTCATTTGCGTTTGTGAAGAAACTAGCGCCACCTAGTAGTCAGAGTTAGAACTAAACCGTTGTAACTTTTTTTTTAAACCGGTATACTTTTTTTTAAACGGTATGCGTATGTGTGTGTGTGTGTGTGGGGGGGTGTGTGCATATGTGTGGTTTTATATTTAATTCAAGTGTTCATTTCAAGGATTGATAAATGAAATACAATCATGTTTTTATTTATTATTTATTGGATCGCCAACAGAGGCTACACAGTTACATGCATGTGAACAGGGACAAATACAAGTGTGCGCTTCCAATTATAGGCGAACACATCATTCACTAACATTTAGGTAGGTAAAACAAGTTTGACCAGGATGAACTCATTAAAATAAATTACAATACAATACACGAAAATCATAGAAAGGAAAAAACTAAAGCAAAACAGTACAGGTACAAAATCTCAAAATCTGGTTAAATGTGAAATAATGTGGATTTGTGGTTTGTGGGTTAATGTGGATTTACATTGTTATAAATCTTCAAGAAAATTGATAATCATATTATCATAGCACCCCAGATTAGTTCATTATAAACCACAAACATTACAAGTCTCTAGGAGGCTAACTTGTAAGCTGTGGTTTATAATTAACATCCCGCCTGTATTCCCGGAGGGGTAACTAAAGACGTGGGTACCTTACACCTCTCGCTAATTTTGTAGGCAAAGCCGAAACCTTACACATATTTTGACTAAGGTATAAAGTTTGTGAAGTTAGGGCTTGTAGAGCTACGCGGTGTCCTACACGGACGAACGCGAATGCGATGGCGAAGCGAAGCGGCGCGAGTGGAACAAACAAAATATGATTCTCTATTGCGGTAGCCTGCGTGACCACCCGCACGTGGCCCGTGGGTGCGAAGCGCAGCGGCGCGAGTGGAACAAACAAAATATGATACTCTATTGCGGTGGCCTGCGTGACCACCCGCACGCGGCCCGTGGGTGCGAAGCGAAGCGGACGCGATTTGTTGGTTTGATATTGTCGTGCGAACTCTTGCGGTGTGGTGATGGCTTGTTTTAAAGAAATTAAAATATATTAAAGCTAAAATTATAATGTTGTTTAATTAACATGGATTGAACCCGTAATTCTTCGTACAAATTATGAAATTCCCCATAAATATGTCTTAAATAAAATTAATAGCACTTGATATTTCAAAAACGAATTTTCCAGTAACAATTTTTTCAACACACTTGCTCGTAAAGTCGCTCTTAATGAACCGCTTTTAGGTCCATAATGCAGTGTATTAAAAACGCGTGCTTTTTACTTTACGTTACGGCACTAGTGCTATAACGCTACAGATAACTATTTAATTTACTAGTCGGAGGTCGGACATTTGCGTTTTTTTTTTATCTCATCAAAGACCCTTCATGCCAAAAGGAATCCGCGAGCCACACTGACCTCTATCATACAAGTAGGTATAATAGAGGTCAGTGGCGAGCCATATTTCACTTTTTTTTAAATAGTCTGAATTGTCCTTGATCCCAAAATGAACTAAAATTGTTTTACCTTAAAGATATATAGCAATTGACGTTTACAACAAAACAAGCCACGCCACCTAGTGGCAGCTATCAAGACGAGAGTTGGCGTATTTTGACAGAGTCGGGACGTTTCCGCTTGGTTACGAGGTTGAAGAGAACGCGTCAAGTGGCGCATTCCTTACCCCGGTGATCGAGCAGGCAGACGCTTCGGAACTGTCCTACGTTTTGTTGAAACTATCATCACCATACCGGTCTGTTATTGTCTAATAGTAGTTGAGTTGTGTACCTACAGTGTGTGATTCGCTAGTGTGATTCATTTGTTCGTAAAATTATAATCTGATTTGAACTGTAACAGTTTTTAACCAACGAAAAAACGGAGGAGGTTATCAATTCGACGCGTATATTTTTTGTTTTTTTTTTTTTTTATGTATGATCACGCATAACTTTTTACAGAGCAGTCCGATTTTGATAATTATTTTTCTATTGGAAAGGATATACCCCGAAGTTGGTCCCATATAAATTTGGAAAAAAAAATCCAATCCTAAGGGTAGGAAAACAGGGGATGATTGATTGTTCACTCACTGATTGCAATGTATGAGCACGCATAACTTTTTACAGAGTACTCCGATTTTGATAATTCTTTTTTTATTGGATAGGACATACCTCGAACAATCAATGAACAAAGATCACTAAATTACCTTAAATTTAAAGAAATAACCAAATCAAATTAATAATGCAACGTGAAATCTCCAGCGATAAATATAACATTCCAAACAAAAAATGCGCTCTCCGCACGACCACTCGCAACGATATTAAGTTGCTTGTTTGGCGCCGACTCAAAATTACTTAGGTATACTTGCATTAGTTTAAGAACTTATTTATTAAGGTAAAATAAAAAAGGTTTTTATTTTTTGCTTTTCAGTTTTTTCGGAGGTTTAATTTTTTTGTTAAAAAGTTTTTTTCTATTGCGCAATTACCAACACTCTGCCCATAATCGTACGCCCACAGTAGTTGAAATATGCTTGATGACAAAGAGAGAAATATACCCTCTCCGTCATATTAATGATTCTAATGACTATAATTCTGTAAATACATAGGTACTTATCTATCAAAGTCGCGAATCATATTTTGACCAAAATACAACCTGATACTGACGTGCAAATTGCAAAAAACGTAAGAATATTTGAATTTCGCGGTCTACCACTGCGCATTCACCTTAAGTTGTCTGTGGTCCCTCCCGATTATTGTGGATTCTCACTGTACTAATGAATATATCTCTATGCCATGTAATAGTACTTTCTAATACCATACTACCTAACTACAATTTGACATAGTTACGACAACACTACGATCAGTCTAAACCACATTATTTTGTGTTTGTTATATTTTTTCTATAGGCTGTATAGCAGTTTTGTCAGTCCTACTATGTGATTGCGCGCTGCGCTAGCGATGCGTGCGCACGGTGTAGGAAAACAGCTGCGCGTGCATGCTAGCGCGGCGCGCGGAAAAACAAAACCAGCGCGCCATTTTCCGTACAACTTAATGTTTAACAATACAAGTCTTTTTTTCCTCACAAGTGTGTTGAAAAACGTCGTATGAAACGCGTGTGCATTGATATCATAATTTACTATTTCCGTCCTTCCATGACAAATGCAGGGTATTGAAATGAGATGAACTTCGCGCGCACGTATTCGCGTAAACCGCATCGGATCGAATCCTCTAAAAACTTTTATTATTTATAACATGGAGTCCCTATATCAATTTTCAGTCCTCTAGCGTCAAAATTTGCGGAACTCTCATACAAACTTCCCAGTTTAAGGGGTCGGGGGGTAAAAGTTCCAAGTTTTAGAATTTTCTTGTTGGTTGTGTACGAATACTAGTTTACATAACTCAGCTTTCTAGGACTTCAGGAAGTACCCTAAGAGTTTTGATGATCATCAGTGAGTCAGTGACGAAATCGGGGATTTTTCGATATCAATAAAATCTAAAGTAGGTATAAGCGCTATGCAATTTAAACTTTATAATTATGTTTAATATGTATACTATTGACATCATATCCCGAGAATTTTTTTATTTGGTATAATCCAAACCCAAGTTATGAGCGTTCAAAAAAACGACGAAGCGCTTCGAGGAAAAGTAGGAGAGCCCTTGCGCTTCACTTGGCTCATCTTGGCGGGGGCACTACCGTGCCCCCAGATAGTGGTTAAGGAACAATATATTTACTGCAAAACTATTACAGTCGCCGCGATATTTGAAAACAAAAATAACGTAGTAAAAGCATAAAATATTTTACGATTTTTTGTAATATTCTTGCAAGTACCTACTAACATAGTAAGTGATTCCATGAGGTACAAAGATTTTGTTTTGGCTTCGGTTTTTACAAAGAACCACTGAACAACACGGCTTTCTTATAACGGTCGAGAGCGCACTAGTTCGCGGAGACGGCCATTTGTCTATTACATGAGCATTTTGAATATAACGCGTGGACACCCTTGCCACTTCTCCTGTTTATATATTTTACGGACGCTATCCAAAACTTATTAAATTCTGACGGCGCCTGCAACCTTTGTGATTGTATCACGCACTTCATGCAACAGATTGCCAAGCGTATTTCTCAGGCGCTTATAACTGCCGGTGCCTTATCATCTGCCTAGCCTTTTCCCAACTATGTTGAGGTCGGCTTCCAGTCTAACCGGATGCAGCTGAATACCAGTATCTTACTGGGACGTCAATTAAACACGGAGATGGATAGCTGACTGGTTTATTCAAAATAAGCGCAAACCCACATTACAGAATAATAACAGCAGACACAAATACCTTACACTTTTCCCCCTTACGAGTAAATGTTAACTTATCAGAACTATTAACTAACAGAAAATACCATACCAAGATATATAAAAAAAAACAAACAACTCAATACAACTCTAATACTAGGTACTATAACTATTTAGACACATTGTCTTTATTCACGGCGCGCACATGCGCACGTATTGCTCGGGCTGATGCCCCCGGCGGCGGCGGCGGCGGCGGGGAGCGAGGCGTCGCCGCTGATGCGGCCGGGCTAGCCAGGCCTGCGCTACCCGCCTCCGTCTCCACCTCACTAGATGCCTCTGATGCATCCTCGAAAGCATCATCGTCATGATCATTACTCTCCCCCTTGTTTGTACCGATGCTCGCACGCGATAGTGTTAATCGCGACTTGTCCCCTACTGGAATTATTTGGTCTCGGTGCCTGCGCCACTCGACACCATTTCCCATGTCAATGCGGTACGACACCGGTCCCGTACTTTTAGACACTGTTCCCGTGGACCATTTATTTGAGTTCGAGGTGTAATCGCGCGCGAGTACCGGTTCTCCTACCCGGATAGGGGGCTGGGGCGTGCCTCCTGCATGAGCTACCTGACGTTGCTGAGCCGCGCGCGCCACTTGCGCGACGTCTGGCCGTAACGCATCCAGTCGTGTCCGCATCCGACGCCCGGTTAGCAATACTGCCGGTGACACGCCCGTAGTTGCATGCTCACAGTTACGGTAATTGAATAAAAAAATATTTAATGCTTGTAACACATTTTCGCCACTAAGAACTGCTCTTTTTATTGCTTTTTTTACCGTCTTTACCGCATTTTCAGCGGCGCCATTACCCCGTGGCCTATAAGGCGCCGTTGTCACATGTGCAATACAATTGTTGTTGCAATAATTTTTGAATTCTATTGATTGAAATGGTGGTCCGTTATCCGTAACGAGTTGCGATGGTAAACCAAACCTACTAAAAACTGTAATCAAAGCTGTGATTGTTGACTGTGCATCAGTACGAACCATAGGAAGTGCCTCAATCCACTTCGAATGCGCGTCGACTATAATAAGATATTTTCTACCCGAATACTCCGCAAAATCAGCATGTAAGCGTTGCCATGGAAACAAAGGAAATTCCCACGGATGCAGGTCAGCACGCGGCGCTGCATCCCGCACCCTCCGACATGGCTCACACGAACGACACATTACTTCAAGGTCAATATCTAAGGTAGGCCAGTAAACATAATTACGTGATAAGCTTTTCATTTTTCTAACTCCTAAATGACCTTGATGAATTTCTTCTAAAATTTTAGTTTGTAGTGGTTTTGGTATTATAATTCGATATTTATAAATTAAACAACCAAAATCCATTGTAATATCGCTTTTTCGTGCAAAATATGGTTTTTCTTCTTCGCAACTAGGTACGGATGGCCATCCAAATTTTACAAATCCCAATATTCGCGATAATATTGCATCTTTATTAGTTTCCTTACCTACGTCATGGAAATTAACTGGCATACATTGTTGTACTAAGTTAACATAACTCATTGATTCAGTGGGACGGGGCGCTCCTGTGCTAACGGTAAACGTGACAACGCGTCCGCTGGTCCATTTTGCTTTGAGGTTATATATTTTATCGTAAAATCATATGCGGCTAATCGTGCAGCCCAACGTTGCAAGCGACTGGCGGCAGTTTGGGGTATACCCACTTTGGCTCCGAAAATGTAGCTTAGAGGCTGATGATCTGTACGTAATTCAAATTTTCTACCATACAAATATTGATGATGTCGAGTGACGCCATAAAATATAGCTAGAGCCTCCTTATCAATCTGACTGTAATTGCGCTCCGCGTCATTGAGTGTGCGCGACACACAGCTGACCGGTCGCTCACTGCCGTCAGGGAAACGATGCGCCAATACTGCGCCCAACCCGTACGCGCTGCTGTCCACCGATAGCACTAAGGGCCGCCCCTCCTCATAATGTGCGAGTACCCTCTCACCTGATAGGACTCGCTTCGCTTCCTTAAAAGCCTCATCACACTCATTACTCCAAATCCAACTGACACCCTTTTTTAAAAGTTCATGCAACGGATGTAATAATATACTTAATTTCGGAATAAATTTCCCATAGTAATTAAGTAAACCTAGGAAGCTTCTTAAGAGGCTTACTAGACCTAAGTGTCCTTGAAAAACGCATGCACACATATGCAGAATCGACGCAAACGCCATCTAACGACCACGCCCATCACAATTATGACATAAAGCATACATGAGATTTAGAAGTAACGGTTTTGTGAGATTACGCCCTAGTATTCTAATAGATGGCGCGGAAACGATGTGCAAATAAGAAACAAATTATGTAGTTATGTGTGACAACATAATAAATTTTATTCGTTTTGAGTGTGACTTGAAAAACTTAAGGATGTGGGTGATTTTGAAATAAAACTGATTCAATGAAATTTAAAACATTTTTAACCGACTTCAAAAAAGGAGGTTGTGTATTCGACCCGTATGTATGTATGTAATGTATGTATGTGTGTATGTTTGTATATATATTTGTAGATTTTCTAAAAAACTGATGAACCAATTTTGATCATTCTTTCACTAATGTGATCTACATACTTCCAGGAAGGTTTTAGTATATAATACATTAGGTAATTATTCTTATGTAGTATGTCCGAAGTTAATATGCATAAATGTACTGCATCTCCGGCATTTCTATGCGAATTTTGATGATTCTTCAATGCACTAGTGTTAATTGAATTTTTGTGGGGTAGGTACAATTAGAAAGAAAAAAAAACAACCGACTTCAAAAAAAGCACTACAGCGTGATAAATAACTATAATTTCGGAAGTCGGTGTCAAAAAACGAAAATGCGGAACCAGCAACACCGACTTCCGAAATAAAAATTATCACTGCAGTGTTTTTTTCTAAAACAATGAATTTTGGAAACATCTAAGAAAATGCAGTCGGTATTTTCGACTTCACGTACAACTGTCACAGTGACGTATGTGGACGACGTGTAGATTTGTATTCGAGAGTCCCCGGGTTCGATTCCCAAGGTTACGAAATCGAATTTTCTATTTAAATGTCATTTTGAATTTTTAAATATATCTATTAAATATTTTTATAAATAACTAAAAAAAGTCTGCAGGAGAAAGAAAGTCGAAAATATCAACACGGAAGTTAGGTATTTCTAATGCGCAAGTACCTACACGTTATCTAAGCTATTACAAAAATAAAAAAAATTCTGACCTAATGTTTTTATTAACCGACCGCGACTTATTGATAATGGGCATAATGAAATAGGTAACAGATTCATCTGAAAATTGCGATGAAAATGATCAAAAGCAAGAAATTAGATTTAAAATTGATTTTGTTTATAATAAAAAGGAATCATAGTTATATATGAATGTTAGGTACCTAATCTTTGAGGCCGTTTACACATTATGCCGCAGCTGCAGCGGCACCGCCGTCGCTGCATCAGTCACCCTTGGATTTGTATGAACACACGGCGCCGCGGCGGCGCGCCGCAAGGGCTCATACAAATCCAAGAGAAACCAATACAGCGGCATCGCCACAGAATATAATAGTATGGCACCGCGGGCGGCGCACAGTGGTCTGAAAATCGAGCTCCATACTCATAGAAACTTAAAGTTCGGAAATAAAAAAACAAAAATTGTAATGGGTCTAGTATACCTCCCTTTACGTAATATTAACGTATGGATGGTATCAGTCGCTCCACGCGTGAGAAAAAAAAGTTTTTTATTTTTTTTTGTATGGGAGAAAACACTTAATGTACATTTTTTTGAAACTGGATGGAACTGATAGGCTGGAGCTCGCACGAGCTATTGTACGATACACGGCCATCAAGATGACATACAATTCATGCACCTTTCGGCGCCGCTTTGCACGTAGCAAATTTTTGAAATTTTGAATTTTCGATACGTGATTTTTCAAATCTTTGACGAGGTTAAATTAACTTGCCGATCGATTTACTTATACTATCGTTAGTTGTAGCCTGCTTATGACCTTTGTGATGACAACAATTAAAAATTATATTGATTATACAGGGTGTTACGGAAAGGGTATATCAATACAAAGGGGTTGAAGAGTGTATCTGGTCTAGAACCTCTGTACAAAATTTCAGCTCAAAAGCATTAACTTTGAAAATGCTTAATATTTTTTTATTTCGACATCACGGCGCTGCACTGGCGCGCGGCGGCGTGATGTGCGTGTACTAGGCGCACAGACACACTACAGATAATGGATAATGACCCTCGTAGTGCGGTGACACGTTTGTTATGATTTCAATTTAATAAACTATCGAAATAAAAAAATATTAAGCATTTTCAAAGTTACTGCTTTTGAGCTGAAATTTTGTACAGAGATTCTAGACCAGATACACTCTTCAACCCGTTTGTATTGATATACCCTTTCTGTAACACCCTGTATACGTTTTTTTTTTATTTCATTCCAAGAACTAACTCATTTAATCACCGTGATTATGGTTGAGTTATAATTATATACTAATGACATGAGCATCAACCAGCTCTAGCAGGGCCAAATGGGCCCTAGTCACAATAAAATTCTATTGTCTGTAATATTAAAGTCTGTAAAACCTAATTAAAGAATAGCGAACGATAATGAGGGTAGTTGTATAAAAACAGGACGTTTGAGCTTACTTTTATCAGTAGCTCTCAGTACTTGTGCGCGCTAACTTATTACGTTATTTTTTTAATTGTGCTGTGATGGAAGGTTGTGATACCAATTTGGACATTGTCATGTTTGTGACAAACAACAATATTGTTTTTCACAGCCCAATGTTTTATTTGAAGTTTTTGAGAATACTATTGATTTGTTAGAAAATGAAAAGAGGGTATTGAAACAATTCTGTCAGACTTATGTTTGTTCGTTGAGGAACAAATGGATCTCGTGTAATCTCACGAGACGTACATACATAACAAAGTATGAGACATGGCTGCAAGAGAACATAAAATGGCCTGAGATCATGAAAGGAAAGATGACCCCTTATTTAGTGTCAGTAGAGCAGCAAACCCGTTCCAGTTCTGACTTTGTTTTAAATGAGGGTGCATCAACATCCTACACACCGGAGACGTGCAGTGTTGGAACATCAACATCAGTTGTGAGGCCGAGAAAACCATTTAAAGAGCTAAGCCCGCTACAGAAGAGAAGGAGAGCGGAAGACCTCCTAACGTATAGCACTGAAAGCCTTGCTCATGCAACCGGTTTGAAAGCACATGACAAGAATATAGCAGATATCGTTAAACTAGTCTCGGAGCAAAGAGGCTACAAGGATAAATAAATTGTTAAAGCCCAAGGAAACTGTGCCTATATATTCCGCTGATAAAGCTTTATTTATTTTGACCTCATTGAAGCTTTCGAAGTGGCAGTATATAACATTAAGATCTTGTGCAAAAGAAGAAGGAGTACCACTGTGTCCTTCTTATACTGCCATCCTTGAGGCGAAGAAGGACTGCTGCCCTCCAAAAGTTACCATTGTACATCACGGAAGAAGACCTCTTCTTCCGTGATGTACAATGGTAACTTTTAGCTAAAAGCTTTAAGCTTTTAGGTAAAATTTAGCTTTACTTTTACCTAAAAGTAAAGCTAAATTTTGGATAAAACTGTGCAAAGCTTGGAAAATTCCTACGTGTGGAACCTTCGCTGGATGGCAAAGAGTTAACAATTATATGCAAGTATGGCTTTGATGGTGCTTCAGGGCAAAGTTTGTATAAGCAAACTATGGCAGACGAAGACGATTCCAGTATGTTTATGTGTTCTTTTGTGCCTCTGCGCTTAGTTTGTGGCGAAGAAAAGGTATGGGAGAATCCAAAGCCATCTTCCACAATGTTCTGCTGACCAATTTATTTTAAGTTTTCAAACGAAAACAAGTTGAACATCGTGGAAGAACAGGCTCTGATTGAGGCTCAGATTGAAGCAGTATCTAATTATAACTCAACCATAATCACGGTTGTAGAATCCTGTTGATTCCGTACTTATGTTAAACATATCACTTCACTGGCTCACTACCACACCAAGCGCCATCGTATATAGCCTGCTTCACTTTGTCTGTTTCCCGTAAGGTTTCCCGCCATTCCTCGTAACTGACAGATGACATAACATAACTGACAGCAGCTACCCCGCTTGTGTGAATGAGACAGTGTTTACATATCTATTTAATAGATACACTACAACGGTGATTAAATGAGTTAAGTAGTTCTGGGAATGAAATTAAAAAAAAACGTATAGGTACTTATAATCAACATAATTTTTAATTGTTGTCATCATAAAGGTCATAAGCAGGCTAAAAGTAACGATAGTATAAGTAAATCGATCAGCAAGTTCATTTATTCACGTCAAAGATTTGAAAAATCACATATCGAAAACACAAAATTTCAAAAATTTGCTACGTGCAAAGCGGCGCCCAACGGTCCATGAATTGTATGTCATCTTGATGGCCGTGTATGGTACAATAGCTCGTGTGAGCTCCAGCCTATCAGTTCCATTCAGTTTCAAAAAAATGTACATTAACCCCCTTATTCATAAAACTTATCAAACCTATTTTAGTTAAAATGGGGTTTGTCTCTTTCTTACACACAGAAATGACAACGTGACAGATAAAGACAAACGTTCTATAAACCTATTTTAGCTAAAATAGAGATAAAATAGGATTATGAATAAGGTGGTTAGTGTTTTCTCCCATACAAAAAAAAACAAAAAACTTTTTTTTCTCACGCGTGGAGCGACTGATACCATCCATACGTTAATATTACGTAAAGGGAGGTATACTAGACCCATTACAATTTTTGTTTTTTTATTTCCGTACTTTAAGTTTCTATGAGTATGGAGCTCGATTTTCAGACCACTGTGCGGCGGCGAGTTTTGATAGATCTTATCAAAACTCGTCAACGCGCCGCACCGCCGGCGGCGCGGCGGCGCGGCGGCGCCGTGGGTTCATTCATACAAATCCAAGGGTGACTGATGCAGCGGCGCCGCGGCGGCGGCGATGCCGCTGCAGCTTCGGCATGATGTGTAAACGGCCTCAAGGATTAGGTACTCGTACCTAACATTCATACATAATTATTATGATTGCTATTTATTATAAACACAATCAATAAAAATTAAACTCTTGCTTGTGATAATTTTCATCGCAATTTTCGGATGAATCTGTGATTTCTTTATGCATATTATCAATAAGTCGCGGTCTGTTAATAAATTTAGGTTTTTTTTATTGTTACAATGGCATAGAAAACGTGTAGGTACTTACGCATTAGAAGTAACTTCCGTGTTGATATTTTCGACTTTCTTTCTCCTGTGAAAGATAATTACATTGTAGACGTTTTTTTAGTTATTTATAAAAATATATTTAAAAATTCAAAATACATTTAAATAAAATTAAATCGATTTCGTATCACTGGGAATCGAACCCGGGGACCCTTGAACACGAACCTGCGCGTCGTCTACATAAGCCAATGTAACGATTGCGTATCTCGTCGAAAAAACTGAGCTTATGCGTAATAAGTGCATTTTCTTAAACTACCAAAATTCATAGCGAAAAAAAATATTCAGTAATAATAAAATGCTCTTACTTTTTAATTTCGTTCATATGTTCGGCGTTTGTTTTATATGAACGTTTTGTAGTCCTCCTAAGGGAATGTTTCACTTTATTTCCCATATTTACAAATGATATAATTGATAGCAAATTATTACGCTATTTTAACTTAAAAGTATTTTATATTTACATGAAATAAAAATATTTACAGAAAGAAGATATGCAAATAGTAATAATAAACAATGAATGTATGTAGGTACAAATAAATAATGCGGCGAAAAGAGCGACGCGTCCGTATAGTATCAGGGCCTCGGCCGGCATTATTGGTGTACGTTACCCCAGCAAGAAAGTGTCTCCTAGAGTTATAGGAGTAGAACGTATAATGTGTGCCCTATCTGCTGTAAATGTGCCCCAACATAAAAAATGTGTGCCCCCTGTCGTCTTGGAAAAAAACGGAAAAAAAGATTCTTGCTGGGGTAACGTTTTTCTAGCAGGAAAATTCTAAACGAATGATCGGAGAGAGAAAAATTGTGCATGGCCAGAGAGCTTATATGTGTGCCAAAATGTGCCCCCAAAAATAAAATCTGTGCCCCTTCAGGTTTTCGAGATATTGCATTTCCTGCTGGAGTAACGTTTTGATGAATCGTATATCTCTACAACCATTGCATGTGCCCCTGTAGAATAAACATACACGAGTAGCTCTTAATGTGTGCCCCTTTGTGCCCCAATTAGATTTAAGAAAATATTTATAGTTTTCAAGTTATCGCGGTTTTATGAAAACCCGAAAAAACATCACAGCGCCTAAATTAGACAAGGCACAAGTTCGCTGAAAACTGTATTCGGTCCTTCTTGACGCTAATAATAACCATACAAAGTTTCAAAACTGTTCATGCATGCGTTTTTGAATAATCTCGCTAAAAGTCAAAACGATGGTGTCATAACTTTGACGGCAAAATACAAGGAACCGGCTCAATCCCAGATGTGTAGGTGTAAACCAAAATCATGTGCCTTTAGTCAGAAATATATGGTGAAAATATTCAGCTTGGAATGTTTCGCATTAAGTAAATATAAACAAAAAACCAAAATATGTAAGCAACGGCTGGTTATCCGACCAAATTTGAATGACTACTAAAAAGCGACGGATTCATACATATCGATGACCTTCTTTACTTTACTCACTAACCGGTTCACACGTGTTGTGCCTGAGTACACTGACGTAGAAAAGTAATAAGTAATAAAATAAAGTTGTTATTGGATTATATTCAACTAGCTGTTTCTATGACCTTACACATGATTAAGTACATTATAAATAGTAGCCTAAGTGCTATTCCAAGGTAAGCTATCTTTCGATTCAAAATTTCATTAAATACATCCAGTAATTTATGTGTGAACGAAAGAAATACATCCAGATATTTGCCAGGTCTTTGACCCAAAATTTGATTGGTCCCAATGTTTAAAAAAAAAAATTAAATGTGTGATGAATACCTACTACTAAAAAGAGGTAGCTCTTTTTTGTATATAAATAAAAAGCCCGTACTTGTCTTTATATATATATATATTTATTGATAAGCCGTAGGTTAGATAAATTAACAGTAAGTTTTTCATCATTAAGGGGGATGCCAGCCCGCAAAATTCAAAATTTCTTGCGTTTTTTGCAATTTGCAGGCCAGTGCTAGGTTGTATGTTGATTAAAATATTATTCGCGGCTGTAAGACGTATGTAGTTACAGAATTATAATCATCAAAATCACCAATACAACCCTACAAGTTCATAAACAAAAACAGAAAAAATTTGAATTTTGCGGGCTGGTTGGAGCATTCACCTTACTTAATAGAAGATTCCCTTTTTTCGCCTCCCCACACCGCTGCATATATCTCTGGCCCCGCGGCATCCGCTGACGTCGTGTCGCAAGGAGTCGCTTTGTCTAGCTTGGAGAAAGTGAGACAGCTAGTACGCGTACGGTGTTAGTGTGACAGAGACAGTTACGTGTAACGTCACTCTATTATGAATAATAGGTACGAAGTGTTTATTGACTGGGAAGTGCGTTTGGATTTTTTCTTGGTATTGGTGAACAGTTGCAGTTATGTTATGACGCCAAGGACACTGTTACCAACTGTTACGTTGAGTCACGCAGTTGCACTGATACTGTTTGTTTACTTTTTTTTTAAGTTGGTTGAAAGTGGCGTATTAAGCATTTTATAACAATTATGTGGTTGTAGGGGTGTTGAATTTTATGGCACGATCTGCGGTGGTAAGTATTTAATGGCATTGTTTTGACTTATTTAAAAATACTTGTACACTTATCAAGTACTTGGATTTTTTTCATTACTTTATATACTTATTTATTTTTTAACAAAAAATGTTCTAAATCATGTTTGTTTTGTTTTCATCTGAAAGGATATACATACTTTCCGATTGGTCCAATAGAAATTTCATCAAAATCGATTCAGTAATTTGTTTTCTTTTTTGTTTAATACGTATTTAATTCTCTTCTTGTGCTAGGTTGATGAAATATAACTTCTAGTTACAATGTAAAAAAATAATTCATGACAAGAATTCATGTCCCCAAAACTAAGACTCGACCACAATCCGTCAACACTCAACATGTCACAGTCACAGGGCTGTATCTTTTTGCCGAAATAGCTAAATACTTGATTAGATTTTTACAGAATGTTCTATGGCAGCTATAACAACAATAATATAAACACCAAGCAGGGAGGAGTGGCATTTTGCCTATTGGCAAGTTGCATAAACTTCTAACTAGATGATGTAAGTAATAGTTTTGTTGATCTATAGAATATATGTATCTAAAAAAGTTCTGGCGGACCGATCAGGCGGAATATATCTATTTATTCAGGGCTAAATTTTATCACAACTGCATTTTCAACTTAATTGCTAGAGTACTTCTGCAAAAAATTGAGCACAAAATTTTATATCCACGGATATATACAAACTTACATCCTATAAAAATAGTGTAAATTTAATAGATTCAGGAAACTAAAACGTAAAGATAATATCAAAATTTCAATTTCGAGTTTTGGGCTAATTAAAATTTAATATTTTTTTTACACAATATTATACTTATACTTAATACCGATCTGTGATTTTTTGTGATGCGAATTTACTAATTATATGTTAGACTTAGATGAAAAACTGATCTGTGATTAAAATAACAACGACTACACAATGTGCAAATAATTTCTAATATTTATAGGTAGGAACTTTGATCTGTGATTTGATGCAATAATTACTTAAAGAATTAAAATTAAGGGAATAAAAATAATAATTTCCACATCAACAAGCTGTTTCATTTATTATAATCACAAGGTGCATTTAATATATTTTTTAATTAGCCCCCAAACCTTTTGAACGCGACTGTACGGACAACTGCTTAGGTATAATACGTCCAATAAAGAAGGTCATCGATATGTATGAATCCGTCGCTTTTTAGTAGTCATTCAAATTTCGTCGGATAACCAGCCGTTGCTTACATATTTTGGTTTTTTGTTTATATTTACTTAATGCGAAACATTTCAAGCTGAATATTTTCACCATATATTTCTGACTAAAGGCACATGATTTTGGTTTACACCTACACATCTGGGATTGAGCCGGTTCCTTGTATTTTGCCGTCAAAGTTATGACACCATCGTTTTGACTTTTAGCGAGATTATTCAAAAACGCATGCATGAACAGTTTTGAAACTTTGTATGGTTATTATTAGCGTCAAGAAGGACCGAATACAGTTTTCAGCGAACTTGTGCCTTGTCTAATTTAGGCGCTGCGATGTTTTTTCGGGTTTTCATAAAACCGCGATAACTTGAAAACTATAAATATTTTCTTAAATCTAATTGGGGCACAAAGGGGCACACATTAAGAGCTACTCGTGTATGTTTATTCTACAGGGGCACATGCAATGGTTGTAGAGATATACGATTCATCAAAACGTTACTCCAGCAGGAAATGCAATATCTCGAAAACCTGAAGGGGCACAGATTTTATTTTTGGGGGCACATATTGGCACACATATAAGCTCTCTGGCCATGCACAATTTTTCTCTCTCCGATCATTCGTTTAGAATTTTCCTGCTAGAAAAACGTTACCCCAGCAAGAATCGTTTTTTCCGTTTTTTTCCAAAACGACAGGGGGCACACATTTTTTATGTTGGGGCACATTTACAGCAGATAGGGCACACATTATACGTTCTACTCCTATAACTCTAGGAGACACTTTCTTGCTGGGGTAACGTACACGCATTATTGCTACACGCACGGGGGTTTACCGTTTACGTACACATGCGCACTTATTACGTTCGGAACTATGAATATTATGCTATTTACAATAAAACTATTGTTTGAACTAAAAAAATAAAACACTATTATTTTAGTATGTTGCTTGTAGAATGATCTGACAAAAAATCAGAATGATTGTATGTATAGGTATTAGTATGGTTTCTATTGTAAAAAGAGTTTTTAGAGGTATCTTCATGATTTTTTTCTATCGTACCAAATTAGTTGTATTATGTTTTCAAAACACTATCTAAAAATTCAAAATACATTTAAATAAAATTTAAAAAGAAAGTACAATTTCGTAACCTTGGGAATCGAACCCGGGGACTCTCGAATACAAATCTACACGTCGTCCACATACGTCACTGTGACAGTTGTACGTGAAGTCGAAAATACCGACTGCACTTTCTTAGATGTTTCCAAAATTCATAGTTTTATTGCAAAAATAAAAATATTCAGTTAAAAATAAAATGCTCATACTTTTTACTTTCGTTCATATTATGTTCGGCTTTTGTTTTATATGAACGTTTTGTAGTCCTCCTAACGGAATGTTTCACTATATTTCCCATTTATTTACAAATTATTACCCTATTTTAACTTTGTTAGGTTACGCGGACCACTGCCGGTAGACACAAGTGAAACGCCCGGGAGTTGGGACTCGCCGTACAATAGATGGCGCGCGCCTTGCACCCATACATAACAAACTTAAAAGTATTTTATATTTACACGAAATAAAAATATTTACGGAAAGAAGATAATGCAAATAATAATAAACAATGAATTTACAAATAAAACTTAACAAAAACATAACAATTTTGACGGAAATAGTGCGGCGAAAAGAGCGACACGTCCGTATAGCATCAGGCCTCGGCCGGCACTGTCGCTACACGGGCGTTCACGCACACATGCGCACTTTTTATGTTCGGAACTATGAATATTCGATTTACAAAAAAACTATTGTTTTAAATAAAAAAATAAAACACTATCATTTTAGTATGTTACTTGTAGAATAATCTGACAAAAAATCAGAATGATTGTATGTATATTAGTATGGTTTTTATTGTAAAAAGAAAGTTTTTTAGAGGTATGTTCATGATTTTTTTCTATCGTACCAAATTAGTTGTATTGTGTTTTCAAAACACTATCTATCTAGCATATATCCTGAAGAATATCATATATTTTTCTGATTTTGTTTACTGTAGGCGATCATATACTTTTATTGTTTCGAAAACTACCGTTTTTTTGCGTTTAGCTCATGTAAGCGCCTTAACTGTGTGATATCGATAGGTGTTGGTGCCTTCACAATAGCCTCCACCTTCTGGGGATCCGGGCGCAAACCACTTTGGTCAATAATAAACCCTAGATATTTAACGCTCGCTTGTAGAAAACAACATTTGCTTAGTTTAACGGTCAAACCCATATCTCTTAATCTAACCAGTACTTGTCTTAAGTTAACCAAATGTTCTGCTCTCGAAGCCCCTGTTACACAAATATCGTCAAGAAATACCATCGTGCCACGCACGCCGCGCAATGTCTCCTCCATTAATTTTTGAATTTTTTCCGGAATGCAAGATAATCCAAAAGGCGTACGACGATAAACGAATGTACCGATGTGTGTAGTTATAGCTGTACACAGTTGTGAATCATCCATCAACATCGTCTGTTGATATGCATGCGTTAAATCAATTTTGGTAAATTCCCTTCCCCCACTTAGAGTGGCAAACAACTCTTCGATGCGTGGGAGTGGGTAAAATTCACGTTTAAGTTTAGGATTGATAGTAACTTTATAATCGCCACATATTCGTATATCGCCGTTCGTCTTGATAACCGGCACGATGGGTGTGCCGTAGTCCGAGTGCTCGACTCGGTAGATGGTGCCCTCGGCCTCCAGCCGCTCGAGCTCGCGCTCCACACGCGCACGCAGTGCCAGCGGCACGGGGCGCGCCCGCACGTACACTGGCTCATTATTTGTCAGTTGCAATTGGAGTAATTTTTTACATTTTCCTAATTTATCAGTAAAGACCTCGGGAAATTCTGCCGCTAACTTACTGATACATGGATCAGCAATAATATCATTGAAATTAATTTGTTTGATCTTGAGCGATTTTAACCAATCCCTGCCCACTAGTGGGCGTCCACCATTTTTAATAACATAAAAAGACAAATCGTTTGCCGTAACATTACCTAATTTAACATTGACCAATATATAACCTAATGACTCAATCTGTGTACCTGAATAACACCGTAACATTATATTATCCGAATGAATTGTTTTATTTGGAAACTTCTGATTATAAAATTCTTCACTAATTGCTGAAATGCGGCTTCCAGTGTCGACTTCACATTTAATATCGTAACTGTCAATGTTCACGTTAATAAAGTAAGGTTTGTTACCTTTAGACGCCAGATCGATGCTAAACAAATCCTCGTCTCCCGAGTTATCTTCACTTACGTAGTTTTGCCTACCAGAGCGATCACTACCACGCACTTCTTTGCACATCACTTTCAAATGTCCACGTTTGTTACACTCATCGCAGTTGTAATTGATGTAACGACATCTTTCCGGCCGATGCGGCTTTCCACACCGCCAGCACTGTTGAGTCGATGCGGCTTGCGCCGGCGCCGCAGCGGCGCCCCCTCTCGACGCCGCGCCGTCAGCCCTAGCGCCCGAGTTGCGCCCCGGCCGGCCGGCGCGCGCCTCCGCCACGAGCACGGCCCGCGTCGGTCCTGTGCAGGCCTTCGCCCGCGTCGCCGCCTGCACCTGAGGTCGTGGCTGCGGCCGTCGCCGCGCTCACCTCCGCGTGCCTCTCTGCGGCCTCTAACGCCAGAGCCAGCTCCACCGCCTCCTTGTATTTAATATTTTTCTCAGCAAAAATACGCGATCGCATCGCGCTGTTCGATAGTCCCGAAACAAATTGGTCTCGAAGGTTTTCTTCGAGCATTGTACCAAAGTTACACGTGGTCGCGAGATGTTTCAAATCTTGGAGATAGTCCGTCATGGATTCCCCAACACGCTGTCTACGTAAGCGAAACATGTGACGCTCGGCAATCTCCGATCTCTGTGGTTCTAGGTGATCGGTTACCAAACGTACCAGTTGGTCAAATGTCTTCGTCTCTGGATCCGCCGGAGCACATAGATCGCACATTAACGAGTATGTAGTTTCACCCACAACCGTAATTAACAACGGCACCCGCAAGTTATCTTTTATCTCATTAAGTAATATGTATTGTCTGACACGGCGAATATACGACGGCCACTGCTTCGAGTTGATGTCAAATGGTTCTAGTCGACCGATCGGCATTACTAATAACAATTTTACACGCAATTGGAATTCGAATTCCTCGTCGCCAAATGGGACGTCAATTAAACACGGAGATGGATAGCTGACTGGTTTATTCAAAATAAGCGCAAACCCACATTACAGAATAATAACAGCAGACACAAATACCTTACACTTACATGGAGGGACTTCCTATCTGACCTCCACAACCCATTTAGGTGCGAAACACAAGGCGGGGCGGGCCGGGCCGGTCAATTTGACCGCGAATTATAGTGTAAAGGAAATCTTATACTATCAACCCACATAGAGGGCAAAAAGAACGCGCCGTCGGTGCTTGTCGAATGATGTCTCTCGCAGTCGTTCGCGGACAAAATTACCGTCGTCTGCGGAGCGCCTTACTTTACTGGGTACTTAATACGATACCCCATACCCCTTGATAAGACTGGTTGTCAGATTTTCGGGCTTCTGACTACCCGTAACGACTGTCAAAGATCCATGAATGACAGCCGCGACCAACGGCTTAACGTGCTTTCCGAGACATGGAGGGGTCTCGGTATGTAAAGATGATCACCCATCCACAGTCCAACCGCGGCAAGCGTAGCTTAACCTGATCGATCGACCTGTGCGGCTGTTATTATTTAGCCACGGACCCTTCTGTTATAAGGGCACAAACAGGTAAATATAGAAACTTATGAGCGGGTCGCGAGCGTGGCGTACAGACTCGCGATCCTTCGTCCACTGTCGGTTGGCGGGGGCGCGGGCGGTTGTGTATGCTCCCAGTCGCCGCCGCGCCGCGCTGAAAGGCGCGTTCGCACACATTCGCTAAAGGCTGTGTTCAGTATTTGTACTCCTTCTCTCTAATACAAGTGTCTATTCATAGAAAAATAATGAATCTTCTGTCAATGGTCCCCGCGCTTGTCAGGCCGACGTCTGTCTGTAGGTCGAATACGATGACACTACTGAACTATTCCGATGAATTTTTACATCAGTTTTATATTATCCAACATAGTAATGTGTGTGTTTAGTAAGAATATCGTCACGAAGGCGGGTATGCAGGAGGTGCTGCCGTGCTCCGTCGGCCTGCAGTTCTTCGCAGAGATCAACAACACGAGCGCGGACGAGGTCTCGGTGCAGGTGCACCCCGACGAGTGCTGTCTGGTGGCCAACGACGCCAAGTGTAATGTCGTCAAGGTCGTCGGGAGCGCCTCTGGGACTATTCCTGGAGGTATGCTGTTCATTGACGCTGGGTAATATAAGTGGTTCTGTTCAAGTCACGTCCAGTGATAGAGGGCGAGCCTGTTGCGGTATAGCGCGCCCGCACAGTACGGAAGGCAAAGCGCCAGAGCGACTGAGCGACCCGTGACATTCAAATGTTCAAGTTTTGTGCAAATTGCAGCTCGTGTGTCAGGTTGTATGTTGACGAGTTGAAAATATTCGCGAGCATAACAATAATGTATTAACAGAATTATAATCAGTCAAGTCATCAATGCCACTCTCTAAGTTCAAATAATAATGATGAAGAAGAAAAGATAAAGAGCAAGATAATATCTCTGATGATATCTCACTGTCTCGTGGGGGTTTGGCGAGGCATATATGGCAAATATTACAATTTTATGAAATATCGTGTACTAGGTTAAGGTTTCTATGGGTCTATGCCGCCCAAAATAAAGTTATTATTATTATTTCTTATTAATATGAAGGTTGAAGGGCGATGATGGTTTAAGATTTAAGATTCTAATGATTGTACTTCTGTAAATCTACACATATATAGGTAATATATAAAACGGTACACTTAATGACTCTGACTGGGTGATATATCAACACACTGCCCAAAGCGCTGCACGCTGCTCCTAGAGACATGAAACTTGGAGGGTGTGTTCTGTGTGAAGAGTAAGTATCTACTAAGAAAGGGTTTTTTGGAATTCCACCCTTAAAGGGGTAAAATAGGGGATGGAAGTTTATATGAAAGTCCGTCAGTTTTTACCCGACTACGGCGAAGCAAAAAGGAGGGTTATGATTTTGACCAGTGTGTATGTACCTATGTATGTTCATCTGTTTCCTCATAACTTCTAAACTACTTTTAATAATTGGACAATGTCAACAATCATTGCGCGCCGCTCTAATCGATCCATCACCACTATATCAGGCTTATTGGCAACAATAGTCCTGTCAGTAATGATGGATCGATTGTATTATGTATAATTTCCTTTATTTCATTATTTACATATAAATTATATTTTTCAATATTAGGATATAAAAAATAAATAAGAACAATTAAAAATATAAAAGATAGTAGCCCACCGGTATCGGGAACAGGGTCCAAGCTACCAGCGGTCAGGGCTCCAGAGAGAGGAACCTCCTGACAATGCGGGCCGTGTCCAGAAGTACAGCTTTCTGAATCAAGCCCTTGATCCAGCTGCCCAACGAGAGCCTCCTTAGGTGTTGGTCGAGGCTCTTGGCTATCAATCCATTGGCTGTAACGACTATCGGCACAATGATCGCTGAGTCCACATCCCACATGTCGAAAACCTCGCGAACCAAGTCAAGATACTTAATTTGTTTATCTTTCTCAGCTTTTATGAGGTTCTCATCATGCGGGACAGTTATGTCAACAATCATTGCGCGCCGCTCTGATCGATCCACCACCACTATATCAGGCTTATTGGCAACTGGGTTGGGCACATACCTATAGTACGGCACCTCCGATTCCACAAGGTTGTATTTCAAAGCAAGCTGCTGATGGATTATCCTGGCTACAAGGTTGTGTCTATGCAAGTATTCTCCGTTAGCTAGACGAGAACACCCGGAGATAATATGCCTGATTGATTCTCCCGGCCGGTGGCATGCCCGACAGATGTCAACCGTGCCGTCTTTCACAACATAATCTCCGGTAATTGTTTGTCATCATAACTTCGTCCATAACTGCACAGACAAAACCTTCGGTTTCTCCAAAGAGATCACCGCAACGTAGCCAGGCTACGGACGCTAGTAGGTCTACATCGGGTCCATGAAGGCCCCGGAAAAAGCGTCCGTGAAGCTCCTTACTCTGCCATACCTCCATGCGATCATTAGTGTCAATCACTACTGGTTTGCGCCAGTTCTCTTTAGCCAAGGAGAGCGGGGTGAGGCCCTTGTCCACTATGACTACATCTCGATGCATCCCCACGTCGGTTTCTTGGAAGTATTCCCTGAGACTGCATATCTCGCGATTGTGGAGGGTCTTAGAGTTTAAAAACCCTTGACCTCCACACTTTCGCGGGATATACAGCCTCATTACCGATGACCGTGGGTAATGCATTCGATTTGCAGTCAGCAGCGTGCGGACCTTCCTATCCAGGGCGTCGAGTTCGGTCTGAGTCCGTTTGAGTATGCCGAAAGAGATGTACTCTTTCGGCATTTCAAAACCGGCATGACCCAACCGTTGAAGGCGCGCACCTTGTTTCCGCCTGAAAGAAGACTATTAAGTACTTTTTTCAGGCAGCCAAAGAAGCGTTCCTTCAACAATGGCTTCATGTCAGTAACATTGATGCCCAACGCTTCCGACATACCCAAATACTTATAGGTTTCGGATGCGGAGAGGGCCTTAAGGTTTGTGGAATCCGAGAGTTGGGTTCCCACGGATTCCACAATCTCCCCTCGCTTTACATGCATGACCGCACATTTGTCCACACCAAATTCCATCCTGATGGCGCTACTGAAAGTTTCAGTAATTTTCAGTAGCTCCATCATAATTATTATTATGTTTATTGAAAACTAGCTGACCGACAGACGTCCGTCCAACAATAATTCATAAAAAAAACGCTTTCAGTTTTTCTGAATTTTCCAATTTTGCAACTTTTCAAACATTTTCTTTAATACAAACCTTGTTCTGAGAATTACACACACAACAAAAAAAATAATTAGCCAAATAGATGCAACCGTTCTAAAGTGATACGCGTACATACATTCAGCAATTGATTTTTATTTATATAGATTCATTATTTAAAAATAATTTCAACCAATCCAGGCTTTAAACCAGTTTTAAGTAATGCTTAAGTCTTGAGCAAAGTTCTGTAATACGGGCGTTAGTTAGCTTGCTCAGCTATTTATAGTAGTTCTTTTATCTTATACAGGATCGACGTCGACCTTGCACCTGGTGGCGCCGCTGCTCGGCCCTTACTACCGTAAGGGGTTCTGCTCCATCCACGTCGACTATAGCCCCAAGTCCAGGCTGAAGAAGTCCATCCGAGACACTATCAAGATAGAGTTCGATACGACTCTACATAAATCAAACGCTCCGGCCGGCGCCACGCTATGCAAGCACACCGACGAGGACCCGCTGAACAACTGCAAGCCGGTCTATTGTGACACCTATTACAACGACAGGAAGTCTCACTTCAGTGTGTTGAAAAAGCGTTGCGTAGAAGTACCCGCTTGTTTGACTAACGCTAACTCTGAAATCCCTAAAACTGTATACAATCCTGTTTCAAACAAATGTGTCGATAACCCAGCTATCAGCAAGGAGGATATTAACTTCATCAAAGCACTGACGGGCGGAAGTGTCAGGTCAACGAAAGATTTGCTGATCATCAACACGATGCGTAAGAACTGCTCGATGTCACCGAACGATAAGGTACGAGACGCGGAGCCGTACCCCATACAGAGGCTCATGGGATCAAAGACGACCACAGGGCTGCGTACTAACGTCACCTCCAAAAAGATGCTCTCGCTGTCCATTCCCAGGTTCAACTGCTTACTGACGTACGTGATGACCAACAAGCACACGCTGCTGGCGCTCAGCGGGGTCATCCTCGTGCAGTGCTGCCTCATCTGCACCATGGTCTACTGCTTCGCGAGAAAATGCACCTGCTGCAAAAAACAAGAAGTTGTCAAAAAGTTCTTCAACCACCACCAGGACGCGTCCGTCACCACGCCGCTCATCTGCACCAGTAACATCGACACGGAGACGACTGACTACCAGTACCTTAGCGAGTCTTCCAACTACATCGACAAGAAGATCAGGTGTTACAAAGCCTGCCAGAAGGAACGGAAGACCAGCTGCAAGCTAAGCATGTCAGACGATATCCTGTCCAAGTGCATCACGAGGCGCGACTGGCACCGGCTGCCGCACTCCGAGACGATCCCCGAGGTGCGCATCGACGACGACCTCAGCGCGAGTGATCCTCAAGAGATATTAGAAAGGAAGCTGACCGACACTAAAGTTAACTTCCAAGACGAGAAACGAGATAGTAAGAACACTAAATCTGTAAAGAGTATCGTCAAGAAAGTTGCCAACGGAAGCAACGCGGGAACATTGAGCGAGTCCTCCGAGAAAGTGATCAGGTGTCACAACTACGAGGGCAGCTCCAACGTGATGGGCTTCAAGAAAAGTGGGCACGACAACACTTGTGGTTACAAACCAGGCAAGAACACCGACTCTATAGAACAAGGCGCCCAGGCTTACTTCTCCAACGACTCGATCGAGGACTTCCTGTCGGAGCGAGGGGTGCTGTTCATCGGCGACAACGCGTCCAAGTACTCGTTCAGCAGCATGTCGAGTGCAAACAACTCTTCTCACTCGAGTAAAACATCCAAGAATAATGTGATGAGGAACATTATACCTTTCTTAGCCCGGAAAGGTAAGGGGCCCTCGTCAGACCCCGGTCTGAAGAAGTCCAAGGCTGATCTAGATTTAGAGGTACTGCACATGTCTCGCGTGTCCATGTGCTCCTCAAGTAATGGGTCCGATCTCTGCAAGGACTTGAAGCGAATCAAGGATTCCACTAGTTCTCTTTAGTATATTTTTTTAGAATATAATTGTTATACACTTCATTAATGGCTTTTATTTTTTAACCGACTTTAAAAAAGGAGGTTCTGTATTCGACCCGTATGTATGTATGTATGTATGTTTGTATGTCCGCGATTATCTCAAAAACTACTGAACCGATTTTGATAATTCTTTCATTAGTGTAATCTATATGTAGATTACACTTTCTTGAAAGTATGCTTTCAGGAAGGTTTTAGTATATAATACATTAGGTAATTATTCTTATGTACGAAGTTATATGCATAAGTGTACTGCATCTCCGGCATTTCTATGCGAATTTTGATGATTCTTCGAGTTGTGTCTTCAATTCTTCAATGCACTAGTGTTAATTGAATTTATGTGGGGTAGGTACTAGGGCATGCAAAACCGGTTTTCCGGTTTTGCGCAAAACCGGAAATCGGCCAAAATTTAACGATTTTTGAAAACCGGTTTTGAGAGCCAAAACCGGAGCTCAGCTCCGGTTTTGTCCACATTTTTTTCGAAGTAATGTTATTTTGTAGTTCGTCTTCAAAGTTACAAAAATGTTGATTTTTTTTGGTTATTGTGGGTGGCTGTGTTTAATATTTGAAGATGCTGATTGTGTTTTCTATGTTTAAAATATATTATTTTTGATATCAGACTTAATAGGTACCAAAGATACCAAAAACTCACTTGTAGTTGATTTGATCTCAGTTAATTAATCTTTATACTATTATAAGTTCATTGTTATCTGTACAATTATTATGGTTTGGATTAAAAAAAAAAGTAAAAAAACTAAAACACGACTACGACAAAAAAAAACGACGCTGAAAAAGTATGAAACAAGATTTTCATACTTCGAACAGAACAAAAAGAAAACTCCGTAGTCACACGTTATTAACGTATGACTACGGTTTTTAAGCGTCGTTTTTTTTTTGTCGTAGTCGGGTTTTAGTTTTTTACTTTTTTTTATTTAAACAATTTTGGTGTTAAATTTAACACATGACTTTTGTCCGCTAGAGGGCGTCGCATTAAATTTGAGCAATATTTTGGAAATGTACAAGTGAAGCTCTTTCAAATGATACCAAACATGGCGTATTTATCTCAATTTTTATTTTTAACACATTACTTTTTGTCCACTAGAGGGCGCCGTATCCAGTTTTGTGCAACGTCACGTAGCCTATGTTCAGCGGACAATTAAGACGGTTCTAACGATACCTCATATGTCGAGTTCCGATAAGTAGATTAGGAGCTATGAGGGAACAGATGAACATACTCACATACATACATAGCCTGTTAAAATCATAACCCTCCTTTGACTTTGCCGTAGTCGGGTAAAAAGAAATGTATCATACAATTTGTTTTATTTGTAGACTTAGTGGGTATTTAAAAAAAATGGTGTTTCTTTTTAAATTATACTACATTCGATTTTTTTTGCTAAAACCGGACCTAGCTCCGGTTTTCGGTTTTGGTCCCAAAAAAACGATGTTCAAAACCGGTTTTGATGACTTTCCGGTTTTGCATGCCCTAGTAGGTACAACTAAAAAGTGAAAAATAAAAACTTTTTTACAAAAAAAAACAACCAACTTCACAAAAAAAGACTACAAAGTGAAAAATAACTTTAATTTCGGAAGTCGGTGTCAAAAAACGAAAATTCGGAACCAAAGACACCGACTTCCGAAATTAAAGTTATTTTTCACTTTGTAGTCTTTTTTTTTTGAATTCGGTTGTTTTTTTTTTGTAAAAAAGTTTTGTTGTGGTTGAATTTATCATACTGAAGCTAGTCCACACTAATATATTATTAATGCCACAGTAAAGCTTTGGTTTCCTAGAAAAGCAGCTCCGTCATATTATTACGGCCGTCATGAAAATCTATCATTTACTCCAGTAGTCAAACCTCGTTGCCCGAAGATTTAAATCACTAGATTTGCTCTCGAATGTGAAGTGAGAATCGATTTTCTTTTTTTTGAAATGTCTCGTAGTTGACCTTAAAACGTCGTAACTACTTAACCGGAATATCCTGTACTTTGGTTCCCTAGAAAAGCGGTCCCATAAACTTATTACGGCCATAATGAAAATCTGTAATTTACTCCATTATTAGAATAGAATAATTATTTATTTGCATGGAAAGTAGGTACAAAAAAATGCAGATGTTTTGATACCTAATTAGAGATCCATATACATTCTACGTTAAATTAGGCATGCAAACATTTAGTAAGTACTTAATAGTCTAAACTACTGTCAACATGAAAATTCTTTTAATACAAATGGAGTAATAACATTTATCAGTTTATATTATAACACTGGCAATTTCTTTTTAAACAGTGGAATGGACTCGTTTATTATTCCATCGGGTATTTTGTTAAAGATAATCGGACACATACCTAAAACACTATTCCTAAATAATGCAGTGTTATGACCACTAACACGTTGCATGTTTGTTTGTATATCTACTGCCTTCTAATTGGTCGTGTTCTATTGTCAGACGATTTATTAACAAACAAAAACCTCTAAAAACTAAAATAATAATACCTACACAATGTGTTAATGAAATAGTAACCCAAAACCTGAAACTAGTTGGTTTAGAATCGGCAGCAAAATCGAATACAATAATGTTTAATATAGGTTATTTTTTTTCCAAAAAATAATTATTTGTCATGCCGCCTCTAAGCGCGGGCGAGGGTGAGGAGAGGGGGTGCCAGAGCTGGCGAGCCGGGAGACGCGCCGCGCCCGCGCCGCCCCGGCCACCCTCCCATACGCCCATCACCCTCCGCAGTCTCCCTAGCGCAGCGGCGCGTTTGCCACGTGTCAACACGGAGTAGGACGAGCACGTGTGATCTACGTCTCCCAGCGGCAAAATGGCGTTTCGCAAAACTCTAGTTTATGACGATGGGAATGGACCAACAAACATTAGTGACCTAAGAAATAAAATAGTTTCGGCATTTGAAGTAGTGAGAAGTGACACTAAGTGCTAAGTTCTTTGAAAAGTAATTTACGAAAACGTGCTTTAACGTGTATTCAACAAGGTGGTAGACATTTCGACGCATTGCTCTGACAAACAATGAACGAACTTTCAGTAAGTGCTTAACTGTGTTATCGTTCTAAATAGGTAGGTTGATTTATTTGAAATAATTAGTGTAAATATGGTGATTCAAATCTTTTGAACACGCCAAGTTTTGTTTACCACCACCGGCTTTTTGATTTTTCTTTCAACTAGCCTTCGCTTATTTTTAAGCGTGGTAGGTTTACATGCAGCCAGTCCAAAGCCTGGAAACAGTGTGATGGAAAAATTTGAGTCACATTTCTATTCCAAAGCAAAACATACGCATTATTTAATAACAGAAGGAGGGGATTAACCTCAAACGATAGTGCTCCCGTGTCAACGAACGTTTGACAGCGGCGCGGCGATACGAATCTGTAATGCTACGGCCAGACTTGAACGCGAAGATTCGTGTTCGCGTTGTCGCGGTAAAAGTTCGTGTTTGATCCATGATGCTACGGCCAGACTTGAACGCGAAGATTCGTGTTCGCGTTGTCGCGGTAAAAGTTCGTGTTTGATCCATGATGCTACGGCCAGACTTGAACGCGAAGATTCGTGTTCGCGTTGTCGCGGTAATGTTGTTGTCGCGCTACTTCTTCAGCAAACACGAACTTTGATGCTGGGGCCAGACTATCGCGATAACGCGAAGATTTGCGCGATAAGTTGATGCTCATTGGCTGGACCTACGATGTCAGCCAATAAGAAACAACTTATCGTGATTTTCCCGTATAGTGTGGCCCCGGCATTACTATAATTTATAAAAAATACGTGTGGCACTCGGGGATTGCCGCGGTAAAGCTATTGCATAGTATTTTTTATCAACTTATGCAATTATAATATTTATGCATTTTTTTTTTTTCTTTGATATTAATTCAAGTTACACTTTTTGAGCGTGGTGACCACCACGTCTACACGCATACGTCTAGTTGCACGCACACAAACACCGTGCCGAAGTCTGCCGAACTGAAACGACGGTCGACGATGCACGGCTTTCAACGCCGCACCGCTGTGCCGGTGAGAGTGGGGGGTGTAAGGTTTATTTTCGTTACGGAATTTCTTGATTCGGTCGCCGCGCTCAAAGCCCGCGATAAAAGCTATGCAATAGCTTAAAATAAATAATTATACGTCATACCAATTTATTAATATAAAAATCGGTTGGGGTGTCCGAGGTTTTGGGTTATTTCATTAACACGTTGTATATTGGCCCTTTAAGTTTAATATAAGTTGCAGAAATATTTTGTTCCAAGCGTCCTCGCGTCGAGGGACGGCTAATGAAAATTGGAAGCTATGTTTTCTACAATAGCATACATTCATTATTGCCGTCCTCCTTATAAGGTATGGCTCGAAGTCTTGAACTGCGCTCCATCCTTTTCAATACAAAGCCGGACCTTTAGTTTAGGGTCCTCAACACATTCTGCACGTAGTTTATTAAAAAACGCTCACTGTTCTGCTCCACATTTCAGCAGCACTGTCACATTCCCGATCATCATGTTACCGTATTCACGAGCACTGTACACGTATGCCTCAGGCATTGTTTAATACAACAAAAAAACCGAGTGTGCTTATGACCACACGACTGAAGTCACATTTCAAACGTATTTGGCTATGAGAGGAAGAGAGAAAGAAAATGTGCGCGCGCACTGCTTTCTCTTGCTTATATCCCCCACTCAACTCCCGTTCGCCTCGCCCCCGTAGCCCGTAGACATGGGTCGTACTTGCAAAATCGAGTACCAGGGCTTCCAAGTACGTCCACCTTAAGAAACCAGGGCCTAAAACCAGGGCTCGAGATACTTTCAAGTATTTTCTATCTGCATCGAAAATTGATCCATAACTTCATACAAATAAGAAGTACAATCGCGTAATCAAACAAAAGCCATTTTGGAAGTAAAAAGTATGCAAGTAGCATAGGAAATTGACCCGTGAATTCCTATAAATAAGGAGCACAATCATCGCGTTTACAAATAAATACTTTTACAAACCATTAAAGTAAAAATACTTGCATACGAAATTGTTCCGTAGACTCTTACCACACCTCGGACACTCCATACAACGCTCGCAAAATAATTACCTATTACTACTACATAAACAAATGACGTTTGTATACGTGCAAATGTGTGCGTGAAATCTAGTAGCGTAAAAAAAATGGCACGGAAAGCAATTTGTGTCGTGGAACCGAACGACGTTGGCGGCGGCGCTACCCGAACGTGTGCATTATTATGAAGTGACCATGTAGTTCAATTGTTTATTTATATAAGGTGTAAAAAAATTAACCTTAAAAACTTTAAGAGGTGCTTTAGACCATCGAACTGAACAACTTTCACTATGGGACCAACTCTGAAATCACGAAAAAAAAATGAGCTGTTTCATACATTTTGGCCGAGTAGGTATTGAACTTTTGTATGAAACAGCTGATTTTTTTTTTCGTGATTTCGGAGTTGGTCCCATAGTGAAAGTTGTTCAGTTCGATGGTCTAAAGCACCTCACTCACTAACGCGGTTGAGTACCTACGTATTTGAGCGAGTAGCCGTATAAGATACTTAATAGTCTTGCAAGTATTTTGAGTCGGTACCTGGTGTGCGTACTTGGAAGCAAACCGGTTGCGAATTTATGCGACTGGGACCGAGTTTTTACACCAGGTATTTCCAGCTATTTTTTACGTACCTTCCCTACTCGCCCGATCACACGTTTTCGTAACGCGTTCGCCAGTTTACTCCCCAAGTCAAGCGCGCCTAAAGAAGTTTCACTTAAAAAAAAATAACAATGAAACAGAACTAAAACATTTATTTATGAACCTACAAAATTTATCGATTCAATAGCTACCGATCGATTAAACGTAACGCACGTTCGCCCACGAACTGAGTCGTAAAGGAACTAACTAAGTACTACCAGAATACCAGATCCAGATTACTAAAGAAGTACCTACTAAGAAGATCAAACACGCCGCCTGCGTGCGGTGCCGGCCGACAAACGTTACCGCCGCACGAACGCCGCCGATTCGGCGAAGTGCGATGTCTTTTGATGTGCAAAGATCAACAAATTACAGAGGAGAAAATGTCAAAAGAATAATTATGAAATCAGAAATCAATTAATTTTAATTGTTAGGAAATTGTACTTGTGCTTTATTACAAACTGTTTTCATTACCTACTTATGTAACTTAAGATTTAACGGGCTTCTTATTTAGATGAAACTAATTTAACTATCCACTTTAAATTGATTGGGTTTACTTACTAAATGAAGAATACAGTTATTGCAATAAACGAGCGCGCATCGTGTGACTCTAATGACATTGACATAAAGTTCAAATTCAATTAATTCACGCGCGCTAGTTTCTTCAAATTGTACCTACACGCGATGATAATGTTTTAGTCAACGGCTGAAGTCGCGATCTTTTACTTTAATTCATTCACTAGCGATTTTAAAAAAAAAAAACCGAGTGTGCTTATGACCACACGACTGAAGTGAAACTTCAAACGTATTTGGCTATGAGAGGAAGAGAGAAAGAAAATGTGCGCGCGCACTGCTTTCTCTTGCTTATATCCCCCACTCAACTCCCGTTCGCCTCGCCCGTAGCCCTTAGACATGGGTCGTACTTGCAAAATCGAGTACCAGGGCTTCCAAGTACGTCCACCTTAAGAAACCAGGGCCTAAAACCAGGGCTCGAGATACTTTCAAGTATTTTCTATCTGCATCGAAAACTGATCCATAACTTCATACAAATAAGAAGTACAATCGCGTAATCAAACAAAAGCCCTGTTGGAAGTAAAAAGTACTTGCATAGGAAATTGATCCGTGAATTCCTATAAATAAGGAGCACAATCGCGTTTACAAATAAATACTTTTACAAACCATTAAAGTAAAAATACTTGCATACGTAATTGTTCCGTAGACTCTTACCAGACCTCGGACACTCCATACAACGCTCGCAAAATAATTACCTATTACTACTACATAAACAAATGACGTTTGTATACGTGCAAATGTGTGCGTGAAATCTAGTAGCGTAAAAAAAATGGCGCGGAAAGCAATTTGTGTCGGGGAACCGAACGACGTCGGCGGCGGCGCTGCCCGAACGTGTGCATTATTATGAAGTGACCATGTAGTTCAATTGTTTATTTATATAGTCGGGTTCGTAATAAAATAAAAACACTAAAATAGTTTAGTTTAAATGACTTATCTGTAAATAATAGGTTATTAAATCGCATGTTATTAAAAATGCGAAATCATACAAACAGTATATATGTAAATACGAATTCGGAAAAGCATCACAATATCCAACCATCGTGATTAAAACTCAAATAAAACTTTTAAGGTGAATGGGCAGTTGTAGCCCACGAAATTCAATTTTTCTTACGTTTTTTGCAATTTTCAGGTCAGTGTCAGGTTGTATCTTGATCAAAATATGATTTGCGACAATAACAGGTACGTATTTACAGAATTATAATAATTAGAATCATTAATACATCTTTCTAAGTTAGATTTCTACCGTTAAGAACAAATCTCGTATGGAAAAGTGTTGATGGTAGAAATCTAACTTAAAGAGATATATTAATGATTCTAATGACTATAATTCTGTAAATACATGTCTATTATAGTCGCAAATCATATTTTGATCAAGATACAACCTGACACTGACCTGAAAATTGCAAAAAACGTAAGAAAAATTGAATTTCGCGGGCTACAACTACCCATTCACCTTAAATCGCATAATTGTGTGTCAGCAATACAGCGCTGCGGTTGGCGAGCGCCCTTGCTAAAGAGTCGGCGACGAATACCTCGAAGTGCGGGGTGAGGTGCGGTATCTGATATGAGGGCGAGGAAGGGAGTGTCCTTTCTGTACGTAGTACTATTAAGTATTCTGTGCTCTTACTGATAAGGAGTATGATCGCATTTGCGAAAACAAACGCGGTTGTTGAACTATTTGAGTACCTACGTACTCGAGCGTCGAGGCACGCCGGAGCGAGATACTTTCAAGTATTTTCTATCTGCATAGAAAACTGATCCATAACTTCATACAGATAAGAAATACAAACGCGTATTCAAAAGCCCCGTTGGAAGTAAAACTACTTGCATAGGAAATTGATCAATGACTTCGAATAAATAAGGAGCAAAATCGCGTTTACAAATAAATACTTGCAAACCATTAAAGTAAAAAAAACTTTTTAAGAAAAAAAAACCGACTTCCAAAAAAAACTTTACAAAGTGAAAAATAACTTTAATTTCGGAAGTCGGTGTCTTTGGATATTTATTTTAGTTTTTTGCCACCGATTTCCGAAATTAAAGATATTTTTCAAGTGTTTTTTTGAAAGTCGGTTTTTTTTTTCTTAAAAAGTTTTTATTTCACGCTTTTTAGTGGGTCTGCTTATAATTTATCTAAGTTACAATAGCCTAGTGATCATCGCCTTTTACAAACAAAATATTGCTTTTCCCGATACAGGGAAGTTAATTGTTGAGGAGTTCTCCAGATCCACCATCAGCTCCGTATCACCATTCACATTGTGACGAGCATAAATTGCTTAGCAACCATATTAAAGTAATCGAATCGCAACCCGTGAAATACTTAGATATTATTGAGTAGTTCCGGTGGCCATCTGTGGTCTTCATCATCAGTTCCACATCACCAAATAGTGCTTTCCGAGAGCAAATGCACGAGTTACCCAAATCGCTATAGGTGTGCCTATAATATTTGAAGAGTTCCTTCGATTTCTCCAGGATCCCATCATCAAATCCTGCCCTGATGTTTTTAGACTAGATGCTGATAATCCTGGCTGCAGCATCAGGCCAGACTTGTCAACATTTCATTGAACTTAAAATTTAGTCCTGTTTAAAATGAGCCCAAACACGACTACGGTGCTGTAATTTCAAGGTTGGTACTTTTTCTAATGCTCCTGGCTTCAGCATCAGGTCTTTATGTACTTCGGTGTTCCTCATTAACAGTACGTTTATCCACACATCGAGCCCTTTTCAATGAGCCTTAACACGATATATCTGCTGTTAGTTGTCGAGGAGTTAGGTACTCTGCAGACTATCCTGACTGCAGCATCAGGTCATGACTTGATGATCATGAGACCAAATGTGGCAAATGCCCTATCAAACATCAAAACAATTGACTAAAACAGTCCTTGCCTGTTCGAGGAACTTCTTACTGTTAAGGAGTTGTAACTTCCATCATCAGACCAGCTACCTGAGATGGTGACAACCATACGCAAATACACAAGATACTTCGTAAAATATGCGAAAAACAATAAGTGAGCCTATAAAATTTAAAGGTTGCCCTCGATTACTCTAAGATCCCATCATCAGATCCTAACTTGGTGACAGTGGGACCACCTCAAAACTATCTACTTTGGAACAAAAAAAGAATTTTGAAAATCCGTCGACAATTGGCGGAGTATTCGATGAACAAACATACAAAAAAAAAAAACATACAAACAGCCGAACATAGTACCTCCTCCTTTTTGTGAAGTCGGTAAAAAATACTTGCATACGAAATTGTTCCAAAAGGAGCGTGATCGCATTTGCGAAAACTAACGCGGTTGAGTACCTACGTATTTGAGCGAGTAGCCGTATAAGATACTTAATAGTCTTGCAAGTATTTTGAGTCGGTACCCGGTGTGCGTACTTGGAAGCAAATACCTGGTGTAAAAACCCGGTCGCATATTTATGCGACCGGGACCGGGTTTTTACACCAGAGGTATTTCCAGCTATTTTTTACGTACCTTCCCTACTCGTGATCACACGTTTTCGTAACGCATTCGCCAGTTTACTCCCCAAGTCAAGCGCGCCTAAAGAAGTTTCACTTCAAAAATGTTTGGTTTGGTTTTTTTTGTGTTTTTGAAGTGAAACTTCTATAGGCGCGCTTGACTTGGGGAGTAAACTGGCGAATGCGTTACGAAAACGTGTGATCGCGAGTAGGGAAGGTACGTAAAAAATAGCTGGAAATACCTGGTGTAAAAACCCGGTCCCGGTCGCATATTTATGCGACCGGGTTTTTACACCAGGTATTTGCTTCCAAGTACGCACACCGGGTACCGACTCAAAATACTTGCAAGACTATTAAGTATCTTATACGGCTACTCGCTCAAATACGTAGGTACTCAACCGCGTCAGTTTTCGCAAATGCGATCATGCTCCTTTTGGAACAATTTCGTATGCAAGTATTTTTTACCGACTTCACAAAAAGGAGGAGGTACTATGTTCGGCTGTTTGTATGTTTTTTTTTTTTGTATGTTTGTTCATCGAATACTCCGCCAATTGTCGACGGATTTTCAAAATTCTTTTTTTGTTCCAAATTAGATAGTTTTGAGGTGGTCCCACTGTCACCAAGTTAGGATCTGATGATGGGATCTTAGAGTAATCGAGGGCAACCTTTAAATTTTATAGGCTCACTTATTGTTTTTCGCATATTTTACGAAGTATCTTGTGTATTTGCGTATGGTTGTCACCATCTCAGGTAGCTGGGCTGATGATGGAAGTTACAACTCCTTAACAGTAAGAAGTTACTCGAACAGGCAAGGACTGTTTTAGTCAATTGTTTTGATGTTTGATAGGGCATTTGCCACATTTGGTCTCATGATCATCAAGTCATGACCTGATGCTGCAGTCAGGATAGTCTGCAGAGTACCTAACTCCTCGACAACTAACAGCAGATATATCGTGTTAAGGCTCATTGAAAAGGGCTCGATGTGTGGATAAACGTACTGTTAATGAGGAACACCGAAGTACATAAAGACCTGATGCTGAAGCCAGGAGCATTAGAAAAAGTACCAACCTTGAAATTACAGCACCGTAGTCGTGTTTGGGCTCATTTTAAACAGGACTAAATTTTAAGTTCAATGCAATGTTGACAAGTCTGGCCTGATGCTGCAGCCAGGATTATCAGCATCTAGTCTAAAAACATCAGGGCAGGATTTGATGATGGGATCCTGGAGAAATCGAAGGAACTCTTCAAATATTATAGGCACACCTATAGCGATTTGGGTAACTCGTGCATTTGCTCTCGGAAAGCACTATTTGGTGATGTGGAACTGATGATGAAGACCACAGATGGCCACCGGAACTACTCAATAATATCTAAGTATTTCACGGGTTGCGATTCGATTACTTTAATATGGTTGCTAAGCAATTTATGCTCGTCACAATGTGAATGGTGATACGAAGCTGATGGTGGATCTGGAGAACTCCTCAACAATTAACTTCCCTGTATCGGGAAAAGCAATATTTTGTTTGTAAAAGGCGATGATCACTAGGCTATTGTAACTTAGATAAATTATAAGCAGACCCACTGAAAAGCGTGAAATAAAAACTTTTTAAGAAAATAAAAAAACCGACTTTCAAAAAAACACTACAAAGTGAAAAATATCTTTAATTTCGGAAGTCGGTGGAAAAAAATAAAATAAAGATCCAAAGACACCGACTTCCGAAATTAAAGTTATTTTTCACTTTGTAAAGTTTTTTTTGGAAGTCGGTTTTTTTTTCTTAAAAAGTTTTTTTTACTTTAATGGTTTGCAAGTATTTATTTGTAAACGCGATTTTGCTCCTTATTTATTCGAAGTCATTGGTCAATTTCCTATGCAAGTAGTTTTACTTCCAACGGGGCTTTTGAATACGCGATTGTATTTCTTATCTGTATGAAGTTATGGATCAGTTTTCTATGCAGATAGAAAATACTTGAAAGTATCTCGCTCCGTCGTGCCTCGACGCTCGAGTACGTAGGTACTCAAATAGTTCAACAACCGCGTTTGTTTTCGCAAATGCGATCATACTCCTTATCAGTAAGAGCACAGAATACTTAATAGTACTACGTACAGAAAGGACACTCCCTTCCTCGCCCTCATATCAGATACCGCACCTCACCCCGCACTTCGAGGTATTCGTCGCCGACTCTTTAGCAAGGGCGCTCGCGAACCGCAGCGCTGTATTGCTGACACACAATTATGCGATTTAAAAGTTTTATTTGAGTTTTAATCACGATGGTTGCATATTGTGATGCTTTTCCGAATTCGTATTTACATATACTGTTTGTATGATTTCGCATTTTTAATAACATGCGATTTAATAACCTATTATTTACAGATAAGTCATTTAAACTAAACTATTTTAGTGTTTTTATTTTATTACGAACCCGACTATATAAATAAACAATTGAACTACATGGTCACTTCATAATAATGCACACGTTCGGGCAGCGCCGCCGCCGACGTCGTTCGGTTCCCCGACACAAATTGCTTTCCGCGCCATTTTTTTTACGCTACTAGATTTCACGCACACATTTGCACGTATACAAACGTCATTTGTTTATGTAGTAGTAATAGGTAATTATTTTGCGAGCGTTGTATGGAGTGTCCGAGGTGTGGTAAGAGTCTACGGAACAATTACGTATGCAAGTATTTTTACTTTAATGGTTTGTAAAAGTATTTATTTGTAAACGCGATTGTGCTCCTTATTTATAGGAATTCACGGATCAATTTCCTATGCAAGTACTTTTTACTTCCAACAGGGCTTTTGTTTGATTACGCGATTGTACTTCTTATTTGTATGAAGTTATGGATCAGTTTTCGATGCAGATAGAAAATACTTGAAAGTATCTCGAGCCCTGGTTTTAGGCCCTGGTTTCTTAAGGTGGACGTACTTGGAAGCCCTGGTACTCGATTTTGCAAGTACGACCCATGTCTAAGGGCTACGGGCGAGACGAACGGGAGTTGAGTGGGGGATATAAGCAAGAGAAAGCAGTGCACGCGCACATTTTCTTTCTCTCTTCCTCTCATAGCCAAATACGTTTGAAGTTTCACTTCAGTCGTGTGGTCATAAGCACACTCGGTTTTTTTTTTTTTATACACCATGTTCCGGACGATAAACACAAACTTCGATCAGAAGTTCAGACCATGGAAATAAGCATTTTTTATTATGGACATATTAAAGAATTCTTATTTTTTATTTTTTGTTAATTTTCATGCAAACTAAATACCTTGACGTAAATCGCCCGATATGCATGCTTCTTTATCCGAATTGGCAACGATGACGTATTTTCATTTAGGTATAAGATTTAGAGGGCTGAAACTTGTCAAAACTAAAGGTAGGTACTTAAAGTTTAAGTTTATTTAACTGTTACGGCCCATTCACGACCTTGCCGCGGTGAGCGGCGGCTAAGCACGGGGCGGCGAGCGGTAAGAACAAAAGTAAGAAAATGTTTGAAGCACGCCACGAGTCGCCGCACATAGCAAAAACGCGCGCGGTTTTGTCGGAGCGAATCGCTGCAGCGGCGCGCGGTGCGGGGAGCGGCGAGATCAAGAGTACAAGCGAATGAGTGCGACGCCACGAAACAGAGCGGCGTGGATAGCGGTGTAGGTGTGACGGACTCGGCGGCGAACTTAGAAACAAAAAAAACCGAGTGTGCTTATGACCACACGACTGAAGTGAAACTTCAAACGTATTTGGCTATGAGAGGAAGAGAGAAAGAAAATGTGCGCGCGCACTGCTTTCTCTTGCGGTTAGTGGGGGATATAACCCCACTCAACTCCCGTTCGCCTCGCCCGTAGCCCTTAGACATGGGTCGTACTTGCAAAATCGAGTACCAGGGCTTCCAAGTACGTCCACCTTAAGAAACCAGGGCCTAAAACCAGAGCTCGAGATACTTTCAAGTATTTTCTATCTGCATCGAAAACTGATCCATAACTTCATACAAATAAGAAGTACAATCGCGTAATCAAACAAAAGCCCTGTTGGAAGTAAAAAGTACTTGCATAGGAAATTGATCCGTGAATTCCTATAAATAAGGAGCACAATCGCGTTTACAAATAAATACTTTTACAAACCATTAAAGTAAAAATACTTGCATACGTAATTGTTCCGTAGACTCTTACCACACCTCGGACACTCCATACAACGCTCGCAAAATAATTACCTATTACTACTACATAAACAAATGACGTTTGTATACGTGCAAATGTGTGCGTGAAATCTAGTAGCGTAAAAAAAATGGCGCGGAAAGCAATTTGTGTCGGGGAACCGAACGACGTCGGCGGCGGCGCTGCCCGAACGTGTGCATTATTATGAAGTGACCATGTAGTTCAATTGTTTATTTATATAGTCGGGTTCGTAATAAAATAAAAACACTAAAATAGTTTAGTTTAAATGACTTATCTGTAAATAATAGGTTATTAAATCGCATGTTATTAAAAATGCGAAATCATACAAACAGTATATGTAAATACGAATTCGGAAAAGCATCACAATATGCAACCATCGTGATTAAAACTCAAATAAAACTTTTAAATCGCATAATTGTGTGTCAGCAATACAGCGCTGCGGTTCGCGAGCGCCCTTGCTAAAGAGTCGGCGACGAATACCTCGAAGTGCGGGGTGAGGTGCGGTATCTGATATGAGGGCGAGGAAGGGAGTGTCCTTTCTGTACGTAGTACTATTAAGTATTCTGTGCTCTTACTGATAAGGAGTATGATCGCATTTGCGAAAACAAACGCGGTTGTTGAACTATTTGAGTACCTACGTACTCGAGCGTCGAGGCACGACGGAGCGAGATACTTTCAAGTATTTTCTATCTGCATAGAAAACTGATCCATAACTTCATACAGATAAGAAATACAATCGCGTATTCAAAAGCCCCGTTGGAAGTAAAACTACTTGCATAGGAAATTGACCAATGACTTCGAATAAATAAGGAGCAAAATCGCGTTTACAAATAAATACTTGCAAACCATTAAAGTAAAAAAAACTTTTTAAGAAAAAAAAACCGACTTCCAAAAAAAACTTTACAAAGTGAAAAATAACTTTAATTTCGGAAGTCGGTGTCTTTGGATCTTTATTTTATTTTTTTCCACCGACTTCCGAAATTAAAGATATTTTTCACTTTGTAGTGTTTTTTTGAAAGTCGGTTTTTTTATTTTCTTAAAAAGTTTTTATTTCACGCTTTTCAGTGGGTCTGCTTATAATTTATCTAAGTTACAATAGCCTAGTGATCATCGCCTTTTACAAACAAAATATTGCTTTTCCCGATACAGGGAAGTTAATTGTTGAGGAGTTCTCCAGATCCACCATCAGCTTCGTATCACCATTCACATTGTGACGAGCATAAATTGCTTAGCAACCATATTAAAGTAATCGAATCGCAACCCGTGAAATACTTAGATATTATTGAGTAGTTCCGGTGGCCATCTGTGGTCTTCATCATCAGTTCCACATCACCAAATAGTGCTTTCCGAGAGCAAATGCACGAGTTACCCAAATCGCTATAGGTGTGCCTATAATATTTGAAGAGTTCCTTCGATTTCTCCAGGATCCCATCATCAAATCCTGCCCTGATGTTTTTAGACTAGATGCTGATAATCCTGGCTGCAGCATCAGGCCAGACTTGTCAACATTGCATTGAACTTAAAATTTAGTCCTGTTTAAAATGAGCCCAAACACGACTACGGTGCTGTAATTTCAAGGTTGGTACTTTTTCTAATGCTCCTGGCTTCAGCATCAGGTCTTTATGTACTTCGGTGTTCCTCATTAACAGTACGTTTATCCACACATCGAGCCCTTTTCAATGAGCCTTAACACGATATATCTGCTGTTAGTTGTCGAGGAGTTAGGTACTCTGCAGACTATCCTGACTGCAGCATCAGGTCATGACTTGATGATCATGAGACCAAATGTGGCAAATGCCCTATCAAACATCAAAACAATTGACTAAAACAGTCCTTGCCTGTTCGAGTAACTTCTTACTGTTAAGGAGTTGTAACTTCCATCATCAGCCCAGCTACCTGAGATGGTGACAACCATACGCAAATACACAAGATACTTCGTAAAATATGCGAAAAACAATAAGTGAGCCTATAAAATTTAAAGGTTGCCCTCGATTACTCTAAGATCCCATCATCAGATCCTAACTTGGTGACAGTGGGACCACCTCAAAACTATCTAATTTGGAACAAAAAAAGAATTTTGAAAATCCGTCGACAATTGGCGGAGTATTCGATGAACAAACATACAAAAAAAAAACATACAAACAGCCGAACATAGTACCGCCTCCTTTTTGTGAAGTCGGTAAAAAATACTTGCATACGAAATTGTTCCAAAAGGAGCATGATCGCATTTGCGAAAACTAACGCGGTTGAGTACCTACGTATTTGAGCGAGTAGCCGTATAAGATACTTAATAGTCTTGCAAGTATTTTGAGTCGGTACCCGGTGTGCGTACTTGGAAGCAAATACCTGGTGTAAAAACCCGGTCGCATATTTATGCGACCGGGACCGGGTTTTTACACCAGGTATTTCCAGCTATTTTTTACGTACCTTCCCTACTCGCGATCACACGTTTTCGTAACGCATTCGCCAGTTTACTCCCCAAGTCAAGCGCGCCTAAAGAAGTTTCACTTCAAAAATTTTAGACGATTTTGTGGCGGTAATGGATACCGAGGCGTTTACCTATAACTGAAATTTTAAATCAACCCCCTATATGGATGTCAAAACATCCCCAACATAAATACAAAAACGTTATAAAAAGGTTGTGGAAAGAAATAAAACAATGTTTTTCGGAATATGATGATAAGTTTAATTTAAATTATTGACACAAAAACATAGTACCTAGTCCTAGGTACTTACAAACGAAGCTACCAATAAATTGGCGGTAGGTACCTACAGACGAAACTACCGGTATGTTTGAGTAACGTAAGTAGTTGACAAGTAACTCTCTGTAAGTAGGTACTTACAGTCCAGAGACAATAGACATAGGTAGTTCTAGTATGTTTAAATAATGTAGATAGAGAACAAGTTTCGAATTTAGTTTAACTTACATGCCTATTGGATTATTTACGAAATAATTTCTGTACTGATCGCGAATAGCGGTTGCACGTAATGAAGCTAGATTATTCCTGTATTTATAGATAGATATTTTCTGTAATCTTCGTATAGGTCACGAAATTCGCCATTTAAATATCGATCTTTATTCAGTTCGTGCACTCCTCTCATATTAAGAATATCTTGTTTTAAAAATATACTGCTTTCTAAACACAGAAGGGATAATTTTTAGCACGTTCTGATTACCTAAATACGTCCATCTCGGCCGCTGCCGCTAGCCGCTACTGAGGGTACGTGGCGTCAAAAACGCACCGCTAGCCGCCGATACGGGTATTTGATACTAAAAAATGGCCAATAATCAGTTTTTTGAAGTTTGCTATTATAACAATATTATTATTTCGTAGAATAGTATAATACATTGTGCACGTTATGGCGGCCATCTCAATGCGCCTGAGTTAGTAATTGATCAGTAGCGTCAGTCGGAACATAGCTATTGTCTAGAGTGCACGTTTTGTTCTTGGCGCCTTAAAAAAATCAAGCTTTACGCGGTGATATAACAAAAAAATTAAGTGTTATTGACAATTGTTGATGATGGATTCTGGTGATGGAGGTATGTAGCTAATTTTATACATTGTTTTACCAATGTTTATATCTTTTGAATCTTTTTTGTGGCTTAAATTAGAAACAGTAAAAATTATGAAAAAAATATCGAAATAGCTTAATAAATGAGTAACTTTCTTATATTTCCGGACTAGTCCGATAAGAAAAAGTAACAGAATCGTAATCAGGGATAATCTGGAAAGTTAATAATGAACAAAGATGTTGCGGAAACAAAGCGTTTTTTTTTTAATGATTTTTTTCGTCAAGTATACCCACAGTTTTAAAAATCAACCGATTAATTACTATATTTTAAAACAACATACATTTTGTTACAGATGCATCAAATAAAACATTTACCAAGGAAGAATTGTACAAAATTATACTACAGTGCAATTACAAGCAAATTAACAAAAAAATAGACTATTTAGAAGATTACATTTTCGATATAACCAAATGTGAAAGAAGTGTTTTAAAACATAAACTTTCTCATTTTAAATCAGAGTTCATACAGAAATGGACTACAGCCTACAGAAAAAGAGACGCGTTTGAAGCAAAAAATGGACTTTGGTTGCAGGGACAATTACAGTACCGATGATGACGTCATCTTTACCTGAGACTAGTGACGACAACAATAGAAGTACTCGCGGTCGACCGTCAAAATATTTCGCTGAATCGAGTGAAAGATCTAAACGTAGGAAAACAATGGAGATACGAAAACAGCTTGCTGCCAGCGAATTAACATATGCCACGCAAATGAGCTTCCGAGCTACAGGAAACGTGGTCGCTACAAATATTTTGAAGGATATCACAAAATCGCCAACAAGGGCGTTAAAGTTTCGAAAATCTATGACTCGAGCAGAAAGCCTTAAAAATAAAAAGCTCTCGCCTACAGAAGCGTTATCCGTGTTTGTAGAAGGAGATTTTACAAGAAGACAGTACAATATTATTAGCACAGCAGACAAAGCTCGCTTTCCCTGTTACACAGAGATACAAAAGGCTAAAAAACAATGTTATCCTAAGATTGAACGTGTTACATCAACATGTTCAGAGGTGAACTTACAAGATCTTTTGGACCATACGTGTTCTCGGCTTTGTCTTTATTTGACGGAAGTATTTGAAACATGCGACCCTGAAGATCTAGATGATTTAGAACTGATTAGTAAATGGGGATGTGACGGTTCTCAGCAGAGTCAATTCAAACAGAAATTTGAAAATATAACGTTCTCCGATGCAAACATATTCCAGAGCTCCCTTGTCCCAGTCAGATTGGTTAACAATAAGGGTCCAGAAAAAAAAGTAATATGGCAAAACCCATTACCATCGTCTCCAAGATTTTGCAGACCGATAAGGATTCGTTTCATACACGAAACTAAAGATGTAACCCTAGATGAGATTCAGTATATAAAAAATCAAATAAAAGACCTAACCAAATCGAAAGTAATTGTTAATGAAACCGAATACCAAATTAAAAACACTCTACTGTTCACTATGGTAGATGGGAAAATTTGCAATGCTGCAACTAATACATTATCTACTATGCGATGCTATTTGTGTGGTGCGACCTCGAAAGCTTTTAATGATTTAACAGTTTAGAAAAATGTGAACTTCGAATCATTAAATTTTGGGCTTTCCGTGCTTCATGCTAAAATAAGATTGTTTGAAAGTATTCTTCACTTAGCCTATAAGATCTCCATCGGAAAATGGCAAGTTAGATCTCATGAGGATAAAAACATTGTAGCAGAAACCAAGAAAAGAATACAGCAGAAATTCAAAGACGTGATGGGGCTCTTGATCGATATACCGAAAGCAGGATTCGGAAACACCAACGATGGTAACTCAGCTCGCAGATTTTTTGCAGATACAAGATTATCAAGTGAATTAACCGGGGTGGATGAAACATTGATATATCGATTAAAGGTGATTTTGGAGGCCATTTCAAGCGGACATGAGATTGATGTTGCTAAATTTGAGAGTTTTGCGTACCAAACGGCTCAGTTATATGTAAGACTACATAACTGGCACCCGATGACACCAACCATGCACAAAATTTTAGTGCATGGTGCGGAGATAATTTCTCATGCTTTATTACTAATCAGGCAACTTTCCGAGGAAGCAGCAGAAGCCCGTAACAAACATTTTCGGTCCTACCGGCTAGGATTTGCACGCAAATTTTCACGGGAAGATTGCAATAAAGACGTAATCAACAGATTACTTTTAAGCTCGGATCCTTATCTTTCCTGCATACGCCAATTGCCAAGAAAAAAAACGCAACCATTTTGTAGGGAAACTATTGAACTGCTACGCCCTGTGGAATTTGGAGTAACTGGAGATGAAAGCGGAGATATTCTGGACGAGGAAAATTCAGAAAATGATGAATATAGTGATAGTGATTAAAGAAGATTTTGTATTAAGTACCTATGTATTTAGTGTTTTATTTAATGCCAAGCGATTTTGGTGATTTTGGTGCTGAGAAAAAGACAAAAAATATTTTTGGCCATATTTTAGTCTCAAATACCCCTTTGTGCGCCGCCGCCCCGCCTGCCACGCCGCACGCCGCTAAGGCGCTCCACACACTGGCTGTGGTAAGCAGATAACGCGCCCGCGCGCGTGATTTTTTACATACAAAAAACCGCGCGCTCACGCGCGGTAGTTGAATTTGTATGTAAAAAATCACGCACGGGGGCGCGTTATCTGCTCACCGCGGCAGAGCGCGGTGCAGTGTGTGGAGCGCCTAAGACCGAAGTCGTGAATGGGCCGTTACACATGCTCTAAAATAGCATGCTAAAAAGCGCGCTATTGAGTATGCTCAATACGAGCATGCTTATAAGCAGTTTACATTTGCTAGCAATAGGCATGCTACTTTTAAGTATGCTCCTGAATAAGCATGCTCAAAGCAAACATTCCAAATACACATGCCATTTTATAGCGTGTTTTCTCGCTCTCTGTCAGTTCAAACAAAGTCATGGACAATCAAGCAGCTATCCGTATGGAGCTGAATAAGATCAACCTTTTGCTGGCGATGCAATGCATCCAGAAGCTTATATCAGCTCGGCAAAAAAAGAAAAGAGAAAGGTTTGGGTCTGTGATTGGATATCTAGAAGACAGGACTTTGGAGCAAATGCTCATTGCTTACAAAAATGCGAGAAGAAGATGCTACGGGTTATAAAAACTATATGCGTATGCTACCGCATCAATTTGACTGTTTACTCTCTCCAGTTAAAAGCGCTATACTTACAGAAACAAGATACACACATGCGAAATGCTATTCCAGCTAAAGTGAAGTTGGAAGTGACATTAAGATATCTATCAACTGGAGATTCTTTGCATACATTGGAAGCACTTTGAATTCTCAACTTTTTATAATTCTGTGTGGTAGGCAGACCTTAAATTCTTAATTTTGGTTTTAATGATTTTCACAGTCAAGGACGGATCCTCAGTGTTCGTTAATATGTCTTGGTACGCATTATTTCTATCAATCTAACACACGCGCTACCATCAGTGAGACTTTTAAGTGAGCATGACACATTCTCAACTGCCATGCTCTTTCAAGTCAATATGCAAAGATCATAATAAAAGGATTCATGGTTCTTACATTTACAAAATTGAAAAAAAAAATGCTTCTAAATTATACAAAACTATAGATTGTAACTTTTTAAAGAGATGAATATATTTTTTACTACCAAACAGGAAGACATGTTTAGTATTGAAGTATTAAACAATTAAAACTTGATTGATTAAATTAAAAATATATGAAGCCATGTTGATAGTTGTATAAGATTGTAGTAGCGAAGTGATGCCTGGCCGGTGCGTGTCTGAGAAAAGAATGCGGCTCAAATATTAATGTGAACGCAGCAGGCCAGGGTTCGTGTGTTGGATCGGATTCCGTTCGTGTCTTAATTTAGGAACGAGGACTGCGCCGGGTGAGCGATGAGGAGTGGTACTTTTATTGTTTTTGCCGAGCGAAAATTGTTTTGTTAAAATTGCGAAAATTTGTCGACTTATTCTGTTCGTGTATTAATTTGTAACGCTTATTTCGGTACCGTTTCTGTTACAGAGATGAAAATTGAAAATGTGTGGAATGCGTATGTGTATTATAAACACCGACATCCAACTGATTAGGTTCGCTCAGGTTAGGTTCGCTCAGGTTAGGTTCGCTCAGGTTAGGTTCGCTCAGGTTAGGTTCGCTCAGGTTAGGTTCGCTCAGGTTAGGTTCGCTCAGGTTAGGTTCGCTCAGGTTAGGTTCGCTCAGGTTAGGTTCGCTCAGGTTAGGTTCGCTCAGGTTAGGTTCGCTCAGGTTAGGTTCGCTCAGGTTAGGTTCGCTCAGGTTAGGTTCGCTCAGGTTAGGTTCGCTCAGGTTAGGTTCGCTCAGGTTAGGTTCGCTCAGGTTAGGTTCGCTCAGGTTAGGTTCGCTCAGGTTAGGTTCGCTCAGGTTAGGTTCGCTCAGGTTAGGTTCGCTCAGGTTAGGTTCGCTCAGGTTAGGTTCGCTCAGGTTAGGTTCGCTCAGGTTAGGTTCGCTCAGGTTAGGTTCGCTCAGGTTAGGTTCGCTCAGGTTAGGTTCGCTCAGGTTAGGTTCGCTCAGGTTAGGTTCGCTCAGGTTAGGTTAGGTTAGGTTAGGTTAGGTTAGGTTAGGTTAGGTTAGGTTAGGTTAGGTTAGGTTAGGTTAGGTTAGGTTAGGTTAGGTTAGGTTAGGTTAGGTTAGGTTAGGTTAGGTTAGGTTAGGTTAGGTTAGGTTAGGTTAGGTTAGGTTAGGTTAGGTTAGGTTAGGTTAGGTTAGGTTAGGTTAGGTTAGGTTAGGTTAGGTTAGGTTAGGTTAGGTTAGGTTAGGTTAGGTTAGGTTAGGTTAGGTTAGGTTAGGTTAGGTTAGGTTAGGTTAGGTTAGGTTAGGTTAGGTTAGGTTAGGTTAGGTTAGGTTAGGTTAGGTTAGGTTAGGTTAGGTTAGGTTAGGTTAGGTTAGGTTAGGTTAGGTTAGGTTAGGTTAGGTTAGGTTAGGTTAGGTTAGGTTAGGTTAGGTTAGGTTAGGTTAGGTTAGGTTAGGTTAGGTTAGGTTAGGTTAGGTTAGGTTAGGTTAGGTTAGGTTAGGTTAGGTTAGGTTAGGTTAGGTTAGGTTAGGTTAGGTTAGGTTAGGTTAGGTTAGGTTAGGTTAGGTTAGGTTAGGTTAGGTTAGGTTAGGTTAGGTTAGGTTAGGTTAGGTTAGGTTAGGTTATAGAGGTGACGGACCTGGACGACTCCGTCACCAAGGAGGAGGTGGGGTGGTAGCGGCGGTCGCAGCGATAGGGGGCTGTGGCGTCGCGGCGGTCCAAGGCCGGGACATAAGGCCCGGCCGCGGTGGCATGGGCACCATGCGCCTCGAGTGCCCAATCGCCGCTGCCAAAGCCGTCCTTGCCAAGGGACGGCTCACAGTCGGCTTTAGCTCGGGAGCGGTCCGGGCGCTCGAGGACCAGCCTCTGCGGTGTTTCCGGTGCTTCGGCATCGGACACACCCGGCCCCTGTGTCCGTCCGCAGTGGACAGGTCGAACGCCTGCTACCGCTGCGGCAAGGACGGCCACAAAGCCGCCTCCTGCGAGGCCGCCACGCCGCACTGCGCGGTGTGTGCCGCCAGTGGCTGCCCGGCAGACCACGCAATGAAGGGGAGGAACTGCAGTCCTCCCCCTGTGCGGGGCAAAGCGCAGGCGCCGACCGGGCCTGCCAATAGCACCGCTGCTTCTGCGGTGGCTGCGGAGGAAGGGGGTGCGATGTCCGACTGATGGATAGGGTCGAACATCGCATACTCCAGGCGAACGCCAACCACTGCAGGGCAGCCCAGGATCTGCTGATGCAGACCATGGCTGAGTGGTTGGTGGACTTGGCGGTGGTCGCCGAGCCTTATTCGGTCCCTGGCCGTTGGCTGGGCGACCGGGACGGCCTGGTGGCGTTGGTGTCGCGGTCTTCCACGGACTCCCCTCCCCTCTCGCTCTTAGAGAGGGGACCGGGATACGTGGCCGCCGCGTGGGGAGACATGGCCCTGGTAGGGGTCTACTTCTCCCCGAACCGCTCTCTCTCCGACTTTGAGGATTTCCTCGAGATCCTCACCGCGGTCGTAGGGAGGGCGGCACCGCGCCAGGTCGTGGTGTTGGGTGACCTGAACGCCAAGTCGGTGGCCTGGGGCAACCCGGCCCCCGGTTGCAACGTCCGGGGACGCGCCGTCGAGTTTTGGGCGGCCTCATGCGGTGTGTCCCTCCTCAACAGGGGGGCGGTCCACACGTGTGTGCGGCAACAGGGCGGATCGGTGGTGGACGTCTCGTTTGCCACCCCCGCGCTAGCCGCCCGCGTCGCCAACTGGCGGGTAGAGATGGTGGAGACCCTGTCGGACCACCGATATGTGCGGTTCGACATCTCCACCCAGGGAGGGGGGAGGGCCCGCGCCGGGCAATCTCCCTTCCCACGGTGGGCACTCACCCGCCTGGACCGGGAGGCAGCCGAGGAGGCGGCCTTTCTCCAGGACTGGCTTTCGCCCCCCCCTGTCGATGCCTTGGACGTGGACGCCGCAGCGGTCCAGCTCAGGGGGTCCCTGACCGAGGTGTGCAACTCCAGCATGCCTCGGTCTCGCCGTCCGCCTCCCCGTCGCGCCGTCTATTGGTGGACGCAGGAGCTGGCGGGTCTCCGGGCCGCCTGCGTTGCGGCCAGAAGGGCCTACGCGCGGAGCCGACGGCGCAGCGCCCAAAACCGAGTCCGGGCAGAGGAGGACCGCCTATACGCCTCTTACCAAGAGGCGAGGACGGCCCTCAAGTCTGCAATGGGCGCTGCGGAAGACTCGGCGAGGGCCGAGATGCTGGAGGGTCTCGACAGGGATCCTTATGGGAGACCATACAAGGCGGCGCGGAACCAGCTACGCCCCTATGGTCCCCCACTGACGGAGACCCTCGAGCCGGCGTTGCTGGACGGGGTGGTCCGGTCCCTGTTTCCGCGCAGGACCGACTTCACCCCACCAGCGATGGATCCCCCGCAAGGGGCGGCTCCGCCGGACGAGCAGGTCCCCCCGGTGACGGTGGAGGAGCTCCGCGCGGGGGTTCTCACCCTCCGCGCGAAGAAGACGGCCCCCGGGCCAGACGGCGTCCCCGCACGGGTGGTGGCGATCGCCGCCTCCCAAATGGAGGACAGGTTTCGGGACCTCTTCAGCGCGTGCTTTACGGCTGGGAGGTTCCCGAAACTGTGGAAGGAGGGGCAGCTCTGCCTCCTCCGAAAGGAGGGACGTCCGGTGGACTCCCCGTCGGCATACCGGCCCATCGTCTTGCTCGATGAGGTCGGTAAACTGTTCGAGGGGATCATCGCGTCCCGGCTTCATGGCCTTTTGCGGGGGGTAGGGCCGGACCTGTCGGACGCCCAATTCGGCTTCCGACAAGGGCGTTCGACGATCGACGCGCTGGCCCTGCTCAAGGGCCAGGTGAAGGAGGCGGTGGAGGCGGGGGACGGAGTGCTGGCAGTGTCGTTCGACATTGCAAACGCCTTCAACTCCGTCCCCCACTCGACGATATTGGAGGCGCTCCGGTATCACGGAGTGCCCCAATACCTGCACGATCTGCTGGCCAGCTACCTGGAGGGCCGAGAGGTCCTCCTCGCGGACCGGACGGGCACGGTGAGGCGGTACGGAGCAGAGTCCGGTGTTCCGCAGGGGTCAGTTCTGGGGCCCTCCCTGTGGAACATCGGGTTCGACTGGCTCCTACGCGGAGTCCTCCTCCAGGGCACGAGTGTCATCTGCTACGCGGATGACACTCTCCTCACTGCCCGGGGGAGGAACTTTGGAGACGCGGCCTGTCTGGCCTCGGCTGGCGGATCCCTGGTTGCAGAGAGGATCCGCCTCCTGGGATTGAAGGTGGCGCTGCACAAGACCGAGGCCGTATTCTTTCACGGGCCTCGGCAGCGCTGCCCTCCCGACGCCCACATCGTCGTAGAGGGCGTCCGGATAGAGGTCCAGCCCCAGATGAAGTATCTGGGCCTGGTGCTGGACGAGAGGTGGCGCTTCGGCCCGCATTTCAGCGGGCTGTCGACGCGCCTCCTGAAAGCCGCGGACGCCCTCTCGCGGCTGCTCCCGAACCTGGGGGGGCCCAAGGTGGGGTGCCGGCGCCTCTATGCCGGCGTCCTCAGGAGCATGGCCCTGTACGGGGCCCCTATCTGGGCGGACTCACTCCACAGGAGGGAGAATGCGACCGCCATCCGCAAGCCCCAAAGGGCCATTGCACTGCGGGTGGCGAGGGCCTACCGCTCGGTGGGCTTTTCGGCGGCGTGCGCTCTGGCCGGCACCCCTCCTTGGGAGCTGGAGGCTTGGGTGCTCGCCAGAGTGTACGAGTGGACCGCGCAACGAAGGGCGCTCGGGGAGCGCCCCGTCGCCGAAGAGCGGGAGGCCGTGCGGCGGGAGGCGAGGGACGCAATCGTCCTTCACTGGACAGAGGACCTCGCCACCGCCGCCTTCGGCCGCCGGACGTTGGACGCGCTCGGCCCGGTCCTGCAGAGCTGGCTCGAGCGGTCCCACGGTTTCCTCTCGTTCCGTCTGGTGCAGGTGTTGTCCGGCCACGGCTGTTTCGGAACGTACCTGCACCGGATCGGGAGGGAGGAGACCCCGGCGTGCCACGACTGCGGCGCGGCGGAGGACACGGCGCAGCACACCCTCGAGGCGTGCCCGGCTTGGTCCGAGCTGCGCCGCGGTCTGACCGCGGCGGTCGGACAGGACCTCTCGCTTCCTGGTGTGATCAACGCCATGCTGGGGAGCGAGGAGGCCTGGGCAGCGGTGGCCTCCTTTTGCGAGGACGTAATCTCGCAAAAGGAGGAGGCGGAGCGCGCGCGGGAGGACGACCCTCTCGCTGTGCCGCTCCGCAGACGAAGAAGGGGTCGGAGAAGGCGCCAGCCTCTCCCCCCTCATGGTGGCGATGGGCGGGCGACAGGCACGGGGGTGCCGTCTCCCGCATTGCACCCATCACCACCTTCGTCGGTCACTCCCGGGCCCCCGTGAGGGGCCCGCCCTGAAGGACAATCGTCGGCGGAGGACTGGACGTTAAGGCTACGCTGGTTTCCCAGTCCCCCGCCACTCGGACGAAGCGGGAGTGCCGCTGGGTTTTTTAGTGGGTATACCGGGTCAGACCCGGGAGTCCCACATAGCCCCCCATCCCCCGATGGGAGGGTATGCGTAACGCATTTTTCCCAGCGCAAAAAAAAAAAAAAAAAAAAAAAAAAAAAAAAAGGTTAGGTTAGGTTAGGTTAGGTTAGGTTAGGTTAGGTTAGGTTAGGTTAGGTTAGGTTAGGTTAGGTTAGGTTAGGTTAGGTTAGGTTAGGTTAGGTTAGGTTAGGTTAGGTTAGGTTAGGTTAGGTTAGGTTAGGTTAGGTTAGGTTAGGTTAGGTTAGGTTAGGTTAGGTTAGGTTAGGTTAGGTTAGGTTAGGTTAGGTTAGGTTAGGTTAGGTTAGGTTAGGTTAGGTTAGGTTAGGTTAGGTTAGGTTAGGTTAGGTTAGGTTAGGTTAGGTTAGGTTAGGTTAGGTTAGGTTAGGTTAGGTTAGGTTTTTTTTTTTTTTTTTTTTTTTTATAAATATACCACTACCTCCAACATGATCGGAGCCTTTGTTTTTCTGTTTTTATTTAATTACTTTAACATTTACTTTAATCTATACTTATGTTTAATTTTACAGTTTATATATTTGTGCCTTTCATATTCTAATACTCTCTTTACTTATCGTATAAACACGGGGGGTGCTGCAGCACTTCTTATTTTTGCTTTTACTTTAACACTTGTATTTATTTTAAGCTATACTTTTAACATAATATTGTATCTATTTATTTATTTACTCATTTATCCAAATTATATTTTACTTACTATTATTCTATGCTGGCCTCTAATATAATGTACTATATTATGACAGCATATTTATTTATGCTGTTTTATTTCGACTTATTACTGTCTTTACTATATATCTACAATAATTCAAAAAATTTTCTGCCTCTTTGCTCTTAATTATGTCCTTTACTGTGAACGGTGTTATTGCCGTGCCTATGATGTTTTCGGCGTTAAACCGGTGTTTTGCAAATTGTGGGCAGTCAAATAGTACGTGCTGGACCGATTCACTAGCATCCGGGTCGCAGATGCACGATGGACTCTCCTTGCACTTGAAGCGATTCAAGTACTCAGAGAATCCACCGTGTCCCGTCATTATTTGAGTGGTCAAGCCTGCCGGTTTAATTTTTCTCACCGTTTTGTATCCTTCCACTGCGTCAGGAAGGAACATCTTAGTAACAGCCGCCGTTTGTCCCGCTTGATAGCGCTCATTCCATTCGTCAAGAGACCGCAAACGAATGTGTCTCTTGACGA